>JAUMIR010000001.1:488013686-498013686 GCA_030847615.1 Gambelia wislizenii | reverse complement strand
ATTGTAAGCAGCCTTGAATCCCATTTTGGGAGAAAGGGGGTATATAAATCCAATAAAGGAACAAACAAACAAATGAATAAAAAGTTGAGGTCACAATGACCTGAGAAAGCCCAGATAGGATTATGCAGAAAATGCAGCCATTAACAGGTCTGTGGTAATCTTTTCCAACATGGAATTGGTAACCTTCCCAACCCATGGAACCCTATGGGAATCTCTCCTCTACCCCCTACCTGACCAAACATTAAGAGGTTGTTGCAGACCCAGCAATCTTTTTTTACTCTAGAGGTAAGGCAATCAGCCCATTCCAGATCCTTTTGTGTATCCTATGAGAAAGCCATCCAGGCTTTGTTATAACCAGAGTACCCCTTCAGGGTATGGAATGGGGTAGTAGGAACAACACATCAACTTGTGAGGGAGTGAGTGACACAAGTCAATCATGGGAATTGTTTTGCACCAAAGCCCCCCCCCCCCCCGTTTCATAGAATCATAGAACTGGAAGAGAGCACAAGGGCCATCCAGTCCAACCCCATGCCATGCAGGAATACAGTCAAAGATCTCCGAATGACAGATGGCCATTCAGCCTCTGTTTAAAAACTTCCAAAGAAGGAGATTCCACCACACTCACAAGCAGTTCATTCCACTGCCAAACAGCTCTTACTGTCAGAAAGTTCTTCCTAATGTTTAGGTGGAATCTCTTTTCCTGTAGTTTGAACCCATTGCTCTGTGTCCTAGTCTCTGGAGCAGTAGAAAACAAGCTTGCTCCATTCTCAATATGACATCCCTTCAAATATTTAAACATGGCTATCATGTCCCCTCTCAACCTTCTCTTCTCCAGACTAAATATACCAAGCTCCCTAAGCCGCTCCTCATAGGGCATCATGGCTTCCAGACCTCCCACCATCCTGGTCGCCCTCCTCTGGACACGTTCCAGCTTGTCAACATCCTTCTTGATTTGTGGTGCCCAGAACTGGACATAGTGTTCAAGGTGAGGTCTGTAATCTGTGTAATCTGGGGAGACAGTAGTGATGCAAAGAGCATTCACACACTTTCTTGCCTTGACAAAGAAAGAGGAGTCCAATCAAACCACCATCAGATTTTTCACCCATTTACAAGAGCACAAAGACAACATTTTTTGCACAAAAAGTCACTCTTGTTGGGGGCGGGGGTCACCTGTGGCTGATATCTTACATTTGAGAGACTGCCTCCTCCTATTTCTTTATTCAGAAATTTATTCTGAATAAACAGAATAAGTTTTAAGAAGAGGAGAGAATGTAACTTTACACTCACAGAATTGTGTGGCAATTATGCCTTGGTGAGTTGTCCCACTGTGCAATGGAATGTGCAGATGTGAAATGCACAATTTCAATGCACACTGCCCATCTACCTGTGCAATGGCGTTATGTGCCCAATGGCACTGTATGCTTGACTCTGCCTCCTCAACCTTCACCTGGATACAGATGTTACACCATGGCCCCAAATGCTCAAACACATGCACAGGAGAACATACGCATGTATAAGTCGCTAACAGGATGCCAGCCCATATTTGTAGGGGGGTATGGGGAAAATATATGGGGAAAATACCCCAAATGCAAAAGACTCCTGAAAAACTGCAAGAACTCTTGATACCGGACACAGCAGGGGGGAAACTCTTCCCCCTTTTCACACACAAGAATGGACAAAGTGAAGATTTACCTCCATAGGTGACAGTTTTTGGTAATGTAGCTACTTAGAGCAAGCATCCTTCCTCTCCCTCGGAATGAAAGTGGCCCAGAATATGTGCACCATCACGAATACCCATTCCCCCCCCTTGTGGAGGTATGAAGAGTGATGAGTGAACTACCTTCTTGCAATTTAAATTTGGACAGGTGATGGATGAGTCCAGTGGCATAAAATTTAGACAAAAGCTACGTTCTAATCTTTTGAATCGGAGCCAGATTTTGGCAGACGTGCATCACTAGTGTGCACCAGAGGGAGATGGTGTGGTTCCTGTGATGCTCTTCCTTGCAACTGTGCTCTGTGACAGACATCTTGAAGCATGACAGATTCTGCTCTGACTGACTGGTGCCACATGTGCTTTGTTTGCAAACGGAATCGATCAATAGCAAGCCAGCGGCAGAGGCAGCAGCAGCAGCTGTGACCAAACGGGCAGACTGTGCAGCTCCATGAAAAAGAATAAATCGTAGCAAATTTCATGTTCACTTACAAACATATCATAAGTTCAATAGAACAAGGTCAGGACATGCATATGGGAATTATGAGCAGTCTAGATGCAGGAGGAAGGAACATATAATTGCAAGTTTCAGTGGCATCATCTCAAAATACAACCATGGCCTGAACCACCTCCTACTGTACGAGGGATATTAATATCTGACTATTTTGTCCTTGCAAGTAGGAATGGATAATTTCCATAGTTTTCTCCCCATTGGGGACAGAAAACTAATATTTATGCTCAGCTCTCACCCAATATTCATACATCCCAAGGTGTTTGGGAAAATTATTTTCTGCACAAATACATGTGAGAATTGCATGGTTTTACACTAAGAACACTGGCTGGAATCCAATACAGTTGTTACAAGATTGTAAACTGGATTTAACAATCTCATAACTTTGACGATTCACCTATACAGTCATTAATATCCAAACGTGACCACCACCATCCCAACCAACCTCTTAAGCCAGGCAGTGCTGTCTATGGTGTGAGCGAGTCCCTTCTGAGCATGTCCAGAGAGTCAAGCTACGCTATGGTGCTAGGCACATGTCACCTAGACTGTAATAAATCACACAGACACAGAGTGTCTAAGTAACAAGTGTTTACTGAAGCATAGTAGAACACATATTACAAGTCTTCTCTCTCAGGCAAGAGATCAGAGGGAATAGCACAGATACATAGCATCAGGTGCAATCTTATATACACAGCATGATGGGTTCTGCCATCATGTCAACAAGCTGTTTCCCAGACTCAGTGTCCGTACATTCCTTTCCCATGGAGATACCAGCTTCCAGACTTTGCTGCCAGCATTTTATTTTATTTTTATTTATTTAGGTATTTATACCCCACTCTTCAGCCACAAAGGCTCTCAGAGCAGCTTATACATTGTTAAGCAATAGCACTTACACGTCTAGACCACTTTTGTAGCATGCTAGGCACTCTCCAAGTGGTTTGCAATGTGTCTTAGCTAATTGCCCCTACAAGCCGGGTACTCACACACACATCTCCCACACACATCTGGCTTTTACACAATAACACCACATGTGCCTAGCACTATAGTGCCGCTTGTCTCTCTGGACATGCTCAGGAGGGATTCGCTCACACCCCTGACAAATGCCCCAAGGGTTTCCAAGACACTGCCGATCAAGGCACTGGGAAGGGATGTCTGCAGCGTTCTCCTAGTTGTGGGAAGAAGTGAACGAAGCAGTTGTGGCAAACTCCAAGGGCATCTCTCCACCTGCCTGTTCTTGAGGAGCCGTGCAACTGGGAGAGCACTGCAGGCATCACTTCCTAGGCTCCGATCTGCAGGGCCTCAGAAACACTTTGGCTGGGGCCCTGCCTGGCTGGAAAGGTCGGGTTTTGATGTGGTGCCCCCCTATGGGATCACAGACCTACAAGGGCTAATCCACACTACTCAAATAATCAAGTTTGAAATTGGATTATTTGCCATGTCTCCTTCCTACTGAATACTGGTACCGTATATTCCGGCGTATAAGACGACCCGGCGTATAAGACGACCCTCCCAATTTTTAAGGAAAAATGCAGTGTTTGTGATATATTCGCCCTATAAGACGACCCCCCTCTTCCAACGCATAGCCCCCGCATGCCCCTCCTGCGCTCCCTTCCAGGAGGGAGCGCAGGAGGAGGATGCGGAGGCTGTGCGCCCAAAAGGGGCACGTTCGCCCCTTCTCCCCACCTTCCAGGAAGGTGGGGTGAAGGGGCGAATCGCAGGTTTGGCCGCGCAGCCTCTGCATGCCCCTCCTGCGCTCCCTTCCAGGAGAGAGCGCAGGAGGGGGATCCGGAGGCTGTACGGCCAAACCGGGCACGTTTGCCCCTTCTCCCCACCTTCCAGGAAGGTGGGGAGAAGGGGCGAATCGCGGGTTTGGCCGCGCAGCCTCTGCATGCCCCTCCTGCGCTCCCTTCCAGGAGGGAGCACAGGAGGGGGATCCGCAGACTGTGCGGCCAAACGGGGCACGTTCGCCCCTTCTCCCCACCTTCCTGGAAGGTGGGGAGAGGGGGCGAATCGCGGGTTTGCCTCGGCCGCTGCAGAAGCGATTGAGCGGCGGCTGCGGCAAACCACAATGTTCGCCCCCTCCTCTTTCTTCCGTTGCTCCCCAAAGGGGGAGAAGGCAGAGGAGGGGGGCGAATGATCTTCAAAACACGTTGCTTCACCCCCCTGCCCCATCTCCTGCCTCTTCGCTCCGTTTGCGAAGAGGCAGGAGATAGGCAGGTGGGCGAAGCAAAGTGTATCCGGCGTATAGGACGACTGTCAATTTTGGAGGGCACTTTTGAGTGCTCAAAAGTCGTCTTATAAGCCGGAATATACGGTATTTGTAGTTTTATAAGGTCTTTAGCCTTCTCTGCCAAAGAGTGCTGGTGCTTCACCAAATTACAAATCCCATGATTCCATAGGAAGAAGCCATGGCAAATAATCCAGTTTCAAACTTGATCATTTGAGTAGTGTGGATGCACCCCAAGTGTGTTTGAGGAGGTGCTCAGCACAGCTGCCGCACATCTGTTGCTATTACCCCAGCCACACTCACTGAACAAACACTCCTCTACTGCTGGAAGCAATATCTGTCGCTCACCCTGTCTGAAAGACGCCCAAGCCAGCTCAGACTCTGTCCTGCTTTTTGGACCCCTGGAACTGTGTCCTGACCACTCTTCTGTTCCTCCCTCTGCCTGTCTTGGTTTCCCTAGCTACTGACTGATTCCTCAACTTCTTTACATCTGGTGTCCCAGAATGCAAGGTCATACTCAAACCACTGCAACACAACCACTTTTTGGGAGGTTTTTAAACAGGCTGGATGGCCATCTGTCAGGAATGCTTTGATTACGTATTCCTGCAGGGCAGAAGGGGGTTGGACTAGATGGCCTTTGTGGTTTCTTCCAACTCTATGATTCTATAACGGAAGATAGCATGACAACCTACTAGTGTTTTAAGAATGGTGTTGAAGCTCACACACTTGTTTTCTCATTCTGTTGTAATGCTGGAGTATTAATGCTTTGAGATGGCCCGCACATGTGCCTTAAAAAAAAATTATCCTACAACTACGATTTTGCATGGGTGAGATTTCAGCTGTTCAGCTGCCACTTCAATTAAACACACCCAAAACAAAGAAATTAACAAATTCACTACTTAACAATTAAACAAACAAAAAACTTTCTGAGAAAAGGCGACAGTTCATTAAAAGAGCCTCCTGGAAGTTTAATTATGTGTTCTCATTGGGAATGGGGAGGGGGAAAAGAGGGTGGAACACCCATTCACATGGCAATATTGGAACTACAGCAGGATGGAATTATTGTTTGCTCGTCAATACCTCAAAAAGAGGTATTGCCCGTGAATGAAAAGTTATGCGCAATTAATGGTTGGAGCACACACGGACCACGAGAGGATGACAACATTGTGCAGTCATAATGGGAAGTCATTCATGCTACTATTCTGCAGTTTTGGCCTCATGTGATAAAGTCCTGAGATTAAGAGACTGAGGCAGCAGCTCTTTAGAGCTAGTGGCTGCTAGCTCCATCCCCAACCAACCCAGTAGACGCTCCTCCTCCTTAGACCATGTGCTGGGGACAGCATACAACCCCAAATAAACCAAAGCACCCACACAAGCCTCCAAACTAAGCAGCCAATAAACAACGTTGAGCCAGAAAGGGCAGGCTCCCCGTCGTCTCTCTCCTCAGAGACTGAACTTCAGAGACTGAGGCAACAGCTATAAAGAGCTAGCAGCTGCTAGTTTCATCCCCAACCAAGTCAGGAATGGCAAAACGTCTCTGAATAAATCTTTAAGAACCAGCGTGGGGGAATGGTTCCAATGTTGGACAAGGACTCTGAGAGACCAGGGTTCAAATCCCACTCAGCCATGGAAACTCACTAGGTAGCTGCCAGGTTCAGAAATCCTGCCATGTCCATGCTTGTTAACTGTGCTTTGTGTGTAGTGGACATGCTGGCTGATGGGAGTTGCAGCAGAGGAGATGTAGCTGAATACTAAAAATTGTTTATCTACAAAGCTCAGGGTAATGAGCTGATGTTTTGGAGAGTAGGTCTGACTGTAAAAATACCAAGGTCGTTCTTGTAGGAAAAGCCTGGTATGGGAGGAAGGGATGGCTCTGCCCAGGGAGGCAGGTTGTTTGGAATATTTGAAGAATAAGAACTAAGCCCAAGAAAACTGTCTGTACTGCTTTGCACTTTTTATATGATGTGCAATTGGAAATGCTCTAGTCCTGTTAACAAGTGGCGTACCATGATCTCCTCAGCTTGCAAATAAAGCTTTTCTGAACTATTGAAGACTTCTGCCTCTTGAAGCAGGGTCAATCAGTATGTGACAGTAGCCTTTGGCAAGTCCCACTCTCTTAGCCTTAGAGGGAGGGAAAGGCAAACCTCCCCTGAACAAATCTTGCCAAGAAAATCCTAAGAAAGGGTTGCTGTAAGTTGTACCCTACTTGATGGCACATAACAACAGCACGTTGACTCAGCACACAACAATAGGTTGAATGAGTCTACTTTGTTTGGAACTAAACCTGGCTATTATAACCCGAATATCCTTGCCTATGTAATATTATTTTATTTAATATTGTATTTTCTTAACTATCTGTTTTCATTGCATTTATACTGTTGATGTGACTAACCGTCAACACTGTTTTTAAAATGTATATAACATGTGGTTTTAATGGTCTGTTGACTGCAAAAGAGTAAGCACGGTGGTGGTGGACCTAACCAACAGGATTCTTACTCCCTTTCAGTAAAAAGCATACTTCCAATTAAGTCTAATGGCTTGTCTATATGAGAGGACTTAATGCTGATTTCTGAGCATTATTGCAAATTTGCAGCAGCCTTTTTTTCTCTCCATGGTCTTTTGGCAAAAATGATAGTATGTGAAGCTATCTGCGTTTGAAGTGCACATGCCTGTAAATCAAGATGGCGGACAAGTAAATTAGCGTGTTATTATTCTCAACACGTTGCTGCCAGTTCAAAGTATTTTTTTAAACTTTAAACCAAAGGTGCACAAGTGTGACCATCTGCTTTAAAAAGCTTTAAAAAGCTATTTGTTCGGCTCAGAGCAGCAAAAAACCCCACATAATTGGGAATGCAAAAATCCAAAATGGCGCATCCATCCATTTCCTTGCCAGAAGGCCCACCCCCAGCACACATCTGACCAATCAGCTGTCCACTTCCATTCCTCTCTCTGAGAATGTGCAGCAATGCAAATCTGTTGTCCTAATGAGCGGTAATGCACATTCCCACAAATTATTTTAAAAACTTCAGGAGAAAAGGCGCAAAGGCTTTTCCCACATAGTTGGAGTTTTTGTCTCCCCACCTTCTGAGTAAGGTGAATCACTGTGGGATACCATTCAGATAAAAGGTAAAGCATCATCTCCTCAGATGCCAAGATGGACAAAGAGATTGATCACAGATCAGCAAAGGCACAGAGCGCATTTGGAAGACTTTACAAAAGGGTCTGGAGTAACAAACACCTGAGGCAAAGCACAAAAATCAGTGTGTATAGAGCCATTGTACTGTCTATTCTCCTTTATGGGTCTGAAACATGAGTCACCTATCGCCACCACTTACAACTCCTTGAACGCTTCCACCAGCGCTGTTTACGCACAATCCTAAACATACACTGGACTGACTATGTGACGAATGTTGCTGTCCTTGAGCAAGCAGGGATCACCAGCATTGAGGCCATGATATTGAGAACACAGCTGCGCTGGGCAGGGCACGTTTCTAGGATGGAGGACCATCGCCTCCCAAAAATATTACTCTACGGTGAACTCACCACAGGTCAGCGTAAGAGGGGCGCTCCAAAAAAGCGATACAAGGACTCCCTGAAACAACATGTCAGGCTCAGCCAAATTGATCACCAACAATGGTCCGCCCTGGCCTCACATCGGGAGGCATGGAGACACACTATCCACAATGCTGCAGCCTTATTTGAGAACTCACACCGAACAAGTCTTGAAGAGAAACAACAACGCAGAAAGAATCACAACCCGGAAACATCACCCAGTGAGACCTTCTGCTGTGCTTTCTGCAACTGGACTTGTCTATCTCGGATTGGCCTTTTTAGTCATCAGCGCGCTTGCAGAAAGTGCAGGATGAGTCCTTCTTGAATCTTCATTTGCAAAGAAAAGCCAGAGAGATTCCCTGCAAATTCTATGAGGAGTACGGAGCCCTGGTGCTGCAGTGGTTAAATGCCAGTACTGCAAGTCACCACATTGCAAGTTCCATTCCAATTCTCTGGGGGAAAGTCTTCTCCTTAGGAGGCTGTATGTAAATGATGGTGCTGCTGAAGCTCTGCTCAGACTTGCTCTTGTACAAATGGTACTAGATGTAATTCCTTCCTTTGTCCCTGTGGAAGTGAGTGGCTCCCTTGGCAATGGGGCAGTGAATTTCCTTAGGGTTTGTGGTATAATATCTCTTTAAGGCTAATTTCCTTTCAACACACCTGAGGAGTATTGAATGGGTTGAGCGTGTTGTGTTGGTTAGATCTCCTTGAGAGATGCTCTCGCTGGTGTTAGTCAGCATTGTTACAATCCTCTGCTGTATTGGAGCTTTGATGCAGTATGAGCCTGGTTTGCAGAAGCTGCAAATGTAGAACATTGCTGGGTTTTAGGAGATTATCAGATGCAGCAAATATGGTGTGATGATGATGACAGGATACCGTGAAAGGGCTCCCCTATTACACGCAGTTGTCTTCCTTGCATTCTGCTGCTGTGAAAAAGGCATTCTTTTTTATTAGTGGGCCAGGCTGCCAATTGATATCTCAGGGTGTTTTGTTTTTTTTTGGTGGCGCAGTGGTTAAATGCCAGTACTGCAAGTCACCACATTGCAAGTTCCATTCCAGAGGGCTCCAAGGTTCACTCAGCCTTCCATCCTTTTGTAGGTCGGTAAAATGAGTACCCGGCTTGGGTGGGCAATTAGCTAACACACATTGGAAACTGCTTAATGCAGGACTTATCTATACAATGAAAATGCTCCTCACAGAATTTACATAGAATATGATGTATCCAAACATGATTTGCAGTATTCGGAGGGAGGCTGGCTAAGAACTACACAAACCGCACAGTAAAAAGATTTGCAGTTTTCCCCAGAGCTTCCTGTGTATTTTTGGATGTGTTGCCTTTCAAATTCGCATTAATGTGCATTTTCACTCAATTGACGTTTATGAGCGTAAATGGATGCAAGTATGCACAGAAATGTGAACACAAATCAACTTTGTTGCAAATGAGTGAAAATGTGCATCCACTTGCAGTAAACCATTGCATTTAGACAGCCCACACAACAACAGCAGCAGCAACAACAGCAACAACAAGCACAGAAGGATATGGGTCAAGAACAGGCAGAACAACTCTTCTATTGTACAACATGCAACAAGACAGCAGCCACTACTGTATTTGTACACCACTGCTCAGTTTTGCAATTTGTGCAAAAATAATTTGCCAAAAACTGAAAAATCTGGGCAAAAACAAATAAAAATATATCACCATGTCAAAGACAAGAAAGATGATTCTGTGCTTCTTTGATCTTGTGTGTGAAAACAGGATAAACAAGGATTCACACCTTCAAATAAATGCAGATACCTCTAGGGAAAATGTTGGAGGTTAGCAAACACCCACAGTCCACTTAGTGCACATTTAGTTGCTGGGTTGTGGCATGTGTTGCACTGCACCTTCTTCCAAGCATCACCTCCAGGGAGTCAAACATCAGTTTCAGTTCTCAGCCTTCTTAGAGGCTTGCTATGTGCACAAGTACTTATAGTTGCATGAGTTTAAATCCATGTGTATACACCCTTGTGTGTGCATTAGGGATGTAAACCTTTGACTATTTCATCCTTGCATCAGAGGATAAATAATTTCTGTAGTTTTCTCCCCACCAGGGAACAAATATTTCCACACATTTTTTGCCCAGTGTGTGCACATCTCAAAGTGTTTCAGGAAACTGTTCTGTGCCATCCTCAGGTGTTGAGCCCATCTATAAGAGGGAATAAAATGTGGAGTGGTGTGGAGTAAGGCCAACTCACAGCAGCTTTCATTTGTCTCCACAATTTTTTTGAAGCTTGCTGATGTAAGAAGCTATCCATGTTTGCTGTTCCAATGGGCATACCAGCAAATCAATGTGGCAGCTGTGAGTGAATTACTTTGTGGTTTTATTCTCCCCAAGTTGCCACTGCCAAACAATATTTTTAAATAACTAAAGCCAATTTGCAGAAGAGTGATCTTCTGCTTAAATAAATAAAAAAGAAAAAATGAAAGTCTGTTTCATTGTCTCAGTGCACGGTCACAATGGCGAAAATCCAACCGGAGGTTCCGGGAGCTGCCTTGTTAGCAAGGTCCGTCCCCCGACCCCACGCACATCCAAACAATCAGCTATCCACTTTGGGAATGCACAGTGATGCAATTCCGTTGTCCTAACAAGTGGGAGTGCGCATTCCTACACAGTTTTTTTTTAAAAAAAAACTACAGAAAAGACCCAAAGTCTTTCCTGGCATAGTTTTTGCACTTTTTACCCCCCCCCTTTCAAATACTGTGACTCAATGCAGGATCTCATAAGACAGATGGAATTCCCTACAAATTCCATGAGGAGTTTTTTCACCATGTAGACAGGCCCGTTGTCTAAGTCCCTCCACTGTGCGGACCTCTTTCTCCAAGACCGGTAACAATCACCCTTCCACCCCTGACATCTCTCTATCCAACCCTTCCTGTTTTACTCTTCAATAGCCTTGGACAGTTCCAAAGAGTGCATGTTTTTGTATGTTAGCATATCCCTTGAGTTAATTCAAACTAAAATATGTTCTTTCACTTTAACTGGAGTGCTCTCTGCAGTTAGTACTGGTATACATAGGTGAAAAGATTCCCGAAGTTACCATCCTCTCACAGGCCTCCTTTTGAGCTATAATTTCCCCAAATTTCAAGGAGATTCTGACATTGTGGGTGGGACTCCATCCTCTTCCCCCACCTCTTAAGGTAACACCCCGAAGGAAAAAGAATCACCCAAAACTGCTGAAAAAATGACAGTTTTGCCTCCCTGGTCTTTCCCGCCCCCCACCAGTTCCCTAAGCATATGTCAATGTTTTAAAAACCTAAGAGTTGGCCAAAAGAAGAAGAAAAAAAGGCATGATGTGACACCACTTCTGCTTGTTCTGGACCTACCAGTGCAGCCTCCAGAGTGGAAAAATGACCCCCACTCCCTCTGCAGTTGCCTCTTCTCCAAAGGGAATAGAGAGGAGAGTGACACATAGAAGGAGAAAGCATGATCACCAACAATGGTCCGCCCTGGCCTCACATCGGGAGGCATGGAGACGCACTATCCACAATGCTGCAGCCTTATTTGAGAACTCTCGCCGAACAAGTCTTGAAAAGAAACGACAACGCAGAAAGAATCACAACCCAGAAACATCACCCAAGGAGACCTTCTGCTGTGCTTTCTGCAACCGGACTTGTTTATCTCGGATTGGCCTTTTTAGTCATCAGCGCACTTGCAGAAAGCGCAGGAGGAGTCCTTCCTGAATCTTCATTTGCGAACAAAAGCCAGAGAGAGAGATCTGCACATGCTCAGAGGTCTCAGCAAAGCCTGCAAACTAAGTGTCAACAGACAATGATTGTTCCTGCCTTAGTGCCACTGAGATCACAACTGGGGGTTCAGTGTTCAAAGAGAAATTCAAGAGGGGGAGAATTTCCTATGATTTTGTAAAGACATGTTGCTTCTATATCTCAACCAAATAAAGGTTGGTGGACCACCAGAGGGACCAGCAGCCCAGCCAACCACTGCCATTCAGCCATCTGTGGTGTAAGGGCTTGTCTATACGAGGCAATAAAATGTGGATTGATGCACACTAATGCCAATTGAACATCTGTTGTTCAATTGGGCGTGCCTGCGAATCATCAAGAGGGTGGGCATGAGTGAATTACTCACATTTTTGTTGTAAACAGTTGCTACTGCCAAACAGTATTGTTTTTTTATTAATGACTATCCAAGGTATGAAAGTGAGATCTTAGAATCATAGAATTGCAGAGTTGGAAGAGACCACGAGGGCCATCCAGTCCAACCCCCTGCCATGCAGGAAATCACGATCAAAGCATCCCTGACAGATGGCCATCCAGCCTCTGCTTAAAGACCTCCAAGGAAGGAGACCCCACCACACTCCAAGGGAGTCTGTTCCACTGCCAAACAGCTCTTACTGTCAAAAAGTTCCTCCTCATGTTGAGGTGGAATCTCTGTTCCTGGAGCTTGCACCCATTGCTCCGTGTTCCAGTCTATGGAGCAGCAGAAAACAAGCCTGCTCCATCCTTAAAGGATATTTAAGTATCCTTTAAATACTTAAACAGGGCTATCATATCGCCTCTAAACCGTCTTTTTTCCAGGCTAAACATACCCAGCTCCCTAAGTCTCTCCTCATAAGGCATGGTTTCCAGACCTTTCACCATTTTAGTTGCCCTTCTCTGGACACGCTCCAATTTGTCAATATCCTTTCTGAATTGTGGTGCCTAGAACTGGACACAGTATTCTAAGTGAGGTCTGACCAAGGCAGAATAGAGTGGCACCATTACTTCCCTTGATCTAGACACTATACTTCTATTGATACAGCCCAAAATCACATCTTCCACTTAAACAGTAAAAAAAAAAAAAAAGAGAGAGAGAGAGAGAGAGAGAAGGCTGTTTCATTGCCACAGGACATAATAGCTATGGTGAAAACCCAACATGGCAGTTCCAGGTGCTTGCCTTGCTAGCGAACTACACCCCCTGTGCATGTCCAATCAACTTTCCACCTCCACTCTTATCAGGAAGGCGCATCAAAGCAAATTGGTTGTCCCAAAGAGTGGTAAAGCACATTTCCTTTGGAGTTTTTTTTTTAAATGGGAAAATCCACAAAGGCTTTTCCCTCAGAATATTTGGAGTCCAACCCACCCCACCTTCCAAATACAGTGAAATGATGCAGGGTCCCATTGCTGGAAGTTCATGGGGGTTTGGAATCTAGGCCTTTCGGTCCAGCCTCTACCAAGAGCTCTCCCCACTTGGAACAAGGGTCCCCTGGTCCAGGACTCTCTTTGTTCTTCTCCTTTGTTCTTCTTCTTCCCTCATGGTCCCAGAGGCAGTATTTATCCCCTTTTCCCAAAAGCATCTCAAAACTCCCTCCAAGTGGACATCTCATTGGTCAGCTATCTCCTGATGCTGACCCCCCCCCCCAAACTGTAACTTAACCTAATGTAACCTTAACCCTTTGGTAGAGGCTGGGCTGAAAGGTCAAGACTCCCCACCCCCATGAGCATCCAACACATCTGGACTTCCATGGAGAGCCCATTATCACACAGGGTTAACCACAAAAGGCTTTCCTTGCTTAAGATGGGATGCTAAAGACCTTTTTGTGAGTCCAACCCCCCAATGGCAGAGTAATGTCCGCTCTTTGCTTCCAAAGTAGTCACATTGTTAAAAGTTTTCTATTTTCTCCCCAAGTTGCCAATAAAATAAAATAAAATAAATGTCCAGTAAGCGTAATTTTCTGGAGTGAGATTCAATCTGTAAAGTCCAAATAAACCTGAAAGCTTATGCCAGATACAAAACAGGAGACTCATTAAAGTTTCTTCAAGCTGTTCTCTTTCATTAGCAGCCTTCAGCACCTTTGTAGCACTTATGTTATTAGTGAACAACAACTCCATAACCTTCCAAACATTCTGAGATTTGTCACAGAAGAGCATTCCACTCAAGGTGGGCTGAAAATTATTAACTAGCTCCTTCCTACTTAGAGTAAGAGGTGTGTGTGTGCATGCATGTCCAGGAGAAGGAAGAAGCTAGCCAATTTGGTTCCCAATACACCAAATAATGTCGGTAGTCCATCCTTTCAAGAGAAGCATTTTGCATAAATTAAGTCAGGCTAGATTCAGGAAAACTGCTGGAGTGGATGGATCCACATATGAGAATGTTCTCTAGATATTGCAAAAGTCTGATTGGTTAATGCAGAATAAACTTGTTGTTGTTCTCCAGATACTATGGAGGGACCTATGTAGTCTCCAAGCAAAGCTACTCAAAGAGACACCAAGGCCTGAGTTCTACTATTAGTCCCAACTAAAGTAGATCCATTGAATAATTAGGATTTACTTATGTGTTGACTCACAATGAAATCAATGGGTCTCCTGTAGTTAAGCCTAATCCATAAGGAAGGATTAGGCCCCAGTGTACAAGACCAACAAACAGGGGCTGGGAGATAATTTGCATTCCCCCACTCCACTGGATTCTAGAGGGTTATTAGCAATAGCAATAGGTAACAGTTTAAACACTTCCCAAGAAGGAGACTCCATCACACTACGAGGCAGCTCATTCCACTTCCAAACAGCTCTTACTGTCAGGAAGTTCTTCCTAATGTTTACTCTACTCTATTCCTCTATCCAAATACTTCCTACTATCTTTGATAGCCTTATGTGATTGTTTGAAGCCTGGGTGTTTGCATGAATGCTGCTGGTATTAATTTCCAATAAAGATAATTTAATTTATGTTTTAGCTTAGAGCCTCTTCCGTTGTTACCGGTATACATAGGTCTAAAGAGCCTGCCATTACCCAGCCTCTCATTACCATTTTGAGCTAATTAAATATTGCCCATATCAAGATTCGGACACTACTGGGATCCTCACAAACCCCATGCAAATCGGGTAAAAAGTCTATCACCACCACCACCACCACCACCATCTCCTCCTCCTCCTCCTCCTCCTCCTCAGTTTTACAGATTACTGGATATTGTTGGTGTGTGCCTTCAAGTCATGTCTGACTTATGGCAACTGTAAGACAACCCTATCATGGGGGTTTCTTGGCAAGGGTCATTCAGAGTGGGCTTGCTTTGCCACCCTCTGAAGCTGAGAGAGTGTGAGGTCACCCAGTGGGTTTCCATGGCCTCTTGGGGATTGGAACTGGTCCCCAAAGTCCTAGTTCAATGCTCAATTACTACACCAACCTGGCTCTCTACAAGATGTTACTGGCTGGCATTTTAGACTCTCATTGATTTAGATTCAATCTAGGAATCAGTGAGATAGCATCAAATAATGTAGCACACTCCAAACAGTGTCACTTTTTGCAACTGTGTGGTTGTCATAGAATTATAGAGATGGAAGAGACCCCAAGGGCCATCTAGTCCTACCCCCTGCCATGCAGCAACACACAACCCAAGCACTCCTGGCAGATGGCCATCCAGCAGCACATTCCACTGTTAAACAGCTCTTACTGTCAGAAAGTTCTTCCTAACATTTAGGTGGAATCCTTAGGATTTGTGATACTATCTACAATAATTTCATTCAACTGCTTTATCAGTCTGATTGGCATTGTTCCCGGAGCACCTCTCACCTCTGGAACCATCACAGTTTCCTTTTCCATTACCCCAGTCCCATTGTTTCTTTTATCATGTGTTATTGTTGTTGTTGCCAGGAGCAGACACCACCACCACCCAAAAAAACCCAGACACACACACAGTGTGACAGTGCAGAGAAGTAGGCCTGGAAGAGTGAGAAGGCAACTTCATTCTCCAGAGAAGAAACATACGTACAATGAAGAGATGGATGGACAGTGGGATGGACAGGCAGAAAGACAACTTGAGCACCCCTGGGGTGGAAAGTCAGAATAGAAATAAAGGAGTAACATCCACACCGACAGCAATCGCAAGACACATGGATTTATAAAACTGTGCAGTGTGCAGTAATAATGTTTAATACTGTTGTGCAGCATAAAATTTAGTACAGTTGTATGGCATACAAATAAATACATAGCATGCTGTTTAGATTACTGCAGGTGAACATATCCAGTGGCAGCTAGATGTGGTATGGAAAGGCAATGGATGGAGCGGGAGCAGCATCACTGCCCAGAGAGTCCCCATCCCCACCCCAAAAGGAAGAAAAGAAAACAGGGAGGGAAGGGATGACAGCTGGTTTCCTCTGACAGAACGAAAGGGGATTGCAAAATACCTGTTTTGTTTGAAAGCCGGAAGGACACCATTTTGTCAGAGATGTTGCAGACATTCCTGACTGAAGCGATGCAGCTGTAATTGGCATAGTCCTGAGGTCGAAGGTTCTTTAGCTTCAGGATCTTGGTTTCACCCTGTAGCCAGCAGGAAAAGGGATATTTACTCATTTACATCCCAAAGCAGCTTGCAAGATGACTTAAAACAAAATAGGGTTGGAATTCACAATCACAGTTGTGAATGTGTTACCTACCCTGACACCCCCAGCCCCTTATAATAAATATTTAAAAATTAGGTCCCAAAGACTAGCATTGAGACTCAATCAGGAATGCATTTAAGGAGGAGCCAGCCCAAATCCCAAAGAAAGATAATTTGCAGGGCAACTTCTTCCCTGAACACCTGGCTAATCCAATCAGCCTAAAATGAGATACTCAAATCTGTAAAGATCCCTCACACTTTTACCCTTCCACAAAGAAAGAAGGTTGCTTTTCCTATTCAATCGTAAGGTATCCACACATTAAGGATCATTACTATATCCGTTGTTTGACTTTGGGATCCTCCAAGAAGCATTGTCTTTCACTCTAAATCCTATCACCTGAAGGAAACTATTGATTATGAAAAAAAAAACACTCAAAACCCCACTCAAGTGCACATGGAACCCCCTTCCTGTGGACACTGCACCCGTCCGTGTAGCCTTTGCTGCTTTGGGACCCCCGCTCTGTTGGTTTCTTCTGCAACCTCATCTCCTCAGATCGGTACAGTATTAACCACAAGCCAACCTGCCTCCTCAATTCCTCTATCCCAATACTTCCTATTTTATTAGGTAGCCTTGTGTGAGTGCTTGAAGCCTGAGTGTGTGCATGAACATTGTTATTATTGTTTTCTCAAATAAAGACCAATTATTATACTATCTAGCTTAATATCTCCTCCTGTTTACCAGTACACATAGGTTAGAAGGTCCTGCTATCTGTTAACCCCTCTTGCATAGCCAAATTAATATCACTATTTGGAGGGTCCTTAAGACCCCCAAGTGTTCAGGGCAACAGGGTATAACCTAGATGTATGCATTCGTAACTTGTTCATATTCACAATCCCTATGTATTTGGTAACGTAGGTAATGTGTAAGAATTGTAAAACTCCCCCAATCCTGCCTTACCAGGCAGCAGCCACTGTGAGCAATGGGGGTCTGTTATCTTGTTGACCAGGACACAGCAAACTGACGTTTTCACCCTCTGCCTTCCACCAGCAATCTTTAGGGCACCTGTCACAAAACAGGATCCTTATTGCTTGTTGTAATTCTTCCACACGCTGGAGATCACTCACAGGAGTGGGGTGGAGGACATCAGTCTGCTGTGTCCCGATCCAGTGTAACTTCCAGTGGGTGCTGCCCACTAAGTCAGGACTGGAGTGGGGGTGGGCCAGGAGACACAAATAAAATATTTACATAACTAAATAGTGAACTAAGGAGCACATGTTGAGTTCTGGCCTAGATATTTAGTGGGACAAGCTCATAATTCCACTTTGAGAAAAATATCTGAAATAGTAATAGAAGCAGGTAGATGTGGAGAACGGCCCTCTTCTTAAGGGTGTCAGGAGCTAGGGTTGCTAACTGAGAACTGGAAAGGGCTCCTGTCCCTTGAATGGTTGTGGAGAAGAGGGAGGATCAGCAGGTGTGGCTTGGCATGCAACTAGATAACTAGCAACACCTGCAGAATTTCTCTCTTCTAAACAGAGGGAATTCTATAAAGCGGTGGTTCTTCACCTGCAGTCTGCAGACCCCTAGGGGGTCTGTGAAGGCTTGAAGGCTACTCAACCATCTACCCCCTGCAGTGGAGCGGCCCTTGACAGGAGCCAAGGCAAAGGCTGGCGGGCTGGCTTGGCCTGCACATTGCTATTCAGTCCATTGCAACCACAAACTTGTAGGAAGAAGCAGGAGAAAAGTATTTCTTTCCCTTCCCCTCCAGTGCCTCTGAGGGACGGTTTAATGGATGGTGTAATTGTGTTGCTGTTCCTGCCGTTGTTGTTGTTGCTGCTGCTGCTGTTGTTTTTAATCTTAAATCTGCCCTGGTGGCTCAGTGGTTAAATGCTAGTACTGCAGCCACAATGTTGTGAGTTTGATCCTGCAGGGTTCCAGGTTGACTCCGCCTTCCATCCTTCCATAGGTCAGTAGAATGAGTACCCGGCTTGTTGGGGACAATTAGCTAACACGTTACAATCCGCTTAGGGAGTGCTCAAACATTGATAAGGGGTATAAAAATATAAATGCTGTTGCTATTGTTCTTGCTCATGGGGATCCGCAGCAACAAAAGATATTTAAAGGGGGTCCCTGGTGAAGTAAAGGTTTAGAGCCACTGCTATACAGGGAATTCTGTGGAATTTTCTTTTTCTATAGGAGCCCTTTTCAGTTTTCACTCTGGCAACCCTACACGATAAGAATGAACCAGATATCTCATGGTATCCAACCCAGCAGGACTGCTCCTCCAAGTCCATTTATTAAAAACAAAAACAAAACACTCTTTTTTTGTTTTCTGTGCAGGTCAAAAATGGAATTGAACCACTGGAATCGAACTTTCAATGTGGTGGCTTGCAGTACTTGCAGTACTGGTATTTAACCACTGCACCACCAGGGCTCCCACCAGGAATCATAGAAGCATAGAGTTGGAATACACCACAATGGGCTATCCAGTCCAACCCCAATTATGCCATGCAGGAATACAGAATCAAATAATTCCAGACAGATGGCCATCCAGCCTCTGTTTAAAAACCTCCAAAGAAGGAGACTCCGCCACACTCTGAGGCAGTGTATTCCACTTCAGAACAGCTCTTATGGGATGCATACGTTAAGGTGTTTTTGGCTGAATTTATTTTTCAAAAAGAATGATATTTTAGGAGTATGTTGGAGCACTCTCAGGACCTCAAAATGGCATTGGGCAAAATGGCACAGCATCACTTGCCCCATCCTTACCTGGGATCTAAACATCTCAGTCGAGTGTCATTGGCAATGAGGGATTGTGGGGTGTGCACAATCTCTACGGCCTCTAATTCCTAATATGGAGATGAAGTGCACAAGAACCATAGAATCCTAGAGTTGGAAGGGAACCCAAGGGCCATCTCGTCCCACCTCCTGACATGCAGGAATACCCAACTCAAGCACTCCGGAGAGATACCCACCCAACCTCTCTTTAAAGGCTTACAAAGTAGAAGAGTCCACCATTCTTTGAGACACCATATTCCACTCTAGAACAGTTCTTATACTCGAGAGGTTCTTCCTAATGTTTAGGTGGAATCTCTTTTCTTGTAATTTGAATCCATTGGCTCATGTTCTAGTCTCTGGAGCAGCAGAAAACAAGATGGCTCCATCTTGTACATGACATCCCTTGAGATATTTAAAGATCATGTCACCCCTCCCTCTTCTCTTCTCCAAGCTGGACATATCCAGACCTTTTGTTACCACGCCTTATACCCCCTCCTTACAATATAATATATCTCATAATTGGATATTAAACACGACACATTTGAATGGACTTGTAGATCAGGGCAAGTGTTCAGCTGAAGGTCACCAGACCTAGAAGGGTTTCTTTGGTGGTTCAATCTTGCAAAATAGCCCAACTTGAGACTTCTCTCAGTAAAGAAACCTATTAGGAAAGTAATGTACTAATTCAGTCTTCTGGCCTCAAGCAAGGAGTCATCCAGCACAAACAAAGAGTGACTGGAACACCCATTATCCACACAACATCTTTCCTCACAACTTTCCCCACCCAACAACACAAGGTTGTTGTAAGCCCCATCAATGCCAATTGCCCAGCCATCCAAGACAATTGGTGGAGTCTCTCACTCCATTGTCCCCCTCGTGGGAGAGTCATTTAGCCATTAATGTAGCCAGATCATGCCTTCAAGGCACGTTTTCAAGTATAAGTATACCTGCGCAGCTACTAGCAACGTGTGTGCAGTTAGACTGAACCCACCACTCTGTCAGTTAAACTGTGCCACCCTCATTCAGCACTGAGCTTTCTTCATATCCCAGACCATTACAATACTGGTAATTATAGTCTATTAACTCCCGAATCTATCTCTGCTATTCACCTTTCTGCCTAATCTTCATTAACTCTGTATGATTGTCTTGCGCATGTGTGCTTTGCATGCATGTGTTTGCATTTTATGTTATTTTTCAATAAAAACAATTTTTATTTCACTTTAAACTCTGAGTTTCAGCAGTGAATACTGCTATATATAGGTGTAAAGATCCTGAAGTAACCCAACCTCTCACAGCCAAACCTTCGAGCTAATTATAATTTTCCCAAATAATATAATAAATTTAGCAACACTAGTGGGTCTTCCATAGACCCCACACATTTGGGTAACACTTTGACCATACTAATCCTCCCCCTCCGGATGTCTCCTAGTTTGCCAATATCCTTCTTGAACTGTGGTGCCCAGAACTGGAGACAAGATTTCAAGTGAGGTCCAACCATAGAAGAATAGAGTGGCAGTACAAAAGAGACCCTCTCACAGCTGCAGGAGTTTACCGCATACCATGCAGCTGTGGACAAGTTTACATAGGGACCACTAAACGCAGTGTGCAAACATGAATCAAGGAACATGAGAGACACTGCAGACGGGGCCAGCCAGAAAAATCAGTGGTAGCAGAACATGTTATAAACCAACCTGGACACAAAATGCTATTTAAAAACATAGAAATTCTGGACCAGGCCAACAACTATCAGAAAAGCTATTGAAATCCACAAACCCCTGGACAATTTCAACAGGAAAGAAGAAACCTTAAAAGTAAACAAAATCTGGCTGCCAGTTTTGAAATACAATAGAATCAAAACTTAACACTTACAAAGGAATTCTACCCAGGAACAGGGGGGATTCCCAGCAGATAATGGTCCATCAACCGACCATTAGCCAAACAGACACTAACGAGCCTTGCATTTCTATATCCAGAAACTAACCATTCAGTTACACAAATTTACATATTCTCCCCAACAGGGGTTCACAGCATATAAACTCCACACACACACCTACACAACCATTCGCTGAGGATGCCAGCCACAGATGCAGGCAAAACGTCAGAAAGAAACTCTTCCAGAACATGGTCTTGCAGCCTGAAAAAAACCCACAGAAATCCTATAGTACTACTTCCTGTGATCAGACATTATGCGTCTCCTGATGCCACCCTTTTATGTGAGCATAGAAGAGTTTTCCAGCCTACATTATCTCTATATATGTTATGTAAGAGCCACACTGACCTCTTAGGTTTTCTTCCCCTTTTATAACTTTTAGCTACTTACTTCAAGTGTTTTTATTGTTTCTTTAATGCATTTCATAGTTGTTTTTAAAAGAACCTTCATTTTCCACCTACACCCAAACCATTATCACTTTTTAAAAACAACTACTGTTTATTTCCACAAGAACCCCACATGGCTCATAATCTTCCAAAAAAATAAAACACCCAATGAAATAACTGTAGCATTTAGAAAAAGCATTTTGGCATCCCGAGAAAAAGGGTAGGAATAGTTACCAAGAAACACAGGAAAAGGATGAGTCCTAGCTGCTACGAACAATTTTCAAGGTCTCACTTGCTGCAATGCTAGGAATTTGGGAGATAAAGAAAAATTTCACTGGGGCAGAATTCTTATTGGGGGTGTGTGAATGCCCTTATTTTGCTCTCCCCAGAGCTACATCTCTGGGCATATCTTCCCAGTCCTACACCAACTACACTGGGTTTATATTTGAAGGGATGCCATACTGAGGATGGGGCAAGCTTGTTTTCTGCTGCTCCAGAGACTAGGACACGGAGCAATGGATGCAAGCGCCAGGAACAGAGATTCCACCTCAACATTAGGAAGAACTTCCTGACCATAAGAGCTGTCCGGAAGTAGATTATGCTTCCTGAGAGTGTGGTAGAATCTTTTCCTTTGGGAGTTTTTAAAGAGAGGCTAGATGGCCATCTGTAGGGAATGATTTGGTTGTGTCTTTCTGCATGGCAGAGGGTTGGACTAGATGGTCCTTGTGTTCTCTTCCAACTCTATGATTCTATGATATCTAGGATCAGTTTGAAAAATTACAGGCAACCCACCATCCAGGCCATCTCAAGAATGACCTGATCCTGTATTTTGTTAAAGTCATCTCAGGAGGGTCTTCATGAGATAATTGCCACCTTCACACTGCACCCTAATAGCACTTTGATTCCATTATGCCTTATGAGGAGAGACTTATGAGGAGAGACTTAGGGAGCTGGGTATGTTTAGCCTGGAAAAAAGATGGTTTAGAGGCGATATGATAGCCCTGTTTAAGTATTTGAAGGGATGTCACGCTGAGGATGGAGCAGGCTTGTTTTCTGCTGCTCCAGAGACTGGAACACGGAGCAATGGGTGCAAGCTCCAGGAACAGAGATTTCACCTCAACATGAGGAGGAACTTTTTGACAGTAAGAGCTGTTCGGCAGTGGAACGCACTCCCTCGGAGCGTGGTGGGGTCTCCTTCCTTGGAGGTCTTTAAACAGAGGCTGGATGGCCATCTGTCGGGAATGCTTTGATTGTGATTTCCTGCGTGGCAGGGGGGTTGGACTGGATGGCCCTCGTGGTCTCTTCCAACTCTGCAATTCTATGATTCTATGATTAACCACCATGGCTGCATTCTATGGGATCCTAGGATTTGTAGTTTGGTGAAGCAATAGAGCTTCCTGGCAGAGATTTTGAAATACCTGATGAAACTGCCAATTCCACAATTCCACGGGAGTTAAAGCCATGCAATTAAAGTGGTATCACAATGCTATAATTGTGTTGTGTGAAAGAGGCCTGTGTGTGCATGGAGGGAATTGAGACGAAATATCTATCCTGATGCCTATGGTGTTGTTATCCTACAATCTCCTCCCTTGGAGTTCTTTGCTGAACACAGCTCCCCTGTGTTGTTGCTTTTCAGCAATGGGTCATAGAATCACAGAGTTGAAAGAGACCCCAAGGGCCATCTAGTCCAACTCCATTCTGCCCTGCAGGAATACACAATCAAAGCACTCCTGACAGATGGCCATCCAGCCTCTGTTTAAAAGATTATATATATATATATATATATATATATATATATATATATATATTAATCAGGAGTAATGCAACTTCTTTTTCTTCTTCTTATTATTAATCATAGAATCATAGAATCATAGAATTGCAGAGTTGGAAGAGACCACGAGGGCCATCCAGTCCAACCTCCCTGCCACGCAGGAAATCTTGATCAAAGCATCCCCAACAGATGGCAATCCAGCCTCTGTTTAAAGACCTCCAAGGAAGGAAGGAGACCCCACCACGCTCCGAGGGAGTGTGTTCCACTGCCGAACAGCTCTTACTGTCAAAAAGTTCCTCCTCATGTTGAGGTGGAATCTCTGTTCCTGGAGCTTGCACCCATTGCTCCGTGTTCCAGTCTCTGGAGCAGCAGAAAACAAGCCTGCTCCATCTTCAGCGTGACATCCCTTCAAATACTTAAACAGGGCTATCATATCGCCTCTTAACCGTCTTTTTTCCAGGCTAAACATACCCAGCTCCCTAAGTCTCTCCTCATAAGGCATCATTTCCAGACCTTTCACCATTTTAGTTGCCCTTCTCTGGACACGCTCCAATTTGTCAATATCCTTTCTGAATTGTGGTGCCCAGAACTGGACACAGTATTCTAAGTGAGGTCTGACTAAGGCAGAATAGAGTGGCACTATTACTTCCCTTGATCTAGACACTATACTTCTATTGATACAGCCCAAAATCGCATTGGCCTTTTTAGCTGCCGCATCACACTGTTGGCTCAT
The DNA here is from genome assembly GCA_030847615.1 of Gambelia wislizenii. NCBI lineage: Eukaryota > Metazoa > Chordata > Lepidosauria > Squamata > Crotaphytidae > Gambelia > Gambelia wislizenii. Next base: position 497,989,740 of record JAUMIR010000001.1, on the reverse strand, counting down.
GTTCAACTTGTGGTCTACTAGGACTCCAAGATCCCTTTCGCACGTAGTCTCATTCAGCCAGGTCTCTCCCATCCTATATTTATGCATTTCATTTTTCCGCCCTAAATGCAGTACTTTACATTTCTCCGTATTGAATTTCATTTTGTTAGCTTTGGCCCAGCTCTCCAGTCTATAATAATAGTCTGCTTACTGTTTTTAGCATAGCTATAGCGTGGCTGCTAGTCTGGTGTGATTTTGATTGTGTTTTAATGCACGTTTCCTATAGTCTAAATATTGATGCACTTTGTAATGTTTTAGCTGTTGTTCAATACATTATTCTCTGCCTTCAAACCTGTGGTTATAAACAAGGGGTGGGCAATGGGATATTATTGGGCTGCAACTGTGCTGGCAAAGGCTGATGGTACCTGCAGTCCAAGAACCTTGATTTATTCTTTATTTTATTCTTTTATTTGTTTGTTTGTTTTATTCTTTATTCTTTATTTGCTTGTTTGTTTGTTCTTTTATTCTCATGGTTAGGTTGCAAATGATTTTAAAACTGTTACCCTTTCTCCATACAAAAATAAAGAGGGAGGATTGCTGAATGTGGAAACCACCAGGAGCAGCCATTGACTTTCAGTCAAAACAAGTGACAACTATTAATAAATAATAATTAATAAATTAATAATTAACAAAATTTATTAATATATTTTACTTTAATAAGGTTTAAGTTAATTAATTTCAAATAAGTTTAATTAATTAACATTAAGCATTAAATTAAAGCATAAGACAAGCGCTTCCCTGCATTGTTTAACATCCCCTCACTGTTCCAAAATCTTTATTAAAATATTTTTATCCCATCCTTTTATCATGAGACCTCAGGGCGGCTTAAAAAATCAAGCAACAGAAACTGTTTAAACAATTTCAGATTCAAATCAATGGATAATTTAAACATGAGAAAAGCATGTTGAACAACTACAGAAGTGTCAACAGCTTCAAAAGGCTAAGAGGTTTTTTAAAATAAAATAAAATAAAAATAAATTATGTGCTTGCATGTGTGCGAGTGTTCCACTATATATACATTTTAAAATCAGGTTTTATTTTTTTATTATTATTTAATATTGTTCTAACTTTTGGATGTTTAACAATATGGTGTTTTTTTGTAATTTGTTGCAAGCTACTTTGAGTCTTGAACTAAGAAAAAGGTGGGCTAGAAATAATGATGGTGATGATGATGATACTATTATTATTATTATTATTATTATTAGTTACATTCTTACAAGTCAACTAGAACCTGTAGGGATTCTTCCATACGGCCCCTATTCCAAGCCCCCACCTTCATCATCACTTCTCCCCTTACCAACATTGTAAAACTACAAATCCCAGGATTCAATAGTTAGGAGCCATGGAAAATAATCCAGTTTGAAACTGGATTATTTGTACTGTGTGGATTTGGCCTAAGAGTGGGAATATACTGGAACAGGGAGGGACAACAGGTGCTCTTATATGGACGGGTTGGTGAAGCTGTTCTGGGTTTTAGTCTGAACATAATCAAGGTACTGAACCTATATTGAGGGATCGATTTTGGCACGCTGAATAGCTTCTTTGATATTCAGGCTGAAACACTGAGCAGAATCACCTGCCCACTAATATGGATGCCTTCAGCCTTGTCTGGTTTGGATAATAACAGGGGGATTGGGTTCAGTCTCTGAAAATTCAATGCAGTGAACACCTAAGAATAAAGTATTGAAGAGTTAAAACGACAAACATTGATGTATTGATTTGCTCAACAGTCAAAGCTAAATGAAGTAACAAAACAATCCTATATTTTGTAGCCTCTCAACTCAAACTTCAATGAATACTCTGCTCCAGTACATTAATTCCAAATTATAACCAAGTAGAATGGTAAAAGATAAATTACTCAGCGTCTTCTAGAATTGGGCAAAACCATCCGTGGACGCAGGATCATAGAATCATAGAATCATAGAATTGCAGAGTTGGAAGAGACCACGAGGGCCATCCAGTCCAACCCCATTCTGCTACACAGGAAATCACGATCAAAGCATCCCCAACAGATGGCAATCCAGCCTCTGTTTAAAGACCTCCAAGGAAGGAGACCCCACCACGCTCCGAGGGAGTGCGTTCCACTGCCGAACAGCTCTTACTGTCAAAAAGTTCCTCCTCATGTTGAGGTGGAATCTCTGTGCCTGGAGCTTGCACCCATTGCTCCGTGTTCCAATCTCTGGAGCAGTAGAAAACAAGCCTGCTCCATCCTCAGCGTGACACCCCTTCAAATACTTAAACAGGGCTATCATATCGCCTCTTAACCATCTTTTTTCCAGGCTAAACATACCCAGCTCCCTAAGTCTCTTCTCATCCAAGTCATTGATAAAGATGTTGAATAGCACTGGGCCCAGGACAGATCCCTGTGGCACCCCACTGCTCCCATCTTTCCAAGACGAAGAGGAGCCACTGCTGAGCACCCTTTGGGTTCGGCCGGTCAACCAATTACAAATCCATTGAACAGTTAACTTGTCTAGCCCACATTGAACCTTGTCAAAGGCCTTACTGAAATCAAGGTATGCGATCAGAGCAAAAGATGACAAAAAATGGAAGAATTTCAGTAATTGCCACCTGAATCTTAAAATATTCTTTAAAATTCAGGACAGACAAGTACAGCATGGGGTTCATCTACACTAGGAAGGCTACGCTGCCTCCCTGCTCGTGTCTCCTGCCTCCGGTGCTGGCCAGTTCCCTTCCGCCCGCCCCCCATTACCAGCAGAAAACAGGCTGGGTACCGGCTCATCACTAAAGCTGTTGCCACCACCATTTTCTCATTGCTGTGGAAGCCAGGCAGGGCTCCCTCAACATATGACCGAGGCCCCCTGTGTATGACCGGCCTCGGTCACATTTTGCCGGAGTCCTGCCTGGTTTCTGGGAGAGCCAAGGAGATGGCGGCAGCAGCGGGCAGCAGTCTTCTGGAACAGGCTTTCGTGGACACGTGGGGACCGATCTGGTGGAAATGGAGTAAACTAGGTATTTTCTTAAATGCGGTAAATGGTCCTGCCCCAGCTTGCCCCCATTCCAGCCCTGTGTCTGCTTTGGAGTCAATAGGACTTCGAGGGGAAGATTGGGGTAGATGCTTTGAATTGTTCGGACTGCAGGGCTCTGGAATGGGGGCAAGCCCGGGTCTTTGGCCAGTGTAGACAAGCCCCATGTAGCCCTGGTCGCATGCATCTGAAGACATGACTTATATGCAAAGTTGTGCAACCCCTAGCACAACATAGCTGTTGAGAACTGTGGCTTTATTTTATTTATTTTTTTAAATATATTTTTATTAATGACCTAATTTTACAAGCTAAAAACCACACATAAAGGAGAAAAAACAATGCATAATACATACACAAAGAGAAAAATAAATGTTTACCCCCTCACACACCTAATCTAACCCCCATATCTATTCTAACCCACGTGATTAAACTAAATACAACAGAACACAAAGTAACACTAAAAAGGGATGTTTTGATTACAGATTATCAGCTAAAAGGCTATACAGTTGGACCCCCATGTCCACGGAACCAATATCCATGGTTTCTGTTATCCGCAGGACACAAAAAGAACACATGTCATAGGAGCCCTGGTGGTGCAGTGGTTAAATGCCAGTCCTGCAAGTCACCACGTTGCAAGTTCGATTCCGGCGGGCTCCAAGGTTCACTCAGCCTTCCATCCTTTCGTAGGTCGGTAAAATGAGTACCTGGCTTGTGGGGGCAATTAGCTAACACACATTGGAAACTGTTTAATGCAGTGTAGATGTGTAAAGTGCTATTGCCTAAAACAATTTGTAAGCTGCTCTGATAGCCTTGTGGCTGAAGAGTGGGGTATAAATACCTAAATAAAATAAATAAAATAAAATATCATAGAGTCTTCCTAGATAATGCCTGGAGAGGTGTCTTCTCTAGACATTTTCTAGGTTCTCCAAGTCAACTCTATGGTGTTTTAAACTAGAAGTCCCATTAATTTCAATGACACTTGCTGTTATCAACAGTTTCCGGTATCTATGGCAAGTCCAGAAACCTAACCCCTGCAGAAACAGGGGTCTGACTGTACCTAAAATACCTTAATAGCCACTTGTACAAAATCTAGTTCTAATATTATTATACTTATTGTTAATAAAGTATTTTAACCATATTATATTTTCTGCAACTCTAGTTTATTTCATTATATGTACTTTAAATCTATTATATAAATGCAACATTCTCCACCACCTGCTCATAACTTCATTCAAAAATTGTCAAAAGATCATAACTATAATGGCATTAACTTCCTTCAAGAACTCTGTTGTAGACTTCCATGCCTTTTAAAATTCATCAATAGCTTTGTAATTTAACAAAGTAGTCAGTTTGTCCCTTTCAACAAACTTCTTCCACTGTCAGAACAGTCTGTTGTTTCTAATTCTGGGCATCGATTAATCTTGCTGTTGTCGTCATATACTGTATCTTATCATCTTCCCATATTCTCACTCTGAGGAGTCTTCGAAAAGTCCCATAGATATCCCAAACTGCTTTGCTTTCTCCCAAGTCCACCAGTGGAGAACTGTGGCTTTTAGACATGTAATAATCAGAGCTGGTTAGGGAATTCAGTATTTCAGAATTCCTGTACAAATTATCTTGATCAACACCTCCCTGGGTAATGTGGGTGTTTGAACATAATGCTCTCTCTTTCTCAGTGTTGTGACACAGGTCTCTACTCAATAAAACATGCTAACATGTGTTTTTCCAGTGAGGATTTGGGGATTTTGAAATGCATGGATTTAGAGAAAATAATTATATTGAGTAGACAGAGTGTCACTCACAGAGTTATGCAGCAGATGCACAAGGCTGTCTTATTAGTGATGTTGCACAACCAAAGGCCCATGCACATCTCTGCAACATGAAACCACGTCTAATGGTGTTACTTACCCTGACAACCCCTGCCCCATATTGGCAATATTTAATAATTAGATCAAATGTGGCCTTCCATGAAGTACAGCCAGTAAAGCTGGGGAAGTTCCAAAACCAGGAATCCCAAAGATTAGCATTCAGACTCAGGCAGGAACGCACTTAAGAAGGGGCAGCCCAAGTTCTAAAGAAATGATAATTTGAAAGGCAACTAACAGGCATCATTAGCATATCTGGTGTGTTCATTGTCTTTCCCTGAACAACTCCAAGAAGCATTGTCTTTCTCTCCAAATCCCATCCCCTGAAGGAAATTATTGACTATATAAATCCCTCCAAAACCCTGCTCAAGTGTGCACAGTTTAGCTGCTTCTGGACTCCACATTAAACCATGTCACCATTCTGGTTTAAGGACCCCCACTCTGCTAGTTTCCTCTGCAAACTCATCTCCTCAGATTGGTACAATATCACCTGAAAAAACCCTCCCTTCTCTATCCCTCTGTCCCAATACTTCCTACTTTATTCGCAAGCCTCATGTGGATGCTTGAAGGCTGAGTGTGTGTATGAATGTTGTTATTACTGTTTTCTCAAATAAAAATCAGATAATTGTAATATCTAGCTTAACGTCTCCTCCTGGTTACTGGTATACACATGTTAAAAGAACCCGCTATCTGTTACCCCTCTCACATAGCCAAGGTGATTCCCCAAATTAATATCAATATTTGGAGGGTCCTTAAGACCCCTGATTGTTTAGGGTAACAATGACACCACATGTAAAACTCTGATCAGCTGCTTCAGCTGCCCATTTGTAAAACTCCAACAGAATTCTGGCTCATATATTCAGAACTAGTATATTAAGGTAGATCTGGACTATGTGAAGGCCATATTCCCCCCTTTTTAGTCATCAGCACGCTTGCAGAAAGTGCAGGATGAGTCCTTCATGAATCTTTGTTTGCGAAGAAAAGCCAGAGAGAGACGATAAGACTGCCTGAGCTTTGGAATCTGCAAAAGAATCCCTCAGCTCCACCATTTTCAGAGGGGTGTTTGGTGAAAACCTGAGAGAGGACGTTCTTGGTGGCTGCTCCGTTCCACAGGAGGATGGGCTAACCCCCTCTCTGTTGTCCTTCCACCAGCAGGCACAGACTTTTCTATCCAAGCATCACTGCCAGAACCGACTGATATGGACAGAGGTGTTGAAGGGTTGAGCTGGACTCTGTTAGCATCATTGAGGCATTTTAACTTCGTTTGCATTTTAATAATATGACCAGTTTGTTTTCTCTTTTATCATGTGCCATTTATTGGCCAAGATCCAACATCAAGCAAGCAGAGTGTAATGCTCAACCTACATAGTTCCCTGTCTGCCCTCCACATATGTCTTTTTTTTTTTTTTGACAGGATGCAACAACTCACCAAAAACCCCTGCCAGAGTTGCCAATCCTTGGGAGGGGCCACAGCAGCTACTATTTAAGGATGAGGAGGGAAGCGAACAGGGAGGCAGCTCAGACACTGGGCTCATCTGCACAAAAGGAAATAACGCTCATTCCTATGCATTATTGCCAATTCGCAGCTGCATTCTTTTGTCTCCATGATGTTTTTCAAAAACGATATGCAGATGGTGGTCATAAATTAGAGCGATAAATACTGCCATCACTGCACACTATTTTTAAAAAATATTAAAGCAGAGGTGTGCAAGTGCAACCTTCTGCTAAAAAAATTATTTGGACAATCAGTGAAGCAAGGACCTGCATGATCGCTAACTCGAAAAATCCAACAGGATGCTTCTGAGTACTGCCTTGCAGCAAGCCCGCCCCTTGCGCACATCCAACCAATCAAATCTCTAGGTCTGCCCTCTCCGAGACTGCTCAGCATATCGAATTGCTTGCCTTAACAGGCACTAATGCATATTTCCTTATATTATTTTAAAAGATATGAGAAAAGCCCTGAAGGCTTTGTCTCCTTGGGACAAAAGATATTCCCAGTGAATTCTGTGAGGAGTATTTTCACTGTCCAGACAACACCATGGATGAACCAGGTAGTCTCACTTCTGAGGGGGAAGGAAATAGGAGTGTGCTCACAGTTGGGGTACACCCAGCATCCCTTCCTTTTGGAGTTGCATCACTATACCCTCCAACTCTCCTGATTTGGCCGTCCCATGCAATCCTTTCTCATCCCACTGTTTGAGCTGCTTTTAAAATGTCCCAGTTTCTTTCTTCTTCTCCCATTTCCTTCCTTTGTCCTTGCTTTGCTTCACTTGCTACAAACGGAGGGGTTATCTAGAGGATGAAAACACTCTTCATAGAATGTGACTAGAATGCATTCTCTCCCAGCATGCCACAAATTAGATTTGTGGTATTCAGAAGGAGGAGCCCCCCAAAAGTCCATTTACTTTGGGGGGAAAGCCTTTGTCAATTTTTGTGAAGTTTTTAAAATAATGCATGGAAATGCACATTATTCGATTCCAGCGGGCTCCAAGGTTCACTCAGCCTTCCATCCTTTCGTAGTTCGGTAAAATGAGTACCCGGCTTGTGGGGGCAATTAGCTAAACACACATTGGAAACTGTTTAACGCAGTGTAGATGTGTAAATTGTTATTGCTTAAAACACTTTGTAAGCCACTCTGATAGCCTTGAGGCTGAAGAGTGGGGTATAAATAAATAAATAAATTTGAGAGCCCTGGTGGCGCAGTGGTTAAATGCCAGTATCGCAAGTCACCACGTTGCAAGTTCGATTCCAGAGGGCTCCAAGGTTCACTCAGCCTTCCATCCTTTCGTAGGTCAGTAAAATGAGTACCCAGCTTGTGGGGGCAATTAGCTAACGCACATTGGAAACTGTTTAATGCAGTTAGATGTGCAAACAGCTATTGCTTAAGACAATTTGTAAGCCGCTCTGATAGCCTTGTGGCTGAAGAGCGGGGAATAAATAAATAAAATAAAATAAAATAAAATAAAATAAAATAAAAATAAAAATTATTGTTTGTTCAGACATCCAATTGAGGATGATGAGCATTCTCGGCGAGGGCAGAAGTAGCCAGCGTATTGGGTGGACGTTCCAGGGGTGGCAGTAGGCTTTCCAGCAAGGAAGCGGCTAGAAACACCATTTTCGCATTTCATGTTGTCGAGTGTGCACTTTTTGCTGTGCTGAGGTGACCAACAATCACACACACACACGTGCATGCGAAATGAATACACTCACTCACTCACACACACAAACATTCTGATTGTCCTTCTAACTGATGTCACTGAGGAAGATGGAAGTTGAACCACCTGATGTTTTATTCATAGAAGTGCCTAATTCTCATCATTTTACTAAAGCTATTTCAATTTTATGGTATCCTTCTGGAAGCCAGATTCTACCTAAAAACAGTGCTATTTGGTTGGTTTATTCAACTATATAGCTGCAACCTTACATCAAGGAGACAGAGGTACAGTAAGACCCCCATGTCCATGGGGGTATGTTCAAGAACACCCCCTCCCAGTGGGTGTCTGAAACCACAGATAGTACTGAACCCAATATTTTCACTTCCTGTGGCTGGGAGGACTCCTCCTCTGCTCACCTGCTGCCTCACAGAGGGTGAAGGAACCAATCTGCTCCCAATTTTCCTCTTACCACTTTCTAAACAGATGCTTACACAACAATTTATGGTTAACGTCCTCTCCAAGCATACTATAGAATCACACTGGAGGGCTGAGAGATGCCCACAAACACTTCTAGCAATTGTGGTAACTGAAACCACAGAAATTGATCCCGTGGATAAGGGGACGTTACTGGAACTTCACACTCATGCAACTACACAGTCACTGCACAACACCACCTCATTATGAATTACAATGTGGCACAACTGAATGTATATGCATGTCCAACACATATCCTTGTGCCATTCAATCCATGCATGGTAGCAGGGCGTGAATGACGCTCTGCCTCCAGCACTTGAGTGAAATGCAGATGTTCTGCAGCAGACAAAACTCTCTGATGCTTCCGTAGGGGGGATTTTAAGCCTGTCTAGAAAAGCAAAAGGATCCCAGCCTGTGTGGTTAACCCAGAAAGAAGGGAATTTGATGAATCAATGGACCAGAAATGGAGATGAACACTAAAACCAGAAATCAATGTTATGTTCCACGTATCCGGACATTGATTGAATCTGGCTGAATCTGTTCCTCAAGCAACCGGGGGAGGGGGATAAGAAAACCACCTCCCACAGCAAATCTAGGGCTGATCTCCCAATCTGAGTTTAATCCACACTGTGCACATTTCTATCATTTGTCAAAATAATTTTTAAGCCAATTTGTGTAATTAGACTTATTATGTCTAATGACTTAATTAGCGTAAACACAGCAAACGTAATCTTATAATTGGGCTCTGCAATTACAATATGTGTAATGATGATGGAAATGGTCGGGGGAGGGGCGAAGGGGCGATGGGACGCGATGGCGGCATGGCGAGCGCAGAAAGCCTTTGCTCATCTTGCAGCCTAAAAAAGAGACATTGCTGAAAGCGCTGTCCGCCACATGTATGCACAGATGCAGGGCAAAGGTTTGCCAAATTCAGATTGCATGTTTTGGGAGGAGAGCTGGTGGACTCACAGTGGAAGGTGGAGAATGTGCTCTTTATTTCACCCCCGCTCTTCCTGCAGCTGAACTCAACTGAATGGCAATTTTAACTGGACACACTAAGGGCTTGTCTACACGGGCAATTTACCCCCATCTTATCCCCATCTGAGAGCTCTGCAGTCCTTATGACACAGGACTTTCACCCCATTCTGCCCCTGGGCAGTCCTCACCACCTCCAGGTATCAAATAGTGGGGAGACAGGATTGGATTCTTTACCATGTTCTAAAATAATCCCTGGTTTAATCTGTTCCCACTGGGAAGGAACGGATTGGGTCCCGCATGTCCTCAGGAGCCTGTCCCAGCAGGTCAGCCTGTTACTTCATCTGCCAGTCTGCCTCACTCTCTCCAAAGCAGGAAAACGTCCTGCAGCATGCGACCAAGGGGACTTGGTCACATATTGCAAGCCGGCTTCCCAGAAGAGCCAGGAGGGCAGTGGCGGATGCTGGAGTGATGGGCCACCATGCTCCTCAGGACTTCCTCCCATTTCATGGAGGGCACGTGTAGATGAGCCCTAGGACTCATCTATGTTAGGAAGCTTATCGAATCGGGGACACACACAGCTGATCCCTCTAGCCCAGTAGCAAAGATTGGACAAATCACTTTTTTTGGACTGGAATCTTTCAGCGACTCACCCAATCTCTGTTCAGTATTCTGTATTCTAGGCCTAAAGAACCTGAAGACACCAGATCCTGTCTGATCCTGGAAGCTAAGTAGGGAGCTTAATAGGAAGCTAAGCCTTGGTTATTACTTGGATGCAGGGCCACCAAGGAATACCTGGTGCTCTACATTACATTTCAGAGGAGGGAAACGGCAAACTGCCTGTAACTACTACTTGTCTAAGAAAACCCTTTGAAATTCATGGGGTCACCATAAGTTGACAGGAGACCTGAAGGCGTGTGCATGCACACGCATGTATACACACACACACACACACACACACACACACACACAGTTTATTCTAGTACCAGCACTCAATTGTCTCCAGCAAAGAGATTTCCCCCAGCCTGGCTTTTAAATGGGAGATGTTATGGACTTTCGGCATGTCAGTGAGAGAGTGAATCCAGTCCAGGTTTTGGATAGCTTTAAAAGAACTTTCCAAAGTGCTGAACCCATTTGTGGGAGAAGGTTCAATATCTCAGATAAGGTCTCAAAAACCTGGCTTAAAATCTATACTGGATTCACTGTCACACTGACATGGAAACCCCAGCCATAACCACATGGAGATATTTAGGAAATAAATCTACACTTCTTAAACTTTTAATTACAATTCGCACTTTTTATAAACGTTTCTCCAATCTCGCCCTCACCCAGAGGGAGATACCCTAATTCGAGCTGACCTCTGATAAATATAGAAAGGTGAGTGATAAGCCTCCCATTATCAATGCAGCAACTTGGTTTGTTATTAAATTCAAAGCAGAAAATGAATGCCAGGCGGAAACCTGAAAAACCCAACGCTTTCCAAAATAGAATCTAATTTAATGTGACACATCATATAACCCAGTAAGAACTTATCTAATAAAGGAGATAATAATAAACATTTCCATATCACGGCATTATTAAGCAAGGAATCCCAGCTCACAAGTAGCCCTTCACTTTTAATTAAATGCTTAAAGAACACCAGCCTGACTGTTGGTGTCCATTTCCAACAATTTTTTTTTGGGGGGGGGGAATGCAATTTGTTCATGTGTACAACATGAAGCTAAATCTCAGTCCCCAAAATCACTTTTGACAGGGTAATTGTGCCCTCAGATTACATGAGCATGTGTAGTTCCATGTGACAAGCACTTGTCACACCTGTTTCTCAACATGGGTCCAGACATTTAACACAGGAAACACAAGCCATCTGCTAAAAAAGTAGGAAGAGCCCCGATCAGACCAAAAATCTACCTCGTCCAGGTCTTTTGCAAACAGTGGTGAAGCAGATGACTTGGAGAATCCCACAAGGAGGACATCATAGCAATTATCCTCTTCCACTACAGGTGCCCCGCCAAATGTGGTCCAAATGCAGGACCTATGGTGCTCTGCTCCATAACCTGACAAATAAGTGGGGGATGCAGTGCACAGATGGAATTAAGGATGGTGCTGAGTTGGAAATAAAAGTATTGCATGACAAGAGAAGCATTGCGCAAAGTGCCATCTTTTTGTGCAGCCTCAATATTGTGTTCCCCACTGGATGTCAGAAGGCCAGGAACACGGCCACATTCCTTCCGGCAAAGGGAGCTGCTTCCAGCTGTCCCTTCCAAGTGTATGCATGGTTATCGGGCTGTTTCCTAGGCGGGAGGAGGATGTGCAGACAAGATGGAGTCCACCCGGGAGAGACCCCACTCCCGCTCTTTCAACCCTTTTAAATTATACGTAACTAGAACCCATTATTGCAATGTGTTGGTGAAAGAGTGGGCCATGCATCAAATTAATGGGTTCCATTTATAATTTAAAAGGGTCAAAAGAGCAGATCAATGAAAAGTGGGCCTCCAATAAGCAGGGGATGCCTATATTGTTCTCTGGCAACTGCAAGCTGGCAGCATGCTGTCTCTGGTACTGGAGGGAGTATATAGCCATCCGGTGGCCGCTGGTTTGAAAACAATGTATGTGAAAAAGCATCGTAGGGGCTGACTAAACCACAAACTAAACATCTCTATATATAAAACTCTTGGGGATACACAATGGCCTTAGGTATATAGGTGTGTTGCCTTTTGAGTATGTACAATGGGTTTAGGTTTGTTGCCTATTTCAGTGTGCTGATTGGCTGCTCCTGTCACTCCCTCAGCAAATCACCACCCACATGCAAATCACTACCCACATGCAAATTCCCTCTCCACCTCACAATCCACTCCTGCCACTCATGGCCAATCGCCATACCGGGAGCAACCAAACCATGTGCTACAGTGTTGGCTACAGTTACTAAGGCTAAGGGCCTTGCCAGTTCACCAGTGTCTCAGGGCTGCACAATTCCCAGTTATGATTTAAGTCTACTCAGTAATATCATTTCTATTCCCGCTGCGATGGAACCCAGGCAGTCAATTGGTGGCACCGGTAGCAGCAGGGCAACAGAACGAGTGACCCTCAATGATTCCGGGAGAATGGCATATGGTACGCAAGGTCCAACTAGTGTATATGAAAAAAAAAAAAAATCTTAGGGGCTGAGTAAACCATAAGCTTAACATGAATCAACAGTGTGATGTGGCAGCCAGGAAAACCAATGCAATTCTGGGCTGCATCCACAGGAGCATAGCGTCCAGATCTGGACTGCTGCCACACTGAAGAAATAATAATGCAGTTTGAAACTATTTTAACTATCATAACTCCATCCTATGGAATCCTGGGATTTGTAGTCTGTTGTGGCACCAGAGCTCTCTGACAGAAAAGGCTAAATATATCACAAAACTACAGATCCCAGAATCCTATGTCAGCAGCCCAAGTGAAGTAGTGGTGTCCCTCTACTCTGCTTTGGTCGGACCTCCCTTGGAATCCTGTGTCCAGTTCTGGGCAACACAGTTCAAGAAGGATGTTGACAAGCTGGAAGGTGTCCAGAGGAGGGCAACCAAGATGGTCAAAGGTGTGGAAACCAAGTCCCATGAGGAACAGCTTAGGCAGATGAGAATGTTTATCTTGAAGAATATTGAGAAAGGATATGACAGACATCTTCAAATATTTGAAGGGCTGTTTTGTGGGAACTGGAATAAACTTGAGTCCCAGGCTGCTGCCACATTGCAAAAATATTCTGGTTTGACACCGCTTTAACTGCCATGGTGCAATGCTATGGGATTCTTGGCTCTGTAGTTTTCTGAGATATTTAGTCTTCTCTATCAATGAGCTCTAGGGCCAAAACAAACTACAAATCCCAGAATTCCATGGGGTGGAACCATGATAGTTTTCTCTCCTCTCTCTTTGGCTTTTCTTCACAAACGAAGATTCAGGAAGGACTCATCCCGCATTTTCTGCAAACGTGCTGACACTGTGGCAGAACCATTATAGTTAAAGCGGTGTCAAAGTGCAATATTTCTGCAGTGTGGAAGCAGCCCTAGTTATGGGGGTGGTGGTCATCATCATCATCATCATCATGTTAATTATGTTTAATGTGTTATTAGCTTATGAACATTATGTTTATAATTTTAAACTGTTCATTTTTATTTTGACATGTAAGCCACCCTGAGATCTTTCTGATATACGGTAGTGTAGAAATGTTTTAATACATACAGTAGATGATGGATAGGTTGATGGATAGGTAGGTAGGTAGGTAGAGTGGAAATAAAGAGAAACAGATTGGTCCCTCTTCCCAGTGACTGCCCACCTCCCTTCTCTGGGCAGCCAGACACTGAGAAATGGTTCCAAAGAAGATCTCAAGATGGGGAAGGTAACCAAGCCCCTCGCTAGTTGATTTGCCAGAGGTGCACTAATCCAGCCCCGCTGCCTAGAAAACATCCCCATGGAGTTCTTCCAGATGGTAGGCAGTCTGACATACACAGCCCAATCCCTCCCCTACCCCCTTTCACCCAAGTACCAGCTGGCCTATTTCCCTGCAAGGTTTCACCAGTGATTTTGAGCAATATGAAGCTGTCAAGTGTAATAAAGGATAGAAGTGATGTGGCCTTTCCAAGCCATTAGTTGAGAATTATCTATGAAAGTTGCAAGTTGCTCTGTGCCCGCTTGCTGATTGTACACTCAGCATCTCATTTGTTTCCTTCTGCGAGCTCTTACGGCTCAATCCCAGGAGCTGCTCCATGGATGGGAAAGCAAGGATGGATGAGCAGAACATACTTCGGTGCAACCATGCCAGCGCTGGTGATCCGAGCCCAGCCTGAGATGCAACATCAGCAGGCATCAGATGCCTCACAGCAGTGATCCGTTGAGTGATTCCACAACACAGATGGGAAAAGAGGACACCATTTACACAATTTGGAGCCCTCCATTTGCTGCTGAATTAGGAAATGTAATTAAAGTGGCTCCGACCACCAGGCTTAAAGTCTTTATCAGCACGCAACTCCCTTGTTGCAACAGCTCCATTGGGTGCCAGTCCATTTCTGTGCACAATTCTCTCTCTCTCTGGCTTTTCTTCACAAACAAAGATTCAGGAAGGACTCATCCTGCACTTTCTGCAAGCGCGCTGATGATCGTCACATAGTCAGTCCAGTGTATATTTAGGATTGTGCGTAGACAGTGCTAATGAAAGCGTTCGAGGAGTCATAGGTGGTGGCGATAGGCGACCCATATTTCAGATCCATAAAGGAGGATAGACAGTACAACAGCTCTATAAACACTGATTTTTAAAGTGCTGGTTTTGCCCAATAAAGCCCTATATGGCTTGGTTCCAGGTTTTTGAAGGACTGCATCTCCATTTATGAGCCCACTAGAGCTCTAAGATCTTCTGGAGAGGCCTGTCTCTCTGTCCCAACACCTTCTCAGGCTTCTTTGGTGGGAACAAGGGAAAGGACCGTCTTGGTGGCTGCTCCCAGATTGTGAAACTCCCAACCCAGAGAGGTGGGCCCCATCTCTCCTCTCATTTCATCAACAGGTTAAAATATTTCTGTGCCTTCAGGCATTTGCAATCTGATGTAGGCTAGGTTTTTAAAGGCTGTGTGATTTGGATTTTAACGTGTTTATATATTTTTGTATTTTCATGTTTGTGGTTTTAACTGCGTAAATTCTTTAATTTGTTTGTAAACTGTATATTTATACTTTTAATAGTTTGTATTGTTCTTAAGCTGGACTGTTTTAAACTCATTGCTAGCTGCCTTGAGTCTCTATATTGGTAGAAAGGTGGGATACAAATAAAATAAACAAAGAACAACAACATGCCCATATATTTTCAGGATTAATTTCCATGCAGTAGGCCCTGCAAGAAAGTTTCATTTCAGTCTGGCAGTTCAAGGCTAGGAAAAAGAAACCAAAGGATTGGAATAGTCCAGGGGACCAAAGTTCGTTCTTACAGCTAGTAGGATGGGAGATGGGTCACTCCTGCAAAGTTCAGTTACTTTTGCTTCTGCACTATATAAATTTTTGTTTTGGGGGATTGACTTTCCAATGGCCTCATCCTAGGGGGATGGAGTGCACCCTAGCCCTTATCTGACCACAGGGATCTGTAACATTGACCTTGAAATATTCCAAATAGCCTCTGTTGTTTTAGGGCCCTGGTTCTACCATTTGTCCACAAAACATACAGGAAGCCCTGCCCCAAATGAATGGATACATGAAAAATACCCCCATCTCCTCAAATGTCCTAGAACTGTACTGTCCCCCAAGCATCTCCATTTTCCTCTGCAGTCCCTCTCAAAATGGTGATGGGAAGTGATTGGGGGAGAGGAGGTGGGTCACATCTGCTCAATTCAGTTTCCTTTTTTTCCTTTTGGTTCTTCCCTATATAATTAAATACCTAATTAATATAACCCCTGTGTTTAAGGAGCCCTGCCCCAGGGAAATTTAAAGACTGGAGGAGCAAACTTTTCTATTAGTAACTTGCTTGGACGGTTTACACATCGGTTAGGATGGCCAGCGAGTCACATCTGCACAGTTCAGTTTCCTTTGTTCAGTTCTTCCCTATATATCCCCTGTGTTTAAGGAGCCCTGCCCCATGGTTTAACTTTAGCCTGGCAGTTTAAAGCCTCTAGGAACAGACTGGGGGAGCAAATCTCTCTCTCTGGCTTTTCTTTGCAAACGAAGATTCAGGAAGGACTCATCCCGCGCTTACTGCAAGCGCGCTGATGACTAAAAAGGCCAATCCAAGATAGATAAGTCCGGTTGCAGAAAGCACAGCAGAAGGGCTCCTTGGGTGATGTTTCCGGGTTGTGATTCTTTCTGCATTGTCGTTTCTCGTCAAGACTTGATTCTACTAGCTTGGATGGTTTACATATCAATTAGGGTGGGCGCCAAGTCACATCTGCACAATTCAGTTTCCTTGGTTGGGTTCTGCTCTCTAGAACCCTGGGGAGCGATCATCCCTTTGCCCTAGAGGTAGGGGTCCAGGGGACCTGTTATCCAGTGTTTGCATTGGGACAGCCTGGGTTGTTTTGGGTGCCGCTTCTACCATTTCCTAAGAAAGGATGCGAGAACCCATCCGCTAAAGGGTTGTGATGTTCTCTACTGTTGCCAACAATCTGCTACATCCATTTACCACCAAGAAAGCTTACCTTGTTGCTGCACAAGGTTTTGTTACCTAACAAAGGCTGTAATCTGACATCAAGACAGAGTGTAATTTGTTTAAGAGATAAATGTAATTCTACTCTCTTTCCCCCTCTCCTCCTTTGAATTTATTTTCACAGTCATACTTACCTACCCACCCACCCATCCCATAAACTACCTGATCAGAGTACAGGTGAATGAGCTTTCCATCAGGCTGGGAGGCTGAGAAGGTCAGGAGAGATTACTTTGTTATCTGCCCCGACACCCCCCTCTTTTAATAATACAGTAATTGGCTATTTTTCACGAATTGGTGTATTATTGGCATTCCACGGGATTGGTAGTAGACTAGGGACTCCCAAGTACAAGGAATTAAGGTTTGCTCAGAAACTTAAGGAAGTAGCCAGCCCAAATTCCTAAAAGACACACCCTGGCAAGGATTATGCAACCCCCGCTTGGACTGATGAGTTAGGGAGAAATGGGCTAATTCTCATGGACATTCACAGAAATGAGTCATTCAATAATCCAATCAAAGTAGCTGGACACTCTTTGCCTTGCAAAAGTGGTTCTTCCTCTCACCTTTTCTAAAACAATAGAGGGTTGCCTGACACCCAGCAGTTCTAATGTTTCAACCATCAGCGATGGTTTGCACATCAAGAGAACCCATTCTTTAACCATAAGAAACTCCAGCAGATATTGTATTCCACTCATAACACCCCTTCAGGGGCAATATTGGGTATAAATATCACCATGGTTCATAGCTTTTACATGAATCTCTGCTCATCAGACAGGTATAGCATAACCACCATCCCGAACTTTATTTCTCTATCCAAATACTTCCTACTTTCTTCGACAGTCTTGTGTGATCATTTGAAGCTTAAATGTATGCATGCATGTGTTTGTTTGATTATTTTTCAATGAAAACATTTTTATTTTACCCCCTGGCTGTGAATCTCGCAGTGAGTACCAGTATACATAGGTCAAAAAGTGCTGCCATTACCTGACCTCTTGCTGCCACATTTGAGCTCATTAAAATTCCCCATAGAAATATTGATTTTTGGTAGACACACGTGGGATTGCCACAGACCTCAGTAATTTGGGTAACAAGTCAGTTAAAGCATGGTTGGACCACCATATCTGTAGAAACAATATCTGTAGTTTCAGTTATCCGCGGGACACAAAATAGGGATGCATATCATAGAGTTGTACATGAAAATGTCTAGAGGTTCATCTCTAGCCATCTTCTAGGTCCTCCAATCCAACTCTATGGTATTTTTTTTTTACCAGAAGTTTATTTTAATAGAGGTCTCTGTTCTTTGTAGTTTCCGGTATCCACAGTATGTCTAGGAACCAAACCCCCATGGATATAGGGGTCCGACTGTATGTATATTTAGTTAAGTATACTTAACTAAGTCGCTGATACATAATTCTGGCCATTATCTAAGGCCAAGGGAGGGATTGCTGTAGACATTTTGTAACAGGTGTAAGATGTTCTCACCAGGGCACAGATCCATTCAAATATTCACTTAATCATAGAATGATAGCATTGGAAGGGGTCACAAGGGCCATCTACTCTAAACCCTTCCTGTGCAAGGATACATAACTAAAGCACTCCTGAGAGATGTCCATCCAACCTCTGTTTTAAAACCTCCAAAAATGGAGAGTCCACCACCCTCCAAGGCAGTCTATTCCACTGTGGGATAATTCTTACAGTCAAGAAGTTCTTCCTAATGATTTTAATTTGAATCCATCGGTTCATTCCCTAGTTCTGGAGCAGCAGAAAACAAGCTGCCTCCGTCTTCTACATGATATCCCACCCAGTTTTGAGGTATCAGTGAAATAACCCCTGGGGAGGAAAAGAATGATGATGAGAATAATAAGAATAAAATATGGCTGTACCTTGATTCCTACCTGGGTAAAGAAGGGCTCATATATCTCCACCCCTTTGTCCGATCCTTGGAGAAGGACCTCCTGTCCTCTCCGCCAGCTGTACCGGACGGGTGGGTTGGAGTTGGCCACACACCTGAGAAAGACCGTCCGCTCATAGTAGAACTGTTCTTTCGCTTCCCCAATGCTCTGGTGGACGGTGACAATGGGGTCATCCAGATCTGGGGGGAAATGAAGGAAGAAGCAGGACATTAGCACAGGTGTTAAACACAGAAGGTACCATAACACACATTGCAGCCAAGGTCCTACATCATCCTTGTGGAGTGTAAATCTATTTATGTTGTTTTATTTATTTATTTTATTTACAGGTCGACCCCCATATCCACAGTATACACAGTTTCACTTATCCATATCCAAAAAATGTTCTGTCTCTCTCTAGGCATTTTAGGTCCTCCAATGTAATTCTACGGTCAACATCTCGCATTCATCTGATTAAAAATAATAGGGTTCTTTATTATCCATGGTTTCAAGTATCTATGGAGGATTTTGGAATGTATCTCCTGCGGATATGGGAATCGACCTGTATATCATGCCGTTCTCCCAGCACAGAATTCAAGGCAGCATACAACCTTTTAAAAAACATTTTTTAAAAAAATAATACCTCTTAGTACAAAACTTAAAGCACAATTAAATCCAACTTTTCTTTTTAAAAAACACATGTTAAAAACACAACTTACAAGCAGTTTTAAAAACACATTTAAAACATGATAAAATAGAAGCAACTCCCCATCTCCATTGAAGGCTGAATCTATTGCAACAATTTAAAAACCAAATGCCTCCTGAAATTTTAAAAATTAAAAAGTTATTTTGCCTGCCAGCAGAACAACAGCAGGGAGGGGGCCAATCGGACTTTCCCAGAAAGGGAGTTCCACAATTTGGGAGCTGCCACTAAGAAGGCTAAATCTACATTATCTTGGTTAAGTGGTGGTTATGCTACATCACCCTTCCACTGAGTACCAACATGATGCAACAGACTACACACTTGCCAACGTCCTCACTTATTGCCCCCTTGTGCAACAACCATGGTTTCTCCCACAATCCTTGTGAAAGAAATGGTACACTGGAACCACAGATAAATAATTGTTGTTTTTGTTGTTACTGTTGTGTGCCTTCAAGTCATTTCTGACTTATGGCACCCCTAAGGTGAATCTATCATGAGGTTTTCTTGGCCAGATTTGTTCAGAGTGGGGTTGGTTTTTTGCTTTTCTCTGAGGCTGAGAGAGTGTGACTTGCCCCAGGTCATCCAGCAAGGATTCAAATGCTGGTCACCAGAGTCATAGTCTAATGCTCAAACTTCAACACCACACTGGCTATGGGATAAATAGTTAGGCAGTACCAGATAATGTATAATTGCATGTGCCTATTGCCCAGTGAGCATGCATGTTTGGTTGATCTGTTGATAGATTGATTGATTGATTGATTGATATCTTGATTTTCTCTTGAATGGGACTCAGAGAGGCTTACAACATAAATTAAAACAGAATGTATAAAGCAATATGGACTGCAAAAGTTTAAAACACATCAAACCATAGATTCATCAAAACAATACTTTTAAAATTGTCCTATCCCAGGGTTTTCTGAGGGCTGAGAGTGTGTGCCTTACTCAAGTTCACCCAGTGGGTTAAAATGTTACAATATTAACATTAAAAAATTAAAACACTTGAAATACATGTTACATGTTGAAAACATTGGGTTGCACATTCATTCTTTCAATGTTGCACTTGACCTGCCAGTATGCCTGTCATGAGATTGTATGGTGTAGGAATGATGGGGTGTGTAGTAGTATAGTTTGTCTCAGGGGCATATATCCAGCCTGCTGGCTATTTTGATTATCCGGGGCTGGAATGTTCAAGGTCAGAGTGGTGGGACAACAGTGGGTAGAAATGAAAGTAAGTCAACCTAAGAAAGAAGAATGTTTTGTTTAATTAACAAATGAGATTGTAGACGGCCAAAGAGTTTGAAATGCGCTATGCCTTAAACATATTGTACTAATGAGGACTGGTCCGTCCTGACAAAGGCCTTGTCTATACAGAGAAAATACACCACATAGAATTCGAGGAGAATACCTTTTGTCCCAATGGGATCCCACATCAATCTACCATATTCGGAAGAAGAGGAACAGAAACTCCAAATACTCTGTGAGAAAAGTCTTTGTGGCTTTTCCCATTTTTAAAAAATTAAATCTTTGAAGGAAATGTGCATTCCTGCTTCTTGGGACAACCAATTTGCTTTGCTGCGCTTTCCCGATAAGAGCAGGAGTGGGAAGCTGATTAGTCAGAGGTGTGCAGAGGGCAGAGCTTGCCAGCAAGGAAGCACTCTGAACCGCCATGTTGGATTTTTGCTGTGGCAATCATGTGCAGAGACAACGAAACAGCCTTACACCCTTTTTTCTGTTTATTTAAGTGGAAGATTGCATTTCTTCACCTTGGATTTGCTTTAAAAAAAACTGTTCAGCAAGAAAAATGCAAGTAATTAACTCGTGACCGCCATCTTGATTCATAGGCATGGCCATTTGAGCAACAGACACGCCTGCAATCTTGGGGGATTTGGGAAATGTGGAGACAAATGAAAGCTGCTGAGAATTGGTGTTACTGCACATCAATCCACATTTTATTGCCTCGTATAGATAAGCTCAAAAAAAGTCAGTAGATGATCTTTGCTACAGTTTCTGTAATAAAGCATTCCTATGTTAATACTGAAAGCCTGGTTTTCTGAACTGCTAGAACTCAGTACATGACAAACAATGAGCTATTGCATAACTCCATGACCATAAAGTCACACTCTGTCTCCTTGATGGATCTTGTCCATTTTTTACAAGTGTGCAGGCAACAAAGGCTGCAGAATTGCATGTCAAGTTTTGTGTGGATTCTGTAACAAAATGGAACTTCGCAACAATAAAATGACCCATCCCAGTGCATGTGGGTTAAGGAAACACATACACATACACGACCATATGCACATAACACTGGCAAATCTGTCAGTCTCAAATGTCATTTTTAAAACCCAGCTTTTCCAATGAAAGCTGCTAAAGCAATAATATACCCATCAAAACGGAAGCCAAGTTTGCTAGGAGAATTCCCCTTAATCCAATGAAAGCTACTGGATGCAATTCAGCATTTGTCGCCCTGAGTGGCTACTTCACAGCCCCTAAGATTTTAGCATGTTTTTCACAGTATAAACTCATAAGCAATTGCAAAGGGCTTATTCACTCATAAGATGACACTTTTTTTTTTCATTTGAACCTTTAATATACTAGAAGCATCAAAGGAAAATATGCCTCCCTCTGCCCAGACTCAAAAACAACCTGACAAAGCAAAATCTCTGTTTAAAGCTTCGGAATTCTATAGGCAAGTGCAATAAAATGTTGTAGGGGAGCTTCACTCAATAAGAGGAATGCTCCGGTCAATAAGAAAACTTTATTTTACTTTAGCTGGAGCTTCTTCTACAGTTAGTACTGGTATACATTGGTGAAAAGGTTCCTGAAGTTACCCTCCTCTTGCAAGCCTCTTATTTGAGCCAATAATTCCCCCAAATATTGAAACAGGTGCTGGCATCACAGGCGGGATGCTAATGCATTCCCCCACCTTTTAGGTAACAGCACATGTCGATATGTATTGCACATGGCACATGAAGATGTCCATTGCACATTGTATCAAAAACCATGCAGATGTGCACAGCACATTGTGCACTGTTCATTTGAATTTGTGCACGCACTTTTGGATGCACAATCAATTGTGTAATGCTGTAATGCACTCACAAGGGGGTGTCACACAACCATAGGGATGTCGTTCTTTACTTAGGGGTTCTCTAAATGGTGGAAATACTCCTCATTGAATTTGAGGCGAAGCCTACATGTCTTAATGGGAATCTGTGTAGTTAACGCCATATTTGGAAGGAAGGGGGCCCAAAATGGCAAAACCCCCAAAATGGCAAAAAGCCTTTGCAGCTTTTCCTGGAGGTGTGTGTGTGTGTGTATTCACATATCAATAAAAACATTAAAACTAATGACTGTACAAAAATACATAACATACCAAATGGTGAAAGGTCTGGAAACAATGCCTTATGAGGAGAGACTTAGGGAGCTGGGTATGTTTAGCCTGGAAAAAAGACGGTTTAGAGGCGATATGATAGCCCTGTTTAAGTATTTGAAGGGATGTCACGCTGAGGATGGAGCAGGCTTGTTTTCTGCTGCTCCAGAGACTGGAACACGGAGCAATGGGTGCAAGCTCCAGGAACAGAGATTCCACCTCAACATGAGGAGGAACTTTTTGACAGTCAGAGCTGTTCGGCAGTGGAACACACTCCCTCGGAGCGTGGTGGGGTCTCCTTCCTTGGAGGTCTTTAAACAGAGGCTGGATGGCCATCTGTCGGGGATGCTTTGATTGTGATTTCCTGCGTGGCAGGGGGGTTGGACTGGATGGCCCTCGTGGTCTCTTCCAACTCTGCAATTCTATGATTCTATGATTCTATGATTCTATGAAAATGACTTCCCAATTCTATCTGATTTAGAGTTCTTTTTATGAGTTCTACTACATTCTCTGCCTTTGTATTTTAAAAGATTCTCATATATATATATTCTTTGTTCTTTATTTCTGTTATTCTAAAACTCCATTCCCCTAGTAACTTTATCACCCCAGTTTTCTTTGAAATAGTTTATCAACTCTTTCCATTCTTTCTTGAATTTACCCACAGATTGGTTCTTGATTAAACATGTTAATTTACCTATCTCCATATATTCATGTACTTTAAGGAGCCAATCGGATATTTCTGGTATCTTATCTTCTTTTCATTGTTTTGCATATGTTATTGGGTTTTTTGAAAAACAATGGGGGGTTGCACATTCGCCCTTGTTTGGACAGTGATGTGATAGGAATCGCTGTCCGAGAGTACAGGAAGTGTTACCCTGACTGGCTGGACAAGCACAGGGGTGGACCTTGCAGACAGAGCAAATGCCTACAGCTGCCATTTTTTCTCTGTTAGCAAGCGAATGGGGGATCGCCGCCGTGGGGACTGGGGAAGGGAGGAGGGCTCTCTCGTCCTCTTCTCGCTATCCCGGTTCCCCCCACCCCAGTGCCGATGCCGCTGCCATTGCTGCAGGGACCAGGGAAGGGAGGAGGGCTCTCTTGTCTCGGCTGTTATCTTGGATGCAAAGCTTATGGGGGCTGCTGGGGACAAAACCACCATTAAGACAACCTGCAGCTGCTGCGACTTGCTATTACTGCAGGGCACTACGTCACCCCCCCAATGTATAGACGGGGCCCAAGTTTCTCCTTAAAGGAAGCAATGAGTAATTTCAGGAATTGTCTCCCAACTATGCAGTTTTCAAAGCCTATCCGTAATTCAAGACGTAGTAAGCGCAAAATTTGCATGTGGTTAGATTGTGCAGAAAACAGCATTTTCTTCACATAAAACAGCAGCATTTTGCATGAGGAAAATAAAAATTCAATTCAAAAATGTTAATTATTGCATAGAAAGTGCTACTTTCTATGCAAATCAACCACATGCAATTTTTTTCACAGACTAAATCCCCAATTACAGCTTTCTTTTCTGCACAGAAAGCAACATTTTTCTGTGCAAGAATTAATATTTTTGCACTGCAAATGGTGTTTTCTGTGCAGAATTTTTTTTTTCTGTGCAAAACAGCCAGGTGTGATTTTTGCACAGATGTCAAAGGATCCTCAAATAAGCCTTTCTGTCATGTTAAGTTTAGCTTTGGATTGCTTAGCTGCTCTGTTGCCATGTTAGAAAGATGTTGAGAAATGGGAGGGGGTGGAGACTGGTAGTGTAGGAACCAAGGTCACCGTAGCTGCCTGGTACTGTATGGAAAGAATGCTGCTGAATGGTGGGAAGCAGTAAGGGGTAACTGAACAACATTAAGAGTAAAACTTGGGGGAAAGTGTTAGAGCAGTGGCTCTTCAAAGAATCATAGAGTTTGAAGAGACCACAAGGACCATCCAGTCCAACCCCATTCTGCCATGTAGGAATACCCAATCAAAGCATTCCCAACAGACGGCCATCCAGCCTCTGTTTAAAAACCACCAAGGAAGGAGACTCCACCACACTCCCAGGCAGCAGCATACAGTAGAACCCTGTATCCACTGACTCATTATCCACTGATTCAGTTATCCGGGGGTCACAAAACAGCACACCTACCATAGTCTTCCTAGAAAATGCCTAGAGAGGCTTTCTCTCTAGATGTTTTCTAGGTCCTCCAAGGCAACACTATGGTATGTTAAACCAGAAGTCCCATTATTTTCAATGGTGTTTGCTGTTATCTGTGGTTTTTGGTATCTATCGGGGCCACCAGAACCAATCTCCCATGGATGTGGAAGTCCTACTGTATTCCACTGTCAAACAGCTCTTACTCCTAGGAATTTCTTCTTAATGTTTAGGTGGAGTCTTTTCCTGTAGTTTGAACCCATAGCTCCATCTCCCAGTCTCTGGAGCAGCAGAATACAAGATTGCTCCCTTTCAATATGACATCCTTTCAAGTATTTAAACATGGCCACCATGTCCCCTCTCCACCTTCTCTTCTCCAGGTTAAACATACCTAAGCTGCTCCTCAGAGGGCATTATGGCTTCCATATCTCCCACCATTTTGGTCACTCTCCTCTGGACATGCTCCAGCTTGTCAACATCCTTCTTGAATTGTGGTGTCTGGAACTGGACACATAATCTCTCTCTCTCTGGCTTCTCTTCGCAAATGAAGATTCAGGAAGGACTCATCCCACGCTTTCTACAAGCGCGCTGATGACTAAAAAGGCCAATCCGAGATAAACAAGTCCGGTTGCAGAAAGCACAGCAGAAGGTCTCCTTGGATGATGTTTCTGGGTTGTGATTCTTTCTGTGTTGTCGTTTCTCTTCAAGACTTGTTCGGCGTGAGTTCTCAAATAAACTGCAGCATTGTGGATAGTGCGTCTCCATGCCTCCCGATGTGAGGCCAGGGCGGACCATTGTTGGTGATCAATTTGGCCGAGCCTGAGATGTTGTTTCAGGGAGTCCTTGTATCGCTTTTTTGGAGTGCCCCTCTTACACTGCCCCGTGCCGAGTTCACCGTAGAGTAGTATTTTTGGGAGGCGATGGTCCTCCATCCTAGAAATGTGCCCTGCCCAGCGCAGCTGTGTTCTTAATATCATGGCCTCAATGCTGGTGATCCTTGCTTGCTCAAGGACAGCAACATTCGTCACATACATGTTTAAATATATGAAGGAATTTCATACTGAGTTTAGAAAAAGCATGGCTTCCAGACCTTTAAACCCTTTTTTTACTAGGAACCCCCTTTACATACCTTTTGTTGCTGCAGACAACCAAGACTTAACTCAAGATTGAAAATCCTAACAACAAGAATAAAACCTAATATAATACACCATCTGTAACCCTTCTCTGAGAGGCACTGGAGCGGGTGGGCGGGGAGAGACTTTTCTCCTACTTCTTGCTGCAAAATTGTGGCTGTAGAGGATTGGACAGCAGTGCACATGTGAAGCCTTCAAGCCTTCGTGGACACCTTGTGAGGACACTGTGGCCCACTGGTGGTCCATGGACCACAGGTTGAGAACCAGAGTTAGATCTTGCAGTGACCATCTGCTGTGCTACTTCTATATTTCAATAGAGCTCGTGTGGATTTATCCAGAGGCCTTCTCTTTGAGTAGGGGAAGACAGGGGCGTCACAGCAGAATACGTTCCAAACTGCAAAGATTCTCATCAGTCCTGAGTTCTTTTCATCAGGATTTCTGAACACTCAAAAAACATGTTTTTTTTTTACTGTTGTTGATCTTGTTGTTTGTTGTTGTTGTGTGAATATTTTCTAATATTCTTACCATCCCTACGTAATAATCTCATAACTCTTCAGGAAAAGAGATTCCACCTAAACATTAGGAAGCCCTTCCTGACAGTAAGAGCTGTTTGGAAGTGGAATCTGCTGCTGCCTGGGAGTGTGGTGGAGTCTCCTTCTTTGGAGGTTTTTAAACAAAGGCTGGATGGCCATCTGTTGGGAATGATTTGATTGTGTTTTCCTACAGGGCAGAATGGGGTTGGACTAGATGGCCCTTGGGGTCTCTTCCAACTCTTTGATTCTATGCGTGAGCATAAAGTTAGCTTTGTCTCTGTGATATGGGGTCTCGGCCATCATCTTTGAGTTTGGGTCACTGCAGCCTATTTAAAAGTGGGTGGGCTGCTATCCCTGAAGGCTTCCAGGGATGTTCATTCACCTTCCATCCTTTGGACAACCTCCCCCCCCCCCCGGCATCTAAGGCTTTTTGGAGCCTTACCACACTCAGAAGAAAATTGGCCAAGCAGCAGGAACAGTCCATCTTTCCTGCTGCCTTATTGCATGACGTTGGCCTTCTTTTGTTCTGGGCCGGGGGGAGGCGAGGTAAAATCATGACTTTTTGCTAACCAGAAAAATCCATTTGCAAAAAGACATGGTTTTACCTCACCCTTCCAGAAGACTGGAAGAAAAGAATGCCAGAAGAACACAGACACCAGCTTTGTTTGGAGTGCAGTAAGCCTCTTGGAGGCATCAAGGGGCACCAAAAAGAGCCTTGGCGGGCCGGGGGTGGGCACAGAGCTGAGGCTGGAGCCAGTGATGAGTGAGAGGCATTGATGGGAGCTACAGGGGAATGGAGTGGATAAGAAGCCGGGCAGGGGAGGGGCAGCAAAGTCAGAGCGGCTGCTTCCACAGCATCAGCAAAAACCTTTGGCTTCCAGCCTCTGGTTCCTCTGAGAATCAATTACCACCATAACAAATAAAAAGGTTTGAAACACAGAGATTAAAAAATGGTTTTCTCTCTCTCTCCTTCTCCCCCTCAAGCAGCGAGAGACATTTTCATGAAATGCCAACATTATTATCTCATATGTTCCCCCCGCCCATCCTGTTTTGTAACAACGCCTGAGATCGGTATGGTCTTCCATAGGGACACAGCAATAAACGTTTATCATGAGAAATGCCTTTTTGTTTTATGATGTAAACTCTCTGGATTATTTTTCCCAAAGAGCCTGGACCAGCCCCCACCCCTCCATGTGGCATTCCTACCCCACAATGTGCTCAGAAAGAGGCCTTGAGACAGAAGACTCTCTGGAGACATTTCATAAATTTAAATATTCCATTTTAAACAAGCATTGTTGATATTGTTGTTATGTGCCTTCAGGTCATTTCCAACTCATGGTGACCCTAAGGCGAACCTATCATAGGGTTTTCTGAGGCTGAGAGTGTGTGACCATCCAAAGGTCACCCAGTGGATTTTCATGGCCGAGTGGGGATTCAATAGTCTAGCACTCAGACCACTATGCCATGCTGGCTCCTATACCCTCCAACATTTCACAGATGAAAACCGAGACACGTGTGGCCAAGCAACATCAGAGTGTGGTCAAGATGAATGGGGAGGAACAAACACCAGGGAGACACCCTGGTGTTGCAGTGGTTAAATGCTGGTACTGCAGCCACAACATTGTGAGTTCGATCCCAAGGGCTCCAAGGTTGACTCAGCCTTCCATCCGTCTGTAGGTCAGTAAAATGACGACCTAGTTTGTTGGGGGCAATTAGCTAAAACACCTTGGAAACTGCTTAGGCAGTGCCTAGCACACTATAAAGTGTTGTAGAGGTGTAAGTGCTATTGCTAAACAATTTGTAAATGGCTCCAAGAGCCTTTGTGACTTAAGAGCAGGGTATAAATACTCAAATAAATAAATAAATAAATAAATAAATAAATAATTGCTAGGGAAAGCTGCAGCAGTTGGCTCTTGCCTGCGCCTACTGGAGAGGGCAAGATTCCACCCACTCCTTTCCTCTCTCTCCTCCCCCTCTGGGTTAGCAGAGTTGTTAGGCCCTGTGTGCATGGCCTAGCAAAAGATTGGTTCTAGCTGCATTTGACATAATAGGCCCTGTTTTCCTTCAATCAAATGGGCCAAGGAGAGGTTTCTCTCCACACCTGGAGTCTGGGGGGTGGGTGGGAATGAGAGCATCATCTCCCAGCCACGAAGATAAGGATGTTTTGGGACACCCCAGCACCTGCCATGATAAATGCCATGAGAAAATCTCCCCTTGTTAATTGGTTTGGGAAAGTTTCTTTTACCCCAATATGTTTGCAAGCTTCAATGAGAAAAAAAAAAACACATATAAGGTGAGGGCATTAGACACAGGGCTCCACTTCGCAGCAGTGTGCAGCTCTGCAGTGCCAGTTGGTATCTTTCTGCTTTTTATGTCCACTTTCTATTGATGAGAATATGCCTGTTTGCTTTTCTGTCTGCTGTCATTAATAAAGTAGCTTTCTTTTCAAGCCCAGGACTGCTGCATGGTCATTTCACCTGCTTCATATCCCGAATCAGCATACCCGCCTCCAGCCAGGAAGGTGCTGCCAGTGTAATGCATAGTGCTGACTTAATTGAATGCAAAATACTTTTGCACTTTGAACTCAGATTGCAGCATTTGAAGTAATCTGAGGACAAAGGGGTAAGGGAGGAGGAGGAGATAGAAACTGGAACGTTTTGAAAGCAATTGAAAAAGTGGGACAGCAGAGTATTAATTTTGGACAGTTGGAGGAAATAAACAAGTGATCTCGTTGCTGCTTTTGATCCCCAGAAACTGGGGACTGCTCGTTATTTTTTAAAGAAGAAAGAATTCTAAAGTGCTGACCTCAGTGAACAGGAGGAAAATATTTACCTGCTTGTGTTTTTTAAAAAAGAAATCTCCCAATAACCCCTGCTGCAGACAGATGAATATTATTAATGGTTGACTGCTTTTGATGGAAATCCAAGTCTTCCTCGTTGATTGTACAGCACACACACATACACAGAGAGAGAGAGAAAATGCTAGAAACACTGCAACCATGGGTGTAGCTGGGAGAGGGCAAAAATGAGGGCATCCCTCCCCAAAAAGAATTGTTTCTCCCTGCCCATGAAACATTCCCTCAGTCCCTAAATTTCTAGCTTTGCAGTCAGTTAAAACTTCAGTTGAGCCTTTAGAAATGCAATATAGACATGCATAGAAAAAGGGCAGGCAATGCAATAGCACGGGAATATGAATGCAGCAAATAGAAGAGTTCTGGGCATAAACAATTTTCAATGCCTCTCTCTCTCTCCAATGCTAATGGGGGGCTGGAGGAAAGTTCTGTTCTTATTTGTGGGAGCAATGCCCTCATTCTGCCCCTTTTGCAGATAAACCTCTGAGCTCCAACAATCCTTAGCTGTTGCATATCCCAATTCATGCTGCAAAATTTGTTAGCTTCCTGGATTTTCCCACTAGGCGAAGGTCCAACAATGTTCCCCCTTCAGCCACTGAGATACTCATAGCTACATAGGAGAAATGAAGGAAAAATTCTGGGGAAGAGAGAAGGGCACACTGTGATGCTCTCGAGGTCTCTTCTGTTCCACATGTTTCCACTCCCAGCGTGCTGATTGGCAGATAGAATCAGATTCAAATGGAGATTCTAATCCAACCCTCAAACTGCTACATCAGACTGGCTCAATTTGGGACTTACTTTGCACAAAATTCACATGTATCATGCACCCTCTGGATCCACAGGCGTTTGGTAAAACAAAATGCAAATGGCTGTGCCCAACATTATTAAATGGCAGCGATGTGCATGCAGATGCATCAGTGCATTTGTGTGTACATGACCACCATTTTAGGTATAGGACGCAATGATCTGCAAGTGGTTGAAACCACAGATCAGCCCACTGTACTTATTTTGCTCAGAAAACAGCATTTTCTTTGCATAACACCCATGTGGGAATTTGCTGTAGAATAAGTCCCCAGATATAGCATTTTCTGAAGAAAATAACCACAGGTGAATTTTACACGGAACAAGTCATGTACTGCAAAAGCTCTCGTCATTTCAGAATTCTTCTGGCCTGGGTTTTTCAGCACTCTAGAAATGTGTTTTTTTTACTGTCCCCCCCCCCCCAATTTTTAAGTATTTCCCCCCATCTCTAATGTGCACATACATTTGGCTATACGTTGCATTGCATTTGCTGACTTGGTCCAGTCCCCTGACATTGCTGTCCACCCCAAGGGACTGATGTTCTAGAACCTTGAGAGAGGATCTTGGCCAATGGTGTTTTCTGTGCAAAACACCATTTCACAGTTTCCAGGACCTCCTTTTGCAACACTCCCCCCCCCACTTTCAGACTGTGAAATGGCTTCTGGACAGAGCTCTGCCATAGCTCTGCCTGGACCCTCCCAAACCTCTGTTGATTGGCTAGGAGGGGTGCATGGGAGAGCACCCTAAAATTGTTGCCTGGCTGCACAGGTCCCCTGATGATACTCTAGAATCCTGCTTAGAAAAGAAATTAATTGGATATTGAGACTTGACACTCTAGTCCAGGGTTTCTCAACCAGGATTCCCTGGAACCCTAGGGTTCCAGAAGAGGTTGCTAGGGGTTCCTTCAGATACTGAGATGGGGGGGGGGATTTTTTGAGCTGTATATATAATAGGCAGGGGTACCCTAAGACCTGGGAATTGTTTCAAGATTTCCACCAGGGTAAAAAGGTGGAGAAAGGCTGCTTTAGTCCCTCAAGGCTCTTTAACATGGACTCAGAGTACATCTACTTAAAACTCACATTTTCACCATCCCCTAAACCTCCACTTTCCTGTAGAGTTGTTATGATAAAGATGTCCTTGATGCAAACTGAAAAATTTGGAATAGTAGAATGCTCTGCCTCAAACTTTGTCAACTATCAGTTGTTGGGCATAAGCTTTGGAGCTCATCTACACAAGTCAGGATATGCCAGCTCCCCGACAGTGTATCCTAGCCACAGATCAATCCAGCCATTCCCCTGTTACCACCTCTGAATGTGCCGGAGTCCATATGGGCATGCCAAACTGTCACTGTAATTGCCACCAATACCACCATTTCCCTCACTGCCTTGGAAGGCAGAAAGCCACCTGACAACATGCCATAAAATCATAGAATCATGGAGTTGGAAGAGACTACAAGCAGCATCTAGTCTAACCCCCTGCCATGCAGGAATAAATAATCAAAGCCCTCCCAACAGATGGTCATCCAGTCTCTGCTTAAATACCTCCAAAGAAGGAGATGACAACAATACCAGGCAGTGCATTCCACTCTTGAACAGCTTTTACTGTCACAAAGTTCTTCCTAATGTTTAGGTGGAATCTCTTTTCCTGCAGTTTGAACCCATTGCTCTGTGTCCTCATCTCTGGAGTAACAGAAAACAAGCTTGCTCCATCCTCAGCATAACATCCCTTCAAATATTTAAACACGGCTATCATATCACCTCTTAACCTTGGTCACATGCTGTGGGATTCCTTCCTGCTTTGCAGAGAGCAAGGCCAATGAACAGCTGCTGCAACAGGTGTGCCTACCAGGACGGGCTACTGATGGTCTCACGGGGCCCAATCTGTTCCTTCTTTTGGCAGGAACAGATTAAACTAGGTATTATTTTACAATGGTTTATCAGGCCCTACCCCACCTTCCTCCCAACATAGCCCTGTCTCTGCACCAGGGGTCGTGAGGACTGTCCAAGGGCACAATGGGGCAAATTCCTACTGTTGTCAGGACTCACGGGCTCAAAGCTGGGGGCAAGAAGCCCCTGGAGACATTCCTTTTAGAATTCCTGATTTCAAATTTGTAATGTAAGCACTATTTTGCACTCGTACAAATGTATTTTCCTTAATATGGATTTTTTTTTAAATGACAGTTTACATGCAGTTTCGTGTAAGATACATGTACATATCATTAATTTTGCAAACTATAGCTTGTCTCTTGGTATAATTACTGTTCCTTGTGTATTTGTCCCCTTATCTTTGAACATTCCCTGAAGAAGGACGTAAAAATATTTCAAGGCTGAACTGAGCTGGGCTATTTTCAATAATGAAATCATCTTAATGAAACCACTTCTTGACAGAGTGGTTCAGCAATGGAACCAATGGCCTAGAGAGGCGGTGAGGTCACCTTCTCTGGACGTCTTCAAAAAGAAGCTGGACAGCTACTTACAATCATAGAATTATAGAATCAAAGAGTTAAAGGAGACCACAAGGGCCATCTAGTCCCCCCAAACTTCCAAACAAGTAGATTCCACCACACTCCCAGGTAACAGCAGATTCCACTTCTAAACAATTCTTACTGTCAGGAAGTTCTTCCTAATATTTAGGTGGAATCTCTTTTCCTGTAGTTTGAACCCATTGCTCTGTGTCCTCGTCTCTGGAGCAGCAGAGAACAAGTTTGCTCCTTCCTCAGTATGACATCCCTTCCAATATTTAAACATGGCCATCATGTTACCTCTCAACCTTCTCTTCTCCAGACTAAACATGCCCAGCTCCTCATAGGGCATAATGGCTTCCAGACCTCCCTCCATCCTGGTTGCCCTCCTCTGGACACATTCCAGCTTTTCAATATCCTTCCTGAATTGTGGTGCCCAGAACTGACACACTATTCCAGGTGAGGTCTGACTAAAGCAGAATAGAGCAACACCATTACTTCCCTTGATGTAGACACTATACTCCCATTCCTGCAGCCTAGAATCACATAGGCTTTCTTAGCTGCCACTAAAATAGAACCATAGAGGTGGAAGAGACCCAAAGGGCCATCCAGTCCAACCCCATTATGCCATGCAGGAACATACAATCAAAGCACTACCGACAGATGGCCATGTAGCCATTTAGAAACATCCAAAGAAGACGACTCCACTACACTCTGAGGCAGCAGCACATTCCACTGTTGCACAGCTCTTACCATCAGGAAGATAGTGGCTCTTAACCTTTTCTTTATGTGTGACCCCTTTAAACATGTTGTTGTTGCAATCAACCAATACTTAACCCAAGATTTAAAACCCTAACAAAAACAAATAATAATAATAATAATAATAATAATAATAATATAATCACACCATCCATTAACTCTTCCCTTATAGGCACTGGAGGAGAGGTAAGACTTTTCTCCTGCTTCTTGCTGCAAACGTGTGGCTGGAGCAGATTGAACAGCAATGCACAGGCCAAGCCAGCCATTTTTGCCTTGGTTCCTGTCACATGGGCTGAGCAGTCTTCAAGCCTTCACACACCCCTTGTAAGGACATTGTGGTGCTCTGGGGGTCCATGGTCCACAGGTTAAGAACCACTGATCTAGACACTATACTCCTATTGATGCAGCCTAGGGCATTTTTTTTAGCTGCCGCATCACACTGCTAACTCATGTTGTGGTCCACTAAGACTCCTAGATCCCTTTCAAATGTACTGCCATTAAGCCAGGTGTCCCCCATCCTATATCTGTGCATTTCATTTTTACTGCCCAAGTGTAGTATCCATACTGGGGATGCATCCATTGCTGGGGATGCTCTAGCTTGAGATAATGTATTGAGCAAAGGTTTGGACTTGATGGCCCATGAGGTCCTTTCCAACTCTAGGATTCTATGAGTCTACAATTCTCTCAGTAGATGGGGATATCTACCTATTTTCCATTCAGTCAACCCCAGTAGATGGCTGGCACTAACATACACCTGCTTCTAGCACATTTTTGAGCCATATTTCCAAGTAATGTGATGGGTGTCATTAATTTCTAGCTAGTCCAAATGGTTAAAATTGCCAAGAAAGGGTGTGTGTGTGTGTGGGGGGTGTGTGTGTTGGGAGTGGGGAAGGGGAGAGATCCCATAGATCACCTTGATTCTATGATCTCTCTTTTCAACATCCGGATACTTTGTCTCTTTTCTACATCCCATCCTCCTCCTGGACCCCCTGCATAGGTTCCACCCTCCCTGCAGATGTTCCATCAGCATCAAATAACATCTTGACCATGGTCCACCATCTCCTACCACCACTCCCTGACTAGCCATGGTCAGCATGGTGCCACTGTCTCAAAGGAGACGTAAGCGTAGCTGGAGGTCCAACAGGAGCAGACTCCACCAGCTTGTTCACAATGGCGAGCAGCTGAGATTTTTCACAAAGATATAAATTAATGGGCTGAAGAGCTCATTTGCATTTTGTCTCTATTTGGAAAAGGAACTAATTAATGTGTTTTATTGCGCTAATTGCAGTGCCACCAGCCTTTGGAAAGAAGAAGAAGAAGAAGAAAAAGTTCTCAGGAACGTTTATCCACAAAGAAAAAAATTGTACTGCTAACATGCGTGACTAATAATGGCTGTAGCGCTGTTAAAAATTAACAGCACTTTAATTAAATGAGCACGGCCAGGATACTGAAGGCAAGCCATTCAGATTTAATGTTCCCTGGGCCTGGATTGTCATGGGTTCTATGGGGTCGGACACAGGCCCATCAAACAACAACAGAATTCGGAAAAAATAAATAAATGCAGGTTACATCTTGTCCTCTGTTGGGAACATTCACAAAGGAATGTTCCAAGTTTCAAACATGTTGCCATGGAGGAAGAACAGGCACACATACACACACACACACACACACATAGAAAGAGGGAGAAAGAGAACCTTGTAATTAAGACAACTTCCAAGCTTCAATATCAGAGGCCTGGGTCACAAGAAACTCCTATGTCAGAGAAAATGCACTTCAGCCAAGGGTGCATCTATGGGGGTTGGAGGGAAATGAGAGCATCGACCCCCAAAATAAGAATTCAGACCTCCCCTGCACCATGAAATCTTCCTTTAATCCTGAATTTCTAGCACTGCTGTACTTAAAACTTCAGTTGAACAATTGGAAAAAAAAATCGTAGGTATCCAAAGCAAAGGGGCACGCACGGTGACCAAGGGCTCATCTACGTGAGCCAGGATATGCCAGCTCCCCACCAGTGCATCCAGGCCATGGATCAGGCCCTTTCCTCCCCTGTTCCCTCCAAAAGGCAGGCTGGCCCATCGCTGTAGCTGCCACTGTCTCCCTAGCTTGGAAGCAAGGAAGCCAGCCCACAACATGTGACCAAGGCCCCCAGAATGTGACCAGCCTTCCTGCTTCGGAGAGAGTGAGGCACCCCGGCAGCTGAAGTGATAGGCCGGACAGCTAGAATGTGCAATGCTAGAAATTTGGCAACTGAATCACAGAATCATAGAATTGGGGATCTCACACCGTATTGGAAGAGACCACAAAGGCCATCTAGTTCAACCCCCTGTCATGCAGGAAATCTTGATCAAAGCATCCCTGACAGATGACCATCCAGCCTCTGTTTAAAGACCTCCAAGGAAGGAGACCCCACCACGCTCCGAGGGAGCGTGTTCCACTGCCGAACAGCTCTTACTGTCAAAAAGTTCCTCCTCATGTTGAGGTGGAATCTCTGTTCCTGGAGCTTGCATCCATTGCTCCGTGTTCCAGTCTCTGGAGCAGCAGAAAACAAGCCTGCTCCATCCTCAGCGTGAAACCCCTTCAAATACTTAAACAGGGCTATCATATTGCCTCTTAACCGTCTTTTTTCCAGGCTAAACATACCCAGCTCCCTAAGTCTCTCCTCATAAGGCACCGTTTCCAGACCTTTCACCATTTTAGTTAACCTTCTCTGGACCCGCTCCAATTTGTCAATATCCTTTTTGAACTGTGGTGCCCAGAACTGGACACAGTATTCTAAGTGAGGTCTGACCAAGGCAGAATAGAGTGGCACTATTACTTCCCTTGATCTGGACACTATACTTCTATTGATGCAGCCCAAAATCGCATTGGCCTTTTTAGCTGCTGCATCACACTTTTGTCTCATGTTCAACTTGTGGTCTACTAGGACTCCTAGATCCCTTTTGCACGTAGTCTCGTTCAGCCAGGTCTCTCCCATCCTATATCTATTAGGAATTGGAGGCACTGCGCTCCAGTGGTTCCGGTCCTTCCTCTCGGGCAGATCCAGAGGGTGTTGATCGGAGACAGCTGCTCCAGCAGAAAGGAGCTTACTTGTGGTGTTCCACAGGGCGCCATCCTGTCCCCGATGCTGTTTAACATCTATATGAAGCCGCTGGGTGAGATTATTCGGGGTTATGGAGCTGGGTGTTATCAGTACGCTGATGACACCCAGATCTATTTCTCCTTGTCCTGATCATCGGCCTCGAATCCCAATGGCATCTCTCCTCTTAATGACTGTCTTAAAGCTGTAATGGGCTGGATGAGGAAAAACAGATTGAGATTAAATCCAGACAAAATGGAGGTGCTCAAGGTAGCGGCCCCGAAACCAGGAGTTGAGTTGCAACCTCCAGTCCTGGACGGGGTCACGCTCTCCATTAAGGACTGTGTTCGCAGTCTGGGGGTGCTCCTTGATTCATCGCTTCAGATGACGAGTCAAGTGAATGCGACGGTCAGGAGCGCTTGTTATCAGCTTCGGCTGATAGGCCAGCTGTGCCCTTTCCTGGAAGTAAGGGACCTTGAGACTGTGGTGCACGCGCTGGTAACCTCTCGTCTAGATTTCTGCAATGCGCTCTACATGGGGCTACCCTCGTGCTTGGTCCGGAAACTTCAGTTGGTACAAAATATGGCAGCTAGAGTGGTCTCAGGAACATCTCGGAGAGATCATATAACTCCAATACTAAAATCTCTCCACTGGCTGCCTATCAGTTTCTGGGCCCAGTATAAGATGTTGGTTATTACCTTTAAAGCCCTAAATGGCTTGGGTCCAACTTATCTCTGGAACCGCCTCCTCCCATACAATCCTCCCCGCATACTCCGGTCCTCTGGGAGGAATCTGCTTCAGCCACAAAAATCTAGGCTGTCTGTAACCTCCCAGAGGGCCTTTTCAGTAATCGCCCCCAAATTGTGGAATGGCCTGCCGAATGAGATCCATCAGCTGACGAGCTTGAGTAGCTTTAAAAAAGCACTAAAGACGGATCTCTTTCGGCAGGCCTTTCCTGATTAGATCCCGGCCTCAGGAACTCATTCTCCTGGCTTTTTAAAAATTATGTATATATATTTGTTTTTAATGTGTTTTTTTAGCTAGAAGGTTTTAATCTTATTGTGTTTAATGTCTTTTTATGTGGGAGGGTGGGGGTGGGGGGTGTTTTTAGTCATTATTATAATGTTTTAATTGTTGGAAGCCGCCCCGATTGTTTTTAGCAGAGGGGCGGGGTATAAATAAATATTATTATTATTATTATTATTATTATGCATTTCATTTTTCTACCCTAAGTGCAGTACTTTACCTTTCTCCGTATTGAATTTCATTTTGTTAGCTTTCGCCCAGTTCTCCAGTCTATCCAGGTCATTCTGAATTTTGATCCTGTCTTCTAGGATATTAGCTACTCCTCCTAATTTGGTGTCATCTGCAAATTTGATAAGTATGCCCCTAATTCCCTTATTCAAGTCATTGATAAAGACGTTGAATAGCACTGGGCCCAGGACCGAAGCCTGTGGCACCCCACTGGTCACATCTTTCCACGATGAAGAGGAGCCACTGCTGAGCACCCTTTGAAGATTTCATTTCAGGGAAGAATGTTTATGTGGGACGGGATGCTTTCATCCCCCCCCCCAGTCACTACACCCTTGACTTCAGCTTAAGCAGGGAGGGGGTGTCCCTCTTTCTGTTCTGTTGGGGTGTGAAGATTTGTTGTTAGCTGCCGTCAAGTCCATTTTGGTGTATGGTGATCTTATGAATGAGAGACCTCCGAGGCCACTTGTTATTAACAGCCCTGCTCAGGTGTTGCAAACTCAGGGCACCCATGGCTTCCTTGATGGAGACCATCCACCTGTTGTGCAGCGTGTTTTTCTTTTCCTCCTGCATTCCACTTTACCAAGCATCACAGAAAGGGATCTTGTAGCACCTTTGGGACTGAGAGAAAGAAGTTGTAGCAGAAGCTTTCCTAGACTTCAGCCTACTTCCTCAGATGTATGGAGTGAACTGGTGCCTAGGAACAGACCATGAATCTTGTACTGATCTCGTTGGGACCAAAGATATTCTCCTTGAATTCTATGAGGAGTATTTTCACTGTCTAGACAAGCCCCAAGTTTCTACTATTCTAAGAGGAAGGCAATGACAAATCTCCTCTGAGTAAATCTTGCCAAGAGAATCCTAGCATAAGACGTCAAGAGTTGACTTGAAGGCATGCAAGAACAGCAAAACAACCAAAATCTCTCCCCTTTTCAAGGCATACGGACATTATATGCGTAATATGACTATTGTGGGTTGTGGTTTCTGGCATTCACTCAGATCTGCCAGGGCAGCAGGAGGGTGGTTTCATGGAGACAGAGTTTGTTCTTTCAGCTACATATTGTGGATAAACACTTCTGGGATTATAGTGTATTTTTATAAAAAAAAATGTTGTCTGTCTTGTTGTGTACCATTTATCTGATTATATTTATCTACTTATATTGATTTTGTTTCCTTTGTTATGCTGATGATGGATGTTCTGCTTCCTTCTCCTTTGTAAGTTGCCTTGAGGCTGTGTGTGTGTGTGTGTGTGTGTGCGTGCGCGCGCGTGTGTGTAGGGGAGGGTTTATGTGTCTCCAGTGGGAAGCAATGCACAAAGTGAATGAAATGAATGGATGGATAGATGGAAGAATGACCAAGATGTAAGAATGGGACATGTTTGTCTCCTTTTCATTTTTTTTTTTTAATACAGGTGTTGGGCTGCCAAAGGGGTGGGGAAGTCTGATAACTCCAATAAAAACTTTTCTTATAAAAAGAAAGGCAGACTGACAGAGAGACAGACAGAAAAACATTTCTTCCCCTTTCTCCAGCCTAATCTCTCTCTGGCTTTTCTTCGCAAATGAAGATTCAGGAAGGACTCATCCCACGCTTTCTGCAAGCGCGCTGATGACTAAAAAGGCCAATCCGAGATAAACAAGTCCGGTTGCAGAAAGCACAGCAGCGAAAATCCACACCATGGATCAAATATACCCCCAGTTTTTATGCTGTGCCTCCAAGGCCCCCCCTTTCCTTCCTCCAATGCCACATAACCCTTCTATTAGACTTAAGTCTACTTCATCAGATGCATGGAGTAAAGTGCCTAGGAACAGAAGTATGTAGCTATGACTTTAGAAGGCAATGCCATAATCAAAAAAAGTCAACATGGGTTTCAGAGAGACAAGTCATGCCAGAATAATCTGATCTCTTTTTTTGATAAAGTTACCAGCTTCGTAGATGAAGGGAATGCTGTGGACATCGCATACCTTGATTTCAGTAAGGCCTTTGACAAAGTTTCCCAAGACATTCTTGCAAACAAGCTTGTAAAATGTGGGCCAGACAAGTTAACTGTTCAATGGATTTGTAATTGGTTGACCGGCCGAACCCAAAGGGTGCTCAGCAGTAGCTCCTCTTAGTCTTGGAAAGAGGTGACCAGTGGGGTACCACAGGGTTCTGTCCTGGGCCCAGTGCTATCCAACATCTTTATCAATGACTTGGATGAGGGAATTAGGGGCATACTTATCAAATTTGCAGATGACACCAAATTAGGAGGAGTAGCTAATACCCTAGAGGACAGGATCAAAATTCAGAATGACCTGGATAGACTGGAGAGCTGGGCCAAAGCTAACAAAATGAAATTCAATATGGAGAAATGTAAAGTACTGCATTTAGGGCGGAAAAATGAAATGCATAAATATAGGATGGGAGAGACCTGGCTGAATGAGACTACGTGCGAAAGGGATCTAGGAGTCCTAGTAGACCACAAGTTGAACATGAGCCAACAGTGTGATACGGCAGCTAAAAAGGCCAATGCGATTTTGGGCTGTATCAATAGAAGTACAGTCGTCCCTTCACATTCGCGGGGGTTCCGTTCCGCGGACCCCCGCGAATGTGAAAAATCCGCGAATAACTACACCCCTCCCCCTCCCTCCCCAGGCCTTCGCGGGGCCTTCCTAGGCCCCGCGGAGGCCTCACCGGCCCTCCCTCCCACCCTCCCCGGGCCTTCGCGAGGCCTTCGGGGCCCCGCGGAGGCCTCACCAGCTCTCCCTCCCACCCTCCCCGGGCCTTCGCGGGGCCTTCCTAGGCCCCGCGGAGGCCTCACCGGCCCTCCCTCCCACCCTCCCCGGGCCTTCGCGGGGCCTTCCTAGGCCCCGCGGAGGTCTCACTGGCCCTCCCTCCCACCCTCCCCGGGCCTTCGCGGGGCCTTCCTAGGCCCCGCGGAGGCCTCACCGGCCCTCCCTCCCACCCTCCCTGGGCCTTTGCGGGGCCTTCCTAGGCCCCGCGGAGGCCTCACCAGCCCTCCCTCCCACCCTCCCCGGGCCTTCGCGGGGCCTTCCTAGGCCCCGCGGAGGTCTCACCGGCCCTCCCTCCCACCCTCCCCGGGCCTTCGCGGGGCCTTCCTAGGCCCCGCGGAGGCCTCACCGGCCCTCCCTCCCACCATCCCCAGGCCTTCGCGGGGCCTTCCTAGGCCCCGCGGAGGCCTCACCGGCTCTCCCTCCCACCCTCCCCAGGCCTTCCCTCCCTCCCTCCCCAGGCCTTCGTGGGGCCTCCGGAGGGCCTCCGGGCATCCCGCGAAGGCCTCCCCACCCCTCCCCAGGTCTTTCACGGGGCCTCTGGAGGCCCCGTGTCACGGTTTTGGGGGGGCCCTCCCAAAACCGCGAATAACCGAAACCGCGAATGTCAAGTTCGCGAATGTGGAGGGACAACTGTATAGTGTCTAGATCAAGGGAAGCAATAGTGCCACTCTATTCTGCCTTGGTCAGGCCTCACCTAGAATACTGTGTCCAGTTCTGGGCACCACAATTCAAAAAGGATGTTGACAAATTGGAGCGTGTCCAGAGAAGGGCAACTAAAATGGTGAAACGTCTGGAAACCATGCCTTATGAGGAGAGACTTAGGGAGCTGGGTATGTTTAGCCTGGAAAAAAGATGGTTAAGAGGCAATATGATAGCCCTGTTTAAGTATTTGAAGGGGTGTCACATTGAGGATGGAGCAGGCTTGTTTTCTGCTGCTCCAGAGACTGGAACATGGAGCAATGGATGCAAGCTCAAGGAACAGAGATTCCACCTCA
Organism: Gambelia wislizenii; assembly: GCA_030847615.1. Lineage (NCBI taxonomy): Eukaryota > Metazoa > Chordata > Lepidosauria > Squamata > Crotaphytidae > Gambelia > Gambelia wislizenii. Next base: position 497,948,374 of record JAUMIR010000001.1, on the reverse strand, counting down.
ACATTAAGAGGAACTTTTTGACAGTAAGAGCTGTTTGGCTGTGGAACGCACTCCCTTGGAGCGTGTTGGTGTCTCCTTCCTTGGAAGTCTTTAAACAGAGGCTGGATTGCCATCTGTGATTTCCTGTGTGGCAGGAGGTTGGACTGGATGGCCCTCATGGTTTCTTCCAACTCTACAATTCTATGATTCTATGAATGAGCAGGTGGCATGTGTGAAGAGCAATAGAACTGCAAAACCTGTGGGTATGGTGTTGTGGTGACAAAGTCCAGTTTTAAAAATCGGTGTTGGGGGACAAAGGCAAGAGGCAAGATGTCTGTTCCTAGGGACTTCACTCCATGCATCAGATGAAGTCAACTAAGTCTATGAAAGCGTATGCTACTAATTTCTTGCTCTCAATCTCAGAAGTGCTACAAGATCCCCTGGCATACATATACATTGATGTGCATGTATGTTTAATTTGTACTAGCTTTAATAATTTGTAATCTTTGTTTAGTCCTGTAATTGGTAAAAAGGTGGAATATAAATGCATAAAATTTATCACCACCACCACTACTATCGTCGCTCTCAGTGGGAGGCAGTGCCTTCAATGTCAGTGGGGTGCTGAATCCATTCTGGGTTTTAGTCTGACCTTCAGTGCTTAATGTGATCTCCCTCAAAATGGGTTAAATACTCTGGAAAGTTCCATTAATGTACATATTAAAAGCCTGGGTAAATTCACCACTCAGTCAGTACAGAAGATAATGTGTGTGTGTTTATGTATGTATGGATAGATAGACAGATAGATAGACAGACAGAATAAAAGAATCATAGAATTATAGAGTTGGAAGAGACCATCCAGTCCAACCCCATTCTGCCACACAGGAAAACCCAATCAAAGCCCTCCCGACAGATAGCCTTCCAGCCTCTGTTTAAAAACCTCCAAGAAGGAGACTCCACCACACTCTGAGGCAGCAGTGGATTTCACTGCCAAACAACTCTTACTGTCAGGAAGTTCTTCCTAATGTTTCAGTGGAATCTCTTTTCCTGTAGTTTTAACCCATTGCTCCACGTCCTAGTCTCTGAAGCAGCAGAAAACATGCCTGCTTCATCCTCAGTATGACAGCTCTTCAAATAGTTAAACATGGCTGTCATGTCCCCTCTTAACCTTCTCTTCTCCAGACTAAACATGCCCAGCAACCTAAGCTGCTCCTCATGGGGCATAATGGCTTCCAGACCTTTCACCATTTTGGTCACCATCTTCTGGACACGTTCCAACTTGTCCATATCCTTCCTGAATTCTGGTGCCCAGAAATGGACACAATATTCTAGGTGAGGTCTGACCAAGCAGAATAGGGTGATATTACTATTTCCCTCAATCTAGACTAGGGTTTCTCAACCACAGTTCCCTGGAACCCTAGGGTTCCACAATAGGTTGCTACGGGCTCCTTTGCTGGAAGGATGCTCTAGATATTGAGATTTAAAAGACTTGTTTGTTTGTTTGTTTTTAGCTATAAATATAATAATTTTTAGGAAGGGTTCCCTGAGACCTGAAAATTGTTTCAAGGGTTCCATCAGGGTAAAAAGCTTGAGAAAGGTGGCTCTAGACTCTATACTATTGATACAGCCTAGAATCCCATTGGCTTTTTTTAGCTGCTGCATCACACAGCTGACTCATGTTCAGTCTGTGGTCCGCTAAGACTTCTAGATCCAAAAAGGCCAATGCGATTTTGGGCTGTATCAATAGAAGTATAGTGTCCAGATCAAGGGAAGTAATAGTGACACTCTACTCTGCCTTGGTCAGACCTCACTTAGAATACTGTGTCCAGTTCTGGGCACCACAATTCAGAAAGGATATTGACAAATTGGAGTGTGTCCAGAGAAGGGCAACTAAAATGGTGAAAGGTCTGGAAACCATGCCTTATGAGGAGAGACTTAGGGAGCTGGGTATGTTTAGCCTGGAAAAAAGACAGTTAAGGGGCGATATGATAGCCCTGTTTAAGTATTTGAAGGGATGTCACGCTGAGGATGGAGCAGGCTTGTTTTCTGCTGCTCCAGAGACTGGAACACGGAGCAATGGGTGCAAGCTCCAGGAACAGAGATTCCACCTCAACATGAGGAGGAACTTTTTGACAGTAAGAGCTGTTCGGCAGTGGAACGCACTCCCTCGGAGCGTGGTGGGGTCTCCTTCCTTGGAGGTCTTTAAACAGAGGCTGGATGGCCATCTGTCGGGGATGCTTTGATCGTGATTTCCTGCATCGCAGGGAGTTGGACTGGATGGCCCTCGTGGTCTCTTCCAACTCTGCAGTTCTATGATTCTATGATCACTTTCACATGCATTGCTATCAAGCCAAGTGTCACCCATCCTATATCTGTGCATTTCATGTTTACTGCCCAAGTGGAGTACCTTATACTTCTCCCTGTTGAAATTCATTTTGTTCCTTTTGGCCCATCTCTCTTAACACTGCATTTTAATTCTGATTCTGATTCTGTCCTCTTCATACAGAGACCTTTGGGCTGGAATACATGATCACAGTTATGAATGCAGAACCTAAAGTTATGCATTTGTAATTGGGTTGTTTTCATGATCCCTACATGGGGAATACATAGGGATTGTAACAGTCCCCCAATCCTGACCTCCCAGGTATCAGACACTGTGGGCAATGGGGGTCTTTTCCCCCCTGTTGATCAGGATGCAAGCAACTGATCTTTCAACCACCACCCCTTTTGCCAGCGATCTCCAGTGCAAGGAGGTATTGCAATAGGAATCCTGCTTCTGTTTGTCACACTGGAGATCTCTGGCAAGAAGAAGGTGAAAACACCCATCTTCTGCTTCCCTACTCAGCTATACAACTAAGGTAGCTATTTAACTAAGAGGCACCGCACGTTCTGGCCATGGTCTTGTAGATTGTCTGGACCTAAGCGATATAGAGCTTTAAAGGTCATCATCAGCATTTTGTTTTCTGCTCAGAAACACAACCGTAGCAGTGAGGTTGTTACAACCAGGGAGTTATATGCTCCCACTAACCTACCCTTATAGTGGTCTGACCCCATTTCAATCCATGCTTGGCTGTAGAAAGCCACCTTGCTAAAGTCCCACTCTCTCAGCCTCAGAAAGAGGCAACGGCAAACCCTCTCTGAATAATCTTGAAAAAAAAAAACACCATGAGGTTGTCTAAACAACGAAAATACTCCTTATAGAATTCGAGGAGAATATGATTTGTCTAAATGCCATCCTGCATCAATCTGCAATATTCAGAAGGAGGGGGAACAAATCCACCCAAAACTACAAAGGGAAAGCCTTTGCGGCTTTTCCCCCAGGTTTTTAAAAAGTTCCACGGAAAATGTGCATTCCTGCTCGCTCGTTGGGACAACCAATTCGCATTCATTCACATTTCCCATAAGAGTGGAAGTAGAAAGCTGATTGGTCAGATGTGGGCAGGGGGCAGAGCATGCTAACCAGGAACCACCATCTTGGATTTTCACCTTAGCAATCATGGGCTGGAGCAATGAAATAGCCTTTTTCTTTACTTTTAAAAATGTTATTTAGGCGGAATATCATACTTTTGCACCTTAGATACACTTTAAAAAAATACTGTTTGGGGATAGCAACTGGTGACAATAAAAATGCAAGGAATTCAATTTGCACCCACCATCTTGATTCACAGGCATGCCTGCTGGGACAGAAAAAATAGATAGCTTTGCATGCCTGCGATATCACAAAAAAAAGTTAAGACAAATCAAAGATGCACATCAATCCACATTTTCCCCTCGTATAGACAAGCCCCATGATAGGGTCGCCTTATAGTCACCGTAAGTCAGCAATGACTTGAAGGCACACAACAATAGCAATACCGTACTCTGTTCAGCACTCTTGCAGCAGCATGTTGGACCTGCAAAGTTTAAAGGCGAGAGAACATTTTTATATATTACAGTGTGCCTTTGGCAATGGATCATGAAGAAAATGCAAGAAATAACTATTTGATGTGTCTCATGCTTCCCAAAGCTAATCTAAACTCCCCTTCCTTTGTCGAATTAAGTACAACCCAGATGGGGAAGGGTTTGAGTTATCCAGAAAACTCCGATAATATTTCACTAAGGATTCATTCGATTGCCCTATTATTATGGGTGGCGACTTTGGATGGAAATTAGAAGTGTCACTGCAATAAGAACACCGAGCTGTCTGCCGAGAGGCCCAGGCAAATGCAACTCTGAAAGGTAGCATGGAAATTAATGAGGCAGCTGTACTATATTTTCGGTCCCTGAATTGGATCTTAATTGCTGCAGCCAGGCAAGAGTTATAGGCTTCTGCAGGGACATTTGCTGGAAGGATGCTCTAGATTACGCTCCTGGAGAGCCACAGAATCAGAGGGTCATAAGGGACAGAAAGGTTATGGAAGCCCATTTCTAGAAGCCAGGCTCATGGAGCTCTATGCAACCAGGTGAGCACAAGGTAACACCGTTAACCTGGGATAGCAATGGTCTCTTCTCCCAGAACTGCAACTGTGGTGCTGTTGATGGTCCTCTGCAATAGAGTTCAAAAGGTATTCACCTCATATTCTATGAGCAGTACAGTATTTTTGCCCTATAGACAAGCTGGAAGTTTAAATTAGCATGTGCTATTTTTACACAGAAAACAAAACATGCTGCTGGTTTGTTTCCGGGCCCAATTCGGAGTGCAGGTTTTGCCCTTTAAAGCCCTAAACAGCCAGGGTTCAGGTTATTTGAAGGGCCAGATTCTTCCTTACAACCCTGCCTGTGTTTTGATATTGGCTGGGGAGACCTTTTTCTCTGTCCCTCACTGGTGGGAACACAGGAGAGGGCCTTCTTGGTGGATGCTTCCCCCTATGGGACTCCCTTCTCAAAGACGTTAGACTGCCACTCTCCCTACTCTCTTCCCCTAAACTGGTGAAAACTTTTCTGTTTTGATAGGACTTTGAAGACTGTATCAGGTTTTTTTTTTAAATGGTGGTGCAACAGTTAAATGCCAGTATTGCAGCCACAGCATTGCAAGTTTGATCCTGCATGGCTCCAAGGTTGACTCAGCCTTCCATCCTTTCGTGGGTGAGTAAAATGAGTACCTGACTGGTGGGGGCAATTAGCTAACACACATGGGAAACCACATAGTGCCTAGCATGCTATAGAGTGGTATAGATGTATAAAGTGCTATTGCTTAAAAATTTGTAAGCTGCTCTGAGAGCCTTTGTGGATGAAGAGTGGGGTATAAATACCTAAATAAAATAAATAAATAAATACAATTTTCACTAGTTTTAATTTTTTGATAGTTTAATCGATTTTTTTTCTTTTACAGTTTGTAATTTTTTAACTATGGGGCTGTCTAAATGGTGAAAATGCTCCTCACAGAATGCAAGGAGAATCCTATCTATCTTAATGGGATCTCACACCGTATTGCCATATTTGAAAGGAGGGTCAAAAATGTCAAAAACTCCAAAGGAAAAGACTTCATGGATTTTCCCGGAGATTTAAAAAAAAAAAAAAGAGAGAGAAAGGGGAATGTGCATTCCTGCCTGTTGGGACTAGTAATTTGATATGAACCACTTTCCTATAGGAGAGGAAGCAGAAAGCTGATTGGCAGAACAAGCGCAGTGGGTAGGGTCTGCAAACAAAGCAAGCGCGCAGAGCTGCCATGTTGAATTTTTGCCCTAGTGAATGAGCTCTAAGGAGATAAACATGGTGTTGGGATTTTTCTTTTTAGTAAATGTGAAATATCACTCTATTGCACATAGGATTTTTTTTTTAAAAAAAGTTCAGCAGCAGCAAAATCAGGTAAGTTAAAATGCACTTGCATTTAAATGCACTTTAATTCACTTGCAGCCATCATCTTGACTGGTGGGCATGCAAAGTTGTTGGGGACCAAAAAAACCAAACAAACATTATGACAAATTTCAGCTGCTGCAATTTGCCATTACTGCACAGTAAACCCAGACTTTTTTTTTGTCTCATTTAGACAGGCCTTATGTTTGTTTGTTTTTAATCTGTTGTAAACTGCCTTGAATCCTAAACTGGAGGAAAGGCAGGGTATAAATAAATACTCCTGCACAGTGCATAAATTGCACTTGTGAGTTTTATGCAGAACAAGTCCCACTCTGTGATAGTCTTCAAGAACTTCATAGCAGGAAGGAAATTGCTAAAATTACTTCTTGTTTCCTTTGAGAAAGAAATTAGCAAAGAAATACTTCCTTATTTTAAACCAAGGAACTGCAGAAGCTTGGCCCTAAGGCTACATATGGCCCCGAAGATACCATTAGGTCTTGTCTAAGAACAAAGTGGGATATAAATTAAATATATAAATAAACCAGATTGTTTTGTGGCCCTCAACTTCCCCAGACTTTTTTTCTTTTCTTTTCCAGCCATCCAAAAAGAATTAATTGTTACTCATGGGGGCATCTAGGAGCAGCAACTGAGCTTTTATTTCTCACCCCCAAATATTTTTATTGAGCTTTAATCAGAACAAACAAACACAACACATCCAACAATGATCATTATCAAATTCCAGAGGAGTTTATCTTATTAAACTTCTTATACATTTCTAGTCACACCTCCTTCTTTTTATTGTTGTTATTGTTGACTTCCACACAGTTATCCAACCAGTAGAGGTCCCCTGGGCTGTTTAAATTTATTTATTTATTTATTCCCCAAATGAGGACTGAGATCTTACATCAGGGAGACAGAGTGTTACTTTTCACTCATGGATCTCCTTGATGGTTGAGCATTGGTGAATTTTAACACTGCACAACTGAACATACAAACCAATGTGAAATGCATGGCTACAATGCAGAACGCACATCTGGCTTTGCAATGTGCAATGGTGCTGGGTAGGCAGCCCTGCAAGCTTCTATTGAATATGGATCTCCAATTCAGACAAAATCAGTTTCCATTTCCCTCGCTTTGCATATGCAACATTGACTATCTGTTGTAATTTTTCCCAATATTTGCCTTTATGCTACTTATCTGAAACACCTGTTCTTAAGCTGCACCTATGAGGATCAGCTTAGGGAGCTGAGTATGTTTAGTCTGGAATCATAGAGTTGGAAGGGGCCTCATGGGCCATGAAGTCCAACTCCTTGCACAATGCAGGATTTCCAGCTAGAGCATCCCCAGCAGGGAGCTGTCCAGCCTCTTTGTGAAGACATCCAGAGAAAAAAAGACCCCACCACCTCTCAGGGAGGTCAGGTTATTGACAATCTGGAGCGTGTCCAGAGGATGGCAAACCAAAATGGTGGGAGGCCTGGAAGCCATTATGTCCTATGATGAGCTGCTTAGGGAGCTGGGTATGTTTCGCCTGGAAAAGAGAAGGTGAAGAGGTGACATGACAGCCATGTTTAAATATTTTAAGGGATGCCATACTGAGGATGGAGCAAGCTTGTTTTCTGCTGCTCCAGAGACAAGGACACAAGGCAATGTGTTCAAACTACAGGAAAAGAGATTCCATCTCAACATTAGGAGGAACTTTCTGATAGTAAGAGCTGTTCAGAAGTGGAATAAGTTGCTGCCTGGGAGTGTGGTGGAGTCTCCATCTTTGAGGTTTTTAAACAGAGGCTGGATGGGCATCTTTTGGGAATACCTTTGATTGTTTATTCCTGCATGGCAGGTGGTTGGACTGGATGGCCCTGGTGGTCTCTTCCAACTCTGTGATTCTAAGTCCTTCCATTTATTTATTTTTTCAGTCTCCCATGCTTTTCTTTCTGTATACATCTTTTCTTTCTTCAGTGTTTAATAAATTGTTTCTGTATGCATCTATTGCTGTATATTCTTGATAATGGCCATGGTCGTTATTATCTTTTCTAGTGAATCAGTTCTTCTCATGATATGACCAAAGTATGACAGTTACAGGGCTCATCTACCCCAGGCAGTTTATGCCGACTCCCCACCAGTGCATCCCGCCTATGGCGCTGGACCGTCTCCCCCACCCCTGTCACCTGCAGAAAATAGACCAGAGTCCAAACAGGATGCTGCCCCATCTCTGAGGCTGCTGCCACTGCCATCATTTTCTCACTAACGTGGAATCCAGGCAGGGGTCCTCCAACACGTGACCAAGGCCCCCTGAATGTGACCAGTCTCGGTCACATGTTGCCAGACTCCTGCCTAGCTTCTGGGAGAGCCAGGAAGCTGGTGGCGGCAGCAAGGGACAGAATTCTGGGACAGGCTCCTGCAGACACACGGAGCCCATTTTCATGGAAACTGATCAAACTGGGCATTTTTTTAAAAAATGCAGTAAATGGCCCTACCCCAACTTGCTTCCATTCCAGTCCCGTATCTGCCACAGAGGGGCATTTGGACTGCCCAGCATCAGACTGGGATAAATGCCCAGCATCATCTGGACTACAGGGCTCTGAAACAGGGGCAAGCCAGGGAATTTGGCCAGTATAGAGAAGCCCTCAGTTTAATTATCTTGTCTTCTAGGGAGAGTTCAGGCTTGATTTGCTCTAATACCCATTTATTTGTCTTTTTGTGTGTATGCAGTCCATGGTATCCACAGAATTCTCCTCCAGCATCACATTTCAAAGGAGATAATGCTCTTCTTATCAGTTTTTCTTTCTCCCCCACTGTCAAGCATTCAAAGCCATACACAGAAATTGGAAATAAGATGGCATGGGCAATCCTGACTTTGGTATTCAATTATGCAAGTTGACACTTCGGGATATTTTCTAGTTCCTTCACAGCTACCCTTCCAAGGAATGTATAACATGAGCATCTAAAATACTGTAATTCCACCACTGAGGAAAGAGGAATTATAGTGGCATTAATACATTATCATACATTGCTGTAATCACACAACAATACCACTAACATGACCTCATACAACCACTTACTAGTGTTTTAAGAATGGGATTCAGGCTTGCACTATAGTAACACTAGTTTTTGCATTGCATAGTAATGTTGGAGTATCAACACTTCAAGATGGCCTGCACATGCACCTTTAAAAATTTTTTTGTCCTACTTCCATGATTGTGCATGTGTGAGATTTCAGCTCTTCTCGTGAAAAAATGTGACTTCAATTAAACACATCCAAAACAAACAAATTAATAAATCAACAACTTCATAATTAAAGAAACAAACAAACAAACAAAAATCCCAGAAAAGCCGAAAGTTCAGTAAAAGAGTGGACTGGAGGTCATCTCTACACTCTCCAACAGAAGCTTAATTATGTGTTCTTGTTAGGAATGGGGAGGGGGAAAAGAGGAGGACCACCCACCAATGCTGTTATATTGGAATTACAGCAGGAGGGAATTATTGCACACGCGTCAATACTGTGAAAAGAGTGCTATTGACAACTATTCACGGCTTTTGCCCGTGAATGAAAAATTTTGCACAATTAATGGCTTGAGCACAGAAGGGCCATGGGAGAAGACGACACCATATGATAATGGGAAGCCATTTGTCCTACTATCCTGTTGTAATTCTGCAATTTTATCCTTGTGTGATAAAGTCCCAGTTCCCAGTCTTCTTCAGATTACTTGACTATTGTCTCCATTTTAGTTAATGACTGGACCAAAATATAGAGAGTCTTTAATTATTTCCATTTCTTCATTACCAATTGTAAAATTACATAAATTATCTGTGGTCATTATTTTTGTTTTCTTTCTCTCTCTCTCTCTGGCTTTTCTTCGCAAACGAAGATTCAGGAAGGACTCATCCCGCACTTTCTGCAAGCGCGCTGATGACTAAAAAGGCCAATCCAAGATAAACAAGTCCGGTTGCAAAAAGCACAGCAGAAGGTCTCCTTGGGTGATGTTTCCGGGTTGTGATTCTTTCTGCGTTGTCGTTTCTCTTCAAGACTTGTTCGTCGTGAGTTCTCAAATAAGGCTGCAGCATTGTGGATAGTGCGTCTCCATGCCTCCCGATGTGAGGCCAGGGCGGACCACTCCTTTGCACTTTGTTCCTTAAATTTAATCAATACATTATTCCAACTCTTTGTTGTTTTCCCCCAGTAATATGGTATCATCTGCATATCTTAAATTATTGATGTTTCTTCCCAATTTTCATGCCTCCTTCCTTCAAGTTTGATTCTGCTTTGTGTATGATATGTTCTGCATATAAATTAAATAGATACAGTGATAAAATGCATGAAAGAAAGCCCTGGCTGCCCAGAGTTTGCACAAACTGAGCTGTGTTGTGAATAGCAAGGAGTCTTGGAAGTCTCTCTTTCCTAACATTGCTATAATAAATAATAATAAAATTTATTTATATCCCGCCCCTCTACAAAATGCAATCGGGGCGGCTTACAGCATTAAAATGTATATACAAAACCCTCCATCCCACCCACCCCTTTAAAATATAATTAAATAATTAAACATTTAAAACATACTTAATAATTACTTAAAATACTAAAAACAACACAATAAAAAGTTGGATGGGATCAGACTAATTAAGATGGTCGGGTATCTATTCAGGAAAGGCCTGCTGGAAGAGATCCATCTTAAGAGCTTTTAAAAAGCTATTTAAGGTGGTAATGTGATGGACCTCATCCGGCAGACAGTTCCATAATCTGGGAGCAACAGCCAAAAAGATCCTCTGGGAGGTCGAGGAGAGCCTAGTTTTTAAAGGTTGCAGCAGATTCCTCCCAGAGGACCGGAGTGCATGGGGAGGATTATATGGAAGGAGGCGGTCCTGAAGATAGGTTGGACCCAAGTCATTTAGGGCTTTAAAGTTGATAACCAACACCTTGTACTGGGGCCAGAAACTAATGGGCAGCCAGTGAAGTGATCTTAAGATCAGTGTTGTATGGTCTCTTCTAGATGTACCCAAGACCAGTCTGGCTGCCATATTCTGTACTAGTTGAAGTTTCCGGACCAAGCACGAGGGTAGCCCCATGGAGAGTGCATTACAGAAATCAAGATGGGAGGTTACCAGAGCATGTACCACGGTCTCAAGGTCCCCGACTTCCAGGAAAGGGCGCAACTGGCGAATCAGCTGAAGCTGATAACAGGCGCTCCTGACTGTTGCGTTTACCTGATTTGTCATCTGGAGCAATGAGTCCAGGAGTACCCCAAAACTGCAAATGCAGTCCCTGGAGGAGAGTGTGACTATAATTTGAAGCTAGCTTAACAACAGTTAACAGCAATGATCCACCTAACACTACACATCACTTAGGACAAGATTTACACATGCCTGACACCACAGTAGTCAGACTGTGTCTGATTTGTGCCACTCTGCCTTCCAAATGAACCATCATCAATGGGATGTATCATCTTCCAAGCCAAGAATTCCCTCCATAAAAGGAACAAGAAATTTAAGTTGGAAGCTTTCTTCCTGATAAGCTAGCTTTCTACATGCAACAATTTGGATGTTGTTTGGAAATATTTATTATTTTATTTTATTTTTTCCCCCCCACCTTTCTCACAATACAGAATCCATCACTTGACAGCATGTAACAACAACAGCAGCAGCACCAGCAGCAACTACAACTACAATAGAGGCAAATTTTTCATCAAGTTTCTTCTTGAAAGAAGCAGCCCTCCAACAGTGAGGAAGTCTTTGAAAACCACATCGTTTTCAAAGCCTATTCAAAATTTGGAACATAGTCTACACAAAATTCAGGCATGGTTGCTTTGCACAGAACACTTTCAGCACAGAAAACTGTATTCCTGCACAGAAATATTATTTTCTGCTTAGAAAATGTTCTTTTCAATGCAAATCACCCACACATGAATTTTATGCAGAATTAAGTCCCCAATTACAGCATTTTCTATGCAGGAAACAGCTTTATCTGTGCAGGAAATAATATTTCTTCATAGGAATATCATTTTCTATGCAGAAAATTCTTTTTTCCTCTGTAGAAAATGCTGTTTTCTGTACAAAACAAACGTGTGTAAATTTTGCACAGAATAAGTCCTGAACTACAACGATTCTCATCACTCCACAGGATTCTTCTTATCAGGGTTTCTTGATACATGAAAAACATGTTTGTTTGTTTACATTCCTTTGAATATTTTCTTTCCATTCCTAAATTAAGAGGTCTTTTGTTATCCGAGGCTATATCCAAGGCCAGATTAAGATGGTGGGGGCCTGGATAGGGGCCCTTTTCTGTACATATGCAACCTCTTCTAGGGGTAGGGGCATAGAAGTAAAATAAATAGTTAAATAAGCAAAGTACAATGGCCAGCAACCCCAAAAAGTTCGCACGAGAGCCCATTTTCCAATAAAGTTCCCACCTTGCAACTTCAGATAGAAGAACAGCCTGGTCCCCAGGATTTTTACTCAGCTATGAAAGTTAACACGCAAAATACTGATGTTAACCCAAACACCAGGAGATTCTGGAAGTGGTGGGAAAAGAAAAGGAATCAAACCACACTCTTTTCTTCCAGCACTGGGCACTGAGCCAGCGAGAAACCTGGAGCAATTGTACCAGCTGAACCATTCATAATCTAGCCTTGCCTGGGGCTCGCTCATTTTGTGTGTAAACCTGGCTCTGTGACTCTTGCCCCATTCCAAACAACCCGGTTGGTGGAGTTTGATTCTGGAAAGACACTGTGCCATTTCTATCCTAGTGACTCAGGAGAAGGGAACACCTCTTGAGCAGAATCAGAGCAGGGAGCCATCTGGCTCAGTATACTCCCCCCCCCCAGCAACAGACAACGAGATTCCTTAGAGTTGCAGACAAAATGAACAAGAAGCCCTGGTCCCCCTCCGATCTCTGCCATTATACTGGGGAAGGGAATGGAGAGAGGTGGACACCCGGATCACTCTCATCTGGAGCCCTGCACTTTGTTCTGGGAACCTTGTTTTAAGAAGGATAGAGACAAGCTAGAGTGGGTTCAGAGAAGGTCAACAAGGATGAGAAGAGGGATGGAGAACCTATGAGGTTAAGGTTAAGGAAGTTGGGTATGTTCCACCTGGTGAAGAGACTACTAGGGGGTGACATGATTGCACACTTTAAATCTCTCAAGTGCTGCCACAGAGGTGAGGGGGTAGGCCTGTTCTCTGCTGCCCCAGAAGGAAGGACCAGGTCTAATGGTTTTATGTTACAGGAGGGTAGACTTCAATTGAACTTTAGAAGGAACATCTTGATAGTAAGAGTGGTTCGGCAATGGAGCCAGTTGCCTAGAGAGGTGGCTGGGTCTCCTTCTCTGGACATCTTTGGAAAGAGGCTGGGCAGCTACCTGCTGCGGATGCTTTAGCTGGAGTCCATGCACTGAGCAAAAGGTTGGACTCAATGGCCCATGAGGCCCCTTCCAACACTAGGATTCTATGAGTCTACGATTCTGTCAGTAGACAAGGACATCTACCTGTACTCCATTCAGTGAACCACAAATAGATGGCTGGTATTGACATACACCTGCCTCTAGCACATTTTTGAACAATATTTCCAACTAACGTGATGGGTGTCATGAATTTCTAGCTAGCCCAAATGGTTAAAATTGCAAAGAAAGGTGTGTGTGTGTGTGTGTGTGTGTGTGTGTGTGTGTTGGGGTGGGGGAGGAGGGAGATCCCTTAGAGCACCTTGTACAATTTTGTGGGAGTGAAAACTCTACAGGGCATTATTCATTTATTATTTTATCCAGCCTGTGCTTGTATGCCAGAGCTATGCATCAAATAGGTCCACCTCAGAACCTTGAACTACTAAATTCATCAATGCCCAGGGTGTAGGCAAGGTGATCATGAACCTTTTGGCAATTCAGGTGGGGAACTTGAATATTTAAGAAATGAACACAATTTGCAATACTTGTCTCTGTAGTGTAGGGATGCACCCTTTTAATGCCACTTTAACTGCAATGACTGCTACAGAATTCTAGGATTTGTAGTTTGGGTAGGTACTTAGAATTCTCTGCTAGAAAGATCAGCTTTACTCCTCAGAAGAACAATTTCCAAGATGTTCCAAATACCTGTCTACACTTCAGAATTAACTTGATTTTATGTTTCTGGGACACCTGGGTACATTCTAAGTGCCTCGCCAAACTGCAAATCCCAGGATTTCTTATGGAGGATTCATGGTGAATTAAAGTGGTACAAAACTGAAAAGAAATACCACAGATACAATTCCCTCCTGAGAAATATGCCTGTGTGTGAGTGCCAGTACTTCATAATGCCACATTGCAGCTAGGGATTCGCATAAAATACACATACACATATACACAAACTCACCAAACCTCAAGCCCCAATTCCTGTTCTTTTCCTAGGTTTTGTGCAGCCATGGTGGCAAGACAAGGCAGAAAAAATCTGCTGGCTTTAGGCAGACACTTTCTCCAATGTCTTGTTTCTCTCATGGCTGCCGTATTCCCCACTTTCTCCCAGCTGCTCCAGTTTCTTATGCTGGAAGAGACTGGAGCAGTAGAAGGCATCAAGGTATCCTGCGTGCTCGATCTAAGTAGGGAAATAAATGGACCCCTTGCAATCTGTGAAAAGCTACCAAGGGAACCAACACCTTTGTGACTACACTAGGTGCTGATGCTAGGCCAAATGGAAGAGCTCAGAACTGATAATGACTGTCCTTGTAATGGAACATGAGGTATTGCTTATCCTCCTCTGCCATTGGGATATGCAGTTAAGCTTCTTTCAATTCGACCAAGATCATTAAGTCTCCTAACCTTAGGTTGTCTGCAATTGTCTGCAATGTTTCCATTTTGAATTTGAAAAAAATTGAAATTTGAAAGTGGGGGGATGCATCCTTCTGGCTAACTTCCCCTGCAAAAGAGGCTGGACATTTTTGTCTCACGCAGAATGTCTACACTCTGTTCAGTGTTGCAGAAGCAAAGTTGTGCTTGTGGTGCCATTGTGCATGTGGTGCCATGTCACATGGCCTATGCCGCTGAGTATTGTGCATTGCATGTGCAACTGTCCATGGCACATTGCAAGCATGCACTTCACAATTGTTTGCATATTCAGTTCTGCAATGCTGTAATTTAGTAATGCACAATCATCACCATGTGTAAAGTTGCTCTTCCATTTCTTTGATGCAGGATCCTGGCCAGCCACACTCAACTAACCATTGACTTTATCACACTACACTGTTATAGTACTATTATTCCACTTTAACTGCTATGGCTGCTTCCTGTGGAATTCTGGGGTTTGTAGTTTAGTAAGGCCTAAGAGCTCTCTGGGTGATAATTCTAAATGCCCCTCCCTAAACTTCAAATCCCAGTTAAGGTGGATTAATAGTGCTATAACAGTGTAGTGTCCACTAGCCTGTAGGGGAAATGCTAGAGCAGCATGGGGAAGGGAAATTTTGGACTATGACTTCAAAAACTCCTCTACCAGCCATGCATGGCTGAAAGGAGAATTCTTGGAAAAGATGACAATGCTTGGCAAAGTGGAAGGGAGTAGGAAAACAGGGAGACTACATTACAATGGATTGATTCAGTCAAGGAAAGCACAGCTGCCCTGAGTTGGCAAGATCTGAGCAGGGCAGTGGCTGACCTCTTGGAGGCGTCTCATTCAGAAGGTCACCTTAAGTCAAAGTAGTTGACTTGATGGCAAAGAACAACAGCAAGGTCTGAAAAAGGAACTTTGCCCAAGCTTTGTGCAAATTTAGAAACTTTTCCCTTGCTGCATCAGGTGTTTAATGCAAAGTGTTTCTTTGGCTGGAATCCTGTTAGTGACATTTGTGACCATAATTCTACTTTATGCATGTGTATACCTTTTTTTTGTTGTTCTTGACAAGATTGGTATTCCCTTCTTCCCTTGGTAACATCCAAAGAACACACCCCCCCAGACTCATTGTGTCACTGTGGTAGCCACACCCAACAGCCATTCCATCACTGGTGGGGAGCAGTGAGGATTGGAGAAATGTTTGGCTATGTTTCCAGAGACAGAAGATTTGTCTATACCAGCCAGGATTTGCCAGCTCCCTGCCAGTGGTATCCTGGCTCCGGATCTGGCTGTTGTTACCCCATTGCCTTGACAAAATGGGCCAGAATCCTAAGAGAACACTGGCCTACTGACGCAGCTGCCTCTGCCACCATTTCCTCATCTGACTCAGAGGTCAGGAAGGGGCCCACCACATGTGCCTACAGACCCCCGGCATGTCACAAGCCTTGGTGGCATGCTGAGAGACCACTGCCTGGCTTCTGGGCGACCAAGGAGATGCCAGCGGCAGTGAGGGCTGGCGTGCCAGGGCAGGTTCCCATGGGCATGTGGGGCCTGATCTGTTCCATCCCACCAGTAACAGGGTAAACCAAGTATTTACAATGCTGTAAAGGGCCTTCTCCTGGCTTGCCCCTGTTCCAGCCCTATATCTACCCCGGGGGTAGTGAGGACTGCCTGGGGGCTGATTGGAGTAAAAAGCCTGCATCGTATGGACTGCAGGGCTCTGGAATGGGGATAAGCCAGGGTGTTTAGCCTGTGGAGATAAGCCCAGAGACAGATGGATATCATCCACGGAGACCTCCAGAGGATCCCAGTGGATCTTGGAAGAAGATATCCTCCATCTGTGTCTGGTTGTAGTAACATAGCCAGATGTTCCTCCAATCCCCCGACTCTCCACCAACCACAGAATTGCTGCTGGGAGTAGTTATTGCAGCAACATGGTGGATCTTGGGAGTGGCGATGAGAAGCTACAGTGAAGTTTTGCATGTGGAACTCTTACATTGGGCATGACTATGTAGGGTCGCAGCTCCTGTTTGTAATTATAGCAATGCTTTCCGCTTGGAGCATTGCGTCTCTCTGTTTAGAATGGCTCTCCCATGTGCTCTAAAGGAGTCCAAGCTTGGTTGGCCACCCACCCGGCAAAGCTCTGCATGATCTGCCTTTCTCTCTCCTCTCCTACCCCTTACAGCATGATTCCGGCTTCATGAATTTGTCAGGATCAGTGGTATAAGAAGATAAAGAAAATAGATTCTCAATGGATCTGTTAATGCTTCTTTTGTTCAAAATCTAGTCAATTTCTTCTTTTGAGCATGGAGTAGAGCTATGACTAGAATCCCTTCTTTTTAAAATATAAGACTACCTTTGTTATTCCATAAGCTCATTTTGCTTTCTAAAAGGTGGTCAGATTTCCTCCCCAATGAAAGTAGAAAAGGTCTTCCACCCTCCACACATTCAGTAAGAAAAGGAGGAGGGCCCCAGTGCTGTTAAAAGGATTTCTGCTGTTGAGGTCTGAGTATGTCTAAGAGCTTGTCTAGATGCAACCGTTTATTGCAAGTGGGTGCGCATTTTCGCCCATTCGCAGCAAAGTTGATTTGTCTTCATATTTCTGCACCTACTTGCATCCATTTGCATTCATTTCGATTGAGCAGGGGCACACACTCATCAAGGGTGATTGAGCAAAAATTCACAACAATGCAAATTCCGACAGCCATGTGTGTTGGTGTGTGTGTGTGCGTGCATGCGTGTGCCTTCAATTTGCCGTTGAATTATGTCAACCCATGAATTTTATAGGGTGACCACTGAGGAATTAATCAACCAAATAGGTTGATGTGAGATGTGGGGCAGGGAACAATTTTCAGCAGGAAACTATTAAAAAAAGTAATGGTTGGAATCCTGTATCAGCTACTTAGAGGCTTACCACACGCTGAATTGAAGCTGCAGTGCAGCTGGAAGGTCCCGTCTTTTGTGCTGCCTTACTATATGGCATCGTTGCTCATTCTTCTGTTCCAGTCCTATGGGGGACCAAGATAAAGCCGGGAAAATCCATTAGCAAAAAGACGTGGTTTTACCTCGGTCTCCCATGGGACCCGAACGCCAGAACACCAGAAGAACGATGATGTCATGCGGTGGGGCAGCACAGAATGCGGAACCTTCCGGCTGCCCTGCCATGTTAATTTGGTGTGCGGAAAGCTTCTTAGTTACAATCATGACAATAGTGTCACAATCATGATCAAGTAAGCACCATGAATATGAAACAGTTACAGATGAGTAAATCTAGGTAACCGTTTTGTGTTCACAATAGCTACTTGGTCATGATTGTGATGCTATTGCCATGATCATAACTCCCCACCCCTTCGCCATCTACATTATCAGGTATCAGCCAGCTTCATAGGGAGAAGGAGGCCCATTCTGCCAGTAAATGCAACATATTTCCATCAGTTTTCCATCAGGTTCAGGTGATCAGGTTTTAATAACTTTAAGTTTACAAAGGATAAATTTCCTTCCAACTTTAAACAGGTGATGTTCTAATCCTTGGGAGGGGGTTAGAGCCAGTAGGTATCTATATCTTCACCAAATTTCTTCGTGAAGGAAGCAATGAGTAATTTTAGCAATTTTCTTCCTGCTGTGAGAAAGTCTTTGAAAGTGGTGCAGTTTTTAAAGATTATTCGCAATTCGGGACTTGTTCTGTACAAAGTTCATATGCACTTGGTTTGCACAGAAAATAGCATCTTCTGAGCTGAACCAACTGTGTTCTGCACTGTAAAAAAAATATTCAGCACTCGAGAAGTATGTTTTTTGACCATTTTGGGGGGGATAGTTTCAAATCTTCTTTCCACCCATAGTGTATGTGGAGGTGGTGGTGGGTGTCCACCTGCTTGATGGTTTGACTCCGTAAAAGACCCTTCATCCATGAAACTCTTGTGGTCTAATTTTGCTGAAAAAATAAGAGTCAACCCATTCATTAGCTTTTTGATTAATTTACTTACAGTAGACGTCGACTCTTATCGACTTGATTGCTGGAGAGCCCAGGCCATTCTCGGCCTTGCAATAGTAGCGTCCCCCTTGATGTCGCTGGATATTTGTGATCCTCAACGTCTCATTGAAGACGCTCGAGTCTTGAAACCGGTCAGAGGCACTTCCTGCAGTTTTGGTCCATCTGATCTGAGCAAGCGACAAAAAAGAACAAGAAAAGAAAGTTACTTTCACGGGGCTGTTTCCTTTGTGACTTTGGACAGAATCCGAATGGGCCTGTGTGAAATAGACCAAACACCTGGATTCAATTGCTGGATGATGAGTCCACGTTGTTCCAACAGGCCTCCTCCAACTGGGACTAAGAACAGGATTTAAACCTCTATTTACAAAAGTGGCATCAGGTATATCAGGCCTGTTCATATCACACAATGATATCACTATGATTCCACTTTAATTGTCATGGCAACAACCTATGCAATTGTGGGATCTGCAGTTTAGGGAGAGGAATTTAGAATCCTCAGTAAGAGAACTCTAGTGCCTCATGAAACTTTAAATCCCAGGATTCCCTAGGATGTTGCCATGGCAGTTAAAGTGGAATCAGAGTGCTATAACTCTGTGGTGTGAATGGTCTCAAGCTGCAGAGGTAGGGCTCAGCCAGACTAAGACAGAGAAAAAGAGGATTACATGTGCACCTGCCATTGGGTGTATGGCCATCATACATTATCCCTGTGGTCTCCGTGGCTACAATCCTGTATGGCTCAGTACACAGTAGCAGTTCTGCATGTGGATCTACACTAGGCTGAACTACCCCCAGGACCTATAATACAGCCTTTGAAGAATACCTTCCAATGCTCATTCCATGCCTTGTGGGTAGCAGACATTATCAGAGAAGCATCTGGTCATGTCCCCATATAGCCAGATGTGAAGTGATTACATTATCTGCCAAGATCTCCTGAAGACCCTGGTAGATCTAAGTGCTGATGTATTTATTTAATGTCTGGCTACGGGGACAAAGCCAAATGGTTCTCCAAACCTGTCCACTCTACACAAGGCATAGAATAGATGTGCAGGGAGGCTTCAGAACTATTGTTTTCAGGGAAGGACAAAGACAAGTTGGAGCATGTTCAGAAAAAAGCAACAGGGATGATAAGAGGCAGGGAGAACAAAATATGTGAGAAGTTGAAGAAGCTGGGCATGTTCAGCCTGATGAAGAGAAGACTGAGGGGGGGCAGGATTGTCCTCTTTAAATACTTCTACAGCTGTCACACAGAGGAGGTGGCAGGCTTGTTCTCTGCTTCCAAAGGATCATAGAATCATAGAGTTGGAAAAGACCACAAGGGCCATCCAGTCCATCCCCATTCTGCCTTGCAGGAAGACACAATCAAAGCATCCCTGACAGATGGCCATCTAGCCACTGCTTAAAAACCTCCAAAGAAGGAGAGACCACCATACTCCCAGTCAGTGTATTCCACTGCTGAATAGCTTATATCATCAGGAAGTTATTCCTAATGTTCAGGTGGAATTTCTTTTCCTGTAGTTTGAACCCATTGTGCTGTGTCCTTGTCTCTGGAGCAACAGAAAACGAGCCTGCTCCATCCTCAATATGACATCCCTTTAAATATTTAAACGTGGCTGTCATGTCACTTCTTAACCTTCTCTTCCCTAGGCCAAATATACCCAGCTCCCTAAGCCACTCCTCAAAAAGCATAGCTTCCAGACCTTTAACCATTCAGCAATATAATCAGTTGCCTAGAGAGGTGGTGGGGTCTCCTTCTCTGGATGTCTTCACAAAGAGGCTGGACAGCTCCCTGCTGGGGATGCTCTACCTGGAGATCCTGCACTGAGCAGGGGGTTGGACTTGATGGCCCATGAGGTCCCTTCCAACTCTGTGAGGGAGCTATGAGGCTGTATGGTAAATCAGGAGGGAGGGGTGGCTTTGGAGAGAGAAAGGGAATACCAATTTCTGCAACACCCAAACAAGGACATGTGGAGGGGTAAGGGGGACTTATATATGTGTATGTCCCTAACAGGATGCCAGCCGCAGTGTGTGGGGGTTGGAGTGTGTGGAGGGTGGGCAAATGATCTGTGCAAGATCAAAAACATCCAAGATGGTAGAATTTGTATCTGACGTTCGCATCATCATCAGAGAACCAAGTTAGAAGAGAGATCAGCTACAGTGGTAACTTTGACGGCATATTTTCAGGGCATGGTGCCAGTGTTTCTAGTGGTCTTAGCAACACCACAGAAAGGACAGCATGCTTAGGGCAAAATCATGCTTGTCTGACAACAGCACTGCTTCTTTGGAAAGGTACTTTGCCTTCTGGGCTTTTCCATCTTAGAAAGCAGTGTATCTTTGCATTTTCACATTAAAATGGTGCCTAGTTAGTACATTTGCAACCACACCTGCTTCTTAACAAAAGCACTGTCACCCTGGTGAAAATGGCCATATTTGGCCCAAGGTGGTAGAAGTGGAATTGCCCCTGAGGTAGCATTGGACATGGAGGTGCCCTGTGCTCTGGGTATGGATGTGCCCACCTGTGCATTGCACTTAGATGCTCATTGCATAATTTGCCCATAGATCAGTATGTGCATTTGGTGTTGCAATTCAGGAATGAGGCGGGATTGTGTAACTCATAGAATCATAGAATTGTAGAGTTGGAAGAGACCACATGGGCCATGCAGTCCAGTCAATGAGCAAAAAGTTGGCAGCTGGCATTCTGTTTGGGACTTAGGTTTTCATAAATGGCTTTCTATGTGCACAAAATTGAATTGAGTAGTTTTGCAACATCCCTATTCACCTGGGGCTGTTGTGACAACACAACATACGGGCATCTGTTGCACAGCGGTGTAGTGACTGAGACACCGTGGCTCAATGTGCAATAGGCACCAATGTGTGTTGCAGCACTCATGGATGCATGTCTGGCGAATGGCTAGGAAGTGCTGGAGCAACACAGGAGTTTCTGAAACACATCAGAAGTGTTCCATGTGCATCGAATCACTCTTGCCAGTGCCTGATGTGCATCTTTGCAATTCACTCTCAGTGTTTCATTGCCTTTCTGCAATGTACCTATGGATTCATAAAGTTATGAAATGTAGCCTATGAGGCAGGATCATGGCTGTATTGCACCTCCTCAGTGCAGGGATCTCACCCTCTGTCTCAAATGGTTGCACTGTCTCTCATCCCAGAGAAATGCCTTGCATCCCTTGGAGATCTCACAAGGCATGTGTGTGTGTGGGCCCCCCCATTGTTTTTCCCTCCACCTCCTCAGTACAAGCTTAGGAGTCGGGCTGTCAGAGCCTCCAAACTCACAGCAGATGCATTCTGTCAAGAGAATTCGACATACATGTGAGACAGCCAACCTTAGCACACATATCCCCCCCACCCCATCACAGACTGTCAGCATTTTTCTATTTTTAAACTCTGCCATGAGCAGCTTCAAATCATCTGTACAAGGACTGTGCTGCAGGATAAAAGCTTGATAGGATGTCAAACTGATTGTTTCCCCACCTCCATCAACACCACACACACACACAATTTCACATTAGAAAAATGCATCTCCCCTTGAATTTTTAGCTGGGAAACAGAACATGGAATGATGGCTAGGGTTTGGAGATTAGGAGGCAAAAACGTAGGAAGCTGTTCAAAAGGCATTTGATTTCTTTTTAAATCAGATTTTCAGTGGGAAGAAATGAGTGAGGAGTCTCCACTCTTTATGCGAAAGTGAACTCAAAATGTGTTCTGTTATCAACTATGTCGGTTCATGGAAATGTGATCCTCCATCCCTGCCAGTCATCCCTGAATTTCAGGAATTATGTAGTGTGATGGGTTTGCTCTATGCTGCCCCCAGTGCTCCTATTCTCATGAACTACTGATCATAAAATGGCAGAATTTGAAGGTTCCACCAAGAGTCATCATAACTAAGGCGTTATCTAGACAAGAGGATATAATGCTCTTTCCTGCACATTAATGCAAATATGCAGCAGCGTTCGTTTGTCTCCATGGTCCTTTGGCAAAATTGCTGGCATGCAAAGCTATCCATTGTTTGAAGTTCACACACAACCATTCCTATGAATCAAGATGGTGGCCAGGACTGAATCACTCACATTATTATTCTCCAAGTTGTCACCACTGTACTTTTTGAATATATGTGTGTATAATATATATGTGTGTGTGTAAATCTAAGGTGTGCAAGTGCGGCCTTCCTCTTAAAATGTCATTTGGTCACCTCAGCACAGTGAAAAAGTGCACGATTGCTAATGCAAAACTCCAAAATGGCACTCCCAGCCACTTCATTGCTGACAAGCCCACACCCCACGCATGTCCAACCAATCAGCTTTCCCGCCTGGCGCAGTGATGCGAATTGGCTATTCAAATGAGCAGTAATGTACCTTTCTCTGTGTTTTTTTTTTAAGCCTCAGAGAAAGCTGCAAAAGCTTTTTACATGTAGCTTTTGGAGTTTTTGCCCCCCCTCCTTCAGAATACGGCGAATTGCCATGGGATCTCATTAGGACAAAAGGCATTCTCCTTGAATTCTATGAGGAGTTTTTTCACAGTTAGACAACCCATAACCACCCAAATGAGGTGGTGCCCAAAACAGCCAAGACAATTATAGGTTGCATCAATAGAAGCATAGTGACCAGATCAAGGGATGTAGTAGTGCCACTCAACGACTGCTTAGGCAGACCTCTCCTGGAATCCTGTGTCCAGTTCTGGGCATCACAGTTCATGAAGGATATCAACAAGCTGGAATGTGTCCAGGGAAGGGTGACAAAGATGATCACAGTTCTGGAAACCAAGCCTTATGAGTAACAACAAAGGGAGCAGGATATGTTTATCTTGGAGAAGAGAAGATGGTGAGGTGACAAGATAGTTATCTTTAAACAGTGGAAGGGGGGCATTTAGAAGATGGAGCCAGCTTGTTTTTTGCTGAGACTAAAACATGAAACCAATGGATTCAGATTCCAAGACAAGAGAGTCCACCTAAATATTAGGAAGAATTTCTTAGCTGCTAGAACTCTTTGCCAGTGAAATAGATTGCCTTGGGGAGGTGGGCTCTGGAGGTCTTTTAACAGACTAGATGGCCCTTCTGGTTACCGTCCAACTATATGATTCTATGACTATGGATTTTTTGTGTGTCTGTGCAGAAAACAGTATTTTCTCTCAACTCTGTATTATCATGGCCATCTCCTAGGGGTTTCTTGGCTACACACTTGTACACCTGCCCAAGGAATGAGTGTCAGGATTATGGGACATGCAGTCTGATACATTTATACTGTAAAGAGCAAAAGTGTAATGTAACAGCCTAGAGGGGCCAGCAATGAGAGCAAGTTGCAGCTGGCCTGTGTATCAAGATTAAAGGCCTAAGAAAGTAATCTTGAAGTGGGAGCTATCTCAGTGAACGAATATGCTGTAATCTACATGAGAATCAAAATCTCTGTAAACTGTGTACTGTTATTCAATTATGCAATGTAACTGTATATCAGCTCTGTCCTGGGGCTTTACAGTGCCAGGACTGTTCTCTACTGCATGCTGTGTGATGTAGTTCTCAGAGAGGAGTCTCTGTAATACTGTAAATATTTTAATATGCTATAGTAAAGAGAAGTAGATTTAGACACATGTCTGTGTCTGTGTGCTTATTTTCTTTGCCTGGAGGATGAAAACTCTGCTACAAACTTTTGCTACCTGGACCTCTTCACATGCTTAGAGGTACCAGTATGCTAACGTGTCAGTGAGATCTGCTGGCGGGGCCCTCCAATTTGTCCCATCGGCAGAAGTAATTCACTGGGAAGAATGGGAGAGAACCTTCTCTATTGTGGCACCCAGGTTGTGCTATGACCTCCCTTTAAAGGCTGAAGTGGCACCAACGCTGATTTCATTTCGGGACCAAGCTAAAACTTGGCTTTTTACAACAGCCTTTGGGGAACAATGACTTTACCCTATGTGTAAATATACAGATACACATTGATGCATATTGATTATATATATATATATATATATATATATATATATATTGATTTTATATTGTTTGAACATCACCTTTTACAATTATGTAGTGTTTAAATTCCTTCAGGTTTGCCCTCGCATTTCTCTGTGGCTGACACAGTATGACTTGCCCAGGTCACCCCGTGCACTTCCATAGTTGAGTGCAGATTCGAACCCTGTTCTCTCAGAGCCCTTGTCCAAGAAAGCAGCCAGTTACCGGCAATTAACACATAGTTTGGGAGTTTGACAAAAATAAAGCTCAAAAGACCAGGAAAGTGGCCAACTCTCCATGAAAGCAAAGTCAATTAAGCGGAGTCAGATAAGGTTTGAAACAAGCAAGGTTCCGTTTTTCCTTTATTTTCCCCCCCTGCGCTGTGAGATCACAGCCCAGAAAAAAACCCCAAGGAAAATCTATGGATGCCGGCCGTGAAAGCCTTCGACTTCACAAGGTTCTGTTTCTTGAGCAGCAGCAAAACCAGCAGGAAGGCACACAGAGAAGAGTCCAGAATACAGTCCAAGGGTCAAATTTTAAAGAAGCCAGCATAGTCCAGAAGTAGATCTGTGGGTCCATAGGGTCAGACAACAGCATAGTCCGGAACAGTCCAAGATCTAAACATGAGTCAAAGCAACAGAAATCAAGGCAATGAAGTCAGCAGGAAGATCAGTTGATCTCTGACAAAGCCTCCATCGCTTCCCCAAAGTGTATATATAGCAATCAAGCCTGTGCCAGGTGCTTCTTGACAAGCAGGTTTTTGTCATAAAGTCTTAGTGATTTCTTTTGAGCTTCATTTTGAGATCACTGCTGTCTGTATGATGGTGGAGGTAAGTTTGTCTCTTTTTCATCCTTATCTGAATTGGCAGGGCTCTCTGCTGGGGCTGCTGCCAACCCACTAGAGCCAGGCTCTTCCTCTGCTCGAGCCTCCAGATTGGCAGGGTTCCCTGCTGGCACCAGTGTAGATAAACCTATGCCAGGGTCCATAGGGCCATTCCCTGCCATGTCTTCCTCCTCCTCTGATTCCATACCCTCATCAGGCTCAAAGCTCATGACAGTCCTACTCAAACACTCAATCCACTCCACTATGTTGGCTCCAGGAAACATGTCTCCTGAGCAGAAATACCCATGTATGTTTTTCACACTGAATAAGTCTCAGTTTGCAAAGATTTGCATCCCCCCCCCCAGTATTCTCCTCATCAGGGTTCCTGACATTCACATGCTTCATCTCTCATGCAAATATTTTCAACATTCCTTCAAATCCTACTGGGACGAAAAGAGTGACAACTTGTTCTGCCTTTGATGCAAGGCTCCAGGTGAAAATGATATTCCATAATATAATAGGGAAATGCTTGTTTCTTTCATTTCATTTGTCTGCCGCCTTTCTCCCAAAGTGGGATCCAAGTCAGCTCCCAAAGAAACTCAATTAATTAAGAAACTTTCCTGTTTCAACATTAAAGACCTGATTAAACAAAATGGTTTTTGCCAGTCAGCAAAAGGAAAGCCTCCTTCCTTGGAGGCCATCTGTTGGGAAAGATTTGTTTGTGTATTTCTGCCTGGCAGAAGGGGGTTGGACTGGATGGCCGTTGTTGTCTCTTCCAGCTCTATGCTTCTATGATTCTAGGCTGTGAGGGTGTTAGGAGATCAGGTGAGGGACCAGTAAGGAAACAAGAAGGATGTTGACAAGCTGGAGCATGTCCAGAGGAGGGCGACCAAAATGGTAAAAGGTCTGGAAGCCATTATGCCCTACGAGGAACGGCTTAGGGAGCTGAGTATGTTTAGCCTGTGGAAGAGAAGGTGAATAGGTGACAGGATAGCCATGTTTACATCTTTGAAAGGATGTCATACTGAGGATGGAGCAAGCTTGTTTTCTGAAACTCCAGAGAAAAGGACATGGAGCAATGGGTTCAAACTACAGGAAAAGAGATTCCACCTAAACCTTAGGAAGACCTAACTGACATTAACAGCTGTTTGGAAATGGAATGCACTTCTGCCTAGGAGTGTGGTGGAATCTCCTTCCTTGGAGGTTTTGAAGCAGAGGCTGGATGGCCATGTGTCGGGAATGATTTGATTGTGTACTCCTGCACAGCAGAAGGGGGTTGGACTGGATGGCCCTTATGGTCTCTTCCAACTCTATGATTCCATGATTCTAAGCCCTACCAACAGATGGCCATCCAGCCTCTGTTTAAAAAAACCCAAGGAAGGAGACTCCACCATACTTCCAAGCAGCAGTGGATTCCACCGCTGAACAGCCCTTACCAACAGGAAGCTCCATCTAATATTTAGACAAAACTCTTTCCCTGTAGTTTGAATCCATTGCTCTATGTCCTAGTATCTGGATGAGCCACCATCCACCTTGCCCCCAACTGGAAGGGGATGCAAAGTGTGTCAGATCTTGCAAGGGAGGGAATTGGGGTACATAGAAGATAAAAATTCTCTTGCTGCAACAATGGAACTGGCTACAAGTTTCATAGAAACTTAGTGTTAGAAGAGTTCACAAAGGCCATCTAGTCCAACCCCTTAGCCTATGAAATACACAATCTAAGCATTCACAACAGATGGCCATCCAGCCTCTCTTTAAAAACCTCTAAAGAAGGAGACTCCAACACACACTCAAACAGTGCATTCTATGGCCAAAGAGCTCTTTCTTTCAGGAAGTTCTTCCTAATGTTTAGGTGGAATCTCTTCCTGTAGTCTGAACCCATTGTTCTGTGTTCTAGTCTCTGGAGCAGCAGAAAAAAAGCTTGCCCCATCCTCAGTATTACATCCTTTCAAATATTTAAACATGGCTATCATGTCCCCTCTTCACCTTCTCTTGTCCAGGCTAAACATACCTAGCTCTCTAAGCCGCTCCTCGTAGGGCATAATGGCTTCCAGACCTCCCACCATTTTGGTCGCCCTCCTCTGGACACATTCCAACATCCTTCTTCAATTGTGGTGCCCAGAAATGGACACAGTATTCCAGGTGAGGTCTGACCAAAGCAGAATAGTGGCACTATTATTTCCCTAGATCAAGACACTATGTTCCTATTGAGGCAGCCTAGAATCACATTGGCTTTTCTGGATGCCACATCACACTGCTAACAGATGCTCAACTTGTGGTCCACTAAGACTCCTAGATCCCTTTTGCATGTACTGCCATCAAGCCAGGTGTCCCCCATACTATATCTGTGATTTCATTGTTGCTGCCCAAATGTAGTATCCTACATTTCTCCCTGCTGAAAGTCATTTTGTAAGTTTTGGCCCAGCTTTCTAATCTGTTAATGTCATTTTGAATTCTACACCTCTTAATTTGGTGTCATCTGCAAACTTGATAAGCATGCCCTCTATTCCCTCATTCAAGTCATTGGCCTCCAGAATGAAGAGGGTGATCACCCTTGGGGTTCAGTCGGTCAACCAATTACAAATCCACCAAACAGTCACATTGTCTAGCCCATATGTTACTAACATTTTTTGCAAGGATATCATGGGGGACCTTGTCAAAGGACTTACTAACTTGTTTCAGGGCACCACTAAAAATTGGCTCCAAGCTACCTGAAAGACTATGGTTTCAATCCTATTACTATTTCCAACAATAATAGCTATTGCATCAATGAGATTTATGTAAGTGTTGCCTCATAGAATCTTAGAGTTGGAAGGGGCTGAAGGGGCCATTTAGTCCTACCCCCTGCCATGCAGGAATACACAACAAAACTACTCCTGAGAGACGCCCATATCCAATCTCAGTTTCAAGACCTCAAAAGATGGAGAATCCACCACCCTCCAGGGCAGCCTGTTCTATTTCCAAACAGCTCTTATCATGAAGAAGTTCTTCCAAATCTTTGCATGGAATCTCTTATAATCTGAATCAATTTCAAGTCGCTTGTGTTCTTGCAGTAAGAAAAAAAAATAGTAAGAAAAATGTCCTTCTCTGGGAGAATGAAATGTTCAAAGATTTACATCCCTAGATGCTGGTTCCTTAATCCGACACAGCAGGTTCCTTAGATTACATTCCATTGTGAAATGCTCAGTTCTCCTGTTTTAGCATATTTTGCTTGAAAGGCAGGGGATCACTTACTAATTCTGGAAAGGCTTATCAATGAGCAGAGAAGGAGAAAATGAGGAAAGAGGACAACCCGGAGTTTCTTTCCACTGCAACAAATTGCAGGATTCGTTTGAGGCCCATTCCTAAGTAGTTGCAGGAGAAGGTGGTGGTTATTTTTATTTTTATTTAATTCCTATTATTGTTATTACTCTAGACGGCTCAGCAGGAAGGCACCCACTATGTACAGAACCTGACAGAGTAGGCACGGATCTCTTCCTTTGAGAAGAACACACTGGGGCGATGAATATGCAGCAATATCATGGGGCTCAATAATCCTACCTTATTTTATATGCTAATGGTTGAGAAATGTTCCATCATGGTTGAAATAATGCTGGTTGTTTAAAGATTAAAACAAAAAAATGTGAATGTTAAGTGATTCTAAAACAGCTTCTTAAAAGCAAGTCTTATAGTCAATAACAGTGAGAGCTGAAGGGAAGGGACCAAATCCCAAAGGAAATTCTATAGAATGTGGAAACAGAGGTGGCAAAGGTAGGTAGGTGGAAACATTTGGACATTTTTGTCTGATGAGGCACATTCAGTTCAAGGCTGTGGAAGTGGAGTTTTGCATGTGGCACCATTGTGCCTTAAAAGAAAAAGGAAGTAAAGACATGCATGGAGAAAAAACAATCTTGGATAGTTTAGGAATAGCGAGGGGAAAGGGATTGAGAGGAGGAGAGGTGGAGGATTATGTGCTGTCATGGAATTGTAGAATAAGAATCAAAGGGGCCGGTTCCACGACAGGAAAAAGTTTGCAAGATTCCGGATTACCGTTCTTTCGCATCAGGAGCGCATAAATCACACGAATCCTGGCATATTCAGAAGATGCAGCCAGATGCAGCCACTTTCGGTTTTCCTTAGTTCACACAGGCAAAGGTGGGGGGGGGTCGCCTACAGATGATTAAAGCCAGGCAGGAGGCGGGGAGGGAGCAAGGAGGGGGTCATGGATACCATAAATAACGAGAGGAAAGAAAAGGACAAACAAACAAGAGATTGAAAGAGCGATCTGTCAACTTCCCCATCTTCCCCAGTTCTGAAAGACTTCTCTAAAGAAAGGAGTGAATGAAAGCATGAACAAGCAAAAGCATGGTGGAGGGATCCCCTTCCCTTCCCTTCCCTTCCCTTCCCTTCCCTTCCCTTCCCTTCCTTTCACGCATGCACACAGAAACACACACCACAGAAGCAGGGGGCTAGCCTCATTCTTGATTGTTTTCCCTGCCTCCGAACCCTTGAATAAAGGCAAGTGAAGGGAAGGACAAACAAACAAAAGGACGAACATGCGATCGGCTGTTTCCCTGCACACATGAATGCACACACACACACACACATGCCAGCGAAGCAGGGGCTAGTCCTGATTATCTTCCCAACCCCCAAAGCATTCCTTTGAAACAGACAGGAAGGGCTCAGAAAAGATTTTACAAAGTGGGCTGCAAGCCGAAGAAGGGTGAATTTCTTCTCTCCAACCCTCAGTGTATTCGGATAAAGCAGAATGGTCACTTCAACCAATCAGGATTCAGTTCTACTTACATTAATTTGAAAAGGTCGATGCCAGTTTACATGATGGTTAGTTCCCATGACAAATTATGCACATTTTCACGAACTTAATCAAAAAGGTCTGGAAAACTAGCGAAAGCTGATACTGTACAACTTATAAGTTTTTTGCACCCCCTCCTTCTGAAAAGGGCGCTGTTGCTTCGAAATGCATGGGAACTATCAGGCTTCTTGTCACATTCTTTGAGGATTTATTTTGCCGTGTAAATGACCCCAAAGAATCATAGAGTTAGAAGAGACTCCAAGGGCCATCTAGTCCAAACCCATTTGGCCATGCAGGAATACCCAATCAAAGCACTCCCAACAGGTGACCATCCAGCCTCTGTTTAAAAACCTCCAAAGGAGACTCCACCACACACCCAGGCAGCAGCAGATTCCACTGCAGAACATCTCTTACTGTCATGCCATGTGACTTCCATCATACTGCTATTGCCATGGAAGGGACTTATCACACAAAGGGGAATGCTGGCATGGCAGCAGTATTGAGAACCATTAACAGGTTTTCCCTGTTAATAAAGAGGTGCACTACAGAAACACCTGGAATGCAAACCAGCAATGGGTAATAATAGAGAAAATGTTTTGCAATAAGTACTGGCCAAATTTGCTAATACCTTCATGCAATTCTGGAATAAAGCCTCATGTGATAAATCTCCTTGGTGCTTGCTCGGTACACTTCCATTAAGGTTATGCTGTTTTCCCATTGGCTAATACATGTCCAAACTCTCCTACAATTTGCTATATTTTGTTGCATGCTGTTGTCAGACAGATTTTCCAAAGCTGCTATAAATGGTAAGGTGTGGGTTTGTTTTGGTGCTCAGCTACAACGCTGACATCTGGACTGACACTGTCATTAAATAAACTGTGTTCAGTTTATTAATGTCTCCATCCTGGGCAGATTTCCCCTCTCACACCCAATGGTCTGACTCAGTATAAGGCAGCTTCTTGTGATCTTATGCTCACACAGCACATGAGCTCTAGTCTGTTGACCCGGGAATTTTCAATCGGCAAAGAAGAACAAGGATCCATTTCCTGTAGAGATTTACACAAATATAAGCACTGAGTTCTACTAAATGAGCTTCCCCCTCCTTGAACAGACAGCATCTCTCTTTCACACCCAATTCTGGGGTCTTCTGAGCTACATAATGCAAAGCTCCCACACTTCATAGCTCCTGCAAAGTCAGGGAGAGTTTTCTGCCACTATGTCCCAGAGGCATCTGCCTGGCTCAGTTCTCTTTTACAACATTAGATGTCAAATGAAATGCTTGATTTCTGGGAAGCCTACAAAGCAGTTATGAGAGGCCCTAGAAGAAAACTCCGATACCCTGCAGCAAGCTGAGGCTAAAATCTGTAAAGCGACGAACAGCTTGTACAATGGGAAGACTGGCCAAAACCTGGAGGCTCATCTACATGGGCCAGAATACGCCTGCTCCCTGCTGGCATATCCTGCCCACGGATCAGGTCTATTCCTCCCCCATTACTTGCATGAAAGGGGAGGAATTCCAGATGGGCACATTGGCCCATCCCTGCAGCTGACACCACTGCTGTCTCCCTCACTCTCCCAGAAGCTAGGAAGCCAGCACACAAAGTGTGACCAAGGGCCACTGCATGTGACTAACCTTGGTCACATACTGTGGGACCCCTTCTTGCTGTGGCAAAGCAAACAGCAGATCTGTTATTTTCTGGCAGGAACGGATTAAAGTAGGTATTATTTCAAAATATTTTATTGGGCCCTGCCAAGTCTTCCCCCCGTCTCAGCCCTGGGGGTTGTGAGGACTTCCTGGGGGCAGAATGGGGCAAAACTCCTGTGTTGTCAGGACTGCAGGGATCTACGACAGCAGGGCAAGATGGGGTATGTATATACTTGTAGAGAAGCCTTGGGTGGGAAATGTTTGATTTAGCATTATTTGATTCTCCTGAGGCCTTGGGGTTGTCTATACCATGAAAAAACTCATTGAATCATACAATTGGAGAGTTGGAAGAGATCACGAGGGCCATCCAGTCCAACCCCCTGCCATGCAGGAAATCACAATCAAAGCATCCCTGACAGATGGCCATCCAGCCTCTGTTTAAAGACCTCCAAGGAAGGAGACCCCACCACGCTCCGAGGGAGTGTGTTCCACTGCCGAACAGCTCTTACTGTCAAAAAGTTCCTCCTAATGTTGAGGTGGAATCTCTGTTCCTGGAGCTTGCATCCATTGTTCCGTGTTCCAATCTTTGGAGCAGCAGAAAACAAGCCTGCTCCATCCTCAGCATGAAACCCCTTCAAATACTTAAACAGGGCTATCATATCGCCTCTTAACCATCTTTTTTCCAGGCTAAGCATACCCAGCTCCCTAAGTCTCTCCTCATAAGGCATCATTTCCAGACCTTTCACCATTTTAGTCACCCTTCTCTGGACATGCTCCAATTTGTCAATATCCTTTTTGAATTGTGGTTCCCAGAACTGGACACAGTATTCTAGGTGAGGTCTGACCAAGGCAGAATAGAACGACACTATTACTTCCCTTGATCTGGACACTATACTTCTCTTGCTGCAGCCCAAAATTGCATTGGCCTTTTTAGCTGCCGCATCACACTGTTGACTCATGTTCAACTTATGGTCTACTAGGACTCCTAAATCCCTTTTGCATGTAGTCTCATTCAGCCAGGTCTCCCCCATCCTATATCTATGCATTTCATTCTTTCGCCCTAAGTGCAGTACCTTACATTTCTCCGTATTGAATTTCATTTTGTTAGCTTTGGCCCACCTCTCCAGTTTATCCAGGTCATTTTGAATTTTGATCCTGTCCTCCATGGTATTAGCTACTCCTCCTAATTTGGTGTCATCTGCAAATTTGGTAAGTATGCCCCTAATTCCCTCATCCCAGGACAGAACCCTGTGACACCCCACTGGTCACATCTTTCCAAGATGAAGAGGAACCATTGCTGAACACCCTTTGGGTTTGGCTGGTCAACCAGTTACAAATCCATTGAACAGTTAACTTGTCTAGCCCACACTTTACAAGCTTGTTTGCAAGAATGTCATGGGGAACCTTGTCAAAAGCCTTACTGAAATCAAGGTATACGATGTCCACAGCATTCCCTTCATCTACCAAGCTGGTAACTTTATCAAAAAAAGAGATCAGATTAGTCTGGCATGACTTGTTTCTCTGAAACCCATGTTGACTTTTTGTGATTATGGCATTGCCTTCTAAATGTTCACAGACTCTCTGTTTAATGATCTGCTCTAGAATCTTCCCTGGTATTGATGTCAGACTAACTGGACGATAATTGTTGGGATCTTCTTTTTCCCCCTTTTTGAAGATGGGGACAACGTTTGCCCTCCTCCAGTCTGCTGTGACTTCCCCTGTTCTCCAAGAGTTCTCAAAGATTATTGCCAATGGCTCTGAGATTATATTTGCCAGCTCTTTTAATACTCTTGGGTGTAGTTCATCTGGTCCTGGAGATTTAAATTTATTTAGATTAAGAAGGTATTCCTGTACTACTCTTTGCTTATTCTGTGCTGGATTTCCCCTATTGTGTCCTCTGTTCCTTTATCCTCAGGTTGGCCCCCCTTTTCCTTTTCTGAAAACACTGAGCCAAAGAAGGTGTTGAGTAATTCTGCCTTTTCTCTGTCCCCTGTTAGCATTTTGCCATCTTCTCCGCGTAGTGGCCCTACCATTTCCTTCTTCCCCCTTTTGCTGTGGACATAGCCAAAAAAAAAAAAAAACCCTTTTTATTGTTCTTAACCTCTCTAGGAAGCCTGAGCTCATTTTGCACTTTAGCTTTTCTGACTATCCTCCTACATGTGTTCGCTATCTGTTTGAATTCTGCTTTGATTATTTCTACTTTTTTCCATTTCCTATACATGTTCCATTTAAAACTTAGCTCCATTGAAAGTTCTTTAGTCATCCATCCTGGTTTCTTGAGACACCTCCCATTTTTCTTCCTCAATGGTACTGTTTGAAATTGCGCCTTCAGTATCTCCCTTTTGAGAAAGTCCCATCCGTCTTGAGGTCTCTTCTCTTTTAGTATTCCTGACCATGGGATCACCCCCAGTATTTCCCTGAGTTTATTGAAATCAGCTCTCCTAAAGTCAAGAATGCGTGTCTGACTATGCCTGGCTTCTCCTTTCCATTGTATAACAAACTCCAGGAGAACATGATCACTCTCACCTAAGGATCCCACCACTTGCACCCCATTAACCAGGTCATCCCTGTTGGTTAAGATAAGATCTAAAATAGCTGACCCCCTTGTTGCCTCTTCCACCTTTTGGACCATGAAATTGTCTTCCAGGCAAGTAAGGAATTTGCTAGACCTTGAAGTTTTGGTTGAGTTAGATTGCCCGCAAATATCAGGATAGTTGAAGTCACCCATCACTACTACATCTCTCCTTTCTGTGTGTGTGATCATCTGTTCTAGAAAAGCATAATCCAATTCCTCCATCTGACTTGGGGGTCTATGACTCCTCATAGATTTGAAGGAGAAAACAATTTGTCTTAATGAGATCCTGCATTGATCCATTGTACTCAGAAGAAGGGGGGCCAAAAATGCAAAAAACTTCACAGGAAATCCTTTGCTACTTTAGCTATATTTTTAAAAAAGCTCTGCAGGGAATGTGCATTCCTGCTTATCAGGACAACCAATTCGCTTTGCTGCACATTCCCGGTAAGAGTGGAAGTGGAAAGCCGATTGGTCGGACGTGTGTAGGGGGCAGAGCTTGCTAAAAAGGCAAGCACCCAAAACTGACATGTTGGCTTTTCAACATAGCGATCATGTGCTCAGGTGATGAAATAGTCTTTTTTCCTATTTATTTAAGTGGAATATTGCACTTCCGCATCTTGGATATGCTTTTAAAAAAAAAATACTGTGTGGTTGCGGAAACTAGTGACAATAAAAACATGAATAACTCAATCACACCTTCCAACTTGATTCACAGGCATGCCCATTTGAACAAGGAACATGGAGAGCTTTGCATACCTGCAATCTCACCAAAAAATTGTTAAGACAAATGAAAGTTGCTGTGACTTGGGAGATTATCAGATGCGTCAAAACCGGTGTTATAACAATGCCATGAGATCGCAAAAGGGCTTCCTTATCAGACGACATTGTACCCCAGCGTTATGCAAGTGTTCTGCTTCTGTTATGGGGGAGTTCTTTTTTTGTTCTCAGGGAGAAGTCGAAAATTGATCTCCTGTAGCATTTGTGTTCAGGATTTTTGTGTGTGCAAAAAGTGCCCCATTCTGCTAGTATGATCCGGTGACAATGGGTGGTCCCGCCAGAACACTTCCAGGTGCAAATAGAAAAACTAGGTACCGTACACTGTTTTTATGAACCTCCTCATCTTGCCTGCAAGTTTCTAAGTATGTATCTGTGCTTTTCTGAATGTTTTCTTTTTTAATTTTGGTGTTTGGGGGCTTTTTAGCATGCTCATGTCTTCTCACGAGATGTGCCAAAATCTCATTCATGGAGAAACGCAGAAGTAAGCAGTGCAAGCGCTTGTATTGCTGGATTCTTGGAGCAATTTTGTGTCATTATCACGGCAACGTGCAAAAATTTGTGTCATTGTGCCAAAACACAAAAGCTGTGAAATATGGTGCCATAATAATGTTTTAGGCACTCGCCTCCTTGGCATTAGTGCACATCAATCCATATTTCATTGCTTCGTACAGACAAGCCCCCAAAACAGGACACTTGTCTCCCCCATCTGCCAGCCTTTCTGCCTCCAACTTGTTAAGATAGCAAGGTTTGGCCATGGGTAGCAAATCAAAATAAGAGTCTGGGTCATGCAGTGGTTTGAGTGCTGGGTTAGGACTTGGGCAGATTAGAGTTTGACTCCCCACATGAAAACCCACTGGGTGTCCTTGGACAAGTCACCCTCTCTCAACCTCAGAGGAAGGAAAAGGCGAACCTCCTCTGAACAATCTTGCCAAGAAACCCTTTGATAAATTTGCTTTAGGATCTCCATAAGTCAGAAATGACTTGAAGGCACAAAACTGTAGAAAAGACTTATTGGAGAATATGGCCAAACAGGGTGCAGAAGAAAAGCTAAGGTTGAAAACTTACTGATCCAAGAAGGGCTGATGTGCTAAAAGCACAGCCTCGTTGTACAGAGGAAATGTTCAGCACAGATAAGACGGGAATATACTGCCACAATATTTGCAATGAACTCTGAGCAGAGAAGCCAACTCCTCTGAATCACGTCTGGGACAAAGAGAAACAAGCTATGTATCAAAGTGATAAGAAACTGTTACCAGCAGAGCACACAATGTATAAAAAAAATTCAGGAGAGGGGAACCTGGAGACCCTCCCATCCACCTGGATGTCTATCAGTTCTGCTGAGTGACCAGCACCCTGCTAGTGATTTGTGAGTATAACTCAGTCTTGTACACCTGGATTCAAACTACAGGAAAAGAGATTCCACCTAAATATTAGGAAGAGCTTCCTGACAGTAAGAGCTGTTCAGCAGTGGAATATGCTGCTGCCTGGAAGTGTGGTGGAGTCTCCTTTCTGTCGGGAATGATTTGATTGTGTATTCCTGCATGGCAGGGGGTTGGACTAGATGGCCCTTGTGGTCTCTTCCAACTCTATGATTCTATGATCACCATGGACCACCTCCTCCTGATCCTTTAGAAATGAGGAAGACTCTTTGGTTCTACGATTGTCTGTGCTTTTGGTGTGCGGCTCAAGGGCTATTCATACCCTTATTTTCCATCCCCAAACACCCCCTGCCCTTGGCCAGGCAGCTGTCAAGACATGGGAGGTCCTGCTGCTACTTCTTACTGGTGGGAAGGGGAGGCATAGGAGAGGTGAATCAAACCATGAAGATTTGGCTGCTCTTGGCCCCTGAGGAAAGGAAAGGGAGGATATACTCTCTCTGTGAGCGCATACTCCTTTCCCCACCCATCCCGAGTTGATTCTGGCTGCTGTTTCATGGTCTGAACTGCCTCCACCTTCCCATGGTAAAATGAAAGCAGCAGAGGCCCTTCCCAGGGATTAACAGCTGCTGAGAGAAAGGTAGGGATGTGGAAGTGTCGGGATTGTGCTCTGAAGAAGGGCCTCAGCCTTCTAATCTCTCTCTATGCAACCGGACTTGTTTATCTTGGATTGGCCTTTTTAGTCATCAGCGCGCTTGCAGAAAGAGCGGGATGAGTCCTTCCTGAATCTTCATTTGCAAAGAAAAGCCAGAGA
Organism: Gambelia wislizenii; assembly: GCA_030847615.1. NCBI lineage: Eukaryota > Metazoa > Chordata > Lepidosauria > Squamata > Crotaphytidae > Gambelia > Gambelia wislizenii. Next base: position 497,911,102 of record JAUMIR010000001.1, on the reverse strand, counting down.
GAGGAGTATGTGTCTTCAAGTCGCCTGTCAACTTATGGTGACCCCTACCCATAACTATATGCATTCAGTCAGCTGATGGGCTAGTGAGGATGTATGTGGGTGTTCATGGGAGAGTGTGCTTCCTACTAGAAACATTATTTGAAGGACCATATTTCCCTTGATGAGCCCATCAGAGCTCTTAGATCACCTGGAGAGGCCCTTCTCTCTGGCCCATCACCCTCTCTGGCTCCTTTGGCGGGAATGAAAGAGACGGAGCCTTCTCGGTGGCTGCTCCCAGACTTTGGAACTCCCTCTCTAGAGAGGCCAGGAGGGCCCCATCTCTGCTCTTCTTTCGGAAACAAGTAAAGGCATGCTTGTGCCATCAGGCATTTTCAATCTGATGTGGGCTGGGTTTGTCCATTGCTGCGCAGTTTGGTTTTTTAAGGTGTATATAGTTTCATTGTATTTTAATATTTTTAATTTTTAAAAATGTTTTAAATACTGTAAATTGCTTAATCTGTTTTTAAAAATTTCATATTTATATTTTTAAACTTTATTTATTGTTTTAAATTCATTGTTAGCTGCCTTGAGTCCCTATATTGGGAGAAAGGTGGGATATAAATAAATATAATAAATAATAATCAAGCTTTTAATGTACAAGTATACCATGTTCCAGAGTCCTTCTTCTACAGTGTAAGTCTCAGTAATGGTTCAAGTTGCATAAAATCATGTAGGAACCTCTAAAGTTCATGACACTGAGCATTACAAAGCCCTATAACCTGACTCAGCCCTAGAGGATGCATCCCAACTATTCTGTCTCAAGCATCAGTTCTTCCAAGACTGGTCCTCTCCCACATTCACCCACCCATCAAGACCAGCAGTAATGCGCCCAATGGCCAAGGACTGTGCACCTCCCACTGCATTGGATTCTTTGACCAAAATGTTCTACTCTCTTCTGTTAAAGCCCGGTATTTTCATAGTCTATAGTTACCTCCTGTCATTTGTAATTCCACTCTCCCTCCCATAGCCCCAAGTATTCACAACCTGGCAGGCTAATTCAATTAGCTCCCCTGCTCCAGATCATATGCTCAGCAATATGGTAGGTGCCAGCCCCATGCCAAGACTCTCGGGAAAACAGGAGCCAGGCCATCCCTGAAAGATGCTTCACTGCCTAATGATCCAGACAAGGAAGGGAGGCCCAGCACTGGATGTCTGGCTTCAGGTCAGATGTTGGGATTCTGACATGTGCCAAAGAATTCCCTGCATCCCGCTCCAGGCTGCATCTCTCACTGTGATGGATAATGCAGTGTGGCCTCCTTTAGCCTCCACATATGTTCCCCTCTGATTCATGCAATTTGCTCTGCCTAAACAGGGAAGAATGAGGCTCAACAGGGGAGAATTTAATACAATGGCTGGAATTTTGTCAGTGTCTTATATGTATGTAAGTTCCCCTATGGACATGCTTGGACATTTTTGTATGATGAAGAAGGCCCATGGTCAGTTCAAGGCTGCAGAATCAAAGTTCCTCCTGTGGGGCTGCTCATACACGGGCATGCATCATGTCTATGGGTGCGCATGCCCATTTGCTTGTGCTTTTGGTGGCACATCATTAATCCTGATCTGAGTAGAGCCACTGAATCAACTAGATTTACCTATGTGTTGATTCATCATTCAACAATTGGTTCAACGCGTCTACTCTAGTTGGGACTAACCAACAAGATTACAGGGAATGTTTAGCTCTGAGTGTGAGGATGACATTGTGCAGTAGGGTAGCCCTTTCATGGTATTGTGACGTTGTAGTCACATCATATTTACTGCATCTGATAATCTCCTCAGAAACTACAGCTCCACAAATACAGGCTAAAATATAATTTGCACCTTTTTTTGCTGCAGCATCACAATACAGGTTTATAGTCAACTACTGATCGACAATAATCTTAAGGTCCTTTTCACACGTACTGCTGCTAACCCAAGTATCCCCCATCCTGTACCTGTGCATTTGGTTTTTGTAGCCTAAGTGTAGAAATTTGCATTTGTCTCTGGTCTGCATTTAGGCCAGAAAAACCAAATGTAGACCTCCAATACACGATCCAGCAGCTGCCTGGAAAAGTATTTTTTTGGCAGGGGGTGGGGTGGGCATTCATGACCATGGCAATAGTGCCACAATTATTACTATGTAGAACTTGTGACTATGGATCAGTTACACATCTGTAACTGTACTACTGAATTCTAGCAATAGTGTCTTGTACAGGAAACCTTTTTTTTTCTCTGTACATAAAAGGTTGTGGGGTTTGGTTTGGGTTTTGTTTTTTGCACAAAAGTCACATTTTTAATGTGCAGAATAATTCCTTTCCAATATTTTGGGATGCTTGAATATGGGAAGAATACTGCAGAGGGATGTTTGTTTTCTCACATGTGAGAATGAAACAGTCAAGGAAGTACATCCCTAGGTGCAGAAAGTGGACTGGGAGAGGATTTTCTCCCACCAGGATCCAGGAAGGTCTGCCCCTGGTGCTGAATGAATGGAAATTCAGAGCAAGGGAAATGATGGACTTTGCTATGAAAAGAATTTACTGTTGGCATCTTACGAGAAGCCTATTCTGAGAATAACCATCCTAACAGACTGAAGAAATGGGTCATTATTATTAACAACATCAAAAAAATAAAAATGCTGTGCTAACTACAAACATTTTCAGTCACTCACCAAATGATTAAAGGCAGTAGTTTATCTCACTTTCTATGTAATTTGTTCCCCCAGGACTTTAAGAGATTTTTATTGCTCCGTATTTATCATTTTTATAGTGAATAATCAGTATTGATTTTATGATTAAATAATTCACTTGAAGAGCTGTGCAGGAGAATATTGTTGAAGGAGGACTAAACATGACAACCTGAATCCTGTTGTTAGTCCTGTACAGAGTCTCTCTCTCTCTGGCTTTTCTTCACAAACGAAGATTCAGGAAGGACTCATCCTGCGCTTTCTGCAAGCGCGCTGATGACTAAAAAGGCCAATCCGAGATAAACAAGACCGGTTGCAGAAAGCACAGCAGAAGTTCTCCTTGGCTGATGCTTCCGGGTTGTGATTCTTTCTACGTTGTCGTTTCTCTTCAAGACTTGTTCGGCGTCAGCTCTCAAATAAGGCTGCAGCATTGTGGATACTGTGTGTCTCCATGCCTCCCGATGTGAGGCCAGGGCGGACCATTGTTGGTGAGCAATTTGGCCGAGCCTGAGATGTTGTTTCAGGGAGTCCTTGTATAGCATTTTTGGAGCGCCCCTCCTTGAAAATGCAGGATTTACCTATGTGTTGACCTCCCCATTTAACAGATGATACAATGGGTCTACTATAGTTGGGGAAAATAAGCAGGATTCAAGCCCTTCATTACTCTCCATCCTTATTTCCACAGTACAACAAATTACCAAAAAAAGTTGGTTTTTGTTTTTTGCTAGCCAGTGGATCAGGACCACACTGGATACTGTAGGGATCTGTGGAGTTCCCCATGGAGTGTAACTCCCATCATCCATCAGAACATTAATAGTTTCTCCACCCTATCTTACAGTTAGAGTGCTATTCACACCATAGTTATAGCGAATCTGACAATGAAAAGGATGTCTTTGTTGCAAAAGCTTCACTGGCTACCAGTTCATTTCCTGGCAGAATTCAAAGGGTTGGTTCTGACCTGCAAAGTGCTGTATGGCTTTGCTGCTGTTGTTGTTATTTGCTGTCTTGTTGCTTTTGTTAACCTACCTCAAGTTGACCATGATTCATGGTGACCCTGGCAATGAGGCATCTCCAGGACACCATATCCTCAACCGCTCTGCTCAGGTCCTGCAAACTCAGAGCCATGCCCTCCTTGATCGGGTCTCTCCATCTGGAATGTGCTCTTCCTCTCTTCCTACTGACTTCTATGTACCTTTTGAAGCATGGTTGTCTTTTCTAGTGAGTCCTGTCTTCTCATGATATGGCCAAACTATGACAGTTACAGTTTAGTCATCTTGGCTTCTAGGTAGCGTTCAGGCTTGACTTGAACAGCGTCCAATAAATTTGTATACAATTGGGCAGCCAAAATATCAGGAAAAAAATGTGGAAAATATTTAGATCATTAGAGACTACCAGAGAGAGACCCATTTATTTGTCTTTTTAGCTGTCCAGGGTATCCATAGAACTCTTCTCCAGCAGCACATTTCAAATGACTTGATTTTTGTCCTATCACCTTTCTTCACCGCCCAGCTCTCATGCCCATAGATAGTGGTGGGAAATACAATTGCATGGAAAACCCTAACTTGACTGTTTAGTTGTATATCATTGCACTTCAGGATCTTATCTAATTTTTTCATAGCGAATTAAGTGTGGAGTGTGGAGTGTGGTGGCGTCTCCTACTTTGAAGGTTTTCAAAGAGAGGGTGGATGGCCGTCTATCAGGAATGCTTTGATTAGGCATTCCTGCATGGCAGAATGGGGCTGGACTAGATGACCCTTGTGACCTCTTCCAACTATATCATTCTATGATTCTATGAACATCAGCTTATGAATGAGAGACCTTCAAGAACCCCGATCATTTGCTGCCCTGCTTAGGTCTTGCAAACTCAAGAGCAGTTGGAGCTTCTTGGATTGAGTCCATCCACCTATAGTGCAGTCTCCCTCATTTCCTACGGCCTTCTACTTTGCCAAGCATTATCTTTTTGTTCCCAGTAACTCATGCTGTCTCACAATATGCTCAAGGTACAACAACCTCAGTTTAGTCATATGGGCTTCTAGGGAGAGTTCAGGCTTGACTCTCTCTAAGACATTTGTCTTTCTAGCAATCTAGGTATAAAGATTGGTATAAAGAGAACTGTCTTCCAGCAGCACATTTCAACTGCATTAATTCTTGTCCTGTCAGCTTTCTTATTGCCCAACTTTGAGAACCATCCATAGAAACAGAAAATACTATGGCATGGGGGATTGTGACTTTTGGCCCAGGCTCTCTCTCTCTCCCTATATCTATTATCAGCCAGGTAGAGTTTTACAGTCTTTGAGGGAAGACTTTCTCTCAGCCCCACCACCATCACTGGGACATCTGGAGAGAGCATGTGAGAGGGCCTTCTTGGTGGATGCTCCCATTATGTGGAATTCCTTCCCATGGGATGGTCACTCCCCCCCACTTCCCCACTATGATCTCTTTCTGCTAGCAAGCAAGCTGGCTGTTTACCCCGGCCATTGACGGTTAACTGGCTGTTACAGAACGTTTCTTGACTTGAGTGTTCCATATTTTTCTCATTACTATTGCGCTTTGCCTTCCTTTGAAATTGTTTTAAAATAATATTTTAAACAGGGTTGTTTATTTTTACTTTATGCAGTTTACTTTTCCTAAGGCGATTATCAGATGGGAACAAAAATAGTGTTCCCATCCCATAATCTCCTTTCCCACCCCTGTCCCGGCATGAGAAGAAAAAGTTACCTCAATCGCACGTGCCAGGCAGACTAGGAAGTGAAAGGAGCTCTAGAGCTCCTTTCACTCCCTGGTTGGTAATCCCAGCTGCTCTTGCGAGAAGAGGAGAGCAGGGACTTTTAAAAAGGTACAGTACAGTATTCTAGGCTGGGGGCGATCTGGGGGACAATTGGGAAACGATCAGGGGGCAATTGGGCAAAGATGGGGGTGATCGGACAGAAATGGGAGCAATGGGGCAGAGATGGGAGGGCAATCCAGGTGGCCCAGAGGCCCGTTAAGCATAAGGGTGGCATCTGGAAGTGTTTTGACACTCTGGACCTCCCACTAACGCTGGCATCGCGCCAGCATAACAGTCACCTTTTCACACTCCCATCATCCCATCCCAGAAACGGAATGGCGGATCTATTAACGGCTTAAGCCATCAATAAAAAAAGGATGGAACTGATGCAACATAGGAGCAGAATGGGACAGGGATGATGCCGTCTGAAAGGGAAATCCTTTCATGATACTGTGGCGTCCCTGTCCTAGTTTATTAGGCTCATCTGATAACCTCATAACTAACTAACTAACTAGTGATAAAATCACTAGTTACATCTAGTGGTAGCTCCCATATTGTTGAGGTGGTGAATCCATTCCAGGTTTCCTTTAAGGAAGCTCTCCAAGGCGCTAGAGCTATTTTGAGAGATAGGGTTCATCATCTGGGAGACGCTCCTTTAGTGTCTTCAGGAAAACTTGCAGTGGATTCACAACCCCACTGACATGGGAGGCACCATCCTGCATTGGTTGTATTATCTTTTAGCTGGTTTTCATTTCTTTCAAATCTATTTATTGACTTTTACAATCACATATAACATTAAATTAAATTAAATTAAACCGCAGTTATTACATTATATTTCTACCATATTCATTCTATGATAATAAGTGAGTGAGTGATTCCTATTTATATGTCATTGTTTACTCTTACAACATAATAACTAAACAAAACTTCAAGTGAATTTGACTCCCTTTAATGTTAACCAGTCATACAGAACTTCTGTATTCATCTCAATGTCTTCACAAATAACTACAAATCAATTCCATCAAAGAAACCCCAGATGTATAACCATCTACTCTCATGTATTCTTCCTTCTGATTTAGAGATTTTTCCCACAATGAGTTCTGTTTTTGCTTCATACCAATAATATGAAGTTTGCACTGGGGACCAAAGAGGCTTAAAAATAAACAAATATTGTACAATTGTATTTTTTTAAGCCCAAGTTATACCTTTGAACCTCTGATGATATTATGAATAGAAAAAATTGCTTAACTAATTTGTAATATTTCCTTTTAGCTGTTTCAGACTGTAAGTGATGGACTATTAGATAGATGACAGATAGATAGATAGATAGAGATCATAGGAAAGGTCCAAAAGGGTCATCCCGTCTAAGACTTACCAGGCAGGAATAAACAACTAAAGCACTGTTACCTGTCTGACATCCCCTGCCCCATATTTATCTGTAATAACAAATTGGCAATATTTAATAATTAGGTCAAATGGGGCTTCCACACCGTGTGGCCATTAAAGCTGGGAAATTCCAACAAATCCCAAAGACTAGTGTGCAGACTCAGTCAGGTATGCACTTACGGAGGGGGCAGCCCAAATTCCAAAGAAATTTAAATTTGCAAGGCAACTGAAGGTGACTGAAACCTGATTAATCCTATCAGCCAAAGCTGGGATACTCAAACCTGTAAATGATCCTCATACCTTTGCCCTTTCCCAAACAAAGGAAGTTGCTTCCTCCATTCAATCACAAAGTATCCACACATTAAAATGCCATTGATGTATCTGGAACTGATCTCCCTCATAGGCCTGAAAACACCAAAGGGCCCTAAATGAGATCTGAAGTCTAAAAGGACTCTGAACTCCATCTCCAGAGACTGAACTAGGCTGGCTATGAGAGCCTGGTCTAGCCCATCCCAATTGGGATATGCACTGATTGAATGGACATCAGAAATGTGAGTTATTATTATTTTTAGCTTAGGGACCATCTAGCTAGTCTGCGTTAGTTTTTATGATTTATTTTAGTACTATGACTGAATGTATTCTCTAATTTTAACCTGAGTACCTGGAGAGACTGGCTGTCCATGCTAAGGCTTACGTGTTTGGAACTAAAATAAAGTCTACTGTATATTCCGGCGTATAAGACGACTTTTGAGCACTCAAAAGTGCCCTCCAAAATCGACAGTCGTCTTATACGCCGGATATACTTTGCTTCACCTGCCTGCCTATCTCCTGCCTCTTCGCAAACAGAGCGAAGAGGCAGGGGATGGGGCCGGGGGTGAAGCAAAGTGCTTTTCCAGTTCATTCGCCCCCCTCCTCTGCCTTCTCCCCCTTTGGGGAGCAACGGAGACAGAGGAGGGGAGTGTACGTTGCGGTTTGCCGTGGCCGCTGCTTGATCGCCTCTGCAGCGGCCGAGGCAAACCGCTAGATTTGCCCTTTTCCCCCACCTTGCTTGAAGGTGGAGGAAAAGGGCGAAAATGCTCCGTTTTGCTCTGTGACCCCGATCACTCCTTCGGGGCTCCCTTCTGAAGGAAGCCCAGGAGGAGGACGCGAGGCCGTGGAGCCAAACCCCTGGATTCACCCCCTCCCCCCAGCCACCCGTCCACCCTTCGCCCATCCACCCCCCTTCGCCAAAGCCACGATTCCACTGGAATCGCGGTTTAGGAGAGGGGGGGTGGCTGCAAAGCCCCCTCCCCCCAGCCACCCTCCGCCCATCCACCCCCCTTCCCCAAAGCCGCGCTTTGGAGAGGGGGGGTGGCTGCGAAGCCCCCTCCCTCCAACCATCCTTCCACCCTCCCCGAAGCCCCCTCCCTCCACCCCCCCAGCCAGTTGGCCATCCCACATTTCCCGACCCACCAGGAGGCTGGGCAGCCTCCTCGTGGGTTGGGGAATCGCGGGAGGAGGGAGAACCCCCCCCAGCCAGCTGGCCATCCCACATTCCCCAACCCACCAGGAGACTGGGCAGCCTCCTGTGGGTTGGGGAATCGCGGGAGGAGGGAGCCCAGAAGGAGGGATCAGGGCTGTGGAGTTAGATCCCTAGATTCGCTCCCTCTCCCTTGACGGTAGGGAGAGGGGGTGAATCCCGGGGTTTGGCTCCACGGCCCCGCGTCCTCCCTATGGAGCCAAACGGGGCATGTTCGCCCCTTCTCCCCACCTTCCTTGAAGGTGGGGAGAGGGGGCGAATCTAGGGGTTTGCCGCTGCCGCCCCCGCTTCTCCCGCATTGGTCCCCTTCGGAAGAGCCAAGACAGAGGGAAGGGGGCTGCTGAGGCAAACTGGGCATTTTCGCCCCTTTCCTCCACCTTTGAGTCCAGTTTGACTGGAAGGTTGAAGAGAGGGGCAAATGTTGCCCTGCCAGCTGATCCTGTTCGCTTTCCCAACTAACGAGGAGATCCTCATGAGTTGGGAAACAAAGAGGATCAGCTGGTAAGGCTCCCCCAGCCAGCCAAATTGGGGGGGTGGTCTTATCTGGCGAATATAGGCCTAGGCCTAGATTTTGGCTGGAAATTGGGGGGGGTGTCTTATACGCCCAGTCATCTTATACGCCGGAATATACAGTACTTTCTTTTCTCTTTACCAACTTGCCTCACGTGTCTTTTTCAGTCAGCTATCTTGTCTCTTCTGTGGGGAAATAGAGAAGGGGGGTGGGAATCTCCAACAGAGTGAGTGGTTCACTGGTTAGACAGAGAATTGTCCCAGTTCCCATTGACTGGGGTTCAAGAACTTTCTAGCAGTGGGTGGTGGCAGTCTACTGTTCAGTCTCCAGGGACTTCTAGGCTACAGGAGCCCTGGGGGAGTGTGTCTCCAGATTGTACAAAAAGGCTGAGAGCATTCCTTTCCTTCTCTGTAAAATTGGATTGCACAGAGAGGAAGGAGGGCTTCCACCTATCACAGCTCAGTAGCATTCTTAACCATCTGCTACAAAGTCCCTATAAGATCTCCTCTACCTTTTGGCCCTGCAGGAAGGCACTCCTTAAGCTTCTGAAAACCCTTCCTCCCCAGAGTAATCCAAAAAGCACTGAAGCTGCAGCAGGGTCATGAAGTGAGCTTTCTGCAAGAAACCAACCTCTGACCCAGCTGACAGCTTTGTAACTTGAACTCAGGTCCTTAGAGACGGGGCAGTGTCAGAGACTCCACCATTAGGCTGCCGCTGAGCTTCCCCAGCCCTTTTCCAAACAGCAGCCTTGACACAACATTCTGGCCCTTTCTTTGCCTCTGCAAATTAAATCCAGTTAGCTGCACCTCCACCAACACTTTTCTCTGCCCACCCCAACTGTTTCGTCCTCTGTAAAGAGCAGAGAGGCTATTGATTTCTTGAAATACAATAGCAGCATGTTTACCTAAAGACAGCTCCCATGTTGAAAACTTCATCATATTTGGAAAAGAAGGGGAACAAACAAAGAAATACACAGGACAAGTCCCAAGAGGACGTCTGTGTTTGTGTTAATAGGGAAAGGTTGTCATTAAACCTTCTGTCTAATTGACACTAGCCAGACAAGACACTGTTTAAAGAGACAGCCATGAGCAGACCTTCAGGATCAAGGGGTCTTAGTAGAACGCAAGCTAAACAGAAGTCAACAGTATGATATGGTGGCCAGAAAAGCCCAATCAATTCTGGGCTGCATCTGTACAGTGTCCAGATTATAGAATCATAGAGTTGGAAGACACCAGAGGGGCCATCTAGTCCAACCCCTTGACATATAGGAATACACACCCAAAGCACTCCCGACAGATGGCCATCTAGCTTCTGTTTAAAAACCTCCAAAGAAGGAGACTCCACCACACTCTGAGGCAGCACATTCCACTGCCAAACAGCTCTTAATGTTAGGAAGTTCTTCGTAATCTTTAGGTGGAATCTCTTTTCCTGTAGTTTGAACCCATTGCTCTGTGTCCTCATCTCTGGAGCAGCAAAAAATAAGCTTGCTCCATCCTCAATTTGACACCCCTTCAAATTTTGAAACTTGGGTATCATTAGTCACCTCTTAACCTTCCTTTCTCCAGGCCAAACATGCCCAGCTCCCTAAGCTGCTCCTCATAGGGCATAATGGCTTCCAGAACTTTCACTCTTTTGGTCATCCTCCTCTGGACATGTTCCAGCTTGTCCATATCCTTCCTGAATTGTGGTGCCTAGAACTGTACACAGTATTCCAGGTGAGGTCTGACCAAAGCAGAGTGGCACGATGACTTCCCTAGATCTAGACTGTATCCTCCTATTGATGCGAGGGAAGCAGAAGTCCTACTCCATTGGTCAGACCTCTTTTGGGAGACTGCAGGCTTATCTACACGAAACAGCTGAGTAAAAGATAATAGTGTATTAATTCTACTGTCTAAATCCAATAAAGACTACTATGAATATCTACTATTGTAAAAACATAGTAGATATTCATAGTAGTCTTTATTGGATTTAGACAGTAGAATTAATACACTATTACCTCTTACTCAGCTGTTTTGTGTATTTACTGAACCCTTCCTTGTTTCTCAGTTACTTGGCTTATCTATACCAGTCAGGATATGCCGGCTCCCCACCAGCGTATCCTTCCTGTGGAAGTGGCACGTTCTGCCCCCGTTACCTCTACAGAATGGGCTAGAGTCCACACAAGAACAACAGTCCATCCCTGCAGCTGCTACCATCTCCATTTTCTCTGCTGACTGGAAGCCAGGAAGGTGGTCCACAACAGGTGACTGCAGGCCCTCTGCATGTGCCCAGCCTTGGTGACATGCTGAGGGACCCCTGCCTGTCTTCCAGGACAGCCAGGAAGATGGCAGAGGCAGCAAGGCCTGCATTCCAGATGGGCTCCTATGGACACCTGGGACCCAACTGGGGTTTTGGCTACCGGTACCAGATTAAACTGGGCATTTTGCTATAACGCTTTATTGGGCCTGATCCCAGCTTTCCCCCTTCTCAGCCCTGTATATGCCCTGGCAATGGTGAGGTCTGCATGGGGGTAGAACGGGACACTTGCCCTGCATCATTTGGACTGTAGGGCTCTGAGATAGGGGCAACCTGGGCTGTTTAACCCATGTAGGTAAGTCCATGGTCTATTTTGGGCACATCCGTTCAAGAAGGATACAAATTGGAATGTCTTCAGAGAAGGGCAACCATGAGGATCTCGAAATCAGGTCTTATAAGGAATGACTCAGGGAGTTCGGTAGCTTGGAGGAAAAAAACCACAGAGAGGGGACATGATAGCTATATTTAAGTATGTGAAGGGATGTCATACAGAAGATGGACCCTACTTGTTTTCTAGAGAATGGAACATGAACCATCAGATTCAAATTGCAAGAAAAGAGATTCCACCAAAATATTAGGAAGAACGTTTTAACTGTAAGAATGGTCCGACAGTGGAATAGTCTGCTTGGAGAGTGGTGGACACTCTCATTCTTTGGAGGTCTTTAAACAGAGTTTGGATGGGCATCTGTAATGACCCCGAGAGACCACTGGAGCTACGTAGATTATAGGAGAGGTTTAACTCAGGGTTTCTGAGCAAAGGTGGAGAGAACTGACTGTCCCTGATACCCTCCAACAGGGTTCCTGTTAGCTAGCCAGGGGAGGGGGAGGATGGGGTTAAAAAGGAAAGGATGAGACAGCGAACTGCTTCAGGAGAATAGGGAAGGAATGCCAGGGAAAAGACTGAAGGAAACCAAGGACTGTTAAGTTGAGCTAGGTTTTCCAGTTCTTTTGAAAGGGGTTGATGGGCTAGGGACAGCAACACATGGAGTGGTAGAATGACTTGCTTTCTGTATGGGCCTATTAACCTTGGGTATGACACTTGCTTGCAACCAGAAGGAAGGAGTGAGGGGAAATCCTGGCCACACACAAGTTGAGTTTACTGGATATACCCTCTTGTTATGATGCCCCCCTCCTCCCTCCTCTCTCTCTCTCTCTCTCTCTCTCTCTCTCTCTCTCTCTCTCTCTCTCTCTCTCTGAGTTTCCACTTTTAACAAGCCTGCATTCTTACTCGAGGGAGGAGTGGGGAGGGAAGCTCTGGTCATGTGTCTTGATGGCTAGGTATACCAGAAACCCTGTAAATATTATGTTGTTTTCCCAGTAAATATAAAGGAGAGAGGGAAGGATCCTCAGGATCCTTGAGAAGGAAAGGGATATTAAATCAGGTCTAGGACATTTCAGTGCAGCCAGTACAAAGCAGGTCAGTTCAGTGTGGCCATTTCAGTGCAGCATGGTTCTGCTTGCATATCAATTGATAACTGATAATTTTGTCAAGAGAATGCAATCAAAACTATTTCTGTTTGGCTGGGATCGTCTCGCAAAACCATTTGGGTAATGGTTGCGGTTAAGGTAAGGGTTAGGGTTAGATAAGTGATAATAATCCTTACCTTAACCCTAACCCTTACCTTAACCCTAGCCCTTACCCAAATAGTATTGCAAGTCAATCCCAACAAAATAGAAATGGTCTTGAATGCATTTTCTTGACAAAATGATCAATTAATAATTGATATGCAAGCAGAACCACACCATACCACGCTGAACTGGGCACTCTGAACTGGCCGCACTGAAATGTCCTATTCCACATTAAATTTCCAGAGAAGGGTTTGGTGGCAACACAACCTGTTACCGCTGCACTGGAAAGATGTGGGAAGTCTGGGTAGAGCCCAGCCATGTACTGGGCCCCTTTTAGCTACAGCATCTTTCAGGAGCACTTGAGCTCTGTAGGAAAGGTTGGATGCGATGACCCTTGTGGCATCTCCCAGGCTATTGTTCCTCCAACTCCTACAAGGTAATCCCAGGATTGAACCTGGGGCATTCTCTATGCAAAACTTTGGCTCCTTCCACTGAGTGGATGCACATGGTGATCTTCTCAGAATATTTCATTTCTTTTGATGATTTGCACCAATTTCCTTGATATATTTATTAAAGAAATCCTTTTTTCCTGTTTAATTGTGTATTTACCTCATCGGCATAATTATAATCAATTATGCAATTAGTTTTCATATGTGTAATCATTTGAACATGTCGTTATGTTTAATTACACTATTAAAAAGGTATGAGACAAAATCCTTATGCTTTGATTGACGGGTGTATGGCTGGAGAACGAAAAACCTGGGGAGGAGGACGGACTTCTGTCTCTCAAGTTATCTTCCCCCCATTTTAAACATGCAAGCTATTTTTACAGTTTCCAAAAAAAGAAACACTGTAGGGCTAGGAGTCCTATGCAAAAAAAAGGAGAAGATGATATAAGAAATTGTGAACAAGAGGCAACATCCAGTCCTACTCCTGATGAAGACCAGGGTGCATCCACCCCTGCAGAAGGTTTCAGAGACCAACAGATGACAATGTTGGGTGACCCAATTCTGGAAACCTGCTCTCCACCTCTGAAATATTTGCTTTGCTCAACAGAATGAAAAGCTTATTCAGAAGGATATAATCAAGCAAAAGGGGATGGGAGAGTATTTGTTGGAAAGTCAAGGGGCAAAATCCTGTGGGTGCCTTACACATGTGTAAGTTCCTCTACTAAAGTGGTTGGACATTTTTGTTCCATTGTTCTAATGTAGTTCAAGGTTGTGGAAGCAGGGCTGTGCATGTGGTTCCATTGCCCATGGATGGGCATTGCACATGAATGTGCTGGATGCTCACTGCATGTGGAGATGTGTGTGCATGGATGCACATTTCATATAGATGTGCTAGATGCTCATGGCTCATAGGGATGCATGTGCATGAATCCATGAGCCAAGAGCATCTAGCACATCTATGTGAAATGTGCAGCCATGCACACACATCTTCACATGCGTATGATAGAGATCTATGTGCATAGATACACATTGGATGTAGATGTGCTAGATGCTCACTGCACAGGGAAATGTGTGTGAATGGATTTGTGCTGCACATTTTGATGTCACAATTCAGTAATGAGGTGGCATTGTATGCACCTAATGTGAGAGTAAAGTTATGATCCATCTTCATTTTTGCCTGCATTAATAGAACCATAGTTTCCAAGACAAAGGAAGCTGTATCCCACTATATTTTGTCAGGCTCATCTGGAGTGTTGTGTTCAGTTGTGAGTGCCTCTTTTTAAGAAGGATAGAGAGAAGTTGGAGTAGGTTCAGAGAAGGGCTATGAGGATGAGATGAGGTATGGAGAATGAAACAAAGAAAGAGAGGTTGAAGGAGTTGAACATGTTCCGCTTGGCAAAGAGAAGACACTGTTTAAATATCTGAGGGGTTGTTACAGAGAAGAGGAGGCAGATTTGTTCTCTGTTTTCCCACAGGGGAGGACCAGGTCTAATGGTCTGAAGTTACAGGAGGGTAGATTTCTATTGAACATTAGAAGGAACTTCTTGACAATGAGAGCAATTTGGTAATGAAACCAGTTACCTAGAGAGGTGGTAAGGTGTCTTTCTCTGGATGTCTTCAAAAAGAGGCTGGACTGCTACCTGCTGGGGATGCTCTAGCTGGAGATCCCACATTGAGCGGTGGGCTTGGACTCTTTGGCTCATGAGGCCCCTTCCAACTCCACATTTCTATTATTCAATGGTTTTATTGTACACTGTCCTAAGATCCTAGGATATAGGTCAGGATATAAATATTTCAAGGGAGGGAGGGAGGGAGGGAGGGAGGGAGAGAGGACTCCTCAGTCATGTGGTCCCAGAACTGCAAGTAAGATGGTTAAGAGATGCACTTGCTCACAATCAAGTGGCTGCTATGCTCAGCTGGATAAGCATGACTACAACGGGCAACATCTGGTGCCAGAGTCCTATTTGCAACACCAATAACGAAACATAAACAAGAAGAAAGGGCACTTTCTAAATTATATTTGCAACCTCCTTTCATTAAGTGAAACATAAAAGGGCCCTTTCATGTCAAAGTAGTTACAGGAAGTACAATTTTTCATGGACATCAATGCTGATAATTACACTTCCTGATTGCCTACAAGCAGGTGTTCTCTCATGCACTGCCCTCCCTTGTGACGCTACAAATCATACGATTCAAGCACTGGAATGGCACTTCTTTACCCCATCTCCACATCCTACAGAGACCAAGCATAGCTGACATGCTGTTGGTGACAGACACAGGCATAAATTGCCTTTGGCCTATGGGTCCAATGTTTGCAGAAGTACACTGGGCCTTTGGTATCCTCTGGGGTTTGGTTCCAGGACCTCCCATGGATACCAAAATGTGTGGATGCTCAAGTCCCATTATTTACAATAGTATAGTAAAATGGCATCCCCAATATAAAACAGTGAGCAGCAAGGTTTTCTTCTTGGACAATGATGATGATGAGGAGGAGGATATAGATAGATAGATAGATAGATAGATAGATAGATGGATGAATGAAATCTCCAACCAATCAAAGCCCTCTATTGGTCAGCCAATCCGCACACTGGGAGCGGAAATGTGTGGAACGCTTCTGCTAGCTGCAGGCCCTGAGCACACTTCCAGACTGATCTGTGGGTGTTTACTCCTGAGTAAAGGGTTTCTCCGCCCCCCCCCCCCGGTTGTTCAGCCGAACCACACACACACCACCAGAGCTCGGTTTCTCATGGTTGCCATTGATGGCCGACACCACAATCCCAGGTGGGTTTACTTAGGAATAAAGCCCAACTGGGCTTCCTTTCCTGAGGAAGTGACAGAACTTGGTCTCCTGCCCCCCCCCCATGAAGCATATTGGAGGAGCGGGATAAGATAACAGTGTATGTTATGCTGGGTACAGCCAGTTATTCAAATATTTTCAAGCCATGGACCATGGAATATGTGCATGCCAAATCCATGGATACAGAAGGCTGACTGTATTAATCCTTTGGGCATGGAAATGGAGTTCCAAATGTGGCAGTGTTGCAAACTGATGAACAATGCGTATTCACCTTGTGCATCGGATCGAGTTGTGCACTGATGTGCTCTGCACATGCCCATTAATGTACAGTGTGCATTTCCTTTCACTAACGAGGTACAGCTGCCCCGTAACTCAGTAAGCATAAAGATTTACACCATCCACTTGAAGGAAGACTGGTTCATCTATGTTTTAAAACAGGCTAAAATCCTGTTGGCTAATCCCAACTAAACAAATCTGCTGTTGAATACGAGTCAAAATATAGGTAAATACAGTTGATTCAGTGATGGGAACTATTTAACAATAGGATCCAGGCCCCTGTATCCCTGAAGCTATTGCTGGACTCTGACTCTCATCATTCCTGACCCCTGGGCATAGTGGGTTAGGCTGATGGGAGTTTCCTTGCACATTCCTTCATGTGAGGGAGCTGGACTAGATGGCCCTTGAAGTCCCTCCCAAGGCTATGATTTTATGCTAGCTAAAGCAGTAAGATGCATGGTGAATGCTTATCTTTCCAACCTTGAAGTTTTTTGCAAGAGTAAAAGCACACAGGAGGCAAAAATCTGGATGCCCACTTAAATTCCAAAGCACAAGAATGTAAGTTAAAACCACAGGTCCATATATAAATAACAAAGACTTTCGTAGGTGGTGGCGATAGGTGACCCATGTTTCAGATCCATAAAGGAGGATAGTCAACCATCTAAGAGAAGGAAACCAAGGTAAGACCATGTCTTTTTGCTAACCAGTTATTCTGGTTAGCAAAAAGACTTGGTTTTACCTCAGTCTCCTACAGGACTGGAATGGAAGAATGATGTAGCCAAAAAAAAAGATAAATTTTAAAAAATGGCAAAGGTTCCTATTGCAACTGTAGTAACGATATGAGAACTGGTTCATGCAGTAAGGAAGCACAGAGAGGGGAACCTTCCTGTGGCCTTCCTGCCTTACTTCAGTATATGATAAACCTCAAAGTTTGAAGAATCACAAGAATGCACAGGCTGCAGGGAGAGACAATGCCTTTTTACACAGATACCACAATTTATGGTCCTCTGGTGAATTGTTTCCTTCACATTCCAGGTTTGTGCTCTAGCTCTTGACTACAGAAAATACTAAGTACTTCCACAAAACTGCAAGTCCTAGAATCCTTTGGAAAGAGCGGCTCTAACAGTATACAGAATCATAGAATTGTAGAGTTGGAAGAGACCACGAGGGCCATCCAGTCCAACCCCCCCGCCACACAGGAAATCACAATCACAGCATCCCCGACAGATGGCCATCCAGCCTCTGTTTAAAGACCTCCAAGGAAGAAGATCCCACCACGCTCCGAGGGAGTGTGTTCCACTGCCAAACAGCTCTGACTGTCAAAAAGTTCCTCCTCATGTTGAGGTGGAATCTCTGTTCCTGGAGCTTGCATCCATCGCTCCGTGTTCCAGTCTCTGGAGCAGCAGAAAACAAGCCCGCTCTATCCTCAACATGACACACAGGGCTATCATATCGCCTCTTAACCATCTTTTTTTCAAGACTAAACATACCCAGCTCCCTAAGTCTTTCCTCATAAGGCATAGTTTCCAGACCTTTCACCATTTTCGTCACCCTTCTTTGGACACGCTCCAATTTGTCCATATCCTTTTTGAATTGTGGTGCCCAGAACTGGACACAGTATTCTAGGTGAGGTCTGACCAAGACAGAATAGAGCGGCACTATTATTTCCCTTGATCTAGACACTATACTTCTATTGATACAGCCCAAAATCGCATTGGCCTTTTTAGCTGCTGCATCACACTGTTGACTCATGTTCAACTGGTCATCTACTAGGACTCCTAGATCCCTTTCGCATGTAGTCTCATTCAGCCAGGTCTCCCCCATCCTATATCTATGCATTTCATTTTTTTCGTCCTAAGTGCAGTACCTTACATTTCTCCATATTGAATTTCATTTTGTTAGCTTTGGCCCAGCTCTCCAGCCTATCCAGGTTATTTTGAATTTTGATCCTGTCCTCTAGGGTATTAGCTACTCTTCCTAATTTGGTGTCATCTGCAAATTTGAAAAGTATGCCCCTAATTCCCTTATCCAAGTCATTGATAAAGATGTTGAATAGCACTGGGCCCAGGACAGAACCCTGTGGCACCCCACTGGTCACATCTTTCCAAGATGAAGAGGAGCCATTGCTGAGCACCCTTTGGGTTCGGCCGGTCAACCAATTACAAATCCATTGAACAGTTAACTTGTCTAGCCCACATTCTACAAGCTTGTTTGCAAGAATGTCATGGGGAACCTTGTCAAAGGCCTTACTGAAATCAAGGTATACGATATCCACAGCATTCACTTCATCTACCAAGCTGGTAATTTTATATAAAAAAAAGAGATCAGATTAGTCTGACATAGTAAAGTGTAGTAAAATATATTCTACAGCCAGAATTCTGTTGGAATTTTACACAGGTTTAAGTTCCCCCATAAAAGTGGTTGGATACTTCTGTCAGTACAAAACAACCAAATTTTGCACTTGCAGCATTGCATGTATATAATGGCCAGTATGAATGAATTCAAGCCTCTAAGGCCGGATGAACTTCATCCAAGGGTATTAAAAGAACTGGCAGAAGTAATCTCAGAACCACTGGCAATAATCTTTGAGAATTCCTTTGAGAACAGGAGAGGTCCCAGCAGACTGGAGGAGGGCAAATGTTGTCCCCATCTTTTTTAAAAAGAAAAAAAGGGGGGGAGAAGACCCAAATAATTATCACTCAGTCAGCCTAGCATCAATACTAGGAAAGAGTCTAAAGCAGATCATTAAACAGTCTGTAAGCACTTAGAAGGGAATGCCATGATCACTAAAAGTCAACATGGGTTTCTCAAAAACAAGTCATGCCAGACTAATCATATCTCTTTTTCTGACAGAGTTACATACTTGGTAGATGAATGGGATGCTGTGGATGTAGTGCATCTTGATTTCAGTAAGGCCTTTGACAAGGTCCCCCATGATATCTTTGCAAAACTTAGTAGCATGCAGGCTAGATAATGCAACTGTTAGGTGGATTTATAATTGGTTGACTGACCAAACCCAAAGGGTCATCACCAATGACTCCTCTTCATCCTGGAGAGAAGTGACCAGTGGGGTGCCACAGGGTTCTGTCCTGGGCCCAGTGCTATTCAACATCTTTATCAATGACTTGGATGAGGGAATAAAGGGCATACCTATCATGTTTGCAGATGACACCAAATTAGGAGGGGTAGCTAATACCCCAGAGGACAGGATCAGAATCCAAAATGACCCTCTTAACAGATTAGAAAGCTGGGCCAAAACTTACAAAATGAATTTCACAGGGAGAAATGTAGGATACTACACTTGGGCAATAAAAATGAAACATACAGATATAGGATGGGTGACACCTGGCTTGATGGCAGTACATGGGAAAGGGATCTAGGCGTCTTACGGGACCACAAGCTGAACATCAGTCAGCAGTGTGATGCAGCAGTTAAAAAGACCTGTCTTTTCCAGCCAGCCTATGCAGATTACTTTTAAATTATAAAGTATGCATTGACTGTTTTTCTGTGTATTGGTTAGCTGTGTTATGTGTCCAATCTATTGTTGTATTCATCTCTTGTTCTTCCCTCTCTCGATCCATAGGGAGAGGAGGGTAATAAATTATTGTTCTTGTTGCTTCTGTCTATCTATCTATCTATCTATCTATCTATCTATCTATCTATCTCCATCCCTCCATCCCTCCGTCTCTTCCTTGAGAAGTTAATCTAATGCTCACTCACGTCTGCTTCCAGTGACATGGTAAATACATCCCACTTGGGCATTTGAGATGGGGAAAAATATGACGTTCCCCTGCCTGGCTCACTGCTGAGGTTCTAACAGTTTCATCTCCACTATTGTACTTCTTGATTTATGCATCTCTATGGTTTCCCATTTCTTTTGTGGATATGTGGGACAGAAAGGGATACAAATCTCTCTCTATTTTTTTTTAAATTGGGAAAGGCTTTGCATATTTCCATTTCTGAATCCATAGCTATCATTTTGAAAGCCTGCATCCACATTAGTGCATCGAAGCAAACCGTCTCTTCTCAGCAGAGATGCTGATGTGCAGTGGGAAGAGAATTGACTAAGCATCTTTACTTGCTTCCCAGCAGTGGCCTAAAGAGAAGGACTATATTTAGCACAGCCATTCCTTCAGGAGAGCTGGGCTAGTTAGCAACAAGCAGCAGGAGCAAGGAGGAACACTGGTGTATATTAACTTTGCCGTAAGGCTCTCGCTGAATGGATGGAGTCACCCACACGAAGAAAGACTTGGGGGCACTTAGTGGGCCAGTGTGGTTGGAATCCAATGCTAGGCCTTTGGGCTACCAGCTGAAGTCTCCTTCTTCCACTCTGTCTTCTGGAAGCTGATAACAGATGGGCTGGCTGGTTGACAGCAGCGCAGTCAGTGCTGGAGTGGTGGAGTGCAATGGAAACCTATGTTCTGTTTCAGGGTGGTGCAAGTGCCAAGGACAATGCACCCTTAGCTCAAGAAACAGAGGAGGAGTCAAGCCAGTCCACGGCCATACATAGAGGAGACAAAGGAGCAGAGGAGTGCCCAAAGTAGTGCAGGGTCTATGCATAGAATCATAGAATCATAAGAGTTAGAGGAGACCACTAGGGCATCTAGTCCAACCCCCTGCCATGCAGGAATACCCAATCAAAGCATTCCCAACAGATGGCCATCCAGCCTCTGTTTAAAAACCTCCAAAGAAGGAGACTCCTCTCTCTCTCTCTCTCTCTCTCTCTCTCTCTCTCTCTCTTTCTCTCTCTCTCTCTCTCTCTCTCTCTCTCTCTGGCTTTTCTTCACAAACGAAGATTCAGGAAGGACTAGGAAGAAGACTCCACCACACTCATAAAATGCAGTTCAAGTAGAATCAAAAGCCAGTCAGAGAGTAATCTAAGGGAAGAGTCCAAAATCAAGCCAAGGTTTGGGAAACAGACAGCAAGAATCACCACAATGCCAAAGAGAGTGGAACTGTTGTTCTGCAGCACAGACATAGCTTTGGCTGGGCTAATTTGTAGCCAGTTGTAACAGCCCCACTTGCCTCATCATCCCAGGGTTTTCCTTTTAAGATGGGCCACACCCTTGCCTGTGGATTTCTTGCTCTCTGTTTACTCTGTAATGTTCCAAAGGATGAAGCTCAGCCTCCAATTCCCACTCTTCAAGGTCATAGAATCATAGAATCATAGAATTGTAGAGTTGGAAGAGACCACGAGGGCCATCCAGTCCAACCTCCTGCCATGCAGGAAATCTTGATCAAAGGTCAGCATGTGATGGTTCAGGCTCTGCTCCCAGGGCCAGGCTGCCAGCCTCCTCTGGTTTCAAAGTGTCTTGCCCTGCTACTCTGACTCTGAAGATCAACCAGAGGAGGACAGAGCTTTAGAGCAGGATTTACAGCAGGGAGTAGGTTTATCAGCAGAGATTTTTTGACCCCTCTGGAGCAGAGTTTTCAGCACCCACCCCAGCAGAGCTTCCTGGCCCCTCAGAGATAGCAGAAGGGGACAGAGCAGATAACCTACAGCCAGCAGAGAGACCTGACCCCTCAGACAGAGAAATAATAGATAACCTGGACCCAGTCTGTGCAAGCTCCAGGAACAGAGATTCCACCTCAACATGAGGAGGAACTTTTTGACAGTAAGAGCTCTTCGGCAGTGGAACACACTCCCTTGGAGCGTGGTGGGGTCTCCTTCCTTGGAGGTCTTTAAACAGAGGCTGGATGGCCATCTGTCAGGGATGCTTTGATCATGATCTCCTGTATAGCAGGAGGTTGGACTGGATGGCCCTCGTGGTCTCTTCCAACTCTGCAACTCTGCAATTCTAAAGGAGAAAGTGCAAAGGTCAGAGCGTATTTATGAGAAATGCGGAGCAATCAAGGAACTGCTGTGTAAACACTGAGAACTAGATCAGTGACATCTGCTCTGCAAACTTGTCGGAGATTATCTGGCATCCTGGTGGGAAACCTCTGCTTCTGTGAAGACTATTGTTGCCCCGTTTGGACCTGGACCTTTGGATTGTACTGGACACCCTGCTAGCCATGACCCTTGACTTTTGGACTGGTAAATTGGACTAATCTCTTGCTCTTGTGGATTGAACTTGTTGCTTAGAAATTCTGACCCACAATTGTTGTTTTGGACTGTTGTTTGTTCCTTGGCAAACTGCCAGGCAACTATCTGTTGGCTGCATTTCAGCCTTGGCTGGTTTCCCGGACACAAGCAAGACTGCCTCTGATTCTGACCCGGGCCTGTTATCTGGGCTCGTGTCATCTCCTTTCACATCTGAGGAGGCCTCTTCCAAGTAGGACATGACAGGCTCCAACATATCATCGAGGGCTACTCTCTGCACTTCTCCTTTGGTCACATCCGCCTTGTCTTGTTGCTGAGCCTCAACCAGGAATGCCAGTGCAACTGTTGAATGAGCAGAACCCAATCCCATCTGGCAAAACAACCCTTCCCCTTTTACCACATCCAGGTGTCCAATTGAACATTGGTCACTGATTGTCCCTAGCACCTCAAACACAAAGGCTTATTAGTGGTGTATAATCCATACAGGTGTTCTCATCATCTATAGAGTACTGTTTCTGGATATTTCTTTTTCACACTGGTAGATTTTGGGTGGAAAATAATATGCAAAATAATACACATTTCCTCTACAAGGCATCCTAATTTGCAACCACATGTACAGGTTTGTATATGTAAAAATGGGCTCCTTATCTTTCAACGGCATCTCTTTTATCCTCACCATCCATGACTTTGAAAAGGAACACAATGGCTGGTATCTTCTTAGCAATTTATGCATGTATAAGTTCCCTGATGCATGGGGATGCACTTTGTTTTATTTCAGAACCCTTGGATAATTCCTTTAGGCTTTGGACTAAAAGGTGGAATGGATTCACCATCTCAAAGATATGGAAGCCATCAGCTGCTGCTGGTCACCTACTTCATTACAATTCTGTTTCTCTCTGGAACTGATACAGGCCTAAACATCCCCTTAAGAGTCCTGGATTTGACACCTGAGGCTGGGTCAAGGCCCACTGATCAGCTGTGGAATTCAGCTACGCATACTATTACTTATTGCTATGATTATGATTATGATTGCATTATCAGCCATAGAAAATAAAAGGCAAACCTGAAGTGACTTGTAACACAAATCTAAAAACCTGTAGCTCAAAATGCTTGTGCACCAGCTGTACCCATAACTTGAGATGCTGGATCTGGTCAGAATGACACACACATCATCATCATCATCATCACCATCCCACCTTTCTCCCAATGTAGAGACTCAAGGTGGCTAACAGTGAGTTTAAAACAATACACAAATATTAAAATTATAAATATAAATATGAAGTTTAAAAAACAGATTAAACAATTTATAGTATTAAATTATTTAAAAACAGGAAAAAATTAAATTTAATAAAATGATATTCACCTTAAAAACCAAACTGCGGAGCACGTACAAGCTCAAACCCCATCAGCTTGTGAATGCCTGATGGCACCAGCATGTTTTTACCTTTTGGTGAAAGGAGAGAGCAGAGACGGGGCCCTCCTGGCCTCTCTGGGGAGGGAGTCCCAAAGTCTGGGAGCAGCCACCGAGAAGGCCCTCTCCCTCGTTCCCAGCAAAGGAGACTGAGAGAGTTGTAGGACAGGGAGAAGGGCCTCTCCAGGTGATCTCAGACCTTTAATGGGCTCATACATATCCTAGTTGCATTCTCCGTGGTTTGCTGTAACAAGCTCTATGCAGGGCAACCTTTGAAGAGTGTTCAAAAACTTGTGCTGGCCCAAAGAATCGTAGAACCATGCCGCCAGATTGCTAATGGGGGATGGCTACGGGGAGCACGCAACTCCCTTGCTGCAACAACTCCACTGGCTGCCGGTCTGTCTGCAGGCACCATTCAAAGTGCTGGTTATCACCTCCAAGGCCTCTATGGCTCAGATCCACATTAGCTGAAGGACCATGTTCTCTCATTTGTCTTGAGCCCCATGTCTTGAGATCTTCTAGACGAAGGCCCTTCTTTCTGTCTCAACGCCCTCCCAGGGACATCTGGTGGGAACACAGGAGAAGGCCTTCTTGGTGTCTGCTGCCAGGCCCTGGAACGTCCTTCCCAGAGAGGCTCGACTGGCCCCTCCTGACTCTCTTTCCAAGGCAGAGGAAGGCCTTTTTTGCTTTGGCAAGCCATTGAGGGTGAACTTCTCAGGGGGAGAAGGGGCTTTCATTTGCTGTGTGGTTTATATTTGCTGTTCTTTCCAAAGGTTTTGCTTTTAACTGCTTTCAATTGCCCTGATAGTATAATTATACTGTCCTTTTAGGTTTTATATGATGTAAACTTTTTTTTTTACTTTATCTGTTTTGTAAGCCACCTTGAATCCTGGACTGGAGAAAAGGCAGGGTATAAATGAACATGATAATATAAAAGAGGTTCCATCTAAACATTAGGAAGAACTTCCTGACAGTAAGAGCAATTCAAGAGTAGAAGAATATGCTGCCACCTGGGAGTGTGGTGAAGTCTCCTTTTTTGGAGGCTTTTAAATGAGGCTGGATGGTCATCTGTCAGGAGTGCTTTGATTGTTTATTCCTGCAGGGCAGAATGGGGTTGGACTGGATGACCCTTGGGGTCTGTTCCAACTCTAGGGACTTCATCAGATGAACTTCCTAAAATGTTTTTATACCACCATAAATAACCCTTTTTGGGATATGTACGTGTAACAACAGCATGCAAGCACAGTTTAAAAAAAATTAAAAGCAAAATCAAAACACAAGGTGTACACATAAGCACAGAAACACACTTACAAACTTTCAAGTAAATTGGGGAGGTTCATAAAAATCGTGCCCCGTACCTGGCTTTTACATTCTCATCCAGAGTGTTCTGTCCATTGACGCTGTATTTCTGAGAGAAAAATGGTGCCTGGTTTCAAACACAGGCAATATCAGACAAAAACGCCATGGCACATCTATTGACAGCTTGGCCCATCAATAAAAAAGAACACCTTATTGACAGCAGCAGAACACTAAAGGATGGCGTTGTGTTGTATGGGCGCCCTTTCGCGTTCATCAGGTGTCGCTATGGCACCATATTTTCTACATCTGATAAAGTCCTAGGATTCCATGATAACAAGAGCAAATGAGAAGGAGATGTCTGGGGAAATCTGGTTTCTTGTTTGGAAGCACTATGCCCACATGCTTCCGAGCTATCTGTTCCTTGCCTATGCTTCCATCAGAAATTGCTAAACTAACCAAAGAGTGGCTGGCTTTTCTTCGCAAACGAAGATTCAGGAAGGACTCATCCCGCGCTTTCTGCAAGTGGCTGATGACTAAAAAGGCCAATCCGAGATAAACAAGTCCGGTTGCAGAAAGCACAGCAGAAGGTCTCCTTGGCTGATGTTTCTGGGTTGTGATTCTTTCTGCGTTGTCATTTCTCTTCAAGACTTGTTTGGCGTGAGTTCTCAAATAAGGCTGCAGCATTGTGGGTAGTGCGTCTCCATGCCTCCCGATGTGAGGCCAGGGCGGACCACTGCTGGTGATCAATTTGGCCGAGCCTGAGATGTTGTTTCAGGGAATCTTTGTATCGCTTTTTTGGAGCGCCCCTCTTATGCTGACCCGTGGCGAGTTCATCAGAGTACAGTTGTCCCTCCACATTCGCGAACTTGACATTCGCGGTTTCGGTTATTCGCGGTTTTGGGAGGGCCCCCCCAAAACCGCGACACGGGGCCTCCAGAGGCCCCGTGAAAGACATAGAGGGAGCGGGGAGGCCCAGGGAGGCATCCACGGGGCCCCCGGAGGCGCTCCGGAGGTCCCATGAAGGACTGGGGAGGGGTGGGGAGGCGATCCTGGGGCCTCCGGAGACGCTCCGGAGGCCCCAGGAAGGCCTGGGGATGGGGTGGGGAGGGCTGGGGAGGCGATCCTGGGGCCTCCGGAGACGCTCCGGAGGCCCCAGGAAGGCCTGGGGACGCGGTGGGGAGGGCTGGGGAGGCGATCCTGGGGCCTCCGGAGACGCTCCGGAGGCCCCAGGAAGGCCTGGGGACGCGGTGGGGAGGGCTGGGGAGGCGATCCTGGGGCCTCCGGAGACGCTCCGGAGGCCCCAGGAAGGCCTGGGGACGGGGTGGGGAGGGCTGGGGAGGCGATCCTGGGGCCTCCGGAGACGCTCCGGAGGCCCCAGGAAGGCCTGGGGATGGGGTGGGGAGGGCTGGGGAGGCGATCCTGGGGCCTCCGGAGCATCTCCGGAGGCCCCAGGAAGGCCTGGGGACGCGGTGGGGAGGGCTGGGGAGGCGATCCTGGGGCCTCCGGAGCATCTCCGGAGGCCCCAGGAAGGCCTGGGGACGGGGTGGGGAGGGCTGGGGAGGCGATCCTGGGGCCTCCGGAGCATCTCCGGAGGCCCCAGGAAGGCCTGGGGACGGGGTGGGGAGGGCTGGGGAGGCGATCCTGGGGCCTCCGGAGCATCTCCGGAGGCCCCAGGAAGGCCTGGGGACGCGGTGGGGAGGGCTGGGGAGGCGATCCTGGGGCCTCCGGAGATGCTCCGGAGGCCCCAGAAAGGCCTGGGGACGGGGTGGGGAGGGCTGGGGAGGCGATCCTGGGGCCTCCGGAGACGCTCCAGAGGCCCCAGAAAGGCCTGGGGACGGGGTGGGGAGGGCTGGGGAGGCGATCCTGGGGCCTCCGGAGACGCTCCGGAGGCCCCAGGAAGGCCTGGGGAGGGAGGGGGGAGGGGTGTCGTTATTCGCGGTTTTTTCACATTCGCGGGGGTCCGCGGAACGGAACCCCCGCGAATGTGAAGGGACGACTGTACTATTTTTGGGAGGCAATGGTCCTCCATCCTAGAAATATTGAGAACACAGCTGCGCTGGGCAGGGCACGTTTCTAGGATGAAGGAAGGATAACCAAAGAGTAACCAGGAGGCAAAAGCATAGGCTTACATCCAAAGTAGGACCCCAATGTATCGCTCTTTAAAAAGGGAACAGCACTCCATAGTCAATGATTAACCCTAGTTTGGCTTGTCAGGGCAGGAGCCTTGGTTTGAGCATGTCTCTAAGCATAGTGGGGGGGGGGGCTCATGGGACCATATTTGCCACGTCTTGGAGGAGATTTCCAGATGGGGTCTTCTGCCCCGTTTCTGCCTTGCTACCCCCACTTCTGTACCTGTCACGGAATCAAGAAAAATCTTGCAGACACTTTCCTTGATCCTGTGGCAAGAATGTCCTCCCCCTCCCCTCATTGGCTGGGAGTAAATGCAGCTGTCATGAGAGAACGATCGCACGGGAAATTTAATAAAAGTCATAGAATCATAGAATCATAGAATTGCAGAGTTGGAAGAGACGAGGGCCATCGAGTCCAACCCCATTCTGCCACGCAGGAAATCTTGATCAAAGCATCCCCGACAGATGGCCATCCAGCCTCTGTTTAAAGACCTCCAAGGAAGGAGACCCCACCACGCTCCGAGGGAGTGTGTTCCACTGCTGAACAGCTCTTACTGTCAAAAAGTTCCTCCTCATGTTGAGGTGGAATCTCTGTTCCTGGAGCTTGCACCCATTGCTCCGTGTTCCAGTCTCTGGAGCAGCAGAAAACAAGCCTGCTCCATCCTCAATGTGACACCCCTTCAAATACTTAAACAAGGCTATCATATCGCCCCTTAGCCATCTTTTTTCCAGGCTATACATACCGAAGTCAAACAAAATGTCAAAATGAAAAACCAAGCCCCCAAACGTATTTTTTAAGTAACCTGGGGATGGGGGGGGAGGGTGCCACGTACCTCCCTGTCCTGATCTCCACCAGAAGTGTTATGAATGGACCTCCTCCCATTGCACCCCGCAGCTGGCATCATGGGACAGGGACGGGGCTCCTGTTCGCACACCCATGATTCAGTGACTATTCATGATGTTTTGTTGTGAATACAATATTCCGGGGGCAGAGGGGCGGGGTATAAATAAATTTTATTATTATTATTATTAGCACAGGATGGGTCAACGTTGTCTGAAAGGAAGACCTTTCTTGTCCCTGTTCTGTGCCTGGCACAGAATATAGAGCCCATCTGAAAATCTCTCTAGGTAACTGGTTCCATTGCCAAACCGCTCTCATCATTATCAAGTTTCTTCTAATGTTCAATTGAAACCTACTCTTCTGGAATTTTAAACCATTAGCCGGAATCCTATATCATCATCTACGTTACGTAGTTTTATGTATACTTAGTAATAATAATAGTAATAATAAAATTTATTTTTATCCCACCCCTCTGTTAAAAAAATTGGGGCGGCTTACAAAAATTACTTAGCCATGTAGCAGAGAGGCTAAGAAACCCTGTTAGTAAACTGCAGCTGCATCTACACTGTAGAAATAATGCAGTTTGACACCACTTTAACTTCCATGGTTCCATTCCACAAAATCCTGGGATTTGTACTTTTGTGAGGCACCAACACTCTTTGGCAGACAAGGCCAAATCATCTATCTTGTAAAACTACAAATCCCAGGATTCTATAAGATGGAACTACAGCACATAAAGTGGCAACAAACTGCATTATTTCTAAAGTGTAGCTGTACCCTGGAAAAATGTGTAATGGGACACTGGCAAGATTGGTGCCTGATGTGCAATGGGGCTGATGTGATGTGCACTAGGATCAAGGCCATGAGCACCAGGATCAATGCAATGTGCATCCCATTGTGCATCAGTCCCATTCTGCAATGGTCACTTTGCCGGCTCTGCTGCTATGTAGTAACACAACAGCCCCCCTATACTGGATACGGATGCTAAGGAATTGCCCAAATCTGATTCACTTATGAAGACCTAAGTCCCCAACAGGATTCCAGTTAGTACACCTGGTCCAACCCTCTGAGGTAGCCGAGAACAAACCTGAATCCTCCTCGCTGTGGCAGCCCTTGAGGGATTTAAAAACTGAAATTGTGCCACCCCTCAGTCTCTTCTTCACCAAGCTGAACAGGCCCAGCTCCTCTTTCAACCCTTCCTCACATGTTTCGTTCTCTATACCTCTTCATCATACCTGTTGTCCTTCTCTGAACCTGCTTCAACTTGCCTATATTCTTCCTGAAAGGAGGTGCAGAGAACTGAACACAAAAGTCCAGATGAGGCCTGATGAGGACAGAATAGCATAGGACTATTACTTCCCTTGGAAACAACAGTTCTATTATCTGGAGTGTGTACTATCAGCTTTGGCTGATATGCCAGCTGCGCCCCTTACTAGAATTGGAAGACCTAAAGGACGGTAGTGTACACACTGGTAACCTCAAGGCTGGACTTCTGCAATGCACTGTACATTGGGCTACCTCTCTACCAAGTTCAGAAAATCCAATTAATTCATAGAATCATAGAATTGCAGAGTTGGAAGAGACCACAAGGGCCATCCAGTCCAACCCCCTTCTGCCATGCAGGAAGACACAATCAAATCATCCCCAACAGATGGCCATCCAGCCTCTGTTTAAAGACCTCCAAGGAAGGAGACCCCATGGCAGCCAGACTGGTTACTGGCACACCTAGGAGTGATCACATTACACCAAAATTAAATCACTCCACTGGCTGCCAGTTAGTTTCTGGGAAAGCACAAGTGTTGGTTATTACCTTTAAATCCAGATGTGGTTTGGGTCTAGGTTACCACCTCCAGGGTCACCTCCTCCCGTACAATCCGCCCCATACCCTCAGGTCCTCTGGGGGACATTTTCTTCAACCAGCCAGGAGTCGAGTGGCAACTGTCACCCAGAGGACCTTTTCGTCAGCTGCCCCCAGGCTGTGGAATGGCCTGCCGGAAGAGATTCGACAGCTAAACATGGTCTTGGAATTTAAAACAGCACTAAAGACCTATCTCTTCCAGCAGGCCTACCAGTTGAATTTAATCTATGAATTTTAAACTGCTATTTTAAGTCTAAGAATTATTTTAATGTTTCTTTTAATCCTATGTATTTTAATCAGCATTTTTAAATGTGTTTATGTCATCTATTGTGTTTTAATTTATGTTGTATCCTGCCTCGAGTCTTGGGGAGAGGTGGGTAAGAAATTTATTATTATTATTATTATTATTATTATCCATTATTATCTTCTCCATTGATGCCCCCTTGTTGTGGGAGAAATTAATTATTATTATTATTATTATCCATTATTATCCTCTCCATTGACGCCCCCTTGTTGTGGGAGAAATTAATAATAATAATAATAATAATCCATTATTATCCTCTCCATTGACGCCCCCTTGTTGTGGGAGAAATTCATTATTATTATTATTATTATTATCCATTATTATCCTCTCCATTGATGCCCCCTTGTTGTGGGAGAAATTAATTATTATTATTATTATTATTATCCATTATTATCCTCTCCATTGACGCCCCCTTGTTGTGGGAGAAATTAATTATTATTATTATTATTATTATCCATTATTATCCTCTCCATTGACGCCCCCTTGTCGTGGGAGAAATTAATAATAATAATAATAATAATCCATTATTATCCTCTCCATTGACGCCCCCTTGTCGTGGGAGAAATTAATTATTATTATTATTATTATTATCCATTATTATCCTCTCCATTGACACCCCCTTGTTGTGGGAGAAATTAATTATTATTATTATTATTATTATCCATTATTATCCTCTCCATTGACGCCCCCTTGTCGTGGGAGAAATTAATTATTATTATTATTATTATCCATTATTATCCTCTCCATTCACATCCCCTTGTTGTGGGAGAAATTAATAATAATAATAATAATAATTATAATTATAATTATCCATTATTATCCTCTCCATTGACGCCCCCTTGTTGTGGGAGAAATTAATTATTATTATTATTATTATCCATTATTATCCTCTCCATTGACGCCCCCTTGTTGTGGGAGAAATTAATTATTATTATTATTATTATTATCCATTATTATCCTCTCCATTGATGCCCCCTTGTTGTGGGAGAAATTAATAATAATAATAATAATAATAATCCATTATTATCCTCTCCATTGACGCCCCCTTGTTGTGGGAGAAATTAATAATAATAATAATAATAATAATCCATTATTATCCTCTCCATTGACGCCCCCTTGTCGTGGGAGAAATTAATTATTATTATTATTATTATCCATTATTATCCTCTCCATTGACGCCCCCTTGTTGTGGGAGAAATTAATTATTATTATTATTATTATTATCCATTATTATCCTCTCCATTGACGCCCCCTTGTTGTGGGAGAAATTAATTATTATTATTATTATTATCCATTATTATCCTCTCCATTGACGCCCCCTTGTCGTGGGAGAAATTAATAATAATAATAATAATAATAATCCATTATTATCCTCTCCATTGACGCCCCCTTGTCGTGGGAGAAATTAATTATTATTATTATTATTATCCATTATTATCCTCTCCATTGACCCCCCCTTGTTGTGGGAGAAATTAATTATTATTATTATTATTATTATCCATTATTATCCTCTCCATTGACGCCCCCTTGTCGTGAGAGAGAGGCTTGCGTACCCTAATGATGTTTTGAGCTATGCTGGCGGTGGCATAATAGCCACTGGTAGGGTCTCCCATGCCAGACAGGTCAAAACCGAAGGGTCTGACAAAGAGCGTCAAAGGGCAGGATGGGCTCTCTAGCCTTGTGGCAACCGTCCTAGGAGAAGGAAAACTCCAATCCCAAACCCGGGCAGATGGTGCTTGTCCAACCCTGTAAGATCAACCATCTAAGAGAAGGAAACTCTAATCAAACCTACGGCCCGAGGACCTCGCTGCCACGTCCATGCTTGCAAGGCCACGGCAGATGAATCTCTGGTTTAAAGGGTGAGGCCAGTTCTGTGCACGCTGCGCTCCACCAGAAAAATCCATTGCACAGGCTCAAAGGACAAATCCAGTTCCAAAAAAGCCATGTAGCGATAGGCGAGGGACGAAACTAGCAGGTGTAAAGATGCACTGGAAGCGCAGACCCAACCCTGCATGCAGGCGGTTCAGGACATTGGTCGCTCGAGGCTGATCCAGGAGATGACAGTCTTGTTCAGCAGCATCCTGAATGACCAAGCAGCCTTTTTTAAGGAGAGCACTGCTTGCTCCATATGGAGAGGGGCCTAGAAAAGGTGGCCTAACGAAAGCTCATCCCCAACTACCTGGTTGGCTAGCCGCGGCCAACGGGAATCTTCTGATGCGGTCAAACCAAGGCAAAGAAACAAAGGCACACACCGGCCTCCAAAGGTGTAAATAAACTAACACTTGCATGCTGGAACATCAGAACCATGCAAGACTCTGAAGATAGTGGACGGCCTGAGCGTCGTTCTGCCCTAATAGCCCTTGAACTATCACGGCTTAATATTGACATCGCTGCTCTTAGTGAAGTTCGCTTCCATGAGGAAGGCAGCCTTAAAGAACATGGCGCCGGCTACACACTTTACTGGTCTGGCAAACCCAAACCCGAAAAAACATCTTGCAGGAGTAGGCTTTATGATTAAAAACTCCATTGCCTCCAAACTCGAAACCCTGCCAACAGGACACTCTGATCGCATTATTTCCTTACGCCTCCCACATGTTGTTCTCTTTAGTATATATGCCCCAACTATGCAAGCCGACCCTGTAGAGAAAGACAAATTCTACACAGACCTACTCCAACTCATACAAAAAGTCTCTGTAGAAGATAAAATTATTATCCTTGGTGACTTCAATGCCAGAGTAGGAAAGAACTCCGAAGCCTGGAAAGGTGTCTTAGGCAAGCATGGTGTTGGAAATTGCAATGATAACGGATGCCTCCTGCTAGAGTTCTGTGCAGAACAACAGCTGACTATTACAAACACAACCTTTCAGCAGAAAGATAGCTTGAAGACAACCTGGATGCATCCCCGATCCAAACATTGGTACCTCATTGACTATGTTCAAGTCCGTCAGAGAGACATTCGTGATGTCCGTCATACCCGAGTGATGCCCAGTGCAGAATGCTAAACAGATCATCGCCTCATCAGATGTAAACTAAATCTTCATCTTAACTTCAAACCTAAGAGGGGTGGCATCTTAAAGAAGAGACTCCAAGTCAACAATCTTCAACAAGCTAGCATGAGAGACAACTTCCAGGCAAATCTAGAAACGAAACTTAAAGACCATCCTACAGATCCTTCTCCTACAGTGCTTTGGCAACATATCAAAAACAGTATCCTTCAGTCTGCAGAAGAACCCCTCGGGTTCTCCCACAAGAAAAATCAAGACTGGTTTGATGAAAACAACCAAGAGATCCAGGAGCTGTTGGCAAAGAAGAGAACTGCTCACCAGGCATACCTCGCCCAGCCAACCTGCCATGTAAGAAAAGCAGCTTTCCGCCTCACATGTAGCAAACTACAACAAAAACTCCTAGACATGCAGAACAAGTGGTGGATCAATATAGCAGAAAAGACACAATGCTGTGCAGATCTGGGTGATCATAGAGGATTTTATGAAGCTCTTAAAGCAGTGTTTGGACCTACTTATCAGGTCCAAAGCTCCTTATACAGTACAGATGGTCAAACATTAATTACTGATAAAGCCTCCATTCTGAATCGATCGGCTGAACACTTTCAAAGTCTCTTTAGCGCCAACTGAGTAGTCCAAGGCTCAGCTATCCAACATATGATACAAAAACTGATGAAAAATGAATTGGACATACTTCCCACTTTGGAAGAGACCCTTAAGGCCATACAGCAGATGAAAAATGGCAAGGCAGCTGGGATTGATGGAATCCCACCTGAACCTTGGAAACATGGAGGTCATGCACTCCACAAAAAATTCCACGAATTCCTTGTGAATTGCTGGGAAAAAGGGGAACTGCCATCAGACCTCCGAGATGCAGTCATCATCACCCTGTACAAGAAAAAAGGAGCAAAATCCGACTGCTCAAACTATCAAGGCATAACACTGCTCTCTATTGCTGGAAAAATCCTTGCAAGGATACTCCTGAACAGATTAGTTCCTGCTATTGTAGAAGAACTTCTCCCTGAAAGCCAATGTGGCTTCAGAGCCAATAGGAGTACTACAGACATAGTATTTGCCCTTAGGCAACTGCAGGAAAAATGTAGGGAGCAGAACAAGGGTCTCTATGTAACATTTGTCGAACTCACCAAAGCCTTCGACACTGTAAGTAGAAAAGGTCTGTGGCAGATCCTGGAAAGACTAGGATGTCCCCCCAAATTCCTTAAAATGATTATCTTGCTACACGAGGGCCAGCGAGGTCAAGTCAGATATGGCGATGCTCTTTCAGAGCCCTTTCTAATAACTAATGGAGTGAAGCAAGGTTGTGTTCTTGCACCAACTTTATTTACAATCTTCTTTAGCACGATGCTCCAAAGGGCTATGGCAGAGCTTGAAGAAGACGACGGCATCTATATACATTACCATACTGATGGTAGCTTGTTTAACTTAAGCCGTCTGGGGGCTCACACAAAGACTCTAAACTATCTAGTCCGTGAGCTGCTCTTCGCTGATGATGGTGCCCTTATTGCCCACACAGAGGCAGCTCTGCAGCGCCTAACATCCTGCTTCACAACAACTGCAGAGCTGTTTGGGCTGGAAGTCAACCTGAAGAAAACGGAAGTTCTTTACCAGCCTGCACCACAGGACGAACACCACCATCCCCACATTGCCGTCGGCAAATCAGTGCTCAAGTCCGTTCAGCAGTTCACCTACCTGGGAAGCATCATCTCCTCAGATGCCAAGATTGACAAAGAGATCGATCACAGATTAGCAAAGGCATATAGTGCATTTGGAAGACTTCACAAAAGAGTCTGGAGCAATAAACACCTGAGGCAAAGCACAAAAATCAGTGTGTATAGAGCCATCGTACTGTCTATCCTCCTTTATGGATCTGAAACATGGGTCACCTATCGCCACCACCTACGACTCCTCGAGCGCTTTCATCAGCGCTGTCTACGCACAATCCTAAATATACACTGGACTGACTATGTGATGAATGTTGCTGTCCTTGAGCAAGCAGGGATCACCAGCATTGAGGCCATGATATTGAGAACACAGCTGCGCTGGGCAGGGCACATTTCTAGTATGGAGGACCATCGCCTCCCAAAAATACTACTCTACGGTGAACTCGCCATGGGTCAGCGTAAGAGGGGCGCTCCAAAAAAGCAATACAAAGACTCCCTGAAACAACATCTCAGGCTCGGCCAAATTGATCACCAACAGTGGTCTGCCCTGGCCTCACATCAGGAGGCATGGAGACGCACTATCCACAATGCTGCAGCCTTATTTGAGAACTCACGCTGAACAAGTCTTGAAGAGAAATGACAACGCAGAAAGAATCACAACCCAAAAACATCACCCAAGGAGACCTTCTGCTGTGCTTTCTGCAACCGGACTTGTTTATCTCGGATTGGCCTTTTTAGTCATCAGCGCGCTTGCAGAAAGCGCGGGATGAGTCCTTCCTGAATCTTTGTTTGCGAAGAAAAGCCAGAGAGAGAGAGAGAGAGAGAGAGAGAGAGAGAGAGAGAGAGAGAGGTCATCTATTGTGTTTTAATTTATGTTGTATCCTGCCTTGAGCCTTGGGGAGAGGTGGGTAAGAAATTAATTATTATTAT
Organism: Gambelia wislizenii; assembly: GCA_030847615.1. NCBI lineage: Eukaryota > Metazoa > Chordata > Lepidosauria > Squamata > Crotaphytidae > Gambelia > Gambelia wislizenii. Next base: position 497,875,336 of record JAUMIR010000001.1, on the reverse strand, counting down.
TATTATTATTATTATTATTATTAATATTGCAGGCTAAACTTTACTTGCCTTCTTTGCTGCAGCATCACACTTCTGGCTCATGGTCAATTTATCAACAATAATCCCAAGGTCGCCACTCTTACTAGCAAGAAGAGTCATATAGGAGGTGTCAGAATTGGGCAGCATGCATCACCAACTTCTTTGTGAATGATAAACCCTGACTGCTTAGGATTTTGGCTGAGTGTTATATGTGAACTTTGACATTGATATCTTTGTCAATGATATTTTGGACTTCTTGCCTTCCTCGCTGGCTCAGTGTTTGCATTGTTCCACATGTAGTTAATTATACCTGACTCTTTGCTTAGCACCATGGACTGCGTTAACAAGGTTTGTGTGCTGTTAGTCTTCAAATGCCATTAGGGAGGCTGTATTTTATAGATTTCATTTTTATTACATACATCGCTAATGAAGGCATAATGCGATTATGATGGACCAAGTCCAAGGGAAATTTTTGTCAATTGAGTTGGACATGAAATAATAAATTGCCTTTGGGTTGAATGGCTGGGTTGGGGAATAAAAGGAAAGGTCTTTTTAGGCATCAAAATAAGGTCTGATTATAAGCAGAATGAGGAAATAAGATTTAACAGGAGCAAATCAAGTTGTGGTAGAAACTAATACAATACTGATATACAATCTGGGACTGAGAAATGGGAACCTAGGCTCAGTATTTTCAGACTGAAGTTTGCAGAGGAAATTTGCTAAATGAATTACCTGTTTCCTTTCCTCTTGTAACTCCTGTAAAAAAAAATTGTGTGTGAGACAGGGAGATGCAGGTGAGCAAATATTTTTGCTTATAATTATTCTTGAAACAAAGTTTAAACGTATTGCTAAGTGGGAGAGAGGATATGTGGATGCATCCCTAAATGCAACGGCTGGCATTTCTGTTCAGTATTTATGACGTCGTAAGGTAGAATTGCAACCCTGGAGATTATCAGATGATCCCTTTAAAACGTTCTTTTGCCAGCGTTATATATATATATATATATATATATATATATTCATGACCGCAAAAGAATGCTCGCCCACACTTACCTTCCTTTCCCAGCAAAGGCAGCCCCGGCAATAAAGAGGAAGTGGATGGAGCCCCATTCACTTCCTTGTTCAAAATCTCACAAGACTTCATTGCATGAGAATTTTTTTAAAAAAATAAAGCTTAAAAAGTGACACCAAGCACCTAGACACACTTAAAAAGTCCCAAGTAACCTGGGGAGGGTCGCAAAAAGAGCAAAACTTACCTGGGTGACCCGATCTCACTTGGAAATGTTTGCACCAGACCGGCCATTCTTGCTGCATTCACGAGAGTTAAATGGCCTGAGTTTTTGCATGCCAGCAATGCCAGCACCAAAACAGAACTGGGGGATCTATTGACAGCTTCAATAAGACATCAATAAGAAGAAATACTAGCATAATGCCAGAGGAATGCAAAAGGACAACATCATCTGATATTGGCGTCCTTTTGCGTTCTGCTGGTGGTCTTCTGGCACCACATTAGCCACGTCTGATAATCTCCCCTGTGAAGTTTGCTATTTGCCTTTGTGATTGTGGCATCATTGTCACAATCAAAAATGCCCCCTCAAACCCACCTTAAAGCCAGGCAGCTGCATTAACCAATGGGAGTTTCTGGTGCTGGTGAGCAGGATGTTGAAAGATGACACATCCAACCCCATTGGTCAGCAAGCTACAGTTCAACAAGCAGTTGCAACAGGACACTGCAAGTCCCCTACAGCTACTTGCCACACCATGGCTTGCTAGCAGGATGGGGCTGGGTGTGTTATCCTTCAGTGCCCGCTTGCCAGTGTGCCACACAACTCCTTCAGTTACTTTAGCTGCCTGGCATTTAAGATTGTTTTTAGGGGGTCAGATCAGGAGGATCATAGCTGTGTCACTGTAGCCATGTCTCCCAGGTTGGATATCAGAAGGTGCCATTCTACCCCCAATGCTATTCAATATCCACATGAAAACGCTGGGAGAGATCTTTTGGAGTCATGGGACAGGGTGCTGTTAGTATGCTGATGACACCCAAATATATTTCTCCATGTCTTCAAAAACAGCCTCAGCTGAGGATTGTTCATCTCCTCTGAATGAATCCTTGGAGGAGGTAATGGGCTGCATAAAGCAAAACAAATTGAAACTGAGTCCATACAAGCCAGAGGTGCTTACTATTAAGGGTCCCAATCTGGGGATGGAGGTATGTCAACCAATTCTTGTTGGGGTTACACTCCCCCTGAAAGACTGTGTTCACAGCTTGGGAGTGCTTCTGGACCCGTCTTTCAACTTGGCTGTTACACCAGCTGCACCCCATCCTAGAATTGGAGGACCTAAAGATGGTAGTGCACACACTGATAACCTCAAGGTTGGACTTCAGCAATGCACTGTACATTGAGCTGCCTCTGTACCAAGTTTGGAAACTCCAATTAGTTCAAAATATGGCAGCCAGATTGGTTACAGGTACATCCAGGAGTGAGCACATTAGCCCAATATTAAAGTCACTCCACTGGCTGCCAATTACTTTCCTGGCCAAGTACAAAGTGTTGTTTATTACCTTTAAAGCCCTACATGGTTTGCATCTAGGTTACCTTCAGGATCACTGCCTCCCATACAACCCGTCCCATACACTCAGGTCCCCTGGGGGACATTGATATCAACCAAGCAACTGTCACCCAGAGGACCTTTTCATCAGCCACCTCCAGACTGTGGAACGGCCTGTCGGAAGAGATTCGACAGCTAAATATGCTATAGGAATTTAAATATTACTAAAGACCTATCTTTTCTGGCAGGCCTGACCAGTTGACTTTAATCTATGAATTTTAAATTTGTATTAATGCAATGTTTATTTTAATCTTATGTGTTTTTACTTGTGTATTTTAATGATTTTATGGTATATAGCATTAGCAGTTGCAATGGCATTGATATTTATATACCATTTATCAATGTTGAAGTACTCCCTAAACAGTATACAATGTTTTTTAGCTAATTGCCCCCAACAAGCTGGGTAATCATTTTACCGATCTACAGAAGTATGGAAGGCTGAGTCAGCCTTGGAGCCTGCAACGTGGTGGCTTGCAGTACTGGCATTTAACCACTGCACCACCAGGGCTCCCTATATATATTGTATTTTAATTCATATTCTACCCTGCCTTGAGCCTTGTGAAGAGGCAGATAAGAAATAAAAATGTGTTGTGGTGGTGGTGGTGGTTCTCTCCAGTTACGTGTTGAAGAGTAGGTGGGTCACATCAGTGGCAACATTTTTGCAGACACCCTACTACTTTACACCATACAATGGCTGAGATGAGGTTGTATTGTATAAAATTTCATATGAGGAGTTATGCATCAACTATGCTTCACCACTGTTGTATTGAAAAACAACACTGTGCAAGTGAATTAAGAAATGTTCAACTAGAGGAACCATTAAATGGCACCGATGTGCTTTATGCAGCTGGATGCTATCATTGGTGGAGATATAAGACAAGAGCCAAATCCACATTACACAAATAATCCAGTTGGAAACTGGATTATTTGCCATGGCTCCTTCCTATGGGATCCTGGATTTGTAGTTTTAAAAGGTCTTTAGCTTTGGAGACTTAGAAAACAATCCAATTTCAAACTGGATTATTTGTGTACTGTGGATTTGGCTGCTCCTAGGCTCTGGAATTCCCTTCCCGGGGAGACTAGAATGGCCCTGTTGCCCTTGTGTATTTTGACAGTCCCCCCCCACCAGGAAAGGACTTTTAAGAGGGGTTTATATTGTTTTAAATACACTAGATTTTTAACCTGCCCTTTATCATTGTAACGATGCTTTAAGTGGCTTTGATAGGCTTCCTGTTAGTCAGTTACACTGTCCTGAACTAGACATATGACAATATAACTTTTTCCTATTTATCTCGGATTGGCCTTTTTAGTCATCAGCGCGCTTGCAGAAGGCGCGGGATGAGTCCTTCCTGAATCTTCGTTTGCGAAGAAAAGCCAGAGATTCACATTTACAATCATGACACCACTGCCACAACTGTAAATGCCCTCCAAACCCACCTTAAAAGCCAGTCAGGTGCACTGAAGGATGGAGCAATGAGGGGTGGGTCCCTTCCACTGAATGATGGTGTGAGGAGCACAAGAAAGGGCCCCGGCTGGGACCCGTCACAACTCCTGGTCACACTGTCACTCGCTGGCAGGAAGGGGCAAATCACTTCATCCTGCTGCGCCCACAGAACTCTGTCACTCAGTACAGATGGCAGGCTTTTAAGGTGTTTTTCAGGGATCAAATCAGGAGACAGAACATAGCTATGATATTGTAGCTATGCCTCTGATGCAGGACCTTGGCTTAATCCTATTTTAATGTTGATATTTTGTATATTTTTAAGCTGGTTTTCTACTCAGTTTAAATTGTAATAATGATAGTATTGCAGGGGAGTTTCACTTTTGCAATGATGAATTGCATTTCTAGGCTGCATCAATAGGAGTATAACATCTAGATCAAGGGAAGTAATAGTGCCACTCTATTCTGCATTGGTCAGACCTCACCTGGAATACTGTGTCCAGTCCTGGGCACCACAAATCAAGAAGGATATGGAGAAGCTGGAACATGTCCAGAGGAGGGCGACCAAAATGGTGAAAGGTCTGGAAGCCATGCCCTATGAGGAGTGGCTTAAGGAACTAGGTATTTTTAGCCTGGGGAAGAGAAGGTAAAGAGGTTGTAGCGGAATTCAGAGTTCTGCTACAAGGGGACACGATAGCCATGTTTAAATATTTGAAGGGGTGCATCACGCTAGCCCAACCCCTCACTCTGTGCATGCACACTGACATAGACTTGAGAGGTAAGGCTTGCACATGTGTTTACAATCAGCTCGAGTGCTTCCAAGAACTCCTATGCTGACCCTTCCGAGATACACTCCCCAGAGATTCCTCTAGCCTAGAAATCCCAGAAACTATGTCTCTCTTTCAGTAGCCACCACCACTTGCTCAGTTTCCCCCTTTTCACACAGTGCAGCAAGAAGCTGTGCAGGGTCTCTGATTAACCAGTGGAACTACTTGTCACTGTAGAACGAAACAACTCCTCCCTCCTAACCCCAGAGAGAGGGAAATGTAGCAATGACCAAGAAATAAGGTGTGTGCAGCATCAGCTTATAGGAAGATTAAAAAAAGCTTATTTTATTCAAGCAGGTTTGAGGCATGCAAATCTCTCATGAGGGCAGGCACCTTCCATGCCCCCAGGTACACATTAGAGTTGCAGAAATAGCAAAAGTATTAAAGTCAAAGCATTCAGTTAGATTCAGCTACATTCAGCCAAAGCTTAGGAAAATGACATAAAATTCCTGACACTCCCTAAAACAGTCCCTAAGGAGTCTACTCACAATCTGCAATCTTCTGTTGGATTCAGATGGAAGGCTGGAACCAGCAGATGTTCCAGGCTGGCTCAACAGCTTCTTCCATTGTTAGGTCCTTTGTCCTCTCATCTTTCCAAGAGACATGAGGTGTTGTCTCAAGGTGTTCATTCCTTTTGTGTCTCTCCCTGCCATGTGCTCACAAAAAGCATTTATACCTTATTTGCAATTCCCACTCTGGTGATCTGACATCATGATGATCTGAATCAGGAGATGCCCTCCACCTCCCACCTTTGCTTCCTTTAACCTTTTACCCTTTGTTTACCTGATGTCCTGCTGGCAAGAATATTTCTGTTGGCAAATAATGGGACATGTGGTTCTTACAGAATGATAGGAGTGTCAGCATCTTTGCAGGATTATGGGGCTGTCTTCATGACAGGGTGTCATAATGGAGAATAGAGCAAGCTTGTTTTCTGCTGCTCCAGAGACTAGGACACAGAGCAATGGATTCAAACTACAGGAAAAGAGATTCCATCTAAACATTAGGAAGAACTTTCTGATGGTAAGAGCTGTTCATAAGTGGAATACACTGCCTCAGAGTGTGGTGGTCATCGTTGGGAGTGCTGTGATTTTGTATTCCTGCATGGCAGAATGGAGTTGGACTAGATGGCCCAGATGGTCTCCTTCAACTCTATGATTCTATGATTTTAACTGAATATGGACGTTCCACATCAGATGAACTACTATACATGCACAAGGTACTAACAGGATTCTGGCTATGTGTGTGTGTGTGTGTGTGTATATCTCAGAGCAAGAAAGACAGAGAGAGAGAGGTGTGTGTGTGTGTGTATGTGTACGGCAAGAAAATACACATTTTAGCTTTCTTTGCAATATATATTGCAAAGAAAAAGCTAAAATGTGTAGTTTCTTGCAGCTTCTGACCATTTGATTCAAGGGAGACTGAAAAATGTTTTCATGTTGAGCTTGGCAAAACTTTGAATATTCTTTCCATGCCTGTTGGAGACACAGTCTTTATTCAGGTGAAAACTGGAAAATGTTGCAAGAAAAGTCTTGCAAGTTTCAGCATTTCTCTCCTCACCCAAGGCCTCTCCAACTGGCCATAGAATCTCACTCTCCACTAATGCTGACGATGATCATTTTCTCCACTCTGGTGCTAATAGCTGCTAATCAACTTGTACTGAAGTAATCACAACTGGAGGCTAGATCTGTACAAAGTAGGGAGAAATAAAAAGTTAAGTCACCCAAATCCAGACACAGTCTGGGGGCGGGGAAGGGAAATTAAGAGCGAACATTTCCCTCTTGGAAGAATGGAGAAATGCCAGTGAGGAAGCTTTTTTCTCAAATGCCAGCAAACATATACGGGGAGGGAGGGGATGAAGAGAAAATGCCAGGGAATCTTGGTTCAAGAAAACAGATCATAATCCAGGGGAAAAACTGAGCACTGGCTAAACTTGAAATGGGAAAGTTGTTGGCTGGAATCCTATCAGTGGCTTACACATGTGCATGGTCCCCTATGGAAACAACAGGGAATTTTAGTCCAATGCAGAAGTTCAATACTCAGTTAAAGCAAAGTTGTGCGTATGGTGCTGTTGCACATTGCACTTGCAGATGAGCACTGTGCCTAGCAGTCATGTTTTCCACATTTGTTTGTGGGTTCAGTTGCAGAGTGTTACAATTCAGGAATCCACAATTGCCACATAACCCTGTGAGTGTGAATGTTACACCCCCTGTCCTTGATGCAGGGTCTTGACCACAGAACTATACAGTTGGAAAGCGCCCCATGGGTCACCTAGTACAACACCAAGCCAGCACATGAATCCAAGCCAAAGCATCCCTGAGAGGCAGCCACCAACCCTCCGCTTAAAAATGTCCACCACCCTCCAAGGGATCAGTTCCACTGTCAATCAACCCTTAGCCAGGATATTCTGGGTCCCGACCAGTGTATGCTGACCACGGATCAGGCCCATTGTTCCCTCATTGCTGCCTCCAGATGGGGCGGAGTCCAGATGGGCATGCTGGCCCATTGCTGCAGCTGCCGCTGCCGCCATTTCCCTGGCTCTCCCAGAATAATAATAATAATAATAATAATAATAATAATATTTATTTATACCCCGCCCCTCTGCTAAAAACAATCGGGGCGGCTTCCAACAATTAAAACATTATAATAATGACTAAAAACACCACCCACCCCTCCCCTCCCCCATAAAAAGACGTTAAACACAATAAGATTAAAACCTTCTAACTAAAAAACACATTAAAAACAAATATATACATAATTTTTAAAAAGCCAGGAGACTGAGTTCCTGAGGCCGGGATCTAATCAGGAAAGGCCTGCCGAAAGAGATCCGTCTTTAGTGCTTTTTTAAAGCTACTCAAGCTCGTCAGCTGACGGATCTCATTCGGCAGGCCATTCCACAATCTGGGGGCGATTACTGAAAAGGCCCTCTGGGAGGTTGCAGACAGCCTAGATTTTTGTGGCTGAAGCAGATTCCTCCCAGAGGACCGGAGTGCGGGGGGAGGATTGTATGGCAGAAGGCAGGAAGCCAGCCAACAAGATGTGACCACAGCCCACTGCAATGACCAACCTTGGTCACATGCTGCGGGACTCCTTCCTGCCTTCCGGGAGAGCCAGGGAAAATGGCAGCAGCAGCGGGGACTAGCCTGCCAGATGGGTTCCTGTGGATACCAAGGGCTGAGCCATTTCCTCCTGGCAAAAATGGAGCAAAACAGGTGTTAACTTTAAAAGTGTATTGGGCCCTAGCCTGTCTTCCCCCGTATATTCCCCAGGTGTAGTGAGGACAGCCTGGGTGCATAATGTGGCAAAAGCCCTGCATCATCAGGACTGCAGGTCTCTAAGATGGGGCAATGCAGGGTATATTGCCATGTAGAGAAGCCATTAGCGTCCAGACGTTCTTCCTAAAGTTAACTCAGAATCTCCTTTCTTGTAATTTGAATCCACTGATTTACATCCTACCATCTGCAGCAGCAGAAAACAAGCTCACTCCATCCTCCTCCACATGATGGCCACCCTCCAGATCTGCACCACTATCTCTATCAAGTCCCAATCTTCTCCTCTCCAAGCTAAACATGTCCAACATCCCTCAACCACTCTTCTCAAAGCTTTATTTCCAGACCTTTCATTCTTCTCCAGACACTTTCTAGTTTGGCATTATCCTGCTTCAACTGTGGGACCAAGGAGTTTGATCCATTGAATTAAAGATCGCCAAAGCATGTCCAGTAATACAACAGCAGCCCCAGGAAAGAATTTGGCCTCTTCCGATGAGGGCTGAAAAAATCTGCTTCCAAGAAGCTCTGAGTACAGTGGGCCCTTGGTACCCACCGGAGTTTAGTTCAAGGATCCCCTGGAGATACCAAAATCTGTGGATGCCCAAGTCCTGTTATATACATAAAATGGCAAACAGCAAGGTGGGCTTATTGGAATTCCCCCCACCCACCTGCTCCCAAATACTTCTGAGCCATGGTTAGTTGAATCCTTGGATGCAGAACCTGCGGACATGGAGGGCTGGCTGTATTATGAAAACAGGAAGGTCAAAAACCCCACACCGTGTTTCCCAATTCCTTGAGGTCAGTACATGCAAAAAGGATCTAGGAGTCTTAGTGGACCACAAGCTGAACATGAGTCAGCAGTGTGATGCAGCAGCTAAAAAAACCAATGTGATTCTAGGCTGCATCAAAAGGAGTATAGTGTCAAGAATGAGGGAAGTAATAGTGCCACTGTATTCTGCTTTGACCAGACCTTACCTGGAATACTGTGTCTAGTTCTGGGCACCACAATTCAGGAAGGATATGGAGAAGTTGGAACGTGTCCAGAGGAGGGTGACCAAAATGGTAGGAGGTCTGGAAGCCATTATGCCTTATAGAATCATAGAATCATAGAATTGCAGAGTTGGAAGAGACCACGAGGGCCATCCAGTCCAACCCCCTGCCACACAGGAAATCTCGATCATAGCATCCCCGACAGATGGCCATCCAGCCTCTGTTTAAAGACCTCCAAGGAAGGAGACCCCACCACGCTCCAAGGGAGTGTGTTCCACTGCCGAACAGCTCTTACTGTCAAAAAGTTCCTCCTCATGTTGAGGTGGAATCTCTGTTCCTGGAGCTTGCACCCATTGCTCCGTGTTCCAGTCTCTGGAGCAGCAGAAAACAAGCCTGCTCCATCCTCAGCGTGACATCCCTTCAAATACTTAAACAGGGCTATCATATCGCCTCTTAACCATCTTTTTTCCAGGCTAAACATACCCAGCTCCCTAAGTCTCTCCTCATAAGGCATCGTTTCCAGACCTTTCACCATTTTAGTTGCCCTTCTCTGGACACGCTCCAATTTGTCAATATCCTTTCTGAATTGTGGTGCCCAGAACTGGACACAGTATTCTAAGTGAGGTCTGACCAAGGCAGAATAGAGTGGCACTATTACTTCCCTTGATCTAGACACTATACTTCTATTGATACAGCCCAAAATCGCATTGGCCTTTTTAGCTGCTGCATCACATTGTTGGCTCATGTTCAACTTGTGGTCTACTAGGACTCCTAGATCCCTTTCGCACGTAGTCTCATTCAGCCAGGTCTCTCCCATCCTATATTTATGCATTTCATTTTTCCGCCCTAAATGCAGTACTTTACATTTCTCCGTATTGAATTTCATTTTGTTAGCTTTGGCCCAGCTCTCTAGTCTATCCAGGTCATTCTGAATTTTGATCCTGTCCTCTAGGGTATTAGCTACTCCTCCCAATTTGGTGTCATCTGCAAATTTGATAAGTATGCCCCTAATTCCCTCATCCAAGTCATTGATAAAGATGTTGAATAGCACTGGGCCCAGGACAGAACCCTGTGGCACCCCACTGGTCACATCTTTCCAAGACGAAGAGGAGCCACTGCTGAGCACCCTTTGGGTTCGGCCGGTCAACCAATTACAAATCCATTGAACAGTTAACTTGTCTAGCCCACATTTTACAAGCTTGTTTGCAAGAATGTCATGGGGAACCTTGTCAAAGGCCTTACTGAAATCATGTCATGGGGAACCTTGTCAAAGGTTATGAGGAGCAGCTTATGTTGCTGGGCATGTTTAGTCTGGAGAATAGAAGGTTGAGATGGGACATGATAGCTGTGCTTAAATATTTGAAGGGATGTCATACTGAGGATAGAGCAAGCTTGTTTTCTGCTGCTCCAGAGATTAGGACACTGAGCAATGGGTTCAAATTACAGGGGAAAAGATTCCACCTAAACATTAGGAAGAACTTCCTGACAGTAAGAGCTGTTTGGAAGTGGAATACACTGCCCTGGAGTGTGGTGGAGTCCCCTTCTTCGGAGGTTTTTAAACAGAGGCTGGATGGCCATTTATTGGGAATCATTTGATTCTGATTTCCTGCATGGCAGAATGGAGTTGGACTAGATGGCCTTTGTGGTCTCTTCCAAGTCTATGATTCTATGATTCTATCATCCCTTTCCTCTACCACGCCTGACTTTGAAGTAAATAAAGTCAATTTTGACATCATAGTAATGCCAACTGGTCCCGCGATAGCAAAATGTTGTCATGTTTGTGTGGTCAAACTGTGCTCTTGCCACAAATAAGGCACTGGTTTTCATTGACAGGACAAGCTGTCAATAGCTCTCAATATTGCTTTTTCTGCAGTATTGAAGAGCGTGCGAAAACACATCCTGCTGTAACTGCGAGACTGCAGTGTGAATGACCGGTGCTCTTTCCCCCCTCCCTGCTCCCAGTGAGAAAACTACCGGGTGAAAACGTGAAAACTATCCACAGGACACTCTTTTATGAACTGCCCTGGTTTCTTTGCATGTTTTTAGGTTTAAGTGTTTGTAAGTTTACTTTCTAAATTAGGGGGGGTGGGGTTTTTAAATCTGCTTGTGTCTTCTCATGAGAACTGCCAAAATCTCGCCCATGCTAAATCACGGAAGTGAAGTCCCATTCCTAAAGTGCTGCTGGTGGCCATGCAATAATTCCATGGTGGTATGGATTATAGCAACGTGTGATGTATGATTATAGCAACGTGTGATTAAAAAGTGTAATAAGCTGTATGATTATAGCAACATGTGATTAAAAAGTGTATTAAGCTTTCCTCATTTGTGGAATTACAGCATTTTTTTAGTTATTTTTATCAAGTTATATAACATAACCAACTCAAAATCATTTCTTATTTAACATATTCTCTCATAGTACATGCAACTGTTATATTACATTCTTAAAAGAAAAACATGTCATAAATGTAGATAATGGAATTTACTGCTGATTTAGACACTAAAATATACATTTTCTTACTACCTAAAAAACAAAAATTCCATTCTTTCAATTTCCATCATCTTCTTATTATTTTTATAGCTAAACTTCCTTCTCCTGCCCCCCCCCCCGATTTCACCAGGGTTACTTTTTAACTGTTTTCATATATAAAGATGTCCTATAAACTTTACATATATTCTGTTTCTTCTAAATTTATCAAATCTGTAAGATTAATTTGATCTAAAATACTGTAGTGTTATATATGTCAAGTTGATTTTATAGGATGAACTGGTTTTTATAGAAGCAAATCTACGAAAGATACAAAATGGACTACAAAATTTAAAATTTTGATCGAGAAAAAAACGACCTAGATGAAATTCTCTTTGATGAGAAAAAGCACCATGTGGCAAAATTTCATAACTTTTTTTTAGAGAGGAAAATGGAAAATGAAACTATTAAAGAGCAAATGGTCAAATGGGCGCAAGATATAGGTCGGGTGATTGAATTAGAAAGGTGGAAGAAGGCCTGGAAAGCCACTCAAAAATTTATTTGTCCCAAAATTTAAAAGAGAACTATTTGAAAGTTTTCTATAGATGGTATCTCACACCCATTAAACTAAACAGGATGTATGATATAGGAAATAAAAACTGCTGGAAATCTCTCTGGATTTCTTCGCAAACGAAGATTCAGGAAGGACTCATCCCGCACTTTCTGCAAGTGCGCTGATGACTAAAAAGGCCAATCCAAGATAAACAAGTCCGGTTGCAAAAAGCACAGCAGAAGGTCTCCTTGGGTGATGTTTCCGGGTTGTGATTCTTTCTGTCTTGTCGTTTCTCTTCAAGACTTGTTTGGCGTGAGTTCTCAAATAAGGCTGCAGCATTGTGGATAGTGTGTCTCGATGCCTCCCGATGTGAGGCCAGGGCAGATCATTGTTGGTCATCAATTTGGCTGAGCCTGAGATGTTGTTTCAGGGAGTCCTTGTATTGCATTTTTGGAGCGCCCCTCTTACGCTGACCTGTGGCGAGTTCACCGTAGAGTACTATTTGTGGAAGGCAATGGTCCTCCATCCTAGACACATGCCCTGCCCAGCGCAGCTGTGTTCTCAATATCATGGCCTCAATGCTGGTGATCCCTGCTTGCTCACGGACAGTAACATTCGTCACATAGTCAGTCCAGTGTATATTTAGGATTGTGCGTAAACAGCGCTGATGGAAGCATTCGAGGAGTTGTAGGTGGTGGCGATAGGTAACCCATGTTTCAGATCCATAAAGGAGGATAGACAGTACGATGGCTCTATACACACTGATTTTTGTGCTTTGCCTCAGGTGTTTATTGCTCCAGACTCTTTTGTGAAGTCTTCCAAATGCACTATATGCCTTTGCTAATCTGTGATCGATCTCTTTGTCAATCTTGGCATCTGTGGAGATGATGCTTCCCAGGTAGGTGAACTGCTGAACGGACTTAAGCACAGAATTGCCGACGGCAATGTGGGGATGGTGGTGTTCGTCCTGTGGTGCAGGCTGGTAAAGAACTTCCGTTTTCTTCAGGTTGACTTCCAGCCCAAACAGCTCTGCTGCTGTTGCGAAGCAGGATGTTAGGCGCTGCAGAGCTGCTTCTGTGTGGGCAACATGGGCAGCAGCATCAGCGAACTGCTGGAAATGTGACAATGCTAAAGCCACCATATTTTACAACTGGTGGAGTTGTTCAGTAGCTAGAAACTATTGGGGAAAAATACATAATATAATAAGTGAAATATTAAACATAAAATTCACAATGAATCCAGAATTATATTTATTAAACATGGTAGATGAAAGAAAAGATAAATTATTTAAGGGATCTTGGAGAATTGTTTTATATATGGTGTCTGCAGCAAGAGTACTCTACGCTGCAAAATGGAAAAAGAAAGAACCTCCCACCATTGAAGACAAGATAATCACACTAAAAGATATGATGGACATGAACAAATTAACAGCACTATTAAAAGATAGAACGGACAGTTCTGCTGAAAAGAAATGGGCTCCAATAAAGAACTATTGGAAGAAGAAGTGGAAAAATCTGAATAAAATTGGAATGACAGCATTTTTAGCTGCTAGTCTGATAAAGTCCTAAGTCTGGTGTTTCTTTGGAGGGAATGCTCCCTCAGTCCCTTTTTGGGACTGTTTGGGAAGGAGTATGAAACGAAAATTTTAATTGGTGTGCTGCTTTTATTGTTGCAGTTTTTTATGTTTTTATGTTTTTAATTCATATGTTTTAACAATATTATAACAATGGTAATTTATTTTTAAAAAAAAACCTTTTGTAACTTATGATGTTTTAGCTGTATTTTTTTAAATGACTGTAAGCTACCTTGGACCCCATCTTGGAAGAAAGGCAGGATATACAGTACATCAAATAAACAAATAAAGGCTTCCTCTGTTTTTGCCCTCTGGGCAAAACATAGCCCAGGTGGCTGTCTGTGCCCTCCAAGTCCATTTCTGTAGCCTTCAGATCTTCAAAATACCACCCCAACAAAAAAGACACCCCTCTATGAACCGCCAGTCACCTTTTAAATAGCTTTTGGGACACCCCACCCGACACAAGTTATCACAGGTGTGGGCAACTGTTGAGGAGGCCAGTGGCTAATTGCCCCACCCCAACACCCACAAGCCAAGCAAACTCAGGTGCCTCCATTTTCCTCAGTAATCCCTCTCAGAAAGGCAACAGCAAGTGACATCACATCGCTCCCTGTTGCCATTTTGATAGAGAGTGCTGAAGAAAATGGAGGAAGGTAGGGGTAGTAAGGGGCTCTAAGGTGCTTGTAGGGGCAAGGTGGGGGTATTTTCAATAGAGTTGGAAGATACCCCCAAGGGCCATCTAGTCCAACCCCCTGCCTTGCAAGAATATATAATCAATGCACTCCCGACAAATGGCTATCCAACCTCTCTTTAAAAATCTCCAAAGAAATAGACTCCACCACATTCTTTGATAGCAGCGCATCAGGAAGTTCTTCCTAATGTCTGGGTGGAATCTCTTTTCCTGGAGTTTGAACCCACTGCTCTGTGTCCTAGTCTCTGGAGCAGCAGAAAACAAGCTTGCTCCATTCTCAGTATGACATCCCTTCAAGTATAAAGCCAGTGCAGTTGGTCTAGGACTGGGAAGATACGCCCAGAGATGTAGCTCTGGGGAGAGCAAAATAAGGGCATTTACACACCCACAATAAGAATTCTTCCCCCCAGTGAAATTTTCCTTTTTCCCAAATTCCTAGCATTGCAGCAAGTGAGACCTTGCCATGCAGGAACACAAAATCACAGCACTCCCAACGATGACCACCACACTCTGAGGCAGTGTATTCCTCTGTCGAACAGCTCTTACTGTCAGAAAGTTCTTCCTAATGTTTAGGTGGAAACTGTCTTCCTGTAGTTTGAACCCATTGCTCTGTGTCCTAGTCTCTGGAGCAGCAGAAAACAAGCTTGCCCCATCCTCAGTATGACATTCCTTCAAAAAACTTTGGGAACTTTCTGGATGACTGGGGCCCAAGAATGCCTGAAAATTGTTCTATTCTTTTTTAAAAAAAGGAGTGTTGGAGGTATTCAGAGGCTATAAAAGTGGGGTCTGGGAGGGGTGCATGTGGTCCTCAGACCACTCTATCCCACCACTCCCAGTTTGACACCAAAAATACATGTTCTTTCAGCCTCTTCCAAGTTCACTTCTCTTTTGCATGCCCATTGTTTTGGCATTTTTGGTGGTCCTCTTGGCTGCGGCAAGGTCCCCACAACCAAACACACACACACTCCCCCACATATTGAAACTGCTCACAGCTGCTCAGCACAACAGCTCAAAGGTTGCCTCTTCTATATTTTTTAAGTTAATCAAACCAAACAAACAAACAAAAAAAAAGTCCACAAACCTAATCATGCAGCCGGTTGCTGATATAAGCAACCTCTCCCCCACAGCACACCTCCTCTTTTCCAGGAGTCCTAAATACCTCCTGGCCATTACCTGTACTGTAATATTGCACACTTTGGCAAATTGCTTGGATTTCTATTTTGGAGCACTCCGGGCACGAAGCTAGGCATGATAATTTCATCCATTAAGTGGTCCATTAGTTACCGTGGAAACAAACTCTCCCCCTCCCAAAATAAAGTATACAGGTATTAACACAGTTTTGGTGCCTCAGCTAAATATAGTCCACAGGAGACCAGCACAGAGCCTCAAAAGAAAAGCCGTGGGCCAAGATCCTACACTATGCTTGCACGGTGCAAACCTGCACTCAAGTAGTTGAGCAATGGTTGCAACACTCCATCTTTCTGCTGGATACCAACAATGTGCAACCAATGGTTTGTCTGCCTATGTGCCTGCTTCTTGGCCCATTGGGCAAAGGGGAGCCATAATGGATATTTTGACAACCCCAGTGAATCAAACGGAACATCAGGGGTGTGCAACTGCATGGGGGGCATGATTAACAACCCAAGACTCCCTGTGGGCTGCATCCACCCCCAGGAAGCTCATATACCTCCATATATACAGTCGGCCTCCTGTATCCACAGATTCTGTATCCACGGGTTCAACTATCTATAGCTTAGAATAATAGAATGATAGACTTGGAAGAGACTTCAAGGGCTGTCAGGAATGCTTTGATTGTGTCTTCCTGCAGGGCAGGGGGTTGGACTAGATGGCCCTTGTGGTCTCTTCCACCTCTATGATTCTATGATTCTAGACAATGACCTAGTGTAGAGGGGAATCAGATTTAACCCTCTGTCCCCTTCTATGGTTCCAATCTGGATTGGATCCCCCAACTTTTAACTATCAATCCCTTCATTTCAAGTATCTGGAAGGAAATGGTTCTAGGTTCTTCTAGAGTTGTGAAATCCATTCTCCCTCTGGATTCCACTTAATCTGGGCCACATGAGAGATATGGTGAGTCCACTTCAGGGTTTACTCTGAACTTTAAAGGAACTATCCAGTGGTGCTGAAATTTACTCCCCAAAATAGGTTTGACACTATTGATACCAGTAAAACCAGAGTAGACTCAGGGTCCCCATTGATATTGGAGCCAACCGTGAGATGAGGTCTAACAATGGAGCCAACCGTGAGATGAGGGAGCCCTGGTGGCGCAGTGATTAAATGCCAGTACTGCAGCCACAGCATTATGGGTTCGATCCCAGAGGGCTCCAAGTTGACTCAGCCTTCCATCCTTCTGTAGGTTGGTAAAATGATTACCCAGCTTGTTGGGGGCAATTAGCTAACACATCGTAAACCGCTTAGGGAATGCTTTGGTACTGAAAAGTGGTATAGAAATATCAGTGCTATTGCTAAAACTATTGCTAACAGATCTACCTGGCTCCCTCACGTTACTGCCAGACACACCTCAGCACTGAGCACTTTTCTTTTTGGTCATCCTGTTAAAATCTGGCTCCCATCTCCTGAACTTGGCCTTTGTGAAGCACTTGCTGCTGATCCTGTCGCATGATTAACATCTCTCTGCACTGGAGGTTTTGATCGTATCTGACTCAGGCATCTGTTGTCTTATTTTGATGAGTACTGTCTGCTTTGCAGCAAATTCCAAATGTTACAGCCTTAGTGTAATTGAACTAAATGGAAATGAATGGCCTGTTGGAACTACTGAATTATGTCTGGAATTGAATTGATCCTAGACTGCTTTATTGAAGTCATCTCTTGATAATGTATTATTGTTGTGAGTCGTTGGGGGGGGGGTGCAGCTACGCAGGGAATGCATCCAAATGCCAGAAACCCTGATCTTGCTGGCCATCTTAAGATGCATGGTGATGTGATCAATGTGTTTGTCTTCAAGGTGCCACCATATTCTTGGTGGTTTCGTGGGGATCAGGGCCCAAACTTCCAGCACTGCAGAACTGCATCCCTGCTTTATTGTTCCTTTTGTTTGCCCTGCATTATGCTCCATTACAGGACTTGAGCTGGGTACATGAAATTTGCCAACATCTCCAGCTGTCCAGAGCAAGAGCTCCCTTTCTTTCCTTTGCCACACACATCTGTATGGTACTGTTAGTAAGGCTCACACCCCACTGCCAGAGACCTCAGAAACTGACATATAATAAAATTGGTGTATTTAATAATTTGGTTCATTAATGTGGCCTTCCACAAGGGAGAGGCATGAGGGTCTCAGAAAGGTCATCTGAGTGGCATGCTTTACCCTAGGAAGACTAAGGCTAAAAGTCAAAAGGACACATTTCCCAGTGAAAAGGGAGACAATGGATGGATGACTCTTTTGGATGCTGATTTTGAAATTTCCTCTCCTTAATTCCCAACCTTAAGACAGAGGTTGCTCAAGCTTTTTAAATCCAATCACTGGGCATTAAGGATAGTTTGAAACATATTAGCAGTTTCCACACCGATTGTCAAGAACAGGAAAGTCATTGTGCAATCCATAGAGGCTCATGGAATCTATTGCTCCAACCCATGAAGCATCCACTCCCCTCAGGTGTATTGGAAGGTATAAATGACCCCTAAAAATCTGCTCATTGCACACAGTTCCAGTTATAAGGGACACCCTATCACTCTGTCTGATCCACCCAGGTTCCTCCATCTGCTCTGCTGGATTGACTACAGGACAGGTTGTATCACCCACAACAAATCTTCTTACTACCCTCTCGCTAAGTTTTTTCTATTGCCTTTCTATAGCCTTGTGTGAATGCTTTCTGTGTGAATGTCTGTGTGTTTGGTGTTATTTTTGAACTCTTTAATAAAAAACCATACTTAATTTCACATGTGTGTGTATGTGCTGTCTACGCACAATCTTAAATAGACACTGGACTGACTTTGTGACGAATGTTGCTGTCGTTGAGCAAGCAGGGATCACCAGCATTGAGGCCATGATATTGAGAACGCAGCTGCGCTGGGCAGGGCACGTTTCTAGGATGGAGGACCATCGCCTCCCAAAAATACTACTCTACGGTGAACTCGCCATGGGTCAGCGTAAGAGGGGTGCTCCAAAAAAGCGATACAAGGACTCCCTGAAACAACATCTCAGGCTCGGCCAAATTGATCACCAACAATGGTCTGCCCTGGCCTCACATCGGGAGGCATGGAGACGCACTATCCACAATGCTGCAGCCTTATTTGAGAAACCACGCCGAACAAGTCTTGAAGAGAAACGACAACGCAGAAATAATCACAACCCGAAAACATCACCCAAGGAGACTTTCTGCTGTGCTGTCTGCAAATGGACTTGTTTATCTCGGATTAGCCGTTTTAGTCATCAGAGTGCTTGTAGAAAGTGTGGGATGAGTCCATCCTGAATCTTCGTTTGCGAAGAAAAGCCAGAGAGAGAGGTATTCCATCCAGGCTAGTACTGGTATACAGAGGTTTCAAGATTCCCTTGTTACCCCCTATCGCATCGCTAAAATCGAGTTGCTGCTAATTTCCCCAACATATTAGAAACTCAATATTTTCTTGGAATTTTCCAAGGAGCATTTTTGGTAACAGTACCACTGTTCTCTGCAACAATCACAACCACATACGCTGCAGAAAAAGCAGGAAAGCTGTTGTATTTTGTCACTGTTGCACTT
Source organism: Gambelia wislizenii (assembly GCA_030847615.1). Lineage (NCBI taxonomy): Eukaryota > Metazoa > Chordata > Lepidosauria > Squamata > Crotaphytidae > Gambelia > Gambelia wislizenii. Next base: position 497,856,182 of record JAUMIR010000001.1, on the reverse strand, counting down.
ACATTAGCAAGTGGACATGAGGGTTATTAATAACATTTCACCTAAACATTTCATGGATGAGGGGGGGAAAAGGCCTTGGTTGGCATTGCTTTGATGAGTTATGATGGCCTAAGTTGGACTTACGCCACTGTAGTCCACTTCTTTGCTCGTTGCTGAGGTCAGAGTTCTGTTCTGACCATGCAACGATCAAAGTCCCACCACAAAACCCACTTTTTCAGTATGGCAGTTCTTCCCCCAATGTGGCCATTGCTTTGTTGTTGGAAAGCAGGGGAGATATGTCCAAGCTATCTTCCTATCGCTGGACACACTACAAGGATATAATCTTCAAGGACCTCTTAAGGACCCCTGGGAGGACCCTGAGAATGCCTGTCAGTGCATCTAGCTAAAGGGAGATAACAGGACACATCTCAGCTGCCTCCCCACAACATAGAAATGGCCATCCTTGGGGGAGGGGGGTACCATCCTGAAAAGGTGGACTTTGTGGGGAGGGTTGTGCTGGGAGACATATTGTAGTGATGAGCTGCGTCCTGACCCCTAAACTTTTATTTTCACAGAGATGTACTAAATTGCTTAATGTATTAATTATATTCATCCCTTGGCTTTCTCTTATCAAATGCTGCTGAAGGCAACCACAATTTCACATTGTGTGGGTTCCCTTCCCCCACACACATATACTGCTTCCAAGAACCCAGCAGGTGCTGCCCCAGCTGTTGACTGGAGGAAAGGCAACAAGGTGGAGAGGCAACCAGGCAGACCCTGGCTATAATTCTATAGCTGGAAAAAGAGACCCAAGATCATGTTGCTGGGTCTCCAGCAACTCATCAGAGATAGACTCATAGAATCATAGAGTTGGAAGAGACCTCAAGGGCCATCTAGTCTAACCCCGTTCTGCAATGCAGGAATATACAATCAAAGCATTCCTGTCAGATGGCCATCCAGCCTCTGTTTAAAAGCCTCCAAAGGAGGAGACTCCACCACACTCCCAGGCAGCAGCAGATTCTACTTCCGAACAGCTCCTACTGTCAGGAAGTTCTTCCTAATGTTTAGGTGGAATTTCTTCCCGGAGTTTGAATCCATTGCTCCGTGTCCTAGTTTCTGGAGCAGCAGAAAACAAGCCTGCTCCATCCTCAGTATGGCATCCCTTCAAATATTTAAAGATGGCTATCATGTCCCCTCTTAACCTTCTCTTCTCCTGACAATTCTATGATTCTATGATTCTGTGAGACTAAACATGGCCAGCTCCCTAAGCCGCTCGTCATAAGGTATAATGGCTTCCACACCTTTCACCATTTTGGTCACCGTCATCTGGGACATTCCATCTTGTCAATATCCTTTTTGAATTGTGGTGCCCAGAACTGGACACAGTATTCCAGGTGAGGTCTAACCAAAACAGAATAGAGTGGCATTAGTACTTCCCTCAATCTAGACACTATACTCCTATATTAGATCGGAAAAGGGTAGCTCAAATTTTGTTTCCTGACTGCAGTTCTCCAACTGCTTGGGTGCATCCCCTTTCCTCTTTACTTGCCAGTAGATGGCTATCGAAGGATGCACCGGCTCTTAAAAGCCATCTGGGGAAGGGGACTGAATGTTGCATGAGGAGCTAGTGAATACCACTTTTGCACCATCCAAAAAGAAAAGATGAGATGCATGCATGTAATCTGGATTTACACACATGCAGGTAAGGAACGGGAAGCCAAATAGTGACTAACAAGGACATGTTAAAATAAAAATAACAATAATGGCTGGCATTGTGCATTCCTGTTACGGATTTGTAACCCAGAGCTATGGATCTCTAACTGCTTTGAGTATTCATTAAAACAACATAGTCACAATCACTGCACTATTGCCATGATTGTAATTGCCCCCCAAGCCCACTTTAACAGCCAGTAGCTGTTCAGCTACAGTTCAGGGAGCAAGGAAGATAATGTTTCCAGCCCCTTCATGCCAATGAGTGAGACTGCGACAATCAGAAATAAGACCCCTGTTGCAGTTCCTCATCACAGCCTCACTAAGAAGACCCTCTCCCATGTTCCCACCAAATAAATGTCTGCAGGGGTGCTTGTGGAAAAAAAAAAACTGGCCATATTAAGGGCCATGCACACACAACCTTTCTGAAAGCACAACTCACTTCTGCAATAATTTTTATGCCAGCAACAGGATTCGGATTCTATCCTTTGGATTTCTCTACAAACCAGGTTAGTTTACATGATTTATCATCATCCCTATCTTGCATAAAAGAGTATCATTATTAACAATAATCATCATAGCATACATGTTACAGATGCACATTTTGAGAGATTCCAGAAGAAACACAGTGTGGCCATGATAATGGACCCTGGTTTTCTACTAGGACGGGGGGACAAGGTCTTTTGGAAAATACAGTCAGATCATGATCCACGTGGTGCATCACAGCTGCGAGCTCACCTGTGGCCGAGGGTGGCCTGTCACCAAACATGTTAGCTCCAGCGTTTCTCCTTCACGGATAGTGTACACTCTCTCAGAATATCGTTCCTCCTCAATGTTGCAGGCTAGGCCTGAGTGGATGATCCTCACGGTGGGTGGGGCTGTAAAGGAAACCAGGAGGAAAATTCATCAGCAAAGGCCTGGTGCAAAAGAGATGGTGTGTGTATATGTTGTCATGAACATGCAGAATTAACATGAATGCAAAGCAGCTAAACTTCATGGATGTGGGGCTTTGGGGTACTGTTATGAGGAAGACAGGTAACAACCTGCCAGCTGGGCACATGAGGAGCACCAGAGACAACCCACTGTCCCCAGGGAATGGCAAGTAAAAAACAAATGATTCCCCACCAAAACATTGTCAGATTTCTCTAAGGTATCATGAGGGCTAGAAACCCACCACCATTTTGTAATAGTCAATGGAGGTTGGCCGAATTCTAGGACAGGTGCCACTTTGAGGACAGAGGTTCTACAAATGAAACTATGGACCAAAATCCTACATCAAGGAGATAATAAATCATAGAGTCGGAAGAGACCACAAGGGCCATCCAATCCAAACCCTGCCATGCAGGAATAAACAATCAAAGCATTCCTGACAAAAGGCCATCCAGCCTCTTTCTAAAAACCTCCAAAGAAGGAGACTCCACCACACTCCCAGGCAGCAGTTTACTCCACTGCTGAACAGCTTTTACTATCAGGAATTTCTTTCTAATGTTTAGGTGCAATCTCTTTCCCTGTAATTTGAATCCCTTGCTCCATGTCCTAGTCTCTGGAGCAGCAGAAAACAAGCTTGCTCCATCTTTAGTATGACATCCCTCCTAATATTTAAACAAAACTATCATGTCCCCTCTTAATCGTCTCTTCTCCAGGCTAAACATACCCAGCTCCCTAAATAACTCATCATACATGGCTTCCAGACCTCCCATCATTTTGGTTGCCCTCCTCTAGACATGTTCCAGTTTGTCCATATCCTTCTGAAATTGTAGTGCCCAGAACTGGACATAGTATTCCAGGTGAGGTCTGACCAAAGTAGAATAGAGTGGTACTATTTATTCCCTTGATTTAGACACTATACTCCTATGGATGCAGCCTAGAATCGCATTGGCTTTTTTAGCTGCTGCATCACACTGCTGACTCATATTCAGCTTGTGGTCCACTAAGGCTCCTAGATCCCTTTCACATGTACTGCCATCAAGCCAGGTGTCACCCATCCTATATCTGTGCATTTCATTTTTACTGCACAAGTGTAGTATCCTACATTTCTCCCTGTTCAAATTCCTTTTGTTAGTTTTGGACCAGCTTTCTAACCTGTTGAGGTCATTTTGAACTCTGTGCCTGTCCTCTGGGGTATTAGCTATCCCTCTTAATTTGGTGCCATACGCAACCTTGATAAGCATACCCTCTATTCCCTCATCCAAGTCATTGATAAAGATGTTGAATAGCACTGGGCCCAGGACAGAAATGGAGGGTAACTTTACATTCACCCAGTTACATCATGATTACGCATTCATGAATTACAAGAGTGAGTTTTACCTTGAATCCCATCTTAGGAGAAAGGTGGGATATAAATCCAATAAATAAATAAACATGACACAACCAAATGCTCAAACAAATTTGAAATGTGCAATTGCAGATTACAATACACAGCTGCATGTGAAATTGTACAAGTGCAATGGCACCGCATGGGGAAAACTGAGCTAAATGCACCAGAGAAAAACATTCAGCTACATCTGTAGGGGAACTTCAAGTGACCACAGATTTTATTACATCTTGTCCAAAAACTGTACTGCTACAATCAGTCCCCATATCCATGGATTTTGTATCCATGGATTCCACCTTCTATAGCTTGAAAATATTCCCTCAAAAATATATTTCAAAAAGGAAACCACAGTTTTGGCCTTTTATATAACAGATACCATTTTACTACACCTTGTACATAATGGGACTTGAGCGTCCATGGGTTTTGGTATCCACAGAGTTCCTGGAACCCAACCCCAGTGGATACCAAGGTCCCACTGTATAGCATAAGGGAACTTGTACAAGCCATGTATAATTCACTAACAGGATGCCAGCCAATGGTGTTGCTGGATCTGATTCATTGAACCCGCTCCCATTTCCAGCAAAGAGTCAGATGTCCCTAGGAATCTGGCCAGTAGTGCTCCATGAGTGAGATATCTCCCATTGTCTCTATCTGTTTGCTACCTGACCCACTGGATGTGCTCCAGGTCTCTCTGAGTCCAAGCCAAATGCTCTCCTCCCATTGCAAAATCTCTGCCAGCTCAGATAACATGCACAAAGGGTGCCAAAGCCCAAGCCAGCTAAGCCTGGAGAGTAGTGTGTGATTCTCCAAGCATGCCATCCACAACAGGAAGAGACTGACAACCATAACAAGAGCACCTCCACCAGGTGGAGGTGATGGGAACATGAGAGGAGTGGGCACAAAAGGGCATCAAGATGTCATTCAGGGATGCAAATCTTTATTCTTTTTTTGTTCTCAAATGCAAGAACAAAGAATTCAAAAAATTGCCACACACAAACACCCATCATCCCCAATAGGAGAGAATGTGAGAGTTTCTGTTGCAGTTTTTGATTATTTTTCACATTTTGGGACTTCTTTGGCAAAAAAATCATAATCATAATCATAATCATCTGTCCCCAAAAAACAACAACCTTTGAAAAGATATTGGAGATCAGAGGCTTGGAAAAACCCCACAGGAGCACACAAAGATGATGTTACTGTACCGGAAACGGGTCCCAGTTTCAAAAGACGTCACCACCCTTGCATGCTGCCTCCGTGCTGACATGACAAAAAGGAATCACTTTTCTATAGATTTTTCGTGGTTTTTTTCTGGGCTGTGAGGCCATGTTCTGGAAGAGTTTATTCCTGACATTTCGCCTGCATCTATGGCTGACATCTTCAGGAGTACATTCTTTGAAAATGTCAGCCACAGATGCAGGCAAAACATCAGGAATAAACTCTTCAAGAACATGGCCTCACAGCCCGGGGGGGGGGGGGAAACATGGAAAACCGATGGATACTGGTTGTGAAAGCCTTCAACTTCACGTCGCTTTTCTTCCCGCCAATTAAAAGTGATGGCTTTTTCTTTGATCCATCACAGACTCAGAAGGGAGCCAGCATGCCAGGATGCCGACGTGCAAAAACGGGACCCATTTCCGGTACAGTGATGTCATCCTCGCGAGCTCCTGTGGGGCTTTATTCAAGCATCTGATAATCTCCATAGTGTCCAAATTGTTCTAGGCAAAATCCACTGTTTTCTGGACAAAAAATGGACAAGGGAGCCCTGGTGATGCAGTGGTTAAATGCTGTTATTGCAGCCACAACGTTGCAAGTTCTATTCCAGCGGGCTGCAAGGTTCGCTCAGCCCTCCATCCTTTCGTAGGTCGGTAAAATGAGTACCTGGCTTGTGGGGACAATTAGCTAACACACATTGGAAACTGCTTAATGCAGTGTAGATGTGTAAAGTGCTATTGCTTAACAATTGTAAGCTCCTCTGAGAGCCTTTGTGGCTGAAGAGCAGGTATAAATACCTAAATAAATAAATATAAACATTAAACCTCTTGTTTTTTAGCACAAAAAATGAATATGACTTTTTTCCAGGTGGGGGAAAAAAAAACCCTGCTGAAATGGAAGATGTCTTGCTGTACCTGGCCATCTACTCAGTTGACAATCCTGATATTTTGAGACAACCCTTCTTAGAATCATAGAATCATAGAATCATAGAATTGCAGAGTTGGAAGAGACCACGAGGGCCATCCAGTCCAACCCCCCTGCCACGCAGGAAATCTTGATCAAAGCATCCCTGAGAGATGGCAATCCAGCCTCTGTTTAAAGACCTCCAAGGAAGGAGACCCCACCACGCTCCGAGGGAGTGTGTTCCACTGTCGAACAGCTCTTACTGTCAAAAAGTTCCTCCTCATGTTGAGGTGGAATCTCTGTTCCTGAAGCTTGCATCCATTGCTCCGTGTTCCAGTCTCTGGAGCAGCAGAAAACAAGCCTGCTCCATCCTCAGCGTGACATCCCTTCAAATACTTAAACAGGGCTATCATATCGCCTCTTAACCGTCTTTTTTCCAGGCTAAACATACCCAGTTCCCTAAGTCTCTCCTCATAAGGCATCGTTTCCAGACCTTTCACCATTTTAGTTGCCCTTCTCTGGACACGCTCCAATTTGTCAATATCCTTTCTGAATTGTGGTGCCCAGAACTGGACACAGTATTCTAAGTGAGGTCTGACCAAGGCAGAATAGAGTGGCACTATTACTTCCCTTGATCTAGACACTATACTTCTATTGATACAGCCCAAAATCGCATTGGCCTTTTTAGCTGCCGCATCACACTGTTGGCTCATGTTCAACTTGTGGTCTACTAGGACTCCTAGATCCCTTTCGCACGTAGTCTCATTCTTGTGCAAGAAAATGCACGTAGTCTCATTCTTGTGCAAGAAAATGCACAAGTATTCCTTAAATTCCTAGATTTGAATCCAGGACCAGCAGCACCAGCATTACCCCCTTTAAACCCGTGGGTGGAAACATTGTAGACTGGGGGCCACAGCTGACCACTGAACCCCACATCCACAGTCCCTGAACCCTCCCAAGAGTCTGCCAAAGCCCTTGAGTACCCCAATATTATTTAAAATTTTGGGGAGGGTGTGATTTTGGAGCAATTTTCTGTCCCCATCCTGCCCAAAATGCCCCACATCCATGTGAGTTTGTCTCCTCCATTGAACTGAATGGGGGAAGCTCTGTATGCAAACCAAGATCTCCTGTGCCTACAAGGAATTAAATGGATGCAGGCACGTTCATCCTCATTTTATTAATCTCCAAGAACCCCCTGAAGGAAACTTTCCATTTTTTAATTTTAACTGAAGATATTTTGGTTTTAATTTACAAAAAATAAACCCAACAACTTTTCATTATTATACCCTTTTTTTATTGCAGATACCACTAGAAATGTATTATCTTGCTCGTTACCCAAGCGAAGCACTTTAATGAGGACCATAAAATTAAGCAGTCAGCACAATGGGACCAATCCCGTTGTCTCTTTATGCAACTAAAGACTGAAAACCTTCATTCTTAAGGGTTGGACCACTGGATTATTTATTGGTAATACAAAGGCTATGGATCCAATCGTTCTTAAGGAGAAAGGAAGGAGAAAGGAGGGAGAAAGGCTGTGAAGGAATGTAGGGGTCCCTCTGTCCATCCACACATATCTTGAGGGTCCCGCAATACTCTTAAAGCTGCCACCAGTCCTTGACATTAAATTTTAACCCTTTCTTGGTAACCCAAGGGGACGTTACAGGGTCAGTTTCCTTCACAATGGCAAAGGTAGAGGGGGAGGATGTTCTTGCAATTCACAGTTGGGCATCTTTCCAATCAAGGCCAGGCCTAAGATGAGCCATCCCAGCATTCTTGGCGCCTGCATTTGGAAAGTGAACATGCACTCTCCTCTTCAAATGTGCTTCATCAGGGACTAAAATCCAAAGTGAAGGCTTCCCATTCTACCTTCTCCATCACACATGGCCTGGAAGCCATTCCCTACGAGGAGCAGCTTAAGGAGCAGAGCATGTTTAGCTTGGACAAGCAAAGGCTAAGAGGTGGCATGATAGCCATGTTTAAATATTTTAAAGGATGCCATATTGAAGAGGGGGCAAACTTGTTTTCTGCTGCTCCAGAGACTGGGGAATCATCTACATTGGGCAGGATACACCAGCTCCCCACCAGTGTATCCTGCCCATGGATCAGTCCTATTCCTCCTCTGTTATCTGGACAAAACAGGCCGGCATCCAGATGGACACGCTGGCCCATCCCTGCAGCTTCTGCCGCCTGCATCCCCCTCTCCAGATCCAAGCAGTAGGCCTGAAACATGTGAGCAAGATACCTTGCATTTGACCAGCCTTAGTCACACGCTGCGGGCCCCTTCCTAGATCCGGGAGAGTGAGGCAGCCAGCAGCTACAGAATAGGCATGCCTGCCAGAATGGGCTCTTACGGCCATGTGGGGCCTGGTCTTTTTTATTTTGGCTGGAATGCATTTAAACAGGTATTTTCGTAAAACCATGTAATAGGCCCTACTTCATCTTCCTCCTGTCTTAGGTCCATCTTTGCCCCAGGGGTCATGAGGATTGCCCAGGGTCAAAACAGGGCAATAGCCCTACATAGTCAGGACTGCAGGACTCCAAGATGGGGTAAATTGCCAATGTAGACACACCCTAGGATATAAAGCGGTGATGGTGAACCTATGACACATGTGTCACCAATGACACGCGTAGCCATCTGTGGTGACACGCGGCTAGGCCTCCTCCCTCCCCCGCAACCTCAACACCATCCCTTAAGTGGCGGGGGGGGGGGCTTTGAAGCCCCAATCACCACTTTAGGGAGGGTGGGAGGGGGGGGAAAGTGGCAGGCGGGGCTACGAAGCCCCGATCACCACCACCACCCCTGAGGCCTGCCTGCTTCCCTGGAGCTGCTTTGGAAAGGCCGGGTAAGGTGGCAGGCTGGCGGGAGGGTGGGCAGGAGTCTGCCCGGCCTCTCCCCTGCCTTCCCAAGGGGGCTCCGGGGCTTTGAAGCCCTGCAGCCGCCTTGGAAAGGCTGGGGAAGGTGGCGGTTTGGTGGGACTCTGCCCAGCCTCTCGCCGGCCTTCCCAAGGGGGCTCCAGGGTTTCAAAGTCCTGGAGCCACCTCTGAAAGGCCAGGGAAGATGGCGGGCGTGCTGCCAGGTGGGCAGGCAGGAGTCTGCCCGGTCTCTCCACAGCTTTCTCAAGGGGGCTCCGGGCCTTCGAAGCCCCGCAGCTGCCTTAGAAAATGCCAGGGAAGGCAGTGGGCGGGAGCCTTGGAAGCCTGTCGGTGCCTTGGGAAGGGATGGGGGGAAGCGTACGGATGGGAGGTTTCCCACCCTCCCCTTGCCAAGGCAGCAACAGGTTTCATGAGAAGCGCCATCGGTGCCTTGGGAAGGGAGGGGGGAAACATGCGGGTTGGAGGCTTTCCGCGAATAGTCAAAGTCGCGAATGTGGAGGGGCAACTGTATACATTTATGTTATTTAAACAGTAAATATCGCAAAATAATGTTTTTTCCTCTAAGTGACACACCCTTGAGTTATGCTCAGTTTTTTAGTGAAGTTTGACACACCAAGCTCAAAAGGTTGCCCATCACTGACACAGAGCAATGGGTTCAAACTACAGGAAAAGAGATTCCACCTAAACATTAGGAAGAACTTCCTGATGGTAAGAGCTGTTTGGCAGTGGAATGCACTGCCTGGGAATGTGGTGGAGTCTCCTCCTTTGGAGGTTTTTGAACAGAGGCTGGATGGCCATCTGTTGGGAATGATTTCATTAGGTATTCCTGCATGGCAAAAGGGGGTTGGACTAGATGGCCTTTGGGGTAACTTCCAACTCTAGGATTCTATGAAAACTCTTTGCTTTGCAACAACAGAAACAACAATCCAACATTTTGTTCAGAAAACAGCACTGGTTTTGTGTAAAAGAGAAAGGGTGGTTTTGTGTGTGTGTATATATGTATAAATGATTTTTTTTCACAAATATCGTCCAAAATGTGAAGAGTGGCTGAAAAATATGAGAAACCTCTCAAAACCCTGTCCAGGGAATAGAAAACTTTTCAAATGAATTGTTTTAGCATTGAAGAAGGAGACAAGTGAAGATTTGCATCCCTAATTTCGAGAACTGATTTAAAGTTAGAAATAGAAAAGAAGGGAGCACCACTGCCAACAGCTGTCTAAGAAGCCATAAAACATGAGGAAGATGAATTTTCAAATTAACAAAATAGCTTTTCAAGCAGACTTCTACCTGTGCTTTCTTTTGTATGAGATTTATCTGCAGAAGAAAAAAAAACTGCCTTGTGCTGTTTCATCCCTTCTGAAAACTGATCAAAACTCCCTGGCCACCACCCACCCACCACTCTGGCATCTGCCAAACTTTCAGCAAATTCACTTCCAAGAAAACCTGCATTTGAACAGTCACAGATTTCATTCCTTGAACCTTAGGTTACTCTCCTGGGCACTCTGCTCCCTGAAACAGGACATGTACCCACAAACAACTCAGTTTCCCTTGAGAGAAAGTAAGAAAGATCGGGCTGCAGTGGAGTCATTTAAAATAATTATCAACTGGTTCTGCAATTTTTTGCCAAAATGCGCACAGTGGGCCCTCCCTATCTGCAGGATCTGGATTCGACCATCTGCAGACTGACATTTAAAAAAAATAATCAAATATTCAATACTACATTGAAATCAAATATTAAAAATACATTATTTTAAAAAAATACTCACAAAAAGCACTGTGGGGACACTCATCTCTCCCCCACCCTACCTGGTGGCCTCGCAAGAGCACTGTGGTGGAAGCTATTCTATGGCACTCCCCTCATAGCCCCCACATCCTGAAGCGGACTGCCAGGCCAGGATCTTTGGCAGGCCGCCTACATACTGCTAAGTTTAAGGGTAGCAAGATGCTCTACAGGATTAAGGATAAAAATTAAAATAAGCCAGTTTAAATGATGACACCAATGTAATATATATATATTTTAAAAAACCTTAATGGATTTACATAATAAATGGAGCCCTGGTGGCGCAGTGGTTAAACGCCAGTACTGCAAGTCGCCACGTTGCAAGTTCGATCTCAAGGGCTCCAAGGTTCACTCAGCCTTCCATCCTTTCGTAGGTCGGTAAAATGAGTACCCAGATTGTGAAGGCAATTAGCTAATACACATTGGAAACTGCTTAATGCAGTGTGGATGTGTAAATTGCTATTGCTTAAAACAATTTGTAAGCCGCTCTGATAGCCTTTGTGGCTGAAGAGTGGGGTATAAGTACCAATTTAAATTAAAATTAAAATAAATTAATACAAACTTACTATGATATCATGCCCTGGACCCCCTCCTAATCCCAGGGGCCATGTCCTCCATGTCCTCACACTGGTCCCCCTTCCTAATCCTGGGGGCCTAATCCTGGTGGGGGGCATGGCTCCCCTGCTGATGGGTAAGAAGCCACTGGGTCAGGGAGGGGGAGGAAACACTGGGGAAGCCACCATCACCATGTGCACAAGCCCCAGAACTTTATCAGATGCGGCAAATATTGAGTCATAACAATGCCTAATGATCACGAAAGGGCACCAATACCAGACGGTGTTGTGCTTTCACGATCATGTATTGAAAATAAGGCATGCTTTTTTATTGTTGGGCCAAGCCATCAACAGATCAGCTGTGGCGTTTTTTTGCTGTGATTGCAAGCATGTGAAACCGTGCCCTGTTCTGCTGGTGCAATTTCAGCATCAATGGGCAATCCCTGCAGGAACACTTCTGGGTGGGAATGGGAAAACTAGCCATGGGACCCTCTTTTTATGAACCTCCCCGTGTTGCAGGCAAGTTTTTAAGTGTGTTCCAGTGCTTGTGTGTTCATTTTTTAATTTAGCTGTGTGTGTGTGTTTTTTTACTTTTAAGTGCGCTTGCATCTTCTCACGAGAACTGCTGCAATCTCGCTCACCCAACAACGCAGAAGTACGAGGATTCTTTTTCACACGATCATGGCAATGTTTAATAGTTTGGGTCCTTTTGCCAGCACAAAACAGTGTAAAATATGGTGCCGAAAACAGTTTTAGAAGCTTGTCAGATAAAGTCCCCAGTCTCCCCTCCTCACCCTGACCCTCACTTTCCCCTCTTCCTGCCTCACTATCTTCCCCATGTGCACACCGAAGGCAGCCATTGCCACAGGGAAGAGAGGAAGAGGGGGAAGTGAGGGTCAGGGTGGGGAGGGGAGACTGGGGCACATGTCTGCATGGCATCAGCTGCCCTTGGGGTGCACGCAGGGGTAGTGGGCTGGAAGAGATCAGGTGGGTGCTTGCGTTTTCTATACTGTAAAGTCTCTTCATATCAGGGACTTGAGCATCTGTGGGTGTTTTGTATCCACAGGGGGTCTTGGAACCCATTCCCACAGGTACGGAGGGCCCACTGTAAGTGTTAACCAAAATATTTTCATTTGTTGTATGATTCAGCAGTGGAGAAATGTGTGTGGATGCCCACTTGCCTGCAGCGGAGGGCAGGGCAGGACAGGGATCAGGGCTGTGTGCTCTCTGGACAACCCTTCCGCCCTTTCACCTTTCTTCTTACCCTGCCTGACTTTCCTTCCCCAAGGGGGTCTGTCTGCAGAGCAGCCATTGACTCCCTTTTCTCTTCATCCTCAGCCTTTCCATGATCCATTGCAGCAGAGCAGGGATGGACAAGAAGGCTTTTGGCTTGCTGCTGCTATGGTTTTCAGAGAGGACAAAGCATCCACTTGTCAGAAGGGGAGGGCTTGGGTGAACTGGTCTTAATGGGATCCCAGGTTGTTTTACTGTACTGGGAAGGGAGAGGGCCCAAAACATCAAACAGTCAGAAGGAAAAGCCTTTGTGGCTTTGAGCTTGGGGTGTGGGGCTTGCTAATGAGGCAAGCACCCTGCACAACCATGTTAGATTTTTGCCTTAGTGAGTTAGCACTAAGGTGAAAAAACAGGGTGGTTTTTCTTTTTCTTTTTCTCTACAGGCAAAATATCACTCAAGTGCAAAATGGAAAGCGGTTGTTATTTTTTTATGGTAAAAACAGAAGTAAATCACTCGGCTGCCATCTGACCAGCGGGCATGTGAAGTTTTTGGGGGCCAAAACACAGTTAAGACAAATCACAGCTGCTACACTTTGCCATTAATGGGGAGCAATCCGTTTCTTTGTTTTTTGCCTCTTATAGAAGGGGCCAGCCTCCATCCACCAGACAACAGTCTAAGTTCACTGTTGGAGACATTACATTCTGCTAGTGTGCTTGCTAGATCTCAGCCCAAATGTGTGACTCAAGAGTCAAAGGTGGCACTTCCGAAATGAATCCTTCCCATAAGCTTTGCAGAGCTCTCTGTGTTAAAGACTCCCTACTTCCATCAATATGACCCACAATTGTGGAGATGTCAGAAGAGCACTATTTGCTCCCATTTCCTCTATCGCCCTGTGAGATGCGCGCGCACACACACACATACACACTTGCCTGGCTATTTTTGTCAAAATAAATTCTTCCTGACATTTCACCTAACTCTTCCCCCCCCCCCGCACAATTTAAAAGGATGCAGAGCAATTCCTGGAGACAAATGGTTGAGTCAGAACACAGTAAAGATCAAAGACACGCTGCCCAATCAAGACCATCACATTGTGTTGTTGCTGTGGCTGCTGTTGTTGCTTTTGACTTCCCTTTCTATGGTTCAGGAGATCTCACTTAATGACATTACATTAAATGTCATTTCCCCCCCCCGTCCTCCCCCTTGCAAATCATCACCTCAGTAGCTCCTCTGGAGGGAAACCAGCCATGATTAAATGGCAGGTGAAACACGACAATCACCTATTATGGGGCATTTATATTGCTGGGCAGGTTTTTTGGGGGGTGGGGAAGAATTCATCTTATTATACCCAATAAAAGGATGGCATGAAAGAAGCCTTTAGAATTCTAGGATACTAAATGGCTGGAAGCCATGCCCTATGAGGAGCAATTAGGGAGCTGGGTATATTTAACCTGGAGAAGAGAAAGTGAAGAGGTGACATGATAACCATGTTTAAATATCTGAAGGGATGTCATATGGGGATGGACCAAACTTGTTTTCTGCTGCTCCAGAGACTAGGACGCAGAGCAATGGGTTCAAGATACAGGAAAAGAGATTCCACCTAAACATTAGGAAGAACTTCCTGACGATAACAGCTGTTCAGCAGTGGAATAAGTTGCTGCCTAGGAGTGTGGTGGAGTCTCCTACTTTGGAGACATTTAAGCAGAGACTAGATGGCCATCTGTTGGGCATGTTTTGATTAGGTATTCCTGCATTGCAGGGGGTTGGACTAGATGGCCCTTGTGGTCTCCTCCAGCTCTATAATTATATGACTCATGAGTAAATAAATACAAGGAAGAGAGAGGCAAAGAGAAATTCAGCCCTGTAGAGCCAAAGTTCTTCTTGCGGATTAGCCTAAATGAATATTGTGGGCTTCTGAGCTCCCCTTCTGCAACTTCTCTGGCTTTTAAAGGGTGTTTCCATCCTAGACCTCAGACTGCTGAGGAGGAGGCCCTCTGAAAAGTATGGTGGTGAATTAGCAAAATACTCTGTAGAGAAAACTGCTCAGGGTCATTCTGACTTGGACAACTGAGTTGTGCGCTTGTCCGGGTTTCATGGGTGTCTTTCAGTTTGTTCTACATGACGATCTGACAAGTTGCTTGGAAAGATGAGTCCAACCACTTGCCTTTGGACCCAGGTCCCTCCTGGCTAATTAAAGCTGCCAGAGGAAGACTGGCCAATTGGGTGGTGGGGGTTGTAAAGGCTTCTTTGGAGAGGGCTATGTTCCAACCTCTCTAAAAGAAGCAATTGTATGACCTTTGTTGAAAAAACCTTCATGGGACCCCTCCTCCCTGGGAAACTATTGGCCAGTCTCTCATCTCCCATTTCTAAGGTCGAAGAGCGAGCCATGGCAACACAATTCTGGGCTTTCTTGGATGAAACAGTTTAGCTGGCCCCATTCCAATCTGGGCTTGGGCCTGGTTGCCTTGGTTGATGACCTTCACTGGGAGCTGGACGGGGGGGGGGGGGAATGAGTCCCTATTGGTCCTCCTGGACCTTTCAGCAGCATTTGATACCATCAACCATGATAACCTTCTGGGTGATTTGGTTGATATGGAACTTGGGGGCCTTGCCTTGCAGTAGTTCCCGTCTTTCCTGGCTGAAAGGTTCCCAGAGGGCAGTGCTAGGGGACTTGTTCAGCCTTTTGGCCATTAGCCTGTGGGGTTCCACTGAGGTCAATACGGACACCTGTGCTTTTCAACATCTACGTGAAGCCACTGGGGAAAGGTCATCTGGAACTCAGTATGCTGAGGATACCCAGCTCTGTCTCTCCTTTACAACTGATGCCAAGCAGGCTGTGGTAGGAGTGAATCGTTGTCTGGATGCAGTAACGGACTGGATGTAGGTGAACAAACTGTGGCTTAATCCAGACAAAACGGAAGTGCTGCTGCACAGTAGGAAAACCAACCTGGGATTGGGATCACAGCCTGTTCTGGATGGGGTTGCTCTCCCTCTGAAAGATCAGGTTCATAGCTTGGGGACGCTCTCAGACGCAGTGCTGCTCCTGGAAAGCCAGGTTGCTGCAGTGGCCAGGAGTGCCTTTGCCCAGCTTCAGCTGGTGTGCCAGTTGCGCCCTTTCTTGGGAAGGCAGATCTGGCCACATTGGTTCATGCCTCAATTAGATTACTGTAATGCACTCTACATGGGGCTGCCCTTGAAAAGTGTTCGGAAACTGCAGCGAGTGCAAATGCAGCAGCAAGACTTCTGTCAGGTGTGCATTATAGAGAATGTATAACATTGCTCTTGCAAGAACTAAATTGGCTTCCAATTGGCTTCCGAGCTCAATTCAAGGTGCTGGTGTTGACCTACAAAGTCCTAAAAAGCTTGGGGCCAGGATATTTGAAAGACCACCTCCTCCCATATGAGCCCATCAGAGATTTGCCATTTTTAGAGGGGGCCTGGTTGTATGTTCCAACACCTTGTGAAGTTAGCATGATGGGCACACGTAACAGGGCTTTCTCAGTAGCAGTGCTTCAACTGTGGAACTCCCTGCCCAAGGAAGATAGGGCTGGCCCCATCTCTTTTAAGCTTCCGGCAGGCAGCTAAAATAGTGTTGTTCCACATGGCTTTCAATGTTTGAAATTGCTGTTAAAACTGTTTCAGAACTGGACTCTAGGATTGCTTGTAAATTGCTTTAAGGACTTTTAAAAGAGTATTTTAATGTGTTTTTTTTAATTAAAAACATTATTGCTTTAATTGGTTTTTATTTATTCATCACCTCAGGAGCACTTGTGCACTTTAAAGTAAATATCTTTAAAATAATGAAATACTTTAAATAAATAAATAAATAATTTGAATCCCCCCCCCCGCATGTTTCCTCATCTTACAATCCTCTCTCCTCCAAATCTCTTTTCTTGGGCTCATCTACACAAGCCAGGACACGTGGTTCCTTGCCAATGTATCCTAGCCACAGATCAGGGCTGTTGTCCCCCCATTACCGTCTCCAAATGGGCTGGAATCCAGATGGCTCATCACTGCAGCCAATATATCCCCATCTCCCTCGCTGTCTCAGAAGGCAGGAAGCCAGCATGCAAAATGTGACCACGGCTCCCAGCATGAAACCAGCCTTGGCCACATGCTGCAGGACTCCTTCCTGCCTTCTGGGAGAGCAAGGCAGACCAGCAGCTGCAGCGACGGGCCTGCCTGCCAGGATAGACTCCTGTGGGCCCGTGGGGCCTGATCTGTTTTCTCCCGGCAGGGATGGAATAAAACAAATATTGTTTAAAGAAAAAGACACAAACATTGTATCGGGCCCTATCCTGCGTGAGCCCCACCTGAGCCCCATATTTGGTGAGGACTGCCCAGGGGCAGCACAGCGCAAATCTCCTGTGTTGTCAGGGCTGCAGGGCTCTGAGACAGGGGTAAGAGGGGGTATATTGCCCGTGTAGACAAGCCCCATGTCCTCTTATCTCTTGCAAAGTGTACACAGGCCCTGCTCTCCCTGGCCTCCATCTCAGCTTTCCACCATTTGCTCCCTCTCCTCAGCCTTCAGCTTTCACCCTGGTGCCCCTTCAGCCCAAGGCTTCATAGAATCATAGAATCATACAGTTGGAAGAGACCACACGCACCATCCAGTCCACACCCATTCTGCCTTGCAGGAATACACAATCAAAGCATTCCCAACAGATGGCCATCCAGCCTCACTGCAGAAACCTCCAAAGGAGAATCCACCACACTCCCAGGCAGTGTATTCCACTGCCGAACAGCTCTTACTGCCAGGAAGTTCTTCATAACGTTTAGGTGGAATCTCTTTTCCTGTAGCTTGAACCCATTGCTCCATGTCCTAGTCTCTGGAACAACAGAAAACAAGCTTGCTCCATCCTCAGTATGACACCCCTTCAAATATTTAAACATGGCTATCATGTCCCCTTTCAACCTTCTCTTCTCCAGGCTAAATATACCCAGCTCCCTAAGCCGCTCCTCATAGGGCATGGCCTGCAGACCTCCCACCATCCTGGTCACCTTCCTTTGGACACACTCCAGCTTGTCCATATTCTTCCTGAATGGTGGTGCCCAGAACGGGTCACAGTTTTCCAGGTGAGGTCTGATCAAAGCAGAATACAGTGGCACTTCCTTCATAATCCATCCTCCCCTCAGATCCATGACTCAGTGTCTGTGGTCCACCCCAGGAGTGGACAACGCCTTGGGAGGGGCATCTCAAAAACTACAGTTTTCTACCCTCCCACCCTCCCTCCCTCCACAGGATAGAGACCTAATTATCTCTGGGAGTTAAATAACCAATACTTGCCATCAGGTTCTGTACAAGTTTCATTTTGTGTGACTCTGTTTTGCCAGTGTGGAAGGAAAACAGGACCCTTCCCGCTTGGCTTCCTCCAAGCAGCTCCAACATAGGCTGTAACTGCTTTTTAAAAACCCTGCATTCCCACATCCAGTGGTCATACTAATTGGCCTGAAGATGTTCCACAGCCATGGTCAATGAAGACGGATATCAAGTAGCCAACTGCCTCACCTCCATCAGCAGAGATAAGAAGGAAAATGGACTCTCCTGAAGGATAAAAGGCCGGTGCCACACAGCTCTCCCCTTGGCCTGCCAACAGCCTCATTCTTCCTATAAATAAAGATGCACCTGTGCCGTTTGTTGCAGGTTGTAACTTTCTTAATGCTCACCCACTAAACAGCCATGCAAATGAGTTGCAAGGGGAAATCTACGCTCTTCCAAGAACCAGAGTATTTCTCTCTCTAATTTAATATAGAGAGCATGCGGATCAACTTTGCAGTCTCAAAATTAGATCCTGCTGCAACAGGAGTGCTGAGGAGGAAGGGCCGGGATCTAATTATCCAGTTCTTTCCTTCTGTTTTCTTTCTATTAATTAGGAAGGCTTGTGTGCCTCCAGAAAGCTGGTTTAGGGTCAGACTGAAGTGGACAAATAACAGAGGAAATGAATATTTTTAGAAGCAAATGAGGAACGCACAGGAGTGTTTCAGCAACCAGAAGGAACACTCCAAGCCTTGCACCACTCCCCACTCCCCCAACAAGAAAAAACCAGGATATTAAATCTTTAGGCATAAGAGCTTGGCTGTAACTTGACAAGAACAAGCAGTCCATTTTGCTTCTGCAGCCATCATTCAAAAAGGATGAAACAAAATGGACCAAACAAAAATTAGCTCCTATGAATTTGCTTTGCCTGATCCAGTGCCAAAAGTTTTGCTTCTAGCCCAAACAATGATCCTGCATCAAGGAAAAGGAACGTAACTTGGGGCTCTCAGACTTATGCAAGAATTGTGCCACACAGGGCTTGTCTGCATGGACAATTTACCCCATCTTTTCCCCATCTTGGAGACGTGCAGTTCTGATGATGCAGGGCTTTAGCCCCTTTTTGCCGCCAAGCAGTCCTCATGACCCCTGTAACAATGACAGGACTAAGACAGGGAGAAGATATGGTAGGGCCCATTAAAATGTTTTAGGAAAATACCTGTTTAAATGCGTTCCAGCCAAAATAAACTGGATTGGGCCCTGAGTGACCATAGGAGCCCATTCTGGCATGCCTGCCTGCCACGGTAGCTGCTGGCTGCCTCACACTCTCAGTTCCAGGAAGGGAGCCCACAGCATATGAGCAGGCTGGTCATGTGCAGGGGGCCTTGCTCACATGCTGCAGGTCTCGTGCCTGGATCTGGAGAGTGAGACGCAGGTAGTGGCGTTGGCTGCACAGATGGGCCAGTGTGCTCGTATGGACTCCTGCCCATTTCAACCACGTAATGGGGGAGGAATGGACCTGATCCAAAAGCAGGTTATCCCGGTGGGGAGCTGGCATATCCTGACCCATGTAGATGAGCCCATGACTTTGTTTCTTGAATTGTGATGTTGTGCAATGGAATGGGCAGAGTGTCCAATGCACATTGTGCACATGAATGCACAAGATGCAATAGGCAAAGTGCATTTGCATGTGTGGTGGGCAACGCTAATCCATGCACATCTCCTCTTCCACGACCTAAAACTGAATATGGACATCTCAGACAAAACAAAAATGTCCCTAGGGGAATTTATGCATGTTGAAGTTACCAACAGGATTCCAGACAATATAAAAAATGTGTCCCTCTCTAATTTTCAGAGGTTCCTAACTTTTTTGTATTCTCAAATGGAGAACCAAATGTTATTGCTCTTTTTTGTTCACATTCCCAGTAGGGCCATTAGGGGTGCATACCTGACTTTAAAATCTGCTCCCCCCAATTCCATATTATTTTAAGACACCATGCAGACTATGTGGTAACCATCATGAGTTCCTCATTTTCCACCATGCTTTAAAAAAAAAAAACTGATGACAGAATATGTGTTTTCTGACTGTTTGCACTGACTTTTATTTTTGCAAACTCAGTCCTCAAAGTGCTGTCGAAACAGAAAAGTCCTTCAGAAACTCTCTGCACAAAGTGAGAGAAGCTATTAAGGTAGGTTTGGCCTACTGTTTGGACAGACAGACCATCACCCAATTCACCCGCCCCCCAATTCCTTCCCAATGGGCAGAACTTTGCCTCTGGTGACCTCATTCTTGACCCAATCAGCCACAGTGGAGACCAGCTGTTAAAATTTCATTTTCTTCCCCATCTTTCTAACAGGAACTGGCGACAGGGATCATACAACCCCCTTGTTACAGCAGCTCCACTGGCTGCCAGTCTGTTTCTGGGTACAATTCAAAGTGCTGGTCATGACCTTTAAAGCCCTACATAGCTCAGGTCCAGGTTATTTGAAGGGCCATATTCTCCCTTATGAACCAGCCCGGGCTCTTCGATATCCAGGGGAGACCCTTCTCTCGGTCCCACCACCCTCACAGGTATATCTGGTGGAAGCTCAGGAGAGGACCTTCTCAGTGGTGGCCCCCGAGCTCTGGAACACTCTGCCCAGAGAAGTCAGTTTGGCACCCTCACTGCCTTCCTTCTGGAGCCAAGTAAAAACTTTGCTGTTTCAGCAGGCCTTTGCCAATCTCTACTAATGGCTGTGCTGATGTGTGCGTGTCTGTGTGTGTTTTAATTTTTTTTAGCTGTTTTAAACTTTTTTGTTGTTTAATTATATTTTAACTTTCATATTCCCCTGATTTTAACAGTGTCTTTTTATTGTATACCACTTTGTGTCCCAAAATGGGGCAAAAATGGGATAGATATAAAGATAACAACAACAACAATAATAGCAACAACAACAATAATCTGGGACTCAAGGTAGCTTACAAAAGTTAAAGACAAATCCAACTTTAAAAATGTTGCATCATACAAAAGATATCTATATATCTATATAGATATAGACACATACATACATACATACCAAACTATTCATAGTATCACTAGGGTTGGTGTCACCCCCACGGATCTCTTTCCATACCAGACCATACAGAATCCTTAGTAATCCTAGCAAATCCTTTGCCATCTGTGCACAACCACAGTCAAGAAATCAGATGAAGACAAGGAGGCTTATTGCACAAAGGAAGGGCAGTGGAATGGAATCCTGAGATGCGTCCCACCTTGCCTCATCGCACAATGTTGGCATGTTTCAGTTGTGTTCCCATTCTGGTCCTGTAGTGGTCAAGGTGGGTCTTTTTTTCCAATGGATTTTTCCAGTTACCAAAAACTTACCACTTCCTCCCATGGGACTGGAACCAGAGAACAGCTGAAACATGCCAACATTGTGCGATAAGGCAAGGCAGGCAGCACTATTATCGGGGTGCACTGACGCTGCAATAAGCCCCTAGGACTTGGAAGGGCAGCTGTGAAGTACTGTAATTAGACAAGATCTTGAACTGTAAAGATATATAATTGAATACTCAAATTAAGATTGTCCATGCCATCGTATTTCCCATTTTTATGTACGGAAGTGAGAGCTGGACAGTGAAGAAAGCTGATAGGAAGAAAATCAACTCATTTGGGATGCAGTGCTGGATAAGAGTTTAGGGATACTGTAGACTGCTAAAAAAAGACAAATAAATGGGTTCTAGGGCAATCAAGCCTGAACGCTCCCTGGAAGCCCAGATGACTAAACTAAGGCTGCCGTACATTGGCCATATAATGAGAAGACAGGACTCACTAGAAGAGACAATAATTGCGAAGGTAGAAGGCAGTAGGAAAAGAGCAAGACCACAGTCCAGGTGGAGAGACTCCACCAAGGAAGCCACGGCTGCTCTGCGTCTGGAAGACAGGGTGACCTGGAGGTCTCTCATTCATGGGGTTGTTAGAAGTAGAAGTTGACTAGGCAGCAGTTACCAATGAATTCAAGCGGCCCATCTCTTGCCACTAGGAAAATCTGCATGCCTGTAAAACATCTACTCCATGCAGCATCCACAGCCAGAGAGAAGTGAATGCTGTTGATATTAATTTCCAATAAAGATAACTCAATGGTATGGTTTGGCTTCAAGTCTCCTCCCTTACTACCAGTATACAAAGGTCACTAGATTCTATTCTATATTCTATAGTAAGAGCTGTTTGGCAGTGGAACGCACTCCCTCGGAGCGTGGTGGGGTCTCCTTCCTTGGAGGTCTTTAAACAGAGGCTGGATGGCCATCTGTCGGGGATGCTTTGATCAAGATTTCCTGCATGGCAGAATGGGGTTGGACTGGATGGCCCTCGTGGTCTCTTCCAACTCTGCAATTCTATGATTCTATAGATCCTGCTGTTACCTGGCCTCTCACTGCCTTTTTTAGCTAATTAAATATTGCCCATATTTAATTTGGACACTAGTGGGATCCTTGCAGACCCCACACAATTTGGGTAGCAATGGGATATTGCAGGACATTCAGGATAGTGTTTAATATATTTTGCTTACCATTCGGCACAGTGTGCCTTTCAGCACCATGGAATAAAGAGGAAAGGTTTGCATCCCCCCCTCATTTTGAGAACTTTGCAGAAGTCAAAACAGTCACTAATGTCAACAGAAATACAAATTCTTTGCAGTGATCTAATGAAAAGATATCCCCCCTCCTGCCAATAGATCAATGTTTTCTAGTCCTGTATGGCATCTGAAGGATGCAGAGCTCAGGGGAGTGGGACTGATTCATTTGCTTCCTTTCACTCTTCTAAACAAAACTGGAAAGTAAGACACAATGGGTGTTGTTATTTGTAAATAAGAACAACAATGCCAGGCAGACTTAAAATATGAAACTGTATAGCTTCTGTCTGAAAACAATTTTTCTAGGGGTTGGAGGGGGGACCAGATTGTAGTTACATGTGATTTAAACTGTATTTAATCTTGTGCTTCAGCCAAATGATTGCTGAGAAGATACTGCACTGTCAAATTTAGCTCCAATGATGGAATCCAGTCATTGTAGTTATGTCTGGCGATGTCACCCCTTCACAACCTCCCTTTGGAGCATAGCAGCAACTGAAGCCAGGCACTGAAGGTCATGGCGCTGGAAAATGATATCTGAAGCACTCTCCTGATATTGGGCCAAGTTGAGAACAGGCAGCTGGCGACTGCTACTCTCAACACTTCCTGCAACGGGGAGATACTTTCCCAGTGCCCTGATCTCCCTTTGGATGAGCACTGCCTGGCTTTAGAGGTTGGTTTTGGGGGTAACATCATGTTTGGACATTAATAATCACAACCGTGAATCCCAAAAGTTATGACATTGTAAGTCCATCTTACGATCTTATAATGACAGAACCAGATGCCAGGTAGTTTTTAGGAAACCCCCCCCCCCACAATTCTTACCTGTACAGTATTTCTGTGCAGAATAGTTTCCCAAAACACTCTGGGATGTGGGAATACCAGGTGAGAACTGCGCATAAATATTTGTTTTCTCCACACTGGATAAATTATTTATTCGCATTTGCAGGGAGAAAATAGTCACATTTTTAACATCCCAGCAGTTACAAATTCATAAGTGCAGAGTACAACTGTGTAACAACTGAACAGGATGACATGACATGACAAACATGACATGTTAGCCATGTTTAGATATTTGAAGGGATGTCATACTGAGGATGGAGCAAGCTTGTTTTCTGCTGCTCCAGAGACTAGGACATGGAGCAATGGGTTCAAACTACAGGGAAAAGAGATTTCACCTAAACATTAGAAGGAATTTCCTGAAGGTAAGAGCTGTTCGGAAGTGGAATGCACTGCCTAGGAGTGTGGTGGAGTCTCCTTCTGTGGAAGTTTTTGAGCAGAGGCTGGATGGCCATCTGTCAGGAGTGCTTTGATTGTGTATTCCTGCATGGCAGAAAGGAGTTGGATTAGATGGCCCTTGTGGTCTCTTCCAATTCTATGATTCTATGATAGGATACCAGCTCATATATTTTATATTTATTCTGTAGATTCTGTAAATATTTAACAATAGCAATATGAATGTGTGGGTTTAAAAAAATAATAATCAGATATTGAGGGAGTCGTGGGGTGTTTTCCAGCCCCGATGAGAATTCCAGTGTATCAAGGGTTAGAAAATAACGCACATTTCTTACATTTTTGACTGCATGAAAATCCCAGTGTTCTAGAGTATGCCACATCTGCTGCAATGCATCATGCCTGATACCAAAATGTCAAAGGACTTTTTTTTTTTTTTTTTTTTTTGGCACAAGTACATTACATTGGCTGGCATTTTTTAAAAAAAGTAAAAAGTACCCCAATGGCAAATATCAATAGATTTGGGGCACTTTTTCCCAGGCTCGACGTTGAAACAAAAACCTCTGGATGCCTGAAATTCGGGAGACATTGGCAAGGATCTTGCTTAAGTGCTGGTGAAGCAGAAACCTCCACCAGTTCAGCCTTTCTTGAACTTCCACTACCACCCGCTGCACACCCCACACTTGTTGTTCGCACACATATCCAGCCAATCAGTGGCCAGGGGGTAGGATATTCCCAATCCCCATCTGCCTCCAGTCATGCCACTGGGAAAACCGATCAGCCATCACCCTCATTCATATACCTTCAGCAGGTATGTTGGGTGGGCTGTGCATTGCAGCAGTTCATTAAGAGACACTGACTTACTCCACTCTTGTATCTCTTGTGTCTGTGCTGATAATGAATTGTCATGCATCGAATCCCTCTTCCTCATGGACTCTTTCTGATTCCCACCACAGGCACTGTATTCTCTGAGCAGGAACAAAGCAACTCAGGAAGCAGCTTATGTTGAGTCTGGATGTCAATCTGCCTGTCTCAGTATTATCGACAGTGTTTACATGTGTTCTTTATTTTCTTATCTACTTGTTTTGCCAGCAGTACCTCCAGGCCACAGTTAGCACAACTGATAAGGCTGGTCTATGGGGCTGGATGCGGATTGGGTTCCAGTCCTGTGAGAGATGGGCTGATGGAGATTTCCCTTGACCACCACAGAGACTAGTGAGAAATGTTTCGCCAAGCCTCTCAGAGGAAAACAAAAAATGAGCCTTCCAGTAGTAAGAAGCAAGAACTGAGAAAGCCAAGCAAGAACTGGTGGCAGGAGCAACCAGCTCCAAATGTGTGTGTTGTATTCTTTTTGTTTTGTTTTGTTTTTAGAATAAAAGAAACATAGAATCATAGAATTGGAAGAGACCACAAGGGCCATCTAGTCCAACCCCATTCTGCCCTGCAGGAACACACAATCAAATAATTCCCAACAGACAGCCATCCAGCCTCTATTTAAAAACCTCCAAAGAAGGAGACTCCACCACACTCCCAGGCACCAGGGCATTCCACTGGTGAACAGCTCTTACTGTCAGGAAGTTCTTCCTGCTGTTGAGGTAGAATTCTTTCCCTGTAATTTGAATTGATTGCTCCGTGTCCGAGTCTCCGGAGCAGCAGAAATCAAGCTTGCTCCATCCTCAGGATGACATCCCTACAAACATTTAAACATGGCCATCATGTCACCTTTTCATCTTCTCTTCTACAGGATAAACACAGGTCACTAAGCTGCTCCTCATACGGCATGGCTTCTAGATCTTTAACCAATTTGGTCACTCTCCTCTGGACACCTTCCAGCTTGTCAACACCATACTTGAACTGTGTTGCCCAGAACTGGAGACAGTACTCCAGGTGAGGTCTGACCAAGGCAGAACAGAGTGGCACTATTACTTCCCTTGATCTAGACACTATACTCCCATTAATGCAGCCTAGAATTGCATTGACTGTTTTAGCTGCTGCATCACACTCCTGACTCATGTTCAGCTTGTGGTCAACTAAGACTCCTAGATCACTTTTGCATTTACTGCCATTAAGCCAGCTGCCACCCATCCTATATCTATGCTTTTCATTTTTATTGCCCAAGTGTAGTATCCCACATTTCTCCCTGTTGAAATTCATTTTGTTAGTTTTGGCCCAGCTTTCTAATCTGTTCAGGTCATTTTGGATTCTGATCCTGTCCTCTAGGGTATTAGCTAAACCTCCTAATTTTGTGTCATCTGCAAATTTGATAAGCATGCCCTCTATTCCCTCATCCAAGTCATTGATAAAGATGTTGAATAGCACTGGGCCCAGGACAGAACCCTGTGGCACCCCACTGGTCACATCTTTCCAAGACGAAGAGGAGCCACTGCTGAGCACCCTTTGGGTTCGGCCAGTCAACCAATTACAAATCCACCTACCAGTTGCATTGTCTACCCCACAGGTTACTAATTTTTTTGCAAGAATATCATGGAGGACCTTGTCAAAAGCCTTACTGAAATCAAGATACACTACATCCACAGCATTCTCTTCATTTACCAAGTTTGTAACTCCATCCAAAAAAAGAGAGATATGATTAGTCTGGTATGACTTGTTTTTGAGAAATCCATGTTGACTTTTAGTGATCATGGCATTCCCTTCTAAGTGCTTACAGACTGTCTGTTTAATGATCTGCTCCAGAATCTTTCCTAGTATTGACGTTAGGCTGACTGGGTGGTAATTATTTGGGTCTTCTTTCCCCCCTTTTAAAGATGGGGACAACGGTTGCCCTCCACCAGTCTGCTGGGACCTCTCCTGTTCTCCAGGAAGTCTCAAAGATTATTGGCAGTGGTTCTGAGATTACTTCTGCCAGTTCTTTTAATACCCTTGGATGAAGTTCATCTGGACCTGGCGACTTGAATTCGTTTATACTGATCAGGTATCCTGAACCTATTCTTTACCCATTCTGTGCTAGATTTCCCTACTGCATCATCTGCTCCATTTTCCCCAGCTTGAGCACTTTTATCCTTTTGATAGAAGACCGAGGCAAACAAGGTATTAAGTAGTTCTGCCTTTTCTCTGTCCCCTGTTAGCATTTCATCATCTTCTCCATGAAGCAGCCCTACTGTTTCCTTGTTCTTCCTTTTGCTACAGGCATAACTAAAAACCCCTTTTTACTGTTTTTAACCTCTCTAACAAGCCTGAGCTCCATCTGTCCTTTTGCTTTTCTGATTTTCCCCCTATACAAGCTGGCTATTTTTTTGAATTCTTCTTTAGTGATTTCCCCCTTTTTCCCCATTTCTTGTACATGTCTTTTTTCTGCTTTTGCTCAGTTGAGAATTCTTTTGACATCCATCCTGGTTTCTTTAGACACCTCCCCCTTTTCCTCCTCATTCGCACTGTTTGAAGTTGTGCCTTCAATATCTCACTTTTTAGAAACTCCCATGCATCATGTATTCCCTTTTATTTTAGTATTCCTGACCATGGATTGTCAGGGGATGATAGGCCACTCAATCCCCAGCAGAAGCCCAAAGAGCCTGTCTCCATAGACTCAGTAGCAACCTGCTACCAAGAATAATAATTGTTAATATTATTATTAAGAATAATAATTGTTGTTTGCAATAAACAACAGATTGCCTATCACTGAGTAGTACAGATCAGGCCTTTCAAAATCCTGTTCTGCCTCCAAGTTTACAAAATCAGTGATCATTGGTGTCCTGACCACCTTAGCCTCACTAAGCCCACACTTGGCCACAGGACTGTTAATCTTCTTCTGCCTTAGGGAAAATTCTTCATGACCGGTTCTTTCTACCTCTATGCCTAAATAACATCTCAGGCTGTGTAAGTCCTTTAACTTGAACTGGCTTTCTAACTCGACCTGCACTTTCTTGACCTCACTGGCACTCTTTGCCACCACACAAAGGTCATTCACATAGATAATTAGCATAACAGCACTATCACCTGCCCTTTTAGTGTACACACAGGTGTCTGCGATGCTCCTTGTGTAACCTAGTGACACCAAAACTTGGTGTATGCACTTGTTCCAGCAATGTGCACTTTGTTTCAAGACGCAGAGTACTGTGTGTAACAAGTACACTTTGCTCTCACATGTGCTGTCATACCCTGGGGCCTGTACCATGAACACTGTCTCTTCAAGATCAGCATTCAGGTATGCTGTTTCAAAGTCCAAGTGTTGCACAACCATCTGCCTCTTGGCTGCTACAGCTAACACTAACCTAAGACTTTCTGGCTTTGCTGTGGGCCAAAAGCTTTTGTCAAAATTGGTGTAGCATTCCAATTGGTGTAGCAAGCCTTTTGCAGCTAAGCGTGCCTTACGCTTTTCTGTCCCATCAGACATGTCCTTAAGCTAGTACACCCACCTGCAACCAACAACCTTTTGCTCTTTGGGCCTCTCAACTACCTGGAACACTTTCCTCTCAACTTGTGACTCAAACTCAGAGTCCATGGCTGAGTTCCACTTCTCCTGCTCTTCCTGGGGAAGTTTTAGGAGATACTGAAAACTTGCAGGCTCCTCTGCCATGACATTGCATAGCCTGGCTTCCTGAACAACAAATCTGTCAGGAGCCTTTCTGACCCTCCTTGACCTTCTGGGGATTAGCACCCTAGTTCTGTCTGACTCATCCTCATTTGCACTGCTGCTTCTATCTCTCCCTGTGTCAGGCTCACTGCTTCTTTGTGGTGGTGTGTGTGTTGGAGTGGCATGTGAAGTGTCAGGCTTTTCTTCCTGTGCTTCCCCTTCATCATCAGGCATTACTACCCTTCCATTTGTGGGACTTTTGGGAGTTGTTGACACATTCCTCCCCAAGGGAACAAACACCGCCTGATTGCAATGCAATCTGTCACACCCTGAGTGCATTTCAAAGTTTGCAATCCTGGAGAACGTAACCTTTCCAGGATGGAGAGAAAACACGCACTTATTACCCTCATAGCCTAGGAAACCCATCCTCCTGGTTTAAGGCTGCCCAGGCTTCCTTAGGCTCGGGTGAATCAGTACATTTGCATACTGTCCAATAACCCTCAGGTACTTGAGGTTTGGTGCTCTACCATATAATAGACAATATGGGATCTGGTTGACACTAGATGTCCATAGTCTATTTAAATGGTAAGAAGCAGTCTTCACTGCCTCCCCCCACAGCCCAGCTGGGGCTATGCATCTTCCATCATGCACTCCCTCATGCGTTTCAACATCCCAATTTTCCTTTTTGCAAGCCCATCATCCCCTGGTGATACTGGGTTTGTGGTCTTGTGTCTAATGCCCCTCCTATGCATCCCAGGTCTGCAAACTGATGGATAAGAATTCCCCTCCCTTATCCGTCACTAGAGTGGAAAACTTATGAGAAGGAAATTCGTGTTCCACCACATTCACCCACTCACAGAACCTGTCTGCAGCTTGATTTTTCTCCTTTAGTATGTATACTTAGGTGTACCTAGTGTGTCTGTCCACCATCACAAATAAATAGTGGCTACCCCCTTCAGTGGGCTTATAGGGGCCTGCTAAATCAGTATGGACAACCTCAAAGGGTCTTTCGGTGACACACTGGGTCTTTTTGGCAACAGAGAAAGTCTTCACCTTAACTTTCCTGCACACTGCACATTCTAAGAACCTTGGGCAGTGTTTCATGCTTAAACCAGGGCACACTTTTTCTAGTTCCTTTAACCCTTTGTAACTAGCATGGTACATTAGCCTGTGGTAGTAACATACACACTTATCATGTAGGGGCACATTGTTTGCAGGGTTCACATTTGCTACCTTCCCTTTAGGCAACATGTAATACAACCCATGTTTCTTTATCCTTTTTGCACAGACAGTATTCATGTTATGCCTTTCTGTTACTGTACAGTGTTCCCCCTCAAATATCACTTTATAACCATTACTGGTCATTTGGGACACACTTAATATACAATTCTCTAGCTTGTTGACACATAACATATTTTCAAAATATTTACAAAAAGATGGCACATATGCAGTGTCCATTTTCTGCACCTTGCTGGGAGCACCATCTGCAAGGGTAATATTGGTTATGGAAGCATTTTTAACATTGGTTAACAACTGTAAATCATTAACCATATTGTGCATGGCCTATCAAGTAACCAAATTCTTTCTTCAGTACCATCAGGATGGTGCTGTGCTACGAATGGATGGCTTGCAGCCTGAGAGGATACACCCCTTCTATTTGGTGCAGTCATGTTACAGTCCTTCTTAAAATGTCCAGGCTTTTTGCATCTGAAACAGTGTTTCACGTAGCTGCAGGCTCCCTCTTCCACACATGTCTCTGTTTCAGTGTTCTCCTGATTGCGTCTGATAATTTGTGGCTGTTTATTCCCCTCCATCCAGGAATCAAATTGCTTGTATTGGACCTCTTCCAGAATATACCCAGCTAACTGATCTACAGACAAATCACTCTCCCTGGTGGTCTGCAGACTGTACATTAGAAAATCCCATTTCTTTGGCAAACTGCCCAATAAAATAAAACACTTATGGGCTTCTGGAATGTCCACCCCTCTATTGGCCACCTCTTGAAAAAGCTGCCTCGTTCCCTCCAAATGGGCTTTCACGCAGCCTCCAGTAGACAGCTTAGTGTTATAAAGTCTCTTAGTCTGTATCATCTTTGAGAGGCACGACAAATTCTGATGAACCGTTTTCAAAGCTCTCCAAAGCTGAAAGGCTGTCTTTGCTGGGGCCGCGTGTATTAACTGGGAAGGGCTGAGCAATAAGAGAATTGCAGCTCTAGTGTTCTGGTCTACTAGTCTGAATGCTGCTGTTTCATTTTCTGAACCCTCTGGGATCACACTTTCTTTCTCCAAAACGTGCCACAAATTGTCTCTCTCTCTCTGGCTTTTCTTTGCAAACGAAGATTCAGGAAGGACACATCCCGCGCTTTCTGCAAGCGCGCTGATGACTAAAAAGGCCAATCCGAGATAAACAAGTCTGGTTGCAAAAAGCACAGCAGAAGGTCTCCTTGGGTGATGTTTTTGGGTTGTGATTCTTTCTGCGTTGTCGTTTCTCTTCAAGACTTGTTCGTCGTGAGTTCTCAAATAAGGCTGCAGCATTGTGGATAGTGCGTCTCCATGCCTCCCGATGTGAGGCCAGGGCGGACCACTGTTGGTGATCAATTTGGCCAAGCCTGAGATGTTGTTTCAGGGAGTCTTTGTTTCGCTTTTTTGGAGCGCCCCTCTTATGCTGACCCACGGTGAGTTCACTGTAGAGTAGTATTTTTGGGAGGCGATGGTCCTCCATCCTAGAAACGTGCCCTGCCCAGTGCAGCTGTGTTCTCAATATCATGGCCTCAGTGCTGGTGATCCCTGCTTGCTCAAGGACAGCAACATTCGTCACATAGTCAGTCCAGTGTATATTTAGGATTGTGCGTAGACAGCACTGATGAAAGTGTTTGAGGAGTCGTAGGTGGTGGCGATAGGTGACCCATGTCAATTGTACTTAAATAATAAAGCCTCCATGTATAAACTTAATGCTGAATAATTTCTATCAGCCAGCTTTTCAAAGCGGACGAGACTATTATCTGCCATTCTATTCAGGAGAGTTCATTTTAGTCTCTGCCACTTCTGAACAGCTCTTGTTGTCAGGAAGATCTTCCTAATGTTTAGTCTTTTACCTTTTGGAGCAGCAGAAAGCAAGCTTGCTTCAACTACATGACAACCCCTCAGATATTTAATGGTAGCAATCATGTCATTTCTCCATATTTTCTTCTCCAGGTTAAACATGCTCAGCTTCCTAAGATGTTCCTCATATGGCTTGGTTTCAAGACCTTTGACCAACTTGGTCACCTGCCTCTGGACACATTTCAGCTTGTCCATTTCTTTCTTGCTCAGAACTGGACATAGCATTACACTCCTCCTGTTGATGCAGCCTAGAAATGCATAGACTTTTTTGGCCCCTGCATTACACCGTTGACCAACGTAAAGCTTGTGGTCTTTCAAGACCCCCTAAATCCTTTTTACATGTACTGCTGTCAAGCCAAGTGTCATCCATCTAATATTTGTGCATCTGCTTTTTTCCTACTCAGACGCAGTACCTTACATCTACCGCTGTTGAAATACATTTTGTTAATTTTCCCCAAGCTCGCTAATCTGTTTAAGTTATCTTGAACGAACCTTGGTTCGTTGGGATTAATCAACAGATTCAAACCATGGTTGTTTCCCATCTTTACCTGGAGGTGCCAATGGCAGCTTTCTGTGCCACAGATCTGCACAGAATCACCTCAAAGCTCCCTCCAGATGGTCATCTCATTGGTCAGTTATCTCATGAGGCTGATCCCCATAAACTGTAACTTAGCCTGATACAGCCTTAACCCTTTGTTTACCTGGTTGGTTGTGCTGCCGAGATAATAGGAGAGCTCATATCACATGTTCTACCCACTGAGAACTTCTGGGAAGTTGAATTTGGACCTCAGGTTGAAAGAGATGATCCACCTTTGTGTTAAACCTTTCTTTTTAGCATTTCCCCAATCTACTGTTATTGTTTTAGATTTCCCAAACTAACAGGTTCTCATAAGTGGCCTTGACCACTAACAACACCACTGAACAGGAAGCATGAAGGAGTCCACCAGAAACTGGTCAGAGTTCCATCACTTTCCCATAAAGTATCCCCATAAACTATCTTCTGCTCCCACTCTGCAGGAGTCTCCAGGCATCCTGTGGGTGCAAAAAGAATGCTGAATAGCAATCCATCTTGCTGTTTTATCTTCCTTTCTGTCCTCAGTACGATGGATGAAATACCATGGAGCTCAAATAGTGATCGTGCCCATTTTATTGTCTCTAATATCCTGGGAGTTTGTTTAGTTATCAGAGTTTCCTTCGGCTCTTTCCTCTACCATAAGATCAACAAATCAATAAAAAAAAAAATTAACGATGAAAATTCTCGCTTCCCCGTTCCAGTTTCCAGAGCACATAAAGATGATGGATTAAGGTTTATACAATATCTGGTCCCTTTCAAGCTGTTGTATGACATTTCCAGTTTAATTAACACAATACAATTAGCCATTAACTTTCATTATGGGTCTGCTCATTTTGCAAGGAACCGGAGAGAGCTGGTTACGCAAATAAAGGGAGGAAATACCACCCTGATTAGTCTTCTAGTTTTTGTTTGCTTGGCTTGGACCAACGATGGGCAACCATTCCTGGACTTGACTCAACGTGGCCTCCTCTTTCAGGGCTGAGTCCAAAAGTAGGCCAAAATCAATTCATTTTCATTTTAGGCCCAGTTTTGTCACATTCTTTATGATGGAGAAAGGCTATAGCTCATTGATTGGATTTGCATGGAAAAGGTCCCACATCCAGTCCCTGACACCTACAGGAAGGGATCAGAGAGATTTCTCACTAGAATCCTGTTGATGGCTTGCACACAAACAAGTTCTCCTTACGGACATAGTTTGCTCTTTTTAGGAGTGGTGGAATGGTTCCAAAACCCAATTGTGCCTGCAGCTTCATTGTTCATGGATCCACATTGGGCATGGGTGAGCATGCCCATTGTGCAGGGTGCGCACTGCACATGGCTGAGCATTGGATGGTGCCTTTTGTGCCTTGGTTCAGTTGGGCAATGCTAC
The DNA here is from genome assembly GCA_030847615.1 of Gambelia wislizenii. NCBI lineage: Eukaryota > Metazoa > Chordata > Lepidosauria > Squamata > Crotaphytidae > Gambelia > Gambelia wislizenii. The sequence continues at coordinate 497,822,955 of JAUMIR010000001.1, read as the reverse complement.
CATTCAAGGCAAGGGTTGCATAGGGCAATCAGTGCTAAGCTGAATCAGAACTGTCTTGGATCCCACATTGGGAAACAGGTAAGATATTCAATCAATACATCAATTCCCAAACAATATTTTCCAGGTGATTTTCTGTCCCCCAACCTGCCCAAAACAACTCCAAAATGCAGCAGTTTTGCTCCCTCAACACTCCAGCCCCTCCCACATACTTTAATAATATGGCAGAGTCCCCCTCCCTGTATCAGCCTTCCTTCATGTATGCCCTGCCTCCCTCCCTTTCTGCCTGCCTTCCTATCTTCCTTCCCTCCCTTCTTTTGTTCCTTCCTTCCCTTCTCCCTCCCTCCTGCCTTTCTTTGTGCCTGCCTACCTACCTTCCTCTTTCCTTCCATCTTTCCCTCCCTCCCTCCCTCCCTTTTTGTGCCTGCCTTCTGTCAGGCCCTGCTCTTCTGACTCTGAAGATGGGCTAGAAGAAGAGAGAGCTTCAGAGCAGGATTTGCAGCAGGGAGTCAAGACAACAGCACCTGACCCCACAGAGCTGCCTGGAAAACCTTCGAGATAGCAGAAGGGGAGAGAGCAGATAACCCTGACCCAGCAGAGAGGCCTGGCCCCTCAGATGGAGAGAAATTAGACCCAGTTGTACCCACCTTTCAGAAACGCTGGCACCAAAAGGAGGAGGAGCAGAAGTCTTGGTGTATTTATGAGAGATGCCGAGCTATAAGAGAACAGCTGTGTGGTCTCTGAGCTAGTATAAATCAGGGACAGCTGCTCTGCCAACTTGTTGGACTTTATCTGATTGCATCAGTGGGAAACCTCTGCTCCTGAACACTTATGTTGTCTTGCCTGGACCTTCGGATTGGACTGGACACTCTGCTTGCCGTGACCCTTGACTTTTGGACTGGTAAACAGGACTACCCTCTTGTCTTTGTGTACTTGTTTTGTTGCTTACATATTCTGCCCTACAAACTGTGTTTCTGTGAGGCCAGAAGTGCTGGGCAGACTGCCACACTGCTGTGAATTGCACCTTGCCTTGGCTGGTTTCCTGGACATCTTCCTGCCTTCCTTTGTGCCTGTCCTCCCTCCCTTCCTCCCTCCTTCCTTTGTTCCTATCTTCCTTCCTATCTTCCCTCCCTCCCTCCCTCCTTTCTTCCTTTGTGCCTGCTTACCTTCCTTTTTCCTTCCTTCCCTCCCTCCCTCCCTTTCTGCCTGCCTTCTTTTGTGCCTGCCTGCCTCCCTCCCTTTGCGCTTACCCACCCGCCTGCCTACCTGCTTGCCTTTGCACCTCCCTTCCCTTGGAAAGCCCAGCTTTGGGAAACCAAGCACCAAAGAGCAGCAGTGTATGCAAAGGGGGCAAAGGAAATCTACTCCGCAGTACCACTGTGGGCCCCGTGGGCAGAGTGGGCTGTCTCTTGCTCTCCCATTAGATGAATATAAACAGAATCCTCCTCTTCCCCTTCCCTACCCAGCCTCCTGGTGGTAACCATCCGAGCGAAGGCTAAACCGTCAGATCCCACATTTCCATATGCCTGCTTTGGTGTGGAACAGCCTAACCACAGGGAAGGCCATCAAGGCATGTTCAGGAGGTTATCAAGCTGGCTTTTAATCTTATTTTCACTTGCTGTGAGGCCAGGCAGGTTTAAAACATTCAAATGCTCCATTTTATTGGATCTATACAATCAGACAGAGGACCTACATGAGCTGCCCCTGTCTTGGTGTGTTTGCTTCCTGCTGGAATGTATTTTACAGCAGAAGGCAGCAGGGAAGATCTTACATTATCCTTGCATCGTGTAAATCTGCTGTTGTGTAATTAGGTGGTGGTTGTGGCACACCACCCTTGGGTTGAATGCAACCATTGTACACCCATCTCCATATGTGCAACTGCACTTGCTGTTTCCGCAATCCCAATAGTGGTACATTGAACTAAATAAATGAATAAATTTGTGATTTGCAACCTTGTTGTATAATCTCAGCCATAACTTCAACCATCCTTTCAAAGGGCCCATCTAGAGAACAGACACCATGCTGTGATGGCTGGTAGCTCCCACCTCAGTGAGAGGAGCAAATGTGCCTTGAATTTTTACTTTGAACTTTACAGGGGCTTTATCACCAAAGAGATTTGTCCCCTTGGATAGTTTCTGTACAGATGAAACTAAAATCCAGAGCAGAGTCTCAGGCCCATTGATGTGGGAGCCACCTCCGTGCCCCGATGTTACATACATCTACACTCAATTTACGAGACAAAAGTCCAGGAGCCCATTCATAAGGACAGCAGTATTGATTTCACATTATTGTTATTAGCAATAACAATAGCAATAGCAATAGCACTTTTTTATTTTATTTATCAGAGAATTTGTACCCTGCTCTTCAACCACAGTTTCTCAGAGCCTCAGAGCGGCTTACGAATTGTTAAGCAATAGCACTTACATTTTATACCACTTTATAATGCTAAGCACTCCCCAAGAGGTTTACAACATATTAGCTAATTACCCCCAACAAGCTGGGTACTCATTTGGTCTCCAGAAAGATGGACAGGTGAGTCAACCTGGAGCTTTGCAGGATTAATGATGATGATGAGAATTATTTATAACCTGCTTTTTTCCTAAGGCTGGGACCAAAAGTGGTTCAGACTTTTAAAAAGCACACCATTAAAACATAAAAAAGTGTACATAAAACAGAATTAATCTGATTACATTATTAAAACAATATAAAAATATTTAAAAGAATAAAATGTACTTAAAAGTATTAATTTTTTTTTTAAAAAAGGTAGATAAAAAGCTTTTCAAAACAGCCCAACAAAACCATACAGCACCCTCTAGGCTGTTCTTTAAAAACTGTTTTTTTTAAAAAGCCTGCCTGAATAAAAAAGGTTTTGGCCTGCTGCCACTGGAAGGACAACAGGGAGGGGGCCAGTCTGGCCTCCCTGGGGAGGGATTTCCAGAGTCTAGGGGCAGCCACCAAAAAGGCCCTCTCTCGCATCCCCACCAACCATACTTTCACTGCCATGGTCCCATCCTGTGGTGCCCTGAGATATGGAGTTTAACAAGGGGCATTTAGAATTCTCAGCCAAGGAGCTCTAGTGCTTCCCCAAACTGCAAACTGCAGGTTTCCATAGGATTTAGAGCCTTACCATGCTCCGAAGAAAAGTGGCAAAGCAGCAGGAGCGTCCCATCTTTCCTGCTGCCTTCCCACATGGCGTTGTTGCTTTCTCATTCTGGTCCCCTAAGGGACCGAGGTAAAACCATCCCTTTTTGCTAACCAGAAAAACCTGTTTGCAAAAGGACACAGTTTTAGCTCGGTCCCCCACAGAACCAGAACGAAAGGATGTGGGAAGGCTGCAGGAAAGATGGGATGTTCCTGCTGTTTTGTACTTTTCCTGCAAGTGCGGTAAGACTCTTAGCCATAGCAGTTAAAGTGGAATCATTGCACTATAACTGTTTGGTGTGAAAGGGCCACCGGCATTTCTACAGATGAAGAGCATCAGCTATACTCTTCGTCACCACCAGGAGGCACACTTCTGTGCTTTCTTTATACAAGCTGCCATCTCCAACTCAGGTGAAAAGAAGCCCATTCAAAGCCTCTCCCCTTGAGGTTGCTTCCATCACAGCTGCCAAGCCTCAACAACTATAGACAAAAAGGCGGATGGCCTCTAATCTCATGTTTCAGCCCAAATATTTACTAGACTCAAGAGTGCTGAGCAGCTGTTCTATTCATATAACTCTCCTATAGAAAGTGAGATTTGGAGACTGAGACTTGATAGCAAAAAACAAAAACAAAAAACACCAAAAAAACAGTATACCCAAGATGGAAGCGAGAATATCAGGGAGTGTTTCAGTGCTTCATTATCAGATAATCGAAACCCCCAACTAGACCCTTGATTGTCCATTAAGCATCCAGATCAGATGCACTTAGCACAGCTTGCTAAACAATTCAGTATGCGGAGCAGCCATTGAATGCCGTTATTATTGCTGCTGATCAAAGGTATCCTTCATAATTAAAATGTTTCTCACAGCTGTTTGCTAAGAAACATTCAAGAAACACATTGCATTAAAAGAAATTGGCAAGAACATTTTCTGGGAACAAATGTTCCCTGCTCAGGGTGGTGAGCACCCTGGATAGAAATGGAACACCAATCCACAGGTGGGCATCCAATCAAAGAAAGGGGATTCATAGAATAGAATCATAGACTTAGAAGAAATCACAAGGCCATCTAGTCCAACCCCATTCTGCCATGCAGGAACATCCAATAAAAGCATTCCCCACAGATGGCCATCCAGCCTCTGTTTAAAAAACGCCAAAGACGGAGACTCCACCACACTCCCAGGAAGCAGCAGATTCCACTTCTGAATAGTTCTTACTGTCAGGAAGTTCTTCCTAATGTTTAGATGGAATCTCTTTTCCTGTAGTTTGAATCCATTGCTCCGTGTCCTAGCCTCTGGAGTAGCAGAAAACAAGCTTGCTCCTTCCTCAATACATCATCCCTTCAAATATTTAAACATGGCTATCATGTCACCTCTTAACCTTCTCTTCACCAGGCTAAACATGCCCAGCTCCCTAAGCCAATTCTCATAGGGCATAATGGCTTCCAGACCTTTCACCATTTTGGTTGCCCTCCTCTGGACATTCTGTAGCTTGTCAACATCCTTCCTGAATTGTGGTGCCCAGAACTGGACACACTATTCCAGGTGAGGTCTGACCAAAGCAGAATAGAGTGGAACTATTGCTTCCCTTGATCTAGATGATATACTCCTACTATATACTAACCCTAACCCTAACCCTCTTAATCTTCTCTTTTCCAAGCTAAACATATTTAGCTCCCTAAGCTGCTCCTCATAGGGCATAATGGCTTCCAGACCTCCCATCATTTTGGTTGCCCTCCTCTGAACACCTTCCAACTTGTTCATATCCTTCTTGAATGGTGGTGCCCAGAACTGGACACAGTATTCCAGGTGAGGTCTGACGAAAGCAGAATAAAGTGGCACTACAGTATTACTTACCTTGATCTAGATAGACACTATACTCCTACTGATATAGCCTTGAATCGGATTGGCTTTTTTAGCTGCTGCATCACACTGCTGATTCATGTTCAGCTTGTGGTCCACTAAGACTCCTAGATCCCTTTCACATGTACTGTCATCAAGCCAGGTGTCCCAGTTGCACCAGTCAGACACATTTGGTTATTTTTAGAAGTTCACAAGTTGCCTGCTGGTAGAAAGAAAGCAGAGAGGGGACCAAGCAATCCTCCAGTGGGCAGGAACTCGCCAACTCGGTTCTCTCTTGTGTGTTCACCCAACACACCTTTGATCATGGCCTGTAAGTGTGAGCATGTGGCCACTTGCCACTAGTACTGTCCCCTCATTTGCTCCACACCCTTTCTCTGCTGCCATGATGCCATGGCTGCTCTCTCCCTTCCTCTCCCTTCACATCTGAAAGGGGACCCTTTTCCAAAGCCACAAGGGCTGCAATTACCGGTATACAGACACTGTACAAGAAACCAAGCACACAGATACATGCTGAGAATGGAGAAAAATCCTTCTCTGCTTTTCCCTGAAAGTAGACACAAAAGCAACAAATTGGAGGATTCATGCAGAGCAACTAATGACACGATCACAGGAGATGGTTCTACAAAAGATGATTCAGGCCCCACTCCCCCTCCCCGTCATGACATCCTTCTACTACAACCCCAGGAAAATCCACTCCTTTGTACCCTGCAGCATTTAAAGATTTTGTTGTTCTTCATGTCTTGACATGTAAAACTTGGCACATGGACCTATGGAGGGGGGGAAATCCTTGTTTCTCTTTCAGGTCCCCCTAAATCAGAATTTGAAGCCATTAGCTTAACTGAATTATTCTCTTACTAGCCCACAAACTGGTTCTTCAAATGTAGATTGGTATTGATTAGGTTTAATTTCTCCCATTGTTGGTATCCAACTGCAAAGCCTATCACCCCCCCAACCCTGGTTCACTTACAATTGGCAACAATTTTAAATCAATCTGGTCAATCCTGGGCCTTTCATGGGCTGACTAGCACATAGCAAGCCAAGAAGAGACCCCACAAATTCCCCAAACATTCACACCTCGACACAACCAGTCAACATCTCTTTTGATGTAGGAAAAAGTTTTTCCTGCCTTGTGGCTAGAAAGGCAGGCATCCATCTATACAGCTGGAAGTTTTCATTGCCAGGCTAAACATGTTCATCTTCCTCATATCTGCAAGTCAATAGGAAGGTAGCCTGTGAGTTATCCAACCCAAAGATTCCCCCATTTCCTAGTTATTGGCTAGTCCATAATTCCTTTGTTTATACCAATGAGAACTATCTGAACACAAATGTTTCTGTGAAGTTGAAGGCTTTCAGGGCCGGCATCTATAAATTTTCCTTGGGTTTTTTTTCTGGGCTGTGAGGCCCTGTTCTGGAAGAGTTTCTTTCTGAAGTTTCGCCTGCATCTGATTTCTCTGAGGATGCCAGCCACAGTTGCAGGAGAAAGATCAGAAAAAAACTCTTCCAGAACACGGCCTCACAGCCTGGAAAAAAACCCAAGGAAAATCTACAAATGTTTCTATTATCCAGATGGCACCTTCAAAGGGGATTTGTCCTATAAAAACCCTGTGAAATTTCAGCTCACTGGTTGGATCCCAAATTCATTGGTGGGATCCCAAATTTCCTCCCGAATCCACATTACTCTGTCCCATATCCCCCTTTCTTATAACCTCTTGCTTTCCTTCTGAATCCCACTAACGCCTCCCCGACCCCTGACCGGCTCCCAGCCGACTCAGGCGCTTCCTTCCCTGCTTCTAGAACTTTAACTCCCTTTCCTAAGTTCCTCCAGCCCCATTTTCTGTGAAACTGCTGCTGCTACCACTCAAAAGTAATTCCACTTCTCATGAGGAGAACCTAGCTATGAGGATCACCCCATCGTCTAAACCCCTTTCTAACTACTTTCTGCTTTAGTTCGATAGTCTTGCTTGATTAAATGAGTGTGTGTGTGCATGCGCCTGCACAAATACCTTTTAAGTTAGGACTTTATCAGACACATTGGTTTAAACATTCTTTTGCCGGCATTAAAAAAAGCATTTTTATGCCAGCAAAAGAACGTTCCCCCCGGCACTCACCTCCTCTCAGTGAACAGATCCCCGTTCACTTCCTCCTTTGAAATCTCGTGCAATTTCATCCCATGGGAAATTCAAACTTTAAAACAAAAATAAAGCATAAAAGTCACACCAAGCACACACACACACACAAATTCCAAGTATCCCAGGGAGGGTCATAAAAAGAGTGAAAGTTACCTGGATGTCCCGATCTGACCCAGAAGTGTTCGCACCTGACCGGCCATTGTCAGGGTAAGTCTGAGATTTAAAGGGACAGAGATATCACATGCCAGCAATGCAGGCAAAAAAGCAGCAGGGAGATCTATTGATGGCTTAAGTCGTCAATTAAAAACCACGGCTTTGGGGCTCTTTATAGCCAAGAAAGGGCAACATCGTCTGATCCACATGCCCTTTCACAGTTATGTGGCATCCTTATGACACCATATTTTCCGTGTCTGATAAATTCCTTAGTTCAATAAAATTTCATCAATTATTTGTATCTTTGACTCTGTACTTTATCAGACACAGAAAATACAGCAGCATCACAATGCCACATAACCATGAAAAGGCACACAGATTAGATGACATTGCCCTTCTGTTGTTAAAACCAGCCAAAATCGTGTACCTTTTAATTGATGGCTTAAGCTGTCAGCAGATCTCCCTGCTGCTTTTTTGCCAGCATTGCCGGCATGCAATGCTTCTGTCTCTTTAAATCTCGTACTTACCCCATCACTGGCTGGACCGGTGCAAACACTTCCAGGTCAGATTGGGACATCCAGGTAAGTGATTAACTTTTTTTGACCTTAAAAACTTGGAGGTTTTTAAATGTGTTTAAGTGTTTAGCATTAATTTTTGACATTTATTTTGAGTTTTATTTTTGAATTTCCCATGAGATTTCATCGTGCAGGATTTCAAAAGAGGAAGAGCTCTGCTCATGTCTTTTTTATTCACAGAGGCATCTTTGCCGGGAAAGGACGTAAGTGCGGGTGGGGGCGACAACATTCTTTTGCCGGCATAAAAGTTGATTTTTTTATGCTGACAAAAAAAAAAAAAGTCATCAAGAGGATGTCTGATAAAGTCCTCTGTCTTCATTCCTGGCTCCACTGGTATACATAGGGCTAAAAATTCCAAACGTTACACAGTTGCTTTAATTTCCCAATATAAGTACAATACACATGTGGGCTTTTCCACAAACACAAGGGTTTTGCATAACAGATAAACTTTGCATTCATAACTCAGTTGCTGATGTAGGATATCAGTGAATATCTTCTTGCAAGGCAGAGTTTATTTCCACCTTTTAAAAAGGTTTTTAAAAGGCTTTGTTTCCCCCTTTTTATTTTCTTTTTAAGAGAAACCAAGCTGACAAAACCAAAGGGTTCTCCAAATGCAATCACCATTGTGTTGTTCTCCACAAAGGAGCCATGGATGGTTTTGACAGGACTGTTGGAGGGCTCTTCCCTGGCAGTCTCCAGTAGAGACGGAGAGGGTAGTCACTGCTGTTTGTTTCCCTGAAGAATAACAGGTATTCTGACTCTCTAGAAATTGCCACAAAAAGAAGTGGCAAAGATTCTTTGCAGTTTGACAAGTCTATTGGGGAATTACGCTACACAATAAATACACAAGTTTTGCACAGAAAATGTGTCGCTTGCAGAAGGAGACAGTGGCCAGCATCCTGTTAATGATATACAGTGAGCCCTTGGTATCTGCTGGGGCTTGCTTCCAGGACCTCCCGTGTATACCAAAATCGATAGATGCTGAAGTTCCATGATATACAATGGCATAATAAAATGGTGCCCTCCATATAAAATGGCAAAATCAAGGTTTGCTTTTTGGATTTTTAAAACATGTTTTCAAGCTGTGGATAGTTGAATCCACGGATGCAGATATATGAAGGTCCTTGGTAGCATTATGGTCCATGGTATATGGCTGGCATCCTATTAGTGATTTACATGCACATAAATTACAGTTTGTGCTGTACTTTTAAAGATGAAATAGAAAGGCCTTTTCTCTAATAGGTAGATTATCACACTACACTGTTTAACAACTCTGGCTGCTTCCCATGGAATCCTGGGATTTGCAGTTTAGGGAGGGTGTCCAGAGAAGGACAATTAAAATGGTGAAAGATCTGGAAACCATGCCTTATGAGGAGAGACTTAGGGAGCTGGGTATGTTTAGCCTGGAAAAAAGATGGTTAAGAGACGATATGATAGCCCTGTTTAAGTATTTGAAAGGGTGTCACACTGAGGATGGAGCAGGCTTGTTTTCTGCTGCTCCAGAGACTGGAACACGAAGCAATGGATGCAAGTTCCAGGAACAGAGATTCCACCTCAACATGAGGAGGAACTTTTTGACAGTAAGAACTGTTTGGCAGTGGAACACACTCCCTCGGAGCATGGTGGGGTCTCCTTCCTTGGAGGTCTTTAAACAGAGGCTGGATGGCCATCTGTCGGGGATGATTTGATCGTGATTTCTGCGTGGCAGAATGTGGTTGGACTGGATGGCCCTTGTGGTCTCTTCCAACTCTGCAATTCTATGAGGGGCTTTGAGAACTCTCAGCCAGATACTCTTGGGTTTCGGTAAACTACAAATTGCAGAATTCCACATGAGGCAGCCATAGCAGTTAAAGTAAAATAGCAGCACTACAACTGTGTAGTGTAATAAAGTCTTTGCTCTCAAAGTCCATGCAGAAACACCAGGCAGCTGTCAAGTCCTAGGAGGTGCCCTGCCTGCTGTCTCTTACCAATGGGAAAGGGAGGTAGAGGAAGGAGATTCAGGCCATGAAGATGTGGCTGCTCTGGGTTCCAGGGGGAAAGGAAAGGAGGGTGCACTCCATTCCAGAGTTTCATTTCTCTTCCCCTCCAAGCTGAGACAAGCTCCTTCTTCATGGTCTCTCTTCTTCCACCTGCCCCCAGTAAATAGCATCGGCAAGTGCCCCTCCTGGGGTTTGACAAATGCTAGATGGTGGGAGGATGCAGAACTGCACATGCAGAGCTACACATACATGTGTAGGGTCTTGACCATGGGAGCTTTTTTATTGGACGTTGTACAATGGCTCTATCCAGCGGATCAAAATGGAGTGGAGGTCCACATGAAGAAAGCATACCAGTGTGCCTTGGGCATGATGTACATGATCCATAATGGGCATCTGTTCACTGTGTAATGAGGCTTGACTCCCCATAGTGGAATGTGCAGAGACCCAATGTGGAACATGTAACAATATGCATTACATTGTGCACTGCAGTTGTACAGCAGGGGCAAACCATGTGCATTTAGCTTGATTCACTGGCATGCCTCTGTGTGAACAGCAAACACAAGATAGCTTGGCACAACAGTGACCTTGCAAAAAGATTTTTGAGACGGATGAAAGCTGCTGTGAATTGGCATAGCTTCACACCAATACACATTGTATTCCTTCACCTAGACCAGCCCTAAAATATAATTTGTCTCCTTTGCTACAAAATCACACTGCTGGGCCATGTTCAACTTCTTAATATGCAAATATTGGGAGAACACTGCTCAGAGATTTTTTCATGATTCCACAATGAGCGGAATGAAACAGAAGCCATTTGCCTTTGTGAGGATGAACAATGTGAAGATTTACATTCCCAGCTGAATAATGGAAACACCTAGCAGGCTGCCCCCTTATCCTTGGCTAATCAAATGCAATGACATTCTATGTAGTTTACCCCTGGGATTTAAAACAGGGGGGGATGAAATTACTCCCAGGAAAATGTATACAGGCTGCTGCCTTAATTATGTCTAGACTATCTCACCTCAACAGCAAAGCAGACATAAACTGCCATGCTAGCTAGGTTTGCCAGATTTCAGGTCCTGGCCTTGAATCTCCGGCCCTGGCCCTTCATCTCCAGTCCTTAAGGTCCTTAAGGTGAGTGGGAAGAATCCCAGGGTGAGAGCAATGCCTTGAAATATGCATATGTGTGCATGAATTCTCATTTCCTTGACTTTGTGCTTTTTATTTGAATGATATATGATGATAATTGTGGCTGATGCTTAATGGCATCACCAAGGCCTGTCTTTTCTTTTTAATTTTTTAAAAATTATAATTTTGCATATATACACTAAAGACAAAACATAACAAATGTAAAGACACGTTCTAGGCCAGTGGTTTTTAGCCTGTGGTCTGGGTACCCCCGGGGGGCATGATGTCCTCACAGGATTCCACGAAGGCTTGAAGGCTGCTGAGCCCCTCCATGTAGTGGAGTGGCTACATGACAGGAACCAAGGCAAAGTCTGGGTGGGTGGCTTGGCCTGTGCATTGCCATTCAATTCCCTCCAGCCACAAACCTGCAGGAAGAAGCAGGAGAAAGCTCTTCCCTCCCCTTCTAGTGCCTCTGAGGGAAGGTTTAATGGATGGTGCAACTGTATTGTTGTGGTGGTGGTTTTAAAACTAGAGTTAAGTCTCCGGGCTTGGTGGCAAGAAAATATATTTAAAGTGGGTCCCTGGTAAAGAAAATGTTAAGAGCCACTGGTTTAGGCTAAACAAATACAAAAATAAAAAAGTAAAAGATCTTACACCTCATATAACATCCCCGATAACATATATTTACACTAATCTTACAAACAAAGCATTTTTGATTTGCAGCTTTCCCATTATTGGCATCTATCAGACTTGGATCTTGAACTGTCAGGCCCAGAGATAGAACTCACATGGCCACCCTGATGCTAGTTTTTGTTGGTGTGTGTCCTCAAGTCAACCCTATAGGCAAATCTCTCGCAGGATTTTGTGGCCTGATTTCTTCACAGGAAGTTTGACATTGCCTTCCAACAAGGCTGCGTATCTTGCCCAAGGTCAACCAGCGGAGTCACATGGCTGAGTGGGGATTTGAACTCTGGCTTCCCAAAGTCCTCGCCCAACACTGAAACCACTACACAACACTGGCTCTAACCTCATGAGCCTTGGAGTAAGTCTGTCTTTTCTCATGATTTTTGCTCCTGTCTTTCCTCTTTTCCAATGAAGAACAGGGAACACACACACACACAAACAACTTCAGGTTCTATACTGTACAAGAGAAAGTGGATCAATGGGAAGCCTCACAAATCCCTACATCTCATTGTGCTACATGATCTATGTGTTGAACGGCAACAATGAGCAACTGACCCAAGTCAACCAATGTGCAATTACTACCACAAATGCACATGATGTAGAACTGGACCCCAACAGTGCCTAAAAGGTGACAGCTCCCATATCTGTCCAACTATGAACTTCTCTCATGATTTTAAAACTTGCTCTGGTTTCATTGGGCTAAATCGGGACTTGGGTTCATAAAGACCTCCAAATATCATCGGACGGCATCTCTCATCAGCCCTGACCCCACAGACCTAGCCAGCAAAGGTGAGGAATGATGGGAGTTGCAGTGCAACAACATCTGAAGGGCCACAGAATTCCCACCACTGAAGGCCTGCCCATGCAGCACCGTGGTGCAGGGCATGGAATGTCTTCCTTAAAACAGCAAAGCAACCAGGGCTATGGCCCTTGTTTGTCCGTAGAGTGGGTGGTATAACTACCAACACAGTGAAGTATAATGGGGGTGTCAACCCCCTTGCCTTGGTAATGGGGGGAAGGACAAGATGGCCCTTTCCCCTGTCTCCATTCAGAACAAGAACCCAATATGAAAAGAACTTCATTTGCTCTCAGTGATGTTGCCTAACAGACCTACCTGATTGGCGATACATACATGGCAGCATTACACTGGATTATGGGATCTCTGATTGGCTAGCATCACATGGCAAGAAGAAGAGTGGTGTGTGTGTGCGGGGGGGGGGGTAAGATCCTACCTCAGGGTAGGGATGGCAAGAATATTTGAAAATATTTGGAAAATGATTGAAAAACATGTTTTTCAAGTGTTGAGAAACCCCTGGTGAGGAGAATCCAGGACTGGTGAGAATCATGGCAGTTCAGGACAAATGCTGTGCAAAATCCACAGTTGGTTGTTTTGTACAGAAAACAACATTTTCTGCACATGAAACAAGTTTTTTTCAGTGCAGAGAATATGTCTGCATGAATATGTTATTTTAGCATAGAAAAAGCAGTTTCTTGTATGGAAAATACTGGAATTGGGAACATTCCATCCAAAATTCACACATGGTTGATTTGGATTGAAAACAGTCTTTTCTGCACAGGAAATAACTGTTTTTTTCCTGTGCAGAGAATAATATTTCTATGCAGAATTATTATTTTTTTCACAGAAAAAGCTGTTTCCTGTGCAGAAGATGCTGTTCTCTTTGCAAAACAACCACATCTGAATTTTGCACAGAAAAGTCCCAAATAGTGAATAGGCTTCAAAAACTGTTAAAAAAAAAAAAAAGTCTCCTTCACAGCGGGAATAAAATTGCTAAAATTATTCATTGCTTCCTTAGAGAAGAAAGTGAGTGAAGAATTACATCCTTACATCAGGGTCGCATCGCATGAATCGCTGTATGTAGCGTTTAGTATTCATTGTCTTACACATCCTTTGTGTTGAATGCTAATGGTGTGCAGCTGAACCAAAACAGCAAACCACATGCACAAAGCAAATGTGTATTTGCACTCATGCACAAGATGCAACTATGTACTATGGTAGCACATGTTCAGCTCTGCTGCTGCAACCTTGAACAGAGTACTGTATAGCAGTTCCACATTTGCCAAAAATGCCCAACTGATTCTGTAAGGGAACTTATGTATACATAAGACAAGGACTCCCTGAAACAACATCTCAGGCTCAGCCAAATTGATCACCAACAATGGTCTGCCCTGGCCTCACATCAGGAGGCATGGAAACGCATTATCCACAATGCTGCAGCCTTATTTGAGAACTCACGCTGAACAAGTCTTGAAGAGAAACGACAATGCAGAAAGAATCACAACCCTTGAAGAGAAACGACAATGCAGAAAGAATCACAACCCGGAAACATCACTTAAGGAAACCTTCTGCTGTGCTTTCTGCAACCGGACTTGTTTATCTTGGATTGGCCTTTTGAGTCATCAGTGCACTTGCAGAAAGCATGGGATGAGTCCTTCCTGAATCTTTGTTTGCGAAGAAAAGCCAGAGAGAGACAGGATTCTGGCCAGTGTGTGTGTATGTCCATGCCAGTGTTTCAAATACTCCTGAAACAGCTGTCCACAGAGACAGTGAATATCAGAATTCAAGAACCAACAAAAAAGGGCAAATTTGGGGTGACCATTTTTGTCTTTGGGGGCTCTTTTCTCCATGCATTTTATTGCAACAAAAATAGCTGCAAGGGGCTGCCACCATCACTACCAGAGATTCCCCCCCCCGCAACCCTTGCCACCCACTGGCTGTTCATCAGCCACGTCCCTCGCCAGAGAGCCTGCAAGGAGATGGCACGTAGAATGTCAGAGGAGGAAGGAAGGACGGCTGCCTCCTTTGTCCACCAACAATGGACAGATTCTCTCTGAGCAGTCGTGAAGCCCAGCATTGACAGCCTGGCAGGGGCAGCTGCTCACCCGCCTTCCCAGGGTGGGAAGTTGGTGGCAACCAAAGCTGTAAAAACATGCCCTCCCCCAAGAAAGAGCCAGTGTACAATCAGGGCACAGAAAGAGCGAAAAATGCTGAGGGCCACTCAATCTTCAGTTGCAAAAGGCAAGCATGGGGCATGAGGATTTTGTTAGTGTTTGAAAGCAAAAGTGTTTCATGAAAAGCAAAACATTTTTGTTGTGGTGGTGGTGGCTGAATTGGTAAAGCTAGCCACTCCTACAAATTTTTAAATAGGGATATGCAGAAGCCTCCCTCCCCGCCGCCAGAGTGCTCCTTCATGCACATGCATGCACACTCAAACACACTTGTTTTCCTTGACGTACTTCAGATGTTATGCCCCAAAGGCCTTTTTTTCTGGGCCTGCCCTTTCAGAAAGCAACGGGGGCACAGCAATTCATTCTGTTTTCATGCTCGCTTTGCGCTGAGAAGGGCAGATTATCGCAGGCTCTCTCTTTCTCTCTCTCCAACTCTCTCTCTCTCACAATCTCTCTCTTTCTCTCCAACCCTCACTACCTCTCTCTCTCAATTACTTAAACATAAGTTAAGCTATGAGGGTTGTTTTTCTCCAGACATAGCATCTTTGGGGTCTTCTGTCCATATGAAACCTGGGTGGGAAACATAGAATCATAGAATAGATTCTATGATTCTATGTTTCCCACCCAGGTTTCATATGGGCAGAAGACTCCAAAGATGCTATGTTTGGAGAAAAACAACCCTCATATGAAACCTGGGTGGGAAACATCATCATCATCATCCCATCTTCCTATGAGGAGCACCTTAGGGAGCTGGGTATGTTTAGCCTGGAGAAGAGAAGGTGAAGAGGGCACATGAGAGCCATGTTTAAATTTTTGAAGGGATATCATACTGAGGAAGGAGCAAGCTTGTTTTCTGCTGCTCCAGAGACTAGGACACAGTCCAGGGGGTTGGACTGGATGGCCCTTGTGGTCTCTTCCAACTCTATAATTCTATGATTCTGATGGTTCAATGTACACACACTTTGTTCGTGCACAAAATTATTTAAAAATATTGTGTATAAAATGACCTTCAGGCCATGTGTATAAGGTATATATGAAATAGAAATGAATTTTATGTTTAGAACTGGGTCCCATCTCCAAGATACCTCTTTTTATATATCTAAGTATTCCAAAATCCAAAATATTCCAAAATCCAAAATACCTCTGCTTCCAAGCATTTCAGATACGGGAGACTCAACCTGTATAAAAATCAACAAAACAGCAAAGCACCCCATTAAAAGCCCATCACAGTCAATTTCTAAAAGCCTGATGGAGTTAGCATGTTTTAGAAGAGCAAGGAAGGAGCCATCCTGGCCTCCCTGGAAGGGGAGTTCCAAAGTGTGAGAACAGCCACCAAGAAGGCCCATCCCATTTTACTCACGAAAAATGCCAGGAAGGTAATGGGACAGAGGAGGGGAGGCTCTCTTGAAGATTGTAGTGCTCAAATAGGCTCATAAAGGGAGATACGGTCCTTCAAGTAGCCCAGACCCAAGCTGTATAGGCCATTGTAGGTCATCAGCAGCATCTTGAAATGTCCCTGGAAATGGACCAGCAGCCAACAGAGCTGCTGCAACAAGAAAGTTGGATGTGACTCCCTTCTTGTCTCCATGGACCCATCTCTTGGACCGCCTCTCCCCTTCCCACCATGTCCTCCCCCCCCCCACTAAAAAAAAAGAGGAAAACTTCCTCTTCTGAAAAATTCCAAGAACTGAGATGCTGCTCTACCTCATTTTCTGGTGTGGTGGTGGTGGGGTTATACATTTCTTTCCAGAAGCTGAAGTGAACTTCCATCAGTGGCCCCCACACATCTCAGTTGCCAAGTGAGGAAGGAGTTTGCAATGCATCAGTCAACCAATCACTGTATTTATACCCCTCCATTTCCCCTCAAAAGTAGGACCCATGGTGGCTTACAGAATAAAAAGAAATACGAGTAAAAGCACATATATCTAAAAATATATCCAAAAATAAGATTAAGATAATATTAAACTGTCCATAGGATTAAAATGATATAAAACATTAATTTAAAAGCATAGATCAAAAATAGTACAGTACTAATGCAAAACCCAGTAGGTAAAACAATCAGTTCCCAATCACCTGTTTGAATAGAAAAAAATATTCACTTGATAGCAAAAGGACTGCAAAGATGTACCCAGTCTAGCTTCCCTAGGAAGGCAGTTTCAGAATCTAGAGGCAACCACCGACAAGGCCCTCTCCTGCGTTCCCTCCAACCATGTTGCAAAGGTGGTGGGGTAGGGAGAAGCTCCTCTCCTAAGATGTTAGACTGCAGGCAGGCTTCTGTGGGAAGATATGATCCTTCAGATAACCCAGACTCAAGCCATAGATCAACACCAGCACTTTGAATTGTGCTCAGAAACAGACAGGCAGCCAGTGGAGTTATTGCAGCGAGGCAGTTGCGGGGATACACACCCCGGTAATCAGCACCCATTAGCAATTGGGTTGCAGTTCTTTGGACCTGTTGCAGTTCTTTGGACCTGGCTGAAGTTTCTGAATGCTCTCCAAAGGCAGTCCCAGGTAGAGTGCATTCAACAATCCAAACAGGCTGTAATGTGTCAACATGGCCAAGTCAAGGAACAGCTACATGGAGAGGACTCGCTTTTATTCTGCAAAGGCACTAACCACCACCAAATCATCATCATCAACAACATCATCATCATCCATCAGGTTATAAATGCCTGATGGCACAAAAATGTTTTTACTTCTTGGCAAAAGGAGAGCAGAGACTGAGTTCCAAAGCTTACAAGCAGCCACCAAAAAGGTCCTGTCTCTTGTTCCCACCAAATGAGCCTGAGAGGTCCCAAAGGGAGATGATGCCTCACAAAACTACACATCCCAGGATTCTGCACGATGAAGCCATGGCAGTCAAAGTGGTCTCCAACTGCATTATTTCTACAGTGTAGATGCACCCTGGACTGGTTTCAAACAGAGGCCAAATCCACACTACCCAAATAATCCAGTCTGAAACTGGATTATTTGCCATGGCTCTTTCTTACGGAACCCTGGGATTTGTAGTTTGGTGAGGCACCAGCACACTTTGGCAGAGAAGGTTAAAGACCTTATAAAGCTACAAATCCACAGAAAAGAGCCATGGCAAATAATCCAGTTTCAAAGGGATTGTTTGTGTAGTGTGGATTTGGCCAGAGTCTAGATGGCCCAACTCTCAAAGATGTTTTAACTATAGATTCCTGCACTGGCAAGAGGATGGATTACTCTACTGTCAGAGCCATTTCCCACCCACAATTCTATGATTGTATAGATTTCTTGCAATTTGCAGGGTATCAGCTAGATCAGTGCTATTCAACATGGTTACCCCTGGACCAGTGCTACTTCCTGAGCCATTGGCTGCCAATCCCTGGAGGGCTACCAGGAAACAATGAAAGAGTTGCAGTCAATGACCAAAAATGTGGTGCTGCTCCCTAGCGCATTGAGAGAAAACCTTGGCTAGTCTAGACATCAGATAGCGTAAGAAACACAGGGCCGGGGACTCATCTACACCAGCCAAGGTATGTCAGCTCACTGCTGGTACTGGCCTGTTGTGTCTGTGGTACCTTGATTAAATGGGCCGGAGTCCAAAGAGGAACACCAACCTGTCGTGGCAGCCACCACCACTGCCATTTTCTCTGTTGTCTGGGGACTTTGTCAGATGCACTAAATACAGCATCATAATGACACCACATAAATGTGAGAGGGTGTGCATAACAGATGCCATCGCCCTTTCACATTTATGTCCTGGCCAAAACACGTACCTGTTTATTGATGGTGGCGCTTTAGTACCGGCATTGTCAGCATGTGAAACCTTACACCATTTAATTCACGTGAATGCAGCATGAATGGCAGGTCTGGCACAAACACTTCTTAGTGAGATTGTGACATTCAGGTAAGTGACACACTTTTTATGACCTTCCCCAGTTCACTTGGGACTTTTAAAGTGTGTTCCAGAGCTCCATTCACTTCCTCTTCATTGCTGGGGAAGCCTTTGCCGGGAGAGAAGGTAAGTGTGGTGGGAGGCATTTTTTTGCTGGCATTAAAATTGATTTTTTTATGCCAGCAAAAGAATGTTTTAAGGGGCTCATCTGGGAAAGTCCTTGGAAGCCAAGAAGGGGGCCCACAACATGTGATTGAAGTACCCCTGCATGTGTCCAGCCTTCCAATCCGTTTTTGGCTGCCAGTAACAGAGTAAACTGGGTTGTTGTTGTTTTTAGTGGTTTATCAGGTCCTACTCTGGCTTGTCCCCATCTTAGCCCCATATCTGCCCCGGGAGTGGTTTGGACTCCCTGCAGCCAGAACAAGGCAAATGCTTCACATCATATGGACTACAGGGCTCTGAGACGGGGGCAACCTAGGGTATTTAGCCAGTCTAGACAAGTCCTAAGTGATTGGCAAGAAGGCCTGCTCCAACATTACCATTCGCTATTTCCTTAAAAATAAGACTTGCTCAATTGACAGGGCCTTATTTTCCAGGTAAGCAAGCATAGGACTACCTTCAAACACTCTTCCAATGTGCAGACATTCAAGAGTTATAATTAAACACATCTTTTTTTTTTTTTAATACATGTCTGACCTAAGATTCTCTGCCCTATGACAGGAGCAAAATATAATCAATCAATGAGCTGTCACAAAATTCCAAACATAGGTTGGAGGTTGGAATGAGCAAGCAAATACACCCGGAGCAAAAAAACAAAAAAAGCAACAACAACCCAATACAAAGCAAATGAGTCACCAAGACGGAGAAGGCCAGATGAACAGAGAATGGGGAGGTCAGCCAAGGAGAGAATGGTCTGGAAAAACAGTCAGGGTGACAAGACCAATGACCACAGACTTAAACTATTACTACAAATGATTACTACAAACTATTACTACAAAAGGCGTGCAGGTGGGGGGGTGCCTCAAGGAAGTTTTTAAAAGGCTATGGATGTTGCTTGTGGAAATGTTAACATTTTGTTAGTGATCATCTCAGGATGACATATATATATTTATCGAAATGCTGATTCTCCTTTTGTTTCGATGGCATCTCTCGTCATGAAGATATAAGCCTGAACTCTATTGGTATTCCCAACAAGAGCATCAATGGAGGGCTTATCTACAGGGGCAATTTAACCCATCTTGCCTCCATCTTAGAGCCCTGCAGTCCTGATGACACAGAGCTTTTGCCCCTTTCTGCACCTGGGCAGTCCTCATCACCCCTGGGGCAAAGATGGGGGAAGACGGGGTAGGGCCTGTTACTGTATTTCTTTTTTTAAAATACCTGCTTTACTCCATTCCCGCAGGGGTGGGGGGGAAAGCAGGATTGCAGGATGGCTTGTTGCATGTTGCAGGATGGCTTCCCAGCTTCCAGGAGAGCTGGAAGATGGTGGCGGCTGCAGCAATGGGCCAGCATGCCTATCTGGACTTCCTCCTATTTCATGGAAGAAACGGGGAAAATTTGCTGCTGAATCCAGCTTTCCAGGAATTGTGGATTTCCTTTATCACGTTTCTAGGCCTTGAGGTTGAAAGTGGAGGCCATGATCTGCTAAACTCTCAAAAGACCATGAGGGGCTAATCAGATTGTCAGTGTATGAAGGTGGAGTTTTATTGGCCTGGTTCACTCCACACTCCTCCTCAGGAATAGTAAAATTGAAATAAAGCATGCAAAAATCTGTTGGGTAGCATTAGTCAGCTTTCCTTGGCATCAAATTTGGCTTTCCTAGGTACAGAGTTTAAGTTGTTTTGATTATAGCATATAACCAAAGCCATGAGCACAGAGCTGGATCCAAAGAGAAGAGTGCCCCAAGCTGTTTTATTTATTTCTTTATTTAGTATTTATTTCAGGATGTAAATCCCAAGTTTTGGGGTCAAAGTCACACTAAAGATGGCACAAAAATCACAACAGGAAAATAAGTTGCTAGGCCCCGCGGAGGTCTCCCCAGCCCTCCCTCCCTCCCTCCCTCCCCAGGCCTTCGCGGGGCCTTGCTAGGCCCCGCGGAGGTCTCGCCGGCCCTCCCTCCCCCCCTCTCCAGGCCTTCGCGGGGCCTTGCTAGGCCCCGCGGAGGTCTCGCCGGCCCTCCCTCCCTCTCTCTCCAGGCCTTCGCGGGGCCTTGCTAGGCCCCGCGGAGGTCTCGCCGGCCCTCCCTCCCTCCCTCTCCAGGCCTTCGCGGGGCCTTGCTAGGCCCCGCGGAGGTCTCGCCGGCCCTCCCTCCCCAGGCCTTCGCGGGGCCTCCGGAGGGCCTCCGGGCATCCCGCAAAGGCCTCCCCACCCCTCCCCAAGCCTTCGCGGGGCCTCCGGAGGGCCTCCGGGGGACCCGCGAAGGCCTCCCCACCCCTCCCCAGGCCTTCATGGGGCCTACGGAGCGCCTCCGGGGGCCCCGTGGAGGCCTCCCCGGGCCTCCCCGCTCCCTCCAGGTCTTTTCACTGGGCCTCTGGAGGCCCCGTGTCGCGGTTTTGGGGGGGCCCGGGGGGCCCTCCCAAAACCGCGAATAACCAAAACCGCGAATGTCAAGTTCGCGAATGTGGAGGGACAACTGTAGTCTCATTCAGCCAGGTCTCCCCCATCGACAAATATCCAGCTTGTGGGGGCAATTAGCTAACACACATTGGAAATTATTTAATGCAGTGTAGATGTGTAAATAGCTATTGCTTAAAACAATTTGTAAGCCAATCTGATAGCCTTGTGGCTGAAGAGCGGGATATAAATAAATAAATACAATTTAAAAAATCCTGTATCTATGCCTTTCGTTTTTCCGCCCTAAGTGCAGTACCTTACATTTCTCCGTATTGAATTTCATTTTGTTAGCTTTGGCCCAGCTCTCCAGTCTATCCAGGTCATTCTGAATTTTGATCCTATCCTCTAGGGTATTAGCTACTCCTCCTAATTTGGTGCCATCTGCAAATTTGATAAGTATGCCCCTAATTCCCTCATCCAAGTCATTGATAAAGATGTTGAATAGCACTGGGCCCAGGACAGAACCCTGTGGCACTCCACTGGTCACATCTTTCCAAGATGAAGAGGAGCCACTGAGGAGCACCGTCTTGCTCAGACATGCAGGTTAGTATACCCCACCCCCTTTCTTCCACACTGCAGACATAATAACAGTGTCCATCCAATGGCCAACATCTTACATTGGGGATGTGTAGTACAGTTGTCCCTCCACATTCACTGGAGTTTGGTTCCAGGACCCCCTGTGAATACCGAAATCCGCAAATACTCAAGTCCCATTAAATGCAATGGCATAGCAAAAGGGTGTCCCTAAAATAAGATGGCCAAATCAAGGTTTGCTTTTTAGATTATTATTTTTTTTAAAGAATATTTTCAAGCCGTTAATATTTAAAACTGTGACTGCCAAATCAGTGAATGTGGAGGGACAACTGTACACATCTTTGTATGTGGAACAGAGATGGGAAAATATTTGTAATTATTCATCCCTGAGTTTGGAAAAAAAGGATCCCTAAATGGTTCGCTATTTACTAAATATGACAAATGTATTAGGAAGAGAAGATGAAAAGAGACATTGGAAAAAATTACTATATATTATTTCAGCTGCTAGAATACTTTTGGCAAATTCTTAGAAATAGGAAGAAATACCAACTTTGGAGGAATGGCTGTTAAAAACTGCAGACATGATTGAAATGGACATTTTAACTGCTAGCATAAATTACAGATCGGTTGAAAAAATCCAGAAAGATTGGGACTCAGTAATCAAGTACTGGTCAAAGGAATGGAAAACAAACATTGAACTGTGAAAACATAACTTTAGAAATTGCATTTGATAAATGTCCATGCAATTTGAATAAATTGGATGTTATCAGCATAAATTTAGGAAAATATGTTTTAAAAGATTGGATATAAATGTTCACACTAAAAGGTAGAATGACCTAGTATTTAGATAAATTTCTCATACAGTATTATATTTTGGTTTCACTCTTGGTACTTAGTTTTAGTTATGAAGTCAATGAAATTACAGTTGTCCCTCCACATTCGCGAACTTGACATTCGCGGTTTTGGTTATTCGCGGTTTTGGGAGGGCCCCCCCGGGCCCCCCCAAAACCGCGAAATGGGGCCTCCAGAGGCCCCGTGAAAAGACCTGGAGGGAGCGGGGAGGCCCGGGGAGGCCTCCACGGGGGCCCCGGAGGCCCTCCAGAGGCCCCGCGAAGGCTTGGGGAGGGGTGGGGAGGCCTTCGCGGGTCCCCCAGAGGCCCTCAGGAGGCCCCGCGAAGGCTTGGGGAGGCCTTCGCGGGTTCCCCGGAGGCCCTCCGGAGGCCCCGCGAAGGCCTGAGGAGGGGTGGGGAAGCCTTCGCGGGTCCCCCGGAGGCCCTCCGGAGGCCCCGCGAAGGCTTGGGGAGGGGTGGGGAGGCCTTCAAGGGACCCCCGGAGGCCCTCCGGAGGCTCCGCGAAGGCCTGGGGAGGGAGGGAGGGAGGGCCGGGGAGACCTCCGCGGGGCCTAGCAAGGCCCCGCGAAGGCCTGGGGAGGGAGGGAGGGAGGGCCAGGGAGACCTCCGCGGGGCCTAGGAAGGTCCCGCGAAGGCCTGGAGAGGGAGGGAGGGAGGGCTGGGGAGACCTCTGCGGGGCCTAGGAAGGCCCCGCGAAGGCCTGGGGAGGGGGGAGGGAGGGCCAGGGAGACCTCCACGGGGCCTAGGAAGGCCCCGCAAAGGCCTGGGGAGGGAGGGAAGGGAGGGCTGGGGAGACCTCCGCGGGCCCTAGCAAGGCCCCGCGAAGGCCTGGAGAGGGAGGGAGGGAGGGCCAGGGAGACCTCCGCGGGGCCTAGCAAGGCCCCGCGAAGGCCTGGGGAGGGGGGAGGGAGGGCTGGGGAGACCTCCGCGGGGCCTAGCAAGGCCCCGCGAAGGCCTGGGGAGGGAGGGAGGGAGGGCCAGGGAGACCTCCGCGGGGCCTAGGAAGGTCCCGCGAAGGCCTGGAGAGGGAGGGAGGGAGGGCTGGGGAGACCTCCGCGGGGCCTAGGAAGGCCCCGCGAAGGCCTGGGGAGGGAGGGAGGGAGGGCCAGGGAGACCTCCGCGGGGCCTAGCAAGGCCCCGCAAAGGCCTGGGGAGGGAGGGAAGGGAGGGCTGGGGAGACCTCCGCGGGCCCTAGCAAGGCCCCGCGAAGGCCTGGAGAGGGAGGGAGGGAGGGCCAGGGAGACCTCCGCGGGGCCTAGCAAGGCCCCGCGAAGGCCTGGGGAGGGGGGAGGGAGGGCTGGGGAGACCTCCGCGGGGCCTAGCAAGGCCCCGCGAAGGCCTGGGGAGGGGGGAGGGAGGGCCAGGGAGACCTCCGCGGGGCCTAGCAAGGCCCCGCGAAGGCCTGGGGAGGGAGGGGGGAGGGGAGTCCTTATTCGCGGATTTTTCACATTCGCGGGGGTCCGCGGAACGGAACCCCCGCGAATGTGAAGGGACGACTGTATAAGATAAGATAAGAAAGTTCTTCTAGTTATAAGATAAAAAAGTTCTACAAGTAGGCTTTTGGAAGTCAGTTGGAATTGAAACTTTATAACGAATTCCATACTTAAAGTTTATTTTATTTTGCATATTCTTGTATACTTTATGTATGCTATTTATGATTTATGATACACCTGTTAGAATGCTAATATAAATAATTAGGGGGGAAATGGTTCCCTAAGAGTCATATTGAAGAGGGAGCAAGCATGTTTTCAGCTGCTCCAGAAACTAGGGTTTTGTCTACCCCAGCCAAACACTCCAGTTTGCCTCCATTCCAGAACCCTAAACTCTAGAAGATGCAAGGCTTTGACCCTGATCTGCTCCCAGGGAGCCCAAATGATATGGGACTGCAATGAAGACAAGCCAGGATAGGGCATTTTATGGTGTTTTTTTAAAAATACCCAGCTTATGCATCAGGCCCATGTCTGGGGGCCCATCGCTGCAGCCACCGCCGCCATTTGCCTCGCTATCTCAGAAGGCAAAAAAGGGGCTCATCTCAGAGCCCTGCAATCCAAATGACATAGGGCATTTGGATTGCAGGGCTCTGAGATGAGAGCAAGTTGGGGTATATTGGCTTTCTAGACAAGCCCTAGATGTGTACAAATGTGTAGATCAAAAATCAATGTATGTACTGTCTATTCTGGCGTATAAGATGACTTTTGAGCACTCAAAAATGCCCTCCAAAATTGAGGGTCGTCTTATACGCCAGATATACTTTTGCTTCGCCCACCTACTTATCTCCTGACTCTTCGCAACCTTCGCAAACGGAGCAAAGAGGTAGGAGATAGGGCAGGGGGGGGTGAAGCAAAGTGTTTAGCAGTTCATTTGCCCCCCCTCCTCTGCCTTCTCCCCCTTTGGGGAACAACGGAAGACAGAGGAGGGGAGCAAACGTTGCGGTTTGCCGCGGCCGCCACTCGATCGCCTGTGTGTTCAGCGGCCAAGGCAAACCGCTAGATTCGCCCATTTCCCCCACCTTCCTTGAAGATGGGGGAAAAGGGCGAAAATGCCCCATTTGGCTCCGTGGCCCTGATCCCTCCTTCTGGGCTCCCTTCGGAAGGGAGCCAAGGCAGGGCAAGCGGCCCCGCTTGCCTTGGCTCTCTTCCGAAGGGAGCCCAGACAGAGGACATGGGGGCACGGAGCCAAACGGGGCATTTTTGCCACTTCTCCCCACCTTCCTTGAAGGTGGGGAGAGGGGGAGAATCTAGCGGTTTGGCTCAGCGGCCCCGCTTGCCCTGCCTTAGCTCCCTTCGGAAGGAAGCCCAGAAGGAGGAAACAGGGCCGCGGAGCCAAACGGGGCATTTTCGCCCCTTCTCCCCACCTTCCTTGAAGGTGGGGAGAGGGGGTGAATCCAGGGGTTTGCCGTGACTGCCCCTGCTTCCCCTGACTTGGTCCCATTCGGAAGAGCCAAGACGGAGGGAAGGGGCTGCTAAGGCAAACTGGGCATTTTTGCCCCTTTCCTCCACCTTCGAGTCAAGTTTGACTGGAAGGCTGAAGAGAGGGGCGAATGTTGCGGCTGGCTGGCTGGCTGGCTGGGAGAGCCCTGCCAGCTGATCCTGTTCACCTTCCCAACTCACGAGGAGATCCTCGTGAGTTGGGAAACAAAGAGGATCAGCTGGCAAGGCTCCCCCAGCCAGTCAGCCAGCCAGCCAAATTGGGGGGTGGTCTAATATGGCGAATATATGCCTAATCCTAGATTTTTGGTTGGAAATTGGGGGGGGGGTTGTCTAATAATAATAATAATAATAATAATAATAATTTTTATCCCGCCCCTCTGTTAAAACAATCGGGGCAGCTTACAAAAGTTAAAATACCAATACAATTTAAAATCTCCAAAAACCACCCACCCCACCCTCCCCCATAAAAAGATATTAAACCAAATACATTAAAGTGACTGATATAAAATCACATTAAAATAATAAATAATAAATAGCCAGCAGACTAAAAAGAGGCAGGAGCCCCTGAGGCTGTGAACTAATCAGGAAAGGCCTGCTGAAAGAGATCCATCTTTAGTGCTGTTTTAAAGCTACTCAGGCTCGCCATCTGACGGATCTCGTTCGGCAGGCCATTCCACAATTTGGGGGTGATTACTGAAAAGGCCCTCTGGGAGGTTGCAGACATCCTAGATTTTTGTGGCTGAAGCAAATTCCTCCCAGAGGACCAGAGTGCACGGGGAGGATGGTATGGGAGGAGGCGGTTCCAGAGATAAGTTGGACCTAAGCCATTTAGGGCTTTAAAGGTAATACCCAACACCTTATACTGGGCCCGGAAACTGATAGGCAGCCAGTGGAGAGATCTTAACACTGGAGTTATATGGTCTCTCCGAGATGTTCCCGAGACCACTCTGGCTGCCATATTTTGTACCAACTGAAGTTTCCGGACCAAGCATGAGGGTAGCCCCATGTAGAGCGCATGGCAGAAATCTAGACGAGAGGTTACCAGCATGTGCACCACAGTCTCAAGGTCCCTTACTTCCAAGAAAGGGCTCAGCTGGCGTATCAGCTGAAGCTGATAACAGGCGCTCCTGACTGTCGCATTCACCTGACTAGTCATCTGAAGCGATGAATCAAGGAGCACTCTTAGACTGAGAACACAGTCCTTAACGGAGAGCGTGACCCCGTCCAGGACTGGAGGTTGCAACCCATCGCCTGGTTTTGGGGCCGCTACCATGAGCACCTCTGTTTTGTCCGGATTTAATCTCAATCTCTTTTTCCTCATCCAGCCCATTACTGCTTTAAGACAATCATTAAGAGGAGAGACGCCATCGGAATTCGAGACCAATGATCAGGACAAGGAGAAATAGATCTGGGTGTCATCAGCATACTGATAACACCCAGCCCCATAACTCCCTTTTATGCCCAGTCGTCTTATATGCCGGAATATACAGTATGTGCACAGCTGGTACATGTGTTCAATGTGATGGCCAGACTCCCATAGGTGACTTCCACATGAGTAAGTTTCACGCTCTCTTGTCTACGCTTGCCTTCAGTTGTGTCCAGAATTGTCAAACCCAATACAAGAAGGATGTTGTTAAGCTGGAACGTGTCCAGAGAAGGGCAACCAGGATGGTGGGAGGTCGGGAAGCCATGCCCTATGAGGAATGGTTTAGGGATCAGGGAAAGTTTAGCCTGGAGAAGAGAAGTTGAAGAGGAGACATGGTAGCCATGTTTAAATATTTGAAGGGATGCCGTACTGAGGATGGAGCAAGCTTGTTTTCTGCTGCTCCATAGACATGGACACGGAGCAATGGGTTCAAACTACAGGAAAAGAGATTTCACCTAAACATGAGGAAGAACGTCTTGAGGGTCAGAGCTGTTCAGCAGTCGAACACGCTGCCTGGGAGTGTGGTGGAATCTCCTTCTTGGGAGGTCTTTAAACAGAGGCTGGATGGCCATCTGTCGGGAGGGCTTTGATTGTGTCTTCCTGCAGGGCAGATGGGGATGGACTGGATGGCCCTCGTGGTCTCTTCCAACTCTATGGTTCTATGATTCTAAAAAATCTGGCTGATACCATGTCGTGTTGTGCTATCATCCTATCCAGTGTGTGATCTCTGACTGGCTGGAATAACTCATGTGAATAATCCAGAAAGAGGGGAAAGAAGAGCAGCTGAGGTGAAGGTGAAATAACACTGAACATTTCAGGGAAAACAGTGGCTCTGGAGGAGATTTTGAAAAGGCTAATATAGATATAAAATGCTTTCAGGTATTTTGAGGGAGAGAGGCAAATATCATCCCTTTAAAAACACATACCTTCCAACATTTCACAAATGGCATGCATGGTTGAACAACTTTAGAGTGTGATCAAGATAGCCAAAGTTGTGAATGAGGGAGCACACACAAGCTAGGAGAGGCTGCAGCGGTTGGTTTTTGCCTGAGCTGACTGGGAAGGGCAAGAGTCTACCCTCTCCCCCCCTCTCCCCACTTGGAGTTAATTGAGCGCAAACTGCTTTTGCATTTTGAAGTCAGTTGGCAGCAACTGAAGTGAGCTCAGGACAAAGTGGGAGGAAGAGCGAGGAACTGGGACATTTTAAAAGCAGCTGGGAATGTGGGACAACAGAGAATAAATCAGGACAGTTGGAGGATATGAAAAATTGCTTTAGATTCTCCAAAATGGAAAGGAGGAATCATTCCATGAGTTGTTGTTGTTGTTGTTCTGCCTTCAAGTCATTTCTGACTTATGGAGACCCTAAGGCCATCCTACCATACGATTTTCTTACCTGAATTCTTATGTTCTTTTCTACATGTAGACTAAACATGCTCAACCTAAATGTACTAAAGCATCCACATAGGTGCACTGTTTGCAAAATCTTCAGGACAGCTGCTTCAACTATACGCAGCCAGTCAGCGCCTGAAGGTCACCCTTTGTACGAAATGTTATTTCACTTTCCAGTTCAGTAGCTGATAGCACCGTACAGAAAGGTTCTCAGCCTGACTGTCTATAGCAAAGTTCAAAGCATGCACAGCGCTGAAGTAAAGGGTAACATGGAGGAAAGCTTGTAGTGGTGCTGCCTCTGTACGTGAGAGACAAGATAGCTGTCCTCACTTTGATTCCTATTAATCCTATATAATGCACCTGTGGAACATCCTGCCACATGATTCACTGATGATTTGATATTGAACTGATGTTTCTTGGCTGCCATGTGTACCAATTGCATGGAGCCCACCCAAATTTGAACATCCACCTATGATGGACAGTGCAAAATGAGAAAACAAAATGAATGACGCTTGAGCCTAAATCCTTAGTCCCCACTAGGTTAGGACCATTGAAGCAATGGAATAAATACACATCTCAGTTTACCAAGCTGAATTCATACATTCAGTACATCTCTTTATAGTTGGAACAATCAAGAAGATTTAGGAGGGGTGTATGTAGAGGAGAAGAAATAGATTGGCCTGAATTCCACTGTTGGTCCTAAGTATAGCAGATCCATTGAATCAATGAGATTAATCTATGGGTTGATTTCTAATTCAACAATGGATTCAATACACCTCCTCTAGTCGGGACAAACCACTAGGATCCTAGATCCTACACCAAGGAGGTAGAGCATAACTTTAGGCTCACAGAATTATGTGATGATTATAGAGTGACCTCCTATCTTCAGGACCAGTATCTGCGGATTCACTTACCCGCATCAAAAAAAAAAAAAATGTCCAGTCTCTTTAGGCATCTTCTAGATCCTCCAGTGTGATTCTATGGTATGCTTGGGCTGGAAGTCATTTATTTTAATAGGGTTTGCTATTATCCATGGTTTCCAGTATCCATGGTAATTCCAGAAACGTATCCTCCACAGATACAGGGATCATATTTCTGTATTAGTGAACTGCAACACCGGGCAACCAAATGTGCAAGCAAATATGAAGTGCATGACTGCAATGCAAAAGGCACATCTGCAACTGCAATCCTCAATACCCACTGAACATCTGTGTTTGATGATCAGTGCCCAGTGAGTCCTCATGTGCCATGGCACTGCATGTTCAGTTTGGCTTCCATGGCTTTCCACTGAACACGGATGTTACACCATGGCCAAAAAAGTCCAAACATGTGTAAATTCATCTATTACTAATGGGATGCCAGTCTATTATTAGGATGTCAGTCTCAGTCTTCTCTAAACCAACCATCTGTAAGTACTTCTGAACCTTCTCTGTCCAGCCGTAGGTGGTAATATGTATTTTCTCCTCTTGTCCGTTTTTCAGAGCTTTGTAAAGTTTCCTTTCAGACTCCAGCTACCCCTGTTATGGTGATGGGAAGTCAAAACAGTCTTACCCCATTGGGGTAAGAAATATCAGAATGTAAGACATGTAAGATGAACATTGGTTGAGATCCTACATTGGGATTGTGTAGCATAAATCTCCACTCATTGATTGTGCCTTGTGTTGAGTGGCAACATTGTACCACCGAACAAAGGCAGCAAATGTGCTACCAAATGCACAACCAAATGTGCATGCATGCACAACACATAGTGTGCATCCCTGAAAATCAACCTCTGTGTGCCATGCCAATCTGTGTGTTTCATGCCCACCTCCAGTTCTGCAGTCCTGAACATGGGCATTCTGCATCAGACAAAAATACCCAACAGCTTCCATAGGGAAACTTCCGCAGGTGTAAGATAGGAACAGGGTTCTATCCTGCTTTTGTTTGTTGTGTACATCGGGACTGGAGGTGCAAAGGGAAGCCTGACTTGTGCATTTCCGAACTAGAATGTGTGTCTGTGTGTCTCTGTGCATACACATGTGTACCATCATCGTGGAGAGAAGTAATGGCCTATTTTTCAATGTTTCCCTGTTCCTGAAGTAATGAAAAGCAACATACTGCCTCTCCTATTTTTAGCTCTGCTCTGTAGGTACAATAACAGTCTCCTGGAAGACTTATGCTTTGTGACACAGCCGAGGGCTGCCGGGCACTTATCTTCATACTTATTTCATTTCAAGTGTCTTGAACTATAAAGAATACATATTAAAAATAGCCAGCCTTCCCTCTGGGGTAAGAGTTCAGCAGACAAGACAGCTTGAAAAAAAATTAAGGTCGGCAACCCCCCTTGAGGAGCCCGCATGGGGTAGTAGTTTGAGTGTTGGAACAGAACCCCAGGAGGCCAAGGTTCAAATCTTTGCTCAGCCACAAAAACACAGTGGGTGTCCTTGAGCATGTCACACTCTCTCAGGCTCAGAGGAAGGCCTGACAAATCTCTTCTGAATAAATTTTGCCAATGAAAGCCGGTGTGGTATAGTGGTTGGAGTGTTAGGCGAGGACTCTGGGAGGCCAGGATTTGAATCTTGGCTCGGCAATGGAAATCTAGCACTTAGCAAGAACTTCCTGAAGGTAAGAGCTGTGTGACAGTGGAATATGATGCTTCCTGGAAGTGTGGTGGACTCTCCTTCTTTGGAGGTTTATAAACAGAGACTGGATGGCCATCTTTCAGGAGGGGTTTGATGGTGGATTCCTGCATGGCAGGGGTTTGGACTAGAAACAAACAAACAAATAAATAAATACAGATCTTTTGAGGAAAAAAAGAACAAAAAAAAAGAGGAAAAAAAACAAAAGAAAGGAAAGCAGAATGTAAAAAGAAATCTCTCTCTGGCTTTTCTTCGCAAACGAAGATTCAGGAAGGACTCATCCCGCGCTTTCTGCAAGCGCGCTGATGACTAAAAAGGCCAATCCGAGATAAACAAGTCCGGTTGCAAAAAGCGCAGCAGAAGGTCTCCTTGGGTGATGTTTTTGGGTTGTGATTCTTTCTGCGTTGTCGTTTCTCTTCAAGACTTGTTCGTCGTGAGTTCTCAAATAAGGCTGCAGCATTGTGGATATTGCGTCTCCATGCCTCCCGATGTGAGGCCAGGGCGGACCACTGTTGGTGATCAATTTGGCCAAGCCTGAGATGTTGTTTCAGGGAGTCTTTGTATCGCTTTTTTGGAGCGCCCCTCTTACGCTGACCCGTGGCGAGTTCACCGTAGAGTAGTATTTTTGGGAGGCGATGGTCCTCCATCCTAGAAACGTGCCCTGCCCAGCGCAGCTGTGTTCTCAATATCATGGCCTCAATGCTGGTGCTCCCTGCTTGTTCAAGGACAGTAACATTCGTCACATAGTCAGTCCAGTGTATATTTAGGATTGTGCGTAGACAGCGCTGATGAAAGCGCTCGAGGAGTCGTAGGTGGTGGCGATAGGTGGTGGCGAAAGAAATAGAAATAAAGAAATAAAGGTGAAAATAATCCTAATGGAATTCAAATGGAAGGCAATCTGTCTATATGGACATTCACATCGATGTGTCTTAATCAGAAGAGGAGCAGCCAAATCCACCATAAACTCCATCTGGAAAGCCTTCGGGGCTTTTTCCTGGAGTTTTTAAAAAAGCTTGATAGCGGGCGTGAATGTCCGATCATTAAGACAGTTGCTTTCACATTGCTGCGATGAGGCAACGCAACCTGATTGGCTGGATGAGCACAGGGTGTGCGGCTTGCAAACAGGGAAAGCACCCGCTGCTGCCATGTTGGATTTTTGGCTAAGCGAGAGATCAGTGAGGTGATAAAACGGTGGTCTTCCTCTCTCTTTTCTCCGTTTTCTTTCGTAAAAGCGAAATATCGCTTGTGTGCACCATGGTAGTACAGTGGTTAAATGCCAGGATTGCAAACCACAAGGTTATAAGTTTGATCCCAGAGGGCTCCAAATTTGACTCAGCCTTCCATCCTTCCAAAGTCGGTAAAATGAGCACCCAGATTGTTGGGGGCCATTAGCTAACACACATTGGAAACCACTTAGGGAGTGCTTTGGCACTGATAAGCGGTATATAAATATAATGTTATGGCTATTTTTCTTTTTAAAAATGGTCAGTGACAGCAGATTTAAAACAGCGAGTAAGTCCCTCATAGACATCATCTTGTCTAGGGGTCATGGAAGTTTATGGGGCTGTTAGACCATTAATATAGTTTGCAGCTGCTGCAAATTGCTGCTACTCCGGAGCAATCCGTCACCCCACTTTAAATGGGACCAAAGACAAAAAGGAAAGCGGCTTCTGACTTTGTTTTCAGCAGTTATATATACATGTGATATATTCCTCTCTCTCTCTCTCTCTCTCTCTCTCTCTCTCTCTCTCTTTCTCAAACTATACCATTCACTTCTTCCAATAATCAAATCTTACTAATTATGAAAACCAATCTGTTGTTGCCTCAGTGTGTGGCGGAGTCTCCTTCTTTGGAGGTTTTTAACCTTTGGATGGCCATCCGTTGTGAGTGATTGTGTCTTCCTGCATAGCATAAGGGGGTTGGACTGGATGGCCCTTGTGGTCTCTTCCAGCTCTGTGATCCTATAAGGAGTTTCCAATCCTTTAGAAAAGTCACCAATGATTATCCCTAATCAAACCTACGTACCTATGCTATGACATTTCTGCCTACCCATTGAGATACCACCACCACTACTGCCATAAGCACCATATAATTATTATGCATTTTGGCATGTTATCAAATCACCAGCTATCACTTCTTTTTCACTTTCTTTTTTTAAAAGGCCTCTCTTGATCTAAAATGACTTGGTGGGGAAAACATATCAAAAATGCCCTCATTTCAACCAGAGAGCATTGTGAGACCTTTGGAGACAATTCTTTCTCGGGAAAAAAATATTAAAATTGACCCCAGGGGCTACATAAATGGATCAAGCTTGTTTCCTGCTGCTTTGGAGAGTAGCTCACAAGCCAGTGGATTCAAATTGAAAGAAAAGAGACTCCACCTAAATATTAGGAACAACCTCTTGACTGTAAGAACTGTTCAACACTGGAAGGGATTGTCCTGGAAGGTGGTGGACTCTACATCTTTGGAGGTCTTTAAATGGAGGTTACATGGGTATCTTGCAGGAGTGCTTTGGTTGTGTATTCCTGTATGACAGGGGTTGGACTAGATGGCCTTTCTGGTACCTTCCATCCCTATGATTCCGTGATTCTAACAGGATTCCATCCTAATATCACTTTCCCCAAGCCCTAAGTGAGGAGGAATAGCAGAGCAAAGATGGGAAATCAAAGAGTGTAGCAACTTTTGAAGGGTGTGTGCCAAAAGGAGGATGCTTGTTCTTTGGAATGTGAATATATTTCAGTCCTGATGAAAAGAAAGTTGCAGTGTCAGAGGATCAAGGAGTGTGAGATTGTGCATGTGGAAAAATAAGATAGAAACAAAAGCAGAATACATATTTGCAAGTAAAAACCAACCCTCAAACAACTGTAACGGTACCTGTAACTTGTCTAGGCTCTAAACTCTATTATAGCTATTCATCCATGCTTTGAGCATTCTAATTGCACCATGGTGAAATTCAGATTGATGGTTAAAAGCATGCATAATGTAACTATGCAAATCAGATAAAGCCCTTGGGTCCTTGATAAAAATGCCTGGAAAAAAATGAGGGTTTTTTTTGGGGGGGGGGCATGTTAATGAATTTATATTCCTTGAATGATATTTCTTGGGTCCAGGATCAAATAGCTCAACATTAAAATAACCTTAAAAAAAAATCTCCATTTAATTTGCATCTGAAACCTGGATTGTGTTTGTGTTGGGCAGGGGAAATTGTGCTTCTAGGTTTGTCTTATCCATAGTCTCTGGTTGAGATCCTACAAACTCATCATAATGGCTCCTCTCCCAGTTGTTACAGTGGGTTGGACAATTGTAGTGGCTCCAAGATGGCCATTTTCTGCTCCCAGGACCTGTGGGGTGGGATGCACACAGATGGCCCAAAACACCCAAATTCAAAAACAGAAAATGGACATGGACAAAAGTCCAATTCTGGTTCTGAAAAACATGCATTTTTAAATTAATAAACACTGCAGAGAGAGACCTTTCAATCTACTTAAAAAGGTTGTCTGTCCATACTAAATACAGTGCCTTCATCCCACTTTAAATGCTATGGCTGTGCCCTACGGTATCCTGAAATCCATCATTTGCTGAACAATTTAGAATTCTTTGCTAAAGATCCCATCCCCCTCCCTTGGACTATAGCAGATAATTCTTTGGCTGCATCTGCACTGCAGAAGTAATCGCTTTAACTGCCAGGGCTCAATGCTATGGAATCCTGGGATTTGTAGTTTGCTGTGGCATCAGAGTTCTCTGACAGAGAAGGCTAAACATCTCACAAGGGAAATTACATGTGTAAATCACTAACAGGGTGCCATCCCTGATTTTGTCTAATCTTGGAACCAGATTGGGCCTGGTTAATACTTAGATGAGAGACCACCAGGAAATAGCAGGGAGTATATAATCATAGAAAGGTCTATTTGGAATAGATCCCAAGGGTTATCTTGTCAGGGATGATGGGAGTTGTAGCTCTTCACCTCTGGCTCAAACTCACCACCTTTTTATGCAGCAGAGCCAACCAGCTTAGATCAGTGGTTAATGCTTTTCTCCAAAGCAGCAGAGTTACAGAGAATAGGCTGAAGATCCTGACAAACTCTCCAAGCCTTCTCACTCTTCTCCAGGTGTCTCCAAAATGTCTCCAGGATACACTCAGGCAACTCAGTAGTTTTATATAAAACCTACTTTATTCTTCTATATAAATATACTATAAGGTCAACAAATCACAATCTCTACACACTATTCCACAATATCTCCAAACTACTCCAACTCTACTCAACCCCAATACATTGGCAAACATTGCAATTTTATAGCCATTGTTTATCACCACCCACTAATTAGTTTCCACCCAGTGGGTGTGTACTTCCATTCTGATTGGTCCACATAGTTCCATCCATGCTTAAGACCAACCCATGTATTTCAACATTTCACCTTGTACACTTAATGATTCTCAGGTGTTTCCAATCTGCATTCAGTACCTCTGTCCTTGGCTCTCAGGCCTTCTAAATTACATTAGCAGTTTCACCTGTGTAGCCCCATAATTGCTCTTGCTTAGTCATTGTGACTTTCACATACATATTTTATTTCTTTCACTGTATGTCCCATGTTGCATTTTCCTTAACAATCCCCTCCGAAATAAAATATTGTATGTGTCTTACAATGTCATTCCAACCATTTGTGTCAGCCTTTCATGTTTTTCTGCTGTCAATGCTTTTGTGAACAAATCTGCTATGTTGTGTTGTGTTTCTATATATCTCAATTCTATTTCACCCTTCTGAACCATGTCTCGCACATTTTGATATCTTACACCAACATATTTTGTTCTGTTCTTTAAACTTTCAGTTTCAGCCATCGCTATGCATGACTGTGAATCTTCCAGAATTTCCACTGGTATCTTGTAACTTTCATTTAAATCATTTAGCAATTGCTTAATCCACTGTACCTCATTTACTATCTCATTCAAAGCAGCGAATTCTGCTTCCGTTGTGCTTATCGCTACATTAGTTTGTTTTCTACTTCTCCAAACTATTGGACTTTCATTATATTTAATTATCATTCCTGTAACTGACTTCTTGTCTCCTAATTCTGATGCAAATGAACTGTCTACATAACAATCTAGATCTGAACTATTGTTTCTTATTATCAATTTCCTATCTACGGTTCCTTTCAAATATCTCAACAAATGTTTTACCGCTGTCCAGTCTTCAATTTTTGGATCATTAACCCTTCTAGACAATACATTTACAGCATAAGAAATGTCTGGTCTGGTGTGGCAAGATATGAATTGTAAAGATCCTATTATACTTCTGAATAGAGTCTTGTCCTCAAACGCTCTAGTTGTTTCTTCAGACACAAAACCAGTTGTCATTGGAGCTCTTACTATTTTTGCATTCTGTAATCCACACTTTTCAATCAGTCTTTCAATTTTATTTCTCTGACTTAATAAACAATGTCCTTCTTCTGTCCATTCAACGCAAATACCTAAATAAGACTTCAATACACCTAAGTCCTTCAAAACAAACTTTTTAGACAATTCTCTTTTTACTGACTCAATTTCCTGTTTTGACTTTGCTGCTACGCACAAATCATCTACATAAATCACTAATATTATGTCTCCTTTTGTATAAACACAAGCATCTGCAATGCTCCTCTTGTAACCTAGCTTAACTAGCTCATCATTGATGCACAGATTCCACGCTCTGGCACTTTGTTTTAAACCATACAACGCTTTCTTTAATTTATATACTCTCTGACTACCATTTTCTTCGAAACCTTGTGGCTGTTCCATAAATATTTCTTCATCCAGAACCGCATTCAAGTAAGCTGTCTCAAAATCAAAATGTTCTACAACTAAATTCCTTTTTACTGCTACAGCTAGAACCATTCTCAGACTTTCTGGCTTTGCAGTTGGAGAATATGTCTTATCATAGTTCTCATACTGCTTTTGCGCAAAACCCTTAGCCACTAACCTAGCTTTATATTTGATACTTCCATCTGGCATTTCTTTCCTTTTGTATACCCATTTACAACCAATTACTTTCTTGTCTTTGGGTCTGTCAACAATTTCAAAAACATCTTTATTTACCAGGCAACCAAACTCATTATCCATTGCATCAAACCATCTTTCCTGTTCTTCACTAGAATAACTTTCCAATTCTTCAAAACTTTCAGGCTCTTCTACTGCTAAACAAGCTCTTGCCTTTGTCACAACAAACCTATCTGGAGGCTTTCTAACTCTATGACTACGCCTGGGAATAAAATCTGCTGTTCTGTCTCTTTCATCCTCACTTTCTCTACTGGGAGTTGTAGTTCTATGACTAAATCTCTTGTCTTCAGTCATTCGAGTAGTAGTAGGCCTAGATGCTATCTCATCATCAGAAGAACTACCACTGCTGCTAGGTGATGCTTCCTGCTTAACTGAAACCCCTCCGTTTCCTGAGGTTGGTTCAGTTTGTGCTTCTGGCTCATTTGAACTCCCTAATCTCAAAAACACTTCTTTATTGGCATGCAGTTTGTCCCAACCAGCATGTCTCTCAAAATTTGCAGACCTAGAATACTGCACTTGTTTTCCATCCAAATGAAACTTGTAGCTATTTCCAGAATACCCCAAAAACCTAAGCCTTTTGCTTTTGGGTTCTCCTTTCCTCCTGAAACAAGCAGGTGTGTAAACATGAGCAAATTGTCCAAAAACCCTTAAGTACTTGTAATTTGGCATTCTCCCATACAATACCCTGTAGGGAATGTCTTCAATTTCTGAATGATACAATCTGTTACTGATATGTATTGCAGTCAAAGTTGCTTCTGCCCAAAAACTATCTTTCACCCCTGCATCTGCCATCATACAAGCAGTAATTCTTTTTATATCTTGTATTTTCTTCTCTGCTAACCCATCCTCACTAGGACAAGCAGGGTTTGTAGTTTCATGCCTTATTCCCACCTTTTGAAACCAGTTAAACAATTGATTATTTAAAAATTCTCCTCCTCTATCAGTAATGATGGTGCCTACTCTGCTATCAAATTGTCTTTCCACCATTCTTACCCATGCTTTTAAACTTTGCCCAGCATCAGATTTGTTTTTCATTATTCTCACAAATGCAAACCTTGTATACCTATCAACAATTACTAGGAAATACTTGCTTCCCCCTAAGGACAAGCAATTAGCTTGGGCAACATCTGCATGTACATACTGAAATGGTCTTTGAGCAATTCTTTTTGTTTTCTTAGCTACTGGAAAAGCTCTGACCTTTACCTGATGACATACCGTACAATCTAAGTGGTTTTTGCATTCAGTAACTTTTAAATCTGGACACATACTGATTAAATTCTTTAAACATTTGAAGCTC
This sequence comes from Gambelia wislizenii, assembly GCA_030847615.1. Lineage (NCBI taxonomy): Eukaryota > Metazoa > Chordata > Lepidosauria > Squamata > Crotaphytidae > Gambelia > Gambelia wislizenii. The sequence continues at coordinate 497,784,792 of JAUMIR010000001.1, read as the reverse complement.
GCATGGCCAAATTTTCTGTGAAGCTCGTGTATGCAGTCTTTGTGGATTGGAATATTTTCTATGTTATTAGCTTCTTCAACCCTGTAGCTATCAATATTGTCCTCCAAATAATAAAGTTTGTCCTTTTTCAAACCTATGCCACGCAATTCCCCATTCATTTTTATCTTACACATGTTCTTTTCAAAGATGACTGTGTAGTCTCTTTCTGTTAATCTGCTTACTGATAACAAATTATTTTCTAACTCCTTTACATGTAAGACATCATTAAAATTCTCTTTTAGCCCTGGAATGTACACAGTACCCATTTGATTTACAGTACTTAGCTCTTTCCCGTCAGCCAAAACTACAGTATTTACATTAGCTGATTTTCTATTACTTATTAAATTTATGTCATTACACATCAATGATGTGGCTCCTGAATCAACTAGCCATTTAGAATTTGCATTTTGTTTTTCCTTAATCATGGTTGCAACCCCCTTTTTATTACCACTGTCCTTCAAAAATGGAGGTCTGGACTGTTTTTGATACTGCCGCGGCTGCCATCTGCTCTCTGCTTGCTTGCGTCTCTCAGCTGCAAAATGTTTACAATGTCTCTGCAGATGACCAATCTTCTTACAATAAAAGCACCTCCGTTGCTCCCTTGTAGAGGCTGCTTCCTCCTGCGTTCGCCAGTCAGGAGTTGTTTGTTGTTTTGGCACAGTCTTTAAACTTGCTGAGTCACCTTGCTCAGACATTCTTCTCTGGTTCTCTTCCAGTATTCTGGCCACAATTAAGTCTCTATTAAGCTCAGCTTCTGGCAAGTTTTGCAGGCTGTTCGTTATGTTGTCCCACGAAGAGTCTAGCGATTCTATTAAAATGTAGCATTGCTGCTCTTTGCTAATTTGCACTCCCCTCAGTTCAGCTTGCACAAACAAGTCTTGCATTATTTTTAAATGTTCTATCACACACTGCCCTTTAGTCATCTTTTGCCTGTATATTCTTTTAGACCATAGCATTTTTGCAAAAGCAGTTGAAGGAGTGTGTAATCTCTGCAAGGTATCCCACACATCCTTGGCGGACGTTTTATCTCTGACGTCATTAATTAAGTCTTCTTCAAGCATGAGATAAAGACAGGCTTTTGCTTTACTATCTCTCTCTTGAGTGGCTTCATTAGCATCAGCTGCCAGCCCTGTTTCAACTGTTGACCACAGACCTTCCTTTACTAGTAGAGATTGGGCATAAATCTTCCAGGTAGAGTAGTTGTTTCTATTCAATTTACTAAACTTTAGAAATTCCATCTTGATTTGTGCAGTGACTCAATTTGACACAGTCCTTCTGAGTATGCACAGCCAACCCGTCTGGGCTTAAGCAAAACACAAAATGATTTACTCACGAGGCTTATCAGTGCAGCACAAACAGCTTGCTCTGATCTGTCGTCCACAAAGCTTTCTTCCACTCTCTGGAAATTTCAGCTTCTGTGGATGCTGGGTGCTCTAGTAACTGGGCCCATAACCCTTGTCAGGGATGATGGGAGTTGTAGCTCTTCACCTCTGGCTCAAACTCACCACCTTTTTATGCAGCAGAGCCAACCAGCTTAGATCAGTGGTTAATGCTTTTCTCCAAAGCAGCAGAGTTACAGAGAATAGGCTGAAGATCCTGACAAACTCTCCAAGCCTTCTCACTCTTCTCCAGGTGTCTCCAAAATGTCTCCAGGATACACTCAGGCAACTCAGTAGTTTTATATAAAACCTACTTTATTCTTCTATATAAATATACTATAAGGTCAACAAATCACAATCTCTACACACTATTCCACAATATCTCCAAACTACTCCAACTCTACTCAACCCCAATACATTGGCAAACATTGCAATTTTATAGCCATTGTTTATCACCACCCACTAATTAGTTTCCACCCAGTGGGTGTGTACTTCCATTCTGATTGGTCCACATAGTTCCATCCATGCTTAAGACCAACCCATGTATTTCAACATTTCACCTTGTACACTTAATGATTCTCAGGTGTTTCCAATCTGCATTCAGTACCTCTGTCCTTGGCTCTCAGGCCTTCTAAATTACATTAGCAGTTTCACCTGTGTAGCCCCATAATTGCTCTTGCTTAGTCATTGTGACTTTCACATACATATTTTATTTCTTTCACTGTATGTCCCATGTTGCATTTTCCTTAACATATCTACCCTTGCCAGTGTAGGAACCCATAGCCAAAGCATCCCCAACCTTTCATAATCTCCAATGAAGGCAAGTCCATCATCTTCCAAGGGAAGTGTCGTCAAGAAAGAAGTACCTGACAGTAAGAGCTGTTTGGAAGTGGAATCCACTGCTGCCTGGGAGTGTGGTGGAGTCTCCTTCTTTGGAGGTTTTTAAAGAGAGGCTGGATGGCCATCTGTTGGGAATGATTTGACTGGGTATTCCTGCATGGCCTGGGGTCAGACTAGATGGCCCTTGGGGTATCTTCCAATTCTTATGAGTCTATCATTGTATGGACTTTATCAGATGCAGCAAATATGGCATCATAACAATGCCTAATGAACATGAAAGGGTGCACATACGAAACAATTTCATCCTTTTGTGATTATGTGTAGGGAATAACACATTCTTTTTTTATTGTTGGGCCAAGCTGTCAATAGATCTCCCCTGGCACTTTTTTGCCAGTACTGCCGGCATTTGAAACCTCATCTCATTGTCCTCTCGTGATTTCAGCATCAATGCCAGAACACTTATGGATTAGAACGTAACAGCCAGGTAGGAGATACTCTTTTTATGGACCTCCTGGTTTACTTTAAGTTTTAAAGTGTGCTTCTCTGCTTGTGTGTATGCTTTGTGTCTGTATTTTTCTGTATTTTTTAAATTTACTGTGCTCACATCTTCTCATGAGAATCATGGAGATCTTGAGTGCAGAAGTGAATGGAGCTCCATTCATGCTCCATTCATGCAGGAGGTGCCTTTTCACACTGATCAAGGTAGGTCTGATGGGAAGGGTTATTGTGCCGAGACAAGTATGCTTTTAGCTTTTGGTGGGACAGAAACATTATCTCATATTAGTCTGATCAAGTCCTTAGAAATGCTTCATTTTTGTTAGTTGAAACCTCAGAGAAGTAGGAAACAAGCACAACCTGAGAGGTGGAAGCATGCTTTGAGGCATTCTGCACTGTTTCCAATCTTTCAGTGGAATGCCGGCTGAGTCGATGGGTATGGGATTGTGAAAAGAAGAGCTTTCTGGGGTTTAATTAGCTCCAAAATGATGTTCAATAGGATTGATTTCTACTGAGCTCTTCCTTCAAAGGCCTGTCGGCCTGTGTGGCATAAATACAAAGCCTTATCAATGGCATAAACAAACCAATTGACCGGGAGCTAAGCTGATCGATCCATGCCTGTTTCTTTATGCCTTCTATGTGGACTAAACGTATACGGGATCTTGGCCTTGAACTGCAATTGTGCTGGCTGAGGATTCTGGGAGTTGCAGGCTCATAGCCCAATCCCAATATTTCAGAGATGAAAACCGGGTCATGTGTGGCCAGACAACATCAAAGTGTGGTCAGGATGGCAAAAGTTATTGATGGGGAAGAATAGACAACCTAGGATAGTTGGCTTTTGCCTGAGTCAACTGGGAAGGGCAAGAATCTGCCTCTTAATTAACTGAATGCAAATTACTTTTTCACTTTGAATTTAGTTTGCAGCAATTAAGGTAAGCTGAGGACAAAGGGGAATGCTGGGAAGAGAAGAGAAAAACTGGGATATTTTAAAAGCAGTTAAAAAAATGGGATGACACAGAATAAATCACGAGTGTCCCTGTCAAATCAGGGCATTTGGAGGATAAGCAGTATAAGGGCTTTTCTACACTAGCCAGGACAGGATGGTTCCATGCCGGCGTATCCTGGCTGCGGAGGTAGTCCGTTCCCCCCCCCCGCCTGTTGTGTCCAGGAAATGGGCGAGAGTCCAAACAGGACTCGTTGCTGAAGCCCCCCGTCACCACTTTCTTGCTAATATGGAAGCCAGGCAGGGGTCCCACAATCTGTGACTGCAGGTCCCCTGCATGTGACCAGCCTCGGACCCCTGCCTGGCTTCTGAGAGAGCAAGGGAGATGGCAGCGGAAGCAGGGAGTGGCATTGTGGGATGGGCTCCCATAAAATGGGGGCCATTCCTGCAGAGAAAAAAATAAACCAGGTTATATCACGGTAAAGGACCCTATCCCAACTTGCTCCCATTTCAGCCCCTATCTGCTCCAGGGGTTGTTTTGACTGCCTGGAGGCAGATCCTGGAAAATGCCCTTCATCGTTTGGACCACAGGGCTCTGGAACAGGGGCAAGCTGGGGTATTTGGCCAGTGTAGACAAGCCCTAAGAGACATGGAGGACACTAGTCAGGGGAAGATTGCTAGGATACAACCTGCCAGTCTTCAACCCCCCAACCCCTCCCCAAGGCTTGCTTTGAACCCTTGCCCATGTGGCATCTGCCACAATTTTAAGCTGTTCATATTTCCTGGATGTTTAGCTGATGCACATCAGAGCATTTTTGCCTTGATTGAAGCGCCATTCCAAAAAACGGCATCTTAATGGAATGGTGTGATTGCATCAGGATCCCTTTTTGTGCTCTGACTTAATCAATGCATGTATACAGCAATTTAGATGGCTGCTTTTAGAAATCTTCTAAGTTGAAGTGATATGCAAGGAGTGAGGAACGCATCATGGAGAGACATGTGCCAAGCACAGCAAAACACCACATCAGTCAGAGTACCTACTATGACACAGCAACGGCACCTGATAAGTCCTTTCCCACTATCTTTGTATCCTTGCCATAGCACTGGGAGGAATATTTATCAATATTCATATCCTGGCTAAGAAAAGGGGTTTCTCAGAAACCCCATCAGGAAAAAAAAAGAAGCAAGGAAGTTTTTCTGCAGTTATCTCTGAATATTTGCTCATTCCCCAAGTGAAGAAACACTTGTTCTGCACAAGAAACGCTGGCACAGATGGTGGAGAAAACCAATGTCTATTTCTGTGCAGAATAATAATGGAACACTTGGGGATTTGACAGATAACAGGAGAAAACTTCACAGAAATAGTTGTAGCAGAGAGAAAACTACAGAAATTATTTGGCCTTGCAGGAAGATTCAACAGTTGAAAATTGACATGTATATATTGCAGTGTAGAGCCAGCACAGTATAGTGGTTTGAAAGTTGGATGAGGACTCTTGGAGATCATGGTTCAAATCCTTGCTCAGCCACAAAAGCCCACTGGGTGACCCTGGGCAAGCCACATACTCTCAGCCTCAGAGGAAGGCAAGGACAAACTTCCTTGGAATATATCTTGCCAAGAACCCCCCATGTTAGGTTCACCTTAGGGCCTTTACAAATTGAAAGTGGATTGAAGGCCCACAACAACAGGAACAAACCTTGCAGTACCATGTGGCTGAGCTATTCCAAGTTGTAAAGGGGCATTTGCCTCCACTCAGATGTTTCTTTAAGGCTGCATCTACACTGCAGAGATAATCCAGTTTGACACCCCCTTTAACTGCCATGGATCAAGGCTATGGAATTCTAGGATCTGTAGATTTGTGAGATATTTAGCTTTCTCTTTCAGAGAGCTCTGGTGCTAAAACAAACTACACATCCCAGGATTCCACAACATTGAGCCATGGCAGTTAAAGCAGTGCAGTGCAGATGCAGCTTAAGTTCAGTTCAAATAGCAAAGGTTTCCAAGGTTCTGCCTGGCCATATTTGTTTCAGGGATGCTCAGTTATTGCAGCCTGAGGACTTTGGCCTGGGACAGTCCATTCCCTTGCTCATCCCTTGGGAATGATACTCAGCTGGGCCCAAGAACTGAGGGACAGCTGTTTGGAAGACAAACGAAGGGGGCCACCTTGAAAGAGAAAGAGGTATGACTACTGCTGAGAAGACCAGCAGGTACATCAGTGTAGGAGGAAAAAGCATGATTTCTGAGCTGGAACTAGCTGCAATTCCTGGCCTCCCTAAGGCTTTGCTCAGTACTGAAAAAACCGGCACACATGAATGCTATAAGATAAGCTTGATGGGTGGTAAATGGATGCAGCAGGGGGCCTACAGCAAGGGAAAGCATCAAAGCCCTTTAGATTATGGGTTCTAGCATCCTCACACAGCAAGCAGTAGAACTGGGGACCTAAGCAATTAATTCTGCCTGGACTACCGCAGGGTCAACTGGACAAGCTGGATAATTGATCCTGGGTGGGTATACACCTTCTCCCCAGGCAAGGCAAATGGATCCCTGTGGTTATGAACCAAACAAGGAAGACAAAACTGCACAAGGGTGATCCACCTCCCATTGTAATATATGTTTCTAGGATGGAGGACCATTGCCTCCTGAAAATAGTACTCTACAGTGAACTCGCCACAGGTCAGCGTAAGAGGGGCGCTCCAAAAAAGCGATACAAGGACTCCCTGAAACAAAATCTCAGGCTCGGCCAAATTGACCACCAACAATGGTCCGCCCTGGCCTCACATCGGGAGGCATGGAGACGCACTATCCACAATGCTGCAGCCTTATTTGAGAGCTCACGCTGAACAAGTCTTGAAGAGAAACGACAACGCAGAAAGAATCACAACTCGGAAACATCACCCGAGGAAACCTTCTGCTGTGCTTTCTGCAACCGGACTTGTCTATCTCGTATTGGCCTTATTAGTCATCAGCGCGCTTGCAGAAAACGCGGGATGAGTCCTTCCTGAATGTTCGTTTGAGAAGAAAAGCTAGAGAGAGTAATATACAGGTTGACCTCTGTATCTTCGAGAGCGGTATCCATGGTTTCACTTATCCACATCCGAAAAAATATGTCCTCTGTAGTCATTTTCTAGGTCCTCCAGCAACAATTTATGGTATGCTTCTGATGGAAGTCAGGACAGAAGTCATTCATTTCAATAGGGTTTGCTATTATCCAAGTATTCATATATCCATGGTAACTCTGGGAGCATATCCCCCATGGATACAGGGGGCAGGGTGGGGTGGGGTGGAACCTGTACAGGTGAAGAGGTGAACAGTTTACTCGCCTGGTCTGTTCCCAGAGGCCTCTATATCCTTGAAGGGCCAGGCTCAAGGACAAGCCGTCTAGCAGGACCATGTTGTTGTTGGCACGTGTCTTCCAAGTCAATGTTGATTTATGCAGACCCTCTCCTAGGGTCTTCTTGACCAGACTGATTCTGAGGAGCTTTACCCTTTCTCGAAGAGGCTTACTGCATACCAAAGTAAAACAGCAGTGCAGCAGGAAGGTTCTGTTTTCCATGCTACCTTACCACATGACGTTATTGTTCTTCCAGTGTTCTGCCATTCCAGTCCCATGGGAAAGCAAGGTAAAACTGTGTCTTTTTGCTAACAACATCAGTCTTCCATGGGACCGGAAAGGAAGAACTATGATGTTGTACAGTAAAGTGGCACAGAAGACAGAACCTTCCTGTTGCACTTCTGTTTTACGTCAGCATGCGGTAAGCCTCTAAGGCCGACCGAATATGACTTGTCTGAGGTCATCCACTGGGTTTCAGTGGCTGAGTGGGAATTAAAAGCATGGTCTCCTCGTCCAACACTCTTGCCACTGAACCACACGGGTTGCCCTTGCAAGGTTTACTGGCCATAAAAATAACCCTTCTTATACTACTAGACAGCTGTTCATGTTTGGCCATGATGCTGGTAAAGAGTCTAAAACTCATTTGCTTGGTGGCCAATGACCACATCCACCACCAATGTGACTAGCCATCCCATTCTCATTTTGCCCGCCATGCCTGTTGTCCAAGCACCTTCGCCTTGGCAACAAGAACACCAACTGCCTTCTGCTTAAACACAATATAGTTTGGTGCTAGATCACAAAACAGAATACCCTGACCACCTGTATATTTACTGCCAGTTGAATGACCACCACACATGTGTCCCAGTTACTATATACCTTTCAACATTTTGCAGACAAAAACTGGGACACATGTGACCAAGCGACATCAGAGTTGGTCAGGATGGTGAAAGTTATTAATGAGAAAGCACAGACAAGCCAGGAGAGGCTGCAGTGGTTTGCTTTTGCCGGAGGCTACTGGGAAGGGGATGAGTATGTCCTTCCTCTCTTCTCCCCCGTTAATTGAGTGTAAACAGCTTTGGCCCTTTGAACTCAATTTGCAGCAACTGAAATAAGCTGAGAGCAAAGGGAAAAAGTTGGAAGAAAAGAAACAAACCAGGATATTTTAAAAGTGGGTGGAAAAGTGTGATGGCAGAGTATTAACTAGGACTGTCCCTGCCATATCAGGGCAGTTGGAGGGTATGTGATAGAATCATATAATCACAGAGATGGAAGAGACCACAAGCGCCATCTAGTCCAACCCATTCTGCCCTGCAGGAATACCCAATCAAAGCCCTCCTGACAGATGGCCTTCCGCGTCTCTTTAAAAACCAAAGAAGGAGAGTCCACCACACTCCCAGGCAGCAGCGTATTCCACTGCTGAACATTGCTCAGTAATCATTGATGGGGCTCCATACCCCAAAGATTTCATGGAGGAGGCATGTCTGAGCACTCAATGCCAGGAGCAGAGAGCAGGGTTTCTTTCACCCTATGGATTCCTCCCACACTGAGCACATCATTGCTTTACTCACAGAAAATCCTCTAATCGGAGGAAGAAAACAGGCAACCCTAGAAGACCTCTGCTGTGGAGGCTGAACTCCTTGCTGATGACTCAGAGCTTCCTAGACTGAGTTCCAATCTACAAACCATTTCCTTTGCATCTCAGCACACATTCAGCCTTAGGGTGCTGAGCTGGCCCTTAGCGAAAGAGGTCCAACTTCAATGCAGCAGAAATGGCAGCTCTTCCCCTCTGAATGGTATGCTCTTGTGTTTCTGCTTTCCTCCTTCTGGTAAGAAGAGCTCTGACGGATTAATGGATGGTCCCCATCTCTACCCTGCCTCTAGTTCCACATTTGTCTAATCATATGGAACATTTGTGGAAGAAGCATACGGACAGTGAAGAAATCTGACAGGAAGGGAATCAACCAGTGCTGGAAGAGAGTTCTCCAGATACCAGGGACTGTCAAGAAGTTTCTTGTTGTACTCTTCACTCGAAATCTACCCTTCTGCAACTTAAACTCATTAGACCTAGGCGTTATCTAGACAGTGAAAAAAATCCTCTTGGAATGCGAGGGGAATACCTTTTGTCTTGATGGGATCTCAGGGGGATTCACCATATTTGAAAGGGGGGAAAAAACTCCAAGTACCTCACAATAACAGCCTTCGTTGTTTCTTGCAAAGTTTAAAAAAAAAAAATACATGGAAATGTGCATTCCAGCCTGTTTTAACAACCAATTTGAATTGGGCCACATCCTGGAAGTCAAAATGTGATGGATCAGATTTGTGTGGAGGTGGGCTTGCCGGCAATGAAGTGATTTTCATTGTTGATTAACACTGTTGATTTCTGAGTGGCAGAGCAAAAATACAAATACAAATACAAATACAAATACAAATACAAATACAAATAAATAAATTATAGTGAAAGGTCACTATTCTGTGCCTCTGATTTTACAAGGCGGAAAAAGGGAGGAAATGGAGGGAGCTTTGGGGGAATAATGATGCACGTAATTCACTCACGGCCACCATCTTTACTCACAGGCATGCTCCATGTCAACTTCAAACATGGATAGCTTCTCATGCCAGCGATCTTGCAAATGTATCATGGAGACAAATGAACACTGCTACGATGGTAAGTTAATGTGCTATTTCCCACAATTAATTCTCCCGTCCAGATGAGCCCCTGGTTTTACCGTCTGAGGCAGCAGAGAACAAGCCTTCTCCCTCCTCTCTATGGCAACCCTTGAGGTGTTTAAAGAGGGCAACCATGTCACCCCCTCACTCTTCTCTTCACCAAGCTGAACAGGCCCAGCTCCTCCAACCTTTCCTCAAGTGTTTTGTTCCCCATACTTTTTATCATCCTTGGCCTCATCTACACAGGCCAGAATATGCCAGCTCCCCGCCAATGTATTCTGGTTGTGGATTTGGCCCGTTCCTCCACCATTACCAGTGTGAAACAGGATGGAGTCCGGACTGCCACACTAGCCCATCCCTGCAGCTGCTGCCACCGCTGCCCATATCCCACTTTCTGAAGCCAGGCAGATGGCCCACAGCACATCAGCAAGCCTGGTCCCATGCTGTGAGCCTGCTTTCTGGATCCAGAGAGTGCCACATGGACAGCAGCTGCAGCAGCAGACCGGCATGTTGGTAGGGCTTCCTGTAGTCCCGAGGCGTCCGATTCATTTCTTCCGAAGAGAAACGTTTTTCCCCACCTATATCTATCTGTCTATGTATCTATCTAATCCTCTTGGGTATGTAGCCATTCCCAGTGTGCTGACTGGCTGCTTAGGAAACATACCTAACCAATCCAAGCACTCATTGGCCAGCCAAGCAGCAGCTAGAGGGCATATCTCAACAGCACCTCCTTGGCCTACAATCATTCCCCTCCAAGTTGCGGCCTTTCCTGGTCACCCAGGGGGGTCACATCATCACCCCGCTGCCACTGTTGCTTCTGTGACAGGGCCCATACAGTCAACTGGCAGCGTCAGAGGCGGGACGCTGCTGCTCCAACAGGACCCATGCAGTCAAGTGGCAGCGCGAATGGTGGTAGCGGTGGGACACCACTCCTGCTGCTGGGAGAGAACCCATACAGTCAAGCAGTGGCAGGACTGGTGGCTGGATGCCATGGCTGCCACTCCAACAAGACCCACATAGTCAAACAGCAGCAGGAATGGTGGTGGTGGGATGCCACTGCTGACACTGCAAGAGAACCCACGCAGTCAACTCACCCGCAATGGTCCACCAATGTATGTTACATTGGGTACAGCTAGTTTTAATATAATGTTTTATTGAGCTTTATCCCATCTTGGCCCCATCTTAGTCCTGTCTTTGTGAAGACTGCCCGGGGGCAAAAGCCCTGTGTCGTCAGGACTGCAAAGACAGGGCCAAGATGGAGTAAATAGGCCATCTAGACAAGGCTTCTGTTGCCCTTCTCTGAACCTGCTTCAACTTCTCTATATCCTTCTCAAAATGAGGCACCCAGACAGAACTGCACACAGTACTCCAGATGAGGCCTGACCAGCACAGAATATAGTGGGACTATTACTTCTCTTGTTTTCCCATATTGCCTAAATGCTCCTTTTGAGGAACATCTGCATGTCTAAGACACCATCAGGATTCTTGTTGCTGAAGTCCACCGTCTTCCATTTAAACTCTGAGACAAGTACTTACTACAGTGCAAACCCAATCTTCAGCCACTCCAAAGCAAGCTACCATCAGCGCATCATCACTGTAGAGGGCCATTACGGGCTGGCTGTGCCTCTGCTCGGACATCTCATGCAATGCTCAAAGCAAAGAAGAAGTTCTTTCATTTGTAAAATTGCATTCCTGGATTAGTCATCACCCAAGATAACGTCTCTTTATGACTGGATATTAGGTGTTCATTCCTGTGTCCTCACTCTGCTTCTGAGCATTACAGTGAAGCTTTCTGTCAAATTTCACGGCTTATGAACTATTATTATTTCTGGAATTTCTATCATGGCCTATCTAAAAAAAGGCACATGAGAGAGGATTACAAACCAAGCAACACAAACATCCACACTAATCAAAATGTAAGCCCACTCCAACACTCACCCCCAGCTCTCTGCTAAGTCATTCCTGTACCTTGAACCACCCCAACGTATCAGAGCTGTCCATATTCTAGATGATCCACACTTGTGGCTCCAACTCTCATGACCATCTGCTCCAGTGGGCCCCATGAAATATTGTCAGAAATCCTTCCTTTCTCTCAGCCAGAAGTATTCTCTCAAAATACTTTCTGTATTATTCCAGTCATCTTTAATCCATCCATCCTTCTGAACAGATTTGCACTCGGCCCCTAGAATCGTATTTCCCATGGCTCCCAGCATGTAGCACTGCCCATAGCTTCCAGAATCAATGAAAACTAATGTGGATGCTTAAGTCAGCAACAATTAATATTGGCAGGTTTAGCCTGTGGCAGGTCTGACGTAGCATTTGACATAAAAACCTTTGTGCTACTCTAGTAAATGGGGTAGGTATTTATTTATTCTCCCAGAATTAAATGATACAGTGACTAAACTGGGACCATTATAGTTCTGCCTTATGATGAAACCATACGGCTCAGTGGAGAAGACAATAATGCTCGGAGAAAGAAAAGAATGGATGGAATCCCTCACAGAATGCCCTGATTGTGCAAGACCTCAGAACTCTGTTGATAAAAGTGATCCCTATTTGACATCATGTACTTAGGTCTTGTCTATGCAGTCAAAATAATACGAATGGGATGCGGACATACGGCGATCCATTCATATGGACATGCATATGTCCGAACACGTGTCATTCAGAAGGGGGTCAACTTATAACCCAGCCTTCCCCTTTTCCCCAACATCATTGTACTTTCTAATGGGTCCTGTTGTCAGCCATGGAAACCCACTGGATGTCCTTGGGCAAGTCACACTCTCTCAGCCTCAGAGGAAGACAAAGGCAACCCCCCCCCTGTCAAGAAAATCTTGTGATAGTGTCACCTTAGGGTCACCATAAGTCCGAAACAACCGGAAGGCACATGACAACAACAACAAAGAGCAAATCAACTGAATACCAAAACTGATTAAACTGAGGCTATTCTACTTTGGACATATAAGACAACAGGACCCATTAGAAAGTACAATGATGTTGGGGAAAAGGGGAAGGCTGGGTTATAAGTTGACTGACTCCATCAAGGAAGCTGGAGCAGCCCCAAGTTTGCAAGAGCTGAAGAGAGCTGCTAATATCAGCATGTGTTGGAAACCTCTCTTTCATTGAGTCATCCCAAGTTGGAGCCAATATGATGGCGCAACACAAGAAGGATTTTAAAAATGATGTTCAATATCTCAGTTTCTATCCCAAGAAGCATTCCAAAAGGGAACTGAAACTGTATAACAAATCGCATAGACTTTTTCAGTTCAGCAGAAGGGGACCCGAAGGGCCATCTAGTCCAACCCTCTGCCATGCACAAATAAAGCACTCCTGAAAGATGCCCATCTTTCCACCTCTGAGGGAGCCCATTCCACTGTCAAACAGATGTTACAGTCAAATGGGTCTTCCTAATGTTTAATTCCATTGTTGAATGGCTATTACAATTTTTAAAAAGTTCTTCCTAATGTTTGGGTGGAATCTCTTCTCTTGTTCAGCAAAGCAGGCATGGCTGACAGCCATGAGACAGGAGAACCTGCATTTTTCTGTATTTTAGCACTACTTCTCCCATAGCTGGGAGCTTGGCCAGTTTTGGATTCTAGCTCAGTACTGGCAGAGCTCCTGTTGTACTTGGAGGACAGTCGTGGAAAAATACAGAAAGGATTCACAGCCCTCCAAATAACATCTACAGGAAGTGGAGGTTTAATTAATTAATTAATTAATTAAAATTTATTAAACCTGCCAGTCACCTAAAGTTTATCTCCATGTTTAAAAAAAGATAAATTAACACATTTTGGCTGAAAACCCACATAGAAAGCCCTCCCAATGCTGAAAAGAAAATGCATTAAGAATCATACCCAAAAGACCCAACAGCCTGGCTGAAACCCTCTAATACTTCTCTTTTTTTTTTTTTTAACAGAGCCCCTCTCAAAATGGTGACAGGAAGTGACATGTTGTCATTTCCTCTTTCCATTTTGAGAGGGACCACAGAAAAAAATGGAGTTTTTTTTTCCGGCCATGGGAAGCTGGAATGGAAATGTCCCCTGGCCTCACCCTTCCACAAGATGGTCCTGAATTTTGTGGCCCAAATGTTGTGACTAGATTCCTGCTAGTATCTTACATACAAAATGAAATTCTAACAAAATGAAATTCAATACAGAGAAATGTAAGGTACTGCATTTAGGGCGGAAAAATGAAATGCATAAATATAGGATGGGAGAGACCTGGCTGAATGAGACTACGTGCGAAAGGGATCTAGGAGTCCTAGTAGACCACAAGTTGAACATGAGCCAACAGTGTGATGCGGCAGCTAAAAAGGCCAATGCGATTTTGAGCTGCATCAATAGAAGTATAGTGTCTAGATCAAGGGAAGTAATAGTGCCACTCTATTCTGCCTTGGTCAGACCTCACTTAGAATACTGCGCCCAGTTCTGGGCACCACAATTAAAAAAGGATATTGACAAATTGGAGCGTGTCCAGAGAAGGGCAACTAAAATGGTGAAAGGTCTGGAAACGATGCCTTATGAGGAGAGACTTAGGGAGCTGGGTATGTTTAGCCTGGAAAAAAAGACGGTTAAGAGGTGATATGATAGCCCTGTTTAAGTATTTGAAGGGATGTCACACTGAGGATGGAGCAGGGCTATCATATCACCTCTTAACCATCTTTTTTTCCAGGCTAAACATACCCAGCTCCCTAAGTCTCTCCTCATAAGGCATCGTTTCCAGACCTTTCACCAGCTATGATTCTATATGCATTTTGACATGCTGAGGGTGAAGTCTGGGGAAAATTGTCCCAGTCTCATCCAGATGCCGGCCTTTGCCCTAGGATCTCAGGCCACAATATCTGAGCATCACAAAAAAACAATAATTGGGGCTGACAGGTCATATTTAAAAAGCGGGGGCTCACCTAGACGGGGAAATTAATTGCATAAAATAGTGCATTACCTCATTATCGCAGCAGTGTTTATTTGTCCCCATGATCTATTTGCAAGATCACAGGTGTGGGATGCTATCTGAGTTTGAAGTTTACATGTTCTACCCCCATTACCTGCATAAAAGAAGCCAGAGTCCAGACAGAGCACCAGCCTGTCACTGCAGCTGCTGCCATTTTCCATGCTCTGCTGGGTCCAGGAAGCCATGCAACAAGCCCCCTGCATGTGCCCAGCCATGGTCACAAGTGGTGGGCTTGCTGCTCAGACCCGGAAGAGTAAGGGCGACTGGCAGCTAGAGAGATGAGCTGGCCTGCAGGGATGGACTCCCACAGACATGTGGTGCCCAATCTTTTTCCTCCCACAGAAAACGGAGTAAAATGAGTATTTTTTTTAAAAAAACCACTGTATTGAGCCTTACATCTGCTTGCCCCCATATGAGCCCTCTTTCTGCACTGGGGATCGTAAGGACTGCCCGGGGACAGAATGGGGCAAATGCCCTGTGTTGTTTGGACTGCAAGGCTCTCAAGTGGAGGCAGAATGGGGTAAATATCCCATGTAGAGAAGGCCTTTGTCTCCCAGAGTCTTAGAACTTTATCAGACTAGTGTCTAAAAATGCTGTAATTCCACAATCGAAGAAAACGGAAACATAGTGGCATGATTATAATAATTATTGCATATCGCTGTAATCGTGCGATACTATCACCATGGAATTATTGCACAACCATCACTACTGATTTAAAAATGGGATTTCAGCTCGTGCCATAGTAACACTTCACTTCTCATTGACGTCTAATGACAGAGTATTAATGCTTTGTACTGGTCCACACATGAAGCTTAAGAAAAAATTTCTCTTACTTCCATGATTTTGCATGGGCAAGATTTCAGTTATTCTTGCAAGAAGATGTGAGACTTCACTCTAAAACACTAAAAACAAATGGATAACAAAACAGCTTCACAAATAAACACTTAAACAAACAAAAAGGTACCAAGCTAAGGCCACAGTGCATTGAAACCATGTCTTGTTGGTCCTCGTCACATTCTCCCTTGGAAGTTTAATTGTGTGTTCTTGTTGGGAAAGGGGAGAGGAAAAAGAGGACTGCCCATTCACGGTGTAATCACACGATTACAACAGGGTGTGATTTCTCATGCTCATCAGTAGTGCGAAAATACCTATAGAGTTTTGCCTGTCAATGAAAAGTTACGTGTAATTAATGGGTAGAGCACACATGGACCATGAGAAGACTACAATGTCATGTGATAATGGGAATCCATTTGTGCTACTACCCTGTCGTAATTGCACAATTTCAGCCTGGTGTGATGAAGTCCCTAGTCCTGAGCGCAAACCACTACATTACCGGGGTGTTACACAACACTGCATTACACTACAAACTACCAGGCCCCGAACTGCACATCAAGTCTTTCACTACAAACTACTAGGCCTCAAACTACCAACCAGACTGCTAGCTATATAGGAAGCCACACCTTGCACATGCAAAAGACGAAGACATGGAACAATGGACAAATGGCAGAAAAAGAGATTCCACCAAAACGTTAGGAAGAACTTCGTGACAGTAAGATCTGTTTGGAAGTGGAATACACTGCCTGGGAGTGTGGTAGGGTCTCCATCTTTGCAGGTGTTTAAACAGAGGCTGGATGGCCATTTGTCGGGACGGCTTTGATTGTGTATTCATAGAATCACAGAACTGTAGAGTTGGAAGAGACCACGAGGGCCATCCAGTCCAACCCCTTGCTATGCAGGAATACACAATCCAAGCATGCCTGACAGATGACCATCCAGCCTCTGTTTAAAGACCTCCAAGGAAGGAGACCCCACCACGCTCCGAGGGAGTGCGTTCCACTGCCGAACAGCTCTTACTGTCAGAAAGTTCCTCCTCATGTTGAGGTGGGATCTCTGTTCCTGGAGCTTGCATCCATTGCTCTGTGTTCCAGTCTCTGGAGCAGCAGAAAACAAGCATTCCTGCAGGGCAGAATGGGGTTGGACTAGATGACCCTTGGGGTCTATTCCAATTCTATGTTTCTAAGTCTATCCCGCAGAGAGTTTCGGAGTTCTATTCCAGTCCTGAAAGCAACAGGTCATGAGTGGGTGGAGGCTAGTCTCACAATCTTCCTTGCTGAAGAGACTTTTTAAAGGACAACCCTCCTGCCCTCTCCCTCCCTGCCCCCCATACTTTGAAAAGCTCTGCCCCCCCCCCCGCACTAATTTTTACATTGTCTTGCCTTGATGAATAGGTTGATTCATACCAAAAATTTAACGGTGCATTAGGCACAGTTAGGAAATTAAGTTCTTTTCTTTCTGTCTGGAGGGCTGTCAAATGCAGGAGCAGGTCTTTCCTCCTCCTCTCTTCCCCCACCTTTCTTAACAAAGAAATGAGAAATGTACCGCAAAGAGAGGAGGTTATGCTCTGGAGAACATTGCAAAGATCCAGTGGAGACGGAACAAAATGACCAAAGCAAAAAGGTCCAGGAAATCAAAGAGGCATACCTCAAATCTCTCCCTTTTCATTACTTCAAAATGTTATGGGTAAAACAAAGAGAAGAGTTCTAGGATTTCTGTCCTATTTGCATTCAGTAGACTTGACAATCAAGCACAAAGCTTCAAATGGAAACCAAGGAAGAAATGTCTGATTTGGGTTCATATATCTTTTTTTTTCGGGGGGGGGAGGGAAGAGGGTCTCACAAAAAAATTAACAGACAATTGATAAGACTCTCTGATACAGACTACAGATGCGCAGGAATGAGAGGAAGGATAGAAATGGTGAGTAGGAAAGCAAAGTGGTAGAAAGCCAGTGTGGCATAGTGGTTTGGGCGTTGGACTGGGATGCCAGGAGACCAGGATTTGAATCCCCATACAGCCACGGAAGCCTTCTGGATGACCTTGAAATAGTGACACTCTCTCAGCCTTCAAGGAAGGCCTTGGCAAACCTCCTCAGAAGAAGTCTTGCCAAGAAAAAAAACCCTAAGAGAGGGTCACCATATTGGAACCAGTGTGGCATAGTGGTTTGAGACCCTGCTCATAGAATCATAGAGATGGAAGAGATCACAAGGGCCATCTAGTCCAACCCCCTGCCATGCAGGAATATCCAATCAAAGCACTCCTGACAGCAATGGAAAACATCCTCTAAATAACTCCAAGAAAACCTCAGGGGAGGGTGTGATGTTATGGGCTTTTCAGGGGAAAATGTTGTTTCATTTATTAGAATACTAATAATGGGTTTAAAAACAAGTCATGCCAGACTAATCTTATTCCTTTTTTACAGCATTACAAGCTTGGTAGATGAAGGGAATGCTGTGGATGTAGCATATCTTGATTTCGGTAAGGCCTTTGACAAAGTCCTTCAGTAAGGCCTTCAACAGATAAGGGAAGTAATAGTGCCGCTCTATTCTGCCTTGGTCAGACCTCACCTAGATTACTGTGTCCAGTTCTGGGCACCACAATTCAAAAAGGATATTGACAAATTGGAGCATGTCCAGAGGAGGGCGACTAAAATGGTGAAAGGTCTGGAAACCATGTCTTATGAGGAGAGACTTCGGGAGCTGGGTAGCCTGGAAAAAAGATGGTTAAGAGGTGATATGATAGCCCTGTTTAAGTATTTGAAGGGATGTCACACTGAGGATGGAGCTGGCTTGTCTTCTGCTGCTCCAGAGACTGGAACACAGAGCAATGGATGCAAGCCCCGGGAACAGAGATTCCACCTCAACATTAGGAGGAACTTTTTGACTTTTTGACAACTTTTCCAGAGCTGTTCGGCAGTGGAACGCACTCCCTCGGAGCGTGGTGGGGTCTTCTTCCTTGGAGGTCTTTAAACAGAGGCTGGATGGCCATCTGTCGGGGATGCTTTGATCAAGATTTCCTGCATGGCAGGGAGTTGGACTGGATGGCCCTCGTGGTCTCTTCCAATTCTACAATTCTATGATTCTATGAAAGTCAGGAGTGCTTTCATTTTGTATTCCTGCAAGACAGGGGGCTGGAAGGGATGGTCTTCGTGATCTCTACCAACTCTATGATTCTATGAAGTCCAACCACTTTGGATGGGGAATTTGCACAATTATAAGGTATTAACAGGAATTTGCACACTTATAAGGTTCTAACCAGATGCCAGCCGTATGTGTTTCTCTCTGCATTTTAAAAAAAACTTGTAAGTTTCACCTCAAAATTAAGACAACTCTGAAAATCCAAGGATCACAACATTCCACTTACACTTTATTTTGGAAATTATGTATTAGTTTGATTCATTTAAAAGAAACTCTAATGCAACATTCATTTATTTATTTTGCCCTGCATAAGGGAGGTGTGTCTCCAACCTGTAGTCCATTCAGTCCTCTGTTTGGAATCCTGTTCATTGCTCTCAACTAGATTAGACCCATTGAATCAACTCTTCAATGGTGAGTCAACACACAGGTAGATGGTATTGGTTCAACAAGTGTAGTCTCATTGGGAGTAACAACAGGATTACAGCTTCTGAGATTACATATTGATTTGGTGGCTTCGTAAACCAGCCCAATACCATCTTGTCTGAGGATGATGGGATCTCTACTCTGAACACACCTGAAGAGTACCGGGTTTGGGAAGATTGCTTATAAACCCTTTCCTTCCCAATTAACATTCTTGCTTGGGTTAGCCTGGAAATATCCACCTGCCGCACATTGCAATAAAATCTTGGAGAGTAAAGTGATACTGGAAGGCAGAAATAGACAGATACACGCAATTACACACACACACACACACACAGAGAGAGAGAGAGAGAGTATCTGAAGGTGATGCTGGTTCATGTAGGTGGTCAGAACAATGACAAACACAAATAGGAACAGCAAAGAAATGAGTCAGGAAATGGAATTCAATTTCTTGACGCCTGCTCCTGGCGAGGTACATGACAAATAGAACAGAAAAGGGAACACAATGAAACAGAATATAATGTATTTTGCTCTGCTCCTCCAGGGTTGTAAAAATGCATTTTTCTGCTATACTTCTTTCTCTTCTGCTGACAAGTCTGTCACTGTTCCCTTCGTCCCTACCTAAATCGTTTAGCGATTCTCCAAGCGCCGTGCTTCATAAAAGTCCCAGACCACACAATGCCCCTTCAGACTAGACGGGAAATTAATTATTTAAAAAAACCAGAGCTTATGTGTGTTTCTGTGTCACAGAGGCTACTGGAAAAGCCACCAAGTACATACTGGTAGTCTTCCATGCAATATCAAATCTCTCCAGGTGTCAAGGTTTCTAAAAAAGGAATAAGAGAAACTCCTTAAAAGAGGTTTTATTCTGCAGTTCTGGGGGTCCGCAGCCAAGGGTCTTAATCACCAGCTAAACATATCCCCCAATTGAGTGGACAAAGGACATCTTCTGCTGAGATCCACTGGGTATGCCTGCATTTGGGAACGTGGCCAGACACTTTTCTGAGCCCCTCCACTTTCAACCAGTAATGAAATAGCCAGGAGGTGTATTCAATGGTGAAATGGTGAGTCTGGTGGGAGCTTTGGTCGTTGGAGAGGGCGAGAGATAATACCAGCCACTACAATGCCCTCCCCCAAAGACATACACAGATGTAAGAGCCACTGTGATATGTGAGAGACAGCCTGGTGTAGTGGTTTGAGTGTTGAACTGGGAATGTGAGAGGCCAGGGTTCGAATCCCTGCTCAGTCCTGAAATCCCACTGGGTGAACTTAGGCAAGTCACACATTCTCAGCCTCAGAGAAAAGCCATGGCACACCCCCTCTGAATGAATTTTCCCAGGAAAACCCCATGATAGGTACGTCTTAGGGTCGCCACAAATCAGACATGACTTGAAGGCACACAGTAGCAACAGCAGGTGTAAATTGGACTCAGTGCCTACATATGTCACTAACAGGATGCCAGCCTGTGAAATGAATCATAACCATA
This sequence comes from Gambelia wislizenii, assembly GCA_030847615.1. Lineage (NCBI taxonomy): Eukaryota > Metazoa > Chordata > Lepidosauria > Squamata > Crotaphytidae > Gambelia > Gambelia wislizenii. The sequence goes on along the minus strand of JAUMIR010000001.1, from coordinate 497,764,273 downwards.
GAGGTAGAAGAGACTACAAGGGCCATCTAGTCCAACCCCTCTTTGCCCTGCAGGAATGCACAAAGCATTCCCAACAGATGGCCATCCAGCCTTTGTTTAAAAACCTCCAAAGAAGGCGACTCCACCACATTCCCAGGCATTGCATTCCACTGTGAAACAGCTCCTGCTGTCAAGAAGTTCTTCCTCATGTTTAGGTGGAATCTCTTTTCCTGTAGTTTGAGCCCATTGCTCCGTGTCCTAATCTCTGGAGCAGGAAAAAACAAGCTTGCTCCATCCTCAGTATGACATCCCTTCAAACATTTAAACATGGCCATCATGTCACCTTTTCACCTTCTCTTCTCCAGGCTAAACATACCCAGGTCACTAAGCTGCTCCTCATAGGGCATGGCTTCCAGACCACCCACCATTTTGCTCACCCTCCTCTGGACACATTCCAGCTTGTTAATATCCTTCTTGAATTGTGGTGAAATTGGCGTTTCTACAATCCCAGTGAATCAAGCGGCAGCAACAGAATCATCTGCCATCCAAGAATGCACAACTGCCTGTGAACTGGTTCCACTTGCCAAACTCAAATTAGGCACCCATGAACTGAATCTGTCCATTGCACAGTGACCAAGAAAAAACAACATAAGAGAGTTGACATCAACAGGATTCTGGCCAATCTGATTTTTTTAAAAAAGCATTGCAAACATGCTTATTTTTTCTGCCTGTATCCCATTGTTTCTTTGTACCACATAGAGGGGCCTCTTTCCCATCCTCTTTCTGTCCTTGTCAGTAACAGCTGTGACTTCCACAAATCTTACTTTGAAAAAGGGGCAGCAATGTGAGCTCACGCCATCTTAAAATAACTCTTTTTTATTTAATATAAATAAAAGGCAGAAAAAGAGAGGTCGGTTGTTTTCTAAAGGCAATGTTTACTTCCCCAAAACAGATGGTTAAGTGACTTTTCCCCCCCTGAAAGTCCATTCTGCCAAAGTGGTGAGTCCTGAGAACAATCACCAGTTCAATGTGCCTTTTGAACACCTCTAAAGTGAAAACCATAAGGAGGAAAGCAAAGTGAAGGTTCTGAAGGACCAATGATGGCTGTCACTTCTTTTTTGTAAGCAAAGAAATTCAGCTGTAAAAATGATCTCTTTGTGCAACAGCAGAAAAAAACATCACAAGTAAAGTGATGGTTTGGAGACATCCAAACACACACAAACAAACCCTGGCAATTTGCTCTGCCAGATGATCTGAGTTAAACCCCTGGAACAAAGAAGCACCACCACATATAAGGGCAATTTGTCCCTTTTTATTGATGAGAGCAATCAAAGACAGCAGGCCAGAAAAGAAGTGGACTCAAAGACTGGAAAGAAACCCCGGAAGGCCATCTAGTCCCTCCCACTGGCAGTGCAAGAATCCATTGCTAAAGCACCCCTGAGAGGTGGCCATCGACCTATACTAAAGACCACCAAAGAAGTTCATCACCCTCGAAGGGAGATCATCCCACTGTTGAACAGCTTTTACAGTCAACAAGTTCTTCCTAATGTTTAGGTGGATCACTTTCTTATAATTTGAACCAAACATATTCAATTCTGCCCACTGGAGCAGCAGAAAACAAGCTCACTCCATCGTTCATGGGCCAGCATGTCCTACGCTCCAGTCAGTGGTTGGAATGCAAGAATTGCCAACTAGTTAAGCCAGTCTAGGTCAGCCACGGATTATCCAGCAGGATGAAGAGAGAAGCAAGTAGGTGGTCATCAGCCAGTCCAGAAGTCGTCCAGCAAGACAGAAGTCCAGATAAACATAGCCAGCAAGAAGTAAAACATAAAATCATAAATCGTAGCAAGTCCAAGGTTAGGGAAAAAAAACAAAGGCCAAAGAGTACTGCCAGTCCCCAAAAGAGAATGGTTGTCAGCAACAAACCTCCCAGAGCTGCTGGGAGATTTATGGGCAGCTGTCTCAGGACACCAGGTGTCAAATTAGTTAGCATCTCCTATTTAAGAGGCACTGGGGTCAGTATAATCTCTCCTTGTCTCTTTGTGTATTTTTTTTAAAAGAAAGCTTTGGGGACCTAAATGGTTTCACAAAAACCTTCCCATGCCAATGATTTTAATTTTTTTAAACTATTTAAAAACTATTTGAAACCTTTTAATTTGTTTTTTTTTAAAATATTTTTTTAATTGTTCAATCTGTTTCAGCTTTTAAAAATTATTTTGATTATTTATACAGTTTTAAGTTTGTTAGATTGGTTTTAATGTATACCGCCTAAGGTCTTCAGATATACATATTTGTTTTAAAAAAATTAAAAGAATAAGAGGTTGTGGGAGGAATATTGCATGACTTGTAGGACACTGCATCCTGCCTAACCCCCTCTCCACCCATTTAAGCACAAAACATCAAGCTGGGAATGTTCTTGGTTGAAAATCTTTTCTTTAAAAAAAAAAACAATGAAAATTCTCATGCACAGCAGGTTGTGTTCCTCCTGCTTGCTTTCCAAGCAATTTTTTCTTTAGCATGCAAGCACTGTTACCTTCTGAAAAGTCATGGAGATTTCACTGAATTGCTCTTTGAGGCCCTGTAAATTATATCCTGGGCACAGCAAAGTCACAGGGAGAGAAACCCTCCTTAAAAACTGCTTTATGTTTGCCATTATTTTTCATTGTCAAAGTATTCTCTTCAAGAAGTTTTATTGTCTTCCCTCCCTCCCTCTCATCTTTAATTTGACTCAATAATACCCAAGGAAAAATTTCAAACTGAGTTTCTGCACATCCAGCTCCATGCAGTAATGTACCACAACCTGGCAAGCACAGTTGTGCCCAATCCATTGGGTATTTTCTAAACCACACTCCCTAGTTGTCCTTGGAAGACCATAGGATGTGGTTTTCAAATTTTGTTCTGGGAAGCCCAAATCTTACCAGGATCTTGAACCTCATGAGGAGTTAGTAAACAGATGCATAAATGGAAGCCAAGCTTCCTTGAAAGATAGCCAAGTTTCCATTGCCACAATCAACTGCAGGAGATTATTGGGTGTGTGGAAGATCATCCTCCTGGTTTGATCTGGACAGCCTGTTGTTAACCTACCCTACTATTCCTCCCCATGATGTCTGATAACTGCAGACAGTGGACACTTTTTGTGGCCACTTTAACCAGACACTGTTTGGGGCCAAGCTAAGCAGAGGACAGTCGAGGTCAAAATGGCCTGAGACCTGTCCAGAATCATCATAGTGGGGAAAACCAGAGAGGATTATGCGGTAATCCCAGTCATTAATGGGTCTATGCTAATTCTTTCAAACATGCAATCAGTGACCATCCCTCACCCATACCCTACAGAAATCTTTTCTATACATCCTACCTGACCAAACATTAAGAGGTTGTGCAGATCCCATCAATGTTTTGTCACTCCAGAGCTAAGGCAACCAGCCCATTCTGGACCCTTTAGTCCAGTCTGTGAGAAAGCCACCTAGGCTTTGTCATAACTAACACATCCCTCCAGGGTACAAATAGGGTATAAATATCCTAGCTCTGACCCTAATCATGTTTGCTACAGACTGGACCCACCATTCTGCATGTGACCTCATCACTCTCTTTCTCAATGGGCCGGATCCCCCTGTGCCACCCGAAGACTATGCCTGAGTGTCTCCGCTGTGCAGACCTCGATCTCTGAGACTGGTAACTATCACTCTTCCATCCCTGACTTCTCTCTATCCAACTCTTCCCACCTTTCACTTCAATACCCTTGTATGGTTCTTAAGAGCTTATTTTCTTGTACAATAGTTTATCTCTCGTGTTAACTCAAATAAAATACTTTATTTCACTTTAAACTGGGGTGTTCTCTACAGTTAGTACTGGTATACATAGGTGAAAAGATCCCTGAAGTTACCTTCCTCTTTTCAGCTATAATTCCCCCAAAACGTCAAGGAGACGCTGGCATTATGGCTGGTGCTCCAATGTCCCCTCCGCCCAGGGTAACACTGTACTGAGTGAGTGAACTCCAAATTTCCTGCAATTTATGAGGCTTCTGTTGTAGATATCCAGAAGTTACTCAGTAGACATACTGATGTGTTGAAGGTAGAGAGCATGAAAACCACTGCAATGAGACAGCAGTCAGAAACATAGAATCACAGAATTGTAGAGTTGGAAGAGACCACGAGGGCCATCCAGTCCAACCCCCTGCCACGCAGGAATGTTCCAGGAAACATCGCCTGGCATCCTGTGAGTGACTTAGGCATGCACAAGTTCCCCTACTGAAGTTGTTGGATTTTTTCTCTCTCTCTGATGCACAAGCCCATATTCATCTGAAGGTTGAGGAAGCAGAACTGTGCAAGCAGTGGCATTGCACATGTGGTGCCCATGTAGGTTGCACATGCAGATGTGCATTGTGCCTTGCCCACTGCAATCATGTGTTCCACATTTGTTCAGTGGCATGATCTTGCGATTCACTAATGCATAATCACCACACAACTCCATGAGCATGAAATTACACTCCATCTCCTCGATACAGGATCTCAATCATCATCATCATCATCATCATTGCCATCACCACGACCACAATCACCACCTGTTCAGTGTATCTCTCAGTCTTTTTCACATGAACTCAGGGAGCCAACAATCCACACAGAAAACATTCTTAAAATCACAGATCTGAAATTGCAAATTACATAGCTAACACTCCAAATAACTAAAGCTACAAATTAAAGTGTCTGCTAAAATACCATTAAATCGATACAAACAAGCAGCAGTGAAAGACATATCAAACACTTGCTCCTTCGCTGAAAGATTGTGCAAATAAGTATATGTTGTTCTTTGTTTTAAAAGATGTTGCCATCTGAAGGACAGAAGTGTGAGGGAGACTTAGATCTCTAAAAAGGAAGGGAGTCTCAAGAACTGGGGTGTCACCACCAAGAAAGCAGTGGTAGCCTTAGTGGCAAGCTTACTTTAGAGACTCACATCCTTCGGCATTCTATGCCAAATGGAGCCTTTAGAATCACCAGAGGGGGCAGCTGAGCACAAGGCAGCAGAAAAACCACAACCCAAAGGTTTCTGGATCCATTTGTTTGACTGAGTTAATTTATAGCAGATGCTGCTCAGAGAGAGTGATGGAGACCTGTTTAGATGTCAGAATGCACTGTGAATAATGCTCTGCACATGTACTGTAAGATCTGTGCTACTCAAGCCCCCAGAAATCAGCTCATTTGAAATGCAATGCCAGAGGAGTGTTTGGCACAAAAGCACAAACCAATGGGTCTAAGAGCAAATCAAGCCTGAACTCTCCCTATAAGCCAGAATGACCCAACTGAGGCTATGGTACTTTGACAATATCATAAGATGTCATGACTCACTGGAAAAGATAATAATGCTTATCATGGAATCATAGAATCATAGAACCATACAGTTGGAAGAGACCATGAGGGCCATCCAGACCAACCCCATTCTGCCATGCAGGAATACACCATCAAAGCACTCCTGACAGATGGCCATCCAGCCTTTGCTTAAAAACCTCCAAAGAAGGAGACTCCAGCACACTCCACCATGTTTACATGGAATCTCTCTTCCTGTAGTCTGAACCCATCGCTCCATGTTCTAGGCTCTGGAGCAGCAGAAAACAAGCTTGCTCCATCCTCAGTATGCCATCCCTTCAAATATTTAAACATGGCTATCATGTAAACTTTTGGTAAACTCTTGGTAAACTAGGAGGGGAGAGGAAAAGTGAAAGGCCACGCTATAAGTGGAGGGTTGGGATCAAGGAAGCCATGGGTGTCCTGAGCTTGCAAGACCTAAGACTTGAACAGGGCTGTTAAGAACAGAGTGTCTTAGAGGCCCCACATTTAGAGGATGTCCATAAGTCAAGACCAACATGGCCGCACATAACAGCAGCATCAAGCCAGTCAAGAAAACCAGTCAGTGGATCCATGGGTGATTCAAGCCTGAACTCTCATTTGAAGCCAACATGACTCAACTGAGGCTATTGTACTTCGGATATATCATGTAACCCACTGGAAAATATGATAACACTGGGAAAGGAGGAAAGCAATAGGGAAAGAGGGCAATCACAGCACAAGAGGATCGACAATGTGATTTTGGGCTGTATCAATAGAAATATAGTATCTAGATCAAGGGAAGTAATAGTGCCGCTCTATTCTGCCTTGGTCAGACCTCACCAGAGAAGGGCAACTAAAATGGTGAAAGGTCTGGAAATGATGCCTTATGAGGAGAGACTTAGGGAGCTGGGTATGTTTAGCCTGGAAAAAAGATGGTTAAGTGGCGATATGATAGCCCTGTTTAAGTATTTGAAGGAGTGTCACGCTGAGGATGGAGCGGGCTTGTTTTCTGCTGCTCCAGAGACTGGAACATGGAGCAATGGATGCAAGCTCCACAAACAGAGATTCCACCTCAACATTAGGAGGAACTTTCTGACAGTAAGAGCTGTTTGACAGTGGAACACACTCCCTCGGAGCGTGGTGGGGTCTCCTTCCTTGGAGGTCTTTAAACAGAGGCTGGATGGCCATCTGTCGGGGATGCTTTGATCACGATTTCTTGCTTGGTAGGGGGTTGGACTGGATGGCCCTCGTGGTCTCTTCCAACTCTACAATTCTATGATTCTATGATTCTATGACTCAGTCAAGAAAGCCCTGACTGCTCTGGGTTTGCAAGACTTGAACAGAGCTACTAAGAACAGGAGCTGTGATTCTATACTGTAGTCTATGTTGCATAACTTTATCCATTTTAGCTATATCGCAGAAACACTATTGCAAAAATGCATATCAGGGCATTGGCAAGAGTATCCCAATACACATTGGGGTCTACTGATGTGCCTTGGCACTCCCTAGCTGGTTTACCAAGGCACAGTGGGGTCTACCGATACAGATCCACACTCCCACACTCCCTAGTTGGCATCCCAATGCACCTCAGGAGTGTCTGATGTGCCGTGGTGACTTTGCTTGGCTCTGTTATGTAATAACATCACAGAATCCACTTGCTGAATACAGACATTGTGGAAATGCTTGATTCTGTTTCCCACAGAAATAAATCCACCTATGTAGACGCAAGTCCCATTCTCACTCATAGAGTGACCATAAGTGGAATAAGAATGGCAACAAAGGGCAGAGTCTGCAGAGCAGCGTGCTCTGAACGCATAATTCTATGCTACTCCTGAACCTTGAAGATACATCCTCATCCTCATCCTCATCCTCATCATTTCTATCCCACTTCTTTCCTATTTCAGGACTCAAAGTGCCTTACAATTTTTTTTTAAAATGCATCATTAAAAGTTCACAACAGACAAAAATTAAAACAAGATTAAACAATCAAAAAATGAAAAACAGATTTAAAACATACATAACTAAACACACGCACACCAGCACAACAATTAGCAAGATCTAGTGCATTGCAGAGGTGAAATGGCCCTTATACAGTCACTCATTAAATGCCTGTTGAAAAAGAAAAGTCTTCATTTGTCTGAGAGAAGAAAGTAAGGTGTGTGCCAGTCCTAAACTCTCTGGGAAGGGAGTTCCAAAGTTTGGGAGCAGCCACTGAGAAGGCCCTCTTCCATGTTCCCACCAGATGGACCTGTGAGGGTGGTGAGAAAGTGAGGAGGGCCTCCCCAGCAATTCTCAAAGCATTTATTTATTTATTTATTTATTTATTTATTTGATTTATACCCCACCTTTCTCCCAAGATGGGACACAAAGCAACTTACAACAATTAAAAAAATACAGCTAAAATATCACAATTTACAAAAAATCAAAAAGCATTAAATTAATTTCCACATAATTAAAAACACAACATGAATTAAAAACTTAAAATCAATAAAAATACAACATTGAAACATTAAAAGCAGCACAGCAATTAAGCCTTACTTCTCAAATGCCTGCCTAAATAAAAACAATGAAAAGAGAGGCGGGAGGGGGCATCTGGACTTCCCGTGGAAGGGAGTCCCACCCTCTGGGATCAGCCACGGAGAAGGCTCTTTCCTGTGTCTTCATTAACCTCACCCATGAAGGTGGTGGGACTGAGAGAAAGCCCTCCCCTGCCGATCTTAATACTCAGGCCGGCTTGTATAGGGAGATAACGTTCTTTCAGATAGTCTGAACGCATGGGCTGGTCCATCAGGGAAAATATGGTCATTCAAATAACCTGGACCTGAGCCATATAGGGCTTTATAGGTCAAAGCCAGTATTTTGAATTGTGCCTTGAAATGGACTGGCAACAAGAGAGTTGTGTGTTCCCTGTAGCCAGTCCCAGTTAGCAAGGCTGCTGCCATGGCCATTTACTGGCTGGGGGGAAGGTGGGGAGGCAACCAGGCAGCAACCTCCCCAGTTGCAGAGAAAAGAAATGGCGCCTCACTCCTCCTCATATCCTCTTACTCCTCTTCCCCATCAATGCAAGACCTCTGACCTTCCCTCAGAGCTCTTTTTCTCTCCTCCCTGAACTAGGTGACCTTGGAATTCCACTTAAACCATTCTATGGGCATGTCTAGTTGGGACGTTTACCCCATCTTTCCCCCACCTTGGAGTTCCGCAGTCCAGATGATGCAGGGAATTCACCCTGTTTTGTACCCGGGCAGTCCTCATGCCAAAGAATGGGCATCATGGGGTAAGTCACTTTACACCATTTTTTTAAAAAAAAATCCTGGTAAAATCCACTCCACCCAAAATAAAATGGATCAGGTTCCATGTGACTACAGGAGCCTAGATAGGCATGCAGGCCCATCGCTTCAGCTGCCATCTGCCTCGTTTCTGCCATAGCATGGGACCAGGGCCGGACACATGCAGAGGGCCTTGTTCACATGCTGCAGGCTGGCTTCCTGGCTTCAGAGAATGCAAAGCAGGCAGTGGCAGCAGTGGCTGAAGAGACTGGCCGGTATGCCAGTCTGGACTCCCAGTTCTGTGCAGGTAACAGGGGAGCAACGGGCCAGATCTGCAGGCAGATTATGTTGGTGGGGAGCTGGTGTATTCTGGCCCATGTAGATGAGCCCTGTGCTTCTGTGCCATCATAACAATGACACTTTGCTAACAATGGATAGCAACCCAATCACAGCACAAATAAAACCCACAAACCAAGGGGGAAAGGCAATCAACCAACCAAGAGCCAACACTGAGGATGACAAATGGAGATGAAGGCTGAGATTTGGAGAGTAACAAAAGGCAAATTATTCCAGCTTTCTTGGCAACAGGGTCCCTGTTGTGCATTTCAACCCAGATGAAATGGAAGAATGTAAGCAAATGAATGGGAGCTCCCACTCCCCGTACTTACACTGGGAGGTGGGGCTCAGGCCATGTAAGCCATTTCGGCAGACGCAGCCTGGGAGTCTATGTACATAACTCAGATGAGCTACGACTGACTGGTGGACTGTAACTCTCAGCTTCCTTGGTGCGGAGACATGTAAATCGGAAGCATAATGTCGCATTTCGTTCACACTGATTTCCAGTTCTTTGCTGGGGCAAGAATGATGGTGACACCTGAGCTAATACGTGACCTACAGGCTGCGATGGCTTGGGTTGCCTGAAACAATGGCAAAGCCCTTACTATGGTGGAGGGAGGGAGGAGGCAAGATGTGTTCCACCACCAAACAAGGGTTGGTCATCCAACAGGACTATCAACATATGTTTTTGATTTCATCTGGGTGGGTTGTGTGCAGAGGGAGAGAACTGACTTAATGTAATGTGCCATGACAGCCCCCACCTTTTTAATAAACTCATAATTGGCCACATTCTATAACCTGGCTTGCTGTGGCCTTCCACAAGGTTGGCATTAAACCGGGACTCCCCAAACACCAAGGCTGGAGTCATGTTTAAGGGCATGTACAACCTAAGCAAGGGCCTTCTAAATTCCTCAAAAGGTCACACCTCCAGGTGAGGATCATGGGGAAGACCCAGAAGGCTGTTAAAGTTCGGGTGATAATGGCTAATTCTCCCTGGGCGCCTCTGGAAATGAGACATTTACGGATCACATGAAAGGTAGTTGGATTCTCATTGCCATGCGAGATGCTGGTTTACCTCTCAGAGACCTCCAAAACAATAGAAGGCTGTGTGAAGTCAAAGGCTTTCACGACCGGCATCCATAGATTTTCCTTGGGGTTTTTCCGGGCTGTGAGACCATTTTCTGTATTCCAGAACATGGTCTCACAGCCCGGAAAAAAGCCAAGGAACATCAATAGAAGGCTGCCTGCCACTCATCAGTCCTAAAATATTCCTTCCTTCAACTATTGTTAACAGATCCAGGGATCCATTGTTTAACTCTGGGAATCTCTGGCAAACGTTGTCTTCCTCTCAAATTCACTCCTTCAGGAGAAATGTTGACTATAAATATCACCCCAAAACTCCACCTCAATATGCACAGAGCCTTTCCTTTCATCTCCACACTAGTCTGTGATACCAACCCTCCTTGCTATCTTCTCTCCCTTCTGCTGGTTCGTTGCTATGCTCTTTCCTCCCATCTCCACGCTAGTCTGTGGCACCAGCCCTCCTTCGTATCCCCTTCCTCCTTTGTGCCCGTTTGCTGCCTGACCCTCCAAACACAATTCTTGAGACTTCTCTGCTGTTTGGATTGGTACAGTATAATCTATCATCCTTGTGTGTGCTTGAAGCTTGAGTGTTGGTGTGAATGCTGTTAAGACTATTTTCCAATAAACACCATTTTAGTTTATTTTACTTTTGGACTTGAGTCCATTCAGTGAGTACTGGTATACACAGCTTAAAAACTCCCTGCAGTTGCCCGACCTCTTGCATGCCAATTTGAGCTAACTAATCACAATTCAGACACCCGTGGAAATTCCACAGACCTCAACAATTCGGGCAACATTGAGGTGGGCATGGTGTAGCCATTGGTCTTCATGTTGCTTCTGGAGTCCAATTCTCTGGCCCGGTGAAGCCCCCTAACAGTCCTTCGAATCCCCCCAACCTTTGTTTTAAATGTTTTCATGTGACTTTCAGCCAATTTTTGCCCTGTCTTAGACCTTTTTATATCCAAGGAGTGAACCAGAAGGGACTACTAGTTCCATCACTTTCTGAGCAGCATCAGCTATAAATTAACTCTCTGTCAAACAAACAGATCCAGAAACCTTTGGGTTGTGGTTTTTCTGCTGCCTTGTACTGAGCTTCCCTCTCTGGCTATTAGAAAGGCTCCATTTGGCATAGAATGCTGCAGAAGAATGCAATTCTCTAAAGTAATGTTGCTTCTAAGGCTACCACGGCTTTTTTGGTGGTGGCACCACAGTTTTTGAGAATCTCTTCCTTTAGAAATCTAATTGTCTCTTTTACTTCTCTCCTTCAGATGGCAACTTCTTTAAAAATAAGAACAACACCTGTGGCATCACTAAGGCTGGTATCCCCCCTCTCCGCAATAGCACTGGGAATGCTTTGAGTGTGTATTCCTGTATGGCAGGGGGTTGGGCTAGATGCAGACAGGATTTTTGCTAAGTTTCCTCTAAATGCTACAGTCTTTCCTCCCTCCCTGCCCCACTTTTGAGCCCACCCCTGCATCATCAACCAATCACAATGCAGCTCTGCTTTAACCCTTAGCGGAATGCTAGTTTACACTGCAAATAAAGCACTACATTGCAAATATACCGGCAAAAATAGCGACATGCCCTGCCACGCTATATTTGGGTGTTTTACCTTCCCCCCTTCTGAATGAGGCGATGCTGTGCTGCGATCCGTGGGAACTATGAGCTATCTTAGCAGTATATTTAGGGGAATATTTGCCCGTGTAAACCACCCCTATGTTTTAATCCAGGAGCTCTCCAAGGTGCTGAATGATATTTCCAAATACCAATGTTGGGAGTGATTGGTGGAATTGTTGTTGTGTGTCTTCCAGTTGTTTCTGACTTATGGTGACCCTAAAGTGACCCTATCATGGGATTTTCTTGGCAAGATGTGTTCCAAAGGGAGTTGTCATTTCTTCCCTCTGAGGCTGAGAGGACACGACTGGCCCAAGATCACTCAATTGGTTTCCATGGCCAAGTGGGGATTCGAATCCTGGTCTCTAGATGCTCAAATGCTCAAACCACTACACCATCTGGCTCCTTGACCAAGGGCTTATCTTGTGCCTAAAACAGCCCAGGAGAAGGCTCTGAACATGACAACATGCATGCACACAGGGGGACTAATAATTGTATATTTCAGTACTCCCATCATGCATAGTCCTTTGATTGTTAGGTCTGTTTGATACTTTGGACAGGCCTCACCCCTTTGTTAAGATGGAACAAACATTTGCATGATGGATTTGAATGCATCCTCCAACAGAATGTTAAGCAAACATTGCTGTGTCTGCAAGTGGAGGGAAAGGGCAATTTGTAACATTTTATGAGTTTTATGGGGCTTCTGACTTCTGGCAGGCATGGACTGGCTATGCAACATCAAGGCCATAGAGGAAGTGAGGAGCAAACTGTGAGCAAAGCCTGGCTGAATTTCACCTGATTTCAACTTTCTGGCTGGATCTTCTAGTCAATTTAAAAAAAAGGGAGGGAGGGAGGGAGGAAAGAAGGAAGGAGAACAGAGAGATGAAATGAGGTGCACCAATTTGGAATCAAGTAGTGTTCTGATTATTGGATTTTATTTAGTTTTAAAGCCAGCAGATTACTCATGGTGGTTAACTCTTTGCCTTTCATTTCAGTAGCCCAGTCTAAGAACCTGTCCCGAGTGTGCTGGAAAGCATTTAAATAGAGATGGGTGGAATAATATTGTTCCTCCTCTCCTCCTCCTCCTCCTCCTTCTCCTCCTCCTCTTCCTCTTCTTCTTCTTCTAAGGGCTCTTCAGGACAGGATTTATTGGAAGTGTGGAGCTCGCCCTGATCTTGATGAAGGATGGCAGTTGAGACCAACCTTAATCCAATCCTAAATGATACTTAATAAATCAGCTAGGAACCACAGTCTCCAGTCTGAAGCCATCCTCGGGTGGGCACTTCCTCTCCTGACCTCCTTAATTAAATTGCCCAAGGACACCCAGCTCCTTCAAAGCAGAGAACCAAAGGCAATCAGGAAAGGCTACTTGGGGTCACCAGGCAGCAGCGAAGCCAGACTTAGCCCTTCCTGTTAGCAATGTAACTCAACAGCCACTCCAAACCCAAAGAACAGACAACCTGCTTGCTGTATGAGACCAAGAATTCTATGCAGAGGATGGCATTCCCTACCACATCCCTTCCAACATTTCACAAATGACACCTGGGACCCTTGTGGCCAAGTGACACCAGAATGTGGCCGAGATGGGGGAAAGATATTTATGAGGAAGAACAGACAAGCTAGGAAAGGCTGCAGCAATTTACTTTTGCCTGAGCCTTCTGGGAAGGACAAGACTGCACCCCTTCATCTCCTCTTCCTTTGGATGAGTTAATTGAAGGCAAATCACTTTTGTACTTTGAGCTCAGTTGGTAGCAACTGAAGTAAGCTGTGAACAAAGGCAGAGAAGGGGGGGAAGAGAGACAAACTGGGACATTTTAAAACTGGGACATTGCTCCAGAGATTGGAACACAGAGCAATGGATGCAAGCTCCAGGAACAGAGATTCCACCTCAACATGAGGAGGAACTTTTTGACAGTAAGAGCTGTTCGGCAGTGGAACGCACTCCCTCGGAGCGTGGTGGAGTCTCCTTCCTTGGAGGTCTTTAAACAGAGGCTGGATGGCCATCTGTCAGGGATGCTTTGATCGTGATTTCCTGCATGGCAGGGGGTTGGACTGGATGGCCCTCGTGGTCTCTTCCAACTCTGCAATTCTATGATTCTATGATTCTATGAAAAGCAGCTGAAAAAGTGGGGCTGCAGAGGATTAATCAGGACTGTCCCTGTCAAATTGGGATAGTTGGCAGATATGGTATAAATCATCATATCAGGGGGCCCCTCCTCCTCAGCCTTTACTGACTAAATTCAGCTGCCAGACCCAACCAGAGTAGATTCCACCTAAATATTAAGAAGAACTTCCTGGAAGTAAGAGCTGTTTGACAATGGAATGCGCTGCTGCCTGGGAGTGTGGTGGAGTCTCCTTCTTTGGAGGTTTTAAAACAGAGGTTGGATAGCCTTTCTGTTGGGAGTGCTTGGATCGGGTCTTCCTGCAGGGCAGGGGGAGGACTAGATGGCCCTTGTGGTCTCTTTCCAACTCTATGGCTCTATGATTCTATGATCCCTAAGTCTCAGGACCTGGAATGCTCCTGACCTGGAAACCCTTCCAGTGTCTCCAGTTCTGATTTTGCAACCACTCCACCTGCATCTGCTCTGAGATGCATGGGATCTGTTGGTGCAGAACCCTTTCAGAAACAAAATCTAGACCTGGATGGCTCCTATACAACTCGAGCAGCCATAAATATGAAAGTGGACTTGCCACCCTTACGGCCACCGAGCCACCTGCCAACTCTGCCTAAATTCAGCTGGCAGACCCAACCAGAGTAGCTCCATTGAGTCAATAGGTCTGGAAGCCACGCCCTACAAGGAGCAGCTTAGGGAGCTGGGTATGTTTAGTCGGGAGAAGAGAAGGTGGAGGGGTGACATGACAGCCATGTTTAAATATTTGAAGGGATATTATATTGAGGATAGAGCAAGCTTGTTTTCTGCTGCTCCAGAGACTAGGACATGGAGCAATGAGTTCAAACTCCAGGAAAAGAGATTCTACCTACACATTAGGAGGAACTTCCTAACAGTAAGAGCTGTTTGACAGTGGAATATGTTGCTGCCTGGGAGTGTGGTGGAGTCTCCTTCGTTGGAGGTATTTAAACAGAGGCTGGATGGCCATTTGTCAGGAATGTTCTGTGTATTCCTGCATGGCAGGGGGTTGGACTGGATGGCCCTTGGGGTCTCTTCCAACTCTATGGTTCTATGTGTAGCACCATCAATGTGTGATTCTATACCCAGACATTTATGCATTGCTATCCCTAATGTAGGTTCTCAACCAGTACTTCTAAATTATTATTTTTTACATCCTTCAGAAATATCATAAAATAGGCCTCAAATGATTCCACCAAATGAACATTCTGAATGGATGAGTAATTATTACGTGCTATTTTTAAAGCCAATGTTTTCCTTGTTTTCATTAATATAATTAACTTAATTATATATTAATTCCCAATCTATTTATTATATATAAGTGATATATGAGCAGCTGTCACATAAACCTCTTAATGACCTTATCAAGCAGTTTCCTGCAAATGTTTTATGGCAAGGGGGTGGGAGAACAAGATGGAATCTAGATGCACCCAATTACTCTGGGTTTTAGTCTGACTTACAACAGTTCTGTCCAAGGTTCTGAATTTATTTTGGAGGCATGGTTGAGTACTTTGGAGATATTCTTTATTGTTCAGATCAGTGGCTTTTACCTTTTCTTTACTGGGGACACCCTTTAAATATCTTTTGTTGCCACAGACCCCCAAGACTTAACTCAAGATTTAAAACCACCACCACAACAACACAGTTACACCATCCATTCAACCTTCCTTCAGAAGCACTGGAGGGGAGGGAAGACTTTCCCCCTGCTTCTTCCTACAAGTTTGCGGCTGGAGCTGATTGAATGGCAATGTGCAGGCCAAGCCAGCCAGCCAGGCTTTGCTTGGCTCCTATCATGTGGCTGCTCCACAGCAGGGAGGAGGTGAGCCAACCAGTATTCAAACCTTCATGGACCCCCGTGAAGACATTGCAGTCCCCTGGAGGTCCATGGACCACAGGTTTAGAACCACTGGTTCAGACTAAAACATGAAACAATTCCATCATAAGCACTGACCTGGAAGCCACCAGACACATCTTGGTTGCCCTTTTCTTCCTCTTTCACCCTCCATTCATCCCAGGGGATGGTATTTACCAAGACAGAGATGTCCAGGTCAACATTCGTTCAGGATTTATCAACAGCCAATATCCTGTTGGTGTCTTACACATAAGTTCTCCTATGGAAACAAGGAGAACTGGACAAGCTGGAACATGTCCAGAGAAGCCGATCAAAAGTCTGGAAACCAAACCTTATGAGGAACAACGGAGAGAGCTGGGTAGGTTTAGCTTGGAGAAGATAAGACTGAGGGGGGTGTATGATAGCTAACTTTAAATATCTGAAGGGATGTCACACACATGATGGAGCCAGCTTGTCTTCTGCTGTCCCAAAGGCTAAGGCCAAATCCACACTGCACAAACAATCCAATTCGAAACTGGATTCTTTGCATTGGCTCCTTCCTATTGAATCCTGGGATTTGTAATTTTACATGGTCTTTAGACTTCTTTGCCAAAGAGTGTTGGTACCTCACCAAACTACAGATCCCAGGATTCCATGCGAAAGAGCCATGGCAAAGAATCCAGATTCAAAATAGATTAATTATGTAGTGCGGATTTGGCCTAGGACATGAACCAATGGATTCAAATTGCAAGAGAAGAGATTCCACCTAAACTTTAGGAATAACTTCTTTACTGTAAAAGACATTCAGTAGTAGACTGGTGGACTCTCCTTTAGAGATCATAAAATCATAGAGTTTGAAGAGACCACAAGGGCCACTCCGTCCAACCCCATTCTGCCATGCAGGAACACACAATCAAAGCACTCCTGACTGATGGCCATCCAGCCTCTGTTTTAAAACCTCCACAGAAGGAGACTCCACCACACTCCCAGGCAGCAGTGGATTACACTGCCAAACACCTCTTACTGTCAGGAAGTTCTTCCTGATGTTTAGGTGGAATCTCTTTTCCTGTAGTCTGAACCCATTGCTCCCTGTCCTAGTCTCTGGAGCAGCAGAAAAAAAGCTTGCTCTATTCTCCATTATGACATCCCTTCAAATATTTAAACATGACTATCATGTCCCTTCTTCACCTTCTCTTCTCCAGGCTAAACATACCTAGCTCTCTAAGTCACTCCTCATAGGGCATAATGGCTTCTGGACCTCCCACCATTTGGGTTGCCCTCCTCTGGACACGTTCCAGCTTGTCTTTAAACAGAGTTTAGTTGGGCATTGTTCAGGAGTGCTTTATAGTTGTGTATTCCTGCATGGCAGGAGTAAATGGCCCTTGTGGTCCCTTCCAAACCTATGATTCTATGATTCTAAAATCTCTTTGGCATTTGTGTGTGATGTTTAACATCAATTGTGCAATCTACTCCGTTGAAGATTGCACAAGTGGAGTTGTACATTTTGCATGATGCACAATGTGCATTTCACTTCCAGACATACATGCAAATTAGACATACATGCCATTAACTAATGATAGAACACTGCCCAACTCACATGTAACTCCAGGACTGTAAAACCATGCTGCATTTCCTTGATCTAAGATCTCAAGCAGCATTTCTCTTTCTCTTCCCCAACTCCACCTTCCTTCTCTGATGGAAATGTGCCCATGCATCTTCAAGGTTTTCTTGCATTTCAGTTGCCAAGAAAGATGGGTAAGCATTGGGTTTTTCAAAAAAAATGTGTATGGGGAGAGGAGGATAAAGGAGAAGTCCAAGTGCTGTAAAAATAAATAATGACCCAGCTCTTCAGAAAGGGTTTGAAAATGTACATGGCTCCTTGGTGACATGACAGACTCCTACAGGGCCTGATACTTCCATCTTAAGGATGATTCTCCACTGTTTAAGTGAAGGATGCTGGAATGTGTCTGTTGCTTAGGAAACAGCTTTTGTGAAAGAATGCTGGACCACAGTGATGAATTGAGGGATGTTCAAAAGGTTGTTTGGGCCCAGAAGAAAAACAATTTCTGTGGAAATAACAATTTCCATGTTTTCCCCGGGAAAGCGATGGCATGCTGACTCAGCCGCTTGGCTCCATCCGAATTGCATTTTCATATATTGGACTCCAAAGATCTCCCGGCAGGATTTCCGAATGCAATTAATATTTGTTCAGACTTATCAAAGATAGACTGCTTGGTTATTAATGTTTGTTATTGACTATTAACCGGGGAGTACTAACTTCCTTCACCCATAACTTCCCGAGCCTTTTCATTTCATAATTGCATTAAAAACAGAAATTGTGTCAACCAAGGCTTAATTTTAAAAGTCCCTCATGGGCTAAAAATAATGAACTCATCTCCATTAGCCGCAAGCCCCTGGATTGTAGACTATTATTAAGTACTGCTTCTCATCCCAGCATAATAAAGTTTTGGCTGTGTGTGTTAGACCATTTGAGAAAGGAAAGCGGCAAAATAAAGCAAGAGCTATTTGACAGTGAAATGCACTGTCTGGGGGTGTGTAGAGTTCTTTAAAGAGAGGCTGGATATCAATGATTTGGATGAGGGAATAGAGGGCATGCTTATCAAGTCTGCAGATGACAGCAAATTAGGAGGGGTAGCTAATACCCCAGAGGACAGGATCAGAATCCAAAATGACCTTAACAGATTAGAAAGCTGGGCCAATATTAACAAAATGAATTTCAACAGGGAGAAATGTAGGATCCTACACTTGGGCAGTAAAAATGAAATGCACAGATACAGGATGGGTGACACCTGAGGGCAGTACATGTGAAAGGGATCTAGGAGTCTTAGTGGACCACAAGTTGAACATGAGTTACCAGTGTGATGCGGCATCCAGAAAAGCTAATCTGATTCTAGAATGCATTAATAGGAGTATAGTGTCTAGATAAAGGGAAGTAATAGTGCCACTGTATTCTGCTTTAGTGAGTCCTCACCTGGAATACTGTGTTCAGTTCTGGGCACCACAAGTCAAGAAGGATATTGACAAGCTGGAGCATGTCCAGAGGAGGGTGACCAGGATGGTGGGAGGTCTGGAAGCCATGCCCTATGAGGAGCGGCTTAGGGATCTGGGCATATTTAGTCTGGAGAAGAGAAGGTTGAGAGGGGACATGATAGCCATGTTTAAATATTTGAAGGGATGTCATACTGAGGATGGGGCAAGCTTGTTTTCTCCTGCTCTAGGACATGGAGCAATGGGTTCAAACAACAGGAAAAGAGATTCCACCCTAAACATTAGGAAGAACTTTCTGACAGTAAGAGCTGTTTGGCAGTGGAATGCACTGCCTCATAGTGTGGTGGAGTCTCCTTCTTTGGAGTTTTTAAAACAGAGGCTGGATGGCCATCTCTTGGGAGTGCTTTGATTGTGTATTCCTGCATGAAAGGGGGTTGGACAGGATGGCCATTGTGGTCTCTTCCAGCTCTATGATTCTATGATTCTATGACTAGATGGTCCTTGTGGTCTCTTCCAACTCTTTTTTAGTTAATTAGTTAGTTATACCCTGCTCTTCAGCCACAAGACTATCAGAGCGGCTTACAAATTGTTCTTAAGCAATAGCAACTTACACATCTACACTGCATTAAGCAGTTTCTGATGTGTGTTAGCTAATTGCCCCCACAAACCGGGTATTCATTTTACTGACCTACGAAAGGATGGAAGGCTGAGTGAACCTTGGAGCCCGCTGGAATCGAACTTGCAATGTGGTGACTTGCAGTACTGGCATTTAACCACTGCACCACCAGGGCTCCCTAAACTCTTATGATTCTATGAGTCTATATAAGCCTTAAATACTGAGATGGATTTGTTTGGTCCTGCTCCATGTTCTGCCTTCATGGGAGGCATGAAGACTGACTCTTCTCTGTGAGGGCACCTCAGTTTTAGAATTATCTGATCTCTCAGCCTTTCTCTTTCATTTAAATGGGCTGTGAGCAAGATGGCAACAGTGATGATGATGGTGGTGATGATGATGATAATGACCTATCCTTTATTCCACCAGTCATTTAATATCCGATACTACTCTGCTTTGATAATTTCTCAACAAGTTTTATCCCTGCTATTTTTTTATGGGTTATTGCTTTTGTACTAACTTGTTCTAATTTTGAATTTAACTCACTTTAATGTAGAAACATGTTTTCTCTGCTGCTTTATGCACTTGTCAGGAGAAAAATGGGTGGAAGAAATAAATAGATACACAAAGTTTCCTCTGATCTTTTTGGAAAGACAGAAAATTGCAGTCTAAGGACTTCTCTACATTCTCAGAAAATGCTGCACACTCCCATTTTTTCTAGCTTGGGCTAACAACACAGGTGAAGGATTTATTGCTGCTGCTGCTCTTTATGTGGCACTTTCAGCATCATGGTACTTTACAGAGTATGAGAGGAAAGGTTCCCTGCTCTAAGAAACTAAAATCCAACACCCAGGAAGTAATAAAGGAAAAGAGAGTAGAGGCAGAATGGGACAGGAAAATGATATGTAGGCCTCTTAGATGGACATGTGTTTTCGTTGTTAATTGGCATCAAGTCCACTTCAACGAATGGCAACTGCATGAATGAGAGACCTCAAAACCACCCTCTCCTCAACAGCACTGCTCTGGTCTTCCAGACTGGGCAGCCATTGTAGCGTCCTTGATGGATTATATCCATCTGTAATCCATCCTCTTTTCCTACTCCGTTCTGCCTGGTCAAGCATTATTGTCTTGTCTAGTGCGTCGTGTCTTGTCATGATATGACGAAAATACAACGGTCGCACTTGAGTCATCTTGGCTTCTAGGGAGAGTTCAGGCTTGATTTGCTCTTGGACCCATTAATTTGGTGGGTTTTTTAAGCAGCCAACAGTATCTGTAGAACTCTTCTCCAGCACCATTTCAAATGAGTTGATTTTCTTCCTATCAGTTTTCTTCACTGTCCAGCTTTCACAACCATACATAGAAATTGGAAATAGAATGGCACAGACAGCCCTAACTTAAGTATTCAGTGATATAACTTTACACTTCAGGAACTTGTCTAGTTCCTTCATAGCTGCCCTTCCAAGTCCTAGTCTTCTTCTGATTTCTTGCCTGCAGTCTCCATTCTCATTAATGACTGAGCCAAGGGATGGAAAATCTGGAACTCTTTCAATGGGCATGTGTGGGCCCAATGTCATATCAGCATGCAAAGACCTTTGAGAGTGACTGTGAGAAAGACGTTTGTAGCATAAGCTTTCATAGATTGGGTCTACTTCATCAGATGTATGGAGTGAAGTGCCCAGGAACAAACATGGGACAGAAATGAGCAAAGGAAACTGAACTGTGCAGGGGTGACCCATCTTCCATCCTATAGCTATGAGAACAGCACAAGCAAACCAATAACAGGAAAATTTACCCCCTTGGTCTTTTCCTGGCTGCCTCTGTATCCTCAAACTACCAAAGTAAAGCGTAAACGATCTAGCATGGCTTACTGAACACAAAAATAGCACTTTTCATGCCCCTGGACAGCTGTTAATGTTTCACCAGGTTGCTGAAGAGGATTGTAGAATGAATCCACCTGGTGACAAGGAGTCACATGTACGGCAGGGATTAAGTCAGTGGCTTCACAGAAAAAGTAGACTTGGAGGAAGATTAAAACTTTAAAACTGGCAGGGATAAAAGAAGGGATGGTCTCTAGGAGGGTATTCAAACAGGACTACACATTTTATTGCCCTGTGTCAATAACTCCATGTGTTCAGAAAGTTACCAGGTCAGCATATTTTGCTTAATGTCCCTAATATGCTACCTTTTTAAATGCAGGGTGTATTTGACTTCATTCTCTAGCACAGTGGCTCTTAACCTTTTCTTTACCAGGGACCCTCTATAAACATCTTTGGTTGCTCAGGACCCCCAAGACTTAACTCAAGATTTAAAACAGCAACAACAATGCAATTACACCATCCATTAAACCTTCCCTCGAAGGCACTTAGAGGGGGAGGGAAGACTTTTCTCTTGCTCCTTCCTGCAAGTTTCTGGCTGGAGTAGATGGCAATGCACAGGCCAAGCCAGCCAGCCAGCCTTTGCCTTGTCTCCTGTCACATAGGCCAAGCAGCCTTCAAGCCTTTGCAACCCCCCTGTGAGGACATCCCCAGACCACTGGTTAATGCTGCATTTGGATGTACCTTGTCCATTGTATAAATGATATGTAAAGCTCAGACTCTGGTATTTATCTGCACTGATTTCCCAGCTCTAGAAACAGGTACAGTGTTTGTGGGGTTTTTTTGGGGGGAGGGGGGATTTCTCCTCTCCCAACCCACCCAGGTTTGTCAGGAATTAATAAAGCACAATGATCCATCATGTCAAAAGCCCTGGCAGCTCACCTAAACTGTCATCCTAAGAAGGCAATTTAGAAAGCTGATGGGTTTTCCTAAAGAACTAATGACATTAGCCTAATCTCTAAAAATCAGACACAGGGAGAGAGAGGCAGGGAGAGGAAAGGGAGGCTTTCTACATCACAGCAGGACCAGCTTTAATGTGGTAGCTTCTCTTTTCCTGGAGGCTGTTGCCTTGACAATCAAAGGACAATTGAGGCAGGCCCTCCCCATAATTTGAAACCAGAGCTGTCTAAATCCCAGCCCTTGGTATGTACATGCAACTCTAGTCTTATCCAGCAGATGCTGAGTCTTCACAAAGGCAGCCGTACTGCCTCTGCATCACACAGGGTGCTCTCCAGAGTCCTGCATCCGGACTCATACAGATTCATAGAATCCTAGAGTTGGAAGGGATTCCCAAGGCCCATCTAGTCCAACCCCAGGCAGTGCTAGAAGACATAACTAAAGCACTGCCCAAAGATGGTCACTGAACCTTTGTTGAAAGACTTCCAAATTAGGAGGGTCCACCACCCTCTGAAGCAGTTTATTCTAGAGTCGAACAGATTTTAACTGTCAAGAACTTCTTCTTAATGTTTAGGTGGAATCACTTTTCTTATCATTTGAATCCATAGGTTCATGTCCTAGTTTCTGGAGCAACAGAAAAAAGGCTCACATTATATTCTACATGATATTCGTTCAGATTTTTAAAGCAAGATGTTTCATATCAGCTCTTAGTCCTCTCTTCTCCAAGGTAAACATATCCACAATCTGCAGTTATTCCCCATAAGGCTGGGATTCCAGAACTTTGATCATTGTGGTCCCCCTCCTCTAGATTCCAGGTTGTCAATATCTTTCTTGAATGGTGATATCCAGAACTGGACATGAGTCAAGGGCCTTGTCTACATGGCCCAAATGAAATGGCCTTTTCCTGTTTGTCAACCCAGTAGTCTGGACAACACAGGTTTTTGCCCTGATCCTGTCTGAACTGTTCAGATGACCTCTATGAAGTTCCCACAAGAATCCAGGACAAATACCACTTAAAATGGAGTGGACACATGATAAAAAATACCCCTTACTACTTGCTGCCATTTTTCTGGAGAAAACAGTACTTTTGTTGCAGCAATATGTGTGTGTGTGTCCACACATGTGGCTCATGCAGTACCTGGATCAGCCATTTCCTGGCTGGGTTTCATTGTTTGTGTCTGCTGAGGTCACTGTGAGGTGCCCGGCCATGTGACCATGGCTGAGTGCATTGTTCCTAGCCTTGGAAAATGTGTCCGGTGTGCAGAAGAGAAGCACCGGTTCATGCATGGACCATGGGTGTGTGGGCACCCATCTGTTGCCACAACAGAAGGGTAGGTAATGGGGTGGGTGGGATATGTCACGGGTCTGAAGCCGGAATACTTGAGCCAGAATGTGGAGTATTCTGGCCAGTGTAGACAAGCCCAAGGTCTAACCAAAGGCAGAATAGAGTTTGACTGTGACTGTTCTCAATTATGGTCCTAACAATGACTGACCAGCATGCTCTGGCACTCATCTGTGGTGGGAAGAACATGAGCATTGTGAATTCTCTCAGCTTTTTTGCTCCAGATTCCTGCATGGCAATGGGTTGAGTAATTTCCTACGCTGTGATTCTGTAATACTATGATAGTGAAGTACCCAAAGAGGTGTCATCATGTGGACGGTGGAGAAAGCTCATTTTTCACTGTTTCCAAGGATGGATTCAAATTAACCAACAGGGGCTTTCCATTAAACATTTGAAGGAAATTCTGAATGGCAAGAGCTGTTCAAAGCTGACACAGACTACCCTGAAAAGGTCTGAACTCTTTTTAAATAAATAAGGTTGCAGAAGTTCACATCAGCCTAAATTCTACAGTTAGCCTTGACTAGAGTAGAGCAGAGCCATTGAATCAATGGGAATCAATGGGATTTGACTCACCATTCACTATTTATTTATTAGATTTTCACTCACTGGAATATTTATTTATATCCTGCTCTCTGTCTGAGGATCTCTAGCTGAGACTAACCACCAGGGTTCCAGCCATGTGGTTGTCTATTCTTGGAGGGTGGGCAGCTCTTTTTCACTGCCTTCAATGTCCCACATTCCTTCCTCAGAGGGATTGCGGAAGCAGCCACTCTATGTATCCCTTTGCACACTGGGCAGTATGCAGGAACATTGGCTGATACACCACTGGTTGTACAGTGTTGGTATTCAACAGAAGGGTGGTGTAGCACAACTGCCATGGACCTATGTGAGTGTAGATTTATGAGAGCATTATGTAGGATCCTGGCCAGGGTCAGGAATTCTGTAAAATGGCAAATGTTCCAGAACTTCTTTCCACCTTTTAGAGTCTAGGTTATTTGATGAACTGAATCTCCCTTGATGAGCCCATTAGAGCTCTTAGATCACCTGGAGAGGCCCTTCTCTCTGTCCCACCAACCTCTCTGGCTCCTTTGGTGGGAACGAAAGAGACGGAGCCTTCTCGGTGGCTGCTCCCAGACTTTGGAACTCCCTCCCTAGAGAGGCCAGGAGGGCCCCATCTCTGCTCCCCTTTTGCCAACGGGTAAAAAACATGCTTGTGCCATCAAGCATTTTCAATCTGATGGGGGCTGCACTTGTACATGCCGTGCAGTTTGGTTTATAAGGTGTACATAGTTTTGTTGTACTTTAATATTTTTAATGTTTTAAAATATTTTAATACTGTAAACTGTTTAATCAATTTTTAAAATGTTATATTTATATTTTTAATGATTGTGTATGGTTTTAAACTCACTGTTAGCCACCTTGAGTCCCTATATTGGGAGAAAGGTTGAATGCTGCTGCTGCTGATGATGATGATAATGATGATCATCATCATCATCATTCTGGAGTGCTTTAGTTGGGTGGTGTGGTAGAGTCTCCTTCTTTGGAGGTTTTTAAACTGAGGCTGCATGGCCATCTGTCGAAAATGCTTTGATTGTGTCTTCCTGCATGGCAGAATGGGGTTGGACTAGATGGCCCTTGTGGTCTCTTCCAACTCTATGATTCTATGATTCCAATGGGTGTGAAAGGGCTGCTCACTTCCCCTACATTCCCCAGTGCTCCCTATCATGTTCTCCATGGAGGTCTCCACAATTGAAGACAGAGAGCACTGATGGATATAAATCAGGGCAGCAACGCACAAGTGCACACCCAAACACATTCGCTGAATATACGCCTTCAATGCAATTAACAGTGCTCGTAACCCATGGCTTTGAAAGATTGCTTTGGGCTTCTCCATCAAAGAATATTATTGGCACAACAATACCCAAGTGGCAATTTTCTATGCAGGCGAGTCACTATTTACTGCCACACAAAGGACAAGTCTCCTGTCTCTTTTGTTGTCCTGGTTGTTTCCAGGGATCTCTGGGCGGCCTGCATTGTCAGGAAGAATCCTTGTCCCCAGACGAAAATATAAGCAAAAGAAAGCAATAAAGCCAGGCTGGGAGACCTCACTTTGAAGGAGAAAGGAGTGCAGTACCACTCAGCCAGACAAAAGGTCAAGTATAATCAAAAGACATTTGAGATGAATGGAGAGGGAGAGGGAGGGGGGGTGCAGGATTGTGACTTCTCCGCTCAGTGTTTGACATCCTTAAACACCACTACCCAGTCACATTGATGCTTGGAAGGGGGGGGGGTGTCACCTTTCTTCTGTACATTTTGTCAGAGTGGTTATTGCTCTTTTTCTACCCTCCCCCCCAAAAAAACCCTCTGGGAAATTTTCACCAAGAAAGTCTCCCAAATGAAAAGAAACAAACAAACAAATAAATAAAACATACAAAAACTGTTGAAGTCTTACTCAATAGGGGAGGAAACATTTGAATAGGGATGTAGTTCTTAATGAAGTTTATTCTTGAAAGAAGCAATGAGTACAGTTGGCCCTCCATATGTGTGGGTTCAATATCTGCAGATTTGAACATCCACAGATCGTTGCTGCATACCTAAAATGGCAGTACCCATACCTAAAATGACCATAACTAATATCCACAGATCATCACTGCATACCTAAAATGGTGGTGCCATACCTAAAATGGCAGTGCCCATACTTAAAATGGCAGCACCCATACCTAAAATGACCATACCTAATACCTACAAATTGTTGATCTATACCTAAAATGGCAGCACCTATACTTAAAATGGTGGCACCCATACCTAAAATTACCATACCTAATATCCACAGATTCTATCTCTGCATACCTAAAATGGTGGCTCCCATACTTAAAATGGTGGCACCCATATGTAAAATGACCATAACTAATATGGGATTCAACCACCCCCAGGTTTTCCTATCCATGGTGTGTGTGGGGGGTCCAAAATGGATGTGGAGGCCCCACTGTAATTTTAACAATTTTCTTCCTTCTTCAAGAAAGCCTTTGGAAACCATGCAGTTTTCAAGCCTATTCACAATTTGGGGCTTATTATGTGTTAAATACATACATGGTTGCTTTGCACACAAAATAGATTTTTTTTTCCTGGCGTAGAAAATAATATACATAGAAATATTATTATCTGTGCTGAAAATACTGTTTACTGTGCAGAAAAAGGTCCTTTGCACAGACTACAAAGACTCTCATCAGTCCAGGATTCTTCTCATCAACACTAAAAAAAAAAATGTTTTGTTGACTATTTTGCAAGGCAAAGATGTAGTATGTGGGGAAATAATTATTGTAATGTAAAAGCAATCTTGTGTACCCCATTTACATCCTAAGATAAGTCTAGGAATTTTCCCCTGCATGCTTCTGTTCTCCCAAATTCCCTTTCTCTTATTTCACTGGGCACTTCCAGCCAACTGGAGTGCTGGGTCATTCCACACATGACCTAATTTAAATTTTATTGCTCTTTGGGAGACTCCTTTAAGTTAGAGTCTCCATGCAGCTGTAGCCATCTTATCTTTGCTATCTTTGTCTTTGCCAGCTTCTTTTGATGCCATTCTTTTGTAACCATGCTGCTGCTATGAAGCCATGCCATGATGTTCACCATATAGCCTCTACCGCTAAAAGGCTGGGTGAGTCTTTCTACCCTAAATCCTCCTAGTTAGTTAGGAACACTCTTTTTTAAGCTTGTTTTATTATGTAGATTAAGATTGATATACCTTCAGTAAACCTTTGATTTGCATTTTTAAATGGACTCCTTAAACGGAGTCTAATTTAACTGAGTGATCACAGACCACAGACCTCAGAATACACTTTTAAATGTTAATTGAGCTTGTCTGTCTCAGCATTCCTAAGCGTCACTCTGCATCACTTTGAAAGTAAATGATTTTTAACTCCTTTTAAAGAAGATATTTTTATTGCTTTTTAAAAGGGCCAGATCCCTGGAATTTTTTAATATAATTTTATTTTTAGACTCATTCCTCCTACAAAAGAAGGGTGATGTTTCCACCTTCCTCCAACTGGCAAGGGAGGCTGCAATGGTCAGAAACAGGACCTCTGTCACTAGTCCTCATCGCAGTCTCTCTCAATGGCAGGAGAGGTTGGCAGTGTCACCCATCTGCACCCAGATCTCCAGCAGAAGGGGCCTTCTTCTCTCTAAGCAGGTCCTGACCCATAAAGTAGAGTTGGGGATGTTGGGACAGGAGTTGTGTATATTCAACTAAGTAAGCTGGATTGTGTCCAGAGAAGGGCTCCCAAAATGGTGGGTGGTCTGGAAGCCATTATGCCCTATGAGGAGTGGCTTAGGGAACTGAACATGTTTAGCCTGGAGAAGAGGAGGTTGAGAGGGGACATGAGAACCATGTTTAAATATTTGAAGGGATGTCATACTGAGGATGGGGCAAGCTTGTTTTCTGCTGCTCCAGAGACTAGGACACAGAGCAATGGGTTCAAACTGGAAAAGAAACCAGGAAAAGAGATTCCACCTAAACATTAGGAAGAACTTCCTGACAGTAAGAGCTGCTTGGAAGTGGAATATGCTGCCTCGAGGTTAGTGTGATGGAGTCTCCTTCTTTGGAGGTTTTTAAGCAGAGGCTGGATGGCCGTCTGTCAGGAATGATTTGACTGTGTATTCCTGCATGGCAGAATGGGGTTGGACTGGATGGCCCTTGTGGTCTCTTCCAACTCTAAAATTCTATGATTCTAAGTAGCTGATGTATGATTCCAGTCACATTTTGTTATTTAATTTATATCCTGTCTCTTCTCAAAAAGAGAGAGAGAATGTGAGAGCGGAGGTCATCACAGTTAATAAGAGGTGACTCATCTTCACCTATGAAAAGGAGAGAAAGACAGAGATATAAAGAAAAGACAGAGAGGGAGTGGGTGGGTGGATAGACAGAGAAATGGATAAAATGCACTTGAAAATAAACTACATCTTTCTTCTCGTTTTTAAAAAATCACACACACACACACATTTACTTTGGATTGGCACTAGAAACATCCACCCGAATTGGTCCTTGAGTCCTACTAATCCTTTTCCCTGGAGTGTTATTCTAGCCTAGGATAATGTCCCCATTTCCCGGAATTTTGTTTGCAGAAGCCTGGGCATCCAAGAGACATCTTTCTGTAATTTCCTCAGAAGTGAGCCATCACGGCCCTCATCAACCACACATTTGTTAGACTTCACACAATGCGACTGTCCTCCCCAATGGGCTGGCATCCCTGATCACTCAATTGAACCACTTTGCCAGCCTTTCTTCTCTGTACTCCCAACCCCAGGGAAACACTCATCTTTCTTAAGGCTGAAGAGGGGGCAGGAAAACACAAGAGAAGCTGCAGAACATCATAAAGAACGCCAAGGAAGTGGAAAAAAAGATGATGCATTCACCCCGGCCCTTTCCTTGAGCAGCCTTAAGGGAAATGAAAAGAAATCTACTCTCTTGCAGGCTTCTGTTCTATTTTTTTCCCCCTGTCCCTTAAGCAACTCATCTCTATTTTGTTTTCATAAGGCATGTTTTCGTGTGCAACCCCTTCCCTGAAGCACTCACTGGCATGACAACTGTGGTGAGTCAAGGAGACCAGGGTGTATGTGGAGCTGGCTGTCTGGGTTGTAGCAGCTACAGTGGGAGGCTAACCTTGATGAATGAGCCTGCCCATGCTCAGCACTCACCGAGCCCACGTATAGACAGGATGAGTGACAGCTATATCAATGGTGAATCCACTCTGGGCTTTACGCTAGGCTTTAAAAGAGCGGTTCACGGTGCTGAACTTAGTTTGGGGGCCAATTCAAATAATGATGATGATGATGATGATGATATTTGTATCCCACTCCTCTACAAAATGCAATCGGGGCGGCTTACAGCATTAAAATATACATGCAAACCACTCCATCCCACCACCCCCCTTAAAATACAATTAAATAGTTAAACATTTAAAATATACTTAATAAATACTAAAATACTAAAAACAACACAATAAAAAGTTGGATGGGATCG
The DNA here is from genome assembly GCA_030847615.1 of Gambelia wislizenii. NCBI lineage: Eukaryota > Metazoa > Chordata > Lepidosauria > Squamata > Crotaphytidae > Gambelia > Gambelia wislizenii. The sequence continues at coordinate 497,734,960 of JAUMIR010000001.1, read as the reverse complement.
GGCTATTTATTTACTTATTTATTTGTATTTATTTATACCCCACTCTTCAGCTACAAGGCTATCAGAGCAGCTTACAAACTGTTTTAAGCAATAGCAATTTACACATCTACACTGCATTAAGCAGTTTCCAATGTGTGTTAGCTAATTTTTATGTGTGTTAGCTAATAAGATTTTTTCTCTCTGATGGCCGGATATCTATTGGGGAAAGGCTTGCCGGAAGAGATCCGTCTTAAGAGCTTTTTAAAAGCTATTTACGGTGGTAATGTGATGGATCTCATCCGGCAGACAGTTCCATAATCTGGGAGCAATAGCTGAAAAGGTCCTCTCGGAGGTGTACAGCTCTTCGCATGGTGTACAGCTCATTGATTTATGCAGTCATTGTGTTAAATGTGAATACTGCTCAATTGAAGGTGCAACCCGATGCACAATGGAATGTGCAATAAAATGGTTAGCATCCAAATAAGTGCAAATCTTTCCCCACAGCCTCTGCTGACTGAAATGATACAACCCTTTCTACTATTTCAAGATTCTACCATGTCATTGTTGCGTATGAATAAAATCAGTCCACAGGGGAAGAAACAGAGAGGTCTTAACACCTCAGTAAACTGGTGCCCCATTTCGAACCAGAGGTGGTGGGCTTGCCACCTACAGCTAACTGGCATCCCACTACAAGCATCAGAACTTCATAGTCTTTTAGTCTGCTGTCCTGTTAACTAGTCTCACCATGCCAGTCTTCATCGTCTTATAACCTGTAAAACAGGGGTAGTCAAGGTGTGGCCCTTTAGAACAGGGGTGGGAATACTGTGGCCTGTGGACTGCATGCAGCCTCCCATCCCCCTTGGGTCAAAAATATGCTTTGCAAAAGCATCGTCATCATCAAATTTTTGCCTCCAAATGCTCCCAACATTCTTGCCTGCTAATTTCAGGGTCAGGAGAGGCTTTTTGTTTTTTGTTTTTTAAAAACCCAACAAATCGGAAGTGAACAAGAAGTGCTTAAAATGGTGCAAGGGACAAAAAAACGGGGAATATTGCAAAAATGTGCTCTTGCCCCAAGACATTTTGCAGCAAAAATTGTTGTTGTTGCCACCGTGGGTATGGTGGGGAGGGGGAAGCCCTCCAAGGCTTCCTCCCACAGTTTCCCAGCCCTGCAGTAGATGTTGTTGGCTTACAGCACCCATCATGCAGCCCCACTGGCTATATCAGCTAGGGTTGATGGGAACAGTGGTCCAACAAGACCTGGGAGGACCAACATTCCCCCACTCTTGCTCTACATTGTTCAGTCCAACTAGAATTGGTGGTGATGGTAAGAGAAAGAATACAGTCAAATGTTTGACCTCCGTACACCATCTGTGGCTTTGCTCATTTGCTTGAACCACCTGACATTTGTCACTTTGCTGACTTTTTCCAGTACATGGTTTGCTTTCTGGCACATAGCTTGGAAATTTTACTTGTTTGGATGAGCACTCCTAATGAATTATGCTGGCCAGGGCAACCTTGGCGTTGTAGTCCAAGGCTGCAATTACACAGCAGGCTTTATTGCGATAAATTGCGCTTTAGCACTTTTTCGCACCAGTGGTGGGTAGTTTATGTGGTCTATGGAGGAAAAAGCTGTATTTTGTTGCTCTTTGTTTTTTTCCGCTTTGTGATTCAGTCAGCCAAGTGGGGTGTGTGTGTGGCCAAGTTGAGGATCCCAACAATTATCGTCCAGTTAGTCTGACATCAATACCAGGGAAGATTCTAGAGCAGATCATTAAACAGAGAGTCTGTGAACATTTAGAAGGCAATGCCATAATCACAAAAAGTCAACATGGGTTTCGGAGAAACAAGTCTTGCCAGACTAATCTGATCTCTTTTTTTGATAAAGTTACCAGCTTGGTAGATGAAGGGAACGCTGTGGACATCGCATACCTTGATTTCAGTAAGGCCTTTGACAAGGTTCCCCATGACATTCTTGCAAACAAGCTTGTAGAATGTGGGCTAGACAAGTTAACTGTTCAATGGATTTGTAATTGGTTGACCAGCCAAACCCAAAGGGTGCTCAGCAATGGCTCCTCTTCGTCTTGGAAAGATGTGACCAGTGGGGTGCCACAGGGTTCTGTCCTGGGCCCAGTGCTATTCAACATCTTTATCAACGACTTAGATGAGGGAATTAGGGGCATACTTATCAAATTTGCAGATGACACCAAATTGGGAGGAGTAGCTAATACCCTAGAGGACAGGATCAAAATTCAGAATGACCTGGATAGACTGGAGAGCTGGGCCAAAGCTAACAAAATGAAATTCAATACGGAGAAATGTAAAGTACTGCATTTAGGGCGGAAAAATGAAATGCATAAATATAGGATGGGAGAGACCTGGCTGAATGAGACTACGTGCGAAAGGGATCTAGGAGTCCTAGTAGACCACAAGTTGAACATGAGCCAACAGTGTGATGCGGCAGCTAAAAAGGCCAATGCAATTTTGGGCTGCATCAATAGAAGTATAGTGTCTAGATCAAGGGAAGTAATAGTGCCACTCTATTCTGCCTTGGTCAGACCTCACTTAGAATACTGTGTCCAGTTCTGGGCACCACAATTCAGAAAGGATATTGACAAATTGGAGCGTGTCCAGAGAAGGGCAACTAAAATGGTGAAAGGTCTGGAAATGATGCCTTATGAGGAAAGACTTAGGGAGCTGGGTATGTTTAGCCTGGAAAAAAGACAGTTAAGAGGTGATATGATAGCCCTGTTTAAGTATTTGAAGGGATGTCACGCTGAGGATGGAGCAGACTTGTTTTCTGCTGCTCCAGAGACTGGAACACGGAGCAATGGGTGCATGCTCCAGGAACAGAGATTCCACCTCAACATGAGGAGGAACTTTTTGACAGTAAGAGCTGTTCGGCAGTGGAACACACTCCCTCGGAGCGTGGTGGGGTCTCCTTCCTTGGAGCTCTTTAAACAGAGGCTGGATGGCCATCTGTCGGGGATGCTTTGATCAAGATTTCCTGCATGGCAGGGGGGTTGGACTGGATGGCCCTCGTGGTCTCTTCCAACTCTGCAATTCTATGATTCTAAGCATTGGAGAGAAGACAAAGGAATGCAGTAGGAATGTCTGCCCTGGCCCCAATTCCATGGTTAACAGCTGATGGGCAAAGAATCTCACCCTTTGCCTCCCCCCCGCCCGTAGCTCCCTGGCCCCAAATCAAACTCTAGACGGAAGGTTTTTTTCTCTGTGGGTAACAGCTGATCGACAAAAATCTCACCCTTTCCCTCCCCCCTGTAGATCCCTGTACAGACTTCACTTGGCACCAAAGCAAACAGTAGACAGGAAGGTTTGTTAATTTCCTATCACTACTGAGTCTCCCTCCTGACTCCATATCTAGCGAGCCCGCCCCTTCGTCATAAGAACCAATCACAGTGCAGCTCTGCTGCAACTATATCAGGAAGATTGCTGGTAATTCACACAGCCCTTAGCGAAATGGTTGTTTACACTATCAATAATGCACTAAGTCATCCTACTTTTCAAATAAGTTGGCAAAAGTAGCGAGATCCCCTGAGACACTATATTTGAGGTTTTTACCTCCCCCCCTTCTGAATTAGGTGATACTGTGGCACGATCCGTGGGAACAATGAGCAATCTTAGTGGTATATTTAGGGAAATATTTGCCCGTGTAAATGCAACCCAAGGTAGGTTTTCCAGGCTCTGTATCCAGTAAGGTCTTGTGCTGCACATGATTCTAGCACATGATTGAACATGGCTGCTTCTTATGTAGGACTTTCCCCTCATCAGCACCAAACAGTGAGCAGAACAAGCCCCAAACTTTCATAGGAAGAAAGTCTCTCTCCCCTGGTAGACAGTGGCTGGAATTGCTAGGGACATAAATTAAAGTAGATATGTCCTTAACTGATATGATCTCTGCTTTTCCTGCTGGAAATCTGAATGACTTATGAGGAGCAGGCCTGCAGGGTGAAGTTAATAAATCTATCTTTGTCTGCATCAAGGCCCCAGCTCCACAATCACCCTGCTGCAAAATGCTAATGCAAGCTCAATGGGTTCCCTAAAGAGAGGACAGAGGAATGCAGAAGATGCCCCCATGCTCCTGAAAGTACCCAGTGAGAGGACGAGGCTTTGCACCATTTTTGATGCACTGTTCTAAAAAGTACCTTCAGCTACCCTTTGAGCTGGCATTTACAATATTCAGATTTATTTATTTTTAAATAAATGTTGGTTAAGACCTCACATTGGTGTTGTGTAGCATAATCTCTACAAGCTGAGTTATGCATTGCTTGTGTAACTCAGCTCTTCTGCACAACTGAACACACATCCAAATGTGCAACGATATATACAACTATATGTGCATAGGTTTCACAAGCACTAGAATCCTGTTAGTGGCAGAAATTGGGGTAAGTACTCCTCATACCAGAGAATAATGGGAGGTTACACTTTTTAGGATTCTGTGTGTGGATCCCGTCGTGGTATTGGCTATGCAGACAGAGTTCCTCTGGCATATGAATGGAAAGATCATTTGAAAATATTTGGGAAATGGTTGGAAAATGTATTTCTTGATTGTTGGCAAACCCTGGTGAGGAGGATACTGGGCTGATAAGAATCTTCCCAGTTCAGGACTTATTTTACACAAAAATCACACATGGGGCTTGTCTAGATGGCAAGACATAATGCTGATTGCTGTGCATTAATGCAAATTCACAGCATCGTTCATTTGTCCCCAAAGTTTCTTGGCAAAATCGCCAGTATGCCAAGCTATCTGTGCTTGAAGTTCACATGGAGCCATGCCTGTGAATCAAGATGGTGGCCAGGAGTGAATCACTCACATTATTACTCTCTACAAGTTGCTGCCATTGCACAGTATTCATTAATTTTTTTACTGTAAATCTAAGGTACACAAAAGTGTGACCTTCCATTTTAAAAAATCCTGTTTGGTCATCTCAGCTCAGCAAAAAAGCACAGGATTGATACGGCAAAACTTTAAAATGGTGCTTCCAGCCACTTCATAGAATCATAGAATCATAGAATTGCAGAGTTGGAAGAGACCACGAGGGCCATCCAGTCCAACCCCCCTGCCACGCAGGAAATCACAATCAAAGCATCCCCGACAGATGGCCATCCAGCCTCTGTTTAAAGACCTCCAAGGAAGGAGACCCCACCACGCTCCGAGGGAGTGCGTTCCACTGCCGAACAGCTCTTACTGTCAAAAAGTTCCTCCTCATGTTGAGGTGGAATCTCTGTTCCTGGAGCTTGCATCCTTTGCTCCGTGTTCCAGTCTCTGGAGCAGCAGAAAACAAGCCTGCTCCATCCTCAGCGTGACATCCCTTCAAATACTTAAACAGGGCTATCATATCGCCTCTAAACCGTCTTTTTTCCAGGCTAAACATACCCAGCTCCCTAAGTCTCTCCTCATAAGGCATTGTTTCCAGACCTTTCACCATTTTAGTTGCCCTTCTCTGGACACGCTCCAATTTGTCAATATCCTTTCTGAATTGTGGTGCCCAGAACTGGACACAGTATTCTAAGTGAGGTCTGACCAAGGCAGAATAGAGTGGCACTATTACTTCCCTTGATCTAGACACTATACTTCTATTGATACAGCCCAAAATTGCATTGGCCTTTTTAGCTGCCGCATCACACTGTTGGCTCATGTTCAACTTGTGGTCTACTAGGACTCCTAGATCCCTTTCGCACGTAGTCTCATTCAGCCAGGTCTCTCCCATCCTATATTTATGCCCACCGCACACATCCAACCAATCGGTTTCAACTTCCTCTCTTATCTGGGAATGCGCAGCAATGCAATTCAGTTCTCCTAATGATCAGGAACACACATTTCCCCTGCATTAAAAAAAAACCCCAAAACCTCGGGAGAAGCCACGAAGGCTTTTCCTGCATAGTTATTGGTCCCCCTCCTTCCAAATACAGTGAATCACTGCGGGATTTGTGAAAGTCTTCAAAAAACTGCTCCATTTTCCAAGATTTTCTCAAAGAGGGAAGAAATTGCTCAAATTATTCATTGCTTCATTTGGGAATGAAATTCGTGAAGAATCATATCCCTATTAGCACAAGATGTTGTGCTTTCCCTGGCACTGTGCAGGTTTGCCCCTATTGTACTTTGTCTTGGGGCTATTAACCATGGTGCAAAAAGAAGCATACATCAGTGTGATGTGAGCTGTGTGGTCTATGGCAACATAGCAGCTATTCAATCCTTGTATTGGAACTTGGCCATGATGTCTGTGGCTGCTGCTACACTGCAGAAATAATGCAGTTTGACAGGACTTTTTTAACTGCCATGGAATTTTGGGATTTGTCATTTTGTGAGATGTTTAGCCTTCTCTGTCTGAGAGCTCTGGTGCCACAACAAATTTCAAATCCCAAGAATCCATAGGATGGAGCCATGATAGTTAAAGCTGCATTATTTCTGCATTGTGGCAGCAGGCTGTATGCATGTGTGCGCAGTAAGAATGCTAAGGATAGGAATGTCATCTTTCTGAGATGGAAGAAAGGGAGGAGGCTCCAATGTAAGTAGACAGCATGGAGATGAGGGGAATTCAAAATAGAAATGTTTGGAGACGCTTTCTTCCAAGTTCATATTTCAACAAATAATCTCTGAGCATCAACAAATATGTTTCTTCCTGCCACTCAGCTGTCTCTTCCACAGGCTGGGGAAGCATCAATGTCAGATCTCGGTTTGTTCAGAGCTCAGTTTGAATGAGCAGACCCCAAGAAAGTCTGGAAAGAGCAGTTTATGAGGGAAATGGCATGTTTTCTCATAAATACGCCTGCAGCTATTTTTGTTTTTACTCTTGCTACTGGTGGTAGTTGCTTTTTTTTTTTTTCCTTTTAAGGGATAATGAGATCTCAGTGCAACTGAGAGACATTGAGTAGCCATTAAAATCAAGAGATGCCATGTCAAAACCACATGCTTAAGCAGGAGGAGGAACAGAGGCAAACAAAAGAAAACCTTTTGACAAGTGTTTTGTTTTTTTTGGGAGGTGTTACCTACCCTGATAGCTCCCATCTTGGAATATCTAATAATTGGCTATATTTGATAATTTGGCTTAATGTGGCCTTCCACATGGTTAGTCAGGGATCCCAGATACCAAGGGTGGAATCACGTATAACCAATGGAGGGGCCTTTGGAAATTTCCCCAAACAAAACATTCAGGTCAGAACCTAACACCTGGAGGTGAGTCGTTCACTAATCCACTCAAAAATAGCAGAGTCCTTGATGCTTGTAAAATGGGTGCTTCCTTCCTTCGTTCCATTCCAACAAAGGACCTTGCCTGCTCCTATTCAATTCCAAATACAGCTCTCATCAATGGCCATTAACTCTTCTGGAGCAACCATTGTCTAGTCCTGGGAACCTTCAAGAAACAATGTATCCCACTCAAAATCCTATCCCTTCAGGGGAATTATCACACATAAATATCGCCCTAAACCACCACTCAAGTGCGCACAGTTCCACACCCTCGTGACATCACATCAGACTATGTAGCCATTCTGTTTTCCAGACCTCCTTGCTGTCGGTTTACTTTGCAATCTCAGCTCTACAGGATCGGTATGGTATAACCTATATCCACTTACTCTGTCCCTCTATCCAAATACTTCCTACGATCTTTTATAGCCTTGTGTGATTGTCTGAAGTCTGAGCGCATGCATGAATGCTGTTACTGTTAATAACTTTTGGCTTAGAATCTCCTCTGTTATTACATAGAATCATAGAAACACAGAACTGTAGAGTTGGAAGAGACTACAAGGGACATCCAGTCCAACCTCCTGCCATGCAGGAATACACAATCAAAGCATCCCTGACAGATGGCCATCCAGCCCAGAGGGAGCAGCCACTGAGCAGGCCCTCTCTCATGTCCTCGCCAAGCAAGCCTGGGATGATAGCAGGATCGTGAGAAAGCCTTCCCCTGAGGATCTTAAAATTCTGGCAAGTTCATATCGGGAAACATGGAGACAAGTGAAGATATTCCCCTGAAGCACCCCAGAACCCATACCTCCATTTTCCTCTGCGGGCCTTCTCAAAATGCTGGCAAGAAATTATGCAATGTTGCTTCCTCTTGTCATTTTGTGAAGAACTGTGAGAGAAAGTGGAGGTACTGTATTTGGGCTTGCTGGGGTGAGGAGGTTCAGCCACAGAAGGGACCAAGGGGAAAATTTGGTCCCTGGTCCCTTAGCAGTTGCCCATCCCTGGCTTATATGTTGCAAAAGTTTTCTCCCTGCAAAGAGACATGAGAAGAATTTTGTGCATCTTCGAATTTCAGCCCCGCTCCCCCCCACACACATATTTAGGGGCATTTTTTTCTGCTCTCACTTATAGGGTTTTAAGTGAAAGCCAACTAGATGACAAATAATAAAAATTGGGGGGAAATCCCAAAAAACAGTTTGTTTGCACAAAGCAAAAGCACATTGCCTGAGATCCTGCACTAAGGACAGGAGGTGTAATTTTACAGTAACCTAGTCACCCCACACCACCTCATTAGTGAACTGAGCTACCAAATATGCAACTGAACGTACACACTCATCTGCAAGGCACACTGATGCACAACAGCACCACATGCTAGGGATAAACTTTGTATGGCCTCTAACTAAAATGGCAGCAGCGAGTGAATTACTCATGTTTTTAAATCTGCTGCCACCATTTTTGTTTTTGTTTTTTTTAAAAAAAAAAAACTATTTCCATGGTGTGCACAAGTGATATTTCATGTTTACAAAAAAAGAGAGAAAAGATAATACAAATCCCATTTTATCGCCTTAGGGATTGCTTACTAAGGTAAAAATCCAACATGGCAGCAGTGGGTGCTTGCCCTGTTAGCAAGCCTCTTCCCCTGTGCTCATCCAACCACCCAGGTTTGTGCTTCCTCTCGTATGGGAAAGCGGTTAAAATCTAATCGCTTGTCCCAACGTGTGGGAATGCATATTCCCCACAGAGCTTTTTAGAAACTGGGAAAAGCTGTGAAGGCTCTCCTGGCGTATTTTTTTGAGTTATTTGCTACCCCCTTCTGAATACAGTGCATGGATGCGGGTTTCCATTAAGACAGATCTTAGTCCCAGTGAATTCCTTTAGGATTATTTTGACTGTTTAGATGACCCCTAAGTTTCTTCTTATTAGCCAAACAGACACTAACGAGCCTTGCATTTCTATACCCAGAAACTAACCATTCAATAACACAAATTAACTTATCCTCCCCAACAGGGGTTCATAGCATATACAAGTACACACATACTCCTACCCAACCATTCTCTGAAGATGCCAGCCACAGATGCAAGCGAAACGTCAGAAAGAAACTCTTCCAGAACACAGCCTCACAGCCCAGAAAAAACCCAAGGAAAATCTATGGATGCTGGCTGTGAAAGCCTTCGACTTCACTTTCTTCTCAAAAGTAGCCACTAATAATTTTAGTAATTGTCTTACCATAGAGAGAATGTCTTTGAAAATCATACCATTTCCAAAGACTTGAAGCTCACCAGGCTACCTCAAGTGATAGGTTGTGGGGCAGTACAGGGGTGAGGGGGGTCATCTCTCCTCATCGCCATGTCTATTTTGGTGTTGGTACCAACCAAACCCATTGCACTTAAAAGGGGGGAAGATGCATGAGCCCAGCCATCCATTTTCTCCATTCTCTCCAAAACGTTCTCTCACTGAGCCAGATTTTCAATCCATGGAGGTTATTACTAGAGTCGCAGGGAAGGAAACCAGCCGAGTAGGATTGGGGTGAAGGAGAGAAAAAGGGGCCCAGTGCCAACTCAGAGCGGGAAAGAAAAAGAGGGTCAGAGGGAGCTGACATTTTATTAACAGCTTTGTTAAAATTAACGGGACCACATCCAAGTAAACAATCAGGAACCAATAACAGAATTGCTTTAAATTAAGAAGTGTGTCAGCCAGTGGGAGGCAGAGAAGACAAAAGCCAGCCAACACGGCAGACAACACTGGCAGCATCATATTCTTGGACAGCACAGCCTTTGAGGAGAGTCAAGAATGGCCCAATGCTGCAGCTTTGCAATTTGGCACATTTTGCAACAGCCGCGGGCCATTGTTGGAGGTTAGGGGGCTGCAGGAAACTGGGAAGGCTGCATCCCTCTCTCTCTCACACACACACACTGTATGACTGAAAGCTTTTGCCCCCAGATGGCCCTGACACCCCCCAAACAAAGTGTGGGAACAGTAGACAGCTGTTGAATTTGGTATCTGATGACTCTACCCTACAGAAAGAGCTAATTGGTTTTTTGCTTTTTGCATCCTTCCATCATTACATTATTTGCAATACATAATATTTCTTTCTCAGATATATGTCATTTAAAAAAAAAAAGTCCTCCTTTCATCCTACCGTTTATTTTTTGCCCAGCCCAGAATATTCTGATTTTTCATAGAATGATAGAACAATAGAGTTGTAGGAGACCACGAGGGCCATCCAGTCCAACCCCCTTCTGCCATGCAGGAATACACAATCAAAGCATTCCTGACAGATGGCCATCCAGCCTCTGTTTTACATCCTCTTTCTACCATAATTAGCAGTGTTACCTGCATTTTATTAAAAAATCTTTATATTTACTTCTCTGTTCAGAAGTATTGAACTCTTAAAATCTTTTCAGAATTAGATTATTAAATTTAGAATTGTCTTATCTTGTTTTGATCCCAGAATTCTATTACATCTTTTCCTGTCTGTTCTTATTTCATCAGTTGTCTATAACAATTGCTGTTAATTTATCCATTTGCATCATGTCCATTAATTTAAATGACCAGTCATCAAGTGTTGGTATCACTTTCATCTTACCATTTTTTGCATAGACAATCCTTGCTACTATTATCATATATAGTAATATTTTCTCATGTTTTCCCTCTGTGTTTTCATTTCCATGTGTGTCTTCAATATTTTAATTATTGTATCATGTATTTGTTTCCAGTGTTATCTTGGATTTTTATTTTCTCCTTGTGGCAAGATTCAAAATAACATGCCTTTGGAAAGATGGAATGAATTTGTCTGTTTCCAGTTGGGAAAGGAGACATTGGACTTTGGTTTTCATTGGAAAGCTGACCATGTAGGTGCATGAAAAAAGAATAAAAGAAAGACCAACCACATCATTTATTCTATGCATTACAAGCCCCATTTATCACTTATTCTAGCTATAATAGCAGAGAGCATTGGTCACTAGTTTCACATGGGGATTTATGGAAAGATTCACTTACTAATTGTTAAATACTGTAATTAATCTGGGTGACATTGGGGAGGATGTGGTGTTCTGGTGTTTCTCGCTGTGTTGATTTTATGCCATTTTGTGGTTCTTTTTACTTTTAATTGAAAAGATTAAAGAAACAGCCCAGTCCTCTCCCCCCACCCCCACCCAAGAGAGAAAATTGGGGGGGGGGTTGGGGGGAGGTTAGAATAGATTTTTAAAAAATGTTTGGAGGCACTGGATGCTACCTGTGGGCCTCAAAAACAGACTTGGGGAAATATGCAACTCTCTGGCTATTCTCTTCCCACCCTTGCAGCATAAGAAATTCTTATTGGACAGGCTTCACCTCTGGCTTTTTAGGAGCTAAGAAAACAGAACCCTCGGCAGAGGTAAAGTAAAAACATAAACTACTCCTACACCCCTCTAGTAGCCATATCATTCTTCACTAATCATCTTCTTTAAAAAAAAAAAAGCAGTGAAATGTTTTAGCAATTTTCTTCTGGCTGCAAGAAAGCCTTGAAAAACGGTGTGGTTTTTGAAGCTCATTTTCAACATACTCCTTGCAGAGGCTTTCCAGGCCAGTTTCCTGCCAGGGAGAAGAAGGAGAGCAGCTTCTGGGCAGCCATTTTGAGTGGGTGATTTTAAGTATTTTTAACTCTCGGGGGGAGTGTCTTTGTTGCTGAGGGGGTGGAGCTTTGGTGAGTTTGAATTTTTTTAAACTGTTGGGAGAGTGCTTGTTGCTGAGGGGGTGGACCTATTGTGAGTTAGATTTTTTAAAACTGTTGGGGGGAGTGTCCTTGATGCTTAGGGGGTGGAGCTTTGGTGAGTTTGAATTTTTTTAAAAAAATCTCTCAGGGGATTGTCCTTGTTGATGTGGGGGTGGAGATTCTATGAGTTTGAATTTTTAAAAAACTGTTGGAGGAGTGTCCATCTTGTTGAGGGGGCAGAGCTTCTGTGACTGACATCTGTGAGTCACTAGGGGGTGGAGCTTGGAGCCAAGCTCTATATAACTCCTTGCAGAGGCTTTCCAGGCCAGTTCCTGCCAGGGAGAAGATTCTAGAGCAGATCATTAAACAGAGAGTCTGTGAACATTTAGAAGGCAACGCCATAAGCACAAAAAGTCAACATGGGTTTCAGAGAAACAAGTCATGCCAGACTAATCTGATCTCTTTTTTTGATAAAGTTACCAGCTTGGTAGATCGCATACCTTGATTTCAGTAAGGCCTTTGACAAGGTTCCCCATGACATTCTTGCAAACAAGCTTGTAAAATGTGGGGTAGACAAGTTAACTGTTCAATGGATTTGTAATTGGTTGTCCGGCCAAACCCAAAGGGTGCTCAGCAGTGGCTCCTCTTCATCTTGGAAAGATGTGACCAGTGGGGTGCCACAGGGTTCTGTCCTGGGCCCAGTGCTATTCAACATCTTTATCAATGACTTGGATGAGGGAATTAGGGGCATAATTACCAAATTTGCAGATGACACCAAATTAGGAGGAGTAGCTAATACCCTAGAGGACAGGAGGACAGGAACAAAATTCGGATACATGTGGAATTTCAACAGACCTCAGCAATTCGGGTAACAGGGGGATTCAGCACTGTTTCAGCCACCACTGCTAGATGTACACAGATGGGAGAATGTAACACAAAGACTTCACCAGTTCAACCCCTATGGTTTTGTAACCCACTGAATCAGCCCACATCCTCCATACACAGCTGCCAGAAAGCCCAAGTTGGCTCCACGTTTGGTAAAAACCTCTAATCCAACCATAGTTATGATTCTTGTTATGAGAAGTGCTCAACATCCCACTTAAAATTTTGTATGGCTTCACTTGGCCTTCAGCCCTCCAGGAGGTCTTTAGCTGGGCACCCAACTTCATTCCTGAAATGCACACATTTTTATGGGCTTAAATTGTCTCTCTTTCTGGTTTCCAGAACTCCTTTGGCTTCAAGTGGAGGATTATGTTGTTAAAATCTAAATGGCTGATGTGAGGCATGGATTAAGGAGCAGCAGATTGATGACTCTACAGCATGATGTCTATTTCTCCCATCAGCTACAGTTGTGTCGGCAACTACATCAGCAGATTGGTAAGATGAGATAATCAAATGGATGTCAGTCACCAATTACGTGCTTGCTGCCAGGGCCCAGACACACAAACAGGCCAGCAATTTTGAAATTTCACTTAAGACTTCTCACACAAGATTATTTATTATTGCTCAATCACATTCAGACCCCCCTTTTTTTCCAGAAAGCCTAAATCCAAAGGCGACTGGTGGATCTCTACCCACAGGGGCAATGAGTGTGGTTCCCACATCTCCAGGCCTGACCCGGACTTTCAGAGCCTGAACCCTTCCCTCTGGCACTCAGGGCAAACTAAGGACTCTCAGAATGAGAGAATACTGCCTTGAAAAGCATATGTGGGTTTGTTAGACATTGGTTAAGATCCTACATCACAGTCTATGTTTCCTAACTACCGTATATTCCGGTGTATAAGACGACTGGGCGTATAAGACCCGCCCCCAATTTCCAGCCAAAAATCTAGGCCTAGGCCTATATTCACCAGATAAGACCACACACACACCCCAATTTGGCTGGCGGGGGAGCCTTGCCAGCTGATCCTCTCTGTTTCCCAACTCATGAGGATCTCCTCGTGAGTTGGGAAAGCGAACAGGATCAGCTGGCAGGGAAACATTCGCCCCTCACTTCAACCTTCCAGTCAAACTGGACTCGAAGGTGGAGGAAAGGGGCGAACATGTCCCGTTTGGCTCCATAGGGAGGATGCGGGGCCATGGAGCCAAACCTTGGGATTCGCCCCCTCTCCCGACCATCAAGGGAGAGGGAGCGAATCTAGGGATTCAACTCCACAGCCCCATCCCTCCTTCTGGGCTCCCTCCTCCCGCAATTCCCCAACCCACAGGAGGCTGCCCAGTCTCCTGGTGGGTTGGGGAATGTGGGATGGCCAGCTGGCTGGGGGGGGGTCTTCCTCCTCCCGTGATTCCTCCTGGTGGGTTGGGGAATGCGGGATGGCCAGCTGGCTGGGGGGGTGGAGGGAGGGGGCTTCGCAGCCACCCCCCTCTCCAAAGCGTGGCTTTGGGGAAGGGGGGTGGCTAGGCGGAGGGTGGCTGGGGGGCTGGGGGGAGGGGGCTTCGCAGCCACCCCCCCTCTCCAAAGCGAGGCTTTGGGGAAGGGGGGTGGCTGGGCGGACGGTGGGTGGGTGGGTGGCTGGGGAGGGGGCTTCTCAGCCAACCCCCGCTCTCCAAAGCAAGGCTTTGGGGAAGGGGGTGGCTGGGCGGAGGGTGGGTGGGTGGCTGGGGGAAGGGGGCTTCGCAGCCACCCCCCCTCTCCAAAGTGAGGCTTTGGGGAAGGGGGATGGCTGGGCAGATGGTGGGTGGGTGGCTGGGGAGGGGGCTTCGCAGCCACCCCCCCTCTCCAAAGCGAGGCTTTGGGGAAGGGGGTGGCTGGGCGGAGGGTGGGTGGGTGGCTGGGGGCAGGGGGCTTCGCAGCCACCCCCACTCTCCAAAGCGAGGCTTTGGGGAAGGGGGTGGCTGGGCGGAGGGTGGGTGGGTGGCTGGGGGAAGGGGGCTTCGCAGCCACCCCCCCTCTCCAAAGTGAGGCTTTGGGGAAGGGGGATGGCTGGGCGGATGGTGGGTGGGTGGCTGGGGAGGGGGCTTCGCAGCCACCCCCCCTCTCCAAAGTGAGGCTTTGGGGAAGGGGGTGGCTGGGCGGACGGTGGGTGGGTGGCTGGGGAGGGGGCTTCGCAGCCACCCTCCCCCTCTCCAAAGCGAGGCTTTGGGGAAGGGGGTGGCTGGGCGGAGGGTGCGTGGGTGGCTGGGGGAAGGGGGCTTCGCAGCCACCCCCCCTCTCCAAAGCGAGGCTTTGGGGAAGGGGGGTGGCTGGGCGGATGGTGGGTGGGTGGCTGGGGGGAGGGGGCTGTGCAGGCACCCCCCTCTCCAAAGCGAGGCTTTGGGGAAGGGGGGTGGCTGGGCGGAGGGTGGGTGGGGGGAAGGGAGGAGCGTGCTTCCCAGCCAACCCCCCTCCCAAAAGTCGCAGGTCCGCGGCTTTTGGGAAGGAGGGTGGATGCGCGGGGGATGGGCGGGGGGAAGGGAGGAGGGGGCTTCCCAGCCACCCCCTCCCAAAAGTCGCGGGTCCGCGGCTTTTGGGAAGGGGGGTGGATTCGTGGGGGGTGGGCGGGGGGAAGGGAGGAGGGGTCTTCCCAGCCACGCTGCCTCCCAAAAATCGCGGGTCTGCGGCTTTTGGGAAGGGGGGTGGATGCGCAGGGTTTGGGCGGGGGGAAGGGAGGAGGGGGCTTCCAAGCCACCCCCCCTTCCCAAAGTCGCAGGTCTGCAGCTTTTGGGATGGGGGGGTGGATGCGCAGGGGGTGGGCGGGGGGAAGGAAGAAGGGGGCTTCCCAGCCACCCCCCCTCCAAAAAGTCGTGGGTCCGTGGCTTTTGGGAAGGGGCGGTGGATGCATGGGGGGAAGGGAGGAGGGGTCTTCACAGCCACCCCCCTCACAAAAGTCGCAGGTCCGCGGCTTTTGGGAAGGAGGGTGGATGCACGGGGGATGGGTGGGGGGAAGGGAGGAGGGGGCTTCCCAGCCACCCCCCCTCCCAAAAGTCACGGGTCCGCGGCTTTTGGGAAGGGGGGTGGATGCACGGGGGGTGGGCGGGGGGAAGGGAGGAGGGGGCTTCCCAGCCACCCCCCTCCCAAAAGTCACGGGTCTGCGGCTTTTGGGAAGGGGGGTGGATGCATGGGGGGTGGGCGGGGGGAAGGGAGGAGGGGTCTTCCCAGCCACACCCCCTCCCAAATGTCACGGGTCCGCGGCTTTTGGGAAGCGGGGTGGATGCGCAGGGGGTGGGCGGGGGGAAGGGAGGAGGGGGCTTCCCAGCCACCCCACCTCCCAAAAGTCGCAGGTCCGTGGCTTTTGGGAAGGGGGTGGATGCGCGGGGCGGTGGGCGGCGGGAAGGGAGGAGGGGGCTTCCCAGCCACCCCCCCTCCCAAAAGTCACGGGTCTGCGGCTTTTGGGAAGGGGGGTGGATGCGCAGGGGGTGGGCGGGGGGAAGGGAGAAGGGGGCTTCCCAGCCACCCCCCTCCAAAAAGTCACGGGTCCGTGGCTTTTGGGAAGGGGGGGTGGATGCATGGGGGGATGGGAGGAGGGGTCTTCCCAGCCACCACCCCTCCCGAAAGTCGTGGTTCCGCAGCTTTCGGGAAGGGGGGTGGATGCGCGGGGGGTGGGTGGGGGGAAGGGAGGAGCACTTTGCTTCACCCCCTGCCCCTTCTCCTGCCTCTTTCCTCCGTTTGCGAAGAGGCAGGAGATAGGCAGGCAGGTGAAGCAAAGTATATCCAGCGTATAAGACGACTGTCGATTTTGGAGGGCACTTTTAAGTGCTCAAAAGTCGTCTTATACGCCGGAATATACGGTATATGAATCAGCTTAAAAAGCCAATGTAATTCTAGGCTGCATCAATAGGAGTATAGTGTCTAGATCGAGGGAAGTCATAGTGCCACGATATTCTACTTTGGTCAGACCTCACCTGCACTGCGTCCAGTTCTGGGCACCACAGTTCAAGAAGGATATTGACCAGCCAGAATGTGTCCAGAGGAGGGTGACCAAAATGGTGGGTGGTCTGGAAGCCATTATGCCCTATGAGGAGCGGCTTAGGAAGCTCTGGGCATGTTTAGTCTGGAGAGGAGAAGGTTGAGAGGGGACATGATAGCCATGTTTAAATATTTGAAGGGATGCCATTCTGAGGAAGGAGCAAGCTTGTTTTCTGCTGCTCCAGAGACTAGGAGACGGAGCAATGGGTTCAAACTAGAGGAAAAGAGATTCCACCTAAACCCTTGGAAGAACTTCCTGATGGTAGGAGCTGTTTGACAGTAGAATGCACTGCCTGGTAGTGTGGTGGAGTCTCCTTCTTTGGAGGTTTTTAAACAGAGGCTGGATGGCCATCTATTTGGGAATGCTTTGTGTATTCTTGCAGGGGAAGGGGGTTGGACTGGATGGCCCTTGTGTTCTCTTCAAACTGTATAATTCTATGAGTCTATGAATCCATAGCTACAATGCAGAAACACAACGGAACCCTATATGTGAATGGAGAAATGTGTGTCCAAGCACTGACAAGAGTGTTCCAATGAGCATAAGGAACTTCTGATGCTGATCAGGCATTTCTGGTGAGAATCAGGCACGTCTCCTGTCCACTGAGCACTTCTTATGTGTATCGGACACTTCCGATACACATCAGGCCTTCCTGTTGTCCTCTGGCTGGTATCTAGACAGTGTCCAGATGTGCATTCAGAGTGTGAACTGATGTGCACCAGTGCCCATTATGCATTTGGCCATGGAGATCAGTCATTCCACTACTGTGCAATGGAAGCCCTCATGTTATAGTGTCACAGCAGCCCCTAGGTGAATATGGATGTTGAGAAACTCCTCAATGTAATTTTGCGCACACATAAGGCCATTTACAAAGATGTAAGTCCCAAGCAAAATGCCAACCTTGGTGGTTTCTTTCTAAATGAATTGCATACTCTGAGCATTATCTATCATGCTTACTGACATCACCTGGCTGACATCACAAACTCCGCCTACTTTTTCCCTTCCTCTCCCTTACTTTTTTACCTTGAAGACCTTCCTACTCACAGGTGTGCACGCTGAGCACCACTGGGTAGTTTGCCTAGTAGATGGAGGAGACCAACCCTCAGTCTTGGCAGGTGATAGATTTCTGGCAAATCAATTCTGGATTTTATTCTAGGCTTTAAAGGAGCTACCCCAGAGGTTAGTGGCACAATGAATCCACTCTGAGTTTTAGGCCAGAATGTAACATCATCAGGGGCCACCTCCTCCTTTACTGGGGTCCTCCCCAGGTCTCAGGTTTTGGTTTCTTGGGGTGTGCCTGACCTGGAAACCCTACAAGTGACTCCACTCTTGGTTTTGTGGCCATTGTTCCTGCAACTGCTGTAAGTTGTATGGGATCACTATTGGTACAGAACCTCTGCCAGACATGGCTGCCTCCTATACAACCTGGGTCAGGTATGGAAGGAGCAGACATAAAAGCGAAAGTGGAGTGCATCCCCCCATCCAAAAAAGCATTCCATTGGCAGGTTTTCCTCTGAAAGATTTGGTTAAAAAAAAGTGTGAGCATCAAGTGAATTCTCAATAGTCATAGTATCAGAAATAAGGTTAAACCTAGTGAAACAGTGCTAATAAGATTTCACCATGTCAGTCTTTGCTCATGGCCGGTCTCCCATTTAGACCTTCCTGTCCACTCAAGCCTTGGCAGTAACACAGCCCACACAGTTCTCTTGGTTTCAAAATCTGTAGTTTGACCCTGGGGTTGCTGTCACTTTTCTTTCCTGAACCTAGATTTCTAGTGCTTATGCTATTATGTCTTATTTGGAATCTAAATTAATCTTTTATGCTTTTTTTAAACCATAAGCTATAGCTGCAATTCAGTATTGCAATAACAACAACAACAACAATCTTATCAACATAATACAATATATAACATAAAATCATTTTAAAACATGGATAAAAACATGTATGTTTAAAACAAACATTAAATCATAGACTTTACCAATTTAAAATTCATAGATTAAAATCAACTGGGTGGGCTCATAACCTAGAGTTATGGATATGTAACTGCTCTATATTCACTAAAGCTATATATTTGCAGCGTAACGTGTTGCCTGAGAGTGTGGTGGAGTCTCCTTCTTTGGAGGTTTTTAAACAGAGGCTGGATGGCCGGCTGTCGGGAATGCTTTGATTGTGTATTCCTGCAAGGCAGGGGGTTGGACTGGATGGCCCTCGTAGTCTCTTCCAACTCTAGGATTCTATGAGTCCACCTGGAATCCAGTGCCTGGGAGTATTGGTGGAGTCTCCTTCTTTGCGGGTTTTTAAAGAGATTGGATGGCCCTCTGTCAGGAGTGCTTTGAAAGGGCAGAATGGGATTGGACTGGATGGCCCTCATGGTCTCTCCAACTCTATGGTTCTATGATTCTATGAGCCCACCTGCCACCCAAGCTAATAGTTACAGATAGTCTGTGTGGATCCACTGAAGTCTGTGCAATGCACGGTGTGATGTGGCCAAGCAATGGTTCAAGCTGGCATCTCCCAGTTTCCATCTCCCTTGCCTTCCTGGTACAGCATCTTGAGAACCGACCAAGGTGACTCTATTAGCACCAAGCCAGTTTTGTATGGTTGTTCTGTGATGTCTGGCATCCCTTCAACCCACCCCAGATGTTTTCCATTTACCGAGCAGCAACTTCAACAGAATTGTTTGTTTGCTTTCCATGCTGTTCTGCCAGCGCAAGCCTCAAGTCAGAACTCTTCACACGGAACTTGGGGAGAGCCAAACAAAGACACTCCAAAGTCAACTCCAGGTTTCAAATTAAATTAAATGGGGAGGGGGGCAAGAGGAGAATATTTATCCTAAATAGCAGCAGGAGGGGGAAACACATGAAAAGGAACAAACAATACACGTGCTTTATGATATGCAAATGCCAGCATGCCAAATAAGCAAATCTGCATGAACCTGATAATTGAGATTTAGTAGCACTGGGGAAATTTGGATCAGAGGAGCAAACACAATGGCAGGAGGAGGAGGAGGAGTCAGGATGTAGCTTTGAGGTGGTGAAGATACTTTGCATGTAGAAAGTCCCAGCTGTGGTTCCAACCAGGTCTGGATGCTAGAGGGAGGTTGCTGGTCAGAGCTGACAATATCAGGTTATACTGAAACAGATCATTGTTATATCAAAGTTCATGCACAAGGGCCTAACCCTCTTCAGACATGCAGGAACACACAATCAAAGCATGCCTGGCAGATGGCCATCTAACCTCTGTTTCAAAACCTCCAAAGAAGGAGACTCTGCCACACTCCCAGGCAGCAGCGTACTCCACCGTCCAACAGCTCTTAAAAGTCAGGAAGTTCTTCTGAATGTTTAGGTGGAATCTCTTTCCCTGTGCTTTGAACCCATTGCTCTGTGTCCTAGGACTTTTTCAGATGAGTCTTTTATAGCGCAAGCAGCCTCGTCGCGTTGCGAGGCTGCTGCGCTGCAGAGCGTCCCTTTTGGATGACGCTCTCCTCTGCTGGTACTGTTGTGTTACTATGGGGACACTACAGCGTTATATTCGGCAGTTTTCTAATCATGATCAACTTTCGTGATTAGAAAACTGCCGAATATAACGCTGCAGTGTCCCTGCGATAATGCAACAGTACCAGCAGGGGAGAGTGTCATCCAAAAGAGACACTCTGCAGTGCAGCAGCCTCGCAACGCGACAAGGCTGCTTGCGCTGTAAAAGACTCATCCGAAAAAGTCCCTAGTTTCTGGAGCAGCAGAAAACAAGCTTGCCACCATCCTCAGTATGACATCCCTTCAAATATTTAAACATGACTATCATATCACCTCTTAATCTTCTCTTCTCCAAACTAAACATGCCCAGCTCCCTAAGCCGCTCCTCAGAGGGCATCATGGCTTCCAGACCCCCCACCATTTTGGTTGCCCTCCTCTGGACACGTTCCAGCTTCTCAATATCCTTCCGGAATTGTGGTGCCCAGAACCGGACACAGTATTCCAGGTGAGTTCTGACCAAAGTAGAACAGAGTGGCACTATTACCTCCCTCCATATAGACACTATACTCCTATTGATCCAGCCTAGAACTGTGCTGGCTTTTTAAGCTGCTGCACCACACTGTTCTCACTCAAATTCAGCTTGTGGCCTACTAAGATCCCTTTCTAAGTACTATTGTCAAGCCATGTGTCAGCCATCCTATATGTGTGCATTTCATGTTTTTTTCTGCCTAAGTGTAGTACCTTACATTTCTCCCTGCTTAAATTCATTCAAATGAGGGCTCAATTTTCTCTCAATTTTCTCCACTCCAGGCATCATTTGGAGCCTCTCTGCCCTGTCTCTCCTCACTCCGTTTTCTTCAACACTATAGCAGGCCCTGTTATAAAGTTGGAATCTTTCCCACTCTGGGAGCTACTTCATGCCATCATTTCAGTTGCCCTGTTGTGCTCTGGTTGTCTAGGGATGATGGGAACCCTAATCCAACATGTCTGAGGGCACTGGCTTGGGAAAGGGGCATTTGTTAGCGAAAGACAAAGTCAGAACTTGTGTCAGCAGCCTGTCAAACAAAAGAACAGCTCTCCGGTTTGGAACCCAAATAAAAATGTCACCTATTCGCCCCAACCAGCTGCTTTACAAGCTGAGAAGTGTGGCGAATGGGATCGTGATGCCAAGCTGGAGTATTTATTTTCCCTGAAAACTATCTTCGTAGAGTGGAACTGACAACCTTTTCCAGTAAGACTTGAGGACAAATCAAGGGCGGACTTTAAAAACAAAAATTAAAAAGGGAAAAGAAATCTCAAGTTGGTTGGGAATATTTCCTCTCCTCCGCTATCAGGGAAAAAAACCCACATTCCACCACTTTTAAATGTAAAATATCTACACAGTTGTCACTTTGGTATACAAAACATATTTGCAAAGAAACAAGTGATTATCATTTCAAACCAGAAAAAGGCAAACCTCTAAGCATGGGTTATTAAAAACTATGATCAAAGCTTGATAGAAAACTCATATTTTATATATATATATATATATATATATATAAATATCGTACGCAAGCAAGCAAGCACACACACCATAAAAAACAAGAGAAAGAATACAAAATCCTGACCTTGGAGAGCGAAAAGTGGAGAAAATAGTTAATCATACTTTTGCTGTAGTTAAAAATAGTTATTGAGCTTAAATACTAAAAAGAAAAAGAAATCCAATTTATTAATTTACAGGATACAAAAAAAGACAGAAAGGGAGACTATGAAAATTTGTATCAGAAGTGTTTCTGGAATATGCAAAAATTTTGAGAAAAATCAATTATTGCAATACACAAAATCATAGCGTTGGAAGGGACCACAAGGGCCTCTAGTCCAACCCCCTGCCATTCAGGAAGACACAACTAAACCGCTTCTGAGAGATGCCCATCCAGCCTCTGTTTAAAGGCCTCCAAAGAAGGAGACTCCACCACACTTCCAGGCAGTGCCTTCCACTGTCCAACAGCTCTTACCGTCAGGAAGTTCTTCCTAATGTTTAGGTGGATTCTGTTTTCCTGTAACTTGAATCCGTTGGTTCATATTCTAGTCTCTGGAGCAGCAGAAAACAAGTTTGCTCCACCCTCAGTATGACATCCCTTCAGAAGTCTCCTCTTCATTTTCTTTTCTCTAAGCTAAACATACCCAGCTCCCTCTGTCATGCCTCCTAATGCTTGGTTTTCAGCTCAGCTACACACCAGGGCTGGCATCCGCTTTGTGACTGACACATGCCTAAGTTTCCCTAGAGAAGTGGCTGGAAATGGTTGTCCAGTGCATAAGCCTGTGCTTCCTTGAAGGTTGAGGAAGCAAAGTAGCACATGTGTAGTCATTTCACTTGGCACATGCAGATGTGCTTTGTGCATCTTCCATTGCACCTACAGATGTGCATTGCATGCTGGCAAATTTGCATTTCATGTTTTTTGTTTTGCACATTCAGTGGCCCAGTCTTGCAATTCACTAATGCACAATCGTCACATAACTCTATGAATGTAAATAGTTTCCGTGAAGTGGGACAAGCATGGGTAACTGTTGGTGGCTGTTTCAGTTACACACAATTGCAATTTATAATTAATTAATTAATATCCCACCATACCCCCAGTACAGGACCCAAAGCAGTATACACGCCTTAAAAAAATACAGTTCACTAATGCACAATTGTCACATAACTCCATGAATGTAATGTTGTTCTCTGTCTCCCTGATGTAAGAGCTTGGCCCAGATTTGGGACCAAATCCTGCTGGTATGCATTGGCTCCCCTACCAAAGCGAGTGGACTTTTTTGGCCAGTGCAAAATGTTTGTATTCAGTTCAATGTTGCAGAGGTAGGGTTGTACACGTGGGACTACTGTACATACCAATGTGCATGAGATATGTATGAGATGTTCATTTGGTTGTACAGTGGGCCCTCCGTATCCACTGGGGTTTGGTTCCAGGACCTCTCTCCACCCACCCATGGATACCCAAATCCACGAATGCTCAAGTCCCATTATATACAATGGCATAATAAAATGGCATACCTTATATAAAGTGGCAAATAGCAAGGCTTGGGGTGTTTTGTTTTGGAATTTTCCTCCTGAATATTTTCAAGCCGTGGTTGGTTGAATCCGTGGATATGGTGGGCCGGCTGTACATTTGGGTGCACATTTAATTGTACAATCCTGCCATTCAACACAAGAGTTGTGTGGCACCATCAATGCACAACTCCACATGCAGAGATGTATGCCATGAAACTCTGAGGCAGGATTTTAGCCCTGGAATAACACTATGTCTAAGAGACTGAACTATAACTCCTCATATCCCAAGTTAAAATTCCACAGGTGTCAGGTGGACTTCCACAAGCTTCCTTCTCTCTTTCTTCTTGTCCTAGCTGTAATATGAGGGCATTATAATATTGAGGATAGCACTGATGATCTACACCACAGGGCTGTTGTGAGGATGACAGATTACATAAAGTACTCTGAGCACAATCACTGCCATTTAGTGCTAAGAGGATCACTCCTGTATTACAGATCATACCACCAGAAATGTGCAGATCACATGGTTCTGTGATGAAATAAGACCTAGCACCACAATGCAGTAGGGAGGTAAAGCGTACTCACAAATCATAGAATCATAGAATCATAGAATTGCAGAGTTGGAAGAGACCACGAGGGCCATCCAGTCCAACCCCCCTGCCACGCAGGAAATCACAATCAAAGCATCCCCGACAGATGGCCATCCAGCCTCTGTTTAAAGACCTCCAAGGAAGGAGACCCCACCACGCTCCAAGGGAGTGTGTTCCACTGCCGAACAGCTCTTACTGTCAAAAATTTCCTCCTCATGTTGAGGTGGAATCTCTGTTCCTGGAGCTTGCACCCATTGCTCCGTGTTCCAGTCTCTGGAGCAGCAGAAAACAAGCCTGCTCCATCTTCAGCGTGACATCCCTTCAAATACTTAAACAGGGCTATCATATCGCCTCTAAACCGTCTTTTTTCCAGGCTAAACATACCCAGCTCCCTGAGTCTCTCCTCATAAGGCATTGTTTCCAGACCTTTCACCATTTTAGTTGTCCTTCTCTGGACACGCTCCAATTTGTCAATATCCTTTCTGAATTCTGGTGCCCAGAACTGGACACAGTATTCTAAGTGAGGTCTGACCAAGGCAGAATAGAGTGGCACTATTACTTCCCTTGATCTAGACACTATACTTCTATTGATACAGCCCAAAATTGCATTGGCCTTTTTAGCTGCCGCATCACACTGTTGGCTCATGTTCAACTTGTGGTCTACTAGGACTCCTAGATCCCTTTCGCACGTAGTCTCATTCAGCCAGGTCTCTCCCATCCTATATTTATGCATTTCATTTTTCCGCCCTAAATGCAGTACTTTACATTTCTCCGTATTGAATTTCATTTTGTTAGCTTTGGCCCAGCTCTCCAGTCTATCCAGGTCATTCTGAATTTTGATCCTGTCCTCTAGGAATCTTCTAGCCTTCAAAAAGAAAAGGCTGGCTCAACATGACACCTCATTTTTAAAAAATAAAAAGTTTAATTTTTTTATTTGAGGACTCCCCCCCAAAAAAAAAAAAACACCATTATTGTTTCATGAGTCCTGATGTGCCCCACCCCCTGCCAAAATATCATCAAAACCATTTAAAAAAATGCAATCTCTCCTAGCTGGAAGGAAACTCTGGAAATTATTCACTCTTGACTGAAAATGGAATGAATGAAGAGTGACGTCCCTAGACTGAAGACTTCTGATTTGCTGTAATTGCAGCTTGCTTTTAAAAAGTAAGTTCCTAGCCCTCATGGCTGGAAATACGTCCCCAGAGAAGCCTGCAGGAGAAAGTGGGTCCCAATTGTATTTCCTAATTTCCTAATCCTACCCAACAACATACAAGTATGATAAACCCACATGCATGAGCAAAACTGCAGAATTACATAGGGATGCAATTCTTCACTAATTTTCTTCTCAAAGGGAGCCAAGAATAATTGGATCAATTTTCTTCCTGCTTCAAGAAAGTCTGAAAACAGTAATTATGACGGAGCACAAAGGTCTACAGAATAGCACCTTTGCCCCATCCCAAAAGAGGCATAAACCACACTTTGTGCTTGTATGTGCCTGACGGGCTGCCCCGCTACTTCTGCAAAGTCCTTTAGTACTCCTGGATGTTGTTCCTCTGGCCCTGGATATTTGAATTTGCACAGATTCAACCTTCTACACCGTTTTCCAGGCCAGAATCCTAGAACACATACGTTCCTTTGCACAAGTAGTGGTACTTCTTGGCTGTTGTACAAATGATGTGTTCAGTTCATGGTAAACAGAGTTCCACAAGTATAACCATTTCATACAAGCCTAAATCCTGCTGTTCATCCAACAAGAACAGAACCACCTACCCATCTGTATTCTTCAGATTTCGACTCACCATTCAACAAGTGATTGAAAGGACTTACTCTAGTTTGGAGTAGCCAACAGGATTCCAGCCGTGCTGGATGGTGCATAACTCCATTGTTACCTACCCTGACATTGCCTCTGCCCCATATCTATAATAATTTGGAAACATTTAATAATTAGGTCAAATGTGGCCTTCCACACAGTGCAGCCAGTAAATCTTGGGAAATTCCAAAACCAGCAATCCCAAACACGAGTATTGAGATTCAGTCAGGTAGGCACTTAAGGAGGGGCCAATCCAAATTCCAGAGAAATGATAATTTGCAAGGCAACTTCTTGCCTGAACATCTGGCCAATCCAATCAGCCTAAAATGAGATACTCAAGTTTATAAAGATCCCTCATACTTTTACCCTTTCACAAACAAAGAGAATTGCTTCCTCTACTCAGTTACACTGTATCTGCCATCATTAGGCTATCCGGAGTGTCCATGGTCTTACCTTGAGAACCTCTGAGAAGCATTGTTTTTCACTCTAACTTCCATTCCCTAAAGGAAAGTATTGGCTATAAAAACCCTTCTGAAACCCCACTCAAGTGCACATAGATTCCCTTCCTATGGACACAAGGACATCTGTGCAGCCAGGTGTGCACAGTTTCCCTGCTTCTGGACTCCATGTCAGACTGTCACCATTCCAGCTTAGGGACCTCCACTCTGCTGGTTTCCTCCACAACCTCATCACCTCAGATTGGTACAGTATCACCCCCAAAAACCTCTCCTTTCTCTATCCCTCTATCCCAATACTTTCTAATTTATTCGCTAGCCTTGCATGAATGTTTGAAGCCTGTTTGTGCATGTGAATGTTGTTATAATTGCTTTCTCAAATAAAGATCAAATTATTGTACTATCTAGCTCACATAGCCAAGCTGAGTATATTAATTCCCAAAATTAATATCAGTATTTGGAGAGTCCTTAAAACCCCTGAGCATTTAGGGTAACACCATCACTGCCTTCAATGTATTATTGATTGATTTGATTTGATTTGAGATATATCCCACCTTCCCCCCACCCCAAATGGGACTCAGGGCAACTTGTCAATTCATTCCCTGGGATCAATGCACCCCCTTGACTCACTGGGGTTGCAGAAACAGCCTGTGGGCATTCCCTGTTGCACCATGGGATAATAGGCAAGTGCCAGACTTTGGAACTCCCTCCCTAGGCAGGCCAGCATAGCCCCGTCCTTGCTCTCCTTCTGACAGCAAGTCAAAACATTTCTGTGCCCTCAGGCTTTTATAAACTAAGTGTCAGGCTCATCCCTGAATTCTGGGCATTGGAGTGGAATTCATGGAGGCCCTGACATGTAGCTAGTATTTTCTCAGGATTTTGGAATGCCTGAGAAATGAGCCAGGCCTCCTGGTTGGCATGGTAACGCAAGTCCTACTAGGAACTCAAGGCCACGCTCCCCAGCTACTCTTGCTCCCCCGTGTCTGTTCTCACGCTTGATGCCTTATTATCTCTGGATAGTTTACATTTACTTCAGTAGCAGCTTTGCAATGGTTCCTTACACAAGCTACTCTTCCAATAAAGAGTTTTATTGAAGAACCCTGAGTTTGTGTTCTGAGTACATCACAGAAAGCTGCTACTCACTACTTTTATTTATTTTTTTTCCCTCTGTCCTGAAACTGTGGAGCCTTTGCCTGCAATGTCTGACGACGCAGAGACTGGCACACAGACGGACCAAGATCTGATTGCAGCCAGCGCCAGAGAAGCCGAGGCCTCGAAGCAGGAGGCCGGGGCAGAGGGGGGTGCTGTAGCTGCCGCAGCTGAAGGCACCGGCCGGGACCGAGACCGCCGGAGGGCTGCAGTATGTCGACCCTCCACTGAGCCCTGGGAGCTGGGGATGGAGCTGGCTCCAGGGAGGGGCAGCCTGCCAAGCTTCGGCACTCCAGTGCGAGAGGTTTTAGGCCCTGCCTGGCCATGGGCAGGGGCCGGACGCCGAGAAGACCGCCGGTCCCGGTGGGACAGACCCCAGGGTGAGGGGCCTAGAGAGCCAGAAGCGAAGTTTTCCTTGGCAGAAGTTGGAACCGAGGTTCTTCAACTGAAACAGCAAATGGGTGAGATACGGGAGGTGCTCCTAGAACTCCTGCACAGAACCCCTCCAGCTCCACCAGCACCCGGAGGGGCCCAGCCTCCCCCAGCGCCACCTGCGGCTGCCCAGGCACCCGGGGATGGAGTCCCCGCTCAGCCCCCAGCTGTACCTGGCCTGCCGGCTCCTGGACCGGCTCCCCCGGTGGGGGCTGGCCCGGTTGAGCCGCAGGAGCGACCCCGGGGCTGGAAACACCGGCACCTGAAGGCGAAGTTCGATGGGGATCCAGCAAAACTACCCTACTTCATGACTCAAGTGGTGAGTTACATGACCCAGTGGGAAGGGGAGTTCCAGTCTGAGGCTGAGAAAGTGCAGTATGTGTCCAACCAACTGGAGGGAGAGGCGGCTCAGTGGTTGGTGGGTCTGTATGATATGGGAGCCCCTGAACTGGGTAATTACCAAGAGTTCCTGATGGCTCTCAGGGCCCAGTTTGACGATCCCTTAAGAGGGAAGCGGGCGCGAAGCAAGCTTAGGAGCCTGAAGCAAGGCACGATGCCCATGGCCGAGTACGCAGCTGAGTTCCGCCGCCTAGCCAGCCAAGTACCGGAGTGGCCAGAGGAGGTCAAGGTGCAGTTTTTCCAGGAGGGCCTGAACCCTGACATTCTAGAGTGGGCCAAGTTCCAGGGAGACCCCGAAACCCTCATGGGGTGGATACGGCTGGCTGGGGAAGTGGAGTCGGTGAAGGCCAGCATTAAGATGTTGCGCCGCCAGGCTGGGACGGAGGGGAAATCCGCTGGGGCCCCCGGGAAGAAGACCAAGACGGCACGCTCGGGGGGAGGCACCACCGGAGAGACCGAACGTGAGCGAAGGATGAGAAAGGGTCTGTGCCTGCATTGTGGGAGGAGCGGGCACCGCATAGCGGAGTGCCCAGAGAGGAGCCCACGGGAGCAACCCGCCGCCGCCAAGCCAGCGCGGAGCGAGGGGAGATCCGGGTCCTCCAAGACGCCCTCCAAACCCAAGACCAGGGCGACGGCCAGGGCCCTGGCAGCGGGCCAGGCGGCAGGGGAGTCCTCAGATGATCCCGAGGATAGTGGGTCCTACTCCTCCGACGCTGAGCCGGCGGGAAACGGGCCCAGCCCGCCCTACTGAGCGCCCGAGGGCGGGCTAATCCGGAAGGGCGCCCGGATGCCGTGGTGAGTGGAGTGAAGGGCCCGTTCTTTATCAAAGCTCGAGTGGGGGTTGGAGGGGAGGGCCCCACCCGCAAAGTTATGTTAATGATTGACTCTGGTTGTACCCAAGTACTTATTCATCCCTCCTTAGTCAGTGAACTAAACGTTGATACTGTTAAGCTGGACAAGCCCGTGTGGCTGTCTCAGATGGATGGGGGGATGATGAAGGGGGGCCCCGCCCGGCGCATAACTGGTCCCATGCACATGAGGATGGGCAACCACCAGGAGGAACTGCAGTTTGTGATTGCTCCAGGATTAGTCCCTGCGGCAGTTGTGGGTCTGAACTGGCTAAAGTACCACAACCCCTCCATAGACTGGATAAAAGAAACACTGACTTTTGCAGACCCGTTGTGTATCAAGGAGCACGGGGCGGGGGGAGGATCCCCAGGGGACGGGGGCCCCCTGGTGGATAAGCCGCAGAATTACACAACTGCCTTAGTAAAAGGGGAGCTGAAAGGGTTGCCAGTGGAGTACAAGGCGTGGCAATATGTGTTTGAGGAGAAGGAATGTGACATTTTGCCACCCCACCGGCCTTTTGACTGTGCCATTGAGATACTCTCGGAGTCCAGCCTGCCCAAACCTCGCATTTATTCTATGACACCAGCTGAAATGGAGGCGCTCCGAGAGTTCATAGATAAGAACTTAGCCCGAGGGTTCATTAGGCCCTCAACCTCGCCTGTGGGGGCCCCGGTGATGTTTAGGCGCAAGGCTGATGGCGGGCTTCGTTTGATTCAGGATTACAGAGGGCTAAACGCTATTAGTGTCTCCAACCAGTACCCCCTGCCCTTGATGAAGGACATATTAGCCCATCTCTCCAAAGGGAAGATTTTCACGAAGCTGGATCTACGAGAGGCCTACTACAGAGTACGGATTCGGGAGGGGGACGAGTGGAAGACTGCATTTAATTGCCCCCTAGGGGCTTTTGAGTTCCTCGTCATGCCTTTCGGCCTCAAAGGGGCCCCTGGCATTTTTCAGAACTTGATTAATGATGTGTTACGTGAATTTTTGTACAAAGGGGTGTTGGTGTACCTTGATGATGTGTTGATTTATTCGGAGGACTACACGTCCCATGTGAAACTGGTGAAAAAGGTGCTTACCAGGTTGGGGGAAAATCATCTGTATGCGAAAATGTCCAAGTGTGAGTTCCACCAAAGCCGTCTAGATTATCTAGGGTACCGCATCTCAAACAAAGGGATTGAAATGGACCCAGAAAAGGTTAAGGGGGTCTTGGCATGGGAAGCCCCTAGAACCAGGAAACAGTTGCAGAGCTTCCTGGGGTTTGCTAATTTTTATCGGTCCTTCATCCCTGACTTTGCGTCGGTAGCCCTCCCCCTGACAGATTTGTTAAAAACCAAAGAAGGGAAAACCAAAGGTTCCAAGCACGGTAAAGGGAACAAACCTCCCCAAAAAATTGTGTGGTCACCACAGTGCCAACAAGCATTTGACAAATTGAAATCCCTTTTCACTTCTGAACCTATTCTCAAACACCCCGACCCCTCCCATCCTTTCGTGGTCCAAGTGGACGCATCTGATGTGGCTATGGGTGGGGTGTTGTTGCAAAAGGGGGAGGACGGGGATTTGAGGCCATGTGCCTATTTATCCAGAAAGTTCAATGACACGGAACGAAATTGGCCAGTGTGGGAGAAAGAGGCAGGTGCTATCAAGTTGGCACTAGAGACATGGCGCCACCTACTGGAGGGCTCACCCAAACCGTTTGAAGTTTGGACTGATCATAAAAATTTGGAAGTATTGGCTACCCCTAGGCGTTTGAGCCCCAAGCAGGTCAGGTGGGCCAGTTTCTTTTACCGATTTAATTTCACCTTGAAATTTATCCCGGGGAAAAGGAATTTTCTGGCTGACGCTTTGTCCAGGCTACCACAGCATGAGAGTAAGCGCAAGGAGGTCATTGATACCGTTTTTTCTCCTTCCCACTTGGGACTAGCCGTCCTCACTCGGAGCAAAGCCAAAGAACAGAAATCCACTGATAGCCCTGCTCAGGTGC
The DNA here is from genome assembly GCA_030847615.1 of Gambelia wislizenii. Classification (NCBI taxonomy): domain Eukaryota; kingdom Metazoa; phylum Chordata; class Lepidosauria; order Squamata; family Crotaphytidae; genus Gambelia; species Gambelia wislizenii. Next base: position 497,704,029 of record JAUMIR010000001.1, on the reverse strand, counting down.
CGGGTCCTACTGAAAGTGGCGGTGATTCACCCTTGGCGCAGGGACCGGTGCCACAGCCCTTGAACCCCGACCCGCCTTCCCCCGATCCGGGGACCCAGGTGGTGACCCCTACGGCAGATGGCTCTGCCACGCCCACTGTTTCTCAAGGGGAGGAAGGAGGGTGGCATGCTCAATTGGCCTCGGAACTGCCCCGGGACCAGTGGTTCCTGGCTCACCCCAATGAGGTAACTGTGAAGGAGGGGGTGGCCTGGAAAGGGGATCGCCTGTATGTTCCTGAGGTCTTGAGAGCGAGTATTCTCAAACAGTGCCATGATGTCAAGAGTGCGGGACATTTTGGGTATCTCAAAACTTTACATTTGGCCCGCAGACAATTTTGGTGGCCCCGCATGAGGAAGGAGGTGGAGGATTATGTAAAGGGGTGTACCACTTGTGCAGTGTCAAAAGGGGGGTCAGGGAAGCCCAAAGGTTTGCTCCACCCTCTACCTACCCCAAACAAGCCCTGGGAGGTCATTAGCATGGATTTTATTGTGGATTTGCCAGAGAGTAGGAAAAAGACGGTTATTTGGGTTGTGACTGATTTGTTTTCCAAGCAAGCGCATTTTGTGGCCTGTAAGAAGCTCCCCACAGCCTCCCAACTAGCCAAATTGTTCATTCAGCATATTTATCGGATTCATGGCATTCCGGCCAAGATTGTGTCGGATCGGGGGGCACAATTTACTTCGCAGTTTTGGAAGGCTTTCACAAACCTTCTAGGGGTGGAGCTTGGTCTCAGCAGCTCCCATCATCCCCAATCGGATGGACAATCGGAACGAACGAACCAGACTCTGGAACAATACCTAAGGTGCTATGTGAATTTCCAACAATCTGATTGGGTTGATCTTCTACCTTTTGCTGAAGTGGCCTACAATAATGCCACTCACCAGAGCACTGGGCTCTCGCCGTTCAAGGTTGTGTCTGGGCATGATTTCGGTCCCCTCCCCTTGTTGGAGGGGTCTCCCAACTCTGACCCCGTTTCGGTCTCCCAGTGGAGTCAAAAGGTCAGGGATGCGTGGCCTCATGTAATCTCGGCCTTGGACTTTGCCAAAGCACGCTACAAACATTATGCTGATCAGAAACGGGACCCTTCCCCCAGATATGCAGTGGGAGATATGGTTTATTTGTCCACCAAATTCCTTAAGTGTCCCCAACCCTCAAAAAAGTTGGGAGCCAAATACATCGGGCCTTTTCGTGTTGTTAGGATGATAAATCCTGTGGCTTTTGAACTGTCTTTGCCTAAGTTGTACCGTCATGTACATCCTGTGTTTCATTCCAGCCTGCTCAAGCCCGTGAGCCCTCCGGACAAACACCACCCGGCTCCAGAACCTGCTCCTCAGCCGATCCTGGTGGATCAAGACCAACATTTTGAAATTTCTGAGATTCTGGACTCTAGACTTCACCGGGGAGGGTTACAGTATTTGGTAAAGTGGAAACACCTGCCTTTGGGCCATGCAGAGTGGGTTGCTTCTGAGCATGTCAATGCCAAACGCTTATTGCGAAAGTTTCATGCCCGCTTTCCCGATAAGCCGGGCTGAGAAAGGGGGAGGGTTGGTCTTCAGGGGGGCAGTATGTCAGGCTCATCCCTGAATTCTGGGCATTGGAGTGGAATTCATGGAGGCCCTGACATGTAGCTAGTATTTTCTCAGGATTTTGGAATGCCTGAGAAATGAGCCAGGCCTCCTGGTTGGCATGGTAACGCAAGTCCTACTAGGAACTCAAGGCCACGCTCCCCAGCTACTCTTGCTCCCCCGTGTCTGTTCTCACGCTTGATGCCTTATTATCTCTGGATAGTTTACATTTACTTCAGTAGCAGCTTTGCAATGGTTCCTTACACAAGCTACTCTTCCAATAAAGAGTTTTATTGAAGAACCCTGAGTTTGTGTTCTGAGTACATCACACTAAGCAGGGTTGGGTTTTTCATTCTGAGCAGCACTATTTTTAAGGTTGGTATGCAGTTGTTTAATGAATTTTAATACTTTAATGTTTAATGCTTTTAACTTCATACATTGTTTTTCTTAATCTTATCTTTATACCTTTATTAATACTTTTGTATTGATTGGATTTTTAGCATTTTAAATACATCATTCGCTGCCTTGAGTGTCATTATTGGGGGAAAGCAGGATAAAACGAATAAAATCATCACCATCATCAAGATCAATAGTGTTGGTATTCAGCAAGGGGAAGGTGTTTTGCCACCACCATGTAACTGCATGAATGTAGAGTGTAGGATTATATTTAAGAAGTATGGCACTGAATCTCAGTCCTGTTTATCTCAACAGATCCAGCTTGCTGACAGTCATAGCCAGGAGGGGAGGGTGCGGTAGTGTGGGTTCACCATTCCTGCCAGAACACCTCGACTCTGTCTGCCTCTCCTCTCCCCCTGTCCACCAACATAAATGGAATGCCTGCTTAACACAGGTCATCAGGGCACAGGGATTAGAAGACCCCTGTCAGAGGCAGTTAGCTGCTTTCCCATCAGTGAGCTCCTGGTATATATTTATGAAGGAATTAAGATGTGAATTGATTTCTCACTGGAGTCCAAAGGCTGGCAAAATCACGAGTGACAGCTCTCCTTAGCAGGAATGGTCAAAGCCCTTTGCCTCCAGCCCTCGCTGTAGGAACAGATAGCTTGCCTTGGAAAGAGGTTCTGTCCACAATGATGGGGTTGTGGGTGGGCGGGCTCCCCATCAGGAACTTGATCTTCAAGCAAATCACTTTTTTCAAGACTGGTACACTATTCTGCCACCCACCCACCCCCAACACCCTTCGTGCAATTGGCTGTATGAAAGAACCATTGGACACTTCAGGCTTGGAAGCATGTGGCAAGTTAAGCGGATCAGTTGCTGGGAGCCATGGGTGACAGACAGGCCAGTTGATGCACAAGCAAGGCAGGATGTAGGGCAATGGGACAATTTCTACTGGAGCAATGTCCCTGAATGCATTTTACACTGTGCTCGTTCTGTGCAATCGTCATACCGCATTCGGCGTTACAGACTGCCAATGATGAGGCCATGGCCAGACGTCCTTGAGAAAAAACTTGCTGGTCAGGGCTTGAAGACACAGGCCAGACAACCATGTTCTACTGTGCCAGAGACTAAGATGTGAACCAATGGGTTCAAATTACAAGAAAGGAGAGTCTGACTGTTAGGAAGAACTTCCTGATGGTAAGAGCTGTTGGAAAGTGGCATGGACTACCTTGGACAGTGTTGAACCCTTCCTTCATTCAAGTTTTTTCAATAAAGGTCCAATGGCAATGTCTCAGAGATGCTTTAGCTCTGGATTCTTGCACTAGCACGAAGTTTGACTGGGTGGTCTTTGGGGCTCCTTCCAACCCTATGATTCTATGAATCTATGCTAACAGGAACCGGAAATATTTACTCCTCAAGTCCAGGTTAACTTCCTCTCCTCAGTGAATCAAAGGAGCCAAGAACTCCCTTCCTTTGTAACATCCCCCAAATGGGCCACATGGGACCCACCAAGTCAATCAGACTTTCCCTCAAAAGCTCTATCAGCTCCCTCCCAGAGCCCTCTCTTTGCATGAAATGGAGCACACATCCTTCTCTTGTGGTGGCCTTCATCTGCTTGGCCTGTGGGCTCCAGCCCTCCAACTCTGGCTCTAGAGTTTTCCTAAGGACTGAAGAAGAGCTGTGAAGATGCATCAGAACAAAGGCCAGTTCAGCCCAGCATCCTCTTTCTCCCAGCAGCCAATCTGATGCTGCAGCGGGAGGCCTGTCAGTAGGACCAGAGTCCAACAGCACCCTCCTGCTTGTGTTTCCCAACAACTGTTGCATGAAGTCATGCTTCTTCTGATTTCTTGTTTTGATGTACCTTCAAACTACAGGAAAACAGATTCCACTTAAACATTAGGAAGAGCTTCCTGAAAGTAAAAGCTGTTTGGCAGTGGAATCCAGGAATGTGGTGGTCTCTCCTTCTTTAGAGGTTTTTAACAGAGGCTCTGTCAGGAATGCTTTGATTGTGTGTTCCTGCATGGTTGAAGGGGTTGGACTGGATGGCCCTTGGGGTCTCTTCCAACTCTATGGTTCTATGAAGTCACCTCCAACTTACGTGGACCCCATCCTTGAGAATTCTCAGCAAGATTTATTCAGAGGAGGTTCACCATGGCCATCCTCTGAATATAGTCTCCAGCCCCTGGTATACTCTGGCAGTCTCCCATCCAAGTACAAACCTATAGAATCATAGAATTATAGAATTGTAGAGTTGGAAGAGACCACGAGGGCATTCCAGTCCAACCCCATTCTGCCACGCAGGAATCACTATCAAAGCATCCCCGACATATGGTCCATCCAGCCTCTGTTTAAAGACCTCCAAGGAAGGAGACCCCACCACACCCTGAGGGGAGTGTGTTCTATCCAAACTCTGCTTAGCTTCCAAGATCAGACAGGACCTGGTGCATTCAGGGTATTTCAGCTGTGGCCACTGCCTCTGGACATATCCCATTACGACTAGTAGCCACTGATGGCCTCTCTCTCCATGAATTTATCCAATCCTCTTTTAAAAGTTGGTATCAGCACTACAACCAATGGCTAATTCCATCAGCTACTAATCCCTGCCTTGAATCTCTTGCTAATGCATTTCTCCTGAGTGACTGACATTTCTCCCATTATGAAAGAGTTTTTTTTTTTATGGCCTAAATCCTTTTGTTACTTCCAGCTAGAGAAAATCCATTCAATCAATGGGATTGGCTATGTGTTGACTCACTATTTACCAGTGGATTCAATGGGTCTGCTTAGGACTAACCCCAGGATTCCAATCTTGCAATCTGTTGTTGTCTGCCTACAAGTCGTTTCCAATTTATGGTGACCCTAAAGTGAACCTTTCTCAGAATTTTCTTGGCCAGATTTGTTCAGACAGAGTTTGCCTTTGCCTTCCACTGAGGCTGAGAAAGTGTGACTTCCTTTGAGTGCAAGTAAAACATACAAAAGGTCAACATTAAAATGGAATTAAACTATCAGTAACATTGTCTTCTTCATGTCATTCTTGTTACAGTGAATATTAATGCACACTAATCCGCCTATATATTTTGTTGTCATGGTTTTTGAGTGAATAGCATTGTGCAACCCCAAATGAGCTGGTGAAATTTGCTTTGGTTTGATGGGTGAATGAGATGGATCAGTTCCTGGCTGGCTCATTTAAGAGGCAAAATAAAAAAAAGGGTGATTTGAAATGCTGAAACACAAACAGCTAGCAACAGGTACAATTGCAAATCCGCCTGAACATTCAATTATAGATGGATTTTCAAGTATGAAAACATAACTTATGTGGAAATATTTCTTTCTGCTAAAGAAATGGAAGATTCTTTTCTGCAAAACTGATTCTTTTCTGCATTGAGAGAGAGCTGAAGTAGCTCCTCCAACATTAGACCATTCACAGTAGCATCACTGCCTGTCCATTTGTCTATGTTATTTTTAGACTACCTCTCATTGCCCCTGTGCCAAGCTCTATGCTCCCCAAGCAGTTCATGGGTCAAGCAAACAGCAGGGTGGGAACCATGCCATGGTGTTAAAAATCCTTACACACCCACAAAGGGCCAAAACCAGAAGATTTGAGTCAATGGGATTTAGTTCATTCAGCCCAGGAGCAAAGGGCACCAGTTTAACTCTGACCCTCCTCCACATGCCAGAAGGGGCCTCTCTCCAGGCACTCCTTTTGCTTTAATCTCCACACAATCCAACAAGGGATTACAGACATGTGTGAAAAAGTGGAGGGCAAGGGACTGAGACAGGCAGGATAAAGTGGGAGCTGGCGAAGACTGGCAGACACGTGCCAACTCGGCAAAGCCAACTATGTGGCAAAACCAGCCAAAATGTTCTTGAGAAGTGCTGTACAGCCAGGCCTTTGCAAGTTTACAACACCTTTGTACACGGAGGAGAAATAATGTGGAACATTTTTTCAGAAGCATGTCAAAAACTTTGCACACATCCACCAAGATCCGATATCAAGGTTGTGTAGTGTAAATTTCCGCATATGGAGTTATGCATTAATCATGCTACTCAAGCCTTATAGAATCATAGAATCATAGAATTGCAGAGTTGGAAGAGACCACGAGGGCCATCCAGTCCAACCCCCCTGCCACGCAGGAAATCTTGATCAAAGCATCCCCGGCAGATGGCCATCCAGCCTCTGTTTAAAGACCTCCAAGGAAGGAGACCCCACCACGCTCCGAGGGAGTGCGTTCCACTGCCGAACAGCTCTTACTGTCAAAAAGTTCCTCCTCATGTTGAGGTGAAATCTCTGTTCCTGGAGCTTGCACCCATTGCTCCGTGTTCCAGTCTCTGGAGCAGCAGAAAACAAACCCGCTCCATCCTCAGCGTGACATCCCTTCAAATACTTAAACAGGGCTATCATATCGCCTCTTAACCATCTTTTTTCCAGGCTAAACATACCCAGCTCCCTAAGTCTCTCCTCATAAGGCATCGTTTCCAGACCTTTCACCATTTTAGTTGCCCTTCTCTGGACATGCTCCAATTTGTCAATATCCTTTTTGAATTGTGGTGCCCAGAACTGGACACAGTATTCTAGGTGAGGTCTGATCAAGGCAGAATAGAGTGGTACTATTACTTCCCTTGATCTAGACACTATACTTCTATTGATACAGCCCAAAATTGCATTGGCCTTTTTAGCTGCCGCATCACACTGTTGGCTCATGCTCAACTTGTGGTCTACTAGGACTCCTAGATCCCTTTCGCATGTAGTCTCATTCAGCCAAGTCTCTCCCATCCTATATTTATGCATTTCATTTTTCCGCCCTAAATGCAGCACCTTACATTTCTCCGTATTGAATTTCATTTTGTTAGCTTTGGCCCAGCTCTCCAGTCTATCCAGGTCATTCTGAATTTTGATCCTGTCCTCTAGGGTATTAGCTACTCCTCCTAATTTGGTGTCATCTGCAAATTTGATAAGTATGCCCCTAATTCCCTCATCCATGTCATTGATAAAGATGTTGAATAGCACTGGGCCCAGGACAGAACCCTGTGGCACCCCACTGGTCACATCTTTCCAAGACGAAGAGGAGCCACTGCTGAGCACCCTTTGGGTTCGGCCGGTCAACCAATTACAAATCCATTGAACAGTTAACTTGTCTAGCCCACATTCTACAAGCTTGTTTGCAAGAATGTCATGGGGAACCTTGTCAAAGGCCTTACTGAAATCAAGGTATGCGATGTCCACAGCATTCCCTTCATCTTCCAAGCTGGTAACTTTATCAAAAAAAGAGATCAGATTAGTCTGGCATGACTTGTTTCTCTGAAACCCATGCTGACTTTTTGTGATTATGGCATTGCCTTCTAAATGTTCACAGACTCTCTGTTTAATGATCTGCTCTAGAATCTTCCCTGGTATTGATGTCAGACTAACCGGACGATAATTGTTGGGATCCTCTTTTTTCCCCTTTTTGAAGATGGGAACAACGTTTGCCCTCCTCCAGTCTGCTGGGACTTCTCCTGTTCTCCAGGAGTTCTCAAAGATTATTGCCAATGGCTCTGAGATTATATTTGCCAGCTCTTTTAATACTCTTGGATGTAGTTCATCTGGTCCTGGAGATTTAAATTCATTTAGCTTAAGAAGGTATTCCTGTACTACCTCTTTACTTATTTTGAGATGGATTTCCCCTATTGTGTCCTCTGTTCCATTCTCCTCAAGTTGGTCCTCCTTTTCCTTTTCTGAAAACACTGAGGCAAAGAAGGTGTTGAGTAATTCTGCCTTTTCTCTGTGCCCTGTTAGCATTTTGCCATCTTCTCCACATAGTGGCCCTATCATTTCCTTCTTCCTCCTTTTGCTGCGGACATACCGAAAAAAACCCTTTTTATTGTTCTTAACCTCCCTAGCAAGCCTGAGCTCATTCTGCGCTTTAGCTTTTCTGACTTTACTCCTACACGTGGTCACTATCTGTTTGAATTCTTCTTTGGTGATTTCCCCCCTTTTCCATTTCCTATACATGTTCCATTTAAAACTTAGCTCCATTGAAAGTTCTTTAGTCATCCATCCTGGTTTCTTGAGACACCTCCCATTTTTCTTCCTCAATGGTACTGTTTGAAATTGTGCCTTCAGTATCTCCCTTTGGAGAACGTCCCATTCATCTTGAGGTCTCTTCTCTTTTAATATTCCTGACCATGGGATCACCCCCAGTATTTCCCTGAGTTTATTGAAATCAGCTCTCCTAAAGTCAAGAATGTGTGTCTGGCTATGCCTGGCTTCTCCTTTCCATTGTATAACAAACTCCAGAAGAACATGATCACTCTCACCTAAGGATCCCACCACTTGCACCCCATTAACCAGGTCATCTCTGTTGGTTAGGATCAGATCTAAAATAGCTGACCCCCTTGTTGCCTCTTCCACCTTTTGGACCATGAAATTGTCTTCCAGGCATGTAAGGAATTTGCTAGACCTTGTAGTTTTCGCTGAGTTAGATTGCCAGCAAATATCAGGATAGTTGAAGTCACCCATCACTACTACATCTCTCCTTTCTGCATGTGTGTTCATCTGTTCTAGAAAGGCATCATCCAATTCCTCCGTCTGGTTTGGGGGTCTGTAGTAGAGTCCCACAATAACATCCCTGTTGTTTCCCTCCCCTTTAATTTTTATCCAGATGCTCTCCCCCTGACTTCCAGTATTTTTGGCATGGATCTCTTCACTGGTATAAATATCCCTGACATATAATGCTATTCCTCCTCCTTTCCTGTTTGGCCTGTTTCTCCTATAAAGGTTATACCCCTCTATTCCTACATTCCAATCATGAGACTCGTCCCACCAGGTTTCAGTAATGCCTATTATATCATATTTGTTTTGTAGTGCGAGGAGTACAAGTTCATCTTGCTTATTTCCCATGCTCTGTGCATTAGTGTAGAGACATCTGAGACCATGTGTTCCCTTTACTTGCTTCCTGTGCAAGTTTTTTTGCCTCCCACTGTTGGGTCCTTGCGCTGTTTGCCTTGTTCCCCCTATGACAGTTTGACTATTTTCTCCAGCCCTTTTGCCTTCCAGAATACTGTCTCCCCCCCCCCCCGTTTGACTCAGTTTAAAGCCCTCCTGATCAAATTATTGAGACTGTTGGCAAAAATGTTTCTTCCAACTGTTGTAAGATGCACCCCATCTCTTGCCAGAAGTCCCCCCGCATGGAAGCGCAGTCCATGATCCAAGAATCCAATTTGTTCCCGGCGACACCATCTACGGAGCCAGTTGTTTACGTCGGCTATTTTCCTCTCCCTTCTTGGACCATGCCCTTCAACTGGCAGAAGAGACGAGATGACAACCTGTGTATCCATTTCTTTCAGCTTCCTCCCCAGGGCCTCATAATCTCTTCTGATCTTGGGAAAACTGTGCCTTGCAGTATCATTGGTTCCCACATGGACCAAAAGGAAGGGGCAATGATCCGTAGGCTTGACAAATCTTGTCAGCCTCTCGGTCACATCACAGATCTTTGCCCCAGGGAGACAACACACCTCCCGAGTCATCTTGTCAGGGCCACATACCACTGCTTCTGTACCCCGCAGCAAGGAGTCCCCCACCACCACCACACGCCTCCGCCGAGGCTTCACAGCTGCTGTTCCTTGCAGTGGTCCTCTCAAGGTCCCCTGCTCTACCCCTGAAGTCTGTCCATGCTGTTCTTCCTCGTTGTCCATGATAAGGGAAAGGGCTTCGAATCGATTCTGTAGCTGCAAGCTGCTGGAAGAATCCCTGGATTTTCTTGTTCTGTGTGTGACATTCCTCCAGCTGTCTACTTCCTGTGTCTGTGAAGTGACCCTCTCCTATGCAGCCACTTCCTCTGTGCGGTCCCCGTCCAAGACTGTTCGTTCTGTTCTATCCAGGAAAACCTCTTGCTCGCGAATCTGTTGAAGTGTAGCTACCCGTGTCTCCAGCTGCTGTACTTTCTCCTCCAAGAGGGCTACCAGCTTGCACTAGGTGCATGTGAAGTTCTCCACGTCTGTTGACAAGAAGACAAACATTGCACAAGTGTTGCAAGTGACTGCTGCAGTCCCCTCAGTGTCCATGGTGAGAGCTTTTAGGTAATCCAAGAACTCTTAGTTAATGCTCAGAATGCTAAGCTGTACTTTTAGGTATGCTGTATTTTTGTTTGGTTACTGAAATTCAGTAACCAAACCCTCAGCAACAAGCAGCCTCTCCCAACAGTTTTTTTTTTTTTAAAAAAAATTCAATCTCCCCAGTCAGAATTCTTCTCCTTGGCAGGAAACTGGCCTGGAAACTGGCAGGAAACTTGCCAGAAGCTGCTCTCCTTCTCTCTGGCAGGAAACTGTGTTCCTGCCAGAGAGAGGCCTTGTGTTCAGTGACAACAGTGAGGAGGGCAACCAAAATGGTGGGAGGTCTGGAAGCGATGCCCTATGAGGAGCGGCTTAGGGAGCTGGGTATGTTTGGCCTGGGGAAGAAAGGTGAAGAGGTGACAGAAGAGCCATGTTTAAATACTGGAAGGGACGTCAGACTGAGAACGGAGCAAGCTTGTTTTCTGCTGCTCCAGAGACTAAGACACAGAGCAATGGGTTCAAACTACAGGAAAAGAGATTCCACCTAAACATTAGGAAGAGCTTCTAATGGTAAGAGCTGTTTGGAAGTGGAATACACAACTGCCTCATAGTGTGGAGGAGTCTCCTTCTTTCGGGGGTTTTAAACAGAGGCTGGCTGGCCATCTGTTGGGGGTGCTTTGATTCTGTATTCCTGAATGGCAGGGGGTTGGACTAGATGGCCCTTGTGGTCTCTTCCAAATCTATGATTCTGGAGATTATCAGACGCGGCTAATGTGGTGTCAGCATAATGCCAACATAACACAAAAGGATGCTAATATCCGACGATGACATCCTCTTGCTTTCCACTTGCATTATGCTGGCTTTTTTTTTTTTAATTGATGGCTGAAGCCATCAGTAGATTCCCCCCGTTCCATTTTGGTGCCAGCATTGCTGGCATGCGAAACCTCAGACCTTTTAAATCCCATCACTGCAGCAGGAATGGCTGGTCCAGTGCGAACACTTCTGGGAGAAATTAGGACATCCAGGTACTTTTCACTCTTTTTATGTCCCTCCCTGGGTTACGTGGGACTTTTAAATTGTATTTAGATGTTTTGTGTAACTTTTAATGCTTTACTTTTCTTCTTTTTAAATTTTCCACACTCATGCCTTCTTGTGTTTAATGGACAGGATTTCACTCCAGGAAGTGAATGGAGCTCCATTAGATCTCCGTTCACGGCTGGGCTGCCTCAATGATGGGAGAGAAGGTAAGTGCGGTGGGGAGGGCTATTGATTTGGGACAGGGGCAGGATTGGAGATTGTGAGACAGGAATGCTTTTTGCATTCCTGTCTGATAATCTCCTCTATGATTCTATGAACATTTCACTACTGAACAATGAGTAATGAATAATACTGAGCAATGCATAATACACATCCAAGTGCAATGCACACCCATGCACAGTGGGCAATTCAGCTTCTGCAAACTTGAACATAATGCAGATATTAAGCATTAGAACAAAGATGTTCAGCTGCTTCTGGAAGGGAACTTAGACATGCACAAAGACACCAACAGGATTCTAGTATCCATCTCAGGGATTCTTACAATCACTCCGTCAGTTACAGCAATCTTGTCTGTCCCACCCTGCAAGCAAGGGACAGAGGGGAGTCCTTACAGTTTTCCCAAAAGGAAACAAGATCTGAACACAGAAAGCTGCTTTAACATTTATTCCCATACCTTCAACTCTGACTGGCACCAGCAACTCTCCAGAATTTCTGGAAGAGTTCTTCTCCTGGCCCTACTTGGAGAACCTTGGCATTTGCTCCTAGAGGTCTACCATTCAAGCAACTAAGCAGGCCCAACCCTGGTTAGCTTCCAAAAATGGATGAGTGTTCAGAGTGGGTAGTCTGTGATAAGCTTTGAACCAAGGATTCCAAACATACTTATTTATTTAAATACTTATATCCCTCCCTATACCCACAGAGCTCAGGGAGTCTTGCAATGAAATCAATTTAAAACAATAAATAATAGCAATAACTTTAAAAGTGTAAATATATATTCAACCATCTATCAACCTAAAAAAAAGACAATTTAAAATAGGTTAAAAGAAATTTAAAACAGTGCAGCCACAGCCTGAGTAAAATCAATTTGGCTCAAAGGCTTTAATACAAAGCCAAGTTACCGTATGTATGACTTGGAGCTGAAACGATCCCAATGTTGGCACCAATCAGGCCCTCAAGAGGAGGGAGTTCCACAACTGGGGTGCCACCATGGGGAATTCCCTTCCTCACATCTTCCCACTTCACATGGCCCCCCACAGAGGAAATCCACTCCAATGGACCTCAGTTCTCAGGCAGGCATATGTAGAGAGAAGCATTCCTTCAAATATCAAGGTCTCAAGCCATTTAGGGCTTTATATATTACCACCAGTATTTTGAATTCACTAGGAAGCATATTGGCAGCCAGTGTGATTCTTTCAGAACTGCTGAGACCCCTCAAACACATCATCAACAAGCTAACAAGCTACAACCCATTATGGAGAATAACCCAACCCTCTCACAAGACCTGGGAGGCAGGCCTTTATTGGCCTACAGACAGCCTCCAAACCTTAAACAACTGCTCACTTACAACAGGATACATAACATGTAATACAGGGACAAGACCCTGCCACAAACCCAGATGCCAACTCTGTCCCCACATTTACTCTGGCAGCAATATTACAGAAGCCAATAACATCACCCACAACATCAGAGACGCATTTACTTTCTCTTTCTCCAATGTGATCTGTGCCATCCTATGCCAGCAATGCCCCTCTACATTGGACAAACAGGAGTATGCAAGAGGATTAATGGACACAAATCTGACATTAGAAATGGCAATATCCAAAAACCAGCCTCAGAACATTTCGGCCTTCCTGGACACACGGTAATGAATTTACAGGTTACGGTCCTTGGACAAAGAAATTACACAGCCCTTTGAAAATTTAGGGTAAGGGTCATGATTTGCATCTTTCTGGAACCTATTGCATTCTAACCCACTCCCACCTGGTACTGTATCCAAAAAAGTGGGTTTATATCTACAAAAGCTCGTTCAAAAATAAAATCCAATTAGTCTTAAAGGTGCGGCCATATTTTTTTTCCTCTCCTCCTTCCTTCTTCCTTTTTATCTTTCAGAACTGGTGTTATAGATGGCCATGGATTCTGCATCCAAGATCCAACCATCAACAGCTTGAAAATATTTTTTAAAAAATCTAAAAAACAAAGCTTGACTATGCCATTATATATAAGGGAAACCAATTTTCTACATCATTGTATATAATGGGATCTGAGCATCCACAGATTTGGTATCCGGGGGGCAGGTTCCTGGAACCAAACCCCAGTGGATACCAGGACCCCACTGTATATGGTTTCTGAATGGAGTTCTAGTGAGCAGTCTAGCTGTGGCATTTGGCACTAGCTGCTATTTCCAAGCTGTCTTCAAGGGCAGCCCCACATAGAGTGCACTGCAGTAGTCTAATCAGGAGGTTATCAGTGCATGGACTATAGTGGTTAAGTTACCCCTGTTCAGGAAAGGCCGCAGCTGGTGGATTAGTCAAAGCTGGCTCCATAGTTCATACTATGGAAGAAAAGAACAGGGTGCACCATAAGGCGTGAAAGCTTGCACCAGTGTATTTTACAAAAAAAGAAAAGCTACATTGTGAATAGGGGAGTTACAGCAGAAAAGCAGAAGAATGAGTTAAAACCCATACCCCCACATTCCACTCTCCCTCATTTCTTCTCCATCCCCTGCCAAGTAGTAGTCCAAATCTCTGCCACCCTTACAACAAACAGCACAAGCCCCACTCAACCACAGGCCCTAGAAGTAGACAGAAGCTCTCGTTCAACTCTCTTCACATGAACTCCATTTATATCCCACCTTAATGTCTGACCCTCCTTCTCCCGGAAGCTGGAATGGTTATGAAGATGCCATGATGCTTCTGCTTCTGAGCCAAGGAAAGAGGATGGAGGCTTAGTGGGCAAAATATAACAGTCAGGGTTTTACAAAAGACCATTTCTTAATCAGAAATGCCATTCTCTGAGGACTCCTTGATGAATGGCACTGGCTTCTCATAATCCATGACTCCTGTGTCTCAAAACGTCCCAGAGAAGCCAAGCCTTCGTGCTGGTTAACAACACCCTTGCTCCATCCGCAGCATCATTTTCGTGTCAAGCGGTGACAACCCTTGGCTATTACGAATCCCAAGATTCATCACTCTCCTCTGCTATTTCAATAAGATGGATAATTTCCAGTCCTGCCTCCAATACACACAAGCTCCCAGGACACCCTCTGTTGATGACTCTACTCTGACCCTGCCCCCTTGCACTAGTCTTCTTCATAACCTGCCAGCCTGTGTGCCTGGTTGATATTCTGGAACATGGGAGACGGGAAGGTTGATTACACCTGATCCACTGGAGGGTTTCTTGGCTGGCTTCCAGTGCCTGGCTACCTGCCAGAGAAGCAACCCGAATGCCATTTTTCTCAGCAGTTCTAACTCAAATCCTCATTCTGGAGAAAGAGCCCAGGTTCAGGAAAAGCTTGTCAAAGGATGACATGGAATCCTCTGTCAGCTCTCACAGAGCCATCGACTGATAGGCTGAGATCCAAGTTCAGGGTGGCATTGCTTCGATCTCTGGAATGCGTCCAGAAGAGGGGGGACACAAAATGGTGGGAGGTCTGAAAGACATTATGCCCTATGAGGACCGGCTTAGGGAGCTGGGTCTGTTTAGCCTGGGGAAGAGGTTAGGAGGGGACATGAGAGCCATGTTTAAATATTTAAAGGGATGTCATACTGAGGATGGAGCAAGCTTGTTTTCTGCTGCTCCAGAGACTAGGACATGGCGCAATGGGTTCAAAGTACAGGAAAAGAGATTCCACCTAAATATTAGGAAGAATTTACTGACAGTAAGAGCTGTTTGGCAGTGGAATGCACTGCCTGGGAGTGTGGTGGAGTCTCCTTCTTTGGAGATTTTTAAAGAGAGGCTGGATGGCCATCTGTCAGGAATGCTTTGATTGTGTATTCCTGCAGGGCAGGGGTTGGACTAGTTGGCCCTTGTGGTATCTTCCAGCTCTATGATTCCATGATTCTGCACATGGAGTTATGCATGAGTGATGCTACGCAACCCTTGTATTGCATAGTAAGGCTGTGCAACTGAACCAAGGCACTGACTATGCCACCAAACACACCATCATGTGCAGCCCTGCACAATGAGCTCTTGGCGTGCGCAATGGCACCACATGTACAATTTCAGCTCTACAACCTTGAACTGAATGCAGATGTGTTGTATCAGGCAAAAATCTCCCATTGCTTCTCTAAGGGATACTACGCTTGCGTCAGAAGCCTGCGGAATTCTGAATAAAGAACTGGAAGCAATTCCAATGACCATTGAACCAATCTATAAATTTATTCAGCCATTCATCTATTGATATCCTGCTTTTCTTTCAGACTGAGGCTCAAGACAGCTAACAAAATGGCAAAGAATATAATAAAAACGCTTATAATTACAGTAAAACATAAAACTTAAGATTAAAACATTATTTAATAACAGCAGAATTAAAAGCAATTAAAACCTTATTTACTTAGCATAAAATTCCTTTTCTTGTTAAAATCAGTTTCCAAAGGCTTGCTGGAAAAGAAAGGTCTCATTCATACTCACACTCACTCACACACACACACAGACACACACGAATTGGAAGCAACTCCAAGGGCCATGGAGTCCAATCTATCTATCCATCACTTTAAGACTGTGTAACTGAACCAAGGCACTGACTATGCCAAACTGAAGTGTGCCCAGTGATGGTCTTAAAACAAGTCCTATGAGAAATGGTTGAAACAGATACGTATGTTTAGTCTAAAAAAGAAAAGAAAAAAGAAAATGAAGGGAAGGTTTGGTCCCAGACATCAAACCTCTATAGAACTCCAGAGAGCAGGACTAGAATCAGAGTGTGGGAAGTGCAAGGAAGCAGCTTGAATGAAGGCATCAAATATGCAACCAAATGCACAATCAACTGTATATGTACCCAACATTTAATGCACAATGAAAGCCCACACACAATGTGCAACACATATTCAGGTGGAATGCTACCACACAGGTAACTCTGCCTCTACAACCTTGAACTGAATGTGGCTGTTCAGTATTGGCGTGTGTGTGTGTGTGCTTTCAAGTCACCTGTTGACTTATGGTGATGCCATAAATTTCATAGGGTTTTCTTGGGCAAGGAATACTCAGGGTGGGCTTGTCAGTTTCTTCCTCTGAAACAGAGCCAACGTGGGGGGTGGGATGGAGGGTTTTATATGTATATATTTTAAATATTGTAAGCCGCCCCAATTGCATTTTGTAGAGGGGCGGGATATAAATTATTATTATTATTATTGGTTTGAGCACTGGACAATTTAATTAATTAATTAATTAATTAATTAATTAATATGCTGCTATCTCCCAGAATGGGACCCAAGGTGGCTCACAATATATAAAATACAATTAAGATCATGATAATTTAAAACATATAATAGAAAACATATAAAAGTTAAAATAACGATAGAAAACACACCCCTATAAAAGCCTCCATACCCACAGCTACAAATTAAATGCCTGCTGGAATAAAAGCGTCTTTGCCTACTGGCAGAAGGAAAGTAGGGAGAGGGCCAGCCAGAGGGTGGAAGCAGCCACCAAGAAGGCTCTCTCTCATGTCCTCACCAAGTGAGGCTGTGATGATGGCAGAGCCGAGAGAAAGCCTCTGAATCCCCACTCAGCCAAGGAAACCCATTGGGTGACTTTGGGCAGGTCCCAGACTCAGAAAACCTCCTGATAGCTTCACCTTAGGCTCATCATAAGTTGGAAACAACTTGAAGGCACACAACAACAACAAATTTGGTATTCATTGGCGATCTCCCATCCAGCTACTAACCATGGCTGACCCTGCTTAGCTTCTAAGATCAGACAGGATCTGGTGCCTTTTGGGTATTTAGGCAGCCATTGGATTTTCACTTCAAAATGAATATCTGTTAAGGCAAAAAGTATGGGATTGAAAAAGTAGGTGATTGAAAGAAGAGAGGCTAGCACAAGAAATGGTGCATTCTACCTTCATGAGATCTATGAGCCTCATGTTCTCATGTGCAACATGTGAAGCCATTGCCCATGGAATTGCTGTATGCCACAAAGGTTTCTGGGTCATGGTTGCAAGTTCAGGTGGGTTACACACATTAACCAGTGTGTGTGTGTGTGTGTGTGTCCTGATTTAGAACACACCCAGCATTCTCCTGTGGTCATGAAGTTCAATAGTTCTGTGCAAATTATCTTTCGGGAAAGGGTGTGTTTCCTTCTGGATTTGGGCACTGCAGAATGTCAGAAAAACCTCTGCAGAACTCTAGAACAGTTTGAAAATCTCTGGCTGGAAGGGAAGCGGCTGCAGAACAACCATAAAGATCCAAGGCTTTGAGATCCTGCCATAAAGATCCTGCAGGTCTCTCTCCCGGGTCAAAGAATGTTGTGCAAGAAAGATTCTTTAAAAATAGGTACTTTATTAATTGCAAATGAGATGGGGCTGCTTGCAGAGTTTGGAAAAGTTCCTTTTTTTGGAGGACAACACTCAGAATCCCCCAGCCAGCTGAGCTGGCTGGGGGGTTCTGAGTGCTGTCCTCCAAATAAAAAAGAGGGGAAAAAAGGAACTTTTCTAAGCTCCGCTTCGGGCTGCTGAAGGACTAGCCCAGCACCCTCATCTGTATAAATATTTCACTATGTTCCCCTTCTCTACCCATTCTTACAATGTATTAATTTAGCTGCTTACTTTATGGTTATAGGATACCAAGTATATCATGCTTAGATAGCATAAATCTAGGCTTTGCGTAGTTAAGTGGTGGTTGTGCTACATTAGCCTTCTGCTGAATATCCATATTGTGCTCCTAATTTCATATCTGCAAATGTGTTTTGGTGTTTCTCCTAGCCTGGTGAGTTAACCAAAGGTACTGATGATAAGTTCTGAATAATCCAAGAGTCCAGCTTCCTTGAAGAACCGTATCTCCCCGTATGAACCCAGCAGAACATTGAGATCAGCTGGAGAGGCCCTTCCCTCTATCCCACCACCTTCTCAGCCTCCTTTGGTGGGAAGGAGGGAAATGGGGCCTTTTCGGTGGCTGCTCCCAGATTTTGGAACTCCCTCCCCAGAGAGGTTAGGATAGCCCCATCTTTACTCTCCTTCAGGTGGCATGTTAAAGCGTTTTTATGCCACCAGGCCTTTGCTGACAAATGAAGGTTGGACTGCCAGTGCTTCTGTTTTTAAGCTCTACTTTTAATTTTTATGGGGTTTTAAAAATATTTTATCATTTATCCTCCTTTATGGATCTGAAACATGGGTCACCTATCACCACCACCTACGACTCCTCGAGCGCTTTCATCAGCGCTGTCTACGCACAATCCTAAATATACACTGGACTGACTATGTGACGAATGTTGCTGTCCTTGAGCAAGCAGGGATCACCAGCATTGAGGCCATGATATTGAGAATGCAGCTGCGCTGGGCAGGGCACGTTTCTAGGATGGAGGACCATCGCCTCCCAAAAATACTACTCTACGGTGAACTCGCCACGGGTCAGCATAAGAGGGGCGCTCCAAAAAAGCGATACAAGGACTCCCTGAAACAACATCTCAGTCTTGGCCAAATTGATCACCAACAACCCAAAAACATCACCCAAGGAGACCTTCTGCTGTGCTTTTTGCAACCGGACTTGTTTATCTCGGATTGGCCTTTTTAGTCATCAGCGCGCTTGCAGAAAGCGTGGGATGAGTCCTTCCTGAATCTTCGTTTGCGAAGAAAAGCCAGAGAGAGGAATTTTAATTATATATGTGGTTTAACCTCTTTCTAATCCTTATGTATTGTACTATGCTTTTTAGCTATTGTTGTTTTTAAATGTTGTGGACCACCTTGGGTCCTACCAAATTGATCACCAACAATGGTCCGCCCTGGCCTCACATTGGGAGGCATGGAGACGCACTATCCACAATGCTGCAGCCTTATTTGAGAACTCACGCCGAACAAGTCTTGAAGAGAAACGACAACGCAGAAAGAATCACAACCCGGAAACATCACCCAAGGAGACCTTCTGCTGTGCTTTTTGCAACCGGACTTGTTTATCTCAGATTGGCCTTTTTTGCCATCAGTGCGCTTGCAGAATGTGCGGGATGAGTCCTTCCTGAATCTTCGTTCGTGAAGAAAAGCCAGAGAGAGAGTATTATTCCACGACCACGTTACTCAGTCACACTTAGAGAACATCACAAAAGTACAACCATGTAATGCATTAAGGAACTTATATGTGCATAAAGTGCCAATGGGATCCCAGGCAATGTTTAGGAGGGAACAGTGTTGTGGTTATTATTTTAACAAAACTATAATCCAAGAGGGATGTTGACAAGCTGGAACATGGTCAGCGAAGAGAGAACAAGATGATCAATGGTCTGGAAACCAAGACTTATGAGGAACAACTTATGTTTACCTGGGAGAAGAAAAGACTGGGAAGTGACATGATTGGTATCTTTAAATATCAAAAGGGATGTCATGTAGAAGATCATAGAATCATACAGTTGGAAAAGACCATAAAGGCCATCCAATCCAACCCTCTGCCTTGCATACAAGATGGAGCCAAGTTGTTTTCTGCTGCTCCAAAGACTAGAATATGAACCAATGGATTCAAATTGCAAGAAAAGAAATTCCACCTGAACATTAGGCAGAACTTCTTGACTCTAAGAGCTGTCCAATAGTGGAATGGACTCTTCCTGGGTACTGGGACTATGGAGTTTTTATATTGTAAGCCGCCCCGATTGCGTTGCAGAGGGGCGGGATAGAAATAAAATTTTATTTATTATTATTATTATTCCACTTCTTTGGAAATATCTGTACAGAAATTGGACAGGTATCTTTCAGGAGTGCTTTAGTTGTGTATTCCTGCATGACCTTGGGGGCTAGACTAGATGGCCCTTGAGGCACCTTCTAACTGTAATATTCTATCATTCTATAGGCATCCAAACAGTTCTCCTACTTTGATATCTTAATCAAACTCAATTTATCTACCCTAGCACTATTAAGTCACCATTTACTACCCTGTCCTCCCCCACCCACCAGCCAGACATGAAAGCAAGAGTAATGGAAAGGAAAGATACCATTAAACACTGATAGTTGAGCTTTAAATGTATTTTTAGCACTGGCATTTAATGACTTGGAGGCAGTTTTAACTACAAGCCACAAAATCCACTGAAATGCACTTTCATTTATAGAGGAAATCCCAACTTTGTAGCTGTGCAGTCCAATTACTGGAGTTTTATTCCATCCTATATGTAGCAGATAGATTAAAGCAGCTTAGGAGAGGGAGGCATAAGTGGGAAGAGATAACACCAGAGATGCCAGGACTTCCATTTCGCAGAGGACTGGGCTAACTCTGGCTCTGACGAACTGAGAGTACAGCTTTGCAGGAGAATACCCTGGCTAGGAGAAACAGGTGCACATCTTTGCTTGAGAAACGGGCTTCAAGAAACTAGGAGTGCAGATTTGCAGGAGAAAATCTGCAGAAGAATAGGATCACAAAATCACAGAATCATAGAGTTGCAAGAGACCACAAGCGCCATCTAGTCCAACCTCCTGCCATGCAGGAATACCCAATCAATTGGTGGGTGTTGTTCTTCCCTCAAACACACACACACCTGCTTCAAGGCACAGGATTGCTTTGATTTTGACTAAGCTTTACCCATCAAGAGGGTGTTGCACTGAAAAGAGAGAGACACCAAAACTCATTCACATCTAGAACTCTTCTATTTGCTGTATCCACATTCCTTTGATAACTCTGCTTGCTCTTTTTTTTTTTTTTTGGATGCCTGAACTGCATTTCCAAATGTTCATCTGAAGTTTCTGCAATGCTAGAAATCTGGGGACTGAAGGAAAATTTCATTGGTGGGGAAATTCTTATTGGGGGGCTGTAGTGGGTGGGAATTGGGTCTGCTTTCATCTTTGTTATTACTCTTCAGATATGTTTTAAACTGTTAACTTTGTGCTTCTTAAAGAAGTTTTTTTATAAAAAAAAAATTCATATATGTTTTTGGCTGTGCTTTATTTATGTCTGTTGTAAATGTCCTTGGGCACTGAATCAGGAGGAAAGTGGAATAATTCATTAATTAAATCTTTTTTGGGTAACCAAACACAATTATTGTTGTTGTTGTTGTTGTTTCTATCCCACCCCTCTGCAATGCATCGGGGAGGCTTACATCATAAAAATTCCATAATTACATTAATACCCTAACCCACCCACCCCTTAAAACAATATTAAATTAAACAGATTAAAACATACAAGGCCTTTCCCTAAGCAGATCAGTAATAAAGGGTATATGAATGACCACCCTATCTTTCCTCACAGAATAAAAACATTGGAAGGGATCCCCCAAGGGCCATCTAGCCAACCCTTTGCCGCTCAGGAATTCACACAGAGATGGACATCCAACTCTTTAAACAAAGACCTCCACCATTCTAAGGCCAACTTTAGGAGGGAACAATTGTTTCTGGATGAACTGAGTTTCCAATTCTTTTTTGCTCCAATTCTGCCTGCTTATCCACAAATTGTATTCAAACTCTTTCTTGAACTATCCTGAATTTATTTGCCCCCTCCTTCCCCTTCTCTTAGGAGGCAGTCGATTCCATGGTAAAATGCCTCTTCCCATTAGGAGGAATCCAGCACCCTCTGAGGAATCAGTTCCACTGTCAGAGTCTTCTTTCTCATATGGAGTTTGAATCTCCTTTCTTGTCATTTGAATCCACTGTTTTATTTGGAGTCCTAGGAGCCTCCCAAAATACCTTGGGGAGGCCATGTGCTTCCAGTGCCTCTCACATGTTTATCTCCCTGGAAATAAACAGCTTTGGGAAGCGCCTGTGCTTCTTTGTCCTCCAGGGGTCCCAGAACTGTTTTTAAATTGGAGAAGGGGGTCCAGCATGAGTAGGGAGGTTGTTATTCATTTTGGCTACTTGCAGGTACGTTTTTACAAACCAATGAAAACACAGTACCCCCCCAGTTGTTGTTGCTAACTGCTGTCAAGTCGACTTATGGTGATCCTATGAATCTGAGGCCTCCAAGTCGCTCTGTCATCAACAGGCCTGCTCAGGTCTTGAAAACACAGGGTTGTACATTCCTTGATTCAGTCTATCCATCTGGAATGGGGTCTTCCTCTTTTCCAACTGCCTTCTACCTTGCCAAGCATTATTGTATTTTTAGTGAGTCATGCCTTCTCATGATATGGCCAAAGTATGATAGCCTCAGTTTCGTCATCTTGGCTTCTAGGGTGAGTTCAGGTTTGATTTGCTCTCGGACCCATTGATTTGTCTTTTTAGCAATCCATGGTGTCTATAGAAATCTCCTCCAGAACCACATTCCAGAGCAGTTGATTCTTTTCTTATCAGCTTTCTTCACTGTCCAGCTCTCATAACCTTTCACAAAAATTGGAAATATAGTGAATCATTGAATCATAGAATTGTAGAGTTGGAAGAGACCACAAGGGCCATCCAGTCCAACCCCCTGCTACGCATGGACAATAGTGATTTTGGTATTCAACAATAAAGTAAAGAATTGTTGTGTGCCTTCAAGTCATTTCTGGCTTATGGCGACCCAAAGGTGACTCTATCACAGGGTCTTTTTGGCAAGATTTTGGTTTGCATTGCCTTCCTCTGAGGCTTAGAGAGTAGGACTTGCCCAAAGTCATTAAGTTTTCAGTCGCTTGGCACTTTTTAAATTTCTTTCTCCTTTTTGTTGCTCTACCAGAGAATTTGGGAGGAACTAAAACATCCTGCAAAGATTGGGAGACATCTCTTGCCCATGAATGGAGACAAGAAGCTCTGCAACTTGGGTAGCCAGTTAAAAAAACCAGCTCTACCCAGTGTAACACACACCATTATAGTAGATTTGGAAGGTTCACACTGTTCAGATGGTCGCTAATATTTTAGGAAAAAATATTGCCTTGTTTTACATGTGGGTGGTGAGTGGCTGAGGGAGGGAGAGGAGGGAGGGGCCCTTGTGAGGCTGGGGGTGAAGATGAAGATTGAACATCAGGAGTGGATTGTGAGGTGGAGAGGGAATTTGCATGTGGGTGGTGATTGGCTGAGGGAGGGAGGGGAGGCAGGGGATTGGTTGGGTAAGTGGCCAAACTGCACGCTGGAAGAGGGAATGTACCTAAGAGTTGTATATATATAGATTGCTCCTACCCAAACTTACAGTTCTTCTCCTGCTACACCCAGTTGTGGAAGCCCATTGAGCTGGTACAGAAAAGGGGAGAGAGCACTAGTTGTCTACAAGCCAGTGGGCTGACAATTCCACTCTATGTTTTTGTCTCAAACAGTAATTGATTTATTCAAGTTCCTGCACCCTATTTCTGAAGCCTCCTGTTTTTGCAGAATAAGCTTAAGTACCCTTGACAGTTACCTTACAATTCAGGTTTAAAAACCTGGAGTAGATCCACTGCTCCATTAAAATTGGAGCCACTCTCTGGAACTGGGAGAGTGCTCTCTAACCCCCCATCCTCACACTAGCCTGACCTACCCTTTGAATACTAGTGGGGAGGGGGTGGTATTGCCAAGTGGATGTGTGGGTCTGTATTGCCAGCAGTATTGCCAACTGGATGTGTGGGTCTGGGGCAGAAAGCAAGATCTGTAAAATATAATAAACAACTCTGAATAAAACTCTATAAAATCCTCCATAAGAACCACTCATCTCTAACCAGGACTCTGAGCATCTATGGCCATGAGGCTGTTGGTGTCATGAGTAAACATCCCTATGGGAGCAGCTGGACATTTTTGTCTAAATGTTTGTATTCAGTTTCGGATATGGAGTTGTACATGTCCTCACACTGCCACCAAGCATAGAATCATAGAGTTAGAAGAGACCCCAAGAGCCATCCTGTCCAACCACCTACCTTGCAGGAATAGACAAAGCATCCCCACAGATGGCTATTCAGCCTCTGCTTAAAAACCTCCACAGAAGGAGATTCAACCACACTCCCAGGCAGCAGTGCTTTCCACTGTTGAACAGCTCTGACCCTCAAGATGTTCTTCCTCATGTTTAGGTGGAATCTCTTTTCCTGTAGTCTGAACCCATTGCTCCGTGTCCTAGTCTCTGGGGCCGCAGAAAACAAGCTTGCTCCATCCTCAGTATGACATCCCTTCAAATATCTAAACATTCCTATCATGTCCCCTCTCCACCTTCTCTTCCCCAGGCTAAACATGCCCAGCTCCCTAAGCCGCTCTTCATAGGGAATAATGGCTCCCACCATTGTGGTCACCCTCCTCTGGACATGCTCCATCTTGTCAATATCCTTCTTGAATTCTGGTGCCCAAAACTGGAGACGGTATTCCAGGTGAGGTCTGGCCAAAGCAGAATAAAGTGGTACTGGGAATTTTAAAGTGGATTCTGTGTTGAATTAGATTTAAAGCCTAAATACTCCAACTCCCTGTGCACATGGTATTTGTCCACATGGGGCAGCTGGAGGCTTCCAGGTTAGGAGAGCAGGGAAGATGCTCTGGGTTTTATTCCAGATGTTGAAAGGGATACGGTGCTGATTCTATTTGAGGGATGCACTTCAGAACTTTGAATAGCTCCTTTAACACTCTTCATGGGTTCAGCACCACGTAGAGCTCCTTGAGTAGTGGTGGTGTTTGTGGGGGTAGCTGTATGCCTTCAAATTGTTTATGTCTTAGGGTGACCCCAAGGTGAACCTATCATGTTTGGGGGCAAGATTTGTTCAGAGGAGGTTTCCCATTGCCTTTCTCTGAGGCTGAGAAAGTATGATTTGCCCACAATCTCTCAGGGGTTTTCCATGGCTGAGCAGGAATTCAAACCCTGGTCTCCCAAAGTTCTACTCTCACACGCAAACTACTACACCATGCAAGCTCTGAATGCCTTTGGGATAGCCTACAAAGAGGTTCAGCACCATGGAGAGAGAGCTCCTTTGGGTTGTCCCCCAAATAGATTCAGAATATGGGCGACTCCAGAGCAGGTTCACTGCACAATTGACATTAGAGTTTCTAACCACCACCACCCCCCATGCTCACTGGGACCCTACCAGCAGGATATGAATACAACTACCCTCCTTTGCTGGGCAATTCCTTTTGGCATCTATCTTGGCACCCCCACCTGGCTGGCTGGCAGCCATTTGCTTTCCTGGCCACTATCTGCCACACACTGGCTCTCTCTTTCTACACAGGGACAGGGGGCCACTTCGGCCACTCAGTCCAGTCTCGGGACAGGTTAATGGCTGGTCCTGTCTAAATTCTAGTGCAAATCTGTTTTTCTTAAATTTTACTTTGCCTTCTGTGACACTGGAATGAGAATCCAAACAAAGTGATTAAAAAAATAAATAAATCTAGCACACTAGGTAGGTAAAAATAGCTTCACGACTCCTGGAGTTTCTCATCAGCCTTTCTGCTCCTTTTGAAAGTTCTGCCTATATTATTCATTCTGCTTTTAAAAGAACAGGTGCGGGGGGGGGGGAGAGAAAAGAAAACAGAAAGGAAAAGAAACCTAAGTAAACAGCAAAATTGATGGTTATATTAACTCCAGGAGCCTACAACCTTTCCCCTTTCCCATTTGGTACCTAAATATAAAAATGTTCTTTGTAATTACTAAGTCCTGCTTGATCTAGAAGTGCATTAACTGTACATGCAACACAACCAAGATACACCCACCAAGTGTAATTCAACAGAAGAAAGACATCCACCTCCAGGAATGCAGGGGACTTAAAGTAAAAGAAAAAAGAAAGAAAAGGAAGATATCTGAAACACATTTTCAAACTGGTGGGTGAGGAAGGAGAGAGCGAGAGAGAGAGAGGCGCTAATGTAATGGGAAAGCATTCATATATTCCAATTAAATGGTTGGAAGAACTCTGGACCTAGGAAAAACTGATGGTAAGAGGAGGTTGACAGTAAAATAGACCGAGCTTGGGACATTAAGAGCGAAAATTAATTGAATAATATTATATCCAAGAAATTGGACACTAATTCACTAGCATAAACGCTAATAATTGTCATCATTTAATTCATCACATTATTATTCTCTAACTTGATCATTAAAACATGAGTGGGATTTACAGAGAATGGCATGGAAGAAGTTTCTGTTGAACTTAAAAAGAGCACATTTTGTTACTGGCTGCTTCAAAAGGTTGTCTTTCCCCTTTTAAAGCCTCCTATTTGGATGATTTACATAACTTTAAAGTAGACAGTGAAGACACTGAAATAGGTCAAGATTTTCTATTCCTTGGTTCCGTCATTAATCAGAATGGAGATTGTGGTCAAGAAATCAGAAGAAGACTAGGACTTGGAAGGGCAGCTATGAAAGAAAACCAGCTCCTTTGAAATGTGGTGCTGGAGAAGAGTTCTGTGGATGCCGTGGGCTGCTAAAAAGACAAATCCATGGTTCCTGGAGCAAATCCAGCCTGAATTCTCCCCGGAAGCCAAAATGATTAAATGAAGGCTGTCATACTTTGGACATACCATGAGAATTAACACCGCATGACGTTATGTGTGGGGGGTGCCTCATAATTATGTCAAGGCACCTTGCACCATGATGTAAGAGCTTTGGGGCAAAAAGGAGGCAATTTGAGCAAGGGCCACCCCTTCTCTTCTTCTTTTTTGCTCCAATTTGACCCACGTTTCTGCCTCTGTCACAGTGTGAGTTTACTGATCGCTTATGATCCGGGTAGGAATCCCCCCTGCTTCCATGGCGTTTTTTGCCTACCCCACACTCTTACAAGGGACTTGGAGAGCTGGCCTTAGGGTGGTGTCATAAATAGGTGATCAACTGGCAGGTTGTGGGGGAGATGGGGATTAGTTCAGTGTACACCTATGGCACCCCTTTTGGGTGAAGGATGGCTCTATCAAACTACCCTTGCAGATCATGCAACTGGAGGGTGGGGAGTAGACTACCCTCGAGGCCAGCCCGAGGGTTGAGCCCTCACCAGAAGTCATGTGACTTGGGGTTCTGGGATTTTGCCTTCCAGCAGATGGTGCAGGGGGGGGGTAGCCCAATTGATGGAAAGCCCCCCTGGGGCTCAGGTGTTTCACCCAGAGAAGCTGGGAGGTAGGCCTGGTGAGACCATCGGCTCCAACTTTTCCTGCACTGGGTCTCCTCCTTAGTTTGCATATACCAAGAAATAGAGATTAAATAGGTGATAGAATAAATAAAACAGCCCATATTTTAACCCCAGCATTCACAGAATTATAGAATCATCGAGTTGGGAGAGACCACAAGGGCCATCCAATCCAACCCCCTGCCACACAGGAATAAACAATCAAAGTACTCCCAACAGATGGCCTTCCAGCTTCTGTTTAGAAACCTCCAATAAGAAGGGGAGACCACCACATTTCAAGGCAGTATGTTCCACTTCCAAACAGCTCTTACTGTTAGGAAGTTCTTCCTAATGTTTAGATGGAATCTCTTTTCCTGTAGTTTGAGTTCATTGCTCTGTGTCCTTGTCTCTGGAGCCACAGAAAACAAGCTTGCTCCATCCTCAACATGACATCCCTTCAAATATTTAAATAAGGCTATAATGTCCCCTCCTTACCTTCTCTTCTCCAGACTAAACATGCCCAGTTCCCTAAACCACTCCTCATAGGACATGGCTTCCAGACCTCACACCATCCTGGTCACCCTCCTCTGGACATGTTCCAGCTTGTCCATACCCTTCTGGAATTATAGTGCCCAGAACTGGACACAGTATTCCAGGTGAGGTCTGACCAAAACAGAATAGAGTGGCACTATTACTTCCCTTGATCTAGACACTATACTCCTATTAATGCAGCCTAGAATCGCATTGGCTTTTTTAGCTGCCACATCACACTGCTGACACATGTTCAACTTGTGGTCCACTAAGATTGCTAGATCCCTTTCACATGTACTGCCCTCAAGCCAGGTGTCACCCATCCTATATCTGTGCATTTCATTTGTACTGCCCAAGTGTAGTATCCTACATTTCTCCCTGTTGAAATTCATTTTGTTAGTTTTGGCCCAGCTTTCTAACCTGTTAAGGTCATTTTGAATTCTGTTCCTGTCCTTTGGGGTATTAGCTACTCCTCCTAATTTGGTGTCATCTGCAAACTTGATAAACATGCCATCTATTCCCTCATCCAAATCATTGATAAAGATGTTGAATAGCACTGGGCCCAGGACAGAACCCTGTGGCACCCCACTGGTCACTTCTCTTCAGGATGAAGAGGAGCCATTGGTAGCTATCCTTTGAGTTTGGTTGGTCAACCAATTGCAAATCCACCTAACAGTTGTATTGTCTAGCCTGCATGTTACTAACATTTTCGTAAGAATATCATGGGGGACTTTGTCAAAGGCCTTACTCAAATCAAGTGTGTCTGGCCTCATTATTTCATGTGTTGGTCATCAAGACTTGAGTCACTAAAAAGACAATAATGCTTGACAAGGCAGTAGGAAAAGTGGAAGCCTGCATTCCAGATGGATGGACTCAATCAAGGAAGCCACAGCTGCACTGAGTCTGCAAGGCCTGAGTAGGTCAGTTGATTATAGGGTGATTTGGAGGTCTCTAATTCATGGGGTTGCCATGGATCAAAGTCAACTTGATGGCAGTTAAAAACAACAAGAGCCTCCCACTTGGAATTTGTCATCACATGCACTACAAAGCCCAATATGGGATTTTTGCAAGGGGATTCTGAGAGCTGTCAAGTTAGGGAAGGCTGTCCTAAAGTATGCCATCTTACCATAAAACCTCTTCCATGCATTTGGTCCCTCATCTGCACCTCCCTTTTCCACCCCAACCAACATGAGCACTCCATTCACTCTTCAGATATCTTGCTAATGGTTAATACAGAGTGATTTATTTCAGTTAGAGGGCACTGATCTACCCCAAGTACAGTAATACGCTGATAGCTATAAAGATCAGTCAACGAATCAAGAGTGGAGAATTCTTAACTTGAAAATTTTGACCATCTCTGAGCATATGTAAAATCTTTTTTTCCCCTGTATGTCTGGATGATTGCATCCTTTCTGCCTCCCCACTCCCAGTCAGGAACTGTGGACTACAAAGATGTGGACTACAAACTGTGGGGCACAGTTTTACAGGCAGGATGGAGCTGGGTCACAAATGCAACCAGAGGTACCTGCAGTTTCAATGATCAGGTGTCCAATAAGCCCATTTTACCTTAACTTTATAACTAAAAGGGCATGGGTAAGCAGGAAGTAGAAGAGGAGGAAGGAAGAGGAAGCAGAGGGCAAAAAGCAGAACTGGAAAGGATGGGAACAGTATGGAGAGAAGGCAAGAGAGAAAGAAATGGGGAATGGGATGGAATGGAAGAAAACTTCACTTAATTACCCAAGAGCCTAGCACGGTGTAATATATTAAAGGACTGCAAAGGGGTGTATTGCAGTTCCTCCCAAATAACACTATAATGCAAATTAATCAATTATATTAAATAGAAACCAGTCCAAACTATATTCAATGGAAGGGGGAGAAGTCACTGAAGAGAGCACACTCCCATGTTGCAGAAAGATTCCTAATGCTTTTCTTTCGTAGAGGCCCATGAGGAGGAACACCTGCCTTTTGGCATAAAAGGCATTCCTGAAAGGGCTGAAAATATTATATAACAATTGGAGAGCTGTATCCAGTGTATCATATGCCATTATAGGATATTGTAAAGGTTATAAATTAATAACTCATTTTATATATTTATCCATATATTTTGTAAATTGTTTTATGTGTTTTTTTCTCAGAATCCTTTCACATGGTTCAGCTACATGGTATTATTTTAGGGAAAATATTGCATTGTTTTACATTTGGGTGGCGAGTGGCTGAGGGAGTGAGAGGAGGGAGGGGTCCTTGTGAGGCTAGGGATGGCAGGAGCAGATTGTGAGGTGGAGAGGGAATTTGCATGTGGGTGGTGATTGGCTGAGGGAGTGAAAGGAAGGAGGAACCTTGTGAAGCTGGGGTTGTCGATGCAGATTGAGTGGCAGGAGTAGATTGTGAAATGGAGGGGGAATTTGCATGTGGGTGGTGATTGGCTGAGGGAGTGAGAGAAGGGAGGGGCCCTTATGAGGCTGGGGGTGTAGATGCAGATTGAGAGGCAGGAGTGGATTGTGAGGTGGAGAGGGAATTTGCACGTGGGTGATGATTGGCTGAGGGAGTGAGTGGAGGGAGGAGCCCTTGTGAGATTGGGGGTGTAGATGCAAATAGAGTGGCAGGTGTGGATTGTGAGGTGGAAAGGGAATTTGCATGTGGGTGGTGACTGTCTGAGGGAGGGAGAGGAGGGAGGGGCCCTTGTGAGGCTGGGGGTGTAGATGCAGATTGAGAGGCAGGAGTGGATTGTGAGGTGGAAAGGGAATTTGCATGTGGGTGGTGATTGGCTGAGGGAGGGAGTGGAGGGATGAGCCCTTGTGAGATTGGGGGTGTAGATGCAAATAGAGTGGCAGGTGTGGATTGTGAGGTGGAGAGGGAATTTGCATGTGGGTGGTGATTGGTTGTATGTGTTTCCTGAGCAGCCAATCAGCACACTGGGAGAGGAAACATACCCAAGAGTTATGTATGTCTAGACTGGATATTTTACCACAGTAGAATCCAGTCCAGAGATACTCAACAGAGGAGGAGGGGACAGGAATTGATGTTTTTACCTCATACCATGAGTGTTTGATTCTCCTTCCCCCAAACCAGAAAAAAAATATTAGCCAAGATCCTACATAATACTTGTGTGGTATATGTAGTGTAAATCTACTCTCTAGTAGTTATTTGGTGGTTGTGCGACACCACCTTCTGCTGAATACTGATATTGTGCAACCAGCTGCATATCTGCAAATGTGCTTGCTATTTCCACAACCCTCAAACAGCACATTGATGGCACTGACAAAGAGTTATGTACCATCCAAGAATGTGCAACTACAGATGGAACAGTTATGCTTGGAGAATTCTGCTTACATGCTTGCACACAGCCAACTGGATATGGATGTTATATCATGGTCAGAAAAGTACACACACATGGGTAAGGGAACATATATGTGCAGAAAACACCAACAGGCCAAAGTAAGGTAAGTCATGCTGAAGGAAAAAGGATTTTCAAAGCAGGGATTTATTTATTTTTAGAAGTGACAGAGTTATTAAGCTGTTAGGAAATTCAAGGAAAAGCAGATTAAACATCTCCCCATGATTAACTGACATTTATCTACTAATAATATACTAATAGCAATAGCAACCTGAAATATAAGGGAAAGGGTTAACGTGAATAATTTTTACTTGGTGTTTGCTTCGTAATTTTCCATTATGACCTAATGACTGCTCGTAACAATTGGCTAAAATATACCTAATGTGCTCCCGTGGTTTGCTATATGTTGTTTATGTTGTTACTGGGTAAACTTCCCAAAACTGCTATAAATAACAAAGTGTATGTTTGCTTCTGTGCCCAATTGCTCAGCTGGACTGCTGACATCTAGACTGATATGATGTTAAATGAACAGTTAGCTTCAATTCACTCAGTATCTCTATTCTTGAACCCAAATGGTATGTGTTTGTGGGGGGGATTTCACCTAAAGTAGATCCATTGAAGGAACCAGCATGGTGTAGTAATTTGAATGTTGGACTATGACTCTGGAGACCAGGGTTCAAATCCCTGCTCGGCATTCATAACCCACTGGGTGACCTTGGGCAAGTGACACACTCTCAGCCCCAGAAAACCCTGTGATAGGGCCGCCATAAGTCAGAAACAACAGGCACACAACAATAACAAAGATCGATTGAATTAGTGAGAAGTGCAGAGTCAGAAGTTCTGACTTACCATTCAACCATTGATCTAACGGGTCTACTATAGCTGGGATTAAGCCACAACTGAGGCCCATTATTGTTTTTCTCATTAACTGAATCATGCAAAGATGGTTTACAAATCCAACAGACAGAGACAGGTACTAGGATGCCTAGGTACAGTGGGCCCTTGTTATTCACTAGGGTTTGGTTCCAGGACCCCCCATGGATACCAACATCCACGGATGCTTAAATTCCATTACATACAATGGTGTAGTAAAATGATGTCCCTTACATAAAATGGCAAAATCAAGATTAGCTTTTTGGATTTTTTTTTTCTGGAATACTTTCAAGCCATGGATGGCTGTATCCATGGATACAGAATCCGTGGATATGGAGGGTCGACTGTGCATCACACTGAAAGCACTGGAGCAGAAAGCAGAATCTCCAGTCAGATATAGCACCCAACCCCTCTGGGCAGTAAAGCCTCGATGAGAGCGAAGCATTCCAACAGAAGATCCAGTTTATGATCCTTATTCCAAAACACAAGGATATCTGTGGATATACAGGTATATTTTTCTGAATAGGCAAGCTCAGGGTGTGGTTAAAAAGAATCATAGAATCATAGAATCATAGAATTGCAGAGTTGGAAGAGACCACGAGGGCCATCCAGTCCAACCCCCTGCCACGCAGGAAAACACAATCAAAGCATCCCCGACAGATGGCCATCCAGCCTCTGTTTAAAGACCTCCAAGGAAGGAGACCCCACCACACTCCGAGGGAGTGTGTTCCACTGCCGAACAGCTCTGACTGTCAAAAAGTTCCTCCTCATGTTGAGGTGGAATCTCTGTTCCTGGAGCTTGCACCCATTGCTCCGTGTTCCAGTCTCTGGAGCAGCAGAAAACAAGCCTGCTCCATCCTCAGCGTGACATCCCTTCAAATACTTAAACAGGGCTATCATATCGCCTCTAAACCGTCTTTTTTCCAGGCTAAACATACCCAGCTCCCTAAGTCTCTCCTCATAAGGCATGGAAAATTCAATGGAAATGAAGAAACAAATGCCACACATGGGACTTTATCAAACAAGTCTCTAAAAATGTTCTTTTGGCACTATATTTTACACCATTTTTGTACTGGCAAAAGAACCCAAAATATCAAATGTTGCCGTGATTGCATGGAAGAGCAGCCTTGTACTTCCATGTCTGCTGCCGAGTGTGATCTCGGTGGTTCTCACGAGAAGACACCACCACACTTAAAAGTCTAAAAATGCCTAAATAAACAAACAAAATGAACACACAAGCACTGAAACATACTTTAAAACTTGCCTGCAACACAGGGAGGTTCATAAAAAGAGTGTCCCATGGCTAGTTTTTGTGTTCCTACCCGGAAGTGTTCTGGCAGAGATCGCCCATTGATGCTTGGAATTGTGCCAGCAGAACGGGCGCCATTTCACATGCTCACAATCATGGCAAAAAAAACGCCACAGCTGATCAATTGAGGGTTTGCCTGACAATAAAAAAGAATGCCTTGTTTACAATATATGATTGCAAAAGCATGACATCATCTGGTTTCGTGCACTTTTGTGTTCATTAGGTGTCATTATGTTGCCGTATTTTCCGCATCTGATAAAGTCCATGATCTTTGAAAACTTTGAGTGACTTCTATGGCCAGAATCCTGCACTGGCTTTACACTGGCACAAGCAGTTGCACTTTCTTAGAGCGTGTGCCAAGATGTTATCCTATTCCTGGTGGGGCAAATCCTGGCATGAACTGTTGCATAAGTCCTTGGGCTCCCCAAGATGACCTGTAAGCCTGGTCCTCAGCAGTAGGTGGGGAGTTGGATCAGTTCATAGAATCATAGAATTGCAGAGTTGGAAGAGACCACGAGGGCCATCCAGTCCAACCCCCTGCCATGCAGGAAATCTTGATCAAAGCATCCCTGACAGATGGCCATCCAGCCTCTGTTTAAAGACCTCCAAGGAAGGAGACCCCACCACGCTCCGAGGGAGTGCGTTCCACTGCCGAACAGCTCTTACTGTCAAAAAGTTCCTCCTAGTGTTGAGGTGGAATCTCTGTTCCTGGAGCTTGCATCCATTGCTCCATGTTCCAGTCTCTGGAGCAGCAGAAAACAAGCCTGCTCCATCCTCAGCGTGACACCCCTTCAAATACTTAAACAGGGCTATCATATCGCCTCTTAACCGTCTTTTTTCCAGGCTAAACATACCCAGCTCCCTAAGTCTCTCCTCATAAGGCATCGTTTCCAGACCTTTCACCATTTTAGTTGCCCTTCTCTGGACACGCTCCAATTTGTCAATATCCTTTTTGAATTGTGGTGCCCAGAACTGGACACAGTATTCTAAGTGAGGTCTGACCAAGGCAGAATAGAGTAGCACTATTACTTCCCTTGATCTAGACACTATACTTCTATTGATACATGAAGGTGCACAGCCATAATGCCCTTTGCCTAACACCACAACCCAGTAACTCCAGTGTAGCTCTATTGGCCTGAGGTTATGCTACAGAACCAGCTAACAGGGATCTCAGCCTATAGAGATAAAACTGGATGCTCCCTTGAGACTTCTCACAAAAAAACCACAATCAACAGCTGGAACAAGCAGGCTGAAAATGAAACACTCCACTGCCATCAAAGCTATAGTAACACAGTTACGCCACACTCTCATTTGAAGGGAAGCACAGTTTTGGTGCTTTTTGTGGGACAGAACATAAGCTCCGACACCGATCGTTAAGTGTAATAATTAGATGGGTTTTGTGTTGCAATTTTAGTATTCAATCACAATTAGTCAGGAATGGATCTGCGCAAACTGAATGCAATGTCATTATCTTCCCTCAGTAGAAAAAGCTTTCCCAAGACAGAATGAAACACACAACTGGGATGACACCTTGAATGCCTGCAGTCGGCTGATAACACCCTCATAGGAAGAAAAGAAGAAAGAAATCAGTTTGGTTGAGCAACGGGAGGTGCAGGTGGAGGGACTGACTTGGGGCATTAATGCTGTGGGGTGGGAGATGGTTGGTAAGCAATTCCAAACTAAATGCATTAATTGGTTATACTTGAAGGATGAGGCTGAGGAGAGTTCATTTCAACTAAGGAGAACAGCTGGAAGGTGAGCATCACTTTAGAATCATGGAGTTGGAAGGGGCTTCGTGGGCCATCCAGTCCAATCCTGCTGGTTGCAGGAAGTCTAGCTAAAACATCCCCAGCAGGGAGCTGTCCAGCCTCTTTCTGAAAACATCCAGAGAAGGAGACCCCACCACCTCTCTAGACAACTGGTTCCATTGCTCAACCGCTCTCACTTTCAAGAAGTTCCTTCTAATGTTCAATCAAAATCTACCCTCCTGTAACTTCCAGCCATTAGACCTAGTCCTCCCCTCTGGGGCAGCAGAGAACAGGCCTGCCACCTCCTCTCTGTGGTAGCCCTTGAGGTACTTAAAGAGGGCAACCATGTCTCTTCACCAAGCTGAACACGCCCAGCTCATTCAATCTTTGCTCATATCTTTTGTTCTCTCTACCTCTCATCATTCTTGTTGTCATTCCCTGAACCTGGAATCATAGAATCATAGATCTGGAAGAGACCACAAGGGCCATCCAGTCCAACTCATGCAGGAACACACAATCAAAGCACATCCAATCTGCTCCAACTTGTCTTTGTCCTTCTTAAAATGGAGCACACAGAACTGAACTCAGTACTCCAGATGAGGCCTCATTTGCACAGAATATAGTGGGACTATTAATTCCCTTTTATAGTGGGACTTTTTCAGACGGGGCCAAATGCCCATTCCTGCCCCGCAAGCCCCAATCCCGTTCTTGCCGTGGAATAAAGGGAAAATGTTCAAACACTTACCTTATTTCTGTGGCAGGAACATCCTCCCTCTCCCCAAGCTGGCCAGTCATAAATGCAGCCATCATAAGGCTGCCTTTACGACCGGCAACTGAAATTGCGCCCATTCTCATGAGA
Organism: Gambelia wislizenii; assembly: GCA_030847615.1. Lineage (NCBI taxonomy): Eukaryota > Metazoa > Chordata > Lepidosauria > Squamata > Crotaphytidae > Gambelia > Gambelia wislizenii. The sequence continues at coordinate 497,668,250 of JAUMIR010000001.1, read as the reverse complement.
GAACGGGTGCACAGCAAATTTGAAAAGAACCCCCCAAGTATCAAAAATAAAATCAAAACACACACACAAAAATGACAAGTAACCCGGGGTGGGGGGAAGGTTACCACTTACCTGGATGTCCTGATCGTGGCCAGAAGTGCTCAGACGGGACCTCCTCCCCCAAGCCTGTCATCTCGGAACAGGAATGGGGCTCCTTTTCCAACATCCCTGATTCCATGACAGACACAGAAGGGGTGTTCTAGTCACAATGTTTCATTGTGAATAGAATACTCCGGGAGCAGGACGGGAGCAAGACGGGAGCAGGATGGGAGTAGGATGAAAGGGGTCGACGTCATCCAAAAGGGAGCCCCTTTCTCAACCCTGTTCCTTGCCTGCCATGGAATATTGGCCCCATCTGAAAATATCCCTAGTCACATAGTCATAAAGGTGTCATTAGTTTTCAGCATCTCTCAACCAAGTTTTAGTAACTTGTGGGCTACTCGGCATTGTTGGACTGCAAGTCCTAGCAGCCCTGGCCAACACAGGCAATGGGAGGCATGATAGGAGTTTCAGCTCCTAGTAGATGGTCTTAGAATCAAAACAGAGAAGTGAGGGCATCAAGAACAGGAATGTGGTGAAAATTCTCAAAAAAAAATCACATTCTTGTAGAGAGAGGTATTTTGTTTTTGCTGAGAAATCAACCCTCCCGCCCGCCCGCCCCCAAAAAACACCACCTTCTAGAAGCACAGGCCCTTGTGGGCCCTTCTGACTCTTACACAGTTGTCCTTCCACATTCACGGATTTGGCATTCACGGTTTTAAGTATTCATGGCTTGAAAATATTCTTAAAAAAATTATAATCCAAAAAGCAAACCTTAATTTTGCTATCTTATATAAGGGACACCATTTTGCTATGCCACTGCATATAATAGGTTTGAGGAGTCGTAGGTGGTGGCAATAGGTGACCCATGTTTCAGACCCATAAAGGAGAATAGACAGTACAATGGCTCTATACACACTGATTTTTGTGTTTTGCCTCAGGTGTTTATTACTCCAGACTCTTTTGTAAAGTCTTCCAAATGCACTATATGCCTTTGCTACGGCCAAATTGATCACCAACAATGGTTCGCCCTGGCCTCACATCGGGAGGCATGGAGACGCACTATCCACAATGCTGCAGCCTTATTTGAGAACTCACGCCGAATAAGTCTTGAAGAGAAACGACAACGCAGAAAGAATCACAACCCAAAAACATCACCCAAGGAGACCTTCTGCTGTGCTTTCTGCAACCGGACTTGTTTATCTCAGATTGGCCTTTGTAGTCATCAGTGCACTTGCAGTAAGCGCGGGATGAGTCCTCCCTGAATCTTCGTTTGTGAAGAAAAGCCAGAGAGAGAGTATATCATGGGACTTGAGTAGTCACGGATTTGGGTATTCACGGGGGGTCCTGGAACCAAACCCCAGCGAATGTGAAGGGACAACTGTACAGTTGGTCTTCCATATCCACAGATTCTGCACCCACAGATTCCCCCATTCACATTTCAAAAATATCCCCCCACACACAAAAAATTATAATCCCAAAAAGTGAACCTTGATTTTGCCATTTTATATAAGGGACACCATTTTACTCTGCCATTGTATATAATGAGACTTGAGCATCCACGGATTTTAGAATCCATGCTGGGTTCTGGAACTGAACCCCAGCAGATATCAAGGGCCCACTCTACAGCCGGCCTTCTGTATCCACAGGTTCTGCATCTATGGATTCAGCCATCCACATCTTGAAAATATCCACAAAATTCCAAACAGCAAACCTTGATTTTGCCATTATATATAAGGGAAACCAATTTTCTACATCATTGTATATTATAGGACTTGGGAATCCACAGTTTTTGGTATCCATGGAGAGTCCTGGAACCAACCCTCAGTGGATATCAAGGACCCACTGAAATCCAATTGTCAAGGTCCTACATCAGGACTGCATATGGATTGGATTTACACCTTAACTGGGCTTGGCTGCCATTGTATTGAATGAAAGAGATGTAATTCTCACCAAGTTTTTTCCCAAAGGAAGCAATGAATCATTTTAGCAGTTTTCTTCCCACTTCAAGGAAGTCTTTGAAAAATGCAGTTTTTGAAGCCTATTTGCAATCTTGAATGTATTCTGTATAATTTTTGCATGTGGTTGTTTTGTGCAGAACATAGCATTTTCTGCACAATAAATAATATTTTCTGTGAAGGCTCATTTTTTTTTTTGGAAATATTATTCCCTGCACAGACGATGCTGTGGTTTTGCTCAAAATATCCATGTGTTAATTTTGTGCAAAAGAAGTCCCACACTGCAAAGATTCTCATCAGGCCAGGACTCTTTTTCTCAGGGTTTCTTGACACATAAGAACATGGTTTTTTTCAACAGTATCTGAATATTTTCAAATATTGTTTCCTTCTCTACTGAATGGCAAGATTGTGCAACTGAAACAATGCGCTTAGTGTGCAAGCAAACTCACAACCCAGTCTGCACAATGTGCATCCACACACAGTCTGCATATGCAATGGCACCACAGGTGCAACTCCACTTCTACAGCTTCAGAATGACTGTGGACAATCTGCAACAGACAAAACTGTCCAAACCCTTCTTGTAGGGAAATTTACTCATGTGTAACACACCAACTCATAGGCTTCTGGCCTATGAGATTTTATTTCAGTTCCAGAACAAGACAAGAAGCATTTTGCTTTTCGATGGGGCTTCTACAATTTCCAGAAAAACATCTCTGCATGAAAGAACTATCTTCCTTTTGTTTGTTAAGCAAAGAACTCACACAGAGCAAGCACAGAAGGACTGTGTGATTGATGAAAAAGGTTTGAAGAAAGCTCATTGATTGAAGAAGAAGCAGGATAAAAATTATGGTTTCATGCAATCTGTTCTGTGCATCTGTGCAATTGCACAATTTGCACAAAATTCATTCTCACAAACACAAGAACTTTTAGTGAAAAGGGCAGGAAGTATCTCAGCACATCACTAGGGCTTGTCTGTACTGGCCAGAATATGCCATGTTCTGGCCAGACTATTCCAGCCCTGGGCCTGTGGAGTTTTCCCCTCGTTGCCTGCCCTTTCCATTGCAGCAATGGAGGGATTTCCGCACAGCTGCAATCTGGCGTGAAGCAGTGCTTCTCTTCCCTATGGTAGTTGCATCTTCTGAGGCCAGGAACAATGTGCCCGGCCATGGATGAGCTCAGCAGACATGATGCGTGTGACCCAGCCAGGAAATGGCTGTGCCTGACACCACATGGGCTGCATGTATGGACGTGAGCTACATGTATTGCAGTAATGGAACTCACTGTTTCTGCAAACAAACCGCAGCAAACGGTGAGATTTTTACCATGTGTCTGCTCTGTTTTAAGGGGTATTTGCCTCAGATTCTTGTTGGAACTCCCCAGATGTCATAGAATCATAGAACTGTAGAGTTGGAAGAGACCACGAGGGCCATCCAGTCTAACCCCATTCTGCCATGCAGGAAATCACAATCAAATCATTCCCAACAGATGGCCAACTAGCCTCTGTTTAAAAACCTCCAAAGAAGGAGACTCCTCCACACTACACGACATAGAATCATAGAATTGCAGAGTTGGAAGAGACCACAAGGGCCATCCAGTCCAACCCCATTCTGCCATGCAGGAAATCATGATCAAAGCACTCCCAATGACAGATGGCCATCCAGCCTCTGTTTAAAGACCTCCAAGGAAGGAGACCCCACCACGCTCCGAGGGAGTGTGTTCCACTGCTGAACAGCTCTGACTGTCAAAAAGTTCCTCCTCATGTTGAGGTGGAATCTCTGTTCCTGGAGCTTTCTGGGTTTTAGACCAAACATTCCAGGAGCCATCCAAGGTGTAGCACTTATTTCTGGGACACGATTCAAAACCTCAGGTGCCTCCCAAAGCATGGGGTATATCTCAGACCAGTTTCATTGTATTGGACCTTTCTGTTCCCAAACAACAAAAACAAAACCACAGGCATCTCCAGGGGTGGGGAAAATGTACCCATAAGCTGCGTAGAATCATAGAATCAGAAACTTCGAAGGAATCACTGAGGGCCATCTAGTTCAACCCCCACCATGCAGGAAGACACAACTAAAGCATTCCTTCTGAATCTTTCTGTTTACAGAAGAAAAAAAAACTATTATCTCTCCTGGAAGCCAAGCACAAAAAACTGCAGCTTTTAAAGAGGTTTCTGGGACCCTCAGAATGTTTTCAAAAATTCAGTATTCAAATTTCAAATGTTTAGCATCAAGGGAATTCCCTTTCTCCCATTTTCTGGCATTTTTTAAAAAAATTAGTTATAGAATTATAAAGTCACCACCACACAATGGAATACTAATGAGCCCCCCAAGCAAGCCTCCTAATCCATGCAACCTCAAGAATGTACCTGCAAAAGTCACCCCCCCCCAATAGTATTACTAATTAATCCTGATTGACTAGACTGAGACTATTGTACTTTGGACACATCATGAGGAGAGATGACTTGTTTGGAAAGATGATAATGCTGGAAAAAGTATTAAGTGGTAGGAAAAGGGGAAGACAGCATTATCCATGATAAATGGACTCCATCTAGGAAGCCACAGCTGGAGGCTCTTGGAGGTCTCTCATTTATCAGGCTGCCCTGAGTTGAGTCCAGTTTGATGGCAAATGACAATAGCAACAAACTAGTCATTAAATCAACATACACACCCACTAGATTCATGGCCCAGAACTATGGAAATATCACACCACAGTTCCAGCACTATGATTCCAGATTAACTGCCCTGTTTCCATACTATGGAATCCTGGGACTGGTATCATAGAATCATAGAATCATAGAATCGCAGAGTTGGAAGAGACCACGAGGGCCATCCAGTCCAACCCCATTCTGCCATGCAGGAAATCACGATCAAAGCATCCCCGACAGATGGCCATCCAGCCTCTGTTTAAAGACCTCCAAGGAAGGAGACCCCACCACGCTCCGAGGGAGTGCGTTCCACTGCCAAACAGCTCTTACTGTCAGAAAGTTCCTCCTCATGTGGAGGTGGAATCTCTGTTCCTGGAGCTTGCATCCATTGCTCCGTGTTCCAATCTCTGGAGCAGCAGAAAAGTAGTTTAGGGAGGAGTGCTTAGAATTCTCATCCAGAGAGTTCTAGCGCCTCACCAAACTGCAAATCCCAGGATTCCCCTATGAGACTGCCCAAACTCTAAGGTCTTCAGGGGCACCCCTTCTCTCCATCCTACCCCCTTAACAGGCATAGTTGGTGAGAACACAGGAGAACGTCTTCTTGACAGCTGCTCCCCCACTTTTGAACTCCCTCCCCACGGAAGCTAGGATGGCACCTTCTTTCTTTTCCTTTGGTGACAGTTTAAGACCTTTCTTTTCCAGCCAGTCTTTGGAAACTGATTGTAACAAGAAAAGGGCTTTTACAGTCCTGAACTGTTCTGCAGATACCATGGACTGTTAAAAAGGCAAACAAATGGATCTTTGAACAAACCGAGCCTGAACTCCCCCTAGAACCAAAGATGACCAAATAGAGGCTGTCATACTTTGGTCATATTATGAGAAGGAATGACGCACTAGAAAAAGCAATCATGCTTGGTAAGGTAGAAGGCAGTAGGAAAAGAGGAAGACCCCATTCCAGGTGAACAGACTCCATCAAGGAAGCCACGGCTGCCCTGAGTCTGCAAGGCCTGAGCAGGGCAGTTGAGGACAGCGGGTCTTAGGGGTCTCTCATTCATGGGGTCACCATAAGTTGAGGCCAGCTTGAAGGCAGTTAACAACAACCACTGATTTCAATCTCTTTAAAGTCAGATTTTAATTGGCTTAAATTCTGTTGTTATTTAATACTGTTTTAATCTTACATCTGTATCTTTTTCAACTATGTGTTTTATTGTATTCTCTGTCTTTTTGTAAACTACCTTGAGTTCCAGCCTGGGAGAAAGACGGGATATATACCGTATATTCCGGTGTATAAGATGACTTTTTAACCTTGTCAAAACCTTTTAAAAATTAGGGGGTTGTCTTATACGCCGGAATAGGGCTTTCCCCACCGAGGCTTCGGAAGGACGGGTGGCTGGATGGATGGGGGGAGGTTTGCCAGCACCCGCCCTTCCCGAAACCGCGATGGGGAGCCCTATAAGTAGATACCCCGCCCAGCAAGCCACCCCTCCGTACCCCCCCAAGCAGCAATCGTGCTCCCAGTTGCAGCTTCGGGGAGGGGTGGTGGCGGCTGGAAAGCCCCATCCCCTCGAGCCACCCTTCCACCCTCCCCGAAGCCGCGATCGGGCTTCCTTCAGGGAGGGGGGGTTAGCTAGAAACCCCCCCTCAAGCCACCCATCCACCCTCCCTGAAACCATGATCGGGGGCTTCAGGGAGTGGGGCTGGCTGGAAAGCCCCCCCCCTCGAGCCACCCTTACATTTGCCCCCTCTCCTCTGCCTTTGATTCCTTCAGGAAGGGTGGATGGGTGGTGGCTGGAGGGGGGAGGCTGGAGGGGGGAGTCTGGGATATACAGTTGTCCCTCCATATTCACAGATTTGACATTCATGGATTTAAGTATTCACAACTTGAAAATATTATTTAAAAAATAATAATCCAAAAAGCAATCCTTGATTTTGCCACCTTATATAAGGGACACCATTTTGCTATGCCATTGCATAGAATGGGACTTGAGTATTCACGGATTTAAGTATTCTCAGGTTGAAAATATTCTTTAAAATATAATAATAATCCAAAAGGCAAATCTTGATTTTGCCATCTTATATAAGGAACACCATTTTGCTATGCCATTGCATAGAATGGGACTTGAGTATTCACGGATTTGGGTATTCACGAGATTCCTGGAACCAAACCCCAGTGAATGTGAAGGGACAACTATACTCACCGTATAAGAGAAGGAGGGGTTGTCTTACATGGCGTTTATATCCCAAACTCTATATTTTAACTTAAACATTGGGGGGTCGTCTTATACTCCCAGTCGTCTTATAGGCCGGAATATACGTATCAAGTCATGAATGGGCAGATGGATGGATGGATGGATGGAACCATGGCAGTTAAAGTGGAATCACAGTGCTATAACAGTCCAGTGTGAAATGTCCCTGGGAAGCCAAGTCCAAAGGCTTTTTCACACTACACAACTATAGCACTATGATCATATTCCCATAATTGTGTAGTGTGGAAGGGCCCCTGTCACAGATGCATAAGTTACCCCTAGAAGCAGAGGGGTATTCTTATCCTATGTACAACTTTCAGCTCAAGAATGCAAAAGAGGAGTTATGCATAGCCATGCACATATGCATGCCAACATCCATGTGCATACCACTGTGTATTCAATTATACACTCAAGTTGGGCATCCAGTTCAACACATGGGTTGTGTAGCACATCAATGCAAAACTCCATCCATGGAAAGTTATAGGATCTCAGCCCGTGGCTTCCTGGATTTCTCTTCCCAGCCAGCCAGACCTTGCTGCAGTTCTGTGTTTGCAGTCTTTATTTAGGACTTGCGTAAGAGGATTCTTATTTTAAACATTAAACCTCCAGAGTTACAGAATCAGATCCCATTGCACTCCACGGGAAACAGCAGCATTCCTTAAAATAATCCCAATTTGACGCTCTCTGTTCTAATGTGATAGCAATCGAGGCGGAGGGAGAGAGAGGCGTGGAATGATATCTCAGAACTGATTTCCCTGGAAAATATGTACTGTTAAAGCACTTCAGATTGCTGAGGCTCTGCAGAGCAATTTTGTTCACAATGTGCTATAAAAAGCTGAGACATCGCCACTGTTTCAACGTTCGTTAGCAGCCGCACCCGTTTAAAGAGCTGAATTGAGGTGGCATGGGGGTGTCTTCTCTCTTAATTAACATGCCGGGGGTAAGGCTTCCCTGAGATGAAGGTCCCACTGTAACGCTTTTCTTTTAAAATAGCATTAATGTTTTAAATGTATTTCTTCCTTTTCACTATGCACTCCTGGTGTTTGCCTTTCCTAGTTTATGAAGCTGTTCAGTGAAAATTAGCTGCCAGAGAGAATGACACAAGGAGAAGGAAACCCTGCCAACAGACCCCTCCTTGCCTCTAAAAAGAAACGGAGAACAACACCCATACTTTTGGTTGACCATGGGAGAGCTACAGTAACAATTACCTTTGCGGGCACAATCAATAAGGATAATATCTATCTATCTATCTAAAAGGCTTGTGTATGTACAATAGGCCTGGGTACGTTTCCAACTCTTGGGTGCATTTCCTCTTCCAGTGTGCTGATTGGCTGCTCAGGAAACACACCCAACCAATCACCACCCACATGCAAATTCCTTCTCCACCTCACAGTCCACTCCTGCCAGTCAATCTGAATCTACACCCCCATCCTCACAAGGGCCCCTCCCTCCTCTCCCTCCCTCAGCCAATCACCACCCAGATGCAAATTCCTTCTCCACCTCACAGTCCACTCCTGCCACTGAATCCGCATGTACACCCCCAGCCTCACAAGGGCCCCTCCCACCTCTCACTCCCTCACCCAATCACAACCCACATGCAAATTCCCTCTCAACCCCACAATCCACTTCTGCCACTCAATTTGTTTCCACACCCCCAGCCTCACAAGGCCCCTCCCTCCCCTCCTTCCCTCAGCAAATCACCACCCACATGCAAATTCCCTCTCCACCTCACAATCCACTCCTGCCACTCAATCTGCATCTACACCCCCAGCCTCACAAGGGCCTCTCCCTCCTCTCATTCCCTCAGCCAATCCCCACCCATATGCAAATTCCCTCTCCACCCCACAATCCACTCCTGCCACTCAATCTGCATTTCCACCCCCCAGCCTCACAAGGGCCCCTCCCTCCCTCAGCCAGTCACCACCCACATGCAAATTCCTTCTCCACCTCACAATCCACTCCTGCCACTCAATCTGCATCGACACCTCCAGCCTCACAAGGGCCCCTCCCTCCTCTCCCTCCCACAGCCAATCACCACCCACATGCAAATTCCCTCTCCACCTCACAGTCCACTCCTGCCACTCAATCTGCATCTACACCCCCAACTTCACAAGGGCCCCTCCCTCCTTTCTTTCAGTCCCTCAGCCAATCCCCACCCACATGCAAATTCCCTCTCCACCCCACAATCCACTCCTGCCACTCAATCTGCATCTACACCGCCAGCCTCACAAGGGCCCCTCCCTCCTCTGACTCCCTCAGCCAATCACCACCCACATGCAAATTCCCTCTCCACCCCACAATCCACCCCTGCCACTCAATCTGAAGGGTACCAAGATGGAAACCAAGCCCTACGTAGAATGGTTGAAGGACTTGGGTATAAATGGAGAAGAGACATTTCAGAGGGATGTCATTCAGCGATCTTCAAACAGCTGGAAGTTTAGCATTCAGAAGATCACAGAATCATAGAGTTGGAAGAGACCACGAGGGCCATCCAGTCCAACCCCCTGCCATGCAGGAAATCACGATCAAAGCATCCCCGATAGATGGCCATCCAGCCTCTGTTTAAAGACCTCCAAGGAAGGAGACCCCACCACGCTCTGAGAGAGTGTCTTCCACTGCCGAACAGCTCTTACTGTCAAAAAGTTCCTCCTAATGTTGAGGTGGAATCTCTGTTCCTGGAGCTTGCACCCATTGCTCCGTGTTCCAGTCTCTGGAGCAGCAGAAAACAAGCCTGCTCCATCCTCAGCGTGACATCCCTTCAAATACTTAAACAGGGCTATCATATCACCTCTTAACCGTCTTTTTTCCAGGCTAAACATACCCAGCTCCCTAAGTCTCTCTTCATAAGGCATCGTTTCCAGACCTTTCACCATTTTAGTAACCCTCCTCTGGACATGCTCCAATTTGTCAATATCCTTTGTGAATTGTGGTGCTCAGAACTGGACACAGTATTCTAGGTGAGGCCTGACCAAGGCAGAATAGAGCGGGACTATTACTTACCTTGATCTGGACACTATACTTCTATTGATGCAGCCCAAAATCGCATTGGCCTTTTTAGCTGCCGCATCACACTGTTGACTCATGTTCAACTTGTGGTCTACTAGGACTCCTATAGAGCCCTGAAATGAGAATAGTCTTTGAAAACTGATTTTCTCCGGACAAAAATGGTAAAATTATTTCTTCTGTCTCATGCGAACAAAATTTATGAAGATTTATAGTTAGTATATACAATATGTACTCGTGAGCACGTTCTCGTTTATATAACAATATAACTTCAACATTGAATTGATACATCCGTTTAATTGGTTGTAGAATTATGGAATAATGGGATCGTAGAGCTGGGAGGTCCCACAAGGGCCATCTAGTCCAACCCCATTCTGCCATGTGAGAATACACAACTAAAGATGGCCATTCAACCTCTGCTTAAAGGCCGCTAAACGAGGAGAAGCCACAACCCTCTGAGGTAGGCATTAGTTTAAAAACTTTCACTTTCACATTAATGTTACAGTTGATTACATGAGTGGTATAATTGTTTTTGATGCATTGTTTAACTCTATGATAATATCACTTAAGGAATGCCAGTAATTCCCCAGGAATTAGAGTTCCCTCTCTTCTCCCAAACATGTGAAGTACGTTCTGTAATTGATTGGCAGCAACTAAAAATGCCAATGTGATTCTAGGCTGCATCAATAGGAGTGTAGTGTCTAGAATAGATTGAGGGAAGTAATAGGAATGCTCTATTCTGCTTTGGTCAGAGCTCGCCTGGAAGACTGTGTCCAGTTCTGGCCCTTGGGGTCTCTTCCAACTCTATGGGCTTCTCTATACGGGGGCAAAAAAATAAAAATAAAAGTGGATTGCTCTGTAGTAGTAGCAAGACCTATTAGCTACAACTTGTCTTAGTGGTTTTACACCCCCTATAAACTTTGCATGCCCTCTACCCAAGATGGTGGCCATAGTGAATTAGTTGCATTTTAAAATCTGCTGCCGCCAACTTTTTTTTAAAAAAAACCTATTTCCACAGTGCACATAAGTAATATTTCATCATTACAAAAAGAGAGGGGAAAAAAGAGGTAAAACAAAACCCCGTTTTCTCACCTTAGCACTCAAGCGGTAAGGTGAAAATTCAACATGGCAGCAGTAGACGCTTGCCCTGTTAGCAAGCCCCATGCCTCGGGTTCGTCCAGCCAATAACGTTTGTGCTTCCTCTTGTATGGGAAAGCGATTCATATTGAATTGCTTGGCCCAACATGTGGGAATGCACATGCTTCTTGGTTTTTTTTTTTTAAAAAAAAACCTCCAGAAAGCCTCAAATGCTTTTCCTGCAGAGTTCTTGCCATTGTTGTCCCCCCCCCCCACTTCACAATGCAGAAAAACAATGTGGATAGCCATTAGGACAGGTCGTCTTCTCTCCTCGCATTCCATGAAGAGTATATTTGCCATTTTGACAACCCCTACAATTCTATGATTCTATTATTCTATGATGGATTGAGAGAAATGGCCAAGGGAACATCAGCAACTCTCCAGGTTCCTAGTCCTCACCATTTAAACTCTCCACTAACCAAGCAGTTACAGGCGGCTACTCAGATTCAAAAGAGCAAGATTAAGAGTGACATTTTTCTTATTTAGAATCACTCCTGGGTTGCGCTGCTCTAAATCCGTCGCCTTAATGTTCATTTAATGCCTTTGTGTGTTTAATTATGTCCGTCTCCTGGGACTTGCCCCAGGCAAGGAAGATGGCAGCCGTGGAAGAGTTTGCTCCAATGATTTGTGGCTCCAGCAGGCCCAGCTGATATGCATGCAAATTCCACCTGGAGCTCACTGATGACTCAGGTGGAGGGAAGGCGCTTTCTGGTACAGGAGAGCCCAATAATGGATTCTGTGTAATTATGAAGTAGAGGTATGTCAATAGAGCACCTTCTCTTGGAAAGAGAGAGAGAGAGAGAGAGAGAGAGAGAGATGTGTTTTCATCTGCCATAGCAGCATATGGGAATTATTCCCTTGCCTCCAAACACATGGGCTAGAATCATGTTTGCATCTTACACATGTGTAAGTTCCGCAACAGAAAACTGTTGGACCCTTTTGTCTGATGCAGCCTATCTATATTCAGGTCAAGATTGTAGAAATGGAGTTGTGCATGCTGTATGAGTGTGCAAGGATGCACATGGTGCATGGATGTGTAGACCCTATCACTTATTAGCATGGCCCAGTGAGTGGGGAAACCCTAGCAAAGGGTCCTCTCTTGATCTGAAGTTGGCTCCCCAAAGAGAGGGAGAGGCGGAGAGGCACTGCCGTGGCCAGGGCAAAGGAGGAAGCCCTTGTCACCCGGAATAAAGTCCTGGGATTTTCAGTTATGTGTTCAGGAGGGAACAAAAGGGATCAATCCTTTGGAGTGTAATTTCTATACAAGGAAGCCCCTGCTTATCTGACAGGTTAGGGACTGGACAACTGTCAGAAAGTAGAATTGGTTGAAAAGTGGAACCCAGGGATTTTTAAGCACACAAATGCATTTTGGCCACTGAAACACATAAATAACACACTATATAGTAGCACCCCCATATCTGCTGATTTTCCATCTGCTGATTCAATTATCTGCAGATGACGACACTGGAGGGAATGGGGGAGGGAGGGGAGGGGGAGAATAGTTCTCACTTAGTTCATACTCTCTTGTAGATCGTCTGATCTCTGGGTGGCATACAATCAAGCCCATTTAAAAACTGAGAAGACCCCTTCCCAGGTCCTCACACATTGTATTGTCCACCTTCGTAACACTCAGAATTGTGAGGCCTTCCAGATGCATTTAGATTACAACTCCCATCAGCCCCTAGCCAGCACAGATAATGGTGTGAAATGCTGGGAGCTGCAATCCAATGACCTCTGGAGGGCCACACAATTCCCACCTCCAATTTAGGCCACAATGGCCTGAAATCTCAGCATGACCTACAGATTCTTCTCTCCTATCTCAAATCTCACTTCTTCCACCAGGGCAAAAACTTATTCATTTCAGGATGTATCTTCTACCTTTCACTTATTCTTGGGTTCACGTTAATATCATAAAACACCCAATAAAAACAATAAACAAGAGAAATGCAATCATACATCATGTTTAAGAAGCAAGGCTAGGCTTACAGGCAGAATCACAGCAGCAGGATGCAACAGTTGGCATCCTGTTGGCATCTTACTCACAGGTATATTCCCTTACAGATTCAATTGTACTTTTTTGGACCATGCCGTATTGTCTGTATTTGGTTCACAGCTGTGTTAAGGGAAGTTCGAAAAGTATAACTGTGGCACATACAGTCTCAGATGCTACATAGCTCTTCATTAGTGCCTCTAGAGTACAAATTGATTGACTGGGATTGTGGAAACAGCAAGAACATTTTTCAACATGCACAATGCTCATATCTGGAAGAAGGACAGCATAGCATGGCTACCACTCAACTACAGTCAGCCCTCTGCACCCACAGATTTTGCATCCATAGATTCCACCAATCATGGCTTGAAAATACCCCCCCCCAAAAAAAATCCAAGAAGCAAACCTTGATTTTGCCATTTTATATAAAGGACATGATTTTACTATGCCACTGTATATAATGTGGTGGATCAATATAGCAGAAAAGGCTTCACATCGGGAGGCATGGAGGCGCACTATCCACAATGCTGCAGCCTTATTTGCGAACTCACGCCGAACAAGTCTTGAAGAGGAACGACAACGCAGAAAGAATCACAACCCAGAAACATCACCCAAGGAGACCTTCTGCTGTGCTTTCTGCAACCGGACTTGTTTATCTCGGATTGGCCTTTTTAGTCATCAGCGCGCTTGCAGAAAGCGCGGGATGTGTCCTTCCTGAATCTTCGTTTGAGAAGGAAAGCCAGAGAGAGAGAGAGAGAGAGTATATAATGGGACTTGAGCATCCATGGATTTTGGTATCCATGGGGGTCCTGGAACCCAGCCCCAGTGATACCAAGGGCCCACCGTACATGACAACAGATTTACATTATATAAGCCAGAGACAGGATCCCTGTTCATGTCAGAGAATCTGCCACAGCTTTAAAGGCCTCTGTCTAGCACTGTCATCAATGGCTAACATGGTTGGATCCTGCATGCTCTTACAATTACCAAAGGAGTCATATTCAAAGGCTGGAAAGATAAACATTCTCCATCTACACACACATATACTCAATCTTAGCCAAAAGGCCATGAAGAAATGCCTTCTCCATCTATTATCCAATAGTCAGATGAATTTACTCTTCAGCTATGAGTATGTATTTTGTAGATGCCAACTCTAAGCGAATGTGTTTTCTGAAATACAGCTTATATTAATCTACTTGCCTAGCCTATGCTCATCCTACGTGTTCCTGTCCCCTCTTTTTTCACCATCTTTGTATTCGTTCTTTTAAAAAATGAATAAAATAATATTCTATAGATTAATTTCTTTATAATGTTGTCTGTCTATTTCAGCTCCGAACATAGCAGCCTCTCTGATTTATCCCTATTGGGTACTGAGGTGCCACCTCCTTCAGACATTTTGGATGGGAGAATTTCTGGATTCATAGACTGAAGACCTGAACACCACATGGCCTCAACCTAGATGATAATACCTGTTGAGATTGGTCCCATGGATCCTGCCATATCCATTAGTTTCCATGGGGCTTTGATGTAGAGTGTGCATAGTGGTTTGTGTAGAGGTGAAATTATGTATATGTAGCCATTTGGGCTTTGCTTGGGTGAGTAGATAACAGGGCATCTGCAGTTAACAGTTCTAGCCTCAAGGTTAGCGACTCTAGCAAAATGTTAACTTTCATTGTAAGGATGATGGAAAACAAATAGTTATGCAGCCTGCCAGATTTTGTTGATTGCAAAATGTTTTTAACTTAGAGTGTAACCATTAGGTTCTCAGTCTCAGCAATTATTTTGTACTGAATGCTTCCTGGATTTCTAGCAATAAAGCTTTCTAATGCAACCTAAAGCTTGTGCTCTATAGTTTGGGAACACCGGTACTTGACTATGCCATCATCCACTGAAGAATGATGGAAACAGAGTGCTCTAAAAACTGCCACCTTGGGGCCAGTTCAGTTTCATCTTTGGCAACTGGAGAAGGTAGAAGCTGAAACAATTTTTTTTTTTTTAGTTTTGTTTGTTAATTACTTCATAGAATCATAGAACTGTAGAGTTGGAAGAGACCACCAGGGCCATTCAGTCCACCCCCTGCCAAGCAGGAATGGTGCTTTGAATTCTGGCAGCGTATCCAGCCGTCGTATCTCTTTTGGCAGGTAATCCCAGAGTCTAGGGGCAGCTGAAGAAACGTCATCCTTGCAACAGTCGCCAAGCTAGTCCTGACTGAAGCCAAAATGACTAAATTGAGGCCATCGTGCTTGTCAGACATACCATGAGAAAATGTTAGTCTTTGGAAAAGATGGGAATGCTCTGTAAAGTGGAAGGCAACAGGAAAAGAGGAAGACAGCACTGCAGGTGCCCTGACTTTGCAAGACCTGAGCAGGGCTGTGAATGACTTGGAGGTCTCACATTCATTGGGGTGCAAGAAGTCAAGTAAATGGGATATTAACAAGAGCAACCCCAGTACCCTCACTAATGCTCTAGGCAGGTACTTTCATTCTCCTGAGGACCTTCCTACCACAACTTAATGTGACTATTCCCTACATGGATGGCCATGTAATCTGTTCTGGTTCTAACATTCTGTAAACCCCCTGCATGAGTCTTACAGTCTTTGGGGGGGCTGTGTTTTCTCTGCCCCACCACCCTCAGAGGCTCATCTGGTGAGGACGCTGAAGACAACCTTCTCCTGGGCTATGGAGCTCCCTTCCAAAGGAGGCTTGGTTGGGCTGCTCCCTGCTCTCGTTTGGCCATGCTCAACTTCTGCTTCTACCTCTACACTCAACTTCAACAACACCATGCACAAAATGAAGAACCATTCCTCGGCTTCTCCTGTGACACCACATGGTGCACACCACTGGGATTCACAGCAATGCTCATTGTCTGTCCACAACACTGGTGGTGTCTTACTCATGTGTAAGTACCTCTATAGACATGGTTGGACATTTTTGTCTAATGTGGGGCACCCTGATTCAATTCTAGGTTGTGAAAGCAGAGGTCCATGTGTGGTGCTGTCATGCATGGATGTACATTACACATAAATGCACAGTGAACATTGTGCATGCACATGGTTGTACATGTAGTTGTGCAATGCTCTGATTCATTCACAAGGGGGCATCATGCAACTCCTACCTGAAGTGTACATCTTTGCTCTGTCTCCTTGAAGTTTTATTATTCTTATTCATGTATATCCCACCTTTTCCCCAATAATGGGGTCCAAGGCAGCTTACAAATTATTAAAACCAGGACAGATTAAAAACATCAGATAGATATAGAAAGAGATGCATTATTTAAATGCAATTCATCCATAGAGTTTAAACCTTTTAAAATTTGTTAAATACCAGAATATAAAAAGTCAACAACACTGCACAACATTAAAAGCTCGTGACAGTCAGATCATCAAAGACTGAGGGACTCGGAGAGGAGAGCAAAGAGGGGGACATCAGGGGTGCATCTAGACAGGAGGAAATATTGCACAGGATGTGCATTGCCTGCAATTCACAGCAGCTCCCTTTTGTCTCCATTATTTTTTGTCAAAAAAGGTATATGTGCAGCAATGTGCACTGATGTGCACACGGGCACACGATTTAAGGTGAGTACAGGCCATGAATATCCCTTCCCACATGACAACCTCTCTTCATTTTTTTTAACCTTTACTTTTAACTGGGTGGAAGGGAGACCTTCCACTTGTTTTAAAAAAATGCATCTCAACATGGTGAAAAAGTGCACTATAGCTCCTCCAGAATGCCTAAATGGACAGAAACAGGAAAGCCCACCCCTGGTTGCACAATGGACCAATTGGGTTTCAACTTCACAGAATGCTCAGTGCTGCAAATCAGTCATCCAAACAACTGGCACTGCGCATCTCCCCGCAGTATGCAAAAAACTTTACAGAAGACCACAAAGTCCCCTATCACATAGTAAATGGTGGGTTTTTCCTCCTCCCTCTGAATATGGCAAATCTCCTGCGCAGCTCAATGGGACAAATGGTATTCCCTGCAAATTCTGCGAGGGGTATCTTCACCATTTAGACAAACCCCTGGGCTCTCTGAGGAGGGAGTTGCAAAGTCTGTGCGCAGCTACCAAAACAGCCCTCTCCTTCGTTCCCACCTTACAAGTCTGGGAAGGGTCTTGGCCACCTATTTTGGACTTCGTGGCGCTCTTTCTCTACCACACTTCTTAGCCGGAGACTCCCAAAGCCTTGCAGTTGGGGAAGGAGAGGAGAATGAACCACCAGCGTCACCCTGCACATGAAGAACTGTTCAACTAATGAGCATGTGACAAGAGACAAGCAGCTTCGCTGAGGCTTTACAGCCAAGAAGTTAATGGTGTGACAGATCTGTAAGTTGGCAAAGGAGTGTTCTTTGTTATACAGGGTGTGCTGAAACCTTTTAAACCTAACCACGGATAAAAGAAACCAATGCAGGCATGTTGCTCATTCCTCACAACATTCTTTTTTATCTTTCTCTACAGACGTGTCTCAGCACCATTATTTGAAGCTTTCACTTTCAGTACACAATGCAGAATCCTAATGGAGGAAGGGAGGGGAAAATGCTGATCTTTCCCATGATGTACATGTTTCACTACTGGTTTTCTCAACCCAGTCCTGGGGAGATGCAAAAATCCTGTCTGCCAAGTCTACTAATACTCCCTCTTGTTCTTCCATTTTGTAAAGATGGTAGTGCATGCACTGGTAACCTCAAGAATGGACTTCTGCAATGCGCTGTACATTGGGATACATCTGTACCAAGTTGGGAAACTCCAATTAGTTCAAAATATGGCAGCCAGTTTGGTTACAAGTACATCCAGGAATGAGCACATTATGCCAATATTAAAATTACTCCACTGGCTGCCAATTAATTTCTGGGCAAAGTATAAAGTGTTAGATATTACCTTTAAAGCCCTACATGATTTGGGTCCAGGTTACCTACGGGATTGCCTTCTCCCATACAATCTGCCCCATATACTCAGGTCCTCCGGGGGACAGTGACTTCAACCAGCCAGTTGGCAACTGTCACCCAGATGACCTTTTCGTCAGCTGCCCCAGACTGTGGAATGGCCTGTCGGAAGAGATTCGACATTTAACTGTGCTGTCAGAATTTAAAACAATACTAAAGACCTATCTCTTCTGGCAAGCCTACCCAGTTCATTTTAATCTATGAATTTTAAACTAGTATTTTTAAGTTTATGGATGATTTTAATGCAATGTTTTTTTTAAAATAATCCTATGTGTTTTAAGCTATACGTTTAAATATTTTTATGTTTTAGTTATATATTGTATTTTGATTCATGTTGTACCCTGACTTGAGCCTTGGAGAGAGGTGGATAAGAAATACAATTTATTGTTGTTGTTGGCCATTTTGTAGGCACAACACAACAGGTGACTGACTCCCAGCCTTTTGTGGCCACCAGAAAGAAAGAGCTCATTGTCTCCCTTTGCAAACTGAAACAGGAGGCAGCAGCCATAGAGTTCAGCACCTTGGAGACCTCCTTAAAAGTAAATGGTTGAGATGTCCCATCAGCCTGGCATAAAACAAAGCCTGCAGGCAAATCTGCCCTGGTTGCACTGTGTCATTCTTCTGTTGACCAGCACTGTGGCCCAACTGAACACATAAACAGGGGTGTAGCTATAGGTGCCCTCCCTCCAAATAAGACTTCTTCCCCTCCCGTGAAATTGTCCTTCCTACCCAAATTTCTAACACTGCAGAGAGTGAGACATTGAAAAATCAATGGCCTCTTTTATTTGCTGTGTTCCTATTCCCTTGGAGTCCTTGCCTGATCTTTTCCTTTGGATGCCTAAACTCTATTTCTAAATGCTGAACTGAAATTTTAAGTTAGGGCAATGCTAGAAGTTTGAGAACTGAAGGAAAATTTTACTTGGGGGCAGAATTCTTATTGCCATCATCACCACCATCATCATCATCATCATCACAACTACCACCACCACCACCTCTCCCCATGGATCAAGGCAGGGAATAACAACAGACCAACATACAACATACATCAGTTAAAAACACACAACATCAGTTAAAATGCATAACAGAAATTTTAAAAGAACAAATAATGATAGCTATGTTTAAATATTTGAAGGAATATTATACTGAGAATGGAGCAAGCTTGTTCTCTGCTGCTCCAGAGACTAGGACACAGAGCAATGGGTTCAATTTACAGGAAAAGAGATTCCACCTAAACATTAGGAAGAACTTCCTGACAGTAAGAGCTGTTCAGCAGTGGAATAAGTTGCTGCCTGGGAGTGGGGTGGAGTCTCCTTCTTTGGAGGTTTTTAAACAGAGGCTGGATGGCCATCTGTCGGAAGGGCTTGGATTGAGTATTCCTGCAGGGCAGGGGGTTGGACTAGATGACCCTTGTGGTCTCTTCCAACTCTATGGTTCTATGAAATAAGACAGTAGGTGAAGGTGCACCTTTGTGCAGAATTATGATGATGATGATATCATCACACCTTTCTACCAAAGTGGTTAACAACATTTAAAAACAACAATGGCTAAAAACACATAGTACAATAAATAAGAATTAAAAAGAAATCAAACCACTTATACAATAAAATTTCCCCATCAACAGTAAAACATTTTAAAAACTCCATAAAAATGGGTGGGGAGACCCAGGAGCACCAACAGTCTAACCTTCATTTGTCAGCAAAGGCCTGGTGGCATAAAAATAATTTAACATACCCAGATGTGCATCCAAATGCACAACTTAATGCATATGTGTATCCATGTGCAACACCACTACATGCACAATTCTGCTTCTGCAACCTTAAAAGGAATGCACTATGTTCTTCCTCAGACAAAAATGCCCTGCAGCTTCTGTAGCACAACGTATGCATATAACTCTGTGATTTAACATCTTCCCCATCTCCCTAAGTCCCAAGGGCATAATCCAATTCCAAAATTTCTCTTCCTGGGGAGGTGGTTTTTCTATAGAAATTAGTTGCTTTTTCTTCTTCAGCCTGAGCAGCTTGGGACAGTAATAAGATGTGCCCAATAACACAGATCATTAAACTGCACCTTTCCACTCCCAGCCTGAATTCTGGATATAGCAGTCAGAAAGATTAGAAGCAAAGTTTGGGGAATGAGAGAGGGAGAGAGAGGAGACAAGAAAACAAAAAACCTTCTCCCCAACTTATGCAAGAAAGAACAATTAGGGGATGGTGTGATATTTTGTGACACAACGTGAGCTGTCAAATCCCAAATGCACACGCCACCATTTCATATATGCTTAGAGATTTATCCTCTTGCAGGAATAAGTATATTTGAACACACTCTTTGCATTGTCCAAGGGAGCCCATGAATTATTTTGCCAAGACTGACTTTCTTCCAACCCGGCGACCTTCCCGAATAACCGGCAAGTGGCGCTCATATATCAGCATAATCTGCCAGTGTGTGGCTGTGATATGAAAGATGAAGGTTACCTCCCACTTGAAGAAACCCATCCAAGATAAAGGTTGGCTTGTGAAGCTAATTTTCAAGAAGAAAGATACCCAAGAGCCCACTCCACCCTCCGCACTCTACGGAAGATGGAAAGGTCATGATGAGAGAGGAACGCATTGCAAAGTACTTATGGGAAAAGGAGAATGATTATCTGAGGGACACGATAGGCTCTGGATCCTCAACAGTCGGCAGGAGATCAAGCTTTTGAAAGCACATGTCCCTGTTTCTCATGCCAGAAAGATTCCCTAGAAAGATACCTCAGTCATTTCCTCTGTGGTTACATAGCCTTCCTGGAGTTTTCCTATATTGCTTGCATGGCCAACTTTCATCTCTGGAGACCTAACTGTGGGATCTCCTGTGAAGATTCATGACGGTTTACTAGAATAAGAAGTCACACCTATTTTTCTGCCGTTATTGTCTAGAATAGTGACTCTTAACCTTTTCTTTATCAGGGACCTGCTTTAAATGTCCTTTATTGCAAAAAAAAAAAGAAAAAAAGATGGAATGAAATAGGTAAAGATAACCAATATCAGATAGAGATAGGAAGTCATTTTAATATGTTTGTGTAGAGTTATAAAGATATAAAGTTCTATGTTTTTTAAAGAGTGTGAATGGTTTGCGTTTGATGTTTGTACTTCTGTTTAAGTTGTCATTTACTGTTATTTGTTTGTTCTACGAAAACTTATCAATAAAAATATTTTTTAAAAATCCTTTGTTGACACAGACGCCCATGACTTAACTCAAGATTAAAACAACAACAACAACAACACATTTATACCAACCATGACACCTTCCCTCAGAGGTATTACAGGTGGAGGGAAGACTTTTCTTCTACTTCTTCCTTAAAAGTTTGTGCCTGGAGCGGATTGAATGGCAACACGCAGGCCAAGCCAACCAGCCTTTGCCTTGGCTCCTCTCATGTGGCCACTTTGCTCCAGGGAGGAGGTGGGCCAAGGAGCCTTCAAGTCTTCACAGACCCCCTGTGAGGACACTGCAGACCCCTGAGGGTCCATGGGCCACAGGTTAAGAACCACTGGGCTAGAACATGTCTCCATAAGTTATTTTGTCTTGTATTAGTGTATTGCTCACTGATTGTTGTCACTGTACTGTATATACCTCTCCATTGACGCCCCCTTGTCGTGGGAGAGAGGCTTGCGTACCCTAATGATGTTTTGAGCTATGCTGGCGGTGGCATAATTAGCCACTGGTAGGGTCTCCCATGCCAAACAGGTCAAAACCGAAGGGTCTGACAAAGAGCGTCAAAGGGCAGGATGGGCTCTCTAGCCTTGTGGCAACCGTCCTAGGAGAAGGAAAACTCTAATCCCAAACCCGGGCCGATGGTGCTCGTCCAACCCTGTAAGGTCAACCATCTAAGAGAAGGAAACTCTAATCAAACCTATAACCCGAGGACCTCACTGCCACGTCCATGCTTGCAAGGCCACGGCAGATGAATCTCTGGTTTAAAGGGTGAGGCCAGTTCTGTGCACGCTGCGCTCCACCAGAAAAATCCATTGCACAGGCTCGAAGGACTGTATATACTTTTTCATGTTTTTGTTCTTCTTAGCATTACACATTGGTATATTGATATTTTGCTGCCTAGAAGAAGTGGAAAACTCCATAAAAGCTCATGCAAAAATAAAAACCAGTTAGTTTTAAAGGTGCTGATACATTCCTTCCTCCCCACTTCTTTTTATGCTATTTGTCTGACGTTTCTCTTTCCTTTTCTTGTTTTCTTTTGGTCTTTTTTTTTGGGGGGGGGGGCGGGATAATCTTTCTGACTGAGCCTTCATGATGTCGTGGTTTGAGTACTGGACTAGGATACTAGTAGACCAGAGTTTGGATCTTCACTTGGCTGTGGAAACCAACCTTGGGCAAGTCACACTCTCTCAGCCACAGCAGAAGGCAACCTCCACCCCGAACAAATCTTGCCAAGAAAACCCCATGATAGGTTGACCTTATGGTTGCCATAAATCAGTAATGGCATGAAGGCACACAACAACAGCAACAATCTTTCTGGTTAGGAGATTGTCATTTCACATATGACTGTTTATCATGCCAACAGGTCTATCCTTCCTAAGCCATAGTGATTTTATTGTATTCTATCGAGCTAGCTAGCTATTGGATTTATGCCCCATTTTTCTCCCACGATGGGATCCAAGGTGGCTTGATATTCTTGATACTCCTTTCATTGAACTGCCTGAATCCTATCAGTGAGTTCCACCTAGAGTAAGTCCATGGAAGCGACTGCTGAGTAGTGGGTCAACACAAAGGTAAACCTCACTGATTCAATAGGTCTTCTATAGTCACAACTAATAGTAAGTCTCGGCCACAGTCTGGTGGGAAAGATTACTGGTGGCCACTCTTCAAAAACCTTAACAAAAGTCTTTTCCTGTTAATTGACAAGAGACCTTTATGTGTGTGAGAGAGAGAGTCAGTGAGTGAGTGAGTGTGCATGGGTAGAAGAAATGGATTGGACCCAGGGTCTCCCCTGTGTAATGTATAAACACTACCAATAAAAAAGAACGTGAAAATACGTTCTTACTGACTATCTGAATTTCCCACCAGCATCCTTCTTTTATCTTACTTCTCTTTTGGCTTATAAGACTTCATTTTCACCCCATGCGTGAGCACACACACACACCACTTCTGACAAATTTGTTGTGGATCCCAGAGGGATACTCTTAATCACTTTAAAAACATGGCCGGAATCCTTCATGGGAGTTATGTCTTTGTAAATGGACTTAAGTCTGTGGGAATTAGAACTGAACAGTTCTATAATGTCCGTATCTAGTAGAGGGCTACTGTGAGGTTACTACATAAGGGAGCTGGCAAAGGTGACTGAAGCACACTGGGACTCATGCCCAATGTGACCAATGCACAATGAGAGCGATCCACCATGTTCCCGTTGTGCATTGGGACACTGACTAGGGAGTGTTGATGCGCATCGGGACACTTGTTGAAGTCCCACTACTCATCCTCGCAATTCACTAACAGGATTCTCTGCTACAAAGCTAAGTACAGTCAGGCCCCTGTATCCTCAGAGGTTCAGTTCAGACTTACTGTGGATACTGGAAATGGTGAATAACAGTGAACACTACTAAAATAAAGGACTTCTAGTTAAAAATAAATAAATCATAGTGCTGTGTTGGAAGACCCAGAAAGTGCCTAGAGAGTCCTTGAGCAACAATGGCAGGGGGAACACTATGGGAGATGTTTTTTCCCCGTTTTCAGTCATATTTATGCAAAATACAATTCTTAGAATCTGGTTGGTTAGTTCCAACTAAAGTAGACTGAATAATTTGTTGAATAGAAAAACCAACATATAGGTAAATCTAATCGATTCAATGCCTCCATTGTGGTTAGGACTATCAATAGGATTTATGCCAATGTTTTCTCTACTCTATATTATAATAATTTATTTTATGGGCAAAACCCAATCTTTTTTTTCTCTCCTATGAACGAAATTTTCACAACACGAGTCCTGAAACAAATAAACAAGAATGTACAAAAACTCCTCTGGTCTCATCCAGCAGGGAGAAAAGTCTTGAAATAGTTCATTCTCAACATGCAACTGTGAAAGAAGCAAAGATCTACGTCCCCATTGCAGGGCTACCAATATTCGGACACCTAGGTCGTTCAGTGCTTTAGTTGCAAGACTGAAATAAGTGTGATTCCTTGTGTCATGCCCAAACACCAAGATGCATGGATGTCTTTTTCATTGAGCAAGGCAGACCAAGACAAGTGGGCACTAGCTGTGCACTTCAGTTTGTGTGTCTACACAGAAGTAGCTGAGATTCTCATAAAATCATAGAGTTGGAAGAGACCACAAGAACCATCTCGCCCATCCCCCTGCCCTGCAGGACTCCACAATCAAATCATTCCCAACAGATGGCCATCCAGCCTCTGTTTAAAAACCTCCAAAGAAGGAGACTCCACCACACTCCCAGGTAGTGCATTCCACTGCCAAACTGCTCTTACAATGTACAAAGTACATTGTGTTGGCCGCTACCTGTAAAGTCCCACATGATTTGGGTCCAGTTTACCTATGGGACTTGCTTCTTCCATATGATCCATCCCATACACCTCTGGGGTCTTCCGTGGGACATCTACTTCTGTCAGCCAAAATTAGGTTGGGAACTGTTAGCCAAGAGGCATTTTCTTCAGTCACCCTCAGATTGTGGAATGACCTTCCAGAAGAGAAACAGCAGCTGGATATTCTGCCTGCGTTCAAAACAGCAGTTAAGACCAGTCTCTTCGGGCAGACCTACCTAAATGCCTTCAAAATTATGACTGGATGTCTTGATTGTCTTTAATATGTATTGGTTTTATATGCTCTTTTAACTGGTTTTATGCAGTTTTAACTGATGGTACACATCAGTACCATTATTGTACCACTGGATTCACTGCGACAGCAGAAACAGCAAGCGCATTAGCTGGTGCATAGAAGCACAATGTCAGTACTCAGCAGAAGGATGCTGTAACGCAGAGAATCATAGAGTTGGAAGAGACCCCAAGGCCCATCCAGTCCAACCCCTTTCTGCCATGCAGGAATACGCAATCAAATCATTCCCAACAGATGGACACCCAGCCTCTGTTTAAAAACCTCCAAAGAAGGAGACTCCATCACTCTCCCAGGCAGTGCATTCCACTGCCAAACAGCTCTTACCATCAGGAACTTCTTCCTAACGTTTAGGTGGAATCTCTTTTCCTGGAGCTTGAGTCCATTGCTCCGTATCCTAATCTCTGCAGCTGCAGAAAACAAGCTTGCTCCATCGTCAGTAGGACATACCTTCAAATATTTAAACATGGCTATTTGTGTCACCTTTTCACCTTCTTTTCTCCAGGCTAAACATACCCAGCACCCTAAGCCTCTCCTCCTAGGGCATGGCTTCCAGACCTTTCACCATCAAGATCTTTCACTATTCTACATCATGAGATGGGATGTAACTTTACACTTAGGGAGTTATATGATGATTATCCATTAGTCAATTTCAACACTGTGCAACCGAACATGCAATCAAATGGGAAATGCATGTGCAAAGCATAAAACACTTCTGCATGTGCAATGTTCAACTTTGAACAGCTCACTGGACAACTCTTCTTCTGCAGCCTTCAACTGAATACATACTTCTCCATCAAACAAAGCTATCCAACCATAAGAGAATTCACACAGGCACATGTCACTAACAGGATATTAGCCACATGGGTATATGTGTACAGAGTGCTTAGGTGCTCAGAATTATTCTGCAAATACTTCACTTGTACTTCAGCACTCATGCTAGATCTCCAAATCTAGTGTTGGGGCACATTGGGGATTATTCTGTGCTGGAACTGGCCTAAGATAGAACTGCCATCCAGGACCGCCTCAAGACTTTGTTTGCTACCCAAACTGATAGACATAACTGCTATAAGAGAAACTTTATAAATGGTAAATTGATGCAGCAGGTGATCTAGAACAGAGGAAAGCTTCACAGCTCTTTAGATGGCAGAATCCAGCATCTCCTCACAACAAGTGGAAGAATCAGGGCCCTAAACAAATAAATCCACCTGGTTTTCTCAAAGCCAACACACCAGACCTGTGTGGTGTACCTCCCCCATTCCCACCACAGTGACACACCTGGGAGAATGATCCCTGGCCTCGTTACAGGGCAGTAGCAAAAAAAGGAAACTGAACTTTATGAGCTGTGAGAAAAGTGCAAGCAAGTTGCTAACAGGAAGGTTTTCTCCCTCTGTCTACCTCCCAGCTGCCTGTATATCCATGGACTGCCAGGCTAAAGCACAAACTATCTACCAAGGCCCGCCGAAGACACAATAAACCTTTTGGTGTCCCTAGAGAGGGGGTAACATCTGCCAATGATGCAGAAAAGCACTCTAGAACCCATTGTCTTTGTGGCACTCTAGAACCCATTGTCCCCCTCCACTTCAAAAACACTATGTCTTTTCATAACAAATCTCACCAGTATTTCACTACTTAGCACCCAGCTAATTCCAGAGTCAGTATAGTGTAGTGATTTGAGCATTGGATTATGACTCCAGAGACCAGGGTTTGAATCCCTGCTCAGCTATGGAAAGCCACTGGGTGACCTTGGATAAGTTACACTCTCTCAGCCTCAGAGGAAGGAACTGGCAACCCCCCCCCTCCAAAACAAAGCTTGCCAATCCCCCAGAGAGAATTCTAGAAACCACTCTCTCTCCACCCCTGCCCTAGACCTCTTCAGGAAGCCTAGGATACAAATGAAATACATAACATAAAAACAGAAGAATTTTACAATGTACCCTCACAGGAAATAGCCATGGGGATAACTCCAAAGCCAGGCTGCTACCAGTAAACAATGAACAGCCATCACAAGTCAATACTCTTATTCCTCTGTGGCAAACGTACTCAAATCATGAAGAAAATTGAGAAAGAGAGAGAGAGAGGAGAGAGAGATCTGAATATATTTGAGCCCAACTGAGTAGAATTATGGGATAAAATCCAAATGGAACCCTTCCCAGTTTTATTGACAAGACAGCAAACATCTCAGACCGCAACACAGAGACGAGGGCTGGCAGAAAGCAGCAGGCAAAACAGAACACACTAAATACTGGGAAATTGATAAATTAAGATTATTTGACTTTTTTAGCATAATGTTTTTGTTCTTTGCAATATATAGCCCTTAGTTGGGTCTATGTGAAGCTCTTCATAGAATCATAGACTTGGAAGAGACCCCAAGGGCCATCCAGTCCAACCCCCTTCTGCCATGCAGGAATACACAATCAAATCATTCCCAACAAATGGCCACCCAGCCTCTGTTTAAAAACCCAAATGCAAAATAAAACCCATCTGGAAGTGGATGGATGTTCTAGGACCCACCCAGGGTAGATCTAACCCCCCAGAAGTCCAACCCCACTTCCTTCTCCAGCCAACCAGGCGCCATATAATCCCAATGATCTCAAACTGCTGTGGGTGGGGAGGATCACCTTCCATGCTTCTTTGAAGTTTGGGAACAAGCCACCTTGGACAGATGGGTCTGGGAGACAATCAGCAATGGGTAGATGATAGACTTCATACAGTGACTTCCTTACCTTCACATGATTCCTCACCTCTACATGGTTTCCTTAAAACTATGAGCTACTTTGGGTCCCAGCCTTGGGAAAAAAAGAGGGCTATAAATAAAGATGATGATGATGATGATACATTGGGGAGGGTGGAAAAGCTCCACGAAGACCATAGCCCACCTTCTCAAAATAAGTGGTAGAGCCCATTCTGCCATAGCAAAAATTCTTGGAGGTCGCACCCCATTTTCTTTATAGTGTTGAGGAAGGGTAGCAAATGGAGGGCCATTCTGGATCTTAAAAGGGAAAACTGAAGGTTCAGGATGAAATCCCTGAGGTCCATCCCTGACCTCCTCCACCAAAGGGACAGCCTCTCATCCTCAAATCTCCAAGAGACCTATCTTGATATCCTGGTTCACACCATACATAGGTAATTCCTTTCCTTTATTCTTTTAAAAATCTTTTTTATTAAACACTTAATTTTCCATCTAAAAACAACACATAAAAAAAACCTAACAAAAATTCTGACATAAGACAGTAATCCCACGTAAAGTTTTTAAAAACAGCTATGGAAAAGTAGTAATTTTGATGAAATGTGGAAGCCATTTGTAGAATATGGATTTTTTTTTATTTTTTTTTTAAGAACAAAGGGGCATATACCTCCAAGAGAGTCATTGCAATTTTGGAAAATGGAATAAATAAATGATATAGATGGTACTGGAGTGAGGAGCACTTTGTAGTGGTGTGGAGAGTAATTAATTTATGTAAATAATTAAGATGAAAATTATGTATCACTTATTATAAATGAAAGAATGAATTTTGTTTGTTGTATGTTTTTGTGCTTAAGTCCGTTCAGCAGTTCACCTACCTGGGAAGCATCATCTCCTCAGATGCCAAGTTTGACAAAGAGATCGATCACAGATTAGCAAAGGCATATAGTGCATTTGGAAGACTTCACATGGGTTTTAGTTTGGCATGGCTTGCTTTTGAGAGGCCCATGTTGACGTGTATTCACTAGCATACAGAGTCTGGAGCAATAAACACCTGAGGCAAAGCACAAAAATCAGTGTGTATAGAGCCATCGTACTGTCTATCCTCCTTTATGGATCTGAAACATGGGTCACCTATCGCCACCACCTACGACTCCTCGAGCGCTTTCATCAGCGCTGCCTACGCACAATCCTAAATATACACTGGACTGACTATGTGACGAATGTTGCTGTCCTTGAGCAAGCAGGGATCACCAGCATTGAGGCCATGATATTGAGAACGCAGCTGCACTGGGCAGGGCACGTTTCTAGGATGGAGGACCATCGCCTCCCAAAAATACTACTCTACGGTGAACTCGCCACGGGTCAGCGTAAGAGGGGCGCTCCAAAAAAGCGATACAAAGACTCCCTGAAACAACATCTCAGGCTTGGCCAAATTGATCACCAACAGTGGTCCGCCCTGGCCTCACATCGGGAGGCATGGAGACGCACTATCCACAATGCTGCAGCCTTATTTGAGAACTCACGGCGAACAAGTCTTGAAGAGAAACGACAATACAGAAAGAATCACAATCCAAAAACATCACCCAAGGAGACCTTCTGCTGTGCTTTTTGCAACCGGACTTGTTTATCTCGGATTGGCCTTTTTAGTCATCAGCGCGCTTGCAGAAAGCGCAGGATGAGTCCTTC
This sequence comes from Gambelia wislizenii, assembly GCA_030847615.1. Taxonomy (NCBI): domain Eukaryota; kingdom Metazoa; phylum Chordata; class Lepidosauria; order Squamata; family Crotaphytidae; genus Gambelia; species Gambelia wislizenii. Next base: position 497,639,050 of record JAUMIR010000001.1, on the reverse strand, counting down.
CTGAATCTTCGTATGCGAAGAAAAGCCAGAGAGATGTTTTTAAGATTAAAATATTTTTTAAAAAAAGATTAGACAGTAATCCTCCCACTAATTGAAATACCACCCTCCCTAACCCCTCTACACCATTAAATACACCCACACATACACATACAAGACAAACAACAATCCAAATAATAATAATAATAATAATAATAATAATATAATTTTTATTTTTATTTTTATTTTTAACCCGCCCCTCTGCTCAGCAACCGGGGTGGCGTACAGCAAGATTAAAACAACAGCAAGTTAAAACAATCCTTCCCAATCCTAACCCTCCCACCCCTTAAAACTAAATTAAACTAATAGAGAATTAAAACAAAGATAAAATAACTAAATAAATAAAATAAAAAATGACAACGGCGGCAAGGGGGTGGGTAAGCAATCAGCTCCACTTGAGCTGGGAAGTTATTCCGGGAAGGCCTTCCAGAAGAGATCCATCTTTAGCTCTTTCTTCAAGCTATCAAGAGTATTGATAAGATGGATCTCATCCGGTAGGCCATTCCAAAGTCCGGGAGCCGTAGAAGAGGAGGCCCTCTGGGAGGTATGCGACAGCCTAGTTTTCGTAGTTTCCAAAAACCTAGACAAAACACTACAAGGGATATTTAGATTCCAACTCACTAGTTGATTGGTTATATAACAATATCTTAAATTCCCCATTATCTATAAATCTTATTTAAACTGATAATATATTAATTCAATGTTCAATTAGTAACTGCTAAATTCATAAAAACTTGGTAAACCAATCTCATAAACCGACTTCTATATTCATTCAAAAGCTATCAAATACCACTATATTTAAATCACTGTTAGTTTTTTGTTTTAAAAATCTATTGTAGATTTCTACTCCTTTTTAAATTCATCAGTAGTTTTGCCATTCAACAAAACATTTAACTTGTCCATTTCAGCCATATCAAGCAACTTCAGCAACCATGCTTTGAGTGCTTTGATTGCGTGTTCCTGAATGGCAGAATGGGGTTGGACTGGATGGCCCTCGTGGTCTCTTCCACCTCTATGACTCTATGATTCTTCTATCAGTGGCACATTTCCCCCCCTTTCTTCTCTTATCGTCTTCGGTGTACTACTCACTGGAGATTGGTCAGACCTCACCTAGAAAACTGTGTCCAGTTCTGGGCACCACAATTCAAAAAGGATATTGACAAATCGGAGAGTGTCCAGAGGAGGGCAACTAAAATGTTGAAAGGTCTGGAAACCATGCCTTATGAGGAGAGACTTAGGGAGCTGGGTATGTTTAGCCTGGAAAAAAGACGGTTAAGAGGCGATATGATAGCCCTGTTTAAGTATTTGAAGGGGTGTCACGCTGAGGATGGAGCAGGCTTGTTTTCTGCTGCTCCAGAGACTGGAACACGGAGCAATGGGTGCAAGCTCCAGGAACAGAGATTCCACCTCAACATGAGGAGGAACCTTTTGACAGTAAGAGCTGTTCGGCAGTGGAACACACTCCCTCGGAGCGTGGTGGGGTCTCCTTCCTTGGAGGTCTTTAAACAGAGGCTGGATGGCCATCTGTCGGGGATGCTTTGATTGTGATTTCCTGCGTGGCAGGGGGTTGGACTGGATGGCCCTCGTGGTCTCTTCCAACTCTGCAATTCTACGATTCTATGATTCTATGAGATCTAGACACTTGCTCTCCCATTGGAGGGGGCAGCTTGAACATTAATGGTCCTTCTGGTTTTGAAAAATGGGTAATTATTAAAAGTTTCACAGTGCAGGGAGACAGTGAATCATCTCTCCTGGAGATTTATGAGAGAGGTGGTTCGCCTTCGCCTCCACTCTTTCTTTACCCAAAGAAAAAGAGCAGTCTAGGTAATTTGGACAACCTGAAGGCCATGAAAACAACCTTGGATGGATGGATGAAGGATGGATGGGGTGGGGGGAAGAGAAATTAAACAGTCACACTAAGGATAGAGAGAATATTCAAAATTATTCAAAAAATTGTTGAAAATTGACTCTCGCGTATGCTGGAAAACCATGAGGGGAATTCTAGATTAATGAGAAACTTCACAATTTGGAATTTATTTTGAATAAAAATTGTGCCTCCCTCCTATCCCTGCCCCTCAGGCAACAGCCTTTTATGTCCACGAAACAGCCTTCTATGCACAGAGAATGGCATTTTCTGCACAAAAAGCCATTTTCTGAGCCAAAAAAACAAGACTTTTTCAGAGAAAGAGCCTGTGAATAGTCTTGGGAAAATGCAGAGTTTTTGCTGACTCTCTCCCAGTGGGAAGATAATTGCTAAAATTGCCCATTACTTCTTTAGAGAATGAAATAAGGAAAGAATTGCATCCCAAAGACAGACAGAGGACTCTGCTTCTGCAGCCTTGAACTGAATGTGGACATTCTGCACCAGACAAAAATGTTCAACCACTTCCATCTGGCAATTTGCACTTCTGTATGTCTCTTGCAGGACTCCTACCAGAGACCCTGAGGAGCCTCAACGTACACTCCTCTGAATCAAAGGGTTGCCAACAGTCCACAGGAATCCACAAGCTGGAATGTGCCCAGAGGAGGATGACCAAAATGGTGGGAGGTCTGGAAGCATTATTCCCTATGAGGAGTGGCTTAGGCAGCTGGGTATGTTTAGTCTGGAGAAGAGAAGGTTAGGAGAGGGACATGACAGCCATGTTTAAATATTTGAAGGGAGGTCATACTGAGGATGGAGCAAGCTTGTTCTCTGCTGCTCCAGAGACTGGAACACAGAGCAATGGATGCAAGCTCCAGGAACAGAGATTCCACCTCAACATGAGGAGGAACTTTTTGACAGTAAGAGCTGTTTGGCAGTGGAACACACTCCCTCGGAGCGTGGTGGGCTCTCCTTCCTTGGAGGTCTTTAAACAGAGGCTGGTAGCCATCTGTTGGGAGTGCTTTCATTGTGTATTCCTGCATGGCAAGGGGTTGGACTGGATGGCCCTTGTGGTTTCTTCCAACTCTATGATTCTATGAATTTTCCCTGTTCATGAGCTCCACAACTTAAAGCACAAACTCTACAGGTGAGAGTGGTTTTTTCCCTCCCATTAAATACCAGATTTTTCTGCCAAAATAGGGCTCTCTGGGAGCTACATCAACCCCCAGAAAGGGAAATCCATCAGAAGTCTGCTCTTCAGTACATTCTAGCCTATAGCAACCCCAATGTAGACTTTGTAGCCTGGCCCTTCACAAAGGCTGTTCCATGCAAGTCACCAGCGATAGATTAGAAGCTGCTCTCCCTTTCCTCTAACTGCCCAATTCAGCATTAATCTTATCTCAGAGGAGGGCTGGTTAATCGGCAACAAGTGACTGTGTGGAGGTTTAGTATGGTTTAGCACAGATTAAGCTGTGTGCATTAAACGCACACCCTCAGTTAATCTGGGTCAATTATGTAGACTTCACTTTCTCATCAGGAGGAGACTTCCCTTGGATGAAACTCATCTATATTTCAACATAGCTAACATAATTTCGTATAATGTGCTGCACTGGAGTTGAACTTCATATGGAAAATTATGTTCCTATATAAATAGAAGAGAAGAGAGTAAATAACTTCTAAAACTGATGAAAATCCATTATCTATTACAACAAGCAAGCATCATTTTATGCCCAGGTAAGCAATGGCCAAAAGAAGATCACAAAACCATAAGAATAAGCCATTTATCTTTGCTAAGCTTCAATAGAAACATTCACCTATGGTGAGTAAAGAGTTTTCTCCCCCCACCCCCAGCTTCTAGGTAAATTCTACTATAGGTATCATGTGATATGATGAATCATCCAATAATAATAATAATAATAATAAGAAGAAGAAGAAGAAGAAGAAGAAGAATTCCACAGGGGTGGGGGGGATAAGCCCTCTTGCCATACAGACCAATACAGAAACTGATTTCTCAACAAAAGTATACATTTCACATGTCCAGAGCATCACTGCAAGACACAATACACTTTCCTTGGAAATTCATACATGTCTGAGGTTTTAACTGAATTTTGGAGAAAGTACATATGCAGAAAACCATCTTTGCATTATAAGAAATGCAAATGGTTAAAATGCCAATAACAGAAAAATACAGGCAAACTCTCTTTAGTCAATGGGGAAATGTGCGCAAAAAATATGTACCTTATGGGAAATATGAACAAACATATATACATCAGGAAAAATGCATTCAAAAATTGTGCACAAATTTCCAAGTGGAAAGAGGGGGGAAATAGGCCTGAATCCTATCAAATCAATGGGATTTATCTATGGTTAGATGCACCAGTCAACAGATAATTCAGTGGGTCTGCTCTAGTTGGGACTAAGCAACAGAGCTATAAAGCCCAGCTAGAGCTTATATGAAGGACCATATTCTACCGTATGAGCCGGCCTGTGTTTTGAGATATTCCGAGGAGGCCCTGCTTTGCATCCAATCACCCTCACAGGTACATCTGGCAGGAACACCAAGCTCTACAACCAGAACTGCAATTGCAATGAATTGGAGCACAGGTGGGCAACTATTTGGGGGCAAGGACCAATTCCTTCCCTCGACCCCCTCATGGGGTCTAAAACATTTCAGTGCAGCCAGTCAGAGTGGGCACGGTTATGCTTGTGTATCAATTGATAATTGAAGATTTTGTCAACAAAATGCAATCAAAACCACTTCTGTTTGGCTGGAATTGTCTTGCAAAACCATTTGGGTAGGCGTTAGGGTTAAGGTAAGGGTTAGGGTTATGATCAATTATCAATAATATCAATTGATAATAAACTTAACCCTAAACCTTACCTTAACCCTATCCTTACCTAAACAGTTTTTATTGCATTTTCTTGACAAAATTTATCAATGGTCAATTGATATGCAAGTAGGACCATACCAGCCTGCACTGAACTGGCCACACTGAAACTGAACATGTTCAAGGAGGGCGACCAAACTGGTGGGAGGTCTGGAAGCCACGATGCCCTATGAGGAGCGGTTTAGGGAGCTAGACATGTTTAGTCTGGAGAAGAGAAGGTTAAGAGGGGACATGAGAGCCATTTTTAAATATTTGAAGGGATGTTATATTGAGGATGGAGCAAGCTTGTTTTCTGCTGCTCCAGAGACTAGGACAGTGATGGGCAACCTTTTGAGCTTGGTGTGTCAAACTTCGCAAAAAAAAAAAACTAAGCATAACTCAGGCGGTGTGTCACTTTGAGGAAAAAACATTATTTCACGATATTTACAGTTTAAATAACATAAATGTATAATTGTTATATATCATTGTATTTAATAAACCAAAAACTAACAGCTCCGTACCTCTCCCGATCCCTCAGGATGACTTTTTTGTGTCTGAAAATGTCCTTAGAGTTAGACTCTAACTCCAAGACTCTTCTTGCAAACGTTTCATCCTCAGGAGCAGCATCCTGCCATGCAGGAGCCGAGGATGAAACATCCTTCTTGGCATGCGGCTGCCTCAGCAGCCGCGTGTCATCAGAAATGGCGACACGTGTCAGTGCTGACATGCGTGTCACAGATTCGCCATCAGTGGACTAGGACATGAAGCAATGGTTTCAAACTCCAGGAAAAGAAATTCCACCTCAACATTAGGAAGAACGTCCTGACAGTCAGAGCTGTTCAGGAGTGGAATCCACTGCCTGGGAGTGTGGTGGACTCTCCTTCTTTGGATGTTTTTAAGCAGAGGCTGGCTGGGCATCTGACAGGAGTGCTTTGATTGGGCATTCTTCCATGGTTTGGACTGGATGGCCCTTGGGGTCTGTTCCAAGTCCTATGATTCTAAATCCTAATCCCTAAGAAATTATCAGGAGGTCTACCAGGTATACCACACTTCAATTGCTAGGCCAAATTAGAGTGGAGTCAGTAGTTGTGATCTTCTATGTCAGACATCTAGGACATGGAGCAATGGGTCCAAATTACAGGAAAAGAGATTCCATCTAAACATTAGGAAGAATGACCTGACGGTAAGAGTTCTTTGACAGTGGAATACACTGCCTCAGAGTATGTTGGATTCTGTTCCTTTGGAGGTTTTCAAACAGAGGCTGGATGGCTATCTGTAGGGAATGATTGATTGTGTCTTCCTGCATGGCAGAATGGGGTTAGACTGGATGTCCCTTGGGGTCTCTTCCAATACTATGGGTCTATGCGTCTATGAAATGTCCCATTCCACCCCTTGGGGGCCGCACCACCTCCACAGCAAGCACAAATACTTCTGTTTTCCTCTACAGCCCCTCTCAAAAAGATGATAGGAAGTGACTGCATCACCTCCTGTCAACATTTTGAAAGGGACTGAAGAGGAAAACAGAAGTATTTGCTGGTAGGAAGAGATTCTGATGTGCTTGTGGGAATGGGGTTGGGGCTGTTTGGGGGACTTTCTGCAAGGTTTGTCCCAAAATGACAAAGTAAAAATGGGGTGGGGGGCTTTGAGGAATTCTTGTGCATCTTCAAGGGGCAGAGAAATGGTCTGCCAGGGTTATACTATGCCCAGCCCTGAATTAGAGCCAGTGGTAGTCTTTGCTAGCCTCTGAACAAGGGTTTCATCTTCTTCCATGCCTACACCTCCCTGTCCTTTCTGTTCTACAGATATGGAGGGAAAAGGCACTGTCCATTTTGGAATTGGGTTTGCTTTGGGGCAAAGGGAGTAAGGCCGTCCATCTTCAGATCCAAACAGAATTCCACCACTCTGCATTTGATCTTCCAGCTTCAGACTCACCCACTGCTGGTAGATGTCAATTTGTCCCTTTTCAAAAATTCGAGATAAACCGTGTCATTAGCAGTCAGAGCCATTTTCCAACACAAAGATTACCATGAAAGGTGCTTGGCTCAAAAGATAAGTAGAGGCTTTGCCAATGGAGGTGCACTGTTGTTATCATTATGATATTTTAAGTCTTTCATCATGCCTTCCCATCCTTCTCAAAATAGCAACACATTTTGCATTTGCTGGTAATGAACCCCTTTTATGCCATTCATGTATGACAGCCGCCCTAGCTGAGCAACAGCCTTGTTTGCTGCTGGTTTTAGAAGATGCCAGGAGGCCCATAATTTGGCCAAAATGGTGTGTGTGTGTGAGTGTGTGTGTGTAATTGCTGAAGCTTCTGGATCACACCCTCTCCTCCTGTTTCCCCCAAAATCTAAGCAAGAAATAGACATCTATGTGCTCCTGAGTGCCAGTTAGAGCTGGGCTGAAACAACAACCCTTCACATCTCACCATTCCACTCATGGGCCAAGATCTCACATCCAGGTTGGAAAGCATAAATCTCCACATGTAGAGCTGTGAATGGATTGTGCTCTGCAGCCCTTGTATTAATTGGCAACGTTGTATAGCAGAATGCACAGCTGAATATGCAACCAATTCAAAAACTTCATGCACCTCCTCCTTTTTACTCCATCTTTTCCCCAAAGCCACTTACAAAGGCTTTCGTTCGTAAGCTTTCAAAGCAGCTTAAAAATAATAACAAATTAATAAAGTTAAAAGGTACTAAAAGATCAACACTAAAGTAAAATTAAAACAATGCAGCAACTTCAAAACCTTGTTTTCACAATGCACAACCCACGGTGTATCCATATGCACAATGGCACAACGTGTGGAATCCTATTTCTGCAGCCTTGAACTGAATGAAAATGTTGTACTTTGGACGGAAATGATCAACTGCTTCCACTGGGTAACTTACACTTGTGTAAGACACCAACAGAATTCCAGCCAGGAGTTACATTTTCTGCAATTTCCATCAGCGTACTGGACAAATTCAACAATGCTTCGCATGTGTGTGTGTGATGAGGGCGGTAGTATGGCCTCCCATTTCCAGTATCAGCCAAGATCCTGCATCATACGCAGAGCTACAATATTGTAGCTATATATACATCGCACCTTACGCATAGCTACAATATCGTAGCTACATACACATAGCACCATACGCATAGCTACAATAGCATAGCTACGTACGCATAGCACCATACGCATAGCTACAATAGTGTAGCTACGTACGCATCACACCATACGCATAGCTACAATATCACAGCTACATATGCATTGCACCATACATAGCTACAATACTGTAGCTACATATGCAAAGCATCATACGCATAGCTACAATATTTTAGCTACATACGCATATCACCATACACATAGCTATAATATTGTAGCTATGCTCCATTCCCTGATCTGATCCCTGAAACCCATCTTATAGCACTAGCAATAGCTCTTCTATTTCTATACCACTAATCAATGTCAAAGCACTCCCTAAGTGATGTACAATGTTTTTTAGCTAATTGTCCCCCACAAGCTGGGTGCTCATTTTACGACCTACGGGAAGAAGCGAAGGCTGAGTCAACCTTGGAGCCCTGCTGGATCAAACTTACATCATTGTGGCTGCAGTACCAGCATTTAACCACAGCACCAGCAGGGCACCTTAAAAGCCAGTCAGATATCCCAAGCGACAGAGTGACAAAGGATTGCAAGAGGATTGCACAGGGGTCCTTGCTTCTGTTCCCTGCAATATCACTCACTGATGGAAGGGAGCTAGAGAATGTGACTTTCCCAAGGGTCACCAGGTGGGTTTCCATGGCCAAGTGGGGTGGGGGGTTTCAAACCCTGGTCTTCCAAACTTCTAGTTTAACATCCAAGCCACTACACCACACTAACTCTGCCTCCAAGTCTACTCTGACTTATGGTGATCCTGTCCCTAAGGTTTTCTTTGCAACAATTCTTCAAAAGCCGTTTTTCATTGCTTTTATTTATTTCTTATTTATTTTAGGTATTTATAACCCACTCTTCAGCCACAAAGGCTCCAAGAGCGGCTTACAAATTGTTTTAAGCAATAGCAGTTTACACATCTACACTGCATTAAGTGGTTTCCAGTGTGTGTTAGCTAATTGCATCCACAAGCTAGGTACTCATTTTACTGACCTACGAAAGGATGGAAGGCTGAGTGAACCTTGGAGCCCTTGGGATTGAACTTGCAACGTGGTGGTTTGCAGGACTGGCACTTAACCACTGTGCCACCAGGGCCCCTTCTCTCTGAGGCTGAGAGATTCTGACTTGCCCAAAGTCCCCCAGAGGGTCTCCAGAGTCCGAGTCCAACACTCAAAGCACTACACCACACTGGCTCTCTTGTGGAACTGCATTACTTACCTGTACTTGATATAATTTATTTCTGGCAAGGAAGAGTTAACAACACCAAGATTGTAGATAGGATGCAGTACAAAAAGTAGCCAGTGCCCTCAAGCTTGATAAACCACATGGGAATCCTAGTCCAAATAATCTCTTGGAAAACCTGGTAGCCAGGAGGAACAATCTGGATATCTGTCTATCTCAATGGGAGCTATTTTTATAAAAGAGGAGTGGGGCATTTAGAATGGCTAATATTAGAATGTAAACATCAGAATCTAACATTAGAATCATAGACTCCTAGAGTTAAAAAGACCCCAAGGGCCATACAATCCAGCCCCATTCTGCCATTCAGGAATGCACAATCAAAGCCCTCCCGACGGGTCGCCATCCAGCCTCTGTTTAAACACCTCGAAAGGAGACTCCATCACACTCCCAGACAGCAGCGCATACATATTAGAATGTAATGTGAAATGTGTCATGGTAGTGCACTAGTACCTCTGAGCATATCAAGAGGACCAGACAGGAAAAGTTCTTGTTGCAGAGTTGCGATCATCATCAGGCTGAAGAAATGAGCACACAGACACAGGCTTGTGTCTAAACAACAATCCTTTACTAGAGCATGTTGAAGCAATATTTACAGCGAGTCTTAGACTCCCAGCAAACAGACTACATAACACAGTGGTCATACAGCACAGTCCTGCACTGTATAGCTCAGACTGCATGTGCATAGTCTAAGGGCAAAATCCAAGTACATAGGCAGTGTGTGGGAACATCTAGTTATACAGATGCAGAACAGTCATGGGTTATACAGTTTGTGAGTCTCATACACATGGGCTACACAACATTTTCCCATACAGGTAAGGGTTCACTTCCGTTCCCACGACTGCCTCTCAAACTATATCTAGATATGCTAGCTCACTGCTGGCCCCTGCAGGCTGTAGCACATTATACCAAGCCAGCTCTTTACAGTATAAATTTCCAGTGATTGCATGTCCCATCACCATGACAAAAATACAAGATTATCTCCAGCAAGTCCCTCCCAGACTCATGAGCTACAGGCATCCTCAACCGCTCCCGTCTCCAGCAGCTAGAGCTCCATGTCTCATGGTAGTGAGTGTGGCCCCCTGCCAGCAAGCTAATGGGTTCTACAGTCCTTGTCAGCATCATGGCTAAATGTTAACAGCTGTCCAGTGGCCTAAGAAGAGTTAATTTGTATGTGGTGGGCCCTGCTAGATAGCATGTATGTTAGTTTAAGGCTCAGAATAAAAAACAGAAACAAAGGCCAAGAACAGAGAAGGGGAATAAACCATCCTGCTAGCAACTTGCTTATACAGGTCGCTCCCTGTATGCACGGTACAGGTATCCAAGGTTTAATTATCAGTCATCTAAAAAATATGGTCTCTCTAGGCATTTCCTAGGTCCCCCAATGTGACTCTATGGTATCTCCTGTAGGAAGTTATCATAGAGTCATGCTGGAGCTGCCTAGAAAGGCATCCTCTCTAGGCATTTCCTGGGTCCTCCAGCACAATTCTAAGGGGATCGCTATTATCTGCAGATTCAAGTATTCACGGTAACTCTGGGAGCTTCTCTCTCACAGGTATGGTGGGTGACGTCTACTGTTTTCATAGTGCTTAGGATGGGAAATCAGTCACATCTACACAGTTCAATTTCCTTTGTTTGCTTCTGAACTGAATAACAGCCCTCTCGCCCACACTCCTGGAACGCTTTCATCAGCGCTGTCTATGCACAATCCTAAATATACACTGGACTGACTATGTGATGAATGTTGCTGGCCTTGAGCAAGCAGGGATCACCAGCATTGAGGCCGTGATATTGAGAACACAGCTGTGCTGGGCAGGACATGTTTCTAGGATGGAGGACCATCGCCTCCCAAAAATAGTATTCTACGGTGAACTCGCCACAGGTAAGCGTAAGAGGGGCACTCCAAAAAAGCAATACAAGGACTCTCTGAAACAACATCTCAGGCTCGGCCAAATTGATCACCAACAGTGGTCTGCCCTGGCCTCACATCGGGAGGCATCGAGACACACTATCCACAATGCTGCAGCCTTATTTGAGAACTCGCGCCGAACAAGTCTTGAAGAGAAACGACAACGCAGAAAGAATCACAACCCAAAAACATAATCCAAGGAGACCTTCTGCTGTGCTTTCTGCAACCGGACTTGTTTATCTCAGATTGGCCTTTTTAGTCATCAGCACGCTTGCAGAAAGTGCAGGATGAGTCCTTCCTGAATCTTCGTTTGCGAAGAAAAGCCAGAGAGAGAGAGAGAGAGAGAGAGAGAGAGAGAGAGAGGATAAGAAATCAGTCACATCTACACAGTTCAGTTTCCTTTGTTTGCTTCTGAACTGAATAACAGCCCTCTCTCCCACACATAAGGTTTTATCTTCTATTTTTCTCTATGATAGAATCATGAGAGTTGAAAGGTAGACCAAGGGCCATCTAGTCCACCCCCCTGCACAATTAAATACACAGCTAAAGCATTAGTTGTGCAACCTGCACAACTAATGCACAACCAAACTACTCCTGAAAGATATCCATCCAACCTCTGTTTAAAGACCTCCAAAGACAGATTCCACCATCTTTCATGGCAATCTATCCTACTGTAGAACAGCCCTTACAGTCATTTCTCTCTTTGCCACCTCCAGCAGAATTTGTGGGAGGCTCAGGGCTAAACCAGGAAGGATTTCAAAACTGGTGCATGCATTTCATCTACAGTAAAATGTGTGTCCCGTGTCAATCACCTTAGATTTATATCATCTGAAGCCTTAATCCATGAAACAAATAGGCACAGAGGTATAAATTCTCAGGAGCCTGTGCAAATATTGTATTCCTTAAAACAGTGTTATTTTAAAGAAATCATTCCCGACTGCTTGTAATAAATGGACCACGCTGCATGTCAGCCTCATGTTCTTTCAACAACCTTTTTAGAGACATGAAAATGCTTTTCGAGTCTGGCATTTAAAGGTGCCATCTTCAAATATTCATATAACAAGAGTTGAAAAGGGTTTTAAAAGTCCAGAAAGGAGAGGGGCGAGGAGGCAGAGAACCTCAAATAATAATCTATACCTTCATAACAACAGCAAAGAACACTGCATTTCTTTTTGGGCATTATGGGCTCTCACAAGTGATTTTTTTCGGGGGGGGTGGGAGGGTTGAAAGAACAGTCTGTACAAAAGGAAAGGGCCAAAAGCAAATGAGGACCAACGGGTACAGTCCAGGAGAAGCATCCTAAAATCTCTTGTGGATTGTGGCCAAGATGTCTGATGATCTTTGGCATCATTGGCTTTGTCTGGATGTCACAGGAGGCCATGGCTGATATGCTTCATCCAGCAAGCAGAGAGTACTGCTCTGCTTTCACAGTTCCATGTCCTCCTTCCTTGCCCAAGAAGAACTAGTGGTGAGGTTGGGGCATAGAGGCAATTCAGGGCTTGTCTACACAGGCAATATACCCCATCTTGCCCCCATCTTTGAGCTATGCTGTCCTGACAACGCATGGCTTTTGCCCTGTTCTGCCCCCAGGCAGTTCTTGTGACCCCTGGAGAAAATATGGGGCTTAGATTCCAAGTCGATAAGGGGCTGACCTGGCATACTGTAGGCTCCACTTGGCTTCACATCCCACCGTTGGGGCAGCCTGGCCGCATCCCAGTCTCACTCATCTGGGTCAGGGCAACAAGCCCACCACTCTTTCACCACAGCTCCCATCTCTCTGGCCAGCATAAAGCTGAATGAGGAAACCACCTCCTCTGATTCCTTGGCCACATCTTGTTGGGTCTGCATACGCACCTTGTGGTGCTTCTGAGCCGCATTGCCTTGGGAAGTCTCCTCGGCTCCGCCGCCATCTCCCGCATCACCTGTTTTGGCCATCTTGGTTAGGGCCAGTTCTTCGGCCTCCTTATCATACAATCATAGAATTGCAGAGTTGGAAGAGACCACGAGGGCCATCCAGTCCAACCCCCTGCCACGCAGGAAATCACGATAAAAGCATCCCTGACAGATGGCCATCCAGCCTCTGTTTAAAGACCTCCAAAGAAGGAGACCCCACCACGCTCTGAGGGAGTGCGTTCCACTGCCAAACAGCTCTTACTGTCAAAAAGTTCCTCCTCATGTTGAGGTGGAATCTCTGTTCCTGGAGCTTGCATCCATTGCTCCATGTTCCAGTCTCTGGAGCAGCAGAAAACAAGCCTGCTCCATCCTCAGCGTGACATCCCTTCAAATACTTAAACAGGGCTATCATATCGCCTCTTAACCGTCTTTTTTCCAGGCTAAACATACCCAGCTCCCTAAGTCTCTCCTCATAAGGCATCGTTTCCAGACCTTTCACCATTTTAGTTGCCCTTCTCTGGACACGCTCCAATTTGTCAATATCCTTTTTGAATTGTGGTGCCCAGAACTGGATACAGTATTCCAGGTGAGGTCTGACCAAGGCAAAATAAAGCAGCACTATTACTTCCCTTGATCTAGACACTATACTTCTATTGATGCAGCCCAAAATCGCATTGGCCTTTTTAGCTGCCGCATCACACTGTTGTCTCATGTTCAACTTGTGGTCTACTAGGACTCCTAGATCCCTTTCGCATGTAGTCTCATTCAGCCAGGTGTCCCCTATCCTATATCTATGCATTTCATTTGTTCGCCGTAAGTGCAGCACCTTACATTTCTCCGTATTGAATTTCATTTTGTTAGCTTTGGCCCAGCTCTCCAGTCTATCCAGGTCATTCTGAATTTTGATCCTGTCCTCTAGGGTATTAGCTACTCCTCCTAATTTGGTGTCATCTGCAAATTTGGTAAGTACCAAATTATCAGACACTTGTTCATCAGCTCCCTGGGACATTTCACTCTGGGGATCACGGCAGGGACAAAAAATCAGATCTGTCAATCTGTGATGCACCCCATCAGGCTTCAATCACTTGGACAACAGGCATTAGTTCAAATAGTTTATTGCAAGGCATCGAAGTGAAAGGTAGCACTTCATTGACAGATCTGACAAGTTCCCACCAGAACCCCAGCTATAGTATCATGCAAAGGGTTTGTTTTCCCTGCTTTCACACCACTTTCCCTGCTTCTGCCTGCAATAATTGGGTTTAGGCTGCTGTGTTTCCATCTCCCTTTTCTTCCCAGGCCAAAACAACCTTGAACATTCAAAGCAGCAAGCTAAGCACATTCCAGGGCCAGCCAAACCTCTCCCATCAGCCACTTTACCTATGTCAAGTCTCTGGCTGATCTGATGCACAGAGGCCTAACTAAAGCTATCCTAACAACAGCAGTCCTAACTCGAACTAAGTAATAGCCAGAGACCTGACAAAGAGAGAGGGAGACCTCAGAAGAGACTAAGTGCAGACATTTAATTTTACATGCTGAAAGGCAGAAACCATTTTATCCATACCATCTAACATTTCAACGATGAAACCCAGGACACGTGTGGTCAAACAACATCAAAGCGTGGTCAAAGTGGCAAAAGTTATTAATAAGGAAGAACAGAAAGGCTGGGAGAGCCTACTGCAGTTTGCTTTTGCCTGAGCCTACTGGAAAGTTTATGAGGCTAGGAGAGGCTACCGCCGTTTGCTTTTGCCTGAGCCTACTGGGAAGTTCATGAGGCTGGGAGAGGCTATCGCAGTTTGCTTTTGCCTGAGCCTACTGGGAAGTTCATGAGGCTGGGAGAGGCTATCACAGTTTGCTTTTGCCTGAGCCTACTGGAGGTCTTTTGCCCTCCTCACCTTATCCCTCCCCTGGCTGAGTTAAATGAATGCTAACTATACTTGCACTTTGATTTCAGTTTGCAGCAATTGAAGTAAGTTGAGGGAAAACGAGGGAAGTGGGGGAGGAGAAAGAAACTGGGACACATTAAAAACAGCTGAAAAGGTGGCATGATAGTGGATTAAGAGGAAGCAAGGGGATCTTGTAGCACCTTGGATTGCAGATTAACAGGGACAGTGCCTGCAAAACCAGGACAGTTAGCAGGTATGCTTATTGCATGTGTGGATTCAAAAATCATTAGCTGATTTGTGGCCTTTAGATCCTTCCCTGTTGTCAAAATGCAGCATTTTCCACAGCTATTCCATAGCACCTTCACCTGATCTCACCCATCAAGGCAAACATCAACCCCAGTTAGGTGACAGTGGGGCAATCCATCCAGCACCCATCCCTGGTGCATGCCCTCAGTCTTGCTATCCATGCTTTCAAGTCAGAGAAATTCTGAACGTGTTGCTTTCTTTGGTTTCAACAAAGGGCCCATCTACACGGTAAAAAAATATACGTACACCATTTGGAAGATCGCTCTTCCGCATACATGGCCATTCGGATTCATGCATGTCATTCAGAAGGGGGGGCTAGCGAATCCCCCATAAACTACGTGGATTCGGTGTTCATAAGGAGTAGCGGATCTCGGCATAAAATCTGTAAAGCCGTTCGAATGGCTGATGGTCTGTACGCCCCATTCGCACACATACGAACAGTCAGTGTAATCTGATTGGCTTCCCAAGTAGAGGGGGCGGGGCTAGCAAGGAGGGGAATTGGGAGTGGCTGCCATGTTGGATTTCCGGCTAAGCGAGAGTCCGGTAAGTCTGTGAATGTTATATATTTATTTTTATTTTACATTGTAAATAGGGAAAACTGAATGTCTGCAAAGCAGGCAACTTTTTAAATAAATTTTAAAAAACGGCAGGAGATTTAAAACTGCTGTTTGGCTCGCTCGCTCCAGCCAGCTGGGGAAGGGGGGGTCATACAGAGTTTAGGGAGGTAAAAAATCATGTAGGCAGATCGTATGCATACAAATGACTGCCTATTCGTATTTTTTAACCCCCAAACGGATTTTTTTTAATCGTATAGACGGACCCATACTTATCAACTGAGGATTCATAGAATCATAGAATTGCAGAGTTGGAAGAGACCACGAGGGCCATCCAGTCCAACCCCCTGCCATGCAGGAAATCACGATCAAAGCATCCCCGACAGATGGCCATCCAGCCTCCGTTTAAAGACCTCCAAGGAAGGAGACCCCACCACGCTCCGAGGGAGTGTCTTCCACTGCCGAACAGCTCTTACTGTCAAAAAGTTCCTCCTCATGTTGAGATGGAATCTCTGTTCCTGGAGCTTGCACCCATTGCTCCGTGTTCCAGTCTCTGGAGCAGCAGAAAACAAGCCTGCTCCATCCTCAGCGTGACATCCCTTCAAATACTTAAACAGGGCTATCATATCGCCTCTTAACCGTCTTTTTTCCAGGCTAAACATACCCAGCTCCCTAAGTCTCTCCTCATAAGGCATGGTTTCCAGACCTTTCACCATTTTAGTTGCCCTTCTCTGGACATGCTCCAATTTGTCAATATCCTTTTTGAATTGTGTTGCCCAGAACTGGACACAGAATTCTAGGTGAGGTCTGACCAAGGCAGAATGACCACACAAGACTCGCAAATCTGCAAATGGAGGTTCTGGGACAGAGCACACCTGCATCCTCTTGTTACCCAGCCTGACACCCCCTCTCTCCAATAATTCATAATTCAGCAATACTGGACAATTCACAAGGTCTTAAGTAGATCAGAACCAACCAAAATTAGTTTTAAGTAAAGGTCACCCAAAGGCCTAACCAAGTTGTCTCCGAAATTCCCCAACAAACATGCCCAGGACTAGATTGAGTGAAGCCCCTTACGTCAGTGTAGTTAAGGCAGAATGTGCTAATCTTCCCTGGAAACACCTGGCAGTGGCATATGCCGACACAAACAGTGACTGGAACACCCATTATTCTGGAAATGTGACATGGAGCCACAGCCAGAGGTTTGGCTGGCTTTGGAATGTGTTTGCTTTTCCCTATCCACAATACTGAGGCTGCCTTAAGCCCATCAACATTTAATGTCTCAGCAATTTGTGGCAATCAATGAAGCCGGAGTTCCACGGTTTAACTGTAGGAAACTCACGTGAGCATTGTTTTGCACTCAAAACACCCATTAAAGATATGATATTGGGTATAAATATTATCCCCAGTTCATAGCTGAAGTGTGCTACAGTTGGACACCATCACTCTGCTGAACTGCTGTACCACACTCAGATTTAAGCCTGAGTTTCTTTGCTGCATGAATCTCTGCTTTTTGGACAGGTAATTATATTCCATCACCCCAAATCTATTCCTCTATCCAAGTCTTTCCTCCTGATTCTTGTGTGATTGTCTTATAAGCATGAGTGCATGTGTGAATGCTTCCATTATTATTATTATTATTATTATTATTATTTTCCAATATTTTTTTTTACTTTAAATTCAGAGTCTTGTCAGTGAGTACTGGTATACAGAGGTGCAAAGATCATATGAAGCATGTTACGTATGGCAACCATTGCCATTTTCCATATTGAAAACTATGGTCTTAATCCATCTGCAAGTCCCAGCTACAGGAGATCTTGAATTGACTGTTCAATGGCAGGTCAACCCTTTTGTAAGTACTATTTACATAATTTAAAATGTACTATTCCCTTTAATCATCTCTCTCTGGCTTTTCTTTGCAAACGAAGATTCAGGAAGGACTCATCCCGCGCTTTCTGCAAGTGCGCTGATGACTAAAAAGGCCAATCCGAGATAAACAAGTCTGGTTGCAAAAAGCACAGCAGAAGGTCTCCTTGGGTGATGTTTTTGGGTTGTGATTCTTTCTGCGTTGTCGTTTCTCTTCAAGACTTGTTCGGCGTGAGTTCTCAAATAAGGCTGCAGCATTGTGGATAGTGCGTCTCCATGCTTCCCGATGTGAGGCCAGGGCGGACCACTGTTGGTGATCAATTTGGCCAAGCCTGAGATGTTGTTTCAGGGAGTCTTTGTATCGCTTTTTTGGAGTGCCCCTCTTACGCTGACCCGTGGTGAGTTCACCGTAGAGTAGTATTTTTGGGAGGCGATGGTCCTCCATCCTAGAAACGTGCCCTGCCCAGCGCAGCTGTGTTCTCAATATCATGGCCTCAATGCTGGTGATCCCTGCTTGCTCAAGGACAGCAACATTCGTCACATAGTCAATCCAGTGTATATTTAGGATTGTGCGTAGACAGCACTGATGAAAGCGCTCGAGG
Source organism: Gambelia wislizenii (assembly GCA_030847615.1). NCBI lineage: Eukaryota > Metazoa > Chordata > Lepidosauria > Squamata > Crotaphytidae > Gambelia > Gambelia wislizenii. The sequence continues at coordinate 497,620,901 of JAUMIR010000001.1, read as the reverse complement.
AGTCGTAGGTGGTGGCGATAAGTGACCCATGTTTCAGATCCATAAAGGAGGATAGACAGTACGATGGCTCTATACACACTGATTTTTGTGCTTTGCCTCAGGTGTTTATTGCTCCAGACTCTTTTGTGAAGTCTTCCAAATGCACTATATGCCTTTGCTAATCTGTGATCGATCTCTTTGTCAATCTTTGCATCTGAGGAGATGATGCTTCCCAGGTAGGTGAACTGCTGAACGGACTTGAGCACTGATTTGCCGGCGGCAATGTGGGGATGGTGGTGTTCGTCCTGTGGTGCAGGCTGGTAAAGAACGTCCGTTTTCTTCAGGTTGACTTCCAGCCCAAACATCTCTGCAGCTGTTGCAAAGCAGGATGTTAGGCGCTGCAGAGCTGCTTCTGTGTGGGCAACAAGGGCAGCATCATGGTGTATCATTAAATACCAAAGTCGGAAACAGGTAGGCGATAGTAATTCCAATTTCTATGTATATGTGGGAAAGCTAGCCAGTGAAGAAAGTTGACAGGAAGAAAGTCAACTCATATCGAATGTGGGGCTGGAGGAGATTTCTGTGGATATCATGGACTGCTCGGAAGACCACTAAATGGGTCCTATAGCAAATCAAGCCTAAACTCTCCCAAGAAGCGAAGATGACTAAACTGGGATGTGTCCAGAGGAGGGCGACCAAAATGGTGGGAGATCTGGATGCCATTATGCCTTATGAGGAACAGCTGAGGGAGCTGGGTATGTTTAGTCTGGAGAAGAGAAGGTTAAGAGGGGACATGATAGCCATGTTTAACTTTTGAAGGGATGTCATATTGAGGATGGAGCAAGCTTGTTTTCTGCTGCTCCAAAGACTAGGACACGGAGCAATGGGTTCAAACTATAGGAAAAGAGATTCCACCTAAACATTAGGAAGAGCTTCTGATGGTAAGAGCTGCTTGGCAGTGGAATAGGCTGCCTTGGAGTGTGGTGGAGTCTCCTTCCTTGGAGGTCTTTAAACAGAGGCCGGATGGCCATCTGTTGGGAGTGCTTTGATTGTGTCTTCCTGCAAGGCAGAATGGGGTTGGACTGGATGGCCCTTGGGGTATTTATGATTCTAAACACAGGCTGCTGCACTTTGGACATATCGTGAGAAAACATGACTCAGTAGAAAAGCCAATAATGCTTCAGAAGATAAGAAGGCAATAGGGAAAGTTGAGAATGCTTGGTATAAGAAATACAATAGGAAAGAGGGAGACCACGCTTCAGGCGGATGGACATGATCACGTAATCCATGGTCCTGAATTTGCAATGTCTGAGTCAGATGTCCAGGGCTCTTGGAGATCTCTCTTGCATACCATAAATTGCCATAAATCAAAGTTCACTTGGCAGCAAATAACAACAAACAAAATCCCTTCCAAGAACTAACCAGGCCATACTCTACTGAGCTTCTCAAATCAGACAGTATCTGGTGCCTTTGGGGTATTTAGGCTGGCCAGTGAAAGATCTACATTTATTTAAATCATCAACTGATCCATTAGAGGCCAAGAGGATGAGGACTCTACACTGCTGTGACCATTCTTTGGAGGAGTCCATTTCCCAGAGGGATTTCCCCTTTCTCTCCCTCTCATTCTCTCCCTCTCTCCGCCGGCCAAGAGAAGAGTTAAAAAGCAAAAGAAGGATGGGTTGTTTCTTTGGATTTTGCCAGAGTCATTGGCAGCTACGGGGAAAAGTGCAGCGGCTACTTAGAAATGCAGGGCACTGCAGCTCGGCATAATGAGGTCCCTGTTCTCCGGTGAAACTGCTTTGCTTCTTAGTGCACAATATCCCAAATTGTACAGGGTTAAAATATGACACAATAAACGCATTCAAAATTTCCTCCCGTCGGCCACAGACCCCCTGAAAAAAGATCGCCTGGGGAGGAACAACATCGGGAAAAGAAAGGGGGTCATCACAGGCATTCCTTATATTTATTAGCTTTTCTAATTGGGGAAGATGCTCTGGCAAGACTGGGAAGGCATTTTGATTTTTCCCCTTTTGCAGCATCCCACCCATGGCTACCACCCCCCGCCAACCTTTCCTTCTTTTTACAGCTTCAGACCGAATGCCCAGCATTAGAGAAGCCTCAGCCAACGATGACATCCATTCATCAACAGACAACAGCCATTCATTTTTTCTCCCTTCCCTCTCACTTGGCTGCAAATGTAAGACACGGGACTTGGCTGCCAAAAACTTGCTTCTAGTATGTACTTAAAAAAAAAAAATCCAGGCCTAACATGAAAAATGCTCGATTTCTGCAACAATGAAAGACGACACATACTGAATGGAATTTCGCGAACATACAGCATTCTCTTGGTATCTTATGTCTACCTAAGTTCCAGAGGTTGGATGTTTTTGTCTGACATGGAACATCTGCATTTAGTTTGAGGTTGCAGAAGCAGAGTTGTGCAAGTGATGCCACTGTGCATGTATGTGCATGGGTCATGGTCTTAGGCATGGAGACGCACTATCCACAATGCTGCAACCTCATTTGAGAACTCACGCCGAACAAGTCTTGAAGAGAAACAACAACGCAGAAAGAATCACAACCCAAAAACATAACCAAAGAAGACCTTCTGCTGTGCTTTCTGCAACCAGGCTTGTCTATCCCGGATTGGCCTTTTTAGTCATCAGTGTGCTTGCAGAAAGCGCGGGATGAATCCTTCCTGAATTTTCGTTTGCGAAGAAAAGCCAGAGAGAGAGCATGGGTCATGGTCTTGTGCATGCATGTGCATGCATATGCACACATGATATGCAAGCACATGCTCACTCCATAGGAGTGTGCAATTAGTACTGCAACTTCGTCATTCAGCATAAATGTTGCATTACACAATCAGTGCATAAATCCATACATGGAAATTTCATAGAATCATATAGTTGGAAAAGACCACAAGGGCCATTCAGTCCAACCCCCTGCCTTGCAGGAATACACAATCAAAGCATCCCTGACAGATGGCCATCCAGCCTCTGTTTAAAAACCTCTAAAGAAGGAGACTCCACCATACTACGAGGCAGTGTATTCCACTTCCAAACAGCTCTTACTATCAGGAAGTTCTTCCTAATGTTTATGTGGAATCTCTTTTCCTGTAGTTTGAACCCATTGCTCCACATCCTAGTCTCTGGAGCAGCAGAAAACAAGCTTGCTTCATCCTCAGTATGACATCCCTTCAAGTATTTAAACATGGCTATCATGTCACCTCTCAACCTTCTCTTCTCCAGACTAAACATGCCCAGCTCCCTAAGCTGCTCCTCAGAGGGCATAATGGCTTCCAGAGCTCCCACCATCCTGGTCGCCCTCCTCTGGACATATTCCAGCTTCTCAATATCCTTCCTGAATTCCTTTGCCTAGAACTGGACACAGTATTCCAGGGGTGGACTGACCAAAGCAGAATATAGTGGCACTATTACTTCCCTCCCTCTAGACACTATACTCCTATAGGTTTTTTTAGCTGCTGCATCACACCGCCGACTCATGTTCATGATTTATGCTATGCAATATTGATGTAAGCTCTCAAAGATATACACACACACATTTGTACCTAATCCATATATTCATTTGCATCAAACTAATTTCACTGGCTGTGGGATTAGCAAAGAAAGGCCACTCTTTGAACATGCAAAGTCTGATTCTAGACTTAGAAGGATCAATAGGCTTTGTTTGTATCCTGCATTATTATCCTCCTGCTTTGGTAGTTGGATGGGAAGGCCAGCTCTTTGGAATTTTTCAGTGTGTCTTCCAGGGTTGGGCTAGATGGCCCTTGTGGTCCCTTCCAACTCTATGACTGTTTGACCAGCTTTCACAATGTGTATGGGGAGGACAGTGATCGCCACCACCTGCGACTCCTCGAGCGCTTTCATCACCGCTGTCTACGCACAATCCTAAATATACACTGGACTGACTATATGACGAATGTTGCTGTCCTTGAGCAAGCAGGGATCACCAGCATGGAGGCCATGATATAGAGAACACAGCTGCGCTGGGCAGGGCACGTTTCTAGGATGGAGGACCATCGCTTCCCCAAAATAGTACTCTACGGTGAACTCACCACGGGTCAGCGTAAGATGGGCGCTCCCAAAAAGCGATACAAAGACTCCCTGAAACAACATCTCAGGCTCGGCCAAATTGATCACCAACAGTGGTCCACCCTGGCCTCACATCAGGAGGTATGGAGACGCACTATCCACAATGCTGCAGCCTTGTTTGAGAACTCACGCCAAACAAGTCTTGAAGAGAAACGACAACGCAGAAAGAATCACAACCCAGAAACATAATCCAAGGAGACCTGCTGTGCTTTCTGCAACCGGACTTGTCTATCTCGGATTGGCCTTTTTAGTCATCAGAGCGCTTGCAGAAAGTGTGGGATGAGTCCTTCCTGAATCTTCGTTTGCGAAGAAAAGCCAGAGAGAGGGAGAGAGAGAGATCTCACCTCCACACACATCCATAACCTTAGAGCTCCCGGACATGTTACACCTACAGGGCTCTTCTATGATCACCTACAAGGTTTTGACATCTTTAAAGGGATTCTGGATGACTGGATCTCCCCACATGAGCCTGTCCAAGTTTTGAAATCTTCAGAGGAGGCCCTACTCTCACTGCCCTCACAGGCACAAAAATCCTCAAAGAAGGCAAGCAGAATACCTTTTGTCCAGATGAGCTCTGGGATTCGCCATATTGGGAAGGCGGGGGGCTAAAAACTCCAAGTAGTTCACGATAACAGCTTTCGCTGTTTCTCACAATTTTTTTTTAAAAGTACACAAACATGCGCATAACCTCCTGTCTGAACAACCAATTCGAATTGGGACACATGAAGGAAGTAAAAACGTGGTGTGTGTGGTGGCGGGCTTACCGGCAAGCAAAGCAGCCAAAGCCACCATTATTGTTTTTGGGACATGATCAAGTGCATGATTGAACACTATTTTCAAGCAGCAGAGGAAAAATAAATGTAAGCAGAAGATAACTCTTCAGCATCTGTCATTTAATGGCAACGGGGCAGGGAATGGAGGAAGCTTTTCAGGAGATAATAAGGCAGGTAATTCACTCACGGCCACCATCTTTTCCCGCGGGCATGCTCCGTGTGAACTGCAAACTCAGATAGCTTTCCATGCCAGTGATCTTGTGAATGATTTGTGGGGACAAATGAACACTGCTGCAATAGTGAGGTAATGCGCTATTTTCCGCAATTAATTCTCCCGTCTAGCTGAGCCCTTGCTGTCCTCTCATTGGGAGATGAAGAACATTGCATCCCAAAAGGCTTTGAGGGAAAGCATCAGAAGCAAAATACTTTCCCTAGTGTGCTGTACTTCTTTTTATCCTCCGCTTTAGGCAGAGGTGGTTTCAATAGTCTTCATTCCATAGATAGCTTAAAGCCATTTTAAACATAATTTTCTGTGTTTTTTATCTACTTGTATATCTTTCTATCTGCCAAATAAATGGATCCTAGAGCAAATCAAGCCTCAACAATCCCTAGAAGCCAAGAAAATTAAACTGAGACTGTCATGCTTTGGACGTATCATGAGATGGCATGATTCAATAGAAAAATTAGAACGCTTGGTTTAGGTAGAAGGCAGTAGGAAAAAAGGAAGACCGCATTACCGATGGATAGACTCCATCAAGGTCGCTACAGCCCTGAGTCTGCAGACCGTTTGATGACCAGGGCTCTTTCAAGCCTCTCCTTCATAGGGTCACATAAGTCAAAGTCAACCTGATGGCAATTAACAAGGATAGCAACAAGTCTTTTATGTGTAAGTTGCCTTGAGTCCTAACTCTAGTAAGGCCTAAACGTAGGACTTAGGCCCACCAGATGAAATGGTGAGACTTGTAGACCTCCACTTACACACTCATCAACATGGATTGTACAATTTACCAAAAAAACCCAAACACAACTTTGTGTGTGTATATATATATATATATATATATATATAAATTTAACATGTGTTCATGACAGCCAAAGGATTCCAGCCATGAACTACATAGAATGATAGAGCTGAAATGAGCCACAAGGCCATCTAGTCCAACCTTCTGCCATGCAGGAATACACAACTAAAACACTCCTGAAAGATGCCCATCCAACCTCTGTTTAAAGACCTCCGAAGAGAGAGTCTGCCACCCTCCAAGGCAGTCCATTCTACTCCCAAACAGCTTTTACAATAAAGATGTAAAGTGTCCTTACATTTGGATGCATTTTCCAAAAAGATGGGGTGGGGCACAAAACTTATTCCCACACACACACACAAACCCAACTCAGTCATTTTCTAAGTGGTTCCCTCGCACAGAGGTAATGACATGTTAGCCTCCTTTTAAGTTGCAAAGCATTTACCATGAGAGGCAGGAAGAATTGCACCACTCTCCATATCGCTGAGTGCCTCAGGCAACGTGACTGTGTCCATATTGGAAACTAAACCTGGCTGATTATCAGAACATCCCTGACCCCACTGATTCAGAGAGGAGGGTTCAGGCCTGCCATGGTTCCCATCAGTAAGGAAAAAAGGAACTTCACGTGGAGCTGAGTATGGCCTTCTCAACAGCTGCCCTCAGGCAATAGAAAGCTCTGCACAGCCAGGGGTTCCAAATGCACACTTTGGGACTGATTCATTTTTAAAGAGGCTTCTTTTTGACTGGCCTTTCAGAAAGCCAGTGTCACTGTTATTTAAATCATGCAAGGTTTGCTCTAAACCTGCTCATACATCCCTCCTTGGCTCTGTCCTGCAACCTGATCATTTATTTTAGCTAGGTAAACTACTGGGAGCCTAGTTCAGGGATAAGCTGTGATTTCCACCACCCCCTTCATTTCTTTGCAAAGTGCCATTCCTGTACATTGGGGAGGGGGAATCATGCAGTCCTCCAAATATTGCTGGACTGCAACTCACATCAGCCCTAGCCACCACCACAGCCAGGAGTGAGAGATGCTGGGGGTGCAATCTACAACATCTGAAGGGTCACATAATTCCAACACGTGATGTACACACAGATTTATTTATTTATTTATTTATTGGATTTATATCTTGCCTTAGTCCCAAGATGGGATTCAAGGCAGCTTTATAATGTAGTCATTGTAGCAAGGAACCTACAAAATAATTCTGTGTACTCATTGAAGGGAAATAGTTAAATATCTAGATGCAGCACAAGAAAGATGACTAGGATTATGATTCTAGAGCAGATATTTAAACAGTCTGTAAGCACTTAGAAAGGGATGCTGTGATCACTAAAAGGGGATTCTCAAAAACAAGTCATGCCAAACTAATCTTATCTCTCTTTTTTTATATAGAGTCCCAAGATTGATAGATGAAGGGAATGCTGTGGATGTAGTGTATCTTGATTTCAGTAAGGCCTTAAACAGAGGCTGGATAGCCATCTGTTGGGCATGCTTCGATTGGGTATTCCTGCATGGCAGGGTGGGGATGAACTGGATGGCCTTTGGGATCTCTTTCAACTCTATGATTCTATGATTCATCCTCTCCTGCTGTCCTCTTCCCACCTTTGGATCATTTATTTATACTAAAGATGTTCCCTCACACCCTCCAGATGGGGACGGGACCATTTTGTTGAATTTGTGTCCCTCCCTGGGATGTTATAGGCTGTTTGATTTAAACAGGAAGTTACTTCCTGGTCAGGCAAAGACGTCTTGCCTAAAACATCCCATGCGAAGGTTTCTCTCTCTCTCTCCTTGGAGTTATAGGGGACATTTCTTTAAAAGAAAAGGAACAAAACGTTCAGGAAGATTGTGGGAACTACATTGTGTCCATCTATAACATATTTTAATGCTAAAAAACCCACTTTTTTGAAATGGAGTGTTCTCTGTAGCACAACTGTATTACTCTCAGCTTTCTAAAAGAAGAAATCACCAAATGCTAAAGAAATATAGTTTAAAAATGTACAAAAACTCTTGTGCACTGAGACTGTAGACCAAAGAGACCAAGTGTCACTTTGCGCTCAGGGACTTGTGTGACAATTGTGCATGAGTGAATTGCAACACTGAGCACCTGAATGTGTCAACCAATGTAAAAGACATAACCGCAAATGCATAAAGCACAGGTGCATGAGCAATACTCAATGACACAACACATGCAATGGCACCACCTGTGCATCTGCTTTTGCAATTTCCCCTGAATATGGACTTCCATATTGTACAAAAATGGCCACCCAGTTCTGTAGGGGAGCTTTTGTATGTATAAATCACTAACAGGATGTCAGGTGCAATCTCAACCAGCAGAGATGAAAAAATACACTCAAGAAGGAAAGAAGGAAAGATTTATGCCCCTTTCTAAGACATTGGTCAGCCTTTCATTGCTCTCCAGCATAGATCATTTTGCAAGTCACCAGATCGTCCTTCATTCTCTTTGTTGCAAACGAAACTAGTTTTTCATACTCTACCACGATGCCAGATTGGACAAAGTCAGTGGTCTCTGGTAGATTCTGGCACAGGAAGGATTTATTAACACACACACACACACAAGCCTTCCAAAGATTTCAGGAATCCTCTCGGCCTTTCCGAACTGCACCTGAAGAGAGAACTTTTCAAAACCCTTCCCCTTCCTCCGAGACCATGGAGAAGTGTGGTTTTAAAACTCCATCTTCTTGATGTTAATGATCTGAGACTTTCGATCCTTCTGGCTTTAACAATGGCTTCTTTGTCGCCACACTGTGCACGCTCTCTCACGCTCACTCTCTCTTCCCCCCTCTCTCCCATTTCCTCTTTTTTTTTTGGTCGAAAAGGTTGCATTGCGACACCAGTCTTGAATAAAAACATGGAATAGCAAGCACCAAGGTTCTCATTACGAGGAGCTGGTTCTCCATTTTAATTTGTACCTGCACAGTTAAAATCCATTTGTGTGGGAGGCGACCAAGGGGTGATTTTTAGCTTGGGTTTCCCTTCATAAGAAAATTAAATAACTATGCCAAACAAACTAATTAATTGGACCTTTCCAGAATATATTTTTTTAAAAAAAAATGCTTTCTGCTTCGTACTGTGGCCAGAAAGACATGGCACCCCACCATGGCATATACAGTTCCAGCAGGTAGAGGACATCAAACCAGGATTGCCTTGTCACTGACTCAAGGAAGATGTGTGGACATAAGTGTGTGTTTGTGTGAGAGAATCCAGTGAGGGGGAAAAGAGCCATTGTTAAAGTGTTGTGGAATAGTCAGGAATGCTTTGATTGGGTATTCCTACATAGCAGGCGGTTGGACTAGATGGCCCTTGTGGTCTCTTCCAACTCTGTGATTCTATGATTCTAATAATAATAATAATAATAAAATTTATTTATACCCCGCCCCTCTGCTACAAACAATCGGGGCGGCTTCCAACAATTCCAACAATTCTAGAAGCAGAAAACCTTCCTGGCACCCCAGAGATAAAATCAAAGGTCACACATGTACTACAAACTTATTACCAGCTTCACATCTGACATGGACTCCTGAAAAAAGCAAAGCAAAGCAGAGACCTTACCATGGGATTCACCTTGTCTTCTTATTCCCACCACACATGACTTTCGTATGTTCTTCAGCGGCCTATATCCTTCTCAACTCCAACACTGGGATCAGTGTTAGGATCTTTTTTAATGGAAACACATCACTATCATCATCATCATAATCATGATTCTATATCACAGTCTATGCTTTGTAAGTTTATGAATCTGTATCTATATTGCAGAAATGCAATGAAACTCTCCTAGTGAGTTGAGAAGGTGAGCATCCATGCACTGCTAAGAGTGTTCCTGATGTGCATCAGGGGCTCCTGAGATACATCAGGCACTTCTGATGTGCACCACACACTTCCAGTGTGCACTGGGCATTTCTGACGCACACTGGGTATTTCTGTTGCACTCCAACACCTCCTAGCCAGTATTTAGATGCACACTGGGAGTGCCCCAATTGCACACTGGTGCCCATTGCACTTCAGGACCATGGCCCATCAGTCACTTCACTGGCTACCACTGCTCAAAGGATGCCTGTTCATTGTAACATTATGGCAACCTGCAGGCAAACATGGACATCACGAAACTACTCAGTTCTATTTCCCACACGTGTAAATCTGCTTATGCCGAACAAGTCTTGAAGAGAAACGACAACACAGAAAGAATCACAACCCAAAAACATCACCCAAGGAGACCTTCTGCTATGCTTTCTGAAACCAGACTTGTTTATCTCGGATTGGCCTTTTTAGTCATCAGCGCGCTTGCAGAAAGCACAGAATGAGTCCTTCCTGAATCTTCGTTTGTGAAGAAAAGCCAAAGAGAGAGAAATCTGCTTATGATGACACAATCCCATGCAGAATTCCAGCTCACTGTTATTACTATTGTTGTCATTTCTTCTTCCCCACCTTTCCCTATGGATCGAGGTGGGGAACAACAGATATAACAACAGATTGGACATATGCCAATTTAAAGACACATAACATTACTTAAAAGAGCACCTAAAACCAATGCATATTAAAAACAATCAATGCATACTTCAAAATAATGGCGTTACAAATCATCTGGATAGGCTTTCCAGAAGAGATTGGTCTTTACTACTGTTTTGAACTCATCTCCAGCTGCTGTTTCTCTTCTGGCAGGTCATTCCACAGTTTGGGGGCAAGCAAAGAAAATGTCCCTGATCCTGGCTGACTGAAGTAAATACCACCCCAGAGGCCCTAAGTGTACAGGACAGATTATATGGTAAAAAAGTGATCCCATAGGTAACCTTGACCCAAAGCATATGGAGCTTTAAAGGTAATAAACCACACATTGCGCCTTGTCTGGAAACTGACTGGAATCCAGTGGAGTGATTTTAATCATTGGTGTAATGTAATCACTCCTAGATATGTAGGTAACTAATCTGTCTGCCATATTTTGAACTAATTTAAGTTTCTGGACTTGGTATAGAGGTGGCCCATGTACAGGGCATTGCAGAAGTCTAACCCTGAGATCACCAGTGCATGCACTACCATCTTTAGATCCTCCTTTAAATCCTCTGTGTTATTTACTTATTTTTTAAAAATTATCTCACCCCCCCCCCAGGGTGGGTCACAACATTGATTAAAAGGAGACAAATGTACTTCCTTACATCAAAACTCATACCTGTTCTGTTCTCCCCACACCCTGTGGAAGCCATGCTGATCCTCCCCTGCAAGGCTTCTCCTTCCAATAACTGAAGATTCTAGCTTTAATCATAATGTCTACCCATTTTCATTAAACAAAAATAAAGCAAACTGTCTTGTGATGACCTACATTCCCCTTTTAAAAAACCCCGGTGTTTCCCTCTACTCAGGCAGCATATTTTAACAACAGATTGCAAATATCATGACACTTTCCCATTTGGCTTTTTAAAAAACATTCAGCATTCAGGTATAGGCCAGCTGGACCAAGGGATTTGCCCATTTTAAATTTATTGATCAGTCCTAACAATTCATCTCTTTGATTTAATTTTTCAGATGTTTCCCTTGCCCACTCTCACAAAACAAACAAACAAACAAACAAAAAACCCACAATGGTTTGGATGTTGGCACCATTCTAATACCTTTTGCCTGAAAGACTTCATTCACCTGCTCTGAAATCTCTTTGTCCTCCATTAGCAATCCCTTCACTCCCTTGTCATCCAGTAGTTCAGCCACCTCCCTTTCCTGGTTCCTACATACATTTTATTTAAGGAAATACTTGCTGGGGGTATGTAAATATTTTTCACAATATGTTCCTCAAGTTCTTGATTGTTGTTCACCATCAAGTGGACTTACGGTGACCCTGTGAATCAGAGACCTCATCATCAGCCCTGCTCAGGTCTTGCAGACTCAGTGTTTTGGTGCCCTTTGTTAATTTTAGATTAGTTTTGTCCAAACATATGCTGTTCCATTGCTTGAGCTGAGAGCTTTAAATAACTAAGGGGTTGGGGAAGATGCACTGAGCTCCCCCACCCCACCTGCTCTTCCAGAGAGTAGAATCTAAACCAATGGATTTGAATGACATGAAAGGAGATTTCAACAAAGCATTAGGAAGAATGTCTTACTGGTAAGATCAACCGCCATGGAAAGTGGTGGACTCTCCTTTGCAGATCTCTAAACCCAGGAGGGATGGCCTCCTCTCATGGATCCTTTAGTAGCGGATGTGTGCTCCAGCAGAGAGCTGGACTAGATGACTCTGAGGATCTCTTCCAAAGAATCATAGAATCGTAAGGTTGGAAGAGACCACAAGGGCCAACCAGTCCAACCCCCTGCCTTGCGTCAAGGCACCCCTGACAGATGGCCATCCAGCCTCTGTTTAAAAACCTCCAAAGAAGGAGAATCCATCATTCCAACTCTCCCATCCCATGGTTTCCTGAAGGACATATTCCTTGTAGTTCCCTTGAAGATAATTTGCAATCCTTTCCGCAACAGTATGTCTGAATCCCTTGACACTCCTTGGAGGTCTTCTTTGAATACTGAACAGATTCTGATGTTGCTGCCACTTCAGTTCAACAGCCCTTCCACCCTCCATCCCTTCCAATTTGAAAAGGGGATTCTCTGTAGATTCTCCCCAAACTACAAATCCCAGAATAGAACCATGACATTAAAGTAGGGTCAAAGTGATCTAACTGAGTGGTGTGGATGTACTTTCAGACCAACAGAATCCTATTGGAGATAAGACTTGAGCCTAAGTTGTGCTACACATGGAGAGTGGTTTCAGTGAACAATGCACGATGGTCGCATCCAGTTGATGGTGCAAGTAGCGGAGTTGTGTATGCAGAACTGTTGGGCATATGGTAGCACATGAAAGTATTCTGAGTACTGTCTGGATGTGCATTGCCTCTGTACATTGGCTTTTCTACTTGCATGATGGGTCGTCAGGCATGTGCATTGATCGGTTATCCATATACATTATGCTATGTTGTTATTCAACACCCAACATGATGTAGTAGTCTGAGTGTTGGACTATGACTCTGGAGACCATGGATATCCACTGGGTGGCCTTGGGTATGTCACACTCTATCAGCCTCATAGGAAGCGAAAGGTAAAGCCCCTCTGAACAAATCTTGCAAAGAAAACCTTTGTGAAGGTTCACCTTAGGGTCACCATAAGTCAGGAATGACTTGAAGCCACACAGCAGCAGCAGCAGCAGCAACAACAACAACAACAACACATGTCAGCATTCTGTTTAGGGTTTGTAGAATTCCAGAATCATATAACTCCACAAGCAGACGTTTACCCTCCGCTGAAGTGGTGCAAGATGTTGGACCTAGTGAGTTAATGGCAGAGGAAACATTTGAACGGGGAGTAGCATTTGAACAGAGGGAACCCTGGTGGTGCATTGGTTAAATGCCAATACTACAGCCACAACATTGAGAATTTGATCCCAAGGGCTGCAAGGTTCACTCAGCCTTCCATCCTTCTGTAAATCAGTAAAATGAGTAACCAGGTGTTGGGGGCAATTAGCTAACACACATTGAAAACCACTTGGAGAGTGCCTAGTGTGCTATACAAGTGGTGTAGATGTGTAGGTACTATTGCTTAACAATCTGTAAGCTGCTCTGAGAGGGTGGGGTATGTATAAATAAATAAATATAAAATTTTCCCCTTAGAATCATGGAAACTTAGAGTTGGAAGGGGCCACAAGGGCCATCTAGTCCAACCTCCTGCCATTCAGGGACAACACTCCAGAAAGATGGCCATCTAACCTCTCCTTAACAACTGATGCCAAGGAGGCTATGGTAGTACTGAATCATTTTCTGTATGCTAGTGAATACACGTCAACATGGGCCTCTCAAAAGCAAGCCATGCCAAACTAAAACCCAAAGTGGATTCTTTCTCTCTCTCTCTCTCCCTCTGTCACACACACACACACACACACACACAGGCCATTGTTGGCCAGGTCTGAAAGCACCTGAAGCTCAGGAGTTACTTCTGTACCCCTGTGTGGTTGAGAGACCAGCTGGAAATCCACCAAGGAGGGGAATTCATGAGTAAATGTATTGAGCAAACAAATAAACACATGAATATTCTGAATGTACTCGCAAACTATTGGACAATCACACCAGCTGACTTCCTGACACCTTCTAGGACTGGAGGGGACTGATTATATATAGAATATTTGCCATCCGCTCCTCAACCTGCTGCACTGAAGCGCCTCCAAGTCAGAAATTAATTACCTCCCTTCTACCTATTTGCAGAGCAAAATCCCTGATTGAGCCTTCTTAGCCCTGGCAAAATATTAATCATCATATTCATACTTGTGTCAAGATTTTAGATTATTATCGGCAAATGTTATTTTTAAAATAAATAAAAAAAAAAAAACATCAGCCAGCATTTTGCTGAGATTAAAGGTTCCCCAGCAACACAGAGCAGGCATGCAAAGTTTTCAGAGGGGTGCATTGGACATGCCTGTGACCTGAAGAATACCTGGCCTTTTTGGGGTGGGAGGGGTATCACCTTGTTCTCCACGGTCCATTAAGGGATCACTTTTAAACCATCAGTCTGCAGTGGTAGCTGGTGACTTCCGCATCAGTGGGGGGGTGGTGGATCCACTCCTGATTTCAGTCAGAACTTTAGAGGAGCTAGCCAAGATGATGAACCCTTCCCCAAACAGCACACTCCAGACTTTAGTGCGAACTCTAAAGGAGCTATCCAATACACTGAATGTTCTCCCCAAACTAGCAAGCTACAGAGTTTAGTCTGAACTTTAAAGGACCTATCCTAGGTGCTGAACATTCTTCCCAAAACAGGATCGGAATTTTGGATGGTTCCTTTAAAGTTCTGGCTAAAAGCCAGAGCAGTTTCATTATCCACTGACCCAGAAGCCAACAGTCCACCACTAAGTTTCTGAAATCTATTTGTGGCCCTTGGTGACAATTTTTCCTTCCCCCATCCCCGACCTCAAGTCCTATTTCCCACCACACCAAGACAAGAATGTTCTTATGACCCTTAAAAAGTCACTTTTTGAGAAATCCCTGCAAGAAGGCAGATTCTCTCCCCAAAAGATCATCTGCCCTCAGGGAGATTGATGTGACATCAGGCTAGTCCTCATTGAGGTAGAGGACCACTGCCTGAGCAAAACTTCTCCAGATGGAAGATGCAGGGAGGTCAGGGGAATCCATTGACTGAAATTCTCGTCCAAGCACTCAACCATTCAGAGAGGAAAACTCCCTCCATTCCTAGACAGCAGGGCAAGGGTGGCATGCTAGTTTTCTACAAGGAGCTCCATCATGTGCAAACCTGCAGAGCAAAGAGCTACAGCAAACACAGGTTGACCACCACAGTGAGAGACAGGCACAGGTCAGGAAATCACCCTGGGCTTATTGATGGAGCACAGGGAGCCTCCAGGTGGAAACAGCGAGGGTCCCCATCTCCCCAGGGTGCATCTCTGAGATTCTTTGCAACTGCAATATAGATTTTGATTCCTTCAAAGATTCACAATCACTCCTGTCCAGGAAATTAATTCTGTGTGTGGTTTTGCTGCATGATTGTTTAGCCCAATTGCAGGAGATGAATCCTGAACTAGGATTAAAAGGTGCTTGCTTCAACACACATTTCTGGGTTTTTTTGCTGACTCGTAGCTTCTAGCTGTCACACACTTCCAAATTCTCTTTCAACCATGGCTTAATGGGAAACAGTTTGGCCCCTGTGAATGGACCCAGGGACAGAAGTAACTGTCTTCACGTGTATGATTTTCTCTCTGGGAAGAAATCGGTGAAAGCAGCAGGGAAGTCATACTGTCTGTTCTTTACATTCTCTTCCTTGCTTGGCTCAGATACATTTATTCAGGGGAAAAACACCTAGTTAGTGAAGTACAGAAAAAGTCATTATAAGCCTCCAGTCCTCTCTCTCTGAAGAAAACCTGACCCTGTAAAAGACTGCCCCCTGCAGCTTCATCCTACTCAAGGAAACCCCTGGTGAGCAATACAGTATATATTTATATATTTGTAGAAAATAGTCCACATAATGCTGAGTTGGCTGAAAGAGAAATTCACTATAGTGTGTGCGTATGTGTGTGTGTGTATTTTCAAAGTGAACATTTCATTTCACCCAAGGGCACTTGAAGTTAGAAAGTTGAGGACGGCGTATCCCCCAGCCCTTCCCCACATGGCCTCCCAGCACTCTTTGCAGAACTGTGAGATATAGGGCACAAGTTCCCACCTGCAGCCAGCATGGATGCTCCAGAAAAAAAGGAGAATCTAGAGTGTCAGTTCCAAGACTATACAACTTGCCTATACACAAAGGTCAGAGCCATAAACAATCTGCTAAGAACAACCCCATAATGGCCCACACTTCCACCCCAAATAATCAATCCATGGTAAAAAAAAGAAAAAAAGAAAAAAAAGTGTCATGGTCTAGAAGACAGCACAACACAATGCCTGTCTTGTTCTTTTTCAAAGCAACCCCTTCGGACAAAACCACTTAGAGCAGAGATGGAACAGAAAATTCAAGCCCTTTAATGGTTTTGGGAAGTGGAAGGACCAGTCAAACATTGTGAAAGGCACGAGAAACATACTCTCTAAATCAGCAAGGCAAAATTCCTCAACAAATCCAAATATTTATGAATGCAAGCAAGGGGGAGCGGGGGAAATCACACACATGCACCAGCGGGGTGTTTTCATCTGCCTGCCACCTCTGTGGCCTTCACACCACTCATCATCTGGCGCTGAACGAATGAACAGCACAAGGCGTTACACCCGAAGTAACGTCCTTCTTTCATAGGGCAGACTTGAGGAACCCCAAACGGTCCATGCAAGCAAGATCTGACTGGCTGTTCCCCTGCCCACACATAACATGCCGTCTGTGTGGAAGAGAAAGAAAATAACTGCCTGGGATTCAATGAACATCCTGTGCAGCACAGAGAGAACCTTTCGTAACAGACGCCTGGATCATGTAAAAAAGAAACCAGTGTGTGTGTATGCTGTCTCCACTGGCGAACCACAGCACCTTCTCACAGAAATCCAAATGTGCACATGAACAAATATCAACAGATGGTTTGATTGTGAAAAATTCAAAACGGAAACCATGAGGAAGTCCAAGTTCTCCGGGTGAAAAGAGGTGGGGGGGGGGAATTTCACGTGTGTGTGCACACACAAATACATCCTTGAAAACAACCCTGGTGAGGCTGGCTCAGAACTCTAGTACCATACTTTCTATGCTCACGCATTAGGAGAGGGAGCAAACATGGTTGTACCTGAAGGAAAGGGACACCTTTGTCCTTCATGTGGGACCAGAGCACTCCCACGTGCAAGAAGAGAAAGCAAAGGTTTGGAACATGATGGAGAGTGGGAATTTGGCTTAATCTGATGCAAAGGCAGGAAAGAGGCCACATTCCTACAGAAAAGGGGTTCCTCTTTTCTCTCCGCTAAACCGCTGAACGGGGTGCCCAATTCTTCACCTGATCCTGCAGTCAAAATCCCAGCGCATCCTCCATCTCTCCCTCCCTCCATTCCTCTGAGAGATCCTGTACGCAGTGGGTCTGGATGCAAGGGGAATGGGGGGAGATCTGCACACCGCATGCCCGCACCTCAGGGCTGTTGCCAGGGCAATGGGATGAGATGCATCCAGAAAGGAAAGCCTACCCCTCCGCAGCAGTGGTTGCTCTGAGAGAGAGCAGAGGAGGGCTGGGGACAAGGAAATGCAGGGTTGAGGTGGTGGAGGAGGAGGGATGCACAGAACTGAGCCCCCTGTCTCCATGGAGGACAGAGGGAAGCCATCCATGCCAGTGATTCTACTGAGAAGCAGTTCATGTGTGTACACACACATGCACGCACGCACACGCACACACACAACTGCTGCAGAGAAGGGAAGCTGGCAGCCTGCCTCAGGAGTGAATGAAGCTTCCCTCCTCCGCTGCTGCCACCCCCTCTGCCCACGTCAGCCAGAGATTTGCATGGCACAAAGGGCGCCCACCTCCACAAGGGGCATCCATACAGCCAGCTGTCTCTTCCTCTCTCTCTCTCTCTCTCTGTCTTGTGTGTGTGTGTGTATTTAAAGCTGCCCTGCTGCCTTGCCTAGCCAAGGAAGATGCCAGCTCCGGCTGCTTCCGGAGGGTTAAACGCCATCTCCCCCTGGCTGCCAAGCAGAGTTTATTTCCACCTCCACACTGGGAGGTTTGGAGATTTAATAGAGGGTTATTTTTAGCATCTCTCTCCAAATCAGCTAAACCCCCCCTCACCACACACACAAGCCGCATGCATGGCACAAACCCTCCCTCCTTGGCTAGGTTTCTCCAGGGATGCTCCACCAACCCTGGGTAACATGCAGAGAGAAGACGGATGCCCGGATGCCAAGCCACAGGATGCCCAGTTTGCATCCTAACCCAAAATACCCTCTGGGGGCTCAGTTCCAGGGTGGGATAATTGAGGGGGAGCGGGTGTTCCAGGACCATGAGGGAGCTGCAGGGTCCCCTGGGGGAGGTAAGGGGGCAATGGCCTCATGGGGCCTCCTCTGTGCCTGTAGCCCCTCTGGGTGTCCAGCATGCAAGTGCACCTCCAACCCATCTTTGCCCAGGTGAAATGCACACACACGCACATACACCAGTGTGGCCAACTTCACACAGCAGGAAGGGGGGCGGCAGGAGGGAATTTTGAGCGGAGGGGGGTATTAGGCTGCCCAAAGTGTGCACAGAACAGACTCAGCGGCTGGCACTTGGGCAGCTGCCTGGTGAAGGGGAACTGGGGGGGGGGAGAGAACAGAGGGGGCATTTAAGTCCTAGAGAAGGAGGGGGGAAAGGAGGGGGTCCCCCCAACTCCAAGCCCGGGGACAGCCTCAGCCTCTCCCCCCCCCTCTGATTCAGGGAGAGGGGAGGGGAAGGCAGGGACCTTTGGCTGCCAACTGCTCCTGCTGGCCTTGGTGCGGGGGGGGGGACAAAAGAGGGGGAAGAGGGGGGCACCATTCAGGTGCCACCTCCCCCTAAAACCTCTGACCTGCCCCGGCCTTGTCTTCCCCTCCCTCCATCCTCCCCCCTCCAATGGCAGGATGGGCATCGGCGGGGGAGGCCAGGGAGCCCTGAGTTCGAAAGATGCATCCCCGCCTGGTGGTGGGGAGGGGGGTGGAAGAAGAGCGAGGGGGCGAGAGAGCTTGAGGGGGGGTTGCACCCTCCTGGGGGGGAGGCAAACCCCTCACCAGAGCCCCCCAAATAACATACCCTCCTCCCCCGGATTGTCTCTGGCTTTTGGAAGAGGGGAGGAGGGGGGTTAAAAAAAGAGGACCACCGCGGGGGGGGGCGATTCCTCCGGCACGTTGGAGAGAGGGAGGGGGACAGAGACGCTGCGAAGCCTTCCCCCCCCCCAAGCACGCCTGCCCCCTCTCCCCCTGGCTGGCCGAGGGGCCCCGATCCCTTTGCCCCCCCCCTCCCCTGGGCCGCTACTCACCGTAGACGCCTTGCCCGTGGGCGCCCTCCCGGAGCAGGAGCAGCAGCCCGGCCAGCAGCAGCAGCAGCAGACCCCCGCCCGCCCGGGCGCCCCCGCCGCCCCCGCCGCCGCCCCCTCCGCCGCCTGCTAGATCCATGGCCGGGGCGCCCGGGGCGGCGGGAGCGGCAGCCACATACTCCTCGCCCGCCGGGGGAGGCCGAGCGCGGCCGGCGAGGGCTGCGGAGAGGCGCGAGGCGAGAGGCGAGGCGGCGCCGCCGCAGCCCGGGCCCCGAGGAGGCGAGCCCGGCCGGGCTGGGGTCCGGGCGGGCGGGCGGGATGCGGCGGGGATGAGGGGGGCGGCGGTCACGTTGGGCTCTGCGTGCGCCTCCCAGCCGGAGCCGCCGAGGAGGAGGAGGAGGAGGAGGAGGAGGAAGGCGAAGCGCCGCCGCCGCCAGCGCCAGCAGCAGCAGCAGCACCGAGCCGGCCACGTCAAGTGCGCGCCCCCGACGCCGACGCCCCGCCTCAGCGCTGCCGCCCCCCTCCCTCCCTCCCTCCCTTCTCGGCCGGAGGGGCAGCCAATCGCCCGCCCGCGCTCGCTCGCTCGCTCTCGCCCCCCGCCAGTGCCGGCTTCGGGGCTCCACTGCACGCTTCGTCCAGCCGCCGCTCTCCGCCCCCCCTCTCCCTCCCTCCTCTCCTCCCTCCCGGGACCCCCGCCAACCAGGGCTTCTCCAGCCAGCGCCACCTTCGGGGCCACACGGCATTCCTGGAGAAGGAATAGGTATCGCTTGCATTAACTCTTCCCTCCCTCTCACGCCAACTCCTGGGTCTCCTGGCAGCCACCAGACACTTGGGACTTTCCCAACAAGGGCCACCTTCAAGGCTGCACTGTACTCTTCGTGGAGAGGTGGGTGCTGTGTCCACAGCATCTCCCCCCCCACCCTTTCTCTCTCTTCCCTTTCCCTCCTCTCCTCCCCCCCCCCCGGGTCCCTGCCAACCAGGACTTCACCAGCAAGTGCCACCTTCAGGGCCACAGTACATTCTTGGAGAAGAGCCAAGTGTTGCTTCCGTTAAATCTTCCCACCCTCTCACACCCACTCTCAGGGCTTCTGGCAGCCACCAGATATTTGGGACTTTCCCAACAAGGGCCAGCTTCAGGGATGCACTGCACTCTTGGTCAAGAGGCAGGTGATGCTCCTGTTGTGTCTCCCTCCCTCCCTTCTCCCCTCCCTTCTTTGCTACTCTCCTTCTTCTCTGCCACTCTTCACAGACCCTTGCCAGCCGCCTAGCATCCTGGACTTCTGCAGTGAGTGCCATCTTCTGGGCTGCACTGCACTCTCTTTGGTGGTGGCAGTGCTGCTGCTTCATCCTCTCCCTCCCTCCCATTACTCCTCTCCTTTCATTTCTCCCAACTCTCCTAAGCAGGAGGTAAGTATAGAGAGTATCACACTACATTATGATAGCAATATTATTCCACTTTAAATTCTGTGGCTGCCTCCTGTGGGATCCTGGGATTTGTAGTTTAGGGAGGGGCATTTAGCACACTCAGCTAGAGAGCTCTTAGGCCTCCCTAAACTACAAACCCCAGACTTCCACAGGAGGCAGCCAGAGCAGTTAAAGTGGAATAATACCACTATCACATTGCATGTGAGCTAATTTGATGGCCTCCTCCTTCTGGGGCCCTTGTTGCTGTTGTCTTTGTTGTTGTGTTCCTTCAAGTCATTTTGGACTTACAACTAATGGCCCCATTTCATGCCCCCCCCCCGTGGCACTGGCCTGCTGGCTTCTTTGTCCATGGAAGTGGTGGAAGCAGCTTAAAGAGCTGACCAAGGGGCTGAACTTGGTTTCAGGAAAATGGTTTCAGCACCTTGGAGAGAGACTTTGGGGGCTGGATTGGAGGAAATCTCGACTCCACTTGCATTTCTCCTTCTGTGAGTAAAAGTGGTGTGCCCAACTCCCCAATCCCGTTTCCCACTAATTTGGAACATTTTCTGGTAGAGGTCAGTTGTTAGATTTTCCTTGGGTTTTTTTCCAGGCTCTGAAGCCGAGTTGTGGAAGAGTTTATTTCTGACATTTTGCCTGCATCTGTGGTATCAAACGTCAGAAACTAGCTTTTCCATTTCCACAACAGGACCTCACAGCCTGGAAAAAAAGAATCAAGGAAAATCTATGGATGCCAGCCATGAAAGCCTTTGACTTCACAGCAGTTTGTAGACTTCACAACACCCTTGGCACCATTCACACTGGCTTGTCCAGTTTGTATCATCCTCATCATCATCATCACCTTATCTCTCCAAGGTACATTTGGAGACAGAAGCCAGCAAGATGGCTTGCAATGACTCTTACACCCCCTCCCTAGGATTGTCAAAAACAGGCGGTCAGCAGCCAAAGCGTGCCACTAAATCATGTGCAGTGTAGTTAGGGGCTACTGACCGGAGGATTCTCCTCCACAAGTGTCATCAGAGTGGGAGATTGCATACTTTTCTACAGGTAGCTCTCTGCGCTGAGTGAAAGAGTCAGACAGCAATGCTGTTCCCTCAGTTTGGTTAGCTCTCCCATGGATGTCAGCTGTCGGGCTACACTGCACTCTCCATTGTCAGGCAGAAGATTTCACTGTGGATTGTCTGCTTATTTTATTTATTTTTTAAAATGTGCTATACGACTCAGCCAGGTGCTTTATGACTGGCAGAGCATTACTTCAGGGAGGCCTCTAGGCACGTAACTTATTCACTGGCCCTGACTTGGTACCAGGAAAGTGTCAACTTTGAGGTTGTACAGAATTCTTCAGCATCTTTGGGGGCGGGCAAAAGAGTTCACTGTGACTCAGAAACTAAGAGAGTAAAGTGAGTTGGGAATTATGAAGCCCTCCAGATGTGGTTGAACTACAGTTCCCACCATTGCTCACCATTGCTTAGGCTGATGGCAGTTATAGTTCAAGCACATCTGGAGGGCTGCACTGTTCTGAGCTCTGGTGTATTGGAATAGGCTCCTTGATAGGACTGGCACAGTGCAGCTCCACACAATGGTAACTAGCTAGCCAGTAATGTTCCATGTAGGACTCATGCCAGGCCCTTCAGATTCTGTTGGACTACAACTCCCAGTAGCCCTAGCCAGCACAGCCAAGGGTGACAAATGCAGGGGGTTGCACTTCAACATTTAAAGAGCTGAATAATCTTCAGTCTCAATGTAGTTATTCTTCAATTTAGATGTTGCTCATAAAGGTAACAGCCTTCAAACTGCACATATTCTTTGTCTGCCAGACACATAATCTATTACTTTCTTCATTTTCTCACTGAAAATTCAAAACCTTGACAAGGTACATATGAGTCAATGTGCCTTCAAGTCACCTGTCAACTTATGGTGACCTCATGCATTTCTGCAGAGGTGGTTTTGCCAGTTCCTTCCTCTGAAATCTAGCCTACAGTACCTGGGATTCATTGGTGGCCTCCCATCCAAGGACTAACCAGGGCTGACTTTGCTTAGCTTCCAAGATTAGGCAAGATCTGGTGCCTTTGACAATTTACCCCAGCAGAACAATCTCCTTCCTTGAGGTAATCAGTGTTGCACACTAGAAGCAACCAGCTAGCAGAGGAGTCTCTGTTGGCCCAAGTGAAGTTCGCTGGCTGGTGGACATCAGCTTTTGAGTTGCACAGAACTCTCAACATCAGCCAGACAGCTTCTTATTATCTGGGTAGCAAAGAGGGCTGTGTGAGTCAATATATAAGCTGTTTGTTCCCAGAGATGCCTTCCTTGCATTACACAAAGAAGAATGCTGTGTAACACCGAAGGTTGGCATGCCATTGGCAACAGCAGAATGTATAGCTATTCACCTCCTTGGTAATTGTTAATATGTTAAGCATAATGACTATAACCACCAAGGTAGCTTTGGTGTGCTCAAAGGATAAATGTTTCCAGCTATCACCGAATGCTTCGGCTAGTTATTGTTCAGATTTTGAACTGATCACAAATGTCACACGTGCTCTGTGCAGCTGCATAATTTACATGTTTACCACATTGTAAAATCTCTTTCAGACACAGAAATGTACATCTGTTTCTTTTAAGGGCTACAGAAATAGTTTTGTAACCTGTTCTATTTCTCTTATGTTCTAGATTACATTTAACAGTGAAACCTTTTGTCTCATGTGTATTAGCAGCAATGTTTTAGCATCACAAATTGGAAGGGACCTCAAAAGCCATCTAGTCCAACCCCCTGCCAGTGCAGAAATCCTCAGAGATCACCATCAAACCTCTGTTTAAAAACCTCCAGTGAAGAAAAGTGCTCCACTCTCACAGTTCGTACTTCTCCATCCATCCTGCAAGGCTTTTCTCCTTCCCAGTTTGAGATCTCTTTATACCTCTTCAGTTATGGTAGATGGACACTTTATTAATTCAAGACATAGGCTACATCTGCACTGCAGAAATAACCCAGTTTGACACCTCTTTAACTGCCATGGCTCAAAGCTATGTAGTTCGTTGTAGCATCAGAGCTCTTTGACAGAGAAGGCTAAAGATCTTACAAAACTACAAATCCCAGAATTCCATAGCATTGAGCTATGATAGTTAAATCGGTGTCAAACAGGGTTATTACTGCAGTGCAGTTCACCTACCTGGGAAGCATCATCTCCTCAGATGCCAAGATTGACAAAGAGATCGATCACAGATTAGCAAAGGCAAATAGCGCATTTGGAAGACTTCACAAAAGAGTCTGGAGTAACAAACACCTGAGGTGAAGCACAAAAATCAATGTGTATAGAGCCATTGTACTGTCTATACTCATAGAATCATAGAATCATAGAACTGTAGAGTTGGAAGAGACCACGACGGCCATCTAGTCCAACCCCCTGCCACACAGGAAATCACGATCAAAGCATCCCCAACAGATGGCCATCCAGCCTCTGTTTAAAGGTCTCCAAGGAAGGAGACGCCACCACGCTGCGAGGGAGTGTGTTCTACTGCCAAACAGCTCTTACTGTCAAAAAGTTCCTCCTCATGTTGAGGTGGAATCTCTGTTCCTGGAGCTTGCACCCATTGCTCCGTGTTCCAGTCTCTGGAGCAGCAGAAAACAAGCCTGCTCCATCCTCAGCATGACACCCCTTCAAATACTTAAACAGGGCTATCATATCGCCTCTTAACCGTCTTTTTTCAAGGCTAAACATACCCAGCTCCCTAAGTCTCTCCTCATAAGGCATCGTTTCCAGACCTTTCACCATTTTAGTCGCCCTTCTCTGGACACGCTCCAATTTGTCAATATCCTTTTTGAATTGTGGTGTCCAGAACTGGACACAGTATTCTAGGTGAGGTCTGACCATGGCAGAATAGAGCAGCACTATTACTTCCCTTGATCTAGACACTATACTTCTATTGATGCAGCCAAAAATCGCATTGGCCTTTTTAGCTGCCGCATCACACTGTTGACTCATGTTCAACTTGTGGTCTACTAGGACTCCTAGATCCCTTTCGCACGTAGTCTCATTCAGCCAGGTCTCTCCCATCCTATATTTATGCATTTCATTTTTCCGCCCTAAATGCAGTACTTTACATTTCTCCGTATTGAATTTCATTTTGTTAGCTTTGGCCCAGCTCTCCAGTCTATCCAGGTCATTATGAATTTTGATCCAGGGTATTAGCTACTCCTCCTAATTTGGTGTCATCTGCAAATTTGATAAGTATGCCCCTAATTCCCTCATCCAAGTCATTGATAAAGATGTTGAATAGCACTGGGCCCAGGACAGAACCCTGTGGCACCCCACTGGTCACATCTTTCCAAGACGAAGAGGAGCCACTGCTGAGCACCCTTTGGGTTCGGCCGGTCAACCAATTACAAATCCATTGAACAGTTAACTTGTCTAGCCCTCATTTTACAAGCTTGTTTGCAAGAATGTCATGGCGAACCTTGTCAAAGGCCTTACTGAAATCAAGGTATGCGATGTCCACAGTGTTCCCTTCATCTACCAAGCTGGTAACTTTATCAAAAAAAGAGATCAGATTAGTCTGGCATGACTTGTTTCTCTGAAACCCATGTTGACTTTTTGTGATTATGGCATTGCCTTCTAAATGTTCACAGACTCTCTGTTTAATGATCTGCTCTAGAATCTTCCCTGGTATTAATGTCAGACTAACTGGACGATAATTGTTGGGATCCTCTTTTTTCCCCTTTTTGAAGATGGGGACAACGTTTGCTCTCCTCCAGTCTGCTGGGACTTCTCCTGTTCTCCAGGATTTCTCAAAGATTATTGCCAATGGCTCTGAGATCACATTTGCCAGCTCTTTTAATACTCTTGGATGTAGGTCATCTGGTCCTGGAGACTTAAATTCATTTACATTAAGAAGGTATTCCTGTACTACCTCTTTGCTTATTCTGTGCTGGATTTCCCCTATTGTGTCCTCTGTTCCTTTATCCTCAGGTTGGTCCCCCTTTACCTTTTCTGAAAACACTGAGGCAAAGAAGGTGTTGAGTAATTCTGCCTTTTCTCTGTCCCCTGTTAGCATTTTGCCATCTTCTCCACGTAGTGGCCCTGTCATTTCCTTCTTCCTCCTTTTGCTACGGACATACCCAAAAAACCCTTTTTATTGTTCTTAACCTCTCTAGCAAGCCTGAGCTCATTCTGCGCTTTAGCTTTTCTGACTTTTTTCCTACACGTATTCACTATTTGTTTGAATTCTTCTTTGGTGATTTCCTCCTTTTTCCATTTCCTATACATGTTCCATTTAAAACTTAGCTCCGTTGAAAGTTCTTTAGTCATCCATCCTGGTTTCTTGAGACACCTCCCATTTTTCTTCCTCAATGGTACTGTTTGAAATTGTGCCTTCAGTATCTCCCTTTTGAGAAAGTCCCATCCATCTTGAGGTCTCTTCTCTTTTAGTATTCTTGACCATGGGATCACCCCCAGTATTTCCCTAAGTTTATTGAATTCAGCTCTCCTAAAGTCAAGAATGCGTGTCTGACTATGCCTGACTTCTCCTTTCCATTGTATAACAAACTCCAGGAGAACATGATCACTCTCACCTAAGGATCCCACCACTTGCACCCCACTAACCAGGTCATCTCTGTTGGTTAGGATCAGATCTAAAATAGCTGACCCCCTTGTTGCCTCTTCCACCTTTTGGACCATGAAATTGTCTTCCAGGCAAGTAAGGAATTTGCTAGACCTTGAAGTTTTGGTTGAGTTAGGTTTCCAGCAAATATTAGGATAGTTGAAGTCACCCATCACTATTCTCCTTTATGGATCTGAAACATGGCTCACCTATCGCCACCACTTACGACTCCTCGAATGCTTTCATCAGCTTTGTATACGCAAAATCCTAAATAGACACTGGACTGACTATGTGACGAATGTTGCTGTCCTTGAGCAAGCAGGGATTACCAGCATTGAGGCCATGATATTGAGAACACAGCTGCGCTGGGCAGGGCCCATTTCTAGAACGGGGGACCATTACCTTCCAAAAATAGTACTCTACAATGAACTCGCCATGGGTCAGCATAAAAGGGGTGCTCCAAAAAAGTGATACAAGGACTCCCTGAAACAACATCTCAGGCTTGGCCAAATTGATCACCAACAATGGTCTGCCCTGGCCTCACATTGGGAGGCATGGAGACGCACTATCCACAATGTTGCAGCCTTATTTGAGAACGCATGCTGAACAAATCTTGTAGAGAAATGACAACGCAGAAAGAATCATAACCCGGAAATATCACCCAAGGAGACCCTCTGCTGTGCTTTCTGCAACTGGACTTGCTTATCTCAGATTGGCCTTTTTAGTCATCAGCGCGCTTGCAGAAAGCGCAGGATGAGTCCTTCCTGAATCTTCGTTTGCGAAGAAAAGCCAGAGAGAGAGAGAGAGAGAGATGCAACCACAGTGTGTAAGGGAACCTGATTTGGCCTCGCTTGATATACTTTACCTGACCCATCATCTGAAATTTCATCTGAGTGTCCTGACAGTAAGAGCTGTTTGGAAGTGGAATACATTGCCTGGGAGTTTGGTGGAGTCTCCTTCTTTGGTGGTTTTTAAACAGAGGCTGAATGGCCATCTGTTGGGAATGATTTGATTGTGTACTCCTTCAGGGCAGGGGGTTGAACTAGATGGACATTGAGGACTTTTCCAACTATGATTCTATGACATTATCTCCATGCCTGAGAATACAGAGACTTTCCCAAGAGACTAAATAATAATAATAATTATTATTATTATTTATACCCCGCCCCTCTGCTAAAAACAATCGGGGAGGTTTCCAACAATTAAAACATTGTAGTAACTACTAAAAGCACCACCCACCTCCACCTTCCCCCATAAAAAGACATTATTTATTTATTTATTTATTTATTTATTGTGTTTATACCCCGCTCTTCAGCCACAAAAGCTATCAGCAATATAAAATTAAAACCATCTAACTAAAATCACATGAAAAACAAATATATACAAAATTAAAAATGTAAATGCATTCAACCATTATAGGCTTCATATTGGACAGAGGCAAAGACAGTTCTCAGATGGTGGGAGAGCTTTGTAACTTTAGATGGAGAAGCCCAGCTCCCTTTTCAACTCTTAATACTTCCAGTAACATCCAAAATATCACCACATTCGCCACAACACAGTCCATCAATTTCTCCTAGTGCTATTTTCCTAGCTTTCCCTGATGAAGAAGCCTGTGAAGCTTCAAAAGCTAGTGTGCTATATTTTTCATATTTTGGTTGGCCCAAAGAAAATGGATCCTGGATTTTGTTGCTCTTTTCATCTTGTGGCCTTTGAAGTGTGTTAGAATCTTAGAACCATAGAGTTGGAAAGAAGACAAAGGCCATCTATTCCAACCCCTGCTATGCAAGAACACACAATCAAATCATTTCCGGCAGAAGGCCAACCACCCTCTGTTTAAAAACCTCCAAAGAAGGAGACTCCACCACATTATGAAGCATTGTATTCCACTTCCAAACAGCTCTTACCCTCAGGAAGTTCTTCCTAATGTTTAGGTGGAATCTCTTTTCCTGGAGTTTGAACCCATTGCTCCGTGTCCTAGTCTCTGGAGAAGCAGAAATCAAGCTTGCTCCATCCTCCTTCCCTTCAAATATTTAAACATGGCTATCATGTCCCCTCTCAACCTTTTCTTCTCCAGACTAAACATGCCCAGTGCTGGTATAGTGGTTAGAATGTTGCACTGGGTCTTGGGAGACCCTGGTTCTAGTCTCCACTGAGACATGAGACTTACTGGATGACCCTTGGCCAGCAGCTCTCTCTGTCTCTTGCTTACTCGCTCTCAGCTTGACCTACCTCAGAGGATAGTTGTTGTGTGAGAATAAAACAAGGAATGGGAGAATCATGTACGCCACCTTAAGGACATTTCCAGAAAGGCAGTATCTATCTATCTATCTATCTTTCTAATTATCTTGGGCAAGTTGCCATTTTCAGTGTGCTGATTGGCTGCTTAGGTATCAGGATCTGCCTCTACTTGCAGGATTAGGCCCCTGGCTGCAGCAGCCGGCACAGCCTCTTTGCAGAATCAGGCCCTGGCTGTGGGAGTCTTGGAAGAACCAGGGCCAAGCTACCAGATGCAGCCGGCTGCACTCATGCAACTCTCCTGAAGCAGCCAGGGGAACTGCGATTTAAGAGCGGCATTTGGCCGTCAGTCTTGGCCACCATAATATTGTCTTCTGTGCTGTCTGTAGCTGGGCCTTGGACCCTGAATGTCTGGTATGTGCTCTGACCTTGGACTTTTGCTTATCTTTGACCCTGCCTTAGACTCTGTCTCTTGTGTTCCTGACTCAGCCCCAGTGTCTCTGCTCCTGCAACCTGCTGCCCATGTCCTGGACTCTGACAGTAGGAAACTTTGCAACCAATCAAAGCTTCCTGTTGGGGAGCCTATTAGCACACTGGGGGAGGAAACATGTAGAAAGCTTCAAGTCCTTTCTAAACATGGGGGGGGGGTGGCCTCTTACATCCTGATGTGTGTGGGCTGTGTGTGCAGCATGGTGTGTAGTGCAGTGTAGGGTGTGGGTGGGTGTAGCATGGGGGATGTAGTGTGGGGTGTGTGTGTAGCATGGGGTGTGCATGGTTGTGTGGTGGTAGAGGGGTGCTTGCATCCTGGCACATGTGCTGTGTGTGTAGCGTGTTGTGTGGTTCCATGGCAGTGGAGGGGCTCTTGTGTCCAGGTACATGTTGTGTGTGTATGTGTATCTATGTATATGTGTGGTTGCATGGCAGTGGTGGTGGGGCTCTCAGCATGAAACTAGCCATTATAGTTGATTTGAAAGGTTATATATTAATGCATCAAATGATCATACTCTTGACATGTTTCCTAAGTGGCCAATCAGCAGAGTGGGAACAGAAACATACCAAAGTGTTTTATGTATGTAGATAACAGTGTACATTACACTGGGTATAGCTAGTATAGATGTAATTAGGAAATAATAGATAATTCAATATTACTTCCTGAACTGATCCTGCCTGCCATGAACTAAAGATTTCCCTGTAATTGTCATGGTTATTGGAAGAGCAAAGACACTCATTTAGGGCTTGTGGCAGAGATGTGGCTCATGAAGTCTAGTAAGCCACTAACTTGCTCACACATTGTTATCAGCATGCTGAAGAATCACTGGTGAATTCAATTTATGGACAATTGGTGGACATGTAATGGGATGGAGAAATGGCAGAGCAAAGAGAATCCATGCTGGTTTTCTGTGCTGGTTTCCTGCTACCCCAGAGACTAGGATCCAAACCTCAGTTATAAACCCACATTATTAAAAAAAAAAGGGGGGGAAGATCCCCATTAAACATCCAGAGGAGGATGACCAGGATGGTGGGAGATCTGGAAGCCATTATGCCCTATGAGGAGCAGCTTAGGGAGCTGGGTATGTTTAGCCTGGAGAAGAGAATGTTGAGAGGGGACATGATAGCCATGTTTGAAGGGATGCCATACTGAGGATGGGTTCAAACATTAGGAAAAGAGATTCCACCTCAACATGAAGAACTTCCTGACAGTAAGAGGTGTTCAAAAGTGAAGTGCACTACCTCGTAGTGTGGTGGAGTCTCCTCCTTTGGAGGTGTTTAAACTGTTACCTACCCTGGAAACAGCTTCCTTGCTGGATGGCCATCTGTTGGGAATGCTTGGATTGGGTATTCTTGAAGGGCAGTGGGTTGGACTGGATGGCCCTTGAGGTTTCTTCCAATTCTATTATTAGGAGGAACCATGACCATAAGAGCTGTTCAAGAATGAAGTGGGAATCATTTAACTAGAAATCATAGAACCATAGAGTTGGAAGGGACCAGGAAGAACCATCTAATTCTAAAATGACCCATCATCCCCCCATCTTGGTTCCCTTATAATTGGCAATAGTTTGATATCAATTTGGCCAACTGTCTTTCAAGGGCTGATGGGAAAGGTCAGGTGTAGGGAGCACATCCTAGGCAGGAAGGGGCCTAGTAAATTCTTCAACATCCACACCTTTGGCATAAACAGGAGACAGTTCTTTCAAGTATAAAAAGGTTCTTCCTGCAACATCTCTGGAAAGGAAGACGGCACATATGGTTGTAGGTCCCCCTTGCCATGCTAAAAACTCTTTCTCACCTGCATATCTACAAATCAGAAGGAAGGTTGTCTGTCAATCACCTGGTGTAAAGGTACACCCATGTCCTGGTTCCTGGCCTATCTGGGATGCCTTTGTTTTAATTGTTGGGAACAATCTGAAAACAAATATTTCTTTCATCAAGATTGCACCTTCAAAGGGATTTTTCCTATAGAAACCCCTGAAAAACTCATTTAATAATGCTCAGACCCCCTTCCTCTATCCTCCACATCTGTCTGTTCTGCCTTCTCCTTCCTCTCTCTCTCTTTCCAAATCCTACTAATGCTTCTCTGACAGACACTTCCTCCTCCACTTGTGTAACTTTAATTCCCCACTCTAACTCTGCCCACCACGCTTTTGGTGCATCTGCTGGCAGCTACTCAAGAGTATTTCTGCTACCCATGAGGAGTTCCCTGCTTCAGGATCAGGTGCAGTATAACCCCGAAGCCTCAGTCCAATCCTCTTCTAACTACTTCCTGCTTTACTTCAATAGTCTTTTGAGTGTGCTAGAGGAACGCATTGCATGTGAATGCAGTTTAAAATAGTTCAATAAATTTTCTTCCGGTTATTTTGGTGCCTGATTCTGTGTCTCTCCTTAGTTCCACGGGTATACGTAGGTCAATGATCTCGGCAGGCCTTTCCTAATTAGATCCCGGCCTCAGGGGATCCTGGCCTCTTCTAGCCTGATGGCCATTTATTATATTTTATTGTATTTATAGTTTTAAATGTGATTTTAGATTAGTTGTTTTTAATTTATATTTGTTTAATTTTTTTATGGGGGAGGGTGGGAGTGGGGGTGTTTAGGGATTTTATTTGTATTGTATTTTAAATTTTGTAAGCCGCCCCGATTGTTTTAACAGAGGGGCGGGGTATAAATAATTTTTATTATTATATGTTACGCAGCCTCTTGCATGCTGAGTTGCTATAATTCCCCATTCTAAGATCAGAACACATGTGGATCTTTTCCACAGACACAAGGGTTTTGCGTAACATAGTTCAATTCTGTGCAATACACAGTGCCACCTTGAATCCCATCATGGTTGAAAGGCAGGATGTACATCCAATAAATAAATAAAAATACAGGCATCTACAGCTAGAGCCCCCATAAGAGGTGGGCATCCAACCTCTGTTGATAATCCATCAGCAAAGGAGACTCTGCTCTCTTCAAGGGGAATCTGTTCCCCTGTCCCTCAGCTCTTGCCATCAAGACATTGTAGCTAATGATTAAGCCAAATCTCCTTTCTTACCTTTTTAAGTCCATTGGGGTCCATGCCCTCAAAGTGTGGCCAAGCAACAACAGAGTATGATGAAGATGACAAATGTTATTCATGAGGAACAACAGACAGGCTAGGAAAGGTTGCCGCAGTTGGCTTTTGCCTGAGCCTCCTGGGAATCTTTCATCTCCTGTCTTCGCCTCACTGCTGAGTTAACTGAGGGCAAGCTCCTTTTGCACTTTGACCTCAGTTTGCAGCAAGGGAAGTAAGCTGCAGACAAAGGGGAAAAGTGAGAGACAGAAAGAAAAACTGGGACCTTTTAAAAGCAGATGGGAGGACAGAGGATTAATTGGAACTGTGCCTGCCTAGTCAGGCCAGATGGAGAGTATGCATTTCATACCCTCTGGAGCAACTCAAAAACATCTGTGCATCCCCAAACAGTACAAAAAATGTAAAAAAAAAACCCCATCAAACTGTGATTTTTCAGGCGGTCCCCCCCACAAAAATATCATGCAGAAAGCTGCAAACCCATGAAAATGTGACTATAGCCCCATCTCACCCCCACAAAGTCCCAAGAGCTCAGTACTGGCTCTGAATGCCTCCGTTTTCCTCAGAGGTTCCTGTCAAGATGGTGACCGGGAGTGATGCAATGTCACTTTCTCTTGCCTTTTTGAGAGGGGCTGCAGAAGAGAAACAGAGGCATTGGGGCATTCTGCCTGGGAGGGGGTGACAAATGAGTGTCTAGGCAGGGGTGGGTAACTGCAAATGGCTTGGGGGGGGCATTTTTTCTGCCTCTACTGACCCTATAGGCTACTTCTGGCTGCCATTTTGGCTGATTTTCAGCTGATTTTCTTTCTTTCTTGGGGGGGGCTGTTTTAGGGAGGTTTGGGAGGCTGGAGGGGTTAGAGCAGCAAACTTTTGTCTTTTTATGCAGTTTTGGAAGATTTGGGTGGTTTGGTGGCAAAAAAATTCACCCCAAAATCAGCCTATTTTTGGGGGGGGGAAGAATCTGGTGAGTTTGAGGGGCTTCTGGCCAATTTTCCCCCTAGACCAGAGGTAGGCAAAGTGTGCCCTGCAGGGCACACTTTGCCTACCTCTGGTCTAGGGGGAAAATTGGCTGTGGACTCCCAGGCAGAAGCCTGCCTAGCTCACTAGGGTCAACTCAAAACAATAATAGTCTCAAGTTTAGAGTTCCAGCAGTTCAAAAATCCAGGCTCCAGAGTCAATTCAGCAAACCTTTATTACCGAAAACTGCAGCAAACATTCATTGTCATGACTGACCGGTCTACATTAGCACAATACATTTAAAGCCTAGCAAATTCAAACCTTTTGGCGGGCTATGATCCCATTTGTTAATTCAGCAAAGCATTCTTTTTTCCTCAATCTTGGAAACCCACTGAGTGACCTTCGGCAAGCCACACTCTCTCAGCCTCATAGAAAGGCAAGGCCAAGCATACTATTAATAAATTTGACCAAGACAATCCTGTGACATGCCCCTAAGTGATGACATCAGCTAGAATCCTGTCGGTCTCTTACATGTGCACAGGATGTCTTATGGAGGTGGTGGGGCATTTTTGTCCAATGCAAAATGTCCTTATTCAGTTGCAGGCTGTGGAAGCGAAGTAGCGCATGCACATGTATGGGCCTTCACATCTTTCATGGATATGCATGGATGCACATGAACACTTGGTGGTGCTTTTAGTTGCACATTAAGTGTCTTAGCACAGTTGCACCATGTTATTATTCAACACAACTGTTGGTTAGCTCTGCATGAGGAGATCTGCTCCACACAACCCTGATGCAGGTTCTCAACCATTGGCTTTGGCCTGATGCAGATGTCTGTTAAGCCAAAGAATTGCTATGGTAAGCAGAGACGATCCCATGGGCAGTTGTCTGGCAATCATACTCCTGGACTCTGCAGACTAGCTGGACTATTGTAACTTTCCCATTCATGGAAGGTGCTTAATTTGGGCTTTATCAAGCAACTCCTTTAAACCCTTTCTGCTCTTTCCGCCTTCTTCGTTGTAGCAGAAATGGAAGGTCCAGTTCATGGATCTTCTAGTTTGGGTTGTGAAGAGGAGCATGAAGTGAGGTCAAATTTTGAATTGTTTTGCAGCTTTAGCTTGGGTGCTTGAGAAGAAGCACATGGCTTCCTTCTGTCCTTCATACCGCTCCTTGCACACATCTGGAGAAGCCAGGGATTTCCAAATCCTATTTTAGGATGATGACTCAGCCTCCATGACTCAATTCAACATGCAATGGATATGTTCTCCCCCAGAAACAGGGGGTGGGGTTTCCAGAACCAACATCCCATTGATTGATTGACTAACTGATTCATATATTCCGCTTCTGCCTAAATACCCTAAAGGTCTAAATGCCCTAAGGCACCAGGTCCCATCTGAACTTGGAAGCTAAGCAAGGTCAGCCCTGGTTAGTACTTGGATAGGAGACCACCAACAAATACCAGGTGCTGTGGGCTGTATTTCAGAGGAAGGAACTGGCAAAACTCAGGATTCCTTGCCTAAGAAAACACTATGAAATTCATGGGGTCACCATAAGTCAACAGGCAACTTGAAGGGACATATACACAAAATTCTAGCCATTAGGGTCTAAATACTCCAATGACACTGGATCCCATTTGATCTTGGAGGCTAAGGAGGGTCAGCCTTGGTTTGCATTTGTATGGGAGACCGCCAAGGAATACCAAGTGGTGTAGGCTGAATTTCAGAAGAAGATAAGGATAAGCCAGCTCTGAGAATTCCTTACTTCATAAAAACCTATGAAATTCATGAAACCAGCATATATCAACAGGTGACTTGAAGGCACATACACACACAAGATCTGAACTCAGTTTCTTTTCCTCCAAAGCGGCAGTCTAGAACAAAGCTTCTTAAACTGTGGGTCGTGACCTCATATGGAAACATATTTTATATACCTGTATACCCTGGGTCATGTAAAAATTTTCTCGGGTGAAAAGGGGTCGCGAGTGAAAAAACTTTTAGAAGCCCTGGTCTAGAACTTCCAGAGCATGGAAAAAGATACTTTTGGGGAATGACAGGATTACTGCAACACACTCTACATGGAGCTGCCTTTGGAAACTGTTCAGAAGCTGCAATAGGTCCAAAATGCTGCAGCCAGATTGCCGGGCGGGGCTGATAATAGGGATATATAACTTGCTTGATGTAACAGCTTCACTGGTTACTGGTTCATTTCTGGGCACAATTCAAAGTGCTGGTTATCACCTTTAAAGCCCTATATGGCTTGCCTCCAGGTTATCTGACAGAACGTTTCTCCTAATATATGAGCTGGCCCAGGTTTCAAGATCCTCAATAGAAGTATTTCCCTTGATCCTGGCACCATCACAGGTGTGATGTAGGAAGCCTTCTCGTTGGTTGCCTTCACCCTATGGAACTCTCTCCCATGTTAACTGGCCATTGCAGAAGGTCTCTCTATGGAAGTATACTACATTTTTACCACCGTCACTATTATGTTCTAACAGCCTGTCAAACAATTTTAAATTAATCTTTTAATATAATGGCTTATTCAGTTGCTTTTTAAATGCTGCATTATCCCTTGTTTTAAGTGAATTTGGATTTAACTTATCTTGTGAGTTGTCTTGGGTCCCATACTGGGAGAAAGAGAGGATATAAACTGAATGAATAAATAAGACTAGAGTGCTGGAATTGGCCGGAATAAATTGAGAGGAGATTCAAAGCTAGAAGGGATGAATGCTGAAGGAAACTGAGGGCTTGTCTATATATCCCTTATAGAATTTGAGGAGAATACCTTTTGTCCCAATGGGATTCGGCATCATTTCACTGTATTTGGAAGGAGGAAGGGGAAAAAACTCCAAATACTTTGCAGGAAAAGCTTTCGTGGCTTTCCCCAACTTTTTTTTTAAAAAAAAATCTCTGAAGGAAATGCTCATTCTTGGTCATTGGGACAACCAATTCACTTTGCTGCGCTTTCCCGGTAAGAGTGGAAGTAGAAAGCTGGTTGATCGGATGTGCGCAGGAGGTGGAGCTTGCTGGCAAGGCACTGTCCAAAACCGCCATGTTGGATTTTCGCCATAGCGATCATGTGCTGAGGTGATGAAACAGCCTTTTCTTCTTCTTTTCTTCTCTTTATTTAAGCGGAACATTGCAGTGCTGCACCTTGGATTTGCTTTTTAAAAACTATTGTTTGGTGGCAGCAACTGGTGACAATAAAAATACAAGTAATTAACTCGCGCCCACCATCTTGTTTCGCAGTCATGCTCATTTGAACAACAAACACGTATGGCTTTGCATGCCTGTGATCTTGAAAAATGAAGAAGCATGGAGACAAATGAAAGCTGCTGAGAATTGACATTACCGCACCTCAATCAACATTTTATTGCCTTGTATAGACAAGCCCTGAAATTGAGTGATGGAAGCTGCTGCCCAAGCTTCCATCCAAAATACTGTAGTATCTTGCACTGTCTTTCACTCTTATAACAATAAGTAATAAATCATAAAGATGGCCTTCTCTTCAGTGGCACCCAAGGTGTGGGATATCCTTCCCTTAGCAGCCTAATTGGCACAAAAGTTGGTCTCGTTTTGGCACTAAGTCAAAACTTGGCTATTTGATTAAAGCTTTCAGGCCCTAATTGATTTTTATTCAGGCTGTGTATGTGCTGTGGATGCACTATTTTAAATTGTTTTTACTCATTTTAAATTGTCTGGTTTTAAACTGATAGATGATTTAATATATTTTCACTCTTTCAAAATTATTGTTATTATTTTTTTAAGTGGCTGAACATTTAACATATCATAAACTCATAAGATGAGCAAAAAAATCAAAACAAGTAATAAATCATAAAGGAACAATACATCTATCCATACAAGCCTGAATTACAATAATCAAATATTATATATCTATAACATTATAAAGAAAAAGGTGAACAGTAAAATAAAAAAAATATGAATTATTGCATAAACCAATGAATTGCTACTTATATAACAATAAAACTATGGTAAAAAAGAACAAAATTATTCACATTATTTTTATTATTATTATTATTATTATTTATAATTTTTATTCATATTATTTCATATTAATGGAAGTCAGCAGTGGCTCCTCTTCGTCTTGGAAAGATGTGACCAGTGGGGTGCCACAGGGTTCTGTCCTGGGCCCAGTGCTATTCAACATCTTTATCAATGACTTGGATGAGGGAATTAGGGGCATACTTATCAAATTTGCAGATGACACCAAATTGGGAGGAGTAGCTAATACCCTAGAGGACAGGATCAAAATTCAGAATGACCTGGATAGACTGGAGAGCTGGGCCAAAGCTAACAAAATGAAATTCAATACGGAGAAATGTAAAGTACTGCACTTAGGGCGGAAAAATGAAATGCATAAATATAGGATGGGAGAGACCTGGCTGAAGGAGACTACGTGCGAAAGGGATCTAGGAGTCCTAGTAGACCACAAGTTGAACATGAGCCAACAGTGTGATGTGGCAGCTAAAAAGGCCAATGTGATTTTGGGCTGTATCAATAGAAGTATAGTGTCTAGATCAAGGGAAGTAATAGTGCCACTCTATTCTGCCTTGGTCAGACCTCACTTAGAATACTGTGTCCAGTTCTGGGCACCACAGTTCAGAAAGGATATTGACAAATTGGAGCGTTTCCAGAGAAGGGCAACTAAAATGGTGAAAGGTCTGGAAACGATGCCTTATGAGGAGAGACTTAGGGAGCTGGGTATGTTTAGCCTGGAAAAAAGACGGTTAAGAGGCGATATGATAGCCCTGTTTAAGTATTTGAAGGGATGTCACTCTGAGGATGGAGCAGGCTTGTTTTCTGCTGCTCCAGAGACTGGAACACAGAGCAATGGGTGCAAGCTCCAGGAACAGAGATTCCACCTCAACATGAAGAGGAACTTTTTGACAGTCAGAGCCGTTCGGCAGTGGAACACACTCCCTCGGAGCGTGGTGGGGTCTCCTTCCTTGGAGGTCTTTAAACAGAGGCTGGATGGCCATCTGTCGGGGATGCTTTAATCAAGATTTCCTGCGTGGCAGGGGGGTTGGACTGGATGGCCCTCGTGGTCTCTTCCAACTCTGCAATTCTATGATTCTATGATTCTATGATTCTATGAAATCTTAAGATATAGAGCAGGGTATACATTTCTAAATAAATAAATAAATTTCTTTGAGAATCAGTTCATACATGACTGAGCAACAAACTCAGGTGTTGCCTCACCAGGGAGCCATTCGCTAGTGTCCGCAGCTGTGTGATCTTTGTCTTTTCAAAGGCTGATCTGTTGCTTTCAAGCTACCTTTCTTGATCAATCAATCTGTCTGTCTGCCAGTCAAAATTTATTGTCAAATCCATAAGTCATAAGAAGAAAAAAAGACCGAAAACAAAGAAAGCCATTAGCAAGAAATATTCCTCAGACAATGTCCCAATTCCTATTGTTAGTTCCAATTAGAGTGTAGCCATTATATCAATCACCTTTACCTAGGTATCACTTTTCAGCAATTGATTCAATTGGGCCAACTCTAGTGGGAGGCTAACAATCAAGATTCCAGCCAATGTCTACAAAATGGACAAAATAATAAATTACATTACTTAAAAACTGGGGTGACTTCCCATAAGTAAACTCTTGAAGATGTATTTTAGTTTGTTTTATTAATATATTTATATGTTATTGTTGTGTGCCTTCAAGTCATTTCTGAGTTATGGTGACCCTAAGGCAACCCTATGACGGGGTTTTCTTGGCCAGGTTTATTCAGAGGGGGTTTGCCTTTGCCTTCCTCTGAGGCTGAGAATGTCTGACGTGCCCAACCCAAGGTCACCCAGTAGGTTTCCATGGCTGAGCATGGATTCAAACTTTGGTCTCCCCGAGTCCTTGTCCAATGTTGCATAGTCCAGTTCTATATCCAAATATCTCAAGGAAGCATGCAAAAAATAAATTACCAGATATGGCACATGAGATGTTACACTTTTAGTGCGATGCAGTGGTCAAAAAGCCAATGAAATTCTGGGCTGAATCAACAGCAACACAGTCCAGATCAAGCAAAGTAGTAGTGCCATTCTATTCATAGAATCATAGAGTTGGAAGAGACCACAGAGGCCATCTAGTCCAACCCCATTCTGCCCTGCAGGAATACCGAATCAAAACATTCCCAAAAAATGGTCACCCAGCCTCTGTTTAAAAAACCCCAAAGAAGGAGAATCCACCACACTCCCAGGAAGTATATTCCACTTCTGAACAGCTCCTACTGTTAGGAAGTTCTTCCTAATATTGAGGTGGAATCTCTTTTCCTGGATTTTGAACCCATTGCTCCATGTCCTAGTCTCTGGAGTAGCAGAAAACAAGCTTGCTCCATCCTCAGTATGCTCTCCCTTCAAATATTTAAACATGGCTTTCATGTCACCTCTCAACCTTCTCTTCTCCAGTCTAAACATGCCCAGCTCCCTAAGTTGCTCCTTCTTGGACATGGCTTCCAGACCTCCCACCATCCTGGTTGCTCTCCTCTGGACATGTTCCAGCTTCTCAATATCCCTCTTGAATTGTGGTGCCCAGAAGTGGACATAGTATTCCAAGTGAGGTCTGACCAAAGTAGAATAGAGTGGCACTATTACTTCCCTTGATCTAGACACTATACTCCTATTGATACAGCCTAGGATCACATTGGCTTTTTTAGCTGCCACATCACACTGCTGACTCATGTTCAGCTTGTGGTCCACTAAGACTCCTGTTCTGCTTTGATCTGACTTCACCTAGAGTCCTGTGTTCAGTTCAAGAAGGATATTGATGAGCTGGAATGTGTCTAGAGGAGGGTAATCAAGATGACCAAAGGTCTGGAAACCAAACTTTATGAGGAAAACTTAGGGAGCTGGATATGTCTATTTTGGAGAAGAGAAGAATGAAAGGTGACATAAAACAGCCATCTTTAAATATCTGAAGGCATGTTATATGCGAGATAGGTGAGTTTTCTTTCTGCTTCTCCAAAGACTAGAATGAGAACCAATGGATTCAAAGGGTAAGAAAAGAAAATCTACCTAAACATTAGAAAAAACTTTGTGAAGTCGACGGCTTTCACGGCCGGCATCCATAGATTTTCTTTGGGTTTTTTTCCAGGCTGTGAGGCCGTGTTCTGGAATAGTTTCTTTCTGATGTTTCACCTGCATCTGTGGCTGGCATCCTTAGAGAATGGTTGTGTAGGTGCGTGTGTGGGGTTTATATGCTGTGAACCCCTGTTGGGGAAGATATGTACATTTGTGTAATTGAATGGTTAGTTTCTGGGTATAGAAATGCAAGGCTGATGAGTGTCTGTTTGGCTGATGGTTGGTTGATGGGCCATTATCTGCTGGGAATCCCCTTCTCCCTGGGTGGAATTCCTTTGTAAGTGTTAAGTTTAGAACCTATTGCTCTTCAAAACTGGGAGCCAGATTTTGTTTACTTTTAAGGTTTCTTCTTTCTTGTTGAAGTTGTCCTGGTGTTTGTGGATTTCAAAGGCTCCTCTGTGCATTCTGACATGATAGTTGTTACCTGGTCCAGAATTTCAGTGTTTTCAAATAGCAGTTTGTGTCCAGGTTGGTTTATCACATGTTCTGCTACTGCTGATTTTTTTGGCTGGCCCAGTCTGCAGTGCCTCTCATGTTCCTTGATTTGTGTTTGCACACTGCGTTTAGTGCTCCCTATGCAAACTTGTCCACAGCTGCATGGTATGTGGGAAACTCCAGCAGCTGTGAGAGGGTCTCTTTTGTCCTTCGCTGAGTGTAGCATTTCTTGGATTTTTCTGGTTGGTCTATAGATTGTTTGGAGGTTGTGTTTCCTCATCAGTTTCCCTATTCTGTCTGAGACTCCTTTGATGTATGGTAAAAAATTTTCACAGCATGTAAACTCCACACACACACCTACACAACCATTCTCTGAGGATGCCAGCCACAGATGCAGGTGAAACATCAGAAAGAAACTATTCCAGAACATGACCTCACAGCCCAGAAAAAAACCCAAGGAAAATCTAAGAAAGAACTTTGTTTAGTATATAATTTTTAAAATCAATTTTAATACAGACTACATAAAGAAGAAACATGACAATATATATGTATAAAATGAATTTATAAAACTAATATTAAAACTAAAATGATATTACTCATCTAAAACAATGAACATAAAGTAACTTATGACCTAATTAACACCCTACATACTAACACTAAACTAAATGTTAAACTACATAAACTTTAACTGATACTAATACAGAAAACACTAGCTGAAGAACTAAATAACTAAAACTAAAACTAACTCCATCTTTGGAGCAGTATAAATGGAGGTTGGCTGCCACTCTTCAAGGGTGCTTTAATTCATGGCTTCCTGCATTGTAGGACTAGATGGTTTTTGTGATTGGTACCAACTCTATGATTCTACAATTCTATGAAATCCAAGGGAACCAAAGGTAGGATGTCATAGAATTATAGAACCAGGCAGTTAGAGAGGTCCCCAGAGGCCACTGAGTCTGACCCCCCCAACTCAATGCAGGGACTCCAACTAAAGCATCTCCAGCAGGTAGCTGTCCAGCCTCTTTTTGAAGATGTACAGAGAAGGAGAGCCCACCACCACTCTGGGCAACTGGTTCCATTGCAGAAATGCTCTTACTGTCAAGATGTTCCTTCTAATGTTCAGTTGAAATCTACCTTTTTGTAACTTCAAACCATTAGACTCAGGGCTGGTTTAAGGAATTTTGGGGGCCCCTGCAATGCTTTATTTTGGGGGCCCCATATGTTTATCTCAGGTCAATGTAACCTAACCTATTCACTGTACAGATGCTCAGATTACAGTAGGACCCCCGTATCCATGGATCCATTATCCATGGGACACAAAACAGCACACCTACCATAGAGTCTTCCTAGAAAATGTATTGAATCATAGAATTGTAGAGCTGAAAGAGAGCACAAGGGCCATCTGTCCTCCCTAGCTGTTTTCTAGGCCTTCCAAGGCAACTTCATGGTATTTTAAACCAGAAGTCCCATTATTTTCAATGGTGTTCACTATTATTCATGGTTTTCAGAATCCACACACACACACCCAAACCAATCCTCAGTGGATAAGAGGGGCCTACTGTATTAAATAATTTACATATGAGGAATGGCTTAGGGAGCTGGGCATGCTTAGCCTGGAGAAGAGAAGGTTGAGAGGTGACACCCCCTTTGAACTAACCTTGCCTAGAAACCCCCATGGTAGGTTTGCCTTAGTCAGAAATGACTTGAAGGCACATGGGCAAACACACACAAATTTCTTTTTCAGGCTGAACTCAGTTGGTAGCAAGGGGAGGAAGCTGAAGAAGACCAAGGGAAAAAGGGAGGGCAGAGGAACCAGGACATGGTAAGAGCAGCAGGAAGGATGGACTGGAGGGGATTTATGTGGAAGGAAGGAAGGAAGGAAGGAAGGAATCCTTTCTGAGGGCAAGAGACAACCCTCAAATCCCCCCCTCTCTCATACACACACACTCACCCCTCTCTGACATGCCTGACTGGCTTCCTTTTGCAGCAGCAAATTCCCTCCAGCTTCTGCCACGGAGGTCTGCTGCTTCTTTCTCTTTCTCTTTCTAGTTTGGGAGATGCTGGGGGTTTTGGTTTTTTTTAAAAAAAGCCAGCAGGAAGTTTTTGGAGGAGGAGGGTAGGAGGGGGCTACAAAGCAGCAGCTCCTCCCGGCTGTTTCCTGGATGTCTCCTTTGTCAGATAAGGAGGTCATCAGGGGCCCCCCCTTGACCTTGGGGCCCCCTGCCAATGCTGTTCTGGCAGACTGGTTAAACTGGCCCTGATTAGGCTGTTCCTATCATCTGGGGCAGCAAAGAACAGGCCTGCCCTCTCCTCTCTGTGACAGTCCTTGAGGTTTTTCAAGAATGCCAGCATGCCATCCTTCAGTCTTCTCTTCACTAGTCATGCTTAACCCTTGGAGAAAAGCCAACAAATCAGGTAAATTTGGCTAGGAATAAAAATAGACTACTTCAGTGCAGCCTGGTATGACTTCATTTTACATTTCCGCACAAAGAACAATGCAGCCAGACAAGATCTCCTCAGACATTCTTTGATACTTGGAAAAATCCATTTGGTTGAACTTCAGGCCTTCAGAAACTCTTCAGGAAGTCATACACAGCTTTTCGACATGCCATATGAACACTCAAACTCTCTTTCTGAACCTCTGTTTCTGTAAGGAGTTTGCTACGCTAATGGAAACTGACACTCACTTGTACACTCCATCAGAACAAAGTCAGTGTG
This sequence comes from Gambelia wislizenii, assembly GCA_030847615.1. NCBI lineage: Eukaryota > Metazoa > Chordata > Lepidosauria > Squamata > Crotaphytidae > Gambelia > Gambelia wislizenii. Next base: position 497,577,605 of record JAUMIR010000001.1, on the reverse strand, counting down.
CTCTCTTCTCATGCAACACTTCTTCTTGTTGCAAATTCAACTAAATAAACATTGCATTGCATTTTCTTTTTGTAAAAAGGAGGTAGCAAAGAGAAGCTGTGGTGTCTACTGTGTTCTAGTCTGCTTTGGTCAGACATCACCTGGCATACTGTGTCCAGTTCTGGGCACCACAATTTAAAACAGACATTGATAAGCTGGAACATGTCCAGAGGAGGATGACCAAAAAGGTGGAGTTGTGGAAGCCATTATGCCCTATGAGGAGTGGCTTAGGGAGCTGGGGATGTTTATTCTAGAAAAGAGAAGGATAAAATCCTGATTGGGTTACCAAAGGGCAGTATATAAATAACATTATTATTATTATTATTATTATTATTATTATTATTATAAAAGGTGACCTGATAGCCATGTTTACATATTTGAAAGGATGTCACATTGAAGTGAGAGCAACCTTGTTTTCTGCTGCTCCAAAGACTAGGACATGAAGCAATGGGTTCAAACTACAGGAAAAGAGATTCCGCCTAAACATGAGGAAGAACGTCTTGAGGGTCAGAGCTGTTCGGCAGTCGAACATGCTGCCCAGGAGTGTGGTGGAGTCTCCTTCTTTGGAGGTTTTAAAACAGAGGCTGGATGCCCATCTGTTGGGAGGGCTTTGATTGGGTATCCCTGCAGGGCAGAAGGGGGTTGGGCTGAATATCCCTGGTGGTATCTCCCAACTCTATGATTCTATGCTTGTACACCAGTGGTTCTTAACCCAGGGGGCCATGATGTCCTTACAGAGGGTCTGCGAAAGCTTGAAATCTGCTTGGCCATTCAATCCACTGTAGCTGCAAACCGGCAAAAAGAAGCAGGAGAAAAGTCTTCCCTCCCCATCAAGTGCTTCTGAGGGAAGGTTTAATGGATGGTGTAATTGTATTATTACTTTCATTATTACCAGGAATAACAACAACAACAATAATAATAACAAGAAGAAGAAGAATAGGGTTTAAATCTTGAGTTTGGGGGTCTGAGTCAACAAAAAAAAATATTTAAAGGGGGTCCCTGGTAAACAAAAGTTTAGGAGCCACTGTCCTAAGCCATTCCATTTGCTAGACAAACCTGTGACCATGCCCTACTACCCCCCCCCCACCATAATAGCTCATAATTGGAAATATGAAACTTCTAAGGGGGTCAGGTTGACTGGAGTGATCCAAAGAGAGGTCAGCTGGAGGTCACAGGGACCTGGAAAGTGTCTTAGAATCAAATTGCATCTTTCACAATTCAAGAAGGATGTGGACAAGCTGGAACATGTCCAGAGAAGGGTGGCCAAAGGTCTGGAAACCAAGCTTTATGAGGAATGACTGATGGAGCTGGGCATGTTTGGCTTGGAGAAGAGAAGGCAGAGAGGTGACATGAAAGACATATTTAAATATCTGAAGAGATGTCATGTAGAAGATGGAGCCAGCTTGTTTTCTGCTGCTCCAGAAGGTAGGACGTGAACCAATGGATTCAAATTATAAAGAAAGAGACTCCTTCTAAACATTAGGAAGAACTTCTTGACTGTAAGAGCTGTTCAGCAGTGGAACAGGCTGCTTCAGAGGGTGATGGACTCTCCTTTGGAGCTCTTTAAACAGATGTTGAATTGTTGTCTTTCAGGGGTTCTTTAGTTGTTTCTTCCCACATGGCAGAATGGGGTTGGATGAGATGGCCCCTGTAGCCCCTTCCAACTCTATGATTCTATGAGTCTACTTATCACTAAAGCCAAGATAAGACCATCCCATCTGGGTCTGTAGTCAAAAAAGACATGACACAAAAGGAAAGGATGAGGAGAAGAGAAAAGGAGAACAGGATTCATAAAATAACAAGGGATGGTCTAGTAAAGCCAAGGCTGTCAGAGTCAAAGCTGTGAGACTTTTGAAAAGCAAGGACCATGATATCATCTTCCACCCACTTTGAATTTCCCCTTTTGAGTTTATTTGTTTGTTTAACTTAATTAAAACCCCACCTTTCTCTTAGCATGGGTTCCAGTTCTCCAGTTTAGCTGCAACGCCCCCCTTAGCTGGTTGTTGTTATTTGCCATCAACTCAGCTTTGACTGACAGCAACCCTATGAATGAGAGATCTCCAAGAATGCCAGGCCTTATTTACATAGGCTAATTACCCTGGCTTGTCCCCATATCAGAGCCCTGCAGTCCATATTATACGGAACATTTGCCCCATTCTGCCCCAGGTAGTCCTCAATACCCTCAGGTCTGATATGGGGCTGAGACAGGGTCAAGTTGGGGTAGGGGCTGATAAACCATTGCACCATATTAGTTAATCTGTTCCACCCCAGCCAAAACCCAGGTTGGGCCCCGCATGTCCACAGGAGCCTATCCAACATGCTGGCCCTCAGTGCCACTGCCACCCCCCCCAGCTTTTCTGGAAGCTAGGTAGGGGTCCTTCAGCATATGACCAAGGCTGTGCAGTTGCTGGCTCTGAGAGTCGGAAAGGAGGTGGCCAGATCACATGGCTGGGCACCTCACTTGCCTCAGAGCAGCAACTATGTACCAGCAGTGCCAAGGAGGAAAAAACCTTTCTGTGACCAGGCCAGGCCAGGAACTGGGCCCGGACATTGAGGTAAATGGCTTTGCCTGCCATGCCCAATCTGTCCTGGCTCTGCCAGGGAGCTGATGGGGGAAAGGCAGCTGTGGGGACCAAAGCAACAACTAGATGATGGGCTGGGTGCAGGGACATCTGCACCCAGCCCAAGGTCCCTGAAGAGAAACAGGTAGTGGGGTGGTTCTGGGGAGGTGCCGGGTGTTAACCAATTGGTGGGGGTCCATGGGGAACCCACTCGTGTGACTAACATTACATTATTCATTGGGGGAATTAATATAGCTCAATGGATGGCTACAAGAGGTTGGATAACTTATGGGACCTTTACACCTGTGTACACCGGTACTAACTGCAGAGACTCTGAGTTAAAGTGAAATAAAATGATTTTTATTGGAAAATAATAACAAGGTGCATGCAACACATGCTCACAAGAACCACGGAAGGCTAAGTGGAAAATGAAGTGGGAAGGGTTAGATAGCAGAATAGATTCAGGAAGTATGGGTGATAATTACCAGTCCTGGAAGACAGAGTTTCAGGCAGCGAAGAAGACTCAATCTTGAAGTGAGGGTGGCACAGCAAACCGGCAGAGTGGAAGTGTACAGTGTCTGCCTATTAAATAATGAGACAGTGTTTCTATCTTTCAGACAAATCAGGGAGAACTGATGCCAAGATTGACAAAGAGATTGATCACAGATTATCCAAGGCATAGAACACATTTGGAAGACTTCACAAAAGAGTCTGGAGCAATAAACACCTGAGGCAAAACACAAAAATCAGTGTGTATAGAGCCATCGTACTGTCTATCCTCCTTTATGGATCTGAAACATGGGTCACCTATCGCCACCACCTACGACTCCTTGAACGCTTTCATCAGTGCTGTATACGCACAATCCTAAATATACACTGGACTGACAGCTCCACCACATGTGGGTAAAAGAACCTACATTTTTTTTTGACATTTCCAACAATTATTGCTTATCGATTTGTTAATTTTGTTCAGTCTCAGTGGAGTGGAGTGCCACCTTTGGGAGATTTTCATGAAATTTTCTCTTAGGTTTCAACTAGTTGTGAATTTGTATGTTTTTTTCCTGGCGTTTTCCCATGCAACCAAATCCAGAGTGTACCCCAAATCCTTTGCCCAGTTTAACATATCATCTTTTATGTTGTCTTCTTCAAGTTGTCTACTTGAGTCGTCTACTCAATAGTAACTGATATAATTTTGAGATTTTTTTTCTTTTGATCACTCCAGAAAATCCTGTCAAAATCATTTTCTTTTCATTTTCTTCTCCTTCAATATCTTTTGTTTCTAAATCTTCTCTGAATCTTGATTTTAGTTGACGATATGTGAACCAATTAATTTGAAATAATTCTTTTAATTGCTCTTCAAATTTCATTGTGTATTTTCCCTCTGGACCCTTATTCACTATTTCTTTATACTTTATTCACTGCTTTGTGGATTTCCATCTATTTAGGAAAGCGCCTTGTGGTGATGTCCATAGTGGTATATGAAAATAGAATGTATCTCTTATGTTTTTCCACACCTTTCATAGTGCTTTCCTTATAACGTGATTATTGAAATCTTTATTTATTTTATCTTTATCATAGCAAAGGTAGGCATGCCACCCGAATCTGTTGTTATGACCTTCTAAACTTAGAGTTTTATCATTTTCTAGTCTTATCCAGTTTTCTAACCAAATTAGAGTTGATGCCTTATAATATGTTCTCAGATCGGGTAATTTCCATCCTCCTCTGCTCCTTGTGTCCAGTAGGTACTTCCACTTTATCCTCGGTATTTTATTATTCCAAATAAAGTTTCTTATGTCTCTTTCCCATCCTGCAAAGGGTTTTTTTGTTAGTTATAATTGGTAGATTTTGAAACAAAAATTCATCTTTGGTAGAATAGTCATCTTGCAGATAGCTATTTTCCCTGAAAGTGATAACCCAAGTTTGTTCCATTTATCCATGTCTTCTTTGATTTCTTTCCAAACTTTCTTATAATTATTTTTGAACAGATCATTGTTTCTCTTTGTAAACCAAATCCTGAGGTATCTCACTTTTTTTTCAATCTTACATCCAGATTTCAATGACAATTGGTTATCTTCCAGGTTTGACATATTCATAGTCAAGATCGATGATTTACTTCTGTTAACTCTAAACCCAGCATGTTCTCCAAATTCTTCAATCAATGTCATGGTCTCTTCTATGTTTTTGATTGGGTCCTTTAGGAATATTACCAGGTCGTCAGCGAACGCGCATAATTTATACTCATTTTCTTTTACTTTTACTCCAGAGATGTTAATGTTTGCTCTTAGACTTCTAGTAAGAACCTCTGTCACCAAAATAAATAACATTGGGGAGAATGGACAGCCCTGCCTGGTGCCTTTTTTAATTGGTATTGACACCGATTTTTCTCTGTTTATCATCAATTGACTGTATTGTTTAGAATAAATTTGGCTCACTCTCTCTCTAAAGGAGTCTCCCATTTCCATTCTTTTAAGAACTGCTAACATGAATTCCCATCTGATATTGTCAAAGGCGGACCCAAACCTTTTTCAAAAAATCATCACTTGTGATGAAACCTGGATCTTCCAGTATGATCCTGAGACAAAACGACAGTCAATGCACTGGAAAACACCATCATCACCAAGAATGAAAGAAGCACACCAAAGCAAGTCCACATTCAAAGCCATGCTAATTGGGGTTTTTTGTTTTTGTTTTTTTGACATCAAGGGAATAATTTTGGCAGAATGGGTTCAGAAGGCAGAACAGTGAACCAGCATTATTAGAAGGAAGTTTTGACAAAGGTGACAGGAAGAGTCAGAAAAAAAGGCTAGAACTGTGGGGAAATGGTTTCATTCTTCATCAAAACAATGCGCCTGCTCACACAGCATTTTCTGTGAAGCAGTTTTTGGCCGATAAATGCATTATTACATTTGAATATCCTCCATATTCACCAGGCTTGGCACCATGCAACTTTATTCTTTTCCCTAAAGTGAAATTGATGCTTAAAGGAAGACGTTTTGAGTCAACTGATGCAGTAAAGAAGAAAATGGCAGATGTGTTGAAACAGCTGATAGAAATTGATCTGCTCCACACCTTCAACCAGTGGAAAACAAGACTGCATCAGTGTGTGAGTGTGAACAGGGAACATATTGAAGGAGACAAGCATTAGAATTCTAATACATATAAATAAAGACAGGTTATTATATCAGGAGATTATCACACAGGTCATGTCTATCCCGCTACCCCCCTACCCACCCCACTCCCATCCCTGTAACACTACAACAAAAAAACTTTTCAAACACCTACCTTATAGTGGAATAGAAACAGCTCCCCTTCCCCTCGGCTTCACTGCAGTAAAGGCAGCTGTCATAAAGCTGCTTTTACTGCATTGAAGCCAAATCCCACTCGTTCTTGTGGGAAATTTAAATCTAAAACCCCAACCAAACATCAAAACATAAATCAAAGCCCCCAAGCAGACTTTTAAAATTACAAGTAACCCAGGGAGGGCGGGGGAAGGGTGTCACTTACCTGGCTGTCCCAATTGCACCCGGAAGTGTCCAGCACGGACCTCCCAGTGATGTCACATTCCACTGTCTTCCAGGGTGCAGAACGGGGCTCCTGTTCACTCGCTCATCATTCCGTTATAATAAGAACGGGCTTCTTATTCACGGATTTTTTCATGAATAAGAGGAAGCAGGGGAGAAACAGGAGCAGAAAGGGAGCATCCCAGGACAAGGACTACATCATCCAAAAGATAAGCCTTTTAGCAATCTCCTGTCATCCCTGTCCTGGGATATTTTACACGTCTGATAATCTCCCTCGGAGCATGGTGGGGTCTCCTTCCTTGGAGGTCTTTAAACAGAGGCTGGATGGCCATCTGTCGGGGATGCTTTGATCGGGATTTCCTGCATGGCAGAATGGGGTTGGACTGGATGGCCCTTGTGGTCTCTTCCAACTCTACAGTTCTATGATTCTATGATCTCCTCAGTCTCATTATTTAATAGACCGACCTCAAAGATGGATGGATGGATGGATAGATAGAAAGATAGAGTCTTGCATTTTTGGATTGTCCTTGGGGGTACTATCATGGGGATAATTGTGATGAGGATCTGCACTTTAAAATTACCCACTGCACCACTAGGTGGGAAGTTCATATAAGATTTAATATACCTGTGATGCTTGGATGCATCTGGAACTTGCTCGTCTTCATATCATGCTAGAAACATCTCAAGGAGAGCAAGAAGAGAAATAATTGCTCATCCATCAGCTGAGCTTTGTAGCTTTCCCTCTCCTGTGGCCCAGTGAAATGGCTGGTGGATGTTACAGGGGGCAGGGGCGTTGGGGGCGTTGGCTTCTCAATAGAAATCCATAAGGCCCTCAGCTCTCATGCAAATCCTTTTCCCATCTTGGGAAGCCTTCTCCTTGGATGTTTATCACAGGTTGCCGCAGAATAACAATTAGGCTTTATCAGGATGTCACCGTTGATTAAAAGAAGGTGGCGGGTCCAGGAGGATTGCAAGATAATTACATTTTCTGCGGTACAGTACTGTAACATTTTATTTTTGGAATATAGTCTTTCACCACTGTGCACTCCAACCGCTTAATATTCATCTCAGACTTCTTTGCACAATAGACAACCACCCTGTAGAGATACAGTCCCTGCAGCCACTGATGTCTTGCATCTTCTTTTAAAACACACACACACACACAAATTGATGCTCTGCTCCTGCAGCTGCTGAAAGAAATAGCTGTCAGCAAACTTCTCTATGGTGTCCTGATTCCTATCCGAAGAAATCAAGGGGGCACTTTCCTTTTTTTTTTTTTTTTTTTAAATGGAGTACTGAGTGAACATTAGGGGAAAACTGCTTGGGAAAGGAAGGGACTGCAAGAGTTGGACGGGACTCCAAAGGCCATCTTAGTCCAATCCCCTGATCGTTTAGGAATCCACCACCAAAGCACCCCTGAGAGGAGATCATCCAACCTTTCGGGTTGTGTATATGAAGCAAAAAGTAGTGGATTGCTCTACAGTAATGGCAACTCACAGCAGCTATGATTTGTCTTAATAGTTTTTCCAGTTTTTTAAGGTAGATTGCAGACATAGAATCATAGAATCATAGAATTGCAAAGTTGGAAGAGACCATGAGGGCCATCCAGTCCAACCCCCTGCCATGCAGGAAATCACGATCAAAGCATCCCTGACAGATGGCCATCCAAGACCTCCAAGGAAGGAGACCCCACCACGCTCCGAGGGAGTGTGTTCCACTGCCAAGTAGGTTTCTATGGCCAACCAGGGAAATGAACCCTGATCCCCTAGGCTGCATCTGATTCTTCTCAATAGGCTTTCATGATCCTCAAAAAGCATACTTTTACGCTGCACCTGCACTTCAAAAACTGCAGAAATAATCATGTTTGGCACCATTTTAACTGCCATGGCTCCATGCTATGGGATTCTGGGATCTGTAGTTTTGTGAGAAATTTAGCCTTCTCTGTCAGAGAGCTCTGGTAACACCACAAACTACAAATCCCAACATTCCATAGCATTGAGCCATGGCAGTTAAAGTGGTGTCTCACTGGATGATTTCTGCACTGCAGATACAACCATAGAGTCCTAGTCCAGTCCTCAAACAACTACTGGCTCGGGAAACATCTCCTAATACTTGAATCCAAATCTCCTTTCTTGCCATTTGAATCCATATTGGTTCAGGCCCTACCCTCTAAAGCAGCAGGAAACAAGCCTCCCCCATTTTCCTTTTGATGAGAAATATTCTGATGTACTATATTACTTCAGTCATCTCTGGGCTAAACTGCTCCATAAATTGTTCCTCACAGAGCTTGCTTTCTAGACCTTTGACCATCTTGGTCGACCTTCTTTGGACATGTTCCAGTTTTTCCACATCTTTCTTGAACTGTGGTGTCCAGAACTGGACACAGTATTCCATAGAATCATAGAATCATAGCATTGTAGAGTTGGAAGAGACCACAAGGGCCATCCAGTCCAACTCCCTGCCACACAGGAAATCACGATCAAAGTGTCCCTGACAGATGGCCATCCAGCCTCTGTTTAAAGACCTCCAAGGAAGGAGACCCCACCACGCTCCGAGGGAGTGTATTCCACTGCCGAACAGCTCTTACTGTCAAAAAGTTCCTTCTCATGTTGAGGTGGAATCTCTGTTCCTGGAGCTTGCGTCCATTGCTCCGTGTTCCAGTCTCTGGAGCAGCAGAAAACAAGCTTGCTCCATCCTCAATGTGACACCTCTTCAAATACTTCCAAGTGAGTTCTAACCAAAGCAGAATAAAGTGGTACTATTACATCCCTCAGTCTAGACACTATAATCCTACTGATGCAGCCTAGACTCAAATTGGCTTTTTTAGCTGCCACATTATACTGTTCACTCATGTTCAGCTTGTGGTCTACTAAGCCTCCTAGATCCCTTTCACATGTCCTCTTGTTGAGCCAGGTGTCACCCATCCTATATCTCTACATTTCATTTTTTTTCCTGCCTAAATCTAGTACCTTACATTTCCCCCTGATGAAATTCATATTGTAAGTTTTGGCCCACCTTTCTAATCTGTTAAGGTCATTTTGAATTCTGATCCTGCTACCCCTCCTAATTTGGTGTCATCTGCAAACTTGATAAACATGCCCTCTATTCCCTCATCCAAGCATCTTCTGTGCAGGAAGTATCATTTCTACACAGATTTTTTTTTCCTGCACAGGAAAATTGTGTTTCCTCCACAGAATATTGCATGGAATGTCCCAATTGCAGTATCTTCTGTATAGGAAACAGCTTTTTTCTATGCAGAAAATAGTATTTCCTGAAAGAAAAGCAGCTTCCTGGGTAGAAAATGCTGTTTTGTGTAAAAAGCAACCACATGCAATTTTTACACAGAATAACAATGCATCAGACCGGGATCCTTCTCATCAGATTTTCTCAGTACAAGAAAAGCATGTTATTTGAACTCATTTTTTGAATATTTTTGACTATTTGTTTCATCCCTACTAAACATTAGGAAGGACTTACTGATTTTAAGAGCTAGAGAGGCTTGAGAGTGGAATTAATTACCTTGGAAGGTGGTGGACTTTCCTTCATTTGAGGTTTTAGAGGGATGCTTCGGCAGTGGACTCCTGCTCTGGCAGAGGGTTGGACTAGATGGCCCTTGGATTCCTTTCCAACTCTGGGAGGCTATCATGCTATGAATACCAAAACCAAACAACACACACACACATGCACACTAAAAGAGCTTCGCTTCAAAATTCCTCTGCTTACTTTGTAAGCAAGAGGCTTCACACCAATAATTCAGCAAAGGCTGACTAATCATGACTATCTTCTGCCTTATCAGCAGGAAAAAATAAAATAAATAAAGACAGACCCCCTTGTTAATGTCTACAGAGAGATTAATGCATGCAACCCACTTAGTCAGTAAACCTGCCCTTCCTGCACTATGGAAATGAGCCATGGGAGTGACTGAATATCACGTAATCCATCTGAGTTTATGTGACTGTGTGGAGTGAAAATCTTTTTCCCCCAGTGCTTGGCTTTGCCTCCTCTGAATGCAAGGAGAGAGAGTCAGACATTGGGTTGTTCTCCTCACTCACAGCCAGTACATATTAAATGCAGGAGATAGTTCATTAGCATGAAAACATTCGCCTCTGTAATTCACCACAAGGGAAGCATCGTGCGGTGCATGGATTAGAGCACACTCTACTGGCCACAGAGGTAGACAGGGTGGCTTTGCCTGATGGACAGGCGCAAGTTATAACATTTCATGGGCCTGACTTAGTAAAGGAGCCCCTGGAGAGCCCGATGACTTGACCCTAGCATCTGCGTGCATCTTACAATTTACCCATTGTGAAGTAATGCTGCAGGAAAATGTTTTAACCTCAAAGCCCTCAATGTTTGTTGTGAGGGATTTTCTCATCACAAGTGCATGGTTCAAGCAAATGATGCACCCAGAGTCAGCTCCCACAGGGATTCAGAGGGAGGGAAAAGCTGTTACCAGACTTTAAAATAAAGGAACAGGGGTTGGGGGATATGTTGCTACCCCCCCCCGCCCCCATGGAAGCTGGACGGCCTGATTCCCCCCCCCCAACTCTCATTTCTTTACACTTTTGCTGGCATTATGCATAGGCACAGTGTCACCCACAGAAGTGATTGGACATTTTTGTCTGATGCAGAAGTCCCATTGTACAGCCATGCATGTCGCAGGTCTTTGCACTTTTCTTTGTGAACTGTTGCAATTCACTCAGGCACAATCGTCATAAAACTGGATTCAAATTCCAGGGGAAAAGATTCCACCTGAACATGAGGAGGAACCTCCTGACAGTAAGAGCTATTAAACCATGGAATCTGCTGCCTCAGAGTCTGGTGAAGTCTTCTTCTTTGGAGGTTTTTCAACAGAGATTTGATGGCTTGACTATGTGACGAATATTGCTGTCCTTGAGCAAGCAGGGATCACCAGCATTGAGGCCATGATATTGAGAACACAGCTGCGCTGGGCAGGGCACGTTTCTAGGATGGAGGACCATTGCCTCCCAAAAATACTACTCTATGGTGAACTCGCCACGGGTCAGCGTAAGAGGGGCGCTCCCAAAAAGCGATACAAAGACTCCCTGAAACAACATCTCAGGCTTGGCCAAATTGTTCACCAACAGTGGTCCGCCCTGGCCTCACATTGGGAGGCATGGAGATGCACTATCCACAATGCTGCAGCCTTATTTGAGAACTCACGCCGAACCAGTCTTGAAGAGAAACGACAACACAGAAAGAATCACAACCTGGAAACATCACCCAAGGAGATCTTCTGCTGTGCTTTTTGCAACCGGACCTGTTTATCTCAGATTGGCCTTTTTAGTCATCAGCGCGTTTGCAGAAAGCGTGGGATGAGTCCTTCCTGAATCTTCGTTTGCGAAGAAAAGCCAGAGAGAGAGAGGATGGCCATCTGTCAGGAGTGCTTTGATGCTGTATTAGAATCATAGAAGCATAGAGTTGGAAGATAACTCAAGGGCCATCCAGTCCAACCCCCTTCCACCATGCAGAAATACCCACTCAAAGTATTCCCGGCAGATGGCCATCCGGTCTCTGTTTCAAAACCTCCAAAGAAGGAGACTCCACCACACTCCCAGGCAACGTATTTCTGCATGGCAGAATGGGGTTGGGCTGAATGGCCCTTGTGGTCCCCTCCAGCTCTATGATTCTATGAGTCTAACTGCATGAGCATAAAGTTTCACTTCCTCTTGGCATGTATTTCTCAGGAACACTTGGTAAAGCCTCATGGTGTGTGAGTGTGAATGTTCAAGTGAAGAGTTAGGCTGCTGACACACTGCAGGAATAATGCAGTTTGACACCGCTTTAACTGCCATGGGCTTTCGGCAATCGGACATGTTTACCTTGGATTGGCCTTTTCAGTCATCAGTGCGCTTGCAGAAAGCATGGGATGAGTCCTTCCTGAATCTTCGTTTGCAAAGAAAAGCCAGAGAGACAGAGAGAACTGTCATGGGTAAATGCTATAGAATTATGGGATTTGTAGTTTTCTGAGATATAGAATCACAGGGCTGAAAGAGACCACAAGGGCCATCTAATCCAACCCAACACCATGCAGGAAGACACAACCAAAGCATTCCCGACAGATGGCCATCCAGCCTCTTTCTAAAAACCTCCAAAGAAGGAGATTCCACCACACTCTGAGGCAGCAGCGTACTCCACTAACGAACAGCTCTTACTGTCAGGACATTCCTCCTAATGTTAGATGTTTAGCCTTCTCTGATCCCACAACAAACTATAAATCATCATCATCATCATCATCATCCCATCTTTCTCCAATATAGGGACTCAAGGCAGCTAACAATGTGTTTAAACCAATACACAAGCATTAAAAATATAAATATGAAATTTAAAAAACAGATTAAACAATTTACAGTGTTAAAACATTAAAAATATTAAAACGCAATAAAACTATACCCACCTTAAAAACTACACTCATAGAATCATAGAATTGCAGAGTTGGAAGAGACCACGAGGGCCATCCAGTCCAACCCCCTTTCACGCAGGAAATCACGATCAAAGCATCCCTGACAGATGGCCATCCAGCGTCTGTTTAAAGACCTCCAAGGAAGGAGACCCCACCACGCTCCGAGGGAGTGTGTTCCACTGCCAAACAGCTCTTACTGTCAAAAAGTTCCTCCTAATATTGAGGTGGAATCTCTGTTCCTGGAGCTTGCATCCATTGCTCCATGTTCCAGTCTCTGGAGCAGCAGAAAACAAGCCTGCTCCATCCTCAGCGTGACATCCCTTCAAATACTTAAACAGGGCTATCATATCGCCTCTTAACCGTCTTTTTTCCAGGCTAAACATACCCAGCTCCCTAAGTCTCTTCTCATAAGGCATCATTTCCCGATCTTTCACCATGTTAGTTGCCCTCCTCTGGAAACGCTCCAATTTGTCAATATCCTTTTTGAATTGTGGTGCCCAGAACTGGACACACTATTCTAGGTGAGGTCTGACCAAGGCAAAATAGAGTGGCACTATTACTTCCCTTGATCTGGACACTATACTTCTATTGATGCAGCCCAAAATTGCATTGGCCTTTTTAGCTGCCGCATCACACTGTTGACTCATGTTCAACTTGTGGTCTGCTAGGACTCCTAGATCCCTTTCGCACGTAGTCTCATTCAGCCAGGTCTCCCCCATCCTATATCGATGCATTTCAGTTTTTCGCCCTAAGTGCAGTACCTTACATTTCTCCGTATTGAATTTCATTTTGTTAGCTTTGGCCCAGCTCTCCAGTTTATCCAGGTCATCTTGAATTTTGATCCTGTCCTCCAGGGTACTAGCTACACCTCCTAATTTGGTGTCATTTGCTTGTACATAACATGTACAAGCTTAGCCTCCATCAGACTGAAAATGCCTGATGACATAAGAATGTTTTTACTTGTTGCTGAAAGGAGAGTAAAGATGGGGCCGTCTTAACATCTCTGGGGAAGGAGTTTCAAAGTCTGGAAGCAGCCACCGAAAAGGCCCCGTTTCCTTGTTCCCACCAAATGAGCCTGAGAAAGTGGTGGGACAGAGGGAAGGGCCTCTCCAGCTGATCTAAGAGCTCTAATGGGTTTGTAAAGGGAGCTTTTGTCCATTAAATAACCGGGACCCAGGCCGTAAATTCTAGGATTCCATAGGATGGAGCCATGTTAGTTAAAGCAGTGTCAAACTGCATTATTTCTGCAGGATGTCAGCAGCCTTAGAATCATAAAACCATAGTGTTGGAAGGGACCACAATAGCCATCTTGCCCAACCATCTGACATATAAGAATGCACAACTAAAGCAGTCCTGAAACTAGCCCACTCTTTCTCTGTTTAGAAACTACAAAGGAGAAGAGTCCATTCTACATCAGACAAAAATTTCCAACCACTTCTGCAGGGGAACATACAATTGTGTAATACCTCAGCATGATTCTATCCACCTTCTCTGACAGACTCCTTGTTGTTAACAACTCTGTGGAAGGCAGGTTCTCCATGATCTCTTTCAGGCTGGGAATAGCTCTACCTGTTGAATTTGGAAACTGCAAAGGCAGAATAATTTTGTGGTGGAGTCTTCTTCTATGGAGGTTTTTAAACAGAGGCTGGATGGCCATCTGTCAGGAATGATTTGATTTTGTGTTCCTGCATGGCAGAATGGGGTGGACTGGGTGGCCCTTGGGGTCTCTTCCTTTTATTCTATGATTCTATTATTATTGTTGTTGTTTTTTAAAGCAATTTTAAAAATTCCAAAGCTCTCCAATATCTATATATTACGAAATAAAATAGCTTGAGGTTTTTTTAAAAAAAGCATCAGACAGAAAAGCACAAAATTTGCCATGTTTGTCCAGCCCTGGTTCAAAGAAGCATATAAATATTAACCACTTGCACTACACAGTTATGTTAGCATCATATCAGTTTATTTGTCATGGATCCATCCTATCGCATTCTGGAATCTATAGTATGAGGTATGAAGAGACACATAGACATCTCTGCTCTAGTGAAGTACAATTCTCTAAGCACCTCCATGTCCCAGGATTTCCTTATAATGAGGCCATGACAATGAAAGTGGCATGAAACTGATATAACCCTGTGGAGCAGATACTCCAACAGCCGTAGACTAGGTGTTACACATGAAAGACTCTGGGGTGGCGAATTGCACAGTCCAAGGGCTGCCTCTTATTGGAAAGCACCTCCACAAATCAATGCGACAAGATTACTTTTACGCTTGGAAAATGTCAGTTGATCGTTATGGCACTAGTCTCTGAAATGGTAAACTTCATAACCACGGAAAGCACTATTCACAGGCCTTTTTATCTGGAGACAGGGAATATATTGACGCACAGGTGTTTGTTTTTGTACAAGTGCCACAATTTTAATTCATGGAGAGCTCAGAGCAGATGAAACAGAAAACTTGCTTTGTATATTTGGGGGAGTTCAACTGTTTGAAGTCTGGATGCAAAAACAAGTGTTTTGGTCTGCCTGCAGAAGATGCCAGATGTAAGTTCTTGGGGCATTTATTTGTCTTTTAAAAATTTTATTTATTTATTTATACCCTGCTCTTCAGCCACAAGGCTATCAGACCAGCTTACAAATTGTTTTAAGCAATAGCTATTTACACATCTACACTGCATTAAACAGTTTCCAATGTGTGTTAGGCAATTGCCCCCACAAGCCGGGTACTCATTTTACCGACCTACGAAAGGATGGAAGGCTGAGTGAACCTTGGAGCCAGCTGGAATCGAACTTGCAACGTGGTGGCTTGCAGTACTGGCATTTAACCACTGCGCCACCTTGTCCCACTTCTACGTATACCACCCGTGGGCACCCTTTCCTTGATCCCACTTTGCACCACCAAAGTGGGGCTCTTTTAAATGACCTCGCTGTCCCCATGTGGGAGACTATCCCTTTAATAACCCAACACTGGGCCCCACCTGTGAGGCACACCGTCACAGAACTGGGTTGCTGTTGTCATACTCTGGAACCTGTGCTTGTGTGACCCCTTTCTGTGTGGATTCTTTTATCCCAACACATCATCAGTTGCCACAGATATCAACCACAATGAAACATCTGTTGCCCCCACAGGCACCTTAGATCTGATTTCTCACTACCTTAATAATATTATAGCAGAGTCAGTGTGGTTTAGTGGTGTGAATACAGGACTAGCACTCTGGGAGACTAGGGTTTGAAACCCTGCCCAGCCCACCAGTTAACTTACACAGAATCACAGAGTTAGAAGAGACCACAAGGGCCATCTAGTCCATCCCCCTGCCCTGCAGGAATACACAATCAAAGCACTCCCAACAGATGGCCATCTGGCCTCTGTTTAAAACCCCCCAAGAAAGGATACTCTACCACACTCCCAGGCATCACATTCCACTGTCAAACAGGTCTTACCATCAGGAAGTTCTTCCTAATGTTTAGGAAGAATCTCTTTTCCTACAGTTTGAACCGTATCCTACTCTCATGACCAGCAAAAAACAAGCTTGCTTCCTCCTCAGAATGACATCCCTTCAAATATTTAAACATGGCTATCAGGTCCCTTCTTCACCTTCTCTTCTTCAGGCTAAACACACCCAGCTCCCTAAGTTGCTCCTCAAAGGGTATGGCTTCCAAACTTCCCACCATTTTGGTCGCCCTCCTTTGGATACATTACAGTTCCACAGTCTCAGAAGAAGGCTATGTTGGAAAACCTTCCCTGAAGAAACCTGGCCAAGAAAATCCT
This sequence comes from Gambelia wislizenii, assembly GCA_030847615.1. Taxonomy (NCBI): domain Eukaryota; kingdom Metazoa; phylum Chordata; class Lepidosauria; order Squamata; family Crotaphytidae; genus Gambelia; species Gambelia wislizenii. Next base: position 497,561,295 of record JAUMIR010000001.1, on the reverse strand, counting down.
AAGAGAAGGTCAGCATCTTAGAGCAGGTATGCCAAGGGATCTTGTAGCAACATTTTGAGGCTACCTGAGGGAACAAAGTTGGTAGAATAAGCTTTTGTAGATGAACAACTCATTTCAATAGGCCAGAGTACACCAGCACCCCACCAGCATATTCTGGATGCAGATCTGGCCTGTTTCTCCCCTGCTACTGGCACAAAACAGGATGGGGTCCACCCTGCCACACCAGCCTGTCCCTGCAGCACCTGCCACTGCTGGCATCCCACTCTCTGAAGCCAAGAAGCCAGCTCCCAGGACGTGAGCAAGGGCCCCTGCATGGGACCAGCCTGGTCCCATGCTGCAGGCCTGCTTCCTGGATCCAGAGAGTGTGACACAGGTGGCAGCTGCAGTGACAGAATCACATGGTGGTAGGTCCTCCTGTGGTCTTATGGGGCCTGGTCCATTTCTTCCAAAGAGAAACATTTTTTCTCAGGTATTTTAATATCATGGTTTTTTGGGCTTTACCCTGTCTTAGCCCTGTCTTTACCCTGGGTGTTGTGAGAACTGCCTAGGGGCAAAAGCCATGTGTCGCTAGGGCCGCAGGGCCCAAAGATGGGGCCAAGATGTGGTAAACAAGCTATCTAGACAAAGCCTAACTCTACTGTTACTTCTTCATAGAATCATAGAATCATAGAATTGCAGAGTTGGAAGAGACCACGAGGGCCATCCAGTCCAAACCCCTGCCATGCAGGAAATCACAATCAAAGCATCCCCGACAGATGGCCATCCAGCCTCTGTTTAAAGACCTCCAAGGAAGGAGACCCCACCACGCTCCGAGGGAGTGTGTTCCACTGCCGAACAGCTCTTACTGTCAGAAAGTTCCTCCTAATGTTGAGGTGGAATCTCTGTTCCTGGAGCTTGCATCCATTGCTCCGTGTTCAAATCTCTGGAGCAGCAGAAAACAAGCTTGCTCCATCCTCAATGTGACACCCCTTCAAATACTTAAACAGGGCTATCATATCGCCTCTTAACCGTCTTTTTTCCAGGCTAAACATACCCAGCTCCCTAAGTCTCTCCTCATAAGGCATCGTTTCCAGACCTTTCACCATTTTAGTCGCTCTCCTCTGGACACACTCCAATTTCTCAATATCCTAGAAGCAACTATGTAAAACATACAGTAAAGTGGCAATATTTTCTTGTGGCATTTTTATTCTAGCATGACACCACAACAAATGAAGCCCAAAGCAACAAACCAGCAGCACATTCTTTTGCACAAGCTGTATCAAAACGAATAAGAGTTTCACAACAGTGAACCTGCAATTGATTTTCCATTGGCATGAACATGGGAGAATGTTGTGCTATCATGTTGTCTGTTGCTGGCAATACGTGGCTCCAAACAGAAAATGTATATGGTATTGTAAAAAACAAAACAAAACAAACAAACAAACAAACAAACAAAAGGAGGCGGGGGTGAAAAAGTCTGTGTTTTGGATTTGGAAGCCTTTGAATGTTTCTCAGTTGGTTTATTACCTCTCAGTGGGGAAATTAATATACCGTAGCACCTTTAAGGAACAATGGAGCCAGATCACCCGAGTTATCTCTGAGCTTTCAGCTTTAAAAGAGAAAGTTTAACATGAAACCTGATGTCTGCCTAAATGTAGATGAAGCCAGTTGCTTTTGATCAAGACCAGATGACTGAAGCAGAAAACATGAAAATCATTGAACAAAATTTTTCCAAAATCCTTTTCACTGGAACAAGACTGGTGACTTGCTCTTCCAAGCCATTACTTGCTGTGTCTTAACTTGCTGTGTTTTAATCTTGTTGTACAAGATCCATCTGATGCTGTCTAAGTCTAATCAGTCTACTAAGTCATAGAATTATTTGGAATCATAAAATTGGAAGACACCACTGAGGTCATCCAGTCCAATCCCATTCTGCCACACAGGAAGACACAATCAAAGCATGCCCAACAGATGGCCAGACTCTGTTTAAAAATTTCCAAAGATGGAGGCTCCACCACATTCCCAGGCAGCAGTGAATTCCACTTCTGAACAGCTCTTACTGTCAGGAAGTTCTTCCTAATGTTTAGGTGGAATCTCTTTTCCTGTAGTTTGAACCCATTGCTCCATGTCCTAGTCTCTGGAGCAGCAGAAAACAAGCTTGCTCCACCCTCAGTATGACACCACTTTAAATATTTAAACATGGCCATCATGTCCCCTCTCAACCTTCTCTTCTCCAGGCTGAACATGCCCAGCTCCCTAAGCGACTCCTCAGAAGCCATAATGGCTTCCAGACCTCCCACCATCCTGGTTGCCCTCCTCTGGACACATTCCAGCTTCTCAACATCCTTCCTGAATTGTGGTGCCCAGAACTGGACACAGTATTCCAGGTAAGGTCTGACCAAACCAGAATACAGTGGCACTATTACTTCCCTCGATCTAGACACTAGACTCCTTTTGACAATCTATTCATCAGTCTACTACAAAATCTTCATCAGATGCAACATCGGATGCATCTGATGAAGTAGATTTAGGCCAAATCCATACTACAGAAATAGTCCAGTGTGGAACTTGATTATTTGCCATGGCTCCATAATATGGAATCCTGGGATTTGTAGTTTGGCGAGGCACCAGCACTCTGACTGAAGAGGCTAAATACCTTGTAAAACTACAAATCCAGAGATTCCATAGGAAGGAGCCATGGCAAATAATACAGTTTCAAAGTGGATTATTTGTGTTGTGTGGATTTGGCTTTAGTCTATGAAAGCTTAGGCTATCAACTTCTTTTTCTCAAAGGTGCTACAAGATCCCTTTGCATACTGATCCAGAGTAATGTGGCTATGTCTTTGAAATCTACCATATTCAAGCCAGTGTGATAAACTGCTTTGAGTGTGTGATTGTGGCTGCAATTGGAGACCTGCATTATCTCTGTTCAGCCATGGAAACCCACTAAGCTTGGGAAATCACACTCTCTCAACCTCAGGGAATGGCAATGGTAAACCTCTTTTGAACAAATCGTGCCAAGAAAACCTTGTGTGTGTGGTGTAATGGCTTGAGTGTTGAACTGGTACTCCGAGAGGCCAGGGCTCAAATCCCCACTCTGCCACTGGGTGACCTTGAGCAAGTCAGAAAAGGAAAAGGGTGACCAACCTGAGGATAATGGAACAGAGGACACGATAGTGGAAGTCTAGCACAGAATAAGCAAAGAGGGAATACAGGAATACCTTCTTAATCTAAATGAATTTAAATCTCCAGGACCAGATGAGCTACATCCAAGAGTATAAAAAGAGCTGGCAAATATAATCTCAGAGCCATTGGCAATAATCTTTGAGAATTCCTGGAGAACAGGAGAAGTCCCAGCAGACTGGAGGAGGGCAAACGTTGTCCCCATCTTAAAAAGGGGGAAAAAAGAGGATCCCAACAATTATCGTCCAGTTAGTCTGACATCAATACCAGGGAAGATTCTGGAGCAGATCATTAAACAGAGAGTCTGTGAACATTGAGAAGGCAATGCCATAATCACAAAAAGTCAACATGGGTTTCAGAGAAACAAGTCATGCCAGACTAATCTGATCTCTTTTTTTTGATAAAATGACCAGCTTGGTAGATGAAGGGAACGCTGTGGATGACACATACCTTGATTTCAGTAAGGCCTTTGACAAGGTTTCCCATGACATTCTTGCAAACAAGCTTGTAAAATGTGGGCTAGACAAATTAACTGTTCAATGGATTTGTAATTGGTTGACCGGCCGAACCCAAAGGGTGCTCAGCAGTGGCTCCTCTTTGTCCTGGAAAGATGTGACCAGTGGGGTGCCACAGGGTTCTGTCCTGGGCCCAGTGCTATTCAACATCTTTATCAATGACTTGGAAAAGGGAATTAGGGGCATACTTATCAAATTTGCAGACGACACCAAATTAGGAGGAGTAGCTAATACCCTAGAGGACAGGATCAAAATTCAAAATGACCTGGATAGACTGGAGAGCTGGGCCAAAGCTAACAAAATGAAATTCAATACGAAGAAATGTAAGGTACTGCAATTAGGGCGGAAAAATGAAATGCATAGATATAGGATGGTGGAGACCTGGCTGAACGAGACTACGTGCGAAAGGGATCTAGGAGTCCTAGTAGACCACAAGTTGAACATGAGTCAACAGTGTGATGCAGCAGCTAAAAAGGCCAATGCAATTTTGGGCTGCATCAATAGAAGTATAGTGTCTAGATCAAGGGAAGTAATAGTGCCGCTCTATTCTGCCTGTGTCAGGCCTCACCTGGTATACTGTCCAATTCTGGGCACCACAATTCAAAAAGGATATTGACAAATTGGAGTGTGTCCAGAGAAGGGAACTAACATGGTGAAAGATCTGGAAATGATGCCTTATGAGAAGAGACTTAGGGAGCTGGGTATGTTTAGCCTGGAAAAAAGACGGTTAAGAGGCGATATGATAACCCTGTTTAAGTATTTGAAGGGGTGTCACGTTGAGGGTGGAGCAAGCTTGTTTTCTGCTGCTCCAGAGACTGGAACATGGAGCAATGGATGCAAGCTCCAGGAACAGAGATTCCACCTCAACATTAGGAGGAACTTTTTGACAGTAAGAGCTGTTTGACGGTGGAACACACTCCCTCAGAGCGTGGTGGGGTCTCCTTCCCTGGAGGTCTTTAAACAGAGGCTGGATGGCCATCTGTCGGGGATGCTTTGATCATGATTTCCTGCATGCAGGGGGTTGGACTGGATGGCCCTCGTGGTCTCTTCCAACTCTACAATTCTATGATTCTATGATTCTAAGTGACACTCTGTCTGCCTCAGAGGAAGGCAAAGGCAAACTTTCTCTGAAGAAATCTTGCCAAGAAAACTCAGCATCGGGTCTACATAAGCCAGAATTGTCTTGAAGGCACACAACTCTCTGTTTTTCCAGAAAGTGAAATACCATTTTCCTTTTTTTGGGAGAATTTAATCCATTCACATTCCATGAAAACAATTTAGTCGCCATTTTGTTTTAGTTTCTTTATTTAATTAGTTCCAAACCCTCTCTTTTCTGTTTCCTTTTCCCTCCCCTATAGGCTTATATATCACAGCCTCCTACTGCCCCTAATACTTCGTTTGTAGTGTCTTCAACTTCCTCTACCTCTTCTGACTCCTCTTCAGCCTCCGTTTCAAGATTAGACTCCTCTTCTTCTTCCTGTCTCAAATCTGTTTCACTAACCTCTTCTTCACTCAATTCTAAAGTTCTCACTTTATCCCTTTCTTGTCTTCTAGCTGTCTTCTCTTCACCTTTTTGCCTTATTCCACATTCAGATTGGGTTTGTCCTTTTTCCTTTTCCTGGTCTTTCTCTTCTACTAATTCTCTATTTATTATTTGTTTTCCTTCCTCGCTCTCCTGTCTATTTTCCCTTGCATTCTCCTTTTTACTTTTCTCTCTTTTTTTATATTGTAATTTCTTTAGAAAATCTTCCGCCTTAGTTATGGTATTGAGTACATATTTCTTATAATTATATGTCAATGTTACCCCCTCAGTTTTGTTCCACTTATAAAATACATTTCTATCTCTCAAAATTGTAGTTAGGAAGGAATATTCTCTTCTTTTTTTTATGATTTGTGATGGTATATCTTTGAATATCTTTACTGGTTGGTCTTCTATTTTAAGTGGTTCTTTGAAATTCCTTTGGATTATAATATCTCTAGTCCTCTCCCTGGTAAAATATACCACAATGTCTCTTGGTGTTTTATTCTTTTTAGCAATCCAAGAATTTATTCGATAAAGTTTGTCAATTTCCAGGTCCAGAGTAGACATTATATGTTTGCAGGAGACCCATATCAAGTCAGAAGATCAACGATTATTGAGAAATGCAAAATTAGGTAATATTTTCGCTACAGAAAGCGATAAAAAGAAAAGAGGGGTAGTCATATATGTAAAATCAAAGTTTGAATCGAAGGAAGTATTTAAAGATAAAAATGGGTCATATTTAGGAATAGAAGTAAAGATCTTAGAAAAAAAGATACTAGTGGTGGGAATATACGGACCACAAAATAATAAGAAGCATTATATAGAAGAACTAAGGAATAAAATTATGGAGTTTGATTATGAGAGTTATATTATCATGGGAGATTGGAATGGGGTTTTGGACCCAGATATCGATAGATCTAATACCGTTGTAAGAAACAAGAAGCAAGGAAAATTACCTAAAAATATAGAAGAGATGATGGAGCTGTTGAGCTTGGTAGATATTTGGCGTTATAGACACAATAAAGAAAGGGATTACACATTTTTTTCAGACCGATTTAAATCTTGGTCTAGGATTGACATGTTTCTAATATCTAAAGATTTGATTAAAGATATAAGACAAGTGGATATATTACAAAAGATTATATCAGACCACTGTCCAATAAGGTTAGAAATTAAAGGTATTAGGAAACAGTACCAGTGGAGATTTAATGATCTTATATTAAAAGATGAAACGGTGACGATGAAAATTAAAAAAGAATTAAAGTTTTATTTTAGTGAAAATGAAGACAAAGGCACGCCACAGGATGTGGTGTGGGACGCGGGGAAAGCTGTAATAAGAGGGATAATAATGCAGCAAGAGAAAATTATAAAGAAGAATAGAGAGGAAAAGGAGAAAATATTGATGAAAGAAATATCAGATAGAGAAAAGAGATTAAAAACAAATCCATTAAATAAAAGAGTTAAAAAAGAATTGGAGGAGTTAAGAAAGAATTTAGAGGCAGAAATGTTATGGGAAATAGCTAAGAGAATAAAACGCCTAAAATTGGCCCATTTCGAACAAGCAAATAAGTCAGGGAAGTGGCTCGCGTATAAGCTAAGGAAAGAAAATGAGAGGAAATTAATAACAGAGTTAAAAGTGAATGAACAAAGATATACGAAACAAAAGGATATTTTGAATATATTTCATGATTTCTATACATCATTATATAAGAGCCACTATACAGGGGAAAGTATTAAGATTCGAATCCAACAATATCTAAATAAGGCAAATATTGAAGAGATTAAACCAGAACAAAGGCAAGAATTAGAAAAGCAAATAACAAAAGAAGAGATAAGAGAAGCAATCAAAAGTATCAAAGTAGGGAAATCCCCAGGTCCAGATGGATTTACGCCAATTTATTATAAGGCATTTGAAAACGAATTAATAAACCCGATGTATAAGCTGTTCAATAAGACCTTACAGAATAGATGCCCAGCAACTTGGCAAGAAGCAGATATAACTTTGATCCAGAAACCAGACAGAGATCCCACACTTCCAACAAGTTATAGACCTATATCATTGCTAAATGTCGATTATAAAATATTTGTAAAGATATTATCTGAAAGACTGAAAAAAGTGTTATCGTCATGGATTCAGAAAGACCAGAATGGTTTTCTGCCAGAAAGACAGATTAAGGATAATATCAGGACAGTAATCGACATTATAGAATTATATGAAAAGAGTAATGAAAAGAAACTAGCAATGATATTTTTAGACGCTGAGAAAGCGTTTGACAATATAAGGTGGGAATTCATGTTATCGGTGCTGGAAAAAATGAATATTGGGAATAATTTCCTTAATTGGATCAAAAGTATATATCAAAATCAACGAGCTCATATAATAATGAATGGTGAAAGAACTAAAATTTGTCCAATAGAAAGAGGCACGAGACAAGGGTGCCCTCTTTCACCTTTACTTTTTATAATAACAATAGAAGTTTTGCTTAAAAAAATAAATTCAGATCCAGAGATTCGGGGCCCTAGGGTATACAATAATGAATTTAAACAAAAGGCTTTTGCTGATGACCTGGTGTTATTCCTAGAAGATCCTAATAGCAGTATAAAAAAAGTGATAGACATAATAGAGGAATTTGGCCAATTGGCCGGTTTCAAAATAAATAAAGAAAAAACCGTGTTAATAACAAAAAACATAAGTAAGAAGGAAGAACAAGAATTAAGAGATAAATCCCAGTTTGCTATAGTAAAAAAAGTAAGATACTTGGGGATAGTCATTACCAATAGGAATTCAGAACTTTACGACAACAACTATGGACAAATATGGAAAGATATAAAAAAAGATTTAAGCAGATGGAAGAACTTAAATTTGTCCCTCTTAGGACGAATCTCCACAATAAAGATGGTGGTTTTACCCAAGATGATGTTCCTATTCCAAAATATTCCCATTCTAACCTCGGATGCGGTATTTAGGTCATGGAATAAAGATCTACTAGAGTTTATTTGGGCAGGGAAAAAGCCCAGAATCAAGATTAATATATTATGGGACACCAAAGAAAGGGGAGGTATGGGCCTCCCAAATCTAAGATTATACTTCCATGCGTGTGCCTTAACATGGATCAAGGATTGGATGGACTTGGAAGATGAAAAACTATTGTGTTTAGAAGGGTTTAATCTTAGATTTGGGTGGCATGCCTATATGTGGCACAATAAAGATAAGGTCCATAAAGATTTTAATCATCATTACATTAGGCGTGCACTGTTAAGAATTTGGCAGATATATAAAAGGAAATTCTATATAAGACTACCCTTGTGGATCTCAAATCACGAGGCTTTCTATAAAAAAGAAAATCTGTATCGGGGAAAGTGGTTAACTTATAAAACACTACTTAAGAAGCAGGAAGATCGATATGTAATGAAAACACAGGAGGAATTAAAAAATGAAGGTGTCTCATGCTACTGGTTCTTATATCGTCAACTTTTGGAAAAATTTAAATGGGACTCAAAAATAGAGGGGTTTGGAATGGAAGAGGTAGAGTTCGATAAAATAATAGGCGGGGGAAAGAAAAAATTAATTTCAAAAATATATAACCTGTTGTTGAAACGCAATTTAGAGATGGATGTGGTGAAACAATATATGATTAAGTGGGCTCAACAAATAGGACAAGAAATCAGATTTGAGGATTGGGAAAAAGCCTGGAAGGTAAATGTAGGCTTCACAAGATGTTACACATTGAGAGAAAATTTCTACAAAATGATGAACATGTGGTACCTGACTCCAGAAAGATTGGCTAAAATTTATAAAAACACGTCCAACAAATGTTGGAAATGTGGAGAAGCGAAAGGGACTTATATTCATGTCTGGTGGTCATGCAAAAAGATAAAAAAGTTTTGGAAGGAGATATATAGGCTGATTGCAAGTACATTGAATATAGAGATAACAATAGATCCAGAACTGTCACTATTGAATATGCTACATAAGTTAAGCCCTACTACTCAAAAGAATTATGGGAGATTATTATTATATGCAGTTACAGCAGTTAGATTACTAGTGGCCCAGAAATGGAAAGGACAACAACTCCCCTCAACTAATGACTGGATAAGGAAAATGAAAGAGTTCTATGATATGGAAAAATTATCAATAATGTTAGATGAAAAAAGGACGTGGAAAGATCTGGAAGGCTGGAAAGGAATAATTCTTTTGCAGGAAATCTAGAGTAAAAATAATTTATTGATAACTGTACGATACTTATACAACTAATAAGAGAAAAGTAGGTGGAAATTTAGGTCAAATAGAAGTGAGAATATTAATAAACTAGGGAATTGGGAGTATTCTGTTTAAAACCTGGAATAGTGAGAAGAAAGGAAGTCAAGGTATGAGGTGTGTAAGATATTGTATGATTTTTTTTGTATATAAGTAATTATAATATTATATATGGAGAGAGAAGTTATGTGAGAATGAAAGGAGGATTTAGGTGCTTGTTTTTTAAAGAAAATATTAAGATGTGTTTAGGATGTCTATATGTTTGTTTGTTTATTTGTTTGTTTGTTTGTTTGTTCTGTATATAAGGTGTATGTAGTTGTTATTAAAATTAATAAAAATTAAAATTAAAAAAAAAGCACACAACAACAACAACAACAACAACAACAACAACTTGTTCCAAGAAGCATGCACTTAGATTACAAAATATTTATTAAGCAGAAGATAAACGCACAAGTCAAGGTTATTTAATGTGTTGAAGCATCTGATTGCCAAGTTCAACGGCTTTGTTTTTGACAGTTATTTAACTATTGATCTTTATCTATCATACCTCACACCACTCTCCTTCCTGGCTGAAATTAAATTGACTAAAAGCCTGACTGAAATCTTACTGGTAACCCCACTTTCTCATACCTCCCACTGTCAAAACTCAGCTCCCTGACTAACAGCTCATTTTTATCTGCCTAACTGACATGCTAACATTTTCAAAAGGACATTGAAACTCCCAACCAAGCACCAGCCGCCTCCTGCGTTCCATGCTCTCACCTCCTCCCCAAAAAGGTTAGCACCTCACTTACCTTAACACCTCTATAACACATATAATGATCTATGCCAAAAATTGGAAACAAGCTAAAGTGCCAACAACAGATGAGTGGTTGCTTAGATTACAAGAAATGGTAATCATGGAACAATTAACATGTTGGACAAAGAACCAATCCACAGCAAAATTTAGAGAAAATTGGAAGCAGTTAATTGTTTATTGGAAAACAGAATGGGGAGAAGAGGTGGTAATATGGTCTGTGGACTAAATGTATAAAAAGAGTTTTCTTGTTTGTTAGAAAAATAAATAGGACTAGTATTCTGCTGAGGATGTATACTATTATGGAGTAACACATTGGACTATATCAGACCACCCCCAAAAAACCATTCTTTTGCCAGCATAACTTTTCAGTTTCTATGCTGGCAAAAGAACTCCCCATGCTGCACTTACCTTCCCTCCTGTCCAAAGGCTTCCCGGCAATGAATGAAAAAGTGAACGGAACTCTTTTCCTCATTCAAAATCCTTCAGATTTTTGTGAGAAGATGCACGCATGGGAAAAAAAAAATTAAAGCCCAAAAACAACACACAAAGGTTACAAAATGCGCATACACACACTTAAAAACTTACAACTAAACTGTGGAGGGTGATAAAAAGTGTGTCACCTACCTGGATGTCATGATCTAAACTGGAAATGTTCTAGCCAGATTGGCTATTGATGCTGCAGTCACATGAGTTAAATGGCACGAGACTTCATATGATGGCAATGCTGGCACTAAAGTGCCATGGATGATTATGACAGGTAACTGTCTATCCCCTTTTTGAAGATGTCCAGGGAAAGAGACGCCACCACCTCTCTAGGTCATTGGTTCCGTTGTGGACTTCTTCTTTCTGTCAAGAAGTTCCTTCTAATGTTCAATTGAAATGCACTGTCCTGTAACATCATAGAATCATAGAATTGCAGAGTTGGAAGAGACCTCAAGGGCCATCCAGTCCGACCCCATTCTGCCACACAGGAAATGACGATGAAAGCATCCCCGACAGATGGCCATCCAGCCTCTGTTTAAAGACCTCCAAGGAAGGAGACCCCACCACGCTCTGAGGGAGTCTGTTCCACTGCTAAACAGCTCTGACTGTCAGAAAGTTCCTCCTTATGTTGAGGTGGAATCTCTGTGCCTGGAGCTTGCATCCATTGCTCCGTGTTCCAGTCTCTGGAGCAGCAGAAAACAAGCCTGCTCCATCCTCAGCGTGACATCCCTTCAAATACTTAAACAGGGCTATCATATCGCCTCTAAACCGTCTTTTTTCCAGGCTAAACATACCCAGCTCCCTAAGTCTCTCCTCATAAGGCATCGTTTCCAGACCTTTCACCATTTTAGTTGCCCTTCTCTGGACACGCTCCAATTTGTCAATATCCTTTTTGAATTGTGGTGCCCAGAACTGGACACAGTATTCTAGGTGAGGTCCGACCAAGGCAGAATAGAGTGGCACTATTACTTCCCTTGATCTAGCCACTATACTTCTATTGATGCAGCCCAAAATTGCATTGGCCTTTTTAGCTGCCGCATCACACTGTTGACTCATGTTCAACTTGTTGCCTTCTAGGACTCCTAGAGCCCTTTCACACATAGTCTCGTTCAGCCAGGTCCCTCCCATCCTATATCTATGCATTTCATTTTTCCGCCCTAAGTGCAGTACCTTACATTTTTCCATATTGAATTTCATTTTGTTAGCTTTGGCCCAGCTCTCCAGTCTATCCAGGTCATTCTGAATTTTGATCCTGTCCTCTAGGGTATTAGCTACTCCTCCTAATTTGGTGTCATCTGCAAATTTGATAAGTATGCCCCTAATTCCTTCATCCAAGTCATTGATAAAGATGTTGAATAGCATTGGGCCCAGGACAGAACCCTGTGGCACCCCACTGGTCACATCTTTCCAAGATGAACAGGAGCCATTGCTGAGCACCCTTTGGGTTCGGCCGGTCAACCAATTACAAATCCATTGAACAGTTAACTTGTCTAGCCCACATTTTACAAGCTTGTTCGCAAGTATGTCATGGGGAACCTTGTCAAAGGCCTTACTGAAATCAAGGTATGCGATATCCACAGTGTTGCCTTCATCTAGCAATCTGGTAACTTTATCAAAAAAAAAAAGAAAGAAATCAGATTAGTCTGGCATGACTTGTTTCTCTGAAACCCATGTTGACTTTTTGTGATTATGGCATTGCCTTCTAAATGTTCACAGACTCTCTGTTTAATGATCTGCTCTAGAATCTTCCCTGGTATTGATGTCAAACTAACTGGACAATAATTGTTGGGATCTTCTTTTTCCCCCTTTTTGAAGATGGGTTCAATGTTTGCCCTTCTCCAGTCTGCTGGGACTTCTCCTGTTCTCCAGGAATTCTCAAAGATTATTGCCAATGGCTCTGAAATTATATTTGCCAGCTCTTTTAATACTCTTGGATGAAATTCATCTGGTCCTGGAGATTTAAATTCATTTAGATTAAGAAGGTATTCCTGTACTACCTCTTTGCTTATTCTGTGCTGGATTTCCCCTATTGTGTCCTCTGTTCCTTTATCCTCAGGTTGGTCCCCCTTTGCCTTTTCTGAAAATACTGAGGCAAAGAAGGTGTTGAGTAATTCTGCCTTTTCTCTGTCCCCTGTTAGCATTTTGCCATCTTCTCCGTGTAGTGGCCCTATCATTTCCTTCTTCCTCCTTTTGCTGCGGACATACCCCAAAAAAACCCTTTTTATTGTTCTTAACCTCCCTAGCAAGCCTGAGCTCATTCTGCGCTTTAGCTTTTCTGACTTTACTCCTACACGTGTTCGCTATCTGTTTGAATTCTTCTTTGGTGATTTCCCTCTTTTTCCATTTCCTATACATGTTCCGTTTAAAACTTAACTCCGTTGAAAGTTCTTTAATCATCCATCCTGGTTTCTTGAGACACCTCCCCATTTTTCTTCTTCAATGGTACTGTTTGAAATTGTGCCTTCAGTATCTCCCTTTTGAGAAAGTCCCATCCGTCTTGAGGTTTCTTCTCTTTTAGTATTCCTGACCATGGGATCACCCCCAGTATTTCCCTGAGTTTATTGAAATCAGCTCTCCTGAAGTCAGGAATGCATGTCTGACTATGCCTGGCTTCTCCTTTCCATTGTATAACAAACTCCAGGAGAACATGATCACTCTCACCTAAGGGTCCCACCACTTGCACCCCATTAACCAGGTTGTCTCTGTTGGTTAGGATCAGATCTAAAATAGCTGACCCCCTTGTTGCCTCTTCCACCTTTTGGACCATGAAATTGTCTTCCAGGCATGTAAGGAATTTGCTAGACCTTGAAGTTTTGGTTGAGTTAGATTGCCAGCAAATATCGGGATAGTTGAAGTCACCCATCACTACTACATCTCTCCTTTCTGCGTGTGTGTTCATCTGTTCTAGAAAGGCAACATCCAATTCCTCCGTCTGATTTGGGGGTCTGTAGTAGAGTCCCACAATAACATCCCTGTTGTTTCCCTCCCCTTTAATTTTTATCCAGATGCTCTCCACCTGGCTTCCAGTATTGATGTCGTGGATCACTTCACTGGTGTAAATATCCCTGACATATAATGCTATTCCTCCTCCTTTCCTGTTTGGCCTGTTTCTCCTATAAAGGTTATACCCCTCTATTCCTACATTCCAATCATGAGACTCGTCCCACCAGGTTTCAGTAATGCCTGTTATATCATATTTGTTTTGTAGTGCTAGAAGTTCAAGTCCATCTTGCTTATTTCCCATGCTCTGTGCATTAGTGTAAAGACATCTAAGGCCATGTGTTCCTTTTACTTGCTTCCTGTGCAAGTTTTTTTGCCTCCCGTTGTTGGGTCCTTGCGCTTGTTTGCCTTGTTCCCTCTATGTCAGTTTGACTATTTTCTCCAGCCCTTTTCCCTTCCAGAATACTGTCTCCCTCCCCCATTTGACTCAGTTTAAAGCCCTCCTGATCAAATTCTTGAGACTGTTGGCAAAAACGTTTCTGCCAACTGGCGTGAGATGCACCCCATCTCTTGCTAGAAGTCCCCCTTCATGGAAGCGCAGCCCATGATCCAAGAATCCAAATTGTTCTTGGCGACACCATCTTCAAACCTTTAGACCTGGTCCTACATTCTGGGGCAGCAGAGCACAAACCTGCACCCTCTGCGACAACTCTTAAGATATTTAAAGAGTGGAATCATGTCACTCTCTCACACACACACATCATGTCACAATCATGCCACACGTCACATACCACACAGGACAATACATTACAGTCTTCTACAACATACACACAACAGCATTTGTACAAAAATCAGAACACCACATAGGTCTGTGAAATCTCCAACATGGTAGGCCTGAAAATCATGTTCAGAAACTACAGGAGCAGCTACAATTCAAGAAAGAATGATCAAACTTGCTGTCTTACTGTACTTGAAAGAAATTAGGCAGTGTGGGTGGTGGGTGGGGAGCGCATACAAGGAACTGAGGATCAAGAAGAAAAGGTAAATTTGATACTAGCTGCTATAAGGTTAGAAAGAAAAATGAAATAAGGAATCCAGCAGAGAATACAAAACAACAAAAAAGGAAGAGTACACACACACACACACACACACACTTACATAATAATAAGTAAATAAACTAGTAAAAGGGAAATGTAAAATAAGATCACAGATATCCAGGACATAAAGGGTAGGTAGTCATTTTATTTGTTATATGTATAAGTTTGTTTGTTGTCTGTAAAAATGTATTTTTCTTTCCTTGTTTATTCAGTCCATGTATTTGTTTTGTGGCTGACAGTGAATATGTTTATTCTGTTTTTCAAGACTCCTGTGTGTACCTTATTTGTAGGTAAGTTCCCCTATAGAAGGGACTGGACATATAGGTCGAGTATGGAGTGCCTGCATTCCCTTCCAGGTTGTAGAAATGGAGTTTCACACACAATGTCATATGTACATGGGATGCACATTAGGCATCACTCACTGTACATGAGCACCTGGTTGTGCAATGCTGGGACTCAAAATGAGGTGGATTATGCAACTGATGCATAACTCTGTGAGCATAAAGTTATGCTCATGACATTTCCTCCATGTAGCATCTTGGCAATTAATGAAAGATACAAATTGCCTCCCCATTTATATGTGATTGGTACCTGTGGTTTCACTTACCTGTGATTGGGGGGGGGTCTCTGTAGGCATTTGGAGTACCACAGAGTCATACTGGAGGTGCTCTTTCTAGGCATCAGGAGGTCCTCCACCACAACTTTATGGTCAGCTTCCTCTGGAAGTTGACCATAGAGTGGTACCAGATGTCTAGAGAGGTGTTTTCTCTAGGTATTTTCTAGGTCCTCTGCTGCAATTCTATGGTCTAATATGGTGGTTTGCTATTATATGTGTGTTCATATTTTGTGTATCTTTTTTGTGTATGTGTGTATCTGCTGTGCTTTTTGTGCTGAAACATGGTCACCTATCACCACCACTTACGACTCCTTGAATGCTTTCATCAGCACTGTTTACGCACAATCCTAAATATACACTGGACTGACTTTGTGACGAATGTTGCTGTCCATGAGCAAGCAGGGATCACCAGCATTGAGGCCATGATACTGAGAACACAGCTGTGGTGGGCAGGGCATGTTGCTAGGATGGAGGACCATCGCCTCCCAAAAATAGTACTCTTCGGTGAACTCGCCACGGGTCAGCGTAAGAGGGGCACTCCAAAAAAGCGATACAAGGACTCCCTGAAACAACATCTCAGGCTCGGCCAAATTGATCACCAACCGTGGTCCGCCCTGGCCTCACATCGGGAGGAATGGAGACGCACTATCCACAATGCTTCAGCCTTATTTGAGAACTCACGCCGAACAAGTCTTGAAGAGAAACGACAACGCAGAAAGAATCACAACCCAAAAACATCACCCAAGGAGACCTTCTGCTGTGCTTTCTGCAACCGGACTTGTTTATCTCAGATTGGCCTTTTAAGGACTTTTTTGGACGGTAATTTGTAATGCAAGAAGGCTCATCCCTCTTGCAAGGCTGCTGTGCGGCAGGGGGGGCATTTCGGCTGACGCCGTCACCCTGCTGATTCTGTTCCAGAAGAGATGGGAGGCTGCAGCACCATATTTGGCCATTTCCTAATCACAGTCAACTTCCGTGATTCACTGAGGAGACTCCAAGCCAGAACGTATATTAAAATATTTTTATTGGAAATCAAACAGCATTCACTCAAACACTCAGGCTTCAAGCATTCACAGAAAGCTATCGAAGAAAGTAGGAAATATATATTTGGATAGAGGAATAGAGTGAGGGGATTGTGGGTTATACTATACCTATCCAAAGAGCAGCGATTCGTTCAGCAGGAGCGCAGAGTTACGTTCTGAGCGTCTAGCAGAAAACTGGCAGCATGGAGGGAGGAAGAGGAACTGTGGACAGTTTGGTGGTGTTTTAGGGTGATATTTATATTGGATAGTTCTCCTGAAGGCATGAGATTTAGAGTGGAATGTCTCTTGGAGTTTCCCAGGACTAGACAAAGAGTGGTCCAGATGTGTTAATGATCATTGATGGGCAATGCATTTGGAAGTGAAGAGGACCAGGCAACTTCTGTTGTTGAGGAGAGGAGAAGAGGGGGAAAATGTTTTGTAGGCACTGAGTGCTCGGCCATCTTTGAGTGGATTAGTGGATGACTCATCTCCAGGTGTTCCCAGGAAGACCTCTGACTTGGGTAAGGCCTGTTAGGGGAGTTTCCCAAAGGCCCCTCCCTAGGATGTGCATAACTCCAGTCTTGGGATCTGGGGATCCCTGGTCTACTTGCCAACCACGTGGAAGGCCACAGCAAGCCAAAATATTAAATATTGCCAATTGTTCAATATTCCAAGATGGGGGCTTGTCAGGGTAGGTTACACAGGGCTGGAACAAACACGGATCTAACTCAATATAAGGACCTCTTTCTATGACCTTAGACAGGAAGTCCCAGCATCTCCTGTCTGGAGACCAGCAGAGTTGCTGCTGCTGAAAGTCAGAGCTGGCAATACTGAGCTATATGGGCCAAGGATATTACTCAATCTAAGGCAAATTCTTCGATTTCTAAACGAGAGAACTGCATCACACCTGGCAGGCACTCACTTTTGGCACCTACATCCACACTGCCTAGATCCCATCACCCACTCTGTGCCTGCCCTTGCCCTGCCCTGCCTTCTCAAGTGAGATGATAAATTCTTGATTTCTTTTCAGGCCATGCCTTTAAAGTGTCTTTTGAAGGATCATGTTTGTTTGTTTGCTTGCCGGCTGCGTTGAGTGTTCTATAAGAAATGGAAAGGTAGGATGCTTTGCCAAGACTTGGGAGAGGCCTCCCTGGTCTTGGCGAATGCAGCAAAGTGCATTTGAAGAGCAGTTCAACACAGCAGGTCAGGTCATGTAAGGTTTATCTCAATGAACCTATTAGGAGTAATGCATCCTGACTGGCTCAGCTCTTGACCTCCAACCAATTTCCTCAGAAAATCTCAGTGAGGGCATAAGCATGCTTCTGATCATGTAGACTCCACCACCCCCGCAAAAAATTGGAGGCTATAAGCTAGGCTTCTCAGTGGAAAGGATGAAAGGACCACCATAAGGTTAGGGAAAACTGTATGGTTGTGGTTGAGAGCCTGCATTGCACTGGAGTAGGGATGGGGGGAAAATTGGCAATATAGGTTGCCCTGATATTTCTGCAAGTATACATTCCCATACTTACTGAAAATATTTGAAATCATGGGTAATAGCAGACCCCATAAAATCATGCTGGAGGACCTAAGAAATGCCTAGGAAGGCTGCCTCGCTAGGAATCTCCAGCAAGAGTCTATGGAAATTTCCAGTGGAATTTGCCATAGAGTCATACTGGAGGACCTAGGAAATGGCTAGAGAGGCTGCCTCTCTAAGCATCTCCACCGTAACTCTATGGTAGCTTCCAGGAGACCTTGGAAATCCCTAGAGAGGCCATCTTTTTCAGCCCATGGATAACTGAAACTGCAGGTACCACTACCGTGTATATGGGAGGCAACCTGTATTCACAAAATGGCTGGGGGGGGAAGTGTTTCTCAAGCATCAGGAAATTCTGACAAGATGAATCCTGGAATGACATGAATCCTCAAAGTTCAGAACTTATTCTATGCAAAAGTTGCATATGGGATGTGTCTCCCCCCCAACCAGTATTTTCTGCACAGGAAACCATATTTTTTTCTGTGCAGAAAATAACAGAAAATATTGGTTCCTATGTGATTTTTTTTTTTGCAAGATAAGTCCCAACCTGCATACATATTGAAAACAATAATTCCCTATGTTAAAACTCATAACTTAAAAATCTTCTGGATAGGCCTGCTGGAAGAGGCTGGCCTTTACTGCTCTTTTGAACTCAGGCAGCATAGCCAGCAGACGAATCTCCTCCGGCAGGTCATTCCCCAATCTGGGGGCAGATAACACTTGTCAGCCTACTCTTGGTTGACTGGAGTAAATGTCTCCCAGAAGGCCTGTGTGTACAGGGTGAATTGCATATTTATTTATTATTTGTTTATTATGCAATTTTGGAGATGAGAAGGTTAAGAGGTGACAGGATAGCCATGTTTAAATATTTGAAGGGATGTCATACTGAGGATGGAGCAAGCTTGTTTTCTGCTGTTCCAGAGACTAGGACACAGAGCCATGGGTTCAAACCACAGGAAAAGAGATTCCACCTAAACATTAGGAAGAACTTCCTGACAGTAAGAGCTGTTGGGCAGTGGAATCTGCTGCTGCCTGGGAGTGTGGTGGAGTCTCCTTCTTTGGAGATTTTTAAGCAGAGGCTGGATGGCTGTCGGGAGTGCTTTGACTGTGTATTCCTGCAGGGCAGGGAGTTGGACTAGATGGCCTTTACAGTCTCTTCCAACTCTATGATTCTATGATTCAATTTATATGCTGCCATTCCCCTGAAGCAGGGACTCACAAAACAATTTAAATCACAATTAAAACCAATTAAAATCAATCATCACTTTCAAACATGTCCTCTTAACCGAAACACCACTCATATTCCACATGAGCATGCATGTTGAACTAATCATTAATCACTGAATAAAATTAATTAAAAGCATACAGAGATTTAAAAAAACACACAAATAAAAACAACATAAAAAACTTCTACCTATGGGAGAAAGCGATCCCATAGGTAACCTGGACCCAAACCATTTAGGGCTTTAGAAGTAACAGCCAACACTTTGTACCTTCCAACCAGCTGCAGGGAAATGATGGGCTTGTCTACACTCGCTAAAAAATAATCCGTACTCCCTGTGATCAGTTCACATAACATTCTGGAGGATTTTCAGGGAATCCACAGGGAATGCACTTGAAAGGGCTTTAATCCACTTTTAAAGAACTCATCTTTTGCCCTGGAGTTTCCTCTAAAATCCAGATAATCCTGTGTGTGGCCAGTGCTCTGAGGTGCCTTCAGTGTGGAGCTGCGGGCAGGAGGAGTTTCTGGTGGGTGAAACTGGTTGTTTCCAGCAAGTGTGGTGTGTGTCACCACGTTCTTTTTTTAATTCAGCTTATGTATGTGTGTATGTTTGTCCACAGTACTGAGCAAGCAAGTGAGCTATTGCCCCCCCCCATCAACCTTGTTTTTATATTGTTTAAACTGCAGTGAATTACGGATGTATGCAGTGGGTGGGTGGAGAAAGCGGTGAAAGGGGGTGAGGATCTTCAAAGATGCAGGTGGAATGCACTGCCTGGGAGTGTGGCGGAGTCTCCTTCTTTGGAGATTTTTCAACAGAGGCTGGATGGCCATCTGTCGGGAATGCTTTGACTGTTTATTCCTGCAGGGCAGAATGGGGTTGGACTGGATGGCCCTTGGGGTCCCTTCTAACTCTATGATTCTATGATTCTATAGGGTTGTCTAAACAGTGAAAATACTCACGGAATGTGAATAGAATCCTACCTGTCTCAATGGCATTCCATAGCATTTTGCCATATTGGGAAGGAGGGGCCCCCAAAATGTCAAAAACCCTGACGGAAAAGTCCATCCAGTCCAACACCCTGCCATGGAGGAAGACACAATTAAATGCACTATCACACTTTGGACATCTTTTTTTTTTAAGTTCTGCAATGGCAAATTGAGGTAAGTACCGTATAAAGGCAAGTAAATCACTGGCAGCCACCATCTTCGTCTGCAGGCATGCAAAGCTTATGGGGGCAAACACACAAACAAATACCAACCATTAAGACAAGTTGCGGCTGCTGCGAAATGCCATTACTGCAAGGCACGCTGGGTCTTTTTTTGACTTTTATAGACAAGCCCTATGTCTGTGTCTTTCTTCAGATGGCTGTAGGATTGGAGCTACCTGGCAATCCCTCATTCTCCCTCTGTTCTCTGAATGGCGGCGGAGGACCCCACCAGGAAATGAGTAAATGCTTCGAGGAGGTAGTTGTAGGGGATGGAGTTGCAGAATTCCCCTGCCCAGCATGACCAAACAGCTACATAGTCAGGCACATATCTTTGTGTAAATTCCATTTCTGTAAAGGCATGAGCCTTTCTGGGTCTTCTTGCCTGCTGCACACTAAATAAACTCCCAAACCTCAGAGCTTCCAGCCCAAGCTCCGTTTCTGTTTCTGTGCAGGAATCCACAGCAGCAGGAGCAGCTGCCTGGAATTCATTGCCTTCATCTCTGCAAGGTTCTCCAAAATCTGTCCTTCTGCAAACTGGGCTAATATTGGCAGTTAGAATGAGCCACATGTCCTTACCCTCTGCAACATTCTTTGTAAGCACAGCTTTGCAAATTGGGGCAAAGTGTTATGCGTTCGCTGAGAACACGGAGATGATGCACAGCGTTCAGGCCAAGAATCAAATCTTCACTTCCTCCATTTCAGGCACCCTGCTGAGCAAAGGGAAATATTCCCCTTTCCTCTTTCATGTGTGAAGGAATCATGTTGGCATCACACAAACAGATAAGTAAGTTCTCTCACACTTGAGGTTGTGCCTTACTGGCTGTGTGTGTGTGTGTGTGTGTGCGTGCAATGGTTGTATTCAGTTCACATAAGCATAAGCAGAGTTCCACAAGTGGGACCATTTCATGTGGCTGAAGTCCTATTGTCAGCCCTGGTTCAAGTGGAACCATTAAAACAATGGGATGCCCTTACATGTTGACTCACCCTTCAGCAATGAATTGAATGAGTCTACTCTAGTTGGGATTAAGCAACACAAATCCAGCCATGGAGTTGAGCATGCTTGCATGGCGTAGAGCCATTTGTCGGTGTCTTCAAATTACTACTTGAATCACTGGGATTTTAAAAACAGCTATTGCATATTTCTTGTTGCACAGTAGGACAATAAGCAGGCACTTGGGCACATGCACCATCGGTGGCACCATGTTGGCATTCAGCAGAAGGATGGCAGAGGGAAACCACTTCATCATTACAAGCATCTTAAGCTCCCTTCTTTGGTAACTTTGTGTAAGGGGTGGGGAAAGCATAGCTGTGGGTCCCATCCCGCCCTCACATGAGGAACTTCCGGACAACAAGAGAGGTTCAACAGTGGAGTCTCCTTCTTTGGAGGCTTTTAAAGAGAGGCTGGATGGCCATCTATTAGCAGTGCTTTGATTGGGTATTCCTGAATGGCAGAATGGTTGGACTGATGGCCCTTGGGGTCTCTTCCAATTCTATGATTCTGTGCCTCCTGTGACGTCATGGATTTTTTTGTAGACAATATTGTTTTATGTATTTCGTTTTGTATGTATTGTATAATCACAGCAATCAGGTAAGGAGCAGGCAGGAAGTCCTGAGTGACTGAATGTGAGAGTGAGAGGTAATGGGTAGAACATTTGAAGGGATTTGAATAAGGATGGTGAAGGGCAGGTGGGGTTGGGAGCTGGGAGAGATTGGTGTGGGTTGGATAGGTGGGGATTAGGGTTAAGAGAGTTCGCTGAGTTCAGGAATTTATGGGTGGAGTCTGTGTTAGTTGTTTTAAGAGACGAGGGTGAGTAAGGAGATTTTCACACGCCGAAAATATTCCCTCCAGAAACCGGGACAGAAATATTTCTGTCCCGGAAGCAGCGCCGCGGTTCGCACGCTCACCTCCCTCTTCCGTTTTTCCGTCGTCCTCGCTTTGGGTTTTTTCCTCTCTCTTCCGGAATATTTTATTAACGGCAAACTCCCGTTAGTAAAATATTCCAGAAGAGGGAGGGGAAAACCCAAAGCGAGGACGACGGAAAAACGGAAGAGGGAGGTGAGCGTGCGAACCGTGGCGCTGCTTCCGGGACAGAAATATTTCTGTCCCGGTTTCTGGAGGGAATATTTTCGGCGTGTGAAAATCTCCTAAGAGTGAAATATTTGTTTTATATGCATTAAATTATTAAGCTGTTATGTTTAACTTCTGTTAATAAAATTCTGTTAATAAATCCCCCCTGTATCCGCAGAACCAAAATCTGTGGTTTCAGTTATCCATGGCTGAAAAACAGGGACACATACCATAGAGCTACACTGGGAAATGCCTAGAAAGGCATCCTCTCTAGGAATTGCTGGGACCTCCAGTGCAACTCTATGGTATTTTTGTACAGAAAGTTCTTATTTTCATATATTTTGCTATTATCCGTGGTTTCATTTATAAACAGTAAGTCCGGGAATGTATCCCCTATTGATATGGAGGTGACCTGTATTGTTTTTGTGTATCATTCACTTTTGGCCTCTGGGAACACTAGATATATAAGGATTTGGGTCAGACATGGTGTCTGTGATGGCATCAGAGGATAGAGTTTGGGGTTGTCTAGATGGTGAAAGTACAGAATTTGAGTAGAATACCTTTTGTCCTAACATGCCGTGAACAAGATTTGTGGTATTCAGAAGGGGGGGGGCAAAAAATTCCATTCACTGCACGGGAAAAGCCTTCACTGATTCCCCTGACGTTTTCTAAATAATGTGTGGATATGAGCATTATCATTCATTTGGACATCCAATTTGGGACACTGCACATTTTCGGTGAGAGCAGACATGGACAGCGGATTGGTCGGATGTGTGGGCAGGGGGAGGGCTTGCCAGCAAGGAAGTGGCTACAAGCACCATTTTTGCATTTCGTGTTATCAAGTGTGCACATTTTTCCTGTGCAGAGGCGACCAAAGAGGTTTTTATAAGTAGAAGGTCTTACTTGCACACCTTTGATTTACAAGTAAAAAAAAATAATACTGTGCAATGGTGACCATGCGTATGGAGAATAATAATGCACTGTGCTATCAGCTACCATCTTGATTCACAGACATGGCTGCATGTGCAATTCAAACTTGAATAGCTTTGCATACAATATATTTTGTCAAAAGACCATGCAGACAAACGAGTGCAGCTGTGAATTTGTGGCAATATGCACCAATCTGCATTATATTTTGTAGACAAGTCCTTGGTGTCCTGTGGGGATAGAAGTTGCATCACATTCTGTACAAGGATCTTGAGGGCATCTAGTAGGTCCCCACAATGGTGGCCACAGCAGTAGGACAAGAGGAGGCCCTTGAATCGGTGTCCAACATGGGAATAAGGGAAAGTCCTCACTCTTGGTGAGAACAGTGGGATTGTGGGAGTCTTGACATTTGGCAGCAGTGGGGATTAAGGTAGAACCTTTACATCTTGTGGGGAGAATTGTGGAATGAGTGACAGGAGCCTTATCTCCCCACCTCACCCAGTAGGGATGGAAGTACTTGCAGTGTTCATTCTTTATACAAGGATGAATGGTTTCAATAATATTCTCTCTGCTGCAGGAGAATAAAAAGATTTCTGGAGGGTATTCTCCTAATATTCATTCTCTGAGAAGTCTTTATAGGAGAATTATTCTGAACAGAAATGCATATGGTTTGTTGTGCACAAAGAAAAAATTTGTATTGTGTTGGAAACAGTGTCTTCTCCAGAAAACTTACTAGCTGAGCTCTAACATAAGGACTGCCTAGTGTAAGTCTTTGAATATGGAGTTATGCAATAATTCTGTTCTGCAGCTCTTGTACTGCATTGCCGTTTTTTCACAACTGAACCAAGACAGCAAGTACGGAAGTGAACACATGAAAAAAGTGCATCTATATGTAATGTACAATGTGCATCCCTATACAATATGCAGATGTACACAAGGGGTAATACACAACCATGCACAATGTGCATCGTTGGATAATAACACCACTTGCTCTGTTCTGCTTCTGCAACTTTGAACTGAATGTAGACATTCTGCATCAAACAAAAATGTCTCTCTGCTTCCATAGGGGAATTCATGTGTGCACATTCTGGACCCTGTATTTTGTACAGGAAACAAGTTTTTTGGTGAAAAAAGCATGCTTTCAGCCATAAAGATGTGACCCTTTGCACAGAAAAACCATGGCCAGAATCCTACATCAGCTACTTAGTTAACTAACATCTCCTGGCCTGCCCCACCCAACCCCAACCTGATGGAAATGTCTTTCATCCATGCTCTGATCACTGGCAGAATAGACATCCTTCTCCCCATCCCACTGATGTCTCTCATCCATAGGGTCACCCTAAGTTGAAGATATTTTGATGGCAATTGTCAAGAATACACCAATAGGATTGTAAATTATAAAAGTTTTCAAACATCCCTGTATCTTTTCCCCCCATTTTGACAAAGCAGTTAATTTCCCCTTTAACACAAATGGCTATAACATACCTCTCTATCTGTTAAGAGAATGATTAGATAGTTGCTTTCCATCTTAAACTAAAAGCTGTACTGATGTCATTTTCAGCCATGGGTTCAAATCCTTTCCTCTCAATCAACAACCAACAAGACTGCTCCCCTCTCTGCAGGACTGTCCGTTTGTCTCCATGGTCTTTTGAAAAAATCTATTGTATGCAAAGCTATTCAAGTTCATGTCCATCTGTTGGGGATGTTTTGATCAAGATTTCCTGCATGGCAGGGGATTGGACTGGATGGCCCTCGTGGTCTCTTCCAACTCTGCAATTCTAGGAATCTATGATTCTATGTCTTTGAAGATTTCTCTTACATTGGTTGTGAAGACAGAGCCTAGCAAGGCCACCAAAATCACCATGAGCCTGCTCCTAATTTCAATGTCCATTACAAGAAGTCTCCATGTCCTTATTCTAAATAAATACATAACACAAATGGGATTCGTTATGAGGTAACATCTCTTTTGGCATCAAAGCTGGGCAGAAATGACTTTGCTGGCACATGCCCAAATGTGAAAGTGCCCAATCAGAGACCAAGGTGTCATGGCCCTTCACCTTATGAAGCATGCAGGAAGACGATGACATGGTGGGCAGGGAAAAGCCTAGCATCAGTCCACATTCTCAAGGTGTACTTTGAACATATTATGCTAAAATAACAACAACAATAACATAGCAAGTGTGATTTGAATATTCGGCCTGGAAACCATGCCTTATGAGGAGAGACTTAGGGAGCTGGGTATGTTTAGCCTGGAAAAAAGACAGTTAAGAGGCGATATGATAGCCCTGTTTAAGTATTTGAAGGGATGTCACCTTGAGGATGGAGCAAGCTTGTTTTCTGCTGCTCCAGAGACTGGAACACGGAGCAATGGGTGCAAGCTCCAGGAACAGAAATTCCACCTCAACATGAGGAGGAACTTTTTGACAGTAAGAGCTGTTCGGCAGTGGAACACACTCCCTCGGAGCATGGTGGGGTCTCCTTCCTTGGAGGTCTTTAAACAGAGGCTGGATGGCCATCTGTCGGGGATGCTTTGATCGAGATTTCCTGCATGGCAGGGGGTTGGACTGGATGGCTCTCGTGGTCTCTTCCAACTCTGCAATTCTATGATTCTATGATTCTATGAAGATTAGGATGTCGCCCTAAATTCCTTAAAATGCTTATCTTGCTCCATGAGGGCCAGCACGGTCAAGTCAGATATGGCAATGCTCTTTCAGAGCCCTTTCTAATAACTAATGGAGTGAAGCAAGGTTGTGTTCTTGCACCAACTTTATTTACAATCTTCTTTAGCATGATGCTCCAAAGGGCTATGGCAGAGCTTGAAGAAGACGACGGCATCTATATACGCTACCGTACTGATGGTAGCTTGTTTAACTTAAGCCGTCTGAGGGCTCACACTAAGACTCTAAAGTATCTAGTCCGTGAGCTGCTCTTCGCCGATGATTCTGCCCTTGTTGCCCACATAGAAGCAGCTCTGCA
The DNA here is from genome assembly GCA_030847615.1 of Gambelia wislizenii. Taxonomy (NCBI): domain Eukaryota; kingdom Metazoa; phylum Chordata; class Lepidosauria; order Squamata; family Crotaphytidae; genus Gambelia; species Gambelia wislizenii. Next base: position 497,534,946 of record JAUMIR010000001.1, on the reverse strand, counting down.
GCGCCTAACGTCCTGCTTCGCAACAGCTGCAGAGCTGTTTGGGCTAGAAGTCAACCTGAAGAAAACAGAAGTTCTTTACCAGCCTGCACCACAGGATGAACACCATCATCTCCACATTGCCATCGGCAAATCTGTGCTCAAGTCCGTTCAGCAGTTCACCTACCTGGGAAGCATCATCTCCTCTGATGCCAAGATTGACAAAGAGATTGATCACAGATTAGCAAAGACATATAGCACATTTGGAAGACTTTACAAAAGAGTCTGGAGTAACAAACACCTGAGGTGTAGCAAAAAAATCAGTGTGTATAGAGCCATTGTACTGTCTATTCTCCTTTATGAGTCTGAAACATGGGTCAGCTATCGCCACCACTTATGACTCCTCGAACGCTTTCATCAGCACTGTATATGCACAATCCTAAATATACACTGGACTGACTATGTGACGAATATTGCTGTCCTTGAGCAAGCAGGGATCACCAGCATTGAGGCCATGATATTGAGAACACAGCTGCACTGAGCAGGGCACGTTTCTAGGATGGAGGACCATCACCTCCCCAAAATAGTACCCTGTGGTGAACTCGCCACGGGTCAGCGTAAGAGGGGCGCTCCAAAAAAGCGATACAAGGACTCCCTGAAGCAACATCTCAGGCTCGGCCAAATTGATCACCAAGAATGGTTTGCCCTGGCCTCACATTGGGAGGCATGGGGACACAGTATCCACAATGCTGCAGCCTTATTTGAGAACTCACGCTGAACAAGTCTCGAAGAGAAACGACAATGCAGAAAGAATCACAACGCAGAAAGAATCACAATCCGGAAGCATCACCCAAGGAGACCTTCTGCTGTGCTTTCTGTAACCGGACTTGTTTATCTCAGATTGGCCTTTTTAGTCATGAGTGCGCTTGCAGAAAGCGCGGGATGAGTTCTTCCTGAACCTTCGTTTGCGAAAAAAAAGCAAGAGAGAGAGAGAGAGATACTTGGTCAGTAAAAATGAAATGCAGAGATATATATAATGGGTGACACATGGCTTGACAACATTACATGTGAATGGGATCTAGAAGTCTTAGTAGACGTCAAGATGAACATGAGCCAACAGTGTGATGCAGCAGCTAAAAAAGCAAATGTGATTCTAGGCTGCATCAGTAGGAGTATAGTGTCTAGATCAAGGGAAGTAATAGTGCCACTCTACTCTCCTTTGGTCAGACCTCACCTGGAATACTGTGCCCAGTTCTGGGCACTGCAGTTCAAGAAGGATTGGGACCAGCTGCAACGTGTCCAGAGAAGGGTGACCAGGATGGTGGGAGGTCTGGAAGCCATTATGGCCTCTGAGGAGTCGCTTAGGGAGCTGGGCATGTTCAACCTGGAGAAGAGAAGGTTGAGAGGTTACATGATAGCCATGTTTAAATATTTGAAGGGATGTCATACTCAGGATGGGGCAAGCTTGTTTTCTGAGGCTCCAGAGACTAGGACACGAAGCAATGGGTTCAAATTACAGGAAAAGAGATTCCACCTAAACATGAGGAAGAAATTCCTGACAGTAAGAGCTGTTTGGCAATGGAATGCCCTGCCTGGGATTGTGGTGGTATCTCCATCTTTGCTGGTCTTTAAACAGAGGCTGGATGGCCATCTGTCGGGAATGCTTTGATTGTGTATTTCTGCATGGTAGGGGGTTGGACTAGGTCGCCCTTGAGGTCTCTTCCAACTCTGTGATTCTATGATGCATATATTTGTCTAAAGAAGTTATGAGTTGATCCCAAAGCAGACTGCAAAGATGAGCAATGAGGGAGGGGCTCTGGGTGGGTGATAGAGAATATGCAACTGCATAAATGAATATACCATCAAAATATGTAACTTCATGTGCAATAGTTACACTTGTGGAATTCCACTTACACAACTATGAACTGAATATATCCATTGCACAGCAGCCAAAAAGCAAAAGCAAAGGGAAACTTACCTAAGTGTGTGTAAAAGACAGGGTGCCAGCCACTATGTCTACAAAGCGACTTACAGCATTAAAAATGTGTAAACCAACAAGCCATAAACAGCCATTCACAATAAAACAAATAGCAAGCCGCAGAGGAAAATCTATAAACAGCAGTCAATAAAAGCACAGGGCCAATAAGGAATTAACTAGCAGCAACGATTCAATTAAAAGGCCTGGCTTAAAAAAAACTGCATGAAACCTGGCTCCTAAATTATAATAATACAGAAATACTTTGCAAATCTGTCAAGGGACACTTGTTGCACCAGAGCAAAGAGACAATTGACAAAAAGCCCTTCTCTGCTTATCCTCACAAGCCCATTACCACCATGGTACTCTCTTGGAAGGTGAGGCACTCAGGCAAAGATAGCCCTGTTGAAGTATTTGAAGGGGTGTCACGCTGAGGATGGAGCGGGCTTGTTTTCTGCTGCTCCAGAGACTGGAACTCGGAGCAATGGATGCAAGCTCCAGGAACAGAGATTCCACCTCAACATGAGGAGGAACTTTTTGACAGTAAGAGCTGTTCGGCAGTGGAACACACTCCCTCGGAGCGTGGTGGGGTCTCCTTCCTTGGAGGTCTTTAAACAGAGGCTGGATGGCCATCTGTCGGGGATGCTTTGATCAAGATTTCCTGCATGGCTGGGGGGTTGGACTGGATGGCCCTCGTGGTCTCTTCCAACTCTGCAATTCTATGATTCTATGATTCTATGAAAAAGCAGATCCAAAAGATGAAGAAGGTTTTCTAGATGGGTGATAGAGGCTGGCTTTTGACAGTCAATGTATCATCTCAACACTGAGTCAACAAGGTGATGCAGCAGCCAAAAAGCTGGTCCAATGCTGGGCTACATAAACAAGAGCATCGTGTTCAGATCAAAGGAAGTAGCAGCACCACTTTATTCTGCTTTGGTCAGACCTCACCTGGAATCCTATGTCTAGTTCAGGGCCCCACAGTTCAAGAGGGATGTTGACAAGCTGGAACCTTTCTAGAGAAGGGTGAGTAAGATGATGAAAGGTCTAGAAACCACCAAGTCCTATGAGGAACGCGCTGGATCTGTTTAGCCTGGGAAAGAGGTGACATAATAGCCATCTTTGAAAATATGAAGGGATCCCAGATGGAGGATGGAGCCAGGTGGTTATCTGCTGCTCCAGAGACTAGAACCAATGGCTTCAAATTATAAGAAAAACCATGCCACTAAACATTGGAATGAACTTCTTGACTGTAACAGCTGTTCAACCATGGACTGGACAGGCATGGGTGGTGGCAGACTCTCCTTCTTTAGAGGTCTTTAAACAGAGATCAGATGGGCATCTTTCAGGAGTGCTTTACTTCTGTATTCCTTCATGGCAGAATGGGGTTGGACTAGATGGCCCTTGTGGTCCCTTCCAGTTCTAAGATTCCAGGAGTTTAACTCAATGGATTGCTCTGCAGTTGGCAGCTCCAGTATCACTGTGGCAAAAGTAAGCCCACTCCTTGTTTTAGTCTGAACTAAACTGGTGATATCCAAAGTGCTAAATTTATATGGTGGCTAGGGTTTAGCACCTTCACAAATTCCTTTAAAGCTTAGACTAAAACCCTGAGGAGATTTACTGCCTACAGACATAGAACCATAGAATTATAGAATCACAAAGTTGGAAGACACCTCAAGGGCCATCCAGTCCAACCAACTGCCATGCAGGAATAAACAAAGGATTCCCAAAAGATGGCCATCCAGCCTCTGTTTAAAAACCTCCAAAGGAGGAGACTCTGCCACACTCCCAGGCAGCAACGTCTTCCACTTCCAAACAGCTCTTACTGTCAGGACGTTCTTCCTAATGTTTAGGTGGAATCTCTTTTCCTGGAGTTTGAGTCCATTGCTCCGTGTCCTTGTCTCTGGAGCAGGAGAAAACAAGCCTGACCATCCTCAGTATGACATCCCTTCAAATATTGAAACATGGCTATCATGTCATCTCTCAACCTTCTCTTCCCCAAGCTAAACATACCCAGCTCCCTAAGCTGCTCCTCATAGGGCATCATGGCTTCCAGACCTCCCACCATTTTGGTCACCCTTCTCTGGACACGTTGCAGCTTTTCCATACCCTTCTGGAATTGCGGGGCCCAGAACTGGACACAGTATTCCAGGTGAGGTCTGACCAATGCAGAATAGAGTGGCACTATTGCTGCCCTTGATCTAGACACAAATGTTCAATTTGTGGTCCACTAAGACTCCTAGATCCCTTTCTCATGTACCACCATTAAGCTAGGTGTCACCCATTCTATATCTGTGCTCAGGGCCGGTTTAACCTGTCTGCCAAATCAGCATTGGCAGGGGGCCCCGAGGTCAAGAGAGGGCCCTGTGTTGGCCTCCTTAATATGACGAAGGAGATAGCCGGGAGGAGCCCCCTCTTACCCTCCTCCTCCAAAAACCTCCTGCTGGCTTTTTTAAACAAACAAACAAAACATCTCCAAAACTAAAGAGAAAGAGAAAAAGAAACAGCAGCTCTCCGTGGCAGAAGCAGGAGGGAGAGGTACGTCGGAGAGGGTGAATGTGTGTGTGTGAGAGAGACAGGGAATTTGAGGGTTGTCTCCTTCAGAAAGGGCTTCTTTCTTTCTTTCTTCCTTCCTTCCTTCCTTCCTTCCTTCCTTCCTTCCTTGCACATAGATCCCCTCCAGCCCATCTTTCCAGCTGCTTTTAACATGTCTTGGTTCCTCTCCCCTCCCTTTCCCCCTTGGTCTTCTTCAGCTTCCTCCCCTTGCTGCCAACTAAGTTCAGCCTGCAAAAGAAATTTGTGTGTGTCTGCATATGTGCCTTCAAGTCATTTCTGAGTAAGGCCAACCTACCATGGGGTTTTCTAGGGAAGGTTTGTTCAAAGGGGGTGTGCCTTTGACTTCCTTTGAGGGTGAGAGAGTGTGACTTGCCCAAGTCAGCCAGTGGGTATTCATGGCTGAGTAAGGATTCAAACCCTGGTCTCCACAGTCATAGGGCAATGCTGAAACTTCTACAACACTCTAGCTCTTTTACAGAAGAATATAAAGGATATAAATTAAAATTTGGAGTCATATTACTGGGAACAATGGTTTCATTGTCACTAAAACACACCAGTATCGCATTAGTGTTATGTGAGAGGCATTGGGCTAGAGCAGTGGTTCTTAACCTTTTCTTTACCAGGGACCCCCTTTAAATATCTTTTGTTGCCCCAAGATTTAACTCAAGATTTAAAACCGTAATAATAATAGTTAATAATAATAGCTAACAACAACAACAATACAATTACACCATCCATTAAACTTTCCCTCAGAGGCACTCTTGCTTCTTCCTGCAAGTTTGTGGCTGGAGTGGATTGAATGGCAATGTGCAGGCCAAGCCAGCCAGCCTTTGCCTTGGTTCCTGTAATGTGGCTGCTCCACTGCAGGGAGGAGGTGGGCCAAGCAGCCTTCAAGCCTTTGTGGACCCCCTGTGAGGACATTGCGGACCCCAAGTTAAGAACTACTGGGCTAGAGAATGCTGGAAAAGGAACAATGCAACCAGACCTTGAGAAGGGTGCTGGCAGGAGGATTCTGGGAGGTGTAATCCAAGAGTAACTTTCCCAGGCTCTAAATGCAGCCTAGAATCATAGAATCATAGGGCTGGAAGGGACCCCAACAGCCACCCCATCCGATCGGCTTCTGCCCTGCAGGAACACACAATCCAAGCTTTCCTGGCAGATGGCCATCCAACCTATGTTTAAAACCCCCCAAAGAAGGAGACTCCACTGCACTCCAAGGCAGTGTATTCCACTTCCGAACAGCTCTTAGTGTCAGGAGGTTCTTCCCAATATTCAGGTGGAATCTCTTTTCCTGTAGTTTGGACCCATTGCTCCGTGTCCTAGTCTCTGGAGCAGCAGAAAACAAGCTTGCTCCATCCTCAGTATGACATCCCTTCAAATATTGAAACATGGCTATCATGTCACCTCTCAACCTTCTCTTCTCCAGGCTAAGCATACCCAGCTCCCTAAGCCATTCCTAATAGGGTGTAATGGCTTCCAGACCTCGCACCATCCTTCTCAGTATCTTTCTTGAATTGTTGTGCCCAAAACTGGAAACAGTATTCTAGGTGAGGTCTGACCAAAGCAGAATGGAGTGATACTATTAATTCCCTTGATCTAGACCCTACTCCTATTAATGCAGCCTAGACTGCACTGGCATTTTTTGCTGCTGCATCACACTGTTAACTCATGTTTAGCTTGTAGTCTATTTTCTTTGAGGAAATCTACACCATTACATTAATTGCTAATAAACAAAAAATATTATGTTAGTGTCTATAATATAGTTTTTAAACTAAATTATTGGTGGCAAATTATGTAATATAGTAGTCCCCTCTTATCCACTGGGGATTGGTTCGGGGGGGGGCATGCATTCTGAAAACCATGAATAATAGTGAACGCCATTGAAAACAATGGGACTTCTGGTTTAAAATACCATAGAGTTGCCTTGGAGGGCCTAGAAAAGGGCTAGGGAAGACACATTTTCTAGGAAGACTCTATGGTAGGTGTGCTGTTTTGTGTCCCATGGATAATGAATCCATGGATAAGGGGGTCCTACTATAATCTGAACATCCTGTATGGTGAATAGGTTAGGTTACATTGACCTGAGATAAACATATGGCGGCCCCAAAATAAAGCATTGCAGTGGCCCCCAAAATTCCTTAAACCGGACCTGTCTGTGCTTTTCATTTTTACTGCCCAAGTGTAATATCCTACTTTTCTCCCTACTGAAATTGATTTTGTTAGCTTTGGCCCAGCTTTCTAATCTCTTGAGGTCATTTTGGATTCTGATCCTGTCCTCTGGGGTATTAGCTACCCCTCCTAATTTGGTGTCATCTGCAAACTTGATAAGAATGCCCTCTATTCCCTCATCCAAGTCATTCATAAAGAGGTTGAATAGCACTGGGCCCAGGACAGAACCCTCTGGCATTCCACTAGTGGTCACTTCTCTCCAGGATGAGGAGGAGCCATTGGTGACTACTCTTTGGGTTTGGTCGGTCAACCAATTACAAATCCACCTAACAATTGCATTGTCTAGCACACCGGTTACTAACTTTTTTTGCAAGAATCTCATGGCATGACTTGTTTTTGAGAAATCCATGTTGAATTTTGGTGATCACAGAATTCCTTTCTAAGTGCTTATAGACTATCTGTTTAATGATCTGCTCTAGAATCTTTCCTAGCCTGACTAGGTGATAATTATTTGGGTCTTCTTTTTTCTCCTTTTAAAAGATGGAGGACAACATTTGCCCTTTTCCAGTCCGCTGGGACCTCTACTGTTCTCCAGGATTTCTCAAAGATTATTGGCAGTGGTTCTGAGATTACTTCTGTCGGTTCTTTTAATACCCTTGGATGAAGGTCATCTGGCCCTGGAGACTTCAACTCATTTAGACTGCCCAGGTATTCCTGAACAACCTCTTTACCTATTCTATGCTGCATTTCCCCTACTGCATCATCTGCTCCATTTTCTCCAGGTTGAGATCTGTTCTTCTTTTGGGAGAAGACCGAGACAAAGAAGGTGTTGAGTAGCTCTGCATTTTCTCTGTCTCCTGTTAGCATTTCAGCATCTTTTCCCCACAGCGGTCCTACCACTTCCTTGTTCTTCCTTTTGCTACAGACATAACCAAAGAAGCCGTTTTCATTGTTTTTAACCTCTCTAGCAAGCCTGAGCTCCACCCATGCTTTTGCTTTTCTCCCCCTTCTCTTTTAGTATTCCTGACCATGGGATCACTCCCAGTAATTCCCTAAGTTTTCTGAAATCAGCTTTCTTAAAGTCTAGAGACATGTCTGATTATGCTTGGCTTTCTCTTTCCTCTGTAAAACAAACATGGGGGCAGCCAGCCACTCCCCTCACTACCTCTAATAATAATTCTTCCCCCCCAATGAAATTTTACTTCTGCCTCCAAATTTCTACCATTGCAGTAACATAAACTTTAAGTTGAGACTCTAGAAATACAGTTTAGGTAGCCAAGGTGACTAAGGGAATGAGAATACAACCAGGAGAAGAGGTCTAGGAGAGAATGATTGATTGTATCTAACTCCTTGAAATGCCAGAAATTTGAGGATATTTAAGGTCAGAATTCCTATTGGGAAGCAATGCCATCCCTGTAGTCCCTCCCACCCAGCTAGGGCAAGAGGGTGGGGATCAATTATTCAGCTGGGCAGAATTTTTAGTGGGAAGGGCAACACCCTCACGTTCGTCCCAGCAGCTAGACTTTTCACCCAGCTAGATTTGGGTGGTGGTGATAAGCCAACATGTACTTTATCACACATTTGTAGCTGCTTCAACTTAAGGCCAGAAGTCCTACATCAAGGAGATGGGGTGTAAGTTTTATCCCCGCAGAGTTAGGTTGTCATTGTGTAACAGTAAATTGCAACATTCTGCCACTGAATGCACAAACAAAGGTGAAATATGTGCAATGGGAAATGCACACCTGTATGCACAATGCATAATGGTGCAGCATGCTCAATGGTACCTTGTGGCACCTCATGTGCAACATTTGCTGCCTTTGATTGAATACGACTATTATCCATCAGATAAAACATTGCACAACCACTTCTGTAACAGAACTCGTGCCTCTGTGTGATAAGATGCCAGCCAACAGTTTGCTGCTTTCCTGTTTTTATATTTTGATTTTAGTGTACACCACTATAGGGGTCAAGTGAGCAGAACTGCAGTGTCTAAATACTAAGAGAGAACAGGGTGTGTGTGTGTGTGTGGGGAATTTCCACTACTATAAAATAAATGGGTCTTAACTGCCCATTCAAGTCCAAGGACTTTATCAGACGAGGCTATAATTGCATGATTATGATGTCACAATAGCGCCAACGGGTTCCTGCTGTTGTACAACTTTGTTGTCCTCCCATGGTTACTGTGTGCTCCAGCTTCCAATAACTCATCCCTTTTAATTGATAGGACAAGCCATCAATAGCTCTCAATATCGCTATTTTTACAGAATGGAAGACCATGCAAAACACATCCTGCTGTAATCATGAGATTGCAACATGAATGGGCATTCCTCTTTACCACCCTCCCTGATCCCAATGAGAAAACCTTTGGGTGAGAATATGAAATCGATCTAAAGGATCTCTCTCTGGCTTTTCTTCGCAAATGAAGATTCAGGAAGGACTCATCCCGCGCTTTCTGCAAGCACGCTGATGACTAAAAAGGCCAATCTGAGATAAACAAGTCCGGTTGCAGAAAGCACAGCAGAAGGTCTCCTAAAGGTGATGTTTCCAGGTTGTGATTCTTTCTGCATTGTCGTTTCTCTTCAAGACTTGTTCAGCATGAGTTCTCAAGTAAAGCTGCAGCATTGTGGATAGTGCGTCTCCATGCCTCCCGATGTGAGGCCAGGGCGGACCATTGTTGGTGATAAATTTGGCCGAGCCTGAGATGTTGTTTCAGGGAGTCCTTGTATCGCTTTTTTGGAGCGCCCCTCTTCCGCTGTCCTGTGACAAGTTCACCTTAGAGTACTATTTTTGGGAGGTGATGGTCCTCCATCCTAGAAACGTGCCCTGCCCAGCACAGCTGTGTTCTCAATATCATGGCCTCAATGCTGGTGATCCCTGCTTGCTCAAGGACAGCAACATTCATCACATAGTCAGTCCAGTGTATATTTAGGATTGTGCATATACAGCGCTGATGAAAACATTCGAGGAGTCGTAAGTGGTGGCGATAGGTGACCCATGTTTCAGATCCATAAAGGAGAATAGACAGTACAATGGCTCTATATACACTATGCAATTATGGTGACATGCGATAGTAAGTGTAATAATGCCACTATATTTCCGCTTTTCTAAATAGTGGAATTGCAGCATTTTTACATGCTAATCTGATAAAGTCCCAAGTTACTCTCAGATATTTTGCATTGGATACAGTACAAACCTTTATCCATGAGGGATATGTTCCCAGACTTACTGTGGATAGCAAAAATCACAGATAATAGCAAACTCTATATTTCTGGTGGAAGTTGACCATAGAAGTGCTCTGGAGGACCTCCAAATGCCAAGAAATAAACCTCTCTAGGCATTTGGAGGTCTTCCAGCGCAACTCTATTGTCAATTTCCACTGGAATATGACAATAGAATCACACTGGAGGACATAGAAAATGCCTAGTGAGAACATGTTTTTTCAGACATGGGTAAGTGAAACTGTGGTTACTGTTCCCATGGATATGGGTGGTTGTACTCTATGTACTGTTGCTGGGGAAATAATATCTTGACTCTGTCCCACCCCACCCTACCCTACCCCAGTAATTTGAGGAATCAAACAGAGGGAAGAGAGAAGCTTGAGAGGGGAAGATGAGATCGCCATCACCATGGCTCCACTAGGTAACTGGATGGGATCCTTGAAACACCCCCCACCCAGCAACAAAATGGATCTCAATCATAGAATGACAGAATCATAGAGTTGGAAAAGACCACAAGGGCCATCCAGTCCAACCCCCTTCCATGCAGGTATACCCAATCAAAGCACTCTGGACAGATGGTCATCCAGCTGCTGTTTAAAAACTTCCAAAGAAGGAGACTCCACTACACTCCCAGGCAGCAGCGGATTCCACTTCCAAACAGCTCTTACTGTCTGGAAGTTCTTCCTAATGTTTCGATGGAATTTCCTTTCCTGTAGTTTGAACCCATTGTTCTGTGTCCTAGTCTCTGGAGCTGCAGATTTTATTTATGTCCAACTTCTCCCCACCCCTGGTTTGGACTCAAGGCAGCTTACAAAGTAACAAGAAATACAAGTAAAACCGCACATAGCTAAAAACTAGGGATGCATATCTTCAGAATGCTCATTCTCACAAGGAAAAATAATAACAATTTTACCATTTTTCTTCTCATTGCAAGAAAGATGTCAAAAACTGTGCTGTTTTCAAAGACTGTTTGCAGTTTGGGCCTCAATATGTCCGAAAAAATGTTGAAATGTCCATGGGTCCTCTTGAGCAGAAAATTGCATTTTCTGCACAGAAAACTAGTCTCCTACACAGAATGCAGGAGAAATGTTATTTTCTGTGCAAAAAGCCCACAGTTTCCTGGGCTGGAAACTTGTTTTCTGAAAAGAAATGTTATTTTCTGCACAGAAGATGCTGCACCCATGCAGCACTGTGTCTCCCCCACCCCAGCTGTTGCCAGTCATAGAATCATAGAATCATAGAACTGCAGAGTTGGAAGAGACCACGAGGGCCATCCAGTCCAACCCCCTGCCATGCAGGAAATCACGATCAAAGCATCCCCAACAGGTGGCCATCCAGCCTCTGTTTAAAGACCTCCAAGGAAGGAGACCCCACCACGCTCCGAGGGAGTGTGTTCCACTGCCGAAAAGCTCTTACTGTCAAAAAGTTCCTCCTAATGTTGAGGTGGGATCTCTGTTCCTGGAGCTTGCATCCATTGCTCCGTGTTCTAGTCTCTGGAGCAGCAGAAAACAAGCCTGCTCCATCCTCAATGCGACACCCCTTCAAATACTTAAACAGGGCTATCAGATCACCCCTTATCCGTCTTTTTTCCAGGCTAAACATACCCAGCTCCCTAAGTCTCTCCTCATAAGGCATCATTTCCAGACCTTTCACCATTTTAGTTGCCCTTCTCTGGACACGCTCCAATTGGTCAATATCCTTTTTGAATTGTGGTGCCCAGAACTGGACACAGAACTGGACACAGTCCCTGGGAGTCCTGTTGTTGTTGTTGCTGGTGGTGGTGGTTACCTGTGGGAAGGGGAGGAAAGTAATTCAGATGATGAAAAAAACCATTGGTCTCAGCTCGGAAGGGGAAGAAACAAGGTTGTGATCACAGATGGAGAGTACCTGCCTTTTCCTTCCCCTTGGAGCCCAGACCAGTCACAGCTTCATCACCTGAATTGTCTTCCCTTCTCCCTCCCTTCTCATTGATAAGTGGCAATGGAGACAGCCCCTCCTGGGGACTGACAGGTGTTGGGTGGGTGGTCTGGGAAAGAGCACAAAGGGCTGGAGAATAGTGTCCTACACCCCACACAAAAAGAAGCATACACATACATCAGCCACACTTAATTTTGGCCTATGTTTCTTACAGGGTTCCACCCATGGTGGTTTCCAGGGATTTTGGGTACATTATAGGAGATGGGTTTTCTTTGCTACAAAACACCTGATGTATCCATCAATATCATTTGCATTGATGGCTTTGTGGTTAGCATGCCCTACTAACCCCTCCCTATAATATCTCATAATTGGCAATACTGGACACTTCAAAGGGGTCAGATAGACTGGGGTGATCCAAAGTGAGTTCAGATGGAGGTCACAAGGAACTGGGAAGGTGTCTTTAGAAATATTTTAGCAAGCACATCCAAGCTAGGATTGCACAGAAATCCTTAGTAAACAAAACTATTAAGGAGGTATGTGCTAATTTTTCTTGGGCCCCTTGGCAGCGAGTCACACATAGTATACAATAAAGTGACCTACACAACCCAAATTCCCAGGAAATATCCCCTCAGAACCCCCTCCTGTCCTACAATGTGAGGTTGTTGTAAACCCATCAATTGGTTCTCCCTTGTTCCTCCCGTGGGAGAGTCATGTAGCCATTGCAGTAGCCAAAATGTGCCTTCAGGGCATGAATTGAGTTGTAAATATCCCAGCCTAGACAATAGCAGGGGGTGCCAATTTGGATGAACCTGGCCACACTCTCCGTTGACACCCACCCAGAACAGAACTTCCAGAGCCACCCACAGGCTTTGGTGTGAGTACTTTGCTACTCTTCAAGATTGGTAACTATCACCCTATTTCCCAAATCCTTTCCTCTATCCAAGTTTTCTGTCTTAACTCTTCAATAGCCTTGTGTGGTTCTGGTGAGTGTGTGTTGTGTGAGTGAATGCTTTTTGTGTTATTTCTAATAAAAACATTTTATTTCACTTTAACCTGGATTTCTCTGCAGTTAGTACTGGTATACATCGGCGAAGAGATCTCAAAGTTACCTGCCTCTTGCAGCATTCCATTAGAGCTAATAATATTTCCCCCAAATATTAATATAGTTTTGGTATCACAAGTGGGGATCCAAAGCACCCCCACCTCTTCAGTTAATATTGTTTCAACTTGATCAATACCGAAACAAAGCAAGTACCCTGTGTTACAAGAGATTTCCTCTCCTTCCCCCCGCCCCCACTGATGTCTTTTTCCCCAGGGGATATCAAGGGGTTTGAGAAGAGACCCAAAACCTGCAAAAACAGCCTGGAATACCCCTCTTTTTCTACTTATGGTTAGACATCAGTTTCATTTTCATTGGCTTCAATCCAGCGAACCTCATACCTGCCTGAGAAGACTGGCTGCCCAATGCAGAATCAGGTCTGTGAATCAGAATTGGTGAATCAGGTCTGTGATGGTCTGGTGTGGAAAGGGAAGGATTACTCTAGAATTATAGAATCATAGAGTGGGAAGATACCACAAGGGCCATCTAGTCCAACCTCCTGCCATTCAGGAAGACACAAACAAAGCACTTCTGACAGATGGCTACCCAGCCTCTATTTAAAAACCTCCAAAAAGGAGACTCCACCACACTCCCAGGCAGCAGCAGATTCCACTTCCGAACAGGTCTTACCATCAGGAATGTTTAGGTAGAATTTCTTTTCCTGTAGTTTGAATCCATTGCTCCATGTCCTAATTTCTGGAGCTGCAGAAAACAAGTTTGCTCCATCCTCAGTATGACATTGTTTCAAATATGTAAACATTGCCAACATGACACTTCTTCACCTTCTCTTCCCCAGGCTAAACATACCCAGCTCCCTAAGCTGCTCCTCATAGGGCATGGCTTACAGACCTCATGGATGAATAGAGGACCACACACCTTCTCCTTGCTCTGATTTCCATGCAGTGCTTTATGCCTGAGCTTGCACATCAGAACATCTTAGGTGCAGCAAGGCATGAGCATGCCACCCTCCCTGTGACGCCCATGTTGCTCATTTCCACCCAAGCGCATGCAAGATCATGGCCTCAATCAAGCACCCAAGTGACTCGTCCCTTTGAAATTACACAATAAATTAAAACATCAAATATTCATTGCGTAATCTCTGTTTGACATTTCATTCTCATCCATGAGTTGTGGTGGGAATATGCACTTGGCCGTATTATTAATTACCCATCCATTATTTATGTGCTGCTGTATTATTAATAGTAGAGCAATATTATGGGGGAGAAATGTATCCCTGTTGATGCTGGAGTGAGAAACAGAACAAGGCTAATATGACAGAGCAAGCCTGCTGGGGTCGGGGAGGGTGGCCCAAGAGTCAGAGTATGAGGATGAAGCCCTTTTGCGGCCATAAATTTCGTAGATTTAACCCAGTAACACCTTTTGGACAAGCTGGTGGAACAGGAGAAAGGTCTTTCTGGAATGGGTTTGATGGGAACAGTCAACCGCACATTGATTGCTCCAGGGATCTGGTCCAGGACTGAAACAATCATAGCCAATGATCAACATGCCACAACGGTAAAAACTATGTAATTCAGTGTATGTGCCTTTGGTAGCTAATCATTTCAGGCAAAGAAAGGGTTCACTGGAATGAACTCTAATGCTTCTGAATTTGGAGATTCAGTTTCTATCAAGGGTGGCTAACAGAATATAATCATAGAATCTTAGAGTTGGAAGAGATCTCCAGGGCCATCTAGTCCAACCCCATTCTGCTCTGCATGAATACACAGTCAAAGCACTTCCAACAGAGGGCCATCTAGCCTCTCTTTTCAAACCTCCAAAGAAGATTCCAGAGCATCATGGAAGCCTTTCATGAGAAGAACCTAGATTCTAGTAACCAACATCAGAAAGAAGAAAGTTTTCCACCTAGAGCATAGAATCTTACAGGTAGACGGGACCTCAAGGGCCATCTAGTGCAACCCTTTGCTAGTGCAGGAATTCAGAGCTAAAGCACTCCTCAGATGTGGCTATCCAGCCTCTGTTTAAAGACCTCCAAGGAAGGAGAGTCAACCAGCATCCAAGGGAGTCCATTCCATCATCAATAGCTTGATCTTCCTAACGTTTAGGTAGAAACTATTTTCTTCTAATTTGGATCAACTGGATCAGATCGTGGTCTCTGGAGAAGCAGAAACCAAACTTGCTCCATCCTCTACATCAGTGTTTTCAAGCTACCTGATGCGGGGGTCTAGCAGACTTTTTTCACTAGCCTTTTTCTTGTTCCCTTACAGAACACCCCCCAAAATTCTTGTGTTGTTGTTGCTGTGTGCCTTCAAGTAATTTCCAACTTATGCTGACTCTAAGGTGAACCCATGATGGGGTTTTCTTGGTAAGATTTTTCAGAGGTTTGCCTTCACCTTCCTCTGAGGCTGTGAGAGTATGACTTGCCCAAGGTCACCCAGAGGGTTTCCATGGCTGAGCTGAGATTCAAACCCTGGTCTTCAGAATCCTAGTCCAACGGCCAACCAATTACAGTACACCATGTCCGTCTCCCCACAAAAGTACACCAGCTTAAGTCTTCAAGAGGATCTGAGCCAAGGGGTGTGTTCTGAAAAGGTTGCATTTCACACATTAAGCTGAGGGAGTTGAGGTGTGGAAGATTCCTGCCACTGTTCAGGTGGAATCTATTTCCCTATAGTTTCACAGAACCATAGAGTTGGAAGGACCATCCAGTCCAGCCCCATTCTGCCATGCAGGAAGACACAGCTGAAGCACTCCTGAAACATGCCCATCCATCCTCTATTTAAAAACCTCCAAAGATGGAGAGTTCATTACCAATCTGGACCCATTGTTTGAGGTCCCATCCCCGGGTGCAGCACAAAACAAACTTGCTTCATCTTCTACATGACATGCTTTACCATATTTAAAAGCAAGTAGTCATGTATCAACCCCTGCCCTCTCCCACCAAATGTTCTCTTCTCCACGTCCTTCATCCATTCCTCAAATTTCTGGATCTTTCACCATCTTTATGATGAGCAGGAAGATGAGCAAATGAGATGAGAGCCTGAAAGGAACCAATCCCAGAAAAGGAGACTGGAATGGGAGGGTTTCTAGGTGTTTGAAGGCATGTATGACAGAGTTGTCAGTTGGCTGATTGGAGCTGAAGGCTCTCCCTCCGTCTGTGTGTGTGTGTGTGTGTGTGCGTGCAGTGAAGTCTGAATGGAAGCTTGTGTGCTTTATGAGTGAGGTTTGAATCCTGGAATAATGTGTACAGAGAGGTTGGAAGTCTGGATGTGAAGGCAGAACGAACAAAGTCCCGGTTATAAGGGAATGTATTAGAAGAACCAAAGGCAAATTGATGTGCTAGGATATTTGCGATTGGATATTATCAAGTGACAGACTGTCTGGATAGTACAATGTTATAAGCACAAGATTTCCTAATTGATGTTCCATCTTTATCCCATCAATAAAGCAATACTTTTGTTGTTTTGTTCAGATCCAGACTTGGTGATTCATTCAACATCTAAATAGTTGGTGGCACGCTTACCAGATTAACACCACATAGTTCCACACATATTTGGCTCAAAGGGGTTAATTCCTAGTTCAAGTAAAAGGGAGAGGGTGAATGTGAAGGCAGGGTGACAGGAACAGAGGGTAGAGGTGACCAGGCTGAACATTGAAGTAGTTGGCTGTCCAGTTTGAGGTTGCCCTTGGGGGTCATGTCACCACAGCCATTCCTGGAACACCTCATCAGGAAAGAGCATAGCATCCCCCCCAACAGATTCCTCTTTATGGGAAGAGTGATAAACAGGCACTCCACCCAACCTCCCTGAGCTCTGCAGGAGGACTCCTAGGTGCCTGGTACATATTCTGATGGCATGCTCTCCTGGAACCCCTGCTTGCAACCACTTTTGTTTGCGATTACTGCAACATAGCAGGAGTTTCTGCTGAGGAGGAGAAATGAAAGACATCAAAGGAGTGGCCCCATGTTCTCTGTGCTCAGCAAACAATGCAGCACTGCGGATCGGTCTCTGCCTTGGCGGGGAAGGGCTAGATCCTTTATAAGACGGATATGAATTATAAATAAAGAGAAATTGCAGGGTTTCTCATTCCTGGAAACCCTCTTTCTTTCTTTCTTTCTTTCTTTCTTTCTTTCTTTCTTTCTTTCTTTCTTTCTTTTTAAATCCTGCTTAACTTGCTGAAAATTAAGGTAGTGTGGTATGAACTATTTTGGCTCAGGCTGCTGACAGAGAAGGGCAATTCCACTTTTTAATGAATATCTTTTGTAAAATAAAATGTGTTCATGACATTGTTAAAAGGACATAAGGAAACCATGGCCTGGAATCCCAAACATAAGCAGTGGGGGAATGATCTCTTGTCTGAGCTGAGCATGATCACCTACGAGACGTTTGGCATAACCTGGTCTGTGGATTCCACTGGGGAAAACTGCTTCCAAGGATGCCTCTTTGAGACCCAGGCTTGGGGGAAAGGCCAGTTATATTGGCTGATGATTCAAATTATAAGAAAAGAGTTTCCAGCTAAACATGAGGAGGGACATCTTTACTGTATGAGTTCTTTGACATTGAAATAGACTGCCTTCGAGGGTGATGAGGTTTGAATCCTGGAAAGACTATTTTGGAGGTCTTTAAACAGCCATCTGTTGGCCCAAGATGGCAATCGAAAATGATGCAAGATCACTTCTGGAGTGCCCTGAAGGGTTGTTGTGGCCCAGAAGGGTCAGATGGTGTAAAATGGCCCTCCCTTCCAAGCAGTTGCCAAACTCTGGTATAAATTCAAAGCCATAGCCATGTTGGTCTGGAATATCAGTACACAAGGGGATCTTGTAGCACCTTTGAGACTGAGAAAAAGCAATTGAAGCATAAGCTTTTGTAGGCTTGGTCTACTGCCTCAGATGCATCTGAGGAAGTCAACCAAGGATGTTATCACGCCAGCCTTGTGTCTCACAGCAATCATGTTATTAGAGGAAATGGAAGCATACCAGTTGTAAACTGTTTATTATCACACCTCTTGTCATTTGTGTGACTGTGCTCCTTAGGCAACCTGCTGATGCGATAGGTCTTTTTGCTTCAGTTCCAGGATGACTGCAGTCACGTGGCATGAGGAGGCCTGATTCTCCTCCTCTCCCTCTCTCTCCCCCGTCCCCCTCACTGTTCCAAAGCAGGCTGACTCTGTGCTACTTTGGAATAGCGAGGGGGGAAGGAGGAGAATCAGGCCCCCTCATGCCATGTGACTGAAATCATCTTGGAACTGAAGCAAAGGGACCTATCACACCAGGGGCAGTGGTGAAACAATAGCAATATCGGCTGGTATTGATGGGGTTTTCCTGTCAATTGAAACAGGTAAACCCCACTTTAGCAGCCTTGTGTGACATCCCAAGTCTACAAAAGCTGATGCTACAACTTCTTTCTCTCAGTCTCAAAGGTGCTACAAGATCCCCTTGCTTCCTGGTATAAAGGTTGATAGTTCTGCTTAAGAAAATGCATTGATGGATATCACACAATATCAGGAGAATGGAGAAAAATTGCAGGAAACATGTTTCTAGGTCATCCTCTAGTAAGGATGCCCCAGACATTTGGTTATCTTGGCTCGAGGCATTCAGTGACAAGAGTAGCAATGGCCAGACTAGAGTGTTCTCAGGAGACCAAAACTGCTTCCTCATCCCTGAGCAATGGTGGCAGCCTTGCGCATCGGGGTCCTGTTCTGTAGCATGTTGACTTTTTATTTAATTCTCCTCTTCTGATTGCCCTCTGGTTCAGCAGCTGAAAGAAGTCTTCCATCATCTACAGTTTCAACAGCCTCAGATCAAAGCCCATAAGAGGCTGAAAACTGCCCACTCCTGAGCCTTCCTGGCCTGTTCAGATAAGGCTGCCCCAAGCACATGAATTCTCAGTGCCCACCATTCCCAGAAGAAAACACCAAGCCAGGAAGAACAAGCAGCTGAGTACAAAATGGCGAAGTTAAGTAGCAGAAGCTCACAGGGACAGAGCTGGAATCACATGAAAAGGTTTGCTGCTCCAGACATTCACAGAGGCCAGAGTAGTGTCACTGCTGGGATTTGAGGGCTCTGGATTTCTCCTCCATTCTCTGCCAAAAAAGGAGAGGGAGGAAATCATGAAGCAATGATATAGGAACCAGGCCTACCAGTCCATTTCTGTGCACAGTTCAAAGCACTAGTTATGACTTTTAAAGCCATACACAACTTGAGTCCAGGCTGTCTCAAGGAGATTGGCTGGCATCCTGAGATGGAACACAATGGCTGGGTTCCTACAAGCAAGGTTGTGGAGTTGCATGTTGATCCTGCTACATCACCTTGGATCTGAATGGCAGTAAGGTCGGATTTGGTCGCACATGGATATATACCCAAACATGCAATCAAAGACACAGACAAAGGCTGTGCATTTGTCTTGCATGTGTAGTCCATGCAAGTTACTTGCACATTTCATGTGAATCTCATGCTCATCTATGCACAGCTCGACTTTCAGAATCTTAACTGAATACCGACATTGATTGTCAGTGATCAGAGCATGCGTGAATGATATTTCTGTCAGGTTTGAGGGGGTCAGGCCAGGAAAAGTTATGTGGGGCTTATCTACACAAGCCAGGATAGGCTGGCTCCCTACCAATGTGTCCTGGCTGTGGAGTGTCAGGTTAATATCCCTTTAAGTGCAGAGAGAAAATGTTGAAGTGACAGACCACTCACTAGCGCAGCTGAAGTGGGCATGTGCACAGCTGTAGCTAGGCAGAAGTGGACTAGCCAAACACTCCTATAAAGATACACTCTGTGGGAGTTACTGTTGTGGGTAGGTGTAGAAGAGTGTTTGGAGAATTGCTGTTGGGTTTGTTATTGAGGTTTGCTGTATATATTCTGTGTTTACTTTGTACTGGAACTGAAGATAAAGCCTCCTGATATTATTGGAAGGACCTTGCTGCTTGTAAGCCCTCTTATTGTGGGTGAAAGTGGGTCAGAGCAGTGATGAAGCCTGCTAGCTGAAGCCTTTGTTTTTCAAGCCCTGTTCTGCTGCGTTGTTTATCTGCTGTTTGGCTACTCCTGGGTCTTGTTTGTCCCCAGGCTGTGCCAGTCACCTCTCAGTGAGCCAGTTCTGAGTGGACATGGAGCTGCCCCATCCTTCCACCATTACCATCACCAAATGGGCTGGAGTCCAAAAAAGAACATTGGCTCATCACTGCAGCTGTCACCACCATTTTTTCCTGCTGTCTTGGAAACCAGGAAGGGGGCCCACAACATGAGATTGAAAGCCTGCTGCATGTGACAAGCCTTGGTCATATGCTGAGGAACCCCTGCTTGGCTTCCAGGAGAGCCAGTGTTACCCAAAATGCTCCTTGGAAAATTCCAAGAAAATATCGAGTTTCTAATATGTTGGGGAAATTAGCAGCAGCTCGACTTTAGCTATGTGAAAGGGGGTAACAAGGGAACCTTGCAAACCTTTGTTTACCAGTACTAGTCTGGATGGAATACACACACATGTAAAATTAAGTAGGGTTTTTATTAAAGAGTTTGAAAATAACACCAGACGCACACACACAAGCACCCAGAAAAAGCATTCACACAAGGCTATAGAAAGGCAGTAGGAAAAACCTAGAGGGTACCAAGAGGATTTGTTGGGGGTGATACAACCTGTCCTGTAGTCAATCTGGCAGAGTGGATGGAGGAATTTGGGGTGGCCACACAGAGATACAGAGTGTCCCCTGGGACTGAAGTCTGTGCGCAGTGATGGAAATTTTGGGGGTGATTTTTATACCTCCAAATACAGCTGAGGGGATTGATGTTTCAGAGGTTGAAACAATAGATTTCTTGAGCCTTCATGGATTGCACAATGAGTTTCCTGGTCCTGACAACAGGTGGGAAAGATGCTAATGTGTTTCTTAATGTCCGGTGATTGGATTTTAAAAGCTTGAGCAACCTGTCTCTTAAGGTTGTGGATTGAGGAAAGGAAGTTTCAAAATCAGCAAATACAAAGGTTTCATTTCATCCATTGTCTCCCCTTTCCTGGGAAATGTGTCCTTTTTGGCTTTTAGCCTTAGGCGCAAAGCATGGCATTCAGCTCTCCTCTTCTCTGAGACCATTATGCCTTTTCCCTTGTGGAAGGTCACACTGATGAACCAAATTAATACACAATTTCTGAGGTCTCTAGAAGTGAGGTGTAAGTCTCTGGAAGTGGGGTATAAGCCATGGAAATGGTTTATCAGGCCCCACCCCATCTTTTCTCCATCTCAGTCCCTTATTTATTTATTATTTTTATTTATTATTATTTATTTATCTGCCCTGGGGGAAGTTTGAACTGGCCTGGGGAAGAAAGAGGCAAATGCCCTGTGTCATATGGACTGCAGGGCTCTGGAATAGGCGCAAGCCAGGTGTTCAGCCCATGTAGATAGGCCCTAGTTAAGTATATTTATGTATATTCACGTATACTTAACTAAGTTGCTGGTATAGACTACTGGCCCTTATTTCACAAACAGATGAAGAAGCTGGGGTGGGGAGAGAAGAACAGGAAAGGATCCAACTGGACAAAATACATCTGAGCTTGGCTGAAAAAATTTCAGCAACAAGTCAACTTTCATTTCCGCTCAAGTTATGGCAAAGAAGGCAGATGACGTTGACAGTCTTCATGTTAGATCGCATATCATTTAGAGCCAGGTCACTTCTGCTAGGCCTTTAAAAAAAATACAAATAAAAAATACCAGCAGCCTGTTTTCATACATTATTCTATCCCAGGACAGGGGTCAGAACCTCCATTTGCATGCTCAATGACCCAATAACCTTGCCTACAAAACACAGAACTGATTAGGAAAAAGTGTGCTGGGTGAAGGCTTCTTGGGAGCCTGGTGACCAAAGTGAAAGTCCAGGTTTAATCAACACAATATTAGCATAAAAAGCAGACACAGTTCAGTTTCAAATGCTGACTTGTTTATTAAAAGAAGAAGTAAATGAAACCCTGGTGCATAACTTATTTGGGGGGAGAGATATTAACCAGGCTTCAAGACCCCTTTAAGAACGCTCTGTAGATGATTAAACTTTTCCACCCCACAACTGAGAACTCAAGGTTACTGGATGAAATTGGTTGGCAGTAAATTTGAGGCCTGAAAATGCTGAGGAGATATTCCCACTCCCACAATGAATGAAGCCATTGCTGTAGGAGGCATTGGTGGTGGTTACCACGCTGACTGGTTCTTTACAGTTAGGCCCCTGTATCCATGGTTCCCGGACTTACCACAGATACCAGAAACCACAGATAACAGCAAATCCTATTACAACTCTCCATACGTATCGAACAAATAGATTTCGTTATTAGCTCCTGTACTTCCTGCCCCCAGCCCTTTTTATTACATCATAACTTCCAAATGGAAGACAAATTCAAACAAATTCAAATTCTCTGAAGATACCAGCCACAGATGCAGGCGAAATGTCAGAAAGAAACTATTCCAGAACACGGCCTCATAGCCTGGAAAAAAAAAACAAGGAAAATCTACAAATTCAAACAGTTTGATAATTGGAAGGATTGTGATTTATATCACATTTGTGATCTCTTTCCACAGGGGCAACAAATATCTAAAGTAGACCTGGAATCCAAACTGACCAATATACCATATAATTGGCTATAAATAAAGTAGATCCTTTCCTTGGTTAAATATCTTACACGTTCACATGGACCAATAAGATCACTTACCTCATTTGAAGAAATATGCTTGACAGACGCCACATAGATGAAAGGCACTGCAGCAAATATTTACAAACAATTACTTTCTGCAACATATGGATCATGTCAGCATGTACAACTGTCCTGGCAAAATGACCTGAGGATGGAGATCACGGACACTTGTTGGGCAAATGTATGGAACTTCCCTCCTTGCAAGTCTAAGTCTGCCAATATTTGGGAGGGATTTTTGAAACTTATCAACAAATGGTATCTAACCCCATTACACTTGTCAAAAATGACCAAAAATATGTCTTCCACCTGCTGGAGGGGCTGCAAAACCCTAGGGACCTACAAGCATATGTGGATTGATTGTGATAAGATCAAAAGTTTCTGGATACATATTTTATATCAAATTTCCCAAATTACAAATCAAATAGTTAAATTCTGTCCAGCGTTGTTATTCCTGAATATATATGTAAAGGATCTAATGCAAATTTGAAAAATCGGAAGATGATCACTTTCTTTTTGACAGCTCTCTCTCTCTCTCTGGCTTTTCTTCGCAAACAAAGATTCAGGAAGGACTCATCCCGCGCTTTCTGCAAGCGCGCTGATGACTAAAAAGGCCAATCTGAAATAAACAAGTCCGGTTGCAAACAGCACAGCAGAAGGTCTCCTTGGGTGATGTTTCCGGGTTGTGATTCTTTCTGCGTTGTCGTTTCTCTTCAAGACTTGTTCGGCGTGAGTTCTCAAATAAGGCTGCAGCATTGTGGATAGTGCGTCTCCATGCCTCCCGATGTGAGGCCAGGGCAGACCATTGTTGGTGATCAATTTGGCCGAGCCTGAGATGTTGTTTCAGGGAGTCTTTGTATCGCTTTTTTGGAGCGCCCCTTTTTCGCTGACCCGTGGCGAGTTCACCGTAGAGTAGTATTTTTGGGAGGCGATGGTCCTCCATCCTAGAAACGTGCCCTGTCCAGCGCAGCTGTGTTCAGCCTGCATGGAAATACCGGTAGCCCAACACTGGAAGACTGGAGACCTAACCATGGAGAAGACCATGGTCCAGAGTATGGAATATATAGTTAATGGAGAAACTCATCTATATCATGGCAAAAACCAGACCAATAAAGACAAAAACGACATGAGGAACATCGAGATCTGAAACCTGGTGGGACGAGTCTCATGATTGGAATGTAGGAATAGAGGGGTATAACCTTTATAGGAGAAACAGGCCAAACAGGAAAGGAGGAGGAATAGCATTATATGTCAGGGATATTTACACCAGTGAAGTGATCCATGACATCAATACTGGAAGCCAGGTGGAGAGCATCTGGATAAAAATTAAAGGGGAGGGAAACAACAGGGATGTTATTGTGGGACTCTACTACAGACCCCCAAATCAGACGGAGGAATTGGATGTTGCCTTTCTAGAACAGATGAACATACATGCAGAAAGGAGAGATGTAGTAGTGATGGGTGACTTCAACTATCCTGATATTTGCTGGCAATCTAACTCAGCCAAAACTACAAGGTCTAGCAAATTCCTTACATGCCTGGAAGACAATTTCATGGTCCAAAAGGTGGAAGAGGCAACAAGGGGGTCAGCTATTTTAGATCTGATCCTAACCAACAGAGACGACCTTGTTAATGGGGTGCAAGTGGTGGGATCCTTAGGTGAGAGTGATCATGTTCTCCTGGAGTTTGTTATACAATGGAAAGGAGAAGCCAGGCATAGTCAGACATGCATTCTTGACTTTAGGAGAGCTGATTTCAATAAACTCAGGGAAATACTGGGGATGATCCCATGGTCAAGAATACTAAAAGAGAAGGGACCTCAAGACGGATGGGACTTTCTCAAAAGGGAGAAACTGAAGGCACAATTTCAAACAGTACCATTGAGGAAGAAAAATGGGAGGTGTCTCAAGAAACCAGGATGGATGACTAAAGAACTTTCAATGGAGCTAAGTTTTAAACGGAACATGTATAGGAAATGGAAAAGGGGGGAAATCACCAAAGAAGAATTCAAACAGATAGCGAACACGTGTAGGAGTAAAGTCAGAAAAGCTAAAGTGCAGAATGAGCTCAGGCTTGCTAGGGAGGTTAAGAACAATAAAAAGGGTTTTTTTGGGTATGTCCGCAGCAAAAGGAGGAAGAAGGAAATGATAGGGCCACTACGTGGAGAAGATGGAAAAATGCTAACAGGGGACAGAGAAAAGGCAGAATTACTCAACACCTTCTTTGCCTCAGTGTTTTCAGAAAAGGAAAAGGAGGACCAACCTGAGGAAAATGGAACAGAGGACACAATAGGGGAAATCCAGCTGAAAATAAGTAAAGAGGTAGTACAGGAATACCTTCTTAATCTAAATGAATTTAAATCTCCAGGACCAGATGAACTACATCCAAGAGTATTAAAAGAGCTGGCAAATATAATCTCAGAGCCATTGGCAATAATATTTGAGAACTCCTGGAGAACAGGAGAAGTCCCAGCAGACTGGAGGAGGGCAAACGTTGTTCCCATCTTCAAAAAGGGGAAAAAAGAGGATCCCAACAACTATCGTCCAGTTAGTCTGACATCAATACCAGGGAAGATTCTAGAGCAGGTCATTAAACAGAGAGTCTGTGAACATTTAGAAGGCAATGCCATAATCACAAAAAGTCAACACGGGTTTCAGAGAAACAAGTCATGCCAGACTAATCTGATCTCTTTTTTTGATAAAATTACCAGCTTGATAGATGAAGGGAACACTGTGTATATTGCATACCTTGATTTCAGCAAGGCCTTTGACAAGGTTCCCCATGACATTCTTGCAAACAAGCTTGTAAAATGTGGGCTAGACAAGTTAACTGTTCAATGGATTTGTAATTGGTTGACCGGCCGAACCCAAAGGGTGCTCAGCAGTGGCTCCTCTTCATCTTGGAAAGATGTGACCAGTGGGGTGCCACAGCGTTCTGTCCTGGGCCCAGTGCTATTCAACATCTTTATCAATGACTTAGATGAGGGAATTAGGGGCATACTTATCAAATTTGCAGATGACACCAAATTAGGAGGAGTAGCTAATACCCTAGAGGACAGGATCAAAATTCAGAATGACCTGGATAGACTGGAGAGCTGGGCCAAAGCTAACAAAATGAAATTCAATACGGAGAAATGTAAAGTACTGCATTTAAGGCGGAAAAATGAAATGCATAAATATAGGATGGGAGAGACCTGGCTGAATGAGACTATGTGCGAAAGGGATCTAGGAGTCCTAGTAGACCACAAGTTGAACATGAGCCAACAGTGTGATGCGGCAGCTAAAAAGGCCAATGCAATTTTGGGCTGTATCAATAGAAGTATAGTGTCTAGATCAAGGGAAGTAATAGTGCCACTCTATTCTGCCTTGGTCAGACCTCACTTAGAATACTGTGTCCAGTTCTGGGCACCACAATTCAGAAAGGATATTGACAAATTGGAGCGTGTCCAGAGAAGGGCGACTAAAATGGTGAAAGGTCTGGAAACAATGCCTTATGAGGAGAGACTTAGGGAGCTGGGTATGTTTAGCCTGGAAAAAAGATGGTTAAGAGGCGATATGATAGCCCTGTTTAAGTATTTGAAGGGATGTCACGCTGAGGATGGAGCAGGCTTGTTTTCTGCTGCTCCAGAGACTGGAACACGGAGCAATGGGTGCAAGCTCCAGGAACAGAGATTCCACCTCAACATGAGGAGGAACTTTTTGACAGTCAGAGCTGTTCGGCAGTGGAACACACTCCCTCGGAGCGTGGTGGGGTCTCCTTCCTTGGAGGTCTTTAAACAGAGGCTGGATGGCCATCTGTCGGGGATGCTTTGATTGTGATTTCCTGCGTGGCAGGGGGTTGGACTGGATGGCCCTCGTGGTCTCTTCCAACTCTGCAATTCTATGATTCACCAGTACAAACTGGCTGTCAGGATGGAGTAGAAATCGATCTTTCTTCATATCTAAACACAGACCGGTATCCTTCAAATGAGGCAACCATGGCACCAAGACTGATGACACTGCCTTGGTGGAAGAGGGATCATTAAATCATTTAATCAACAAAACTGGCTAAGACACTATCAAGGATTCATGTGAGATCTGACAGTTGCTGATTGGGGTTTTGCTTCTAGTCAAACGATGTTGACAGGCTCCATTTACAGCCCTCGTCTTCACATTCTTCAATGGCAACCTGATCATGGAAGTCAACAAGATAGTTTGCCCTAGGGCAGGTGTAGACAACTGTAGAGGCATAGGGGGATGCATTATCCCTTTGGAAGAGCCTGGAGAGCACATCCTCCCATGGCACCTGCTCCAGCAAAAAGAAAAACCAATTCTTTGCTCCAAATGCTCTCTAGGAAGCATTTTCAGCATATTTGGGGGCCTTTCAGGGCCATTTTAGGCTCAGGAGAAGACTTTTTTTTAACAACAGGAAGTGAGTGAAAATCACTTCCTGTTTCAAAAAGGGCTTCTTCTCGGCCTAGATTGGCCTAGGGGGACCCCAAACGTGGTGGAAACACTTTCCACACACTCTAGTGGCATCTTGGAACAACAGATAAACTGTATAAAAATGGGGGGGGGGAGTGGCCACCTGGGGGGCAACAAAAATGACCCAGGGGGCCACATGTGGGCTACAATTAGCCCACCCCTGGCCTAGACCAACTGGAAACCGCCTGGCCTCCAGAAAATTTGAACTACAGTCCGACATAGCCAATAGTCACTAGGATTTCCAGATTTTGCAGCCTGGCTGCTCTTCCTGGGGTGAGATGGAGGAATATTAGGGTAGAGCACTGCCTTCAAAAATGTATGTGTATGTGTGTGTGTTCCTCATTTGTTTGACTGGATGCATTTTAATGGAATGGCTTTCTTTGTGCAACTATGGTTGATGCTTATCTGGCTTAATGACATCAGCAAGGGCTGCCCTCCGTGACAACAACCTTGCAATATCACCAGAGCTCACCCTCTCTGTGATATCACAAGAGGGCCACCCGTAGGCCTCAGGTTTCATCCCTGAAATCTCAGCACCTGAGATGCCCCTCACCTGGCAACCCTAATGGTCAGGGATTGTTTTGTAAATAATAAAAAATAAATAAAAAGGCATCTGCAGGATGCCAGCTTTGATAGCAGGTTATTCACTCCATCAGGTCTTGAGCTGGAGCCAGGAGACTTGGTTGGAATTGGGAAGCAGGTAGAAACTACTGCTCTGTGGACCAGGCAGGGACCAGTAGACAAGCAATCTCCACCTATTTGTAGAGGACCCGGATTAAGTCCTGAACCTTTATGTTAGCTGCATATCACAGGGACTGAAACTGTATGATGATTGGGCCTTGACAGGTGGGAAAACTGGGCCAAAACTAAAAAAAAGAACTTCAACAGAGAGAAATGTAAGGCAGGAAAAATAAAAAGCACAAATACGGGACGGGTGACACCCTTGAAAGAAGTACTTGTGAAAAGGATCTAGGGATCTTATAGGACCACAAGCTAAATATGGATCAACAGTGTCATGCTGTGGTCCTAAAAAACAATGGGCTACATCACCAGGAATATAGTGTCCAGAACAAAGGAGACAGTAGTCCCAGTCTATTGGTCAGAGCTCTCCTGGGAGACTGTGTTCAGTTCTGGGCACCACAATTCAAGAACTGCCATCCTGGGAGAAAGATGGAATTTTAAATTAAATTAAATTAAATTATTAAATTAAAGAGTCCAGAGAAAAGTGACTGAGATGCTCAAAGCCTTATGAGGAATGATTTAGGAAGCTGGATATGTTCAAAACACTGAGAAGTGACATAATAGTTATGTTTCAATATTTGAAAGGATGTCATATTGAAGATGGAGCCAGCTTGTTTTCTGAGGCTCCAGAGAATAGGACACAGAAAAATGGACTCAAACTACAGGAAAAGAGATTCCACCTCAACATTAGGAAGAACTTCCTGACAGTCAGAGCTGTTCGGAAGTGGAATACACTGCCTCGGAGTGTGGTGGAGTCTCCTTCTTTGGAGGTTTTTAAACAGAGGTTGGATGGCCTTTTGTCGGGAGTGCTTTGATTGTGTCTTCCTGCATGACAGAAGGGGGTTGGACTGGATGGCCCTTGTGGTCTCTTCTAACTCTATGATTCCTAAGGCCTGACGTCCATGTTAGCTTTTTTTTGGGGGGGGGGTTGCCTGGAGCTGGGAGTTACCCAGCTCCAGGGCATGAAAAGTATTTCTACTTCCTTGATCTCTGCCACTTTAGGGACACCTATGAAAACACTCACCAATCAGAGGTATGGCTCTTCCCCTCCTTCTCCATGCTCTCTTTAGTGGCTTAATCAAAGCCTAATGCTGCTACTTAGAATCAAAAATGTTACACTCACTGATGCGCACCAGGCCTATACCATTAAAGAGCCTTCACCAAGGAGAAGAAAAAGATTATCCGTCAGTTTAAATAGGTCATGCATACACTTAGCATATGTTGCATTAATTCTTTTCCACTGAGCCAATCACATGGGCTAATTGAAGATCATGGAAGAATTAAAGAACCATTCCTTTCCTAGGCAGGTACAAAAGTCAGAGGCTTCAGAGGTAAGCTGGTGCCAGGTCTGAGGGCATTCTCAGCTGCGGATGGGAAGAACATTTAAGATTATTATTCACTCCCAGATCAAACAATGGGGTTCCATACAGTTGGGAAACCCCACTGGGTAGAATAATAGACCAGTGAGAATCCTGCAAAATTTTCTCCAGTGTCCCCAAATGTTGCAGTAAACATGTTTTGCATAGGAAAACACAAGAGCTGGCATTCTGTTAGTGAGATACACATGTGTATGTTGTGCTATGCATGCAGGGCAAACTTTTCCCCATAGCTCAATATATCTATTCTACAGACAGCAACGGAAGTGGAGTTCTGTATTACAACAAATTGTGCATTGCAATACTATACAGCACATTGACCCACCAATTCCAGTATCTTTCCACAGAGGTGGTTTAGCATGTCCTTCTACCCTCTCCCTATAATATCTTATAACTGGAAATACTGGACACTTCGAAGAGGTCAAGTTGACTGGGGTGATCCAAAAAGAGGCCAAGTGGAGGTCATAGAACCATAGAATTGTAGAGTTGGAAGAGACCATGAGGGCCATCCAGTTCAACCCCCTGCCACACAGGTAATCATGAACAAAGCATCCCTGACAGATGGCCATCCAGCCTCTGTTTAAAGACCTCCAAGAAGGAGACCCCACCATGCTCCAAGGGAGTGTGTTCCACTGCCGAACAGCTCTTACTGTCAAAAAGTCACAAGGACCTGGGAAGGTGTCTTAGAAAATATTTTAGCAAGCAAGCCCAAACCAGGATTGTATGGAAGCCACTGGTAAACAAAGCCATTACACAGGTATGTGCTAATTCCTTCTTGGGCAGCTCAGCAATGAATCATTCAACCAAACAATCAAGTCACCTTTCCAATCCCAATGAAGTCTCACCTCGGAACCCCTTCTAGTCCTGCATTGCGATGTTGTCATAAGCCCATCAACTCCTATTTCCCAGCCATCTAAGACAATCAGTGGAGTTTCATTCTCCTGTGGGAGGATCAATTAGCCAGTGGTGGGGGGTGTTTAGGGATTTTATATGTATTGTATTTTAATTTTTGTAAGCCGCCCCGATTGTTTTAACAGAGGGGCGGGGTATAAATAAATATTATTATTATTATTATTATTATTATAAATATCCCAGCCTAGAAAAAAGCAAAGTGTGCCACAGACAGACACGAGTCTCTGCCAGATTCTCTGTGCCACCCTCATAAACCAGTCTGAGCCCCTTCACTACACAAAACTCTCTTCTCTTTGAGACCGACAAATATTGCCCATTTCCCAGATCTCTCTATCTAACCTTCCCTGCTTTCTTTCCAATAGCTCTGTATGGTTCAAAGAGTGTGTATTCTCTTGTGTTTGGGTTCAGTTGAGAGATATTACAATTCAATGCAATGTATAGCACAATATATGTATTACTTCATGTGGAAATTGATGCTACACAACCCTCAGATCTCAGCCAGGAGGGTTTGAAGATATAGGCAAGATGGACAAGAGGAGAGAGAGATTGAGTGAGTGAGAGAGAGAGGGGTTCTTAAGCAGGAGAAGAGAATGGGTCACTTTCGGAACACAACAGAAGCATGGCAAGAGGGGTTTGGACTAGATGGGTCTTGTGGTCCCTCCCAACTCTATGTTTCTATGATTCTAAGTCCACTGTTACCCAAGGTGTTCTTGGAAATTCCACGAAAATATCAAGTTTCTAATATATTGGGGAAATTAACAGCAATTCGACTTTAGCAATGCAAAAAGGGGGCAACAAGGGGATCTTTACACCAATTGTATACTCCCTACTAGCTCTGAACTGACATACACATGCACACACAGGATTGGTGTTAACAATTATATTTATTAGAGACTTAAAAATAATAACACCAAGCATATACACATTCATACGATAAAGCATTCACACAAGATCACTAGGAATGGAAGAAGAGAGGTTGCCAGAGGGATAGATTGGGATATTTCTGGGGTGATATGACACCTGTCTCATAGTCTGAAGGCTCAAGGCAGACCAGCAGCATGGATGGATGAAGCTGGAGTGGGTAACACAGAGAGATGTAGTGTCCCCAGGAAGAGGCTCTGTGTGCAACGAGGCATGATTTTGGGCTAGTACTTATACAAAAAATGTGCCCTTAGGCGATTGGGTTTCATGTGTTGAAACAATGGATTCCAGGTGTCTCCAAAGACTGAACAATGAGTTTCAGGAAAGGATTACTCCATCCACAGGTGATGGGATCAATTATCTATCACTTGAGTGTGTGCAAACAATGTCCTCTTGACCTTATTATGTTTCCTTACAGTTTAAAATTTGTCAATAGTCCTCCTTTGGGTGATGCATGGCTTAACACATGCCTTTGGGGGTCCTTACAGTGAGTCTCTGATATTTTACTGCTCTTCCCCTTGGAAGACCACATTAATATGCTAAAGTATTACTAAGCCAATTTTGAGGGTTTCTGGAGTTGGGGCTCATTAGAGGCACTAACACTGCCAATAAAAATACTTTAGTTTACTTCAACTGGAGTGGTTTCTACAGTTAGTACTGGTATGCTGATGGTAACAGGCTGCTGAGAGGGTCTCCCATGTCAGACAGGTTTTTGCTGAGGATCCAGATTCAATGTGCCAAACAGATACTTGGCAGCAACAGTAGTTGGGAGTGACACTGATGGAGAATCTCTCTAAGACAACGGAAGTGGCACCATAGCTAACATTTGTTAGTATTGCACAGAAGGAGGCATAAACCCCTTTTAAATGTCTTTCACCATGAATGAGACAATCCAAAATGGAACAAGAAATCCATCTTGACATTTGTATTGCCTGGAGTCACATGCACGACCATCATTTCCCTCTCCCACCAAGTAACAGGAGGTCCAATCCACTGGGGAATTACTTTGTAAAAGCCTCAGTAGATGAACAGGAGCATGTCCAATTATAGCTGTTGGCTTCCATGTCAATGGAACAGTGACTCTGCCCTGGGTTTTAGTCTGAACTTTAAATGAGGTGTCCATAGGCTTGTCTACATGAGCTACTTACCCTGGCTTACCCACTTCTTGGAGCTCTGCACTGGAAAGGAGGCCCACAGCTTGTGATCAAGACCCCCTGCATGTGGCCAGCCTTGATCACATACTGAGGGCCTCCTTCCTAGCTTCAGAGAGTGTGATGCATGACAGCAGTGGAGACATATGACAGCAACATGTGGCTGAAGGCCCCCTACATGTGACAAGTCTTGGTCACATACTGAGGGACTCCTGCCTGACTTCAGAGAGTGTGATACACAACAGTGGGGGAGTTCCAACCGATACAGGCCCATGTGTGCATGCAGACTTCTGCCTGTTTTGTCATGGTAATGGGGTGTGTGTATAAAGGAGCCAGATCCAGGGCCAGAATATGCCAGTGGGAAGCTGTCATATTCTGGCAGGTCTAGACAAGCCCCAAGACACTGAACATTTGACTTCTGGACAGCACTTCTAGTTAACCAAAATGTTAGCTGTGTAGCCCATGCAGGACCAGGAGGAATAAACAACAACAACAAATGCTCTCTGATGCATATGAGTACTTTGGAGAAATCCTTTAATGTTAGGAGCAAAATCTAGGAAAGATCCCTCCCCTTCTGACATGGAAGGCATTAGCTGCCACAGCACATTAAATCATTGGGAGAAGCAGAGGGAAAACTCTGCAGGTGCCCTGTACTCCATGGATCTGACCTGACTGTCTGTCCTGTTGTTGTCCTTAACACAGAGATAATCTTGCAGTCAAAGGGGCTGCCTCATACAGGCGTGTTGGAGGAAAGTGCTATTTGCAAAGTCGGACACAAACAGCAAATCATTGAAAACCACCTGAATTTGAATTGAGCTACACACCAGATTTTGCACTTCCCAAATCTTCCATCACACTTCTTCTTGTTTTTTTTTTTAAAGTGTATCAAATAATGTTTTAAAATGCATAATTAGAGAGAAAGAGAGAGAGAAAAAAGAGAGAAAAAATGGCTGAGATCCTACATTGGGGTTAGAATTCAAAGCCATAGCTGAGTTAGTCTGTGTCAGTATGCAAAGGGATCTTGTAGCACCTTTGAAACTACCTAACCGTGGGTGTAGCTACACTGTAGAAATAATGCAGTTTGATGCCACTTTAACTGCCATGGCTCCTTCCAATGGAATCCTGGGATTTGTAGTTTTGTGAGGCACCAGCACTCTTTGGCGGAGAAGGCTAAAGGCCTTGTAAAACTACAAAACCCAGGATTCTATGGGTTACAGCACTTAAACTGGTGTCAAACTGCATTATTTCTACAGTTTAGGTGCACCCTGAGAGAAAGATGTTTGTAGCATAAGCTTTTGTACCCTCAACAGATGCATAAGATCTAGTGAAGTAGACTTAAGTCTACAAAACCTTATGCTACCAACGTCTTTCAGTTCATCGCAAAAGTGCGACAAGATCCCTTTGCTTACATTGGGACTGTACAGCATAGACCTCCACAAACAGAATTATGCACTAATTGTGCTACATAACCCTCACGTTGAATGGCACATTACACAATTGAACCAAGGCACCAAATATACAGCTGAACGCACAATGTGATATGCAACCATGTACAATTTACATTATGAACCCATGTGCATTCAGCATTTATGTACAATGGTGCATATGTGCACAATGCCCCTTCTGCTACCATTTCTATGGGGCAACTTACATACATGTAAGATGCCAACAGGATTCTGGCCCCCTATGTTTAGAATCACAAGAGTAGTTTGAGAGAAATAATGGCAAAAATATGTCTTTACCTTCACACCTGATTGCAAAATTTCTTGCAATTAGAACAAAAGTAGTTACTGATGAATCTGAGGGAAAGACTTATGGATGAACTCACATACTTGTAAACTAGAAGTTGACTGATTTGTTTTCCATTGCCTGTGCATAGCTTCTCAGGTATCACATACATTTCCTCCCACAGACATCTGCCATATTCCAACCTTTTTTGTCTAGTGCTTCCAGAAGTTTCTCCCACCTCCTACCCCATACCCAGTAGAATATATGTTGTGAAAGACAGTGTCCTGGATTCTTTCCTGTTCAATCAGTATGTTTTATGCCACTCAGGTTCTGAGTAAGAGTGATAAAAAGACAAATAAATGTGCATAGAGCAAATCAAGCAAAGATGACTAAACTGAGACTGTCGTACTTTGGACATATCATGACTCAGTAGAAAAGAGAATAATGCTTGGTAATGTGGAGGGCAGTAGGAAAAGTGGAAGACTGTATTACAGATGGATAGACTCAAGCAAGGAAGCCACAGCTCCCCTGAGTCTGCAAGACCTGAACAGGGTGGTTGAGGAGAGGGTGTCTTGGAGATCTCTCATTTGTACGGCAATTCAAAGTCAACTTGATGACAATTTAACAACACCCACCTTAATCTTGAAACATTTATAACACTTCAGGGGCTAACAATGGAACTTCATCTCCCTTGCTCCATAACCCCCCCCCCCACACACACACACAACCATAGAAGGAAAACAACTGTCCAGACTTCAATTTATAAACAAGGGAAAGAACAGAATCCAAACCAAGTCAGCATTCCACAATTATTCTATCTTCATTTGTCCAGTCCTCTTCAGCATTGATTTCTAAAGAAAAAAAGTAAAAAGAAAAAGGCATTTGAGATTGAGTGAGATATAAATTTTAAAAGGGGGGAAGAGGTGAAAGAGGACCACTACCAGGAACAAGTGTAGCAGGAACTATTGGCAATCAGTATTTATATTATATTATATTATATTATATTATATTATATTATATTATACTATTTACTACTAATACTCCTCCATCAAGATTAGAAAAACATGAATACCAAAGAGTACTGCTAGTGACCAAGAGAAAACAGTTGTCTGCAACAAAGTTGCCAGGAATCTGCTGGGGGGTTTATAGGCAGCTTTCTCAAGACACCAGGTGCCTAATTGGGTCAGCATCTCCTACTTAACAGCTGCTGGGATAAGTGTAATCTCTCCTTGTCTCTTTGCTGCTCTGTAAAGGATGGTAATGTGTATTCAGCACCTGTTATCTCCTTCTGGGGAGTAGATCCTGTCTCTGTTTAACCCCCAGCTCCTTGGATTCAGAGAGACCACCATCAGCAGGAGCTGTACATTCCTAGCACTCTGCCTCCTTCTTTGTGACTGAATTTTCCTACTCCAGAGGGTGAGTTATGATACTTTAGTAGTTTCTGCAATAGACATGGATGGGAATCCTGCTGGTGCTTTATGCATCTGTTCCTGACACCATTTTGAGTGTGGCTGTAGAAGAAAACAGAAGTATTTGAGGTAGAATATGGAGCTCTGGGTGATTTTTGCACTGGGGTGGGGGTATTTTTGCATGCTTTCATGCTTTCAAGGGGGCATAATTTGGGGGGGGAAATTGCTTAAAAATTGCACTGAATATTTAAAGATTTTTTTGTGGGGGAGGCTTTGGCGGACTGGTGGGGCTGCAGGGGACATAAGAGGGTGGCCCAGGGGCTTCATGTGGCCTGTAGGACACACTTCTCCTACCTCTGATGTAACCCCTTTAAAACTGTGATCACTTGCACAATGGGTACGTCAGCAGAACTCTGCCTCTGGAGCTGTAGTCAGGATCCAGCCTTTGCATCAGTTCCTAGAAATGCACCTGTTGTCATAAAGTGACCCACTGTGTTCCATGTCACAAACAGGATCCTATGATTCTAGCCTATGCTTAGCATATGTACCTGGAGTTGCAGGTTATACCAAACTGATCCTGCAGAACTGAGATTGCAAAGTAAACTGACAGCAAAGAGGTCCGGATGATGGAATGGTGATACAAACTGATGTGGAATTGGAAAGCAGGGGATTTGTGCACCTGGTAACACAGGCTGGCATGGATTTGGGAAGAGGAGGGTCTGTGCACAACTGGGTGGTGTTTTAGGGTGATATTTATATCTAATAACTCCCCTGAAGGGATGGGATTTTGAGTGGAATGCAATGTTCTCAGAGGTTCCCAGGACTAGACAATAGGTGTTCCAGAAAAGTTAACAATCATTAGTGGTTGATTTATTTAGAATTAAATAGGAGCAGACAAGGTTTATTGTTCGGGGGAGAAAAGGGGAGGAGGGACCCATTTTATAAGCATCAAGGACTCTGCTATCCTTGAGTAGATTAGTGAATTACTCACCTCCAGGTATTAATCTCTGTCCTGAGTATTTGTTTGGGGATTTTCCAATGAAGGTCCCTCTCTTGTGAAGTCAAAGGCTTTCAAGCCGGCATCCATAGATTTTCCTTGGGTTTTTTTCCCAGGCTGTGAGGCCATGTTCTGGAAGAGTTTCTTTCTGATGTTTCACCTGCTTCTGTGGCTGGCATCTTCAGAAAACCTCCCTTTGTTTTACATGACTCCAGTCGTAGTATTTGGGGGTCCCTGGTATATCTGTAGTCACATGGAATGCCACATTAAGCCAAATGATTAAATAAAGCCAATTTATGCAATATTCCAGAATGGGAGCTATCAGGGTAGGTAACACTAGTTTGGAGGAGTTTTTTCCCCCCATCAGCAACTTTTAATTTTCCTTAGGAAAGAGAAGTAGGATGTGTAAATAGATGGAACAAATGGATTCGTATATTACTGCACTCTCCAATCCTAAATATACACTGGACTTACTATGTGACGAATGTTGCTGTCCTTGAGCAAGCAGGGATCACCAGCATCGAGGCCATGATATTGAGAACACAGCTGCGCTGGGCAGGGCACGTTTCTAGGATGGAGGACCATCGCCTCCCAAAAATACTACTCTACGGTGAACTCGCCACAGGTCAGCGTAAGAGGGGCGCTCCAGAAAAGCGATACAAGGACTCCCTGAAACAACATCTCAGGCTTGGCCAAATTGATCACCAACAATGGTCCGCCCTGGCCTCACATCGGGAAGCATGGAGACACACTATCCACAATGCTGCAGCCTTATTTGAGAACTCACGCCGAACAAGTCTTGAAGAGAAACGACAACGCAGAAAGAATCACAACCCGGAAACATCACCCAAGGAGACCTTCTTCTGTGCTTTCTGCAACCGGACTTGTTTATCTCAGATTGGCCTTTTTAGTCATTAGCGCGCTTGCAGAAAGCGCGGGATGAGTCCTTCCTGAATCTTCATTTGTGAAGAAAAGCCAGAGAGAGAGAGAGCCTTCCTCCAACAAAATATTGAACTGTCTCTTCTCCACATTAATGGCTTGAACACTGCCTGTTCCCCTTTGTCAGTGGCCAGTGCTTACACCTTAGACAGCTTTGAAAACATTGGCATATTGTCATCTGCCCTGAATACTTTCCAGCTGTAAGAGATTCTGGGCCCTCTCTTCCCCACCTTTCAGGGGCTGGCCTATTTTGTTTTAATGAGCTGGACTGATAGGAATTCACACGTTTCCAGGGTGCAGCAAAAAAGAAAACATGACCAGAAATTCTCTGGCAAGTGGACAATAACCAGAGGCTGAGCTGCCTCTGGTTCAAGGCACTGTGGAGAGGGCTTGTCCAGATCTGCTCAGAACACGACATTGGAAGGCAGAGGTGATCCTTCCTTCACTCATCCAGCGGGAACTCCTGCTGGTTCCTTCAATCTTCCTTTTCTGTGTCCTTCATTCTCCTCCTCCTTCTCATCTTCCTGACACCTCCTGACATCTCTCTGATCTTTATTGTACTCTTCCATTTTCTAGTAGGGTTATAGAATTTCCTCCCCTTCCTGACTTATCTTTCTGTACTTACAACTTCTTCAAGCTTACCTCCTTAAAATTAAACTTTCCTTTCTTCTTTTTCCCCCTTGTAAGTTATGCACCATCTCTCTCTCTCTCTCTCAATCTCTCTCTTTCTCTTTTTAATTTTCATCAAAGGCACAACCTTAATTGCCTTTTGTTTGTTGCATGAGATAGCTGGCATTTATACACGTGTTCTAGGTACAGCACCCACCTCAAGCCGCGCCATGTTTTTTGACGTGAGGGCAGCCATTTTGAAGCCAGATCCTCTGGCTACTCACAGAGTAATAAGGCAGGCCTGTTGAGCTGTGTATGTGTGCATACCTCCTTTGTCTCATCTGCTCCACTGGCTACCCACCATTTGTTGAGTACCATTCAAAGTGCTGGTTATGACCTACCAAGTCCTATATTGCTCAGGTCCAGGTTATATGAGGCACTATATCTCCCTACAGGAACCTGTCCATGTTTCTAGAGAGGCTGTTTTCTCTGTCCCACCACCCTCACAGGTGACACAAGAGAGGGCCTTCTTGGTGGCTGCTCCCATGCTCTGGAACTCCCTCCTTTCTATCCTTCTGAGGACCTTTTGGCTTTGGCAGGCCTCTGAGGGCTAACTGCTCAAGGGAGAAAGGGCCTTTTGTGTGCTGTGCTCTTTGGACATTTTTAGAAACGTCTTACTGCACTAGAAGCTTTCGGGAGAGCTTCGGTCCTGCCGCACAGCAGGGACTGCATTCCGGACAAAACCTTCTCTCTGGCGAAATCGTCCATTTCACTTCCATGTAGGATTGGAGGTGCCCATGCCATATTTTATTCACGGACAACTTTCGTGAATAAAATCTGGCGAAATAAGGCGCGGCCACCTCCAATCCTACATGGAAGTGACACGGATAATTTCACCAGAGGGACGGCATCATCTGAAATGGAATCCCTGCCACGCAGCAGCGCTGAAAGCTTCTAGCTCAGTAAGACGTGTCTGAAAATGTCCTTTGTCTTTGTTCTTAGAATCATAGAATCATAGAATTGCAGAGTAGGAAGACAGCACAAGGGCCATCCAGTCCAACCCCCTGCCACGCAGGAAATCTTGATCAAAGCATCCCCGACAGATGGCAATCCAGCCTCTGTTTAAAGACCTCCAAGGAAGGAGACCCCACCACGCTCCAAGGGAGTGTGTTCCACTGCCGAACAGCTCTTACTGTCAAAAAGTTCCTCCTCATGTTGAGGTGGAATCTCTGTTCCTGGAGCTTGCACCCATTGCTCCGTGTTCCAGTCTCTGGAGCAGCAGAAAACAAGCCAGCTCCATCCTCAGCGTGACATCCCCTCAAATACTTAAACAGGGCTATCATATCGCCTCTTAACCGTATTTTTTCCAGGCTAAACATACCCAGCTCCCTAAGTCTCTCCTCATAAGGCATCGTTTCCAGACCTTTCACCATTTTAGTTGCCCTTCTCTGGACAAGCTCCAATTTGTCAATATCCTTTTTGAATTGTGGTGCCCAGAACTGGACACAGTATTCTAAGTGAGGTCTGACCAAGGCAGAATAGAGTGGCACTATTACTTCCCTTGATCTAGACACTATACTTCTATTGATACAGCCCAAAATCGCATTGGCCTTTTTAGCTGCCGCATCACACTGTTGGCTCATGTTCAACTTGTGGTCTACTAGGACTCCTAGATCCCTTTCGCACGTAGTCTCATTCAGCCAGGTCTCTCCCATCCTATATTTATGCATTTCATTTTTCCGCCCTAAATGCAGTACTTTACGTTTCTCCGTATTGAATTTCATTTTGTTAGCTTTGGCCCAGCTCTCCAGTCTATCCAGGTCATTCTGAATTTCGATCCTGTCCTCTAGGGTATTAGCTACTCCTCCTAATTTGGTGTCATCTGCAAATTTGGTAAGTATGCCCCTAACTCCCTCATCCAAGTCATTGATAAAGTTGTTGAATAGCACTGGGCCCAGGACAGAACCCTGTGGCACCCCACTGGTCACATCTTTCCAAGACAAAGAGGAGCCACTGCTGAGCACCCTTTGGGTTCGGCCGGTCAACCAATTACAAATCCATTGAACAGTTAACTTGTCTAGCCCACATTTTACAAGCTTGTTTGCAAGAATGTCATGGGGAACCTTGTCAAAGGCCTTACTGAAATCAAGGTATGCGATGTCCACAGCATTCCCTTCATCTTCCAAGCTGGTAACTTTATAAAAAAAAGAGATCAGATTAGTCTGGCATGACTTGTTTCTCTGAAACCCATGTTGACTTTTTGTGATTATGGCATTGCCTTCTAAATGTTCACAGACTCTCTGATTAATGATCTGCTCTAGAATCTTCCCTGGTATTGATGTCAGACTAACTGGACGATAATTGTTGGGATCCTCTTTTCCCCCCTTTTTGAAGATGGGGACGTTTGCCCTCCTCCAGTCTGCTGGGACTTCTGTTCTCCAGGAGTTCTCAAAGATTATTGCCAATGGCTCTGAGATTATATTTCAGTATGCTGTATTTTTGTTTGGTTACTGAAATTCGCGCGCCGTTAGGCGTGCGCCTCAGCAACAAGCAGCCTCTCCCAACAGTTTAAAAAAAATTCAATCTCCCCAGTAAGAATGGCTGTCCAGAAGCTGCTCTCCTTCTTCTCCCTGGCAGGAAACTGGCCTGGAAACTGGCCTGGAAACTTGCTGTCCTGAAGCTGCTCTCCTTCTCTCTGGCAGGAAACTGGCCTGGAAAGCCTCTGCAAGGACTTATATAGAGCTAGGCTCCCAGCTCCACCCCCTAATGACTCACAGGTGTGACTCACAGGAAGGCTCTTGAGGGTAAAAGGGGAAGGTCAGAAGTTCAAGCCCCTCAGCAACAAGCAGCCTCTCCCAACAGTTTTAAAAAAATCAATCTCCCCAGTCCTGTTTCTCATTGTTATGCTTTTAATTTTCTTCATAGATTAATACTATTTTAAAATTGTGGATGAAGTAATGTATATCTTTTTAGCTGTAGATGTTTTAACTTTTGTAAGTCACCTTGAGTCCAAGGAGATTATCAGAGAAGCCTCCAAAAATGCTTTTGTCCCACTATATTTAAAAGCGTGAGTGTCCCGGCATAATAAACCTTTTTATCACATGTTGCTGTAAGAATGAGAAAGAGCAGCCCCAGAATTATCAGAGCATGACCACTAATGCTGTCTACTTCCATGTACATCTGGAATGAAGACCACAGAAAAGAAGACCACAGGAATGAAGAAGAAAAAGAGCCCCACAAAGGGAAGGTATTTTTACTATACATCAAAGGAGTCACAGAATAGGGAATCTGATGAGGAAACACAACCTCCAAACAATCTACAGACCAACCTAGAAAATCCAAGAAATGCTACACTCAGCGAAGGACAAAAGAGACCCTCTCACAGCTGCAGGAGTTTACTGCATTCCATGCAGCTGTGGACAAGTTTACATAGGGACCACTAAACGCAGTGTGCAAACACAAATCAAGGAACATGAGAGACACTGCAGACTGGGCCAGCCAGAAAAATCAGCAATAGCAGAACATATTATAACCAGCCTGGACACAAAATGTTATTTAAAAACACAGAAATTCTAGACCAGGCCAACAACTATAATGTCAGAATGCACAGAGAAGGTATTGAAATCCACAAACCCCTGGACAACTTCAACAGGAAAGAAGAAACCCTTAAAGTACACAAAATCTGGCTCCCAGTCCTGAAAAACACCAAAATCAAAACTCAACACATGCAAATGAACTCCACCCAGGGACAGGGGGATTTCCAGCAGACAATGGATCATTAGCCAAACAGACACTAATCCTCCTTGCATATCTCCACCCAGGGACTAGCCATTCAAACAGGCTGTTAGGCCATGTTCTGGAATAGTTTTTTTCTGATGTTTCACCTGCATATGTGGCTGGCATCTACACACTCCTACCCAACCATTTTCTGAGGATGCCAGCCACAGATGCAGGCAAAACATCAGATAGAAACTCTTCCAGAAAACAGCCTCACAGCCTGGGAAAAAACCCAAGGAAAAACCACCATGGGGGCTTTCTGTTCAATCCTAGCTTGGGCTTTCTCACCATTATATTTCTAGACATGTCTCTGGTCATTGTGATCTCCAACTGACCTCCATCTGCTTAAGCCAACGTGACCCTATAAATGGCCATTTATGGAATCTTGTGGGGAGGGGGTAAGAGAGCATATTAAAAAGTGGCATATTGATATAATCATTGTTGTCGTCGTCCATGTAGTCCAGTATTGTGGAAAGTGGCAAGCAAAGGTTTCATGAAAGGGTCTTTCCCATCCTTACGTTGGAACCAGGATCTTTGCCATGCAGTTCCAGAGCTACAGCCCTTCTCCAAAGTCATCATCTTCTAAAATAATAACAGAGATGCTTTAAGAGACAACCTTATGAAATCTTGTTTTCATCTGTCCTTTGCCTTCTTTGGAAAGTGTGCAGTAAGACATGTGCAGTTCTCAAGTCACCTGCTTCAGGTTCCTCCAGCATTTGCAGCTTGTGAAAGAAAATGATGTATGGTCCGAAGTGTACACACCAAAGCAAGAAACAAGGCAACCTGTGAAAGATCAAAGAAACTCCTTAAAATCTATACTGACCTTCAGTCCTCTGAAGCCAATGAAGATAAAATGAGAGTTCAGAAACAGAAGGTACTTTATCTCTCAAGAGCAGGCCTGATTTGTAGGGGAAATAACCTTGAAAGCCTTATATTTTGCAAGGATCCCTGTATTGTCAATGTAACACAGTACAGCTTGCTTCGGAGTGTATGTCTACCCACAATTAGGCAACAACACATGCAGACCAAGACTATTATGGCTGTCCTGCTGCACTCAACAAGCCTTACTCCCAGGTAAGTGCATGTAGGATTTCAGCCTTGTTGTATGTGAATGCACCTATAGTTGTATCTATTTGCAACTTGTTTTAATTTAATTTATTATAGAGTTTAATACTTCTTGTGGGAGAGTGTGTCCTTTATTTTTTAATGATTTTTCTGCTGTTTCTAGGTGATGATTTTTAATTGTCTTTAAAATTTTATTCTGAGGTTTTAGTTCATTTTTTTTTGTGAGCTACTTTGGTTTCTGCTCCAGGAGAAAGGCAGCATATACTATAAATGAAATCATAGAATTATAGAGTTGGAAGAGACCACAAGGGCCATCCAGTCCAACCCCCTTCTGCCATGCAGGAATACACAATCAAAGCACTCCCGACAGATGGCCATCCAGCCTCTGTTTAAAAACCGCCAAAGAAGGAGAGTCCACCACACTCCCAGGCAGCAGCATATTCCACTTCCAAACAGCTCTTACTGTCAGGAAGTTTTTCCTAATGTTTAGGTAGAATCTCTTTTCCTGTAGCTTGAACCCATTGCTTTGTGTCCTA
The DNA here is from genome assembly GCA_030847615.1 of Gambelia wislizenii. Taxonomy (NCBI): domain Eukaryota; kingdom Metazoa; phylum Chordata; class Lepidosauria; order Squamata; family Crotaphytidae; genus Gambelia; species Gambelia wislizenii. The sequence goes on along the minus strand of JAUMIR010000001.1, from coordinate 497,491,795 downwards.
GTCTCTGGAGCAGCAGAAAACAAGCTTGCTCCACCCTCAGTACTGTTACCCAAATTGCATGGGGGCTGCAAGGACCCACTAGTGTCCAAAATTAGTGTGGGGAATATTGAATTAGCTCAAATATATCAGTGAGAGGTCAGGTCATGACAGGATCTTTTAACCTGTGTATACCAATAGTAACAGAGGAGACTCTAAGCCAAAACATACAATTAAATGATCTTTATTGGAAACTAATATCAACAGCACTCACACAAACATTCAGGCTTCAGGCACAAGCTATCAAAGGTAGTAGGATGCATTTGGATAGAGGAATAGAGTAAGCGAATAGCAAGTGATACAATACCTGTAAGAGGAACAGAGATTCGTGCAGCAGAGGATTCTCAGAGATGCGTTCTGAGGATCTCACAGCAAACCAGCAGCATGGATGTAGGAGGAGGAACTGTGAACCTTTTGGTGATGTTTTAGGGTGATATTTATATGTGATAATTCTGAAGGGATGAGACTTAGAGTGGAATACAATGTTTCACAGAAGATGTTAGACAAAGGATGCTCCAGAAGAGTTAACCATCATTGAGGGGTGATGCATTTGGAATTGAATAGGAGCAGACAAGGTCTTTTGTTGGAGGGGAAGAGAAGAGGAAGAACCTGTTCTACAAGCATCAAGGACTCTGCTACTATTGAGTGGATTAGTGAATGACTCACCTCCAGGTGTTAACTTCTGACCTGAGTATTTGTTTGGGGAATTTCCAAAGGCCCCTCCCTTGGTTATATGTGACTCCAACCTTGGTATTTGGGGTCCCTGGCTTACCTGTTAAACATGTGGAATGCCACATTAAGCCAAATTATTAACTATTGCCAATTATTTGATATTCCAAGATGGGGGTAATCAGGGTAGGTAACACCACACAACCCCAATGAATGATCTTTGCCCTCTTTAAAACTGGCATAGGTTGAGGTGAGCATAAATGCAGTCCACAAGAACTGTTGGGGTAAGGCCAAACTAGTCCCAAGGCTCACATGGGATTACAAACAGGGGCATGGGCCAGGCTGTCCAAAGGAAGAAAGCAGTGCTGAGCAGAATCCAAAGCTGAGAGGGAAGTGGATAGAAAGATTAGTCCAAAAGTCTCTATTGAACGTCAGAGAGCCAGGAAGTCGGAGATGTCAAACCGGGTTGCATAGAAGTTTGGGAGCTGTTGTTCTGCAACAATGGAATGGAACTTTTACCCAGCAGTTAATCATCTCAGCTGGTCTCATTAGCTCTGTTGTTGTTGTTATGTGCCTTCAAGTCATTTCTGACATATGGCAACCCTAAGACAAATCTTTCATGCGGTTTTCTTGGCAGAATTTGTTTGGGGGGGTTGCCCTTGCCTTCCTCTGAGGCTGAGACAGTGTGACTAGCCCAGGTCCACCCAGTGGCTGAGCGAGGACTCAAACCCTGGTCTGACAGGGTCCTAGTGCAATACTCAAACCACTACACCATGCTGGTACCATTAGCTTGATGTTCTGTATTTAAAATGGAGCAGGATATTGCCTGAGCTTTGCTCCCAATGCTTTAATTTCCATTGCTTGAGAGGGTGAAGTGCCTCTGCATTGTCCTGATCTGTAGTTGCTGCCTGCGATGGACCGGACTCTGCCTCTGCTGGTGCTATGGGAGAACTGACAGTCTTCTCTGGCTCTGACTGGGGCCCATCATCCTGGCTCTCCTCTTTCCTTTCTTCATCTGAGGAGGCCTCCTCCAAGTAGGACATGACACGTTTGGCCAATTGCATTTCATTTAGCAAGAGAGCATACTGGTTACATCATGATCTGTGGTGCTATTTGGAGGTACAGGAGAATGACTCTCCCACCACAGAAAATCTGGAACCATTTTAAAGAAGGGACCATTGCTTGCAGTATGTACACATTTGTCCCACTGTTGGCTTCAGAAAAGAATTATTAGAAAACAATGACTAAGGGCTTGTCAACATGGGTAATATATCCTGTCTTGCTCCCGTCTCAGAGCCCTGAAGTCCTGATGGCACAGGACATTTGCCCTGTTCTGCCCCCAGGCAGTCCTCACTGCCTCCAGGGAGGAAATGGATTGGGTCCCACATGTCCGCAGGAGGCCATCCCACAGGCCAGCCCTCAATGACGTTGCCTCTCAGAAGGCAGGAAGGAGTCCTGCAGCATGTGACCAAGGCCACATGTTATGGATCCCATTTCTGCCTTCTGAGGCAGCAAGGATAATGGCAGTGGCAGCCGCTACAGCAATGGATCAGCGTAGAGGGAATGGGAGAACAACAGCCTGATCCACAGCCAGGATACACTGATGGGGAGCCGCCATATTCTGGCTCATGGAGATGACCCTTAATTTCTATTGTTAGTCCCAACAGGAGTAGAGCCACTGAGCCAGTGGAAGTTACCTACAAGCTGCAGTCAATATTCAAAATTTGATTCACTGGGTCTGCTTTAGGTGGAACTCAACCATTGGACTGATGAGGACATTGTCTCCTTTCTTCAGTTGGTGAAAAAAAAAATCCAATGTGAAGAGAAGGAGACTGTTTTTAACCACAGAAGTGCTCTCTCTCTCTCTCTCTCTCTCTCTCTCTCTCTCTCTCTCTCTCTCTCTTCCCAAATGGCAAAATGTGCAATATGGCTTCTAGTGTAGTAGCTTTCTTCTCCATCTTTAATAGGAAAATTATGTTAGAGCAAAGCATTAGAATAATTGAATTCCAGGTTGGAAGGGACCACACCATCAAAGCGTTCCCGACAGATGGTTGTCCAACCTTTGTTTAAAAGCCTTCAAAGAAGGAGAATTCACCACCTTCCAAAGCAGTCGATTCCATTCTGGAACTGCACTTATTGCCAGGAAGTTCTTTGCAAAGTTTAGGCAGTATTATAACAAATATAATGTAGCAAATGTATCGGAAAATGAATTGTATGCTAACCAAAAGCTCAATCCTACACAGATCCACTCAGAAATATAAGGCCCATCCTGTTCAGGGGGACTGACTCTTGAGTAAATGTACAGAGGATTCCCATCTGAGGCTGAAATTGCATCCAAATTTACCTGGAGAAAAACTGAAAGGAAAAGGTATATTCTTTCAAGGAAAGTCGAAGTAGGGTTAAAATGGAAAACAGATGACAGAGGCTAATAATATTAGAAATAGTAGGAGAAAGATGCTAGGACAGAAAAATCACCCTTTTCTTTATAGAGTGACAATCTAGGATCACATCATAATGTGCAGAATATTTGTGATTTAAAAAATAATAATAATGTGTGATTTGTTTCCTGATTTTCTCCCAAAACTGGGATCCAGAGCAACTCACTACCTTGTCTAAAGTAGACAGTGATAAAATTAAAATATTAAACACAGATAAACCAGTGGCAACATTAAAAGACCATTCAGTTAAAAAGTAATTGAAAACTACATGTATAAGGAAAGCGTGGCACGCACATCCATTAAAAGGATTTAATCCCTCAGCGTATATCAAATAATTTATGGGATATTGCCACAAGATCTTGGGATTGTCACGGCCTTAGAGGACTTCATATGAGGCATATTAGGTAAATCTGTGTAGGATAAGAGGGCTTAAAAGTTAGACAAATTCTGTACATAGGTAAGCAGTCTTTCACAGAATCATAGAGTTGGAAGGGGCCTCACAGGCCACTGAGTCAATGCAGGAAATCCATCTAGAACATCCCCAGCCTCTTTTTGAAGATCATGATTTCCTGCATGGCAGAATGGGGTTGGACTGGATGGCCCTCGTGGTCTCTTCCAACTCTGCAATTCTATGATTCTATGATTCTAAGCTCTCCAGTCTGAGACTTGGCCACCATCCTGATATACCACCACTCAGCTGTCAGGTCTTGGCCCAGTTGGCCTCACTGTCTCCACTGGGTTTTTCTTGTTCCTCTCATGCTTGGACTGGCATGGGCAACACCTACTGGCTGACTTAATATGGGAAAGCCGCCTATTTGTAGAAAGGAACTGTGCCTAATGCTAAGTTCTTTTGTGTCAACTGATCAGCTAATCCACCAATCAACTCAGCCACATTTTGGATGAATCTAGATGAGAATTGCTGATAGGGTTCTTCCTTTCCATACAAGTGTGTCGGCTTGTGGCAGATCTTTAGAAACAAACTCCTGTGGTCTTATAGATGGTGACCTAATTTGACAGAAAAAAATGTAACCTCTATAAAAGAATAAGAAAGAGGGGAGTTATATTGAGAATGGAATGGCTGGGTGGGAAATTCTTGGTAGGAGCTTCTTATAGCAAAGTAAACAAATTTAACATTTATCAGATATGAATTTTTGAATTGTATACTGTGCAACCTACACTAAGATTAAAATCCTATGGTCCCTTGGGTGTTAGGATACAGTGCAGCTGCCACTCTGTTAGCTTCTATGGATACTTCCTTCTGGTGATTCTAGTCTAGTGCTGTTTTTCCTGCATTTTCAATAGTCCAATGGCATGGAGAGCAAAATGGTAGCATCCCAAGGCTGGACTGGGAGAAAATGGTGCCTAAATATCCTAAAGGCACCAGATCTTGTTTGATCTTGGAAGCTAAGGAGGGTCAGCCCTTGATAGTACTTGGGTGGGAGATCTCCAACAAATACCAGGTGCTGTACTCATAGGCTATATTTCAGGGGAAGGAGCTGAGAAAGCCTTGCCTAAGAAAGCCCTGTGAAATTCATGCGGTTGCCATAAGTTGACAGGCAACTCAAAGACATAGACATACACACCCTGGGAGAGATTTCAGATTCTCGCCCCTTCCCCTAGATCCCACATCACCCATCTTTCCATAGATTGGTTAAATGAGTACCCAGCTTTTGGGGGGCAATTAGCTAACACATTGTATACTGCTTAGGGAGTGCTTTACACTGCTAAGTGGTATAGAAATATAAATGTTTTTGCTATTGCTATATCGCTGTAATGTGTCTACTGATTATTTATTTATTTGTTTACCTAACTCTGTGCACATCTTCTGTGTATATTTACCTTGGATAAGAGAAGGTTAAGTGGTGACATGATGGCCATCTTTAAATACTTGAAAGAATATCATATTGGGGATGGAGCAAGCCTGTTTTCTGCTGCTCCAGAGACAAGGACACAGAGCAATGGGTTCAAACTACAGGACATGTGATTCCACCTAAACATTAGGAAGAACTTCCTGGCAGTAAGAGCTATTTGGCAGTGGATTACACTGCCTGGGAGTGCGGTGGAGTCATCTCCTTTGGAGGTTTTAAACAGAAGGTGGATGGCCATGTGTTGGGAGTGCTTTGATTGGGTACTCCTGAAGGGCAAGGGGTTGGACTAGATGGCCCTTGTGGTCTCTTCCACCTCTATGATTCTAGTTATTGAAACTACATGTACACACACGCACCACCACTACCACCTTTTTTTCTATTAAAGTTGGCTCCCGGACTTGAGACTTGTCTTGAAAGCATCTTGCAAGGACTTGAGATTTGAAGCTACCAACTTGAGACTTGACTTGAGACTTGGAGTAAAAGATTGGAATGCATCACCGGAGAATGGCTGCACCCTCTTTGCAGTTGCCAACCCCTTCTTTACACATTCTATCTTACGCATCTTAACGCATGGACACTGTTCATCTTTCTGATAATAGAAAACTCTTTCCCACTTTTGTTACAGCAAACTAAGACAGATGCCTACTCAAGGGGAAAATCCCCTCTCAAGAACATTGGTAGATCAGAGCCCAGTTATTCCTGCTGCACTTGAGCCTCCAAAATACTTCATATTTTCCAAGCTTGGAAAGTTATTTTAAAAAAGGAATCTGTTGTCATTATAGTTCTGCCATGAGAGTTATATATTCAGCTCAAGTGAAAACTTTTAAAGGTCCAGTTTGACTGATTTAATGGTTTTTCTCATGCACTACAGTTATGCAGCAGTTAAGATTCTAAATTTTCTATGGTTTACTCATTCCTCCTAATGTCTCCCATGCTGCACTTTAAAGAACAATGAAGTGGGATCCCATCCAGTTTATAGAGAGAATTTAGATTCAGCTGAGATCCTAAATCAAAGAGACAGAGTACAGCTTTACACTCACGGAGTCACACAGCACTTGTACAATGCCACCATGTTAATGAATTGCAATGTTATGCTCCTCAATGCAGGCTCAGATCCAGGCTATTAGAAGAAATGAGTTGTCCTCTATGAGCCTGCCTGAATTCTAGGATTCTTTGTAGTTGTTAAGTGCCCTTGAGTCTATTTTGATTCATGGCGGCACCGTCATAGAATCATAGAATCATAGAATTGCAGAGTTGGAAGAGACCATGAGGGCCATCCAGTCCAACCCCCTGCCACGCAGGAAATCACGATCAAAGCATCCCTGACAGATGGCCATCCAGCCACTGTTTAAAGACCTCCAAGGAAGGAGACTCCACCATGCTCCGAGGGAGTGCGTTCCACTGCCAAACAGCTCTTACTGTCAAAAAGTTCATCCTAATGTTGAGGTGGAATCTCTGTTCCTGGAGCTTGCATCCATTGCTCCGTGTTCCAGTCTCTGGAGCAGCAGAAAACAAGCTTGCTCCATCCTCAACGTGACACCCCTTCAAATACTTAAACAGGGCTATTATATTGCCTCTTAACCATCTTTCTTCCAGGCTAAACATACCCAGCTCCCTAAGTCTCTCCTCATAAGGCATGGTTTCCAGACCTTTCACCATTTTAGTCGCCCTTCTCTGGAAACGCTCCAATTTGTCAATATCCTTTTTGAATTGTGGTGCCCAGAACTGGACACAGTATTCTAAGTGAGGTCTGACGAAGGCAGAATAGAGTGGCACTATTACTTCCCTTGATCTGGACACTATATTTCTATTGATGCAGCCCAAAATTGCATTGGCCTTTTTAGCTGCCGCATCACACTGTTGACTCATGTTCAACTTGTGGTCTACTAGGACTCCTAGATCCCTTTCACACATACTCTCATTCAGCCAGGTCTCCCCCATCCTATATCTATGCATTTCATTCTTTCGCCCTAAGTGCAGTACCTTACATTTCTCCGTATTGAATTTCATTTTGTTAGCTTTGGCCCAGCTCTCCAGTTTATCCAGGTCATCTTGAATTTTGATCCTGTCCTCCAGGGTATTAGCTACTCCTCCTAATTTGGTGTCATCTGCAAATTTGATAAGTATGCCCCTAATTCCCTCATCTAAGTCATTGATAAAGATGTTGAATAGCACTGGGCCCAGGACAGAACCCTGTGGCACCCCACTGGTCACATCTTTCCAAGACGAAGAGGAGCCACTGCTGAGCACCCTTTGGGTTCGGCCGGTCAACCAATTACAAATCCATTGAACAGTTAACTTGTCTAGCCCACATTTTACAAGCTTGTTTGCAAGAATGTCATGGGGAACCTTGTCAAAGGCCTTGCTGAAATCAAGGTATGCGATATACACAGTGTTCCCTTCATCTATCAAGCTGGTAATTTTATCAAAAAAAGAGATCAGATTAGTCTGGCATGACTTGTTTCTCTGAAACCCGTGTTGACTTTTTGTGATTATGGCATTGCCTTCTAAATGTTCACAGACTCTCTGTTTAATGACCTGCTCTAGAATCTTCCCTGGTATTGACGTCAGACTAACCGGACAATAATTGTTGGGATCCTCTTTTTTCCCCTTTTTGAAGATGGGAACAATGTTTGCCCTCCTCCAGTCTGCTGGGACTTCTCCTGTTCTCCAGGAGTTCTCAAAGATTATTGCCAATGGCTCTGAGATTACATTTGCCAGCTCTTTTAATACTCTTGGATGTAGCTCATCTGGTCCTGGAGATTTAAATTCATTTAGATTAAGAAGGTATTCCTGTACTACCTCTTTGCTTATTCTGTGCTGGATTTCACCTATTGTGTCCTCTGTTCCTTTATCCTCAGATTGGTCCCCCTTTTCCTTTTCTGAAAACACTCAGGCAAAGAAGGTGTTGAGTAATTCTGCCTTTTCTCTGTCCCCTGTAAGCATTGTGCCATCTTCTCTGTGTAGTGGCCGTACCATTCCCTTCTTCCTCCTTTTGCTGCGGACATACCCCCCCCCCCAAACCCTTTTTATTGTTCTTAACCTTTCTAGCAAGCCTGAGCTCATTCTGCACTTTAGCTTTTCTGACTATACTTCTACATGTGTTCGCTATCTGTTTGAATTCTTCTTTGGTGATTTCCCCTTTTTTCCATTTCCTATACATGTTCCGTTTAAAACTTAGCTCCATTGAAAGTTCTTTAGTCATCCATCCTTGTTTCTTGAGACACCTCCCATTTTTCTTCCTCAATGGTACTGTTTGAAATTGTACCTTCAGTATCTCCCTTTTGAGAAAGCCCCATCTGTCTTGAGGTCTCTTCTCTTTGAGTATTCCTGACCATGGGATCACCCCCAGTATTTCCCTGAGTTTATTGAAATCAGCTCTCCTAAAGTCAAGAATGTGTTTCTGACTCTGCCTGGCTTCTCCTTTCCATTGTATAACAAACTCCAGGAGAACATGATCACTCTCACCTAAGGATCCCACCACTTGCACCCCATTAACCAGGTCATCCCTGTTGGTAAGGATCAGGTCTAAAATAGCTGACCCCCTTGTTGCCTCTTCCACCTTTTGGACCATGAAATTGTCTTCCAGGCAAGTAAGGAATTTGCTAGACCTCGAAGTTTGGGTTGAGTTAGATTGCCAGAAAATATCAGGATAGTTGAAGTCACCCATCACTACTACATCTCTCCTTTCTGCATGTGTGGTCATCTGTTCTAGAAAGGCATCATCCAATTCCTCCGTCTGACTTGGGGGTCTGTAGTAGAGTCCCACAATAACATCCGTGTTGTTTCTCTCCCCTTTAATTTTTATCCAGATGCTCTCCACCTGGCTTCCAGTATTGATGTCATGGATCTCTTCACTGGTGTAAATATCCCTGACATATAATGCTATTCCTCCTCCTCTCTTGTTTGGCCTGTTTCTCTTATAAAGGTGTACCCCTCTGTTTCTACATTCCAATCATGAGACTCATCCCACCAGGTTTCAGTAATGCCTATTATATCATACTTGCTTTGTAGTGCTAGGAGTTCCAGTTCATCTTGCTTATTTCCCATGCTCTGTGCATTAGTGTAGAGACATCTAAGACCATGTGGTCCCTTTACTTGCTGCCTGTGCAAGTTTTTTTGCCTCCCACTGTTGGATCCTTGCATTGTTTGGTTTGTTCCCTCTATGACAGTTTGACTATTTTCTCCAGCTCTTTTGCCTTCCAGAATACTGTCTCCCTCCCCCATATGACTCAGTTTAAAGCCCTCCTGATCAAATTCTTGAGACTGTAGGCAAAAACATTTCTGCCAACTGGTGTGAGATGCACCCCATCTCTTGCCAGAAGTCCCCCCTCATGGAAGTGCAGCCCATGATCCAAGAATCCAAATTGTTCTCGACGACACCATCTACGGAGCCAGTTGTTTACGTCCTCTCCCTTCCTGGACCATGCCCTTCAACTGGCAAAAGAGACGAGATGACCACCTGTTTGTCCATTTCTTTCAGCTTCCTCCCCAGAGCCTCATAATCTCTTCTGATCTTTGCAAAGCTGTGCCTTGCAGTATCATTATTTCCCACATGGACCAAAAGGAAGGTTTAATGATCTGTAGGCTTGACGAGTCTTGTCAGCCTCTCGGTCACATCACGGATCTTTGCCCCAGGGAGACAACACACCTCCCAAGACAACTTGTCAGGTCCACAAACCACTGCTTCTGTACCCCGCAGCAAGGAGTCTCCCACCACCAGCACACGCCTCCGCTGAGGCTTCGCAGCTGCTGTTCCTTGCAGTGGTCCTGCTCTACCCCTGAAGTCTGTCCATGCTGTTCTTCCTCGTTGTCCTTGATAAGGGAGAGGGCTTCGAATCGATTCTGGAGCTTCAAGCTGCTCAAATTATCCCTGGATTTCCTTGTTCTGTGTGTGACATTCTTCCAGCTGTTTACCTCCTGTGTCTGTGGAGTGACCCTCTCCTCCACAGCCACTTCCTCTGTGCGGTCCCCATCCAAGACTGTTCGTTCTGTTCTGTCCAGGAAAACCTCTTGCTCCTGAATCTGTTGAAGTGTAGCTATCCTAGTCTCCACCTGCTGGACTTTCTCCTCTAAAAGGGCTACCAGCTTGCACTTGGTGCATGTGAAGTTCCCCACATCTGTAGCCAAGAAGACAAACATCCCACAAGCGTTCAGGTGACTGCAGCAGTCCCCTCATTGTCCATGGTGAGAGCTTTTAGGTTATCTAAGAACCCTTGGTTAATTCTGAAAACTCTATGCTGTACTTTTAAGTATGCTGTATATTTTTTTTTGGCTTGGCCAGTCAAACTCGCGTGCCGTTAGGCGCGCGCTTCTGCAACAAGCAGCCTCTCCAAAGAGTTTAAAAAATTCAAACTCAGAGAAGCCCCCCCCCTCTGCAACAAGCAGCCTTGAACGAGTCACCTCCAAGACCCCCTGTTCTCAACCACTCTGCTCAGGTCCTGCAGGCTCTGGGTATCCATGGCCTCCTTGATGGAGTCTTTCCATCTGGTATGAGGCCTTCTTCTCATTCCATTGTCCTCCACCTTTCTTGGCATTATTATCTTTTCTAGTGAGCCATGTCTTCGCATGATGCAGCTGAAGTACGACAGCCTCAATTTGGTCATCTTGGCTTCTGGGAGAGCTCAGGCTTGATCTGTTCTAGGACCCATTTATTGGTCTTTTGGGTTGCCCACGGTATCTATAGCACTTTTCTCCAGCACCACATCTCGGATGAGTTGATATTCTTTCTATCATCTTTCTTCACTGTCCAGCTCTCACTTCCATTCATGGTGATGGGAAATATGATGGTTTGGACAATGCTAACTTTTCAGTTTCATATCTTTGCATTTTTGGATTTTGTCTAGTTCTTTCATAGCTGTCCTTCCCAGTTCTAGTCTTCTTCTGATTTCTTGACTGCAATTTCCATTCATCAGTTATTGATCTAAGGTATGGGAAATCTTTAATTCAATTTCCTCATTATCTAGATTGAATTTATGTAGATCCTCTGTAGTCATTATTTTTGTTTTCTTAATGTTCAGCTTTAAGCCTGCCTTAGCAATTTCTTCTTTGATTATGTTTAGTAATTGTTCCAAGTCTATGTTGTTTTCTGCTAGTAGTATGGTGTCATCAGCATATCTTAGATTGCTGATATTCCTTCCTCCAACATTCCTTCGTTCTTCCTCTGAATCTAAACCTACTCTGCGTATGATATTTTCTGCATAGAAGTTGAACAGGTAGAATGAAGCCTTGCCTGACTCCTGCCTGATTTTTAGGGGAGGATTTTGTTTCAGCCCCACCTCCTTCCCAGACGTACTTGGTGGGAACAGAGGAGAGGGCCTTCTTGATGGTTTCTTCTAAGCTTTGGACTTCCCTCCCTAGGGAGGCTCACTCCTTGGTCTCCTTCCTCTGGCAAGTGAAAACTTCCCTTTCTGGCAGGCTTTTAGGAACAGACTGCAATGGGCTTTCAATATTCTGTGGGCTGTGTGAAGTTCTGTGGGCTGTGTGAAGTTGAAGGCTTTCACAGCTGGCATCCATAGGTTTTCTGTGGTTTTTTTCCAGGCTGTGAGGCCGTATTCTGGAAGAGTTTATTTCTGAAGTTTCACCTGCATCTATGACTGGCATCTTCAGAAAATGGTGGGTAGGAGTGTGTGTGGGCTGTTTTCTTGACTTTTTATCTTCTGTCTTTGATGGATTCCAAAGGCTCCATTATCTAACATAGGTTTGCAATATGATCCCTAGTGCCTCTTCATTTCCTTAATCCAGTTTAGACATCTGGCACTTCTTGCTCCATGTATGGTAAAGGGATTTCAAAAGAAAATCAACCTGTACTTTATAGATTATAGCAAAGCCTTTGATTATGAACTATGCCTGGGCAGGGCGAAGCCAGAAGAAACTCTGACAGAAATCCGTAGTGGTCCTGATGTGCAAATCGGTCGTCCAACCTGGGTAAAGATTAACTGAACCGTCTAGTAGCTGGTTCCCCCTGAAGTTTCCCTCAGGATAGCTGGCACTCATCCGTCTGCAGTTTTATCCGGTAAAGCGAATGATTAGAGGTCAAAATCCTGCATGGCAGGGGGTTGGACTGGATGGCCCTTGAGGTCTCTTCCAACTCTATGATTCTATGATTCTACTAGGAGAAAATAGCAAAGACATGGGCCAGATCCACACTACAGATATCCAGTTTGAAACTGGATTATTTGCCATGGCTTCTGCCTATTGAAACCTGGATTTTGTAGTTTTACAATGTCCTTATCCTTCTCTGTCAAAGAGTGCTGATGCCTCACCAGATTAGAAATCCCAGGACTCCATAGGAAGGAGTCATGGCAAATAGTCCAGTTTGAAACTGGATTATTTGTGTACTGTGGATTTAGCCTTGGAATAATTACTGAAGAAAGTCAAGAAAAATTATTTCCATAACTTTAAAGTAGACGAAGAAGACATTGAAATAGTTAAATATTTTCCATACCTGCTTTCAGTCATTAGTCAGAATGAAGACTGCAGTCAAAAAATCAGGAGAAGACTAGTATTTGGAAGGGTAGCTATGGAGGAACTAAACAAGATCCTGAAGCGTAAAGATATATCAGTGAATGCTAAAGGTAGGATGGTCCATGCCATTGTATTTCTAATTTCTATGCATGGTTGTGAAAGCTGGACAGTGAAGAGGCTGATAGGAAGAAAATCAACTCCTTTGAAATGTGTTGATGGATAAAAGTTTAGTGGATACGCTCGACTGCTCAGGAGATAAATAAATGGGTCCGAGAGCAAATCAAACCTGAACTCTCCCTAGAAGCCAAGATGACTAAACTGAAATGGTCATCCTTTGGACGTATCATGAGAAGACATGACTGTCTAGAAAAGACAGTAATGTTTGGTAAGGTAGAAGGCAGTAGGAAAAGAGGAGGACAGCAATACAGATGGAGAGATTCAATCAAGAAAGCCATGACCCTGAGCGTGCAGAGCAGTTGAAGATACACTGACTACATAGGATCACCATAAATCAAGGTCGACTTGACATCAGTTAACAACAACAAAATGTAGTTGTGAGATTATCCACACATGATCTACTATGATTGAGCAATCCCTGGGCTTTATATACAAATAACAAAACCTTAATCTGGACTATTATATACAAATAACAAAACCTTAATCACTCTACGGTGAACTCGCCATGGGTCAGCGTAAGAGGGGTGCTCCAAAAAAGCGATACAAGGACTCCCTGAAACAACATCTCAGGCTCGGCCAAATTGATCACCAACAATGGTCCGCCCTGGCCTCACATTGGGAGGCATGGAGACGCACTATACACAATGCTGCAGCCTTATTTGAGAACTCACGCCGAACAAGTCTTGAAGAGAAACGACAACGCAGAAAGAATCACAACCTGGAAACATCACCCAAGGAGACCTTCTGCTGTGCTTTTTGCAACCGGACTTGTTTATCTCGGATTGGCCTTTTCAGTCATCAGCGCGCTTGCGGAAAGCATGGGATGAGTCCTTCCTGAATCTTTGTTTGTGAAGAAAAGCCAGAGGGAGAAATCTGGACTAATAGTAAACTGGCAGCAAGTATCAGATACATCACTTCACATGAGAGTAAGGTGAGGACAAGGTTGCTCAGAAACAGCAAAACACTCATCTTGTACTCTCCAAATGTTCTAGTACATTTCTGTCTTCATAATTCAAAACAGTCTATTCATATTTTATGTGACAAGGAATTCCCTGTGAATAAGCTGCTCTTGGAAATGGATTCGATGCAATGTGTTTCGAGAGTTAGCCAAGTGCAAAGCTGAGAGGGTGTTATTTATTTATTTTAATTGGTGTAATTTATTCATCAGCCACCTTTTGATTAAAAAATTCCCAGGCAGCACCCGGTGAAGTAAGGCAGTGTAATAAAATGCACTGGGGGGGGGGGGGTTCTAATACCCCGAGGGCAGGAAAAGAATTAAAAATGGCCTTGACAGATTGGAGAGCTGGGCCAAAACTAAGAAAAAGAATTTCAGCAGGGATAAATATAAGGTACCACATCTGGGCAGGAAAAATGAATTGCACTACAGAATGGAGGACACATGGCTTGAAAGTAGTACATACAAAAAGGATCTAGAGGCCTTAGCAGAACACAAGCCAACAGTGTGATACAGCAAGCCAAGTAAGCCAATGCAGTTTTTGGCTACATCAACAGACATATAGTGTCCAGACTGACGGAAGTAATAGTGCCACTCTATTCTGCTTTGGTCAGACCTAACTTGGAATCCTATGTCCAGTTCTGGGCACCACAGTTAAATAATGGAATATGTTCAGAGGTGGGCAACCCAAGGTGGTCAGAGGTCTGAAAACCAAACATCTGAAGAAAGACTGGGGAAGCTGGGTAGGTTTCATAGAATCACAGAGTTGGAAGAGACCCCAAGGACCATCCAGTACAACCCCATTCTGCTGTGCAGGAATACCCAATCAAAGCACTCCCAACAGATGGACATCTAGTCTCTTTTTAAAAACCTCCAAAGAAGGAGACTCCACCACACTCCCAGGCATATTCTACAGCCCAACAGCTCTTACTGTCAGGAACATCTTCCTCATGTTTAGGTGGAATCTCTTTTGCTATCGTTTTAGTCCATTGCTCTATGTCACAGTCTCTGGGGCAGCAGAAAACAAACTTGCTCCCACTTCAATATGACATCCTTTCAAATATTTAAACATGGCCATCATGTCAACTCTTACATTTTTCTTCTCCAGGCTAAATATACCCAGCTGCCTAAGCCTCTCCTCATGTGTTAAGCTGTTTAACCTGGAGAAGATAAGGTTGAGAGGCGGCATGAAAGCTATCTTTAAATATCTGAAGGGATATCATGCAGAAGATGGAGCAAGCTTGTTTTCTGCTGCTCCATAGACTAGGACACAGAGCAATGGACTCAAACTACAGTAAAAAAGATTCCACCTAAACATTAGGAAGAACTTCCTGACAGTAAGAGCTGTTCGGAAGTGGAATCCACTGCCTCAGAGTGTGGTGGAGTCTCCTTTTTGGGAGGTTTTTAAACAGAGGATGCCATGCAGAAGACGGAGCTGGCTTGTATTTTGTTGCTCTGGATAGTAGAACATGAACCAATGGCTTCAAATGACTAGAAAAGAGATTCCACTTAACCTTTAGGAAGAACTTATTGATTGTATGGGGATATTCGACAGTGGAAAGGACTGACATGGAGCGTGGTGGCCTCTCCTTTGGAGTTCTTGGATGTGCATTGGGACCGATGCACATTGGGACTGATGTAGAATAGAACCCTTGTGCATCAGAAGGGAGTGCCAAGGAGCATCAGGACCCTCTTGTTGGTGTCCTATTACACATCTTCACAAGTTACTAACAGGGTTCCTTAGTGCCCACTAGGCAGCTAAGTAGACATCAAGTTATGTAACGTAGACTGGGGTAGAGGATGCTGGCCAACTTTTTTTGTTGTAAGAGCCATTCAACTGTGGAATGGACTGCTTCAGAGTGTGATGGACTCTCCATCTTTGGACATCCCTAAACAGAGGTTGGACAGGCATTTTTCAGGAGCGCTTCAGTTTTATATTCCAGCATGGTGGTGGTTTCAAATAGATGGCCCTTGTGGTTCTTTCCACCTCTATGATGATTATCAGGCCACCATCCTCAAAAGTTCTTTTGCTGGCATAAATTGTGGCATTTTTAAGCTGGCAAAGGAACTCCCCCCAACAGACCTTACCTTCCTCATGTTAAAGAGGCAGCCCAAGCACTAACGGGGAGTGAACAGAGCTTCCTGGTTTGAAATCTCGCTGGTTCTTGTGAGAAGATGCTAGCCTGGGAAATTAAAAAATAAAAGCCAAAAAACCACATAAAAATACAGCAAAGCACAGAAACATACTTTAAAAGTCCCAAGTAACTAGGGTGGGGGTCATAAAAAGAGCATCCCCTACCTGGCTGTCCTGATTTCACCAGGAAGTGTTTGCTGCAATCATGGGAGTACAATAGGGCAGGGATGCAAATGCAGGCAATGCTGGCAGAAAATCGGCATAGGGGATCAATTGACAGCTTGGACCATCAATAAAAAAGTACAGCTTTTAAACAATACATGATTGCGAAAGGGCGATGTCATCTGGTATGCGCGCCCTTTTGCAGTCATTAGGCATCCTTATGATGCCATATCTGCCTGGTATGATAAAGTCATAGAACTTATGCAGGATATACCATTTTGCTCTTTTTAGGAGATGAATGCTCTCTCTGCGTGTCTCTCTCTCTTTTCCCTTTCCAATTATAGATCTTTAACTTTAAAAATTCTCCATCAAAGTCTCTCCTCTCTAAAACAGATGGACTTTTTCATCTTTTTTGGACTGACTGATATGCATTTCATCCTGTTTTATTCCTGAAGGCTTATTGTGACAGATCCCTTTAGCCTTGCTGGCCCCCAAAACCCCAACCCCTAGGAATCCTGCTATTCACCCTGCCCTTGTTCTCCCCAAGTCTTCCCTTGCTGGATTGGGTTACTAGGTCTCAGGGTGACCCTTTAAATGTAGGTTTCTGGTTGTGTTGTTGTGTGCGCTCTTTAGTTTTGGTATGCATGGCCTGACTCCAATTCAGACTTGTCAGGGAGCCAGTGGCAGGTTTAAAACAACAGCAAGAATAGGTGTATTATACACAATATAAAATGCAGCTTGAGCCATGTATCCGTGGAACCAATAGCTGCATTTTCAGTTATCCATGGGACACAAAATAGGGGGCACATACCATAGAGTTGTGCTAGAAAATGTATTATCTCTAGGCATCTTGGCCATACTCTAGGTTTTTATCAGAAGTCCTTTGTTTTAATAGGGTTTGGAGTTATCCACAGTTTCCAGTATCTATCGTCAATCTGGGAACCAAACCCCCATATATATGGGGGGGGGGTCCAACTGTATATACTAAACTCTAATAAGATATTCTTTAAGACTTCCTAAAAGAATAGGTAGTTCTCCCTTCTTTCTCAAATCCAAGCCTCTGTCTCTACCAGTTCAAAACCCTGTCAGTGCCAACTTCCAGCCCTGTCTCGCCGAAATCAAAGCCCCAACTGAATCTCCTTGGAGGCAAGCCTCTGCTGTTATGATGCATTTGGTTTCCTCTGCAGTCTCTGTTCAGTCTTCCTAAACCAGGATTGGCTGCCTGGAAGCCAAGTCTGCCTGGCATCTCATTCACATATATGATGGCTAGATGTCCTCAAATGCATTATGAGTTATGCTTGATAAATATGAATTGCAAGTACAGGAAAACTGCAGGAAAAAAGATTCCACCTAAACATTAGGAAGAACTTCCTGAGAGTAAGAGCTGTTTGGCAGTGGAATCTGCTGCTGCCTGGGAGTGTGGTGGAGTCTCCTTCTTTGGAGGTTTTTAAACCGAGGCTGGATGGAATACTTTGATTGGACATTCCTGCAGGGCAGAATGGCGTTGGACTGGATGGCCCTTGGGATCTCTTCCAACTCTATGATTCTATGATTCTAAAAGCATAGATAGACCATATTTTTTCGATGTGGGAGGGCGATGTGTATTTTTAACTGGGGTGATGGAAGAGTGCAGCCCTCATGTGGGGGTGGGCATGGCTCTCTAAGCCCTGACGGTTCCTTACTCCTGATCTGGATCCTCCACGTTTTAGAAACCAGCCTGGTCAACCTCATTGTCTTGTTCCTGAACTGGGTGGACTTCCAGGCCTTTCTCAGAGTTATTTGGTGCTAGACACCGAGACACATTATTGCCGCTACTGCATAAGCTTCATTGATGGCAAATTATGTAGCAGATGGTATACAGCAGAGAACCATCCAGCCCTTTTGTTGATGGATGGGATCTAGCATCTCCTCACAGACAATGGTAGAATTGGGCCCCTACACAAATTCTACCCTGACTTATCCCTTGACCAAGAATCCGATCAAATCCCCATCACTGGACATGTGGGGAGCACTTGAGGGGCACCCCCAAAGAGAAGCCAATGGAGGAAGGATACCCAAGGATTCTTGCAGAAGCAAACAAAGAAAATCAAAATGAACAAACATGACCATCTCCCTCCAATAACTTTGAGAACTGTACAAACATGTTAGCAACAACAAAAATTTCACTCCCCAGTTGCACACAGAAGCTATTGAAATCCACAAACACCTGGACAACTTCAACAGGAAAGAAGAAACCTTAAAATGAACAAAATCTGGCTGGCAGTTTTGAAATACAATGTAATTAAAACTAAACAGTTACAAAGGGATTCCACCCAGGGACAGGGGGATTCCCAGCAGATAATGGCCCATCAACCAACCATTAGCCAAACAGACACTCATCAGCCTTGCATTTCTATACCCAGAAATTCACCATTCAATTACACAAACTTACATATATTCCCCAACAGGGGTTCACAGCATATAAATGCCACACACACACCTACACAAACATTCTCTGAAGATGCCAGCCACAGATGCAGGCAAAATGTCAGAAAGAAACTCTTCCAGAACACGGCCTCACAGCCCAGAAAAAAATCAAGGAAAATCTTCCTCTAATTAAAAGGTCTTTACTGGCTGGTGGTAAGACAGCAGGGAGGGGGCCAAGCAGACCTGAGGAAGGGAGTTCCCTGACTTATGAGCAGCCACTGCAAAGGCCCTCGCCCATGTCCCTACCAGATGTAGTTGGAGATGGTGGGACTGAAAGAGATGATAATGATGGAATAGAGGGCATCTCTGGCTTTTCTTCGCAAACGAAGATTCAGGAAGGACTCATCCTGCGCTTTCTGCAAGTGCGCTGATGACTAAAAAGGCCAATCCGAGATAAACATGTCCGGTTGCAGAAAGCACAGCAGAAGGTCTCCTTGGGTGATGTTTTTGGGTTGTGATTCTTTCTGTGTTGTCATTTCTCTTCAAGACTTGTTCGGTGTGAGTTCTCAAATAAGGCTGCAGCATTGCGGATAGTGCGTCTCCATGCCTCCCGATGTGAGGCCAGGGCGGACCATTGTTGGTGATCAATTTGGCCGAGCCTGAGATGTTGTTTCAGGGAGTCCTTGTATCGCTTTTTTGGAGCACCCAGATTTTGGAGTACACAGATTTTCAGATGACACCAAACTAGGAGGGGTAGCTAACATCTCAGAGGCCAGGATCAGAATTCAAAAGGACCATAGCAGATTAGGTCTGGAGAACATTAAAACATGATGAAACAAAATGTACTTATTACTCACCCATGCATAAAAATTATTCTAGAATAGATAAGTTTTTCATATCTAATAATTTGCTTTCAAGGACATTGAATACAGACATTGCAAGTTATTAAAGTAATGGATTACACATTAGTTAATACGTATATTATAATTTAAAAAGATTATAAAGAAGCAAAGAGATGGTGGTTGGATGTGAATATTCTTAATTATCAGAATATTGTCAACAAGATCAGGAAAGAATGGCAAGAGATATGGGATATTAATAATACAGGACAATGCTCTTAAGCTGTACTTTGGGATACGATGAAAGCAGTAGCAAGAGGAATCTGTATTACAGAAGCACGTATTTTTAAAAAGGAAAAGGAAAATAATGTGAAGAGATTAGAATTGGAAATAAAAGAATTACAGAGACAATATATAGAGTTTAGAGGTAAATAAATTTATATACAATTACAAGCAAAAAAAAGTGAATTGGAAAGAATAGAAATAGATGAAGTGCAAAGTAACTTGATATATTTAAAAAGAAAATTATTTGAGTATAGTAATAAGAATTCAAAAATGCTGGCCAGATCAGCACAATCTAAAAGAGAGAGGAGCATGATAGGAGCAACCAAAGATAAAATAGGAAAAAGTTGTAATTTGATGAAAGATAAAATAAAAATATTTCAAGAATTTTATACAGAATTGTACTCAACAGGGGGAAATCCCAGGGGAAAGATTAAGGAGTGTATTGGGAAATATTGTAAAACAAGAATCTTAGAAGAAGATAGGGATGAGATGGAACAATTAATTACAGAGGTAGAAATTGCAGAGGTTATTGATCGATTGAAAGGTGGGAAATCACCAGGATTGGATGGGCTGGGATCATAATATTATAAAACTTTTTTAAAAATATTAATACCTAAAATGAAGGTGTTATATAATAAAATACTAGAAGGAGATAAGATCTCAATATCGTGGGAACAATCTTTAATAGTTTTAATTCCAAAACCTGAGAAAGATCTGACAGATCCAGAATCATATAGGCCTATTTTTTTTAATAAATCAAGATGCTAAGATATTGACTGCAATAATGGCAAGAAGGATAAATAAATTTATATTTAAATATATTAAAAGAGATCATTGTGGTTTTATAGGGGTTAGACAAATGTTGAGCCTAATTGGAAGGGTACTTAATATAATAGATAAAATACAAAAAAGTAATTTGAAAGCAGGAATATTAACCTTGGATATTTTCAAGGCCTTTGATTGTGTGGCCTTGAAACGATAATAGAAATGGTGGGATTTGGTAAAAGATTTAAAGGACTGATAAATCAGCTATATACACAAAATACAGCCTGAGTAGTAGTGAATGATGGAATGACTGAACAAATTTTGTGATCCCGAGGCACTATTTCTCCAATTTTATTTGACTTAGTTATAGAAATTTTAGCAAATGTAATTTGACAGGGTGAAGGTTTAGTTGGAATTGATAATAAAAGGACAAATAAAATAAGCCTGTTTGCAGATGGCACTTTATTAATGATTGAAAATTCCTTAGAGAAAATGAATAGAACGGAAGCTTATTTAAAAGAATTTGGAGAAATGACAGGTTTGCAAATAAACTGGACTAAATCAGAGATTATCTTCTTTAATTACAGTAGGGAAGATGAACAAGAATTTATGGGGAGTAAAAATGTTAACATTAGAGTAAAAGACTCAATTAAATATTTAGGAATTATTATAACTAAGAATGTAAAAGATTTAGAAGAAAAAATATATTAAAATGTCACGAGAGGTTAAAACAAAATTAGAAGAATTTAGGAAAATAAAATTGTCATGGTTTGGTAGAATAGCAATTGTTAAAATGAAGGCATTACCCAAAATTAATTTTCTATTTAGGATGTTACTGATTAGGATAAGGGAATCAGAGTTAAAGAATTGGCAAACTATAATTAATATTATTGTAATGGAGATAGGAAAGCAAGGGTTAATAAAAAAAGATGGCACAATCATCAGAAAATGGGAGGATTAGGTCTCCCTAACCTAAAATTATATTATACAGCAAATCAGATTAGATACATTATAGAAGCAATAATACGAAAAGGGGAACTAGATTGATTAGAAACAGATATGCCAGAAATAGAGTATAAATCAGAAAATAAATTTTTAAAAAAACTTACCAAGAAATTGATTGGGGAAATAGATAATCCCTTTTTGAAGAATATTTTAGAGATATAAGTAAAATATAAAGAAAAGTTATTACCTATCATTTCTCCTCTAACTCCGGTGGTGGTTATGGAAAAATTTCCAGCAAACTTAAAGAGAGAATTGGAAAAGGATTTAAGAGAAAAGAAAATAATAAAAATGGAAGATTGGATTAAAAAAGATGAGTAGAAGAGAACAAATAAAAGATTACAAGGGTTAAAGATTTCCTGGTTGAATTGCATACAACTAGAACAGTGGACAATGGAATGGATAAGGGTAAATAAGGAATGTCGAAAATATACCAGATTTGAAGAGCTGATTATACGAAGAGAAAATATGGAACGGAATGAAACAATAAAGGGTACCATTAGTGAATTTTATAAACTATTGTTGAAAACTGAAGAACAAAACAATTATTTAAAGGTAGTATGGGAGGATGGTTTAATGCATCCAATAAGTAATCAGAGTTGGGAGAAAATTTGGGATTTGGGCATTTTGAAAAATATGTCAGTAAGAATAAAATAAAGTTATTATAAATTGGTATGGAGATGGTACCTGACACCAGTAAGATTAAATCAAATAGATCAACTTTATTCAATGTTATGTTGGAGGGGATGTCAAGAAAAAGGCATTTATGTTCATATGTGGTGAAGTTGTAAATATGTACAGAAATTTTGGCAAATGGTATTTAAAAGAAATAAGAGAGATAACAGGACAAGATTTAGAAATGTTTCTAGATATTGCATTATTATCAATTTATGACAAGGTTAATTGTACCCAAGTTATGAAGGATCTGATTACAAATTTATTAACAGCAGCAAGATTAATGATACCTAGAAAATGGAAGCTACAAGGAGATTATTAGATAGAGGAATGGTATAGAGAAGTATAGGACATAGTTATTAATGAAAAATTAACATGTAGATTGAAAGTTTAAAAAGGATTGTGGAAAATTTGAAATTTTGATGGAATATGGAAGCCATTTATAGAATATGTTTTTTTAAAGAAAAAGGGGGTATACTCCTCTAAGAAAATTATTGCAGTTTTGGAAAATGGAATAAATAATTGGTATAGATGGTCCTGGGGGTGGGGAGCACTTGTAGAGGGGTAGAGAGAAATTAAATCAATATTAATAATTAAGATGAAAATTATGTATCCATTTTAAAGAAGAAGTATCATTTAAGATTGTAACACGTTTGATGTATGAATTTAAGATTATAATAAAAGAATTATTTTTAAAAAGGCGGAACTTTCTGATGGTAAGAGCTGTTCGGAAGTGGAATAGACTGCCTGGGAGCGTGGTGGAGTCTCCTCCTTTGGAGATTTTTGAACAGAGGCTGGATGGCCATCTGTCATCAGGAATGCTTGGATTGTGTTTTCCTGTATGGCAGAATGGGGTTGGACTTGGTAGCCCTGGTGGTCTCTTCCAACTCTATGATTCTATGAAAGCCTTTTCCTGCAGAACTTAGAGCATAGGCTCTAAAGTTAACTTTTTCATGCCACTGGACAGCTGTCATATTTGCCCATGATGCTCACAAGGACTCCAAACTCCCCCTGCCTGGTTGTAGAGGCTCAGCTCCCACAGTCATGAACAACATATGCCAACCAAAGAAGAGGATCCAGGGGTGAAACCTGCTTCATAGAATCCTAGAACCATGGAGTTGGAAGAGACCACAAGGGCTATCCAGGCCAACTTCAATGCTCTAGGTATTGGGTCTCTCACCAGCCCGCAGTACCATCTTTCCCCTTGTGATAATGGGAGAGACAGCCCCATTATCTGCCAGCACAGCAACCAGGTAATGAAGGGTTAACTAGGGTCTGGAGTAAGGTTACACCTTATTAAGGTCACCATCATAAGAGATGTTACAGGTCATGAGAAACACTGACCAATCAAGTATTCCAGGGAGGCAAAGCTTTGAGATTGCCAAGAGGAGAGGTTCTTGGGAAGAACAAAGAGAGTGCTGATGTGGAGGATCTCTTGACAGCTGGGTGGAAGGCTGTTTTGAGGTAGGTCTGAAGGCTGTGGCTCACAACCTCCCCTGAATTCAACAGACTGGACTTCATAAGAAATATGTAGCTTAGTTGCATCAGGGAATTTTGTTTATTTCTAACTTGGCTGAATGACTAACTCTGTCTGTAACTTCTAATGAATGCACCTGGGAGGGAGGAGCCTCCCATGAAATAGATACCCTCATGTTGTGAACTCTGCTTAGAATAAAGAAGCTTTTCTGATCTTTCTTCAGCGTGCATCCCTTTTGCTCAGTCGTTCTTCTTCTTTTCTGGCATGAAAGGGAGGGGGAGGCAAATTGCTACAGTGGTAGGGAGTAGAGAAGTAAACCCAGTAGTTTTCCCTTGAACTACACAAAATGGGATGGTCAAATCAAGGGATGGTGGCAGCTAGAGAAAGAAAAAGGCAATTAAGGTGGTTCCCAGGGAAGAGGAACCCCAAGATTGCATCACATAGTGGCAGTGGAGTCCTCAGAGGCATGCACGTGAGCACACACTGAGATTAGGGCTGTGTCACAACCCCCCTCTCTCTGGAATGGGACCTGTGCTAATTTCGGGTTCTTGCTGACAAGCAAGTGATAGGAGGCAGTGGGCAGAGATAGTGACCCATGGGAAGGTCCCTTCTACCAGGCCAGGCTCTTCATCCAGTCATCCCAGTGGCAGGGAATCTGCTCTGCTTCTAGCTGTTAGCCTGGACTTTGAGGGAGCTATCCAAGGAGCTTAACCCTTGAAGGGGTAAAACAAGCATCTTGGATGATGCCTTCAGAAACAAACCCAGAGCAGACTCGTCACCTCACTGACATGGAACCTGCTAGCTAGCCTTGCAACAGAGTATTATGATACACTGGCCTCATTCCCAGGGATTACAAAACACACACAGAGAAAGAGAAAGCGGAATTGTGTGTGACTGAGAGAGGAGGAGAGATGGGGAGGGGGACAGGAAGGGGGGCTGAAGACTGTAACGATTCCTGTTTTGGCATGGGAACAGACCCCCCCCCCCTGAGAGAATCTCACCCATTGGGCTAGAAACCAACTGGAGGAAAGCTGTTGAACTGCTAAGAAAACAATGATAATTATCTTAACGAGACTCTTTGGTTTGAAGACTCTCCTGGCAACCTTCTGTTTGCGAACTGGAGACAGAGATAGGGGAAGTTCTGGGCAGACAGACTGCATGGTAGCAGAAACAGAAATGCCTTGCGGGAGTCTTTTAGTTCCAAATTCAGAGATGGAATTCGTTTCACAAAAGGAGAACTCCCCACCGATCTCCCACATAGAAAAAGCAGAGCAGCAGCCTCACTCCCTTGTCAGGCACATTCATGAAAAAGGAGGCCCCGCAAGAGAGCTGAATTGTGATTCCAGCTTGCTAATTTAACAACACCCCTAACTTACATCTGAAGGAGGTCAACTTAGAATCATAGAATTGTAGAGTTGGAAGAGACCATGACGGCCATCCAGTCCAATCCCTTGCCAGGCAGGAAATCACGATCAAAGCATCCCCGACAGATGGCAATCCAGCCTCTGTTTAAAGACCTCCAACGAAGGAGACCCCACCACGCTCCAAGGGAGTGCGTTCCACTGCCGAACAGCCCTTACTGTCAAAAAGTTCCTCCTCATGTTGAGGTGGAATCTCTGTTCCTGCAGCTTGCATCCATTGCTCCGTGCTCCAGTCTCTGAAGCAGCAGAAAATAACCTTGCTCCATCCTCAACGTGACACCCCTAAAAAATACTTAAACAGGGCTATCATATCGCCTCTTAACCGTCTTTTTTCGAAGCTAAACATACCCAGCTCCCTAAGTCTCTCCTCTTATGGCATGGTTTCCAGGCCTTTCACCATTTTAGTTGCCCTTCTCTGGACATGCTCCAATTTGTCAATATCCTTTTTGAACTGTGATGCCCAGAACTGGACACAGTATTCTAGGTGAAGTCTGACCAAGGTAGAATAGAGCGGCACTATTACTTCCCTTGATCTAGACATTATACTTCTATTGATGCAGCCCAAAATCGCATTCGCCTTTTTAGCTGCCGCATCACACTGTAGACTCATGTTCAACTTGTGGTCTACTAGGACTCCTAGATCCCTTTCGCATGTAGTTTCATTCAGCCAGGTCTCCCCCATCCTATATCTATCCATTTCATTTTTTTGCCCTAAGTGCAGTACCTTACATTTCTCCGTTTTGAATTTCATTTTGTTAGCATTGGCCCAGCTCTCCAGTCTATCCCAGTCATTCTGAATTTTGATCCTGTCCTCTAGGGTATTAGCTCCTCCTCCTAATTTGGTGTCATCTGCAAATTTGATAAGTATGCCAATAATTCTGTCATCCAAATCATTGATAAAGATGTTGAATAGCACTGGGCCCAGGATAGAACCCTGTGGCACCCCACTGGTCACATCTTTCCAAGACAAAGAGGAGCCACTGCTGAGCACCCTTTGGGTTCGACCGATCAACCAGTTACAAATCCATTGAACAGTTAACTTGTCTAGCCCACATTTTACAAGCTTGTTTGCAAGAATGTCATGGGGAACCTTGTCAAAGGCCTTACTGAAATCAAGGTATGTGATATGCACAGCGTTCCCTTCACCTCTCTCTCTCTGGCTTCTCTTCGCAAACGAAGATTCAGGAAGGACTCATCCCGCACTTTCTGCAAGTGCACTGATGATTAAAAAGGCCAATCCGAGATAGACAAGTCCGGTTGCAGAAAGCACAGCAGAAGGTTTCCTTGGGTGATCTTTCCGGGTTGTGATTTTTTCTGCATTGTCATTGTTGGTGATCAATTTGGCCGAGCCTGAGCTGTTGTTTTAGGGAGTCCTTGTATCACTTTTTTAGAGTGCCCGTATTACGCTGACCCATGGCAAGTTCCCCATAGAACACTATTTTGGGGAGGTGATGGTCCTCCATCCTTGAAACATGCCCTGCCCAGCGCAGCTGTGTTCTCAATATCATAGCCTCAGTGCTGGTGATCCCTGCTTGCTCAAGGACAGCAACATTCATCACATAGTCAGTCCAGTGTATATTTAGGATTGTGCGTAAACAGCACTGATGGAAGTGTTTGAGGAGTTGTAAGTGGTGGCTATAAGATGACCCATGTTTCAGACCCATAAAGGAGAATAGACAGTACAATGGCTCTATACACAGTGGTTTTTGTGTTTCGCCTCAGGTGTTTATTACTCCAGACTCTTTTGTAAAATCTTCCAAATGCTCTATATGCCTTTGCTAATCTGCTAATCTGCTAATCTGCTTTGCTATGTGCTCTTTGTCAATCTTGGCATCTGAGGAGATGATGCTTCCCAGGTAGGTGAACTGCTGAACAGACTTGAGCACAGATTTGCCGACGGCAATGTGGGGATGGTGGTGTTTGTCCTGTGGTGCAGGCTGGTAAAGAACTTCTGTTTTCTTCAGGTTGACTTCCAGCCCAAACATCTCAGCAGCTGTTGCGAAGCAGGATGTTAGGCACTGCAGAGCTGCTTCTGTGTGGGCAACAAGGGCAACATCATCAGTGAAGAGCAGCTCACGGATAGATAGTTTAGAGTCTTAGTGCGAGCCCTCAGACGGCTTAAGTTAAACAAGCTACCATCAGTAGGGTAATGTATATAGATGCCGTTGCCTTCTTTGAGCTCTTTGGAGCATCATGCTGAAGAAGATTGTAAGTAAAGTTGGCGCAAGAACACAACCTTGCTTCACTCCATTATTTATTAGAAAGGGCTCTGAAAGAGCATCGCCATATCTGACTGGACCAAGCTTGCCCTCGTGTAGCAAGATAAAAATTTAAGGAATTTGGGGGGACATCCTAGTCTTTCCAGGATCTGCCACAGACCTTTTCTACTTACAGTGTCGAAGGCTTTGTTGAGGTCAACAAATGTTACATAGAGACCCTTGTTCTGCTCTCTACATTTCTCTTGCAGTTGTCTAAGGGCAAATACCATGTCTGTAGTACTCCTGTTGGCTCTGAAGCCACATTGGCTTTCAGGAAGAAGTTCTTCTGCAATGGCAGGAACTAATCTGTTCAGGAGTATCCTTGCAAGGATTTTTCCAGCAATGGAGATCAGTGTTATGCCTCGATAGTTTGAGCAATCGGATTTTGCTCCTTTTTTTCTTGTACAGGGTGATGATGACTGCATCTCGGAGGTCTGATGGCAGTTCCCCTTTTTCCCAGCAATTCACAAGGAATTCGTGGAATTTTTCGTGGAGTGCATGACCTCCGTGTTTCCAAACTTCAGGTGGGATTCCATCAATCCCAGCTGCCTTGCCATTTTAAAACTGCTGTATGGCCTTAAGGGTCTCTTCCAAAGTGGGAGCTATGTCCAATTCATTTTTCATTGGTTTTTGTATCATATGTTGGGTAGCTGAGCCTTGGACTACTCGGTTGGTACTAAAGAGACTTTGAAAGTGTTCAGCCCATCGATTCAGGATGGAGGCTTTATCAGTAATTAATATTTGACCATCTGTACGGTATAAGGAGCTTTGGACCTGATAACTACTAGGAGTCCTAGTAGACCACAAGTTGAACATGAGCCAACAGTGTGATGCGGCAGCTAAAAAGGCCAATGCAATTTTGGGCTGTATCAATAGAAGTATAGTGTCTAGATCAAGGGAAGTAATAGTGCCACTCTATTCTGCCTTGGTCAGACCTCACTTAGAATACTGTGTCCAGTTCTGGGCACCACAATTCAGAAAGGATATTGACAAATTGGAGCGTGTCCAGAGAAGGGCAACTAAAATGGTGAAAGGTCTGGAAACAATGCCTTATGAGGAGAGACTTAGGGAGCTGGGTATGTTTAGCCTGGAAAAAAAGACGGTTTAGAGGCGATATGATAGCCCTGTTTAAGTATTTGAAGGGATGTCACGCTGAGGATGGAGCAGGCTTGTTTTCTGCTGCTCCAGAGACTGGAACACGGAGCAATGGGTGCAAGCTCCAGGAACAGAGATTCCACCTCAACATTAGGAGGAACTTTTTGACAGTAAGAGCTGTTCGGCAGTGGAACACACTCCCTCGGAGCGTGGTGGGGTCTCCTTCCTTGGAGGTCTTTAAACAGAGGCTGGATGGCCATCTGTCGAGGATGCTTTGATTGTGATTTCCTGCGTGGCAGGGGGGTTGGACTGGATGGCCCTCGTGGTCTCTTCCAACTCTGCAATTCTATGATTCTAAGTAGGTCCAAACACTGCCTTAAGAGCTTCATAGAATCCTCTAGAATCACCCAGATCTGCACAGCCTTGTGTCTTTTCTGCTATATTGATCCACCACTTGTTCTGCATGTCTCGGAGTTTTTGTTGAAGTTTACTACATGTGAGATGGAAAGCTGCTTTTCTTACATGGCAAGTTGGTTGGGCGAGGTATGCCTGGTGAGCAGTTCTCTTCTTTGCCAACAGCTCTTTGATTTCTTGGTTGTTTTCATCAAACCAGTCTTGATTTTTCTTGTGGGAGAATCCTCGGGATTCTTCCTCAGACTGGAGGATACTGTTTTTGATATGTTGCCAAAGCACTGTAGGAGAAGGATCTGTAGGATGGTCTTCATGTTTAGTTTGAAGATTTGCCTGGAAGTTCTCATGGTACCTTGTTGAAGATTGTTGACTTGGAGTCTCTTCTTTAAGATGCCACCCCTCTTAGGTTTGAACTTAAGATGAAGATTTAGTTTACATCTGACGAGGCGATGATCTGTCTGACATTCTGCACTGGGCATCACTCGAGTATGGCGGACATCGCGAATGTTTCTCAGGTGGACTAGAACATAGTCAATGAGGTGCCAATGTTTGGATCAGGGATGCATCCAAGTTGTCTTCAAGCTGTGTTTCTGCTGATAGTATTTGTAATAGTCAGCTGTTGTTCTGCACAGAACTCTAGCAAGAGGCGTCTGTTATCATTGCAGTTTCCAACACCATGCTTGCCTAAGACACCTTTCCAGACTTCAGAGTTCTTTCCTACTCTGGCATTGAAGTCACCAAGGATAATAATTTTAGCTTCTACAGGGCCTTTTTTTATGAGGTGGTGTAGGTCTGTGTAGAATTTGTCTTTCTCTACAGGGTTGGCTTACATAGTTGGGGCATATATACTAAACAGAACAACATGTGTGAGGCATAAGGAAATAATGCGATCAGAGTGTCCTGTTGGCAAGGTTTCGAGTTTGGAGGCAATGGAGTTTTTAATCATGAAGCCTACTCCTGAAAGATGTTTTTCGGTTTTGGGTTTGCCAGACCAGTAAAGTGTGTAGCCGGCACCATGTTCTTTAAGGCTGCCTTCCTCATGGAAGCGAACTTCACTAAGAGCAGCGATGTCAATATTAAGCCGTGATAGTTCATGGGCTATTAGGGCAGAATGACGCTCAGGCCATTCACTATCTTCAGAGTCTCGCATGGTTCCGATGTTCCAGCATGCAAGTGTCAGTTTATTTACACCTTTGGAGGCCGGTGTGTGGCTTTGTTTCTTTGCCTTGGTTTGACCGCATCAGAAGATGCCCGTTGGCCGCGGCTAGCCAACCAGGTAGTTGCGGATGAGCTTTCTTTAGGCCACCTTTTCTAGGCCCCTCTCCATATGGAGCAAGCAGTGCTCTCCTTAAAAAAGGCTGCTTGGTTGTTTAGGATGCTGCCGAACAAGACTGTCATCTCCCGGGTCAGCCTCGAGTGACCAAAGTCCTGAACCGCCTGCATGCAGGGTTGGGTCTGCGGCTTCCAGTGCATCTTAACACCTGGTGTTTCTTCCCTTCCCTATTGCTACAGGGCTTTTTTTTTTAATCGGATTTGTCCTTCGAGCCTGTGCAATGGATTTGTCTGGTGGAGCGCAGAACTGGCCTCACCCTTTAAACCAAAGGTTCATCTGCCGTGGCCTTGCAAGCATGGATGGTAGCAGTGAGGTCCTCGGGCTGTAGGTTTGATTAGAGTTGCCTTCTCTTAGATGGTTGACCTTACAGGGTTGGACGAGCACCATCTGCCCGGGTTTGGGATTAGAGTTTTCCTTCTCCTAAAACAGTTGCCATAAGGCTAGAGAGCCCATTCTTCCCTTTGACGCTCTTTGTCAGACCCTTCGGTTTTGACCTGTCTGGCATGGGAGACCCTACCAGTGGCTATTGTGCCACCGCCAGCATAGCTCAAAACATCATTAGGGTACGCAAGCCTCTCTCCTACGACAAGGGGGCGTCAATGGAGATCCCCCTTCACCTACCAAGCTGGTAATTTTATCAAAAAAAGAGATCAGATTACTCTGGCATGACTTGTTTCTCTGAAACCCATGTTGACTTTTTGTGATTATGGCATGGCCTTCTAAATGTTCACAGACTCTCTGTTTAATGACCTGCTCTATAATCTTCCCTGGTATTGATGTCAGACTAACTGGACAATAATTGTTGGGATCCTCTTTTTTTCCCTTTTTGAAGATGAGGACATGGGAGCATCTATGGTTACTGTGTCTTCTGCTTGTGAGGTCCAGCAAATGTAAAAAATCTCCTTCTCCCTTTTGCTGTGTCCCCTCTGTTGAAGGTGGTAAGTTGAGGATGGTGTTCCTATACTTGCCACTGTAGCATTGAAGAAGAAGTTTTACTAAATGTAGCTCACCATGGAATGAAGAACCCATCCTCATTTAGTGGGTAAGAGATAGAGTCCCTTGCAAAGTAGAAGCTAAACCAGGTATTTTTATAAAGATGCTGGACCAAGTAGTGAAAGATATCTGTTTATAGCACATGATTTTCCACACATGTGTCTTGCATTTTGTTTGTGATTGGTCATTGGAATGCAAAGATAGCTATAGGCCAAGATTTTACAGTAGCTGCTGTCTGGCAGTGGAAGGTACTGCCTCATAGTGTGGTGGAGTCTCCTTCTTTGGAAGTTTTTAAATAGAGGCTGGGTGGCCATCTGTTGGGTGTGCTTTTATTGTTTGTTCCTGCAGGACAGCGGGTTGGACTAGATGGCCCTTGTGGCCTCTTTCAGCTCTATGTTTCTATGATTCTAATGATCACAGTCTACCATTTGTAACTTACTGAATCCATAGCTTTCTTGCAGAAAACCTGTAAGTGAAGTTGTGAAGATGCACATCCCAGTGCTGTCAAGAGTTCTCCAACACATATTAAGCACTTCAGATGCACACTGAGCACTTCAGATGCACATCAAACACTCTTGCTGTGCTCAAGCACCTCCTAGCCAGTGTTTGAATGCACCTAAGGGACCACCCTGATGCACATTGGTCATGGCTCATCAGCCACTCCACCATTGATCAATGAGTGCCTGTATGGCAACACCTAGAAGAAAATGGATGTTGTGAAACCATGCCATTCAGTTTTGCTCACATGCCATTTACACAGACATAAATCCAAAACAGAATACCAGCCTTTATTTGCAAGTCTGATATCTGAGGCCTTTATCTCTGAGGAAATCCCATGGTGGGAGGAGAACCAGAATAATTTGGCAGGGGATATGCATAGCCCTGACTGTCTAGTTTGACCCTTGATTAAGACAGCTTATTATCTCCCAGCTTCAGCTATGCCCAATCATAAGAAAATCTTGGAAAGATCACCTATTGGCACTAGAACTCTCCAGCAGCCATGCAGGGAAATATTAGAAGTCAAACAAAAGTGCAGAACTTACATTGTGCTTGTGCAGTGGAAACTGACACTCACAAAATTAAGTGGTGGTCAACATCCTTCAAAAAAGATGTTGACAGTTGGAACATGTCCAGTTAGGATGACCAAAATGGTGCGAGGTCTGGAAGCCATGCCCTATGAGGATCAGCTTAGGGAGCTGGGTATGTTTAGCCTGGAGAAGAGAAGGTTGAGAGGTGACATGATAGCCATGTTTTCATATTTGAAGGGATGTCCTACTGAGGATGGAGCAAGCTTGTTTTCTGCTGCTCCAGAGACTAAGACATGGAGCAATGGGTTCAAACTACAGGAAAAGAGATTCTACCTAAACGTTAGGAAGAAGTTCCTGATGGTAAGAGCTGTTTGGCAGTGGAATGCACTGCCTGGGAGAGTGATGGAGTCTCCTTCTTTGGAGGTTTTTAAACAGAGGCTGGGTGTCCATCTGTTGGGAATGATTTGATTGGATATTCCTGCATGGCAGAAAGGGGTTGGACTGGATGGGCCTTGGGATCTCTTCCAACTCTATGATTCTCTGCGTTACAGCATCCTTCTGCTGAGTACTGACATTGTGCTTCTATGTACCAGCTAATGTGCTTGCTGTTTCTGCAGTCACAGTGAATCGAGTGGTACAATAATGATACTGATGTGTACCATCAATTAAAACTGCATAAAACCAGTTAAAAGAGCATATAAAACCAATACATATTAAAGACAATCAAGACATCCAGTCATAATTTTAAAGGCATTTAGATAGGTCTGCCCAAAGAGACTGGTCTTAACTGCTGTTTAGAACGCAGGCAGAATATCCAGCTGTTGTTTCTCTTCCGGAAGGTCATTCCACAATCTGAGAGTGACTGAAGAAAATGCCTCTTGGCTAACAGTTCTCAACCTAATTTTGGCTGACAGAAGTAGATGTCCCACGGAAGACCCCAGAGGTGTATGGGATGGATCATATGGAAGAAGCAAATCCCATAGGTAACCTGGACCCAAATCACATGGGACTTTACAGGTAGCGGCCAACACATTGCACTTTGCCCAGAAACTAATTGGCTACCAGTGGAATGATTTTAATATTGGTGTAACATGATGACTCCTAGATGTGCTAGCAACCAACTTGGCTGCCATGTTTTGAACTAACAGAAGTTTCCAAATGTGGTACAGAAGTAGCCCGATGTAGACTGCATTGCGGAAGTCCAGGCTTGAGATTACCAGCACGTGCACTGCTATCTTTAGGTCCTCTGGCTCTAGGAAGGTATTTGGTGGGAGTAACAGCCAAAGCTGATACTAAGCACTATTACATATAGGTAAAACACTAAGTGAAATATGTACAAGTTCCTTCACACATGTGGTTGCACTTTATTGGCCATGGTGCAACAGTTGTATTTAGTGGAAGGTTGTGGAAGCAGAGTTGAACATGTAGTGCCATTGCACATGTGGTGCATTGAGCATTGCACATGCAGGTGTGCATTGCAATTGGGCATTTCAGCTTTGTTTGCACATTGAGTTGTGCAATGTTGCAATTCACCAATACAGAAACCTCATGCAACTCCATGAGTGTAAAAGTACACTCTGTCTCCTTGGTGTAGGATCTTGGTTATAGTTTCCAAGCTTTCATCCTGTGGGACTCAAAGTATTCCCCTGACCCACATGGCTGCTACAGTCCCCTCCACGTTCCCCCTCCTCATTATACAGTTATGGGGTAAGCAAAAGTATTATCCAATTTGAGAGTTTCAAGACCTGGATTCCCAATAGGAATATGATCCTAGTGTCATCAAGCAAAGCCTATGCTCCGGTTTGTTACATTGAATAGGTCTATTTCCTGCCAAATTGCTTTCAGATCCCCACAGGGCTGATGAAGGAATGATGAATCTGTTCCCTTCCCTGACCTGAGAGTCAACAGCAGTTTTGAATTTCTTGCTGTGAACAATGTAATGGCTGACACCTTGCATTGAGAAGGTGGAGTGTGACTTCATACACAAGAAGTTATGCAACAACAATCTGGTTAGTGAATTGCAATATGCATGCATGGTGCACATCAATGTGCATCAATGTGTGCAGTGTATATCAATGTGCATCAATGCACAATGTGCATCAATGCTCAGTGCTCATCCATTCACAATGACACCACTTGTGCAACTCTGGTTCCACAAGCTACCTTCCTCTACTGCAGTAACAGTGACAAGTAACTCAAAAGCATAGCTATGTTAATCTGGATTCCTAGATAAAGGGATTTTGTAGCACCTTTGAGACTAACTGAGAAAAAGAAATTGGTAGCATAAGCTTTCGCAGACTTAAGTCTACTTTATCAGATGCATGGAGTGAAGTGCCTAGGGACAGAGCTTTATAGCCATGAATGAGCAGGTTGTATGTGTGAACAGCAATAGAAATGCAAAATGCGTGGATGTCATGATGAGGTGACAAGTGCAGTTTTAATGATGGCCATTGGGGGACAAAGGCAGGAGGAAAGATGTTGCCTAAAGTCAAGGTGAGTAGATAACCATATGAATGGTGAAGGGAGATACTGGAATGGATGCCTGGGAACAGAAAGGAGATGTGATCAATTGGCCAAGAGCACCTTCATGAAACTGGGGTGTTAACTGGTGTTATAATATGCGTAGGATGCCAGGAAACCATTCTTTATGTTCTACCCACTGTTGATGGACTGGAGTTTGTGGACATATTTCAGTTCGGTTTCTCATTCCAATCTTCCTTTGAAGGTTGTTGTTGTTGTTGTTCAAGGACTGCTGCCCTGAGGTCCAGGATGGACTGCAACTGGTTTTTGTGCATTCTCATTCTCATTTATGTCCATTTATCCTCTGGTGCAGAGACTGGCCTGCTTGCCCAATGTAGAGTGCTGAAGGGCATTGTTGACAGGGGATGGCCTATATCACATTAGAGGATGAGCACGTGAAAGTACATCTAATATTGTGG
Source organism: Gambelia wislizenii (assembly GCA_030847615.1). Taxonomy (NCBI): domain Eukaryota; kingdom Metazoa; phylum Chordata; class Lepidosauria; order Squamata; family Crotaphytidae; genus Gambelia; species Gambelia wislizenii. The sequence goes on along the minus strand of JAUMIR010000001.1, from coordinate 497,456,962 downwards.
GCGATGTGATTAGATCCTGTGTAGATGTGTGGGCAGAGTTAATATCTGGGTTATTTATTTATTTATTTGTTTGTCTGTTTACTTACTTACTTCATTTGTTAACATATATATATAGCGTACTGTTTCTCTCAAGGTGGCTTACAATAAAATCAACTCAACTAGACTCTAAACTATCTAGTCCGTGAGCTGCTCTTCGCTGATGATGCTGCTCTTGTTGCCCACACAGAAGCAGCTCTGCAGCGCCTAACATCCTGCTTCGCAAAAGCTGTAGAACTGTTTGGGCTGGAAGTCAAACTGAAGAAAACGGAAGTTCTTTATCAGCCTGCACCACAGGATGAACACCACCATCCCCACATTGCCGTCGGCAACTCTCATAGAATCATAGAATTGTAGAGTTGGAAGAGACCACAAGGGCTATCCAGTCCAGCCCCCTGCCACGCAGGAAATCTTGATCAAAGCATCCCCGACAGATGGCAATCCAGCCTCTGTTTAAAGACCTCCAAGGAAGGAGACCCCACCATGCTCCAAGCAAGTGCATTCCACTGCTGAACAGCTCTGACTGTCAAAAAGTTCCTCCTAATGTTGAGGTGGAATCTCTGTTCCTGGAGCTTGCATCTGTTGCTCCGTGTTCCAGTCTCTGGAGCAGTAGAAAACAAGCCTGCTCCATCCTCAGCATGACACCCCTTCAAATACTTAAACAGGGCTATCATATCGCCCCTTAACCGTCTTTTTTCCAGGCTAAACATACCCAGCTCCCTAAGTCTCTCTTCATAAGGCATGGTTTCCAGACCTTTCACCATTTTTATTGCCCTTCTCTGGACATGCTCCAATTTGTCAATATCCTTTTTGAATTGTGGTGCCCAGAACTGGACACAGTATTCTAGGTGAGGTCTGACCAAGGCAGAATAGTTCAGCAGTTCACCTACCTGGGAAGCATCATCTCCTCAGATGCAAAGATTGACAAAGAGATCAATCACAGATTAGCAAAGGCATATACTGCATTTGGAAGACTTTACAAAAGACTCTGGAGTAATAGACACCTGAGGCAAAGCACAAAAATCAGTGTGTATAGAGGCATTGTACTGTCTATTCTCCTTTATGGGTCTGAAACATGGGTTACCTATCGCCAACACTTACGACTCCTCGAACGCTTTCATCAGTGCTGTCTACGCACAATCCTAAATATACACTGGACTGACTATGTGATGAATGTTGCTGCCCTTGAGCAAGCAGGGATCACCAGCATTGAGGCCATGATTTTGAGAACACAGCTGCATTGGGCAGGGCACGTTTCTAGGATGGAGGACCATCGCCTCCCAAAAACAGTACTCTACGGTGAACTCGCCACGGGTCAGCGTAAGAGGGGGGCTCCAAAAAAGCAATACAAGGGCTCCCTGAAACAACATCTCAGGCTCGGCCAATACCAACAATGGTCTGCCCTGGCCTCACATCAGGAGGCATGGAGATGCACTATCCACAATGCTGCAGCCTTATTTGAGAACTCACACTGAACAAGTCTCAAAGAGAAACGACAACGCAGAAAGAATCACAACCAGGAAACATCACCCAAGGAGACCTTCTGCTGTGCTTTCTGCAACCGGACTTGTTTATCTCGGATTGGCCTTTTTAGTCATCAGCGCGCTTGCAGAAAGCACGGGATGAGTCCTTCCTGAATCTTCGTTTGCGATGAAAAGCCAGAGAGAGAGAGATGTGTGGGCAGAGTTGACATCTGGGTTACGGTATTTATTTATTTATATATTTACTTACTTCATTTGTTAAAATATTTATAGCCTACTGTTTCTCTCAGGGTGGTTTACAATAAAATCAACTCAAAAGAATAATTACAAAAGTTGAAAAGATTAACAATATATTAGTTAGTTTTTCAATTTAAAAACACACAGTTTAAAACCAGTTGAAACAATCTTGAATAGTATGTCTATAAAACATGTACAGCCTGGATAAAACCAGTTTTGCCCAGAGGCATTAATAAAAAGCCAAGTTTTAACTTGGCACTGAAATGATTTTAACATTGGGACCAATATGTCCTCCAGAGGGAAAGAATTGCGCAACTGAGGTGCAACCACAGAAAAGACCCCTCTCCCATGTCCTCTCACAATATATTTCCCCTATTGGTGGGACATGGAGGAGGGCCCCTCTCATACATCTCAGTTCTTGGGCAGGCATATATTCTTGGGCAGCCATCTGTCCGGAGTGCTTTGGTTGTGTATTCCTGCATGGAAGAGGGTTGGACTGGTTGGCCCTCATGGTCTCTTACAACTCTATGATAATACAGTGATTAGTAGGAGATATGATGGCCATGTTTAAATATTTGAAAGGATCTGAAATTGAAGAAGGTGCAAGCTTGTTTTCTGCTGCTCCAGAGACTAGGACATGGAGCAATGGGTTCAAACTACAGGAAAAGAGATTCCTCCTAAACATCAGGAAGAATGTCCTGGTGGTAAGAGCCGTTCCACAGTGGAATCTGCTGCTGCCTGGAAGTGTGGCTATGTATAAGTAGTCTCAGATGGGAGCTGTACATGACCACTGGGTGGGGGGTTGGCCGTCCCCTGTCTTTGGTCTGTTTTGTAATAGATTAGTCCTGGGTACAATTCTTGCCCTCTCAGTTTGGTGTTGTTTTTAATTCATCTGGTGGGTACTGTAGCTTGAGGAATGCTTGTTGTAATTCCATGAGTTAATGTGCGGCAATTCACATTATAGCACCTTGTCTAGATGAGATCCTCAGTCTTTTATTAGCTTGTAAATGCCAAAATGTATTTGCAAACTAAAAGAAGACAAATTCTATTCTGCCTTGGTCAGACCTCACCTAGAATACTGTGTCCAGTTCTGGGCACCACAATTCAAAAAGGATATTGACAAATTGGAGTGTGTCCAGAGAAGGGCAACTAAAATGGTGAAAGGTCTGGAAACCATGCCTTATGAGGAGAGACTCAGGGAGCTGGGTATGTTTAGCCTGGAAAAAAGACGGTTAAGAGGCGATATGATAGCCCTGTTTAAGTATTTGAAGGGGTGTCACGTTGAGGATGGAGCAAGCTTGTTTTCTGCTGTTCCAGAGATTGGAACACGGAGCAATGGATGCAAGCTCCAGGAACAGAGATTCCACCTCAACATGAGGAGGAGCTTTTTGACAGTCAGAGCTGTTCGGCAGTGGAACACACTCCCTCGGAGCGTGGTGGGGTCTCCTTCCTTGGAGGTCTTTAAACAGAGGATGGATGGCCACCTGTTGGGGATGCTTTGATTGTGATTTCCTGTGTGGCAGGGGGTTGGACTAGATGGCCCTCATGGTCTCTTCCAACTCTGCAATTCTATGATTCTAGGAAACACCCTGAGTCCCACTTTTCAGCTGATTCCATTTTCTGACAGGGCCCCATTCCCTAACCTGTCAGCTAAGCGGGGGCTTCCTGGATGGCAAACGTAAATACCACTTCCGGTAGGCAAAAAGCAGTGAGATGGAAGCTTTGTTCAAAGGAGAAAAACTGTTTTTCATTCTGTAACATTTCTGGGTGAATGTGTTATGTTACTGAACCAAGGCCAGCAAGTCGGTGGCTAAAAATATACAAGTCGCAAGGCAAGCCAGTGCATTATTTATTGCAAAGTCAAGTCCAACTTGAATCATTGGAGCAAGTTGAGTCTGAGCTGAATTCGTGTCAATCGACTCGAGTCTACATTACTGCCTTTTGGATGCAATCAATAACTGCTAACTTCAGTTCCATCTCTGTCAGAGAGACAGAACCATCCTATCTGGAAAGTATCGTCGGTTTTCACAGGAAAAAAAGAGAAAATGAGGAAGAGAAAGAAGGCTGAGAAGGGAAAAGAAGAAAGGGTGGGGGTTGCTTAGAAGGAATCAGTCCAGACTTTTTTATGCCAAGATAAACTGGGTGATGATATCATATACATCTCATTTGCCACATAATTAAGGCTCATAATATTTCATGCAAGAAGACTGGAGCCGGGCTTATACTCCCTTGTTCCCATCCATAAAATCTGGGAAAGGCCAGGGAAAGAGAAACTAATTCATAACACCTCTAAAAATAAGTTATTTTAAAATCTATACTACTAAAAGATTGTGAGTGTGTGTGTTTGCCTTTGCTATAGCTCCAAAAACCATGAAATGTAGACACCTAAAACCTGACATGCATTCTAAGGGGACCCCTGTAGTGTGCAGCTCAATGTTAGCTTGTGTTTAAAATGCATTTTTAAAAGTTTAAGATATTTCTATATTGCTTCCCAGCCCACAAAGGTTTCTGAGGCAATGAACAAATAAAAGCAGTTTTAAAAGTTCAGAGATAAAAACATTTTAAAAACACGTTAAAATACTCTTCAAAAACATTTAAAAGCAGTCTAAAAACAATCCTAAAATATATATTTGAAATAGAGCAATTTCAGACAAGTCATTCAGAAAGTCATGCCGAACAGCACTGTTTTGGCTATCTTTTGGCAACCTAAAAGAGATGGAGCCAGCCTAACTGTCTTGGTAGGGAGTTCCAAAGTTGAGGTGCCACTACAGGGAAAGCCCTGTTATGTGTGCATACCAACCTAACTTCATGAGATTTTGGAACATGCAACAGGGCCTCCTCTGAGGAGCTTAGATTTCTGGCAGGCTTGTGTGGGAGAAGGAGGTCTTTCAGATATCCTGGTCCTGAGCTGTTCAGGGCTTTGTAGATCAAACCAAGCACCTTGAATTGAGCTCCCAAGCAAATTGGAAGCTAGTGCCATTCTTGTAAGACTGGTGTTATATGGGAGATTTTCACATGGGGCCAAAATGCCCCGTGACTGCCCCGCCACCTCCTCTCCTGTTCCTGCCATGGAATAACGTAAATCTTTCACACACTTACCATAATTCCATGGCAGGAACAGGCTCCCCCTCCCCTTGCTGGCCGGCTGTAAATGCAGCCATCGTAAGGCTGCTTTTATGACCGGCCGCCTGAAACGTTATCACATTATCGCGTGATAATGGCTGGACGGTAAATTTTAAAAATAAAACTCCCCCAAACATAAAATCAGTTCACCAAGCACAAAAACACACTTCAAATCACAAAATCAAAATAGGGAGGGTAAAATAAAGGGTGCCACTTACCTGGATGTCCAGATCGTACCAGGAAGTGCTCGGAATGGACCTCCCCTCCGCGGCTGTCATTTCGGAACAGGAACGGGGCTCCTGTTTGCACACCTGTGATTGCGTGATAGCGACAGAATGGGAGGATAATTCATGATGAAAAATCATGATTACATTGTTCCGTAACAGTCACGGGAGCAGGATGGATACAGGACAGAACGGTGTCAACATCGTCTGAAAGGGAAAACCTTTCCTGACCCTGTTCTGTTCCTGCCACAGGATATATAGACCGTGTGAAAATCTCCATATGGTCTCTAATATGCACACCCAACACCAGTCTGGGTATTGCATTTTGCAGTTGCTGCAACTTCTGAATGCTTTTCAAGGGTATCCCCACGTAGAGCACATTACAGTGGTCTAATGAGAATTGAGGTGTCTTTAGTACCATCCTCAGTCACTAGGGGGCAGATTTCCCTAAGTTTCCCTAACCATCAGGGAGGAATCTGCAGGCAGGACTCAATGATTGCTCTTTTCTGCAGTGGGTCTCTAGGCAGCTCCAGTGTTCCATGCCTTCCTATGGCCCTCTACTCCTTCAGACAGGACAGAGAGGTGGGAGTGCAGATGTTTGGTATGCAGTGGAGGAGAGTGATATCAAGTGATGTCAAGCCAGGTGTCACCTATTCTATATCTGTGCATTTCAAGTGTAGTTTCCTACATTTCTCCCTGTTCAAACTCATTTGGTTAATATTGGCCCAGCTTTCTAATCTGTTAAGGGGATAATTTTGGATTCTGATCCTGTCCTCTAGGGTATTAGCTACTCCTCCTAATTTGGTGTCATCTGCAAACCTGATAAGTATGCCCCTAATTCCCTTATCCAAGTCATTGATAAAGATGTTGAATAGCACTGGGCCAGGACAGAACCCTGTGGCACCCCACTGGTCATTTCTCTCCAGGATGAAGAGGAGTCATTGGTGATGACCCTTTGGGTTTGGTCAGTCAACCAATTACAAATCCACCTAACAGTTGCATTGTCTAGCCCACAGGTTACTAACTTTTTTCCAAGGATATCATGGGGGACCTTGTCAAAGGCCTTACTGAATTCAAGATACACTACATCCACAGCATTCCCTTCATCTGCCTAATGGTAAGAGTTGTTTGATAGTGGAATCTGCTGCCTCAAAGTGTTGCCTAAATTGTGTGTGGTCCATGGGGACCCACTCATGACAGTCAAATTAAGATATTAATTTGGGGAATTTTAATTAGCTCAAAGGTATCGCTGCGAGAGGTCGGGTAACTTCGTGATCTTTGCACCTGGGTATACTAGTACTCACTGAGGAGACTCCAAGCCAAAATGAAAGAAAAGTTTTTTTTTTAATTGGAAAACAATCACAGCAGCATTCAACACATGCACTTAGGGTCATAAGACAACCACACAAGGTTAACAAAGAATCAGGAAGAAACACTTGGATAGTGGAGATAGATTTAGGGAACAGGCTATAATTACCTGTCTGGAGAGCAGAGATTTGTGCAGCAGAAAAAGACTCAGGCTTGAAGCTGAAAGTGATGTGGTGGTCAGGCAGAGTGATGGTGTCCAACTATAGCAATACACTTTGGCTATGATTTGGGGTAATATTTATACCCAACATTTGGGGTAATATTTAAACCCAATTTATACCAATATCGTACCCTTAAGGGGTGTTTCAAGTGAAAAACAATGTCTAGATGAATTTCCCAAGGTTAAAATATGGAATCATAGAATCATAGAATTGTAGTGTTGGAAGAGACCACGAGGACCATCCAGTCCAACCCCCTGCCACGCAGGAAATCACGATCAAAGCATCCCCGACAGATGGCAACCCAGTCTCTGTTTAAAGGCCTCCAAGGAAGGAGACCCCACCACGCTCCGAGGGAGTGCATTCCACTGCCGAACAGCTCTTACTGTCAAAAAGTTCCTCCTCATGTTGAGGTGGAATTTCTGTTCCTGGAGCTTGCATCCATTGCTCCAGCTATGCTGATTGGCTGTAATGGTTGAGACATTAAAGTTCATGGGCATATGGCCTTTGTATTGTGGATAGGAAAGTATTTTCTTTCTTTGTATTGTGTGAAGGAAAGACATTTCATGGACATTTCATGGATAATGGATATTCTGGTCACTGTTAGTTTTGGAGTATGGCTCACTGTCAGGTACATCCACGGAAAATTAGAACATTCCACCCTAATGACTGTCTAAGGGAGGGTTTCACTTAATCACATCTGGGGAATTTCCATGACACCTTTGTAGGCCCTAATGATCTCCACTAGCCCCTATGTTTGAATTGGCCTGGTCTACTTGAAACAATGTGAAGTGTCTAATAAACCAAACGATGAATTATGAGTGGGAGGGGGGTGTAAGGCCAGGTAACAAGAGTGTGGTGGAGTCTCCTTCTTTGGAGGTTTTTAAATAGAGGCTGGATGGTCACCTGTTAGGAGTGTTTGGACTGTATTTCTATATGGCAGAAGGGGATTGGACTGGATGGCCCTTGTGGTCTCTTCCAGCTCTATGATTCTATGATTAAAGATAAAGGAGGACTGAGGTAGAAGGGGGGAAGACCAGTGAAAAATGAAATTGGTGCAAGCAGGGAGAATTAAAAGCAGATGGGATGCAAACGTTTACCAGAGATGCTCTAATGTGAGGCAGGATAAAGCCTGGATCCCCTTGATAGTTCTACCTACAATAGAACCACTAGATCAACTGTCGACCTAAGTCAACTCTTATGCAAACCCCATTGTTCCCATGGGTCTACTTTAATTGGGACTATCAAAATGTTCAGGTCCTAATTAGCTTTGTGGACATAATTCAGGCAGAGGGAGTGCTGGTATCTTCCAGTATGGGTCATATTGGCCTCAAGACACATTTGTGAAGCTTGTATATTCAGTTGTAAGAGTCTGTAGCAATAAACACCTGAGGCAAAGCACAGAAATCAGTGTGTATAGAGCCATCGTACTGTCTATCCTCTTTTATGGATCTGAAACATGGGTCGCCTATCGCCACCACCTACGACTCCTCGAGCGCTTTCATCAGTGCTGTCTACGCACAATCCTAAATATACACTGGACTGACTATGTGACGAATGTTGCTGTCCTTGAGCAAGCAGGGATCACCAGCATTGAGGCCATGATCTTGAGAACACAGCTGCGCTGGGCAGGGCACGTTTCTAGGATGGAGGACCATCGCTTCCCCAAAATAGTACTCTACGGTGAACTCACCACGGGTCAGCGTAAGAGGGGCGCTCCAAAAAAGCGATACAAGGACTCCCTGAAGTAACATCTCAGGCTCGGCCAAATTGATCACCAACAATGGTCCGCCCTGGCCTCACATCGGGAGGCATGGAGACGCACTATCCACAATGCTGCAGCCTTATTTGAGAACTCACGCCAAACAAGTCTTGAAAAGAAACGACAACGCAGAAAGAATCACAACCCGGAAACATCACCCAAGGAAACCTTCTGCTGTGCTTTCTGCAACCGGACTTGTTTATCTTGGCTTGTCCTTTTTAGTCATCAGCACACTTGCAGAAAGTGCAGGATGAGTCCTTCCTGAATCTTCATTTGCAAAAAAAAAAAAAAAAAGCCAGAGAGATTATTTAGTCCCACTTTGGGAGAAAGGCAGCATATAAATGAATTACATACATTACCTCTCTCTCTGGCTTTTCTTCGCAAACGAAGATTCAGGAAGGACTCATCCCGCACTTTCTCCAAGCACGCTGATGACTAAAAAGGCCAATCTGAGATAAACAAGTCCAGTTACATACATACACAAATAAACAAAATTCAGCACAAATGTCAGGTGTTAGAATCAGTGTACAACTCTGTACACAAAGTGTAAGATTCTACATCAAGGCGATGGAATGTAACTTCATACTCACAGAATTATACAGCCATTGAGCAATGTCACCTTGTTTGTGAATTATGATGTTGCATAACCCAACACACAATCAAATGTGTATCTGCATGCAGATATGCATGCCCATGTACCATGGGACTGTACGCACAACTCTGCTTACACAGCTTTGAACCAAAGGTGGTCAATCTGTGCCAGGCAAAATGGTCCAACCACTTCCGTAGCAGAACCTATACCTGTGAAAGTCATTGATTAAGTTCTAGCATCACCACCAAACCTCTGCCTAGGATCTCAGCCATGGGTTTTGCTGCCTGCACAGCTGTTTCCCTTGTTCAAAAGGTGCAACCCTTTGTTTGCACCCAGCTGCTTCTTTGTCTCCTGAAATGAGCCACCTGAGTCTTTCAACCAGTCAGGCTTGGCCTTGGTTCTGTCTCTTTGACAGGTGCATTTGTGGATCTGCATCGCAGACTTCCAGCTGAGCTGCGCTTTGGCCCAAGACATCTTGTGAATAACAACAGAAAGAGCCAGACTGATCAAAGCCCGCTTGCAAGGCATCTGAAAGGAGAGACTCTCAGTCCAGGAAGCGGGCAGATGAAAAAGGGTGTGGGCCAAGGCGGCAGCTCATTTCCAAGTTGGAAGATTTTAATTAGACCTCATTATTTTCCCTCTTCTCCCCTCCCTCCTTGCCTTTAGACAACGTTGACATCTGCAAAGGGTTACCGGCAGGGATCCAGGCAGGCGCACTTGAAATGAGTACATTGTAATTATCTACTTTTAATGAGGAGCCCTTACGGATGACCCACCTCTGCCCTCCCGTATTGTCAATACTTGTAAGGTTTGCCTTCCCTACAAAAATACTCACCCATCTTCCCAGTGCTTGAAATGCAATGAAAAGTCTGAGTGATGGTGCTGGTGGGGAGAGGATGTGAGTCACCAGTACAAGGTTCCAATCCTGCCTGACAGCCATGTCCTTTTTTTCTTGTTTGTTTGTTTTTCAAATTTTATGAAAACTTTTAACCAAGTTACATTTACATGATAGCAAAAAAAAAAAAAAGTTCAATACAGTTACAGAAAGGAAAGAAACAGAAAAAAAAGAAGAACCTAAAACAAACCAGCAATACAGTCTTCTCTCTCTCTCTCTCTCTCTGGCTTTTCTTCACAAACGAAGATTCAGGAAGGACTCATCCCGTGCTTTCTGCAAGCGCACTGATGACTAAAATGGCCAATCCGAGATAAACAAGTCCGGTTGCAGAAAGCACAGCAGAAGGTCTCCTTGGGTGATGTTTTTGGGTTGTGATTCTTTCTGCGTTGTCGTTTCTCTTCAAGACTTGTTCGGTGTGAGTTCTCAAATAAGGCTGCAGCATTGTGGATAGTATGTCTCCATGCCTCCCGATGTGAGGCCAGGGCGGACCATTGTTGGTGATCAATTTGGCCAAGCCTGAGATGTTGTTTCAGGCAGTCCTTGTATCGCTTTTTTGGAGTGCCCCTCTTACGCTGACCCGTGGCAAGTTCACCGTAGAGTAGTATTTTTGGGAGGCGATGGTCCTCCATCCTAGAAACGTGCCCTGCCCAGCGCAGCTGTGTTCTCAATATCATGGCCTCAATGCTGATGACCTAAAACAAACCAACTACTCAGGGGTTATCTATAAAATGGAAAAAGAAGCAAAACTGCTCTGCAGTAATGGCAATTTGCAGCAGCTGCTGTTTGTCTTGATTGGTTTTTTTTGCAGGCATAAGCATCACATGCATGTGGATCTAGATGGTGGCTGAAAGTGAATTACTCACATTTTTACTTACCGCAATGTGCTGCTGCTGAACATTTTTTTTAAAAAAAATTCCAAAATGTGATAGAGTGATATTTTACCTTCACAAAAATGAAAATACAACAACACCCCATTTTTCGCCTTGCTTGCTAAGGTGAAAATCCAACATGGCAGCTCCGTGTGCTTGCCTTGTAAGCATGTCCCACCCCCTGTGCTACTTTGAACAATCAGCTTTGTGCTTCAACTCATATGGAAAAGCAGATAAATTTGAGTTGCTTGTCCCAACGAGCGGGATGCATATTCCACCCCTGTTTTTTAAAAACTCCAGGAAAAGCTGCAAAAGCTTTTCCTTCTGAATTTTTGACATTTTTGACCCTCCTGCTTCTGAATATAGCAAAATGTTGCAGGATGCCATTAAGACAGGTCATATTTTCCTCGCATTCCATGAGGAGTATTTTTGCCATTTAGACAACCCCTCAGTTGCAAGAGTTGTACAGTATATCAACTTAATATCAGTAGGTCTAAGGCCAAATCCATACTACACAGACAATCCAGTTTAAAATCGGATTATTTGCCATGGCTCCTTTCTATTGAATCCTGGGATTTGTAGTTTGGTGAGACACCAGTGCTATTTGGCAGAGAAGGCTAAAGACTTTGTAAAACTATGCATCCCAGGATTCCATAGGAAGGAGCCATGGCAAATAATCTAGTATCAAACTGGATGATTTGTGTAGTGTTGATTTGCCTAAGTATATTGATTATATGTCTAATGCTTGCAGTAAAGTAGCTAAAATGGGTTAATCCAAAAGTTCAAGTCTCCTTCTGGAGGTTCAAATGATGTGGTTTCAGATCTTGTATGTGCTTTTCCTGTGCTCAGAGGCACTCAGGTTCCTTTGCATTTTTTCTCCATCACCTGGCCTATAGCATCTAAAATGGGTTCAGGAACTCTACCTTTTGCTGAGAGTAAAATTGGTCTGTTACTTGCAGACCCAGACCGTGCAACCCCTCCGCCCCTTTGAATGAAAACTCAACACTTGTTATTGGATACAAAGATTATATTTTGGTTACATCTTCAGAAAACATAGGTTAGATACAGGTTAGTGAATACATGTTTTGGCAATAAAATATGGCCGCAATTTATGGCTAGATGGTTGGCGGCAATGTCTGGGTCGTGACCCCTTTTCTTGAGCCCATCCATGTGGGCCAAGACACCTGTCAGCCCATGCCGACACCCTGGAGGAGAGGGCTGTTGGCCGGGCCATCTGCCCGACTCCCTCTCCTCCCCTGAAAACAACAGTTAATTGCTAGAGGCGGGGTCTCCCTTGAACTTGAACTTGAACTAGCGCTTGAACTTGCACTTGATGGAGACCCCTGACCTCCTGACCTATCACGACCCATGACATCCGCCAACAAGGCTTTTCCCCCCGGAAACACCTTCCGCCAACCATCTCGTCATCAACAGGCAGCCCTAGAGGCCTGCACAAGGTCCCAGCGCTGATAGGGCCTTACGCTCAGGCCGGATGTATGTGGCGTAAGCCCTGGACCTCCATCGGCCCAGCTTCATGATGGCTTCTGCTGACAGGCCCCCTTCTGCTGCCATGGTAGCAGCTCCTATGTGGAAGGAATGGCTGCCGAATTCTTCTGCTGGCAGCCCCATCCGCTTCAAAGCCTTCTTCAGCACACCCACAAACTGATACCTCGTGAGCGGGATCCCATCCCGATGCTGGAAAAGGGGGCCCTTAGATGACCCCCGCACTTGCAGGAACTCCTGCATACAGGTGACCGGGCACGGGAATACGTCCGCGATCTTCTGCAGGTGAAGAGTGGCCCCATGGCCGCGCTGGTCAGCCTTAGACCGACGGATGTGCAGCGTCATGCCTTTGCTGGAGATGGTCACATCGTGCCACTGCAGTGCCCTGCCTGAAGTGTCTTGTTTGGAGGAACAGACCACCTCCCTGACTCTCAGGGCCCCGAAGAATGCCGTGGTGTACGCCGTACTGAACAGCAGCGCCTCGTAAGCAGAGTGGCAAATGGAGGGTAGCAGGCCCGCCAGCCGGGCAAGCGTCTCGAAGGACACTGGGCGCCTCCCATCCACAGCCTTTGGTGCCGCTCGTCTCCACCCCTCCAGGGCCTTCTTCACCAAGAAGGTATTGCAGGGATCCCCGTAGCCTGCCGCTTTACTGAAGAAGATGCCCGCCACCTGCCCGCGATGGTTCGAGACGCCCGGCCCTGTTCCTTCAGAGCGGCCAGGTAGTGCAATACCTCTCGTTCAGATGCCGGCCACGATATCCTGTAGCCCTGCTGCTGCCGGAATGCCATGAACTGAGAGGCCGCCCGCTTATAACTAGTTTGCATTGAAGGCGCCAAGGAATCAGCCACGCCTTGCAGCACTAAACGCTCCCAAGGTTCCAGAGGTCTGCTGGAAACGGGGTAGCCATCTCGTCGGCTTCGGGGGCCAGCTGGCGGAAACGCTCCTCCTGAAATCGAGATAAGGCATCTGCAATCTCGTTATCCACGCCCGGGATGTGTCGAGCGTGGAACGTGATGTTGGACTCCAGGCATATGAGTACAAACCGGCGTACCAGTCGCATCACCCTGTCAGACCTGGAGGACTGCCTGTTGATGATGCTCACCACTGCCTGATTATCACACCAGAAACACACCCTTTTGTCCCTGAATTCCTCCCCCCATATCGCAAGAGCCACAAGAATGGGAAAGAATTCCAGGAATGTGAGATCCCTCGCCAGGCCAGATGCAGACCATTCCTGCGGCCATGGATGTGCACACCAGTGGCCATTGTAATACACCCCGAAGCCTAGGCTGCCCGCCGCATCCGAGTGCACCTGCAGGCCGGCCTCCAGGTTCAGCCTCCTTTGCCAGGCAGAGATACCATTGTAGTATCTTAGGAAATCAAGCCAGACGCCCATGTCTTCCTTGACCCCTCTCGTCAGGCGGATGCGGTGGTGTCGGGCCCTCACTCCCCCCGTGAGCCGTGCGATGCGGGCGCAAAAGGCCCTACCCGGCGAGACCACCCTGCATGCAAAATTTAGATGCCCCAGCAGCAATTGTGCTTCCTTCAGTGTGATTTTCTCCCTTCGCCAAAGGTCGACCAGCATCCCCTTCAGTCCCTCGATCTTGTCATCAGGAAGCCTGGAGACTCCCGCCACGGAATCCAGCTGTATTCCCAGGTACACAAGGGACGTGGAAGAACCCACCGTCTTATCCGAGGCCAGGGGGACTCCGAGCTCCTCTGATAATGCCTGAAAGGGAGAGAGCAAGAACCCACACTCCTCCCCCCCGGCGGGGCCCATCATGAGGAAGTCATCCAGGTAGTGGGTGATGAAAGGTGAACCTGCCCTGTGCTGCAGGGCCCATTGTAGGAATGTGCTGAAGGTCTCGAAGGCTGCGCAGCTGATGGAGCAACCCATCGGTAATGCCATGTCATAATACCACTTATCCTGGAATTTGAAGCCCAGCAGGCAATGATCGTCCAGGTGCACTGGTAACAGGCGGAATGCCGACTGGATGTCGCACTTGGCCATAAGGGCCCCTGGACCACATCTCTGCAAGAGCTGGATGGCATGGTCCAATGATGCGTACCTGACCGTGCATAGCTCCGGAGGAATGGCATCGTTGACAGAAGCCCCTTTTGGATAAGATAAGTGGTGTATGAGACGGAATTCCCTGGGGGCCTTCTTGGGAACCACCCCAAGCGGTGAGATCCGCAGATTGGGCATGGGAGGTTGCTCAAATGGGCCAGCCATGCGACCCGCCTCCAGCTCCTTCCCAATTTTCCAGGCCAATACCTCCGGCAGCTGCGCCGCAGACTTAAGGTTGCCTGAGGTGGACGCTACCCTTGGACCCTGGAAAGGTATACGAAAGCCCAATTCAAAGCCTGAGGCCAGATAAGCTGCCGCCTCCTTCTTGGGATAGGCTGCCAGGAGGGGTTGCATGGCGTCCAATTTTACTGGGGTTGCCGCCATGCGACCCCACCCCCCACTCCCATGGGTCCCCTCACTTGGATGGGCTGGCATTGGTGCCCCCTCCAGACCCTGCCTCTCGTCTGGCACCACCTGAGGCAGGGCGGCCGTTCTGAAAGGACTGGCTCCCACCCCCTTGGCGGGAACAGTTTACCTTCAGATGGCCACCCCCACAACTGTCGCAGGAGTGGTCGAACCTGCACTTGTACCGGGAGCACTTTCCCCCGTTGTACTCCCAGCACACTGGCTTCTTCCCCTCCTTTTTTCGATTGGCCTTGGGGGGATCGCTCTTCTCCCGCCGGCCTGGGCCAGTGGCCTGCAGCCAGGTAGGGTAGTCAATGGTTTCCCATCTGTGCATGGGGGATCTGGAAGCCTTCTTCCTGCACTCAATGTCATACATGATGGCATTGGCATCGCCCGCCTGAGACCTGACCCTGATCACTTGACGGAGGTGATTGATCAGGTGCCAGGCCCGCTCCGGAAAGACCAGAGCCACTACCCCCATGAAGACCGAGTAGCCACTGAGCCAGTTGGCAAAAGTGCGTTCCATAGTTTCCGAGCCAGTTTTCTCATTCTCCTTCTTATCACTCCTGTGAACCCTGGCCTCTTCACCCGGGGGTGGGGCCAAGGAGAAAACATCAACATAGTAGTCCTGCAGAATCTTGGAACGCACTTTGTGGTCCAGATGGCCCCCCGGAGGGTCCTCCTTGGATTTGGCCTCCCTGAGCTCCTCCCTCTCGGCCGCGCCCCCCGCAGCCTTGCGCTCCTCGCCCGCCTTTTGCCTGGCCTTCCGGAGCTTGAGGGCCCATCCTGGAAGGCCGGGTTTGAAAGACCCTTTTTCCCAATACCTGTACTTGTCCTCATCGGAAGACTCACCCGATGAAGACCCGGAGCGTGACCTCCGCCGCTTCTTCTTCGGGCTGCGTCCTCCACCAGATCCGCTGCGTTGTCGTGATGCTGAACCCCGTGACTCAGATCGCTCGGAGTCTCTTGAACCACTCTGACCTCTGGACCTGGATCGCCTTGACCTTCCGCTGCCACTGGAAGACGTGCTGGGTTCCATGCTCAGGGCCACCGGGAGCATCTGCCCTTCCTCCCGCACCATGGGAGGGGGATCCTTAGTCGCGTCCACCTTCTGGACCAGCACATTCAGGACCTCCATGATGTCCACCAAGGTGAGTGCCGGGGCTCCAAAGGCCTCCACCGGAGAGCGGTGGGCCTCCATCGGCACATGTTGGGGCACGGTCCCAGTTATCACCTGGCTGGGCCCAGGCTCATCCCCCGGGGGGACCACCCTTTGTTCCCCAGCCGAGTCCCCCCCCCGCTGGAGGTTGCTCCCCAGCAGGAGGTGGTAGGTCCTGAACGTGGCGCTGTTTCGCTGTCCGCTTAGGCCCCATCTCCCAACCCCGCCAGGTGATTGACTACATGGTGACTCCTGTACAGGGTCGCTAGCCCTTGAGCAGAGTAGTGGGAACCTCGTGGTTTTATTTAGCGCCGGCCGCCGCCTCATGGCCCGAACCCTGTAAAAAGAAAATCACTGCCTGCAATGCAAGAAGGGGGAGGGGGTGCCCGTGCAATCTTGGCTGGAACCCCTTGTGCCAGGCCTCTGCCTGCAGGCTCCCCCGCCGAGGGGGCCCCCGCCTGCCTGCCCCTTGGCAGGGAAGAGGTAGTGGCCGCCCGCTCCTGCTGGCTGTTGTGTGTGTGTATATATATCTATGGGTTATATACAGTTGTCCCTTCACATTCGCTGGGGTTTGGTTCCAGGACCTCCCGTGAATACCCAAATCCGTGAATACTCAAGTCCCATTATATGCAATGGCAAAACAAAATGGTGTCCCTGATATAAGATGGCAAAATCAAGGTTTGCTTTTGGGAGAATTATTTTTTAAAGAATATTTTCAAACCGTGAATACTTAAAACCGTGAATGTCAAATCCGTGAATGTGGAGGGACAACTGTATATATATGTATATATATATCTTATTGGCGGCCCCCCACGGGGGTGCTGGGGGGGGACCCCCCACTGTCTGCCTGAGAGGGGGGATGCCCTCCCCTCCCCCTCCTCCCCTCCCCCACCCTGAATCTGGAAGGAGGAGGATGGGTGGGTGGGGCATCACGCAGCCCCCGCTGGAGGCAATGTGCTGGGGTGGGATTCCCCCCCTGCCCCCACGAACACACCACTGAAACCCCCGACCCTGATGGCCACCCCGACCTGTGCGGGGGGTGGGGGTGGTGGCTGGTCCCCGAGGCCCTTAGGTCCCTCCCTGTGCCCCCCCTGAGCGCACCCGCCAGTGAGCCAGGCCGTGCGCAGACGGCGGGGAGGGGGGCGGGAGGACTGTCCGGTGGGAGAGGGACCCCAGCGACGCGCCGCCGCCCATGCACTCCGCGGCCCAGCCAAGACGACCCAGCCAAGGTGTGGCTACTGCGGGTGAGTGGGGAGGAGGGGGGCACCACTCCAGCCCCCCCGGCTGCCGCCGCGGCCGATCAAGCCGATCGCCCCGGCTCACACCCTCCCAACCCCAGCGGCACCGCAAGCGTGCCACCGCGGGCGGCGGGTGAGTGGGTAGGAGGGGGGGGTGCTGCTCCAGCCCCCCCGGCTCAGCCACGGCCGGTTAGGTCCTTCCCCCGGCTCCCTCCCCCCAAAACCCAGCGGCACCACAAGCGCCACGAAAGCAGCTGTGTGTATGGGGGGGTGCGCCGCGGCTCCATTCCTGCCCCCTCGCTGGTGCCGCTTCTCCTCTCCCCCACGTGGTGCCAGGCAAAAAGGAGGGGGCGGCCATAGAGTTATCCCCCCGGAGAGAGGGGGGCAGCAGAGCCCACTGCCTACCTGCTCTGGCCCTGGCGTCTGCCGTCTTCGGCTCCTTGGAGCCAAAAGAGGAGGGAGAGCCGATGGAGTCGCCTTATATCGGCTCCGTCGCCCCTCCTCTGACGTCATCCGGCCGCGCCAGAACCGGCTGGATGACCCGCCCCTCAGGGAGGGGACCAGCCAATCAGGGGTGGCCAGGCCCACACCGATTGGCTGGCGCCCCTTCCTCCGCCCCTTCCAGCCGCAATGCGGCCTGGGAAGGGGATGCCAACATGGCGGCCGCCATGGAGGGCCATGCGGTCCTCTGCTCCTCCCCCCCACCCCTGGCGGTGCGGGGGGGCGGCCCAAGAGGCATCCGGTGGCGCCGTCCGGGCCGCAAAAAGGCCCGCCGGCAAGTGGCTGAGCCCCCTTCCTCACCCCCTTAAGGTTCTGATCTGGGTGCCATCTCAGGTAGAATCATCGAAACATAGAGTTGGAAGACACTTCCAAGGGCCAACCCCTTGCCCTACAGGAATACACAATCCAAGCACTTTCTCTGAAGATGCCAGACACAGATGCAGGTGAAACATCAGAAAGAAACTATTCCAGAACACAACCTCACAGCCTGGAAAAAAAAAAGCAAGGAAAATCTATGGATGCCAGCCGTGAAAGCCTTCGACTTCACAAATCCAAGCACTCCCAACAGATGGCTATTCAGCCTCTGCTTAAAAACCTCCAAAAAAGGAGACTTCACCATACTATGAGGCAGTAGTGTATTCCACTTCCAAACAGCCCTTACTGTCAGGAAGTTCTTCCTAATGTTTAGGTGGAATCTCTTTTCCTGTAGTTTGAATCAATTGCTCCACGTCCTAGTCTCTGAAGCAGCAGAAAACAAGCTTGCTCCATCCTCAGTATGACCTCCCTTCAAATATTTAAACATGGCTATCATGTCACCTCTCAACCTTCTCTTCTCCAGAGTAAACATGCCCAGCTCCCTAAGCTGCTCCTCATAGGGCATAATAGCTTCCAGACCTCCCACCATTTCGGTCACCCTCCTCTGGACACACTCCAGCTTGTCAATATCCTTTTTGAATCGTGATGCCCAGAGGTGGACACAGTATTCCAGGTGAGGTCTGACCAAAGCAGAATAGAGTGGCACCATTACTTCCCTTGATGTACACCAGTGATGGAAAACCTATGACATGTATGTCAGC
Organism: Gambelia wislizenii; assembly: GCA_030847615.1. Classification (NCBI taxonomy): domain Eukaryota; kingdom Metazoa; phylum Chordata; class Lepidosauria; order Squamata; family Crotaphytidae; genus Gambelia; species Gambelia wislizenii. The sequence continues at coordinate 497,438,267 of JAUMIR010000001.1, read as the reverse complement.
ACTGACACGCATAGCTATTTGGGCTGGCATGTGGCCGTAGGCCTCCTCCCCCCACCCACAACCTCACCACCCTCCCTAAAGTGGCGATCAGGGCTTCAAAGCCCCGGTTGCCACTTTAGGGAGGTGAGGGGGGAGGAAAGTGGCAGGTGGGGCTTCGAAGCCCCGATCGCCACTTTAGGGAGGCGGAGGTGTATCCTCCCCCCCACCTGGCCACCCCCCACCCGAGGCCTGCCGTCCTTCTCCAAAGCTGCCTCAGAAAGGCTGGGGAAGGCGGCAGGCAGGCGTGAGTCTGCCCAGCCTCTCCCCGGCCTTCCCAAGGGGGCTCCAGGGCTTTGAAGCACCAGAGCCACCTCAAAAAGGCCGGGGAAGGTGGCGGGCAGGCAGACGGGAGTCTGTCTGGCCACTCCCCAACCTTTCCGAGGGAGCTCTGAGGCTTTGAAGCCCCAGAGAAGCCTCGGAAAGGCTGGGGAAGGCGGCGGGAGGGTGGGCCTCTCCCCGGCCTCTCCCCAGCCTCTCCCCAGCCTTCCTGAGGGAGCTCCAGGACTTTGAAGCCCTGGAGCCATCTCGGGGAGGCTGGGGAAGGAAGCAGGCAGGAGGGAGGGACTCTGCCCAGCCTCTCCCCGGCCTTTCCGAGGAGGCTCCAAGGCTTCAAAGCCCTGGAGTCGCCTCGGAAAGGCTGGGGAAGGTGGTGGGTGGGAGTCTCCCCAGCCTCTCCCTGGTCGGGGAGGCCAGGGAAGGCAGCAGGTGGGCAGGCAAAAGTCTGCCCGGCCTTTTCCCTGCCTTCCTGAGGGGGCTCTGGGGTTTTGAAACCCCGGCACCGCCGGAGAAGGTGACGGGAGGGTGGGAGGGAGTCTGGCCGGCCTCTCCCCGGGCTTCCCAAAGGGGCTCTGGGGATTGACAGCCCCATATAGCCTCTTCGGGAAGGTTGGGAGGGGTGGAGTGAGCATGGTGTAGAGGCTTTTCAGCCACCCCCACCCTCCCAAAGCCGCAACAAGGCTTAGAAAACTCAATGGTGGCTTTGGGAAGGACGGGGAGGGGGGGTAAAAAGGGCCTTTTCCATCAACTCCCTGCTCTCCCGGGGCTTGCCCCCCCCCAATGGAGCCAAGCCCTAGGAGAACAGGGAGTTGAACGCCTGGCTTGCTTAGCAAGCACTCCGTTTAAATCAGCTCCTCTCACTTGAGCGGGAGGGAGAGAAGCTGATTTAAATGGGGTGCTTGCTGAGCAAATGGCGAATGATCAAAACTGCGAGAGTGAAAGCTGCAGATGTGGAGGGGCAACTGTATACCTTTATGTTATTTAAACAATAAATATTGCAAAATATTTTTTTTTCCTCAAAGTAACACACCACCTGAGCTATGCTCAGTTTTTTGGCGAAGTTTGACACACCAAGCTCAAAAGGTTGCCCATCACTGATCTAGACACTATATTCCTAATGATGCAGTCTAGAATTGCATTGGCTTTTCTGACTGCCGCATCACACTGCTGACTCATGTTCAGCTTGAGAAGTTAAGCCTGGACAAAGATGGAAGGGAAGAGAGTCAGTGGAGGCAGGAATTCAAAGGGTTCAATACCCTTTCCTCTCTCACCTTCAAGCTGGTCTTCCCCGAAGCATGTTATTTCTGCCTGTAACATCTAATTAGGCCCTGCGATACAGAGTCAAAACTCTGAGACCTTAACACTCACTCTGTTGAGACAAAACAAAGCCTTGCCTGCCTTCTCTCCCCCAATGCACTGGGGTCATTATAACCTGACACTCACCACTGGCTCATGTGCTTATGAACATCCCCGGTTCCTCAGTCTCTCTTCAGACCAGATCAGGCCTGCAAACTTCAATTGCACTCTGACTGAAGCAAGGCAGGCACAGTCTTTAATTCCTCACAAGAAAGGTACCAGTTCTCACGAAAGCCTGGAGCGGGGCAACTGTAGTCATAGTAACAGAAAATTGGAACCGTATTCCATGAGTCGCTGTACTGGGAGAAATAGTTTTAGCAGCTAGTCCGTAAAAAAAAGAGAGGCATAGAGGAGCCATCTGGTTACTAGGCAGGAATAACAGAGAGTGTTGTATTAAAATGTCCCAGTCTCTGAGGATCAAATCACATGTTAAGGGAAACATGCTTTTGCAGTTCTTATAACACTTTCCTTCCAGTTATCCAGTTCCTTCAAAGTGCGATGACTGCTCCATCACACTTGTAAGTAAAGTCTGGGTTATTTCCCTCCAGATGACCAATCACAAAACAAAAGCAAGCTAATATGCCATTTACAGAGTGAGGCAAGCCCATGCTAAAATATACAGACATGTTTTCCCTCTCAAAGGAGCTCTGTTTCTAGCAATATTGTCTATTTCGGTCCTAAGTATACCTTCCTAAAGTCTCTACACTGGAGGAAGCTCATATCAGAAACCTGGTGGATCAGATCAGAGCATGGAAAAGTTACTTTTGGGATTACAATTCCCAGAATCCCCCAGACAGTATGGCCAATTACAAAAGTAACTTTTTCTTTTTTTCTTTTTACAGATCTGCCTATTTACAATATTTATTACTTGTTTACCACTGGTTGTCAACCTGCTAGGGACAAAAGCATGCAAAAGCTTCCCTTACACATGCAGAAGTTTAACTCACGCATACAATGTCATACGTATGTCCCGTTTGGGTGCTGAAAGGATTGGCATTGCCTTCCTCTCTCTGCAGTGCCCAAGCCCCCTCCTGCACACATGACCAGTGATTCCCAAACTTTGGTGTTCCAGGTGTTTTGGACTGCATCTCCCAGGAGCCCCAGTTACCTTGAGCAACACTCAGGAATTTTGCAAACGGAAGTCTAAAACATCTGGAGGACCAAAGTTTGGAACCAGTGCAGATGACCATTCCCTGCTTTGTGGTGAGAGGGAATGGTCATCTGCACTGATGACCATTGTCTGGATATTCTATATCCAGACAAAATAATGAAATCAGTGCTGAGATCCACTGAGATCCTCTGAGGGTCCCCAGACCTGTTGTAATTATTTTGTGCCTGATTAGGGAGCCGTAGCCCAGTGCTCCTGTGATCCTGCCCATTCCCCATGAAGGCCATACAGGGGCTTCAGATGCTGTGCAGAGGGGCATGGGAGGGTAGAATATGGCTTGCCTAGTATGGTCCACACTCTGTTCTACTATGCCACAGGATTGCAGTCGCTATTTGCTTACAACACCTGGGATGCTGCCTCTGAATATGGAGGACCCACTTTGCTATGACAGCTAACAGAAACAATTAAAATGTAGACATTGTGGATGCTACAAAATCCCAAGTGTGATTCCCAACCATGCAATAGAAGTACAATCTACTCTGGACCCTGGCCGAGGCAGCTAAAGAGCTACATTAATGTCTGAGATCAAGCCCAGATTGTGTGTGGGCCAGTCCTGGCAAGAAAGAGGTACCATGGACTAGTGAGGTTGGAAGGTATGTTTCAAGATATTCAATAACTGCAACAAAACACACACACATGTTTCCAAAGTGTTGGGAAACTGTCATGAGAAGAATCCTGCACATGCAACTAAGGAAGTAGACCAAGTCTACAAAAGCTTGTGCTACAACTTCTTTCAGTTAGTCCTAAAGGTGCTACAAGATCCTTTTGCATACTGGTATTCCAGACTGGGTACGCAAGCCTCTCTCCCACGACAAGGGGAAGCATGGTGTTGGAAATTGCAATGATAACGGACGCCTCCTGCTAGAGTTCTGTGCAGAACAACAGCTGACTATTACAAACACTATCTTTCAGCAGAAAGATAGCTTGAAGACAACCTGGATGCATCCCCGATCCAAACATTGGCACCTCATTGACTATGTTCTTGTCCGTCAGAGAGACATTCGTGATGTCCGTCATACACGAGTGATGCCCAGTGCAGAATGCCAAACAGATCATCGCCTTGTCAGATGTAAACTAAATCTTCATCTTAAGTTCAAACCTAAGAGGGGTGGCATCTTAAAGAAGAGACTCCAAGTCAACAATCTTCAACAAGCTACCATGAGAGACAACTTCCAGGCAAATCTACAAACGAAACTTGAAGACCATCCTACAGATCCTTTTCCTACAGTGCTTTGGCAACATATCAAAAACAGTATCCTCCAGTCTGCAGAAGAATCCCTCGGGTTCTCCCACAAGAAAAATCAAGACTGGTTTGATGAAAACAACCAAGAGATCCAGGAGCTGTTGGCAAGGAAGAGAGCTGCTCACCAGGCATACCTCGCCCAGCCAACCTGTCATGCAAGAAAAGCAGCTTTCCGCCTCACATGTAGCAAACTACAACAAAAACTCCGAGACATGCAGAACAAGTGGTGGATCAATATAGCAGAAAAGACACAATGCTGTGCAGATCTGGGTGATCATAGAGGATTTTATGAAGCTCTTAAAGCAGTGTTTGGACCTACTTATCAGGTCCAAAGCTCCTTATACAGTACAGATGGTCAAACATTAATTACTGATAAAGCCTCCATCCTAAATCGTTGGGCTGAACATTTTCAAAGTCTCTTTAGCGCCAACCGAGTAGTCCAAGCCTCAGCTATCCAATATATGATACAAAAACCAATGAAAAATGAATTGGACATAGCTCCCACTTTGGAAGAGACCCTTAAGGCCATACAGCAGATGAAAAACGGCAAGGCAGCTGGGATTGATGGAATCCCACCTGAAGTTTGGAAACACGGAGGTCATGCACTCCACGAAAAATTCCACGAATTACTTGTGAATTGCTGGGAAAAAGGGGAACTGCCATCAGACCTCCGAGATGCAGTCATCATCACCCTGTACAAGAAAAAAGGAGCAAAATCCGATTGCTCAAACTATCGAGGCATAACACTGCTCTCTATTGCTGGAAAAATCCTTTCAAGGATACTCCTGAACAGGTTAGTTCCTGCTATTGCATAAGAACTTCTCCCTGAAAGCCAATGTGGCTTCAGAGCCAATAGGAGTACTACAGACATGGTATTTGCCCTGAGGCAACTGCAAGAAAAATGTAGGGAGCAGAACAAGGGTCTCTATGTAACATTTGTCGATCTCACCAAAGCCTTCGACACCGTGAGTAGAAAAGGTCTGTGGCAGATCCTGGAAAGACTAGGATGTCCCCCCAAATTCCTTAAAATGATATCTTGCTACACGAGGGCCAGCGTGGTCAAGTCAGATATGGCGATGCTCTTTCAGAGCCCTTTCTAATAACTAATGGAGTGAAGCAAGGTTGTGTTCTTGCACCAACTTTATTTACAATCTTCTTTAGCACGATGCTCCAAAGGGCTATGGCAGAGCTTGAAGAAGACGACGGCATCTATATACGCTACCGTACTGATGGTAGCTTGTTTAACTTAAGCCGTCTGAGGGCTCACACTAAGACTCTAAACTATCTAGTCCGTGAGCTGCTCTTCGCCGATGATGCTGCCCTTGTTGCCCACACAGAAGCAGCTCTGCAGCGCCTAACATCCTGCTTTGCAACAGCTGCAGAGCTGTTTGGGCTAGAAGTCAACCTGAAGAAAACAGAAGTTCTTTACCAGCCTGCACCACAGGACGAACACCACCATCCCCACATTGCCGTCGGCAAATCAGTGCTCAAGTCCGTTCAGCAGTTCACCTACCTGGGAAGCATCATCTCCTCAGATGCCAAGATTGACAAAGAGATCGATCACAGATTAGCAAAGGCATATAGTGCATTTGGAAGACTTCACAAAAGAGTCTGGAGCAATAAACACCTGAGGCAAAGCACAAAAATCAGTGTGTATAGAGCCACCGTACTGTCTATCCTCCTTTATGGATCTGAAACATGGGTCACCTATCGCCACCACCTACGACTCCTCGAGCGCTTTCATCAGCGCTGTCTACGCACAATCCTAAATATACACTGGACTGACTTTGTGACGAATGTTGCTGTTCTTGAGCAAGCAGGGATCACCAGCATTGAGGCCATGATATTGAGAACACAGCTGCGCTGGGCAGGGCACGTTTCTAGGATGGAGGACCATCGCCTCCCCAAAATACTACTCTACGGTGAACTCGCCACGGGTCAGCGTAAGAGGGGCGCTCCAAAAAAGCGATACAAAGACTCCCTTAAACAACATCTCAGGCTTGGCCAAATTGATCACCAACAGTGGTCTGCCCTGGCCTCACATTGGGAGGCATGGAGACGCACTATCCACAATGCTGCAGCCTTATTTGAGAACTCACGACGAACAAGTCTTGAAGAGAAACGACAACGCAGAAAGAATCACAACCCAAAAACATCACCCAAGGAGACCTTCTGCTGTGCTTTTTGCAACCGGACTTGTTTATCTCGGATTGGCCTTTTTAGTCATCAGCGCGCTTGCAGAAAGCGCGGGATGAGTCCTTCCTGAATCTTCGTTTGCGAAGAAAAGCCAGAGATTCCAGACTGGCATGGCAATGTCTAAGAATCTTTGTAGTTCAAGACTTATTCTGTACAAAATGCATACATGATTTTTTTTGCACAGAAAATGGCATTTTCTGTGCAGGAATGGCATTTTCGATGCTGAAAATTGCTTTTCTCTAGCCTGAATAATCTGAATGTTAAAGAAGCTATCCAAAGGGCTGAGCCTATTGTGAGGATGAAGTTCCACAGTTTGGATAACTCTTTTAAAGTTCAGACTAAAACACAGAGTGGATTATCTACCCCAGTGATATGGAAATCATCTGCCCCCACTGGCATGGATTCCTGGTTTGCTAACAGAGAGCAGTAACGCCACTGGCTTCCACATCAGTGTTTTGTTCTAAAGCAGCATATGTAGGCAGTGCTGGTGCCCATCCTGTCTTCAAGGAAAGTCTGAAAATGCAGCATGCTCAGCTGATTCATATCAGCAAACCAGTTTTCACATTTTTCATCTTCACCAGGAGCAGTTCCTTTGTAAAGTTAATGGGCCTTCATTACCCATTCAAGACCAAATCACCATGGAATGCTTTGCATTACAGCAAGGATAGCTCATAACAATATATAGTTGCTGGTGGGAAATCCATCTTCTTTGCTGACACAGTGATGGTTGCACTGAGATCAGGGGGAACAAGAATGTCTGAAAGTGGGACCATCTTCTCCATTAATGATAAAATCCCAGAGCTTTGATCCTGTGATCTCTGCCTCTGAAGCATCACAGTGACCTTTCAGACAAATCTTCTGCTATACATATTTGGAGCCTGTTCCTCTGGTGACCCCTCCATACGAGTAGTGAGGTGACGGCTGAGAAGCTTTGAAGTCAGGGCCTTCTCAGTCATGGCTCTCTGTTTAGGAAATGTTGTCCCCAGGGAAACTTTCCTTGCATCTCCTGTTCCTACACTTCAGCACTGAAACAATTTTGTTGCTGTTGCTGTTAAAATCATTTGCTACAAATTAATTATTCCTACATCAAGGTGATGGAGTGTAATGTCGCACCCAATGAGTTACGTGATGATAGCGCAATCTATATATATAAAATTCTCTTGGGTATGTTGCCTTTCCCAATGTGCTGATTGGCTGCTCAGGAAACACACCCAACCAATCACCACCCACATGCAAATTCCCTCTCCACCTCACAATCCACTCCCACCACTCAATCTGCATCTACACCCCCAGCCTCATAAGAGCCCCTCCCTCCTCTCACTCCCTCAGCCACTCACCACCTACATGTAAATTCCCTCCCCACCTCACAATCCACTCCTGCTGCTCAATCTGCATCTACACCCCCAGCTTCACAAGGGCCCCTCCCTCCTCTCCCTCCCTCAGCCAATCACCACCCACATGCAAATTCCCTCTCCACCTAACAATCCACTCCTGCTATTCAATCTGCATCTACACCCCAGCCTCACAAGAGCCCCTCCCTCCTCTCACTCCCTCAGCCACTCACCACCCACATGCAAATTCCCTGCCACCTCACAATCCACTCCTGCCACTCAGTCTGTGGCCCAGTTTCCTGACACTCAATGTGTGGCCCAGATTGGGACCCAGACACTCAACTGGCAGTGGTGATGGGCCACCTGCAATGGAACAAAGTCATTAAATTGGTGGTGGCAGCAGCAGAATGCCACTGCTGCCACTGCAATGGAATCCAGGCAGTCAATCGGTGGTGCTGGTGATGGTGGTGGTGGCAGCAGCAGGGCAACAAAGTAAGTCACCCTCAGCAATTCTGGGGAAAGTGTGGAATGCTGAGAAGGAGGAGGAAGACTTTAAACCCACTGGCCTACCTTACAGGGTTGTTGTAAAGTCTACCGGGTGTTTTGGGGGGAGTTTTTTAATGGTGTATGGTATGCTGGGTCCAGCTAGTAGTGAATTAAACTGTGCAACTGAATGTGTGAAAAGGTGTGACATGCATGACTGCAATGTGCAGTGCGCATCTGCATGTGTAACACTGAATGTACAATGTGTGTCTGCATTTGCCATGTTCAAGAGCACTACGCACACTACAGTGCCACCCATTCCACTCTGACTCTCCTATCTTCAACTGAATATGGACATTTTTTCACCTGGGTCAAAAAAAATTGCCCTTTGTGGTCTCTTCTAGATCTATGATTCTATGAAATACAACCACACGTGTAAGGGAACTTGTGTGTTTCAGTTAGGAACTCTGAAAACATTGGCCTAAAAGAACGGGACATACTGTCTATCTCTGAAATCAATGTGTGATTATTGTTGTTGTTCCATGCCTTCAAGCTGTTTCTGACTTATGGCAACCCTAAGGAGAACCTATCATAGGGATGCCTTGTCAGGTTTAGTTCAGAGGGGGTTTGCCTTTGCTTTCTTCTGAGGCTGAGAGTGTGTGACTTGTCCGTGGTCACCCAGTGGCTCTCACCATGTAATTATTAGTCAGTCAGACACTAGGCAGTGCTACGGGATAGTTTCAAAGGTCAGGTGTGGATTTACCAGAGGCCTTGACTCTATCAATCAAGAACTCTCTTATTTGAAAGTAATCCTGGGGAAAATAGGGTGTTATCAACTCTCCCTGATTCTCTCTCTCTCTCTCTCTGTCTGTATTTGAATTCAATTATTCAGCAGAGATTTATGAAGGAAAAGAATGTGTTTAATCCTATTTAACCCTCTTTGGTGTTTGCATTGGCTTCCTAGGCTTTTAACGTAATGAAAATGTGTGAGATTTGCCTTGAAAAACTTCTCAGTGGAAAGGCTTGTCTTCTGTTTCCTTCCCACCTCTACCTCTATCTACCTCCTCCCAGCGTTCAGGGGTCAGGATAGAATAGCAACAAGGAAAGCCGTTTCAAATACATCCACCTTTCGGCAGCTGGGCCTGGAAAGAATATTAATGGCTATCCATTTCCTGGTTGAGAAAATGCTTTCCTGACCGTTGAGAAACCCCATTAGGAAGAATATGGCAACCGTGGCAATTCTGTGCAGTTTTATGTGAAGTCGAAGGCTTTCACGGCTGGCATCCATAGATTTTCCTTGGGCTTTTTCCGGGCTATGAGGCCGTGTTCTGGAAGAGATTACTTCTGACATTTTGCCCGCATCTGTAGCTGGCATCTTCAGAGAATGGTTGGGTAGGAGTGTGTCTGGGGTTTATATACTGTGGGCCCCTGTTGGAGAGGATATGTAAATTTGTGTATTTGAGTGGCTAGTTTCTGGGTATAGAAATACAAAGAGGATTAGTGTCTGTTTGGCTAATGGTTGGTTGATAAACTCCACACACACTTCTACCCAACCATTCTCTGAAGATGCCAGCCACAGATGCAGGCGAAATGTCAGAAGTAAACTCTTCTAGAACATGACCTCACAGCCTGGGGGAAAAAACCAAAGAAAATCTGTGCAGTTTTCTCTGGATATTTACACATTCTGACTTGTTTCAAGGAAGTCCTCTGCTCAGAAGTGTACTTGGTTTTTCAGCACAGGAAATGCAGGTGGAGGGTGCTGGTATTGTACAGAAAATATTGTCTGGCATCCTGTTAGTGACTTATGTGACCCTTGCAGAAGCAATTGGACATTTTTGACCAGTGCAGAAGTCCATATTCCAAGGAATAGAACCATAGAATCATAGAGTTGGAAGAGACCACAAGGGTCATCTAGTCCAACCCCCTGCCATGCTGGAGTACCCAATCAAATCATTCCCGACAGATGGCCATCCAGCCTCTCTTTAAAAACCTCCAAAGAAGGAGACTCCAACACACTCCCAGGCAGTGTAATCCACTTCTGAACATCTCTTACTCTCTTCCTAATGTTTAGGTGGGATCACTTTTCCTGTAGTTTGTGTCCATTGCTCCGTGTCCTACTCTCTGGAGCAGCAGAAAACAAGCTTGCTCCATCCCTAATATGACATCCCCTCAAATATTTAAACATGGCTATCATGTCCCCTCTTAACCTCCTCTTCCCCAGACTAAACATACCAAGCTCCCTAAGCGTCTCTTCATATGGCATGACTTCCATACCGCCTACCATTTTGTTGCCCTCATCTGGACACGTTCCAGCTTGGTGCGTAGGAGCAGGTGGGTATACTCTTAGATCCATCCCTGTAAATTGAGACCTAGGTGGACTCTGTCATTTGGAGTGCCTGGGGCCAGCTCAGTCTGGTGCATGAGCTACAGGCTTTCCTGGACAGGGATAACTTCGTCACAGTAGTCCATGCTGAGTAGCCCATGTATATCATTGAATACCAAAGTCACGGTTTCCCATGCCATTTTATTTCCAGTTGGTATGCATGGTTGTGAAAGCTGGATAGTGTAGAAAGCTGACAGGAAGAGAATCAGGTCATTTGAAATATGGTCCTGGAAGAGAGATCTGTGGATACCATGGACTGCCGTTACACACAGCAGATGCAAAGCTGGTGCATGCAGATGATCATGGTGCATTGCCACCACAAGTTTCACATTTCTGTGCCCATGTAGTTGTGTTGTGTTGTGATTTACTAAGTCACACAATCATCACATAATCACATGAGTGTAAATTTACACTCTGTCTCCTTGATATAAGATCTTGGCCATGGTTTCTTATGCAAGGAACCATGTTTTCTATGCAAAGAACACTGTTTCCAGTACAGAAAAAAAACCCAGCCTATTTTTGCTCAGAATAGTTTCCCAGTAGATTTCACAATATGAGTATACAGCACCAAAAAAAATTGTTTTCTCTCACAAAAGGGAGAAAACCATGGAAATCATTTGCCTTTGCATGTCAAGATGAAAAAAGCAAAGACTTGCATCCTTTGGAGCAGCTCCTAACAGAACCTAATATATTGATCAAGTACCTTCTGTCATAGCGCCTGTCTTTGCTGTTCTTTGAAACTTGTTCTGGATTTTCCTTTTTCAAGCGTGAGATGTCTCAGGCAGTCTGAAAACATTTGCAACATAATTATCTCCCTTTAGATATCTGAAAGGGAGCTATTGCTTATTGCGAATGCTGCCTCCTAAGCAATAAACAAGCTTCATGCAAAATTGGCATTAGACAAAAGTCTCACTTATCAAAGAGAGGCAACGGCAGAAATCTAGTACCCGTTGAATCTCTACGTGTACTGCCTTGCTAAAAGACATAGCATATCTGGTTGGCTACATAGAGCCATGGACCTTGATGCTGTTGGTTTGACCCCTTTAGGACTCTCAGTGAGCATGATAACAGTACAAAGACCCAGAAGAGAGTTCTCTGCCCCCAAGGGGCTTGCAATTTTAAAAAAATTATCACAGATGAAACCACAGAGCAAAGGAAGACTTGGAGGGTGGGATAGAGCTGAAAGCTGGGAAACCATCGGGGAATGTTTCAGGGATGTGGCTAAACAGCTGAAGAATTTTGAGGGTTCCTCAAAGAGCTATATCTCTAGAGATAAAGTGCATGGGTGGGAAGAAGGAAGTGATCACTTATGTAGCTTCTTACTGGGATATTGCCCCCCTCCCATGTATAGTTCTTGTTGTGTGCCTTCAAGTCATTTCCAACATATGGTGACCGATCTTTATCAATGAATTGGATGAGGGAATAGAGGGTATGCTTATCGAGTTTGCAGATGACATCAAAATAGGAGGTTTAGCGAATACCCCAAAGGACAGGATCAGAATCCAAAATGTCCTCAACAGATTAGAAAGCTAGGCCAAAACTAACAGAATGAATTTCAACAGGGAGAAATGTAGGATACTACACTTGGGCAGTAAAAATGACATGCACAGATATAGGATGAGTGACACCTGACTTGAGGCCAGTACATGTGAAAGGGATCTAGGAGTCTCAGTGGACCACAAGCTGAACATGAGTCAGCAGTGTGATGCAGCAGCTAAAAAAGCCAATGTGATTCTAGGCTGCATCAATAGGAGTATAGTGTCTAGATCAAGGGAAGCCATATTGCTCTTCTATTCTGCTTTGCTCAGACCTCACCTGGAATACTGTGTCCAGTTCTGGGCACCACAATTCAAGAAAAATATGTACAAGCAGCAATGTGTCCAGAGGAGGGCGACCAAAATGGTGAAAGGTATGGAAGCCATGTCCTATGAGGAGCAGCTTAGGGAGCTGGGTATGTTTAGCCTGGAGAAGAGAAGGTGGAGAGGGGATACAATAGTCATGTTTAAATATTAGAAAGGTAGTCATACTGAGGATGGAGCAAGCTTGTTATCTGTTGCCCCAGAAACTAGGACATGGAGCACTGGGTTCAAACTGCAGGAAAGGAGATTCCACCTTAACATTAGGAAGAACTTCCTGACAGTAAGAGCTGTTTGGAAGTAGAATACATTGCCTCGTAGTGTGGTGGAGTCTCCTCCTTTGGAGGTTTTTAAGCAGAGGCTGATGGCCATCTGTTGGGGATGATCTGATTGTGTATTCCTGAATGACAGAATGGGGTTGGACAGGATGGCCCTTGCAGTCTCTTCCAACTCTATGATCCTATGATCAAGGTTTTCAGTTTTCTTAGCAGGATTTGCTTGGAGGAGTTTGCATTCCTCTGAGGCTGAGAGAGTGTGATTTGCCCAAGGTCACCCTGTGGGTTTCTATGGCCAAGCAGGGATTTGAACCTTGGTCTCCAGAGTCATAATCAAAAACTCAAGCCACTACACCACACTGGCTCTCTTCCATATAGAGTAGATGTATGGAAATTCCTCTCTATTTGATGTAGGGTTCGATGGGAATCTGAATATTTAGCCATAAACAAAATTACTGCAGAATGTTAAGGGGACTGAGAAATGCATATTGAAGATTAGCCACATTTCTCAGAGCTCCTTGAAACACCAATGTGCCATACAGCATTATATGCATCCTGCAGCTCCAACACAGGAAACCTTCATCTCATTCATTCATTTGTTGTTGTTGTTGTTGTTATACCTCCAAGGCCAAATTCACATTCCACAAAGAATCCACTTTGGAAACTGGATTATTTGCCATGGCTCTTCCCTATGGATCCTGGGATTGGTAGTTTTACAAGGTCTTTAGCCTTCTCTGCCAAAGAGTGCTGGTGCCTCACCAAACTACAAATCCCAGGATTTCAAAGGAAGGAGCCATGGCAAATAATTCAGTTTCACACTTGACTATTTGTACAGTGTGGATTTGCCCAAGTTACCCTAAAATGAACAACCCTGCTCAGGTCTTGCAAACTCAGGGCAGCCATGGCTTCCTTGATAGCATCTATCCTCCTGTAATGCCTACACAGCCTCTTTGCAAAACCTGAGCAGCTGTGACTACCCGGTTCTCCTTCCTCCTCTACTTGTTCCATAAAACAGTTTTCTTGTTTTTTTAAAGAAAAATCCTCTGTCTTAACCTCCTGATCTTAGAGAAAATTTAAATCCAATTGAAATCTAACTACACATTTGCTTGTTTAATGGTCTCCTGTTGGCTCTTTTTATTTTGCATTAATAATGCATTTTGTCAGTAGGAGAGACCACTGTAGGCCTGATCAATATATGTCTGATGTGAGTTGTCCTCCTCCCTTGTTAAGCACCTCCCCACCATCTGATGACATTTTAGCTGAATGCTGGAGGTGGTCCTAGAAGGAGTCAAAATTTGGCTCAGAGCTGCTGGATGAACAGTGGCAGATCAGGAGGCAGAAAGTTCCACAACTCAGGGTTTAAATCCATCCAGATGTTCCCCTCCATCATCCCCCCCCCCCTGATTATCCCACTGGCTCCGGAGAACCTCCAGAATTCTCTCACATCTCTTCTGTTCATTTTGAGGGACATTTGCCAGGAGAACCTCTGGGAAGATTTTGCCTTGTATGAATTAGAATGCATCTACACCACACAATTATAGCATTACTATTCCACTTTAACTGTCATGGCTCCATCATATGGAATCCTGGGACTGAAGTAGCCATGTGGACCCTAATGTCTATTTGCTGAATGCTGTCACCTTACAATCACTATTTGGGCTCAGACTAGATAGCCCATGAGACTATGGGACTCTGCAAAGTCTTTTTCCTTTAACTCTTAGGCTTAGTCAATGTTCCTTACTAATCAGCTCTATGTTCCATAAACATACGATATGCTGATGTAAGCAATTCTTTCTCTAATAATGCTCAAACTGTACCCAAGTTTTCCTAAGCTATCTTGTCTTATACTTTCTGGACTATCAAGAATTGTTGCAAGGAAGGGAAGTTGCTGACACCAGAGAGAGGGAGGAGGGATTGCTCTTTGCATACTGTCAAAACTGTATAAAAGTATTCTGTAGCCATAGCTCTTGGTTCTGGCTCTTTGGAAAGGATTCCAGTCAAGCCCACCAGTATCATAAAACTCACTTTTCAATCCGTGGGTCTCCTGTTCCATGACTTCTGCAAAAGGATTTGTAGTTTACTGAGAAGCTACTTTTAAATCTTTCCTAGAGAACTCTAGGAAGGTTGAAGAGAGGGTTAGAGTTGCCCATCTAGAGTGAGACACTGGCAGCAAAAAGAGTAGGAAAGCATCTGGGTCACCAACTATCACACTTATTACTAGAGTTGTGCCACTTACAATACTATGCAAGCCTGTAGTTAGTTAGTTAATAGTTAATTTCCCGAGTTTTGTGTGAGGCATACCTGGCTCTTCTCATCATGGAACGACAGGGAATGTAAAAGTCTGCAGTTACAATGGCTCCATGGGCTGCCAGTCTGTTTCTGGATGCAATTCAAAGTCCTGCTGATGACCTATAAAACCCTATATGGCTTTTCCAGGCTCTCTCTCCAACCGTATTGCCACATATCATAGAATAATAGAGCTGGAAAAGACCACGAGGGCCATCCAGTCCAACCCCTTCTGCCATGCAGGGATACACAATCAAAGCACTCCTGACAGATGGCCATCCAGCCTCTGTTTAAAAACCTCCAAAGAAGGAGACTCTACCACACTCCCAGGCAGCAGTGGATTCCACTGCCAAACAGCTCTTACTTTCAGAAAGTACTTCCTAATGTTTAGGTAGAACCTATTTTCCTGTAGTTTGAGTCCATTATCCATGTCCTAGTCTCTGGATCAGCAGAAAACAAGCTTGGTCCATCCTTGGTATGACATCCCTTCAAATATTTAAACATGACTATCATGTCCCCTCTTCACCTTCTCTTCTCCAGGCTAAATATGCCCAGCTCCCTAAATCGCTCCTCATTGGGCAGTGGTTCTCAAGCTGTGGGTCCCTGGAGCCCTCTGAGGTCTCACCTTGACAGCCATTATTGAGGCTGTAGGATTGAACTCACAGCCTCATTAATGACTGGGAGGACCACCTGGCTATCAAGGTGAGACCTCAGAGGGCTCCTGGGAACTGTAGTCCAGCAACATCTGGAGACCCACAAGTTGAGAACTACTGTCATAGTGAATGGCTTCCAGACCTACGACCATTTTGGTCACCCTCCTCTGGGCATGTTTCAGCTTCTCAATATCCTTCTTGAATTGTGGTGCCCAAAACTGGGCATACTATTCCAGGTGAGGTCTGGCCAAGGCAAAATAGAGTGTCACTATTACTTCCCTCCCTCTAGGCACTATATTGATGCAGCCTAGAATTGCATTGGCTTTTTTAGCTGCTGCATCACATTATTCACTCATGTTCAGGTTGTGGTCTACTTAGACTCCTAGATCGTGTTCATATGTACTGTTTTCAAGCGAGGTGTCACCAATTCTATAGCTTTGAATTTCATTTTTCTGCCTAAGGGTGCATCTACACCATAGAAATAATGCAGTTTGATACCACTTTAAGTGTTGTAGTTCCATCCTATGGAATCCTGGGATTTGTACTTTTAGAAGTTCTTTAGCCTTCTCTACCAAAAGAGTGCTGGTGCCTCATAAAACTACAAATACCAGGATTCTGTAGGATGGAGCCATGACAGCAAAAGTGGTTTTAAGCTGCATTATTTTTTACAGTGTAGATGCACCTTAAGTGTAGTACCCTACATTTCTCCATGCTGAAAGTCATTTTGTTAGTTTTGCTCCAGCTTCCTAATCTGTTATGGTCTATTTGGATTCTGATCCCGTCTTATTAAATTTAAATAAGCTACCCCTCCTAATTTGGTGTCATCTGCAACCTTGATAAGCATACCCTCTATTCCCTCATCCAAGTCATTGATAAAGATGTTGTTCAGAAAGCTAAACAAACACTGGAGTGGTATTTCCAAGAGAATTCAACAGAAGGAATGAGTGCAAGTACAATTTGGGAGGCATCCAAGGCGGTAATGAAGGGATTTTTCATCCAACAAAACAGAGAATTAAGGAAGGGGAAGTTTGAAAGATTAACAAAACTTAAGGAGGAGATAAGGAAAAAAGAGAAGGAATTGGAAGAAAACCCTTTAAAAAAAGAAGTGAAAACAAATACTCCAAGAACAAATATCAACAGAAACGGTGGGCGAAATCCAAGAGAAATTAAAATTCGTGAAACAAGTATATTTTGAACACTCAAACAAACCCAGAAGATGGTTGGCCCTTAGGATTAAAAAGATGAGAGAAAGGAACATCATAGCCAAAGCTGGATTGAAGGGACAGATATATACAGACCAAAAGAAGATTAAAGATATTTTTAGGAATTTCTTTGAAAATTTATATAAAGGAAAAGAGATACCAGAAGAGAAAACACAAAAACTTTTCAAGAAATTTAGCTGGGAGAAATTTTCAGACGAACAAAGAAAGGGATTAAATCAACCTATCTTAATGATGGAAATTACAGAACTAATAAGAAAATTAAAACCAAATAAAGCCCCAGGACCTGATGGGTTTTCGGCAAAGTATTATCAGGTCTTCGAAGATCAATTGACGCTACCCCTTAAGAAAACATTAAATGAAATAACAAAAGAAATATCGCCAAATACGTGGAAGGAAGCAAACATTACACTCATACATAAAGAGAGTCGAGACCCATGCGAACCAAAAAATTACAGACCTATCTCACTATTGAACCTTGATTATAAGATATTTACTTTGATTTTAGCTAATAGACTGAAGAAAATACTATCATCATGGACGCACCAGGATCAAAGGGGGTTTCTGCTGGGCAGATACTTAAAAGATAATGTACGGCTTATCTTGAATGTGATGGAGTACTACGAGAAACATAATGACAAGAAACTTGCCTTGATTTTTCTTGATTTAGAGAAGACTTTCGACAATGTTAATTGGCAAACCATGTTTAAAATTCTAACAGAAATAAATGTAGGAGAGAAATTTACAAATTGGATGGAGATTATTTATAAAAATCAATTGGCTAAAATCATAATTAACAGAGAGAGAACTGAGGCCTTACAGATACAGAAGGGGACAAGACAGGGGTGCCCACTATCCCCACTTATTTTCTTGATGGTAATTGAAGGTTTATGTAGAAGGATAAGAGAAGAAACAAAATTAAATGGAGTTAGAACTGGAGGCTTTAACCACAAAATAAGAGATTATGCAGATGATTTGGTGGTAATATTGGGAGACCCAATAGAAGAAATAATTATTGTTTTAGAGATACTGAAAGAATTTGAGGCTGTATCCGGATTAAAAGTCAATACCGACAAAACAGTAATTATCACGAAAAATATGATGGAGAAAGAAAGAAGTGCTCTGGAAAAGAAATCAGGTCTACAAATAGTCAAAAAAGTTAAATATTTGGGCATCAAGATTGCAAACAAAAATTCAGATCTCCTCCAAAATAACTATAAGAAAACAGCGGCGGAAATAAAGAAAGAGTTAAAAAATTGGCAAAATTTGAGACTCTCCTTTTTAGGACACATATCAGCAATAAAAATGAATGTATTGCCAAAATTCTTATTTTTATTTCAAACACTCCCGATTATCCGTAATGAGATAGATTTAAAAAATGGCAAGGTGACATCTCTAAGTTTATCTGGTCAGGTAGGAAGCCAAGAGTCAAAATGAAAACATTGCAAGACGTTAGAGAACATGGAGACAATCTAATTTGAGACTCTACTATGAGGCGAGTTGTCTGACATGGATAAGAGAATGGACCACATTGGAGGATGAAAGACTTTTGAGGATAGAGGGAGAGGGTAACAGATTTGGTTTCCATGCCTATCTCATGTATGGCAAAGACAGAATTAATAAAGACTTCAATAATCACTATATCAGAGGCTCATTATTAAGAATCTGGAAAAAATATAGACAGGTTATGCCCAAACATTCCAATATGGACATCCCCCTACGAAACTTTCTTTAGCAAAGATGGTATTCCATCGAAAAAGTGGATCACATATAAAGACATGGTAGTGGGAAAGAATAATCAACACCGTATAAAAACACAAGAAGAACTTGGAGCAGAGGGGATCGAATGTCATTGGTATTTGTTTAGACAGATAAAAGAAAGATATAACATGGATAAGAAATTAGAGGGTATTGAAGCAAACAAATTGGTATGGGATAAAATTGTTCAAGCAGGGAATAAAAATATGATTACGAGATTTTATAAAATACTATTGGAATGGGAAACAGAAAATAATATCATCAAAGAAGCAATGATAAAATGGGCTCAGAATATAGGTCACCAAATCGAATTAAAGCAATGGGAGAAACTGTGGATGAATTGGATGAAATATACCCTAAGCCAAAATGTTAGAGAGAATAATTATAAGATGTATTTGAGATGGCATTATTCCCCATACAATATATCAAGAATGTACAAAAACACCAAAAGCAACTGTTGGAAATGTGGTCACGAAATGGGCACCTTCTTCCACCTTTGGTGGACTTGTAAAGAAGCAGGAAAATACTGGAAAACAATACAAAAAACAATAAATGAAATTCTAAACACCAATATTCCATTCAAACCAGAACTCTATCTTTTGGGGATGATGGACGATGAGACGGAAAAGGAACATGGTAAAATGTTGTTCTACATGTTGACGGCTGCACAAATTGAATATGCAAAAATATGGAAGGCTAAAACAACACCTACCGTGGAAGATTGGATCATAAAAACCCGAGAAATGGTTGAATTAGATAGACTGACAATTTTATTGAAGGGTAAATCACTGGGAAAGCATTATGAAGATTGGAAAGCTTTCTCAAATTTTTTAAAGAATAAATGGGGAGAACTGGCAGCAATCAAGGTATAAATAAAAATTTGATCCTTCCCAACAAACGGGGAAAAAAAGGAGGAAAAAAAAGGGGGGAAGAAAAGAGAGAAGGAAATGGAGAGAATAAGAGAATAAAAAGAATGAATAAACAAGTAAATAAATAAATAAATAAAAACAAAAATATACCAATAAGCTGGTAATGGCAATACAGCCCAACATAACAATACGAGTAGTAACATCAATCCTAGTGAATTACGAGGAAATGGAGACGTAGCAAGTTTTGGACAGATAACAATTTGAATTAATAGCTTTAAAGAATCTTGGATAGGGGCAATACAGAGGGAAATTTATGGATTTAGCAAAAGTAAACAGATAGTAACATGTGATAAGATGAAACAGAAAAAGGGCAGTAAGGCAGAGCAAGTTTCAGACAGGAAGTTTATTTAGGGGAAGGGTATTTTAGAAGATTAGAAGATAGTAGAAGATTGGTGGTGTTTGTTTGTTTGTTGTTTTTGTTTTTTTGAGTTCAGGGGGAATTCCTACATCAGACAAGGGTTAAAACTGTGGATCAGGAGGGCCCACTGTACACACTTACATGGAGTAAATTCCTTTGTATGCAATGGGATTACCTCTGAGTAGATGTGCCTAATATTGCTTTGTTAAACTACTGAATTATAAGATACTTCATTTGCATTAATCCTCTCACAATAGATTTATGGTTGCAAGCTCCAGGAACAGAGATTCCACCTCAACATGAGGAGGAACCTTTTGACAGTAAGAGCTGTTCGGCAGTGGAACACACTCCCTCGGAGCGTGGTGGGGTCTCCTTCCTTGGAGGTCTTTAAACAGAGGCTGGATGGCCATCTGTCGGGGATGCTTTGATCGTGATTTCCTGCGTGGCAGAATGGGGTTGGACTGGATGGCCCTCGTGGTCTCTTCCAACTCTGCAATTCTATGATTCTATGATTCTAAGGGAGATAATTTATATAAGTAATAGCATATATATATATATATATATATATATATATACACATACACATTTACATCAATACAAATATGTATAACTTCTAATTGTTCCGAATCCCAGGATCTTAAAGAATAGAAGTAAAATCACGATATATGGGTGGGGGGAGTTTATGGAATAAGATGTATGATACAATTGATGTATATTGTATGATTTTGCTTTTCATCTCGACTTTTTCCTTTCTTTCTTTTGTTGATTAGCATTTTATATAATAAAAATATTTTAAAACAAATCATTGATAAAGATGTTGAATAGCACTGGGCCCAGGACAGAACCCTGTGGCATCCCACTGGTCACTTCTATTAGCCTATGAGCCTGTCTGGCCCTGGGACAGGCCCCTTTTTCAGCCCACCACTTTCACAAGCACACACCAGGGCCTTCAGTCTCTCCATTTTCACTGGTGGAGACATTTGACAGCACCTTCTTGGTGGCTGCCCCTAGGCTCTAGAATGCCCTTCCTATGCAGGCTAGAATGGCATCCTCCTTGCTTTCTTCCCAGAGGCAGGCAAAGATTGTTTCATTCTGAAAGGCTTTTGAGAACTGCAGGTTTTAAAGAAAAGATTTTTGTCTGCACTGAGGTTTTTAAAATTGTTCTAATTGCATTTACATATATTTACTATTTTTAACAATGACTGTAATCCTATTAGTGCCATAGGCTGGTATTCACTTACACATGATTTATCACAGAATCATAGAACTGTAGAGCTGGAAGAGACCACAAGGGCCATCCAGTCCAACCGCATTTTGTCACGCAGGAAATCACGATCAAAGCATCCCGGACAGATGGCCATCCAGCCTCTGTTTAAAGACCTCCAAGGAAGGAGACCCTGTTATATCTCCTCTTCTTCATCCTCTTCTTCTTCTTCCTCCTCCTCTTTCCGGTCATTGAAAAGGTTGGAATTCTCTCCCTCCCTTTAAAGATGTCTATCCTATCAACATCTCAAGTCTTCTTCTCTCCAAACTAAACATATCCACATCCAGCAGTCATCCTTCATAGGGCTTGGAGGTCCAAACCTTTGACCATCTTGGTCACCCTTCTCTGGCTATTTTGCAGCTGAATGACATCCTTCTTGAACTGTGGTGCCCAGAACTGGACAGAGGATTCCAGCTGAGGTTTGGTCAATGGAGAATAGAGTAGCACTATTCCTTCCCTTGATCTGGACATTACAGCAGGACTCCTGAATCTGTGGAACCGATATCCATGGATTCATTTATCCATGGCTGAAAAAATAGGGACACATACTATAGAGTCATACTAGAAAATGCCTAGAGAGGTGTCCTCTCTAGGCATCTTCTAGGCCCTCCAGCACCACTCTACATTATGTTTGTACCAGAAGTCCTTTATTTTAATAGGGTTTGCTATTGTCCCTGTTTTCCAGTATCCACAGTAAACCTGGGAACCAAACTCCCATGGATGTAGGAGTCTGACTATATACTCCTTTTGTTGCCCTGGACCTCTGAGTGGCCATGTTATAATTGGGAGCTCCTGCAACTTGAAGAAAAAAAAAAGGAATTTTTACAAACTCTTGTCCTAATGAGCTTGCCTCACTGCCTCTTCCTGGTCACTGGCACAAGCTGACAGTGTTACACAGGGGCCCAGACATGGTGAATACAAAATGCATACACTCGGACACACACAAATTGTGTGAATTGCTTTAGCTTTTTAGTGCCGTTGAAGTCTTCATTGAATTTGATGGATATCCTGGCTCCACATTTAATGGCCCACATATGGCCCAGTGCTGGGAGATGGCAAGGGAAATTCTGAGCTTTCCAGACTCAGGCTGGCCAATCTCCTTGTCCCTGTCGTCTTTCAATACATTCAATCTTCATCTGAAAACCTGATGGGAAAGGTGTAAGTTTCTGTTTATGGGCCAGCAGGCCAACCAGATGGAGGCTGAGCAACCCTCCTGCAAACAGAATTTTGCTTGGGTGAAATGATGGAGGGAACCAGCCCATGGGATCATCTAATTTGTGATTCATTGAATGAAATGTCACCCAACTGCCAAGAATGGTGGCTAGCTAGAGGTGGGGCATCTTATTAAGAGATGAAATATGGAGCTGCAGGTTGTCGAACGAGGGCTGATTCAGGGCTTTCTTTTAGCTCCCAAAGGGTGAAGGATGAACATGGAGGGGATCACAAAAACAGGCTGGGACGGACAATTTGTGGTAGATGCATCCTGTGGTCACTTGCCAACTGTCTCCAGTAAAGCAGTTACAGCAATTTTGTACTACCATACTTACTGTGACTCCACCCTATGCTGTCCCAGGATTTGTAGTCTGGTGTGGGGTACCTGGAATTCTTTGCCAAGGAACTCTAGTCCACTCCCCTGAAATATAGCACTTGATCTCTCTAGCAGATACAGGTCAATCCCTGTATCCACAGGGAATACGTTCCAATAACTCCCGTGGATACCTGAAATTGTGGATAACAGGGAACCCTATTATTTTCAATTAGATGAATGCTGGAAGTTGACCATAGAATCACATTGGAGGACTGAGAAATTCCTAGAGAGAATAGGAGAATAGTGAATGCCTAGGATGTGGATAAGTGAAATCATGGATACTGAATCCATGGATGTGGGGGTTGGCCTGTAATTCTAAGGACATCGCCAAACTACTAATGACAATATACCTCAGGATGGCCCCATGGCAGCTGAAGTGGGATCAGACTGCTATCATGGTGCCATGTGGATACAGCCGTCATCTCATCACTGGAAGAAGCCCTTTCAGATCTCAGCCAGAGAGAATTTTTGATCCTCATCCACTACCCAGTCAATTTACTTGTACTCAGATTAGTGCAGCTCACAATTTGTCCAGTTCTGTTTTTATGTACAGGATGACTGGTAATCTGTGACTTCTTTAGCTGTGAATTTCCTTCACTAGCAGAGGGTTGGACTCAAATACTCTTGGAGTCCCTGACAAACTCAACAATTCTATGATTCTCTAACATTCGGATGTCTTGTGAACTGAGTCCTTGTTCCTCTGGGTGCCCTCTTCTGCATGTGTAAGGTGGAACCGGCTGGCCATTTTGGTCCACATTCACTTCAAGGTTGTAGAGGAAAGTTACACACATGCTGCTGTTGCATATGTGGGATGTGCATTGAGTTGTGTGTTGGTTTGCACACTAGATCATGCATTCATTTGCACAT
Source organism: Gambelia wislizenii (assembly GCA_030847615.1). Classification (NCBI taxonomy): domain Eukaryota; kingdom Metazoa; phylum Chordata; class Lepidosauria; order Squamata; family Crotaphytidae; genus Gambelia; species Gambelia wislizenii. The sequence continues at coordinate 497,414,738 of JAUMIR010000001.1, read as the reverse complement.
TAGGTTATAGCACTGGGCTGTCTGTTAAGTTGCATGGTGCTGCAACTTAAGCAGCACAGTCCCTCTCAACACAAGGCATAACTCTGCATGCAGAGTGCTCTGAAACTCTGTGAAGGAACTGTGCTCTGTGTCATTTTATTGCTATGTTAAAGGCCTAAATTCTCAGACAGGCAGGGTGGTGTAGTGGTTTGAGCATTGGACTATGACTCTGGAGACCAGGATCGAACATTTGCTCAGCCATGGAAATGCACTGGGCGACCATGGACAAGTCACACACTCTCAGCCTAAGAGGAAGAAAAAGCAAACCCCCTCCAAACAAATCTTGACAAGAAAACCCCATGATAGGTTCACCTTAGGGTCGCCAAACATCATCATCAGCAACAACAGCCTAAATACCTAAAGTCACCAGATCCTGACTGATCTTAGATCTTGAATTTCAACAGGGAGAAATGTAGGATACTACACTTGGGCAGTAAAAATGAAGTGCACAGATATAGGATGGGTCACACCTGGCTTGATGGCAATACATGCGAAAGCAGAGTGACCTAAATGGTGAAAGGTCTGGAAGCCATTATGCCCTATGAGGAGCAGCTTAGGGAGCTTGGCATATTTAGTCTGGAGAAGAGGAGGTTGAGAGGGGACATGATAGCCATGTTTAAATATTTGAAGGGATGTCATACTGAAGGTGGAGCGGGCTTGTTTTCTGCTGCTCCAGAGACTAGGACATGGAGCAATGGGTTCAACTACAGGAAAAGAGATTCCACCTAAACATTAGGAAGAACTTGATGGTAAGAGCTGTTGAACAGAGGACTCTGCTGCTGTCTGGGAATGTGGTGGAGTCTCCTTCTTTGGAGATTTTTAAACAGAGGCTGAATGGTCATTTGTCAAGAATGATTTGATTGTGTATTCCTGCATGACAGGGGGTTGGACTGGATGGCCCTTGGGGTCTCTTTCAACTCTATGATTCTATGATTTTCAGTCAGACTAATTACACAGTGTTTTACTTAGGAAATGAAAATCTAAGAAGAAATGGGGTGGCATTAATAGTGAGGCGAGATTTTGCCAAAGCAGTCAAAGGATATAATGCAAAGTCTGACTGAATCCTACCAATAAGACTTCAGGGAAAACCCATCAATATAACCTTAGTACAAGTATATGTTCCAACCACAGAGGCAGAAGAAAAAGAAATTGAAAGATTTTATGCTGGAGCGCAGGAGAAAATGCACACCAAAACAGGACAGGCAATTGGAATGCAAAACTGACTTGGTGACACATAACAAAAGGAGCAACCAATTTATTTAATAACCTTCTTTCTTAATAGTGAGCCTGAGGCAGTTCACATGAAGTAGAACAAAAAGACAGCTTTAAAACAGACAGTATAATTAAAACATTTTAAAAACAATTGAATAAGCTTTCCTGTTAAAACAGCACCACTTTATAATTTAAAACATAATTATGAGACTAACAGTTCAGCACCTGAAGCTGATACTTCACAGGTATCCAACATACAGCATGCAGGGAGGAATCCATATAAGGTGTGAGTAACTGGAGAAAACAGCATAGAAGAGTGAAAGATTTCCTATACTTTGGCTCAATCATCAATCAAAAAGGAGACTATAGTCAAGAAACCAGAAGACTAGGACTTCGAAGGGCAGCTCTAAAGGATTTAAATAAGATCCTCAAATGTAAAGACTGATCATTAAATACCAAGGTCAAGATCATCCAGGCCATTGTATTTCCACTTTCAATGTGCAGATGAGAAATCTGGACAGTGAAGAAACCTGAGAGGAAGAAAGTCAACACCTTTGAGATGTGGTGCTGGAGAAGAGATCTGTGGATATTATGGACTGCGAAAAAGACAAATGAATGTGTCTAACAGCAGATCAAGCCAGAACACACCAAGGCCTTGTCTACACAGGCTGTTTACCCCATCTTGGCCCTGTCTTTGAGTCTTGCAGTCCTAACAAGGCAGGGCTTTTGCCCAGTTTTGCTCCCAGGCAGTCCTCATGACACCCAGGGCAAAGATGGAGGTAAGATGGGATAAAGTCCAATAAACCCTGGGTGAAAAAACATTTTTCTTTGGAATAAATGGATCAGGCCCCACAGGACTTCAGGAGGCCCTATTGCCATGCAGTGCATCACTGTAGCTGCTATCTATGTCACACTCTCCAGGTCCAAAAGCAGGCCCTCAGCACGTGAGCAGTCTGGTCACATGCAGTGGGCCTTGCTCACATGCTACGGGCTGGCTTTCTGGCTTCAGAGAGTGGGGCGTGGGTGGCAGCAGCATTGGTGGCACCTGCAGGGACAGTCTGCCGTGGTGGTCTGGACTCCATCCTGTTTTGTGCCATTAATGGGGGGAGGAATGGGCCAGATCCATGGCTAGAATATGCTGGTGGAGAGCCGGCATATTCTAGCCCATGCAGATGAGCCCAAAGATGACTAAACTGGGGATGTTGTACTTTGGACATATGAGAAGACACGACTCAATAGAAAACACAATAATGTCCAGCAGAGTAGAATGCAGTAGGACAAGAAGAAGACTGCATTCCAGATGGATAGATTCAATAAAGGAGGTTCTGTCTGTCCTGAGTTTGCAAGATGTGGGAAGGGCAGTTGATGACTAGTGCTCTTGGAAGTCTCTCATTCCTAGGGCCTCCATAAGTTGTAATTGACTTGATGTCAATACCAAATATATATCTATATCTATAGATAGATAGATAGATAGATAGGTTCATTCTGTTTGGATAAAGTGGTGTGTTTGAAATGTGGTGCTGAAGGAGAGTTCTGCAGATGCCACTGATGGCCAAAAAAGACAAATAAATGGGTCTTCAAGGAAATTAAGCCCAAACTCTCTGTAGAAGCCAAAAACACTTAAAGGAAGTTATTGTACTTCAACCATATCACAAGATGACTTGCTTCATTGGAAAGATGATACTGTTCAATGACATGGAAGAAAGTAGGAAAATACTCTATCAATAAGAGACCTCTAAGAGCCCTAGACATCAACCTCTCTGCTCAGGTTTTTCAAAATCAGAGCAGCTGTGACTTCTTTGATTGAATCCATCCATCTGCAAGGCAGTCTTTCTCTTTTCCAACTGCCTCCTGCTTTACTGAATATTGTTGTATTTTCCAATGTGTCATGTCATCTCGTGATATGCCCAAAGTACGATAGCCTCAATTTAGTGATTTTTCACTTTTAGTGACTTCTGTTATTTTGGCTTCTATTAGTTAAATAAATAATTAATCAGGCTTGGCTTTGCCTCTGCCAGCTCTCTGTCTCTCTCTCCTTGAGAGCGCACATGCAACCCCCTTTTTTATTTCCCTCTGCTCACTTTCTGACCCTTCTGTTCTAGCTTATACTCATGTCAACATGTTACTCATGTCTACCTTCTCTGTTCCTTCCCTGCCTCTCACAGGTGCCACACTTTTAAAATCATTCTCTCTGGTGAGTAAATCAGTGAGTCATCCAAGGCAGCCAATGGTGGCTTTCTTCCTGCCCTGACCTTGAGTCTAGTAGAATCATAGAATCATAGAGCTGGAAGATACCCCAATGGACACTTAGTCCAACCCCCTGCCCTGCAGAAGCACACAATCAAAGCATGCCTGACAGATGGCTATTTGTTCAAAAACCTCCACAGAACTTTGCTCAAGTGAATGAACCACTGAATGTGCATGCCCAATGTGCAACGTGCAAGGTGCGTCTGCATAAATAATAACACCATGAGCAATGAGCAGTGGGTGCCTGCATGTGCCATAGCACTGCATGGCCAACTCCACTTCCACAACCTTGAACTTAAAGCAGGCATTTCACATCGGACAAAAATGTTCAGCTGTTTTCACAGCGGAATGTCTTGTACATGACATCTCCAGGATTCTGGCCAATGAGCTGGATGGAAAAAAACACAAATCCTGGGAAGTCTTAACTTTTAGACTTTCAGTACCAAGTCCTCTTCTTCTCCCCACTCCTCTCTCTCATAGAATCATAGTTGGAGGAGACCACAAGGGCCATCTAGTCCAGCCCCCTGCCAAGCAGGAGTACCCAATTAAAGCATTCCCGACAGACGGCCATCCAGCCTCTTTTTAAAAAACTGCCAAAGAAGGAGACTCCACCACATTCCCGGGCAGCAATTTATTCCACTGCTGAACAGCTCTTACTGTCAGGAAGTTCTTCCTAATGTTTAGATGGAATCTTTTTTTCCTGTAGTTTGAACCCACTGCTCCATGTCCTAGTTTCTGGAGCAGCAGGAAACAAGCTTGCTCCATCCTCAGTATGACATCCCTTCAAATATTGAAACATGGCTATCACGTCCTCTCTCAACCTTCTCTTCTCCAGATTAAACATGCCCAGCTCCCTAGGCCACTCCTTATATAGCATGGCTTCCAGACCTCCCATCATCCTGGTTGCCCTCCTCTGGACATGTTCCAGTTTGTCAATATCCTTCTTGAATTGTGATGTCCAGAACTGGACACAGTATTCCAGGTGAGGTCTGACTAAAGCAGAATAGAGTAGCACTATGACTTTCCTTTATCTAGACACTAGACTCCTATTGATGCAGCCTAGAATCGCATTAGTAGCCATGGAGCAAAGGATTGTGCACACATGCACATTGATGTGGGGCTGGATTCTGCTCCTGAGCATCCCAAGATGTTTCCATGAAGGCCGATTGGGTCAAATGATTTGCAAGACACCAAACAAACCTCAGAGGTTACTCTTGTAATCCCACCCCATCCACTCCGTGGTGCTCTTGGTTGGATGGTGCTGCCTTCCACTGCAATTTGTTGGAAGCGCATTTCCATGTGTCTGATGTGGTGCTCTTGGAGTGTTATTTTTAGCAATCTTTCTCACCCTCTTGTTCGGGTTTCTGCTGAGAATGCGGTGTCATCCAGGGTGTGAATTGAAACAGCTCTATGAACGTGGCAGAAGAAGCTGGGAAGAAGAGCAGACGGGCTGCAGAACAGTTGGAGGAAGTGTTGAACTTGGCAATTTGAGCTTTATGCCTTTAATGTATACAGCCTGGATGATATTATGTACTCTACCTATGGCACATTTTACAGCTGATGGTGCAGGATATCAGACTCTACATCCAGGGCTGGTTTAAGGAAGTTTGGGGGGCCCTATATATTTATCTCAGGTCAGTGTAACCTAGCCTATTCGCAGTACAGGATGTTCAGATCATTACATAATTTGTCACCAATAATTCATTTTAAAAACTATATTATAGGCACTAACATAATATTTTTTTGTTTATTAGCATTTAACATAATGGTGTAGATTTACTCAAATAAAAATAATAATAATAAAATTTATTTCTATCCTGCCCCTCTGCAATGTAATTGGGGCTGCTTACATCATAAAAAATCCCATAATTACATTAATACCCTAACCCATCCACCCCTTAAAACAATATTAAATTAAACAGATTAAAAACGTACAATAATTAAAAAGAGAAATATATGAAATAATCTGGAAACACCAGAAATCAACCTGGCTGCCATATTCTGAACTAGTTGAAGTTTCCGAGTCAAGCACAAGGGTAGCCCCATGTAGAGCGCATTACAGAAGTCGAGACGAGAGGTTACCAGCGCATGTACCACGGTTTCGAGGTCCCTGAATTCCAGGAAAGGGTGCAGCTGGCGTATCAGCCGAAGTTGATCCTGGTGAGTTATACCTCCCATCTCTCATTCTCTGAGCATCAGACAAAGTGGTCCCTCTCTCCCCCTGTTCTCCTCCCAGCTCCTACAGGCACCGTCTCCAAACTCCAGCAGCCTCCTGCTCCCTCCAACTCAGTACCACAAGCCTCTGCAAGTGGCTGCAAGGAGTCCAGCCACTCCAGCCACTTACAATAACCATCCCACCATGCATGGCAAGCCTCCCCCCCCCTGCATGGCCCCTGTGGGCCTGAGGAGCCTTCACACTCACTCCCCCACCAGCCTTCCTTTCTTGAAGCCCTTCCCTCTTCCCGGCTCTCCTACAGGCAGGCAAGTCTGTCTGTTTCCAGCAGCCTCCAACTGCTCCAACTCAGTGCTACTACCCAGCCCCCACCTGAGGAGGGAGTCAAGGGGCTGCATGATGGGGGGCCCTGCACAGATGGGGCCCCCTGCACCCACAGGTCCTGTGATGTGCTTTAAACCGGCCCTGCCTACATCATTTCACAGATGAAAACTGGGATGCATGAGGTGGAGCAACACTTGATCATGATCAAGATGGCAGAAGTTACTAATCAGGAAGAACAGCCAAGGCTGCAGCAGTTTGCCTTTGCCTGAGCCTAGAGGGAAGAGCAATATGGCCAAAGCTGTTAATGAGGAAGAAAACACACTATAGGGCAGGCTGCAGCAGTTTGTCTTTTGCTTGAGACTACAAGGAAGGGCAAAACTCTGCCCTCTTCTCTCCTCTTCCCCTGCTGAGTTAGTTGAATACAGATTATTTTTGTACTTTGAACTCCATCTACAGTAACTGAAGTAAACTGAAGACAAAGAGGGAGGAGGAGAGGGACACCAGGACATTTTAAAAGCAACTGAAAAAGTGAGAAAGCAACTTTATGTGGAATGGCCAAGGAGTGGAACAGGAATTGCCCAGCACCACCCTCTGAGAACGGCTCTCCGGGAAAGAATGGGGCAGAAGTCATGGCTTTGGAGCCCAGAGCTAAGATGTTCCTTGAGAGGATGGTGGGATCCTTCACCTAAAAGTCTGTGATGCTTCTTCTACTGCAGACCAACTGCTGTATCCATTTACCACCCTGAAAGCCTCCATTCCCTCCAGTTGTCCCAGTTTTAATAATAATAATAAAAATAAAAATTATTTATACCCCGGATGGTCTTAATTAATCCTCTGCCATTCCTCTTTTGCAGCTCCTTTAAAATGTCCCAATTTCTCTCCCCTTCTTCCACTTTCCCTCTTTGTCTTCAGCTCATTTCAATGGCTTCATCCTCAGCACATTATGATTCGTATTTTAAAACGATTCATATTTAAAAATGATTCATATTTAATTTTTTTACTGATACTTTTGTATAGTTTTTAATGGCTATTGGTTTTTGTAGGTTATAAGCTGCCATGAGTCTTGTTATCGGGGAAATAAAGGCATAAAATAAATAAAGAATAGGACCATTTTATTCTGCTTTGCTCAGAACTCACCAAATCCTGGAATCCTGCGTCCAGTTCTGGGCACCACAGTTCAAGAAAGAGATGGACAAGTGGGAAAATGTCCAGAAAAAGGAGAAATGGGACACTCCCTTTTGCCCCAAAATGAGTTCAGGGAAGGGTGGAATGGTTTGGCTGTCAATAGACATTTGGTGTAGATTATAATGGTTAGAAGTGACATTAAAGGGAGTCAGCCTGATTCAGGTTAATGCACAATGGAGATGAATTACAGGTCAACCCCCAGGTATCCATGGATTCCATATCCACGGTTTCACTTATACACATCCAGAAAAAAATGTTCTCTCTAGGCATTTCTAGGTCCTCCAATGCAATTCGATGGTCAACTTCTAGCATTTGTCTTATTGAAAATAACAGTTCTCCCTGTTATCCATGGTTTCAGGTATCCAGGGGCAGTGGGAAGGATCTTGGAATGTATCCCTTGCGGATATTGGGGTCAGCCTCTATTTGGCTGACCCCAATATCCCAACTGTCTCTTCTGCCAGTTGAAGGGCAAGGTCCAAGAAGGGAGAGGAAAATAGCCGACGTAAACAACTGGCTCCGTAGATGGTGTCGCCGAGAACAAATTGGATTCTTGGATCATGGACTGCGCTTCCATGCGGGGGGACTTCTGGCAAGAGATGGGGTGCATCTTACAACAGTTGGAAGAAACATTTTTGCCAACACTCTCAAGAATTTGATCAGGAGGGCTTTAAACTGAGTCAAATGGGGGAGGGAGACAGTATTCTGGAAGGCAAAAGGGCTGGAGAAAATAGTCAAACTGTCATAGAGGGAACAAGGCAAACAGCGCAAGGACCCAACAGTGGGAGGCAAAAAAACTTGCACAGGGAGCAAGTAAAGGGAACACATGGTCTCAGATGTCTCTACACTAATGCACAGAGCATGGGAAATAAGCAAGACGAACTTGAACTCCTTGCACTACAAAACAAATATGATATAATAGGCATTACTGAAACCTGGTGGGATGAGTCTCATGATTGGAATGTAGGAATAGAGGGGTATAACCTTTATAGGAGAAACAGGCCAAACAGGAAAGGAGGAGGAATAGCATTATATGTCAGGGATATTTACACCAGTGAAGTGATCCACGACATCAATACTGGAAGCCAGGTGGAGAGCATCTGGATAAAAATTAAAGGGGAGGGAAACAACAGGGATGTTATTGTGGGACTCTACTACAGACCCCCAAGTCAGACGGAGGAATTGGATGATGCATTTCTAGAACAGATGAACACACACGCAGAAAGGAGAGATGTAGTAGTGATGGGTGACTTCAACTATCCTGATATTTGCTGGCAATCTAACTCAGCCAAAACTACAAGGTCTAGCAAATTCCTTACATGCCTGGAAGACAATTTCATGGTCCAAAAGGTGGAAGAGGCAACAAGGGGGTCAGCTATTTTAGATCTGATCCTAACCAACAGAGACGATCTGGTTAATGGGGTGCAAGTGGTGGGATCCTTAGGTGAGAGTGATCATGTTCTCCTGGAGTTTGTTATACAATGGAAAGGAGAAGCCAGGCATAGTCAGACACGCATTCTTGACTTTAGGAGAGCTGATTTCAGTAAACTCAGGGAAATACTGGGGATGATCCCATGGTCAAGAATACTAAAAGAGAAGAGACCTCAAGACGGATGGGACTTTCTCAAAAGGGAGATACTGAAGGCACAATTTCAAACAGTACCATTGAGGAAGAAAAATGGGAGGTGTCTCAAGAAACCAGGATGGATGACTAAAGAACTTTCAATGGAGCTAAGTTTTAAACGGAACATGTATAGGAAATGGAAAAGGGGGGAAATCTCCAAAGAAGAATTCAAACAGATAGCGAACACGTGTAGGAGTAAAGTCAGAAAAGCTAAAGTGCAAAATGAGCTCAGGCTTGCTAGGGAGGTTAAGAACAATAAAAAGGGTTTTTTTGGGTATGTCCGCAGCAAAAGGAGGAAGAAGGAAATGATAGGGCCGCTACGTGGAGAAGATGGCAAAATGCTAACAGGGGACAGAGAAAAGGCAGAATTACTCAACACCTTCTTTGCCTCAGTGTTTTCAGAAAAGGAAAAGTAGGACCAACCTGAGGAGAATGGAACAGAGGACACAATAGGGGAAATCCAGCTCAAAATAAGTAAAGAGGTAGTACAGGAATACCTTCTTAATCTAAATGAATTTAAATCTCCAGGACCAGATGAACTACATCCAAGAGTATTAAAAGAGCTGGCAAATATAATCTCAGAGCCATTGGCAATAATATTTGAGAACTCCTGGAGAACAGGAGAAGTCCCAGCAGACTGGAGGAGGGCAAACGTTGTTCCCATCTTCAAAAAGGGGAAAAAAGAGGATCCCAACAACTATCGTCCAGTTAGTCTGACATCAATACCAGGGAAGATTCTAGAACAGATCATTAAACAGAGAGTCTGTGAACATTTAGAAGGCAATGCCATAATCACAAAAAGTCAACATGGGTTTCAGAGAAACAAGTCATGCCAGACTAATCTGATCTCTTTTTTTGATAAAGTTACCAGCTTGGTAGATGAAGGGAATGCTGTGGACATTGCATACCTTGATTTCAGTAAGGCCTTTGACAAGGTTCCCCATGACATTCTTGCAAACAAGCTTGTAGAATGTGGGCTAGACAAGTTAACTGTTCAATGGATTTGTAACTGGTTGACCGGCCGAACCCAAAGGGTGCTCAGCAGTGGCTCCTCTTCGTCTTGGAAAGATGTGACCAGTGGGGTGCCACAGGGTTCTGTCCTGGGCCCAGTGCTATTCAACATCTTTATCAATGACTTAGATGAGGGAATTAGGGGCATACTTATCAAATTTGCAGATGACACCAAATTGGGAGGAGTAGCTAATACCCTAGAGGACAGGATCAAAATTCAAGATGACCTGGATAGACTGGAGAGCTGGGCCAAAGCTAACAAAATGAAATTCAATACGGAGAAATGTAAAGTACTGCATTTAGGGTGGAAAAATGAAATGCATAGATATAGGATGGGAGAGACCTGGCTGAATGAGACTATGTGCGAAAGGGATCTAGGAGTCCTAGTAGACCACAAGTTGAACATGAGCCAACAGTGTGATGCGGCAGCTAAAAAGGCCAATGCAATTTTGGGCTGTATCAATAGAAGTATAGTGTCTAGATCAAGGGAAGTAATAGTGCCACTCTATTCTGCCTTGGTCAGACCTCACTTAGAATACTGTGTCCAGTTCTGGGCACCACAATTCAGAAAGGATATTGACAAATTGGAGCGTGTCCAGAGAAGGGCAACTAAAATGGTGAAAGGTCTGGAAACGATGCCTTATGAGGAGAGACTTAGGGAGCTGGGTATGTTTAGCCTGGAAAAAAGACGGTTTAGAGGTGATATGATAGCCCTGTTTAAGTATTTGAAGGGATGCCATGCTGAGGATGGAGCAGGCTTGTTTTCTGCTGCTCCAGAGACTGGAACACGGAGCAATGGGTGCAAGCTCCAGGAACAGAGATTCCACCTCAACATGAGGAGGAACTTTTTGACAGTAAGAGCTGTTCGGCAGTGGAACACACTCCCTCGGAGCGTGGTGGGGTCTCCTTCCTTGGAGGTCTTTAAACAGAGGCTGGATTGCCATCTGTCGGGGATGCTTTGATTGTGATTTCCTGCGTGGCAGGGGGTTGGACTGGATGGCCCTCGTGGTCTCTTCCAACTCTGCAATTCTATGACTCTATGATTGAACCTAAGATGGTCAGTCATAAGTCTGGAAACCACCAACTCCTACGTGGAACAACTTAGAGAACTGGGAATGTTTAGCTTGGAGGAGAGAAGACAGAAAAGTGATATTTATACACACACAAATATCTGATGGGATTTCATGTAGAAGATGGAGTGAGTTTGTTTTCTGCTGCTCCAGAGTATAGGACCAAACCAATGAATTCACATTGCAAGAAAAGGGATTCCACCTGACTTAATCATCCAGAAGAGTGTCCTAATGGCAAGAGAAGCTTGATCTATTTGACCGCCTTGGAAAGTGGTGGTTTCTCCATCCTGGGAGGGATTTAAGCAGTACTTTGATGCTTTCCACCAGACTGACCAACTCTCCCTTATTTCCCAGGATCTCCCTTATTCTAGCTATTTTTTTCTATCCTCCCAGCTCCCGTATTGGCCTTCTATTTCTCCCATATATTTATGAAGGTCTGACATTCAGATGTCAAGAACAAGCAAGTAGGAGCACAGAGGGAACCCTGAAGGCTGGATGTGTGTGTTTGTGTGTGTGAGGATCATCAAAAAGCAAGCAAGGAAACTCCTGCAGGCTCAAGGTGTGTGTTTGCATTTATGTCAGAGAGGAAGTGTGTGTGAGAGAGAGAGAGAGGGAGGGAGGGAGGGAGGGAGGGAGGGAGGGAGGGAAGGAAACTGAGAGAGAGCTGTGTGTGTCTTGTTGCATCTGTGTGCTTGTGAGAAAGGGAAGTTATGTTTGCATTTCCCTGTAAGAGGGGGGAATGGGGTAAGTGTGTCCTTTTGCATCTCTGTATATAAAAGAAGGTTTTGGATTTGTGTGGGGGTGACTGTGTCTGTTTTTGATAAGATATCTGTAAGGGTTCTTTCAGTTATCTTTAAAGTTAGTAGTGGTGCTTGGGATCTTTTTAGAATACTTTTTGTTGTTGTTCTTGTTGTTGCTGTTTAAGCTCCCTGGGGCTCAGTTACATGACAGTTTTTATCCTGGGCAGAAGGGATTACTGTCCCCATGATTGGACTGGTCAGACTTTGGAGGGGACGGGCTAGCAAGGGAAACCTGGCAATTCTGGACCTGCCATTTTTGGTATGGTCAGTCTCAGAGAACACCCCCACCGGCCACAGCTACCCTTGCCTCTAATGAGACCCCCCCCCCTGCCCCACAGGGCTACTGCCTCCCACCCCGTGTGGCTACTCCCTCCCGCCCTCATAGCTGTGTGAGGCAGGGGGTGGATTCTCCGTGACTGGCAGTCTCAGAGAAGCTACCCCCACCTCGTGTAGCTACAAAGGCAGGAGGGAGTAGCTGCGCAGGGTGGGGGGCTCCTCCATAGCCGCTTGGGAGGGGGCAGGGGAGGGGAGAGACCTTTCCTGGCTCTCAGCTGGCTGCTTTGGAGCCAGCGGAGGACCCTATGGAGGGGCATACCCAAATGGCGGATGGAGAATTGCAAGACTTCCCTTGCAAGCCTGCCCCCTCCAATGTCCGACCAATCAGAAATCATCCCATTTCCCAGGTTGGTTCCTGATTGTTCAGACAACCAATAGCCGGGGTTGTCTCAGACCTTCCTAAAAAGTTCCTGAAAAATAGAGGGGTGGAAAGTCATGGGTTAACTGGACTTTTTGCTACCCCTCCTTCTGAATAGCCCGTGATGTGTGTGAACTACAAGGGTTCGACACAAATTCTTCTCGTGCTTTTTTTGGTCATGTAAACGGGACCCTGGATAGTGCATACATACTTACACACCATACAAAGACAATAAAAATATTAAACAACATGGCCTAGCCATTAAAGGTATAATCCTATACCAATGAACACTTGCTGGAGTGAAGAAACACCACAATAAAAATGCACAAAGTTTGTCACAACTAAATGTCCCTTAAATTAAAGGCCGAAAGTTGGTCACCCCACTTACCACTCTGAGGTTCTTTACCAGTAGAGTCCTGCATGATTGTGGGTTTGGAATAGATGGCCCTTGGGTACCCTTCCAAGTCTGTGATTTTATGGGGAAAAAAATACTGAAAGACTGGGGACACCTGGACACACACACACACACACACACATATATGAAAATGATGATTTGTTCAGGGTTCTGCATGCTACTTGTGACACTAGTGGGTTGGGGTGATGGAACTGGAGAAACACTGAGTTTAGGCGGAAGCTTGCCAAAGGAAGCAACTGTCACACATTTTCATGTGGATGAGCCTTCCGGTCTTGGGGGGCTCAGGAGGTGAAGGGTCATGTTTTTCATCACTGCTAATCCTACAGGTCACTCTTCTTTCCAAAAGTGTATTAATATCTGATTGACCTGCCCCCGAAGGAGGAGGGGACAGGCAGTTGTTGTGTTTTCATGCTGCATCTCTCAGATTAAAACCTCAGACAATCTTCTTTGTCTAGGGAAGGCATTTTCCCATCCCACCCCCCTCCTTTTCACCCAAACTCTGCCTTGATTTCCTCCTCCTCCTCCTGGATTATGCATGAAAAATGATGCACCAGCAAACTGTCAGGAAAGGCGAGGGGAGTGGGAAAACATGATGGCTTTCCGCCTAATCCCACAGTACATCAGAGGATCAACTTCTAATTTGATTTGATTCCTCCGAAATGTTGGGGCTGTCAGAGCCGTGCAAGGACTCCGATGTTTACAGTTCTGATCTGCATCAAACAAGACTGAAGAACTCTCTCAATCTCTCTCTCTCTGTCTTCTTCCTCCCCTCATCTTGGCTGCCTTTGAATGAAGCCTCAAGACGATGCAATATATATTTTTAAAAGTCATTTTTAATCAAGAAATGCATACAACATGGAATATAATACCGGGCCTGCCGCTGCTTTTTTGCATTTGTTTTATCACAGCCCCCTCCTCCATGCTCACACTTCTTCTCCTTGTTATCTGCCCTCAAGCTGACTTTGAGTTATGTCAACCCTATAAATGTCACCGTCTCCTCAACAGCCCTGCTCAGGTCTAGAAAACTCAGGGCTGTGCCTTCTTTGATTAGGGGTGCATCTACACTACACAAATCATCCAGTTTGAAACGGAATTATTTGTCATGGCTCCTTCCTATGGAATCCTGGGATGTGTAGTTTGGTGAGGCACCAGCAATCTTTAGCAGAGAAGGCAAAAGACATTAGTAAAACTACAAATCCCAGGGTTCCATAGGAAGGAGCCATGGCAAATAATCCCGTTTCAAACTGGATTATTTCTGTAGTGTGGATTCTCCTTGAGAGTCCCTCCATTGAGAATGCAGTATTCCTCTTTTCCTACTGCCTTCTACATCATCATCATCCTGACAGTAAGAGCTGTTCGGCAGTGGAATATGCTGCTGCCTGGGAGTTGGATGGAGTCTTCTTCTGTGGAGGTTTTTAAACAGGCTGGATGGCCATCTGTCAGGAGTGCTTTGCCTGGCTATTCCTGCAGGGCAGGGAGTTGGACTAGGTGGCCCTTGTCATCACTTCCAATTCTATGATTCTATGATCATCATCATCATTTTTATATAGCACCAGCTATGTACATGGCGCTTTAAAATAAAACATCATCATCATGAATGTTTATTGTGCTAGCCAAAGGCCATGACAAGGATATTAAAATACATAGAACATTTAAGAAAAAAGTACAAAACTACAAAAGCACAAAAGATACCCACAATTTTTCATGCTGTGATCAAAGTTATTACCAAGCTAGTATAAAAAGCAAAGACCTAAATTTCTAGGTTATCAACATGAAAATCAATTTAGTACTTTGAAACTCCATGACAATTTGTTGCAATTTTATCTGTCTCTCTCTTTCGGATCTTTTTTGTAGCTAGGCCAAAAGGGCCACCTTATGTGTTATGTAATCATTGGCATCACTCAATAGAAACTGAACTGAATCTACTAGAGAAGTCCCTATGCCAATTGTCAACAGGGGTATCAAAAGCCTCTCTTTGGGTTTGCTACACATGGGACAGGTTAGCAAATAATGCACAATGTCGTCCACCTGTCCTTGGCTGCAAATACACAGTCTGTTGTCAACCAGACAGATCAAAAATGCAAGCCATGGAGAGAATGTTGATATTCTAATTGACTGTAAATCCATTCTTGAATCTTTCCAAAATAGCCAGTCTCTTTATTGCCTCTAATTCATACCCAAGGCAGAGCTTAGCTCAGGAAAGGAGTAACTATACAGTATAAAGGATTTTGTAAGTTTGATTTCCAATATTGATTGTTACTAGTCATTTCCTTATAACATAAAACTGGGAGATGGGCATTTGATAATGTGGCAATTTGTTTGAAGTTAAAATAAAACAAACACACACAAAAACTACATCAGGTCCTGCCAAAGGTGTACAATCTAAAATAACTATACATAAACACACACACACAGAGAAGGAATAATAAATATAAAACTATAAAATACAATTGCAAAACAAATTATCCAGATAACTACAAAAAATATAGTATGAAACAGTAAGAAAATATAAAAATAAAACAAACTGATGGATAACCATTTGTTTGGAATGATTTGATTATGTATTCCTGCTTGGCAGGGGGTTGGACTGAATGGCCCTTGAGGTCTCTTCCAACTCTATGATTCAATGATTCTATGATAAATACATGTAATCAAAATATACAAGATTACAAAAGTGTATCAAACTAAAATTCCAAAAGCTTTGGAAAACAGAAAAGTTTTCAATTGAGATTTAAAAATGCCAAGAGAAGGAGCAGTCCACGAATATTCAGGAGGAAATTCCAAGAATATGGGACAGCGAGAAGAAAGGATGAAGCTGAGCCCGGGAAGAAGAAATCCTTGGTTGGTTGAGAACCCTAGAGTTACTAGAACACAGATCTCAAGCAGACCAGCAAAAAGAAATGAGGGCTAAAAGATAGGGGGGAGTTAGATTGTGTAGGGCTTTGAAAATTAAAACAACATGCTTATACTGAATCCTAGAAGGAAGCATGATTGGCTTTTCTGGTGAGTCATGTCTTGTCATGGAACATCCAAAATGTGACAGTTCTTAACTGTTCTTAACAGTTTTGCTCAGGTCTTGCAAACTCAGCTCAGCCGTAGCTGCCTTGGTTGAATCAATTTGCCTGTTGTGTAGTCTTCCTCTTTTCTTGCTGCCTTCCTCTTTACCAAGCATACCTACTTCCTTTTGCAAAATATATTCTATATCAAAATATTGGGTAGATGACTTAGAATCATAGAATCATACAGTTGGAAGAGACCCCAAGGGCCATCTAGTCCAATCCACTTCTGCCCTGCAGGAATACACAATCAAATCATTCCCAACAGATGGCCATCCAGCCTCTGCTTAAAAACCTCCAAAGAAGGAGACTCCACCCCACTCCCAGGCAGCAGTGGATTCTACTTCTGAACAGCTCTTACCCTCAGGAAGTTCTTCCTAATGTTTAGGTGGAATCTCTTTTCCTGGAGTTTGAGTCCACTGCTCCATTTCCTAGTCTCTGGAGCAGCAGAAAACAAGCTTGCTCCATCCTCAGTATGACATCCCTTCAAATATTCAAACATGGCTATCATGCCACCTCTTAACCTTCTCCTCTTGAGGCTAAACATACCCATCTCCCTAAGCCACTCCTCACAGGTCATGGCTTCCAGACCTTTTACCTTGAGAGCTTGCTGCTCCCTGCCTTTTTTAAAAAATAAAAACAGCTGGAGAAGACTCTGCCTGTCTCTTATGAACTTTGGAGGAGGGCTTTCTCTTGGTCCAAGCACCCTCAGAAGATTAGTTTGGTGAGGTCATGGGAGAGGGCTTTTTTTGTGATTAGTCCCACACTGTGGAACTTCCTGTAGCAGCGATCTTGGTTGGCTTCCTCTTTGGTCTCTTTTTACCAGCAAGCAAAGACCTGTTTATTTGGGGAGGGCTTTGGCTTTTTTTTATTTAAACAGCCCTTCTTGGGTTCAGGGGGCCCTGGTTAAATACCGGTACTGGAGCGACAACTTTGTGAGTTCTATCCCAGAGGGCTCAAAGATTGACTCAGCCTTCCATCCTTCTGTAGGTTGGTAAAATGAGTACCTAGCTTGTTGGGGGGAATTAGCTAAAAAACATTGTAAACTGCTTAGGGAGTGCTTCGGCACTGATAAGCGGTATAGAATATCAATGCTATTATTATTGCTCATTGCTTCTTGTATTTAAACAGCCATTCCACTTTTTAACTGGTTGTCGCAGAAGACCTTTCAGAGGCTACACTTTAATTGTTTGACTGTGAGTTGAATGTGATTTGATTGTTTTAAATTAATCATAGAATCATAGAATTATAGATTTGGAAGATACCACAAGGGCCATCCAATCTAACCCCCTGCCATACAGGAATAAACAATTAAAGCATTCCCGACAAGTGGCCATCCAGCCTCTGTTTGAAAACCTCCAAAGAAGGAGACTCCACTACACTCTCAGGCAGCATCAGATTCCACTTCTGAACAGCTCTTACTGCCAGGAAGTTCCTCCTAATGTTTAGGTGGAATCTCTTTTCCTGCAGTTTGAACCCATTGCTCTGTGCCCTAGTCTCTGGAGCAGCAGAAAACAAGCTTGCTCCATCCTCAGGATGACATCCCTTCAAATATTTAAACATTGCTATCATGTCACCTCTTGACCTTCTCTGCTCCAGGCTAAACATACTCAGCTCACTAAGCCACTCCTCATAGGGCATAATGGCTTCCAGACCTTTTACCATCTTAGTCGCCCTCCTCTGGACACACTCCAATTTGTCAATATCCTTTTTGAATTGTGGTGCCCAGAACTGGACACAGTATTCCAGGTGAGATCTGACCAAAGCAGAATAGAGTGGTACCATTACTTCCCTTGATCTAGACACTATACTCCTATAATCCAGCCTAGAATTGCATTGGCTTTTTTAGCTGCTGCATCACACTGATGACTCATGTTCAACTTGTTGTCCACTAAGACTCTTAGATCCCCTTTGCATGTACTGCCATCAAGCCAGGTGTCACCCATCCTATATCTGTGCATTTCATTTTTAGTGCCCAAGTGTAGTATCTTACATTTCTCCCTGTTGAACTTCATTTGGTTAGTTTTGGCCCAGCTTTCTAATCTGTTAAGGTCATTTTGGATTCTGATCCTGTCCTCTGGGGTATTCCCTACCCCTCCTAATTTGGTGCCATCTGCAAACTTGATAAGCATGCCCTCTGTTCCCTCATCCAAGTCATTGATAAAGATGTTGAATAGCACTGGGCCCAGGACAGAACCCTGTGGCAGCCCACTGGTCACTTCTCTCCAGGATGAAGAGGAGTCATTGGTGACGACCCTTTGGGTTTCACCCGTCAACCAATTACAAATCCACCTAACAGTTGCCTTGTTTACCCCACAGGTTACTAACTTTTTTGCAAGAATATCATGGGGGACCTTGTTTTAGTTGGATGGTTGTTCAATGTTTTTAAATCATTTGTACAATGTACATTGCTTTAGCCATTTTAAAAAACTATTTTATTTTAACTTATATTGTAACTTCAACCTGAGCCATTTTGTTTTAACTTCTATTCTAAGCCTTTCTTTGGATTCCATGCTGGGAGAAAGGCAGGATATTAATTAAATTGATAAATAAATCTGAGCCAAAGACAATTTTGAGATTTCAGAATTAAAACTTAACAGAAGAGAGGAGAAGAAAATAGAATTTTAAAAGAAAAGCATGACTGAGGGACTCTTCGGGAAACTGGTTAGCAAGAAAAGAACAGAGATTGGGGGAAATGAAGGATTTGCTGTCAGTATTGAGAATACAGTAATAAAATTCAAACTACATGGAGCACAAGAGAGCCTTGATAAATGTGTATTCCTTTTTATTTTATTTTATGTTTACTGACCCCCAAATTGAGAGGGGAAGAGGTGCTGCCCATTCCTTTTCACCAGAAATAGTAGTGGGGTAGTGGAAGCTGTTTCTCCCATGGCTCCACTCTGGGTTTTAGTCTGAACTTGAGAGGAGGTCTCCAATGTTCTGAATCTACATGGGGTTGGGGACAGGGCTCATTTCCTGGAATAGCTGAAAAATAGGTTCAGCATCTTGGATAAGCTCCTTTGTAGTTATTCATGGTATCAGAATCTTGGAGATTTCTTTGGAGACATTTCTAGAGCTGTAAAATTTCTGGAAATGTTGAATCCATGGGGGGGGTATTTTTTCTGTCTTTCCCCCCCTGAAAAAAATGGATTATTATTATTATTATTATTATTATTGAAAAATTGAAAAAATGCAACATTAGCACTTTTAATAGATTGAAAGTCACTCTGTAACTTTAGGTACATAAAATATGACTATGTACAATTTGATTTGGCATAAAATTATCACAATTGGTATATTAAAAATATAGTGTATTCAAATAAGTATTACAAACAGAATTTACATTTTTATTTTTAGTTTTGTTTGTAACAAATGGAGCAACAATCTCCTGAATTGTATGGAACCTCTTTGGGTTTGCTAGTTTATGTGGAGCAGGCCAAAAAAACGAAACGGAAACCGTTTTTCTTCTCTTGTGAGAATAGCAGTGCCCCCTAAAGGAAGAAATGCATCTCACGCTTCTTGCAATGGAGAGTTCAGTTTGTACCCTAGGACTTGCTTGTCCTCAGGGAACAGAAATTAAAATAATCTGATACTGTACATAGTTTTTAGAAACAATTTGGAGAATGTACGAACACCTTGTTTTAAAGATTTTATTCATCATGCTAAAATAAACCATTCCATAATCAATTTTCTTCCTGTGAAGTCGAAGGCTTTCATGGCCGGCATCCATAGATTTTCCTTGGGGTTTTTTCAGGTCTGTGTGCCCGTGTTCTGGAAGAGTTTACATGTGACGTTTCACCTGGATCTGTGGCTGGCATCTTCAGAGAATTTTCTTCCTATTTTTCTTTCTTTTTTTTTTTTCAATTTTTCAGAAAAACAAGAACAAAAAAGGTTTCAGGAAAAAATGGGAAAAAAACTTTTTCCCCTGAATTTTTCCAGCTTCCCCCCCCCCCCGGGCCTTTACAGCTCTAGGCATTTCTCTCCCCACTCTGGTTCCATCCACTGGAGAGTTCTCTCAGAGTAAAACCCAGAATAGACCCCCACACACACTTCATGAACACTGGAACCATCAGCTACCAATGGTTGGTAGTGATGCTTTACCCTTCCCTTCCCTGTCATTTTCTCATGCACTCATAAACAAGAGAAAATTCTCTCTGCCTCATGGTGAGAAACAGCTTCGGGGAAGGTACAGTCAGCCCTCCTTATCCATGGATTTGGTATCCACCGATTCCACAATCCATGGCTTGAAAATATCCCCCCCACCCCAAGAAAAATAATCCAAAAAGCAAACCTTGCTGTTTCCCATTTTATATAAGGGACACCATTTTTACTATGTCATTTTTATTTTTATTTATTTATTTATTTATTTATTTATTTATTTATACCCCGCTCTTCAGCCAGAAGGCTATCAGAGCGGCTTACAAATTATTTTAAGCAACAGCAATTTACACATCTACACTGCATTAAGCAGTTTCCAATGTGTGTTTGCTAATTGCCCCCACATATTTTGCTATGGTCTTGGAACCAAACCCCAGTGATACCAAGGGTCCACTGTAATTGCATTTTTTTAAAAAATAGGGAAGATGTAGAAGCAGAAAAGAAGGATTTCTCTGGGTCATGAAGAGTTCCTTTGAGTCAGAATTAGGAGCACTTTGAGGTCCATCAGGACCCAAATGGCTTATACTGGGGAGGGCATGGGGAGAGATGCCAGACCTTGCACCCACTCCCACACTTTACCTCAGGGACACATGTAGCCCCAGGGCCCCCATCCGCCAAAAAAAAGTCATTTTTTAATTTTTATTTTTTTACTTTTTGGCCCTAAAAATGCCCTCTAGGGAGCTTGGGGGAGATTTGTGCCACATTAGGGAGAGGTAGACCATTTTAGGACCAGTGAGAGGCCTTTAAAAATCTGAAGTGATTTCCAGTCACTTCTTGTTTTTTAAAAAAGGCCTCCCCTTGGTCAAAAGTGGCCCTGGGGCAGGGGAGCTAAAATATGACAAATATGCCCCCACACACTTGTGGGGGTATTTGAGGACAAAAGGTATGCAGGCTGCCCCTCAAATCCATGGAACCAATATCCATGGTTTCAGTTATTCATAGCTGAAAAAATGGAGACACTTAACATAAAGTCACACTAGAAAATGCCTAGAGAGGTGTCCTCTCTAGGAATCACTAGAGTGTTGTCCATATGAGGCAAACAAACAAGCAAACCTGGATTGCTCTGTAGTAATGGCAATTCACAGCAGCTTCTATTTGTCTTAATGGGTTCCTGGAGATTGCACCCATTGCTCCGTGTTCCAGTCTCTGGAGCAGCAGAAAACAAGCTTGCTCCATCCTCAGCGTGACATCCCTTCAAATACTTAAACAGAGCTATCATATCGCCTCTTAACCGTCTTTTTTCCAGGCTAAACATACCCAGCTCCCTAAGTCTCTCCTCATAAGGCATCGTTTCCAGACCTTTCACCATTTTAGTTGCCCTTCTCTGGACACGCTCCAATTTGTCAATATCCTTTTTGAATTGTGGTGCCCAGAACTGGACACAGTATTCTAAGTGAGGTCTGACCAAGGCAGAATAGAGTGGTACTATTACTTCCCTTGATCTAGACACTATACTTCTATTGATACAGCCCAAAATTGCATTGGCCTTTTTAGCTGCCGCACCGCACTGTTGGCTCATGTGCAACTTGTGGTCTACTAGGACTCCTAGATCCCTTTCGCACGTAGTCTCATTCAGCCAGGTCTCTCCCATCCTATATTTATGCATTTCATTTTTCCGCCCTAAATGCAGTACTTTACATTTCTCCGTATTGAATTTCATTTTGTTAGCTTTGGCCCAGCTCTCCAGTCTATCCAGGTCATTCTGAATTTTGATCCTGTCCTCTAGGGTATTAGCTACTCATCCTAATTTGGTGTCATCTGCAAATTTGATAAGTATGCCCCTAATTCCCTCATCTAAGTCATTGATAAAGATGTTGAATAGCACTGGGCCCAGGACAGAACCCTGTGGCACCCCACTGGTCACATCTTTCCAAGACGAAAAGGAGCCACTGCTGAGCACCCTTTGGGTTCGGCCGGTCAACCAATTACAAATCCATTGAACAGTTAACTTGTCTAGCCCACATTTTACAAGCTTGTTTGCAAGAATGTCATGGGGAACCTTGTCAAAGGCCTTACTGAAATCAAGGTATGCAATGTCCACAGCGTTCCCTTCATCTTTCAAGCTGGTAATTTTATCAAAAAAAGAGATCAGATTAGTCTGGCATGACTTGTTTCTCTGAAACCCATGTTGACTTTTTGTGATTATGGCATTGCCTTCTAAATGTTCACAGACTCTCTGTTTAATGATCTGCTCTAGAATCTTCCCTGGTATTGATGTCAGACTAACTGGACAATAATTGTTGGGATCCTCTTTTTTTCCCCTTTTTGAAGATGGGAGACAACGTTTGCCCTCCTCCAGTCTGCTGGGACTTCTCCTGTTCTCCAGGAGTTCTCAAATATTATTGCCAATGGCTCTGAGATCACATTTGCCAGCTCTTTTAATACTCTTGGATGTAGTTCATCTGGTCCTGGAGATTTAAATTCATTTAGATTAAGAAGGTATTCCTGTACTAACTCTTTACTTATTTTGAGCTGGATTTCCCCTATTGTGTCCTCTGTTCCATTATCCTCAGGTTGGTCCTCCTTTTCCTTTTCTGAAAGCACTGAGGCAAAGAAGGTGTTGAGTAATTCTGCCTTTTCTCTGTCCCCTGTTAGCATTTTGCCATCTTCTCCACGTAGTGGCTGTACCATTCTAATGAGGTATGTTATGCTTGTATTGTTTTTGCTGTGTTTCATTGTATTTGGAACTGGTTTAATTTAATTCATTATTTTAATGGAATACCTGATTATTATTATTTTTTTTAAAAAAACTTTTGTATGAAGTAGCTTTTAGCTGTACAGTTGTCCCTTCACATTCACTGGGGTTTGGTTCCAGGAACCCCCCGTGAATACCCAAATCCATGAATATAAGTCCTATTCTATGCAATGGCATAGCACAATGGTGTCCCTTATATAGGATGGCAAAATCAAGGTTTGCTATTAGGATTATTATTTTTTTAAGAATATTTTCAAGCTGTGAATACTTAAATTCGTGAATGCCAAATCTGGGAATGTGGAGGGACAGCTGTATTTTGTTTCAATTTGTTATAAGCCTCCTTGGGTCCTTTGTCATCATCACCATCACCACCACCACCATCATCATGATCTCCTCCTACTACTACTCTTCTTCTTCCTCCTCCTTCTCCTCCTCAAATCTTAAGAGTAGGAATTAGTTAAATGCCAGTACTGCAGTCACAACATTGCAAGTTCGATCCTGTCGGGCTCCAAGGTTGACTCTGCCTTTTATCCTTCTGTAGGTTGGTACGATGAATTCCCAGCTTGTTGGGGCAATTTGCTAACAACACATTGGAAACCACTTAGGGAGTGCTTTGGCCCTGATAAGTGGTATAGATATAGAAGTGCTATTGGCCAAATTGATCACCAACAATGGTCTGCCCTGGCCTCACATTGGGAGGCATGGAGACGCACTATCCACAATGCTGCAGCCTTATTTGAGAACTCACACCGAACAAGTCTTGAAGAGAAATGACAACGCAGAAAGAATCACAACCCAGAAACATCACCCAAGGAGACCTTCTGCTGTGCTTTCTGTAACCGGACTTGTTTATCTCGGATTGGCCTTTTCAGTCATCAGAGCGCTTGCAGAATGCATGGGATGAGTCCTTCCTGAATCTTCATTTGCTAAGAAAAGCCAGAGAGAAAGAGAGAGATTGCTATAGGAAGAGACCACAAGGGCCATCCAATCCAACCCCCTGCCATGCAGGAATACACAATCAAAGCATGTTGTTGTTGTTGTTCAATGGAGTCCAATTACAAGCAAAAAGATTCCACCTAAACATTAGGAAGGACTTCCCAAACATAAGAGCTGTTCAAAACTGGAATTGACTCCCTCGAAAGGTGGTGGATTGGAGGTCTTTAAACAGAGGTTGGATGTCTATTTCTCAGGGCTGCTGTAGTTGTGGATTTCTGGTACTAGCATCATGGAGTTGGACTAGATGGCCCTTAAGGTCCCTCCCAAAGCTAGTATTCTGTAATTCTGAAAAAAAAAAATCCTGTTCTGCAAAACTAGATAGGGACTTTCAGATGCTTGTTGTTCTGTGTCTCTAAGCCATTTCCAACCTATGGAGACTCTATCACAGGTTTTTCTTGGCAAGATTTCTTCAGAGTTGTGTTGCCTTTCCCTTCCTCTGAGGTTGAGAGAGTGTGATTCACTCCTGGCCACCCAGTGGGTTTCCAAGGCTGAGTGGAGTGGAGATTCAAAGCCTGGTCTCCAGACTCACAGTCCAATGGTCAAACCACTATACCACACCGGTTCTCATTTCAATTCAATGAGTAAAGCTAAAATATCAGAACACCAGATTATATGGCTACAATAAATAGTGACTGTTAAGAGAGCAGAAGGGGAATAATCAGTGTAATATAACGCAATGCATTGTTGCAGAATATTTTTGAACAAAAGAGGCAAAGCAAGCTAAAAAGGACACAAATGGGTGAGGACAGAGACCTGTCTTAAAGCAAACAAAAGGGAATGGACTGGAATGAACTTCCCCAGGGCAAGCAAGAGACTCAGGTCTGAATTCAGTTCATTCTGGGGACTAAATTCAGCTCTTGAATCACAAGATCATAGCATCTTAGAGTTGGAAGTGACCACACGGACCATTCCCCTGCCATGGAGGAAATCACAACTAAAGCACACCTGAGAGATGTCTATCAACCACTGCTTAAAGATCTCTAAAGAAGGAGAGTCTATCAC
The DNA here is from genome assembly GCA_030847615.1 of Gambelia wislizenii. Lineage (NCBI taxonomy): Eukaryota > Metazoa > Chordata > Lepidosauria > Squamata > Crotaphytidae > Gambelia > Gambelia wislizenii. The sequence continues at coordinate 497,390,040 of JAUMIR010000001.1, read as the reverse complement.
ACCGCAAAGCAGTCTCTTCCACTGTCAATCTGTTCTTACAGTCAAGAAGTTCTTCCTAAAGTTTAGGTGGAATCTCTTTTTATTTTGGATGCAGTGGTTTGTTTTCTGGTCTCTGGGACAGCAGAAAACAAGCTCACTCCGTCTTCTACATGCCATCCCTTCAGACATTTATAAGATACCAATCATCTCACCTCTCAGTCTTCTTTTCTCCAAACTAAACATTCCCAGCTCCCTAAGTCATTCCCCATAAGGCTTGGTTTCCAGACCTTTGACCACCCCAGTCACCATTCTCTAGACCACGTTCCAGCTTGTCCATCTCTTTCTTGAACTGTGCTGTCCAGAAATGGACACAGGACTCCAAGTGAGCTTTGACCAAAGCAGAACAGAGTGGCACTACTGCTTCCCTTACTCTAGACATATATTCTTGTTGATGAAACTTTTAGAATTCCATTGGCTTTTTTGGCTGCTGCACCACACTATTGACTCGTGTTTAGCTTGTGAATGGTCTGGGTTTTAATCTAATTATAAACTGATCTGGATTTTAATCAAGACTTTAAAAGGACTATCAAAGGTGCCAGATCTTTTTGGAGAGGATAGGTTTCAAAATGTTGAGGAGCTGCTTTCAACCAGGGGTGGGTGACTGCGTGGGGGCCAAGACCAATTTTCCCTTCCCACCCCTTTACAGGCTGTACCCCCCCCAACAGTTCTCCCAAATAGCTCTGTGTTCATCTGAGTCCTTCCCAAAATGGAGATGTGCCTAACCTCTCACCATTTTGAGAAAGACACAGATGAAAATAGAGGCATTTTAGGCTTCTGGGGGATTGTATGGAAGACTGGGGAGGGTGTATTTGCACATCAAAGGGGCTCTTCGTGTGGTTTTCAGGTAAACTATGGCCCAAAATTTGTACTATTTTTTTTTAAATATGAGGTGATGAGGGGCTTTGTGATATGGGTGGGAGATTTGAAGGTTTATAAAAGTGAGGTCCACAAGCCACATGGGCTGCACTTTATCCAACCCTGCTTTAAACCTTTGATGAAACCCCTGAGGGGATGCACCACTCCACTGAAATGGAAGTCACCAGCTATCACTGCATGAACCCCAAGGCATCTTTTATTGTGCAGCATGAACTCTTTATGATTTATTTAATTAAATATTTCTACTCTCACCCTGGTTCATATAATCTCAGGGTGATGTACAATAAAATCATCTTAATCAATTTTAAACACTAGCTGGAATCCTATTCAGTATTTATGATCTTGTAAGCCACAATAACAACACTGTAAATATTACAATTCACATTTATTGCAATGACTGCAAATCCTCCCCCAAAACCCACCTGGAAGCCATACCCTAGGAGGAGCGGCTTAGGGAGCTGGGATGTTTAGCCTGGAGAAGAGAAGGTTAAGAGGCGACATGATAGCCATGTTTAAATATTTGAAGGGATGTCATACTGAGGATGGGGCAATCTTGTTTTCTGCTGCTCCAAGAGACTGGGACACGGAGCAGTGGATTCAAACTACAGGAAAAGACATTCCACCTAAACATTAAGAAGAATTTCCTGATAGTAAAAGCTGTTTGGAAGTGGAATACACTGCCTGGGAGTGTGGTGGAGTCTCCTTCTTTGGAGGATTTGAAACAGAGGCTGGATGGGCATCTGTCAGGAGTGCTTTCATTGGGTATTCCTGCATGGCAGGGGATGGACTAGATGACTCTTGTGGTCTCTTCCAATTCTGTGATTCTAAGCCAGGCAGCTGCACCAACTGAAGGAATTCTGAGGTCCCGGAAAGCAGAGCTCTGTGTTGTGGTCTGAACTGAAAAGGTTGTATTCAAGTTCCTGGTCTTTTGGGGGAGACTGAGTTTAGTACTTTGGATAGTTCTTTAAAGCTGGAAGGGGAGAGGCCAGAGTAGACTTACCGTACTATTTCCCTGCCACAGACGTCAGCAGCGATTCTTCCATGTTATGCTTTTAATGCTTTTAAAAGATCACCAGCCATTGCTATTTGATGCAATTAGGTAATCTGTACAACACTCACTCTCATAAATGCCAGACCTCTTCTTCAAAAGGGAAGGCAATATCTCATCATCTTCAAAGGCAGTGGGGGGGATTATGTAGCTTCTCATTTCTCATGAATGAGAATGACACCAGTGGGAATTTGCATCTCTGGTGTCAGACAAAGCCAATGTGGTGTAGTGGTTTGAATACTGGAGTGTGGCTCAGGGTGAGCACAGTTCAAATCCCTTCTGCGTAACCATAGGCAAGTCACCCTTTCTCAGCCTCAAAAGAAGGAAAGGGCAAGCCTTCTCTGAACAAATCCTGCCAAAAAAAGCCCCTGTGTTTTAGGACCAGTGTGATGTAGCAGTTGGAGTGTTGGACGAGGGCTCTGGGAGACCAGGGTTTGAATCCCTGCTCGATAATGGAAACTCACTAGGTGACCTTAGGCAAGTCACACTTTCTCAGCCTCAGATGAGGGCAGTGGCAAACCCTTTCTGAACAAAGGAGTCCTAGTAGACCACAAGTTGAACATGAGTCAACAGTGTGATGTGGCAGTTAAAAAGGCCAACATGATTTTGGGCTGCATCAATAGAAGTATAGTGTCCAGATCAAGGGAAGTAATAGTGCCGCTCTATTCTGCCTTGGTCAGACCTCACTTAGAATACTCCCCGGATCACCTAAGAGTTATAACCAGTGCCCAGAAGGTGAAAGGCAGAGGTCATGCTCACATCTGCCCTGTGCACACTGACCAAAAAACCCTGTGCACTCACCACTCTAAGCACATAGGGCATTTCAAAGCCTCCAGTAGAAAAACAAGGTCATGTTGTGCCCTGCCCGGAGTTGATCCCTCACTCCAAGTGAAAGCCCCCAACTTAGAAAAGGACTATATATAGGCCAGAGAGAGAAAGCATATCTCTCTCCACTCTTTTTCTTCCAGAAACCCTCCCCAGAAGCTCTCTAAAGAGGATTGCCTTCATTTTGAACCCTCCACATGGTCTCTTCCATCAGCTGCCCTTATGTTCAGCCACCCCGCTTCTTCCTCTCATCAGAGGGTGAGAAAATCCATGTGTGTCTTAGCCTGTAGTCCCTTTAGTTTAACTACACCCCTCTGCCCCCCCTAAATAGACCAGGGTTTCTAGCACCATGCCATTGTTCCCCCCTTTTCCTTTGAGAAACTGCAATTAACAGCTTGTAATAAATATAGACTGTTTTCTTGGTCTCTACTGCTATCTTTTTCTATCTTTTTAATAAAGTCATACTAGTTTTTACTTCAAAATCTGCTTGTCCTTGACCTGATTTCTTCCCCTCTACTTCAATTTTACTTGGAGTCACTCTGGTTAATTGTCCATTTTTAAAACCTTTATCCTCCAAGGTCCTGCAGAGAATTAGTGCTTGGAAGAGATTTCCCCCCAAAACCACTAAACCCAGTGAACTGCTCTTAACAATGTGCAGCTTTGCAATTAATCTGGAGGGTCCCATAGCACCTTTGCTATATAGCTAAGTCTGTGCACAGTTATGCAGTGTAGACCATGTCATGGAATCACGTGCCCCTTCTCTTGCTAAGAATCCTTTCCCAAAGGCTTGCTGGAATGGAAAAGTCTTCACCAGCTTCTGAAAGGACAGCAAAGAAGGAGCCCTCCTAACTTCCCTAGGGTGGGAGCTCTAAAATCTGAGGCAGCCACAGAGAAGGCCCTGTCCTGAATTCCCACCAAACAACTCCTTCAGAATCCATTTCCTGTATCACTGGATGGACAAGCCTTAATTCCTGCACATTGTGGAACAAAGGAAAAGGACTTTGAGGGGAGATGAGACACATGTTTTAGGGAGTCTTGCACCTCCAAATCTTTTAAAACTCAGCACTTCCAACAAGCTGGGATTCAGGCAATGGGGAAAATAAACAGAACAAGTTTACCATTTTATTTTTTTACCCTTTCTCTCCTCACCCCCACTCCCTTTCTCTCTCTCTTTTGGGGATAGTCCAGATGGTGAAATAAATCCTCATACAATCTGGGGGGAATCCCATGTGTCTAAATGGGAACCCACAGTGTTCCGTCATTTTTGGAATGGGGGGAAGAAAAAAATTGGGAAAACTATGGGGGGGGGTAACCCTTTGCAGCTTTTCCCAAGTTTTTTTTAAAAATATGGGGGCAATGCACACTTCCTTTCATTAGGACAACCAAGTCACAGCGCTGCACATTCCTGAAGAGGACAGCTTATTGGTTGGGCATGCATGTGGGGTGGTGGTGGAGGTTGCTAAGAAGGCAGTGCCCAGAACTGCCATGTTGGATTGTCACCATAGTAACTGTGCACTGAGGCAATGAAACAGCCTTTCTTTTCCCCCCATTATTTAAGTGGAAGATCGCTCTTCCGCACCTTGGATTTAGTTTTTTTATTATTATTATTAAAAAAAATCCTGTTTGGCAGGGGCAAGTTGAGAAGTACAGAACTGCGAGTAATTCACTCACGCCCACCATCTTGATTCACTAGCATGATGCCGTGTGGACAGCAAACACAGATAGCTTGCAAAAAATAAATAAATGTTGAGACAGATGAAAGCTGCTGCGAATTGATGTAGGTTTGCACCAATCCACATTTTATTCCTTTGTCTAGACCAGCCCTTGGTCTCCCATCTAGCTATTTATAGCAAACTGGCAGTGTTACCTGGGAAGATGCCAGGAAGGCTCTGGGCCCTAATCCTCCACCAAATGTATCAAACCGCTGATTCTTTTTTTTGGGGGGGGGCTGTCACATGGCTTTATGAAATGTCTGTCCTCTGGGCTTCTAAAATCTTGGCTTTTAGTGGCCTGTGTCGCCTTAAAAGCACTAAGTGCCCCATATATACATCAAGAAAAACAGCATTCATGCCTTCCTATAAATCTCTTGGTTGTAAAAAAAAAGGAGAGCAAACATTGGGTCACCAGATATGAGGCGTTCTTTCCCATTTGTAGAGGTATGGTTATATTTATTGAGCTCCTCTTTTTTGTTGTTTAAAAAAATCTACTTTCTGGGTGCAGCTGTGTGTTTCACCATCTCCATCTCCAAAGGAGATGGAGCTGTCAGAACAGCTGCATTTAAAGAAGCATCTCCAGAGGAAGAGATGCAGCAAAGGATGCTCAGCTCCTGTGGCTTCAAAATGTGGGCCAGATTCTCAATGCCAGCATAAATCCCCTCTACAGAAACAGTTGGACATTTTTTTTTCTGATGTGAAATGGTCATGTTCAGTTCAAGGCTGCGGAAGTTGTTACCTGAATTGTGTGGAGTCTGCAAGGATCCCACTACTGTGCAAAACTAATGTGGAGAATATTGAATTAGTACCCGATCAAAGCATTAAGGACAGATGGCCACCCAGCCTCTGTCTAAACACCTGTTTAAACACTCTGTTTAAACACCTCCAAAGAAGGCCAACAAAATACATAACTGTCTTGAGTTTTAACATAACAAAAAGAAACAAGTATGATAAAGTGAAATATATCTATCTATCTATCTATCTATAGATAGATAGATAGATAGATCTAACTAATACTCCATATATTTACTTGGTATTTTTTCTATTATCTTATCATTCACAGTCCCATTCCACATCCATAATGACTATCATCCATGTCTATCACTATTCCTATCATAAATACCAACATGTATTAATTCATTGTTTTACAACCTTATTATCATTAATCAATAACATATCACAAGTTCGTATAAGTATGTATTTCCTCTGTATTTTCCCAGTATTTTATTAATGCTGACCAAACTTTTTGCATCGTGCTACAGGGTTTATTTCTTAATCAATTTGTTAGTTCATCTAGTTCTAGCATATTAGTTAGTTTCATTTCCCAATCCTCAACAGATAGTGCATCCCTCAATTTCCACTTTTTTGCTACTGTCAACATCGCTGCCGTTGTCATGTATAGTATTATTTTCCAGTACTGATTTTCTTCTTTCTTGATTAAACAATGGTGGGATCTTTCAACCTATGTATACCAGTAGTAACGTAGAAGACTCTAAGCCAGAATGTGCAATTAAATGGTTTTTATTGGAAATTAATATCTATAGCACTCATGCAAACACTCAGGTTTCAAGCAGTCACACAAGGCTATCGAAGATAGTAGGAAGTGTTTGGCTAGAGGAACAGAGTAAGGGGGTTATCAGGTGATATGATACCTCTCAGAGGAGCAGAGATTCGTGCAGCAGAAGGTTCTGAGAGATGTGTTCTGATGTTCTCACAGCAAATGGCAGTATGGATGTAGGAAGATGAACTGTGGACCTTTTGGTGGTGTTTTAGGGTGCTATTTATATCTGATAATTCCTCTGAAGGGATGAGATTTAGGACTTTTTCAGACATCAATCTGTAACGCAAGCAGCCTCGTTCCCATTGAGAGGCTGCTGCGCAGCAGGGGGGCAGTTTCAGATAACGCTGTCCCTGTGCCAATACTGTTGCGGAAGAGCTGGGAGGCTGCAGCGCCATATTTGACAATTTTCTAATCACGGAAGTTGACCGTGATTAGGAAATCACCAAATATAGCACTGCAACCTCCCAGCTCTTTCACAACAGTATTGGCATGGGGACAGCGTCATCCGAAACTGCCCCCCTGCCGCGCAGCAGCCTCGCAACAGGGATGAGGCTGCTTGTGCTACAGATCGACGTCCGAAAAAGTCCTTAGAGTGGAATATAAAGTTGCTCTGAGTTTCCCAGGACTAGACAAAGGATGCTCTGGAAGAGTTAATGATTGTTAATGGTCAATGTATTTGGAATTGAATAGTAGCAGGCAGGGTCTATTGTTGGAGGGAAGGGGAAGAGGAAGAATCCATTTTGCAACCATTGAGGACTCTGCTATTGTTAAGTGAATTAGTGGATGACTCACCTCCAGGTGTTAACTATGACCTCAGTATTACTTGTTTTGGGGAATTTCCAAAGGCTCCTCCCTTGGTTATATGCAACTTCAGCTTTGTTATTGGAAGGGGGGGCTCCTGGTTTACCTGCTAACCATGTTGAAGACCACATCAAGCCAATTTATTAAATATTGCCAATTATGTGATATTCCAAGATGGGTGCTATCAGAATAGGTAACAAAGTGGAGTGCCACATTTGGTGCCATTGTACATGCCTGGGTACTGTGCAGTGAGGTTCCTGTCCCCCGAGCATGGTTGTGCTCTGGTGCTCATGGGCAGGTTGGGAACTGATTCCTCTCTGCATCTTGCATTGCATATGCAGGCACACATGAACATTTGGTTTCATACTGGTTGCTCAACATCACAATTCATGAAAAAGGTGGGGCTCCACAACCACAAAGCACCCTCCAACAACAATCACATTTCTCTATTCCTGGATAAAAGTCACTGGCTCATCAGATGGCTTCAAAAGAAGGCAAAGGTGGGGAAGGAAAATGTAACCTCTGTGTTCAGAAGCAGTATACCTCTGATTGCAAGCTGCTAGGAAATATCAACTGAGGAAGGTTTTTGGCACAATCTGTAGCCTCTGGATTTTGCAGAGACTTCTGGATCTTCAATTCAGTCCATTTCACTAAAATGTTCATACGTTCATAGATATATATTCCTTTTACCATTTGCTATCAGCCTAAATACTCCAAAGGCACTAAAGGAATCTAAGCAGGGTCAGCCCTGGTTAGTACTTGGCTAGGAGGCCACCAAGGAATCCCAGGTGCTATAGGCAATGTTTCAGAGGAAGGAACTGGCAAAACTCAAGGAAATTCATTGAATCACCATAATATCTGGAAGCCATGCCCTATGAGGAGTGGCTTAGGGAGTTGGGTATGTTTATCCTGGAGGAGAGAAGGTTGAGAGGGGACATGATAGCCATGTTTAAATATTTGAAAGAATGTCATATTGAAGAAGGAGCAGGCTTATTTTCTGCTGCTCCAGAGACTAGGACACGGGGCAATGGGTTCAAACTACAGGAAAAGAGATTCCACCTAAACATGAGGAAGAACTTCCTGAAGGTCAAAGCAGTTTGGCAGTGGGATGTGCCACCTCAGAGTGTGGATGGTGTCTTCCTGCATGGCAGAATGGGGTTGGACTGGATGTGCTTTGTGTTCACTTCCAACTCTAGGATTCTATGATTCTATAAGTTGACAGGCAACTTGAAAGCACACACACACACACACATCCATTCTCATCAAATTTTGGAAAAATTACTTTAGGGAATCTAGAAAACCTAGAATATCTCAAGCAGCATGTCCAATGGTGATGCTGGCTGAAGGATTCTGGGAACTGCAATCCAAAGAAGAAACTTTTCCAAGTTCTACTTCTCTGTCACAATGCTATCTCTTGGTATCCTTTATTCCATACATGTATGCATTCAAAATACAATTTCTTGAAAGTAGAGAAATAATCTCTCTCTCCCTTTTTCTTCCTCTCTCCTGCTTTTCATATATGCAGTATCTATGGAAGTAGAAATATCCACCTCCCTCAAAAGCAACAGGATGGAAATTTTGCTACTATGATTCTTCTTTCCTTTCCATTTTCAAACCATCGACAATTCCCTTTGGGAATCCATCTTTCAGCAGTGTTAATATTGGCACTCACTTTCTCTGTTTTCAAAGATGAGTTCATTCTAATATATTAATGGGATTCTCTATCAAATAACCAGAGTTGCAGTTGCCAGGAGATAAGGAGGTACCTCTTTCTCCCTCTTAGCAATCATGGAAAAACTCAAAGGCAGCAGGTTGTTTCCACCCAGACTGGATGTGTAAGGGAAGGAAGCATGGGCTCAGGGACAGGGATTGGGGTTGGAGGCCACAGGGAACTCCAGAGGGCATCCAGAGGAGGCTGACCAAAGTAATCAAGGCTTTGGAAACCAAGCCCTGTCATGAACGGTTGAGGGAGTTGGGTGGAATCATAGAACTGGAAGAGACCCCAAGGGCCATCCAGTCCAACCCCATTCTGCCACTTCGAATCCCCCTCCCCAAGTACACTTTCCAGACAGCAGCCACTGCAAAAGATAAGGGTCTGTTTCCCCATCAGTCGGGAAGCAGCTGACTGAGATGTCCCACCCCCTTCCAGGAGCAATTCTTGGTGCAACAAGCAGAATGAGGACCCCTGTCATAATTCCCCCTTGCTCCAGAGGTCACTTTCATGAGTGAGTGTGTGGGGTGGGGAGAAGGAACATCAGCCAGTTGCTTTCCTACTGAAAGGAGCTGCTGCCTGGCAAATGGGGAATGGAGGGGCTGTGCATACATAGACTCATAAAACCATAGAACCATAGAGTTGGAAGAGACCCCGATGGCTATCCAGACCCCAATGGCTATTCAACCCCATTCTCCTATGCAGGAAGACACAATCAAAGCCCTCCTGACAGAGGCCTTTCTAGCCACCTAGCCTCTCCTTAAAAAACCCCAAACAGGAGACTCCACCACACTCCCAGGCAATGGGGTATGTTCAGCCTGGAGAAGAGAGAGCCAAGAGGTGATATGATATATTTATTTATTTATTTATTTATTTATGAGTTTATTTATTTATAATATTTCTGCATCACCTCCCAGCCCACAAGGGATCCCAAGCTGATGAACAAATAAAAACCATTCAAAAGAATACAAAGATAAAAACATTTTTAAAAACACATTAAAATAGTCTTTAAAAACTCCTTAACACAGTCTTTCCAATATTTCAAAGCGCATCATGTGGCAGAAGATGAGAGCTGTTCAACACTGGAATTGAGTCCCTGAAAAGATGGATTCTCTTTGAAAGAGCGAAAAGGAAGAGATTTAGAATGTAAGAGAAAAGAAGAAGATGTAGACATGAATGATATTGCTGGAAAGTGTAAGTAGAAGAAAGAATGAAGGACGGGAAAATAATGTTAGTAGAGAGAATGAAAGAAAAATGCAAAAGTATAGCTGAACCATATATGTTGATATGTTTATGTGTGACTGTATGAATTTTAAAAATATAATTTTTGAAGAAGATGGATTCTTTTTCACTGGAGGTCGTGAAACAGAGAGAGCCACCATCATGTAATGGTTTGAGCACTGGACCAGGACTCTGGAGAACAGGGTTTGAATCGCCACTCAGCCAGAGTGGAGGCAAAAGGATGCCAATATCAGACGACATTGTCCTTTTGCATTCCACTGGCATCATTATTGCATTTCTTTTTGTTGATGGGCTGAGCCATCAATAGATTGCCCATCCTGTTTTGATGCTGGCATTGCTGGTGTGTGAAACCTCGGGCCATTTAACTCTCGTGAATGCAGTGTCAATGGGCGGTCTTGCCAGAACACCTCTGGGTGAGATTGTGACATCCAGGTAAGTGATGCACTTTTAGAAAACTTCCCTGGTTTACTTGGAAGTTTTAAAGTTTGCCTGTGTGCTTTTTGTAACTTTTTTGTGTGTATTTTTGTTTTTATTTTTGAATTCCCTGCATTCGCATGTTCTTGTGAGAACGGGTGGGATTTTAGCCCAGGAGGTGAGCAGAGCTCCATTAGAGCTCCATTCATGGCTGGGCTGCCTTTGGACGCAAGAGAAGGTAAGTGTAATGGGGAGGGATATTGTGCTGGGACAGGGGCAGGATTGGAGATTGTGGGTCAGGAACGCTTTTTGCATTCCTGTCTGATAATCTCCTTAGAATCACAGACTCACAGAATCATAGAGTTGGCTTGCCCACATGCATTCCGGTTTTCCATGTGTGAAAGGTTGAAGACCATGCTTGTTCAGACCAACCAATCAGACTGAGGCCTCTGTGTCCAAAACCATCCACTGGCCTGCCCATGGCCACCACAAGAGGGGGGGGGCTGACAGGGCTCTAGCCTGGGGGCCCAGGATTAGAAGGAGGTCCCAGCATAATATTATTGTAAGTTTTTATTATGTAAATCCATTTAGTTTTTTAAAAAATATATATAAATATCACTTTGGTGTCCTCATTTAAACTGACTTATTTCAATTTTTATCCTAAATCCTGTAGAGCATCTCGCTGCCCTTAACCTTAGCAGTAGGTAGGGGGCCTGCCAAAGATCTTGGCCTGGGCCCCCGCTTCAGGATGTGGGGGACATGGGTCTGCCCACACGGCACACGCTGCCTCTCAGTCTGGCGGGAGGCCTCATCAGAAGAGAGAGCTACTGTCTAAACTATCTAAAAATTCAAAAGAACAAAATGCTACATTACATGATTATCACCGCAAGGGTGCTTTATGCACAAAAATGGAAGACTACAGAGATACCAGAAATCCAGAAAGTTGGATTTTAAAAGTGCTTAAAATAGCAGAGGTGGACAAACTCTCATTACTAATAAAGGAAAAACCATTAGAAAATTTTATCAATGATTGGAAACATTTGTTAGACTATATAAGCAAGAAAGAAGGTATAAATATGCTGGATGTTTAAATACTTAAGATACTTAGAAACATTATAGCTGTAAGGATAAGATATCAAGATTATATGTAATTACCAAGGAAGTTTAAAATATTGTAAAATAATGATTTTGGTCAAGGGAGAGGGAAGTAAATGTTTGTAAAGTTACATGTTATTGTTGTAATGTGTAGGAGTAATGTGTATGTATGTGCATATAAATAATATATGTTAGTGTGTATAATGTTTTATTGTCATATAAGAGGTGAAAAATAATAAAAAATATATATTAAAAAAAAGAGATAAGAGAGAACTCAGCAAAGTCGAACAGCACTCCTCTTTCCATTACAGACCCGCCATCCCAGAAAGAAAGCTCCAGATAATGTGTGTGTGGGAAGAAGATGGATCCTTCTGTATTCATAAGAGTAGTTCTTTGTAGATTAAAGATATTCTTTGTCTCATGGATAAGCTTCACGCTACTTAAGAAAAACTAAGCTGGAATACATTTAATTAGCAGCTTCCATGCTTACAGTGCTGTTGCTTGAGTTCTATAACCTTTTCTTTTAACACTAATTGCATTTGCTATATATAAATATATAATCTTGTTACATATGGAGTGTGCTCCCTTCCCAAATACTCACATTCAAAGAGGTTTGGGCCCTTATATATATTTTTTTCTTTTATTAAAGATGATAACTGAGATCTTACATTGGAGTAGATGAGTATAAATCTGTTGCACACAGAGTTGCACATGGGCTGTGAGGAATGGCAACAATGAGCATCCTCAAAGAAATGGTAAATGTGCCACCAAAGGTACAACCTCTCTCTGGCTTTTCTTCGCAAACGAAGATTCAGGAAGGACTCATCCCGCACTTTCTGCAAGCGTGCTGATGACTAAAAAGGCCAATCCGAGATAGACAAGTCCAGTTGCAGAAAGCACAGCAGAAGGTCTCCTTGAGTGAAGAGTCTCCGGGTTGTGATTCTTTCTGCGTTGTCTTTTCTCTTCAAGACTTGTTCAGCGTGAGTTCTCAAATAAGGCAGCAGCATTATGGATAGTGCGTCTCCATGCCTCCCAATGTGAAGCCAGGGTGACCATTGTTGGTGATCAATTTTGCCGAACCTGAGATGTTGTTTCAGGGAATCCTTGTATCGCTTTTTTGGAACGCACCTCTTACAATGACCCGTGGCAAGTTCACCGTAGAGTACTATTTTGAGGAGGTGATGGTCCTTCATTCTAGAAACGTGCCCTGCCCAGCACAGCTGTGTTCTCAATATCATGGCCTCATTGCTGGTGATCCCTGCTTGCTCAAGGACAGCAACATTCATCACATAGTCAGTCCAGTGTACATTTGGTTATTACATTTAAAGCCCTACATAGTTTGGGTCCAGGGGGTCTTCCCTTCTTCAAACTAAACCTATCCAGCTCCCTAAGTCATCCCTCATAAAACTTGTTTTTTTAGATTTTTCATCATCATGGTCACCATTGTGGACCCAGACCGGATGATCCCCACCACCCTCCTGAATAATACACTCACACATGTTGTTGCATAACTAAAGATTATATTTTGGTTACATCTTCAGAAAACATGGGTTAGGTACAGGTTAGTAATACATGTTTTGTTGGCAATAAATGGCCGCAACTTGCAAGCTGAATGGTTGGCGGCAATGCATGGGTCGTGACCTATCCTTGTGCCCACACATGTGGGCCAAGACCCCCTTTTTCGGTCCATCCCGACTTCCTGGAGGAGAGAGATGATGGCCGAGCCATCTACTCAACTCCCTCTCCTCCCCTGTAAACAAACAGTTAAACGCTAGCGGCGGGGTCTCCCTTGAACTTGAACTTGAACTTGATCTAGTGCTTGAACTTGCACTTGACCGAGACCCCTAGACCTCATTGTCTATCACGACCCATGACATCCTCCATCCAGGCTTCCCGCCCCCTGGGACCGCCTACCGCCAACCATCCTCCTTATCAACAGGCAGCCCTACAGGCCCGCTGGGGGCTGATGCCCGGCCGGCAACATCCGCCTGGGCCGTATGTATGCTGCGTAAGCCCTGGACCTCCATCGGCCCAGCTTCATGATGTCATCCACCAACAAGCCCCCATTCACTGCCATGGTGGTGGCCCCTATCCTGAATGAATGACTGCCGAATTGTTCTGCAGGCAGCCCCATCTGGGCCAAGACCTTCTTCAGCACGCCCACAAATTGGTACCTGGTGAGTGGCGTCCCATCTTGGTGTCAAAACAAAGTGCCCCCTGAGGCCCCCCGTGCCCGTACAAACTCCTGCATACAAGTAGCCGGGCATGGGGAGGGACCCCCTATCTTCTGTAGGTGGATACTGGCCCCACGGCCGTGTTGATCCGCCTTGGGTTGTCTCATGCACAGAGTCATGTCCTTGTCCGTGATCTTCACATCACGCATATGCAGTGCCCTGCTGGACCTGTCCCGCTAGGAGGAACACACCACCTCCCCCACTCTCAGTGCCCCAAAGAATGCTGTGGTGTAAGCCGTTCTGAAGAGCAATGCCTCATAAGTGGATTGGCAAATGGCTGACAGCCGCCCTGCCAGCTGGGAAAGCATTTCATAGGACACCGGCCACCTCACATCCATGGCCCATGACACTGCCCTTCTCCAGCCCTCCAGAGCCTTCCTTACCATAAAGGTGTCGCAGGGGTCCCCCAGGCCAGCTGCCTTGCTGAAGAAGGAGATGCCGGCCACATGGCCCGCAATGGTCCATGATGCCAACCCTTTTTCCTTCAGTGTAGCCAGGTAGTGCAAGACTTCCCGCTCGGATGCCAGCCAAGATGCTCCATACCCCTGCTGCCTATGGAACATCATGAACTGGGAGGTGGCCCTCTTGTAGCTGGCTTGCATTGAAGGCGCCAAGGAATCAGCAACTCCCTGGATCACTACCCACTCCCAAAGCTCCAGAGGTCTGTCAGGAAGGGGGCCGCCGTCTCATCAGCGTTCAGGGCCAGCAAGCGGAACCGCTCCTCCTGAAATTGAGACAATGCATCCGCGATCTCGTTATTCACGCCCGGGATGTGTCGGGCATGGAAAGTGATGTTGGCCTCAAGGCAGACCAGCAGGAACTGGCGTACCAGTCTCATCACCCTTTCGGACCTGGAGGACTGCCTGTTGATGATCCTGACCACTGCCTGATTGTCACACCAGAAACAGATCCTCTTGTCCCTGAAATCCTCTCCCCAGATTGTAATGGCCACCAGGATGGGAAAGAATTCCAGGAAGGTGAGGTCCCTGGCAATACCCGAGGCAGCCCACGCCTGGGGCCACAGCTGAGCGCACCAGTGGCCCTTGTAGTACAGCCCAAATCCCAAGCTGCCCACCGCATCGGAGTGCACCTGCAGACCACCCTCCAGGTTCAATCTCCCCTGCCAGGCAGAGAATCCGTTGTAACTTAGCAGGAAAAACAACCACACCCCCATGTCATCCTTGACACCTTTGGTTAGTCGGATGCGGTGGTGTTGCGCCCTAACACCCCTGGTGAGCCTCGCAATGCGGGCGCAGAATGCCCTTCCCAGGGAAACCACCCGGCATGCAAAATTCAAATGCCCCAGCAGTGACTGGACTTCCTTCAGTGTGGCCTTCTCCCTCAGCTGGAGGTTGCCCAGCATGTCCCTCGGTCCCCTGATCTTGTCGTCGGGCAGCCTGGATACTCCCACCACTGAATCCAGCTGTATTCCCAGGTACACCAGGGATGTGGCGGAGCCCACCGTCTTATCTGGCGCCAGGGGGACTCTGAGTTCGTCTGCCAGAGCCTGGAAGGAAGAAAGCAAGAACCCACATTCCTCCCCCCCCAGCAGGCCCCATTATGAAGAAGTCATCCAGGTAGTGTGTGACAAAGGGGGATCCCGCCCTGTGCTGCAGAGCCACTCCAGGAATGTGCTGAAAGTCTCAAAGGCCACGCAGCTGATGGAGCAACCCATGGGCAATGCCATGTCATAATACCACTTATCACGGAATTTAAAACCCAGCCGGCAATGGTCATCTGGATGCACAGGTAACAACCTGAACGCTGATTGGATGTCACACTTGGACATAAGGGCACCCTGGCCGCAATTCTGCAGAAGCAGGAATGCATGGTTCAATGACACGTAGCGAACTGTGCACAGTTCCTGCAGGATGGTGTCATTGACCGAAGCGCCCTTCAGATATGATAAGTGGTGTATGAGATGGAATTCCCCAGGTGCCTTTTGGGAACCACCCCCAGCGGGGAAACTCGCAAATTGGGACTGGGAGGCTCGTCGAACGGGCCAGCCATGTGGCCCGCCTCTAGCTCCTTCCTAATCTTGTAAGCCAGCACCTCCGGCAGCTGTGCCGCCGATTTTAGGTTGCCCGACATGGATGCCACCCTCAGACCCTGGAAAGGTATGTGAAAACCGACTTCGAAGCCCTCGGCGAGGTAAGCCGCTGCCTCTTTTTTGGGGTATGCTGCCAAAGGCGGCTGCATGGCCTTCAGTCTGATGGGAGTTGCTGCCATACGTCCCAACCCCCCGATCCCGGGGAGCCCCTCACTTTCCAGAACTGCTGCCGGTGCCACTGCCGGACCCTGCTTCCTTCCTGGCACCTCCTGAGGCAGGGCGGCTGTTCCGAAAGGACTAGCTGCCCCCAGTCTGCCGAGAACAATTGGCCTTTGGATGACTACCCCCACACCTGTCACAGGAGTGGTCAAACTGGCACTTGTACCGAGATCACTTACCCCCATTGTACTTCCAGCACACCAGCTTCTTTCCCTCCTTCTTGCGCCCTGGTTTTGGAGGATCACCCTTCTCACACCTGCCCGGCCCAGTGGCCTGCAGCCAAGTGGGGTAACTGATGGTCTCCCATCTGTGCATGGGGGACCTGGAAGCTTTCTTCCTGCACTCAGTGTCATATATGATGGCATTGGCATCCCCTGCCTGAGACCGCACCTTGATCACCTGCTGAAGGTGGTTGATCAGGTGCCAGGCCCACTCTGGGAAAACCAGAGCCACTACCCCCATGAAGACCGCATAGCCACTGAGCCAGTTGGCAAAAGTGCGCTCCACCGTCTCCGAGCTAGCTTTTCACTTTCCTTCTTGTCACTACGATGCACCCTCGCCTCTTCCCCTGGTGGGGGGGGGGAGAGAAAATGTCAACGTAGTAGCTCTGCAAGATCTTGGAACATACTTTGTGATCCCAATGACCCCCTGGTGGGTCCTCCTTCGATTTGGCTTCCCTCAGCTCCTCACCCTCAGGGTTGGCTCCCCCTGCCCTCCGTTCTTCGCTGGCCTTCTGCCTGGCTTTTGTGAGCCGGAGTGCCCATCCAGGCAGACCTGGTTTGAAAGACCCTTTCTCCCAGTACCTGTATTTGTCCTCATCAGAAGACTCACCTGATGAAGAGCCGGAACGCGACCGCTTGTGCTTCTTCCTGGGGCTGTTTCTGCCTCCCGATCTGCTGCGTCCATGAGATGCTGAACCCCGGGAGTCAGACTGCCCGGAGTCCCTGGAACCACTCCTCCCTCTGGACCTGGATCGCCCAGAACAACCATCGCTGCTAGATATACTGGGTTCAGAGCTTACCGCCACGGGCAGCATTCAGACCTCCTCCCGTGCTGTGGAAGGGGGATCCCTGTCCCTCTGGACCAGAATGGTTAACATTCCAATTATGTCCCCTAAGATGGGAGCCGGGGCCCCAAAAGCCTCAATTGGGGAGTGGTGAACCTCCACCGGCACTTCCTGGGAGGTTGGCCAATTTGCTCCATTGCTGGGCCCAGGCTCACAAGCCGGCGGCCCGGCCCCCCCATACCCCAGAGATGGCTCCTGTCCCGCCGTGGGTTGCGCTGCTTCCGGGAGCTGACGGTCCTGCAGATGGCGGAGCTTGTCTGTGCGTTTTGGCCCCATCTCCCCACCGAGGCCTAGTAGATATGTGAGCTATCTTGCAACGGAGCACTCAAAACGTGAGCATTTATTTTACGCCGACCGCTGTCCTATGGTCCGAACCCTGTAAAATAAATCGAAGCCTCTGCTGCCTGAATGTTGTGTTGTATTCCATTGTTTTTTTTTCATGCCCCCCAGACAGCCTGTCCTGGTGTTGGGAGGGGAGGAAAGTTGCCAGCCTGCTAGCCCCCCAGCTGCAACCCCTGCCCTCGCGTGTGTTGCCTCTCCTTATAAGTGTATATATATATATGTACATACATATATATATATATATATATATATATATGTATATCTGACTGTTATTGTTATTATTGTTTTTTTTAATTATTGTGAATAAGGGGGGGTGGGTGCTGACCAAGCCAGGCTGCCTCAGCGCTCCAGGGGTGGTATGGGCTGAAGGAACGTGCCCACTCCCACCCCCCGCCTCGCTGCCAAAAAGGGGGGGCGAAGGGGAGCAGCCCGGCCCTGGCCCAAGTGGGCATGCCCCCCAGCTCCATTGTGGCCACCCCCTGCTGCTTGTGGGGGGCGAGGCAATGCGCTTCATCCAGCCCTGGCCGCTGCCGCCGCACACCAAGCCCCCGCCATGCCGCCCACCCGTTGCCAATGGGGGGGAGCGTGCCATGGCCCAGGGCTGTGTCCGGTCCCCCAAGCCCCACCGCGCCACCTGCACGCAGCCCACGGGAGGGGGTGGGTAGTGTGCAGCGGCCCGGCGCCAAGTCCGCGCCCCCAAGCCCCACCACGCCACTCGCGGGAGGGGTGGGTAGTGCGCCGCAGCCGCACGCTGCAGTGGGGGGGCGTCAGAGGAAGGCAGTGGGAGGGGGAAGGTTACCAGCCCCCCACCATGCTGCCGCCCACACCACTGCCTGGCCCGGCGCCACCCGCCCACGCCATGGCCGTCTGTAGCCTTCCTCCCCTTTTTTTCATCCTCTCCCCTCCCAGAGGGGAGGGGGGTACCTGTGGGGATGGGGGGAGAAGCACTCCAGCTACCTTGTTTCCTGGTTCCTCCACCCCCGACATCCTCACTCTTCGGCTCTCCGGAGCCAAAAGGGGCAGAGAGGCGATGGAGCAGCCTTATATCTGGTCCGTCGCTCCCCTTATGACGTCATCCAGCCAAGCCATGGGCTGGCCAGATGCCCCCTTCTGCAGCCGCCAGCCAATCAGAGCCGGGAGGCCCCGCCTGATTGGCCGAACATGGCTGCCCCCACCCCTTCTGGGCACGGGGCAGCCTGGGAAGAAGACTCCCAAGATGGCGGCCGCCAGGGGGGACCCGTGCGGTCCCCTTCCCCCCCAAACCTCTGGGCTGGGGGGGCATGCCTCAGAGGGCTTTATGGAGGTGCCGGCTGGGCCGCAAAAATGCCCGCCGGCAACCGGCAGGCCCCCTTCTCTGGACATATTCCAGCTTGTCAATATCCTTCTTGAACTGTAGTGCCCAGAATTGGTTAAAGGATTTCAGGTGAGGTCTGAATACAGCAGAATAGAATGGGGACTATTACTTCCCTTGATTTAGACACCATACCCTCTTGATGCAACCCAGAATTGCATTGGCTGTTTTGGTGGTGGGGTGGGGGCTGCTGTATCACACTGATCTAATCTGATCCAGTATAAGGCAGCTGCCAGTGTTCCTGTAAGCTCCAACTTAACAATGCATTATAGGCCTGTGATCACTCTCTGATTCCTGTTTAATTCCCTAAAAAAAAAAAAAAATAGCAACATCAGCTTAACAGGAAGGTCTCTGCTCCAAAGCATGTCCAATCTAAAACCTGCACTCTCAAGAGAAACCGTATCATGGAGTGCCAGCGAAGTGGCACCTGTGGGCTGAGTGTGTTCCCTGTCCTCTCCCTTGTGCCAAGATTTCACCTTCATCCTTTTTATTGACTTTCAGGCATGGTGCATTTAAATTGCATTTTTCTCAGCTGCTGATGTAGCAATTTCCTCCTGAAAACAACTGAGTTTGCCCTAGAAAGCTTTATTACTTATTAGCCAAGGCTTTCCATTATCTTCCTTCCCTGTACCACAAGACTAGTTGTTAATTAGTTAACAATTAGACTGGCTTGACAACAGTAGATATGGAAGGGATCTAGGAGTCTTAGTAAACCAGAGACTGAACAGGAGTGACTAGTGTGATGTGACAGCTAAAAGAGCCAATGTGATTCTGGGCTCATCAATAAGAGTATAGTGCCTAGATGGAGGGACGTAATAGTGCCACTCTATTCTGCTCAGTGTGTGGTAGAGTCTCCTTCTTTGGAGGTTTTTAAACAGAGGCTGGATGGCCATCTGTCAGGAGTGCTTTGATTGTGTCTTCCTGCAGGGCAGAATGGGGTTGGATTGGATGGCCCTTGTGGTCTCTTCCAATAATTTTTGGCTTCTTCCCTCTGTCTGCTATATCCCCTGAGACTGACCTGGAGTGGACCGATTACACAGCAGCCTGTGCATTCTCACCACTTGTTTCCTGAGGGACTTGCTGACTAGAGCGTTGGACACCCACTGCAAAATGGCAGCCCAAATATAAAACAAGGGCAATTATATAAACAACTGCACAAAGACTTAGGAAAATATTCTTCAGAGTCATTGATTGTAATGGGGGATTTTAATGGAGTTTTAGACCCCCAAATAGATCGTTCTTCAAGTAGAATCATAGAATTGCAGAGTTGGAAGAGATCACAAGGGCCATCCAGTCCAGCCCCCTGTCATGCAGGAAATCACAATCAAAGCAATCCCAACAGATGGCCATCCAGCCTCTGTTTAAAGACCTCCAAGGAAGGAGACCCCACCACGCTCCGAGGGAGTGTGTCCCCCTGCCGAACAGCTCTGACTGTCAAAAAGTTCCTCCTAATATTAGGGTAGAATCTCTGTTCCTGGAGTTGTATCCATTGCTCCATGTTCCAATCTCTGGAGCAGCAGAAAACAAGCCTGCTCCATCCTCAGCGTGACACCCCTTCAAATACTTAAACAGGGCTATCATATCGCCTCTTAACCATCTTTGTTCCAGTCAGACATACCCAGCTCCCTAAGTCTCTCCTCATAAGGCATGGTTTCCAGACCTTTCACCATTTTAGTCGCCCTTCTTTGCACACATTCCAATTTGTCAATATCCTTTTTGAATTGTGGTGCCCAGAACTGGACACAGTATTCTAGGTGAGGTCTGACCATGGCAGAATAGAGCAGCACTATTACTTCCCTTGATCTAGACACAATACTTCTATTGATGCAGCCCAAAATCGCATTGGCCTTTTCAGCTGCTGCATCACACTGCTGACTCATGTTCAACTTGTGGTCTACTAGGACTCCTAGATCCCTTTCGCATGTAATCTCATTCAGCCAGGTCTCCCCCATCCTATATCGATGCATTTCATTTCTTTCGCCCTAAGTGCAGTACCTTACACTTCTCTGTATTGAATTTCATTTTCTTAGCTTTGGCCCAGCTCTCCAGTCTATCCAGGTCATTTTGAATTTTGATCCTGTCCTCTAGGGTATTGGCTACGCCTCCCAATTTGGTGTCATCTGCAAATTTGATAAGTATGCCACTAATTCCCTCATCCAAGTCCTTGATAAAGATGAATAGCACTGGGCCCAGGACAGAACCTTGTGGCACCCCACTGGTCACATCTTTTCAAGACGAAAAGCAGCCACTGCTGAGCACCCTTTGGGTTCGGCCAGTCAACCAATTACAAATCCATTGAACAGTTAACTTAGCCCACATTTTACAAGCTTGTTTTCAAAAATGTCATGGGGAATCGAAGTAGTTAGATTTTCCTGCTACACTTCTACCAAGGTCTTTCTGCACATGCATATTCGAGTCTGTAAGACCTGATGACAACACGTTTTCACTTATTTTCTAGTTAGAATTCATATTCATTCTATTTGTCAAATTCATTAAATTACCTGAAAGAAAAACTGTTAGAATTCATTTTAGTAAGATCAGAGAAGATTGAGGTAAATACTGACAATTGGAATAGTATTGCAAAATCATTGGCTGTTTTTAGTGTTTGTTATAAATTATACATGTTCTGTTGGCTGAAATGACTGAAATGAGAATAAATTTCTGTATTAATCATGTGTCTAATCATGTTTTGCCGTGCTGTTATTTCTGCACATTTCTCCAATTGTACAACTGACTTAGGTGACAGTTGACATGGTTGGCCAGACAGTGCTGGCTCCTGTGCTTGGTCAAAATTGAACACTGAATATAGAAAGGCTTGAAAAGGCTGTTGTGCATCATTTAGGGCTGAACACTTCATGGAAGAAGGACAGGTTGCTTACCTGTAACGGTAGTTCTTTGAGTAATCATCTGTGTACTCACACAAATCTGCATCTGTGCAGTACATCATCAGAACCTTCTAGAACTATTGCATAAGCTTTTTGGTGGTAGCCCCACCCTCTCCCCACACCCCATACCCTTGCACTTCCCACCTAAACCCTCAGTTCCAAAATGCCAAAGCATTAGCCAGGAATGAAAGTGAAGGCAAGACACAATGAGAGGAGGATGGGCAGGAGTGTGTGAGTTCACTTGAACCACAGTTACAGGTAGATAACCTCTCCTCCTTCATAGTTAAACGGGAGACTAGCAAGCTACTAACAATAGGAGGAGGGAGTGTCATGCCACACATGAAAAAAGAACAGCCCTTCTAAAAATGGCCTCTGCTTGCAATTGTGTGTCTAATCTATAAAAGCAAGAGATATTGTGGTAAACTGCCAAAAAGTCTCTTTGATATAATGGAAGAATTGAATTTAATGGATGTGTGGACAGCAAAACATGGCAATAAAAAAGTATTTACTTTCTACTCGGATTGTCATAAGACAATGTCACGGATAGATTTAATTCTGGCCTCCAAAAAGCCTCATTGATATGGAAATTTTACCCAAAGTAACACCCGACCACTACCCAATCAAAATGATATTGAAAACAAAAAAGAGGACTTACAACTGGAGAATGAATGAATCACTGTTAAGGGATGAAACATTTGTGGAAAAATTGAAATTTGAAGCAAAGAGATACTTTATGGAAAATACAACTGACCAAAGCAGGATGAAAATAATACGGGATGCAGGTAAATCTGTTATGCGAGGCATATTAATTAAGAGGGGTGCAGAATTAAAGAAAAAAAAGGACGGATAGATTTAAATTTTTAACAGAACAATTAAGAAATAAAGAAGAGGAACTGAGAGATAACCCAGGAGAGGAGAAATTGATTAGACAAATAAAATCAATACAAAAGCAATTAAATGTAGAAAGAATGACGGAGATAGACAAACAGTTAAAAAGAACTAAACAAAGGCAATTCGAGTATCCCAACAAAACAGTAAGATGGCTGGCACATAGATTAAGAAAAGAGACAGAAAAGAAATTAATATTGGAAATTAAACATAAAGGGGCAATAACGACGAATCAAAATGAGATCCAAAAGCTATTCTATGAATACTACAAAAATTTATTTGAAGATAAGAAAATGGATGCAAGAGATAGAACTAACATGAACAAATATTTAGACAAACAAAGGATTATGAGATTAACTAAAACAAGCAAGGATATTGAATGCAAAATTCACCGTTGAAGAAGTAAGCACTGCAATACGAAGATTAAAGCTGGGCAAAGCACCCGGACCAGAGGGATTTACTGCCATGTATTATAAATGTTTAGAAAATGAGTTAACCCTGCCACTTCAAAAAACATTCAACAATATTGAACAAGAAGGGATACCTGAGTCCTGGATAGATGCAAATATCATACTCATACCTAAGGAAGATAGAGATAAAAGAGAAATAACAAATTACCAGCCTATATCCCTGTTAAATACAGATTATAAGATATACACATTAATACTTGCTAGAAGATTGAAGAAAATATTGTCAGAAATAGTACGTGAGGATCAGAACGGTTTTTTGACAGGGAGGCAAATCAGGCATAACACGAGGATTGTGATGGATCTCTTAGAGTACTACGAACAGCATAGTGAGAAAAAACTGGCTATGCTGTTCGTAGACACTGAAAAGGCCTTTGATAACGTACGCTGGGACTTTATGTTAGAAATGCTGAACAGAATGGGGATCGGAGAGAATTTTAAGAAGAGAATAGAACAAATCTACACTATTCAAAGAGCTCAGCTAATAATTAATGGTAACAAAACTGGGAAAATCACAGTAAACAAAGGCACCAGACAGGGGTGCCCTCTGTCCCCATTGCTATTCATTCTAGTATTAGAAGTATTTAATGGGGATTTACGGGACAACAAAGGAATTCTGGGTGTCAAGATCAAAGGTCATGAATTTAAATTAAGGGCATTTGCCGATGATCTAGTGCTATTTATGGAAGATCCATTGGAATATATAGAGGAAGTTATACGAGCAATAAATGAGTTTGGGAGATTTGCAGGTTTCAGGATAAATAAGGATAAATCATCTTTGTTGATCAAAAACATGATGAAACAAAAAGAGGAAGATTTAATTAAGAAATCAGGATGTAAAATAGAGAAAAAAGTAAAATATCTCGGTCTATGGATAACCAAAAGAAACTCTGATTTATTTGAGAACAATTATGTTAAGGTATGGAAGGAGGTAAAAGAGAACTTTACAAGATGGGAAAAGTTAAATCTAACTCTTCTAGGGAAAATCTCGGCATATAAAATGAATGTGCTCCCCAAACTACTCTATCTGTTTCAAAATTTACCAATATTAAACAATGAAAAACCATTTAAGGACTGGAAGAAGGATATTTCTGAATTTGTGTGGGGAAAAAAGAGACCAAGAATTAAATGGTCTTATATGACAGATACAAGAAATTGAGGGGGATGTGAGTTACCAGAGCTAAAAATTTATTCTTATGCAGCTGTTATGGTAGGGGTGATAGATTGGATCAGGATAAAGGAAGGTAAATTATTGGCTTTAGAAGGGCTCAACAACAGATTCGGGTGGCATGCCTATCTGTGTTATGAGAAACATAAAATAAATAGAGAATTTAATAATCATTATGTGAGAAGATCACTGTTGACAGTATGGAAGAAGATAAAGAATAAATTTTACAATAAGATTCCATTACGGACTTCTCCACAAGAGGCATTTTCTACAAGATGGATAGATAGAGAACAATACCTGAGATACAAAGATATAGTGATATTGGACAGGAATAACGAATATGTGTTAAAAACCAAAGAACAGATAAATCAGGAAATAAATTGGTTTGTATATTTACAATTGAAAGAGAGATTTAAAGAAGACAAGAGAAGTGGAGGTTTGGAATTGGAATATAATGATTTAGATAAATTATTATGGGAGGAACAAAAGAAAAGGAGGATAGCCAGAATGTACAAATTACTGTTGACCAGATATTTAGAAACAGAGGCTATTAAAGATTACATGATATCATGGGCTAGAGATATAGGGTATAATTTGGAGGTGGAAGCATGGGAAAATGCACGGAATAAGACTAATAGGTTCACTGCCTGTCAAAATTTAAAGGAGAATTACATAAAGATCACACACAGATGGTACTATACGCCGGTTAGATTAAATAAAATGAAACCGACATTATCTAGAGTATGTTGGAGATGTCTAACCAATGAAGGTACTATTATACGTATGTGGTGGAAATGTAAAGTAATTAAAAAATTCTGGGAAAAAATACATTTGATAATAATAATAATAAAAAAAACATTCTACAAATAGAATTCGAATTCAAGCCAGAACTTTATCTCTTAAACATGACTAATGTGCTGGAGAGGAAAGATGAAATTCAATATTGGAGAATACTGTTATATATGATAACAGCCGCCAGGATAATAATTGCGCAAAAGTGGAAACAGAAAGAACCACCCAAAATCACAGATTGGCAAAATAAATTGATAGATATGATAGAATTGGATAGTTTGACAGCAAGATTGAGAAATGTTCCAAATAGAAAATGCTTGAATATTTGGATACCCATGATAAAACACTGGGAGGTTAACGAAGAAGGGGATGAGATTGGAAATATAATATTACTATAAGAAACAGGGAGGCAACAGATCAGGATGCAACAAAATAATAGATAATTATTCAAAAGAATGGAGAGTTACAAAAAAGCGGTATAGAGATCAAGTGATGGAAGAGAAAAAAGATAGATGAGGGGAATAGTTATTAAGAAGTTCATTATTGAAGATTGATTGTATAATCAGGTTACATTTGGGATTCAATATAAGGAAGTGGAAATAAGATGTACAAGCAATACAATAGATTGTAAATGTTGGTAGCATTTAGCTTAAATTTATGTGTATATTTTGCTTGGTTATGACTTGTGTCAATTTGATATGTGATACGGATATATAAAACCCTAATTAAAAAAAAGTGCAAAATGACAGCCCAAAAGTGTTTGGGTGTATCCACATGGCCAATCGGCTGCATGACTCTGGCATGATACAGCTGCATATCAGAGCTGGAGGAAAGGTCACATATAAGGAGGTTCAGAATAACTCCTTGCCCAACACCCAGGATAGTCCTCCCACTTATGAAATCCATGGGTTGTCCAGCCTAAGCCACCGAGAGGATTCCAGCGTATGAAGGCAGAGCAGCAAAGAGAAATGGATGATGTTATTGTCATGGCCTATTTCTGAGCTCCCTAGAAGAGCTTGCCAGGCCTGCTGCTCTAGACAGGTCATGATGGATCAGAGAGATGCTTGGCCTCTTCTGAGACTCTTAGGCCCTTTGCTTTCTCTTAGGATGGGTATTTCAGGGCCACTTTCATCCTTGCTCTTTTAGAAGGATGAGCATGTAGCCCTCTGAGACTGATCAAGAACTCTGCTTTCTTCTGCTCCCTGGGTGGCCTTTTTTCTTATAAACAGCAGAGAGATCTAACGAACACACACAAAGCGGAGTAAAAATAGGAACGGAGAGGAAGAGCTCTGCATTCCTCTCAGCCGTGACCCAAGGAGACCATCACTGTATTCCCTTTGAACGTAAGAATGTCAGAGGAACCCTGGGGAGGGATCAGGCCAAAGGAGACCTCTCTGTTCTGTTCCTAGGGAAGATGCCCCAGTGAGGAGTCCACCAGCAGGGCACAAATACAACGGTACCCCTATATCTTATTTTCTTTTTCAGGGGAATGTGCAAGAAATCGGGGGAAATGTTTGTGTAGTCTCCTGCTTGAAACTCCTACACAAAGAAAGGGAACAGAAGAACTCCAGCTTTGCTTTCTCTTATAAAAGTATATCCATTGCATCCTCACTTCTGCATAAGGGTTGGGAAGTTATTTATTTATTG
This sequence comes from Gambelia wislizenii, assembly GCA_030847615.1. Classification (NCBI taxonomy): domain Eukaryota; kingdom Metazoa; phylum Chordata; class Lepidosauria; order Squamata; family Crotaphytidae; genus Gambelia; species Gambelia wislizenii. The sequence continues at coordinate 497,363,607 of JAUMIR010000001.1, read as the reverse complement.
GATTTATATCCACCGTTCTCCCAAAATGGGATTCATGTGGCCCCTCCAGAAGGTGTTGGACTGTCATTCCCAACATTCCCCACCATTGGCTACACTGAGATGGGGCTGCTGGGACTTACAGTCCAACATCATCAGGGGTCTCATAATTCTCATCCTCCCACACTGTATAAGACACATGTTTCTCACCCTCTCCCTTCTCAAGGTGAACTGACCATCGCTGTGAGCAAGAAACCAGTCTGTTAGGAGATCTTGTTTGCTAAGAGGAGCAAAGATACAGCAGACTTTATTCAGGGGGAAGGTCTTCAGCATTCATTTACTCTCATTTACTGTGTGTAATGACTGTAAATGAGAATAAATGAATGAACTAGTGAATGAATGGAACAAAGGCAAGGGGTCTCTCCACTCCCTCTTCATTTGGGGCCCAGCCACTTTTGATTTTGCACCTCTCCCCACCCCACCTCCCCGACTACCTCCTCCTGTGTGAATGCAGCCTTTGACCTTGAAAGTGTTGCTCATTGTTCATGGGAAGAGACCTCTGTGGGGCCTTCTAACTCAATGGCATGAATCTATTGCTAGTCCCAAATAGAAAAGACCCACTGAATCAGAGGGACTCACCTTCTCTCAATTGACTCAATGGTACTGCTATAGCTGGGATTACCAGGAGGTTATAGTTCCATGTTGAAGATGCAGGAGAAGACCGGCAACCTCGTCATTAGAGATATAGATATGTAGAAATAATGCAGTTTGACACCACTTTAACTGCCATGGCTCCACATTACAGAACCCTGGGATTTGTAGTTTTGTGAGGCACTCGCACACTTCGGAAGAGAAGGCTAAAAACCTTGTAAAACTACAAATCCCAGGATTCCATAGGACGGAGCTACTAGCACTTAAAGTGATGTCAAACTGCATTGTTTCTACAGTGTAGATGCACCCTGAGTTTCTTCTCAAAGGAAGCAAACAAATAATAAAATATTTTCTTTCTCCTGAAAGAAAATATTTGAAAATCATGCCGTTTTTGAAGTATGTTTGCAATTCAGAATTTACTCTGCACAAAATTCACAAGTGCCTTTCTTGCTTTCTTGCTCTCTTTCTTTCTTTTTTTCTTTTTTGGTGGCTTATGTGGCCCCCAGAGTATCCTGCTGCATAATATTGGCCTACTTTAGAGAAACTGAAATGTTGATTGCTCTCCCTGCTGCAAATATATATATATATATATATATATATATATATATATATTAGTATTTTCAGGGAAGATCCACATTGTTTGCAGTTGAGATGTTTCCTAGCCATGGGGTAGAGACCTCTTGCCTCCTGTTCCCCACCAATGGTTGTTTAGCTTTGTTACCCTAAATGCTTGGGGGTCTTAGGGACCCTCCAAATATCAATATTAATTTGGGGAATTAATATACTCAGTTTGGCTATGCAAGAGGGGCAACAGATAGCAGGATCTTTTAACCTATATGTATTGGTAACCAGGAGGAGACTGTTAAGCTAGATAGTACAATATTTTTTCTTTATTTGGGAAATAATAATAACATTCACATGCACATTCAGGCTTCAAGCATTCACACAAGACTAGCAATAAAGTAGGAAGTACTGAGACAGAGGAAAAGAGGAGGGAGGTTGTTTTTGGGTGAGACTGTACTGATCTGAGGAGGTGAGGTCATGGAACAAACCAGTAGGGTGGGGTTCCCAAAGCAGGAACGGCTACACAGTTTGATGTGGAGTTGAGAGGAAGGTGAACTGTGAGCGCTTAAGTGGGGCTTTGGAAGGGTTTTTATAGTCAATAACTGCCTTCAGGAGATGTGATTTAGAGTAAAAGACAATGCTTTTTGGAGTTGCTCAGGGTGAGACTATAGACACTCCGGATATGCTAACAGTCCTTAATGTGCGGATACTTTGTGATTGAATAGAGACAGCAACCTTCTTTGTTTGAGAGAAGGTGAGAGGGATGAGGGTGCTGTTCAGCCTTGAGTATTCCATTTTAGGCTGATAGGATTAGCCAGGTGTTCGTGCACGTACTTGACTTGTGAATTATTATTTCTTTGGAATTTGGGCTTTGCCGCTCCTTAGTGCATTCCTGACTAGGTAATGTTTGTCTTTGGGATTTCTGGTTGTAGAATTTCTCAAGCTTTAATGGCCAAACTATGTGGAGGGCCACATTTGACCTAATTATTAAATATTGCCAATTTATTATAGATATGGGGCAAGGGTGTCAGGGTAGGTAACAGCTTGACCCATGGGGAGAGTGCTGGACTGCTGGCCATTTTGATCTGTGCCACTCATATATGTCTGTGAGTTTTCCAGCCAGGAGTTATTTTGGCATTGATTTCTCTTGGCAAGGATGGGCTTCAGTGATAAGAAAGGAAGCTCCAGGCAGGAGCTGATCAGAGCTCCTCTGTGTATGGAATGATGCAGTCTAATTAACTGCTGACAAGGTTCGGTTCTCAGCTCCCCTTGGCCTTACCGGCTTCATTGTTAATGATGAGTGAAGCCAGTATGAGAGTTCCTGGAAGCTGAGGCTGACAACAGCCTTCATGGTCAAAGATTATTGAACACCTCACCAACACCTCAGCAAAACAGACAGGAGACGAGAGGAGGGGGCGAATGGCTCTCAGGGTCTCTCATCAGCAGACCCAGGAATGATTTCCACTTTGATATGAAATGCCTCAGATGAGAGACAGCAAAAGTCATCCACGCCAGCCTGGGTCAATGAAGACAGAGCACTGTGAGAGCCTTTTTAACCTTGGAAACGAGCTATCATGCCACAGTCTCTCCAATCTGCACAAGACAGTTTCAGAGCAAATGGAAATAATGTCATGAAAATGAATCTTCCAAAGCAAGATCCACGAAAATGTTGTCCTGAAGCCCAACTTGAGCTAAACCTAAAGTCTGGCTGAGATAATACATTAAGGAGATGGGAGTGTAATGTTGCGCTCATTGGCTGCAATTCAATATTTCCTTAGAATAGGATTTAGCGATTTTGGGCTGTATCAATAGAAGTATAGTGTCTAGATCAAGGGAAGTAATAGTGCCACTCTATTCTGCCTTGGTCAGACCTCACTTAGAAAACTGTGTCCAGTTCTGGGCACCACAATTCAAAAAGGATATTGACAAATTGAAGCGTGTCCAGAGAAGGGCAACTAAAATGGTGAAAGGTCTGGAAACGATGCCTTATGAGGAGAGACTTAGGGAGCTGGGTATGTTTAGCCTGGAAAAAAGACGGTTAAGAGGCGATATGATAGCCCTGTTTAAGTATTTGAGGGGATGTCACGCTGAGGATGGAGCAGGCTTGTTTTCTGCTGCTCCAGAGACTGGAACACGGAGCAATGGGTGCAGGCTCCAGGAACAGAGATTCCACCTCAACATGAGGAGGAAATTTTTGACAGTAAGAGCTGTTTGGCAGTGGAACACACTCCCTCGGAGCATGGTGGGGTCTCCTTTCTTGGAGGTCTTTAAACAGAGGCTGGATTGCCATTTGTCGGGGATGCTTTGATCAAGATTTCCTGCATGGCAGGGGGGTTGGACTGGATGGCCCTCGTGGTCTCATCCAACTCGGCAATTCTATGATTCTATGAATAGAAAATATCTACATGCAGACATATGCCATGGCCTGAGTATGTAAACCCCATGCAGAATAGCAGCATTGTGCAATACACATCAGTAGCTGGGGGCCATTGCATAATGTGCAACCACAAAGCAAAATGTGAAACTGCAATGTTTAATGCACAGCCACGATGCACAACTGTAATACACAACACTGCTACATGAGCATCTCTGCTTCTGCCACTGTCAGCAGAATATGTTTGTTGCAACATGGCAAATAATCCCCCGCGTACATGTAGCGTGACTTACACAGGCATATGTCCCTAACAGGATGCCAGAGTTTAAATTATGAGAAGAGAAAAGAGGAAGGGTTGGAAAGAGAAAAGTCTGGGGAGAGGAGGATAGTTACCAATCTCTGAGAAAGAGAGTTCCATGTAGCGAAGTAACTCAGGCAGTCAACTGAGGGTGGCACAGAAGAGTCCCAATCCATGGTGCACTGAGAAAGACAGTGGCCAGGTCCTTCTGCAGCACACTTTGCTATGGTTGGGAGTGTACCCATTTCATGTCTTGAAGGCATGTTCTGGCTACAACAATGGCTAGATGGCTCTGCCAAGGGAGAAACAAAGGAAACCAAAACTCAACTGATTGCTTTACTTATGGAATGCCAATATATTGATGGCTCTGCAACAACCTCGTGGGGTTGGATAGGAGGGGGATAAGTGAGGAGAGATATGCCAGGGGAAATGGTCACTTATTTGCACGACTGAATTAAAGGGCAAGGTGCTCAGGACTGAGAGAGACAGATTAGCATATACACCTTAGTGACTGAGCTGTTTAGTCCATTAACTCTAGGTGTTTTCTGCATAATCCTAACTTAAACTTTCATACTGTTATATGGAAGACATGTCTCAGGTCATTCTGACCTTTGACTACCTGTAATATACCTGGTCTACCAGCCAATGTGACCCTGGAAGTGTCCCGTATTTCTAGTTATGAAACCTCATGGGGAGGGGTAGCAGGGCAGTGCTAAATGTGCATACGCATGCACAATATCCAATGACAACACATGCACAACTCACCTTTTGCACCCTTTAATTGGACCGCCATGTTGGACACAAATCTACAACCACGTCAGTACAGGAAATTAGGCAGGTGAAGGTCACTAACAGGGCTATGCAATGTCGCAATTTAGTAATGCACAATCATTGCATGACTCCATAAGTACAAAGTCCCACTGTCTCAGTCTCAGGGGAAGACCACAGAACACACACACCCCACAAGAAATCTTGCCACGAAAACTCTGTAATACTTTCACCTTACAGTCACCATGACCTGAAGGCACAACAACAACAACAACAACAACAACATAAAGTTACACTCCATCTCCTTGATGTAGGATCTTGGTCCCACCTGTTTTTCATAGAATCTTAGAATTGTAGAGTTGGAAGAGACCACAAGGGCCATCCAGTCCAAGTACTTTTGTTTAAGCATTGCCTCTGGCTAGGGGAGCTTTCAGAAAATGGAAGAGAAATTCATGTTTTTATTTCCTTACCACATTTTTTTTTTAAAAAAAAAGATTTTTAAAAAGACATCAGTTGGTTAAAGTTTAGTGGGCAGGTGGGCTAGCAAATGTTTTTCTGGGCTTATCTGGGACCTTTGCCATGTTGGTAGCCAACAAAGCCATCTTCTTTGGAAAGTAAGCATATGTTACAGTTAGCTACAATCTGTCAAATGAGCAGCCCTCTCATTTTGTTTCCTTTCACATCACTTAAGATGATGGATGTGCCTTTATTTTATTTCATTTCATGTTATCTACCCCAGCAGTCATTGTAAAACATTTGGCTAACATTTCTGCCTCCTGCCTTCTGTGTGGAAAGGAAGTTATCCAGGAAGTTTCATTTCTAACTCAGTTGGTAACAAAGATAGATTGGAACGCACTCCCTCGGAGCGTGATGGGGTCTCCTTCCTTGGAGGTCTTTAAACAGAGGCTGGATGGCCATCTGTCGGGGATGCTTTGATCGTGATTTCCTGCATGGCAGGGGGTTGGACTGGATGGCCCTCGTGGTCTCTTCCAACTCTGCAATTCTATGATTCTATGAGATAGAACAGTGGCTCTTAACCCTTTCTTTAGCAAGGGCCTCTTTCAAATATCTTTTGTTGCCACAGAGCCCCTAGACTTAACATTTAAAATAACACCCTACTCAGCATTCCACAATTTTCATGGAATTGCTGAGGGTGACCTGCTCTGTGAAGGTGAAGGCTTTCACAGCTGGCATCCATAGGTTTTCCTTGGGTTTTTATCGGGCTGTGAGGCTGTGTTCTGGAAGAGTTTATTCCTGACATTTCACCTGCATCCGTGGCTGGAATCTTCACCTGGACTTAGGACTGCCAAGATGCAGCCTGGATAACTCCCTTTCATTTGATCAATGCTACATTCAGCTCAGAGGGAGAGACTATGGCCATTCCTTTCCCTTCCCTTCTCTTCCTTTGCCAAATCTGCAACTCAGGATGGCAATCTCCTCCCTCCAAGATCAGAGGAAACACAAATAAGAGCTTGGTAACATTCGCTGGCATCCCATTAGTGACTTATGCATATGCAATTTCAAGTGTGGATATACACTGGACTGACTGTGATGAATCTTGCTGTCCTCGAGCAAGCAGGGATCACCAGCATTGAGGCCATGATATTGAGAACAAGGCTGCGCTGGGCAGGGCATGTTTCTAGGATGGAGGACCGTTGCCTCCTAAAAATAGAACTCTACGGTGAACTCGCCACGGGTCAGCGTAAGAGGGGCGCTCCAAAAAAGTGATACAAGGACTCCCTGAAACAACATCTCAAGCTCGGCCAAATTGATCACCAACAATGGTCCGCCCTGGCCTCACATCGGGAGGCATGGAGACGCACTATCCACAATGCTGCAGCCTTATTTGAGAACTCACGCCAAACAAGTCTTGAAGAGAAACGACAACGCAGAAAGAATCACAATGCAGAAAGAATCACAATCTGGAAACATCACCCAAGGAGACCTTCTGCTGTGCTTTCTGTAACTTGTTTATCTCGGCTTGTCCTTTTCAGTCATCAGCGCGCTTGCAGAAAGCGGGGGATGAGTCCTTCCTGAATTTTCATTTGCAAAGAAAAGCCAGAGAGAGTAGTGGTTTTGGGTGTTGGACTAGGACCCAGCAGAGCTGGGAGAGCTACCCGCTCAAGCATGGAAACTCACTGGGTGATCTTGGGCAAGTCCCACTCTCTCAACCTCAGAGAAAGGCAAAGGCAAGGGCAGAAATCTGAATTTGAAGAAATCTGGCCATGGAAACCCAATGATAGGTTTGCATCAGGGTGGCCATAAGTCAAAAATGACTTGAACACACAAGAACTATTTCCCTTACCAAAGCTGTTGGACGTTTCTATACACACACTCTCTCTGGCTTTTCTTCACAAACGAAGATTCAGGAAGGACTCATCCCGCACATTTTCCAAGCGCGCTGATGACTAAAAAGGCCAATCCGAGATAAACAAGTCCGGTTGCAGAAAGCACAGCAGAAGGTCTCCTTGGGTGATGTTTCCAGGTTGTGATTCTTTCTGCATTGTCATTTCTCTTCAAGACTTGTTCGGTGAGAGTTCTCAAATAAGGCTGCAGCATTGTGGATAGTGCGTCTCCATGCCTCCCGATGTGAGGCCAGGGTGGACCATTGTTGGTGATCAATTTGGCTGAGCCTGAGATGCTGTTTCAGAGAGTCCTTGTATCGCTTTTTTGGAGCGCCCCTCTTATGCTGACCCATGGTGAGTTCACCGTAGAGTACTATTTTTGGGAGGCGATGGTCCTCCATCCTAGAAACGTGCCCTGCCCAGTGCAGCTGTGTTCTCAATATCATGGCCTCAATACTGGTGATCCCTGCTTGCTCAAGGACAGCAACATTCGTCACATAGTCAGTCCAGTGTATATTTAGGATTGTGCGTAGACAGCGCTGATGAAAGCGCTCGAAGAGTCATAAGTGGTGGCAATAGGTGACCCATGTTTCAGATCCTATACACTACGAAATTCCCTGTTCAGTCCAAGGTTGCAGCAGCAGAGTTGTGCATGTGATGACCTTGCAAATGCAGTGCCATTTTACTTCACACATGTGGATGCTAATTGTGCATTGCATATGCAGCTGTGCAATGAGCATTGCAGTCATACATTTCACCTTTGTTTGTACCTTCAGTTGCTCAATAATGCAATTCGTTAAAACACAATTCTCCCACAACTCTGTGAGTGTGAAGAGATCTCCTTGATTTAGGATCTCAACCTCCCCCCCTCCCTCAAATAGTTTTGTTTCTGTATATGTCTGTGTGTATATATTTGTGTGTATATATGTATATGTGTGTGTGTGTGTGTGTGTGTGTCCCTGGACATTTTTTTCTTTTTTGCATAGAAAACAGTGCATTTTTAAAATAAAGAATAGTTCACCTGCAGTCTTGTTGGTCTCCTACACTTGTATAACATGCCGTACAGAAGGAGACAGAGATTTTTTTCCAATGTAGAATGTCTGCATTCAGCTTAAAGTTGTGGAAAATGAATCACACATGTGATGCTGTTGTGTACATGGACATACATAGAGACACTCATACACATTTGCATTTGGGTGTGCATCAGATTGTGCAATTTTGCCATTCAACACAAGGGCTGGGTAGGCAAATCAACATGAAGTTCCACATGTGGAGATTTATGCTCCACAACCCCACAACCCCACTGTAGGATGTCAGCTGCTCTTTTGCTATAAACACACACAAACTGAAAAAAGAGGTACCCTCTTAAGAAGGCACCTTTCTGTATAGGAGACAATGAAGGGACACATCCCAGAGAAAACTGAAAGAAAACCAGAGAGTCGGTTCTCTCAAGGTTTGACCAAAAGGTTTCAGGCTTCTTGCCTTTGCTCTCCAAGGTCACCCCCTTTGTCCAGGCACTCCTCCATGCCCATGTCCATGCCCATGACTTCAGGCCAAGGTACACACCAGAGACTCAACTCCTGATCAGGTGTTGCCAGGACCCCTACAGGCACCACGCTCCTGGTGGTTATGATTCATAATTATTAATGATTTGGATTCCATCCAAGAAACTAGGGATCTGTGAAGTATCATTTGTTAATGCTACATGCTCCAAGCAGTGTTGCTTTCTGTGATTGTACTATTGTAAGCCTATCTAGCACAATTACAAAAACCAACACTGCTTGGAATATGCCATGTTGTCTTCCCCTTCCCCTCCTCCTCCTCCTCCTCCTCCTCCTCTTTCTTCTTCTTCTTCTTCTTCCTCCTCCTCCTCCCCTTCTCCTCCTCTTCCCCCTCCCATACCCAACATGACATGAACATGAGTCAACGGCGTGATGCGGCAGCTAAAAAGGCCAATGCGATTTTGGGCTGTATCAATAGAAGTATAGTGTCTAGATCAAGGGAAGTAATACTGCCACTCTATTCTGCCTTGGTCAGACCTCACCTAGAATACTGTGTCCAGTTCTGGGCACCACAATTCAAAAAGGATATTGACAAATTGGAGCGTTTCCAGAGGAGGGCAACTAAAATGGTGAAAGGTCTGGAAACGATGCCTTATGAGGAGAGACTTAGGGAGCTGGGTATGTTTAGCCTGGAAAAAAGACGGTTAAGAGGCGATATGATAACCCTGTTTAAGTATTTGAAGGGGTGTCACATTGAGGATGGAGCAGGCTTGTTTTCTGCTGCTCCAGAGACTGGAACACGGAGCAATGGGTGCAAGCTCCAGGAACCGAGATTCCACCTCAACATTAGGAGGAACTTTTTGACAGTCAGAGCTGTTCGGCAGTGGAACGCACTCCCTCGGAGCGTGGTGGGGTCTCCTTCCTTGGAGGTCTTTAAGCAGAGGCTGGATGGCCATCTGTCGGGGATGCTTTGATCGTGATTTCCTGCGTGGCAGGGGGTTGGACTGGATGGCCCTCATGGTCTCTTCCAACTCTGCAATTCTATGATTCTATGATTCCTCCTCCTCCTCTTATTCCAGTCCTCATCTTTTACTAACAATGTCAAGTATCCCTTATTATAATTGATGTCCCCTAACTGAGAGTTGGAAAGCTTTTTCTATTATACAAATTGAACAATATGACACACCCCCCCCAAAAAAAATCCTCTATTTTTGCATGTTGCAGGCCCATCATAAAGACAGAAATGTGTGCACCATGTAATGTATGAATGTGGACCATAAGTTAATTTTACAAATACATGACTCAGTGAAATGAATACAGTAGGCCTGTGTATAACACAAGAGATCCATCCTGGGACCTTTCATGAAGAACGATTTCCACGTATAATCTGGAACCCTATTTTTCTTAACCCAAATGAACGATGAAAATGTTCTGTCTAGGCATTTCAAGGTCCTCAAGTGTGACTCTATGGTCAACTTCCAGTGGACACATATCACAGAATCACACTCTCTCTCTGGCTTTTCTTCGCAAACGAAGATTCAGGAAGGACACATACCGCGCTTTCTCCAAGCGTGCTGATGACTAAAAATGCCAATCCGAGATAAACAAGTCCGGTTGCAGAAAGCACAGCAGAAGGTCTCCTTGGGTGATGTTTCCTGGTTGTGATTCTTTCTGCGGTGTCGTTTCTCTTCAAGACTTGTTCGTCGTGAGTTCTCAAATAAGTCTGCAGCATTGTGGATAGTGCGTCTCCATGCCTCCCGATGTGAGGCCAGGGCGGACCACTGTTGGTGATCAATTTGGCCGAGCCTGAGATGTTGTTTCAGGGAATCCTTGTATCGCTTTTTTGGAGTGCCCCTCTTACGCTGACCCATGGAGAGTTCACCGTAGAGTAGTATTTTTGGGAGGCGATGGTCTGGAGGACCTAGAAAATGCCTAGAGAGATTTTTTTTTCAGCTGAGTATAACTGAACCCACAGAATATGAGCTCACATAATATGTGGGCCTATTGAACTTTGATTTGGTATTCAGGTAGAACACAAACTTGTCAACAGCTACTTCCTGATTGCCGCCCCCCCCTGCCATATCATGAGTTTGCCCACCCTGTCATGAATTTCAACTGTCCATTATTGGAGTTTTGGAAACCTGGCATCACTATCTCTTACGTCTTCTCTGCCCCAAAATCTCAAGAAAGTTGGCAACCCTGAATGACGCAGTCCAGGAAGAGACATTTTTCAGAGGTGCTCAGACTGGTTGCAGATATTAGAAGTCCCCCTTCTATGGGCTGTGTCCACCTCATAGATCCCCAGCCTAAATTCTCTACCTTGGTCACACTCAGATGGGGCAAAACATCAGCAACCAGCTTTTAGATATAGCAACCAGCCTTTGAATTTGACATTGTTGTCAACTGTGCTCATTTCCCCCAAGCCTCTAGAGCTTGAAGGTTAGCCTCCTTCAACAGTTTTATTGTTTCTTCTCCCCTACAATGAGGGCTAAAATAATTTCTTTTAAAGAAAGGAAATCTCTTTCAAACCATGAAAGCTGATGCCTTCACGATTCTCTTCTTGCAAGCCTTGTGATTTTTGGAGGCCATTAATAATACAATGAATCTCATGAGACTAGCAATAAAATTGCAAAAAAGTTGGCAAGCTTGATCACTCCCTGGGTGGTCATGCTAAAATATTTACCAGGCAGGAAGGAAAAAGCAGCAGCTGCTTGTCCTGAAAAGTTTATAGGAAGAGGAAGAGGAGAAAGGCAGACATTTCTGTGCTGAAATTTGCCGTGAGCATGATGGGATGAATGCTGGAAGTAGAGCCAGATTAGCAATGGTTCAGCTTGTGCAACCACTCTGGGCCATTCGTGGGGTAGGGATCTAAAGATGAGGGAGAATAGCTGTGGGCTGGAATCCTGTTGGTGTCCTACACTTGGGTAAGTTGGTGTCCTACACCTGGGCACTATAATTCAAGATGGATATTGACAAGCTGGAACGTGTCCAGAAGAGGGTGACCAAAACGGTGGGAGGTCTGGAGGGCATTATGCCCTATGAGGAATGGCTTAGGGAGTTGGGTACGTTTAGCCTGGAGAAGAGAAGGATAAGAGGTGACCTGATAGCCATGTTCACATATTTGAAAGGATGTCACATTGAAGTGAGAGCAAGCTTGTTTTTTGTTGCTCCAAAGACTAGGACATGGAGCAATGGACTCAAACTCCAGGAAACGAGATTCCGCAGAAACATTAGGAAGAACTTCCTGATGGTCAGAGCTGTTCAACAGTGAAATGCACTGCCTGGGAGTGTGGTAGAGTCTCCTTCTTTGGAGGTTTCTAAACAGATGCTGGGTGGCCATCTGTCAGGAATGCTTTGATCGGGTGTTCCTGCAAGGTAGGGGGTTGGACTAGATGGCCATTGTGGTCTCTTCCAACTCTATGATTAAGTTGGTGACTTAAAGAGTGCATGAAGAATATCATTAAAGGAGATTGAAGCTAAACCTTAGGAAGAGCTCCCTGGTGGTAAAAGCTGTTCAGCCATGAAACAGACTCCCTCAGAGGATCGTGGGCTCTCCTCATGTGGAGGTCTTCAATAGGGGTGTAATTCTTCACTAAGGGTTTGTCCGCACTGGCTGTTTAATCTGGGGCCAGTCCACAGGATTATGCATTATGCTCTGGGGTGGCCCAGGATCAACATCAATGGCGGTCACATGCACTGGGTCCAATTTGGCGCAGCAATACATTGTTGTCCCTACGGGCCAGCTAGGCCGACACTGCCTTGGCCCTGCTTGCCCGACCCCTGTTGTTGGAGCTGCTGCAGCCACTTCCCTACCAGCTGAGGAGCTCTGTGGAAAGCCTGCCTGATGTGCCATCACTTCTGCTGAAGCCAATGGAGCATCCACGCGATCAACAAAGAGAGGGTAGAATGCCCCCCTCCTTGTTGAGTACATATCCGGGTGCCCCATTCTGACCTCAGCAGAAGCAATGGCAAACTGCTCTTGCAATGTGGACAATTGGATCAGTGGAATCGGATGCAATCCAGCTGTCCACAAGCCAACAGAACCCCAAACCACATGAAAATTCCCCCCAACTTTGCTTAGTGCAGGGCAAAGTCAGGTTAAGTGCTATAAACCGCATTACTTCCCTGGAAGGAGCCATAAATCATGAGGACTTTCAGCACTGGATTCAGGGTGTGTACAGCGTTTTTGGCCCATGTAGTCAAGGCCTAAGTTTCTTCTCAGAGGAAGCAACATGTAATTTTGACCATTTTCTTTCCACTGCAAGAAAGTTTTTGAAAACCACACAATTTTTTAAGCCTATTTGCAGTTCTGGAATTATTCTGTGCAAAATTTACCTGAATTTTGCAGAATATAATATGCAGAAATATCATTTACTGCATAGAAAATATTTTCTATGCATGTTAACCATGTGCATATTTTGTGCAGAATGAACACCTGTTTTCAGCATTTTATGTGTGGGAAACAGCATTTTCTGAGAAGGAAGTAATATTCTACATTGAAAAATTTTCTGTACAGATCTCAGTAGACAATGCTGTTTTCTGCACAACAAAACCACATACACATTTTGCACAGAATAAGTCCCAATCTTCAAAGATCCTCTTTAGTCCAGGGTGTCTCAAAAACATGTTTTTGACCATTTTCATCCACAGTCTTTAAACAGAGGTTGGACGGCCATCATTCAGGGGTGCTTTGACTGTGGATTCCTTCAATGCAGGAGGTCAGACTAGAGGACCCTTGAAGTTCCTCCAAACTCAATGATGCTGTGAATGGGCAACCCATGCCTGATGGAATTTTCTACCATTTTTCCCCCTGCATCTGCCTGACAGTGATTGAAATGAGGCCACATCCATTATGAGTCAAGCCATCAGTTATGAATCAATAGATCTCCAGGTCTCACCCCAAGGGCTTTGCTTCTTCTCTCAAAACCCTAGTTGTATACATCAGCACTGGAGAAATTGCATCTATCTACACTGATATCTTATTAGTCTACATTGATATGTCCTCAGTATTTGGAATTACCGCCATAAATGATGACATTTTGCTACCTAAGAACCTTCTCGGCTAATTTTCTGACCTACTCTTCCAATTATTCCAATGGTCATCAAAAAACTTCAAACATAAATGTTGTTTTTAAAAATATATAATATAAAATGAAATAAAAAATAAAATTCAAATATAAATGTGTTTTGTTTTCGTTTTCATTTTGTTTTGGTTTTGTTTTTAACAACACCACCACCCATTTAAAGACTATGCAGCATTTCTGGGACCTGAAAGTATTTCAGTCTCAGTTTTAGGAAGTTAAGGCTGTCGCTGGGCAAGTCTCCCTTCCTTCCCTGCTTGCAGAAAACCTCTATCTCTGTCTATTCTGCCTATCAAGCCCTCTCCCAGGTGGTAAAATCATGTAAAATATCATTTGGAAATTGCAGCCAGAGGCAGTGGTGGAGATGTTGGTTGCCATGTGTATGAGCTAGGGATGCAAATCTTGCAAGTCTACCTAGTAAGAATGAATAATATTACCATTTTCTCTTTGTTGTGAGAAGGTTGTCCAGAACTGTATGGTTTTCAATGGCTATTCACAGTTCAGGACTTATTCTAAGCACACACATGCACACACCTTTTCTCTTTCCTTCTTCCTTTCTTTTTTTTATTTTTGCAAAGAAAACTAGTTTCTTACACACACACACTTCTGCATTCTCTGCACTGATGCCATTTTCATGCACAGTAAAAAAAATGTGCAAAATGTTGTTTTCTGTGTCAAAAACCCTCACTGCATGCATTTTTTTGTCTGCCGAATACATCCCGAATGGCAAAGATTTCCACCTTTCTAGGATTCTTTTTGTCATTTCCCACCCATTTTTCATGTGTTTCTAAATATATTTTCCATCCCTAGTATGTGTGAAACCATCACAACTACTTCACCTCTTGTGGGATGACTATAGAGTAATAGGTGAAATGTGTATAGAAATAGACCTGGAAGTCATCTCCCCTGATCCATTTCTCCCACCAACTTCCAGGAGATAGGTACAACTGTACCTGACTCTTCTACAGTTTCATAGGAATATAGGAGACTGTCTTACTATGAGCCAGAGCACTTACCATGAGTCAGAACATTGGCCTATCTAGCCTGGTATTGCCAACTTGGACTGGCAGCCATGGCTGTCTCAAAAGCTTTTGGCAGGATTTTATCCAAGCCCTCTCTGCTGGTCCCTGCGATTCCCTCTTTGTAGGTTGCCATTTAAGGACTAACCAGGCCTGACCCTGATTCAGAAATCAGATATGATCAGGGCACTCATGGAACAAGGACAATAACAATAGAAAATAGTAGTCCAAATCCTGTCAGACAGTTACAAATGCATAACCTAGAGTTACACACTCATGACTGCTACATTGAAGAGGGAGCAAGCTTGTTTTCTGCTGCTCCAGAGACTAGGACACAGAGCAATGGGTTCAAACTACAGGAAAAGAGAGTCTGTCTAAACATTAGGAAGAACTTCCTGACAGTAAGAGCTGTTCAACAGTGGAATGCATTGCCTTGGAGTGTGGTGGCATCTCCTTCTTTGGAGGTTATTAAACAGAAGCTGTATGGCCATCCATCAGGCGTGCTTTGATTGTGTGTTCCTGCATGGCAGAATGGGGTTGGAATGGATCACCCTTGGGCTCTCTTCCAACTCTAGGATTCTATGATTCTATACAGGGTTCAAAGACAGGACCAAGATGGGGTAAACAGCCTGTCTAGACAAGCCCTAAGTAGTGATTGTGAATACAGAACAGTTACCTGGATTTGCTCATCCATAACTATTCCATATTCACCATCGCTACTTCTCTGACTCTCCTTCATTGGAGGCTTGTAAGTCCAGGTCAGATGGCGGCGTCTCAGAGATGCTTTATTGTGGATTCTTATGTGGGCAAGAAACTGGACTAGATGGCCCTTGAGGTCCCATCCAGCTCTAGTATTGTACAGCTCTATCAATCCAGACAGAGATTGGCCATCTCAGGGAGAATGATGCCTTCGAGTCCCTCCTGGTTCTAGCTTTTGTATGAACAAGAACTCCAATTCTTCCATGGTTGTGTTTGCTCGCTCTTGAGGCAGCCCAAATTCAGCTTAAAGGATTCATTAAAAGACTGTAATGCATTTAAACATCATTTACAAGGAAAATTTGGTTTTAAAAAAGCCTGCCCCTTTCTAGTCAACTCCATAGAGCTGGGACATTATTGCTGGTGAGACAACGGAGGGAAGAAACTCATTAAAAAACAGGGCAGCTGACTTTTGCTTACAGCCATATGCAGCTTGGAAAATCAATAAGAATTAAGCTGGATGCATAAAAGCATTATTAGAGTTTTATAGGGTTTCTTTATGGGCTGCCTGTTTAATTTACAATGTGAGATTGTTGTGTCTATAAAAATGGGAATAGAAACTTAATAGAGTGCGTACGTATTACGAGGAAAGGACTGCGTCAGATGGGAGATTTTGTAGCCGTACTAGATTTGGGACCTCTGAGAATGAAATGACGTAAGGTTAATTGGGGAGAAAAGATGAGCCACCAGGCAGGGGAGGTGATGACAGAAAGTTAAGAGGTAGCAAAAAAGCAGCCAGGGGCTTCTAGCACTGCAGAAGGGAAAGCAAGAATGGAACAGGTTGCCAGCGGCTGTTGAAATGGAGCCACACATTGTGTTAGGCTGGGGAAATGGAGGAATTTCATTTCCCTGTTTCCCTGGGGAAATGCAGATGAGTTTCACTACTGCAACCAGCAGTGGAGATACGGTAGGGGAAAATAAGACCGTTATCCACCCAAATAAGAATTCTGCAAAGCCAAATGTAATTTTCCTTCAGCTCCCAAACTGTAGTAACCCAAACCTTTGGTTGAGCATTTAGAAACAC
Source organism: Gambelia wislizenii (assembly GCA_030847615.1). Lineage (NCBI taxonomy): Eukaryota > Metazoa > Chordata > Lepidosauria > Squamata > Crotaphytidae > Gambelia > Gambelia wislizenii. The sequence goes on along the minus strand of JAUMIR010000001.1, from coordinate 497,347,249 downwards.
AGTTGAGGCATTAAAAGAAAAGTGGAAGGCAAAGTAACAAAGGGAATGGGAATACAGCAAATAGAAGAGTTTTCAGTGTGAACAATTGTCAATAGCTGCTGCCACACTGTGGAAATAATGTGGTTTGACACCGCTTTAACTGCCATGGCTCAATGGTATAGAATTCTGGGATTTGTAGGTTTGTGAGATATTTAGTCTTCTTTGCAAGAGAGCTCTAGTGCCACAAAAAACTACAAGTCCCAGGATTCCATAGGATGCAGCCATTATAGTTAAAGTGGTGTCAAATGGCATTATTTCTGCAGTGTGGCAGCAGCCATTAATGTATCATTTTCTCCAAAGTTAGAAATTGGAAGACTAGAGGGGAAAATTCATTGGAGGGCAGAATTCTTAAGTCCCGTCTACACGATTTAAATAATACATACGGCATGCGAAAGTTCGCACTTCCGTACAAACAGCCGTTCGGATGCACACGAATGCAAAAGAGGGGGGGCAGTTTTCCACCCTGAAATGTGCACACGCAGCGTTCGGGAGCGAAAGCGGATCGCGAAGAGAAATCCGTACGCCGTTCAGATGGCTGACGGGTCTGTACGGTCCGTTCGCACACATACGAACAGGCTGTGTAATCTGATTGGCTGGCCGAGTAGAGGGGGCGGGGCTAGCACGGAGGGAAATTGGGAGCGGCCGCCATATTGGTTTCCCGGCTAGCGAGCGTCCGGTAAGTCCGTGAATTTATATGTTTATTTATTTTTATTTTATATTGTAAATACGGAAAACTGAATGTCCGCAAACCAGGAACCTTTTTTTAAAAAAGAAGCAGCGGGAGATTTAAAACTGCTGCTTGGCTTGCTCGCTCCAGCCAGCTTCGGGAAGAGGGAGTCATACGGAGTTTAGGGGGTTTAAAAAATCGTATAGCCGGTTCGTATGCATACGAATGACAGGCTGTTCGTATTTTTTGCCCCCCATATGGATTTTTTTATGATCGTATAGCCGCACCCTTATTTAGGGTGACAGTATTCTCATTTTGTTCCACTTTGAAAACAATCCCCAACTGGCTGGGGATAATGGGGTTTGTGATCCAGCTAGGAGTGTTAATAATATTCTAAAGTTTTCTCACCACTGCTATAGAAGCATAAGATTTTTCACATTTTGTGAATGTGTTTTTTTCCATTGTTTTGATTTGACTTTGGGAGATTTTTTTTGCAAAAATGTGTTGGCACAAAAGCAATATCAGAGATCCTGCACTGGGGTTGCATAGCATAAATCTCTGCATGCAGAGTTATGCATTAATTGTGCTATACAACCCTTGTGCTGAATCGCAAAGTTGCACAACTGAACGAAGACAGAAAAAGAGGAAGCTTTTATTTATTTATTTATTTATTTATTTATACCCCGCACTTCAGCCACAAGGCTATCAGAGTGGCTTACAAATTGTTTTAAGCAATAGCAATTTACACATCTACACTGCATTAAGCAGTTTCCAATGTGTGTTAGCTAATTGCCCCCACAAGCCAGGTACTCATTTTACCAACCTACGAAAGGATGGAAGGCTGAGTGAACCTTAGAGCCCTCTGGAATCAAACTAATGCACAACTAAATGTGCGCATGCATTCATGTGCAATGCACAACAGACATCCAGGCACAAGGTTATTGCATGCACAACTCCATTTCTGTAATCTTGAACTGAATATGGACATTCTGCATTGGACAAAAAAAAAAAAAAAAAAGACCCAACAGCTTCCATAGGGGAACTTACACATGTGCAAGGCTATGGAATCTTGAGGTTTGTAGTTTGTTCTCTCACCATCCAGAGAAGGCTAAATAAAACTATTGTGTCCAGTTCTGGGCATCACAATTCAAGAAGGACATTGACAAGCTGGAACGTGTCCAGAGGAGGGCAATCAGGATGGTGGATGTCTGGAAGCCATTATGTCCTATGAGGAGCGGCTTAGGGAGCTGGGCATGTTTATCCTGGGGAAGAGAAGATTGAAAGGAGACATGAGAACCATGTTTAAATATTTGAAGGGATGTCATACTGAGGATGGAGCAAGCTTCCTTTCTGTGTCTGCAGAGACTAGGACATGGAGCAATGGGTTCAAACTACAGGAAAAGAGATTCCACCTAAACATTAGGAAGAACTTCCTGACAGTAAGAACTGTTTGGAAGTGGAATGCACTGCCTCGAAGTGTGGTGGTGTCTCCTTCTTTGGAGGTTTTTAAACAGAACCTGGATGGCCATCTGCCATCAAGCCCTGGTTGTGCAAGGGGAGCCCTGGTGGCACAGCGGTTAAATGCCAGTACTGCAGCCACAACGTTGTAAATTCAATCCCAGAGGGCTCCAAGGCTGACTCAGTCTTCCATCCTTTCATAGGTTGGTAAAATGAGTATCCAGCTTGTTGGGGGTAATTAGCTAACACATTGTAAACCATTTAGGGAATGTTTTGGCACTGATAAACAGTATAGAAATAGAAGTCCTATCACTATTGCTATATGTCAGGAGTGCTCTGATTTGGTGTTCCTGCAGGGCAGAATAGGGTTGGACTAGATGGCCCTTGTGGTCTCTTCCAACTCTATGATTCTATGATTTGGTTCTAAGATGGAAAGCCCTATTCAGGCATTTGGTTTTAGGTTTTAGCAAACATGTGAAGAGGAGAGCACAGTAGACCTACCCCTCTGTCATTTTGATTCATGTGAGAAGTGGTGGGTCTTAAGAGGCGAACCTCCCTATGCAATTCAAAAGCCTCCAAAACTGGAGTTCAGAATGGCATGGGGAGCTTCCATGCATGTAGGAGGCTCTGGCTTCAGGGCCAGCCTCACTGTTTTTTGCATTAGCACATTGGTGACCGGCAGGCAGGACTGCCACACTCCCTTTTTGTGTGTTTACCTAACCCTAGAACAGAGAACACCTGAATAAGGCTGATGTCTGCCATGTTAGGTAAAGTTCTCTCATGTGGGAGACAGCCTGGCTAGTAGTCTGCTTCAATGTGAGATTTTGCTCAGACCTAATGTTCTTGAATAAATCAGGCTTAAACTATGTCTAAATAGTACCTGGGGTATCTATGTCACTGGGGGACTTAGACCCCTAATCCAAGGTGGTCTAAATGTTAACTGACATAGTAACATAATAGACAAGTTGTGGTGAGAATTATGTAGGAGCTTTTCCTGAATTGGATGCTGGGTATTCAGAACATCCCAATAGTGTATTTTGAAATATGACACCTTTTTATTGTAGGGCATTATTGGTACTTAAGTTAAGCAGAGTGAAGTGTAGCCCCAGTACAATATGTACTTCTGGTATAAAACAGAAATATGCAGGATGCTCAGGTAAGGTTAAAAAGTAAAACTTACATTTATAAAGGCAGAGAATACATCCAAGATAGGAAAATAGACAGATAGAAGAGAGTTATCTAACTTGGGTACAAGAGTCCCCAAAAGGTGACTCTCATGAGTGCATGAAAGGCATCTTGAGGCTGAGCTACCTCATATCTGCTGGCTTCTTGGACTAAGGGTGTTAAAGCATTAAAACTTCTTGGAGGAAGGGGGAAGTGCATGTAGGAAGTAAAAGCCTTGATCAATGAAGCACAGAACTGAATCAAAAGGATAGGCATGCAAGGCTAGACTTTCCCTCTGTCCCCAACTACCCTAAACAAGTGTTGATGCTTCTTCACTTTTAACATTTACTCCTGGAAAGCCTGCCTCAACTGAAGATTACTGTGATGGATCGGAGCAGACCGAGAGAAATTTACTTTTCTCACTAGAGGTCCCAGAATCCCCCAGCCTGCAGGACCAGTGGCCATGCTCTCTGGAGTTTACAGTCCCAAAAAAGTAACTTTTCCAAGCTCTGGATCAGAGGAAGGCCCATTCAGTCCAGAATAGCCTGCATCCCCAAGACGGGGCTCCATTGAACAGCTGATTTAAAGCCCTGAGATAATTCCAAAAACAGAAGATTCGAGGCAAAGAAAATTGCAAAATTGAAAAGACTGAAAATAATCAGATGAGCACAGAACTATAAAAGTGTAGGCAGCCTCGTTTCAGCGTAAATTCAAACATTGTAGAGAGATATCCAACAGGATAAAACAGATGGCCAATTGCTTGGCTAATTAGATACCTTGCTCAGATGGGAAACAGAGGAGATCACAGGTGCCGCGGTCCCGTCTACAACACAAATTAATTTGGTCCTGTAACCATTTCCTTGTCATGATGCCTGGGATTCCTGGTATGGGGAGGTGGCTTTAAACCCCATTAGAGATGAGGAGTCATAACAGAACTGCAGATCCCAGCACCCTCTTGGAAATGAGGTTGGGCATTATAACTAGCAGTGGGCTGGCTCCTTCAGACTCCCTCGTAAACAGAGGACAAGAGCCTGCATGATGATTACACAGGGTATAAATTGACATTCACATAGTACACACATAGTTGCCGAACACAAAAATGTAAGAGCCAAGGTTCTGCATTGTGTTTGCACAGTATACATTTTGGGGCTTGTATATACGAAGCAATAAAATGTGGATCCATGCACAGTAATGCCAATTTGCAGCAGCTTCTATTTGTCTCAGTGAGTTTTCTTTGAAGATCGCAGGCATGCAAAGCTATCTGCTTTCACTGTTCCAACAGGCATGACTGTGAATCGAGATGGCAGGCACATCTCGAGTTGCTGCTGCCAAACAGTTTAAAAACAAACAAACCATATACAAGGTGTGAAAGTACCACCTTCTGCTTTAACAAAGAAGCAAACAAAAAAAAAAGAGCTATTTTTCTCACTGTAGCGCACAGTCGCTATAGAAAAAATCCAAAATGGCTGTTCTAGGCGCTTGCCTTACTGGCAAGCTCCACTCCCCAGTGTTTCCCCAACCAATCCTCTTCCCACTTCTGCTCATATTGGGAAACTGTGTTAATTTTCACTGCTTGTCCCAAGGAGTAAGGAATGCGCATTTCACGTGCTGTTTTTTAAAAACTTCAAGGAAAGCCACAAATCATATGGAGTATTTGCCCCCCTCCTTTCAAATATGGTGAAATGATGTGGGCAGTCATGTGGTTGGGCTATAGGGTCCTCGTGCTGAAAAGCAAGGCAGACGGCAGCTGCAGTGAAGGGTCAGCATGACAGTCTGGGCTCCTGCGGTCACCTGATCTGTTTTCTTTTGGTTGGGGTGGATTTTACCAGGGGTTTGTCTATATGAGGCAAAAAAAAATGTGGATTGCTCTGCAGTAATGGCAATTTGCAGCAGCTGCTATTTGTCTTAATAGCTTTTGGGGCAGATAGCAGGCATGCAAAGCTATCTGCATTTGCTATGCAAATGGGCATGCCTGTGAATCAAGATGGTGGCCGTGAGTGACTTACTCACATTTTAACTTACCTCAAATTGCCACTGCCAGACAGTATTTAAAAAAACAAAACAAAAAACTATCCAACAGGATTATCAGATGCTTGGGGGAAAAAAAAAAGCAAAGGCGCTCACAAGAACAACATCACTGTACTGGGAACAGGTCCCAGTATCGCATGATGCCATTCGCCTCACATGCTTGCTCCATCCTCCCTCAATGCTGATGTGATGAAAAGGTGCTGCTTTTCATTAGCAGAAATTCCTGCTAATGAAAAGTGATGCCTTTTTTGTCGTGTCATCACAGAGGGAGGACGGAACAAGCATGCCGATGCGGAACTGGGGCAAAAGCGGGGCAAAAGCCCTGCATTGTTAGGACTTGCCCATCTAGACAGGGCCTGGGTTACAGCCTTCAGATCTATTCTACCTTCTCCCTTCAATCAGGGAAAACTCTTATCCCCAATCATCAACAGATTAAAGATAAGAATGTTTGCTTTTTTTAGAGCAAAGATCTCCTTTCTCAGTATTAACCAAGTGGAATGGTCTTCCTCTTCAGATGCTTTACAATGAACCAGTGTGTGTGCATGTGTGCTGGACTTTTCTTTGACCTCTGTTCAAAAGACTTTTAAGGCTATTTAATTCTAGCAGGTCCCCCCCCCCTTTTTTTTAATTAGCAGAGGGAAACTGTTGTTTTATCTGCTTTTTGCTGGGGTACTTTATGACACAGCTTTATTGTTGTCCTTTGCTATCGTTGACTTTCTTTCCTTGTAGCTTGTCAATTTTTATCACTCTCTTTTTTCCCCCCTCTTCTGTAAGTCACCTTCAATACATGGCATTGAAAGGTAGATTATAAATGCTGCAATAAATAATATGTGAAGGAGCTGCAAAGGGAACAGTTGTTGACAATGAACTAATTACGAGCTGAGTTAAACTTCATGGAGTGGGGGACTTGAGTGAGGATGTGTTTTTGGGGTAGACTTTTGAATTAACCATTGTGAGCCTCTCTTGTGTTCCAGATTTTGGACCTGAGTTGGAAAGTGTATGTTTTGGATTATACCTTCCTGAATCCCCCAGGCACTGGGAACAGTCCCCCAAAGAAACATTTCCAAGTTCTGTTGTTGGATATTTCATTAGTATTAGTCTGCTTGAGGATCTGCTTTCTGTCTTAGCTAGGTCTGAAAGGAGAAAGCATCCTTAAGCTTGTATTTTTGCAGAAATATTTTCATTTCTCTGCTACCCCCTCATTCTAGTTCCATTTTAAAAAAAATATAAATAAATATTGGTTTAAAGCATTTTAGAAACATCATGCAATAATACGCTGCTGTTATGTCCCTTCAAGTCAACTCCAGGGTTTTATTTTATTTTATAGAATCATAGAGCTGGAAGAGACCACCAGAGCCATCCAGTCCAACCCTTTTCTGCCCTTCAGGAAGACACAATTGAAACACTCCTGACAGATGGCCATCCAGAAGATGGAGCAAGTTTGCTTTCTGCTGCTCCAGAGACTAGGACACGGACCAATGGATGCAAACTACAGGAAAACAGATTCCACCTAAACATTAGGAAGAACTTCCTGACAGTAAGAGCTGTTCGGAAGTGGAATGCACTGCCTAGGAGTGTGGTGGAGTCTCCTTCTCTGTAGGTTTTTAAGCAGAGGCTGGATGGCTATCTGTTGGGAAGGCTTTGGTGGTGGTTTCCTGCAAGGCAGGGGGTTGGACTAGATGGCCCTTATGGTCGCTTCCAACTCTAGGATTCTATGTGTCCATCATTCTATGATTCCAGTTTCAAAGTGTATGACTCCCGAGAGTGATGTAGGCACCTGCCAATAGGGGCCAATGTATGCATATAGACCTCTGCCTGTTTCGTCATAGTAATGAGGGGATCCGGGGCCAACTCCGCAGCTAGTATACCCTAGCCAAAAGGCAGTGTATTCTGGCCAGTGTAGCCAATCCTTGAGTCCACTGAGACAGTGACCATTTAAGTATTGGCAATGCTGCCATTTGCTTGCCTGCTCAGCAACAACAGAGTGGTTTTTCAGGCAGTTCTAGCATAGACTTCCTCCCTTCCTCCTCTCCACCCACCCCCACCCACCCATTGTCATTTATAATTGTATTCTCCTGCAAAATACTGGTGTGCCCCAGAGGAAAGAAGTTATTACTACTGCATGTTCCCTTGAGTCAAGCAACCAAGCACAAAGCTTTTAATAAATTTATACTGGAATAATTTGTTCCCAATTGCAAATAAGGTCTGACAATGAAAAAAAAAAAAAGGAAAGAAAAGGGAAGGGAAGGGAAGCACAGTACAAGGAAAGTTCCCAACAAACTTTCACCATGAAAAGATGGAGACTGCAGAGTTGGGCCACCTGAGATTGCTCCCAAGGCCTAATCCTGCATCTCTGATCTCCAAAACTGCATGGCCATAAATTACCCCTACTCAGGAGGCAACTGGGGGTTGTCAAATACCGACATTAATTGATTCCACCAATTAACGCCTTATCCAAGCATTCCAATGATGATTCGGCAGCTAATCAATTTGTTTGATAGCAGACACACAGTACAGTTTCTAAATGAAAGGCCTGCTGCTTTGTTCCAGTTTGGGCTAATTAACAAGTTTCTCCCCCCCCCCCCTTTTACCCAGAAGAGAAAAAAGGAAGATCTCCCCTTGTTTTTAATTGCCTTTTGACCTCTTCAGCTCTGCTGCCTTCAAAGGGTCCTCATCACCAGACAAATTAAAATGCTGTTGATGCTCAAGGAGGGAAAAAAAATGTATTGTTAGACCCAGAGGAAATGTTTTTTCTCCATAGCTGCAAATTGTTTGGAAGCATCGCTCTCGAGACCTGAGCAAGAAATTCCTTCCATCTACTTCTTCTTGCCTTCAGGTTAACATGTGCAGATGAGGAGATGCCAGATGACCCACACAAAGCCCAAGGAAAATTATTTGTTCCGTCTGGCTGCAAACTCAGCATATCAGGGTAATGTAGTGCAGGGGGTTGCATGGGGAGGGTTACTGAAAGGCAAAGGAGAACTAGCAGGCAAAGAGGACCAAGCCGACAAATATCTCAGGACATTATAACACAACGCTGTAATTGTGTGATTACAACGGGATGGTAGCACAAATGGGCTCCCATTATCGCACGGCATCACTGTCCTCCCATGCTCAGTCCATGCTCCACCCATTAATCTGTCACCACTTTTAATTAACAGGCAAAAGCTGCTCTCAATATAGCACTTTCTGCAGTATCAATGAGCATGCAAATTTACATCCCGTTGTAATCATAGAATCATAGAACTGCAGAGTTGGAAGAGACCACGAGGGCCATCCAGTCCAACCCCCTGCCATGCAGGAAATCACGATCAAAGCATCCCCGACAGATGGCCATCCAGCCTCTGTTTAAAGACCTCCAAGGAAGGAGACCCCACCACGCTCCAAGGGAGGGTGTTCCACTGCCGAACAGCTCTGACTGTCAGAAAGTTCCTCCTAATGTTGAGGTGAAATTTCTGTACCTGGAGCTTGCATCCATTGCTCCGTGTTCCAATTACAGCAATTGCTCCATGTGATTATAGCATGAATGGGCGATCCTCTTTTTCCCTTCCCCTTCCCCTTTCCCAACAAGAATCATACGTGGGGAGAACGTGAAGAGGACCAACAGGATGCTGTTTTAATGAACTGTTGCCTTTGCTTGGTACTTTTTTGTGTTTGTTTAAGTGTTTATTTGTGAAGTTCTTTTGTTATGTATTTGGTTTGGCTTCTTTAAGCAAAGACGCATCCCAAGAACAGTCAAAATCTTGCCCATGCAAAATCACAGAAGTAAGAGAACATTTTTCTTAAAGGCACATGCACCGGGCAGCAGGAAGCATTAATACTCTGTCATTAGAAGGCAATGCCAAGAAAAGTGTTACTATCTCTCTCTCTGGCTTTTCTTTGCAAACAAAGATTGAGGAAGGAGTCATCCCATGCTGTCTGCAAGCATGCTGATGACTAAAAAGGCCAATCCGAGATAAACAAGTCCAGTTGCAGAAAGCACAGCAGAAGGTCTCCTTGGGTTTTGTTTCCAGGTTGTGATTCTTCCTGCATTGTCATTTCTCTTCAAGACTTGTTCAGCGTGAGTTCTCAAATAAGGCTGCAGCATTGTGCATAGTGCGTCTCCTTGCCTCCCGATGTGAGGCCAGGGTGGACCATTGTTGGTGATCAATTCGGCCGAGCCTGAGATGTTGCTTCAGGGAGTCCTTGTATCTTTTTCTGGAGTGCCCCTCTTACGCTGACCCATGGCGAGTTCACCATAGAGTAGTATTTTTGGGAGGCGATGGTCCTCCATCCTAGAAATGTGCCCTGCCCAGCGCAGCTGTGTTCTCAATAGCATGGCCTCAATGCTGGTGATCCCTGCTTGCTCAAGGACAGCAACATTCGTCACATAGTCAGTCCAGTGTATATTTAGGATTGTGAGTAGACAGCACTGATGAAAGCGTTCGAGGAGTCGTAGGTGGTGGTGATAGGTGACTCATGTTTCAGACGCACAAAGGAGAATAGACAGTACAATGGCTCTATACACACTGATTTTTGTGTTTCGCCTCAGGTGTTTATTACTCCAGACTCTTTTGTAAAGTCTTCCAAATGTGCTATATGCCTTTGCTAATCTGTGATCGATCTCTTTGTCAAATTGGCATCTGAGGAGATGATGCTTCCCAGGTAGGTGAACTGCTGAACGGACTTGAGCACAGATTTGCCGACGGCAATGTGGGGATGGTGGTGTTCGTCCTGTGGTGCAGGCTGGTAAAGAACTTCCATTTTCTTCAGGTTGACTTGCAGCCCAAACAGCTCTGCAGCTGTTGCAAAGCAGGATGTTAGGCGCTGCAGAGCTGCTTCTGTGTGGGCCACAAGGGCAGCAGCATCAGCGAAGAGCAGCTCACGGACTAGATAGTTGAGAGTCTTAGGCTATAGTGCAAGCTGAAATCCCATTCTACATTCTACATTCTACATGGGGCTGACTTTTAAAAGTGGTTGGAAACTTAAGTTGATCCAAAGAACTACAGCCAAAGTGTTCACGGTTAGAAGGAGCGCACAACTCCCTTGTTGCAACAACTCCACTGGCTGACAGACTGTTTCCAGACACAATTCAAAGTGCTTGTGATGACCTAAAAAGCACTATATGGCTTAGGCCCAGGTTATTGGAAAGAATGCATTCTTCCTTACTCACCTGCTCATGATTTGGGATGTTCTGGGGAGGCTCTGATCTCTGTCCACCACCCTCACTGGTACATCTGGTGGGAGCATAAGAGAGGGCCCTCTTGGTGGCTGCTCCCGGGCTCTGGGACTCCTTTCCTGCAGAGGGTAGACTGGCACTCTTCTACCTATCATTCTACAAGCAGGTGGAAACCTTTTTATTCCAGCACATCCTTGAGAACTGATTTTTAAAGAGGAAACAGGGCTTCTATAATGTGCTGGACTTTATCAGATGCAGCAAAAATCACATGACTATGATGTCACAGTAGGGCAAACGGGTTCCGGTATCACACAGCATTTGGCATGGCCAAAGTGCGCTCCAGCCGTGAATAAGACATCACTTCTAATTGACAGGACAAACTGTCAATAGCTCTCAATATTGCTTTTTTGAAGAGCGTTTGAAAACACATCCCACTGTACTCGCAAGATTAAAGTGTGAATGCGCAGTCCCCTTTCCCCTCTCCCTGTTCCCAGCAAGAAAACCTCTGGGTGAGAACATGAAAACTATCCACTTTTTAATGGATAGTCCCAGATTATTTGCACATTTTTAGGTTTATTTAAGTGTTTGTGCATTTGTTTGCTTTGCAAATTAAGGTGACTTGGTGCTTTTTAAGCACACTCACATCTTCTTGTGAGAACCAGCAAAATCTTGTCCATGCTAAATCATGGAACTAAAATCCCATTCCTAAAGTGCTAATGGTGATTGTGCGATAGTTCCATGGTGGTTGTTTCATGTGCTTACAGAGACAGGTGATAATAAGTGTAACAATACCACTGTGTTTCTGTTTTCCTCAATCACAGAATTACATCGGTTTTAGACACTAGTCTGATAATGTCCTTAGTTGTCATATGCTGTGAATATAGGTCGCTCCCTATATCCTTGGGAGATATGTTACTTACTGCAGATACTGAAAACCATGTATAATAGAGATGCACCATAGAATGCCACAGAATCACACTGGATGACCTGGAAAATGCTTAGAGAGGATGCCTCTCTAGACATCTGGCATGGCTCTATGGCCAATTTCTGGCAGAGGTTGACCATAGAGTCATGCAGGAGGGCCTCCGGATGCCTAGAGAGACCTCCTCCAGCATGACTCTGTGGTCATCCAGATGCCTAGAGACCTTTACCCTTTGACCATGGGTAAGTGAAACAGTGAGTACTGATCCCACATAAACAGGGGTGACCTGTATTTAAATACGTTTGTTTTAACTACTGTGATCTTCTTTGAGTCCCAAACATCATGATGATGATGATGATGATGATGATGGAAAATACAACAACATTCTGAATACACATTACAGTGATAACCTTTATTGGGTCAACCAAAAGTCACAAAATACATTATTCCAGATTTCAGAGCTTTCCAGCATCTTTAAACAAAGATTTGGGGATGTAATTTTTTGTTAATGTCATTAACAGCAAGTAATGGTTACATTTAATAACATTCTGCCTGCTGCAAGCAAGAAAACTTCAGGGTTTTTTGTTTTTTGGTAGATTATCCACAATTCAGTACTTATTCTGCCCAAAATTCATGTTTTTCTGGGGTGGAGGGGTTTGTAAACAAAACAGTATTTTATGCATGAGAATCGGCATTTTCTGTGCAAAAACTAATATTTTTGTGCAAAAGAAAACCATGTGTAAATTTTGAGCAGAATAAGTCCTGAGTTTTCCAATACTCAAGAAACACATTTTCAAATATTTAACAAAAAATGCCCCCAGTAAACCCAGTAACTAGAGGAAGACTCAGCTACAGATGGATTGACTCAGAAAAGGAAAAGGGGGACCAACCTGAGGAGAATGGAACAGAGGACACAATAGGGGAAATCTAGCACAGAATAAGCAGAGAGGTAGTACAGAAATACCTTCTTAATCTAAATGAATTTAAATCTCCAGGACCAGATGAACTACATCCAAGAGTTTTAAAAGAGCTGGCCAATGTGATCTCAGAGCCATTGGCAATAATCTTTGAGAACTCCTGGAGAACAGGAGAAGTCCCAGCAGACTGGAGGAGGGCAAACATTGTCCCCATCTTCAAAAAGGGGAAAAAAGAGGATCCCAACAATTATCGTCCAGTTAGTCTGACATAAATATCAGGGAAGATTCTAGAGCAGATCATTAAACAGAGAGTCTGTGAACATTTACCGGTAGAAGGCAATGCCATAATCACAAAAAGTCAACATGGGTTTCAGAGAAACAAGTCATGCCAGACTAATCTGATCTCTTTTTTTGATAAAGTTACCAGCTTGGTAGATGAAGGGGACGCTGTGGACATCACATACCTTGATTTCAGTAAGGCCTTTGACAAGGTTCCCCATGACATTCTTGCAAACAAGCTTGTAAAATGTGGGCTAGACAAGTTAACTGTTCAATCGATTTGTAATTGGTTGACCAGCCGAACCCAAACGGTGCTCAGTAGTGGCTCCTCTTCGTCTTGGAAATATGCGACAAGTGGGGTGCCACAAGGTTCGGTCCTGGGCCCAGTGCTATTCAACATCTTTATCAATGACTTGGATGAGGGAATTAGGGGCATACTTATCAAATTTGCAGATGACACCAAATTAGGAGGAGTAGCTAATACCCTAGAGGACAGGATCAAAATTCAGAATGACCTGGATAGACTGGAGAGCTGGGCCAAAGCTAACAAAATGAAATTCAACATGGAGAAATGTAAAGTACTGCACTTAGGGCGGAAAAATGAAATGCATAGATATAGGATGGGAGAGACCTGGTTGAACGAGACTACGTGTGAAAGGGATCGAGGAGTCCCAGTAGACCACAAGTTGAACATGAGTCAACAGTGAGATGCAGCAGCTAAAAAGGCCAATGCGATTTTGGGCTGTATCAATAGAAGTATAGTATCTAGATCAAGGGAAGTAATAGTGCCACTCTATTCTGCCTTCGTCAGACCTCACCTAGAATACTGTGTCCAGTTCTGGGCACCACAATTCAAAAAGGATATTGACAAATTGGAGCATGTCCAGAGAAGGGCAACTAAAATGGTGAAAGGTCTGGAAACCATGCCTTATGAGGAGAGACTTAGGGAGCTGGGTATGTTTAGCCTGGAAAAAAGACAGTTAAGAGACGATATGATAGCCTTGTTTAAGTATTTGAAGGGGTGTCACGTTGAGGATGGAGCAGGCTTGTTTTCTGCTGCTCCAGAGACTGGAACACGGAGCAATGGATGCAAGCTCCAGGAACAGAGATTCCACCTCAACATGAGGAGGAACTTTTTGACAGTAAGAGCTGTTCAGCAGTGGAACACACTCCCTCGGAGCGTGGTGGGGTCTCCTTCCTTGGAGGTCTTTAAACAGGCTGGATGGCCATCTGTCGGGGATGCTTTGATTGTGATTTCCTGCATGGAAGGGGGTTGGACTGGATGGCCCTCGTGGTCTCTTCCAACTCTGCAGTTCTATGATTCTATGATTCTATGATTCTATGACTCAGCCAAGGAAGCCACATCTGTCATGAGTTTACAAAGTCATGGAGGTCTCTAGTTCATAAGGTCACCATAAATCAAATTCAACTTGACAGCACATAACAACAAAAGCAAATCAAAGTTGTCTGGGCAATGTATGACAATCCTGTAATAAAACAATGACTAGTGCTAAATGTTCTTGTCAAGAGCCACTGTGGTGTGGTGGTTTGAGTGTTGGGCTAGGGCACTGGGAGACTCGGCTTTACATCCCTGCTTGGCCATGGAAACCCCTCAAGTGGCCTTGGGAAGGTCCCTCCCTCTCAGCCTCAGAGGAAAGCAAGGACAAACCCAATCTGAACAAATTCTGCCAAGAATATCCTGTGATGGATTCACCTTAGGGTCTTCATAAGTCAAATGACTTGAAGGTACACAACCACAACAAGGCCTAAAGACCCTAAAGACCAAGATCCCACCTGATTCTTGGAGGCTACATAGGATAACCCCTAGTTAGTACTTGGATGGGAGACTACCAATAAATACTAGGTGCTATAAGCCTGTGTAACTCCCCTTACACATGAGGTTGTATTTTTTGGCCATTTCCACCAGATATATATTTTTATTTTTTTTTTTTATTTTTTTATTTATACCCCGCTCTTCAGCCACAAGGCTATCAGAGCGGCTTACAAATTGTTTTTTAAGCAATAGCTATTTACACATCTACACTGCATTAAACAGTTTCCAATGTGTGTTAGCTAAAGAATTCCACAAGTGTTAACAGTTTTATACTCTGTCTCCTTAACGTAGGATCTTGGCTCTTCCTGCCTTCACCATCTTCATCAGGATAGTTACACCAGTGTAGAGCACCAACCTGATCCCAGCCAATTCATCTAGAGAACACCATAAATCTCCACATGGGCAGTTGCACACTAATTGTGCCAGGAAGCCCTTGTGCTGAATGACAACATTGTGCACCTGAGCCAACACAGCAAATGTGCAACTGAGTATACAACCCAATGTGCAAGTGTATCAATGTGCAATTCACATTTGTGAGCGACAGCATTGCATGTGCGACTCTGCTCCTGCAACCTTGAACTGAATGTGGCTGTTCTGCATTGGACAAAATTATTCAACTGCTTCCGTAGGGAATCTTATGCAGGTGTAAGGCGTCAATAGGATTCTGGCTCTTGTCTGTTCTATGTTTAAATTAAGTGAGGCAAACCCAAAGTCAGGGGTTTAGCATCACTTAAAGACAATTTCAATTAGAAGCCTCTCTCTTCTGGTGATCAAATATTCTTTCCAGACAAGTTGTATGGCATAAATATTTCATAATGCATTTAGCATGCTTTTTTTGTTAATATCACATGGAGTAATGCACCTACCTATGATACCTTTTGGGTGGTGGGTGGGTGGGTGGGATAAAGGCTGGTGAATTGATAAGGAGGTTGCAATGCGGAGTAAGTCTGCTTTAGGGCAAAATGCAGAATCTCTGTGTGTGAAACAGAGGACGTATCTGGGCCAGATGCCTGATGCATAAATTCCACATGAGCTTTTCCTTGTTGCCGAAGGCCATGAAAGAGGTTGAATCTTCCATGATGGTTCAGTTATAAGCACAACAGCAGCTTCACAAGGAAATAAGGATGATAAATCACATTGATAGAACCTGGGTTCGGGCTGCCTGAACAATTGCCCAAGATCTTACATTGTGCTTGTGAGGTGTAAATCTACATTCATGTAGTAACACAATGTTAACACTGCACCACACTTCTGCTGAATACCAACATTGTACAAGCAATAGTCGACCCGATAATGCTCCATTCTTCTTTTCCCTTTGTGGAACAGGGAATGTGCAATGGCTGATTCTGCAGTCTTGGGGAAAAAAGTATGATGCCTTGAAGACATTGGTGAAGAATTATGTCTCATCAAAGAATGTGCTATTGCCGGGATGATTAGTCCCAAGTGGAGTGGACCCACACGATTGTTGAATGGGGAACCAACATGTGGGCAAATCTCATTCATACCATGGGCTCTTCTAACTGGGACTGAGAACTCATGGTGAATGGTTCAACTCATGGTTATTGGTTCAAGGATTTCAGCTCATGGTTAATGGTTACACTGGTGGATCTTCAGTTTACTAAACAGGCACTGAATGGGTCTGTTGGACAAGAGTAAAAAAAAAGGAAAAAGAAAACTACAATTGCATGTATAAGACAACTTGTACAGGTGTATGACATTGACCAGATTCTGGCCATAAAA
This sequence comes from Gambelia wislizenii, assembly GCA_030847615.1. Lineage (NCBI taxonomy): Eukaryota > Metazoa > Chordata > Lepidosauria > Squamata > Crotaphytidae > Gambelia > Gambelia wislizenii. The sequence goes on along the minus strand of JAUMIR010000001.1, from coordinate 497,331,043 downwards.
CCACGGATCAGCCTCTCTCCCTCTGCCTTTCTGCTCAGCCAATCATCCTACCAGCAGCAACCAGTGATGTGTCTCTCTGTCAGTCAGGGAGAAAAAGAAAGGCACAAACTTAATTCAGAGCCTAAAACAACCAGAATTTTTTTTTTTTTTTTAGAACTCCAGAATAACCAAAATCATAGAATGCAGGTCAAACACACACCAATAGGTTAAGAGGTGATATGACAGCCATGTTTAAATATTTGAAGGGATGCCATACTAAGGATGCCATACTTGTTTTCTGCTGCTCCAGAGACGAGGACACAGAGTAAGACTCAAAACTACAAGAAAATAGATTCCACCTCAATATTAGGAAGAGCATCATGATTGTAAGAGCTGTTCAGCAGTGGAAAGTGCTGCTGCCTGGGAGTGCAGTGGAGTCTCCTTCTTTGGAGGTTTTAAACAGAGGCTGGATGGCCATTTGTTGGGAATGCTTTGATTGCGTATTCCTGCAGGGCAGAATGGGGTTGGGCTAGGAGGCCATTGTTGTCTCTTCCAACTCTACGATTCTATGAAGGGACCCAGCAATGAAGAGTTAGGAGGGACGTTATGAGCCATCTAGTACCACACACTGGCAAGGAGGAATACACAGCTAAAGGATTTCTGAGAGAAGCCTATGCAACCTCTAGTTAAAGACTTCTTTGGAAGTCCACCACCCTCCAAGGCAGTCTAATACCCTGCCAAAGAAGCTCTTACTGTCAAGAAGTTCTTCCTAATGTTGAGTAGAATTTTCTTGTAAATTGATTCCATTGGTTTATGTGCTAGTCTCTGGAGCAGCAGAAATCAAGCTTGCTCCTTCTTCTGCGTGACACCTCTACAGATCTTTAAACATAACTACCATGACACCTCTCCATCTTCTCTTCTCCAGGCTAAACATCTCCAGCTCTTTGAACCATTTCTCAGAATAAGAGAAAAGAATGGTCACCTCCAGTCTCTCACACCAGGACCAATCTGAGTCTCTGCTCTGGTTCCCCTGTCCCCCTCTTTTTGCTGTGTGTGTGTGTCTCCATTGACGCCCCCTTGTCGTGGGAGAGAGGCTTGCGTACCCTAATGATGTTTTGAGCAATGCTGGCGGTGGCAAAATAGCCACTGGTAGGGTCTCCCATGCCAGACAGGTCAAAACCGAAGTGTCTAACAAAGAGCGTCAAAGGGCAGGATGGGCTCTCTAGCCTTGTGGCAACCGTCCTAGGAGAAGGAAAACTCTAATCCCAAACCCGGGCAGATGGTGCTCGTCCAACCCTGTAAGGTCAGCCATCTAAGAGAAGGAAACTCTAATTAAACCTACGACCCGAGGACCTCACTGCTATGTCCATGCTTGCAAGGCCACAGCAGATGAACCTTTGGTTTAAAGGGCGAGGCCAGTTCTGTGCACGCTGCACTCCACCAGAAAAATCCATTGCACAGGCTCGAAGGACAAATCCAGTTCCAAAAAAGCCCTGTAGCGATAGGCGAGGGACGAAACAGCAGGTGTAAAGATGCACTGGAAGCCGCAGCCCCAACCCTGCATGCAGGCGGTTCAGGACATTGGTCGCTCGAGGCTGACCTGGGAGATGACAGTCTTGTTCGGCAGCATCCTGAACGACCAAGCAGCCTTTTTAAAGGAGAGCACTGCTTGCTCCATATGGAGAGGGGCCTAGAAAAGGTGGCCTAATGAAAGCTCATCCACAACTACCTGACTGGCTAGCCGCGGCCAACAGGCATCTTCTGATGTGGTCAAACCAAGGCAAAGAAACAAAGGCACACACCGGCCTCCAAAGGTGTAAATAAACTGACACTTGCATGCTGGAACATCAGAACCATGCAAGACTCGGAAGATAGTGGATGGCCTGAGCATCGTTCTGCCCTAATAACCCATGAACTATCACGACTTAACATTGACATCACTGCTCTTAGTGAAGTTCGCTTCCATGAGGAAGGCAGCCTTAAAGAACATGGCGCCAGCTACACACTTTACTGGTCTGGCAAACCCAAAACCAAAAAACATATTTCAGGAGTAGGCTTTATGATTAAAAACTCCATTGCCTCCAAACTCGAAACCTTGCCAACAGGACACTCTGATCGCATTATTTCCTTACGCCTCCCACATGTTGTTCTCTTTAGTATATATGCCCCAACTTTGCAAGCTGACCCTGTACACAAAGACAAATTCTACACAGACCTACACCAACTCATACAAAAACTCCCTGTAGAAGATAAAATTATTATCCTTGGTGACTTCAATGCCAGAGTAGGAAAGAACTCCGAAGCCTGGAAAGGTGCCTTAGGCAAGCATGGCGTTGGAAATTGCAATGATAACGGATGCCTCCTGCTAGAGTTCTGTGCAGAAGAACAGCTGACTATTACAAACACAATCTTTCAACAGAAAGATAGCTTGAAGACAACTTGGATGCATCCCCGATCCAAACATTGGCACCTCATTGACTATGTTCTAGTCCGTCAGAGAGACATTCGTGATCTCTGTCATACCCGAGTGATGCCCAGTGCAGAATGTCAGACAGATCATTGCCTTGTCAGATGTAAACTAAATCTTCATCTTAAGTTCAAACCTAAGAGGGGTAGCATCTTAAAGAAGAGATTCAGGAAGGACTCATCCCATGTTTTCTGCAAGCGCACTGATGAATAAAAAGGCCAATCCGAAAAACTTCAACAAAAACTCTGAGACATGCAGAACAAGTGGTGGATCAATATAGCAGAAAAGACACAACACTGTGCAGATCTGGGTGATCATAGAGGATTTTATGAAGCTCTTAAAGCAGTGTTTGGAACTACTTATCAGGTCCAAAGCTCCTTATACAGTACAGATGGTCAAACATTAATTACTGATAAAGCCTCCATCCTGAATCGATGGGCTGAACATTTTCAAAGTCTCTTTAGTGCCAACCGAGTAGTCCAAGGCTCAGCTATCCAACATATGATACAAAAACCAATGAAAAATGAATTGGACATTGCTCCCACTTTGGAAGAGACCCTTAAGGCCATACAGCAGATGAAAAACGGCAAGGCAGCTGGGATTGATGGAATCCCACCTGAGGTTTGGAAACACGGAGGTCATGCACTCCACGAAAAATTCCACAAATTCCTTGTGAATTGCTGGGAAAAAGGGGAACTGCCATCAGACCTCCGAGATGCAGTCATCATCACCCTGTACAAGAAAAAAGGAGCAAAATCCGACTGCGCAAACTATCGAGGCATAACACTGCTCTCTATTACTGGAAAAATCCTTGCAAGGATACTACTGAACAGATTAGTTCCTGCTATTGCAGAAGAACTTCTCCCTGAAAGCCAATGTGGCTTCAGAGCCAATAGGAGTACTACAGACATGGTATTTGCCCTTAGACAACTGCAAGAAAAATGTAGGGAGCAGAACAAGGGTCTCTATGTAACATTTGTCGACCTCACCAAAGCCTTTGACACTGTGAGTAGAAAAGGTCTGTGGCAGATCCTGGAAAGACTAGGATGTTCCCCCAAATTCCTTAAAATGTTTATCTTGCTACACGAGGGCCAGTGTGGTCAAGTCAGATATGGCGATGTTCTTTCAGAGCCCTTTCTAATAACTAATGGAGTGAAGCAAGGTTGTGTTCTTGCACCAACATTATTTACAATCTTCTTTAGCATGATGCTCCAAAGGGCTATGGTAGAGCTTGAAGAAGACAACGGCATCTATATACGTTACTGTACTGATGGTAGCTTGTTTAACTTAAGCTGTCTGAGGGCTCAACACTAAGACTCTAAACTATCTGGTCCGTGAGATGCTCTTCGCTGATGATGCTGCCCTTGTTGCCCACACAGAAGCAGCTCTGCAGCGCCTAACATCCTGCTTTGTAACAGCTGCAGAGCTGTTTGGGTTGGAAATCAACCTGAAGAAAACAGAAGTTCTTTACCAGCCTGCACCACAGGACGAACACCACCATCCCCACATTGCCGTCGGCAAATCAGTGCTCAAGTCCGTTCAGCAGTTCACCTACCTGGGAAGCATCATCTCCTCAGATGCCAAGATTGACAAAGAGATCGATCACAGATTAGCAAAGGCATATACTGCATTTGGAACACTTCACAAAAGAGTCTGGAGCAATAAACACCTGAGGCAAAGCACAAAAATCAGTGTGTATAGAGCCATTGTACTGTCTATCCTCCTTTATGGATCTGAAACATGGGTCACCTATCGCCACCACCTACGACTCCTCAAACCCCTCCATCAGCGCTGTCTATGCACAATCCTAAATATACACTGGACTGACTATGTGACGAATGTTGCTGTCCTTGAGCAAGCAGGGATCACCAGTATTGAGGCCATGATACTGAGAACGCAGCTGCTCTGGGCAGGGCACATTTCTAGGATGGAGGACCATCGCCTCCCAAAAATACTACTCTATGGTGAACTCGCCACGGGTCAGCGTAAGAGGGGCGCTCCAAAAAAGCGATACAAAGACTCCCTGAAACAACATCTCAGGCTCGGCCAAATTGATCACTAACAATGGTCCGCCCTGGCCTCACATCGGGAGGCATGGAGATGCACTATCCACAACGCTGCAGCCTTATTTGAGAACTCACGCCAAACAAGTCTTAAAGAGAAACGACAACGCAGAAAAAATCACAACCCAGGAACATCACCCAAGGAGACCTTCTGCTGTGCTTTCTGGAACCGGACTTGTTTATCTCAGATTGGCCTTTTCAGTCATCAGCGTGCTTGCAGAAAGTGCGGGATGAGTCCTTCCTGAATCTTCGTTTGCGAAGAAAAGCCAGAGAGAGAGAGGGGGGGGGTGTTTAATGAAAGTGTGTTGCTAGGCTGAGAACTAGAGAAGAAACACAGGGAGAACTCTAGCTTTCTCTCCTTCTGTCATCTACATTATCACATTGCCTGAGAAACAGCAGTCTCTCCAGGTGCTCCTGAATTACAGAAGGGACGGGAGGGAAAATCTGTTTGAATGGGAGTTTGCTAATTAGGACAAGAGTCCAGGAATGTAGATAAAGTGACATTTCTGTCTCCTTGTACACTAAGTGAGCACCGCCACTGTCAATCTCACCGTGCCCCTCCCCACCTTGAATCGAAATGGGATTTGCCATCTTTGCCCCCTCTGCCAATTTGTACAAGCTTCCTGGCAGACAAATCATTAATTAAAAAAATAGTTGGAAATCATACTCAAAAGTAAATCAGAATAATTAATCCCTTATGTGCTAAATTTGGGGGGTGAGGTTGAAGAGGGGCCAGATACATAAATAAATGTTTCAATTAAGAAACACATCCAATCCAAGGCTCAGAAAAGAAGATGTAATCCGTGGTGTTAGGAAGACCTTGGTTGAAGAAATGACGGTTCCGACTAGGCTCAAGGGAACTGAACTACCTGGGGTGGGGGTTAAGTTTTTGAACATTACGGTCTGTGTTGGAAAGGTCTCCCTCACATGTCTCTTTGGGGTGATCTTTTGATGCTCTTTGTGGATTCTTCACATCCTTTTGTCATTGCTTCTCAGCTAGTGTCGCCAGTCCTCAGTGATGCGATCTATCCTAGCCAGATCTGAACTAACAAAGTAATTGGCAAACTAGTCACAGCTCTACAGAAGGCTCAGAGTGGAAGGTATGGGACACTTTCATGCCAGACATAGCCATAGTAGTGCCAATACTAATTAGATGGTTCTGCTGCTCATTCCAGAGATGTCAGGATGGTCAGTCAAGGTTAGAAGAGCTGAAGTTAATTCTGGGGGGGGGGAGTTGGTGCACATAAGAACATGGGAGCAAAGATGCTACTCTGCACTTGCACAGTATAAATCTACAGTCACGTATTTACACAATGGTGCATTTTGCAGTGTGCCTGCTTACTGTGAAATTGTTGAATTGGGAACGTGTAATGTCTGCTTCTGCAATGAAGTGGGACTTTAAAAATACTGGTGAGTAGTTATACACCATACACGAATGTACTATGGCATGGCTGGAATCCTGTTGGTTAGTGACAATTAAAGTTCCTCCTCCTCCTCCTCCTCCTCCTCCTCCTCCTCCTCCTCCTTGTGTGATTTCAAGTCATTTGTGGCTTATGGTGACTCTAAGTCAAATATATCACGTGCTTCACTTGGCCAAATTTGTTCAGAGGGGGGTTGTCATTGCCTTCCTCTGAGGCTGAGAGAGAATGTGACTTGCCCAAGGCCACCCAGTAGGTTTCCGTGGCCAAGTGGGGATTCAAACTCACTTCTCCCAGATTCCTAGACCAGCACTCTGTAGGGACAACAGCATTCTGAGGTAGCAGCATATTCCACAATCGAACAGCTCTTACCATCAAGAAGTCCTTCCTAATGTTTAGGTAGAATCTCTTTTCCTGTAATTTGAATCCATTGCGGTGGAGTCTCCTTCTTTGGAGATTTTTTAAAAAATAATATTTTTATTAGAGTTTTATCCGAGATACAGGAAGTAAGTAAAAAAGGAGACATAACATAACTTCACGAATTTAGACAAAAATAGGACACAATAAGCATAATGAATATACTTCTTTGGACAAACCTTCTTTGGAGATTTTTAAAGATAGGATGGATGGCCATCTGTTGGGGGTGCTTTGATCGTGTCTTCCTGCGTAGAGAATGGGGTTGGACTGGATAGCCTTTGGGGTCTCTTCCATTTCTATGGTTTTATGACTCTATGATTCCTTCCCTGCAATTTTTCTTCTCTTTGAGGGAGGAGGGACCAGGCCCTAATATCTGGAAACCCTCACACTAAGGCACTTGTCAAGGGGCTCCCATGGGCTCAAATCTCACCATTCACTCCACTGGAGTTTACTCATCCTGTACTGCCCTTTGCTCCCTCCTGTTAGAAATCTCCCTCCATTGGAGCTGTCACTGAGGAATCACTTGCAGATAGCAGAACTCTGTGCAAGCCCTGGAGCTTCCAATCCCAGGAGGAATCAATGCACTGCGGCCCTTCCTTTATTTCCACCACAAAGGTACACATCTCTTTCAATCAACTGTAAATAGATGTTGCATGGATTTTCAATCAGGATGCAACTGTTAACTTAAAATGTATGGGCTGCTGCTCAAAGTGGCAAAAATCAAAGGATTCATAGCTCATTTTATAGGCAGAAAGACAGGGCATCAGAGAGAGGGGGTAGAAGGAGACAAACAGTATCAGTGCTGCACAGCATTCATCTCCACTCAGTGTTTAAATATTTAGGTATTGTTTGCTCCCAGGCTTGCTGTAGGATATTGAATCATCTCTTCCACATTAACTTTTATGTTGCAAATATTCCCGGAACACACAAAAAAGGGGCCCTTTTCATCTGCCAAAATGAAAAAGAGAAGATATCAATAACTAAGCTGCTTTTCATAAGTCATATTAAATCAAGACGTATGCTGATAGCATTAATGATTGTGCAGAATTCCCATTAGAGAAGAATTATAGCGAATATGGCTCTTTGAATAGATGTAAGAATGTGTTTGTCTAGTGAGAGAAGAAAAAAATCTGATTTAATTATTTGGGCGGGGGGGGGGGGTTAGACCTCTTTTGCTCTGACTATTTAGGTGGCTTATGGTAAACAAAAGCACAAACTCGCCTTGGGTTTTGCTGTAGGAAAGCAAGCTGGTGTTTTAGAAGATTATCAGATGCAGCTAATGTGGCACCAGAATAATGACAGCAGAACGCAAAAGAATGCCAATATCACAGTATCAGCACATCCACTATTATCATAGAATCATAGAATCATAGAACTGTAGAGTTGGAAGAGACCACAAGGGCCATCCAGTCTAACCACATTCTGCCATGCAGGAAATCACGATCAAAGCATCCCTGACAGATGGCCATCCAGCCTCTGTTTAAAGACCTCCAAGGAATGAGACCTCACCACGCTCCAAGGAAGTGTGTTCCACTGCTGAACAGCTCTTACTATCGGAAAGTTCCTCCTAATATTGAGGTGGAATCTCTGTTCCTGGAGCTTGCACCCATTGCTCCGTGTTCCAGTCTCTGGAGCAGCAGAAAACAAGCCTGCTCCATCCTCAATGTGACACCCCTTCAAATACTGAAACAGGGCTATCATATCGCCCCTTAACCATCTTTTTTCCAGGCTAAACATACCCAGCTCCCTAAGTCTTTCCTCATAAGGCATGGTTTCCAGACCTTTCACCATGAACAGCTCTTACCCTTAAAGCAGTAATGGGCTGGATGAGGAAAAACAGATTGAGATTAAATCCAGACAAAACGGAGGTGCTCATGGTAGCGGCCCCGAAACCAGGAGTTGGGTTGCAACCACCAGTCCTGGATGGGGTCACACTCTCCGTTAAGGACTGTGTTCGCAGTCTGGGGGTGCTCCTTGATTCATCGCTTCAGATGACGAGTCAAGTGAATGCGACAGTCAGGAGCGCCTGTTATTAGCTTCGGCTGATACGCCAGCTGCGCCATTTCTTGGAAGTAAAGGACCTCGAGACTGTGGTGCATGCGCTGGTAACCTCTCGTCTAGATTTCTGCAATGCGCTCTACATGGGGCTGCCCTCATGCTTGGTCTGGAAACTTCAGTTGGTACAAAATATGGCAGCCAGAGTGGCCTCGGGAACATCTCGGAGAGACCATATAACTCCAGTATTAAAATCTCTCCACTGGCTGCCTATCAGTTTCCGGGCCCAGTATAAGGTGTTGGTTAGTACCTTTAAAGCCCTAAATGGCTTGGGTCCAACTTATCTCTGGAACCGCCTCCTCCCATACAATCCTCCCCATGCACTCCGGTCCTCTGGGAGGAATTTGCTTCAGCCACAAAAATCTAGGCTGTCTGCAACCTCCCAGAGGGCCTTTTCGGTAATCGCCCCCAAATTGTGGAATGACCTGCCGAACGAGATCCGTCAGATAACAAACCTGAGTAGCTTTAAAAAAGCACTAAAGATGGATCTCTTTCGGCAGGCCTTTCCTAATTAGATCCCGGCCTCAGGGGATCCTGGCTTCTTTTAGTCCGCTGGCCACTTATTGTATTTTATTGTATTTATTGTTTTTAAATGTGATTTTAGATCAGTTGGTTTTGTTTGCCATATATATTTATTCAAGCTTTAAACATTCTTCTGTACAATGTTTCGATTCGAGTACATAAATTATTTACAAATAGTTAAGACGATCAGTTAAATGCATCTAAACATATTTTTAGTTACATGGATTCCAATTGAGTCACATTGTCAACTTAAAACTAACCATAAGACCATCATTAATCCAGAAAGGAAATAACCGTGGTTCGATTATCCTACTGATGCATTACTTTTTTGAAATTTCCATTTTCATTTCTTTCCTTCCCCCCTCCTTTGACTTCCTTAGTGTTATAAAACCAAGGATTTTCTATATTTGTTGTTTTCCTCTCATTTCTTTGCTTCCCTAAAAACCTTCTTCTTATTTTTCCTTATATTCCATACTCAACTCTTATCTGTAATACCTATATTCTTGTATTAACCAAATTTGATTTTTTATTTTTTTTCTTTACTCCTTGTAATTTGCCCTTTTACCTATCAGCTTATATTATTTGACTCCAGTTGAAATTTCTCCTGCCATCTTGTTTTTTATTTTTCTTTCCTAATTCTTGTCGGTCTATAACCTTCTTATAAGTACCCACGTTTAACCAGGTATTCATCTATACCTTTCCATTCTTTGTTCATTTCTTCCACATTTCTTTTATTTATTATTCTTGTCAATTTAAGATCAGTTGGTTTTAATTTATAATTGTTTAATATTTTTTTATGGGGGAGGGTGGGGGTGGGGGGTGTTTGGGGATTTTATCTGTATTGTATTTTAATTTTTGTAAGCCGCCCCAATTGTTTTAACAGAGGGGTGGGGTATAAATAAATATTATTATTATTATTATTATTATTATTATTATTATTACCCTCAGATAGTCCTACCTAATATTGACGTGGAATCTCTTTTTAGTGCATGCAGTTGTACAATGTTGCCATTCAACAGAAGGTTTGTATAACACAGTGAATAACTCCACCTCCAGAGACCTAATGCTGGGTCTCAGTCCCAGCTTCAAATTCCTACTCAGCTAGGGACCAGAGGAGAGCATCCATCTCTCTCTGCTTGTTCATCCTCACAGGAACATTTTGGGGAGAAAACAGGTCTATGTACACACTCTAAAACAGAGCTGGGACTCAGGCAGCCTTCTAGATGCAACCCTAAGCATCCCTAGCTAGCAGTGTTGAGGAAGACTGGGAGTTACAGATCAATGATATATGGCAGGCTGCATGATTTCTAACTCTGTCCAAGATTTTCTTCTAAAAAGTACATTTGTTGCTGCTCCAGAAACTAGGACATGAACCATACCAACATAAAATAGCAGAATTATAGACTATGAGAGTTGGAAGGGGCCATCTAGTCCAACTCCCACCATGCAGGAATACACACCTAAAGCACTCCTGAAAGATGACAATCCAGCCTCTGTTTAAAGACCTCCAAAGAAAGGTGTTGGTGTCAACCAATGGAAATGGTTGACAATCTAACCTCTGTTGGTTGACCACCTCTGTTGGTTGACAATCCAACCTCTGTTTACAGACCTCCAAAAAAAGGTGATGGCATCAACCAATGGAAAAGATAATGGACCATTATCCAAACAGACACTAATCCTCCTTGCATACCTCCACCCAGAAACTAGCCATTAAAATATACAAATTTACATATCCTCCCCAACAGGGGCTCACAGTATATAACCCACACACACACTCCTACCCAACCATTCTCTGAAGATGCCAGTCACAGATGCAAGTGAAACGTCAGGAATAACTCTTCCAGAACACAGCCTCACAGCCTGGGAAAAAACCTATGGAAAACCGATGGAAAAGAGATTTCACCTTTCTCCAAGTTTCTCCTTTGGAGGTCTTTAAACAGAGACTGGATGGGCATCTTTCAGGAAGGCCTTAATTGTATATTTCTGCCTGGCAGGGGACAGAACTAGATGGTTCTTGTGGTTCCCTGCAACTCTAAGATTATATGCTTCTATAATCATTGCTTTTATCTAGCCAATCATGCTAGAAATCCAAGTGATATATAGCTCAATCAATGTCCAACATATGATTAACCATGGAGCCAGCACTGAAGATGAAAGTAGACATTAAGATTAATGTGTATTCTGTGCTGAACATACTTTTCTTCCAGTAATCAAATATATATGTCTTAGGAATCAGACTTGCAAATCAATCTCACATTTTCCTTTGAGTGACCAGTCACAAAAGAAAGCATGCTAAATACTGGTGAGGAAAAGCACAAGGTGTGACAAACAGATGTCTTTCACTACTAGAGGGAGCAGGTTTTCTAAATGCATGATAAGCACATTGTATAGCTTGACTCTGAGAATGACCATTCACATAAAGAGCTTTATTAAAAAGAGAGAGAGAAGTTTATGGGGAAAGTGTCTATAGGCAACAATTAATTATGGTGGCAAAATAGAGCCCCTTTATTCACAGGCACTATACCTCTGAATGCCAGATGGTGGGGGCAGAGAACAGGGGAGGGAACTCTCCATAATGTTCAGCTTGTCAGGCTTTCTTTGAAGCATGTAGCAAGCTGCTGCTAAAAAGGGAACACTGGAGTGCATTTGTTGGTCTGATCCAAAAAAAGCAGTATTCATTAGAGGAGGTCAAAATACATTGGTATACCTCCAAGTCTCCAGAGATTCATTAGGTTGCATTAAATTACACCAATGGAGGACTTGTTGGAAATAATACATATGACATATTCTCATTAAGCATGCCTGGATGACATATTTCCAGTCTCTGCAATCCTTGTAACCTTGCCGTAGGATTACCATACTATCCATATATTGTTTGAAGGGCACTCTGCCAAAATCCTGGGCTTTTAACAGTTTCAAGAAGGATTTTGACAGGCTGGGATGTGTCCAGAGGAGGGCAACCAAGACAAGCAATGGTCGGAAACTAAGCCTTATGAGGAATGGCTTAGGAAGCAGGGGATGCTTAGCCTGGGGAAGCAAAGACTGAGAGGTGACATGATAGCTGTTTTTAAACAGCTGAAGGGATGTCATGTAGAAGATGCAGCTAGCTTGTTTTCTGTGGCTCCAGAGACTAGGGATATTATCAGACATGGCAAAAATTGTGGGATGATGAAGTCAGGGTACTGGGAATGGGACTTGCTAGCGCACAACATTGTCATATTTGCATTATTACTCCATGCTCCAGCTGCTAAACAGGCATTCTTTCTCATTGACGGGACAAGCCATCAATAGATCATCAATAGCACATGTTTCGCGCTATTGACTGAGTGCGAAACCACATCCCATTATAATCACAAGTTTACAGCATGAATGAGCAGTCCTCAAGTGAGAAAACATCTGGGTGAGAATGCAAAAATGAAGCATGGTCCCTATTACGTTGCATGTTTTTAGGTAAGATTCAGTGCTTGTGTGTTCATTTACTTTGTTAATTAAGGGGTTTTTTTTTTTTTTATAAGCGTGCTTGCATCTTCTTGTGAGAACCACTGCAATCTCACCCAGTCAGATGACATTGCTACAGCAGCATATTTCCCAGGCCTCCTGAGTCTGTCTAGAGAGGACATCAAGAAGCCGGGGGGCCATGGTAAAAGTTGGGGGGGATATATAACATTAACACACACCAATAGCTAATGCATATAGAATCATAGAAATATAGAGCTGGAAGAGACTACAATGGCTATCTAGTCCAACCCCCTGCCCTGAAGAAATAGACAATCAAAGCACTCCCAACAGATGGCCATCTGTCCTATGTTTAAAAACCTTCAAAGTAAGAGACTCCACTATACTCTCAGTCAGCAGCACATTCCACTTCCGTACATCTCTTACCATCAGGAAGTTCTTCCTAATGTTTAGGTGGAATCTCTTTTCCTGTAGTTTGAACCCATTGGAGCAGCAGAAAACAAGATTGCTCCATCTTCAGTATGACATCCCTCCATGTTGCCTCTTATAACCTTCCCTTCTCCAGGCTAAACATACCCAGTTCCCTGAGGCACTCCCCATAGGACATAATGGCTTCCAGACCTCCCACCATCCTGGCCGCCCTCCTCTGGACACTTTCCAGCTTGTCAATATCCTTCCTGAATTGTGGTGCCCAGAAGTGTACGCACTATTCCAGGTGAGGTCTGACCAAAGCAGAACAGAGTGGCGTTATTACTTCCCTTGATTTAGACACTAGACTCCTATTGATGCAGCCTAGAATCACACTGGCTTTTTTAGCTGCCGCATCACATTGCTGACTCATGTTTAGCTTGTGGTCCACTAGGACTCCTAGATCCCTTTTGCATGCATAGTTATCAAGCCATTCATTGGCACAGTCCCATTGTGTGACTCACAATTCACAAGTGATGTAATTTTGTAACTGCCTTGTAATTCCATGAGCATAAAATTGACCTCTGCCTCCTCCTTGTAGGATCTTAGCAAAGATTTCAGCTTAGCCATAGCAATAGCAGTAGTGATGATGACGACGACAACAACAACAACAACAACAATGGCTACCAACCTGTTGGTTTCCCACCTTGAGATGACCCATTGAATCAATTGGGGAAGAGTGAGTCAACTTATTGTAAAGCCCACTGATTCCTAGCTGGGATGAAGAAAGGATCCTGGCCAAGGGAGTTGATGTGAAAAATAGTAGAATTATAGTTCAAAATGGTGGGGACTTTTCCCTCACTAGTTATAAATGTTTTCATTCCCTGTCCCAGGTTCCAGTCAGCAAGTGTCCCAGGAATCAAGTGGAAACCACAGATAACAGCCAACGCCATTGAAAATAATGGGTCTTCCCCTTTAAAATATCATATCATTGGAGGGCCTAGAAAATGTCTAGAGATGATTCTTCTCTAGGCATTTTCTAGGAAGACTCTATGGGATGTGTTCCTCTTTTTGTGTCCCATGGACAAAAAGGCCAATGTGATTTTGGGCTGCATCAATACAAGTATAGTATCTAGATCAAGGGGAGTAATAGTGCCACTCTATTCTGCCTTGGTCAGACCTCACCTAGAATACTGTGTCCAGTTCTGGGCACCACAATTCAGAAAGGATATTGACAAATTGGAGCGTGTCCAGAGAAGGGCAACTAAAATGGTGAAAGGTCTGGAAACGATGCCTTATGAGGAGAGACTTAGGGAGCTGGGTATGTTTAGCCTGGAAAAAAGACGGTTAAGAGGCGATATGATAGCCTTGTTTAAGTATTTGAAGGGGTGTCATGCTGAGGATGGAGCAGGCTTGTTTTCTGCTGCTCCAGAGACTGGAACACGGAGCAATGGGTGCAAGCTCCAGGAACAGAGATTCCACCTCAACATTAGGAGGAACTTTTTGACAGTAAGAGCTGTTCGGCAGTGGAACACACTCCCTTGGAGTGTGTTGGGGTCTCCTTCCTTGGAGGTCTTTAAACAGAGGCTGGATGGCCATCGGTCAGGGATGCTTTGATTGTGTATTCCTGCATGGCAAGGGTTTGGACTGGATGGCCCTTGTGGTCTCTTCCAACTCTACAATTCTATGATTTGATGATTCTATGACAACTGAAACCTCAGGTATTGGTTCCGTGGATATGGGGGTTTGACTGTACTTGTTAATGTCTGGGGTTGGAATGCCATTATAAAATGGGCAAATAAACTGCAGAGTTGCGCTGAGTCAAAATGGCTGACTCCATGGACTGCCTAGTCTTCCTTAGCTACAGAAGGAGGGTTCTTATTGGTGCATAAGATCATGTGATGAGTAAGCCAATGCCCTGTAACTGTGTCTATGGGAGGGCTCATAGCAGAGCTCACTCTTCTTCCTGTGAGTGCTGAGGCCTGGTGAAGCAGTTTCTCCCTGAATTGTAAATATTTATGTATATTGCAACTGAGTTTGAAGATAAAAGTACCTCCTGCTTATTTGGATGTCAGACACTCTGTGTATGAGTATTCTTGGGAAAGGGTTGCTACTGAGTTTACTGAGATAATTTTTTGGGCTTCTGCTGGGGATTGAGTGGCCTATCATCCCCTAACAGTTAAAGTTTTTAAATTTACTTTAAAATTAAAGTTTTACTTCATTTTTACTTGCTAATGTTAAAAAGTTACTTTTTAAAGGACATTTTAATGGAAATTTTGGTCATTTTTTGTACGGTATGGGCTTGGTTTATGCTTTTCAGGAAAATAGTTTTAAAGTAGTTAAAAGTAATTAAAAGTAATAGGCAAGATCTGACCTCATGGTTTATGTTTGTAACTTTACCAATATGTAGTTATGTTGCAGAAACAAAACAAAACCATGTTAGTGAATTGCAAAGGTGCACATCTGGCCATTGGCATGTGTCCCATGCCCCAGTCAGCCAGTGTCTCAGGAATCAAGTGGCTCCTGGTCTAGATGTTAGCGCCCCTAATAAGCCCCACCCTCAAGAACCCCAGAAGTTGGCTTATTAATAATATGTCATATTAATATAGTCTTCCATGGGGAAGAGCACTAAAATATAAGAGACTCACTGTAACAGGATCCCAAAGGCATGTGCTAAGCCCAAAGGAAGGACTATTAACAAATTCAAACTGTGAGGAAACATAATGAGGTCAAGAGGGCACTGTCTGCGCACACCCTAGTGACAGACAATTGATCCCATCCTGAGTGGTTGGAGTAATCCTTTGTTTGAAGGTATCCCCTTCCTTTAGTCCCCAAACCCAGCTATTAAAGGAGGAAGCTCAAACTTTGTGAAACTAATCACCAGAACATTAAGAGTAGTTGCAACACATTAACATAATCAGAAGCCCATTTTTCAAATCCAGGAGTTTCTTGAGACCTATTGGTCAATCTCTGAGACACACCTGGCATCCATTGTTCCAACACACAAAATCCAATCACCTGAACACATGTTTTTGGATATAGCAATAGCAATCACATTGATATTTATATACCACTTATCAGTGGCGAAGCACTCCCTAAGTGGTTTACAATATGTAAGCTAATTGCCCCCAACAAGCTGGGTACTATTTTTATCAACATATGGAAGGATGG
The DNA here is from genome assembly GCA_030847615.1 of Gambelia wislizenii. Classification (NCBI taxonomy): domain Eukaryota; kingdom Metazoa; phylum Chordata; class Lepidosauria; order Squamata; family Crotaphytidae; genus Gambelia; species Gambelia wislizenii. The sequence goes on along the minus strand of JAUMIR010000001.1, from coordinate 497,315,087 downwards.
AAAACTGAGTCAACCTTGTAGTCCTCTGGGATCGAACTCAGAACATTGTGGCTTGTAGTACTGGCATTTAACCGCTGCACCACCAGGGAATGGCTCAGCGCACACAAATATATTTTCTGGGGACACTGTGTCTCTCTGTGTTAGCCATTCCTGCTTCATCCATCCATGCTGCCAGTCTGCCTTGAGACTTCAGACTACAGGACAGGTGTCGTATAATCCCCAGAAAACCTCCCTATCTACCCCCTATGTCAACCTTTCTTCTTGCATTCCTAGTGGTCTTGTGTGAATGCTTCATTGTATGAATGTGTGCATTATTGGCGTTATTATTTTTAAGTCTTTAATAAATATTATTGTTAATTTTTCATCTTGTGTTTGTGTGTATGTCAGTTCAGAGCTAGTAGGGGTAGACAAAGGTGCAAGATCCCTCTTACACCGCCAAGTTGAGTTGTTGCTAATCTCCCAAACATATTAGAAACTCGATATTTGCATGGGATTCCACAAGTGATTTGCGTAGCACAGAAGTTGTTCAGCAAGATGAGAGTTCAGATAAACAAAGCCAGCAAGGAGTAAAACAGAGTTGTAAATCATAGCCAGTCCAAGGTCAAGAAAACATGTTCCTTCATATTCGTGGGGTTTGGTTCCAGGATGCCCCCCCCCCCGTGGATACCAGAATCTGTGAATACTAAGGTCCCATTATATGCAATGGTATAGCCTTATATAAAATGGCAAAATCAAGGTTTGCTTTTTGGATTATTATTTTTTAAAGAATATTTTCAAGCTGTGAATACTTAAATCCATGGATACCAAATCCATTGATACAGAGGGACAACTGTACTGCTAATCAGAAAGAAGGAGAATTGAAAGCAAGGCTTCCAGGGAGTGGCCAGAAGATTTATAGGCAGCACACAGGTGCCTAATTAACTCAGCATCACTTATTTAATAACTGCTGGGAGTTACCTCTCTTGTCTCTTTGTTTTGCAAGGAATGACTGCAATGGTTCTTCAGCATCTGCAACCTCCTGCTGTAGAGCAGGACACCCCTTGGCCTTAGCCCCTGACTCTTCTGAGTCAGAGAGACCACCAGTGTCAGGAGCTGCAGATTCACAGAATTATAGAGTTGAAAGAGACCACAAGGGCCACCTAGTCCAGCTCCCTGTCCTGCTGGAATATCCAATCAAAGCACTCCCGACAGGTGGCCATCCAGCCTCTGTTTAAAAACCTTCACAGAAGGAGACTCCACCACACTCCAAGGCAGTGCATTCCATTGCCAAACAGTTCTTACCCTCAGGAAGTTCTTCCTCATGTTTAGCTGGAATCTCTTCCTGGAGTCTGAGTCCACTGCTCTGTGTTCTACTCACTGGAGCAGCAGAAAACAAGCTTGCTCCCTCTTCAAATATTTAAACATGGCTATCATCTCACCTCTTGACCTTCTCTTCTCCAGGCTAAACATACCCAACTGCCTAAGCCACTCCTCATAGGGAATAATGGCTTCCAGACCACCCATCATTTTGGTCTTCCTCCTCTGGACACGCTCCAGCTTATCAATTCCTGGAACTCTGCCTCTTCTTATTCAACTGAATCTTCTGACTCTCACTCCAGAGGGTGAATTATAATACCCCCAAAGTTTTCTTTCTGCCAGACAAGAACATTTGAAGAACAAAATTTCTCAACCTTATATATTTGCCTGTGATCTTACACTTATGAGACAAGTATCCTTACTCTCATGGAATTAGGTAGCAGTGGCATGATGCCATCTCATTACTGAATTGCAAAGCTGCACCACCAAATATGCAACACAAATGTGCATGTACACCTGAATGGACAAGGCACAACCATGCATGCTGCAAATGTGCATTGCAAAGGCACATCCACGAGCAATGCATAACCATGCTCAACTCTGCCACATTTACAAACACTTTCCCAACTTTGAACTGAATATGGCTGTTTCACAGAGGGACATAAAATGTGCAACTGCTTCCCTAGAGGAATTTTCATGTGTAGAAGACACAACCTGTTTGCCATAGAGAAGGAAGGGACTTTGAGGGCCAACTAGTTGTGCATTGCACATGCAAATGAACATGCACATTTGTATTGCGCATTTGGTTTCACAGTGTTTCAATTCACTAACAAAGTGGCATTGTGGAACAACTCTGTGTGCATAAAGCTGTGCTGTCTACTCGATGTAGGATCACAGTAAGCATGTTCAGAAAGAGAAACGACAGCTTGTGTTCTGGAAAGTTGTTGATAACACTGGATTAGAAAAAGTGACAGTTTTCCCCACTAAGTATAAGACAACTCAAGAGATGTCATAGGAAAATGCCATTTGGGGACATAAATAGGCTATTGTTAATTGGCTGGAGAGTGGCTGGCATTAATCTCAAAAGTCTAACTCGTCAAAGAAGAACACTCTTTGCTCGTGGAGCTGTTCCCGGGCAAACCACAGCACAAATCCATACAGCACACCACATTCTCCATCCTGAAGTTATCTGCTTTCAAATGCCAGCCCCACAGAAGGCATCTCTATTAAACATTTTCATCTTTTCCTCTCCCTGCTTTTCTTTTTTACAAATTAACATCACAGTGTCCTTTTCAAAAACTCAAAATAATGAAAAGAAAATAACTCCAAGGACAAAAATCCATCCGGCAAACACAGTTTTGCCAATCAAAGCGTAGCTCAAATAGTGAGATTACTAAACGGAGATCAAAGAGGCAATTCCAGAGGAAAATTTGGTCCTTTTACAACAGCCACAGATAATCTTTAATGGCATAGGCATGGAAATTAAAGGGGGGGGGATGTAATGTGATTATTCTCCAGCAGGCAAACCTCCTGTCTGGGACTGACTGGGTTATGAAACAAATTCAGCAAAGCGATGGGATGGACAGGCGATGTGCTGCTGTAATTATTGATTACATCTAATTTAGGCGGCTTGGAGACAAATTCATTGTGGGATTTAAAAAGCCAGAGCCTCCTTCTCCATTATGCAAAAGCCAACACATTTCTCAAAGTGTCTCAGAATTGTTTACCAAGTGATAAACGTCACAATCGGCGAACAAATGGGAGAAATGGCATTCATAATATCTTGCAAATTTTTGCAGGGAGAATTCCGGTGACGTCAAAGCTATTCCGTTTGATATTTTAAAAGGGGCTTAACAATCTGCACATAGAAAAAGAAATACCCTTATGGGTTCTACAGAGGAAGTCAAGTTACATCCTGCAACTGGCTTTGACGTGGGTTTCTGTGGTTTAAAGTGAACAACAAAAGTGAACATTTCAAGCTCAGTGGCTGATATGCTAACCACCCTGCTTTCAAGGTGTTACCTACCCTGATTGCCCCCATCTTGGAATATCACATAATTGGCAATATTTAATAATTTGGCTTGCTGTGGCCTTCTTTGTGGTTAGAAGACCCCCCCCCCCAGAAACCAAGGTTGGAGTCATGTATAACCAAGGGAGGGGCCTTTGGAAATTTCCCAAACAGGTAACACCCAGGTCAGAGTTAACACCTGGAGATGAGTCATCCACTAATCCACTCAACAATAGCAGAAACCTCATTGGTTGCAAAACAGGTCTTTCCTCTTCCCCTCCCCTCCCACAATAGACCTTGTCTGCTTCTATTCAGTTCCAAACACATCACCCATTAAATATAGTTAACTCCTCAGGAGCACACTTTCTTTAATCCTGGGAAACTCCAAGAAACATTGCATTTAGCTCTAAATCTCATCCCTTCAGGGGAATTATCACATATAAATATCACCCTAAATTACCACCAAAATGTCTGCAGTTCCTCCTCCTACATCCATGCTGCCGGTTTGCTGTGAGACCCTCAGAACACATCTCCGAGAATCTTTTGCTGCAAGCATCTCTGCTCCTCTGAAAGGTATTGTGTCATCTGCTATCCCTTTACTCTATTCCTCTATCCAAAAATTTATTACTGTCTTTGATAGCCTTGTGTGATTGCCTGAAGCCGGAGTGTTTGTGTGAATGCTATTATTATTAATTGCAAATTATTCCAAGATCATTTATTTGTACATATTGGCTTAGAGTCTCCTCCATTACTACTGGTATACATAGGTCAAAAGATCCTGCCATTACCTGGCATCTTGCTGTCATATTTGAGCTAACTAAATATTCCCCATATTAATTTTGGACACTAGTGGGAATCTGGTGGACCCCATGCAATTTGAGTAACAAAGGCGCTCATGTAATGAAATGGGACGCATTTTGCTGAATGCTGACATTGTCCAACTGACTGTCTGGCCATCACTGTGCCTGTTAAGGAAAATGCAACATGGGACATACAGTGAAAGAAATAAAATATGTATGTGAAAGTCACAATGACTAAGCAAGAGCAATTATGAAGCTACACAGGTGAAACTGCTAATGTAATCTAGAAGTCCTGAGAGCCAAGGACAGAGGTACTGAATGCAGAATGGAAACACCTGAGAATCATTAAGTGTACAAGGTGAAATGTTGAAATACATGGGTTGGTCTTAAGTATGGGTGGAACTACATGGACCAATCAGAATGGAAGTACACACCCACTGGGTGGAAACTAACTAGTGGGTGGTGATAAACAATGGCTATAAAATTGCAATGTTTGCCAATGCATTGTGGTTGAGTAGGTGTGGAGTAGAGGTGGTGTAGTGTATAGAGATTGTGATTTGTTGACCATATAGTATATTTATATAGAAGAATAAAGTAGGTTTTATATAAAACTACTGAGTTGCCTGAGTGAATCCTGGAGACGTTTTGGAGACACCTGGAGAAGAGTGAGAAGGCTTGGAGAGTTTGTCAGGATCTTCAGCCTATTCTCTGAAACTCTGCTGCTTTGGAGGAAAGCATTAACCACTGATCTAAGCTGGTTGGCTCTGCTGCATAACAAGGTGGTGAATTTGAGCCAGAGGTGAAGAGCTACAACTCCCATCATCCCTGACAAGGGTTATGGGCCCAGTTACTAGAGCACCCAGCATCCACAGAAGCTGAAAGTTCCAGAGAGTGGAAGAAAGCTTTGTGGACGATAGATCAGAGCAAGCTGTTTCTGCTGCACTGATAGGCCTTGTGAGTAAATCATTTTGTGTTTTGCTTAAGCCCAGACGGGTCGGCTGTGCATACTCAGAAGGACTGTGTCAAATTGAGTCACTGCACAAATCAAGATGGAAATTCTAAAGTTTAGTAAATTAAATAGAAACAACTACTCTACCTGGAAGATTTATGCCCAATCTCTACTAGTAAAGGAAGGTCTGTGGTCAACAGTTGAAACAGGGCTGGCAGCCGATGCTGATGAAGCCACTCAAGAGAGAGATAGTAAAGCAAAAGCCTGTCTTTATCTCATGCTTGAAGAAGACTTAATTAATGACGTCAGAGATAAAATGTCCGCCAAGGATGTGTGGGATACCTTACAGAGATTACACACTCCTTCAACTGCTTTTGCAAAAATGCTATGGTCTAAAAGAATATACAGGCAAAAGATGGCTAAAGGGCAGTGTGTGATAGAACATTTAAAAATAATGCAAGACTTGTTTGTGCAAGCTGAACTGAGGGGAGTGCAAATTAGCAAAGAGCAGCAATGCTACATTTTAATAGAATCGCTAGACTCTTCGTGGGACAACATAACGAACAGCTTGCAGAATTTGCCAGAAGCTGAGCTTAATAGAGACTTAATTGTGGCCAGAATACTGGAAGAGAACCAGAGAAGAATGTCTGAGCAGGGTGACTCAGCAAGCTTAAAGACTATGCCAAAACAACAAACAACTCCTGACTGGCGAACGCAGGAGGAAGCAGCCTCTACAAGGGAGCAACGGAGGTGCTTTTATTGTAAGAAGATCGGCCATCTGCAGAGACATTGTAAACATTTTGCAGCTGAGAGACGCAAGCAGGCAGAGAGCAGATGGCAGCTGCGGCAGTATCAAAAACAGTCCAGACCTCCATTTTTGAGGGACAGTGGTAATAAAAAGGGGGTTGCAACCATGATTAAGGAAAAACAAAATGCAAATTCTAAATGGCTAGTTGATTCAGGAGCCTCATCTTCGATGTGTAATGATATAAATTTAATAAGTAATAGAAAATCAGCTAATGTAAATACTGTAGTTTTGGCTGACGGGAAAGAGCTAAGTACTGTAAATCAAATGGGTACTGTGTACATTCCAGGGCTAAAAGAGAATTTTAATGATGTCTTACATGTAAAGGAGTTAGAAAATAATTTGTTATCAGTAAGCAGATTAACAGAAAGAGACTACACAGTCATCTTTGAAAAGAACATGTGTAAGATAAAACTGAATGGGGAATTGCGTGGCATAGGTTTGAAAAAGGACAAACTTTATTATTTGGAGGACAATATTGATAGCTACAGGGTTGAAGAAGCTAATAACATAGAAAATATTCCAATCCACAAAGACTGCATACACGAGCTTCACAGAAAATTCGGCCATGCGAGCTTCAAATGTTTAAAGAATTTAATCAGGATGTGTCCAGATTTAAAAGTTACTGAATGCAAAAACCACTTAGATTGTACGGTATGTCAACAGGTAAAGGTCAGAGCTTTTCCAGTAGCTAAGAAAACAAAAAGAATTGCTCAAAGACCATTTCAGTATGTACATGCAGATGTCGCCCAAGCTAATTGCTTGTCCTTAGGGGGAAGCAAGTATTTCCTAGTAATTGTTGATAGGCATACAAGGTTTGCATTTGTGAGAATAATGAAAAACAAATCTGATGCTGGGCAAAGTTTAAAAGCATGGGTAAGAATGGTGGAAAGACAATTTGATAGCAGAGTAGGCACCATCATTACTGATAGAGGAGGAGAATTTTTAAATAATCAATTGTTTAACTGGTTTCAAAAGGTGGGAATAAGGCATGAAACTACAAACCCTGCTTGTCCTAGTGAGGATGGGTTAGCAGAGAAGAAAATACAAGATATAAAAAGAATTACTGCTTGTATGATGGCAGATGCAGGGGTGAAAGATAGTTTTTGGGCAGAAGCAACTTTGACTGCAATACATATCAGTAACAGATTGTATCATTCAGAAATTGAAGACATTCCCTACAGGGTATTGTATGGGAGAATGCCAAATTACAAGTACTTAAGGGTTTTTGGACAATTTGCTCGTGTTTACACACCTGCTTGTTTCAGGAGGAAAGGAGAACCCAAAAGCAAAAGGCTTAGGTTTTTGGGGTATTCTGGAAATAGCTACAAGTTTCATTTGGATGGAAAACAAGTGCAGTATACTAGGTCTGCAAATTTCGAGAGACATGCTGGTTGGGACAAACTGCATGCCAATAAAGAAGTGTTTTTGAGATTAGGGAGTTCAAATGAGCCAGAAGCACAAACTGAACCAACCTCAGGAAACGGAGGGGTTTCAGTTAAGCAGGAAGCATCACCTAGCAGCAGTGGTAGTTCTTCCGATGATGAGATAGCATCTAGGCCTACTACTACTCAAATGACTGAAGACAAGAGATTTAGTCATAGAACTACAACTCCTAGTAGAGAAAGTGAGGATGAAAGAGACAGAACAGCAGATTTTATTCCCAGGCGTAGTCATAGAGTTAGAAAGCCTCCAGATAGGTTTGTTGTGACAAAGGCAAGAGCTTGTTTAGCAGTAGAAGAGCCTGAAAGTTTTGAAGAATTGGAAAGTTATTCTAGTGAAGAACAGGAAAGATGGTTTGATGCAATGGATAATGAGTTTGGTTGCCTGGTAAATAAAGATGTTTTTGAAATTGTTGACAGACCCAAAGGCAAGAAAGTAATTGGTTGTAAATGGGTATACAAAAGGAAAGAAATGCCAGATGGAAGTATCAAATATAAAGCTAGGTTAGTAGCTAAGGGTTTTGCACAACAGCAGTATGAGAACTATGATAAGACATATTCTCCAACTGCAAAGCCAGAAAGTCTGAGAATGGTTCTAGCTGTAGCAGTAAAAAGGAATTTAGTTGTAGAACATTTTGATTTTGAGACAGCTTACTTGAATGCGGTTTTGGATGAAGAAATTTTTATGGAACAGCCACAAGGTTTCGAAGAAAATGGTAGTCAGAGAGTATATAAATTAAAGAAAGCATTGTATGGTTTAAAACAGAGTGCCAGAGCGTGGAATCTGTGCATCAATGATGAGCTAGTTAAGCTAGGTTACAAGAGGAGCATTGCAGATGCTTGTGTTTATACAAAAGGAGACATAGTATTAGTGATGTATGTAGATGATTTGTGCATAGCAGCAAAGTCAAAACAGGAAATTGAGTCAGTAAAAAGAGAATTGTCTGAGAAGTTTGTTTTGAAGGACTTAGGTGTATTGAAGTCTTATTTAGGTATTTGCGTTGAATGGACAGAAGAAGGACACTGTTTATTAAGTCAGAGAAATAAAATTGAAAGACTGATTGAAAAGTGTGGATTACAGAATGCAAAAATAGTAAGAGCTCCAATGACAACTGGTTTTGTGTCTGAGGAAACAACTAGAGCGTTTGAGGACAAGATTCTGTTCAGAAGTATAATAGGATCCTTACAATTCATATCTTGCCACACCAGACCAGACATTTCTTATGCTGTAAATGTATTGTCTAGAAGGGTTAATGATCCAAAAATTGAAGACTGGACAGCAGTAAAACATTTATTGAGATATTTGAAAGGAACCTTAGATAGGAAATTGATTATAAGAAACAGTAGTTCAGATCTAGATTGTTATGTAGACAGTTCATTTGCATCAGAATTAGGAGACAAGAAGTCAGTTACAGGAATGATAATTAAATATAGTGAAAGTCCAATAGTTTGGAGAAGTAGAAAACAAACTAATGTAGCGATAAGCACAACGGAAGCAGAATTCGCTGCTTTGAATGAGATAGTAAATGAGGTACAGTGGATTAAGCAATTGCTAAATGATTTAAATGAAAGTTACAAGATGCCAGTGGAAATTCTGGAAGATTCACAGTCATGCATAGCGATGGCTGAAACTGAAAGTTTGAAGAACAGAACAAAATATGTTGGTGTAAGATATCAAAATGTGCGAGACCTGGTTCAGAAGGGTGAAATAGAATTGAGATATATAGAAACACAACACAACATAGCAGATTTGTTCACAAAAGCATTGACAGTAGAAAAACATGAAAGGCTGACACAAATGGTTGGAATGACATTGTAAGACACATATAATATTTTATTTCGGAGGGGATTGTTAAGGAAAATGCAACATGGGACATACAGTGAAAGAAATAAAATATGTATGTGAAAGTCACAATGACTAAGCAAGAGCAATTATGAAGCTACACAGGTGAAACTGCTAATGTAATCTAGAAGTCCTGAGAGCCAAGGACAGAGGTACTGAATGCAGAATGGAAACACCTGAGAATCATTAAGTGTACAAGGTGAAATGTTGAAATACATGGGTTGGTCTTAAGTATGGGTGGAACTACGTGGACCAATCAGAATGGAAGTACACACCCACTGGGTGGAAACTAACTAGTGGGTGGTGATTAACAATGGCTATAAAATTGCAATGTTTGCCAATGTATTGTGGTTGAGTAGGTGTGGAGTAGAGGTGGTGTAGTGTGTAGAGATTGTGATTTGTTGACCATATAGTATATTTATATAGAAGAATAATGTAGGTTTTATATAAAACTACTGAGTTGCCTGAGTGAATCCTGGAGATGTTTTGGAGACACCTGGAGAAGAGTGAGAATGCTTGGAGAGTTTGTCAGGATCTTCAGCCTATTCTCTGAAACTCTGCTGCTTTGGAGGGAAAGCATTAACCACTGATCTAAGCTGGTTGGCTCTGCTGCATAACAAGGTGGTGAGTTTGAGCCAGAGGTGAAGAGCTACAACTCCCATCATCCCTGACAGTGCCTACATATTGCCCCATTGTGCAATGGCTGTTGCACAATGATAAAAAAATTTACAAGTCAACTGCACCTTTAGGGGAACTTAGGTGTATAACACCAACACAAGTAGCTCAGGTGGTGCAGTGGTTAAATGCCAGTACTGCAGCCACAATGTTGTGAGTTCCATCCTGCAGGGCTCCAAGGTTGACTCAGCCTTCCATTGGTCAGTAAAAAGTACCCAGCTTATTGGGGTCAATTAGCTAAAAACATTGTACATTGCTTAGGGAGTGCTTTGGCACTGATAAGCGGTATAGAAATAGAAATGCTACTGCTATTGCTATTGCTATTGATAACACAGTTCTGGCTGGGGATGCAAAGAATATTCAGCAATATTTTAAAAATGGTTGGGAAACGTGTTTCTCAAGAGTCAAGAAACCATGGGAAGGATAATCCAGGACTGACAAGAATCTTTGTTATTCAGGACTAGTTTCGTGCAAGATTCACACTTTTTCCCCCTCTTTTTTTGGCACAGTAAGCAGCATTCAGAAATTGCATTTTCTGTGCATGAAATAAATGCTATTTTCTGCAAAAAAGGACTGCATACATATTATAAGTCCACAGCTACAAAATTTTCTGCACATAAAATATTATCTGCATAGAAAAGGTATTTCTGAACCAAAGGATGTGCACATTTTTGCATAGATGAAGTCCTGAATTGTGAACAGTCTTTGAAAACAGCAAGAAAAATGCTAAAATTATTTCTTGCTTCCTTTGATAACAACAGCAGGGAACAGTTACATCCCTGATTCCAACCAACATCTTTCACAGTGAGCCATAAATGACAAAACATGAGGGGGATGGATGTAAAAATTAAAAAAAGCAAACCTTTGACACGCTTAGACATTAGGGGTGGAAAAAAAAATTCACCACTCTTCATTTCCTGGCAACCTCATAGGTTTCTAGACATATGGGAGGCCCTGCCAAAAAGAACCCTGCAGATATGAGATTCTTTGTGGAGTCCCCCAGGGAATTATTTGAGTCAGAAATGCACACAGTTTTTCTGCACAAAGCATTTTTTTTTCTTTCACTCAAATCAGTGTTTCATGCAGAAAGTATCAGCCTGAACTGTGCTGGCAAGTCCCACCTTGAGTACACTTATTGGATCACTTGTTGAATGGTAAGGCAACATATAGGTAATCCCACAAAATCAATGGGTCTGCTCTAAATAGGACTAACAGAGGATTCAGGCCACTGTTTCCATGCAGGACACACATTTTCTGCACACACAAAAACATATATATATATGAAAAGTCTTTCTGCACAACATCATTGCAAACAAGCTTGTAGAATGTGGGCTAGACAAGTTAACTGTTCAATGGATTTGTAATTGGTTGACCGGCCGAACCCAAAGGGTGCTCAGCAGTGGCTCCTCTTCGTCTTGGAAAGATGTGACCAGTGGGGTGCCACAGGGTTCTGTCCTGGGCCCAGTGCTATTCAACATCTTTATCAATGACTTAGATGAGGGAATTAGGGGCATACTTATCAAATTTGCAGATGACACCAAATTGGGAGGAGTAGCTAATACCCTAGAGGACAGGATCAAAATTCAGAATGACCTGGATAGACTGGAGAGCTGGGCCAAAGCTAACAAAATGAAATTCAATACGGAGAAATGTAAAGTACTGCATTTAGGGCGGAAAAATGAAATGCATAAATATAGGATGGGAGAGACCTGGCTGAATGAGACTACGTGCGAAAGGGATCTAGGAGTCCTAGTAGACCACAAGTTGAACATGAGCCAACAGTGTGATGCGGCAGCTAAAAAGGCCAATGCAATTTTGGGCTGTATCAAGAGAAGTATAGTGTCTAGATCAAGGGAAGTAATAGTGCCACTCTATTCTGCCTTGGTCAGACCTCACTTAGAATACTGTGTCCAGTTCTGGGCACCACAATTCAGAAAGGATATTGACAAATTGGAGCGTGTCCAGAGAAGGGCAACTAAAATGGTGAAAGGTCTGGAAACAATGCCTTATGAGGAGAGACTTAGGGAGCTGGGTATGTTTAGCCTGGAAAAAAGACGGTTTAGAGGCGATATGATAGCCCTGTTTAAGTATTTGAAGGGATGTCACGCTGAGGATGGAGCAGGCTTGTTTTCTGCTGCTCCAGAGACTGGAACACGGAGCAATGGGTGCAAGCTCCAGGAACAGAGATTCCACCTCAACATGAGGAGGAACTTTTTGACAGTAAGAGCTGTTCGGCAGTGGAACGCACTCCCTCGGAGCGTGGTGGGGTCTCCTTCCTTGGAGGTCTTTAAACAGATGCTGGATGGCCATCTGTCGGGGATGCTTTGATTGTGATTTCCTGCGTGGCAGGGGGGTTGGACTGGATGGCCCTCGTGGTCTCTTCCAACTCTGCAATTCTATGATTCTATGATTCTATGATTCATTCCTAAAGAGTTTTTGAAAATACCTCTTGAAATCAGCATAGGTGACTACCCTTTGGGTTTGATCAGTCAACCAGTTACAAATCTATCACTTTATTCTGCTTTGGTCAGACCTTGCCTGGAATACTGTGTTCATTTCTGGGCACCACAACTCAAGAAGGATATTGACAAGCTGGAAAATGTAAAGAGGGGGACAACCAAAATGGTGGAAGTTCTGGAAACCATGGCCTACGAGGAGCAACTTAAGGAGCTGGGTATGTTTAGTCTGTATAAGAGAAGGTGAAGAAGTGACATGATAGCCATGTTTAAATATTTGAAGGGATGTCATACTGAGGATGGTACAAGCTTGTTTTATGCTGCTCCAGAGACTAGGACATGGAGCAATGGACTCAGAGTACAGGAAAAGAGATTCCACCTAAACATTAGGAAGAACTTCCTGAGGGTAAGAGCTGTTTAACAGTGGACTACACTTCCTGGAAGTGTGGTGGAGTTTCCTTCTTTGGTTTTTTTTTTTTTTTAAGAGGCTGGATGGCCATCTGTCGGGAATGCTTTGATTGGGTATTCCTGTATGGCAGGGGGTTGGACTGGATGGCCTCGGAGGTGTCTTCCAACTCTTTGATTCTATGATTCTATGATCCTTTATGTGAGAATAGAGTGTTTTCCAGCTGAGTATGGAAGGTATCCCAAAAATACTACTCTACGGTGAACTCACCACAGGTCAACATAAGAGGGGTGCTCCAAAAAAGTGATACAAGGACTCTCTGAAACAACATCTCAGGCTCAGCCAAATTGATCACCAACAGTGGTCTGCCCTGGCCTCACATCGGGAGGCATGGAGATGCACTATCCACAATGCTGCAGCCTTATTTGAGAACTCACACCAAACAAGTCTTGAAGAGAAACGACAACGCAGAAAGAATCACAACCCAAGAATATTACCCAAGGAGACCTTCTGCTGTGCTTTCTGCAACTGGACTTGTTTATCTCAGATTGGCCTTTTTAGTCATCAGCGCACTTGCAGAAAGCGCGGGATGAGTCCTTCCTGAATCTTCGTTTGCGAAGAAAAGCCAGAGAGAGAGATGGAAGGTATATTTTGGGGACTGCAGTTCCCAGAATATACCACTCTTTGTGGTCCACCTGGAGGTTTCCTCTACATGGCAATCTTTATTTTGTCATCTGTGGAATGGGAGAGGCTTTAGAGTTAGCAATAGCAAGAGCACTTCTATTTCTATACCACTTATCAATGACAAAACACTCCCTAAGCAGTTTACAATGTGTTAGCTAATTGCCCCAACAAGCTGGGTACTCATTTTACCAACCTACGGAGGGACGGAAGGCTGAGTCAACCTGGAGCCCTGCAGAATCGAACTCACAACAGTTGTGGCTGCAATACCAGCATTTACCCACTGTGCCACCAGTTATACAAATTTAAACTAAAAAGGATGTTGATTGAGACCACATGAACTAAAGCATTGAAAAAAAGCATCACTAAATAATTTAAGCAAAGAGTGGATTTAAAATGCTCCAAACACCGAAGTATTAAAGACAAAATGGTGTAAAACAAGATGACAATTAAGGCTGGAAAACAAAGGACGTTCCAGAATTATGAGCATAGCATTAAATGCAACATAAATGCAGGGAAGAGCAGTAAATGCACCGTAAGTGAATAAACCAACCGCAGATAACAAATTACAGTACAGTACAAAGCAGCTTCTATAAATGATCCATCAGATATGAAGGCACTGAAGCATTGGAATGATTGCAAAATATACTGCCATCAGACTAAAACTGAGGAATCTTACGTGCTAACACTAAAGTCATATGTTGAGTTTGCACTGCTATTTACCCAGTCAGACACCATCTATGCCCAGGGGGTAATCTATACTGGCCAGAAGACTCCATGTTTTGACCAGAGTATTCCAGCCCTGGGCCCATGGCATTCACACACCCCCATTACCTGCCCTTCCACTGAGGCAACAGAGGGGTATCTGCACACCCATGGCCCACGTGCAAACTGGCACATCTCTTCCCCATGCCAGTTATGTATCTTAAGGCCAGGAATGTGGAGCATGGCAATGGTGACATGGTTGGGCACCTTACGGTGACCTCAGCAGATGTGATGCATACAACCTGGCCATGAAATGGCTGCACTTGGCACTTCACAGGCCATGTATGCAGACACTTCCCCCCTTGTGGTAACAGAACTCACAGTTTTCTCTGGAAGAACCACAGCAAACTGCGAGGGTTTTTTGTTTTTTACCACGTGTCTGCTCTGTTTTAAGGGATGTTTACCCTGGATTCTCATTGGAAGTGCCTGGATATCAGGTGGATAGTTTGGACTAGAAACAGGGCCAAAACCCTACATCATCTGGACACACGAGCACAGGAACTGAGGGAGGGCATTTCATTTGGCCAGTGTAGAAAAGACCCAGGAGAAGGAAGGATCAACTGGATTAGTATTATAACCAATGGAATAGACCTGGATCCACTCTAGGCCTCCTTAAGAGAGCCTTATACTGTCCAGACTAGTGTAGTCAGCATCAGCCCAGGCTAAGGAGTTGTTTTCATTCATAAGGATTCCATCATGCCCTGCTTCCAGAACTTGGAAATGGACTCTGATTCAGAGATTGAAGCAATGGACAGAGCAGCAGGATGTTCCAGAGCCACAGGCCTCAGGCACAGACAATCCAGCTCAGCCCCTGTTTGGCATAGCCGTGCTGGGGAGAGCTGCCTTTGCCAGACAGGAGGGGAGAGGAGACCCATTTAAACAGTGCCAGGGTGCAAGCGCAGGCACTTGGAGAGCAAGGGGCAGGGTCAGAGGCTATATAGGGCCCTGCTGCCTCTTGTTCCTCCTCTCGCCCCTATCTGTGGTGGAAAATGGGGGAGGCGTAGATTTCGGTCTGCACCTTGGCATCAATTTTGGTGAAGGCAGGGTCTCTGGAAGGGCCACTTAAGCCCATGGGGATTTCACGGCTACCATGAGAACCATGGGGCTGTCTCAGTACATCACTGATCCAACACATCTAGGAGGACATAACTTAGGTTTGATTTTTGCTATTGGATGGATGGAGGACAATCTGGTTTTAGAGGAGTGTACAACAACCTTACTTACTTGTGAAGTTTGCTTGGACAGTAGGAGACCTTCCCTATAGTAGTGGAGGACTGATTAAAATGGTCCACCCCAGAGACTTATAAAATCTGAAGGCTTCCTGAAAGCTCTGGGGGATTTTCCAGTGGACAGGGATGGTGATCCCATTGAGGCCTTGGTCTCACTATGGAATGAGGAGAAGGAAAAGGCCATTGACACAGTCGCTCCTGAGCACCCACCTCAGTGCTGTGGGGCCTGCAATTCACCTTGGTTTATAGAAGATCTATGGGCAGTGAAACAGGCTGGACAAAGGCAAGAGTGCAAGTGGCATAGGTCATAGAGCAAATAGGGCCAAAACATGGCAAAGACCTCTCGTTGCTCCTACTATGAAGTAGAGAAGTTGGCAGAAAGAACTTGCTAGGCCTCCTCTGTTCTGTCTTCAGCACACTGTCCAACAGAGATTTCGGGAGTGGAGAAGACCCTATTGCGGTCAGGCTCAGAGAGGCTAGAATTAGAACCCTTAGTTGCCTGCTGTGGTAAATTTGCCAGGCACTTTGAGCTGAAAGTTGTTTGCACTCGTTCAGAACTCATTGGCTCAGTTATTGCAGAGTCTGGGAGGTGTGTACATCTGGGGCATCATCGGGTCAATTTTCTTGGGATCAGTCTCAGTTGTTGCAGACCGATGATGTGCATAAGATACTCGAATCAGTCTGTCCTGCCATATGTGGCCTTGACCCTTGCCCATCTTGGCCTTTAAGATCTAGCAGATGTGGATTGATTGGGTGGGTCCAAACGGTGGTAAATGCCTCACTATGGCAGAGGGAGGTATCTGCTGCTTTGAAGGAGGCTGGAGTACACTTTCTCCTCCTGAATCCAGAGGTATGTGAGAACGACTGCCCTTTCACTAATATCCTGTATTTGGGCAAAGTGCTTGGACGTGTGGTGGCTGGACAGCTTCAGATGTTCTTGGAAAAAAACAGATCACCTAAACCCATTTTAGTCTGGTTTCAGGCCAAGCTACGGTACGGAGACAGTCTTGGTTGCTCTGACTGATGACCTACTCCAGAGGAAAGATGGGGGAGTGCTACCCTGTTGATCCTCGCGGATCTCTCTGTGGCTTTTGATACCATTGATCATGGTATCTTACTGGACTAGCTTTTGTAGATGGGAGTAGGAGGCACTGTTTTACACTGGTCCTGCTGCTATCTTCAAGGTCAGTTCTAGAGAGTGGCATTGGGGGATGCCTGCTCAGCCCCATGGCCATTATACTGTGGGGTGCCACAGGGTTCAGTCTCATCTCCCATGCTGGTTAACATCTATAGGGGGCTTCAGGGAGAGATCGTTAGGAGTGTTGGGGTCAGGTGCCATCAGTATTCTGATAATACTCAGGTCTACTTCTTCTTGTCATCGGAGTCAGCAGGGGTGGTGAAGGTGCTGGAGCAATGCCTGGATGCTATAATGGGCTGTACGAGGGTGAATAAATTAAAGCTGAATCCCAATAAGATGGAGACTCTGTGGATTGGTGGTTCTTGAGTCCAGGAATTGGATTGGATGCTTGCCCTGGATGGGATTGCACTCACCCTGAAGGTGCGTAGTCTGGGAGTACTCCTAGATCCATCCTTGTCTCTGGGGCCCAGATAGTGGCTCAGAATGCTTGGGGCCAGCTTCAACTGGTCTACCACCTACAACCTTTCCTGGACAAGGATAACTTAGCCACAGTAGTCCATGTACTGGTAACTTCCTGATTAGACTACTGCAGTGCACTTAACGTGGGGCTGCCTTTGAAGAAGGCTTGAAACCTGTAATTAGTGCAAAATGCAGCAGCTAGACTGCTCTCACTGGGATTCCATATAACACCAGTTCTGAAGGAATTACACTGGCTGCCAATACGTTTCCATTCTGCATTCAAGGTGCTGACAATAACATGTAAAGCCCTAAACGGCTTGGGGCCTCAGTGCTTGAGGGAAGTGCCCCCTTCTATATATGCCTGCCCAAGGACTGAGATCTGTTGGAGGGGACCTCCTCCATGTCCCATCAGTAGGAGAAATACACTGTGGGAGGACATGGGAGAGGGCCTCTTATGCTGTGAAACTAGAGAAGTGAAGGGCTGGGGGGGGGGACAGAAAAATTCAGAAAAAAAACTTTTCCCCCCCATAAGCCTTTTTTGTTTTGTTTTTCTAAAACTTGAAAAAAGTGGAAAAAAAAGAAGAAGAGGCTCTGTACAGTTCAGGAGCTTATTGCTCTATAGTGTGGTAGAGTCTCCTTCTTTGGAGGCTTTTAAAGAGAGGTTTGGTGACCGTCTGTCAGGAATTCTTTGATTGTGTTTTCCTGCATGGCAGAATGGGGTTGGACTAGATGGCCCTTGTGGTCTCTTCCAGCTCTAGGATTCTGTGGTTCTATGATTTGTTACAAATAGAAGAAAAAAAAAATAAAAGTAAATTCCGTTTGTCATAATTGTAATAATTGTTTGAATACACTGTATTTTTAATATATCAATTTTGATAATTTTATGCCAAATCGAATTATACATAGTCATATTTTATATTCCTGAAGTAAAAGGGTGACTTTCAATCTGTAAAAAGTGCTAACATTGAATTTTTTCAATTTTTCTGAAAATTTCCATTTTTTCTGAAAAAAACAGAAAAAAGTGTTTTTCCCCCATGGCTTCAAAATTTCTGGAAATTTTGCATCTCTAGGTGGCATTCCCTAGGAGGAAATGTGAAATTCCCTCCCTTTGGAGGACTGATTGGCACTAACATTAGAATCATTTCAGTGCCAAGTTAAAGCTTGGCTTTTTTATAACACCCTTGGGCCTAACTGATTTTATCCAAGCTGCACATGTTTTATGGTTTTTTTATTCAAGGCTGTTTTGACCTGTTTTAAACTATATGTTTTTTTTAATTGAAAAAATATTTAATATATTGTTATTATTTAATATATTGTTTTGTAATATATTATTTAATATACTGTTTTGTAATTATTCTCTTAATTTTATTGTAAGCTGCCCTGAGTTCTTTGAATGGAAGAAAATCAACTCATTTAAGAGATAGTGCTGGAGAAGAGGTGGTTCTACAGATACCGTGGACTGGTAAAAAGACCACTAAATGAGTCCTAGAGTAAATCAAGGCTGAACTCTCCCTAGAAGCCAAACTGAGATTGTTGTACTTTGGCTATATCATGATAAGACACGGTAAGGTAGAGGCCAGCAGGAAAAGAGGAAGACTGCATTCCAGATGGAAAGACTTAATCAAGGAAGCCACAGTCCTTCATCGCCGTATGAATGAATCTGTCAGCCTTTCATCTCTCTTACATAGTCCTCCAGGGTAATGTTTCCATCACCTTTAGCATCCCACTCTTGGTTTAAATTTCCCTTTGATTTCTTGGATCTTGTGGAAGAGGTCTCTTGTTCATCTTTTTTGTTTGTTTGTTTTCACCAGTAACTGAAGTCTGTTCTCCCAGAATCCTAGGCTAATGCTTGAGCCACTACATCACACTAGCTCAACATTGTTGTCATGTGTCTTCAAGACAACTCTGATTTATGGTGACATTTGGCAAGATTTGTTCGGGGGTGGGGGTTGCCATTGCTTTCCTCTGAGGCTGAGAGAGTGTGACTTGGAGTGGGTTTCCATGGTGAAGTAGGGATTCAAGCCCTCATCTCTCAGAGTCCTAGTCTAGCACTCAGACAGTCACTACAGGTGACCTAATTTCTAGAAGATGGAGCGTGAAGCCACGATCATACATTACATCAGGATTGTTTAGTGTAGATCTCTGTATTGCATAGAGCTATGTTCTGATTGTGCTACACAACCCTTATGTGGAATGGCAACATTGCACAACTTAATGTACATCTTCATGTAAAACCAAATCTGCATGAGCATGAATGTGCAATGCACAACTACACCTCCATGCAACATATCCATGCAAATGTAAGTCCAAGAACAATGGTGCTGTAGAAGAAACTGCAGTCCTAGCAATTGTGATGTTCCATGTTTGGGCAAAAATATCCAGCCGCTTCTATAGATGAATGTATGCATGCATGATTCCCAACTGAGATGGCCACAATCCACTAGGCATGATCCCCATTGTAATGAAGGATTATGTTCCTGCAGTTAAGAAAAGGGAATTTACAAGGTGGAAAATGTCCTTGTCGGCCAGAACGGATCCTTCTTTCATTCAAAATGACCAATCAGAAGGAGGTCTTCAAACAATGAGAGTTAAGGCCCATCCTTTATAAACTTCTATTAAATTGCACTTCAACAAATTGCCTGCCCAGTTCAAACAAGCTACACATCAGCACGGACGAGAGGGTAAAATTGCCAGCTGAATTAACAGTGGCTCTTGAGAATTATGACGGCTGCTGCTGCCACTGCTGTGGGAAGAAAAAGAAAAAGCTTTTACGATATTTTTAGCAACTCCTTCCCTCAAGGAAAGTGGCATAAAACCCAAGGATGGCTGCCACCCCCAGCACCGATGCCGTCCTGCACTCCGTTGCAAAGGAGGGGATGGTGATAGTAAAAATGTGATGCGATTCAGTTAGAAGTTTTCGGTGTGCCACTCAGTTGGAACTAATTAAAAGTGAGCCTTGAGTGCTTGTCATAGAGCTAGAACCTTTGGCGGAGCTCAACATCCATCAGGCAGATTGTGCAAGCAGTAACTTTGCACAGCTTCTAATACTTATGGGATGTCTTACTTTTTCCCAGTTGGATTGACAAGAGTAGAAATGCCAAATCATAGAAAATAAAGGGATCCCAAGGGCCATTGGGCCACCCACGTATACTTCTGAAGCACTCCTAAAAGGTGGACCCAAGTCTGCTTAAAGACCTCCGCGGAAGAAGAATCCACTGCCTTCTGAGAGAGTCTGTGCCACTGCTGACCAGAGGCTGGTCTAGACGGGTGATTTACTGCACCCCCACCCCCATTGGAGGCCTGTATCCAAAGGACAACAGAGATCTTGCCCAGGTTCACCCCCAGACAGTCCTGACGACATCTGAGGCGAAGCCAGGGGGAAGCTGAGATAAACCCTATTAAAATAGTGCCACTCCATTCTACTCTGGTCAGACCTCACCTAGAATACTATGTCCAGTTCTGGGCGCCACCATTCAAGAAGGATATGAACAGGCTGGAATGTATCCAGAGGAGGGCAACCAAAATGGTGGTAGGTCTGGAAGCCATGATGCCCTATGAGGAGTGGCTTAGGGAGCTGGGAAAGTTTAGCCTGGAGGAAAGAAGATGAAGAGGTGACATGATAGCCATGTTTAAATATTTGAAAGGATATCCTATTGAAGAGGAAGCATGCTTGTTTTCTGCTGTTTTAGAGACTAGGACACGGGAGCAATGCTCTCAGACTACAGGAAAAGAGATTCCACCTAAACATTAGGAAGAACATCACGGTAAGAGCTGTTCAGCAGTGGAATGCACTGCCTCGTAGTGTGGTGGAGTCTCCTTCCTTGGAAGTGTTTAAACAGAGGCTGGATGCCCATCTGTTGGGAATGCTTTGACTGTTTATTCCTGCAGGGCAGGGGGTTGGACTAGATGTCCCTTGTGGTCGCTTCCCACTCTATGATTCTATGACTCTTTGAAAATGTTTCAAAATAACCTCCAGGAAAACCCACGTTATGCAGGAAAATTTGGATGGGCCCAACACAGGAATGCAGGAGTTGCCAGATGCCAACACTGCCTATGCTGGTGTTGCTCTGAAGCCAGGAAGGAGGCACTTAGGACATGATCAAGCCCCCCTCCTGTGTGTGTCCTGCCTTGATCACACGTGGAGGGCCTCCTTCCCAGCTTCAAAGAGTGTGATGCATGACAGCAGTGGAGGTGCCTGCTGATACAGGCTGGCATATGTGTATGGATTTCTGCCTGTTTCATCATGGTAAGAGGGGGGTGGGGATCAAGGCCAGCTCTGGGATCAGAATACTCTGGCCAAAAAGCAGTGTATTCTGGCCAGTGTAGACAAGCCTCACTCTTGCCATCAAGAAGTTCTTCCTAATGTTTAGGAGGAATCTCTTCTTTTCTGATTTGAATCGCTATTAGTTTCGGTCATAGAACCATAGAATTATAGAGTTGGAAGAGACCTCAATGGCCATCCAGTCCAACCCCCTTCTTCCATGCAGGAATACACAATCAAATCATTCCAGACAGATGATCATCCAGCCTCTGTTTAAAAACCTCCAAAGAAGGAGACTCCACCACACTATGAGGTAGTGTAGGACCAGAAGGGTCCTACCTTCTGCAGTTGCAGAAAACAAGTTTCTGCAATCTTCTACCTTCCTATATTTAAAGATTTAAAAAATCATATCAACTGTCAGTGGGCACCTGTCAGAAATGCTTTGATTGCACATTCCTACATGACATTGAGTTGTACTAGATGGCCCTTGTAGTCCCTTCCAGCAATCAGATTCTATGGTCCTATGATTCTACACATGGATAAGTTCCCTTACTCATGTGGTTGCACGTTTTTTGCACATGGTGGAACAGCTGTATTCAGCTGAAATTAGAAGAAGCAGAATTGCACATGCAGTGTCATGCATTTCACATTCAATTTGCATATTTAGTTACAGAGTGTTGCCATTCACTAGTGCACAATTATCACATAATGTTGTGAGTTCAAAATTACACTCTGTCACCTTGACATAGGATTTCAGCCCTTCAATGGCTCCCCTAAAGATACCAGACTACAGCTTGGAACAGATTCATAGCCCCACTGACTTTGGAGCCACCAGCTCTTACTGTTCCCTTCCAGCTCCCAAACTTCCACCCAGCAAATGTTTGCTTTATATTTACAAGCCTTGCAAATGAAAACAACACCTTGGAGTTTGACCAGAGAAGGTGCTTGAAGGCCTGCAAGGTGAAGTGAAGGGTATTCATTCCTTCTACATAAAAGCAGCCATGGCTGGCTGGCCATTCTTCACTTCCTAAAGATAAAATCTTACCTTGGGACCTGAGAAATCAAAGCTGGCATAGGGGCTGGAGGTTACACACACAGTAGTTTTCTTTGCATCAAGAAACAAATGAAATGTGCCAAGTAGCAGAGTGTTTGTTACTCTTTGTTCTTTTCCTCCCGTTTTTTTCCCCCAGCACTGCAGAGAAAAATAATCTAGTCAGATTGGTGTCTCATCTCCCCAGAGCTGATCAAATGCCTCTTTAAAGTCAATGGCCTGATTGGTCAGATCGCAAAGGTCAGCGCCATGGACAGTCTCTGTAGACTTGAAAGCTGAGATCATAAAAGCCCGCAGCCTCTGTATAGAAGCAAAGGAAAAGCTCAAGGGGCTGCTACTACTCTGAGAAGGACTATTTGCTTTTAGGTCACCAGCTTGCAGCTTCATCTGACAAGTAGCTGGCAAAGAGAACTGCTGGGCCAGCAAGTGACAAATGCAGAGTGACATGGTCCGCTTTCCATTGTGTTGCTACAGAAGGGCTGCCTGTTGTGTGGATAGCACAGGCCTAATTGCATTAATTAGCACCTTGGTGGGTGTCCTTCAAGGACTTTGATCATGAGGGACCTCCTAAAATGGTGGCAATCTCCAGCCATGTTCATGTTACCCTAAGAGGTGGGGGGGAGCATTGGAGTCCCAGTGTCTCCTTGACATTTGGGAGAATTATAGTTCTAAAAGAGGCCTGTGAGAGGAGGGTGACTTCGAGGAGAAAGTACAGCAGCTGGAGACACGGGTAGCTACACTTCAACAGATTCGTGAGCAAGAGGTTTTCCTGGACAGAACAGAACAAACAGTCTTGGATGGGGACTGCACAGAGGAAGTGGCTGTGGAGGAGAGGGTCACTTCACGGACACAGGAAGTAGACAGCTGGAGGAATGTCACACACAGAACAAGAAAATCCAGGGATTCTTCCAGCAGCTTGCAGCTACAGAATCGATTCGAAGCCCTTTCCCTTATCAAGGACAACGAGGAAGAACAGCATGGACAGATTTCAGGGGTAGAGCAGGGGACCTTGAGAGGACCACCGCAAGGAACAGCAGCTGCGAAGCCTCAGCGGAGGCGTGTGGTGGTGGTGGGGGACTCCTTGCTGAGGGGTACAGAAGCAGTGGTATGTGGGCCTGACAAGATGACTCGGGAGGTGTGTTGTCTCCCTGGGGCAAAGATCTGTGATGTGACCGAGAGGCTGACAAGACTCGTCAAGCCTACGGATCATTACCCCTTCCTTTTGGTCCATGTGGGAACCAATGATACTGCAAGGCACAGCTTTCCCAAGATCAGAAGAGATTATGAGGCCCTGGGGAGGAAGCTGAAAGAAATGAACGCACAGGTGGTCATCTCGTCTCTTCTGCCAGTTGAAGGGCATGGTCCAAGAAGGGAGAGGAAAATAGCCGACGTAAACAACTGGCTCTGTAGATGGTGTCGCCGGGAACAAATTGGATTCTTGGATCATGGACTGCGCTTCCATGCGGGGGGACTTCTGGCAAGAGATGGGGTGCATCTTACAACAGTTGGAAGAAACATTTTTGCCAACAGTCTCAAGAATTTGATCAGGAGGGCTTTAAACTGAGTCAAATGGGGGAGGGAGACAGTATTCTGGAAGGCAAAAGGGCTGGAGAAAATAGTCAAACAGTCATAGAGGGAACAAGGTGAACAGCGCAAGGACCCAACAGTGGGAGGCAAAAAAACTTGCACAGGGAGCAAGTAAAGGGAACACATGGTCTCAGATGTCTCTACACTAATGCACAGAGCATGGGAAATAAGCAAGATGAACTAGAACTCCTTGCACTACAAAACAAATATGATATAATAGGCGTTACTGAAACCTGGTGGGACGAGTCTCATGATTGGAATGTAGGAATAGAGGGGTATAACCTTTATAGGAGAAACAGGCCAAACAGGAAAGGAGGAGGAATAGCATTATATGTCAGGGATATTTACACCAGTGAAGTGATCCATGACATCAATACTGGAAGCCAGGTGGAGAGCATCTGGATAAAAATTAAAGGGGAGGGAAACAACAGGGATGTTATTGTGGGACTCTACTACAGACCCCCAAATCAGACGGAGGAATTGGATGTTGCCTTTCTAGAACAGATGAACATACATGCAGAAAGGAGAGATGTAGTAGTGATGGGTGACTTCAACTATCCTGATATTTGCTGGCAATCTAACTCAGCCAAAACTACAAGGTCTAGCAAATTCCTTACATGCCTGGAAGACAATTTCATGGTCCAAAAGGTGGAAGAGGCAACAAGGGGGTCAGCTATTTTAGATCTGATCCTAACCAACAGAGACGACCTTGTTAATGGGGTGCAAGTGGTGGGATCCTTAGGTGAGAGTGATCATGTTCTCCTGGAGTTTGTTATACAATGGAAAGGAGAAGCCAGGCATAGTCAGACACGCATTCTTGACTTTAGGAGAGCTGATTTCAATAAACTCAGGGAAATACTGGGGATGATCCCATGGTCAAGAATACTAAAAGAGAAGGGACCTCAAGACGGTTTTGACTTTCTCAAAAGGGAGATAGTGAAGGCACAATTTCAAACAGTACCATTGAGGAAGAAAAATGGGAGGTGTCTCAAGAAACCAGGATGGATGACTAAAGACCTTTCAATGGAGCTAAGTTTTAAACGGAACATGTATAGGAAATGGAAAGGGGGGGAAATCACCAAAGAAGAATTCAAACAGATAGCGAACACGTGTAGGAGTAAAGTCAGAAAAGCTAAAGCTCAGAATGAGCTCAGGCTTGCTAGGGAGGTTAAGAACAATAAAAAGGGTTTTTTTGGGTATGTCCGCAGCAAAAGGAGGAAGAAGGAAATGATAGGGCCACTACGTGGAGAAGATGGCAAAATGCTAACAGGGGACAGAGAAAAGGCAGAATTACTCAACACCTTCTTTGCCTCAGTGTTTTCAGAAAAGGAAAAGGAGGACCAACCTGAGGAGAATGGAACAGAGGACACAATAGGGGAAATCCAGCTCAAAATAAGTAAAGAGGTAGTACAGGAATACCTTCTTAATCTAAATGAATTTAAATCTCCAGGACCAGATGAACTACATCCAAGAGTATTAAAAGAGCTGGCAAATATAATCTCAGAGCCATTGGCAATAATATTTGAGAACTCCTGGAGAACAGGAGAAGTCCCAGCAGACTGGAGGAGGGCAAACGTTGTTCCCATCTTCAAAAAGGGGAAAAAAGAGGATCCCAACAACTATCGTCCAGTTAGTCTGACATCAATACCAGGGAAGATTCTAGAGCAGATCATTAAACAGAGAGTCTGTGAACATTTAGAAGGCAATGCCATAATCACAAAAAGTCAACATGGGTTTCAGAGAAACAAGTCATGCCAGACTAATCTGATCTCTTTTTTTGATAAAGTTACCAGCTTGGTAGATGAAGGGAATGCTGTGGACATTGCATACCTTGATTTCAGTAAGGCCTTTGACAAGGTTCCCCATGACATTCTTGCAAACAAGCTTGTAGAATGTGGGCTAGACAAGTTAACTGTTCAATGGATTTGTAATTGGTTGACCGGCCGAACCCAAAGGGTGCTCAGCAGTGGCTCCTCTTCGTCTTGGAAAGATGTGACCAGTGGGGTGCCACAGGGTTCTGTCCTGGGCCCAGTGCTATTCAACATCTTTATCAATGACTTAGATGAGGGAATTAGGGGCATACTTATCAAATTTGCAGATGACACCAAATTGGGAGGAGTAGCTAATACCCTAGAGGACAGGATCAAAATTCAGAATGACCTGGATAGACTGGAGAGCTGGGCCAAAGCTAACAAAATGAAATTCAATACGGAGAAATGTAAAGTACTGCATTTAGGGCGGAAAAATGAAATGCATAAATATAGGATGGGAGAGACCTGGCTGAATGAGACTACGTGCGAAAGGGATCTAGGAGTCCTAGTAGACCACAAGTTGAACATGAGCCAACAGTGTGATGCGGCAGCTAAAAAGGCCAATGCAATTTTGGGCTGTATCAATAGAAGTATAGTGTCTAGATCAAGGGAAGTAATAGTGCCACTCTATTCTGCCTTGGTCAGACTTCACTTAGAATACTGTGTCCAGTTCTGGGCACCACAATTCAGAAAGGATATTGGCAAATTGGAGCGTGTCTAGAGAAGGGCAACTAAAATGGTGAAAGGTCTGGAAACAATGCCTTATGAGGAGAGACTTAGGGAGCTGGGTATGTTTAGCCTGGAAAAAAGACGGTTTAGAGGCGATATGATAGCCCTGTTTAAGTATTTGAAGGGATGTCACGCTGAGGATGGAGCAGGCTTGTTTTCTGCTGCTCCAGAGACTGGAACACGGAGCAATGGGTGCAAGCTCCAGGAACAGAGATTCCACCTCAACATTAGGAGGAACTTTTTGACAGTAAGAGCTGTTCGGCAGTGGAACGCACTCCCTCGGAGCGTGGTGGGGTCTCCTTCCTTGGAGGTCTTTAAACAGAGGCTGGATGGCCATCTGTCGGGGATGCTTTGATTGTGATTTCCTGCGTGGCAGGGGGGTTGGACTGGATGGCCCTCGTGGTCTCTTCCAACTCTGCAATTCTATGATTCTATGATTCTACTAACTGTAGAGAGCACTCCAATTAAAGTTAAACAAAGTATTCTATTTGCATTAACACAGGGATATGCTAATATACAAGAACATACACTCTTAAGAACCATACAAGGCTATTGAGGAGTAAGGATGGAAGGGTTAGATAGAGAGACGTTGGAGTGGAAGGGTGACTGTTACCAGTCTCGGAGAAAGAGGTCCACACAGTGGAGAAGCTCCAACAGCATTTGAGGGTGGCACAGGGGAGTCTGGTCCATGGCGCACTTAAAAAGAGAATGGCGGGGCCTGTCTGTGACACATGCAGCTAGGGTTGGAGCTAGGATATTTATACCCTATTTCATACCCTGGAGGGTACACTAGTTACAACAAAGCCTGAATGGCTTTCTCACGGAACAGGCTAAAGAGTCCAGAATGGGCTGACTGCCTTAGTGACAAAACATTGATGGGATTTGTGACAGCCTGTTAATTGTTCAAACAGGTAGGGTGTATAGGAAATATCTCCGTAGGTTATGGGTCAAAGGATGATCACTGATTGCATGTCTTGAAGAGCGTAGGGAAGGGAAAAGTGGATTGGCATAGACCCATTAACAACTGGGTTTTCTAGATAATCTTGTCTGTGTTTTCCCACCATCATGTTCTTAGACACGTCTCAGGTCACCATGACCCTAATTGTCCTTTGGTCAGTTTGACCCCAAACATCCCCAGCCAGAGTGAACCCAAAAAGTGTCCAGTATGTGGAGTTATGAAATCTCACAGGAGGAGGAGGAGGAGGGTATACTACCATTCAGTGTTGATGGACAGTATACAGAGCTTCCAGTGACTAGTGAAAGTGGGGATTTTGTGTCCATCAGAAAGAATACAGACCATATTCCATTTGTCAGACTGCATATGAACCTTCCTGGGCCCTGAGATCTACAGGAGATCTACAGGAGAGAGATTTCTCCCAATCCTCCCATCTTCATAGGCATGTCTGATGAGAACATGGGGGAAGGGCTCTTGGTGGCCATCCCAGGTTCAGGAACTCCCTTCTTTTGTCCATTTTATTATTTGATGTCAAGTCAATGTCAACCTATGGCAACCCTCTGAATGAGACATTTCCAAGAGCCCTGGTCATCAAAGGCCCTGCTCTCATTTTGCAAACTCGGGGACATGGCTTCCTTGATTGAAAATGCTTTATTAAGCATTTCCAACTTTTCTACTCAGTCATGTTGTCAGACATCAAAAGTACAATAACTTCAGTTTAGTCATCTTGGTTACTAATTCAGGCTTGATTTTCTCTAGGACCTATCCATTTTTTCTTTTCAACAATCCATAGTATCCGTAGAACTCTTCTCCAGCACCACATTTCAAATGAGTTGATTTCCCCCCTATCACCTGCCTTCACTGTCCAGCTTTTACAAATCAAAAATAAGATGGTTTGGACGAGTCCAACGTTGGTATTTAATATTTCTTTACACTTGAGGATCTTATTTAGTTCCTTCATTGCTGCTTTTTCATGTCTTAGGCTTCTTTTGGTTTCTTGACTGCTGTCTTCATTTTGATTCCCTTGCTAGAGGAGCAAAAACTGCCCCTTCCTTCCTGTCCTTCCATTGGAAGCCAAGGACCTTTTAAAATTTGAAGTCGAAGGCTTTCATGGCCAACATCCATAGGTTTTCTGTGTTGTTTTTCCCCAGGTTGTGAGGCCGTGTTCTGGAAGAGTTTATTCCTGGCGTTTCAACTGCATCTGTGACTGGCATCTTCAAAGAATGAAGATTTTAGCCACAGATGCAGGCGAAATATAAGGAATAAACTCTTCCAGAACACGCCTAGAAAAACCCCCACAGAAAACCTTTTAAAATTACTATTCCAACAGATATTTGAGGTTCCCTAAAGGTGGAGTATTTAATAGGGTACTCAGCCCTCATTCAGAGGGTTGCCATAAGTTGAAGTTGACGTTTAATTGTTTTAATTGTATGTTTTAACTTGTTTTTAATGTTATTGACAGATGTTAATGTTCACTTTTTATTTTTTAGCTATTAAACTGCCTTGAGGGAAGGATATAATGAAAGGGCTCTAGAAGAGCCTCAACAGCTGCCACAGAGAGAAGGAGGCAGGTTTGTTCTATGCTGCCCCAGAGGAAAGGACCAGGTCTAAAAGTCTGAAGTTATAGGAAAGTAGGTTTTGGTTGAACATGAGAAGGAACTTCTTGACGGTGAGAGTGGTTTGGCAATGGAACCAATTGCCTAGAGAGATGGTGGGGTCTCTTTCTCTGAATGTCTTCAGGAAGGGGCTGGGCAGCAACCTGCTGATGGTGCTCTAACTGGAGATCCTGCATTGAGTGGTGTCTGTGTGTGCTGGGCGTGAATGTCCTGTGAGGTCCCTGCTAATTCTATGATTCCCCTTTCCCCTCTCTTTTGCTGTTCAAACGTGCTCATGAAGGAATTCTAGAGACAGCCCCTCTTTATCTTGCCTGCTGTAATCAGCCACACGCAGCTACAGTAGGATTGTCTAGAGCAGAATCCTATTCTGTTACTCTAAACACTCAGGGGTCTTAGCAACTCTTTGAATATTGATATTAATTTGGCAAACAAGAGGAGGGCGACAAGCAAGGGCCATTTAACCAGTGTATACAAGTACTCAGGAGGAGACTTTAAGCTAAATAGTATAATTATTTGATCTTTATTGAGAAAGCAATAATAACAACATTCATGCACACATTCAGACATCAAGCACTCACACAAAGCTAGAGAATAAAGTAGGAAGGATTGGGAAAGAGGAATAGAGTAAGGGATTGTTTTCGGGGTGATACCATACCAATCACAAGAGTTGAGATTGTGGAGAAAACCAACAGAGTGGGGGTCCTGAAGCTGGAACAGCTACACAGTCTGAAATGGTGTTGAGAGGAAGATGAACTGTGCGCCTGGTGACACAGACTGACAGAGTGTCTGGAGGAAAGAGGTCTGTGCACACTTGAGTGGAATTTGGGGGGGGTTATATCCAACAACTCACTTCAGGGGATGGAATTAGAGTAGAAGACAATGCTTCTTGGAGGTTCTGAAGCTAAGACAATGAACACTCTGGTTACACTAACAACCCTTAATATGTTAGCACTTTGGCACTGAATGGAGGAAGCAATCCTCTTTGTAGGGAAACAGCTCTTCACAAACCTTGAGTATCTTAGCTAAGATTGACTGGTGTCCAGGAAAACAACCCAAAATGCCAGCAGGATAAACAAGATCTGCAAAAGTGGTCAAGCCCCAGTGATAGAAAAGTTAATTTGGGAGAGCCAGATAAGGTTCAGAACAAGCAAGGTTCTGAAGAAGGCACACAGAGAAGAGTCCAGAATACAGTCCAAAGGTCAAGGCTTACAGAAGGCAGCATTGTCCAAAAGTCAGTCCATGGGTCAGCAGGATCAGGCAACAGGGTGGTCAGGAACAGTCCAAGCTCAAGGCACAAGTCAAGGCAGCAAGGATTCAGGCAACAAAGTCAGCAGGAAGCTTTCTCCAGGAAGATCAGTTGATCTCTGACAAAGCCTCCATTGCCTCTCCCAGCATATATAAAGCAATTAAGACTTTGCCAGGTGTTTCTCATAAAGTAGCAGAGACTTCCTTTGAGCTTCCTTTTGAGCTCGCTGCTGGGTATACGATGGTGGAGGTAAGTCCTTCTCCTCTTCTTCGTCCTTATCTTAGTGGGCAGGACTCTCCGCTGGGACTGATGCCAAACCACTCGGACCAGGCTCTTCCTCTGCTCGAGCCTCTAGGTTGGCAGGGTTCCCTGCTGACACAGGTGTAGATAAATCTGTGGCCAGGGTCCCTAGGGATATTCCCTGCCTTATCCTCCTGCTCTTCTGACTCTACAGCCTCATCAGGCTCACGGGGCATGACAGTTTTTAACTGTGTTTTCTATTCTAATGTTCTGCTTTTTGGAAACCACCTTGACTCCCAGTCTGAGAGAAAGGTGGGAATATAAATAAAGGGACAGATGGATGGATGCAGGCGTTCTAGACAGACTTTTAACTTTCAATAAACATCCAAAAGAGCCTCTAAAATAGACCCCTTGGATCAATTGTTGTCAAGTCAACACTGATGTAAATCTCATTGATACCATAGGTCTACATTAGTTAGGACTAGCTATTGGAATGACATCATAGAGTGCAATGGCTTCCCAGGCCAAATCCATACTACACAAATCATCCAGTTTGAAACTGGATGATATGCCATGGCTCCTTCCTATTGTTACAGCCACCAGAGGTCCTTTTAATCAGGTAGTGTTTAAGATTTTCTAAGACAAGTGACAGGCAAAAAGACACTGGTGTAATTTCTGTTACTTCTGATTAAAAGGTACTCTGGTGGCCGTAACATTATGAAATCTTGGGATTTGTAGGTTTACAAGGTCTTTCGCCTTCTCTGCCAAAGAGTGCTGGTGCTTCACCAAACTACAAATCCCAGGATTCCACAGGAAAGAGCCATGGCAAATAATACAGTTTCAAAATAGATTATTTTTGTAATGTGGATTTGGCCCCAGTCTTTGAGAGCTTTCCAATCATGTTGCTCACCATGTTTAAGGAACAGTATTCCTTTCCGCCTGTGTGAAATGCAAAGCCTGGGAAACCTGTGGATTGCAATTTCCTGTACCTTTTGGGATTCTAGCTCTGGGAACTGTAGTAGCTCTGGGAACAATAGTCCAAAAACTTAACTTTATAGAGCTCTGGCAGAGGTCTCTCAAAAGGATTTTCTCGTGGTTGCTGTATGATGACCCTGAAGAATTCAGAGTAAAGAGGGTTAGGCAAGCCCAGCATACATGAGAGATTTGTTTTGTGCTGTGTTTTTCAAAAAAATATTTCAGGGTGTGGTCTAAAGGATGTCAAGCTAGTGTTTGGGGAGATTAAAATAAAGCAGGATTTCTGGTGGGGTTTGGAATGTCTCCCCACAATGTGCACGGACACATTTCTGGCAGTTGTGGTTTTCCCCTGTGTATTTCATTCTCGTTATGTTTCACAAAGTCTGGAGTAAGCCTATATTTTATTATCTGTAATATAGACATACATATATACACATCAGTTTGGAAAAATAATATAATTTGTAGCATGCAGAAGAAAATCCACAGAAAATAAGTAAATTGCAAAATGACAATTCCATATTCAGTTACAGCTTAACTTTCAATCATAGAATCATAGAGTTGGAAGAGTTCCCAAAGGTGTCCAGTCCAACCCCATCCTGCTGTGCAAGAATACACAATCAAAACACTCCTGACAGATGGCCATCCAAAGCAGAATTGAGTGGTACTATGACTTCCATCTATCTGAGGAGTAAATGAAATCTCTAATACCTTCCTCCCCCTCCACCCAAGACAAGACAAGGTGGAGATCCTTTATCGAGTAGATGGAAAGTAAGATTGTGCCCAAGGGGTTGTGCAACCTTCACCTCATTAGTGAATTGTAATGCCTAAGGAACATTTCAATCTGCATGTTCAATGTGCCATGTGCATTTCTGTGCAGGATACGCATACTGATGCTGTGCAGCATCCATACACACTCAGGCACAATGTTCATCTAGGTACAATTCACATCCACGAGCAATGGTGCCACATGTGCAACATGCACTAGTGAATGTGCATGGTATTTGCATAGATGCGTATCAGAGGCACATCCACATGCACAATGACACCAAATACAAAACTCTTCCTTTGCAAACTCAAACTGATATGGACATTCTGCACTGGATGAAAATGCCCAATCACTTCCACGGGGGAATCTGCACAGCTGTAAAACACCAATCAGATGCTGGTCCAAATATACAGGACCACCTTTGCCTGCTATCAGAAGTAAGCCACAAACACAGGTAAGACATATTTATTTACTTATTTGATTTATATTCTGCCTTTGTCTCAAATAGGACTTAAAGTGGCTTTATCAGACAAAGGTTTCAGTTCTGTTATTACTCCCAACTATAGCAGAACCATTGAACCAGTGGAATTCACCTATGTGTTGACTGGCCATTGAAAAATTGACTCAGTGGGCCTATTCTAATTTAGAAAAACCAAAAGGTTTCCAGCCATCTAGTTCACATGGATGTGCAACACACACGGGTGTGCATTGTGCATGGATACACATGCACATTTCATTTTGAATTTGGTTACAAATTTGGTTGTCTTGGTTCGGTTGCATAATGTCATTCAAAGCAAGGATTGTGTAGCATAGTTAATGTGTGACTTCCTCACGCAGAGATGTATGCAATGCAACCCCAGCGTAGGAAATTGACTACAAATAAGAGATGAAATTGCTGACAATTTGCTCTCCCAAATCTGTTGCCTGAGGTGATTTCCTTCCCTAACTAATGGTAGGGCTGGCCCTGCAGAGGAAGGAGCCAAGTCTTTAGATGGGGACTCTCTGGCCTCCCTGATGTATGACCTCAGCTTTCTGTGACCAGGGATAGA
The DNA here is from genome assembly GCA_030847615.1 of Gambelia wislizenii. Lineage (NCBI taxonomy): Eukaryota > Metazoa > Chordata > Lepidosauria > Squamata > Crotaphytidae > Gambelia > Gambelia wislizenii. Next base: position 497,281,849 of record JAUMIR010000001.1, on the reverse strand, counting down.
CACAAACATATTTGGGGAGGGCGTATGATTCTCACCCCAAGCAAATTTAGAGCCAGGATTTGTGTGTGATGTTCCACACTCTTTGCCTCAAATTGCATCCTGCCCCAGGTTCCATCTAGTAATCTATGTCCTAAATCATGGTTGGGCCACAGTGGGAGATGAGAGGGGGAAATTAGTCCCCCCTTCCAAGATCTGGGAGGGCTGTACCCGCCACAGCACCCCCTGCCAAAATAAGTAGGTAAATAAATAAATAGTTTTTGCACCCACATGTCTCCAAACACCCTTTGAGGGGCATGTTACAATGTTGTTAGCATCCCCTTGACCATATACAATAAGGTCCATGGGAGAGCCTTCTTTAAGCAACAGGAAGTGACTTAAAAACAGCTATCCAAGGAACCCAAGCCATAGGAGCGATCCAGTGTCCTGAATGAGGGGATAGTTTTAAAGGAGATGCTAGAGTCATCCCTCCACATTCACTGGGGATGGGGTGCAGGACCCTTGCAAAAATCGAAAAATCGGAGAGTGAATAACTAGCCACAAACCATATTTAGCATGCACAAAAAGCACAATCCATGGATTCAACCCACTTCCATCCTTTCAGCCTTCCATCCTTTCGTAGGTCGGTAAATTGAGTACCCAGCTTGTGGGGGCAATTAGCTAACACACATTGGAAACTGTTTAATGCAGTGTAGATGTGTAAATAGCTATTGCTTAAAACAATTTGTAAGCCACTCTGATAACCTTGTGGCTGAAGAGCGGGGTATAAATAACTAAATAAATAAAATAAATTTAAAAAACTGCAGATGGCTTCAGGGCAGTGGGGTTCCTTCACAAGGCAGAAGTGGGTGGCTGGGGGGCTTGTTACTGCCTCCACAGCTGTCCTCTGCCATTTTTAACAGGAACTTGCAAGCCTCATTCACAATCTCTCAGTCTCATGAGGCTTTCGGTCCCTACTAAAAACCCATAGGGCAGCAGCAGAGGTGGCAGCAAATTAGCCGTGAATAATCAAATCTGCAAAAGTGAAACCCACAAATGTGGGGAGCTAACTCTACTTGGGAGCCAACTGAAAGGTATTGAAATTTATCTTGCACATAGGTTTACCACCTTGGCTCACTCCTTTACAGTCTAGAATAGAATCCAGAGAGAAAACATGGCACCATTTGCATTGAAGCCACTGGTTGTCACCAACTGGAGATACAAACCAGAGCCCTACACACATATGTGTTTCCCTATGGAAAGGGTTCACTGCGGAAGGTCTGCATTCTGCTCAAGGTTGTGGAAGCAGAGTTGTCCATGAGATGCTGTTGAACATGCAGATGTACATTGCACATTGCTCATGGACATGTGTTGTACTCTGCATTCAACACAAGGGTTTTGGAATTCAGTTAAATGTATAATTCTCTATGCAGAGATGTATGTTACATAATCCCAAGGCAGGATCTCAGCCACCTTTATTTATTTTAAAAGGGAAGAGAGACAATTAGCACCTGGGTAAGGATTTACAGTAAATACTTTCCCTTCTGTTTCATGTCATGTAGATAGGTGTGAGGCCTGAGAGCCCTAAGATGTTGTAAAATACTGCTCCTGAATTGATGCTTGCAGGAGAAAGGCATAAGCAATGCAATGCAGCTGGGGCAAACCTCTGTGATGTCTTTGTTCTGACATCTTAGGAAGAAACACTGATAACACCAGAGCACAAAAGGAAGGCGGAAGAAACAAAAGGAGAACAATTAAAAGAGGGGAAAAAAACCCAAACTGCTGGAAACATAGCCTTAACAATGAAAACTGCCATGTAGTCATTCCAGTGCTCCTGTAATCTCAGAAAATATTAAAGGGAGAGCAAACCCCAAAGGAAAGCATACAGTGTACGGCAGATTAAAGGAGCTGTCTCCTGCTTGATGCGACTGTCATCTGTGCCCCAATCAGCCATCATTCATTACAGCAGAAAGGATCTCTTTATTGCCTGGCACAGAGGCAGAGAGGCATTTCACAAGGCTATCCTGTAATGGAATCCATTTGGACAATCTGGGTGACTGGAACAAAATGTTGCTGAAAGCAGAGAGGAGGGCAGTAGGGGTGAAAAAATCAATCAAGATGATAAGGAAATTGGAATCGTTAAAGATTTCCCATACCTTGGATCAATCATTGATCAGAAAAGAGATTGCAATCGAGAAATCAGAAGAAGATTAAAACTAGAAAGGGCAGCAATGAAAGAACTAGACAAGATCCTAGAGTGCAAAGATATAAAACTGAACACTAAAGTTAGGATCGTCCAAACCTTCATATTTCCCATCACTGTTTATGGAAGTGAGAGCTGGACAGTGAAGAAAGCTGATCAACTCATTTGAGATTTGATGCTGGAGAAGGATTATACGGATACAGTGGACTGCCAAAAAGTCAAATAAAGGGGTCCTAGAACAAATCAAGCCTGAGATTTTCCTTGAGGTTTTTTCAGGCTGTGAGGCCGTGTTCTGGAATAGTTTCAGACATTTCACCTGCATCTGTGGCTGGCATCTTCAGAGAATGGTTGGGTAGGAGTGTGTGTGGAGTTTAAATATTGTGAACCCCTATTGGGGAGTATATGTAAATTTGTGTAATTGAATGGTTAGTTTCTGGGTATAGAAATGCAAGGCTCGTTAGTGTCTGTTTGGCTGATGGTTGGTTGATAGTCCGTTATCTGCTGGAACTCGCGCTGTCCCTGGGTGGAATTCCTTTGTAAGTGCTGAGTTTTAATTCTATTGTATTTCAAAACTGGGAGCCAGATTTTGTTTACTTTTAGGGTTTCTTCTTTCCTGTTGAAGTTGTCCAGGTGTTTGTGGATTTCAATAGCTTCTGTGTGCATTCTGACATGATAGTTGTTGGCCTGGTCCAGAATTTCTGTGTTTTTAAATAGCATTTTGTATTCAGGTTTATTTATAACATGTTCTGCTACTGCTGGTTTTTCTGGCTGGCCCAGTCTGCAGTGTCTCACATGATCCTTAATTCGTGTTTGCACACTGCATTTAGTGGTCCCTATGTAAAGTTGTCCACAGCTGCATGGTATGCGATAAAGGTGTGAGAGGGTCTCTTTTGTCCTTGGCTGAGTGTAGCATTTCTTGGATTTTCTTGGTTGGTCTGTAGATTGTTTGGAGGTTGTGTTTCCTCATCAGTTTCCCTATTCTGTCTGTGACTCCTTTGATGTATGGTAAAAATACCTTCCCTTTGGGTGGCTGTTTTTCTTCTTCATTCCTGTGATTTTTTTCTGGGTCTGGCTGCTCTGGTGATGTCTGATCTGGAGTAACCATTAGCCTGTAGGGCCCAGTTTAGGTACCTCAGTTCATCCTCCAGGTAGTGGGGTTCGCAGAGCCTTTTTGCGTGGCCTACCAATGTTTTTATTGTGCTTCTTTTTTCTCCTTGGTGATGATTAGAGTTCTTGTGCAGGTATCTGTCAATGTGTGTGGGTTTTCTGTATACCTTGTGCCATAACTGTTGGTTTGGAAATGCTACGCTTCGCGAAGGACAAAAGAGACCCTCTCACAGTGGCAGGAGTTTACCGCATCCCACGCAGCTGTGGACAAGTTTACATAAGGACAATTAAGTGCAATGTGCAAACATGAATCAAGGAACATGAGAGACACTGCAGACTGGGCCAGCCAGAAAAACCAGCAGTAGCAGAACATGTAATAAACCAACTTGGACACAAAATGTTATTTTAAAACACAGAAATTCTGGACCAGGCCAACAGCTATCATATCAGAAGGCACAGAGAAGCTATTGAAATCCACAAACACCTGGACAACTTCAACAGGAAAGAAAAAACCCTCAAATTAAACAAAATCTGGCTGCCAGTTTTGAAAAACAATAGAATCAAAACTCAACACTTGCAAGTGAATTCCACCCAGGGACAAGGGGATTTCCAGAAGATAATGGCCCATCAGCCAACTATTACGACTTATTACCACCTTAGACAGCTTTTAAAAAGCTGTCAAGATGGATCTTTTCTCGCAGGCCTTTCCTGAATAACTATCCTGGCCCAAGACTCGGCTGTCCTTTCTGAGCTGTAATCAGATTTTTTTTTTAACTATTGTATGTTTTAATTGTTTTTCTTTCTAATTTATATATTTTTAATTACTGTATGGTTTTAATCTTTTATAATTTAATATTATTTTAAGGGGTGGGTGGGCTAGGGTACTGGGACTATGGAGTTTTTATATTGTAAGCCGCCCTGATTGTGTTGATAGAAATAAAAATTTAAATAAAATTTAAATAAAAAATTATTATTATTATTATTATTATTATTAACTATTAGCCAAACAGACACTAACGAGCCTTGCCTTTGTACATCCAGAAACGAATCATTCAATTACACAAATTACACAAATTTACATATCCTCCCCAACAGGGGTTCACAGTATATAAAGTCTACACACACGCCTGCCCAACCATTCTCTGAAGATGCCAGCCACAGATGCAGGCGAAACGTCAGAAAAAAACTATTCCAGAACACGGCCTCACAGCCCAGAAAAAAAACAAGGAAAATCTATGGATGCTGGCCGTGAAAACCTTTGACTTCACAAATCAAGCCTGAACTCACCCTAGGAGCCAAGATGACTAAACTGGGACTGTCATACTTTGGCCACATCAGGAAAAGGCAGGACTCACTAGAAAAGACAATCATGCTTGGCAATGTGAGCAGCGGTAGAAAGAGAGGACGGCCACAAGCCAGATGGATAGACTCCATCAAGGAGGCCGTGGCCCTGAGCCTTCAGGAACTGAGCAGAGCACTTGAGGACAGGGAGTCTTGAAGGGGTATCATCCAGAGGGTCAACATAAGTCAAAGTCAATTTGAAATCAGTTAACAACAACAGGAACAACAGGGGTGGAAACCCCTAAGTATTTCATCCTCACACATGGAAAGGAATAATTGCCATAGCTTGCTCTCCACTGTGGGAGAAAATGAAAATTCTTCCACAGTACTCTCTTCCTTCTGAAGTGTTGCAGAGGGAATTTATGTGGTGTAGAAAAAGGGTAGGGGGAGAGGGGTACTTTTGACAAAACCTGCTTTCTGTGCAGAGGCAAAGTTTCCTATGCAGGAAACAGGGGTTTTCTGTGAAGGTAACAGGAGTTTTTTGGGCAAAAAAAGGTTTTTTTGGTTTTGGTTTTGCACAGAAAACAGGTTTATGTGCAGGAAAACTGTTTATTCACAGAAAGCAGGATATAAATATTGAGAGAAGCAAATGTAGAACTTTTACTAGTCTATAATTCTTCCCAGTGGGGTTTCCCAACAGTGGGGAACCCATTTTTTTAACCTGAGGGTGAATAATAACAAATATTATTTCCATCCCTGCTCTTCAGCAGAGAAATGCAGAACACCAGGGCAGCAAACTCCTTGCTCCCAGGGCTGGTTTAAGGAAATCAGGGGGGTCCCTGCAATCCTTTATTTTGGGGGCCCATATGTTTATCTCAGGTCAATGTAACCTAACCTATTCACAGTACAGGTTATTCAGATTATTAGCGCGCTTGCAGAAAGTGCGGGATGAGTCCTTCCTGAATCTTCATTTGCGAAGAAAAGCCAAAGAGAGAGATGCCACCAATAATTTAGTTTGAAAAACTGTATTAAAGGCACTAATGTAATATTGATGTAGATTTCCTCAGCCAAACAGTAAACAAACATATTACAAAACACTCTAACGCAACACTCTCCTAATATTTAAATCTTAACTTTCCTTGCTTTTTGAGCATCAAACACGTTCACTAACTTCTCAATATCTAAGGAACGTGCTATCTGCCTTTCCACAGCTATTAGAGAAAGGCCTCTTAGTCCATGTCCTCCCTGGCTGTTGACTGGCCAGTTTAAATGCCCCTCTCCCTTTCCCAGCTCTCATTGAAATATACTTGTGTGGGGATTCTTCTTTTGTCTTTTAGTCTCTGAAAAAACAATTATGAAGTCGTTCAGGTACCTGCCAGCTGCTTTGGTGAGTTAATTAGGTTTTAGTTAGATAATTTGATACTTCATTTTATTTGAAAAGCAATTGGACATTTTTGAATATTTCTCTGCTTGGTTCTTGAACAAATATATACAGTTGGAAACGAGATAATTTAGTTCTCTTGTCCAGCTTGAAGACTGGCCTTATTCACCTCACCTTGTTAGTTTTGGCCCAGCTTTCTAATCTGTTAAGCTCCTTTTAAATTCTGTACCTGACTTCTGCACTGTTTTCTTCAAGTTCTGGGAAATTATTCAGCACTGAAATACATGTGTTTTTTCTGCAGAAGAAAGTGTATTTCTGTACAGAAAATCCATGTTTCTTGAACAAAAAACACTTTTTTAACACAGAAGCATAGAAGCATTGAGCCATAGAGTTGGAAGAGACCCTGAGGGCCATCCAGTCCAACTCCCTTCTGCCTTGCAGGAATACACAGCTAAAGCACTAAAGCACTCCTGACAGATGGCCATCCAGCCTCTGCTTAAAAACCTCCAGAAAAGAAGACTCTACCACACTCCCAGGCAGTAGCATATTCCACTGGCTAACAGCAATTACCATCGAGAAGTTCTTTCTAATCTTTAGAAAAAAATCTACACATATTTATATGCAGAGTACTTGCCTGGAGCACCTCAGATTGTGCAAATATGAATCAAAAAATCATAGAATCTTAGAATAGGAAGGGACTACAAGGGCCATATAGTCCAGCCCCCTGTCATCCAAAAAATATACAACTAAAGCAGAAAGAGGTCCATCCAACCTCTGTTTAAAGCCCTCCAAAGATGGAGAGTACACTACCTTCCAAAGGAGCCTATTCCATTGTCCACAGTAAAGACGTTCTTCCTGAAGTTTAGGTGGAATCTCTTTTCCTGTAGTTTGAGTCCATTGTTCCGTCTCCTAGTCTCTGGGTCATCAGAAAACAAGCTGGCTCCATCTTCCACATGCCATCCCTTTAGATATTTAAAGATAGCTATTGTAATGTCCTAGCTAACTCCAATTCAGATCAACACAACCACTCACCAGATTCAGAAGAACTTTGTTAAACATACAGAGTTGGTCACAATATACACAATTGTTGTGAGGACAGAAGGTTTGTCTAGTTACATGGTATACTTAAAGCCCACACAGTTCAACCATTACAACAGCTTACATCCTATTTGTTAGTAACTCAAAACATTCTGTCTTTCCATCACTAACCCCTCTTCTTCCGCCATACCAAACAAGAACAACCTTGACTACTCACTACTCCCAAATTCCTCTCCATACAACTGCTAATTGTCCCAGGCTGAGAATAGAAACAAACTTTGCTTCCCAGCACCCTCCCCTCTGTGGTATAACATATCCCATCATCCTTCATTACCAAATATATGCCCAAGCATGTCAATCAAGCATGCAAGAACCATGGCTGGATCAGGACCCTGATAGCTATCATGTCACCTCTTCGTTTTCTCTTCTCCCGATATGGGGAGAATACCGCACAGAAATATTCATTTTCTCTCACAGAGGGGAGAGAATTACAGAAATTAGTCACCTTTGAATGTGTGTGTGGGGGGGAGGAGGTGAAGATTTGCTTCTCTACATTCATCCTGAGCAAGTCTTTTGCCAAATCCATGCTACACAAATCATCCATTTTGAAACTGGATGATTTACCATGGCTCCTTCGTATAGAATACTGGGCTTTGTAGTTTTGTGAGGTCTTTACCTTTTTCTACCAAAGAGTGCTGGTGCCTCACCAAGCTACAAATCCCAGGATTCCATAGGAAGGAGCCATGGCAAATGATCGAGTTTCAAAATGGATTATTTGTTTAGTGTGGATCTGGCCACTGTAACGCATGGTGATCTGAAAAATGACATGCACCAGAGTGTAGGAGATTGTCCAGGTCAGCCCACCCACAAGGCCTGACCCTGACAGTCCCTAAGAGCACTTTGGACAGAGCTGACTCTGATGATGACGAGGATGATGATTCCACTTTTTCCCCAAGACTGGGACCCAAAGTAGCTGACACTTTTAGAAAAAACACAATTAAAACATACAAAAAGTATACATTAAAACAGAATTAAACTAATTAAAACAATATCAAAATATTTAAAAGAATAAAATATACCTTAAAGTATTTTTATTTTTATTTTTAAAAAAAAGTTTTAAAAGCTTTTAAAAACAATTCAATAAAACCATACAGCACCCCTTAGCCTGTTCTTAAAAACTGTCTGTTTTAAAAGCTTGCCTGAACAAAAAGGTTTTGGCCTGCTACCACCAGAAGGACTGCAGGGAGGGGGCCAGTCTGGCCTCCCTGGGGAGGGCGTTTCAGAGTCTCAGGGCAGCCCCGGAAAAGGCCCTCCCTCATGTCCTCACCAACAGTACTTGCAATGTGAAGTCAAAGGCTTTCACGGCCAGCATCCATAGATTTTCCTTGGTTTTTTTCTGGGCTGTGAGGTTGTGTTCTGGAAGAGTTTCTTTCTGACATTTCGCCTGCAGCTGGCTAAACCATTAGCCAAACAGACACTAACGAGCCTTGCATTTCTATACCCAGAAACTAACCATTCAATTACACAAATTTACATATCCTAAATATAATGTGATTATAGTGTGTTTAGATTAAAGGGAAAAATACATTAGTGTTAGGATAGATTTATTTTTGTATTAGTAAGAAAAGAGGAAAATAATTAGTATTATTTTTGAATTATTGTTATGGCCTTTTGCGGTTGGGTGTATTTTTTAGTAGAATGGTCTTACTCCAATAAAAAATTCCTCCAAAAAAAAAAATATCCCCAACAGGGGTTCACGGTATATAAACTCCACACACACACCTACCCAACCATTCTCTGAAGATGCCAGCCACAGATGCAGGTGAAACATCAGAAAGAAACTATTCCAGAACACGGCCTCACAGCCCAGAGAAAAACCAAGGAAAATCTATGTACTTGCAATGGTGGTAGGACTGAGAGAAAGGCCTCTCCCAATGGTCTCAACCAGCACTTTGAATTTTGCCCAGAAACAGACTGGCAGACTGGTATAGAACCACGCTGGCCAGGGTTTTTTTGGGGTGTGTGTGTGCAGATCTATCCAGAGCCCTACTGGCCTCTGGTGATGGGGAAATAGTTATGCAGCTATATGGAGGAGAAGCCATTCTTCACTTTCAAACTCAGGGGGTAGGAGAAGTTAAAGTGCCCTTACTCTTTATTTATTTATGTATGTAGGCATTTATACCCTGCTGTTTAGCCACAAAGGCTCCCAGAGCAGCTTACAAATTGCTTAAGCAATAGCAATTTACACATCTACACCACATTAAGCGGTTTCCAATACGTGAAGTTGAATGTGTTAGCTAATTGCCCCCACAAGCCGGGTACTAATTTTACTGACCTACAGAAGGATGGAAGGCTGAGTGAACCTTGGAGCCCTCTGGGATTGAAGCGCTTAGAACATTGCCAAACGAGATCCGTCAGATGACAAGCCTGAGAAGCTTTAAAAAAGCACTAAAGACGGATCTCTTTTGGCAGGCCTTTCCTAATTAGATCCCGGCCTCAGGGGATCCTGGCTTCTTTTAGTCCGCTGGCTATTTATTGTATTTATTGTTTTTAAAGGTGATTTTAGACCGTTGCTTTTAATTTACATTTGTTTAATATTTTTTTATGGGGGAGGGTGGGGGTGGGGGGTGTTTAGGGATTTTTATCTGTATTGTATTTTAATTTTTGTAAGCTGCCCCAATTGTTTTAACAGAGGGGCGGGGTATAAATTATTATTATTATTATTATTATTATTATTATTATGGCTTGCAGTTCTGGCATTTAACCACTGCGCCACCAGGGCTCCTCTTCATAAACAGACAATACTAGAGGTGTTTGAAAGCTGCAATGCAATTCCACCAATGTCTTCTCAGCTTTAAGCTTCATTGGGTTCAACATGACTTATTTCCAATTCAGCGTGTATAGGATCTCAACCTGACCTTTTCCAGATAGAGCTGTCGTTCTCCCCACCCCCAAAACTGCAATGTTAGCAAATACCTAATTTCCACCTACTATTAGTCAGCGTTTGACAGTATTTGACATGCAGCTATTAAAATTTGACACATGGCAGTGAAAATGAAGTCGTAGTCATCCACATTAGACATGTTTCATTGAGGAACTGGATTTCATAAAGTTATGTTCACTTGATTCGCTCAACAAAACTGTGAACTTTAGATTTTTAATGGTGAATTTTGATTTTGAAATCTTAAGCTTTTGGTCTTGGGGTCAAATGGGGACATCAAAATCCTATTCATGAAACTTGAAGGTTTTGCCAAGTTGGACGTTCTGTGACGTCATCCTACAGTTCTCACTGAGGTTAAGGTTCTCATATGCAGGGAACAGAATCATAGAATCATAGAGTTGGAAGAGACCCCAAGGGCCATCCAGTCCAACCCTCTGCAATGCAGGAATACATGATCAAATCATTCCTAACAGATGGCCATCCAGCCTCTGCTTAAAAACCTCCAAAGAAGGAGACTCCAACACACTCCCAGGCAGTGCATTCCACTGCCCAACAGCTCTTACTGTTAGGAAGTTCTTCCTAATGTTTAGCTGGAATCTCTTTTTATGTAGTTTGAATCCACTGCTCTGTAAACTAGTCTCTGGAGCAGCAGAAAACAGGCTTGCTCCATCCTCAGTAGGACATCCCTTCAAATATTTAAACATGCCTATCATGTCCCCTCTCAGCCTTCTCTTCTCCAGACTAAATATACCCAGCTTCCTAAGCTGCTCCTCTCCCAGTCTTTTAAGAAATTTCCTACAGATTTCTCCTTAATTAATCTTGCAAGTTTGTTCATCTCTCCCATCTCAATTCACTCTTGATTTTCATCTGAACTTTAAAGATGTTATCCAGCGGTCTGAAGCAGACGTTTCATTACCTCCTCCTTTAAAGATTGTGATTTACCCAACATCACCCAGGGAGTTTCTATAGCTGGTAAGGATTTGAAACCTGATCTGCCAAAGTCCTAGCCAAACACTCAAAGCACTAGACCACTTTGCCTCTCGAGATTTATTCAGAGGAGCTTTGCCATTGCGGTCCTTCGGCCTGTGAAAGTACACCTTGCCCAAGATCACCTGGGCTTTCCACTGCTGAGCAGGGATTCAACCCGTAGTCTTCCAGAATCCCAGGCCAACACCATGCTGGTTCTTAAAATTTAAGGGCCAGCCACCTTGAGTGCTTTCCTGGGAGAAAGGAGAAATATAAATAAAATAAGATTTATTCTGAGGAGGTTTGTCACTTCCTTCCTCTGAGGCTGAGTCCTTGATGCTTGTAAAATGGGTCCTCCCTTCCTTCATCCAACAAAAGACCTTCCTACTCCAATCAGTTCCAAATGCAGCACCCATCAATGGCTGTTAACTCTTCCAGAGCACCCATAGTCTAGCCCTGGGAACTTCCGAGAAATATTCTATTCCACTCAAAGTCCTATCCCTTCAGGGGAATTATCTCATATAAATATCACCCTAAAACACCACCCAAGTGTGCATGAATCCCCTGCTTTCTGACACATCAGTTCATGTCACCAGTCTATTGTCCAGACCTCCTCACTGTCAGTGTATTTCACAATCTCAGCTCTGCAGGATTGCTACAGTATAACCTGCCATTCCTCTTACTCTAGTCTTCTATCCAAATACTTCCAACTATCTTTGATAGCCTAGTGTGAGTGTCTGAAGTCTGAGTGTTTGCATGAATACTGTTGATATTGATTTCCAATAAAAATAATTCAACTGTGTATTTTGGCTTAGAGTCTCTTCCATTATTACTGGTATACATAAGTTAAAAGATCCCATGGTTGCCTAGCCTCTTGCATGCCAAGTTGAGTGAATTAAATTACCCTAATTATTATTAGGACATTAGAGGGTCCCCATGGACCCCAAGCAATTCAGGTAACAGCTGACCAGCACAGAACATAGTGGGACTATTACTTCCCTCTGCATGGAAAGTATGCTTCTATTGACGCTAGACTAGAATTTACTTTCTTTGCTGCATCACTTCACTCAAGCTAGACCACACTGACTCCTAAAAGATGTGTTCCTCCTTATCTGGGCATGGGGGTTGTCCCATCACTAATGGCATCCTGCTCTGTTCGGTTTTGTTTCTGTTGTAAGTCTTGGATTTCCTCTAGGTATGAGCTATCCAGTCTAAAGAAGAAGGAACATTCTGCAAATCTCTTTTGAGTTAAGGTGATAGGGGCTCCATCTCTCTCTCACATTGGACTTTTTCAGACACACCTTACCGCGCAAGAAGCCTCCATAACAGCAACGAAGCTGCTGAGTGGCAGGGGGTCCATTTCGGGTGACACCATCCCTCTCTCAGCATCATCCATGACTATTCCAGGTAGGATTGAGGGCAGCTGCGCCATTTTTTTATTCACGGACAACTTCCGTGAGTAAAATTGTCCATGAATAAAAAATCGCACAACCGCCCTCAATCCTACCCGGAACAGTCATGGATGATGCCAAGAGAGGGACGGTGTCGTCCAAAACGGACCCCCTGCCGCACAGCAGCTTTGTTGCTGTTACGGAGGCTTCTTGCACAATAAGGAGCATCTGAAAAAGTCCTTTCTCTCTCTCTTTCTCTCTGCTGCTAGAATTTGAGCCACTCTGCAAAATTAGAGCTGAGCTAATGCCTCAGTGGATTAAAGCGTCTGCACAAAGATCTCTTTTGCAGAACTTTTACCAGGAGTTCAGGAGGTGAGCTTCTGCAGTCTCCCAATAGCTTCCTAATTGGCAAGAAAATGGGGCTGCTAATGTTGAACATGGAGGCTAAGTCCTAAAATGCTGCCCTCTATCTAAACTCCCTCCCACCCCCAAAATGCTGAGTGGAGGAAAGATAATCCATTTATACATATACATAACAGAAGGAAGGAAGAGGGAGAGGGGAGAGGGAATGTTTTTGTATAGCAAATGACATGGTTCCTTGGCCTGACAAGGAGAGAATGTAGCGATCAACAGAAACATGTAATTCATTGATAGTATTCCCTTAAAAAAATAAAAATAAAAGTGCAAGATTCCTTCTGGTGTGTAATTTGCAGAGTGACTGTGATAGGTTACAGATATCAAAACACTATTGGTAAAGAGCTGGTGGTAAGGTGAAGTTCTTTCCATCGCTGAAGGAAGATCATCCTTTTTTAAAAAAAAAAAAGAAAATAAAAGATAGTGAGGTATTCTGGAGGGGTGTCTGCACAACAGTTTTCTCTATTCCTGACACAGCACTAAGAGGCACCCACACCCACATGCACACACACAAAAACACACAGAGCATACTGCAGATTTTACCCCTTGCAGATATTAAATACTTTTCGTAGTTTGATTGTGGTGGGCAGATTATGCAAGGGATATCCATGACCCTTGAGTCTACAAGACCTGAGCAGGCTATTAAAAAAGACAATTATGCTCAGGAAAGGATGGCAGTAGGCAAAGAGGGAGGCCACACGGTAGGTGGATGGATTGAAACAAGGAAGCTAGGGCTGCCCTGAGTCTGCAAGACCTGAGCAAGGCTGAGGATGACCATCTTGGACATCTGTCATGAACTCCCTGTTTGAAGACTCAGAGGAGGAGGAGGAAGCAGAGAACACAGATGAGGCAGAGGGGGAAAGTATACCTGAGTCTGAAGAAGCAGAGATTGCTCCAGCTTCCTCTGAGAGGCCTACTGAATGAAAGAAAACAAACCTCCCTCTGGAGAACAATCTGCCAGCTGGTGATAGATGATACAGATGACATGCTGCCTCCCTTCTCTGACTGCCAAAGAAACAAACGCCATGCCCAGTGGCATGTAAATACCAAACACTGACCTGTCTCCTCGTGAATGAGGCCAGTTGGGCTTGAAGCTCTGGCTATAAATCTGGACGCAGTTCTTCCTTCAAGCCAGTGCTGACAACTGCTTATCTCATGCTGTTGCACTCCTCCTGGAGTCTTGCTCACCTTGACTTCAGACAGACTTCTGGACTGTTGCAGTCTCTTCTTGCTGACCACAGACTTGGACCACGGACTTGACTCTATGGAACTCTGGACTGGCTACTTGTATGGACTCTTGGTAACTGAACTCTGGACCGGTTTTTGACTACTCTTGCATCTTGTATGGGTTACTGTGACTGACTTCTGGACTGGCTCTTGTTCTATTGTGGATAGTTGGCAACAGGTTAGAACTGCACCCCTTACCCTCTTGTTCCTGCATTCCCCCATTGCTCCTCAGGTGCTTGCTAATATGAGTTGAGGGCAACACTTTCCATTCATAGGGTTACCACAAGTCCAGGCTGACTTGATGGCAAATAACAATGACAAATCCATGATTTTTTTTGGGGGGGGGGCTGGGTTGTAAATCATATTATGTACAGCTGCAAATAAAGGCCAACATCCTACACTGAGTTTGTGTAGTGTAAATCTGCACTCATGTGTTTCACCCACTGTGCATTTTGAAGTATGGGGGTGGGTGCAGGTTTAGAGATGGAAAGTGTGGTGGTTGCACTACACTAGGCTGCCTTGAGTCCCAACTGAAGGACAATTTCATGGGAAGGGGCAGGCCAATGCCCTTACTTTGCTCCTTCCTTATGCCAACACCCTTTCCCCATGTCAATACCCTGGCAAAAGGAAGGTTCTGAAGAACTTGAACACTTGCTCGTCAGTTTGTGACATCTTCTTTAGATCTAGCAAATGCACAACTGTACCGTAGCTTGTTGGTAAGTTTTCCATCTCATATACCAAAAGTGCCTGAAATTTTAAGATCTGGTGGGAAATTTGCCAAACAAGGATATTGAGCTCCCCTAGCACAAGAAGACAGGGCCTCTCAGTGGTGGCCCATAGACTTAGGAATCCTTCCCTAGGGAGACTAGAAAGGCATCCTCCTTGCTGTCCTTCTATTGGCAGGAAAACCCTTTTTTATCTAGACAGTTTTTTTTTAGAATCTACATATATAAAACTCTTGGGGTACACAATGGCCTTAGGTATATAGGTGTGTTGCCTTTTGAGTATGTACAATGGGTTTAGGTTTGTTGCCTATTTCAGTGTGCTGATTGGCTGCTCCTGTCACTCCCTCAGCCAATCACCACCCACATGCAAATCACCACCCACATGCAAATTCCCTCTCCACCTCACAATCCACTCCTGCCACTCATGGCCAATCTGCATACTGGGAGCAACCAAACATTGTGGTACAGTGTTGGCTATAGTTATCAAGGAAGCAGGTCTTTCCAGTTCAGCAGGGTCTCAGGGCTGCACAATTCCTAGTTATGATTTCAGTCTACACAGTAATATCATTTCTATTCCTGCTGTCATGGGACCCAGGCAGTCAACTGGTGGCAGCAGCAGGACACTGTTGCTGCCGCTGCTGCCACTGTGACAGGACCTAGGCAACCCCGGTCTATCAGGAGTTTTGGGGGGGAGAGTTTTTTAACGGCATATGGTACACCGGGTCCAGCTAGTTGAAGGAATTTTAACAAGAGCTAGAAGTGCTATATTATTTTAAACTGTATTGTTTAATTTTTAAAATCTTTTTAGAGTGTATGTTGTTAATGTAATGACTGGAGATGATTTACACAACTTTAAATCAGGCAATAAAGGCACTGAGCTAGTCAAAGTTTCCCTATACCTTGGCTCAGTCATTAATCAGAATGGAGATTGACGTCAAGAAATCAGAAGAAGACTAGGGGCAGTTGCATGGCAGTTTTTATAGCGATAGTTTGTGCATGATCGCATTTTTGCACCAGTGCCGCATAGTTTACATGTTTTAGTGCGAAATTGGTTGCTTTGTTGAGTTTTCTGCTTTGCAGTTCACACAGACAGAGGTGGGTGGCGTGGCCTCCCAAGCCCATCTGGGGGAAGATGACGGGAAGCCGAGAGGGAGGGACGGAGAAAGAGAGAGAGAGAGAGCTGGCACCTTTCCCTCTCTGATTATCAGAGGAATGCCTGCTAGTTTTCAGCCCTTAGCAGGGAGTGCTCCCTCTTCTTCCCAAAGCAAGAAGGGTGGGAGGACGGAGGCAGACTTTCAGCTCTGAGCAGCCATCCCCCTCAAGCCCCCTTCCCCTCACCCACTATCCCTCCCTCCCTCTCTCTCTCTCTCTCTCTCTCTCTCACACACACACACACACACAAATGTGATCACAGCAAGGTGAGGGAGAGAACAGCCAGAGAAGCAGATCACTACTCAGAAGATTATCACACGACCTTCTTAATCTGGAGCAGGGATGACAGGAGATCGCCAAAGAGTTTCTGTTCACACGACGTCGTCCCCGCCCAGTTCTGCTCCCGTGCCCCCTCCATTCTGTTTCAGTTTTCTTCAATTGACAGATTAATCAATCAATAGATTGCCCTTCCATAATGAAATAAGGGGCTTGTGAACAGGTGTCCCATTATGCTGGCCTATGCCAGCCACAGTGGGAGGTCCCTTCCGAAGACTTCCGGGTGCGATCGGGATGAGGAGGTAAGTGGCACCCTTGCTTTTCCCCTTCCCAGGTTACTTGTATAATTTAAAGGGTGTTCGGGGGCTTTGTATCCTTTTTTTGTTTTGGTTTTTACATTTGGTTGTCTTTATACTTTTAAATTTCCTGCACATCGTTCTCTTGTGAGAACGTGCGGGATTTGCTTTCCGGGATGTGAATGCAGCTTTACGATGGCTGCATTCACTCCCGGAGGACTGAGGGGAGGGGGAGCAGCTAACGTGGAATAAGGTGGGTGTATGAAAAAAAAAGTGTTTTAACTGGAACAGGGATGGGAGTGGGGCGGGAGTGGGGCAGGTGGGGGGGTAGCAGGATGGAAACGCTATCAGATGGTGTGTTTGATCATCTCCATAATCTCTCTCTCTCTCTCACTCACACACACACACACACACACACAGAGGGGTAAAGGCTAACTGGGGATTCCCCAGCCCCAGCAGCCAAGCACGGATCTTTTCCATGGCTAGGAACAACAGGGGCTGGATCTTTTCATTTGAGGCGCCTCCATCTCTTACAGGTCCACCCCTCCCTGATCAGTCCAACCAATCACAGCTCAGCTCTGCTGTTGTTGTTTTGGGAAGATTGCTGGTAATTCACACAGACTTTTGCAAAATGGTAGTTCACACAATCAATAGTGCGCTAAGTCGCACTTCTTTTCAAAAGAGTCGGGGAAAGTAGCAAAAGCCCTTATTACACTACTTTTGAGTTTTTGAGCTCCCCCGCTTCTGAATGAGGTGATATTGTGGCGCGATGTGTGTGAACTATTAGGAATTTTAGCAAATTTTTCATGGACTTATTTTGCCGTGTAAATGGGCCCTCTGGCTGCTGTCACATAGCAGAAATAATCCAGTCTGACACAGCTTAATAATAATAATAATAATAAAATTTATTTATACCCCGCCCCTCTGCTAAAAACAATCGGGGTGGCTTCCAACAATTAAAACATTATAATAATGACTAAAAACACCACCCACCCCCACCCTCCCACATAAAAAGACATTAAACACAATAAGATTAAAACCTTCTAGCTAAAAAAACACATTAAAAACAAATATATACATAATTTTTAAAAAGCCAGGAGACTGAGTTCCTGAGGCCGGGATCTAATCAGGAAAGGCCTGCCGAAAGAGATCCGTCTTTAGTGCTTTTTTAAAGCTACTCAAGCTCGTCAGCTGACGGATCTCATTCGGCAGGCCATTCCACAATTTGGGGGCGATTACCGAAAAGGCCCTCTGGGAGGTTGCAGACAGCCTAGATTTTTGTGGCTGAAGCAGATTCCTCCCAGAGGACCGGAGTATGCGGGGAGCTTTAACTGTCATGGCTGAATGCTGTGGAATTCTGGGATCTGTACTTTTGTGTGATATTTAGCCTTCTCTGTCAGAGAACTCTGGTGCCACAACAAACTACAAATCCCATGATTCCATAGCATGGAGCCATGATAAAGTGATGTCAAACTGCATTATTTCTGTGGTGTGTCAGCAGCTTAGGACTTGGAAGGGCAGCTATGAAGGAGCTAGGCAAGATTCTTAAGAGTAAAGATACATCACTGAATAGCAACATCAGGATTGTGCATGCCCTTGTGTTTCCCATTTCTATGTATGGTTTTGAAAGTGGGATAGTGAAGACAGCTGATAAGAATCTGATAAGAATCTGAAAAGAAGAGAATGACCAGATTTGAAATGTGTTTGAGGATAGTCCTATGGATGCCATAGATTGCCCAAAATGCGAATAAAGGGGTCTCAGAGCAAATCAAGCCTAAACTCTCCCAGGAAGCCAAGATGAGTAAACTGAGACTGTTGTACTTTGGACATGGATGGAGGACCATCGCCTCCCAAAAATACTACTCTACGGTGAACTCGGCACGGGTCAGCGTAAGAGGGGCGCTCCAAAAAAGCGATACAAAGACTCCCTGAAACAACATCTCAGGCTTGGCCAAATTGATCACCAACAGTGGTCCGCCCTGGCCTCACATCGGGAGGCATGGAGACGCACTATCCACAATGCTGCAGCCTTATTTGAGAACTCACGACGAACAAGTCTTGAAGAGAAACGACAACGCAGAAAGAATCACAACCCAAAAACATCACCCAAGGAGACCTTCTGCTGTGCTTTTTGCAACCGGACTTGTTTATCTCGGATTGGCCTTTTTAGTCATCAGCGCGCTTGCAGAAAGCGCGGGATGAGTCCTTCCTGAATCTTCGTTTGCGAAGAAAAGCCAGAGAGAGAGAGATAATGAGAATACATGACTCATTGACTAGAAAAGACAATAATGTTTGATAAAGTAGAAAACAGTAGGAAATGTGGAAGTCCTCATTGCAGGTGGATAGACTGAACCAAGGAAGCTATGACTCCCCTGTGTTTGCGAGACCTGAGCAAGGCTGTTGAAAATATGGTGGTATGGACGTCTATCAAAGCTGACTTGATAGCAGTTAACAAAAATGTTTAAAATATGATTAATACAGGTCGACCCCCATATTCATGGATTCGGTATCCACAGTTTCACATCTGAAAAAAATATGTTCTTCCTAGGCATTTCTAAGTCCTCCAATGCAATTCTGTGGTCAACTTCTGGCATTCATTTCATTGAAAATAATAGTGTTCCCTATTATCCACAGTTTCCGGTATCCATGGGGTGTCTTGGAATGTATCCCCCATGGATATGGGGGTCAACCTGTAGTTTAACTCAGTTTTAAAATTGATCTTTTGTATGACCTGTCGGGAATGATTTGATTGTATATTCCTGCATAGCAGAGGGTTGGTCTGGATGGCCCTTGAGGCCTCTTCCAACTCTATGATTCTATGATTCTGTGTTTTTAATCGTGTCGTTTTTAATATGTAAACCACCTTGAGTCACAGGACTTTATCAGGTTAGCCCCTTTAAACTTTCTTTTGTCGGCATAAAATAAAAAAAAGTCCGGCAAAAGAACGACCCCTCCCATCAGTTCCTTCCCCCCATTACTTGCCTTCCTCTCCCAGCAACATCAGCCTCAGCAATAAATCCCGCGAGACTTCTTCGCGTGGGAAATTCAAAAATAAAAACAAAACTAACACATTAAAAGTTTTAAAAAGCACCTAAACACACTTTAGAAGTCACAAGTAACCCAGGGAGGGTCATTAAAAATAGCAAAACTTACCTGGATGTCCTGGTCTCACACTGAAGTGTTTGCGCTCGACCGGCCATTTTCGTTGCAGTGACGAGATTTAAATGGCCCGAGGTTTCACATGCCAGCAATGCCGGCACTAAAACACCACAGGAGATCTATTGATGGCTTCAGCCATCAATAAAAAGTCATGGGATTTTGACAGGACATAAATGTGAAAGGGCGATATTGTCTGATCTGTGTGCCCTTTCATGTTTGTGTGGCTTTGTTATGACACCATATTTAGGGCATCTGATAAAGTGCTCAGTCTTGGGGGAAAGGCAGGATATAAATAAAGTTAACAATAACAATAATAGTATGCAAAAGGGATCTTGTAGCACCTTTGAGACTAAGGACTTTATCAGGTTTAGCAAATATGGCATCATAGCGACACCTAATTAACACAAAAGGGCACACATATCATAGGACATCACCCTTTCATGATTTTGTCCCATCAAAAAACTGTTCCTTTTTATTGACAGCCCAAGTTATCAATAGATCTCCTGTGGCACTTTGTTGCTGGTATTGCCGGCATTTGAAACAGCGCACCATTGTGCTCCCGTGAATACAGCATCAATGACAGAACACATCTGGGTGAGATTGTGAAAACCAGGTAAGGGATGCTCTTTTTATGAACTGCCCCAATTTACTTTTAAGTTGTAAAGTGTGTTCCTGTGCTTGTGTGTACTTTTTGTCCTTGTTTTTTTTTTTTTGAATTTTTCAAATTTACTGCACTCCTGTCTTCTCACAAGAATTGGTGAAATCTTGAACCCAGAACCCAGAAGTGAATAGAGCTCTGTTTGTGCTCAGTTCATGCTGAAGGGCTACCTTTGAACACTACAGAAATTAGTTCTGGTAGGAAGGGTCCTTTTGCCAGGAGAAAAACACTTTAAAATACGCCAGCAAAAGAATTATTGTAGAGGCTTGTCTGATAAAGTCCTAAGTGAGAGAAAGAATTTGTAGCATAAGCTTTAGTAGACCTGGTCTATTTCCTGAGGAGGCAGACATAGACTGCGTCTGCACTGAAGAAATAATCCAGTTAGACACCGCTTTAACTGCCATGTCTCAAGACTATATACTGAGAATACTGAGTACAGAATACTGAGATTTATAGTTTGTTGTGGCTCCAGAGCTCTGTGACAGAGAAGGCTAAATATCTCACAAAACTACAAATTCCATAGCATTCAACCATGGCAGTTAAAGCGGTGTCAAACTGGATTATTTCTTTCGCTACAAATTCCTTCTCTCAGTCACAAAGGTGCTACAAGACCCCTTGCTTTCTGATATTCCAGACCAGTGATTCTTAACCTGTGGTTTGAAGACCCCCAGGGGGCCACAATTTCCTCAAGAGGGCATGAGAAGGCTTGAAGGCTGCTCAGCCCACACCTTCCCTGCAGTGGAGTTACAATGTAACAGGAGCCAAGGCAAAGGCTAGCTGGCTGGCTTGACCTGCACATTGCCATTCAATCCACTCCAGCCACAAACTTGCCGGAAGAAGCAGGAGAAAAGTCTTCCCTCCCCCTCCAGTGCCTCTGAGGGAAGGTTTAATGGATGGTGTATTATTATTATTATTATTATTAATTATTATTATTATTATTATTATTGATGAATGTTGCTGTCCTTGAGCAAGCAGGGATCACCAGCATTGAGGCCATGATATTGAGAACACAGCTGCTCTGAGCAGGGCACGTTTCTAAGATGGAGGACCATCGCCTCCCCAAAATAGAACTCTATGGTGAACTCGCCACGGGTCAGCGTAAGAGGGGTGCTCCAAAAAAAGCGATGCAAGGACTCCCTGAAACAACATCTCAGGCTCGGCCAAATTGATCACCAACAATGGTCCGCCCTGGCCTCACATTGGGAGGCATGGAGACGCACTATCCACAATGCTGCAGCCTTATTTGAGAACTCACGCCGAAGAAGTCTTGAAGAGAAACGACAACGCAGAAAAAATCACAACCTGGAAATATCACCCAAGGAGACCTTCTGCTGTGCTTTCTGCAACTGGACTTGTTTATCTCAGATTGGCCTTTTTAGTCATCAGCACGCTTGCAGAAAGTGCAGGATGAGTCCTTCCTGAATCTTCATTTGCAAAGAAAAGCCAGAGAGATTACTATTACGGTACTATTATTCTCTGGCTTTTCTTCTATTATTATTTCTTTAGTTAAATCTTTGGGGTCCAAAGCAGCAAAAGATATTTAAAGGGAGTCACTGAAAAAGAAGGTTAAGAGCCACCGTTCCAGACAAACACAGCTATGTCTTTGAATAACAATAATAACAAGTCCAGGGAATACCAACATCACCCGGGTACGCTTTGGCAGGCATTTAAGCACCCTTTCTTGTACAGGGAAAAAAGAGTGGAGTTTCAGGTATATTACCATCCCTGCTGTGTTGTCTCAAAGGATGTTGGTGTTACATCTCTTCCCCCCCCCCGCATTTTTCAGGTGTGCACAAAGCCAGCTTCCGACTCTAGTACCGTTTTGAACAGTTCCAGCTCCTTGCTAATGGTTTCCCTTCAATTCCTGCTCCCAATTAACCTTTCCCTCTCCCTTTAATCCAGTCCGTTGCACTCTGCAACATTCCCAGTTTTTATCAGACTAATTGCATTTTTTCATCTCCTTCGTTTGATCCCCTCCTCTCCAAATCTAATTATACTGTTATCATGGGTGCTGAGATGGTGTAAAACCATTGGGTTATTGATAATTTCTGTTCATTAACTGTTTTCTTTTTAAAGAAACCAAGCACCTTCTCCATGTTTTACACACAGATACAAACGTAGAAACTAACTGCCAATTGGTTGTGCAGACAGCAATTTTTACAGCTCAGATTACATGAAGGCTGAGATCCAACATTGTGGTTACATAGCTAACATTTCTTCATAAGGATTTAATATTCTGATGAGATCCTAGAGTTTAACAGCATTGGTATGGCCTTTCACAGGGTCCCCCATAATATTCTTGCAAAGAAGCTAGCAAAATGTGGGCAGACATTGTGACTGTTAGGTAGATTTGTAATTGGTTGACCAACTGAACCAAAAGGGTGCTCATCAATGGCAGTGTGATGTGGCAGCTAAAAAAGCCAATGCAATTCTCGGCTGTATCAATAGGAGAATAATGTCTACATTGAAGGAAGTAATAGTACCACTCTATTCTGCTTTGGTGAAACCTTGTGGTCTCTTCCAGCTCTATGAATCTATGATTCTAAGAGACCATGAGGGCCATCCAGTCCAACCCCATGCTTCCATGCAGGGTTGGGTCTGCGGCTTCCAGTGCATCTTTACATTTGCCGTTTTGTCCCTCGCCTATTGCTACAGGGCTTTTTCAGAATTGGATTTGTCCTTCGAGCCTGTGCAATTGATTTTTCTGGTTGAGCACAGCGTGCACAGAACTGGCCTCACCCTTTAAACCAAACGTTCATCTGCTGTGACCTTGCAAGCATGGACGGTAGCAGCGAGGTCCTCGGGTTGTAGGATTGAATAGAGTTTCCTTCTCTTAGAGGGTTGGATGAGCACCATCTGCCCAGGTTTGGGATTAGAGTTTTCCTTCTCCTAGGATGGTTGCCATAAGGCTAGAGATCCCATCCTGCCCTTTGACGCTCTTTGTCAGACCCTTCGGTTTTGACCTGTCTGGCATGGGAGACCCTACCGGTGGCTATTATGCCACCGCCAGCATAGCTCAAAACATCATTAGGGTACGCAAGCCCCTCTCCCATGACAATGGGGCATCAATGGAGAAGTTCCATGCAGGAATGCACAATCAAAGCATGCCCAACAAATGGCCATCCAACCTCTGCTTAAAAAAACGCACAATCAAAGCATGCCCAACAAATGGCCATCCAATCTCTGCTTAAAAACTTCCAAAGGAGGACACTCCACCACAGTCTGAGGCAGTGTATTCCACTGTTGAACAGCTCTTGCTATCAGGGAGTTCTTCCTAATGTTTAGGTGATATCTCTTTTCCTGTAAAATGGAGTCAATTGCCGTTTGTCCTAGTCTCTGGAGCAGCAGAAAACAAGCTTGCTCCACCTTCAATTTGACATCCTTTCAAGTATATAAACATGGCTATCATGTCACCTCTTCACCTTCTCTTCCCCAAGCTAAACATACCCAGCTCCCTAAGCTGCTCCTCATAGGGCATAATGGCTTCCAGACCTCCCATCATCCTGGTCGGCCCCCTCTGGATATGTCCCAGCTTCTCAACATCATTCTTGAATGGTGGTGCCCAGAACTGGACAGTTCCACCTCAAACAAAAAATGTCCAACCATTTCTGCAGGGGAACATATGCATGCATAAGATACCAACGTATCCTAGCTGAGGTTGTGAATAAACACTTTCCCCCATCTTCTTTATGACCCCAGTAGAAGGGAACTCTCCCAACACTGATTTCTTCAGAGCTCTTCTTCATCTTCTCCAGGCCATTTTTCCCCAGTACAGAAGGTGTGTTGCAAAATGCTGCCTTTAGCATGTAACACAGGGCCAGGCAAGTTCAGGCATAGGTTGAATTCAAAATTAAATATTTCATCCATGTTCTCTTCAGGAATTCCAGCAGCCAATTCTGCTAAAGGTCCACTAAGTTGTCACCTGAGCTCCCCTATGCATGCATACTGGTGTGTAGAGTCATTATATATGCAGCAAACCCTTTATAAGTTCTGTAGCAATGCCTCTGCAAAACTCCAAGCTTGCAAGACAGATGTTTCTTAGGTTAAAAGACCATAATTAGGGAAGGCATTTCTTCTGAAGGACTGCCGCCTCCTGGATTGGTAAGTCTAGTTGTAATAGATGGCTTGTTCATCTCCTCAGTTCAAAGTGTCTCTCTTTCTCCTTCTGGAGATTTCCTTTAATTCCAGCTGCAACGTGTCCATGGGAGGGTGACCAAAAAGGTGAAAGGTCTGGAAGCCATGCCCTAAGAGGAGCATCTTAAGGAGCTGGGTATGTTTAGCTTGGAGAAAAGAAGGCGAAACGGTGACATGGTAGCCATGTTTAAATATTTGAAAGGATGTCATATTGAGCATGGAGCAAGCTTGTTTTCTGCTGCTCCAGAGACCAGGACATAGAGTAGACTCAAACTACTGGAAAAGAGATTCCACCTAAACAGTAGGAAGAACTTCCTGTTGGTTAGAGCTGTTTGGCAGTGGAATAAGCTGCCTTGGAGTGTGGTGGAGTCTCCTTCTTTGGAGGTTTTTAAGCAGAGGCTGGATGGCCACCTGTCAGGAGTGGTTGGATTGTGTGTTCCTGCATGGTGGAATGGGCTTGGACTGGATGGCCCTTGTGGCCTCTTCCAACTCTATGATTCTGCCTCCAGATACCTAGGAAATAATAATAGAATCACAGAGCTGGAAGGGTCCCCATCGGCTATGATGTCCAACACTCACACCCAGGGCAGGATTTCCTGCCAGAGCATCACCAGAAGGTATCTGCCCAGCCTCTTTTTAAAAACATCTGCAGAAGGAGACCACACCACCTCTCTAGGCAATTGGTTCCATTGCTGAACCTTTTATCACTGTGAAGAAGGGCCTTCTAATGATCAATCAAAATCGGCTCTCCTGCAACTTCAAACCATTAAACCTTTTCAACACTCTGGGACAACAGAGAATATGTGAAAATATTCCAAAATGGTCTAAAAACAGGCCTTATGTCAGGAAACCCTGATAAGAAGAATTTTAGACAAGCAAGAATCTTTGCAGTTTGGGAATACGTCTAAGTGAAAAATGCACATGGTCTTTTTCTTACAGGAAGCTACATTTTCTGCACAGAAAACAAGCTTTCTTCAGAAAAGACAGAACTTTCTGTACAGAAATTACCTTTTCTGCATAGGAAACTTGTTTACTACACAAGAAAATTGTTTTCTGCACAGAAACCAGTGTTTTCCTTGCGGAAAATAAATTTCTGCACAGAAAATCATCAATCCAAGAGACTGGAAAAGGTAGCCTTACCTTTCACAGACCAAAGCTCCTTATACAGTACAGATGGCCAAAAAAGCAATACACGGACTCCCTGAAGCAACATCTCAGGCTCGGCCAAATTGATCACCAACAATGGTCCACCCTGGCCTCACATCGGGAGGCATGGAGACGCACTATCCACAATGCTGCAGCCTTATTTGAGAACTCACGCCAAACAAGTCTTGAAGAGAAACGACAATGCAGAAAGAATCACAACCCGGAAACATCACCCAAGGAGACCCTCTGCTGTGCTTTCTGCAACCGGACTTGTTTATCTCGGATTGGCCTTTTTAGTCATCAGTGCGCTTGCAGAAAGTGCGGGATGAGTCCTTCCTGAATCTTTGTTTGAGAAGAAAAGCCAGAGAGAGACCTTTCACAGTTCAGACCAGAGGTTTGGAAAAGTTACTTTTGGACTGCAACTCCCAGAATTCTCCAACCAGTATGGCCATGTTTTCTGGGAGGTTCTGAGAGTTTCAGTCCAAAAGAGCAATTACGAAGATTCTACATCAAGGAGATGGAATAGAACTCTACTCTCACAGTGTTGTCTGATGATGGTGCATTAGAAAACGGCATTAGAAAACAACATTGCACATTGCAATTGTAATGCACCATGGCATGACATGCACAATTCTGCTTCTCAACCTTCAGCTGAATGAGGCTGTTCCACCTTGGACAAAAATGTCCCACTGCTTCTGTAAGGGTACTTACACATGTGTAAGTCACTAACAGGATGCCAGCCAATGTTTGCAGCTCAAGTTTATGTTTCCTCTGATCTTGGAGTTCACCACAGCTCTTCTCAGGTATTCCAAACTCCACATGATTAGCAATGTGTGAGCTTCACTATCCATGCTATCTCTACTACATATTTACCACCATAGCCCCCCATGTATGGCAGGTGTGTAGCCTAAAGTGGGGAGCCTATTGTTGGTCCATAGACAGATTATGCAGTTTACATAAAATGGAGCAGTGAAGACTGCATGCATAAATCAGACTCCTCCACCCCATTCACAGAGTGTGGTGGAAAAAAAGAGAGGAGGTCAATTGAGTATGGCTCCTCTGATCCCAACCACTGGCCTATATGTACTTGGATTTTTTGTCGTTGTTCTAGAACAAGGATACTTGCAACATCTGCTCCTCCTTTCCTTGTTCCCTTTGAATTTAGCTGCAATCTATGCAATAGATGGGGAGAAAATGGATTTTCTAAGTAACAATATATTGTTGAAAGGTATCCATATAATGCAAAATTTTGTGGGCTAGCTTGTTCATGATTCACAATAAAGACACATTACTTTTACAACAGACCTGTTTCTAATGAGAATGATTTTTGCTTTGGAGTCTTCCCTTGGAGGCATGGCTTGGAACACTGTCATGATGGATACGAATACATCAACATTTACTGCTACACAGTTTGTGTGATTTGAGCTCTAATGCTCATGCATCGACAAAGCTAGTTCTCACTAGTAGCCCTCGAAAGAGAAGAGAAAGGAAGGAAGCCACAGCAAGCTTTCCCATTCTGGTGGATGCCGCATTGCTCAAACCAAAGTAAGATCTCCTGGTTGCAACTCGGAAACCCTAAGCAGGAAAGATGAAAAGGATGAGCAGGCGTTTGACCTCCTCCTGGTCTGATGGGCAAAGAGGCTGGCTTTCCTCAACCTTTCTAGTTCTGTTTTAAAACCTAGTGCAGTTGGTTCTTTGATTGGTTTGGTCGTCTTGAGGGAGTGCCTGACTGTATGCAGTGGCCCTTGGCAACTTCACAAAGCAGCAAAATGCATATGATGCATATTAGATTTATGGGGGTCAGCACGCACACACACACACACAATGACAAATCTCCTTCTGACACTGCAGTGAAGAATGGACTAAAAAGTTGCCTTGGTACTTCAAGTCAGGTAAGTTCCTGGAAGGGCAACGTTGCACATTATTCAATGCTTGACAGGGCAGACAAAGGATCCCTTTTATTTCCCTGACAGTGTGCAAATTTCTTCAGTAGGGAAAAAAAAACACCCTCTGCTAAATACAATGGAATCACCTTGGCCTTGGAGTGTAATGGGGAAAGGTACAGCTTTAATCTATGCACACAGGGAGAGAAAGAGCGCACGTTTTCTCTTCACCTTTTCTCCCAGGAGGTAGGAATTTCAGCCCAGGGGCACAGACGCTTGTTCATAATGATTCCCCATTACGAAGTTTCCAGTGTCCATTTTGTTGTCTTTTTCTTGACACTGTTTTCTTTACAAAGAGGAGAAATGGATGGACAGACAGACAGGCAGAGAAAAACCAAGAGGGGGAGAATTCATCTCCCAGCTAGGAAGAATAGAAGGGAAATAGAAAAATGTTCTGGTTAGTTTCCCATGAACTGTACAAGATGTTCTGGGAGGAGGGAGGGAAAATGGGAGAGAAAATGAATTTCTGATGTCAATTAGAGAAGGCCCTGACTAGATTATAGAACACTCTGGGAGTCTTATAAGAAGCTGGAAATGTATTCATGCGGGGAGAAGCCCAAAAGGAACTTCATGCAACTCCATGGATGGTCTGTTGACCAAGGAAGTTACTCCCGCCCTGGCTAGCTGAGCTTCAGTCTGGTTTGCAGGAAAATGATACAGTGGGCCCTAGTATCTGCTGGGGTTTGGTTCCAGGACACCCCATGGATTCCAAGATCTATGGATGCTCAAGCTCCATTATACAGTCAGCCCTCTGTATCCAGAGATTTGTCATCCATGGATTCTACCATCCAGAGCTTGAAAATATTCAAACAAACAAAAATTCCAAGAAGCAAACCTTGATTTTTCCATTTTATATATGGGGTACTATTTTACTCTGCCATTGTTTGTGTGTGTACTTGATCATCCATGGATTTTAGTATCCACAAAATCAAAACCCAGTGGATACCAAGGGCCCACTGTATACAGTGGCATATGAAATAGTGTCCATTATATAAAATGGCAAAACCAAGGTTTGCTTCTTGGATCTTTTAAAAAATATATATTTTCAAGCTGTGGATGGTGAAATCTGTGTATGTCAAATCTATGGATACAGAGGGCCAATAGTAGATGAACTGGGCTCCCTGTCAGAATTGTTTGGCTACTGAGTCATTTAGGAAGGATAGGGCAGCACCAACAAGATTTCACATTTTCCATCTTTGGAAGTTTTTAAACAAAGGTTGGATGGACATCTCTCGGGAGTGTTTTCGCTGATATTCCTGCATCGCAGAATGGTGTTGGGCTGGATGGCCCATGGTGTCCCTTCCAACACTAGGATTCTGGGATTCTTTTTTTTTTTATCTTTATTTTTTAAAGTTACATATTATCCATATCAATATCATTTGTCACATTTTGTTTTGTACATTCAAGTTTACATATATATTACACATATTTCACATATTTCGCAAATCTTGTCATGTTTCATTGTCTATACTTTCCGACTTACTTTCATAACTTCCCCCCCCCTTATATTCAAATCTTGGAGTTGTAGAAAAAAGAAGAAAAATACCTCTTTCTCCCCCCCTCCTCACTTCCTTCCTCTAACCTTTATTGCTTAGGTTGCTCTTTATTTGTCTATCCTTATTCTTTCTGCCTTTTTGGTTATCCTCACTGCTACTTCTAAGCTATTTCGTCATACCATACGAACTAGATTTTCCTGTCTGATTTCCAGACCTTATCTTTTTTCTTTGCTTTCTCTAGGTTTGATTCCTATTTCTCTTGTTCTTTTTTTCCCCTTTTGCTATTTTTCTTCCAAAAAAAGTAAAATAGGTTCCCATTCCTTTTCAGTTTTCTCCACTGATTTTCCTTTTAGTAATGTTGTCAATCTATCTGCATCCATCATTTCCCACAATTTAATCTTCCACTCCTCTATCGTGGGAATTGATTTTTCTTTCCATTTTTTTGCAAATAAGATTCTTGCCAGTGATATCATATACAGTATGATCCTCCAATGATGTTTCAGATTATCTCCTTTAACCTCCCCTAACATATTTAACAAATAGATCTCTGGTTTTAGAGGATAGCATGCACCTAGAATCTCTTTAATCTTAATATGGATTTGCTTCCAATACTTTTTTGCCTTGGGGCATTTCCACCACATGTGGATTAGTGTCCCCATGCCCTCCTCACATTTCCAGCATTTTTTCTTCCCTGTTTTATACATTTTGTCCAGTTTGTGCAGAAGAAAGAGTGCTAAAACTAGAAGCCCAGGAGACCTCCAAGCATAGTGAAAATGCCCTCTACACTCTCTAGACGGCCATAAGTAGGGGTCCAAAAATGTGATTTTTTAAAAAACTTTTCCTCCCAAATGCCCTCTAGGCATGTGTGTGTTGGGGAGGGGTCCTTTTTACCATGTTTTAGACCCCCTGGGCCAATTTAGACCCAGAAAAGATGTTTCGGAAAAAAGAAGTGACTTCGGCTCCCTTCCTGTTGTTAAAAAAGGCCCATCCTTGGCTTAAATAGCCAAGGAAGGCCTAAAAACATGGTGAAACATCCATGTCCTCTAAGGGGCATTTGGGCAGTGTGTGTGTCTGTGTGTTTGTGTGTGGGGGGGTATGGGAGCAGGGGAGTTGGACTCTCAAGGTCTCCTAGCCTTCAACAATCCCCCCCCTCCAAATCTAATGAAACTACTCTGGCTGGGGCTAACTGGTGGCTTTGAATTACCATGTTTATATCACATATATGGGTTTACATTAGTATAAATGCAACTGAATTAATATTTAAGTACAGGTTGCAGCCCCATGTCATTGCGGCATATGTTTCTGGACTTGTCGCAGATACATGAAATCACATATAATAGCAAACTGCCATAGAATACCATAGAATCATGCTGGAGGACCTAGAAAATGCCTAAATACCCTCACTCTGGTGAACGTTGGCCATAGAGTCATGCTGGAGGACCTCCCAATGCCTATAGAGGCCACCTCCAGCGTGTCTCTATGGTTCTCCAGTTGCCTAGAGAGACCTTCCCCCCAACTGTGGGTAAGTAAAACTGCAGGTACTGATCTTGCATAAACTTTGGTCCTGCTTCAGAAGAAAGGCGGCAAATACAAAAACAAATGCGGGTGGTGACAGATAGATTCTGTAAGCTGTTACGCGAATCTCTCATGGGAGTGAGAATTCCACTCAAGATCTTTAGCTTCAATGGGGAATAAGAACCAACTCAAATGGCAAACGAGAGGTTTGCATAAGTGCGGGACCTTGTGCCCCTATGTATACAGGAAGACTGGAGAAAGGACACATAAGACTGTGTTCTAAAATTGATAGATGAAAGTTTATTGAAAAAGAATACCATTCATACACTTCACACATTCAATTAGCAATCAAAACAAGACTTTCAGAGTAAGGCAGGAACTCAGTTAGAAAGGAAAAACTAGGCTGGGGAAATACAACTACACCTGATCTCTCAGGTTGTGTCCCCGGAGAAATGTCATTGCTCTTGAGGAGCAGCAACAAAAGCAGGGGGGAGGAAGCTTGGGAACAGGAGGGTTAAGGTTAATGGAAGTGGGGGAGGAATGCCTGGAGCTGGCTAGGAGCTGCTTCAAGGTCCAGGAGGATAATTTGGAAAGGTGTGTGTGTTAAAGGATGAAGTGTCATGGATCCAACTAGAAAATGGGACTGAACTAAATACCCCCTTGAAGCTGCTTGGTAAACAAAAGAAACATTTGGTTTCAAACAGTTCTCAAGGGGGTTTTCGTGTTTTTTTTCTGGGTTCTGAGGCCATGTTCTGGAACAGTTTATTCCTGATGTTTTGCCTGCATCTGTGGCTGGCATCTTCAGAGAAAGTTCTCAAGTGTTTACAGAGGAATTCTGGATAGTCAGGATTTGGAAGATTGAGGTGAATTTGGTTATCTTGATGATTGGAAGGCAGCACCTCTTTGGTTCAGGATACAGGAGTGTCAGTTTCATCTGTATAGCATAGCAATGGAGTTCCCTCTGTATGTTTGAAGTTCATAAGATTCCTGTCTCTCCAGGAGACATGGTGATGACTAAGTTTTCCATTTCAAAGAAGATTCAGGATATTCATCCA
This sequence comes from Gambelia wislizenii, assembly GCA_030847615.1. Taxonomy (NCBI): domain Eukaryota; kingdom Metazoa; phylum Chordata; class Lepidosauria; order Squamata; family Crotaphytidae; genus Gambelia; species Gambelia wislizenii. The sequence continues at coordinate 497,250,369 of JAUMIR010000001.1, read as the reverse complement.
GGTGTGAAATTTGGAAGAGTGTTTGGGGGGGGGGCTTTCCTAAGCATGATCCATGCCCTCAGCTTGACTCTGACTATGTCGTAGGGTGTATGACTAGGTCACAGAGTGTATTTTTATTTCCTGGTTGCTCTAAGATGGCCCTCAAGGTCATTTTTGCCGAATTTGATATAAAAACACTGTTCATGGTCATGAACCAAAGTGAAAGACTGTGGTCTCAAGAAATGCTGGGAGTGCTCTGTTACACTATACTCTACAATGTTCAGCAAAAAGAATGAAAGAATAATTAATAACTAACTAAATGCACAAACCTTTTCCTAATAACTTGCTTGTCTCTGGAATATGGCACCTTTCATTCTGTTACCCTGGCTTCTGCCCGTGAGCCCAGCTCGATAACTGTTTTTGCAAGGGGACCATTCTCTATCTGTTAACACAACCTCCATGGGAACTCTCCATTTCAAGACTATCTGAGCAGCCTGAAATGGCTGCATATAATGGTAACGTTGGCACAGCGACTGAAACAACAACCGTGTTAAGGAATGGCATCTACCAAGCCCATCATGCATGTAATGTCAGGTTAGCGTTGACAATTCCTCTGTGATTTACTCTCTTTGTAATGTATGGGTGGCAGGACGCCACTCCAACGGAAGGAGAATCACTCATCTGCCTTGAATATCAAGTGGAAGAGATAACACACTCGGCTGAGCAGGCTGACTCCACATGAATTTTGATGTCAGTGCCTGGTGGAAATCCTCTGACTAAACAATGGAGTGAAACCAGAGGGAAAGGACAATTCTGGGAGAATGAATTTGTACTTGACACCCAGGGCTTCTTGGAAAAACTCAAATTAGGGAAGCAGGGGCTATCCATACCTTGAAGGGTAGCAAATGATGTGAAACAGTCCATGTGTTTTGACCCTGTGAGCCCAAGGTTCCTTTGCTGCTGCTGTTGTTGGTGTTATGTGCCTTCAAGACACCTTCGACTTATGCAGACCCTATCATAGGGTTTGCGGGGCAAGATTTATTCAGTGGTCATTTGCCATTGCCTTTCTCTGAAATATAGCCTTCAGTCCCTGGTATTCTTCGGCAGTCCTACATCCAGACCTGGCCCTGCTTAGTTTCCAAAATCAGACAGGACCAGGCATCTTCAGGGTATTTATGCTCCTCTTAAGAGGATGATGGAATATAAATTCAATAAATAAACAAAATTCAGGTCTCTCTCTGGAGATTTTCGGATGCCTCTTTCAGCCTCTTGGTGCGCAAGCAGCCTCCGGTGCAGTAACGAGGCTGCCGCTCAGCAAGGGGTCCATTTCGGATGACGCCGTTTCTCTCTCAGCGTCATCCGTGACTGTTGCGGCTAGCATTGGAGGTGGCTGCGCTGTTTTTTACTCAAGGACAACTTCCGTGAATGAAAAACAGTGTGGTCACCTCCAATGCTAGCTGCAACAGCCACGGACGACGCCAAGAGAGAAACGCCATCGTCTGAAATGGACCCCTTGCCGCATGGCAGCCTCATTACTGCACCGGAAGCTGCTTGCGTGGCAAGAGGCTGAAAGAGGCATCTGAAAATCTCTTCTCTCTCTCTCAAACACACACCATGTATGAATGGGAACAGTTTTGATTATTGTTGTCCAAAAAATATGGTCTCTCTATGAATTTCCTGGATCCTCCAGCATGACTCTATGGTAACTACTGCTGGAAGTTACCATGGAGTCACTCTGGAGATGCCTAGAGAGGGAGCCTTTCTAGGCATTGCCTAGGTCCTCCAGCATGACTGTGTATGACAATTTCCACCAGAACTTGCCATAGAGACATGCTGGAAATGCTTAGAGAGGTGGCCTCTGTAAGCACTTCCTAGGTGCTCCATCATGATTCTATGGAGTTTCCTATTACCCATGGTTTCAAGTCAGAAATACTAAAAAATAAAGAAGTTCATGAAGGATGGAAGTTTCTAAAAAGTGAGATATTGAAGGCACAACTTCAAACAGTTCCAATGAGGAGGAAAAGGGGGTGGTGTCTAAAGAAGCCAGGATGGATGTCGAAAGAACTCTCAACTGAGCTAAAATATAAAAAGGGCATGTCCAAGAAATGGAAAAGGGGGGAAATTACCAAAGAAGAATTCAAACAAATAGCCAGCTCATGTAGGGGAAAACCCAAAAAAGCCAAAGCTCAGCTGTATCTCAGGCTTGCTAGAGAAATTAAAAACAATAAAAAGAGCAAAAGGAAGAACAAAGAAATGGTAGGGCCACTGCGGGGAGAAGATGGCAAAAGGCTAACAGGGGACAGATAAAAGGCAAAACTACTTAACACCTTTTTGCTTCAGTCTTCTCCCAAAGGGGGAAGAGTGGTCAACCTGGGGAAGATGGAGCAGATGATGCTGTAGGGGGAATACAGCACAGAATTGGTAAAGAGGTTGTTCAGGAATACCTGGCCAGTATAAATGAGTTCAACTCTCCAGGGCCAGATGAACTTCATCCAAGGGTACTAAAAGAACTGGCAGAAGTCATCTCAGAACCACTGTCAATAATCTTGGAGAATTCCTGGAGAACATTATTATTATTATTATTATTATTACCTCATCTCTCTGTTAAAAACAATCGGGGTGGCGTACAACAATTAAAATACAACAATACTGAGTAAAATCCCTAAGCACCACCCACCCCACCCTCCCACATTAAAAGATATTAAATTAGTATCAAATTTAAATCCACCTAAACTAAAATCACATAAATAAACAAATACAAAAATCAACAGCCAGCAAAACTACAAGAGGCCAGGAAATGCAGCTCCTGAGGCTGGGATCTAATTAGGAAAGGCCTGTCAAAAGAGATCCATCTTTAGTGCTTTTTTAAAGCTACTCAGGCTCGTCATCTGATGGATCTCGTTCGGCAGGCCATTCCACAATTTGGGGGCGATTACCGAAAAGGCCCTCTGGGAGGTTGCAGACAGCCTAGATTTTTGTGGCTGAAGCAAATTCCTCCCAAAGGACCAGAGTGCATGGATTGTATGGGAGGAGGCGGTTCCAAAGATAAGTTTGACCCAAGCCATTTAGGGCTTTAAAGGTAATAACCAAAACCTTATACAGGAGAGGTCCCAGCAGATTGGAGGAGGGCAAATGTTGTCCATCTTTAAAAAGAGGGGGGAAGAAGACCCCAATAATTACCACCCAGTCAGCCTGACATCAGTACTAGGAAAGATTCTAGAGCAGATCATTAAACAGACAGTCTGTAGGTACTTAGAAAGGAATGCAGTGATCACAAAAAAGTCAACATGGATTTCTCCAAAAAAAGTCATGCCAGACTAATCTCATCTCTTTTTTTGATAGAGTTACAAATTTGATAGATGAAGGGAACACAGGTGATGTAGTGTATCTTAATTTCAGTAAGGCTTTTGACAAGTTCCCCCATGATATTCTTGCAAAAAAGTTAGTAACCTGTGGGCTAGACAATGCAACTGTTAGGTGGATTTGTAACTGGTTGACAGACAAAACCCAAAGGATAGTCACCAATGGCTCCTGGAGAGAAGTGACCAGTGGGGTGCCACAGGGTTCTGTCCTGGGCCCAGTGCTATTCAACATCTTTATCAATGACTTGGATGAGGGAATAGAGGGTATGCTTATCAAGTTTGCAGATGACACCAAATTAGGAGGAGTAGCTAATACTCCAGAGGACAGAATCAGAATCCAAAATGACCCCCTTAACAGATTAGAAAGCTGGGCCAATATTAACAAAATCAATTTCAACAAGGAGAAATGTAGGATGCTACACTTGGACAATAAAAATGAAATGTACAGATATAGGATGGGTGACACCTGGCTTGAGGGCAGTACATGTAAGAGGGATCTAGGAGTCTTAGTGGACCAGAAGCTGAACATGAGTCAGCAGTGTGATGCAGCAACTAAAAAAAGGCAATATGATTCTAGGCTGCATTAATAGGAATATAGTGTCTAGATCAAGGGAAGTAATAGTGCCACTCTATTCTGCTTTGGCCAGACCTCACCTGGAATTCTGTGTCCAGTTCTGGGCACCACAATTCAAGAAGGATATTGACGAGCTGCAATGTGTCCAGAGGAGGGCGACCAAGATGGTGGGTGGTCTGGAAGCCATTATGTCCTATGGGGAGCGGCTTAGGGAGCTGGGTATGTTTAGCCTGGAGAAGAGAAGGTTAAGAGGTGACATGATAGCTCTCTCTCTCTCTGGCTTTTCTGTGGATAGTGCGTCTCCATGCCTCCCGATGTGAGGCCAGGGCGAACCACTGTTGGTGATCAATTTGGCCAAGCCTGAGATGTTGTTTCAGGGAGTCTTTGTATCGCTTTTTTGGAGCGCCCCTCTTACGCTGACCCGTGGCGAGTTCACCGTAGAGTAGTATTTTTGGGAGGCGATGGTCCTCCATCCTAGAAACATGCCCTGCCCAGCACAGCTGTGTTCTCAATATCATGGCCTCAATGCTGGTGATCCCTGCTTGCTCAAGGACAGCAACATTCGTCACATAGTCAGTCCAGTGTATATTTAGGATTGTGCGTAGACAGCGCTGATGAAAGCGCTCGAGGAGTCGTAGGTGGTGGCGATAGGTGACCCATGTTTCAGATCCATAAAGGAGGATAGACAGTACGATGGCTCTATACACACTGATTTTTGTGCTTTGCCTCAGGTGTTTATTGCTCCAGACTCTTAGAGACATGATAGCAATGTTTAAATATTTGAAGGGATGTCATCCTGAGGATGGAGCATGCTTATTTTCTGCTGCTCCAGAGACTAGGACACGGAGGGAGCAATGGGTTCAAACTACAGGAAAAGAGATTCCACCTATACATTAGGAAGAACTTCCTGAATGTAAGAGCTGTTTGGAAGTGGAATACACAACTGCCTCATAGTGTGGTGGAGTCTCCTTCTTTGGAGATGTTTAAACAGAGGCTGGATGGCCATCTGTCGGGAATGATTTGATTGTATATTCCTGCATGGTAGGGGGTTGGACTGGATGGCCCTTGAGGTCTCTTCCAACTTTATGATTCAATGATTCTATGATAAGTATTCACAGTAAGTCTGGGAAGATATTCCCCATGGATACCGGGTATGTGTGACCGGTATATCTAAACATAGATTTATGTTCTACTTCTTCTGAAAGTAGTAGGAGAACCATAGAATCACAGAGTTAGAAGGGATCCCAAGGGCCTTTAAGCACAAGCAGAGCAACATCAGAAGGTGATGATGGGCTCTTCTTCTCTGGAGATTTTTTTTAAGAGATTGGCTGGCCACTCAGCAGAGATGCTTTAGCTGTGGCTTCTTTCACTGATGTGTGTGAGGGGGGGCACAAAATGCTGTCCTTTGGGGTCCAAATTCCAATTGTACAATTCTATGATTTTATCATCATATGACCAAGCAGACAGAGACCACTAGGATTGGTACGTTGGATACAGGGTGGGGCACTTGGAACTTTAAGCCCAAACATATTGAGAAGCAGGGAGAGATACCGTAAAACTCTCTTCCCTTCCCCTTGAACCTCAGACTTTCAGCCACAGACATTCCCTCCTAACACAGCTCTTGCCTCCCTTTGGGAGAGTGGAGGGAGAGGATGCAGAGGTGTGAATGACAAAAATGGAGCCTGGAGGTTCCCTACCCCCCCCCTTTCCATACACACACCCTCCACTGGGAAGGCAAGAGACATGTTAGGAGGGAACAGCTGCAACTGGAAGTCTGAGGTTGAAAGGTGAGAGAAGAACCTCCCCCCAGCTTCATGGAGTTTTATGGTATCTCCTTCTGCTTCTCAATTAGTTCCAGCTTAAAGTTAGAAGATCCCTGTCCCTCATCCAGCCCTGGTAATCCTACATGCCACAGACAATCTGATGTGGAGTTTCAAGGCAAAGCTCATTTGGACTGTTCTATTTGGCTGTAAGGAATTCAAGCCTGTGCAATGGATTTTTCTGGTGGAGTGCAGCGTGCACAGAAGTGGCCTCACCCTTTAAACCAAAGGTTTGTCTGCTGGCCTTGCAAGCATGGACGGTAGCAGCGAGGTCCTCGGGCCGTAGGTTTGATTAGAGTTTCCTTCTCTTAGATGGTTGACCTTACAGGATTGGACGAGCACCATCTGCCCGGGTTTGGGATTAGAGTTTTCCTTCTCCTAGGACGGTTGCCACAAGGCTAAAGAGCCCATCCTGCCCTTTGACGCTCTTTGTCAGACCCTTCGGTTTTGACCTGTCTGGCATGGGAGACCCTACCGGTGGCTATTATGCCACCGCCACCATAGCTCAAAACATCATTAGGGTACGCAAGCCTCTCTCCCACGACAAGGGGGCGTCAATGGAGAGGCTGTAAGGAAGACCCCACACTAGATAGCAGTGACCCATCTAAAGTCATAGAATCATAGAATTGCAGAGTTGGAAGAGACCACGAGGGCCATCCAGTCCAACCCCATTCTGCCATGCAGGAAATCTTGATCAAAGCATCCCCAACAGATGGCCATCCAGCCTCTGTTTAAAGACCTCCAAGGAAGGAGACCTCACCACGCTCTGAGTAATCCATTTCCATCAGTGGCTAGTTAGACATAGTTGGGAATCTTAGCTGCAGGGTGTGAAGGCAACAGCTCTTCCCTCTGCTTTGCTCCCAGTGTCTGGTATTCATGCCTCCAAACATGGAGAGTCTGTCAAATAACTGTGGATAGACCCAGCTGCCATTGTTGCCACAAGAGGTGGGGGGGCATTAGAGTCCCACCCACAATGCCAGCATCTATATTAATATTTGGGGAAATTATTAGCTCAAACAGGAGGCCTGTGAGAGGAGGGTAACTTCAGGGATCTTTTCACCTGTGTATACCAATACTAACTGTAGAGAGCACTCCAGTTAAAATGAATTTTTTTTTCATTTTATTTTGAAGTATTTTTGTTGGAATAAGATAGACTAACACACACAAGAATATACAGTACACTCTAATGAACCAAAACAAGGCTATCAGAAGAGAAAAGCAGGAAGGAGGAAGGCTTGGATAGAGAGAGGTCTGGAAAGGAAGGATGATTGTTACCAATCTCAGAGAAAAGAGAGTACTGTGCAGCAAAGATACTCAGACTGGCCTTGAGGTTGGCACTGGAGGATCCGATCCATGGTGCGCTAAGAGAGTGGCAAGGCCCATCTGCAGTACACTGTGGCACATCTTGCTAGGGTTGGAGCTATGATATTTATACTCTATTTTGTGCCTTAGAGGGGTGTGTTAGTTATAACAAAGATTGGATGGCTCACCCATGGAATTGACAAAAGGGAGCAAAACTTAACTGGTCATTTAGTCCTGGAGTAATAGAACATTAATGGGCTTGTGGCAACCTCATAAGGTTGGACAGTAGGGGGTGTGGGGAGAGATTTCTGTAGGGTATGGACTGAGGCATGGTCACTTTCAGAATCATAGAATCATAGAATTGCAGAGTTGGAAGAGACCATGAGGGCCATCGAGTCCAACCCCCCTGCCACAAAGGAAATCACGATCAAAGCATCCCTGACAGATGGCCATCCATCCTCTGTTTAAAGACCTCCAAGGAAGGAGACCCCACCACGCTCCGAGGGAGTGTGTTCCACTGCCAGACAGCTCTTACTGTCAAAAAGTTCCTCCTAATGTTGAGGTGGAATCTCTGTTCCTGGAGCTTGCACCCATTGCTCCGTGTTCCAGTCTCTGGAGCATGATTGAATTATTGCATGAAACACCCAGTGCTGGGAGGAAGGGTTAGTGTATACCCCTTAACAACTAGGTTGTTAGTCTAAACAGGGGCTTTCCATATAATCCTAACTGGGCTTTCCCACCTTTTATACTTCTAGACATGTTTCAGGTCCTTGTGGACTTTGACGACCCTGCCTAGCCTTACAGCCTACATGAACCTGAAAAGTGTCCAATATGTACAGTTATGAGAGGAGGGGTGGGAGGGTAGGCTAACATCTCTCTTTATGTCCTCCTAAACCACTGGCCATAAACATGTCTTGTCACAGCAGTGGATTAGATAGACTGACTTGTTCATTGGCTTGAATCAGTGCAAAAAGGGATCAATGTGCGAAAGGGATCTAGGAGACCTAGGAGACCACAAGTTGAACATGAGTCAACAGTGTGATGCAGCAGCTAAAGAGGCCAATGCAATTTTGGGCTGTATCAACAGAAGTATAGTGTCTAGATCAAGGGAAGTAATAGTGCCGCTCTATTCTGCCTTGGTCAGACCTCACCTAGAATACTGTGTCCAGTTCTGGGCACTACAATTCAAAAAGGATATTGACAAATTGGAGCATGTCCAGAGAAGGGCAACTAAAATGGTGAAAAGTCTGTAAATCATACCTTATGAGGAAAGACTTAGGGAGTTGGGTATGTTTATCCTGGAAAAAAGACGGTTAAGGGGCGATATGATAGCCCTGTTTAAGTATTTGAAGGGTTGTCACATTGAGGATGGAGCAAACTTGTTTTCTGCTGCTCCAGAGACTGGAACACGGAGCAATGGATGCAAGCATGGAACAATGGATGTAAATAGAGATTCCACCTCATCATTAGGAGGAACTTTCTGACCGTAAGAGCTGTTCGGCAGTGGAACACGCTCCTTCAGAGCGTGGTGGGGTCTCCTTCCTTGGAGGTCTTTAAACCGAGGCTGGATGGCCATCTGTCAGGGATGCTTTGATTGTGATTTGCTGCGTGGCAGGAGGTTGGACTAGATGGCCCTTGTGGTCTCTTCCATCTCTGCAATTCTATGATTCTATGATTCTATGAATCCTCCTGGTAGACCCAACTTTTTTATTTATTTATTTATTTATTTATTTACACCCCGCTCTTCAGCCACTAGGCTATCAGAGCGGCTTACAAATTGTTTTAAGCAATAGCTATTTACACAACTACACTGCATTAAACAGTTTCCAATGTGTGTTCCATTCAATCAATTGTTGAATGGTGAGTCAACACTGAAAAGAGATTCCACCTCAACATTAGGAGGGTCTTCTTTACTAAGAAAGCTTCATGACGGTGGAATGGACTGCCTTGGAGAGTGGTGGACTCTTCTTCTCTAGGGGTCTTTAAACAGAGGATGGGCATCTTTTAGGAGTACTTTAGTTGTGTCTTGCAACTACATGGCAGGGGCTTAGACTAGATATTCACAATTATTTGTTCCTAGGCTGAAAAAATAGTGTTTCCAATTGGCACGATCCTCCATGGGGAAAAATAATAGACCAGTGAGAAACTTCCACAGTTTCCTCCCAGTATATGGACATTGCACAGGAATTATTCCACTGAACCAAACACATTGTGGAGGGTGGTGTGGGTTTGTTTGTTTTTGCAACCTCCCCCCCCTAAAAACAAAACAAAACACCTTCCTGTTTTCTGCACAGAAAATGAGTTTCAGGAACAGTGTTTTCTGTAAAGAATAATATGCTTCTTTATCCCCAGAACAGTTCCTGCACAACACTTCCAGGTTTTCAAATACGGGAAGATTACTATGGAGGAATTATGCATTTTCTCCATAGTAGAGAAAACCAGCTTTTAATTATTCTTCACATGCAAAGGCAAAATAGTCAAGGATTTATGTCCCTACATCAAGGTATCTTGATGAATGACAATTAAAAAAACAACCAATCCTCAGTTCTCAAATCCACTTACACTTCATTTAGTAACTATTGCTATCTGTCTAGTTGGATAAAGGGTTGCTGCAGAGGTTCTGTAAACTGATTCCTGATGTTAAATCTGGGAATGTCCTCGGTCTGCATTTGATACTCCAGGGGACTGTGCATAGCAAGGTTCAGGAGGTGGTCTTATCAACCCCGCCTGAAAAGCAGCCTTTCCCACTCAGAGAACCAACTGAAGAGGAATTCCTCCCCATCCATGCCTCATAGGGCTATGCTGTTAAAGCAACAGTTCAACTTTATTGGAAGAAGGTCATTACTGTCGCACACCCTGAATCCAAATAGAACCAGGGCCCTGAGTTCATTACCTGTATGTAGAAGCTACCAGGGAGTCATTTACATGGCAAAAATAATCCTCAAAGAATTCGCCTAGAATTCTTATAGTTCCCACGTGTTCCACATCTGCATCGCCCTTTTCAGAAGGAGGGGGTCTAAAACACCCGTAAGTGGCGCACTTAATGACACCGCTGATTTTCCACCTTTTTTAAAAAAGTGCCGCAAGTTTGCGCATTATCGCATTTGGGAACTGTCCGTCATTTTTAAATTCATGATGTTTAAAATTAGGGATGTGGGAGGTTTTCTATAGTGACGCCACATAAACCCGCCTACACATCCGGCTTTCCTATCAGCTTTGAAGCTTCCCTGTAAACATCTATCGTTTCCGTAATGGTGTCAGTTCAGAGAACAAAGAAGGGGGGCAGTGGAATATCTTGGAGTCATGCCGAAACTCTTGATTTACTGGATCTTTGGGGGGAAGAGAAAGTACAGGAGCAGCTATGTCTATGTCACTGAAATATCGATGTCTTCGAAAAAATAGCCGCAGAAATGCACTGTGTAATAACGCTGCCCACATGCAAGGCAGCTGATTAAGGATGTTGAATGCGTTGATAATATTCTTCTTAAACACAGAACGCATACCCAAGTACTCTGTCAAAATTTTTTGTTCTTTACAGAGTCTTTTGATTTTTCTAATTAGGATCATTCTTTGGTAAGAACGACACTTCTCAGAGAATGAAACCATTGTAGAAAGCACTCTAATAACCAAATACAAGCAGGAAAATAGCATTGAAGAGAACAAAGACCATAATAGATGACGAGATGCCCAATCAGAAGCCCAAGAGGGGGGAAGTGGATGACCAATGGGAGTACGGGTGGCGGGAATTCCCGAAGGAAGTACGTCTAGAACGAATGACATACTTCGTTGATTGACAGGTAGTGTTGTCAAAATATGCGGAATATCGACATCGTGGGAACTGAAATATTCCGATGTGTAGAAATTCGCACATTAATATAATCGACATTATAAGCACATCGGAACTTCATCGCAGAATTAAACAGGATCTGAAATTTAGCCGTGGGAACTCCACGATGCAAAATCGAAAGTGCACTAATGCGATACATTGCGCAACAAAAGTTGCCGTGGAACCGACCCCCAGGTCACTTTACATCGCTTTCTGTCCAACTAACATTCCTGACCAGTTGCTTGTTTGTTGGATTGAATGAGAGAAAGATATCCTGTCTTTCTCCTTAGGCAGGACCCAGCATTTCCATTATCTTCCCAAGTTAGGCATCAAAACAGACCTTCCACAGTCTTCTTCGAGATGCCTTGCTATCAGAAGGCCTCCAGCTCTTATGTGCCAGGGAGAAAGAGAGATTCTGGGTGCAACTCAGCCATGTGAGCTTATTTTTCAGGAGGAAATGTCCCCGAAACCAAGACACACCATGCTAAAGAAACCTAAGGAAGTTAGCCCAAATGAAGCCATCTTACTGTCTCCTTCCTCACATCTTAAAAACAGGGAGGCAGTCAGAAAAGTCCTGGAAAGATTAGAGGGAAAAGAGCAGCAAGGGAAGGCTATGGCTATTGTTACATCTAAGATAGGGATGGGAATCCTGCAGGCCTGCAGATATTGTTGAACCGCAACTCCTGTCAGCCGTCCAAGCCAGTATAACCAAGGGTGCTGGGAGCTGCAGTTCAACAAGAACTGGAAAGTAGCATGCATTTCATTCTTGTTCTAAATCCAATTGCTAGCCCCCTGAAGAGCAGTCAACACCCATATCAGTCGACACCTATATCACACTCATTGCTTCAGTTGGTGAAATCTAATAGGGTTACAGTTGAATATTAAGGTGTCAAAATATAATTACCGCAGAGGAGTTACATAACTTTAAAGTGGGTAACAAAGACATTGAAACAGATGAAGATTCCCCATTCCTTGGCTTAGTCATTAACAAAATGGAGAATAGAGTCAAGAAATCAGGAGATGACTAAGGGCTTATCTACATGGGCTAGATATCCCAGATTGCCCCCATTCCAGAGCCCTGCAGTCCATATGAGGCAGGGGTTTGGCCCTGGTCTGCCCCTGGGCAGTCCTTACCAGCCCCAGGGCAGGTACCAGGCTGGAAAGGGGGCAAGCCAGGATAGGGCCCTTTACAGCGATATAAGAAGATATCCAGTATAATCCAGTACTGCCAGATCAGGCCCCATGTGTCCACAGGAGCCCATCCCAGAACGCTGTCCCTCACTGTCACTTCTGGCTCCCTGGCTCTCCTGGAAGCCAGACGGGGGACCATGGCTGGTCACATTCAAGGGACCTGCAGCCATGTGTGGTGGGGCCCCTTCCTGGCTTCCACATCAGCAGTGAAAATGATGGTGCAGGTGGCTGCAGCAATGGGCCAGCACTCCTGTTTGGATGCCAGCCTGTTTTCTTCAGGGAATGGGGTAGAATGGGCCAGAGCTGGAGCCAGGATATGCCAGCAGGGAGCTGGTGTAGGTAAGCCCTAAGACTGAGAAGGGCAGCCATGAAGGAACTAGATAAGATCATACAGTATAAAGACAGACCATTAAATACCCAAAACAGGATAATCCAGGCCATAGTATTTCTATTTTCTATGTATGGATGTAAAAGCTGGGCAGTGAAAAACAGATAGGAAGAGAATCAACTCCTTTGAAATGTGGTGCTGGAGGAGAGTTGTGCAGATACTGTGGAGTGCTAAAAAAGACAAATCAGTGAGTCCAGAGCAAATCAAGGCTGAACTCTCCCTAGAAGCCAAGCTGGCTCAACAGAGGCTGTCATACTTCGAACATACTATGAGACGATGGGACTCATTAGAAAAGGTAATGCTTGGGAAAGTGCAAGGCAACAGCCAGAAAGGAAGAGGTGGATTGATTCAGTCAAGGAAGCAAGGGCTGCCCTGAGTTTGCAAGACCTGAGCAGGCTGTGGATGACCAGGGATCTTGGAGGTCTCTCATTATCAGGCCATCATAAATTGAAATTTACTTCTCAGCAAATAACAAGGAGGAGGAGGAGGAGGAGGAGGAGGAGGGCTGGGATTCATGCAACGTTCCAGATGTGACTAGAGGACAGCTCCCCAAAGCCAAGAGTGTGGAATGCTGGGAGCTGAAGTTGGACAACATCAATAGTGCTGCATGATCCCTACCTGGATTTAACATATGATCACGGCAACAAATTAAAGCACATCTTGAATTGTGCCAAAGCACTTCTAAAGAAATAGGAGAAAATGCCCTCATTTCCTTTCCAGTGCTGTTGGCATTTCTGAAGAACAAGACCAGAAGCTGTGGCTTTTGTATCTGTTTTGTTCAGTTTTAGATCTTTCCCCCCATTTTTGCCAAGAATGTGACAGTGACACTTTGTTCTGAAGTTCAGGAAGAACATGTCTACAAACACCCCAAACATTTGCTTCTTTTTGGCATCTTTTTCTGGGAGGCCTTCCCTCCTCCCACCCCCCATGCTTTTTTCATTTCTTTCTTCCTCCCCACCCCACATTTTGAGATCACCTCAGACTCAATTCTGGGGAAAATGCAGCATGGAGGTGGCAGGAGCTCATTAGTGTCATTCAAATAAATTGGTGTGAAATGTGATCATCCCGAGAAGCATATTTGTTTACACTTGCAAATGGGAAATAATACCGTTGGGGGCCAGGAAGCAACAATTAGGGAATACATCTGCAGGGATTCACAAAGATGCTGTTTGCCTTCAGCGACACATGAAGAGAGTTTCTAGTGCCAGGACAGAAGCTTAATTGACTCCAGGGGAGGCGCTGTGCTGTTTTTGCAGGTGCAACCACAGAGGTGGCACAGCTTGCTAAGCACAGCAAACTTGGTAAGCTAAGCAGACCAATGCCCCAAAGAAGATCCATTCCACTGTCACCCTAACCGCCAAGACCTTCTACCTAAGGTTTAGGTGGAATCTGTTTTCCTGCCATCTGAATCCATTGGTTCTTGTTCTAGTCTCTGGAGTAGCAGAAAACAAGCTGGCTCCATCTTCTACATGGCATCCCTTCAGATTTCAAAAGATTCAAGTTTCTAAGTCTTGTTACCTCTCAGTCCTTTTTTCTTCAAGTTCAACAATACAAGAAGGATATTGACAAGCTGGAACATGTCCAGAAGAGGGCAACCAAAATGGTGGGAGGTCTGGAGCTGGATGAAGAGAAAGTGAAGAGGGGACATGATAGCCATGGTCAAATATTTGAAAGGTTTTCATACTGATGTTATGGTGGAACAAGCTTGTTTTCTGCTGCTCCAGAGATTAGGACATAGAGTAATGGACTCAAACTGCAAGAAAAGAGATTCCACCTAAACATTAGGAAGAACTTCATGATGGTAAGAGATGTTCAGCAGTGGAATCCAGTGCCTGGGAGTGTGGTGGAGTCTCCTTCTTTGGAGTTTTTTAAACAGAGGCTGGATGTCCATCTGTTGGGAATGCTATTATTGGGTATTCCTGCATGGCAGGAGGTTGGACTGGATGACACTTGTGGTCTCTTCCAACTCTATGAGTCTAAACATATCCAATGAAATATACTCTCTTTCTGCAATCCTGAGATGAATGGAGAATGTTCTGCATCAAAGAAAAATGCCCAACCACTTAATTAGGGGAAGGTATTTGCAGGTATCAACAGGATTCTGGCCTTGGTCCTATTAATCGTCTTGTCCCCCATCTATACACTTCTCCTTAGAACTATAGAGCTGGAAAGGACCACAAGGGCCATCTAGTCCAGCCCCTACCATGCAGGAATACACTACTAAAGCCCTCCTGAAAGATGCCCATCCAAGCTCTGTTTAAAGACCTCCGAAGGTGAAGACACTCTCCCCCCCCCCCCCCGAGACAGCCCATTTTTCTTGAAAAGGAGCTCTTGTTTTAGTGCTGGTGAAGAGCTCTCTTCAGAATCTTGGTCCAGCATTGAAACCACTACACCACACTGCCTAACCCTTCATATAGTATATACCAAAACAATTGTAAGAACACAATAGTCAGGAAGAATATAGTGCATTTTGAAGCCTTCAGGTTATTTTCATTCACACATATTTAGAGATGTAAGGGATTTTTGGCAGTAAGCAGGCCTGAAGAGGTTGAGTCGAAGAACTCATATTAAAACAGACTCATCATGGCTCATAATGACCATAGTAAAAAACGACTCATTTGTGAAACTACTCCAAAACAGAGCCCAGGTACCTATGACTCCCTAAAGCTTTGTTGAAACTCAGACTGTCCTGTTTCTCCCTAGTTTTGTTGTCCATCACCCAGGAACCTGTGCAGTTCATGGAAGGGGGGAGAAAGTTCTGAGTAGCCGTGGGATTTTTACATCTTTAAACAAATGGGGTGAGCTGGGGGGGGGGTCAACCTTTTGCCAGTGCCATTGTGGAAGTCCAAATCCTGACTGACTGATTGCACTCCTTTACCATAACACAGACCATTGTTCAAGTTCACTAAAACAATAGTGAAAAATAAAATTCAGACTCCATTAAAAGCAAACTGTTATCCTAAGCCTTCTCACCAGAAAATCTCCAAGTAAACCAAGGGGTTTTTAACAGGCCTCCAAATCATTATCAGTGCTAGCACCTGCTAGCCCTGCAGAGGGGAGGGAAAATTTCAAAGCCAGGGGGCCAAGACCGAAAAGGCCGCCTTCTTTTTTATCACCAGTTGTGCATATATATATGAGGGAACCATCATGAAACCATGGTCTGCAGACCTCAAGGAATGGGTGGGCTGATCGGGGGAAAGGCAGTGGAGTCTGGTGGTTCCCATATCACTAGGGTGGCAATTCCACTTTGAGTTTCACTCTGAACTGTAAAGAGCTATCCAAGATATGGATAGCTCCAGGGGGGGAGACGGGGGGAGGTGCATGTACACTGCAGAAATAATCCAGCTCGACACTGCTTTAACTGCCATGCTTCAATGCTATGGAATTCTGGGATTTGTAGTTTTGTGAAATATTTAGCCTTCTCTGTCAGAGAGCTCTCGTGTCACAACAAACTACAAATCCCAGGACATTTTCTAGATCCTCCAAGGCAACTCTATGGTATTTTAAACTGGAAGTCCCATTATTTTCAATGGTGTTGGCTGTTATCCACCATGCCCAGGAACCAAACCCCTGTGAATACAGGGATCCGACTGCAATTAGAAAACTTTAACTATCGGCCATGTCTGATGGCTCCCATCTCAGAAGGGTCAGTAGCTCTGCTCTGAGTTTTAGTCCACACTCTAGAGGAGAGATCTATTGGGTGCAGAACCCTATCCCCAAAGTAGATCCAGGCCCTATGATAGCTCCTTTAAAGTTTGGACTAAAACCTAGAGCAGATCAATCGCTCCCACTGATGCAGGAGGTCCCCATCTGCCAGTGGGAGAAGATGTTTGGGATTTCCATGTTAAACCAAGCTTCTGCTGAGCCAAGTGGAAGGTGATTACTGCTTTTGGTGCATGCATGTTTACCGCTTATGCTGAGCAAAGCTTCAGAAGCCTTCCCTCCATCAGTCAACCAAGTGATTACTGTAGTGCAAACTCTTTTCTTTTTCTCTTAATGTTGTTACTTAACTCTCACACTGGAGGAAAAATTTGGAAGAGGAATACCCAAAAGGACAGTTCTCTGGAAGTTAGTGCTCTGTATGGAATTGTCAGCGTCTAACATCGTTTTGAACAGACAGCATTTAGCGAGTTTTTAATAGCCAATAAAGTATTGTAAAAGGGGTCTTTTGACACCTTGGCACGGTTAGAGCCTTCATAATTACACTGAGGAAAAGATAGATGTTCCGCTGAAGCAGCTCTGATATCAAACCCATCTGTCTTCCTGAGATTTAGGGAAGAGATTGGGGCACTTGGGTGTATCTAAAATGACCGAACCTCCCCTGGTCCTCTAAACCCCACCTGAAAGTGAGGGAGAATTTGCACAAATGACCCAAATCTGTAGCTCAAGTCTCAACAAATGAATGCTGTAGTTTATTTAATTTTATTGTAGGCATTTATGTATTCCCTCTCAGCCTACCAAGGCCCCTGTGGTGATGTACAACAGATGCAAACACTTGCTGTTGTTATTGTTGCGTGCCTTCAAGTCATTTCCGATTTATGACTATCATGGATTCTTCTTGGCAAAGTTTCTTCAGAGGTTTGCCATTGCTTTCTTCGGAGGCTGAGAGAGTGGGACTTTCCTAAGGTCACCCAGTGAGTTTCCACGTCTGAGCAGGGATTTGCACCCTGATTTCCCAGAGTCCTAATCCAGCCCTTAAACCACCACACAATATGGGCTCCTTACCCACTGCAAACCAATCGACCTCCAACTGCTGGCCCAGCCTCGCACTGCAAACTACTGGTCATCAAACTACTGGTCATCAAACTACAAACCTACAACTTTACTGTTAGATTCCTTCAAGTTGACTCCAATTCATGGTGACCCTATTGTTGGACTCCTTTGGGAAGATTTGTTCAAAGCAGAGGTCACCTTCATCTGGGGCTGAGAGCATGTGACTTGCACAAGTTCACCCAATGGGATTCCATGCCTGAGTGGGGATTTGAACCCTGGTCTCCAGGAGTCCTAATCACTCAACACTCAGACCGCAACAACATGCTGGCTCTTATTTAAAAAAAAAAAACACTTAAAACACATCAAATACATAGCTAAAAACTTTTATCATAACATATAACATGGACATCCTCTTCATCTTGGAAAGAGGTGACCAGTGGGGTGCCACAGGGTTCTGTCCTGGACCCAGTGCTATTCAACATCTTTATCAATGACTTGGATGAGGGAATTAGGGGCATACTTATCAAATTTGCAGATGACACCAAATTAGGAGGAGTAGCTAATACCCTAGAGGACAGGATCAAAATTCAAAATGACCTGGATAGACTGGAGAGCTGGGCCAAAGCTAATAAAATGAAATTCAATACGGAGAAATGTAAGGTACTGCACTTAGGGTGAAAAAATGAAATGCATAGATATAGGATGGGAGAGACCTGGCTGAACAAGACAATGTGTGAAAGGGATCTAGGAGTCCTAGTAGACCATAAGCTGAACATGAGTCAACAGTGTGATGTGGCAGCTAAAAAGGCCAATGCAATTTTGGGCTGCATCAATAGAAGTATAGTGTCTAGATCAAGGGAAGTAATAGTGCCACTCTATTCTGCCTTGGTCAGGCTTCACCTAGAATACTGTGTCCAGTTCTGGGCACCACAATTCAAAAAGGATATTGACAAATTGGAGCGTGTCCAGAGGAGGGCGACTAAAATGGTGAAAGGTCTGGAAACCATGCCTTATGAGGAGAGACATAGGGAGCTGAGTATGTTTAGCCTGGAAAAAAGACGGTTAAGAGGTGATATGATAGCCCTGTTTAAGTATTTGAAGGGGTGTCACGTTGAGGCTTGTTTTCTGCTGCTCCAGAGGCTAGAACACGGAGCAATGGATGCAAGCTCCAGGAACAGAGATTCCACCTCAACATGAGGAGGAACTTTTTGACAGTCAGAGCTGTTCGGCAGTGGAACACACTCCCTCGGAGCGTTGTGGGGTCTCCTTCCTTGGAGGTCTTTAAACAGAGGCTGGATGGCCATCTGTCGGAGATGCATTGATCATGATTTCCTGTGTGGCAGGGGGTTGGACTGGATGGCCCTCATGGTCTCTTTCAACTCTACAATTCTATGATTCTATGATATTTCTTGTACGCTCTTATCCTTTGTCTCAAAATTGTCGTAACCAACAAGTTTTTATGTTTTTATGAGCTGCTTTGGGTCCCGTTCTAGGAGAAAAGTGGAATATAAATAAAATAAGTTTTGCAAGAATGATGGCTGAGATCCTACCTCACAGTCTATATTCTGTAACTTTACATTGCAGAAACTCAATGAAACCCTATTAGTAAACTGCAAAGATGTGAATCCAGACATTGGCAAGAGCGCTCCAATGCACACTGGATACTATCATGTTCTGCTCAAGGCAGCCTTCAGGTTCCCAGTGAATGAGCTCACAGTCCAGGGAGAAGCAGAGCCTTATTCAGCTTACCAGCAATGTAGAGTAAGCACAATCGGATCTGAGGTCATGACCGGTAGAACAGTAAGCCACTAGGGGGGTATTCTGAAGGCAAGGTCAGAGTCAAAGGCAGAGTTCGAGGCAACAGGCAGACAGTCATGAACCCAGCACTAGTGTAACTTTCACCAAGAAGGCTGGTTGTCAGCCATGCTCGTCTGGAGGAGGTGCTGGGTTATTTATAGTCCAGCTGAGTCTCACAGGTGATCTCTCATTGCTTCGTACTTCCTGTATAAAAGCTATGATAGCCTTTGCAGTTCTTTTTCCTGTTGATGCTGAGTGAAGGTAGGTAAGTCTGTACTACATTCCTCAGAGGTTTGCCGCTGCTGGACACTCTGTTCCTCGGAGGTTTGTGGCTGCTGGGCCTTGTTTTCCTGGCCCTAGCCCTGGCATGCTCTCTGGACTTTGAGGCTCTTCATTACTGTCTGCTGAGAGGCAGGGCGTGACAGATACTACAGATCCACATCAATCATTTCTGATGCACATGGGCACTTCTGATGCACATTGGGCACTCCTGTTGTGCTCTGGCCAGTGTCCTAGCTGGCACCCATTGTTTATCAGCCATGGAGCATCAGTCACCCCATCATTAGGCAACGGATGTCTCTACATTGTAATGTCCTGACAGGCCCTAGGTGAACCTAGATGTTGCACAACTCCTCAATTCAATTTTGGGCACACATAAGGCCATTTATGAAGACCTAAGTCCCAAGAGGAATGTCAGCCAATATGAACTGTGCTACTTATACAATGTGGGAAGGGATGGCTTACAATATTGTATTGTTTGTAACTGTTAACACGCTTTTTAAAAATTATATACAGTAGGACACCCATTATCAACTGATTCATTATCCACTGATTCAGTTACCCATGGGACACAAAACAGCACACCTACCATAGAGTCTTCCTAGAAAATGTGTCCTCTCTAGCCATTTTCTAGGTCTTCCAAGACAACTCTATAGTATTTTAAATTGGAAGTCCCATTATTTTCAATGGTGTTCACTATTATCTATGGTTTTCAGTATCCACGACCTCCCCAAACCAATCCCCAGTGGATACAGGGGTCCTACTCTAAAGATTTATTTATTTTTTTTAAAAAAAGAATGTTTAATGGGACAACACAATGGCTTTAGAGGATTGGAGGACTTCTCAGGATTAGAGTACACACTCACCCCATCAGTGTTGGCATTTCCTCCCACTGGGCCTTGTCTCCACCTTTGTTACATGTTACTGGAAGCTGTACAGGCAAAAGCGTCAATGGGCAAGATGGTGCAGCACTTCACTGTAGCATAAATTTCCACCCACAGAGGCATATTTTGCTTCCCCTACATCAACTGTCATGTAGTTCAACAAGTGCACATTGGAGGCCAATGTGTATGGCTGCCATCATGGAGTGTGATGAGTGTACATAATGTACACCTGCTTACAATTCAGCCATGCAGTGTTGCAATTCTCCAATGTGCAATCATCCCATGACTCTGTGAGCATAAAGCCAGGCTCCATCCCTTTGATGAAGGACCCCCGCCAGTCCTTTCCTTTCAGAGTGCCTGGGCACAGGACTAAACCAATTGGCCCACAGAATTACAGAAGCAGAGTGCTGAATGGACAGGAGGGAGATGAAGGGAGGCCAAGAAAGTCCAAAGAGAAGAAGAATGCAATCATCGAGGTGAGAGATGACTAAGATGAAGAACAGCAGGGCTTCTACTAAGGTGTCAGAAATGAAGGACATCTTTCTTTCTCTGCTTTGTTTTTGCAAAGGGAGAAGCAACATGCCTTGGCAACGGTTCCACTTTCCAATGAAAAGATCACCAGCTTTTGTTTGTTTATGTATTTATTTTCCAGTGAGAGGGAAAGAGAGAGGGAAGAACACAAGGAGGGATAACTGGCTGAGCAGGGAGTGGGAGGGAGAATGGCGAAGAAGTCAGAGTCCAGTTGAAGCATCAGAAAGGAGGTAAAGAATTGGTCAGAGAGGAAAGAAGGGAGAGGCTAATCAGAGAGACCTTTGCAAAAGCTCAAAAGTGAAGAAGGAGCACAGAGAATTCTTAATGGTGGTGGTGAGGATCAAAGAGGTGCAGGAGTGTTGTTTGCTTGGCCAGGTTGGCAGCAAGGGGGGAAGGAGGAGAGGCTGGATTTGTAGTGCACAAAACCAGCTGACTTTTGGGAAATATGAGAGACATCATGGAGTAGTGGTTTGAGTCATAGACTAGAAATCCAGGCAACCAGAGTTTGAATCCCAGCTGAGCCACAGAAACCCACTGGGTGACCTTGGGCAAGTCATGCTCTCTCAGCCTTAAAAGGTGGCAATGGCAAAATTCTTCTGAAAATGAAGCCAGGATGGTATAGCAATGTGTTGGCCCAGACTCTGAGAAACCACCATGAGCCTTATCACATTCACTTGAACTGCTCTGGCTGCCTCCTGTGGAATTCTGGGGATTGGGGTTTAGTGACCACACATGGAGACACACTATCCACAATGCTGCACCCTTATTTGAGAACTCACGCTGAACAAGTCTTGAAGAGAAACAACAACACAGAAAGAATCACAACCCAGAAACATCACCCAAGGAGACCTTCTGCTGTGCTTTCTGCAACCAAACTTGTCTATCTCGGATTGGCCTTTTTAGTCATCAGCGCGCTTGCAGAAAGTGCAGGATGAGTCCTTCCTGAAAATTCATTTGCGAAGAAAAGCCAGAGAGAGAGGGGGTTAGTGAGACTAAGAGCTCTCTAGCTGAGGAGGCTAAACGACCCTCCCTAAACTGCAAATCCCATGATGCCACAGGAAGCAGCCAGAGCAGTTAAAGTGGAATAATGGTGCTATAACAGTATAGTGTGATAAGGCCCTGTGGTTTGAATCCCTGAGCC
The DNA here is from genome assembly GCA_030847615.1 of Gambelia wislizenii. Lineage (NCBI taxonomy): Eukaryota > Metazoa > Chordata > Lepidosauria > Squamata > Crotaphytidae > Gambelia > Gambelia wislizenii. Next base: position 497,228,582 of record JAUMIR010000001.1, on the reverse strand, counting down.
ATGGAAACCCACTGGGTGAACCTGGGCAAATTGCAGCCTCTCAGTCTTAGAGGAAGGCAATGACAAACCCTCTTGGAATCAATCTTGCCAAGAAACCCCCAAGATAGGGTTTCTGTAAGTTGGAGCTGACCTGAAGGCACATAACAACAACAAATGGGGAATGGAAAAGGAAAATATTACTAGTCACGTGTAACTAAAAGGTAACTAGGAGGGATAGAGGCACAGTCTACACTAATTCAATAAGATAATAAAATCATGGACACACTGTTACCCGAATGGTGTGTGGTCCATGAAGAACCCACTTGTATCCATATATTAATATGGGGAATTTTAATTAGCTCAAAATGGCAGCGAGAGGCCAGGTAGCTACAGGACCTTTTGACCTATGTATACCGGTACTAACTGATGAGACTCCCAGCCATGAAATAAAATAAAATGTTTTTATTGAAAAATAATCTTGGAAGCATTCACACCAACACTTAAGCTTCAAGCAATCACACAAGGCTAGTGAAGTAGGAAGTAATGGGATAAAGCAGCAGGATTCAGGATTTCTCAACCAGGTTTCCCTGGAACCCTAGGGTTCCACAAGAGATTGCTAGTGGGTTCCTCGAGATATTGTGATCTGGGGAAAAAATTAAGCTGTAGATATAATAATTTTTAGGCAGGGTTCCACCAGGGTAAAAGGGTTGAAAAAGCTGGTATACTGTACCTATCCGACGAGAAGAGATTCGTGTGACAGAAAATACTCAGATGGAGCTCTGAGGGTCATACACCAGACAGAGTGACGGGAGGTATGAAGGCTGTGTGCGCTTTAGCTGTGTATTGAGGTAATATTTATAAGGGGTGTTGTGACTGGAAGACAATGTTAGATAGCAGAGACCTTGATGGTTGCAAAACAGGTTTTTCCTCTTGCCTTCCCCTCCAACAATAGACCTTGCCTGCTCCTATTCAATTCCAAATATATCACCCATTAATGATCGTTAACTCTTTTGTTTTAGCTGGGGAAATTCCAAGAAACATTGTATTCCACTCTAAATCCCACCCCTTCAGGGGAATTATCAGATATAAATATCACCTCAAAACACCACCAAAATGTCTGCAGTTCCTCTTTCTCCCTCCCTGCTGTCGATTTACTGCATGACCCTCAGAACACACCTCTGAGAATCTTCTGCTGCATGAATCTCTGTTCCTTGGATAGGTATCATATCACCAGAGAACCCCTCACTCTATTCTTCTACCCCAATACTTCCTACTTTCTTCGTTAGCCTTATGTGGTCACTTGAAGCCTGAGTGTTTGTGTGAATGCTGTTAATATTAATTTCCAATAAAGATCATTTAATTGTACCTTCTGGCTTGGAGTCTCCTTTGTTACTACCAGTATACATAAGGTTAAAAAGATCCTGCTGTTGCCCAGCCTCTCTCTGCTATTGTGAGCTAGTTGAATATTCCCCATATTAATATTCTGACACTAGTGGGATCCTTGTGGACCTCCATGCAATTCAGGTAACCGCATGTTTCTCTATCACTGCTCTTTCTTTCTCTATCGCTGCTCCCAGACTATGGAATGCCCTGCCGGAGGAGATCCGTCAAGCAAACAGCTTGGAGAATTTCAAAAAAGCCATCAAAACAGATTTCTTCCAGCAGGCCTTCCTTGAATAGAACAGACCATTTTTAATGAATGCTTCTCCTTCTTTTTATGTTTTTATGTTTATGTTTTTATGTCTTTATGTTTTGATATTTTAAAGTCTTAGATTAGTTAGTTTATGTCACTGGTGAATTTTCCAGTTATTTTAAATATATGTACTATTATATGTAATTTTAAGGGGGGTACATTGTTTTAAGTTATTACTGTTGTTATGGATTTGTTTGTTTTTATATCCAATTGGCAAAAGGCAAAAAGCAGGTACAAAAATAAAGTTATTATTATTATTATTATTTCTCTCTCTGGCTTTTCTTTGCAAACAAAGATTCAGGAAGGACTCATCCCACGCCTTCTGCAAGCACACTGATGACTAAAAAGGCCAATCCATTATTATTATTATTATGTGTAGCAAGAGATGGTTTTCTTTGATCCTTAGCTTCTTCACTCAGGATGGGACCATTTGCCACTGAGAAAAAGAACAGAGCAAGATTGCTTCTGTCTCATCCACACCACTATCCAGGTCACTGCCTTCAGTAAACCAGGAGCGAGGCCGTGATGTTCGGTAGCGTGTTCTTCACCCGTCCTAAGCATGAAAACATCTTGGTTTCTTCGAGTGCTTTTTGAGGGCACATCTGTTCTTTGCTCTGGTTGTGTAAGAAGCATATGGGTGAAGAGCTGCGTCTTTCAGGAACCGCCAACCTGATTTCATGGAGGGTGTGTGTGAAGAGATGAGTCCCCCAAGGATACACCTCCACAACTACGCTGACAATCTGCAAAGGGGAGTTGTGTTGTGTGTGACCTTTCTGCATGTGCATTTACATAGAAAGGGAGGCACATTTGCGTGCTGATGAAACCTACTTTCGGCTTTGTGATGGTATCCAAAGTGGCAGGTGCTGCAAAGCCATTATTTCACCTAACAAACAATCCAGTGAGAAACTATATTGATGGGGATGGGAGGGGGAGATTAGTCATCCAAATCCCTGGCTTGGCAGGGATTTCTCATTCTTTGGGCTGAGAACAGATCCAAACTCTCTGATCTACTAATGAAGGACGCTGCTTTTAAAGGGCGAGATGGGATTTTCTTCAGAGAGGCTGTTGACAAACTGCCAGCTGCTAAGTGATACCACTAACTTTGTTCTGACTCTACTCTACTAATGAAAGCACCTGACCATTCTGCAGAGCTCATAGACTCAGAGAATCTTAGAGCTGGAAGGGGCTGAAAGGATCATCTTGTCCAACCCCCTGTTATGCAGGAATACACAGCTAAAGCACTTCTGAAAAATGCCCATCAAACATCTGTTTCAAGACCTCCAAAGATGGAGAGTCTGCGACACTCTGAAGCAGTCCATTTCACTACCAAACAGCTCTTACAGTAGAGAAGTTCTTCCTAATGTTTAGGTGGAATCTCTTTTCCTGTAGTTTGAACCCATGGCTCCATGTCCTAGGGGTTGTCTAGATGATGAAACTAATCCTGATAGAATTCACAGAGAATACCTTTTGTCCAAATGTGATCCAACTGAGATTTGCAGTTTTCGGAATGAGGTGGACCAAAACCTGAATTTACTCTGTGGGTAACACCTTCATGACTTTTCTTGAGGTTTTTTTGAATAATTTGTGAAAATCTGCATTACTGCTCATTTGGACATCTGATTCACATCACAGCATATTCTCAGTGAGAGCAGAAGTGGAAAGCTAATGACTCTAACATCATCACATTTCTTCTCCTGTATGATTTTTAGCATCCTTGCCTGAGAAAGAAGCCAGTGAAATTTCAAAAGCTTGCATGATGTATTTTGTGCTTTTTAGTTGGCCCAATTAAGACATCATTGTTTTGTGGCTTTTGTATTTTGTTCTGTTTTGCTGCATGGCCAAGACAGCTTCCCCAAATATGTTCCCAAAGTCTGGGAGAAGCCACTAAGAAGGACTTTTTGCTTTCCTCAGATAACACAATTCTGTTTGCTTTCCTTACATCCCTAACAAAAACGTGTGCTTAATTAGTGTACAAAAAAACTAAAGCATTTTGTACATGGGAAGGAGTTGTGCAAAAAACCAAGAGCAAACATTGTGCAGAATATGTTGGGAACTGTGAACAGTCTTTGAAAACTGAAGAGTTTTCAGAGGCTTTCTTGCACCAGGAGGAAAATTGCTAAAATTAGTTGTTACTGCAGCATTAGTATTAGTATTAGTCTCTCTCTTTGGCTTTTCTTCGCAAACGAAGATTCAGGAAGGACTCATCCCGCGCTTTCTGCAAGCGCGCTGATGACTAAAAAGGCCAATCCGAGATAAACAAGTCCGGTTGCAGAAAGCACAGCAGAAGGTCTCCTTGGGTGATGTTTTTGGGTTGTGATTCTTTCTGCGTTGTTTCTCTTCAAGACTTGTTTGGCATGAGTTTTCAAATAAGGCTGCAGCATTGTGGATAGTGCGTCTCCATGCCTCCCGATGTGAGGCCAGGGCGGACCATTGTTGGGGATCCATTTGGCCGAGCCTGAGATGTTGTTTCAGGGAGTCCTTGTATCGCTTTTTTGGAGTGCCCTCTTACACTGAACCATGGCGAGTTCACCGTAGAGTACTATTTTGGGGAGGCGATGGTCCTCCATCCTAGAAACGTGCCCTGCCCAGCGCAGCTGTGTTCTCAATATCATGGCCTCAATGCCAGTGATCCCTGCTTGCTTATTAGTTGTTGCTGCAGTATTAGTGTTAGTATTAGTATTAGTATTAGTATTAGTCTCTCTCTCTGGCTTTTCTTCGCAAACGAAGATTCAGGAAGGACTCATCCCGCGCTTTCTGCAAGCGCGCTGATGACTAAAAAGGCCAATCCGAGATAAACAAGTCCGGTTGCAAAAAGCACAGCAGAAGGTCTCCTTGGGTGATGTTTTTGGGTTGTGATTCTTTCTGCGTTGTCGTTTCTCTTCAAGACTTGTTCGTCGTGAGTTCTCAAATAAGGCTGCAGCATTGTGGATAGTGCGTCTCCATGCCTCCCGATGTGAGGCCAGGGCGGACCACTGTTGGTGATCAATTTGGCCAAGCCTGAGATGTTGTTTCAGGGAGTCTTTGTATCGCTTTTTTGGAGCGCCCCTCTTACGCTGACCCGTGGCGAGTTCACCGTAGAGTAGTATTTTTGGGAGGCAATGGTCCTCCATCCTAGAAACGTGCCCTGCCCAGCGCAGCTGTGTTCTCAATATCATGGCCTCAATGCTGGTGATCCCTGCTTGCTCGAGGACAGCAACATTCGTCACATAGTCAGTCCAGTGTATATTTAGGATTGTGCGTAGACAGCGCTGATGAAAGCGCTCGAGGAGTCGTAGGTGGTGGCGATAGGTGACCCATGTTTCAGATCCATAAAGGAGGATAGAGGAGGATAATTAGTATTAGTATTAGTATGATCATCATCATTATCTTTATTTCTATCCCGCTTTTTTCCCAGTTTGGAACTCAAAGGAGAGTACACTAAAAAGGCATTATTAAAATCAGCAAAATACAAAAGTTAAAACAGAATTAAACAACTAAAAAAGTTAAAAACAGCTAAAATTTTAAGAACATACACATATACACATACACAACAGGCACATATACCCCAGCACAATCCTTAGCAAAGGTCAGCAAAGGCCTGCTGAAACAGGAAAGTTTTTAATTGGCTCCAGAAGGAAGACAAGGAGGGTGCTAATCTGACTTCTCTGGACAGAGGTTTCAAGAGCTTGGGGGCAGCTACCAGATGGACCTGGGAGGGTGGTGGGACAGAGAGAAGGGTTTCCCCAAAAGACCAAAGAGTCAGGTCTGGTTCATAAAAGGAGCTTCTTTTGAGAATGAAAATTAGTGAAGAATTACATCTCTAGAGTAGCGCAACCAACGTGTAACCATGTGAGCGTGGATCTACACTACACAAGCACTATGGAGGATCTCAGGCAGTATTTCACTGCAGCCCAGAAATGATAAGAATTGTGAAAGTAGGTTATATCTTTATCATTCTCATAATTTCTGGGCTGCAGTGAGTTTTCAGGACCGTGAGGAGAAAGTAGGGATCAGTCAGTTATCTCGCGCACCTCTTTAGCAAATAATAGACTGCGATATAATGAGATACAGTTTGGGTCACCAGCAAATCAGAGGTCAAGAGGTTTCCATTCATGCCCCATCCTTCCCTCTTCATTAGAGCTTAATTCACATGCCACTGGAAAGAAAGCCCTTCGTTTGCATTTTACTTTTAATTAAGAAAGCAAACTTCTGGCACCAGGAGGCGGCAAAAAGCGCAAACAGTTCCTAATTAAAGTGCAGCACAGGGTCCAAAATAAGCATAATTAGTTATGGTGTGCAGCAATTAATAACATATTTTGTTATGTGCGTACAAAACCAGGAGAACAGAGAAGAATATGAAATGGGAACCTCCCAAACTATTTACCCAGGCATGGTTGAAACGGGAGACCTTTAGTGAATAGTTTCTGCCTGCTTCAAATTACTTCTTCTCTCCCCCTAATTATTGGAGGACTTCCTGAGAAAACAGCTAAAAGTCCACACACCATCAGGAAGGCTTGCTTAACTCAGAATAGCTCACATTTACCCTAAGTGAGAATGTATGGCCACATGGAATTGCAAGATCATCCACATGAGGGGCAAATACCTAGCTTGAAAGCAGTACATGTGAACGGGATTAGGAGGTCTTAGTAGACCCCTAGATATAGATGAGTCAATAGCATGTTGTGGCAGCTTTAAAAGGCAATGAAATTCTAGGTTGCATTAATAGGAGGCTAGTTGCCAGACAAAGGGAAACAAATAGACCCCTTTGTTCTGCTTTGGTCAGACCTCACCGGGTATATTGTGTCCAGTTCTGGGTATCACAGGTTGAGAAAGACATTGATGAACTGGAACATGTCCAGAGGAGGGTCACCAAGATTGTCAAAAGTCTGAAAACAATGCCTTATGATGAACGTCTTAGGGAGCTCGGTATGTTTAGCTTCGGAAGAGAAGACTGAAAGGTGACAGGAGAGCTTTCTTTTACTATCTGAATGGATGTCATGTAGAATATGGAACCACTTGTTTTCTGCTGCTCCAGAGACTAGGACATGAACCAATGGACTCAAATTACAAGAAAAGAGATTCCACATAATCATTAGGCTTCTTGATTATAAGAGCTGTTTGACTGAGGAATGGCCTTAGATTATTTATTTCTTTATTATTTCATTTATATGCCACTGTTCTCCCCAAGTGGGACCCAAGGCAGCTTCTAGAAACAGTTAATTAAAAACAGTTACAATAAAAATTTTAAAAAGTTAAAATCACAGATAAAAACATTTTAAAATCATTTTAACAATGAAGGTGGTGGATTCTCCTTTGGAGGTCTCTAAAAAGAGTCTTTCTTTCAGGAGTTGTGCCATAGTTGTGCATTCCTGGATGGCAGAAGGTGGACTAGATGGCCCTTGTGGTCTCTGCCAATTCCATGATTTCACTGGCCAGGATCCATAATGGAGGAGCAAGGAAGGATCTTGTGATGCTATCAAGGCTGACAAGTTTTATCTGGTATATTTTTTTTGTGAACTGCAGTCCATGAAACCTTCCACTAAAAAAAAGCCCTCTAGTCTTTAAAGTGCACCTCCTGTTGTTTTTTTTTAAAAAAAGTCCCACCCACCCCACCCTAAAAAATCTTCAGGTGTTTTCTCCAATTAGATCCTTCCTTCAAGGAAGCTTGAAGAAAGGTCTCTCAAACATGAAACTACTGTCCGGTCGATGTATTTAGTTACTTATTTATAATACAAGCTCCTCCCTATTTATATGGGATTGGTACCTGCAGTTTCACTTACCTGTGATCAGGGAAAACATCTCTCTAGGCATCTGGAGAACAATAGAGGCGGGCAAGAGGTAGTCTCTCTAGGCATCTGAAGGTGCTCCAGCTTGACTCTATGGTCAACGTCTGCCTCCAGTGTGATTCTATGGTCTAACATGGTGGTTCACTATTATATAGGGTTCGGGGTATCTGCGGTAAGTCTGGGAACATATCCCACATGTAAATGGGGGAGGACCTGTATTCTGAACTCACTTTTCCATTAAGCTGCACTCTGAACATAGTCCTGTTCATTACTCCTGATTAGAGTAGGCCCATTGAATCAGTTGTTGAATGTTGAGTCAACATGTCAGTAAATTCAACTGTTTAGTGAGTTTACTCTCTTCATCAATAAGAATAGAATTTTGTCCTTTAGTTGGGGAACATTCAGACAATCAATTAATATTCACGGGAGTCGAATGACAAGAAAAGAAATTCCACCTAAACATTAGGAAGAAATTCCTTACTCTAAGAGCTGTTCAGAAGTGGAGTAGACTTTCCTGAGGTGAGGGTTAACTCTCCTCTGGAGGTCTTTAAATGGAGGTTTAATGGCCATCTTTCAGGCGTGTGCCTTCCTGGATGACAGGAGTTGGGCCAGACAGCCCTTGTGGTCCCTTCCAACTCTATGATTCTCTGTTTCTATGAATCCATGACATTTAGAACGGGGACACAGTGGCTGCTCACTTCTGCAAAACTTCCATAAATGCCCTTTATCCCTTTTCCTTTGTGAGAAAACTGTTCTGGGTCAAGATACCACAAACTGGAATTATACCTGATCCTGTTCCATGCCCCATTTGAACTTGTATTGATTTCCCCTTCTGCCACACATGGCCAGCTTCTTTGGTTGGTTTCTATTCACTCCCAAACCGGAAATCATGCCCCCTCTGACAACCTCCTTGGCATTTTGGGCACAGCTTCCATTTCAGGCGTGAAGAAGCCAAAAGCTTCCCCCATTGGCCTTTCACTCTTTAATCTCCTTCTCTTTCTTAGGTGCCCTAAGAAACACCATTGATTTTGAACTGACCCATGAATGTTGCCATAGATTTGCTCACAACCACAAAGGGCAATCTGGAACAGTCAGATCCAATTTAGCTGCCACCCAGTACCTTGACCACTTCTTGGAACATCCAGACAAAAGGAGATTAATGATGGATACTGTGATGGGGGTTGCAGGTTCAGCACAAAATTATTTACCCACTGAGCCTTTCCATTATGTCCTTGGCCCAGCTCCCTTAAAGGAGAGTTCCTTGTGATAAGCATGCAAGCAGAAACAAAGGGGGAAATTGAAGTGTTTGCCTAAATGGATTAAGGGAATAATTTGGAACAATAGGATCTTGACAGGAGAAACCAAAAGTGAAGTAATGTTCTAAATTAGTTAAAGGGGAGCAAAGAAAGGGGGAGGGGGAGAGAGCAAACAGAATACAAAACAAATGTAGATTGGGATCCTGCATTGTGCTTGTGAGGTGTACATCTACACTCATGTAGTTATTGTTGTCATAATAATTGCCATTATCATTGGTTTCACAGTCTACGAGGTGTTAACATCTGGAGGTCTGGACCATCAGTGATTCAGATTCTATCCAAAAAATCTAGGGATCCGTGAGGTGCCATCAGATAAGTTACAGGAGGGTAGATTTTGATGAGACATTATAAGGACCTTTTTGACAGAGAGAGCAGTTCAACAATGGAACCAATTCCCTCGGGAGGTCTACAACATCTTCAAAAAGAGGGTGGACATCTACCTGCCAAAGATGTCCCATCTGGATTTCCTGTGCTGAGTGTGGGTGTTGGATTCGATGCCCCATGGGGACTCTATGATTCTATTCCCCCCACCCGTAGGTACCTGGGGGCAGAAGCTAGACATCCAACAAGAAAAAGACAAAAAGCTAAATAGCTATCACAGAGCAGAGGTTCCAAGTCTGTTCTCTTCTGGCCCAAAGGTTCTCCTCTGAACCCTAAGAGGTGGACGGTATGTTAGAGTATAACCCCTGATGCCAAAATCTAGGAGTCCTAGTTGACCACAAGTTGAACATGAGTCAACGGTGTGATGCGGCAGCTAAAAAGGCCAATGCGATTTTGGGCTGCATCAATAGAAGTATAGTGTCTAGATCAAGGGGAGTCATAGTGCCGCTCTATTCTGCCTTTGTCAGACCTCACCTAGAATACTGTGTCCAGTTCTGGGCACCACAATTCAAAAAGGATATTGACAAATTGGAGGATGTCCAGAGAAGGGGGATTAAAATGGTGAAAGGTCTAGACACAATGCCTTATGAGGAGAGACTTAGGGAACTGGGTATGTTTAGCCTAGAAAAAAGATGGTTAAGAGGTGATATGATATCCCTGTTTAAGTATTTGAAGGGGTGTCATGTTGAGGATGGAGCAGGCTTGTTTTCTGCTGCTCCAGAGACTGGAACACGGAGCAATGGATGCAAACTCCAGGAACAGAGATTCCACCTCAACATTAGGAGGAACTTTTTGACAGTAAGGGCTGTTCGGCAGTGGAACACACTCCCTCGGAGCGTGGTGGGGTCTCCTTCCTTGGAGGCCTTTAAACAGAGCCTGGATGGCCATCTGTCGGGGATGCTTTGATCAAGATTTCCTGATCAGGGGGTTGGACTGGATGGCCCTCGTGGTCTCTTCCAACTCTACAATTCTATGATTCTATGAATTATTAGCTCAAACAGGAGGCCTTCAAGAGGATGGTAACTTCAGGGATCTTTTCGCCTATATATACTAGTCCTAACTGTAGTGGAGGCTCTAGTTAAAATAAAACAACATTTTATTGGACTAACACAAAAAGTAAACTAACATACACAACACACATTCTCAATTACCATACCAGGCTATAGCAGAGTAAGGCAGAAAGACTGGATAGAGGAACAGAGATCTTGGAAGATGGTGTGATTGCTACAAGTCTTGAAGAGCTACCAGTCTTGAAGAGCAGTGAAGATACTGAGATGTATGTCTGAGGGTGGCACAGAAGGTTCTGATCCGGGACATGCTGAGAAAGAGAGTGGCCGAGTCCATACACTCTTGGCATCTCGACTAGAACACACCTTGCTCTTGTTGGGCCTCTAATATTTATACACTATTCCATGCCTTGAAGGGGTGAGTTAGTAGTAACAAAGCTTGAATGGCTTTCCCATGGAATAGACAAAGGAAACTGAAACTCAACTGATTGATTTAATTGCAGAGAGATAGAACATTAATGAACTTGCAACAACCTCATAAGGTTGGACAGGAAGGGTATGAGATAAGATTTCCATAGGGTGTAAAATGAGGAATGATCACTTAATTGCTTGGTTGAATTATTGCTTGAAATGCCCAGGACTGGAAGAAAGGATTAGCACATATCCCTTTAACAACTGGGTTGTTAACATAAACCCATCACAGGGGCTTTCCACTTAATCCTAATTTGGGCTTTCCCACCATCATATTTCTAAACACATCTCAGGCCATTGTGACCTCTAATTGACCTCCAGTCTGCCTAGCAAGAGCAATAGCAATCACATTGCTGATGACTATAAAGGCCAATCCGAGATAAACAAGTCCGGTTGCAGAAAGCACAGCAGAAGGTCTCCTTGGGTGATCATAGAATCATAGAATCATAGAATTGCAGAGTTGGAAGAGACCACGAGGGCCATCCAGTCCAACCCCCTGCCACGCAGGAAATCACAATCAAAGCATCCCCGACAGATGGCCATCCAGCCTCTGTTTAAAGACCTCCAAGGAAGGAGACCCCACCACGCTCCGAGGGAGTGTGTTCCACTGCCGAACAGCTCTTACTGTCAAAAAGTTCCTCCTCATGTTGAGGTGGAATCTCTGTTCCTGGAGCTTGCACCCATTGCTCCGTGTTCCAGTCTCTGGAGCAGCAGAAAACAAGCCTGCTCCATCCTCAGCGTGACACCCCTTCAAATACTTAAACAGGGCTATCATATCGCCTCTAAACCGTCTTTTTTCCAGGCTAAACATACCCAGCTCCCTAAGTCTCTCCTCATAAGGCATTGTTTCCAGACCTTTCACCATTTTAGTTGCCCTTCTCTGGACACGCTCCAATTTGTCAATATCCTTTCTGAATTGTGGTGCCCAGAACTGGACACAGTATTCTAAGTGAGGTCTGACCAAGGCAGAATAGAGTGGCACTATTACTTCCCTTGATCTAGACACTATACTTCTATTGATACAGCCCAAAATTGCATTGGCCTTTTTAGCTGCCGCATCACACTGTTGGCTCATGTTCAACTTGTGGTCTACTAGGACTCCTAGATCCCTTTCGCACGTAGTCTCATTCAGCCAGGTCTCTCCCATCCTATATTTATGCATTTCATTTTTCCGCCCTAAATGCAGTACTTTACATTTCTCCGTATTGAATTTCATTTTGTTAGCTTTGGCCCAGCTCTCCAGTCTATCCAGGTCATTCTGAATTTTGATTCTGTCCTCTAGGGTATTAGCTACTCCTCCCAATTTGGTGTCATCTGCAAATTTGATAAGTATGCCCCTAATTCCCTCATCTAAGTCATTGATAAAGATGTTGAATAGCACTGGGCCCAGGACAGAACCCTGTGGCACCCCACTGGTCACATCTTTCCAAGACGAAGAGGAGCCACTGCTGAGCACCCTTTGGGTTCGGCCGGTCAACCAATTACAAATCCATTTAACAGTTAACTTGTCTAGCCCACATTCTACAAGCTTGTTTGCAAGAATGTCATGGGGAACCTTGTCAAGGCCTTACTGAAATCAAGGTATGCAATGTCCACAGCATTCCCTTCATCTACCAAGCTGGTAACTTTATCAAAAAAAGAGATCAGATTAGTCTGGCATGACTTGTTGCTCTGAAACCCATGCTGACTTTTTGTGATTATGGCATTGCCTTCTAAATGTTCACAGACTCTCTGTTTAATGATCTGTTCTAGAATCTTCCCTGGTATTGATGTCAGACTAACTGGACGATAGTTGTTGGGATCCTCTTTTTTCCCCTTTTTGAAGATGGGAACAACGTTTGCCCTCCTCCAGTCTGCTGGGACTTCTCCTGTTCTCCAGGAGTTCTCAAATATTATTGCCAATGGCTCTGAGATTATATTTGCCAGCTCTTTTAATACTCTTGGATGTAGTTCATCTGGTCCTGGAGATTTAAATTCATTTAGATTAAGAAGGTATTCCTGTACTACCTCTTTACTTATTTTGAGCTGGATTTCCCCTATTGTGTCCTCTGTTCCATTCTCCTCAGGTTGGTCCTCCTTTTCCTTTTCTGAAAACACTGAGGCAAAGAAGGTGTTGAGTAATTCTGCCTTTTCTCTGTCCCCTGAGTGATGTTTCCGGGTTGTGATTCTTTCTGCGTTGTCATTTCTCTCAAGACTTGTTCAGCGTGAGTTCTCAAATAAGGCTGCAGCGTTGTGGATAGTGCGTCTCCATGCCTCCCAATGTGAGGCCAGGGCGGACCACTGTTTGTGATCAATTTGGCCGAGCCTGAGATGTTGTTTCAGGGAGTCCTTGTATCGCTTTTTTGGAGCACCCCTCTTATGCTGACCCATGGTGAGTTTACCGTAGAGTACTATTTTTGGGAGGCGATGGTCCTCCATCCTAGAAACGTGCCCTGCCCAGCGCAGCTGTGTTCTCAATATCATGGCCTCAATGCTGATGATCCCTGCTTGCTCAAGGACAGCAACATTCGTCACATAGTCAGCCCATTGTATATTTAGGATTGTGCGTAAATTGCACTCACTGGTGGGAGATATCTGTAACTCCACTTCCACACCCTTGAACTGAATACAGTTGGCCTTCAATATCCACGGATTCTGTATCCATGGATTCCACCATCCACGGCTTGAAAATAGGAGAGCCAGTATGGTGTAGTGGTTTAAGTGTTGGACTACAACTACAACTCTGGAGACCAGGGTCCAAATCCCTGCTCAGTCATGGTAACCCACTGGGAGACCTTGGGCAAGTCACACTCTCTCAGCCTCAGAGGGAGGCATAGGCAAACAAATAAAAAAAAACTTCCCAAGGAAACTCCTTGATAGGTTCACCATAAGTCAGAAATAACTTGAAGACACCTGACGACAACAACACAACAACATCGCTCATGTCTGCATTCTATGTGTACAAATATGGACATGAAGTAGCTAACACAGAATGAAATATCATGATCTAACGGGGATGGGATAGATGGCCACTGTTCAGGAGAAAGGGCTACCATGCTCCACAGAGCAACTCCCCTGTGAGCAGTGAAGAAGAACACCATACTTTGAAATTCTGCATATTGTGCATTATTTAAGCAGAGCTCCAAATCCTGCTTGAAAGCCCTGAAAACGTTTTCTCTTATTGCGGCTTTTCCGCTGGGGCCTCCGGTCCTCATTGAGGCCTAACTTACCCATCCAAGGTTGGGGTGGAAGTCTCCGATTGCGATCAATGTTAATTGCAAGGGCTGCTGGCTCTCTGTTGTAGAGGAAAGGAGCTGATAAGGGGAGAAAGGTTATCTTGACTCACATACATGGATCTAAATAGAGAAACAGAGCATGGGAGAGGAGAGGCATTTTATCTCTGGGCTGTCATGGGAGGGGGGGAGGATCCCACAAGGACTGCCTAATCTCTCAATGTGCATCCAACAGCTTCGATCATGATCTTATCAAGCATAGGTGCCCACGGGAGACAAATACTGCAGGAGCAAAATGGTTGGTTGCAAGCATAGCTGGGTACATAATAGGAGCTAGTAGCGCTTTCAAAACATTTCTGAGCTTGTAAAGCTTCCAGTGTGGAGTAGTGGTTTGAGCATTGGACTACGATGCTAGAGACCAGGGTTCCAATCCCTGCTTAGCCATGGAAACCTATTGGGTGGCCTTGGGCGAGTCACACTCTCTCAGCTGCACAGGAAGGCAGCAATAAACCTTCTCTAAAGAAATCTGGCCATCCTATGTCTGCAGTGCCCTTCTACATTCTACCTGGGACAAACAGGACAGTCTATGCAAGAGGATTAGTGGACACAAATCTGACATTAGAAATGGCAATACAGTAGCACTGTATCCACTGATTTGCCATCCGCTGATTCAATTATCCATGGTTGGCAACAGCGGGAAGTGGTGAATGGGGGAAGGAGGGGAGGAGGAGAGTCTTCACCTCCCTTCTCCCTTCAGCATGTCTTCGGTGGCGGCAATGGCGACGGGAGGGGTGAAGGGAGGGGAGGGAAGTTCTTGCCTCCCTTCTTGCTTCCACCCCCCTAGCATGGCTCCTATGGTGGCAATGGTAATGGGGGGGGGCATTCGCTATTATCCATGAACTCATTATCCATGGGGAAGGGCCAGGAACCAATCCCCCGCAGATACTGGGGTCCTACTGACTGTACCCAAAAACTAGAATCATAGAATAGAATCATAGAATTGCAGAGTTGGAAGAGACCACGAGGGCCATCCAGTCCAACCCCCCTGCCACGCAGGAAATCACGATCAAAGCATCCCTGACAGATGGCAATCCAGCTCTGTTTAAAGACCTCCAAGGAAGGAGACCCCACCACGCTCCGAGGGAGTGTGTTCCACTGCCGAACAGCTCTTACTGTCAAAAAGTTCATAGAATCATAGAACATTTCCACCTTCCTGGACCCAGAGTAAGGGATTTACAGGTTGCAGTCCTGGAACAAGGAAATTACAAAGGTAGACTAGAAAGAGAAACAGCTGAATTTACCCATGCACAGAAATTCCAATCCATTAGCAGAGGTATGAACAAGACACATGTATTAATACAAGATTCCTAGCTACTGTACATATAACAAAAGGAATCGTATCAGAGAGAGTTTTGAACCTTGGGAAACTGACTTTTGGTAAGTGGATGTATTTATTTCACACATAAACACTAATTTCTTTTTTTTCCCCTTCCCCTTCCTTCCTTCCTTCTTCTTATGCTGCAAGAGACTGTCATGATGGAGTGGCCAACTCCATCATGGTGAGTTCATCTGCACTACAGATTACAGCATCTGGAAAATTCCACTCCCTCCTTCCATAGCAACAGGTATGGTAGAGGGTGGGAACCTCATTACCTAAACATGACATCACATCACCTGACTGGAGAGCCAATCAGATCTGGCAATGCAGAACCAATCAGATTTGACCAATGGGGTCTTCAGTTTTTGAACTCCTTTGTCTTGTGCCACATGGCTTAGGCCAGCAAGGAGGACACGTGGGCTCTATAACATCAAAGAGATCATTGATACCATGGGCCTGAAAGGCAGGCCCATTTCAATGACTCTGAATTACATCACAGAGACTGCTACATGAACTGCATGATTGTAAGTTATTATTTCTTAGCTTACAGAATGTGGTTAGTTAGAAAATGCATTAGTTTTTTTTTATTTATTTTAATCCTGTGACTGAATGTATTTCCTGTAGCCTTAAGCTGAGATCCTAGAGGAGAGATTTCCCTCCATGCTAAGTACTTAAGTGCTTGGAACTAGAAATAAAGTTTTCTCTCTTTTTTCTACAAACTTGCCTCACACGCTTTTTTCTGTCAGCTATCTGGGGTCTCTTTGGGCTTGAGAATGGACTGGATGAGGGCAAACAAATTGAAGCTGAATCCAGATAAAATGGAGGTACTCACGGTAGCCGCCCTGAACCCAGGTATTAGGATACAACCTCCAGTCCTGGATGGAGTCACGCTCTCCTCCAGGGACTGTGTTCGCATTTTGGGGGTACTCCTGGACTCGTCGCTCTGGATGACAAATCAGGTAAATGCGATGGTCAGGAGTGCCTGTTATCAGCTTCAGCTGATCCACCAGCTGCACCCTTTCCTGGAAGTCAGGGAACTTGAGACAGTGGTACATGCTCTGGTAACCTCCCATCCTGATTTCTGTAATGCACTCTACATGGGGCTACCCTTGTGCTTAGTTCGGAAATTACAGCTGGTACAAAATATGGCAGCCAGGCTAGTTTCTGGGACATCTAGGAGGGACCACAATACTCCAGTTCTGAGGTCCCTCCACTGGCTGCCTATCAGCTTCCTGGCCCAGTACAAGGTGTTGGTTATCACCTTTAAAGCCCTAAATGGCTTGGGCCCAACCTATCTTCAGGACTGCGTCCTTCCATATAATCCTCCCCGTGCACTCCTGTCCTCAGGGAGGAATTTGTTACAACATTTAAAAACTAGGCTTTCTTTGACCTCCCGGAGAACCTTTTCAGCTGTTGCTCCCAGATTATGGAACGGCCAGCGAGATGAGATCTGTCACATTACCACCATAAATAGCTTTTTAAAAGCTCTTAAGATGGATCTCTTCCAGCAGGCCTTTCCAGAATAGATAGATACCCGGCCATTAAAAAAGGAGATCTAGCTTCTCTCGATCTTGCCACGGCCACTTGTCCATTGGTTTTTTTCTTGTTTGTTTGTATTTTTTAAGTATGTTTTAAATTCTTAAATTATTTAATTGTATTTTAAGGGGTGGGTGGGATTGAGGGTTTGGATGTATATTTTAATTGTTGTAAGCCGCCCCGATTGCGTTTCGTAGAGGGCGGAATATAAATAAATTATTATTATTATTATTATTATTATTATTAGGGGCTAGGAGTAACCCTCATTTAAGGTGGAAGTTTGAAAATAACAATGTGATTGTCTCCTTGTAATCACATTTCAAAATTAAGTAAATCAAGGAGTGGTGGTAGACTACAGACATTTTCAGACACGGTTTTATCGTACCTAGTGCGGGAAGAGCTCCTGGGAGAGGGACAGGGCTCTTGCGCGGCAGGGGGTCGTTTTCGGATGCCTCCGTCCCTCTCCCGAAAGCATCTGTTTCAATTCCGTGAAGCTTCAGAAGCCGCGGAGCCATATTTTAAGCACAGAAGTTGCCCGTGATTAAAATATGGCGCTGCGGCTTCCGAAGCATCACGGAACTGAAACAGATGCTTTCGGGAGAGGGACGGCAGCGTCTGGAAACGACCCCCTGCTGCGCAAGAGCCCCATCCCTCTCCTGAGAGCTCTTCCGGCGCTAGGTACGATAAAACTGTGTCTGAAAATGTCCTACCAAAGTGTAAATTGTTCCCAAAAGCTGGGAACTTCCTTCCCTTTTCTGTGAAGGTGGATTGCACAGAAAAGAAGGGGGGCTCAAGCTTAACAGAGACTAACATGGTTACTTCTTTGAAAACTCCTGGAAGAGGTGCATCCAACTGACGAGACAGAGTGCAAAGCCAGGGAGGTCCAGAAACATGTGCTGCATCTGAGACAGGACAGGACATCAAGAGGAGCATCATGTGATTGGAATGAGGAGAATGGGGCCAAGGTAAGACCATGAAAAACCAGAGGGAAGATGATTGCTGTAAGCTAGGTGAGACCTGTGCATGGACCAGAGTGGAGTTCCGTCAAGACTGACTCTTCCACACTTTGCCTTGGGCACAGTTTGGAGTCTTGTGTTCACCACTAAAGAAAACGTTGCCAAATGGTCAAAAGGGAGATGATCTTCTTGGGACCGCTTACATGTTTCTTGGCAGACCAGGAGTCCACACTTATTTCTTCAGCCATTCTCACAGGTCTATGAATACAGCTGTGAAGAGATATGCTACAAGGTGAGCAGTATGGGCCTGCATCTTTCCCTGACCTGAGGCAGGAAGCAAAACATCGCCACTTCACTTGGAGGTGTTACCCCCTCCCTGTCCCTCCTGTGGTGAACAATGAGGGCAACTCTAAAATGGGCTCTTCCAACTCTACAGTTCTATGATTCTGTGATTCTATGACTCTAACATTCTTATTCCCTCTTTGTTCCAGTCAGCCTTGATACATTCAAACCTCACAGCCACTGCACACAACCTCCGCAGATTCAACCCTCACTCAGAACCTCACCTCTAACAACCAGCCAAACTCTAGCCAGAGGCATGCCCATAGATTTTTTTCTATGAAGTGAGTTGAGTCTTTGATGTAGTGACGGGTTTGTCCTATGTGGGTTTGTAATTGTGTGGCCAGAAACTTGGCCAAGTCATACGTGGGGGATCACTATAGGTCAGAGTGGAATGGAATCCTTGTGGATCTTTGAAAGTCCATATAATCTTGGTGGGAGAGCCTCTGATCTGCATACATTCTGGTGTATGATTGGCTGAATTGATGATTTCTCGATCAAGGCATTTGTTTTTCTGGTGATTTTGTTGGTCGGGTCTTGCTTGAGTTTTCTGTATATTGCAGGGTCTAAGAGTTCCCTTATTTTCTTATCTGTATTTTTCTGTTTCCATGATTACTGTGGCATTGCCTTTGTCTGCTGGGAGAATAATGATTTCTAGGTCTGCATTGAGATCATTGATGGCTTTTCTTTCTTTTATGGTTATGTTGCTGGGTGGTGGTTTTGCCTTCCTCAGGATCCTAGCTGTTTCTCCTCTTATCTCTTCTGCCTCTTCTTCTGAGAGATGGTAGAGGGCAGATTCAACAAAGGCGATGATGTCTTCAACTGGGATTCTGGTGGTGGTAACTGCAAAATTGCCTCCTTTGGATAGGATGGATGTTTCTTCTTTTGACAGTTGCTGTTCTGTTAGGTTGATAATAGTTTCCAATGTGTGTTAGCTAATTGCCCCCACAAGCCGGGTACTCATTTTACCAACCTGTGAAAGGATGGGAAGCTGAGTGAACCTTGGAGCCCTCTGGGATCAAACTTGCAACGTGGTGACTTGCAGTACTGGCATTTAACCACTGCACCACCAAGGCTGCAGGTGGTGGGTATGTCAGCCCTGTCAGATCATCAGTCTTGCCCAAATCAGTCAAAGATTATCTGAGCAAGATGCAGGGAGAAGCACAAGGGTGGTCAGCCATTCCAAGAGTCATTAACAAGTCAGCAATCCAAATGTAACTGCCAGCAAGGAATAAACAAAGTTCTCAAAGCATATCCAGTCCAAGGACAAAGAAACACGAGAGCCAGGGCTCCATCAGTCAACCAGATAAGACAGTTGCAAACTATGAACACACAGAGGAGCTGTCAGGAGATCTATGGTCAGCTATGTCATCAATACTGGGGGCCTAATCAATTAGTGTCTTAGATTTAATCATCAGTGAGCCCAGTGCTTCTCTCTTCACTGTTCAACAAAGGACAGTATGTGGGCATGTCATCTTCCATCTGCTCAGACTCTGGGGGAGCTTCATCAGGAATTGCAGCTGCCTGGCATTCTGCCCTTTCCTCCTCTTTGACTGATTCATCCAGGGGGTGAGTTATGATGTCTTTCTCTTTTTCATCTGAGTCCTCATCCAGGGAGTGAATTATGACACTGGGTAGGAAGTTTTGCCCAAGTCTCCTGACTGGCAAATTGATTTAAAAGTGGGCTGGGAATTTTTTAAGCTACCCTGTATTGGCTACTCACAGGAGATATGGGGAGATCGGCTCTGGTGAGGCTGTTTGAATAGGTCACATGAGGATAAGATTTGGCAGAGAAGGGGAAAGGATTATTATATAAGTGAGCATCGACTGGGCCCTTTTTGGTTAAAAGTGGGCTGAGACACTACACCAAGGAGACACAGTGTAAATTTTACTCATGGAGTTCTATGTCAATTGTGCCTGAGTGAGTTGCAACACTGCACAACTGTGCAAACACATGTGCAACACACAGCTTCATGGGCAAAGCACAATGGCACTGCATGCACAGGGGCAAGCCATGTTCAACTTGTCTGCTGTAAGCTTCATCTGAATACAGATGTTGTTTGTGGCCAAAAAACCACAACCACATGCATAAAGAAAGGTGTGCCTGCGTAAGTCCCTAACAGGGTGCCAGGTATTGGTTTCTTGACTGGCACAGATGGGGCTCAGGTGTTAGGAAGGAAATTTGGGGTCAGCACTGGAGATGTCTCCCTTTAAAGATGGGGTCAGAATGGGATAATGGGAAGGGTGGATCTCCCCCACGAGGCAAGGCCAGCCACTGATGGGCTATGAAGAAACAGCCTGAAAGCAGGGCTTCAGTGGTTCACCCTGTCTTGGGGAAGGGGAGGTCAACAAGGATTTCTGGTCTGTGCCTGAGTCCACACTGGGGACAGCCCCACTACAAGTTAGAGGATTATGCAAAGTATAATAAAAGATGGCCAAGTTTTATTCCCTCACCCTGTCTCTTGCCTTTTTGTTTCTATGAGTGGAGTGCATTTCCACAGTTTAAACTAGTGCACCAGCTGTGCCCATTCCTTGAGAAGTCAGATCTTATGATGACAGATGCCTTGATTACATCCCATTTGGACTACTGTAACACACTCTATCTGGGGCTGCCCTTGGAAACTGTTTGGAAACCTCAGTGGGTCCAGAATGCTGTGGCCGGAATGTTGGCCAGGGCCAGTTAGAGGGAGCATATAATTCTCTTGTTAAAACAGCTTCATTGGCTACTGGATTGTTTTTAGGCACAATTCAAAGTGCTGGTCACAACCTTTAAATTCCCATACGGCTTGGGTCCAGACTATCTGAAAGACCATATCTCCCCATACGAACTTGCTATGGTTCTAAGATCATCAGGGGAAGGCTTTCTCTCAGTCCTGCCACCATCACAGTCTTGCTTGGTGAGGACATGAGAGAGAGCCTTGTTGGTGGGTGCTCCCACCCTCTGGAATTCCCTTCCATGGGAGGCTTGGCTGTCCCCCTCTTGGCTTTCCTTTTGTCAGCAGGCAAAGACAGTTTTATTCAAGCAAGCTTTTAATATGTAGCTGAGTTTACAGAGATTTTTTGGGGGGAGGGGTGTTTTTATTTTTATTTTTAACTTTTAGATGTTTTATATAATTTTAAATTGTAATTATTTTAATTGTTTTTAAATTTTAATTGTAATAATTTTTAATTGCATGTTGTATTTTATGTTTTTTGTGAGCTGCCTTGGGTCCCATTCTGGGACAAAGGCTGCATATAAAATAAATAAATAAATAAATAAATAAAATCTAGCCTCTTTGTTTCCAAGAGCATTCACAATGGTCCCATGCACCTGTTTGCTACTTGTCTCAGTAGCAGGATCCCCGTTGCTTTGATGTTTTTCTGATAATCCTTCCAAATCTCTGACCCAGCATGCAAACAGAGGTAATGCATCTATTTTGGTTTCTTCATGGAAATTGTCCCTCCTCTGTTGGGTATATCATCAGCAAATTCAGCAGGGGCCAGAGTCTTTTCTATTATTTTCCCCACACCACCCTTCCTTCTCACTTCCAAATTGTGGCTATAGCATTAAAACAGATTTATTACCATCTAAATCCAGCTTGGGTGCTTCTCCTGATCCACCATTAGCTTGGACCCTGGTGGTTCTAATGATTTCCTTTTTCTAGGGGGGTTCATTGCCATATTTTATGATGCCTCATCTGTTTTAATTTACTCACACTTTTCCTCTTGCAATTGTTAGGGTTTTATTAGCCTGTGTCTTACCCCCTCCTCCTCTTCCCCTGAAGCAGTGTGCATATTTGCAGCTAAAATTAAAATATTTTCCATTGCAAAGTGAGTGAGAGGTGTTGAACCCTTCCCTTCCCAAACATCTGCTTGTGTTAATGTCAGAATGCCTGTTGAATTGATGTATCAACCCTCTGATCTAACAGCAAATGTGCTGAGAAAGGTTCTCATGGTGGCTCTGAGTTATTCTTCTAAAATCACCAGAGGGGAGGAAAAACATTCAGAGCTTATTCATGTTATTAAAAATATAATCAACTCCAGAATGACCTGGGTCCTTGGAAACCTGGGGAGATGCAGTCAAAAAAGGCAATTCTTATAAGATTTGGGGAAAATCTCACAAATCTTCATTTGTTCAGCCATCTAACCTTGGCTTATGGTGACCCAATAAATGACAGACCTCCCAAAAATCCTGGTTAGAAATTTGTTGGTGTCTTATGCATGTATAACTTCCATCACAGAAGTAGTCTGACATTTTATTCCACTGTGGAACAGCCATATTCACTAAAATTTGCAGAAATGGAGTTGTGCATATATTGCCATTGTGCATGGTTGTAAATTGTGCATGGATGCATATTCATGCTATTGTTGTTGTTGTCACTGTTGTTGTTGTTAATAAAGACAATGGGACTCAAGGTGCCTAACATCTTTAAAACAATGCAAATTAAAAACAACACAAAAATAAAAATAACAATATAGATATAACATTTAAAAAGAATTAAACAACTTATAAGTTAAAAATATTACACCATAAAATATTAAAATGCATTGGGGGAAAAAACTCTATAAAACCCTAAAATGTCTTTTAAAAAACATACCCACCACCTTAAAAGCCAGGCCTTTGTCAGTTTGTAAAAACCTGGAAACACAAAAATCTTTTCACCTGCCATCAGAAGGAGAGCAAGGATGGGGCCCTCCTGGCCTCTCTGGGGAGGGAGTTTAAAGGTCTGGGAACAGCCACTGAGATGGCCCTCTCCCTTGTTCCCACCAAATGGGCCTGAGAAGGTGTGAGACAGAGAGAAGGGTAGTGTTGCACATGTTTGTGCATTGTACATGAAGCACTTCCACCATGGAAGGAGAAAGAAGAAAGATGATGGGATGGCGGCATGCCAAGGTTGCTTTCGAAAGAGAGGGAGGCAGCAGCAACAGGTCTGGTTGTGTTTTGAATGCCTGGAGCCAAGGCACTGTGGGTGTGGTGGCTTTGGAAGATCACCTGCGCCCTTGTTGCCTTCCTCCTTCTGTGAGGGAGGCAGGTGCCTTCATCTCTGGAGTGTCAGGGGTCCAGCTGGCTAGCTGTTCTGCCATGTAGGCCAGCAGGTTTTCTTTTGGGGGAAAGTCTGATGGGCATGCCTATCCAATTCATGATGGAAAAAGAGAAGGAAGGAACACTGCCATTCTTTGATGTCCTAGTCATCGGCAAACCAAACTAACAGTTAGGCCACAAGGTATACAGAAAACCCCCACACAGAGACAGATACGTACACAAGAGCTCCAATCATCACCCAGGACAAAAAAGAAGCACAATAAAAACATTGGTAGACCTTGCAAAAAGGATCTGCGAACCCCACTACCTGGAGGATGAACTGAGGCACCTAAACTGGGCCCTACAGGCTAATGGTTACTCCAGATCAGACATCACCAGAGCAGCCAGACCCAGAAAAAAACAGAGGAATGAAGAAGAAAAACAGTCACTCAAAGAGAAGATATTTTTACCATACATCAAAGGAGTCACAGACAGAATAGGGAAACTGATGAGGAAACACAACCTCCAAACAATCTATAAACCAACCAGAAAAATCCAAGAAATGCTACGCTCAGCGAAGGACAAAAGAGACTCTTTCACAGCTGCAGGAGTTTCCCACATACCATGCAGCTGTGGACAAGTTTACATAGGGACCACTAAATGCAGTGTGCAAACACGAATCAAGGAACATGAGAGACACTGCAGACTGGGCCAGCCAGAAAAGTCAGCACTAGCAGAACATGTTATAAACCAACCTGATCACAAAATGCTATTTAACAACACAGAAATTCTGGACCAGGCCAACAACTATCATGCCAGAATGCACAGAGAAGCTATTGAAATCTACAAACACCTGGATGACTTCAACAGGAAAGAAGAAACCTTAAAAGTAAACAAAATCTGGCTCCCAGTTTTGAAACACAATAGAATCAAAACTCAAGACTTGCAAAGGAATTCCACCCAGGGACAGGGGGATTCCCAGCAGATAATGGCCCATCAACCAACCATCAGCCAAACAGACACTCATCAGCCTTGCATTTCTATACCCAGAAACTAACCATTCAGTTACACAAATTTACATATTCTCCCCAACAGGGGTTCACAGCATATAAACTCCACACACACACCTACACAACCATTCTCTGAGGATGCCAGCCCCAGATGCAAGTGAAATGTCAGAAAGAAACTCTTCCAGAACACGGCCTCACAACCCGGAAAAACCCAAGGGAGATCTATGGATGCCGGCCATAAAAGCCTTCGACTTCACGCATTGGAAACTGCTTAATGCAGTGTAGATGTGTAAATTGCTATTGCTTAAAACAATTTGTAAGCTGCTCTGATAGCCTTGTGGCTGAAGAGCGGGGTATAAATAATTAAATAAAAAATAATATCTATTCAGATATTTAAATATAGCTATCATGCCACCTCTCAGTCTTCTCCATGCTAAACCTACCCAGCTCCCTCTGATGTTCCTCAAAAGGCTTGGTTTCCAGACCTTTGGCCATTTGGTCACTCTCTTTTAGACATCATCTAGCTTGTTGATATTGTTCTTGAACTATGGTGCCCAGAACTGGAGAGAGGATTCCAGGGGATGATGCACATCTTGTTTTTGTCAGTGTAAGACTGGCTATCTGTTGGCCTTCAATCATATCTATTTGAGCAGAGGTGACCAGCTCTGTATAGAATCACAGAATCAGCTGTCCTCTAGTTGAAGCAGCCAAGAATTACATTGTCTTTTTTGGCTGCTATATCACACTGTTAGCTCATATTTAGCTTGTGGTCTACTAAGATCCCCTAGATTCTTTTCACATGTACTGTAGTCAAGTCAGGTCTCAGTCATCCTATATTTATGCATTTTATTGTTTTCTTCCCAACCCTCTACCAGATGTTTGGTCTAATGACTGGATTGAAGACCATAGTTTGTGTCTAGCTAGGAGAGCATTAACTGGCTTTTTTTTTTAACCACCACAGAATTCTCAACTGTTGCATGAAGTTTTCTTTATTTGTGAGGGGAAAGAGTTTGGAACACAAAGATTAGTGGGGTTAAGCTCTTAGCTACTCCTAGCAGGCAGAAGAGTAAATATTCACTCAGATTTTCTATACACATTCTCTGGAGACAGAAGAACAGAGGAAAGTTTCCAAGCTTTCAGCCATCCTTGTTTTCCATCCTTCCTTCAGGGTTGCAGAAATGGGGAGCTGTCCCAGTTTGCTCTTTGCAAGAATCCCCAAAGGGGATTCTGTAGGCTGAGAGACAGAGACTTACTTGTATGTATTCCATCCTACCTGACATTTACCAAAGCCTGGCCAATAGAAATGGAAAGTGACCATCCATTAGACTTTCTGTGGTATCTCCTGAGGGACAGGAGAAAATGCAGCATTCCATTTCTGCCCAAAATGAGAGTGTTGCTTTCCTCTATAAGCAATTCAATGCATATTTTCACTTTCCCCAAACTGGTTTACAATGGACTAGATCTTCCAAAGCCTCTGACATTAAGGGAAAACTTTACAGAGATCAGAGTGACGGATCAAACATTACTTTAAGAAATTTACCAGCTGAGTTATTAACACTACAGATGGCTATTTATTGACTTTCTCTCTCTCATGCTAGCCAGGGGATTCAAATATATTGCCTTTTTGTGGCCAACTTTCTTAAAACAAGCACCTAATGAGGACAGAAACAGAGAGTTACAGCAAACCAGAGGCCATAAAGCACATTATTTTTAATCAACAATGCTACAAGTGAGACAGTGCCTTTTGTGTGGAGGTTGGAGGGGAACAAAAGCCTGATTTAAAATCCCTGATGGGATTTAGTGAGTCGAAAAACAACAGAGAGCATAAACCTGGATAGTATTTATAGCATTCCATTTCACACACAGGTCTGTATGTAACTACAATTTATGGGTCTAATGATGTCTCTTCTTGAAATACCTACCCTTGAAGTGATAGCTTGGATGTGTGGTTTACCTTGATGGGTGTTAAAAATGGGCAGGACAACTCTAATTCAGACCTCCCTGATCTTGGTACACACCAGGGACTCAGGGAAATTGCAAAATTGAACACTGTACTGAAAGACATTGCCTACAATCCCTCTTTGGTTTCAGGAGCCATATGACATCAAACTGGGGACCATTTGACTTGTGTCCAACTGCTCCACTGAACTCTAGGTGGCTTAGGCCAGGAGTTCTCAAACCTTAGTCATCTGGTTATTTTGGACTTCAGCCCTCAGAAGTCCTGGCCACCTTGACCAATGGTGAAGGATGCTAGGACCTGAAGTCCAAAACAACGAGAGGATCAAAGCCTGAGAGCCACTGGCATAGGCCATTTGGGCCCTCCAGATATTTTGGGTGGTAGTCCTTTCCCATTGGCCAGGGCTTCTGGGAATCTCAAGTCCAAAACATCTGGAAGACGGTAGTCAAGTGAGAGTCCAGGGTCTCTGTACAGCATCCAAGGCTGCTCCTTTGTGGCACCCAATGCTGCTCCCAATACCCATCTGTTACCCAAAGAGGTGGGGGGTCCATAGGGAGCCCATCCATGATCTATTATTAGCTGGAGGGATTATTATTAGCTCAAACTGTTTGGCCTGTGAGAGGAGAGTAACTTTGGGACCTTTTCACCTATGTATACCAGTACTAACTACAGAGAACTCCAGGTTGAAGTGGAACAAAATGTTTTTATTGGAAATAACACAAACATTATTCACACATGCAACACATGCTCACACAAACCACACAAGGATATTGAAGAGTAAGGCAGAAAGGTTGGATAGAGGAATAGATTCAGGACATAGGGCAAAAGTTACCATTTGTGAAGAGGAGCGAAGAACTCAGAAATCTGAGGGTGGCACTGGAAGTTTCTGGGATCACGCTGAGAAAGAGTGATCAGGGTTGTCCACACTGGCACACTTTGCTATTGTCTAGGCTGGGTTATTTATAACCCATTTTGTGTCTTTAAGGCATGTTTTGGTTACTACAATGGCTAAATTATTCTCCCACATGGGAAACAAAGGAGAGCGAAACTCCACCAATTGTGTTAAATGGCTGGAAGACAGAAATTGACTGGTTTATGACAACTTCGCATTACAGGACAGGAGGGAGGTTTATGAGAAGATGTTTCCTGGGAATTAGGGGTTGTGTAGGTCACTTGTTTGTTTAGTTGGATGACTCATTGCTGAGGTGCCCAGGAAGGGTTTAGCACATGCTTCTGTAATGGGTTTGTTTGCTAGGAGTCTCTGCATAATCCTAGGCTGGGCTGGTTTCACTAAAATATTTCAAAGACACCATCCCAGGTCCTTGTGACTTTCATCTGACCTCTTTTTGGATTGCCCCAGACTACCAGTCCCCTTCAAAGTGTCCAGTATTTCCAATCATGAGATATTACAGGGATGGGGTAGTAGGGCATGGTAACACACCCAGGCTCCACTAAATGGTACTTTTCCTGGGAAACCAAAAGGTTCATTGCCTCTCCAGGAAGCAATTACTTCTAAAGGAGCATAGGAGCATTACTTCTAAAGAGCATTGGTTCTCAAAGCCAGTCTCCAGGAGCATCAACTGTAAAAACCTGCCAGATTTTTTTTTAAATAAAAGCATTTGCCTACTGATAGAAGGACCACAAGAGGGAGGCTATTTTAGCCTCCCTAAGGAGGGAGTTCCAGCCATTAGGGATGGCCACTGCAAGGACCAGTCCCCTTTGCTCCTGCTCCTCCCATATTCATTAGCTTTCCCTGTGGCCTTGGTGTAGAGTGTGCATAGCAGTTTAGGGGTGAAATGATGTACATGTAACTGTCTGGGCTTTGCCTGGGAAAGGAGATAACAAGACACCTGCAATTAACAGCTTTAGTTTCAAGGCTGGGTAGAGGGTAATTTTCGGTTTAAGGAATGCCTATGTCAGTGGATGATGGACAACCAAAGGTTATGCGGCTGGCCAGATTTTGTTGATTGTAAAATGCTTTTAACTTAGAGTGTTTCTGCTAGGCTCTGAGGACTTTATCAGATGAGCCCCTTAAAGCATCCTTTTGCTGGCACAAAAAAATCCATTTTTATGCCAGCAAAAGAATGCCCCCCACCACACTTACATTGCTTTTCCAGCAAAGGCTTCCCCATCAATGAAAGAGGAAGTGAATGGAGCTCTGTTCATTTCCTCCTTTGAAATCCTGTGGATTATCGTGAGACTTCATTGTGCAGGAAATTAAAACAAAACAAAAATAACAGTAAAAAAGTTCAACAAAGCACAGGAACACATTTTTAAAGTCTCAAGTAACCCGAGGAGGGTCATAAAAAGTGTTACTTACCTGGATGCCATGATCTCACCCAGAAGTGTTCATGCCAGACTGGCCATTGATGAGGTAAGTACGGGTGTGTGTGTGAGGTTTCACACACCGGCAATGCTGGCACAAAAGTACCACGGGGATCTATTGATAGCTTCAGCCATCAATTAAAAAGTACAGGTTTTGGCGGGGACATAAATGTGAAAGGGTGACATTGTGTGGTACATGCACCCTTTCATGTTTATGTGGCATTATTATGATGCCGTATTTGTGCATCTGATAAAGTCCTCAGTCTTAGCAACGACTTTGTATTGTATGCTTCCTGGATTTCTGGCAGTAAAGCTTTCTGATGCACCCTGAAGCTTGTGCTGTGTGAGTCTAGGAATGCTAATACTTGACAGCCACCAACACTCTGTCCCCACTGACTGTACCTGTGAAGGTGGTAAGTCTGAGATAAGGGCCTCTCCTGAGGATCTTACAGCCAAGGCAGTTTTGTATTGGGAGATACAGACCATCACATAGCCTGGATCTAAGATGTATAGATGTTTAGAGGTCAACCAGAACTTAGAATTGTGACCAGGATAGACAGACTAGTAGGCAGTGGAGCTGCTGTCCAAAAGAGTGTTGTGTGGTCTCTGTAACCTGCCCTAGTTAACATTCTGGCTTTAGTCCTTTGTAAAGTTACCAACCACTCTTCAAACTCCACTCCATGTCGACTGCCTTGCAGTAACCCAAGTGGGATAGAATCATAGAATCATAGAATTGCAGAGTTGGAAGAGACCACAAGGGCCATCCAGTCCAACCCCCTGCCACGCAGGAAATCACAATCAAAGCATCCCTAACAGATGGCCATCCAGCCTCTGTTTAAAGACCTCCAAGGAAGGAGACCCCACCACACTCCGAGGGAGTGTGTTCCACTGCCAAACAGCTCTTACTGTCAAAAAGTACCTCCTAATGTTGAGGGATGTAACTATGGAATGAAGGAAATGTCCTACTTGGCTTCTCTAAGGAGCTGCTGTGCAACCACATCTTCTCCAGGTGTTCACCTAGGCAGGAGAACCAGTTTGCAACCTTCATAGTTGAAAGATTATTTCCCAGTTCTCTTTCAATGAGGTTTTGAGAGTCGATACTCAGCTCCATCTTTTCACTCAATAACTGCAGCATCACAAAGCAGTTTGCATGTACTGTATGAGAATGAAACAACCACCTGACCAAGTGCCAAAGTCAAGGTTTTCATCTCATTTAGCATCAGTTCAGGATGTTTCAGCTCAGTTGGCGCAATGCAAGAGATGAAATGAGTGAGGGGAAAATATGTCAACATGAATCATCTCTAAAAGTAACGAGACACTCAAACATATGAATCTCTTTCTCAACATAATTGAAAATTTATTCTTTTGCAGCCAGACGTATAAAACGAATGCCTGAGCATAGGAAACTGCAGCGCCAGTTTAAGACACCAGCGGCATCAGCATCCCCAGGGGGCCCCATCATTGTGGGGGGCCCCATAGTAACCCTCCTCCTGCAAAAACATTATTAGTAATAATCTGAATATCCTGTACTGTGAATAGCTTAGGTTGAGTTAAGTTACATTGACCTGAGATAAACATATGGGGCCCCCAAAATAAAGCATTGCAGGGGGGGGGCAAATCCCTTAAACTGGTCCTGGGATGCTGCCTTACACTGATGGTGCATTTACACTGTAGAAATAATGCAGTTTGACATCCCTTTAACTGACATGGCTCCTTCCTACAGAATTCTGGGATTTGTAGTTTGGTGAGGCACCAACACTCTTTGGTAGAGAAGGTTAAAGACCTTGTAAAACTACAAATCTCCAGGATTCCCAAGGTTGTAGCTACAGCACTTTAAAGTGATGTCAAACTGCATTATTTCTACAGTGTAGATGCACCCAGAGTCAAACATTTGGTCTACTTAAGACAGGACTATCTGTCCCTATCATAGAAACAAAGAGTTGTAGAATTGGAAGGAACTGTGAAGGTCATCTAGTCAATACCTTGCCATGAAGTAACTGTCAGGATAATGGGACATGGTGTCTGATAAATATATACTGTAAAGAGCAAAAATGATATAACATGTAATAGCCTGCAGGGGGCAGTGGTGAGAGGCCTGATGCAGCTGGCCTGTGTATCAAGATTAATGGCCTGGGAATCTAACCTTGAAGGGGAAAGCTTACCTCTGTGAGAGAGAGCTTGTATCTCTGTGTGAACCAAATGTGTCTGTATTCTGAATATTGTCCAACTGTACTATGTAAATGAGAGCAGTTCTGTCTGGGTCTTGCAGTGACAGTACTGTACTTACCTGAATGCTGTGTAATGTAGTCTTCACAGATGAGTCCCTGATTCACTGTAAATATTCTTTTTAATATGCTGTAGTAAAGAGAAGTAGATTAGACAGACGTCTGTGTCTATGTGCTGTTTTCCTTGCCTGAAGGATGAAAACTCTGCTAAAATACTTTTTGCTTCCTGGACCTCTTGAGATGCTCAGCGGGTACCAGTGCACTAATGTGTCAGGAATATACAACTAAAGCTCTCCTGAAAGATACAACCCCTGGTGGAGATGCAAAGAAGGAGACTCCACCACTTCTGGGGCAGTCTTTACAACTATTGAACAGCTTTTGCCATCAGGAAGATCTTAGAATCATAGAACTGTAGAGCTGGAAGAGACCATGAGGGCCATCCAGTCCAACCCCTTGCCACGCAGGAAATCATGATCAAAGCATCCCCGACAGATGCCCATCCAGCCTCTGTTTAAAGACCTCCAAGGAAGGAGACCCCACCACGCTCCGAGGGAGTGCGTTCCACTGCCGAACAGCTCTGACTATCAAAATGTTCCTCCTAATGTTGAGGTGGAATCTCTGTTCTTGGAGCTTGGATCCATTGCTCCGTGTTCCAGTCTCTGGAGCAGCAGAAAACAACCTTGCTCCATCCTCAATGTGACACCCCTTCAAATACATAAACAGAGCTATCATATCGCCTCTTAACCGGCTTTTTTCCAGGTTAAACATACCCAGCTCCCTAAGTCTTTCCTCATAAGGCATGGTTTCCAGATCTTTCACCATTTTAGTCGCCCTCCTTTGGACATGCTCCAATTTGTCAATATCCTTTTTGAATTGTGGTGCCCAGAACTGGACACAGTATTCCACGTGAGGTTTGACCAAAGCAGAATGGAATGGCACTATTACTCCCCTTGATCGAGACACTATACTTGTATTGATGCAGCCCAAAATCACATTGGCCTTTTTAGCTGCCACATCACACTGTTGACTCATGTTCAACTTGTGGTCTACTAGGACTCCTAGATCCCTTTCAGTCTCTCCCATCCTATATCTATGCATTTCATTTTTCTGCCCTAAGTGCAGTACCTTACATTTCTCTGTACTGAATTTAATTTTGTTAGCTTTGGCCCAGCTCTCCAGTCTATCCAGGTTGTTTTGAATTTTGATCCTGTCCTCTAGGGTATTAGCTAATAGCCTAGTTCCTAATGTTTCAGTGGACTCTCTTGTCTTGTAATCCAAATCCATTGGTTCAGGTTCTGGAGCAGCAGAAAACAAGCTCATTCCATCTTCCACATGGCATCCCTTCAGATATTTAAAGATGGCTAGCATCAGCTGGTACTTTTTGACAGAAAGAGCTGCTCCCCAGATGTGCTACCAGATGTCCTTTTAGCTGGAGGCTGAACCAGAGGCTGAACTTTCTTCTTGGAACCCTGTTCGTATCTTACACCTGCGTAAGTTCCCCTACAAAAACTTTTGGACATTTTAATCCATTGGTACCTCAAGTTGTGGATGCAGAAGCAGGTGAAATATTGTCTGGAATCTTAAAACACCTAGGTTAGCTTTTGAGGCCATGCATCTAAATTGGCCTTCAACAGATACCTTCCATGTAAAAAATCCAGTCCTCATGTTCCTTGCTATCAGAAAGCCCTTAATGCTTCTTGTGTCAGGAGGAACCAGATATTCTGGGTGGCATGTTTGCTGTGTCAGCTTGTTATGCTGGAGGAAAATCCCTAAGACCTAAGCACACAGTTAAAAGGAAAAGCAGGCATTTTTCTAAGCTACCCCACATGGAATCTTATTAGATTCTCTACCCCCTTCAGTCCCTAGATCTGAGGTTTCACCCTGAAATCTCATGGGCTGCGATACTGGCAACTGTAGTGTATATATTGATTTCAGTATAGGCTGAAAATAGGTTATCAATGTTTTAGTGAGGGAGTGAATGAATGAATAAAAATGTCTGGCAACTAAGGCTAAATTTCTGGCCTTCACACAGAAAATTCTGGCTGTTGGCCACACTCCCTGTAGGCTTACTATGAAATGGTTTGTGAGAAAAAACCTGTAGCCAGCCTGCCGCCAGTCTACTTGCCCATTCAAATTAGATTTCATCTTGATAATGGAAGGATATGGCAAATCCAATAAATTCCATCTATTCCTAACAGGATACACCAATTTCATGCTTTTCTTCCCTCTCCAAGAAAAAAACACACACTACAGCTGGAGATCAAATTGGACTTGATTGAATTGTTTCCTTCTGTCCCTATGAAATCTTTTTTTCCTTGGTCATATCCCAGGATTTCAGAGGACTGTCCTGTTCTACTGCTTGAATCCATTGGCAAAATAAAATAAAAATAAAAATAGGGTGACATCAAATAGCATTGCATTGCCCTCATTTACGTTAATCCTAGAGAACATGAACTGCAGTGTTTGTTTTTTAGATGGGAAGGGTATGATGATATGGACTAAGGAAGAAAAGGTTGTCATGTTTCTTAGAGAAATTAAGGCTACATCTGCACTGCAGAAATAATTCAGTTTGATACCACTTTAACTGCCATAGCTCTATGCTACGGAATTCTAGGATTTGTAGTTTTGTGAGCTATTTAGCCAACTCTGTTAGAGAGATCTGGCGCCATGACAAACTACAAATCCCAGGATTCCATAGCATTGAGCCATGGCAGTTTAAAGCAGTGTTACAACTGGGTTATTTCTGTAGTGCAGATGCAGCCAAAGGTGATGTATGGTTACAAATGTGAGGTATAGTATTCAATCATAGAGGAAGGATCTGCTGAGATGGGATGAGAGTGTGGAATGCTGGGAGTGACTTCTGATTGGCTGAGTGTTTGAACAGGAGTTTAAAAAGCTAGTGTGTGCATGACAGTTGGAGAGTAAGGAATAGGAGTTGGAGATGTCAGGAGAGTTACTATATTTATTGTTGTTGTTTCTTTATATGGGACCATCGAAATATACAAGATTACAAAACAGTATCAAAGTATCATTCCAAAAACTTTGGAAAACAGAAAAGTTTTCAACTGAGATTAGTGTGGGTTAGAGAAAGAGATTAATAAGACTTGAGGTGTTTAGTCAGAGAGCATGAGAGATATGAGTGTTAAAGTCAGGAATACGAGCGACAGTTATTACTTTATCAGGCATGCCCTTTAAAGTGTTCTTTTGCAAGCATAAAAAAATCCATTTTTATGCCAGCAAAAGAATGCCCTCCACCACACTTACCTCTAATCCTGGCAAAGGCTTCCCTGGTAATGAAAGAGGCAGTGAACCGAGCTCCATTCACTTCCTAGTTCTAAATCCCATGTATTCTCGCGAGAATACATGGCGTGGGAAATTCAAAAATCAAACAAAAAATAACACTAAAAAAGTTACAGCAAGCACCTAAACACACTAAAAAACTTCCAAGTAACCCTTGCAGGGTCATAAAAAGTGCATCACTTACCTGGCTGTCATGATTTCACCTGGAAGTGTTTGTGCCAGACCGGCCATTGATGCTGCATTGATATGAGTACAATGGTATGAGGTTTCACACGTCGGCAATGCCAGCTTCAGCCATCAATAAAAAAAACTATGGGTTTGGGTGGGAACATAACCACAAAAGGGCAACATTGTCTGATACGTGCACCCTTTTGTGGTTGTGTGGCATCATTATGATGCCATATTTTATGTGTCTGATAAAGTCCTTAGTTAGGGTGAGTCAGGATTTAGATGTGATAAATAAACAATCCTAACCTTTATGCTGAACTTGTGCTTAATATTTTTTTTTAAAAAAAAGTATACACTTCTGAGAACACTGCAATAGTGTTATTGGTGTGGATCAGTTCAGACATAGTGTTTGTGGGATTAGATGAATAAAGTCTCATACAGGATCCATAAGGACATCTGACAGAGCCCCACATTTGATGCCATAGTGGTTGGATAGGTCCTCACATTTGGTGCCACGGGTGGACATAACTGGGCGACTGACACAAAAGACCTCATCGCACCTATTCCTGGCCCAGTGCAGGATCCACATGGACACGTACATGCACACATACACATATCCAAATGGGTTCCTGACTTCCTGTGATGTATTGGCTGAAACCCTGCATTGGAGGAGGTGGAATGTAATGCTCTGCCCAATCAGCTCTTCTGGGCTATTGCTTTCATCTCATGAGGAAGGCAATTTACCAATGATGGCCCTTTAGTGTAGTCCAGGATCATCTGGGGGCTGCAGAGTCTACTGAGTGGCCTACATCAAGGAGACAGAGGATACCCCTACAGTCATAGACCTATGTCACAAGCATGTATTAGGGAATGGCAACACTGCACAACTGAATGCACAAACCAATTTGAAATGCACAATGCACATCAGCATATTCAGTACACAATGTTCGTCTGCATGTGCCATGCACAGTGGCATCTCATGTGTAATGGCACCATGTTTTTGACCCAGCTTCCATAGCCCCCCACAAAAGATGGACTTTATGCTACGGCTGAAAGAGCGCACCATGTTTCTACAGTACAGTCAGCCCTCCACTTTCATGAGGTTTAGGAGCAGAGCTGTTATCTGAAGAAGTGGGGGGTTCATGGGAATCCCACCCATGATGCCAAACCTCCATTATTAATTGGGGAAATTATAAGCTCAAACAGAGGCCTGTGAGAGGCAGGTGACTTCGGGACCTTCTACACCTGTGTGTACCAGTACTAACTGCAAAGAACTCCAGGTTAAAGTGAACTAAAATTATTTTTTATTGGAAATAATATAAGAAGCATGCACATATGCAACACACACTCACAAGAACCACACAAGTCTAACAAAGAGTTTGAGACGGAAAAGGTGGATAGAGGAATAGATTCAGGAGACAGGGCAATAATTACCCATCTGAAGAGGAGCAAAGTACTCAGACAGAAGTCTGAGGGGAGGCACAGTAAGAAAGAGAGCGGCCAGGTTTGTCCACAGTGGCACACATTGCTATTGTTTGAGTAGTGATATTTATACCCCGAAATATGCCTTGAAGACACAATTTGGCTACAACATGTCAGGATAATATCCCTTTAAGTGCAGAGAGAAAATGTTGGAACAACAGACCACTCTGATAGCACATCTGAAATGGGTGTGTGCACAGCTGTGGCCAGGCAGAAGGTGACTAGCCAAACACTCCTATAAAGATACACTCTGTGTGAGTTACTGTTGTGGGCTGATGTAGAAGAATGTTAGATTAATTATTGAGGTTTGCTGTATATATTTTGTTTTTGTTTTGTACTGGAACTGAAGATAAAGCTTCCATATATTATTGGAAGGAACTTGCTATCTGTAAGTCTTCTTACTGTGGGTGAAAGTGGGACAGAGCAGTGATAAAGCCTGCTAGCTGAAGCCTTTGTTTTTCAAGCCCTATTCTGCTGTGTAGTTTATCTGCTGTTTGGCTACTCCTGGGTTTACTTCATCCCCAGGCTGTGCCAGTCACCTCTCAGTGAGCCTACACTGAGTAGACACAACAATATATGTGTTCTGTGGGAGATGAATCTCCCACAGAAGAAACAAAGGAGAGTGACACTCCACTGATTGTTTTAAATGTCTGGGAGATTGGAATTGATGGGTTTACAACAACCTTCTATTGCAGGAGGGGGTAAGGGAGATGTTTCCTGGGGATAAGGGGATAGTATACACCACTTGTTTGTTTGGTGGAGGACTGATTACCAAGGGTGCCCAGGAGTGTTAAGAGAGGATTAGTACATACCCCCATGATGGATTTGTTTGCCACAAGCCTTGCATAATCCTATGTTGGCCTGTTTTGCTAGAAATATTTGTGACACCTTCCCAGGTCCCTGTGACCTCCGCCTGACCTCTCCTTTTGGATCACCCTGGTCTATCAGACCCTTCTAATGTGTTCAGTATTTCCAATTATGAGATGTTATAGGGAGGGGGTGTAAGCACCCCCATCAAAGCACCACAAATATAATAGAATCATAGAATCATAGAATTGGATAGTTGGAAGAGACCACGAGGGCCATCCAGTCCAACCCCCTGCCACACAGAAAATCACAATCAAAGCTTCCCTGACAGATAGCCATCCAGCCTCTGTTTAAAGACCTCCAAGGAAGGAGACCCCACCATGCTCCGAGGGAGTGTGTTCCACTGCCGAACAGCTCTTACTGTCAAAAAGTTCCTCCTAATGTTGAGGTGGAATCTCTGTTCCTGGAGCTTGCATCCATTGTTCTGTGTTCTAGTCTCTGGAGCAGCAGAAAACAAGCTTGCCCCATCCTCAATGTGACACCCCTTCAAATACTTAAACAGGGTTATCATATCTCCCCTTAACTGTCTTTTTTTCAGGCTAAACATACCCAGCTCCCTAAGTCTCTCCTCATAAGGCATGGTTTCCAGACCTTTCACCATTTTAGTCGCCCTCCTCTGGACACCCTCCAATTTGTCAATATCGTTTTTGAATTGTGGTGTCCAGAACTGGACACAGTATTCTAGGTGAAGCCTGACCAAGGCAGAATAGAGTGGCACTATTTTTTCCCTTGATCTAGACACCAAAGTTCTATTGATGCAGCCCAAAATCGCATTGGCCTTTTTAGCTGCCGCATCACACTCTTGACTCATGTTCAACTTGTGGTCTACTAGGACTCCTAGATCCCTTTTGCTTGTAGTCTCATTCAGCAAGGGCTCCCCCATCCTGTATCTATGCATTTTGTTTTTATGCCCTAAGTGCAGTACCTTACATTTCTCCGTATTGAATTTCATTTTGTTAGCTTTGGCCCAGCTCTCCAGTCTATCCAGGGCATTTTGAATTTTGATCCTGTCCTCTAGGGTATTAGCTACTCCTCCTAATTTGGTGTCATCTGCAAATTTGATAAATATGCCCCTAATTCCCTCATCCAAGTCATTGATAAAGATGTTGAATAGCATTGGGCCCAGGACAGAACCCTGTGGCACCCCACTGCTCCCATCTTTCCAAGACGAAGAGGAGCCACTGCTGAGCACCCTTTGGGTTTGGCCGGTCAACCAATTACAAATCCATTGAACAGTTAACTTGTCTAGCCCACATTTTACAAGCTTGTTTGCAAGAATGTCATGGGGAACCTTGTCAAAGGCCTTACTGAAATCAAGGTATGCGATGTCCACAGCATTCCCTTCATCTACCAAGCTGGTAACTTTATCAAAAAAAGAGATCAGATTAGTCTGGCATGACTTGTTTCTCTGAAACCCATGTTGACTTTTTGTGATTATGGCATTGCCTTCTAAATGTTCACAGACTCTCTGTTTAATGACCTGCTCTCGAATTTTCCCATAAGCTCTCCTCCCCAACACGAATACTACAGACTCCTTTCCTGCCAACAGCCCTAACTTGTATCTCCCTTTCCCAGTTTGTCATCATGTTTCCTCAGCCTCATTCTCAAGGCCCTACTAGGGAATCCACCTCTCCACCCCACTCCTTCTGTTCCTCTGTCTCCCCACAATGTTCTGTCTTGCCAAAACTGCCAGGCACTCCCTCCCATTCCCAGCTTGCCACTAGATTTTAATTCTCAGCCTCAGCCAGATTTTAAAGCACCTCCATCTGTCTAGGACATTAAAGTCAGTTTTAGCAGCAGCAAGTCTCCTAACTGCAAGTCTCCTAACTTTCCAGAAATAACTGTGTGTCAGGAATATGGTCAACTGGGGGCACCAGGGTACCTCTGCTGGTCTCCAAGCCTTAGCTCCCTCTGCTTGCTCCGTCTCACCCAGACAGCAATGAGGTAGGTGCTCTGGCTGCTGCTGCTGCTGCTGCTGCTGCTAAAATCGGCTTCATCGGTGTCCTAGGCAGGCAGACTGGGTGGCTGGCAGTTTCTGGAGGACAGGAGATGGTGGGGAGAAGGAAGAACAGATAGTGTGTAGAGCTCTTTGAAAGCAGCAGTTTTAAACTTGTGAATAACCAAATCCATGAAAGAGAAACTCACAAATGTGGAAGGGCAATTATACTTTGTTCTTTATCTTTTTCATTGACACAGAGTCATGGAGTCATAGAATCATAGACTTGGAAGGGACATCATGGGCCATCTAGTCCAACTTCCTGCTCAGTGCAGGATTTTCAGCTAAAGGATCCCTAGCAAGTAGCTGTCCAGCCCCTTTTTGAAGACTTCCAGAGAAGGAGACTCCTCCACCTATCTAGGCAATTGGGTCCACTGCCAAAGCACTCTTTCTGTCAAAATGTTATTTCTAAATTCAGTCGAGATTGACCCTCCTGTAACTTCTGCAGCCTCCCTTAATAATAATAAAGGGAGAGAAATAGTGGGGGGATGTTCACCCTATAGCAAAGATGGTGTTTTTGAGTGAAGTCTTGCATTCAGCTGTCAGGCATTAATGAAAAATGTATTATATTAAGTGTAGGCTTAAAACATTTTAATATTGTGGGTAGTTTAATTCCATTTTAATATTCACTTTTGGTGTGCTTTTAGACATATATTTTTTAAAAAATTGTAAGCCACCTTGAGTCCCAGTTTGGGATATAACAACTACAGCAGCAGCAACAACAGCAACTGCAACTGCAACAGCAAGGTGCTTCATTGAAAGTCACCATCAGGATTCCAACCAGGTGTTTTGTAGTTTGTTTGTTTTTTAATGTTCAGCCGTCCAAATTATTACTGCTCATAGAGGTGTCTAAGAGTGGCAGTTCACATCGGGGGTGTTTGGGGGTTGTAGCCCAGGGAATCTACCAGGCTGAGGGGCTGGACCAACAGCTGAGCAATACTTTGTCTAGGTTTCAGTTTGAACATTACAGAAGATCACTTTCAGGGATCACTTTCAGTCCCTTATATGGCTCCTCCAATGTTCACTAGAAGAACGAAAGAAGAGAAAGTTCCATGTGCTATATGATGCTTAAAACCTTTTTATTTCTTAAAGAGCCCAATGTGTTTAAAGAAAAAGAAAGAGATACAGTAGATATTGAAATTGAAAACTTTAGTGTGAAATCAAAGGCTTTCACTGCTGGCATCCATTTCTCACATTTTGCCTTCATCTGTGGGTGGCATCTTCAGAGAAAACTTTAGCATTAGAGAGTTTGAATGAGGATTAAGAGATACAATGCTATATATATATATATATATATATATATAAATTCTATACTGGATGGCTATAGAATGAGAAATTGTTCAGTCCGTTGCATTGGCTAAAACAGCCACCACCACCCCACCCCCGGAGCAGCAGGAATAGTTGAGCCGGGGGGGGGCATTTTATTGATGGCATGGAGGAGAGCACAGGATTGGCCATGGCATAGCTACACCATGGCTGGGAGGGGGCAGGGGTGGAGCTTGCCTCATTTAGCCTCTTGCCGCCCCTGGCCTCCTCCTCTTTGATTTGTGATGGGTCATCCCTCTAGTTCATTGGGGCCAATCACATACTCCCTCTAGGTGAGCACTTGGTTCCAGCTACCAAAGAAAAAATTCTTAAGAGGGAATATGTTGACATGTTCTCTCTGCTATATTGGGAACTGGATAAAAAGGAGAAGGATGCTATGGATGAGAGGGAAAAGGAAAACATAAAAAGAAAGTGTGTTGATAGAACATGGTCCAACTGACCTGTCTGGGTTCCTTATATATGCAAGGGTTGTTTCCCAGAGCCAAACTCACAGAGCATATGCCCTTATTAGGTACCTCAACATCATATACAGGACTTATGTTGACTTTGTGGGCCCTGCGTGGCTGCAATACCTAATGTTTAGATTAATGGCTGCATTGTACCCATCCATGAGGCGGGATATAATCAATTCCCATTTATGGCTGCAATTAATGTCCCCAGCTCAGCCTGTCCTTGGGGAAAAGGCGTAGAGCAGGCATCTTATACAGAATGCCAGATCTGGCAATGTTCCTCAGCAACCTGCTCAATCTTACCAGCCAGCAGCTCAAAAGTGCCATCTCCTGTGCTGGGCATTTGGTGCAAAAGGGACATGTTCCCACCGCCCTTCTAACTTTCACCACGAGTGTTCAATTTGCGGTGGGGGCCATTCCTTTTGGAACTGTCCTAAAGGAAGGGGACAATTTAGCAAGGATCAGCAGGGGCAGGGCTGGTTTAACCAGTCTGCCAAATCAGCATTGGCGGGGGGCCCCGAAGGTCAAGAAGGGCCCCCTGCTGACCTTATTTGATGAAGGAGACAGCCAGGAGACAGCCGGCTCCTCCCGCTCCTTTACAGCCCCTTCCCCCTCCCTCCTCAGGCAGGGCGTGGCAGTAGCACTGAGCTAGAGGCTGCTGCTGGAGATAGAGAATGGATTTGCTCTTGGTACTGACGAAGTAGTAATTTGGAGACTGAAATTTGGAGACCGTCCCTGGCTGCACTGCTGTGAAGGAGGACAGGGAGATAAGCTTGTCATGTGGGTGAGTGACTGTCCTCAGGGGCCCACGGGAAATCTGGGGGGGGGATGCCATGCACAGTGGGGTGGTCATTTTACTTTTTAACTTGTTGCTGGAATCAGAGACTTTCCCTCTCTCCCTCCTCGGTATCTTCCTACTTGTTTGCTTCAAGCTGCTGAAGAATCTGCAGCTAGCCTTTTCCAGTCTCTCTCTGTGTGTGTGTGTGTATATGTGTATGTTCATTCCTTCTGCTGAGATCCCATTTCTCTTTCCCTCCCTCCCCTCCTCAGGCTGCTGCCAGCTTAAAAATTCCCCAGGTAGCCTTTTCTAGTATATGTGTGTGTGTGTGCTCATTCCCTCGCCTTTCTGTGTGTGAGAAGAGAGAGACTGAAAATCCTAGCAGCCAAGCAAGCTGCAGAGATTTTTTCCATGGCTAGTTTGATTCATGAACTACCTTATGTATTCTTACTTGTAGCATAAACCTCATACCTAAAGCAAAATCAACTGCACTAAATAGCATTGTAGCATGAAGTGTACATCTTCTAGACTGTTTTACAAAGTTGAAAAATGAACACAGAATTCACATACATCATATTCTTTAGGTAAAGGCTATAAATGTTTCAGATAATCAGAAACATTTTTCTCTCTGCACACATGGAGATGTAATTGTTACAGTGGCAAAACCCTCTCCTGTTGTGGTTACTTAATTTTTGTCCTCCTCATCCTTCCCATCCTATAAATCACAGAGTTGGAAGAGACCTCAAGAGCCATCCAGTCTAACCCCCTGCCATGCAGGAATACACAATCAAAGCATTCCTGAGAGGTGACCATCCAGTCTCTGTTTAAAAACCTCCAAAGAAGGAGACTCCACCACACTC
The DNA here is from genome assembly GCA_030847615.1 of Gambelia wislizenii. Taxonomy (NCBI): domain Eukaryota; kingdom Metazoa; phylum Chordata; class Lepidosauria; order Squamata; family Crotaphytidae; genus Gambelia; species Gambelia wislizenii. The sequence continues at coordinate 497,186,804 of JAUMIR010000001.1, read as the reverse complement.
CCAGGCAGCAGCAGATTCTACTATCAAACAGTTCTTACTGTCACGAAGTTCTTCCTAATGTTTAGGTGGAATCTCTTTTCCTGTAGTTTGAACCCATTGCTCCATGTCCAAGTCTCTGGAGCAGCAGAAAACAAGCTTGCCCCATCCTCACTATGACATCCCTTCAAATGGCTAGCATGTCACCTCTCAACCTTCTCTTCTCCAGACTAAACATGCCCAGCTCCCTAAGCCACTCCTCATAGGCCCTAATGCCTTCCAGACCTCCCACCATCCTGGTCACACACCCTTCTCTCTCTCTCACACACACATTCCAGCTTCTCAATATCCTTCCTGAATTGTGGTGCCCAGAACTGGACGCAGTATTCCAGGTGAGGTTTGACCAAAGCAGAATACAGTGGCACTATTACTTCCCTTGATCTAATGATGAGTCAATTTGTTATTCAGTTTTGTTACCTACCCTGACACCCCCAGCCCCATATCTATAATAACATCTATAGTAATAATTGGCAATATTTAATAATTGGGTCAACATATGGCCTTCCATGCAGTGTGGCCATTAATAAAAAACCTGGGAAATTACTCATCTAGCAAACCCAAAGACAAACACAACAGGGGCCCTTTGTGGCTATGGGTGCTATGGGTGCCTTGGGTTTCTAAATGGCACTAAATCCTCATTCTGCTTGTTTGTGTGTGTGTGTGTTTGCCTTTCAATAATTATTAAGGTGTAGAGGGGCCCATTTATTTATAAAGGGGAGACATGGAGACAGTTCAGATGATAGTGTCTTTGTGGAAGGAATAACTTGGATTCTGAGCACACAACTTGCACTGCTTTAACTTCTGAGAAAAATCTGGTTTTGCTTCTTTCTAGGGCATTAACAAATGTCATGAGATAGCCACTGATGACCAAGCATTACATTTTGATCAATATATGCCATCAGAGCAGCAAAAAGAGTGTTGAAAAGTAACATAAAATGGATAGGAAGTACTTATCAGGTTCTCGAAAGAGAAAGCGTAAGGAGTTGTTGGAAGAAACATAATGACAAAAAGGCACAATAAACAAATTTTTAAAGAGAACACAAGATGACGATGTGGCTGTAAATGAACAATGTGATACAGGGAATACATCAAACGAATACAGAATGTTGCCCCCAACAACTGAGTGTAGCAAAAATCCATCAGCTTTAGTTTTAAATAAGGATAATGTACAATTAGAAGATAGTGCCATGGAACTGGTAAATATAACACTGGTATTAAACATGGATGTGAATGTAGAGGAAACTAACGACATTGTAGAATCAACTTCAATTTCAGTGGTGTGTGATGAAAAGGATACTTCAGCTACCTTTCAGCTTCCCAAAAAGGGAGAGAAACCACCAGAAGTACAAGACCTGCAGTGTGTATTAGATTCAAGTGATCCAAGAACTTGGCCAGGCGTTGTAGAGAATAATTTTAGAATTAGGTTAGTTAAGGATGGCCCTATAGATATTTGTGCTAAGAACTTGATATTTCCAGTAGACAAAAAGAACAGACGTTGTTTTACTGTATATCACTGCTTTCGCCGACTTCAAAATAATGAAAATGTAAAACATAAGTGGCTTATATACTCAGAAGGAAAAGGTACTGTATATTGCTTTTGTTGCAAATTGTTCAACTCCAGTTGTGGCTCTCTAATGGGAAGAGGATGTAGAGACTGTAAAGGACTCTCTAAGATTCCCTCTAACCATGAACTGTCTCACAATCACATAGAACAAATGTTCAAATGGAAAGAACTCTCTGAAAGAATTCAAAGCTCAGCATTAATGGACCAGGTAACACAAGATCAAATTGAAAAGGAAGAAAGAAGATGGAGGCTAATTTTGGAGAGATTGTTTTCTATTGTTGTGTTTCTGGCTGAAAGGAATTTTCCTTTAATGCGTAACCAAGAGGAATTGGGAAATCCAGTTAATGGGAACTTTCTAGGATATGTTGAGTTAATGGCCAAATTTGATGCTGTATTAAATGAACATGTTCAGCGAGCAGCAAAACCTGGAAGACTGGTTACATACCTTCATTCAAAATGAAATAATTATGATTATTTCAAAAGAAATTATATCTGTTATGAAAGATATCATACTGAAAAACAAATATTATTCTATAATTCTAGATTGTACACCAGACCTAAGTCACAAAGAACAGTTGAGTGTGGTTTTAAGAACAGTGGATGTGTTTTCTAGATCAGTTACCATTGAAGAATACTATTTTGGGTTTTATGAAGTTGGAGATACTACTGGGAAAGGTCTCACCGAATTAGTACTTCAGATACTATCTGAAATTGAGATACCTCTTGAAAATTGTCGTGGACAATCATACGACAATTAGCTAACTCACATTGGAAACTGTTTAATGCAGTTAGATGTGTAAATAGCTATTGCTTAAAACAATTTGTAAGCCACTCTGATAGCCTTGTGGCTGAAGAGTGGGGTATAAATAACTAAATAAATAAAATAAATAAATAAGCAACATGAAAGGGAAAAACAGTGGAACACAAGCTCGTATCCTTCAAGAAAACCAAAGAGCTCGTTATATACCTTGCTGTGCTCATAGTATGAACTTGGTTGTTAGTGATGCAGTTAAATCTTCAGTAATTGCAGTACATTTCTTTGGTATAGTACAGAAACTGTTCACTTTATTTTCTGCATCTGTAAAATGCTGGAAAATTCTGACTACTCATGTAAGTTTGACACTGAAACCTCTCTGTGAAACCAGATGGGAGGCTAGGATTGAAAGTGTTAAAGCTGTTAGGTATGGGCTTAAGAGCATAAAACATGCTTTAGAAGAGTTGAAAGAAAATTCTAAAGGAGAACCCATGTGTTTCATTGAGTCAGGCAATTTGCTAAAAAAATATAGCAACATTCAAGTTTTCTTTGTGCCTTGTGGTCTGGTACGATATCCTTAGTCATATCAATAAAGTTAATAAAGCAGTTCAGCAGGAAGGCATGCAGTTGGATGCAACAGCAAAACTGATAAATGCAACAATAGGTATTATTGAAAAATTACGGACCAGTGGTTTTGAAAAAGCTAAAGAAGAAGCAAAACAATTGATTACATCTATAGGGAGTGTTATTCAATATAAAGATGCCAGATCTGGAACTGTAAAAAGGCAGTATTCATACGAAAGCAGGGATGAACCCATTTTAGGAGAAGAAACTCGTCTACGAATAAACTTCTTCAATGTTGTAATAGACATTGCAGTTATGTCTTTGAGAGAAAGATTTGAACAGTTATGTCATTCTTCTGATGTGTTCAGAGGGGAAGTGGGTGGGGGGGGCAGAGTGGCTCTGGTTTATAAGGATAATCTGACCTTGACCAGGATACCTGTCCAAAACACAGTCCACTTTGAGTGTATGTATCTTAGTCTGAGGACCAGGGATAGTTTGGGGATTCTGCTAGTATACCGACCACCCTGTTGTCTAGCAGACTCCCTAACCGAGCTGACACAGCTGGTCTCAGAGCTGCTGTTGGAGTCACCCAGACTTTTAGTTTTGGGCGACTTCAACATTCCACTCGATACCAGCTTGACAAATCTGACTGGTGCGGCTTGGGAGTTCATAGAAACCATGACGAACATTGGCCTATCCCAAATGGTCGTCGGGCCCACACATTGTGTGGGTCATACCCTTGATGCGGTCTTCAGTATGGAACAGGAATATCCATGGGTGGAGGTTATAAAAACCACCGCATTGTTATGGACGGATCATTTCCTGGTCAAGACTGAACTAAGAGTCTCTTCCTGCCCCACCAGGGGTGGTGGACCCATTAGAATGGTCCGCCCCCGAAGGCTAATGGAACCAATAGGATTCCAAAAAGCCTTGGAGGGGTTAATGGTTGATAACGCTGGTGACCCTGTCGAACTATGGTTAATACCTGGAACACCGACCTTACCAAGGCTATTGACACGATCGCTCCCAAGAGTCCTTTCCAACCCGCTCCAAACCGTAAGCCATGGTATACAGCAGAGCTTAGGAAAATGAAGCGGGTAGGACAACAACTAGAGCGCAACTGGCAGAAAACTCGACTCTTATCCAACAGGACTCATCATAGGAACTTTCTTTGGTCCTATCGAGAGGTAATACGTGCAGCGCAGAGATCCTTCTCTGCACGTATTGCGTCTGCAGAGTCCCGTCCAGCAGAGCTGTTTAGGGTGGTAAGGGAGATGACGCAGGTTATTCCTGCGCAGAACCCTTTGCTTAACCCAATGACAGCCTGCTGTGACATGTTTAACAATTTCTTTGCAGATAAAATCTCTCGGATAAGAGCCGACTTGGATGCCAGTAATTTGACAGAAAGAATTGACGAGGTGTCCAGCAACTCCGTTGATGTAAGTTTACTGGATCAATTTCAATCCGTGAGTACCAAGGACGCGGACAAGCTACTTGGTAGGGTGAGGAAGACAACCTGCCCTCTTGATCTTTGCCCTTCATGGCTGGCCACCCAGGGGGGCACTGCCTTGATGGTGTTCCTTAAGGACATCATCAATGCATCACTCAGAGAAGGGTGTGTTCCATCTTGCTTAAAGGAAGCAGCCATTAGGCCACTCCTGAAAAAACCTTCCCTGGACCCCCTGGACATGAACAACTATAGCCCGGTTTCTATGTTACCATTCTTGAGCAAAGTGATCGAGAGGACAGTTGCGCTTCAACTCCAAGTGGTCTTGGATGAAACCGATTATCTAGACCCATTTCAAACTGGCTTTAGGACGGAATTTGGAATTGAGATGCCATGGTTGCCTTGACCGACGACCTGCGTCTAAGCATCAACAGGGGTAATGTGTCCCTGTTGGTGCTTTTAGACATCTCAGCGGCTTTCAATACGATAGATCATAGCATCCTCTTGGATTGCTTGAGTAGGTTAGGAATCGGAGGCACTGCACTCCAGTAGTTCCGGTCCTTCCTCTCGGGCAGGTCCCAGAGGGTGTTGCTCGGGGACAGCTGCTCCAGCATAAAGGAGCTTACTTGTGGTGTTCCGCAGGGCGCCATCCTGTCCCCGATGCTGTTTAACATCTATATGAAGCCGCTGGGTGAGATTATTCAGAGTTATGGGGCTGGGTGTTATCAGTATGCTGATGACACCCAGATCTATTTCTCCTTGTCCCAAGCATTGGCCTCGAATTCCGATGGCGCCTCTCCTCTTAATGATTGTCTTAAAGCAGTAATGGGCTGGATGAGGAAAAACAGATTGAGACTAAATCCAGTCAAAACGGAGATGCTCATGGTAGCGGCCTCAAAACCAGGAGTTGGGTTGCAACCTCCAGTCCTGGATGGGGTCACACTCTCCGTTAAGGACTGTGTTCGCAGTCTGGGGTTGGTCCTTGATTCATCACTTCAGATGACTAATCAGGTAAATGCAACAGTCAGGAGCGCCTGTTATCAGCTTCGGCTGATAGGCCCAACTATGCACTTTCCTGGGAGTAAGGGACCTCGAGACTGTGGTGCATGCGCTGGTAACCTCTCATCTAGATTTCTGCAATGTGCTCTACATGGGGCTGCCCTCATGCTTGGTCCAGAAACTTCAGTTGGTACAAAATATGGCAGCCAGAGTGGTCTCGGGAACATCTCAGAGAGACCATATAATCCCCAGTATTAAAATCTCTCCACTGGCTGCCTATCAGTTTCTGGGCCCAGTAAAAGGTGTTGGTTATTACCTTTAAAGCCCTAAATGGCTTGGGTCCAACTTATCTCTGGAACCGCCTCTTCCCATACAATCCTCCCCGTGCACTCCGGTCCTCTGGGAGGAATTTGCTTCAGCCACAAAAATCTAGGCTGTCTGCAACCTCCCAGAGGGCAATCGCCCCCAAATTGTGGAATGACCTGCCGAACGAGATCCGTCAGATGACAAGCCTGAGTAGCTTTAAAAAAGCACTAAATACGGATCTCTTTCGGCAGGCCTTTCCTAATTAGATCCCGGCCTCAGGGGATCCTGGCCTCTCTTAGTCCGCTGGCTATTTATTGTATTTATTGTATTTATTGTTTTTAAATGTGATTTTAGATCAGTTGCTTTTTAATTTATATTTGTTTAATATTTTTTTGTGGGGGTGGGGGGTGTTTAGGGATTTTTATCTGTATTGTATTTTAATATTTGTAAGCCGTTCCAATTGTTTTAACAGAGGGGTGGGGTATAAATATTATTATTATTATTATTATTATTATTATTATTCAGTGTTATTTGTGATATTAAGAATTTGACAAGAAACAAGGAAGATCTGAATAACAATTGTAAGAAGCTTGCAGATGCTCTTAAAGACCCAAAACAAAACTCAGGAGATGTAAGTGCATCAGAACTTGCTTATGAGTTAGAACTACTATCCCCCATGTTACCACAACATTCCAATAGTTGTCTAACAGTACTTCAGTATATCCACGAAAAGTATTTACAAGACATTTTCTCAAATGTGTCAGTTGCATTGAGAATATTTTTGTCAGTGGTCTCTGCAGAATGGAGCTTTTTAAAGTTGAAGTTAATAAAAAGTTACCTGTGGTCTTCTATAAGTGAGGGATGACTAAGAGACCTTTCTGTAATAGCTGTGGAAAGGCAGATAGCACGTGCCTTAGATACAGAAAAGTTGGTGAAGGTGTTTGCTGCTCAAAGAGCAAGAAAAGTTAAGATTTAGCTGAGTAATTTTTTCCTAATTCAAAGAAGCTTGAAAAGAAAAAGTCCATTTTATAAATGATATAATTTTAAACTATGTAGTGTGAATAGGCTAGTCTTTTGAGATTTGTTTAACAGAAATGATCTACTTTAAATATTAGGAGAATGTTACATTAAAGTGTTTCATAATATGTTTGTATTCTGTTTGGCTGAGGAAATCTACACCAATATCACATTAGTGCCTATAATACAGTTTGTTAAACTAATTTATTGGTGACAAATTATGTAATAATCTGAACATCCTGTACTTTGAATAGGTTAGGTTACATTGGCCTTGACTGCTATAAGTATGCTTTGGGAAATGGTGGAGTCTTTGTCAGAGATCAACTGGTCTTCCTGGAGAAAGCTTCCTGCTGACTTTGGTTCCTTGAGTCCTGTTACCTTGACTCGTGTTTAGACCTTGGACTGTTCCTGACTACGCTGCTGCCTGTTTCTGTTGACTCACATGGCCTTGTTTTGGACCTACAATGACTGACTGCTATAAGCCCCTGACTTTTTGGACTGTGTTACTGGACTAAATCTTTGCTTGATTGTATTTGCATTCCTGTGAGCTAATTAAACAGTTGGCTACCTTCCCAGACTTTGCTGTTTATACTTTACTGGTATATAGCTTTTCTGGACACTGGGATAAACATAGGGCCCCCCGAAACAAACCATTGCAGGGGGGGGCAAATTCCTTAAACCGGCACTGAGCAAGGGGGGAAAGAAAGGATTTGGTAACCCTCCTACACATGCAAAAGGGTCCCAGCCCAATTAAATTGGATAATCTGGCTGCCTGGTTATCCATATATCTCAATAAGCAGGCAGTTTCATATTTATGGGACAGTTTCCAATTTGGGTTTTGCATCCCTTACCAGGGTGAACGTAGGCCATTCAAGGCTTCAAATTTGAAATCGGTGCAAGGGTTAGAGCACATAGTACGGCAAAAAATACAAAAGGAGGTAGATGAGGGTAGAGTCGTGGGGCCATTTGCTAACCCACCTGTCCCCAAACTAAGGGTATCACCATTGGGAATTATTCCAAAGAAAATGCCAGGTGAATACCGCCTAATACATCATCTGTCTTATCCGAAAGGGCAGTCTGTAAATGATTTTATTCTGCAGGAGTTGTGCACAGTTCAATATACATCATTCAGTTCAGAGGTTAAGGAGGTGAGGTGGCATGGCCCTGAGGCTGAGCTGGCAAAATGCGACATTAAGTCTGCCTTTCATCTTTTGCCCCTTCACCCTGAGGATTTTGAGTTGTTGGGCTTTTCATTTGATGGGAAGTTTTATATGGACTAAGCAATGCCTATGGGCTGCTTGGTCTCTTGTTCAGCATTTGAAAAGTTCAGTACATTCTTGGAATGGGCCATGAAGCAAAAGACAGGGTGTAAGGGAGTCGTGCACCTTGGATGATTATTTTATTTATTGGAGAATTTGGCTCCGGAGTATGCGGCTCTATTATGGAGGAATTCTATGCACTCATGGACTATTTTGGAGCTTCCCTTGCACAGGAGAAGACTGAAGGCCCAGCCCACCAATTGACTTTCTTAGGTATTGTAATTGACATAGTCAATTACACAGTAGAGCAATTTTGTAGACTCCCTTTGGGCAAAATCGAGGAGCTAATGGGCAGGGTTGGCCAGGTCTTGGCATGAAGGAAGGCGACCCTCAAAGAATTCCAGGAATTAATTGGGCATCTAAATTTTGCTTGTAAAGTCATTGTACCGGGGAGGGCATTCCTTCGACGGTTGTGTGATGCGATTGCAGGGGTATCTTAGCAGCATCATAGACTTAGAATCATGCAATAAATTAAATTAGACCTATATGTGTTGTATAGTTTCTTGGAACAGTTTAATGGGGTATCCTTCTGGAGGGAGGAGAGGAAGCTGCACAACACACTTAAGGTGTCCTCTGATGTATCGGGCTCACTGGGGTTTCCAGTTTATTTTGGCGGGAGGTGGTGTGCCGACCAGTGGCCCCAAGATTGGGTGGATTCTGGGGTCACTTCTGACCTGACTTTCTTGGCGCTATTCCTAATATTAGTAGCAGTTAGGAATTGGGGATTCACCAATTCAGTGGTGCGCTTCTGGTGCAACAATATGGCCATGGTTCAGGTTATTATTTTTCTCTGGCATCCCGGTCCCAGAGGGTTATGGGGATCGTTAGGGCATTCACATTGCATTGCTTGAGATGTAATATTCTGTTCACTGCTGCACATATTGCGGGAGTTGACAACGGTATAGCTGATGCTCTCTCTCGCAAGCAGATGGAACGCTTCAAGCAATTAGTACTGGGAGCTGCCAAGAAGCCATATCTGATGCCAGTGGATTTGTGGGACCTTGGACGAGCAAAATAGTCAGGGCCATCAGCCTATTCCTCACTCCCAGCACAAGGTTTATATGAAAGCTATTCATGAGTTCTTTGGATTTCCTACTGAGGGGTGGCTTGGTGCATTACATGGTAATTACATGAGTGCATTACATCAGATCTTGCACTCCAGAAGCTAGTAACTCTGTTTAGCAGCTGTGCTTGTTTTCTGCTGCTCCAGAGACTAGAACACGGAGCAATGGATGCAAGCTCCAGGAACAGAGATTCCACCTCAACATTAGGAGGAATTTTCTGACAGTAAGAGCTGTTTGGCAGTGGAATACACTCCCTTGGAGCGTGGTGGGGTCTCCTTCCTTGGAGGTCTTTAAACAGAGGTTGGATGGCCATCTGTCGGGGATGCTTTGATAGTGATTTCCTGCGTGGCAGGGGGTTGGACTGGATGGCCCTCGTGGTCTCTTCCAACTCTACAATTCTATGATTCTGAGATAACATTTGGCCCGTCCCTGTTCCTCATCTCTTACAATTCTGTATATTCCTTAGGGACAAGGGCCTTGCCCCGCAATCCATATGATCACATCTGTCGGCTTTGGCTTTCTGGAGTAAACACACAGCCTACAGGATAACACTCAGGATTTTAGAATAAGGAAGGCTCTTCAGGGGTGGACCAGGGAAAGGGGGAGAAATGTTGATGATAGGCACCCCCTATCCCCAGCAGTTCTGAATGGGTTATTCCAGGCATGGCTGACCTTTTGTGCTACCCCTTTTGAATCCATTTAGCTCCACGCTGCATCACTTACAGCTTTTTTGGGTACCCTATGCATCAGTGAGCCAGTGACGGCATCTAAAGGGGACAGCTCTGGCAGGCCGCTGAGACTGGGAGATCTTCATCTAAGCACTAATCAAGCCACATTACACATCAGGTGCTCTAAGACTGATCAGATGGGAAAAGGGGTTAGGATTGTGCTAAGCGAATGCCATGACAGGACACTCTGCCCTGTAAAACCATTCTCTCTCTCTCTCTGGCTTTTCTTCGCAAACGAAGATTCAGGAAGGACTCATCCTGCACTTTCTGCAAGCGCGCTGATGACTAAAAAGGCCAATCCGAGATAAACAAGTCCGGTTGCAGAAAGCACAGCAGAAGGTCTCCTTGGGTGATGTTTCCGGGTTGTGATTCTTTCTGCGTTGTCGTTTCTCTTCAAGATGTGTTTGGCGTGAGCTCTCAAATAAGGCTGCAGCATTGTGGACAGTGCGTCTCCATGCCTCCCGATGTGAGGCCAGGGCGGACCACTGTTGGTGATCAATTTGGCCGAGCCTGAGATGTTGTTTCAGGGAGTCCTTGTATCGCTTTTTTGGAGCGCTTCTCTTACGCTGACCCATGGAGAGTTCACCGTAGAGTACTATTTTTGGGAGGCAATGGTCCTCCATCCTAGAAATGTGTCCTGCCCAGAGCAGCAGTGTTCTCAATATCATGGCCTCAATACTGGTGATCCCTGCTTGCTCAAGGACAACATTAAGGGAATACTTAAAGATGTGGCCCAACCAGCTAGGGCCCATATTTTGCCATGCTGATGGGTCATCCTTAACCGGCTACCAAGTCTGGGCACTGACAGCTAAGGCTTTGGAACATTTAGGGTTGGGCGGGGTGTGTTTTTGTACGCATTCCTTCCGAATTGGTGCAGCTTCAAAGGCAGCAGCAATGGGCATGTGGCCTGAAGTGATCAAAAAAATGGGAAGGTGGAAGTCAGGGGGTTACAAGGGGTACGTTCACCCAATTTGTTATTGACGATTGTTAAGCTGCTGGTGTGTTCTGTCTTGCAGATGTTACTGGGTGGCCAACAAGATATCGGGTGCTGATCTGTGGCCGCAGTTTTGTTTATTGGGCAGCACACCATGCCAAGACAAGCCACCTGGGCACCCACCTGCGGCTGGGAGAAATGGCCACAATTGAATGGTTGGGCAAGAGAGGCTTGAAGTGGAATGGTTTAATCAATTTGCTGTTTCAGGAACATTGTGGACTTCCACCGCACATGTTGGTGCTACACCTGGGAGGAAATGATTTGGGCCTGCTTAAGGGTAGGGCATTGATCCTCCATGCATTAGCAGTCATGCAATACATCATGGCAGTATGGCCGCATGTGGCATTGATTAGGTCTGACATCATTCCATGACAGATCTACCCCGGAGACGGGGACACCAAGCAGCTGGACATAGCCCGCAAGAAAGTGAACAGACAGATCCAAGGGCAATGGATAGTGGCTTAGGCCACTTCATCCAGTACCCTGGTATTTCATACAAGAGTGTGGATCTCTATAGGGTTGACGGGGTCCACTTATCCAAGAAGGGGATCCAGTTATTTCTTGAGGGTATGCAAACTGGTGTGAGGGCCGTATTGACCTTCCTGGTGGGGAATAGGGGCTAAGTGGACACTTGCTCCTCGTCCGTGGTAGGGAGTGGGGAGACTGGATACTCAGCATTCACCTATGGCATCCCCATTTTGGGGTTGTAGGATGGGCTTATCAATCTGCACCTGCATATCATGCAGATGGGATGAAGGGAGGTAGGCTATCCTTGAGGCCGGCGTCAGGATGTAACCCTTGTAGAAGTCATGCGGCTTGAGGATTTATGTCCTGGTGTTGTGCCTTCCAGTAGATGGCGCCCGGAGGGCATCCCATATACCGGGATCCCCCTCGGGGCTCAGGCATTTTGCCCAGGGAAGCTGGGAGACAGGTCCAAGGTGACTGTCAGCTCCAGCCGTTCCTGCATGGGGTCTCCCCTTTGGGTTCGCATACCCCAGGAAATAAACAAATAAATAGGTAGGATAATAAATACAGTGGCCCATATTCAACCCACCTTTTGTGTCCTGTCTCATTATTCCATGCGTCAATCATTAAAGAACCAAGCAACTTTGGAGACAGATTACATCACACCCCTTTTGATTGGTTCTCTTGGATGACAAAATCCATAAATAAGAATCCATTGGTAGACTGGGTTGCTTTCTTTTAATTATCAATGGTCCACTTGTATAGAGATTGTATACTACAATTCCAGAAATGTCTGAGGATTGGTATAGATACTGCAACATTTTTATGAAAAAGGTAAATAAGAGCTATTCATGTGTTGTCTTAAACAATATATTAAATGTATTTCTCTTTGCTTTTAGAATAGCCCCTGAAGAAGGCCAATTGGTATTAAGACCAAAACACATCGGGATTTTTAAGAAATAAATGTTTTTGACCATTGTATAGCACGGAGATGTGTATCCTTTCATTCTTCTAGTGTGATTATGTGCTTTCCAGTTCTTACTTTTTTTCCCTTTAAAGTTCAGACTAAAACCCACAGTGGATCCATTGACCCACTGATATCGGAACCACCAGCAACCACTGTGCAGCTGTCTGAGCCAACAATCTGATCCCATCATCCACTACAAGTCTCTGGATATCTAGAGTTGTCAAAGCTGCCAAAGGAGCTGTTAAAAAACAAACAAACACAGGAGGCAACTCCATAAATGCTTTCAGACTGTACTACATGACACCCTAGTGTGTGTTCCTTAGACTCTGCAAGCAGTTTGTCTTCCAGTCCAGTTTGAATCCATGGGTGGTGTTTGCTCAGTCACAGTAATTACCCTTTATGGAAGAGGTAGGCAACCCATTGCCAGAGGCTGACAGGCTATACTCCTCAGTTATGCTGACCATTGGCCATGCTGATGAAAGCGCCATTTTGTCCATTCCTACTTCCTATTTCTAGGTATGGTCGTGAAAGCTGGAAAGTGGAGAAAGCTGATTAGAGGAGAAGTAACTCATTTGAAATGTGCTGCTGGAGGAGAGTTTCACAAATACCATGGACTTGGTTTCTCCTGTGGCTTCAAGTTGTTTCCACCTTAAGGCAAATCTATTACAAAGTTTTCTTGGCAAGATTTGTTCAGAGGGGGTTTGTCTTTGCTCTGAAGCTGAGCCCAAGGCAAGCCCTGCTGTCTCAGCCTCAGAGCAAAGACAAACCCTCCTCCTGCAATGGTCACCCAATGGGTTTCAATGGCCAACAACTTATTTCCCATCACCATGTATGAATGTGACAGTGAAGAAAGCTGATAGGAGGAAAATCCAACTCATTTGTGATGTGGTGTTGGAGGAGAGTGCTGAGGATCCTGTGGCCAGCAAAAAAGACAACCAATTTTTTTTTTTAACAAATCAAGCCAAAACTCTCATTAGAAGCCAAGATGACCAAGTTGAGGTTGTTGTACTTCAGACACATCATGAGAAGGAATGGCTCACTAGCATACTAGACTCAGTCAAGGAGGTCACAGGCCTGAACCTGCAGGGCCTGAGTAGGATGGTTGAGAACAGGGGGTCTTGGAGGTATTTCATCCATGGGATCACCATGAGTTGAAGATGATTTGAGAGCAGTTAAGAACAACAACTTCCAGCCAAGACTGGTTTAAGGAATTGTTGGCGCCCCTGCAATGCTTTATTTTGGGGGCCCCATATGGTTATCTCAGGTCAATGTAACCTAACCTAACCTATACACAGCGCAGGATATTCAAATTATTACTAATGATTTTGCAGGAGGAGGGTTACAACAGCCCCCCCCACCAATGATGGGGCCCCCTGCAGCTGCAGGTGCGGCAGAGCCCTTAAACCAACCCTGCTTCCAGTGTCTTAGGCCAGCACTCTACCCACTCCACCATGCTGGCTCTCAGTGGAATACTAAAGGACAAATTAGTGGATCTTTCAATAAATCAAACCTGAACTCTTTCTAGAAGCAAAGATGACTAAACTCAGGCTGTCATACTGTGGGTGTATCATGAGATGATGTGACTCACTGGAATAGACACCATTGCTTGGTTAAGGGGAAGGCAGTAGGAAAAGAGAAAGACCACTGTAGGGTTGGATTGACTCTATCAAGGAAGCCATGGCTGCTGCCCTGAGTTTCCAAGACCTAAGTAGTGCTGTGGATAACCAGAATCGCTTGAAAGTTTCTCATTCAGAGGGCCACCCTAACTCATAGTCAACATGATGGCAAATAGCATCAACTAGGTGTCTCTAGGTGGCTTCAGCACCAGTTTCTGGATTCATTGAATGCTCTCATAATCACCTTCTTCAGAATGGATGGCCACCTCTCTCTTTCCAGAAAATGGCACACGTCCCTTCTGGCTCATGTCTGCCTTTGCAGCCAAGGATCTTTTCAACACGATGGAAATGGAAGCGAGTGTTGGAATGACAGAATGAGAATGTGACATCCATACTTAGATCTGCAGCTGTAGAGAGGAGACCTCACCCCCACCCTCTGTCTTCAAGCCACCTGCAGCCTCCAGATTACAAATCTGGAATCATTTCAGCCTTGCATTATGAACTGAGGTGCTAATTGCATCAGGGAATGCAAAACATTCCCTCTAATTATTGTTATTGTTTAATAATTATAAAGCAGATGTAGCGCCAAAGAGAAGCAGGATGAGACCCGACAGCTCAGGTGCACTTTCAAGCAAATAAATTTAGTATTAAAAGATGATTTGGTAAGAGACAGAGGACAGATTGGAAACAGTCAATGCTTTCTGCACACCTGGTTCTTCCCCCCCCCCCACAGGCACACAAAGCATAATTAACTTGTGGGGTTCATTGACACAAGATGAAGCAGTCTGGAGGCTGTGAAAAAACAGTATGGGAAATATGCAAAAAACAGATCCACCAGCAGAGCTTGGGCACTGTATTTAAAATGATCATTCAAAACCTCTTAATCTGCTCAGGCATTTTAAATTCTGGTATTTGCAACAGTCCTTTATATTAGTTGTTCATTGTCCCCAAGGGCTCATCTACACAGGCTAGAATACACCTGCATAGTCTGCCTGTGGATCTGGCCTATTCCTCCCCCATTAATTTCATGAAATGGGCTGGAGTCCAGACTAGCATGCCAACCCGTCTCTTCAGCAGCAGCAGCTGCCCTCCACATTGCATTCTCTGACATCAAGAAGCAAGCCCACAAGACGTGAGCAAGGCCCCCTGCATGGGAGCAGCCTTGGTCACATCCTGCGATCTCCCTCCCTGCAGTTGGAACTGCAGCTGCAGCAACAGGCTGGCCGGCCAGAATGGGTTCCTGCATTCACACAGGGCCCAGTCTGCTTTTTGCCAGCTGGAATGGATTTTACTGGATTTTTAAAAAAATGCTGTAACAGATCCTACCTCAACTTCCTCCACATTTTAGCCGCATCTTTGCCCCAGGGGTTATGGAATCATAGAGATGGAAGAGACCACAAGGGCCATCTAGTCCAACCTGCTGCTCCGCAGGAATAGCCAATCAAAGCACTTCAGACATATGGCCATCCAGCCTCTGTTTAAAAACCTCCAAAGAAGGAGACTCCACCACACTCCCAGGCAGCAGAATGCTATAAAGGTCCCCCTCCCACAATCTATGGGGGTTTGGTTCCCAGATTTCCTGTGGATATTGGTAATTGTGGATAACAGCAAACCCTAATAAAATAAAGGACATCCAGTATAAACATACCATAGAGTTGTGTTGGAGGACTGCACAACTAAATACACAATTTGAAATATTATAGGTTATATGTTATATGATTGTTTAGTTATATTTAACATATGTATAACATACAGTTGCCCCTCCACATTCGCGGATTTCACTTTCACAATTCTGCCTATTCGCGGTTTCCTCAGCGAGCAGCTGCGTTAAATCAGCTTCTCTCCCTTGCACACATGGGAAGGGAGCCAATTTAAAGAGAGTGCTCACTGAGAAAACTGCACGTCCAACTGTCCACTCTCCTGTGACTTGGCTCCCTTTGGGGTGGAGAGCCAAGCCCCAGGATAGCAGGGAGTTTGCGGCAAAAGGGGTTTTCAGCCACCCTCCCATCCTTCCCAAAATGGTGATGGGCTTCTCGAGAATCCCATTGCTGCTTTGGCAAGGGTGGGTGGTGGTGGCTGGAAAGCTTCCTGCCTGCCCGCCACCCGTTGAGCGCTCTCCTTAAAGCAGATCTCCTACCTCACAAGCAAGGGAGGAGATCCAATTTAAGCAGGGTGTTCAATGAGCGAATGGTCCCTGGTTTGCTCCTTGAGTGCCTTATTTAAATCAGAGCTCCTCCCTCACAAGCAAGAGATGAGATGAAATTTAAGTGGGGTATTCTACAAGCAAGCCGCCCACAGTTAGCTCTGTGAGCGCCCTGCTTAAATCGGATCTCGTCCCTTGCTTGTGAGGGAGGAAAGCCAATTTAATCAGGGCATTCAACAGCTTTTCTTCAGCTTCTTTCTATTTAGCGGTGGGGATCCAGGGGGGAAGAAAGCCACAGAACACCCAATTTTCCTCCCACCTGAATCCACCCTGCTAAACAGAATGAAGCCGCAAGAAAACTGCTGAACACAAGGGTGGAGGGGCGGGCTTTAGAAAGGGTGGAGGGTGTCGGTGGGCCTAGAGAACCCAGAGGATGGCGCAGGGACAGGGCGAGTGGTGTGAGAATGGTAGCGGCAGAAGGCCAGGAGGCCTATTTTTTATTTGCAGTTTTTTTCACATTCGTGGAGGTCTTCCACCCCTAACCCCCACAAATGTGAAGGGACGACTGTATATAGTAATTAATTTTTGATGTTCTTTGTTAAGTGATAGGTTGTAATGTTGAGGATCAACCAAAGGGAAGGTATTTTTTATCATACATCAAAGGAGTCACAGACAGAATAGGGAAACTGATGAGGAAACACAACCTCCAAACAATCTACAGAACAACCAAGAAAATCCAAGAAATGCTACACTCAGCGAAGGACGAAAGAGACTCTTTCACAACTGCAGGAGTTTCCCACATACCATGCAGCTGTGGACAAGTTTACATAGGGACCACTAAATGCAGTGTACAAACATGAATCAAGGAACACGAGAGACACTGCAGACTGGGCCAGCCAGAAAACTGAGCACTAGCAGATCATGTTATAAACCAACCTGGACACAAAATGCTATTTAAAAACACAGAAATTCCGGACCAGGCCAACGACTATCATGTCAGAAGGCACAGAGAAGCTATTGAAATCCACAAACACCTGGACAACTTCAGCAGGAAAGAAGAAACCCTAAAAGTAAACAAAATCTGGCTCCCAGTTTTGAAATACAATAGAATCAAAACTCAACACATGCAAATAAACTTCACCCAGGGACAGGGGGATTTCCAGCAGACAATGGATCATTAGTTAAATAGACACTAATCCTCCTTGCATATCTCCCCCCAGGAACTAGCCATCCAAATACACAAATGTACATATCTTCTCCAACAGGGACTCACACTACATAACCCCCACACACACTCCTACCCCACCATTCTCTGAAGATGCCAGCCACAGATGCAGGCGAAACATCAGGAATAAACTCTTCCAGAACATGGCCTCACATGGGGGGGGGGCATGAAAAATCTTGAGGATAAATTGTTTAAAATACATTTTATTTTATGCAGGATAGTTGTTGTTTGTGTTGTGTTTCTAATGAATATGTTTGTTTTCTTGATAAGTTGGGTTTTGTCATATAATGTAAAGTTTATAAACAGTTAATAAAGAAAATTTTAAAAATTAAAATATAAAAAAATAAAAAGAAATATGCATCAAAAGCAATGTGCAATGCACATCCCTGCACAACCATGTGTGGTGCACAATTTGCATCCATGCACAATGACGGCACATGCAGAACTCTGCTTCTGCAACCTTGAACTGAACATGGTTCATTGTGCACAAGAATGCTAAACAGCTTCCATAGGTGACCTTACTAAGATGTAAGACACCAACAGGATGTCTGCCTGTATGTTCTCAGATGGAATCCTATTCATTTCTTACGTACATTTCCTACACAAATATACACTTGAGGCAAATCTGTGCTCAAGTCCATTCAGCAGTTCACCTACCTGGGAAGCATCATCTTCTCAGATGCTAAGATTGACAAAGAGATCAGTCACAGATTAGCAAAGGCATATAGCGCATTTGGAAGACTTTACAAAAGAGTCTGGAGTAATAAACACCTGAGGCGAAGCACAAAAATCAGTGTGTATAGAGCCATTGTACTGTCTATTCTCCTTTATGGGTCTGAAACATGGGTCACCTATTGCCACCACCTACAACTCCTCGAACGCTTTCATCAGCACTGTATACGCACAATCCTAAATATACACTGGACTGACTATGTGACGAATGTTGCTGTCCTTGAGCAAGCAGGGATCACCAGCATTGAGGCCATGATATTGAGAACACAGCTGCACTGGGCAGGGCATGTTTCTAGCATGAAGGACCATCGCCTCCCAAAAATACTACTCTACGGTGAACTCGCCACGGGTCAGCGTAAGAGGGGCGCTCCAAAAAAGCGATACAAAGACTCCCTGAAACAACATCTCAGGCTCGGCCAACAATGGTCCACTCTGGCCTCACATCGGGAGGCGTGGAGATGCACTATCCAGCTGCAGCCTTATTTGAGAACTCACGCCAAACAAGTCTTGAAGAGAAACGACAACGCAGAAAGAATCACAACCTGGAAACATCACCCAAGGAGACGTTCTGCTGTGCTTTCTGCAACCGGACCTGTTTATCTCAGATTGGCCTTTTTAGTCATCAGCGCGCTTGCAGAAAATGTGGGATGAGTCCTTCCTCAATCTTCATTTGCGAAGAAAAGCCAGAGAAAGAGAGAGAGAGAGAGAGAGAGATACACTTGAGGCTGATTATTGGACACCTGTAGGAGTGGATTGTCATTCGTGAATACTCCTGCTTAAAATAACACCGTCTTAAAAGCTATTCTTTCTGTATTTTCAGTTGGGTGTAAAGTTTTATTCTGCTCACTATTATTGTATTATTTATTGCTTTAAAAAAATAAGAAGTATTGGCTTGTTTTTTTTGAAATATTTTTTATTTTGAAATAGTTTTAATTATAGTAAACAATACACACTGATTGACATTGACAGACAATAACACATAAAACAGTACTAGTTTTAAACACATGTTTAAACAAGCATAGGGGAAAAAATCTCTATGTATTCTACAGGATCAGGACAAAAACCAAATTAGCTCTTTTCCTATATTCTACTCATTTGTTTGCATATATTCCAGTAATGGCTGCCATACTTGATAAAATTTCCTATTAGATTTGTCTTCCAGCATACCAGTAAGTTTATCCATCTCAGCAATCTCCATATTTTTTGTCAACCATTCTTCTTCTTTAGGTATGTAATTCTTTCTCCAATGCTTAGCTAAGATAATTCTGGCTGTGGTAATTAAGTGGCAAATCAATCTTTTGGTACCAGCTTTTAGATTCATTTCTGGTTTGAACATCCCCAGTAAAATAATAATAATATGGAATTAAGTTTATTTTCAACTTTACAATTTTTTTGGATTATAGCTCTGATCATAAACCAGAATTTTTTAAACTCTATTCCATCCCCACCATTGATGAAAATAGGTTCCTATTTCTTTTTCACATTTCCAGGCATTTATTTTCATTTTCTTAAACATCTTAGCTATTCTTAATGGTGAGAGGTACCATCTAAACGTAACTTTCAATGCATTTTCTTGCAAGCTGTATGGTCTAGTATTTAAGTATTCGTTTCCATGACCTCTCCCAATCTTCATATTTTAAATTGTATCCTACATGTTTCAACCATTTAATCATATATTCCTTCACAACTTCACTTTCTAACTCTCATTTTAACAATAATTGATATAATCTAGATAGTAACCCTTTGTCCTTTTTCTTTAACACTGCTTCAAATTCTGTAGTTTTAACTTCAATTCCTCCTCTTTTCGTGTCTTCTTTAAACCTTTCTTTAATTTGAAGGTATGGAAAACATTAAATTGGGATTCCTTCTTGCATCAGCAGTTGTCTGCTTTTTAGTTGCAATATTACTCTTGTTTGCTGAGTTATATCTTTGTAAATAATCCAATCCGTTTCTCTTCTTAGACTTTCAATAGAAAATGCTTCCATAGGAGAGCACCAAGTAGTAATTTCGGGTTTGGGGTACTCTTTATATTTTGACCAAATTTTATATGAGGATTTTCTTATTCCATGGTTGTTAAATGATTTCTGTGCCTTGATTTTTTGATACTGCAAATAAGCATGCCATCTGTAGTGTAGATCATGGTCTTCTAGAGTTAAAAGCCTACTAAAGAAGTATTGGCTTGTTTTTAAATCTTTTATGCACATACCATCCTGAAATCTATTTTTGGATAAAGGGCGAGACTTATAAATTATTAATCCTTTCTTGTTAAAGGATTAATTCTTGTTGACATTGGTTCCTAGTAGCCTGATCATGACCCAAATTGGTCTGGCAGATCTGAAAGGCTACAATGATGGGGCTGAAGTAGGAAAATAATCTAGCAAAAGATGCTTATCCTCAGGTTGTTTTTGCAGAAAAACTAAGTCTCTTGGGGCTGAAATCCTACATATTAAGGATGGGAATTTTTTTTGGGGGGGGAGAGTCAACCCCCCCTCCAACCACCATAGGCCACACACACACACAAGACATATCTAAACAGTGAAAATACTCCTCATCGAGTTCGAGGATAATACCTTTTGTCTAAATGGGATCTCACAATGTATTTGGAAGGAGTGGGGCCAAAAATGAAATATACTGTGCTGGAAAAGCTTTTATGGCTTTTCCTGGAAGTTTTATTTAAAAAGCTGCTACAGAAATGCAAATTCCTGCTTGGATTCAGATTGCAGTGCATTTTTGGTGAGGACAGAAGTGGATTACTAATTGGTCAGATATGTATGGGAACAGAGCTTGCCATCAGCAAAGTGGATGGAACCACCACGTTTCATGTTCGCAGTAGTGATAATCACATACTGAGGTGAGGAAATGGTTTGGGGGGTTTTAAGCTTGTTTACGCAGAAGGTCGTGCTTCTGTACCTTGGATTTACTTTTTTTAAAAATATATACAGTTCGGTGGCTGCAGCTTGGGGAGAATAAAAATGCAGGTAATTCACTTATGCTCGTCATCTTGATTCGCAGGCATGACCATGTGAACATCAAACACAGATAGCATTGCATACCTGTGATGCTGCCAAAAAAAAACCATGGAGAGAAATGGACACTGCTGCAAATTGGCGTTACTGCGCACCAATCCACATTTTATCGTCTCATACAGATAACATCACACACAGAGCAAGCTCATTTTCCTCTTCAGGCTCTCTCAAAATTGTGACAGGAAATGACATCACGTCACTTCCTGTTGCCATGTTAAGAGAGTCTACAGAGGAAAACAGAGGTATTTGGGATGCTTTTGGTGGAGTGGTGGATATTTTCATGTCTTTTCATATTTGGGGCAAAAATTGCTCAAAAATCATGCTGATTTTTTATTTATTTTTTTAGAATGGGTGATTGAGGGGCTGGCAGGGCTTCCGGGCAACAAAAGTTGGGTTTAGGAGGCACGTGCAGCCTGCAGGCCACACTATGCCCTATGAGGTTGACCTGGCACCTCTAATGACATTCTACTGTTCTCTCAGGTCTTTTACCATTTCTTTCAACATTCTCTCATTTTAAATGAGTATCACATAAGTCTGTGATTAGCATTCCTCTGCTAGCTGGCCATGCTGTGTTTAGCTCTTGGGGGGTTGCTCTTAGGAGATGGTTTTCAGGAGTCTGCAAGAATGTTAGTGGTAGGGGTTAGTAGATTTCATTATCTGTGCTATTTTGAGTTTACTAGGTGTGTTTGATTGGTATTTCATGACTAAACTCTTTTGAATATCACCCAGAAAATGATGTCACTGGGAAATTATCAACAACAAAAATAGAAGGGAAAGAGAGAGAGAGGGAAAAGTGATAGATAGATGGGATAGATAGATACATACATAGTCAGTCATTTATTGTACTTCACTAAAAGCCGCTACAAATCCAATAAAATCCAGTTTAAAAGGAATGCAACATACATGTACATCTACAGCTATACAAAAAGACCAGAGTAATGAACCCCCTGCACAGTCTATAGCAATATTTTTCAAATAAGTAGCATGAATACTTTTAGCAGCTTTAGCAAATAAGGTTGTTTTATGTGTAATAAAATGTTCACAGTCTGATAGTAACCAGAACAGCTTCACGTAGGAGCTCTCATTGTGTAAGGAAGCCCAAATCTGTCCGAAGAATCTCTTCCTGGGGTTTTGATAAAACTGGCTACAGAATAGATAGCGTAAAATACCCTCTACCTCACCCATACCACAAATGCAGAGCTTTAAATTTCTCAGAATGTTTCTATATCTACCATCCATAAGTGACATAGGCATAGTGTGGAAATGTAGTTCTGTAAATGCAGTTCTCAGAGGATCCAAGGTAAGCATTTGTAAATATTGAGCTCCTTTGTGATTTGATTTCAGCAGGTGATATTAATGGGAAACATTTAAAAACTTAATTGAAGCTAAGTCTTGATCATTATCTAACTTATAAATCCAGTCCCTCAGCTTTTTTTAACTCCAGGAAAGACAAAAATAGACACAGATATAATAGATAGATAGATAGATAGATGGATAGATAAGATAGGTAGAAGGAATTATGTTACAGAGAGAGCAAGAAAAATAGATCAATACTTATGGTAACTTACCCTGATAGCCCCCACTTTGGGATATCGCATAACTGGCAATATTTAATAATTTGGCTTGCTATGGCAATCCACATGGTTGGCAAGTAAACCAGGGATACCAAAGGTGGAGTCACGTATAACTAAGGGACGGGCCTTTGGAAATTCCCCAAACAAGTAATACTCAGGTCAGAGTTAACATCTGGAGATGAGTCATTCACTAATCCACTCAACAATGGCAGAGTTCTTGATTATTGCAAAACAGGTTTTTCCTCTTTCCTTCCTCCACAACAATAGACCTTGCCTGCTTCTATTCAATTCTAAATATATCTCCCGTTAACTATCATTAACTCTTCTGGAAAACCTTTTGTTTAGTCCTGGGAAACTCTGAGAGACATTGTATTCCATCCTGAATCCCATCCCTTCAGGGGAATTATCACATATAAATATCACCCTAAAACACCACCAAAATGTCCACAGTTCTGCTTCACCCCTCCATGCTGCCAGTTTGCTATGAGACCCTCAGAACACATCTCTGAGAATCTTCCGCTGTATAAATCTCTGCTCCTCTGACAGGTGTCCTATCACCCGAAAAAACCCTTACTCTATTACCTATCCAAATACTTCCTACTATCTTCGATAGCCTTGTGTGATTGCTTGAAGCCTGAGTGTTTGCATGAATGCTGTCGATATTAATTTCCATAAAGATCATTTATGGAATGATCTTTTATGGAATGACCATAAAGATCATTTATGGAATGGCTTAGAGTCTCCTCCGCTATTACTGGTATACATAGGTCAAAAGATCCTGCTGTTGCCCGGCCTCTCACTGCCATTTTGAATTAAATATTACCATATTAATATTTGGACACTAGTGGGATCCTTGCAGACCCCACACCATTTGGGTAACCCTATCATGGGGTGGCAAGATTTCTTCCAAGGGGGGTTGTCTCTGCCTTCCTCTGCCGTGAAGAAAGAGTGGTTCGCCCAAGGTCACTCAGGGGCTTTCCATGGCTGAGCAGAAGGGTCGTCCAGAGTCCTTGCTCAAGACTCAAACCTCTACACCATGCTGGCTGCCTGCACTCTGTTGTAAGGCACTAATGAAGCAGCGTCATACAGCTGCCCCAGAACGCCTTGAGCATAAAGTTACTCTCTGTCTACTCGATGTCAGATCCAAGCTATTCTTCCCATCACTAAGCAATGACAATATTGAACAAAACCAATGCACACACAATCAGAACTGAAAACATATGAAGTCAGAAGTGGATTTCCTATGGGAACAGCACAGCTCAAGAACAGGAAAATGGAAAGAAAAATAGAATTCCTGCACAGAGAACTACAGACTATCTGTTGGTTTTTGTTTTATGACATAAGATGAGATATCAGGTTCTTGGAAAGCAATGGAGCAAATCCAATGCAGAACCAGCACAAGGCCCCATGTCTCACAAAATGCATCCAGTACGTCAGACAAAGCAGTGCTTCCTTACCAAATGCCTCTTTCAGTCAGAGCGCAACACTTGCAAAACCCAGGTTTCCAGGTGAAAATAAATTAAATGCCTTGTCGAAAGGCCATCAGAGTTTAAATCCTCAGAGGAAGGATTAGGTAGGATTAAACCCGGGGCATGTGGTTCATTGGTACTTAATTGACGAAGGGCCAGACCAGTTCACTTGTTCATTTCTCAGATGATCTCTTTCCTGTGGGGAAGGAGGTGTGCTATCTTCTCCTCTCTGCTAGCTATGTTCCATATTGTTTGATGCAAATGTGCTGCGTAGGGAGCAAAAGGAGAGTCACGACTTAAGCCATGGTTTAGAAACAGTGACTCATTGACCAGTATCCTGTTGATGTCTTCTTACGCATGCATAAGTTCCCCGACTGAAGCAGTGCCACATTTTTGTCTGATGTGCACTGCCTGCATTCAAGTCAAGGTTGCAGAAACAAAGCTGCACATGCGGTACCATTGCCATTCTTAGTTGATGAGTATCTTTCTGCCCCTCTTGAAAATTTAGTTGTCTATTTGGTGGCTCATTCAGTTGTCAGTCCGGTTGTGCATCGGGTTGCACATTCAGTTAACAATTTAGTTATGCATTGGCTGCATATTTAATTTCTTATTCAGTTCTGCATTTGGCTGCATATTCAGGTGTCCCTTCAGTTCTAATTTGGTTGCATATTTAGTTGTGCATTCAGCTGCCCATTCAACCACCCATTCCATTGTGCATTTGGTTGCTTATTCAGTTGCCCATTCGGTTGAGCATTTGCTTGTATATTCCGTTGTGCATTGGTTGCTTACTGAGTTGCCCATTAGGTTCTGCATTTGGTTGTGTATTCAATTGCCATTCAGTTGTGATTTGTTTGCATTTTCAGTTGTGCATTTGGATGCCCATTTGAAGATTTTGGCCAAGTGTGTGTGTGTGTGTGTGTGTGTGTAAGAGCCATTCGACTGTGTAATGGACTGCCTCAGAGGATAGCGGACTTTCTATCTTTGGTGGCTCTTGAACAGAGGTTGGGCAGGCAGCTTTCAGGAGTGCTTTATTTGTGTACTCCTGCATGGCAGGGGCTGGACTAGATGGCCCTTGGGGTCCCTTCCAAGCACTAGGATTCTATGATCCTAGTTTGGACTCACAGTATGACTCAGGCCATCATTATACCCATTTGTCTTTAAAGTAACTTCCCAAGTTCTCTCTTAAAGCATTCTCCATTGCCCTAAGTGCTGCAATAAAAGTAACTGGTTTCGTGGGAAAAGAAGCCAGTGCAGGTCGTCAGAAGAGAACCCTTTTTGAAAGGGCAATGACAAATCCTTTAAAGGATGTCTGGAGGCAAAATTGAAAAGTTTACAATGCACTTTAGAATTAGGCCCTTTCCAGAGGTTAATGTAGCCTTTGTTGGAGAAAGTGGTATAACGCGAGCATAATTTTCTCATGTTTGCTAAAAGGCTGAACATTTCTCTCTGATGTTTCAGGGAAGAGATGAATGCTCACTCCATGGCCTGAGTTATTAGCATTATTAAGAGATCTGTATTTTCACAACTAGCCCTTAATGACCTCTTTCTGGCCCAGGGAAAGGTGAGCTCTGGAGCTAAGCGCTTGAGAATAACTGAACAGTTGCGGGGATTAGAGGAAAGGCAAGAAGACTTTGTCTGCTCATAAGTCATTGCCTGCATTATTATGCTCCTCCTTTAAGGAGATATTCCAGGGTTTTCAGGAGCAACTCCATCATGGAAGGTTAAGGCTGGTGCTAAAATGAAGATGAGAAAGCTTATGTCAGTCTAGGACAGGCAGGTTGCTAGAGAGCCACATTAGCCTCCCAAAAGAACTTGGAGGGCCCCATATTTGCAATAAAATAAAATAAAACCAAACACACACCATAGACTGGTTTCCCCAAATACCCTGAGCCCCTCTAGAGGGTGTGGGGGGATTTTCATCATGCTGTCAGGCCCACCTGGGCCATTTTAGGCCTACAAGAGGCCTTTCTAACAACAGGAAGAGCACTTCCCAAGGCATGCCAGGAGAAGAACTAGAAAGTGTCAGAGCAGGACACGAGTGCCTGCACAGTGGTGCATCAGGATTGCCCAATGTACATCAAATTTTTCAGTGTGCATTGGAGCTCTCTTGCTAGTGCCCAGATGCAAAGCTTCACAACCCACTAACAGGTTTTCATTGCATTGCTGCCATTGTTAGCTGCCCTGACACACCCAGCCCCATATTTGTATCAGTAATTGGCAATATTTAATAATCAGGTCAAATGTGGTCTTCCACGTAGTGCAACCTTTAACATAACCCTTGGAAAAAACCCAAAGATAAACATTGCTTAATCAGGAATGCACTTAAGGAGAGCCATCTAAATGAAATGCTAATTTGCAAGGCAACCAGAGACATGTACTCATTGCTAATCCCATTTGCCAGGCTGGCAGAGTCAAAAGCTCTAAATTACCCTCATTAGTAGAGTTTTTTCCAGGTTGTGAGGCCTTGTTCTGGAAGAGTTTATTCCTGTCCTTTCGCCTGCATCTATGGCTGGCATCTTCAGAGAGTGGTGGTGTGGGGGGTATATATACTGTGAGTCCCTGTTGAGGATTAGCATGTAAATTAGCATGTGAATTTGGGGATTAGCATGTGTATTCAGTTGTTGGATGTTCAGTCCTTAGGGTGGGAATATATGTGACTTCGACTTTACATTACCCTCATTAGTTTTCCCTCACCTAAACAAAAGAAGTTGACTCTCTCTTTCATTCACAAAGTATTCCACAATTAAGAGGCTATTAACATAGCTGGAAAGCCTTTGTCGCTCTCAGACCAACAGCTCAAAGCATTGTCTTCCACTCAAAATCCCATCCCCAGAAGGCAAATATTTACAATTAAAAACCCTTGATAACTGCCCAGTTTCCTTCAGCTCCTCTCCTCCATCCACGCTGTCAGTTTGCTGACTGACCCTCAAAGTGCAACTCTGAGACTCCCATTCTGCTGGTTTCTTCCACAACCTCATCTCTACAGGAAGAGGTGTTGTATCACCCAATGGGAGTTCTCTTCTTTATTCCCCATCCAATATTTGCCCACTTTATTTGCTACTCTTGCATGAATGTTTTATGTCTGAATGTCTGCATGAATGTGGTTATTATTGCTTTTCCAAATAAAGGTTATTGTTATCTTATCTAGAATCATAGAATCATAGAATTGTAGAGTTGGAAGAGACCATGAGGGCCATCCAGTCCAATCCCATTCTGCCATGCAGGAAATCATGATCAAAGCATCCTTGACAGATGGCCATCCAGCCTCTGTTTAAAGACCTCCAAGGAAGGAAACACCACCACGCTCCGAGGGAGTCTGTTCCACTGCCGAACAGCTCTTACTGTCAAAAAGTTCCTCCTCATGTTGAGGTGGAATCTCTGTTCCTGGAGCTTGCATCCATTGCTCCGTGTTCCAATCTCTGGAGCAGCAGAAAACAAGCTTGCTCCATCCTCAACGTGACACCCCTTCAAATAATTAAGCGGGGCTATCATATCGCCTCTTAACCGTCTCTTTTCCAGGCTAAACATACCCAGCTCCCTAAGTCTCTCCTCATAAGGCATGGTTTCGAGACCTTTCACCATTTCAGTTGCCCTTCTCTGGACACGCTCCAATTTGTCAATATCCTTTTTGAATTGTGGTGCCCAGAACTGGACACAGTATTCCAGGTGAGGCCTGACCAAGGCAAAATAGAGTGGCGCCATTACTTCCCTTGATCTAGACACTATACTTCTATTGATGCAGCCCAAAATCGCATTGGCCTTTTTAGCTGCCGCATCACACTCTTGACTCATGTTCAACTTGTGGTCTACTAGGACTCCTAGATCCCTTTTGCATGTAGTCTCATTCAGCCAGGTCTCCCCCATCCTGTATCTATGTATTTCGTTTTTCCTCCCTAAGCGCAGTACCTTACATTTCTCCGTATTGAATTTAATTTTGTTAGCTTTGGCCCAGCTCTTCAGTCTATCCAGGTCATTTTAAATTTTGATCCTGTCCTCTAGGGTATTAGCTACTCCTCCTAATTTGGTGTCATCTGTAAATTTGATAAGTATGCCCCTAATTCCATCATTCAAGTCATTGATAAAGATGTTGAATAGCACTGGTTTTATGTCTCCTCCATAGAATTAGAATAGCTGGCCACAAAGTCCTGCCATTACCCACCTCTCATATTGCCAAGTTGAGTATATAAATTCTCCAATTTAATATTTATATTCAGAGCATCCTTAAGACCTCAGAGTGATTAGGGTAACATTGTGGAGCTACAGTATCATAAAGTTACAAAAGGAAGACTGTGATGTAGGATATTGGCCAATAAAAATAATAATAACAGCAGCAGCACCAACAACAACACAAAAAACAGAATTAGAACATTTGGGATATTTTGGTTAGTTTCAAGGGGCAGAAATGCACATCATATAACATTCTGATAGTGTAACCTGACCTGTAGGATACCATCCCTGTGGCCATTGTGTCTATTGCAAGTACATGTCCAAAATGACTGAATTCACAGACCTGGACCACAGTCTTATATCATAGTCTGTGTTACATGATATATACATAGCTAAGAAACCATGTTAGTAAATTGGAAAGGTGCATAACGGGACAGCACCAAGACTCTCCCGATGTATGTTGGGCTCTACTGATCTTCATCAGCACTCCCTAGATCAGTGATGGCGAACCTATGACATGCGTGTCAGCAGTGACACGCGCAGCCATTTCTGATGACACGCGGCCACTGAGGTGGCTGCATGCCAAGAAGGATGTTTCACACATACACACACACCGCGTCCCTAAAGTGGTGATCGGGGCTTCGAAGCCCTGGTCGCCACTTTCCTCCACTTTCCCTAAAGTTTTTTCCTCAAAGTGACACACCACCCGAGTTATGCTCATTTTTTTGGCGAAGTTTGACACACCAAGCTCACAAGGTTGCCCATCACTGCCCTAGATGGTGTCCTGGTGCACAATAGGATTATTGCATACCTATCTGAATGTGCATCAGTCACTTTGTTGGCTTCCCTACATAGCAACACAAAGCAACCCTTTGCTTGGATGCAGACATTACTGAACTGCCCAATTCTAATCCCCACAGCCTTTGCATGTCCACTTACAAAGACACAAATCCCCTGCAGAATTCCAGCCCTCATCAACCAAAAGAGGCATATTTTAAACCGTTACACAGCAGCAGTTTTGTTCTCTACATCAATACAATGGAAATGCACAAAGCATTATTTGGGGAAAACTACAAGAACTCTCAAGGAACACACAGGAGAAAACCTTTGTAAGATAAGAAACATCAAAATAGGTGCTCCCATAGTGAGTCATGTATTAGAACATCATCCTTCAACAGCTCTCAGATTTTGGGCTACTGAAAAGGTGATTACCATTGATGAGATTATTCTGTTAAGAAAAGAGATAGGGTGGATTTAAAAATTAAAATCTTTGGTCCCCAGAGGCCTACATGAGGATCTTGGCTTCCTCCCAGTCTTGTAAATTTCCTCTGGCTTTTCCAGTGATCCTTCAGTCCAGTTACATCAAAGTGTCCTGTAATGTTATCCAACAACCCCCCTTTCCCCTTGACCATCTGCTGACATTTAAAAAAATAAATTTTTCAGCCTTCATTCACATGTTTCTTTTGTTCAGTCAAAGATGAGAGAGTTTCAGCTCCAGACATTTCTAACGTTGTATTGCAGATAGGTACACGCAGGCCATAAGCCGTGTACAAACATAGTGATGGCTCCATACAATGTAATATTCTGTGTTGTTTTATTATGCATTCACATGTCTCTTTTTATCATTTTATACCAGCAAGATGTGGTGTTGGAGAAGAGTGCCAAGGATCCCATGGATGGCCAAAAAAGACAAACAAATGGGTCTTAGAACAGATCAAGCCCAAAGTCTCGTTAGAAGCCAAAATGACCAAATTGAAGCTGTTGTACTTCAGACAGATCAGGAGAAAGCAGGGCTCACTAGAAAAGTCATCAATGCTAGGAAAGGTGGAAGGAAAAAGTGAGGAAGACCCCACACTAGGCAGGTGGACTCAATCAAGGATGACACAGGCCTGAAGCTGCAGGACCTGAGCAGGGTGGTTGAGGACAGGGGGCCTTGGAGATGTCTCATCCATGGGGTCACCATGAGTCAAAGCTGATTCAAAGGCAGTTAACAACAACAAAACATCCATCAGTTGAGTATCTGGAGATTTGTCTCTGGTTTCTTCTGCAATCGTTTTGAAAAACCCACTGACTTCATTTCTTATGCAACCAATGGGCCATAAGGGTCAGATGTTGGATTAGGACTTGAGAGATCTAAGGTTCCAGTCCTGGCTGAACCACAAAACTCATTGGGTGAGCCAAAGTCAGTCACTGGCTTCTTCAGAGTCATTAACCAGCAGTTTTAGAGTTAAAAAACAGAAAACTTTATTGTCACAGTAATCCAAAAAGCTAATCCTACAAGTCCGTTGTTTAGAATGAAACCTAACTTACAAGCAGTATTATAAAAGCATTCTCTCTCTGGCTTTTCTTCGCAAATGAAGATTCAGGAAGGACTCATCCCGCGTTTTCTGCAAGCGCGCTGATGACTAATAAGGCCAATACGAGATAGACAAGTCCGGCTGCAGAAAGCACAGCAGAAGGTTTCCTCGGGTGATGTTACCGGGTTGCAATTCTTTCTGCGTTGTCATTTTTCTTAAAGACTTGTTCGGCGTGAGTTCTCAAATAAGGCTGCAGCATTGTGGATTGTGCGTCTCCATGCCTCCTGATGTGAGGCCAGGGTGGACCATTGTTGGTGATCAATTTGGCCGAGCCTGAGATGTTGTTTCAGGGAGTCCTTGTATCGCTTTTTTGGAGCGCCCCTCTTACGCTGACCCATGGCGAGTTCACCGTAGAGTACTATTTCGGGGAGGCAATGGTCCTCCATCCTAGACACATGCCCTGCCCAGCGCAGCTGCATTCTCAATATCGTGGCCTCAATGCTGGTGATCCCTGCTTGCTCAAGAAGAGCAACATTCGTCACATAGTCAGTCCAGTGTATATTTAGGAATGTGCGTAAACAGCGCTGGTGGAAGTGTTCGAGGAGTCGTAAGTGGTGGCGATAGGTGACCCATGTTTCAGATCCATAAAGGAGAATCGACAGTACAATGGCTCTATACACACTGATTTTTGTGTTTCGCCTCAGGTGTTTATTACTCCAGACTCTTTTGTAAAGTCTTCCTCAAAATCTGGTGGGCTATACTGTCATTGGCTATCCATCATCTCCACACTCAATTCTCACCAAACCTGGGCTCAGCATACTTTTCCCATAGCTGAGGCCAGATGCTGGCTTTATCAAAACTATTACAAACACAGAGTACATACTCCCTTTCCCCAGCTAGATTACATACTTGTTAGCAAGTACAAAGGGATGTAAATACAGGTAAACATCAAACAATAACATCAGAGCTGAATGTGGCGGGAAAAGGTCACATCCGGGACCTATCCTGATAGTCAATGACTTCCTCAACTTGACCTACCTCGCAGGGTAGTGGTAAGGATACAGTGAGGGGGAAGCCATACACACCATCTTGAGTCTTGAGTTTGATAGAGGAAAGGTAGAATAGAAATGTAACTTGTAAATGAATAGATGAATACCAGCCAGTATGGACAAATGAATAGATATTTTGATCCATATCACTTTTGTGTGGGTTCATGCTTTCTGTCCCATTTCTGCTCTAATTTGCACATTTTAAAAAGAAATTCTTCACATCAAATTTGCATTTCAATATGTATTGACATACTTACATCTGAATGCTTTCCCCCTCTCTAAATATGTTCTTCTAAATTATACATTCTCTCAAAAATCTGCATTTTAAATATTCCCCTCTCTGGTAACTGCATTGGGAAATGCAAGACATGTAAAATTCAGTGTATAAACGCATAAGGATCTGCACCTTAACTACGGAGGTGCAGATCAGGTCATCATCATCACCACCATGATGATGATGGTGATGATGATGACTGGCATCCTATTGAGCAGTTACGAGATTGTAAACTAGACTTATCGTAACTGAGGGGGATTCATGTTTACTGCCATGAACAAACAAATGTGACCCCCTCTTACATACCCCTGCTACACCTCAATGACAAGGAATTAAAAGGAACATCATATTGATATCATGAGGATGAATCAAAGATAGCAGAAGCCACAGAGGTGAAGCAGTCAGGCACCTGCCACATGGACTGAATGCAAAGATCAAAAGGGCAGGAACAACAGAAATTACATAAATATAATCAATACCTTTTCAATGTTAAAACAAATTCCTCTCATCACCGTGATCTATTTATGTATTATATATCATATATCCATGCTGCTTCTTTTTCTACTTCTGTTTTTACAGTGTCATGCTTCCCATGACCATTCTTCTCCCCTGAAGTAGTTTATTAATGTACAGTTAAATCTTATTTCCCATTCCTTGTGTACTTTACTGTTCTTCTGGGTTTAGCCTTTAGATATATACAGAATTTGACTTAAATTCGATACCTTTATCAATAAAATTGTAATCTATAAGTCAATTTTTTTAAGTTTTTCCATTTCTTTCTCCAGTATTCTTTTACCAGTTCCCAACCTTTTTTAACTTCATTAATCATCTTCTCTTTTATTATGGCAGTTAAAATAACCATATCCTTCATCTCCTGCAATTTAATTAACCATTCCTCTTCAGTAGGGTGGTCTTTCATCTTCAATTTTGAGGCATATGTTAATCTTGCCGCTGAGATCATGTATAATAATACTGTCCATTTACAGTTAATATTTTTCTCCTTAATCCTATCTATCATATTTAATAAATAGGTTTTGGGATCGATAGGAAATCTTATTCCTAGCATCTCTGAGATAGCGTAATGAATTTTTTTCCAGATTTTTTTTTGCCCACTGGCAATTCCACCAAATATGGATTAAAGTACCCTTAGCTTCCTCACATTTCCAGCATAAGTTGTTACCTGTGTTATACAGCTTATGTAATTTTACAGGAGTCAAGTACCACCTATAAAACATCTTCAAAAAAATTCTTTTAGATTTTGGGACATAGTGAATTTTTGCATAATAATCCAGGCTTTTTCCCATCTATCTACCTCAATATTGTAACCTATGTCTTGCGCCCATTTAATCATTGGTTCTTTAATATATTCCATTTCTAGCTTCCTTTCTAGTAAAATATTATAGTATTTCGTTATATGATGTTTCTTATTGTCCCTAATGATTACATCTAATTGGTTTGTGTCCATTTTGAAATTTTTCTAGTTTCTTATCCATTCTGAAACGTTCGTATAGCTGTTTATATAGGAACCAATTCACAGTATGTCCTTCCCTTTCTAATTGTTCTCTCATCTTTATCCCAATCTCTAGCCTGTCTTTTGTTACAATGTCCTTATAGGTTAGGCCAAATTTCTTCCTTAATTTTGGCCCTACCAAAAAAGGCTTCTTCAGCTGAAATCCACAATGGAATCTTTCTATAAAAGGTTGTCTTTAATTTCAGCCATGTTTTTATAAGCGCTTTCCTAATGTAGTGGTTATTGAAGTCTTTATTCTCATAGTTGTTTTTGAATAAGTCTGCGTTCCTTTTAGTAGTCCAAATGGCTAAATATTTTATTTTTCTCTCAATGGTAAAGCCTGTTATATTGGAAATCTGTTCTTCTTGTTTTTTGTCTATGTTCTTTGTGATCACAGCTGTTTTTTCCTTGTTTATTTTAAATCCCAAAACATCTGCATATTCCTGAATGGTCTTTCCCAGTTCATCTAATTGTTCTAATGGATTATCTAGTATTACTAAAATATCGTCTGCGTATGCCTTGACTTTGTACTCATAGGTCTTAATTCTTGTACCTTTAATTCTTTCATTCCCTCTGATATTACTAATTAGTATCTTTATGGTGGCTACAAATAACAAAGGAGATAATGGGCATCCCTGCCTAGTGCCCTTTTTTATGTTAAACTTATCTGTTTTTTCACCATTTACTAATAATTGTGCTGATTGGTTTGTATAGATTTGATCAATCCATCATAAAAACTTTTCGCCCATATCCATTTTTAACAAGACTGTTTTCATAAATACCCAATTTACCGTGTCAAAAGCTTTTTCAGCATCCAGGAAGATCATTGCTAGTTTTTTCTCGTTATGTAATTCGTAATGTTCAGTTAAGTTTAAAACAGTCCTTATGTTGTTTTTAGGGTCTCTGTTTATCAAAAAACCATTTTGATCTTCATGGATTTCTTGAGAAAGAATCTTCTTCAATCTTTGTGTGAGAACAAGGGCAAATATTTTGTAATCGCAATTTAATAGGGAGATAGGCCTATAATTTTTTGGGTCTTTTAAATCTCTTCCTTCTTTTGGTATGAGTGTTATGTGGGCCTCTCTCCAGGACTCTGGTATTCCTTCTTCTATTATTTTATCGATGGTCTTCTTTAAGGGAATAATCAATTCTTCTTCCATTTTTTTATAATATACCAAAGTAAACCCATCAGGTCCTGGAGCTTTTCCAGTTTTTAACTTATTAATAGCATATGATATCTCCGCCATAGAGATATTAGCATTCAAACTCTATTTCTGCTGTTTATTTAATCTCGTTATCTTTTGCTTTGCCAAATATAAGTCTATTTTCTCTTTTTCTGCTTGAGTTGTAGGTGTTTGATTATATAGCTTCATATAACATTTGTGAAAACATTTTTTGATTATTTTTGAATTAGTCTCACGTTTCCCTTTATATTTTATTTCTGTAATTATTTTCTCTCTCTAATTTCCTTGAGTTTTTGTGCCATCCATTTTCCTGTTTTATTGTCTGACTCAAAATACTTTTGTTTCAACATTCTAATTTTAAATTCCACTTCTTGTCTCATCACTGACTGAACCTGTTTTCTTAATAAGTTCAACTCCTCTTCCAGTTCTTTATCGTTTGGTATGTCTATAAGTTTATTTTCTCTAATTGTTATCTCATCTAGCCATTCTTGTAATTTTCTTTTTTCTTGTCTTTTCTTTTCTATCATTTGTTTTATAAAGAACCCTCTCATAACTGGCTTACTGGCCTCCCAAATAGTTTTTGTATTCATACCTTCCGTTGTGTTTTCCATAAAGTATAATTTCAATGTTTCTTTTGCTTTTTTCAGTATGTTATTGTCCATCAATAGGGAATCATTCAAGCACCAACTCCATTCCTTCCTTTCTTCTTGTATCTTTAGTTGAATTGGTTTGTGGTCTGATATCCATTTAGGAAGTACTTCAACACCTTTAATATTTAAAATCAAATGCTTAGATGCTAAAAAATATATCTATTCTGGAGGATGTATGGTGGACATGTGAATAAAATGTATAACTCTTAGCATTACCATATTTCCATCTCCATACATCCATCAAATTAAGGTCACTGCATAATTTAAAAAATTTCTTAGGTAGCTTCCCTTGGTTCTTTCTGATTTGTTTATCAGACATTCTATCTAATGCTGGATTTATCACCCCATTCCAGTCTCCCAATAGCAAAATATTTTCTTGGTTAGTTTTTTCTATATCCATTGCCAATTTTCTAAAGAAACTATCTTTGTTTACTAATGAGGCATAAACACCCACCAGTAATATATTCATCTTCCCTATTTTACTTCTACTCCCACATAGTGACCCTCTGAATCTTTAAACTGTTCTTTTGATGGATATTTTTTATTAATGTACAGAACCACCCCTTTTTTCTTTTTACTGATCGATGATATAAAGTTCTGCCCCAATTTGGGGGGTTTAAGTATTTAATATTGGTATTTTTAATACAGGTCTCTTGGAGGCATACAACGTCATTATTTGATTTCTCTAAATAGTGAAATATTTGTCTTCTTTTATGATTGGAGTTAATGCCTTTTACATTCCATGATAAAATTCTACAATCATAGAATCATAGAATCGTAGAGGTGGAAGAGACCACAAGGGCCATCCAATCCAACCCCATTCTGCCCTGCAGGAAGACACAATCAAATCATTCCCAACAGATGGCCATCCAGCCTGTTTAAAAACCTCCAAAGAAGGAGACTCCACCACATTCCCAGGCAGTGCATTCCACTGCCAAACAGCTCTTATTGCCAGGAAGTTCTTCCTAATGTTTAGGTGGAATCTCTTTTCCTGTAGTTTGAACCCATTGCTCCGTGTCCTAGTCTCTGGAGCAGCAGAAAACAAGCCTGCTCCATGCTCAGTAGCCAGATAGAGTGCCATCCTCCATCATTCTGATACTGTACTCTCCAAAATGCACTACGGCAATGGCCACTGGCTCATTCTGTGACACTGAACTCAGCAAGTGATGCACTGTGTGCGGAGGGCCATTTTTATTTCTTTAATTTCTTTAAAGGTATGTATCTTATTTCTTATATATCAGGCCAATGCGGTTGTGGGCTGCCTCGATAGAAGTATGGTGTCTAGATCAAGGGAGGTCGTGGTGCCACTCTGTTCTGCCTTGGTCGGGCCTCACCTGGAGTACTGTGTCCAGTTCTGGGCACCACAATTCAAAAAGGATGTTGACAAGTTGGAGCATGTCCAGAGAGGGGCGACTAAAATGGTGAAAGGTCTGGAAACCATGCCTTATGAGGAAGGACTTCAGGAGCTGGGTGTGTTTTACCTGGAAAAAAGACGGATAAGGGGCGATATGATAGCCCTGTCTGAGTATTTGAAGGTGTGTCACACTGAGGATGGTGCAAGCTTGTTTTCTGCTGCTCCAGAGACTAGAAGACAGAGTAATGGATGCAAGCTCCAGGAACAGAGATTCCACCTCAACATGAGGAGGAACTTTTTGACAGTAAGAGCTGTTCGGCAGTGGAACACACTCCCTCGGAGCGTGGTGGGGTCTCCTTCCTTGGAGGTCTTTAAACAGAGGCTGGATGGCCATCTGTCAGGGATGCTTTGATCGTGATTTCCTGCGTGGCAGGGGGTTGGACTGGATGGCCCTTGTGGTCTTTTCCAACTCTACAATTCTATGATTCTATGATTAATTTTCTTCCTCCTCTTCTTCTTTGTCTTTTTCCTGCGTCATTTCTTCCCCTGTGTCTTGTGCTTCTTCATCTTCTTCTTTATCATCCTCTTCACCTTCTTCTATTTCAGCTTCTTCTTCTAAGTCTTCTCTTTGCAGTTCTAATTCTGCTTCTTCTACTGTGACTATCTGGTCTGCCTCATATTCCTTCCCATGCATTTTTCCTTTTTCAGTCTCTCTTTGGATTTTTTTTTAATAAAACTCATTCGCTTTCTTTACAGTGTTGATTTTATGTCTTTTGTGTTGATACGTAAAAGATACACCTTCCAACTTTTCCCACCTATAGTTTATGTTCCTTCTCGTTAGTTCCTGTGTTAGAAATTTGTATTCTTGTTGTTTTTTCAATATTTGGGGTGGGATACCTTTATAAATTTTTATCTCATTTTCTTCCATTTTAAATTTATTTATATAACTTTTTTGTATAATTTGATCTTTTAGTCTTTTTCTTGTGAATGTTATAACTACATCTCTTGGGCTCTTTTTTTCTGTTACTATCATTGAATTAATTCTGAAGAGTTTATCCACCTCAAGATCTAGTTTTTGTTCTCATACTTCCATGAAATTAGCCAGCACTGGGATCATGGCCTTCCTCTGAAGCTGAGAGAGCATGACTTTCCCATGGCCACCCAGTGGGTTTCCATGGCCAAGTGGGGGTTCAAAGCCTAGTCCCACAGAGTCCTAGTCCAACACTCAAGCCACTATACCATGCTGGCTCCCTACAAAGAGTTCTTCAAAGCTGTTTTGCTTTCCTTGAAGGCTGAGAGAATGTGACTTCCCCAAGGTCACCCAGTGGGTTTCCATGGCTCAGCAGGCATTCAAACCCTAGCCTCCCAAAATCTTAGTCCAACTCTGAAATCAATGCACCACACTGGCTCAAAAAAAAAGTCAAACTGTTTAAGGTTTATAATTCCCTTCAACTAACGCTGGAAGAATGTAACTTGCCCAAGGTGACCCAGTGGGTCTCCATGGCGGAGCGGGTATTCAAAACCTGGTCTCCTAGAGTCCTAGTCCCCCCATGAAATCACTACACCACGCTGGCTGTCACACCATGTTGGCTCTCCCGTACACACTAGTTTTTTTTAATTTAAATCTCAAAGGATTTCCTGAGGTAAAAAGGTCTTAATCTGGCAAGAGAATGAGATCAGGGAGGGGGCCAAGCAGACTTCCCATGGATGTGAGTTCCAGAGCCTGGGAGCAGACATGGAGAAGGCGCTACCCTGTAGATCTTAAAGGTTGCACTGGCTTGTATAGAGCAAAGTGGTCTTTCCAATAGTCTGCACCCAAGCTGTGCTGGGCCTTAAAGGTCAACAATTGGTGGGAGGTTTGAAAGCCATGCCCTATGAGGAGCAGCTTAGGGAGCTGGGTATGTTTAGCCTAGAGAAGGGAAGGTGAACAGGAGACATGATAGCCATGTTTAAATACTTGAAGGGATGTCATACTGAGGATGGACCCAGCTTTTTTCTGCTGCTCAAGAGACTAGGACATGGAGCAATGGACTCAAGCTACAGGAAAAGAGATTCCACCTAAACATGAGGAAGAACTTCCTGACAGTAAGATCTGTTCAGAAATGGAATACACTGCCTGGGAGTGTGGTGGAGTCTCCTTCTTTGGTGATTTTTAAAAAAGAGACTGGATGGCCATCTGTTGGGAGTGCTTTGATTGTGTATTCCTGCATTGTGTCCAGAGGAGGACAACCAAAATGGTGAAAGCCATGCCCTATAAGCAGTGGCTTAAGGAGCTGGGTATGTTTAGCCTGGAGAAGTGAAGGTGAAGAGGGGACATGATAGCCATGTTGTTACCAGTATTGTGTGGGGTCCGTGAGGATCCCACTAGTGTCTGAATCTTAATATGAGGAATATTTAATTAGCTAAAAATGGCAGCAAGAGGTCAGCTAATAGCAGGATCTTTTGACCTATTTATGCCGGTAGTAACAGAGGAGACTTTAAGCTCTAAGTGAGCCATGGTGGGAGGTCTGGGAGCCATGCCCTATGAGAAGAGGGTTAGGGAGCTGGGTATGTTTAGCCTGGAGAAGAAAAGGTGAAGAGGGGACAGGATAGCCATGTTTGAAGGGATGTCATACTGAGGATGGAGTGAGCTTCTTTTCTGCTGCTCCAGAGACCAGGACATGGAGCAATGGGTTCAAACTACAAGAAAAGAGATTCCACCTAAACACTAGGAAGAACGTCCTGACAGTAAGAACTGTTTGGACGTGGAATGCTCTGCTGCCTGGGAGTGTGGTGGAGTCTCCTTCTGTGGAGGTTTTTAAAACGAGGCTGGATGGCCATTTGTTGGGAGTGCTTTGGTTGTGTATTTCTGCATGTCAGGGGGTTGGACTAGATGGTCCTTGGGGTCTCTTCCAACTCTATGATTCTATGATTCTAATTAAGGCACCAAGTGGCCAAGGCCCCCAAAGCTTGTATTCTACCCCCTGAAATGAGTCAAAGCTAAGCAGCCCAGAGTTCTAGAAAACTACACATGCAAGAGAAACTTTGGCTCCACTCCATCACATGCATTCATGATCTCTTTTCCTAACTGTGTAGATATAAATATGCAAAATTACTGTGGCCATCATGCTTTGGGGGAAAACCCCACTCAAGCTTAAGCAGGGAAAGTGCTGCATTCAGATGTGAATTTCCTCTACTGAAAGGAGTTGTAGCCAGGAACCCATTAGTCACAGTGGCAGCCCCTCAAAGAACCTGCCTGAAATTCCTCCTGTCAATGAAATGAGAAGCGGAAAGTCTGTGACTCCTGCATCTTGCATGAGCAAAGAATGCCAGGGCCCAATCCTCTGGCTGCCATGAATCATTTATGCTTGACCACAGTGCTTTCCGTGGTCAGCTGCCACTCTCCACGCCATAAAGTGCTTGCTATATTTGGCAGCTCAGAGGTTTACCTGCCAGCAAGCAGTGAAAAGTGCCAACCCTGGGAGCAATTGCAGAACTTATGGAGGGATGGAAAGAAGTGGGGAAATGGTCAAAAATGTGTTTCTCGAGTGCTAAGAAACCTTGCTAAGAAGAATCCTGGGTGGGTGAGAATCTCCGCAGTTCAGGACTTATTCTGGGCAAAATTTCCACATGGTGCTTTTGCACAGAAAGCAGCATTTTCTGTTCAGGAAACAACATTTTATTTGCAGAAAATAATATTTCCTGCTTCTCTCAGTGAGGGTCTGGGGTGTTATTCGTGGGTCTTATGTGTAACCAAATATAGAGGCAATGCTTGTTGGTACCATGGAGGTGAGAATAACATTTCTATAACAAAATCCTTAATTTGAGACTTCAGACCTAGAATCATAGAATCACAGAGTTGGAAGAGACCCCAAGGACCATCCAGTCCAACAACCTGGCTTGCAGGAATACCCAATCAAAGCATTCCCGACAGGTGACCATCCAGCCTTTGTTTAAAAACCTCCAAAGAAGGAGACTCCACCACACTCCAAAACAGCTCAAACAGCTCTTACTGTCAGGAGGTTCTTCCTAATGCTTAGGTGGAATCTCTTTTCCTGTAGTGTAAGTCCACTGCTCCATATCAAAGGGCTTGGCTCCATTTAATCTGGGGCTAGTCTGGAACATTATGCTCCAGACTGGCCCTGGATTGACCATGATGGTGGCCACATGCTCTGGACTAAATATGATGCGATGGCTGGCCCGTCCCCTGCTGGCCCATCCTCTGTTGTTGGGGCTGACACTGTCCCTTCCTTGCCAGCCAAAGAGCTCTGTGGAAAGCCTGCCTGGTGCACCATCGCTACCATCTACTAATTAAGAAAACAATGGAACTCCTACATATGTTGCAAAGAGATCTGACTGGGGTACTGAATGACCAGTTTGCCAGTTCTTAATCTCTTCTAATCCCATTCTTCAAACCTTTAACCTATTACCTGTTCAGTAATTTGGCCAAAAAGCTGTAATCAGGAAACTGGGACAGGACATTTTTCAAAAGTACCCAGATCAGAACATTTTAGATTAACTTGAAAAAGTCAATTGACTTAGAAGAACAAACAAAATGTAACATTGCAGCATATCAAATATGCAGCCTAAATTGAGTTGTCATTCCCAATTAGATAAGACTTAAGGAATCAATGGGAACCTGGGAAGTCAAGACTAATGCAATTCCATTTATTCAATGGGACTATTCTAGTTCAGCCTGGCAATGGAATCCAGGTTGGTGGCTAGAATCCTGTTGATGTCATATGCACAAGTCAGTCCCCTGGAAGGTTGGCTTGTACTTTTTGGGCCATTGTGGAATGGTTGAATTCAGTTCATGGTTGTGCAAGCAAAGTCCAACATGTGTAACTATTTGAGGATGCAAATTCTTGTTAGTGTCTTCACTGTACCATTTCATACATTAGGATTGTCAAAACCACCATTGTGTATCCCCCATTGCACAATGGGAAAATGCACAAACAGAATGGCAGATGCACAAGCATTGGAAAAGTACCAGTAGAGCATTGCAAACACCACTTGATTAGGTGTGCACAAAATGTAGACGATGCAAGCTTGATGCAGGATCGCCACTATTATTTGTAACTCCTAAGACCTTGTTGACCATGGTTGATGGAATACTTTCTTTCTTACAAGCTACAGACAGTGACAGCTGCTGACTCCTGTATTAGCAGGTGGAGAAACTGTTCCAAATTTTAGTCTCAGCTTGGAGGAATTGTTCAAAGGACTGAAATCTTTTCCCAAAATGGATTACCCCCCTTAGGTTCAGCACCAAGGAGAGTTACCATAGAAATTCCTTCTGCAAAACTGATCAGACTACAGATTGTTCACTCCCTGGATGAGAACCAACATTCAGCAGCTAGCTTCAGGAGAGATCTAGAAACTGGATAGATTAAGACAGGAGCCTGCTCTCTTTTGAATCATAGAGTTGTCAGAGACCACAAGGGCCATCCAATCCAACCCCCTGCCCTGCAAGAATACACAAAGCATTCCCAAACAGATGGTTACCCAGCCTCCCTTTAAAAACCTCCAAAGAAGGAGACTCCACCACACTCCCAGGCAGCAGTGGATTACACTGCCAAACAGCTCTTACCATCAGGAAGTTCTTCCTAATATTTAGGTGGAATCTCTTTTCCTGTAGTTTGAATCCATTACTCTGTGTCCTAGTCTCTGCAGCTGCAGAAAACAAGCTTGCTCCATCTTCAGTATGACATCCCTTCAAATATTTACCCTTAACCTTCTCTTCTCCAGACTAAACATGCCCAGCTACCTAAGTCACTCCTCATAGGGCATGGCTTCTAGACCTTTAACCATTTTGGTTGCCCTCCTCTGGACACATTCCAGCTTGTGAAGCAAAGCTGAAGAAAACACCAGATCTACCCATAGGAACATACCCTTGAAATTGATACAATTGCAAGCAATTCCTCAAGTAGGGTGAAATAAAAGTCAGTTTGTGCTATTACCCTGTCAGGAAGAGAGCCTGGGAAGAACATCTGGATGTTTCAAAAAATGCCCACACTTCTACGTTTATTAGTGATGTAAATCCTCGAATATTTCATCCCAGCAATGGAAGGATGAATAACTACTGCAGATTTCTCTCCACTGTGGGAGAAAACCAACATTTTTGGTCCAGTAACTTCCAAATATTTCAACATCCCAGAGTGTTCTGGAGAATATTTTTGCATTAAAAACACACTGGAAGGTTTAGGTGCACACACGCATGTGCACATGCACACACACACATTTTTATGCTGAAAAATCCTCTAGAGCACTTCAGAATGTATGGATACTGGAAGAAAACTGCATGCAAGTCTTACTCCTCTATATTCACCCCAACAAGTTTTCCCAAATGCTATGAAGACCATTTTTCCCCCCAGTCGGAAAACAAATAATAGAAACTTCATTTACTTGCATTTTCTAATATTTAACCACTTACTTCTGAATTCTCTGTGCCAGGCCCTAAGAAGAGCAATATCAAAGCACCAATAGCTTTGCAACACAAGTAGAAATACTACTGGTGCTTGTTTCAGCTCCACCCAAGTGAAAAATTAGATGTGTGCTTAGTTCTGTTCACAATATGAAAAGTTTTGTAGGCCTTCAAAGTGAGAGTTTTCTCCATGGGTGCAACTGCAGGACATTTCTGTGGTGTAAGCACCTTTTGCTTTCCAGCCTTTGTGTGCCAACTATACTCAAGCCAGCCAAGTTGTTCCATTTTGAAATGGGAATCACCTGATGGGTCATTTAGCACCTGGCATCATATCCCAATGCCAAGAGCAGAATGATGTTCATTCCTGCAACAGCATTCTGGGGACAATGAATGCTGTGTTTATAGAAGTAGAGTCTGCCTTTGCCACCAGATGGGAATATTCTTGAAGCTCTTGTTTGTTGTTAACATCCTTCCCCCCCCTTCCTTTATGAACCTTCTGGACTCCTATTCTTGCTAAATATTTGTCCTCTCCCTTGGAGCACGTTGGTGGATGCTTCACAGGTTGCAAAAAACAGAAGGCATGGGATATGCTAGAAACCACTGGGCTGACAGTATTCTAATGCCTTTGCTGCATTGCTGCTAGCTAAACATTTTGGTATTTGCAGAAGACGTCAGCCTAGAATGCCTTTTCCAAAGTTGGTCTGGCTCTTCCTGGGGTGGAAACATCTTCCTGTTGTTGTTAACTGCCTTCAAGATGACTTCAACTCATACCAACCCCGTGAAGGAGACACCTCCAAGACCCCCTGTCCTCAACTGTTCTGCTCAGATCCTACAGGCTCAGGGCCATGGTCTCTTTGATTGAGTCTCTCCATCTGGTATGTGGCCTTCCTCTCTTTCTGCTGCCCTCTACCTTTCCTAGCATTATTGTCTTTTCTAGTGATCCATGCCTTCTCATGATGTGGCTGAAGTATGACAGTCTCAATTTAGTCATCTTGGCTTCCAGGTAGAGCTCAGGCTTTGTTCTAGCACCCATTTGTTGGTCTTTTTAGCCTCCACAGTATCTGTAGAACTCTTAGCGCCATGCAAATTGGGACATAAGTGAAACTGATCCAGGGAGACTTCAGAGGGATATCATATTGAGGATGGAGCAAGCTTTTTTCTGCTGCTCCAGAGACTAGGATATGGAGCAATGGACTCAAACTACAGGAAAAGAGATTCCACCTAAATATTAGGAAGAAATTCCT
The DNA here is from genome assembly GCA_030847615.1 of Gambelia wislizenii. NCBI lineage: Eukaryota > Metazoa > Chordata > Lepidosauria > Squamata > Crotaphytidae > Gambelia > Gambelia wislizenii. The sequence goes on along the minus strand of JAUMIR010000001.1, from coordinate 497,142,666 downwards.
GCTGGTAAGAGCTGTGGAATGCACTGCCTCGGCATGTGGTGGAGTCTCCTTCCTTGGAGGTTTTTAAACAATGGCTGGATGGCCACCTGTTGGGAGTGCTTTGATTGAGTATTCCTGCATAGCAGGGGGTTGGACTAGATGGACCTTGTTGTCTATGATCCTATGATTCTAAGAGTCACCACCAACTTTACCTTCAAACCCAGGAGATGCCTTCTTTTCTTCATCTTGTAAATCATCCTCAACCTCATGATGAAAAGAATAAGCAGGCTGCAAGTCCTTACAACAGGATAGATTTCAGTAGGCTACATTGAACCTAAAGGCCAACCCAGCAGGCCAGATGACTCCAGAGATGGACACTTTCCTAAAGTTAAGACTGTGTTTCCACTCAGCCATGATATAGCCCCTCCACAAGTAATGAGCTGTTCTTCCCTTCTCTGAATCTCGTCTTCTCAACTAAGGCCTTTTTCCCATGATGCCATCTGCCTGATTTTAGTTTTTTTTTTCTGTGCCAAGTAGGGATGTAAATCTTCATACATTTCTATCTTGAAGGCAAGCATACATCATGTTACCATTTTTCTTCTGCCTTTGACAAAGGGTCCATCTACACTGTAGAAATAATGCAGTTTGACATCACTTTAACTGCCATAATAGCTCCATCCTATAGAATCCTAGGATTTGTAGGGTTTTTTGAGGCATCAGTACTCTCTGGCAGAGAAGGATAAAGACCTTGTAAAACTACAAATCCTAGGATTCCATAGGATAGAACCACAACACTTAAATTAGTATCAAACTGCACTGTTTCTACAATGTAGATGCACCCAAAGTCTTCAGAAACCACTCAATTTTCAAAGATTATTCACAATTTGGGATGTGACGTGAGCCAAAAATTATATTTTTATGTGGTTCTTTTGTGCAGAAAGCAAGTTAAAGCACATTTTTTAAACAAATCAACTTGTTATTTTCTGTGCAGAAAATGCTGTTAGGATCTGGAGGTGACACTGGCCACCCAGAAGACTTCAGAGGGCTGCATCTACCTGCCATAGCCCCCATAAAAATCAGTTTTTCCCCCAAATGGCCCCTGGTCTGCTGGGTATGGGGACAATTTTGTCATGTGTTGGGGGGAATGGGCTGTTTTAGGCCCAAGTGCAGCCTTTTCTCTAACAGGAGAGGACATGGATATTGACTTCTGGGTAAGTTCCTATTCTATAGAATGGATTGATTGATTGACTGACTGATTGATTGATTATATCCTGCCTTTCTCCCAATACCCAAGGCAACTAACAATGAGCTTAACACCATACAAATTAAAACAACCCAGAAGCATTAAAAACATAAATATGACATTTAAAATATAGATTAAACAATTTATGGAGTACCGTAAACAAAATATTTAGAAAAAGATTTAAAATGTTAAAATATGATAAAACTCTATATGGACCTTAAGACCAAATCACACTGCATTTACAAGCCCAGCCCCCATCAAACTGTAAATGCCTGATGGCACAAGATTGTTTTTACTTGCTGGTGAAAGGAGAGCAGAGATGGGGGCATCCTGGCCTCTGGGAAGGGAGTTCCACAGTCTGGGAGCAGCCACCAAAAAGGCCTTCTCCCTCATCCCCAGCAAATGAGCCTGAGAGGGCTATGGGACAGAGAGAAGGGCCTCTCCAGATGATCCTAAAGCTCTGCTGGGCTCATACTGGGAGATGTGGTCCTTCAAATAACCTGGACCCATGCTGTATAAGACTTTATAGGTCTAAACCAGCACTTCGAATTGCACCTAGAAATGGACTAGCAGCCAGCGGAGCTGTTGCAGCAAGGAAATTGTGTGCTGTCTGTACCCAGTCCCAGTTAACAAGCTGGCTGATGCTCTCTGGGTCAACTGAAGTTTCTGAGCACTTTTCAAAGGCAGACCCATGTAGACCAAATTATAGTAATCCAAACAGGATGTAATCAAGGCATGTACCACCATGGCCAGATCTGACTTCTCCAGGAATGGACTCAGTTGGCACGCTAGCTTTAACTGTGCAAAAGTACTCCTGGTCACCACTGAAACCTGGGCCTTCAGGCTCAGAGCTGAATCCAGGAGTAGCCCCAAACTGCAAACCTGTTTTCAGGGGGAGTGTAACAGGCTAAATCCCTATTCCCAGATCTGTCTTTCAGCTGACAAGGAGCACCTCTGTCTTGTCTGGATTAAGTTTCAATTTGATCACCCTCATCCAGTCTATTACAGCCGCCAGGCACTGATTTAACAGGAACAGCTTCCTTGGAATTAGGTGGAAAGGAGTAATAGAGCTGGGTATCACCAGCATACTGGTGACACTGTTACCCAGCCTTACACCCCCTCCCTCTAATCATTCATAATTTGGCAATATTGGACAGTTCATAGGGTCTAAGGTGGACCAGAGCAAGCCAAACTTGGGTTCAAGTGAAGGTCACCCAAAGGCCTAACAAAGTTGTCTTGGAAAATTCCCAACAAACACACCCAAGAAGAAATTAAGTGAATCCCCTTAGGATTAGGTTAATCAATGTGGAATGTGTTATTCCCTTCATGGACACACCTGCCAGTGAGTCATACTCTAAAACAAACAGTGACCTGAATGCCCATTATCCACAAAATGTCTTTCCCACACACCTTTTCCTCTCCACAATATGGAAGCTGCCATAAACCCATCAACCTCAGTGTCTCAACCATTAGCGGCAATCAGCAAAGCTGGCGTTTCCTTTGTTTAACTATGAGAAACCCATCTAAGCATTGTTTTACACTCAAAACACCCCTTAAGATGTTGGGTATAAGTATATTGGGTATAAATATTAACCTCAAATAATAGCCATGTCTGCACATTTCTTCCCGTACCATCACTCCACCGGATTGCTGTTGCACCCTAAGCTTCAAGTCTGAGTTTCTTTGCTGCACGAATCTCTGCTCTTCTGACAGGTTAAATATCACCCATTCTTCCCTAATCTATTCCACTGTCCCAATATTTCTGCCTTGGCTCTTCATTAGCCTTGTGTGGTTGTCTTGTGAGTCTGTGTGCATGAATAAATGTTTCTGTGATTATCTTCCAATAAAAACATTTTTATTTCATTTTGGCTTGGAGTCTTGTCAGTGAGTACTGGTATACACAGGTGTAAAGATCCTGTAAGTTACCCGACCTCACACAGCCATACCTTTGAGTTAATTAACATTCTGCAACCTAATATCATTATTTTTGTGTTATGAGTGGGTCCCATGGACCCGCAGCAACTCAGGTAACAACACCTGACTCCAAAACTCTGGACATCCTCACCCAGAGGTTTCATGTAGATGTTTAGCATAGAGGACAAGACTGAACCCTGAGGGACTTCACGGGCAAATGGCCAAGGGGTCGAGCAGGAATCCCCTGGGACCACCCTCTGGAGTGCCCTTCCAGGAAAGAGTGGTGCTGCTGTAAAACAGGACCTCCAAGCCCCATCCCAAAGAGGTGACTCAGAAGGATACCATGGCTGATGGTATTGAAAGCTGCTGAGAGGTCCAGTAGAACCAACATGGACACACTCCCTCTGTCCAGTTCGCTGTGCAGGTTATCCACCAAGGTGACCAAAACTGCCTCTGTCCCATAACCAGGTCTGAAACCAGATTGAAATGGATCTAGATAATCCGTTTCATCTAGAAGTCCCTGCACCTAGGGGGCCACTCCATGCTCTAAGATCCTGGCTAAAAATGGATCCAAGGAAGGCATTTTTCAAAAGAAGTCTTACCACAGCCTCCTTCAGGTGTGTTGGGACCTGCCTTGTTCTAAAGAGGCATTAATCACTTCTCTTACCCACTCAACTGGTCCTCCTCTGCCCTCTTTAATTAGCCAGGAAGGTCAAGGGTCTAGTATACTTTTAAGGCCTTTTCTAGGCCTTAAAAGACCTTTGGGGCAGGAAGGCAGCAAAACATGGCAAAAAATTTCCATGCACACTCAGAGGACATTTGAAGGCCAAGAACATTTTTTCCCCAAAAAACAATGTTGACCTTGCGGGACTGGCTGGGAACTACAAAAGTGCATCTAGGGGTCACATTTGGCCCATGGGGTGCAACATCTCCACCCCTGCAATACAATATCAGCTTCTCCCTTTATCAGACCAGAAAGGATCCATCATCTACAGCCCTGAGTCCTATGGTTACTCCCAACTCAAATGGAGAAATTGGCTCAGTGTGATTTACATAAATGTTAACTGAGTGTTCAATTAATGATTCAATGGGATCTGCTCTAGTTGGGGCTATCAGTAGGATTCAGGTCACAGTCTTCTGCCCACCCTCTCCTGCAAACAATAAAATCCTCTTTGTTACCCCAGTTTAGAATAGACCCATTGAATCACTGTTGAATGGTAAGACAACACCCAAAACCCATTGAGTCAATGTGTCTATTGCAGTTGGCCTAAAAATAGGATTTGGGACCAGAGGTTTCAACAGCAAGTCAAGGAAGGTATTTTAGTAGATTACAAGCTAAACATGAGTCAACAGTATGATATGGAGGCCAAAAAGCTAACACAGTTCTGGGCTACAACAAGAGAAATACAGTCAGACTCCCATATCTGTGGAGGTTTGGTTCCCAGACTTACCGTGGACGCTGGGACTTCACATAACAGCAAACCCTATTAAAATAAAGGACTTCCAGTAAAAACATACCATAGAGTTGCATTGGAGGACCTAGAAAATGCCTAGAGAGGATGCCTCTCTAGGCATTTTCCAGTGTGACTCTATGGTGTGTGTCTCCTATTTTGTGTCCTGCAGACAACTGAAACCATGGATATTGATTTTGCAAATATGGGAGTCTGACTGTATAGTGTCCAGATCAAGGAAAGTAGTAGTTCTGTTCTGCTTTAGTCAGATCTCACCTGGAACCCTGCATCCCCTTTGGTGCACCAAAGTTAAAGGAAGGTATTGACAAGCTGAAGGGTGACCAAAATGGCAAAAGGTCTGGAAACCAAGCCTTGTGAGGACTGACTTAGGGAGCTGGCTGTGCTTACCTTGGAGAAGAGAAGACTCAGCGTTGAAATTATCACTACCTTTAAATACATTCTCTGCCCGTTGTCAGGATTCTTGCTGCCCAGAGACTCCGGACAGCAGGTTTACAGCTCCCTCTTTTGGAAAATTGGCACAGAGATTAAGACTGGTGCTGGATGTCCAGGCTTGTCAGTATCCTCCTGCCAGCTTGAGATGCACAGTGCTTTTACAAGCTGACACAATTGCTGCTTGACAAGTCATGATGTAAAGCTTTTAAAGCTTATTGCAAAGACAAGAGTGGAAATAAGGTTCCTGAACATCTGCTCAGCTTGGCATTGACCTCCCGTTCACCTCAAACCCGCTGGCCCTTGTCTGCTATGGAGCAATGCATTTTTATATGTATATATTTCCCCCCATAAATAAATAAACTAATAATTGCAGACACATTTGCAGCCACAGTGGGAGAGAAGTCATTCGTATTCTTGGAAATGTTTGCGTTAACTGCTACAAAGAAATTAAAGAACCACCCACCCCCTGAAAGGAATACTCTCCCCTCAGAGAAGGGGTGGGCAACTGTGGGGGTGCCAGGGGCTAGTTTTACCCCAGACATACACCCCTGGGCTGCACCTCCCCCACAGCAAGCCCAAATGCCTCTGTTTTCCACTGCAGCCCCTCTCAAAATGGCAACAGTCACCATTTTGAGAGGAACTGCAGAAAACAGAGGTATTGGGGGGTAATGTGGGGTTCTGGGTAGCTTGTGAGGATGAGTGAGAGAAATTGGTTTTCATGCATTTGGTGGAAGGTATGGGGGCAGAAATTACCTCCAAATTACACCAATTTGGGGGGCAGAAGAGTTCGGGAGCTTTGGGGGACTGGTGAGAGGATTTCAAGGGTCCAGGGACTGCACCTGCCCCGCTCCCAGATTGCAATTTACTCCCCCCCACCTTAAACGCCAAATTGATGACAACCTTGGTGACATTCCAGTGTTAATTCAAGACATAGCTTTTTATAGGGGCCTAACTGATTTTATTCAATTTGCACATGTTAAGTAGGATTGACATTATCTTAAATTGTTTTAACTTTGTCTTTTAAAAAAAAAATTCTTTAAGATGTTTCTAAATTGGTTTCCTTGTATGCCACTCTGAGATACCCAGATATAGGGTAGGAAAGTAATATTTTAATAAATAAATCAATTTGGAAAGGTCAGTTTAAATTCACACAACTGTCAGCAACTGCCAATATCCCTGGATTTTTTTACACCTGGATGCTTCTGCAGGCCACCAGGGCACTGGGCATATTTTTCTTCCTTCTGAAGACCAAAGTCCCTTCTGCATGACACCATTATAGTACTATGAGTCCATTTTCACTGCCATAGCTGCATCCTAAGGAATGCTGAGGCTTCTAGTTTGCAGAAGCACTGTAGAGGTCTCTGGCTGAGAAGACGAAATTCTCCTCCCTCAATTACCAACTCTAAGATTCCATAGGACGGAGCCATAGCAGCTGAAGTGGAATCAGAGAACTATAACTGTGTAGTACTTCAGTGTATCCCTGGAGACTTTAAGAAAGAAACATATACAGTCAGCCCCCCACATTTGCGGGTTTCACTTTTGCAGATTTGATTATTCACAGATTATATGTCAGACTATGAATAAGGCTTGTAAGCCCTTATTAAAAATGGCAGAGGGCAGAAGAGGAGGAAACAGCAAGTCCCACCAGCCACCTGCTTCTGCCTTGTGAAGGAACTCTGACATCCTGAGGGCATCCACAGTGGGTTGAATCTATGGGTCATACTTTTGTGTGTGTCTTAAATATGGTCTGGGGGACAGCTAGAGTTATCTGTGGTTTTTCCACTTTTGCAGGGATCCTGCACCCCTAACTGCAGCAAATGTGGAGGGACAACTGTATTCCTCTTTAATGACTCAGACTTTGTTTCTGTGTGAGTTTGGATTCACAATCAGTCCTCCTTAAGCCACAGGAGCTTGGTTCCCAGACTTACCATGGATACTGGAAACTGTGGATAACAGCAAACCCTATTAAAATAAAGGACTTCCAGTAAAAATAGACCATAGAGTTGTATCAGAGGAACTAGAAGATGCCTAGAGAGGATGCCTCTGTAGGTATTTTCCATTGTGACTCTACAGTATATGTCCTCTATTTTGTGTCCCACAACTGAAATAGCAGATACTAATTCTGTGGATACGGCAGTCCAACTGTACGCTACACGTGCATGATGTAAGAATCACAGCTATTTTGTCAAGTTTTGGCTGCTACATCTCAAAAAAAAAGATGTCACTGAGTTGGAAAAGAGCAGGAAGGAGTAACGAATACAATCAGAGGTGGGTTAGAAGAGGAGAAAAAATTAACCCTGGCACAGAGACGTTTTACCTCTCAACCAGAACCACTGCTTTATTTAATTCGAGGGGGGGTGTTCATGTGAAATTAGCCCAGCTTCAGAACAAAGGAAAATTTCTCTTTTAACCTAGCTGAAGAAATGCCTAAATTTGCTGTGTTTGGATTTCCTTGGTCACTCTGCCTCCCCTTTTCTTTGGAAGCCGTAGCTGCAGCTGAGATCCTGCTTCAGAGGCATAGTTACAATATTGTAGCATTTGCTCCATCTCCTGATCCGCCCCTTGAAACCCACCTTAAAAGCCAGTCAGCCTTTCCGAGTGAGGGGTTTCTGTGGCACTGAGAGCAGGGCACTCCCGGATGATGTGACCAGCCTCCTCCCCCAGTGAATGATGGTGCATCCAACTTATGGCAGGACCCCACTGGAGTCCCTGCTTCTGTTCCTTGCACAATCACTGGCTGGTGGAAAGGGACTTGTTATCTCATCCTTCAGTGCTTCACTTGCCAACACAGCACAGAGCTCCACCACTTGGTATGGTTGACTACCTTTTCGGTGGGTTTCAGGGGCATTTATTATCCTGGCAATGATACTGCAACTGCAAATTGAACAGGAAATAGCTATGTGGTTTTAGAATTCATAGAATCAGAACTGACCATGAGGGCCATCCAGTCCAACCCCCTGCCATGCAGAAATATACAATCAAATCATTCCCAACAGATGGCCATCCAACCTCTGTTTAAAAAATTCCAAAGATGGAGACTCCACCCCACTCCCAGGCAGCAGCAGAATCCACTGTCGAACAGCTCTTACCGTCAGGAAGTTCTTCCTAATATTTAGCTGGAATCTCTTTTCTTGTAGCTTGAGTCCATTGCTCTGTGTCCTAGGAGATTATCAGACATGTCAAAAATGGTGTTATAACAATGCCATGAGACTGCAAAAGGGCTTACTTATCAGACAGCGACGTGCCCCAACATTATACAAGCATTCTGCTGCTGTTACAAGGGAGTTTTTTGTTTTTTTTTAATTGATGGGGAGATGTCAAAAATTGATCTCCCATAGCATTTGCATTCCAGATTTCGGTGTGTGCGACAAGGTGCCCCATTCTGCTGGTGCGATTCCAGCATCAATGGGCAGCCCCGCCAGAACACTTTCAGGTGAGAATGGGAAAACTAGGTACCGTATACTTTTTTTATGAACTTCCCCATCTTGCTTGCAAGTTTCCGAACATGAATCTGTGGTTTTCTGAAAGGTTTCTTTTTTTAATTTTGGTGTTTGGGGTCTTTTTAGAGCACTCGTGTCTTCTCATAAGACATGCCAAAATCATGTTCATGGAGAAACATGGAAGTAAGCACCACAAGTGCTCATATTGCTGGATTCTTGGGGCAATTCTGTATTGTTATCACAGCATCATGCAAAAATGTGTGTCAATGTGCCGGAACACAAATGCTTTAAAATACAGTGCCATAATAACATTTTTAGGCACTCATCTGATAATCTCCCTAGTCTCTGGAGCAGCAGAAAACAAGCTTGCCCTATCCTCAGTATGACATCTTTTCAAGTATTTAAACATGGCTATCATGTCCCCTCTTCACCTTCTCTTCCCCAGGCTTAACATGCCCAGCTCCCTAAGTTGCTCCTCATAGGCCATCATGGCTTCCAGACCTTAAGTTTAACTTATGATGTAGGAACTGCCTAACAGAAATGTAGGAACTGCCTACATTTCTAAATGCTCAGCTGAAGTTTGAAGTTACTACAATGCTAGAAATTTGGGGAGTGGAGGAAAATTTTATTGGGGTGGTAGAATTCTTGCCTTCATTTTACTTGTAGCTACACCCCTGCCTCCAACTGAACCATGTCCAGATGCTAACACAATGGTAGTATCCTATGCATTCTTATCATTGGCCTGCCAATATGAACATGATCCAAAGTTAGTGACACAGAGCGAAATATGTATGCAAAACAAAACAAAACAAAACAAAAAACACACATTGTTGGCTTCTGCAGAGACCGAGCAGCACCTTTTGTAAAATGTTACCAATTAATTTTGCACTCAGCAGCATTTTCTGAAGGTGGCATTTTATAAAGCACTGCTAAGAAGTTCATTAACTTTACAATATCTCTGGACAGACTCCAAGCAGCTTGTCACACCACAAGAGCATGGCAAATAAATATAGAGTAGCCCCAGATAATTGGGGGGGAAAGGACACCCCCACAGCTTGGAAAGCTCTATGGATTTCATTTTTTAAAAAAAGGTACAAAACCAAAGGAGATATTATGGATACTAAAGGCACTTTGCTAATCTGGAGAATGATTTTGATGATTAATATAGAAGGGGAAACATTACCTGCTTTCAAATTAGTAATTAGTTGTATGCCACAAATGGGCAATGGGTAGCTGACACTATTATGCATTTAATCTGCAAACCCCAGCTCTCCTGACTGGGCAAAGGAAGGAAACAGCAACACTTCCAATGGCATTTACTTTTTTAATGCTCTTTCGTGAACGGTAGGGCAGCAAGCCTTTTTGCCCCCTATGGTGGTGGTTCTCACATCTTTGACATTTTGGACTTTCAGTCCCAGAATCCTTGACCATTAACCAACCTGGGTCAGACTTCTGGGAGTTGAAGTCCAAAACACTTGGAGGACCAACATTTGATTAGCATTGCATTATGGGACTGGTTCTCTCAGATCACTTTTGACATAGCTTCCAGCTCGCAGCTGCCAGCTCCCAAACAAAGGTAGACTAGAGAGAGGCAGGTTGCACCTCCTCTAAACCAGTGGCTTTTAACGTTTTCCTTACCAGGGAGACCTTCTTTAAATATCTTTTGTTGTTGTGGAGCCACAAGACTTAACTCCATATTTAAAACCCTAATAATAATAATAATAATAATAATACGATTACACTATCCATTAAACATTCCCTCAGAGGCACTGGAGGAGGAGGGAAGACTTTACTCCTGCTTCTTCCTGCAAATTTGTGGCTAGACCAGATTGAATGGCAATGTGCAGGCCAAGCCAGCCAGCCCTTGCCTTGGCTCCCCTGCAAGGAGGAGGTGGGCCAAGGCTCTCAGAGATCAGGTTATTAGCTCGGGAGTGTTCTTGGACCCAACACTCACCCTGGAAGAGCTGGTGGCTGCTGTGGCAGGTGTGCCTTTGCCCAGTTTTGGTTTATGCAGCAGCAGATCAGATCCGGCCATTAATGGGGTTCAGCTATTAATTGCCTCCCAATGAGGCAGCTGTATATGAGGCAGCCCTTGAAAAGTGTTTGGAAGCTACAGCTGGGGCAAAATGCAATGGACAAATGGTTATCTGTTATGACACCAGTCTTAGAAGAACCACTCCTGAGTTCTTACAAGAATTTGCTTCTGGGCAAAACCCAAGGTACTAGTTTTAATCTACAAAGCCTAAACGGCTTAGGGCCAGGACATCTGAAAGATTGTCTCTGCCTATATAGTCCTGTTCAAAATTTGAGATCTTTGGTGGAGGCCCTGTTTCATGTCCCACCAGTCATAGAATCATAGAGTTGGAAGAGACCCCAAGGGCCAACCAGTCCAACCCCATTCTGCCATGCAGGAATGCACAATCAAATCATTCCCAACAGATGGCCATCCAGACTTTGCTTAAAAACCTCCACAGAAGGAGACTCCACTGCACTCCAAGGCAGCGGATTCCACAGTCAAAAAGTTCTTACTGTCAGGAAGTTCTTCCTGATGTTTAGACGGAATCTCTTTTCTTGGAGTTTGAATTCATTACTCTGTGTCCTAACCTCTGGAGCTGCAGAAAATAAGCTTGCTCGCTCTTCAAAATAGCATCCTTTCAAGTATTTAAACATGGCTGTCATGTCCCCTCTTAGCCTTCTCTTCTCCAGACTAAACATGCCCAGCTCCCTAAGCTGTTCCTCATAGGGCATGGCTTCCAGACTTCCCACCATTTTGGTTGCCCTCCTCTGGACATGTTCCAGCTTGTGAATATCCTTCTTGAATTGAGGTGCCCAGGACTGGACACAGTATTCCAGTGTAACTCTTCACTGAGTATTTTTTCTCAAAGCATGCAACAAATAATTTTAACAATTTTACTTCTGCTACAAGAAAGTATTTGAAAACCATGCAGTTTTTGAAGTCTATTCACAATTTGGGATGGTAAGTGTGCAAAATTTGCACTTGGTTGCTTTGCACAGAAAACAGCATTTTCTGTGTGTGGAAACTGCATTCCCCATGCAGAAAATGTTGTTTGCTATGCAAATCAGCCACATGCAAATTTTGCACAAAATAACTCTCCAGTTATAGCATTTTCGTGCAGGAAATAATATTTTTATGTAGAACTATTACTTTCTGCACACACACAAAAATGCCATTTTCTGCGCAAAACAACCACATGTGAATTTTGCATAGAATAAGTCCCAAACTGCAAAGATTCCCATCAGCCCAGGATTCTTCTTCTCAGGGTTTCTCAACAACAAGTTTTTCAACCATTTTCTGAGAATTTTCAAATATTCATTCCATCTCTATTCAGTTCTTACTCCAGGGGAAAAAAAGAGATCTTTGTGTCATGAAGGCAGTGATGATATTCCAGGTTTGCCTCATTTAACAATTGTTGCATCTGTATTCACAATGAGTGATTCCTCGCCAGAAACCACCTCCTTTCAGCAAGTGACCTTCCCAGCTAGTGACCCATCATGAAAGATATATTTGCAGAAATGTTTAAAGTGATGGTTATCCTTTGCTCAGAGGGCTTCAGTGTGCATGCAGAAATTCAGCGATCCATGGATTCTTCTTCAATAAAAAGGTGTCTCTTTCCATCTACAAATGGATGCCCTCTGCAATTTATCATATTGTCTCCTGCCCAATGATTCCTTCCTTATACACACACACACACACACACACACACACACTGTACAACAAATTTGCAGGTAAACTTGGCACCTTTGGAAAAGGACCTTTGTGGATTATTGGTTCCTGGGAGGGTGAAAATCTAAGAGGCATCCTTCTTTTGCTGGAAAGTGTTGCTGCTGGCATGCTCAGCCTTTTAAGGATGCTGCAAAACCTCCACTTTAATATCAGAAAGTCCAATGCGTCAAAAGTGGCTGAAGCTGCCAAGACAGACCTTTAAAAATATGCCTTCTGGAAAGCAGCACTTTTTAAAAAAAAGTTGGAAGGGCAGTGAAGTTGGTTGAGTGACAGATAAGTCATTCAGTGCCTAAACCAAAACCCCAGACCACAGAATGAACAATTCAAGTGTCCATAGTGACCATGCACACTGCTGAAAACAGCAAAAGGGAAAAAAATTAATAAGGCTGATGGATGGCCAAATCCACACTACACAAACAATCCAGTTTGAAACTGGATGATTTGCCATGGCTTCTTCCTATGGAATCCAGGGAAATTCCATAGCAAATCATCCATGGCAAATCATCCAGTTTCAAACTGTAGTGTGGATTTGGCCGATCAAAACTAAAATAACAATTGGGATTATCTTTGAAAAACACCAGAATAAAAACTGAACACATGCAAATAAATTTCCCCCAGGGACAGGGGGCTTCCCAGAAGACAATGGACCATGAGCTAAATAGACGCTAATCCCCCTCACAATATCCTCCCACCCTAAGAACTGGACACCCTGCAAATGAATGCACAAATTTACATGCTAATCCTCTTCAACAGGGACTCACAGTATATAAACCCCACACACCCACACGCCACCATTCTCTGAAGACGCCAGCCACAGATGCAGGTGAAACGTCAGGAATAAACTCTTCTAGAACACGGTCTCACAACGTGGGGGAAAAAAAACACAAAAAAACCCTATGGATGCTGCCCATGAAAGCCTTCAATGTCACAGTTACAATAGTTTAAAAAATACAACTAAATCCTCACGATTTACAAAAGTTAAAAAAGAATTAAATTAAATTTCCATTATTAAAATATAGTTAAAAAAACATAAAAACCCAAAATCAATAAAAATACAACATTAAAAAAACCAGCATACCAAGTAAAATTCACGTTTCAAATGTCTGCCTAAATAAAAATGCCTTCAACTGCCAATGAAAAGAGAGCAGGGAGGGGGCCTACTGGACCTCCCATTGAAGGGAGTTCCTTAGTCTGGGATCAGCCATGGAGAATCACAGAATCATAGAACTATAGAGGTGGAAGAGACCACGAGGGCCATCCAGTCCAACCCCCTGCCATGCAGGAAATCACAATCAAAGCATCCCCGACAGATGGCAATCCAGCCTCTGTTTAAAGACCTCCAAGGAAGGAGACCCCACCACGCTCCAAGGGAGTGCGTTCCACTGCCAAACAGCTCTTACTGTCAAAAAGTTCCTCCTCATGTTGAGGTGGAATCTCTGTTCCTGGAGCTTGAATCCATTGCTCCGTGTTCCAGTCTCTGGAGCAGCAGAAAACAAGCCTGCTCCATCCTCAATGTGACACCCTTTCAAATACTTAAACAGGGCTATCATATCGCCCCTTAACCGTCTTTTTTCCAGGCTAAACATACCCAGCTCCCTAAGTCTCTCCTCATAAGGCATGGTTTCCAGACCTTTCACCATTTTATTTGTGGAGGAGAAGGGACCCATGTTATGTAGCTGCCACCACCCACTAATTCAGCCCACCTGACTCAGTAACCCAGGCCTCATCTCCAAAAGCCAGGATATGCTAGGTCCACAGGGGCATATCTGGACATGGATCAGGTTTTTGCTCCCCGATAACTGCCTCCAAACAGGCCAGCATCCAAACAAGCAACCGGCCCATTGCTGCAGCTGTCCCCGAGCAGTGTCTCCCTCGCTGTCTCAGAAGGCAGGAAGCTGGCCCGCAACATGTGAACAAGGCACCCTGTATGTGACCAGCCTTGGACACAGGCTGTGGGACTCCTTCCTGCCTTCCGGGCGAGCCAGGGAGATTGGCAGGAGCAGCAAGGGCCGGGCTGCCAGGACTGGCTCCTATGGATATGCGAGGTCCGATCCATTTCCTCCTAGCAGAGAAAAAGTAAAACAAGTATTATTTTTTTAAAAAAAAAGTTTTATTGGGCCATATACCATCTTCTCCCTGTCTCAGTCCCATATGTGCCCTGGGGGTGGTGAGGACTGCTCAGGGACACAACGAGTCAAATACTCTGTCATCAGTATTGCAGGCTCTAAGATGGGGGGAAAACGGGGTACATTACCCATGTAGACAAGCCCTACGCGGGAAGTAACTGAGGGATTTAACTTGCACTTTTCTCAGCTTTGACCCTGCAGAGCTTTTCCCTCTTCACCCTCCCCATGGGAAATGAGAATCCTGTATTCACACAGTATGTACACACTGAGCAAAGCCATGTGAAGAGAGAGGAAAAGAAAAGATCTTTTTAGGAAAGCTTTTATTCTAACGTAATCTTACATTAGTGAAAGGGCATCTTGTACTTGAAGGCACCTTCCTTCAAGTGTTACTCAGGAGTAGTTAAAACTTTATCAAAACAGCCTAAGTCATGTTCAGCTGTGGTTAGAAGACATATATGAGGTCTGTCTGTTAAATAATGGGATTGTGTTTCTACCTTTCAAACAAATCAAAGAGAAATGATTGTGTGAACACTTGAGTGGTGACCTTGAACATTTCTGAACCTGCATGACAAACATCAACACTGAGTTAAATGTCAGTCATCATTTAAAGCAGCTGTGTTGACTGTTGTGTGCTGGAAAAATACTAAGTTTAAAAGTCAAGCAGCGTGATATTCTGCAGCAACTTGAGGAAGACCCAAACCTTTTTTAAAAAAATCATCACTTGTGATGAAACCTGGATTTTCCAGTATGATCCTGAGCCAATACGACAGCCACTGGAGAACACCAAGAATGAAAAAAGCACCTCAAAGCAAGTTCACATTCAAAACCATGCTCACTGGGGTTTCTTATTTTACATCAAGGGTGTTATTTTTGCAGAATGGGTTCCAGAAGGCAGAACAGTGAACCAGCATTATTATAAGAAAGTTTTGACAAAGCTGAGAGAAAGAGCTAGGGGGGAAAAAAGGCCAGAACTGTGGAAAAATGGTTTCATTGTTCATCAAGACAATCCGCCTGCTCACACAGCACTTTCTGTGAAGCAGTTTTTGACCAATAAACACATTACTACACTTGAACAGCCTCCATATTTGCCAGATTTGGCACCTTACAACTTTTTTCTTTTCCCTGAAGTGAAATTGGTGCTTAAATGAATACATTTTGAGTCAATTGATGCAGTAAAGGAGAAAACAGCAGATGTGTTGAAACATCTGACAGAAACTGATCTGCTCCATGCCTTCGACCAGTGGAAAACAAGACTGTATTAGTGTGTGTGTGAATGGGGAGTATATTGAAGGGGACAAGCATTAGAATTGTAAAACCTATAAATAAAGATGGGTTATTGTATCAGTCTCATTATGTAATAGACAGACCTCCTAAGCCCGAACGAGACTAATATCTCTACTCTACTCACCATACAGATGGGGTTCTGGGTCAACAGATGTTCATGGGAACCTCTGGGTCACCTCCCTCCCCAACCTCTCCATCAGTCTGAAAATCTTTCTGTCTGTCCCTTTTGTGCCTCCTGGCACCCTGAGTTTTTACAACCATTCATTTGGAAGCATCTCCCTGCTTTCACACTTCTCCCCAAACTGGTCATCCTCATTGGGCCATTGTCTCTTGTGATCTATGCTCCTATGTGATGCTGACCCACAATACATGTAACTGAAAACCATCACATCATTAACCCTTTGTTTACCTGGAAGGGAGACTATACTCCTCAGCTGTGATGCCCCGATAATAGGAGAGACCATCATCACAACAGGTTTTTGACTGTTTTAACTTTTTCTGTTGTTTTAACTTGATGATTTGCTTTTATCCAATTTAAATTATTGTATTGCCTTTATCTGGAATTCTATTAAATTGTTGATATTGTTTTAATATAAGGGATAGGATAGAACTGCTTTAATTAATTAATTAAACCTGTTGTTGCAAAAATGCCAAGACTGGCTTCTTAAAGGCTAAAAAGTTTTATTTTGTTTTGCGGGCTCCAGCACGCTTCATAGAGTCATGGAGTCTGAAGGTACCCCAAGGGCTATCTTGTCCAGTCCTCTGCCAGTGCAGGAATCCACAAGGTAGGCAGCCCTGAGAAGTGACCATCCAACCTCTTTTTAGAAACTTCCAAAGAAGAAGACTCCACCTCCTTCCACAACAGTCTATTATACTGTCAAACAGCTCTTACTATCAAGAAATTTCTCTTAATATTTAGCTAGAATCACATGTCTTGTTATTTGAATCCATTGGTTCTGGTTCAGTCCTTTGAAGTGGCAGAAAACAAGCTCACTCCATCTTCTACAAGATGGCTATCCTTCAGCTATCTCAAAGTGCATTTCAAGGTATTAAAAGGTCTCTTACCAGGTCAGACTTCACCTGAAATACTGTGTCCAGTTCTGGGGACCAAGAAGGATATTGAAAGGTAAATGGTCTGGAAGCCATGCTCCATGAGGAGAGGCTTAGGGAGCTGGGGATGTTTAGCCTGGAGAAGGGAAGGTTATGAGGAGCATGTTTAAATCTTTGAAGGGATGTCATATTGAGGAGGGAGGAAGCTTGTTTTCTGCTGCTCCAGAGACTAGGACATGGAGCCATGGATTCAAACTACAGGAAAAGAGATTCCACCTAAACCTTGGGAAGAACTCACTGACAGTAAGAACTGTTCACCAGTGGAATCTACTGCTGCCTGGGAGTGTGGTGGAGTCTCCTTCTTTGGAGGTATTTAATCAGAGGCTGGATGGCATCTCTTGGGGGTGATTTGATTGTGTATTCCTGCATGACAGAATGGGGTTGGACTGGATGGCCCTTGTGGTCTCCTCCAACTCTATGATTCTATGATTCATTAATTTATCTTTTTTTGTACTCCAGGGTCTCTGCAGAACTCTCATCCAGCCCCACAGTTCAAATGAGTCGATTCTCTTCCTATCAGCTTTCTTCACAGTCCAGATTTCACAACCATATATAACAGCTGGAAATACTGCTGCCTGGATAAGTCTGACTTTGGTATTTAATGTGATGTAGTACCTAAAGTGGAGCCCGAGTGGTGTACTGGTTTGAATGTCGGATTACAGCTCTGGAGGCCCGGCATCAAATCCCCATTCAGACATGAAAACCCACTGGGTGACCTTGGGCAAGTTCCACACTCTCATTCTCAGAAAACCCCATGATAGGGTTCCCTTAGGGTCGCCATAAGTCAGAAATGACTTGAAGGCATACAAAAACAGCAACGGCGTACCTAAAGGCAATACCTTTCATTTGCCCCTGCTGCAATTCATTTCATTAGTTTTGTCCCAGTTTTCTATTCCATTAAGGTTATCTTGAATCCTACCCAGTTTGATGTCATTGCCAGATCACTGGAATGAGCAGGATCAGCCGCTGAAGATTTTGTGTGTGCAGGGGAGCTGGCTGGACCTGATCAGCTGCCCATTCAAACTGCTAAGAAAATGCATGAATGGTAAAATAGACCTGTCACTTGCTTGCATAGTCATCTTTTGAGATGTCTGTTCCTCACTCAGGCCAGATGGAATTTGGACCAAAACTAGACACCGCGAGGGATGAAGGAAGGGACAAAGTTCATGGGAGGCCAACTCTTGGAAAGAGCCCTCCTGGCTTCCCTCCCTTTCCTGTTAACCCTGATAATGGCCCTGGGATGTGTAACAATTATGCCTGGCCTGGAGACATGCTCCATTGCTTTGGCTCAAGTCCATCTGGGCACTGCTCCAGACGGCATCTGTCAAGATGATGACAACAATGGAAATTAAAGAGGAAAGCACAGTAGCAAGACCAGTGAAGCATTCCTGGGCATGGCAAGAGAAAGCAAGGAGGCAAAAGTCACCAGGGCCAAGATCCTTGCATAGCATAAACTTCCTTATGAGGAGTCACTCATTGATGGTATGATCCAGCCCTTGTGCTGAATGGCAACATTGAACAACTGCACCAACAAATCAAATGTGCAACTGAATGCACAAACCAGTGTTCATGCATATCCATCCACAATGTACAACCATGTGTAATGTCTGCACACACAATGGAACTCCACTTCCACTGCCTTGAACTGAATATGGACATTCTGCATTGGAATAAATTGTCCAATCACTTCCACATGGGAACTTATGTGTGTATAAGGCACCAACAGCATTCCAACCATGGCTCACCTTTTCTGCCTTTGATCCCCTGCTCTCAGATTTGAAGGGTTGGGAGCATCCTTGCTTTCCATTTTTCTGGAGCCACATTGGTGTCCAAAGAACACAGGGCCTTCTCAGCAGTGATGGAAAAGTACAGAGATTTACACCTTTGCCATGATTTGGAAGCTGTTACAGACCGACCTTCCTTCCTTCCTTCCTTCCTTCCTTCTTTTTGCATTCCATCTTTCTCCTAATGTTGGGATGCAGGGCAGCTTTGCTCATACTGAGATATCTAATAAAGCACAATAAATTATAAAAATAAATTTATACATTAACTAAAATTCTAATTACAACATTTCAAAACACCTCCTCCATAAGTGCATTAGAACATAAAGGCTAGAACCCTGTCGATGGCTTATACATGCACATGTTTTGTCTGACATGGAATGGCAGCATCCAGTTCAAGGTTGTGGAAGGGGAGTTGTGGATGCAGTGCCATGGATATACATGGTGCACTGCACATGGATAGGCAATGAACATCTGGCAGTGCCTTTGACTGAACATTTGGTGTCTTGGTTCATTAGTGCAGCACTGACATTCGAGACAAGTGCTATGTAGCACTGTTAATGCATACCTCTGCATATGGAGATTAACACCACATAATGCTAATGTTGTATCTCAGTCATAAAGCCCGGCACCATAAGCCAGAAGTAACCCCTATGAAGGGCATCTCCCATCTCCCACGTCCCCACCAAATATACACTTGAAGGAAGTGGTACTGAGAGAAGGGCTTCTCTTGTAGACCTTAAAAGCCCAAATAGGCTCATCTGGGGATTTTTCAGGGCTTATCTCATCTCCTGTTCTTGAGCAGAAAAGGGGAACCTTCAAGTTCTGTCAGCTGCCACCACCCAGGAATGCTCCCTGAAATTCAGTGATTTAGTTGGAAGTCACTGAGGAGTTTACTTTGCTCTTTTTCTACCTATGATTTTGGAGAGCTTTTCCCTTGCCTCTCCCACGGGAGATGGGAATCCTGTACGCACATACATGCACACACTGAGCAAAGGTGTGGAGAGAGAGTGGAAAGGAGGCAATCTTTTAAGGAAAGCCTGTTACCTGCCTTGACAGCCCCCATCTTTCAATAACCCATAATTGGCAATATTAATAATTTGGCTGGCTACGTCTTGCCACGTGGTTGGCGAGCAAACCAGGGACTTTCCAGATACAAAGGCAGGAGTTATGCACAACCTTGGGAGGAGGGGCCTCCAAAATTCCTCAAACAGGTCATATCCAGGTCAGAGTTTTTCCAGGGAACACTTGCAAATGAGTCATCCACTAATCCCATCAAGGATAGCCAAGCACTCAGTGATTGCAAAATGGGTTTTTCTTTAGTTCATAATGGAAGGTTGCCTGTGCCCATTCAGTCCCAAATGTCTAGCTCATCAGCAATCATCCGAAGAATACTTTGCCCAATCCTGGGAATCTCAGAGAGACATTGTATTCCACTCTAAATCCCATCCCTTCAAGGAAAATATTGAATAATAATATCACCCTAAAACACCACCAAAGTGTCCACATTTCCTCTTCATAGCTCCATGCTGACGGTTTGCTGCCAACCCACAGAATGATACTCTGATAATCCTCTGCTGTACAACTCTCTGTATCGTATAACACACAATCCCCTCACTCTATTCCTCTATCCAGATACTTCCTACTTTCTTCAATAGCCTTGTGCAATTGCTTGAAGCCTGAGTGTTAGTGTGAATGCTGTTAATTTTCAATAAAAAACATATAATTGTATGTTATGGCTTGGAGTTACTACCGAATTACTAGCGGTATACCAGTATACTACCAAGTTACTACCAGTATACCATTTACTACTGGTATACATAGGTTAAAAGATCCTGCGGTTACCTGGCTTCTCACCGCCATCCTGAGCTAATTAAAAATTCCCCATAGTAGAATTTGTACACTAGTGGGATCCTCACAGGCTCCACGCAATTTGGGTAAGAAGCCTTTATTCTAAGCCAGCAGTCTCACATTAGCAAAGGATATCTTGTGCATCAGGTCACCAGGTGTCCCTTATTAAAATGGATTCCTCTTGTCTGAGGGTCAGAAAATTTGTTCCTTGTAGGATTGGTAGGTGTCCCATATTATGAAGGATGTCTCCTGTTCCAGGGTTGGAAAGTGGATAATGCAATCCTGTTGAATCCACTCTGGGATCTAGTCCAAACTTTAAAAGATCTATACACAAGGTGACATGATAGCCATGTTTAAATATTTGAAGGGATGCCATACTGAAGAAGGAACAAGCTTGTTTTCTGCAGCTGCAGAGATTAGGACATGGAGCAATGGACTCGAGCTCCAGGAAAAGAGATTCTACAGCGCAAGGACCCAACAGTGGGAGGCAAAAAAACTTGCACAGGGAGCAAGTAAAGGGAACACATGGTCTCAGATGTCTCTACACTAATGCACAGAGCATGGGAAATAAGCAAGATGAACTAGAACTCCTTGCACTACAAAACAAATATGATATAATAGGCGTTACTGAAACCTGGTGGGACGAGTCTCATGATTGGAATGTAGGAATAGAGGGGTATAACCTTTATAGGAGAAACAGGCCAAACAGGAAAGGAGGAGGAATAGCATTATATGTCAGGGATATTTACACCAGTGAAGTGATCCATGACATCAATACTGGAAGCCAGGTGGAGAGCATCTGGATAAAAATTAAAGGGGAGGGAAACAACAGGGATGTTATTGTGGGACTCTACTACAGACCCCCAAATCAGACGGAGGAATTGGATGTTGCCTTTCTAGAACAGATGAACATACATGCAGAAAGGAGAGATGTAGTAGTGATGGGTGACTTCAACTATCCTGATATTTGCTGGCAATCTAACTCAGCCAAAGCTACAAGGTCTAGCAAATTCCTTACATGCCTGGAAGACAATTTCATGGTCCAAAAGGTGGAAGAGGCAACAAGGGGGTCAGCTATTTTAGATCTGATCCTAACCAACAGAGACGACCTTGTTAATGGGGTGCAAGTGGTGGGATCCTTAGGTGAGAGTGATCATGTTCTCCTGGAGTTTGTTATACAATGGAAAGGAGAAGCCAGGCATAGTCAGACACGCATTCTTGACTTTAGGAGAGCTGATTTCAATAAACTCAGGGAAATACTGGGGATGATCCCATGGTCAAGAATACTAAAAGAGAAGGGACCTCAAGACGGTTTTGACTTTCTCAAAAGGGAGATACTGAAGGCACAATTTCAAACAGTACCATTTAGGAAGAAAAATGGGAGGTGTCTCAAGAAACCAGGATGGATGACTAAAGAACTTTCAATGGGGCTAAGTTTTAAACGGAACATGTATAGGAAATGGAAAAGGGGGGAAATCACCAAAGAAGAATTCAAACAGATAGCGAACACGTGTAGGAGTAAAGTCAGAAAAGCTAAAGTGCAGAATGAGCTCAGGCTTGCTAGGGAGGTTAAGAACAATAAAAAGGGTTTTTTTGGGTATGTCCGCAGCAAAAGGAGGAAGAAGGAAATGATAGGGCCACTACGTGGAGAAGATGGCAAAATGCTAACAGGGGACAGAG
Organism: Gambelia wislizenii; assembly: GCA_030847615.1. Lineage (NCBI taxonomy): Eukaryota > Metazoa > Chordata > Lepidosauria > Squamata > Crotaphytidae > Gambelia > Gambelia wislizenii. The sequence goes on along the minus strand of JAUMIR010000001.1, from coordinate 497,120,609 downwards.
AAAAGGCAGAATTACTCAACACCTTCTTTGCCTCAGTGTTTTCAGAAAAGGAAAAGGAGGACCAACCTGAGGAAAATGGAACAGAGGACACAATAGGGGAAATCCAGCTGAAAATAAGTAAAGAGGTGGTACAGGAATACCTTCTTAATCTAAATGAATTTAAATCTCCAGGACCAGATGAACTACATCCAAGAGTATTAAAAGAGCTGGCAAATATAATCTCAGAGCCATTGGCAATAATATTTGAGAACTCCTGGAGAACAGGAGAAGTCCCAGCAGACTGGAGGAGGGCAAACGTTGTTCCCATCTTCAAAAAGGGGAAAAAAGAGGATCCCAACAACTATCGTCCAGTTAGTCTGACATCAATACCAGGGAAGATTCTAGAACAGATCATTAAACAGAGAGTCTGTGAACATTTAGAAGGCAATGCCATAATCACAAAAAGTCAGCATGGGTTTCAGAGAAACAAGTCATGCCAGACTAATCTGATCTCTTTTTTTGATAAAGTTACCAGCTTGGTAGATGAAGGGAATGCTGTGGACATTGCATACCATGATTTCAGTAAGGCCTTTGACAAGGTTCCCCATGACATTCTTGCAAACAAGCTTGTAGAATGTGGGCTAGACAAGTTAACTGTTCAATGGATTTGTAATTGGTTGACCGGCCGAACCCAAAGGGTGCTCAGCAGTGGCTCCTCTTCGTCTTGGAAAGATGTGACCAGTGGGGTGCCACAGGGTTCTGTCCTGGGCCCAGTGCTATTCAACATCTTTATCAATGACTTAGATGAGGGAATTAGGGGCATACTTATCAAATTTGCAGATGACACCAAATTGGGAGGAGTAGCTAATACCCTAGAGGACAGGATCAAAATTCAGAATGACCTGGATAGACTGGAGAGCTGGGCCAAAGCTAACAAAATGAAATTCAATACGGAGAAATGTAAAGTACTGCATTTAGGGCGGAAAAATGAAATGCATAAATATAGGATGGGAGAGACCTGGCTGAATGAGACTATGTGCGAAAGGGATCTAGGAGTCCTAGTAGACCACAAGTTGAACATGAGCCAACAGTGTGATGCGGCAGCTAAAAAGGCCAATGCGATTTTGGGCTGTATCAATAGAAGTATAGTGTCTAGATCAAGGGAAATAATAGTGCCACTCTATTCTGCCTTGGTCAGACCTCACTTAGAATACTGTGTCCAGTTCTGGGAACCACAATTCAGAAAGGATATTGACAAATTGGAGCGTGTCCAGAGAAGGGCAACTAAAATGGTGAAAGGTCTGGAAACAATGCCTTATGAGGAGAGACTTAGGGAGCTGGGTATGTTTAGCCTGGAAAAAAGACGGTTAAGAGGCGATATGATAGCCCTGTTTAAGTATTTGAAGGGATGTCACGCTGAGGATGGAGCAGGCTTGTTTTCTGCTGCTCCAGAGACTGGAACACGGAGCAATGGGTGCAAGCTCCAGGAACAGAGATTCCACCTCAACATGAGGAGGAACTTTTTGACAGTCAGAGCTGTTCGGCAGTGGAACACACTCCCTCGGAGCGTGGTGGGGTCTCCTTCCTTGGAGGTCTTTAAACAGAGGCTGGATGGCCATCTGTCGGGGATGCTTTGATTGTGATTTCCTGCGTGGCAGGGGGGTTGGACTGGATGGCCCTCGTGGTCTCTTCCAACTCTGCAATTCTATGATTCTATGATTCTATGATTCTAAACATTAGGAAGAACTTCCTGATGTTAAGAGCTGTTTGGCAATGGAATGCACTGCCTGGGAGTGTGGTGGGGTCTCCTTCTTTGGAGGTTTTTAAAACAGAGGCTGGATAGCCATCTGTCAGGCATGCTTTGATTGTGTATTCCTGAATATCAGGGGGTTTGACTTGATGACCCTCATGGTCTCTTCCAACTCTATGGAGATTACCACACGCACTATATATCCCACTACAGGGATGACAGGAGATTGATAAAACGCTTCCTTTTCAGACAATGACATCCCTGTGGCGATATGCCTCCATGACTCTTCCATCCACCTTCCGCTCCTCCTTATTGGCGGCTTAAGCTGTTAATAAATCACCTGTTCCGTTTCTGAAACAGAGTCACGGACTTGTGAAAAGGAGCCCCGTTCTGCTGGAGCAATGCCAGTGTCACAGGGAGGTCTGCACCAAACACTTCCAGGTTCCTTTGGGACATTGAGATAAGTGACACCCTCTTTTTACCCTTCCTGGGTTACTTGTTAAGTTTAAAGTCTGTTTCTGTACTTGCTTTAACTTTTAACCTTGTATTTTTCTTTTTCTTTTAAAATTTTCCATGCTATCATTCTCTTGTGAGAACAGCCAGGATTTGCTTCCCAGGAAGTGAATGCAGCTCGGTGAGGGCTGTATTCACTCCTGGGCAGCTGAGAGTAGGGGGGCATTCAATAGTGTGGCAAGGAAGGTAGGTGTGTACGTTTTTTTAAAAATCAGTTATAGGGATGGGAGTGAGACAGGAGTGGGGCGGGAGGGGACAGGAGGGGGTAGCAAGACAGGAACGGGTTTTTTAGACCTCGTGTGATAAACTCCTATTATTCTATGATTCTAATGTGCCAAACTCAGCCCTCCCAATTAGATCCAGCACATACAGTAGCTCCTTTAAAGAACAGCCTAGTTCCCAAGCACTACAAATCAAAGTGCTGGGAACAAAGGGTCAAGCAATGCCCTGCTCTAATTTAAATACAGGACACTGAGCTAATAAGAGCAGCTGGGCTGATTAACTGCTGGTTATACATTAACTAAGCCCAGGCCATTTTGCTGCTGCAGAACAACAGCTCCCAAACCTCTGTGCCACCCCATCTGACATCTCTGGATTCCTGGTTCTCTGACCTGTAGTACATCCTTCTGGATTATTTGTTCTGGCAAGTCCTCTCTCAGCTTTGCACTTGGGACTTCTTTCTCCCTTTAAACCTTGGACTGCCTAGACCCCACTTCTGTTTGCCATTTTGTGTAAGCTTTTGGACTGGATTGGCTTTCCCCAGCCAGTTCTTGTGGACTATATGCATGTTCACCTGCACAGTCACTAATTTTAAACAGAACAACGTTGTCAGTGCTACATGGTTTGAATCCTTCCCTCTTTGCACAGATTTGTTTGGGGTTTCTTGGCAGGGGAGGGAACTGGCTAGAGGAAGAAAAGATCAGGACACCATGCATGCAAAATAGATCTAGGAGTATTCGTGGATTACAAGCTGAACATGAGTCAACAGTGTGATGCAGCAGCTAACAAAACCAATGCAATTAGTAAGCTTGGCCAAAACTAACAAAATGAACTTCAACAGGGAGAAATGTAGGATCCTACACTTGGACAGAAAAAAATGAAATTCACAGATATAGGATGGGTGACACCTGGCTTGAGGGCAGTACATGCGAAAGTGATCTCGGAGTCTTAGTGGACTACAAGCTGAACATGGGCCAGCAGTGTGATGCAGCAGCTAAAAAAGCCAATGCAATTCTAGGCTGTATCAATAAGATTATAGTGTCTAGATTGAGGGAAGTAATAGTGCCACACTATCCTGGTTTGGTCAATCTTCACCTGGAATACTGTGCCCAGCTCCGGCACCACAATTCCAGAAAGATCTGGACAAGCTAAAACATGTCCAGAAGAGGGCAACCAAAATAGTGGGAGGTCTGGAAGCCATGCCCTACTATGAGGAACAGCTTAGGGAGCTGGGCATGTTTAACCTGGAGAAGAGAAGGTGAAGAGGTGACATGAGAGCCATGTTTAAATATTTGAAGGGATGCCATATTGAGGATGGAGAAGGCTTGTTTTCTGCTGCTCCAGAGACTAGGACATGGAGCAATAGCTTCAAACTCCAGGAAAAGAGATTCTGCCTAAACATTAGGAAGAAATTGTCTTAATATCTATTCAATGGTAGAATATGAGGCTACCTGGGAGTGTGGTGGAGTCTCCTTCTTCGAAAGTTTTTCAATAGAGGCTGGATGGCCATCTGTCAGGATTTTGTATTCCTACAGGGCAGGGGGTTGGACTAGATGGCCCTTGGGGTATCTTCCAACTCTACGATTCTAACTGCCTCTTTCTTTCCTTCTTTCTATTAGGAATGGACAAAAGTTACACCAAGGTGTTGCTTCTCGCTTCTATTCTTCGCTGCTCTCCATTCCTGCTCCTCACCCCACCCCCAGCCCTTGGACACATTGTCAGCACAGCAAATGATTTTGTAAGATCTGGTGTGCAGAACTTGGTGAGTTCCTTGGGCAAAGGTGTTCAATTATCACTACGTAGCATCTCTCTCTCTCTCTCCCTCCCCCCGCACCCTCTGCTCTGTATACTTGCAATGAAGAAGATAAAAATCCTTTCTGAACAAGACTCCGAGCTGGTGCCTAGGAAAGTCAGACCCACAAGTTAGTTGTGTAAATTAAAGGCAGCCCAGCCCTTTTAGTCCAGTACACTGCCAATGCAAGGAATCCACAATGACAGCACCCAAGGAGAACCATCCAACCTTTCTTTAAAGACTTCCAAAGAAGGAGATTCCATCACCTTCCAACAGCTCTTACCATCAAATGATTTATCCTAATCTTAACATTCCCAGGCACAATTCAAAATGCTGGTCATAACCTATAAAGCCCTACATGGTTTTGGTCCAGAGTATCTGAAAAACTGTATCTCCCCATGGGAGCCTTCCCAAAGGGCAGGGTTTTCTCTTGGTCCCACCACCATTACAGGCACATTTGATGAGGAAACAGGGCCTTTACTGTGGCTGCTCCCACACTGTGCAATCCCCTCCCATGGGAGGCTGGTCTGGTCTCCTCTTTGATCTCTTTTTTGCTAGCAGGTGAAAACTTTTTTTCTTTAAATCATCTAGAGCCTTATCTAGGTGGGCTATTTTCCCCATCTTGCCCCCTTCTTGGAGTCCTGCAGTCCAAACAAAAGAACCGGACACAGTATTCCGGGTGAGGTCTAACCAAAGCAGAATAGAGTGGCACTATGACTTCCATTGATCTAGACACTAGATTCCTATTAATGCAGCCTAGAATGGCCTTGGCTTTGGCCACTGCATCATACTGTTGGCTCAAGTTTAGCTTGAAGGCTACTAAGACCTCTAAAACCTTTTCACATGTCCTGTTTTCAAGCCAGTTGTCACCCATCCTATATCTGTGCATTTCATTTTTTTCTGCCTGAGTGTAATACTTTGCATTTATCCCTACTGAAATTCATTTTGTTAGTTTTGGCCCAGCTTTCTAATCTGTTAAGGTCGTTTTGAATTCTGATCCTGTCCTCTGGAGTATTTGCTACCCCTCCCCACAATTTGGTGTTATCTGCAAATTTGGTAAGCATACCTTCTATTGCGCCATCCACTTTATAAAGATGTCAACCATCATCAGGCCCAGGATAGAACCCAGTGGCATCCCACCCATCAGTTCTCTCCTTAAGGAGTTTACCTGGAAGCTAACCGAGTTGCTAGAGAAACCTGTCACTCACTTGGCTTCAGATTGACCACAGGAGCACAAGTGAGACTACATTAATATAGGCAAAGTAGTCCCCAGACCTCCCAGGACATCCCAAAATGCCGGACCTCATTTTTAATCATGTGCGAGGAGCAAATTGGCCAGAAATTTGCTCAGATTGCTGCCCAAATGGCCAAAAATGTGGTAGTTTGGTTTTATTTGCACCCTACAGCCTTTCATTAAAACCCAGAATGTAAAATGAATGAATGAAAATCAATCAAAAAAGCAAGTAACTCCAAACTGGAATTGACTTCTGGTGATTTCCAGTTTGCAGAAAACATGTTGGTGGGGCCTACTAGGGGGTGCCGCAGAATTCAAATTGTTCCCCGCCCCATGTCGTTTACCTATAATGGGTGGTGGGCAACTGCCAAAGGAACTTTGAAAGCTGCAGCCCTACCACACACACTCCATATCTTTGAATTATTTTTCTTCCCACGTTTTCCCTCACCTATCAATAACAGGGAATCTGACCCCCTGTGCTAGAAACAAAGATGGCAGTGTTGGTGGAAAACATTGTGGAGGACTGATTAAATTAAAAATGCTATTCCTCTCTTTCCATAACGATTGGCAACAATAGTTCAGGGAAGAAACTTTGACCCATCTTTTATATCTCTAATGTGGTCACCATTATTGGGGTATAGAATAATCCCAGCCTGGCACCAACAAAAGAGTTTGAGGACACCCTTTTTTCCCCACGAGACTTTTCTTTCCTTTTGGCATGGGTGAGGAATTGATGGAATGATTCAGCCAGATGAACAAAAGTATCTACTGGTTTCATTTTTATTTTGTGCTTCTTTCCATGTTCCTGGGAGCATTACTTTGGATCTTCAAGTCACTGTTCGTGGCCTCCATGGTCTTCTTCCCTAGCAAGTGTGCATCTGAAATCTCCTCCGTTTCTCCATGATACTAGTGGTGCTTCCCATCCCATGTCTATCAGTCCAGAATTTGGGATCTGTCTGAAGGATCATCATCCATGCCTTCTTCGGCAGGTTCTTTCCTGTGGTCACTGCTTAAGGCCAGATGTCCCACCTGCCCTTCTTTGGGGCTTTGCTGGACAGCAGCAGCTCTCGGTTGCTGCTCCTCGTCTGCAAGAAACTGACCAGCGCTTTCCTCCGTCTGTTGCTCCTGCGATGCTAGCAGCCGGCCAGTTTTCACATTCACCCAGCTCCCTTCCTCCACAGCAGTGTATAATGGCTCAGTTTCATCCTCCCCATCTGGAGCTTCAACACTCAGCAACATAGCCTCACTCAAGCGCCGGCTGAGGAGCTTCTCAACATCATCGGCACACCGGGATCCTCCTACTGCAGTCTGCACAACAATGAGGTGGGCATCTTGGTCCTCGTTTCTGGAGCAGGATCCCTTCTGCAAAGGTTGCTGCCTATCTCTATCTTCTGCTGGCTGGGCTTCTCCTCCTTCTTGTGGCTCCAAGCCCACCTTTCCAAGAGGCCTGCCGGCTTCCCCTTCCACAGAACCAACCTTTCTCAAAGCTGTGAGACTCTGAACCCCTGGGATCACTGTCTGACTTGTCTGCTGAGTGTGGCTAACCAACAATTTGCCAGTCCTTCTGTTCATCCAGATTCCATCTTCCAGGGAAATTATGCTGTACGTCTGCTGAGCTATGTCTTCCCCTTCCACAAATGAAGACACACTCGCTGGTGTTGATTTGCTTTCAGGATCTCCTGGCCACTGGATGTCACTGTCGGTAGGCTTGTCTACCATCTTTTCCTCTTCAGCCCCTCGCCATTCTCCTCTTTCCTCACCCCTGCCAGTCGGTGGCTCCATTTCTTCAGCCTTCTGTGCCATCCCTGTATCACTCTGACTTGCCACAGGCGATAGCTGCACATCACTGAAATGAAGTTCTTCATTGGCACACAGAGAGCTGAGGTCTGCTGTTGGGCCCCTACTCGCCAGGGAATCTCCACTACTTACTTTTATGGTGGAAAAGCGCTGAAGAAAACTCTCATCTGTCTGTTGACTGCTGCACTTTTTGATCTTTTGCATTTTGGTGGCACAATACTGAAGCCAACTCTTGTCCGTCTGTTGACTCTGGTTCTTCACCACCTTGCCTGTTTTCCTGCTTATCCAGGTATCTTCGGTCAAACCAGTTTCTGAACCATCCATCCATTGGCTACATTTTAGAAGTTCTCTCTTTAAACTCTCTGTACTGTCCATCTGCTCTGCTTGATCCAGTTTTTGCACTTGCCTTTTTCTGGGTGGCTCTGGTTTGGGTCCCTGTGGCCGCTGAAGCTCTGGCCTGGGTGATTTTTCTTCCAGGTTTTGGCTGCCACGGCGAGAGCCTTTCTGTTCAGTTGCCAAACCCATCTTTGAATCATCCATTTGTTGACTATAGTCTATCAGTTCTCTCCTTAGACTCTCCGTACTGTCTGTCTGTTGTGCCTGATCAAATTTCTGCCCTTGACTTTTTCTGGGTGGCTCTGGTTTGGGTTCCTCTGGCTGCTTGCTTTCTGGCCTAGGTGGTTTTGCTTCCAGGTGTTGGCTGCCACGGCGAGATTCTGGACCTCTCTCTGGCTTGGTTTCTGGCTGTTGGATTCTATGGTGCACTTTCTGGGCAGTTGGCTGTTCCCTCTCTACCTCTGAAGAAGACACAAAGGCATCTTCGCACTCTGTAGTGTCTGTCTCTATGTTGCAAAGAGATTCTTGACTAGATTGGCGCAGAATTTCCGAAAGGGTTTTCAGTTCCCAAATGATGCTGGTTTGTTGAGCTTTATTTTTCATTTCCCTGCCTGTTCTTTGGCTGACCCAAGACATTTCTTCCTCGGCCCCCATTCCCTTTTGCATCAAGAGGATAGGCTCCATTGCAGATCTCTGGCTGCTCCTACGAGAGTCCAACTGTTGGCTATTGCGTTTTGATCTCTTCTCCTCCCGCTGCTGGTTGCTGTGCAGTGTTTCACGCCCTGAAGCTTCCTCTGTGGAAGCCATTTCCCCAGATGACGTGACCCCATCTGTCTCTTCATCTTTGCTTCTATCCGATTCTTCACTGGAAGTTTGGAGGATTTCAGAAAGCACTTTCCGTTCCCAAATCAGGCTCGTTTGCTGGCTTCTGCATTTCATGATTTTCCCAGTCCTTTGGCTCACCCATGTGATGTCTTTGGCATCTGGTTCATTGATGGACTGTGTCCGGGGAGACTTCTGGATCAGCAAGGTCTGAGGAATGGTAGATTGCTGGCTGCTCCGGCGAGATTCCTGGCCAGGGAGACGCTGTACATTTCGACGAGGTGGTTTCCTTAAAGATGTTGTGCTGCTTTTCAGGCTTCCTGAAACATCAGGTGGTTGGTTCGAGTCCATCAGTTCTTTGCTCCGGAAAATGCTTGTCTTGCTGTCCACCTGCAGAGCTGGGTCTGGGGTGTCTTTGGCAGAAATGGCCTTCTTTGTGGCTTCTGTTTCCAGGAAGGGGCCATTGTCTCCACTCTCCTGGTGAATGCCATTCTCATCGTTGCTTTCTAGGTTGCACTTCTGCAGTTCCCCAATATTGAGGACGTGCTCACTCGTTTCACGGCTTCTGAGGATCACTGGATCAAGACTGGGTTCTGGGTCATCATCCATCCTTCTTTTCTGCTAGTCCACCTTGTGGGCAACTTGATGCACAGTTCCTCTGTCTGCAAGGGTCTCTGGGCCAGTAGCAAATGACTCCAAGCCCTCTTGTTCAGCTCTCTTCCTTGGGGCTGACTCCAACACTCCTTTGAAAAACAACTGGAGAGGTCTCTTCTTGCCTCACTTATGATTTCACTTCAAGGTGTTCTCTTTGTTCTGATCCCCCTCCTTCCTCTCATCAGGGCTGCAGTTGTCTCATTGTCCAGAGGGGAAGATGGCTTTCTTTTCCCGCTTCTTTCTACTGATAGCCAGCTGGAATCATGGCCCTTAGATCAAAATAGTAGCCCTAGATACTCTGGACTTGCCCTTTCCCTGTAGTGCCCTTGCTGCTCTTCCTCCAACTGTCATGAGTTCTAGAAGCTTCCAAAGACTATCACTGTGTGTCTGTGACATCACCATGTGTTCTGAGGTGGTGCCTGGTTGTAAAATAAAAATTTTAAGAAATATCAGAGGTGGGGCTGAAGTAACCATTTGGAAGTACCTCTCCTTGGAGAAACTTGGGAATGGGGAGATGGTGAGGTTCTAATTTCTACCTTCAAAATACCAAGGCCTGCCTGACTGTTGCTTTTATGGGAATTATAAGCAGACTGCCAATTTTATTCCAGTCTGTATCCAAGAACTTGGTGATGTCCTTCCAAGCCCTAAATGGCTTGGGACCATAATATTTGAAGGAGCATGCTCATAGTATGACGGGAGAACAGGGCCTTATCAGCTATGGCACCGCACATGCAGAATGCCCTCCCCTTGGAGGCCTGGTGGGTGTAAACCTTGTTTTCTTAGCACTGCCAGGCCAAGACATGGGTCTTTATCTAAGTCTTTACAGCCTAATTTACTTTTAAGCATGTACATGTTGTTGTTTTAAAAGTATTGTAGCCTTTTTAAGCTGTTTCAACTTGAGTTATTTTTTTTTTAATCTTTATGGTTATCTTTACATTTTTTAAAATCTTGTTTCAATTATTTATTGATTTTAAATTGGACTTGTTTAAACTACTTATACTGTTATCTCTATTTGCCATCCTGAGATGTCATGATGAAAGGACAGGATCAAAATATTTGAATAAAGAAAAAATTGAAGGAGGTATCAGAAATACATAGGTCATTTTTGTGCCTTTTATAGAGCCCCACAATGCAGAAATTCATTTGGTGAGTTTCTCTGAGTCCCCAAATAGAAATACAAAGCTGAGTTTCAGGTTCTCTTGCAACTGTTACAGACCCTTCAGGTTGGCCATTTTATAGAACCAGGGGATTCACTTTTGATCCTTGAGATTCTTCCCTCCTGTGATCATTCAGACAATACCTGTATTTTGAGCCAGCTCACTGATTCTTACACACTGAGTAGCTGTCACTGTCAAGTATCTAAATTGGGGGAAGTAATAGTGCCGCTCTACTCTGCTTTGGTCAGACCTCACCTGGAAGACTGTGTCCAGTTCTGGGCACCACAATTCAAGAAGGATGTTGACAAGCTAGAGAATGTCCGGAGGAGGGCGACCAAAATGGTGGGAGGCCTGGAAGCCATTATGCCCTATGAGGAGCATCTTACGGAGCTGGATATGTTTAGCCTGGGGAAGAGAAGATGAAGAGATGACATGATAGCCTTGTTTTAATACTTGAAAGGATGTCATATTGAAGAAGGAGCAAGCTTGTTTTCTGCTGCTCCAGAGACTAGGACATGGAGCAATGGATTCAAACTACAGGAAAAGAGATTCCACCTAAACATTAGGACGAACTTCCTGACAGTAAGAGCTGTTCGGAAGTGGAATATTCTACTTCCTGGGAGTGTGGTGGAGTCTCCTTCTTTGGAGGTTTTTAAGCAGAGGTTGGATGGCCATCTGTTGGGAATGATTTGATTGTGCATTCCTGATGGACTTGATGGCCCTTATGGTCTCTTCCAGCACTATGATTCTATGAACTTTGCATTAAAAAAAAGATAGAATGAGAAATCTGACCTGCTCTAATTATTGCACACCAGAATAATAATGGAGAACCAGCATGGCACAGAGGACTCCAGACAAATATACAATTCATATCTCTTCTCAGCTATGGAAACCCCTCGGGTGACCTTGGGCAAGTCACATTCTCTTATCTAAGAGGAAGGAAAACCTCCTCTGAAGAAATCTTACCAAGAAAAACCTAGGACATGCCTACCACAAGCTAGAATAAACTTGAAGGTACATAGAATCAAAGATTCATAAAAACAATGAATTAAAAGAGACCACAAGGGCCATCTACTCCAACCCCCACCATTCAATATGCATACAGTATTCATTAATGGCAGCCAGGGTAATGTAGTGGTCTGAGATGATGACGACGATGATGATCCTGTCTTTCTCCCAATAATGGGATTGAAGGCGACTAACAACATAGTTAAAACAAAATAAATTAAAAGCTATACAATAACATTAATAAAAGTATAAAAATAATATTAAAAACAATTCTCTGGCTTTTCTTCGCAAACGAAGATTCAGGAAGGACTCATCCCACATTTTCTGCAAGCACGCTGATGACTAAAAAGGCCAATCCGAGATAGATAAGTCCAGTTGCAGAAAGCACAGCAGATGCCCTCTTGTCGTGGGAGAGGGGCTTGCGTACCCTAATGATGTTTTGAGCTATGCTGGCGGTGGCATAATAGCCAGTGGTAGGGTCTCCCATGCCAGACAGGTCAAAACCGAAGGGTCTGACAAAGAGCATCAAAGGGCAGGATGGGCTCTCTGGCCTTATGGCAACCATCCTAGGAGAAGGAAAACGCTAATCCCAAACCCGGGCAGATGGTGCTCATCCAACCCTGTAAGGCAACCATCTAAGAGAAGGAAACTAATAAAACCTATGACCCGAGGACCTCACTGCTACCCGAGGACCTCACAACTCTAATCAAACATACAGCCTGAGGACCTCGCTGCTACATCCATGCTTGCAAGGCCATGGCAGATGAACCTCTGGTTTAAAGGGTGAGGCCAGTTCTGTGCACGCTGCGCTCCACCAGAAAAATCCATTGCAAAGGCTCGAATGACAAATCCGGTTCCAAAAAAGCCCTGTAGCGACTGGCGAGGGACAAAACCGGCAGGCGTAAAGATTCACTGGAAGCCACAGACCCAACCCTGCATGCAGGCGGTTCAGGACATTGGTCGCTCGAGGCTGACCCGGGAGATGACAGTCTTGTTCGGCAGCATCCTGAATGACCAAGCAGCCTTTTTTAAGGAGAGCACTGCTTGCTCCATATGGAGAGGGGCCTAGAAAAGGTGGCCTAACGAAAGCTCATCCCCAAGTACGTGGTTGGCTAGCCACGGCCAACGGGAATCTTCTGATGCGGTCAAACCATTAAAAACAATTAAACCATTGTTTAATTGGAGGACGGCAAATGTTGTCCCCATCTTCAAAAAGGGGGGAAAAAAGGAACCCAACAATTATCGTCCAGTTAGTCTGACATCAATACCAGGGAAGATTCTAGAGCATATCATTAAACAGAGAGTCTGTGAACATTTAGAAGGCAATGCCATAATCACAAAAGGTCAACATGGGTTTCAGAGAAACAAGTCATGCCAGACTAATCTGATCTCATTTTGATAAAGTTACCAGCTTGGTAGATGAAGGGAACACTGTGGATATCGCATACCTTAATTTCAGTAAGGCGTTTGACAAGGTTCCCCATGACATTCTTGCAAACAAGCTTGCAAAATGTGGGCTAGACAAGTTAACTGTTCAATGGATTTGTAATTGTTTGACCGGCCAAACCCAAAGGGTGCTCAGCAGTGGCTCCTCTTCATCTTGGAAAGATGTGACCAGTGGGGTGCCACAGGGTTCGGTCCTGGGCCCAGTGCTATTCAACATCTTTATCAATGACTTGGATGAGGGAATAGAGGGCATGCTTATCAAGTTTGCAGATGACACCAAATTGGGAGGAGTAGCTAATAACCTAGAGGACAGGATCAAAATTCAAAATGACCTGGATAGACTGGAGAGCTGGGCCAAAGCTAACAAAATGAAATACAATATGGAGAAATGTAAAGTACTGCACTTAGGGCGGAAAAATTAAATGCATAGATATAGGATGAGAGAGACCTGGCTGAACGAGACTACGTGCGAAAGGGATCTAGGAGTCCTAGTAGAACACAAGTTGAACATGAGTCAACAGTGTGATGCGGCAGCTAAAAAGGCCAATGCAATTTTGGACTGTATCAATAGAAGTATAGCGTCTAGATCAAGGGAAGTAATAGTGCCGCTCTATTCTGCCTTGGTCAGACCTCACCTAGAATACTGTGTCCCGTTCTGGGCACCACAATTCAAAAAGGATATTGACAAATTGGAGTGTATCCAGAAAAGGGCAACTAAAATGGTGATAGGTCTGGAAACGATGCCTTATGAGGAGAGACTTAGGGAGCTGGGTATGTTTAGCCTGGAAAAAAGACGGTTAAGAGGCGATATGATAGCCCTGTTTAAGTATTTGAAGGGATGTCATGTTGAGGATGGAGCAGGCTTGTTTTCTGCTGCTCCAGAGACTAGAAGACGGAGCAATGGATGCAAGCTCCAGGAACAGAGATTCCACCTCAACATTAGGAGGAACTTTTTGACAATAAGAGATGTTCGGCAGTGGAACGCACTCCCTCAGAGCATGGTGGGGTCTCCTTCCTTGGAGGTCTTTAAACAGAGGCTGGATGGCCATCTGTCGGGGATGCTTTGATCGTGATTTCCTGCGTGGCAGGGGGTTGGACTGGATGGCCCTCGTGGTCTCTTCCAACTCTACAATTCTATGATTCTATGATTCTATGATTTATAAAGTTAAAACATTAAACATTGAAAATATTAAAATTCATGAAGACTATATGCAAACCTTAAAAACAGCACCACACAGCATTAGAATCATGTTTAAATATTTGAAGGGATGTCATACTGAGGATGGAGCAAGCTTGCTTTCTGTGGCTCCAGAGACTAGGACATGGAGCAATGGGTTCAAACTAAAGGAAAAGAGATTCCACCTAAACATTAGGAAGAACTTCCTGACAGTAAGAGCTGTTTGGCAGTGGAATGCACTGCTACCCAGGAGTGTGGTGGAGTCTCCTTCTTTGGAGGTTTTTAAGCAGAGGCTAGATGGCCATCGGCTGGGAGTGCTTCTGTTGTGTATTCCTACATGTCAAAGGGTTGGACGTGTAGAGCCCTTGTGGTCTCTTCCAACTCTATGATTCTATGTGAAGCTATGCATTGATTGTTCTAGGAGAATGTATGCATGCGTAAAAGACACCCACAGGATCCCAGCTGTACTATTTCATTGAACTCCCAGCTAACCCACTGAGAAAGGTGCTGCCTCTTCCTGTGGCATCATCTGCATTCTGGAAGCCAAGCTGTGCTCTTTTCACTTGTCATAACTCTGCTAATAGGTGATGGCTGGAGCTCTTGCATCTATCATGATGGTCTTCTTTCAAGCCATCTGCAGACAACCTCATTATAATAACACACCAAAGCACTCAGTGCAGTGCTTTGCTTAATGGGATGTGGTTTCCAGGAGGAAATGAGAAGTTCTTTTGCTTCAGCCAGCCTTTGCTAAACTTGGAAAGGGCAGGGAGGAATCACTCATTGCCTTCCTTCTTGTGGGAGGTGGTTATTATTTTGGCAAGAGACATTGCCACACTTGGGGCTAGTGTGAAAACCATTTGATATCACTAGTAAACAGGAAAACCCTTGCAACATTCCTAGTAACACTGTGGCCATGTTACACTAATTTACCACTTGATAAGACTGTGGTTCTCTAATAGCCTGCTACATTTTTGTGCCATATGTATAGTGGTGGGTGATGTCTCTCATGTTAATAGGGTGGTGAATCTGCTCTGGATTTTAGTCCAAACCTTAAAGGAGCTAACACGAACATCAAACAAGCTATCTGAGTTCTGAACCATATCCTGAAAGTAATTTCAGCACCTTGGAGAGCTTCTTTACATGGAAACCAAGTGATCTTCAACTACATATATCGTATATTCCAGCGTATAAGACAACTGGGCGTATAAGATGATCCCCCCCCCCAATTTTCAAGTAAAAATATAGAGTTTCAGATATACTTGCCGTATAAAATCACCTCCCAACACCTTCCCCCCCCCTCAGCCAGCCAGCCATATCTGGCGTATTAGATGACCCCCAACTTTTTAGGATATTTTCAAGGGTTAAAAAGTCATCTTATACGCCGGAATATATGTGCTGCTGAATGCAGAGATACTAGGGTCTGTCTAGACAGTGAAGAAACTCCTCATGGAATTTGAGGATAATACCTTTTGTTCTAATGAGATCCCATGGTCATTCACCATATTCAGAAGGAGAGGGGGGGCTGAAAAAAACTACATGAGAAAAGAATTCTCAACTTTTCCCAAGCTTTTTTTTTTTTTTTTTTTTTTTTTAAATGGAGGAGAAATGTGCATTCCTGCTTGTTAGGACAACTGAATTCAGCACAGCACATTCCCAGTTAAGAGCAGATGTAGAAAACTGATTGGCTGGATGTGTGTGTGTGTATAGGAGGCCTTGTCAGCCAGCCACAAAGTGGCTGGAACCACCATTTTTTATTTTCATGGTAGCGCTCAAGCACTTTTTCACTGTCCTGAGGCAACCAAATAGGTTCTTAACGTTGCACACCTTAGGTTTCCAGTTAAAAAAACCCATGTTCAGTAGCAGCAGTTTGTGGAGAATAAAAACACAAGTAATTCACTTGCAGCTACAATCTTGGTTCGCAAGCATGCCTCCGTGCGAACATCAAACATAGATGGCTTTGCTTATCAGCAGTCTTGCCAAAAACCTGTGGAGCTGAACAAATGTTGCTACAAATTAGCGTTATTATTCAACAATCTACATTATATCTTCTCATCTAGAGGACTCCCTAGAAGAGGGAGACAGACTCTGCTGCTCCAGAGACTAGGACAAGAAACAATGGATTCAAATTCCCAGAAAAGAGATTTTACAAAAACATTAGGAAGAGCTTCTTTACTGTAAGAACAGTTCAACAGTGGAATAGACAGAACGTAGTGGGCCCTCCATCTTTTGAGGTCTTTAAACAAAGGTTGAGCAGGAGTGCTTTAGTTGTGCCTCACTGCTGGATGGGGACTGGACTAGATTTCCCTTGCAGTCTTTTCCAACTCTGTGATTCTACGATTCTTCCAGTTCTATGACTTCTGTGATTCAGGTGAAGTTTAACCAAAGCAGAACTGATTAGTTGGCTTGAAGCAAAGAACAGACTTATGATTCTAAGAGCCTTTCTTAGTACCTCATTTAAGTATCTGAAGTAGGCAACACTCAAGGTTGATACAATTTGTGGAGCCCAGGGAAACTGAAAGGAAACTGTCTTTACTAACAAGTCTACTGACCTTGAAGTGCCCCATGGCAACATTAAGTGTATCAAAGCCATTAGCTTCTCCCTTAGGGAAACAATTGCTTCTTGTTGTCTTGAGGGTATGGTAATTGAGGACAGCCTAAAGCCCTAGTTTCCTCCAATTTGTCAGTGCAAAGGGGTCAGCGAAGGCAGTTCCAGGTAAGTTTGCTACAAGGCCTGTGGTTGCAGCTTCCAAATGATTTGTCATACAACAGGCTTCCCCAGCCTAGAAAATCGTATGAGCAAAAGTTTGCTAAGAAACTGGCATGGTGCCCTATCAGAGTGGAATTGCACATGCCTTATTTGCAGACAGTCTCATTTCAGTCCCAGGAAGATCATGGACAAGGGGGCTCAAACAGACTTGCAGATTTAGTCATCATCTGCAAGCGCGCTGATGACTAAAAAGGCCAATCCGAGATAAACAAGTCCGGTTGCAAAAAGCACAGCAGAAGGTCTCCTTGGGTGATGTTTTTGGGTGGCATATAAATAAAATAATAAAATAAAACAAACAAATAATGGTTTTAAGTTACAGGAGGGAAGATTTCAATTGAACATAAGAAGGAACTTCTTGACAGTGAGAGTGGTTCAGCAATGGACTCAATGGACTAGAGAGGTGGTGGAGTCTCTTTCTCAGGATGTATTCAAAAAATCAATGTTTCTCAGACTGGGAACCCACTGGGACATTATGCTAGTCTGTTATGACAGCAGTTTCTGTTTCTGCTCACTTGCGCAGGAAGACAGAGGGAGGGACAGAAGAGGAGGAAGCACTGGTGGCAGTGGGGAAAGCTACAGGCTCCTTGCAGCTTATTCTTCTAAGGCCTGGCTCCATTGGGACAAGAGGCTTCCTCAGAGCCAAAGCTCTCTGGAAAGGGTTTCTTGAACAATTATCTGTCCTGTGTCACAGGTGATTGATTGTCTAGACTAGCCCTCCGAGAGCACCTTGACTCCATGACCCTTTCCCCCTGAAGCCAGGTGTTTGAAGAATAGTAGTCCAGTGGGTTGTGCAAACCACACCTTAAAAGTGACTTGGCTCTGAGGACTCCCCCATGGTCATACCACTGATGTTGTATTGTCATGCACCTTCCTTCATCTTTCAGGACTGATTTAGTTGTGTCATCCTGCATGGCAGGTGGTTGGACTGGGTAGCCCTTGCAACCCCTTCCAACTCCAAGAGCTTGTCTTGATGGATGGTTTACTGGGAGTGGGTGAGCGTTTTCACACATTCACAGTGAACTTGATTTGTCTTCAGATTTCTGCACATATTCTCATCCATTCACATTGATTAGGATTGAGCAGGCACACTCATAAGCAGCAATTGATTAGGATTGATTAATTGATTAGGATTAATTAATTAGGATTAATGGGTTAATTGATTAGGATTAATTGATTAGGATTGAGTGGGCACACTCATAAGCAGATATTGCGTGAAAATGTGCATTGATGTGAATTTGGACAGCCACACATCTGAAAATGTGCATCTACAGGCATTTTCCAGGAAGCTCCCGGGAAAATCGCAAATCCTTTTACTGCTTGGTTTGTGGAGTTTTTAGCCCCTCTCCCTCCAAATATTGCAAATCATATTCAGGCACATCAAATTCTTTGAGGAGTACTTTGTGTAGGCAAGCCCTAACATTCTATGATTCTACAAAATCTCCCAGTGGTGGAGAATTGCAGACAACTGATCTATGACTGGTGAACGTTTTCTCTTGTGCTGTTGGAGTTCATGAATTCCTAACCTTTTGGACCATCTATAAGGTATACATCTTGTCTTTCCCCTTCCCCGGCTTTGTGCTTTGTGACTCCTGGTTTCCCATGAGCAACTTCAGAATGATTGAGATTTTGCCAGCATCTCAATCTCCCCTCAATCTCCGGTAACCTCCTAGATAGCACTGTAGGGCTTGGAGTGATTTGGCCAGTCTCCTGTGGCTACTGAACTCTACTGGATCCTGACCTTTTCTTGTTTCTAGGCACAGGACACCCCAAGATCAAGACATTTGAAGAAGAGGTAGCCCAGAGACAACAGCTTCCTTCTCACTCTTGCTGGTGGCCTTTTCTCCTTTTCTTCAGAGATGTTGTTGTTGGTGACAGTGGCTTTTTCTCTTTCTCCACACCATTAGCTTTCCCAGAATGGTGAGAGATCTGGAAGCCATGCCCTATGAGTAGTGGCTTAGGAAGCTGGGTATGTTTAGCACGGGGAAGAGAAGGTTAAGAGATGATATGTTAGCCATGTTTAAATATTTGAAGGGATATCGCATTGACGACGGAAGAAGCTTGTTTTCTGCTGCTCCAGAAACTAGGACACGGAGCAATGGACTCAAACTATAGAAAAAGAGATTCCAGCTAAGCATTAGCAAAAACTTCCTGACAGTAAGAGCTGTTCGGAAGTGGAATACACTGCCTGGGTGTGGGGTAGAGTCTCCTTTTTTGGAGGTTTTTAAACAGAGGCTGGATTGCCATCTGTCAGGACTGCTTTGTGTATTCCTGCAAGCCAGAGGATAGGACTAGATGGCCCTTAAGGTCTCTTCCAACTCTGTGAGTCTATGATTCCCTTCACCCTTGGCCTAAACATGCTGCTGGAGGTAACAGGATCCTGGCTGCATTCTGTAAATCCCAACTAGTACCAGCACCCGTGATCATTCTGTGAGCAAGAAGCAGCCAACAAGTTGCTAGATTTCTCCTGCTGTTTCTGCCACAAGTCAACATGCTGGGATCCTCTGAGATTAGTGGTGTGTTGCTCTGCTCTTTGCTTAACTGTGCAATGGCAGCTGCCATATGGCATTTGACATCTGAAGGCCTTAATTGCTGCCGATTGGAAAGGTTGTTTGAGGAATAAAAGAAGTCACACAGCCCCAGGGCCTTAGAGTAAATGAACCCACTTCGGAGAGGCAAATGTGCCAGTTTTCTTGCTGTGCAGCTACATTTTTAAATAGAGTTTCAATATCTTATCATACTAAAGCCCCAACTGTCAACGCATGCTCCTTATTTGCAAAATACACAATAGCTGACAGCTGAGCTTACAGTTCCAGACTGGGTTCACAGTAAATTCTTCAGAGCAAGTGTGGGCAAACTCCAGGGGCCCAGGGCCAATGTTCAACCTCCATGACTTGTGTTCACTTGTGCCTTGTTAAAAACTCTTTTGGGAGAAAAAGATAAGCTTCCTACCACATGTTGTTCTAGAACAGTACAACTCATAGAAACATAAAGTTGGAAGAGATCACAAGGGTCATCCAGTCCAACCCCATTCTGCCATGCAGGAATAAACAATCAAATCACTCCTGACAGAAGGCCATCCAACTTTTGTTTCAAAACCTCCAAAGAAGGAGACTCCACCACACACTGAGGCAGCAGCACATTCCGCTGCCTAACACCTCTTACCGTCAGGAGGTTTTTCCTAATATTTAGATGGAATCTCTTTTCCTGTAGTTTGAGTCCATTGCTCCATGTCACAGTCTCTGGAGTAGCAGAAAACAAGCTTGCTCCATCCTCATTATGACATTCCTTCAAATATTCAAACATGGCTATCATGTCACCTCTTAACCTTCTCTTCACCAGGCTAAACATGCCCAGCTCCCTAAGCCAATTCTCATAGGGCATAATGGCTTCCAGACCTTTCACCATTTTGGTTGCCCTCCTCTGGACATTCTGTAGCTTGTCAACATCCTTCTTGAATTGCGGTGCCCAGAACTGGACACACTATTCCAGGTGAGGTCTGAACAAAACAGAATAGAGTGGCACTATTACTTCCCTTGCTCTAGACGATATACTCCTATTGATGCAGCCTAGAATCGCATTGGCTTTTCTGAGTGCTGCATCACACTTCTGACTCACATTCAGCTTGTGGTCTACTAAGACTCCTGGATTCCTTTCACAGGTACTGTTGTCAAGCCAGATGTCACCCATCTTATTGTAGTCAGGAGGCACAAAGATGCTGCTGGAACTAGGTACATTGAGCCTGTATGAGCCCATTAGAGCTCTTAGATAATCTGAGGAGGCCCTTCTGTCTGTCCCGCCACCTTCTCAGGCTTGTTTAATGGGAACAAGGGAGAGGGCCTTCTTGGTGGCTGCTCCCAGACCTTGGAACTCTCCCTAGAGAGGCCAGGAGGGCACCGTCCTTGCTCTCCATCCGTCGGCAGGTCAAAACATTGTACTATGAGGCTTTACAAATGGATGAGGGTTGAATTTTTAATGTTGTGCTGTGCTGTTTTTAAGGTTTCCTGGGGTTTGTATATAGTCTTTTCATGCATTTTAATATTTTTAATTTTTAATGTTTTAGCTTATAAATTGCTTATTTTTTAAAAAAAATGTATTGATACTTTTATTTTGGCCTTTGTATGATTTTTCATTGTATTGTTTTAAATATGATGTTAGCCGCCTTGAGTCCCATTATTGGGAGAAAGGCAGGATATACGTGAATAAAATAAGTGAATAATAGCAATACATTGGGGAGAAACACCTTTCTGGTCTCTTACATTAGATAGTTTATGAATCACTGGTCTAGAGAACAAGTCTTCCAAGAGCAGTACTTCTCACTTTGATGAAAAATGGGAGGAGGCACAAGATAAGAGAAGTTTTGGAATGTGACCACAAAAATATGGGTACACATGTGACCTGTTCCTGATTAAAGGGGACAGCAGACATTATGTGAAGGAAATTTGGGTTTGTTATTTAGTGTATATTCAGCAGGGAGCTACAGCAAGTCTCAGACCTGCTGGATAAGTGCATCTGTATGAGTTCAAAACACAGGCCCACTCAATTGATCCATATCAATAAACCACCTCCAGTAGTTTCAGTCCAGCAGTTCTAGTCAATTTGTTTGTGAATCTAGCAAGTTCCAATAGTCCATTCAAAACCAAGACATTTTCCCCACCCACCAACCCAAAATACTTTGAATTTCAGTGAAGGTAACTGGGCCAATCTGTTTTCTCCCCAGTTAATGTGAGGATTTGAGGTAAGCACATAGCAGGTGGTTAAGATGGTGGGAGGACACCGTTTCCAAAATTCACTCTTCCAGCTGGAAAAAAAAATGGATTGTAGCTCTACCTCAAAGTAGCACTAACATGTACCAACCACATGTGTGGCTAAAGATGGGGTGCCATGAAAGTTAGAGGTTTATTGTGTCTTCAGGTTGACTCAGACTGATGACCATCTCCTAGGGGTGTTTGGCAAGATTTATTCAAAGAAGACTTTCCATTGCCTTCCTCTAAGGCTAATAGAGGGTGACTACCCTAAGGTCACCCAATGGGCTTCCATGGCTGAATGGAAATTTGAACTCTGCTCTCCAGGAGCCCTAGTCCAGTGCCCAAACCACTACATCACACTGGCTTTGTGAAAAGATTGCTTCGGATGATATTTGCCATTGCCTTTCTCTAAGGCTGAGAGAGTGTGACTTGCCCAAGGCCACCCAGGGGGTTTCCATGGTTGAGCAGGGATTTGAATCCTGGTCTGCTGGAGTCCTAAGACTTTATCAGAAATGGCAAATATGGCATCATAATGCAACCTAATAAACACAAAAGGGAGTCTATTTTACATGATGGCGTACTTTCACAATTATGTGTTGAAAATAAGGTGTTCTTTTTTATCGATGGGCCAAGCTATCAATTGAACGGCCATGGCATTTTTTCACATAATTGCAAGTGTATGAAACCACGTCCTGTTCTGCTGGTGTGATTCCAGCATCAATGGGTGGTTTCCACCAGACTACTTCCGGATAAGAACATGAAAACTAGCCATGGGACACTCTTTTTATGAACCTCCCTGTTTTGCAGGCAAGTTTTTAGGTGTGTTTCAGTGCTTGTGTGTTCGTTATGTTGTTTAATTTAGCTGTTTTTAGACTTTTAAGCGTGCTCGCATCTTCTCACGAGAACTGCCGAGATCATGTGTACCCGCCAACATGGAAGCACAGGGATGCCTTTTCACGCTATTACCGCACTGTTTTATATAAAAGGTTCTTTTGCCAGCACACTTATGGTTTAAAATATGCTGGCAAAGAAACATTTTTAGAGGCTCATTTGATAAAGTCCCTAGTCCAACTCTCAAACCACTATGCCATGCTGACTCAGGTTGTTATGTGCCTTCAAGTCAACTCTGAGTCATGGTGATGGTAACCCAAGGTTTTCTTGCCAAGATTTCTTCTGACGAGGCTTGCCATTGCTTTGCTCTGAGGTTGAGAAAGTGTAACTTGCACAAGGTCACATAGTGGATTTCCATAGCTAAGAAGGGATACAAATCCCAGTCTCCCAGTCTCCCAGTCTTAGGCCTTGTATATGAAATGTCCTCCCCCTATTCCCATGCCCAGCAGTCCAAGCGAGACAGGGGATTTGCCCCGATCCTAATCCGAACTGTCCAGATGATGTCTAGGAGTTCCAATGAGAATCCAGGGCAAATACCCCTTAAAATGGAGCAGACACATGGTAAAAAAGAAACCCTCACCATTTGCTGCTGTTCTTCCAGAGAAAACAATGAGTTCTGTTATTGCAATGGTGTGTGGGGGGGGGAGTGTCCACACACAATCCATGTGGTGCCCAGTGCAGCCATTTGCTGGCTGGGTCATGTGCATCTTGTCTGCTGAGGTCAACACGAGGTGCCGAGCCCTGAAACCATGGCCAGGTGCCTCATTCCTGGCCTCAGCAGACATGACCAGCATGGGGAAGAAAAGTGCCAGTTCATGCCTGGACTACCACAACAGAAAGGCAGGTAATGGAGGGGAGGATGCTGCAGGTCTGGGGCTGGAATAGTCCATCCAGAACGTGGAGTATTCCGGCCAGTGTAGAGCAGCCCTTAGTCCCACATTGAAACCAGTACCCTACACTGGATCAGTTTTCTTGGCCAAATGTATTTAGAGGAGGTTTCCCATTGCCTTATTTTTAAGCTGAGGGAGAGTGACTTACCCAAGGTCACTTGCCCAATGGGTTTCCATGAGCTGGAAGGGGATTCAGACCCCAGTCCCCCAAAGTCCTAATCCAACACTCAAACCACTTCATCATGCTGGATCCCTAAAACTAGCAGAGAAGATAATATTAGTCTGTGGGTCCAATCCCCCAGAAATATTTCCTGCACTTAAAAAAAAATTAAAATTATTTTTAAATTATTTTAAAAATATTTAACTTAATCATCATTTGTGTGAGTCTCATTCATTTTAATAGGACACACACATACACACACAAGTCCTGCTTGATTGTATCTTGAGTCACAACCATCAGAGAACGCAAAAATCCTTAACGGGTCTCTTACCATTCAGGCTCAATTAGGAAAATCTGCTCCTGCTGAATACAGAAAAGAAAGCCTTAAAACAACACTGATATGTACCGATCTGCAGTATATATTCAAAATTCAGCCGTGTGCTCCAAGTTATGCAAAAGAAGCTGAGATTCCATTTCTTTTTTAGGGCATGCACACACAATTTATGGATGAAATTGCATCAGCGAAATGCCCTCGAGGCAGGAGAAAAATACAGTAAATTATCTGTTTATTCTGCAATTTGCTTGCAATCTCACCATGATAAGATGAAGGTTCCTAGAGTGACTTCTCACTCCCTCCTTTCCTTATTGTGCTTTGGTCCTATTACCCAGAGTGATCTTCATGTTTTCATCTCTGACTACAAAAAGGCTTCTCTCTGGTCAGAGGAAAGGGACTTATAATGACATGCCCAAATGATCTAACAGCATCCCTTTCCTCATCTCTGAGATCAATCACAACAGAGTGCTGCCTGCACACACACAAAAATAAAAATAAAAATTGTCCTTGATGGACAGGCTGAAACCATCACCCAGTGAAATGTACACCTGCCTTTCTCTGCCTCGAGATATCCAAACCATTCTGCTTCACCATCTACTTTCTGGATTACAGGTTTTCTCAGGGAGCATTCAGAAGGGACTCGTCTGTTTTTTGGAGACCTTTCTATACGTTTTTAATGTTGGTGCTAGGAATGAGAAAGAAATGTTTGTTAACCTTTTCTTTTCAGTGGCCAATTTTCTTTATACAAATATTTCCAACTCATGGGCTAGCATCTGGTTGATGACTGAGGGCTTATCTACATAGGATAAATATCCTGGCTTGCCCCCGTTCCAAAGCCCTGCAGTCCATGTGATGCAGGACTTGTCCCATTCTGCCCTCGGGCAGTTATCACCACCCTTGCGGAAGATATGGGGGCAAGCCAGGGGAAGGCCCAATAAAGCTGAAAGAAGCTAAAGAGGGCATCCAGGCCTTGCCTTGCAGCAAGATGAGATTGAGTTATCCTCTTCAGCATCAGAAGATCTTCCTCAGACAAAGAAACTATTGGGCTGGTTCCCAGTTCAAGTGAGGCCTTCGACTCTGCTACAAGTATTGCTGGAGGGTATATGGTAGTTGGTTGTGGAGTGGTTGGAGCATGCCGGTTAGTCAGGCTGCTTTCCCCTCTGTTATACCTAATACGCCTGGGACTAGCACTGGGGGAGGAATTGCACCTTATTAGATGTGGCCTTGGGGGAACCCCATGTGCCCCCCCTTGGTATGGCTTCCCACCTAATTTTAACCCCAGGTTTGGTCAGGTAATCAAGGCAGGCTCACAAATGACGGGTAAGCAGACTTCTTCCTTAGACAAACACCTGTCACAGGCCACCACTGAGAAGATCTTGTGGGGAGATTATATGGACATTTTCTTCCTACTTTATTGTGAATTGGAGAAGAAAGAAAAGGAAGATCATAGATCATAAATTCATAGAGTTTGAAGAGACCACAAGGGCCATCCAGTCCAACCCCCTGCCATGCAGGAAAACACAATCAAATCATTCCCGACAGATAGCCATCCAGCCTCTGTTGAAAAACCTCTAAAGAAGGAGACTCCACCACACTCCCAGGCAGTGTTATTCTACTTCCAAACAGTTCTTACTGTCAGGAAGTTCTTCCTAATGTTTAGGTGGAATCTCTTTTCCTGTAGTTTGAACCCATTGCTTTGTGTCCTAGTCTCTGAGAAGCAGAAAACAAGCTTGCTCCATCCTCAGTATGACATCTCTTCAAAGATTTAAACATGGCTATCATGTCACCTCTCAACCTGCTCTTCACCCTCCTCTGGACACATTCCAACTTCTCAACATCCTTCCTGAATTGTGGTGCCCAGAACTGGACACAGGATTCCAGGTGAGGCCTGACCAAAGCAGAATAGAATGGCACTATTACTTCCCTCGATCTAGACACTATACTCCTATTAATGCAGCCTAGAATCGCATTGGCTTTTTTAGCTGCTGCATCACACTGCTGACTCATGGTCAGCTGTGGTCCACTAAGACTCCTAGATCCCTTTCACATGTAGTACCATCAAGCTAGGTTGGATTTGGATGATAGGATGATGGGGAGAAAGATTTGGATGATAGGGAGAAAGAAGAGACGAAGAAATGTAGTGTGGTTAGGAACTGGGCCAATCTACTGCCTGGCTTCTTCATATATGCAGGAGTCTTGACCAAGGCGGAGCCTCAGAGGGCTTATTCGTTGATACAGTACATGAACATTATTTATAGAGATTACATCGATTTCTCAGGGCCTGCTTGGCTCCTGTATAATGAATCCTTTAGAAGAAAGGCTGCAAAGTATCCCAACATGTGGTGGGCTCTTATACATGCTCAACTTTGGATGCAGGTCATGATGCCTGCAAGACTGACCCCGGGGGAAACAGCTGATAGTGGCCATCTAATTCAGAACAAGGGCACCTCCACAGTGTGTCCACAGGCCAAAGCTGATGTGCTCTGAATTTGGGGTTCAGGATGCATACTGTAAGTCCAGTCATGTATATCCCATCTGCGGAGACCCTCATTCTTTTTGGAACTTTCCTAAATGCAGGGCCAAGCAGGAGGTAGCCGGGAGCAGCAGGAAGGTAGGCAGGTGCAAGGCAAAACACACAGACACCCCACCAGCAAAAGGGGTCCTGTCCAATTAAGCTGGATAGGCTACTAGTGTGGCTGCTTTGAAATCCTGGTCAGGTATGTTGTTTGCCCTGAAATGTCCTCTTGAAGGCGGGGGGCGGGGGGAGGATTTTCACCATGTTTTTTCACCTCTCTGGGCCAATTTAGTGCCATGAGAGTCCTTTAAAAAAAAAAAATAGGAAGTGAACAGAACATGACTTCTGCTCACATCTTGTTGTTAAAAAAACCTCTCCTGCACCTAAAGTGGCCCAAGGGGGATAAAGATGTTGCAAAAATGTCCCCTGGAGAATGTTTGAGCAAATTTGGGAGCAATGTTTTTCACTTTTTTTCCCCTGGGGCAGTGCAGTAGGGGGTGCACCCCTCCAGAGTTTCCCAGGGGAACAATGGAGCCCCCTAGCTTTGCACAGGTCCCCACCCTCACTACAGGTAATAATAATAAATAATAATAAAATTTTATTTCTATCCCGCCCCTCTGCAACGCAATCGGGGCGGCTTACAATATAAAAACTCCATAGTCCCAGTACCCTAGCCCACCCCCCCCTTAAAATAATATTAAACTATAAAAGCTCATCCATCCAATGCATCTGCTGTAATTGGGGATACTAAAAGAATCCAGGTTGGTATTCCCAGGTTGCCAAAATGAGTGTGCATGTGAATCAATAGGCAAAGGGATCTTGTAGCACCTTGAGACTAACTGAACGGAAAAAGTTGTAGCACAAGCTTCTGTAGACAAGGGACTTCTCTACACTATTAAAAGCCCCACATCCCCCTGTGAATTCCCCTGTGGATCTGCAGCAATCAGGCCACAAATGGATGGCCCCTTCCCTGAATATAGGGCAATCAGGCCACACATCACATGGCCCAGATCCAGGGCATTCCAGGGTGTTTGACCTAGATGCACAGTTTTGAGGATTTGGAGTTTTCTCTGCATTTTTGTCCACTGCCACAGCTGCTGCCATGGCTGCAGACACTGTGATCATTTTAAAGCTCCAGAGGCAGTTTCCAGGGCGCCGTTTACATGATGAAAATGTCCCGGGAAGAATTTGTGTCAATCTCTGGCAGTTTACATGTACATCGGGTCGGGTACGTGATTTTCAGAAGGGGGGCCACCTTTTATCCCTCAACCTGCAGGACTTCCAGTCCCGCAGTTTGTGCCGGTTTTTAAAAAAGTCACTGGAGGATTCAGAAAATCGGAAATGTAAACAGCCTGGGACAAAATATCTCGGTACTAGGGGATGACCGGAAATGGTGACTGGGGGGGGGGGCTTAGAGATCAGCTACCAGAAAAGGAGGGGTCAGTCACCCGTTCAACAGATTCAGCCTCACCAGCTGAAAACAAAGGCATCCCTTCCAGCTGCACGAAGGTTTGTGTGTATGTGCGTGTACTCAATCACCTTTTTAAATGGATTTCTACACTGCAAACCCTTTAGCTTTAACCTCTTCCTCAACTGCATGTTACAAAGAGATCGTGGTGGGCAGAGGGTCGCCCATTCATCCCCTGCCTTGATCACCTCCCTGGGTCTGAACGAGCACAGTAAAATATTCCAGCCTCTGAGCGAATGAACACCCTTTAATTCCCCCTCTCTGTGTCTGTGTCTTTCAAAATGCCTGTCTGTCGCTGGCTTGCTGTAAGGGTTAACATTTTAAAGAGGCAAGGGGAAACCCAACCCCCCCCACCTCACCCAGCTTGATCTCCCTGCATCTGAGTGAAAAATCTCAGTCTGGGTCTTTCAAAATGCCTTCTGCCTCTGCTTAAAGCGAATGAAATTCTAAGCCTCTACTCGGCTTGATTTCAAAAGGAAAGGACATGGTTTAATTGTTCCTCTGTCTGAGGTCTTTCAAAATGCCTTCTGCCTCTGCTTAAAGGGTTAACATTTTAAAGAGGCAAGGGGAAAACCAAACCTCTTCCCCCTCTCTTTACCCCCCCAGCCAGCCAATAGCATTGCTTGTGGCGCGGAACTCTAAAGGAAGTGAGTCACCAAGGTTGTGAAAACACGAGTAATCGCATCCTTGATTGACAGCCAAAAAAAAAAAAAATTCCAGTAAGCTAAACATGTGTAAACAGCAAAAGCATGGGATATAACAGTGCGGGACCAATAAAGACTTTTGTCATGTAAATATCAATCACGGGATCTTCCAGGATTTCCTAAAGAGTTACAAAAATCATATAAACAGCGAGGGGCGGATACGGGATCAGGAAATCACGATAAGCCCCGCGACAATTTTTGTTGTGTAACTGGCACCCAGCTGAAGAGAGAAGTTTTCTCCCTCCCCCTGGCTCATCAGTGCTGCTTCTGTCCATTCTTGGCTTGCCCATCACTTCCTTCAAGCACTTCCGTTGCTTTCTTCAAGCACCTCTTCCTGTAACAGACAAGCGGGAGAGCGGGCAGAGGCAGCACTGCAAAGCTGGGAAAGGGAGAAAACCTCTCCCTTTTGGCCAGGAACTGCCTCCTGACCTTTAAATTATGGTCAAGGTGCTGGTGGTAGCAGTGATGGTAGTGGTGGACATAATTCCACAGGGATAGTGAAGACAAGGTACCCCACATCACTGAGGAGAATAATAATGTGTAGGGATTTGGGATGGATGCGGGCAGAACTCCATTCAGAGTTTTTGCTCCACATGTAGACAAGCTCTTGGTCTCCATGCACCTGAGGAAGTAGACCAAATCTATGAAAGCTTCTGCTACAACTTCCTTCTCTCAGTCTCAAAGGTGCTACAAGTTCCCCTTGCTTACTGATATTCCAGACTAAACATGAAAATGTCTTTGAATTCTACCCATTTGAATCAATAGTGGATTTAACAGTTCTGGGCACCATCATTGAAGAAGAGGATTGATATTCTGGAACATGCCCAGAGAAGGTCAACCAAGATGGTCGAAGATCTGAAAACCAAGCCTCACAAGGAAAGACAGAGAGAGCTAAGATGATTAGCTTGGAGAAAAGATGACATGATTGTTATTGTGTACCTTGAAGTCTTTTCTGACTTATGATGACTGTAAGGCAACCCTATCGTGGGTTTTCTTGGCAAGATTTCTTCAGAGGGGGATTACCTTTGCCTTCCTCTGAGGCTGAGAGACTGCGACTTGCTCAAGGGGGTTTCCATGACCAAGCAGGGATTTGAACCCTGGTCTCCAGAATCATAGTCTAATGTTGAAACCATTATACCACACTGTGGCTCATCATGGCACCTGATTGCTATCTTTAAATATCTGGAATATCCTTAAATATTGGAGGATGGTGGATTTGCCTTCTTTGGATGTCTTTAAAGGTTGGTTTGGATGGGCGTGTTACCAGAATGCTTTTCAGCATGGAGACGCACTATCCACAATGCTCAGCCCTTATTTGAGAACTCACACCGAACAAGTCTTGAAGAGAAACGACAACGCAGAAAGAATCACAACCCGGAAACATCACCCAAGGAGACCCTCTGCTGTGCTTTCTGCAACCAGACTTGTTTATCTCGGATTGGCCTTTTTTGTCATCAGCGTGCTTGCAGAAAGCGCAGGATGAGTCCTTTCTGAATCTTTGTTTGTGAAGAAAAGCCAGAGAGAGATTGCATGGCAAGAGGTTGATCTTTTGGCCTTTGTGGGATCCCTTCCAACTCTATGATTATATACATGCTGAGTCAACATATAGGTAAATCCTATTGATTAAATGGGTCTACTCTAGTTGGATCTACTAGTAGGATTCAAGCAAATTTTCCAATAAAAAGTGTTTCTTTTCATTCAGGTTTTTGACAAAAATAAAAATGAAGTCCGTACAAACTTCTTTGGGTCAGGCAAACTCTTTTAACAATGCCAATACTAAAAAGTGTTTGTATCCAAAGTCAAGACATCGCCAAGGATTAGTCGGTCATTGTTTCTTCACTATTTACAACAGCATCTGAGTTTATTATCTCCCTTTTCTTTCCTCTATCACCAGCAAATGTCAGATATATTTCCTTCCAAGGAACTGGAGTGAAATGCCACTGGTAGCAAGTTTTAAAATAAGGATCATATAAACTGGATATTGTGGTTCAATTCAGTGTATAAATTTCCATTAAATTGTCTGTAAAATTTCTCCCACAGAGAGTTTCTCATCTCTTTTTTAAAAAAAGAAAAAGCAGAGGACAAACTATGACCCTGTACCATTTTGGGAGACGACACGCAAAAGATGCCCATCTTTTGTCATTGATTTTTATGAAAGCTTAGCAGATTGAACTTCTATTTCATTACAGTATTTATTCCCCAAGACTTTGCAAAATAATTATTCTTAGGTTTGCCCATCAGTTTCTCATAAAACATATAATTATGCCTTAAGGAAGCCAGTTAGTCGCCGAAAAGCTTTTACAATAATCATAAAAGGGATACGGAGAGATACTTCATAAAGAGCAAATAACCGTTAAAATAACAGAAAGCAATGATTGGAATATTGAACCCTCTGTGTATTTTACCAAGTTAAACCAGTCCTTCTATTATGAACTCTGCTTCCCAAAGATAAAATTTGTCTCAGTAAATACGGTTGGCTCCCTCCTCTTCCTATACTGCTAGCTTTGGGCTGCAATGGTTTTTGAGGTGTGTGAAGGATGAAGAAATGTCATTTACTTCTTCTGCCTTTTGCTGCACCATGGGAGACTAACCTTTGCTGAGACAACATCTCCTTTCAGCTGGCAGACTTCACTGGGAGCCCGCCAGGGTCCAAAACGCGACTCACAGTAACTGGCTGTGACCATCCCTGTCTAACTTACCTTGACCTGATGGTATGCCTGTGTAACTGACCATGATTTACCTCAGAATCCTGTTGCTGTCTCTCTCAAACACAAATTCTGCTACAGAAACAGTTGGACATTTTTGTCCAATGCAGAATGTCTGCATTCAGTTCAAGGTTACAGAAACAGAGTTGTACATGCAGTGCCATTGGGCATACCAATGCTCGTTGCTCATGGCTGCATGATGCCCATGAATGTTCCTTATACGTTGTGCATAGCTGTGCACTGTGCATGTGGTTGAGCATTCAGCTGCCCATTTTCCTGGTTCAGTCATGCAACACTGATATTCAACACAAGGATTGTGTAGCACAATTAGCACGTAACTCTACATGTGGAGTTTTCCACAAGACAACCTCAATGTAAGGACCTTGACCAATGACTTTCACTCACCTACATTATGGGATGGTCTCGACCAGACTGGAATGGACTGAGTTTGTATGCCTGGACTGTTTGCTTGTGACTTGCTTGGCTGGATATGGCTTACTGCAGTCTACATCGGTTTGATACAACTTCTTTCTTGCTTTGTGGATCCGTGACTCAAGCTTTGGTGGAACTGGGTAGCCCCACCTATCTCGTTCCAAATATGACATACAGTGGGCCCTTGGTATCCACTGGGATTTGGTTCCAAGACCACCATGGATGCCAAAATCCATGGATGCTCAAGTCCCATTATATACAATGGCATAGTAAAATGGCACCCCTTATGGTCCCATTCAATGGTGAACAGAAAAGTTTGCTTTTTGGATTTTTTAAATACTTTCAAGCCATGGTTGGTTGACTCCATTGATAAAGAATCTGTGGATACAGAGGGTCAAGTGTACTCACAACTCCCAGTAGCTCTGGCCAGCACAGAATTTCAGTTCAATGATCTCTGGAGGGCCCCATGATTCACACCCCAGTTTCAATCTGATTGTTAATCCTAACTAGATTCATTGAATCAGAATAGCCCAACTTTCAAACCAGTATACCATGCTGACTCCCTATTACACCCATAATGGGCCATTTCAGCATAGCCTGCATGAGAACAGAAATGTTCTCTCTTACCAGCATGGTCTATCTTCCAGCCTATCTTTCAGCATGTTTGGGCACTTTATCAGTCTATCAGGAACAGCATTCTTCATCTATTACACATTACCAAAGGTAGACTAATCTGCGTGGCTCCATCTTGGCTCCTTTTATTCTGTCCCTAGTTTTGCCCAAGCAATCAGTTGTCCAATCAAAAT
Source organism: Gambelia wislizenii (assembly GCA_030847615.1). Classification (NCBI taxonomy): domain Eukaryota; kingdom Metazoa; phylum Chordata; class Lepidosauria; order Squamata; family Crotaphytidae; genus Gambelia; species Gambelia wislizenii. The sequence goes on along the minus strand of JAUMIR010000001.1, from coordinate 497,088,308 downwards.
AAATCAAAACAAAGAGGCTGGTGGTTCCCACATTTATGATATCCAATCAAAATGGAGTTCCTTAAACTATGAAGTGATTGCAGTATACTACGAGTCTCATATCCTAAAGAATGTGATATAGTAGAAGGCTTTGGCAGCCTACCAGTGTAATTCCTTCAGCTATTACATCTCCTAGGAGGTTGTCCTCGGTCACATCTGCTTACATCTCAGTTCTGTTAGAAGTGCCTCTGCTAAAAACAATCGGGGTGGTTTACAACAATTAAAACTCTACAATACCAGCACCACCCACCACACTTTCCCCCATAAAAGGACATTAAACAATATATAATTAAAACCATCTAGCTAAAATCACATTAAAAACAAATATATACAAGACTAAAAAAAAGGCCAGGAGACGCAGCTCCTGAGGCTGTGATCTAATTAGGAAAGGCCTGCCGAAAGAGATCCGTCTATAGTGCTTTAAAAAAAGCACTACTCAAGCTCATCAACTGACGGATCTCGTTTGGCAGGCCATTCCATAATTTGGGGATGATTACCAAAAAGGCCCTCTGGGAAGTTGCAGACAGCCTAGATTTTTGTGGCTGAAGCAAATTCCTCCCAGAGGACCGGAGTGTGTGGGGAGGATTGTATGGGAGGAGGCGGTTCTGAAGATAAGTTTGACCCAAGCCAAATACTGTCTTCTGCTTAAAAAAAAAAAAAAAGCATAAAAAAACCCAACCCACATATGACTTTTGCACAGAATAAGTCCTGAACTGCAAATAGTCTTTGGACTTTATCAGACCACCCCCCTAAACCCGTTCTTTTGCCAGCATAACATCTGCCATTTTTTTATTATTATTATATTTTACAATTCTTCTACAGAATAATAAAAAAATTCATTTCCACTTCCTTCTCCATTGTTGTTTGAATTTAAACCTTCTGTTTGGAAACATCTACCATTTTTATGCTGGCCAAAGAACTCCCCATGGCACACTTACCTCCTATCTGTGCTAAAGACTGCCCCGGCAATGATGGAGGAGTGAATGGAGCTCCATTCACTTCCTCTATTGAAATCCCACAGATTCTTGTGAGAATACACAGTGCGGGATATTCAAAAATAAAAATTAAAATAACAAAGTTTTAAAAGGCACATAAACACACTATAAAAGTCCCAAGGAAACTGGGGAGGGCCATAAAAATTGTGTCACCTACCTGGATGTTACAATCTCACCCAGAAGTGTTATTGCTGGACCGGCCATTGATGCTGCATTCCCATGAGTACAATGGTGCATGGATTCAAATGCTGGCAATGCCGGCACAAAAGCACCATGGGGGATCAATTGACACAGCTTGGGGTATCAATAAAAAAGCAGTTTTGGATAAATTGCTGGCTTGGGGCATCAATAAAAAAGTAGTTTTTGGACTAGACATGATTGAGAAAGGGTGATGTTGTCTGGCATGCGCACCCTTTGATGTAAATTGTTAGGTGTCCTTATGATGCCGTATTTGGATGGTCTGATAAAGTCCATAGACAACTGCACAGGTTTTGAAGCCTTTCTCATAGAAGGAAGAAAACTGCTGAAATTGCTCCCTTCAAGATGTAATTAGGGAAGAATGACATCTTTATGATATAGACAGATAGATGCCCACGGATGTCATCTGGGGAAAAAAATGAATATTGGAAAAATGCATAGAAAAACATGCACATTATGGAAAATACAGTAGGCAAATACATTTGTCAATGGGGGTAGGTGTATAATCCAGGGATGGGCAAATATCAGCTTCTTGGGGCCACATCTGGCCCCCGCATGCCATTTTTGTTTTCTCTTTGATGCCTGCAGACTTCCTGCATCATCTTTTTTAATGCCTCCCCCCAATGTATATGGTTTACACTGTTTTTTGTTTTTAACTCACTAGTTTTTCACTTCATTTTTTAAAATGTGGGAGGGACTATTTTGGCTGTCTGGAGGGTTCCATGTGTCAGATATTGCTTCCAGGCCCTCTGCATTTGCCCAGCTGTGACTTAAGTCATGTGTAGAGGGTTTATTAAAAAATGTATACAAAAAATGGACACATTTGAGGAGGAAACACACAAAACAGGGAAAGAAATTGATCAACAAAAATTAAAGGGAAAGGGGGGTAGATTGGACAGAGACCAGGGGACCCTTCACCTTACATAGTTACAGTGCTATGATTCCACTTCAATTGCCATGGCTGCATCCTGTAGAATCCTGGGCTTTGTCATTTGGGGAGGGTCTAGGGGAGTTCTCTGGCTGAGAATTCTAAGTACCCCTCCCTAAACTGTAAATCCCAGGATTCCAGAAAATAACTATCCTAGTTGACCCAGCATAGCATATGCCAGATTTGAAAGATTTGCATGGTTCAGCTACATACTATTATTTTAGGAGAAAATAATTTCATTGTTTTACATGTGAGTGGTGAGTGGCTGAGGGAATGAGAGGAGGGAGGGGCTTTCATGAGGCTGGGGGTGTAGATGCAGATTGAGTGGCAGGAGTGGAGTGTGAGGTGGCAGGAGTGAATTTGCATGTGGGTGGTGATTGGCTGAGGGAATCATAGAATCATAGAATCATAGAATCATAGAATCATAGAATTGCAGAGTTGGAAGAGACCACGAGGGCCATCCAGTCCAACCCCCTGCCACGCAGGAAATCACAATCAAAGCATCCCCGACAGATGGCCATCCAGCCTCTGTTTAAAGACCTCCAAGGAAGGAGACCCCACCACGCTCCGAGGGAGTGTGTTCCACTGCCGAACAGCTCTGACTGTCAAAAAGTTCCTCCTCATGTTGAGGTGGAATCTCTGTTCCTGGAGCTTGCACCCATTGCTCCGTGTTCCAGTCTCTGGAGCAGCAGAAAACAAGCCTGCTCCATCCTCAGTGTGACATCCCTTCAAATACTTAAACAGGGCTATCATATCGCCTCTAAACCGTCTTTTTTCCAGGCTAAACATACCCAGCTCCCTAAGTCTCTCCTCATAAGGCATTGTTTCCAGACCTTTCACCATTTTAGTTGCCCTTCTCTGGACACGCTCCAATTTGTCAATATCCTTTCTGAATTGTGGTGCCCAGAACTGGACACAGTATTCTAGGTGAGGTCTGACCAAGGCAGAATAGAGTGGCACTATTACTTCCCTTGATCTAGACACTATACTTCTATTGATACAGCCCAAAATTGCATTGGCCTTTTTAGCTGCCGCATCACACTGTTGACTCATGTTCAACTTGTGGTCTACTAGGACTCCTAGATCCCTTTCGCACATAGTCTCATTCAGCCAGGTCTCTCCCATCCTATATTTATGCATTTCATTTTTCCGCCCTAAATGCAGTACTTTACATTTCTCCGTATTGAATTTCATTTTGTTAGCTTTGGCCCAGCTCTCCAGTCTATCCAGGTCATTCTGAATTTTGATCCTGTCCTCTAGGGTATTAGCTACTCCTCCCAATTTGGTGTCATCTGCAAATTTGATAAGTATGCCCCTAATTCACTCATCTAAGTCATTGATAAAGATGTTGAATAGCACTGGGCCCAGGACAGAACCCTGTGGCACCCCACTGGTCACATCTTTCCAAGATGAAGAGGAGCCACTGCTGAGCACCCTTTGGGTTCGGCCGGTCAACCAATTACAAATCCATTGAACAGTTAACTTGTCTAGCCCACATTCTACAAGCTTGTTTGCAAGAATGTCATGGGGAACCTTGTCAAAGGCCTTACTGAAATCAAGGTATGCAATGTCCACAGCATTCCCTTCATCTACCAAGCTGGTAACTTTATCAAAAAAAGAGATCAGATTAGTCTGGCATGACTTGTTTCTCTGAAACCCATGCTGACTTTTTGTGATTATGGCATTGCCTTCTAAATGTTCACAGACTCTCTGTTTAATGATCTGTTCTAGAATCTTCCCTGGTATTGATGTCAGACTAACTGGACGATAGTTGTTGGGATCCTCTTTTTTCCCCTTTTTGAAGATGGGAACAACGTTTGCCCTCCTCCAGTCTGCTGGGACTTCTCCTGTTCTCCAGGAGTTCTCAAATATTATTGCCAATGGCTCTGAGATTATATTTGCCAGCTCTTTTAATACTCTTGGATGTAGTTCATCTGGTCCTGGAGATTTAAATTCATTTAGATTAAGAAGGTATTCCTGTACCACCTCTTTACTTATTTTCAGCTGGATTTCCCCTATTGTGTCCTCTGTTCCATTTTCCTCAGGTTGGTCCTCCTTTTCCTTTTCTGAAAACACTGAGGCAAAGAAGGTGTTGAGTAATTCTGCCTTTTCTCTGTCCCCTGTTAGCATTTTGCCATCTTCTCCACGTAGTGGCCCTATCATTTCCTGCTTCCTCCTTTTGCTGCGGACATACCCAAAAAAACCCTTTTTATTGTTCTTAACCTCCCTAGCAAGCCTGAGCTCATTCTGCACTTTAGCTTTTCTGACTTTACTCCTACACGTGTTCGCTATCTGTTTGAATTCTTCTTTGGTGATTTCCTCCCTTTTCCATTTCCTATACATGTTCCGTTTAAAACTTAGCTCCATTGAAAGTTCTTTAGTCATCCATCCTGGTTTCTTGAGACACCTCCCATTTTTCTTCCTCAATGGTACTGTTTGAAATTGTGCCTTCAGTATCTCCCTTTTGAGAAAGTCAAAACCGTCTTGAGGTCCCTTCTCTTTTAGTATTCTTGACCATGGGATCATCCCCAGTATTTCCCTGAGTTTATTGAAATCAGCTCTCCTAAAGTCAAGAATGCGTGTCTGACTAAGTCAAGAATGCGTGTCTGAAGGAGAGGAGGGAGGGGCCCTTGTGAGGCTGGGGGTATAGATGCAGATTGAGTGGCAGGAGTGGACTGTGAGGTGGAGAAGGAATTTGCATGTGGGTAGTGATTGGCTGAGGGAGTGAGGGGAGTGAGGGGGTTGGTTGGGTAAGCAGCCAATCAGCACACTGGGAAAGGAAACATATGCAAGAGCTTTATATAGATGTATAGATACACACACACACACACACGGATGCCTGTATGTATCTGTGGGGTTTCAGTTCACAGACTTACAACAGAACCCAGAAACTGTGGATAACAGTGAATGCCATTGAAAATAATGGCACTTTGGTTTAAAATACCATAGAGTTGCCTTGGAGGACCTAGAAAATGTCTAGAAGGATTCCTCTCTAGGCATTTTCTAGGAAGACTCTATGATAGCTGTTTCTCTTTTTATGTCCTGTGGATAACGGAAACTGAGGATATTGTTTCTGTGGATATGGAGGTCCGAGTACATGTTTGTGTATCTGCCTGCCTGAGGGCAGAGGTCTGCAGTTGGTGCCATCCTCTCTATGTGACCGCTAAGGTCCATGCATTGTGTGAATGTGGGAGAAGCACCTTCTCTTTTTGGAGACTTTTTAGGGCAGCAATGCTGATTTCATTTAGGCGCCAAGAAAAATACGGCTGTTTATTAAAGCCTTGGGCCTCACTGACTTATTGCAAAATGCTAATGCACATGGTTTTAAAGCTATTTTAATCTTCTAAACCCAATTTAAATTGTTAATCATATTTAATCTGTGTTTAGTCTCTTTAAATTGTTTTATTGTTGTAAATTGTTTTGGCTTGTTTGCATGTGATTTTACTTGTACGCCGCCCTGAGATCTTCCAATATAAGGTGGGAGAGAAATCTTTTAATCAACGAATGAGATATAAAATAGAATGTTGCCATGGCAGGTAAAACAGAATGATAGCACTATAACTATGTAGTGTGAAGGGGCTCCAGATGTTGTTGTGGGAAGGGGATGAAGTTGGCAGATAGATGTGAATCCTTTGGCCCTGGTCCCTCTTTTCTAAGGTCCCCCAAACTCCCTAGAGATGAGAGAAGTGTATCTCAACCATTATGGAGTAGAGGATTGGCCCTAAGTCATGCTACCAAATGCCTGTATCCAGTCATGGGTGCACAGTTCCCATTAATTTCAAAATCACTCACAGATGACACCCACACAAACCCCCCTTTTGCTTTGGTCACCCCTGTTCTTGTCTTTCCCTCCTGCTTCCGAGTATATAAAGTGTTCATACCTGGATTATTTGCAAAATAGAATTGAGACACCCGGCATGATTTATTTGGTAAATTAGCCCTCGGTCTGTGGAGAAAGAAGGTCAGGCACTTCATTAAATTAGATTAATGGCAAACAATTGCTATCTGTTAATCCCGGGTGCCAGCAAGGATCTCCTTGCTAGTGGGAAATGCAGCCATGACACATATTTATAGTGGGCATGGCCCCTGCCACCAGACAGATGGGTCCTAGAGTCCTTCTCAGCATCATTGCCAAACATTAACCGCTGTCTGGAGCAGGAGAAGAATGGAGCAGCCCCCCCCCCCAAGATAGTGTGACTTTAGCATGACAGTGAAGGCTGGAAACAGACTGGGTGACTAATCTTCCTTTTACCATCCTGATTGTAGAGTCGACCCTCGGTATCCACGGATTTGGTATCCATGGATTCCACCACCCATGGCTTGAAAATATTTTTTTAAAAATCCCAAAAGCAAGCCTTGCTGTTTGCCATTTTATATAAGGGACATCTGTGAAGAGTTACATTTAGAGGCATGCATGAGGAGCAGCCAGTCATAGCACAGGAAGCTGTGATGCGAGGCGCCGCTGTGAGAGTGAGGCTGAGAGAGTGTGAGTTGAGAGAAAGCAGTTGGATGGGTCAGGTGTGAGAGAGAGTTGGGAGTGAACTATGATGATAGAAAGGTGTGAATCAGTTGAGAGAGACTAGAGAGGCAGTAGATGTCTGAGAGTAACATGTCTGTCACTAAATGAAGGAGCCAGTGCTGTTATTCGGTATTACACAGTTGTGAGATTTCATAGAATCATAGAATCATAGAATTGCAGAGTTGGAAGAGACCACGAGGGCCATCCAGTCCAACCCCCTGCCACGCAGGAAATCACAATCAAAGCATCCCCGACAGATGGCCATCCAGCCTCTGTTTAAAGACCTCCAAGGAAGGAGACCCCACCACGCTCCGAGGGAGTGTGTTCCACTGCCGAACAGCTCTGACTGTCAAAAAGTTCCTCCTCATGTTGAGGTGGAATCTCTGTTCCTGGAGCTTGCACCCATTGCTCCGTGTTCCAGTCTCTGGAGCAGCAGAAAACAAGCCTGCTCCATCCTCAGCGTGACATCCCTTCAAATACTTAAACAGGGCTATCATATCGCCTCTAAACCGTCTTTTTTCCAGGCTAAACATACCCAGCTCCCTAAGTCTCTCCTCATAAGGCATTGTTTCCAGACCTTTCACCATTTTAGTTGCCCTTCTCTGGACACGCTCCAATTTGTCAATATCCTTTCTGAATTGTGGTGCCCAGAACTGGACACAGTATTCTAAGTGAGGTCTGACCAAGGCAGAATAGAGTGGCACTATTACTTCCCTTGATCTAGACACTATACTTCTATTGATACAGCCCAAAATTGCATTGGCCTTTTTAGCTGCCGCATCACACTGTTGGCTCATGTTCAACTTGTGGTCTACTAGGACTCCTAGATCCCTTTCGCACATAGTCTCATTCAGCCAGGTCTCTCCCATCCTATATTTATGCATTTCATTTTTCCGCCCTAAATGCAGTACTTTACATTTCTCCGTATTGAATTTCATTTTGTTAGCTTTGGCCCAGCTCTCCAGTCTATCCAGGTCATTCTGAATTTTGATCCTGTCCTCTAGGGTATTAGCTACTCCTCCCAATTTGGTGTCATCTGCAAATTTGATAAGTATGCCCCTAATTCCCTCATCTAAGTCATTGATAAAGATGTTGAATAGCACTGGGCCCAGGACAGAACCCTGTGGCACCCCACTGGTCACATCTTTCCAAGACGAAGAGGAGCCACTGCTGAGCACCCTTTGGGTTCGGCCGGTCAACCAATTACAAATCCATTGAACAGTTAACTTGTCTAGCCCACATTCTACAAGCTTGTTTGCAAGAATGTCATGGGGAACCTTGTCAAAGGCCTTACTGAAATCAAGGTATGCAATGTCCACAGCATTCCCTTCATCTACCAAGCTGGTAACTTTATCAAAAAAAGAGATCAGATTAGTCTGGCATGACTTGTTTCTCTGAAACCCATGCTGACTTTTTGTGATTATGGCATTGCCTTCTAAATGTTCACAGACTCTCTGTTTAATGATCTGTTCTAGAATCTTCCCTGGTATTGATGTCAGACTAACTGGACGATAGTTGTTGGGATCCTCTTTTTTCCCCTTTTTGAAGATGGGAACAACGTTTGCCCTCCTCCAGTCTGCTGGGACTTCTCCTGTTCTCCAGGAGTTCTCAAATATTATTGCCAATGGCTCTGAGATTATATTTGCCAGCTCTTTTAATACTCTTGGATGTAGTTCATCTGGTCCTGGAGATTTAAATTCATTTAGATTAAGAAGGTATTCCTGTACCACCTCTTTACTTATTTTCAGCTGGATTTCCCCTATTGTGTCCTCTGTTCCATTTTCCTCAGGTTGGTCCTCCTTTTCCTTTTCTGAAAACACTGAGGCAAAGAAGGTGTTGAGTAATTCTGCCTTTTCTCTGTCCCCTGTTAGCATTTTGCCATCTTCTCCACGTAGTGGCCCTATCATTTCCTGCTTCCTCCTTTTGCTGCGGACATACCCAAAAAAACCCTTTTTATTGTTCTTAACCTCCCTAGCAAGCCTGAGCTCATTCTGCACTTTAGCTTTTCTGACTTTACTCCTACACGTGTTCGCTATCTGTTTGAATTCTTCTTTGGTGATTTCCTCCCTTTTCCATTTCCTATACATGTTCCGTTTAAAACTTAGCTCCATTGAAAGTTCTTTAGTCATCCATCCTGGTTTCTTGAGACACCTCCCATTTTTCTTCCTCAATGGTACTGTTTGAAATTGTGCCTTCAGTATCTCCCTTTTGAGAAAGTCAAAACCGTCTTGAGGTCCCTTCTCTTTTAGTATTCTTGACCATGGGATCATCCCCAGTATTTCCCTGAGTTTATTGAAATCAGCTCTCCTAAAGTCAAGAATGCGTGTCTGACTATGCCTGGCTTCTCCTTTCCATTGTATAACAAACTCCAGGAGAACATGATCACTCTCACCTAAGGATCCCACCACTTGCACCCCATTAACCAGGTCATCTCTGTTGGTTAGGATCAGATCTAAAATAGCTGACCCCCTTGTTGCCTCTTCCACCTTTTGGACCATGAAATTGTCTTCCAGGCATGTAAGGAATTTGCTAGACCTTGTAGTTTTGGCTGAGTTAGATTGCCAGCAAATATCAGGATAGTTGAAGTCACCCATCACTACTACATCTCTCCTTTCTGTATGTATGTTCATCTGTTCTAGAAAGGCAACATCCAATTCCTCCGTCTGATTTGGGGGTCTGTAGTAGAGTCCCACAATAACATCCCTGTTGTTTCCCTCCCCTTTAATTTTTATCCAGATGCTCTCCACCTGGCTTCCAGTATTGATGTCATGGATCACTTCACTGGTGTAAATATCCCTGACATATAATGCTATTCCTCCTCCTTTCCTGTTTGGCCTGTTTCTCCTATAAAGGTTATACCCCTCTATTCCTACATTCCAATCATGAGACTCGTCCCACCAGGTTTCAGTAACACCTATTATATCATATTTGTTTTGTAGTGCAAGGAGTTCTAGTTCATCTTGCTTATTTCCCATGCTCTGTGCATTAGTGTAGAGACATCTGAGACCATGTGTTCCCTTTACTTGCTCCCTGTGCAAGTTTTTTTGCCTCCCACTGTTGGGTCCTTGCGCTGTTTGCCTTGTTCCCTCTATGACAGTTTGACTATTTTCTCCAGCCCTTTTGCCTTCCAGAATACTGTCTCCCTCCCCCATTTGACTCAGTTTAAAGCCCTCCTGATCAAATTCTTGAGAGTGTTGGCAAAAATGTTTCTTCCAACTGTTGTAAGATGCACCCCATCTCTTGCCAGAAGTCCCCCTGCATGGAAGCGCAGTCCATGATCCAAGAATCCAATTTGTTCTCGGCGACACCATCTACGGAGCCAGTTGTTTACGTCGGCTATTTTCCTCTCCCTTCTTGGACCATGCCCTTCAACTGGCAGAAGAGACGAGATGACCACCTGTGCGTTCATTTCTTTCAGCTTCCTCCCCAGGGCCTCATAATCTCTTCTGATCTTGGGAAAGCTGTGCCTTGCAGTATCATTGGTTCCCACATGGACCAAAAGGAAGGGGTAATGATCCGTAGGCTTGATGAGTCTTGTCAGCCTCTCGGTCACATCACAGATCTTTGCCCCAGGGAGACAACACACCTCCCGAGTCATCTTGTCAGGCCCACATACCACTGCTTCTGTACCCCTCAGCAAGGAGTCCCCCACCACCACCACACGCCTCCGCTGAGGCTTCGCAGCTGCTGTTCCTTGCGGTGGTCCTCTCAAGGTCCCCTGCTCTACCCCTGAAGTCTGTCCATGCTGTTCTTCCTCATTGTCCTTGATAAGGGAAAGGGCTTCAAATCGATTCTGTAGCTGCAAGCTGCTGGAAGAATCCCTGGATTTTCTTGTTCTGTGTGTGACATTCCTCCAGCTGTCTACTTCCTGTGTCCGTGAAGTGACCCTCTCCTCCACAGCCACTTCCTCTGTGCGGTCCCCATCCAAGAGTGTTCGTTCTGTTCTGTCCAGGAAAACCTCTTGCTCCCGAATCTGTTGAAGTGTAGCTACCCGTGTCTCCAGCTGCTGTACTTTCTCCTCCAAGAGGGCTACCAGCTTGCATTTGGTGCATGTGAAGTTCTCCACGTCTGTAGACAAGAATACAAACATCGCACAAGTGTTGCAAGTGACTGCTGCAGTCCCCTCAGTGTCCATGATGAGAGCTTTTAGGTAATCTAAGAACTCTTAGTTAACGCTGATAATGCTAAGCTGTACTTTTAGGTCTGCTGTATTTTTGTTTGGTTACTCTTGAGGGTAAAAGGGGAAGTTCAGAAGTTCAAGCCCCTCAGCAACAAGCAGCCTCTCCCAACAGTTTTTTAAAAAAGTTTTAAAAGTTGCTTCCTTCTTCTCCCTGGCAGGAAACTGGCAGGAAACTTGCTGTCCAGAAGCTGCTCTCCTTCTCTCTGGCAGGAAAATTTGTTGCTCCATTGATATAATAAACCAGATAAGTTTTTTTGCTAACAGTTTCACTGACTCATCTGGAATTATTCCCCTTATAATAAAGGGAAGGTCACACTAGCCAAAAGAATACACACTATTATATAAATCTATCCACTGAGAGGGTCACCCAAAGACTCAGGCCCCAATCCAAAAAGGGATACCAGAGGGGAGCCTAGGGCGGGGTGGAAGTGACAGGCAGCCAGAACTGTGAATGGCAGGGCTAACATCACAGCACCATTTTACTATGCTACTGAATGTAATAGAACAAGCATCCATGGATTTTGCTATTCACAGGAGGTCCTGGAACCAAATCCCAGTAGATACCAAGTATCTGTTCCAATGGAAGATGGATCACATCTACTCACATCAAATTCCTCTGTTTGGTTCTGCCCTATATAGCTATGGGGATCCAGCCACAGGAGGTACACCCCAGCCCAGGGGACCTGTTGGCTAGTCAGGATCTAAAATGTAGAATGGATTGGCCAGGGGCCCAGTTTTTCCAGTTGCTGTGAGGAAATGCTGGAATCTATCGACTGAAGGGCTGCAATGCTTTCTTCGGCTGAAAACCCCCTGTAGCATCCATCTCCCACCAGTAAATCTGATCTTATCGCACACTTATATTCATCAGTTTTCAGTATTAAAGGCTTGAGGACTCCTAGCATTGCAGCAAGTCCCACTCAGAACATTTGATTATGGATAGATTCCACAGTACCCACACCCACTAATTTATTTACCCATGTCTGAAAAAATATGTGCTCTCTAGCAATCTTCTAGGTCTATGATTCTATGATTCTAGAGTCTCCAACATGACTCTATGATATGCTTCTGCCGGAAGCTGACCATAAACTTGGCACTGGAGGACATAGAAGATGCCTAGAGTGGTTTCTCTCTAGGCATCTTCTCGGTTCTCCAGTGTGACTCTATGGTACGCTCGGGACAGAAGTCATTCATTTTAATGGGATTTGCAATTATCCATGGTTTCCGGTATCCATGATAAGTTTGGGATCATATCTCACACAGATATGGGAGTCTACCTGTAAAGGTAAGAATCCAAGCTCATTGTGGCTTTAATTGTTAAAATAAGTCTTTCAGTTTCTGGGAAGAATATTCAGTGGAGACACTTTGGAACTGACAAGGTATCTTCAGCTTGAAGGTATCTTCAACTTCTGATCCTGGCTTGAGGAGATGCTCACTGTACTAAGCACGGCCTTTTTTTTACCAGGCACACAGGTTCTAGAATCCTTGTTAATATCATGGCCAAACATTAGTAGATTCCAATGGCATAACAAGGTGTGTGTGTGTTCATTCATGTTCAGTATGCTCTGCTACACGGTTGATGTTTTAGCCTGCTGTTTTAAAGATACAGAGGCAGCTAGAACATACTGGGGGAGTAAACCTTCTTGTCAACATACCTTTTTTCTGGGTTCTATGGGGCCAGTTGTAATTGAATATTGCAAACACAATCACAATTTAAGTCTGTGTGTATATTTAACAATAATACCACAAACTATATACTAAATTTTACACATCTGCACTGTCCCCAAAGTTCCTTGCATCCCATCAGGCATCAGTGCAGGAGTTGACTGCGGGACTCTTCTGCCTATGCTGCTCAGTAATTTTACACCATTGCATGCAAACTTAATGCCTTATAAAATAGAAGCAAATGCAGTATAGAAATTCTACAACAGTGAATTTACCCTTTTGTTCCCACCTAAATTTGTTGTTGTTAACTGCCATCAAGACTACATCTACTGATCCATTAGTTTTTATCTGGAACTGGCATCTTGTCAACTAGATGCAGCGGAGTAAAGGAAAAATCCAAGTCCCAGTTTCCACAGGGAGAGAACAATTTTGTAAAGCTACTAAAAACTCCCACTGTTTTCTTGACACTTCAGATCAGGGCATGCAGACTCCAGGTGTGTTCGTGCTACTCAGTTTCTTTTCATTTAATACCAGAGACAAATCAATAGCCCTTTCACACATAGATCCGTTATTGATTTTACCCCAAGCCTGGGGTGGGACGAAGTTTCTAGATGGAGGCTGACTTCAAATTGGCTTTATGGGGTCTCAGGAGTGGCATTTCAGCTACAGGTGGGGCTGAGGCCACAGGGCAGAGCTAAGGATGGGAAGGGTGGTGTCAAAATAAAGTGGGTGGGGCCAAGTGTCATTCTTAAAAGTTTGGGTATATCCCCATGGGGCATGGAAGTACAGCTCAATTCTGCAAATGCCTTACTCAGGAATATGTTTTACTACAACTACTGTCTATGGGCTAATCTACATGGGCCAAATACCCTGGCTTGCCTCCATTCCAGAGTCCCACAGTTCAGATGATGCAGGACATTTACCCTAATCTGCCCCCAGGCACTCCTTATGCTCTCCGAGGCAGATACAGCGCTCGACCGGGGGCAAGCTGAGATAAGGACCTTTACAGTGATATAAGAAAATTCCCAGTGTAATGCATTACTGTGGGGATGGAAGAGATCAGACCCCACACATCTGTGGTAGCCCATTTCAGCACGCTGTTCCTCACCGCTGCTGGCATCTCCCTGGCTCTCCCAGAAGCCAGTCAGGGGTCCCTCAGCATGTGACCAGCAGTCACATGTTGTGGGGCCCTTTCCTGGCTTTCACATTTGCGGGGAAAATGGTGGCAGTCGTGGAGGCTGCAGCAATGGACCAGCATTCTGTTTGGACACTGGCCAATTTTCTTCAGGTAACAGGGCAGGATGGGCTAGATCCAGAGCCGGCATATCCTGGCTAGTATAGATAAGCCCTTTTACTCTTTGCAGAACTGCCTCATCGGTTCCATGTATGGCAGTCACTTTCTGTCTTTCCAGAAACAGGTATACCTCCATTAATTAAGGGGATGTGTTCCAGAGCATGGCTTCTTTAACAGAAACTTTGATACCAGAGGCAGGAATAACAAGGAAAGAATAGGGATAGGTTCCTACACCATAAAGAAAAGCAGGTCAATATTTTTCAACAAACTTTTTATTCAGAATTAACAATATGTATGTATGAAATGAAACAACCAGGGCAGGGAAGCCTTGCCTAAGTAAACAAAAATATTTTGAACCTTCTAGAGACCACCTGAAGGCTCCCCCCCTCATTTGGAGGGCAAAGATTTTTAATCTGCTAGGGTTAGCTGGTGAAGCAGGCTTACTTACCTGCACTCCCCTTTTCTCTTTGTTTTGCTGTTCATGCATGCTCAGTAAGGGATTCTGGAGGCAGCTGCTGTTCCCCTTGCCTCCTGTAGGCAGGCACACACAGCTACAGTGGGACCAGCTTGAACAGAATCACGGCTCAAGCTTTATTGCACTGTTTCCTGCAGATGTGCTGCTACAACCCATCACCGAAGGTCTGTGTTTCCCTATTCCGCCTTCTCCATCTTCCCAATGTCACTGCTGCTAAAAAAACACCTTCCAGCTAGACAGAGGATGAGAAGAAAATGGAGGCAGGCAGGCAGACATAAGAACACTTTGTAAAAAGGAGCTTCACTGTCAGAGCTTTTATTAACTGAGGTATTGACTCCCAGAGGAGATTATGGCTGCATCTGCCCTGGAGAAATAATGCAGTTTGAAACCACTTTAATATCTGGGCTCAATGCCATGGAATTCTGGGATATGTAGTTTTGTGAGATATTTAGCCTTCTCTGTCAGAGAACTCTGGTGCCACCATAAACTACAAATCCCAGGATTCCATAGCATTGAGCCATAGCAGTTAAAGCAATGTCAAACTGAATTATTTCTGCAGTGCAGATGCAGCCAGTGTGAATGTGGGTGGATATAGATGTCTGTGCACACAAGTATGTATTTGGGAAGTTCATGGACACATGTGCAGATTTGGCACCAGGTGCCTTCCATGTCAGTGGGGAGGTGAATGTGTTCCAGGTTTTACTCTGAACCATAAAAGAGCTATCAAAGGCTGCTGTTGTTGTGTGCCTGCAAATCATTTCCAACCTATGGCAACCCTAAGGCAAAATTACCATGGGGTTTTCTTGGCCATATTTGTTCAGAGGATGTTGGCCTTTGCCTTCCTCTGAGGCTGAGACAGTGTGACTTGCCCAAGGTCACCCAGGGGGTTTCCATGGCAGAGTGGGGATTTGAACTCTGGTCTCCAGAGTCATAGCCCAGTGCTCAAACCACTTCACCACAGCGACTCTCACCTATCCAAGGTACTGTATCCTGTTCCCAAAGTAGGGTCAGCACTTTGGATAACTCATTTATAGTTCAGAGTAAAACCCATTGACAAGGAAGCTGCCAGACCCTGCCGTTTCGGTGAGATGATTGTTGAGTGCCGGGAGCAGCTACTTTCATCTTCTGGCCTGGTAAGCACAGAGGCTCAATAAGCACAGCCAAGCTTCCAGCCCTTTCCGTGTCAGTTCTGTCATTTCTTTCAGAGGGCTTGTGAATGGGTCCCCTCTGTCTCTAGGTGTAAGACTATGTTCTGCCCATGAATTGTGCCTATTCAGAACACATTCACATTCTTTTCATGAGTCAGCTTTGGGAACTGTGTGAGAAAAGCCACTTCTTTACCCACCTAAGTTATTGTAGACCACCCACATTAGATTTGGAAACAATATTCATACTTAGATTTTCCTTGGGGGGATTTTGGGCTGTGAGGCCGTGTTCTGGAATAGTTTATTTCTGACGTTACGCCTGCATCTTCTCTGAAGATGCCAGCCACAGATGCAGGTGAAATGTCAGAAAGAAACTATTCCAGAACACAGCCTCACAGCCCGAAAAAAACCCAAGGAAAATCTATGGATGCTGGCCGTGAAAGCCTTCGACTTCACAATATTCATACTTGTGAAGTCGAAGGCTTTCACAGCTGGCATCCATAGGTTTTCTGTGGTTTTTTTCTGGGCTATGAGACCAAGTTCTGGAAGAGCTTATTCCTGACGTAAGAGTCCACAAATCTACCCCCTTGGGTCCCAAAATGGGAAGAGGTGAGAAAGAAAGAGGAAGAGGAGGAGGGGGGGGGAGGTCAGGAGACATTTGGAAAGGGAAAAGACTGAGCCTCATTACCATTCATTTTAGAAATCAGAAATTGGATAGGATTCTGATTCTGTTTGGTGTACGTTTGTGCCTTCCAGTCACCTGTCAACTTATGGTGACCCCATGAATTCCATAAAGTTTTCTTAGACAAGGAATACAGTTGTGTAAATTACCTTACAGAAGCAGTTGGATATTTCTTTTTTCTGGTGCAGAATGGCTACATTCAGCTCTAGGTTGCAGAAGCAGAGTTCCATGTACAATGCCACTGCACATGGACACACATTTTGCATGGATACACATTTGCAGAGGGATGTGCATGACCCATGGATGTCCATCACAGTTTGCACACGGAGGTGCATCGCACGCTGCACATGGATACAGATGCATATTTGATTGTGCATTCAGTGGCACATTTGCCATCTTGATTCAGTTGCACAACACTGGCATTCCACACAATGGTTGTGTGGCACAGTTTATGCATAACTCTACATGTGAGGTTTTGTGCTCTGCAACCCCAATGTAGGAACTAATCAGCGTTGTATGTAATTGAGAAAATCATAATGCATATCCATGGACTTCACTCCGCAAAGTGCATTTATGCAACATGTGTCTCCACATGAATTAATGGAAAGACGCATAATTGCAGAAATCCATTCCCCCCCCCCTTCAAATATGTCTCCACATCAAAATTAGGAAGAGAGACTGTGCATTATATCATTGGAGAAAGTTGGGAGAAAAGTTTGTCCCTGAGCCAAGGTAGGTTTTCCTTTTCTCGTTCCCTCTTTGGAGATCATTTGCTGTTCTTTACCTCCCAGCATCTTTCAGAGGAAATGGGCTGAAGGCATAGATAAGGTGTCAGTTCTTATGCAAATAGTATCAGAATTATGCACAGTTTATTTCTAATTATTCTATCTTTCCCCCTATAATATTATTAAATCTTCAGGCTATGGAGTTTCTCCCCCTCCCCTCGCAAATGCTTAAAGACTCCCAAACTCTGGAGTATTAATGATGGTTTGGGAGTTTTGACTAAGCAACACTGGATGGAGTTTTACTAAGCTGCTCCTCCACTGTCCAGTTGTACTTCAGTTTGTCTTGCTTTTACCCAAGTGACTAAACCATTGAAAAGGCTCCAGGAAAGATAGATTCCCCCTCCTTTTTTTAAAAAAAAAGTTGTTCCTTAGGGTTGCTCCCTTATCTAAAATGCTTGGGAGCAGAGGTATTTTGGGTTTTGGAATATTTTGGATTTTGGGATACTTGCATATACATAATGTGATATATTGGAGATGGGATTAAAGTCTAAACACAAAATTCATTTATGTTTCACATACAACTTATGCACATAGCCTGAAGGTAATTTTATACACAATATTTTTGAGACCACAGACTACAGGTCTTCAGCCGACTGTGCTGGCTTCCAGTTCATTTCTAAATCCAATTCAGCATTCAGGTCTTTACCTCCAAAGCCTGGAAATACACAATATTTTTAATAATTTTGCACATGAAAAAAAGTATGTGTATCTTGAATCATCAGAAAGCAACGGTGTGTCACTATTTCAATTATGGACCATTTTGGATTTTGGAATATTTCAGATTGTGGAATTCCTGATAAGGGAGACTCAACCTATAATATTGAAAGAGGGTGAGTGGGTGTGTGCTAGGCACAAGGAGGAAAATTAGTAGAAAAGGCTTAATGTATTTACTTAAAACATGGGTGGGTAACTGTTGGAGTATGGGGAGCCATCTTGGCCCTGGAGGAGACCCTGGAGGCCTGCAGACTCCAGCCAGATGCAACCTACAAAAAATATCAATTTTTTTAATGCCCAAACATGGGGGGAAATTTGCCCCCACATCTTCAGATCCCCCACACCCCCTTTTCACCACATTTTCAGGCAGCCCAAGACGTTTTAAGCCCAGGAGAAGCCTTTTAAAGGACAGGAAATGACTGGGAAGTCACTTCCTGTTTTAAAGGAAGGCCTCTCCTGGGCCTAAAGTGGCCAGAGGAGGCCCAAAAATGTGGCAAAGGTGCCCCCATACCTCCCAATGAACATTAGAGGATTATTTTTTTACTCTTGGGGGGCTCTGTAGGCCACACAAAACAGCCACAGGGGTTGCATGCAACTGGTGGACAGCACTCTGCCACTCCTGGTTTAGTCATTTATAAAGTTAAAAAGAAAAATCTAATTCAAATACATTTATATTAGGAGGAGGAAAAACTGAATATTACATTGAAATTAAATTGCTTTTTGAGGTTTTAACCTAAAGTTAATAACTTTCATTAAAAGGCTTACCACAATAAATCTAAGAATTTGGAGTGGGTTCACATAAGGGCAGCAAGGATGAGAAGAGGTACAGAGAACAAAACCTATGAGGAGAGGTTGAAGGAGCTGGGCTTGATCAGACTGGTGAAGAAAAGACAGAGGGGTTAAGCCAGAGAAGAAAAAGGGGAAGAGGGGACATGACAGCCATGTTTAAATATTTGAAGGGATGCCATACTGAGGATGGAGCAAGCTTGTTTTCTGTGGCTCCAGAGACTAGGACACAGAGCAATGGGCTCAAGCTACAGGAAAAGGGATTCCACCTAAACATTAGGAAGAACTTCCTGATGACAAGAGCTGTTCAGAATTGGAATACACTGGCTGGGAGTGTGGTGGAGTCTCCTTGTTTGGAGGTTTTTAAGCAGAGGCTGGATGGTCATTTGTTGGGAATGCTTTGGTTGTGTATTCCTGCATGGCAGGGGGTTGGACTGGATGGCCCTCATGGTCTCTTCCAACTCTGTGATTCTATGATTCTATGGGTGACATTGATTGAACTCTTTAAATCCCTCAAGGGCTGCCACAGAGGTGAGGGGGAAGGCCTGTTTTCCACTGCCCCAGAGGGGAGGATCAGGTCTAATGGTTTTAAGTTACAGGAGAGCAGGTCTTAATTGAACATTAGAAGGAACTTCTTGATAGTAAGAATGTTTGGGCAATGGAATCAATTGCCTAGAGCAGTAGTTCTTAACCTGTGGTCCGGGGACCCCCAGGGGGTCCTCACCAGGGGTCCACAAAGGCCTGAAGGCTGCTCAGCTCACCTCCTCCCTGCAGTGTAGTGGCCATGTGACAGAAGCTGAGGCAGTCTGGCTGGCTGGGCCTGTGCATTGCCATTCAATCCGCTCCAGCCACAAACTTGCAGGAAGAAGCAGGAGAAAAGTTCCCCCTCCAGTGCCTTTGACAGAAGCTTTAACAGATGGTGTAATTGTATTATTCTTATTATTATCATCAGGTAGTATTACTACTAAAGATTTAAATCTTGAGTTAAGTCTTGGGGGTCTATGGCAACAAAAGATATTTAAAGGGGGTCCCTGGTAAAGAAAAGGCTAAGAGTCACTGGCCCAGAGAGGCAATGGGGTCTCCTTCTCTGGACATCTCTGGACAAAGAAGCTGGACAGCTACCTGCTGGGGATGCTTTAGCTGGAGATCCTAAGCTGAGCAGGGGGTTGGACCTGATGGCCCATGAGGCCCCTTCCTGGTATTTCCTACATTGAGTGGGGGTTGGACTTGATGGTCCATAGGGTTCTTTCCAACTTCATGGTTCCTGTGAACCATGTTTTTACTTTGCCCCTGTGTTGATCGGGAGTAACAGCTACATGAAATTTTGAAAACACCATTTCTTACCCAATTTCCTCAAAACCATTGTCTTGCTCCTTTATATTTATATTTCTCCTTCCCCTGCTGCCGTATCTCCTGCATTCCCACTTTCTTAGTTTACTGAGTCCATGGTGATCCAAGCAAAAGTCATAGGGTTAAGAGTTCTGGAATTCAGTTTCCGGGGCAGATGAGGGGCCTCGATGGGGTATCTGAGGTTGAACTCATAGAAGGGCCACCTACCCATTTCCAAGCTCCTCTTCTAACACCATAGGCTGCTGACACACTGTAGAGATAATTCAATTTGACACTGCTTTAACTGCCATGGCTTAGTGCTATGGAATCCTGGAATTCATAGTTCATTGTGGCACCAGAGCTCTCTGACAGAGAATACAAAATATCTCACCAAACTCTCTCTCTCTGGCTTCTCTTCGCAAACGAAGATTCAGGAAGGACTCATCCCGCGCTTTCTGCAAGCGCGCTGATGACTAAAAAGGCCAATCCGAGATAGACAAGTCCGGTTGCAGAAAGCACAGCAGGAGGTCTCCTTGGGTGATGTTTCCGGGTTGTGATTCTTTCTGCGTTGTCATTTCTCTTCAAGGCTTGTTTGGTGTGAGCTCTCAAATAAGGCTGCAGCATTGTGGATAGTGCGTCTCCATGCCTCCTGATGTGAGGCCAGGGCGGACCATTGTTGGTGATCAATTTGGCCAAGCCTGAGATGTTGTTTCAGGGAGTCTTTGTATCGCTTTTTTGGAGCGCCCCTCTTACGCTGACCCGTGGCGAGTTCACTGTAGAGTAGTATTTTTGGGAGGCGATGGTCCTCCATCCTAGAAACGTGCCCTGCCCAGCGCAGCTGTGTTCTCAATATCATGGCCTCAATGCTGGTGATCCCTGCTTGCTCAAGGACAGCAACATTTGTCACATAATCAGTCCAGTGTATATTTAGGAGTGTGTGTATACAGCGCTGATGAAAGTGTTCAAGGAGTCGTAAGTGGTGATGATAGGTGACCCATGTTTCAGACCCATAAAGGAGAATAGACACTACAGATCTCAGAATTCCATAGTATTGAGCCATGTCAGTTAAGTGGTGTCAAACTGCACTATTTCTGCAGTATGGCAGCAGCCTCAGTTTAAAATCTCCTTGGAATTAACTAAAATGTCATACTCTAATCAGAATAAAATAATCAAGGATTCCTATCACTGTTTATACTTATTAACAAAAACAGCTGGGAAATGTAAAATTTGCCGGTCTCTTCATCTCTTTAATTAATTAATAGTTTCGTTTTGGAATGAAGTTGATGCTGAAAGTCCAATGTAATCAATTAAGTTAAAAATAAATTTAATTAAGTTGCCCTTTTTCATTAGAAAATTTCTAATTTAATTGATTTTAATTACTTACTCCCTATTGCAGGTAGTAAGGATGCAAATCTTCACTCCTTTCATTCTCACATGTGAGAAAGGTGTTGGGGGAGGAATGAGAGATTTTCCTTTACTGAGTGACATTTGCACTCAGGGCTTTTATCTGAATTTTTTCACACAATTACTTTTTTGTGCTATATTCATTGTGAACTTGGGGGGGGGGTCTGTGAAAGGCTTATATAGAACTACTTGGAGTACCAGGCCTGCCATGTCTAAGCCTCAGATGACCTCCTCTGCCTCTTGCCCAGTGGCTCTTAACCCTTTCTTTACCAAGGACACCCTTTATATATCTTTTTGTTGAAAGAAAGTGCAATGGCATGCATAAAGGAACATTAGTGTTTGTGCAACACCAGTTGGATCAATTGTTTTGCAGCAAGAGAATGCATAGATATAAGATCCATAGTCCAATCATCAGTGTGATTCTGCAGCACGGGCATGTTTGCATAATTTTATGCTACACAACTGGTGTCATGGATTTTTTAGCCTTCTATGTTGTGCCCCCCCCCCTGGTTATGAAATGGCCTCCTGTAAGAGGCCTAATTGGCACAGACACTGGCTTTGTTTCAGTGCCATGATAAAAAAAACATGGGTACATGTGTGTATGCCTTCACATTGCCTCTCAACTTATGGTGATCCTCATGGATTTCATAGACAAGAAACCCACAGAGGTTGTTTTGCCAGTTCCTTCCTCTGAAATACAGCCTACAGTGAGCCCTGGTGGTGCAGTGGTTAAATGCCAGTACTGCAAATCACCACCTTCCAAGTTCGATTCCAGCGGGCTCCAAGGTTCACTCAGCCTTCCATCCTTTCGTAGGTTGGTAAAATGAGTACCTGGCTTGTGGGAGCAATTAGCTAACCCACATTGGAAACTGTTTAATGCAATGTAGATGTGTTTAAAACAATTTGTAAGCCACTCTGATAGCCTTGTAGCTGAAGAGCGCGGTGTAAATAACTAATAAATTTTTAAAAAATACAGCACCTAGGATTCCTTGACAGTCTCCCATCCCAATATTAACCAGGGCAGACCCTTCTTAGCTTCCAAGACCAGATGGTATCTGGTACCTTTAGAGTTTAACTATTTTGTCCAGCATGACCATGTTCATGTTTTTAACTGCTTTTATTTGATTTAGTACAATCATAGAATTGGAAGGGACTGCAAGACCATCTAGTCCAACCCCATTCTGCCATGAAGGACACAACTAAAACACTCCCAAGCAATGCCCATCCAGCCTTGGGACCTCCAAAGAAGGAGAGTCCACCACCCTTTGGGACAGTCAGTTTAATTTGCTAGATAGCTTAATATGATTTTAGACTGATTTTTTTTTTTTTACTGCTACATATTTTCATTGTTTAAATTTGTTTTTGGGATAGAGGATGGGAAATAAATAAATAAATATGCCTGCATCCTATTCTTAGTCCCCAACTAGAGTAGACATGAAAGCCGCTTTTAGCAGGGCCCTTGCTGTCTGATCCAGGAAATAACCAGTTTGTGGTCTGTAAAAGACAGACACACTAAAGGCACCAGCTCCAGTCTGATGTTGGGAGCTAAGCAGGGTGACCTCTGGTCAGTACTTGGATGGATATGCTTTTTATTCAATTTTTTAAAAAGTACTTGGATGGGAGACCACCAACAAATCCCAGATTTTGTAGGCTACATTTCAGAACAAAACAACCTTGCTTATGAAAACCCTCAGAGGTTCATGGGGACAGAGGTTCAACCACCGATGAAAGTTAAGGAAGAAAGTGAAAAACTGGAGTGACACTTAAACAATGACAAAACAGATGATATACATAATTTTAAAGTGGATAACAAAGACATTGAAGTAGTTAAAGGTTTCCTATACCTTGGTTCAGTCACTAACCAAAATGGAGACTGTAGTCAAGGAGTCAATGATTCTGACTCATAGAATCATAGAATTGTAGAGCTGGAAGAGACCACAAGGGCCATCCAGTCCAACCCTCTGCCATGCAGGAAATCTTGTCGGGGATGCTTTGATCAAGATTTCCTGTGTGGCAGGGGGTTGGACTGGATGGCCCTCGTGGTCTCTTCCAACTCTACAATTCTATGATTCTATGATTCAATGATTCTATGTGTCAGAATCATAGAATCATAGAGTTGGAAGAGACCACAAGGGCCATCTAGTCCAACCACCTTCTGCCCTGCAGGAACACACAATCATATCATTCCCGACAGATGGCCATCCATCCTCTGTTTAAAGACCTCCAAGGAAGGAGACCCCACCACGCTACGAGGGAGTGTGTTCCACTGCCGAAAAGCTCTTACTGTCAAAAAGTTCCATTTCATGTTGAGGTGGAATCTCTGTTCCTGGAGCTTGCATCAGTTGCTCCATGTTCCAGTCTCTGGAGCAGCAGAAAACAAGCTTGCTCCATCCTCAGCGTGACATCCCTTCAAATACTTAAACAGGGCTATCATATCGCCTCTTAACCGTCTTTTTTCCAGGCTAAACATACCCAGCTCCCTAAGTCTCTCCTCATAAGGCATCGTTTCCAGACCTTTCACCATTTTAGTTGCCTTTGTCTGGACACGCTCCAATTTGTCACTATCCTTTTTTAATTGTGGTGCCCAGAACTGGACACAGTATTCTAAGTGAGGTATGACCAAGGCAGAATAGAGTGGCACTATTACTTCCCTTGATCTAGACACTATACTTCTATTGATACAGCCCAAAATCGCATTGGCCTTTTTAGCTGCCGCATCACACTGTTGGCTCATGTTCAACTTGTGGTCTACTAGGACTCCTAGATCCCTTTCGCACGTAGTCTCATTCAGCCAGGTCTCTCCCATCCTATATTTATGCATTTCATTTTTCCGCCCTAAATGCAGTACTTTACATTTCTCCGTATTGAATTTCATTTTGTTAGCTTTGGCCCAGCTCTCCAGTCTATCCAGGTCATTCTGAATTTTGGTCCTGTCCTCTAGGGTATTAGCTACTCCTCCCAATTTGGTGTCATCTGCAAATTTAATAAGTATGCCCCTAATTCCCTCATCCAAGTCGTTGATAAAGATGTTGAATAGCACTGGGCCCAGGACAGAACCCTGTGGCACCCCACTGGTCACATCTTTCCAAGACGAAGAGGAGCCACTGCTGAGCACCCTTTGGGTTTGGCCGGTCAACCAATTACAAATCCATTGAACAGTTAACTTGTCTAGCCCACATTTTACAAGCTTGTTTGCAAGAATGTCATGGGGAACCTTGTCAAAGGCCTTACTGAAATTAAGGTATGCGATGTCCACAGCATTCCCTTCATCTACCAAGCTGGTAACTTTATCAAAAAAAGTGTTAATAAAGTATTCTTAAAATCTAATATATATATATATATATATATATGAGGATAGGACATGGGGCAATGGACTCAAACTACATGAAAAGAGATTCCACCTAAACATTAGGAGGAACCTCCTGATGGTAAGAGCTGTTTGGCAGTGGAATAAGTTGCTGCCTGGGAGTGTGGTAGAGTCTTCTTCTTTGGAGGTTTTTAAACAGAGGCTGGATGGCCACCTGTTGAGAATGATTTGATTGTGTTTTCCTGCAAGGCAGGGGTTTGGACTGGATGGCTCTTGTGGTCTTGTACAGCTCTATGATTCTGTAACAATGCTGGGGAAATTGGAGGGCACTAGGAAAAGAGGGGAACTACATTACAGGTGGAGAGACTCAATTGAGGAAGGCACAGCTGCCCTGAGTTTGCAGGACCTTAAAAATCTCTCATTCAGAAGGTTGCCATAAGTTGAACTCAACTTTATCATCAATGGCAACCACAACAATGCTTTCAGCCATCATTCAACAGTTGATTCTATGTAGGAATCTTGGAAACAGTTCATGTTCTGCATACAATGAATGTTCTCTGTGGCTGGGAGACAGCCTTTCCCCTTTTGAATAAGTAACTTCACTATGACAGGGAACCAAAGTCCTAATTACTTCTATCAGATTAGCAATGGACTATGTCCTTTTGAATGGCTGGACACACCTCCCTCCCTCTAGTTCAGTCCAGCCATAAATTAAGACATTTAATAGGGGGCAAGCAACACATTGTTTGAGGACTTCCCCCATTAAAAAGAAAAGCATAGTATATTCTCCTGCCAAAAATGCCTCCCTCCCCACCCCCAGGCTTTGAGGTGGCACTTGGGAAATGGGGAGGGAATGATTTCGGTATTAAAATCTATTTCCTGCCCATTCAATACCTGCACTTAGCAGTGACCCCATAAATTCCATTGAGAGCTGGAACTTGGGCCATGGAGAAATGCCACCATTCTGATGAGATGTTGCCTGGTAGTCATTTTGCTTTATCCCTGATGTTCAAAGGTTAAGGATCTTCATGCAGACAAGAGATGGCTCCAGCTTCTGAAACAGCTTTCTTCCCTTGCAAGGACCATCAACAAAAGAAAAGGCAGAAGAACGAATGGCCATAGAGACCTGCAGAGGGGATCTTCAGTAGAGATGCTGCGGGTGTTTTCCACTGATACTTAAAGAAGCACCTCTCCCTACATAGAATAATAGAATCATAGAGTTGCAGGAGACCACAAGGGCCATCCAGTCCAACCCCCTGCCCTGCAGGAATACCCAGTCAAATCATTCCCAACATATGTCTGACCAAGGACTGAGATCTGCTGAGAGGGTGTAATGCCAAAGGAGGCTGGTTCTTTTAGGATGTGGAGGCAATAAACACCCCAGTAGGTGAAAAAATGACAGATATATTAGACAGCAGGCATTTCTTAGGGCTCATCTACATGGACCAGGATATGCCAGTGAATTCTGCCTGTGGATTTGGCCCATTCCTCGACTGCTACCTGGACGAAATGAGCTGGAGTCCAGACGGACACACTGGCCCATCCCTGCAGCCACTGCCACCTGTGTCCCACTCTCTGGATCCAGGCAGGAGGCCCACAGCACATGAGCAAGGCGCCCTGCATGTGACCAGCCTGCTTTGGGGCCCGTTCCTGGATCCAGAAGAGAAAGGCAGCCAGTAGCTACAGCGACGGGCCGGCATGCTAGAATTTGCTCCTGTAGTCACATGGAGCCCTATCCGTTTTCTTTTGGCTATAATGTTTTTTCCCAGGTATTTTCTTAAAATGTTTTATCAGGCCATCTTCCACCAATCTTTGCCTCACGTGTCATAAGAACTGCCTGGGGGAAGAAAAGGACAAAAGCCCTGCATTATCTGGGCTGCAGGGCTCCAAGATGGGGGCAAAATGAGCTAAATTGCCCATATAGAGAAGCCGTTTCAGATATTAAAGTTGCCTTTTGCTCTCATTGTCAGAGAAGCTGAGTAGGGGAAATGTATCTGTTGCAATCTACCCGACGCCGAGCTCTCTACCCCTTTCACCGCCATGCCACCCAAGTTCGACCTCAATAAGATTAAAGGTGTGTACTTGAGAAGTAGTGGAGGTGAAGCTGGGGTAGCTTCAAATATTGGGCCTCTAGGTCTGTCTCCCAAGAAGGGGGGTGACGACATTGCCAAGGCCACCAGTGATTGCAAAGGGATAAGGATCATTGTAAAGCTGACCATCCAAAACAGGCAAGCTCAGATTGAAGTCGTCCCCTCCACCTCTGCCTTGCTCATTAAAGCTCTGAAGGAGCCACCCCATGACCAGAAGAAGCAGAAAAATATTAAGCACAATGGCAACCTCAGCTCTGACATTGTCTGGCAAATGAGGCACAGGTCTTTGGCCTGGGAGCTTTCAGAAATTATTAAAAAGATCCTGAGAACAGCCTGATTGGTTGGCTGTAATACTGACACTCTCTCTGGCTTTTCTTCGCAAACGAAGATTCAGGAAGGACTCATCCCGCGCCTTCTGCAAGCGCGCTGATGACTAAAAAGGCCAATCCGAGACAAACAAGTCCGGTTGCAAAAAGTGCAGCAGAAGGTCTCCTTGGGTGATGTTTTTGGGTTGTGATTCTTTCTGCGTTGTCGTTTCTCTTCAAGACTTGTTTGGCGTAAGTTCTCAAATAAGGCTGCAGCATTGTGGATATTGCGTCTCCATGCCTCCCGATGTGAGGCCAGGGCGGACCACCGTTGGTGATCAATCTGGCCAAGCCTGAGATGTTGTTTCAGGGAGTCCTTGTATCGCTTTTTTGGAGCGCCCCTCCCACGCTGACCCGTGGCGAGTTCACCGTAGAGTAGTATTTTTGGGAGGCGATGGTCCTCCATCCTAGAAACGTGCCCTGCCCAGCGCAGCTGTGTTCTCAATATCATGGCCTCAATGCTGGTGATCCCTGCTTGTTCAAGGACAGCAACATTCGTCACATAGTCAGTCCAGTGTATATTTAGGATTGTGCGTAGACAGCGCTGATGAAAGCACTCGAGGAGTCGTAGGTGGTGGCGATAGGTAACCCATGTTTCAGATCCATAAAGGAGGATAGACAGTACGATGGCTCTATACACACTGATTTTTGTGCTTTGCCTCAGGTGTTTATTGCTCCAGACTCTTTTGTGAAGTCTTCCAAATGCACTATATGCCTTTGCTAATCTGTGATCGATCTCTTTGTCAATCTTGGCATCTGAGGAGATGATGCTTCCTAGGTAGGTGAACTGCTGAACGGACTTGAGCACTGATTTGCCGACGGCAATGTGGGGATGGTGGTGTTCGTCCTGTGGTGCAGGCTGGTAAAGAACTTCTGTTTTCTTCAGGTTGACTTCTAGCCCAAACAGCTCTGCAGCTGTTGCAAAGCAGGACGTTAGGCGCTGCAGAGCTGCTTCTGTGTGGGCAACAAGGGCAGCATCATCGGCGAAGAGCAGCTCACGGACTAGATAGTTTAGAGTCTTAGTGTGAGCCCTCAGACGGCTTAAGTTAAACAAGCTACCATCAGTACGGTAGCGTATATAGATGCCGTCGTCTTCTTCAAGCTCTGCCATAGCCCTTTGGAGCATCGTGCTAAAGAAGATTGTAAATAAAGTTGGTGCAAGAACACAACCTTGCTTCACTCCATTAGTTATTAGAAAGGGCTCTGAAAGAGCATCACCATATCTGACTTGACCACGCTGGCCCTCGTGTAGCAAGATAATCATTTTAAGGAATTTGGGGGGACATCCTAGTTTTTCCAGGATCTGCCACAGACCTTTTCTACTTACAGTGTCAAAGGCTTTGGTGAGGTCGACAAATGTTACATAGAGACCCTTGTTCTGCTCCCTACATTTTTCTTGCAGTTGCCTAAGGGCAAATACCATGTCTGTAGTACTCCTATTGGCTCTGAAGCCACATTGGCTTTCAGGGAGAAGTTCTTCTGCAATAGCAGGAACTAATCTGTTCAGGAGTATCCTTGCAAGGATTTTTCCAGCAATAGAGAGCAGTGTTATGCCTCGATAGTTTGAGCAGTCGGATTTTGCTCCTTTTTTCTTGTACAGGGTGATGATGACTGCATCTCGGAGGTCTGATGGCAGTTCCCCTTTTTCCCAGCAATTCACAAGGAATTCGTGGAATTTTTCGTGGAGTGCATGACCTCCGTGTTTCCAGACTTCAGGTGGGATTCCATCAATCCCAGCTGCCTTGCGGTTTTTCATCTGCTGTATGGCCATAAGGGTCTCTTCCAAAGTGGGAGCTATGTCCAATTCATTTTTCATTGGTTTTTGTGTCATATGTTGGATAGCTGAGGCTTGGACTACTCGGTTGGCGCTAAAGAGACTTTGAAAATGTTCAGCCCAACGATTTAGGATGGAGGCTTTATCAGTAATTAATGTTTGACCATCTGTACTGTATAAGGAGCTTTGGACCTGATAAGTAGGTCCAAACACTGCTTTAAGAGCTTCATAAAATCCTCTATGATCACCCAGATCTGCACAGCATTGTGTCTTTTCTGCTAAATTGATCCACCACTTGTTCTGCATGTCTCGGAGTTTTTGTTGTAGTTTGCTACATGTGAGGCGGAAAGCTGCTTTTCTTACATGACAGGTTGGCTGGGCGAGGTATGCCTGGTGAGCAGCTCTCTTCCTTGCCAACAGCTCCTGGATCTCTTGGTTGTTTTCATCAAACCAGTCTTGATTTTTCTTTTGGGAGAACCCGAGGGATTCTTCTGCAGACTGGAGGATACTGTTTTTGATATGTTGCCAGAGCACTGTAGGAGAAGGATCTGTAGGATGGTCTTCAAGTTTCGTTTGTAGGTTTGCCTGGAAGTTGTCTCTCAAGGTAGCTTGTTGAAGATTGTTGACTTGGAGCCTCTTCTTTAAGATGCCACCCCTCTTAGGTTTGAACTTAAGATGAAGATTTAGTTTACATCTGACGAGGCGATGATCTGTTTGGCATTCTGCACTGGGCATCACTCGGGTATGACGGACATCACGAATGTCTCTCTGACGGACTAGAACGTAGTCAATGAGGTGCCAATGTTTGGATCGGGGATGCATCCAGGTTGTCTTCAAGCTATCTTTCTGCTGAAAGATTGTGTTTGTAATAGTCAGCTGTTGTTCTGCACAGAACTCTAGCAGGAGGCGTCCGTTATCATTGCAATTTCCAACACCATGCTTGCCTAAGATACCTTTCCAGGCTTCGGAATTCTTTCCTACTCTAGCATTGAAATCACCAAGTATAATAATTTTATCTTCTACAGGGACTTTTTGTATGAGTTGGCGTAGGTCTGTGTAGAATTTGTCTTTCTCTACAGGGTCGGCTTGCATAGTTGGGGCATATACACTAAAGAGAACAACATGTGGGAGGCGTAAGGAAATAATGCGATCAGAGTGTCCTGTTGGCAAGGTTTCGAGTTTGGAGGCAATGGAGTTTTTAATCATGAAGCCTACTCCTGAAAGATGTTTTTCGGTTTTGGGTTTGCCAGACCAGTAAAGTGTGTAGCCGGCGCCATGTTCTTTAAGGCTGCCTTCCTCATGGAAGCGAACTTCACTAAGAGCAGCGATGTCAATATTAAGCCGTGATAGTTCAAGGGCTATTAGGGCAGAACGACGCTCAGGCCGTCCACTATCTTTAGAGTCTTGCATGGTTCTGATGTTCCAGCATGCAAGTGTCAGTTTGTTTACACCTTTGGAGGCCGGTGTGTGCCTTTGTTTCTTTGCCTTGGTTTGACCGCATCAGAAGATTCCCGTTGGCCGCGGCTAGCCAACCAGGTAGTTGGGGATGAGCTTTCTTTAGGCCACCTTTTCTAGGCCCCTCTCCATATGGAGCAAGCAGTGCTCTCCTTAAAAAAGGCTGCTTGGTCGTTCAGAATGCTGCCGAACAAGACTGTCATCTCCCGGGTCAGGCTTGAGCGACCAATGTCCTGAACCGCCTGCATGCAGGGTTGGGGCTGCGGCTTCCAGTGCATCTTTACACCTGCCGGTTTCGTCCCTCGCCAGTCGCTACAGGGCTTTTTTGGAAATGGATTTGTCCTTCGAGCCTGTGCAATGGATTTTTCTGGTGGAGCGCAGCGTGCACAGAACTGGCCTCACCCTTTAAACCAGAGATTCATCTGCCGTGGCCTTGCAAGCATGGACGTGGCAGCGAGGTCCTCGGGCCGTAGGTTTGATTAGAGTTTCCTTCTCTTAGATGGTTGACCTTACAGGGTTGGACGAGCACCATCTGCCCGGGTTTGGGATTGGAGTTTTCCTTCTCCTAGGACGGTTGCCACAAGGCTGGAGAGCCCATCCTGCCCTTTGACGCTCTTTGTCAGACCCTTCGGTTTTGACCTGTCTGGCATGGGAGACCCTACCAGTGGCTATTATGCCACCGCCAGCATAGCTCAAAACATCATTAGGGTACGCAAGCCTCTCTCCCACGACAAGGGGGCGTCAATGGAGAGGCGTCAATACTGACTCTCTCCCACGACAAGGGGGCGTCAATACTGACAAGAGACATTAGAATCATAGAATTGCAGAGTTGGAAGAGACCACGAGGGCCATCCAGTCCAACCCCCTGCCATGCAGGAAATCTTGATCAAAGCATCCCCGACAGATGGCCATCCAGCCTCTGTTTAAAGACCTCCAAGGAAGGAGACCCCACCACGCTCCGAGGGAGTGCGTTCCACTGCCGAACAGCTCTTACTGTCAAAAAGTTCCTCCTAATGTTGAGGTGGAATCTCTGTTCCTGGAGCTTGCATCCATTGCTCCGTGTTCCAGTCTCTGGAGCAGCAGAAAACAAGCTTGCTCCATCCTCAACGTGACACCCCTTCAAATACTTAAACAGGGCTATCATATCACCTCTTAACCGTCTTTTTTCCAGGCTAAACATACTCAGCTCCTTAAGTCTCTCCTCATAAGGCATGGTTTCCAGACCTTTCACCATTTTAGTCGCCCTTCTCTGGACATGCTCCAATTTGTCAATATCCTTTTTGAATTGTGGTGCCCAGAACTGGACACAGTATTCTAGGTGAGGTCTGACCAAGGCAGAATAGAGCGGCACATTCCCATGATGATATTGATAACATCAATAGCAGCCCAGTTGAATGCCCAGTGAGCTAAGATTGCTGCCTGAATGGATCCATGAGTTCTGTATAGTGAAGCTTGAGTCGTTAAAAAAAGATATTAAAGTCTTGTGACAAATCCCTTCTCCAGGATGGTCAGGCAGTTCCAGCATTCGAGCTCCTGTCTCTACCCTGGCCTTTAGATCCTACAGATCCCTCCTGGATGTGGTACTTGGGTTTCAGAGTAATCCATATCAGGGACAAATGGCTGTACTGATCAGTAGGTTCAGTCTGGTAAGTGTCACCAATCTCCTTATCAGTTCCAAATGAAACAGTTGTAGAAAATAAAACCACTGTAGAAATGTTCTCAGTTTTGTTTTCTCGGTTGTATAGAATAAGACAAGTAAAGACTTATTATATAACAAATAAGTTAAACAAGAAATCCCTGAACGTTTTCCTCATTTACAGCTCCCAAACCCTGTTTCAGATCTTCACTCTGACTGCCCTAACTCTATTTCATCTTTTCCCTGTCTAAACTCTTTAACAGACCATCCTCTAACTCAGTGGTTCTAAACCTGTGGTCCAGGGATCCCCAGGGGCCTGCAATGTCCTCACAGGGGGTCCACGAAGTCTTGATGGTTGCTCAGCCCACCTCCTCCTCCCAGTGGAGTGGTCAGGAGCCAAGGCAAAGGCTTGTCCTGCACATTGCCATTCAATCCACTCCAGCCAAAAACTTGCAGGAAGAAGCAGGAGGAAAGTCTTCCCTCCCCTTCCAGTGCCCCTGAAGGAAGGTTTGATGGGTGGTGTATTATTGTTGTTGTAGTTTTAAATATTGAGTTAAGTTTGTTAGGGCGTGCATGAGTCCCTCCAATGCATGTGCAGAGGGCCACGTGGCGAAATGGCCTGAAGCAGTTGCTGCGTGCATCAGCCTGCTGAAATGAGCACCCAAACACATTGTGTTTGTCTATACTCCTAAACTTTACTTAATCATAGCAGAATAACATCTACAGTGAGTCAGAGACTCCAGGTACATTAGCTAGATCATGTACATCTGACAGGAACAAGAAGAGAAGAGAGAACGAACAGAGGTGGAACTAGAGTTGTACCCTTATACGTATACATTGCCTTCATGGGCCTTGCAGTAGCCCGTTCCCACAGATGTGGTTTATCCAACCCTTTCCCATGGAGGCAAACATTGGCAGTCACTACTGTAGTCTCCCACACATCCTATTTTTCTAGCATGAAAAACAGTCCGTACCAGCTGTGCCTCTCAGTCCTTGCTGCTGGCCCCTGCTGGCACCAGCTCTTTCATTACAAAATTCCCATTAATATTGAACCTAATTAATCAAAACCTTGACAAAGTCTTGGGGGTCCGTGGCAACAAAAGATATTTAAAGGGGGTCCCTGGTAAAGAAAAGGTTAAGAGCCACTGCTCTAACTTGTATCCTTGCAGCGTGGCCAGATGACGTGGGTAAGCTGCGACAGAGCTAATAAAAGGCAGCTCCATCATGGCTACCCCGCAGTCTGGCTCCAAGGAGCTGAAGACCCACCCACCCTCCCTTAGGTCATAAGAAAATTATCCATGTCACAATTTGCGGGGCAGATGTCATGGGTTGTGATAATGGAGTGAGCTATATGGGGTCTCTGTCAAGTTCAAGTTCTAGCACAAAGTCAAGTTCAAGTTCACAGGAGACCCCACCTCTAGTTGCTAACCGTTCCTTATTTGAAGGGGAGGAGAGAGAGTCGGGCAGATTGGCTCAGCCATCATCTCTTTCCTCCGTGGGAGTTGGGATTGACCGACTTATAGCCATTGACCCACATTGGTGGGGCCAATGAGAGATCATGACCCATGCATTATTGCCAACCATTTAGCATGCAAGTTGCGGCCATTTATTGCCAACTATGTCTTTACTAACCTGTATTTAACCATGTTTTCTGAATATGTAATCAATACAATTATTACAAAAGCAACAGTGTGTGAATAATGGCACCTGTGGTCTCATTTATACGGGGCAACAAAAACCCGGATTGCTCCACAGTAATGGCAATTTGCAGCAGCTGCTATTTGTCTTAATGGGTTTTTTTTGGTTTGGTTTTTTGCAAATCGCAGGCATGTGAAGCTACCTGTGAATCAAAATGGTGGCTGTGAGTGAATTAATCACTTTTTTACCTACCTCAATTTGCTGCCACCAAACTTTTTTTAAAAAACTATATCCAATGTGAAATAGAGTGATATTTTGCCATAACAATAAAAGCAAAAATCATAGAATCATAGAATCATAGAATTGTAGAGTTGGAAGAGACCACGAGGGCCATCCAGTCCAACCCCCTTCCACGTAGGAATCACAATCAAAGCATCCCTGACAGATGGCCATCCAGCCTCTGTTTAAAGACCTCTAAGGAAGGAGACCCCACCACGCTCCGAGGGAGTGTGTTTCTCTGCTGGACAGCTCTTACGGTCAGAAAGTTCCTCCTCATGTTGAGGTGGAATCTCTGTTCCTGGAGCTTGCATCCATTGCTCCATGTTCTAGTCTCTGGAGCAGCAGAAAACAAGCTTGCTCCATCCTCAATGTGACACCCCTTCAAATACTTAAACAGGGTTATCATATCACCCCTTAACCATCTTTTTTTCAGGCTAAACATACACAGCTCCCTAAGTCTTTCCTCATAAGGCATCGTTTCCAGACCTTTCACCATTTTAGTCACCCTCCTCTGGACATGCTCCAATTTGTCAATACCCTTTTTGAATTGTGGTGCCCAGAACTGGACACAGTATTCTAGGTGAAAAAACCAAACACCCCATTTTATCACGTTAGCGCTCTCTTGCTAAGGTGAAAATCCAACATAGCAGTTCCAGGCACTTGCTTTGTTAGCAAGCTCTGCCCCCCCCCATCCTCATCCAAACAATCAGCTTTCAGATTATGCTTGTATGAGAAAGTGAATCAATTTGTGTCGCTTGTCCCAATGAGCAGGAGTGCACATCCCCCTGCTGTTTTTTAAAAACTCCAGGAAAAGCCGTGAAGGAGTACATGGCATTTTTGGGGTCCTTTCGAGTACAGTGAAATGAAGTAGAATCCCATTAAGACAGGTAGCATTCTCCTCTCATTCCATGGGGAGTATTTTCTCCATTTGGACAACCCCACTGTCTAATCTAAACTAACTAATAGCACCCAATCTGACAGCTACCTGTCTGATTCTATAGCCTCCTCTGCCCAAGAGTGCTGGTGCCTCAACTAGCTACAATTCCCTACAAATCCCAGGATTGCATAGGAAGGAGTCATGGCCAATAATCCAGTTTCAAATGCTATTATTTGTGTAGTGTGGATTTGGCCCTAGTCTCTGGAGCAGCTGAAAACAAGTTTGATCCCTCTTGGCATGAAATAACCTTTGCAAAAAGTTGACTGACAGACACGCTCACACACATACATACACGCACACCCCTTCTGCTGAAACTAGGCTGGACATCTTTGAAGCAGTAAGTAAAATATTAACTCAAAACTCTGCTTCCCCTTTCAGAGCACACACTGCGCTTTTTGACCTTGGCAGAAGAATTCCCTCAGCAGCCAGAGAAAAGAGCGAGGAGAGGCAAGAAGGACCTCAAGTTCTATTTAGAGACACGCTTCACTGAGTCCTGCACCAGCATCGAACAACAACCCTGCTTGACCTCTGGCCATGAGTCACCTCGAGAGCAGCAAAGCAATGGAGAAAGAGGCAAACATAATTACGTACAAAGAGATACTAAGTGGACAGAGTTTGAAAATCCCAAGTTTGGTGGAAATTAGTCCACAGCCCACGGGCAAGAAAGGAGAAATACCAAAATGTATCACCAACCTCAACTGGAAAAAAAAAATGGTGGAAACACAATAAAAAAAAGATTATCATGTTAATTTATGAGTTTGGTGTGTTACTTCAGCTGTGTGTGTGTGTGCCTGTGTGCGTATTTGTCTGGCTGAACATTAATATGAGGTGACATGAGCCCGAACACTTCAGTGCTTCACTCTACAACTTAATTAATGTAGCCCAGTTAATTGGCAAACTGTGTGTGTATGTTCAGCACAGGAGAATGTGGGATTTTTTGCTCATTACTGGACGGTTTGACAATCTTGTTTGCTGAAAGGATTACATGTAATTCATGTCAGTCTCCATGTCCTTTTATCTTGATAGAAAAGGAGGAGGAAGTCAAGAAGCCTATCTGTTGGGAATCTCCGGGGCAGGGGGTGGGTAGCAATTTATTTTTGCAAAAAATAGAACTTGATTCTGTTTCCTAGCCAGTGCTTTCCTCTGGAGTGGGAATGACATCTGCAGGGAGGGCAGGAAAGCAAGGAGATACAGAAGTGGTTCTGCGTGCAGCTGTCCAGAAGCAGAGCCAAGGCTATTCAAGCCAGTTCCCCTTCCCGCTTCCTGCCCCTCCCTCAAATCTATGGAAGGTTAACTAGAAATCCTAGCAGGTGGAATAGGAAGTTTTGGCTTATTTGTACTAATGAGTGGATCTTTTTTTTTACCAACCCTGCTATCCAAACAATGTCTGGGCAACCAGCCAAAGGCTGATTACTACACAGCTGATAGCAGCACAGCACAGTCAAACTAATTACAGGCAAAGGAATCAAGGCAGGCTGAAGTCAGACACTTTCTTTACTAGCAAGCAAAACACAAGCCCACAAGCAAAATCCAATATACAAGATCCAGGTCTGGCAAACAGAGTCCAGAGTAGTCCAGCAGAATCCAAATCAGGTAAACAGAATCTAGAGTAAAGAAACAGTCCAGGTCAAACACAGCAAGCAGGAACACGACAGGTACTCAGGTAGGTCAGATAATCTCCAACACCCCTGGAGGGCAATTCTGTGAATTCATAGGGCAGCAGCTAACACAGCTGTTGCATAGCTAATTGCTGCTTGCTATAAATACACTGAGACCACCTCAAGCCCCCCTTTTGTTGTCTGCATGCTGTGAAGGTAGGTATAGGAAAGTTGTCCTTGGTATCTGAAGGGGCCGGATCCTCTGCCAAATCTGAGTTGGCTACTAGTAAGATTTCAGGCCTGATTTGCTCTAGGAGCCAAACATTTGCCTATTTAGCAGCCTATGGTATTACTGGGACTCAACTAAAACATCATGTTTCAATTGTGTTGATAGTCTTCCTATAAGTTTTCTTCATTGTCCAGCTTTTACACCTATACATGGAAATAAAAAAAATTGTTGGTCATGTTACAAAATAGTACAGCAGAGTTGTGGAGTTAAAAAATAGAGCTTTACTTGGCAGAGTATAAGACAACAAACATACATGCAAAAACAAAGAATATAGCATCATGACTAGGCACAAAAACAGTACAGCATAACTTCCTGCATACCTGCAGTACTATATCTTCATAGCAAGGAGAAAACCTTACTTCCCAGCAACAGGCTTCTAACCAGCATAGAGAGTAATACACTCTCTATCCCCCAAGCAGACTCCCAATGCAGTTATACACTACTAAGTGGCTATCAAGTCCACCTGGCCTAATTGGCTGACTGCATCATTAATTACTGGAGCTGGCTTATTATCATGGACTCCACCTGCCACTTTGCTATACCTTCATCCAGTCACAACTTAGTATGCAAACTGGCATACCCTGACAAAAATAATATGGCATAGATGATTCTGACTTTGGTATTCAGTGTCTTTACCCTTGATGATATAATCCTATTTCCTCATAGCTGCCCTTCTGAATCTTAGTCTTCTTCTCATTTGTCTACATTTTGATTAATGTCTGATCGTAAGGATACAAAATCTTTAACTATTTTGATGTCTCCATTGCTCCTTTTAAAATTATGCAAATCACCTGTGCCATTATTTCTGTTTTCTTAATGTTTGGCTGTGGCCCTTCTTTTGCACTTTCTTCCTTAACTTTCATCAATTCCTTACTACTATTCAAATATGGCATAAAATGTTTGATTCTTTATATGTTTAGAAGAGATAAAAATGTGCCTAGACTCAGATGTCTATGATTTTCTTCAAGGTAAATGGCAAGGTATGTTGCTGTTTTGATCATATAAATGGCCTAATAGATTCCAAAGATCCATGTTTATTTTCCTTTGACAAATATTCTGAAATTCATAGATTTTCCTTGAGTTTTTTTCAGGATGTGAGGCCATGTTCTGGAAGAGGTTCTTTCTGACATTTTGCCTGAATCTGTGGCTGGCATCTTCAGAGAATGGTTGGGGAGGAGTATATGTGACATTTATATGCTGTGAACCCATTGGGGAGGATACGTACATTTGTGTAATTGAATGGTTAGTTTTGGGGTACAGAAATGCAAGGCTGATGAGTGTCTGTTTGGCTAATGGTTGGTTGATCGACCATTATCTGCTGGAACTCCCCCTGTCCCTAGGTGGAATGCCTTAGTAAATGTTGAGTTTTGATTCTGTTGTTTTTCAAAACTGGTAGCCAGATTTTGTTTACTTTTAGGGTTTCTTCTTTCCTGTTGAAGTCGTCCAGGTGTTTGTGGATTTCAATAGCTTCTCTGTGCATTCTAGCGTGATAGTTGTTGGCCTGGTTCAGAACATCTGTGTTTTTAAATAACATTTTGTGTCCAAGTTGTTTTATAACATGTTCTGCTACTGCTGATTTTTCTGGCTGGCCCAGTCTGCAGTGTCTCTCATGTTCCTTGATTCGTGTTTGCATACTGCATTTAATTGTCCCTATGTAAACTTGTCCACAGCTGCGTGGGATGCGGTAAACTCCTGCAGCTGTGAGAGGGTCTCTGTTGTACTGCCACTCTATTCTTCTATGATTGGAGTGCTGTCAGGAGTGCTTTGAATGCATATTCCTGCATGGCAGGGGGTTGGACTAGATGACCCTTGCGGTCTCTTCCAATTCGATGATTCTTTGTGATGAAGCTGGTGGATTCTAGGGATGTCCTAACAGATACAGAGCAATGGACAAATGGCAACGGGCATTCAAATACCTTAAAGAAAGTGATGGAGTGGATGAATCATGCCTGCTTCAATACTGTAGTTACGTATCTGCTCAACATTTCCTGATCCAGGATCTTGGCCAGCAAAGGAGAGAAGTGTGGAAGTGGAGGGAAGGGAAAGAATGATCGCTTCCCCCCGCCCAGCATTATGCAGTGCTGCATAGGGGGAGTGCTTTAATGGCCTCAAATGAAAAGAGGTATACGATTGGAGCATGGCATATCACACCATGGTAGGGAGGAGGCGGGGAAGATCTTGGTATATTTCGGTCACGTCACCCTTGGCCTCTCCTCTTTCGCCTTTCGTCGACCCACCCATCCTCCTCTGTCACAATATGAGTTCTCTGGTCGCTTTTAGGGCTGGGTAGGATTTTTTACTTTTTTCCATTGTTTTTTCCCCCCTACTCAATGCTGTCACTTTGGAGTTGGACAATTGGCTTTAGGTGAAGTCATAAATAGGTGGTCGATTGCAGGGTGTGGGGCAGACAGGATTACTTCGGCGTTCACCTATGGCAACCCCTTTGGGGTTTGATAGATGGGTCTGTCAAACTGTGCCTGAAGGTCATATGGCTGGGAGGCAGGGAGATAGGCTGTCCTTTGAGGCTGGCAACCGGTTGGAGACCTCAACAGAAGTCATATGGCTTGAGGTTTTCAGCCTGGGGTCTCGCCTTCCAGTAGATGGTGCCCGGGGGGCATCAAGTTTATTGGATCCCCCCTGGGGCTCAGGTGTTTCTCCCAGGAAAGTTGGGAGATGGTTCTGGGGAGACCATCAGCTCCAGCTTTTCCCACACTGGGTCTCCCCGCTGGTTCGCATACCTTAAGAAATAAATAATTAAATAGGTTAGGATTCAATAAAGTGGCTCATATTTCAACCCAGCTTTTGTGTCTGTCTCATTATTTCATGTGTGGGTCATTAATTGCTGATGCCTAGATTGTTTGTTTTCTTGTTTTCCATTACAAGAGCTTTATGGTGCTTTCATTGCTTGGACCCCACCTTGTGTATGCAATTATGAATGGCAGCTGGTCCATTAGAATAATTAACAGAGGATGGGACGCCTCTCCCTGGCTGAGCTCTGGCAGAGGAAGAAGTGTAGAAGCTGCAGCTTTTCCAAGGCTGTGGGGTTTCAGTATTGGTCCAGGTTTTAAAACCCCTTTTCATTTGTGTCAGCTGTTAAAACTCATTAGTTAGGTTTTTAAACCTTATCAGTGAATCCTCGTTGCTTTAAATTTAATCCTTTTTGTAAATCTTTTTTTTAATAAACTGTATATCACCCTGAGTCCTTGTGATACAGGGTGAGATAGAAATATTTTGGTTAATACGTAAAACAAATTAAGTGGCACAATCTGACATGTGACATCTTCCCGACTGTGAGTTTATTGTTGTTGCTCAAATGAGAAGAGACTGGCTAAACGGTAAATGTTTCAAAGCTGAATGGTTTTATATTTTTAAAATGGTGATGGTAAATATGACCAAGCTGCTACTAATTTCATAGATCATGCTTTTATATTTCTAGTTGTAAAGACATGACAAAAGCCAAAATCCTACATTAAGTTTCCATAGTGTGGATCTCTCCATGCAGAGCTATGTGCTGGTTGTGTTATGTGACCCTTATCTTGAATGGCAACATTGCACAACTGAATCCGGAACTATGTGTGTAACTAAATGCACATTCCTACTGAAAGTGCAATGAAATAGGCAACTGAAGGAATGCTACCATCAGTTTTGGCAGGGGAAGAAAGAGATGCATTGGTTAGGAATGCACATTGACATGCACAGCATCACCATCACATGCACAACACTATTTTTGTGACCTTGAATTGATTGTGCATCAGACAATATGTGGACTGTGTCCAAGAAGGGCAACCAAGATAATCAAAAGTCTGGAAAGCAAGCCTTCTGAGGAATGACTGAGAGAATTGGGTCTGCTTAGCTTAGAGAAGAGAAGGCTACGGAAGAACATGATAGAGCCATCTTTAAATATCTGATGGGATGTCATGTAGAAGATGTAGAGTGAGCTTATTTTCTGTTGCTCCAGAGAGTAGGACAGGAACCAATGGATCCCGGTGGGAAGAAAAGAGATTCCACCTAAACCTAGGAAGAACTTTACTGTAAAAGCTGTTTGACTGTGGAACAGTCTGCCTTGGAGGGTGATGGAGTCTTTAAGCAGAGATTGGATGGGCTTCTTTCAGGAATGCTGTAGTTGTGTATTCCTGCATGGCAGGGAGTTGGACTAGATGGTCCTTGTGGTCCTTTCCAATTCTAAGATTCTATGCTTCTATGAAAAAGGTCCAACGGTTTCCATAGGGGAACTTAGGCAATAAAAAAACCCAACTTGATTCTGGCTGTAATGTGGAGGTGTAATATTTTTAATGCTCCTGTTTGCCATCTTTCTATTTTTCAGGTAAATATTTAAGAGTAAAGATGGAAAGAAATATCATTGGATATGACAGCCTCAGTGAAGGCAGCATTTTAACATCTCCTGGGGCCTGTTGGAAGAAAACATTCATGCTACCTTGAGCATTTGCACATTTGCAAAGCTTACAAGATATACAGTGAGCAGAAAAGCCTGCTCATGTTTTAAAATGAGAAGAGATAACTTTTGAAGAACTGGAGGAAAACACACAGAAACATGCTTTAGTTCATGGGGAGGGGCGTAGTTGTGTAAATTATGGAAAATCTGCAAATAAATGTGCAAATTTTATAAATGCATTCAAAATTGTGAATCACCGTGTGGAAACAAAACAGAAAGCTTCACCCCTTGATGCAACAGAAGGGTGGGAAGAACTTGAAGACAGGATTTGGAGAAACTCTATGAAATCAAGATGGAGGGAGTTACCCGTTCCCAATTCAGAGAGCGAATGAGAGAGAGATTCATATGATCAGAAAAGAGGGTTACACTCTGTCTGCTGGGATTCTGCTGAAGAAAAGGAGTTAGATTATCCATGGATGTTTGCTCCACACTGGGGTGCCATCAGATCAGGGACATGATCAGATGTGGCAAAAATTGCGGGATTATGACATCATGATCCGCTATCGCATGACGTTATTGTCTCCATTTGGTTCCATGCTCCAGCTGTGAAAAAGGCATTATTTCTCATTCATGGGACAAACTGTCAATAGATCATCAATCATGTTTTTTTCATGGTATTGCTGGAGTGCAAAACCACGTCACATGAAATTACAGCACGAATGGGTGGTCCTCAGCAAGAAAACCTCTGAGTGAGAATGCAAAAACAAAGCAGAGGAAGCTCTTTTTATGAACTGTCCCCTTTAGTTTCAACATTTTTATGTTTGTTCCAGTGCTTGTGTGTTCATTTACTTTATTAATTAAGGTGTTTTTGGAGTTTTAAGTGAGCTCACATCTTCTCGTGAGAACCACCAAAATCTCACCCATGCTAAATTGCGGAAGTAAACTCCCATTCTTAAAGCGCTACTGGTCATTGTACGATAATTCCATGACATTTCTTTTGCATGATTAAAGCAATGTGTTATAATAAGTGTAATAATGCCACGATGTTTCCACTATCCTCATTTGTGGAATTACAGCGTTTTTAGATGCTCATCCAATAATGTCCCAGATCTGAGGACAAGCAGGACGAAACAAAGTTACTTGCATGAAAGAATAAAAGATGAGCCAAGGTCCTTTTTGGCAGGGGTAGTGTAAATCTCCATGTGGGGGGCTACGCAATAATGGTGCTATGCAATCTTGCAGCCCTTTCATACTACCCATTTATAGTGCTATGATTCCATTTTAATTGCCATGGCAACATAAGGGAGCCCTGGTGGCACAGGTGGTTAAATGCTGGTACTGCAGCCACAATGTTGTGAGTTCAATCCTGCAGGGCTCCAAGGTTGACTCAGCCTTCCAGCCTTCCGTAGGTCCATGAAATGAGTACCCAGCTTGTTGGGGGCAATTAGCTAACACATTGCAAACCGCTTAGGGAGTGCTTTGAACTGATAAGCGGTATAGAAATAGAATTGCTATTGCTATCCTGTGGAATCCTGGCGTTGGTAGTTTGGGGAGGCCCTAGAGCTCTCTGGCTGAGAATTCTCAATGCCGCTCCCCTAGATGGCTGATCCCAGAGGACGTTGCCATGGCAGTTAAAATGGCACCATGGTGCTACAACGGTGTAGTGTGAAAAGACCCCTGCTTCTGCCTCCAGCCTCTCTTCATTCAGTATTGCTCCTCATGGATTATATGTAGCTGAACTGCCACCAACACAGGTAAAGCTTCTCTTTTGGACTGTAATTGGCTACTTTTACCTATGCAGCACCTAAAAGTTGTTCCTAGATGCAACAGCATAGAGTCCAGATGCTAAAATAAATCCGCATAGAATACAGGGGGAATCCCATGTGTCTAAATGGGATCCCTCAGTGTTCTGTCATTTTTGGAGGGAGGGGGAGCACAATTTGGGAAAACTAGAGGGAATAACTCTATGGGGATTTTCCTGAGTGTTTTTTTTTTTTTAATGTAGGGGAGATGCACACTCCTGCTCATTAGGACAACCAAATTGATCACCAAC
The DNA here is from genome assembly GCA_030847615.1 of Gambelia wislizenii. Classification (NCBI taxonomy): domain Eukaryota; kingdom Metazoa; phylum Chordata; class Lepidosauria; order Squamata; family Crotaphytidae; genus Gambelia; species Gambelia wislizenii. Next base: position 497,045,359 of record JAUMIR010000001.1, on the reverse strand, counting down.
AATGGTCCGCCCTGGCCTCACATCAGGAGACATGGAGACGCACTATCCACAATGCTGCAGCCTTATTTGAGAACTCACAACGAACAAGTCTTGAAGAGAAATGACAACGCAGAAAGAATCACAACCCAAAAACATCACCCAAGGAGACCTTCTGCTGTGCTTTCTGCAACCGGACTTGTTTATCTCGGATTGGCCTTTTTAGTCATCAGCGCACTTGCAGAAAGCATGGGATGAGTCCTTCCTGAATCTTCGTTTGCGAAGAAAAGCCAGAGAGAGAGAGAGACATTCCTGAAGAGGAGAGCTGATTGGTCAGACGTACACAGAGGGTGGACCTTGCTAAGAAGGCAACACCCAGAACTGTCATGTTGGATTGTCACCATAGCGATTGTGCGCGGAGGTGACAAAAGAGCCTTTCTTCTTCTTTTTTCTTTATCGTCACTTTTCAGCACCTTGGATTTAGAGTTTTTTTTCAGAAAAATCCTGTTTGGCAGGGGCAAGTTGGGGAGTATAGAACTGCGAGTAATTCCCTCATGCCCACCATCTTGATTTGCTGGTATGTCTCCGTGTGAACAACAAACACAGATAGCTTCACACACCAGCAACCTTGCAAAAAAAAAAAAAAAAACAAAAAACTAGTGATACAGATGAAAGCTGCTGCAAATTGGTGTAGGTTCACACCAATCCACATTATTCCTCGTCTAGACCAGCCCAGAGACTTCTTGAAAAATCCAGTGATCTCTGCCTAAACAAAGGAGCACTTTGCTTCACAAAGGGACAGGGACATGCTGGATGCCAGATAAGTTGCTTTCTGCTGCAAAAGGATTTAAATGTTACTCTCCTTTGTCTCAGCTCCCACATTGCCAAGAATCATAGAATCATAGAATCATAGAATTGTAGAGTTGGAAGAGACCACGAGGGCTATCCAGAAATAGGAGTGATCTCTGCCTTCATGAGATCCCTCACCTGATCAACAACACAAGTAATATCTGGAACAGCATGTAGGACTCTGACTCCAACATTGTCACTTTTCTTTTTTTTTCTTTTTTTTAATATCTTTTGCCTGATGAAGAAGCCAGTAGAGCTTCGAAAGCTTGCATCATGTGTTTTGCATTTTGGTTGGCTGATGAAGATCACTTGGTTTGCATTTAAAGGAGTTTTCTAAGGTGCTAAATGTATTTTCAGATTAGGGTTCAGAACCTGGATAGCTCTTTCAAAGTTCAGAATACAGTACTAGCTCTTTTAAAGTTCAAAGTAAAACCCAGATCAGATTCACCATCCAACTAAACTGAGGCCCACCACCCACCACTATACAACAATGTAGTGAGAAAGGGCCCCCAGTGTTGACTGGCCATATTGTGCAATTGAACAACAAATGCATGACCAAATGCACAACCTAGTGTGTATATGCATATGCATACACGATTGACATCTCAACACAATTCCCAGCCATGCAAAGTGCACTTGCAGGCACAATGGCAGCACACAAGGAACTCCATTTCTTCAACCTTGAATTCAAAGCAGACCTTCTACATCAAATAAAAACATCCAAACACATCTGTAGAGGAACTTAGCATCCATATGTCACCAACAGCATTCCAGCCAATTATTCCAATGATTGGAAACAGATGCAGGTTATAAACAACAAAAGCAAAACCAAGCTCACATGCACCCTTCTACAGCTGCTGCATTGGCTCCCTCGGTATGAAAAGGCAGTGCTTCACAGGCAAAGCCTTGGGCAGGTAACATGTCTTCCACCTCCCAAGAGACAACACGAACCACGTTTACCTGCTGTGGCTTTTATAAAATTTATCCCCATGTTCTAGAAGCAGGCAACCATTTGCAAGGTGCACATGTCGTTCTGGAAAAAACTGAGAAAACAATGTGTTGAGAAAACAATGTGAGCATTTAAAAATGTGAATAATTTGGAGAGAGAAAAGAATGTGGATGAACACATTAGGAACTTCTTTGAGAAGTCAGATCAGGCTACGGTGGCAGATGCCTTGAAGACATCCTGTTTTGATTACTATAATGCACTCTGCATGGTGCTACCTTTGGACATTTCAGCAGTTCCAAAATGTGGTGGCCAGAATACTGACTGTGGTTGGTTACAGAGATCAAACAGCTTCACTGGCTACTGGTCCATTTCTGTCCAGAATTCAAAGTGCTGGTGATGGCCTTGAAGTCCTATGTGGCTTGGGCCCAGACTGTTTAAAAGGCTGTGGACTTTATCCAACCACCCCATGTTACTGTTCTTTTGCCAGCATAAATTGTGTTATTTTTATGCCAGCAAAAGACACACACACACCCGTACCAGACCTTACCTTAATGTCATCAATGAGGCTTCCCTGGCAGTAACAGAACATAAATAGAGCTCCATTTATTTTCAGGGTTGAAATCTCCCAGATTCTCATGAAAAGACACTTTCACAGAAAATTTAAAAATTAAAGGGGAAAAAACACAACAAAATACAACAAAGCACAAAAACACACTTATAAAGTTCCAAGTATACAGGGAGGTGTCATTAAAAAAAAGTGTTGCTGTATTCACGTGAGTACAATGGTGTGCGGATTCAAACGCCGGCAATGCCGGCAACAAATCATTACAGGAGACCAATTGATGGCTTGGCCCATCAATAAAATAAGACAGCTTATTGATGTGACATGATCGAGAAAGGGCGACACCGTCTGGTATGTGCACCCTTTCATGATCATTAGCCATCCTTATGACACCATATTTGCAGGGTCTGATAAAGTCCTGAATCTCCCCATACAAGCCTAGATGTTTAAGTTCTAAGATGTTTAAGGGGCTGGCTTTCTGCTAGCCAACCATAGCAATAAAGAGACCAGTCATAGGGACTGGGTTGAAATGGGCCACTTTATATTAGCGACAAACCTATTTTAACATTTAACCCCTGAGAACAGCAAAGAGGAAGGAGCAACCAAGTGTGGGAGCAGCTGAGGCAGGTAGTCTCCTCCACAGCTTTCCTTTTTCCAGACACCTGAGCCCCAAAGGGAACCCAACAGTTGGGTTGCTCCTAGACTGGCCCACTACTGGAAGGCCAACCTGAGGGGGAAAAAACCCTCCAAGTTGCATGACTTAAAGTGAGGAATCAGCCCAGCCCCAAGGGAAGTCTCCATCCCCACCAGTCCAGTTGCATGACCTAAAGACCTCTAGTTGCATGATTTACAGAGGCAATTCCAGAGCCTTCCCCTTCACCAAATAGGTGTCATGGGTGTCCACCAAATTCCCACTTCTCTCCCCCCACTAGCTGCCATGTGACCTCCTCTTTAAGGCACCATCACAAGCCAATTGCCCCAGTCCCCAGTTGACAGTGTAAGGTTTGCAACAAAAAAAGTGGGAAAAGGAGGAAATTCCTACCTGGCTCCAGAGTGACCAGCAAAACTTACACTGTGGCAGGGGTGGTTGGATGACACCCAGGCAAAAGGAGGAGAGGGATGCCAGAAGCTCATAAAGCCTCCAACTCCACCCTCTCTGTTGTTTTGTACAGTGATATCATAGAATCATAGAATTGCAGAGTTGGAAGAGACCACGAGGGCCATCCAGTCCAACCCCCCTGCCACGCAGGAAATCACAATCAAAGCATCCCCGACAGATGGCCATCCAGCCTCTGTTTAAAGACCTCCAAGGAAGGAGACCTCACCACGCTCCGAGGGAGTGTGTTCCACTGCCGAACAGCTCTTACTGTCAAAAAGTTCCTCCTCATGTTGAGGTGGAATCTCTGTTCCTGGAGCTTGCACCCATTGCTCCGTGTTCCAGTCTCTGGAGCAGCAGAAAACAAGCCTGCTCCATCCTCAGCGTGACATCCCTTCAAATACTTAAACAGGGCTATCATATCGCCTCTAAACCGTCTTTTTTCCAGGCTAAACATACCCAGCTCCCTAAGTCTCTCCTCATAAGGCATTGTTTCCAGACCTTTCACCATTTTAGTTGCCCTTCTCTGGACACGCTCCAATTTGTCAATATCCTTTCTGAATTGTGGTGCCCAGAACTGGACACAGTATTCTAAGTGAGGTCTGACCAAGGCAGAATAGAGCGGCACTATTACTTCCCTTGATCTAGACACTATACTTCTATTGATACAGCCCAAAATTGCATTGGCCTTTTTAGCTGCCGCATCACACTGTTGGCTCATGTTCAACTTGTGGTCTACTAGGACTCCTAGATCCCTTTCGCACGTAGTCTCATTCAGCCAGGTCTCTCCCATCCTATATTTATGCATTTCATTTTTCCGCCCTAAATGCAGTACTTTACATTTCTCCGTATTGAATTTCATTTTGTTAGCTTTGGCCCAGCTCTCCAGTCTATCCAGCTCATTCTGAATTTTGACCCGGTCCTCTAGGGTATTAGCTACTCCTCCCAATTTGGTGTCATCTGCAAATTTGATAAGTATGCCCCTAATTCCCTCATCTAAGTCATTGATAAAGATGTTGAATAGCACTGGGCCCAGGACAGAACCCTGTGGCACCCCACTGGTCACATCTTTCCAAGACGAAGAGGAGCCACTGCTGAGCACCCTTTGGGTTCGGCCGGTCAACCAATTACAAATCCATTGAACAGTTAACTTGTCTAGCCCACATTCTACAAGCTTGTTTGCAAGAATGTCATGGGGAACCTTGTCAAAGGCCTTACTGAAATCAAGGTATGCAATGTCCACAGCATTCCCTTCATCTACCAAGCTGGTAACTTTATCAAAAAAAGAGATCAGATTAGTCTGGCATGACTTGTTTCTCTGAAACCCATGCTGACTTTTTGTGATTATGGCATTGCCTTCTAAATTTTCACAGACTCTCTGTTTAATGATCTGCTCTAGAATCTTCCCTGGTATTGATGTCAGACTAACTGGACGATAGTTGTTGGGATCCTCTTTTTTCCACTTTTTGAAGATGGGAACAACGTTTGCCCTCCTCCAGTCTGCTGGGACTTCTCCTGTTCTCCAGGAGTTCTCAAATATTATTGCCAATGGCTCTGAGATTATATTTGCCAGCTCTTTTAATACTCTTGGATGTAGTTCATCTGGTCCTGGAGATTTAAATTCATTTAGATTAAGAAGGTATTCCTGTACTACCTCTTTACTTATTTTGAGCTGGATTTCCCCTATTGTGTCCTCTGTTCCATTCTCCTCAGGTTGGTCCTCCTTTTCCTTTTCTGAAAACACTGAGGCAAAGAAGGTGTTGAGTAATTCTGCCTTTTCTCTGTCCCCTGTTTGCATTTTGCCATCTTCTCCACGTAGCGGCCCTATCATTTCCTTCTTCCTCCTTTTGCTGCGGACATACCCAAAAAACCCCTTTTTATTGTTCTTAACCTCCCTAGCAAGCCTGAGCTCATTCTGCGCTTTAGCTTTTCTGACTTTACTCCTACATGTGTTCGCTATCTGTTTGAATTCTTCTTTGGTGATTTCCCCCCTTTTCCATTTCCTATACATGTTCCGTTTAAAACTTAGCTCCATTGAAAGTTCTTTAGTCATCCATCCTGGTTTCTTGAGACACCTCCCATTTTTCTTCCTCAATGGTACTGTTTGAAATTGTGCCTTCAGTATCTCCCTTTTGAGAAAGTCCCATCCATCTTGAGGTCCCTTCTCTTTTAGTATTCTTGACCATGGGATCATCCCCAGTCTTTCCCTGAGTTTATTGAAATCAGCTCTCCTAAAGTCAAGAATGCGTGTCTGACTATGCCTGGCTTCTCCTTTCCATTGTATAACAAACTCCAGGAGAACATGATCACTCTCACCTAAGGATCCCACCACTTGCACCCCATTAACAAGGTCGTCTCTGTTGGTTAGGATCAGATCTAAAATAGCTGACCCCCTTGTTGCCTCTTCCACCTTTTGGACCATGAAATTGTCTTCCAGGCATATAAGGAATTTGCTAGACCTTGTAGTTTTGGCTGAGTTAGATTGCCAGCAAATATCAGGATAGTTGAAGTCACCCATCACTACTACATCTCTCCTTTCTGCATGTATGTTCATCTGTTCTAGAAAGGCAACATCCAATTCCTCCATCTGATTTGGGGGTCTGTAGTAGAGTCCCACAATAACATCCCTGTTGTTTCCCTCCCCTTTAATTTTTATCCAGATGCTCTCCACCTGGCTTCCAGTATTGATGTCATGGATCACTTCACTGGTGTAAATATCCCTGACATATAATGCTATTCCTCCTCCTTTCCTGTTTGGCCTGTTTCTCCTATAAAGGTTATACCCCTCTATTCCTACATTCCAATCATGAGACTCGTCCCACCAGGTTTCAGTAACGCCTATTATATCATATTTGTTTTGTAGTGCAAGGAGTTCAAGTTCATCTTGCTTATTTCCCATGCTCTGTGCATTAGTGTAGAGACATCTGAGACCATGTGTTCCCTTTACTTGCTCCCTGTGCAAGTTTTTTTGCCTCCCACTGTTGGGTCCTTGCGCTGTTTGCCTTGTTCCCTCTATGACAGTTTGACTATTTTCTCCAGCCCTTTTGCCTTCCAGAATACTGTCTCCCTCCCCCATTTGACTCAGTTTAAAGCCCTCCTGATCAAATTCTTGAGACTGTTGGCAAAAATGTTTCTTCCAACTGTTGTAAGATGCACCCCATCTCTTGCCAGAAGTCCCCCCGCATGGAAGCGCAGTCCGTGATCCAAGAATCCAATTTGTTCTCGGCGACACCATCTACGGAGCCAGTTGTTTACGTCGGCTATTTTCCTCTCCCTTCTTGGACCATGCCCTTCAACTGGCAGAAGAGACGAGATGACCACCTGTGCATTCATTTCTTTCAGCTTCCTCCCCAGGGCCTCATAATCTCTTCTGATCTTGGGAAAGCTGTGCCTTGCAGTATCATTGGTTCCCACATGGACCAAAAGGAAGGGGTAATGATCCGTAGGCTTGACGAGTCTTGTCAGCCTCTCAGTCACATCACAGATCTTTGCCCCAGGGAGACAACACACCTCCCGAGTCATCTTGTCAGGCCCACATACCTCTGCTTCTGTACCCCTCAGCAAGGAGTCCCCCACCACCACCACACGCCTCCGCTGAGGCTTCGCAGCTGCTGTTCCTTGCGGTGGTCCTCTCAAGGTCCCCTGCTCTACCCCTGAAGTCTGTCCATGCTGTTCTTCCTCGTTGTCCTTGACAAGGGAAAGGGCTTCGAATCGATTCTGTAGCTGCAAGCTGCTGGAAGAATCCCTGGATTTTCTTGTTCTGTGTGTGACATTCCTCCAGCTGTCTACTTCCTGTGTCCGTGAAGTGACCCTCTCCTCCACAGCCACTTCCTCTGTGCGGTCCCCATCCAAGAGTGTTCGTTCTGTTCTGTCCAGAAAAACCTCTTGCTCCCGAATCTGTTGAAGTGTAGCTACCCGTGTCTCCAGCTGCTGTACTTTCTCCTCCAAGAGGGCTACCAGCTTGCATTTGGTGCATGTGAAGTTCTCCACGTCTGTAGACAAGAATACAAACATCGCACAAGTGTTGCAAGTGACTGCTGCAGTCCCCTCAGTGTCCATGATGAGAGCTTTTAGGTAATCTAAGAACTCTTAGTTAACGCTGAGAATGCTAAGCTGTACTTTTAGGTCTGCTGTATTTTTGTTTGGTTACTGAAATTCGCGCGCCGTTAGGCTTGCGCCTCTGGCTCTTGAGGGTAAAAGGGGAAGGTCAGAAGTTCAAGCCCCTCAGCAACAAGCAGCCTCTCCCAACAGTTTTTTTAAAAAATTCAATCTCCCCAGTCAGAATGGCTGTCCAGAAGTTGCTTCCTTCTTCTCCCTGGCAGGAAACTGGCAGGAAACTTGCTGTCCAGAAGCTGCTCTCCTTCTCTCTGGCAGGAAACTGGCCTGGAAAGCCTCTGCGAGGACTTATATAGAGCTCGGCTCCCAGCTCCACCCCCTAATGACTCACAGGTGTGACTCACAGGTGTGACTCACAGGAAGGCTCTTGAGGGTAAAAGGGGAAGGTCCGAAGTTCAAGCCCCTCAGCAACAAGCAGCCTCTCCCAACAGTTTTTTAAAAAAATTCAATCTCCCCAGTCAGAATGGCTGTCCAGAAGTTGCTTCCTTCTTCTCCCTGGCAGGAAACTGGCAGGAAACTTGCTGTCCAGAAGCTGCTCTCCTTCTCTCTGGCAGGAAACTGATTTGCCCATGCCTCTTCCCCCATGCAGTTCAGCACCCTGCCCTTGACACTGTGCAGCATGGTAAGGAGAGGTGGAGTCTTGGTCCCACCACCATCTCAGTCACGTTTGGTGAGGACATCAGAGAGAGCCTTCTTGGTGGCTGCTCCTAAGCTGTGGAACTCCCTTCCATGAGAGGCCTGTTTAGTCCCCTCCCTGCTTCACTTCTGCTGGCAGGTTATTTAATCGGGCTTTTGACTGATTTTTAATCCTGTGGTGGAGTAGTGTTGAAAGTAGTGCGGTGTGTATTTATGCTCTGTGTTTTTCATTCTGTTTTACATGTATTTTAAACTATCAGCTTTTAATAGCATTGTTGTTTGATTGCTTTTTAAAAAGCTTTTTAGTGTAACATTTTAGCCAACTTCTATTTTAAAGTTTTGTAAACTGCTTTAGGTCCCTTGGTGGAAGAAAGGTGGAGTATAAATGGAATAAAAGCCAGTGTTGTGTGTAGTGGTTTAAGAGTTAAAATTGGACTCTGTGAGACTAGGATTCAAATCCCTTCTTGGCCTCGGAAACTCCCTGGGTGACTATGGGTGAGACACAATCTTTCAGCCTCAAAGGGAAAGACAAACCTCCTCAGAAGAAATCTTTCCAAGAAACCCCCATAATAGGTTTGCCTTAAGGTCACCATAACTTGGAAACCACTTGAAGGCACATAACAAACCATCTGTCAGGCCGTCTGTCAGAGGTGCTTTGATTGTATCTTCCTGCATGGCAAAATGAGGTTGGGACTAGATGGCCATCATGGTCTCTTCCAACTCTGTGATTCTGTGAGCTCTCCATGGTGCCAAAATTGCTTAGGACTAGAGGCTGGATAGCCATCTGTCAAGAGTGTTTTGATTGTGTCTTCCTACAGCGCAGAATGGGGTTGGACTGGATGGCCCTTGGAGTCTCTTCCAACTCTATGATTCTATGAAAAATGCATTAGAACACATACACATTTCCTTGGAGAAAAACCCTCCCAAGACTTGCAGCCTGAGATGAAAGAGGGATTTAGAGAAATGCAACCAATCTTGGGATCCTTTTGTTGTCATATGCACACATACTGTAAATTCCCTTATGCATTCCTTTTTGCTGCTGTGGCACATTGACTGTGTTCTGTTTACAGTTGCCTTAGGAGAGTTCTGCAAGGGTAAACATTGTGCTTGTAGTTGTATGTTGTTGGAGGGTGTGTGTCATGAATGACTTCGATGTACCGTTTCATTGACTGGAGCTGAGATTCTACATCATTTCAGCATAGCAACTTCTGCAATCAACACTATTGAAGAAACACTGAAGAAAACATTAGGAAGAACTTATTGACTGTATTTGCTGTTTGAGAGTTGAATGGACTGCTTCAGAGGGTGGTAGACTCTCTTGGGAAGTCTTTAAGCAGAGGTTGGATGGGCATCTATCAGAAGTGCTTTAGTTGTGTATTCCTGCATAGCCTGGAATTGGACTAGATGGCTCTTGTGACATCTTCCAACTCCATGATTCCATGATTCTATGCAGATCAATGGTCAATGTCCATGGCTAACAACTCATTGTGGAATTGCAAAGCACAATAATAATGCATAGAGGCAATGTGCCCTGGCATGCTACACCATGTCCTTTAATGCTGTATAGCCTCTGGAACAGACTCATATATGAAACTCCACTTATGCTGCCATCAGCTAGATACAAGTGTTCCATATTATCCCCCAAATCACACTGTATGCATACTACAAATTATGCTTGCATATGTCACTAACAGGATGTCAGTCTGGGATTTCAGAATCTGTGATTGAACTTTCCCATTTGCACAATGGGGCAACAAGCAGGCACATTGGCAGATGCCCCATTGGTTGTACAACGTTGGTATTTGGAAGATGAATGGAGCAATGCAGTCACCACATAACTATACATGAAAATTTACATTATGCAGGCATGATTTAGGATTTCCGCCAAAACTGAGAGTGAAAGACATTTTTACACCCTCATTTTCTTTGTGGGGATGGCTTTGTTTCCCTGGAAGACAACGTGCGGATCAAAAATGAAACTCTGGGGCATTTGTAGAGAGGGGAAGAATAAAAAGGCAGACATAAAGACTTATTTGGACTAGGGCCACAGTTTATTAAGTCAGCAGAGAGGAACTTATGTATGGTGGCAATCTACCCCAAGCTAAAGTCCTAAAGCCTGTGAGATTGGAGTGACTCATCCTGGCCCCGGAAAAGGACTGAAGCAACATTTCCATGCCTCTCCCCTAGCCACAACATAAAGTGTGGAGGATAGTCATCCAAGAAGCATCCCCTCTCAGTGCCTCACAGCTCCAGGGTGGGGGAAAGCCAATGCAATTATAGGCTGTATCAATAGGAGTATAGTGTCTAGATTGGGAGAAGTAATAGTGCCACTCTATTCTGTTTTGGTCAGACCTCACCTGGAATATTGTGTCCAGTTCTGGGCACCACAATTCAGAAATGATATGGACAAGCTGGAATGTGTCCAGAGGAGGGTGACCAGAATGGTGAGAGTTCTGGATGCCATGCCCTCTGAGGAGCAGCTTAAGGAGCTGGGCATGTTTAGTCTGGAGAAGAGAAAGTTAAGAGGGGACCTGATAGCCATATTTAAATATGTGGAGGGATGTCATACTGAGGATAGAGCAAGCTTGTTTTCTGCTGCTCCAGAGACTAGGACATGGAGCAATGGGTTCAAACTACAGGAAAAGAGATTCCACCTAAACATTAGGAGGAACTTCCTGACAGTAAGAGCTATTTGGCAGTGGAATGCTCTGCCGGAGTGTGGTGGAGTCTCCTTCTTTGAAAAAGAGGCTGGATGGCCATCTGTTGGGAATCTTTTGATCGTGTCTTCCTGCATGGCAGAATGGGGTTGGACTGGGTGGTCCTTGTGGTCTCTTCCAACTCTATGAGTCTATGATTCTATGACCACTGTGCAACTGTTTGCCGGGGTTGGTCACACAGGGGTCAGAATTTGCAACCACATCTGGGAGTGGATGACATCCAACCTAAGGTTGGGATGTAGAGCCACCCTCATCCTGAAGGATTCATCACAACTGACTCAGGCAGGGCCAGGAAAGTCCACCTAGGTCCTGTATATAATATCCATGTACTGGATAATGGAATATGCCCTATCAGGCTGTGCCTTGGCAATCACTCCTGCACAAATAAAGAAACCTGACAGCTAATTAGCCCATGTCCTGTGAACCCTATGTTTTTTTAACTTCTCCTTCTCCCTATTATCTAATTCATAGTTGTCTTTATTTTCCAACTCACAATATAACAAGAAGAAAATGTCCACGTATTCTCCCTGCAGTATCTTGTCCTGAGTGGCAGACAACAGATACTCACCCAAAAGAACTGCCTGTTCTCCAAAAGGAACAGCACCAAATGGGAAGTTACTATAATTCTGCTGTCAAACTGGAACTCCCAAACCCCAGTCATTTACCTGCCCTATCTGGGGGTACATATTAGGGGGAAAGCATACCATGAGGCTCATAAAGGCTTCCCCCATGGCCAGGTTTGCTGAGGTGGAATCCCACCCCCACTGCTAGTACCTGGCATAAGGACACATTGGGTTGGCTAATAGGTTGAGTAAAAGGCATACTCCATGGATCCCATGGCTAACTATACTCTCAGGAGCCCCACCAGATGAGTCAAGCATGATCATTAGTTGAACAAAAGTCAGGCATGGTTCAAGCTGGCTGATGCCTTATGGTCAACCCCTGGATCATGGCTGGTGAAAATCTCAACCAGAGGGACCAGCTCTTTGCTTGGGGCTGTCACAGAAAGGAGGGTTCAGCCCTGTTCTCTGCTGCTCCAGGGGTTAGGACCAGGTCTAATGGTTTTAAGTTATGGTGGAGTAGATTTTGGTCAAACATTTGGAGGAACGTGGATAGTAAGAGCAGTTTGGCAATGGAATCAATTACTTAGGGGGGGGGTCTCCTTCAAAAAAAGACTAAACTGCTACCTGCTGGGGATGCTTTAGTTGGATTTCCTCAACCAGTCACTGCACCATTGCAGGTCACGGTGGAAAACCACCATTCTAACAAAGACCATGCAAAGCAGGTAGGCTATAGAGAAGTTGGAGCAGGTTCAGAGAAGGGCAACAAGGACGAGAAGAGGTATGGAGAACAGAACTTATGAAGAAAGGTTGAGGGAACTGGGTATGATCAGCCTGGTGATGAGAAGACTGAGGGTTGACATGATTGTACTCTTTAAATACCTCAAAGGCTGCCAGAGAAAGGAGGGGACAGGCCTGTGTTCTGCTGCCCCAAAGGGTAGGACCAGGTCTAATGGTTTGACATTAGAGGATGATAGATTTCAACAGAACATTTGAAGGAACCACTTGACAGTAACATGGCCCATCCATGATCAGTTTCAAACCTCTTGTTTTTCATCAGAAGGGCAACAAGGATGATAAGAGGTATGGAGAACAAGACATATGTGGGAAGGTTGAGGGAGCTGGGCAGCCTGGTGAGGAGATGACTGAGGGGTGACAGATCACAGTCCTTAAATACTTCAAGGGCTTCCGTAGAGAGACAGGTTTGTTTCCTGTCACCCAGAGGGTGGGACCCAGTCTAATGGTTTGAAGTTACAGGAGGGTAGATTCCGATTCAACTTTAGAAGGAACTTCTTCATAGTGAGAGCAGTTCAACAATGGAACAAATTGCCTAGAGAGGTGGTTGGGTCTCCTTCTCTGAACATCTTTGAAAAGAGGCTAGAAAACTACCTGCTGGGGATGCTCTAGCTGGAGATCCTGCATTGAGCAGGGGGTTGGAACAGATGGCCCATGAGGCCCCTTCCAGCTGTAGGATATTATGACTCCTCTATGGCAGACAGAAACCTTGTTGCCAAGTTTGTGCACCACCTTCATTCATCCCTTTCTTTCCAGGTTTGGAGACCTCTTCTCCTGTATTCTAGGAAGGATGCTAGATATACTTTTTTTCTCTTCAAGCTCACACCCACCCCTTTTCCTGCCTGGCAGAAATGTTTTCACATGTATATATACACACATATACACACAATAAAAATCACCACCCACTAGCTAGTTTCCACCCAGTGGGTGTGTACTTCCATTCTGATTGGTCCACATAGTTCCACCCATGCTTAAGACCAACCCATGTATTTCAACATTTCACCTTGTACACTTAATGATTCTCAGGTGTTTCCAATCTGCATTCAGTACCTCTGCCCTTGGCTCTCAGGCCTTCTAGATTACATTAGCAGTTTCACCTGTGTAGCCCCATAATTGCTCTTGCTTAGTCATTGTGACTTTCACATACATATTTTATTTCTTTCACTGTATGTCCCATGTTGCATTTTCCTTAACAATCCCCTCCGAAATAAAATATTGTATGTGTCTTACAATGTCATTCCAACCATTTGTGTCAGCCTTTCATGTTTTTCTGCTGTCAATGCTTTTGTGAACAAATCTGCTATGTTGTGTTGTGTTTCTATATATCTCAATTCTATTTCACCCTTCTGAACCATGTCTCGCACATTTTGATATCTTACACCAACATATTTTGTTCTGTTCTTCAAACTTTCAGTTTCAGCCATGGCTATGCATGACTGTGAATCTTCCAGAATTTCCACTGGTATCTTGTAACTTTCATTTAAATCATTTAGCAATTGCTTAATCCACTGTACCTCATTTACTATCTCACTCAAAGCAGCGAATTCTGCTTCCGTTGTGCTTAACGCTACATTAGTTTGTTTTCTACTTCTCCAAACTATTGGACTTTCACTATATTTAATTATCATTCCTGTAACTGACTTCTTGTCTCCTAATTCTGATGCAAATGAACTGTCTACATAACAATCTAGATCTGAACTATTGTTTCTTATTATCAATTTCCTATCTAAGGTTCCTTTCAAATATCTCAATAAATGTTTTACCGCTGTCCAGTCTTCAATTTTTGGATCATTAACCCTTCTAGACAATACATTTACAGCATAAGAAATGTCTGGTCTGGTGTGGCAAGATATGAATTGTAAAGATCCTATTATACTTCTGAAGAGAATCTTGTCCTCAAACGCTCTAGTTGTTTCCTCAGACACAAAACCAGTTGTCATTGGAGCTCTTACTATTTTTGCATTCTGTAATCCACACTTTTCAATCAGTCTTTCAATTTTATTTCTCTGACTTAATAAACAATGCCCTTCTTCTGTCCATTCAACGCAAATACCTAAATAAGACTTCAATACACCTAAGTCCTTCAAAACAAACTTCTTAGACAATTCTCTTTTTACTGACTCAATTTCCTGTTTTGACTTTGCTGCTACGCACAAATCATCTACATAAATCACTAATACTATGTCTCCTTTTGTATAAACACAAGCATCTGCAATGCTCCTCTTGTAACCTAGCTTAACTAGCTGATCATTGATGCACAGATTCCACGCTCTGGCACTTTGTTTTAAACCATACAACGCTTTCTTTAATTTATATACTCTCTGACTACCATTTTCTTCAAAACCTTGTGGCTGCTCCATAAATATTTCTTCATCCAGAACCGCATTCAAGTAAGCTGTCTCAAAATCAAAATGTTCTACAACTAAATTCCTTTTTACTGCTACAGCTAGAACCATTCTCAGACTTTCTGGCTTTGCAGTTGGAGAATATGTCTTATCATAGTTCTCATACTGCTGTTGTGCGAAACCCTTAGCCACTAACCTAGCTTTATATTTGATACTTCCATCTGGCATTTCTTTCCTTTTGTATACCCATTTACAACCAATTACTTTCTTGTCTTTGGGTCTGTCAACAATTTCAAAAACATCTTTATTTACCAGGCAACCAAACTCATTATCCATTGCATCAAACCATCTTTCCTGTTCTTCACTAGAATAACTTTCCAATTCTTCAAAACTTTCAGGCTCTTCTACTGCTAAACAAGCTCTTGCCTTTGTCACAACAAACCTATCTGGTGGCTTTCTAACTCTATGACTACGCCTGGGAATAAAATCTGCTGTTCTGTCTCTTTCATCCTCACTTTCTCTACTAGGAGTTGTAGTTCTATGACTAAATCTCTTGTCTTCAGTCATTCGAGTAGTAGTAGGCCTAGATGCTATCTCATCATCGGAAGAACTACCACTGCTGCTAGGTGATGCTTCCTGCTTAACTGAAACCCCTCCGTTTCCTGAGGTTGGTTCAGTTTGTGCTTCTGGCTCATTTGAACTCCCTAATCTCAAAAACACTTCTTTATTGGCATGCAGTTTGTCCCAACCAGCATGTCTCTCGAAATTTGCAGACCTAGAATACTGCACTTGTTTTCCATCCAAATGAAACTTGTAGCTATTTCCAGAATACCCCAAAAACCTAAGCCTTTTGCTTTTGGGTTCTCCTTTCCTCCTGAAACAAGCAGGTGTGTAAACATGAGCAAATTGTCCAAAAACCCTTAAGTACTTGTAATTTGGCATTCTCCCATACAATACCCTGTAGGGAATGTCTTCAATTTCTGAATGATACAATCTGTTACTGATATGTATTGCAGTCAAAGTTGCTTCTGCCCAAAAACTATCTTTCACCCCTGCATCTGCCATCATACAAGCAGTAATTCTTTTTATATCTTGTATTTTCTTCTCTGCTAACCCATCCTCACTAGGACAAGCAGGGTTTGTAGTTTCATGCCTTATTCCCACCTTTTGAAACCAGTTAAACAATTGATTATTTAAAAATTCTCCTCCTCTATCAGTAATGATGGTGCCTACTCTGCTATCAAATTGTCTTTCCACCATTCTTACCCATGCTTTTAAACTTTGCCCAGCATCAGATTTGTTTTTCATTATTCTCACAAATGCAAACCTTGTATACCTATCAACAATTACTAGGAAATACTTGCTTCCCCCTAAGGACAAGCAATTAGCTTGGGCAACATCTGCATGTACATACTGAAATGGTCTTTGAGCAATTCTTTTTGTTTTCTTAGCTACTGGAAAAGCTCTGACCTTTACCTGTTGACATACCGTACAATCTAAGTGGTTTTTGCATTCAGTAACTTTTAAATCTGGACACATACTGATTAAATTCTTTAAACATTTGAAGCTCGCATGGCCAAATTTTCTGTGAAGCTCGTGTATGCAGTCTTTGTGGATTGGAATATTTTCTATGTTATTAGCTTCTCCAACCCTGTAGCTATCAATATTGTCCTCCAAATAATAAAGTTTGTCCTTTTTCAAACCTATGCCACGCAATTCCCCATTCAGTTTTATCTTACACATGTTCTTTTCAAAGATGACTGTGTAGTCTCTTTCTGTTAATCTGCTTACTGATAACAAATTATTTTCTAACTCCTTTACATGTAAGACATCATTAAAATTCTCTTTTAGCCCTGGAATGTACACAGTACCCATTTGATTTACAGTACTTAGCTCTTTCCCATCAGCCAAAAACTACAGTATTTACATTAGCTGATTTTCTATTACTTATTAAATTTATATCATTACACATCAAAGATGTGGCTCCTGAATCAACTAGCCATTTAGAATTTGCATTTTGTTTTTCCTTAATCATGGTTGCAAACCCCTTTTTATTACCACTGTCCCTCAAAAATGGAGGTCTGGACTGTTTTTGATACTGCCGCGGCTGCCATCTGCTCTCTGCTTGCTTGCGTCTCTCAGCTGCAAAATGTTTACAATGTCTCTGCAGATGACCAATCTTCTTACAATAAAAGCACCTCCGTTGCTCCCTTGTAGAGGCTGCTTCCTCCTGCGTTCGCCAGTAAGGAGTTGTTTGTTGTTTTGGCACAGTCTTTAAGCTTGCTGAGTCATCCTGCTCAGACATTCTTCTCTGGTTCTCTTCCAGTATTCTGGCCACAATTAAGTCTCTATTAAGCTCAGCTTCTGGCAGGTTTTGCAAGCTGTTCGTTATGTTGTCCCACGAAGAGTCTAGCGATTCTATTAAAATGTAGCATTGCTGCTCTTTGCTAATTTGCACTCCCCTCAGTTCAGCTTGCACAAACAAATCTTGCATTATTTTTAAATGTTCTATCACACACTGCCCTTTAGCCATCTTTTGCCTGTATATTCTTTTAGACCATAGCATTTTTGCAAAAGCAGTTGAAGGAGTGTGTAATCTCTGCAAGGTATCCCACACATCCTTGGCGGACGTTTTATCTCTGACGTCATTAATTAAGTCTTCTTCAAGCATGAGATAAAGACAGGCTTTTGCTTTACTATCTCTCTCTTTAGTGGCTTCATCAGCATCAGCTGCCAGCCCTGTTTCAACTGTTGACCACAGACCTTCCTTTACTAGTAGAGATTGGGCATAAATCTTCCAGGTAGAGTAGTTGTTTCTATTTAATTTACTAAACTTTAGAATTTCCATCTTGATTTGTGCAGTGACTCAATTTGACACAGTCCTTTCTGAGTATGCACAGCTGACCCGTCTGGGCTTAAACAAAACACAAAATGATTTACTTCCAAGGCTTATCAGTGCAGCACAAACAGCTTGCTCTGATCTATCGTCCACAAAGCTTTCTTCCACTCTCTGGAACTTTCAGCTTCTGTGGATGCTGGGTGCTCTAGTAACTGGGCCCATAACCCTTGTCAGGGATGATGGGAGTTGTAGCTCTTCACCTCTGGCTCAAACTCACCACCTTGTTATGCAGCAGAGCCAACCAGCTTAGATCAGTGGTTAATGCTTTTCTCCAAAGCAGCAGAGTTTCAGAGAATAGGCTGAAGATCCTGACAAACTCTCCAAGCCTTCTCACTCTTCTCCAGGTGTCTCCAAAATGTCTCCAGGATACACTCAGGCAACTCAGTAGTTTTATATAAAACCTACTTTATTCTTCTATATAAATATACTATATGGTCAACAAATCACAATCTCTACACACTACTCCACAATATCTCCAAACTCTACTGCACCTCTAATCAACCACCATACATTGGCAAACATTGCAATTTTATAGCCATTGTTTATCACCACCCACTAGCTAGTTTCCACCCAGTGGGTGTGTACTTCCATTCTGATTGGTCCACATAGTTCCACCCATGCTTAAGACCAACCCATGTATTTCAACATTTCACCTTGTACACTTAATGATTCTCAGGTGTTTCCAATCTGCATTCAGTACCTCTGCCCTTGGCTCTCAGGCCTTCTAGATTACATTAGCAGTTTCACCTGTGTAGCCCCATAATTGCTCTTGCTTAGTCATTGTGACTTTCACATACATATTTTATTTCTTTCACTGTATGTCCCATGTTGCATTTTCCTTAACATTCCTGCCTGGCAGAAATGTTTTCACATGTATATATACACACATATACACACAATAAAAATAGTTAAGTTGTGGTTAATTTAATTGCCTCCAGCTCCTGGGTGCAGGGTTTATTAAAAAGTTATTTGGATGACACAGTTGTGACTGCAGCTCTGTAATGAGGTGCCAGCCACCATTCAGCCATGTAATAACCAGTCACCAACACATCTGCCTTCCCCGAGCATATTGATAAAGAGCAGGGTGAATGGCATTAGTTACCTTGATTAGTTTTATTGCCTCTAATTGACTGAGCTTCTAGACCCGCATTGTGGGCTGTGGCTGTGCATCAGCCGAGGGGGTCAGGTTCATCTTTGATGCCTCAGAGAAATCTAGATTGCTGGCAAAGGCTGACAGGGTAATATTGCTTTAAGTGCAAAAGGAAAAACGTTGGAGCAACAGACCACCGACTAGCACAGTTGAAATGGGTTTGTTCACAGCTGTGGCTAAGCAGAGGGCTGACTAGCAAACACTCCTATATAGTCAGATCACAAGATGCATTGTGTGTGGGTTGGTGTCATAGAGAAAGAGGCGTGTTGGTGGATGTTGGAGAAATTGCTGCTAATGTTCATTAACAAGGTTTGCTGTCTAGTGTTTGTTTATACTGAAACTTAAGATAAAGACCTCCAGATATCTTTGGATGAATCTTGCTGTCTGTAAGTCTTGCTTGTGTGTGAACATGGGTCAGAGCAGTGAAACGGCTGCTAGCTGAAGCCTTTGTTTTTGTGCACTTTCTGCTGTGCCGTTCTGCTGTTTGGCTACTCCTGGGTTAGTTCATCCCTAGGCTGTGCCAAGTGCCTCTCAGTGAGCCTATACTGAGTGGACAAAGGCTAGGAAGGGTATCTGTGTCTTTCTTTTTGTTATTTGCTATAAAGTCAACTTGGACTTATGGCGACGACCCTATGAATGAGAAACTTCCAAGAGGCCCAGCCATCAACCGCCCTGCACAAGTCTTGCTCGTAATAAACATTTTACTCGGAACCTGGAGTTGAGGTGTCTGTATCTCAGTTTTAGGGGTGCTGCAAAAAGCAGGGATGGGGGTGTTGCAAAAGTTGCAATACAATTGCAAAACTTTGGCACAGGTTTGGAGGTGATTCCAAATTTTGAGGTTCATAGTAAATGCACTTGTAATGTCGTAGGGTATGCTACTTGTAGCAAGAGGTTAGGCTTTATCAAATATATGAAATACGACATCATAATGACACCACATAAACACAAAAGGGTGTGCAGATCAGACTACATCACCTTTTCGCTTTTATGTACAGGCCATAAGCCATGCCTTTTTTTATTGATGGCCCAAGCTGTCAAAAGATTGGCCATGGCAATATTTTGCCGGTATTGCCCGCGTATGAAACCTCGCGCCAATGTCCTCTCATCATTCCACCATCAATGGCCGATCCAGCCAGAGCACCTCTGGGTGAGATCGCAACATCCGGTAGGTGACACACTCTTTATGACCCTCCCCAGTTTACTTGGGACTTTTTTTAGTGTGCTTATGTGCTTTTTAAAACTTATACTGTCTTATTTATGTTTTTATTTTTGAATGTCCTGCGCTATGTATTCTCGCAACAATATGCAGGGTTTCAATAGAGGTAGTGAATGGAGCTCCATTCACTCCTCATTCATTGCCAGGAAACCTTTTTACATAGATGCAAGGTAAGTCTGGCATGGGGAATTCTTTTGCCGGCATAAAAATGGCAGAAGTTATGCCAGCAAAAGAACAGGGTTCAGGGGGAGTGGTCTGATAAAATCTGTTAAGTCACAGACCATATGGCCTGGCTCTTTGTCATCTTTGCCTATAACATTTCTCCCATTTCCCAAGAGGTCATGCAAATCAAGCATGAAAGAGCAAGAATGGTCAGATGTTGCTCAGTTTGCAAGACCTCCTCCCTACAAGTTGTCCCGGAGATCTTAATAAGAGCAGGCTATTACCCAGAATGCACCGTTAACTCTGTGTGCCATCCTGGAGTTGAAGCTCTAGGGAGACAATTCAAGGTAGAGCACCTGGTTCTCTCCTAACTTATTTAAGCAGAACATTACTAATGATAGCTCCAATTTATCTCATTTACTTCAGTTCCTGAACAATATGACTGCAGCCTCCGAAGCATTAAGTCGGAAGTTAATGTTCATTAAACTCATTAAAAAAAAAAAAAAGGACGCTCACCACTTTAGGTTTTTCAGAGAGGAAATTTGCCTTCATGGGGCTGAGAGGAATGGATTAACACTGCACCAACTGCATCGCAGAATGGGCACACCATAATCAGAGTAAAATAGATGTTGTGGCACATGAGTAGACAGGTTGTCAGGGCTCCTTTCACACTGGGGACTCATCTGCACAAGCGAAATACCCCAGTTTGCTCCCTTTCCAGAGCCCTGTGGTCCAAACAACACAGGGAATTTACCCCAATCTGCCCTGGGCAGTCCAAACAACCCCTGGGGTAGATATGGGACTGGAATGGGGACAAGCTGCAGTACACCCTGAAAAAACATTACAGGAAAATACTCAGTTTATCCCACTTTACCTGGGAAAAACCAGGTCAGCCCCTGTGTGTCTACAGGAGTCCATTTGGCATGCTACTTCTCCCCACTCTCTGCCAGCTCTCTGGTTCTTCCAGAATAACTAATTAAGTGTTCTGAAGGATACTTCTGGGCAGAAAAACATGTGGGCTTTTTTTACATTAAAAAAAACCCCGCCCTTCTATTTCCTAAGACGTAAACACTGTTTCCTGTTCAGGAAATACATTTTTGGTGTAGAAAATGTTTTTAGTAAAAAAAAAAAAAAAAATA
Source organism: Gambelia wislizenii (assembly GCA_030847615.1). NCBI lineage: Eukaryota > Metazoa > Chordata > Lepidosauria > Squamata > Crotaphytidae > Gambelia > Gambelia wislizenii. Next base: position 497,024,192 of record JAUMIR010000001.1, on the reverse strand, counting down.
GAAAACTCCTCCATAATACTTTGGGATGTTCAAAACCTGGCAGAAAACTGTGCCAAAGCCTCACTATTCTATTATTCTTCTCAAGAGGTTTGTCAAATATCCAGAAATGCCTTTTTCAACCAGGAGAAAAAGGATTCTTTCCATCCCTTTCAGGGTCTGGTAGTACAAGGGGGTGCTGAAAAATTCTTGGCCCAACTCACTTTCCAGAATCTGAGCATAGTTATGTCACTGTAGCTTGAAAGAGTATTCTTTCGTGTTGCAAATCATCAATTTGTAGGATCATAGCTCTAATTTATTAATCTTCTCAGATCATTGCTAGAATCATGTCAATGAAAATGTGGAATTTTCAAGTGCTGGACTCTAGGACTTCATGAAGTCCCTGTTCCTTTAGAAGAAACCTCCAAAGGAAATCCATGAGTGTTTGATGCAAACACTGAGTGAACAAGTGTTGTGCCAACTTTCAGCATGGAGATTTTGATACCAAAGATGCAACAAGGTCTAGGAGGCCTTCAACAGTGTCAACTCCTGAAATTGTTGGGTGTGTTCATGACCTGATTTTGGCAGATCAGCAAATCTCAGCTAAAACAATTGCTGAGAACTAGAGCTATCCTGGGAACTCATTGGGTTTATAATTCATGAGGAGTTGGCTATGCAAAAGCTGTCAACCAAGTGGGTGCCAAAATGTTTGAATGTTGGCCAGAAATGAAATCGAGTGGCTAACTCCAAGTTGATTTTGCAGCATTTTGAGCAATCTAGTGAAAACATTTTGGAACAACTCATCACCGTGGATGAAACAGGTTACATCACTATGATCCAGAGACCAAAGAACAATCCTTGCACTGGTGGCACTCAGGTTCTCCACAGCCAAAGAAATTCAAGACTCAAAGTCAGCCAGAAAAGCCATGGTCACAGTTTTCAGGGGATAAGGAAAGTAGTTTGATGACTATCTTTGAAGGGCCAAACAGTTAATGCAGAATGCTACTCTAACTTGCTGTGCTGATTAAAGGAGACATTGAAGGAAAAACGACAAGGGAAGCTGCAGAAAGGTATTCTCTTTTTGAAGGACAATGCACCTACTTACAGGGCTGGCAAGATGATGGATGCTTTGAAGAATATAGGGCTTGAGTTCACAGTTCTGCTGTTTTGGCTACTCCTGGGTTAGTTCGTCCCCAGGCTGTGCCAGGTGCCTCTCGGTGAGCCTATACTGAGTGGACAGATTCATCATTTTATAAAGGCCGGGGGTTGGACAGGATAGCCTACATGGTCTCTTCCAGCTCTAAGATTCTATGATCATAACATAATGTGGATTTCAATCCCTTAGACCACATCTTTCCCATTGTTCCATCTGCATGTTATATCCAACATTCTGAGCCCACTTTGCCATATGGTCTTCCTCTTCAAATTCAATTTTTAACAAAAGTATGCGCATCTTACCAATCAAATGCTCATCATCATTACATAACTGTATCTCAATGCCTTTGCTTTCCCTACGATGAACTCTACGGTGAACTCTACAGTAGTACTCTACGGTGAACTTGCTGTGGGTCAGCATAAGAGGGGCACTCCAAAAAAGCAATACAAGGACTCCCTGAAACAACATCTCAGGCTCAGCCAAATTGATCACCAACAATGGTCTGCCCTGGCCTCACATCAGGAGGCATGGAGACACAGTATCCACAATGCTGCAGCCTTATCTGAGAACTCACGCCAAACAAGTCTTGAAGAGAAACGACAACGCAGAAAAAATCACAACCTGGAAACATCACCCAAGGAGACCTTCTGCTGTGCTTTCTGCAACCAGGCTTGTTTATCTCAGATTGGCCTTTTTAGTCATCAGCGTGCTTGCAGAAAGCATGGGATGAGTCCTTCCTGAATCTTCGTTTCTGAAGAAAAGCCAGAGATATGTATCTCTACAGTTGACTATGTACCAGCCAAGCATCCATGAATGAAATTTCCACAAAGCAATTTGTAGCCTGCTAACATTAGCAATATTCTCATTGGCCAAGTCTGGTGTAAGAATTTATGATTCATGTGTATAATTGTTTATGAAAAGCATGTTGATATCTGTTTTATGTGCATATTGCTTATACACAGATTACCTAGTTCCCTGTGCAGTGTTGGTTATTACAGTTAATTAGAGGCTAGTTGTGTTTCTTCCATTGTGCTTTTGAGCACAGATACTCAAATCTTGTTGCATGCTGTCCTAGAGCTCAACACTCAGATCACTACACCATGCCACCTTTAAAATATAGGTCCAGAATCCTGTTGGGTAGTTATGAACATACCCAAAGCAAGGATAAATACCTCCATTTTGCTCTGCAGTCCCTCTCAAAATGGAGTCAGGAAGTCATTTCCCATCCCCATCTTGAGGGACTGCAGAGGAAAAATGGAGGATACAGGTCAACCCCAGGATTTGTGGGGTGTTACCTGGCCTTACACCCCCTCCCTCCAATAATTAATAATTCAGCAATATTGGACATTCTCACAAGGTCTAGGTAGACCAGGGGAAACCAAAATTAGGTTCAAGTGAAGGTCACCCAGGACCTAATGAATTTATTTATTTATTGGATTTATATCCCACCTTCCTCCCAAGATGGGCTGCAAGGCAGCTTACACTGATTAAAAAATACAACTAAAACATTGCAAAATGCAAAAGTTAACAAAGGAATTATATTAGTTACCATCATTAAAATATAATAATTAAAAAACAACATGAATTAAAAACATAATACATAAAAATAGAACATTAAAAGCAGCACGCCAATTGAAATTCACGTTTCAAAATGCCTGCCTAAATAAAAACATCTTCAACTGCCAATGAAAAGAGAGCAGGGAGGGGGCCAACCAGACCTCCCATGGAAGGGAGTTCCACAGTTGGGGAGCAGCCACAGAGAAGGCTCTCTCCCGAGTCCTCGGCAACCGTGCCTGTAAAGGTGAATGAAGATGCCTCTTAGAAATTCCCAACCAACATGCCCAAAATGGAATTAAGCGGAGTCCCTTAGGAACAGAGGCATCAAAGTAGAATGTGCTAATCCCCTCTTGGATGCTCTTGGCAGTGAGTCAAAACAAACAGTGACCAGGCCACCCATTATCCCCGCACATCCCCACAAATCTCTTTCCTGGCACCTCTCCTCTCCCACAATAAGGAGGCTGCCATAAACTCATCAACCTTGATATCTCAGCCTTTAGCAGCAATTAACAAAGTTGGAATTCCCTTTGTTTAACTGTAGAAACTCATCCATGTATTGCTGTACACTCAAAACACCCCTTCAGGATACACAATTGGGTATAAATATTACCCCCCAAACAATAGCTATGTGTGCACAGTTCTTCTGACACCATCATTCTGCTGGTTTGCTGTGTCACCCTTCGTTTCACACCTGAATCTTCTTTGCTGTATAGACTTCTGCTCTTCAGAACTGGTAAGTATAGCCTGAACTTCCAAGCATCTATTGCCCTATCCAGATCTTTCTGCCTTAATTCTTCATTAGCCTTGTGTGGTCTATTGGGGATGTGAGTGCATGCGTGAATGCTTCCATATTTATCTTCCAATAAAAAACATTTTTATTTACTTTAAACTAAGAGATTCTGCAGTGGGTACTGGTATACACCGGCACAAATTTCCACAAGTTACCCAGCCTTTCGCAGCCATACCTTTGAGCTAATTAAAATCCCCCAATTTAATATCGTAATTTGAGTGTCACAAGTGGGTCCCCACAGACCCCACACATTTGGGTGACAGGGGGATACATTCCAAGACCCCCCCATGTGGATACCTGAAACTGTGGATAATAGGGAACCCTATAATTTTCAATGAGATGAATGCCGGAAGTTGACCATAAAAACATATTGGAGGATCTAGAAATGCCTAGAAAGAACATATACAGTATCACCCCATATCCATAGGGGATTCGTTCTGGGAGTCCCCATGGATACTGAAAACCACAGATAGTAGTAAACACCCTGCAATGTGGGGAGGACAAATTATGGAGGAGGAGAAGAAGCCCTCCTGGGGAAGGGAAGCAAGTTCTCTCCTCCTCTCCTTCCCAGTTCACCCTTTGCCATCGCCAACCATGGATAACTCAATCAACGGATGGTGAATCAGTGGATACAGGGGTCCTACTGTATTTTTGGATGTAGATAAGTGAAACTGTGGATACTAAATCTGGGGATACAGGGGTTGATCTGTATTTGGTCTTGCTGCCCATATTCAAGACACAACCAGACACAACCCATAGTAATAGATGTAGGAATATGTCCCATCACTATACGTCCCATCATGCCCTGTCCCAATTTTGAGAGGGACTGCAGAGGAAAAGTATGGTATTTGGTGGTAGTATGGGTTCTGGGGTGTTTGTGGGGTGGGGTGAAAGTATTTTTACATGTATGGGGGGCTTTTCTGGCTGGTTTGGGTGCAAAAATTGTCCAAAAACCACACTGATATTTTCAAAAAAATATTGGTGAGGCTGGGGGTCTTTGGGGACAGGTGGGTAAGATTTCTTCAGGGGCCATGCACAGCCAACACCTGAGCTGTATGAATGAAGAAAGAGTGCAAAAAGGTGTGTTTGGAGGATTGATTTGAAAGAAATTAAAGGTGGTGTTTACTTCAAAAGGTAATAATAGAAAATCACCAAGGTATGATAAAGTCTCTTGATGAGTTAAAAGTACAAGGTCTCAACTTGCAATGGTACTTTTATAGACAATTATTTGTGAGATACAAGATGGATTTTAAAAAAATGAGTTTGAAACAATGAAAAATTAATTTGAAAGTTTATTATGTTTACTATGCCTGTTCGGGCAGATGGGGGAGGATGTTCACATAATGAAAATCTGATTTTAAAAATGTACAAAATATTGTTAAGATTTGAGATGGATGAAGAACAAGTGAAAGACTGTATAGTAAAATGGACTCAGAATGTTGGTCATAATATATAATTGTCTCAATGGGAAAATATGTGGGGGAAAAGGATTGAAATTTACTTTAAGTTATGACTGAAAAGAGAATTTTTACAAAATGTACCATTGGTGTTTAACGCAAGGCAGATGATCTAAAATGTATTCATTTTATAATATAAATAAATTCATAATATAAATAAATACAAATAAATAATATAATATAAAATAAATAAATTATAAATAAATTCATCAAATTTATGCTACATATATTTGTCATGTGAAGGGACATTTTCATATTATTGGACTTGTGAAAAAAGGAAAGAAGTTTTGGATATCTATTCGTAAAATGATGGAAGAAATACTTGAAGATTAAACTTTTGCTGAAACCATAGACATGTTTATTGGGACTTAAAGAAGATGACTTTGAATGCAGATATGCGAAGATGTTACCCTAAGAGGTGGGATGGGGTGTTATAGGCCCACCCACAATGCCAGAGTCTCCTTTAGATTTGAGGGATTTATTAGCTCAAACAGGAGGTCTGCGAGAGGAGGGTAACTTTGGGGAACATTTCACCTATGTATACCAGTACTATCTTTAGAGAGCTCTCCAGTTAAAGTAAAACATAATATTTTATTTGAAATAACACAGGGAGTAAGCTAACACAAGAATGCACACTCTGTAGAACCATATAAGGCTATTGCAGAGTAAGGCAGAAAAGACTAGATAGAGAGGGGGCTGGGAAGGAAGCGTATAGTTGCCAGTCTTGGAGAAAAGAGGTCTGCAAAGCAGAGGGGCTCAGATAAAGTCTGAGGGTGGCACAGCAAAAAAGAGAATGACTGGGTCCATCTGTTGCACGCCTTGCTAGGGTCAGAGCTATGATTTTGAACCTATTTCATACCCTGGAGGGGTGTGTTGGTGATGTCAAAGCCTGGATGGCTTTCCCATGGAATAGACAAAAGGGTCCAAAACTAGCTGATTGCCTCAGCTCTGGGGTTGACAAAACATTGATGGGACTTGCAACAATCTCTTAATGGTTGGACAGGTGGGGTGCGAGGACAGATTTCCATAGGGTATAGATGGAGGAATGGTTACTGATTGCATGACTGAATTATTGCTTAAAGCACCCAGGAGTAGGAGAAGCACAAACCCCTTAACAAATAGGTTATTAGTATAGAGCCATTAATGACTGGGGTTTTCCACATAATCCTAGTTGGCTTTCCCACCATTATGATCCTACACATGTCTCAAGTTATCATTACCGTGCCTGTCCTCCCAGTCAGCATGACTCCAAAAAGTGTCCAATATGTACAGTTATGAAACCTCATGGGGAGCAGTAGTAGGGTATGCTAACAAAGATAATAAGATACATGACTACAGCAGCAAGATTGATATATGCTCAGCATTGGAAACAAGAAACTATGCCAGAGGTAGCTGAGTGGCTACTGAAATTGTATGACGTGGCAGAAATGGATAAATTAACAATTTTATTAAATGATGGGACTAGAGAAGAATTGAAAAAGTCTTGGAATCTTTTAACAGAATTTTTGAAAGGAAAACATGGTGATATTGTTATTGTAAATGTTGAAAATCTTTGAATGAACATATTAGCAAGTATAAGAGAATATTTTGTATGAACCTCTAGGGGATTTCATTTACAGTTGGCCCTCCACTTTTGACGGTTAAGCATTCAAAGATCTGATTATTTGCAGATTTGATTAAGTTCTCCAAGCATACTGTGTGCTGGCAGAGCCTGAAGAAAGGAACGCCAACCCCACTCTCTCTTTGGAGGGGCTTTCCACTGTGGCAGGGAAAGCAGAGGATGATCGGGCTTCTTTCTGGCTCTCCAGGCATGGAATAATCTCTTGGAGTTTATTCCATGCCCGGAGATGCTGGAGGAAGGAAAGCCCTCCTTGCTATGTCTTTGGCAGTGTTTTCTGTTGGGGAAAAAAAAAAAGAAATCCAGTGGAAAAGAAGTGGGGTGGAAAGAAAGTCTTAAAGCCTTGCTTTCTGTTGGAAGGAAAAGAAGTCCAGAAGAAAAGAAGTGCGGTGGGAAGAAAGGGCTTAAAATGTGGCTTCTGTTGGAATGAAAAGAAGTCCAGAGGAAAAGAAGTGCAATGTGAAAGAAAGGGCTTAAAACTTGGCTTTTTGTTGGAAGAAAAAGAAATCCAGTGGAAAAGAAGTGGGGTGGGAAGAAAGGTCTTAAAACCTTGCTTTCTATTGTAAGGAAAAGAAGTCCAGAGGAAAAGAAATGCAGTGGGAAAGAAAGGGCTTAAAATCTGGCTTTCTATTGGAAGGAAAAGAAGTTAAGAGGAAAAGAAGTGGGGTGGGAAATAAATGGTTTAAAACCTGACTTTGTGTTAGAAGGAAAAGAAATCCAGAGAAAAAGAAGTGGGGTGGGAAAGAAAACACAAAACCAGGTTTTAAACCCTTTCTTTCTCCAGACATGGAATAAACTCCAAGAGCTTATTCCATGCCCAGAGAGCCAGAAAGAAGCCCGGCTCCCCTCTGCTTTTCCTGCTATGGTAGAAAGCCCTGAAAGCACCACGGGAGGGGAGAGTGGAGGAAATTGAGACTTTTTCCTGGTTCTCTCTAGCCATTTTCATCTCCCCATTCTGGCAGCCAACATTTATTCATGCTTTTTTCACTTTCGTGGGGGTCTTGCACCCCTAACCCCTGCAATATGGAGGGCTGACTGTATATGTTAGATTTAAGAAAGAAAAATTATGCTATCAAGTTTGGCTGAGGTTCATGTATTAAGGGGAACGGTAAGAAGATACTTTGCAGCCTTTTAGCTGGTAGGCTGAAACCTACTTGCCCTTTATTAGTGCCAATTCGTTTTTATGTGTTTGTTTTCTCTTGTTTAGTTTTGTTCAGGGAAGGGGAATTAGCTTAGGAAGGGGGATTATGTTGTTTTTGTGTGTACTGCATTATGTTAACCCTTATATGTGGTTTAGAAGCTGGAGCATGTCCAGCGAAGGGCAACGAAAATGCTAGGAGGTCTGGAAGCCATATCGTATGGGGAGCAGCTTAGGGAGCTGGGTTTGTTTAGCCTGGAGAAGAGAAGGTTAAGAAGTGCCATGACAGCCATGTTTAAATATTTGAAGGCATGTTGTATTGAGGATGGAACAAGCTTGTTTTCTGTTGCTCCAGACACTAGGACATGGAGCAATGGACTCAAGCTATATATATTACAAAAGCTGCTTTAGGTGAAATTTCAGCTGCATCTCAAGACCCAAAAAAGCTTAGCCCACGTCGTCGTACGGATGGATGCTTCTCTAGAGACCAACTCTCTGAGAATTGCCCACAGCCATTATCTCTCTCTGGGTGAAAGCTGTGATGCTCGCAGGCCATAGTCCCTCAAGGGCTTTTTCTCAAGGACAGAAAAACAACCACTGAAAGGCACTATGTGGAAAGTAATTCTGCTGGGATGAAAAGGAGAAAAACAGAACTCTTTTCCATTCTTGGTGGCTGTGTGCACATGTGCTTTTCAACATGACCTGCAAACAGTCAGCTGGAGAAGGAAACAATGGCAGACTGAAGTGCTAATGTGGGACCTGAGCATGGAACAAGCAGCAGCCACTTCCTGTAGTGTGCCGTAGCCTTGAGAGATTTTCTTTTGCTAAGGAAACATTTCAGACCTTGATAAATGCAGACAAGTGACAGAAGCATCCCCGGGTGAACTGTTGTGTGTACTTTCTTCATGGATTCCCTCCTGCCTCTCTTTTTTAAACAGGTGAGGACAAGTTCATGACTGCAGCCATGAGTAGGTATGCAGGCTCTTTCAAGTCAAGAACACTTCCCTGAATTTTCAAGCTGTGATCCCAGCTGAGGGTTGCATAGAGCAAATCCCTACATGCAGAGTGACATACAAATTATGCTGTGCAGCCGTTGTGTTGAATGGCAAAGTAGTGCAATTGAAAACAAGGCAACCAAACTATGCAACAAAATGCACAACCACAGGCATATGTGCATCCATGGAAAATGCACAATGCACCTCCTCAACCCTGAACTAAATACAAAGATTTCATATCAGACAAAAATGCCCTGCTGCTTCAAAATGTTTCCATGGCTGCTGCCACACTGCAGAAATAATGCAGATCGATGCTTCTTTAACTGCCATGGCTCGATGCTACAGAATTCTGGGGTTTGTAGTTTTGAGATATATTTAGCTTTCTCTGTGAGAGAGCACTGGTGCCACAGCAAACTACAAATTCCAGGCTTTCATAGTGTGGAGCCCTGGCAGTAAAAACAGTGTCATACTGCATTATTTCTGCAGTCTGGCAGCAGCCTATATATGTAAGACACCAACAGGATTCTGGCTTGAGTCTTTGTTTCAGAGCAAAGCTTAAACCCTCTTCCTTCTCTTGAAGCAAAACAATCTCTCAAATAAGTAAGCAAATCCCATTACATTGCAAGATCATAACAAATACAAGAATCTCCCTGAGCATGGAGAAATTGCTTTGTGCACTACAACTCCCAGAACCTCCCAGCCAGAATGATCACTGGCTAAGTAGGCAGGAACTGGTAATCATAGAATCACCTGGAAGGTATACAAATGGTCATCTAATCCCACCTCCTGCTTGTGCTAAAACACCCCTGCAAGGTCTCTAACTCTCTCTCTGGCTTTTCTTCGCAAACAAAGATTCAGAAAGGACTCATCCTGAGCTTTCTGCAAGCGCGCTGATGACTGAAAAGGCCAATCCGAGATAAAGAAGTCCGGTTGCAGAAAGCACAGCAGCAGTTTCCCTTGGGTGATGTTTCCGGGTTGTGATTCTTTCTGCGTTGTCATTTCTCTTTAAGACATCCTTGGGTGATGTTTTTGGGTTGTGATTCTTTCTGTGTTGTCGTTTCTCTTCAAGACTTGTTCAGCGTGAGCTCTCAAATAAGACTGCAGCATTGTGGATAGTGTGTCTCCATGCCTCCCGATGTGAGGCCAGGGCGGACCATTGTTGGTGATCAATTTGGCCGAGCCTCAGATGTTGTTTCAGGGAGTCCTTGTATCACTTTTTTGGACCACCCCTCTTATGCTGACCTATGGCGAGTTCAGAGTAGAGTAATATTTTTGGGAAGCGATGGTCCTCCATCCTGGAAACATGCCCTGCCCAGCACAGCTGTATTCTCAATATCATGGCCTCAATGCTGGTGATCCCTGCTTGCTCAAGGACAGCAACATTCATCACATAGTCAGTCCAGTGTATATTTAGGATTGTGTGTATACAGCGCTGATGAAAGCATTTGAGGATTCGTAGGTGGTGGCGATAGGTGACCCATGTTTCAGACCATAAAGGAGAATAGACAGTACAATGGCTCTATACACACTGATTTTTGTGCTTCGCCTCAGATGTTTATTATTCCAGACAGTTTTGTAAAGTCTTCCAAATGTGCTATGTGCCTTTGCTAATCAATCTCTTTGTCAATCTTGGCATCTGAGGAGATGATGCTCCCCAGGTAGGTGAACTGCTGAACGGACTTGAGCACAGATTTGCCGACAGCAATGTGGGGATGGTGGTGTTCGTCCTGTGGTGCAGGCTGGTAAAGAACTTCTGTTTTCTTCAGGTTGACTTCCAGCCCAAACAGCTCTGCAGCTGTTGCAAAGCAGGACGTTAGGCGCTGCAGAGCTGCTTCTGTGTGGGCAACAAGGGCAGCAGCATCAGCGAAGAGCAACTCATGGACTAGATAGTTTAGAGTCTTAGTGTGAGCCCTCAGACGGCTTAAGTTAAACAAGCTACCATCAGTACGGTAGCGTATATAGATGCCGTCGTCTTCTTCGAGCTCTGCCATAGCCCTTTGGAGCATCATGCTGAAGAAGATTATAAATAAAGATGGAGCAAGAACAAAATGTTGCTTCACTCCATTAGTTATTAGAAAGGGCTCTGAAAGAGCATCGCCATATCTGACTTGACCACGCTGGCCCTCGTGTAGCAAGATAATCATTTTAAGGAATTTGGGGGGACACCCTAGTCTTTCCAGGATCTGCCACAGACCTTTCCTACTCACGGTGTCGAAGGCTTTGGTGAGGTCGATAAATGTTACCTAGAGACCCTTGTTCTGCTCTCTTCGTTTCTCTTGCAGTTGTCTAAGGGCAAATACCATATCTGTAGTCCTCTCCATTGACGCCCCCTTGTCGTGGGAGAGAGGCTTGCGTACCCTAATGATGTTCTGAACTATGCTGGCGGTGGCATAATAGCCACTGGTAGGGTCTCCCATGCCAGACAGGTCAAAACCGAAGGGTCTGACAAAGAGCCTCAAAGGGCACGATGGGCTCTCTAGCCTTGTGGCAACCGTCCTAGGAGAAGGAAAACTCTAATCCCAAACCCGGGCAGATGGTGCTCGTCCAACCCTGTAAGGTCAACCATCTAAGAGAACGAAACTCTAATCAAACCTACGGCCCGAGGACGTCCATGCTTGCAAGGCCACGGCAGATGAATCTCTGGTTTAAAGGGTGAGGCCAGTTCTGTGCACACTGTGCTCCACCAGAAAAATCCATTGCACAGGCTCAAAGGACAAATCCAGTTCCAAGGACTGGCTTTTTAGTCATCAGCGCACTTGCAGAAAGCGTGGGATGAGTCCTTCCTGAATCTTCATTTGTGAAGAAAAGCCAGAGAGAGAGAGAGAGAGAGTACTCCTATAGGCTCTGAAGCCACATTGGCTTTCAGGAAGAAGTTCTTCTGTAATAGCAGGAACTAATCTGTTCAGGAGTATCCTTGCAAGGTTTTTTCCAGCAATAGAGAGCAGTGTTATGTCTCGATAGTTTGAGCAATCGGATTTTGATCCTTTTTTCTTGTAAAGGGTGATGATGACTGTATCTCGGAGATCTAATGGCAGTTCCCCTTTTTCCCAGCAATTCATAAGGAGTTCATGGAATTTATCACGGAGTGCATGACCTCCATGTTTCCAAACTTCAGGTGGGATTCCATCAATCCCAGCTGCCTTGCCGTTTTTCATCTGCTGTATGGCCTTAAGGGTCTCTTCCAAAGTGGGAGCTATGTCCAATTCATTTTTCATCGGTTTTTTTATCATATGTTGGATAGCTGAGCCTTGGACTACTCGGTTGGCACTAAAGAGACTTTGAAAATGTTCAGCCCATCGATTCAGGATGGAGGCTTTATCAGTAATTAATGTTTGACCATCTGTACTGTATAAGGAGCTTTGGACCTGATAAGTAGGTCCAAACACTGCTTTCAGAGCTTCATAAAATCCTCTAAGATCACACAGATCTGCACAGTGTTGTGTCTTTTCTGCTATATTGATCAACCACTTGTTCTGCATGTCTCAGAGTTTTTGTTGAAGTTTACTACATGTGAGGTGGAAAGCTGCTTTTCTTACATTGCAGGTTGGGTGGGCGAGGTATGCCTGGTGAGCAGTTCTCTTCTTTGCCAACAGCTCTTTGATCTCTTGGTTGTTTTCATCAAACCAGTCTTGGTTTTTCTTTTGGGAGAACCCGAGGGATTATTCCTCAGACTGGAGGATACTGTTTTTGATATGTTGCCAAAGCACTGTAGGAGAAGGATCTGTAGGATGGTCTTCATGTTTAGTTTGCAGATTTGCCTGGAAGTTCTCATGGTAGCTTGCTGAAGATTGTTGACTTGGAGTCTCTTTTTTAAGATGCCACCCCTCTTAGGTTTGAACTTAAGATGAAGATTTAGTTTACACCTGAACAAGCAATGATCTGTTTGGCATTCTGCACTGGGTAGCACTCGGGTATGACAGACATCACGAATGTCTCCCTGACGGACTAGAACATAGTCAATGAGGTGCCAATGTTTGGATCAGGGATGCATCCAGGTTGTCTTCAAGCTATCTTTCTGCTAAAAGATAGTGTTTGCAGGCTGAGGTGAAATGGTTCTCCTTCCTTCTTCTCCCCCCCCCCAAAAAAGACAACAAGCCATGTAGTCAGAAGAATGTATTGATACATAAGAAATAAGTAGATACATAAAATGGAAGATAAAGATGGTTGGCAAAATAGGCCACAACTCGATATAAAATAGTTGCCTGGTTGGCGTATGAGCATGGGTAGGTACCCGACATCAACCAACCCGCCTGTTGGTTAATGATGTATCAGTTAGCCCACCTGCTAACTGATCACTTTATAGGTCACATGATCCAAACTTGAAATGGGGTGGGTGGGGACTGATACCCCCTGGGTCTCTGTGATCCGGAAGCGGAACTTGTCCTAGAGATGACCTCGGCCCATAACCGGAGTCCCCAAACCCCCGAGTTTGGATCCCAAACCCCCATGCTAACCACCACCAAGCTGAGTGGCATGCACGTGTCCCCTCGGCTTCTGCCAACCCAGGCAGCTATCTTCCCCCGCGACCTGTAAGGCTTAAAATTTTAACTCTGGCCAGATGTAGGAGGTGTATGCCCTGGAACGCTATCTGCCCAGCCGCTGGATATCCAATGCAGACAGTCTCTCTCCAGCCACTGTGGTGGTGGCCCCAATCCAGAAGGTGTGACCTCCTTATTCCCTTGATGAGTGACCCAACTGCTGAAGAGCTGTTCTCAGGATGCTAGCGAACTGGAAGCGGGTCAAGGGGGATCCGTCTTCATGGATGAAGAGGGTATCTGGGATGTCAGGGCACCTGTTTAGGTACTGCCTCATCAGCCCAACTGGACAAGCCAGAGACCTATCCATCTTGCACAGGAGTAGGTGTAATCCTTTTCCCCACTGGTCGGTCTTGGAGCGCCGTATCCTTCACTGATCGTATCCGTATCAGTCCTTGCTGACTGCCATGTCTCCCAACTGAAGCACCCGCCCGGATGTTTCCTGCCTGGAGCCGCATACCACTTCCCCAATACGGAGTGCTGCAAAGAAAGCCAAGGAAAAGGTTGTGCAGAACAATGAGGTTTCATACCTGGATCTGGAGATGCTGCATAGGGCTGTCATCAGGTTGCACAGCAGCTCATAGGAGATGGGTCTGCGGGTGTCCTTTCCGCGACTCTTGCCCCAACACCATCCCTCGATCAGTCTGCGCACTAGGAAAGATCCACAAGGGTCGCCCTGCCCAACCACCTTGCTGAAGAAGGAAATGGCTGCCAGATGAAGTGAGATGGATCTCGGTGCCATGCCCTTTTCCTTCAGGTTAGTCATGTAGTGCAGGACCTCACGTTCAGAAGATGGCCAGGAGCCAACGTAGCCGTGCCTTCTCTTGAAGCTGAAGAACTGCTGCATGGTCCTGGAATAACTGGCCTAGGTGGAGGGTGCCAGGGAGTCAATGACCCCCTGAATCACCGTTCCGTCCCAAGGAGCCCAAGCTCGGCCAGGAAGGCTACCGGTGTGTGGTCTGCTCCTGGGGCCAAAGCTTGGAACCTGCCGTCCTGAAACCGAGATAAGGCATCCGCGATTTCATTATCCACCCCTGGGATATGTTTTGCTGAGAATGTTAGCAGCCAGACAGATGAGCACAAATTCCCTGATGAGTTGCATGACCCTGTCAGACTTGGAGGACTGCTTGTGGATAATCCGGACCATAGCCTGATTATCGCACCAGAAGCAGATCCTTTTGTTCCAGAACTCATTATTCCACAAGCAAACTGCCACAACTATGGGAAATAACTCTAAGAAAGTTAGGTCCCGAATGACATCAGAGTCCCTCCAGTCAGGAGGCCACCGCTGGGCACACCACTGGCTGTTGAAACATACCCCAAACCCAATGCCTCCCGCTGCATCAGAGTGGACCTGCAGTCCCGCCCCCGGAGCTGCCTCCCCCTGCCAGAAGGTAACCCCATTGAACCCTGCTAGAAAACGAAGCCACACCCTCAGATCTTCCTTGACTGCCCGTATGAGTCACAGGTGGTGATGCCAGGACCGAGCGCCTCTAGTGATCCTAGCAAGCCTGCTGCAGAAGGCCCTGCCTGGAGAAATCACCCAACATGCAAAGTTGAGGTGGCCAAGCAGTGACTGCACCTCCTTCAGTGTGGCCTTCTCTTTCCCCAGCAGGTAATGTAGCTTCTCCTCAATGCCTCTTAGCTTGTCTTCTGGGAGGCGAGAGATCTGCGCCACTGAGTCCAACTCGACCCCGAGGTAAGTGATTAAGCTGGATGGCCCCACCGTCTTATCCAGTGCCAACAGAACCCCCAATTCATGGGCCAAATCCTGGAAGGCATGGAGAAGAAGCCCACAATCCTTCCTCCCCGCAGGCCCTATCAGGAGGAAGTCGTCCAGGTAGTGTGTGACAGCTGAGGAATCCGTACAGTGATGCAGGGCCCATTCTAAGAAATTGCTGAATGCCTCAAAGGCATAACAGCTAATGGAGCACCCCATGGGAAGTGCCATGTCGTAATACCACTGCCCTTGGAACTTAAAGCCCAGCAGGCAGTGGAGGAGTTGGAAGGCCAACTGTATGTTACACTTAGCCATAAGGGCGCCTGGACCACATGTCCTGACCAACCTAACTGCGTGATCAAAAGATGCATACCTGATGGAGCAGAGCTCCGATGGTATGGCGTCGTTAACGGATGACCCCTTGGGATAAGATAGGTGATGGATAAGCCTGAATTCCCCAGGGACCTTTTTGGGCACCACTCCTAAGGGGGATACCCTGAGGTTGTCCATGGGAGGGGAAGGAAAGGGGCCCACTACTCTCCCTGCTGCGCATTCTTTTTCAATCTTGGCTGCAAGGACCTCGGGGCAGGGCCGCAGCCGACCTCGAGGTTTCCAGATACCAAAGCCAACTGGGGGCCTGATGCCAGAATCCTAAAGCCAGCCAAAAATCCCTCCCTGAGGTAGGCTGCTGCCTGCTTGTCTGGTTAGATGGCCAAGAGAGGGAGCATGGCCTTTAACCAAATGGGTGTGTAGGCCATGCGGGGGGTGGCTTGGGGATCCCTAGCTTTTGCTGCTTCCAGCACTGCTCCCTGACCCTGCCTCCTTTTTGATGCTGGTGGAAGCAGGGCGCCCAGAGTGAAAGGACTGGGAGGGCCCAGGCCAGGGGCAGCTGGTCCTGGGGTGGCTCCCATAGCAGTTCTCGCAGAAATGCTCAAACTTGCATTGGTAGCGGGCACATTTTCCCGCATTGAATTCCCAGCAAACGAGGTGCCAGGGATCCTTCTTGTGAGGCGCCTTGGCAGCCTCAGCTTTGGCCTTAATATGGGAGCCCACGATGACCAGCCAAAGCTTGTCATTGATTAGGTTCCATCTGGCCCTAGCATTGCAGGTTGCCCGTTTTCGGAAAGCTGCATCGTATTCGATGGCATCCGCTTCCCCCGCCAGCATCCTAGCTTTGAGCACATTTCCCATATGGTTAGCCAGGTGCCACCCTCTGTCCGGTTAGGCTGTACCCACCACTCCCTTGAAGACAGGCAAACAGCGCAAGGACCCAACAGTGGGAGGCAAAAAAACTTGCACAGGGAGCAAGTAAAGGGAACACATGGTCTCAGATGTCTCTACACTAATGCACAGAGCATGGGAAATAAGCAAGATGAACTTGAACTCCTCGCACTACAAAACAAATATGATATAATAGGCATTACTGAAACCTGGTGGGACGAGTCTCATGATTGGAATGTAGGAATAGAGGGGTATAACCTTTATAGGAGAAACAGGCCAAACAGGAAAGGAGGAGGAATAGCATTATATGTCAGGGATATTTACACCAGTGAAGTGATCCACGACATCAATACTGGAAGCCAGGTGGAGAGCATCTGGATAAAAATTAAAGGGGAGGGAAACAACAGGGATGTTATTGTGGGACTCTACTACAGACACCCAAATCAGACGGAGGAATTGGATGTTGCCTTTCTAGAACAGATGAACATACATGCAGAAAGGAGAGATGTAGTAGTGATGGGGGACTTCAACTATCCTGATATTTGCTGGCAATCTAACTCAGCCAAAACTACAAGGTCTAGCAAATTCCTTACATGCCTGGAAGACAATTTCATGGTCCAAAAGGTGGAAGAGGCAACAAGGGGGTCAGCTATTTTAGATCTGATCCTAACCAACAGAGATGACCTGGTGAATGGGGTGCAAGTGGTGGGATCCTTAGGTGAGAGTGATCATGTTCTCCTGGAGTTTGTTATACAATGGAAAGGAGAAGCCAGGCATAGTCAGACACGCATTCTTGACTTTAGGAGAGCTGATTTCAATAAACTCAGGGAAATACTGGGGATGATCCCATGGTCAAGAATACTAAAAGAGAAGGGACCTCAAGACGGATGGGACTTTCTCAAAAGGGAGATACTGAAGGCACAATTTCAAACAGTACCATTGAGGAAGAAAAATGGGAGGTGTCTCAAGAAACCAGGATGGATGACTAAAGAACTTTCAATGGAGCTAAGTTTTAAACGGAACATGTATAGGAAATGGAAAAGGGGGGAAATCACCAAAGAAGAATTCAAACAGATAGCGAACACGTGTAGGAGTAAAGTCAGAAAAGCTAAAGTGCAGAATGAGCTCAGGCTTGCTAGGGAGGTTAAGAAAAATAAAAAGGGGTTTTTGGGGTATGTCCGCAGCAAAAGGAGGAAGAAGGAAATGATAGGGCCGCTACGTGGAGAAGATGGCAAAATGCTAACAGGGGACAGAGAAAAGGCAGAATTACTCAACACCTTCTTTGCCTCAGTGTTTTCAGAAAAGGAAAAGGAGGACCAACCTGAGGATAATGGAACAGAAGACACAATAGGGGAAATCCAGCTCAAAATAAGTAAAGAGGTAGTACAGGAATACCTTCTTAATCTAAATGAATTTAAATCTCCAGGACCAGATGAACTACATCCAAGAGTATTAAAAGAGCTGGCAAATATAATCTCAGAGCCATTGACAATAATATTTGAGAACTCCTGGAGAACAGGAGAAGTCCCAGCAGACTTGAGGAGGGCAAACATTGTCCCCATCTTCAAAAAGGGGAAAAAAGAGGATCCCAACAACTATCGTCCAGTTAGTCTGACATCAATACCAGGGAAGATTCTAGAACAGATCATTAAACAGAGAGTCTGTGAACATTTAGAAGGCAATGCCATAATCACAAAAAGTCAGCATGGGTTTCAGAGAAACAAGTCATGCCAAACTAATCTGATCTCTTTTTTTGATAAAGTTACCAGCTTGGTAGATGAAGGGAATGCTGTGGACATTGCATACCTTGATTTCAGTAAGGCCTTTGACAAGGTTCCCCATGACATGCTTGCAAACAAGCTTGTAGAATGTGGGCTAGACAAGTTAACTGTTCAATGGATTTGTAATTGGTTGACCGGCCGAACCCAAAGGGTGCTCAGCAGTGGCTCCTCTTTGTCTTGGAAAGATGTGACCAGTGGGGTGCCACAGGGTTCTGTCCTGGGCCCAGTGCTATTCAACATCTTTATCAATGACTTAGATGAGGGAATTAGGGGCATACTTATCAAATTTGCAGATGACACCAAATTGGGAGGAGTAGCTAATACCCTAGAGGACAGGATCAAAATTCAGAATGACCTGGATAGACTGGAGAGCTGGGCCAAAGCTAACAAAATGAAATTCAATACGGAGAAATGTAAAGTACTGCATTTAGGGCGGAAAAATGAAATGCATAAATATAGGATGGGAGAGACCTGGCTGAATGAGACTACGTGAGAAAGGGATCTAGGAGTCCTAGTAGACCACAAGTTGAACATGAGCCAACAGTGTGATGCGGCAGCTAAAAAGGCCAATGCAATTTTGGGCTGTATCAATAGAAGTATAGTGTCTAGATCAAGTGAAGTAATAGTGCCACTCTATTCTGCCTTGGTCAGACCTCACCTAGAATACTGTGTGTAGTTCTGGGCACCAAAATTCAAAAAGGATATGGAGAAATTGGAGTGTGTCCAGAGGAGGACGACTAAAATGGTGAAAGGTCTGGAAACCATGCCTTATGAGGACAGACTTAGGGAGCTGCGTATATTTAGTCTGGAAAAAAGACTGGTAAGAGGCGATATGATAGCCCTGTTTAAGTATTTGAGGGGATGTCACGCTGAGGATGGAGCAGGCTTGTTTTCTGCTGCTCCAGAGACTGGAACACGGAGCAATGGGTGCAAGCTCCAGGAACAGAGATTCCACCTCAACATGAGGAGGAACTTTTTGACAGTAAGAGCTGTTCGGCAGTGGAACACACTCCCTCGGAGCGTGGTGGGGTCTCCTTCCTTGGAGGTCTTTAAACAGAGGCTGGATAACCATCTGTCAGGGATGCTTTGATTGTGATTTCCTGCATGGCAGAATGGGGTTGGACTGGATGGCCCTCGTGGTCTCTTCCAACTCTGCAATTCTATGATTCTATGATTCTATGACAGTGTACCTGGCCAACCAGTTGGAGAAGGTGCGCTCGACTGGGTCAGGTTTGGTCTTGTCCCCACTCTTGTCAGGTCTGGGTGTACTGCCTACTTCCCCCTTGGGTTTTAGAAGGGTGAAGACATCGACATAATATCCCTTAAGGATATTATCCCTTGTCTTCCCATCCAGGTGGATCCCAGGTGGATCCTCATGATCCTGGAATAGATTCGGGGCACTGGAGGAGACTGCCCCGTCCTGCCAAACCCTGGTAGGCCCAGAAGCAGTGGAACCCACCTGGTTCCGTGTTTTGATAGCCCAGGCCGGTAACCCTGGTGTCAGGGCTACTGACCTCCAATAACCCACCCGATCCAAGTCATCATCAGAAGACTCACCCGATGATCCATCACTGTCCGACTCCCTCTTTCTTTTGTGCTTGGAGCGCCGCTTCTTCTTTTCTCTCCTTCCCTCCTTATGCTGTTCTGATGACGAGGCAGGTGAAGAGACCACGCTTACTTCACTTTTGGATGGGGAGTGGTGTCTGCGCTGCCTCCCCGCAATCCTTGTGATGTTTCTCCAGCCTTAGCCTGAGGTGGTGCCCTTGCATCACTCTTGGCAGCTTGCTCGGTGCTCATCCCGGAATCCCCTCTGGACTTAAGCTCCCCCCATCTGCTCGGCCAAGAGAGTGACCGCCTGGGTGAGGTCTTGAAGATTTGGAGTTTCTACTCCAATCAGGAGTTCCTGTATGGCCCCAGAGCGGTTGGTCGCTCTGGGTCCGCCATTCTAGCTGGCCGCCGTGGTCTTGCGCCCCCCAGGAGCAAGCGCTGCCCAAGATCTGGGTGCCTTGCCGGTTTGAGCCCTGGTGACCGGCTGGTTGGGCTGTGTCTTCTTCTTGGGTGACATGGCGCAGGTGGCTGTAAGATCAGCACTGGAGCCCCAGAGGGTGATTTTAGCTTGCTGGCCACGATTGGCCCTCACTGGCTTGTCTGCCCTATTAGGGGTATCTGCCTACCCCCTTTACCTGCCTTGTCTGCCCTTCTATGGGTGGGTGGGGGTTCTCCCCAGCAAGCGCCTGGGTTGGGCCTTCCCCCCTTGGGCACCTAGGCTGCCCGGTGTCTTTGGAGCCCCTGGGTGCCCCTGCCCGATGAGATGGGGGGGTTGCCTCTTCTATCTGCCACTGCGGTCGCTGCGAGCTGCCTCGCTGGCCTTGCCCTGCTGCAGCCCCCCTGGTGGCCTAGGGTCTTCCCCCCCTTTCCTGTGTGCCGAGCCGGCAGCCCCCCGCTGGCTGCCCTTCCTGGGTCCCCGTGACCCAGGTCCTCTGGCCCTCCTGGGTCTGCCGCCAAGCGATCCACCTCGCTGGCCCCTTGCCAACACAACCCACTTGGGCACCTAAGCTGGGGCCGCTGCCCTGGCCCTCAGACCCCCTCCTGGTCTGATGCCAAGGGAGCCACCACGCTGGTCTCAGCTTCTCCGCGATGCAGAAAGCTGATCCCCTGCTGGCCCCTCCTGGCCCCGCCCTCTTGCCACTGAGGTGAGCCGCCTCACTGGGCCCCTTGCCCTCCTGCTGCATAGGGGGGGCTATGAGCCACCTCGCCTGCCCCCAACCCAAGTGATTTCAGCCTCGCCCTTCTGCTGGGTATGGGGGGCTATGAGCCACCTTGCCTGCCCCCACCCAAGTGATTTCAGCCTCGCCCTTCTGCTGGGTATGGGGGGCTATGAGCCACCTTGCCTGCCCCCACCCAAGTGATTCCAGCTCTTATATGGCCCCCAACAAGGCTGCCGCTTCGGCCTCCCGGAGGCCTGTCCAGTACTGAGGCCCAGCCGCTGCTGGGCCTCTTCTCCGCCGCCGCTCCGCCATGACCGCTCGACCACGGCCTCTCAGCTGCTCCCAACGCTGCCGCTGCCTTTGCTGCCCTCATCCTCTCCACCCTCGACCTTGCCTCCTCTCACGTCGGCCGATCCTCCTCTGCGGCGGGGCTTCTCAGAGCTCTCAAGGAGCTCCTTCCTCTTCAGCTCTTGGGAGCCAACTATCCAGGTCTGGCGAGGAGCCGGGAATATATTCCTGGCTACCAGTCCTGAGTGAAGACAGCCTAGGCAGTCTTAGCCCTCCTTGACCAATCAGAGGCTCAGGCCATCCTGAGTCTCTGATTGGCCGAGGTATTCGCAAGTCGGCCAATCAGGGAAGAGGAGCCTCTTTCCTATTGGTCAACCTGCTATCCTCTCTCTGACTGGCCTAGGCCGGTCAAAGAGAGGGAGCCCAGCAAGATGGTGGTGCCCACGGCCCACCACGTGGCTGGGGAGTCTGGGAAGGGGCTCCCCCAGCCACAAATGACGGCCGCCGGGACAAGGTAAGTCCTGCAGCTGTTTTGTAATAGTCAGCTTTTGTTCTGCACAGAACTTTTGCAAGAGGTTCTGATATCATTGCAATTTCCAACACCATGTTTGCCTAAGACACCTTTTCCAGGCTTCGGAGTTCTTTCCTACTCTGGCATTCAAGTCACCAAGGATAATAATTTTATCTTCTACAGGGACTTTTTGTATGAGTTGGCGTAGGAGCCCTGGTGGCACAGTGGTTAAATGCCGGTACTGCAAGTCACCATGTTGCAAGTTCAATTCCAGTGGGCTCCAAGGTTCACTCAGCCTTCCATCCTTTCGTAGGTCAGTAAAATGAGTACCCAGCTTGTGGGGGCAATTAGCTAACACACATTGGAAACTGCTTAATGCAGTGTAGATGTGTAAACTGCTATTGCTTAAAAACAATTTGTAAGCCGCTCTGATAGCCTTGTGGCTGAAGAGTGGGGTATGTATAAACAAATAAATAAATAAATATAAAATAAAAGTAGGTCTGTGTAGACTTTGTCTTTCTCTACAGGGTCGTCTTGCATTGTTGGGGCAGATATACTAAAGAGAACAACAAGTGGGAGGCGTAACGAAATAATGTGATCAGAGTGTCCTGTTGGCAAGGTTTCGAGTTTGGAGGCAATGGAGTTTTTAATCATGAAGCCTACTCCTGAAAGATGTTTTTCAGTTTTGGGTTTGCCAGACCAGTAAAGTGTGTAGCTGGCGCTGTGTTCTTTAAGGCTGCCTTCCTCATGGTGGGGTCTCCTTCCTTGGAGGTCTTTAAACAGAGGCTGGATGGCCATCTGTCGGGGATGCTTTGATCAAGATTTCCTGCGTGGCAGGGGGGTTGGACTGGATGGCCCTCGTGGTCTCTTCCAACTCTGCAATTCTATGATTCTATGATTCATTCCCCAGCTGAACATCATCAGAGATTTTTATTCTAGGCATTCAGATACCGGCTGAGATCCTAGATCAAGGAAGCAGATTGCAATGGTACAGTCACAGAGTTATGTGATAATTGTGCATTAGTGAATTGCTGAATTGCAATTTGCTGAATTGAGCAGAGCATTTGCTGAATTGCACCACTGTGCAAATGAATGCACCAACAAATGTGAAAAGCGTCTTTGCAATGCACGATGCATGTGTGCATCTGCAATGTGCTATGTGACCACATGCTTGATAGTATGACATGCACAACTCTGCTTCTGCAAATTTCAACTGAATATGGACTTTGACATCTGAGAAAAATGTCCAGCAGTTTCTTTAGAAGGACTTACACAGGGTCCTAGAGCAAATCAAACCTGAACTTTCCTTAGAAGCCAAAATGACCAAATGGGAGCTATCATACTTTGGCAATGTCATGAGATGACATTGGTGGAGGGGAATTATAGTGTGCAGCAAAGTGGAAGGTGGTAGGAAAAGAGGAAGGCTGCATTACAGGTGGATAGACAAAATCTAGGAAGCCCCAACTGCTCTGAGTCTGCAAGACCTGAGCAGGGCTGTTCAAAACAAGGTCCCTTGAAGGTCTCTCATTCATTGTTGCTGTTAACTGCCATCAATCTGACTTTGACTTATGGTGACCCTATGAATGAGAGTCATCCAAGTCACCCTGCCATCAACAGCCCTGTAGACTCAGGGCTGTGGCTTCCTTGATGGAGTCCACCCACCCGAATGGGATCTTCCTCTGTTCCTACTGCTTTCCACCTTCCCAAGCATGATTGTCTTTTCTAGTAAGTCATGTCTTCTCATGATATGGCCAAAGTATGACAGTCTCAATTTAGTTTCTTGGCTTCTAGGGAGAGTTCAGGCTTGATTTGCTCTAGGACCCATTGATTAGCATTTTTAGTATTTCATATTTCCAATTTCTACATATGCTTGTGAAAGCTGGACAGTGAACAAAGGCAATGGGAAGAAAATCAACTCTTTTGAAATGTGATGCTTGGGAAGAGTTCTACAAATATGGTAGACTGCGAAAAAGACACATCAATGGACCCTAGAGCTCTCATTCATAGGGTTGCCATAAGTCAAAACCCACTTAACAGAAATTAATGACAAAGTCACTAACAGGATGCCAGACCATATTTGCCTACACTTTGGGTGAGGAAAGTGCGGCTCATGGGCAATCCTGAAACCCATTTTTGTGGACCATTAAGACCTTTGGTGGTCCTTTGAAGCCCCCCCCCCCACCTCTTGAAAAAATGCTAACATTTTTTTTTATTTATTTTGCATGAAATTCAAGGTAGTTTGCTGTCCCAAAACCTGAAACTTCTGGCTTTTCCCCATCCCACGCTAGAACCCTCTGGCCTACCCCAAAGGCTGTAATTCACCTGTAATAATCAGACCAAAATGATGATTCAGACTGATGTGACTTCCTGTGCACCCAGATGTCCCACTGTGGTCCTTCCTGCCCTTCCCATTGCAGTTCCCCCCCAGGTCTGCCTGTACACTCACTAGTTCCAGGTCGCCTCAGGAAATGAAATCAGGCGCATCCCGCAAGGATGGTGGGAGGCTGTTTGTTCTCTGCATCTGACACAGCCAAGTGGAAACAGGTTACCTGAATTAACCACCCACCAGCTGTGACACCCTGCAGCTTGTCTTCACTTTCAGCAAGACTTGTCAGCTTCAAGAAAGACCACAGCCACGCTGTCACTTAACTCCCATAATCTGTCATTTTGACGTGTCCACAGAATCGCCTACAGCCTCATCTCTTTCTCTGGCTGTCTTGACAGTTATGGGAAGATCTTTTCCCTCAATGGTTTTGAGTTTTCTAGGACCAGGTTCAGGCATTTCAAGAGGAGCTAACCGTCATAATAATGCTTATGGCACTGCATTTTTCTACTCCGCATGGAGATACACAGCAGGCTCACAGTTCTATCATATTATCCCCTAGGATTGGTGCCAGGCTGAGTGAAAGGAGGACTGCAGATCTTTGAAAGTGCTGCTGCTGCTGCTGCTGCAACTCCACAGTCAAAATAATAGTAACTTAGAGCTGGAAGGGCCGTGTAGTCCATCCCTCTGACATGCACGAATAGGCAGCAGAAGCATTCCTGAACAGCCATTCAACTTTGTTTAAAGATCCCCCAAGAAGGAGAGTCCACCATTGCTTCCGAGGCAACACAGGTGCAAAAGTCCTGAAGTTACCTAGTCTATCACAGACTTCTATTTGAGCTAATCATTATTCCTCAAAATATTAATATAGTTCTAACACCATGAATGGGGTCCTAAAGCACCCTCACCTACTCAGGTAACATACCCATCATGCCCATTTGGGGGTCCCCTTAGGGGATCTTGGGGGTGTAGCAACCAGGGTCAAGCTAGCTCAGAGGCAAGTGGCTCTTTTCCCCTTCCAGGTTGCAGAGGAACCACATAATGGCTTCTGCTCATGAGGAATTCCTCATCTGTCACTCCAGATACACCCAGAAAGTGGGCTGATTTATTTAATTGCTATTGGTATACCCAGCAGGCAGGCAGAGTGAGCTGGTTGTCATTGGTCATCAAGCAGGTTACCATGCCCCACTACGCCTCCCTGAGAGATTCTATAGCTGGAAATATTGGACACTTTTTAGGGGGTCATGTTGACTGTAAGTTCAGGCAGACTGGCAGGCAGACAAAGGTGGCTAAGATGTATCTACAAATATAATGGTGGGAAAGCCCAGTTAAGACTATGCGGAGAGCCCCTAGAATTAATGGGTTATGCTAACAATCATGAAGCAGTATATGCTAATCCTTTCTCCCAGCCCTGAGCATTTCAAGCAAGAATTCAGTCATGCTAATAAGTGACCTTTCCTCATTCCATATCCTAAGGAAATCTCTCCTCACACCCCTCCTGTCCAACATTACAAGGTTGTCACAAAATCATCAATGTGATAGCATACCAAGAACTAAAGCAATCAGTTCAGTTTCAGTTCCATTTGTTTCTCCTGTGGGAGAGCTATCTAGCCTTTGTTATACGCAGAACACACCTCCAAGGCATGAAATGGGATATAAATATCACAGCCCCAAGTATAACAGAACGTACCAACAATGGACCCCATCATTCTCTTCTTCAATGTGCCACCCTCAAGCACCTATCTGAGCCCCTCTTTGCGACGCAGACCTCTTTCTCTGAGACTGGTAATTATCACTCTTGCAGCCCCACCTTCTTTCTGTCCAACCCTTCCTGCCTTTCTTTTCTAATAGCCTTGTATGGTTCATAAGAGTGCATATTCTTGTGTGTCTCAGTCCATCTTATTCCAATAAAATACTTTATTTTACTTCAACTGGAGCCTCCTCTACAGTTAGTAGTGGTATACATAGGTGGAAAGATCCCCAAAGTTACCCTCCTCTCACAAGCCTCCTGTCTGAACTAATAATTCCCCCAAATATTAAAACAGATGCTGGCATCACAGGTGGGATGCTAACACTCCCACCTCTTTGGGTAACAGACCAATACCAGGATCTGGACCCATGCTGGCACCGAGCCTCTTCAGTTGCATCCAATAAAGTTGTGGCCTGTTTTGTGCCAATGATTGTGGCTTGTGTTATTATTGACAAGTGGAACCGCTCTCACTGTTGAGTTTGCAATGCAAATTTACAAAGATGTACACTTTTACTTCTGAATAGCAGCTGCTGTTCAATAAGCTGGAAAAGAGGGGTGGTGTTCAAAGATCACCTCTGGGCACCTGGTAGTTCAATATCTTGATAGACCCCCAGTCTGTGTTCTGCCCACATTCCTCCACTTTTTCCCTTGGTTGCTTCTCTGTCAGCTTTACTCTCCCATCTGCTCATACTTTCCAGTCTTTCCAAAAGGTATGTAGGAAGGCATCTGCTGCTGGCATTCCAAAATAAGTGTTTCTGCAGAAAAGTCAATGAGTGTTTGTTGTTGTTGTTGTTTTGTGCAGAAAACACTGGACCAAATCCTGTTGATATTTTACGCATGCATAAGTTTTGCTACGAAAGTAGTGCAGCATTTTTGTCTGATGCAGAACGAATTAATTCAGTTCAAGGCTGAGGAAGCAGGGTTCTGTACTTCTTTCCTGCATGCAAGGCAATGAAATAAGCCAAGATGTACACCCCCTCAATCCCAATTCTGATTTATTAAAGAGGGAGGAAAAAGCAGGTGCCCTGAGAGATGTCAGCTCAGCCACTTTCTTCATTGCCTGGAATGGCAACTGCTCCAGGCATTGGAAAATGCAGGTTGCTGGCAGGTAAAATACCAGCCAGGTGGCGAACCTCTCTGAAGGCTTCCAGGGTGTGAGTTTGACTGCCCAACCCCTGCTGCATCCACCAGGCAACTATCAGCTTTTAAAAAACTCAATGGAAGAAAAGCTGCCACCTTTGAAGTTGTGCCAGCAGGCTGAAATGAGCTTCAATAAACCCCCATATCCAATTGATCTCCACCTCAAAGCAAAGAGCTCTGTGGTTTTGACAAAGGCAGTACAGCCTGAGTTAATGGAGGACGTCCACACACCAAGGCTGCAGGTGTTGAGAGACCTTCTGCTGCATATTGTTGGCAATAAAAGGCAAGCGTCTGAGAAGCAGAAATGAGAAGCCAATGCACATATGAATGTTGCTTACTTTTGGCCTTATTTCCAGACCTAAAATAATGCCAACCCAGCATGTGGGCTGCATCACACAACCCTGGTAAAATAATCAAGCCCCAGTGAATGACTGTCCATGAAGAAGAGGTGGAGGTAGGACCTTCATCATGTCTCCTGGAGGAATGTTCAGGTGGACACATCTGGGATACTTCCAGTTAGCTGTTCCTCATTTTCCTAGCAAGCCTTTTTCTCATATATTCTGCCAAAGACAATAGCCAGGATCCCATAGTGTCAGGACATTTGTACACTTCTGAGGTGTAGGCATGCAGTTGAATTATAGTATAGCCAGTTTAATTGCCATAGCTCCACCCTAAGGAAGCCTGGGATTTGTAGTTTTGGGAGGAGAATTTGCTGCCTGTATCCTGTCTCATTTACTCGTTCTTTAGTATTAGAGTTCTCTAGCACAGTTGTTCTCAAACTTTGGTCCTCTAGGTCATTGGTTCTTAATCTGCGATCCACAGATCCACAGGGGACCATGGTGTCCTCACAGGGGGTCCATGAGGGCTTCAAGGCTGCTCAGGCCATGTGACAGGAGCCAAGGCAAAGGCTTGTTGGCTGGCTTGGCCTGCGCATTGCCATTCAACCCGCTCCAGCCACAAGTTGCAGGAAGAAGCAGAAAAAAAGTCTTCCCCCCCCCTCCAGTGCCTCTGAGGGAAGATTTCATGGATGGTATAATTGGATGATGATGATGATGTTACGGTTTTAAATCTTGAGTTAAGTCTTGAGGGGTCTGTGGCAAAAAAAATATATTTAAAGGGGGTCCCTGTAAAAGAAAAGGTCAAGAGCCACTGAGTTAGGTGCTTCGGACTTAACATTCCCCCAGAGTTGAACTGGCAGTGCCATTGTGCATGGAGTGTCATTGCACACTGCACAGGGAGATGCGCATTGTGCCTTGCAATCCTACATTTCACATTTCTTTACATATTCAGTTGTGCAGTGCTGCAATTTGCTAATTCAGTCTCTGCCTTAACTCAGGGCCAGTTTAAGGAATGTTGGGGGGCCCTGCAACACTTTATTTTGCAGGGCCCATATGATTATCTCAGGTCAATGTAACCTAACCTAACCTGTTCACAGTACAGGATATTCAGATTACTACCAATTATGTTTTTGCAGGAGGAGAGTTACGACAGGGCCCCCCACAATGATGGGGGCCCCTGTGGCTGCAGGTGCTGCAGGGCACTTAATCTGGCCCTGCCTTAACTCATTGAATGTAAAAGTTACACTCCTCTCCTTGATGTAGGATCTCAGCCCTATCTATTAAGTCTGAAAGAGCTCACCAAGAATGTAGCAGAAGCCACTGAGGGCACAGTGACCTCCTTCATTTTGTTTCCAAAAATTTAGGAGTTGTAAAGCATGGGGAAGAAGACCCAGCACATGGCAGAAGGAGAAGTAGGACTGGCTTTGGTTGTGTGAGTCAGATGTTCTGCAGGCCTCCTGGAGGGTAACTAATTCTATCTGGAAATTTTATACTGGATTAGATAGGGATCCTTGCTCAGATCCCACAGTTGCTTTTCACTGTTGCTTTTGTTTTGTTTAAAAATGAAGAAACACCGACATGGAGTCATTGGCCCGGACTCAAATCCCTGTAGGAGACCTCACTGGAGTTCTATATTGGTAGCTAATGGCTTGGAGTTTTATTATATGTGCCAAACCGTACAATTTGCCTGCATCTGCTTATGTAATTATGTGTTTTGTGTCAAGCACCCTCTGGTTGCCCATTGCGGGCAAATTGCATTTACAGGTCTGCCTGAGCCCACAAACAGCTCCTAAATCTCTCCCGTTGTTCAAGCAGTGGAAAAATGAAAGAGCCTCATTAAGTAAGAGGTACATATTACCCTGGAGTTTTAACCCTGCTAATGAATTCCTTTGGAAATTTGCTCTAGAAACATCAACTACGGGCAAAATGCATGGAGATGTGGTGGAGCCAGGCCTGGGGGCTCTGCAGATAAGCAAGACCATGAAGGGAAGTTTTCTTAGCTCACCTCCCATTCCTTCCGCACCCAGCCCAGCGCTTTCTGTTCTGACAGGCATCCACATCACTCCACAGAGGAAAGCAGAGCAAGCCCCCCCCCCTGACCCTGAGTCTCCAGGCCGCTCATTTTGCAGAGGAACATGCTAGGTTGAACCCTGGGCCTTCTACATGAAGAGGAGGTGCTCTGGTACTGACTAATTTGCTGGATCGAGTCCCAAACAATCTACAGTCGTCCCTCTACATTCGTGGGGGTTAGGGTCTTGAGATCCCCATGAATGTGGAAAAACCACGAATAACAAATGCTGCTCCCATGACCCCACCCCCAGAGGGAGGGAGGCAGTGGGAGGGTGTCTGGCCAGGCTGGCCGGCCTCTCCGCAAGACTTCCTGGGGGGACTCTGGGCCTTAGAATCCCTGGAGCCTGCTTAGGAAGGCCGGGGAGGGCAGTGGGCGGGTGGGGAGAAGGCTGCTCTGCCTCTCCCTGGCCTTCCTGAGCGGACTCCGGGGCTTTGAAGCCCCGCAGCCACCTCTGGAAGGCCCAGGAAGGCGCAGGCAGGAGGTTGCCCCACCTCTCGCCAGCCTTCACAAATGGGCTCAGGTCTAAACCACGAATAATCAAAACCACGAGTGTGAAAGCTGCGAATGTGGAGGGGCAACTGTATTTCAATATTTTACAGGCAGTTAGACCTCTTTCTGGTGACCTTAAGCAAAAAGTAACAAGTCAGAGCTTTCCATTGTTGTTCTCATCCAGAGGTCCTGCAACCACCTGCAACTGCAGCCACCTGCAACAAGTTGTTCCCTTTTAGAATCATTGAACCATAGACCCATGGAGTTGGAAGGGGCCCCACGGACCATTGAGTCCAACCCCAGCTCCATGCACGGCTCCAGCTAGAACATCCCCAGCAGGGAGGTGTCCAGCCTCTTTTTAAAGATGGATAGAGAAGGAGACCCCACCACCTCTCTAAGCCATTGGTTCCACTGTCAAATTGCTCTCACTATCAAAACGTTCCTTCCAAAGTTCAATCGACATCTACCCTCCTGTAACTTCCAACCATTAGACCTGGTCCCACCCTCTGGGGCGACAGAAAGCAAACCTGCCCCCTCCTGTCTTTGACAGACCTTAAAATATTTAAAGAGTGCCATCATGTCACCTCTCCATCATCTCTTTCGCAAGCTGAACATAACAGCTCCTTCAACCTTCCCTCATATGTTTTGTTCTCTATACTTCTTTATCATCCTTGTTGCCCTTCTCACAAATACAAGAGGTTTGAAACCAAGCATGGATAGGCCATCTCTAAGGGTTCTTTTAGCAGTGGATTCCTGTACTGGCAGGGGGCTGGACTAGATGGCACTTGGGATCCCTTCCATTTCTACAGTTTTGCAATTCTATGATTCTATTACTCCCCTCACCCCTCATGTTGAGTGCAGCAATGGCAGTCTGTGGTGCTTTCATTCCACAAAGGATTCTGATCCTTGTTCAGCCAAGAATTCCTTCTCTCTCCCTGTGTCTTAATTGATGTCGATAACTCCCACTTCCTTTGTGAAGACTGTGTCTACTTGTTTGAAAAGGGAGAATTACAGTCTTTATCAACCCTTTGTGCAAATCAGTTTAGTTTCCTTTCCTCAGTGACCACAAGATTCAAATAAAAAGGGGTGGTGGTGAAGAAATGGCACTTATCAAAATTTTGTCAGAAGACAACTTTCCATGAAAATGTGCTCAGCAAACATGTAACTCTGACAGCTCTATTAAAGAGAGAATAGACGCTTGAGGGTAAAATTTCGGATACTGATAGGCCACGAAATGCTTTCACCAAACCAAAAGCCCTTGCTCGTGTCAGCTTCTCTTTCGTTCCATTGACAGCATCCATGTTGAACTGGTCTGCTTTCTCTCCCTCTGGCCATGACTGGAAATGTCATATATACCAACTGAATGCCTTGAAACCTTGGGAGCTTGAATATGGATCTTCTAGCCATGTGACATTTGGAGTTCCCATCATAGGTGGCATTTCATAAGGTCTGCAGACTTTTGCAGCTTTTGGATCTGTGCTTCAACCTCTACGTGTGTGTTACTTGGTGGGAAGTTTGTTGCTGTCACATGCCTTGAAGTCGACTCCAATTATGGCGACCCCATCATAGTCTTTTCTTTGCAAGATCTATTCAGAGAGGGTTTGCCCTTGTCTTCCTTTGAGTCTGAATGTGACTTGCCCAAAGTCACCCAGTGGTTTTCCATGGCTGAACAGAGTGGATTCAAGCCCTGGTCTCCTAGAATTCTGGTCCAACACTCAAACAACTACACCATGCTGGCTCCCAGGATTTATTCAGAGGAGGTTTCCCATTGCCTTCTTCTTAAGCTGAGAGATTGTGAGTTGTCCAGGGTCATCCAGTGGGTTTCTTTGGCTGAGTGGGGATTTGAACCCTGGTCTCTGGGAGACAGTCCAACACTCAAAGCACTACAATGCTATGTCCCATAGGTTTTTTGTTTTCGTTTTTTTAGCAAAGCTTATTCCAAGGAGTTTTTACATTGGAGGCTCAGAGTGTGACCTTCCCAAGGTCACACAGTGGGTCTTCATGGCTGAACAGGGATTCCATCCCTGATCTATTAGAGTCATGGTCCTACACTCCCGTCGCTAGGTCATGCTGGCTACCTTGTGTGAAGTCCGCCATCCTGTTTATCTAATGAGAACACACCTACCAGCTTTGTCAGCATGCATCCAGACTACTGTAATGAACTCCACGTTGGGAGGTGTCCTTGAAGACTGTTTGTCAACTCCAGAATAGGCCTCCATCCAACTCTATGGTTCTATGATTTTATGATTCTATAATTCTAAAGTGGGAGTGGGCAATAGTTGGGTATTAAGGGACTATGTCGCCCTCCCAGGAGACCCTGGATAGCTGTTCTGCTCCTTCGCTTTGCCACATTTTTGTCCTCTCAGGCAATTTTAGGGCCAGAAGAAGTTTTTCTTAGCACAGGAAGTAATCTGAAAGTCACCTCTGGGTCACTTCCTGGTTTAAAAATAAAACTGTCCTTGGCCTACAATGGCCTGGGGTGGGCAAAAACATGGTAAAATTAATAGAATCATAGAGTTGGAAGAGACCACAAAGGCCATCTAGTCCAACCTTCTGCCACGCGGGAATACCCAATGAAAGCACTCCCAACGGATGGCCATCCTGCCTCTGTTTTAAAACCTCCAAAGGAGGAGACTTCACCACTCTATGGGACAGCAGTGTGTTCCACTTCCGAACAGCTCTTACTGTCAGGAAGTTCTTCCTAATGTTTAGGTGGAATCTCTTTTCCTATGGTTTGACCAAAGCAGAATAGAGTTCCCTCCACACTCACTAGAGGACATGGGAATGGGGGCATTTTTGATCCCAGAGGTATCTGAGCAGGCACAAAAAAGTCATCTGTGAGTTACATGTGGTACACTGGGCCACACTAATCTCAC
The DNA here is from genome assembly GCA_030847615.1 of Gambelia wislizenii. NCBI lineage: Eukaryota > Metazoa > Chordata > Lepidosauria > Squamata > Crotaphytidae > Gambelia > Gambelia wislizenii. The sequence continues at coordinate 496,991,754 of JAUMIR010000001.1, read as the reverse complement.
TCCTAACTTAGTGTAATGACACAGCACACACATGTTGTGATCCACCAGGATTCCACCCTCACTCTTGCACAGCATCATCTCTAATAGTTTCCTTTGTTCAGTCGTAGCACTCACCCAGCCTGGTTTTTTCACTGAGGCGTTCCGGATTTGCCATCCATATTTATTAAAAAATTAAGCCTCAAATGCCATCCCATTAATACAGGGACAGGCTTAAAGGAGCATAAAAAGGCAAGTTTTAGCAATTGCTTTATGGGTTATGGTTTTTATAATCTACTTCCTTCAAGGAAGAACGAGCAATGCTTCTTTCACAGAGAGGAGCTCAATACAACGATTGTTATATATTTTTTAATTTTTTTAAAAAACTCCTGTTGACAGGGCACTGTAAATTAATTTTAAAATACCCTTAAAGATGTCATAAGCACAATGAGCAAAGGAAATGAAGAGGAAAAAGAGGTGATGAAGAAAAGTGCTAGGGCTTGGCGTGTCAAGTTTTTACAGCTATGCAATTGAAGGGTGTAACGCCCAACACAAACACCCTTCTGCTGGCTGCAGATGGTAACATTTTACTAGTACATGGAGCATGGAATAGGGCTGTGATGACCAAAGTCTGAAAATGACACATAAAGAGACATAAGCTGAGAACCTACATTTAGGGAATGGAGGGTAACTTTGCACTCATTGGCTCTTAGCACTTTAGGCACATGTAGGTGCATATGCCAGCATAGCGTAGTGGTCTGAGTGTTGGACTATAGACTTTATCACACTACACTGTTATAGTGCTATTATTCCACTTTAACTACCATGGACTTTATCAGACACGTTTTGTGTCTTTATTTTGCTGTATTTTTTATTTTTATCGCACTTGTGTCTTCTTGAGAGAATCACCAAAAACACAAACGCAGAAGTAAACAGAGCTCCGTTCGTGCTCTGGTAATTCTGGGGCTGCTTTTTCTTATGATTACAGGTGAGTTTGATGAAGAGAGTTATTGTGCCAGTACAAGTACGCTGTTAGGTTTTGGTGGGACAGAAATGTTTTTGAAGATTAGTCTGATAAAGGCCTTAGACTATGCAAGCACTATGAAAGTTCTTGGCTGTGGAGTTATTTGTCAATCATGCAATGCCATCTTGCCAGTGCATTGTGATGTTGCATGACAAGGATGCATATCCAAATTTAAATTAAATTTAAATTTTAATTTAATTTAAAATGCATCAATAGAAGTATAGTGTCTAGATCAAGGGAAGTCATAATGCCGCTCTATTCTGCCTTGGTCAGACCTCACCTGGAGTACTGTGTCCAGTTCTGGGCACCATAGTTCAAAAAGGATATTGACAAATTGAAGTGTGTCCAGAGAAGGGCGACTAAAATGGTGAAAGGTAGGGAAACCATGCCTTATGAGGAAAGATTTAGCGAGCTGGGTATGTTTAGCCTGGAAAAAAGATGGTTAAGGGGCGATATGATAGCCCTGTTTAAGTATTTGAAGGGATGTCACGCTGAGGATGGAGCAGGCTTGTTTTCTGCTGCTTCAGAGACTGGAACACGGAGCAACGGATGCACGCTCCAGGTACAGATATTTCACCTCAATGTTAGGAGGAACTTTTTGACAGTAAGAGCTGTTCGGCAGTGGAACACACTCCCTCGGAGCATGGTGGGGTCTCCTTCCTTGGAGGTCTTTAAACAGAGGCTGGATGGCCATCTGTCGGGGATGCTTTGATCAAGATTTCCTGCGTGGCAGGGGGTTGGACTGGATGGCCCTCGTGGTCTCTTCCAACTCTGCAATTCTGTGATTCTATGAAATATGTATCTGCATACAGAGCACCCATGTTCAGTGGCAGCACATGAGGAATTCCATTTTGACAACCTTCAACTGATTAGTGCTATTCCACATCAGACCAAAAATCTCCTACTGCTTCTGTAGGAGATCTTACACATGTATAAGATACCAACAAAGTTCCAGTCACCATGTATTTTTTTAATGAATTGATGCATTTAAGGTACTACAATGCTCCTTATTGACCACTTAATTGCTTTATTTTTATTCTGAAACAGACCAACATGGCTATCTCTTTGCAAACTGCTTTCCTCCAAGGATGATCTGTAAGATCCTTGCTTTACATATGTACCATTCTCCATAGTACTCATCTCAAAGTTCAATATGTCTCCTCACCCCAAAAGGCATAGTAAATGTCACAGCCAGAAATACAGTTGGTGCATATATAGCATCATTGAATCTTACTTAGAGTTAGAAAGGACCACAAGGGCCATCTAGTCTATCCCTCTGCCATGCAGGAAGACACAACTAAAATACTCCTGAAAGATGCCCATCCAACCTCTGCTTAAACAGCTCTGAAGGAAATTTCATCACCCTCTAAGAATACCTTTCTCAACCTTTTTACCCTGGTGGAATCCTTGAAACAATATTCAGGTCTCAGGGAACATCTGCCTAAAAATTATTACATCTACAGCTTTTTAAAAAATGTGGTTTTTTTCAGTCTCAATGTCTCGTGGAACCTAGCAAACTCTTGTGGAACCCTCGGGTTCCAGGGAACCCTGGTTGAGAAATCCTGCTCTAAGGCCACCCATTCCACTCTGAATCAGCTCTTATAGTCAAGATGTTCTTCCTACTGTTTAGGTGGAATCACTTTTCTTGTAATTTGAATCCATTGGCTTCTCTTTTAGTGTATTCTAGCAGAAAAGAAGCTTGCTCCATCTTCTACATGACATCCCTTCAAATATTTAAAGATGGCTATCATGACACCTTTCAGTCTTCTCTTCTCCAAGTTAACCATACCCAGCTCCCTGAGTTGTTCCTCATAAGGCTTGGTTTCCAGACTTTTGATCATGTTGGTCACTCTTCTCTGGACATGTTCCAGCTTGTCAATATTCTTCTTGAACTCTGATACCCAGAACTGGACACAGTATTCCAGGTGAGGTCTGACCAAAATAGAATATAGAGGCACTATGACTTCCCTTGATCTAGACCCTATGCTCCACATTGTCACTATTGTTGTTTCTCCAAAATGCAGACTCAACAAAGCCATTTGTAAATTCTCCAAGAAGTGGTTGGATGTTTTTGTCCAGCAAGGAATATTTGCTTTCCGTTCAAGGTTAAAGAAGGCATAGATGCATGCTACATTTGGATGTGCATCACACACTGTATTGTGTGCATGGATGTGCATTGTGCATGGATGCCCATAAGCTTTTGGTTGCACATTTTGTTTCACATTTGCTTCTTGGTTCAACTGCACACCATTGCAATTCAATGGAAGGGTTCTGTCGTAGAATCAATTCATTGCTTTGCACATGGAGAGTGACACTACACAACCCAGCTGTAGGGTCTCCGCCACAATTTTTCCTCGTCATCATTTACAGTTTGACAGATTTGCAATTTGTAACATTGCTCTGTTGTCAAGTATGGTGGCCACAACCTACCAGCATTGTTGAAAGTTTTCATTAGTTCTGGTAGATTAGATGGTATTAATTAACTCCGATTAAGCATTCTTTTAAACTGCCGTAAACTGCCATCTCGACATGGCAGCTTATTAAAGAACATTTTCTGGTTGTTTGTTAAACCAGACTGAAGTGACAATGTAATTATAATTGTTCTATCAAACAGAAAGGTCAGTTGACAAGGCCGCTGTTGCCAAGTTAATTACAAGTGGGTGATCCCATTGATTAAAATACATGACGCAAAGCGGAGAGATACTTTATTGGGATGCGGCTTATTACTTCCACTGAGGCTTCGCATCAATTATCTCCTTCATTCACACAACAAGTTTGATGGGTGGTCCACTGACATCGTCATTTTCCTGATACTCTTCACCCAAAGTCAATCTCAGTGGTTTATGCTTAAGCAACAATTTGAACCCGTATCTTCCTAGCCCAGACCTCATGGTGATGTTATATAACTTCAAATGGACTTCTACTTATGGTGATCATCCCATGGGGTTTTCTTGGACAAATTTCTTCAGAAGAGATTTATCATTACCCTCCTCTGAGGCTGAGAGAGTATGATTTCCCCAAGGCCACCCAGAGCGTTTCCATGGCTGAGCAGGAGTTTCCCAGAGTCCTAGACCAATACTCGGACCATGACACCATCCTGGCTCCTTCTAACCCACTAGCATACTACATTTCTATACTACTGCATTTTTATATATATATATACAGACAATGGTTTGAAGGAGACTGTGAGTCACTGATGCAAGGGATTTGATTTTGAGAGGGAAGGAGTATCACTTGAATTCTGTTTCAGCACATACTCCTTGTTACCCAAATTGCATGCAGTTCATGAGGACCCACTAATGGCACAAAAATTAAGATATTAATTTGGGGGGTTTAATTAGCTCAAAGGTATGGCTGCGAGTGGCTGGTTAACTATGGGACCTTTGCACCTGTGTATACCAGTACTCACTGATGAGACTCCAAGCCAAAATAGAACAAAAATGATTTTATTGGAAAATAATCATCTAAGCATTCACACATGCACTCACACTCACAAGTGATCACACAAGGCTAACAAAGAATTAGGAGGAAGTATTTGAATAAAAGAATAGATTCATGGAATGAGTTATAATTACCTGTTCAAAGAGCAGAGGTTTGTGCAGTGAAGATAGACTCAGACTTGGATTTGAGGGTGAACAGCACACCAGCAGACTAACAGTGTCTGAAGAACTGTGCACACATGGCTATGATTTGGGGTAATATTTATACCTAATATCAAATCCTTAAGGGGTGTTTTGAGAGTAAAACAATGGTTGGCTGAGTTTTCCACAGTTGGACAAAGAAACTCTGGCTTCGTTGATTGCTGCTAATGGTCAGAAGATTAATGTTGATGGGCTTTTGGCTAACTCTGTATTGTGGTTGAGAGATGGAATGAAAAAAAGACATTTGCAGGGATGAGTGTGGACAATAGGTGTTCTGGTCACTGTTTTGAGAGTATGACTCACTGCCAGATGCATCCAGGGAAATTAGCACATTCTACTCTAACAACCATCTAAGGGGGCTTCACTTAGTCTCATCCAGGGTGGGTTTGGGAAGTTTCCAAGACAACTTCTTAGGTCTTTGGGTGACCTTTACTTGAACCCATTTGTGGCTGGTTTGGTCTACCAGAGACCTTGTGAACTGTCTAATACTGCCAAATTATGAATTATTGGAGAGAGGCTGTGTAAGGCCAGATAACACCCTTGTGTCTGTATTTATGGCTCAAGAGGAGGAACATAACCTTGAAGTGTGCAGTTCATGTCTTTGGTTTATATCTGCACCCTACTTTTCTGTAGTAGAGCAAAAGGCATCAGTTTTTTTCCAGATTCCCACTCAGGGCCAGCCTGAACCATGGCAATTTCCTGCCCTTTCCTGAAGTTGCTTCACCAAACTTGAATGCAGAGTCAGTTTTGGCCAGAAAGTGGTACAATGGGTTTGGTGAATTATGCAAGCTGTAGAGACCTGGGGCCCTTTCCCCATTACACTGTTCTGGCACTCTGATTCCATGACAACATCCTATGGAATTCTGAAGCTTGCCATTCAGGCAGGGGAATGTTGAATTCTCAACCTGAGAACTCTATTGCCTTCCCAAACTACAACTCCTCGGATTCTATAGGATGCAGCCATGGCAGTTCAAGTGGGTGCTAGAACTGTGTAGTGCTAGAACTGTGTAGTGGGAAAGCGCCCCCCTGGCCTGCTGCCCCTAAGGACAGGGGAATAGGTGACTCTTGAACATAGAAAGAATACACTCTGATCCCTTTTTTAGGTTTGTTTTTTTTTTAAGGGGGGAACTTGTGCCATTTTAAGAGTCATTCAAGTTATAATTAGTTTATTCCCCTCACCACCACCAGCCCCCAGCTTCCAAGCAAGCCAAAAGAAAAAAGAAAAAGAAAATATTGAATTGGCACTGTCATGCATGAAATTATTTCTTTTTTCAGGAGCAGAATGTTTCCAATTGACATCAAGAGGAGGTATTATTTGTGTACTGCCAGCAAACTGTGTGACATCAAAGCCCTTTGATTCTAGCAGATTCTTTCAGGCTCTGGTCACAACCAAGAGCAGCTGAGAATGCGGTTTTACTCTACAGTGGGTATCGTGGTAGGGAAGTGAGTGAGTGAGTGGAACACATGCTCGGATCCAAAAAAAGTGTACCAAAGAAAGTAATCCAATGGCCACATTCTGCATCCTTTGCCATTTCTAAACACACTCCTTCCTGCCAAGGTGTTGGTTTTACACTGCCCTGCACCATGGCCAGAGTCTGGTGGGTATCTTACATGGGCGTAAGTTACCCTATAGGAGCAGTTGGACATTTTTGGCCAAAGCAGAATGTCAGGAACAAAACAAAGAACTTGAAAGCACATAATCGCAGTAAAAGAATGAAAGGAGACAGAGCTCCACGTGCGATGCGATGGTCAAAAGCTTTTATTTCTTAAAAAGCCCAATGTGTTTCGGCATTAACACCTAGTTACCCAAATTGTGTGGGATCTGCGAGGATCCCACTAGTGTCTGAATATTAATAAGGAGAATTTAATCAGCTCAAAATAACAGCGAGAGGCTGGGTAACTGCAGGGTCTTTTGAGACTATAAGCCAGAATGTTCAATTAAATGAATTATTGGAAATTAATAGTAATATTAATAGTAATAGCATTCACACAAAAACTCAGGCTTTAAGGAATCACACAAGGCTATCAGAGATAGTAGTATCTGGATAGAAGAATAGAGTAAGGAGGTACAGGGTTATACTGTACTGATCTTGCAGAGCTGAGATTGCAAAGTAAACCAACAGAAAGGAGTTCCATAAGGCCGAATGCCAACACAGACTGACGTGGAGTCAGAAAGCAGGAGGTCCGTGCACACTTTGGTGGAATTTTAGGGTGATATTTATATGTGATAATTACCCTGAAGGGATGAGATTTAGAGTGGACCACAATGTCTCTCAGTGTTTCCCAGGACTAGACAAAGGGTTCTCTGGAAGAGAATCCATGCAGCTCTGGACTGCAAAGGTTCTTGCCCATCTAGGATTCTCCTTGTTGAAGTTTCCTGACACCCAAGAAACCTGGTTTTTATGCATATTTTGAATCTATTCAGATATTCTTCCTGCCCCTCAGTTGCAGGTAAAGATATGTAAAGATGAACTCTCTGGCAAGATTTCCAGATAATGCGGACCTCTGGTTTTGGTTCTCTAACAGGCCAAAGTTCCTCATATTTAAAACATACGTTCATTGTTCTCATAACTGATTTGGAAGAGCAGGTTTGCAAATAGCACTGCTGCAAATGGTTGTTGTTGTTATTGCTTGCTGCATGCCTTCAAGTCATTTCTGTCTTACTGGGACCCTAAGGTGACTCTATCGTGGGATCTTCTTGGCAAGATTTGTTCAGAGGGGGTTTGCCTTTGCCCTTCCCTGAGGCTCAGAGTGTGATTTGCCCAAAGTCAGTCAGTGGATTTCCATGGCTGAGCTGGCATTTGAACCCTGGTCTCCAGAGTTCTAGTCCAATATTCAAACCACTACACTGGTGCTGGTTCCAATACGTGTGTGTGTGTGCACGCACACGTGTGCTTGCCTTCAACTCCACTGCACCACACTGGCTCGCTGGAAACTGTAATACGATCTAATACAAAAGAGGGGAAATGAAGGACTCTGTCCAACACAGGTGCTCACAAATGGCTGGAACTAAGGCCTAAATGGACCCTGGGAGATCTGTGAGGCAAACAATGCACAGTCAGGTTAGAAAAGGGGGGATCCAGTTCCCCATTGAGCCCCTCAAACATTGACCAGTGAAGTCTGCACTGAAAGAACTTCCACAAGGCATCTTTCAACTATGACCCATCATCATGGCAACCAGAATCCTATTAGCCTCTGTTGGGTGGCCATAAGTATCAAAGCACCCAGAGAAAATTTAACATCCCTGTTTGTTTAAATATCTTGTTCCCACCCCCCAAAAAATAATATTTTATGAATTAATGTGGAAACATTAAAAAAAATTAAAAATGTAGAGCAACCACCACTGGGCAGCTGATCTAACAAGGACATGTCACTGTTGTTTTGGTCAGTCTCTATTAAATGTGTCTCTCCAAAACTTAACCACTTGCAGTAGGATGTGGGTTGGAGGCTTGGAGGCTTACGGGTACATCTAGGAGAGAGCATATAACACCTGTGCTTAAATCTCTCCTCTGGCTGCCGATCAGTTTGTGGGCACAGTACAAGGTGTTGGTTTTAACCTTTAAAGCCCTACATGGCTTTGGTCCATCTTATCTCCGGGACCGCCTCATCCCATATGATACCCCCCACGCACTTTGGTCCTCTGGGAGGAACCTGCTGCAGCCTATGAAAACTAGGCTGTCGCAGACCTCCCAGAGGACCTTCTCTTCTACGGCTCCCAGACTATGTAATGGCCTGCCGGACGAGATCCATCTTATCACTACTCTTGATAGCTTCAAGAAAGCGCTAAAGATGGATCTCTTCTGGCAGGCCTTCCCGGAATAATTTCCCAGCTCAAGTGGAGCTGATTGCCTACCCACCCCCCTGCCGCTATTGCCATTTTTTGATGTAATTTGTATATTGCATTGTATTTTATGTTTGTTTTAATTCTCTACTAGTTTAATTTAGTTTTAAGGGGTGGGAGGCTTAGGATTTGGAAGGATTGTTTTAACTTGCTGTTGTTTTAATCTTGTACACCGCACCAATTGCCAAGCAGAGGGGCGGGTTAAAAATAAAATATTTATTATTATTATTATTATTATTATTATTATTATTATTATTGCACACTGAAGTAAAGCAGCAGGGCAGCTGGAAGGTTCTTCTTTCCCTGCTGCCTTACTGTATGACGTAGAATCATAGAATCATAGAGTTCAAAGAGACCACATGGGCCATCTAGTCCAACCCCATTCTGCCATGCAGGAATACCTAATCAAAGCACTCCAAAGAAGGAGACTTCACCACACTCCAAGGCAGTGCATTCCATGTCATTGTTCTTCTAGTGTTCTGTCGTTCCGGTCCCAAGAGAGATGGAGGTAAAACCGCATCTTTTTAGTAATGGATTTTCTGGTTAGTAAAAAGGTGCAGTTTTGCCTCCATCTCCCATGGGACCGGAATGGCAGAACACTGGAAGAATGACAATGTCATGTCGAAAGCAGCACAAAAAGTGGAACCTTCTGGCTGCCCTACAATTTTACTTTGGTGCATGATAAGCCTCTTAGTTTAACTCTATGGTGGTTTCTCACTTTACAGATGTAGATTTGAAGCTTTGTCTTATGATTGAACATTTCTGCAGCTCCAGAGACTAGGACACGGAGCAATGGGTTCAAACTAGGAAAAGAGATTCCACCTAAATGTTATTAGGAGGAACTTTCTGACAGTAAGAGCTGTTCGTCAGTGGAACACACTCCCTCGGAGCGTGGTGGGGTCTCCTTCCTTGGAGGTCTTTAAACAGAGGCTGGATGGCCATCTGTCGGGGATGCTTTGATTGTGATTTCCTGCATGGCAGGGGGTTGGACTGGATGGCCCTCGTGGTCTCTTCCAACTCTGCAATTCTATGATTCTATGATTCTATGATTTGAGCTAGCAAAAGCCCTGGCTGAAATCTTATGGGCCTTTTCCCTATGAAACTTGCATGGCTTCAGATTCTTATAACTGAATCTTCATCCCACAGTGGGCCACTAGCCACAGAGTCCACAGGCCCTTTCATGGTACAGTTATAGCACTGTGGTTCCATTTGAACTGCAATGGTTCCATCCAAAGGGATCCAGGGATTTGCAGTTTTCAAAAGGACACTTAGATTCTCATCCAGAGAGCCCTAGTGCCTCTACAAACTACCAGTCCTAGGATTCCATAGGAGGTGGCCATGGCAGTTAAAGTGGAATCATAGTGCTCTAACTGTGTGGTGTGAAAGGGTCCCCAGGCAATCGTTCTCCTTCTCCATTCCAGAATCATAGAGTTGGAAGAGACCACAAGGACCATCCAGTCCAACCCCTGCCATGCAGGAATACCTAATCAAATCATTCCCAACAGATGATCATCCAGCTTTTATTTAAAAACCTCCAAAGAAGGAGACCCCACCACACTCTGAGGCAGCAGCATATTCCACTGTCAAACAGCTCTTAAAAGTCGGGAAGTTCTTCCTAATGTGTAGGTAGAATCTCTTTTCCTAGTTTGAACCCATTGCTCCATGTCCTAATCTCCGGAGCTGCAGAAAACAAGCCTGCTCCATCCTCAGTATGACATCCCTTCAAATATTTAAACATGGTCATCATGTCCCCTCTTCATCGTCTCTTCTCCAGGCTAAACATGCCCAGCTCCCTAAGCCGCTGCTCATAGGGCATAATGGCTTCCAGACCTCCCAGCATCCTGGTTGCCCTCCTCTGGACACATTCCAACTTCTCAATGTCCTTCCTGAATTGTGGTGCCCAGAGTTCGACACAGTATTCCAGGTGAGGTCTGACCAAAGCAGAACAGAGTGACACTATTACTTCCCTTGATCTAGACACTATACTCCTATGGATGCAGCCTAGAATCGCATTGGCTTTTCTGGCTGCTGTGTTGCACTGCTGACTTATGTTCAGCTTGTGGTCCACTAAGACTCCTACATCCCTTTCTCATGTACTGCCATCAAGCCAGGTGTCACCTTTCCATCTGCCTTTCCATCAAAGTCCAAAGAATGATGGTCAGTAGTTTGGCTCTGAAGATCCCCTTCTCCAAAGAAGTAAGGAAAATTACTACCCCAGTGATGTTATAGAAGCAGAATTTTATTTTTTTTTTAGGGTTTTTTTTTAAGATATTCAGACCACAGTATCTTATCAATTGTGGTTTAGAGAAGATGATCACCTAGCGGAAGCAACTGATCACCAGAGGGAATGGCTGAAGAAGGTACAACAATGCAACCCCCGCTCAGTGCAGGAACTGCATTGTAACCCCCACTAGATGAAGGGAGCATGGCTCCCCAGTCATCACCCTGCCACATCAGATGTGCTGTAGGAGGGGGATAATCTGCCCAAGGGCCCCATTAAGACTGAAACAGAGGCTGAGGCTACACCCACGTAGGTTGCAAAGCTGTCTGAGTCCCCACAGATCATCTCTCTCTGGCTTTTCTTCGCAAATGAAGATTCAGGAAGGACTCATCCTGTGCTTTCTGCAAGCGTGCTGATGACTGAAAAGGCCAATCTGAGATAAACAAGTCCGGTTGCAAACAGCACAGCAGAAGGTCTCCTCGGGTGATGTTTCTGGGTGGTGATTCTTTCTGCGTTGTCGTTTCTCTTCAAGACTTGTTCATCGTGAGTTCTCAAATAAGGCTGCAGCATTGTGGATAGTGTGTCTTCATGTGTACACTACTACTAAAACCCTGGATACCCTCAATACCCAACAGGAGTACTCCAATGTCCCCAGGGCCAACTATATCCCCCAGAGGCCCCCTTAGCTGTGCTTCAGGCCTCATCTCAAGCCATTTGATCCACCAAGGACTCCACCACTTCACCAGCATCACCCAAAGAGGTTGCACATTCAAGCTCCTGCCAATGCGATTCTAGGCTGCATCAATAGGAGGATAGTGTCTAGATCAAGAGAAGTCATAGTGCCACTCTATTCTGCTTTGGTCAGACCTCACCTGGAATACTGTGTCCAGTTCTGGGCACCACAATTCCAGAAGGATAAGGACAAGCTGAAACATGTCCAGAGGAGGGCGACCAGGATGGTGGGGAGTCTGGAAGCCATTATGCCCTATGAGGTGTGGCTTAGGAAGCTGGACATGTTTAGCCTGGAGAAGAGAAGGTGAAGAGGTTGCATGGTAGCCATGTTTAAATACTTGAAAGGATGTTATATTGAGGCTGGGGCAAGCTTGTTTTCTGCTGCCACAGAGACTAGGGTACAGAGCAATGGATTCAAACTAAAGGAAAAGAGATTCCACCTAAACATTAGGAAAAAGCTGTTTGATAGTAGAACACACTGCCTGGGAGTGTGATGGAGTCTCCTTCTTTGGAGGTTTTTAAACAGAGTCTGGATGCCCATATGTTGGAAGTGCTTTGTTTGTGTGTTTCAGCATGGCAGAATGGGGTTGGACTGGATGACCCTTGGGTCTCTTCCAGCTCTTTATTGTCATTTGGCACAATTAACAGCTTTTTCTGAGCAGGAAATGGCTTTTTCTGCACAGAAAATATGATTTCCATGCAGACACATTGTTTTTATACACAGCTTTTTTTTCCTGTGCAGAAAATGCTGTTTTCTGTGCAAAACAACCACATGTGAATTCTAAACAGAATAAGGAGATTTTCACATGGGCTATATATCCCATGGCAGGAACAGAACAGGGTCAGGAAAGGTTTTCTCTTTGAGATGTTTACCCCATTCTGTCTCGCATCCTTCCTGCTCCCATGACTGTTCTGGAACAATGTAATCATGATTTTTCATCGTGAATAGACCTCCACTTCCGTTGCTATCACGCAATCACAGGTGTGCAAACAGGAGCCCCGTTCCCGTTCTGAAATGTCAGCCGCAGACTTCCTGGTACGATCTGGACATCCAGGTAAGTGGCACCCTTTATTTTACCTTTCCTGTTTTGTTTGTGTGATTTAAAGTGTGTTTTTGTGCTTGGTGAACTGATTTTACATTTGGGGGAGTTTTATTTTTTAAATTTACCGCCCGACCTTTATCACATGATAATGTGATAACGTTTCAGATGGCTGGTCATAAAAGCAGCCTTATGATGACTGCATTTACGGCCGGCCAGTGAGGGGAGGGGGAGCCCGTTCCTGCTGTGGAATTAAGGTAAGTGTGTGAAAGATTTACATTATTTTGTGGCAGGAACGGGAGAGGAGGTGGCGGGGCAGTAATGGGGCATTGTGGCCCCGTGTGAAAATCTCCTAAGTCTCAAATTGTGATGAATCTCCTCAGCCAAGAGTTTTCTTGTCAGGGTTTTTTGATATTCGAAAAACATGTTTTTCAATCATTTTTCAAATATTTCCCAGTATTCTTTCCATCCCTAAATTCCACAATCTTGAGCTAAATGCAGTTGTTTTGCATCAGACAAAAATGGGTAGCTGTTTTCCACAAAGGATCCTAGGCACAGGGTCAATTGTTGAATGGTGAGACATCACATAAGTAAATCCCTTTGATGCAATGGGTCTACTCTAATTGGGAGTAACAATCAGGTTTGAACCATTGTGTCCTCAGAAGAGGAAAGTGAGAGCAAGGAGAATGGAAGAATCCCCATGCAGAACCCAGAGATCAACGTGCAAGTCTGTTATAGAGGAACTAGGGAATCACAGAGACGGGTGACTATGAATCTGAAGAGAAAGGGACTGTGAACTGCAGAGGCAGAGGTTGCATTATCTGCAGCAGCTCACTTTTTGCAAACATATGTCGCTTATCTCAACTGTCAATAAAATTGCTCCAGAAACTTCAAGAAAGGACACATGCCTCCCTTGTTGTTCCATTTTTGGCATTCATAATGGGTGTTAGGAAAAAGTCAAACATATAACATCTTGGGAAACAACTGCCTGGCAGAGCCCAACCTGTCAGTTAGAAAATGTCAACCCTTTGAAACTCCAGTGTGTTTGTCGGCCAGGAGCAGAGGAATTCATGATTCTGTTGGAAGCAACCAAACCAAAAAAAAAAAAAGAGGAAAGGAAAGGAAAGGAAGGGGGGGAACTAAGGCCAGCTTTCAGGTGGTCTTTCCCCAGTCTCTGCACCTCTCCTCTTCAGAGAGGCAATGCCATAACCTGTCTCTGATCATTCTCCAAGCCAACAGCTTCTTGTCACTGCTGGAAAGAGTACAGATGACAAAGAAAGTGTCAGCCTTTCCAAAATCTCGTGGGCTTCTCAGTCAGACAGAAGTCTGACGCGCTTTCCAAACAATGCTCCAGACAGCTGAGCATTGGCCAGGGTCCCTCGAGAAAGTTACTCTGTTGTCAAAAGCAGTCATGAGCCCGAGCTGAATTCTGTCTCAGACTGGTGACACAGATGTTCCCGTCAGTCTCTTCTTTCATCTTGAGATTTCTCCCCTGCCTTTGGAGGATCTCAAGGGAGGTTCTGAAATGTGTGCTTTCTTTCTTATCCTCCTCACAATGCCTAGAAGAGGAGGTGCATTCAGCAGAAGAAATACATCTGGTGGGATTTTCAAGAAGAAAATTAGCAAAGAATTACCTCCCTGCTCCCGAGAGATATCCATTCCACTTCTGTTTCAAGATCTCCAAAGAAAGAGAATCCACCACCCTCCAAGGCACTCCATTCAACTGTTGAACACGTGTTACAGAAATAGTTCCAGGAATCAACAGACACCTTGGTTCTGTCCAAGAAGCCAGGGGTCCATCTCAGTCAGCCCAGTATGCAGAGCTTATCTAGTATTACAATTAGCTATGTCAGTCGTGACCTGGTTCATCCTGGTATTCTCAAGAAGAAAAAAAGAAATACCCTCTCCTCATTGGAAGATATCAAAGGGTTTTTTTTCCCTTTTAATCCTAGAGTGATGTTGTGTGGTTGCTATGTTACCTGAAGAGGTGGGGGGGTCCATGGGGAGCCCACGCGTGATCTATTGTTAGCCGGGGAAATTATTATTAGCTCAAATAGAAGGCTACGAGAGGTGGGTAACTTCAGGACCTTTTTACCTGTGTATACCAGTACTAACTGCAGAAAACTCCAGGTTAAAGTGAAAGCAAATGTTTTTATTGGAAATAACACAAAAAGCATTCACACACATAACACATACTCACAAGAACCACACAAGGCTAACAAAGAGTTAAGGCAGAAAGGTGGATAGAGGAATAGATTCAGGAGATAGGGCAATAGTTACCAATCTTGAACAGGAGCAAAGGACTCAGACAGAAGTCTGAGGGTGGCACTGGAAGTTTCTGGGGGCACACCAAAAAAAGACTGGCCAGCTTGTTCACAGTGGCACACTTTACAATTGTCTATGCTGGGGTATTTATAACCCATTTCGTGCCTTGAAGGTGTGTTTTGGCTAAAACAATGGCTAAATGATTCTCCCACAGGAGGAACAAAGGAGAATGAGACTCCACTGATTGCCTTAGATAGTAGAGAGACAAGCATTGATGGATTTATGACAACCTCACAAAGCAGGACAGGAGGTGGTCCGAGGGATGTTTCCTGAGGATTAGGGGTTGTGTAGGTCACTTGTTTGTTTAGTTGGATGATGCATTGCTGAGATGTTCAAGAAGGGCACATATCTCCTTAATGGTTCTGTTTAGCAGTAGTCTCCCCATAATCCTAGGTTGGGCTGGTTTTGCTAAAATACAGTATTTATAAGACAACTTCACAGGTCCTTGTGACCTCCATCTGACCTCTTTTTGGATCACCCCAGGTCTACTTAGACCCCTTCAAATGTGTCCAATATTTACAATTATGAGGTATTACAGGGAGGGGGTAGGAGGGCATGGTAACAGCTATACCAATTTGTGAACATGTCTATAAACACACAAAATTTAAATCTATTTATTTATTTACTCACTTATTAAAATATTTAGATCACACCCTGTATGGAAATACCTCAGGGTGGCGAGCAATAATATCAGCTTGACCAATTTAAAACAACAGAAGGCATCACAATGATTTTAAACCATTAAAAGCAAATTTAAGAAGACAGCTTAAAAGCAGTTAAAACAATTTTAAATGGCTGGAAACTATGCACATGTGCAGGATTTATATAAAATCATTAGGCCCTAAAGGTTTCAGTGAAAAGCCATGTGTTTATTTGGTGATGGATTGACAGCAACATTGGCCCCATGTGGGCCTCTAAAAGGAGGGCAGCCATAACCAGAGAAGACCCTGCTGCCAAGTGCTTGGCTGGGACATGGAGGTGGTCCACCTCCACAAAGCCTCAGTCATTTAGGCAAGTATAAATAGGCCGAGATGCCCCTTTAAGTACGGAGGTCCCAAAACATTGTGGGCATTAAAAATAATCACCAGCACCTTGAATTCAGATTGGAAGTATATTGACAACTCTTCCCTTGTTGTGTGGATTATTTGAAGGGGGATACATTGGATAGGTTGTCCACGTCTTTCGCTGCTACCACACTGCAGAAATAATCCAGTTTGACACTGCATTAACTGCCATGGCTTGATGCTATGGAATTCCGGGATTTGTAGTTTTGTGAGATGCCTTCTCTGTCAGAGCGCCCTCGTGCCACAACAAAGGATTCCATAGGATGGAGTCATGATAGCTAAAGCAGTGTCCAGCTGCATTATTTCTGCAGTGTGGCAGCAACCATAGTGAAAAATCATACTAGCTCCTTTTTTTGCTTGCTGTATGTGTGTGCATGTGCATGTCCTCAGCGACACAAGGGGGAAAGCATACAGGATATTTTTTGTGCAAATCACCTCAATTGTCCAAAGCACAATCCAAAAGGAAGGATCTGGGTTTCTCACAGCTGTGATGTATCGGAAGCAAAGAAGCATCAGTGCTTGTACAAAGTGACTAGTAAGAGAGGGAAGTCTAGATAATGGATAATGTCTGGTCTTTGTTTCACTTCTCTGCCTCTTTCTTTGGTGGATGTATTCAAGCCTTTTGCTTCCTTCTTATCTGCAGAAGTCATGTTCTCCTTCTTCAAGAAGTCAGCCTATTTATTTCCTTTGGGCTTGTCTACACTGCAGAAACACAGCAGTTTGACACTATTTTATCCACCATAGTTCTATCCTATGGAATCCTGGTATTTGTAGTTCAGTGGGGCACCAGAGTTCTATGATAGAAATGGCTAAATACCTCACAAAACTACAGATACCAGGATTCCATAGGATACAACTGTGATGGATAAACTGATGTCAAAGTGCTATATTTCTGCAGTGTAGACAGGCCCTTTGTCTGGGAAGGGAACATTCTTGTGGCCCCAATCCCAATAAAGGTTGCCAACTTATCCCTGCACATGAGTACCAGCTGTTAGGGGCTCTTACATCCAGCATATAGGTCAACATATCATAGAATCACAGAATCAGAGACACTTAGAGTTGGAAGGGGTCTCAAGGCCCATCTAGTCTACCCCCTGCCATGGAGAAATAAACAATTAATTAAACCTCTGTTTAAAACCTCCACAGAAGGAGACTCCACCACACTATGAGACAATGTATCCCACTACTGAACAGCTCTTACCATCAGGAAGTTCTTCCTAACGTTCAGGTGTAATCTTTATTCTTGTCATTCGAATCCATTCTCCCGTGTCCTAATCCTGGAGCAGCAGAAAACAAACTGGCTCCCTTTTCTACATGACATCCCTTCAGATATTTAAAGATTGCTATCATATCACCTCTCAGTCTTCCCTTTTCCAAGCTAAATATACCCAGTTCCCTCAGTTGTTCTTCATAGGGCTTGGTTTCCAGACATTTTCTCATTTTGGTCACCATTTGCTGAACACGTTCCAGCTTGTCCAAATCCTTCTTGAATTGTAGTGTCCAGAAATGGACATAGGATTCCCAGTGAAGTCTGACCAAAGCAGAACAGAATGGCACTAATACTTCCCTCGATCTTGACACTATACTCTTGTTGATGCAACTGAGAACTGCATTGTCTTTTCAGCTGCTGCATCACACCATTGGTTCATGTTTAGCTTATGGTCTACTAAAACTCCTAGATCCTTTCCCCATGTATTGCTTCTTTTGTTTATTTGTCACTTCTTTTGTCTATTTCCTTTCCTATCCTAAGATGGAATTCCTGAGACAAAAAAAAAATAAGTTTTCTTTCTATCTTGCAAGAGCAACCACAGCAATTACTCCTGTTTATACCAAAGCTCATATTGCATTAGGCCTGCTGAACTCTGCCCAATTGTCATGCCCCGTGAGTCTGATGAGGGTATGGAATTAGAGGAGGAGGAGGACATGGCAGGGAATGGCCCTATGGACCCTGGCACAGGTTTATCTACACCTGTTCCAGCAGGGAATGCTGCCAATCTGGAGGCTCAAGCAGAGGAAGAGCCTGGTCCGAGTGGGTTGCCACCAGTCCTGGCAGAGAGTCCTGCCAATTCAGATAAGGATGAAAAAGAAGAGACGGACTTATCTCCACCATCATACACCCAGCAACAAGCTCCAAAGAAAGCTCAAAGGAAATCTCTGAGACTTTATGAGAAAAACCTGCTCATCAAGAAGCACCTGACAAAGCCTTGATTGCTATATATATGCTGGGGAAGCGATGGAGGCTTTGTCAGAGGTCAACTGATCTTCCTGGAGAAAGTTTCCTGCTGACTTTGTTGCCTGATCCTTGTTGCCTTGACTCATGCCTCAACGTTGGACTGTTCCTGATTACTCTGCTGCCTGTTTTCCATTGACTCACAGACTTGTTTGGACCCACACTGCCTGCCATAAGCCCTTGACTTTCTTGACTGTGTTTGCATTCCGGTGTGCTCATTAAAAGCTGGCCACCTTCCCAGCTACTTGCTGTTTGTATATACTTCATAGAATCATAGAATTGTAGAGCTGGAAGAGACCACGAGGGCCATCCAGTCCAACCCCCTGCCACGCAGGAAATCACAATCAAAGCATCCCCAACAGATGGCCATCCAGCCTCTCTTTGCTGGCTGGTATCAAGCTTTTCCAGACATCAATATAGATACCAGATATTCCTACAAAATGGACAAGAGACCATTCACATGGGTTTCAGAATTCTAAACAGGCTCTGTTTTCAGCCAGTCTGTCTCCACCTTAATGATACATTGGCCCAAATTCCTTCACCTTCCTTGTTTAATCTGACTATATCCTCTAAAAGGAAAGTTTGACACCCTCCTCATTTCTGAAATCTCAGGTGAGCAACAAGAAACCTCTAGAAAAATGGAAAGAGGAGAAAGAAACCAGGACATTTTAAAAACAGCAGCAAATGTGAGGTGACAGTGGACCAACCAATTTCTCTCTCCTCCTTCCACTTCAGCTCATTTCAGTGGCTGCAAACTGAATTCAAAATACAAAAGTTGTTTGCAATAAATTAACTCTGCTGGGGGAAGAGGAGTGGAGGGGACAGACTCTTGCCCTTTCCAGTAAGCTCAGGAAAAAGCAAACTGCTGCAGCCTCTCCTAGCTTGTGTGTTCTTTCTCATTCATAACTTTTGCCATTTTGACCACACTGTGATGTTGCTTGGCCACATGCTTTTGGCCAGTTTTCATCTATGAAATGTTGGAGGGACTGCAACAGGGAAGGATCCTGAAGACTTTTCCTGGAAGAAATCATCAGCTTGTAAGCTTCTCATTGACCCTTCTTCCATCGTGGTTCAAAATATGGCCCTATATTTCTAGCCTTGGAATCTCCAGCTTGGATTTTGCTCCAGCCAGAGGAGGCCTGTAGTTACTTAAAGAACAGAAGGGGAATTTCTTTTTTGAAAGAGAGAAAGAGAGAGGTAGGGGAGCTATGAACTGTTTGCTGTACTCTCCCGGTACCAGAAGGGAAAATAGCTTTTTGTTATTATCTGTTTCCCTGGAAAAGAGAGTTTAAAAAAATTGCAGCTATGCTATTTTTAAAAAAATATTCTTCACACAGGTGATGCCACTCTATTCTGCTTTGGTCAGACCTCACCTGGAATACTGTGTCCAGTTCTGGGCACCACAATTCAGGAAGAATATGGACAAGCTAGAATGTGTCCAGAGGAGGGCAACCAGGATGGTGGGAGGTCTGGAAGCCATGATGCCCTCTGAGGAGTGACTTAGGGAGCTGGGTATGTTTAGTCTGGAGAAGAGAAGGTTGAGAGGTGACATGAGAGCCATGTTTAAATATTTGAAGGGCTATCATACCGAGGATGGGGCAAGCTTGTTTTCTGCTGCTCCAGAGACTAGACACAGAGCAATGGGTTCAAACTACAGGAAAAGAGATTCCACCTAAACATTAGAAAGAACCTCCTGACAATAAGAGCTGTTCAGAAGTGGAATACACTGCCTTGGAGTGTGGTGGAGTCTCCTTCTTTGGAGGTTTTTGAACAGAGGCTGGATGGTCATCCGTGCATGGCAGGGGTTGGACTGGATGGTCCTTGTGGTCTCTTCCAACTCTATGATTCTATTATTACTTCTAGGTGGATGTATGTGTGCGTGAGTGTACTTTACCCCAACTTTATTGCCTTTCTGTTGCCCTCCAACCAAATGATTAAAACAAACCATACATAAAACAGTGTCACAAGACAACAAGCTCGATCATACCTTGTGCTCTGACAGCCTGCCCAGGACTGGAAATGTACTAAAAACTAGAGGAGAAATCTTTGTATTCTCCACTGAGAATCACAGAAGCCTAGCCAAGAGAGCTGAGAGAGAGAGAAGCAGGAATGCCACCATTCTCCAGGGATGGAAGGAAACATCTCCCTTTTTCTGTTGCTCTCTCTCTCTCTCTCTCTGTTGCTCTCTCTCTTTCCTCTGACTTATGAGTATTTCTTGCTTCATCGGATGCAACACAAGCTCACATAAAAAGAGAGAGGGCTGTCACACAGTAACCTCTTGTCAGCTGAGTGGCACACCTCTGGCATGTGGTAACAGAAAGGTTGGCTGTCAGGAAATGTCTCCGTGCAAAGAGACTGTATGCAGGCTGCCCTCACAAGAGGATACTACTCTGTCTCCAACAACTGTGCAAAATTTCAGATGGGAAGCAGGCAGCTTTTCTCCCCCTCAGCAGCATGAGCTGTGCTTGTTGGGGTATGCACATGACCCTCCTGAGTATGTCCAGAGAGTCAAGCTGCACTACAGCACTAGGCACATATAGATGGCTTCATGCTGAAAGCAAATCATGGAGACACAGGACTTTATCAGACGATCCCCCTTTAAATGTTCTTTTGCCAGTGTAAAAAAATCAATGTTTATGCTGGCAAAAAAAATGCCCCCCACTGCACTTGTCTTCTCTCCTGGCAAAGGCTTCCCCAGCAATGAAGAGGAAGTGAACGGAGCTCTGCTCACTTCCTCCTTTGAAATCCCACGAGACTTCATCATGGGGGAAATTCAAAAATAAAACATTAACAGCGACAAAAAGCACATACACACACTTTAAAACTTCCAAGTAAACCAGGGAAGGTTTTAAAAAGTGTGTCACTTACCTGGACATCACAATCTGACCCAGACGTGTTTGCACCAGACCAGCCATTGATGCTGGATTCATATGAGTTAAATGGCCAAGGTTTCACATGCTGGCCATGCCGGCACCAAAACAGGACAGGCAATCTATTCACAGCTCAGCCCATCAATAGAATCATAGAATTATAGAGTTGGAAGAGACCACAAGGGCCATCCAGTCCAACCCCCTGCCACGCAGGAAATCACGATCAAAGCATCCCTGACAGATGGTCATCCAGCCTGTGTTTAAAGACCTCCAAGGAAGGAGACCCCACCACGCTCCTGGGTAGCTTTTGCAGTATGTTTTAGGTCACTGTCCATCTGTAAAGTGAAGCACCATCTGAATTTGGCTGAATCTGAGCAGACAATATGTCCCTATACACTCCAGAATTCATCCAGCTGCTTGCCTTCTTCACGTTATCAATAAACTCTAGTGACCCAGTGCCAGCGGAAGCCATGCATGCTCATGCCATCACAGTGCCTCCACTGTGTTTTACAGATGATGTGGTATGCTTCAGATCATGAGCCGTTCCAAGCCTTCTACATACTTTTTTCTTACTATCATTCTTGTACAGGTTAATCTTAGTTTCATCTGTCCAAAGAATGTTGTTCCAGAACTGAGCTGGCTTTTAAAGATATATTTTGGCAAAGTCTAATCTGGCCCTTCTATTCCTGAGGCTTATAAATGGTTTGCACCTTGTGTGAGCCGTACTTGCTCTCGTGAGGTCTTCTCTTTATGGTAGACTTGAATACTTGGCTGGATACTGTGAAGGGGTTTTTCTTTTCCATGGAAAGGATTTTATGATCATCCACCACTGTTGTCTTCCATGGATGTCCAGGTCTTGTTGTGTTGCAGAGCTCACCAGTGAGTTTGTTTTTTCTCAGAATGTACCAAACTGTTGATTTGGCCATTCCTAATGTTCCTGCTATCTCTCTGATGTTTGTTTGTTTGTTTGTTTTGGCAGCCTAAGGATGGCCTGTTTTGCTTCCATTGATAGCTCCCTTGACCGCATGTTCTAGGTTCAAAGCAACAGCTTCCAAATGCCAATGCCACGCCTGGAATCGACTCCAGACCTTTTACCTGCTTAATTGATGAAGAAATAATGAAGGAATAGCCCACACCTCTCCATGAAACAGCTTTTGAGTCAACTGTCCAATTATGTTTGGTCCCTTGAAAAAGAGGAGGCTACATATTAAAGAGCTGCAAACGAAGATTCAGGAAGGACTGATCCCGCACTTTCTGCAAGCACGCTGATGACTAAAAAGGTCAATCTGAGATAAACAAGTCCGGTTCCAGAAAGCACAGTAGAAGGTCTCCTTGGGTGATGTTTTTGGGTTGTGATTCTTTCTGCGTTGTCAATTCTCTTCAAGACTTGTTCGGCATGAGTTTTCAAATAAGGCTGTAGCATTGTGGATAGTGCGTCTCCATGCATCCAGATGTGAGGCCAGGGCGGACCACTGTTGGTGATCAATTTGGCCGAGCCTCAGATGTTGTTTCAGGGAGTCCTTGTTTCACTTTTTTGGAGCGCCCCTCTTACGCTGACCCGTGGTGAGTTCACCGTAGAGTAGTATTTTTGGGAGGCAATGGTCCTCCATCCTAGAAACGTGCCCTGCCCAGCACAGCTGCGTTCTCAATATCATGGCCTCAATGCTGGTGATCCCTGCTTGCTCAAGGACAGCAACATTCGTCACATAGTCAGTCCCGTGTATATTTAGGATTGTGCGTAGACAGCGCTGATGAAAGCGCTCGAGGAGTCGTAGGTGGTGGCGATAGGTGACCCATGCTTCAGATCCATAAAGGAGGATAGACAGTACAATGGCTCTATACACACTGATTTTTGTGCTTTGCCTCAGGTGTTTATTGCTCCAGACTCTTCTGTGAAGTCTTCCAAATGCGCTATATGCTTTTGCTAATCTGTGATCAATCTCTTTGTCAATCTTGGCATCTGAGGAGATGATGCTTCCCAGGTAGGTGAACTGCTGAACGGACTTGAGCACAGATTTGCCGACGGCAATGTGGGGATGGTGGTGTTCGTCCTGTGGTGCAGGCTGGTAAAGAAATTCCTTATTTAACTGTAGCTTGAATTTATTTGGTAATCAGCCAAAATAACAAAACTTGTGTCAGTGTCCAATTACTTGCAGACCTACTGGAGTACATACACCTACTGGAGTCTCCGGCAGTGAGGAATAACTTTTTGCTTCCAATGGCAGTGCAAGGGACAAAGGGCAATGTGGTGAAAAGCTTCCTCAAGCAGATGTCTTTTTGGATGAGGGAATGAAGTTACCAGCCACAAGCTCTTCAGCACCACTTACCTAACTGGGACACTACTATCTGGGTTCCTTACAATAGTTACCTGCCTCTAGGGAGCATATCCTTACACTCTTGTTTGATTGTTCATATTTCCAGGCTATTCTCATTTAATGTAGGTGGCATTTATAATAGTGTATCTTCTGTAACTATTTCAAGAATAACAGCGGAATGCAAATGGACAACATCATGTGATATTGGCATCCTTTTGCGTTCCGCTGTCATTATTCTGGCGCACATTAGCTGTGTCTGATAATCTCTACAGTATGTCAAACTAACAAGCATTTACTTAGGTATAGCAGACCACATGTTACAAGTCCCATGTCTCCAGCATCAAGCAAGAGAACAGAAAAGAACTGCACAACACACAGTATCAAGTTGTTGTTGTTGTTGTTATTTCTATCCCGCCCCTCTGCAATGCAATCAGGGCAGCTTACAGCATAAAAATTCCATAATTACATTAGTACCCTAACCCACCCAATCCTTAAAACAATATTAAATTAAAAATATTAAAAACATATAATATTTAAAAAGAGAAAAAAAATGGAGTAATTCAATGGCAGCTTAAGGGAAAAGAAAGCTGAATCTTCGGGCCACAGTGGGATATACAATCGTGTCAACAAACTATGTTTCCCAGACTTCCCATCTGTACATTGCTTTCCCACAGAGATACCAGCTTTCAGTCTTTGCTGCTGGTTTCCCCCACACACATCTGGCTTTTAAACAATAATATCAACACTAGCTGTGTAGAAATGGTGATGACCTCTAATGACCACAGCTTCCTTTGCTATAGAAAAATCCACATACATTTTTATTTTGCGGCTTGACATACAAATATACTCAATAGCACATGCTGAAATTCTCTCTTCTGCACAGATTAGAAGCATCAACACTTCCACTATCTGGGCTGAAGCTCAGTGGTAAAGCCCATGTTTTGCACGGGAAAGATCCCAGGCTGAATCACCAGCAGCTTCTGGGTCCCAGCTTGAAATCCCCAAAAGCCACTAATAACACAGAACAGATTTGGGGGGACATACTCCCCACACCACTGGTGTAGACAATCAGGACCTAAATAGATAGGACAGCTTTTGAGTTTATAAGGTCCACTTCAAGTTTGTTTTCATTTGTTTTAATACTGTAATAGTTTGCTCACTTTTTGTATGTTTTTAATTGCATTGTTCTTTTAAATTATGAGATGCTTTAAGTCCCAATTTTGAGGGGGTAAAGCAGGCAATAACTAAATAAATAAATAAATAAATTGACCATCAGCACCAGCTTCCCTCTCATTGTGCAAAGTGATCGAGTGAGAAGACACCCACTTGGTGCCTCCTTTTTACAAGTAAATGTACGTACAGTAGTAAGCTGATTTTTACTTTTTTTATTTTTTGGGTTCCAAATTGGCAAATGCATTTCCCTGGTGAGGAATAACTACATACTTCATTCTGCCCCAAGGCAGCATAGCAAAATCTTTGCAAGAGCTCCCAAAGCATCAAGAGGAATTCTTATTAAATTGTCAAGGATCTTTGTGATGGAGTCAGACTTTCCAAATCATGCCTCGCTTCCTTTTCTGCATGCAGCAAAGAGTGAAGACACTCTAAATGGAAGAAGACAGGACAGAATAACAGAACTCTGCTTTTAAACATTTCAAGAGGATATATAGCCATGCAGGAAAAACATAGACCAAGACCCAACATCAGGGCTACATAAAGTAAAACTCTGCTTGTGGGATTATGCATTGCTTGTGCTATGCAGCCCTTGTGCAATCAAATACACAAGGTTGCACTACCGAAGGCACAACTGAATGCACAACGGCACAGCATGTGCAACTCTACTTCTGCACCTTGAACTGAAAGTGAACATTCTACTTTGGAGCAAAAAAAAAAAAAAAAAAGCAGGCTATAGAGGAGCTCAAAACAGTCTAAGTACCCCAAAGTCACCAGAACCCACCTGACCTTGGAAGCTAAGCAGGGTCAGCCCTGGTTAGTTCTTGGATGGATGAATACCAGGTGCTGTAGGCTCTATTTCAGAGGAAAGGACTAGCAAAAACCACCTCTGAGTATTCCTTGCCTAAGGGAACCCTATGAAATTCATAGGGTTGGCATAAGCCAACAGGTGGCTGGAAGGCACATGGACACACACACGTTCCTTACACATGTGCTTGTACCATTATTATTTTTACCATGGTGTAATGTTTCACCTATTCAAAGGTTTTCTTTGGGGTTTTTCCAGGCTGTGAGGGTGTGTTCTGGAAGAGTTTATTCCTGATGTTTCGCCTGCATCTGTGGCTGGCATCTTCCGAGAATGGTTGGGTAGGAGTGTGTGGGGGGTTTATATACTGTAAGCCCCTGTTGGGAAGGATATGCAAATTTGTGTATTTAAATGTTTGGTTCCTAGGGTGGGAGGCTATGCAAGGAGGATTAGTGTCTGTTTGACTAATGGTCCATTGTCCATTAATCCTTCTTGCATAGCCTCCCACCCTAGGAACTAGCCATTCAAATACACGCATTTACATATCCTCCCCAACAGGGGTTCACAGTACGTAACCCACACACACACTCCTACCCCACCATTCTCTGAAGATGCCAGCCATAGATGCAGGTGAAACATCAGGATTAAACTCTTTCAGAGCACGGCCTCACAGCCTGGAAAAACCCCAAAGAAAACCTTTGAATAAGTGAAACATTACACCATGGTAAAAATAATAATGGTACAAACTCTTCCAGAACATGGCCTCACAGCCCAGAAAAAAACCCATGGAAAACCTATGGATGCTGGCTGTGAAAGCCTTCAGCTTCACATTTCATTTATTCAGTTTCACAGCTGCAGAATTTAATTGATTTATTTTTATTTCTTAAAATGTTTAGATATTATAAATACTGTGGCTGGAAATTCTGTATTGGTATGGATCTGTAAGCTACAGTTATGGATCCATAACTGCTATCTGACCACTAATGCTACATAGTCACAATTGTGGCACAGCCCATCGCTCCAGCAGATGGTCACCCTTACTCTTCCGGGTCCAGACGGCAGGCCTGCAGCACATAGTCACATGCAGGGATCCTTGTCACATGGTGTAGGTTGGCTTCCTGGATGCAGCAGAGCAAGGAAAATGGTAGTCTGCTGTTAGAACTCCAACCCATTTCATCCAGGTAATGGGGAAAGAACAGTCCTGATCTGTGGCCGGGATACCCCAGTGGGGAGCTGGCATATCCAGGCTCATGTAGATAAGCCCTAAATCATCTGAAGGGACTGAGATCCATGATTCTTACTCTAATGCAGGTCCCTTTCACACAACACAATTAGAACACCCTGTCGTCGTCGTCATCATCATCATAAGATGGATCTTGTCCGGCAGGCCATTCCAATATGAAAGTTAAAACACAATTAAACAATGAAAAAGGTTAAAACAGCTTTAAAAAATTAAATTACACACACACACACACACACACACACACCAGCACAGCAATTAGCATACATTGGTAAAGGCCTGCCGAAACAGGAAAGTTTTTACTTGGCTCCCGAAGGAAGACAGGGAGGGTGCCAGTCGGACTTCTCTGGGCAGGGAGTTCCAGAGCCTGGGGGCAGCCACTGAGAAGGCCCTTCCTGTCCTGATTTTCCACCAGATGGACCTGTGAGGGTGGTGGGACAGAGAGAAGGGCCTTCCCTGCAGATCAAGGAGCCCGGGCTGGTTCATAAGGAAGGATACAGTCCTTCAGATAATCTGGACATCTATTCTACTTCAACCACCGTAGCTGCCTCCTATGGAATCCTGGAGTCTGTAGTTTGGGGAGGCACTAGAGCACTCTGGCTGAGGATTCTAAATGCCCCCCCTAAACTGCAAGTCCCATGATTCCATAGGATAGAACCAAGGCAAATTAAAGTAGAATACATGAGACCCTTGTGGTCTCTTCCAACTCTATGATTCTATGAATACAATTGTGTAGTATGAAATGTGTCCAGTTCTGGGCATCACAATTCAAGAAGGATGTTGGCAAGCTGGAGTGTGTCCAGAGGAGGGCAACCAAAATGGTGAAAGATCTGGAAGCCATTATGCCCTATGAGGAGCAGCTTAGGGAGCTGGGATGTTTAGTCTGGAGAAGAGAAGGTTGAGAAGGGACATTATAGCCATGTTTAAATATTTGAAGGGATGCCATACTGAGGGTGGAGCAAGCTTGTTTTCTGCTGCTCCAGAGAAAAGGACACAGAGCAATGGGTTCAAACTAGAGGAAAAGAGATTCCACCTAAACATTAGGAAGAACTTCCTTACAGTAACTGCTGTTCGGCAGTGGAATGCGCTGTCTCAGAGTGTGGTAGAGTCTATTTCTTTGGAGGTTTTTAAAGAGAGGTTGGATGGCCATCTGTCAGGAGTGCTTTGATTGTGTTTTCTTTCAAGGCAGGGGGTTGGACTAGATGGCTCTTGTGGTCTCTTCCAGTGCTATGATTCTATGAAAGGGCCCCCACATTCTTTTGACTTGGTCCCTTAGGCAGGCAGTCTATTTAGGCAGGAAGGTTACTAGAAGCTCTGTCAAGTGAGAAACTGGGCATAATTTTGGAACATGTCTTTTAGATAAGAAACTTTACATTAACTCATTATTCCTTTCAAGATCCTGTAAGTGTTGATTCTGCAGTTTTCAGGTGCCTGTGTTCAGTGCGATAATGAGCCTGGAGCACTGTCCCTGGAGAGGGACCTCCTTCCGCTCCTTCCTGCATGGCAAGGAAGAGAGGCGGTCCATTGGCACTGCCATTTGCCTCTCTTGATGGGCAACCCTGTATAGTAGAACCCATTTGTATGCCTGTTCTCTGCCTTTGCTCTAATTGCAGCATGCTGGGATCTGGCACAAATTCAGCAGCAGACATTTTAGATCTCTAAACATGTGCCATTTTGTTGCTGAGGTGTGCCTTTAGTCTGGTAAAGAGAGCAAAAAATAAATATAGATTTTCAAAGAGTTGTAAAAGAAGTTATATGAATATAGGAAGCTGCTTTATACTGAGTCAGAACCTTGATTTATGCACAGTACAACCACCCTGTATCCACACAGGATACGTTCCCAGACTTATGTTGGATACCAGAAATTGTGGATAATAGTAAATCCTATTTAATTGATCTACTTCCAGCCTAAGCAGACCATACAGTCATTCTGGAGGACCCAGAAGATGCCTAAAGAGACCATAATTCTTTGGAAACGTGAATTCGAAAGTGAATTGTGAATTCGTGAAAAGTGAATTCATGGATACCGGTCCCATGGATATAGGGGTCATGCTGTAGTCTAGTATGGCCAGCTTTCACTGGCAGCTGTGACTCTTTCACAGCTTCTTTCAGGCAAGAATCTTCTAGACCTACTTGGAAATCCATCATTTTCCCAGGTGATCTCTTATCCAGGTATTAACCAGGACTGATCCTGCTTTGCTATTGTAATTAGATGAAATCAGTGTGTTGAGGACAGTACTATTGTACCTCCAAAGCAAGAGAATAATAATAATAATAGTAATAATAATAATAATATTTATTTATATCCTGCCCCTCTGTGAACAATCGGGGTGGCTTACAACAGTAAAATAATACATAATATAAAACAACTCAAAATCCCATCCCCCCTTAACACATTATTAAATCAATACAAATTAAAATCAACATACAATATAATTATTATTAAAAACCCTTCCTAGCGAGCAGCAACAGTTAGGAGCTCCAGAATCAACTTCCAAAGGGGGTTCCTGAGGCCGGAATTAGCTATTCCGGTAAAGCCTGCCTGAAGAGATCCGTCTTGACAGCCTTTCTAAAGCTGTCTAACGATGTCAATAAGCGGATCTCATCTGGCAGGCCATTCCACAATTTGGGGGTGACAGCTGAGAAAGCCCTCTGGAAGGTGGTCGCCAGCCTAGGTCTTTGTGGCTGCAACAAATTCCTCCCAGAGGACCGGAGAGTGTGGGCAGGATTATAAGGGAGAAGGCGGTCCCTGAGATAGCTTGGGCCCAAGCCATTTAGGGCTTTAAAGGTGATAACCAACACCTTGTACTGGGCCCGGAAGCTGATAGGCAGCCAGTGGAGGGACCTCAAAACCAGAGTGATGTGGTCCCTTCTAGATGTTCCAGAAACTAGCCTGGCTGCCATATTTTGTATCAACTGTAATTTCTGAACCAAGCACAAGGGTAGCCCCATGTAGAGTGCATTACAGAAATCAAGACGTGAGGTTACCAGTGCATGCACAACGGTCTCAAGATCCCTTACTTCCAGAAAAGGGTGCAGCTGGCGTATCAGCCGAAGCTGATAACAAGCCCTCCTGACTGTCATAGAATCATAGAATCATAGAATTGCAGAGTTGGAAGAGACCACGAGGGCCATCCAGTCCAATCCCCTGCCATGCAGGAAATCACGATCAAAGCATCCCTGACAGATGGCCATCCAGCCTCTGTTTAAAGACCTCCAAGGAAGGAGACCCCACCACACTCCGAGGGAGTGCGTTCCACTGCCGAACAGCTCTTACTGTCAAAAAGTTCCTCCTAATGTTGAGGTAGAATCTCTGTTCCTGGAGCTTGCACCCATTGCTCCGTGTTCCAGTCTCTGGAGCAGCAGAAAACAAGCCTGCTCCATCCTCAGAGTGACATCCCTTCAAATACTTAAACAGGGCTGTCACATTTACCTGATTTGTCATCAGGAGCGACGAGTCAAGGAGCACCCCCAGACTGCGAACACAGTCACTGGAGGAGAGTGTGACCCCGTCCAGGACTGGAGGTTGCAACTCAATTCTTGGTTTCGGGGCCACTACCGTGAGCACCTCCATCTTGTCTGGATTCAGTCTCAATCTATTTTTCCTCATCCAGCCCATTACTGCCCGAAGACATTCATTGAGAGGAGAGATGCCATCAGAATTCGAGGCTGATGAACGAGATATGGAGAAATAGATCTGAGTGTCATCAGCGGAACTCCGAATGATCTCACCCAGCGGCTTCATATAGATGTTAAATAACATCGGGGACAGAATAGCACCCTGTGGTACTCCACAGGTGAGCTCCCTTTTACTGGAGCTACTGTCCCCGAGCAGCACTCTCTGGGTCCTGCCCGAGAGGAAGGACCGGAACCACTGCAAAGCAATGCCTCCGATGCCTAACTCCCCCAGGCAATCCAGAAGAATACTGTGATCTATCGTATCAAAAGCCGCTGAGAGGTCTAGGAGCACCAACAGGGTCACACTCCCCCTGTCGATGCCCAGACGCAGATCGTCAGTCAAGGCAACCATGGCAGTCTCAACCCCAAAGCCTCTCCTGAAGCCAGTTTGAAATGGGTCTAGATAATCGGTTTCATCCAAGACAGCTTGGAGTTGAAGAGCAACCGCTCTCTCTATCACCTTGCTCAAAAATGGTAATAAAGAGACTGGCCTATAATTTTTCATATACAGGGGGTCCAGGGAAGGTTTTTTCAGAATAGGCTTAACAGCCGCCTCCTTTAGACATGATGGAATATATCGTTCCCTGAAGGACGCATTGATGATGCTCACAAGGAACTTCCGCAATGCATCCCCTCCCTGGACGGCCAGCCAAGATGGGCAAGGGTCAAGGGGGCAGGTAGTCTTCCTCACACTACCAAGGAGCTTGTCCACGTCATCGGTACTCACAGATTGAAGCTGATCCAGTATAATTACATTGGCGGAGTCGCTGGACACCTCGTCCATTGTTTCTGTTACAATAGCAGCATCTAAGTCGGCTCTTATCTGAGCGATTTTATCTGCAAAGAAGTTATTAAATGCGTCACAGCAGGCAGTTGTCGGGTTAAGCAGGGGATTTGGTGCAGGGGACACCTGCGTCAGCTCCCCTACCACCCTAAACAGCTCTGCTGGACGAGACTCTGCAGACGCAATACGTGCAGAGGAGAAGGATCTCTGCACTGCATGCATTGCCTCCCAACAGGACCAAAGAAAGTTCCTATGGCGAGTTCTGTCAGATAAGAGTTGAGTCTTCCGCCACCTGCACTCTAGTCGTTGTCCAAACCGCTTCATTTCCCTAAGCTCAAGTGTATACCATGGCCTACGGTTAGAAGCGGATTGGCAAGGACGCTTGGGAGCAATCGTGTCGATAGCTCTGGTGAGATTGGTGTTCCAGGTATTAACTAGAGCATCGACAGGATCACCGGCATTTCCAACCATTAAACCCTCTAAGGCCTCTCTTATAATACCTTTGAGAGAAAGAATGTGTACATCCAAGTTATGTTGGAAATGACAGGTTGGCCTAAGAAACAAGGCACTGAAAGGCTTAAGCCATCAATAGATCGGCCATGGCAGTTTTTTCATGCTTTTGCCAGTGTCTGAAACCGTGCGCCACTGAGCTCTTCTGATTCCGGTGTCAATGGGCAGTCTTGCTGGAACATTTCCAGGTGAGAATGCGAAAGTCAGGTATGGGAAGCTCTTTTTACTAACCTTCCCAATTTACTTGGGACATTTAAAGTATGTTTCAGTGCTTATATTTTTTTCCCCTTTAATGTAGCTTTTTTAAAAAACTTTTAAGGGCAGTCAGAGAGATCTGGTGCTATTATTATCATTTTCATTTATTTATTACCCGCTTTTTTCCCCAAGGCTGGGACTCAAAGCAGCTCACAGTTTAAAAAACACACAATTGGGGGTCAATTTGGCTGAGCCTGAGATATTGTTTCAGGGAGTCTTTGTATCACTTTTTTGGACCACCCCTCTTACGCTGACCCGTGGCGAGTTCACCGTAGAGTAGTATTTTTGGGAGGCGATGGTCCTCCATCCTAGAAACGTGCCCTGCCCAGCACAACTGCGTTCTCAATATCACGGCCTCAATGCTGGTGATCCCTGCTTGCTCAAGGACAGCAACATTCGTCACATAGTCAGTCCAGTGTATATTTAGGATTGTGCGTAGACAGCGCTGATGAAAGCGCTCGAGGAGTCGTAGGTGGTGGCGATAGGTGACCCATGTTTCAGATCCATAAAGGAGGATAGACAGTACGATGGCTCTATACACACTGATTTTTGTGTTTCGCCTCAGGTGTTTATTGCTCCAGGCTCTTCTGTGAAGTCTTCCAAATGCACTATATGCCTTTGCTAATCTGTGATCGATCTCTTTGTCAATCTTGGCATCTGAGGAGATGATGCTTCCCAGGTAGGTGAACTGCTGAACGGACTTGAGCACAAATTTGCCGACGCAATGTGGGGATGGTGGTGTTTGTCCTGTGGTGCAGGCTGGTAAAGAACTTCTGTTTTCTTCAGGTTGACTTCCAGCTCAAACAGCTCTGCAGCTGTTGCAAAGCAGGATGTTAGGCGCTGCAGATAATAACAATAATAATAAGATAATAAATTTTTATTTTTAACCTGCCCCTCTGCTCAGCAACCGGGGTGGCATACAAGATTAAAACAACAGGAAGTTAAAACAATCATTCCCAATCCTAACCCTCCCACCCCTTAAAACTAAATTAAACTAGTAGAGAATTAAAACAAACATCAGATATAGTAAAATGTACAAATTATGGGTGGGGCGGAAATGGCAATGGCGGCAGGGGAGAGGGTAGGCAGTCAACTCCACTTGAGCCAGGAAGTTATTCTGGGAAGGCCTGTCGGAAGAGATCCGTCTTTAGCGCCTTCTTGAAGCTATCAAGAGTAGTGATAAGACGGATCTCGTCCGGCAGGCCATTCCAAAGTCTGGGAGCTGTAGAAGAGAAGGCCCTCTGGGAGGTCTGCGGCAGCCTAGTTTTCATAGGCTGCAGCAGGTTCCTCCCAGAGGACCGAAGTGCGTGGGGGGGATCATATGGGATGAGGCGGTCCCGGAGATAAGATGGACCCAAGCCATGTAGGGCGTTAAAGGTTAAAACCAACACCTTGTACTGTGCCCGGAAACTGATTGGCAGCCAGTGGAGAGATTTAAGCACAGGTGTTATATGCTCTCTCCTAGATGTACCCATAATTAACCTGACTGCTGTATTTTGTACCAGTTGAAGTTTCCGGGTTAGGCACAAGGGTAGCCCCATGTAGACTGTGTTATAATAATCCAGACGTGAGGTTAGAAAGCATGTACCACAGTTTCCAGATCCCTTGTATCCAGGTAAGGGCGCAGCTGGCGTATTAGCTGAAGCTGATAACAGGCACTCCTTACCGTCGCACTCACCTGACGAGTCATGTGAAGCGACAAATCTAGGAGTACCCCCAGACTGCGAACACAGTCCTTAGAGGAGAGTGTGACTCCATCCAGGACTGGAAGTTCTATTCCCAGACCTGGTTTTGGGCCTGTGACAGTCAGTATGTCCGTTTTGTCTGGATTTAGTCACAATCCGTTTTTCCTCATCCAATCTATTACCTCTCTGAGACAGTCACTGAGTGGAGATATGCCATCTGAAGTCTGAGCCGACAATCTGGTCATGGAGAAATATATTTGAGTGTCATCAGCATACTGATGACACCGAGCTCTATGCTTCCGGATGATCTCTCTCAGCGGCTTCATATAAATGTTAAATAGCATCAGGGACAGGATGGCACCCTGAGGGATGCCACAATTAAGCTCAATTCTGGAAGAGTAACTGTCCCCAAGCCTCACCCTCTGGGATCTGCCCAAGAGAAAGGAACGGACCCACAGCAGAGCAGTGCCTCCCAATTCCTAACTCTCCCAGGCGATCCAAGAGGATGGAATGATTTATAGCATCAAAGGCCACTGAGAGGTCCAAGAGCACCAGCAGGGTCACACTACCCCTGTAAATACTCAGATGGAGGTCGTCGGTTAGAGCGACCATGGCAGTCTCTACTCCATATCCTGTCCTGAAGCCAGTTTGAAATGGATCAAGATAATCAGTTTCATCCAAGATGGCTTGGAGTTGGGAAGCAACTGTCCTCTCAATCACCTTGCTTAAAAAAAGGTAGCAAGTACACTGGTCTGTAATTGTTCCTGTCCAGGGGGTCCAGGGAAGGTTTTTTCAGGAGTGGCTTAACCTCCGCCTCCTTTAAACAAGATGGTACAATACCTTCCCTGAAGGACGCATTGATTGTGTCCTGTAGGAATACTCTCAACACGTCCCCCCCCCCAGACGACCAGCCAAGATGGACAGGGATCAAGAGGGCAAGCCGTCTTCCTCACTCTTCCAAGGAGCTTGTCCAGGTCATCAGTACTCACAGATTGAAACTGATCCAGTAAAATACCATTAACGAAGTTGTCGGACGCCCCAGCTATAGATTCTCTCAGAACATTGGCATCCAAGTCGGCTCTTATCCAAGAGATTTTATCTTCAAAGTGGATGTTAAACACATCACAGCAGGCTGTCATCAGGTTAAGTAGGGGGTTTGGCACAGGAGGAACCCCATCACCTTAAACAGCTCTGCTGGATGGGACTCTGCAGACGCAATACGTGCAGAGCAGAAGGATCTCTGTGCTGCATGTATTGCCTCCCAATAGGAATCAGGATGCTTCCTATGGCGAGTTCTGTTGGATAAGAGTCGAGTCTTCCACCATTTGCACTCTAGCCGTTGTCCAGTTCGCTTCATCCTCCTAAGCTGCTCTGTGTACCAGGGCTTACGATTAGAGGCGGGCTGGAAAGGATGCTTGGGAGCGATTTGGTTGATAGCCTTGGTAAGATCGGTGTTCCAAGTGCTGACCAAAGCCTGGACAGAATCACCAGCATTACCAACCATTAAACCCTCTAGGGCTTTCTGGAAACCAATTGGTTCCATTAGCCTTCGAGGGCAGACTGTTCTAATGGGTCCGCCACCCCCAGAGGGGCAGACTGTGGCTCTTAGTTCCATCTTGACCAGGAAGTGATCCGTCCATGACAATGCGGAGGTTTTTGTAACCTCCGCCCATGGATATTCCTGTTCCGTACTGAAGATTGCATCGAGGGTATGACCTGCACAATGTGTAGGCCCATCAACCAATTGGGATAGGCCCATGTTTGTCATGGTTTCCATGAACTCCTGAGCTGCACCAGTTAGATTTGACATGCTGGTCTCGAGTGGAATGTTGAAGTCGCCCAAAACCAAATGTCTGGGCGACTCCAACAACAACTCAGAGATCAGCTGGGTCAGCTTGCTTAGGGAGTCTGTTAAGCAACGGGGTGGCCAGTATATCCACAGAATCCCCAAACTATCCCTGGTTTTCAGGCTAAGGTGCATGTACTCGATGCAAGCTGTTTTCTGGATAGGCTTCCTAGTCAAGTTTAAGTTGTTTCTATGAACCAAGGCCACACCGCCGCCCCCCGCCCACTTTTCCTTATCTGCTCATTGACAGTATACCCGTCCGGGAGAACCCGCACCCATGTCACCGTGCTGGCATCTCCCAGCCAGGTCTCGGTAAAGCATACCAGATCGGCTGCCTCATCCACTAAGAGGTCATGTATAATATGAGTCTTATTTTTAACTGACCTGGCATTGCAAAGGAGCAGAGTAAGGGGCTATGGAAAGGATGGTACGTTCTCCAAGTTATTCTGGGAAACAGAGTGAACTGAAGAAGGGATAGGTATTAAACATCGATCCCTTCTTCTTTTGTAACATTTATTCACTCTGTTGCCACCATACCTTCCCTTTCCCCACACAACCTCAGTTCCCGCTCCCAGACCCTTCCAGGCTCCATTACATGGTGGCAATGATTGATAATCCAGCTAGTTCCCATCCCACAATGAATAGGGCAATGCCATTTGAATCTTGAAAAAAGGGGGGGGGCGTTAAGGGAGTCTATCAGATTTTGACTCCCATCCAGTCTTTGCAATTGTCCCCCTGCTAATATAGTAAAGGCTAAGAGGAAGGTGCATATGCCACCACTCAGGCTCTTTTGACCAATGTATACCAGTAATCACTAAGGAGACTCCTAGCCAGAACATAGAATTAAATGGTTTTTTAATGAAAATTAATCTTAACAGCATTCACGCTAACATTCAGGCTTCCAGAAACCACACAAGGCTATTGAGGAAAGTAGGAAGTATTTGGATAGTGGAATAGAGTAAGGGGGTAGGTTATACTATAGTGATGCTGTAGGGTTGAGATCACGAATAAACTGGCAGAAAAGAGATCTGGAAGGTAGGATGGTGATACAGACTGATGTGGAGTGGAAAGGAAGAAGGTCCGTGCACACTTTGGTGGAGTTTTAGGGTGATATTTATATTTGATAACTCCCCTGAAGGGATGAGATTTAGAGTGGAATGTTTCTCAGTTTTTCCCAGGACTAGACAAAGGACTCTCCAGATGTGTTAATGATCGTTAATGGGTGATACATTTGGAATTGAATAGGAGCAGGTAATTTCTAACATTGAGGAGAGGAGGGGAGGGAAGGAAAACCCCATTTTGCAGCCATGGAAGACTCTGCTATTTTTGAGTGGATTAGTGAATGACTCATCTACAGGTGGTCTCAGGAAATACATAGACCTAGATATAGGAGTTTGAATAGGCCCTCCCTAGGTTATGCATAATTCCAGCCTTGGTATCTGGGGGTCCCTGGTTTACCTGCTAACCATATGGAAGGCCACATCAAGCCAAATTATTAAATATTGCCAATTATGTGATATTCCAAGATTGGGGGCTGTCAGGGTAGGTAGCATTGTTTAAATATTTCAAAAGATGTCATATTGAAGAAGGAGCTAGCATGTTTTCTACTGCTTTAGTGACTAGGACACAGAGCAATGGATTCAAACTCCAGGAAAAGAGATTCCACCTCAACATTAGGAAGAATCTCCTGACTATAAGAGCTACTATGGCAGTGGAATCTGCTGCTCCCTGGGTGTGTGGTGGAGTCTCCTTCTTTGGAGGTTTTTAAACAGAGGCTGGTTGGCTATCTGTCAGGAATGATTTGATTGTGTATTCCTGTAGGGCAGAATGGGGTTGAACTAGATGGCCCTTGTGGTCTATTCCAACTCTGTGTCAGGATCCAAGGCATGGGCATCAGGGTCTTGGAGCAGAGATGCCGGGACAGACAGTGAAAACAGTGAACCAGAACCCAAAGATTGGAGGCAAGGCAGGTCCAGAAGGCAAGGGCTAGGTCAGAGGCATGGACAACAGAGTCCAAAGTCCAAGTAGGATCAAAGACAAGCCAAAGTCCAAAAACAAGCCAAGATCAAACACATATCAGGAGTCCAGAGGGACAGAGGCAAAAGCAGGGCCAGGAAGAGAGTGCCAGGTCAAGTACATGGGAGACAGAATACAAAGAAGCCAGAGTCCAAATACAAGCCAAGGTCAAACATGTACCAGGTATCCAGAGGCAGGTGCCTGAAGCAAGCAAAGGTTCAAATGCAAGTAGCAGGTCAAGGCAAGATATCAAGGTCCAAAAGCAAGGAACAACTATAGATAGCACAGAAGACCCTATTGTTGTGTCAAAGGTTGAGGGGGGAATGCTGTTCTTAAATCGCAGTTCCCTTGGCTGCTCCAGGTGTGCTGCATGAGTCCAGCCAGCTGTGCCTGACACCTTGGCCCTGGTTCCTTCAAGACTTCCACAACCAGGGCCTAATCCTGCACAGAGAGGCAGAGCTGGCTTTAGCAGCCAGGGGCATAGTCCTGCAAGGAGAGGCAGATCCTGACACTCTGTGGTCCAATGATTCTATTAGTCTACCTCCATCATACGATGCAAGTAGCAATCCCAATTTAGAGACAGAGATGTTTCTATCACAATATTGCATGAGTTTGTTTTGGACATAAATTTATTTTCCCTCTGATTTTGTTTTTATCTTTCCAAAATGAGGACATCAAAACTGGTAATATTTTAAAAGCCAAGAGGGCCTCTCCATCACCAGTTTCCCCTTTAATTCTTGAATATGGGTTAATTTAATAACTGCAAACACTGTCAGAAATCGTCTACAACTACAGACCACAGATCAGAGGGGGAGAGAGGAGATAATTTACAACATAAAGTACATTGTGGCTAAATCATCTCAGGGGAATGACCCTTTTATCTCAGTGGGTTATTATACCTGTCTCATTAAGTAAGGGGTGTTTGGAGCAAGACAAGAAGGAGAAACAATGGAAATCCATGACAGATGCATTGTGCAAGTGTGAATTACATTTCCAAACCATGATTAATGACGGGAGAACAGTCTTGGAGAGAACTAAGGAAGAGATCCAATAACAGTGCCTGGCTTGTGATAGATAGATAGATAGATAGATAGATAGATAGATAGATGATGGATAGTCAGATTTCCCTTAAGAGGGTGTTAACAAAGTACTGTTTATCTCTGGTGGTTGTGGATGATTTGGGACATTATGAAGAAAGACAGTGTTACCCAAAGAGATATTGGAAATTCCAAGAAAATATTGAGTTTCTAATACATTGGGGAAATTAGCAGCAACTCAATCTTGGCTATGCAAAAGGGGGCAACAGAGAGAGGGATCTTTAATAATAATAATAATAATAATAATAATAATAATAATAATATTTATTTATACCCCGCCCCTCTGTTAAAACAATCGGGGCGGCTTACAAAATTTAAAATACAATACAAATAAAATCCCTAAACACCCCCACTCCCACCCTTTACAGCTTTGTATAGACCCACTTCTTCTGAACATATGCACACAAACACAAAATGAGGAATATTTATTAAAGACATAAAAATAATAACATCAAGCATGCACACATTAATACAAGACACATTCACACAAGACCACGAGGTATGGAAGAAGAGAGGTTGCCAGAGGGATAGATAAGGAGGTTCCTGGGGATATACCACACCTGTCTTGTAGCCCTGAAGTCATGGAGCAAACCAGCAGCATGGAGTAGTGTCCCCAAGCAGAGACTCTGTGTGCAATGAAGCAGACTTTTGGGGGCAATATTTATACCAAAAATATGCCCTGAGGTGAAAGAATAGATTCCAGGAGCCTCCAAGGATTGCACAATGAGTTTCCTGGTCTCGACAATAGATGTCTGAAGATGCTAATATGTTGCAAACTGTCCTTAATGTCTGATGATTGGATTCACAAAGCTTGAGCTGCCTCTGTTAATGGCTGGGTGATTGAGGGAAGGGAAGTTCTTTACCTGAAAACAAAGGATTACTCCATCCATCTATTGCCTACCACTTAGGTGTGTGGTGGAGACTGTGTCCGTTTGACCTCTTGGTGTTTCCTCACAATTTTGGAATTTGCCAGTAGCTCTTCCTGGGAAATGTGTACATGTCTCTTTGGGATCCATACCAGTGCCTTTAGCAAGTCCCTGACACTTCACTGCTCTTCCCATGGAAGGCCACATTAATAAGCCAAATGTATTAATAAGTTAATTTTGGGCTTTCTGAGGATGGGGCTCTATTAGGAGCATTAGCAACAGCATGGGACAAGAAGTGTGGCTCATGCACATACTTCCTCTCCTTGTCTCTCCATCATCACCATCCATACATCTATCTGTGACTTTCCCCTGTGTATGCAGGATTGGTACCTGCAGTTTCACCTAACTGTGGTTGGAGGGGAAGGTCTCTTTAGATAGCTAAACGACCATAGAATCATGCTGGAGGTGGTCTCTCTAGGCATCTTTCGGTCCTCTGGATGTTGAGCATAGAATTGCACCAGATGTCTAAAAAGGCATCCTCTCTAGACATTTTCTAGATCCTCTGGTGTGATTCTATGGCCGTCTGCTACTATCCATGGTTTCAGGTAACTGTGGTAAGTCCAGGAACAGATCCCCCCATGAATACTGGATGGACCTGTAATTAACAGCTGGTTCTATTGTGATGCCTATTTTTCCACTTGGCAATCATCATCAGTTGCCACTTGGCTTGATTTGGGTGGGCTCTGAGCTCCTTCTCTCTACTGTCACCAGGATCTTTTTTCAGCCAACCTTCTTCACTTTGGTGTTTTCTTTCTCCTCTAGGTAATGGTGCCTCCCAAAGTTGACTTTTCCTACAAGAGAAGGAAAGCTCCAAAGCAAAGCAGAGTGGCCAAAGGGCAAAACAAAAGTAGAGAACTCATTGCCAAGTGTTGAGACACAGCTGTTGAAATGCCAGTTTGCCAGAACTGCATCTATCCATCCATCCCTGTAGTTATATTCCACCTTTCTCCTAGACTGGAACTCATAGTGGCTCCCAAATGACAGGGAAAAAATACTATAAAACACATATGGCTGAAACATACAAAACTGAGATTAAAACAATATTAACAACAAAATTGAAACCGTTTACAATCTTGCTTTAAACAAAGATTAAACCAGTAGAGTACCATAAAAAGCCCTTTTCTTGTTAAAAAAATCAATTTCCAAAGGCTTGCTGATGCCAAAAGGACAATGAAAAAGGAGCCATCCTAGCTTCCCATGGGAGGAAGGTCCAAAATGTGGGAGCATCCATAGAGAAGACTCTCTTCCACCTTCCCACAGTCTGTGCCAGTGAAGGCAGTCAGAAGTGTATTTCCTGAAGATTTTAGACCTGAGAGGCTTACTTGGGGAAGATATGGTCCCACAAATAGCCTGGGTCTGAGCCAGAACTCAGGGGCTTTATAGGCCAAAATCAGCACTCTGAATTGTGCTCAAAAACTGACCAGCAGCCAGTGAAGCTGTTGGAACCAGGGAGTTGTGTGCTTTCTGTAACCAGCACCTATTAGCATTCTAGCTACAGCTCTTTGGACCAGCCAAAGTTTCCAAACACTCTTCAAAGGCAGCCCCACGTAGAGTGTATTACAGTAATCCAATCAGGACGTGACGAAGGCGTGTTCTAACCTTGCCCAAGGCTGACATCCAAAGGAGAATTTCTCCTCCACTCTCACCCTGAAGAATGTGAGTTCACACAGGATTTGGAGCTGAGCCTCATAGTTAAGATCACTTTCTGGATCATAACGCATCAGACTTCAGGTGGGAAGGGCCTTAAAATCTTTGAATGGACCACCTGAGTGTTTCAAAACTAGCACATCAGGAATTACAAGCTGGACAGTGGCCCAGTGGAAGAGTGGGTGCTTCCCATTCAGAAGGTCACACCTTATATGATTCTGGGATTCTATGTGTCAACAGCCGTGGTGAATATCATCTCTCATGTCAGTAGGGTGATGAATTCAGGCTCTTTAGTCTGAACTTTAAAGGAACTCTCCAAGGTTCTGAACACTATTCTCCTCCAAATAGGTTAATACCTTGTATGATGATGATGATCATCATCATGATTTATTTATATAGTGCCATCACTGTACATGGCATTTTACAAGTAAAAGAAGAAGAAAACTGTTCCCTCTCCTCAGGTTTGCAACCTAATTGGATAGCACCTTAAAGTTCAGACTGAAAGCCATAGCAAACATGCTGTCCTACCAGCATACTGGCTGATTGGGCTCACATACATATTCATAGTCAGCCCAGAATCATTTCCCCTGTGTTCTTCTGTTTATGGAAGCCAGATAAAATAGAAGCACTTTACATTGCAGAATGTCAGCCAATGTAATGACCACTGTTGAACAGCTTTTGCCTAATGTTTAGGTGGAATCTCTTTTCTTGAAATTTGAATCCAGTGTGGTTCTCCTTCCAGTCTCTAGAGCAGTGGAAAACAAATTGGCTCCATCTTCTATGCGACAACCCTCCAGACATCTAAAGATGGCAATCATGTTACTTCTCAAACTTCTCTAAACATCTTCACTAAACATGCCCAGTTCCCTAAATAATTCCTTGGCTTGGTTTGCAGACCTTTGTCCATCTTGGTCACCATCCTCTGGACATCTTCCAGTGTGCCAAGATCCATCTTGAATTGTGATGCCCAGAACTGGACACAGCATTTCAGGTGAAGTCTGGCCAAAGCCGAATAAGAGTACAACTAGTATTTCCTTCTCTCTTCTTTATGAGCTCACACAGGAAGGCAAATTTAACTTGAAGATGTGAGTGAAACTGAAGAGGCTGCCAGTGACTTGTTGCAAAACACCACAGCTTCTAAGACATCAAGATAATGGAGATGGTTCCTACTGCCTCCCAAAACATCACTCAGAAGCCTCTTGAGTCCCATCCAGACTAAATTATCACTCAACACAGGCAATGCTGCTGCACTGCTGTCTTGGCAAATAAGGAAACCAGAACACTATCATTTATCATATCAAATACAAGTGATGTTTAGCTTGAGGGCTGGTTTTCAGGAGCTGATCAGCGGCCATACGCCAACACAGTCAAGCTGGAACTGTGGCATCCATTGAAAGATTTCTCAATAGAGTCCCTAAATAACCAATCAGATGCCTCTACTCTGAAAGCTTTTTTGTGTTTTTCTGCACTGGGGCAAACAACTGCAACAGGTCCAGGGGGCCAAGTTTGACGGCCAAAAACAGGTGGGGGGGGGAGGAAACAACCTTCAGTAGTAGCTGGCAGTCCTCTTTTGGTTTTGAAAAAAATTGCTTATTTCCTTAATCTTAAACCATGAATTGTGGCTGACTATGTTATGTACCCTGATAGCCCCCAACTTGGAACATCAGATAATAGGCTACATTTAATAATTTGGCTAAAGTGGCCATCCATGTGGTTACAGGTAAACCAGGGACCCCCTCACACCAAGGTGGGATTCATACAAAACCAAGGGAAGGGCCTGTGGAAATTCCCAAAAACAAATACTCTCAAGTAAGACTCAACACCTGGAGATGAGTCATCACTAATCCACTCAGTTATAGCAAGATACCTTACTGCTTGTGAAATGGGCTTTCCTGTCCTATTCCCCTCTTAACAAAAGAACTTACCTGTTTCCTATTCAATTCCAAAAATATCAATCTTATAACAATCAATAACTCTTCTGGAATACACTTTGTTTTAGCCTGGGAACCTCCAAGGATCATTGTATTTCACTCAAAACTCCCATCCCTGTAGGGGAATTATTTCATATAAATATCTATCCCCCCAAAACACCACCAAATTGTGCACAATTACACTTCCTTTCGACTCCACATTCCAATGTGTAGCCAGGCCATCATCCGGACTTCCCTGCTGTCAGTTCACTTCACAATCTCAGCTCTGCAGGATCTGTACACTATAACCCACTACCCCATTACTCTATTCCTGTATCCAAATACATCATACTACTTTCATTAGCCTTGTGTCAGTGTCTGAAGCCTGAGCATTTGCGTGAATGCTGTTACTGTTAATTTCCAATAAAGATTTAATTGTACCTTTTGGCTTAGAAGCTCTTCCTTAATATACATAGGCTAAAAGATCCCACGGTTGCCTGTCCTCTTACTGCCATAATTGAGCTAATTAAATATTCCCCATTTTAATATTCAGACTTCAGAGGGTCCCTACAGACCCCATGTAATTTGGGTAACAACTACACTGCTGAAGAGCCAAGCTATTTTTCAGTAGGGATTTAAGTAGAGAAGAGGCTTTTGACCCTTCAATGTATGGCAGAGAATTTTCAAACAAACTGGTATAAATCCAACTTCTAGTCACACATGAGGTAGACTCATTGAATCAACAGAACTTACAGAAGTCTTCACTTACCAAGTTCCCATAGATTCAATGGGTATATTCCAGGTGACACTTACATTAAGGCCAATGTTTTTATCCCTGTACTCTGGGTTTTGAACATGATCTTGCAGACTACCTTGAAATGCATGAAGGAGCATGAAGCTGCATTTTCAGAATCTCTGGTCAATGAAATACCCCACTTTTTCTAGCTACTGCCATCTGTGTTAGTCTGCTGTGTCTGTCTGTTGCAAGAGGGGGGAATCTTTATAAGGCAATAACAGGAGATTTCAAATGAGGAATGACTGAGCATTTTGTTTCATTCATATTTTGAGAATAATAATGCAAGTAATTCACTCCTGGTCACCATGTCAATTTTGCAGGCATGGCTGTGTGAAGTTCATGGGTAGCTTTGCATAACATCGATTTTGCCAAAGGACCATGGAGGCAAATGAATGCTGCTACGATTTTGTGTTAATGCGCAGCAATCAGCATTATATCTTCTCATCTAGACAAATCCTGAGTGAAAATTACTTTTGCACCTTTAAATCAGTTTGCAGTACCTGGAGTAAACTGACGACAAAGGGGGAAAGGTGGAGGAGGAGAGAAACTGGGACATTTTAAAAACACCTGAAAAATTGGGATGGTGGAAAATTAGTTGGGACTGTCCCTGCCAAATTGGGAAAGTTGGACAATATATCCTGTTTTCCTGAACAGTGCTGAAATTAGCCATTATTACTACAAGGAGAGTGTCCACATTTTCACAAATGTTTTCCTGCTATCAAAATGCAAGAGCTCAGGAGGGAAGAAAGATCATCCTTATTTTCCCAGCTGAAATCTGAATGGTGCAGAGCCTTTTTTTTAAGCCACAAAATGCTCAGCTGGAGGTAAATTAAAGTCATTATTTTTGCTTGCTTGAACAAGCAGTTGTTTCTACAGAGCCAGAGACCTGCAGAAAACCAAAGACTCGGGAAACACAGTAAACACCACTGGAGGAGGGAGGTCTTTGAATATTTGGAGTGTTAAGTTTCCTCCTGACCCCACAGATGCTAATGGCTCTCTGATTTCCATCTTTCATCCTCATCTCTCCTTTTCCTTTCCCACTGTAACAAGCAACACAGTGGGAAGCATTTAAACCAGAAGATGAACAAATTGAAGTTTCCAGTTAGGGGAGCAGCCACTGGAGGACTGGCGGATTAGTTGCTGGAGATATTCTTCTAAGTGGGAAACCCCCGGGGCTGGGAAGGGAATGC
This sequence comes from Gambelia wislizenii, assembly GCA_030847615.1. Classification (NCBI taxonomy): domain Eukaryota; kingdom Metazoa; phylum Chordata; class Lepidosauria; order Squamata; family Crotaphytidae; genus Gambelia; species Gambelia wislizenii. Next base: position 496,946,920 of record JAUMIR010000001.1, on the reverse strand, counting down.
TGGCTTTGCTTTTTAGCTAATGAGGCTCACTTACAGGAGTGATTGATCTAGCCAGCAGCTTCCACCTGCAGTGGAGTGGGCGGTTATCCACCTAGAAGCAACCCAAATGCACCTCCAGGAAAATGTCACGTGTAATGCAATGTGTGTATAAAACATTTTCAGAAGTCAAGCAGGCCAAGGATTCTTTCTCTGCCCCTCTTGACTGTCAAGGGGCTCAGTTAAACGGTATTAAAAAAACGTGAAGAATTCGCTAAGAGTTCTAATTGTTTACATGTTTTGCGACTCTAAATTGCCTCTTTCAGAAGGAGGGGTGGGAAAAAACCCATCTGTAGCGTATTTTAGGACTTCGTATTTTTTCCCGTCTTTTTTAAAAAGAACCGAAAATTATCACTAAACCGATGATGTGAACTACTGTTGCATTTTTAGATAGATTCCTAAAAAAGTACCGGAACCGCATCCGAAGGGGTGGTATATGGGAGTGGTTTTCATATTCACAGCAGAGCAGAGCTGTGTGTGTGTGCGTCTTTCCTCCCTCACTCCTTGGTCTCTTCGAGCTTGGCTGCAGCCAGCTGAAGAATTCCAAGGTTGCCTTTCAGTCTCTGTGTGAATGTTCTTCGTCTCCCCTCCCTCCCTCCTCCCTCTCTCTCCCTGTATGCTCCACCAGATGATCTATCGACAGATCGTTGTTTTGTGTGTGCATGTTTGTGCACGCTCGCAGTGCTGGCATGAGAGAGGGAGAAAAAACAGTCTACTGACATAGGAGAAATGCACAGCAAAGAGAATTCTTTTCCTTCCATCCTTTGTCATTAATCCTTCCCACTTCCTGGTCTCCCTGCTTTTTAGTTGCTTTCTGGTTTTCTCGCTGAGATCAAGCTGTGAAAGGTGATACTGTTGCTTTGTATACAAATCCCTTCTGAGGAACGCCTGCAATTAAAGCCCTTTCAGAGGAACTATTCCCCCCAACAAGCCCCTCCTGCTTCAACTGTGTGTGTTTTCAGTGAGTGGCTTTAAGAGGCAGGCAGGCACGCCCCCTGCACCTTTGCCATCTGAATTGAGAAGCGAAAAAATAAACAACACAACCGAATCCCCTATAAATCATATGAACTATCCATCACTGCTGCGAAAAAGCGCTAAACCGCAAATTGCCGCATTAAAAACTGTCGTTTAACTGACCCCAAGGTTTCTGCTCACTAAGGATTACTTCACAGAAGGGAGATTGGAAACCTTAACCAAGCAAGCCACTAAAATGAATCATACAATCCATAGAACTGGAAGGGACCATGTGGGCCATCTAGTCCAACCCCCTGCCATACAGGGATGCACATCTACTGGTTTATGTTTTGTCCCTAAAGCAACAGAAAACAAGCTAGCTCCATCTTCTACATGACTTCCCTTCAGATATTCAAAGATAGTTATCATGTCACCTCTCAGTCTTCTCCAAGCTAAATGTATCCAGCTCCTTAAGCCATTCCCCATAAGGCTGGGTTTCCAGACCTTTGATCCTCTTGACTGCCCTTCTCTGGACACTTTCCAGCTTGTCAATATCCTGAACTGTGGTAACCAGAACTGGACACTGGATTCCAGGTGAGGTCTGGCCAAAGCAGGATCTTTTGACTAAGGATGTGACTCTTCTCATTCTTTACCTTCTCAAGCAAGGATTAATAGTCTCCATAGTTTTTTCTCTCTCTATGGGAGTAAAATAAGAATTCTGTGATGTTCTTGAAAGGTGTTCTCTGCAAAATCTCCCATGGAACGTTGATGCACAGAAATACATTTGGGTTTGGTTTTTTTCTGACCAAAAGATGAAATTCTATACAGAACACACTTTCCTATGCTGGAGGAAACATGGCTTATGCATAAATAATGTCCACCTCTGCATCCCACCTGAGGGCATGATGCATTATTGAATAACATGTGAGAGGGCTTTCTCTGCTGTGGCCCATCACCACACCTGTAGCATCAAAACATGTATTAAAGACTTTGGATTTGGGTTTTATCCAAATGTGCACATGTGTAAATGGTTTGAAATTATTTTAAACTGATTTTTTTAATTGTCTTGTTTTATGGATTAAAGGTGGCTTCAAGTGGTTGTCATCTTGTACAATTATTATTCTTCATTTAAGTGAGAATTTCTTCTCAAAGGAAGCAAAGAATAATTGTTACAATTTTCTTCCAGCTGTGACAAAGCCTTTGAAAACCACACAATTTTTGAAGCCTATTCACAATTCAGGATTGATTCTGTGCAATATTCACACATGGTTGTTTTGCATAGAAAATAACATGTTCTGCATAGAAAACTCTTTTCTGCACAGAATTTGCTGTTTTCTGTGCAAAACAACCATCTGAGAATTTGGCAAGACTGCAAAGATTCTCATCAGTCCAAGACTCTTCTCATCAGGGTTTCTCAACATTTGAAAAACATGGGGTTTTTTTTAACCATTTTTTCCTCATATTTTCAAAACATTTCTAATTTGATTCTATTGCAAAGTCTAAGCTTGCTTCAGGTTGTATGGCATCAGTGTCCACATGAAGTAATACATACGTTGTGCTATACATTGCATTGAACTGTAATATTGCTCAGTTGAATCCAAGGGCTTGTCTACACTGGCCAGAATACTTCATGTTCTGGCTGGAGTATTCCAGCCCCAAGCCTGAGGCATTCTCCTCCCCCACCATTGTTACCTGCCCTTCCATTGTAGCAACAGAAGGCTGTCACATACCCATGCCCCATGCATGAACCCTATGCTGGTTGCAGCTTCCAAGGCCAGAATGAGGTACGTGTACTGGTTTCTTCAGATTCATTGATGTCATGTACTGGTTTCTTCAGATTCAGTAACCAGCAGTTTCAGAGCTAAACAGTAAGCTTTATTGGTATAGTAATCTAAAGAGCAATCCATACAATATCGTTGCTCAGAATGAAGCTTATTTACAAAGCATTAAGTTAAAAAATAGTTACAATCTACAAAATCTGGTGGGCTATAAAGTCATTGGATATCCATCCTCCCCACTCCCCATTCCCACCAAGAGTGGGCTCATCCCGTCTTCCCCATGACAAAGGCCAGCTGCAAACTTTAATCAAATAGTTACAGACATAGAATATAAAATCTCCCTTCTTCCAGTTAGACTATAGGCTTGTTAGCAAGTACAAAAGAATGCAAACACAGATTGGCCACAAAGCAATAGAACAGAACTGACGTTTGCAGGAGAAGGTCACATCTGGGACTGATCCTGACATCCAGCCATGGTCACATGGCTGGTTGCCTCATGATGACCTCAGCAGATGCAACACATGCAATCTGGCCAGGAAATGGCTGCACCAGGCACCAAACAGGCCACGTGTGTGGGCACACACCCCCATGCTGCAAAGGAGCTCACTATCTGTTTGTTTTGACCATGTGTCCACTCTGTTTTAAGGGGTATTTGCCACAGATTCGCGTTGGAATTGCCTGGACATCGTCTGGACAGTTTGGACTACAAACAAGGCAAAAACTCTGCATTGTTCAGACTGCTGGGTGCAGGAACAGGGGGAGCCATTTCATTTGGCCCATGTAGACAATGCCCAAGACAGAAAGTGTGGCCAAATGTGCCTGAGCATTCTTGTGAAATGTGTATGCATGTGCCACATGTGTCCTTGTGCAATGGCAGCACAGGCAGAACTCTGCTTCCACAGCTGGGCATGGGCATTCTGCATTGGACAAAAAATTCCAACCACTTCTCTAGAGAAGCTGGTGCATTTATAACACACCATCAGGATTCTGTCCCTTCACTTCCCCTTTCCAGGCCCCACTGCTCTGATCTGTTCCTCCTTTTCTGCTCATCCTTACCACCAAAGGGTACCTTGTTGGGTCACAGCAGGGGCCCCTCTAGCCAATTCTTCTACTCCCAACACCAACCAGCCAAATGTTTCTGGGTCATTCACAACCTCAATCTTTTCTGCAGCCTTTTGCAGTTCTATGATGTCTTTTTAAAAGACAGGTCAACTGATGTCTTTTTTGTAGCCAAAGCACATCACAATCCTCCTGGGTCTCTCTTTGCTTAAGACCCTACGTGCCCTCCTTAAATCATTATACCTCCTCCCTGGTGAACTTTCCCTGTGTCTGTTCATTTGCCTACTTAGGGCTTGTCTACAGGAAGGAAAAAAATGGACTGCTCCACAGTAATAGCAAGTTGCAGCAGCTGTGATTTGTCGGAGCTGCTTGGATTACTCCTATTTTTAAATCTGCTGCCATTAAACTTTTTTTTAAACAAAGCAACGCTACTTCTATGGTGCATACCAGTGATATTCCACCTTTTTAAAAAAGAGCAAAAAAGATAGCACAAACCTCTGTTTTATCTCCTTAGCAGTCACTCGCTAAAGTGAAAATCCAACATGGAGACAGTGGGTGCTTGCCCTGTAACTCAGCCCCACCCCCTGTGTTCATTCAGCCAATCAGGTTTGCACTTTGTCTTGTATGGGGAAGCGATTCATGTTGAATTGCTTATCTTAACCAACGAAAATGCGCATATCACTGGAGGTTTTTTTAAAAGGTGGAGAAAGCCGCAAAGGCTTTTCTTGCATAGTTTTTCTTCTTCTCTCCCCCCCCCTTCACAATATGATGAGACAATGTGGGATCCCATTAAGACAGCTCATCTTCTGAGCAAATTCTGTGAGGGGTATTTTCACCATGTGGATAACCCCTTCATGTTTGGTAACTAAGCATCGCTCTCAAAGCCATTACCTCTTATAAACCCTTAAACAATTCTATGTTACAGAAAGCGCCAGTACAGCCATTAGACTTGGTCCTACCCCACCCGAGGGCTGCAAAGAAAAGGCTTCCTTGCTCCTCTTTATGGCAGCTCTTGAGGTATTTCAAGAGGGTGATCATGCCTCAGTCTTCACTTCAGCACATTGAATATGCACAACTCCTTCAACCTCTCCTCATCTGTTTTGTTCTGCACACCTCTTCTCATCCTCTTGGCCCTTTTCTGAACTTGCTCCAACTTGTCAATGTTCTTCTCAAAATGAGCCCTCCAGGAAGGGAGTTTCAGAGCTTGCTGGAAGCAACCGAGAAGGCCTCATCTTCTGTCTTTCCACCAGATGTAGCTGTGAGGCTGGTGGGACAGAGAGAATGGCCTCCCCAGGAGACCATAAAGCATGGCAGTCCATAAGGGAGAATACATTCCTTCAAATATCCTTCCTTCGGCTGTGACCTTCCAGATTTAAAGCTTTATTATCAAGCAACGGCTTTAGTTTGGATAAAGGAATGGGTAAATCTAAGAAACAGGAGGTTGCTGAATCTGGAGGGGCATGATGCCAGATATGGTTGGCATGGCTATCTATTTTAAGAAAAAGAAAAAGCAAACAGAGGGTTTACCAACCATTGTGTACGGAAAGGTTTGCTGAGAGTGTGGGGAAAAATCAAAGGGACTTTTTACTTTAAAATTCCGCTATGGATTTCCATCCAAGAGGCCTTTATGTCAAGATGGACAAAAATGGATTATTGGCGAAGGTATTCAGACATAGGAAAGAAAGGGGAGGATAACTTGCTAAGGATAGAGAGTAGAGAAGTTTTGCAAGAAATGTATAACATAAACTGGTTTGCATATAGGCAGTTAAAGGAAAAATTTCTTGAGGATCTAAAGAAAGAGGGGTTTGAGAAGGAGTATAATGATTTAGGCAAACTATTATTAGAGGAAAGTAGCAGAAAAGCCATCACAAAATTCTATAGGTTATTGTTGACAAGAGCTACAGAACAGGAGTGTGTTAAAGAATATATGACTAAATGGGCATTAGATATAGGTGAGTTTCCTTCTCTTAGATGGTTGACCTTACAGGGTTGGACGAGCACCATCTGCCCGGGTTTGGGATTAGAGTTTTCCTTCTCCTAGGACACTTGCCACAAGGCTAGAGAGCCCATCCTGCCCTTTGACGCTCTTTGTCAGATCCTTTGGTTTTGACCTGTCTGGCATGGGAGACCCTACCAGTGGCTATTATGCCACCGCTAGCATAGCTCAAAACATCATTAGGGTACGCAAGCCTCTCTCCCATGACAAGGGGGCATCCATGCTTGCAAGGCCACGGCAGACGAATCTCTGGTTTAAAGGGTGAGGCCAGTTCTGTGCACGCTGCGCTCCACCAGAAAAATCCATTGCACAGGCTCGAAGGACAAATCCAGTTCCAAAAAAGCCCTGTAGCGACTGGCGAGGGACGAAACCGGCAGGTGTAAAGATGCACTGGAAGCCGCAGCCCCAACCCTGCATGCAGGCGGTTCAGGACATTGGTCGCTCGAGGCTGACCCGGGAGATGACAGTCTTGTTCGACAGCATCCTGAATGACCAAGCAGCCTTTTTTAAGGAGAGCACTGCTTGCTCCATATGGAGAGAGGCCTAGAAAAGGTGGCCTAACGAAAGCTCAAGAGAAATGACAACGCAGAAAGAATCACAACCCAAAAACATCACCCAAGGAGACCTTCTGCTGTGCTTTTTGCAACCGGACTTGTTTATCTCGGATTGGCCTTTTTAGTCATCAGCGCGCTTGCAGAAAGCGCGGGATGAGTCCTTCCTGAATCTTCGTTTGCGAAGAAAAGCCAGAGAGAGAGAGATAGGTGAGACAATATCTTTAGAGGAATGGGAAAATGCAAGGAAAAGATTGTTTGCATTTACAGCATCTCAAAATATAAGAGAAAATTATTTTAAAATGGCTCTTAGGTGGTATTACACACCTCTAAGATTGAATAAGATGAAAGCAAGTGTGCCAGGTAACTGCTGGAAATGCGGGAAAAATAAGGGAACTTTAATGCATATGTGGTGGCATTGTGAGAAGATTAAAAATTCTGGAGGCAGGTTCACACGACAATTAAAGAGATTCTCCAAATTGATATTGTTTTTTCCCCTAAGATATACTTATTAAACATTATAGAAGAGCTGGAAGAAAAGAAAAGAAACATTTACTGGAGAATAGTTCTCTATATGATTACTGCAGCCAGACTGGTTATTGCAAAAAAGTGGAAGGTTACAGTGCGCTTGACAATAAACGAATGGAAAAACAGGCTAATAGATATGTTAGAATTAGACATTCTGACAAAAATGTTGTGTAATAGGAAAGAAAGTGTATGGAAGAAAGAGTGGGAACCAATTTTTGAATATTGGAAAGAAAAGGGTGATCTACAGGGTAGCTACGATATAGGAAGTTAAGCATCTCCAATGAAGCAAGGAGTTAAGCTGATATAAGAGTGATCTAACATGAAACTGTCAAAGTCATTTTAAGTTTGTAATTTTTATGCTGTTAGTCTGATATTCGTCAGAATATGAATAGGAAGTCACGGATAAACTTCAGGTCAAAAACCTTTATTTTACTTTATTTTTTCTTTTGGTTGAAGTTGCGTTGTTAAAAACTATGTATAATCTTACTGATTCAAGATGTATACAAACATAAGAAAGTTGTTTAAGTGTAAGATGTTTAATTGTAAATAAACAAATAAAAAAAACAAATATCCTTACTTCTGGCTTAACTGGAAGGAGAGAAGACACCCTCCACATTTTGTTGACCTGGAAATTGAACAAGAATCATTTCCCCAAACTCTCTCCTTTTCTGTCTCTAGGCAATTGGTGGCATTGATGAACTGCTCTCACTGTCAAGACATTCCTTCTCATATTCAATCAAAATCTACCCACCTATAACTTCAAACCATTAGATCTGGTCCTTCCCTCTGGGGCAGCAGAGAACAAGCCTTCCCCCTCCCCTCTGGGACAGTCCTTAAGGTAGAATAAATCAGAGAGCTGGAAGAAACCACAAGGGCCATCCAGTCCAACCCCCTTCTGCCATGCAGGAATACAGAATCCAAGCATTCCTGACAGATGGCCATCAGCCTCTGTTTAAAAACCATCAAAGAAGGAGACTCCACTACGCTATGAGGCAGCAGCGGATTCCACTGCCAAACAGCTCTTACTGTTAGGAAGTTCTTCCTGATGTTTAGGTGGAATCTCTTTTCCTGGAGTTTGAGTCTGTTGCTCAATGTCCTAGACTATGGAGGAATAGAAAACAAGCTTTCTCCATCCTCAATGTGGCATCCCTTCAAATATTTAAACATGGCGATCATGTCACCTCTTAACCTTCTCTTCTCCAGGCTAAACATGCCCAGATCCCTAAGCTGCTCTTCACAGGGGATTGCCTTCCCTGAGTCATGTCACCCCTCAGTTTTCCCTTCACCAAGCTTGTCATAGAGGCATAGCCCTTTTCTGAACTGCTCCAAATATATATATATATCTGTCTGGCTTTTCTTCACAAGCGAAGATTCAGGAGGACTCATCCCACGCTTTCTGCAAGCGCGCTGATGACTAAAAAGGCCAATCCGAGATAGACAAGTCCGGTTGCAGAAAGCACAGCAGAAGGTCTCCTTGGGTGATGTTTCCGGGTTGTGATTCTTTCTGCATTGTCGTTTCTCTTCAAGACTTGTTCGGCGTGAATTCTCAAATAAGGCTGCAGCATTGTGGATAGTGCGTCTCCATGCCTCCCAATGTGAGGCCAGGGCGGACTGTTGTTGGTGATCAATTTGGCAGAGACTGAGATGTTGTTTCAGGGAGTCCTTGTGTGTGTGTGTGTGTGTGTGTGTGTGTGTGTGTATATATATATATATATATATCTTGGGTATGTTTCCTTTCCCAGTGTACTGATTGGCTGCTTACCCAACCAATCCCCTCCCCCTCCTCTCACTCCCTCAGCCAATCGCCACCCACATGCAAATTCCCTCCCCACCTCACAATCCACTCCTGCCATCAATCTGCATCTACACCCCCAGCCTCACAAGGGCCCCTCCCTTCTCTCACTCCCTCAGCCAATCACCACCCACATGCAAATTCTTTCTCCACCTCACAATCCACCCCTGCCACTCAATCGGCACCTACACCCCCAGCCGCACAAGGGCCCCTCCCTCCTCTCCCTCCCACAGCCAATCACCACTCACATGCAAATTCCCTCTCCAACTCACAATCCACCCCTGCCACTCAATCTGTATCTACACCCCCAGCCTCACAAGGGCCCCTCCCTCCTCTCACTCCCTCAGCCATCCACCACTGACATGAACTTTGTGCCCTGCTCATATAACTTTAAAAGTACAGAAGTTAATCTAATATCACCTATAGAGGGGAAGATATTGCCTGAGATTTAATTCCTAAAATAATAGTGTGTAGCTGAGCCGTGTGAAGCTTTCAAATCTACTATAACGGCATATTTTTCACTGGGTACAGCTGGATCAGCTTCAATCTGTGAGTACCGATGACGCGGACAAGCTCCTTGGTAGAGTGAGGAAAACGACCTGTCCCCTCGATCCCTGTCCATCTTGGCTGGCCACCCAAGGGGGTGACGCATCGAGAGTACTCCTTAGGGATATTATCAATGCGTCCTTCAGGGAGGGCTCCCTTCCACCTTGTCTGAAGGAAGCGGTGGTTAAGCCGCTCCTGAAAAAGCCTTCCCTGGACCCCCTGGACAGGAACAACTATAGGCCGGTCTCTTTGCTGCCTTTTCTAAGCAAAGTGATTGAGAGGGCGGTTGCTTCCCAACTCCAAGCTGTCTTGGAAGAACCAATTATCTAGATCCATTTCAAACTGGCTTTAGGATGGGATATGGAGTGGAGACTGCCATGGTTGCTCTGGCTGATGACCTCCGCTTGGGGATCGACAGGGGTAGTATGACCCTGTTGGTGCTCTTGGACCTCTCAGCGGCCTTTGATACAATAGACCATTCCATCCTCTTGGATTGCCTGAGGGAGTTAGTAATCGGAGGCACTGCCTTGCAGTGGTTCCATTCCTTCCTCTCGGGCAGATCCCAGAGGGTGAGGCTCGGGGACAGTTGCTCTACTAGAATATAGCTTAACTGTGGCATTCCTCAGGGTGCCATCCTGTCCCCGATGCTATTTAATATCTATATGAAGCCACTGGGAGAGATCATTTGGAGGCATGGAGTGCGGAGTCATCAGTATGCTGATGACACCCAGATATACTTCTCCATGTCTCGGTCATCGGCTTCGACTTCAGATGGTATCTCTCCTCTGAATGATTGTCTTAAAGCTGTAATGGACTGTATGAGAAAAACAAATTGAGACTGAATCCAGACAAAACGGAGGTACTAACAGTTACAGGCCCAAAACCAGGTCTGGGAATACAACTTCCAAACCTGGATGGAACTACACTCTCCTCCAAGGATTGTGTTCGCAGTCTGGGGGTGCTCCTGGACCCGTCGCTCCAGATGACTAATCAGGTTAATGCGACGCTCAGGAGTGCCTGTTATCAACTTCGGCTGGTACACCAGCTGCGCCCTTTCCTGGAAACTAGGGACCTCGAAACTGTGGTACATGCACTGGTAACCTCCCGTCTGGATTTCTGTAATGCGCTCTACATGGGGCTACCCTTGTGCTTGACTCGGAAACTTCAACTAGTCCAGAACATGGCAGCCAGGTTGATTTCTGGCGTTTCCAGAAGAGAGCATATAACACCGGTGCTAAAAGCTCTCCACTGGCTGCCTATTAGTTTCCGGGCACAGTACAAGGTGTTGGTTATGACCTTTAAAGCCTCTGAAGGCTGTAGTACAATATACCATGCCAGCTCTTTACACTATAAATTTCCTGTGATTGCGTGTCCCATCACCTTGACAAAATATGGGAGGCAGAAGATTATACAGAGAATTGAAGATAAATTTTGATAAACTATGGCACCTGGCCACATCAGATAAATTAACACATTTATTCTTGACTCGGAAACGTCAACTAGTTCAGAACATGGCAGCCAGGTTGATTTCTGGCGTTTCCAGAAGAGAGCATATAACACCTGTGCTAAAAGCTCTCCACTGGCTGCCTATTAGTTTCCGGGCACAGTACAAGGTGTTGGTTATGACCTTTAAAGCCCTACATGGCTTGGGTCCAACTTACCTCCGGGACCGCCTCCTTCCGTACAACCCTCCCCGCACACTTCGGTCCTCTGGGAGGAATCTGTTACAGCCTATGAAAACAAGGCTGTCGGTGACCTCCCAGAGGGCCTTCTCTGCTGCTGCTCCCAGATTATGGAATGGCCTGCCGGACGAGATCCGTCTTATTACCACCTTAGACAGCTTTAAAAAAGCTGTCAAGACGGATCTTTTCCGGCAGGCCTTTCCTGAATAATTATCCCGGCCCAAGACTCAGCTGTCCTTTCTAGGCTGTGATTGTATGTTGTAATTATTTTTTCTAATTTATATATATATTCAATTATTGTCTGTTTTTAATCCATCATAATTTAATATTATTTTAAGTGGTGAGTGGGCTAGGGTATTGTGATTATGGAGTTTTTATATTGTAAGCCGCCCCGATTGCATTGCAGAGGGGCGGGATATAAATATATTATTATTATTATTATTATTATTATTAGTTGTCAATATTCTTCTCAATATGAGGCACCTGAAACTGAATGGAGTCATCCAGATGATGCCTGACCAGTGCAGAATATGATGGGACTATGACTTCCTCCAACTTGGAAATGATGATTCTATCAATGCAGGATAAAATAGCATTCTACAGCTGAGAAGGCCCTCTCCTTCTTCATATTGCCCCCACTGGTGGGACACAGAGAAGACCCTCTCCTGCTGACCTTGGGCAGATACATATAGAGAGATGTGGTCCTTCAGGTATTGAGGTCCTAAGCCATTTAGGGCTTTAAATGTAATCATGAGCACCTTGAATTCAGACCAAAAGTGGATTGGCAGCCAGTGCAGTTCTTTTAATACTGGTGTCATATAGACAACAGTCTATAAGGTATTCTAGTCAACAATCTTTCTGCTGCATTTTGCACTAGTTATAGTTTCTGAGTCATCTTCAAGGGCAGCCCCAAGGAGACTGCATTGTAGTAGTCTAATTGGGACATATTGGTGCATGGACTACTATGGCTAAGTTATCCCTGTCCAGGAAAGACTATAGCTGGTGCAGCAGTCTGAGCTGGTTCCAGACACCCTAAGCCACAGAATCCATTTGGATCTCTGGTGACAAAGATGGGTGTAGCAGTACTTCCACGCTACTACACACCTGCTCATTCTAGTAGAAGCAGAGTAGAAGTCAGCTTTAGTTTGTTGGCCTTCGTCCAGCCCTTTACAACCTCCAGCACCTGCCCAGCCTCAACCAACTCTGAAGACAAGGAGAAGTAAAACTTGGTGTCATCAGCATACCCATTCCTTACAACGATTTCTTTTGATACCAAATACATCCCTGAAAACCTCACAAATGCATTTATCTTTCGTCATTTTAATCCACCAGGAGGCATAAACCTGTCAGGAGCACGGCCGAGATTTTAAATGACACCTTAATGAGGGAGAGCTGAATATAAGAATGGGCCCATTTGGACGCTCTTCCGACACGCGAGAAAAATGGAGCTGGCTGCTCAGCCTGCCTGCAGTGTTATTGGAGAAGCGATTGCCGAAGATTGAGTTTCAAAAAGGCAGGTGCTTCAATGAGCATAATATATTGTCTTCTCCAGCATCCCGTTTTCAGCACCAAAGGGGATTTGATCAGCTCATTGTCGGGCATAATGGAAAATTAATGTTTTTATTATTTCTTTTTTGCAGACATTTCTCGTTAAATGAAGACTGATACCATTATCAAGTTCAACAGGGAAGCCTCAAGTATATTGCTTTATTCTTAGAGGCATTTGGTAACACGCTTAGCTTTCTTTTTTTTTCTTTTTTTTTTCTTTTTTTAAGAGAGAGGGGGAAAACAGGAGCCTCTTAATAAACCTGTTATAGCTCGTCATTTGAATTTAAAACATGTCAATTTACCCACTGCTTTCCTAGGAGGCAACTCCATTTGAAAACCAACATCTCTCCAGAAATACTTCTGACAACATAAAAAATTATACAGAATGAGAGAATGAGAGAGGCGGACAGTACAGTAAATATTTCATCAACCATCTTTATTTCAAAGAAGAACATGGGACACAGAGCGAGAGAGAGAGAGTTGTAATCAAAATTATTCAACCCCCATTAAAATCAGGTTTATTGTCAAAATTTACAGACTTTCAGTTGTTTGCAATGAACAAATCAAAGAAAGGAAATTGAAATAGCTCAACACAATGAATGCTTCAAGTGGTTTCCCCAAATTCAACTAAAAATGCAATTCATAATGACTTCTCCAGTCTCAAAATTATTCAATGCCCTGAACAGAATCCCTCACAACAGCACAAATATTCAACACAGGTGTTGTCACAAGCAAACCTGATGTAACTAATCATGGGCTTCATTTGTTGCACCAGGTGTGCTTGAGATGGAACACATGAAGTACCTGAACTGACTGGGGGTTTGTGGAGTGTCCCATTTGACTACATGTTAGAAATATGGCTAAGTCAAAAGAAAGGTCAAAAAAGTTAAGAGAAGAGATCACCACCCTTCACAAACAAGGAACAGGATTCAAAAAGATACTGAAGGCACTGAATGTTCCTAGAGCATAGCATAGTTCACAAGTTCAAAGTTAAAGGAACAGTGGTTACATTACCTGGATAGGGCAGAAAAGGAAAGCTATCAATGGCTGCAGCCAGATTTCTGAGAAGGAAGGTTGAGAAAAACCCTCAAGTGATTGCAAAAGAGCTGCAACAAGATTTGGTGGCAACAGGCACTGAATTTTCAGTGAGCACAGTAAGACATGTACTAAACGCAGAAGGTTTCCATGCCAGAACTCCAAGACGTACACTATTACTGACCCAAAAGCACAGGAAAAGTTGACTCCAAGATGCTCAAAATCATATAAATAAGCCATATAAATAAGTGTGTGTGTGTGTTTGAGAGAGAGAGAGAGAGAGTTCCGAAGTGGATCTGGTGTTTCCAATATTCATTGGAATCTTCTGATGCACATCAAACACTACTGAAGCCTATTGGCCCTTCCTCTGGTACTTGCTAGGCAGTGTCCACATGCACAATCAGAGTACCATGATGTGCATCACTGTCCATTGCACATCAGGGTGATGGTGCATCAGTCTCAGTTTAGTCATCTTGGCTTCTAGGCAGAGTTCAGGCTTGATTCGCTCTAGGAGCCATTGATTTGTCTTTTGAGCAGTCCACAGTATCCGCCAAACTCTTCTCCAGCACCACATTTCAAATGAGTTGATTTTCTTCCTATCAGCCTTCTCCACTGTCCAGCTTCCACAACCATATATAGAAATGGGAAATATAATGGAAAATCCTAACCTTAGTATTCAATGATAGACATTGACACTGTAGGTTCTTATCTAGTTCCCTCATAGCTGCCCTTCCAAGTCCTAGCTTTCATATGATTTCTTGACTGCAGTCTCCATTCTCATTCATGACTGAGCCAAGAGATGGAAAATCTTGAACTATTTCAGTGTCTTCATTGTCTACTTTAAAGTTATGTAAATCACCTGTGGTCATTAATTTTGTAATAATAATAATAATAATAATAATATTTATTTATACCTTGCCCCTCTGTTAAAAACATTCTGGGTGGCTTACAAAAATTAAAATACAAATACAGATTAAAATCCCTAAACACCACCCACTCCCACAAAAAGATATTAAACCAATAAAAAGTAAAAACAACTAATCTAAAATCACATTAACAAGAATAATAAATAGCCAGCAGACTAAAAGAGGCCAGGAGCTCCTGAGGCTGGGATCTAATTAGGAAAGGCCTGCCAAAAGAGATCCGTCTTTAGTGCTTTTTAAAAGCTACTCAGGCTTGTTATCTGACAGATCTCATTCGGCAGGTCACGCCACAATTTGGGGGTGATTACCGAAAAGGCCCTCTGGGAGGTTGCAGACAGCCTAGATTTTTGTGGCTGAAGCAAATTCCTCCCAGAGGACCAAAGTGCACGGGGAGGATTGTATGGGAGGAGGCGGTTCCGAAGATAAGTTGGACCCAAGCCATTTAGGGCTTTAAGGGTAATAACCAACACCTTATACTGGGCCCGGAAACTGATAGGCAGCCAGTGGAGAGATTTTAATACTGGAGTTATATGGTCTCTCCAAGAGGTTCCTGAGACCACTCTGGCTGCCATATTTTGTACCAACTGAAGTTTCCGGACCAAGCACGAGGGTAGCCCCATGTAGAGCACATTGCAGAAATCTAGATGAGAGGTTACTAGTGTGTGCAGCAAGGTCTCGAAGTCCCATACTTCCAGGCAAACGCACAACTGGCGTATCAGCCGAAGCTGGTAACAGGCGCCCTTGACCGTCACATTCACTTGACTAGGCATCTGTAGCGATGAATCCAGGAGCACCCCCAGACTGAGAACACAGTCCTTAACAGAGAGCGTGACCCCATCCAGGACTGGAGGTTGCAGCCCAACTTCTGGTTTCAGGGCCGCTACCATGAGCACCTCCGTTTTGTCTGGATTTAATCTCAATCTGTTTTTCCTCATCCAGCCCATTACTGCTTTAAGATAGTCATTAAGAGGAGAGATGCCATCGGAATTTGAGGCCGATGATCAGGACAAGGAGAAATAGATCTGGGTGTCATCCGCATACTGATTACACCCAGCCCCATAACTCCGAATAATCTCACCCAGCGGCTTCATACAGATATTAAACAGCATCAGGGACAGGATGGCACCCTGCAGAACACCACAAGTAAGCTCCTTTCTGCTGGAGCAGGTGTCACCAAGCAGCACCCTCTGGGACCTGCCCGAGAGGAAGGACTGGAACCACTGGAGCGCAGTGCCTCTGATTCCTAACCCTCTTAGGCGATCCAAGAGGATGCTATGATTTATCGTATCGAAAGCCACTGAGAGGTCCAAAAGCACCAACAGAATCACACTACCCCTGTCGATGCTTACATGCAGGTCATCTGTCAAGGCAACCATGGCAGTCTCAACTCCAAATCCCATCCTAAAGCCAGTTTGAAATGGGTCTAGATAATTGGTTTCATCCAAGACGACTTGGAGTTGAAGCGCAACTGCCCTCTCGATCACTTTGCTCAAGAATGGTAACATAGAAACCGGCCTATAGTTGTTCATGTCCAGGGGGTCCAGGGAAGGTTTTTTCAGGAGCGGCCTAATGGCAGCTTCCTTTAAACAAGATGGAACACACCCTTCTCTGAAGGATGCATTGATGATGTCCCTAAGGAACACCATCAAGGCACCCCCCGGGCTGGCCAGCCATGACGGGCAAGGATCGAGCGGGGAGGTCGTCTGCCTCACCCTACCAAGTAGCTTGTCCATGTCCTCAGTACTCACGGATTGAAATTGATCCAGTAAACTTACATTAATGGAGTTCCCGGACACCTCGTCAATTGTTTCTGTCAAAATACTGGCATCTAAGTCGACTCTTATCCGAGAGATTTTATCTGCAAAGAAGTTGTTAAACGCATCACAGCAGGCCATTGTTGGGTTAAACAATGGGTTCTGTGCAGGTATAACCTGCGTCATCTCCCTTACCACCCTGAACAGCTCTGCTGGACGGGACTCTGCAGACGTAATACGTGCAGAGGAGAAGGATCTCTGCACTGCACGTATTGCCTCTCGATAGGACCAAAGAAAGTTCCTATGATAAGTCCTGTCAGATAAGAGTCGAGTTTTCCACCAGTAAAACTTAATGTTTTCTTAATGTACAATTGAAAACCTGCCTTTGCCCTTTCTTCCTTGATTTTCTTCAGTATATTTGTTCCAAGTCTTTGCTATGGTGTCATCTACATATCTTAAATGGTTCATGTTCCTTCTTCCAATTTTCAGCCCTCCTTCCTAAGCACTCTAATCCTGCTTTAAGTATGATATGTTCAGAATACAAGTTACACAGGCACAAAAATGATAAAATGCAGCCATCCCTGATCCCTTGCCAACTGGAAACAATTCCATTTCTCCATATTCTGTCCTAATGGTAGCCTCTTCTCCTGAGTCCAGGTTATGCATCAGGACAATCAAATGTTGTGGTGCACTCATTTCTTTAAGAAAAATCCATAATTTTTCATGACCTATACAATCAAAGGCTTTGCTATAATTTATAAAGCACTGGCTGATTTTATTTTGAAATTCTTTGGTGTGATCCATTATCCAATGTATGTTTGCAATATGATCCCTAGTGCCTCTTCCTTTCCTGAACCCAGTTTGGACATCTGGCATTTCTTGTTCCATATATGGTAAAAGTCTTTGTTGTAGAATGTTAAGCATCACTTTGCTTGCATAGGAAATTAAAATTACACTCTGTCTCCTAGATGTAACATAAATGCCATCATGTGTTTTATCAAGATTCCTTTTGTGTGTGTGTGTGTGTGTGTGTGTGTGTGTGCATAAGATATGGGACATACATGAAATGAGGTGTCCATTAGGTTTCATTCAGGATCATAAAATCATAGAGCTGGAAGAGACCACAAGGGCCATCCAGTCCAACCCCCTGGCCTGCAGGAATACACAATCAGATCATTCCCAACGGATGGCCATCCAGCCTCTGTTTAAAAACCTCCAAAGAACGACCATCAAGAGACAAAAAAAAAAAATAACCAGTTCTACTGCTTTGAGAAATTAGGCTTTGCAGCCATAGAAAGGCACAAAAACAAGTTGCACAGATGCAGAAAGTTGACTGGGCAGCCAAAACAAAACCACAGGCTGCACAGAACACACCGAGAGAGCTGCAAAGCATAAACGAGCCCAAAAACTCTCTAGAAAAAAAAACACAGAAACCTCCCACACCACAAGGAGAGAATCTGTGCCACCCACCTTCCTTTCACTTGCCCTAAGTTCAGGACATGCTGCCACCATGTGATGGCCGACCCTAGAGTTTCTGCTGCCTGAAGTCCAGGTTTGGCCCTTTTTTCAGTCCGAAACCCAAGGGATTCCTCTTCGTTTTGCCACCATTCACTGACTCTATAATTTCCCTTCTTCCCGTCTAAGCAGTGAGATCTAGACAGGCTATATTAAAGAAACAATGATGTACTTTCCTCTTTCCCAGAGGAGTTTAGATAGCTGACCAAGAAGACACGTGAGGCAAGCTTATAGAGAGAAAAGTAAATAGATTTTAATTTTAGTTCCAAGGCTCAAAGTTAACAGGAAGGAAAAACATTCCCCCCAGACTTCAGTTTAGGATTTACAGAGTTACATTCATTCAGCGCTCTTACAAATAAAACATAATCTAACGTAAGCTAACTAAAACAGTCCCCTATTCTACTAATGTAAAGTAACTTACAGTCTCTGTGATGGAATTTCAGAGTCCTTTGGGATCCTTTTGAGGCCTTTGGGTAAGGTTGGCTTCCCCCAACCTTTTTATTATCACAGTTTTGTTGTCTTGTTGGTTATTCCATGGCTTGGTTCCATTCTCTGGTCCCTCTGCCATGGAGCTCAGCCAAGAGGACCTAGGCCAGTGATGGCGAACCTATGACACACGTGTCAGCACTGACACGCGTAGCCATTTGTGCTGACACCTGGCCGTAGGCCTCCTCCCCCTCCCCCATGCCCCCGCCCACAACCTCACCACCCTCCCTAAAGTGGTGATCTGGGCTTCAAAGCCTCACTTTAGGGAGGGGGGAGGAAAGTGGCAGGTGGGGCTATGAAGCCCCGATCGCTACTTTAGGGAGGGTGGGAGGGTGGAGGAAAGTGGCGGGCGGGGACGACTGTACATTTTGATTACTCAGTTGTCACATGAGTTGTGACAACTCATTAATTATTAATATATAATTAATAATATTGTTGATTAAACAATAAATATTATTGTGAAATAATGTTTTTTCCTCAAAGTGACACACCACCTGAGTTATCCTCAGTTTTTTGGCGATGTTTGACACACCGAGCTCAAAAGGTTGCCCATCACTGCCCTAGGCCCTGCTTAGCTCTGAAACTAGGCCATGTGTTCAACCAGTGTGACTCAGAGCAAAGGGAAGATCAGAACTTTTTAAAGTCCTTTGTGTTGATCTCTCATTGGCTCTGCCTTTGCCAGTCAGAGAGAGTTATCTTAATCAAGTGATGTGGTGTCATGTTTATTCAATGAGGTTCTCCCAATCCCCTTCCCATTTCCAAATAAGGAGTGGAAGTTTCCAATATTGTTCCTGTGAGTTTGTAATGGGATTCCATGATGACTGCAGGTCATCATGACAGAAGGAGACTCCACCACACTCCGAGGCAGTGTATGCCACAGCTGAACAGCTCTTACTCTCAGGAAGTTCTTCCTAATGTTGAGGTGGAATCTCTTTTCTTGTAGTTTGAACCCATTGCTCTGTGTCCTAATCTCTGGAGCAGCAGAAAACAAGCTTCCTCCATCCTCAGTATGACATCCCTTCAAATATTTGAACATGCCTCTCCTGTCCCCTCTCAAACTTCTCTAGTAGGAGGGGGAGGAAGGCATTGATCTCCAACCCTAATATTTTGTAGGGGGGGGTCAAAATCTTTCCCTGTTCAGAACCAGACCCCAGAAACCATTTAAGACACGAATCCCACCTGTGTGTCTTAGCCTCTCAACCAAGAACCTTGAGGTCTCCAAACAATGATCTTAATGCTACTGGTGTTATTGAAATACACTGTGTGCCATTGATTTCACAACAGGCAGGCATTGTTCAGTTATGTACTCAGCTGCACTCCAAAAATAAATCATGATTTTTTTTTATTGATATCAGTGGATGCTCTCACTTGGTCTAGGCCTGTCAGCTTGTTAGCAATGTAACCGACCCCCCCCCACCATCTCCCAGAGCAACACAGAGAAGTGCATGGTACAACCCTTCAGTGGATAGCTATGACAGGTCCATTGATTCCTGGTAATCTTGAAACTGAAATGATTGTCTCAAATCACATACCGCTGACAAGCCTCTGGAGCAAAACAGAGCTGCCACAAGACACAACACTCTTCCCCGTTCTGCTAGTAGTGAACAGTCAGGTTTCATGTGGATGTGATATGAATACACTTCCTGATGGTCACTCACTCACACATGGTTCAGGACTGAAATGAAATTATTCACCCCACAGATGCGCACATCAGGCTACCACCCTTGCAGATGCACAATCTGTTTCTAGTAGGGGAAATCACCATGTTCCAGGTTCACTCTATTTAGCTAAAGCTGGCTGCATGAGTTCTAAATATGCTTGCTTGAAGCTCAGGTAGACAAGCCTGGTGATGGGTGGATAAAAAAAAAATGCTAGAACACCAGACTTTCATGGAGAAAGAGGGAGGAAATTCCAGAGAGCATAAACTTGGCTCCAGAAAACACTGAAAATCATGAGGAAAGCCCCATGGATTGGAAGAGACCATGAGGGACATCCAGTCCAACCTCCTGCTTTACAAGAATACACAATCAGTTATGGACCAATTACTGTTGTCCAATATGAACAACCTCATTGAAACACAGGCTCATATGACCATGGAGTCAGAAGAGATCCCAAAGGCCATCTAATCCAACCACTCATCAAGTTGAAAACCCATTCTCAAGCAGCCCGCCGAGGAGCCATCCAGCCTCTGCTTGGAAACCTCGAATGAAAGAGAGTCCATTGCCTTCCAAGGGAATCTGTTCCACTGTTGAGCATCTCCTACCATCTGGAAGGTTTTCCTACAGTTACATCAGCATCAGGGAGCTGGGTATGTTTAGCCTGGAGAAGAGAAGGTTGAGAGGGGATATGATAGCCATGTTTAAATATTTGAAAGGATGTCATACTGAGGATGGAGCAAGCTTGTTTTCTGCTTCTCTAGAGACTAGGACACAGAGCCATGGGCTCAAACTACAGGAAAAGAGATTCCGCCTAAACATTAGGAGGAATTTCCTGATGGTAAGAGCTGTTTGGCAGTTGAATCTGCTGCTGCCTCAGAGTGTGGTGGAGTCTCCTTCTTTGGAGGATTTTATGCAGAGGCTGGATGGCCATCTGCTGGGAATGCTTTGTGTATTCCTGCAGGGCAGGAGGTTGGGCTAGGTGGCCCTTGGGGTCTCTTCCAACTCTATGATTCTATCATTCAGCACCCCCAGATTCTCTGTAGAGCCACTGAAGCCCCTCTCCCATGGCCATTCTGTGGCTGCTGAGAAGTGTGGGGTCAAAGAAATGTCTGGTTATGTGTTCAACCCCCCAGTACAGAGTGATGATGTTATCTGCTGAGATCCACCAAGGCCCTCCGGAGTTTTCAGCAGATAACGTCAGCATTCTGCATCTGGATCTGGAACTTAACGAGATGCTTCTCCAACTCCACCACCACCACCACCCCGCTCTTCACCAGCCTCAGAATGGGCATGGGAGTGTGCTTGCAGCACTCAATGTTGAATCCCTCCCTTATAATATTGTATTAATTGACAGTAATTCATAGATTTGGCACTAAACAACAGTTCAAGTGGGCCTGGTTGACCAGGACGTCCACAGAAGGGTTCATGGAAAGGCCACCCAAAGACCTAAACAAAATTGTCTCAGAAAATGACCAAAACACAGACACGCCCAGGACAGGTTACGACAAGTTGTTAGTGAGGAACATGCTAACCTACCCTGGACACATTTGGCCATGAGTCATACGCCAACACAAACAAGAGATTGGAACACTCATTATTCTGCAAAGGTCTTCCTTCACAAACCCATCAGCCTTAACATTCTAACCATTAACAGCAATTAACGAAACCAGAGCTTCCATTGTCTAAGCTCTGGGAAACTCACTCAAACATTGTCTTCCAAGAGTGCACAGTCTTTTACATGCCATCACTGCCTGTTTTCTGTGCATCTTCAGCATCAAGTCTGAGTAGTCTTCTCTGCACAAATCTCTACTTGTCAGACAGGTATAGTACGATTTCATCCTGAAATCGATTCCTCTACCCAAATACTTCCTCCTACCTTTTGTTAGCCTTGTGTGACTGCTTGAAGCTTGAGTGCATGTGTGTATGGTCCCATGATTATTTTCCAATAAAAAATATTTTTATTTTACCCTTGGCTTGGAATCTCATCAGTGAGTACTGGTATACACAGGTGTAAAAATCCCATAGTTACCTGGCCTCTTGCGGCCATATTTGAGCTAATTAAAATTCCCCATATAAGTATCTTAATTTGAGTGACATGAGTAGGTTCCCATGAACCCCATGCAATTGAGGTAACAGTACCAACATCTGACAATGACCAAGAAAAGACGTACATAGGTAAAAGGGGACTTGTGCTTTTGCATGCCCCTAATGGGATGCCAGCCTACATGTGTGCAAATGGACACTGCAGGAGGGCAATGTAGGATCTCGGCCGATATGACAGTGGTCATTTTGTTTGCAGTCCTCAAGGACTTACTGGTGTGCTGCCCTCCACGGATCATGGGGACCACTAACTTTCCAGAAACTTCTCTGAGAGCTTGGAATGGTCTCAGAGAAGAATAAAAAAACCTCATCTGACATTGCACTCTTTTCTCATGGTAACCAAGCGATCTTTCATATTTACAATTGTCTTGATTTTAAGTGGACTGGTTCGTTTTCTGGGTGATAGGTAAGTTAAAGATGCCTCCCAGCTGGGGGTGAGAAGGGGGAGGCAATTGCTGGACTTCCACCAAGCATCAGTCACCCGGTAATTCATTTTGGGGAGTTCTTTTTATAAAAGCTCCTCAAGGCCTCTCAGCTGGGCTTCTAGTCCCCAGACATTGGCAGTCCAAACCAGGCAGGTTTGAGAAATAGCGAAGGACTAATTGCAGCCTGGCAGAAACTCACCTCATGCCTTCCTCTCCCATCACAAGAAAGGGAGAGGAATAATGCCTCCCCCTCAGAGATTGACAGTGTAAGGAAGAGTAAAATCATCATTCTTCTTAGCTGCAAGATCTAAGAGGCAGGGAGAAGGCTGAACTTGGATTCTGGGAGCCAGCTGCTACAGCAGAAATTAATGGCAGTGGAGTTGAAGCCAGCGCTCAAAGATGGAGCCATTAATCACCCACAGACAAGTTTTCTTGAGTTTCATCCTCTTGTCCAAAAGCAATTCATTCCATTCTCTGGGACAATGTGTGGGGGAGGAAAGGGAAGTTGATGGTTAGCCGAAGTGTCTAATAATATCCCAGATCCCCATAGAGTTCCATTTGGAGTAGAGTAAAGATTTATCTTCTAGGATGGGGTGGTGAAAGTGTGCCCTGTGTAACATATGCATTCTCCTTCTCGGAGTCATTTTTTGTGGATGCTAGGTGTTACCCAAATTGCAGAGGATCGTGGAAATTCCACACGTGTCTGAATCTTAATTTGGGGAATTT
Source organism: Gambelia wislizenii (assembly GCA_030847615.1). Taxonomy (NCBI): domain Eukaryota; kingdom Metazoa; phylum Chordata; class Lepidosauria; order Squamata; family Crotaphytidae; genus Gambelia; species Gambelia wislizenii. The sequence goes on along the minus strand of JAUMIR010000001.1, from coordinate 496,923,828 downwards.
AATTAGCTCAAACTAGTATGCGAGAGGTTGGGTAAATGCAGAGATCTTTTAACCAATGTATACCAGCACTCACTAAACAGATTCAAGCCAGAATGTACAATTAAATTATTTTTAATGGAATTTAATCTTAACAGCATTCACGCTAACACTCTAGCTTCAAGCAATCACACAAGGCTATCAAAGAAAGTAGGAAGCATTTGGATTGAAAAATAGAGTGAGGGGATTATGGGCTATACTATACCAATCAGAGGAGCAGAGATTTGTGCAGCAGAGGATACTCAGAGTTGCATTCCGAAGGTCATACAGCAAACTGGAGGTATGAAGAGGTACTGCAGACACTTTGGTGGTGTTTTAGGGTGATATTTGTATTCAATATTTCCCCTGAAGGGATGGGATTTAGAGTGGAATACAATGTTTCCTGGAGATTCCCAGGACTAGACAAAGGGTTCCCCAAATGTGTTAATGATAGTTGATGAGCTAGACATTTGGGACTGCATGGGCACAGGCAACCTTCTATTGTGATCGAGGAAAAAAGAGATAAAACCTGTTTTGCAACCATTGAGTGCTCAGCTATCCTTGACTGGATTAGTGGATGACTCACCTCCAGGTGTTCCCAGGAAGGACTCTGACCTGGCTGTGACCTGTTTGGGGAATTTTGAAAGTGCTTCCCTAGATTGTGTGTGACTCCAGCCTTGGTATCTGGGGAGTCCCTGGTTTACTTGACAACCATGTGGTGGGCCATAGCTAGCCAAATTATTAAATCAGGGTTTCTCAATAAGGGTTCCCTGGAACCCTAGGGTTCCATAGAAGGTTGCTAGGAGATATTGAGATTTTAAAAAAATAAACTTTTCTTGAGCTATAAATATAATAAATTTTAGGCAAGGGTTCCCTGAGACCTGAAAATTGTTTCAAGGGTTCTACTGAGGTAAAAAGGTTGTATTAAATATTACCAATTATACATTATTGAAAGGTGGGGGGCTGTCAAGGCAGGTAGCATAGAATCATAGAATCATAGAGTTGGAAGAGACCACAAGGGCCATCTAGTCCAACCTGATACCATGTAGGAATACCCAATCAAAGCACTCCCCACAACATAGAGGTCGCAAGGCAATTCCAGCATGTTTTTGCCCTTTTGGAGGGCATTGTAGGCTCCAGAGAGGCCTTTATTTCCAACAGGAGGTGACCCAGAAGTTGAGTACCAGGTACAGGTCCTATTGGAAAACAGGCCTCTCCTAGGGCTATAACGGCACAGAGAAGGCCAAAAAAAATGGTGAAATTGGCCCCATCACCCCTCCCAAGGAATTTGGGAACAAAAAAAAAAGCCCCATAATTTTGGAAGGATGTGGTCATCCAACATGGCCCACTAACCCCTGACAGTTGCATAGCCCAACATTTCACAGATGAAGACCAGGACATGTGTGGCCAAGCAACATCAGTGTGTGGCCAAGATGGCAAAAGTTGTTAACCAGGAAGAACACACAAGATAGGAGAGGCTACAGCAGTTTGATTTTGCCTAATCTCCTGGACAAGGCAAGATTCTACCCCCTCCTCTTTGCTCCACACTGCAGGTTTGCCTGTATTGGACCAACTAAAAAGCACAAATTACATCATGCAAACTTTCAAATGTTCTACATCTGGCAAAGAGGTTAAAAACCATATTAAGTTGTGAAAAAGCATAACATTTCAAATCCTTTAGCAGCAGCAAAGTAACTTCCATTAAGATCCAGGCTATCTTTGTTCTACGTGAGGCTAAGCCACTCCTCATAGGGCATGGCTTCCAGACCTTCCACCATTTGGGTTGCCCTCCTCTGGACACGTTCCAGCTTGTCCACATTCTTCTGGAATTGTGGTGCCCAGAACTGGACACAGTATTCCAGTTGGAGTATGACCAAAGCAGAATAGAGTGGTACTGTTATTTCCCTCAACCGGACATTATGCTCCTATTGATGCAGCCTAGAATCACATTGGCATTTTAGCTGCCACATCACACTGCTGACTTGTGGTCCACTAAGATTTTGCTACATGACCAACATGGCTACCCCAGAAGATGTCCCCAGACAGTTTTTGTGGTTCTTGACACCTCCAGAACTCCCAGGCCAATTTCCTTTGTCAAAGGGTGAATTGCTCTGGGTTCAACAACTTATCTTACAATTTACGTAATAATGGTAATAATATAAGCATCATCATCATCATCATCATCATCATTTTTAAAAGCTAGAAGTCAGTCTTTGACCACTATGCATTTGTTGCTTTATTGTTTGGCATTCCATGTAGCCTCCAGAGGGTCCCTAGGTATAGATGTGGCTTCCAGACCTGACACAGTAGCCAATCCCAGCCTAGGGGGACTGGCTAGTCAACAAGACAATATGAGGAAAGGAAGGCCGCATGGCTAAGAAAAGCCCATAAGGCTGATCTCAAGCTTTTCAAGTGTTCAGGATGCTCTAGTTCCACAGCTGTTGTCCTGTCTCTCCTTGTGGTAAATGTTTACTTGGACCAGAACAGAGAAGAATGGAAGGTGGTGATGTCACAGATGTTGTGTGACCATCTTTGGAATCCTCTAGAGTAAGGTGGGAATAAGAATGGGGAGGCAGCCGAGCAGGGAAAGCTGAACTCCCAATAATCCCAAGCATTGGCTTTCGTATCAGGGCCATGATCCTATCTAGGCCTCAGCTGAGAAAAGATCAAGAAAAGTAGAATTCACCTCACCAATGGTACAACCTACACAGGAGATTTGGCCTCAATGAGAAATCCAAGAAGTAGAGGGAAATCACTTTGAAACAGGCAAGGAAGGTAGTTCTCAGATAGCTCAAGTTTCTTTTTTTCCTCATCAGGCTTTTTTGCTAGATCTCCTTGGAAGGAAGACACTGAGGCAGTGCTTTGCTGCTGGGCCAGGAAGCTAGTAGACAATGAGCATCTCCCCCAGTTACCTCCAAGGCTGAAAGGCTCTTAGTGGTGGGCAGAGGAAATGAAGAATGGATGGTTCTGAGCTCATACTTGATCAGGCGATCCTCAGGAGTCCTCGAAGGAGTGAAGTGAGGCTAGACATAAAAGAGCAGAAATGCAGTGCTGAAATCAGCAACGAGAGTATCAATGAGATGATCAGCCACCAGGACAGTGGTGATGGTTGCCCAACACTGGACCAGGGAGCCCCAAAGAAAACCATTCCAGGCAAGGAAGAGCCAGATGCGTCCCTGCCAATAGATCATGGAGTGAGCAACCTCCGTGCCAAGCAAAAAGAATTGGTGGACCAGAGTCAACAGACAGCTGGGTCAGAGAGTGTTAGAAATAGCCCACCCTTTCGAAAGCCATCCCACCAAAGCAACCAGCGGTTCATAGGCCAGGAACCCTACTGGAACAGTCAGCCATTGGCCAGCCTGCAGTCTCAAATGGCTTCCCAAATGGAGCACATGAAGGAAACAGAGGCCAAGGAGGATGTCACCTGGGTCAACCATAGAACGGGCAAACTGATGAAATGCAAAGGTCAACAGACAAGCAGGATATGGGAGTTGAAGCCACTTTCAGAAATTCTGCAGCCTTGGATTCAAGAATCCCAGATTCAAGGTCAAGATTCAAAGAAAGGAGCACACCAGAGCAGATCAAAAGGAGAGATCCTGTGCTCAGAAGAGACAAAAGCTGAGTTGCCTGCCAAGCAGGAGTCTTGCTTCAGCAGTCAGCGATCTGGAGAACAAGAATTACTGAGTGGTCCACAGCCAGAAGAAAGGCCATCCCAGCTTGAGAGTCAACATCTACAGAATTCCCAAAAGCTTAACCAGCAACCAGAAGAAAAGAAACCATGCAATGACAACAAACAAGATGGTGATCAAGCTTTTCCAAGGACCAGCAAATCATCCCAAGAGCAGCCTATAAATGTAGCTGGTGTTGAAAGGGACCTAACTTGGATCAGCCCAAAAACTGGCTTAGAAATGACCTGCAAAAGTCAGCTGACAAGCCAGGTTTGGGAATATAAGGCTCTTTCTGAAATCCTGGGGCCATCAGTCCAAGAATCCCAGAAAAGCTTAGAAGCAAAGAGAAGAACAGAGAGGAAGTCAGAAGGAAAGGTCAATTTCACTGAAGGGACAAAGTCGGAAGCACCAGCTATGGACGAACCACACAGTAGCCTCCAACAACCCCAAGAACAAAGATTAGTGAGTGGTTTACAGCTGGAGTACTGTCCACTGTCAGAAGATTGGATTCTCAGTGAAGAACCAGCCTCTCCAAAAATCCCAAGATCATCCCAAATGAAGTTCACAAATAAAGCTGATGTCAAGGAAGAGATCGTGTGGATCTGCCCCAAAACTGGCTTGGAAATGAAATGCAAATCTCAACAGACAAGTACAATTTGGGACGGAAACCTGCTTTCAGAAATTCTGCAGACTACAAGTCGGGTGTCTCAGAAAATCAGCCAGGAAAGTGTGACAAGAGACAAACACATCGGGCACATTCATGACTGCGGTAGTAAAACCAACAGAGAGATGACAAAGTCATATACAGAAGGAGAGGATGAAGTACAGCAAATGTATAGCATAATTTCCATGGAAGAAGGAATCTTGTTCAACAGGAAGACTCACAAGATCCTCATCAATCGCAGTCAGCAGACAAGTGAGACCACACTCTGGACTACCAGGGGAACCACAAAGAGCAAAGAAGCAAGGTTGGGAGTGGATGGGCCTCATGTTGAAAGGGAGCAGTTTAATGGCCAAGAAACCCAACGAGAAAGACAAGAAGGCCTGAGTCCGCAGGGCAAGCCACCTCATGGAAGCCCCTTGGTTCAGGCTGAAGACTCAAAAGGCAATGAAGAAGGTACTTTATTTTTAAAAAATATTTAAAATAATCTTTATTATTTCATCTAAGTTACAAAGGCAATAAAAATCAAACATGGAATAACAAAAAAACCATAAAGACAGACATCAACAAACAATCTCTAATAACAACCTCACCCTCCCCAACCCCCCAAAAAATTCCTGCACATCTCTGTCTACAGTCTCTAAATTAAATTCTAGATTAATCCTCTATAACTAAGCCATCTTTAAATAATCAACCCTTCTCTCTTATCCTCTATATTTAACTAACACAGACAAGAAAAAAGATAACATTAACAATAGTCATATTTATGGTTTCCAACGTAACTATAAAATAGAGAAATAGTTCCAACCTAGATGACAAAACCTAAAATCACTTTATCCCCAATTTTTTGAAAAAACAGTCTATAAAACATTGTGAGGTTTGCAAATAAGAGTGTATCAAGTGCACTTTTATTCTTCATCATCATCATCATCATCTCCTCCTCTCTGGCTTTTCTTCGCAAATGAAGATTCAGGAAGGACTCATCCCGCGCTTTCTGCAAGCACGCTGACGACTAAAAAGGCCAGTCCGAGATAAACAAGTCCAGTTGCAGAAAGCACAGCAGAAGGTCTCCTTGGGTGATGTTTCCAGGTTGTGATTCTTTCTGAGTTGTCATTTCTCTTCAAGACTTGTTCGGCTTGAGTTCTCAAATAAGGCTGCAGCATTGTGGATAGTGCGTCTCCATGCCTCCCGATGTGAGGCCAGGGCGGACCATTGTTGGTGATCAATTTGGCCGAGCCTGAGATGTTGTTTCAGGGAGTCCTTGTATCGTTTTTTTTGGAGCGCCCCTCTTACGCTGACCCGTGGCGAGTTCACCGTAGAGTACTGTTTTTGGGAGGTGATGGTCCTCCATCCTAGAAATGTGCCCTGCCCAGCGCAACTGTGTTCTCAATATCATGGCCTCAATGCTGGTGATCCCTGCTTGCTCAAGGACATAATAATATTTATTTCTATCCCGCCCCTCTGCAATGCAGTTGGGGTGGCTTACATCATAAAAATCCCATAATTATATTAATACCCTAACCCACCCACCCCTTAAAACAATGTTAAATTAAACAGATTCAAAACATACAATAATTAAAAAGAAGAAAAAAATGAAATAATCCAGTGGCCGCTAAGGGAAAAGGCAGACGACTCTTGGGCCGGGATAGTTATTCAGGAAAGGCCTGCCGGAAAAGATCCGTCTTGACAGCTTTTTTAAAGCTGTCTAAGGTGGTAATAAGACGGATCTCATCCGGCAGGCCATTCCATAATCTGGGAGCGGCAGCAGAGAAGGCCCTCTGGGAGGTCACCGACAGCCTTGTTTTCATAGGCTGTAACAGATTCCTCCCAGAGGACCGAAGTGCGTGGGGAAGGTTGTATGGGAGGAGGTGGTCCCATAGGTAAGTTGGACCAAGCCATGTCGGGCTTTAAAGGTCGTAACCAACACCTTGTACTGTACCCGGAAACTAATAGGCAGCCAGTGGAGAGCTTTTAGCACAGGGGTTATATGCTCTCTTCTGGAAACGCCAGAATTCAACCTGGCTGCCATGTTCTGAACTAGTTGAAGTTTCTGAGTCAAGAATAAATGTGTTAATTTATCTGATGTGGCCAGGTGCCATAGTTTATCAAAATTTATCTTCAATTCTCTGTATAATCTTCTGCCTCCCATATTTTGTCAAGGTGATGGGACACGCAATCACAGGAAATTTATAGTGTAAAGAGCTGGCATGGTATATTGTACTACAGCCTTCAGAGGCCAGCAGTGGGCTGTCTAAATGCAGCTGGTGAGCATATCTAGATTATGTCTGAGAGACAGCCATGGGAACAGTAGTGTGAGGAGTAAACTTTTATCTGTATGGGAAAATGTTGTGTAGCCCATGTGTATGAAAAACACACACTGTATAACCCATGACTGTAGTGCATCTGTATAACTAGATGTTCCCACACACTGCCTATGTACTTGGACTTTGCTCTTAGACTGTTCACATGCAATCTGAGCTATACAGTGCAGGATTGTACTGTATGACCACTGTGTTATGTAGTCTGTTTGCTAGGAGTCTAAGACTCATAAATATTGCTTCAACATGCTCTAGTAAAGGAAAGTAGTTTAGACACAAGCCTGTGTCTGTGTGCTCATTTCTTCAGCCTGATGATTGCAACTCTGCTATAAGTTCTCCTGATATGCTCAGAGGAACCAGTGCACTACCATGACATATTTCACATATGTTATTCTCACAACTGTAACCATATAGCTGATTAATTCATTGTATTTTCTCTCTGACTCCCTTCTAAAGTCTGCCATGTTTAAAAGAAACAGTTCTGGACTTGATATTATTTCAATCTTCAAAATCTTATTTATTATTTTCTCTATTTTTTGCCAATATTTTTAGCCATTTTACATTTCCACCATAGGTGATAAGAGGAACCAATGACTTTATTACATTTCGAACACTTGTTATTGGCATTTTTATAAATTTTGGCCAATTCATCTCGTATAAGGTACCACTTATACTTCATTTTAAAGAAGTTCTCGTTCAAATCGTTACAAGTAAATTTCAAACCTCTATCCCATGTCTTCTCCCACTGGTCCAAATGAATGTTATGTCCCATGTCCCTTCCCCATTTCACCATACATTCTTTTATTTGTTCTGCTTCTGTTTCAAATCTCAACCATAATTTATACATTTTAGCAATCATATGGGATTCTTCTATGCCTATCAATTTTTCAAATTCTGGTTTCTCTTTTTTTGAAATTACAGTATAATTAATTTTGTCTTTCTCTTAATTGATAGTGTGTTAACCATTACATTTTATGCCCTTCATCCTCTAATTGTTGCCTTTCTTTGATTTCCCCGGTACTTTAAAAAGAGCTACGTGACCCACAGTTGAGTGAAGAGGTCCTGTTCCGGATTGAGTCGTCCTTTGTTTTTGCCCAGGTGGAAGATGACCTCCCCTCCATCTATGAGGGAGAAGATGATGGGAAGGAAGGAAGCTTTATCAACACGCAGACAGGCAAGCTATTGGAATCTCGCTGTCTCCAGACAGACATGCTTTCCTTCCAGAAGTCTGAAGGAGAAGCCAAGGTATTGTAATGTTCTCCTCACCCTGCCTGAAGAAAACTGAGGGCATTTGTTCACCATGAATGAAAGTAGCACTAACTATGTGCTAGTGCTTCAGAAGGAACAATGCCTGCATGATGGTGGGGCTGATGAGTGAAAGGTGAGAATGACCAGGACCAAGAGATGGGTATCCATCAAAGAGACTGGAGAGCTATGAAAGGCCAGCGTTTGGTGTTTCTGTTTACCCTGACAGATGTTGGTTAGATCAAGAAAAGTAACCCTTTACAAATGGGGTTGGGGGAAAGGCCAAAATAAAAAAAGGGGGGAAGTGCCATGGGAATGTCTACAGTCTATTTTATTTGGTTTAAATTTCAGTTTGTGGTTCCAGTTTGCAATTCTGGATGTACAACATAATACAGTAGGCCCGTGTATAATGAAGGGATCCATTCTGGGACCCTTTGTGTAGAATGATTTTCACACATAGTCTAGAACCCTATTTTTCTTACCCAAAATGAGTGATGAAGTATTCTCTCTAGGTACTTTTAGGTCCTCCAGCCTGACTCTATGGCCAACTTCCAGTGCAAGCATACCATTAAAACATGCTGTAGGTCCTAGAAAATGCCTAGAGAACTTTTTTTTTTTTTTTGGCTGCATATATTGAACCCGCATAATACAAGCTCACAAAACACTCAGGCCTACTGTGATGTGCTGTGATCTGATCTCCTGCTTCCTCCCAAGGTAAGTCAAACTAAGAATTAAGGGCGCCTTACACTGACCACCCAAAGAGCTTCAGAACCCTTCATAAAATAAAGCTGAAGTCTCCCCCTCCCATGAAGAAACTACTGCCAGGAACAAACCAAAACAGGGTTGAAATAAGTCTGTTTATAATTCTATCAGTTTATGATCAAATGTATGGCCACCCATCAGCTTATGATTGTGGGGGACTCACAGAAGCAAAGCATAGCATACAGTATTTTTTAAAAAAAAATAAATAAATTAGAACCAAAGCACAATAATTAAAATGCAATGGAAACAATAACATGAAATACAAACACTAACTTCCAGCAGAGAAATATAAAGCCAAACAGTAACTACTTAGAATATAAAATAGGATGTTTCTGTATCCTCTTTAAATGTACATTGTTTATGAGGCCTGTGTGGGTAATAGAAAGGTCTTCAACATGAAGATCATAAAGAAAATTCCAAGTGGGCCTGTTTGGACTACATGAGTGATGCATTCAAGCCTTTTACTCCATGTCTCATATCAAGTCTCAAATCTCTATCTTCAAGTCTCAAGTCAAGCCTCATGTCCTTGCATGATACAGTTGTTCCTTCGTATCCACGGATTTGGTATCCACAGATTTAAGTATTCATGACTTGAAAATATTCTTTTAAAAAAATAATCCAAAAAGCAAACCTTGATGTTGCCATCTTGTATAAGGGACACCATTTTGCTATGCCATTGCATATAATGGGACTTGAGTATTCACGGATTTTCGTATCCACGGGGGATCCTGGAACCAAACCCCAGCAAATATGAAGGGACAACTGTACTTTCAAGTCAATTCTCAACTCTGGGAGCCAACTTTAACAGAAAAAAAGGAGGAGGGTGGTATGTTTGGGGGGCAGGTGGTGGAGTTTCAATAACTAGAAAATCTGTCAGGAATGCTTTGATTGTTTATTCCTGCATGGCAGGGGGTTGGACTGGATGGCCCTTGTAGTCTCTTCCAACTTTATGATTCTAAGAAGATGTGCACAAAGTTAGCTTAAAAAAAGTTAAATTGTCAGCAAATGCCTTAGGCAATGGCTTTGAGGTGGGAGTTGAGGTCTAATCGGCAGCCTGTCCTGACTGCACATTGGAGGAGCCTTCTAAAACTTTTTGGAAAAGCTTTAGAAGGATTCTTCCACCTAATGCATTTGCTGTTACCGCTTCCATTATGTGATGGTAGGCAAAAAACAGCAGGATCATGGGAGTTTGTTCAAAGAAGGAAAACCATTTTCCATTCCATAATGTTTCTGGATGAATCTTCGTTTATGAAGAAAAGCCAGAGGATGACTGTGTTAGGTTACTGAACCTAGGCCAGCAAGTTGATTACTAAAAATATACAAGTTGCAAGTCAAGTCGAATCAGTGCATCATTTATTGTCAAGTTGAGTCTTAGTCAAATCAATGAAGCAACTTGAGTCAAAGTCAGTTGACTAGAGTCTACATCACTGTTCAACACACATGGCAACACCACCAAGAAGTCCATTCTGTTAATAGGTGGGGTCAACCCAAGTGGGGGAAAGCCACCCTGGGAAAGTATTGGATTGGGTGCCCTCCCTCAGCTTTCAACATGGGTTGGAATTGCCCAAACTTCTCTATATTTTTCAACTGCAAATCCCAGTATTCCTCACCACTAGCTACCTAGGCTAGAGCTGTTCGGCACTTCTGTCCTACAACATCTGGGCAGCTACATCATTTCCAGCCCTGCTCTATAGCTTTCATATAGCATTGGTAGTGTTTATAGCAGGGATGAGGAACCCATGGTCCTTCAGCTATGCTACTGGACAACAGCTCCCATTATCCTTGGCAATTACTGGCTGGAACCATTGGGAGTTGTGCCCCATTGACTTCTGGCCCACCACAGGTTCCCAATCCAGAGCAGTATTTGACTGCAATTGGAAAGGTTTCCACTCTTTGGTAAAGTTGCATTGAAGCAAATGCCTGTCCAGCTGCTTTTTTTGTAAGACAGTGGCATCTCACTTGAAAGTTCCTTCATGGAGGCTCAGTTTTCCACTGCTGTTGTTGCTGTTGGTAACAGCACTAAGTACCACTAAGTGGGTTTTTACTTGTGGTGACTTCCAAAAGCCTGGTCATTAACACCTCAGCTCCAGTCTTGCAGACTTAGAGCCCTGGCTTCCTTGAGGGAGTCAAGTTATAGAAGAATCATAGAGTTGGAAGAGACCACGTGGGCCCTCTAGTCCAATCCCTGGCTGTGCAAGAATACACGATGAAAGCACTCCTTGAAAGATGGCCATCCAACCTCTGTTTAAAGACCTGCAAAGAGGGAGAGTCCCTGGGCTTGTCTACATGTGGGGCCAAAAGGTCAACTACAGCCCCACCCCTGTGTGATGGTTCTCTCATGTGGTGAGTTCATTCCTCCTCTTCTGCTGAGCAGAATGGGTCCTCCAGAGACCATTTATACTACCTGCCACCACCCACTGACTTTAACCCTTTCTGTGTAACCCAATGGGAAGTTACTGGGTTCAGTTACTGGGTTCAGTTTTTTGCAGAGCTTCACCACCCACCACCCCTTTGAAAGGAAAGCCAAGCAAGGCACATGAACAAGTACTGTGCAGAAGGAAGAGATAGAATCATAGAATTGGAAGAGACCACAAGGGCCATCTAGTCCAACCTCCTGCCATGCAGAAATACACAATCAAATCATTCCCAACAGATAGCCATACAGCCTCTGTTTAAAAACCTCCAAAGAAGGAAACTCTGCCACACTCCCAGGCAGCAGCATATTCCACTTTTGAACAGCTCTTACTGTCATGAAGTTCTTCCTCATGTTTAGGTGGAATCTCTTTTCCTGTAATTTGAACCCATTGCTCCATGTCCTAGTCTCTGGAGCAGCAGAAAACAAGCCTGCTCCATCCTCAGTATGACATCCCTTCAAATATTTAAACATGGCTATCATGTCTCCTCTTAACCTTCTCTTCCCCAGGCTAAACATATCCAGCTCCCTAAGCCGCTCTTTATAGGGCCTAATGGCTTCCAGACCTCCCACTGTCTTGGTTGCCCTCCTCTGGACACATTCCAGTTTGTCCATATTCTTCTTGACTTGTGGTGCCCAGAACTGGACACAGTATTCCAGGTGAGGTCTGACCAAAGCAAAATAGAGTGGCACCATTACTTTCATTGATCTAGAGATTTAAAGGAAGTTTATTCTAAGCAGAAATGACACAGTGGACTTTTTCGGATGTTTAAAAAGTAACTCAAGCAGCCTCGTCAGCTTGCGAGGCTGCTGCGCTGCAAGGCGTCAGTTTCAGATGACGCTCGCCCCTGCCGGTACTGTTGCGGTACCGCGGGGAGAGTTGAGCGTCATATTTCCTTGATTTTTACTCACGAAAGTTGATCGTGATTAAAAATCAAGGAAATATGACGCTCAACTCTCCCCACGGTACCGCAACAGTACCGGCAGGGGCGAGCGTCATACGAAACTGACGCTTTGCAGTGCAGCAGCCTCGCAAGCTGACGAGGCTGCTTGCGTTATTTTTCAGTGTCCGAAAAAGTCCAGTAAGAAAAGGTATCTCTTCCACGGAAGGCTCCTTCCTTCCAGGTACACTTGGGGGCTACAAGTTACAGATAAGTCTGTTCATTTCAGAAGTTTATAAACTAAACATAAGCCCTAATGTGACTAAACTAGACAGTTCCCTAATGTACTTAAAATGGTGCAGTCCAGATGTGCTGGCTGTTCATGGGGGTTGGGAGACTGGGCTTTTCAGCTCAGCCTCTACCAAGAACCCACTCATAGCTGGCTCCAGCCTCTCTTTGATCTTCTCCTTTGTTCTTCCCAGCCTAGTGGCCCTGAGGCAGTATTTATCACCTCGTCTTAGAAGCATCTTAAAGATTGCTTCTGCTGGACATCTTCACTGGTCAGCTACCCCTCAAGACCTGTAACTCCTTCAAGATGCTGAAACCAATAAACTACAACTTTCCTCTCAAAACCTAGCTAACCCTTTGTTTACTGGGTTAGCTGTGCTGCCCAGAGAATGGGAGAGTCCACGATCACACCCTGCATTCACCCAGAAGCCCTGCACAGTATTTATTCTCAATAGAGACGTTGGCCACTTGTCTGCATTGTCTCTGTAGATTATCGGCTGCTGCTGCTGCCACTGCTGCACCACTGCCATGGCCAATTTAAAGCTCAGAAGGCAAGTTCCCAGGTGAAGGAAGAGATTTTCTCCCTTCCCTGGTGCAGCAGTGCTGCTTCTGCCCACTCTCTGCTCGCCTGTCGCTTGCTTCAAGTGCTTCTTCCAGCAATGTGTGAGCGGCACTGCTGAGCCAGGGGAAGGTAGAAAGCCTCTGCCTTTAGTTTGGAATTTGCCTCCTGAGGTTTAAAAGGGTCATGGTGGAGGTGGCAGTGGTGGTAGCAGCCTGTGGCAGTGGAAAAAAAAGTGGAGAAAACCCTAAATACTGAAAACTCTGCATAAAGGTAAAATGCCCTGGAATGCTCAATTCATGTGATTCAGGGAAGGGACATATGTTGTGTGGACTGATTGCCACAGATATGAGGCAATTCACAGGAGATTTGGGGGAGGTTAAATAGCGTAGATCTGTTATTCTTAAAAATTTCTTACCAGGGACCCCTTTCAATATCTTTTGTTGCCACAGACAACCCAAGAGTTAAATCAAGATTTAAAACCCTAACAACAACACAACTACACCATTCATTAAATCATAGAGTTGGAAGAGACTGCAAGGGCCATCCAGTCCAACCCCCTGCCATGCAGGAGCACCCAAGTAAAACACTCCTGAAAGATGGCCATCCAGCCTCTGTTTAAAAACCTCCGAAGAAGGCGACTCCACCACACTACGAGGCAGTGCATTCCACTGCTAAATAGCTCTCAGTGTCAGAAAGTTCTTCCTAATGTTTAAGTGGAATCTCTTTTCCAGTAGTTTGAACCCATTGCTCCATTTCCTAGTCTCTGGAGACACGGAAAACAAGCTTGCTCCATCCTCAGGATGACATCCCTTCAAATATTTAAACGTGGCTATCATGTCCCCTCTTAACCTTCTCTTCTCCAACTAAACATACCCAGCTCCCTAAGTCACTCCTCAGAGGACATGGCTTCCAGACCTCCCACCATTTTGGTTGCTCTCCTCTGGACACATTCCAGCTTCTCAATATCCTTTCTGATTTGTGGTGCCCAGAACTGGACACAGTATTCCAGGTGAGGTCTGACCAAAGCATTATAAAGTGGCGCTATTACTTCCTTTGATCTTCCCTTGAAGAAGCACTTGAAACAAACGAATCTTCCCTCAGGGGCACTGGAGGGGGAGGGAAGACTTTTCTCCTGCTTATTCCCCTAGGCGTCCCCAGACCACAGGTTAAGAACCATTGGTGTAGACAAGCCCCATGAGTCAATAAATTCCACTGTCAAATAGCTCTTACTAAGATGAGGGTCTTCCTCATCTTTAGGTGAAATCTCTCTTTTTGCAATCTGGATCCATTGATTTATGGCCTAGTCTCTGGAGCCGCAGAAAACAAACTCTGTTCACCTGTTCACCTTCTACATGGCATCCCCATGGGTAATTAAAGATTTCTATCATGTCATGGGGCCATTGTGGTGCAGTGGTTTGAGTGTTGGACTACGACCCTAGGAGACCAGGGTTCAAATTTCCACTCAGCAATAGAAATCCACTGGATGACTTTGGATAAGTCATACTCTCTCAGCCTCAGGGAAAGGGAAGGGAAAATCTGCTCTGAATCATAGAATCATAGAGCTGGAAGAGACTTCAAGGGCCATCCAGTCCAACCCCCTGCCATGCAGGAATACACAATCAAATCATTCCCAACAGATTGCCAGCCAGCATCTGTTTAAAACCCTCCAAAGAAGGAGACTCCACCACACTCCCAGGCAGTGCATTCCACTTCCAAACATCTCTTACTGTCAGGAAGTTCTTCCTAATGTTTAGGTGGAATCTCTTTTCCTGTAGTTTGAACTCATTGCTCTATGTCTTAGTCTCTGGAGCAGCATTCTGACCAAAGCAGAATAGAGTGGCACTATTGCTTCCCTTGATGTAGACACTATACTATTAATGCAGCCTAGAATTGCATTGGCTTTTTTAGCTGCTTCATCACACTGCTGACTCATGTCCAGCTTGTTGTCCACTAAGAATCCACTAAGACTCCTAGATCCTTTTTGCATGTATTGCCATCAACCCAGGTGTCACCTTTCCTGTATCTGTGCATTTCATTTTTAGTGCCTAAGTGTAGTATCCTACATTTCTCCCTGTTGAAATTCATTTTGTTAATATTGGCCCACCTTTCTAGTCTCTTAAGGGGGTCATTTTGGGTCCTGATCCTGTCATCTGGGGTATTAGCTACTCCTCCTAATTTGGTGTCATCTGCAAACTTGATAAGCATGCCATCTATTCCCTCATCCATGTCATTGATAAAGTTATTGAATAGCACTGGGCCCAGGACAGAACCCTGTAGCACCCCATTGGTCACTTCTCTCCAGGATGAAGAGGAGCCATTGGTGGCTAACCTTTGGGTTCAGTCAGTCAACCAGTTACAACTCCACCTAACAGTTGAACAGGAGAACATGGTCACTCTCCCCTAGGGATCCTGCCACCCTGTTAATCAGATCATTTTTGTTAGTGATGATCAGATCTAAAATAGCTGATCTCCTTGTTGCCTCTTCCACCTTCTAGACAATAAAATTTTCTGCAAGGCAAGCAAGAAATCTGTTGGACCTTAAATTCTTGGCAGAGCTGGACTTCCAACAAATATCATGATAGTTAAAATCCCCCATTACTACTACATCTCTCCTTTCTGAATGTGAGGTCATCTGTTCCAGGAAGGCATCATCCAAATCATCAGTTTAGCTTGGAGGCCTGTAGTAGATTCCCAGAATGATATCCCTGCTGTTTCTCTCTCCCCTAATTTTTACCTGGATGTTCTCAACCTGGTTCCCAAGATTTAAGTCATGGATCTGTTCACAGGTATACACATCCTTAACATATGATGCTACCCCACCACCCTTCCTGTTTGGTCTATTTTTCTGAAATAGGTTATACCCCTCTATTAGTACATTCCAATCATGAGACTCATCCCACCAGGTTCAGTGATGCCTATGATATCATATTTGTTTTGCTGTACTAAGAGTTCAAGTCCATCCTGGTTATTTCCCATGCTCTGTGCATTCATATAGAGACATCTGAGACCACATGGGTCATTCCCCCTATCTGCCTTTTCAAGCATTTATTCCCCCCATTGTTGGGTTGTTGTGTTATTTGCCTTGTTCTCTGTATAACATTTGGGCTACTATCTCTAGCAATCGATGAACTCCTGTGTGATTTCCAGCCAGGACTATTTGAATCTCCCCTGCATTTTCCTTCATTTTAGTTCAGGCCTTAGTATGTCTGAGCATAGGAATGTTTCTTTGCATTAGAGTTGTGGGACGAGCTGAAGAATTCCCCTGCATTTTTCCAGGTTTGGTTTGTCCCTTCCCAGAAAACTCTGTTGAGCTAGAAGTTTTTAGTTTTGTTCAGTCTTTGCTGTGAGCTTGCAGGGAGCTGTTTTATTGGTGGCAAACAGGCCTAGACAGCCGGGAAGGGCATTTCTTACACCATTTAGCCAAATTAGTTGCCAACAACAAATAAGTCAAAGGAATCAGGAGCTGAAAGACCCTGCACCAGCTCCATTGAGTGAGGAGATCAAACCCAGAGAGATGACACCCTGAAGATTGCTGAAACTCAAACTGTAAAGTACCTTTTATTTCAAGCTTTCAGAGCTGTGGAGGAGAAAACCCTTTACTTTTGTTCTTTAAAATAAACTTCCTCCTTTTTTAAACTTTATATTCAGCATCAGAGCCTTTTGGGGTAAAAGAGTTTGGTCTCACCAGGATACTGGCGCTGCACACCCAAACCTGCCACCACCTTTAGTTGGGTGTGTCTTCACATCCTGCCTTCAAGAGTACTGTCTCTCTCCCCCATACAACTCAGTTTTAAAGCTCTTTCAGGCTCTTCACAAAACCATTCCTACCAACTGGTATGAGGTGTAACCCATCTCTTGCCAGAAGTCCACTTCCCTGAAACCGCATCCCATGGTCCAGGAAGCCAAATTGTTCCCGGTGGCACCATCTGTGTAGATACTGAAGAAATCTTGCTGTTTATAGGTTCACCATAGGGTTGCCATAAGTTGGAAATGACTTGAAGGCACACAACAACAATAATAAAGGCTTCATCTGGAGTATGCATTCAGTTCTGGTTGCCTAATTTTAAGAAGGAAATAGATAAGTTGGAGCAGGTTTAGAGAAGGGAAACAAGGATGAGAAGAGGTATGAAGAAGAAAACCTATGAGGAGAGGTTGAAGGAGTTGGGCTCATTCAGCTTAGAGAAAAGAAAACTGAGGGGTGACATGACAGCACTCTTTAAATACCTCAAGGGTTCTGTCACAGAGAAGAGGAGGCAAGTTTATTCTCTGTTGCCCCAGAGAGTAGGACCAAATCTAATGACTTTAAGTCACAGAAGGATAGATTTCAAATGAAAATTAGAAGCAACTTCTTGACAGTAAGAGCAGCTGGGCATTGGAGCCAATTGCCTAGAGAAGTGGTGGGGTCTCCTTCTCTGGACATCTTCAGAAAGAGACTGGACAGCTACCTGCTGGCGATGCTTTAGCTGGAAATCCTGAACTGAGCAGGGAGTTGGACTCAATGGCCCATGAGGCCCCTTCCAACTCTGTGATTCTATTATTCTAATCACACACACTCACACAAGCATAAACTGGCACTTGGCCCTAAACTTTAGAAAACAAGAGAGTTGAAACAGAACTATTTTTTCTGGTCAGTAGATGACCTTACAGTGTGGCCATGTGAGAAATGATCACATAATAGCCCCATGTCTCCTAGAAAGGGGTTGTAAGTCAGGCCTGGCTCCAATTTTCTTCTGAGTCTGATACACCTTGATGAGAAACTTAATTCCTCACCTCTAAAAAGGGTTCAGGCAATGAGAACTTGGCTCCAAATGGCTGTGCTAAAATAACAACCTTGACCTGATGGGATGGTGAACTCAATGCCTCTCTCCCTTTAATGATTCCATCAAGGCTATTGATCAAATGGTTTCACTATATATGTTTTTACTCCCTGCTGCAAGAGATTGTCATCATCATCCGCAACTCAATATCCTCTCCGGTGGGCTGAGTGTCTTTATTAAAGCTCCTTTCCTGAGTTGCTGCACAGACCATTCTGGTTCTTCCACCTCAATAAGGTTATTGGAGAGATGGGGACAGTTGGACAAAGAGCAATTAACATTTCGTTGTTTAAACAAGGCAAGGAGACCTTTAGTTTAGAACTGGGGGTGGGGGGGAGAGAACAAATTTATTTGTTTCTTTGATTTATACCCTGCCTTTCTTCAAAACCTATCAGTTAAAACAGAATGTTATGCATGTGTAAATACCCTAAGGGTACCAGAATCCTTCTGATCTTGGCTGGTAAGCAGGGCCAGCCTTGGTTAGTACTTGGGTGAGAGGCCACCAAGGAATCCCAGGTACTGTAGGCTAGATTTCAGAGGAAGGACTGCAAAACCACCTCTGAGGACTCCTCGCCTAAGAAAACCCTCTGAAATTCATGGGGTTGCCATAAGTCAACAGGTGACTTGAAGGCGTACGCACACACGCACGCACACACATACTTTCAATTACATGCAGAAATGAAGTAAGCAAAGCAAAAACATCCCCACAGTGGGATCAGAACGAATGAAAGAAAGTCCTTCTTCACACAATGCACCATCAAATGATGGATTTCACCACCATGGGCTTAGCAAGCTTGATACAAAGAATTAGACAGATCAAGGGATGATAGTTCCCTAAATAAGGAATAATGTTTACCACTTACAAAGTGCTTGAAGGTATTGAAAGATACTTGCCTGATTGGTCATGACCACAAAGTGGAACCTCGGCATCCAGTGATAATTTATCTCTGAATGCTACCTGTTAGGGAAGGCAGTTACATTTCTGCTCTGTATTTCTGGCTACACAGCTTTCCCTCTAGAACAGTAATTTTATTACTTTATTGAAAAATAAAAAGCAGCAATATACAGTCCACTGGGGTTTGGTTCCTAGACTTACTATGGATGCCGGAAACCATGGATAACTCTCAACCCTTTCAAAATAAAGGACTTCTAGTAAAAACATACCATACAGTTGCATTGGAGGACCTAAAAGATGCCTAGAGAGGATGCCT
Source organism: Gambelia wislizenii (assembly GCA_030847615.1). Lineage (NCBI taxonomy): Eukaryota > Metazoa > Chordata > Lepidosauria > Squamata > Crotaphytidae > Gambelia > Gambelia wislizenii. The sequence goes on along the minus strand of JAUMIR010000001.1, from coordinate 496,904,990 downwards.
CTCTAGGCATTTTCCAGCATGACTCTATGATATGTGTCCTATTTTGTGTTCCACAGATAACTGAAACCGCAGATATTGGTTCCACAGATATGGGGGGTCCAACTGTACATAACATAATAACAGAACTAATACCAAACATTTATAAAACATATAAACATAGGCATAAGTCATGAGTTATTACCTAATACAGTATTCTTTTTAATCACAATGTCTGAAGACATGATAAGAAGAAGGTTAAGCTGTTGTATTACTTGATAGGGTTCATTGAATTTTCATCCATTTAGAATAGGAATCCAAAGCCAGTGCATCTATACAGAAGTCTGGCTGATCCAAGGGGGGATGCAGTCAATGTGAATAATGTATTGATATATTAAATAAAGGCCAATCAATCCTCATAGAATGTGTTGTCTCTTTTGTGTCCTTGTGCTTGTCTATATGGGCTAAATACTCCATCTTGCCCCCATCTCAGAGCCCTACAGTCCATACAACATAGGGCATTTGCCCTGTTCTGCCCCCAGCTAGTCCTCATCAACCCCAGGGCAGATATGGGGCTGAGATGGGGCGAAGGCAGGGTAGAGCCTGATAAAGCTTTATAGGAAAATACCAAGATTACTCTGTTATAGTAAAAATGAAATGTACAGCTATAGGATGGGTGACACTTGGCTTGATGGCAGTACATGTGAAAAGGATCTAGGAGTCTTAGTGGACCATAAGCTGAACATGAGTCAAAAGTGTAATGCAACAGCTAAAAAGGCCAATGTGATTCTAGGCTGCATTAATAGGAGTATAGTGTCTAGATCAAGGGAAGCATTAGGCAGCTTATTATGCTCTTATGAAGAAGGTTCCATTCTCTGTATCTCCAGGTAGGGCTTCTGGGAAAGAATCCTGCCTGAATCCATGAAAAGCCATGGCAGTACATAGTTAACAATACAGAGCTGGATAAGCCATGGTTGTGACCCCATATGTGATGGCTTCCTCTGTGACTCTCTGAGCTGCAGCCCTCCACAGAACAAAAGATTGCTCATCCTCATACATAGTCATCCCTGCCTCCACATTTTGAGATGGTTGAGTCCCAGCAAGACTGTAACATCATCATCATTGCTGTCAAGGTCCGAAGTGTGGGTGGCATGGTCTTGGAACAGGGACATCAGGACCAGGTTAGGAACACATGAGACAGAGTCCAAAGTCAAGGCAGGGTCAAAGATAAGCCAAAATCTAAAACAGTCCAGGGTCAGCACATGTACTGAGAAGTCCAGAAGGCCAGAGGAAGGCAAGGTCCAGAGGAAGGGAGTGCCAGGTCAGAAACACATGAGTCAGAGGTCAAGCAAGCCCAAGTCCAAAAACAGTCCAAGGTCAGAGCACATACCAGATATCCAGGGGTTAGAGGCAGGTCCAAGAGGCAAGCAAAGGTCAGAACATGAATAGGAGGTCAAGGAAACAGATTGAGATCAAGATCCAAGAGCAAGGAGCAGCTACAGATAGCACAGAAGGCCATGTTGTGGTGGCCAAGACTGAGGGCCAAATACCACTCTTAAATAGCAGTTCCCCTGGCTGCTTCAGGTGTGTTGCCTGATTGCACCCAGCTGCGACTGATAGCTTGGCCCTGGTTCTTCCAAGACTCCCACAGCCAGGGCCTGAGTCTGCAGAGAGGTAGTGCTGGCTGCTGCAGCCAGGGGCCTGGTCCTAAGAGGAGACGCAGATCCTGCCAATTGTTACCTGAATTGTGTGGGGTCCTCTGATGACCTAATATTAAATTGGTGAAGTTAGCTAACTCAACTTGGCATGTGAGAGGTTGGGCAATGGTGGGACCTTTTAACCTATGTATACTGGTAATAACGGAGGAGACCTTAAGCCAAAATGTACAATTAAATTACCTTTATTGAAAATTAATATCAACAGCATTCATACAAACACTCAGGCTTCAGACACTCACATAAGGCTATCAAAAATAGCAGGAAGTATTTGGCTAGAGGAACAGAGTAAGGAAAATCATGGATTATACTGTACCAATGCTGCAGAGGTGAGATTGCGAAGTAAACTGACGGTAAGGAGGGCCAGATGATAAACTGGTGACACGAACTGATGTGAAGTTGGGAAGCAGGGGATTCATGCATACTTTGGTGGTGTCTTGTGGTGATATTTATATGAAATAATTTCCCTGAAGGGATGGGAGTTTGAGTGGAATACAATGTTTCTTGGAGGTTCTCAGTACTAGACAATGGGAGCACCAGAAGAGTTAATGACCGTTAGTGGTTGATTCTTTTAGAATTGAGAAGGAACAGGCCAGGTATTTTGTTGGAGGGGAGTGGGAGAAGAAGGCCTTGTTTTACAAGCATTAAGGTCTCTGTTACCATTGATTGGATTAGTGAATGACTCACCTCAGGTGTTAACTCTCTGACTTGAGCGTTTGGTTTTGGGGACTTTCCAAAGGCCTCTCCATTGGTCTTACATAAAGCCTGCCTTGGTATTTGGAGGTTCCTGGTTTATCTGCAACCACGTGAATGGTCACATTTAGCCAAATTATAAAATATAGCCAATTATTTGACATTCCAAGATGGGGGCTATCAGAGTGGGTAACAGCATCAGCATCATCATTATTGTTGTTGTTGTTGATTTTCTGAACATGTTGAAGAGCTCCAAGACCAACTGAGGAGCAGAGTCGACTCAGCGTTTGCTCAATCACTCTTCCTCTGTTCCAAGATCGATTTTGGAGAAATGATCCAATGAAGGTTATGGTTAATGTGTTAATGTATAACCAAAATGTAATTATTTGGAAAACAATTGCTATCCATGGTGATCAATAAGGATAAGGTTTATGACTCCATGACTTGGACAGAGGGGGAGGTGGAAGGGAGGGATAGAGGGAGAAATATACCTTAAATTATGAAACCTGTTTAGGAAGAAGGAATCATTGTTATGTATCATGGCTACAACTGTTATTGTTAAAAAAGGAGGGGGGAAACCTCAGCATTCGCTCAGTGCTAAGCATGTTCTACCTCTGAGCGAAAGGAAACAAACTGCCATTGAGGAGCATACAGTTGAAAACTGGGAGAAATCAAGAGTAAAAGATTTTGCAAGCCCAGCACATGAAGTGGGGAACAGGGACATCTGGAGATTTCTTCCATGACAACAACAGTATCCTTGCAAGACCGGCTCCTCCAACCTGCTTCCAAAAATCGGTTTCGTTTGCCATTCCCATAAAAGCGGAGATGGGCCATTTGGTTTATGGGTACTTTGGCAACTAGCAGAAAATGGCTTGAGTATGCCAGCCCACAAATTTCAAACAGGTTTGGAATTTTTTTCCCCAGGCCGTCTGTGTGTGAGAGCTGAATGACTTTTTTTCTTTTTTCCTTCAATTAAAAAATAGATATAAGCCTTTTCTGACTTTAGCAATCACATTTTCTCATGCTTTCTAAAGCATAAGCCTGTTTGTTTGTTCCAGTTGTTAAATGTCTTACAGCATCCAGCTCTATGGGTTTGCGGGATTTCTTTTTTCAGTGTCTACAACTCTGTTTTCTAGACAGCATATCTTTTCCCACAGAAACTGACCTTGGCACGGGTGATTGGGTTCCATAATAAAGATGCACCATCTAATAGTGAGGTTTCAGGTTATGGAGCTCATGCTTTCAACCATAACTAGGACAATGAATGGAAACCCCAAAGAGAGATGTTACATTTAAGAACAGAGAATCTGTCCAACTTGAAATCTTATTCCTCTTCTTTTCTCTTCTCTTCTCTTTTTACAGATGAAACTGTGGGCAAAATGTTAAGGATACATTCAGCAAAAACGTATAGGGATAATAGGGGAGGTACAAGAAAATACAGGGCAGATTCCTGTCGGTATCTTACACAAGTGTAAGTTAGGGGTGAAAGGGGGTGTTGAAAAATCATGTTTTTTGAGTGTCAATAAATGTCAGGGGATGACAGGACACTCAATCCCCGGCAGAAGCCAAAAAAACTAACTCAGCAGACTTAGTAGCAACCCGTTCCCAAGAATACACACACACAGAGTGTTTGACATCCAAATAAGCAGGAGGCACTTTTATCTTCAAAGTCAAACAGTTGCAATATGTACAAATATTTACAATGGAAGGTCAAACTGCTTCACCAGGAATCAGCATTCACAAGGAGAAGAGAAGTGAGCTTTGGACTAGCTCACTTGTATATATATCTACAGGACAATGCCCTCTAGCGGCCTGACTAGGCATGACTTGGTAGTTCAAGGAGTGCATGGTTCTGCAGTTGTTCAGCCATTTTACAATGGAATTCAGTCTCTGACTCCTGACAATAAACCCTCGGTGGGAAGAATCCTGGATCTCCACAGTTTGGGACATATTCTTTGCAAAATTCACTCGAGGTTGTTTTGTGCAGAAGGATATGGACAAGCTGGAACGCTGGACGTTACTGCAGAACAGCTCCAAAACTTCAGTGCAATCATGTCTGACACCTCTTGTTTCCTGGCTCTCTGACCTTAAGCATGCAATTTTGGACCAATCTTTCTGGCAACTCCTCTCTAAGCTGTGAATTCTGCTAAGGACTGCTTTCCCCCTTGGAACCTTAGACTACCCAAACCACACCTCTGTCTGTCACCTCATGTGAGTCTTGGAATGGACTGGCCTTCCCCTTCCAGTTCTTGTGGACTATTGGTGTGCTGACTTGGGCATTCACTTATACAGGACACCAAGTTTCAAATCCTCACTCAGCCTTGGAGACCCACTGGGTGACCTTGGCAAGTTACATTCTCTCAGCCTCAGAGGAAGACAATAGCAAACCTCTTCTGAAAAATGCTCACCAGGAAAACCCTACGATTGGTTCACCATAAGTTGAGTTAACTTATGCATTCCTGAATGGCAGGGAGTTGAACTAGATGGCCCTTGTGGTCTTTTCCAACTCTATGATTCTGTGAAGGCAAAGAGCCAGGGTGGTGTAGTGGTTTGAGCATTGGAGTAAAACTCCTGGAGACCACGATGCCATACCTGCCACCCCCTCCCCATTGCTAGGCAACAGAGCGTGGAGCTGTCTGCATTCTGTCCCAGCAGAAAAACTGATAACAGTTTATCAGTCAAGAGTAGCTTGCCTGTCTGGGGGTTCTAGCAGAAGCAAAGTCAAAAGTCAGTCCAGAAGTTCAGGGATCCAGTGAGCAGCAAAGTCAGACAGCCCAGGGGTCAAAGATTCCAAGCAGACAACATAGCAGGGGATCCATGGTGCACAAACATAAGGGCAGACAAAACATGCAAGTTGTTTCTGGCATTGAACTACTGTCCTTAAAAAGACAGGAGCGAGCTGGCTCTCACTCGTGCCATCCGCCTTCACGGCCTGACTAGTTCCCATTGAGATTGCATTTGCTTGTCCTACTTGGAGGCTGCTGTTCCCCTGGAGAAGCTGGCTCCTGGCCCATGACACAGGGTTCAAATTCCTTTTCATCCACAGAAACCCACTGGGTAATCTTGGGCAATGCTAGGAAAACAATGGCTGGAATCCTGTTGGGGACTTATATAAGACGGGAATCCTGTTGAGGACTTACATCTTTGTAAGTGGACTTACATCTGGGGGATTTAGGACTGGGCAGTTCTGTAATATCCACGCCCACAAAAAGACTGCTGTAGCACAGGGGAGACAGCAAAGTGACCAAATGGTTCGGTTTGGTCCCAGCAGCTACAAAATAAGGAGGAAACCATGCAACAACTTTTCCCAGACTGTCTTCCCCCACCCCTCTACCACTGCCGCCTGATTCCTTCCCTCTCTTGATAATGGTAATTTCTCCTTCTATTTCTATATGATAATTTCTCCTCAACTTTCATCTCTGCACTTCATCTTGCACAGAGTGGCTTTTGAGAGCCTGCCAGAGGTTCAAGACTGACATAAGGCATCAATTAAGGCTCAAGTCAAACTCTTTGAAATGTCTCTGTGTGGGAGCCATAGGAAATTGTTTCTTCTTCACAGGCAGCCCAGCAATTCAAGCATCAGCCTCTGATCAGCTGGGAGATAAAATTGTCTCCTTGTTATTTGCCAGAACACACATGTCATGGATGGGATCCCTGAGTCACTGAGTCCTCTCTAATGATGGGAAGAGAATTAAACAAAGAGCTGACACAACATCGTGGTTTGATTCTTGGATTCTGGAGCAGGGTTGGAATCCCTGCTAAGCCATGGAAACCCACTTGGGTGACCCTGGCCAAGTCATGCTCTCTCAGCCTCAGAGGAAGGTCATAGCAAAACCTCTTTGAAGAAATCTCACCAAGAAAACCCTAGAAGAGGGTTGCTGTCAGAGTCGGTTTAAGGCCCCTGCAGCACCTGCAGCCGCAAGGGGCCATGTCATATAATATTGGGAAGGGGGGCTGTAACCCTCCTCTTGCAAAAACATTATTAGTAATAATCTGAATATCCTGTACTGTGAATAGGTTAGGTTAGGTTACATTGACCTGAGATAAACATATGGGCCCCCCAAAATAAAGCGTAGTGTGGGGGGGAATTCCTTAAAAGCGGCCCTGGTTGCTGTATATCAGAGCTCACTTCATGGCATCTAATAGAGAGCCCATGTAGTCTATTGGCTTGAGCATTGGATTGGGACTCCAACAGATCAGAGTTCGAATCCTGGCTCAGCCCTGGAACCCCACTGGACGACTGTGGGCAAGTCATTCTCTCAGCCTCAGAGGAAAGCCATGGAAAACTTCCTCTGAAGAAATCTCACCAAGAAAAGCCTACCATAGCATCACCACAAGTCAGAGCCCACCTGAAGGCATTATGACAAAATCAAACTCTGAGGGCCTGTGTCTCATTTTGTTGAGGGTCAGCATGGTGTTTAGGGATGAGTGTAGGACTAGGACTGTGGGTGACCAGGGTTCAAATTCCTGCTTAGCCCTGGAAACCCACTAGGTGACCGAGTCACATTCCCTCAGCCCAAAAGGAAGGCAATGACAAATCTTCTCAGAGTTGGCTTAAACAAAAGATAGTTCACACATACCATTTTCTTTCTTTCCAACTTTTCTTAAACACCTCTTGAGAAGGAAGGAAGAGAGGAAGAGGAGGCAGGTTTTCAAAGCGGAACTTGCAAAGAAAATTGGCTTATCTCAGCATGACCTAAGGATCATTGGACAGGCATCTTTGGGCCTCCCACCTGGTCTTTCTCCAAGGTGAGAGAAGCAGGCATGGCCCACAATCTTACATTCTGCCTGTGTTGTATTGTGTAATGGGTATGCAGGGGGCGTTGTATGTGTGACAGCGTTTTCTCTGTAGCAGCACCCTGCTTGGGGAAGTTATGATCATGGCAACAAGTATCACAATTGTGACTATGGGTTTCTCTACACTGGCCAAATACCCCAGCTTGCCCCTGTTCCAAAGCCCCATAGTCCAAATGATTCAGGGCATTTACCCTGATCTTCACCCAGGCAGTCCAAATTACCCCCAGGGAAGATACGGGTCTGGAATGGGTGCAAGCCAGGATAGGGACCTTTTCCACATTTTAAGATAATACCCACTTTACCCCATTTTCACTGGATTGGGCACTGCGTATCCATTGAAGCCTGTCCCAGAACACCACTCCCCACTGCCACCACCAGCTCCCTGGTTCTCCCGGAAGCCAAGCAGGGGTCCGAGGCTGGTCACATGGTGGGGGCCTGAAGTCACATGTTGTGAGACCCCTGCCTGGCTTCCACATTAGCAAGAAAAGGGTGGCTGCAGAGGACGCAGAGGCTTGAGTGATGGGCCGGCATCCTGTTTCGATTCCATCCTGTTTTCTGCAGGTTACAAGGTGTGTGGAAATGGGCCACCTCTGGATACACTGGCGGGGAACCAGCATATACTGGCTAGCGTATATAAGCCCAAAGTAACAATTGTGAATATGAAACAGCTACAGGTGAGTAAGGACTTTCTCAGATGTGGCAAATATGGCGTCATAAGGATACCTAATGATTGCAAAAGGGAGTGCATACCAGACAACATTGTCCTTTTGCGATCATGTACATTCTAAAACCTGTTCCTTTTTATTGATGGTCCAAACCATCAATTGACCTCCCATGGTGCTTTGTTTCATGCCATTGTACTCACATGAATACAGCATCAATGGGCAAACACTTCCGGGTGAGATCAGGACAGCCAGGTAGGGGACACTCTTTTTATGACACCCCCCCTGTGTACTTGGGACTTTTTAAGTGTGTTTTTGTGCTTTGATGTACTTTTTATGTGTTTGTTTTATGTGTTTTATTTTTAAATTTCCCATGCTAGCGTATTCTCATGAGAATCGGCAAGATTTCAATTCCAGAAGTAGACTTCTGTTTGTGCTCCATTACTGCTGAGAAAGCCTCATTGATGCTGCTGAAAGTAGGTTGGGGGGGGGCGGTTGCTGGCATAAAAACATTTTAAAATATGCAAGGAGAAGAACCTTAATGGGGGGTGGTCTGATAAAGTCTTAGGTCTAGGTAACTGTTCCATACTCACAATTGCTACTTAGTCATTATTGTGGCACTATTGCCATGATCCTGACTCCCCCTACCAACCTACTTTACTGGGCATCAGCTGCATGGGGAGAAGAAGACCCATTCTGCTGGCAACCAGAGCAGAGATGGATGATGTTTCTGTCAGGTTTAGGGGGGAGGGGACCAGGTGGTCTCTCTAGGCATTGCGAGGTAGAATCATAGAATCATAGAGCTGGAAGAGACCCCAAGGGCCATCTAGTCCAACCCCCTGACACAGAGGAACACACAATCAAAGCACCCCTGACAGATGACCACCCAAGTCCTCCATGGGAAGTTGACCATTGAGCCATGTCAGATGCCTAGAGAGGGATGCTCTCTAGGCAATTTCTAGGTCCTCCAGCATGGTTCTATGGTATTCTATGGGCAGTTTGCTATTATACATTGTTTCACATATCTGTGGTAAGTCTGGGGACATATTCCCCATATAAATGGAGGGCGACCTGTGTACTTAACTAATGGCTAGGCGACTTGAATGTACATACACACACAATGCTAACCATTAAAGGATTTTGCACTGTTTTTCCATCTCTTTCTACTTAACCAATAAGTAGAAATCTGGAGGAAGTGGGGAGGCGGGACAAGGGAATATTGTGATACAAGTGGAAGATGGCAGAGTCTGAATCCCTCTTATAATCTCATGAGTAATGCAGGGCCATGGCCGAAGGAAAGGTTCATGTGGAACTGCACCATTTATTTATTTATTTATTTATACCCTGCTTTGCAGCCACAAGGCTATCAGAGAGGCTTACAAATTGTTTTTAAGCAATAGCAATTTACACTTCTACACTGCATTAAGCAGTTTCCAATGTGTGTTAGCATTGGTACATACACCAAAACTATGGACGGGAATTCAGAGTCTCTCAATGGAATCCTGTTGCCATCTTACACACAAGTAAGCTCTCCTACAGAAGTGGTTGGAAATTCCGCCCCCCACCCCTGCAGAACATTCATTTTAAGGTCATGAAAGCAGAGTTGCATATGTGGTACCATTTGCACCTGGGTACACAGTTGTGCATTTCAAATGGAAACGTGTGCAGTGCCATTGGGTATAAATGCACATTGTGCATGGAGACACATCCACATTGACTTGCACATTCATTTGCACAACTGGTGTCTTGTTTCAGTTGTGCAATGTTGTCATTCAACACACGGGCTGTGTAGCACAATTAATGCACATCCACATGCAGAGTTTTATGCTATGCAACTCTGGAACAGGAGTACAACCCAAACACAGTTAGAAGATCCTTGCGAGCCTCTGTGTGTGTGTTTAAACAATGTTTGCATCAGGATCTTGGTCAGCACCTTGGAAAAGAACAGGGGCCAGTCTATATGAGTGGGGGGGATGGAGTAACTCATAGTTATGGCATTTCGCAGCAACAGCAACATTTCTTAACAATTGTTTTAGCCACAGAAGACTTGCATTCCAGATGGCAGCCGCGAGTGATTCACTCACATTGGAACTTCACTGCTGCTGAATTTTTTTAAAGAAAACATTGTCTAAGGTGCTGTCGTGAAGCCCCAGCCCCTCCCTCTGTGCATACACACCAACACACACTTGAAAGGAGAGGCTTGTAGTAATAAAGTGATTTTCCAAGTTAAAAGGACAGTGGGAAAAACCACAAACACCCTATTTTATCGCCTTAGTGAGCAATCACTAAGGCAAAAATTCAATATGGTGGCAGTGGGCAATTGCCCTGTTAGCAAGCTCCACCCCTATGCTCATCCAGCCAATCAGCTTTGTGCATCCAATTGTATGGGGAAGCAATTCAAAGCAAATTGCTAACTAGCAGGAATTTGCATCCCTCACTAATTTTTTTTTAATTATGGGGAAAGCCGTGAAAGTTTTTCTAGCAGTTTTTGCCATTGGGGGGCCCCCCTCCTTCTGAATACTGTACATTGATGTGGGATCCCATTTAAACAGGTAGGAGTCCCAGCGAATTCCATTAGGTTTTCCATGGTTTTTTTCCAGGCTGTGAGGCCATGTTGTGGAAGAGTTTATTTCTGACATTTTACCTGCATCTGTGGCTGGCATCTTCAGAGAATGGTTGGGTGGGAGTGTGTGTGAGGTTTATATACTGTGAACCCCTGCTGGGAAGGATATGTAAATTTGTGTATTTGAATGGCTAGTTTCTGGGTTTATTTTCATCATTATTTATTTTATTTTATACCCCGCTCTTCAGCCTCAAGGCTATCAGAGAGGCTTACAAAAAATTGTTTTAAGCAATAGCTATTTACACATCTACACTGCGTTAAGCAGTTTCCAATGTGTGTTAGCAAATTGCCCCCCATCATTAGGTTTATTTTCATCATTTCGACAACCCCCAGGTTTGGTTTGGTTTTTTTACTGCAGCTTCCAGAATGCTGGGACATTCTGGAGTTATAGTCTGAAAAAGTAACTTTTCCAGGCCCTGCAGCAATCCCAGCTCTTTGCTTCATCTTGCTGTCTTATTCCATTCTATTCCCCTTCTTTCCTCCTCTCCCCACAAGTTTGTCTTGTCCTGCCTTCAGTGTGACAAACATTTTCTCCTTCCCAGAAACCCTAATCTTTCAAAATCACTCTCTTGAAATCAAGCCACTCCAATCAGCATTAAGTCTTGATTTGTGATCACACTGCTGACAAACCACCATGGTTGGGCCTTTCATTTCTCTTCATCACTGATGATGCATAGTCTTGCAGAAGGCATAAAAAATCACTCTTTCAGGCCTCTGACAACTGTGATGACAGACCCAAACGTTCTGGATTTTCTTCTTCCCATAGAGCTGAAAGGGATGAGGTAAGTGAAATGATGTCTCCCCAGTAAGGGTGGCCTGTTGTTTCGCTATCAGGAATGTGCTGAATCCACTTTTAACTTTATTCCATGAGCCATCCAAGGTGCTGCACTTACTTTGCATAGCTTGTTTAACTCATTGAAAGTTTGGGATAAAACCAAGGGTGGGTTAACTCTTCCTTTGAAATGGAAGCCTCTAGATTCCCCTGATTTCCATACCTCCTCCTGGGGAAAATGGTACAGGGATGGCAAAACAGACTCCCATCCACGGTTTACCCCATGTAAAGAAATCCTACACACATCCATGAAAGATACAAGAACATATGAGTAACACTGGGCAGCCCAAAGGCTTGACCCTTAGAATCATAGAACCATGGAATTGAAAGAGACCTCAAGGGCCATCCAGTCGAACCCCATTTTGCTATGCAGGAATACACAATCAAATCATTCCCGACAGATGGCCAACCAGCCTCTGTTTAAAAACCTCCAAAGAAGGGGTCGCCACCACACTCCCAGGCAGCAATGGATTCCACTGCCAAACAGCTCTTACCATCAGGAAGTTCTTCCTAATGGTTAGATGGAATCGCTTTTCCTGTAGTTTGAGTCTATTGCTCCATGACCTACTCTCTAGAGCATTAGAAAACAAGCCTGCTCCCTCTTCAATATGGTGACCTTCTTGTATTCCAGTCCTAGAGTGGCCAAACAGATGCTTCTGGGAAGCCCACAAGCAGTACATTCTGTGGAGGTTGTGAATTAAGGTAAAATGAGACCTCCATCTAGGGCATGTCTATGCTGGCGCCTTAATCGAGGGCCAGTCCAGTGGACTGCATGGGAGTAAGCCCCACTGGCACAATGGGCTTGTCTTTTGCATGTCCCTATGTTCATGCTGTACAGCAAGGGTGGGCCATGTCCAATTCAGGGGCACAGGTTCCCCCCAGGCTCTTTCTGTAGCCCTCAGCACTTCCAGATTTCCTGGGTGGTCTTTTTTTCTGGCCAAGGAAGGGGAGAATTACCTTTTGTGGGGTTCTCAGCTAATATCCCACTGCGGCCTACACCAAATGTGGGGTTCCACTCTTTATGAGAGGGTTCCACCCCTTATCATACCACTTTACACACCAAGTGTGGGGGTTTCCCTCAGACAATCACACCAACTGTGAGGATTCCTCTCAGGCCATCCCACCACTGTGGCCAGATGTGTGGGGGGGGGGTCTTTGCACCTAACCCACCAAATGTGAAGCCTTCCAAAGTGTTCACTGCAAACAGTGTGAGGGCTTTCCCTGATTCCCACTGGTGCCACACATAAGGACTTCCTCCTGTTCCCCTTGTGTGGCACCAACTGTAGGGTCAGTCTAAATGCCCTCAAGGTTCATATGAGGATTTATGCTACTTTTATTCCTAACAGGACTCCACCCTTCCACCTTCAATACTGCCACCACAGACACCTTGTCTGAAACCAAACTCTCAGAATGATAGTGATTTCGGAGGCCAAAAGCATATAAAAAAAAATAATCAAAACTTTATTTACAGAAGTTAAACATAAAACAACAGATTATTTATAGCTTTTGAAACACCACACTTTCTCCTCTTAAGCTAAATCAGGCCCTTACCAATCACTCAGCTCAAACCTATTTCTGTCACTTCAACCCTAGTGGTAGAATTCAAAGACATGGCCACGTTAGTCTGGAATATCAGTATACAAAGGGATCTTGTGGCACCTTTGAGACTAACTGAGCAAAAGATGGTGGTAGCATAAGCTTTCATAGATTTAAGTCTAATTCATCAGATGCATGGAGTTAAGTGCCTAGAAACAGAGCTTTATAGCTAGAGCAGGCTGTATGTGTGAATAGTAAGAGAAATGCAAAAACTTGTGAGCATGGGATGAGGTGACAAGTTCAGTTTTAATGATAGCCATTGAGGGACAAAGGCAGGAGAAAAGATGTTGCCTAAAGCCAAGATGAGTAGATAACCATATAAATGGTGGAAGAAATTATTGGAATGTAGTATGATGCTGGCTGGGAATCAGAAAAGAGATGTGATAAACTGGCCAAGAGTGCCCTCATGAGTCTGGGGTGTTAAATGGTGCTATAATAAATGTAGTGTGCTAGGAAACCATTGTCTCTGTTCAACCCACTGTTGATGCACTGGAGTTTGTGCATGTGTTCCAGTGCTGCTGTTTCTCTTTCCATTCTTCATTTGTAGTTTTTGTTCAAGGACTGCTGTTCTGAGGTCTGAGATGGAACATCCAAGAAGACTGAAGTGTTCTGCAACGGGGGTTTTTTTTGTGTATTCTCATTTTCATTTATATCTATTTATCCTCTGGTGCAGAGTCTTCTCTGTTTGCCCAGCGTAGAGTGCTGAAGGACATTGTTTACAGAGAAGAGCATATATCACATTAGAGGACGAGCAAGTGAAAGGACCTCTAATATTGTGGGCGATGTGATTAGGGTCTGTGATTACATTTCCCAAGTAGATCATAGAATCATAGAATTGCAGAGTTGGAAGAGACCACGAGGGCCATCCAGCCCAACCCCCTGCCATGCAGGAAATCACAATCAAAGCATCCCCGACAGATGGCCATCCAGCCTCTGTTTAAAGACCTCCAAGGAAGGAGACCCCACCACGCTCCGAGGGAGTGTGTTCCACTGCCGAATAGCTCTTACTGTCAAAAAGTTCCTCCTCATGTTGAGGTGGAATCTCTGTTCCTGGAGCTTGCACCCATTGCTCCGTGTTCCAGTCTCTGGAGCAGCAGAAAACAAGCCTGCTCCATCCTCAGCGTGACATCCCTTCAAATACTTAAACAGGGCTATCATATCACCTCTTAACCGTCTTTTTTCCAGGCTAAACATACCCAGCTCCCTAAGTCTCTCCTCATAAGGCATCGTTTCCAGACCTTTCACCATTTTAGTTGCCCTTCTCTGGACACGCTCCAATTTGTCAATATCCTTTTTGAATTGTGGTGCCCAGAACTGGACACAGTATTCCAGGTGAGGCCTGACCAAGGCAGAATAGAGCGGCACTATTACTTCCCTTGATCTAGACACTATACTTCTATTGATACAGCCCAAAATCGCATTGGCCTTTTTAGCTGCCTAGATGCGGGGGCATAGTTGGCATCTGGGTTTGTGGCAAGGTCATATACTCATCTCCTCATCTGTGTTGTGTGCCCTCCTGTAGGTAAGTGTTTGGGACTGGGAGGCTGTCTATAGGCAAGTAAAGGTCTGCCACCAAGAGCCTTTGAGAGGACAGTGCTATTGTCCGGAATAGATTGTAGTTCATTGATGATACATATGAGTGGCCTCAGTTAGGAGCTGTATGTGACCACTGGTGTGGTTCTGTCATTTCCTGTCTTCAGTCTGTTCTGTAATAGATTAATCCTGCATACAAGTCTTGTCTTGTTGATTTGGTTTTCTGTTTATTGTTTTTTACTCCATATGGTGGGTAGTGTAGCTTGAGGAATGCTTGTTTTAATCCCTTGCATTTGGCATTCCTGTTTTGTGTGTATGAGCAGATGAGATTGTATTGGAGGGCCTGGTTGTAAATTATGGATTTGGCAGTATGTTCAGGGTGGAAATGGTAGGCATTGAAATACATGTAGCTATCAGTGGCTTTGTGATATAGTGTGGTGCTTAGATCTCCATTGTGTAGCTGTACGGTAGAATCCAAAACGTGAGCTTGTTCTGTTTATAGCTCCAGGCTGAGATTGATGGTGGGGTGGAAGTTGTTGGAATTCTGGTGGAATATCTTATAGAATCATAGAATCATAGAATTGTAGAGTTGGAAGAGACCACAAGGGCCATCCAGTCCAACCCCCTGCCATGCAGGAATACACATCATTCCTGACAGATGGCCATCCAGCCTCTGTTTAAAGACCTCTGTTTAAAGACCTCCAAAGATCTTGAGTGAGTCCTCTCCACGAGCCCAAATTATGAAGGTATCATCAATGCACCTCAGACAGAGGAGAGGTTTCTGGGTACAGAAGTTAAGGGGATGTTGTTCCAGGTCAGCCATGAAGATTTTGGTATATTGTGGTGCCATGTGTGTGCCCACGGCAAAGGCATATGTTATTACCAACACTGAAATAACCATGTATGAGAACAAAGTGGCAGACCTTGGCGGCTAGGTCTGCTATGGTCCCATCTGGAGCGCTATTACTGACCTCTTGTTGTCCATCCTTGTGTTGAATGTTGGTCTATAGGAATGCCACATCCATCGTAGCTAAGCTGGTGTTACCTGGGAGGTTGTGGATGGAGTATGGATGAAGGTGACCTGTGAACTGTATCAGATACTGAGTGAATTGATGTTCCTTACCACTAAAATGTGGTAGCCAACATGGTGTAGTAGTTTGAGTGTTGGACTACAACTCTGGAGACCAGGGCTTATATCCTCTCTCAGCTATGGAAACCCATTGAGTGACCTAGGACAAAGCACACTTTCTCAGCCTCAAAGGAAGGCAATGGTGTGGTGTAATGTTCTTTAAAGCATAGAATTATAGAATCAAAGAGTTGGCCATCCAGTCTAACCCATTGCCCTGATCTGACCTCAGCAGAAGTGACGGCACGCTGGGCAGGCTTTCCATGGTGGGGAAGTGTCTGCGGGGTGACAACAGGGGATGGACTAGCAGGGTCAATGTGGTGTTGGTCTGGCTGGCCCATGTGGACATGCTGTCATACCAGATTGGGCCCAGTGCATGTGGCTGCCATCATAGTCGATCCAGGGCTAGTCCAGAGCATAATGCCAGTGTAAATGAGCCCTAGGACACAGGACACCAGGGCTCTAATTCCCTCTGTTCAGCCCTAGAAACCCACTGGGTGACCTTGGGCAAGTCACACTCTTTCAGGCTCAGAAGAAGGTAATGGCAAACTTCCTCTGAAGAAATCCTTCCAAGAAAATCCCAATATAGGATTGCTGTAAATTGAAGTCAGCTTGGAGGCACATAACAATAATGTCTCCCAAGAAACAAGATATGTGTGTACATTACATTGATTAAATAGAAGCTAAACATACAGGTCGGATTTCTTTGTGTGAACAAGGTTATGATCCCATGCAGGGCCAATTTAAGGAATTGGGGGGGGGGGCTGCAATGCTTTATTTTGGGGGGCGCATATGTTTATCTCAGGTCAATGTAACCTAACCTATTCACAGTACAGGATGTCCAGATTACAGTAGGACCCCCGTATCCACAAATTCATTATCCATGGGACACAAAACAGCACACCTACCATAGTCTTCCTAGAAAATGTGTCCTCTCTAGCCATTTTCTAGGTCCTCCAAGGCAACACTGGTATTTTAAATGAGAAGTCCCATTATTTTCAATGGCATTCACTCTTATCTACGGTTTTCAGTATCCACGCCCCCCAGAACCAATCCCCAGTGGATAAGGGGGGGCTACTGTATTACATAATTTGCCACCAATAATTTAGTTTAGCAATTAATGTAATGGTGTAGATTTCCTCAAAGAAAAGAAAGAGTGGACTACAAGCTGAACATGAGTCAGCAGTGTGATGCAGCATCAAAAAAAAGCCAATGTGATTCTAGGCTGCATTAATAGGAGTATAGTGTCTAGATCAAGGGAAGTAATAGTGGCACTGTATTCTGCTTTGGTCAGACCTCACCAGGAATACTGTTTCCAGTTCTGGGCACAAAAATTCAAGAAGGATATGGACAAGCTGGAACATGTCCAGAGGAGGGCGACCAGGATGGTGGGAGGTCTGGAAGCCATGGCCTATGAGGAACAGCTTAGGGAGCTGGGTATGTTTAGCCTGGAGAAGAAAAGGTTTAGAGAATCCATTGTTTAACTCTGGGAAACTCCAGCGGATATTGTCTTCCACCCAAAACACTCTTTGGGGGAATATCAAGTATAAATATCACCCCAAAACACCACCAAAGTGTGTTCAGTTTCCCAGAAGCTGTTACTCTGTTGGTTTGCTGTGTCACTCAGTACTTCCAGCCATTCTTCTGTGTGTGAATATCTGCTTGTCAGAAAGATATAGTATAACCCATCATCCCAAACTCCATTCCTCAATCCCAATATTTCCTACTTTCTTCAATAGTGCCTACTTTCTTCAATACTGCACCGAATAACTTTTGTCATCTTGACCTCACAGTGATTTTGTTTGGCCACATGTGTCCTAGTTTTCATCTTTGAAATATTGGAGGGTATGGAACCCTAGCGAGATACAGATTGAAAAGAATAAGGCAATTAACCTTCACCCTCCCCCCCATAAAGAGATGGGTGGGTAACCATGCCTGTTTCAGTGATTAAAGCACATTAAACTAGTGAACAAGTTAAAACAAGATAGTTTCAGGATAATATTGCTTTAAGTGCAAAAGGAAAAATGTTGGAGCAACAGTCCACAGACTAGCACAGCTGAAGTAGGATGATCACAGCTATGGCTAGGCTGAGGGCTAACAATCACACTCCTATATAGTCAAAGCACAAGATGCAGTGTATGTGGGTTGATGTCATGGATAAAGAGGAGTGTTGGTAGATGCTGGGGAAATTGCTGTTGAGTTCATTAATGAGCCTCACTGTGTATATACTGTATTTGTTTATATTGAAATTGAAGATAAAGACCTCCAGATGTCTTTGGATGAACCTCACTGCTTCTAAGTCTTTTTGTGTGTGAAAGTGGGTCAGAACGGTGCAACAGCTGCTAGCTGAAGGCTTTGTTTTTGTGCCCTTTCTGCTGTGCAGTTCTGCTGTTTGGCTACTCCTCAGTTAGTTTGTCCCCAGGCTGTGCCAGGTGCCTCTCAGTGGGCCTATCCTGAGTGGACAGATCGTTTAAAACCAGTTAAAAAATGTTAAACCAGGCACATGTGCAGTTTTGTATACAGCTTCAGTCTCCTTTATCTGGAATTTGGAAATCCAAAATTCAAAATGTCCACATGAGTAGCTAAGATATTGACACCAGTCCTTCCTGATGGTTCAATGTAAGCACATTTTGTTTCATGCACAAAATTATTTGAAATATTGTGTCTAAAAGTACCTTCAATCTATGTGCTTAAGGTGTATAGGAAACATAAATGAAATTTATGTTTAGTCTTGGGTCCCATCTCCAACTTTCTTACTATGTATATGCAAGTCCAAAATGTGCATATTCCAAAATCCAAAATATTTCAAAATCCAAAATACCTCTGGTCCCAAGCATTTCAGATAAGGGTGACTCGACCTGTAAAATCGATTTTGGGCAGCTGGAAGGTAAGGGTGGGGCACCGAGCTTTTAAGAAGGCTATTAAGACGGATCTCTTTTGGCAGGCCTTACCCAGAGTAAGTTGAATGCTCTGTTGTCATTCTACTGCTCTCCATTATTACTCTCTGTTTTCCATTTCATGCCTTTCTCCTTCTGAAATCTATTTTAATATTTGTATTTTATAGTTAGAAATTTGAATTAATTTATTATTGTATAGCTTGTTTTAATGATGTCCTTTTAACATTTGTACTAGACTGTTTTTAATGTTTTTTAATGTTTTATATGATGTTTGCCACCCCGATCCATATGGGAGTGGCAGGATATAGATAGATCATCATCATCATCATCATCATCATTATTAGAAAGTTGGCCCTCAGATTTGTTGCAGTCACCATCCCTATCTGTACAGTGTGGGTTGTACAGGATTGGATTGTTGTTGCTTTTTAGAAATTCTATTTTCCTGCTTGGTTATGCTTTGGTTTTCATCTCATGGTAGGCTGGTAGAAGCATGCGAGTGATCAAACGGCTGATTACGCGTATGAATAGTATTTCAAGGAGGCAGTGTGGAATTAAAATTCAGGGAGAGGTGAAGCTTTATTACTGATCCAGCATCCATATTCAAGCTATGCTAATTCTCCACTGTTCGGGATCATTGGATTCAGTCAGGAAGGCACTTAAGAACAAAAGAGCACAAAGGCACACAACGCTGAAACATTTGGCAAGGAAGAAAGACAAAACACTGAATGCATCTCCTGCAGCCTTGCAACATTTTTCAAATATTGTTCTCTGATAAGTAGTTATGAAAGATGCACAGATATGAATCAAAACAGACTAGAAGGACCCGCAGTGCTTTTGTGAACTGCAAGAGGAAAGCACTGAAAGGAATAAAATAAAGACATTATTTTTGTTCAATCAGCCTTGGCAGAAAAAAGGTTGCGGGGGAAAGACAAAGCAAAGGATTCCACCAAATTCACCTGACCACAACCCAGCAGGGCCGGTTTAAGGAATTTTGGGGGCCCCTGCAATGCTTTATTTTGGGGGCCCCATATGTTTATCTCAGGTCAATGTAACCTAACCTATTCACACACAATACATGATGCTCAGATTACAGTAGGACCCCCGTATCCATGGATTCATTATCCATGGGACACAAAACAGCACACCTACCATAGAGTCTTCCTAGAAAACCTTTGTCAGATAAGGAGGTCAGCAGGGGGCCCCCCTTGACCTTGGGGCCCCCTGCCAATGCTGATTTGGCAGACTGGTTAAACCGGCCCTGCAACCCAGGGAGGGTGAGAATTTCATTTCAGGTTCATTTTTTTAACATCAGAATTGACCAAAGATTCACAGTATTCAAATCTGAGAAAAAGCAAAACTCAAAGATTTGCCCATCCCCTAGAGATGGGTCAAGATTTTGTTTTGGTTTGCTGGTTATTGTTGTTGTTGTTTTCAATCAGAATGACAAAGGAATCACATTCCCCCTAATGGTGGGGAAGCATAGAATCACAGAGTTAGAAGAGACCACAAGGGCCATCCAGTCAACCTATAGGTTGAAGAAGAGACCACCACTGTGAAAACCTACCTCTGTGGTCTATTTGGTTCTCATTCTGGACATGTAACCCTCAGATTTACTACATTAGTCAGAAGGAAGTCAAAGCCCAGTACCAATGTTCACACCTGTTTGAATATCTAGATGAGGACCAGGCAAATGTGGTGGTTCTCAAGGCCAATTC
Source organism: Gambelia wislizenii (assembly GCA_030847615.1). Classification (NCBI taxonomy): domain Eukaryota; kingdom Metazoa; phylum Chordata; class Lepidosauria; order Squamata; family Crotaphytidae; genus Gambelia; species Gambelia wislizenii. The sequence goes on along the minus strand of JAUMIR010000001.1, from coordinate 496,884,825 downwards.
TTTCCCTGGGCCCTCCATGGGCCACAGGTGATGCCAAAAAGACCAAGAAACACAGATTCATAGAGTTGGAAGAGACCACCAGGGCCATCCAGTCCAACCCCATTCTGCCATGCACAAATACGCAATCAAAACACTCCCAAGAGATGGCCATCCAGCCTCTGTTTTTTAAAAAAAAAACCTCCAAAGAAGGAGAGTCCACTACACTTTGAGTCAGCATCTTCCACTGCTGAACAGGTATTACTCGCAGGAAGTTCTTCCTAATGTTTAGGTGGAATCTCTTTTCCTGGAGTTTGAACAGATTAGCAAAGGCATATAGCGCATTTGGAAGACTTCACAAAAGAGTCTGGAGTAACAAACACCTGAGGCGAAGCACAAAAATCAGTGTATATAGAGCCATTGTACTGTCTATTCTCCTTTATGGATCTGAAACATGGGTCACCTATCGCCAACACTTACGACTCCTCAAATGCTTTCATCAGCGCTGTATACACACAATCCTAAATATACACTGGACTGACTATGTGACGAATGTTGCTGTCCTTGAGCAAGGAGGGATCACCAGCATTGAGGCCATGATATTGAGAACACAGCTGCGCTGGGCAGGGCGCATTTCTAGGATGGAGGACCATCACCTCCCCAAAATACTACTCTACGGTGAACTCGCCATGGGTCAGCATAAGAGGGGCACTCCAAAAAAACTATACAAGGACTCCCTGAAACAACATCTCAGGCCCGGCCAAATTGATCACCAACAATGATCCACCCTGGCCTCACTTTGGGAGGCATGGAGACTCAGTATCCACAATGCTGCAGCCTTATTTGAGAACTCACATTGAACAAGTCTTGAAGAGAAACGACAATGCAGAAAGAATCACAACCCAAAACATCACCCAAGGAGACCCTCTGCTGTGCTTTCTGCAACCGGACTTGTTTATCTCGGATTGGCCTTTTCAGTCATCAGCGCGCTTGCAGAAAGCACAGGATGAGTCCTTCCTGAATCTTCGTTTGCAAAGAAAAGCCAGAGAGAGTTTGAACCCATTGTTCCGTGTCCTAGTCTCTGGAGCAGCTGGAAGCAAGCTTGCTCCAAATATTTAAACATGCCTATCATGTCCCCTCTTAACATTCTCTTCTCCAACTAAACATACCCAGCTCCCTAAGCCACTCCTCATAGGGCATGGCTTCCAGACCCCCCGCCATTTTGGTTGCACTCCTCTGGACTCGTTCCAACTTGTCCATATCCTCCTGAATTGTGGTGCTCAGAGCTGGACGCAGCATTCCAGGTGAGATCTAACTAAAGCATTATAATGTGGCACTATTACTGGACACTATACTCCTACTAATGCAGCCTAGAATCTGCATTGGCTTTTTTAGCTGCTGCATCACACTGCTGACTCATATTCAGCTTGTGGTCCACTAAGACTCCTAGATCCTTTTCACACGTACTGCCATCAAGCCATGTGTCACCCATCCTATATCTGTGCATTTCATTTTTAGTTCCCAAGTGTAGTATCCTACATTTCTCCCTGTTGAAATTCATTTCATTAGTTTTGGCCCAGCTTTCTAATCTAATCCAACCTTCTAACCAAAAGATCCACTTCTGGTTTTGAAAAACTGAGCTGAGATCCTTCCTTAAGAAGACAGTATAGCTGTATACTCATAGAATTAAGTGAATGATTGAGCTTTAGTGGATTGCTGCAGCACTGTGAGACTGAATGTGCTAACAAATGTGAAATGCAGGATTACAATGTCTAATGCACATCTGCATGTTCAATGCATGATGCACAATACACACCTGCATGTGCAATGGAAATTGCAACCACCTGTGAAATGGCACTGCCTGTTCAGCTCTGCTTCCTCAGCATTCAACTGAATGTGTACATTACCCCATGGCCAAAATTGTATGGCCATATGCAATAAAGAATTAATGCATGCATAATTCAGTACCAAGATACCAAACCTGGAGTTTGGGGGGGGGTAATCTTAAATGGCCAGTGGGGGCTTCAGTCTTTTGAAATGTCATCTGCTCCTTGGAGAAGACCTCAGATGAAGAAGGGGAAGAGAAGAGCCAGTATGATGGACTCCAGATGGAGCTGGAGGAGGCAAGCAGTCCTGTCCTGGCTCCAGCAAAGGCAGAGCCTGGCCCATCCCAGGCAACGGTTGCAGATCAGCAGGAGGATAGAGGCACTTCACCTGCTCAGGTGTCATAGATTAAAGTGCCAGGAGAGAACAGGCAGGCACAGCTCCATCATGCCTTGACCCAGAAGCTGAGTTAAGGCCCTCCCACCATCCTCTGCTCTGGCCTCAGAGGGTATACGCCAAACTAAATCTCCTCCCACATGTCTAATTCCCTTTTTCTTATATTTCGTATCTTATTTAGACTCTAAGCCTTTTTGGATTAGGGTTTGAGTATAAATTACTACTAGTAGTATAGTATTCCTTGCCCACCTCTCCCCATGGATCATGGTGGGGAACAACACATCCACACAAAACAATTAATATCAACTAAAATACATCTTGGTTAAAAATAAATAAAGACATCAAAGCACGTGACATCAGTTTAAAGAACAAATATAACCAGTACATATTAAAACAGTTTAAAATTCACAATTTAAAAGTCATCTGGATAGGCCTGCCAGAACAGATTTGTCTTTAATGGTCTTTTAAATTCAGACAGTATATGCAACTGTCAAATCTCTTCCAGCAGGCTATTCCAGAGTCTAGGGGCAGCTGAAGAAAAAGTCCTCTGGGTGGCCATTGCCAACCTAGTCCTGGCTGATTGGAACAAATGTCCCCCAGCAGACCTGAATACAGTGGGCCCTTGGTTTCTGCGGGGGTTTGGGTCCAGGATCCCCATGGATACCAAAATCCATGAATGCTCAAGTCTCATTATGTACAATGGCATAGTAAAATGGCATCCCTTATATAAAATGGCAAACAGCAAGGTTTGCTTAGATTTTCCTTGGTTTTTTTCTGGGCTGGGAGGCCGTGGTCTGAAAGAGTTTACCGTATTTCTGATGTTTTGCGAAATGTCAGAAGTAAACTCTTCCAGAACACAGCCTCATGGCCCGGAAAAAAGACAAGGAAAATCTATGGATGCCAGCCATGAAAGCCTTCGACTTCAGCAAGGTTTCCTGTTTGGATTTTTAAAATTATATTTATTTATTTATTTATTTATTTATTTATTTTGAGGGGAAGGGGGGAATATTTTCAAGCCATTGATAATTGAATCTGTGGATACAGAGGACTGACTGTACTCTTAAGTGATTAATTAATTAATTAAAATAAAGGTCAGGCAATGCCCTGCTCCACTTTAAAAGCAGAAAGCTGAGTGAATGAGGACAGCTGGGCTGACTACCTGTTGGCTTTAAATTACCTGAGCCAAGGCTCTTCTGCTGCTGCAGACAACAGCTCTCAAGCTTCCAGGCAACCCTGTCTTATATCTAAATGAGACATTTAGCACATATCTTTGGATTATTCCCTTCTCGACAGTGGAATCTGGTCAAGAGGGGGGAAATTACAGCGTATCAAAATGGAGATTATTGATGCCCACATCCTATATCCCTTCAGTTCAGTGTAAATATCTGCTTACAGGGACATGCTACGCCAACACTATGCAACTCCCACAGAAAATAACAACACATGTCAATGTGCTGGCATGTGAACACTTGTGCAACACATGTCAAAGACTGAGTGTTGTTGTGCATTTCACAATGCACAATGTACAACCACAAGGTGCAACATACAGATGTAATGTACAACGCACAACTTTGTTGTATTCTAACTCCACCTCCGTGGGTCTCAGCAGAATATATTTGTTGTGCTATGTCAATTAATTCACCCCAAATGCATAGTGCAAATTATGCATGTATATGTCACTAAGAAGAGTACAGCTGATATATAATAATAATATATAACATTATTCCCCACCCTTCTAGTTGACATATCCCAAACAATACCAAGAAGAATCATAACTGTTACCAAATAATAGTGTGTGATTGCTTATGCTATTTTTTCCCCATATATCTCATCAGCCACTTTTCAAAAGTGAACTGTACCCAAAGCAGAATACATAGTATACATCAAAGGAAAGGTCAGGGAATGGGGTAGGGGGAGGATTTTGTTCCCAAAGAGATCAATACAAAATTCCAATAATGCAAAGACAACAACAATTCATTTAAATGTATGATAAATTCAGCATCCCACAACAGGAAGAAACACTGAGCGAAGTCAAAATGGACAGGTCGAAAAGTGATAAGGAGACACCACACCATGAATTATGGTCTCACTGCATCCCAGGGGTGAAAGCTGCCTGACTAAACAGCCTCAAGAAGGCCTCGAGGAGTACATTGACAAGCTGGAACATGTCCCGAGAAGAGCAACCAAGATGATCAAATGTCTGGAAACCAAACCTTATGAGCAATCAGTATGTTTAGCTTGGAGAAGAGAAGACTGAGTGGTGACATGATGGCCATCTTTAAATATCTGAAGGGATGTGACATAGAAGATGGAGTGTGTTTGTTTTCTGCTGCTCCAGAGACTAGGACATGAACCAGAGGATTCAAATTACAAGAAAATAAATACCACCTAAATATTAGGAAGTACTTCTTGACTGTAAGAATTGTCCAACAGTGGAATGGACTGCTTTGGAAGGTAGTGGACACTCCTTCTTTGGAGGTCTTTAAAGAATGATTGGATGGACATCTCTCAGAAGCGTTTTGATGGTGGATATCTCAATGACAAGGGGTTGGACTAGATGTCACTTATGGATTAATGTCCCTTATGGATTAGATGTCCTTTCTAACTAAGGCAGCCTTTTGTCTGGTTGCAATAGTGTTAGTTCAAGGAATGGAAACATACTGGTTTGACAGCATCCCTTATCACAACCCTTTTGAATTGTGCAATTGTGCACCTTTAGTGGTCTATAGCAGCACAATATGTCTTCTACCCTGGCACCACAGCCGCCTTTTTGACCCAGAATGCCTTTTCTTGGGGGGGGGGGCTGTAATTTTGCAATTATGGCAATATGATGGGGGGGGGTTAAAAAAAGAAAAATAAAATAAAATAAAAGAGCCTGCTTTGAAATAGTGAGGGGGAGGAGAAAAGGAGGAGAATCACACCCACCGATGCCATGTGACTGCCAACATCTCACTTTTACAATGGAAGGGACCTATCACACAGAGGGCTGTCATGGAAAGGTAGCAAGACTGAGAGCCATTGATGGGTTTCCCCCATCAATGAAAAGGTGTGCCCCAACAAAGAGTTGAATACAAACAAGCAACAGGACGGAAACAATGTTGTGTGATAAGGTACAGACACAGACTTTATTATACATCTGCAATTGCGCTGTACAAGCCTCGTGTGATAAAAGTCCTAAGATTCTGTGATCCTCTCTGGCTTTTCTTCGCAAACGAAGATTCAGGAAGGACTCATCCCGTGCTTTCTGCAAGCGCGCTGATGACTAAAAAGGCCAATCCGAGATAAACAAGTCCGGTTGCAAAAAGCACAGCAGAAGGTCTCCTTGGGTGATGTTTTTGGGTTGTGATTCTTTCTGCATTGTCGTTTCTCTTCAAGACTTGTTCGTCGTGAGTTCTCAAATAAGGCTGCAGCATTGTGGATAGTGCGTCTCCATGCCTCCCGATGTGAGGCCAAGGCGGACCACTGTTGGTGATCAATTTGGCCGAGCCTGAGATGTTGTTTCAGGGAGTCTTTGTATTGCTTTTTTGGAGCGCCCCTCTTACGCTGACCCGTGGCGAGTTCACCGTAGAGTAGTATTTTTGGGAGGCGATGGTCCTCCATCCTAGAAACGTGCCCTGCCCAGCGCAGCTGTGTTCTCAATATCATGGCCTCAATGCTGGTGATCCCTGCTTGCTCAAGGACAGCAACATTCGTCACATAGTCAGTCCAGTGTATATGTAGGATTGTGCGTAGACAGCGCTGATGAAAGCGCTCGAGGAGTCGTAGGTGGTGGCGATAGGTGACCCATGTTTCAGATGCATAAAGGAGGATAGACAGTACAATGGCTCTATACACACTGATTTTTGTGCTTTGCCTCAGGTGTTTATTGCTCCAGACTCTTTTGTGAAGTCTTCCAAATGCACTATATGCCTTTGCTAATCTGTGATCGATCTCTTTGTCAATCTTGGCATCTGAGGAGATGATGCTTCCCAGGTAGGTGAATTGCTGAACGGACTTGAGCACAGATTTGCCGATCCTAAATGCAAATCCTAAATGTGATCCTAAATGTGATCCTAAATCCTAAATGTGATCCTAAATGCAGCTCAAAGAGGGTGGAGGAGATCTCACAAGGCTCAAGGCCTCCATGCCTGGCTCCCTCATCTCTCCTCTAGAGGAGAAAGGTAACAGTAATGGGGGCAATTGTTTATTTATTGAAATGTTTTTCAATAGACGGTATCTCCTGCAATGAACTGGCCTGGACCCTGAGATCATCAGGGTTTCAGAGAAACAAGTCATGCCAGACTAATCTGATCTCTTTTTTTTTTGATAAAGTTACCAGCTTGGTAGATGAAGGGAATGCTGTGGACATCGCATACCTTGATTTCAGTAAGGCCTTTGACAAAGTTCCCCATGACATTCTTGCAAACAAGCTTGTAAAATGTGGGCTAGACAAGTTAACTCTTCAATGGATTTGTAACTGGTTGACCGGCCGAACCCAAAGGTTGCTCAGCAGTGGCTCCTCTTCGTCTTGGAAAGATGTGACCAGTGGGGTGCCACAGGGTTCTGTCCTGGGCCCAGTGCTATTCAACATCTTTATCAATGGCTTGGATGAGGGAATTAGGGGCATACTTATCAAATTTGCAGATGACACCAAATTAGGAGGAGTAGCTAATACCCTAGAGGACAGGATCAAAATTCAGAATGACCTGGATAGACTAGAGAGTTGGGCCAAAGCGAACAAAATGAAATTCAATACGGAGAAATGTAAGGTACTGCATTTAGGGCGGAAAAATGAAATGCATAAATATAGGATGGGAGAGACCTGGCTGAATGAGACCACGTGCGAAAGGGATCTAGGAGTCCTAGTAGACCACAAGTTGAACATGAGCCAACAGTGCGATGCGGCAGCTAAAACGGCCAATGCAATTTTGGGCTGTATCAATAGAAGTATAGTGTCTAGATCAAGGGAAGTCATAGTGCCGCTCTATTCTGCCTTGGTCAGACCTCACTTAGAATACTGTGTCCAGTTCTGGGCACCACAATTAAAAAAGGATATTGACAAATTGGAGCGTGTCCAGAGAAGGGCAACTAAAATGGTGAAAGGTCTGGAAACGATGCCTTATGAGGAGAGACTTAGGGAGCTGGGTATGTTTAGCCTGGAAAAAAAGATGGTTAAGAGGCGATATGATAGCCCTGTTTAAGTATTTGAAGGGGTGTCACGTTGAGGGTGGAGCAAGCTTTTTTTTCTGCTGCTCCGGAGATTGGAACACGGAGCAATGGATGCAAGCTCCAGGAACAGAGATTCCACCTCAACATGAGGAGGAACTTTTTGACAGTAAGAGCTGTTCGGCAGTGGAACACACTCCCTCGGAGCGTGGTGGGGTCTCCTTCCTTGGAGGTCTTTAAACAGAGGCTGGATGGCCATCTGTCGGGGATGCTTTGATTGTGATTTCCTGCATGGCAGGGGGTTGGGCTGGATGGCCCTCGTGGTCTCTTCCAACTCTGCAATTCTATGATTCTATGATTCTGTGATTCTATAGGAGAGGCCCTTCTCACCGTCCCACTGCCATTGCAAGTACGGTTGGTGGAGACGTGAGAGAGGGACTTTTCGGTGGCTGCCCCTAGACTCTAGAACTCCCTCCCCAGGGAGGCCAGGTTGACCCCCTCTGTGTTGTCCTTCCAGCAGCAGCAGGCCAAAACCTTTTTATTCAGGCAGGCTTTTTAAAGAACAGGCTGGAGGTGCTGTGTGGTTTTGTTGGGTTGTTTTAAAAAGCTTTTTATCTTTTTTGCCTAATAATTTTAAGTATATTTTATTCTTTTAAATATTTTGATTTATTAAATAATGCAAATACTTTAATTCTGTTTTCATGTACACTTTTTGTATGTTTAAATTGTGTGGGTTTTCTTTTTTTTAAAAAAAAAGTGTGAGCTGCTTTGTGTCCTAGCCTTTGTGGGGTGTGGGTTATGAATTATTATTATTATTATTATTATTATTATTATTTTATCCCCACCCCATTTATCCTGAGATTTCAGGGTGATACAGAAGTAAGAAAATATTTACTCTGAAAACAGTTTCAGACTAAAAACAGCAGAACAATTTCAATGGGATGAAAGCATGTTGAATAAATCACCAGGTTAAAATAGCAGAAAAGCTTATAGTGTGTCAGGTGCAAATATAACTAGCATGCTTGCCATGAGAGTTATCATGTGGGAATGATGGGATGTGTAGTAGTATAGTGGATCTTGGGGAACATATATCTAGCCTTCTTGTTATCACATTCCTGGTTGTTAGTCTACCTCTGGTATGCCAAGTTCTGTGTGGTGGGAAAACCATTGGGTAGAAATGAAAGCTAGAGAGTCTGAGAAAAAAGAATGTTTTGCTGAATTAACAAATGAGAGTATAGCCCACCAAAATGTTTGAATTTGCTGTGCCTAATGTGTTGTCCTAATGAGGACTGGTCAGTCCTGACAGTGAAAGTCAGTATATTATGTTTGCGGCATTTTCTGTAATAAAGGTTTACTGAATTGACTTTGAAACCTGGAGTTCTGAAATGTTGGAACTCTAAATTTGATACAGTGGTTGAGACCTTATACATATACACTTTAAAAAGTAATATTAGAACCCAAAGGCTTCAATCATAGAATCATAGAGTTGGAAGAGACCACAAGGGCCATCCAGTCCAACCCTCTGCCATGCAGGAATAAACAATCAAAGTGCATTTGAAGCACAATGAAAAGCCACATTTGATTTTTCAGCCTAAAATAAACCAACGATGGTTCCAATCAGGCCTTTAAACGGAGGATATTCCACAATTGTGGTGCAACAGCAGAGAAAAGCCTGGTGCCACATTCTCCTACAACGTATTGCCCTTGGAAACCTCAATTCTCAAGCAGATATCTATGGGAAACGGCACTCTCACAAGTATCAAGGTGTCAAGCCATTGAGGACATTGAATGTAATCACCAGCACCTTGAATTCAGACTGGAAGTGAATTGGCAGCCTTTTCTCCCCAGGGTTGCAACGGCTAGTGCTTTAGCATGCTTAAAATACTTTGCATACTCCTTACAATAACCGTGTGACTTAGGGCTTGTCTGCACAGGCAGTTTACACCACCTTGTGCCTGTCTTGGAGCACTGCAGTCCTGATGATGCGGGGCTTTTGCCCCCATTTAGCCCCTGGGCAGCCCTCATGACCCCCAGAGCAAAGATGGGGCTAAGATGAAGGGAAGACAGGGTAGGGCCCAATAAAACATTTTTTTAAAAAAAAATAGGATTTAAAATGTGTTCCAGCTGAAATAAAATGTATCAGGCTCTGCATGACCACAAGACCCCATTCTGGCACACTGGCCTGTCGCTGTAGCTGCCAGCTGCTTTGTTCTTCCAGATCCAGGAAGGACTAAGGCTGGTCACATGCAGGGGGCCTTGCTTACATGCTGGGAGCCTCCTGCCTGGATCCGGAAAGTAGGACATGGGCAGCAGCGGATGCAGGCAGCCATTTTGTCCAGGTAACAGGGTAGGGACAGGTCTGATCTGTGGGCAGGATATGCTGTCAGGGACCTAGCATATCATGGCTCATGTAGATGAGCCCTTAGATGATGGTCACCACCACCTTGTGCTTTACAAGTGAAAGAGAAAGGCTGAAAGAGAAAGCAACTTGTTAAATCCACCTAATGAGTGTGCATCAGAGGGGGAATTTAAACCTGGGACTTCCTGGCTCATAGTGTTACCCAAATTGCATAGGGTCCATGGGCACCTTCTAATGTCCAAATATTATTTTGGGGTATATTTAATTAGCTCAAAATGGCAGCAAGAGGCCAGGTAATGGCAGGATCTTTTCACCTATGTATACCAGTAGTAACTGAGGAGACTCCACGCCAGAATACACAATTAAATTGTTTTTTATTAGAAAATAGTCTTAACAGCATTCACGCAAACACTCAGGCTTCAAGCAATCACCTAAGGCTATCGAAGAAAGTAGGAAGTATTTGGATAGATGAATAGAGTAAAAGGATGATGGGTGGTACAATACCTATCAGAAGAGCAAAGATTCATGCAGCAGAAGGTTCTCAGAGATACATTCTGGGGGTCTCACAGCAAACTGGCACCATGGATGTAGGAAGAACAGTGGACATTTTGGTGGTGTTTTAGGGTGATATTTATATCTGTTAATTCCCCTAAAGGGATGGGATGTAGAGTGGACTACATTGCCTCTTGGAGTTTCCCAGGCTAGATAAAGGGTTCTCCAGATGCATTCATGATCATTAATGGGCGATGCATTTGGAATTGAATAGGAGCAGGCAACCTCTTATTGTGGGGAGAGGAGAAGAGGAAAACCTGTTTTGCAACTGTTGAGGACTCTGCTATTTTTGAGTGGATTCGTGGATGACTCACCTCCAGGTGTTCTTCAGGACAAACTCTGAGCTGGCTGTGACCTATATCTGAGGAATTTCCAAAGGCCCCTCCCAATGATGTACATGACTCCAGCCTTGGTATGGGGGGGGGTCCCTGGTTTACCTGCTAACCACATGGAAGGCCACAGCAAGCCAATTATTAAATACTGCCAATTATGTGATATTCCAAGATGAGGGCTGTCAGGGCAGGTAACAATAGTTTAGTCTCTGAGCCACAACACCACACAGGATGAGAAGCCCTGTCCAGTAAGCAGAAGTCAAAAGCTGTCTTATTCCAAAAAAATCTTTGGGCTTTGAAACTGGTTTCAAATTCCTTCTTAACCTATTTTTAAAATATTTCTTTTCAAAACAATCTCTATTGTGCCTCACTTTGGGAGTCCAGGTGAGCCGAATAATGGTAAAAACAAACTTTTAGTAAAATAATAAAATGAGCCACCTTGACAATCATTTGATTGAAAGATGGCTTATAAATCCTCAAGAGAGATTTTAAAAGAATGAGAACACTTTCCATCCTGGGGGGAAAAAACACTACAGTGTGCTCACAGCCACCCACAACATCTTTGTATAAATCCCTGGAGCATCAACAAAAAAAGTTTCTCAAAGGACAGACAGACAAAAAATGGATGGAGAGATGAATGGGTGGATAGTTAATAGACAGGTAGAGGTTAAATATAGAGAAAGAAAGAGAATGAAAAAGGAAACAGTAATAGATAGATAGATAGATAGATAGATAGATAGATAGGCTGCATCTGCACTGCAGAAATCATCCAGTTTGACACCCCTTTAACTGTCATGGCTCAATGCTATGGAATTCTGGGATCTGTAGTTTTGTGAGATATTTAGCCTTCTCTTTCAGAGAGCTCTGGTGCCACCACAAATTGCAAATCCCAGTATTCCATATAATTGAGCCATGACAGTTAAAGCAGTGTCAAACTGGATGATTTCTGCAGTGCAGATGCACCCAGAGAGCTAGACAGACATATAGATGATAGATAGAATTGTAAAACAAATGCTGCCAAACTAATCTTATTATCTTTTTTTAACTGGGTCACTAATTTAGCAAAGTAGTTAAATGTGGAAAACATGGAAACACCATCAGATGGATTCATAATTGTTTGGAAAATCAACTTCAAAGAGTCGTCATCAATGACTGTGCTTCAAAGTGGAGAGAAGTTCGGAGCAGAGTGCCATAGGGTTTTGTCCTGGGGCCAACACTCGTCAACTTTTTTATCAGTGACTTAGATGACAAGATGGAGGGGATCTTAATCAGATTTGCAGATGATACAAAACCAGGAAAGGTAGCCAACACATTGAAAGATAGGAACAGAATTACCAGATAGATAGATAGATAGATAGATAGATATCACCTTATCACTCATGAATGCCATTGTTCAGACTTTTTAAAATTATAACTTCTGTATCCATTTCCAAATGAATATACAGTATATGTAACCTAACTCTGCCTTTTACTAGACTTTTTTTTTACTAGACTTTTCTTCCCTCTACATGTGTTGATCTGCTTATCTGCACTTGGATGTATTTGCTACCCAACAATGTCTTTTTAACAACTCTTAATGTCTGCCATTATGATCTGTACCCGTCACCCCATCACTATGCTGGGATGTTGTCTGTTCCTGTGACATTTCACATCCTTCTCCTTGTGCGCAGAAATTCTGTCAATTAAGGATCCACTGAAGAATTTCCTTGTAATCCACAAAAATAAATTGGTTAGTCTTAAAGGTGCCACAAGATTCCTTCCCTCTCATAAATAGAAAACCACTGGGCTAAATCCAAGTGTTAGTCCCAGCTAAAGAAAACCCATGGAATCAATGGGCTGTATGAAGATGTTGACTTCACTGGTCAGACTCATTAAACACATCTGCTCTGGTTGGAACTAACAACGGGACTTCTACCCTTTCTTATTCACACATTAGATTTAGCTGTCTGTGAGTAGAAAAGCCCCTTCCTTTGAGAACTCTTACGTTGCCTTTGAAGACCTGTTGTCTCTTCCAAGGTCCAAGGTCACTAAATACATGGAAAAGGGAACAGGACCATGGCAGGTGAGTCCTTTGGGCATTCAGCAAAAGATCATAGAATTGGAAGAGACCTCAAGGGCCATCCAGTCCAACCCCCTGTCATTGCTTGGACAAGCCTGTAGAGTTTGTCAGTGTATTTGGGAGCCTTATCACAGTTGTCCAATGTCCCCATTGTGCAAGCAGTATATATATGTGCTCTGACATGGAGGGACATCTTGACATCATCTGTTGAACAGAGCTAGAAATGAACTTGTTTGTCCAACAACTCACTTTGGAAACCAGCTATTTTTATAGCAATGAACTGGGATGGAGAAACAGCGATGACTCTACTTCACCACTTTTCAGTGGAATGGGAACAGATTGTCTGCCTGTTACTCCTTACTAGATATATGTATCATCTCAGCCTGAGCTATGGGAAGGGGAGTGATCAGGGCCACATGGATGGCTGCCTCAAGCTTTATCATGATGTTCACATTTTTCTTGCAAGTTCCAAGGTGCAATATTGGAATTGGCCACTTGGGGGAACCAGTGAACACTTCCTGTATTTTTGAAAGGCACAATATTAACAGTGATGCTAGTATGTGAGTTCACTTGGCCAATTACTTTTCTGGTCTGCTGCAACAGTAGCAAGGATGCAAAATGAAGTTGTTTGTGTTTTTTTAAGAGGATGTGAAGCAGGTATTGTACTGTGTTAATGTTTTACTGTGTTTAATTATTTTTATTTTATAAACTTGTATATATTTTATATAATTTTAAACTGTCATGATTTTAATTGTTTTTAGCTTTTAATTGTCATATTTTAAACTGTATTTTATGTGTTGTGAGCCGCCTTGGGTCGCATTCTGGGAAGAAGGTGGCATGTAACTCAAATAAATGAATGAATGAATGAATGAATTTACTTTTTAAACTTATTTTAAATCATTTTGGTAGAATGTTTTAAACTGTCTATAATGTGACTGGTAGTTTACATCAGTTTTAATGCTGATCTTTAAGTGTATTGTCATTGTTTTAATTTAAAAGCTGCCTTGAATCCTGGTTCAGGGAAAAAGCAGAGGTAAATAGGAAGAAGGGGATGAGGGGACAGCAGCAAATACCTGATCAGAGTAATGAATAAAGTAACTAGTTCCTTTTAAAACTAACCATCCAAGCTCTGCTTCTGAATGCACAAAGACTAGGGAAGAGACCAGCAATAGGAATGTGAAGAATCATGTTGTTCCTGAAGTTTTCTCTAGTCTGGCCAGCCTGGTATGACAAGATTACCCTGTGAGCATTCATCAGCCCCTGAGATCTCAGACCAAAACATGAAGAGAGTCTGTGTGTGCGCGCGCACGCGGGCACATGCATGAGAGAGAGAGAGCATGGAGTGTGGGTGTGCAGTGGCAGCTTCCAGGTCAGTGAGCTAGTGAGTCCATGCCAGGTTTTGACTAGCTCTAGAAAGGACTGTCCAAGGTGCTGAAACCATTTAGAAATATAGCTGTCTGAGAGTTCTGGTGCCACAACCAACTACAAATCCCAGGAATCCATAGGACGGAGCCATGATATTAAAGCAGTGTCAAACTTCATTATTGTAGAATTATTATTTTAGCTGTCATAATTTAAAAAGTTGCTTAAGACCCATCTCTTCCGACAGGCCTACGCAGTTGATTTTAATCTATGAACTTTAAATTTGTAATGATGGATTTTAACATAATGTTTATTTTAATATTAAATGTTTTTACTTGTGTATTTTAATGATTTTATGTTACATATTGTATTTTAATTCATATTGTACCCCGCTTCGAGCCTTGAGGAGAGGTGGGTAAGAAATTTTAAAAAAATATTATTATTACTACTTTTATCAGTGCTGTATATGCACAATCCTAAATATACACTGGACTGACTATGTGACGAATGTTGCTGTCCTTGAGCAAGCAGGGATCACCAGCATTGAGGCCATGATATTGAGAACACAGCTGCGCTGGGCAGGGCACGTTTCTAGGATGGAGGACCATCGCCTCCCAAAAATAGTACTCTACAGTGAACTCGCCACGGGTCAGTGTAAAAGGGGCACTCCAAAAAAGCGATACAAAGACTCCCTGAAACAACATCTCAGGCATGGCCAAATTGATCACCAACAGTGGTCCGCCCTGGCCTCACATCGGGAGGCATGGAGACGCACTATCCACAATGCTGCAGCCTTATTTGAGAACTCACATCGAACAAGTCTTGAAGAGAAACGACAACGCAGAAAGAATCACAACCCGGAAACAAAACCCAAGGAGACCTTCTGCTGTGCTTTTTGCAACCGGACTTGTTTATCTCGGATTGGCCTTTTTAGTCATCAGCGCGCTTGCAGAAAGCACGGGATGAATCCTTCCTGAATCTTCATTTGTGAAGAAAAGCCAGAGAGATTATTATTATTATTTCTGCATTCTGTAGTGTGGCAGCAGCCTAGGAAGAGGGTTCAAGGGACATCAAAGCAGAATTCTACCCAGTCAATATTCACATTACAAATCTGAAGAAGGTTTAAATCTCATGGAAACAAACAGAGGACTTTATCAAACCACCCTCCATAAAAGTTCTTTTGCCGGCATATTTAAAAACATTTTTATGCCAGCAAAAGAATCCCCCCATCAGACTTACCTTAGCCAGCATCTATGAGGCTTCCCCAGCAGTAATGAAGCTCCGTTTACTTCCGGGTTCTAAATCTCGCCGATTCTAATGGGAAGACGCTAGCGTGGCAAATTCAAAAATAAAAGCAAAATTAAGACATAAAACATAGACACAAGCAGAGAAACACACTTTAAAAGTCCCAAGTACTTGGGGAAGGGGTCATAAAAAGAGTGTCCCCTACCTGGCTGTCGCAATCTCACCCAGAAGTGTTCGCCCATTGACGCTGCATTCACGTGAGCACAATGGTGCAAGGATTCAAATGCCAGCAATGCCAGCAACAAAGCACCATGGGAGATCAATAATAATAATAATAATAAAATTTATTTATATCCCACCCCTCTGCGAACAATCGGGGCGGCTTACAACAGTAAAATAGTACACAGTATAAAACAACTCAAAATCCCTTCCCCTCCTTAAAACATGATTAAATCAATACAAATTAAAATCAGCATATAATACAATTTATATTATATATAAATTGGCCTGTCAATAAAAAAGTACACCTCATTTACATTACATGATCACGAAAGGACGTCATTGTCTGGTAAGCGCGCCCTTTCGCAATCATTAGGCGTCATTATGACACAATATTTGCCGCATTGATAAGGCCCCAAGACGTTCTTCTGATCACGTAGAGGAAGGATGGGTGGCAGGATGGAATCTCTCCGCCCTCCCATCTCTTTCTCTCTCTTTTTCTCCCCCCCCCTTCTCTGATCAGCAGAGGACTGGAAATTGCTTTTCCTTTAACCGAATGGCCACTTTGGGAACAATAACTGCCAGCTCCCAGAATGGAAAAAGCTGATACAAGTTCTTTAAACTAGTTAGTGCCAAAATAGCTCCTACTTTTTCAACGGTTCATAGAGGGAGACAGGCTGTAAAAAGGAAAGGGAAGGAAGCCTGGGTATGTCTGGCATCTTTTACAACTGGGATTCACTTTCAATGCAGAATCAGAAATGTAGCATTGGGATCCCAAAGGGCCATCCAGTCCAACCCCTTGAGAATTCAGGAATCCACAGATGAAGCGGTGGGCATCCAAACTCTATCTTGAAACCTCCGAAAAGGAGAGGCACCTACTTCAGAGGTGCCTGTTCCATCACAGAATAGCTCTTTCCATCAGAAAGCTCTTCCTAACACTGAGTTGGAAACTTCCTTCTTGGACTGCCTGGGAGTGTGGTGGAGTCTCCTACTTTAGAGGTTTTTAAACACAGGCTGGATGGCTAACTGTCGGGAGCACTTTGATTGTGTATTGGGCCCTTGATGTCTCTTCCAACTCTATGATTCTATGATCCAGTCCAGTAGTTTCTGAAGAGCAATTCAGTTCCCACCTTTGAGATTAAAAGTGGGTTGTGGCTGATGATAGTGGGTACAAGGACCTGTCAGGGGATGGTCATCCTTTCTGCTGCCTTTCCACTTCTCTTCAACCCAGCAGGAGATGTTCATTGAGGGTCAAAACAATGTTTGTAGATTCCTTTTCATGTTCAAATGGATTCAGAGTGTGTGGCTGAATAGAGCAAGTGAACATCTCTGAGGACCTTCAGTCTGGACCATCCATGAGGAGCACCAGATGAGGTCCACCAAGAAGAGTCAAGACAGTGGCTTGACACTACACTTGGCTTGAATCCTATTGTTACTCCCAAGTAGAGTTTGCTATTGTATGCCGTCAAGTCATTTGCAGCTTATGGTCACCCTACAAAAACCCCCAGGGCCTAGCAGCAGCAGTCTAACTGTTCAAGCTAATCATGGTCAGCCTTGCTTAGTACTGGGAGACTGCCAATGAATACCAGGTGCTGTAGGCTCTATTTCAGAGGGAGGAACGGGCAAAACCACCTCTGAGTTTTTCTTATCTAAGAAAACCCTAGGAAATTCACAGGGTTGCCATAAATCAGCAGGCAATTTGGAGACACATGTACAAGGTGAAGTTATCATGGTGTTTTCTTGACAATGTTCATTCAAAGGGGGCTTGCCAGGGCTTTCCTCTGGGGCTGAGAGAGTATGACTTTCCCAAGGTCACCCAGTGAGTTTCCATGGCTGAGTGGGTATTGGAATGCTGGTCTTCGGAGTGATAGTCCAACGCTCAAATCACTACACCATGGTAGCTCTCTAATTAGCGTAGAACCATATAATCAAGGAGATTTGCCTATGTGTTTACTCCCAATTCAGCAACTGATTCCATGGGTCTACTCTA
The DNA here is from genome assembly GCA_030847615.1 of Gambelia wislizenii. Lineage (NCBI taxonomy): Eukaryota > Metazoa > Chordata > Lepidosauria > Squamata > Crotaphytidae > Gambelia > Gambelia wislizenii. Next base: position 496,867,366 of record JAUMIR010000001.1, on the reverse strand, counting down.
GTTGGGTTTAACAAACAGAATTCCAGCCAATGCAATGCAAAACATATAAAAGGGATGCAAACTGAGCATCTATTTTAAGCATGCATTTATATATATTTTTTAAAAAAAATGTGTAGGGATGTTTTTCATGGGATTTATTTTCTCGTTCTAAATAAATCTGCTCACCTTTAATCCTGTAAAAGCTTTAAAATGTTTTTATTATTTTTTATTTTTTTTTACAGTTCCATGTGGGCGAGGAACTTGCCAAAATGGAGCTCCAGATTTTATTAACACTTATTACCATTTCAAGGGGAAATATATGAAGCCAATTACGCTTCATGGATTAATTTCACAAATGGCCCACATTTTTCGCCAGCTAAGCTGGAATGATGCCCTTTTGCAAAACAGCCCTTATCTTAGAAACGCCAGAAATGACAAGTTTCTGCTACCTCTCCCATTTATTTATTTATTTTAATTTTTATATTTTGGCATGTCAAGAGAGCTAACCAGGGAGGTGAAGGAAGAGGTAGTACTGTGATTGAGACTGAGATCCCAAATGACAGGAATTAATATGGAGTTGTTGTTACCCAAATTGTGGGGTCCGTGAAGGATCCATTCGTGTCCAGATATTAATATGGGGAATTTAATTAGCTCAATATGGCAGAGCTCAATAAGGCCAAGTAACTGTGGGATCTTTTGACCTGTGTATACCAGTATTAACTGATGAGACTCACAGCAAGGAAATAAAATAAAAAAATGGGTTCTTTTATTGATAAATAATCTAGGAAGCATTCACACAAACATTTAGGCTTCACACACTCACACAAGGCTATCAAAGAAAGTAGGAAGTATTGGGATAGAAGAATAGAGTTCAGATGATGGGCTATACTGTACCTATCCCAAGAGCAGAGATTTGTGTAACAGAAGATACTCAAATGGTGTTCTGAGGGTCACACAGCAGACAGACAGAGTGACAAAAGGAGTAAAGGCTGTGCATGTGATGGCATGGACTGACAGAGCAAAGAGACAGAGGAAGTTGTGCAAGCTTTGGCTGTGTTTTGGGATGATACTTATACTCGATATTCCCCCTAAAGGGGTGTTGTGAGTGGAATACAATGTTTGCTGGAGTTGAGACAATAGAAGCTCCAGTTGTGTTAATGATTGGTTAATGGCTGAGACATTAACACTGATGGATGTCTGGCAACCTTCTTATTGTTCTAGGAGAGGTGTGAGGGAAAACCAGTTTTGCAAGGCAAAGAGTGTCTGGCTATTTTGATTGAATTAGTGAATGACTCACTTCCAGTGGTACATCCAGGAGAATTAACCCATTCCCACCCTAACTCACCAGTTAGGTGAGTTGCACAACTGCAGGCAGGTTGTTAACTGAAGCTGGCCCCAGGGAGCACAAAATTCCCTTGTTGCAACAGCTCCATTGGCTGCCAGATCATTTCTGGGACAATTTAAAGTACTGGTTTTGACCTTCAAAGCCCGATCTGACTTGGGCTCAGGTTATTTGAAGAACTGTATCTCCCTGTACAAGCTCAGCAGAGTTTTAAGATCATCTGGAGAAGCCCTTTTCTCTGTTCCACCATCTTCTCAGGCTCATTTGGTGGGAACAACAGAGAAGACCTCCTTGGTATCTGCTCCCAGACTTTGGAACTCCTTCCCCAGAGAGGCCAGGATGAAAACATTTTTATGCCAACAGGTTTTTATAAACTGACAAGGGCTGGGCTTGTATGGCTGTGTGGTGTGGTTTTAAAAATTGTGAATTGGTCTTTTATACAGTTTTTAATGCATTTTAATATTTTTAAAGTTTAATTTTTTAAACCAACACATTGTTTAATTCTTTTTTACTTCTATATTTTTAACGCCATCTTTAACTTTGTAGTGTTTCAGTTATCATGGATCTATCACAAGAAGAGAGGACTCACTAGAAAAGATAGTGAGGCTTGGCAAGGTAGAAGGCAGTAGGAAAAGAGGAGGATGGCATCACAGATGGAGAGACTCCTTCAAGGAAGCCACAGCCCTGAGTTTGGAAGACATGAGCGGGATTCTTGATAGCAGAGTGACTACAAAAGACTTTAAAAGACTAAACTAAGGGTATGGTACTTTGGGTATGTCATGAGATGATGTAATTCATTGGAAAAAAAGTGCTGGGGAAAGCTGAGGGGAATAGGAAAAGAGGGAGACCGCATGACAGGTGGATGCAAGGAAGCCATGGCTGCACTGAGTTTGTAAGACCTGAGCAGGGCTGTTGTTGACTAGGGATCTTGTTGTCCTCTCATTCATAGGGTCATCAAATGTCACCGTTGACTTGACAGGAGCTAATAACAACCACAGTAAGGGCTTGTCTACATAGGTAATTTACCCCTTCTTGCAGGGCTTTTGCCCTGACACAGGGCTTTTATCCCATTTTGACCCCGGGCAGTCCTCACAACCCCCAGGGCTAAGACGGAACTAAGACCGGGGGAAGATGAGGTAGGTCCCAATAAAACATTATTTATTTATTTATTTATTTATTTATTTATTAAAATATATAATTTTGGGGGGTATGTTGCCTTGCCCAGTGTGCTGATTGGCTGCTCAGGAAACACAACCAACCAATCCCCACCCACATGCAAATTCCCTCTCCACCTCACAATCCACTCCTGCCACTCAGTCTGTGGAGCAGATTGGGACTCAGAGAGTCAACTGGCAGCAGTGGCAGGATGCCCCTGCTGCCACTGCGATGGAACCCAGGCAGCTAACTGGAAGCAGCCGCGGCAACAGTAAGGCAACAGAGCGAGTCAGCAATTATTGGAAAACTGTGGAATGCTGAGAAGGCGGAGGAGGAATTTAAAAATCTGCCAGCCTACCTTACAGGGTTGTCATGAGGTCTACTGGGTGCTTGGGGGGGAGTTTTTCAAAGGTGTATAGTATGCCAGGGCCAGCTAGTACCTGTTTTAATGTGTTCCATCTAGGGAAAAATGGATCAGGTATTGTGTGACTAATGCCAGCCCATTGCTGCAGCTACCCTCTGCCTCACTCATGGCTGGTTACAAGCAGGAGACTTTGCTCACCATGCTGTGGGTTGGCTTCCTGAAATCAGAGAGTGGGATATGGGATGTGGGTGACTGCAACAGCTACATGGACAGACTGGCATGCCCAGCTGGACTCTGGCCCATTTCATAGAATCATAGAATCATAGAATTGCAGAGTTGGAAGAGACCACGAGGGCCATCCAGTCCAACCCCCCTGCCACGCAGGAAATCACAATCAAAGCATCCCCGACAGATGGCCATCCAGCCTCTGTTTAAAGACCTCCAAGGAAGGAGACCCCACCACACTCCGAGGGAGTGCGTTCCACTGCCAAACAGCTCTTACTGTCAAAAAGTTCCTCCTAATGTTGAGGTGGAATCTCTGTTCCTGGAGCTTGCATCCATTGCTCCGTCTTCCAGTCTCTGGAGCAGCAGAAAACAAGCCTGCTCCATCCTCAACATGACATCCCTTCAAATACTTAAACAGGGCTATCATATCGCCTCTAAACCATCTTTTTTCCAGGCTAAACATACCCAGCTCCCTAAGTCTCTCCTCATTAGGCATCGTTTCCAGACCTTTCACCATTTTAGTTGCCCTTCTCTGGACATGCTCCAATTTGTCAATATCCTTTTTGAATTGTGGTGCCCAGAACTGGACACAGTATTCTAAGTGAGGTCTGACCAAGGCAGAATAGAGTGGCACTATTACTTCCCTTGATCTAGACACTATACTTCTATTGATACAGCCCAAAATTGCATTGGCCTTTTTAGCTGCCGCATCACACTGTTGGCTCATGTTCAACTTGTGGTCTACTAGGACTCCTAGATCCCTTTTGCACGTAGTCTCATTCAGCCAGGTCTCTCCCATCCTATATTTATGCATTTCATTTTTCCGCCCTAAATGCAGTACTTTACATTTCTCCGTATTGAATTTCATTTTGTTAGCTTTGGCCCAGCTCTCCAGTCTATCCAGGTCATTCTGAATTTTGATCCTGTCCTCTAGGGTATTAGCTACTCCTCCCAATTTGGTGTCATCTGCAAATTTGATAAGTATGCCCCTAATTCCCTCATCTAAGTCATTGATAAAGATGTTGAATAGCACTGGGCCCAGGACAGAACGCTGTGGCACCCCACTGGTCACATCTTTCCAAGACGAAGAGGAGCCACTGCTGAGCACCCTTTGGGTTCGGCCGGTCAACCAATTACAAATCCATTGAACAGTTAACTTGTCTAGCCCACATTCTACAAGCTTGTTTGCAAGAATGTCATGGGGAACCTTGTCAAAGGCCTTACTGAAATCAAGGTATGCAATGTCCACAGCATTCCCTTCATCTACCAAGCTGGTAACTTTATCAAAAAAAAGAGATCAGATTAGTCTGGCATGACTTGTTTCTCTGAAACCCATGTTGACTTTTTGTGATTATGGCATTGCCTTCTAAATGTTCACAGACTCTCTGTTTTATGATCTGCTCTAGAATCTTCCCTGGTATTGATGTCAGACTAACTGGACGATAATTGTTGGGATCCTCTTTTTTCCCCTTTTTGAAGGTGGGAACAACGTTTGCCCTCCTCCAGTCTGCTGGGACTTCTCCTGTTCTCCAGGAGTTCTCAAATATTATTGCCAATGGCTCTGAGATTATATTTGCCAGTTCTTTTAATACTCTTGGATGTAGTTCATCTGGTCCTGGAGATTTAAATTCATTTAGATTAAGAAGGCATTCCTGTACTACCTCTTTACTTATTTTGAGCTGGATTTCCCCTATTGTGTCCTCTGTTCCATTCTCCTCAGGTTGGTCCTCCTTTTCCTTTTCTGAAAACACTGAGGCAAAGAAGGTGTTGAGTAATTCTGCCTTTTCTCTGTCCCCTGTTAGCATTTTGCCATCTTCTCCACGTAGCGGCCCTATCATTTCCTTCTTCCTCCTTTTGCTGCGGACATACCCAAAAAACCCCTTTTTATTGTTCTTAACCTCCCTAGCAAGCCTGAGCTCATTCTGCGCTTTAGCTTTTCTGACTTTACTCCTACACGTGTTCGCTATCTGTTTGAATTCTTCTTTGGTGATTTCCCCCCTTTTCCATTTCCTATACATGTTCCGTTTAAAACTTAGCTCCATTGAAAGTTCTTTAGTCATCCATCCTGGTTTCTTGAGACACCTCCCATTTTTCTTCCTCAATGGTACTGTTTGAAATTGTGCCTTCAGTATCTCCCTTTTGAGAAAGTCCCATCCGTCTTGAGGTCTCTTCTCTTTTAGTATTCTTGACCATGGGATCACCCCCAGTATTTCCCTGAGTTTATTGAAATCAGCTCTCCTAAAGTCAAGAATGCGTGTCTGACTATGCCTGGCTTCTCCTTTCCATTGTATTCCATGTGGGTAATGGGGGAGGAACGGACCTGATCCATCGGCAGGATATGATGGTGGGGAGCCAGCGTATCCTGGCCCATGTAGATGAGCCCTAAAAATGTGATGCCCTCCTTTCTGTCCCACAACCTTCTCAGGCTCATTTCGTGGGATCAAGGGAGAGGGACTTCTCAGTGGCTGCTCCCAAACTTTGCAACACCCTCCCTAGAGAGGCCAGGATGGCCCCACCCTTAGAATCATAGAATCATAGAATTGCAGAGTTGGAAGAGACCACGAGGGCCATCCAGTCCAACCCCCCTGCCACGCAGGAAATCACGATCAAAGCATCCCCTTGCTCTCCTTCCATCAGCCGATCAAAAAATATTGTGCCATCAGACTTTTACAAAATTATGAGGGTTGGGCTTTTAATGCTGTGCAGTTCTGTTTTAAAGGTTTGTAGGTTTTGTATTGTTTTTACTTTGCATTGTATTAAATATGTTGTTGTTAGCTGCCTTGAGTTCCATTATCAGGAGAAAGGCAATATAACAACAATAACAACAACAAGCCTCTAAGAAGGAACTTTCAAGAACAGGTTGGGTCCCATATCCATGGGGGATGCATTCCTGAAACCGTGTATAATAACAAACTCTATCAAAATAAAGGACATCTTGTACAAACATACTGTTAGTATGCCCTACTACCTCCTCCCCATGGAAAAGCCCTAAGTAAACACAGTCATTAAGGAAGTACGTGCTGATCCTTTCTTCCAGCCCTGGGCATTTCAGCAATGATTAAATCAAGCAATTAAGTGAAGGGCTATAGGAAGGGCTTTCCTATAGCCCTTCCTGTCCAATCTTGCAAAGTTGTCCAAACCAATCACTTTCTATCTTCCAGCAATTAAAGCAATCAGTTGAGCTACGGTTTCCTTTGTCTATCCCATGGGGAAGCCATCCAAGGCTTAGTCATAACCAGAGTTCCCCTTAAGGATATGAAATAGGGTATAAACATCAGTCCCCTAACAATAGTAAAATGTGCCACAGTGGACAAACCCGGCCACTCTCTTTCTTGGCGCGCCCTGGATCCGAAGCTCCTGTGCCATTTTCAGATGCCTGTCTTAGTATCTTTGCTGCATGGAACTTCTCTTCAAGACTTTGCCCTATATTCCCAAATCTCTCCCTCTATCTAATCTTCTGTCTTACTCTGCTATAGCCTTGTATGCACTTGAAGAATGTATGTTGTGTATGTGAGTTCACTTTGTGTTGTTCCAATAAAAAACTTTATTTCACTTTAACTGGAGTACTCACTACAGTTAGTACTGATATACATAGATGAAAAGATCCTTGAAGTTACCCTCCTCTTGCAGGCTTCCTTTTGAGCTAATAATTCCCCCAAATAATAAAGGAGTCTCTAAAGCACACCCCCACACACACATCTTAGGGTAACAAGATCATAGAGTTGCATTGGAGGCCCTAGCGATTCTTGGAGAGGATGCCTCTCTAGGCATTTTCCAGTATGACCTCTGTGGTATGTGTCCCTAGTTTTTCAGCTGTGGGTAACTGAAACCACAGATATTGGTTCCGTGGATACAGGGGAAGATCTGTGCATTAACAGCCAATGCAGTTTAATACTACAAAACAACAGCTCCACTATCTTTGGCATTGTGATGGGCCTTGCTCACCTGGCACCATTTGCCTTTGATAAATCTCTTAGATAAATACGTCTCTCATTCATAGGTCTGCCCAAAGTCAGTGCTGACTTGACTGTTTAATAACAACAACAAATCAAAGTGCAACTGGACTGGCAGCAGAATCTTTCCTCACACTGAAGACAGTAATCCAGAGGAAGAAGAGGCCCATCTTACGATGCTGGAAAGATGGCCTTGCCTTGACTTAAAATCCTGCCATTTGAGGGGTTGTGGATGTTCTTAAGGTCTTCTTTAGGAGGCTGCTTAAAACCAAAACTGGAGAAATTTCTGAGCTGGAAACTCTGAAACCATTTATTTGCAAAATGAAGCTCCTGCCTCAGAAATTTCTGCAGCTTTTACGTGGTCCCTTGAGAAATGTGTTGGGCTTTTTAGCTAATACAAGACCATCTTTTCAGCGTCTTGAGGCACATCTTTTTATTTTTGTAGATTTTGTTGGATGCTCTCCAGCTATTGCATTCTCTCCCTCTCCCTCTCCCTCTCCCTCTCCCTCTCCCTCTCTCTCTCTCTCTCTCTCTCTCTCTCTCTCTCTCTCTCTCTCTCTCTCTTAGTTTGTGGGTACCACATGGCACACAGCTCTCTCTCCTCCAATGCTTTCCTGCCACTCCCCACCATCTGCTGCCTGCAGCAACCAGCACACTCTAGCTAATGGTAGGGCTGACCCTGAAAAGAGGGATCACCACTCACCCAGCCCTGTGGTAGCCTCTTCTCTGAGCTGCCCTGACAGTGTTTTGGTGTATGTGCAGAGACGCGTTATCTCTCTGGGTGAATTTGCTCAGTTGGTGGTGCCCTCAGACATCCACACATCCCTTGTCTCTTCTGGCCCAGATTTCACTGAATCCAGCTGGAGCTGGCAACTCACCCAAGTTCTGAGACCTGCCGAAGAGAAAAATGAATGAGAAATCCAAAACTCTTTTCAGTTGCAAAGAGTTAAGCTTAGACATCCCTCCTTCCCTTTCTCTGCAAGCACACATCTAAACAAATGAGATTTTCACATGGGGGAAATAACACCTGTGTTAATTGGGAGAGAAACAGGACTGTTCCACTGTCAACACTTTCGTTGGTAAAAAATATCAGAAGGAAAATGGAAGCAGGATGGAGGGAGAACAAATGGAGATTGGGAGAGGGACGGGGGTGTGCGAAACAGAGCACTGACAGCGGAACAGCTCCGTTTCTCTCCCGATCTCCACAGGGGTTATTTTCCCCATGTGGAAATCTCTGAACACAATTAAAATATCTGTGAGTTGCTGGAAGTATCTGCAAGGTGGGAACAAGTAGTTTTGTTCCAAATGGATCCCAAAATTTGTAAATCCCTCCAAATCTGTGCCCAAATTTTGCACTAGGTTTGCAAAAACAACAAAAAAAATCTGGCATTTTGAAACATCCCCAGAACTGAGATACAGACATGTACGGGTGTCTCAAACCAGAGTTCTTAGTAAGACCCCAAATTCCAAGATTGACCAATTTGCTCCAAACCTGTGCCAAAGTTTTCCAATTATTTTGCAACAACTACCAAAAAAAAAAAAAAAAACATTTTGCAATGCTTCCAAAACTGAGATACAGGCACATCCACTCAGAGTTCCTAGTAAGCACCCCATACCCTTCGTGAATTGTTGTAAGCATAGGTGAGACTCTGGAAACAAAGGGCTTGTCTACACAGGATAAATACCCCAGCTTGCCACTGTTTCAGAGCCCTGCAGTCCAAACAATGCAGGCCATTTACCCCAATCTGCCCACAGGCAGTCCTCACCACCCCAGGGGCAGATACAGGGCTGGAACTGGGGCAAGCCAGGCTAGGGCCTGATAACCTATGTGGGCAAACTACCTGGTTTACCCACATAAAACTGGATTGGGCACCATGTGTCCACTGCACCCCATCCAGCATACCACTCCTCCCTGCCACTGACAGCTCCCTGCCTCTTCCAGAAGTCAGGCAGGGGTCCCTCAACATGTGACTGAGGCTGGTCATGTGAAGGGGGGCTGCAGTCACATGTTGCAGGACCCCCACATGTCTTCCACATTAGCAGTGGAAATGGTGGTGGTTTCAGCAATGGGCTGTGTCCTGGCCAGACTCCAGCCCATTTTCTCCAGCTAATTCGGGGGACGGGGGTACTCCAATCAAGGCTTTGCCAGGAGCTGGCGTTTCCTACCTAATGTAGATGAGCCCAAAATCAACACTACATAAATAATCTAGTTTGAAACTGGATTATTTGCCATGGCTCCTCCCAATGGAATCCTAGGATTTGTAATTTGATGAGGCACCAGTACTCTTTGGCAGCTAAAGACCTTGTATCTATCACAAACAAACAGTGACCAAAACCCCCATTATTCCCAGAAAGCCTTTCCTCACACCTTTCCTATACCACAATAAAGAGGTTGTCGTAAATGCATTAGTTCGAATATCTCAGCTATTAACGACCATTAGCAAAGTCATGGCATCCTTTGTTCAACAGTGGAAAACCCATCTAAGCTTTGATCTAAGTTAAAAACACCTCTTCAGGACATGAAATTGGGTATAAATATCAGTCCCCAAGCAATAGCCAGGTGTGCTACAGTTGGATACTGCCACTCTGTCGGATTGCTGTACCACCTTCAGCTCCAAGTCTGAGTCTTCTCTGCTGTACGAAACTCTATCACCCATACTCCCAAAACCTATTCCTCTAGCTAACCTTTCTACCTGGACTCTTTGTTAAGCTTGTGTGGTTCTTGTGAGTGTGTGCGTGTGTGAATGCTTCTGTGTTATTTTCTAATAAAAACCATTTTATTTCATTTTAGTTCTGAGTTTCTGCAGTTAGTACTGGTATACACAGGTGCAAAGGTCCCATAAGTTACCTGACCTCTCGCAGCCATTCATTTGAGCTATTGTAATCCTCCGTGGAGCCCCCACCAATTTGGGGAACAGGGGGTTAGACTAGATCATCCATGGCACCCCTTCCAGCAAGACGAGTCTATGATGCAATGGTTATATTACCTGTTTGCACTTTCAGCCAACATATGGCAGGGAAAATGGAATTAGACACAAACTCACACGCCTGTCCATGTATAGTTTGCACCTTCCACTCACATGGAAATGAGGGGTGTAATCCTAGGTCAACCTCTCCCCCACCCCATGATTTAAGCATAACCAGAGTCACCTCAGTCATCCTCACAGGGATATTTGGGAGGCATATTAGATGCTTCCCACATAAATACATAGAGCACACCTCATATTTTCGGTTGGCCATGATTAGCAATACAAGACCAATCTTGCATCAGCTCTGGTGTCAATATATGCCTGCAGTCATTCATGGCCAGGTGCCTTTAAACCTGGGGGGTGGGTGAGGAGAGGAATAATCATTTGACTAATTGAATGTCAGATCTAGCAACTGAGAGGGGCTTGCCACATCCCGCCTGAGTATTCACTTGCTGGCTTGGAGAAAGAGAGACACTTCCTTAGGAGGGAGAGCTCAAAGTGACAAGGAGAGAGAAAAAAGCTGAAACTGCAAAGAGGTCAACTGGTTTTGAAGGGGTAACCTAGCCACTGGAAAGGGTGAAAATACTGACAATGAGGGCCGATCTTTTTGATCCAAAGCCAGAGGCTGAGTAGCAAACAGGGACCAGCAAGTCCGTGGCCGGTACAAAAGGGTTACTGTGGCTAATTAACTGAGACAGTGACATTTCTGCAAACCTCCTCAAGTTTAAAGCTTGGGTAGCTGATTCTTTCCTGCCCTTTATTAGGCAGGGGCACCTCCGGTTGTCAGTCAGAAAGCAGTGTAACTCTCTCTCTCTCTCCAAAATGTGCTGCCAACTCAATTTTCCCACTTTAGAGTTTGAAATGACTCCTATGTTCCTTCATCAGCCCTTTTCTTAGGTACAAGCATAGGGAAATCTAGGGCAGGGGCTACATGTACACCCCACAAGGCGATTCTGAGGCCCCTGGGGTGTTCTAGCAGGGCCCACCAGCATTTCCCCATGCTCCCTTTAAGGCATGATGGAATAATTTTGCCTGCTTGAGGCTGTATTGAACTCGGGGAGACCTTTTTCAAGCAGCAAGTAAACCAAAATTTGACATCTGCTCCCCTAGACCTCTTGGGGAGCCTTTCTAGTGAAATAAATTAATAACTTTTGAAAATGGGATCTGGCAGGTGCAGCACTCCCAGGTCCCATGGGTAACCAGTCGGGCTCCCTCAAACCTCAGGAGTTGCCTACCGCTATGGCTGAGGAAGCACACATCCTGGAAAATCAGAAGCCACCTTGGAATCTTTTTGGTGACTTACACATATGAATTACACCAGCATAAGTAGTTTGTCAAATGTTGCACAAGCAAGCATCCAAGACCTTCTTGTGCAAGACGTTTTCCTCAGTTGTGTATTGGCAGCCAGAAAGCAGATCTACCCCAACTAGGGATGGAAAGAATATACCAACATACAGGTTGATACCTCCCCCCATATCCTTTGATTCAGTATCCACTCTCTCCATTGTCCACACTGCAAAAAAAAACCTGTTCTCTCTAGCCATTTCTAGGTCTTCCAATGCAATTCTGTGGTCAACTTCCAGCATTCATCTCATTGAAAATAATAGAGTTCCCTACTATCCATGGTTTCAGGTATCCACATGGGGGAGGGGTCTTGTAATGTATCCCCCATGGATACCCAGGTTGAACTGTATCTAAAAATATTCAGAAATGGGTTTCTTGAGTGGGTAGCAACCCTGACTAGGATAATCCTGGACTGGTGACACCCTACAGTTGTTATGTTGTGCAAAATTTGGGCATTATGTTGTTGTTGTTTTTGTTCAGAAAATACTGTTTTCTATATCACACACACACACACACACACACACACACATGAATTTCACACTGAATAAGCTCCAATCTGTGAAAAGTCTTCTAAAACTGTGCAGATCTACAAATCTTTCTTGCCGCCAGAAGAAGGTTGCTAAAATTACTCACTGCTTCCTATGGGAACCAAATTTAATGAAGAATTGCATCTTTACATCCAACTCAAATGACCATCAACTGGCTACAGGGTTGAACCTGAGTGGGGAGAATGGACCAATATTCTTCCTCCTGGACCTCCAACATAAGTATGCTGATAGAGCATATGCACAGACTCAACCTGGTCATAGAGATGTAAACCTGACCTGGTTCATTGACAAATGAGATAACATGAGAAATACCCACCTTACCCTGAGACAATGAGATTAGGGTGAAGGATGTGTTGCTCTTGGATAAATTTTGCGTATTTTTTAGATGGCTTTTTACATGTACTTCACAAAATTGAGGTAGAAGGGAAGAAATCAGGTTGAGGATAAGCTTATTTTTCAGTACAAACAATTATTTCTTTATTTTAAGAAGACAGAAAAAGATAGCAGTAGAGACTAACAGAACAGTCTGTATTCAATACAATCTGTTAATTGCAGTTTCTCAAAGGAAAAAGAGAACAATGGCACAGGTGCTAAAACCACTACTCCTGACCGATCTAAGAGGGGCAGAAGGAGGCAGCTAAGCTTAAAGGACTACAGACTAAGACATGCATGGATTCTCTCACCCTCTGATGTGAAGAAGCTGGGCGACTGAAAATCAGGGCAGCTGATTCAAAAGGAAGGAGATCCTTTGGCGAGAGCTCCAGAGAGTGAGCTTCTCTCTCTCTCTCTCTCTCTCTCTCTCTCTCTCTCTCTCTCTCTCTCTCTCTCTCTCAATCTGTCCCCCCTTCCCAGGTACACTTAAGTTACAAATTACAGAAGACTTCAGTCATTACCACCTAAGTTGCAAAAATAAACATAATTCCCTAACGCAATCTAATTAGTACAGTTCCTGAACTACTCACTCACTGACATGAAGTTCAGCCTGTTGAGTTGAGGGTCAGCTGTGAGCCACATGTCTGTTTTCAGACCAGTCTCAAACAGCCTTCCCCTAGCCTATGGAGGTCCTTGCCCCAGGATGCCCCTTTGTTGTCTCTGTACCGGAGACGAGGTTCCCCCCCATCTCAGGACTCCTTTCTTCTGCTTGTCTTGTGGCCCGGAGGCAGTATTTATTACCATGTCCTGGAAGTTTCTGGAAGATCGCCACTCTGTAAGTCTTGATTAGACATTTGTCCCTGGTGACCTGTGACATCTGTGATGATGCTGAAAGGTGTTATCTTTCTCCCACCTCTAGTTAAATCTTTGTTTACCTGATGCTGTGTTGGAAGATAATGGGAAATGGGGGTTTTCCAATTATCACAGGGCTTGTCACTTGGAGTGAGGGGACACCTCTTCATGGGGCAGCATGACTTTAACATTATTCTTCTGGAGGGTTTGAAAGTCACCTTTTGCTTAGAGTGATGAGTGCAAAGCCTATGGCTTGTGTGCAAATGTTTGTGTTTGGGTTGTTTGTTTGTTTGTTTGTTTGATCTGTGTGCAAAGGGCAGGTGTGAGCATGACCTCTGCCTTTCACCCTCTGGAAACTGGTAATGACTCTTAGATGGTCTAGGGAGACAAACAATGGAGTTGCACACATGAGACAATGACAATCAGGTATTTCAAATTCAAACAGAGTTGCCCAACATCTCTGGAAACTACACTCTGTAATACACTACAATGGAGGGTGTACCAGTCCGAGCCAGATTGGCAGAGTGTCTATTCAGTGGAGGTAAACAAAACAGTTAAGCCCTGATTGCTCTCAATGAGACCATTTCCTTGTCAGCAGGAGAGCGGGAAGTTCCAGTTTGTACTTTAAAATGAGGCCTGAGTTCTCCAAGATGGACAGGAATCGAGGCCTTTCACTGACCCACCCTTCCAATATATGCCTCCTACAATGCATGTAAGACTCTAGCAAGAGGCAACCCCCTGCCTGATGCACCACAGTCTACTTGCAATTCATATTTATCGACCATAACTCATAAGAAACCCTGATGCAGGGATACTTGTCTTAGTAGCCAAGGACTTTGGGATCTTTGTCATTCATAGGTTGAATATAAGCCAACAACATGGTGCTGCAGCAAAGAAGGCAAATAATATTTTAGCCTGCATTAATAGAACCATAGTTTCCAAATCCTCTCCATTGACGCCCCCTTGTCGTGGGAGAGAGGCTTGCGTACCCTAATGACGTTTTGAGCTATGCTGGCGGTGGCATAATAGCCACCAGTAGGGTCTCCCATGCCAGACAGGTCAAAACCGAAGGGTCTGACAAAGAGCGTCAAAGGGCAGGGTGGGCTCTCTAGCCTTGTGGCAACCGTCCTAGGAGAAGGAAAACTCCAATCCCAAACCCGGGCAGATGGTGCTCGTCCAACCCTGTAAGGTCAACCATCTAAGAGAAGGAAACTCTAATCAAACCTACGGCCCGAGGACCTCACTGCCACGTCCATGCTTGCAAGGCCACGGCAGATGAATCTCTGGTTTAAAGGGTGAGGCCAGTTCTGTGCACGCTGCGCTCCACCAGAAAAATCCATTGCACAGGCTCGAAGGACAAATCCATTTCCAAAAAAGCCCTGTAGCAACTGGCGAGGGATGAAACCGGCAGGTATAAAGATGCACTGGAAGCCGCAGCCCCAACCCTGCATGCAGGCGGTTCAGGACATTGGTCGCTCAAGCCTGACCCGGGAGATGACAGTCTTGTTCGGCAGCATTCTGAACGACCAAGCAGCCTTTTTTAAGGAGAGCACTGCTTGTTCCATATGGAGAGGGGCCTAGAAAAGGTGGCCTAAAGAAAGCTCATCCCCAACTACCTGGTTGGCTAGCCGTGGCCAACGGGAATCTTCTGATGCGGTCAAACCAAGGCAAAGAAACAAAGGCACACACCGGCCTCCAAAGGTGTAAATAAACTGACACTTGCATGCTGGAACATCAGAACCATGCAAGACTCTGAAGATAGTGGACGGCCTGAGCGTCGTTCTGCCCTAATAGCCCTTGAACTATCACGGCTTAATATTGACATCGCTGCTCTTAGTGAAGTTCGCTTCCATGAGGAAGGCAGCCTTAAAGAACATGGTGCCGGCTACACACTTTACTGGTCTGGCAAACCCAAAACCGAAAAACATCTGTCAGGAGTAGGCTTTATGATTAAAAACTCCATTGCCTCCAAACTCGAAACCTTGCCAACAGGACACTCTGATCGCATTATTTCCTTACGCCTCCCACATGTTGTTCTCTTTAGTATATATGCCCCACATCTCAGGCTTGGCCAAATTGATCACCAACAGTGGTCCGCCCTGGCCTCACATCGGGAGGCATGGAGACGCACTATCCACAATGCTGCAGCCTTATTTGAGAACTCACGACGAACAAGTCTTGAAGAGAAACGACAACGCAGAAAGAATCACAACCCAAAAACATCACCCAAGGAGACCTTCTGCTGTGCTTTTTGCAACCGGACTTGTTTATCTAGGATTGGCCTTTTTAGTCATCAGGGCGCTTGCAGAAAGCGCGGGATGAGTCCTTCCTGAATCTTCGTTTGCGAAGAAAAGCCAGAGAGAGAGATATGCCCCAACTATGCAAGCCGACCCTGTAGAGAAAGACAAATTCTACACAGACCTACGCCAACTCATACAAAAAGTCCCTGTAGAAGATAAAATTATTATCCTTGGTGACTTCAATGCCAGAGTAGGAAAGAACTCTGAAGCCTGGAAAGGTGTCTTAGGCAAGCATGGTGTTGGAAATTGCAATGATAACGGACGCCTCCTGCTAGAGTTCTGTGCAGAACAACAGCTGACTATTACAAACACAATCTTTCAGCAGAAAGATAGCTTGAAGACAACCTGGATGCATCCCCGATCCAAACATTGGCACCTCATTGACTACGTTCTAGTCCGTCAGAGAGACATTTGTGATGTCCGTCATACACGAGTGATGCCCAGTGCAGAATGCCAAACAGATCATCGCCTTGTCAGATGTAAACTAAATCTTCATCTTAAGTTCAAACCTAAGAGGGGTGGCATCTTAAAGAAGAGATTCCAAGTCAACAATCTTCAACAAGCTACCATGAGAGACAACTTCCAGGCAAATCTACAAACGAAACTTGAAGACCATCCTACAGATCCTTCTCCTACAGTGCTTTGGCAACATATCAAAAACAGTATCCTCCAGTCTGCAGAAGAATCCCTTGGCTTCTCCCACAAGAAAAATCAAGACTGGTTTGATGAAAACAACCAAGAGATCCAGGAGCTGTTGGCAAGGAAGAGAGCTGCTCACCAGGCATACCTCGCCCAGCTGCTCCTGTTTCACCCGCCTTGTGGACTTCTCTGCTAACGTGTTCCTGGCTGGCTCCCAAGATAGGACAATATGTTTGGTTGTGCATACCTCTTATAATCCTTGTTGCCCTTCTCTGAATCCACTCCAACTTGTCTATCCTTCCTAAAAATGAGGTGTCCAGAACTCAACACAGTACTCCAGATGAGGGCTGACTAGGGTAGAATAAAGTGGGTCTATTTCTTCCCTTGATTTGGAAACTCTCTCCTCTGGCTTTTCTTCGCAAACGAAGATTCAGGAAGGACTCATCCCGCGCTTTCTGCAAGCACGCTGATGACTAAAAAGGCCAATCCGAAATAAACAAGTCCGGTTGCAAAAAGCACAGCAGAAGGTCTCCTTGGGTGATGTTTTTGGGTTGTGATTCTTTCTGCGTTGTCGTTTCTCTTCAAGACTTGTTCGTCGTGAGTTCTCAACTAAGGCTGCAGCATTGTGGATAGTGCGTCTCCATGCCTCCCGATGTGAGGCCAGGGCGGACCACTGTTGGTGATCAATTTGGCCAAGCCTGAGATGTTGTTTCAGGGAGTCTTTGTATCGCTTTTTTGGAGCACCCCTCTTACGCTGACCCGTGGTGAGTTCACCGTAGAGTAGTATTTTTGGGAGGCGATGGTCCTCCATCCTAGAAACGTGCCCTGCCCAGCGCAGCTGTGTTCTCAATATCATGGCCTCAATGCTGGTGATCCCTGCTTGCTCAAGGACAGCAACATTCGTCATATAGTCAGTCCAGTGTATATTTAGGATTGTGCGTAGACAGCGCTGGTGAAAGCGCTCGAGGAGTCGTAGGTGGTGGCGATAGGTGACCCATGTTTCAGATCCATAAAGGAGGATAGACAATACGATGGCTCTATACACACTGATTTTTGTGCTTTGCCTCAGGTGTTTATTGCTCCAGACTCTTTTGTGAAGTCTTCCAAATGCACTATATGCCTTTGCTAATCTGTGATCGATCTCTTTGTCAATCTTGGCATCTGAGGAGATGATGCTTCCCAGGTAGGTGAACTGCTGAACGGACTTGA
The DNA here is from genome assembly GCA_030847615.1 of Gambelia wislizenii. NCBI lineage: Eukaryota > Metazoa > Chordata > Lepidosauria > Squamata > Crotaphytidae > Gambelia > Gambelia wislizenii. The sequence goes on along the minus strand of JAUMIR010000001.1, from coordinate 496,850,115 downwards.
GCACTGATTTGCCGATGGCAATGTGGGGATGGTGGTGTTCGTCCTGTGGTGCAGGCTGGTAAAGAACTTCTGTTTTCTTCAGGTTGACTTCTAGCCCAAACAGCTCTGCAGCTGTTGCAAAGCAGGATGTTAGGCGCTGCAGAGCTGCTTCTGTGTGGGCAACAAGGGCAGCATCATCGGCGAAGAGCAGCTCACGGACTAGATAGTTTAGAGTCTTAGTGTGAGCCCTCAGACGGCTTAAGTTAAACAAGCTACCATCAGTACGGTAGCGTATATAGATGCCGTCGTCTTCTTCAAGCTCTGCCAAAGCCCTTTGGAGCATCGTGCTAAAGAAGATTGTAAATAAAGTTGGTGCAAGAACACAACCTTGCTTCACTCCATTAGTTATTAGAAAGGGCTCTGAAAGAGCATCGCCATATCTGACTTGACCACGCTGTCCCTCGTGTAGCAAGATAATCATTTTAAGGAATTTGGGGGAACATCCTAGTCTTTCCAGGATCTGCCACAGACCTTTTCTACTTACAGTGTCAAAGGCTTTGGTGAGGTCGACAAATGTTACATAGAGACCCTTGTTCTGCTCCCTACATTTTTCTTGCAGTTGCCTAAGTGCAAATACCATGTCTGTAGTGCTCCTATTGGTTCTGAAGCCACATTGGCTTTCAGGGAGAAGTTCTTCTGCAATAGCAGGAACTAACCTGTTCAGGAGTATCCTTGCAAGGATTTTTGCAGCAATAGAGAGCAGTGTTATGCCTCGATAGATTGAGCAATCGGATTTTGCTCCTTTTTTCTTGTACAGGGTGATGATGACTGCATCTCGGAGGTCTGATGGCAGTTCCCCTTTTTCCCAGCAATTCACAAGGAATTCGTGGAATTTTTCGTGGAGTGCATGACCTCCGTGTTTCCAAACTTCAGGTGGGATTCCATCAATCCCAGCTGCCTTGCCGTTTTTCATCTGCTGTATGGCCTTAAGGGTCTCTTCCAAAGTGGGAGCTATGTCCAATTCATTTTTCATTGGTTTTTGTATCATATATTGGATAGCTGAGGCTTGGACTACTCGGTTGGCGCTAAAGAGACTTTGAAAATGTTCAGCCCAATGATTTAGGATGGAGGCTTTATCAGTAATTAATGTTTGACCATCTGTACTGTATAAGGAGCTTTGGACCTGATAAGTAGGTCCAAACACTGCTTTAAGAGCTTCATAAAATCCTCTATGATCACCCAGATCTGCACAGCATTGGATCTTTTCTGCTATATTGATCCAGGAGCTTACCAGGAAGTGTGTATCATTATCAGAATCCAGGCAGCAAGCAATTATCAAAGTAGGGCAGCAAATCCAAAGCATCAGTCCAAGGGAGTATCCAGTAACAATGTCAGTCTGCACATCAGAGTTCAAAAGTCAAAGAAGCAGGAGCCAGGAATCAAGAGAAGAATGTTGCTTCCTCCGTAAAAGTTGGTTGCCAGCAAAACCTGGCCGAGAGTGAGGCAGCCATATTTATTGTCTGAAATTCTCTCCTAGGGGTCAGTTCCACGGCAACTTTTGTTGCGTAATGTATCGCATTAGCGCACTTTCGATTTTGCATCGCAGAGTTCCCACGGCAAAATTTCGGATCCTGTGTAGTTCTGCGATGTAGTTCTGATGTGATTATAATGTGAAGTATATTAAGGTGCGTATTTCTACACATCGAAATATTTCAGTTCCCATGACGTCGATATTCCACATACTTTAACAACCCTACCTGTCAATCAACAAAGTACATTATTCGTTCTAGACGTACTTCCTTCGGGAATTCCCGCCACCTGTACTCCCATTGGTCATCTACTTCCCCCCCCCCTTGGGCTTCTGATTGGGCATCTCGTCATCTTTTATGGTCTTTGTTCTCTTCAATGGTGCCAAGTAAATTGTTGCAGCCATGGAGGTTTTAGCTACGCTCATTTCTTGCTTGTATTTGGCTATTAGAGTTATGATCTCTAATTTCCCTGTATTTCTGATGCATCGTTTTCGATTTTGTGTGGCATTCTTCCGGGGTTCGGTTGTGTCCACGCTTTTGCATTTCTGCGGCTATTTTTTCGAAGACATCAATATTCCGGTGACATATACGTAGCTGCTCCTGTACTTTCTCTTCCCCCCAAAGATCCAGTAAATCAAGAGTTTCGGCATGACTCCAAGCTATTCCCTTGCTCCCCTTCTTTGTTCTCTGAACTGACTCCATTAGGAAAACGAAAGATGTTTACAGGGATGCTTCAAAGCAGAAAGGAAAGCCGGATGTGTAGGCGGGTTTCTGTGGCATCACGATAAAAAACCGCCCACATCCCTAATTTTAAACATCCCGAATTTAAAAATGACGGACAGTTCCCAAATGCGATAATACGCAAATTTGCGGCACTTTTTTTAAAAAGGCGGGAAATCAGCGGTGTCATTAACTGCGCCACTTATGGGTGTTTTAGACCCCCTCCTTCTGAAAAGGGTGCTGCAGATGCGGAACACGTGGGAACTATAAGAATTCTAGGTGAATTCTTTGAGGATTATTTTTGCCATGTAAACGACCCCTCAGTTGTTGCCTGATTAATGCGCATTTGGTATAAAGCTGCTCAGTGTGTCTACATTGAATTGCTCTCAGCATGTTCTGGCTTTTATCTGTGTCTCGTGGCTGCTGGGGGGGTATCCCTTTTTATCTCCTGCATGGGCATGTCCCTCTGCCCTTCCATTTCGCTGTCAGAATCTGCCTCTGCATCTTGACAGCTAAGCCTGGCATTCCCTTCATCTACCATGCTGTCTGTGTTGTAATCGAGATTGGGGGCCCGGGAGAGAGGCATGGCATATATGGGGAACGTTTGAGGGAATTGGGTATGTTCAGCCTGGTAAAGAGAAGACTGAGGAGTGACATGGTTGACACGATGTCACTCTTTAAATACCTCAAGGGCTGTCACAGAGAGGAGGAGGCAGGTTCATTCTCTGCTGTCCCAAAAGGTAGGGCCAAGTCTAATGGTCTGAAGCTACAGGAGGGTAGATTTTGATTGAACATTAGAAGGAATCTCTTGACAATAACAGCAGTTTGGCAATGGAACCAATGGTCTAGAGAGGCGGTGGGGTCTCCTTCTCTGGACATCTTTAAAAAGAGGCTGGCAGGTGATTGGACTCGATGGCCATGAAGCCCCTTCCAACTCTATGATTCCATGACTTCTATGAACTCAGTCACACACTTTGAAAAAAACTACTCTAGGGCACACTTGTTACAGATCCTGCATAAATGGAAGACCTAGCCACATAAATGTAAGATTGTTACGTACGTCTCTTTGCTGCACAGTGACCAAGGTATTCAGTGGTGCCATATAATGGGGAGGAGCTCAATAAATATATATGTGGCTCCCTTCTGTTCATGGAGGTGATAACCATTTAATTATAAAATGCAGATCTCCAGCAAAGATGTTGGAGAGCTCCTTTTATAATTGCCTGCAGCATCAAGTTAACCTTCTCAATGCAATCTTTATTAATGCTCCTGCAAGGTGTTTTTATGGGGTTGTCTACTGTCAGCCCAGCCTGTTAAATGTCAGGGCTTTTGTTAAACCCCATTGAAATGCAGATAAGGAAACTTCCACATTATAAGATTGGAGAAATAAGAAAAGAGGGTAAGAGAAAGATGGAGGGAGAGAAAAGAGGTTTGTTGCTTGGGAGTCCTATAAAACATCATCTGTTCAGTCTTACATGGGGCTGGCAGGGGAGGGGGGGCAGAAACTTGCAGAAAGCTGTTAAAATAAATGCTCTTTTTCTAATTTAAAGAGTGCTTTTATGGCAACTCCTGTTAATCTTCCAAAACTGTCTGGAGACTATTAAAAATGTGTTCAGGGAAAAAAAAAAAGACTTTCTACTATATGCGATAAAAGTCTATTATGTGGGATTTGCAAACATTGCTCTGCTGGAATTTAGTATATCAGACAAACATTCCATTTCCATATTCAGCAAGGGAAATGTCAATCAAATGAACATTCTTGGACAGAGACCAGGGGGTGAAGGAACACACAAACACACCCAGGTTTTTGCCAGGTTGTTGCAAATATCCAAAATGGAAGTCCTAGATGGGTTGAACATCTCACATGCCTCAGAAGGCAAGAAGACCATTGCTGGATCAAACCAAAGACCTATCTAGTTCAGTAACCTCTTTCTCACCATGGCCACCAAACCACAGAATCATAGCATCATAGAATCCTAGGGCTGGAACCTCCTGCTGTACAGGAATACAGAACTAAAGCACTCCTGAAAGATGTCCATCCAACCTTTGTGTTACCCGAATTACTGAGGTCCATGGCAATTCCATGCATGTCTACCAAAAATCAATATTTCTATGGGGAATTTTAATTAGCACAAATAGTGACTGCAAGAGGTCAGGTAACGGCAGGATCTTTTAACCTATGTATACTGATGAGATCCCAAGTCAGGGGATAAAATAAAAATGGTTTTTATTGAAAAAGAATCAGGGGAACGCACATGTACATACGCTCAGGCTTCAAGCACTCGTACAAGGCTATTGAAAAAAGTAGGAAATATTGGGCTAGAGGAATAGAGTTCAGGATGATTGGCTATACGATACCTGTCCAAAGAGCAGAGATTAGAATAAAAAGGAACAATGTTCAGAGAATTAGGTGGCAAGCAGACACAAAGGAGGAGGTGGTAGGAAGGAGGATTGGTGTCACAGATTAATGTGGAGTTGGGAGGAAAGGGATCTGTGCACACTGGGGTGGAATTTTGGGATGATATTTATAGTCAAAATTTCCCCCGAAGGGGGAGATTTGAGAGGAAGACAAGGTTTGCCAGAGATTCCCAGAGATAAACAATGGATCCCTGGGTGTGTTAACAATCACTGAAGGAAGGAATATTTTAGGACTGATGAGTGATGAGCAGCCTTCTTTTGATTTGGAAATATGTGAGAGGAAAACCCACATCTTACATGGCAGTGAGACTTCTAACTATCTTTGACGTCACTTCAAGAGGCACGCACTGGCAATTGGCCATCATCACCCGAACTTTAGAAGTCTTCCAGAGCTTCTGCATGATCCTCACCTGAGATGTGACCTTTTGAGGAATTTAGAAGGCCCTTCCTTAGGTTGTACATGCCTTTAAGCATGAATCCAACCCTGGTGTTTAGAGAGTCCTGATTTACCACCAACCTCATGGAAGGCCACACCATGCCAAATTATAGAAAGTAGCCAATTATGAGTGTATTTAAAAGGTGGAGGTCATCATGTGTCATTACATGGAAAGGTCAGCAATTACTTCTGAGGCCATCTAGGGACAAAGCATGTACCCTATACCAGAAAGCCCTCACTGCTGACTGGTGGATTGTGTGTGTCATCTGTATTTGTAGGGAACCTGTCTCTTATTAGCTACTGAGACAGTTCATTGCTCTTGGTGATGGACCCAAGGGAGAACACTGTTTCTGAAACAAATATATTCTTTCCCAGACTTCTGCTTACTGCAATCATACCTGATTTTTATAAACCAGGCATGATTCCTGGAGGAAGCCAAAAAAAGTGATCTGGTCTTCTGATATGTAGCAACATGAAGCACTGGGTGATGAGTTAATCCGTTCCCCTGAACTGTTGCTCAGAGGGAGGGGGGAAGCAGAAGTAGAGCCCTTCATAAATTGCCAAAATGGGTTGCCTTCGATGGAAACGCAATGAACAATCTGCAGAATGATAGCAATGTTGGCTCCAGTTGCCCATTCACAAAGAAATAAAAAGGAACAATGGGGAAATATTTCAGAAACAAATATTTCTCGGTGGCTGCAGCATCTTCTCTGTATCCAATCGATCTCTCTGGTGACTTTGAGGAGGGATATCGTTGGCCAACTTCCAAGATATAATGGCCATTAAACAGAGAGGAGAAGGAAAGATGGGCTCCGGTCCCATTTCACTTTGAGAGGACACACACTAAAACAGCATGCAAGCAATGCTTTCCATTCCATTGTGAACAACTGGGGAGGGGGAAAACCCAAAAAAGGCAATTACAACCATATATCTCAAGCTGTTTGTCCTGCAAGCAATACTTGAATTGCGGGGGAGGCAATGTTGTTTGGTGCTTTTGTTTAACAAGACTGCTATTCCTGAGAGAACACACAAGATTTTTGGAGGAAAGAATGACCCTGCAGTACTGACAATACTTGGCAGCTCCCTCCCCACTTCACACTAAAACCAAAACAAAAACATCAGTGAAAAGACAGAGTTATCTCTCTTTGAGAAGCTTCCACAGGTCGGTGCTGAAACAGGGTCTATCAGTTAAATTATATGGCTTTGAATCTGAATGATGCATAGAAATTGGAAAGCAGACCTCTTCCTCTTGCTGAGAGCTCTTTAAGACTTAAGGTTGCATATTACATCCCTTTCCACCGCCAGACCAGAGATGTTAATTGTTGAGTATTTCATTGTCTCCACTGAGGATGAATAATTTTCACAATATTCTGCATGATGGGGAGAAAACAAATACAGGTCACAAACACACACACCGTATCCACAGAACCAATATCCATGGTTTCAATTATCCATGGGAGAAAAAACAGAGACTCCTATGATAGAGTAGTTCTGGAAAATGCCTAAGGGGTGTCCTCTCCAGGAATTGCTAGGTCCTCTAACACAACTCTAGGGTATGTTTGTACACAAAGTCCTTTATGGTAATAGGGTTCACTATTATCCATAGTTTCATTTATAAGTGGTAAGTCTGGAAAAACATCCCCCATTGATATTGGGGGGAGGGGAGAGAAAGACCTGTATTTCTCTGCAGTGTTCACCTACTATTTGCACATCCTAAAGTGTTTTGGGCAATTATTCTGTAAAAAAATGTACATGAGGAGATTTTTGCATGAGAATTGTTAAGGGCTTATTTTGTTTCCTGGATAGCCTGGTGTGGTTTTCATGGAAAACTGCTGTTTTCTCTGTGTGCTTGTGCACACGCATGTGTGTGCACATGCACACACACAAAGACAATCTTGCACAACAAAAATCTTGCACAGAAAATAGCCATCTTGCAAAACAAAACCATGTGGCTATTGTTGTTCTTCCCTGCAGGGCTGCTGGTTTTTATAAAACAGTTTTGTGTAAGGTTTTCATTGTACAAGATTGCGGTGTTTTGTGTAGAAAACAGTAATCTTCCACACACAAAACTATACACATGTCTGTCTCTCCATTTGTTTGTTTGTTGCTTTTATGCACAAAGACCAACAATCCTCATGCAAAAAAACCACAAATATTTCTGCACAGAATAATTCATAAAACACTTTGAGATGAGCAAATGTCAGGCAAAAAATGCACAGAATTCTTGCTACTGTATTCTTCTTCCTTCCCAGGTTTTCAAAGTGTACATAAGCCCATTTTTTAAAAAATCCTGGAAATACATAACAGTGAGAAGTCGAACATAACAGTGAATATGCTTTCCATTCCTCACCCAGAATATTCCCTTGTTGCAAAAGGACTGTATTGTGCTGAAACAGCCTGGAATAGGCTGTTGGATGGATTTGTCTCGCTTTGGGTCAGGAGCAGAACTGGATGCAGTGCTGAGATCTCTGGAGGACCATGGAGGACCTCAGAGGATGATGTCATCATTTTGCATCTGGCCACAAGGGCATAGCCAGGCACTTCTCCAATCCTGCCTACTCATTACAAGGCACAAAGTGGCTATGCAGAGGAGGGCTTCAGAGGACAAACAGGATGTCCATGGGGGTGATATATGGCTCAGCCTAGTCCAGCTTCACATTTGGAACAACTCCAGTATGCAAAGCCATAAAAATTTGCAACCACTGGGCCATCATACAAGAATATGCAATCAAAGCAGCCCTGACAAATGGCCATCCATCCTCTGTTTAAAAACCTCCAAAGAAGGAGACTCCACCACACTCTGAAGCAATGTATTCCATTTCTGAACAGCTCTTACTGTCAGGAAGTTCCTCCTAATGTTTAGCTGGAATCTCTTTTCCTGTAGGTTGAGCCCATTGCTCCATGTCCTAGTCTCTGGAGCAACAGGAAACATGCTTGCTCCATCCTCAGTATGACATCCCTTCAAGTATTTAAACATGGCTATCATGTCACCTCCCAACCATCTCTTCTCCAGGCTAAACATACCCAGCTCTCTAAGCCACTCCTCATAGGGCGTGGCCTCCAGACCTTTACCATTTTGGCCGCCCTCCTCTGGTCATGTTCCAGTTTGTCAATATCCTTCTTGAATTGTGGTGCTCAGATCTGGACACAGTATTCCAGGTGAGGTCTGACCAAAGCACAATAGAGTGGCATTATTATTTCCCTCGATCTAGACTCTATATGTCTATTGATGCAGCCTAGAATCACATTGGCTTTTCTGGATGCCGCATCACAGTGCTAACTCATGTTCAACTTGTTGTCCACTAAGACTCCTAGATCCCTTTTGCATGTACTGCCATCAAGCCAGGTGTCACCCATCCTATATCTGTGCTTTTCATTTTTACTTCCCAAGTGTAGTATCCAACATTTCTCCCTGTTAAAATTCATTTTGTTAATTTTGGCCCAGCTTCCTAAACTGTTGAAGTCATTTTGGATTCTGATCCCGTCCTCTGGAATATTAACTACCCCTCCTAACTTGGTGCCATCTGCAAACTTGATAAGCATGCCCTCTATTCCCTCATCTAAGTCATTAATGTGGAATACACTATCTCGTAGTGTGGTGGAGTCTCCTCCTTTGGAGGTTTTTAAGCAGAGGCTGGATGTCCATCTGTTGGGAATCATTTGATTGTGTATTCTTGCATGGTTAGGGGGTTGGACTGGATGACCCTTGTGTTCTCTTCCAACTCTATGATTCTATGTTGAATAGCACTGGGCCCAAGACAGGATTTTGTGGCATTCTACTAATCACTTCTCTCCGGGATGAAGAGGAGCCATTGATGACCCTTTAGGAAGGCCCCTTGGGACCCATATTGAGAGGAGGAGGGAGAATAGAAATACTGTAAATGCAAGCAGGCAGATGGGCTGACCTACCATCATGAGAAGGAAGAGCAGGAGATAAATGCAGTGAAGAAGAAAAAGAATGGCTTCCCAAGCTTTGTTTAAGAAATGGAAAAGCCAAGGAACACCCAGTGGTTTCCATGTCAGCTTTTACTCTTGGCATTGAAGGAGCTGCCCTGTGGGTTCAGCGCCTTGGAGATCCCCAAATACGTTCAGCATGCTGGTGAGCTCCTGTAATGCTATGCATGGCCCAGAATCTTCGTTATGACACACACGGGCATAAGTTGTGTTAGGCATGCAGAGCGAGTTGTTTGGACAATAAAGAACAGAGGTTACCCAGGTGCCAGTGGCAGGAGCAAAGTTCCAAAAATAGAACCATTGCAGATGTGCAATGTGTGTCAATGTACATCAAACATTTTGCCTTGAGCACTGCCTCTGTGCCTTGCACATTGTGCCACCAAGGGACAGTTACGTGCATTCACCACTTCTCATGCATTGCACTGCAGGGGTATTCAGGGTAGGGATTGCAAAGTGCTTATGTAACATAGCTCTGCCAACAGACATGTACACTGAGATCATGTAGGATCTCAGCTTGTAAGACCCCTTGGAAAGGCAGCCCCCAAATAGCTTCAGCACCTTGGAGAGAGCATTTAAAGTTTGGAATAATAGCCAGAATGGACTCATTGCACTCTTGGCATAAAAGGCACTAGCCACCTGTGGAAAGTAGACAGTGCCTTTGAGCAAAGGCATTTTTGCACAAATTACAAAAACTTTGCTAAAAAGCAATGGATCCTTTGGTCCTCATACTGGAGGTGAGAACTCACATAGGGATTGTGTTTCCTCTCATAAAGAAAGGAACATGTTTGCAAATAGTCTTCATGTTCCTAGCTCACCTTGTCAAATAGGCATCATTGACTGTATGTGTCTGCTGGTGTCTAAGAATGTGCAAGTTTTGGAATGCAAAGTGCATTTGTTCTGCATCCAGCCTGGGCAGTTCAAACTAGGGGAAAGGCTACATCTTGGAGAAAATATTAATCAAAGAGGGAACATGATAGCCATGCTTAAATATTTAAAAGAACATCATACTGAAGATGAAGCAAGCTGGTTTATGCTGCTTCAGAGACTGGGACATGGAACTATTGGAACTATTGACTCAAACTATAGGAAAAGAGATTCCATCTAAACATTAGAAGAACTTCCTGATGATAAGAGCTGTTTCACAGAGGAATCCCCTGCCTGGGAGTGTGGTAGAGTTTCCTTCTTTGGAGGTTTTTAAACAGAGGCTGGATGGCCATCTGTTGGAGGTGCTTTGATTAGGGGTTGGACTGGATGGTCCTTGGGGGGTCTCTTGAACTCTATGATTCTATAATTCTATAATTTCTAACAAAAGACTAGTGAGGCTCAGACTTTACTCTCCTCACAGTGAGTTGGAGCTGAAAGAGTGGACTTTCTTAAAACAGCAGCACTATACTGAGGTATAGTGTCCTACTTCCAAATAAGTGTAGTTATGGCAAAATAATTACACTTTGTTTCCACAGGAAAGGAAACCTAGCCATGTAAGCCTCCAAGACTATGGAAACAGGAAGAAATGAAGGCCATATTGATGCCTCCATTAAACAGCGAAATATTTGGCGATTCAATTGCCCCTCAAATCACTTTTTAACTTTAATTAACAGAGCCAAATCCTCCCTCTCCCTTTAATCTCATTCTTAGAGGGCAAAGTTATCTATAAAAGAAACCATTAGCCATAGATTTGCCTAAATCCCCAATTATATTACTCATCGTCTGGGTAAATTTGAACTTGATGATGTTCTATAAACCCTGGATAATCCCTGTTTTCCTCCACTGTTTACCTTTGGCTTTGCAGCACTGAGGATGATACTTCATTCCTTAGAGCTCAGAAACTGACTTCTTCCTGTCTCCATCTCCAGATTTGCTTTGACTGAGTCAAAGCAAACCTGACTCCAGCATCCATGATGCAGTGAGCTCCAGTTTATAGTTTCCTGAATAGGGCTCAGAACCTCAGATAGCTCTGCTCTGATGGGGTAGTAGTCCAATAAATCCACTCTGAGTTTTAGTCCCAGAGTAGGGTACAGAACCTCAGCCAGATCCTCTCTGATGGGGTAGTAATCATATAATAATAATAATAATAATAATAATAATAATAAAATTTATTTATACCCCGCCCCTCTGCTAAAAACAATCGGGGCGGCTTCCAACAATTAAAACATTATAATAATGACTAAAAACACCACCCACCCCCACCCTCCCACATAAAAAGACATTAAACACAATAAGATTAAAACCTTCTAGCTAAAAAAACACATTAAAAACAAATATATACATAATTTTTTAAAAAGCCAGGAGACTGAGTTCCTGAGGCCGGGATCTAATCAGGAAAGGCCTGCCGAAAGAGATCCGTCTTTAGTGCTTTTTTAAAGCTACTCAAGCTCGTCAGCTGACGGATCTCATTCGGCAGGCCATTCCACAATTTGGGGGCGATTACTGAAAAGGCCCTCTGGGAGGTTGCAGACAGCCTAGATTTTTGTGGCTGAAGCAGATTCCTCCCAGAGGACCGGAGTATGCGGGGAGGATTGTATGGGAGGAGGCGGTTCCGGAGATAAGTTGGACCCAAGCCATTTAGGGCTTTAAAGGTAATAACCAACACCTTATACTGGGTCCGGAAACTGATATAATCATAAAATCATAGAATGATAGAGTTGGAAGAGACCACAAAGGCCATCTAGTCCAACCCCATTCTGCCAAGTAGGAATCCCCAATCAAAGCACTCCGTTCAGATGACCATCCAGCCTGTTTAAAAACCTCCAGAGAAGGAGACTCCACCACACTCCAAGGCAGTGCATTCCAGTTCTTACTGTCAGGACGTTCCTCCTAATGTTTAGGTGGAATCTCTTTTCTTGGAATTTGAATCCATTGCTTTGTGTCCTAGTCTCTGGAGCAACAGAAAACAAGTCTCCATCCTCAGTGTGACATCCCTTCAAATATTTAAACATGGCTATCATGTCCCCACTTAAAATTCTCTTCTCCAAACTAAACATACCCAGCTCCCTCATAGAGAATGTCTTCCAGACCTCCCAGCATCCTGGTCACCCTCCTCTGGATGTGTTCCTGCTTCTCAATAGCCTTCTTGAATTGTGGTGCCCAGAACTGGGTACAGTATTCTAGGTGAGCTCTAACCAAAGCAGAATAAAATGGCACACCTACTTCCCTCAGTCAGGGCACTGTACTCCTGTTGATTTAGCCCAGAATTGCATTGGCTTTTTTGGCCCTGATGTCACACTGCTGACTCATGTTTAGCTTAAGACTCCCAGATCTATTTAACATGTACTACATTCAGTGATATTATAATCATTCCAAAGGATGCTGGCTTCCAAATATTGAAACTGCCTCCAGATCACTAGAATGGAGAATTCTGCAGTGTTGAACCCTGGGTTCTGCTAGATCTTGTGCTGCTGCCTCTTGCCCTGTTGTGGATACTGAGATGGCAAGGAGGTCCATGGGAAGAGAGTGCATTTTGCACCACAGGCCAGTAGTTGCTAGCACTTCTGTATTTTAAAAAAGTAACTAAAAGTAACCATTTTAGTTCCTTTCAAGAAACAGGAAATGAAGGCATCACATTCAAAAACCATTAACTTAGAAGATAAATGACCACAGCCAAAATCTTGTTGGACTCTTTTGCATGCAGATGGTGCCCTCCAAAATAGTCTGGCATCTTCCTCTGATGGGGAACAGCCCTACTGAGCTCAAGGTAGTGGAAATGGAGCAGGGCATGTGAATGTGAATGGTTGCACATTGTACATGCATGCATGTGTGGCACACTGATAAGACATAGTCGCACTCCATCTCCTCAATGTAGGATCTTGGCTCACTTTTTGTGAACCTTGGAATCACTGCAGGCACAGATCCTAGATGCTTAACTAAGGAGCTTCTCGTGACCTGACTCTCCCCACCCCATCCCAGCTTGCCAAGCAGCAGATGCTGCAAACAATAGAGGTCTTTTCTTCCATCAATCTGGGCACAGCATACTAACATTTCCATCACCCCCTCCCACTAGTGATCTGTGGTGTGACAATCAGAAGCAGGATCTCTATCATAATTCCTCCTCACACCAGAGATTACTGGTGGAAATGTTAGTCTGCTGCACCTCGATCAACAGAAGAGCAGATCCCCACTGCTCGCAGCAGCTGGTGCCCAGTGAAGCAGGGTTGGATGACTTTTACCACTATGGCAATGGTGCCATGATTGTGAATACGTAGGCTTTGTGAATATGAATCAGTTACGGACCTCTAATTCTACCTTATGAATCCATGACTGCAATACTGCATTCCAGCTGTAATGTATTGCTTTTACTCTATGGAGACCTTCAATAGTGTTTAGATCAAAGGAAATAATAGTGCCACTTTATTCTCTTTTGGTCAGAACTCACCTGGAATACTGTGTACAGTTCTGGGCACAACAGTTCAAGAAGGATAGAGACAAGCTGGAAGGTGTCCAGAGGAGGACAACCAAAATGGTAAAAGGTCTGGAAGCCATGCCTTCTGAGGAGCAGCTTAGAGAGCTGGGGATGTTTAGCCTGGAGAAGAGGAGGTTGAGAGGGGACATGATAGCCATGTTTAAATATTTGAAGGGATGTCATAGTGAGGATGGGGCAGGCTTGTTTTCTGCTGCTCCAGAGACTAGGACACAGAGCAATGGACTCAAACTGCAGGAAAAGAGATTCCACCTAAACATTAGGAAGAACTTTTTGACAGTAAGAGCTGTTTGGCAGTGGAATCCTCAGCCTGGGAGTCTCCTTCTTTGGAGGTTTTAAACAGAGGCTGGATGGCCATCTGTCAGGAGTGCTTTGATTGTGTATTCCTGCATGGCAGGGGGTTGGACTAGATGGCCCTTGTGGTCTCTTCCAACTCTATGATTCTATGATTCTGCCCTGGGACCGTCTGGTGGCCACATGGATTGCCAGTAAAGCTGACATAAAACCAATCCCAATAACCTGAAAGTGGCCAATCTTCCAATTCTGGGGGTGTTTTTAAAAGATAATTTGTCCAAAGGTGCTTCTTGTTGTGTGCCTTAAAGTCATTTTTGCCTTATGGTGACCCTAAAGCAAACCTATCACAGGGGTTTCTTGGCAGAATTTGTTCAGCTGGGGATTGCCTTTGCCTTCCTCTGAGGTAAAGAGTTTGACTTGCCCAAGGCCCCCCAGTAGGTTTCCATGGCTGAACAGGGATTTGAACCCAAGTCCCCAGAGTCATAGTCCAACTCTCAAAGCACTACACCATGCTAGCTCTCTGTCTTGAGGTTATGGGTTACAAATGCAATAGAAAGATGAACTATAAAAACAAATTAAAAACACACCATGAGAATGGCAAGCAAGGTGTGCATCATTTGTTGAAAGGTGTGCAGAAAGGAGACAGCAAAAGATCAATATTAAGCAAATGCATTTCTCCAAATCTGATCATGAAGATCAGGGTGGAAAGAAAAGCCTGCTGTGTCCCATTTTGCAAAAGGAGTGAAAATGATCCATGCTCCCACAAAACACATTGAAGTCATGTTGAGTCCTATCTGCTCTATCAGATTCCCTAAAGAAGTTAAACCTTAAATATAGTGGTGCCGTTGACTGAAAGACCACCAAAGGGTCATTTCCCAGCTTTTAGCAAATTCTTGTCGGTCAGCAAGCAGGAGAAAATTGATGTGATCTTCATTGAATATCTCTTAATGAGGAGCTTAAAATACATACATTCCAGAGTTCTTTTTTAAAGGATGGGTTATGCTTAATAGTATGGGAAAAGACTGAAACCTATGACTAAAAGGCAAAGCAACAGCATTTCTACCACATTTGCCCTGGATCCCAGGAGGATACAGTTAATCACCTCAGAGAGAGAGAGAGAAGTGATTAACAAACAGAACTAAACAAACAAACAGAACTTTCTCCAGTTGCTTAAGCTGACACTGAGCTGCATCCAAGGTGGCCATTTCAAACACTCTGCTTTCAGCTTTCTTCAGTATTATCACCTAAGCTGAAGCCAGGTAGTGTTTAGGTCTTATGTCTGTCAATCCAGAATCATAGAATCATAGAGTTGGAAGAGACCTCAAGGGCCATCCAGTCCATCCTCATTCTGCCATGCAGGAATACACAACCAAATCATTCCCGACAGATGACCATCCAGCCTCTGTTTAAAAACCTCCAAAAAAGGAGACTCCACCACACTATGAGGCAGCATATTCTACTGCTGAACAGCTCTTACTCTCAGGAAGTTCTTCCTAATGTTTAATTGGAATTTCTTTTCCTGTAGTTTGACCCCATTGCTCCATGTCCTAGTCTCTGGAGCAGCAGAAAACAAGCTTGCCCCATCCTCAGTATGACATCCCTTCAAATATTTATCATGGATATCATGTCCCCTCTCAACTTTCTCTTCTCCAGACTAAACATGCCCAGCTCCCTAAGTCGCTCCTCATAAGGCAACATGGCTTCCAGAGATCTCACCATCCTGGTCACCCTCCTCTGGACACCTTCCAGCTTCTCAACATCCTTCCTGAATTGTGGTGCCCAGAACCGGACATACTATTCCAGGTTGAGATCTGACCAAAGCAGAATACAGTGACACTATTACTTCCTTTGATCTAGACACTATACTCCTATTAATGCATCCTAGAATCACATTGGCTTTTTTAACTGCCACATCACACTGCTGACTCATGTTCAGCTTGTGGTCCACTAAGACTCCTAGATTCTTTTTGCATGTACTGCCCTCAAGCCATGTGTCACTCATCCTATATCCATGCATTTCATTTTTACTGCCCAAGTGTAGTATCCTACATTTCTCCCTGTTGAAATTCATTTTGTTAGCACTGGCTCAGCTTTCTAATATAAATGCCTGAAAGAGTTATTGTTGTGTGCCTTCAAGTCGTTTCCAGCTTATGGGACTCTAAGGAGACCCTATCACAGGGTTTTCTTGGCAAGATTTACTCAGAGGGGGTTTGCCTTACCCTTCCTCCAAGGTTGTGGGGGCAGCTACACTATAGAAATAACAGTTTGTGTTGGGGGATGATTGGACACTCAATCCCTGGCAGAAGCCAAAAATATCTCAGCAGACTCAGCAGCAACCCATTCCCAAGAATACTCAAACACAGAGTGATTGTCGTCCAAACAATAGAAGGCACTTTATCTTCAAGCTCAAGGCAGTTGCAAAATTTACAGATATATACAGCAGATGGACAAACTGCTTCGCCAGACATCAAGGTTTCCCAAGAGAAAGAATGCTCTGGCCAGAGCCTTCTTTTATACAGTTTCACAAGGCATTCTCCCTCAACCATATGGTTGCATTACATCAGGTTTTGCACACCAGGCTCTGTTGTACACCCCACACTATAGCCTGATGCAATGCCCTGCAGTAACCTTCTTGTGCAGCTGTGGCCTCAAGGCTTGTTCTTTGGCCTTGGCTAGCATGACTTGTCAGTTGTCTGGCCATTTTCTAAGGAGTTCAGTTTCTGACTCCTGGCAGTTTGAGACCACTTTAAGTGCTGTAACTCCATCCTATGGAAACCTGGGATTTGTAGTTTTACAAAGTATTTAGCCTTCTCTGCCAGAGTGCTGGCGCTTCACCAAACTACAAACCCCAGGATTCTGTGAGATGGAGCCATGGCAGTTAAAGTAGTGTCAAACTGCATTATTTCTGCAGTGCAGATGCATCCTTTGTCTTGACCAATGTCACACAGTGGGTTTCCCTGGCTGAGTGGGAGTTCAAACCCTGGTCTCCAGAATCATAGTCAAATGTTCAAACCACTGCACTGTGGAGATGATACCTCAATACTAAACAGGAACCAATTATAGTGGTTGTGGTGTTTGGTGCTAAAATTCTTGGCCTCATCTTGATCTAGCTTCCTGGTCAGGACTGCAGACTTGTGGTTTTTAAAGCTTGTACTACAGACATGGTATTTGCCCTTAGACAACTGCAAGAAAAATGTAGGGAGCAGAACAAGGGTCTCTATGTAACATTTGTCGACCTCACCAAAGCCTTCGACACTGTAAGTAGAAAAGGTCTGTGGCGGATCCTGGAAAGACTAGGATGTCCCCCCAAATTCCTTAAAATGATTATCTTGCTACACGAGGGACAGCGTGGTCAAGTCAGATATGGCGATGCTCTTTCAGAGCCCTTTCTAATAACTAATGGAGTGAAGCAAGGTTGTGTTCTTGCACCAACTTTATTTACAATCTTCTTTAGCACGATGCTCCAGAGGGCTATGGCAGAGCTTGAAGAAGACGACGGCATCTATATATGTTACTGTACTGATGGTAGCTTGTTTAACTTAAGCCGTCTGAGGGCTCACACTAAGACTCTAAACTATCTAGTCCGTGAGCTGCTCTTCGCCGATGATGCTGCCCTTGTTGCCCACACAGAAGCAGCTCTGCAGCGCCTAACGTCCTGCTTTGCAACAGCTGCAGAGCTGTTTGGGCTAGAAGTCAACCTGAAGAAAACAGAAGTTATTTACCAGCCTGCACCACAGGATGAACACCACCATCCCCACATTGCCGTCAGCAAATCTGTGCTCAAGTCCGTTCAGCAGTTCACCTACCTGGGAAGCATCATTACCTCAGATGCCAAGATTGACAGAGAGATCGATCACAGATTAGCAAAGGCATATAGTGCATTTGGAAGACTTCACAAAAGAGTCTGGAGCAATAAACACCTGAGGCAAAGCACAAAAATCAGTGTGTATAGAGCCATCGTACTGTCTATCCTCCTTTATGGATCTGAAACATGGGTCACCTATCGCCATCACCTACGACTCCTCGAACGCTTTCATCAGCGCTGTCTACGCACAATCCTAAATATACACTGGACTGACTATGTGACGAATGTTGCTGTCCTTGAGCAAGCAGGGATCAACTGCATTGAGGCCATGATACTGAGAACGCAGCTGCGCTGGGCAGGGCACATTTCTAGGATGGAGGACCATCGCCTCCCAAAAATACTACTCTATGGTGAACTCACCACGGGTCAGCGTAAGAGGGCGCTCCAAAAAAGCGATACAAAGACTCCCTGAAACAACATCTCAGGCTCAGCCAAATTGATCACCAACAGTGGTCCGCCCTGGCCTCACATCGGGAGGCATGGAGACGCACTATCCACAATGCTGCAGCCTTATTTGAGAACTCACGACGAACAAGTCTTGAAGAGAAATGACAACGCAGAAAGAATCACAACCCAAAAACATCACCCAAGGAGACCTTCTGCTGTGCTTTTTGCAACCGGACTTGTTTATCTCGGATTGGCCTTTTTAGTCATCAGCGCGCTTGCAGAAAGTGCGGGATGAGTCCTTCCTGAATCTTCATTTGCGAAGAAAAGCCAGAGAGAGACACAGGTCTGTGGTTGTTTTCCCCACATTCTGCAGATTACATCCTGTAAAACATTCTGCTGATTACATCCTGTATGTCTGCATTCAATCACTTAAATAAGTTTGCAGGACCAGCCTCTGATATGTTGTTTCATATAGTAGGTCCTTCCAGTCACTGTCCTCCAAAAAGTGACTATCTGCTTAAGGTGCTTACAGGTAATGCAACCTCTAAGTACCTGGATTGCTGACTGGTGTTTTCAGGGCAGCTTTTGCCAGCAATCTCTATAAGATTTGGTGGCTAGTGGAAAGCTATAATGGGAGGCTTGCTGGTGACTCTAGCAAGATGTTTAAAATTCACTAACCATAGATAGTAAGCAAGGGGATCTTGTAGCACCATTGAGACTAACCAAGAAAGAAGTTGTAATGTAAGGCTTGGTCTACTTCCTCAGATGCATGGAGTGCCTGGGAACAGACCCATTAAGCAAGCTGTTGAATAGCCACAGCAATGCAAAAATTGTAGGTATTGTGATGCAGTGACAAGTTCAGTTTTAATGATGGCCATTGATGGACAAAGGCAGGAGGAAAGATGTTGCCTAAGGTAAGGTTGGGTGGATGAGCATATGAATGGTGGAGGGAGTCTTGGCATGTAGATGATGCTGGTTGGGAACCAGAAAGGAGATGTGATAAACTCGCCAAGAGTGCCCCCTGAGACTGGGGTGTTAACTAGTGTTATAATACATGTCAATCTCAGATTGGCCTTTTTAGTCATCAGCGCGCTTGCAGAAAGCACGGGATGAGTCCTTCCTGAACCTTTGTTTGCAAAGAAAAGCCAGAGAGGGGAATACGTGTAGTGTTCCAGGAATATACACATATTAAAACACTAGTTAACATCCCTGATATTGCAGACTAACACAACCAATGAGTTTGAATTCTAACAATTGATAGCTTTCTTTAACAACCATGCTGGATGGAAATCGACCATGAATGGAACAAATTGTTGGCTCATTTTATCGTTTTTAATTTCTGTCTTTCAATCACTTTAATAAATGTATATCTGGTGTGTATGTATATGGAGGGTGTATATGGTGGAGATATACATGTATATAGTGAGAGATAGATATAGTTTGCATCCCAACCCCAGCATAGCTTGGGGGGAGGGAGAGGCACGTTTGCTGCCTGGCTGGGAAGAGAGGCCAGCTTAAATGATGGCATGGCACCTGTGCTGTGAGCGAGAGTATGGGAAGCAGAACCGGAGGATATTTAAATCCCTGCCACTGCTGCTGTCGCCATCTCTTCCTCTTGGGTTTCTTCAACCCACCCTCCCACTGCTGACATAGTGTGGTGTTTCACAGTTGCTTCGGGGCCAGGTAGGAATTTTTACCTCTATCCTTTGTTGTGGAGAGTTTTTTGCCTACCTCATACTGTGATCAGTCAGACTGGAATAATTGGCTAGGGTGGTTCTTTAAATAGTCAGCCACTGGCAGGTGGAAGGGGGAAGTTTCTTATTCGGTGAGCTCCTATGGCACCACCTTTTGGTGAAGGGAGGTCTGCCTCTCTATGTCGTGCAACTAGGGAGGTAGGGAAAGGGACTTATCTTGAGGCTGGCCTGGGGGACAAACCCTCATCTTGTGTGACTTGGGGGGACTTTCAGGTTGGCCTTCCAGATGCGGGCAGGCTGGGGACTAACCCAACATTTGGGTTATATCTGGGGCTCAGGTGTTTTGTCCAGGGGAAGCTAGGGAGAAGGTCTGGAGAGAGGCCTCCTGCCCCAGCTGCTCCCCACCAGGTAACCCCCCCCCATCATTGCAGATCCTCAGGTCAAACATAAATAGGAGAGAATTTAATTAAAAGTGGGCCATTTTTAACCCATCGACTTGTGCCTGGTCTCTTTATTCCTGGGTCTGTCAGCAAAAATGGTGAACTGGCATTCCTACAGAAGCAATTCTCTTTTGAGGTGCAGCCAGAAAGACCAGGAGCCACAAAATCAGCTGGGGGCTGCAAGCAGCTGAAGGCCAGATGTTGCCCACCCCTGGCTGAAGCAAGACCACACTGAAGAGATGAAGCCTACCTCTTGGTGTAAGGCAGATTCCTACACAAAGGCAGGGATCAACATCTTCATATATGTCATTCTTGCCCACAAAAAGAAGGATTCTCCATTTCTCACCCCATTCCAAGAAAGTTATCAGAAGGCTATGTGGGTTTTGAAGGCTATTCATAGTTCAGGACTTCTTAGGTGCAAAATCCAAAATGCACCTAGGTTTATTATAACAAATTTCCTGGGTAGACTATGCTGTTTTCTGGACAAGTCAGTTGTTTCCTGAAGAAGAAATACCATTTTCTGCACGTACACACAAATGTTCATTTCTCACACAAAGTCCCAAAATGCAAAGATTCTCACCCATCTAGGACTCTGCTTATCAGGGTTTCCCAACACTGGATAAACCTCATTTTTGACCATTTTTTGACTCTTTTCAAATATTCTTTACATCACTCCTCAAAGGTCCAGAGTCCATCTCTGGACAATCAGTGGAAAACAACTCAGGTTAGGAAGGCTGGAAAAGTAACTCTGCCTGAGATGCTGCCAAGTTACAGGTCATCCCCACCCCATATCAGTGGAAGATACATTCCTGGACTTACTATCTATAAGTAAGTGAAACGATGCCTTATGAGGAGAGACTTAGGGAGCTGGGTATGTTTAGCCTGGAAAAAAGACGGTTTAGAGGCGATATGATAGCCCTGTTTAAGTATTTGAAGGGATGTCACGCTGAGGATGGAACAGGCTTGTTTTCTGCTGCTCCAGAGACTGGAACACGGAGCAATGGGTGCAAGCTCCAGGAACAGAGATTCCACCTCAACATGAGGAGGAACTTTTTGACAGTAAGAGCTGTTCGGCAGTGGAACACACTCCCTCGGAGCGTGGTGGGGTCTCCTTCCTTGGAGGTCTTTAAACAGAGGCTGGATGGCCATCTGTCGGGGATGCTTTGATTGTGATTTCCTGCATGGCAGGGGGTTGGACTGGATGGCCCTCGTGGTCTCTTCCAACTCTGCAATTCTATGATTCTATGATTCTATGAAATCATGAATAATAGCATACCCTATTAAAATAAAGAACTTCCTGTACAAACACACCATAGAGTTGCATTGGAAGACCCAAAAGATGGCTAGAGAGAACACCTCTCTAGGCATTTTCTATCACAACTCTTATGGTATGTGTCCCCTTTTTTGTGTCCCTCAGATAACTGAAACTGTGGATATTGGTTCCATAGATACGGGGGTGATCTGTACTGCTATTCAGAGTACACACTGCAGGACTAGATAGACCAGGGTGGGGGGAAAGCAGCTGGGAGACTGCATGTGGCTCCTGGAGCCCATTTTTCAGCCCATGAAATCCCCCACCTGTAGTATGTGGAGAAATCATGATTGTAATGCAATGCAATCTTGTATATCCCATGTTAAGTTCAGTTTAGGAATTTTCTCTACATGCATCAGTTCTTTCACACCCCCTTCTCCTTTCACTAGGCAATTTCAGCCAACTGAAGCAATATGTCATTCATCACATGACCTAATTTAAATATTATTACACTTTGTCTAAGTTCCTTTTAAGTTTTGGCTCCATGCGGCTGCAGCCATCTTTGCCATCTTAGCAGTCTGTGAGTCCTTTTAGTCGAATCACCATGTAGCCCACACCGCTTAAGGCTGGGCGAGTCTTTTTCCTACCCTAAATCCTCTTAGTTAGTTAGGGACCATTTAAGTTTGTTTTAATATTTAGATTAAGATTGATATATCTTCAGTAAACTTTGGATATGCATTTTTAAACTGACGTCTTTGTTGCTTTAATGAGTCTAATTGGTTGGGTGATCAGACCACACATTTAAATGTTAATTGAGCTGTGTCTGCATTCCGGATGCTTTACTCTGCTTGCTTTGAAAGAAAAGTGTTTTTACTTTTAAAGAAGATATTTTTATTTTTAAAAGGGCTAGATCCCTGGAATTTTTAATACATTTTTAATTTTAGACTCATACCTCCCAACACATCTGTCCCTCCAAACCCTTAAGCCCCCCTCAAAAAAAAAAGTGGCAAACAATGGTGTGATTTTCATGGTGTTTTTACCTGAAAACCATGCAGAGATGTACACAGCCACACAAAAACACACCCACCCACTTCCCAGAACCTTCACCAACACTCCCAAATATCTCTTCTTTCACTGGAGTCCACCTCAAAATGGTGGCAGGAAGTGCTGTGACATCACTCCCACTCACCATTTTGAGAGAGACTCTGAAGAAAAACAGAGGTATTGTGCCATGGTGGGAAGGTGCAGCTTGTGGGGCTAGGGTTGGACATGGTATGAATTGGCCCCTAGCCCCAATGCAGTTACCCACCCCTAGATAGACCGTGAAATCATCTGGCTTGAGACAGATTCTTCTATTCTGTCATGGCCAACAGTTTTCCAATAATTAATAGCTTTATCCCTCATGAATTCTTCTAAACTAAGGTCTATTTTTATCTTGTGCAGAGGCAGATGTGTATGCGTGTGTGTGTGTGTGTGTGTGTGTTCGTGTGCATGTGTGTGTGTGTGTGTGTGTGTGTGTCACTTTCTTCTCCTAGCCACGGAGACCTAGCTACCTCTTTGGAACCTATAAGCCTACTGGGTCTTTCTGCTCATCACTGAGTCTTTTTAAACTTTCAAGACCTGGGGTTTTTTTAAATTATTATTTTGACTATTCCTTTGAAGACCTGCACCATGGAATTTGTTAGAATAACAAGGGGGGGGTGCTCTTTGAAACTAGAGAAATGAAAGGTTTAAAAAAATAATTCCACCCTGCCTGTTGCCTACCACTGCCATTGAGTTGTAGGTTTTAAAAAAAATATCCAGTCCAAGGCATCCAGCTCCTTTATTAACACGAAGGAAGAGGAGACAGGAGGGTTTTCCCCACTCTCTCTGGCAAATTCTGGGTTTTTTTGCCTGTAGGGAGGGGAGCAGGGAGGAAAGACGAGAGATGACAAAAATCTCTTTACAACCAATTCCCTTCTTCTAAAGAGATATATAGTCCTTGAGGCCTCCTTTTGCTACACAACTTCCATGACACATCAATGAGGCAAAAGCTGCTATCACAGGGGATGTTTATTTTTCTTTTCATAAAAAAAAATAGGGAAAGAATGAAAGAAAATAGCTACCGGGCAGCCAAATTGTGATTTTCTTTCTCCTAAGCACAGCTCATTCTTCTTGGGCACTAGAGGATGGAAGGAATGCCCACTGGTGCATTCTAGCCTCTCTCAGTCCTCATTTTGAACAGAAAGAAATCAGCAATATGTAATGCAAATGTAGCAAGTTGTTTCTAGGATTTCAACAAGGAGTTCAGTTAATGATCTAATCTGTCCTATATCAGTGGCAGTTGGTAGCTCCCATGTCAGTGGAGCAGTGAATCTTCTCCAGGTAAATCTAGACTTATTTATTTTATTTTATTTATTAATTGGACCATCGCCTCCCAAAAATAGTACTCTACAGTGAACTTGCCACAGGTGAGCATAAGAGGGGCGCTCCAAAAAAGTGATACAAGGACTCCCTGAAACAACATCTCAAGCTCAGCCAAATTGATCACCAACAATGGTCCTATGATGACTAAAACAATGATAACTAAAAAGGCCAATCCAAGATAAACAAGTCCGGTTGCAGAAAGCACAGCAGAAGGTCTCCTTGGGTGATGTTTTTGGGTTGTGATTCTTTCTGCGTTGTTGTTTCTCTTCAAGACTTTTTCAGCTTGAGTTCTCAAGTAAGACTGCAGCATTGTGGATAGTGCGTCTCAATGCCTCCCCATGTGAGGCCAGGGCGGACCACTGTTGGTGATCAGTTTGGCCGAGCCTGAGATGTTGTTTCAGGGAGTCTTTGTATTGCTTTTTTGGAGCGCCCCTCTTACGCTGACCCGTGGCGAGTTCACCGTAGAGTAGTATTTTTGGGAGGCGATGGTCCTCCATCCTAGAAACGTGCCCTGCCCAGCACAGCTGTGTTCTCAATATCATGGCCTCAATGCTGGTGATCCCTGCTTGCTCAAGGACAGCAACATTCGTCACATAGTCAGTCCAGTGTATATTTAGGATTGTGCGTAGACAGCGCTGATGAAAGCGCTCGAGGAGTCGTAGGTGGTGGCGATAGGTGACCCATGTTTCAGATCCATAAAGGAGGATAGACAGTACGATGGCTCTATACACACTGATTTTTGTGCTTTGCCTCAGGTGTTTATTGCGCCAGACTCTTATGTGAAGTCTTCCAAATGCACTATAAATCCACTACTTACAATAACCACGTTAGGTTGTCAAGAGATGACCAAAAAATTACTTCCAATAGGTTGACTGGAGAAAGCTCCCTGCTTATAAAGCCAACTCAACCAACTCAACCAGCACCCACTTTCCAGTTAGGATTCAAGGAGAACGTTTCACAGCTGTGAGCCTTTTGCTCTGTCTGTGGGGAATGAATGGTCTGCACCAAACTCTGAACCTTTCACCTTTCTGGGGGACCTGGGGGTCTTTTTTTCAGCTCCTCTTCATGCTATGAATCTTGCTGAACTGGAGGAGGTCTCAGCTGGCCATCAGCCTGGCTATCAGGCATCTGCTCTGGCTACAGTATGTCTGCTTCCTCTTCTGAGGAAGAGGAACCATTAAAGTGGGGGCATGACAGGTATAATTGGCCCCAGGCCCTCAAACAGTTGCCCACCCCTGTATTTAAATGACCAGGGGGGGCAGTAAGAGAGGCAACTGAACAGTAAGGAGTGCCTTTCATTCCCTGCTGCAGTTTGCTAGAGAGGGAGGTAGAGGAATGATTCAACTCCTCTTCTGCTGTCTCCCCCTGTGCTGTAGCAGTGGCTTCATGGGGACTGGAAGGATGGTTTTGGGTGAGGCACAAGCGGCTAGAACATGGGCCTGCCCTTCATTCACCTGCACATTTGGGCACACCCAAAGTGACACAATGCCGAACCCCCCAACTGCCCCAATTTGGCAGGGACTATCCTAATTAATTCTCTGTCACCTCACTTTTTTGGTTTTTTAATGTCCCGGTTTCTTTCTCATCTTCTTACCTTCTTTCTTTATCCTCAGCTTCCTTCAACTGATGTGAACTGAATTCAAAATGGAGAAAAATAGTTTGCACTCAAATAACTCAGCAGCTGGGAGAAGAGCAAAAGAAGGTGGAATCTTACCCTTCCCAGTAGGCTCAGGCAAAAGCAAACCACTGCAGCTTCTCCTAGTTTATGTGTTCTTCCACATTAACAACTTTTGCCATCTTAACCATACCTGTCTCAGCTTTCGCCTCTGAAATGTTGGGAGTATGCAATATCACTGTGGTCAAGGAGACATGTGTGCATGTTAAGGGTATGTATATCAGTAAAGGGATTCCAGCCCATAAATGTATCCATCAGATAAACATTTCCAGCTGCTTCAACAGGAGAACTTATGCCTGCATAAGACACCAACAGGATTCTAGCCAAGTTCTTGACAATCTGAGGTTAATATTGGCTAGGGTATACCTGTGGCAAAGACACCCGAGAGTCATTGCTGTACTGACCTTGGACTGAACCATGACCTCTGTTCAGCATCCTGGTAAAATATTTTATTTTTCTAGGTTTTCTCTCTTTTTCTTGCTACCTGATCCCCACAATGGCATGCTCCTCTTCCAAACCAGTGAGAAGGCCTCCCTGTTTTCATTTGGCTGTCAGAAAAATAAATTAAGTGTTAGGTGTTCTCTGGTTAGATAGGAGATCATTAACTATTTGAAAAGTTCCCACTTGAGGGAAAAGAGGAAGAAAATACATTTCAATTTGTTTTAAAAAAGCCATCTACTTTATTAAGTTAAAATTCAATTATAGGTTTTCGTTACATGAAACCACCTGAAAGCACACAGCTGATAATTCACATCTGCTTAGGGATAGTGGAGGCAATGTGGATACCATGGAAAATTCAGCTCACAGAATGGGATGAGGTGAGAAGGAGGAAATCCAGAAACAGAGTTGGACCTCCAAATTCATTTTGCCTTGTATTCTCCTTTGCAGTGCCCCAGGGGCGACCTCTAATGTTCAGAGGTTGAACTTTATGCACAATGCAATACTGCTAGACTCTGAAGGACCTCTCCATGGTGCTGAACCCTCTTAATCCCTGTCCATCTTGGCTGGTCATGGGGGGGATGGGTTGAGAGTATTCCTACGGGACACAATCAATGCATCTTTCAGGGAAGGTATCTTACCATCTTGTTTAAAGGAGGCGGCAGTTAAGCCACTCCTGAAAAAACCTTTCCTGGACCCCCTGGACAGGAACAATTACAGACCAGTGTCCTTGCTACCTTTTTTAAGCAAGGTGATCGAGAGGGCAGTTGTTTCCCAACTCCAAGCCATCTTGGATGAAACCAATTATCTTGATCCATTTCAAACCAGCTTCAGGACAGGATATGGAGTTGAGACTGCCATGGTCGCTCTAACCGATGACCTCCGCCTGAGCATCAACAGGGGTAGTGTGACCCTGCTGGTGCTCTTGGACCTCTCAGCGGCCTTTGACACCATAGATCACTCCATCCTCTTGGATCGCCTGAGAGAGTTAGGAATTGGAGGCATTGCTCTGCTATGGTTCCGTTCCTTTCTCTCAGGCAGATCCCAGAGGGTGAGGCTCGGGGACAGTTACTCTTCCAGAATTGAGCTTAATTGTGCTGTCCCTCAGCGTGCCAGAGGCATGGAGCTTGGTGTCATCAGTACACTGATGTGTACTGAGAACACTGATGTGTACTGAGTACACTGATGACACTCAGATATATTTCTCCATGACCAGATCATTGGCTCAGACTTCAGATGGCATCTCTCCTCTCAATCACTGTCTTAGAGCGGTAATGGATTGGATGAGGAAAAACAGATTGAGATTAAATCCAGACAAAAAGGAGGTACTGACAGTCACAGGCCCAAAACCAGGCCTGGAAATACAACTTCCAGTCCTGGATGGAGTCACACTCTCCTCTAAGGAGTATGTTCGCAGTCTGGGGGTACTCCTAGATTTGTCGCTTCACATGACTAGTCGGGTGAGTGCGACGGTCAGGAGTGACTGTTACCAGCTTCGGCTGATACGCCAGCTGTGCCCTTACCTGGATACAAGGGATCTGGAAACTGTGGTACATGGTTTGGTAACCTCACATTTGGATTACTGTAATGCACTCTACATGGGGCTACCCTT
The DNA here is from genome assembly GCA_030847615.1 of Gambelia wislizenii. Taxonomy (NCBI): domain Eukaryota; kingdom Metazoa; phylum Chordata; class Lepidosauria; order Squamata; family Crotaphytidae; genus Gambelia; species Gambelia wislizenii. The sequence continues at coordinate 496,822,602 of JAUMIR010000001.1, read as the reverse complement.
GTGCCTAACCCAGAAACCTCGACTGGTACAAAATATGGCAGCCAGATTAATTACAGGTACATCTAGGAGAGAGCATCTAACACCTGTGTTTAAATCTCTCTACTGGCTGCCGATCAGTTTCTGGGCACAGTATAAGGTGTTGGTTTTAACCTTTAAAGCCCTACATGGCTTGGGTCCATCTTATCTCCAGGACTGCCTCATCCCATATGATCCCCCCCCCCCCGTGCACTTTGGTCCTCTGGGAGGAATCTGTTGCAGCCTATGAAAACTAGGCTGTCACAGACCTCCCAGAGGGCCTTCTCTTCTACGGCTTCCAGACTTTGGAATGGCCTGCCAGACGAGATCCGTCTTATCACTACTCTTGATAGCTTCAAGAAAGCGCTAAAGACGGATCTCTTCTGGCAGGCCTTCCCGGAATAACTTCCCGGCTCAAGTGGAGCTGATTGCTTACCTGCCCCCCCCCCCCGTTGCTACTGCCTTTATTTATGTATTTATTTATTTATTGTATTTTATCTTTGTTTTAATTCTCTACTAGTTTAATTTAGTTTTAAGGGGTGGGAGGGTTAGGATTGGGAAGGATTATTTTAACTGCTGTCTCGTAATCTTGTTGTACGCAGCCCCGGTGGCCGAGCAGAGGGGCGGGTTAAAAATAAAAATTATTATTATTATTATTATTATTATTATTATTATTATGAACTTCCTTTGGGTCTTAGGGCAGCTTGGACAGTTCCATCAAAGTTTGAACTAAAGCCAAGAGCAGGTTCTCCACCTCCCCAACATCATGAATTCTCAGGGCAATTGTAATGAGCTGGGCCTGTGCCCAAGGGCAGATGGGTTTTACAGTCCCCCTCGGCATCATTGTGAAATGTTAACAGCTATCCTGTGGTGTCAAAGAATTAACTTGTATTAGTGATGTTGTTGGATAGTCGTAACTTTCGCTTTGCTGTTTGAGGCTGAAAAAAGATATGAAGGCTGAGAACCAACAAGGGGAGTGAATTCTTCTCTGTTGTACAATTCTCATAGCTATTGGAGGGATTGGGCTGGGCTGGGCTGAAGTGAGAAACAGAGCTGGATTTGAGCACTGAATATGGGTCACACATCTCCTTGGAGGTGCACCTAAGCCCAAGGATTCCCCATATATCCAGTGACAAGGATTTGATCTGATTGCTGGCCAAGGGATGTCTTTGGGGATGTCATGCCCTGCTTCCAGAACTTGGAAATGGACTCAGACTCAGAGACTGAACCAGTGGCCATGCCAGGACCTGCTGAACCAGGGCAGGAGGAGGTTCCAGAGCCACAGGCCTCAGAGACGGACAATAGTGCAGTACAAGCTCTGGCAGAGGGTCCTGCCCCTTCAGAGACAGAAGACAACTTATCTATACTTACCTTTACAGCATGGAGACAACAAAAGGAGGGCTTGAGGTGGGCTCAGCATATTTATAGGAAGCAGCAATTCATTAAGCAGAAGCTGCATTAGCTGCTGCTCTATGAATATGCAACACTGCTATCCAGGGGTTGTCAGAGGTTATCTGAACTACCTGTGTTCCCCTCGTGTTCCTCCTTACTGTGTTTCACCTGGACTGTGTTTGTTACTCTGGATTCTGTCTGCTGACCTGGATTCTGCCAGACTACCCTGAACTTTGTTTGCCAGACCTGGATCTTGCATATTGGACTTTGATTGTGGCCTTTGTTTTGCTTGCTAGTAAAGAAAGTGTCTGACTTCATGCTGCCTTGATTCCTTTGCCTGTCATTAGCTTGACTGTGTTGTGCCTTTGCTATCAGCTGTGTAGTAATCAGCCTTTGGCTGTGCCCAGACATGGTTTGGGCAGGAGACCCAGTTCTACCATTAGCTGTGAGGAGGTGCTGGACCCCATTAGCCAAAGGGCTGGAATGCTTCTCCGCTGTGTACCATCTGCTGCTTCATTTCTCTGTATTAAAGCTCACATAACAGTAATATGTGTCACTGTTCAACACTAAAAGAATTCTTGGGGACACCTGGAACTATACCCAGTTCTGGAACATGACAGCAATGTACAGATAAAACAAACTCAAAAGTCTTTTATAGGTGGTACCTCGCTCCAGTAAAGCTTGATAAGATGTATAAAATGGGTAATAAAAACTGTTGGAAATGCGAGCAAGCAAAAGGCACTCTTTACCATATATGGTGGAATTGCCCTCTAGCAAAAAACTACTGGAAGATGATACACACTACTATAAACAAAATTCTAGGTATCCGAAGGAGAGCCATCAGATGACAAGCCTGAGTAGCTTTAAAAAAGCACTAAAGATGGAGCTCTTTCGGCAGGCCTTTCCTAATTAGATCCCGGCCTCAGGGGATCCTGGCCTCTTTTAGTCCGCTGGCTATTTATTGTATTTATTGTTTTTAAATGTGATTTTAGATCAGTTGCTTTTTAAATTATATTTGTTTAATATTTTTTTTACGGGGGAGGGTGGGGCTGGGGGTGTTTAGGGATTTTTATCTGTATTGTATTTTAATTTTTGTAAGCCACCCTGATTGTTTTAAAAGAGGGGCGGGGTATAAATAAATTTTATTCTTATTTATTATTATTATTAGTTTTTCATTAAGTCAGGAAATTTATTTACTGAACATGATAGAGAAATTAGAAAAGGAAGACATAAAAAACACCTGGAGAGTTCTGCTCTATATGATATCGGCAGCCAGAGTATTATATGCTCAAAAATGGAAAACAAAAGAATACCCATCAATGGAGGAATGGTTAATAAAATTAAAAGAAATGATGGATATGGATAAATTAACTGCCCTGTTGAAAGATAGGATGGTTAATTTGGTAGAAATAGAGTCGACTCCAATTAAAATATATTGAAAGGAGAGATGGAAAAGTCTGAACAAATTTGGCTATTAGAGAGGGGAGGAAGTGGTACTAGATATAAGGTTTCAAAATTCACTAACAAACAGGAAATTTACAAATACATCAACACAAAAATGCTGACAATTTCTTTTTTTTCCCCTTTCATTTTCAAATACAACTGTAGTCAGATTTGACACAATGATTTGAAAGGTGGGAGGAATCTGAAGAAAACTATGCAAGAAAGGAAATAAATTATAATTGCCCATATATTCCAGCGTATAAGATGACTGGGAGTATAAAACGACCCCCCCCCATTTTAAAGTTAAAATATGGAGTTTGGGATATACTCGCCATATAAGACTACCCCTCCTCCTCTACCTCTCAGATCTCCTGCCCCTCCCCAGCCAGCCAGCCACCCCTCCACCCTTCCCGAAGCCGCGATCAGCAGCCCGATCGCGGCTTTGGAAAGGGCGGGTGTTGGCTGGAAAGCCTCCCCCTCCTCCAGCCAGCCACCCATCCTCCCTTCCTGAAGCTGCAATCAGGCAGAAGGTGAGGCAAACCGCTAAAATCACCCCTGTTCTCCACCTTCACTTCCTCCCCAAAGAGGGCAGAGGTGGAGGACAGAGGCAATTTTACATGCTTTTCCTCACCCCACACGCTCTCCTGCATCTTCGCTCCCTTTGCGAAGGGAGCAAAGACCCAGGAGATAGGGCAGTGGGTGAGGCAAACCGCTAAAATCACCCCTGTCCTCTGCCTTTGCTTCCTCCCCAAAGGGAGCGAAGGCAGAGGACAGGAGTGATTTTACACACTTTGCCTCACCCTCCACCCGATCTCCTACATCACGAAGGGATCAAAGACCAGGAGATCGAGCAGGGGGTGAGGTAAACCGCTAAAATTACCCCCGTCCTCTGCCTTCACTTCCTCCCTAAAGGGGGCGACGGTGGAGGAGAACGGCGATTTTACATGCTTTGCCTCACCACCACCCCCGCACTCTCCTGCATCTTTGCTCCCTTCGCAAAGGGAGCGAAGACCCAGGAGATTGGGCGGAGGCTGAGGCAAACCGCTAAAATTACCCCTTCACTTCCTCGGCCTTCACTTCCTCCCCAAAGGGGGTGAAGCCGAGAAGAGGGTTCGGGAAAGGTGGAGGGATGGCTGGCTGGGGGGGGGGGAAGCTTGCTAGGCACCTCCCATCCTTCCCGAGTCTGAAATGGGCTGGCAGCCCCATTGCGGGTCTGTATACCCAGCGTATAAGATGACCCCCGACTTTTGAGGAGATTTTCCTGGGTTAAAAAGTTGTCTTATACTCCAGAATATATGGTAGTTTCAACAAAACCCAAATATATCAGGAAGGAAGTTGGAAGTCCTTAAAGTGAAATGACCTAAATAAGCGACTATTTGATTGTATGGATATGTTTAATGACTCAGTCAAATAATTATGTACAATGTAGTTTAGATTTTTGATTTTATAGAAGGTTAATTTCTTTTAAGGGAAGATATGTAAAAGTTACACATGAAACAAGTGGATATATGTAATGTTTGAGTTGGTATGGAACTGTAACACAATAAAAATCAATTAGGAAAAAAAAGCACAAAAGTCACCAGCCCCCACAGAATGGCAGCCCCACTCCATCTAGATTATAAATTGTCCCTCATGAGATGGTTACCTACTGGCATCAAGTTAACTATTTTCAATTCTTATTTTTATTTTAGTGTCTGGTGCATTTGCTGGGGAGGGTGCTTTCTGATCTGCTGCCTTCTACTCTGTCCCTTGAACACAATGCACAATGGCCCCACATCTCCATCTCAGCTTCCACGACCTTCAGTTGAATGTGGATATTCTGCATTACCAAAAATGTCCAGCTGCTTTTGGGGCATAACTTATGGGTTCATACAAGCCAGCATGGTTCAGTGGTTTGAGTGTTGAACCTGGACTCTGGAGACCAGCGTTCAAATCCCTGCTTGGCCATGGAAATCCACTGGGTGACCTTGGGCAAGTCACACTCTCTCAGCCTCAGAGGAAGGAAAGGGGAAACTTCCCCTGAAGAAATCTTGTTAAGAAAGCTCCATATGGGGATCCCTTTAGGGTCACCATGACTCAGATATGACTTAAAGGCACATAACAGCAAACACATTCATCGGTCATGAAAAACGATGCCTGCCACTTTCTTTCTGTCTGTATTCCTTTGTCGCTTTATTGTACAGGCATACCCCAGTTCACAAAGTCTCTGATACTGAGGTCCATGGAATTTCCAAGCATGTCCAGATCATGATTTGAGAAATTAAATTAGCTCAAATTGGCATGTGAGAAGTCAGGCAACTGTTGCTGTGTGCCTTCAAGTCATTTCGGACTTATGGCAACTCTAAGTCTAACCTATCACGGGGATTTCTTGGCAGAATATTTAAACATGGCTATCACATCCCCACATAAACTTCTCTTCTCCAAACTAAACATGTCCAGCTCCCTAAGCCGCTCCTCATAGGGCATCATGGCTTCCAGACCTCCCACCATTTTGGTCACCCTCCTCTAGACAGAGGGCAACTCTAATTCCCCCACACTTCCACAACCTCATCTCTTCAGATCAGTACAGCATAAACCCAAAACAACCTCCCTCCTCTATTTCTCTGTTCCAATACTTCCTACTTTATTCGCTAGTCTTGCATTAATGCTTAAAGCCTGGGTGTGTGTAAATGTTATTATTGTTTTCTCAAATAAAGATCGATTTTTGTACTACCCAGCTTAACGTCTCCTCCTGAGTACTCTTAAACAAAGGTTAAAATAACCTATCTGTTTCCCCCTCTTGCATAGGCAAACTGAGTATATTAATTTCCCAAATTAATATCAATATTCTGAGGGTCCTTAAGACCCCCAAGAGTTTAGGGTAAGAAAAAGTTGGCTTAAGTTGTAGTTATACCGGCTGCTGCTCTGCTTGTAAATAGGTTAATTGGTCACAATTTGGTCAGGAGGTGCTGGTAGTTGAGACTGGAGACATGTTGGTTTGCTTCCGGAGGCTCCTTTTCAGAGAGCAGCCAGGGACCTCTACTCTACAGCTATAGGACCAATGCACATGATATGGCTAGACCTTTCTGTTCAACCATTGACATCCACCTGGAGCTGTGCAGCACTGGGAGGGGATATTCTTAGGATATCATCATCCACACTTTATGCTGTAGCTGGGGGAGAGGCATGGAAGTGTTGCTTCATTCCTTTCCCTAGGCTGGTTTAACCAAGTCTTCATATTTGCCTCTTATTTCCTCTCACTCCCACAGCCAATCACCACTCACATGCAAATTCCCTCTCCACCTCACAATCCGCCCCTGCCACTCAATCTGTATCTACACCCCCAGCTTCACAAGGTCCCCTCCCTCCTCTCGCTTCCTCAGCCAGTCACCACCCACATGCAAATCACCACCCACATGCAAATTCCCTCTCCACCTCACAAGCCACCCCTGCCATTCAATCAGCATCTACACCCCCAGCCTCACAAGGGCACCTCCCTCCTTTCACTCCCACAGCCAATCACCACTCACATGCAGATTCCCTCTCCACCTCACAATCTACCCTTGCCACTCAATCTGTATCTACACCCCCAGCCTCACAAGGGCCCCTCCCTCCTCTCACTCCCACAGCCAATCACCACTCACATGCAAATTCCCTCTCCACCTCACAATCCACCCCTGCCACTAAATCTGTATCTACACCCCCAGCCTCACAAGGGCCCCTCCCTCCTCTTCCTCCCACAGCCAATCACAACTCACATGCAAATTCCCTCTCCACCTCACAATCCACTCCTGCCACTCAATCTGCATCTACACCCCCAGCCTCACAAGAGCCCCTCCCTCCTCTCCCTCCCTCAGCCAATTACCACCCACTTGTAAAACAATGCAATATCATATTCCTAAATATAATAACGTGTAGTTGAACCATGTGAACCTTTCAAATCTAGTATAATGACATATGTTACGCTGGGTCAGCTAGTCTATTTAAAAATCACCAGTGAAGGAGAGCCCATCACTTTCCAATAGAGGTTATTCCACTGTCTAAGAGCTCTTAGTCTCAGGAAGTTCTTCCACATGTCTGTTTGAAATCTCTTTTCTTGTCATCTCAGCACCCTGGAGCAGCAGAAAATAAGTTCACTCCATCTTCAGGTATTTGAAGATGAACATCATATCACCTCTCAGTCTTCTCTAGGCTAAACATATGCAGGTCCACTAACTATTCCTTTTAGGGCTTGGTTTCGAGACCTTTTACTCCTTTGCTCACCCTCCCACTGAAGATAAATTCCAGCTTGTCTCAGTCTGCTTTCAGCTGTGGTGCCCATCACTGCACCCAATACTCCACATAAGATGTGCCAAGGCAGAAACAGAGTGGAACTAATACTTCCCTTGAGGTGCATTCTACAGTCTGCTGATGTAAGCTAGATCCGCCAAACATGCATTGAAAAACAGAAACCCAGAAGACTAGACGAAGATGGCTGTCTGTTCCAATCTTGATTAGTCAGATAGTGCAAAGGTATGGCTTTTCTAGATGAGACAATATTTTGCAGGCTTAATTCTAAGGGGAATTCCTTTGCGTTACACAGATAACTGGTGAGGTGGTTAGAGTAATGCACCATTTAGCCTTCACTTACGGTATTGGGAAGAGAGGGATATTACTGCACAGCCGACCAAAGAGAACCAGAATTAGTTCACTCAATTAAGTCATGATTAATTTATGTTGGATCTTGTTCTCCCGAGTCTATAAAAACAAAGACTTTAGTTAACTGGCAGTATTTCGTTTAATAAAAGTAAAGTCTTTAAAGATGACTTCAGGAAACAGAGGAAAGGAAAAATCGCCTTTCTGCTGACAAAATCAATAGACAGTGGGATTCTGGTTTAATTTGTGTCAGCACAAGTTAAAACAACTTTACAGGCTAATGGGGGAAGGGGGGACTACGTTGTTCAAATAGAAAAGCAGATTCTCAAAATCTTGATAGTACAACTAATCCGGCAGCTCCAATCAGACATGCATCACATCGCCAAGAATGCTTTGGGTGCCACACGCATGCACAAAATTTCTCATCTCGTTCATAATAGGAGCATGAAGGAAGGTGTTCTACTGAAAGCCAAATCCCATTAAAAGAGCATTACTTACACCTGGGAACAGGCTTTGATTACTCTGATGATCACCACACAATAAATGGAAATCACTCTCTGAGTTTTTTAATTGCACAGAATGAATCAGGAGAGGCTGTGCATGTTAGACAGCAGGAGCTCGCTCACTCACTGCTGTGGGAGAAAAATGCATCTTACTGGAAGAGCAAACCATCCAACTCCTTAGTTTGTGTGAACATTTGAAATGGGGATGGGCAGACCTAGTCACATACGAAATCCATAATCAGGTAGGTAGGTAGGTAGGAAAGTAGATAATAGCCCAGAGTCTTGTTTGTGTGTTATGCATAAGTTCCCCTGGAAGAGCAGTTGGGTATTTTTATCTACTATGGAACATACACATTCAGTTCAAGGATGCAGAAGCAGAGTTGTGCATGTGATGCCATTGAATATGGATGTGCATCACCCATTGCACATGGATAGCATGTGCATTTGGTTGGGCATTCAGTTGCATATTTCTTGTCTTTGTTCAGTTGTGCAACACTACATTCCAACACAAGGGGTGCATAGCACAATAATGAATAACTCCACATGCAGAGACTATACAGCTATAGGATTGGGGTCACAGAAATGTGGTTGGTGCCTTTAATATCCTATCCAAGGTGCTGAGGCCTACTCTCAAAATAGATTCAACACCTTGGAGAGCTCACCATGAATGCCTGTGTGTATATCTGTATCTCTCTATCTATACAGAGACAAAGAGAAAGAGAGAGAGAGAGAGAGAGAGACATTTCTCTGGTGCAGAACATCCATATACAATTCAAGTCAATGTGGAGTTGTCCATGTGGTACCATTATGCACCCTAAAAATTTTTTTTTAATCTAAGCAGTTTCCTAAATAAATAAATAAATTGGTGTCTAGCTTTGATGTGCACATTTGGTTGGTTGGTTGGTTTTCAAAGACTGATTTTTCACAAGGTGGTTTTTTTTAAAAAAAAAAAGCCTCTTGCATTTTCTGTTCCCTCCAGGGATAGTATGACAGAGAAACAGCTGATTGGTAGGGATCCCTAATTGGCAGTCATTTTCTAATAGCTCAGAAAGGAAAGGCAGATTGTATCCTCCTCCCAAATAGGAAAGGAGATGGATATCTCCCAGGACAGCCAGTTGGAGATAAAAGCTGCTGTAGTTGGCTGGCATTCTGTATTGCAGTTATAGACTCATAACCTAGAGTGATGGATCTGTACCTGCTCTCTATTCACTAAGGCTATGTACTCACCACTGTAGTACTATTGCCATGATTGTAAATGCCCACCTCCAAACCTGCCTTAACAGCCAGCAGCTGCACCAAGCAATGAAGCTCTGTTCTGCTGGCAATCAGGGCCTGGCAGGATAACATTTCCAACCCTCTCCTTCCAGTGAGCAAGGCTGCAATGAGGAATTGTGACAGGGGTTCTGCTCCTGATTGTCGTGGCCTCACTCACTGGTGCAGCTACTGGCTACTAAGGTAGGGAATTGGGCGAGGAGACAATACTTAGTTAAGTAATTAGGTAGATGATGTAGGAGCTCTGCCTTTGTTTCTCAAATACCGATGTGCATGGCTGCATGGTTGTGTGGCTGAAGGACCAATTTCCCTCTTGCACCAGCAGGCCACAATCTCTTTGCAATGTGGAAACTCACCAGTGAAACCCATTTTTGCAAGAAGTGAAAGCTTCCAAGGCTCATAATACAAAAGGATCCTTCCTAAATAGGATTATATCTGTTCACTAAATGCACTTAATCTTTTTCCCCTTTCTTCCTATAGCTCAAGTTCTTTAAGAGCAGAGTAGAGCAATTTTGTACTGTATAAAATGCACACAAAAGACCATTGGGAAGGATATGGTAGGCTTACCTGTAGGCTGAAAGGGAAAGAAAGAAAAGAAAACTTAACTAAGTAGATTCAAGGCACCACTTCTTCCCCACATGCAGTTCATTGTCTTTGTGGAGCAAAATGTGTTATTTTTGTGCGCTTCTGTCCCCACAACTCCAACAGATTCAAGGCTGGATGGGCATCTCTCAGTGGTTTGGTTGTGTATTCCTGAATGGCAGGGGGTTGGACTAGGTGGCTCATTTGCTCCCTTCCAAATCTAAGATTCCATGATTCTATGAAACCAGACCCTATGGCAGACCCAGGTGCCAACTGGAGTCTCATTGAGGGAGAACAGCAGGATAGAAATGAATAAAATAAAATAAAAACTCTGTCTCCATTGTTACTCTTGGCAATGCTATTGCAGAACTGAATAATGCCATCTAGGGACCTACCTACAGGGCAAAAAAACAACAACCTGGGAACAATTCAGGAAAAATCTCATTGGTCCTCACATTCTGTGGACCACACTAGCGCTATTTGGAAGGGGGGAGTAAAAGAACCAGGAAATCCATTATTTTCCATCCCTCTATTTTTCACAGTCTTTTTTAAAAATGTGCGGGAAAACCTGCATAATTATTTGTCTGATCAACCAGCAACCATCATGAAATAGGGGCACATAGCAGAGCTGAGATGCGATGGGTCGTATCTCAGAGGGGGTGGGCTTGCAAGAGATGCCTTGGGATGCAGGATCTGCCATTGATGAATGGCCCTGCTTTGAGTCCACCACTGCCTCTGAAGCCTAGAGCCAGGTTCCTCTCACTCCTCCTCCTCACCACTGCTTCTCACCCAGGCTGGGCAACCCCAGCACTCTCCCCATCCCCGATCACCTGGCTGCCTGCTTCCCAGCTTGCTGGCTTGTTTTTTGGGCTATCTCACTTCTGCCTGCCCAAGTAGCCCAACTTTTCCTGCTGCCTCCTGGCCAGGCTCGGCCTCCGTGATTCAGCAACCGTAGCAGCCCTTCCTCCCTGGCGCCTCAGCCCTTGGCAGCTGCTGTGGCTGCTGTGACTGAGGGTTCGGCCTCCATGATGTCAGTCACAGAGGCCCAGCCCTTGGCTGTAGCAGCCCATCCAGCTCGGTGCCGTGGCCCTCGGCAGCTGCTCCGTGATTCAGTGACTATCAGTCACGGAGACCCACTCCTTAGCTGCAGCAGTCCACCCTGCCCGGAGCCCTGACAGCAGCCGCCAGGGCACCAGGCAGGACGGGCAAGGGCCAAGCATGGGAGGGAGGGAGGGAGCAAGCGAGCAAGCGAGCAAGCGAGCAAGCGAGCAAGTGAGTGAGCAAGGGCTCGACCTGACTGACTGACTGACTGACTGACTGGCGGGCGGCCTTCAGCAACCTTCCCCTGTCCCCGTAGGCAGCCACATGGATTATAGACTTGGGTATTGTCACCGTCAACAAATATGTGAATGCAGTGGGGGCACAACTTGGGACAGGACCAAAATGGAGGTAACACGATAGTTCCCGGAGAATTTAATTCTCCTGTGTAGTTGAGCCCAAGGAAAACAGAGCCATAGATCTCTGCCTCTTCCAGTGTTAGAGATGTCACAGAGTTGCCAGCAATGCCTTGCTACATTGTACTTAGGAAAAAGAGGTGAGTCTCCATAGAGAAGAATAAATAGACCCACATTTGACATCACAAATCAGTGGAGGAATGCTTCAATCTCCCAGGACACTCTGGCTGAGATTTTAAATCAGGATTAGATAGCATAGATCTCCACATATGCAGTTATGCATTATTTGTGCCATACAACCCTTACATGGAATGACAATGTTATAAAACTTAATATACAGCTGAATATGCAACCAAACGCAAAGTAAAATTGCCATGTGTGTCTACGTGGGTGTGGGCACCAACATGCACATCTGTATACATAATGACACCAATGCACAACTCCATTTCCACAGCCATGAATTTTATACAGAAATTCAACATTGGGGTGGGGGGAATCTAATCTCTCTAGGGGTATTTACACACGTGTAAGGGACTGACAGGATTCTGGCTGCAATCTCTGCCCTCAAGGTGAAGAACTTCAGAACTAGGTTGTAATGCCAAATAGCTGAACAAGAAAACATCAAGAACTTCAACTCTGTCACTACTGGGTGTAATAGGAACAATGGTTTCGTACCACACTGCATTTGTTAAATAACGTTAAGGTAATGATCACTATTCATATCTTTTGCATAAGGAACTCTCCTCATCTGACCTCATTTATTGCAATCACCCACATACCCAAGCATGTATATAATAACCTGCTGAGGGAGATAACACTTCATGAAACCCTTCTGTCAGAGGATGATAGGACACTCAATACCCAGCAGAAGCCAAAAACTATCTCAACACACTCAGTAGCAACCCGTTCCCAAGAATACTCACACACAGAGTGTTTGACATCCAAATAAGCAGGAGGCACTTTTATCTTCAAAGTCAAGCAGTTGCAATATGTACAAACATTTACAATTGAAGGAGAAACTGCTTCACTAGGCCTCAGCATTCACAGGAAGAGAAGAGAGGAGGAAGTGGGCTCTGTTCTGAGCATTCCCATATATACATCTACAGGACATTGCCCTCTAGTGGCCTGACTAGGCATGATTTGGTAGTTCATGCAGTCAGCCATTATGATTCAGCATGGTTCTGCAGTTGTTTGGCCATTTTATAATGGAGTTCATAGAATCATAGAATCATAGAATTGTAGAGTTGGAAGAGACCACGAGGGCCATCCAGTCCAACCCCTGCCACACAGGAAATCATGATCAAAGCATCCGCGACAGATGGCAATCCAGCCTCTGTTTAAAGATCTCCAAGGAAGGAGACCCCACCATGCTCCGAGGGAGTGCGTTCCACTGCCGAACAGCTCTTACTGTCAAAAAGTTCCTCCTAATGTTGAGGTGGAATCTCTTTCCTGGAGCTTGCATCCATTGCTCCGTTTCCTAGTCTCTCTAACTCCTGACAATCCCCTCCAAAATGGTCAAACTACTGTGTAGGACACATGTTATCATTACAACATAACATCATTAACATACATTGTTGGACATCAATCGTCTGCTGGTTGACCTTCCCTTTTGACACCTTTCACTTTACACACTAGTGACAAGGCCCAGCCTCGTTGCCACCTCCTCAAGATTTCCTGCTGGAAGGGCTTTTGTGAGCACGTCTGCAACATTGTCCTCAGATGGACAATACCTCGGACACAAGACACCTCTTGTATTAACTACCTCACATTTTGGTAGCGTACTGCAACGTACTTGGTCCTGCATTTCATATTTTCTGCTTCTGCCATCACTATGCAGGCTTGTGAGTCTTTGTGCACCTCAACAGGCATTTGGTGTAGCCCCCCAAAGGTCTGCAAGCTTCTGCCTTACCCATTGTACCTCACTTGCCATCTCAGACAAGGCTGCAAATTCAGCTTCAGTGGTACTAATGGCCTTCTTGACCTCCACACTATGGGGCTTTCTGTATACCTGACCACCATCCCGGTCACTGACTTCCTGTCTGAAGTCTCAGCAGCAAAAGAGTTGTCCACATAGCACTCCAGGGTCACCTTACTTCCTGTCAGCTTCAAATGCATGTCCTTGTTCCCCTTGAGAAATCTAACTACCCTCTTCAGGGCTTCCCAATACACCCTCCTTGGCTTGGAGACTCTTCTCCTGAGCACCCCAATTGCAAAACTGATGTCAGGCCTTGTGTTGTTTGCAACAACAGAATGCCTACCACTGAGTGGTACAGGTCTGGCCTCTCAAGTTCCTGTTCTGCCTCCAAGTGCACAAAATTACTGGTCATTGGTGTCCTGACCACTTTGGCCTCACTAAGCCCACACTTGGCCACAAGACTGTCAATCTTCTTCTTCTGGCTTAGGAAAAATTCTCCAAGACCAGTTCTTTCTACCTCTATGCCTAAATAACATCTCAGGCTGCCTAAGTCCTTCAACTTGAACCAGTTTTCTAATTCCACCTGCACTTCCTTGACATCACTGGCACTCCTTGCTGCCACACCAAAGTCATCCACATAGATAACTATCATGACAGCACTATCACTTGCCCTCTTGGTGTACACACAGGGGTCTGCGATGCTCCTTGGGTAAGCTAGTGACACTAAAACTTGCTGTATGCACTTGTTCCAGCAACATGTACTTTGTTTCAAGCGTAGAGTGCTTGGCGTAACAAGTACACCTTGCTCTCACCTGCACTGTCATACCCTGGGGCCTGTTCCATGAACACTGTCTCTTCAAGATCAGCATTCAGGTATGCTGTTTCAAAGCCAAAGTGTTGCACAACCATCTGCCTCTTGGCTGCTACAGCTAACACTAACCTAAGACTTTCTGGCTTTGCTATGTGTGAAAAGGTTTTGTCAAAATTGGTGTAGCACTCCTGAGAAAAGCCTTTCGCAACTAAGCATGCCTTACACTTTTCTGTCCCATCAGACATGTCCTTAAGCTAGTACACCCACCTGCAACCAACAACCTTTTGCTCTTTGGGCGTCTCAACTACCTAGAACACTTTCCTCTCAACTTGTGACTCAAACTCAGAGTCCATGGCTGAGTTCCACTTCTCCTGCTCTTCCTGGGGAAGTTTTAGGAGATACTGAAAACTTGCAGGCTCCTCTGCCATGACATTGCATAGCCTGGCTTCCTGAATAACAAATCTGTCAGGAGCCTTTCTGACCCTCGTTGACCTTCTGGGGATAAGCACCCTAGTTCTCCCTGACTCATCCTCACTTGCACTGCTGCCGGTGCTCCCAGTGTCAGACTCAATGCTTGTTTGAGGTGGTGTGTGTGTTGGAGTGGCATGTGAAGTGTCAGGCTTTTCTTCCTGTGCCTCCCCTTCCTCAGGCATTACCACCCCTCCATTTGTGGGACTTTTGGGAGTTGTTGGCGCATCCCTCCCCAAGGGAACAAACACCACCTGATTGCAATGCAATCTGTCACACCCTGAGTGCATTTCAAAGTTTGCAATCCTGGAGAATGTAACCTTGCCAGGATGGAGAGGAAACACAGCCTCCTGGTTTTAAGCTGTCCAGGCTTCCTTAGGCTCGGGTGAATCAGTACATTTGCATATTGTCCAAAAACCCTCAGGTGCTTGAGGTTTGTTGCTCTACCATACAATAGACAATATGGGGTCTGGTTGACGCTAGACGTCGACAGTCTATTTAAATGGTAAGCAGCAGTCTTCACTGCTTCCCCCCACAGCCCAGATGGGCTTGTACATCTTGCATCATGCACTCCATCATGCACTTCAACATCCCAATTTTCCTTTCTGCAAGCCCATCCTCCCCTGGAGACGCTGGGTTTGTAGTCTTGTGTGTAATACCCCTCCTACGCATCCAGGTCTGCAGACTGTTGGATAAGAATTCCCCTCCCCTATCCGTCACTAGACTGGAAACATTATGAGAAGGAAATTCGCATTCCACTGTGTTCATCCACACAGAGAACCTGTCTGCAGCCTGATTTTTCTCCTTCAGTAAGTATACGTAGGTGTACTGTCCACTATCACAAATAAATAGCAGTTACCCCCTTCAGTGGGCTTACAGGGGCCTGCTAAATCAGTGTGGACAACTTCAAAGGGTCTGTTGGTGACACATTGGGTCTTTTTGGTGATAGGGAAAGTCTTCACCTTAACTTTCCTGCACACTGCACATTCTAAGAACCTTGGGCAGTGTTTCATGTTCAAACCAGGGCACTCTTTTGCTAGCTGCTTTAACCCTTTGTAACTAGCATGGCCCATTAGCTTGTGGTAGTAATGAACACACTTATCATATAGGGCTACATTGTCTGCAGGATTCACATTTGCCACCTTCCCTTTAGGCAACATGTAATACAACCCATGTTTCTTTATTCCTTTTGCACAGACATTATTCATGTTATGCCTTTCTGTTACTGTACAGTGTTCCCCCCTCAAATATCACTTTATAACCATCAGTAGTATAGAGCCATTGAACTGTCTATTCTCCTTTATGGGTTTGAAACATGGGTCACCTATCACCACCACCTACAACTCCTCGAATGCTTTCATTAGTGCTGTATACGTACAATCTTAAATATACACTGGACTATGTGATGAATGTTGCTGTCCTTGAGCAAGCAGAGGTCACCAGTATTGAGGCCATGATATTGAGAACACAGCTGCACTAGGCAAGGCACGTTTCTAGGATGGAGGACCATCACCTCCAAAAAATAGTACTCTACGGTGAACTTGTCACAGGACAGCGTAAGAGGGACACTCCAAAAAAGTGATACAAGGATTCCCTGAAACAACATCTCAGGCTTGGCCAAATTGATCACTAACAATGGTCCACCCTGGCCTCATATCGGGAGGCATGGAGACACACTATCCACAATGCTGCAGCCTTATTTGAGTGAGAACTCACGCCGAACAAGTCTTGAAGAGAAACGACAACACAGAAAGAATCACAATCCAGAAACATCACCCAAGGAGACCTTCTCCAGACTTGTTTATCTCGGATTGGCCTTTTTAGTCATCAGCGCGCTTGCAGAAAGCACGGGATGAGTCCTTCCTGAATCTTCATTTGCGAAGAAAAGCCAGAGAGAGGGAGAAAAATATACATTTCTCTAGTTTCTTAACACATAACACATTTTCAAAATCTTTACCAAAAGATGGTACATATGCAGTGCCCATTTTCTGTACCTTGCTTGGAGCACCAACTGCAAGGGTAATATTGGTTATTGAAGCATTTTTAACATGTAATATATACATCTACATAACTGTAGATGTATATATGGGAGAGCTCAGAACAGAGCTCACTTCCTTCTCTCTTCTCTTCCTGTGAATGCTGAGGCCTGGTGAAGCAGTTTCTCCTTCAATTGTAAATATTTGTATATATAGCAACTGTTTAACTTTGAAGATAAAAGTGCCTCCTGCTTATTTGGACGTCAAACATTCTGTGTGTGAGTATTCTTGGGAACAGGTTGCTACTGAGTCTGCTGAGATAGTTTTTGGCTTCTGCTGGGGATTGAGTGTCCTATCGTACCCTGACAGTGGTTATGGGCCCAGCTGATTGATCTCATATTAGATAAGGTGCACCCCCCAAAAAAAAAATTCCCAGAAACTCTTTTGTTTTAAGTGTTTTTTTGCTACTTGGCTGAGAAACAGTTAAGTTTCAGCCAGGCCCTGTAATATCTTCAAGCAACCTTGAAGTGCTGCCAGCTGCCAGCTGTTTGTGTTTTCATAGCTGGAGAATTGTTGACCCAATCAGCAGAATGGCAGATAATAATCTCATTCACTTTGAAAAGCTGGCTGATGAAAATTATTCAGCATAGAGTTTATACACGGAGGCTTTATTAATGAAGGACAATTTGTGGCACATTTTGGAGGATGAAAGTGTGATCCCAGAGGGTTCAGAAAATGAAATAGCAGTGTACAGACTAGCAGACCAGAAGGCTAGAGCTGCAATTCTCTTATCTCTCAGTCCCTCCCAGTTAATACACACAGCCCCAGCAAAGACAGCCTTTCAGCTTTGGACACCTTTGAAAGCGGTTCATCAGAATTTGTCCTGCCTCTCAAAGATGATATGGACTAGGAGACTTTATAACACAAAGCTCTCTACTGGAGGCTGTGTGAAAGCCCATTTGGAGGAAATGAGGCAGCTTTTTCAAGAGGTGGGCAATAGAGGGGTGGATATCCCAGAAGAGCATAGGTGTTTTATTTTATTGGGCAGTTTGCCAAGTGAATGGGATTTCCTAATGTACAGTCTGCAGACCACCAAAAAGAGTGATCTGTCTGTAGACCTGGTAGCTGGGCATATTCTGGAAGAGGTCCAAAGCAAGCAATTTGATTCTTGGATGGAGGGGAATAAACAGCCACAAATTACTAAGGCAATCAGGAGAGCACTGAAACAGAGGCACCTGTGGAGGAGGGAGCCTGCACCCATGTGAAACACTGTTTCTGATGCAAAAAGCCTGGACATTTTCAGAAGGACTGTAAGATGCCTGCACTGGATAGGAGGGGTGCATCCTCTCAGGCTGCAAGCCATGCCTTCGTAGCACAGCACCATCCTGATGGTATTGAGGAAAGAATTTGGTTACTTGATAGTGGGGCCACGCACAATATGGTTAATGATTTACAGTTATTAAACAATGTGGTCCAGCCAAACTTGGACACCAGATTTAATCCTCATAGACTCCTATAATGGAAGTAGGGTTTTTTCTTGTGTCTAGTTACCTTGTGTCAGGATTTACATTTTATTTTTCCTTGACTGGGTGTATGCATGCTTGAATCTTTGTAACCTTAAGCTTCAACCTGGAGTGTTTTCTTTATAAAATGATTTACCTCTTAACTTGTCTTAAACTTGCTTGAGTAAATATAAGCCTTTCTATTTTTCTTACTAAGCCAAAGCCTTACACACACGTCTTATTTTGAACCATCGGTACATTACTAGGCTCCTCTGCTTCTGGATAGACGGGAGGGGGTTGATAAAACCTCAGCCAGTGGCTGAAAGGTCCTAGGCACCTTACAAACACCTCTTGGATCATGTAAAAAGGGGAATAGTCCAATCAAGAGGTGGTGGTAGCAGCGTTCTTAGAAAAGAGACATGGTTCTGGGATGTCCAGGCTAGAGGAATCCTGAAGGTGTGTCTCAGAGGGATCCAACATGAGAGTTCACAGGTTAGGAAGACTCCTGAGCCAGATCACAAAAATAGCCCTGCTTCTCAGGTGTGGGCATGCTGTGTGCATGCACGCACACAAAGGCAAGGACTATACGACATAAACAAAATTACATTTCTGTGTGTCTGTTTTTCTATTTGTTACTGAATTTCATGTTAACAGCTGATGGATTTTCACTCAATTTGGAAGTTATATTTGGGATGGTCTGATTTAATATATATACGCCATGTGGTATACATGAAATTCACTTTGGTGAATCAAACAATTGAATTGTTTTTGGTTTATGGGGGGGGGGTTGAAAGCAGCCAATCAGGAGAGGTCTGCTCTCTCAAGGTCAACTGAGATCAATGGGCAACAGGAAGAACATTTGAATGTAAGTATGCAAAGAGACAGTCCTCCTCAGCAGTTGAAAGTGAACCATCATCAACAATCATTAATGGTTCTCCCAAGCAATGCTGGCCACTACAGCTAGTTGCAGATTAAATGCACAAGACTGAACTCAAAGAGGACCTGGGATCCTAAGAGGTGGGGGGGGGTGTTAACACCCCACTAGTGATGCCAGCATCTGTTTAAATATTTGGGGGATTATTGGCTCAAATAATAAGAAGGCCTACAAGAGCAGGGTAACTTCAGGGATCTTTCCACCTATATATACACCCATACTAACTGTAGAGGAGGGTCCAGTTGAAGTAAAATAAAGTATTTTATTGGAATAATATAGATGGACACACACAAGAATATACACTTTTATGAAGCATAGCAGGCTATTGGAAGAGATAAGTGGGAAAGGTTGGATAGAGAGAAGTCCTGGAAAGAGGGGTGATAGTTACCAATCTCGGAGAAAGAAGTCCACGCAGCAGAGGGGCTCAGATGAAGGGTGACAGGGTGACACAGGGAAGAAGAGAATGATGGGGCCCATCATTGGCACGCTCTGCTATAGTTGGGGCTGTGATATTTATAACTCGTTTCATGTCTTGGAGGTATGTTCTGAGTATAACAAAGGCTAGATATCTCTCCCACAGGAGAAACAAAAGGAACCAAAACTCAACAATCTACAGACCAACCAAGAAAATTCAAGAAATGCTACACTCATCAAAGGACAAAAGAGACCCTCTCACAGCTGCAGGAGTTTACCGCATACCATGCAACTGTGGACAAGTTTACATAGGGACCACTAAACGCAGTGTGCAAACGCAAATCAAGGAACATGAGACACACTGCAGACTGGGCCAGCCAGAAAAATCAGCAGTAGCAGAACATGTTATAAACCAACCTGGACACAAAATGTTATTTAAAAACACAGAAATTCTGGACCAGGCCAACAACTATCATGTCAGAATGCACAGAGAAGCTATTGAAATCCACAAACACCTGGACAACTTCAACAGGAAAGACGAAACCTTAAAAGTAAACAAAATCTGGTTCCCAGTTTTGAAATACAATAGAATAAAAACCCAACACTTACAAAAAACTCCACCAAGGGACAAGGGGATTTCCAGGAGATAATGGCCCATCAACCAACCAGGAGACAAACAGACACTAATGAGCCTTGCATTTCTATACCCAGAAATTAACCATTCAATTACACAAATTTACATATACTCCCCAACAGGGGTTCACAATATATAAACTTCACACACAGTTCTACCCAACCATTCTCTGAAGATGCCAGACACAGATCCAGGCAAAACGTCAGAAAGAAACTATTCCAGAACACGGCCTCACAGCCTGGGGGGGAAAAAACAAGGAAAATCTATGGATGCCGGCATTGAAAGGCTGGAAATATTCACACTTCACACTCAACTGATTGCTTTAGTTCCTGGAATGCTACCACTTTGACAGTTTTGCAACAACCTCATAAGTTTGGACAGGAAGGGATGTGATGAGAGATTTCCTTAGGATATGTGATGAGGAGAGGCCATTTGTTAGCATGATTGAATTACAGCTTGAGAGGCCCAGAGCTAGGAGAAAGGATGAGCATATACCCCTTCACGACTGGCTTGTTAGCATAACCCGTTATCTCTAGGGGCTCTCCACATAATCCTAACTGGGCTTTCCCACCATTATATTTGTAGACTCATCTCAGTCATTGTGACCATTGACTGCCCTCCAGTCTGCCTAAACGTACAGCCAACATGTCCCCAAGAAGTGTCCAATATTTCCAGTTATAGAATCTCACAGGGAAGGGTAGTAGGGCAGGGTAACAGACCATTCCACTGGAAGGCATAATAAGAAAGGGGAAATTCGGGTGATGGTCTTTCCTTTGAGAACAGGGGTGAGTAACTAGTAAGCCATCTTTGAGATACTGGAGAACAAGCCCTTTCCTGCCCCAGGCCATCTCCAAGCTCTAAAATCTTCCACCAGATCTATTCCACACTGGCTGTTAGATACACTCAGATCCTGCACTGGATAGAGAGAAACATAAATCCTCCAGATTTTCAAACTTAACCCAAGCAGCAGGTACAGACTTTTGTCACATCCACCTTTCAGCATTACTGATTCCAGCATGATCCGTTTGCTTGACATTCATGCTTAAATAAAGGCAATCAGCCACTTCATTTGTATGCAGGTGTCTCAGACTTTTGCCGGCTGGTGTGTATCCACCATCATCACCACCTTGTCATTTTGCCATGTCTTCTTTCTCCCCTCCTTTGTCCTCCTTCATTCCTCCATAGGGTGTGTGTTTTCCCCCTGCAAGCCAAGGCAGCCAAGATGGTCAAAGATCTGGAAACCCAGCCCTTTGAGGAACAGCTTAAGGAGCTGGGTTTGTTTAGCTGAGAGAAGAGAAGACTGAGAGGTGACATGAGAGCCATCTTTAAATATCTGAAGGAATCTCAGGTAGAAGATGAAGTAAGCTTGCTCTCTTCTGCCAGGGCTCCATCCCACAGAATCCTGGGATTTGTAGTTTTGTGAGGCACCAGCACTCTTTGACAAAGGAGGTGAAAGACTTTGTAAAACTACCAGTCCCACGATTCCATAGGATGGACCTACAGCACTTAAAGTGATGTCAAGCTACATTATTTATACAGTGCAGATGCACCCAAGGACATGAACTGATGGCTTCAAATTATAAGTAAAGATATTTCACCTGAAGATTATGAAGCCCTTCCTGATGATAAGAGCTGTTTGACAGTGGAATAAACTTCCTCAGAAGGCAGTGGACTCTTCTTCTTTATAGGTCTTTAAACCAAGGCTGGTGGCCACCACTCAGGAGTGCTTCAGCTGTGGGTTCATGCATGAACAGGGTTGAGCTAGGTGGCCTTGGATTCTTTTCCAGCTCTATGATTCCATGAAATTGACATGAACACGCTTACACAGTGGTTGTGCTATTTACCACTCTTCTGCCTGCTTTTTGTCTTCATGTGCAATGGGGGAAGCACGGTGGCTTTTTCTGCAATCCCAGTGAATCCAATGGCACATTGAAAGTTTTGATGAGTACAGTTGTCCCTCCACATTCACGGATTTGACATTCACAGATTTGAGTATTCACGGCTTGAAAAATATTCTTAAAAATTAACAATCCTAATAGCAAACCTTGATTTTGCCATCTTATATAAGGGACACCATTTTGCTCTGCCATTGCATATAATGGGACTTGAGTATTCACGGATTTGGGTATTCACGGGGGGGTCCTGGAACCAAACCCCAGCAAATGTGAAGGGACAACTGTAATTACAAACCATCTGGAGTGTGCAAGTGCATGTGAAATGGTTTACTGTTGCAGACCTGCTCATGCAATCATGAACTGAATACATCTGTTGCATAATGGCCAATGAAGTGCAACCATGTGTGCATGGGTTACGTCTGTGTTTGACAAGAACCAAGCATTTTATATTGCTCAAAGTGAACTGCTGACCACTTCTGTCTTTGTGGGTTGGTTGACCCACAGAGGGGTTAAGGAGGGTTAAATTAGTCCCCTCTGATGTTGCCCATCCCTGAATGAGATGGTAGCAAACATGAATTAAAGTCAGGCTGTGAAAAAGGAAGGGAGCGGAAGTCCATAGCGAATGAAGGGGGAAAGAAGAACTGCAATGAACTGTCTCAAACCATGGAGACTGATGGCTTCTGTGTCAGCGGAGCAACAAACCCACCTATTTTTGAGAGAACACTTAGCATCATGGAGAGCGTTTTTAATACCAAGAGTAAAACTCATTGTGGATTCACCAGCCCCATTGACACAGAAGCCCCCAGCAACAATGCAAAAGCCCAGGACGGAGGCTATGTTTGGCCAGTTGCTTGGCTGTGCCAAAAGCAGAGCCTGGGGGAAAAATCCTTTCCTTGGATCACAGCTCCTAAAATCCCCCCGGGACAGTATATTCACTGGTTAGTGCTGGCTAAGGAATTCTGGGAGTTTGCAAGCACAAATCCTTCACCTCCCAGTCCCAACAAGAGGAGACTCACTGAAACAATTGTTGAATGGCAAATTGACACCTATGTAAATCCTATTGATTCGACTGCTCTACTTTAGTCAGGACTACCATAAGGCCACAACTCACAGAAAGGGTGAGGAAATATCATCATCATCATCATCATCATCATCATCACTTCCTTATATCCTACCTTTGTCCCAAAATTGGGTCTCAAGGCAGCTTACATTTTAAAAGAACAATCTCTCTCTCTCTCTGGCTTTTCTTCACAAACTAAGATTCAGGAAGGACTCATCCCACGCTTTCTGCAAGCGTGCGGATGACTAAAAAGGCCAATCCGAGATAAACAAGTTGGGTTGCAGAAAGCACAGCAGAAGGTCTCCTTGGGTGATGTTTCCGGGTTGTGATTCTTTCTGCGTTGTCATTTCTCTTCAAGACTTGTTTGGCGTGAGTTCTCAAATAAGGCTGCAGCATTGCAGATAGTGGGTCTCCATGCCTCCCGATGTGAGGCCAGGGCAGACTATTGTTGGTGATCAATTTGGCCGAACCTGAGATGTTGTTTCAGGGAGTCCTTGTATTGCTTTTTTGGAGCACCCCTCTTACGCTGACTTGTGGCGAGTTCACCGTAGAGTACTATTTTGGGGAGGCGATGGTGATATATACAATAGTGTACAGCTAAAAACATAAAACATGAACATGAATATAGAATTAAACTATAAACAGTGTTCAAAAAAATAAACCTGCAATTAAAAGAATAAAGTGCAATTAAAATGATAAAAGCAATTTAAAACAGTTCAGTTTAACCCTCTAGCTTGTTCTTTTAAAACATTATGTTTTATAAGCCTGCTGGAATAAGCAAGGTCTTTGCCTGCCAATGGAAGCACAGCAGGGAGGGGTCTAATCTGGCCTCCCTAGGAAGGGAGTTCCTAGGGTCTTGGGACAGAGTCTTGGGACAGCCACTGACATGGTCCTATCTCATGTCCCCACCAACCCTGCTTGTGTCGGTGATGGACTAAGAGAAGAGGCTGTCCTGATGATCTCAAGGCCCCAGGCAGGCTCACAGAAGGAGATACCATCTGCCAGATAACCTGGACATGAGCTATGTAGGGCTTTACAGGTCATTACCAGCTCTTTCTCAAACTCTTGTCTATACAAGGCCAAAAAACCTGGAGTGCTTGCAGTAATGGCATTTCACAACAGCTGCGATGTGTCTTAATGGTGTTTTCCCCCATAAGCGTCATATGCAAGATGGCAGCTGCAAGTGATTTGCCACGGCTGAACTTTTTAAAAAAGATGTTCAAGGTGCAATAGAGCAATTTTTCAATTTAACAGAAAAGCAAAAAAACAAAAACAAAACCATTTTCTCACCTTAACACTCTCTCACTAAGGTGAAAATCCAACATGGCAGCAGCGGGGGCTTGCCCTGTCAGCAAGTGCTGCCCCCTGCACTCACCTGGCCAATCAGCTTTGCACTTCCACTCCTATGGGAAAGCGCTTCATATTGAATTGCTTGTCACAACAAGCAGGAATGCTCATTCCCCATGCTGTTTTTTAAAAGCCACGAAGGCTTTTCCGGTATTTTTGTCATTTTGGGTCCCCCTCCTTCCCAGTATGGTAAAATGATGCCATTAAGACATGTAGGATTCTCCTTGCATTCCGTGAGGAGTATTTTTGCATTTAGAGAACCCCCAAGAGTTGGAAGGGGCCTCATGGGCTATCAAGTCCAGCCCCCTGTTCAATGCAGGATCTCCAGCAAAAGCATCCCCATCAGGTAGCTGACCAGCCTCTTTTTGGGGACATCCAGAAAAGAGACCCCACCACTTCTTAAGGCAATTGGTTCCACTGCCAAACTGTTCTTACTGTCAAGATGCTCCTTCTCATGTTCAATCCAAATCTACTCTCCATTAAACTCAAGCCATTAGATCTGGCCCTCCCCTCTCAGACAGCAGAGAACAGGCCTGCCCTTCAGGTGTTTAAAGAGGACAATCATGTCACACCCTTCTCTTCACCCCAGCTGAACATGTCCAGCTCCTCCAACCTTTCCTCATATGTTTTGTTCTCCTTCCTTGCTTATGAGTGTGTGACACCACAGAGTGCTAGCAAGACACAAAATTGTGAGTGACTTACTGCTGCCGTTTCTTTGCCTGTTATCCCCAAATGTTATTCTTGATTATTCCTGCTGTTTTGCCCATAAAAGCCGATCGTTTCCTCTGGGGGCCAGAATTAAGCCTGCCGTCTCCTTCAAAGAATGGAGCAGGGAGTGAATAAATCATAGGGACCATGCCTTACGCAAATGGTATCAAAAGCCCAGCACGCAATCTACATTTGATTGAATTCGCTTCCTCCCCCTCTCCCCAAATACACCCTTGAAGAACATCTCTGAACTATTTATTTTTCTCCTCTGGGCAAACTCGGAAGATAATGGACAAAAAATGTCAGCGGCAATGAAGAGGGATGATGATGTTTCCCAGCAGAATAGAAAGCATATTTTGAACAAGAGTCAATACATACCTGAAGCCAAGAAATGCCAAAGAAGGCTACAGAGCGCCCAGAACCTGTGAGGGAACAGGCAGTTCAGTCAAAATACAGAGGGCAATCTTTCAGTGTCCAAGAGAGGGGATGAAGGGGACAAAAATGGTCTGCTGAGAACTGACAGTTCTTAGACAAACAGTTTTTAAAAGATCAACAGATGGGTCCTAAAGCAAGAAGATGGAGCATGCTTATTTATTGTTTCTCCAGAGACTAGAATACAAACCAGTGGGTTCAAACTACCAAAAAAAGAGAGTCAACCTAAACATTAAGGAGAACTTCTTGGTGGACAGTGGGATAGATTGCCTCCAAGGGTGGTAAATGCTCCTTCTTTGAACAGAGTTCAGATGATTGTTTTAGTTCTGTATTCCTCCATGGTTGGACTATGTGGACCCTGCAGTCCCTTCCATCTCTACAATTCTAAAGCAATTCAGATATGAACGCTCACTAGATGTTCAAAGGATTAAACTGAGTGTACCACACTTTGGACATGGCATGAGGTGGCAAGACTCTTTGGAAAAGACAATAATGCTGGGTAAAACAGAAGGCAGTAGGGAAAGATGAAGAGCACATTATGGGTGAATTGATTCAGTCAAGGAAGCCAAGGCTGAGTTTGCAAGACCTGAGCCAGACTGTGGATGGCCAGGGGCCCTTGGGGGTCTGGCCAAAATCTTGACCATTTGCTTTCTGTTCAAGGTTGAGGAGGTGGAGTGTGCATGTGGTGACATTGTGTGTGAATATGTGCATTGGGTTGGACATTTAGTTGGACGTAGCTTTGGGCATCTGGTTCTTTTCATACAATCATAGAATCATAGAATTGTAGAGTTGGAAGAGACCACAAGGTCCATCCAGTCCAACCCCATTGTGCCACACAGGAAATCACAATCAAATCATCCCTGACAGATGGCCATCCAGCCTCTGTTTAAAGACCTCCAAGGAAGGAGACCCCACCACGCTCCAAGGGAGCGTGTTCCACTGCCAAACAGCTCTTACTGTCAAAAAGTTCCTCATAATGTTGAGGTGGACTCCTAATGTTGAGGTGGATTTGTTTTTCTTATATCCTACCTTTTCCCCCATGGCAGCTGCATGATGTTGCCATACAACAGAAGGGCCAGAATCCTGCTGATGTCTTACATATGTGTAAGTTTCCCTACAGAAGTGGTTTGTCTGGGAAAGCAGCTCAAAATGCCAGCAGGATAAACAAGGGCTGGGAAAGCAGCCAAGCCCCAGTGACAGCAAAGTTAATTAGGGAGAGCCAGATAAGGTTTGGAACAAGCAAGTTTCTGTTTCTTGAAGAAGCAGCAATACAGGCAAGAAGGCACACAGAGAAGAGGCCAGAATATAGTCCAAAGGTCAAGGCTTACAGAAGGCAGCATTGTCCAGAAGTCAGTCCGTGGGTCAGCAGGATCAGGCAACAGGGTGGTCAGGAACAGTCCAAGGTCAAGGCACGAGTCAAGGCAGCAAGGATTCAGGCACCAAAGTCAGCAGGAAGCTTTCTCCAGGAAGATCAGTTGATCTCTGACAAAGCCGACATCGCCTCTCCCAGCATATATAAAGCAATTAAGACTTTGCCAGGTGTTTCTTAACAAGTAGGTTTTTCTCATAAAGTCTCAGAGACTTCCTTTGAGCTTCCTTTTGAGCTCGTTGCTGGGTATACGATGGTGGAGATAAGTGCCTCTCCTCTTCTTCGTCCTTATCTGTGTGGGCAGGAATCTCTGCTTGGACCGATGCCTACCCACTCAAACCAGGCTCTTCCTCTGCTTGAGCCTCTAGGTTGTCAGGGTTCCCTGCTGGCACAGGTGTAGATAAAGCTGTGCCAGGGTCCCTTGGGCCATTCCCCGCCATGTCCTCCCCCTCCTCTGACTCTATAGCCTCCTCAAGCTCATGGGGCATGACATGGATGGATGTTTTTGTATGATGATAAATTACCACATTCATTCCAAGGTTGTGGAGGCAGACTCTTCCACATGTGGTACTATTGCACAGGATCACACATTATGCATTGATGCACAGGTGACTTGTGCATAGCTGTACTTTGATGGCTTGCACACTGTGTATTGTCCTGAACTCACAGTGGCAAGTGCCTGAGGAGCAACAGGGGAAGAATGCAGGAACAACAGGGTAAGGGGTGCAGTTCTAGCCTGTTAGCAATTGTCCACAATAGAAGCAGGAGAAGTCAAGAGCCAGTCCAGCAGTCAGTCACCAATAGTTCATACAATATGCAAGAATACTCAGAAGTCAGTACAGTCAGGTCCTTGGTCCAAGTCTATTGTCAGTAAAGGGTTAAAGCAGCAGTCCAGAAGTCCACTCAAAGTCAAGGCAAGCAAGGATACAGGAGGAGTGCAACAGCTGAAGATAAGCAGTTGTCATCACTGGCTTGAAGGAAGTACTTCTGCCAGATTTCTAGCTAGAGTTCCAAAGTCAGATGGAGCTGACTAAGGAGGAAATAGTTCAGTGTTTGGTATTTAAATGCAGCTGGGCATGGCATTTGGCTCTTTGGCATACAGAAAAGGGAGGCAGCATGTTGTCTGTGTCATCTATCACCAGCTGGCAGACTGTTCTTCAGAGGGAGGTATGTTTTCTTTCTCTGGTTCAGCTGGCCTCTCTGAGGGAGCTGGAGCAATCTCTCCTTCTTCAGACTCAGCTGTACGTTCCCTCTCTGCCTCGTCCGGGTTCTCTGCTTCTTCTTCCTCCTCCTCTGAGTCCTTAGCCATGGGGTTTGTGACACATATGCAGATGTTCCCTTGGTTGTGCTCTTGATAGCATAACATCTCAGCTCATTGCTGAGATGTCATTGTTCACATAACTCCATGAGTATATGTCCATCTCCTTGATGGAGGAGCTCTAGCACAATTAGTGTGGAGATTTACACTACACACATCCAATGGATGATTCTCATCTGCTGTTTTCTCAAAAGGCTGTTTCTTATCTGGCTTAGGTCCAGGCAATCTGACAGGCCATTATCACAGAATCATAGAATCAAAGAGTTGGAAGAGACCATAAGGACCATCTAGTCCAACCCCCTGCCCTGCAAGAATACACAATCAAAGCACTCCTGATAGAGAGCCATCCAGCCTCTGTTTAAAAAATCTTTAAAGATGGAGCCTCCACCACACTCTTATCCCACTGTTGTATATTCCACTGTTGAAGAGCACTTACCATCAGGACGTTCTTCCTAATACTTAGGTGGAATCTCTTTTCCTGTAGTCTGAGTCCATTGCTCCGTGTTCTACTGCCAAACAGCTCTTACCCAGCTCCCTAAGCTGCTTGTCATAGAGAATGGCTTCCAGAACTCCCACCATTTTGGTTGCCCTCCTTTGGACATGCTCCAGCTTGTCAACATCTTTCTTGAATTGTGGTGCCCAGAACTGGACACAGTATTCCAGGTGAGGTCTGACCAAAGCAGAATAGATTTGCACTATTACATCCCTCAATCTAGACACTACACTCTAATTATTTCCACATATGAGTCTGCCTTGGCCCCGAGAGCTTGCTGAGAAGTGCTTCTCTCAGTCCCACCACCTCCACAAGCACAACTGGTGACATTAGTCCTTCTCAGGTTCTAAATGTTCCATGTGCCATGCCCAAATGGCACCACATACACAACTCTGCTTCTGTAACCTTCCACTGAATATGGACTTCTGCACAGGACAAAAATGTCCAACTGCTTTTGTAGAGGCATTTACACATGTGTAAGGCACAAACAGGATGCTAGGCATTGGCAAGGCTATGCAAGACTCATGATGAATGCCAGTGTGAACACCTGGATGCACAACCAAATGCACATCTCATCTGCATCTCGACCACATCTCATGCACATCTGCATGCACCATAGCACCACATGTGCAACTCTGCTTCTGCTGACTTAAATTCCACATCATACAAAAATGTCCAGCTGTGTCCCTATCAGAATCAAAGTTGTACCAGTGAAAAGCAAACCCTGAGTGGATCAACCCAGTTTGAAGAAAGGTTTTGTTGTTGCTGCTTAAAGGGAGTTAAAAAGTATATTCTCCACCTCCATAATGATGAGGCATTTGCATAAGATCAAACAAAGAGATATGCTATTAACCGATAACTCCATTGCCAGAGACCTCAGGGAAGCAAGTTTGCCTTTTATGCTAATTGGGTTCCCATGTCTTCGGGCCTTTGCCAAGAAACAAGAGGCAGGGGCATAACAAGAAACTGCACAATAAAACATCTTGTACAGCTATATGCAAGAGTGAGTCAAGATTTTATAGCATTAAATCTTTTTGATTCATCTCCTCATTTGACAAGCCAGTTGCAACTCCAGTTAT
The DNA here is from genome assembly GCA_030847615.1 of Gambelia wislizenii. Taxonomy (NCBI): domain Eukaryota; kingdom Metazoa; phylum Chordata; class Lepidosauria; order Squamata; family Crotaphytidae; genus Gambelia; species Gambelia wislizenii. Next base: position 496,792,972 of record JAUMIR010000001.1, on the reverse strand, counting down.
GAAAACATGGCCAGTTATGATTACTTTCATTGAAATAAGAGGACTTAATCTCTATTTATAAAATAATCAGGGTTTGCAGTGAAACTAAGTCCATGGATGTGACTGTGTTGCTGATGCTGCCATTGGAGCTCAGGTGGAGGAAGGAGGGGTGTGTGTGTGTGTGTGTGTGTGTGCGTGTTTCTGTGTGTGTATGTGTGTGTGTGTGAGAGAGAGAGAGAGATTGTTTCTTCTGACAGGGACAACTTCTCCCTAATTATGAAGACCAGTATGTCTTAGAGATGGGCAGAACTCATCTTGAGAATTTCTGCTACAATTTATTAATATAGTCAGCCCTCAACTTTCTAGAGGGTTAGGGATTCAGCAGCCCCACAAAAGTGGGAAAACAATGAATATAGGCCCACTATGTTTTTTACCTGAGTGAACACTTCTCTAGGCATTTGTAGGTCCTCCAGCATGATTCTATGATCAACTTCCACCACTACACATGCCTAGATGTCCCACTCTCGTGCTGAACCAGAATTAAGAGTGCCCAAAGTTTGGAAGCCATAGCAACAAGATGTATCCAATATCAAACTGTCCAGGGTCAGAAGCTATAAATCAGAACAGAGTCCCAACAGTTGAGGGAGCAGAGTCAGTAGGGTAAATCAAGTACTCACAGTAGCCAAGTCAGGTTTAGAGGTGAACTGAAAGTTGCTTCCAGTAATTTAACTGGAGGAAGCTCTCTGCTTAGAAAGACAGACAGCCCAACCTATGCCCACCTTTCAGATAGTATTTCAAGAGTATGTGTCACAGCTGTGTGCATGTAGCCTTTCACTCTACATTCATAGAGTGGTTTCTGCCAGATGCCAAAGGTTTCACCTTTCCCAAGAGCTTGCAGGTCTTTCTTCTACCTCCTCTTCCTGCTGTGAATCTTGTTGACCTGGAGGAGGACTCGATTGGCTATCAGGCATCTGCTCTGGCTGCTGTACCTCTGCTCCATCTTCTGAGGAAAATGAACTCTCAAGGGGAAACATGGCACTAGAGAAAACATATCAATCAAATCTGTGAATAATCAAATCTGTGAATGCTTAACCTGCAAATGCAGAGGGACAACAGTAGTCATGTGGCTTTCCTTGACCTTACAGGCTTTGGGGAGGAGAAACTTGAAAACTGGATTTTCTTTGAGGCACAGTTTGGGTTGATAGACAGGGTGGGTGTGGTACACCCTGGGTACATGGACAAGGGGGGTGCACTGTCTCTGATGCCAAGTGGAAGCAGGGAGCAGGGAAGCCAGGCTCAGCTGGTGATGCAGGCACAGGTATTTCTGTGGGAAGTAATGAGTCTAAAAATAAAATTGTATTAAAAAATTCTAGGATCTAGTCCTTTTAAAACAACAAGAATTATCTTCTTTAAAAAGAGAGTTAAAAATTATTTAACTTTTAAATTCATGCAGAGTGCAACTTAGGAATGCAGACTGGCATAGCTCAATTAACATTTAAAAGTGTGTTCAGAGGTCTGTGGTCTCTGAGATCACCCAGTTAAATTAGACTCATTACAAAAACAAAGGAGTCAGTTTAAAATGCAAATCAAAATTTACTGAAGGTATATCAATCTCAATCTACATACTAAAACAAACTTTAAAAAGAGGTTCCTAACTAACTAATGGTCTTTAGGGTAGAAAAAACTCACCCAGCCTACAGTGGTAAGAGGCTGCATGGTGAACATCATGGCATGGTTGCAGGAACAATGACTAAACAAAGATAATATGGCTTAAGTGTCAGGGAAAGTAGATATTGTGAGTAATTTTTTTCACCAAAGCGCCAGCCAGTCTATCAGAAGCTCATAAATCTGTCTATTCTTGTTATTCTGTTCTTTGAGGGTTGAAAATGAGAAATCGAAACTTGGAATTAGTTCTTCTTTTGTTTCTCAGGAAGACTGAATGCTGAAAAGCTATATAACTGGGAGGGGGTTTTTCAAGCTAGTTTAAGTTTCTAGCCTGTGTGTTTTCTCTTGCTTTTAGGAGCTCTTTGCCTTAGCTCCAGAAGAATCTTAGGGCATATAGAAGCATGGGTGAATGTCTTCTATTGTTTATTTTGTTCTCACTTGTTTATTAATAAAAGCCATAAAGGATTTTCAGATGGCATTTTTCTTTGCACCAGAGGAGTACTTGTTTTGCTCAAAAGGCTCACGCTATTTTGCTGCATGTGTCACTGTTCGGATGAACAGTGAATGACCGCACTCTGCATATCTAATGACATTAAGATGGCTACAGCCTCATGGAGACTCTAACTTAAAAGAGAACTTACACAGAGCAATAAAATTTAAATTAGGTCATGTGTTGAGTGACCCAGCACTCCAGTTGGCTGGAAGTGCCCAGTGAAATAAGAGAAAGGGAGTTTGGGAGAACAGAAGCATGCAGGGAAAAATTCCTAGACTTATCATAGGATGTGAATGAGGTACACAAGATTGCTTTTACATTACAATGATTATTTCCCCACATACTCCAATTTCCCACTGTTCTTAGAGCTTCTCTTTGCAGCACCTTCCCTCTCCAAGAAAATCACTGGCAGACAATGGTGGCATCCTCCTGAGCCACACTTGAGTAGCCCGTGTTGCTGATCAGTCCCTTTGAACCACAAGAAGCAGCAGCCGCAGCAGCAATAAAGGGAGACCCACACATGTGAAGCAGCCATCGCGTCACCCAGCCCTGAATCACATGAGGCAAGAGAGGGGAGGAATCTAGCAAGGGAGAGATGGTCAAGCTGTCACTACCTTAGGGTGATTGCCCCACCCTCCACTTCCTAAGCTCCGCTGACGGGTTTGCAGGTCCCACCTCCTGTACTTTGTCCCATCTCTGCTCATGGCTTTGCAAGGGGCTGGGGGCAGCAGCTGAAGGAAACAGGGAGCCGCTCATCTCACTGTTGAAAGATGAAAGCTGCCCAGTGTGGGAAGGGTGGCTGTTGGCGCAAACGTAGTGTGGCTCCTGAGCATCCCATCCAAACCTGGACTCTCAGTTTTCCTGCTTTCCCAAGCACTTTCCTGAACTCTGCTTCCTCCAGCTAGCCACACTGGGAGCCCTCTGCTCTTACCTGCCCTGGAATTGCTCTATTAAGGCAGAGCCATGCACACATACAAGTGCTTGTGCAATCTCACCTCCTGCCACTGGATTTCAGAAAGTCTAGAGAATCCTTACTAATCTCCGAGAAAATGCAAGAGAGGGTGCTGACAAGGGGAGACCTTCGCCTCAGATCACCAGTGGGATCCTTATTTAACATCAATGGGTGAAAAAATGTTTGCTTGCTTGTTTTACTCCCGGCCAGCCAATTTCAGAAAGTATTCTTTTCCATCAGGGATATTGCCTAGGTTAGGCTTGCCTTAGTTTTCTTGTTGATTTGTCAAATCCTCCCTAATTTCCTCTGTCTTTTGCCATGTCACTCAGCAGGTTTACTCAGAATTAAGAGCTATGAAGATCACTGTGGCTTATTTCCTAAGTAACCAGCTTGTGGGGGCAATTAGCAAACACACATTGGAAACAGCTTAATGCAGTGTAGATGTGTAAAGTGCCCTATCTCTCTCTGGCTTTTCTTCACAAACAAAGATTCAGGAAGGACGCATCCCGCGCTTTCTGCAAGTGTACTGATGACTAAAAAGGCCAATCCGAGATAAACAAGTCCAGTTAAAGAAAGCACAGCAGAAGGTCTGCTTGGGTGATGTTTCCAGGTTGTAATTTGTTCTGTGTTGTCGTTTCCCTTCAAGACTTGTTCGGTGTGAGTTCTCAAATAAACCTGCAGCATTGTGGATAGTGTGTCTCCATGCCTCCCGATGTGAGGCCAGTGCGGACCATTGTTGGTGATCAATTTGGCCGAGCCTGAGATGCTGTTTCAGGGAGTCCTTGTATCGCTTTTTTGGAATGCCCCTCTTATGCTGACCCATGGCGAGTTCACCGTAGAGTAGTATTTTGGGGAGGCGATGGTCCTCCATCCTAGAAACGTGCCCTGCCCAGCGCAGCTGTGTTCTCAATATCATGGCCTCAATGCTGGTGATCCCTGCTTGCTCAAGGACAGCAACATTCGTCACATAGTCAGTCCAGTGTATTTAGGATTGTGCGTAGACACCGCTGATGAAAGCGTTCGAGAAGTCGTAAGTGTTGGCGATAGGTTACCCATGTTTCAGATCCATAAAGGAGAATAGACAGTACAATGGCTCTATACACACTGATTTTTGTGCTTCGCCTCAGGTGTTTATTACTCCAGACTCTTTTGTAAAGTCTTCAAAACATGCTATATGCCTTTACTAATCTGTGATCGATCTCTTTGTCAATCTTGGCATCTGAGGAGATGATGCTTCCCAGGTAGGTGAACTGCTGAACGGACTTAAGCACAGAGTTGCCGATGGCAATGTGGGGATGGCGGTGTTTGTCCTGTGGTGCAGGCTGGTAAAGAACTTCCATTTTCTTCAGGTTGACTTCCAGCCCAAACAGCACTGCAGCTGTTGCAAAGCGGGATGTTAGGCGCTGCAGAGCTGCTTCTGTGTGGGCAACAAGGGCAGTAGCATCAGCAAAGAGCAGCTCATGAACTAGATAGTTTAGAGTCTTAGTGTGAACCCTCAGACGGCTTAAGTTAAACAAGCTACCATCAGTACGGTAACGTATATAGATGCCATCTTCTTCTTCGAACTCTGCCATAGCCCTTTGGAGCATCATGCTGAAGAATCATGGAATCATAGAATTGTAGAGTTGGAAGAGACCACGAGGGCCATCCAGTCCAACCCCCTGCCACGCAGGAAATCTTGATCAAAGCATCCCTGACAGATGGCCATCCAGCCTCTGTTTAAAGACATCCAAGGAAGGAGACCCCACCACGCTCCGAGGGAGTGTGTTCCACTGCCGAACAGCTCTTACTGTAAAAAAAATTCCTCCTAATCTTGAGGTGGAATCTCTGTTCCTGGAGCTTGCATCCATTGCTCCAGCTTCCAGTCTCTGGAGCAGCAGAAAACAAGCCTGCTCCATCCTCAACATGACACCCCTTCAAATACTTAAACAGGGCTATATATCGCCTCTAAACCGTCTTTTTCCCAGGCTAAACATACCCAGCTCCCTAAGTCTCTCCTCATAAGGCATGGTTTCCAGACCTTTCACCATTTTTGTTGCCCTTCTCTGGACATGCTCCAATTTGTCAATATCTTTTTTGAATTGTGGTGCCCAGAACTGGACACAGTATTCTAAGTGAGGTCTGACCAAGGCAGAAAAAGCGGCACTATTACTTCCCTTGATCTAGACACTATACTTCTATTGATACAGCCCAAAATATTAGAAAGGGCTCTGAAAGAGCATCGCCATATCTGACTTGACTTGTGCTGGCCCTCATGTAACAAGATAATCGTTTTAAGGATTTTGGGGGGACATCCTAGTCTTTCCAGGATCTGCCACAGAACTTTTCTACTCACGGTGTCAAAGGCTTTGGTGAGGTCGACAAAACATCATTAGGGCACGCAAGCCTCTCTCCCATGACAAGGGGGTATCAATGGAGAGGTGCTATTGCTTAAACAATTTGTAAGCCGCTCTGATAGCCTTGTGGCTGAAGAGCGAGGTATAAATAAATAAATAAGACTTGCGGTGTAATTTTAGGCCTGGCTTACTTGGACGTAAGTCACATTGTGTTCAATGAGACTTTCCAGCAAGAAAGTGTGAATGCAGTTGAAGCCTTAGAATCTTTGGATACCAGTAAAGATTTTAAGAAGAATAATGTGATGGTAATTACTTTTATAAAAAGGGTCATTATGCTTATTAGAGAAATTAAGGCAAAATATTGTTATGTATGTGAGATATAGTACAGTTTGAGTCTCCTTTATCTGGAATTCCGAAATCCGAATACTCCAAAATCCAAAATTGTCCACATGGGTGGCTGAGATGCTGACACCTTTGCTTTCTGATGGTTCAATGTACACAAACTGTGTTTCATGCACAAAATTATTTTAAAATATTGTGTATACAGTTACCTTGAGGCTACGTGTATAAGATGTATATGAAACATAAATGGATTTTCATTCATGGGGGTTGTCTAAATGGTGAAAAAAATTCTCATAGAATTTGAGGAGAAAACATATTGTCTTAATGGCAACCCACAGCGATTCACCCTATTCAGAAGGATGGGGACAAAACAGCCTTATGCTGTGTGCTAGGAGACTTCCAGGTTTTCCACAAAGTTTTTTAAAAACTGCGAGGGGGTGCACATTCCTGCCCATTAGGACAAGTGATTCACCTTGATTCACTTGCCCATTTGACAGGAAACACACAGCTGATTCATCAGACGAGCGCAGGGCACTCCCGCAGCTGCCATTTTTTCCCTGAGCAATCGGGAATGGAAGGCAGAGGGCAGCTCTCATTCCCACCCACCCTGCTTGCCGCCATCACTGCCACACCCACGGGGACCAAGGGAGGAGGAAGGCTCTCTCACCCTCTTCTCCCTTCCTTGATTTCCCACCCGTGTGGTCACCACCGCTGCTGTTGCCCCTGTGGGGATTGGGGGAGGTAGGAGGGTGGCTGCCATCTTCTCCCCCTCCCTGGTCCCCACTGTCACCATCTCGCTGTCCCCCACAGAGACTGAAGAAGGGAAGAGGGTGACTGCTCTCCTCTTTATCTTCTCCAGTCCTTCCCGCCCACCATAGCCATCCTGCCATGAAGCTTATGGGGGCTGCTGGGGAGACTTGCTCTTACTGTGGGGCATAATCTCTCCCCCTTAGACTTGGGTCTCATTTCCAAAATAGCTCCTTATGTATACGCAAGTATTCCAAAATCTAACCAAATCTGAAATATGGAACACTTCTGGTCCCAAGCATTTTCGATAAGGGATACTCAACCTGCATAGGAAGTAAGGTAAGGATATGTTGGCAAGGCATGAGAACTCTGAGTGTTGTCAGTGACTGCTGATTGGCTGGGTGTTTGAATAGGATTTTAAAAGGCTGGTGTGTAGGACAGTGAGGAATACGAGTTAGAGATGTGATGAGAGCTGATCAGGGTCAGCGCTGAGACTAGTTGGAATCAGGTCAGTTAGTTGGGTGTAAGTTAGTCAGGAATATGCCTGAGAGGCATGAGTTAGTTTGGTAGGGTCAGTGAGGATTTTGATATGTTAAATAAATAATCTTAAACTTTACGTTGAATTTGTTTAATACTATAAATTATGTTTCCAATGTGCATTTATGCCTCTGCAACATTAGGATTAGTGGAATACTTGCGTTCAGCCACATGGTATCTGTGGCATCAGCAGTTTTTGAAGGGAGCTGGTGTCCAGTGGTGGGATGAGATAATTAAAGTCTGACACAGGAACCAAAAGGTCATCTAGAAGGTCCTCACATTTGGTTCCACACAGGTGGAACAGGTGGAGGTTCTCACATTGGGTAGTAGTGGCGGGACAGGTGAACAACCCTCCCTATTGGTGGCAGATGTGGGCTTGTTGGAAGCCCCCACAATCACACCTGGCCTAGCCTGATCCTTTTATATTATGAAACACATATACTTGAAAACTATGTTAGATGTACTGTACTTCTTTAATATTTATTAAATTCTGGATGTGTTGACAAATAACCTCAGGATAAGACTAATTTTTTAAAAAATACAAATCTTTTTCTATGAGTAGATACTGTTTCTCTCTAAATAACAGAGCTGTAGCTCCTAGGAGATAAGTAAAGGTCAGAGTCTTACGTTCTTTGGGATATAGGTTGCCTATTGAGATCAGCAGACTTTGTCTCAGGAAGGATTTATACAATAAGGCCCGTGAGTGACACACACCTTCTGCAAAGACAGCTTGTAAACAGTCAGGCTCCTTGTCTCTTTGATGAACGGTATATGTCCTAAAGGCACCAGGTCCTGTCTGATCTTGGAAGCTAAGCAGGGATGGGAGACTGCCAATGAATCCCAGGTGCTGTTGGCTATATTTTAGAGGAAAGAATTGGCAAAACCACCTGAGTCTTCCTTGCCTAAGAAAACCCTCTGAAATTCATGGGGTCACCATAAGTCAACAGGAAACTTGAAGGCACATCCACACACAAGATCTGACCACGGTTCTTTTTCCCCAAATGCTGCAGTCTAGAACTTCCAGAGAATGGGGAAAGGTGCCTTTTGGAGCTGCCACTCCCAGAATCCCCCAGCCAGTATAGTGGCAGTGCAAAAAGAAGAACCTTCCCCATGCCTAGAAGGACTGCCAATAAATCCCATGCACTGTAGGCTCTATTTCAGAGGAAGGAACAGGCAAAACCACATCTGAGCATTCCTTGCCTAAGAAAACCCAAGGAAATTAGTGGAATCACCCTAAGTCGACAGGCGACTTGAAGGCACAGATCCACAAAGTACTGAAACCTCATCTGAATAAATCTTGCCAAACGAACATCCATGATAGGTTTGCCTTAGGGTCACCATATATTGGAAATGACTTGAAGACACAGAACAACAAGGCCCTGCTAGATGGTTGATGTTCAGCCTGGCTGTTTAAGGAAAAGAGGAGCTGGAAACAGATCACTGGAGTAGACCTTCCTGTAAGCAACTTCTTTATACTGCTCACATATATTTTAGGCTGAGAGATGGGTCTTGCCTGTGCAGTTTCCTTTGGCCCTGTCCTATATAACCCTGGGAATCTTGCCCTGTTCAGGGAGGGGACAGGGTGAATCTCAGCTCAGGGAACCCATGAAACAGCCATGGGGGTCTGCAATGGTGGTTATAAGATATGTTACCTGAATTATGTGAGGGTTCGTGAGGATCCCACTAATGTCCAAATATTAATTTGGAGAATGTTTAATTAGCTCAAAATGGCAGCGAGAGGCTGGGTAATGGCAGGATCTTTTGACCTATGTATACTGGTAGTAACTGAGGAGACACCAAGCCAGAATGTACAATTAAATTATCTTTATTGGAATTTAATGTAAACAGCATCCACACAAACACTCAGGCTTTGAGCAATCACACAAGGCTAACAAGGAAATTAGGAAGTATTTGGATAGAGGAATAGAGTATAGGGATTGTGGGTTATACTATACCAATCCTGTAGAGCTGAGATCATGAAGTAAACTGGCTGAGGGGAGGTCCAGAAGGCAGAATGGTGACACAAATGGATGTGAAATCAGAAAGCAGGAGGTTCATGCACACTTGGGTGGGGTTTTAGGGGAATATGTATATCTAATAATTCCCCTGAAGGGATGGAATTTTGAGTGGGATACTATGTCTCTCAGAATTTCCCAGGCTAAAAGAAAGGGTGCTCCAGAAGCGTTAACTATCATTAATGGGCGGTGTATCTGGAATTGAATAGGAGCAGGCAAGATTTATTGTTGGGCAGAAAGGGAAGAGGAAAAACCCGTTTTGCAACCATCAGGGTCTCTGTTATTGCTGAGTGGATTAGTGAATGACTCACCTCCGGATGGTCTCATGAAACATCTTGGCCTGCATATGACCTACTTTGGGAAATTTCCAAAGGTCCCTCCCTTGGTTATACATGACTCCAACCTTGGTATCTGGTTTACCTGCTAACCACAGGGAAGGCTACATTAAGCCAAATTATTAAATTAGATGGGGGCTAGCAGAGTAGGTAACAGTCTAGGTGTAATATGAGTATGTTGCTTGAGGCCCAGTTCTGTCATTTGCTGCTAGGGGATGCTGAGACCCATCGATCAAAAGTCTAGAATGCTTTCCTCTGCTATGGATCACTTGCTGCATACATTTACCACCGAGAAACCTGCTTTTATGGCAGCTATATGTGTCAGTTTTCAGTAGCAACATCTTGAATTGCAGCCAGGTCTCTATCAAACCACCCACCCATGTACCCCATCTTGCATAGTGGATTCCAGCAGATATTTCAAAACCCATTGCATTCCTGCCTGGGGTTGACATCAGGGGGAAAGAGGGGAAAGGGGCACACTGACTCCTGACTCTTACTAATCACTAGCACTGATCCTAGGCAGGTGTTAGAACCTCCTGGAATGTAATCCTATGGCATGCCTACTCAGAGCTGTAAAATCCCACTGAACTCAATGGGGTTGATTCCCAGGAAAGTGGGCCTTGAATTACAGTCTTCAGGAGACACAGTCTGTCCTCTGCATGTTGCCTGTGATTTGCTGTATAAAAACAAACAGTCCTGTTCTCATTTAATTTGCACATTAAATGAATTCCAAATAAAATCAAGGAGGCAAAATGAGTGAGCTGTTAAGACTCAACTAATCATCCCTTTCGGCTTTAGTCTAAATGCCCAGCAGGACAGTAGGCAGAGGAAAGAGTTTAAAAACAAACCAACTTTACACATTAAAAGAAAAAAAGACTGAGATTTCTCCAGCTGGGTGAGAAATATCAAAGCACTCCAATTATTGTTAATTTTCCAAAGCAATCTATATCAGCTCTGTCTCTCAGACCCTTAGAAATCTGATAAATAGCTATGTCCAATATTAAATATCATTATAAAATCTACCCAACCCTTTCCTTTCTGCAGTTGTTTTGAAATCCCCAAGAACTGAAGGAACAGATTTCTGTTCTGGATGACCCTTTGCAGAGCTTGGAAAAGTTAATTTTTGCACTGCAGCTTCTAGAATCACCCCAACGAGGGTAGCAGGGAGATTCTTGATGCTATAGTTCAGAAAAGTAACTTTTCTAAGATTCCTTTCTCTCAGATGCAGCCTATCAATAGGAAGGCTCTTAAACAGAGGCTGGATGGCCATCAGTAAGGTGTGTTTTGATTGAGTGTTCCAGCATAGCAGGGGGTTAGACTGGATGACCCTTGTGGTGTCTTCCAACTCTATGATTCTATGAAAGGGAGGCACCAATTGGTGATGGTGGACTCTTCAGTTTCCAGAAGTCCCAGCTACCTGGGCCAATGGTCAGGAATTCTGGGAGCTGAAGTTCCAAACATCTAAAGAACCAACATTTGATTAGCACTGATATAGGCATCAGTTCATATTAAATGTTCAGTGTTCATTCTGCTCCAAGAAAATTCTCTCCACAGCTCTTTCATTTTCTTCATTCACCCTTGTTGAGGAATTAGAGTCTCCCTGGGTGTTAGCCCCCCCCCCTTTTTTGTTGTTGTTTGGAAATTCTATGAAGTTAAAATGGTTAAGAGTTAATGTTCCTCTAACAGAGCAGCAGTTGTGACCCATGTACATTACTTTGCCCTGAACTAAAAAAGAAAAAGAAAAAAGAGGCAGGCAGCTTCAAGTTAAACAGCTTAAAACTTTACTTATGGCTATGCATTTACATATTCATGGAGAGCCTAAATCCTAACTAAACTAGGTGCCACATGGTCTTGTTGCTTAGTTGCAAACTATGAGAGAGAAGAGTTCAACATGAAGGAAATTCTGTTCTACCTATTACCGTTTCCCCGAATGGCAACAGAGTGAGGAGTGGGGTGGGGGGAGAGGGAGAATGCTGAATTTTTCCAACAACCCTTTCTCTCAAACTGAAGCCCAGAGGTCTTAAAATACCATCCTGACAGGTGGGTGTAACACTTGTCATTGGTTTTCATTGCCTTGAAACTAGCTGGCCAATGAGCCATGACCAAGTCCTGATAATGCTAAAAGGAAGCAACCAAACCAGGAACACTACCAAACAGAGAGGGACAGATCTACCAAATGCTATGTACGTAGCTGGTATGATGCTACTAAAACTGTATTTATTGTTCCACTTGGGTTTGATGGGCATTGGTTGGCAATGTGTGAGGAAGGGAAAAACCCCAAGTGAATTTCTCTAATTGTTTCTCCTGCAGAGTGAATGCTGAGCCCCACCAAACCTTCATAATGCCATGGAAGTAGAGACAGTTCTACCAACAATGGGCAAGATCCTACATCGCTTCAGTTTAGCATAGATATCCACACATGACATTAGGTTATGCAACCCCTAGACTGAATACCAACCTAGTACAACACATGTGGATCAGAGGTGCAGGTACATGGCTGAGAACCCATTGTGGAATTGAAACCCACCATGTGCAAAGGCAATGCATAGAGGTCATGGACATTCACACAGTGCTCAGTGTATTTTCATGTGCTACCAAATGCACAACACTCCCACATATGCAACTCTGCTTATACCACCACCACCACAGTACAACTAATGCACATTGTTAAAAAAAAAAAAATCACTCCACATGCGTAGCACAACTTACAGCTGCATATGTCACAACAGCATGCTGGCTATGTTGGGTAATAAACAGAGATTCAAAAAATGTGGCCATTTAGCTGCCTGACTTAAGAATCCCAAATACTGCAGAATAATGTGCGTTCCAGCTCATGCTGTTGCATATGCCTTGCTTCCAATATCCCTCCTCCCCCTTTCCTCTTTGTTACAAGAGCTGGTTACTTGAGGATGATGCCATTTATCTTCCTTCCTCCACCCAGCTCCATGTTAGCATTTAGCAATAAAACTTTACTTCAAATTAATTTCGTCAATGCATGTTCGAATCTGCCTGACTTGAATGCATTATCAGTTGGCCGTTCCTATACAGTGCGCAAACTATTCTCGACACGAAGAAGAGCTTGGGCATGTTACATTTTCTTGGACACAACTACTAGAATCTCTGTGGTTTCTGGGAGTGGTGCTCCCAAAAAGTAACATTTCTCAGCTCTTCCCTAAAATTGTCTAGGCTCCCTTTCCTTGACTGATATTTGTCAGTGAGTCTCATTACGACCTGATCACAGGCAGCAAAGCCCAGCTGTGGGGTGGGGATGTCTTTGCTAGCCTTGAGGACTAGAGACCAGAAGAGGGAATTAATGGTAGAGTCCAGGTGCATGGCAGTAAGCATTGAGAATCATAGAATCACAGACTTGGAAGATACCCCAAAGGCCATCCAGTCCAACCCCATTTTGTCATGCAGGAATACACGATCAAAGCATTCCCAGCAGATGGCCATCCAGCCTCTGTTTGAAAACCTCCAAAGAAGGAGACTCCACCACACTCCCAGGCAGTGTTATTCCACTTCCAAACAGTTCTTAATGTTGAGGTAGAATCTCTTTTCCTGTCTCTGAAGATGCCAGCCACAAATGCAGGCAAAACATCAGAAATAAACTCTTCCAGAACACGGCCTCACAGCCTGGAAAAAATCCAAGGAAAATCTTTTCCTGTCATTTTGACGTATTGCTCCATGTCCTAGTCTTTGGAGCTGCAAAAAACAAGCTTGCTCCATCCATAATATGACATCCTTTCAAGTATTTGAACACGGCTATCATGTCCGCTCTTAAGCATCTCTCCTCCTGACTAAACATACCCAGTTCCATAAGCCACTCCTCATAGGGCTTCCAGACAGCTCACCATTTTGGCCGCCTCCTCTAGACACATTCGAGCTTCTCAATATCCTTCCTGAATTGTGGTGTGGCATCCTGAGGATGGAGCAAGCTTGTTTTTTGCAGCTCTAGAGACTAGGACATGGAGCAATGGACTCAAACTACAAGAAAAGAGATGCCATCCTGACAGTAAGAGCTGTTCAGCCATGGAATGCACTGCCTGGGAGTGTGGTGGAGTCAGAGGCTGGATAGCCATCTGTTGGTAATGCTATTATGGGGTATTCCTGCAAGGCAGGGGGTTGGACTGGATGGCTCTTGGGGTCTCTCCCAGCTCTATGGTTCTATGATTCAATGATTTCTTCTTTGGGGAGGTTTAAATAGAGGCTGGGTGGCCATCTGTTGGGAACGTTTTGATTCGGTATCCCGGCATGGCAGAATGGGGTTGGACTGGATGGCCATTAGAGTCTCTTCTAGCTCTATGATTCTATGACTCTATGATTATTCCCTGAAATAATCAATTCCCTTAAACCATTGCTAATTTTCAGCCTCATGCCAGTCATAGTTGGGTTTTTTGTTTTTGTTTTTGATGGATACAATACAGATGTGGAAAAAGCTCTCCTAGCAAATCTATTGCATTTTGCCATTGGAGTACTTTTGTGTTCCACACAATATAATGAACTGGGACAATGTACTTTGTTTTTTGGTTATATTGCCATTTTTGGAGGAAACATGTTGCAGATAAATTGTCATCAGCTGCAGCAGCCAACCTCATTTGACTCAAGAAGCTCACTCAAAATTTCTGGCTAAGGCACTGATCAATAATCTTCTCAAGGCCTGATTTCTGCGGGCCCTTTTGCACCACATGGTTATAGTACTATGATTAACTGCTATAGCAACATCCTACAGAAATCCCGGATTTGCAGCTTCAGGAAAGGTAGGTAGACGTCTTAGCCGTAGAGGTCTAGTACCTCCTGGAATTTAGGGTCTTTTTCAATGGCCTTACTATAGCTGTAATAGGGAGAGTCAGTCTTTTTTGACTCTATGTCTGGAATCAATTGCCTATAGAGGTGGCAGGATCTCCTTCTCTGGACAACTTCAAAAAGAGGCTGGACAGCTACTCACTGGGAATTTTTTAGCTAGAGCTCCTGCACTGAGCAGGGGTTGGACTAGATGCCCACGAGGCCCCTTCCACCTCTATGACTCTGTGATGCTACAATTCCATAAAATCCCACTATGGCTATTCAAGTGGAATTATAGCACTAATGCTGTATAGTGCAGAAATGCCCTGAGACTCTTCGGAAGTGACATGCTGTGGTCAGCTTCATGCTGTCCCTCAGACATCACAGGCCCAAAGAGTCCGTCTCCAACCAAGGGCAACTGCCTTTATCCTGATGGTTGGAAACACCAAAACCCTGAAATATTTGCACAAGTGATGGAAGACTGGTGATGTTTTATGACACGTTCATTCACATTGTGTTAAGCTCTAGCTTTTTAGAAATTTCGCTGGCGACAGTTATGCAAATCCACCAAGACAGGAATGGGTTTAGAAATGATTTCCTGTGTCGGAAGATTAGCAGGGAAAGTGACACGTTCCCTCTAAATTATCGTAGCTCCTCTGTGTCTGAAACTTCAGACCCAGGGAGGGAAAGTGGAGTCTGAAGTGAGAAGCAGATTAAAGCTATTAATTTTGACTTCATTATTCAAGAATTTGGATTCTTCCAGGTCATTGCAGGTTCTTAAGCCATTCCACCCAGGAGTTCTGAGCTGACACTCAAGCTGTTAGCAAGGTGCGACTAATGAGGTGTGGGACAAAAGGCCAGAGAAGGTAAAAGAGGTTTTAGGAGCAGAATAGACCCTGCAAAGTATGTCCCTGGCAGAAAAATTCCTCTATGCCGAATTGCACTGGAACCATGCAGGCTGTACTGTTACCTGCCCTGATACCCCCACCCTTCCAATACAGTAATTCATCAATTGGCTATATTTCATAAATTGGCTTATTTATTGGCCTTGTTGTGTTCACAAAACCTAAGGATGAGGCCTTCCCAAATTCCAAAAATACACTCCTGGGTAGTAACTGTGTGGACACACACATCCCAAGTTGGACTGGTAATTAGGGTGGAAATGGGCTAGTTCTCCTGGAGGTACATGGAAGAGGCTAGGAAGAAATCCACTGCAAGTCTGAATGTGAAAGGAACTATCTAAAGTGCTGAACCTATTTTGGGTTCAGGACCATGGATAGCTTCTTTAGCATTTAAGGTTTAAACCTGAAACACATTTGCTATCCCACTAAAGCCTCTAGCTGCCACCCTCTACGGATAATGTCTCTCAGCACACTCTGACCTCCACAGTCTTGATGCCCAAATGAAAGAATTGGGAAAAGGTTGTGACCAGAAGCTAGGTCGTGATCAGTAACTGAGGTATCATAGAGCCAAAGGTTGGCCCTCAAGCATGCTTTACTGCTTTGATTTTTCCTTTTATAAACAGTCCGGAACTCATGTAAACAGCTCTTTGACAGTAATCTCTTGCATTAAACCACTGTGAAAACCATCTCCTATTCATGACAGTGCATCACAAGTTAAGTTTTATCACCACCAGGATTTATTGGTTGCCATTAGAAACACCTCTGGATTCAAAAACCCCTACGCATTACCAGAATCAAAGGCTCACTCCAGGGTATAGAATATTTATCAGCCCATTTTTGTTAGCTTGTGGTTCATGGCTTTGTATCACTAGGATATAAGAAACGTGGAAGTCTCTTTTCTGCTGCTGTTACTTTCAACATGCCATCGTGTTTAATTAGATTAGAACAAAAGAGTCCTTTTCAAATTCATGGCTCAAATGTTTGCATAGTAGAAACTCCTATTACTAAATCAGCAAATGTTTGTTGCTTGTGACAAGTCCTTGTTCAAAGCCACAGCCTTTACAGCCTTGACAGTTTTTCAGATGTACACCTCAGAACATTTGCATTTTTGGCAGGGTTCTCTTTCTGCATTTTCACTCCAGGGTTAACCCTATCCTGCAACAAAGGATCCACATATATCTGTATCATGTACTCTCTTCTTTAGACTCAGTAGCCAGAGGCTTCAGGGTTAAACTGATCTGGAAGATAAAAGGTTACAGTTTCAGGGAACTGGGTATGTTTAGTCTGGAGAAGAGAAGGTTGAAAGGTAACACAATAGCCACGTTTAATTTTTTGAAGGATGTCATAATGATGGTAGAGCAAGTTTGTTTTCTGCTGCCCCAGAGACTAGGACACATAGCAATGGACTCAGGAGGTTATCAGACGGTAAAAATATTCCAGGACAGGAATGGTAGGAGATCACTAAAAGGCTTACCTTTTAGATAACGTCATCCCTGTCCTGGAATGCTCCTGTTCTGCTCCTGTTCCTCCCATTTCCTCTTATTCACTGGGAAAATCCGTGAATAAGAGGCCCGTTCTGTTATTATAACGGAATAACGGGCAAGTGAACAGGAGCCCCATTCTCTTCCCAGGGTGACAACAGAATGTGACATCATTGGGAGGTCCGTGCCAGGCACTTCCAGGTAAGATCAAAGTGACAAGGTAAGTAAAACCCTTTTTTTCCCTCCCCGGGTAGCTTTTATTTTTTAAACAGTGTTTTTGTGGTTGTTTTGCAGTTTTGACAGTCAGGGGGGTATTTTTAAATTTGCCACCTGGCCATTCTCTCATGAGAAGGGCTGGGATGTCAGTTCCCGGTCATAAAAGCAGCCTTATGACAGCTGCATTTACGACCAGGCAGTGAAGGGAGGGGGAGCCCATTCCTGCCATGGAATTAAGGTAGGTGTCTGAAAACTTTTACCTTATTCCATGGCAGGAATGGGAGTGGAGCAGGTGAGGGGGTAGTGGGACAGAAACAGGCTACAAAGGCCTGTCTGATAATCTCCTCAAACTACAGGAAAACAGATTCCACCTAAACATTAGGAAGAACTTCCTGACAGTAAGAACTGTTTGGCAGTGGACTGTGGAGTGTGGTGGAATCTCCTTCTTTGGAGGTTTTTAAACAGGGGCTGGATGGCCATCTGTTGGGAATGATTTGCTTGTTTATTCCTACATGGCAGGGGGTTGGACTGGATGGCCCTTGAGGTCTCTTCCAACTCTATGACTCTATGATTTTATGATTCTATTATTCTGTATTCCTGCATAGCAGGGAGTTGGACTGGATGGCTCTTGTGGTCTCTTCCAACTGTATGATTCTATGATTCTATGAAACAGTAAGCTTTATTACTACCAGAAATCCAAATAGTGAACTATACAACATTGTTGCTTCGAATGAAGCTCAAAGGAAAAGCAGTATAGCAACAAGTATTTACAATCAACCAAAATCTGGTGGGCAACTCATTCATTAGTCCCCCAAATATCCACACTCCCCATTCTGCTGCAGTATCCTCCCAACCATTTATTCCAACCAAACCCACCCTCTCTTGGCTGTTCTCAGCACATCAATTTGTTGCACTTCAAAAGAATGAAAAGATCAAACAGTCATACAGCACACAGAGTTAATGTCAGGAAAAAGTTGCTTCACGGCCTGATCCTGACAACATGTCTTCTAGAGTTTCTTCATTAACTCCCAGTGCACCCTTTCAGCTTAAAAAGAAAGGTGGATCATACAAGATGGGTGGGGGTAGACTGAGGTGACAGAGGGTTCAGACAGTAAAACATCAAACTGTGGGTGCCTTATTATAAAATGTTAAGGTCAATGAGGATGGTAAGAGGTATGGAGAACAAAACCTACCAGTAGAGGTTGAAGAAGCTGGGCTTGTTCTACTTGGTAAAGAGAAGACTTAGGGCGGGAGATGACATGACTTCCCTCTTTAAATATCTCAAAGCCTGTCACAGAGAGGAGAAGGCAGGTTTGTTATTCTGCTGCCATAGAGTGAAGGACCAGGTTTAATGGTTTTAAGTTACAGGAGAATAGGCTTGCTCAAGATCACCCAATGGAATACTGTGTCCAGTTCTGGGCACCACAATTCAAGAAGGATATTGACAAGCTGGAAGGTGTCCAGAGGTGGGTGACCCAAATGCTGAAAGGTCTGGAAGCCATGCCCTATGAGGAGTGGTTGAGGGAGCTCGCTATGTTTAGCCTGGAGAAGAGAAGGTTGAGAGGTGACATGATAGCCATGTTTAAATAATTTCAATTTCAATATGCTCCCTCATATTGAAGAGGGAGCAAGTTTGTTTTCTGCTGCTCCAGAGACAAGGGATGCTGACACACTGCAGAAATAATTCAGGAAGGCCTCACTGGAAGATCTCAAAACACAGGCCAGCTTGTATAGGGAAATATTTTATTTATTTATTTATTTATGCCCCACTCTTCAGCCACAAGGCTATCAGAGCGGCTTCCAAATTGTTTTAAGCAATAGCAGTTTACACATCTACACTGCATTAAACAGTTTCCAATGTGTGTTAGCTAATTGCCCCCACAAGCCGGGTACTCATTTTACCGACCTACGAAAAACTGGAAGGCTGAGTGAACCTTGGAGCCCGCTGAAATTGAACTTGCAACATGGTGACTTGCAGGACTGACATTTAACCACTGTGCCACCAGGGCTCCTGTGCTGAAATACAAAACAGTGGCACTATTACTTCCCTTGATCTAGACACTATAACCCTATTAATACAATAAAATGATATACATCTTAAAAACCAAACTGTGAAGCATGTACAAGCTCAGCTCCCATCAGACTGAAAATGCCTGATGGTACAATAATGTTTTTACTTCTTTCCAAAAGGAGAGCAGAGACCTGGCATCTCTAGGGAGGGAGTTCCAAAGTCTAGGTGTAGCCACCGAGAAGGCCCTCTTTGTCATTCCCACCAAAGGAGCCTGACAGAGTTGTGGTACAGAGAGGAGGGTTTCTACAGACAGAATCATAATGCTGAAAGAGACCACAAGAGCCATCTAGTCCAGCCTCATTCTGCCCTGCAGGAAGACACAATCAAAGCACCCCCAACAGATGGCTATCCAGCCTCTATTTAAAAACATCCAAAGAAGGAGACTCCACCACCAGATGATCTGAGAGCTCTAATGGGCTCATAAAGGGAGAAAATTAGAAGTGAACATTGAGTTATTTCCTTTGGGATGGTCTTTGAAGCATGTTTGGTTGTGCATGTAGCTCCCCAGAGAGTCCCTGGGGCAGAAAACCGCTCCTCAGCCTCACCATCCTTGCCTACCCCTGTTGCAGAACTGCTCCTGGAACCTGGAAGAGAAGAAGTTCTCAATCAAAGGAAACAACCTTGGGCTGGATGGAAAAATCCTCTACCCTGGGATAATGCAGCCACTGGATGCCCCCCAAGAATTTCAAAGACAGGCTGGGAATTCTTGGGGGGGGGGGCGGAGTATTGCTTACTCTCTTTTCTTTGCTCATAGGCCATGAGGCTTACGAGAAAAGACTGAAAACTCAGCCATTGTTTTGGACTCAGGACATAGACTACATTTCCAAATCAATTAATGAACACATTAAATGGTTCAGTTGATGGTTTGGCTTTTAAGCAATAAATCTACTATGGCCTACTTACTTTGTCCAGAAGAAAATGAGGTGGGGGAGAGGAGGGAGGAAAGATTACACTCTAGACCTGCTGCTGTCCCCCAATCACCATCAGCTCACCTCCGTAAGGCCACCCTGGGTTCTGGGTTTTGGTCATCTTGGACCAGAAGTAGACAGGGGCTTCCATGTCCATGGGCTACATGAATCTGCTCTGAGTTTTAGTCTGAACTTTTAAAGTGCTATCCAAGACCTCTTCGGTGATTGGCCCCAGGTTCTGGGACTCCCTTTCTAGGGAGGCTAGAATAGGCCCCTACTTGCTTTCTGTCTGTCCATAGGCAAAGACCTTTTAAAAAAAATTCTAACAGGCTTTTGAGAACTGAAAGCAAATGCTTTAAGAGTATACTCTTTCAACTATACTGCTTTAAAAACTAGTTTTTGTTATTGTTAGTTTTGACTGGCATCCTCTTTCTGGCATATCATAGAATTGCAGAGTTGGAAGAGACCACAAGGGCCATCCAGTCCAACCCCCTGCCATGCAGGAAACCACAATCATAGCATCCCCGACAGATGCCCATCCAGCCTCTGTTTAAAGACCTCCAAGGAAGGAGACCCCACCACGCTCTGAGGGAGTGTGTTCCACTGCCGAACAGCTCTGACTGTCAGAAAGTTCCTCCTCATGTTGAGGTGGAAACTCTGTTCCTGGAGCTTGCATCCATTGCTCCTTGTTCCAATCTCTGGAGCAGCAGAAAACAAGCTTGCTCCATCCTCAATGTGACACCCCTTCAAATACTTAATCAGAGCTATCATATCGCCTTTTAACCATCTTTTTTCTAGGCTAAACATACCCAGCTCCTTAAGTCTCTCCTCATAAGGCATGGTTTCCAGACCTTTCACCATTTTAGTCACCCTTCTCTGGACACACTCCAATTTGTCAATATCCTTTTTGAATTGTGGTGCCCAGAACTGGACACAGTATTCTAGCTGAGGTCTGACCAAGGCAGAATAGAGTGGCACTATTACTTCCCTTGATCTGGACACTATACTTCTATTGATGCAGCCCAAAAACGCATTGGCCTTTTTAGCTGCCGCATCACACAGTTGACTCATGTTCAACTTGTGGTCTACTAGGACTCCTAGATCCCTTTCACACATAGTCTCATTCAGCCAGGTCTCCCCCATCCTATATCTATGCATTTCATTCGTTCGCCCTAAATGCAGTACTTTACATTTCTCCGTATTGAATTTCATTTTGTTAGCTTTGGCCCAGCTCTCCAGTTTATCCAGGTCATTTTTAATTTTGATCCTGTCCTCCAGGGTATTAGCTACTCCTCCCAATTTGGTGTCATCTGCAAATTTGGTAAGTATGCCCCTAATTCCCTCATCCAAATCATTGATAAAGATGTTGAATAGCATTGGGCTCAGGACAGAACACTGTGGCACCCCACTGGTCACATCTTTCCAAGATGAAGAGGAGCCATTGCTGAGCACCCTTTGGGTTCGGCCGGTCAACCAATTACAAATCCATTGAACAGTTAACTTGTCTAGCCCACATTTTACAAGCTTGTTTGCAAGAATGTCATGGGGAACCTTGTCAAAGGCCTTACTGAAATCAAGGTATGCAATGTCCACAGCGTTCCCTTCATCTACCAAGCTGCTAACTTTATCCAAAAAAAAAGAGATCAGATTAGTCTGGCATGACTTGTTTCTCTGAAACCCATGTTGACTTTTTGTGACTATGGCATTGCCTTCTAAATGTTCACAGACTCTCTGTTTAATGATCTGCTCTAGAATCTTCCCTGGTATTGATGTCAGACTAACTGGACGATAATTGTTGGGATCTTCTTTTTTCCCCTTTTTGAAGATGGGGACAACGTTTGCCCTCCTCCAGTCTGCTGGGACTTCTCCTGTTCTCCAAGAGTTCTCAAAGATTATTGCCAATGGCTCTGAGATCACATTTGCCAGCTCTTTTAATACTCTTGGATGTAGTTCATCTGGTCCTGGAGATTTAAATTCATTTAGATTAAGAAGGTATTCCTCTACTACCTCTTTGCTTATTCTGTGCTGGATTTCCCCTATTGTGTCCTCTGTTCCTTTTTCCTCAGGTTGGTCCCCCTTTTCCTTTTCTGAAAACACTGAGGCAAAGAAGGTGTTGAGTAATTCTGCCTTTTCTCTGTCCCCTGTTAGCATTTTGCCATCTTCTCCGCATAGTGGCCCTACCATTTCCTTCTTCCTCCTTTTGCTGCGGACATACCCAAAAAAACCCTTTTTATTGTTCTTAACCTCTCTAGCAAGCCTGAGCTCATTCTGCACTTTAGCTTTTCTGACTTTACTCCTACATGTGTTCGCTATCTGTTTGAATTCTTCTTTGGTGATTTCCCCCTTTTTCCTAAATTCTCCTGTGGGAGTGATTGTTGTTGTTTGTGTTCATTGTTGTTGTGTGCCTTCAAGTTGTTTCCAAATTATGGCAACTCTAAGGCAAACTTATCATGGGATCTTCTTGGCCAGATTTGTTCACAGAAGGTTTGCCTTTGCTTTCCCCCAAGGTTGCGAGAGTGTGACTTGGCCTAGGCCACCTAGTGGGTTTTCATGGCTGAGCAGTGATTCGAACCCTGGTCTCCAGAGTCATAGTCTTCCACTCAAACCATATGCCCCACTCAGCCACACTAAGTTCAAGGTTGGAGAAGCAGAGTTACAACTCTGGTACCAATGTGTATTAATGCTCATTACATATTGCCCTTCGTTGCATATTATGCACTGAACATCAGTGTGCATCAATGCACATTTTGTTGTGTAACTTCACAATTCTCTAATGAGGTAGTTGTCATGTACTGGCATTCCCAGATGCAGTGACCTGTGGTTTCAGAGTTAAAACAGAAAACTTTATTGGCACAGAAATCCAGAAAGCAAACCATACAAGGTCATTGCTCAGAATGAAACTTAGGAGACAAACAGAATACTAAATGCATATTACAGTCCACAAAATCTGGTGAGCTACATAACTATTGGTTAACAACCATCCCTGCCTTCTCCTCACTGTACAGCCCCCTTTTCCCAGAGCTGAGTCCCAGCTGCAAAGCTTATCTGACTATCCCTGGTATCAACCATTAAACAACCCTTCCACTGTTAGCAGAGAACACTAATAAAAAAGGACAGAAAATGAAAACACAATGAACAACAAGGTTACAATGAAACATTGAACATGGCAGGGAAAGGAGGAGGAGCTGCTGTTTTAGTTCTTCGGTAGTTCTTAGGTTTCAACATTTTGGAGACCTCCTTGAAAGTCCAGATTGAAACACAAAGCAGAATCGCTGAATCCCACTGAAATGTAAGCCACCACCAGCCACCACTGCATTGGACTAGACCAAGGATCAGTTGCCAGACATGGACTTCAACACAGGACCAAGCCAGCTCTGACTTATGCCTTCATGATGTTCTGGCTGGGATTGAGAGAGCAGGACTGTCCTCAGTGGAGAATAATAGAATCACAGAACCGCAAAGTTGGAAAAGTGCCATCCAGTCCAACTCCCTGCCCTGTAGAAATACACAATCAAAGCATTCCCGACAGATGGCCATTGAGCCTCTGCTTAAAAACCTCCAAAGAAGGAGACTCCACCACACTCCCAGACAGCAGCATATTCCACTGCTGAACAGTTCTTACTGTCATGAAGTTCTTCCTCATATTTAGGTGGAATCTCTTTTCCTGTCGTTTGAACCCATTGCTCCCTGTCATAGTCTCTGGTGAAGCAGAAAACAAGGCTGCTCCATCCTCAGTATGACATCCCTTCAAATATTTAAACATAGCCATCATGTCCCCTCTCAACCTTCTCTTCTCCAGACTAAACATGCCCAGCTCCCTAAGCTGCTCCTCATAAGGCATGGCTTCCATACCTTTTACCATTCTGGTTGCTTGTTTTGTGTGAGAAACATCTTTCACATTAGTCAGACCCCTTAGACAGCAGGGATGGAAAAGATTATTTGGATATATTCAAATAATAGTCAAAAATGAGTTTGACAAATATTTGGAAATTCTTTGTTTTCCCCATAATCTGTTTATTGACATTTACAATCACATAAAAAAAAGAAAGTTAAACAAGACAATTGTTACATTATATCTATATCATATTAATTTTATGATGAAAATTAGATAAATGATTCCTATTTACATGTCTTTGTTTACACCCCTTACTATCTAGTAAATAAAAGAAACTTCAAGTGAGTTTGACTTCTTTTAAAGATGACACCCAGATATATTTCTCCATGTCTCAGTCTTCAGTTCTGACTTCAGATGGTGTCTCTTCTCTCAATGATTGTCTTAAGGCAGCAATGGACTGGACGAGGGAAAACAAATTGTAGCTGAATCCAGACAAAATGGAGGTTCTCACGGTAGCAGCCCTGAACCCAGGTACTAGGATACAACCTCCAGTCCTGGATGGGGTCACGCTCTCCTCCAAGGACTGTGTTCGCAGTCTGGGGGTACTCCTGGGCTTGTCGCTCCAGATGACAAATCAGGTAAATGCGATGGTCAGGAGTGGCTGTTATCAGCTTTGGCTGATCCACCAGCTGCGCCCTTTCCTGGAAGTCAGGGATGTTGAGACCGTGGTCCATGCTCTGATAACCTCCCATCCTGATTTCTGTAATGCACTCTACATGGGGTTACCTCGTGCTTGGTCCAGAAACTTCAACAAGTACAGAATATGACAGCCAGACTGGTCTCAGGTACATCCAGAAGAGACCATATAACACTGATCTTAAGATCACTTCACTGGCTGCCCATTAGTTTCTGGGCCCAGTACAAGGTGTTGATTATCACCTTTGAAGCCCTAAATGGCTTGGGTCCAACCTATCTTCGGGACCGCCTCCTTCCATATAATCCTCCCCATGCACTCAGGTCCTTTGGGAGGAATCTGCTGCAGTCTTTAAAAACTAGGCTCTCATCGACCTCCCAGAGGACCTTTTCAGCTATTGCTCCCTGATTATGGAACTGTCTGCCGGATGAGATCCATCACATTACCACCTTAAATAGCTTTTTAAAAGCTCTTAAGATGTATCTCTTCCAGCAGGCCTTTCCTGAATAGATACCCGGCCATCAGAAGGGGGGAAAAAATCTTATTGGTCCGATCCCTATTCCAGTTATTTTATTGTGGGGGGGGGTTAGTATTTATTAAGTATTTTTAAATGTTTGATTATTTAATTGTATTTTAAGGGAGGGTGGGATGGAGGGTTTTATATGTATATTTTAAATGTTGTAAGCTGCCCCGATTGCATTTTGTAGAGGGGCGGGATATAAATAATAATAATAATTATTATTATTATTATTATTATTATAAAGTTAACCAGTCATACATAGCTTTTGTATTAATCTCAATGTCTTCATCAAATATCTGGAAATTCTGACAAGAAGAATGCTGGACGCATAAGAATCGTTGCACTTTGTAACCTTTTCTGCACAAAAAACACATGGGTTTTTTCCCTCAGAAAACAGCACTTTGGACACAGAAAGGAAGTTTCCTGTCAGGTGGTATATAAATTGCATGAATGAATGAATGAATGAATGAGGAGGCGAAATAAATTGTCCATGGATTTTTCAAATAAGTCTTTGAAGACTGGGTAGCTTTTAAGACCTTCCTTACAGTGGGGAGAAAAAAAATCTAAGCATTAATTCTTGCCTATGAGAATGAAATTCATGAAGGTTTCCACCCTTCTCTGTGATGGAGGGTGGTTGAGCTTCTGCAGCAAGGAGAGTCAAGGAGACGGTTTTGCTACAGGGCGTCCACACTCTTGTTTTGGAGAGATGCTGTTCTCATGTCTGTTAACATGACTCCAGGTGCACTCCAAGACCTGCCACATCCCATTACAAATAGCAAGCATGACGATTCCTGCTCTTTCCCTCTCCCTTCGTCCTTCTCTCTTCCTCTCTCTCTCTCTCCTCAGAGCAGACATTTGTGAAAAAGGAGAACTCAGGAAAACTATGAGAAACAGCAAATTCAGACTGGGTTCCTGTGGACTAGTCAATGTGTGTTTTCAAAAACAGACTCCTGGGTGGAGAAATGTTGCAATGGAAGCCAGAGTCCTTTAAAAATCTGATCAGAGCTTGGAACAACTCCACATCACATGCTCCTGGAGGGAAGGCACAGAAAACCCAGGGGAAGAGAAAAAATGGAATGGAGAATTTCAGATTAGCACACAGCCAGCTGACTGACTGGAGCCCTAAACAGAAGAGGACAGCACTATCAGACCTTGCTACATGTGCTATACTATTTATGACTGATTGTACCACACTAATACAGTACTCTAGTCAAGAAATCAGAAGACTAGAATCATAGAACCATAGAGCTAGAAGAGGACACCAGGGCCATCCAGTCCAACCCGTTTCCATCCAGTCTCTGCTTAAAAATCTCCAAAGAAGGAGACTCCACCACACTCCAAGGCAAAAGATTCCACTGTCCAACAGCTCTCACGGCCAGGAAATTCTTTCTAATGCTTAGGTGGAATCTCTTTTCCCATTGTTTGAGTCCATTGATCTGTTTCCTACTTTTTGCTATACAGTTATCCCTCCACATTCATGGATTTGGCATTCACGGTTTTAAGTATTCACGGCTTGAAAATATTCTTTAAAAAATAATCATCCAAAATGCAATCCTTGATTTCGCCATCTTATATAAGGGACACCATTTTGCTATGCCATTCAATAGAATGGGATTTGAGTATTCACGAATTTTTGGTATCCATGGGGGGTCTTGAAACCATACCCCAGCGAATGTGAAGGGACAACTGTACTGCTTTTCCTTTGAGCTTCATTCGAAGCAACAATGTTGTATAGTTCACTCTTTGAATTTCTGGCAGTAATAAATCTTACTGTTTCATAGAATCGTAGAATCATGGAGTTGGAAGAGACCACAAGAGCCATCCAGTCCAACACCCTGCCATGCAGAAATACAGAATCAAAGCATTTTTGACAGATGACCATCCAGCCTCATGCCATGATGGCCATGTTTAAATATTTGAAGGAATGTCCTACTGAGGATGGAGCAAGTTTGTTTTCTGCTGCTCCAGAGACTAAGAGATAGAGCAATGGATTCAAACTACAGGAAGAGAGATTCCACCTAAACATTGGGAATAACTTCCTGACAGTAAGAACTGTTCAGCCATGGAATGGACTGCCTCAGAGTGTGGTGGAGTCTCCTTCTTTGGAAGTTTTTAAGCAGAGGCTGGATGGCCATCTGTCAGGAACGCTTTGATTGTGCGTTCCTGTATGGTGGAATGGGGTTGGACTGGATGGCCCTCAGGGTCTCTTCCAATTTTATGTTTCTATGAATCTATGGTCCCCAAACCATTTTGTCTTCTCGTGCAGCCCCCAAATTCAGCTATTTCCTGGCTGGTGGAAAGCAGGGGAAAGAAGCAAAGAAGTGTCCAGATGGTTTCCTATAGCTGGACACACACTGACAGAAATATGCAGTGACCTCCTGGAGTCCTCTGGAAGTTCTTGGATGTCATTTCTGTACCTCCGGTGAAAGGAAAATAGCTGGACACTTCCGAGTCCCCCTACCCACTCTGCAGCAACCAGGAAATGATGAGATTTGGAGGGGGGAGCTGCAGCTGAGAAAAGGTGGATTTGGTGGGATTTGGGTCATTGCATGGTGGGGAGAGAATTCCAAGCTCCCCAATGATCAAATAAGGGAATTGCAATGACTTAAATCCAACTTACAGCATCATCATTTACCAACAGAATACCAGCCCTCATTGCACAAGGGAACAAGGATCAGAAATATTGGCAGATACATAATTGGTTGCACAAACTGGTATTCAGCAGAAGAGTGACGTAGCACAACCAGTGTGCAACTACATGAGCGCAGCTTTATGCTTGGTGTTAACTGCCATCAGGTTAACTTCGACTTCTGGTGACCCCATGAATGAGAGACCCTACCTTTAACAGGTCTTACAGAGTCAGGTCGGTGCCTTCCTTGACTGAGGCTCTCCATCTGGAATGTGGTCTTCCTCTTTTCCTACTGCCTTCTACATTGGCAAGCATGATTGTCTTTTCTAGTGAGTCCTGTCTTCTCATGATATGGCCAAAGTACAACAGCCTCAGTTTAGTCATCTTGGTTTCTAGGGAGCATTCAGGCTTGATTTGCTCTAGGACCTGTCGATTTGTCGTTTTAGCAGTGCACAGTACCTGTAGAACTCTCCTCCAGCACCACATTTCACAGGAGTTTATTCTCTTCCTGTCAGCTTCCTTCACTGTCCAGCTTTCACAACCATACACAGAAATGGGAAATACAATGGCATGGACAAGCCTAACTTTAATGTTTAGTTATATATCTTGACACTTCTGGATCTTGTCTAGTTCTTTCATAGCTGCCCTTCCAAGTCCTAGTCTTCTGATTTCCTGACTGTAGTTTCCATTCTGATTAATGACTGAGCTATGAGATGGAAAATCTTGAACTTTTTCAATGTCTTCACCATCTAAAGTTATGTACATCAACTCTGTTCATTATGTTTGTTTTCTTAATGTTCAGCTGTATGCCTGCCTTTGCATTGTCTGCTTTAACTTCCTTCAGTAATCATTCCAAGTCTTTCCTATTTTTGCTAGTAGTATGGTGTCATCTGCATATCTTCAACTGTTGATGTTCCTTCCTCTAGTTTTCATGCCTCCTTTATGCTACACAAGTGCAATGATCACGCATGCACATAGAATCATAGAATTGCAGAGTTGGAAGAGACCACGAGGGCCATCCAGTCCAACTCCCTGCCATGCAGGAAATCTTGATCAAAGCATCCCCGACAAATGGCAATCCAGCCTCTGTTTAAAGACCTCCAAGGAAGGAGACCCCACTATACGTTCCGAGGGAGCGTGTTCCACTGCCGAACAGCTCTTACTGTCAAAAAGTTCCTCCTCATGTTGAGGTGGAATCTCTGTTCCTGGAGCTTGCATCCATTGCTCCGTGTTCCAGTCTCTGGACACTTACACACACACACTCCCCAGAAGGGCACATGTCTTCACCTTTCTCAGCTTCACTAATGTTTGCCTGGCCCATTTGCAGTGTGTGTGTGGGAATTTAACCCCCCAATGGCTCTGTAACTCAGTTAGTACTGCATTGAGAGCTTGGGGGGGCTCTAAACTTAGATAACATAGTATTTTTATGATTAATTAACTCCCCATAAAAATGATAATTACAATTAGGCTCATAATTCCACAGCCATGTCATTATCATAATAATTGATCAAACAGTTTTACTGTGTAAGCATTTTTTTCCCAAGGAGGAGCATCACATGGAAGGAAAAAGAGAGAGAGAGATTTCCATCTCCTAAATTCTAGTAGTACTACTGGTACTTATGGTAACTCAATGGCAGCTGGTGTCGCCCATGTCAGTGGGGAAACAAATCCACTCAGGGTTTGTGAAGGAGCATTCCAAAGTGCTGAACCTATTTTGGGATTTACCACCTTGGACAGCTCCACTAAGTTTTGGACTAAAACCTCAAGCAGATTAGTAGGGTTATAGCTCTTTAATGATGGAACGAAATTAGCAAAGAACAAATTGTATTTACTCAGTTTTCTGCCTGCTGCAAGAGCAAAATTTTTAATAGAACTTCCAAAAATGTGCAGCTTTCAGAGATGTTCTCATGGTTTTGGTATATGTTCAAAAGGGGGGGGGTAACCAAAGTGGTACAAGTATTGAAAACCAGGCCCTAAGAAGAACAGTTATGAAGCTGAGTATGTTTAGCTTGGGAAGACTGAAAGATGATATAATCACCACATTTAAATATCTGAAGAGATCAAGTAGAAGATGGGTTCAGCTTCTTTTCTGCTGCTCCAGAGACCAGAACACAAACCAGTGAATTGAAACAACAAGAAAAGAGATTCCACCTAAATACTGGGAAGAACTTCCTGGTGGTAAGATCTATTCAACAAGGAGTTTGGCAGCCTTGGAAGGTGGTGGTCTCCCTTTCTTTATCCCTAACCAGGACGTTCAGGAAGCTTCAGGTCAAGGGAGTAATAATACCACTCTATTCTGCTTTGGTCTGACCTCACCTGGAATACTGTGTCCAGTTCTGGGCACTTCTCTTCTTGAATAATACCAAATCATAGAATCATAGAGTTGGAAGAGACCACAAGGGACATCTAGTCCAACCCCCTACCATGCAGGAAATCACAATCAAACCATTCTTGACAGATGGCCATCCAGCCTCTGTTTAAAAACCTCCAAAGAAGGAGACTCCACCACACTCCCAGGCAGCAGCAGATTACAGCTCCGAACAGCTCTTACTGTCAGGAAGTTCCTCCTAATGTTTACATGGAATCTCTTTTCCTATAGTCTGAGTCCATTGCTCCATGTCCTAGCCTCTAGTGTCATGTCCCTGGTGAGTAGGTACACATAGGTAGCATTTGCTTGCTGTATTAGGTAGTTTAACATTGTTGGGCCTGCTAGTAACCACACCAGGGACTTGACATGAGCAGAGAGCATTATGAGAGGCTGAGGTGATTGGTATTTGTGGGTGGAAGTCTGCATGGTTCGTCAAGTTTAGTTCTCTTGGGAAACTCTAAGGAGTGGTGCATGGGGTTGACAGTACCAATTAGCCAGGTGGTGGGTGAGGGAAACTGGAACCAAAGGAATGTATTAATGATGGGCTTTTGGTGCCAAGACCTCAGATCAGTCAATGAACTATTATTGTACACATGTATATATTGAGAGGAGACGTAAGTGGTGGCGATAGGTGACCCATGTTTCAGACCCATAAAGGAGAATAGACAGTACAATGGCTCTATACACACTGATTTTTGTGCTTCGCCTCAGGTGTGTTACTCCAGACTTTTTTGTAAAGTCTTCCAAGTACACTATATGCCTTTGCTAATCTGTGATCAATCTCCTTGTCAATCTTGGCATCTGAGGAGATGATGCTTCCCAGGTAGGTGAACTGCTGGACGGACTTAAGCACAGATTTGCCGGCGGCAATGTGGGGATGGTGGTGTTCATCCTGGGATGCAGGCTGGTAAAGAACTTCCATTTTCTTAAGGTTAACTTGCAGCCCAAACAGCTCTGCTTGAACGCTTTCATCAGCACTGTATACACACAATCCTAAATATACACTGAACTGACTATGTGATGAATGTTGCTGTCCTCGAGCAAGCAGGGATCACCAGCATTGAGGCCATGATATTGGGAACACAGCTGTGCTGGGCAGGACACATTTCTAGGATGGAGGATCATCACCTCCAAAAAATAGTACTCTACGGTGAACTTGTCACAGGACAGTGTAAGAGGGGCGCTCCAAAAATGCGATACAAGGACTCCCTGAAACAACATCTCAGGCTTGGCCAAATTGATCACCAACAATGGTCCGCCCTGGCCTCACATCGGGAGGCGTGGAGACACACTATCCACAATGCTGCAGCCTTATTTGAGAACTCACGCCAAACAAGTCTTGAAGAGAAACGACAACGCAGAAAGAATCACAACCTGGAAACATCACACAAGGAGACCTTCTGCTGTGCTTTCTGCAACTGGACTTGTTTATCTCAGATTGGCCTTTTTAGTCATCAGCACACTTGCAGAAAGCGCAGGATGAGTCCTTCCTGAATCTTCAATTGCGAAGAAAAGCCAGAGAGAGAGAGAGAGAGAGATCTTGAGAGAATAAAGCATTTCAAGTGAAGCCTGTTGTTCTGGTGAGTGGATGTTGATGGAGTTCATCACAAGCAGCAGAAAACAAGCTTGCTCCCTCCTCAGTATGACATCCCTTCAAATATGAAAACATGGCTCTCATGTCCCCTCTTCACCTTCTCTTCCCCAAGAGCCATCTCTTCCCCCTAAGTCGCTTCGCATAGGGCACGGCTTCCTACTGTTTTGTGTTTAACTTCTGTAAACAAAGTGTTGTTTGTTTTTGCTATCATTCTGAATGCTGGATTTCAGACAAGGTGCCTGTTGTGGCAGCACTGAAGGCAGAAGAGTGGTGTCCTGCTGAGATATAAATATTCATAGCAACCTTGAGGGCATTTAGACTGACCCCATAGTTGGTGTCACGTAATGGGGAATAGGAGGAAGTCTTTATATGTAGCAGTTAAAGAGATCAGGGAGAGCCCTCACAAATGAGTGTTTGCAGTGAACATTGGAGGTCTTCCTATTTGGTGGGTAAAAGACCCATTTGTTTAGCCACAGTGGTGGGATTGTTTGAGAGGAATTCTCACTTGTGTGATTACCTGGGGGGAGACCCCACATTGTGTGGGACAGAAGATGGAATCCTCACACCAAAGAAAAAATCGAACAAATAGCCAGCTCATAGGGGGGGGGGAATCAGAAAAACAAAAGCACAGATGGCGCTCAGGCTTGCTAGAGAGGTTAAAAACAATAAAAGGGGGGTGTTATGTCCATAGGAAAAGGAAGAACAAGGAAATGGTAGGGCTGCTGTCTAGATAAGATGGCAAAGGGCTAACAGGGGACAGAGAAGAGGCAGAACTACTTAACACCTTCTTTGCTTCAGTCTTCTCCCAAAGGGGGAACAGTGCTCAACCTGGGGAAGATGATTGAGTAGGGGAAATCTAGAACAGAATTGGTAAAGAGGTAGTTCAGGAATCCCTGGCCAGTATAAATGAATTCAAATCTCCAGGGCCAGATGAACTTCATCCAAGGGTATTAAAAGAACGGGCAGAAGTAATCTCAGAACCACTGGCAATAATCTTTGAGAATTCCTGGAGAACAGAAAAGGTCCCAGCATACTGGAAGAGGGCAAATTTTGTCACCATCTTTTTAAAAAAAAGGGGGGGGGAGAACCAAATAATTACTGGCCAGACAGCCTGACATCAATACTAGGAAAGATTCTAGAGCAGATCATTAGACAGTCTGTAAGCACTTAGAAAGGAATGCCATTATCACTAAAAGTCAACGTGGATTTCTCAAAAACAAGTCACACCAGACTAATCGCATCTCTTTTTTTGAAAGAGTTACAAACTTGATCGATGAATGCTGTGGATGCAGTGTATCTTGATTTCAGTAAGGCTTTTGACAAGGTCCCCCATGATATGCTTGCAAAAAAGTTAGTAACCTGTGGCTAGACAATTCAACTGTTAGGTGGGATTTGTAATTGGTTGACTGACTGAACTCAAAGGGTAGTCACCAATGGCTCCTCTTCATCCTGGAAAGAAGTGACCACTAGTGGGGTGCCACGGGGTTCTGTCCTGGGCCCAGTGCTATTCAGCATCTTTATCAATGACTTGAATGAGGGGATAGAGGGCATGCTTATCAAATTTTCAGATGAATTAGGAGGGGCAGTTAATACCCCAGAGGACAGGATCAGAATCCAAAATGACCTGAACAGATTATGAAGCTGGGCCAAAACTAACAAAATGAATTTCAACAGGGAGAAATGTAGGATACTACACTTGGGCAGTAAAAATGAAATGAACAGATATAGGATGGGTGACACCTGGCTTGATGGCAGTATATGCGAAAGGAATCAAGAAGTGACTTATGGAGCTGTGTATGTTTAGTTAGGAGGAGAGACAGTTGAGAGGTGACATGATAGCCATGTTTAAGTATTTGAAGGGCTGTCATACTGAGGATGGAGCAAACTTTTCTGCTGCTCCAGAGACTAGAACACGAAGCAGTGGGTTCAAACTACAGGAAAAGAGATTCCATCTAAACATTAGAGTTTCCTGACAGTAAGAGCTGTTTGGCAGTGGAATATGCTGCTGCCTGGGGGTGTGGTGGAGTCTCCTTCTTTGGAGGTTTTTAAGCAGAGGCTGGATGGCCATCTGTTGGGAATGATTTGATCATGATTTCCTGCTTGGCAGGGGGTTGGACTGGATGGCCCTTATGGTCTCTTCCAACTCTATGATTCTATAATTCTATAATTCTATGATTCTATTAGGGGTGGAACCCCTCCCCACATTTTGTGGGAGTGTTGGGATTCCTCAAGAGGAAACCCCCCATTTGATGTAGGCAGTAGTGGGCTATAAGCAGAGAGCCCCACGTTTGGTGGCAGAGGCAGGATTCCTCAAGAGTAAATCCCCAGAAGCATCCTCTCACAAGGGTACTCAATCTCTGGAGGCTAACTGGTCTCACAAGATTACACCCTCTGCCAGATCTCATGATAGCTGCAATCTGCAGACACCGTGAGATCTCCTCCGAAAAGAGGCAGAGTGCTGGCAAGCTTGCAGCAATGGATCCCTTCACACCAGGTGTGTTTGGCGGGGGGGATTGTCTTCTCATGTTCTACAATTAAAAAACACTGTTTTCCCAAAGGAACCACTGCAGATAAGACATTGAACTGGAAAAGGAGGAGGAGCCATTAGTGCCCTACACATGCATAAGTTGTGCTACGCATATGGGGCAAATTATTCACCACAGGGGCAGAAATGGAATTGTGCATATACTAATGATGTGCATTGTCTTTATGCACTGTGCATTGCAGTTGTGAATCAAAATTGCACATTGCAAATTGTTTAATGGCACCCAGCCCTTCACATGTGCTGCACACAGTTGCTGTTCCATGCAGAGGTTGAGTAGTGCTGATGCAATATATCTCCACGTGCTCCACGTGTTGATGTTATGCTCAATGGAGGTTGCATTATACAGCCTGTGTTTTACCCTCTTCTGAAATTCTAGCATAGCTCTGTGGGTCTAGAAAGACATGCTGTCCTTTTCCCCCTCTACCACCTGAGAATTTCTCCACTGATTCCCATCTAAGTTCCACCTGCTCACTAGTGTTGATCTCAAAGATCCCACAACCTCCCAGACTGGGGTGTGGGCTGCCTCTAATTTTGTCTCATCAGGCATTCCAGCTTTCAAGTTGAGTTCCATAACTCTTTCTCTCTCTCTCTCTCTGGCTTTTCTTCGCTTTTTTGGAGTGTCCCTCTTACACTGACCCGTGGTGAGTTCACCATAGAGTACTATTTTTGGGAGGCTCCCCACAAAAAAAAAAAAAAAAAAAAAGCGATACAAGGACTCCATGAAACAACATCTCAGCCTCGGCCAAATTGATCACCAACAATGGTCCACCCTGGCCTCACATCGGGAGCATGGAGACACACTATCCACAATGCTGCAGCCTTATTTGAGAACTCACGCCGAACAAGTCTTGAAGAGAAATGACAACGCAGAAAGAATCACGACCCAGAAACATCACCCAAGGAGACCTTCTGCTGTGCTTTCTGCAACCACACTTGTTTATCTTGGATTGGGCTTTTAGTCATCAGCACACTTGCAGAAAGCGCAGGATGAGTCCTTCCTGAATCTTTGTTTGTGAAGAAAAGCCAGAGGGGGGGGGTCCTCCATCCTAGAAACGTGCCCTGCCCAATGCAGCTGTGTTCTCAATATCATGGCCTCAATGCAGTTGATCCCTGCTTGCTCAAGGACAGCAACATTCGTCACATAGTCAGTCCAGTGTATATTTAGGATTGTGCGTATACAGTGCTGATGAAAGCGTTCGAGGAGTCGTAAGTGGTGGTGATAGGTGACCCATGTTTCAGACCCATAAAGGAGAATAGACAGTACAATGACTCTATACACACTGATTTTTGTGCTTCGCCTCAGGTGTTTATTACTCCAGACTCTTTTGTAAAGTCTTCGAAATGCGCTATATGCCTTGGCTAATCTGTGATCGATCTCTTTGTCAATCTTGGCATTGGAGGAGATGATGCTTTCCTGGTAAGTGAACTGCTGAACAGACTTAAGCACAGATTTGCCAATGGCAATATGGCGATGCTCTTTCAGAGCCCTTTCTAATAACTAATGGAGTGAAGCAAGGTTGTGTTCTTGCACCAACTTTATTTACAATCTTCTTTAGCATGATGCTCCAAAGGGCTACAGCAGTGCTTGAAGAAGAAGACGGCATTTATATACGTTACCATACTGATGGTAGCTTGTTTAACTTAAGCTCACACTAAGACTCTAAACTATCTAGTCTGTGAGCTGCTCTTCGCTGATGATGCAGCCCTTGTTGCCCACACAGAAGCAGCTGTGCAGCGCCTAACACCCTGCTTTGCAACAGCTGCAGAGCTGTTTGGGCTGGAAGTCAACCTGAAGAAAACAGAAGTTCTTTACCAGCCTGCACCACAGGACAAACACCACCTGAGTTCCATAAACATTTAGAGGTATTCTGCATTCCCAACAGATTGTCAAAGGCTTTAATCTGTAGGAAGGACAGTCAAGCCATCATGAGTCTGGTTGATTTGTTTTTATCATTTCTATTTCATTTTATTTTTTGGGGGGGGGAATCTTTTGAAGCAAGGGTGGCCTGCAGAAAAGGCTGTTTTCGAGAACATGGAGAAGGCGCTTGGTTCCTGAAGACAGGACTTCTTTGTGGGAATGAAATGGCTATACTGAGCAGGAAGATTCTGGGATTTTATTGGGAAAGGATGGCAAGGCACCCTTCATAAGGGATGTATACCTTTTTACATAGTGTCGGAAAAAATAGAATGTAGTACAGTGGGCCCTCATCTTTCACAGGGGTTAGGGGCACAGCAGCCCTGCAAAAGTGGGGAAACCGGGAATGTTAAAAAATTTTAACCTGAGAGAAAACTTCTCTAGGCATTTGTACATCCACCAGTGCAATTCTATGGTCAACATTCCAGTGGAATCATGCTGGAGTACCTACAAATGCCTAGAGAGAACATATTAATTAAATCCTCAAATAATCAAATCCACAAATGCTTAACCCACAAATATGGAGGGACAATTGCATAAAGCCCCAAGAGAATTGGGGCCACTGTGTGCTGGCATCCTTTCATTGGTTTATACAAGTGTAAGTTCCATTATGCACATGGCTGTATTTCTTTGGCCATGGTGTAACATCCATATTCAGTTTAAGGTTTTGGAAGTAGAGTTCAACATATAATGCCATTGTGCTGCTGTTGTGCATTACACATGCATGTGCATTGAGCATTGCAATTCTTGAATGTCCTAGTCATCCGCAAACCAAACCAACAGTTGGGCCACAAGGTATACAGAAAACCCACACACTTGGACAGATACCTACACAAGAACTCCAATCATCACCCAGGACAAAAAAGAAGCACAATAAAAACATTGGTAGTCCGTGCAAAAAAGTATCTGCGAACCCCACTACCTGGAGGACGAACTGAGGCACCTAAACTGGGCTCTACAGGCTAATGGTTACTCCAGATCAGACATCACCAGAGCAGCCAGACCCAGAAAAAAATCACAGGAATGAAGAAGAAAAATAGCCACCCAAAGGGAAGGTATTTTTACCATACATCAAAGGAGTCACAGACAGAATAGGGAAACTGATGAGGAAAAACAACCTCCAAACAATCTACAAACCAAGAAAATCCAAGAAATGCTACGCTCAGCGAAGGACAAAAGAGACACTCTCACAGCTGCAGGAGTTTACCGCATACCATGCAGCTGTGGACAAGTTTACATAGGAACCACTAAACACAGTGTGCAAACACGAATCAAGGAACATGAGAGACACTGCAGACGGGGCCAGCCAGAAAAATCAGCAGTAGCAGAACATGTTATAAACCAACCTGGACACAAAATGCTATTTAAAAACACAGAAATTCTGGACCAGGCCAACAACTATCATGTCAGAATGCACAGAGAAGCTATTGAAATCCACAAACACCTGGACAACTTCAACAGGAAAGAAGAAACCCTTAAAGCAAACAAAGTTTGGCTACCAGTCTTGAAAAACACCAAAATCAAAACTCAAGACATGCAAATGAACTTCACCCAGGGACAGGGGGATTTCCAGCAAACAATGGACCATTAGCCAACCATTAGCCAAACAGACATTAATCCTCCTTGCATATCTCCACCCAGAAACTAGCTATTCAAATACACAAATTTACATATCCTCTCCAATAGGAGCTCACAGTATATAATCCCACACACGCACACACTCCTACCCAACCATTCTCTGAAGATGCCAGCCACAGATGCAGGTGAAACGTCAGAAATAAACTCTTCTAGAACACGGCCTCACAGCCTGGAAAAAAACACAAAAAACCTAATTCTCACATTTGTTTGCACATTCAGTTGCACACTGTATTGCAAACCATGACTGTAAAGTTACACTCCATTTCCTTCGTAGATCAGGGCAACTTATGCATGGCCTCCTGTACTTCTAGTTTGCACCTGTGGTACTGAGGAAGAGGAACACAATGTCATTGCTAAAGGCAGCAAGCATCAACAGGCCATGATCCAGAGGAGGAGGGCCTCATCACACACACCTAAAGAGTAAGAGAGGTTCCCTACACTGGTGGCTCTTAACCTTTTCTTTACCAAGGACCCCCTTTGTTGCTATGGGTGCCCAAAACTTAACTTAAGATTTAAAATCCTAACAATAATAATATTAATAAATATTAACAACAACAACAACAACATAATTACACCACCCATTAACCCTTCCATCAGAGGCACTTGTCATGCCTCTTGAGTCTGATGAAGACATGGAATCAGAGGAGGAGGAGGACATGACAGGAAATGGCCCTATGGACCCTGGCACAGGTTTATCTACACCCATGCCAGCAGGGAAACCTGCCAACCTGGAGGCTTGAGCAGAAGAAGAGCCTGGCCCTAGTGGGTTGGCAACAGTCCTGGCAGAGAGCCCTGCCAATTCAGATAAGGATGAAGAAGAAGAGACGGACTTACCTCCACCGTCCTATACCCAGCAGCGAGTTCAAAAGGAAATTGGAAGGAAATCTCTGAGAGTTTATGAGAAACACCTACTCGTCAAGAAGCACCTGGCAAAGCCTTGATTGCTATATATACGCTTTGGGGAAATGTGGAGGCTTTATTAGAGATCAACTGATCTTCCTGGAGAAAGCTTCCTGCTGACTTTGGTGCCTTGACTCCTGGTGACTTGACTCCTGTTGCCTTGACTCATGCATAGACCTTGGACTGTTCCTGACTACTCTGCTACTTGATCCTGTTGACCCATGGACTTGTTTTGAACACACACTGACTGCCATAAGCCCCTGACTTTTTGGATTGGACTAAATCTTTGCAGGACCGAGTTTCCATTCTTGTGTGCTAATTAACAGTTGGCTACCTTCCCAGATTTTGCTGTTTATATTTTGACAGTATCTAGCGTTCTCAGACAGCACTAGAGGGGAGGGAAGACTTTTCTTCTTCTCCTTCTTCCAAGTTTGTGTCTGGAGCAGATTGAATGGCAGTGTGCAGGCCAAGCCAGCCAGCCTTTGCCTTGGCTCCTGGTACATGGGCTGAGAAGCCTTCAAGCTTTTACAGACCCCTTGTGAGGACTTTGCAGCCCCCTGGGGGTCCATGGACCACAGGTGAAGAACCACTACCCTACACTATTACAAATTGCTCAGATGATAGACTGCTGGTGCCAGCAATTGCAAATAAATTTACATTTTTTTAAAAAATGCATCATGGCTGCATAGCTTAAATCTCTCCTTGCAATGCCACTGTGCTATGCAGACCATCTACTAAATAGTAATGTTGCACAACTGAATGGAAAAGTGAATGTGCAACTGAATGCACATATATGTGTGAAGTTACATGTGCATTGGCATGTGCAACCGATAGTT
The DNA here is from genome assembly GCA_030847615.1 of Gambelia wislizenii. Classification (NCBI taxonomy): domain Eukaryota; kingdom Metazoa; phylum Chordata; class Lepidosauria; order Squamata; family Crotaphytidae; genus Gambelia; species Gambelia wislizenii. The sequence goes on along the minus strand of JAUMIR010000001.1, from coordinate 496,753,737 downwards.
GCATGCACAATGAAACCATATGCACAAGTTGGCTTCTACAATCTAGAACTGAATAAAGAAATTCTACATCAGACAAAGATGTCTACCTGATTCTGTAGGGGAACCAACTATGTGTAAGACATGTGAAAGATTCCAGACTCTGTTTTCCAATGACTTTCCAACTTCAGAAACTCTATAATTTTTAATCATATTTATTTCAATATCTTTCCCTTCCTTTCACTGAAACAGCAAAACTATGAAAAATGTCAAGCATTGATCTTTAAGTGGATTAAATCTTTGTCTTCCCATGTGTGTGTTCATATGCATTATGGAAAATATGGGCGTAACACAGAGGAAGTGAAATCAGAAATCGATGGGACTTGGGTGTTCATTTGGCTGATTTTTTTCCCATAGAGATGGAATGAGATTTTATGCCCACAGAGTTCTTTGATGATTGTGCCTTAGTGAATTGCAGCACTTGCACAACTGAATGGGCAAACAATTGTGATATGCACAAACACAGCATACAATACACACCTGCATGTCATTACTATGCCTTCCCCCTCCCAATAATATTGCATCATATTTCATATTTGGACATTAAACAGGACACATTTGGAGGGTTTCATAGATCAGGGCAGAATTCAGCTGAAAGTCTCTGGCCCTAGGAGAGTGTCTGGTAACCAAATCTTGCAAAACAACCCAACATGGGACTTCTTTCAATAAATAAACCCATTAAGAAAGAATGTGTTAATCCAATCTTCTCACCTCAAGCTATGAGTCACACAGCACAAACAAGAGATCAGATTATATGCATCAGCCAAACAGACACTAACAAGCCTTGCATTTCTATACCCAGAAACTAACCATTCAATTACACAAATTTACATATCCTCCCCAACAGGGGTTCACAGCATATAAACTCCGCATACACTCCTACTCAACCATTCTCTGAGGATGCCAGCCACAGATGTAGGTGAAATGTCAGAAACTATTCCAGAACACGGCCTCACAGCCCGGAAAAAAACCCAAGGAAAATCTATGGATGCCAGCTGTGAAAGCCTTCAACTTCGCAAGTGACCAGATCCCCCATTATCCATGAAACACCTTTCCTCACACCTTTTCCCATCCAACAATGCAAGGTTGTTGTAAACCCATCAATTCCAATTGCCCAACCATCAAAGACAATCAGCAGAATCTTTCATTTATCTAGAGCATCATGAGCAGAGCCATTTAGCCATTGTTGTAGTTAGATTGCACCTTCAAGGCATGTTTTTGGGTATAAATATACCTACCCAGACAATAGCAACATGTGCATAGTTAGACTGACCCTGCAATGTTGTCAGTTTCACTGTGTCACCCTTAGCTCTGAGTCTTCTTCACTTCCCAGACTTCTGCTCTTCAGGACTGGTTATTATGGTCATAGAATCATAGAATCATAGAATTGCAGAGTTGGAAGAGACCACGAGGGCCATCCAGTCCAACCCCCCTGCCACGCAGGAATTCACAATCAAAGCATCCCCGACAGATGGCCATCCAGCCTCTGTTTAAAGACCTCCAAGGAAGGAGACCCCACCACGCTCCGAGGGAGTGTGTTCCACTGCCGAACAGCTCTTACTGTCAAAAAGTTCCTCCTCATGTTGAGGTGGAATCTCTGTTCCTGGAGCTTGCACCCATTGCTCCGTGTTCCAGTCTCTGGAGCAGCAGAAAACAAGCCTGCTCCATCCTCAGCGTGACATCCCTTCAAATACTTAAACAGGGCTATCATATCGCCTCTAAACCGTCTTTTTTCCAGGCTAAACATACCCAGCTCCCTAAGTCTCTCCTCATAAGGCATCGTTTCCAGACCTTTCACCATTTTAGTTGCCCTTCTCTGGACACGCTCCAATTTGTCAATATCCTTTCTGAATTGTGGTGCCCAGAACTGGACACAGTATTCTAAGTGAGGTCTGACCAAGGCAGAATAGAGTGGCACTATTACTTCCCTTGATCTAGACACTATACTTCTATTGATACAGCCCAAAATTGCATTGGCCTTTTTAGCTGCCGCATCACACTGTTGGCTCATGTTCAACTTGTGGTCTACTAGGACTCCTAGATCCCTTTCGCACGTAGTCTCATTCAGCCAGGTCTCTCCCATCCTATATTTATGCATTTCATTTTTCTGCCCTAAATGCAGTACTTTACATTTGTCCGTATTGAATTTCATTTTGTTAGCTTTGGCCCAGCTCTCCAGTCTATCCAGGTCATTCTGAATTTTGATCCTGTCCTCTAGGGTATTAGCTACTCCTCCTAATTTGGTGTCATCTGCAAATTTGATAAGTATGCCCCTAACTCCCTCATCCAAGTCATTGATAAAGATGTTGAATAGCACTGGGCCCAGGACAGAACCCTGTGGCACCCCACTGGTCACATCTTTCCAAGACGAAAAGGAGCCACTGCTGAGCACCCTTTGGGTTCGGCCGGTCAACCAATTACAAATCCATTGAACAGTTAACTTGTCTAGCCCACATTCTACAAGCTTGTTTGCAAGAATGTCATGGGGAACCTTGTCAAAGGCCTTACTGAAATCAAGGTATGCAAGGTATGCAAGGTAGATTTGGTCCACAACACCCAAATCTATCTCGCTATCCAACCCTTCCGCCCTAACTTTTGTTAGCCTTGTGTGGTTCTTATGTCTGTGCTTTGTGTGTGTGTGTTTGCTGTTTATGTTATTTTCCAATAAAAAAAAACATTTTATTTAACTTTAACTCAGAATCTCAGCAATTACTACTGGTATATACAGGTGTAAAGATCCCGTAAGTTACCTGGACTCTTGCAACCAAATAAGATCATACTTTTAGTAACACAAGTGGGTCCTCCATGGACCCCATGCATTCAGGTAACAATGTGTGATGTGCAATGGCACCACATGTACAATGACAACACATGTGCAACTCTGTAACATATGTCTGCCTCTGTAACCTTCAACTGAATACGGGCTTCTACATTGGACAGGAATGTCTAGCCACTTCTATAGGGGAATGTACATGTGTGTACATCACTCACAGGATGCCAGCCATTCATCTATTTCTTTCCTACCCCTTTTCATGGATTTTAAGTCAAAGGGGCCAATTTCCAGGAGTTCGGGGTCATACTGGCCTGCCATGGGATCTTGACAGCCGTGCCCCCCTGCTATGCTCCTCCCCATTTTGAGGACTTCTTCATTTGCTTTTTTCCCCCACTAAAAAGCCCTGCTATGCCTGTTATGCTAAATGCCAGTGACACGGAAATTCCACACAAGATCTAGTTTTTAATATTTTGGGGAAATTAGCAATGACTTGGCTTAGCAGTGCAAAATGTGGCAACTTGGCGACCTTCCACCTGTGTATACCAGTACTAGCCCGGACGGAACTCACACAAATGTAAAATTAATGATAATCTTTATTAAGAGTTCAAAAATAACACCAATCATGCATGCAGTCATGCAAGAAGCATTCACACAAGACTAATGAAAGTGGGAAATATTTGGATCAGGGAATAGAAGGAGGATGTTGTGGGTAATACAACCTGTCATGTAGATCCTGGGGTTTCAGAGTGGGGGGTTCTGAGGACACATAGCAAACAGGGAGCATGGAGGGAGGAACAGGTCCTGAGGCAAAGAGGTGTGGGCTTGGACTTGTATTTATATGAACCCTGAGGGGATGTGATTTTGAGTAAGAAACAATGCATTCCAGGGGAGTCCCATGATTAAACAATGAATCTCAGGGTGTGTTAACTGTCCTATAATGGGCCATTTGGTTGAATTGAATAGCATGAGCTACCTCCTCGATTGCAAGTTCAGGGTCCAGGAAAGGTTTGAATTACAGACAATGATTACCTTTAGCTATGGATGATGGGCTCATCATCTGACACCAGGTATCTTCAGGAAACATTTCCTTAGGTCTGGCTTGACTTTGTGTTACCTTAGGATTTGGACATTTCCATGGCCTCTCCCTAAAGCAATTAGCAACTAGAAGATGAATCCCAAAAGACAAACTGACCCAAAACTGGGAGAAAAATGATCTATCAATAAAGTATTGCAAAAACTTGCATGTGTATTGTTTTTACTTTTATGTGGTTTAAATTCTCAGGCAGTACAAATCTATAGCCACAATTTAAGTAAAAGTATAATTGGTGATAATCCTTCCCCTCACAAAATTAAATGCACAATATTTACTAATACAAACATAACCTGAAATTCCTGATTTCAAAAAGTGATAGCACATTCAAAAATACACTGTAAGAATTGGCAATGCATTCCAAGATGTGTTAGGAAACCACAATGCATGTCAGTCTAAGATGATTTATAAGTACCCCCCCCTATTCTAACAAATTATCACACTAATTTGCTAATCCAAAAATAATTTGACACTGTCTCCCTAAATTCTCTCACTAAAGCAATGCATGACTTGTCTTTTTACAGCTAGTGTCTTTTGGGATTTTTCAGGGGTCCTTGGTCTACTACAGCTTACATGGAAGACCACATTAAGGTCAGGTTATTAAATATAGCCAAACATTGGGGGCTCAGGGGATTGGGAATATTCCAGCTGGTAGTGTGCCCTCTAGTGAGCTTGGGGGACTTTTTAATACAGTAGGACCACCGTATCCACTGGGGATTGGTTACCAGGGGGCATGGATAATGAAAACCATGGATAACAGCAAACAGCATTGAAAATAATGGGACTTCCAGTTCAAAATACCATAGAGTTCCCTTGAAGGACCTAAAAAACATCTTGAGGGGGTGCCTCTCTAGGCATTTTCTAAGAAGACTCTATGGTAGGTGTCCTGTTTTGTGTCCTGTGGATAACTGAATCAGTGGATAATGAATCAATGGATATGGGGGTCCTACTGTACTGCTAATGATAGGCCCAGCCCCATCTGAGAGTGTTCTTCTTCAAGACTCAACTGGAGACTTTTCTCTGGTGCGATACGGACGAGGAAAGGGTTGTGTTTTGCCATTTACCCATTGGGTGGCTTTCTGTACCTTGAAATAAAACTGAGCCATTTGGGAAGCAATGCAATTTCACTCTATGTCTATTTTGACAGAGTTTGTTTGGGGAGCAGGTTCAGTTCAACTTGCCAACAGCACTGAATTTGATCAGAAAGCTCTGCAAACTCTGTTTTGGCTCTGGCTGCTGGGTGGACAAACTTGAATTCGTTAGACAGGGATCAGCATTTGCAAGCTGTTGCTTAGCATTTTGTTTCCTGGTCTTTGAACTCCGTTTGGGCAGTAGGAGTCTGTTCATGATGCTCCGGGTAAATGTGACCCCTTAATTTAATTTGAAAGGATAAATTTAAAAAAAGAAGAAAAATGAGGGAAAGAGGGAGTACATAGGATAGGAGTATGGGCTAGGCGTGTACATTAATATAAGTGGGCCACATTTCCAAAAGCACATTTTCATCAATACAATACATGTTCACATGAGTAACTAAAGCAATGAGATCTTCTGATCATTGAAGAACAGATGGAGAATGTTGACCTCTCTAGTCTCAGAGTACAAGCCTTTTAGCAACAGTAAGAGCACATCTAAATACCTTTAAGGCACCAGACGCCATCCAATCTTGGAAGCTAAGCAGGGTCAGCCCTGGTTAGTACTCGGATAGGAGACTGTCAGTGAATACCAGGTACTGCAGGCTACACTTCAGAGGAATGACCTGGCAAAGCTACCTCTGAGGATTCCTTGCCCAAGAAAACCCTATGAAATTCATGGGGTCTCCATAAGTCACCGTGTTCCTTGAAGGCACACACACACAATATAGCACAGGGCCTAAATACCTCAAGGCACCAGATCCTGTCTGGTCTTGGAAGCTAAGCAGGATCAGTCCTGGTTAGTACTTGGGTGGAAGACCACCCAGGAATACCTGGTGCTGTAGGTGATATTTCAGAGGAAGGAACTGGCAAACTCACCTCTAAGTCATCCTTGCATAAGAAAACTCTAGGAAATTCATGAGGTTGCCATAAGTTAACATCCATTGGTTGTGCCTAAATTCCCTAAAGGCACAAAATCCTGTCTGATCTTGGAAGCTAAGCAGGGTCAGCCCTGGTTAGTACTTGGATGGGAGGTTGCCAATGAATACCTGTAGAGGAAGGAACTGGCAAAACCACCTCTGAGTATTTCTTGCCTAAGAAAACCCTAGAAAATTCATGGAGACATCATATGTTGACAGGTGACTTGAAGGCTCACACCAGATTAAATCTCATCTACCATTCATTCAATTCTGTGTCTCAGGGATATAATTTAAAAGAACACATGCCTCTACAAATATTTTTTTTAATTCCAATACAAAATTAATACATTGTCATACATCCAACCCAAAAGGGTAGCCACCAAACACAAACACATCATAACCAGCCAGCCAGCCTTTCCCTGTAATTATATTCCATCTTTCTCCTAGACTAGGACATAAGGCAGCTTACCAAAAAGCAGAAATCATAGTGAAAGCACATATAGTTAAAAAGATACAAAATTAAGATTAAAACAGTATTTAATGACAACAGAATTAAAACCATTTAGAATTGTAATTTAAAAGAAAACAGTACAGCACCATAAAAGCCTTTTTTGTTGTTGTTGGTGGTGGTGGTGCTAAAATCAGTTTCCAAAAGCTTGCTGAAAAAGAAAGGTCTTCACCCATTGCGAAAAGGAAAACAAAGAAGGAGCCATCCTAACTTTCCTAGGGAGGGAGTTCCAAAGTGTGGGAACAGCTAAAGAGAATGCCTTCTTCCGCATGAAGGTGGGGAGATAGAGAAATGCCTCCCCTATCATAGAATCATAAGGAGAGACCACAAGGGCCATCCAGTCCAACCCCATTCTGCCATACAGGAATACACAATCAAATCATTCCCAACAGATGGCCATCCAGCCTCTGCTTAAAAACCTCCAAAGAAGGAGACTCCACCACACTCCCAGGCAGCACATTCCACTTCTGACCTGAAGACGTTAAAGCTCAGGCTGGCTCAAATGGGAAGATATGGTCCTTCAAATTGCCTGGACCTGAGCATATAATTGTATGGCACAGGGACACTGTGTCATATGACACAAGGAAGCATTCTTATATTACATCACCCAAGAATGTCAATTTTACATTCTGGAATAGTCTCGCTTTGCCTCACCAAAAACTTGGCAGTTAAGAAACTGGCAGATGGGTTGAAGATATTCTGCCAGAGGTCAGGAGACAAGTTTTTAACCCCAAGGAAACCAATGAAATATGTCTTCTTGGAAGCTATTTCAATTTTAGAATCCCACACTAGAAATGGGAGGAATAGAGGTCAGCCCCCATATCCGCAAGGTATACATTGCAAGACACACATCCCATGAATACCTGAAACCATGGACAATAGGGACAATAGACAATTATTTTGAATGAGACAAATGCCAAAATTTGACCATAGAATCACATTGGAGGACCTAGAAATGCCTGGAGAGAACACATTGTTTTCGGACGTGGATAAGTGAAACCATGGATACTGAATCCATGGATATGGGGGGTCAACCTATATTTTTTTAAAAAAATTGGGAAATGATCAAAAAACATGTTTCTTGGATGTCTAGGGAGCCTGATGAGAAAAATCCTGGACTGACAAGAATCTTCACAGTTTGAGACCTATTCTACACAAAATTTACATAGGGTTGTTTTTCATAGAAGACAGCATTTTTCTGTGCAGAAAAGTAATATTTTATTCCATTCTGTGCATTCTATGCACTGTACTTTACAAAACTGCCATGTGCAATATTTTGCGCAGAACAAGGACTTTATCAGACTAGCATCTAAAAACATGGTAATTCCACAAATGAGGAAAGCAGAAGCAGTGTTTTCAGAAAAGGAAAAGGAGGACCAACCTGAGGATAATGGAACAGAGGACACAATAGGGGAAATCCAGCATAGAATAAGGAAAGAGGTAGTACAGGAATACCTTCTTAATCTAAATGAATTTAAATCTCCAGGACCAGATGAACTGCATCCAAGAGTATTAAAAGAGCTGGCAAATATAATCTCAGAGCCATTGGCAATAATCTTTGAGAACTCCTGGAGAACAGGAGAAGTCCCAGCAGACTGGAGGAGGGCAAATGTAGTTCCCATCTTCAAAAAGGGGAAAAAAGAGGATCCCAACAATTATCGTCCAGTTAGTCTGACATCAATACCAGGGAAGATTCTAGAGCAGATCATTAAACAGAGAGTCTGTGAACATTTAGAAGGCAATGCCATAATCACAAAAGTCAACATGGGTTTCAGAGAAACAAGCCATGCCAGACTAATCTGATCTCTTTTTTTGATAAAGTTACCAGCTTGGTAGATGAAGGGAATGCTGTGGACATCGCATACCTTGGTTTCAGTAAGGCCTTTGACAAGGTTCCCCATGACATTCTTGCAAACAAGCTTGTAAAATGTGGGCTAGACAAGTTAACTGTTCAATGGATTTGTAATTGGTTGACCGGCCGAACCCAAAGGGTGCTCAGCAGTGGCTCCTTTTCGTCTTGGAAAGATGTGACCAGTGGGGTGCCACAGGGTTCGGTCCTGGGCCCAGTGCTATTCAACATCTTTATCAATGACTTGGATGAGGGAATTAGGGGCATACTTATTAAATTTGCAGATGACACCAAATTGGGAGGAGTAGCTAATACGCTAGAGGACAGGATCAAAATTCAGAATGACCTGGATAGACTGGAGAGCTGGGCCAAAGCTAACAAAATGAAATTCAATACGGAGAAATGTAAAGTACTGCATTTAGGGCGGAAAAATGAAATGCATAAATATAGGATGGGAGAGACCTGGCTGAATGAGACTATGTGTGAAAGGGATCTAGGAGTCCTAATAGACCACAAGTTGAACATGAGCCAACAGTGTGCTGTGGCAGCTAAAAAGGCCAATGTGATTTTGGGCTGTATCAATAGAAGTATAGTGTCTAGATCAAGGGAAGTAATAGTGCCACTCTATTCTGCCTTGGTCAGACCTCACTTAGAATACTGTGTCCAGTTCTGGGCACCACAATTCAGAAAGGATATTGACAAATTGGAGCGTGTCCAGAGGAGGGCAATTAAAATGGTGAAAGGTCTGGAAACCATGCCTTATGAGGAGAGACTCAGGGTGCTGGGTATGTTTAGCCTGGAAAAAAGACAGTTAAGAGGCGATATGATAGCCCTGTTTAAGTATTTGAAGGGGTGTCACGTTGAGGATGGAGCAGGCTTGTTTTCTGCTGCTCCAGAGACTGGAACACGGAGCAATGGGTGCAAGGTCCAGGAACAGAGATTCCACCTCAACATGAGGAGGAACTTTTTGACAGTAAGAGCTGTTCGGCAGTGGAACACACTCCCTCGGAGCGTGGTGGGGTCTCCTTCCTTGGAGGTCTTTAAACAGAGGCTGGATGGCCATCTGTTGGGGATGCTTTGATCAAGATTTCCTGCATGTCAGGGGGGTTGGACTGGATGGCCCTCGTGGTCTCTTCCAACTCTGCAGTTCTATGATTCTATGATTCTATGATTCTAAGCATCATGGCATTATTACACTTATCACACATTGCTGTAATCGCATGAAATAACCACCACAGAATTATCGCATGGCTACCACTAGCACTTTAAGAATGGGACAGTACTTCACAATTTAGCCTGGGCCAGATTTTGGTGAGAAGACGCAAGCATGCTTGAAAACACCAAAAAACTTTTAAATACCCTCAACAAACACACAAACACTTAAACAAACCTAAAAATTTACAAACAAACCAGGACTGTCCCTAAAAAGAGCATCCTGTGGATAGTTTTCCTGTTCTCACCTGGAGGTTTTCTTGCTGGAAACGGGGTGCAGGGGGAGTGGTTACAGCAGGATGTGTTTTCGCACACTTTTCAATACTGCAAAAAGAGCGATATTGAGAGCTATTGATGGCTTGTCCCATCAATTAAAAGCAACACTTTATTCGCAGCTGGAAAACAGTTCAGCCACATGAACATGACAACACTGTGCAACAGCAGGAACTATTCATGTGACCGTGGTGTTGTAATCGTGCAATTTTTGCTGCGTCTGATAAAGTTCTTTGCTTCAAACTGTGAATAGACTTTAAAAACTGCACTTTTGCAAAACTTTTCAATAGATTTTGTCACAGCGAGAAGAAAATTGCTAAAGCTACTCATTGCTTCTTTCAAAAAGACTATTGGTGAACAATTACATCCTTATCCCACCCTCCAAAGCTCTGGCTTGTTGCATCAATGCCAAGCTTGCAAAAAGTACTTTGCCCAGTATTTGGGGGCACAACTCCAGGCATGGTTTTCATCTTTATAACAGGGATGGGGAAAGGGCAGTTTGACTCCCCTGGAGCCCCACTCCACACCAATCCTCCCACTTAAAAATGAAACAGGCCATATTTCAGCCATTTCCAAAAAGCTGGAGTGATATCACATCACCTACAGTCACTCCAAGAGCAGCCAGGCACCCTGCCAGTTGGGACAGGGGAATGGCCTTCTCCCACTCCACTGCTGCAGAATCCGACATATGAGCTCCATTAAGCCTGGGTGCTAGGCTGTACAAATTTATGAAGTAGAATCCCATTTCCAGTCACCAGAATCAAATCTGCTGTCAGTATATTTTGCTCTTACTTTTCCTCACTTTTTATCCATTCTTGGCCATGATCACAGGCAACACACATTTTCATGTATGCAATGTTCCTTCCTCTGGATGTCTTCTTCACAAGTGTAGCTATGAGAACGAAGAAGCAAGAGGGTATTATCACAATAAGAATTCTGCCACCCCAATAACATTTTCCTTCAATCTTCCAAAACTGCCATTAAATTTTCAAAACTGCCATCAAATCTGACACCAAAATTGCCATCAAATTTTCCTTCAGTCTCACAAAACTGAAATCAAGTCGAGTTCAACCTATGGCAACCACATGAATGAGAGACCTCCAAATTAATCTGTCTTCAACAGGTCTTGTAGACTCAGGGCAGACATGGCCTCCTTAATGAGTTTATCCATATATAATGTGGTCTTCCTCTTTTCCTGAGGAGCGGTTTAGGGAGCTGGGTATGTTTAGACTGGAGCAGAGAAGGTTAAGGGGTGATATGATAGCCATGTTCAAATACTTGAAAGAATGTCGTATTGGAAAGGGAGCAAGCTTGCTTTCTGCTGCTCCAGAGACTAGGACACGGGGCTATGGATGCCATAGATAACTCAGATAGATTTCAAACTACAGGAAAATAGATTCCACCACAACATTAGGAAGAACTTCCTGACAGTAAGAGCTGTTCGGAAGTGGAATATGGTGCTGCCTGGGAGTGTGGTGGACTCTCCTTCTTTGGAGGATTTTAAACAGAGGGTGGATGGTCATCTGTCAGGAATGCTTTGATTGTTTATTCCTGCATTGCAGAATGGGGTTGGACTGGATGACCCCTGTAGTCTCTTCCAACTCTATGATTCTACTGCCTTCTACCTTCCCAAGCATGATTGTCTTTTCTCGTGAGTCCTGTCTTCTCACGATATGGCCAAAGTACAACAGTCTCAGTTTACTAATCCTGGTTTCAAGCGATTGTTCAGGTTTTATTTGCTCTGGGACCCATTGATTTATCTTTTTGGCAGCCCAAAATATCAATCAACCTCTTTTCCAACACCACATTTCAGATGAGTTGCTTTTCTTATCAGCTTTCTCCAGCTTTCACAACCATACAGAGAAATGGGAAATATGATGAGATGATGGACAACCCTAACTTTAGCCTTCAATGATATATCTTGACACTTCAAGATCTTGCAGAAAATCTCAGTTGATTCTTTAGAAATAACAGTTTAGGCATCAAAAGGCAGGCAAAGTGACACAAGGAATGTGAAGACAGCTAATGGAAGAGTTCTAGATGTGAATCATTTTCAATGTCTCACTCTCTGCAATGTAGTGTGATCTGTAAGGATCTAGTCAGAACTTCAATTCACTCAGAAAATAGTCACTGGTTAAGTGTTTTATTGCAGAGATAAAGAAGTGAACAGGTCCAGGATTATTGGCAGAACTAGTTCACAGAGAGAAAGTATAGGGTTTAAAATGAGGCTTGACCCATCCTCCCCCTCTGTTCCCAAGCACCCGGCCAGATGTGACCTTGGAGACGAGATACCAGCCTGCCAGGCTCATGGGAACCTCAAATTCTCACATTCCAGCCCTGCTCCCATCCATAAACAATTCCCTGGCCTACAGCACATGACAGGAAACTTTCTGGAGCCAGGCTAAGTGAGACCTGGCCAAAGTGAGGATCCTGTCAGGATCAAACTGCTATGACTATGTAGTGTGGACATACCCCCAAATGCATTTCATGTGGTTCCTTCTGGGCAGTTTTGTTACCTCCCAGGCAATTAAACCTGCTCTTGCTTTAGACAAGTTCAGTAGCCACTTTCTTCCATAAGGCAAATAATAAATCCCAGCTTCCCACGAAATGAAAACTACCTTTGCTGTCTGAGCAATTCTTGCTGACACTGACAACAGCCCTCACCTGTAGTGCAATGCACACAAGCCTAGTCGTAGCCCCACTTAGAATCATAGAGAATCTTAGAGTTGGAAAGGGCAACAAGGGCCATCTAGTCCAATCCCCTGCCATGCAGGAACACACAACTAAAGTACTCCATCCAATGTGCACCCAAGATTGTGTGGTGAGTGACGCTGCAGGGGACAATTGAGGCCTGCATTAAAAGTGGGCATGGTGCAGTGCACCAGCCTTGAGCACATGCAGGGGCCCAGGAGGGAAATTTAAGGCCAGGTCTTCCCCCTCATTGGCTCTTTTGGTTTTGGGTTATGACCCACCCTCTGGCTCTCAGTTCAGTATGAGCTTCACTGGTTGCTTCAGGGCTGGGTAGGAACTTTCTCCCCTTTACATGTCTTTTTTTGCCTACCCCATACTGTAGCTGTGGGATTTGGACAATTAGCTGTGGGTGGTGTCTTTAAATGGGTTATCATTGGCAGGTATGGGTGGGGGACAAGATATACATCTGTGTACATCTTGACACCCTTTTGGTGAAGCGTGGAGCCCTGGAATGGCCTCTTTAGGTTCTAGGACCCAGGAGGTTGTAAAGAAGCAAGTCCTTGAGGCTAACCTGGGGGATTTGTTCTCTCTTATAAGGTCCTAGGACTTGGGAGGGAGTGCCCTAGGTTGGCCTTCCAGGAAAAGGACAGCTGGGGTGAGTAACCCATAGCTTTGGATTGCCCCTGGGGTCAAGTGTTTTGCGCAAGGGAAGGCTGGGGAGGGGGTCATAGGTTAGTACCTGGCCTCAGCCAGACCTGCATCAAGTTGCTCCCCCCTCTTCACTCAGCCCTAGGTACAATTCATTAAATAGGTTATAGGTCAAATAAAGTGGCCCTGTTTGTCCCAACTCTATGTGTCTGGTCTCAGTTCATGGTTGGTCATCCACCTCTGTTCAAAGACCTCCAAAGGAGAGTCTACCACCCTTCAAGTCCACTGTTGAACAGCTCTTTAAAAAAAAGTTCTTCCTAATGTTTAAGTGGAATAATTTGAATCCATTAGAATTTTCGTTGTTGTCTCTGGAGAAGCAGAAAACAAGCTTGCTCCATCCTCAGTATGGCATCCCTTCAGATATTTAAACATGGCTATCATGTCACCTCTTCCCCTTCTCTTTTCCAAGCTAAACATACACAGCTCCCTAAGCTGCTCCTCATAGGGCATAATGGCTTCCAGACCTTCCCACCATTTTCGTACCCTCCTCTGGACACATTCCAGCTTTTCCATATCCTTCTGGAATTGTGGTACCCAGAACTGGACACAGGATTCCAGGTGAGGTTTGACCAAAGCAGAATAGAGTGGCACTATTATTTTCCTTGGTCAACGCTATGCTCTTGTCAATGAAGCCCTTCATGTGAGCATGGAAGTGTTTTCCAGTCTATATTCACAGCTGGCCTAACAGTGGAAGCTGAACAACATTGAACTTATCTGAGTTAACAGAACACTTTGAAATGAATTTGTACTTGAACTGTTCCTACTTAACATGGCAAAGGACAGAGAATTGGACTCCAAAGGGCTGTTTAGCACTAAATGTACAGATCTCCTCCTGCTGCGTTTAAGGCATCAGAGGCAGATAGCGGGTGCGTAACATTTTGCTTTAATCAGGCCTCTTCCTGAATGCTTAGGCTTGAGAACTCTGCTCAGATAAGATGCTATTTACATCATACCCTTCCTGGCAAAGAGCCCAGGGCCCTGACACATGAAAGGAATATTTGAAAATTGTATATGATGATGATCTGGGACTAATAGGGTTTGGTCCAGAGGCTTAGATTTTGAAATATATATTATGTATTATATAAAAATATGGAGTATATTTTTTAGGGAATTTAAAATTTGAGACTGAATTATTCCATGACCTTTGGATTTTAGAGTAGACCCATAGAATCAGTGGGATTTACCTGTGTTGACTCATCATTCAACAAAGACACAATGGCTTTAGCTTGGGGACTACCTACTTTGGCCAGGCTGAGGACATCTGAATTAACTTAACAACCCAAATCCTGTTCTGAGTCCCAACTAGAACAGACCCATAGAATCAGTCAGATTGACCTGTGTGTTGTCTCAGCATTCAACAGTGGATTCAATAGGTTTACTCTAGCTGAATTTACCCCACAGGCTTCAGGTCCTTTCCAAACCATGGCACCACATAACAGAGCATGACTTCACATTAGGAAGCTGGCTTTACACTTTGACAAGCCAAAGAAACTTAAAATATGTAGAATCAGTCCCATCATCCAATCTGGTGTTTCTTTCTTCTTCTTCTTTTTTTTTCCTCTACTGAATATACCTGACTAGATGGCAAATATCTAGTTGGGCGTGCTTTGACTGTGTGTTCCTTCAGGGCAGGGAGTTGGACTAGATGGTCCTTGTGGTCTCTTCCAACTCTATGATTCTATCTCAGGCCCATCCTATTACACAGAGAACCATTCATGCCCATGTGTATTATTCCCTTCCAAGGATACAGATGACTAGTCGCAAAAAACATATACGGTTGAATCACACTTACTTTTCATTTTGTCACGCAATCTACTTAGACCATAAATTCCTTAAAGAGTCATCAACTTCTCTAAAATCCCTGGCACTCACTCAGTGTCTCACGCCATGTGTATATGCTATATATCTAATACTGCAAAATCCAATCTCAGACAGGGATCCCTGGCTAATACTGCCAAGGCACTCCCCAAAGGAAATGTGTGATTATGCTGTGGAAGCCCTGAGGTCAAACGAAACTGGTTGTGTCTTCAGAGGAATCTTTCAGACTCTCTTCTGCAACAATGAGCATCAATAAGGCTGCTAAGTTCAACTATGGTTAGGAATCTTAATCAACACATGAGCTTTGGGGCCAAGTCCTTACGGTAGAAGTAGACAGAGAGGTTTCCTGAAAAGACAAGGGTAATGAGATGAAGCCTTGGCTACAGCATGGGGCTTGGACTCAGGAGATCTGAGTTCAGTACTGACTCATTTATAAACTTTCTGAGAGAATGTGGACAGGCCACTTTCTCTCCATGGCTTCATTTGTAGAAACTTTGGGCTTTACTATGAAGAACTGTAGAGGAACGATCCAAGGTATTGAAATCTAGTAGGTTCAAAACCATGGATAGCTCTTTTAAAGCTCATTGGGTCTGCTCTGAAACCCAGAGTAAAATTTAGTGAATCTGTTCTGGGTTTCAGTCTGAACTTTTAAAAGATCTGTCCAAATAATAGGCTCAGCACCATGGGTAGCTCCTTTGAAGTTCAGGGTGAAACTGATAGCAGATTCTCTGCTCAACCAACTAGGAAGCCACCAGCTGCCACAGAGAAGCATAGTCACCTGTTTAAGCCCCGTGAGTGCCCAGGAACCAGCAGGGAAAAAAACCAGGTCAGCGCCAGGGATTACAGAAGGTTACAAGCAGAAGCATGGTCTAGGAAGTCCATAACTGAAAAGCAAAAAGCATACCCAGAAGAGCATGAAGCCCAAAGAGAAGTCACCAGAAAGAGTAGTCTGAAGGTATGTGCCAAGTGTCAGGGATCCAGAAAGCTGGAGATGCCAGACAAGGTTGCACAGAAGCTTGGGAGCTGTTGTTCTGCAGCAGTGGGATGGCCTGGGCTGAGCTAATTTATAACCAGCAATTAATCAGCCCCACTGGCCTCATTAGCTCAGTGTCCTGTTTTAAAAGCAGAGTAGGGCATTGCCTGACTTTTTGCTCCCGGTGCTTGTTGCTTGAGAGGGTGGTGTGTCTCTCTGCCTCCCACGCCCAATCTGCAGCTGCTGCCTGGGATGAACCAGGCTCTGCCTCTTTGGGTGTCATAACAGCAGTGCCAGCCTCTTTGGCTGCAAGTGGGGACTGTTCCCTTAGCACTCCTCTTTCCTTTCCTTGTTCAAGGAGAAATCCTCCAGGTGGGACACGACACATAGAACCATGAGCCAAGATCCTAAATCAGTGTTACATAGTGCAATTTATTGCATGCAGAGTTATGCAGTAATTGTGCTATGTAACACAATCTGAATGTGCTGAATGACAATGTTTCACAACTTGAACACACATTCAAATGTGCAATAGATTATACAAGCAAATACACATGCAAAGCCCACTTGAGAGGTGAACCTTTTCACATGACGGATGAAAGAGTAACTGGGTATGCTAAAATAACATGTGATGTGGAATACCCATGCAGATATATGAGAAATCCTTCCCCATTTCTTGAACCTGTATTTGTCCTACATGCCCAGAGACACTTATGAAGACCAGGCTCCAGAAGTAGTAGAAAGTCTGAATGAATGAGGTTGTCCAAACAATGTCTGGGCAACCAGACAAAGGCTGATTACTACACAGCTGATGGCAGAGGCACAGCACAGTCAAACTAATTACAGGCAAAGGAATCAAGGCAGGCTGAAGTCAGACACTTTCTTTGCTGGCAAGCAAAACACAAGCCCACAAGCAAAGTCCAATATACAAGGTCCAGGTCTGGCAAACAGAGTTCAGGGTAGTCCAGCAGAATCCAGGTCAGGCAAACAGAATCCAGAGTAAACAAACACAGTCCAGGTCAAACACAGCGAGCAGGAACACGGCAGGTACTCAGGTAGGTCAGATAATCTCCAACACCCCTGGAGGGCAATTCTGTGAATTCATAGGGCAGCAGCTAACACAGCTGCTGCATAGCTAATTGCTGCTTGCTATAAATACACTGAGACCACCTAAAGCCCCCCTTTTGTTGTCTCCATGCTGTGAAGGTAGGTATAGGCAAGTTGTCCTCTGCATCTGAAGGGACTCGGGACCCTCTGCCAGAGCTGGAACTGCACTATTGTCTGCCTCTGAGGCCTGTGGCTCTGGAACCTCCTCCTGCTTTGGTTGAGCAGGTCCTGGAATGTCCACTGCTTCCGTCTCTGACTCAGAGTCCATTTCCACATTCTGAAAGCAGGGCATGACAGAGGTAGCCAAAGAAAGCTGTTCTGAAGTCCACAGCCAGGAGAATATCACATCCAAAATGGCACTCTGTGACAAAGGAGTGATATCCACTGAGAGAGAGCAGGACAATTCCACAAGTAGAGAGATGGCCTGGAGCTAAGCAGAAGGGTGGATGTGTAGACAGTAGACCGAGTGATGGGTCTAGTAGGTTTGCCTAAGCTGTAAGTTGCTTGGTCAAAAGAGCACCAACATGTCTTGGTAGATGGATTAACTTTCTGAAGGTCAAACCACACCATCATTTAGCATGGTCATTTTTTTTAAGAAGAGGTGCTCATTCAGTTGGAGAAGGATATCTATTTGTCATAGCATGTGACTGCCCCTATGTATCTTGCATTCAGCATGGTTTGTTTTGTAATTATTCACTGGAAGGTAAACTAGGGCTTAATTTGCAGGTCTGGTTCCTAAGATACATGTCTCAAAATCCTCTTGTGGGAGGAAAAATGAACACCCACACCCAGTACAGAGTAGCATTACATGAGGGGAGGTGCTTTGACGGCTTCACATGATGAGAGGCCTTTAACTGTGTCACAGCATCTCATGCATGATGTAGGAGGTTTGGGGCAGAACAGATCCATCCTCCTCTTTTGCTTGAATTCGACCCACTCTCCCACCTCTGTCATAGTATGAGTCTTCTGGTCACTTATGGACTGGGTAGGATTTTTTTCTCCTTTTCCACAGTTATTTTTCCTACCCCACACTGTTACAAGGGACTTGGAGAATTGGCCTTAGGGTAGTGTCATAAATAGGTGGTCAACTGGCACATTGTGGGGGAGATGGGGATTAGTTTGGTGTACACCTATGGCACCCCTTTTGGGTGAAGGATGGCTCTATCAAACTACCCTTGCAGGTCATGCGACTGGAGGGTGGGGAGTCGACTATCCTTGAGGCCAGCCTGAAGGTTGAGCCCTCACCAGAAGTTATTATTTTATTATTATTAAAGTTTATTTCTAGAGTGCTGTCGGTGTACACAGTGCTGTACAAAGATAATCAGGATAAAACAAAATGAAACCTGCCGAAGGCGTACAATCTAAATAAAAACAATAGACAAAATAATAAAAATCAATTAAAACAAGGTCTTGAGGTGTCTCATCCTGGGGTTTTGCCTTCCAGCAGATGGTGCCGTGTGGGGGTAGCCCAATTGATGGGAACACCCCCCTCTGGGGCTCAGGTGTTTCGCCTAGGGAAGCTGGGAGGTCGGTCTGGGTGAGACCATCGGCTCCAGCTTTTCCTGCATTGGGACTTCCCCCCCCCCAACTTTGCATATCCCAAGGAATAGAGATTAAATTGGTGATATAGTAAATAAAGTGAACCCTATTTTAACCCAAGCTTTGTGCCTGGCCACGTTATTTCATGTGTTGGTCATCAGTGGGTCTATTGCAACATCTCCCTTAGCATATAAGTTGGCCCACAGTCACCTGACTGCCTGGACGGGAAGGTTCAAAGCCACAGCTTTCTTATTCCAATTACCTGCTGCTCTCTCTGAGCTCCCAGTGCCCAACCACATAGCACATAGTGAGCAAGGATCCCATGCCTATTTCTTACACCACTGACAACCAATGTTTGACACAATGCCACTCAAAATTTTAAAATACAAAATTATTTCAAAGGCCCTGTAGGGGGGAAAACTGCTGTTTCCCTTTCAGTGACCTATTACCAAAAAAAGCACATTGCATATAAGATGTGTAGGTGAGGGCAATCGTGTGCTATGACAAACAGACAAGTAGTGATAAGAGATGTCAGTGTTTGACACACAAGAATGTGACACCTGATTTGGCAGGCAATGTCCAAGAAAAAGGCTCTTGTCCATGTCTCCAAGCGGATTGGGGCCAAAGTTGCAATGGATCATTGTAGTGAAGTCCTTCACATGCCATCATTTAATAGCAGCAGTGAAGGCTTTGTACTCTGTGCAAGTCTGATAAGAGGCAATATTTAAATTGTCATCTCAAGGAAATGAAATCCCAGATGAAAGCAGCACTATCCGGATGAGCCTTAAGAACCCCTGAAAATGCAAAGACTTTGGTTGTCGTCTCCTTCTTACTTCTGCATGTGCACTGTCAGCGCCAACAAATAACAGCAGCCCCCTGACGTTCTCTGTGTATTTAACACCCCCTAAATAAATAAAGCTGTCATCTAAGGGAGGAAATGGCAATGTTTTATTAGCCATGGCACCTTTGGGCAATCGTAGAGCATTGTACTGCACACAGACATGCCAAGATCTGTTTTTTTTGTTTGGATGATATTGGCTTCTAGTCAGGAAAAGAAGGAATGGCTTTTATAGCATAAGCCAACAAGGGCAGCAGCGGAACCAATGGCAGCTGATGGCTTCTGTATCAATGGAGCAGTGAATCTGCTCTGGATTTTAGTCCAAATTTTAAAAGGAGTTATCCAAGCTGCTGAACCCTATGACCAAAATATATTTAGCATCATGGAGAGGTTCTTTTAAGTGCAGACTCAAATCTGGGCTACAATTCTTTTGGTGTCTTAAGCTCCTGCAGGGAAGCAGATGGATATACTTATCTAATGCAGAATCGTCACATTCAGCTGAAGGTTGTGGAAGTAGAGTTGTGCATACCATGCCATTGCACACTGCACAGTTTTATCATCATCATTATTTTTTTTAATAGCCTTTGTAACTGTTTTTAATTAATGTTTTTTATATGGTTGGTTATTTAGTGGGTTTTGAGCTGCTTTCTTATTGGTTGTTTTAACTGGATTTTGTTCTAACTTATATTGTGAATTGCTTTGGTCTCATATTGTGAGAAAGGTGAAATAAGTAAAATAAAACAAATGCCAGTTTGGTGGCATACTCAGGGCCCATTCACACTCCCAAACTCTGTGTGTGTGTGTGCGTGCGCACGTGCATGCGCGCACACACCTGCCAACTTATGGCGACCCGATTATTTTCATAGAGGTTTTAAGGCAAGGAATACTCAGAGGGGGTTCTTCTTCCTCTGAAATTTAGCCTCTAAAATTATAGCAATACTATTCCACTTTAGCAACTGCTATGACTCAAGCTACAGGAAAAGAGATTCCACCTAAACATGAGGAAAAGCCTCCTGATAGTAAGAGCTGTTCGGAAGTGGAATGCACTGCCTCATAGTGTAACGGAGTCTCCTTCTTTGGAGGTTTTAAAGAGAGGCACGGTGGCAATCTGTTGGGGGTGCTTTAATTGTGTATTCTTGCAAGGCATGGGGTTGGACTAGATGATCCTTGTGGCCTCTTCCAAATCTATGATTCTATGAATCCATCATCCTGTGGAATCCTGGGATTTGTAGTTTGGTGAGGCACTAGAGCACTCTGGCTGAATATCCTTCATAAATTGCCAGTCCCAGGATTCCATAGGATGGAACCATGACAGTTAAAGTGGAATAATAATGCAGTAATTCTGTAGTGTGAATGAGCCTTCAGTCAAGTAACACTGCAACTTGCTAACAAGGCGATGTCCTACAATTGTCACCTAGCTCCATGATGATGAAGTTGTGGTTGTCAACTGCTGTTAAGCCAACTTCAACTTATGGTGACCCATGTATGAGAGACCTCCAAGTCACCCTCTCCTCAACAGCCCTGCTCAGTCAGGTCTTGCAGACTCAGGGCTGTGGCTTTCTTGATTGAGTCTTTCCATCATAGGGATGTAAATCTTTGTTTATTCCATCCTCACATGCAAGGATGAATAATTATGGTAGTTTTCCCCCCTGCTGTGGGAGAAAAAAAAATTCCTCCACAGTATTTTTCCTGTATTTGAATGTCCCAAACTATTGTGGAGGGGTGTATCACAGAGCAGAAAGGGCAGGCCTGTTCTCTGCTGCCCCAGAAGGTAGAACCAGGTCTAATAGTTTTAAGTTATTGGGGGATGGGGAGGAAGAGAGATTTGGATTGAATGTTAGAAGGAACTTCTTGACCATAAGAGCTGTTCAACAATGGAACCAATGACCTAGAGAGGTGGTGAGATCTCCTTCTCTAGACATCTTCAAAAAGCAGCTGGACAGCTACCTGATGGGATGCTTTAGCTAGAGTTCCTGCACTGAGCAAGGGGTTGGACTTGATGGCCTATGGAATGCCTTCCAACTCTATGATTCTACCAATTATTATGTGCAGGAAAATGTGAGCCTAGATTTTGCATCAGAAGATGTATGAGGTCTGTCTATTAAATAATGAGACTGATTCAGTAACCCATCTTTATTTATCTGTATTACAATTCTAATGCTTGTCCCCTTCAATATACTCCCCATTCACACTCACACACCAATGCAGTCTTGTTTTCCACTGGTCGAAGGCCTGGAGCAGGTCAGTTTCTGTCAGCTGTTTCAACACATCTACTGTTTTCTTCTTTACTGCATCAACTGACTCAAAATGTGTTCCTTTAAGCACCAGTTTCACTTTAGAGAAAGTAAAAAAGTTGCATGGTGCTAAATCTGGTGAATATGGAGGATGTTCAAGTGTAGTAATGTGTTTATTGGTCAAAAACTGCTTCATAGAAAGTGCTGTGTGAACAGATGCTTTATCTTGATGAAGAATGAAACCATTTTTCTACACTTCTGGCCTTTATTCCCTAACTTTCTCTCAGCTTTGCCAAAATATCTTATAATAATACTGGTTCACTGTTCTGCCTTCTGAAACCCATTCTACCCTAATTACACCCTAGATGTAAAAACAAAACAAAATACCAATGAGTGTGGTTTTGAATGTGGACTTGCTATGACGTGCTTTTTTCATGGTGATGATGGTGTTTTCCAGTGCATTGACTGTTGTTTTGTCTCAGGATCATACTGGAAGATCCAGGTGTCATCCCAAGTGATGATTTTTTGAAAAAGGTTTAGGTCCACTTCAAGTTGCAGCAGAATGTTAGTGCAAATTTCCTTGCGGCATTCTTTTTGCTCTGGTGTGAGAACCCTAGGGGCCATCTTGGCACAAACTTTTCGCATGTTGAGCTCCTCATGCAAAATTTTCCACACAGTGTCGATGTCAATGTTCACAGCTTCAGCTATCATTTAGACACTGAGTCGGCAGTCTTCTCAAACAATCTGGCTGTTTCTTTCCACAATTTCTTTGGTTCTTGGAGTGGAAGATCATCCAGGGTGTTGATCGTCTTGCACATTCTCACGTTGTTCTCTGAATCTTTTGTGCCACTCAAACACATACCCATGAGACATGCAGTCTTCCTTGTAGGCCTCAATAAGCATTTCAAAAGATTCCATTGGTGTTTTGTTCATTTGTACTAAACATTTCAAATTGACAATATTGCTTGACTTTTAAACTTAGCATTTTTCCAGTACACAACAGACAGCACAGTTGCTTTAAATGACGACTGACATTTAACTGAATGCCCAAGAGTGTTGATGTTTGTTATGCAGGTTCAGACATGTTGAAGGTCGCCACTCAAGCATTCACAATCAGTTCTCTCTGATTTGTCTGAAAGGTAGAAACACAATCTCATTATTTAATAAGACAGACCTCATAGCTACAACATCAGAGCTCTGTCATTAGAGTTAAATATTCCAGTGTGACCTCCAAAACCTTACCTTAGAAGCCAGGCAACCCACAGACCTAGGGATTTCCAAGGCACTGCAGAGGAGGGTTGTAACTAAAGGAGTACTCACACCTCTTGTGGAAGCATGGGGCTTTGTGATAGGCAACTGTGACAGAACCCCAGGAGCAGGCTGGACACTTCTCCGCTGATCACTCCACTCTCCAGCACCTCACAAATCCCTATGTTGGTGGGCTTTCTGTGCAGAAAACAGGTTTTTGCATAAAAAAATGTGTGTCCATGCAGTATAATTCATAGAATCATAGAGTTGGAAGAGACCACAAGGGCCATCCAGTCCAACCCCCTTCCTTGCAGTAATATATAATCAAAGTACCCCTGACAGATGGACACCCAGCTTCTGTTTAAAAACCTCCAAAAAAGAAGACTCCAGCACACTCCCAGGCAGCAGCATATTCCACTGTTGAACAGCTCTTACCCTCAGGAAGTTCTTCCTCATGTTTAGGAGGAATCTCTTTTCCTGTAGTTTGAGCCCATTGCTCCATGTCCTAGTCTCTGCAGCAGCTGAAAACAAGCTTGCTGCCAATATTTAAACATGGCTATCATGTCCCCTCTTAACCTTCTCTTCTCCAGACTAAACATGCCCAGCTCCTAAGTCACTCCTCATAGGGCATAATGGCTTCCAGACCTCCTACCATCCTGGTCGTCCTCCTCTGAACACTCTCCAGCTTCTCAATATCCTTCTTGAATTGCGATGCCCAGAACTGGACACAGTATTCCAGGTGAGGTCTGACCAAAGCAGAATAAAGTGATACTATTACATCCCTCTACAACAATGGAGGACATTTGGATACAAGGAGAAAATTGTCCAAGGTTCTTGCTATTCAATTATCCTTCCTGACAGGGTTTCCCAACTGTTGGGAACCCTGTTTTTGTTTTGTTTTCCCCCAGGCTGGGAATGAATAGCAACTACTCTTTCCATCCTGAGCATGAAGTTATGGTGCATCTCCTTGAAGTGGGATCTCAGCGATAGATCAGATATATTGCTCCCATGATTTGGAAGCCAGCAGCTACCACTGAACAGAACTAGAATTTATTTCCTAAAGGACCAATCAGTAAACAGACTGAGTTAGGTTTCATAGCACCAGCCATTAGGGGTCAGTTGGTGGTTCCCCTCCTTGCCCTCATGGGCCCATGTCAGGAAAAAGAGAGATGGTGATACAGGAGTGTAAAGACAACTCACACATTTTCCCATTCCTGATGAACAAAAGGGTGTCACTAACACAGAGACACCTCGATGAAAAAATGGAACTGGCACAATATTCTTCACACTTCGGCACTATTTTTCTCCCCAGAAAATTCATTTGTGCTAAAACACAGGTCTTTCTTAGCACAGAAAATGTGTGTTGAGGGGAAGTAAACCACCTCTGGATACTCCCTGCCTGAGAAAACCCTGTGAAATTCATGGAGGCACCACAAATTGACAGGTAACTTGAAGGCATAAACACACTCCTTCTTGCAGGAAAAGAGATTCCCGTAAGAATTCCAGGAAGAATTCCTGGAAAGCACTGTCGGGAGTGCTTTGATTGTGTATTCCTGCAGGGAAGAATGGGGTTGGACTGGATGGCCCTTCTGGTCTCTTCTAGCTCTGTGATTCTATGATTCTGGCCAGTTGGCCAAACTTAGACCTTCTTTTCCCTTGTTGGCCACAGTTGTTTGTTGTTATCTGCCATCAAGTCACCTTCAACTTATGGTGACCCTATGAATGAGAGAACTCCAAGAGCTCGAGTCATCAATTGCCCTGCACAAGTCTTGCAAACTCTAGGCAGCCGTGACTTCTTTGATGTATTTGGATCCACCTGTAATGTGGCCTTCCTCTTTTCCTGCTGCCTTCCACTTTAATGCTGATGTTTGCCCTCAGGTCAGCTTCACCTTATGGTGACCCTATGCATGAGAGACCTCCAACAACCCCAGTTCACAAATGCCCTTTCCAGGTCTTTCAGATTCAGCGAAGCAGCCATGGCTTCCTTGATTTATAGGCTACATTACATTCCTCCAAACCTTTTTCCCACTTACACCCACTTTACAGAAGACCTTTCTCTGGCCCGCACTGCCTGGCTGATGTGGGCTGGGCTATAGTCAGAGCCATTAGCCATCATGACCTCTGAAAGTGAGCAATTAATAAACACAAATATTGAAGCGCAACCACCATTAATGGATTGTTTTGTAATAGTTGGAAACTGCCTTAAGGGTCCATGCGATAATAGGATAGATTAATAATTTAACAATAATGTAATAAATCAACAATAATGAGTTAATTAGATTTTAATCAACCCAGTGATCTTCCAATTCCATTTGTTCCATCAGTCATTCCAAGTAATTCTGCTTCCACTCTAAGCAGTTTTTGAATCTAAAACATGCAGAACGATTTTCCCCTGGGTAGTCAGTGGCCTCAGTCTTATTGTCAATGCCAACCAGAGGTCAACACATAGCTAAATTCCACTTACTCCATGGGTCCCCTCCAGTTTGAACTGACCATAGGATTGAATCATAGAACTAGAAGAGACCACAAGGGCCATCTAGTCCAACCCCCTGCCATGCAGGAATACACAATCAAATCATTCCCAACAGATGGCCATCCAGCCTCTGCTTAAAACCCTCCAAAAAAGGAGACTCCACCACACTCCCAGACAGTGTATTCCACTGCCAAACACCTCTTACTGTCAGGAAGTTCTTCCTAATATTTAGGTGAAATCTCTTTCCCTGTAGTTTAAACCCATTGCCCCATGTCCTAGTCTCTGGAGCAGCAAAAAACAAAATTGTTCCATCTTCAACATGACATCCTTTCAAATATTTAAACATGGCTATCATGTCACCTCTTCACCTTCTCTTCTCCATGCCAAACATACACAGCTCCCTAAGCTGCTCCTCATAGGGCATGGCTTCCAGACCACCCACCATTTTGGTCACCCTCTTCTGGACACCTTCCAGCTTGTCCATATCCTTCCTTAATTGTGGTGCCCAGAACTGGACACAGTCTTCCAGGTGAGGTCTGACCAAAGGGGAATAGAGTGGCACTATTATTTCCCTCGATCTAGACACTATACTCTTATTGATGCTGAAGCCAAAAGGTTCCCAAAATTGCATAACATATCATTGTGAAAGATGAATGATGAAAGATCAAATTCCTGCTCTTATATTCACTTTATGCAGACCTTCCTGTTTCAAATGTGTCCCCTCAAGTTACTTTTCTAAACAATCCCTTTTCTTGTCGCTTGCAATAAATGCAAAGAGGTAATGCCCCACACATCTCCCCCTGCTGTCTCTTTGTGGTCTTCCTCTACAAATCATTGAATAATAGAGTTGGAGGGGACCCGCAAGGGCCACCTAGTCCAACCCCCTGCCACTGCAGGAAATCTGCAGCTAAAGCATCCCTTACTTGTTTATCTCGGATTGGCCTTTTTAGTCATCAGCGCTTACAGAAAGCGCAGGATGAGTCCTTCCTGAATCTTCATTTGCAAAGAAAAGCCAGAGAGAGAGAGAGGTGATCATCCGGCTTCTTTTCAGAAACATCCAATGAATGAGAGCCCACCATCTCTGGAGGGAGTTTCTTTTTTCTATTAAACATTATTAAATATCACAGAGCTGATTCGTGTTAAGTGTGTGGTCTATTGAGACCCCAAGATCACAAATACTGCTGCCAAGCCCAATAGAAAACTGGAGTGTATATAGATTCCATATCCTAGTCTGGCATCCTTCTGTCAAGGAATCAATGAGGGAGCTGGTCTGTTTTGCCCGCCGGAGAGAACAAATTGAGCTGATAAGGTACAGTTGCCTTCCAGATCTGCAATTTTAATAAATAATAATAATAATAAAATGTATTTCTATCCCGCCCCTCTGCAACGCAATCAGGGCAGCTTACAATATAAAAACTCCATACCCTAGCCCGCCCACCCCTTAAAACAATATTAAATTAGAAAAGATTAAAAACATACGATAATTTAAAAATATTAAGTTAGAAAAGATTAAAATCATACAATAATATTTTTTTTTTTAATTCCAGTGGCAGCTCAAAGGGAAAGGACAGCCGAGTCTTGGGCAGGGATAGCTATTCAGGAAAGGCCTGGTGGAAAAGATCCATCTTGACAGCTTTTTTGAAGCTGTCTAAGGTGGTAATAAGACGGATCTTGTCCGGCAGGCCATTCCATAATCTGGGAGCAGTAGCAGAGAAGGCCCTCTGGGAGGTCACCAACAGCCTTGTTTTCATAGGTTGTAAACAGATTCCTCCCAGAGGACTGAAGTGCGCAGGGAGGGTCGTACGGAAGGAGGCGGTCCCAGAGGTAAGTTGGACCCAAGCCATGTAGGGCTTTAAAGGTCATAACCAACACCAGCCAGTGGAGAGCTTTTAGCACCGGTGTTATATGCTCTCTTCTGGAAACGCCAGAAATCAATCTGGCTGCCATGTTCTGAACTAGTTGGAGTTTCTGAGTCAAGCACAAGTGTAGCCCCATGTACAGCGCATTACAGAAATCCAGATGGGAGGTTACCAGTGCATGTACCACAGTTTCGAGATCCTTTGTATCCAGGAAAGGGCGTAGCTGGCGTATCAGCCGAAGTTAATAACAGGCACTCCTGACCATCGCATTTACCTGATTAGACATCTGGATCGACGAGTCCAGGGGCACCCCCAGACTGTGAACACAGTCCTTGGAGGAGAGTGTGGTTCCATTCAGGATTGGAAGTTGTATTCCCAGACCTGGTTTCGGGCCCGTAACTGTTAGTACCTCCGTTTTGTCTGGATTCAGTCTCAATTTGTTTTTCCTCATCTAGTCAATTACTGCTTTAAGACAATCATTGAGAGGAGAGACACTATCTGAAGCCGAAGCTGACGACCGAGACATGGAGAAATATATCTGGGTGTCATCAGCATACTGATGACACCGCACTCCATGCCTCTGAATTATCTCTCCCAGCGGCTTCATATAGATGTTAAATAGCATCGGGGACAGGATGGTGCCCTGAGGGACACCATAGTTAAGCTCTATTCTAGTAGAGCAACTGTCCCCGAGCCTCACCCTCTGGGATCTGCCTGAGAGAAAGGAACAGAACCACTGCAAGGCAGTGCCTCCGATTACTAACTCCCTCAGGTGATCCAAGAGGATGGAATGATCTATTGTATCGAAGGCCGCTGAGAGGTCCAAGAGCACCAACAGGGTCACACTACCCCTATTCCCCACAGTAAGTGGAGTTTAGGGGCCTTCCCCCTTCCAAATACTGCAAATTTCATTCAGAGCATTTTGGGACACATCACTCTCTGGCTTTTCTTCGCAAACGGCGATTCAGGAAGGACTCATCCTGCACTTTCTGCAAGCGCACTGATGACTAAAAAGGCCAATCCAAGATAAACAAGTCCGGTTGCAGAAAGCACAGCAGAAGGTCTCCTTGGGTGATGCTCCCAGGTTGTGATTCTTTCTGCGTTGTCGTTTCTCTTCAAGATTTGTTCAGCGTGAGTTCTCAAATAAGGGTGCAGCATTGTGGATAGTGCGTCTCCATGCCTCCCGATGTGAGGCCAGGGCAGACCATTGTTGGTGATCAATTTGGCCGAGCCTGAGAAGCTGTTTCAGGGAGTCCTTGTATTGCTTTTTGGAGCATGTAGAGTACTATTTTTGGGAGGCGATGGTCCTCCATCCTAGAAACGTGCCCTGCCCAGCGCAGCTGTGTTCTTAATATCATGGCCTCAATGCTGGTGATCCCTGCTTGCTCAAGGACAGCAACATTTGTCACATAGTCAGTCCAGTGTATATTTAGGATTGTGTGTAGACAGCGCTGATGAAAGCGTTCGAGGAGTCGTAAGTGGTGGCGATAGGTGACCCATGTTTCAGATCTATAAAGGAGAATAGACAGTACAATGACTCTATACACACTGATTTTTGTGCTTCGCCTCAGGTGTTTATTACTCCAGACTCTTTTGTAAAGTCTTCCAAATGCACTATATGCCTTTGCTAATCTGTGATTGATCTCTTTGTCAATCTTGGCATCTGAGGAGATGATGCTTCCCAGGTAGGCGAACTGCTGAACTGACTTGAGCACAGTGATGGGACAGATCATATTCTCTGCAAATTCTATGAGGAGTATTTTCATCATCTAGACAACCCCTTGGTCCCTTTGCTAGCTCCTCTGTGTAGTAACTTAACAGCAGCCCTCTCCTGAATGTGGACATTACGCCACTGCCCAATTCTAATTCCTGCAAACATTAAGTCCACTTACAAAAACTAAGTCCCCAACAGGATTCTAGACAATACTTTAATGGACTAGAAATATATTAACTCATTTATCAATTAAGAACCAAACCAGACAAATTAAAACCAGTTTAAAACAATTTTAAAAGTCCCAAAAGCTTTAATAAAAAGCCAGGTTTTGACTTTGTCTTGGAGTGTGGTGGACTCTCCTTCTTTGGGGGTTTTTAAACAGAGGCTGGATTGGCCATCTGTCAGGAGGGCTTTGACGGTGTATTCCTGCATGGCAGAATGAGGATGGACTGGATGGCCTTTGGGGTCTCTTCCCACTCTAGGATTCTATGACTCTGTAATTCTATGATTCTATAACTTGGCACCAAAACGGTCATGTTATTGGTGCCAATCAGGCCTCCAAGAGGAGGACATTCCACAACTGCGGTGCCATTGCAGAGAAGGCCCTCTCCCACGTTCTCCCACAAGGTGTTTCCCCTGCCAGTAGTGGAGAGACCCTCCAATAGACCTCAGATCTCAGGAAGCTAGAGAGAGAGAGCAGCACTCCCTCAAGTATCAAAGTCCCAAGCCATTTATGGCTTTAAATGTTGTCATCAGCATGCCGACGTACATTGGCAGTTAGTGCAGTTCCTTCAGAATTACTGTTATATGTTTTTATCTGATGTTTGCAATAGCTTCAATGTCTGAGTCATCTTCAAGGGCAGCCCCATGTAGAGTGCATTTCAATAGTCCAACCGGGAAGATACCAGTGTATAGACTACTGTGGCTCAGATCTTCAAAGATCTGAAAGGCTGTGATATGGAAGATGGAGGCATCTTCAGAGACTAGGACAAGAACCAGTGGATTAAGAACCACATGAAAGGAGATTCCAACTAAAACATTAGGAAGGCCACCTGATATTGAGAGCTGTTTGAAAATGGAATTTACCAGTGCTCCTTAAGCTATCTCATGTGGGATACTGGCAAGGTTCTGTCCCATTGTGCCAGGGACAAGCACCAAATGTGTGCCTGCTGGCTACAAGCATTTTCCTTCTTTTCTGGAAACTCACCATGAACTGGCAGCCAGTGGGTCATGAAACAGCACCAGTCAACGGGCCACCACTTTGAGTAGCCATAGAATAGGCTAAATCAGAAGGTGGTGGTCTTTCCTTCATTGGGGCTTATAAACAGAGACTCAATAGCTACCATTCAAGGGTATTTTAGTTTGGGATTCTTCCACTGGCCTTGGGGGCTGGACTAGATGGCCCTTGGGTTTCTTCCAAACCTATGATTCTATGAGTCTCAATTATCAGATTCAGTCATAGCAATTTTGGCAGCTGAGATCCAATTTTCTTGGATTTCAGCTGCCAAAATGCAATGACTAAATCTGATCACAACACCTGTCCCTGATGTTTATGCTGTTTCCTTTTTCAAAGACAGCAGTGGTGCCAACTTGTTTACTGACTTTTTTTCTTCCTTCTCCCTTTTTGGCATTCCTTCTTCAGCTACATAATTTTCTTCTCCATCACACTATTAGCAATTAATGCACAAGACGGACGACAGCTGCTTTCAGAACTGGGCTCATCCCATCCGATAGAAATACTGTTGCCACAGATATTAGCATCTCGACCACGAAACATTGTTCATTTGCTTGATTACAGCATTTTTCAAATGCTTTCTTCCCCTCCATTGACGTTCTGCTGGGAATATTCATAATGCTGGTGAGGAAAGAGAAGACATATCACATCTGAGTTTATCCTGGGAGGAAGAATACAGCATTTTTGTGCAAACATTCAGCGTGGATTCAGTCCAGCCATATTCAGGAAACACTCACTTCGGGCGCATCTACACTAGCGCTGTAATCCGGGGCCAGTCTGGAGCATTATGCCCCAGATTGACACAATGCTGGCAGCACATACTGGTGCAGATCCCTTCCAGAGCTGTGCCTTAGTCATGACAGTCCACTGGGCCGACCCTGCATTGGCCCTGCTGGCCTGTTGTCTTGGTGTTGCTGCCACTGCTGCCGCTTTCTCACCCATCAGCCAAGCAGCTTTCTGTGAGAGCTTCGCCATTGCTGCTGGTGGTAAGGTCAGAATGGGGTACCACACCCCATTGTGATCAACAAGGAGGGTGTCACTCTTCTTACCCAAATTCCTCAAAATGGCAGCGAGAGGCTGGGCAAGGGCAGGAACCTTTGACCTATGTATACCAGTAGTAACTGAGGAGACTTTAAGCTGGAACATACAATTAAATGTTTTTATTGGAAATTAATCTTAACAGCATTCACTCTTATATTCCAGCTTCACACCATCACACAAGGCTATTAACAAAAGCAGGAAGTATTTGGATAGAGGAATAGAGTAAGGGGATTGGGTTGTGGGTTATACAATACCAATTAAAGTGTTCCAGAGGAGGGTGACCAAAATGGTGAAAGGTCTGGAAGCCATGATGCCCTATGAAGAGCAGCTTAGGAAGCTGGGTATGTTTAGCCTGGAGAAGAGAAGGTTAAGAGGGGAAATGATAGCCATGTTTAAATATTTAAAGGGATGTCATAGTGAGGATGGAGCAAGCTTGTTTTCTGCTGCTCCAGAGACTAGGACACGGAGCAATGGGTTCAAACTCCAGGAAAAGAGATTCCACCTAAACATTAGGAAGAACTTCCAGACAGTAAGAGCTGTTCGGCAGTGGAATGCACTGCCTGGGAGTGCTGTGGGGTCTCCTCCTTTGGAGGTTTTTAAAGGGAGTCTGGATGGCCATCTGTCGGAGGTGCTTTGATTGTGTGTTCCTGCATGGCAGAAGGGGGTTGGACTGGATGGCTCTTCCAACTCTATGATTCTATGATCCTGGAGGGCTGAGATTCGTGCAGCAAAGACTTGATGAAGAGGAAGTGAGGACTGGTGATACAGACTGACAAGGTGACAGGAGGAATGTAGACATTTTGGTGGTGTTTTAGAGTGATATTTATATGTGATAATTCCCCTGAAGGAATGGGATTTAGCATAAAATACAATGGTTCTTGGAGTTTCTCTGGACTAGTCAAAGGGTTCTCTAGATGTCTAAGCAATCATTAATGGCCAATACATTTGGAACTGAATAGGAGCATGGAACTTCAATTGTTGGGGAGGAAGGGGAGAGGAAAAACCCATTTTGCAACCATTGAGGTCTCTGCTATTTTTGAGTGGATTTAGTGGATGACTCATCTCCAGGTATTAACTCTGACCTGAGTATTAACTGTTTGGGGAATTTCCAAAGGCCCTTCACTAGGTTGTACATGACTCCAGCCTTGATATGTGGGGATCCCTGGTTTACCTGCTAACCACATGGAAGGCGACATCAAGCCAAATTATTAAATATTGCCAATTATATGATATTGCAAGATGGGGGCTGCCAGAGTAGGTAACAGGATAGGGTTGACCTGCTTGGGTAGCTCCTTTAAAGTTCAGAGTAAAACCTGGTGTGGCTCCAATATGCCACTGGCATGGAAGCCACAGGCCGCTGCTACC
The DNA here is from genome assembly GCA_030847615.1 of Gambelia wislizenii. NCBI lineage: Eukaryota > Metazoa > Chordata > Lepidosauria > Squamata > Crotaphytidae > Gambelia > Gambelia wislizenii. Next base: position 496,721,104 of record JAUMIR010000001.1, on the reverse strand, counting down.
TAAACCACAGGTGTTCTGACTTTAAATCCACAAGGGAAATTTTTGAATTCAACGTGATCACCTTGGCCATTTCCTCTATGAGGAATGATGGACAGTAGCTCAGTGAGCTGGGCTTGGGCTGAGCTTCTACCCCAAGGGAATTGCCTTGTGCAGTCATGCAAACTTCATTATTGGATTTTGATTGAGTGCTTAGGCTGGGAAGGAAACCCAGCGGCCCAAGGCTGGATCCTTCTTTCTCAGTCTTCCTGGGCACTTCAAGCCCTGGGTTCCCCCAAACAAGCTGTAAATAATTGAGTCTGGAAGGAACTATATTTCTCTCTGTCTATCTGTCTTTGAGAGCAACCCTGTAAACTATCTGCTCTCTAGCCTAATGTGGGGCTGTCAGGAGGAGGCAATGGCTAAGATGCTTCACAGCACACAACCCTACATGCAGATTTGCACATTGATTGTTCTATGCAAACCTTCTGTGGAAAGACAGCATTATGCAGCTGAACCATGACACCAAATGCACAACCAGAATTGCATGAAATCACACATGCAATGAAAAGGTACATCATGTGCAACAGGCATTCATGTACAATGTTGCCATGTGTGCAGCTCTGCTTCTGCAACATTGACCTTAATGTGGCTGTTCCACATTGAAACAAGGATGCCCAACCACTTCCATAGAGGAATTGTAGTGCACGCACTGGTAACCCCGAAACTGGACTTTTGCAGTATGCTGTAAATTGGGCTATCTCTTTACCAAGTTCAGAAACTTCAATTGGTTCAAAACATGGCAGCCAGACTAGTCACTGGTACATCCAGGAGTGATCATATCACACCAATATTGAAATCATGCCACTGGCTGCCAAGGTATAAAGTGTATACCTGGGCAAGGTATAAAGTGTTGTTTGTTACCTTTAAAGCCCTACATGGTTTGGGTCCAGGTTACCTATGGGATCGCCTGCTCACGTATAATCTGCCCCATACACTCAGGTCCTCTGGGGGATATTTGTTTCAGCCAGCCAGGACCAGGTTGGCAACTGTCACCTAGAGGACTTTTTCTTCAGCCGCCCATAGACTCTAGAATGGCTTGCCGGAAGAGATATGACAGCTGAATACACTGTCAGAAATAAAAGTATCATTAAAGACCAGCCTCTTCCAACAGGCCTATCCAGATGATTACAAATTGTGAATTTTAAATTGTGTATTGATTGTTTTAAAATGTCTTTGTTTTACTTGTTCTTTTAAATTGATATGTGTTTTAACTGATCTGTGGTTTTAACCAAGGTTCTGCTTATTTGTTAATTTGTTGTTCCCTGCCTTGATCCATATGGTGAGGCAAATAAGAAATAATAATAATAATTATTATTATTATTATTATTGCATAAGAAACGAATAGGATGCCAAACAATCATTTTGTTCTTATCCTATTTGTCTCTGAACTGCCAGCATCCCTTGCAAGGTGGCTATATCACCAGTGTATCCATTGTTTTATCATGCTTCTTCAGTGCACACTTGCAAATGGGACCCAAGGCAGCTCACAACATAAATTAAAACATGGCAGTGGGGTTGGACTAGGTGACCCTTGTGGTCTCTTCCAGCTATGATATGATATGATTTGAGTGGTCATATTTAAAAATTGTAATTTTTAAAAGGCTTTTCTACCACTTTAATTAGTTGTGTTTACTAGGAGAGATTATTTAATTGTGTGTGAGAGACGGGGTAGTTTTATCATCATTGGGGGTTTTAGCTGAAATTTGTTTTAATCTATGCTGGGAGCTAGCATGGGTCCTATTGTGGGAGAAAGATGAGATAGAGGTGAAATAAATAAATATTTAAACTTTTGAGTTTGGAGGGAGGCTACTTGTTGTGGAGTGGAGAAAGCAGAAGGAAAAAAATGTGGTCTTTACTGTGGTTCCTGCAGTGTAGAAGACACCCCCAAGGTGCAGCGGTCAGTCTAGATGACCTCCCACTCACCCTTTCTAAAAAGGAGAATTCAGCAGGTGGCCATTTCTCAAGCCATTTGACGTGGGCAGGGAAGCCTTGGCAGACCTAGTTTGGCGACATGATCAAGCCATACATCACGGGACTTGAGAGGGGAGAGAGAGGAATGACCTTTTGATTAGAGTTTACACAAATACATCATCAAAGCCCCACTGATCAGCAAGTTGCTTTTCCGATGATCCATTCATGCCATACATCACCCGGGTGTCATTGAGGGATGATGGATTTGCAGCCTCCATCATCGGAATGCCATTGCTCAGCTAGAGAAGTGGGTGGTATGACAGGAGCAAAGGCTGGGCTCTTTTTTTCTTTAAAATGTCATTTAATATTTTGTTTTGTTTTGTTTTCTCTTTCTTTCAAGAAGAGGTTTAAGAGAGGGGCAAGAAAGGTGAGGAGGAAACAGCCCACTGGGAGCTTGTCTATATGGTAAAAATACTCCTGTTAGAATTTGGGGAGAATACCTTTTCTCCCAATGGGATCCCACATCATTTCGCCGTATTTGGAAGAAAAGGGGACAAAAACTCCAAATACTCCATGGAAAAAGCCTTTGCAGCTTTCACCATATTTTAAAAACAACTCCAAAGGAAATGTGCATTCCCGCTCATTGGGACAACCAATTTGCATTGCTGTTCATTCCCAATAAGAGCAGAAGTAGAAAGCTGATTGGTCAGACATGTGCAGGAGGCTGAGCTTGCTGGAAAGGCAAGCACCTGGAACCACCTTTTGGATTTTCTTTGCAGTGATCATGTGCCGAGGTGATGAAACAGCCTTTTTTTCCCCTGTTTATTTAAGTGAAAGATCGCACCTCCACACCTTGGATTTCCTTTTTTAAAAAAAAAAAATGTTTGGTGGCAGCAACTGGTGACAATAAAAATGCGAGTACAGTTGCCCCTCCACATTCGCGAACTTGACATTCGCAGTTTTGCTTATTCGCGGTTTTGGGAGGGGCCCCGGCCCCCCCAAACCCGTGACACGGGGCCTCCAGAGGCTCCGTGAAAGCACTGGGAGGGAGCGGGGAGGGCCGGGGAGGCCTCCACAGGGCCTTCGGAGACCCTCCGGAGACCCCGCGAAGGCCTTGGGAGGGAAGGGGGAGGGCTGGGGAGGCCTTCACGGGGCCCCCAGAGATGCTCCGGAGGCCCCATGAAGGCCCGGGGAGGGGTGGGGAGGGCCGAGGAGGACTCCATGGGGCCCCCGGGGTTGCTCTGGGAGGGCGGAGGGAGGCCGGGGAGAGTGACCACGAGGCCTCCGGAGGCCTCGGGGTCGCTCTGGGAGGGCGGCGGGAGGCCGGGGAGAGCGACCACGAGGCCTCCGGAGGCCCCGGGGTCGCTCTGGGAGGGCGGCGGCAAGGGCGGCGGGAGGCCGGGAAGAGCGACCACGAGGCCTCCGGAGGCCTCGAGGTCGCTCTGGGAGGGCGGCAGGAGGCCGGGGAGAGCGACCACGAGGCCCCCGTAGGGCTCCGTGTCACTCTGGGAGGGTGGGGAGCGGTCAGGAGGAGCGACCGCGAGGCCCCTAGAGTCCTCGGGGTCGCTTGGGGAGTGCGGGGGTGGTCGGGAGGAGGGACCGCGAGCCCGCGGGGAGGGCCGGGGAGGCCTCCACGGGGCCTTCGGAGACCCTCCGGAGACCCCGCGAAGGCCTTGGGAGGGAAGGGGGAGGGCTGGGGAGGCCTTCACGGGGCCCCCAGAGATGCTCCGGAGGCCCCATGAAGGCCCGGGGAGGGGTGGGGAGGGCCGAGGAGGCCTCCATGGGGCCCCCGGGGTTGCTCTGGGAGGGCGGAGGGAGGCCGGGGAGAGTGACCACGAGGCCTCCGGAGGCCTCGGGGTCGCTCTGGGAGGGCGGCGGGAGGGCGGCGGGAGGCCGGGAAGAGCGACCACGAGGCCTCCGGAGGCCTCGAGGTCGCTCTGGGAGGGCGGCGGGAGGCCGGGGAGAGCGACCACGAGGCCCCCGTAGGGCTCCGTGTCACTCTGGGAGGGCGGGGAGCGGTCAGGAGGAGCGACCGCGAGGCTCCTAGAGTCCTCGGGGTCGCTTGGGGAGTGCGGGGGTGGTCGAGAGGAGTGACCGCGAGGCTTCCGGAGGCCTCGGGGTTGCTTGCGGAGGGCGGGGGCGGCCAGGAGGAGCAACCACGAGGCCTCCAGAGGCTTTGGGGTCGCTTGGGGAGGGTGGGGGGGCGGTCGGGAGGAGCGACCATGAGGCCTCCAGAGGCCCCAGGGTCGCTCTGGGAGGGCGGCGGGAGGCCGGTGAGAGAGACCACGAGGCCTCCGGAGGCATCGGGGTCACTTGCGGAGGGCGGGGGGCGGCCAGGAGGAGCGACCACGAGACCTCCGGAGGCTTTGGGGTCGCTTGGGGAGGGTGGGGGCGGTCGGGAGGAGCGACCATGAGGCCTCCAGAGGCCCCAGGGTCGCTCTGGGAGAGCGGCGGGAGGCCGGTGAGAGAGAACACGAGGCCTCCGGAGGCGTCGGGGTCGCTCTGGGAGGGTGGCGGGAGGCCGGGGAGAGCTACCACGAGGCCTCCGGAGGCCCCAGGGTCGCTCTGGGAGGGCGGCGGGAGGGTGGGGAGAGCAACCACGAGGCCCCCGGAGGCCTCCGGGTCGCTCTGGGAGGGCGGGGGGCCGTCGGGAGGAGCAACCGCGAGGCCTCTGGAGGCCTCGGGGTCGCTCTGGGAGGGCAGCGGGAGGCCGGGGAACGCAACGACGAGGCCTCCGGAGGCCCCGGGGTCGCTCTGGGAGGGCGGCGGGAGGCCGGGGAGAGCGACCACGAGGCCCCGGAGGCCTCGGGGGTCGCTTGGGGAGGGCGGGGGTCGGCCGGGAGGAGCGACCGCGAGGCCTCTGGAGGCCTCGGGGTCGCTTGGGGAGGGCGGGGGGCGGCCGGGAAAAGCCACCGCGAGGCCTCCGGAGGCCTCTGGGTCGCTTGGGGAGGGCGGGGGGAGGCCGGGGAGAGCGACTACGAGGCCTCCGGAGGCCTCGGAGTCGCTCTGGGAGGGCAGCGGGAGGCCGGGGAACGCAACGACGAGGCCTCCGGAGGCCCTGGGGTCGCTCTGGGAGGGGGCGGGAGGCCGGTGAGAGAGACCACGAGGCCTCCGGAGGCCCCGGGGTCGCTCTGGGAGGGCGGCGGGAGGCCAGTGAGAGAGACCACAAGGCCTCCGGAGGCCCCAGGTTCGCTCTGGGAGGGCGGGGGGAGGCTGGGGAGAGCGCCCACGAGGCCTCTGGAGGCCTCGGGGTCGCTCTGCGAGGGCAGCGGGAGGCTGGGGAGAGCAACCAGGAGGCCCCCGGAGGCCTCCGGGTCGCTCTGGGAGGGCGTGGGGCGGTCAGGAAGAGCGACCGCGAGGCCTCTGGAGGCCTCAGGGTCGCTTGGGGAGGGTGGGGGCGGTCGGGAGGTGTGACCGCGAGGCCTCCGGAGGCCTCAGGGTCGCTCTGGGAGGGCGGGGGGAGGCCGGGGAGAGAGACCACGAGGCCTCCGGAGGCCCCGGGGTCGCTCTGGGAGGGCGGCAGGAGGCCGGGGAGAGCGACCACGAGGCCTCCGGAGGCCCCGGGGTCGCTCTGGGAGGGCGGCGGGAGGCCGGGGAGAGCGACCACGAGGCCCCCGTAGGCCTCCGTGTCACTCTCGGAGGGCGGGGGTGGTCAGGAGGAGCGACCGCGAGGCCCCTGGAGGCCTCGGGGTCACTTGGGGAGGGCGGTCGGGAAGAGCGACCGCGAGGCCTCCGGAGGCCTCGGGGTCGCTTGCGGAGGCCGGGGGGCAGCCAGGAGGAGCGACCACGAGGCGTCCGGAGGCTTTGGGGTCGCTTGGGGAGGGCAGGGGGGTTGGGATGAGCGATCACGAGGCCTCCGGAGGCCCCAGGGTCGCTCTGGGAGGGTGGCGGGAGGCCGGTGAGAGAGACCACGAGGCCTCTGGAGGCCCCGGGGTCGCTCTCGGAGGGCAGCGGGAGGCCGGGGAACGCAACCACGAGGCCGCCGGAGGCCCCGGGGTCGCTCTGGAAGGGCGGAGGGAGGCCGGTGAGAGAGACCACGAGGCCTCCGGAGGCCCCGGGGTCGCTCTGGGAGGGCGGCGGGAGGCCGGGGAGAGCGACCACGAGGCCTTCGGAGGCCCCGGGGTTGCTCTGGGAGGGCGGCGGGAGGCCGGGGAGAGCGACCACGAGGCCCCCGTAGGCCTCCGTGTCACTCTGGGAGGGCGGGGGGCGGTCAGGAGGAGCGACCGCGAGGCCCCTGGAGGCCTCGGGGTCTCTTGGGGAGGGCGGGGGTGGTCGGGAAGAGCGACAGCGAGGCCTCCGGAGGCCTCGGGGTCGCTTGCGGAGGGCGGGGGGCAGCCCGGAGGAGCGACCACGAGGCCTCCGGAGGTTTTGGGGTCGCTTGGGCAGGGCGGGGGGCGGTCGGGATGAGCAATCACGAGGCCTCCGGAGGCTCCAGGGTCGCTCTGGGAGGGCGGCGGGAGGCCGGTGAGAGAGACCACGAGGCCTCCGGAGGCCTCGGGGTCACTCTGGGAGGGTGGCGGGAGGCCGGGGAGAGCGACCACGAGGCCTCCGGAGGCCCCGGGGTCACTCTGGGAGGGAGGCGGGAGGGCGGGGAGAGCGACCTCGAGGCCCCCGGAGGCCTCGGGGTCGCTCTGGGAGAGCGGCGGGAGGCCGGGGAGAGTGACCACGAGGCCTCCGGAGGCCCCGGGGTCGCTCTGGGAGAGCGGCAGGAGGCCGGGGAGAGCGACCCCGAGGCCTCCGGAGGCCCCGGGGTCGCTCTGGGAGGGCTGCGGGAGGCCGGGGAGAGCGACCACGAGGCCCCCGTAGGCCTCCGTGTCGCTCTGGGAGGGCGGGCGGCGGTCAGGAGGAGCAACCGCGAGGCACCTGGAGGCCCCGGGGTCGCTTGGGGAGGGCGGGGGCAGCCGGGAAGACCCACCGCGAGGCCTCCGGAGGCATCGGGGTCATTTGCAGTGGGTGGGGGGCAGCCAGGAGGAGCGACCACGAGGCCTCCGGAGGCCTCAGGGTCGCTCTGGGAGGGCAGCGGGAGGCCGGGGAACGCAACCACGAGGCCTCCGGAGGCCCCGGGGTCGCTGTGGGAGGGCGGCGGGAGGCCCATGAGAGAGACCACGAGGCCTCCGGAGGCCCCGGGGTCGCTCTGGGAGGGCAGCGGGAGGCCGGTGAGAGAGACCACGAGGCCTCCGGAGGCCCCGGGGTCGCTCTGGGAGGGCGGGGGGAGGCCGGGGAGAGCGACCACGAGGCCTCCAGAGGCCTCGGGGTCACTCTGGGAGGGCGGCGGGAGGCCGGGGAGAGCGGCCACGAGGCCCCCGGAGGCCTCCGGGTCGCTCTGGGAGGGCGGGAGGCAGTTAGGAGGAGCGACTGCGAGGCCTCCGGAGGCCTTGGGGGTCGCTTGTGGAGGGCGGGGGCGGTCGGGAAAAGCCACCGCGAGGCCTCCAGAGGCCTCTGGGTCGCTTGGGGAGGGTGGGGGCGGCCAGGACGAGCTACCACGAGGCCTCCGGAGGCCTCCGGGGTCACTTGGGGAGGGCGGGGAGCGGCCAGATAGAGCGACCACGAGGCCTCCGGAGGCCTCAGGGTCACTTGGGTGGGTGGGGGGGGAGGGCTGTCATTATTCGCGGAATTTTCACATTCGCGGGGGTCTATGGAACCTAACCCCCGCAAATGTGAAGGGATAACTGTAATTCACTTGTGCCTACCATCTTGGTTCGTAGGCATGCCTGTTTGAACATCAAACACCTATGGCTTCACATGCCTGTGACCTTGAAAACAAACCATGGAGACAAAGGAAAGCTGCTGCAAGTTGGCGATAGTGCACATCAAACCACATTTTATTGCCTCATAGAGACAAGTGCTTCCAGTATGCTTCCCAGCTCAGTTCAAGGTGCTGGATTTGATCTTCAAAGACCTAAACATCTCGGTGGCAGTATATCTGAGAGACCACCTCTTCACATATGAGCCCCCCCAACCCACCTGAAATTTGAGATCCTCAGGAGAGGTGTATGTCCCATCACCCTGCAAGGCTAAGCTGGTGTTTACATGTGACTGGGCTTTCTCTGTAGCAGCAACCTGACTGTGGAACTCCCTGCTAAGGTAAGTTCCATACGAACTTCCTTCTTCTGGCTTTTCTTCGCAAATGAAGATTCAGGAAGGACTCATCCCGCGCTTTCTGCAAGTGTGCTGATGACTAAAAAGGCCAATCCGAGATAAACAAGTCCGGTTGCAGAAAGCACAGCAGAGGGTCTCCTTGGGTGATGTTTCCGGGTTGTGATTCTTTCCGAGTTGTTGCTTCTCTTCAAGATTTGTTTGGCGTGAGTTCTCAAATAAAGCTGCAGCATTGTGGATAGTGCATCTCCATGCCTCCCGACGTGAGGACAGGGCGGACCATTGTTGGTGATCAATTTGGCTGAACCTGAGATGTTGTTTCAGAGAGTCCTTGTATCGCTTTTTGGGAGCGCCCCTCTTACGCTGACCTGTGGTGAGTTCAACATAGAGTGCTATTTTTGGGAGGTGATGGTCCTCCAGCCTAGAAACGTGCCCTGCCCAGCACAGCTGTGTTCTCAATATCATGGCCTCAATGTTGGTGATCCCTGCTTGCTCAAGGACAGCAACATTCGTCACATAGTCCAGTGTATATTTAAGATTGTGCTTATACAGTGCTGATGGAAGCGTTTGAGGAGTCGTAAGTGGTGGCGATAGTTGACCCATGTTTCAGACCCATAAAGGAGAATAGACAGTACAATGGCTCTATACACACTGATTTTTGTGCTTTGCCTCAGGTGTTTATTACTCTAGACTCTTTTGTAAAGTCTTCAAAATGTGCTATATGCCTTTGCTAATCTGTGATCGATCTCTTTGTCAATCTTGGCATCTGAGGAGATGATGCTTTCCAGGTAGGTGAACTGCTGTACGGACTTGAGCACAGATTTGCCGATGGCAATGTGGGGATGGTGGTGTTCATCCTGTGGTGCAGGCTGGTAAAGAACTTCTGTTTTCTTCAGGTTGACTTCTAGCCCAAACAGCTCTGCAGCTGTTGCGAAGCAGGACGTTAGGCGCTGCAGAGCTTCTTCTGTGTGGGCAACAAGGGCAGCATCGTCAGCGAAGAGCAGCTCACGGACTAGATAGTTTAGAGTCTTAGTGTGAGCCCTCAGACGGCTTAATTTAAACAGGCTACCATCAGTACGGTAACGTATATAGATGCCATCATCTTCTTCAAGCTCTGCCGTAACCCTTTGGAGCATCATGCTGAAGAAGATTTTAAATAAAGTTGGAGCAAGAACAACAGGCTCTGAAAGAGCATCGTGAAAGAAACTTTTGCGATGTCCGTCATACTCGAGTGATGCCCAGTGCAGAATGCCAAGCAGATCATCGCCTTGTCAGATGTAAACTAAATCTTCATCTTAAGTTCAAACCTAAGAGGGATGGCATCTTAAAGAAGAGACTCCAAGTCTACAATCTTCAACAAGCTACCATGAGAGACAACTTCCAGGCAAATCTACAAACAAAACTTGAAGACTATCCTACAGATCCTTCTCCTACAGTGCTTTGGCAACATATCAAAAACAGTATCCTCCAGTCTGTGGAAAAATCCCTCAGGTTCTCCCACAAGAAAAATCAAGACTGGTTTGATGAAAACAACCAAGAGATCCAGGAGCTTTTGGCAAAGAAGAGAACTGCTCATAAGGCATACCTTGACTAGCCAGCTTTCCACCTCACATGTAGCAAACTACAACAAAAACTCCGAGACATGCAGAACAAGTGGTGGATCAATATAGCAGAAAAGACACAATGCTGTGCAGATCTGGGTGATCTTAGAGGATTTTATGAAGCTCTTAAAGCAATGTTTGGACTTACTTATCAGGTCCAAAGCTCCTTATACAGTACAGATAGTCAAACATTAATTACTGATAAAGCCTCCATCCTGAATCGATGGGCTGAACATTTTCAAAATCTCTTTAGTGCCAACCAAGTAGTCCAAGGCTCAGCTATCCAACATATGATACAAAAACCAATGAAAAATGAGCTGGGCATAGCTCCCACTTTGGAAGAGACCCTTAAGGCCATACAGCAGATAAAAAACGGCAAGGCAGCTGGGATTGATGGAATCCCACCTGAAGTTTGGAAACATGGAGGTCATGCACTCCACAATAAATTCAACAAACTCCTTGTGAATTGCTGGGAAAAGGGGGAACTGCCATTAGATCTCTGAGATGCAGTCATCACCCTGTACAAGAAAAAAGGAGCAAAATCTGATTGCTCAAACTATCGAGGCATAACACTGCTCTCTATTGCTGCAAAAATCCTTGCAAGGATACTCCTGAACAGATTAGTTCCTGCCATTGCAGAAGAACTTCTTCCTGAAAGCCAATGTGGCTTCAGAGCCAATAGGAGTACCACAGATATGGTATTTGCCCTTAGACAACTGCAAGAGAAATGCAGAAAGCAGAACAAGGGTCTCTATGTAACATTTGTTGACCTCACCAAAGCCTTCGACACCATGAGTAGGAAAGGTCTGTGGCAGATCCTGGAAAGACTAGGATGTCCCCCCAAATTCCCTTAAAATGATTATCTTACTACATGAGGGCCAGCATGGTCAAGTCATGAACTTCCTATAACCAGCTAAAACAGTGTCCTGCCTTTTGGCCTTTGATGTTCCAAACGGCTTCATCTGTTTTAATTGTCAGGTCTGAACTTATTTTTAAGGGCTGTCTTCAGTTAGTTTTAGAAGTTTTCATCTACAGAATTAATTGTTTTTATGTGTGGTGTGTAACCTCACTGGGCTGAGAGGTTATGTGTAAATACAGTAAGTGTGTGTGTGTTTGTGTGTCTGTGTGCCTTCAAGTTGTCTGTTGACTTATGGCAACCCCATGAATTTCACTGGGTTTTCTTAGGCAATGAATGATCATTTTGCCAGTTCCTTTCTCTGAAATATGGACTACAGCACCTGGGATTCATTGGCAGTCCTTCTGGGTATGGAGAAGGTTCTTCTCTTTGGACTGCCACTCCCAGAATTCTGGGAATAATACTCCAAAAAGGCTCCTTTCCCTGTGCTCTGTGAGTTACAGCCTTCAGTATTTGGAGAAAAGGGACCAAGGTCAGATCTTGCATGTGTACATGCCTTCAAGTCACCTGTCAGTTTATGCCCTGGGCATGAATTTCCTAGGGTTTTCTTAGGCAGGGGATCCTCAGAGGTGGTTTTGCCAGTTCCTTCCTTTTAAATACAGCCTACAGCACCTGGCATTCCTTGGCAGTCCTTCTGGGCTTGGGGAAGGTTCTTCTTTTTGGACTGCCACTCCCAGAATCCCCCAGCCAGCATTGCTAGCTGGAGGATTCTTGGAGTGACTGTCCAAAAAGGCAGCCTTTCCCATGCTCTGGAAGTTCTAGCCTGCAGCATTTGAGCAAAAGAGACCAAGGTCAGATCTTTTGTGAGTATGCACCTTCAAGTCACCTGTCAACTTACGGCAACCCTATGGATTTTATAGGGCTTTCGTAGGCAAGGAATTCTCAGAGGTAGGTTTTGCCAGTTCCCTCCTCCAAAATATGGTCTACAGCACCTGGTATTCATTGGTGGTCCCCAATCCAAGTACAAACCAGGGGTGTGCCTGCTTTGTATATTACCAGTGGTTTAGTAAACAGAAGATCAACATACAGGTAGAGATTATTTTGTATGAAGAAGCTTACAGTTCCAGGGTTTTAAGCCTTTGTGGTTACAGTTGCTTACTTAACTCTAATTACCTAGCATGAGTGGCTTGAGTATTGGACTTGGACTCCAGGACAGCAGGGTTTGAATCTCTGCTCAGCCATGGAAACTGCCTGGGTAACCCTGGGCATGCCACAGGGTTGCTTTCATCCATAGAGGGAGGCCATGGCATACCTCCTCTGGATAAATCTTGCAACGCACGGTGGAGTAATTGGTTTGCTGGACTAGAACTGCTAGAGACAAGCGTTCAACTCCCTGCTCAGCCAGAGGAAACCCCTGGGCAACTCTGAACAAATCACACTCTCTCAACTGTTACCCAAATTGCTCATGGAATTCCCACACAATATAGAGTTTCTAATATGTTTGGGGAAATTAGCAACAACTCGACTTAGTAATGCAACAGAGAGGACCTTTAAGCCTGTTTTTACCCCTACTAACTCTGAACTGACATACACACAAATGCATGATGAAAAGTTGACAATGATATTTATTAAGGTCTTTAAAAAAAAATAACACCAATCACACACACATTCATACAATGAAGCATTCACACAAGACCACTAGGAATGGAAGAAGAGATGTTAACAGAGGAATAGATAGGAAATACGACACCTGCCTCTGAGTCCAAAGTTTCAGAGCAGGCTGGCAATGTGAATGGATGAAGCAGGAATGGCTAACACAGAGAAACAGAGTGTCCCCAGGAGCTGAATCTGTGCATGCTGAAACAAGGTTTTGGGCCAGTAGTTATATCCAAAAATTATAGTTATATCAGGTGATGGAATTCCATATGTTGAAACAATCGGTTTCATGAAACTCCTGGGTTTGAACAATGGGTTTCTGATTATGTTAATGTGTTGCAACTACTCATTAATGTTAATGTGTTGCAACTACTCTAAATGTTCTGGTAATTAACTTTACAAAGTGTGAGCTGCCTCCTTAATGGCTGGGTCTGGGGATTATGGAAAAGGTGATACCTCTAGACAAAGGATTACTCCAACCACCAATGATGGGATCAATTGTCTGTCATTAGGGTGTGTGCAGGCAATGCCCTTATGTTTCCTTTAGTTTCGAATTTGTCAATAGTCCTTCTCTTGGGCAATACATGACTTCGCATGTGCCTTTGGGATCCTTACAGCGAGTCCCAGAGAGTTACTGTCCTCCTACACAGATGACTACTTTAATATGCCAAATTATTAATAAGCCAATTTTGAGGGTTCCTGAGGGTGGGGCTTGTCAAGGATGCTAACACAACCTCACAGGAAGGCAGTGACAAAACCTTTTTAGAAGAAATCTGGCCAAGAGCCTATGAGAGGGTTGCACTAAGGAGAAATTGACTTGAAGACACATAACAATTAGCTAGATCACGCTTACATCACACCAATACACTCGCTATCCTGACTAGAATTATTCTGAATAAAACCTCACATCTAACTCCTAGATAAAACTACTTGAATAAATGGTTCCCTTATTCTCAGTGACTCTGCTGTTACTCATCCAAACCCTAACTCTCATTAACTGACTCTTTTTCAATTTTCTCCTAATCTTAGCTGATCCTAACTATTCATCCAAAATGAGGGCAGAGACTGAAACATTGAAAAATATTCACAGCTACAACTTCTTATATTGCTTGGTCACTTTGCTTGCCTCTCTTCCTTGGATGCCTTAATTGCATTTAGAATCATAGAAACATACAGTTGGAAGAGACCATGAAGGCCATCCAGTCCAAAAACCAAACTGAAGGGTTCTGCCAAAAAATAACCAGGATAAACTAATCCCACTACCAATCATAAAAAGGCAACAATATGAAGAAATAAAAGGATAACTAAACCCTGGAGCAGAGAATCAATAAAGTTAAATTTCTAAAATGGTAACAATACCCCACTGAAAAGTGTGCAAATGCTAAAAATAAAATATTATAATGATAGTGAATAATAAAAACTCAAGGCCAGACGCGTTTCAACAACAGTCCTCCTCAGTGGCCTCCAAGCATTCAAAATGTATATATGTATAATAACTCCTCAGCTCACACAATGTGACTCTGCTCAATTCAAAAGCAACAAGCCCGCCCATCCAGTCCAACCCCATTTTGCCATCCAGGAAGATACAATCAAAGCAACTCCAACAGATGACCATCCAAGCTCTCTTTAAAAACCTCCAAAGAAGGAGACTCCACTACACTCCAGGGCAGCAGTGTATTCTACTCTTGAAAAGCTCTTATTGTCAGGAAGTTCTTCCTAATGGTTAGGTGGAATCTCTTTTCCTGTAGTTTGAAGCCATCACTGGACTACTGTGTCCAGTTCTGGGCACCATAATTCAAGGAGGATATTGACAAACTGGAACAGGCCCAGAGGAGGGTGACCAAAATGCTGAAAGGTCTGGAAGCCATGCCCTATGAGGAGCGGCTTAGGGAGCTGGGCATGTTTAGTCTGGAGAAGAGAAAGTTAAGAGGTGACATGATAGCCACATTTAAATTCTTAAAAGAATAGCATAGTGAATAAGGAGCAAGTTTGTTTTGTGCTGCTCCAGAGACTAGGACACGCAGCAATGGGTTAAAACTACAGGAAAAGAGATTCCACCTAAGCATTAGGAAGAACTTCCTGATGGTAAGAGCTGTTTGATAGCTGAATGTGCTGCCCCAGAGTCTGTTAGAGTCTCCTTCTTTTGAGGTTTTTAAACAGAGGCAGGATGGCTATCTGTCGGGAGTGCTTTGATTGTGTATTTCTGCATGGTGGAATGGGGTTGGACTGCATGCCCCTCATGGTCTCCTCCAACTTGAAAGTTCTATGATTCTATGCTCCGTGTCCTAGTCTCTGGAGCAGCAGAAAACAAGTTCATTCCATCTTTAATATGACATCTTTTCAAATATTTAAATATGGCTATAATGTCACCTCTTCAACCTTCTCTTCTCCAGACTAAACATACCCATTTCTAAATGCTCTACTCATCTTTGAAGTTACTACATGGCTAGAAATTTGGGAACAGAAGGAAAATTTCACAGGGTGGGGAAGGAGAATTCTTATTTGGGAAGGGGAATGTTCTCATTTTCGCCCCTACACTGCTGGAAAAGGAGATGCGACATTCCTAGACACATCCACTGAACCAAGCCATTTTCACAACAAACCTCTCTTTTTGTTGTTTCTGTCATGAAATCCGTGCTGGCAGTTGTGAATACAACATTTTGTGCCTCTCCAATTACGTCCTTTCTCCACCAGAACAATGCAGAACACCGATCAGTGCAGCTGCCAGACACCATCATTAGAGAGTGTCGCTCTAAGGGCTGAACTGAGTGCGAGATCTGTTTCAACAAGCTTGAAACTGGGGCCCTGAGCTACAGAATGCAGGATGAATCCCATACGATGAAGAACAATTAGCAGGGCTGTGCATCCATTAGGAACTAAAATGCCACCCAAAGGCCTCATCTCCCCCCCAGTAGAGCCAGTCCCACAAATGGGGTGATTTTAAGAAGCCAATTAACTCCCAAAGACTCCCTGGCTCCCTCCATCTGGGTCAATATATCCTCATTTGAGTTAATGAAAAGTACATTGGTTTGGAAACGAGGAATGAGGCGCTGAGCATCCGGAGATGGCGTTCTATGCCGAATGGAAATTAGCTGCTTAACAGCCCCCTAATACTGGCAGCAATAACCCTGCTAATTTATAATCTGCTTTTTAGAAACCACTGCCTGCTCCGTTGGCTCTTGGAAAGGTTGCCCTCTCTGTAAAGGGAAGGGATTAGAATGGGTCATGATCGCAGCGGATCGATCCAATTGATCGGGCTCCTAATATATTCAAGAAGCCGTTGAGAGATCTAATTAAGTCACTGTTGGGTCTGGAGTGGGTTATTTCCCCCCTCCCTTATTTTCTGGGGCTGGGAATTGAAAGTACTGCAACTTCCTATGAACAGTGTAGAAAGAAGAAGTAGGAGCTAACAAGTGAGAGGCATGCTGGAGCTTCTCCTGGGACTCTTCCCACTCAGGTCCAGCTTTGTTAGTCCCAACCAGAATCAACCCATTGAATCAACTGGGTTTACACCTATGTGTTGACTTACCTTTCCACATTTGAGCCAATGGGTCTGCTCTAGTTAGGAATAACCAACGGGATTCAGGCTAACATGTGATGTGAATGTGACCAGAGCCTGGAAAGTTACATTTTAAAAATCATTATTTACTTCTCATGGCAGAGCAATTCTACTACACTGCTTGGTACTAGCACTGGGCATTTTTGTCACTTGTTAATTGCTTTTTAAAAAATTACAAATACCAAAACTGACACTACTGACAGCCCAGCTCATTTCACTACTGAGTGCACAAAGCACTGCACGATTGAAGTGCAGCTCATGGCACACCTAATTGCATAACCCATTGCACTACCAAATGTGCAGCCCATTGCAAAAATGGATGTCCAAGCCATAGCGCAATTGAATCTGTCCCCTGATGAAGAGTTCAATGTGCATCACTTCATATTACTGAATGTGCAACCCAATTTAAAAAAAAATGAATGCACAACACATTGTACTGCTCAATGTGCAGTCTGTTGAATAACTGAACATGGAACTCTTTGCACTACTGAATATGCAATTCATAGACTCATAGAGTTAGAAGAGACGACAAAGGCCATCTAGTCCAACCCCCTGCCCTGCAGGAATGCACAAGCAAAGAATTCTCAGCAGATGGCCATGCAGCCTCTGTTTAAAAACCTCCAAAGAAGGAGACTCCACCACACTCCCACTGTCAAACAGCTCTTACCATCAGGAAGTTGTTCCAAATGTTTAAGTGGAATCCCTTTTCCTGGAGTTTCAATCCATTGCTCCATGTCATTGTCTCTGGAGCAGCAGAAAACAAGCTTGCTCCATCCTCAGTATGACATTCCAAAATTCCCTCCATCATTCATATGGTCATCCACCCACCCTAGCCAAAATCTTTCCTCCTGCCTTTGTCCCTTAAAACTGAACTTTCACCTCATTACCACACCCACTAGTTTTGCATTTCTATGGCTGTTCAAACAGTCTGCTCATAACAGTCCATTCCTAGGCACTAGTTCACTCTATGCGTCTGAGGAAGTAGACTAAGTCTACAAAAGCTTATTCTACCAGCTTCTTTCTCTCAGTTAATCTTAAAAGTGCTACAAGATCCTTTTGTGTACAATCACTGAATGGTTAGTCAATACATGGATAAATCCAACTGAGTCAGTGAATCTGTTCAGTGGCTCTGTCCTATCCTGTTCTAGCATAGGATTGGGTCGATTATGTCTAGCACCCACTGCTCCAAGTCATCATCCTCTAGCAAACAGAATTGTGACCAAGAGGGACCCAACACCATCTGATCCAGCAGGGCTCTTCTTGTTCTCTGAGATGATGCCTATTAGCATCTCCACCAGTCCTGAAGCCTCCAGGAGTGCTTACTTTATTATTATTAAACTAGCTGAACCCAGCATACCGTACATCATTAAAAAAAAACTCCGCCAAAAATGCCAGGTAGACTTCATGCCTGGTTGCCTGGATTCTGTTGCAGCAGCAGCTGTGGCGTCTCACTGCCACCACCAGTTGACTGCCTGGGTCCTGTCACAGTGGGAACAGAAATGATATTACTGTGTAGACTTAAATCATAAATGGGAATTGTGCAACCCTGAGACCCTGGTGAACTGGAAAGGCCTGCAGTCTTAGTAACTATAGCCAACACTGTAGCACATTGTTTGGTCACTCCCAGTATACAGATTGGCCGTGAGTGGCAGGAGTGGATTGTGAGGTGGAGAGGGAATTTGCATGTGGGTAGTGATTTGCATGTGGGTGGTGATTGGCTGAGGGAGTGACAGGAGCGGCCAATCAGCACACTTAAAGAGGCAACATACCTAAACCCATTGTACATACCCAAGAGGCAACATACCTACATACCGAAGGCCATTGTGCATACCCAAGAGTTTTATATAGAGATATAATAACAATATAAATTTAGATTTTTTTTCAAAATAATGAAAGGCAGCAGGGAAAAAAGCTACAGAACATTTGATGTTGTTACTCCTGTTGCTATTACTATTCCAATTATTCTCTCTCTCTGGCTTTTCTTCGCAAACGAAGATTCAGGAAGGACTCATCCCGCGCTTTCTGCAAGCACGCTGATGACTAAAAAGGCCAATCCAAGATAAACAAGTCTGGTTTCAGAAAGCACAGCAGAAGGTCTCCTTGGGTGATGTTTTTGGGTTGTGATTCTTTCTGCGTTGTCGTTTCTCTTCAAGACTTGTTCGGCGTGAGTTCTCAAATAAGGCTGCAGCATTGTGGATAGTGTGTCTCCATGCCTCCCGATGTGAGGCCAGGGCGGACCACTGTTGGTGATCAATTTGGCCAAGCCTGAGATGTTGTTTCAGGGAGTCCTTGTATCGCTTTTTTGGAGTGCCCCTCTTATGCTGACCCGTGGCGAGTTCACCGTAGAGTACTATTTTTGGGAGGCAATGGTCCTCCATCCTAGACACATGCCCTGCCCAGCGCAGCTGTGTTCTCAATATCATGGCCTCAATGCTAGTGATTGCTGCTTGCTCAAGGACAGCAACATTCGTCACATAGTCAGTCCAGTGTATATTTAGGATTGTGCGTAGACAGCGCTGATGAAAGCGTTCGAGGAGTCGTAGGTGGTGGCGATAGGTGACCCATGTTTCAGATCCATAAAGGAGGATAGACAGTACAATGGCTCTGTACACACTGATTTTTGTGCTTCGCCTCAGGTGTTTATTGCTCCAGACTCTTCTGTGAAGTCTTCCAAATGCACTATATGCCTTTGCTAATCTGTGATTGATCTCTTTGTCAAACTTGGCATCTGAGGAGATGATGCTTCCCAGGTCAGTGAACTGCTGAACAAACTTAAGCTATTACTACTCCAATTATCAGTATTGACAACATGGACAACAACAACTGGGCCGTGGTAATACAAATCTAGCAGTTCCCTAACCAGCATTTTCATTGGCTTGCAGCAGGGGAGGGGGAAGTAACTTTTACAACAAAGAGGAGAAGAAGGAAAGTAGGCATTCAGACTGAAGCAGCAGTTGGTGGCTCCTATGCCAGGGGTCAATGAATCCACTCTAAGTTTCATGGGAGCTCTCCAGTGTCCTGAAGGTTACCCTTTGCAGCAGGTTCATCACTTTGGATTGTTCCTTTAAAGTTCAGGCTAAAACCCAGAACGGATTTGCAATCTCACAACTCCCACACATGGCTTTTCCAAGTGGACATGTGCATGAATGCCAAGGCTTGAATTCCTCTTGTTTGATACAAAAGAAGAGTATGGAGCAAGGTGAAGAAAATAACTTTTTTTAAAAAATAAGGATCAGACTCACATGTGCAACACCCAGATTTCTGCCACTGTAGAAATGAAACCTCCTTGCGTTAAGCAGGTGGAGAGGATTGAAGCAGGGAAATCACCTTAGCACTGATCTGAAAAGAGGATTTTGGTAAATCTTCTCACTCAGGTTGTTGGAAAGTGTGTAAAGGGGGGAGTGAGGAAATGACACCCTCCAAGGCCCAGTTAATTGATAATCACACTTGTGTTAAATCCCAGAGGGTGAAATCATCAAAGCTGAGGATGAGAATAGAAAAATCACATGATCCAAATCTCTGGGGAAGCAGCTTTGGAGGAGTGCATAAATTTAACTGTCTGCTTATACCTTAAAGAGAGAGCCGGTGTGTTGCCGTGGTCTGAGTGCTGGACTAGAACTTTGGGAATCCAGAGTTCAAATCCTCACTCAGCCATGGAAACCCCCAGGTGACCTTGGGCAAGTCACACTCTCTCAGCCTCAAAGGAAGGCAATGGCAATCCTCCCCTGAGGAAATCTGGCCAAGAAAACCCCAGGAGAAGTTCACCATAAGTTGAGTCAATTTGAAGGCAATTACACATCTTATGTTTTACTAGAGAGACGGGAGTCCAGGGGCTCTTGCACACTGCACAATTATAGCACTATTATTCCATTTTAACGGCCATGGTTACATACTATGCCCCTCCAGGATTTGTAGTTTGAGGAGGCACTAGAGCTTTCAGGCAGAGAATTATAAATACCTGTCCCTGAACTGCACATCCGAAGATTCCAAAGGATGTTGCCGTGGCAGCAAAACTGGAATCATAGCATATAGTGTACTGATTTTATGAAGCTCTTAAAGCAGTGTTTGGACCTACTTATCAGGTCCAAAGCTCCTTATACAGTACAGATGGTCAAACATTAATTACTGATAAAGCCTCCATCCTAAATCGTTGGGCTGAACATTTTCAAAGTCTCTTTAGTGCCAACCGAGTAGTCCAAGCCTCAGCTATCCAACATATGATACAAAACCAATGAAAAATGAATTGGACATAGCTCCCACTTTGGAAGAGACCCTTAAGGCCATACAGCAGATGAAAAACGGCAAGGCAGCTGGGATTGATGGAATCCCACCTGAAGTTTGGAAACACGGAGGTCATGCACTCCACGAAAAATTCCACGAATTCCTTGTGAATTGCTGGGAAAAAGGGGAACTGCCATCAGACCTCCGAGATGCAGTCATCATCACCCTGTACAAGAAAAAAGGAGCAAAATCCGATTGCTCAAACTATCGAGGCATAACACTGCTCTCTATTGCTGGAAAAATCCTTGCAAGGATACTCCTGAACAGATTAGTTCCTGCTATTGCAGAAGAACTTCTCCCTGAAAGCCAATGTGGCTTCAGAGCCAATAGGAGTACTACAGACATGGTATTTGCCCTTAGACAACTGCAAGAAAAATGTAGGGAGCAGAACAAGGGTCTCTATGTAACATTTGTCGACCTCACCAAAGCCTTTGACACTGTAAGTAGAAAAGGTCTGTGGCAGATCCTGGAAAGACTAGGATGTCCCCCCAAATTCCTTAAAATGATTATCTTGCTACACGAGGGCCAGCGTGGTCAAGTCAGATATGGCGATGCTCTTTCAGAGCCCTTTCTAATAACTAATGGAGTGAAGCAAGGTTGTGTTCTTGCACCAACTTTATTTACAATCTTCTTTAGCACGATGCTCCAAAGGGCTATGGCAGAGCTTGAAGAAGACGACGGCATCTATATACGCTACCGTACTGATGGTAGCTTGTTTAACTTAAGCCGTCTGAGGGCTCACACTAAGACTCTAAACTATCTAGTCCGTGAGCTGCTCTTCGCCGATGATGCTGCCCTTGTTGCCCACACAGAAGCAGCTCTGCAGCGCCTAACATCCTGCTTTGCAACAGCTGCAGAGCTGTTTGGGCTAGAAGTCAACCTGAAGAAAACAGAAGTTCTTTACCAGCCTGCACCACAGGATGAACACCACCATCCCCACATTGCCGTCGGCAAATCTGTGCTCAAGTCCGTTCAGCAGTTCACCTACCTGGGAAGCATCATCTCCTCAGATGCCAAGATTGACAAAGAGATCGATCACAGATTAGCAAAGGCATATAGTGCATTTGGAAGACTTCACAAAAGAGTCTGGAGCAATAAACACCTGAGGCAAAGCACAAAAATCAGTGTGTATAGAGCCATCATACTGTCTATCCTCCTTTATGGATTTGAAATATGGGTCACCTATCGCCACCACCTACGACTCCTCGAGCGCTTTCATCAGCGCTGTCTATGCACAATCCTAAATATACACTGGACTGACTATGTGACGAATGTTGCTGTCCTTGAGCAAGCAGGGATCACCAGCATTGAGGCCATGATATTGAGAACACAGCTGCGCTGGGCAGGGCACGTTTCTAGGATGGAGGACCATCGCCTCCCAAAAATACTACTCTACAGTGAACTCGCCACGGGTCAGCGTAAGAGGGGCGCTCCAAAAAAGCGATACAAAGACTCCCTGAAACAACATCTCAGGCTTGGCCAAATTGATCACCAACAGTGGTCCGCCCTGGCCTCACATCGGGAGGCATGGAGACGCACTATCCACAATGCTGCATCCTTATTTGAGAACTCACGACGAACAAGTCTTGAAGAGAAATGACAACGCAGAAAGAATCACAACCCAAAAACATCACCCAAGGAGACCTTCTGCTGTGCTTTTTGCAACCGGACTTGTTTATCTCGGATTGGCCTTTTTAGTCATCAGCGCGCTTGCAGAAAGCGCGGGATGAGTCCTTCCTGAATCTTCGTTTGCGAAGAAAAGCCAGAGAGATAGAGTGTGACAGGGCCCCAAGAGGCTAACACTACCTCAGGTCTCCTGTTTCAGGACCCTTTCACATGACAGTTATGCTGCTAAAACTCCACTTTAACTGCCATGCTATGGAATCCTGGGATTTGCAATTTAGAGAACTGAATTCTCTAAATTCTGAGAGAGCTCTGGTGCCTCCCCAAACTACAAACCCCAGGATTCCATGGGATGTTGCCATGGCAGTGAAAATGGTACCAAAGCACTATAAATGTGTAGTATGAAAGGGCCTCAAGACTGCATAGCACCATTGCTGCATAACTCCACATGTGGAGATTTATTCTACCTCTGCTGAACAAGACGTTGGCTCTTTCTCCTTTTATTCTTTCATGCAAACGTCTTTGGGCTTGTCTGCACCAGTAAAAAACCCTGAATCCCCCCAAATCTGAATATAGAGTGGCCCCTCCATATCTGCAGAGGTTTGTTTCCTGAACCAGTGGAGAACACAGTTCCACAGTTACCACTTTTACATCAAAATCCCCCCTTATCCCTTCCTTGGACTGGGGTTTGACTTACGATGGATAGTACTTGTATCGGTGTGTGTTTAATTACAGGGTTAGTGTGCCTCTCCATTGACGCCCCCTTGTCGTGGGAGAGAGGCTTGTGTACCCTAATGATGTTTTGAGGTATGCTGGCGGTGGCATAATAGCCACCAGTAGGGTCTCCCATGCCAGACAGGTCAAAACCGAAGGGTCTGACAAAGAGTTTCAAAGGGCAGGATGGGCTCTCTAGTCTTGTGGCAACCGTCCTAGGAGAAGGAAAACTCTAATCCCAAACCCGGGCAGATGGTGCTCGTCCAACCCTGTAAGGTCAACCATCTAAGAGAAGGAAACTCTAATCAAACCTACGACCCGAGGACCTCGCTGCTACCGTCCATGCTTGCAAGGCCAGCAGACGAACCTTTGGTTTAAAGGGTGAGGCCAGTTCTGTGCATGTTGCGCTCCACCAGAAAAATCCATTGCACAGGCTCAAAGGACAAATAAAAAAAAAATCTTGAAGTACTCCTATTGGCTCTGGAGCCACATTGGCTTTTAGGAAGAAGTTCTTCTGCAATGGCAGGAACTAATCTGTTCAGGAGTATCAGGCAAGGATATTTGCAGCAATAGAGAGCAGTGTTATGCCTTGATAGTTTGAGCAATCGGATTTTGCTCCTTTTTTCTTGTACAGGGTGATGATGACTGCATCTCAGAGATCTGATGGCAGTTCCCCTTTTTCCCAGCAATTCAAAAGGAGTTTGTGGAATTTATCATGGAGTACATGACCTCCGTGTTTCCAAATTCAGGTGGGATTCCATCAATCCCAGCTGCCTTGCCATTTTTCATCTGCTATATGGCCTTAAGGGTCTCTTCCAAAGTGGGAGCTATGTCCAATTCATTTTTCATTGGTTTTTGTATCATATGTTGGATAGCTGAGCCTTGGACTACTTGGTTGGCACTAAAGAGACTTTGAAAGTGTTAAGCCCATCGATTCATGATGGAGGCTTAATTAGTAATCAATGTTTGGCCATCTGTACTGTATAACAGACATCGCAAATTTTTCTCTGGCGGACTAGAACATAGTCAATAAGGTGCCAATGTTTGGATCGGGGGATGCATCCAGGTTGTCTTCAAGCTATCTTTCTACTGAAAGATTGTGTTTGTAATAGTCAGCTGTTGTTCTGCACAGAACTCTAGCAGGAGGCGTCCGTTATCATTGCAATTTCCAACACCATGCTTGCCTAAGACACCTTTCCAGGCTTCCAGGTTCTTTCCTACTCTGGCATTGAAGTCACCAAGGATAATAATTTTATCTTCTACAGGGACTTTTTGTATAAGTTGGCGTAGGTCTGTGTAGAATCTGTCTTTCTCTACAGGGTCGGCTTGCATAGTTGGGGCATATATACTAAAGAGAACAACATGTGGGAGGCGTAAGGAAATAATGTGATCAGAGTGCCCTGTTCGCAAGGTTTCAAGTTTGGAGGCAATGGAGTTTTTAATCATAAAGCCTACTCCTGAAAGCTGTTTTTCGGTTTTGGGTTTGCCAGACCAGTAAAGTGTGTAGTCGGCACCGTGTTCCTCAAGGCTGCCTTCCTCATGGAGAGGAACTTCTCTAAGAGCAGCAATTTCAATATTAAGTCATGATAGTTCATGGGCTATTAGAGCAGAATGACGCTCAGGTCGTCCACTATCTGCAGAGTCTCGCATGGTTCTGATGTTCCAGCATGCAAGTGTCAGTTTATTTACACCTTTGGAGGCCGGTGTGTGCCTTTGTTTCTTTGCCTTTGTTTGACCGCATCAGAAGATGCTCGTTGGCCGCGGCTAGCCAAGCAGGTAGATTGGGAAGAGCTTTCATTAGGCCACCTTTTCTAGGCCCCTCTCCATATGAAGTAAGCAGTGCTCTCCTTTAAAAAGGCTGCTTGGTCATTCAGGATGCTGCTGAACAAGACTGTCATCTCCCAGGTCAGCCTCAAGCATCATCTCCTCAGATTTCAAGATTGACAAAGAGATCGATCACAGATTAGCAAAGGCATATAGCACATTTGGAAGACTTTTCAAAGAGTCTGGAGCAATAAACATCTGAGGCAAAGCACAAAAATCAGTGTGTATATAGCCATTATACTGTCTATTCTCCTTTATGGGTCTGAAACATAGGTCACCTATCGCCAACACTTACGACTCCTCAAACACTTTCATCAGCACTGTATACACACAATCCTAAATATACATTGGACTGACAATATGATGAACGTTGCTGTCCTTGAGCAAGCAGGGATCACCAGCATTGAGGCCATGATATTGAGAACACAGCTGTGCAGGGCAGGGTACATTTCTGGGATGGAGGACCATTGCCTCCCAAAAATAGTACTCTACAGTGAACTCGCCACAGGTCAGCGTAAGAGGGGTGCTCTGGAAAAGCAATACAAAGACTCCCTGAAACAATATCTCAGGCTTGGCCAAATTGATCACCAACAATGGTCTGCCCTGGCCTCACATCGGGTAACACAGAGATGCACTATCCACAATGCTGTACCTTATTTGAGAGCTCACGCCGAACAAGTCTTGAAGAGAAACGACAATGCAGAAAGAATCACAACCCAGAAACATCACCGAAGGAGACCTTCTGCTGCGCTTTCTGCAACTGGACTTGTTTATCTTGGATTGGCCTTTTCAGTCATCAGTGTGCTTGCAGAAAGCGCAGGATGAGTCCTTCCTGAATCTTCGTTTGCAAAGAAAAGCCAGAGAGAGTGTGTGTGCCAAATAAATAGCAGTAAGGGAAATAATTCATCATGAGTGTGGATCCATAGATTTTCCTTGGTTTTTTTCCAGGCTGTGAGGCCGTGTTCTGGAATAGTTTCTTTCTGATGTTTTGCCTGCATCTGTGGCTGGCATCTCTGAAGATGCCAGCCACAGATGCAGGCGAAATGTCAGAAAGAAACTATTCCAGAACACAGCCTCACAGCTCGGAAAAAACCCAAGGAAAATCTTTGAACTTTGTCTCCAACTTAGTTAACTTCAAATTGGTTGATAGTCCCACTCTGTGGTGACCATATAATTCCAGAATCTGCCAGGCTTCATAACAAGTTATTATGTTCTTTCCTTCCTCTCACTCTGTGTTCCAGTCAGCCTCTATTTCTCTCCATAATATTTCCACTGCATATACAGTCCCTCAGCTGCATTCACAACCATACACCCATTCCATATCTCTCCTCATCACATCTTCAGCTCTCCCTTTCAAATGTTACCCACCTGCTTTCACTCTAAGAGATGCCCCCCCCATACTGGGGGGAATTGGCTCCTTTATGCTCTCTTCCCATTTGCTCATCAACATTCCATCAGATGCTCATCACACGCTCTGCACAGAACCCCCTGCAGATAGCAAAACCCGCAGATGGTTGAGTCCTATATTAATCAATGGGTCAAGTTATTTTAGTCAAGGGCACCACCATTTTAGGTAGGCGATGCAATTTTAAGTATGGATACTGCACCATTTTAGGTATGGGTGCCTCCATTTTAAGTATGCAGAAATGATCCGTGGATGCTTGGATCCACAGATGTTGATATGGATGGCCCACTGTATTTTCCCCCTCACTGCTGGTCTCAGTTCAAGATGCTCATGGTGACATATTCATTGTTTTAATCTGAAATTGTTTACATTGTTTAATCTGGAGAGCACCCTGAAATCCCATAATATAGGGCAGGATGCAAATATTGTAATTAATAAAATACATGCATACATAAAACCCTCTTTGAGAAGTACAATGTCCAGACATGAACTAATCTTCAGCTCATCACTAGATCTATGATGTTTCACACAATGTTTTTGCTGATGTGTACAATATCATCGGGAATCTTGCGGGTGTCTCCCACATGCATAAGTTCCCCTACAGAAGCAATGGGACATTTTATCAAAATGCGGAATGTCTGCTTTCTGTTCAAGGTTGTGGAACTGGAGTTCCGCACATATTACATATCTATTACATATCACCATTTGATTGTGAATTCACTTGCATATTTGGTGTCTTGATTCCATTCAGCAGAAGGTCTGCATACCACAATCAATGTATAACTCCACAAGTGGAGATTTACTCTACATAATGTGTTACCTGAATTGCTGGGGTCCGAAGGTACCCACTCATGACCTTCAAATTATGATATTAAATTGGGGGAGTTTAATTAGCTCAAATATATGGCTGTGAAAGGCTGGGTAACTTGCGGGATCTTTTCACCTATGTAAATCAGTACTCATTTGCAGAGACTCCAAGTTAAAGTAAATAAAAATGATTTTATTGGAAAATACCATGGAAGCATTCACACAAACATACATGCACTCAAGAGATCCACACAAGGCTAACTAAGAGAAAGGCAGAAAGATTTGGACGGAGGAATAGATTTGGGATAATGGATTATAATTACCTGTCCCAAGAGCTGAGATTCATGCAGCAAAGAAACTCAGGCTTCAATATGAAGGTGCTACAGCAGTTCAGCAGAGTGATGGTGTCCAACTGTAGCATACTTTGGCTATGATTTGGGGGTAATCTTTTACCTGGTATCATACCCTTAAGGGGTGTTTTCTGTGTGAGACAATGCATAGATGAGTCTCCCATGGTTAAACAAAGAAAAATCCAGCTTTGTTGATTGCCACTAATGGCTGAGACATTAAGGTTGATGAGCTCACGGCAGCCTTTGTATTGTCGAGAGGAAAGGTGCATCCAGGGAAGATTAGCACATTCCACCTTAACTATTCTGACTAAGGGGTTTTGCTTAACCCTGCCTTGGTTGTGTTTGTTGGAGAATGTCCAAGACAACTTCATTAGGCCTTTGGGTGTCATGCCCTGCCTCTCAATGGACAGCGATGAGTAGCCCAAAGCTGAGAAAGTGTGCCAGGGCTAGGGCCAGGAGAACAAAGTGCCCAGTAGCCACAACCCTCTGGTTGGTGATGGGACATGCAATCACAGGAAATTTATACTGTAAAGAGCTGGCTTGGTATGATGTGCTACAGCCTGCAGGGGCCAGCAATGAGCAGGCTAAATGCAACTGCTGGGCATATCTATATTATGTCTGGGAGACAGCTGTGGAAACGGAAGTGTGGGGAGTGAACCCTTACCTGTATGGGAAAATGTTGTGTAACCCATGTGTATGAGAAACACACACTGTATAACCCATGACTGTATTGTATCTGTATAACTAGATGTTCCCACACACTGCCTATGTACTTGGATTTTGCCCTTAGACTGTTCACATGCAGTCTGAGCTATACAGTGCAGGACTGTGCTGTATGACCACTGTGTTATGTAGTCTGTTTGCTAGGAGTCTCAAACTCATTGCAAATATTGCTCCAACATGCTCTAGTAAAGAAAAGTAGTTTAGACACAAGCCTGAAAAGCCAGAGAGAGTGTCTGTGTGCTCATTTCCTCAGCCTGATGATTGCAACTCTGCTACAACAACTTTTGCTGCCTAGTCCTCTTGATATGCTCAGAGATACCAGTTTGCTACTGTGACAGAACGGAGTGTCGAGCAGCCACAACCTTCTGAAGAACATAATGCAGACTTACCTAGATTCCCCCATTGTCGACAGGAAAAGGAAACTCATAGGTGGTCACAGCATTTATATAGGAAGCACATAGCAATTAGAGAACACCTGCAAGATTCAGGCGGTACTATAAATAACCCAGCACCTCCTCTGGATGACAACCAACCTTCTTGGTGAAAGCTATAGTGGTGCTGTACTTTGTGACTGTCTGCCTGTTGCCTTGAACTCTGCCTTAGATCCATGACTTTGCATTTGGAATACCCCTCTGGACTGTTTGCCTGGCTTGCTGATCAACCATGTATGATCCCAGACTGAATTGTGCTTACTCTGCATTGCTGGTAAGCTGAATAAGACTCTGCTTCTCCCTGAACTGTGAGCTCATTCACTGGGAATCTGAAGGCTGCCTTGAGCAGAACAGGACATTGGTAACCTTCACTTGAACCTAATTTTGGTTTGTCCTGGTCTACCTTAGACCTCGTGAAATGTTCAGTATTGCCAAATTGTGAATTATTGGAGGGAGGGGGTTTAAGACTGGGTAACAAGTGGTATAGTGGTATGAGTGTCAGAGTAGGACTCTGGGTGAGCAGGGATCAAGTCCCCACTCAGTCATGGAAACCCACTGGGGGATCCTGGGCAAATCACACTCTCTCAGTCCCAAGAGAGGGCCATTGCAAGACCTCCTCTGAAGAAATCTGGCCAAGAAAACCCCATAAGGTTCACATTAGGGTCACCATGCATCGGAAATTACTTGAAGGCACACAAAACAACATCAACATCAACAAGTCACCCTGTTATCAACAGCCCCACTCAGGTCTTGCAAACTCAGGTCAATCATGGTTCCTTGATTGAGTCTATCCACTTGGAATGGGGTCTTCCTCTTTTCCTACTGTGTTCTACCTTGCCAAGCATCGTTGTCTTTTCTAGTGAGGTTGTCAAGACAGTGCTGTTTGACAAAGTGGAAAGTAATAGGAAAAG
This sequence comes from Gambelia wislizenii, assembly GCA_030847615.1. Classification (NCBI taxonomy): domain Eukaryota; kingdom Metazoa; phylum Chordata; class Lepidosauria; order Squamata; family Crotaphytidae; genus Gambelia; species Gambelia wislizenii. The sequence continues at coordinate 496,692,317 of JAUMIR010000001.1, read as the reverse complement.
AGGAAGACTATATTACAGATGGATAGCGTCAATCCAAGAAGCCGCAATGGCTGCCCTGAGTTTATCAATAATATCAATTAATCATAACCTTAACCCTAATCCTTACTCAAATGGTTTTGCAAGACAATCCCAGCCAGAAATGGTTTTAATTGCATTTTCTTGAAAAAAATTATCAATTATCAATTGATATGCAAGCAGAACTGTGCCATGCTGAAATGGCCATGCTGAACCAGCCACGCTGAACCATCCTAGACCCTGCTTTGTCTTCCAGACCTTTTAGAATTTGGTCATCCACTTCTGGACATGTTCCAGCTCATCAAAATCCACCCCTGTACCCCACATCCTCAGGCAAGAAACAAGAATCTACTGTATTCCTGAACTTGAGTCTTAAAAGTGAAGCTTGGACTCCAAGAACCTTCAAACCAGAGCCCCATTCACAGTTCCTCCACACCCACATCACTTAGTCCTGCAATTTGATCCTACTTTACGTGCTCTGACTCCATCCTCTGGAATCCTGGGACTTGTAGTTTAGTGAGCTACTTAGCATTCTCCACCATAGGCCCTGGTGCTGTAGCTCAGGAGATACCAGGTTCCCTTTCACCAGACTAGAAAAAACAAGATTCCAAAGGTGGGAAGTGCAGCACTTAAAGTGGTATCAGGCTGCTATAATTGTGCAATGTAGATGCCTCCCTGTTCTCACCATTCCATTTGTGGGCAAATGTGGTCATTTATGCTAACCCGACTGTCACGTCCAGCCTTGTTCGTCTTCCCCATACTTTTGCCCTGGCAGCTGCTGCTTAGCCAAATCTCTGAGCGTGACGGAAAATCAACCAGGAACATTTTAAAGAAAATTGGGCAGAAGCTGCTCACTGCTGCTGACCAGCCTAGAAAGTGAGATTTGCTAGCAGCCTCTCAGTTGAATGGCTCCTAATTATGGTGTCACCCAGCGCCCATTTGTTCCCAAGCAGACTGGCATCTGTTTCATCGACAGCAGCCACCTCTCCCAGTGTAATTGAAATTATTGTTTTTAGTGTACCTTGTCAGCAAAAAAAATGATATTCTTGCTGATATGACAGAAGCAGCTTCAATTCACTGCAATGCTCAACAGATACTGTCAGGCACAAGAAGGCAAGCTGTTTTCTCCTTTGCAGTGCAGACAGAAAAATCTCATGAATGGTTCTCCAAAGCTGTGGTAGTGGTAAGAGTGACAAGTGGTAGGGAGATACCTGGGGGAATGTGTTGGGTACACAGGCATCTCATACTAGACCAGGTGTAGGCTGTGATGTTCTGGCTGATGTTGTGTGCCTTCAAGTCAACTCTGACTTAATGCAACCTCATGCTATGGTTTTCTTGGCAAGATTTATTCTGAAGAGGTTTGCCATGTCCTTCCTCTGAGGCTGAGAAAGTGAGACTTGCCCACGGTCACTCAGTGGATTTCCATGGCTGAGCAGGGATTTGAACCAAGGCCTCCCATAATCTTAGTCGGATACCCAAATCACTACCTCACTCAGGTTTTTAAGATATATCCAACTGAGGTTTTTCATGGCCTTCATCTAAGGCTGAGAAAGTGTGACTTGCCCTGAACAGAGATTCAAACCATGGTCTCTCATAATCTTAGTCCAATACCCAAACCATAACATCACACTGGTTCTCTGATGTTCTGGACTTCTCTAAAAATGTTTTTGTGTTTACTATATTTCTATGTTCTTGTATTTTTAAGTATAGTTATGTATTTTGTGTATTATGAGAAATAAAGTAAGTAGTCGGTTGAGAGAGAGGGAGAGCATAGAATGTTGGAGGGTATTGATTATTGATTGACTGTCTGAATGGGATTTTTAAAAGGCTGGTGTGTATGACAGGCTGCTTTGTCAGGGTACTATTGCTTTAAGTGCAAAAGGAAAAATGTTGGAGCGACAGACCAAAAACTAGCACAGCTGAAGTGGGTTTCTTCAGAGCTGTGGCTAGGCAGAGGGCTGACTAGCAAACACTCCTATATAGTTGAAGGACAAGATGCATTATATGTGGGTTGGTGTTGTAGTGAAGAGGAGTGTTGGTGTGTGTTGGAGATATTGCTATTAAGATGATGAGGTTTGTTGTGTATGTACTTTATTTATACTGCAACTGAAGATAAAGGCCTCCAGATATCTTTGGATGAACCTCGCAGCCTGTAAGTCTTTTATGTGTGAACATGGGTCAGAACAGTGAAACGGCTGCTAGCTGAAGCCTCTGTTCTTATGCCCATTCTGCGGCACAGTTCTGCTGTTTGGCTACTCCTGGGTTAGTTTGTCCCCAGGCTGTGCCAGGTGCCTCTCAGTGGGCCTATACTGAGCAGACACTTTAACTATCATGGCTCCATCCCATAGAGTCCTGGGATTTGTAGTTTGTTGTGCCACCAGAGCTGTCCAACAGTGAAGGCTAAATATCTTACAAAACTACACATCCCAGCATTCCATAGTATTGAGCCATGGCAGTTAAAGCAGTGTCAAACTGCATTATCCCTGCAATGTGGCAACAGTCTTAGTCAGAGATTGGGATAGAATAGAAATTCATCAATTTCCCAGCTGAGGTTGAATTTGGAGTTGCCAAGACTTCAAGAAACTTATGCGGGGGGGGGGGGAAGGCATGCCAAAAGTTCCCCAAAATTGTAGGAAGTTTTCTTCTTGTTGTTGTTCCTGGCGCAACATAAACTGCACCCTCAGCTGCCTGGAAAGAGTATTTTTTGCACAGATCCCACAATTTGAATGTTGTACAATTTCCTTTCTGTACCAAAAGCTGCATGGTTTTTAAGGAAGGCTGCGCAGATTTCAGGAGAAGCTGGAGGAATGCCAGAAACCTAGTTTTCAGGGCAAGCTGCACAGATTTTGTGGAAAAGCTGCACAGTATCCCAACATTGTAGGAAAAAAAGAATTCCCAAGTGTCTTGAAGCTATGGGATGAAAAAGTTCGTTGTTTTTGACACTCACTGGCAGAAAAAATGATAATTACCATCAGTAGTACAAAGGATGATGGGAAGATGGTGCCAGCATAACAGGAGATGTTTAATGAGCTCCAATATCTTTGGAAGGTTTTGTTTTTCCCCTCGATCCTGCCCTATTTGGTTTTTTTTTAACTGGTTGTTGCACTGTGGTGAGCAAAAAAAACCAAAATCCACCATAAACCATTCTAGGGGCAGTTCACTAGTAACTCTTAAGGAATTGAGAAAAAGAAATTGCAACAGCATTTTACAAGCAAACCAGGTCATGCTGCCAATTTCCTATAAAAGAATAAACAAGGGTAGATGGGGGTCAGATTTCCTCTGAGCCAGCTTTTACATATACATTCTCATAATATTGATATGCCTGCTACAGAATGGCTTCCCAGTGTACCTGCCCATAAGAGAATTGTGGTAACTCTTGAACAGTCTACAATCCCTCTTATGTTGATGGAAAAGAACCCTTTTCTGTCCAACTTTTACATAATACCAATGTGGGCTTTTCTAGATTTAGCTATCACCTCTTTAATTATTCCTAAGCATAGTAGTGGGGTGCCTACAGAGGAAAGGGATAACTTGGGCTCAGCCAAATTGATCACCAAGAATGGTCCGCCCTGGCCTCACATCGGGAGGCATGGAGACGCACTATCCACAATGCTGCAGCCTTATTTGAGAACTCACGCCGAACAAGTCTTGAGGAGAAATGACAATGCAGAAAGAATCACAACCCAGAAACATCACCCAAGGAGACCCCCTGCTGTGCTTTCTGCAACTGGACTTGTTTAACTCAGATTGGCCTTTTTTGCCATCAGTGCGCTTGCAGAAAGCGTGGGATGATCCATTCCTGAATATTCATTTGCGAAGAAAAGCCAGAGAGAGAGAATTTCCAAAGAAACTTCTAGCAAGACCACGCTTCAGTCTAGTCCAGCCAAAATGTCTAGCATTGTAACAGAGGCACAATTTATAGGCCTAAGTGAATTAATCATCAATGAAGAACAAAAAAGACATTCCCTGTTGACTGGATGAGCTCAAAAACATGCTGTTTAGTACCAAGGACTTGGTTGAACCTCTGGCGAGTTTACTGTCCACTGATGAGGTCCCTCATGATGAGAGGGATGGATGGGGGCTCTATTGATGTCATGCTAGCATTGAATGAGGATGGCTTGATGACTACAATTCCAACACAACCCTCAGAGCCTAAGAGGGTTAGCAATATACTTCCTCTGCATGAGTTGTCTCCCAAACAGAAAACCCCTGTTCAATCAGAATCTGTGGATACTTGTGATGGTACAGAATTGACTATACCAGTTTGACAATTACACCTACTATCTTGGAATATGATGGGTTGGGGAAATAAATTCCATGATGCAGATTTTGCAATTTATCTACAAATACAAATATTTGAAATCCTTTGTGTGCAAGAGACACGGGCCCCTGAAACTATTTGGGCATCCATAGGATGAGATATGAGTTGGTTAAATGAGTAGAGTTAGAGCAGTGACAGCAACCAAAACAGTTAGGTGAAGTCAGAATGACATTGGTCAGCTCAGGATATGGATTTATGAGCAGGAATAGCTAGAGCAAAGGGGACAGTTAGTAGAGTCCTGGGCCCGTTGAAGGAGGAATCTACGAGGGGTTTTTGAAGAAGGCTAATTAGAATAAAAAATATACAGTTGGACCCCTGTATCCACAGAACCAATACTTACAGTTTCAGTTATCCACGGCTGAAAAAAATAGGGACACATACCATAGAGTCACACTGAAAAATGCATAGAGAGGTGTCCTCTCTAGGCATCTTCTAGGTCCTCCAACACAACTCTATAGTATGTTTGTACTATTTTAATGTTGTTGTATTTTAATAGGTTTCACTGTTATCTGCAGTTTCTGGTACTCGCGGTAAGTCTGGGGGTCCAACTTTCTAGGCATATAAGAGGTCCAGCACAGTGTGGTGGTTTCACTGTTGGAATAAGACTGTTGGAATAGGAGACCAGGGTTTGAATCCCCACTCAGCCATGGAAACCCACCAGGGGAATCTCAAGCAAGTCACACTCTCCGCCTCAGAGGATGGCAATGGCAAACCTCCTCTGAACAAACCTTCCCAAGAAACCCCAATGATGGTTCACCATAGGGTTGCCATAAGTAAGATAGCGTCTAGATCAAGGGAAGTAATAGTGCCACTTTATTCTGCCTTGGTCAGGCCTCACCTAGAATACTTTGTCCAGTTCTGGGCACCACAATTCAAAAAGGATATTGACAAATTGGAGCATGTCCAGAGGAGGGTGACAAAAATGGTGAAATGTCTGGAAACGATGCCTTATGAGCAAAGACTTAGGGAGCTGGGTATGTTTAGCCTGGAAAAAAGACGGTTAAGAGGTGATATGATAGCCCTGTTTAAGTATTTGAAGGGGTGTCACGTTGAGGATGGAGCAGGCTTGTTCTCTGCTGCTCCAGAAACTGGAACACGGAGCAATGGATGCAAGCTCCAGGAACAGAGATTCCACCTCAACATTAGGAGAAACTTTTGACAGTACGAGCTGTTCGGCAGAGGAACACACTCCCTCGGAGCGTGGTGGGGTCTCCTTCCTTGGAGGTCTTTAAACAGAGGCTGGATGGCCATCTGTCAGGGATGCTTTGATCGTGATTTCCTGCATGGCAGGGAGTTGGACTGGATGGCCCTCGTGGTCTCTTCCAACTCTGCAATTCTATGATTCTATGATTCTCTGAAATAAGAGATCTCAAAGTATATCTAGCCTGAACTCTTCTTAGAAGCCATAATGACTAGACTGAGGCTATTGTACTTTGGACATATCTTTTTTTTATACTCCGCTCTTCAGTCACAAGGGTATCAGAGTGGCTTACAAATTGTTTTTAAGCAATAGCAATTTACACATCTACACTGCATTAACCAATTTTTATTAGCTAATGGCCCCCACAAACCCGGTACTCATTTTACCTACCTACGAAAGGATGGAAGGCTGAGTGAACCTTGAAGCCCTCTGGAATCGAACTTGCAATGTGGTGACTTGCACGACTGGCATTTAACCACTGCACCACCAGGGCTCGTGAGATGACAGGGCTCATTAGAAAAGACAATAATTCTTGGTATAAAGAGGAAGGCAGTAGGAAATGAGGAAGGTGCCCTCTGTTTGCAAGGTTTCTCTGAGTAGGGCTTCTCTGTTCTGATATATCCCAGGATTTGGGGGTGGAGGCAGGGTAACCCCCTCTAGAGGGAATAACATATTGATGGTGGTGCCAGGAATAGCCAGGATGACAGACGTATCATTTGGGTATTTTTTTTAAAAAAACCCTGAGAACTATAAATACTGCAGCCATCAGCAACATATGGTTTATGGTTATTATCAGACTAGCATCTAAAATGCTGCAATTCTGCTAATGAAGATAGCAGGAACATCATGGCATTATAACACTTATTAGCACACGTAGCTACAATCATGCAAAAGAAATGCCATGGAATTAACGCACGAAGGCCACTAGCACTTCAAGAATGGGAGTTTACTTCCATGATTTGGTAAGATTTCAGCGGTTCTTGTGAGAAGACGTGAGCACACTTAAAACTAAAAAAAAATCCTTAATTAACAAAGTAAATAAACACACAAGCACTAAAACAAACCTAAAAACATACAAACTAAAGAGGACAGATCATGAAAAGAGCATCCTGTGTTTCATTTTCATATTCTCACCCAGATGTTTTCTCGTTGAGGACCACCCATTCACGCTGTAGTCTTGCGATTACAATGGGATGTGAGTTTGCATGCAATCAATAGCACAAAAAGAGCACTGTTGGCAATCTGTTCGTGGGTTGTCCCGTGAATGAGAAAGAATGCCTTTTTCGTGGCTGGAGCATGGAGGAAGAATGTGAAGATAATGATTTTGTGTGATAGCGGGGTCCCATTTGGGCTACCCTGACATCATAATCCCATGATTTTTGCCACGTCTGATATTGCCGTACCTGGAGGATCCCAATGTTTCCTTAAAGAGGAGAGGATGATGGTGTGCCAGTTTGCTTACAAAGTTTATGCATCCAGTAAAATATCTGCACCATTTTCTCAATTTGGCACACAACTGATTTATTAACCCTGTGTGGAGATCAATGAGCTAGTCAGCTCTCTGGAATTTCTCTCGGAGGCTTTCATTCTCCTGCATCCTTTTATTACATCAAAACAGAAAGATAAACACGTGTCCTCTCTTCCTCCTTGACAACTGTTGGATCTTTTTAAATGAACAAACTCCCTTTCTCAAGATAAGGTGGCTTTGAAGATGTGGTTCTCTTTATACCATAGATTGCTAAAAGAATGCAGGAAATGAGGGGCTTGCTATTTCTGTCTTACACACACACATGCACACACCTTTTTGAAATTTGAGTCCTGGCCTATTCTAGCATTTTCCTCCCAAGGTTTCTTGAAAAAGGAATAGTAACTCTCTTTTTAAAAAGAATATAGCTCCAGCTCCTACACAAATTGACAAAGGATTGATGGCTTGAATACTTGAATCCTTTACAAACCCTGCACTCCAAAGCAATTGAGAAGGTGGAAGCTGGAACATTTGCATGACAATTTTTAATCATTTCTGAGGAATGGAACCCCCTGGTGGTAATTTCTACCCCATTCTTAGTCCTAGTGCATTTGGGGAAAGAGGAGAAAAACTGGATAAAAATTGGTGATCAAATTGCTCCTGATCACTGAAAAGGCTGCTGTTCCTGAATTTTGCATGATCCCATCCCTCTGGCAGGAGGAATTTCATATGCACCAGAAACCAGTATTTCTGCCTTTTCTTCTTTCCCTTTCTGTTTCTTAGACTGGTGTTAAAATAATCTCTTAGGTGTCCCATAAAATCTACTGCTGCTACTGCTGCTGCTGCTACTACTATTATGATTATGATTATTTAAGCCAATGATTAATTTTAAATGTTCCAAAACAATATAAAAAACCAACACAATAATTTAGAGATGGATAAATCTCTCAGTTTTGCTTTCCCCCCTCATTGGATGAGATCTAACATTAAGGCTGGGTAAATTCCCATATGCTGAGTTACATATTTCCAACACTATCCTTTTGTTGAACGGCAATGTTGCACAACTGAACGAAGGCACAACCAAATGTGCATGTGCATCCATGTGCAATATGTTTCTTCATGCATAGTAGCATCATATATGCAACTCTGCTTGCAGAAACTTGAATGTGGCGGTTCCATGTGCAACTACTTCTCTTGGAGAATGAGTCTTAGAGCAAAGCAAGCCTGAACTTTTCCTAGAAGCCATATTGACAAAACAACTTATTATGCTTTAGAAACATTATGTAATGACATGGCTCATTGTGAAAGACAGTAATGCTGGGCAAAGTGGAAGACGGTAGGAAAAGAGGAAGGTGGATTGGTTTGATCAAGGAAGCCATGGCTACTCTGAGTTTGCAAGACTTGAGCAGGGCAGTTGGTTATCTTGGAGTCTCTCATTCGTAGGGTCATAATAAGTCAAAGTCAATTTGACAGAACATAGCAACAAAAACAAAGACACCAAACAGAATTCTAGCTGCTATTTTTTAAACCTCAAGTTCTTTCTCACTTGTATATGGAGAAATCTGCACAGAAGTATAAATTAACAGAAATTCTCACCCTATTAAATAAGTGTAGCTATTTCCAGCATGGAGAGATTCATGCTTTCTCTGCCTGCTATGTCACATTAAAGACAAGGAGCCTTTTGGGGGAGGGACCCCAAATGATACCCCAGTTCAAGCACCACAAGAGAACACAGCTGCACTGGGCAGGGCACATTTCTAGGATGGAGGACCATCGCCTCCCAAAAATAGTACTCTATGGTGAACTCGCCATGGGTCAGCGTAAGAGGGGCATTCCAAAAAAGCGATACAAGGACGCCCTGAAACAACATCTCAGGCTCGGTCAAATTGATCACCAACAGTGGTCCACCCTGGCCTCACATTGGGAGGCATGGAGACGCACGATCCACAATGCTGCAGCCTTATTTGAGAATTCACACTGAACGAGTCTTGAAGAGAAATGACAATGCAGAAAGAATCACAACCCGGAAACATTACCCAAGAATCACAACCCGGAAACATCACACTTCTGCTGTGCTTTCTGCAACCGGACTTGTTTATCTCGGATTGGCCTTTTTAGTCATCAGCGCACTTGCAGAAAGCGCGGGATGAGTCCTTCCTGAATCTTCGTTTGCGAAGAAAAGCCAGAGAGAGAGAGAATCAACTCTGGGATGTAGCTGAATTTCAAGGGTCTATCCAAGGTCCTGAACCTGTTGTGGAAATTAGGTTCAACACCTTGGAAAGTTTCTGCACAGTTCAAGACTCTGTTGTTGAGTGCCTTCAAGTCATTTCTGATTTATGGTGACCCTAACGTGAACCTATCATGGGGTCTACTTGGCAAAATTTGGTGGTTTGGAGGGGTTCCCCTTGCCTTCCTCTGAAGCCAAGAGTATGGCTTGCCCCCAGTCACCCAGTGGGTTTCCACAGCCAAGCTGGGATTCCAACCATGGTCTCCCAGTGTCCTAGGCCAACACTCAAACCGCTGCATCACGCTGTTCAAGACTAAGGCAATTATCAGACAAGCTCCTAAAAATGTTTCTGTCCCACCATATTTTAAAGCATAAGTATCTTGGCATAATAACATTTCTTATCACACATTGCTGCAATCATGAGAAAGAGCCACCCAGAATTATTGCAACACAATCACTAGCACTGTTTACAGCCATGTTTTTGCATGGGTGAGACTTTGGCAGTTCTCGCGAGAAGACACGAGCACAATTAAATGTCTAAAAATGCCTAAATTAGGCGAAAGATTTATACGATCCAAAGAGAAACCAGATTCAGTATTAACACCGGTTATAAAGGGGGGGGGAAATCCCAAATAATTTAAAGGAAAAAATGGGAAAGGAATTAAAGAGGACTAGACAAAACAGAGGGATGGATAGGATGGATGAATGAGAAAAGGCATATAAGGTTGGACTGGAGGGCCCTCGTGGTCTCTTCCAGCTCTGCAATTCTATGATTCTATGATTCTAAGAGAGAAATTATGTGGAATGAAAATTTCATGGTTTAATTGCATACAGTTAGAACAATGGATTAAAAATTGGAAAAAGAATCATAAAGAAACAAGGGAATTTACAAAATTTGAAAATTTGGTTAAAAAAAGTGAAAAGAGGGATGATAATGAAAGTTTGAAAGGTATTACAAGTGAATTATATAAAATATTGATAAAAATAAGGATAAAAAAGACAAAAGGGAATATTTAAGGAGAATATGGGAGGAAGATTTGAAACAAAAAACTGGAGATCATGAATGGGATAAGATTTGGAAACAAAGACATCTAAAAAATATGTCGATACGGATAAAAGAAAATTACTATAAAATAATATGGAGATGGTACTTGACACCAGCAAGATTGCATAATATAGACAAGAATCATTCTAGATATTGTTGGAGAGTTTGTCAAGTAATAGGTACATATATGCATATGTGGTGGAATTGTAAAATTGTGCAGCAGTTTTGGGAAATGGTTTTTATAGAAATAGAGAATATTCTGAATAGAAATATAGAAAGGAAACCGAGCATAGCATTGATGTCAATTTATAATGGAGAGAATGGGAACCAAGCAGAAAAGGATTTAATAACAAATTTATTAACGGCAGCAAGATTAATTATAGCAAGACATTGGAAAATGAAAATAAGTGTACAAGTGGAGGAGTGGTATAAAGAAGTTTGGAAAATGGCAATAAATGATAAGTTAACATGTAGAATTAAAGTAAGAAGAAGAAGTTGGAAAGAAAGTGATTTCGATAAAATTTGGAAAGTATTTATTAAAAAAGTATAACAGACAAAAGATGGGAGGTTACCTCCACGAGAAGAAATGAGATTCTGGAAAGATTAGGTAAGGGATAATGGCTCCGGTGAAGGGGAGCACTGAGGTAATGGGAGGGGGTAAGGGGAATTAATATTTTTGAATAGAATTATAGTAAAGAATCTATGTTAACTTTTGAAATTAGTTAATAGAAAAATTGTGATGTTTATGGTAATTTTATGTGTTACACTAAATAAGTATTGATTGGATATTATAATGTATGATTATAAAATTAATAAAAATATATTTTAAAATAAATAAATAAATACAAATAAAAACACCTAAATTAACAACAACAACAAAAGAGCACACAAGCACTGAAACACATTTAAAACCTTTTTTTTTTTTTATGTATTTACACCCCGCTCTTCAGCCACAAGGCTATCAGAGCGGCTTACAAATTGTTTTAAGCAATAGCAGTTTACACATCTACACTGCATTAAACAGTTTCCAATGTGTGTTAGCTAATTTCCCCCACAAGCTGGGTACTCAATTTACCGACCTACAAAAGGATGGAAGGCTGAGTGAACCTTGGAGCCCTCTGGAATTGAACTTGCAACGTGGTGGCTTGCAGGACTGGCATTTAACCACCGCGCCACCAAAAAAAAACCACCATGAGATATCAATTGGCAGCCTGGCCCACTAATAAAAAAGAATGCCTTTTGCACAGCAACAGAATGCAAGGAAGACAACTGCGTGTAATAGGGGAGCCCTTTCACGGTATCCTGTCATCATCATCACACCATATTTGCTGCATCTGATAATCTCCTAAAACCCAGCAATGTTCTACATTTGCAGCTTCTGCAAACCAGGCTCATACTGCATCAAAGCTCCAATACAGCAGAGGATTGTAACAATGCTGACTAACACCAGCGAGAGCATCTCTCAAGGAGATCTAACCAACACAACACGCTCAACCCATTCAATACTCCTCAGGTGTGTTGAAAGGAAATTAGCCTTAAAGAGATATTATACCACAAACCCTAAGGAAATTCACTGCCCCATTGCCAAGGGAGCCACTCACTTCCACAGGGACAAAGGAAGGAATTACATCTAGTACCATTTGTACAAGATCAAGTCTGAGCAGAGCTTCAGCAGCACCATCATTTGCATACAGCCTCCTAAGGAGAAGACTTTCCCCCAGAGAATTGCTGATGGAAGGGGGGGGGTGGAGAAAGTCACTTGCGTAATTACCTGAACAATTTAAGCAATTCAGGCGATATTTGATCCGTGCCCAGATTATTATAGATGCAGTAATGTCAAAGTGACAGACTCGGAATGAGCCCAAGTGTAGGCTGAGTTTCTCCAAATTGCTGAATTATGGGCCAATGCATATTCAATTCTTTAGAAGGGACCAAAGGATATTTGCAATTAATGGCGTTGGCAGAAATCAAAGCTAGATTAGCACAAAAGACATTTAGGGCAGAAAGAATTAGAAAGAGGAAAAGTACCTGGGTGCGGGAAGGGAGAGAGAGAGAGAAGGCACTTTTACAGCAGCTTTGTTCACAGAATTGGTTGGGAATGGTGCAAGCAAACTTGTTTTTGCCATTTCTTATATACTGTAAGGGACGCAATTTTACTACACCATTGTATATAACGATACTTGCGAATCTATGCATTTTGGTATCCATAGGGGGGCAAGGGTGTATTTATTTATTTATTTGATTTCATTCATTCTCTCAGAATGGGACCCAAGGTGGCTTACAACACATAAAAAACAATTTAAAAATGTAACAGTTAAAAGCTAAAAGCAATTAAAATGGTTACAATTTAAAATTATATATAAAACAGATAAAGGTTAAAAGAACAAAAACACATACCAATAAAAGCCTCTGTCCCACAGCTATGATGTAAAAGCCTGCTTGCATAAAACCATATTTGCCTGCTGGTGAAAGGAAAGCTGGGAGGATGGCAGCCTAGCCTCCTGTGGAAGTGAGTTCCAGAGGGTGGGAGCAGCCACTGAGAAGTCTCTCTCTCTCGTGTCCTCACCAAGCGAGTTTGTGATAGTGGCAGGACCAAGAGAAAGCCTTTCCCTGATGGTCTTAAAATTCTGGCAGGTTCTTAAAATTCTGGCAGTCATTAAAATAGTATGGACCCAAGCTGTATAGGGCTTTATAGGTCATGACCAGCACTTGGAAATGTGTCTGGAAATGAACCAGTAGCCTGCGGATACCAAGGCCCCAATGTAAAAGTTTCCCAAACTGAAACGTTGAACTCCGAACTTGGAATACATATCTGTTCAGGATTACATGTGGATACGTGAAACCATGGATAATAGTGAACCCTATTGAAATGAATGACTTCTGGGTCAACTTCCAGTGGAACCTTACCATAGAATTGCATGGGAGGACCTAGAAAATTCCTAGAGAGGACATATTTTTCAGCATGGATAAGTGAAACCATGGATGCTGGTCCTCTGGATACAAGGGTCAACCTGTAGTTACTAATTTTGGATTATGACTCCTGGAACCTCTAGCCAGAGATTTGAGGAGTTGAAAAGCTATTATTCCAGGCTCTGTTCTAACTCTCCTTGTTTGACCCAACAACCCAATATCAGGCCAGCAGTCATTTAAAACCAGACAAGAACTTTTAGCCCCAGTCTTGGTAAAAATGTTTCCTGGGCCTTGTAGACCAGCGGCTCTCAAACTCTGGTCCTCCAAGGGTTTTGGACTGCAGAATCCAGCCTCTCAGACCCACTGTGCGGCTACAGCCAATTTCTTTGCAAGAGGTGACCATTGAGAATTCCATAACTAAACACAGCTGGGAAGCTGCAGCATTATAAGCCATGCAGCTGCTCAGGGCCAGGATAAGAAGCAACTCCTCATCCTGGTGAATATCCACCAGCAGGTTCCTCTTAAGTTTCAGATTCCTGAATTGGTTGCAAGAGTTCAAGGTTCTTGGAGAGTGTTCTGGCTCTGTTTACTGCTAAAAGCAGTGAAATTCTGATGATGCTTAATGACCCTTGAATCTGGGTGATGATGAATGACCTGGCTCTCGACCTAGGACTGTTATCAGCTCATGCTATACAGTAAGGCTATCTTCAGGATCTGCATCGACAGTTTCACTTACCTGCATCTGAAAAAAATATGTCCTCTCTAGCCATCTTCTAGGTCTTCCAGCACGACTGTATGGTGTGTGTCTTCCAGAAGCTGACCATAGAGTCCTGCTGGAAGACCTAGAAGATGCCTAGAGAGGTGTTCTCTCTATGAATCACTGGGTCCTCCAGTGCGACTCTATGGTATGCTTGGGCTGGAAGTAATTCATTTTAATAGGGTTCATTATTGTCCATGGTTTCCGGTATCCACAGTAAGTCTGGGAGCATATCCCCCGTGGATACTCCCTTCTCCTGGCATACCTTCCTGCTCTCCCAGTAGTAAATTTAACTTCCTTCAACTTCATGCAGCCCATAAGTTATGGGTTCCCCCTATCTTAAAGATTATGACCACACCATCACCTTTCATTGCAGTTATGACTAATTTGTTGCCTGGATCTCTAATCCAATGAACTCCAATGACATGGGACTTACTAGTTCCAACTGGCCATTGCTCGTGTACTATGTTAGGTGAATCAAATATATCAGGGGGAGGCAACTGCAAGAGGTCTGATGGCCAGTCCTCTGTCCTGCAGACCTTCCAGGTAGTACATGGACAGCCAAACATTGAGGATGGGGAAACACGGAAGTGGCTGGAAGTCCACTTCTGGTTTTGAAAAAGAGAATGCTTTTGATGATAAACAGTCCAGGAGTGTCTTGCAAACTATTTAAAGGGTGCATTTCTGCTCCTGGTAGTTTCCAGGAGAGGCAATTCACCCTCTTGGGCAAGACAGAAAAGGGGGAGTCCAGAGAAATCTGGAGGGAGTGAGAGCCAAAAAAAAAAAAAAAAAAAATAGCCGTGAAGCCACAAGCAGCCCCTGGGGTAGAGTTTGCCCACCTATGAAATATATGGTACCTGGTGGTAAGAGCTGTTCCAAAGTGGAATAGTCTGCCTCCGAGGGGGTGGACTCTCCTTCTTTGGAAGTCTTTAAACAGAGTTTGGGTGGGCATCTCTTGGGAGTGCCTTAACTGTGGATTCCTGCTTGGCAGGAGGTTGGACAGGATGGCCCCTGAGGTCCCTTCCAAGTCTATGATTCTGTGAAAGAGAGTCCCTCTTTCTTTCTAGGGGAATTTAAACCCAGTACATGGGGCCCTTTGAAGGATGATGGCCTTCTGGCACAAAGGTAGGACTGGACAAAGGAGGAGGAGAGACGCTGATACTACATGCCTAAAACAGGAGCAAGCACAGCCCTCGTTCTCTTTCCTGTTCACAGGAAGCCTGTTAAGTCTTATTCATCTTTCCTAGGGCTTTTCCTCCGCATCACTTCCAATAAGCAAGTTCCTATTTACCATCACCTTCACCACCATCATCGTCTCAATTTCACAACCTACCAGGTGGATGGAGTTTTGGACCATCAGTGATTCAGATTCTATCCAAAGCTGCTGACACATTGCAGAAATGATGCCATTTGACACTGCTTTAACTGCCATGGCTCAATGCTATGGAATTCTGGGAGTTGTAGTTTTGTGAAAGATTTAGCCTTCTCTGTCAGAGAGCTCTGGTGCCATGGCAAACTACAAATCCCAGTTTTCCATAGGATGGAGCCATGATAGTTAAAGCAATGTCAAACTGGATTATTTCTGCAGGGTGTCAGCAGCCCAAGAGCCTAGGAATCCATGAGTTGTCTTTGGATAATGTGGCACATTCCAACTAGTGTCACCTTTCCATGATGAGCACCTCTCACCCCTGATACATGGTGATGGTAAAGAGATTCTACCTAAACATGAGGAAGAACTTCCTGATGGTAAAAGCTGTTTGGCAGTGGATTGTGCTGCTGCCTCAGAGTGTGGTGGAGCCTCCATCTTTGGAGGTTTTTAACAGAGGCTGGATGGCCATCTGTTGGGAATGTTTTGATTGGGTATTCCTGCATGGCAGAAGGGGGTTGGACTAGATGGCCCTTATGGTCTCTTCCAACTCTATGATTCTATGATAACACTGACTGGTTATTGTTATTGTTGTTGCTTGGTGGGCTTTGCTGCAAAACTCCACCAGCCCTCAAGATATCTCGAGACAGTCATTCATGGATGGGTGTGGAGCCTCTCTCTCTCTTTTCCCTTTCTCTCCCTCTTTCTCTCTTTAATTAAAAAAAAGGGAACGGTTCCCCAGCCAGCAGCACCTCGCAGCCATCTGCTGAGTGCTTCATTTCTCAAAGCAAATAGCTTATTACCAACATGCACAAAAGGGGGTTTATTTGAAGCAATTAAATAACAACCCAAAAATTATACAGCTGTGGGCTTCGAAATATGGTTAATTACATGACTTTTTTCCCCCCCTCCTATAAATGGAGGGGGAAATCTGGCTGAAATGATACAGGAATAAGCTTGTCTTACTGCTCTGAAAAGTTTGCAGCTATCAATAGGTTTCTACAAAAAAATAATCATCCAGTATTATAACATCAGTTTTGCATTAACTATAAACACACTGGATCTTATATGCAACACACAGTTGGAAAAGGGCAAAGGATATGCTTTAGATTGCTGGTACAGCATAAGATACAGGCCAAACCCCATATTCACAGAGGATACGTTCCAAGTCCCCTCGTGAATACCTGAAACTGTGGATAATAGGGAACCCTATTATTTTCAATGAGATGAACCCTGGAAGTTTACCATAGAATCACACTGGAGAACCTAGAAATGCCTAGAGAGAACATGGGGGTTTTTTTGGATGTGGATAAGTGTAACTTTGGAAACTGAATCTGTGGATATAGGGGTTTATCTGTACATGCTAAATTGCTACTACAAGATGATGGAATTTGCATATGGATAACTGGGATAGTAGAGTTGGAAAGGACCACAAGGGCCATCTAGTCCAACCCCTTCCCATGAAGGAGTATACAACTAAAGCACTCCTGAAAGATGCCCATCCAAAGACTTCCAAAGATGGAGAGTCTACCTCCCTCTGAAGCAATCCATTCCGCTGTCAAACAGTTCTTACAATAAAGATGTTCTTCCTAATTTTTAGGTGGATTTTTTTTAATTGCCATTTGAATCCATTGGTCTGTGTCCTAGACTCTGGAACAGCAGAAAATCAGCTATGCTCTATGAGGAGTGGCTTATGGACCTGGGTATTTAGCCTGGAAAAGAGAAGGTTAAGAGGTAACATGATACCCATGTTTAAATATTTCAAGGGATGTCATATTGAACAGGGAGCAAGTTTGTTTTCTGCTGCTCCAGAGACTAGGAGATGGAGCAATGGACTCAACGGGGAAAAAACATTCCACCTAACAAAAGAGATTCAGCCTAAACAGTAAGAGCTGTTTGCCAGCGGAATCACTGCCTGGGAGTGTGGGCAAGTCTTTCTTTGGAGGCTTTTAAACAGAGGCTGGATGGACAACTGTTGGGAGTGCTTTGATGGTGTGTTCCTGCAGAGCAGGGGGTTGGACTAGATGGCCCTTGTGGTCTCTTCCAGCTCTATCATTCTATGCTTCTATGATACACTCCGTCTTCTATGTGATATCTTTTCAGAGGTTTAAAGATGGCCATCATATTACCATCATATTACCTCTCAACATATCCATGCAATCAGTTAATGGATGGGGACTCAACACGGATAAATCTAATTTGTTTGGTGGGTTTGCTCTAGTAAGGAACAAATAGGAACAGATTAGTCAAAGAATGTTTGCATTGGAAGCCCCATCTAATCTAATCTAATACCCCGCAATGCATGAAAACTGAAATGAAGCACTCCTGAGAGACACTCAAAGACAACCAACAAAAGAGAACCTGCCATCTTCTGAGGCAGTCTATTCTACTGGTACCATCAAGAGGATTTTCCTCGTATATCTCTTTTCTTCGATTTTCTTCTATTCTGAATCCATATTGTTTTGTGTTGTATTTTCTGGAGCAAAAAAACAAGGTGGCTCCATCTTCTACATGACATCCCTTCAGATACAGGTATTTAAAGATGGCCATCATACTACCTCTCCATCTTCTTGGTGCTATACAGAAGTACACAGCTTGGAAAAGTATTGTTCATCAGACTAGATCTAGATTGATGGGTGTAATAGTACCATTCTATTCTGTTTTCATCGGACCTCACCTGGAATCCTGTGTCCAGTTCTGGGTATCACAATTCAAGAAGGATATTGACAAGCTGGAACGTGTCCAGAGGAGGGCGACCAAAATGATGGGAGGTCTGGAAGCCATGATGCCCTATGAGGAGCAGCTTAGGGAGCTGGGTATGTTTAGCCTGGAAAAGAGAAGGTGAAGAGGGGACATGTGGTGGAGTCTCCTTCTTTGGAGGTTTTTAAAGAGAGGCAGGATGGCCATTTGTTGGGAGTGTTTTGTTTGTGTCTTCCTGCATGGCAGAATGGGGTTAGACTGAATGGCCCTTGAGGTCTCTTCCAATTCTATGATTCTATGATTACAATTCCCACCATTCTGGAGGGTCATGGTCCAAATAACTATAAAATTTCCAAGCTTTTGGATGGGAGCATCAGATGATGATGATGATGATGATGATAATAATAATAATAATAATAATAATAATTGGGTTGGGTGCCACTAATAGACTCACATACACTTTGGATCTCAAAAATCCTCATTCTTTGGATCTGTGTTAAATCACAAATGCAGAAAATACTGAAGTTAAAATCTTTAAAAGGATCCAGAACTCTTTTTGTTAGGAATTTTCATGAAAGATTTTTTGGTACATGCTATTGGCAGCTAGATTAGTTTATGCAAAATACCGGAAAAGTCCCAAAATTCTGAATAATGATGAATGGTTGGGGGCGGGGAAAGAATGGAGATTGTGGAGATTGAGAAGCTGACACATCTGATTAGAGAAAAATCTATAAAACATTTTGTGAAAGAATGGAAATTATTTTATAGAACATATGACATATATTGTATCTTAATTTCAGTAAGACCTTTGACAAAGTCCCCCATGATATTCTTGCAAAAAAGTTAATAACATGTGGGCTAGACAATGAGACCATTAGTAATTGGTTGACTGACCAAACCAAAAGAGTAGTCACCAATGGCTCCTCTTCATCCTGGAGAGAAGTGACCACTAGTGGAATGCCAGAGGGTTCTGTCCTGGGCCCAGTGCTATTCAACCTCTTTATGAATGACTTGGATGAGGGAATAGAGGGCATGCTTATCAAGTTTGCAGATGACACTAAATTAGGAGGGGTAGCTAATACTCCAGAGGACAGGATCAGAATTCAAAATGACCCCCTTAACAGATTACAAAGCTGGGCTAAAACTGACAAAATGAAAATCAACAGGGAGAAATGTAGGATACTACACTTGGGCAGTAAAAATTAAATGCACAGATAACTGGCTTGATGGCAGTACATGCAAAAGGGATCTAGGAGTCTTAGTGGACCACAAGCTGAACATGAATCAGCAATGTGATGTGGCAGCTAAAATAGCCAATGTGATTCTAGGCTGCATTAATAGGAGTATTGGGTCTAGATCAAAGGAAGTCATAGTGCCACTCTATTCTGCTTTAGCCAGAACTCACCTGGAATACTGTGTCCAGTTCTGGGCAGCACAATTCAGGAAGGATATGGAGAAGCTGGAACGTGTCCAGAGGAGGGCGACCAAAATGGTGGGAGGTCTGGAAGCCATTATGCCCTATGAGGAGGGGCTTAGAGAGCTGGGCATGTTTAGTCTGGAGAAGAAAAGGTAAAGAGTGGACATGATAGCCATGTTTAAATATTTGAATGGATGTCATATTGAGGATGGAGCAAGCTTGTTTTCTGCAGCTCCAGAGACTAGGACACGGAATGGAATGGAATCAATCTGCAGGAAAAGAGATTCCATCTAAACATTAGGAAGATCTTCCTGACAGTAAGAGCTGTTCAGCAGTGGAATGTATTGCCTGGGAGTGTGGTGGTGTCTCCTTCTTTGGAGGATTTTAAACAGAGGCTGGACGACCATCTGTTGGCAATGCTTCGATTGTTTATTCCTGCATGGCAGAATGGGGTTGGACTGGATGGCCCTTGTGGTCTCCTCCAACTCTACAATTCTATGATTCTATGAGATAGGGAGGGGGTTACAATGGCATTAGGTTTTAGTAACTGATGTTAAAGTAGATAAAGGTAAGATTTGTGTGTTAGGGCTTCTCTGCACAGACAATAAAACCCATATTCACCCCACACAGTTGACACACAGCATTTGTTATGTTGTGCATTTTAACCAGGGTTTCTGCAGGAAACCCCAGATTTATAAGATTCACACTTTGCTCTTGAAGATTTGAGGAGAAAACCTAGATTTTTGGGTGTGTGGCAGCCAAGGATTGCCTTTGGAGAAAACCCAGGGTGGGACTTCTGGTGGATGGGAGCCAATTCTATTTTATTTTATTTTTATTTTTCAATTGTGCACATATCTGGATAAGCATATATATGCTTATGCAGTAATATAGTAATCTGGGACCACGTATATTCACTTATTCACATGCATGACAAAAGAGGGGGGGGGAATCTGGACCAGCTGTGGCTGTGTGGCCGGAAATAGTATGACTTATCCACGTTGACTCCTGATCAATGTAAGACTGCCCATTTACTCTGCTGTGGGTGTGACAACAATTATTGTGTAGCAGGCGACTGCTGTACAATCAGAGAAGCCCAGTGAGTGTGGCATTTACGGGGCCCACTGCAGATTCAAGAAATCTGCCATGGCTACAAGGTAGGTGCGGGGTTTCCCATCCTCAAGCCCAAAGTGTAAAGCTAAGATTATAGTTTGTAGATTAGAAAATTTAAGCTAGACTTTTTTTATTTAATTGCTTTGCAATATATGGGTGCATCTACACTGTAGGCATAACGCAGTTTGACACCACTTTAAGTGCTACAGCTCCATCCTCTGGAATCCTGGGATTTGTAGTTTTACAAGGTCTTTAACCTTCTCTGCCAAAGAGTACTGGTGCCTCACAAAACTACAAATCCCAAGATTCTGTACGATGGAGCCATGGCCATTAAAGTGGTGTCAAACTGCATTGTTTCTACAGTGTAGATGCACCCTATGATAAGAGAACATTTGGAGAGTTAGGTTAACTACTGTTGCAGAAGAAAGTTGGAAATCTTTTATTGTGTTTACTGTTAGTTGTTCATTAGTGTGGTTATTAATGTACCTATGTACAAGTAGTACATTAATTGGGTGGTGTTTCTTTTTCTTTTCTGTGTTGGTGTGTAACTAATTTTGTTTTAATAATAAAGTTCAATTTAAAAAAAAATAAAATAAAATCCTCACTCCTGTTGCAATGTTATCTATAGGTTCTCAAGAACATCAGCCACCAGCTGCAAAGTGGCGAAGCTCCAGCTCACAAAAAAATACCAGTCAAAGAAGTTTTGCCCCCTCCCCGCCGCAGCCAGAAATAAAACATTATGGTGTGAAAACAGATTGCCAGAGAAATTGCTGGTTCTTGGCGATACCTGTCACAGCAATTCTGCAACGCAGCAGGCAACGTTTCTTGCCGGCCGTGAGCTGAATCCCATTTTGCAGCCAGGCAAGCATTAAATCTGCAATTTCACAGAGAAGGCCTCGATCATATCCAAATCGCGTGTTTGAACAGGGCTTCTAAATTGCGCTCTCGAGCTGATACATTTGTTCAGCAAAGGTCACTCAGCACTGAGGATGTCTCTTCTCACCAAGATCTAACAAAGTGAGAAATTGATCTATCAACCAGTGGGATGGGGTGGAACAAAAGGGGGGAAATCAACCCCCCCCATTCTCAGGGCCAGGTCCCAAGGGAGTTAGTAGCTCTCATGCCAGTGGGGTGGGGAATCCACAGTGGATTTTAATCTGAATTTGAGGAGAGGGCCTTCTTGGTGGCTGCTCCCAGACTTTGGAACTCCCTCCCCAGAGAGGCCGTGATGACCCCGTCCTTGCTCTCCTTCCCATGACAGGTGAAAACATTTTGGTGCCTCCAGGTTTTTATTCCCTGGGCTTCTAAGGCAGTGCAGTGCTGGTTTTTAAGATATGTATAGTTTTTAAATGCATTCTAGTATTTTTAATGTTAATATTTTAACATACATTGTTTAATTGTTTTTAAAAAAAATTTATATTTGGGTTGTTATTGTTTACTTTTGTATTGTTTTTAATGTATTGTTTTAAATATGTTGTTAGCCCCCTTGAGTACCATTATTAGGAGAAAGGTGGGAGATAGATGAATAAAAGAGGAAGAGGAAGAGAAGGAGGAGGAAGATGAGGAAGAAGAGGAGGGGGAGGAGGAAGAAGAAGAAGAGGAAAAGCAACAACAATGACAACAATCCTTTCCATAAAATAGGCTCTGCATTTTAGGTAGATCATTCAAAGTTTGGACTAAAACCCAGAGTGGATTAATGGGAACTACCACCTGCCATGAGCTACTGGCAAAGGCCAATGGAGCAAGCCTCACTAAAGCCCAAAGAGATCATGTGCTGATGCTGACTGGTGGGAAATTTGGGACAGATTAAAAAGGAAATCCTTCTTCATACAGTATACCGTTTAACTGTGGAACTTACTGCCACAAGCTTGCAGCAAGGGCCACCAACTTGGATGGCTTTAAAAGGAGGATTGAGATCCCCTCCATCAATGATGGACAACTGACAGGGGTTATGGGGTCACATTTCCCCCCTCCCCATGAGACACTGGAGAGCTGCGCCTCCTGCAAAAGAGATCTTGCCACCTCGGGCCATTTTACAGCAGGAGGATACCAACAGTTCCCTTTCTGTTTTTTAAAATCACCTCTCCTGGGTCTAAAATGATCCCGGGAAGACAAAGCACAGTGAAATTGACCCCATGAGCCCTAGAGCTGGCATGTGTAGGCATTGAGGGGGAGAAACCTTTTGGGGGGAAATGTTGAAAAACTTTATTTTGTATCCCCTTGGCCACACAAAGAGCTCCAGGGCTTCAATGCAGGTCACAAGCCGCACTTTGCCCACCACTCTCCTACATCAAGGAGACACAGCATAACTTTGCACACACAGAATCATGTGATGATTATGCATTGGTGAATTGCCACACCATGCAACAGAATGTACACATGAGAAGTGCCTGAGTCCAATGCACAGAGCATATCTGCATAAGCAATGAGCAATGTGCGTCAAGCTACAGGAAAAGAGATTCCATATAAACATGAGGAAGAACTTCCTGACAGTAAGAGGTTTTTGGCAGTGGAATGCACTGCCTGGGAGTGTGGTGGAGTCTCCTTCTTTGGAGGTTTTTAAACAGAGGCTGGATGGCCATCTGTCAGGAATGCTTTGATTGTTTATTCCTGCAGGGCAGGGGATTGGACTAGATGGTCCTTGTGGTCTCTTCAAATTCTATGATTCTATGCATCATCATGGCAGCAAAACACAATGGGCACTGCATATACAACTCTCCTCCCACAACCTTCCACTTAATACAGATGTCTGCATTGCACAAGAATGTCCACCACTTGCTTTGGTAGGTGAGCTTGTGCATGCATATGTCACTAACATCACACCAACCATGTCATGAGTCGTGTTGTAGTCATGAGTCATAGTATCTCCAAAGTATGATGCCCTCAATTTAATCAACCCTGAAATATCCTTTGAGGTATCAGTGGGAGTATGGTTCTCTGTATCAATTGCTGGGGAATATGAGATGGAGGGAACCATTACACTCTGATCCTTCTGCTGAACCTCACACTGGTGCAACTGATTGGCCTCTGCATGCACAGAATGTTGGACTAGATGGACCCTTGGTCTACTCCAGCATGGCTCTTGTTCATGTTCTCACTTTTGGGGAGACATCTACTTTTGGGATGTTAACATAAAAACTTCATGCTTTAATTAATTTGAAAATTAATTGAATTAATTGGAATTCTCTCTCTCTCTCTCTCTCTCTCTGGCTTTTCTTCGCAAACGAAGATTCAGGAAGGACTCATCCCGCGCTTTCTGCAAGCGCGCTGATGACTAAAAAGGCCAATCCGAGATAAACAAGTCCGGTTGCAAAAAGCACAGCAGAAGGTCTCCTTGGGTGATGCTTTTGGGTTGTGACTCTTTCTGCGTTGTCGTTTCTCTTCAAGACTTGCTCGTCGTGAGTTCTCAAATAAGGCTGCAGCATTGTGGATAGTGCGCCTCCATGCCTCCCGATGTGAGGCCAGGGCGGACCACTGTTGGTGATCAATTTGGCCAAGCCTGAGATGTTGTTTCAGGGAGTCTTTGTATCGCTTTTTTGGAGCGCCCCTCTTACGCTGACCCGTGGTGAGTTCACCGTAAAGTAGTATTTTTGGGAGGCGATGGTTCTCCATCCTAGAAACGTGCCCTGCCCAGCGCAGCTGTGTTCTCAATATCATGGCCTCAATGCTGGTGATCCCTGCTTGCTCAAGGACAGCAACATTCGTCACATAGTCAGTCCAGTGTATATTTAGGATTGTGCGTAGACAGCGCTGATGAAAGCGCTCGAGGAGTCGTAGGTGGTGGCGATAGGTGACCCATGTTTCAGATCCATAAAGGAGGATAGACAGTACGATGGCTCTATACACACTGATTTTTGTGCTTTGCCTCAGGTGTTTATTGCTCCAGACTCTTTTGTGAAGTCTTCCAAATGCACTATATGCCTTTGCTAATCTGTGATCGATCTCTTTGTCAATCTTGGCATCTGAGGAGATGATGCTTCCCAGGTAGGTGAACTGCTGAACGGACTTGAGCACAGATTTGCCGACGGCAATGTGGAATTAATTTGAATTAATTTGAAAAGGGACTCCTTTGCCAAGGCAGGTGTCAGGATGCCTTTGCTCCTGCCATGTTCATTAGTTTCCCTGTGGCCTTAGTGTAGAGTGTGCATAGCAGTTTGTGTAGGGGTGTGTGATAATAGGATGGGCACTATATCTCCCATTATCCTGCAATTCAGCGACCAGGTACCTACAAGCTCAACTATCAGGCAAATAAAGACTTAACTGGAGCTCTGGAGAAAAGGTAATGCCTCCAGAGTCACCTCAGTAAGGATGTCACATTGCCAGATGCAGAACTGGCCAATTAGGACTGCAGAGGAACAATTTGAAAAAGAAATCTAGCGGCCTTAGCCATGAGGCAAGAGACATACAAAGGAAGCTCTGAGATGGGATAGCATGGATCTCAGAAGATCAGAATTGAGCACATGGCTGCTGGGCCTGGCTTGGGTATCAGCAAGCATGTGGCTCAGCCAGCTCTGGATCTACAGACTGAACCCTCATATTACTTCAAGAATGTAAGTAGTTTTTAGGGAACCATTCTTAGCTAGTTTGCGTCAGGGATTCTGTTTTATTTCCTTGGCTGGATGTAATTGACTACTTTGCTCTCTTTGTAACTGTAAGTCTGAAGCTGAAGAAGGAAGTGCTTTCTTCATGAGAGATTTGCATGTCTTAAGCTTTGCTTGAGTAAAATAAACTTTTTCTATCATCCTTGCAACTGATGCTCCATGTGTTCATTCTCGGTCATTGCTACTCCTCTCTCCTTGGATAAGGCGGGAGGGGTTTGGGAAATCTCGGCCAGTGGCAGAGAGTTCCCCAAGTTTCCCCACGGTCTCCTCTTGGACTGCATGAAAAAGGGGATGTCCAAATCAAGAGGTTGTGGGAGCATACTTAGAAGAAAAACATAGTTCAGAGGGATCTCCAGGCTAGAGGGATCCTGAGAGTGTGTCTCAGGAGGATCAGTGTAGGAGTTCTCATCAGAAGGACACTTGAGCTGATCACAAACATGTAAAAGCCTTGCCTCTCAAGTGTATGCCTGGGTGCATACACATAGGGAGGGGTTGGGACTTTGTGACAGGGTGAAATGATGTATGTGAGCCCTGTTTGGGCTTTGCTTGGGAAAGGAGATAACAAGGCACCTGCAATTAATGGTTCTTTTTTGGAGCGCCCACTTCTTCAGTTGCTTTTAAAATGTCCCAGCATCTTTCACCTCCTTATTAGTTTTCACCTCCTTATTAGTTTTGACCCCTGAGGGGGCCCAGGGGACCTGAAATGTGGTGGAAATGCCCTTCACACCCCTAGAGGTCATTTGGGAGCATTTTGAACCTGGGGGGGCACACTTTGTCCATCCTGATCTAAACAGTGAACCATTATCCTTGGAGGCTTGTAGGAGAGAATATTCACTCCTCTTTTTGTCAGAAAATGGGCAGGGGTCACTGTGTGTCAAGGCCATGCTTTACCCACTGCAATCCTAGGTGGAAAACAGAGACATTTGGAGCCCAAGAATATATGCCTGGAATCCTGTTGGTGACATCTACCTCTGTAAGTTCCCTGACATATGTGGTTGTACTTTGGCTGTTGTGCAACGAATGTACATGTGTCATGGTTGCATAAGTGGTGTTCCACATGTGTAACCGTATCATGTGGATCTAAATCCTGTTGTTGGTCCCATCCAGCCTATAGCCATCAAATCAGATTTAGCTACTTGTTCATTCACTGCTCAGCAACCAGTTCAATGAGTTTAACCAACAAGATTCCAGGCACACAGTGGAACATGCCTGGATGGTGCAGAAGTATTTGTCAGTGCCTTCAGTGTGCTACTTTATTCACTGCAGAAACAACCACTGTCCATTCCCCATTGCATATGGGGATAGGAAGCATGTTGGCAGATGCACAGTCCGTTACACAATGTTATTCTGCAAAAGGGTGGTGAAGCTCAACCACTTTACCACTATAGGAGTGTAGATTTACACTATGCCAGCACGATGTAGGCTCTCAGTCTGTCTGTGTTTATATATAGAGAGGGACAACACACACAACTTCACAACCATCTTCAGATGACTATTACTCACATGAACTCTGATTCCAAGGAATGAATCTTACTCTTTCTCTGCAAGTTAGCCTCAACTGGGCTTTTGGGTGTTATACTTCTGGTGCATCAAAACTCTCTTCCTACAAAGAAAAAAGTGAAAAGCCTGCTCTTTAGGTTGACTGAAGAACATTGCTGAGATACAAACCAGGTCATCCAGATAGACCACTGGGAAGTGACTTCAATCAGTCTTGGGCAATGCAGCGTGGCGGAAAACGTTTAAGGCCTTCAGATGGCAGTACCAGCTTGCTACGGTTAATTGGGTAAGTTCTCCAAGGCAAGAGCAAGTGACAGAAGGGAAGAGAAAGGGAGTGGGCATTTTGAAAGACCAAGAGTAGAGTGTATTTATTTAATAGAAGTCTTTGACTCTTTCTTCTGAAACCCTTGGGGAGGCAGTGGATGGCTTATTCCCTGAAGATATATAGGTCATCCAAGCTGTTTGGTGGCTCTCAGCCTGACCTAAGATGGGCCAAAGTAGTGATAGAATCTTTGTACAGGTTGAGTCTCTCTTATTTGAAATGCTTGGGACCAGAGGTATTAGGGATTTCAGAATATTTCGGATTTTTGAATACTTGCATATACATCAGGAGATATCTTGGAGATGGGCCCCAAGTCTAAACATTAAATTCATTTATGTTTCATGTATACCTTATACACGTAGCCTGGAGGTAATTTTATACACAATATTTTAAATAATTTTGTGCATGAAACAAAGCTTGTACACATTGAACCATCAGAAAACAACAGTATTACTATCTCAGCCACTCACGTGGACAATTTTGGAGTATTTCAGATTTCAGAATTCTGGATAAGGGATACTTAGCCTATATTTTTTGGAAAGAGAACAGAGAGAAAAGAGATGGCAGGAAAACCAATGGAGGGAGGAGAGGGGTGGAGGAAAGAGAAGGGAAGAACAGATCTGGATGGATGGAGAAGATATAAACAATAGTTGACTACTATATAAGTGGACTGATCTTGTTACGTACCATCAAGATATACCATCAGAACATATGGTGACTGTATGACGGAGAGACCTTTAAGAGCTCCAGTCCCTGCTCTGGTCTTGCAAACTCAGAGCAGTCATGGCTTCATTGATCGAGTTGCTCCCCCTCTAGTGTGGTCCCCCTCTTTTCCTACTGCCTCCCACTTTCCCCAGTTGTCTTATATGTCCAAAGTATGACAGGTTCAGTTTAGCCATTTGGCCTGCTAAGGAAAGTTCAGGCTACTTTCCCCCCAAAACCAGGACTGAAGGTGACTATGCATTCATAGAATCATAGAGTTGAAAGAGACCACAGGGACCTCACTGCCACGTCCATGCTTGCAAGGCCACGGCAGATGAATCTCTGGTTTAAAGGGTGAGGCCAGTTCTGTGCACGCTGCGCTCCACTAGAAAAATCCATTGCACAGGCTCGAAGGACAAATCCATTTCCAAAAAAGCCCTGTAGCGACTGGCGAGGGACGAAACGGCAGGTGTAAAGATGCACTGGAAGCCGCAGCCCCAACCCTGCATGCAGGCGGTTCAGGACATTGGTCGCTCAAGCCTGACCCGGGAGATGACAGTCTTGTTCGGCAGCATTCTGAACGACCAAGCAGCCTTTTTTAAGGAGAGCACTGCTTGCTCCATATGGAGAGGGGCCTAGAAAAGGTGGCCTAAAGAAAGCTCATCCCCAACTACCTGGTTGGCTAGCCGCGGCCAACGGGAATCTTCTGATGCGGTCAAACCAAGGCAAAGAAACAAAGGCACACACCGGCCTCCAAAGGTGTAAATAAACTGACACTTGCATGCTGGAACATCAGAACCATGCAAGACTCTGAAGATAGTGGACGGCCTGAGCGTCGTTCTGCCCTAATAGCTCTTGAACTATCACGGCTTAATATTGACATCGCTGCTCTTAGTGAAGTTCGCTTCCATGAGGAAGGCAGCCTTAAAGAACATGGTGCCGGCTACACACTTTACTGGTCTGGCAAACCCAAAACCGAAAAACATCTGTCAGGAGTAGGCTTTATGATTAAAAACTCCATTGCCTCCAAACTCGAAACCTTGCCAACAGGACACTCTGATCGCATTATTTCCTTACGCCTCCCACATGTTGTTCTCTTTAGTATATATGTCCCAACTATGCAAGCCGACCCTGTAGAGAAAGACAAATTCTACACAGACCTACGCCACCTCATACAAAAAGTCCCTATAGAAGATAAAATTATTATCCTTGGTGACTTCAATGCCAGAGTAGGAAAGAACTCCGAAGCCTGGAAAGGTGTCTTAGGCAAGCATGGTGTTGGAAATTGCAATGATAACGGACGCCTCCTGCTAGAGTTCTGTGCAGAACAACAGCTGACTATTACAAACACAATCTTTCAGCAGAAAGATAGCCTGAAGACAACCTGGATGCATCCCCGATCCAAACATTGGCACCTCATTGACTACGTTCTAGTCCGTCAGAGAGACATTCGTGATATCCGTCATACACAAGTGATGCCCAGTGCAGAATGCCAAACAGATCATCGCCTTGTCAGATGTAAACTAAATCTTCATCTTAAGTTCAAACCTAAGAGGGGTGGCATCTTAAAGAAGAGACTCCAAGTCAACAATCTTCAACAAGCTACCATGAGAGACAACTTCCAGGCAAATCTACAAACGAAACTTGAAGACCATCCTACAGATCCTTCTCCTACAGTGCTTTGGCAACATATCGAAAACAGTATCCTCCAGTCTGCAGAAGAATCCCTTGGCTTCTCCCACAAGAAAAATCAAGACTGGTTTGATGAAAACAACCAAGAGATCCAGGAGCTGTTGGCAAGGAAGAGAGCTGCTCACCAGGCATACCTCACCCAGCCAACCTGTCATGTAAGAAAAGCAGCTTTCCGCCTCACATGTAGCAAACTACAACAAAAACTCCGAGACATGCAGAACAAGTGGTGGATCAATATAGCAGAAAAGACACAATGCTGTGCAGATCTGGGTGATCATAGAGGATTTTATGAAGCTCTTAAAGCAGTGTTTGGACCTACTTATCAGGTCCAAAGCTCCTTATACAGTACAGATGGTCAAACATTAATTACTGATAAAGCCTCCATCCTAAATCGTTGGGCTGAACATTTTCAAAGTCTCTTTAGAGCCAACCGAGTAGTCCAAGCCTCAGCTATCCAATATATGATACAAAAACCAATGAAAAATGAATTGGACATAACTCCCACTTTGGAAGAGACCCTTAAGGCCATACAGCAGATGAAAAACGGCAAGGCAGCTGGGATTGATGGAATCCCACCTGAAGTTTGGAAACACGGAGGTCATGCACTCCACGAAAAATTCCACGAATTCCTTGTGAATTGCTGGGAAAAAGGGGAACTGCCATCAGACCTCCGAGATGCAGTCATCATCACCCTGTACAAGAAAAAAGGAGCAAAATCCGATTGCTCAAACTATCGAGGCATAACACTGCTCTCTATTGCTGGAAAAATCCTTGCAAGGATACTCCTGAACAGGTTAGTTCCTGCTATTGCAGAAGAACTTCTCCCTGAAAGCCAATGTGGCTTCAGAGCCAATAGGACCACTACAGACATGGTATTTGCCCTTAGGCAACTGCAAGAAAAATGTAGGGAGCAGAACAAGGGTCTCTATGTAACATTTGTCAACCTCACCAAAGCCTTTGACACTGTAAGTAGAAAAGGTCTGTGGCAGATCCTGGAAAGACTAGGATGTCCCCCCAAATTCCTTAAAATGATTATCTTGCTACACGAGGGACAGCGTGGTCAAGTCAGATATGGCGATGCTCTTTCAGAGCCCTTTCTAATAACTAATGGAGTGAAGCAAGGTTGTGTTCTTGCACCAACTTTATTTACAATCTTCTTTAGCACGATGCTCCAAAGGGCTATGGCAGAGCTTGAAGAAGACGACGGCATCTATATACGTTACCGTACTGATGGTAGCTTGTTTAACTTAAGCTGTCTGAGGGCTCACACTAAGACTCTAAACTCTCTAGTCCGTGAGCTGCTCTTCGCCGATGATGCTGCCCTTGTTGCCCACACAGAAGCAGCTCTGCAGCGCCTAACATCCTGCTTTGCAACAGCTGCAGAGCTGTTTGGGCTAGAAGTCAACCTGAAGAAAACGGAAGTTCTTTACCAGCCTGCACCACAGGACGAACACCACCATCCCCACATTGCCGTCGGCAAATCAGTGCTCAAGTCCGTTCAGCAGTTCACCTACCTGGGAAGCATCATCTCCTCAGATGCCAAGATTGACAAAGAGATCGATCACAGATTAGCAAAGGCATATAGTGCATTTGGAAGACTTCACAAAAGAGTCTGGAGTAATAAACACCTGAGGCAAAGCACAAAAATCAGTGTGTATAGAGCCATCGTACTGTCTATCCTCCTTTATGGATCTGAAACATGGGTCAACTATCGCCACCACCTATGACTCCTCGAGCGCTTTCATCAGCGCTGTCTACGCACAATCCTAAATATACACTGGACTGACTATGTGACGAATGTTGCTGTCCTTGAGCAAGCAGGGATCACCAGCATTGAGGCCATGATACTGAGAACACAGCTGCGCTGGGCAGGGCACGTTTCTAGGATGGAGGACCATCATCCCAAAAATACTACTCTACGGTGAACTTGCCACGGGTCAGCGTAAGAGGGCGCTCCAAAAAAGCGATACAAAGACTCCCTGAAACAACATCTCAGGCTTGGCCAAATTGATCACCAACAGTGGTCCGCCCTGGCCTCACATCGGGAGGCATGGAGACGCACGATCCACAATGCTGCAGCCTTATTTGAGAACTCACGACGAACAAGTCTTGAGGAGAAACGACAACGCAGAAAGAATCACAACCTGGAAACATCACTCAAGGAGACCCTCTGCTGTGCTTTCTGCAACCGGACTTGTTTATCTCGGATTGGCCTTTTTAGTCATCAGCGCGCTTGCAGAAAACGCGGGATGAGTCCTTCCTGAATCTTCGTTTGCGAAGAAAAGCCAGAGAGAGAGAGAGAGAGATTTGACAACTCACGGTGAACAAGTCTTGAAGAGAAACGACAACGCAGGAAGAATCACAACCCGGAAACATCACCCAAGGAGACCCTCTGCTGTGCTTTCTGCAACCGGACTTGTTTATCTCGGATTGGCCTTTTTAGTCATCAGTGTGCTTGCAGAAAATGCGGGATGAGTCTTTCCTGAACCTTCCTGGCTTTTCTTAACAGAGAGAGACTTCCGGTTGGCAATGGAGACGCGCTTAGACTTTCACTGAGGAAGCTCCGTGAAGTCTAGCCACGCAGGGAAGAAGATCGAACTTGGGGATCCAAGGGAGATCGGAATTCTCCCCTAAAAACAGGGGAGAATCGGAGGGAGCTCTCAAAGACCTGATCCTGCTGCCCGGTGAGTTGTAATATCTGCCAAGAGAGATCGCGGCACGGAGCAAAGCAGAGGGGGTCAGAGCTGTAAGCCACCACCGCGCGTGTTTAAGCAGCTGGGCTGTCCCAGCAAGCGTCACCACCAACTTTTAAAAGCTTAAAACTTCAACACAAACATTAGTTTAAAAAGAAGATTGACAAATATTCCTGGTTGGGTCTCTGATGAAAAGGAAGGGACGCATGACACAAAGGTTTCTGAGACTGGAAGCTGTTTAAAGGGAGCGAGATCCCGGTGGGTGTTAATATAAAGTTAATAAGACTGTGCTAAACGGATTTATTTCCTCTTTTTTGCTTCAAGACCTGCTTTAGAATAACCCAAAATATCTTCTTTGAATGTGAAGATCTCATATAGACTTTAACACAAAGTATCTTTTGAAAGACTGCCTAAGAAACATTGTTACTGCTGTCTACTATTGAGTTGGAAGGGGAAGGAAACAACGAAGACGAAGAACGGATTATCATATCCCCTGACTGTCTACCCCCAAGTGTGTCCTGTGTGGTATTATTTGTGTTCTTTTCTTTATGTTACCCTCTCCTAATGTGGGAAGTTAATGTTAATGTTTGATCATTTATGTTTTAAAGTTTACAGTCCTGTATGTCTTGTCAGTGTATTTATTTTTTATTTTAATTTGTTATATTATTTTGTTTTTTTCCTTCTGACCCATTTATTTTAGTTTTCTCTTCAGAGAGCAGACCCAGGTGGAAGAGAAGGGAGGGAGTGCAGTGCGAAGGAGCAGGAGATAAGTGGAAAGGACAAGGTCATTCAAAAGAAGGACGGAAAGGAGACAGAGACTGTGAGACGGAGAGACTGAGAGACTGAGATAAGTTGACGGGGAAAAAAAGAAAAAGACAGAGAGAGAAAGAGAAAGAAATAGACACATATACAAAAAAAAAAAAAGAGCCACTATTGTGACTATTGGAAGGGAAGAGAAGACAAAGACAAAGGGAAAAAGACTTTTATACATATAGTGAAAAGATTACAGCACAAGGGAAATACAAAATTAGAAGTTTATATAAACAAACAAGAGAGAACTGATCAAGCAATTTATACAACTAACTTACTCAACTCATTATAGTATCGTGTATTCCGGCGTATAAGACGACCCGGCGTATAAGACGACCCCCCCAATTTTTAAGGTAAAATGCAGAGTTTGTGATATATTCGCCCTATAAGACGACCCCCCTCTTCCAACGCATAGCCCCCGCATGCCCCTCCTGCGCTCCCTTCCAGGAGGGAGCGCAGGAGGAGGATGCGGAGGCTGTGCGCCCAAAAGGGGCACGTTCGCCCCTTCTCCCCACCTTCCAGGAAAGTGGGGAGAAGGGGCGAATCGCGGGTTTGGCCGCGCAGCCTCCGGATGCCCCTCCTGCGCTCCCTTCCAGGAGGGAGCGCAGGAGGGGGATCCGCAGGCTGTGCGGCCAAACGGGGCATGTTCGCCCCTTCTCCCCACCTTCCAGGAAGGTGTGGAGAAGGGGCGAATCGCGGGTTTGGCCGCGCAGCCTCCGCATGCCCCTCCTGCGTTCCCTTCCAGGAGAGAGCGCAGGAGGGGGATCTGCAGGCTGTGTGGCCAAACGGGGCACGTTCGCCCCTTCTCCCCACCTTCCAGGAAGGTGGGGAGAAGGGGCAAATCGCAGGTTGGGCTGCGCAGCCTCCGCATGCCCCTCCTGCGCTCCCTTCCAGGAGGGAGCGCAGGAGGGGGATCCGCAGGCTGTGCGGCCAAACGGGGCACGTTCGCCCCTTCTCCCCACCTTCCAGGAAGGTGGGGAGAAGGGGCGAATCGCGGGTTTGGCCACGCAGCCTCCACATGCCCCTCCTGCGCTCCCATCGCCTCCCAAAAATAGTACTCTACGGTGACCTCGCTACAGGTCAGCGTAAGAGGGGCACTCCAAAAAGGCGATACAAGGACTCCCTGAAACAACATCTCAGGCTCGGCCAAATTGTCACCAACAATGGTCTGCCCTGGCCTCACATCAGGAGGCATGGAGACACACTATCCACAATGCTGCAGCCTTATTTGAGAACTCACGCCGAACAAGTCTTGAAGAGAAATGACAACACAGAAAGAATCACAACCTGGAAACATCACCCAAGGAGACCTTCTGCTATGCTTTCTGAAACCAGACTTGTTTATCTTGGATTGGCCTTTTTAGTCATCAGCGCGCTTGCAGAAAGCATGGGATGAGTCCTTCTGGAATCTTTGTTTGTTAAGAAAAGCCAGAGAGAGAGGAGGAGGAAGTGGGACGATTGAGGATCAACCAGGCCTGTCCATGCCAAGTTAGGACAGTTGGAAGTGATGTATAACAACCCTTATCAAAGCACCATCCAGCAGCTAGCAAACTACTTGGGCTTAAGACAGTAGCCCTACTCTGCAATTCTCTGTCTGTTCAGCAAGAAAACAACTCCAAATTGTGTGCAACAAGTATTCAGTATCACATTGGCTATCTCTATGAAAAGCAATGACTACTAACCAATACCACAAATAGCCACCTTCAGCCTTAATATAATGAATATTTCAATTTTTAAAATTTACATTCCTTAATCATTTTCCAAAGTCACCCATAAAGTCAGAGGTCTCTTTCATACTACACAATTATAGCCCAAACTGCTGAGAGTTCATTCTATGGAATCCTGGGACTTGTAGTTTGGGGAGGCACTGGACTTCTGCGGCAGACAATAATTAATACTTCCCCCCCAAAAAAAAAAAAACCCTCCACAAATATCAGTACTCTATAGGAGGGAGTCATGGCAGTTAAAGTCATATCAAAGTACTGTACTATAGTTGTGTAGTGTGTCAGAAACTTGTTTTTACTGACCACAGATCATCTGCAAACCACTGTGCTTGATCAAGTCCAGCTCCTTCAGTAGGGTTGCTGTGCAGCAAATGAGCTACAGATTCAGGGCACGATTCAGCAGAAAGTGTACCACAGACGTTGTAATCATGTGACCTTCCAGATGAGACTGTACTGTGGTTCCCATGATTCCTCATGGTTGCATATGCTGGCTATGGCTGCTGCGAGGTGTAGTCCAACCTCTTCTGGAGAGCCATATCATTTCTATTCCATGTGAACAAGACTGATGGGAAAGAAATCTGTGCTGTAGACCTTCCCATTTCTCAAAGACATTCCTGAGAAAGCTGAAGTTTGTCAGAAAGCAAATTATCATTTTTCCAGAGAATTAAAGATATGGGCTGATGTTCTGCTTGGGACAAGGGATCCTTTTTGGTGGCTGCTCCCAGTCTTTGGAGCTCCCTCCCTAGAAAGGCCAAGATGGCCCCGTCCTTGCACTCATTTCAGCAGCACATTGTAATATTTTTTGTGCCACCAGGTTTTTATGAACTGATGAGGGCTACGCTTGTACAGCTGTGTGCTGCCATTTTTAAGATTGTGAGGGTCTTTATACAGTTTTTAATGCATTTTAATATCTTTAACTTATACGTTTTAAGTTAATTATTTTTTACATTTTATATTTATAGTGTAATTTTAACTTTTGTATTGTTTTTAGCTTGTATTTTTTTAAAAAAAAGATTTTGTTAGCTGCCTTGATTTCCAATAGTGGGAGAAGGTGGGATATAAATGAATAAAATAATAATAATATGATAGGGACGTACATCTTCTTGAATGGCTTTACATGTGTGTACAATTGAACTGAGTAGTTTCACAACATCCGTACCAAGGGCTGCTGTGATGTTGCAACGTACGGGCATCCATGGCACAATGGTTATGTGGCAATGCACAATGGCCCAATGAGCAATAGACACCAATGCGAATCAGGGCATTCCCCAATGTGCATCCGGACACTGGCTGGGAAGTGACAGAGCACAACAGGAGGGCCTGATACCCATCAGAAGTTCTTGATGCTCATCAGAACTCACTAAGCCACATTGGCGCACTCTTGCCGGTGTCTGGAAGCACATCATCACCATTCACAAACAGGGTTTCATTGCATTTCTGCAACTTAGGGGTTGTCTACGCTGGCAATATACCCCATCTTAGAGCCCTGAAGTCCTGATGACGCTGGGCTTTTGCCCCTTTCTGCCCCCGGGCAGTCCTTACCACCCCAGGGCTAAGACAGGGGGAAGACAGGGTAGGACCCATTAAAATGTTTTTTTAAAAAATACAGTAGCACTCCCGTATCTGCTGATTTGTCAACCGCTAATTCAATTATCTGTGGTTGGCAATGGCGGGGGGGAGGCAGGGGGAAGACAGATCTTGCCTGCCCCCTCCCTTCCCCCGGGAGGGCTCTGGTCATGGCAGGGGCGATGGTGGGAGTGAAGGGGGAAGGGAAGGGAAGCAGGGATCTCGCCTTCGCCCTCCGATCGCGGCAGGTACAGCAGCGGTGGTAGGGTGGCTCCTCTCCCTTACCTGTCACCTGGCAGCAGTGGTGGCATGACTCAGCCTGAGCAAAAGCCCTCTGCCTCTCCCGCTTCCTCCGCTTTTCTGCCTCCCCCCCCCCACAGCAGCACTGGCAGCAGGCAAAGGGAAAGGAGGAGGAGAGCTCGCCTCCCTTCTACCTTCCCCCGGGAGGGCTCCTGCGGTGGCGGCAGGGGGTGGTGGTGGGTGGCATTCACTATTATCCATAGATTTCAGTAAGTGTGGATGGGAGAACCAATCCCCCGTGGATACAGGAGCCCGTTGCAGCAGGCCAGCCTGTCTCTGCAGCTGCCACTCCACCATCGCTATTCCTCAGAAGGAAAAAATCCTGCAGCAAGCGACCAATGCTGGTCACAGGCCTGGGGCCTTGGTCACATGTTGCAGGCTGGCTTCCTGGTTTGAGAGAGAGAAAGAGAGAGGAAGCAACTGCGGCAGCGGACCCATCTGGCCCACCTCCCATTTCGTGGAGGGAACAAGGCAGGAGCAGCCAAATTACACCAGCTGGGGACCAGCGTTTCCTGGCTTGTGTGTATGAGCCCTTACCTACAGATTCATAAAGTTATGAAATGCAGACTGTCATGTAGGACCTCAGCCAGTATTTGAAAGCAGAAGCAATGCACTTGAGAAGTACAATCCTCCCAGGTTTTGTCTCTGATTAAACAGTGCAGGGTTATGTGCTATTGCCAAAAACTTGCCCAACCTGTTCACAGAGGAAGCACTAACACAACCAGGTGTGTGTATACAGGGAAGCAAAGTGTTTCTCAGCCCAATTCCAGTTCTTTTACCAAATGGCCTCTGTATCCAATATTAAATAATGGACTTATCCTAATACAAAAGTATTTTGAGAACTGCTATTCCTGTTTCACTCTGTTGACACTACATTCTCAGCTGTCAAAAGGAAGCAGAAAATGAGAACATCAAGTTTCCCTAAAGAAAAATAAGCGCAGAGAAAATGGCAGAATTTGCAGTGGGTTTCCCCCCCTTTATTGAATTTACTGTTCAGACATTCAAAGCAATTGTACGTAGTTGAGTCGGCCTTACAGTATTTGATGAGTTCCTGATTCCCGTTTTACCACAAATGGGCCATTAAAGCGTGTCTTCAAAAAAACACTGACTTTGCAAAATGAAACATAATGAAAGTGGCAATTCCGTCTCGTATGTTGTTATTTTCTGTCGGTACCTTTGGATTCACAGTTGTCAGGAAGAATGAAATAAACCAGCATTTGTGGTGAGCAAAACAGAGCTTCAGAAGAGGAATGATGACTTACAGTATTCAGCATAGTGCTAAGATTTTTTTCAACTTCTAAAAATGTTCAGCAGCCATTGCTACATCTCTCTCAACGGGTCCTCCTTCTAGTATAACTTAAAACTTTGAACGTCCAAGTTCCATTTACTGCCAGCCAGTTCACTTATCATCGAATTTCAAGTCCTAAATCCAGAGACAGGAGCAGAACTTGTAGTAGCCAATGTCACTGGAAAACACAGGAACTCTAGCTTCTCTGTGCCTTTCAGCCCTATTATCTATCCCAGGAGGTACTGCAAACAACAATCCCCATTCATCCTAATGGTAACCAATGTTCCAAAACAGGCCAAGGATCATTCAAGCCTGACTACAGGGATGGGCAACTGTTGGAAGATAGAGGGGACACAATGCCCACTCAGGAACTTTGGAGGATGACACCTGTCTGCCAGAACACACACCTGCACACAGGTGCCCCTAAATTGCCCCTAAATGCCTTCTATGGGGTGCTATTTTTCACCCAGGAGAGGCCTTCTTTTTAAGAACGGGAGGTGATTCAAAAGTCACTTCCTATTCATTTCCTGTTTTATAAATAGTGCTTTCCTGTGCCTAAAATGGCCCACCACCACCACCCCCAAAAGCATGACAAAAATGCCTCCCAGAGGACATTTGAAGGCATTTGAGAGCAAAACCATTAAAAAAATGTTTTCCCAGAAAAAAAGAGAGAGATTTTGACCCCTGGGGAACTCCGAGGGCCACAAACACAGCACTGGGGAGCTGCATGTGGCACATGGGCAGCATTTTGCCCACACCAGAATACGAGGATGCCTCCGGGTCACCCCCAGCCACATCTGCTTGCTCTAAGTCCTTAAAAATCATCATCACTCTTGCAAAGGTACATTTGTTGGACGTTGGCAGGCAAACCTGGAAAGCAGTTCCCCCATGCACATTAACATTCAACGTTTTCTTGAAAAAGTCTCAGTGGAAAAGGAAAAAATTTTCCCAAGAACACATGGGGGTAAAAATGAGCAAAAGGTGAGTCATGTAGGAAAATGACCCCTCACTCCTTGTAAAAACAACAACAACAAACCCTGAGTTTGCTCACTGAGGCCTTCCTGAGAAAGCAGGCACATTTGCTGCCCACTTTGATGCACAGAACAGAGCTAGTCATTGCCCCAGGAACAGTTTTAAAAGACTAGTTCAAGTGCCAAAATAACTAGGAAGAGAAGAAGGAAGGATGATCTACAGGAATGTGAGGCTCTATTCGTTTGGAAAATGTGAAGTTTCTTGGCATCTGGATGGAATACTCTGGCATCCTCCAATGCCCCAAGTGCAGCCCGAGTCAAGTTGGCATCACCGGAGGCCATTACATCGAAGATGCACGACTGGAAGTAGACATCATCTACAGGCAGTTTCTCTTTGCACAGCTGGTGGGCCATGTCTCTGGTGATGTTGCCACCCTGAGGACAGCACGTGCTCCGAGAGATGCGCTGGTTGAGAGGACAGCCGAACACACAGAGCTGCAAGTCTTGTTCATCTGTGAAAGAGTGGACCACCTCCTCAGCCGCTCGGATGGAGAAGGACAGGTGCCTGGCTGCCTGGCGCACAGCAATGGTGGTGCCAATGTACACTGCTAGGATCTCCAAGTGCTGCCCGGGTACATGCTCATGGATGGTCAAGCTACTCCCTCCAGGCCGCTCGCCACCGTTCACTGAACCATCAATGAAAGCTGCTGGGAGGTTGTCTGTTTCAGCCTGGTAGATCTTCTCATCGATGCACTCTTTCATGTTCTTAAATATGATGGTGAGCTGAAAAGAAAGCATGGATTCTAAGCTCAAGGCAGACTGAACTTGCCCTAGACCAAGGATTGAGGGGGCAGCCCTCCTCTCTGACCCTCCAGAGAGTTCAGTACACTGCTTGAGGATGTGGAAGCAGAGCCTTTTCAGCGGGGGCTCCCCATTTGTGGACACCCCAGCTTGATTAACACCAACACTGGTTTCATTAAGGCACCAAGTGAAATCATGGCTATGTATTTAAAGCTTTTGGGGCTCCTGGATTGATCACAAATGCTAATGCACATGGTTTTAAAAGAGGTTTAATCTTTTAAACCCCTTTTAAACTGGTTAATCATATTTAATATGTTTTTGCATCTTTATTGTTTAACGTTTATTGGGGTTCCAAGAGAAGAACGAACCACTGGACACCAAATGGCCTTCTTTTGCTCTTACCGATGGGAATCCGCTAGGAGTGTTTCCCATAAGGATCTGGGAACTGCAGGCAGTGTCTAAATTGTGATACAGGAGGCTCTCCCCTGGGTCTGTCCAAAAAAATGCAAGACTCCTTGGGGACCATGGTTGCCCAGTGCTGGGTTCCATGCCCAGGGAGTCATGCAGATTGGAGGAGTCAGGCAGACAAATGTATTCCCGGAGGAAAGGCAGCCATGGTCAGCCATGGCAGAACAACACACAGCTTGGGGCTTAGCCTGTGTCTCAGCTGAGCTTAGAAAGAGCAGAGACAAACTGCCCTTTTTCTAGCAAAATAACATTGATCTGCTGTGCTTTCTGAAAGCGGACTTGTTTATCTCAGATTGGCCTTTTTAGTCATCAGCGCGCTTGCAGAGTCCTTCCTGAATCTTCATTTGCAAAGAAAAGCCAGAGAGAGAGAATAATAAAAATAATACCTCCAGGGCTATAGTTACAGGGGAGGGACAGAATGAGGGCAAACCCCTCCCCTGAAAAAAAAATCCAGGAGAAAAAGCAGGATAAAAATCCAACAAATAAATAAATAAATAGCCCTTGTTCCTGGAGAAGTGTTTCCTTGTCCCCACAGGCTCCAGATGGCAACTAGAAGTCACCTTGAAGGAATACGTACAACATCAACACAAGCCCCGGGGTAGGCTGCTGTGTAGGAGGCAGGGACCGCTTTCACCCCCACAGTCTCCACTGCAGGCATACCAGACAGAGTGTCATGTCACTTCTAGTTGGTATTTTCAGCCAACTGGCCAAATTTTTAATTTGTTTTCAAGGAGTTGGGCAAGTTAAATTGCCATCTTGAGCTGTAGGGAGAGGCAGGTAAGAAATGAAAATTATTATTGTTGAACTCGCCACGGGTCAGCATAAGAGGGGTGCTCCAAAAAAGCAATACAAGGACTACCTGAAGCAACATCTCAGGCTTGGCCAAATTGATCACCAACAATGGTCCGCACTGGCTTCACGTTGGGAGGCATGGAGACGCACTATCCACAATGCTGCAGCCTTATTTGAGAACTCACGCCGAACAAGTCTTGAAGAGAAACGGCAACGCAGAAAGAATCACAACCCAAAAACATCACCCAAGGAGACCTTCCGCTGTGCTTTCTGCAACCAGACTTGTTTATCTCGGATTGGC
The DNA here is from genome assembly GCA_030847615.1 of Gambelia wislizenii. Taxonomy (NCBI): domain Eukaryota; kingdom Metazoa; phylum Chordata; class Lepidosauria; order Squamata; family Crotaphytidae; genus Gambelia; species Gambelia wislizenii. The sequence goes on along the minus strand of JAUMIR010000001.1, from coordinate 496,651,255 downwards.
CTTTTTAGTCATCAGCGCGCTTGCAGAAAGCACGAGATGAGTGAGTCCTTCCTGAATCTTCGTTTGCAAAGAAAAGCCAGAGAGAGAGATTGTTAAAGTGCGGCTTGGGGGCCGGATGCATCCCATCCATTATCTAGCCAAATATAGTCTACTCTGGCTGGCAAGGTCCCAGAAACTTCCTTCCCAGCACCTGCTAACACGCCCTTTAAATGCTTGGGACTGACACTGGGAGCCTTCTGTCTGCCTGATAAGCATGTTTTACAAGTCCTCAACATGACTTGTCTCTCCCTCTTCCTCTATACCAGTTGGCTCAGCTACAGCTCCTCACCATGTATTGTTCCTCGCTTTTTCTTGCTCCCAGTTGAGCTGAGCTACAGCTCCCCAACATGACTTGTTCTTCCCTGTTCCTCTATCCTAGCTGAGCTGAGTTACAACCTAGAATCGCATTGGCTTTTTTAGCTGCCACATCACACTGTTCACTCATGTTCAGCTTGTGGTCTACTAAGACTCCTAGATCCCTTTCACACATACTGTTGTCAACCCAGGTGTCACCCATCCTAGATCTATGCATTTCATTTTTTCTGCCTAAATGAAGTACCTTACATTTCTCCCTCTTGAAATTCATTTTATCAGTTATGGCCTGGCTATCAATCTGTTAAGGTCATTTTGAATTCTGTTCCTGTCCTCTGGGGTATTAACCACCCCTCCTAATTCGGTGTCATCTGAAAATTTGATAGGCATGCCTTTGGAAGGATGCAGCCATCCAAAGGCTGATGAAGGGTGCACAAGGACCTCATACTTGGGTAGTTTCCCACCCCTGCTGTTAGAATTTTAAGCCCTTCATCACACTACAAATCCCAGGATTCCATTGGGTGGGCCCACAACAATTAAAGCAATATCAAAGTGCTATAACAGTGTAGTGCAGATGAGTATTGATAGTTTTTTTTCTACCTGTGGCTGACTCCACAGTCACCTTGCCTCAACAATTTGGCCTTCTTGGATCACCAAAGCCAGGCAAGGAAGACTTTTAACAGGAGGCCTTTGAAAGGTTCTCTTCTTACCTTGGTAGTGCCAGTGGCATGCAAACCTTCCACAATGGGAGAACTGGTGGCCTGCACAAACAAATAATGGTTGTCCAGGAGGGGCCAAGACCCTTCTATTTGGCAGGTGTGGAATTCATCACTGAAGGTCCGGACGTGCAGGCCCCCAAAGGTGGCACAGTGCTGGTAGGCAGGCGGCCGCCCATGCTTATGGACAAAACTCTTCTCATAGTTACAGATGTCTGGGGAAGCAAACCCCGGTTGGTTGGGCCGGGGCGGTGAAGTGGGGCCTTCTTTGGAGCAATTGTTCTGGATCATGAGGTCTTCAATGCCATAGACAGCCGAGTGGTAGGCAAGGTTGCCGCGGCAAGTGCGAGCTGTCTTCCGGGTGCAGCTGGAGTAGGAACGCAAAGCTTCACAGAGAGTAGCATTCCTGTTGGGGCCCTCCAAATTCTCCGTGGCGGCCAGGTAAGCAGAGTTGCAGCGGGAAATCTTGCACTGGGAGCCAACTGTGGGAGGATAACCATGAGCAAAAACCCTGCCATCAATACCTGACCACAGATGGGGAAGAGGGGTTGTTCTACCACTACTTTCTTTGCCCAACCTTGGCAGCAAATCCATCCCCAGGATTAGAATCCAGAACTGGAAGCCAGTCTGGTCCTCCACAGCCAGGAGAGTCTCATGGTTGCCCCAACTGCCAATGCCCCTAAAGCCCTAGATTGAAGTGGGGAAAGTGCAGCCCAGGGGTCCAAAGAAGTTTTTTTAAAAATGCCATCGGGCATGGGGGACTTTTTTGCCATGTTTTGGGCCAAGGAGAGGCCTTTTTCTAGAACAAGAAGTGATTACTGTCACTTCCTGTTGTTGAAAAAGGCTTCCCCTGAGCCTAAAATGGCCAAGGGGACCAAAGACATGATGAAAATGCACCCCATGGTCTATTGAGGGCATTTGGGGATGAAAAAAATTGATCTTTTTGTGTGTTTGGAGTGTGGCTGTCCAAGTTCTCTGTGGGACGCTAATGCACCCCATTGGTTTCTCAAAGTTGCTCACCCCTGTCATAGACTGACAGTTGCTTCATGGTGCTGTGAGGCTAAAGGACAGAAGATGTTTGGAGACAGGCAGGTCTCCGTTCAATGGAAGGGCTACATCCTCAGGCCTGGGAAATATATGAGTGGGTGTTGAGGAGACAACCTGTGGCTCATAGGACTTTGAGTCTTTGAGGAGATGCTAAGCCTTTGAGCCTGAGGGCTTAAGAAAAACAACCTACGGACCAGCATCCGTACAATATCTGCCAAAACTGAACTGACGGGTTGATCGACCGACCAACTGATCACCCCCCCAGACCTTGAAGAACCATTATCTGGCCTCCACCCCTGGAATTATTTTTTATTTTATTTTGAAATTCTTTAAAGTCAAAATGCCCCCCACCGCACATCTTCTGGGAGGGGGTAATTTTACCATGGTTGGTTTTGGGGGAAAACGTAAGGCTGTTCCATAGGGTTGCCACAGTAAAAAAACTAGAGATGGCTCCCCTCTGCTTAATGGTTGTGCGGAAGGTGTTGTTTGTCATGCAACCAGGTACAAGCCACACCTGATGACATTCCCTCTTAATAATAATAAAACCAAGAGAGGCTCTTCTTAAACCATGAAGAAAACCTGTACTCCTCTTCCAGTTTACTTCCTGGTTTCACAAAGGCTCTTCTGGGATTAAAACAATCTTTTGTACAGGTACATGGAAAACAACATTTTTAAAAATTGCCCCACATACACATATCCTCCAGAGTGCCAGCATGGTGTAGTGGTTTACGCATTGAACTACAACTCTGGAGACCAGAGTTCGAATCCTTGCTCGGCCATGGAAAGCTACTGGGTGGCCTTGGGCAAGTCCCACTCTCTCAGCCTCAGAGGAAGGCCAAGGGAAACCCACTCTGAACAAATCCTGCCAAGAAAAACCCCATGACAGGCTCACCTTAGGGTTGCCATAAGTCATAGAATCATAGAATCATAGAATTGCAGAGTTGGAAGAGACCAAGAGGGCCATCCAGTCCAACCCCCCTGCCACGCAGGAAATCTTGATCAAAGCATCCCCGGCAGATGGCCATCCAGCCTCTGTTTAAAGACCTCCAAGGAAGGAGACCCCACCACGCTCCGAGGGAGTGCGTTCCACTGCCGAACAGCTCTTACTGTCAAAAAGTTCCTCCTCATGTTGAGGTGGAATCTCTGTTCCTGGAGCTTGCACCCATTGCTCCGTGTTCCAGTCTCTGGAGCAGCAGAAAACAAGCCTGCTCCATCCTCAGCGTGACATCCCTTCAAATACTTAAACAGGGCTATCATATCGCCTCTTAACCGTCTTTTTTCCAGGCTAAACATACCCAGCTCCCTAAGTCTCTCCTCATAAGGCATCGTTTCCAGACCTTTCACCATTTTTGTCGCCCTCCGCTGGACATGCTCCAATTTGTCAATATCCTTTTTGAATTGTGGTGCCCAGAACTGGACACAGTATTCCAGGTGAGGTCTGACCAAGGCAGAATAGAGCACCACTATTACTTCCCTTGATCTAGACACTATACTTCTATTGATGCAGCCCAAAATCGCATTGGCCTTTTTAGCTGCCGCATCACACTGTTGACTCATGTTCAACTTGTGGTCTACTAGGACTCCTAGATCCCTTTCGCACGTAGTCTCATTCAGCCAGGTCTCCCCCATCCTATATCTATGCATTTCATTTTTCCGCCCTAAGTGCAGTACCTTACATTTCTCCGTATTGAATTTCATTTTGTTAGCTTTGGCCCAGCTCTCTAGTCTATCCAGGTCATTTTGAATTTTGATCCTGTCCTCCAGGGTATTAGCTACTCCTCCTAATTTGGTGTCATCTGCAAATTTGATAAGTATGCCCCTAATTCCCTCATCCAAGTCATTGATAAAGATGTTGAATAGCACTGGGCCCAGGACAGAACCCTGTGGCACCCCACTGGTTTCTGTTACCCATGGGACACATATCATAGACTTATGCTACAAAATGCCTAGAGAGGTGTCCTCTCAAGGCATTTTCTAGGTCCTCCAATGCAACTCTATGGTATGTTTGTACCAGAAGTCCTTTATTTCAATGGGGTTCATTGTTATTCATGGTTTCCGATATCTACAGTAAATCCGAGAACCAAACCCCCGCAGATATGGGGGCCTGATTATACAACTGCTTTTCCAAATTGTTAAACAATCTTGGTTGAAATGAGCCACAAGCACAGGCAGCCATGACTGGCTGGGGGGGTTTGGGGAATTGTAGTCCAAAAAAAGAGTAAGGTTTATAAGCTCTGGTACCCTATTTAGCTCATTTAATTACGCTGATAGTTTAATTATTACTTTGTGCCTTCAAGTCCTTTCTGACTTATGGTAACCTTAAGGCAAACCTTTCACAGGGTTTTCTTCAGGTGCATCTACACTGTAGAAACAATGCAGCTTAACACCACTTTAAGGTCTGTAGCTCCATCCCATGGAATCCTGGGATTTGTAGTTTTACAAGGTCTTTAGCCATCTCTGCCAAAGAATGTTGGTACCTCACAAAACTACAAATCCCAGGATTCTGTAGGATGGAGCCCTGGCAGTGAAAGTGGTATTAAACTGCATTATTTCTATAGTGTAGATGCACCCTGGGCAAGATTTGTTCAGAGAGGGTTGGCTTTTGCCTTCCTCTGAGGCATCGAGCATCGTTTTCCATAGACAAGAGAGGATTTGAACCGTCGTCTCTGGAGTTACAGTCCAGCACCCAAACCACTACATCATGCTGGCTCTCAGTTTAATTATATTGGTAGTTTAATTCTATTTTTAACTTTTTGGCTGAGTTTTTTTCCCTGGTAATGTGTTTTTATCTGTACCTGTTTCAATTTTTATAAGCCACCTGAGTTCCAGGGCCAGGGAAAGGGTGGGAGATATAGATACCCATCCCTCGCACGTTTCCTCACCACCACCACCACGTCAGAACTTTCCCCATATAAATAACCTTGACGTTGTGTCTCTTACCGTGCCTACCGAGCAGGAGAAGGAGAAAGATTTTAATGAAGAAACACAGGTTTGTTAGATAGAATGGCCTCATGGACCCAGCTGATTTCATCATTCTGTTCCATCCAGCAATTACGGAAGTCAGCCACATGAATTCCTAGTCCTCAAAATTTTGCCTTCTGCATGGGTGTGAAGCAAGCACAGGAAAAATCACCCTAAAAGATCCTTCAGATACACTTCATACACCTATAGAATCATAGAACCAACGAGTGGGAAGAGAGATCCCCAAGGGTCATGTAGTCCAACCCCATTCTGCCCTGCAGGAATATACAATCAAATCATTCCCGACAGATGGCCACCCAGCCTCTGTTTAAAAAGCTCCAGAGAAGGAGACTCCACCACACTCTGAGGCAGTGTATTCCACTTCTGAATAGCTCTTACTGTCAGGAAGGTCTTCCTAATGTTTAGGTGGAATCTCTTTTCCTGTAGTTTGAGTCAGTTGCTCCGTGTCCTAGTCTCTGGAGCAGCAGAAAACAAGCTTGCTCCTTCATCAACTGTATGCCTCACAACCCAGCCTGTGGAACATTTGCTCAGATTCTTAGTCTTCCCCTATTTTTTTTTAAAAACTAATAAGTTTCTACATCTCATTCTGAATTTTGTTTTTGGCAACATTTTGGTGATTATCATCATCATCATCATTACTTTTGTCCCGCTTCTTTCCCTATCTTGGGACTCAAAGCAGTGTACATTAAAAAAGACATTGTTGAAATCAGGAAAATATGAAATTTAAAACACAATTAAACAACAAAAAAGTTAAAAACAGCTAAAAAATTTAAAGACACACACACATTAGCACAGCCATTAGCAGAATCCAGTAGCCTGCTGAACCAAGGAAGTTTTTGCTTGACTCTGGAAGAAAGGCAGGGAGGGTGCCAATCTGACTTCTCTGGGCAGGGATTTCCAGAGCCTGGGGGCAGCCACTGAGAAGGCCCTGTTTCCCCCGAATTCCCACCAGATGGACCTGTGAGAGTGATGGGATATAGATATACATACACACAATATATACAGCTTTTCTGTTCTGGGTTTCAAAATCAAACTATACTGATACTAGAACTTAGAAACATTGCCTTTTTTACTACAATGCCCAAAATTCATCAACAAACACAGGCACATTGCTTCAGGAATTCTGGGTACAGCAGTCCCAAAAAGTAAGTTCTGGCCAAGACTACCCAATTCTAGCACTGGATTCGATGTCAACTGCCGTGCCTATATCCTATGGAATCCTGGGATTTGTAGTTTGGTGAAGGGATAGAGCTCTTTGGCAGAGAATTCTAAATACTTCCCAAAACTACAGATCCCAGGATTCCACGGAGGGAGCCACAGAATTTAAACAGGGACCAAAGCGCTAAAACTGCGTAGTATGAACAGAGACCTGCATCTCTTCTCGTCCTGACTTCTGTACAAAGACCCTGCTTACCTGAAGGAGTTGAGCGACAGCTCTACCAAAGGTGAGACTCGGAGTGCCGGAAAGCTTACAAAGCCTTTGCTAAACAGTTGAGTCCCCCTTGAGTCCTTCCCCTCACAATCCCAAGAGCCTTCCGTGCCCATTCAAGGCGATGCGTTCCCCAATGGAAAGCCATCTGCAGTGGGGTTTTCCTATTTTTCAGATGAGATGGAAGACCCTCAGCTCCCATGAAGACAAAGGACTTTCTCCTCCTTTGGGGCTTCCAGCACCAGCAAAAGTCAGAAGAAAGCAGAGCAGGAAGACAACTAGCTAACACTTGTCACCAAGCGTCCCTTCACACAATGCACATAATGCACATAATCAGCACCAACATCTTCTGCCTCATCTTCTGGAGTCCTTCACACCTTGACTCTAACAACCCTGCTTCAAATCCTCCTATCTTTCCCAGACCTATAGCTATCCCTCCATTCCCCGGCGTCCATCACCAGCTTTGGGATAACCTTCCAAAGCCATGAGTGTCCCAACAGTCTGTATGCCTTTGATGTGCAACCGTGACCTTTCACTAAAGTCAGTAAACAATGACACAAACTTTGTCCCAGCTTCTGGAAACATAACAGGAGCTAATGATCAACTCATTGATCCCTGGCTACACATGATGCCACCCCCCCTCCGTGCCAGTCAGCTTGAGAGCTGACCCACTCATCTAAGAGCCTGTAAAGGACTTTTGGGATGGGCCATCAAATTCAGCAGGATTCACCGGGCAGAGTAGAGACAGGATGCCCTGGTACCCCCTCCCATCTTGTCTGGAAATGTTACATTTTTTATTCCTGAGCAGCATAGTCAAAGGCTACTTTTTATATTACAACTCACAGAAACCCCCAGTCAGCATGGACAACCTGGCTAGGGGATTCTGGGATATGTAGTCCCCTCCAAAAACACACATACACACACACACACACACCACCTTGTACAGTTGACCCTCCACACTTGCAGTTTTAACTTTTGTAGATTTGATTATATGCAAATTATTTGCTGCTGCCTCTGCTGCTGCTTTTTTCATAGAGACTGCAAGACAGAGAGACTGTGAACATGTGGTAAGTCTTGTAAATCCCTAATAAAAATGGTGTAGGGAAAGCCCCACCAGCCACCCACTTCTCCCTTGCCAAGAAACCCTGCTTGCCTTGAAAGCAAATGTGGAGGGCCAACTGTAGAGGTCTAACCTGGTCACTGATCAACATGGGTTTTTGACACTAGTCTTTTGGCCATAAATGGCTCACCCCTTGCTTTAAGAACTAGGAGCAGTCGGAACAGGGACAATTTCCTGGGGTTTGGCTGGGATCTGTAAGCTGTGCTGGGGGAAGGAGGAGAGCCAAGGGTTGTCTAATCCAATTCTAACCACTGCCTTTTGAAATGGATTTGGGGCAATAGATGGACCGCCCATGCTTTAAGAGCTAGGGAGAATTTCCTGGAACTTTGCTGGGGACGATGTAGAATCCACAGGACATCCTTTGTAACATCTCCTTCTGGCTCATACAGATGTCATAGAAACTGACACATGAACACGCACATGCGCAAACACAAATTTCCAATCTGAGTGTTCTTGGGAGGCTTTTTAGGTACAGATTCTCTCTCCTTTAGCATGAGGGTCAGAACTTTCTAATCATCAGAGATCCCCTCCAACTCTTCCTGTTAGGCCTTTCGGAGGAAACACCTAACAGCTAAAGTAGTGGCCCCCAAAGTTTGGTCCTCCAGCTGTCTTGGACTTCAATTCCCAGAAGCCTCAGCCAGCTTGGCCAACAGTCAGGAATTCTGGGAGCTTAAGTCCAAAGCTGGACAACCAAAGTTTGGGAAACCTTGTTTTAAAAGCATCAATTTCAGAGTACAGTATTGCATTATATGATAATAGTGGCAAGGCTATGATATGCCCAAAACTGGAAGGAAAAAAAATCTCTACATTGCCAATAAAAGAACGGCTATTGAAAGACTTCCACATGGCTGAAATGGATAAACTTTCTATACTGATAAAAGAGAAATTGCTAGGACAATTTTTACTGGTTTATATAGTTTATATAAAGAAAAAAAGGTGCAAAGAAAATAGCTGTGAGTTTTGAAAAGGAATCACCCTTCTTTTTGTAGATATTCATAGAATCATAGAATCATAGAATTGCAGAGTTGGAAGAGACCACAAGGGCCATACAGTCCAACCCTCTGCCATGCAGGAAATCACAATCAAAGCATCCCTGACAGATGGCCATCCAGCCTCTGTTTAAAGACCTCCAAGGAAGGAGACCCCACCATGCTCCAAGGGAGTGTGTTCCACTGCCGAACAGCTCTTACTGTCAAAAAGTTCCTCCTCATGTTGAGGTGGAATCTCTGTTCCTGGAGCTTGCATCCATTGCTCCGTGTTCCAATCTCTGGAGCAGCAGAAAACAAGCTTGCTCCATCCTCAGCATGACATCCCTTCAAATACTTAAACAGGGCTATCATATCGCCTCTTAACCGTCTTTTTTCCAGGCTAAACATACCCCGCTCCCTAAGTCTCTCCTCATAAGGCATGGTTTCCAGACCTTTCACCATTTTAGTCACCCTTCTTTGCACATGCTCCAATTTGTCCATATCCTTTTTGAATTGTGGTGCCCAGAACTGGACACAGTATTCTAAGTGAGGTCTGACCAAGGCAGAATAGAGTGGCACTATTGCTTCCCTTGATCTGGACACTATACTTCTGTTGATCCCTGAAGCCTATGAGTGCTAGCCTGACAGCTCTTCTATGGCACCCAGCTGTAACAAGTGATGGATGGCGTCCGCCATCAGACTCTGCTTTTCTGGATCTGTTGGAACTGTCAAAAATTAAGTTACCAGTTAGATTATATACAGAGAAACATATTACAATATAAGTGTTGCTTTTGATTTGTAGGGTGGGGCATCATACTTTTTCTTTGATACCTTTTTTTTACTCCTTTCTTACTGTTCAGCTTATGCTGTCTATTATGATACATTATGATACAGTAGGACCCCCGTATCCACTGATCTATTATCCACTGATTCAGTTATCCATGGGACACAAAACAGCACACCTACCATAGATACTTCCTAGAAAATGCCTAGAGAGGCATCCTCTCTAGATACTTTCTAGGTCCTCCAAGGCAAACACTGTGATATTTTAAACTGGAAGTCCCATTATTTTCAATGGTGTCTGCTGTTATCCGCAGTTTTCTGTATCCATGGGGGGGGACCAATCCCCCATGGATACGGGGGTCCTACTGTATATAACTTTATACGTTTATGCAATAGGAAGTGATACAGCATGTAACATTACATTGTAAGGTTATTTATAAAAATCAATAAACATTATTTTATTGAAAATCAATAAAAGGGAGTTGCTTTCCAACTGTTAATGAGCCTCTTCTGTAGGGCTTCAAACTTTAAAAGAACCTCCAGCCCTTCTGAGCAGTTTATCTGTCAACAGTTTGCCACTGAACAAAAGCCAACACCTCCCACAAAAGATACTGCCAGCCTGATCACCTTTAACAGGGCTGGGAATCACGCAGCCTCCCAAGATGTAATTGAACTGCACTTCCCAGCATGCCTCACCCTTGGCAGTGCTGCCTAGGGCTGATGGGGACTGCAGTCCAACAACAGGTCGTAGGGCTGCAGGAGTCACCCCTTTCCTTAAAAAGTATATACAGTTGTCCGGTCTTATTCGCTGGGGTTTGGTTCCAGGCCCCACCGTGGATACCAACATCCATGAATACTCAAGTCCCGTTATATACAATGGCACAGCAAAATGGTGTCCCTTATATAAGATGCCAAAATCAAGGTTTGCTTTTTGGATTATTATTTTTTAAGGAACATTTTCAAGTCGTGAATACTTAAAACCATGGATACCAAATCCGTGGATACGGAGGGACAACTGTACTGCAGAGCATATATGACAGAGGCAGTAATCGCTCTGCGCTCCAGATGTAATTGAACTACAACTCCCAGCATGCCCAACCACTGGCTATGCTGGCTAAGACTTCTAGAACTGCAGTCCAACAGCAGCTGGAAGGTCACATGGTTGACATCCCTGATTTAGATACCCACCCACACAAAAACTCTTTTTGAAGATGGTCTCTCCATATAAATACAGGTACAGGTTGAGTATCCTTTATCCAAACTAAGGGACCAGAAGTACTCCCTGTTTTGGATTTTTTCAGATTTTGGAATACCTGTATTTGCATATATGTAATGAGTCATAATGAGGCTGGAGAGAGACTGAGGATCAGTAAAATGGTGGGAGGCGTGGATTCCTGCCATTTCACAGATTCTTGTGTCTCTTTCCAGCCTTGCAAGCACAGCACAGGTACATACTATGCTATTTGTCTTGTAGATTAAAAGCTTTGGATTTTGGAGTACAGTTGTCCCTCCGTATCCACAGATTTGGTATCCACAGATTTAAGTATTCACAGCTTGAAAATATTATTTAAAAAAATAATAATTCAAAAAGCAAACCTCGATTTTGCCATCTTATATAAGGGACACCATTTTGCTATGCCCTTGCATATAATGGGACTTGAGTATTCACAGATTTTGGTATCCACAGGGTGTCTTGGAGCCAAACCCCAGCAAATATGAAGGGACAACTGTAGTTCAGATTTCTGAATTCCAGATAAGGGATACTCAACCTATATATATTGAACTGAAGAGAAGTCCCTCACAGTTGTTAAACATCATCAAGTTATTTCTGAGTTATGGCGACCCTCTGGTGAATCTATTAGAGTTTTCTTGGCAAGATTTGTTCCAAGGGGTTTGCCTTTGCCTTCCTCTGGGGCTGAGAGAGTGTGACACACCCATGGTCATTCAGTGGGTTTCCACAGCTAAGCAGGGATTCAACCCCTGGTTTCCTTGAGCCCTAGGTCTGGCTCTTCACAGGCAGGGACCATTTCTCAAAAGCTCTTAGGTTCACTATCACCTCTGGGAAAATTCCAATGCAAACACGAGTTTATACCATGCTTAACTCACCCACCTCCAGCCAGAACCCAACTGTTTCCTGCTCACCAAACTCTTGAAAGGGCCCTGCAGATTTGCAAAAAGTCACTGGAAGCCAATGTTTTAGCCCCAGAAAACTGGAGGAAGTCCACCGCAACCTCCTTAAGGTCTTGGGAAGGGGGTCAGGATTACCATGAATTCTGCAGAAATACTTGAAGCACAGCTGCTCTTGCAGAGAGGGAGCCAGGAGCAAGAGTGGAACCCAGCAGCCAAGATCCTCTGCAGCTCAACCAGAGTTTGAGTAAAGAAGGAAGAGTGTGAAAGTGAAACCTACCAGATCTCTCTCTCCAGCAGCTTGGAGACTTTTCTCCTGGCTTCTGTAGAGCTCCTGCCTCTCCTACTTAGCCCTCCTTAATCAGCATTTAGGAGCACCTTAAGTCCAAAATAACTTAAAGGTACACAGCAACAGCAACAACTAGTATGGCTCCTTTTTCTCTTCTTTCTTGTCCCTCTTTAAAGGGAAAAAAATGGAATAACCCTCTCTTTAAAAGAGAGCCCCTGTCATTTTGCAAGTTGGATGTTGGGCTAGGACTCTAGAAGACCAGGATTTGAATCCCTGATCAGCCATGGAGAACCACTGGGCAAATGGAAGGAAATCACATCCTCTCAGCCTCGGAGCAAACCTCATCTGGATAAATCTGGCCAAGGGGAGCCAACATGGTGTAGTGGTTCGAGTGTTGGACTAGGACTCCAGGATGCCAGGGTTCGAATCCCCTTTCTGCAGAAGCCCCCTGGGAGATGTTGGGCCAGATACACATCCTCAGCCTCAGGGCATGGCAATGGGCAGTAGTGGCACTAGGAGAGGTGCCAGTGGAATCAATAGCACTTCAACAGTACTTCTATTCCTATACTGCTTATCAGTGCCAAATCACTCCCTAAGCGGTTAACAATGTGTGTTAGCTAATTGCCCCAACAAGCCGGGTACTCGTTTTACCGACCTACAGAAGGATGGAAGGCTGAGTCAACCTTGGAGCCCTTGGAATCCACCCTGGCCTCACATCAGGAGGCATGGAGACGCACTATCCACAATGCTGAAGCCCTATTTGAGAACTCATGCCGAACAAGTCTTGAAGAGAAACGACAACTACTAGGGAGTCCTAGTAGACCACAAGTTGAACATGAGCCAACAGTGTGATGCAGCAGCTAAAAAAGCCAATGCGATTTTGGGCTGTATCAATAGAAGTATAGTGTCTAGATCAAGGGAAGTAATAGTGCCACTCTATTCTGCCTTGGTCAGACCTCACTTAGAATACTGTGTCCAGTTCTGGGCACCACAATTCAGAAAGGATATTGACAAATTGGAGTGTGTCCAGAGAAGGGCAACTAAAATGGTGAAAGGTCTGGAAACCATGCCTTATGAGGAGAGACTTAGGGAGCTGGGTATGTTTAGCCTGGAAAAAAGACGGTTAAGAGGCGATATGATAGCCCTGTTTAAGTATTTGAAGGGATGTCACGCTGAGGATGGAGCAGGCTTGTTTTCTGCTGCTCCAGAGACTGGAACACGGAGCAATGGGTGCAAGCTCCAGGAACAGAGATTCCACCTCAATATGAGGAGGAACTTTTTGACAGTAAGAGCTGTTCGGCAGTGGAACACACTCCCTCGGAGCGTGGTGGGGTCTCCTTCCTTGGAGGTCTTTAAACAGAGGCTGGATGGCCATCTGTCGGGAATGCTTTGATCAAGATTTCCTGCGTGGCAGGGGGGTTGGACTGGATGGCCCTCGTGGTCTCTTCCAACTCTGCAATTCTATGATTCTATGATTCTATGCCAATGCAGAAAGAATCACAACCCGGAATCATTGTCCAAGGAGACCTTCTGCTGTGCTTTCTGCAACTGGACTTGTTTATCTCAGATTGGCCTTTTTAGTCATCAGCATGCTTGCAGAAAGCGCAGGATGAGTCCTTCCTGAATCTTTGTTTGCGAAGAAGAAAAGCCCAGAATTACTCAGTATTAACTTCCACTTGCATTCAGGAGGGGGTTACTGCACGGTTGAAACTAGGCTACTCACTCAGCCAAGGGTTTCCTCTTCCTTGGCTCAGCTTCATCCATTTTCATTTTCTTCTCCATAATCCTGGAATTATCTCCCTGAACATTTGTGGACTGCTCCATCCCTCGTTGCTTTTAAATCTCCATTAAAGACTTTCTTGTTTTCCAAAGCTTTTAGAATTTTTGTTTAATATTGTTTTTTATAATCTTGTATATTTTGATTGTATGTCTTTGTCAGTTTACCAGGCCTAAATACCCTAAAAGCACCAGATCCCATCTGATTTTGGAAACTAAGCAGGGTTAGCCTTGGTTAGTACTTGGGTGGGTGACAGCCAATGAATCCCAGGTGCTGTAGGCTGTCTTTTCAGAGGAAGGAACTGGCCAAACCACCTCTGAGGATTCGTTGCCCAAGAAAACCCTATGAAATTCATGTAGTCATCATAACTTGACAGGCGACTTGAAGGCACATGCACACATAAGATCTGACCTTGGTCCCTTTTCCCCAAATGCTGCAGGCTAGAACTTCCAGACCATGGGGAAAGGTGCCTTTTTGGACTGTCACACCCAGAATCCTCCAGCCAGTGATGCTTTCTGGGGGATTCTGGGAGTGGCAGTCCAAAAATAAGAACCTTGCCCAACCCCAGAAGGACTGCCAAGGAATACCAGGTGCTGTAGGCTTTATTTCAGAGGAAGGAACTGGCAAAAACACCTCTGAGGATCCCTTGCCTAAGAAAACCCTATGAAATTCATGGGGTTGCCATAAGTCGACAAGCGGCATGAAGGCACACACACAGACATTTTTCAGTTTGCTTTACATTATATATCATTGCTTTTTGTATTTGTTTTACAATTATATTGCATTAGTTTTATATTTGTATTACTCTGTCCTTCCCCTAAATATGTGTTGTATGCATGTGTAATATACGTATTAGATTGTATGCCTTTGACGGGGCTGACTGTATTGTTGTCATTTTGCTTGGTAAATTGCCATGCTGGCATTAAATCAATCAATCAATCAATCAATAATACTTTTAAGTAGACATGCACAGGACTGCGCTGTTAATCCCCACCCCATAAACCCAGCACGACATACCTTTGAGATCTTTAGGTGTTTGTTGTTGTTAACTGCCACCAAGTCAACTTCAGTGTATGGCAACACCATGAATGAAGGACCTCCAAGTTACCCTGTCATCAACAGCCCTGTTCAGCTCTTTCAAACTCAGGGTCATGGCTTCCTTGATTGAGTCTATGGCTTCCTTGATTGAGTCTATCTATCTGGAATGTGGTCTTCCTCTCTTCCTACTGCCTTCTGCTTTCGTAAGCATGATTGCCTTTTCTATTGAGTCATGTCTTCTCATGATATGGCCAAAGTACGACAGTCTCAAGTTTAGTCATCTTGGCTTCTAGGGAGAGTTTGCTTGAGGCTTGATTTGCTCTAGGGAGGCTTGATTTAGTCTAGGACCCATTTATTTTTTCTTTTAGCACCATAGAACTCACTCTTCTCCAGCACCACATTTCTAATGAGTTTATTTTCATCCTATCAGCTTTCTTCATTGACCAACTTTCACAACCATAGAAAGAAATTAGAAATACAATGGCACGGACAATCCTAACTTTAGTATTCAATGATATCGCTTTACACTTCAAGATCAATGATACAGTATATCTTTACAGTTGAGGGTCTTACCTATTTCTTTCATAGCTTCCCTTCCAAGTCCTGAGTCTTGGAATTTCTTGACTATAGTCTCTGTTCTGATTAACAACTGAGACAAGGTATGGGAAATCTTGGAACTATTTCAATGTCTTCATTGCCTACTTAAGTTTTGTAAACTTTCTTCAGTAATTTAGGTGTACTTTTCCAAATTGTTTTTTTATTTTATTTTATTTTATTGCAAGACATTCTTATTTTTAAAAAAAAGAAAGAAAAAAGAAATCCAGACCTGAAAAACTTTTTTCCCCCTAATAGTTCAAGGGTTGCATGGAAAAGCACACTATGATCTTAAATTTTTAACAAACCAGATTTAGTTGCTGGCTTCTCTCTGAAGGGCATCCCTAAAATGAAACGACCTACTGCAGGAACAATCCAACAGATCTATAACTTTTTGTGTTTTTCTGTAGATCAGAGGTTAAGACTCATGTGGCTACTATTTTCTTATGCTGGCAGCCATTTGGAATTTTCTAATATCCAAAATGGATTCGAGCCATACATCGTCTGGACAGCTTGCTGATGCAATGAGGTGAGGTCAATGTAGACAAAGCCCTGTTTTTTCTCTCCTCCTCTTACTTTTTCCCCCTTGAGCTTACTTCAGTTGCTGCAAACTGAGTTCAGAGTGCAAAAGTAGCTTGCATTCCATTAACTTAGCCAGGGGAGAAGAAAGAGAGGGCAAAATCTTGCTCTTCCCAGGAGTCTCAGGAAAAAGTATAAAGTGTTTCAGCCTTCCCAGCTTATCTGTTCTTCCTCAGGAGTAACTTTTGTCATCTCCACCCCACTTTGATGTTGCTTGGCCACATGTGTCCTGGTTTTCATCTGTGAAATGTGGAAGAGTATGTGCAGTTTTGTATGTATAACTGTTGCACAGACAGTTCTGCATTTTTGGATAGTGTGTAACTACTCTTCTGTGCTTTCAATGTAGGCACTGGGAGATTGCAGAAACAGTAAGCGTAGCTAGTTGCCCTATGGTTGCACAATGTCAGTGTAACCCTCATGAATTATTGGTTTGGCCCATTGGGTGGGAAGACCCAAAGAAAGAGGCTGTACTAATAAAGAGACATACATACATATGTGGTGGGGTTGTCCCAATGTTCAAAGATTTTGGCACGTTATATTACAAGAAATTAATATAATAGTTGGGGGAACTTTAGAACTGAATAAAGAAAAATGCATAATGATAACGGTTAAAAATATAGGATTAAATAAAGAAGAAGAATATTTAGTAAAACTGTTATTACATGCTAGACATGCAGTAATTGCATATGGATGGAAGGAGGAACAAAGGTGGGAATTATATAGCAAAATATCTTTGATTTTATTTTGGAAAGAATAGCAGTTTATAAGGGTCAGAATAATGAGATATAGTTAAGAACTGGAGAACGTTACTGTATTTAAACATGTAAGAAAGAACGAGGGGTACAAGGAAGCGAATGAGACAATTAAGATGATATTCCACATAAAAGGAAATGGATACTAAAAGATTATTGGACCATTCTGGAGGCAGGCAGGGAGGGAGGGAGGGGAGGGGTACTGGGGATATATAAATATAATTTATGTAATTTGACTTACATAAGTCTTACTGCACAAGAAAAAAGGAGCAAAATCCGATTGCTCAAACTATCGAGGCATAACACTGCTCTCTATTGCTGGAAAAATCCTTGCAAGGATACTCCTGAACAGGTTAGTTCCTGCCGTTGCAGAAGAACTTCTTCCTGAAAGCCAATGTGGCTTCAGAGCCAATAGGAGTACCACAGATATGGTATTTGCCCTTAGACAACTGCAAGAGAAATGTAGAGAGCAGAACAAGGGTCTCTATGTAACATTTGTTGACCTCACCAAAACCTTCAAAACTGTGAGTAGAAAAGGTCTGTGGCAGATCCTGGAAAGACTACGATGTCCCCCCAAATTCCTTAAAATGATTATCTTGCTACACGAGGGCCAGCGTGGTCAAGTCAGATATGGCGATGCTCTTTCAGAGCCCTTTCTAATAACTAATGGAGTGAAGCAAGGTTGTGTTCTTGCACCAACTTTATTTACAATCTTCTTTAGCATGATGCTCCAAAGGGCTATGGCACAGCTTGAAGAAGAAGACGGCATCTATATATGTTACTGTATTAATGGTAGCTTGTTTAATTTAAGCCCTCTGAGGGCTCGCACTAAGACTCTAAACTATCTAATCTATGAGCTGCTCTTCGCTGATGATGCTGCCCTTGTTGCCCACACAGAAGCAGCTCTGCCGCGCCTAACATCCTGCTTCGCAACAGCTGCAGAGCTGTTTGGGCTGGAAGTCAACCTGAAGAAAACAGAAGTTCTTTACCAGCCTGCACCACAGGACGAACACCACCGTCCCCACATTGCCGTCGGCAAATCTGTGCTCAAGTCCGTTCAGCAGTTCACCTACCTGGGAAGCATCATCTCCTCAGATGCCAAGATTGACAAAGAGATCGATCACAGATTAGCAAAGGCACATAGCGCATTTGGAAGACTTTACAAAAGAGTCTGGAGTAACAAACACCTGAGGTGAAACACAAAAATCAATGTGTATAGAGCCATTGTACTGTCTATTCTCCCTTATGGGTCTGAAACATGGGTCACCTATCGCCACCACCTACGACTCCTCGAGCGCTTTCATCAGCGCTGTCTACGCACAATCCTAAATATACACTGGAGTGACTATGTGACAAATGTTGCTGTCCTTGAGCAAGCAGGGATCACCAGCATTGAGGCCATGATATTGAGAACACAGCTGCGCTGGGCAGGGCACGTTTCTAGGATGGAGGACCATCGCCTCCCAAAAATAGTACTCTATGGTGAACTCGCCACAGGTCAGCGTAAGAGGGGCACTCCAAAAAAGCAATACAAGGACTCTCTGAAACAACATCTCAGGCTCGGCCAAATTGATCACCAACAATGGTCTGCCCTGGCCTCACATCGGGAGGCATCGAGACACACTATCCACAATGCTGCAGCCTTATTTGAGAACTCATGCCGAACAAGTCTTGAAGAGAAACAACAACGCCTAAAGAATCACAACCTGGAAACATCACCCAAGGAGACCTTCTGCTGTGCTTTCTGCAACCGGACTTGTTTATCTCAAATTGGCCTTTTTAGTTATCAGCGCGCTTGCAGAAAGCGCGGGATGAGTCCTTCCTGAATCTTCGTTTGCAAAGAAAAGCCAGAGAAAGAGAGAATTTGACTTATATAAACAATTATAAAATTGAAATATATATATTGTATTGTAATAAATTTTTTAAAAATTAAAAACTGGTGGTGGTAGGGTGGAAGGGGCTGTACTTGCTGGTTGAGTTCAGAAAGCAAGAGAGAGCAGGAGCCAGGGCTAAGGAGGAGACCCTTTTCATCCTGAATAAAGTGCTGGGATTTTCAGTTATGTATTTAGAAGGAAACAAAGATGTACATTCTTTATAGTGGAATTTCTTTATTGCATTTGCAACTATTTGGTGTCTTTTATTTAGGGCTTTAAAGGTTGCATCCAAATGTTGTAACAGTATGGAGCAGCACGGTCAGAAGAGTCCTGCTGTCAGGTCCCTCACTGGCACCTCACTGAATGCATTGAATTTGTGGGACAGTGCATGTGAGTTAAATTTAATTTATAACTTCTTGTATTGTTGCTATAAAAAAAATATAGACTGGGACTTAAATCATGGTGGCATTTGCAATATTCAATTTTAATTAGGCCATAGAATCCAGAAAGTGGTACGTTGATATTCAGTAGAAGAATGGTGCGGCTCAGTCACTGTGTAATTATGTGAGTGTTTATTTGTAGGTTGTCAGCTGTTGCTTTAATTCACTGAAACTAAATTGACTTGTACACCACCCTAAGATCCTGCATTTGGGTTGTGGTAGCTCTGTGCCTTCGGTTCACCTCTGCTTTATGGAGATCCTCTCCTCAGGTTTTCTCAGCATGGTTTCTTCAGAGAAGGTTTGCTGCCGTTCCCTTCCATTGAGGCTGTGACTCGGTGGGTTTCTGTGGCTGAGAGGAGAGTCAAGGCCTGGGCTCCTGAAGACTTCATCCAACACTCAGACCATTGCAACGCTGCCTCTCAGAGGGGGCGAGATTTTTTGGCAAGATGTATTCTAAGGTGCTTTGCCCTTGCCTTTCTCTGAAGGCAGTGTGGCTTCCGAAGCTTGCCCAGTAGGTTTCCATGGCTGAGCAGGGAACCAACCCCACATCTCTCCCCTCCCACAGTTAAACCATGACACCCTACTGGTTTTCTTGCTCTGTGCCTTCAAGTTGATTCTGGCTTGTGATGACCCTCTCCTAGGATTTTCTTGGCAAGATTCATTATTCAGTGGAGGCTTGCCCTTGCCTTTCTCTTAGACTGAGAAAGTGTGAGGTCACCTAGGGGATTTCCATGGCTGAACAGGGATCCAGACCCTGGTCTCCCAGAATCCTGGTCCAGCACTCAAACCATGATGGTTCAAGACTTATTCAGAGGAGGTGTGTCTTCCTCTGAGGCTGAGAGGGTAGGACTGGCCAAAGGTCACCTGGTGGATTTCCATGACTGAGTGCGGATTCAAACCTTGGTCCATGAAGATCCCACAAGTCTCTGAATCTTAATATCGGGAATATTCAGTTAACTCAGAATGACAGTGAGAGACTGGCTAATGGTAGGAAGAAAAGGGGCCACGCTAGCCTAGCTGGTTCCCATGCAGGACAGGATATAAGTACTTTTATAAATAAAATAACATGTTTGAGGTGGCTGATAAAAGCCAAGAACTGGTTCTGCAGTCCATGTAGCAAACACCCTGTCATTCACCTCCGCCATAACCTCCCATTCCACTGTAACTGGCCTTTGCTGCTTAGCTCTCAGTTGCGAGGCAAAAGAAGGAGGGCATTTCTGCAACTGCAGTTCTGCAAGGACGGAGCGAACAGTTGGTTAGCCACCTGCCCACTTAATTCCAACCAGAAGAAAGTGTCACTGAGCCCATCGGCACCCAGCAGAGACAAAGACGCCGGGCAGCTGGCAAAGCTTGCCATGATTGACCTTGGCACTGGACCTGCTCCAAAGTACGAGAACTTCTAAAAAGCATGTTCTTCCTTGGTCAAGCAACACTTTTCCTAAGGAGTTGTGTCTTTCACTACAAAGAGGAGGGTACCTGGAGGCACTTGGTGAACAAAAGTGTTCAAGTAGAACAGGGGGATGAGCTTCTTGCAATAATCAATAATGGATCTGCCCCAGGGTCCTGGACTTGGAATTTGCATTGCCAGGTCGGAAACATCCCAGGCCCTGAGGTTTCATGACCAGACCCTGAAACTTAGGTGATGTCACAGTGGACATGGCTTAGTGACATCATTAAGGATCCATTACAGTTGATTCAAGCATGCCATTCAATTTTTTTAACAGTCTAACCAAGGATAGGCAGAAGGAAAATCATAGAATCATAGAATTGCAGAGTTGGAAGAGACCACGAGGGCCATCCAGTCCAACCCCCTGCCATGCAGGAAATCACGATCAAAGCATCCCCGACAGATGGCCATCCAGCCTCTGTTTAAAGACCTCCAAGGAAGGAGACCCCACCACACTCCAAGGGAGTGCGTTCCACTGCCAAACAGCTCTTACTGTCAAAAAGTTCCTCCTCATGTTGAGGTGGAATCTCTGTTCCTGGAGCTTGCATCCATTGCTCCGTGTTCCAGTCTCTGGAGCAGCAGAAAACAAGCCTGCTCCATCCTCAGCGTGACATCCCTTCAAATACTTAAACAGGGCTATCATATCGCCTCTTAACCATCTTTTTTCCAGGCTAAACATACCCAGCTCCCTAAGTCTCTCCTCATAAGGCATCGTTTCCAGACCTTTCACCATTTTAGTTGCCCTTCTCTGGACACGCTCCAATTTGTCAATATCCTTTTTTAATTGTGGTGCCCAGAACTGGACACAGTATTCTAAGTGAGGTCTGACCAAGGCAGAATAGAGTGGCACTATTACTTCCCTTGATCTAGACACTATACTTCTATTGATACAGCCCAAAATCGCATTGGCCTTTTTAGCTGCCGCATCGCACAGTTGGCTCATGTTCAACTTGTGGTCTACTAGGACTCCAAGATCCCTTTCGCACGTAGTCTCATGCAGCCAGGTCTCTCCCATCCTATATTTATGCATTTCATTTTTCCACCCTAAATGCAGTACCTTACATTTCTCCGTATTGAATTTCATTTTGTTAGCTTTGGCCCAGCTCTCCAGTCTATCCAGATCATTCTGAATTTTGATCCTGTCCTCTAGGGTATTAGCTACTCCTCCTAATTTGGTGTCATCTGCAAATCTGATAAGTATGCCCCTAATTCCCTCATCCAAGTCATTGATAAAGACGTTGAATAGCATTGGGCCCAGGACAGAACCCTGTGGCACCCCACTGGTCACATCTTTCCAAGACGAAGAGGAGCCACTGCTGAGCACCCTTTGGGTTCGGCCGGTCAACCAATTACAAATCCATTGAACAGTTAACTTGTCTAGCCCACATTTTACAAGCTTGTTTGCAAGAATGTCATGGGGAACCTTGTCAAAGGCCTTACTGAAATCAAGGTATGCAATGTCCACAGCATTCCCTTCATCTACCAAGCTGGTAACTTTATCAAAAAAAGAGATCAGGTTAGTCTGGCATGGCTTGTTTCTCTGAAACCCATGCTGACTTTTTGTGATTATGGCATTGCCTTCTAAATGTTCACAGACTCTCTGTTTAATGATCTGCTCTAGAATCTCCCCTGGTATTGATGTCAGACTAACTGGATGATAATTGTTGGGATCCTCTTTTTTCCCAGAATTCTCTAATTCCCCAGAAAAGATTAGGTTTTCTGGAATTCTCTAATTCCCCAGAAGAGGTGAAGTTTTGTGGAAAGTCTATTGAAGCCACTCAAAAGCAGCTCACAATAACATGGACCAGCAGCACAGTTCTTTTAAAAAAAAAAAAGTTTATTTTCAGTGCAGCTCTCTTGCCTCCCCTCACCCTGTGGTTTCCTCCCCTTATTCTGTGGTTCAGAGAAGAGGGGCCAGGCCCTGAGATCTTGGAACTCTAAAGGACATGGACATGAGCTTGTATCTCCGTCATGCCTGGGCCCAAAAGCAGATGAAAGGCCCTCCTTCCCTCCAACCCCACTGCCACCGCCCTGGCCGAGGAGGGTCCACAGCCTTATTGCACTTCATAGACTGTTTTAGCACTATTATTCCATTTTAACTGCTATCACTGACTCCTGTGGAATTCTGGGGTGTGTAGTTTAGTGAAATTTAAGTGCTCGCTGGCTGAAAATGCTAAACACCCCTCCCCAAACTGCAAATCCCAGGATTTCACAGGAGGCAGCCATAGCTGCTAAAGTGGAATAATAGCGCAATAACAGTGTAGTGTGATAAGGCCACCACACTGACATTCCCTTTTCCTTTTGTAAAAGAACATGTCATGCTCCATCCTCAGTATAACATACCTTCAAATATTTAAACATGGCTATCATGTCACCTCTTTTACCCTTCTCTTCTCCAGACTAAACATGCCCAGCTCCCTAAGCCACTCCTCATAGGGCATGATGGCTTCCAGGCCTCCCACCATTTTGGTTACCTTCCTCTGGACATGTTCCAGCTTGTCCATATCCTTCTTGAATTGTGGTGCCCAGAACTGGACACAGTACTCTAGGTGAGTTCTGACTAAAGCAGAATAGAGGGGCACTATTGGATTCCTCAGTCAGACACCATGCTCCTGTAGATGTGGTCCCCTTAGAATCATAGACTCCTAGAATCACAGAGTTGGGTCCAACCCCATTCTGTCACACAGAAATACACAATCAAAGTACTCCCAACAGATGGCCATCCAGCCTCTGTTTAAAAACCTCCAAACAAGGAGATTCCAAGGAAATCCACACTCTGGATTTCACACCTGCCTGTTTTCTCACAGCAACCACATTAGTGAAACTAACAGGAACATGCTGGTTTGAAAACAATCACTATCATACTGTCTCTGCAATGGTGCAAGTGTGTTGCTTTAGCATTCTACTCTCTTTCCACACTCGCTCCATAACCCCACCCTCCTACCCTACTCAATGCATGTGTGCCTTTTTTAAAAAAATTATTTTTGCTGCAGTTGCATAATTATGGCAAAACAATTTAAAATTATTTTTATTTTATTGTCTCACTATAAGTACACAACAAAAATTTTAAAAAATCAAAACCATGGGGAAAAACAACGTCAGCCTGCTTGGGAATAGCAAGGGGAAGGGGACAGAGGAAGAGAATCATTCCTCCTTATGCCATGTGACTGCTGTCATGTCATTACTGCTATGGATGGGACCTATTATACCAGGGGGAATACTAGCATAGCAGCAATATTGGGAGCCATTGGCAGGTCTCCCCCATCAATGATAAGGTGAGCTACAGAAATGAATGCAGGGCAGGCCAGCAACAGGATAAGAGATGGCATGTGCAATAACTACTGGCCAAATACACTAATATCCTCCTATAATTCTAAAATACCAGTTTTGTGTGATAATTTCCTCTGAGGCAGCATATTCCACCATCAACTAGCTCTTACCGTCAGGAAGTTCTTCCTAATGTTGAGGTGGAATCTCTTTTCCTATAGTTTGAGTCCCTTGCTCCGGAGCTATCCAAGGTGCTGAATCTGTTTTGAGGACAGGATCCCAAATCTTAAATAGCTCCTTTAAAGTCTGTACAAAATCCCAAAGCAGACTCAGTGCTCCACGGACATGGAAACTACCAGACACCACTGCAATTCCCAGAATCCCCCAGGCAGCATGGCAGCAGCATGGGTTTCTGAGAGCTACAGTCCAAATTGGTGATGTTTTCCTGCTCTACACCTTATCATAAGATGAGAAGATCCTTCTGGATCAAGCGGAAGGTCCATCCAGTTTGGCATCCAGTGAGATGCCTCTAGGAAATCCACAAGAAGAGAAAGAAGACAACAGTTCTGCCCACCAGATGCTATTCAGCACCATCAGCCAGCTAATACCTCCCAGTGTGGTTTGGTATCACAACTGTGTCTGCTAGGAGATTATCACACTACACAGTTACAGCACTGTTATTCTACTTTAACTTGAATTTGTTAAATTGTTTTTAGCCTTTTAGCCTTTTTTTGTTTACATTGTTTTAGGTTGGTCAAGTTGATTTCTTTTTGTTGTTTATTGTTAGAAATAAATTTTAGAATGTTATAAGAAAGCCTAGATAGCTAAAACCCCTTGCTTCAATGGAGCTACTATAATTGAAGCGAACAATAAGATATTCCATCTAAACATTAGGAAGAACCTCCTGGCAGTAAGAGCTATTCGGCAGTGGAATGCACTGCCTCAAGTGTGGTGAAGTCTTCTTCTTTGAGGGTTTTTAAATACAGGCTGGATGGCCATCTGTTGGGAATGCTTTGATTGTTTATTCCTGCATGGCAGAAAGGGGTTGGACTGGATGGCCCTTGTGGTCTCTTCCAACTCTATGATTCTATGTTTGTAACTCTATGTTTGTCTATTGGTCATTGGGATTTCACTACCTGTTGATTTATTGATGATTTTATTTATTTACAACATTCCTGCCTCATAGCATAAGATCTCTGGAAAGTTTACAATACAATAAAATGGAACAACTTAAAATGTAAGTCAGTAAAAATATCCAATAAGAATAATGCTAGCATTCTAAAAAGGAGGTCCAGAAAGGCATATGTGAAGCCAAGAGGAAGAGGATCTGTGCTCCTGGTGACACAGACTGACAGAGTGTCAGGAGGAAGGAGATCTGTGCACACTTGGATGGAGTTTTAGGGTGATATGTATATGTGATCATTCCCCTGCAGGGATGAGATTTTAGAGTGGAATACAGGGTTTCTCGGAGTTTCCCAGGACTAGACAAAGGGTTCTACAGATGTGCTAATGATTGTTAATGGATGATATATGTGGGATTGAATAGGAGCAGGTAACTTCTTTTGTGAGGAGGGGAGGAAAAACCTGTTTTGCAACCATCTAAGACTCTGCTATTTTTTAGTGGATTAGTAAGTGATTCAACTCCAGGTGTTAACTCTGACCTGGATATGATCTGTTTAAGGAATTTCCAAGGCCCCTCCCTAGATCATGCATGACTCCAGCCTTGGTATCTGGGGGTCCCTGGTTTACTTGCCAATTATGTGAAAGGCCACAGCAAGCCAAAATATTAAATATTACTAATTGTGTGATATTCCAAGAGGGGGGCTGTCAAGGTAGGTAACAATTCCACAACCTGTGTGCCACAGTAGAGGAGGACCTCTCCCAGTCTTTCCAGTGAATTACTCCTGCTGATGGGACATATTGGAAGGCCAATCCAGCAAATCTCACTCCTAGGGCAGATGTATCCAGGGAGAGGCACCCCTTCAAATATTTTTAGGGCTTTAAATGTCATCACAAGCACCTTGAATTCAGACGAGAAAATACTGCCAGCCAGTGCATTTCCTCTGGAAATGGTGTTATGTGGCTTCGAGAAACTGCTCCTCTCAAAGGTCTAGCTGTTATATTTTGCATTAGCTGCAGCTTCTAAGTTGTCTTCAAAGGCAGACCCACATAGAGTGTTTTGCAATAGTCTAACTGGGAGGTTACCAGTGCAATGCTTGATTCAATTGGTCTGATTGAGGCTAACTAATAGGATTCAGACCCCAGACTCAGGCTGATGCCTGAAATGGCAAACCCATAAGATGATCCATATGGTCAAATCTGTTTGCCGTTCATGTGCCTTCCCTTAATGGCACCCAAACTCAAGTATCCTGAAGCCACCACAATTTTGATTTACATCAAAAATCCCTTTGCCAAAACCTGGTTTTCAACACATCCTCAACCAGGGAGTGTGCAACTTGGACTGCAATTCCTATCAACCCTAGTCATCATAACTAATGGTGATGAAAGCTGGGAGTTGCTGTCCAAGAACATCTGGAGAGCTGCAGGATTCCCACCCCTGGCCTACACTCTCCCACCATCACCACCCTTTTTAAATAGCTAGCTATTGAAAGAACTTGCCATGAAGAACAGCAACGTTTTGTGGTTGTGATAAGCCAGTTTTCTACAGGAGAAATGGAATAACATCTCATTATGGTTTAGTTCAGAAAATGCAACTGGATGCAAAGAATGAAGCCATTAAACACCCCACGCACACCCTGCAACAGCTGTAATGGACAAGTGTAAATTTCTTTGCTGCTAATGAATTTTTCCCGTCAAATGTTTTCATGAAGCTGTTCGCAAGCCATCTGTTCGGTTCCCATTCTGGTGGCTGAAAGATGGTTCTGAGCAAAGCAGAAACTTGGCCAGAGACAGAGAGAAGTGTAATGCCATTGGCAAAACTCTGTATGTGTGCACTTGTTTTAAGGATTGGAAGAGGCAGGTTGGATGAAAGTAAAGCACCGTTTGCAAGAGAATTCAAAGGCATTGCCATGTTATTCTGGAATAGCAGTAAGCAAGGGAAACTTGTGGCACCTTAGAGACTAACTCAGAGAAAGAAGTTGTTGAATTTTACTTGGTGTGCTGTTTTTTAATGTTCTGTTTTTATCAATTTTATGTTTTTAATTGTGTGTTTTAACTATATTTTAATAATGGAAATTTAATTTAATTCTTTTTTTAACTTTTATAACTTGTGAGGTTTTAGTTGTATTTTTTAACTATTGTTAACCCACCTTGAATCCCATCTTGAGAGAAAGGTGGGATATAAATCCAATAAATACGTAAAATAAAAAATAGCACAAGCTTTCATAAACATGGGCCTTGTCTATACGAGGCAAAAAAAACCACCCAGATTGCTCCGCAGTAATGACAATTCGCAGTAGCTGCCATGTGTCTTAATGGTGCTTTTTTTTTTTTGCAGATCACAGACATGCAAAGCTATCTGCATTTGCTTTGCAAATGGGCATGTCTGCGAATCAAGATGGCATCCACGAGTGAATTACTCACTTTTTTACTTACCTCAATTTGCCACCGCGGAACATTTAAAAAAAAAAAAACTATATCCAATGTGCACTAGAGTGATATTTCGCCATAACAAAAAAGCAAAACAAAACAAATGACACCCCATTTTATCACCTTAGCGCTCACTCACTAAGGCAAAAATCCAACATGGCAGTTCTGGCACTTGCCTTGTAAGCAAGCTCCACCCCCGTACTCATCTGACCAATCATCTGCTCATATTGGAAAAATGAATCAATTCAGGTGCTTGTCCCAACGAGCAGGAATGTGCATTCCCCTCGCTATTTTTCAAAAAATATGGGGAAAACATGAAGACTTCTCCCATGGAGTATATGGTGTTTGGGGTGCCCCTCCTCTACAATACAGTGGAACAATGCGGAATCCCATTAAGACAGGTAGCATTCTCCTTACATTCCGTGAGGAGTATTTTTACTGTTTAGACAACCCCTAAGTCTACGTCCTCAGATGCATGGAGTGAACTAGTGCCTAGGAACAGATCTTAGAAACAGAGCTGCTGAATAGCCATAGTAATGCAAAACTTGTGGGTGTAATGGTGAGGTGACAAGGTCAGTTTTAACAATGGTCATTGAGGGACAAAGGCAGGAGGAGTGATGTTGCCTAAGGCCAGGTTGGGTGGATGACCATATAAATGGTGTTGGGAGTTTTGGAATGTAGTGTGATGCTGGCTGGGAACTGGAAAGGAGATGTGATAAACTGGCCAAGAGCACCCTCACAAGACTACTGTTAACCACTATTATAATATGTGTAGTGTGCCAGGAAACCATTGTCTCTGTTCAACCCACTGTTGATGGACTGGAATTGACCGGCCGAACCCAAAGGATGCTCAGCAGTGGCTACTCTTCGTCTTGGAAAGATGTGACCAGTGGGGTGCCACAGGGTTCTGTCCTGGGCCCAGTGCTATTCAACATCTTTATCAATGACTTGGATGAGAGAATTAGGGGCACACTTACCAAATTTGCAGATGACACCAAATTATGAGGGGTAGCTAATACCCTAGAGGACAGGATCAAAATTCAGAATGACCTGGATAGACTGGAGAGCTGGGCCAAAGCTAACAAAATGAAATTCAATACGGAGAAATGTAAAGTACTGCATTTAGGGCGGAAAAATGAAATGCATAAATATAGGATGGGAGAGACCTGGCTGAATGAGACTACGTGCGAAAGGGATCTAGGAGTCCTAGTAGACCACAAGTTGAACATGAGTCAACAGTGTGATGCGGCAGCTAAAAAGGCCAATGTGATTTTGGGCTGCATCAATAGAAGTATAGTGTCTGGATCAAGGGAAGTAATAGTGCCACTCTATTCTGCCTTGGTCAGACCTCACCTAGAATACTGTGTCCAGTTCTGGGCACCACAATTCAAAAAGGATATTGACAAATTGGAGCGTGTCCAGAGGAGGGCGACTAAAATGGTGAAAGGTCTGGAAACCATGCCTTATGAGGAGAGACTTAGGGAGCTGGGTATGTTTAGCCTGGAAAAAAGATGATTAAGAGCCGATATGATAGCCCTGTTTAAGTATTTGAAGGGGTGTCACATTGAGTATGGAGCAGACTTGTTTTCTGCTGCTCCAGAGACTGGAACACGGAGCAATGGGTGCAAGCTCCAGGAACAGAGATTCCACCTCAACATGAGGAGGAACTTTTTGACAGTAAGAGCTGTTCGGCAGTGGAACGCACTCCCTCGGAGCGTGGTGGGGTCTCCATCCTTGGAGGTCTTTAAACAGAGGCTGGATGGCCATCTGTCAGGGATGTTTTGATCGTGATTTCCTGCATAGCAGAATGGGGTTGGACTGGATGGCTCTTGTCGTCTCTTCCAACTCTACAATTCTATGATTCTATAAATTTGTGGATATATTCCAATTCAGCTGTTTCTCTTTCCTTTGTAGTTTTTTAATTCAAGTACATCCTCGGGTCAGAGATGGAATGTCTAGGAAGACTGAAGTGTTCTCCAGCCAGTTTTTGTGTATTCCTGTTCCTAATGTCTGATTTGTCTGTTTATCCTCTGGTGCAGAGACTGGCCTGTTTGCCCAATGTAGAGTGTGGAAGGGCATTGTTGACAGAGGGTGGCATATATCACATTAGAGGAGGAGCAAGTGAAAGTACAAGTGAAATCTGAAAAGACTTTTCCCCCTGTAGTAGATGGAGTTTTGGGGGGGCCTCCTTCCAAATACCACAACTCTCATTCCCAACGAGTTGGGACAAAAGGTATTCTAGTCGAATTCTATGAGGAGCATTTTTATCATCTAGACAACTCCTTGGAGTAAAATACTTGAATACATCACTGCAATTCACTTATAACCTGCAGGAATGAACATAACACATACCAATGGGTCAAGTTAACAATATCCGATACCAACCATGTCTCACCTCTTCTTTCTATCTTACAAATACATAGGTTCCCCTACAGAAGAGGTTGTTATTGCTGCTGCTATTATTATTATTATTATTATTATTATTATTATTTTCCCATCTTTTCCACACTTTAGGAGTCAAGGTGGCTAACAACAGTTGAAACACCAAAGTTACAACAGTTGAAACACCAACGTTAAAAATCCAGTATACAAAAGTTTAAAAGGAATTAAATATCAAAAAAACCTAAAAATTATAACAGTGAAAACAGAAACCATTAAAAGAGATCAAATAAAACCCTAGCACATTATAGATGGGACAGAGAGAAGGGATTTCCCCTGTGAGCTACCAGATCCCACAGTGGGAAGCCCACAAGACAGAAACACAGCACCCCTGATCAAGAAGAGAGGATAGCCATTGTCTCCCCCTCCCCACCAAGTCATGGAGCTGGGAAGTTGGACATATTTGTCCAATACTGAACATGTGTATTTAGTTCAAGGTTGCAGAAGTGGAGTGGAACTGGGGTGGGTGTGAATTGTATATTGATTCAATGAAGTGAATGGATGCTCATTTCTGCTTTGGTCAGACCTCACCTGGAATACCATGTCCAGTTCTGGGCACCAGAATTCACGAAGAACATTGTCCCTCCATATCCACGGATTTGGTATCCACTGATTTAAGTATTCACAGCTTGAAAATATTCTTTAAAAAATAATAATCCAAAAAGCAAACCTTGATTTTGCCATCTTATATAAGGGAAACCATTTTGCTATGCCATTGCATATAATGGGACTGGGGTATCCACGGATTTTGGTATCCACAGGGGTCCTGGAACCAAACCCCTGTGAATATGAAGGGACAAGTGTATATCAACAAGCTGAAATGTGTCCAGAGGAGGGCAACCAAAATGGTGTAAGGTCTGGAAGCCATGCCCTATGAGGAGTGGCTTAGGAAGCTGGGCATGTTTAGCCTGGAGAAGAGAAGGTAAAGAGGTGATATGATAGCCATGTTTAAATATTTGAAGGGATATCCTATTGAAGAGGGAGCGAGCTTGTTTTCTGCCGCTCCAGAGACTAGGACACGGAACAATGGGTTCAAACTACAGGAAAAGAGATTCCACCTCAACATTAGGAAGAACTTCCTGACAGTAAGAGCTGTTCAGAAATGGAATACACTGCCTGGGAGTGTGGTGGATTCTCCTTCTTTGGAGGATTTTAAACAGAGGCTGGATGGCCATCTGTTGGGAATGGTTTGGTTGTGTATTCCT
Source organism: Gambelia wislizenii (assembly GCA_030847615.1). Classification (NCBI taxonomy): domain Eukaryota; kingdom Metazoa; phylum Chordata; class Lepidosauria; order Squamata; family Crotaphytidae; genus Gambelia; species Gambelia wislizenii. The sequence goes on along the minus strand of JAUMIR010000001.1, from coordinate 496,620,482 downwards.
GCATGGCAGAATGGGGCTGCAGTGGATGACCCTTGTGGTCTCTTCCAACTCTATGATTCTATGAATATTATGGATAGATACACATGAATGTGTCCATTGCACATGCAGATGTGCATTAGGCATTGCAACTCACTAGCAAGATAGCTCTGCACAACTCCCTAAGCACAAGTTCCACTCTTTCCTACCCAGTGTGGGATCTCAGCCAATATCAATATTACAATGCTATTAAGTGATACACTAAGCAGTTCAAATTAATAGACCTAGCAGTAAGGCTCCTCACTCAAATATACACGTCTTAGACCTGGCACAATTTGGAGAGCAATCCAGCTCAGTTTTAATATACACAAGACAGAAACAGGCCCCATAATGCACAGTATCTCGCACTAGCATAAACATCTCTGTCAAGTCCTCTCATACCTAGCTATATCTTTTTAAAATATATAGTGATCGCTCTCTTAACTTTATTGGAGGAGAGGGTTGGAAGGAGTTATGAGTGTAAAGGGTCTGTTGAATAAGTGGGTGGAGCTTCTGTGAGTTTGAATTTTTTTAAACTCCTGGGAGAGGCTGCTTGTTGCAGAGGCAAGCGCCTAGCGGCGCGCGAGTTTGAGTAGCCAAGCCCCCCCCCAAAAGCATACTTAAAAGTGCAGCATAGAGTTTTCAGCATTAACTAAGAGTTCTTAGATTCCTAAAAAGTCTCACCATGGACACTGAGGGGACTGTGGCGGTCACCTGCAACACTTGTGCGATGTTTGTCTTCTTCTCTACAGACGTGGAGAACTTCACATGCACCAAGTGCAAGCTGGTAGCCCTCTTGGAGGAGAAAGTTCAGCAGCTGGCGACACGGGTAGCTACACTTCAACAGATTCAGGAGCAAGAGGTTTTCCTGGACAGAACGGAACAAACACTCTTGGACGGGGACCGCACAGAGGAACTGGCTGGGGAAGGGAGGGTCACTCCACAGACACAGGAGGTAGACAGCTGGAAGAATGTCACACACAGAACAAGAAAATCCAGGGATACTTCGAGCAGCTTGCAGCTACAGAATCGATTCAAAGCCCTCTCTCTTATCAAGGACAATGAGGAAGAACAGCATGGACAGACTTCAGGGGCAGAGCAGGGGACCTTGAGAGGACCACCGCAAGGAACAGCAGCTGCAAAGCCTCGGCGGAGGCATGTGGTGGTGGTGGGAGACTCCTTGCTGCAAGGTACAGAAGCAGTGGTTTGTGGGCCTGACAAGATGTCTCAGGAGGTGTGTTGTCTCCCTGGGGCAAAGATCCGTGATGTGACAAGACTCGTCAAGCCTACGGATCATTACCCATTCCTTTTGGTCCATGTGGGAACCAATGATATGGCAAGGCACAGCTTTCCGAAGATCAGAAGAGATTATGAGGCTCTGGGGAGGAAGCTGAAAGAAATGGATGCACAGGTTGTCATCTCATCTCTTCTGCCAGTTGAAGGGCATGGTCCAGGAAGAGAGAGGAAAATAGCCAACGTAAACAACTGGCTCCGTAGATGGTGTCGCCGAGAACAATTTGGATTCTTGGATCATGGGCTGCGCTTCCATGAGGGGGGACTTCTGGCAAGAGATGGGGTGCATCTCACACCAGTTGGCAGAAACGTTTTTGCCTACAGTCTCAAGAATTTGATCAGGAGGGCTTTAAACTCAGTCATGTGGGGGAGGGAGACAGTATTCTAGAAGGAAAAAGGACTGGAGAAAATAGTCAAACTGTCATAGAGGGAACAAGGCAAACAGCACAAGGACCCAACAGTGGGAGGCAAAAAAACTTGCACAGGCAGCAAGTAAAGGGAACACATGGTCTTAGATGTCTCTACACTAATGCACAGAGCATGGGAAATAAGCAAGGTGAACTTGAACTCCTAGCACTACAAAACAAATATGATATAACAGGCATTACTGAAACCTGGTGGGACGAGTCTCATGATTGGAATGTAGGAATAGAGGGGTATAACCTTTTTAAGAGAAACAGGCCAAACAGGAAAGGAGGAGAAACAGCATTATATGTCAAGGATATTTACACCAGTGAAGAGATCCATGACATCAATACTGGAAGCCAGGTGGAGAGCATCTGGATAAAAATTAAAGGGGAGGGAAACAACAGGGATGTTATTGTGGGACTCTACTACAGACCCCCAAGTCAGATGGAGGAATTGGATGATGCCTTTCTAGAACAGATGAACACACATGCAGAAAGGAGAGATGTAGTAGTGATGGGTGACTTCAACTATCCTGATATTTGCTGGCAATCTAACTCAACCAAAACTTCAAGGTCTAGAAAATTCCTTACTTGCCTGGAAGACAATTTCATGGTCCAAAAGGTGGAAGAGGCAACAAGGGGGTCAGCTATTTTAGATCTGATCCTAACCAACAGGGATGACCTGGTTAATGGGGTGCAAGTGGTGGGATCCTTAGGTGAGAGTGATCATGTTCTCCTGGAGTTTATTATACAATGGAAAGGAGAAGCCAAGCATAGTAGACACGCGTCCTTGACTTTAGGAGAGCTGATTTCAATAAACTCAGGGAAATACTGGGGGTGATCCCATGGTCAGGAATACTAAAAGAGAAGAGATCTCAAGACGGATGGGACTTTCTCAAAAGGGAGATACTGAAGGCACAATTTCAAACAGTACCATTGAGGAAGAAAAATGGGAGGTGTCTCAAGAAACCAGGATGGATGACTAAAGAAATATCAACAGAGTTTTAAACAGAACATGTATAAGAAATGGAAAAAGGGGGAAATCACCAAAGAAGAATTCAAACAGATAGTGAACACATGTAGGAGTAAAGTCAGAAAAGCTAAAGCACAGAATGAGCTCAGGCTTGCTAGAGAGATTAAGAACAGTAAAAAGGGTCTTTTTGGGTATGTCCGCAGCAAAAGGAGGAAGAAGGAAATGGTAGGGCCACTACCCGGAGAAGATGGCAAAATGCTAACAGGGGACAGAGAAAAGGCAGAATTACTCAACACCTTCTTCGCTTCATTGTTTTCAGAAAAGGTAAAGGGGGACCAATCTGAGGATAAAAGTACAGAAGACACAACAGGGGAAATCCAGCACAGAATAAGCAAAGAGGTAGTACAGGAATACCTTCTTAATCTAAATGAATTTAAATCTCCAGGACCAGATGAACTACATCCAAGAGTATTAAAAGAGCTGAGAACTCCTGGAGAACAGGAGAAGTCCCAGCAGAATGGAGGAGGGCAAACGTTGTCCCCATCTTCAAAAATGGGAAAAAAGAGGATCCCAACAACTATCATCCAGTTAATCTGACATCGATACCAGGGAAGATTCTAGAGCAGATCATTAAACAGAGAGTCTGTGAACATTTAGAAGGCAATGCCATAATCACAAAAAGTCAACATGGGTTTCAGAGTAACAAGTCATGCCAGACTAATCTGATCTCTTTTTTTGATAAAATTACCAGCTTGGTAGATGAAGGGAACGCTGTGGACATTGCATACCTTGATTTCAGTAAGGCCTTTGACAAGGTTCCCCGTGACATTCTTGCAAACAAGCTTGTAAAATGTGGGCTAGACAAGTTAACTGTTCAATGGATTTGTAATTGGTTGACTGGCCGAACCCAAAGGGTGCTCAGCAGTGGCTCCTCTTCGTCTTGGAAATATGTGACCAGTGGGGTGCCACAGGGTTCTGTCCTGGGCCCAATGCTATTCAACATCTTTATCAATGACTTAGATGAGGGAATTAGGGGCATACTTACCAAATTTGCAGATGACACCAAATTAGGAGGAGTAGCTAATACCCTAGATGACAGGATCAAAATTCAGAATGACCTGGATAGACTGGAGAGCTGGGCCAAAGCTAACAACATGAAATTCAATACGGAGAAATGTAAGGTACTGCACTTAGGGCGAACAAATGAAATGCATAGATATAGGATGGGGGAGACCTGGCTGAATGAGACTACGTGCGAAAGGGATCTAGGAGTCCTAGTAGACCACAAGTTGAACATGAGTCAACAGTGTGATGCGGCAGCTAAAAAGGCCAATGCGATTTTGGGCTGCATCAATAGAAGTATAGTGTCCAGATCAAGGGAAGTAATAGTGCCACTCTATTCTGCCTTGGTCAGGTCTCACCTAGAATACTGTGTCCAGTTCTGGGCACCACAATTCAAAAAGGATATTGACAAATTGGAGGGTGTGCAGAGGAGGGCAACTAAAATGGTGAAAGGTCTGGAAACCATGCCTTATGAGGAGAGACTTAGGGAACTGGGTATGTTTAGCCTGAAAAAAAGACGGTTAAGGGGAGATATAATAGCCCTGTTTAAGTATTTGAAGGGGTGTCACATTGAGGATGGGGCAAGCTTGTTTTCTGCTGCTCCAGAGACTAGAACACAGAACAATGGATGCAAGCTCCAGGAACAGAGATTCCACCTCAACATTAGGAGGAACTTTTTGACAGTCAGAGCTGTTCAGCAGTGGAACATACTCCCTCGGAGCGTGGTGGGGTCTCCTTCCTTGGAGGTCTTTAAACAGAGGCTGGATGTCCATCTGTTGGGGATGCTTTGATCGTGATTTCCTGCGTGGCAGGGGGTTGGACTGGATGGCCCTCGTGGTCTCTTCCAACTCTGCAATTCTATGATTCTATGATTTCCTTGTACAAGATAAAAGTAGGGTTCAAATTTCAAGAAAAGAGATTCCACCTACACATCAGCAAGAACTTTTTCACTCTACAAGATGTTTGACAGTGGAATAGATTGCCTTGGAGGGTGGAAGACTCTCCATCATTGGAGATCTTTAACTGGAGGTTAGATGATCATCTCTCAGGAGTAGTTTAGCTGTGTCTTCCAGCATGGCAGGGGGTTGGACTAGATGGCCCTTGGGTTCCCTTCCAACTCTAAAATTCTAGGATACACTTTTGCATGCATGATACATAAATGTAGGATGCTTCTGTTTGGGGTTAGAGCTATTAAATGAATATAGGGGGCATTTCTGGTGGCATCAATAACTGAGATCCTACTAGGTCTCGAAGCCATTATGCCCTATGAGGAGTGGCTTAGGGAGCTGGGTATGTTTAGCCTGGGGAAGAGAAGGTGAAGATGTGATATGAATAGCCAGCTTGTTGGGGGCAATCGGCTAACATGTTGTAAACTACTTAGGGAGTGCTTTGGCACTGATAAGTGGTATAGAAATAGAAGTGCTAGTGCTATGATAGCCATGTTTAAATACTTGAAAGGATGTCATAGTGAAGGAGGAGCAAGCTTGTTTTCTTCTGCTGCAAACACCAGGACACGGAGCAATGGGTTCAAACTACAGGACATGTGATTCCACCTAAACCTTAGGAAGAACTTCCTGACAGTAAGAGCTGTTTGGCAGTGGAATACATTGCATGGGAGTGTGGTGGAGTCTCCTTCTTTGGAGGTTTTTTAACAGAGACTGGAAGGCCATCTGTCGGGGGTGCTTTGATTGGGTATTCCTGCAGGGCAGAAGGGGGATGGACTGGATGGCCCTTGTGTTCCCTTCCAGCTCTATGATTCTATGACTTACTAAGTTCCTCGTGATGTCATGAAGACATAGGAATCACGCCAGCTACTTCAAAGGGTCTTCTCTAGGTAGGACTGAATTTCAGCCAATATCTCCAAGGCAGCTTCAATTCCTTTGAATGTCTGACACAGGATTTTAATTCTTCTTGAACCAGACCCTTTCATTTTGTGTAATGTTCCTGAGATATTGTAATTTTTAAAATGCTGTTTTGTTTGGCTGTGGTCATTTTTGAAATAACCTCCCAATCTTCCTGCCCTTCTATTCAAAATCTGTCCAGCAAATGCTCTCATGTGCTGAAATTGATCCTTGAGACTGAAATTAAGGAGAACCACAGAAGCCCCCAAAAAAGTGAGCTGCAGTTTTGTATTTACATAAGTGTGTATATGTCTTTCACAGCAACAGAAAGACTTAAGGAAGAAATGGCCTCCTCCAGGTAATCGCTGGATCCCACCACTTTCTTCTGCACCTGGCCAGCTCTGCTTGGAGCAAGGATAGGAATGTGAGGAGTTCAAATCCAGCTATAGCTGAAGGTCTGCATAATTCTCACCCTGTCTTAGAAGATAGGAACCAGCGTGATGTAGTGGCTTGAGTGTTGAATTATGACTCTGGAGACCAGGGTTCGAATTCCCAGTCAGCCATGAAAACCCACTGGGTGACCTTGGGCCAGTCACACACTCTCAGCCCTCAGAAAACCCTGTGATCGGTTTGCCTTTGGGTCGACACAAGTCGGAAACAACTTGAAGGCACACTACAACTTAGAAGATACAGGCTAAGCTCAGACTCAGGGTGTAGCATGAATCTCCAAATGTGGAGTTACACATTGAGTGTTCTATGCAACCCTTACGCTGAATGGCAACATTGTGCAACTGAAGCACCCCCCTGAATGTGCACCTGAATTGCACAATTGAATGCACGTGTACATGGCCATCGCATCTGCATGCACAATGCCACCACATGAGCAACTCCACCTCTGCAACCTTGAACTGACTCCAGATACCCCTCCTCAGATGGAAATATCCAGCTTTCAAAAGAGAACTTGTGCCTGTAAGACACCAATAGGATTCTTATCTCATGCCTCTTTTCCAGCAATCACCAGGTGTAGTGAGCTGGTTAGCATCACGGCCAAACATGAACAGCTGCCCAGCGTAGAGAAAGAGTCCACTTGTATTCATGAGCATGTTTGATACTTTTTGCATTCGCTTGGAAGTTTGAGGCTGGGAAAAGATGGAGGCTGAGAACAGAGTGCGGGAGTGAATCTCCCTCTGTTGCTAACCTGCTTGCACAGTCCTCAGAGCTATGGGGGCAGAAAATGGATCACACTTGGACACTTTTCTTTGCTTCCACACTATATAATCCTTGGGCACTCATCTTCCATTGGCCTTGGGCAGGAATGGACATCAGTCCAGATGCTATTTGGCCAGTGATGGCAACTGAATTAGATCACCAGCCAGGGATAGATTGGTTAGAATTAGTTCTGTAATGACCCAGTTCTGTGATTGGCTATGGACTTGTCTACATGTGGGGCCAAAACTCTGAATAAAATCCTGCCCCTCATGCCCCTGTGTTCACCCCAAAGCCCTTCACAGTATTTATTCTCTACAGGAACATCAGGTCCTTTTCTTCACTGTCCCTGCATAGCTTCATTCCCTGCTGCTGCCACCACCTCCACTGCTGCCGTGACCATTTTAAAGCTCAGAAGGCAAGTTCCCAGATGAAGAGAGAGATTTTCTCCCTTCCTCTAGCTCAACGTACTGTTTCTGCCCACTCTCTGCTCACCCATCAGTTGTTTCAAGTACCTCCATTGCTTGAAGCACCTCTTCCTGCAACAGGCGAGCAAGAGAGTAGGTGGAGGAAGCAGTGCTGAGCCAAGGAAGGAAGAAAACCATGCTGGAGCATGTCCAGAGGAGGGCAACCATAATGGTGGGAGGTCTGGAAGCCATGTCATATGAGGAGCAGCTGAGGGAGCTGGGTATTTTTAGCCTGGGGAAGAAAAGGTGAAGAGGTGACATGAGAGCCGTGTTTAAATATTTGAAAGGATGTCATACTGAGGATGGAGCAAGCTTGTTTTCTGCTGCTCTGGAGACTAGGACACAGAGCAATGGGTTCAAACTACAGGAAAAGAGATTCCACCAAAAAGTTAGGAAGAACTTCCTGACAGTAAGAGCTGTTCGGAAGTGGAATGTGCTGCCTGGGAGTGTGGTGGAGTCTCCTTCTTTGGAGGTTTTTAAACAGAGGCTGGATGGCTATCTGTCAGGAGTGCTTGGACTGTATATTTCTGCATGGCAGGGGATTGGATTAGATGGCCCTTGTGGTCTCTTCCAACTCTATAATTCTTTGATTCTATGATTCTCTCCCTTCAGCTAAGTTCTTGCCTACTGAGCTTGAAAATGGAAAATTCAGAGAAAACCCCAAATCCTACCAAGTCTCCATCAAACCCTGAAATGCCCCACATCTGGAACCTGTGTCATGTGTCCTGATCTTCCCAGTTTTGGGGAAAGGGACATACATCGTCACCACACCTTCAGGGGAATTTGCAGGGGGATTCTGGGTTTTTAATAATGTAGACAAGCCCTATGAGGAGATGCTGGACCCCATCAGCAAAAGGTCTGGGTGGCTTCTCTGCTGTGTACCATCTCCTGCATCATTTACTTCCAATAAAGCCTATCTAATAGCCATTGTGTGTGTCAGGGTTTGGCACCAAACAAAGCCTTGGGGTGGCCTGAAATTAAACCTTGTCCCAGAACAGAACACCAACGGCTTGTCCATACGAGGCTATAAAATGTGGATTGATGCACACTAACACTAGTTCGCAGCAGCTTTAATTGTCTCCACAAGTGTTGTTGTTTTTTCAAGATCACAGGCATGCAAAGCCATATGCATTTGTTGTTCAAATGGGGCTGAGAATCAAGATGGCAGATATGAATTATTCATGTTTTGATTCTCACCAGTTGTTGCTGCTGAACAGAATTTTTTTTTGAAAAGCATATCCAAGGTGCAGAAGTGTGATATTCCACTTAAACAGAAAAAGAGAGGAAAGGCTTTTTTGTTGCCTCAGAATACAATGGCTACAGCAAAAATCCAACATGGCATTTCCAGTCCCTTGCCTTGCCAGCAAGCTCTGCCCCCTGTGCACATCTGACCAATCAGCTTTCCACTTCCACTTTTATTGGGAATGCGCAGCAAAGCAAAGCAGTTGTCCCAACAAACAGGAATGTTCATTTCCTTCAGAGGTTTTTTTTTTTTTTTTTAAACTATAGGAAAAGCCTTTGCAGCTTTTCCCATGGAGTATTTGGTGTTTGGGGCACCCCTCCTTGTGAATATGGTGGATTGATGTGGGATCCCATTTAGACAAAATGTATTCTCCCCAAATTCCATGAGGAGTATTTTCACCATATAGACAAGCCCCAGTATACCCATTCTGAATATCTATGGTGAAACCGAGAACTACGCTTACTAAATGTGGGAACAAGAAACTATTTCTCCCCTAAGAAAACAGCTGGTTGGATGATTTTAAAAAAAACCTCTCACCCTCTACTTCATCACTCCTTCTACCCTCCCCTCAAAAATTATGCAGCAAAACCAAGGGATGCACAGTAGTAGGGTAATGGCCGCAGCTTCACCCTCTACAGCTTGAAGCTTTTTCATTCCACTCCATAACAGACAAGACAAAGATAAAACAGCAGCTGTCAGGGGCTCCCGAGGCATCGTCATTATGAAAATATTATTTTGTATTTCTGCGGCAGTATTTTCCACTGGAGATCCATCGCTCCCAGCCCCCAAATCTCATCAACGTGTAGAAACCGGTGGCCCCAACAATATGATCTAAGGCACAGAGATGGAGAGAGATGGATTAAATGAAGCTGTCCATAATGTTATGTCTTAAATATCTTTCCCAAGCTTCTCTTTTCAGTAGTTATGGAACATTAAAATGGAAGCATCATTATGCACCGTGTGAGTCTCCCAGACCATTTTTCTTTGTGACATGGCGAGATGTACATTAAGTCTAGAAAACAATTCTTTCCGTTATCCAACAAATGAGAGCCTGTGAGTTTCAAAGTACCGCCGGATGACTGCGGACAAAGGAAGGAAGAAGGCTCTCATGTTGATTGCTTGGTGGAATGCCCATTCTTTTCTGAACTCTTCATTCCATTTTATGGCTTAAAACGTTGAAAATACAAACTGGAGAGACTCGAGGACTCTCTGAAGTACCAGCCACAGAGTTGTGATCTGTGCCCAAGGCAAACTCAGGCCTCAGTCTTAAGGGGATTCACTTACATGTTGACCCATCATTCAACAATCAATTCAATGCATCTTCTCTGGTTTGGACTAACCAATAGGATTCAGGCCTCAGATATTTGGGGGGGGTGGATGATCAATTATTTAGGGCAGGAGAGGGATTATTTTTTTCTGTCAAAGGCCACATCCCATCAGAAGTTGCCTTTTGGGGGGGACACGTGCAGTGGGGCAATGGTAAAAATGAAGGTGCAGGCCCTTCCCAGGGCAGCTTTTATGGAGACAGTCCCAGTTAATCCTCTGTCATCACACTTTTTCAGTGGCTTTTAAAATGTCACAGTCTCTCTCTCCTCTTCCCACCTCCCCCTTTGTTCACAGCTTGCTTCAGTTGCTACAAACTGAGTTCAAAGTGCAAAAGTAGTTTTTTCATGAATCCCCCTGTCAAGGAGGAGGAAGCAGAGAATGCAGATGAAACAGATAGAGAAAGCCTGGTTTACCCTGAAGAGCAAACAGTCTGCCAGCCAGTGATGGATGATTCAGACGACATGCTGCCTTCCTTCTCTGAATGCAGGAGGGAGAAACTCAATGACCACTGTTATTTAAATACTAAACATTGACCTGATTACTCATTGATGAGTCTCAGCTGGTCTTTAAGGATCTGGCTATAAATATCCCAGCAGTTCTCTTTTCAAGTTCAGCACAGACAACTGCTTATCATAGTTGTTTGCATGCTTCCTGTGTTCCTGCTTTGCCTTGAGTTTGGACTGACCTCATTCTCTGGACTGTTGCATTAACCCCTTGCTGACCAAGTAACTGGACCTTGGACTTGACTTTGTTGATCTCTGGATTGGCTATTGACTTCCCTGGCATCTGGTATGGACAACTGGTGACAGATTAGGACTGCACCCCTTATTCTCTTGATCCTGCATTCCTACCCTGTTGCTCCTCAGGCACTTGTTGTGAGGTCAGGACAAGTTTGTAATCAACTCCACAGAGAGGAGAGGAGAGGGCAGAGTCTTGCCTTTCCTGGGGATTCAGCCAAAAGCAAACTGCTACAGCATCTCTTAGCTTGTCTGTTCTTTCTTATTAATAACTTTCTCCATCTTAACCACACTCTGGTTCTGCTGAGTCACATGTGTCCAGGTCTACATCTATGAAACATTGGAGGGTATGCGTCTTTATAGCTGGGTTCCTTTGAACATCAAAAACAATCAACAAATAATGATATCACCAAGAAAGACAAAAACATGTGTAACATTGAAGGGTCTTCAGCCCACTTTTGGATGACTGGGCCCCAGGAATTTGTACCGGCTTCACCACTTGCCATTGGAGACTATCACTCAAGGCTAGAAAAGTGGAATTAAAGCAGGATAGTAGCACCTATGGATGAACCTTATCACATGATGTTGTGACTGTCCTGTAGGTGATGTGTATTCAAACCGTTACTGTGGCATCTCTTTCAATTGGCAGGAAATGCCTGGCAATAGCTCTAACTGTCACTATTGTTCTGTTGCTGGCCCTAGTGTGATAGGTCCCTTCGCTGCAATTCTGGCATTACCGCAATCAGTGTCAGGAAGGGGCCTGAATCTCCTACTCTCCTGCCCTCTCCCCCTCCCTGTTGCTATGCCTGTTGGGGTTTTTTTATCTTTGCTGTGTTTGCATAATTACGGCAAAAATGATTTTAAAATATTTTTATTTTATCTTTTTGCTGTTAAGTATGCAAGCACAGCAAAGATTCTTAAAATTTTAAAAAGACAGGCATGGAGTTAGCCTGCTTTGGCATAGTGACTGGGAAAGGGACAGAACAGGGGAGAAGATTAAGGTACCCATGGACTGACTGTTGTAATGCCAGAACTGGAGCAAAGAGACTTATCACATCAGGGGGGTTTCAAAGCGATCATGTAAAAGAAAAGAGGTGTGATAAGAAATGTTTTCTAAGAGGTACGTTCCTGGTCCTTTCATAATATGATTGGTCCGAGATACTGGCCTCCTGTGATAATCTCCATTAAATCATAGAATCTTAGGGGTTGTCTATACGAGGCCAAAAGAAATGAATTGCTTTGCAGTAATAGCAAGCCACAGCAGCTGCGACTTGTTTAGTGGTTTTACAAACTTTGCATGCCCTCTAGCCAAGATGGCGGCCGCAAGTGAATTACTCATGTTTCTAAATCTGCTGCTGCCAAACTTTTTTTTAAACCCTATTTCCACACTGCGCACAAGCAATATTTCACCTTTAACCCCCCCCCCAAAAAAAAGAGAGAGAGAGAACGATAACACAAATCCCCATTTTATCACCTTGGCGATCATGCGCTAAGGCAAAAATCCAGCATGGCAGCAGTGAGCACTTGCCCTGTTAGCAAGCCCCGCCCCCTGTGGTCATCCAGCCAATCAGGTTTGCACTTCCTCTCATATAGGAAAGCGATTAATATCAAATCACTGGTCCCAACAAGTGGGAATGTGCATTCCCCTTGCTTTAAAAAAAAATTCCAGGAAAAGCCATGAAGGCTTTTCCTCTGGAAGGCTTTTCCTCTGGAATTTTAACATTTTGGGACCCCCTCCTTCCCAATACAGTGGGCTGATGAGGGATCCCATTTAGACATATCGTATTCCAAGCAAATTCCATGAGGATTTTTTTCACCATTTAGATAACCCCTTATCGTTGGAAGAGGCTACACGGAACATCCAGTCCAGCCCCATTCTGCCATGCAGGCATATACAACTAAAACATCCCTGAAAGATGCCCATCCAACCTCTGTTCAAGGACTGCCAATGAAATAGAGTCCACTACCCTCTGGGGCAGTCCATTGCACATTTGTCGGTCCTGATCAGAAACAATAATTCTGACAAAAGAAACAGATGTGTCCCAATAAAGGAAGAGAAAGAGCTTTGGCAAAGTACTTCCAGTCCTCTTCACCCTGTTATCTAAAACATTTGTCCATGCAGCATTGAGTAGGGGCATCCTTTCAGCTACCCGCAGAGGACAAAATGGAGGCCTTCAGTTTTGGCAACTAGGAAGCAGAGTAGACAAAGACTCGAGAGTGATTTATGAGGAAGCTGCTCTTAGAAGAGAGCAAACCTTAAATTACTTTCCAAAGATACACCTGTAAAGGGATGCAGGTTCCACTCTCCCCTGTTATCATTTTGCCCACACTCGTATTTTAGCGTAAAAGATTGTCGGTGACCTTCCCCTTCACACTCAAAAGATATTGGCTGGGCAGAAGGAATTTTTTAAGCAAGAGAAAAGAGGGGTTTTTTATTATTATTCCAGTGGGCAAAAAAAAAAAAAAAAGGCTGAGATGCTATCTCTCCACTCACTAACTGATGAGAAAGAAATACGATCAGGCAGCTATCTGCAACATGCAGCAGTGGTTTTCACAAATACAACAGTACTCACTTTGCAACTTGTGGTTCATCTCTGCCTGAAATAAAGATTGCCATTAGTGTGGCTTAAATATGAAACATTCTGTGATATTTTGCAACATTCTGCAACACACATACACACCATGAGGAAATGTTACAGAGTGGCTGCTTAGCTTAGAAAAAATGCAACCAGAGGAGGACGATGCATGACAGAGGAATATGACATTAGGCATAGAATCATAGAATTGTAGAGTTGGAAGAGACCACAAGGGCCATCCAGTCCAACCCCCTGCCACACAGGAAATCTTGATCATGGTGATGTAGAAGATGTAAATTTGTAAATCTCTAACTATTTTGTCTTTGCATTTGTTCACAAATAATTAAGGTAATGTCTCACCACTGAAAATGAACATTCCTGCACAATATTCTCATTGTATTCAAATATTCTGAAGTGTTGTAAAGGAATTATTCTGCTTAAAAAGGGGGGGGGCTTTCATGCAAAGTTTTGTTTTCTGCACAGAAAAAAAAATGTTTCCTATGCAGGAAACAGAATTTTCTATGCAAGAAAGCTGTTTTCTGCACAGAAAATAGGTTTTACACCCAAAACCCAAGTGTTTTTCTATGCAGAAGAAGTCTTCCACAAGACTTCAGGTTGTTCAAATATGGGGAGAAAATTGCACAAAATTCTCATTTCTGTATTTTTCTTCCCAGTGGGATTTCCCAACTGTCAGGGACCCCTTATTTCAACCCAGGAATGAATCATAATGATTTTTTTTTCTTTCCCTCAGTGGATTTGGAAAGGGGATTTTCTCCCTTTCTCAAAGTTGTTGGATCCATTGAAGCTGAATGTTTGGAGATTCAGGACACATAAAAAGAAGGACTATTTCAGAGAGGGCAGAGTTTAAAGGGATCATGTTTGTTGCTTGGAGAGTGAACAAGAGGTGAAGGCTATCGCTTTGAATAGCAGGTTCCCTGGAAGCATCAGGTGGCAGTGAGTTCCACCACCACTCTGCAAAGTCCACTGCTTACATCTGGTGGAACACACTGGCAAAAAAAAAACTCTTTGGAGGTTTTTAAACAGAGGCTGGATGGCCATATGTCAGGAGTGCATTGATTCTGTATTCCTGCATGGCATAGTGGGGTTTGGACTGGATGGCCCTCATGATCTCTTCCAACTCTATGATTCTGTAAGATGTAGTGATTGATTCCACCTTTGACAGCACTGTTAAGGGGGGCTGAATAAATTCTTGGAGGATGGAAACCTTCAGTCTGAATTGAAGATGCTGCTGTTAACCTTTAAAGCCCTGAACAGCTTAGGACCTCAACACTTGAGGAAGGACCATTCTCTCTGTATTTCTGCCCAAGAACTGAGGCCTTTTGGAGGGGGGGACATTGCAGGAGGACACAAGAGAGGGACTTCTCTGCAGTGCTACCTCTGTTATGGAATGCCCTCCCCTTAGAAACCCAGTTGGCCTTAACATTGTTAGCATTTTGGCACAAAGTCAAAACTTGCCTTTTTGTTAACACCTTTGGGCCTAATTGATTTGACCTGGATTAAGATTTAGGCAGGATCCTTTCCTTGCACAACCTAGAGATGCTGGCAATTGAACCTGGGATTTTCTGCACAGAAATGTTAGAAGCTGACTGTATCCTGAGTCAGACCTTTGGTCTATCTAGCCCAGTATTGGCAATGCCTCTATATCCTAAAAACACCAGATCCTGTCTGATCTTGGAAGCTAAGCAGGGTCAGCCCTGGTTAGTATTGGGGGGAGACTGCTAGTGAATACCAGGTGCTGGAGGCTCTGTTTCAGAGGAAGGAACTGGCAAAACCACCTCTGAGGATTCCTTGCCCAAGAAAACCCTATGAAATTCATGCGGGCCTCCATAAGTCAACAGGTTGCTTGAAGGCACACACACACACAATATAGCATAGGGCCTAAATACCCTAAAGGCACCAGAATCTGTCTGATCTTGGAAGCTAAGCAGGGTCAGCCTTGGTTAGTACTTGGGTGGGAGACTGCTAGCAAATACCAGGTGTTGTAAACCTATGTTTCAGAGGAAGGAACTGACAAAACCACCCTGAGGATTCCTTGCCTAAGAAACCCCTAGGAAATCCATGGGGTCGCCATAAGTTGACAGGCAACTTGGAGGCACGTGCACAAGATCTGACCTTAGTCCTTTTTCCCAAAATGCTGCAGGTTAGAACTTCAAGAACATGGGGAAAGGTGCCTTTTTGGACTGTCAGTGCCAGAGTCTGTGCTATGCTGGCTGGGGATTGTGGGAGAGGCAATCCAAAAAGAAAACCCTTCCCAAGCTCAGAAGGACTGCCAAGGAATACCAGGTGCTGTAGGCCATATTTCAGAGGAAACTTCCAGGTGTTTTCCCATCCATGGACTACCCAGGGTCATACTTAGCTTCCAGAATCCAATAAGGTCCAACAGTGTTCAGGCTCGGTACAAAGGTAGGAGTTTCTTTGCAGAAGATAAGTACATTCAAAGGCCACTCCTGAGAGAAGCTTTGGTCAAGAACCAGACTTGTGTATTGTGTATCCTTGTGCTTCATCTTCTGCGCTGGCTTCTTATTCCACCAACAACCCAAAATGTTCATCCTGACCTAGAAAACTCACACACACACACACACCGAGTCCCCAGCTACTAGTTTCACTGATGACTTCTGCGGCTCGTTTTGCAGCAGCCTCCGAGGAAAGTGGCCGGCTTTGCCTAGCTAAAGTAATAAATACAAGTCGTGGCTGTAACTTTCCAAATGCACGGCGTATTAAAAGCCTAAATGAATTGTTAATAAATATTGATGCTCCTGCCTGAAATGAAAATAAATGCAGCGCTCTAATCTTATTGGGAGGAGAGACCCAGGAAAGAATTATGAATTACTCTCTCCTTGGCAATTACACAGTGGCAGAAAAAAAAATGCTAAGACCTTACTTCAGCAGAATCATCTATGAAAAAAGCTTGTCCAGCCATGGTGGAGAAAGGCTTACCAATGCAGGTACCTCTGCTGAGATCCTACATTGGGGTCATGTAACATAAGTCTCTGCATGGAGAGTTATACTTTGTTATTTGTTGTCATGTGCCTTCAAATCATTTCTGACTCGTGGTGACCCTAAGGCAAACCTATCATGAGGGTTTCTTGGCATGATTTATTCCCAGAAGCTTTTGTTACAGGCTGAGTGCTGATTTGGGTTATATTCTGCAAAATTTAAGACACTGAAGCTTCAATAGTGTGTTTGTAAAGCATAAAATATAAAGCATAAAGCTTTGCATATTGTAGAATGTGCATCTAACGGAGCATAGACATTGGCTAGTTCTGGGCATGAAGCCAGCCAAAGAAACACAAAAAGATAAACTAGTGAGAAAACAGAAACAGCAAATTTACCTATAATGAACCCAAGAAAGGTAGCACATTAAAAGGTTATTAGATTCTGCATTATAGGGTTCCTGGCAGATGCAATCAGATGGCTGATGCAATCTCATGGAAGACATTTGCACCACAGACTAAAAGACCACTAAGATCTTTAGTCTGGTTGGAGGAGAATATTGTTTACATAAACAAAGGCTACTAGAGATCTGTAAGATGATTGGACAGGGAAAGATATAAAACTTTTGGCCCAGAAGAGACAGAAGCCAGGATGACCGTTAAGTATTCACCTCCCATGTATGAAGACAGATGTCCGTGAAAGCTTTAATGCCAATAACACTCTTCCTGGCTGATGAAAGACCAGACCCTGAGGATGAGAGAAAACCCCTGCTTTCAAATAGGCTAGATATGTTTCCTTCCTAGATATACAGTATTTCATTATGAAAAATAAATGCAATGCCTGTATAGTTATTTGTGGATGCTGCTACGTATATAATTCAGTTCCCCCCTCCAACCGGCGCAGCCATGAGGGTGGGGAGATGTGCTTTGCCTGATGCATGGGGGAAGAGGCCAGGACAGATGTTGTTGTGGTGCCTGTGCCACACACAGCAGAGGGGGGGGGGGTTAAGGCCCTGCCACCCCTTACCGCCTCCTCTTTTTCCTGGACATGTGTTCGTGGTTGCTTCTGGGATGGGTAGGAATTTTTTACCCTTTTAATAGGGTTTTTTTCACCTGTCCCATACTATGTACAGTGTCGTTGGAAAATTGGTTTGGGTGTTGCTTAAACCTCTAGGTCAGATTCCATAGACTCTTGCTGAAGGAAGGGATAGGTGTAGAGTTCAGTGAGCATCTATGGCACCAATTTTGGTGAAGGGACATCTCTGTAACTGCCACGTTAGGTCCTGTGACTTGGGGGTGGTGAAGCAGACTTACCTTGGGGCTGGCCTGAAAAATAAACCCTCACCTTAAGTCCTGTGCCTTGGGGGAGGGACTTTTGGGTTGGCCTTCCAGATGTGGGCTGGCTGGTGAGCAACCCCAACTTTTGGGGTTCCATTCTGGGGCTCAGGTGTTTTGCCCTGGGGAGTAAGATCTGGGATAGACCTACTGCCCCAGCTGCTCCCACACTAGGTTGCCTTCCCCCCACTGAAGATCCTTAGAGGGTTAATAAATAGGTTATATTTAAATAGGTTATATTTAAACATTAGGAGGAACTTTTGACAGTAAGAGCTGTTCAGCAGTGGAACACACTCCCTCGGAGCATAGTGGGGTCTCCTTCTTTGGAGGTCTTTAAACAGAGGCTGGATGGTCATCGGTCAGGGATGCTTTGATTGCGTATTCCTGCATGGCAGGGGGTTGGACTGGATGGCCCTCGTGGTCTCTTCCAACTCTACAATTCTTATGATTCTTTGAAATAAAGTTCCATTTAGTTCATCCCATTTCTTGTGTCTGGTCTCTTTCTTTCCCTGAATCGGTCAGCAAAAATGCTCAGGGATATTATCTCCTTGGATGACTGTGTGTTTTCCCCACAGATGGTATATGCATTAGAATGCCCTGATATTGTGTAAGATACATGATGTCTTACACGTATCATAATGCAATGAGAGCAATGTGCCTAGATATTTCACAAGTCCATGTTCCTCCCTAAAGGGTGTGTAGCTTTGTATATCTATGGTCTTATATACACAAGCCAGAGTACACTGCTTCCCCACCAGCATATCCTGGCTGTGGCTGGGACCTGTCCGCCACCCCCACCCATTACCTGCAGAAGACAGGCCAGAGTCCAAACAGGATGCCAGCCCATTCATTGATGAAGCTGCTGCTGCCAGTGCCATTTTCTTGCTAATGCGGAAGCCAGACAGGGGTCCCGCAACATGGGCCTGTAGGCCCCCTGCAAGCAACCAGCCTTGGTCACATGCTGCAGAACCCCCCACCTGGCTTCCCGGAGAGCCTGGGAGGTGGCAGGAGCAGCAAGGAGCAGCGTGCTGGACAGACTGTCGTGGACATGTAGGGGCCGATCTGGCAGAAACAGAGTAAACAAGGATTTTTTTATACTGCAATAAAGGCCCTATCCTAGCTTGCCCCCACTCCAGCCCCTACATGGGGGGCTCATTTGGACTGCCCAGGGGCAGATCTGGGTAAATGCCCTGTGTCATCTGGACTGCAGGGCTCTGGAATAAGGACAAGCCAGGGTATTTGTCCAGTGTAGACAAAGCCTAAGACTGCATATAATAGACAAATAGAGCACCTGCTCATTCTCCCATAGAAATTTCCATAATTAAGGGTGCTTAAATGGAGTTTTAATGCCAACTCTGTCTGTATGCAAGGGGATCATGTAGGACCTTTGAGTCTGAGAGAAACAAGTTTGGGCTGCCTGTTTGGACTTTACTGTAATTGATGAGTTGGAAGCCCAGGTGCCCAAATACTGATGACAGGGACCTCCAAAAACATGCAGATGACAAAGAGCCATCAATCCCTCAGCCTCAAATGATGGGATGAGGAACCACACTTGTTTCAGTTTGCCATTGACTTCCTCTAAAGAGGAGGAGGAGGAGGAAAGAGGTAGATAATTATGAAGACAGACTCCATCTCGGAAGACTTTGACAGATGTTGGTTGGAGCTGAATCATGACAGGCAAACAGGATGAGCAACGGTGTGGTGGCTCTAAACACATTATGTTGCAAATGCTGTTTATTTTCTGTCAGCCCTAAACTATGCAGTAAATAACACATTATAAAAGACATCCAGAAATAACATTAGGCTCAAATGGAACCATCCATTACTTTTCCTTTCTCAGGCCTTTTAGGAGACACTTTGTTGTTCCCTAAAGTATTTTCACTTAAATCTCTCCTCATCCATAGTCCCTCCCTCCCCCCTGGAAACCCTCCCATTTGCTCTAATGGTTGTAGGCATTTTGCAAAGAAAGAAAGAGGGGGGAAAGGAAGGCATGCACCCATACATCCCAAGATGAAACAACGGTGGCAGAAAATTTAAGTATATTCCCCACTGCCTCCTTTCATCTGGGATCTGACTTAGAATCCCACAAGCCTTTGATTCTCTTTTAGTGATGAAGGAGCAGCTCTTAGCATCAAAGCAAGCAGAAGTTTACCAAAAGAAGTTGAGGTGTATGAGCACCTAAGTTCTGTCGTTCATCCTGACTAGAGTAGAACCATTGAATTTACCTACATATCAAATTACCTACACCTTGGCTACATCTGCACTGCAGAAGTAATCCAGTTTGACACTGCTTTAACTGCTATGGGTCAATGCTATGAAATCCTGGGATTTGTAGTTTGTTATGTTACCCAAATTACAGGGGGTCCATGAAGAACCCATTCATGATCAGATATTAATATGGGGAAAATTTAATTAGCTCATTATGGCAGTGAGAGGCCAGGTAACTGTGATATCTTAGAATCATAGAATCACAGAGTTGGAAGAGACCCCAAGGGCCATCCAGTCCAACCCCATTCTGCCCTGCAGGAAGACACAATCAAATCATTCCAAACAGATGGCCGTCCAGCCTCTGTTTAAAAACCTCCAAAGGTACTCACTGACGAGACTCACAGCAAATAAAATAAAATAAAATAAAATAAAATAAAATAAATGGTTTTTATTGAAAAATAATCTCAGAAGCATTATACCAACACTCAGGCTTCAAGCACTCACACAAGGCTAGTGGAGAATAAGAGGAAGTATTGGGATAGAGGGATAGAGTTTGAGATGATGGGCTATACTATACCTATCTGACAAGCAGAGATTCATGTAGCAGAAGATACTCAGACAGAGCTCTGAGGGTCGCACAATAGATGGGCAGAGTGACAGGATGCAGGAAGCCATGAACATGGTGACACAGACTGATAAAGTGATGAGATGAAGGAAGCTATGCACACTTTTGACTGTGTTTTGAGGCAATATTTATACTTGATATTCCCTCTGAAGGGGTGTTATGAATGGAATACAATGTTTGCAGGAGTTTCCCATAGTTAGACAATGGAAGCTCCGGCTATGTTAACGATTGCTAATGGCTGAAACCTTAAGGCATCTTTCTACTGTTCTAGGAGAGGTGGGATGGAAAAACCAGTTTGCAGAGCAAAATCTGTCCAGCCACTTTGATTGAATTAGTGAATGACTCACTTCCATGTACGTCCAGGAGAATTAGCACCTTTCCACCCTAATTACCAGTCCAAGGGGGTCTGCATAATTACTACCTGGCTGTGTTTTTTAGGAATTTGGGATGGCCTCTTCCATAGGTTTTTGTAGAACACTTTGAGTCCTTGCATTTGGGAAACCCTGGTCTACTACCAACCACATGGGAGACCAATAAATAAGCCAATTCATGAAATATAGCCAATTGATGAATTGTTGGAAGGGAGGGGGGATATCAGGGCAGGTAACAGTTGTGGCACCAGAGCTCTCTGACAGAGAAGGCTAAGTGTCTCACAATGCTACAAATCCCAAAATTCCATAGCATTGAGCCATAGCAGTTAAAGCGGTGTCGAACTGGATTATTTCTGTACTGCAAACACAGCCCTTGACAAATCATTCAATAGTTGATTCAGTGTGTCTTTTCTCACTGGGAATAGCCAACAAGGCTCCAGTCAAGATCAGCCTGTGGACCTTTCAATGTGCTCCACGCAACCAATATTCAATCAAATACAGGCATACCTCAGTTATCTGAAAGGAAGTCATGTTGAAGATGGAGGAAGCTTGTTTTCTGCTGCTCCAGACACTAGAACCTGAACCAATAAGATTCAGTTTGCAAAGAAAAGAGCCGTCACCTAAACATTAGGAAGAATTTCCTGATGATAAGACTTGTTTGACATTGTGTACTCCTGCATGGCAGGGGGTTGGACTAGATGGCCCTTGTGGTCTCTTCCAACTCTATGATTCTATGTACAGACTTCCTCAGCTGGTGAGCTCTCCTTCTCTGGAGATTTTTAATCAGAAGTTGGGTGATCATCTCTCAGGAGAGCTTTAGCTGTCTATTCCTGGATGGCAAGGGGTTAGACCAGATGGCCCTTCCAATTCTATAGTTCTATTCTATTTTTTTTTCCTTTCCAGCTGGTACTCCTCACTATTCCCAGCTTAATTCTTTCCCAACCAGTCCACTCTTTCCCAGCCAGGAAATCTTATTAACTGGGGGAAAGCTTGATAGAACTGGGCATGTTTTGCCAGGAAAATGACCATCCTTGTCAGGTTACCAAAAGGTTGTCTCATAGAAGAGAAGACTCTCATAGAATTCCTTGTTGCACAGAGATAAATCTAATAGATTATAGGACAGGTTGAGAACCATGCATTCTCACAGTGGTTGTTGGATTGCATCTTCAAGCATCCGTAACCAGTATGGCCAGTGGCAATGCACCCTAGGAATTACATCCAAAATCCACAAAACAATGATACCTTTATTGGATCTAAAATGCACAAAATACATGATGCGAGCTTTCAGATCTCCACCAGCTTCTTCATTAAGCAAAGGTGTTTTTAAAAATCATACAAGAGAAGAAGAAGAAAATGACGATGTTAGAGTTACAGGCCTACATTTTGTCAAGACGCTGTTTTTGTTGTTGTGAGTTTAGATGGTCTGGAGAAATATCCATGTAGGTAGTGGCCACTCCCCCCTTTGGCCATAAAATTTCAATTCCATTAGCATCAGAAAAAGTAACTTCCCCTGAGATCCAGGCTTTTCTGGGTCCTGGGTGAGCCTACCTGCCCCTTGCTTAGGCAGAGAACACTGAATTTCTCAAGAAGCCTCTGTACTGTTGCAGCTGGAAAAATCTTTTAGGTGCTGTATTGGTAAAACCCACCAAATGCACTCTAATGAATTGGTTTTACCTTTGGGCTTGTCTATAAAAGGCTATAAAATGTGAATTGATGCTCACTAATGTCAATTCGCAGCAGCTTTCATTTGTCTCCACGTTTTTATTTTTAAGTTCGCAGGCATGCGAAGGTATCCAAATTCGTTGTTCAAATGGGCATGCCTGCAATTCAAGACGGTGGGCACAAGTGAATTACTCACGTTTTTATTGTCGCTAGTTGCCACCATTGAACAGTATTTTATTTTTTAAAAAGCATATCCAAGTTGCAGAGGTGCGATCTTCATCTTAAGGAAACAGAAAAAAGTGGGGAAGGCTGTTTTGTCACATCATTGCATGATTGCTAAGGCAAAAATCCAACATGGCAGTTTGGGGCATTTGCCTTGTTAGCAAGCTTTTCCCCCTGCACACATCCAACCAATCAGCTTTCTAGTTCTACTCTTATTGGGAATGCACATCAAAGTGAATCAGTTGTCCCAACGAGAGGGAATGTGCATTCCTCATGGAGTTTTTTGTTTTTGTTTTTGTTTTTTTTAAATACGGGAAAAGCCATGAAGGCTTTTCCAGTGACATTTTGGCATCCTTTCCCCTCCTTCTGAATACAACAAAATGATGTGGGATACCACTAAGACAAATCATATTCTTCTCAAATTCTATGAGGAGTATTTTTGTCGTTTCAACAACCCTTTTGTTGGAGGTAGAAACCTCAAAGAGTTATGTCCCAGTCCCTTGGCTCCCTCTTCTTTAGGATTCCCCCATTGCAGCTAAAATGCAGTATCCTGAAATCCAGAAAACATATCCGGGGTAGCCATGTTGGCTGTACAACAAAATACAACAGCATCCAAAATCCACAAAACAGCTATACTTTTATTGGGCCAATGAAAAATGCACAAAATACATGGTGCAAGCATTCAAAGCTCCACCAGCTTCTTCATCAGGCAAAGGTGTGAAAAATCAGACAGCTCTGGAGGACCTTATGATTCCCACACCTTTTAGACTACAAATCCCAGAATTCCCCAGCCTGAATGTGTAATTAAATATGTTTTTGGCTGTAACATTTGTGTTTTTAAAAAACTGCAAACCCTGACTGTGGGGGGAGGGGCAATAATGGTCGGGATCACAGCAGGAAGGGGGGACGAGTTGAACCCATTACTTCCTGAGCAGCAGCCACTAACAAAAATTGGACCTTTGAAACACTGCTTTGCCTTGGGTTGGATCCAGATTTACACACACACAACTGGGCTGGTGGACACAGTCTTCCCCGCTCTCTTCTTTCGCAGAGCATCCCACCTACCTCCCCGACCCCATGTGGCTGAGGGATTCTGGAAACTATAGTTAATAATGCCTGTCCATTCCTTAAGAGTTCCTGGGAGACACGGAGCTGGTCATTCTTCTTCCTCAAACTACGTAAACTGCCTCTCAGGGTTATGGCAGAGAGAAAATGGGGAGAATCAACAAGCCATCTTGGACCCCTGGGAGAAAGGGTTTATAAAAAGCAGTAACTAAAACGAGCTGATGCTGTGTCCACACCAGTCACTCCAGTTCCTCCTGGACCAAAAAAATATTCCTGTTGCCAATCGTCAACAGGAGGACAGTCTGGCATTTCAGACTGGCATCGAGTCCAGGTTATCTGAAGCACAGTATTCTCCCTTATGGAACTGCCCATGTCTTGAGATTTTCTAGGGAAGGCCCGTCTCTCTGTCCCTCCAACCTCACAGATACATCTGGTGGGAACACTGTTACCTGAATTGGCAGGGTCCATGGGGACCCACTTATGACACTAAAATGACAATATTAAATGGGGGGGGTTAATTATCTCAAAGGTATGGCTGCGAAAGGTCAAATAACTGGTGGGACCATTGTACCTTTTTATACCAGTGCTCACTGCAGAGACTCTAAGTTTAAAGTAAATCAAAATTGGTTTTATTGGAAAATAAATACGGAAGCATTCACACATGCATTCACACTCACAAGAGACCATGCAAGGCTAATGAAGAATTAAGGCAGAAGGATTTGGATAGAGGAATAGATTCAGGAGAAATATGGGCTATAATTACCAGCCCGAAGAGCAGAGGTTCATGCAACAAAGAAGACTCAGGCAAGAATCTGAGCATGCCACAGCAGTTGGGCAGGGTGATGGTGTATGAAAAACTGTGCACACTTGCCTATTGTTTGGGACTAATATTTATACCCAATTTCATATCTTGAAGGGGTGTTTTGAGTGTAAAACAATACTTGGATGGGTTTCCACTAGTTAAACAAAGGAAACTTGGACTTTGTTAATTGCCACTGATGGCTGGAATATTAAAGTTGATGGGTTTATGGCAGCTTCCCTATTGTGGGAGAGGTAAGGTATGAGGAAAGACATTTGTGGGGATAATGGGTGTTCTGGTCACTGTTTGTTTTGGAGTATGACTCACCGCCAAGAGCTTCCAGGATGAGATTGGCATATTCCACCTTGATGGCTCTGATCCTAAGGGGCTCCGCTTAATCCTAAAACATCTTTGTTAGGTCCTGGGTATGTGGGTGACCTTCACTTGAACCCACTTTCGGTCTGTCCTAGTCTACCGAGACCTCATGAAATGTCCAATATTGTCAAATCATGAATTAATGGAGGGAGGGGGTGTAAGACCAGGTAACATCACAGGACAGAGCCTTCTCAGTGACTGCCCCAAGCCTCTGGAACTCCCTTCCCAGAGTCGTTCGCATCTGTGA
This sequence comes from Gambelia wislizenii, assembly GCA_030847615.1. NCBI lineage: Eukaryota > Metazoa > Chordata > Lepidosauria > Squamata > Crotaphytidae > Gambelia > Gambelia wislizenii. The sequence goes on along the minus strand of JAUMIR010000001.1, from coordinate 496,595,473 downwards.
TATCGACTAGGTTTCTTCCGGGGCATAGCTTAGCCATTTGTGCCCTCCAGGATGTGGAAAAACATTAGGTCTGTATGGCCCTAAATATGTATAATCTGGCTTGCCATCATACCTCTTTTGATTTACACTGGCATGGGTGACTGAAATTATAGATGCGGCTGAGAGGGAAATAAATAGGGAGGTTCACAAAGCCATGGATAAGTGGCTTGTATGGTTTTTACCACATCCTGGGATTGTTATCAGTGACCTGGATTGTATAGGTCAGACGGGGTCAACTGGATAAATTTGGGGATCCAGGTATCCCTTGTGGATATGAGGGGTGAGGGTTGTATTAGCCAGCCTCGTGGGGGATAAGGGCCAAGCAGACGCATCGGGGGATGTTGCAGAAGTGTCTGAAGAAGACTCAAGCTGGGCCCTCTGGAGGACTGGGAGATTCATTACTCCCTTTGACCTGATGTTGCTGGGAGCCAGGCAAGCCCTGGGGAGGGGCAGCCTGCCAATCTCTGGGACTCCAGAGCAAGGAGCTGGAAAGGCCCTGGGAGCCAGCTGGCCCTGGCCAGACGACCAAAGCTGGGAGGAACACAGGTCCCGTCGGTGGGACAGGCCCCTGGCCGAGGGGCACCAAGAGCCGGGGGTGCGGTTTTTGCTGGCAGAAGTAGGAGCTGAGGTCCAGCAATTGAAGCAGCAAATGGAGGTTATGCAAACGAGCCTCCTAGGGATCCTGCAGAGGTTGCCTCAGCCACCACCTACCCCTGGAGGGGCCCAGCCTCCCCAAATTCAACCAGCGCCCGCCCCGGCACCCGGGGCAGGGGACCTGGCCATGCCTGCTGGGGTCCCTGGCCTGCTGGCTCCTGGACCAGCCCCCCCTGGGGGAGCTGGACCGGTCAAGCCACGGAAAAGGCCCCAGGGCCTAAAGCACCGAGACTTAAAGGCGACCTTTGATGGAGATGCGGCGAAGCTGCCATACTTCCTGACCCAGGTGGTGGGGTTTATGTCCCAGTGGAATGAAGAGTTCCAGACGGAGGCTGGGAAGGTGCAGTATGTGTCCAACCAGTTAGAGGGAGAGGCGGCGCAGTTGGTGGGGCGTTATGATATGGGAGCCCCAGAACTAGGAAACTTCTATGAGTTCATGCTGGCTCTGACGACTCAATTTGAAGACCCCCTGAGAGTGAGAAGGGCCCGTATGGACCTCTGGCAACTGAAACAAGGTTCGAAGTCCGTGGGGGACTACGCTGCTGAATTTCGTCGCCTAGTCAGTCAGGTGCCCGACTGGACAGAGGCCATAAAGGTACAGTTCTTCCAGGATGGCCTGAACACAGACATCCTCAAATGGACGTTGTTCCAGGGGAATAGGAGAAACAGGCCAAACAGGAAAGGAGGAGGCATAGCATTATATGTCAGGGATATTTACACCAGTGAAGAGAACCATGACATCAATATTGGAAGCCAAGTGGAGAGCATCTGGATAAAAATTAAAGGGGAGGGAAACAACAGGGATGTTATTGTGGGACTCTACTACAGACCCCCAAATCAAACGGAGGAATTGGATGATGCCTTTCTAGAACAGATGAACAAACATGCAGAAAGGAGAGATGTAGTAGTGATGGGTGACTTCAACTATCCTGATATTTGCTGGCAATCTAACTCAACCAAAACTTCAAGGTCTAGCAAATTCCTTACATGCCTGGAAGACAATTTCATGGTCCAAAAGGTGGAAGAGGCAACAAGGGGGTCAGCTATTTTAGATCTGATCCTAACCAACAGAGATGACCTGGTTAATGGGGTGCAAGTGGTGGGATCCTTAGGTGAGAGTGATCATGTTCTCCTGGAGATTGTTATACAATGGAAGGGAGAAGCCAGGCATAGTCAGACATGCATTCTTGACTTTAGGAGAGCTGATTTCAATAAACTCGGGGAAATACTGGGGGTGATCCCATGGTTAGGAATACTAAAAGAGAAGACACCTCAAGACGGATGTGACTTTCTTAAAAGGGAGATACTGAAGGGACAATTTCAAACAGTACCATTGAGGAAGAAAAATGGGAGGTGTCTCAAGAAACCAGGATGGATGACTAAAGAACTTTCAACGGAGCTAAGTTTTAAACGGAACATGTATAGGAAATGGAAAAGGGGGGAAATAACCAAAGAAGAATTCAAACAGATAGCGAACACGTGTAGGAGTAAAGTCAGAAAAGCTAAGCGCAGAATGAGCTCAGGCTTGCTAGGGAGGTTAATAACAATAAAAAGGGTTTTTTTGGGTTATGTCCGCAGCAAAAGGAGGAAGAAGGAAATGATAGGGCCACTACGTGGAGAAGATGGCAAAATGCTAACAGGGGACAGAGAAAAGGCAGAATTACTCAACACCTTCTTTGCCTCAGTGTTTTCAGAAAAGGAAAAGGAGGACCAACCTGAAGATAATGGAACAGAAGACACAATAGGGGGAATCCAGCTCAAAATAAGTAAAAAGGTAGTACAGGAATACCTTCTTAATCTAAATGAATTTAAATCTCCAGGACCAGATGAACTACATCCAAGAGTATTAAAAGAGCTGGCAAATATAATCTCAGAGCCATTGGCAATAATCCTTGAGAACTCCTGGAGAACAGGAGAAGTCCCAGCAGAGTGGAGGAGGGCAAATGTTGTCCCCATCTTTAAAAAGGGGGGGAAAGAGGATCCCAACAATTATTGTCCAGTTAGTCTGACAACAATACCAGGGAAGATTCTAGAGCAGATCATTAAACAAAGAGTCTGTGAACATTTAGAAGGCAATGCCATAATCACAAAATGTCAACATGGGTTTCAGAGTAACAAGTCATGCCTGACTAATCTGATCTCTTTTTTTGATAAAGTTACCAGCTTGGTAGATGAAGGGAATGCTGTGGACATCGCATACCTTGATTTCAGTAAGGCCTTTGACAAGGTTCCCCATGACATTCTTGCAAACAAGCTTGTAAAATGTGGGCTAGACAAGTTAACTGTTCAATGGATTTGTAATTGGTTGACCGGCCGAACCCAAAGGGTGCTCAGCAGTGGCTCCTCTTCATCTTGGAAAGATGTGACCAGTGGGGTGCCACAGGGTTCTGTCCTGGGCCCAGTGCTATTCAACATAGAATCATAGAATTGCAGAGTTGGAAGAGACCACGAGGGCCATCCAGTCCAACCGCCCTGCCACACAGGAAATCTTGATCAAAGCATCCCTGACAGATGGCCATCCAGCCTCTGTTTAAAGACCTCCAAGGAAGGAGACCACACCACGCTCCGAGGGAGTGCGTTCCACTGCCGAACAGCTCTTACTGTCAAAAAGTTCCTCCTCATGTTGAGGTGGAATCTCTGTTCCTGGAGCTTGCATCCATTGCTCCGTGTTCCAGTCTCTGGAGCAGCAGCAAACAAGCCTGCTCCATCCTCAGCGTGACATCCCTTCAAATACTTAAACAGGGCTATCATATTGCCTCTTAACCGTCTTTTTTCCAGGCTAAACATACCCAGCTCCCTAAGTCTCTCCTTATAAGGCATCGGTTCCAGACCTTTCACCATTTTGGTTGCCCTTCTCTGGACACGCTCCAATTTGTCAATATCCTTTTTGAATTGTGGTGCCCAGAAGTTTATCCTGGGAAAAAGGAATTTCCTAGCTGACGCTTTGCCCAGACTTCCCCAACATGACAGCAAACAAAAAGAGGTTATTGACACAGTCTTCTCCCCCTCCCACTTGGGACTAGCAATCCTAACATGCAGCAAGGCTAAGCATCAAGAGGCCCAAGCCGCTTTGGGGCCAGGGCATGATCTTAAGGCAACCGGAATTGCCGTCCCACCAGCTGTAGATGCTAGCCCCGGTGAGGCCCGGCCACGCCGGCACTGGTTCCTTCTTCTCCCTCCTCCCAGGGTGATGGGGGTGGGTGGCAATCCCAAATGGCGTCGGTCCTTCCCAAGGTCCCATGGTTTTTGGCTCACCCATGGGAGGTGACCCTTCGGGAGGGTCTGGCTTGGAAGGGGGAGCGTCTATATGTCCCAGAGGCCATGAGGGCGTCCATCCTCAATCAATGTCATGATGTTAAAAGTGCTGGGCATTTGGGGTATGTAAAAACCTTGCATTTGGCCCGGAGACAGTTTTGGTGACCAAAGATGAGAAAGGAGGTGGAGGAGTATGTCAAAGGGTGTTCCACGTGTGCAATGGCAAAAAGGAGGACGAGAAAGCCGGAAGGCCTGCCGCAGCCTTTGCCTATCCCGTCCAAGCCTTGGGAAGTCATCAGCATGGATTTCATAGTGGAATTGCCGGAAAGTAGGAAAAAGACTGTTATTTGGGTGGTGACTGACATGTTCTCGAAACAAGCGCATTTTGTGGCCTGCAAGAAACTCCCAACAGCCCCCCAGTTAGCCAGCTTGTTTATTCAACACATTTACAGACTACATGGGATTCCTACTAAGATCGTGTCTGACCAGGGGGCTCAGATCACTTCCCAGTTTTGGAAGGCATTCACAAACCTTCTGGGAGTCGAATTGGGGCTCAGCAGTTCCCATCATCCCCAAAGTGATGGACAGAGCAAACGTGCTAATCAGGTTCTTGAACGATATTTGAGGTGTTATGTGAACTTCCAGCAATCTGACTGGGTGGACCTCTTGCCTTTTGCGGAGGTCACCTATAACAACGCCACTCACCAGAGCACCGGCTTCTCCCCTTTTAAGATTGTTTCAGGGCAAGACTTTAATCCTCTACCTCCAAGGACCCGGTTTCAGTGACCCAATGGAGTCAAAAAATTAGAGATGCCTGGCCAAAAGTTGTTTCGGCCTTGGACTTTGCAAAAGCACGTTACAAACATCATGCTGACCAAAAACGGGACCCCACCCCGGAGTATGCCGTAGGGGACTTAGTATTTTTGTCCACCAAGTTTCTTAAAAGTCCCCAACCTTCAAAGAAATTGGGGGCCAAGTACATTGGTCCTTTTCCTATTGCTCGAGTGATAAACCCTGTGGTGTTTGAACTGGCACTACCCAAACTGTACTGTAATGTTCACCCTGTGTTTCATTCTAGCTTGCTCAAGCCGGCGTGCCCTCCAGACCGTCATCATCCAGACCTGGGACCTGCACCCTGTCCTAAACTGGTCGACAACCATCAGCATTTTGAAATTTCTGAAGTGTTGGACACTCGGGTTCACAGGGGGCCTTGCAGTATTTGGTGAAATGAAAACATTTGCCTTTAGGGCATGCCGAATGGGTCAGTAGTGAACATGTTAATGCCCCGTGCTTATTATGAAAGTTCCATGCCCGCTTTCCTGATAAGCCGGGCTGAAAAGGGGGGATTTCTCTTCGGGTGGGCGGTATGTCAGGCTCGTCCCTGAATTCTGGGATTTGGAGTAGAATTCATGGAGGACCCTAACATGAGGCTGCCTCTGGCTTGTTTCCCTTGCCTAGGCCTCTGGAGGTTTTGGAGAGAGGCCAGCCCACCTTGTTGGCCTGGGAACGCTGCTCTCCACTGCGGCTCAAGGTCAAATCTTCCAGGTGCAAGGCAGGCTGTTCCTCCTCCCTAAATGCCTTTCTCACGCTGTGGGGTTTATCTGGGGGTTTGTTTTAGCTGTATTCAGTTTCGGCTTTGTTCCATGTTCCTGACACACGAATCCTTGCCAATAAAGAAATTTATTGAGTGAATGTGAGCATGTGTGCTTGGTTCATCACAAGCACATCAGATACAATCCTCAGCTGCAGTTCACTGAAATCATTCTGAAGAATTCGTGAGTTAGGAAGAAGGAATCTGTGGGTTGGGGTAAAAACAGCAAGCATCCAATGGAGACAGTAGTATTGGGAAGCTCAGGACTCCCAGTACCAGAAAGCCAAGCTTGTTTGATCAATATTACTCAGGTTCTATTTGGGGTGCTGGAAAACTGAGAGAAGGCCTTGTGGACCTATGGAACAGAATGGAAGAACTCGTTGGGTTGGTTCATAAACACTACAGCTGACTGCTTGCTGTTGGAAGAGAAGGCAGAGATTTCTTGGCCTGAATCTTTTGGCTTCTGGAGTGAGTCAAAAATGCAGACTGCTGAGGAGTCAAGAATACAGATTGGTGGCTGAGGGTGACACGGCCTTGGTCAGCTGCAAGACAAACGGAACAATACAGAGAAGCTACCAAGCTGGATACATTCAATGGCTCTATATCCCAAGGTAATTGGATATAGAGGAGGTGGATGCATGCTCCATTTTTCAGGTACAACTCTAGGTTTTACAAGACTTATCCAAGGTGCTGAATTTCTGCAATAGGTTTCAGCACCTTGGACAACTCCCATAAAACTGAAAACTCCTGCAAACACCCAGAGTGTATTCCCCACTCTGAAGCAACAGAACAACTATCTGTTTCTGTTTATGCTTAGAGTAAATCCTGATAAGACCATAGGATCATAGGATTAGGGGAGCCCTGGTGGCGCAGTGGTTAAATGCCAGTCCTGCAAGTCACCACATTGCAAGTTCGATTCCAGCGGGTTCCAAGGTTCACTCAGCCTTCCATTCTTTCATAGGTCAGTAAAATGAGTACCTGGCTTCCAATTAGCTAACACACAATGGAAACTGTTTAATGCAGTGTAGATGTGTAAACTGCTATTGCCTCTTCCACCTTTTGGACCATGAAATTGTCTTCCAGGCATGTAAGGAATTTGCTAGACCTTGAAGTTTTGGCTGAGTTAGATTGCCAGCAAATATCAGGATGGTTGAAGTCCCCCATCACTACTACATCTCTCCTTTCTGCATGTATGTTCATCTGTTCTAGAAAGGCAACATCCAATTCCTCCGTCTGATTTGGGGGTCTGTAGTAGAGTCCCACAATAACATCCCTGTTGTTTCCCTCCCCTTTAATTTTTATCCAGATGCTCTCCACCTGGCTTCCAGTATTGATGTCATGGATCACTTCACTGGTGTAAATATCCCTGACATATAATGCTATTCCTCCTCCTTTCCTGTTTGGCCTGTTTCTCCTATAAAGGTTATACCCCTCTATTCCTACATTCCAATTATGAGACTCGTCCCACCAGGTTTCAGTAACGCCTATTATATCATATTTGTTTTGTAGTGCAAGGAGTTCAAGTTCATCTTGCTTATTTCCCATGCTCTGTGCATTAGTGTAGAGACATCTGAGACCATGTGTTCCCTTTACTTGCTCCCTGTGCAAGTTTTTTTGCCTCCCACTGTTGGGTCCTTGCGCTGTTTGCCTTGTTCCCTCTATGACAGTTTGACTATTTTCTCCAGCCCTTTTGCCTTCCAGAATACTGTCTCCCTCCCCCATTTGACTCAGTTTAAAGCCCTCCTGATCAAATTCTTGAGACTGTTGGCAAAAATGTTTCTTCCAACTGTTGTAGGATGCACCCCATCTCTTGCCAGAAGTCCCCCCGCATGGAAGCGCAGTCCATGATCCAAGAATCCAAATTGTTCTCGGCGACACCATCTACGGAGCCAGTTGTTTACGTCGGCTATTTTCCTCTCCCTTCTTGGACCATGCCCTTCAACTGGCAGAAGAGATGAGATGACCACCTGTGCGTTCATTTCTTTCAGCTTCCTCCCCAGGGCCTCATAATCTCTTCTGATCTTGGGAAAGCTGTGCCTTGCAGTATCATTGGTTCCCACATGGACCAAAAGGAAGGGGTAATGATCTGTAGGCTTGACGAGTCTTATCAGCCTCTCGGTCACATCACAGATCTTTGCCCCAGGGAGACAACACACCTCCCGAGTCATCTTGTCAGGCCCACATACCACTGTTTCTGTACCCCTCAGCAAGGAGTCCCCCACCACCACCACATGCCTCCGCTGAGGCTTTGCAGCTGCTGTTCCTTGCGGTGGTCCTCTCAAGGTCCCCTGCTCTACCCCTGAAGTCTGTCCATGCTGTTCTTCCTCGTTGTCCTTGATAAGGGAAAGGGCTTCGAATCGATTCTGTAGCTGCAAGCTGCTGGAAGAATCCCTGGATTTTCTTGTTCTGTGTGTGACATTCCTCCAGCTGTCTACTTCCTGTGTCCGTGAAGTGACCCTCTCCTCCACAGCCACTTCCTCTCTGCGGTCCCCATCCAAAACTGTTCGTTCTGTTCTGTCCAGGAAAACCTCTTGCTCTCGAATCTGTTGAAGTGTAGCTACCCGTGTCTCCAGCTGCTGTACTTTCTCCTCCAAGAGGGCTACCAGCTTGCATTTGGTGCATGTGAAGTTCTCCACGTCTGTAGACAAGAATACAAACATCACACAAGTGTTGCAAGTGACTGCTGCAGTCCCCTCAGTGTCCATGATGAGAGCTTTTAGGTAATCTAAGAGTCTGGAGTAATAAACACCTGAGGCGAAGCACAAAAATCAATGTGTATAGAGCCATTGTACTGTCTATTCTCCTTTACGGGTCTGAAACATGGGTCACCTATCGCCACCACTTATGACTCCTTGAATGCTCTCATCAGCGCTGTATATGCACAATCCTAAATATACACTGGACTGACTATGTGACGAATGTTGCTGTCCTTGAGCAAGCAGGGATCACCAGCATTGAGGCCATGATATTGAGAACACAGTTGCGCTGGGCAGGGCATGTTTCTAGGATGGAGGACCATTGCCTCCCAAAAATAGTACTCTATGGTGAACTCACCATGGGTCAGCGCAAGAGGGGCACTCCAAAAAGGTGATACAAGGACTCCCTGAAACAACATCTCAGGCTTCGCCAAATTGATCACCAACAGTTGTCCACCCTGGCCTCACATCGGGAGACATGGAGGCGCACTATCCACAATGCTGCAGCTTTATTTGAGAACTCACGCCGAACAAGTCTTGAAGAGAAATGACAACGCAGAAAGAATCACAACCCGGAAACATCACCCAAGGAGACTTTCTGCTGTGCTTTCTGCAACCAGACTTGTTTATCTTGGATTGGCCTTTTAGTCATCAGCGCGCTTGCAGAAAGCGCGGGATGAGTCCTTCCTGAACCTTCGTTTGCGAAGAAAATCCAGAGAGAGTTCTTTCATAGCTGCCCTTCCAAGTCTTAGTCTTCTTCTGATTCTACTGCAGTCTCCATTCTGATTTATGACTGAGCCAAGGTTTTGGAAATCTTGAATTATTTCAGTGTCTTCACCATCGTTCTTAGGGGCTTACCATATGTTGAAGTAAAGCAGAAGTTTAACAAGAAGGTTCTGTCTTCTGTGCTGCCTTACTGCACGATGCTGTTGTTCTTACCTTCTGATCCCATGGGAGACCGAGGCAAAACTGTCTTTTTGCTAACAGGAAAAATCTGTTAGCAGAAAGACACAGTTTTACCTTGGTATCCAAAGGACCAGAACAGAAGAACACCAGAAGAATGATGACATCATGCAGTTAGGCAGCACAAAAGATGGAACCTTCCTGCTGCACTGCCGCTTTACTTCAGAGTGCAGTAAGCCCCTTAATATTCAGCTGTAAACCTCCTTTTGTGCTTTCTTCCTTAGCTGTTCCAAGTATTTGCTATTTTCTGCAAGTAATATGTTGCCATCTGCGTATCTTAAATTGTTGATGTTCCTCCCCCTAATTTTCTCACCTGTCTCCTCTGAGTCTAATCCTACTTTCCATAAGATATGTTCTGCACATAAATTAAACAGAGAGGGTGATAGAATACAGCCTTGTCTGGCCCCCTCGCCAATGTCTGTTTCTCCATAATATGTTATGACATTCAGGTGGGCTCACTGGACCCCCATGGGTACAAGAATGCCCCCCTCGACACTCCCTAGTGGCCTTGGGAGCAATTCCACTATGTTTGTGCACACCCACCACAATCCTTCCAGAGCAGTGTGCTGTAGTTGTTTGAGCATTGGACTACGATTCCAGAGACCAGGATTCAAAGGCAACCTCACACTCTCTCAGCCTCAGAGGAAGGCAAAGGCAAGCCCCCTCTGAACAAATCTTACCAAGAAAACCCTCTTGCCATAAGTCAGAAATGACTGGAAGGCACACAACACACACACACACACAATCCTTCCAGTCACTTCCTGTTGGGTATAAACACCTCTCCTGGGCCTAAAAGGTTTCAAAGAGCAAACTGTGGCAGAATCGCCTCCCATTTAGGGCCAAGGGAAAAAAATATGATTTTTTTTTTAAAAAAAACCGATCAACTCCCATATCTGCAGGCAATACATTCCAGAACTTCCCGTGGATACATGAAACCATGAAACCATAGCGAACACTCTATTTTTGCAGTCAGAGTAAAAGGAGAGCATTTGCTATTCACTACCACCCCACTTACCTGCTGCCCCACGGAGGGGAGAGTACCTGAAATTCCTCTGCTTTGTCACCCAGGAAAAGGGGGAGGCTTCCCCACTTCTCCCTGGTGACGGACCTCTGCTTGCTGTGTTTCATCGGTAGGGAGAAGGCCAGGTAGTGGGACGGCTTCTCTCCAGCGATGAAGCTCTTGCTGTGTTTTTCTCCCTGGCAATGAAGCAATGGTGGTGGTGGCAACTCTTCCTGCTTCTGTTCCCCGAAACAAACAGCAGATAAGTGAAACCATGGATATGGGACCAACAGATACAGGCGTTGACCTGTAGGCAGTGCTGAAGGGTCCTGGGAGCCACACAAATGGTCTAGGGGTTCGTGTGTGTCCCATGAGCCATCTTTCCCCCACCCCTACGCTAGATGGAGAAGTCTGATCTGGTATAGAGCAGCTTCCTTGTTTCTCCTCTTTCCAAAACTGTGGTCACGTCTTGGAAAAGTTAATATCCTGGACTACAACTTTGGAGTTGGAGGGATAGTTGTGCAGTGAGAGAGTTGCACAGCAGTGTTATCAAAGTTATCCAACAGCACAAGAGTGCACTCTATTAGTATAGGGTGTAACAATGCTTTGTACTCTTTGTACTCTTATGTTATGCTGCCATTGAATGGGATCTAGGCCAATGCCAGGCTCAATCCCAGTTAGAGTAGACCCGCTGAATTCATCATTAAATTGTGACCCTATTGGGTCAATGGGTCTACTCTGATTGGGACTAAGATTTAGACTAGGATTTATGCCAGCATTGGCCTTGATCTCATTCCCCAGAGTAGGTCCCTTGAGCCAATAGGATTTACCTATTTACTGGACGAGATCCATCTTATTACCACCTTAGACAGCTTCAAAAATCTTTTCCAGCAGGCCTTTCCCAAATAGCTATCCCGGTCCGAAGATTCGGCTGCCTTTTCCCTTTAGCAGCCACTGGATTATTTCAATTTTTTTCTCTTTTTAATTATTGTACATTTTTAATCTGTTTAATTTAATATTGTTTTAAGGTGTGATGTACCAAGCACACACGCTCACATGCATTCAATAAATTGCTTTATTGACATGGATTCATGTGTCAGGAACATAGGAAAAAGCCGAAACTGAACACAGGCACAACAACCCTCCAGATAAACCCTCCCAGCATGAGAAAAGCATTCAGGGAGTCAGAGGGGCAGGCTTGCACCTGGCCGCCCTGACCTTGAGCGTCTCTGAGAGAGGAGCGTTCCCAGGCCAACCAGGCATGCTGGCCTCCCTCCAAAACTCCAGAGGCCCAGCCAGGGGGAAACCGCCTCATGTCAGGGTCCTCCATGAATTCTACTCCAAACCCCAGAATTCAGGGATGAACCTGACATACCACCCACCTGAAGAAACCCCCCCATTCCCCTAACCCGGCTTGTCGGGAAAGCGGGCATGGAACTTTCGCAACAAGCGCGGGGCATTCACATGATCAGCATTAATCCACTCAGCATGGCCCAACGGCAAGTGTTTCCATTTCACCAAGTACTGTAAAACACCCCTGTGATCCCGAGAGTCCAACACTTCAGAAATTTCAAAATGTTGATCTTGGTCGACCAGAATAGGGCGGGGCTCAGGTCCTGGGTCTGGGTGGTGACGGTCTGGAGGGCACGCCGGTTTGAGCAAGCTGGGATGAAACACAGGATGAACATTTCGGTATAGTTTTGGTAAAGACAGTTCAAAAGCTACTGGGGTTATCACTCTAGTAACAGGAAAGGGACCAATGTACTTGGCCCCCAACTTCTTTGAAGGTTGGGGATTCTTAAGGAATTTGGTGGACAAATAGACCAAGTCCCCAACGGCGTATCCCGGGGAGGGATCCTATTTCTGGTCAGAGTGATCTTTGTAATGGGCTTTACCTAAGTCCAAGGCAGAGACCACATGGGGCCAGGCATCTCTGACCTTTTGACTCCACTGGGTCACTGAGACCGGGTCCGTAGAGGCCCCCTCCCCTAGGGGCAAGGGATTGAAATCCTGCCCTGAGACCACCTTGAAAGAGGAAAGGCCAGTGCTCTGGTGAGTGGCATTATTATAGGCTACCTCTGCAAAAGGCACGAGGTCCACCCAGTCAGATTGTTGGAAGTTCACATAGCATCTCAGGTATTGTTCAAGCACCTGATTAATGCGTTCGCTCTGTCCATCACTCTGGGGATGATGGGAACTGCTGAGTCCTAACTCAACCCCCAGGAGGTTCGTGAACGCCTTCCAAAACTGGGAAGTGAACTGGGCCCCCTGGTCAAACACAATCTTTGCAGGAACTCCATGTAGTCTGTAAATGTGCTGAATGAACAACCTGGCCAATTGGGAAGCTGTTGGAAGTTTCTTGCAGGCCACAAAATGTGCTTGTTTTGAAAACATATCAGTAACCACCCAAATAACAGTCTTTTTCTTACTTTCTGGTAACTCTACTATAAAGTCCATACTGATTACTTCCCAAGGCTTGGTCGGGGTAGGCAAAGGCTGGAGCAGACCTTTTGGCTTCCCTGCCCCCCCTTTTGCCATTGCACATGTGGAAAAACCTTTCACATACTCTTCCACCTCCTTTCTCATCTTTGGTCACCAAAACTGTCTCCAGGCCAAGTGTAAGGTTTTAATATACCCAAAATGCCCAGCACTTTTGACATCATGGCATTGCCTGAGGATAGTTGCCCTCATGGCCTCTGGGACATACAGACGCTCTCCTTTCCAGGCCAGGCCCTCCCTTATGGTCACCTCCCTGGGGTGGGCTAAAAGCCATGGGTCCTTGGGCACAACCAACGCCAGTTGGGACTGCCACCCACCCCCATCACCCCGAATGATGGGTGACTGCCGCCCCGAGGAAGGAGGGGCTGCGGAGCATGCTCTGGCGCGGTCGGGGCTTCACGGGGCCCAGCATCTGCCGGTGGTGGGACATCTTTGGTTGCCTTAAGCTCAGGCCCTGGCCCCACAAGGGGGCTGGCTTGGGCCTCCTGACGCTTGGCTTTGCTACATGTTAGGACTGCTAGCCCCAAGTGGGAGGGGGAGAAGACTGTGTCAATAACCTCTTTTCGTTTACTCTCATGTTGTGGGAGTCTGGACAACGCATCAGCTAGGAAATTCCTTTTTCCAGGGATAAATTTCAGGGTGAAGTTGAACCAGTAAAAAAAACTGGCCCACCTAACCTGCTTAGGGCTCAATCGCCTAGGGGTGGCTAAAACTTCTAAATTCTTGTGATCTGTCCAAACTTCAAAGGGTTTGGGAGATCCCTCCAGCAGGTGGTGCCAAGTTTCTAAGGCCAGTGTGATTGCACCCGCCTCCTTTTCCCAGATGCAGGCAAAGGCCTTTCCTCATCCTCCGTTCCCATTCAGACTCTCCAGTCATGTTCCCGCTTGGGCGGGCCGGTTTACCCTTTTTCCCTGTGGACCCAGAGGTCTTCCCCTCGGATCCTTGCTGTCGCCGAACCATCTTGATGCTCCGTCTCAGTGTCTCCACTTCTCCAGCAAACCGTACCCACCCCAAGAGGGTTTCAGAGTTCCCCTGGAACAACACCCACTCGAGGATGTCAGCGTTCAGACCATCCTGGAAAAACTGCACCTTGATGTCCTCCGACCACTCAGGCACTTGGCTGGCCAGGTGGCGGAACTCAGCAGCATACTCTCCCACTGCCTTTGAGCCTTGCTTCAGTTGCCTGAGATCCTCCCGGGCCCTCCTCACTCTCAAGGGATCTTCAAATTGGGCCCGTAAGGCCAGCAAGAACTCCTGGAAGTTTCCCGGTTCTGGTGCTCCCATGTCATAGAGCCCCACCCCTTTGACCTTTTCCGGGTCCATTACTATCCCCTTGAGAGTGAGGAGGGCTTACTGTGATGTACCAAGCACACACGCTCACATGCATTCAATAAATTGCTTTATTGACATGGATTCATGTGTCAGGATAATAGGAAAAAGCCAAAAATGAACACAGGCATAACAACCCTCCAGATAAACCCTTCCCGCATGAGAAAAGCATTCAGGGACTGAGAGGGGCAGGCTTGCACCTGGCTGCCCTGACCTTGAGCGTCTCTGAGAGAGAAGCGTTCCCAGGCCAACCAGGCAGGCTGGCCTCCCTCCAAAACTCCAGAGGCCCAGCCAGGAGGAAACCGCCTCATGTCAGGGTCCTCAATGAATTCTACTCCAAACCCCAGAATTCCGGGATGAACCTGACATAAGGGGTGGGTGGGTTAGGGTATTAATGTAATTATGGTATTTTTATGATGTAAGCCGCCCCGATTGCATTGCAGAGGGGCGGGATAGAAATAAATTTTTAGTATTATTATTATTATTATTATTATTATTCTCTGGCTTTTCTTCGCAAACAAAGATTCAGGAAGGACTCATCCCGTGCTTTCTGCAAGTGCGCTGATGACTGAAAAGGCCAATCTAAGATAAACAAGTCCGGTTGCAGAAAGCACAGCAGAAGGTCTCCTTGGGTGATGTTTCCGGGTTGTGATTCTTTCTGCGTTGTCGTTTTTCTTCAAGATTTGTTTGACATGAGTTCTCAAATAAAGCTGCAGCATTGTAGATAGTGCGTCTCCATGTCTCCCAATGTGAGGCCAGGACGGACCATTGTTGGTGATCAATTTGGCCGAGCCTGAGATGTTGTTTCAGGGAGTCCTTGTATTGCTTTTTTGGAGCGCCCCTCTTACGCTGACCCGTGGCGAGTTCACTGTAAGGTGCTATTTTTGGGAGGCGATGGTCCTCCATCCTAGAAATGCGCCCTGCGCAGCTCAGCTGTGTTCTCAATATCATGGCCTCAATGCTGGTGATCCCTGCTTGCTCAAGGACAGCAACATTCATCACGTAGTCAGTCCAGTGTATATTTAGGATTGTGCGTATACAGCGCTGATGAAAGCGCTCGAGGAGTCGTAGGTGGTGGCAATAGGTGACCCATGTTTCAGACCCGTAAAGGAGAATAGACAGTGCAATGGCTCTATACACACTGATTTTTGTGCTTCGCCTCAGACTCTTTTACTCCAGACTCTTTTGTAAAGTCTTCCAAATGCGCTATGTGCCTTTGCTAATCTGTGATCGATCTCTTTGTCAATCTTGGCATCTGAGGAGATGATGCTTCCCAGGTAGGTGAACTGCTGAATGGACTTAAGCACAGAGTTGCTGACGGCAATGTGGGGATGGTGGTGTTCGTCCTGTGGTGCAGGCTGGTAAAGAACTGACTCACCATTCAACAACTAATGGAATGGGTGTGCAGCCACTGGATTCTAGCCAACATTTCCTACTGTCGACTCTTAACTTCTTGGATCATGGCAGTTAAGAGGGCTTTCTTTTCTTTCTGCTAAAAATGGGAGAGTGGATGCATATATTTGGGATTAACCAGAGGGACATGGGAGGCAGCAAGAGATGTTGGCTGGGGGAGAGGACCAAAAGGTTAACTGGTTTCACCATAAATTAGCTGTTTCACTGGGACAGAAATCCTTCTCCAGGTTCCTATTGCTATGAACAGCCTGTCGCCTCCTTCCTCCTGGTGAGATGAGCTCTAAGGTGGTTTTATTTCATTTCAATCCATTGGGAGGGAAAGGCCACCTCTCTGACCTTTTAGGGGGAGTCGTTAGCCCTACATTTGACAAGTAGTCAGTGCTAATTAGCATAAGTTACCATCTTGGTCTGAAGAGTTCCTTCATTAGCATCTCGGGGTCAGTTTCTATTTTAGCTCCGTCTTTACAGGCCGCAGACAGAATCGCAGATGAGAATTGCGTCTCACAGTTGTCACTCTGACAGCAGGAACTGAAACATCATGACCATGAACAGGGAAAAAATGGATAAAAATCTAGGGAGTGCTGAAATTCATAAGTAGAGGCAGCAGCGCTGGTGATAGTCAAGTTGGTGGGGCAGTGAATCCACTCCACATTTTAGTTCAAACTTGAGAAGAATTTCTCAGTGGCTGCCCCAGCCTCTGGAATGCTCTGCCTGAGGAGGCTAGAATGACCCCTTCCTTACTGTCCTTCCATTGGCAGGCAAAGACTTTGTTATTCCAACAGGCTTATAGAATCATAGAATCTAAGAGTTGGAAGGTATCACAAAGGCTATCTAGTCCAGCCCCTGTTGTGCAGGAATCCATGGCCAAAGCATGGCCAGCCAACCTCTTTTTAAAGACCTTCGATACAAGGGAGTCCACCACCCTCTCAGGAAGTATATTCCATTGTTGGAGAGCCCTAACCATCAAGAAGTTCTTCTTAATGTTTAAGTGGAGCCTCTTTTCTTGTAATTTGAATCCCTTGGTTTGTGCCCTAGACTCTGGAGCAGCATAAAATAAACTCACTCCATCTTCCAAATGGCATCTCTTCAGATACTTAAAGTTGGCCATCCATTAGGAAAAAGACACAGTTCCATTAAATCAACTACGGAGTGGTGAGTCAACACATACGTAAATCCCATTTATTCAATGAGTCTGTTCTAGGAAGGAACACACAGGAAGAGATTAGTCATAGAATCAAGGAGGCCAGCCCCCTCATCCAATCTCTGCTTCAAGACCTCCAAAGAAGTTCCTTTATTTCAAAGCAGTGCATCTATGCTGGGACATACAGGACATACTCCAAATTTAATAAAGGCTTTTATGGGAGCTATTCATGGTGCTGGATTTGATTGGAGAACAGAGTTCAGCACCCTGAATAGCTCTTGTGCAGTGCTTTCTTGAACCAAGAAGAGTGCCTCTAAAACCCAGTGTGGCTTTACCATCCCCAAACAATGGAGCCACCAACCACCTCGTCTCCTTCCATATGGATGTCCCCATTATTAGAGAACAAAATATCTGGTGCCAAAAACTGTTGGCTGATATTCAGTAGTTAGTAGCAGAGTAAAAACAAAACACGCATTCAGTGGAATGGGTTCTAAATAGATCAACAATTAAGCCACCCACCATACTCCCCTTTCACACAGACTACCAAACAAAGGAAACACTTCTTGAGACATCTTTAGAAGTATATAAAAATAGTTTACTTACAGTATCTTATGTAATAAGGTTACACAGACTTAGTACTTGAAGAATATATGCAGAGAAGTAAAAATATGAAGTTCTGCATGCTAAAGCACCCTGTATAGGATAAGGCGCTACATCTCTAAAAACAAAGTATGAGAGTGCCCGGTCTAGGCATCCTCCACGCAAGAAGGCTTAATGGCAACTGCGATTGCTAGCCTAACAAAGGCTTCAAAGGAATTCTGCCTACCGGAAGACAGGTTGTAGGGGCCAAAAGGGCTGTCTAGTCCAGTCCGTTGCCATGCAGGAATACACTACTAAGGCACTCCTGAAAGATGCCCATCCAACCTCAGTTGAAAGATATCCACAGAAGGAGAGTCTACCACCCTCTGAGGTTATCTATTCAATTGTTGAACAGCTCTTACGGTTAAAAAAAGGTTCTTCCTAAAGTTTAAGTGGAATCTCTTTTCTTGTATTTCTGAACATGAGTCATCAGAGTGATGTGGCAGTTTAAAAAACCAATGTGATTCTAGGCTGAATCAATAGTATAGTGTCTAGATCAAGGGACGTAATAGTGTCACTCTATTCTGCTTTGGTCAGACCTCACCTGGAATACTGTGTCCAGTTCTGGGCAACACAAGTCAAGAAGGATATTGACAAGCTGGAGCGTGTCCAGAGGAGAGCAACCAGGATGGTGGGAGGTCTGGAAGCCATTATGCCCTATGAGGAGCGGCTTAGGGATCTGAGTATGTTTAGACTGGAGAAAAGAAGGTTAAAAGATGATGTGTGATGCGGCAGCTAAAAAGGCCAATGCGATTTTGGGCTGCATCAATAGAAGTATAGTGTCTAGATCAAGGGAAGTAATAGTGCCGCTCTATTCTGCCTTGGTCAGACCTCACCTAGAATACTGTGTCCAGTTCTGGGCACCACAATTCAAAAAGGATATGGACAAATTGGAGTGTGTCCAAAGAAGGGCGACTAAAATGGTGAAAGGTCTGGAAATGATACCTTATGAGGAGAGACTTAGGGAGCTGGGTATGTTTACCCTGGAAAAAAGATGGTTAAGGGGTGATAAGATAGCCCTGTTTAAGTATTTGAAGGGGTATCACGTTGAGGATGGAGCAGGCTTGTTTTCTGCTGCTCCAGAGACTGGAACACAGAGCAATGGATGCAAGCTCCAGGAACAGAGATTCCACCTCAACATTAGGAGGAACTTTTTGACAGTAAGAGCTGTTTGGCAGTGGAACGCACTCCCTCGGAGCGTGGTGGGGTCTCCTTCCTCAGAGGTCTTCAAACAGAGGCTGGATTGCCATCTGTCGGGGATGCTTTGATCATGATTTCCTGCGTGGCAGGAGGTTGGACTGGATGGCCCTCATGGTCTCTTCCAACTCTGCAATTCTATGATTCTATGATTCTATATGATAGCCATGTTTAAATATTTGAAGGGATGCCATACTGGGGATGGAGCAAGCTTGTTTTCTGCTGCTCCAGAGACTCGGACACAGAGCAATGGGTTCAAACTAGGAAAAGAGATTCCACCTAAACATTAGGAAGAACTTCCTGACTTTTAAGAGCTGTTCAACAGTGGAATATGCTGCTGCCTCAGAGTGTGGTGGGGTCTCCTTCTTTGGAGGTTTTTAAATAAAAGCTGGATGACCATCTGTTGGGAATGATTTGATTAGGTATTCCTGCATGGCAGGGGTTGGACTGGATGGCCCTTGTGGTCTCTTCCAACTGTATGATTCTATTATTCTATTTTGAATCCATTGGTTTGTATGCTAAGCTCTGGAGCAGCAGAAAACAAGCTTGCTCCATCTTCTACATGACATCCCTTAAGATATTTAAAGATAGCTCTATGATGTACTCCTCAGTCTTCTCTAAGTTAAATATTCCTAGCTCTCTAAGTTGATCCTCATATGGTTTTATTTCCAGACCATATTATTACTGATAGTTTAGTCCCATTTTAATATTCACCTTTTGTATGTTTTGACTATGTCATGTTTGTTCTAGTTTGTAAGTTGCCTTAAGACTAAGTTTTTGGGGGAAAGGTGGGATATAAATAAAGATAATTGTTATGGTCTTCATCCAGAAAAAGTTCTCAAAGTAGGGAGTTAAAAAATCTTATGGGACTTTAAGACTCAAACTGATAAACAATGAGAACAGAATACAGTTGGTCCTCCATATCCATGGGTTCTGCGTCTATGGATTCAGCCATGGCTTGAAAATATTCAGGGGAAAGGGGATTCCAAAAAGCAAACCGTGCTTGGAAGGGATCAAGGAAGAGATCATTGAATTAGATAGGTTACTCTGGGAGAGAAAAGGAAAAACCTTGTCTAAGATTTATAAAATAATTTTGAAATTGAATCTAGAACAGGAAATAATAAAACTGTACATGATAGCATGGGCCTGGAACATTAATACCATATATTCTGGCATATAAGATGACTTTTGAGCACTCAAAAGTGCCCTCCAAAATTGAGGGCCGTCTTATACGCCGGATATACTTTTGCTTTACCTGCCTGCCTATCTCCTGCCTCTTCGCAAATGGAGCGAAGAGGTAGGAGATGGGGCAGGGGGGGTGAAGCAAAGTGTTTTGCAGTTCATTCGCCCCCCTCCTCTGCCTTCTTCCCCTTTGGGGAGCAATGGAAGACAGAGGAGGGGGGCGAACGATGCGGTTTGCTGTGGCTGCCGCTCGATCACCTCTGCAGCAGCTGAGACAAACCGCTAGATTCGCCCTTGAAGGTAGGGGAAAAGGACGAAAATGCCCCGTTTTGCTCTGCAGCCCCGATCCCTCCTTCTGGGCTCCCTTCTGAAGGGAGCCAAGGCAGGGCAAGCGGGGCCACAGAGCCAAAGCACGGGATATTGATACCACTGTGGAAAGAAACGGGGGGGGGGGCGAATTTGCAACAATAGGAATGGAATAACTAATTGCTGAGAAATTTCAAAGGAAGAAACCAGAGACTTTATAACATAGACAAGAAATGGGAAGAGAAGAAGTATGAAATAAACACACCTGAAGAAAAGAAGAAAAAAGGAAGTTTGTTATTGTGTTGATCTAACAACAATAATAATAATAATAATAATAAAATTTATTTATATCCCGCCCCTCTGCGAGCAATCGGGGCGGCTTACAACAATAAAATAATACATAGTATAAAACAGCTCAAAATCCCTTCCCCCCCTTAAAACATTATTAAATTAATACAAATTAAAATCAATATATAATACAGTTTATTAAAAACCCTTTCGAGCAAGCAGCATCAGTTTGGAGGTCCAGAAGCAACCTCCAGAGGGGGTTCCTGAGGCCAGGGTTAGCTATTCTGGAAAAGCCTGCCTGAAGAGAACCGTCTTTGTGTTTGTTTTATTTGTTGGTATGTCAGGTAAATAGATGTGTATTTGTGATTATAAGTTTAAGTATTTTATGTATTTTATGTAGGAAACTCTAAATAAAAATATTTTTAAAAAACAAAAAGAAACCTTGCTGTTTGCCATTTTATATAAGGGATGCCATTTAACTACACCATTGTATATAACAGGTCTTGAGCATTCACAGATTTTGGTATCGGTGGAGGGTCCTGGAACCGAGCTCCAGCAGATAAAGAGCCACAGACTATGGTTGCCAGAGTGAAAACTGGAAAGGGCTCCCATCCATTTTATAATAGTTTGGAAGAAGGAATTCCAGTAGAGATTGCTTGTGATGCAACAAGGTCACGAGCAATACCTGCTTAAATTTCCTCCTCTACGCAACCGGTAAAGGGACCGGAGCCCTCTTCCAGTTTTCAGTCTGGCAACACTATGCCAGACATAACTGTGGTTGAAAAAAAGAAAGCTTGGATTATAGGTAAAGGAATCCAGGGTGAGACAGAAGAACTAAAGACAAAGAGGGTGAAAAAAATTTTTTTTCCTTTTTAAAAAGAAGCAGGGAAAGATTATGAAATATTGAGACCTACAAATGGCGGTTCAGCAATAGTGGCAAGAGGTGCTCTGGAATCAATTCCAGATGGACTGGCAAAACATCTGAATGAAATTGACACAGAAAGAATTACAACAGCATTAACTAACAACAAAAAGCAACATTGCTTGGAACGTAATGGTGGTGGTGATATCCAAAGTGTTGAATGTGAGCACTTTGCAAAGTTCCTTGCATAGCTCTTTTAAATTTCAGGTTGAAACCTGGAGCAAACTCATCACCCCACTATCATGGGAACTACCAGTCACTAATATAGATTTGGGGTTCTTTTAAAGGCATCATGAGGTGGAAGCTGGCAAGGATCTCCAAATGCACTCCCTTGAACTATTAGCACCTGAACTCTTTTGCTGAGGATTCTACATGCCTCAGCAAACAACAGATCAAGGGAAGTGTCTAGATTGAGAGAAGTAATAGTGACACTCTATTCTGCCTTGGCCAGACCTCACCTGGAATACTGTGTCCAGTTCTAGGCAAAGCAATTCAAGAAGGATATGGACAAGCTGGAACGTGTCCAGAGGAGGGCAACCAAAATGGGGGGAAGTCTGCAAGCCATTATGCCCTATGAGGAGCGGTTTAGGGAACTGGGTATGTTTAGCCTGGAGAAGAGAAGGTTAAGAGGGAACATGTTAGCCATGTTTAAATATTTGAAGGGATGCCATATTCAGGATGGGGCAAGCTTTTTTTCTGCTGCTCCAGAGACTAGGACATGGAGCAATGGACTCAAACTACAGGAAAAGAGATTCAACCTAAACATTATTAGGCAGAAGTTCCTGATGGTAAGAGCTGTTCAACAGAATGAAATAAACTGTCTGGGAGTGTGGTGGAGTCTCATTCTTTGGAGGTTTTTAAACAGAGGCTGAATGGTCATCTGTTAGAAGTGCTTTGATTGTGTATTCCTGCAGGGAAGAATGGGGTTGGACTAGATGGCCCTTGTGGTCTCTTCCAACTCTACGATTCTATGATTGTACAGATCCCAGTGTACTTCTTTCTGGGTTCTGTGGGGCCAACCATAATTGAATAATGCAACTGCAATCACAATTTAAATGCCGATATATTTTTGGCAGCGATACAACAAACCAGATATTAAATTTAACACATATGTACTGTCCCCAAAAGTCCAGGCATCCAGTGAGGTGCCAGTACAGGACTTGATTGCAAATCTCTTCTGCCTGTGTCACTCATTGGTGCTGCAAGATGGAGGCAGCTTGTTTTCTGCTGCTCCAGAGACTAGAATGGATTCAAATCCAATCTAAACATTGGGAAGATTTTTTTTTAATTGTAAGAGCTGTTCAGCAGTGGAATAGACAGCCTCAGAGGGTAGTGGGCTCTCCTTCTTTGGAGGCTTTTGAACAGAGGTTGGATGGACATCATTCAGGAGCGCTGTAATTGTCTATTCTTGCATGGCAGGGGGTTGGACTAGATGGCCCTTGTTGTCCCTTCCAGTTCTAAGGGCCTGTTTATACAAGGGGGGAACAGAGTGCGCGTCATGTTCTGTGAGTCTAATGAGGGTATGGAATCAGAGGAGGAGGAGGACATGGCAGGCAACAGCCCTAGGTACCCTGGCACAGGTTTATCTACACCTGTTCCAGCAGGGAACCCTGCCAACCTGGAGGCTCGAGCAGAAGAAGAGCCTGGCCCTAGTGGGTTGGCACCAGTCCCGGCAGAGAGTCCTGCCCACTCAGATAAGGACGAAGAAGAGGAGAGGGACTTACCTCCACCATCGTATACCCAGCAGCAAGCCCAAAAGGAGGCTCAAAGGAGGTCTCTGAGAATTTATGAGAAAAGCCTGCTCGTCAAGAAGCACCTGAAAGCCTTGATTGCTACATATACACACTTTGGAGAAATGTGGAGGCTTTGTCAGAGATTAACTGATCTTCATGAGAGAAAGCTTCTTGCTGACTCCTGTTGCCTTGACTCGTGCATAGACCTTGGACTGTTTTTGACTACTCTGCTACTTGAACCTGTTGACCCATGGACTTGGTTTGGACCCACGCTGACTGCCGTAAGCCCCTGACTTTTTGGATTGTGTTACTGGACTAAATCTTTGCAGGAGTAAATTTCCATTCTTGTGTGCTAATTAACAATTGGCTACCTTCCCAGATTTTGCTGTTTATACTTTGCCAGTATCTAGCTTTTTCAGAAAGTGCCTCACAGTAATGGTATTTCGCAACTTGTCTTAATGGTGTTTTGCCCCGTAAGCTTCACATGCAAGATGGCGGCTGCGAGTGATTTACTTGCATTTGTACTTACCTCAATGTCCTAGGTATGCTAGAGCGATTTTTCAATTTAACAGGGAAAAAAGACCCACCCCATTTTATCCCCTTAGCGATCCCTCACTAAGACGAAAATCTAGCATGGCAGCAGTGGACACTTGCCATGTTAATAAGCCCTTCCCCCCGCCACGCTTGCCCGGCCAATCAGCTTTGCACTTCCTCTCCTATAGGAAAGCAATTCATATTGAATTGCTTGTCCCAACAAACAGGGATGCACACACCCCTCGCTGTTTTTTAAAAAAACTATGGGAAAAGCCACAAAGGTTTTTGCCATTTGGGGGTCCCCTCCTTCCGAATACAGTGGATTGAGGCAGGATCCCATTTAGACAGGTAGGATTCCCAGTGAATTCCATGAGGGTTATTTTCACCGTTTAGACAACCCTTAAGATTTCTATGAAATGAACCTAAATTAAATTGCTTGTTCTTGCATATTGAAACACAATAAGCAGATGTCTGTCCTACTTCTCTCCACCCCCTCTTGTAAGACCTGCTTTTCCCCTCCCCCTCCTCCAAAAGCTTCTATTAGACTTGACACTTCCTTAGCAGCCCCTTTGCTTGTAAAAGTGAAAAGCCATCTCAGCATGGCGTGGATTTAATATATGGAGGGTATGGGAGAGTGTTTGCAAAGTGCTGCTGGAAATACTTCAAAGCCATTGCCATAAATCACCTTCTGAGCTTGGTGCAGAAGATGAGTTTACTGCTACCAGGGGAACTGGCTGAGACTTTGCTACAGCTGGCTCACAAGTGTTTCAGAGCAACTAAGTCATGTTTACTGCTCTCAGAATCTTAGAAACGGACAACAAAATTTACTTCATCTTGTTTTTTCTTTTTTTTTAAAAAAAAATCCCTATTCTTGACCTTAAGAAACCACAGAATCACTTCCCCTCCCCCACTCCTTTTCCAAAAAAACAAAAAATAAATGCACAACACTGATTTCCCCACCCACCCCAATGTCTGATTGTCTGTCTCTTCTACATAGCAATTAAAGTTACCCTCACAATAAAAGTGCTTTATTCAGTGGATAATTGCAAGGAGCAAACCCGACTCTGGATTCCAAATGCCTGACTTTATTATCTTCCTTCAGAAAGGTCTCGATACTTATGTGATTTACAGATCACTTAAAACGTCAGCCTGGCCATTAGGAGTTGCCTTTCGCTGCACGTCACCTAATTCCATAGTCCATAATTTCATTATAAAACAGGCCCATTGTTACATTGAGACATTAATTAAGTGTCTTTCCCCCTGCATCCCTGTTACAAGGTACATTTTGGAGATAACCACAGCACGGCACGGGGTGTGCAGTTGATAGATGCTTCTCGATGGCATAAGGAGAAAGCAGCAGCCGTACCAGCTGGGATCCAAATGCATTCGATAATGGTTGGATGGTTATGATGGACACAAAGGTTGGGAGAGAAAGTTCAAGTGTATCGTACCTAACATTTGTCTTCTCAGCCGATGGATCAACATTTTGAACATCATGAAATGTCTGCCCTTAACATTTCACCGTTGGGTTGGCAGGGGATGGTTTTTAAGCAGATGTTTCAGCTGCTGGTGTGGTGCTGTGGTTTCAGCAATGTACTATGGCTCTGGGAGACCAGGGTTCAAATCCACACTCAGCCATCAAAACCCACTGGGTGACCCTGGCCAAGTCACACTCTCTCAGCCTTAGAGGAAGGCAAAGGCAAACCTCCTTTGAAGAAATCTTGCCAAAAAACCCAACAACCTATGATAGGTTTGCCATACAGGAGACAGTATGGTGTAGTGCTTTGAGTGCTGGACTAGAACTCAAAACCAGGGTTCGAATCCCCATTCTGAAACATACTGGATGACCTTGGTCAAGTCACATTCTCTCAGCCTCAGAGGAAGGCAAGGGTAAACTCCCTCTGGACAAATCTCTCCAGAAGAAAACCCTAGGAGAGGGTCATGTTAGGGTTGCCAACAAGTCAGAAATGACTTGAACAAGATTCAGCTGCACAAATTCCCTCACATTAAAAAATAAACATAAAATAAATCCAAACAAATGCAAAGGTATGGTAGGATTGGATAGTGTAAACTCTTGTGATGTTGGAGCTATGCCTTTGTGTTGAATGGTGATACTGTGTGACTAAAACAAGGCAGCAAATGTGCAGTCACAGGTGCAACCAAATGTGCATGGTCATCCATACACTGGAGATTTTCAGACAACACTGTTATAGGTGACTACAGTCATCCCTTCACATTCGCAGGGGTTAGGTTCCGCGGACCCCCGCGAATGTCAAAAATCCGTGAATATTGATTCCCTCCCGAGGCCCTGTGGAGGCCTCCGCGGGCCTCCCCCTCCCTCCCCAGGACCTTCACGGAGCCTTCCAGGGCTCTGTGAAGGCCTCCCCAGGCCTCCCCTCCCTCCCCAGGGCCTTCACGGAGGCTTCCAAGGCTCCGTGAAGGCCTCTCCGGGCCTCCCCCCTCCCACCCCAGGCCTTCATGGAGCCCAGGGCTCTGTGAAGGCCTCCCCGGGCCTCTCCCTCCCTCTCCGGGCCTCCCCCCTCCCACCCCAGGCCTTCACGGAGGCTTCCAAGGCTCCGTGAAGGCCTCCCTGGGCCTCCCCCATCCCTCCCCAGGCCTTCATGGAGCCCAGGGCTCCGTGAAGGCCTCCCCGGGCCTCTCCCTCCCTCTCCGGGCTTCCCCCTTCCCACCCCAGGCCTTCACGGAGCATTCCAAGGCTCCGTGAAGGCCTCCCTGGGCCTCCCCCTCCCTCCCTGGGGCCTTCACAGAGCCTTCCAGGGCTCCATGAAGGCCTCTCCGGGGCTCCCCCTCCCTCCCTGGGGCCTTCACGGAGCCTTCCAGGGCTCCGTGAAGGCCTCTCCGGGCCTCCCCCTTCCCACCCCAGGGCCTTTACGGAGCCTTCCAGGGCTCTGTGAAGGCCTCCCCGGGCCTCTCCCTCCCTCTCCGGGCTTCCCCCCTCCCACCCCAGGGCCTTCACGGAGCCTTCCAGGGCTCTGTGAAGGCCTCCCCGGGCCTCCCCCCCTCCCTCCCTGGGGCCTTCACAGAGCCTTCCAGGGCTCCATGAAGGCCTCTCCGGGGCTCCCCCTCCCTCCCTGGGGCCTTCACGGAGCCTTCCAGGGCTCCATGAAGGCCTCTCCGGGCCTCCCCCCTCCCACCCCAGGGCCTTCACGGAGCCTTCCAGGGCTCTGTGAAGGCCTCCCCGGGCCTCTCCCTCCCTCTCCGGGCTTCCCCCCTCCCACCCCAGGCCTTCACAGAGCATTCCAAGGCTCTGTGAAGGCCTCCCTGGGCCTCCCCCTCCCTCCCTGGGGCCTTCACAGAGCCTTCCAGGGCTCTGTGAAGGCCTCCCCGGGCCTCCCCCCTCCCTCCCCGGGGCCTTCACGGAGCCTTCCAAGGCTCCGTGAAGGCCTCCCCAGGCTTCCCCCATCCCTCCCCAGGCCTTCATGGAGCCCAGAGCTCCGTGAAGGCCTCCCGGGGCCTCTCCCTCCCTCTCCGGTCCTCCCCCCTCCCACCCCAGGCCTTCCCCCTCCCCTCCAAGGCCTTCACGGGGCCTAGCGGGGCCCCGCGGAGGCCTCCCCGGTCCTTCCCCCTCCCTCCCAAGGCCTTTGCAGGGCCTCCGGAGGGTCTCCGAAGGCCCCATGGAGGCCTCCCCGGCCGCCCCCGCTCTGTGCCAGGGCTTTCACGGGGCCTCCAGTATTCTACTTTATTTGCTATGGCTGCCTCCTATTGAATCCTGGGATTTGCAGTTTAGGGAGGGGCATTTACAACTCTCAGCCAGAGAGATCTTAGGCCTCACTAAACTACAAACCCCAGAATTCCACAGGAGGAAGCCAGAGCAGTTAAAGTGGAATAGTAACACTATAACAGTGTAGTCTGAAAATCTCCAATGTTCAGTGTACAACCACATGCAATATGCAATGCACATCTGTACACAACTCTGCTTCTGCAACCTCACACTGAATGTAGATATTTTGTATGGGACAAAAATGTCCAACCTCTTCCATAGGGAAACATACACATGTGTAAGACACCACCAGGGTTCCAGCCAAACCTGGTTTTTCTCTTTGCTTGCACCCTACCTCTGTGGCAGTTTCACTTATGAATCTGCCTTTGTTGAAATGATTCACTTATGAATCTGACTTTGTTCATTGACTGGCAGAACAATCCAATGGCTCGTGTGATGGAAACTTCTCCAAAACTGAGCTTCTCCTATTTTTATCAAGACTTCCTGAAAAATACATTCATTTAAGTACATAAGAAACATTAAATTTATCCAGTTTCCCTTCCTTTTTTTCCAACTCCACATTAGCACTTTTCAGACTGCCTTTTTTTCCCCCTCAACTGCACATTTTGTGCCCAGCTACTTACAAAAAAAGAAAACTCATTTGTTTCATTTAAGGGGCTGAAAGAACTATGCAAAAAGTGTGGGGGGGAGAGATTGCTCTGTTGAAGGCAAATTTTTACAGAGAGAATCACTTAGTCTGTTTCAGGATAAAGGGGAAGAATAAAAAGGAGGTCTGGTAAGATCTTTAAGATGGTCAGATTTGTTTGAGCACAAGCTTTCATGGATTACAGTCCATTTTCTTCATGCTTCAGCTGCATCTCCAAGCCACTGTCCCCTTCCCCAGGAGAATCCGAAAATGGAGGCTGCTGTGTTTACCCATATAAACAAACCAGTCCTAGCCATTTTCACCTATGACAGGAGCAATTAGTTTGCAAAGCTAACAGGTCTTAATTGTTTGTTCAAACTCTGTAGCTCTTCAGAGTGGCCAAAAATTCAGTGGTACACCCTCTGGGCTAATGCAGTGCCAGTGTGCACACAGAGGTGCATGAGATGGACATGTTCATGAGACTGTAGAAGATGCAGCTATGCAAGAGGTCTACATGCAACTGAGACTCACATGATATGCACATTCGGTTGTGCGTTGGGCTGTACATTCAGGCCTGCATTCAGTCGTGCAGCGTTGCCCCTCAACGCAAGAACTGCATAATGCAAGAAATGTGTAACTCCAACTGCAGAGTTTAACACTAGGCAGGAGCTTCTCCCCTGTTGTTTTTTAAAGATACCTTCTCTTACTTAAACAAGGAAGCAGACCCAATATTGCAGAGAATGGATGCTTATTAACCAGTTTGATGCACAGCAGAGATGACTCTGAATATACACAGCTGCCCAAATCACACATGCACACACGCACCGGAATAAAAAAGAAATAAAAGTCAACCATTGGTGATCTTTACTGACCATTGGCAGGAAAGCCATTCTGGAGCCCTGGTGGCACAGTGGTTAAATGCTGGTACTGCAAAAGGCAAAAGATTTATACGGTCTGAAGAGAAACCAGAGTATACATGCTGGTACTGCAGCCATAACACTGTGAGTTCAATCATACAGGGCTCCAAGGTTTACTCAGCCTTCTGTAGGTTGGTAAAATGAGTACCCAGCTTGTGGGGGCAATTAGCTAACACACTGTAAACCGCTTAGAGAGTGATTTGCACTGCTAAGTGGTAAAGATATAAATGCTATTGCTATTGCTATTCTGCTATTACAGACCCTGTAAAGGAAAAGTAAATCTGTCTGACCCAGAACCTGAAAGCTAGTTTCAAAGTCACACTTTGTTCCAGGTTCTCTCAAAACTGTGCTACTTCTCAGATCCCTTCAAAACCCATCACAACAGGAGCAAAGCCAGTTGAAAGCAAAAGGAACATGAGAGTGGTGATGCCGGCAGCAAAGCCTGCATTTCTCCCTATCCCCTGACTCCAGAATGTGTGAGCACTTAGGATACGCATTCTTTGATCAGGTTTTTCAAGGGAGAAAAGTACATTCATTCTTCCTCAGCGCACAGGCACAGGATGATTGAAGGAAGTTCCTTCTAAAATCACACAGTGACACATTGGATATCAGACCTCTCATTTTCTAGCTCGCCTCAACATCCAAGCACCTTCTGGGTGGTTGGTTTCAGCACCAGCCTCAGCAGATAAAGGGCCAATTTGCTTTGAATCACATGGAACTCCAAAAAAGAAGATCAGAATTGCAAAGAGAAAGCGGGATTCTTTGGCATCAGTTTGATAGATTTGTTGTTGTTGTGGGTCTGCAAGTGGCTTCTGACTTATGGCAACCCTATGGAAAACTAAGCTGTCTGGGGCAAGATTTATTCAGAGAGAGTTTGCCTTTGCTTTCCTTTGAGGCTGAGAGACTGTGACTTGCCCAAGGTGACCCACTGGGTTTCCATGGCTGAGTGTGGATTCAAACCCTGGTCTCGAGTCATTGTCCAATGCTCAAACCACTCCACTATGCTAGCCCCAGTATTATAGATAGCTGGAAGAGAATGTCATGTACTGGCTACAATGTACTGCAGTGACCAGCAATTTCAGAGTTAAAAACAGAAACCTTTATTGGCATACTATTTCAGAAAGCAAACCCTACAAGGTTGTTGCTCAGATGAAACTTAACTGACAAACAGTATAGTAAAAGCATACTCTAATCTACAAAATCTGGCAGACTACACAGTAATTGGATACCCATCATCCCCTTCCCTCTTCTCACAGTAAAAGTGAGAATAAATAAATAAATATTATTATTATTATTATTATTACAGTACCAACCTTCAGCCCTTTTTCCCCAGAGCTGAAACCCAGCTGCAGTGCTTATCAGACCCCACTTGGCATTGACCATTACACTTCCTCCCACCATTAGGGTACACATTCATTTACAAGCATAGAGAAATGCAAACACAATTAACCACAAGATTACACAGCAACACTGACGTTGGCAGGAAAAGGCCACGACCAGGACAGATCCTGACAAAGAAAGAGAGAGTACTGCAGGATGTTTTCACTGGAGTGTGTTTTTTTCCAAATTTTTATCTTTTTTTTTTTTATCTCAGGGTGTGAGGGTTTTTGTTCATTGTTAGCTGACTCGTTTAAAGCTGGAAGTTGTTTTACTCTATCTGTTGGGCACCTGAGCATTATACTCAACTTGTTTAAACAGGTAGATAAATGTCAACACACTATGTAAAGATTGTGAAATTTTAGGAAATTTATAATGGGAGAATAGACATGTGGCTTTTTAAATGTTGTTTCTCAATAAAATGTTGTTGTTCTTAACAGCCATCACGTCAACTTTGACTTATGATGACCCCATGAATGAGAGACCTCCAAGTCACCCTGTCCTCAGCAGCCCGGCTCAAGACTTGCGGATTCAGGGCAGCCGTTGCTTTCTTGGTTGAGACTATCCAACGGGAGTGCAATCTTCCTCTTTTCCTACACTGCACAGGGTTATTGTTTGCTGATAGGCAGCTGAAATGGACTTGCAGACTGCAAGTAGACCATAGGTTGCATTTTGCCCATCCCTGCCTTAAAATCTGAAATGATTTAAGGCCACATTACTTGAAAGAAAGGCCTCTCCATTGACGCCCCCTTGTCGTGGGAGAGAGGCTTGTGTACCCTAATGATGTTTTGAGCTATGCTGGCAGTGGCATAATAGCCACTGGTAGGGTCTCCCATGCCAGACAGGTCAAAACCGAAGGGTCTGACAAAGAGCGTCAAAGGGCAGGATGGGCTCTCTAGCCTTGTGGCAACCGTCCTAGGAGAAGGAAAACTCTAATCCCAAACCCGGGCAGATGGTGCTCGTCCAACCCTGTAAAGTCAACCATCTAAGAGAAGGAAACTCTCTTAAATAATGAGACTGTGTTTCTGTCTTTCAGACAAATCAGGGAGAACTGATTGTAAACATTTGAGTGGTGACCTTCAACATGACTGAAACTTCATGACAAACATCAACACTCTCAGCCATTCAGTTAATTGTCCATCATCATTTAAAGCAGCTGTGTTGTCTGTTGTATGCTAAGTTTAAAAGTCAAGCAACGTGACATTCTGCATCAACTTGAATTGGTCCCAAACCTTTTTCAAAAAGTCATCACTTGTCATGAAACCTGGATCTTCCAGGATGATCCTGAGACAAAATAGCAGTCAATGTACTAGAAAACACCATCATCACCAAGAATGAAAAAAGCACATCAAAGCAAGTCCACATTCAAAGCCATGCTCATTGGGTTGTTGTTGTTGTTTTAGGGTATATCAAGGGTATAATTTTGGCAGAATGAGTTCCAGAAGGCAGAGAACCAGCATTATTACAAGGAAGTTTTGACAAAGCTGAGAGAAAAAGTCAGAAAAAAATAGGCCAGAACCATGGGAAAATGGTTTCATTCTTCATCAAGACAATGCACCTACTCACACAGCACTTTCTATGAAGCGTTTTTGGCCAATAAACAGATTACTTTTTTCTCTTCCCTAAAGTGAAATCATTGCTTAAAGGAGCATGTTTTCAGTCAATTGATGCAGTAGGAAGAAGACGGCAGATGTGTTGATACAGCTGACAGAAACTGATCTGCTCCATGCTTTTGACAAGTTGAAAAGAAGGTGTGTGAGTGTTGGGGGGAGTATATCGAAGGGGACAAGCATTAGAATTGTAATACATATAAATAAAGATGGGTTATTGTATCACTCTCATTATTTAATAGACAGACCTCGTACACTGCCTGGGTGTCCAAAACTATGGAAAATCTACAATTGACCATTTTCTTTGACAGGGTGTCTCAGTGTATGAAGACACCCTTCCATATCAAGGGTAAAAACATTTGTGTATATTTCTCTGGTACATTCTTCAAGTGTAGATCCCATGTTGGCACTCAAACATTCTTTTGCCCATTTGGGTATACATTCAGTTGCTTAATGTTGCCACTCAGTGCAAGGGTTGGGTAGCCAAATCAATGTGTAAATCTCTTAGGGGTTGAAATATAAATTTCATTCTTGAAAGCAATAATAGGTTTGCCATGTTTCTCCTTGCTGTGAGACAGTCATAGAAAACTGTGTAGTTTTCAAATACTACGGTACTTACTATTCAGGACTTATTCTGGGGGGGGAATCACATTTTTTAAATAAACATACTATTTTCTGTGCAGGATACACATTTCCTGTGTAGAAAACAATATTTCTGTACAAAAATACTGTTTTCTACACACAAAAACCCCACATGCATTTTTCATGCAGAATATATTTGGATCCCATACTGGGAGAAAGGCTTGAAATTAAATAAATAAATAAGATTTCTATCCCGCCATTCTTCTTGGAAGAGAACTAAGGCAATTGAATAAATCCCAAACTGCAAATATTTTCACCCATTGAGGAATCTCCTCATCAGCATTTCCCAATACTTGAGAAGGGAGTTTTTCAGCTATTTTTTAAAATATTCTTTCCAGCTCTATTCTGCATGTATTTATGGGCAAGGGCTGCCCCCAGGCTCTGGAACACCCTTCCCAAAGAAGTTAGACTGGCGCCCTCCCTACTTTCGTTTCACTGACAAGGAAAGACTTTTCCATTTTGACATGGATAAGACCCCGTCTCACTTAAACAAGGTGTTGCATCTTGATGATGATGATGATGATGATCTCTCTGGCTTTTCTTCGCAAACGAAGATTCAGGAGGGACTCATCCCGCACTTTCGGCAAGCGCGCTGATGACTAAAAAGGCCAATCCGAGATAAACAAGTCCGGTTGCAAAAAGCACAGCAGAAGGTCTCCTTGGGTGATGTTTTTGGGTTGTGATTCTTTCTGCATTGTGGTTTCTCTTCAAGACTTGTTCGTCATGAGTTCTCAAATAAGGCTGCAGCATTGTGGATAGTGCATCTCCATTGCTCCCGATGTGAGGCCAGTGCGGACCATTGTTGGTGATCAATTTGGCCGAGCCTGAGATGTTGTTTCAGGGAGTCTTGGTATCGCTTTTTTGGAGCGCCCCTCTTACGCTGACCTGTGGCGAGTTCACTGTAGAGTACTATTTTTGGGAGGCGGTGGTCCTCCATCCTAGAAACGTGCCCTGTCCAGCGCAGCTGTGTTCTCAATATCATGGCCTCAATGCTGGTGATCCCTGCTTGCTCAAGGATAGCAACATTCGTCACATAGTCAGTCCAGTGTATATTTAGGATTGTGCGTAGACAGCGCTGGTGGAAGCGTTCGAGGAATCGTAAGTAGTGGCGATAGGTGACCCATGTTTGATGATGATGATATATCCTGCTTTTCCCCCAAAATTGGGACTCAAAGCAATTCACAATTTAAAGGAACAATAAAATTAAAAACATCAAAAAATAAACATTAAAATAGAATTAAACTATTTACAGTATTAAAAGAATTCAGCACATCAACAAAAGAACACAATATAACACAGAAGACAGAAAGCTCTTAAAACAGTTCAGTTTTTAAAAATGCAGCACCCCTTCAGATGTTCTTTAAAAACTTTCTGTATTAAAAGCCTGTCTGAATACAAGGTTTAAGCCTGCTGGTGAAAGAACAGCAAGGAGGGAGCCATTCTGGCCCCCCTGGGAAGGGAATTCCTGAGTCTCGGGGCAGCCACCGAGAAGGCCCTCTCTCACATCCCCACCAACCGTGCCTGTGACAGTGGTGGGGCTGAGAGAAGGTCCTCTCCTGAGGATCTCATGGCCTGGGCAGGTTCATTTAGGGAGATATCATCTGCCAAATAGCCTTGTTGTGATGATATGGATGTACAGGTGTGTAGGTGTCATGCCCTGCTTCCAGAATCGGGCAATGGACTCTGAGTCAGAGACTGAAGCAGTGGACATGGCAGGACCTGCTGAACCAGAGCAGGAAGAGGTTCCAGAGCCACAGGCCTCAGAGACAGACAATAGTCCAGTACCAGCTCTGGCAGAGGGTTCTGCCCCTTCAGATACAATGCACAACTTTCCTATATCTACCTTCACAGCATGGAGACAACAAAAGGGGGGCTTGAGATGGTCTCAGTGTATTTATAGGAAGCAGCAATTAGTTAAGCAGCAGCTGCGTTAGCTGCTGATCAATAAATACCACTGCCCTCCAGGGATTGTCAGAGATTTATCTGACCTGCCTGCATACCCATTGTGTTCCTGCTCTCTGTGTTTGACCTGGACTGTGTTTGTTTACTCTGGACATTGTTTGCCTGACTTGGATTCTGCTGGACTATTCTAGACTCTGTTTGCCAGACCTATGCCTTGTTATTTGGATTTTGCTTATGAACTCGTATTTGCTTGCTAGTAAAGTAAGTGACTGACTTCAGCCTGCCTTGATTCCTTTGCCTGTAATTAGCTTGACTGTGCTGTGCCTCTGCTGTCAGCTGTGTAGTAATCAGCCTTTGGCTGGTTGCCCAGACATTGTTTGGACAACCTCATTCATTCAGACTTTCTACTACTTCTGGAGCCTGGTCTCCATAAGTGTCTCTGGGTAATCAGTCCTTGGCTGGTTGCCTGGGCAGTGTTTGGAGAGTGTGTGTAATGATATGTGTTTTCATCTGATTTTAAAAATTTTGATTATGTAATCTTGTTTTAAATTTTGTATCCTGGAAATTTTTAACAATGTGTTGCAAGTTGCTTTGAGTCCCAAACTGGGAAAAGGATGAGATAGAAATCATTATCATTATTATCATTATTCCAGCAAGAAATATAGAATGGATCAAGCAGACACTGAAGAAGGCTGCAATTTTCTCCCCTTTTGGCAGAGTAAAGAGAAAAAGTATGCATGCCACAGGGAAATGCACAGGTCAAAATGAAACCTTCTGAAATATTAATAAAAGAGAAAGACGTTCTGGTTCTCCTTTTTTAAGAATTCAGCACCTAGACGCATACGCAGTAAAAAAAGAAATGTCTCAGCCAGATATCCAGAATCTACATGGAGAGGAACATTTAAACAAAAATCTCACTGTTAGCTCTGCAAACTCACCTTGCTTAAGTCAGTTTCATTATACCCATGAAAATTCCCAGCTGAGAGAGGGTGTACATTAAGTTTTTTTTAAAAAAAAATAATATTTTTATTAAACCTACATTTTAACATATCTAAAATACATATATAACATAACTAATACTATTTTAAAAAAGGAAAAACCAAACATGCATGAAAAGGAAAAAAGACAACTACAAAGAAGAATACTATAAAAACTATGAAAGCTACAATCTAACTACTACTGTGGCTGCGTACCCCACACTGGTAACTTTTTTGGCAAAATTTTATTATAGTTATTAATATAATTCATAATTCATTAAAAATAATGAATATTCCAGACTTTGCTACTTAAAGATAATCTTTTTCTTAATTAACCTTTTAAATTTTTAACTTTCTAAGCCAATAACCTGATGATTTACAGAATTGCAAAGCATTCTAACAAGAGCAGATTTAGGGCCTTCCCTGGGATTAAGCTCAACGTCTGTGCCACTCACAAAATGAAATGCAGAAATACAAGAATGGGTCACTGGCTTGACAGCAGGACTACACATGAAAAGGATCTAAGGGTCTCAGCAGGCCACAAGTGAAACATAAGTACACAGTGTGATGTGGCTGCAAAAAAAGCCAATGCAATTCTAGGCTGCATCAATTTAGTGAGAAATCACTGAGGGGTTTAATGTGCACTTTTTCACCCTCTGACGCTGCAGAGCTTTCCCCTCCCCCTCTCCTGGGAGATGAGAATCCTATACACACAGGCATGTTCACACACTGAGCAAAGCACTGAGTGTGTGAAAAGAGCATAGAAAAGACAAGATTTTTTTACGGAAAGCTTTTGTTTTAAGTAATCAATCTCATTATCAGCAAGCAAAAGGGTATCTTGTACATACAGGTGCTTATTTGAAGGGGTTACTTAGGTGTTGATACAAAATAATCTAGGTCAGTGGCTCTTAACCTTTTCTTTACCAGGGGCCCCTCTTAAATATCTTTTGTTGCTGCGGACCCCCAAGACATATCTTATTTTAAATAAGATTTAAAATAATAATAATAACAACAACAACAATAGAATTGGAAGAGCCCACAAGGCAAATCTAGTCCAATGTCCTGCCCTGCAGGAATTACACAATCAAACCATTCCTAACAGATGGCCATCCAACTTCTGTTTAAAAACCTCCAAAGAAGGGGACTCCACCACATTCCCAGGCAGTGCATTTCACTGCTGAACAGCACTTATTGTCAGGAAGTTCCTCCTAATGTTTAGGTGGAATCTCTTTTCCTCTAATTTGAACCCATTGCTCCATGTCCTAGTCTCTGGAGCAGCACAAAACAAGCTTGCTCCACCTTCAGTATGACATCCCTTCAAATATTTAAACATATATATCATGTCATGTTTCTCAAACATGGCTTCTCTTCTCCACGCTAAATATATCCAGCTCTCTAAGCCACTCCTCATAGGGCATCATGGCTTCCAGACCTCCCACCATTTTGGTTACTCGCCTCTGGACTCGTTACAACTTCTCAATATCCTTCCTGAATTGTGGTGCCCAGAACTGGACACAGTATTCCAGGTGAGGTCTGACCAAATCAGAATAGAACAGCACTATTACTTCCCTTGATCTAGACACTATACTCCTATTTATGCAGCCAAATTGTAGTCTGTGTGGGACATTAACAATAATAATCACAGTAGCAATAATAGCAAAGGCATAGAGCACATTTGGAAGACTTCACAAAAGAGTCTGGAGTAAAAAAAAACCTGAGGCGAAGCACAAAAATCAGTGTGTATAGAGCCATTGTACTGTCTATTCTCCTTTATGGGTCTGAAACATGGGTCACCTATCGCCACCACCTACGACTCCTCGAATGCTTTCATCAGCGCTGTATACACACAATCCTAAATATACACTGGACTGACTATGTGACGAATGTTGCTGTCCGTGGGCAAGCAGGGATCAGCAGCATTGAGGCCATGATATTGAGAACGCATCTGCGCTGGGGAGGGCACATTTCTAGGATGGAGGACCATCGCCTCCCAAAAATAGTACACTACGGTGAACTCGCCACGGGTCAGCGTAAGAGGGGCGCTCCAAAAAAGCGATACAAAGACTCCCTGAAACAACATCTCAGGCTTGGCCAAATTGATCACCAACAGTGGTCCGCCCTGGCCTCACATCGGGAGGCATGGAGACGCAATATCCACAATGCTGCAGCCTTATTTGAGAACTCACGACGAACAAGTCTTGAAGAGAAACGACAACGCAGAAAGAATCACAACCCAAAAACATCACCCAAGGAGTCCTTCTGCTGCGCTTTTTGCAACCGGACTTGTTTATCTCGGATTGGCCTTTTTAGTCATCAGTGCGCTTGCAGAAGGCGTGGGATGAGTCCTTCCTGAATCTTCGTTTGCGAAGAAAAGCCAGAGAGAGAGAGAGATGAAGGGAATGCTGTGGACATCACATACCTTGATTTCAGTAAGGCCTTTGACAAGGTTCCCCATGACATTCTTGCAAACAAGCTTGTAAAATGTGGGCTAGAAAAGTTAACAGTTCAATAGATTTGTAATTGGTTGACTGGCCGAACCCAAAGGGTGCTCAGCAATGGCTCCTCTTCATCTAGGAAAGGTGTGACCAATGGGGTGCCACAGGGTCCTGTCCTGGGCCCAGTGCTATTCAACATCTTTATCAATGACTTGGATGAAGGAATTAGGGGCATACTTACCAAATTTGCAGATGACACCAAATTAGGAGGAGTAGCTAATACCCTGGAGGACAGGATCAAAATTCAAGATGACCTGGATAAACTGGAGAGCTGGGCCAAAGCTAACAAAATGAAATTCAATACGGAGAAATGTAAGGTACTGCACTTAGGGCGAACAAATGAAATGCATAGATGAAATGCCATCTGTCGGGGATGCTTTGATCAAGATTTCCTGCATGGCAGGGGGTTGGACTGGATGGCCCTCGTGGTCTCTTCCAACTCTACAATTCTATGATTCTATGCTCTCGGATTGGCCTTTTTAGTCATCAGCGTGCTTGCAGAAAGCGCAGGATGAGTCCTTCCTGAATCTTCGTTTGCGAAGAAAAGCCAGAGAGAGAGAGAGCAATAATAATAATGCAATTCCACCATCCATTAATCTTCCCCTCATAAGTACTGGAGGGGAAGGGAAGACTTTTTTCCTGCAAGTTTGTGGCTGGAGCA
Organism: Gambelia wislizenii; assembly: GCA_030847615.1. Lineage (NCBI taxonomy): Eukaryota > Metazoa > Chordata > Lepidosauria > Squamata > Crotaphytidae > Gambelia > Gambelia wislizenii. The sequence continues at coordinate 496,557,144 of JAUMIR010000001.1, read as the reverse complement.
GATTGAATGGCAATGTGCAGGCGAAGCCAGCCAGCCAGCACCTTGTTTCCTGTCACATGGCCACTCCACTGCAGGCAGGAGGTGGGCTGAGCAGCCTTCAAGCCTTTGTGGACCCCTTGTGAGGACATTGTGGCCCTCCAGGTGTCCCCAGAACACAGGTTAAGAACCACTATTCTAGGTCATATTCAGATGAGGTTAAAAGAAACAGAAGCCCTAACATGACTAACTGAACATTCCTATTTTTCTAGTGGGACAGATGGTGTTCTGGGCCTTTGGATGTTCATGGGGAGCTGGGAGTCTGGGCCCCTTTCTCCAGCCTACAACCAAGTTTCCCTAGGGATGTGGAGGCAAGATGCATCTCTCCCCCCACCTCACCTCACCATCCAGCCCAAGGTCTCTCAAGTCTCTCTTGTGCCTCATGGCACCGTGTTTTTATACCCTCTCATCTTGGAACCATCTTGAAGCTTCCATGCTTCTCCCAAACTAGTCACCCTGTCATGTACTTGCATTCCCATATTCAGCAAACAGCAGTTTTAGAGCTCACCAGAAAACTTTATTGTCAGAAATCCAAGAAGCATACCATACACGGTTGTTGCTGAGAATTGAAACTTAAGGGCTGCACACCATATTAAAAGCATAGTACAATCTATAAAATCTGGTGGGCTCCAATACCATTGGCTAACCATCATCACTTGCATGACTTTACCTACACCGGCGATCCTCTTTTTCCCAGGTCAACTTTGCAGCTGCATTCTTATCTTTTCCCAAACAAGCCAAAACTGTTAGCAGCTCCCTTCATTGTTGGCAAAGAATACACTTTAGCAAGTACCAAAAAGCAAAACACAATGAGTATTGAGGGTACAGAAAAATAACTGAAAATGGCAAGATTAGGCTCTCTCAGGGATGGATCCTGACACATCCCCATTGGACAATTGCCTCTCATGATCTCTGTTGCTCCTCCACATCCTCAGCCATTCCCAGGCATAATGTTGTCATGGACGAGACTTCACTTTTTTATTGACATGGCTAAGCCATCAATAAAAAAGGATGCCTTATTCACGCCTGTGCTATGCTCCCGGAACACTGAAAGACATTGTCATCTGATAATGTTGCCCATTTCTCTTATCGTCACTATGGAGTCCTCTCCATTGATGCCCCCTGGTCCTCTCCATTGACACCCCCTTGTCATGAGAGAGAGGCTTGCGTACCCTAATGATGTTTTGAGCTATGCTGGCAGTGGCATAATAGCCACTGGTAGGGTCTCCCATGCCAGACAGGTCAAAACTGAAGGGTCTGACAAAGAGCGTCAAAGGGTAGGATGGGCTCTTTAGCCTTGTGGCAACCGTCCTAGGAGAAGGAAAACTCTAATCCCAAACCCGGGCAGATGCTGCTCATCCAACCCTGTAAGATCAACCATCTAAGGGAAGGAAACTCTAATCAAACCTACGGCCCGAGGACCTCGCTGCTACATCCATGCTTGCAAGGCCACAGCAGATGAATCTCTGGTTTAAAGGGTGAGGCCAGTTCTGTGCACGCTGTGCTCCACCAGAAAAAATCCATTGCACAGGCTCCAAGGACAAATCCAATTCCAAAAAAAAAAGCCCTGTAGCGATAGGCGAGGGACAAAACCGGCAGGTGTAAAGATACACTGGAAGCCACAGACCCAACCCTGCATGCAGGCGGTTCAGGATTTTGGTCACTCGAGGCTGACCCAGGAGATGACAGTCTTGTTCGGTAGCATCCTGAATGACCAAGCAGCCTTTTTTAAGGAGAGCACTGCTTGCTCCATATGGAGAGGGGCCTAGAAAAGGTGGCCTAACAAAAGCTCATCCCCAACTACCTGGCTGGCTAGCCGCAGCCAACGGGAATCTTCTGATGCGGTCAAACCAAGGCAAAGAAACAAAGGCGCACACCGGCCTCCAAAGGTGTAAATAAACTGACGCTTGCATGCTGGAACATCAGAACCATGCGAGACTCTGAAAATAGTAGACGGCCTGAGCGTCGTTCTGCTCTAATAGCCCATGAACTATCACGGCTTAATATTAACATCACTGCTCTTAGTGAAGTTCATCTCCATGAGGAAGGCAACCTTAAAGAACACGGCGCCGGCTACACTCTTTACTGGTCTGGCAAACCCAAAACCGAAAAGCATCTTTCAGGGGTAGGCTTCATGATTAAAAACTCCATTGCCTCCAAACTCGAAACCTTGCCAACAGGACACTCTGATCGCATTATTTCCTTACGCCTCCAACATGTTTTTCTCTTCAGTATATATGCCCCAACTATGCAAGCTGACCCTGTAGAGAAAGACAAATTCTACACAGACCTACGCCACCTCATACAAAAAGTCCCTGTAGAAGATAAAATTATTATCCTTGGTGACGTCAATGCCAGAGTAGGAAAGAACTCCGAAGCCTGGAAAGGTGTCTTAGGCAAGCATGGTGTTGGAAACTGCAATGATAACGGACGCCTCCTGCTAGAGTTCTGTGCAGAACAACAGCTGACTATTACAAACACTATCTTTCAGCAGAAAGACAGCTTGAAGACAACCTGGATGCATCCCGATCCAAACATTGGCACCTCATTGACTATGTTCTAGTTCGCCAGAGAAACATTCGCGATGTCCATCATACTCGAGTGATGCCCAGTGCAGAATGCCAGACAGATCATCGCCTCGTCAGATGTAAACAAAATCTTCATCTTAAGTTCAAACCTAAGAGGGGTGGCATCTTAAAGAGGAGACTCCAAGTCAACAATCTTCAACAAGCTACCATGAGAGACAATTTCTAGGCAAACCTGCAAACAAAACTTGAAGACCATCCTACAGATCCTTCTCCTACAGTGCTTTCGCAACATATCAAAAACAGTATTCTCCAGTCTGCGGAAGAATCCCTCGGGTTCTCCCATAAGAAAAATCAAGACTGGTTTGATGAAAACAACCAAGAGATCCAGGAGCTGTTGGCAAAGAAGAGAACTGCTCACCAGGCATACCTCGCCCAGCCAACTTGCCACGTAAGAAAAGCAGCTTTCTGTCTCACATGTAGTAAACTTCAACAAAAACTACAAGACATGCAGAACAAGTGGTGGATCAATATAGCAGAAAAGACACAACGCTGTGCAGATCTGGGTGATTCCAGAGGATTCTATGAAACTCTTAAGACAGTGTTTGGATCTACTTATCAGGTCCAAAGCTCCTTATACAGTACAGATGGTCAAACATTAATTACTGATAAAGCCTCCATCCTGAATCGATGGGCTGAACACTTTCAAAGTCTCTTTAGTGCCAACCGAGTAGTCCAAGACTCAGCTATCCAACATATGGTACAAAAACCAATGAAAAATGAATTAGACATAGCTCCCACTTTGGAAGAGACCCTTAAGGCCATACAGCAGATGAAAAACGGCAAGGCAGCTGGGACTGATGGAATCCCACCTGAAGTTTGGAAACACGGAGGTCATGCACTCCATGATAAATTCCACGAACTCCTTGTGAATTTCTGAGGAAAAAGGGAACTGCCATCAGATCTCCAAGATGCAGTCATCATCACCGTGTACAAGAAAAAAGGAGCAAAATCCGATTGCTCAAACTATCGAGGCATAACACTGCTCTCTATTCCTGGAAAAATCCTTGCAAGGATACTCCTGAACAGTTTAGTTCCTGCCATTGCCTCTCTCCCTCTCTGGCTTTTATTCGCAAACGAAGATTCAGGAAGGACTCAGGCAGCCAATCCGAGATAAACAAGTCCAGTTGCAGAAAGCACAGCAGAAGATCTCCTTAGATGATGTTTCCGGGTTGTGATTCTTTCTGCGTTGTCGTTTCTCTTCAAGACTTGTTCGCCGTGAGTTCTCAAATAAGGCTGCAGCATTGTGGATAGTGCGTCTGCATGCCTCCCGATGTGAGGCCAGGGCGGATAATTGTTGGTGATCAATTTGGCCGAGCCTGAGATGTTGTTTCAGGGAGTCCTTGTATCGCTTTTTTGGAGCGCCTCTCTTACGCTGACCCATGGCGAGTTTGGAAGACTTCACAAAAGAGTCTGGAGCAATAAACACCTGAGGCAAAGCACAAAAATCAGTGTGTATAGAGCCATCGTACTGTCTATCCTCCTTTATGGATCTGAAACATGGGTCACCTATCGCCACCACCTATGACTCCTCGAGCACTTTCATCAGCGCTGTCTATGCACAATCCTAAATATACACTGGACTGACTATGTGACGAATGTTGCTGTCCTTGAGCAAGCAGGGATCACCAGCATTGAGGCCATGATATTGAGAACACAGCTGCGATGGGCAGGGCACGTTTCTAGGATGGAGGACCATTGCCTCCCAAAAATAGTACTCTACTGTGAACTCGCCACAGGTCAGTGTAAGAGGGGCGCTCCAAAAAAGCAATACAAAGACTCCCTGAAACAACATCTCAGGCTCGGCCAAATTGATCACCAACAGTGGTCCGCCCTGGCCTCACATCGGGAGGCATGGAGACGCACTATCCACAATGCTGCAGCCTTATTTGAGAACTCACGACGAACAAGTCTTGAAGAGAAACAACAACGCAGAAAGAATCACAACCCAAAAACATCACCCAAGGAGACCTTCTGCTGTGCTTTTTGCAACCGGACTTGTTTATCTCGGATTGGCCTTTTTAGTCATCAGCGCGCTTGCAGAAAGCACGGGATGAGTCCTTCCTGAATCTTCGTTTGCGAAGAAAAGCCATAGAGAGAGAGAGAGACTATTTTTGGGAGGCGATGGTCCTCCATTCCAGAAACGTGCCCTGCTCAGCACAGCTGTGTTCTCAATATCATGGCCTCAATGCTGGTGGTCCCTGCTTGCTCAAGCACAGCAACATTCGTCACATAGTCAGTCCAGTGTACATTTAGGATTGTGCAAGTGACCTATTATTAACAAACCCTGCCCAGTCTTGCAAACAGGAGGGCAGCTGTAGCTTCCTTGATGGAGTCGGTCCACCCATAATGTGGTCTCCATCTTTTCCAACTGCCTTCCACTTTGCTGAACATTATTGTCTTTTCCAGTGAATCACTTCTTCTCATGGTATGTCCAAAGTACGACAGCCTCGGTCTAGTCATCTTTGCATCAAGTAAGAGTTTACACCCAATTTGCTCTACAATTATCTGACTGTTCCTGGTGAAACTGAGAGTTGTACTCCTTCAGTTGCAAATTCAGTTACACATTATATTCTACAATTTTGCCATCTAACACAAGAGCCACATAGTACAGCGTCCAACTCTGCATCTGGAGATTTACACTTCACCTCCCTGATGTTATATCTCAGCCTCAGATCTATTCAGATCCATTCAAACTACAGGAAAAGAGATTCCACCTAAATATTAGGAAGAACTTCCTGACAGTAAGAGCTGTTTGGAATACACTGCCTGGGAGTGTGGTGGAGTCTCCTTCTTTGGAGGTTTTTTGAACAGAGGCTGGATGGCCATCTGTCAGGAATGCTTTGATTGAGTATTCCTGCATGGCAGAATGGGGTTGGACTGGATGACCCTCAGGGTCTCTTCCAACTCTACGATTCTATGATACTATGATTCTAAAACCTTAGATACTATTCATGTAATAGAGGAATGGAAAGGAAGTTCTTCATGAAAACATTTTTCAAAAAAGAGCAGATAATGCAAGAAACACAGCAGAGAGCAAAATCTAAAAAAACAAACAGATAAACAATAGAAAATAATAAGAGGCCGTGAAGAAATAACAGCCACGCTATTAGTGGAGGCTTTTTAATCGCTTTGAAGCATGAAACAGCATAATTGCCTTTACAGTGTTATCTTCGATAACCTTCTTTATAAATGTCATTTACTGAGCACAGGTTGGAGCTCGTGTTTCACAATTCCAAGCCAAGCGAATGCCCCAGAATGAAGATTAGCTCATTGTGTGGTAAACTGTGCAAAATTTAATGCCAGAGTGTATTCAAACAACACACCTTTTGTATGTTTTGCTGCTCCCACCCACCTGAATGTTTTTTCCCTGTCTGAAAACAATGCGTGCCGGATGGGGTGTTTAAACAAGCCTACAAAGCATTGTGAAAATTCGGATACACTAAGGCCTTATTTCACAACCTCAAGACAATAGGAAGGCAGCCGGGCCAGGAGCGCTCTCAGATCTTCCCTCCATCACAGCTGATTTCTAGAAGCATGAAACAAAAAGACAGGTGAACAAGGTAGGGACAAATGTAAGAAGAGTAGGACATTATCACACGAGTCTGTAATTGTGCAATTACAACAGGATAGTACCATGAATGGGTTCCTTTTATCACACGCCGGCATTGTCATCCCACACTCTGTCCATGCTCCACCCATGGCACTACTTTTCACTAATGGGCAAAACTCGTCAATACCCCTCAATATTGCTTTTGTTTTCAGTATTGACAAGCATACGAAATCACATACCGTTGTAATCACACAACTACAGTTTGAATGGGCAGTCCTCTTTTCCCCCTCCCCTTTCCCAATGAGAACACATAATTAAACTTCCAGGGGGAAACATGAAGAGGACCTGCAGGATGCTCTTTTAATCAATAGGCACCTTTTCTTGCTACCCTTTTATGCTTAGGTGTTTATGTGTGCAGTTCTTTGGTTATTTGCTTTTAGTGTTTTAGAGCAAAGACATGTCTTCTCGTGAGAACAGCTGAAATCTTACCCATGCAAAATTGTGGAAGTAAGAGAAAATTTATCTTAAAGGCACATACGCCAGCAAGCAGGAGGTGTTAAATCTCTGTTATTAAAAGGCAATGTGTTACTATAGTAAAAGCTTCAATCCTGTTCTTAAATCGCTAGTGTTGGTTGTGCAATAATTCCATGGTGGTAGTATCACACAATTACATTGACGTGCGATAATTACAGTGATCATGCCACTATGTTTTTGCTTTCCTCAATCGTGGAATTAAAGCATTTTTAGACGCTAGTCTTATAATGTCCATAGTTATTCCAGTTTTCACTCTGCCAACCCAAGACGAGCCGATAGTGTTCGCCACATCTGTTCTGTTTCAGGATAGAGAGGGCAGCTATAATTCAGGAGAGCAAGCAAGAGGGGAAGCCAGAACAGAGTCAAATGTAGACAGTCCATAAGAGCAGGTGTGTGTCCAATGCAATCCAGGGCCTGAGTGTAAAAAAGTAGTCCAAAAATCCTCCAAAGGCAAGCATGCAGTCAAATGATGGGAAGAGTCCAAGGAACAAACTGAAGTTCAGGAAACAAGAAAGCAACTAATGTCACATGATAACAAATGGAACTAGTCTAACTGTTGCCTTACAACAGAGAGGGGAGCAAAACTGTGCTAATGTATAGCCAGCTGTAAATCAGCACATCTGGACAAATTAGCTTAGCGCTTCCTTCTCCAAGCATGCAAAGGAAGGTCCTGTTCCTTTGTTCCTACCTACTCTCCATCATTCAGAAGGTGCAGTGGCTCTGACTCTGCTCTTCCTGGTGTATAGGGGGTGGATGGTCCTGAGAAAGATTGGCAGCCTCCTCTCACCCTCAAGGCAGGGCTGCCAGGCTTCTGTGGATCTGACATAAGCATGTTATCTGGATTCTTAGAATCATAGAGTTGAAAGAGACCACAAGGGCTATCAAGTCCAACCCCATTCTGCCCTGCAGGAATACACAATTAAAGCACTCCCAACAGATGGCCATCCAGCCTCTGTTTAAAAACCTCCAAAGAAGGAGACTCCACCACACTCCCAGGCAGAGCATTCCACTGCCGAACAGCTCTTACAGTCAGGAAGTTCCTCATAATGTTTAAGTGGAATCTCTTTTCCTGTAGTTTGAATCCCTTGCTCTGTGTCCTAGTCTCTGGGGCAGCAGAAAACAAGCTTGCTTGATCCTCAATGTGACATCCCTTCAGATATTTAAACATGGCTATCATATCACCTCTTGACCTTCTCTTCTCCAGGCTAAACATACCCAGCTCCCTAAGCCATCCCTCATATGGCATAATGGCTTCTAGACCTCCCACCATTTTGGTTGCCTTCCTCTGGATATGCTCCAGCTTGTCAATTTCTTTCCTAAATGCAGAAGAATCATAGAATCATAGAGTTGGAAGAGACCACAAGGGTCATCCAGTCCAACCCCATTCTGCAATGTAGGAATACACAATCAAAGCATTCCTGACAGACAGCCATCCAGCCTCTGTTTAAAAACCTCCAAAGAAAGAGACTCCACCACACTATGAGGCATTGTATTCCACTGCCAAACAGCTCTGACCATTACAAAGTTCTTCCTAATGTTTAGGTGGAATCTCTTTTCCTGTAGTTTGGGTCCACTGTTCTATGTCCTTGTCTCTGGAGCAGCAGCCAACCAATCTGGGAGCCAGCCAAAATGGAGGTTAATTGCTGTCAAGTCGACTTTAACTTACAGAGACCCTATGAATGAGATCTCCAAGTCACCCTGTCATGATCTGCCCTGCTCAGATCCTGCAAACTCTGGACAGCTGTGGTTTCCTTGATGGAGTTTATCAGCCTGCAATATGGTCTTCCCCTTTTCCTACTGCCTTCCACTTTCCAAAGACTTGTCATCTTTTCTAATGTCATAACCAAAGTTGCAACAGCCTCATTTTAGCCATCTTGGCTTCTAGGGAGAGTTCAGGCTTGATTTGCTCTGTGGACTGTCCTTTTAACAGTCCACAGTATCCACAGAACTCCCCTCCAACACCACATTTCAAACGAGTTGGTTTGCTTCCGATCAGCTTTCTCCGCTGTCCAGTTTTCACAATGATACATAGACATTGGAAATGCTCTGGAATGAATGATTCTGGAAAATGGAGGTATCAGATGACACATGCATCTTTCTTACACCATGGTGGCTAGATTTCCATGGGTGACTTAATACTGCATAAGTTCTCCTATAGAAGCAGTTGGACATGTTTGTCTGATGCAGCAAGTCCAACTTTATTTCTAAGTATAGTGGAAGGCACCAGATCCTGTCTGTTCTTGGAAGCTAAGCAGGGTCATCCCTGGTTAGTACTTAGATGGGAGACCAACAATGAATACCAGGTGCTGTAGGTTATATTGCAGAAGAAGGAACTGGAAAAACCACCTCTGAGGATTTCTGTAATGGTTGTTTTCCTTTCTTTATTTATTAGGAAGGGCCCCCAGCATGTTTTGAGCATTGGACTATGACTCTGGAGACCAGAGTTCGAATCCCCACTTGGCTCTGAAAACCCACTGGGTGACCTTAAGCAAGTCACACCCTCTCAGCCACAGGGAAAGGCAATGGGGACAAACTCCTTCTGAACAAATCTTGCCAAGAAAACCCTGCTATAGGTTCACCTTAGGGTTGTGATAAGTTAGAAATGACCTGAAGGCACACCCCAATAATCCCATGAATCCCTCTAAATACCCTAAAGCAGTGGTGTCCAACCTATGGCCTTCTTGGTGTTTAGGACTACAGCTCCCAGAATTCCTGACCATTGGACCAGTTGGCTCAGGCTTCTAGGAGTTGGAGTCCAAAACACCACTGCCCTAAAGGCACCAGATCCCACCTGATCTTGGAAGCTAAACAGGGTCAGCCCTGGTTAGTACTTGGAGGGGAGACCGCTAACTAATACCAGGTGCTGTGGGCTATATTTCAGAGGAAGGAACTGGCAAAACCACCTCTGAGGATTCCTTGCCTAAGAAAACACTATGAAATTCATGGGGTTGCCATAAGATGACAGATGACTTAAAGGCAGATAGGCACATACATAGTAGAAGTGGCATTCCATATACAGTGCTCTTGGGCATGGGTGTGTTGTGCCCAGGTAGAAAGTGCACACAAGTAAGCAGAAGCATTTGGTTGTGCAATGTTTCAATTGACCAACAGACGTTTGCACAACGGCTATGTAACTCTATAACCATAAAGTGATGCTGTGTCTCCTTGATTTAGGGTCTTGTTCAATGAATTCTGAGTTGCATAGTCACAAAATTCATCTGTTAGTGAGCTTTGTTTCTTCAGAAAGAACAAAGGAGAAGAAAAATTACCAAACCATGCTGAGTTTCAATGAGTTTTCTTTTGCCTTTGACTCCATCTGTTTTGCTTTCCTATTTGCCGTCTCCCTGATGGCAAGATGTCAGCCTATTCCATCTGAGGAGGAGGGGGATTAGGTGAGGATCAACAAATCCCTCTGGACAATGCATTCCATGTGTAATATTATGATTATTATTGGTACCACCAACATCCAGATGGAAAGACAGATTGATGCCGGCTGCACGGCTTCTCTTCCTCCTTCTGTTCATTCCCTCCTTTTGCCAGTAAGGATTAAATCTATGGACAAGTTGGATATGCCACACCAAGAGCAGAATATCTAATTGAATTATCTCTTTCCAAGTTGTTGGGTTGATATGGTGCTGAATATATATTACTTTCTGCCATTTGCTTAGTGTTGGCAAACAAGACACAGCACCATTTTGGGCAAGTAAGCATGCCAAGCTACTTGCAACTCGGGAGCAAGAACTACTGGAAAACTGGACAATTTCCTGCATTATTATTAGAGACACAAACACCCGTTGTCCCAGCCAACTGCCTTCCACAAGAGGTCCTCCATCCCAGCAGAAGGCTCCTACCAATCCAAGTACATTCTGCCACTCTTAGGTCTTTCCTTTCTTCATGGATTTACAGTAGTTGGAGAGGGGGGAAAGGCCATGGGAAGACATATGAGGAATATAAATGGAGGATTTCTATGGCCAGATCCTGTTGGTGTCCTATTCACCTGTAAGTATCCCCTGCAAATGCAGTTGGACATTTTCATCTGGAGCTGCGATGTCCCTGACTTTCCCTACTCAAAGAAGAGGCTTCTGGGTGAATCCAAGCAACCTTTTTTGAAGTATAGAAGCAGCACAGCAGACAGTCATTGCAAGCTCTAATGCTTTCCCCAAAGTTTCACTTTTAAAACTGTTCAGTTACTCATTCTCCACCACCACCACCATTCAACAGCATTCTTTTCCACACAGTACTAGGCAGCTCCAGTGACCTTGGTTCTCACATTCATAGAATCATAGAATCATAGGACTTTTTCGGACAAGTAAAATGCAGCGCAAGCCTCAAGCAACGTGGTGAGGCTGCAGCGCTGCAGGGCATCCCTTTCGGACGACGCCCGTCCCTGCCGGTACTGTTGCGGTACCGCAGGGACATTTCAGTATAATATTTTGGTGATTTTTCTCACGATCATGCCGAGGCTGCGTGCGCTGCATTTTACTGGGTCACAAGTAAAATGCAGCGCAAGCAGCCTCGCCACGTTGCGAGACTGCAGCGCTGGAGGGCGTCCCTTTCGGATGACCAAGTATTACACTCAAATGTCCCTGCAGTACCACAACAGTACCAGCAGGGACAGGCGTCATCCGAAAGGGACGCGCTGCAGCGCTGCAGCCTCGCAACATGGCGAGGCTGCTTGCGCTGCATTTTACTTGTCCTAAAAAGTCCATAGAATTGTAGTGTTGGAAGAGACCACAAGGGCCATCCAGTCCAACCCCCTGCCACGCAGGAAATCACGATCAAAGCATCCCCAACAGATGGCCATCCAGCCTCTGTTTAAAGACCTCCAAGGAAGGAGACCCCACCACGCTCCGAGGGAGTTTCTTCCACTGCCAAACAGCTCTTACTGTCAAAAAGTTCCTCCTAATGTTGAGGTGGAATCTCTGTTCCTGGAGCTTGCATCCATTGCTCCATGTTCCAGTCTCTGGAGCAGCAGAAAACAAGCTTGCTCCATCCTCAATGTGACACCCCTTCAAATACTTAAACAGGGCTATCATATCGCCCCTTAACCATTTTTCCCCCCAGGCTAAACATACCCAGCTCCCTTGAACTTGAACTGAAGGTGAATGTTGTGCATTACGTAAAAATGTCCAGCCACTTCTGTAGGGGAAAGTGTGAATGCATCAGAGAGGAACAGGATTCTGACTATTGTTTGACTGCCAACATGGGCCTACACTTGAAAAATGGACCAAAGAAAACACACATTCTTTTTCTCATTCTTGATGAGATAAGGGTGTTTTGATACATTGAGACACGCTGTCAAGAAAATGATCTATTCTGCTTTGGTCAGACCTCACCTGGAATCCTGTGTCCAGTTCTGGGCACAACAATTCAAGAAGGGTATGGACAAGCTGGAGGGTGTCCAGAGCAGGGCAACCAAAATTGTGGGAGGTCTGGAAGCCATGATGCCCTATGAGGAGCAGGAGTTGGGTATGTTTAGGGAGCTGGGTATGTTTAGCCTGGAGAACAGAAGGTGAAGCGGTGACATGAAAGCCATGTTTAAGTATTTGGAGAAGGAGCAAGCTTGTTTTCTGCTGCTCCAGAGACTAGGACATAGAGCAATGGATTCAAACTCTAGGAAAAGAGATTCCACCTAAACTTTAGGAAGAACTTCCTGACAGTAAGCCCTATTTGATGATCTGATACGCTGCTGCCTGGGAGTGTGGTGGAGTCTCCTTCTCTGGAGGTTTTTAAACAGAAGCTAGATGGCCATCTGTCAAGAGTGCATTGATTATGTATTCCTACAAGGCAGAATGAGGTTGGACTGGATGGCCCTTGTAGTCTCTTCCAACTGTATGATTCTATGAAAGCCCAACTCCTCTTTGGCAACCTTGAATCAAATGCAGATGACCTATATCAGACCAAAATGTCCAGCTGCTTTTGAGAGGGGATTTACACAAGCATCAGACACCAGTAGGATTCTGGACAATGACTCAAAGAACTGGAGGGTACTCCAGGATGCTATAGTCCCATCATTAAAGCAGATGTTCCACAAGCTGTACTCATGCAGGATTTGGAATGAATATGTGCCCAAAGGGACCAAGAAAAATGGTCCCAAGCCTCTCCCCTGCCCCACCTGCATCCCTCCAGGCATCGGTAGCTGGCTCTCTTTATATTCAATAGACCAGGATCATTCCAGAGAAAGCTCAGTTCCCTTGTAACCAAGGCCAGGAAGAAACCCAGATCCTCCATCAAATCAGAGCCTGATTATAATTCTGCACTTCAGCAGGCAACCTTCATTTCTCAAATATCTGTACACTCTGTTCTGTTCTATTCTTCTTTTACATATATATATATATATATATATATATATATATCTTAACAGCAGGTAAAGTAGAGGGGGGAAATATATCCTGTTGCCATGGAGATGCCAGGAGAGGAAGGCACAATTGTTGATGGAACCTTGACAGTTTTCCCGTTGTTCATTATAACATTGTGTAAAAGAAGTTAATCTTTAAAAAGAAAAGAGATGAGCAAAGTGATTAACATTTTCCCAAGGAAAATAGTCATCCTGATATGAACAAGGTAACAATTAACAAGTGCATGCTTAAAAGTGAATCATCTTAAATAATGACATAATTAAGGCATCTTCAATTAATGAGTAATGGGTGTGGGGTGTTTTGGGTTTTTTTAAGATTTAAAAGGTAAAGAAGGGACAGCAAATTATCCAGGGCTTTGAGCTCCAATACCCCCTACGGCATCAACTCCCAGAATCTGACAGCCAGTGGGATTGTAGGAGTTACATTGAAGCATATCTAGAGAGTCCGAAATTGGAGGAAGGCTTGTCTATGTGGATTTTGCAAAAAAAAAAAACCTAACTTGGGGTTGTTGTCATGATCAGAGCTACCAAAGCCAGTCACTGATGAAGATTTGACATCACAGGAAAGAGGGTGACCAAGATGATAAAAATTCTGAAAACCACCAAGCCCTATGAGGAAAGTGGCTGGGTGCATTTAGCCTGGAGAAGAAAACATTGAGAGGTGAAATTGTCATGGTGATGGGACGTGCAATCACAGGAAATTTTATACTGTAAAGAGCTGGCATGGTATAATATGCTACAGCCTGCAGGGCCATCTTTACATATTTGAAGGGATGTCATGTAGAAAGAAAAACTTCCCAATTATGAGAGCTATTTGACACCGAAATAGACCAACTCAGCAGATGGTGGACTCTTTTTTTATATTTTTTTTTATTTTTGAGGTCTTTAAACAGAGGTTGGACAACCATAGTTGTGTATTCCTGCATGGCAAGGGGTTACACCAGGTGGCCTTTGGAGTCGCTTCCAAATTTATGATTCTATGAAACAAAATTCTGGCTAAACATGGGGAATAGCATCCTGGTGGCAAGAGTTGTTTGGCAGTGGAGTGGACAACCTTGGGAAGCAGTAGGCTATAATTCCTTGGAAGTCTTTAAACAGAGGGGAGAACTGACATCTCTAAGGAGTGCTTTAGCAGTGGATTCCTGCCAGACAGTCCCTTCCAACTCTATGATTCGATGAGTAACACTCCCCTTTGCATGACTATGGTATCCCTGACACTGGAGGTGTTCAGATTCAATAGGGAGATCTTCTTCTGGCCAACTTGTCTGTGCGAGAGAGAGCAGCTCCAAGCGGAAGCAACTGGAGAAATGGGATTATTTTCCAAGGACACTACCTCTCTCCCTGCCCCCTAACTTACTCACTAATGCAACTCTGGCTGCATCTCAACTGCAGAAATAATCCAGTTTGTTGTGGCACCAGAGTTCTCTGAAAGAGAAGGTGAAATATCTAAAAAAAACTGCAGCTCCCAGAATTCCATAGCATTGAGCCGTGGTATGTTAAAGCGGTGTCAAACTGTCATAAGGGAATGTAACGTCAAGAGATGATAGATAACCAATGGTATTAAAGTTCTTCAGATTCCATAGAATCATAGAGTTGGAAGAGACCACAAGGGCCATCCAGCCCAACCCCATTCTGCCCTGCAGGAATACACAAAGCATTCCCAACAGCCTCTGTTTAAAGACCTCCAAAGAAGGAGACTCCACCACACTCTGAGGCAGCAACATATTCCACTGCCAAACAGCTCTTACTGTCAGGAAGTTCTTCCTAATGTTTAGGTAGACTCTCTTTTCCTGTAGTTTGAACCCATTGCTCCATGTCCTAGTCTCCGGAGCCACAGAAAACAAGCTTGCTCCATCCTCAGTATGACATCCCTTCAAATATTTAAACATGGCTATTGCATCACCTCTTAACCCTCTCTTCCCCATATTACAATATAGATTGTAATATGCTTTTAATATAGTGAGTATCCATTAAGTGTTAGTTCTCAGCAAAAATCTTGCATGTCATGGGTCTTAGATTTCTTTGCCAATAAAGTTTTATGATCACTCTGAAATTGTTAGTTACTATGTCTGGGAATGCTAATACATGACACATTTCAGGGCTACACCAAGAATGTTATATTCTGCCAGGGTTTCTAAACTCCATCTTTGCTATTCAGTTGTAACTCCTGTTCCTTATCGCACTCTTCATTTTTGTAATATATTGTATACTTCACAGCATATGCTGGCATGTGTTTACTCGAAATTCCTATCCAATTTTTAATTTGTGGATCTTTCTGTGTCTGTGTTTTACCTGTCCAACACCCATAGAATCATAGAAACATAGAATTGTAGAGTCAGAAGAGACCACGAGGGCCATCGAGTCCAACCCCATTCTTCCACACAGGAAATCACGATCAAAGCATCCCTGACAGATGGCCATCCTGCCTCTGTTTAATGACCTCCAAGGAAGGAGACCCCACCATGCTCTGAGAGAGTGTCTTCCACTGCCGAACAGCTCTTACTGTCCAAAAGTTCCTCCTCATGTTGAGGTGGAATCTCTGTTCCTGGAGTTGCAACCACTGCTCTATTTTCCAGTCTCAGGAACAGCAGAAAACAAGCTTGCTCCATCCTCAGTGTGACATCCCTTCAAATACTTAAACAGGGCTATCATATCGCCTCTTAACTGTCTTTTTTCCAGGCTAAACATACCCAGCTCCCTAAGTCTCTCCTCATAAGGCATCATTTCCAGACCTTTCACCATTTTAGTTGCCCTTCTTTGCAAACGCTTCAATTTGTCAATATCTTTTTTAAATTGTGGTGCCCAGAACTGGACACAGTATTCTAGGTGAGGTCTGACCAAGGCAGAATAGAGCGGCACTATTACTCCCCTTGATCTGGACACTATACAGTTGTCCCTCCACATTCGCGAACTCGACATTCGCGGTTTCGAGTATTCGCGGTTTTGGGAGGGCCGTGAAAGCCCTGGGAGGGCTGGAAAGGCCTCCGTGGGGCCTCCGGAGACCCTCCGGAGGCCCCGCTAAGGCCCTGGGGGGGGGAGTAGGGAGTGCCGGGAAGGCCTCCGCGGGGCCTCCGGAGACCCTCCGGAGGCCCCGCGAAGGCCCTGTGGGGGAGTGGGGAGGGCTGGGAAGGCCTCCGCGGGGCTCCGGACACCCTTCGGAGGCCCCGCGAAGGCCCTGTGGGGGGAGTGGGGAGGGCAGGGAAGGCCTTCGCGGGGCCTCTGGAGGGCCTCCAGAGGCCCCGCGAAGGCCCTGGGGGTGGATTGGGGAGGCCCTGGGGGTGGATTGGGGAGGCCCTGGGGAGGCGGGGAAAGCGACTATGGGGCCTCCAGAGGCCCCATGGTCGCTATGGCACGGGAGGGGGGGCAAAGAGTATTCACGGTTTTTTCACATTCGCGGGGGTCCGTGGAACGTAACCCCCGCGAATGTGAAGGGACGACTGTACTTCTATTGATGCAGCCCAACATTGCATTGGCCTTTTTAGCTGCCGCATCACACTGTTGACCCATGTTCAACTTGTGGTCTACTAGGACTCCTAGATCCCTTTCGCACGCCAGGTCTCCCCCATCCTATATCTATGCATTTCATTTTTTCGCCCTAAGTGCAGTAGCTTACATTTCTCCATATTGAATTCCATTTTGTTAGCTTTGGCCCTGCTCTCCAGTCTATCCAGGTCATTTTGAATTTTGATCCTGTCATCTAGGGTATTAGCTACTCCTCCTAATTTGGTGTCATCTGCAAATTTGATAAGTATGCCCCTAATTCCCTCATCTAAGTCATTGATAAAGATGTTGAATAGCACTGGGCCCAGGACAGAACCCTGTGGCACCCCACTGGTCACATCTTTCCAAGACAAAGAGGAGCCACTGCTGAGCACCCTTTCGGTTTGGCCGGTCAACCAATTACAAATCCATTGAACTGTTAACTTGTCTAGCCCACATTTTACAAGCTTGTTTGCAAGAATGTCATGGGGAACCTTGTCAAAGGCCTTACTGAAATCAAGGTATGTAATGTCCACAGCGTTCCCTTCATCTACCAAGCTGGTAATTTTATCCAAAAAAGAGATCAGGTTAGTCTGGCATGACTTGTTTCTTTGAAACCAATGTTGACTTTGTGATTATGGCATTGCCTTCTAAATGTTCACAGACTCTCTGTTTAATGATCTGCTCTAGAATCTTCCCTGGTATTGATGTCACACTAACTGGATGATAATTGTTGGGATCCTCTTTTTTCCCTTTTTGAAGATGGGGACAATGTTTGCCCTCCTCCATTCTGCTGGGACTTCTCCTGTTCTCCAGGAATTCTCAAAGATTATTGCCAATGGCTCTGAGATTATATTTGCCAGCTCTTTTAATACTCTTGGATGTAGTTCATCTGGTCCTGGAGATTTAAATTCATTTAGATTAAGAAGGTATTCCTGTACTACCTCTTTGCTTATTCTGAGCTCGATTTCCCCTATTGTGTCCTCTGTTCCATTCTCCTCAGGTTGGTCCCCCTTTTCCTTTTCTGAAAACACTGAGGCAAATAAGGTGTTGAATAATTCTTCCTTTTCTCTGTCCCCTGTTAGCATTTTGCCATCTTCTCCACGTAGAGGCCCTATCATTTCCTTCTTCCTCCTTTTGCTACGGACATACCCAAAAAAACCCTTTTTATTGTTCTTCCTTCCTAGCAAGCCTGAGCTCATTTTGCTCTTTAGCTTTTCTGACTTTACTCCTACACGTGTTCGCTATCTGTTTGAATTCTTCTTTGGTGATTTCCCCCTTTTTCCATTTCCTATACATGTTCCGTTTAAAACTTAGCTCCGTTGAAAGTTCTTTAGTCATCCATCCTGGTTTCTTGAGACACCTCCCATTTTTCTTCCTCAGTGGTACTGTTTGAAATTGTGCCTTCAGTATCTCCCTTTTGAGAAAGTCCCATCCGTCTTGAGGTCTCTTCTCTTTTAGTATTCCTGACCATGGGATCACCCACAGTATTTCCCTGAGTTTATTGAAATCAGCTCTCCTAAAGTCAAGAATGTGTGTCTGACTGTGTCTGGCTTCTCCTTTCCATTGTATAACAAACTCCAGGAGAACATGATCACTCTCACCTAAGGATCCCACCACTTGCACCCCATTAACCAGGTCATCTCTGTTGGTTAGGATCAGATCTAAAATAGCTGACCCCCTTGTTGCCTCTTCCACCTTTTGGACCATGAAATTGTCTTCCAGGCATGTAAGGAATTTGCTAGACCTTGAAGTTTTGGTTGAGTTAGATTGCCAGCAAATATCAGGATAGTTGAAGTCAACCATCACTACTACATCTCTCATTTCTGCATGTGTGTTCATCTGTTCTAGAAAGGCATCATCCAATTCCTCCATCTGTCTTCGGGGTCTGTAGTAGAGTCCCACAATAACATCCCTGTTGTTTCCCTCCCCTTTAATTTTTATCCAGATGCTCTCCACATGGCTTCCAGTATTGATGTCATGGATCTCTTCACTGGTGTAAATATCCCTGACATATAATACTATTCCTCCTCCTTTCCTGTTTGGCCTGTTTCTCTTAAAAAGGTTATACCCCTCTATTCCTACATTCCAATCATGTGTCTCATCCCACCAGGTTTCAGTAATGCCTATTATATCATACTTGCTTTGTTGTTCTAGGAGTTCAAGTTCATCTTGCTTATTTCCCATGCTCTGTGCATTAGTGTAGAGACATCTAAGACCATGTGTTCCCTTTACTTGCTGCCTGTGCAAGTTTTTTTGCCTCCCACTGTTGGGTCCTTGCGCTGTTTGCCTTGTTCCCTCTATGACAGTTTGACTATTTTCTCCAGCCCTTTTGCCTTCAAGAATACTGTCTCCCCCCCCCCCCCATTTGACTCAGTTTAAAGCCCTCCTGATCAAATTCTTGAGACTGTTGGCAAAAATGTTTCTTCCAACTGGTGTGAGATGCACCCCATCTCTTGCCAGAAGTCCCCCTTCATGGAAGCGCAGCCCATGATCCAAGAATCCAAATTGTTCTCGACGACACCATCTATGGAGCCAGTTGTTTACATCCTCTCCCTTCCTGGACCATGCCCTTCAACTGGCAGAAGAGACGAGATGACAACCTGTGCATCCATTTCTTTCAGCTTCCTCCCCAGAGCCTCATAATCTCTTCTGATCTTCGGAAAGCTGTGCCTTGCCGTATCATTGGTTCCCACATGGACCAAAAGGAAGGGGTAATGATCCATAGGCTTGACGAGTCTTGTCAGCCTCTCTGTCACATCACGGATCTTTGCCCCAGGGAGACAACACACCTCCCGGGACATCTTGTCAGGCCCACAAACCACTGCTTCTGTACCCCGCAGCAAGGAGTCCCCCACCACCACCACACGCCTCAGCCGAGGCTTTGCAGCTGCTCTTCCTTGTGGTGGTCCTCTCAAGGTCCCCTGCTCTGCCCCTGAAGTCTGTCCGTGCTGTTCTTCCTCGTTGTCCTTGATAAGAGAGAGGGCTTCGAATTGATTCTGTAGCTGCAAGCTGCTCGAAGTATCCCTGGATTTTCTTGTTCTGTGTGTGACATTCCTCCAGCTATCAAATTTCTGTGTCTGTGAAGTGACCCTCTCCTACGCAGCCACTTCCTCTGTGCGGTCCCCGTCCAAGACTTTCGTTCTGTTCTATCCAGGAAAACCTCTTGCTCATGAATGTGTTGAAGTGTAGCTCTCCGTGTCTCCAGCTGCTGGACTTTCTCCTCCAAGAGGGCTACCAGCTTGCACTTGGTGCATGTGAAGTTCTCCACATCTGTAGACAAGAATACAAACATTGCACAAGTGTTGCAGGTGACTGCCGCAGTCCCCTCAGTGTCCATGGTGAGAGCTTTTAGGTAATCTAAGAACTCTTAGGTAATGCTGAGAACGCTAAGCTGTACTTTTAGGTATGCTGTATTTTTGTTTGGTCACTGAAGCTGCTCTCCTTCTTCTCTCTGGCAGTAAACTGGCCTGGAAAGCCTCTGCAAGGAGTTATATAGAGCTAGGCTCCCAGCTCCACCCCCTAGTGACTCACAGGTATGACTCACAGAAGCTCTACCCCCTCAACAACAAGCAGCCTCTCCCAACAGTTTTTAAAAAAATTCAATCTCCCCACTCAAAATGGCTGTCCAGAAGCTGCTCTCCTTCTTCTCCCTGGCAGGAAACTGCCCTGGAAAGTGGCAGGAAACTGGCTGTCCAGAAGTTGCTCTCCTTCTCTCTGGCAGAGTATATCTACATCACACGCTTAGAGCAGTTTGATTCCCCCTTTTTTACCTGTCATGATCCTACATGATCCAAGGATTTGTAGTTTTAAGAGGGACTGAATATCCCTGCAAGGAACACTAACACACTCTCCTAAATTAGAGTCCTCAAGTTATCCTGAGTCAACTCTCAATCCCTCTTCTCAAGGCATGTTAGAAGCTGTGGCTCAGCTCCCTAGTAGAGGATGCTAAAATACTCCACCAAACGACAAATCCCAGGATTCCAATGAATGGAGCCATGGTTATTAAAGCAGTATCAAACTGCTATTAACTGTGTGGTGCAGATACACTCCTAGAGAGGCTCTATCAATGAGGGAGGTGTTCAACAACATTGAAATATAAGTAAACGTGAATAATTCCACATGCATTACATCAGGCTATCAGCTGGATAATATCTTCAGATAAGCCAAGGGCTCCCGGGGAAGGAGAAAACTTGCTCTCCATCTTTGAACTTGCTTCAAGTGTCAGGTTGGGTTGGCAAAGTATTAGGAGGCCATATGGCTTATCAGTTGTTGGGTTAGGAAATAAATAGAATGCAAAGGACCTGGGAATCAATGAGAAATGGTAAGCTGCCTTTTAGGAGATGGATTTCTGGGGTTTGTATCCTGATGTTCTGACACCAGGGTAGATTTATACAAATGAGTGATTAGAGGGGGGAAAACAAGCCAGGTACAAAGTGTCTGGAGCTGAAATCTCCAAACCAAATTAAAACAAAATTAAAATGTCCTGCTGAACCTGATCCCAGCCATCTCTCTTCTGCATACCCTGCCAGAGATGGAAGTGTGGTGCACCTGTTCGCTTTCAGCATGGCCAT
The DNA here is from genome assembly GCA_030847615.1 of Gambelia wislizenii. Taxonomy (NCBI): domain Eukaryota; kingdom Metazoa; phylum Chordata; class Lepidosauria; order Squamata; family Crotaphytidae; genus Gambelia; species Gambelia wislizenii. Next base: position 496,536,024 of record JAUMIR010000001.1, on the reverse strand, counting down.
CTTGTCATTCCCACACACCAAAGCTGGCCCGCAATGGCTGTCACCAGGCCCTGCTGCCTTTTGACAAGCCGTGGCTGAAATACAAAACATTCATCAGAGCTAATGAGGCAACGCTTTGATGATGGGGAAATGGAGCGTTGCCGTCAGTTCCTTTGCCACAGCAATTCCAAGCATTCTTGAAACAAGAGCCATAACTGAGGAAGAAACAGCCACATGGGTCTTGGAGTCATCTGACCAAAGACGCACTGCAACTGCATGCCAACATGCCATCACCACCCGATGCTGGTTTTCTGCTCCCAGCTTCCTCCTGCCTTCATGATGGAAAAGACAGGATGCATATTAGCAAACATGGGCTCAGATCCTATGCCAAAGTTAGGAAGCAGAAATGTCTGCATATGTGAGAAGTATGTGTTAATGATACAGTGGTCCCTTGGTATCCCCTGGGGGTTGGTTGCAGGATCTGGGAACCTGTGGATGCTCAAGTCCCATTATCTGAGCATGCTCAAGTCCTATTAATAGACAGTGGCATAGTAAAATAGTGCCCCTTGTATAAAATGGTAAAATGAAGATTTGTTTTTTGGATTTTAGGGAGGGGGGGAATATTTTCAAGCTGTGGATGGTGGAATCTATGGGTGCAGAATCCATGGGTGATGAGGGCTGACTGTATATGCAGCCCTCGCGTTGAATGGTGGTGTTCTACAACTGCAGGCTTAACATAATGTGCAATTTCAGGGGCACCATTGCCAATTTTAGGAGGTTCAGATGGTCACACATCAGTTGATTATGCTAGCTGATGGCAATGTATGCAAAAAGGATCTAGGAGTCTTCGTGGACCACAAGCTGAACATGAGCTATAAAAGCCAATGCGATTCTAGACTGCATCAATAGAAGTATAGTCTCTAGACTGAGGGAGGTAATAGTGCCACTTTATTTTGCTTTGGTCAGAGCTCACCTGGAATACTGTGTCCAGTTATTACGCTACACTGTTATAGTGCTATTATTCCACTTTAACTGTTATGGCTTCTTCCTGTGGAATTCTGGGGTTTGTGGTTTAGTGAGGCCTAAGAGCTCTCTAGCTGAGAGTTCAAAATGCCCCTCCCTAAAATACAAATCCCAGGACTCCACAGGAGGCAGTCAGAGCAGTTAAAGTGGAATAATAATAGTGCTATACCAGTGCAGTGTGATAATCTCACAATTCTGGGCACAACAATTTAAGAAGGATATTGACAAGCTTTAAGGTGTCCAGAGCAGGGTGGGAGGTGGGAGGTCTGGAAGCCATTATGCCCTTTGAGGAGCAGCTTAGGGAGCTGGATATGTTTAGTCTGGAGAAGAGAAGGTTGAGAGGGGACATGATAGCCATGTTTAAATATTTGAAGGGATGTCATACTGACAATGGAGCAGGCTTGTTTTCTGCTGCTCCAGAGACAAGGAGACGGAGCAATGGGTTCAAACTACAGGAAAAGAGATTCCACCTAAACATTAGGAAGAACGTCCTGACAGTAAGAGCTGTTCAGAAGTGGAATACACTGCTGCCTGGGAGTGTGGTGGAGTCTCCTTCTTGGGAGGTTTTTAAACAGAGGCTGGAAGGCCATCTGCCATTGGGAATGATTTGATTGTGTATTCCTGCATGGCAGGGGGTTGGACTAGATGGCCCTTGTATTCTCTTCCAACGCTATGATACATTGGAATACATAAATACATTATTTATGTATTTATTTATGTATTTATTTATGGTACAGTATTTATACCCCGCTCTTCAGCCACAAAGGCTCTCAGAGTAATTTTCCTTGGGATTTTTTCCAGGCTGTGAGGCCGTGTTGTGGCTGGCATCTTCATTCTCTGAAGATGCCAGCCACAAATGCAGGCAAAACGTCAGAAGTAAACTCTTCCAGAACACAGCCTCACAGCCTGGGAAAAAAAAACCAAGGAAAATCTATGGATGCCAGCTGTGAAAGCCTTCGACTTCACAGCTCTCAGAGTGGCTTACAATTTATACATCTACACCACATTAAGCAGTTTCCAAGATGTGTTAGCTAATTGTCCCCAACAAGCTAGGTACTCATTCTACTGACCTATAAAGGATGGAAGGCTGAGTGAACCTTGGAGCCCTTGGGATTGAACACGCAACATTGTGACTGCGGTACTGGCATTTATCCACTGCCCCACCAGGGCTTCCTCACTCTATGTGTCTATGAGTCTATGATTACACTAGCTGGTCTTTGCATTCAGTGGCAAAGGTATGCAACTAAATGCCCAACCAAAGGAGGACCGCCACCAATTTCAACAGGACCAGAGGGATCCACATCAGCCGAAAACACACAGCTGCAGGTGCAAAAGCACCACAGGCATAATTAGGCCTCCTTGACATTGAACTAGAGATGTTAATATTTGTATATTTCATCCACCACATGTGAGAACAATTTCCACCATATTCTCTCCAATGCATATATATATATATATATATATATATATATATATATATATATACATATATATATTTCTGCAGAGTTTTCATCTAGTATTCACAATCATGAATTGTTTCAGGAAATTATTCTGTACAGAAATAAACATGGCTTTGTGCATGAGAATTATGGGGCTTTTTCATACACACACAGAGAGAGAGAGAGAGAGAGAGAGAGAGACCTGTTTCAAAACAGCCATGTGTACATAGTTTTTGTTGTTTTCTATGCAAAAAAAAAAAACCCCTACACAATAATCTTCCACAACAAAAATCTTGAGCAACAAAAATCTTGCACAGAAAACAACAGGGTCATAGTCCAATGTTTAAACCACCACACCACACTGGCTCTCACCAGTATACTTCTTGCCACTATAATATCTTTGGGCTTGTCTATACAAGAGGGAAAATGTGGATTGATGCACACAAATGCCAATTCACAGCAGCTTCTATTTGTCTTAACAGTTTGTTGGCAAGATTGCAGGCATGTGAAGCTATCCACGTTCGCTGTTCCAATGGGCATGCCTGCTATTCAAGATGGCAGGTGTGAGTGAATCACTTGCATTTTTATTGTCACCAGATGCCGCCATCAAAGTTTTTAAAAGCATATCTAAGGTGCGAAAGTCCGATGCTCTACCTAAATAAATAGAAAAAAGAAGAAAAAGGCTGTTTTGTTGCCTTAGCAAACAGTCACCATGGCAAAAATCCAACATGGTGGTTCTGGGCGCTTGCCTTGTTAGCAAGCTGCACCCCCTGCACACATCCAAACAATTCTCTTTCCACTTCCACTCTTATCGGGAATACAAATCAAAGTGAATCAGTTGTCCCAACAAACAGGAATGCACATTCCCTGCAGAGCTTTTTAAAAAAAATATGGGGAAAGCTGCAAAGTCTTTTCCTGCGGAGTTTTTGGTGGTTTTGGCCCCCCTCCTTACAAATACAGTGGATTGATGCAGGATGACATTTAGACAAATCATATTCTCCTCAAATCCTTTGAGGAGGGTTTTTTTGTTTTTTGTTTTTGCCATTTAGACAAGACCTTTCCTGACCACGTTTCCCAAGTTATCGGGACACCCATTTTTCCACCAGGAAATGAATATTCTTTCCTTCCCTACCTTGAGCGGAATATGGATGTTCCACCACCCAGTGAGCATTTGCATTGACAACAGCTCTGGATGCACACCTCCACTTCTGCAACCTTGAACTAAATGCAGAGATTGTGCATCATACAAACATGTCCAGCCATTTATGTATTGGAACTTTGTGCAGGAGTGAAACATCGCTGGGAGTTCAGCTGAAATGTTAGACGATGCACCAACCTCCTATTCTTCCTCTGTCATGGGCTGTTTGCCTTTATTTGCTTATTAGGAAGATTCCCCCAGCATGGTGTAGCGGTTTGAACATTGAACTATGACTCTGGAGACCAGAGTTCGAATCCCCGCTTGGCTGTAGAATCCCACTGGGTGGCCTTGGGCAAGCAACACTCTCTCAGCCACAGGGGAAAGCAATAGTGACAAACCCCTTCTGAAAAAATCTTGCCAAGAAAACCCCATGGCCTTAGGGTAGCCATAAGTCAGAAATGACTTGAAGGTACACAACAGCAATCCCATGGATTCACCTAAATACCCTAAAGGCACCAGGTGCAGTCTGATCCTAGAAGCTAAGCAGGGTAAGCCCTGGTTAGTACTTGGATGGGAGATCACTGATGAATACCAGGTGCTGTAGGCTACATTTTGGAGGAAGGAACTGGCAAAACCACCTCTGAAAAAACCCTATAAAGAAAACACTATAAAATTCATGGGTTTGCTACAAAGCAACAAGCAACTTGAAGGCACATACACATACAAGATCTATCCTTTTCCCTTTTCCTCAAATGCTGCAGGCTAGACTTTACAAAAGAGTCTGGAGTAATAAACACCTGAGGCGAAGCACAAAAATCAGTGTGTATAGAGCCATTGTACTGTCTATTCTCCTTTATGGGTCTGAAACATGGGTCACCTATCGCCACCACTTACGACTCCTCGAACACTTTCATCAGTGCTGTTTACGCACAATCCTAAATATACACTGGACTGACTATGTGACGAATGTTGCTGTCCTTGAGCAAGCAGGGATCACCAGCATTGAGGCCATGATACTGAGAACACAGCTGCGCTGGGCAGGGCATGTTTCTAGGATGGAGGACCATCGCCTCCCAAAAATACTACTCTACGGTGAACTCGCCACGGGTCAGCGTAAGAGGGGCGCTCCAAAAAAGCGATACAAAGACTCCCTGAAACAACACCTCAGGCTCGGCCAAATTGATCACCAAGAATGGTCCACCCTGGCCTCACATCGGGAGGCATGGAGACACACTATCCACAATGCTGCAGCCTTATTTGAGAACTCACGCTGAACAAGTCTTCAAGAGAAACAACAATGCAGAAAGAATCACAACCGGGAGACATCACCCAAGGAAGCTTTCTGCTGTGCTTTCTGCAACCGGACTTGTTTAGCTCAGATTGGCCCTTTTAGTCATCAGCGCGCTTGCAGAAAGCGCGGGATGAGTCCTTCCTGAATCTTCGTTTGCGAAGAAAAGCCAGAGAGATAGAGGGAGGGAGGGAGAGAGCAAGCTAGAATTCGCACAGCATGGGGAAAGGTGTTTTTTGGGGACTGTCACTCCCATGCTACATACTACGCTGACTGGGGGATTCTGGGAGTAGCAGTAAAAAAAAAAAGAGTCTTCCCCAAGCCCCGAAGGCCTGCCAAGGAATACCAGGTACTGTAAGCTATATTTCAGAGGAAGGAACTAGCAAAGCTACCTCTGAGTATTCCTTCCCTTAGCAAACCCTATGAAATCCATTGGGTTGCTATAAATCAGCAGGTGACTTGAAGGCACATGCATACATACCTAGGGCCCCCATGAACCTGCATTCATTTGAACTAGCCTTTCCCTCCTGATGGGTCAGACTACAACCCCTATCATCCCCAGCCAACATGAAATAGCTAGTTGTGCAGGTGAGTGAAAAGGCTGAGAGACGGCCCAGTGTCAGCTGAGAAGACTCCTAGCCTGGCAGCCAGTGAGAGACTTGGAAAAACTTCCTTCAGCTTGTCACGGGTGGATGGGTATGATTCAGCCAGTGACTAGGGATGCTTGAGAGGTAAATAGAACAAGGTACCTGAGTGACCTTCAGTCGCCCACCCACTTGGCAATCTCCGGGTATTTCACAGGAAGGAACACTCGAGGAAAGAGAATGTTTCAGAATGGAGAAAAGATGCAATGGATGGATGGAAGGAAGGAAGGGACAATAGAAGGGACAAAAGAAATGTGTTACTAGTTCAGGCAGCAAGGCAACAATCCTTACCCTTTTCCAATTGTTGTTGTGTGCCTTCAAGTCATTTCTGACTTATGGTGACCCTAAGGCAGGCCTATCATGGGGGTTTCTTGGCAAGATTTCTTCAGAAGGGGTTTGCCTTTGCCTCCCTCTGAGGCTGAGAGTGGGACTTGCCCAAGGTTGCATAGTGGGTTTCCATGACTGAGCAAGATTTTGAACCCTGGTCTCCAGAGCTGTAGTCCAATGCTCAAAGCACTACACTACACTGGCTCCCCCTTTTTCCAATGCTGTGCGTTTTATGGAAATGCACCAAAAATTGAGAGAAAGGGGCTCTCGCAACAACTCACATCAATGGGATTTTTAAATAAATTTATTTCATTTATTGCACAAAGATGAATCACATCAGGACTTCCATGTCTTCTTCTAATCTAAGCAGGAAGTTCAAGTGGTGTAATTCCAGCAAATGTTCTTTCTCCCAGAGGTCCTGAGCAGGGCTGATGGGAGTGAATCCCTTTGCAGATCCCATTACATTCTGCACAAAGCTATGAGGACCTCTCTCCCACCTCTCCCCCCCCCCAGTATCTGTGTATTTGTGTGTCTGTGTGTGTGTGGTGGTGCATAATCGCTCCATCAAGTGCTTTTTTCCCTCTGCAACATGTTTTCCGGATTCAATTACTTCATGAAGTCAATATTTTCACTTATAGCTTATGCATCAGCACCAGTCTCTCCAGGGACACAGATTCAGTGCGCTGGAGTTTCAAGCAAGGGTTCCTGTACTCCTCTGTCTAAGAGAGTTGATAAGGCTCTATACGTTTTGTCCTCTTAGGGCTTGCAAAGTGATCATCCACTTTGGTAAATTTAAATCACCCAGAGGAGGCAAACATGTGTCCAGCTCTCTTATTTCCAGGCAGGTAAAAAGTAGATATGATTGGTGCTCTCTCTCTCTCTCTATTTAAAAAAAGAAAAGAAAGAAAGAAAGAAAGAAAGAAAGAAAGAAAGAAAGAAAGAAAGAAAGACAGACACATAATACTGTACTTCCCCTTCCATCAATACATACAGTTGTCCCTTCATATTTGCTGGGGTTTGGTTCCAGGACCCCCTGTGGATACCAAAATCCGTGAATACCAAATCCATGGATACGGAGGGACAACTGTAGCTTCCTTTTGAAAGCTTACTGGCAAATAACGAAGAAAGATACATTTCTGTGTTATTGGAAGGTGGGAGGATTAGCAGGGACACTTCCAATTATTTTTCCTGTATCTGGACATGCTAAGAGACAGCACGGCATAGTGGTTTGAGTGCCAGACTAGGCCTACAGGAGACCAGGGTTCGAATCGTCGCTCAGCCGTGGAAACCTACTAGATGACCTTTGGCAAGTCACCTTCTCTGCAGCCTTAGAAGAAGGTAACAGCAAACCTGCTCTGCAGAAGTCTTGAGAACCAACATAGTATAATAGTTCAGGAGTTGGACTAGGACTCTAGGCAGCCAGGGTTCATAGAATCATATAATTGTAGAGTTGGGAGAGACCACGAGGGCCATCCAGTCCAACCCCCTGCCACGCAGGAAATCACAATCAAAGCATCCCCGACAGATGCCCATCCAGCCTCTGTTTAAAGACCTCCAACGAAGGAGACCCCACCATGCTCCGAGGGAGTGTGTTCCACTGCCGAACAGCTCTGACTGTCAGAAAGTTCTTCCCAATGTTGAGGTGGAATCTCTGTTCCTGGAGCTTGCATCCATTGCTCCGTGTTCCAGTCTCTGGAGCAGCAGAAAACAAGCTTGCTCCATCCTCAATGTGACACCCCTTAAAATACTTAAACAGGGCTAAGTAGGTTCGAATCCCTACTCAGCCATGTAATCCCACTGGGTGACCTTGGGCATGTCCCACTCTCTCAGCCTCAGAGGAAGGCAATGGCAACCGCTTCTAAATGAATCCAGCCAAGAAAACCCATGGTGGGGTCACCATACGTCAGAAATGACGGGAAGGCACACAACAGGACAAGAAGCTGGACATGCTGCAAGGACATCATTGCCAGAAAACTCCCAAGGAGCCCTGGAAGCCCTCGATGGTACCCATCACAGCATGACCAGCTTCAGGAACATAGTTAGAAATGCCCCCACTGATCCTCCAGCTCTCTAGCAATATAGAAACGGCTGTGTTGGGGAGGGGAGCTGTTGCTGCTTACGAGGTGGGTTGTAGCTACAGAGACATAACTATATGATACACATGGACCTCTCCAGGCAGGATCTCAGCCCATCGTTTGTCTCGGTGGAGAACTAATGCCAATATCGGGGTCAACTGGACTCCTAAGGGAAGGACTATTATCTGAGTTACTGGGGGGCTGTAGAACCCACTCGTGACCTCTGAGTTATGATATTTTATTGTGGAATTTTTTTTATTAGCTCAAATGTATGTCTGTGAGAGGTCAGGTAACTTTGGAATCTTTACACCTGTGTATACCAGTACTAACCGACAGGACTCCAAGCAAAAACAAAATAAAAATGGTTTTTATTAAAAAATAATCATGGGTCCACTCACACATGCACTCACACTTCAAGCAATCACACAAGGCTAGTGAAGAATTAGGATGAAGTATTTGGACAGAGGAATAGATTTTGGGGATGATGGGCTATACTTTACTTGTCCAGAGAGTAGAGATTTATGCAGCATAGAAAGATTCGGAGTTGGATCTGAGAGTGCGACAGCGAACCATCAGAGCAATGGCTTCTGAAGAACCATGCATACCTTGGTTATAATTTGAGGTGATATTTATACCCAATATCGTACCCTTAAGGTGTGTTTTGAGTGTAGAACAAGCTTGAGTGACTTTCCCCGAGTTAAACAAGGGAAGCTCCAGCTTCGTTAATTGCTGTTAGTGTTTGGAATATTTAAACTAATGGGTTTGAGGCAACCTTGTATTGTTGGGTCAGCAGAGGTGTAAAGGAAGACCTTTACAGGATAATGGGTGTTTGAGTCACTTGTTTGCTTTGGAGTATGACTCACTGCCAGGCGGGTCCAGAGGAAATGAGCACATCCCTTCCTAATAGCTGTCTGAGGGGGCTTCGCTTCATCTCATCCTGGGCATGTCTGTTTTGGGGGAATCTCTGAGACAACTCTGTTAGGTCTCTGGGTGACCTTTGCTTGAACCCTACTATGGATGGCTTGCTCTACCACAGACCTACATGAACTGCCAATTATTGCCAATTTATGAATTATTAGAAGGGAGGGGGCGTAGGGGCAGATAGCAATATTTCAAAACAGAAAAGGCTCTTTCCTACACCGTGCCACCCTGTATTACTCCCAAAGATGAGATACAAGGGGGTGGGGGGCCTCCAGCAGACCTCATTCCTCAGGCAGGTATAAATAGGGAGAGGCACTCTCTCAACTGTTGAGGCCCCAGACCATTTGGGGCCTTAAAAGCATCATCACAAGCACTCTGAATACTGACCAGGAGCATATTAGCAACTGGTGCCATTCCTTTAAGACCCATGTATATGGTTTCTGTATATAGTGTAGTGTAGTGGTGTGAGCATTGGACCAGGTCTCTGAAGACCAGGGTTTGAATCCACACTTGGCCAAGGAAACCCAGTGGGTGACCTTGGGCAAGTCACACTCTCTTACCCTCAGAGGAAGGCAAAGATAAACCCCCTCTGAACAAATCTTGCCAAGAAAGCCCCGTGATAGGTTCACCTTAGGGTCTCCGTAAGTTAAACGACTTGAAGGCACACAACAAAATCTGGTGTTCCTGTGAACAATCTAGAAGCTGCATTTTGGACTAGTGGCAGTTTCTGAATCATCTTCAAGGGCAGCCCCACATAGAGCACATTGCAGTACTCTAATCAGGAATTACCAGTGCATGAACTACTGTGGCTAGGTCTCGCCAGGGGGAGCCATAACTGGTGCACCAGCCGAAGCTGGCAGCCTAAACTCTGAATCACAGCGTCTACCTAGATTTCCAGTGACAGAGATGGATCTAAGAATACACCCACGCTAGATACCTGCTCCTTCAGGGAGTACAACCCCATCCAGGGGAGGTCACTTTCCCAATTTCTGTACCCAGGAACCACCAATCCACAGAGCCAGGTGCTTCTCTGGTCCTGCACACTTCCCACAAGGCGCAGAATGGCCATGTAGAGACAGGGAGGCTTCAGAGGCTTTATGGTAAGTCCAGGATATGCTTCAGCCATAGGGATGAGAGTACGTCCACTTGCAGGACTACTACGCTATGCTAAGCCATAGGGGAATTGCAGCCAGTGTATATTTTACTCTCTCTCTCTGGCTTTTCTTCGCAAACGAAGATTCAGGAAGGACTCATCCTGCGCTTTCTGCAAGCACACTGATGACTAAAAGGGCCAATCTGAGATAGACAAATCCGGTTGCAGAAAGCACAGCAGAAGGTCTCCTTGAGTGATGTTTCCGGGTTGTGATTCTTTCTGCGTTGTCGTTTCTCTTCAAGACTTGTTCTGCATGAGTTCTCAAATAAGGCTGCAGCATTGTGGATAGTGCGTCTCCATGCCTCCCGATGTGAGGCCAGGGCGGACCATTGTTGGTGATCAATTTGGCCGAGCCTGAGATGTTGTTTCAGGGAGTCCTTGTATCGCTTTTTGGAGCCCCCCCCCACTCACTAATCTAATCTATGTGGTAGGAGCCAGCGTGGCGTAGTGTTTTGAGCACTGAACTATGACTCTGGAGACTAGGGTTTGAATCCCCACTCATCCACTGAAATCCACTGGGCGACCCTGGACAAGTCACACTGTGAGCCTCAGAAACCCCTGTGATGGGTTTGCCTTAGGGTCGCCATAAGGCGGAAGTGACTTGAAGGCACACAACAGCAACAACAATAACAGTCTATGTGGTGGAGCTGCACAAAGCGACCTTGTTGGTGAATTGTGATGTTGCACAACCAAGTGGGCATCCCCACCTGCAATGAATACCTTGCCACCTTGTGCACTGTGGAGCCATAAGCAGGCCATAGCTCCAGTTCTGCACCTTTAAACTGACTATAGCCATTTCACATCAGACAAAAATGTCCAACAGCTTCTTTAGGAGAACATATGCATGCAGAAGTCACCATCAGGATTCTGCCCTATATGTTTTGGAGCATTTCTAGTTTGAGTTAAACAGTATGCAACAAGAGAATAGAGCCCAGAACCAACAGAGAGCAATTAGAAAAAAGATTTCAACTAAACATTAGGAAGAACTTTACCATTGAATGGACTGCCTCAGAAGCTGTTAGATTCTCCTTCAGTTGACATTTTTAAAGAGAGGTTGGATGGTCACCATCAGGGCCATTTTCTGCATTGGCAGGATGTTGGACTAGATGCCCTTGGAGGGTCATTTCCAACTCTGCATTTCTATGTCTCTGTCAATCTATGTTTGTCCACCAGGCCCAGGTGCCAGAATGGAACAAGTGGATTCAAAAGTTTTAATAAGTGTACCAAATATACATCATGTAAAATGAGCAATTTTGTTTCAGTTTTATAAATGTTCCTAATGACCTAAAATATAGCATGAAATGTCAGTCCTGCAGATTTGGGGCAGCATGAAATGCAAACATATCAACGTGCAAGTATGAATAAAAGATGCCCAGATGATCCTGTAGCATCTGTCACATTTAAAACACTCCATTCTTAAACCCAAGCTGGGGCTGTTTATCGTTTTCCAGAATAGCATGTTAATTAATTATCCCCTGACCACTTGTCCATCATGATCAACTTCCTATAACTAAAAACTAATACAATTATAAGATTTACTGGCAGCAATTAAAAAAGAAAGGACACAGTTTTTATAAAATAATAAAAAATATATCTCATTTGGAGGCTCATCCACATAGCGATAACTGCAATGTTTGATAACATTGTTAGATTTGCAATCATTTTCAAGCAAATGAGCCATATAATAGCCTGGCTTTATGTCTTATCCTTAAATGGTAAGTCTTCCAATTATGCCCAAAGAGAAATCGCTATCTGTTGCTAATTGCAGAATTTTTTCATCTTGGGTTCACATAAAAGAAGAAATGTGAACTTCACCTAAAACAATGAAGAGTCCTGTAACACGTTCACGACTATCAAGTTTTCTTTGTCATCAGCTTGACACAAAAATGTGGCCCCCAATGCAGCTTGCTAGTACTGAAGGTACCACAAGATGTGATGCTGAAGGCTTTCACGGCTGGCATCCATAGGTTTTCCATGGTTTTTTTCCAGGCTATGAGGCCATGTTCTGGAAGAATTTATTCCTGACATTTTGCCTGCATATGTGGCTGGTATCTTCAGAGATTTTCCCCATTTTTTGTAGCAACAGAGTGACAAGGCAGGCGCGTTGCCATAATGAACTATGAAGGGTATTTTCCTTGTGCCATGTTTAATCCAACCAGGAAGCCAAGTTGATGAATATTTAAAAAATATATCTTTGTCTCTGTATGGGCACCACAATTCAAGAAGGATATTGACAAGGTGGTACGTATCCAGAGGAAGGTGACCAAAATGGTGGGAGGTCTGGAAGCCATGATACCCTATGAGGAGCGGCTTAGGGAGCTGGGTATGTTTAGCCTGGGGAAGAGAAGGTGAAGCGGTGACATGATAGCCATGTTTAAATATTTGAAGGGATGTCACACTGAGGATGGAGCGGGCTTGTTTTCTGCTGCTCCAGAAACTAGGACATGGAGCAATGAGTTCAAACTACAGGAAAAGGGATTCCACCTAAACCTCCTGACAGTAAGAGCTGTTTGGCAGTGGAATCCGCTGCTGCCTGGGAGTGTGGTGGAGTTTCCTTCTTTGGAGATTTTTCAACAGAGGCTGGATGGTCATGTGTCAGGAATGCTTTGATTTTGTATTCCTGCATGGTAGAAGGAGTTTGGAGTGGATGGCCCTTGTTGTCTCTTCCAACTCTATGATTCTATGATTCTAATAACAATAATAACAACAACAGATATATAGATCTTCTCCTGCTAGCAAAGAACAGTTAAAGACGGGGTTTGGGGGATGTGGGGGAAGAGCTGTGGTATTTTGTGGTATAAAAAAAATAAATGGTGCCATCCTATGGAATCCTGGGACTTGTAGGAGATTATCAGATGCGGCTAACATGGTGCCATAACAACACCAGCAGAACACAAAAGGACACCAATATCAGATGACATCATCCTTTTGCATTCCGCTGGTGTTACTATGGTGTTCTATTTAATTGACGGGGCAAGCCCCCAATGGATCACCCATTCTGTTTCTCTGCCAGCATTGCCAGTGTTTGAAACCTCGCACCATTGTACTGCCATGAATACAGAATCAGTGGGTGGTTCTGCCAGAACACTTTTGGGTGGGATCACGAAAACAAGGTAGGCTATCCTCTTTTTATGAACCTCCGGGTTTTACTTATTTTTTAGTGTGCTTATGTGCCTTTACCAGTATTGAGGCCATGATATTGAGAACACAGCTGAGCTGGGCAGGGCACGTTTCTAGGATGGAGGACCATCGCCTCCCAAAAATAGTACTCTACGGTGAACTCGCCACGGGTCAGCGTAAGAGGGCCACTCCAAAAAAGCAATACAAAGACTCCCTGAAACAACATCTCAGGCTCGGCCAAATTGATCACCAACAGTGGTCCGCCCTGGCCTCACATCGGGAGGCATGGAGACGCACTATCCACAATGCTGCAGCCTCATTTGAGAACTCACGCCAAATAAGTCTTGAAGAGAAATGACAACGCAGAAAGAATCACAACCCAAAAACATCACCCAAGGAGACCTTCTGCTGTGCTTTCTGCAACCGGATTTGTTTATCTCAGATTGGCCTTTTTAGTCATCAGCGTGCTTGCAGAAAGCGCGGGATGTGTCCTTCCTGAATCTTCCTTTGCGAAGTAAAGCCAGAGAGAGAGAGAGAGAGAGAGAGAGAGAGAGAGATGTGCCTTTAAAAATGTTTTTCTTGTTTTGTTTTTTTTTGTTTGTTTGTTTTGTTTTTTGTTGTTGTTGTTGTTGTTTGTTTTTTAAATTTCCTGCGCTTGCCCCTTCTTGCAAGTATGGGCAAGATTTCAATCCAGGAAGCAAACAGAGCTCCGTTAGAGCTCCATTCATGCCTGGGCTGCCTTTGGATGCAAGAGAAGGTAAGTGTGGTAAGGAGGGTTAATGTGCCAGGGCAGGGACAGGATTGGAGATTGAGGAACAGGAACACTTTTTTGCGTTCCTGTCTGATAATCTCCATAGTTTCGTGCAAGGTGTGTGGATTCCTCATCTAGAGAACTCTTCGCACTGTAGCTCAGTGAGTGTGCCAGAGCTACGTACCAGAGACTTGTAAGGAGCCCTCACCAAACTGCAAATCCCAGAGTCCCATAGCGTGAAGCCACAGCAATTTAATTGTGCTCGAACTGTATGTAGGGTAGATGCACTAGACTCGTGCCTTGGCAAATGTAAAAGAACTGAACCCAGCTTTTTCCTCTGTAGAAAACAGAAGCAGCAGCTGCCTGGCAAAGGAGGGGAGCTGCCCGTCTTCAGAGGATGCAGCTGATGGCAAAGAGAAAGATGGCTGTACTCCATCACCGCTGTGACCTGAATGTGTTTCATTCTCCTTCCAATTGTTGCCATCGAAGAGTTGATGTCAGTGACAGCTTAACACCCCTCCAGAGTGTTGAAGCATCAATGTTTGTTTACATCTCTGTGTTTACTTCCTGCTTGCATGCAGAGGTTGCTTCCCCCTTCTTTGCACCAAGAAGTTTAAGTGTTTTATAACCCTTTGTCTCAGAAGCAAGAAGCTAGCAACCATCATGCACCCATGAGAGTTAGCCTTAGGGACTGTTTTACCCAAAGTCAGATAACTACAGTTGTCCCTTCATATTGCTGGGGTTTGTTTCCAGGACACACGCACACACACACACACACCCTGTGGATACCAAAATCCATGAATACTCAAGTCCCATTATATGCAATGGCATAGCAAAATGCTGGCCCTTATATAAGATGGCAAAATCAAGGTTTGCTTTTTGGATTATTATTTTTTTAAGAATATTTTCAAGCCATGAATGTTTAAATCCCTGGATACCAAATCCGTGGATACAGAGGGACAAATGTATGTCCTATCTATTTTCCCTATCTAAGAGGTATTCTCTGCCATAATAAATGTAAGTTCTGCTTTATAAACTTAGTTGAGCATCCTGCATGTTTTATGTCCTGCCTTGCACCAGAAGCTCATGTTGCACTGGGGCTCTGCTGCAATCTGCTCAATATAAATAACAAAATATCCTACACAGAGAGCATCAGATGCTGGAGTACAACATCTCCTTCATCTCCCCTGCAAAGAGAGCTGGTTGGAGGAAACCCATGTGCTGTGTACATCCCTGCAGATGCCTGCCCTTGTATGAGCATGGAAGCTGTGCCTGAGCATAACAAGTGGTGGGGAGCAAGTCAAACTGGGATGGGGGGGAGCAGGCCAAGTGTTTGGGTTATGTGTGGAGGATCCAAAATCACCCCCAACCCTGTTTACATGGCACCAACGTCCCAAAAAAAGAAACAGAAGAAGAGCACTCTAATCCTCACACACACACACATTTCCAAATGTGATTACCTAAACAGCATGTGCACAATCCCTCATTTGGCAGCTTAATTAGCTAGTGGGCATGTAAATGCCAGCTTTATGTGCCTACCGTGCCAACAGGAGCATGCAAATTGTGGGATTGAGATGGCACATTAAGGAGTCAAGGAGGCAGACCAGGGAACCAGGCGAGCGTGGTGGAAGAGCTGAACAGTGACAGAGCCTGTCACAAGGAGATCCAGTGTTGTTGAGAAGCACATTGAGAGTGCAGGCAAGCAGGGCACAAACAGGGTGTGAAGGATCATGGTCAAGACGCTACATCTTTCTCGTGGAGTGTTAATCAACCCTTCTGGTTAATACTGACAGTGTGCAACTGATGGTGCCTCTGCCAAGATAACTACTTTTATTGTCCTGTAATGTGAAGAGGAATTGTTGTTGTTGTTGTTGTTGTTGTTGTTATCATCATCATCATCATGTTTTTTCCCAAGGCTGGGACCCAAAGGGGCTCACATTTTTTAAAAAACACACAAATTAAAACATACAAAAGTGTACATCAAAACAGAATTAAACTAATTACATTATTAAAACAATATCAAAATATTTAAAAGAATAAACTTTAAAGTATTAGCAAAAAAGATTAAAAGTTTTCTAAACCAACCCAACAAAACCACACTGCACCCCCTAGCCTGTTCTTTAAAAAGCCTGCCTGAATAAAAAGGTTTTGGCCTGCTGCTGCTGGAAGGACAACAGGGAGGGGGCCAGTCTGGCCTCCCTGGGGAGGGAGTTCCAGAGTCTCGGAGCAGCCACCGAAAAGGCCCTCTCTCGCATCCCCACCAACCTTACTTGAAATGGTTGTGGGGCTGAGAGAAGGTCCTCTCCTGATGATCTCAGGGCCTGGTCTAGTTCATAGAGGGAGATACGGTCTGCCAGATAGCCTGGGCCTGAGCCATATAGGAATGCACAATTATTGTTCTCACAATCCCAGTGAATGCTGCTGTTGCCAGGTTTTCAACATAGCTGTAAGGGACAATCAAAATTCAAGGTATGCAGAGTCAACAAAGCAAGAAGTCGCTATTAGGAAGTTTGTGTTCTGCCTAAATTCCAAATCAAAATATTGGTTTCAGTTGACCCAGTCATGTATTTCTCTGTAAAATCAACCAATTGTCCACTTTTATAAATTACATGATGCACACATTTCTGTCTTTATGAAGGGTCTACATGCTCCAAAATACTGGGTTATTATTATTAATATTTTTTTATCTTCTTCAGTCTATAAGAGGAGAAGCTTTCCAGCAATAAAATAGGGGGCATCCCTTATAAATAGGGACATCTGGCAGCCCTAGTGAATGGTGATGGACTGTAACTCCCAGCAGGCTCTAGTCGGCATAGCTAAAAGTGAGGAATTCTAGGACTTGCATTCCAGAACATCTGGGGTGCCACAGGATTTCCCCATCCCACTCCCAATATTACTAGTTCCCTAGCTCTTGAACAAGTTTTTTCCTACTATTCCAGAATATTAGAATGCCTCTTTTAAGATTTTGTTACTGCCAGTATGTTGCCTACTGGCAACAATCGCCCCCAATTTATGGAATGGCCTGCCGAATGAGATCCATCAGTTGACAAGCTTGAGTAGCTTTAAAAAAGCACTAAAGACGGATCTCTTTCACCAGGCCTTTCCTGATTAGATCCCAGCCTCAGGAGCTCAGTCTCCTGGCTTTTTAAAATTATGTATATATTTGTTTTTAATGTGTTTTTAGTTAGAAGGTTTTAATTTTATAGTGTTTAATGTCTTTTTATGGGGGAGGGTGGGGGTGGGTGGTGTTTTTAGTCATTATTATAATGTTTTAATTGTTGGAAGCCGCCCCGATTGTTTTTAGCAGAGGGGCGGGGTATAAATAAATTTTATTATTATTATTATTATTATTATTACCCTGACAACCCCCATCTTGGAATATTGCACAATTGGCAATGTTTAATAATCTGACTTGATGTGGCCTCGCACATGGTTGGCAAGTAAACCAGGGACTCCCCAGATAATAGGGTTGGAGTCATGTACAACTTAGAGAGGGGGCTTTTAAAACCCTCAAACAGGTCATACCCAGGTCAGAGTTCTTCCGGAAGACACCTGGAGGTGAGTCATCCACAAATCCACTCAAAAATAGCAGAGTCCTCAATGGTTACAAAACAAGTTTTTCCTCCCTACCCTTCCTAACAGAAGTTGCTTGCTCCTGTTCAATTCCAAATGTATCGCCGATTGTTAGCACATCCGGAGAACTCTTTGTCTAGTCTTAGGAAACTCCAAGAAGACATTGTATTCCACTCTAAATCTCATCCCTTCAGGGGAATTATCAAATATAAATATCACCCTAAAACTCCATGTGTTACCATTCTACCTTCCGGACCTTCTCTCTGCTGGTTTACTTCACGATCTCGGTATAGTACAACCCACAGTCCCCTTACTCTATTCGTCTCTCCAAATAGTCATACTTTCTTTGATAGCCTTGTGTGATTGCTGGAAGCCTGAGTGTAAGTGTGAATGCTGTTAAGACTAAATTCCAATAAAGATCATTTAACTGTACATTCTGGCTTGAGTCCGTTCAATGATTACCAGTATACATAGGTCAAAGGATCCTGCCACTCCTGGCCTCTCGCTGCCATTTTGAGCTAATTAAATATTCCCCATATTAACATTTGGACACTAGTGGGATCCTCATTATTAATATTTGAATAATTATTAATAATGAAGCCATACATGCTGCAATTCTGCCTCTTTTGCCTGTGGCCATGCCCACCACTAGAATGTGGCCCCTGAGGGATCCTTTGACATTAAATCTGGCCTTCAGGCTGAAAGAGATTTGCCACCCTTATTTTCAGGGTAGGAGACATGTCCTCTATCTCCAGCTTTGGTTTTCATTCACTCCTTCTTCTCAGGTTATTCTCCAAATACAGATATTTTTACAAGATGGATCATTCCATGAGTTCCTTAAAAACACCCATCCCATATCTCCCCACAATTGAAACAGAAGAACTGTCATGTGGGGAGTGGGGAAGATTCCCCTTGGAGAGCCTGGAATTGCTATTCTTCCTGTTCAAGCGATATCATTATGGCTTGCGGAAGATATCATTTCTAATATATATTTTTCTTGCCAGCTGGTGTGTGCCATTGCCACTCACCGAGTTTTCTGCAAGGGAAACATAGTCATTCCCAATGGTGTGATTTGTCTCTTGTATACACAGAGAGAGGGGAGTTAAACATATTGTCCATAGCACTGTCAGCCCCTGATAAACACAGGCTTCACAAAACCAAAGGTTTGGGAGTAATTTGTGATGAGATGCCAAATGGAACCACAGCCAACTAGCCCAGCAACCACAAAGTGTTGTTGTTTGGAGCGACTCTGGTGGCTCAACAAATTGAGTCTTCTCCCTGGAGAAAAAATAAGTGCTGCAACCACAGTGACCACAGTGAAACCCTCTTGATGACTTATGCGAGGGATATCCCAGCAGAAGTGCTTTTGATGACCAATCATGGAGTAAGACTGTATCTCCCTATACAAGCTGGCCTGAGTGTTAAGATCAGCGGATGAGGGCTTTCTCTCAGTCCCACCACCTTCATAGGCACGGTTGGTGAGGACTTGGGAGAGAGCCTTCTCCGTGGCTACTCCCAGAGGGTGGGACTTCCTTCCATGGGAGGTTCAGTTGGCCACCTCCCTGCTCTCTTTTCATTGGCAGGTGAAGACATTTTTATTTAGGCAGGCATTTGAAATGGGAATTTTATTTGGTGTGCTGTTTTTTAATGTTGCACTTTATCAATTTTATGTTTTTAATTATGTTTTTAACTATATTTTAATAAAAAAATTAATTTAATTCTTTTTTAACTTTTGTAACTTGTGAGGTTTTAATTTATTTATTTTTAACTAGTGTAACCCACCTTAAATTTGTAGTATGTGGGGAAATAATTATTGTAATGTAAAACAATCTTGTGTACCCTGTTCACATCCTAAGATAAGTCTAGGAATTTTTCCCTGTATGCTTCTGTTCTCCCAAACTCCCTTTCTCTTATTTCACTGGACACTTCCAGCCAACTGGAGTGATGGGTCATTCAACACATGACCTAATTTAAATTTTATTGCTCTTTGTGAGTTTCTTTGAAGTTGATTCTCCATGCGGCTGTAGCCTAGCCATGGTGTCTTAGCCATGTTGCTGCTATGAAGCCATGCTATGCTTTGCCTTTTCAAGTCACCATGCAGCCTCTACTGCTAAAGGCTGGGTGAGTCATTCTACCCTAAATCCTCCTAGTTAGTTAGGAACCTTTTCTTTTTTAAAGTTTGTTTTAGTATGTACATTAAGATTCATATACCTTCAGTAAACTTTTGATTTGCATTTTTAAACTGACTCCTTTGTTTTTGTAATGAGTCTTATTCACTGGGTGATCAGATCAGACCACAGACCTCAGAATACACTTTTAAATGTTAATTGAGCTGTCTGCCTTCTTAAGTGTCACTCTGCATGAATTTGAAAGTAAATGATTTTAACTCTTTTTAAAAAAGATATTTTTATTTCTTTTTAAGAGGACCAGCTTCCTGGAATTTTTAATACATTTTTATTTTTTAGACTCATACCTCCTACAAAATCCCATCTTGGGAGAAAGGCAGGATCTCTTTGGCTTTTCTTTGCAAACAAAGATTCAGGAAGGACTCATCCTGCACTTTCTGAAAGCGCACTGATGACTAAAAAGGCCAATCCAAGATAAACAAGTCCGGTTGCAGAAAGCACAGCAGAAGGTCTCCTTGGGTGATGTTTCTGGGTTGTGATTCTTTCTGCGTTGTCGTTTCTCTTCAAGACTTGTTTGGTGTGAGTTCTCAAATAAGGCTGCGGCATTTTAAGTGCTGTACCTCTTTCCTATGGAATCCTGGAATTTGTGGTTTTACAAGGTCTTTAGCCTTCTCTGCCAGAGTGCTGGTACCTCACAAAACTACAAAGGCAGGATATAAATCCAATAAACAAATACAGTAAATGATAAACCCGGGGCACTCCCACCCAAGTCCTAGGACTTTATAAGTGAGAGCAAAGCCCCCAGGTCAGCCTCAACGGTAGATTCCTTCCCCACCCACCCACCCCCCAGGTCCCAGGACCTGTAGAGGCCAGTCCAGAGCCTTACTCTTCACCAAGAGGCTGCCAAGGTGTACACCAAAGTCTTAAATTCTCTCCCCCCCCCCGCCAACTACCATCCACAGACAAGGGACAAGCATCTCTTTAGTCCCTTTCCCCCCACCAGGCCAGCCAATAAGGCTCTCAACCCCTGTTGCAAGGTTAAATTTCCTTCTTCTGACAACTGAATGCCATCAGCCCTGTAGAGCCCTGGCCTATGAAAAACGATGTTAGGATGTGCAAGAAAGTGGCCCAACCCTCTGTGTAAAGCAGTATAGATCTCTCTGATAACCCTCTTCCGGGCCCTACCAAGACATTGGGGATCCCCCTCACCATGCCAAATTTGGTGTGGCAAAATGGCTGACCAAACCAATGTAACCCCAGGCCATCTGGACTGAATGGTATGGAAGTCATGCAGAGCCTGCAAAACAAGGGCCTTGTCCTTGAACAAGCCCAAATCAACAGTGGCTAGCTTGCTCAACCCCAGTCAAACCCCAAAGTGGCAACTTTGGGCCCAAATGTACCACTCAGTAAACCATACTATGTCACAGATCTGGACCTGTTGGCTTGCCAAACAGCACCTAGGAACTAACAGAAAACAATGTTAGTAAAGAACCACTCATAGCTGGACAGGATGCACGTCCCTCTTGAAAGCAGCAGATCTCCAACACCTGATGCATTGAATGGATGGCCACTCTCAAAGCTTCCACCAGAGATAATTACCATCTGTGGTGTCAATGTTAGCCCCTGCTTGTTCATTGGGCTTGCTCCAAATGCCCCAAGATCACCCAGGGGAAACTGAGCCTTCACCCCAATGTGCATCAGCCAAAGGTGTATTGTTGTCAACACACTCACCTGGGGAACTAGACTCCTTCACCATCAGTGGGTCACATTTTCAGTAGAACTCATGCCCCATGAGCTTGATGAGGCTGTAGAGTCAGAGGAGGAGGAGGACATGGCAGGGAACAGCCCTAGGAACCCTGGCACAGGTTTATCTACACCTGTGCCAGCAGGGAACCCTGCCAACCTAGAGGCTCAAGCAGAGGAAGAGCCTGATCTGAGTGGGGTGGCATCAGTCCCAGCAGAGAGTCCTGCCAATTCAGATAAGAACGAAGGAGAGGCACTTACCTCCACCATTGTATACCCAACAGTGAGCTCAAAAGGAAGCTCAAAGGAAATCTCTAAGACTTTATGAGAAAAATCTGCACATTAAGAAATACCTGGCAAAATCTTAATATATATAATCAGATATAGATAATCTTAATATATATAATCAGATATATAATCTTTGCTTTATATATGCTGGGAGAGGTGATGGAGGCTTTGTCAGAGATCAACTGATCTTCCTGGTTAAAGCTTCCTTTGGACTACAGTGCCTGGATTCCAATTATCTTGACTTCTGTTACCTTGACTCGTGCTTAGACCTTGAACTGTCCCTGACTACTCTGCTGTCTGCTCCTGTTGACCCACAGACTGCTTTGGACTATGCTTACTGCTTGCCGCAAGCCTCTGACCTTTTGGACTGTGTTACTGGACTAAATCCTTGACTGTGTTTGCATTCCTGTGAGCTAATTAACAGTTGGCTATCTTCCCAGACTAGTGCTGTTTATACTTTGCTGGTACCTAGTTGCTTTCCGGTCAGTAGATCCCATAGAAGCCCCAGCCTGAAGACATTTGTCCAGAGCCTCTAGGTGAAATAAAACCATATTTAAATTACTCCCTCTCATCCTAAAGTTAAACACAGGCCATTCTTACCTGTAAACACTGTGGAAGGGAAAGGCAGCTGTTTTATGGCCCTCTCCAGTCACGACCAAAAGAGATGGTGGAGGGTTAGGTAGGTTATGTGAAAATTGCCAGGGTAGCTAGTCAGGAAGGCTAATCTGCTTTCCCCTTTTCTTTCTGTTTTGCTCTTCAGACATGCTCAGTAAGTGATTCTGGAGGCAGCTGTTTACCTAGCCCATTGTACATAAACATACACAGCTATACGAGGATCACCTAGATAACTTGATAATCCCATTTCAATTATATGAGATTCAGTCAAGTCAATTTGAATTGCTCCCCTTGGCTACAGGCAGAGAGAGGGAGGAATTCCATTTTTTCCTTGTTATGTTTATTAATATATAACTTATAAATCAAAACGGACAAAACTATAAAAGGAAGAAAAGGAAAAAACACAAAACATCAAAAATTGAATCATACAACAATGAAAGAAACCAAAATCTATAAAGATACGTAAATCAAATTCTTCTCATACACATAGTTCTACATACACAAAACCCTAAACAAAAACACATAGTAAAATGACTTCCTGTACTTCTCTGGCATGGATAAACTGTTTTATGGCCCTCATTCTTCGGGAATTGTCAAGAATGGTTCGGCTTCTCTATGAGGAGCAACTCAGTTGAAACATCCTGACTTCAAACAAAAGCAAGAATAAAAACATAAATTTACATCACTAATCAGAAACAGACAATAAAAATAGCAAGTACCTACACAGTGTATTATTCTTGTATTACACATATGCACCAATGGGAACACTACAAAGGTGCTGTTGGAGTGGTTTCATTCAGGCACACAATGTCTGTGGTGGCAAATTTGGTGCCATAGTGGTGGGGCAAGCAGAGGTTCCCACAGTGCCCATTATCCATTGTGCATTTCCCATTTGGGACTTTATCATAAAGCATCTAAAAACACTGGAGATTATCAGACAGGAACAAAAAAAAGTGTTCCTGTTCCACGATCTCCACTCCCACCCCGTTCCATCCCAGTCCTGCCACAATCACCCTCCCCACCACACTTACCTCCTCTCCCATTGACAGGGCACCCCAGGAGTGAAAGGAGCTCTAACGGAGCTCTGTTCACTTCCTGGATCGAAATCCTGCGGATTCTCACGAGAAGATGTGAGCACAGGAAATTCAAAAATAAAAATAAAAAGAACACGAGAAGATGTGACTTTGATTAAACACACCAAAAACAAACAAATTAACAACTTTGCAATCAATCAAACAAAAAAATGTTCTGAGAAAAGGCAACAGTTCATTAAAAGAGCATCCTGGAGGTTGTCTCCATGCTCTCCAATGGAAACTTAATCATTGGGAACCTGGGGGGGAGTGGGAGGACCGCCCACTCTCTCTCTGGCTTTTCTTCGCAAACGAAGATTCAGGAAGGACTCATCCCGCGCCTTCTGCAAGCGCGCTGATGACTAAAAAGGCCAATCCGAGATAAACAAGTCCGGTTGCAAAAAGCGCAGCAGAAGGTCTCCCTGGGTGATGTTTTTGGGTTGTGATTCTTTCTGCGTTGTCGTTTCTCTTCAAGACTTGTTCGTCGTGAGTTCTCAAATAAGGCTGCAGCATTGTGGATATTGCGTCTCCATGCCTCCCGATGTGAGGCCAGGGCGGACCACTGTTGGTGATCAATTTGGCCAAGCCTGAGATGTTGTTTCAGGGAGTCTTTGTATCGCTTTTTTGGAGCGCCCCTCTTACGTTGACCCGTGGCGAGTTCACCGTAGAGTAGTATTTTTGGGAGGCGATGGTCCTCCATCCTAGAAACGTGCCCTGCCCAGCGCAGCTGTGTTCTCAATATCATGGCCTCAATGCTGGTGATCCCTGCTTGTTCAAGGACAGCAACATTCGTCACATAGTCAGTCCAGTGTATATTTAGGATTGTGCGTAGACAGCGCTGATGAAAGCGCTCGAGGAGTCGTAGGTGGTGGCGATAGGTAACCCATGTTTCAGATCCATAAAGGAGGATAGACAGTACGATGGCTCTATACACACTGATTTTTGTGCTTTGCCTCAGGTGTTTATTGCTCCAGACTCTTTTGTGAAGTCTTCCAAATGCACTATATGCCTTTGCTAATCTGTGATCGATCTCTTTGTCAATCTTGGCATCTGAGGAGATGATGCTTCCCAGGTAGGTGAACTGCTGAACGGACTTGAGCACTGATTTGCCGACGGCAATGTGGGGATGGTGGTGTTCGTCCTGTGGTGCAGGCTGGTAAAGAACTTCTGTTTTCTTCAGGTTGACTTCTAGCCCAAACAGCTCTGCAGCTGTTGCAAAGCAGGACGTTAGGCGCTGCAGAGCTGCTTCTGTGTGGGCAACAAGGGCAGCATCATCGGCGAAGAGCAGCTCACGGACTAGATAGTTTAGAGTCTTAGTGTGAGCCCTCAGACGGCTTAAGTTAAACAAGCTACCATCAGTACGGTAGCGTATATAGATGCCGTCGTCTTCTTCAAGCTCTGCCATAGCCCTTTGGAGCATCGTGCTAAAGAAGATTGTAAATAAAGTTGGTGCAAGAACACAACCTTGCTTCACTCCATTAGTTATTAGAAAGGGCTCTGAAAGAGCATCGCCATATCTGACTTGACCACGCTGGCCCTCGTGTAGCAAGATAATCATTTTAAGGAATTTGGGGGGACATCCTAGTTTTTCCAGGATCTGCCACAGACCTTTTCTACTTACAGTGTCAAAGGCTTTGGTGAGGTCGACAAATGTTACATAGAGACCCTTGTTCTGCTCCCTACATTTTTCTTGCAGTTGTCTAAGGGCAAATACCATGTCTGTAGTACTCCTATTGGCTCTGAAGCCACATTGGCTTTCAGGGAGAAGTTCTTCTGCAATAGCAGGAACTAATCTGTTCAGGAGTATCCTTGCAAGGATTTTTCCAGCAATAGAGAGCAGTGTTATGCCTCGATAGTTTGAGCAGTCGGATTTTGCTCCTTTTTTCTTGTACAGGGTGATGATGACTGCATCTCGGAGGTCTGATGGCAGTTCCCCTTTTTCCCAGCAATTCACAAGGAATTCGTGGAATTTTTCGTGGAGTGCATGACCTCCGTGTTTCCAAACTTCAGGTGGGATTCCATCAATCCCAGCTGCCTTGCCGTTTTTCATCTGCTGTATGGCCATAAGGGTCTCTTCCAAAGTGGGAACTATGTCCAATTCATTTTTCATTGGTTTTTGTATCATATATTGGATAGCTGAGCCTTGGACTACTCGGTTGGCGCTAAAGAGACTTTGAAAATGTTCAGCCCAACGGTTTAGGATGGAGGCTTTATCAGTAATTAATGTTTGACCATCTGTACTGTATAAGGAGCTTTGGACCTGATAAGTAGGTCCAAACACTGCTTTAAGAGCTTCATAAAATCCTCTATGATCACCCAGATCTGCACAGCGTTGTGTCTTTTCTGCTAAATTGATCCACCACTTGTTCTGCATGTCTCGGAGTTTTTGTTGTAGTTTGCTACATGTGAGGCGGAAAGCTGCTTTTCTTACATGACAGGTTGGCTGGGCGAGGTATGCCTGGTGAGCAGCTCTCTTCCTTGCCAACAGCTCCTGGATCTCTTGGTTGTTTTCATCAAACCAGTCTTGATTTTTCTTGTGGGAGAACCCGAGGGATTCTTTTGCAGACTGGAGGATACTGTTTTTGATATGTTGCCAAAGCACTGTAGGAGAAGGATCTGTAGGATGGTCTTCAAGTTTCGTTTGTAGGTTTGCCTGGAAGTTGTCTCTCATGGTAGCTTGTTGAAGATTGTTGACTTGGAGCCTCTTCTTTAAGATGCCACCCCTCTTAGGTTTGAACTTAAGATGAAGATTTAGTTTACATCTGACGAGGCGATGATCTGTTTGGCATTCTGCACTGGGCATCACTCGGGTATGACGGACATCACGAATGTCTCTCTGACGGACTAGAACGTAGTCAATGAGGTGCCAATGTTTGGATCGGGGATGCATCCAGGTTGTCTTCAAGCTATCTTTCTGCTGAAAGATTGTGTTTGTAATAGTCAGCTGTTGTTCTGCACAGAACTCTAGCAGGAGGCGTCCGTTATCATTGCAATTTCCAACACCATGCTTGCCTAAGACACCTTTCCAGGCTTCGGAATTCTTTCCTACTCTGGCATTGAAGTCACCAAGTATAATAATTTTATCTTCTACAGGGACTTTTTGTATGAGTTGGCGTAGGTCTGTGTAGAATTTGTCTTTCTCTACAGGGTCGGCTTGCATAGTTGGGGCATATACACTAAAGAGAACAACATGTGGGAGGCGTAAGGAAATAATGCGATCAGAGTGTCCTGTTGGCAAGGTTTCAAGTTTGGAGGCAATGGAGTTTTTAATCATGAAGCCTACTCCTGAAAGATGTTTTTCGGTTTTGGGTTTGCCAGACCAGTAAAGTGTGTAGCCGGCGCCATGTTCTTTAAGGCTGCCTTCCTCATGGAAGCGAACTTCACTAAGAGCAGCGATGTCAATATTAAGCCGTGATAGTTCAAGGGCTATTAGGGCAGAACGACGCTCAGGCCGTCCACTATCTTTAGAGTCTTGCATGGTTCTGATGTTCCAGCATGCAAGTGTCAGTTTATTTACACCTTTGGAGGCCGGTGTGTGCCTTTGTTTCTTTGCCTTGGTTTGACCGCATCAGAAGATTCCCGTTGGCCGCGGCTAGCCAACCAGGTAGTTGGGGATGAGCTTTCTTTAGGCCACCTTTTCTAGGCCCCTCTCCATATGGAGCAAGCAGTGCTCTCCTTAAAAAAGGCTGCTTGGTCGTTCAGAATGCTGCCGAACAAGACTGTCATCTCCCGGGTCAGGCTTGAGCGACCAATGTCCTGAACCGCCTGCATGCAGGGTTGGGGCTGCGGCTTCCAGTGCATCTTTACACCTGCCGGTTTCGTCCCTCGCCAGTCGCTACAGGGCTTTTTTGGAAATGGATTTGTCCTTCGAGCCTGTGCAATGGATTTTTCTGGTGGAGCGCAGTGTGCACAGAACTGGCCTCACCCTTTAAACCAGAGATTCATCTGCCGTGGCCTTGCAAGCATGGACGTGGCAGCGAGGTCCTCGGGCCGTAGGTTTGATTAGAGTTTCCTTCTCTTAGATGGTTGACCTTACAGGGTTGGACGAGCACCATCTGCCCGGGTTTGGGATTAGAGTTTTCCTTCTCCTAGGACGGTTGCCACAAGGCTAGAGAGCCCATCCTGCCCTTTGACGCTCTTTGTCAGACCCTTCGGTTTTGACCTGTCTGGCATGGGAGACCCTACCGGTGGCTATTATGCCACCGCCAGCATAGCTCAAAACGTCATTAGGGTACGCAAGCCTCTCTCCCACGACAAGGGGGCGTCACTGGAGAGGGGACCGCCCACTAATGCTGTGATATTAGCACTGCAGCAGGACGGAATTATTCCACACTTATCAATACCGCGAAAAGAGTGCTATTGACATCTATTCACAGCTTTTGCCCGTGAATGAAAAGTTATGTGCAATTAACGGCTAGAGAATGGACAGACCACAAGAGGATGATGACATGCAGTAACAGGAAGCTATTTGGGCTACTATTCCATCTTAATTCCACAATTTCAGGCTTGTGTGATAATACTTATTTATTGACATAGACATTGATAAAGTCCTTGGTTGCACATTCTGTTGAAAAGTGTTTCAATTCACCAACGAGGTGGTATCACACAACTGAGATGTAACTCCATGAGTGTACAGTGGTGTTCCATCTCCTTGATGTTGAATCTTGGCCAATATTTTCCCAGAATGCCCTGGAGCAACACTACATCAAGAGCATTGTGGGAAAGTACTGGTGGGTTCTGCCAGTGTACGAGGGCACCCACAAGCTCTCCAGGCATACCGGCTTCTGCTTACTAGGCTGGGCAGTACACTGACAACATGCTCCAGACTCACTTTACGTTAATAGCATGAAATATACACACACTTAATAGTACACATACACTCTTAATAGTTTCATATCTGCCTTATTAATTGTACGCCCGCTTAATTGTATAATGTCATAATTTTTATATCTGGCTAATTAAACGTAGCTCTACTGGTGCTCTGTTCCCCTTACGGCTTTGTCAATCCTGTCATTTATAACTCAGCCTGCATTATTTAATGATTTATTTATTTTTCCAATGAAGATTCACTCCAAAGCAGGTGCTGCAGACTATCACTTGAAAGTTAACATGACACATAGTTGGGGCCATGATCCTACATGGTAGTGGTATAGTGTACGTCTCTGCCTGAGTAATACATTTATTGTAGTATGTGGCCCTTGTTTTTGAATGGCAGTGTTGCACTGCTGCATCAAAACACCAAACGTGCAACTCAGTGCAGCACTAAATGTGTATGCAAATCCACGTGCAATGTGCAACCATGCACAATGCATACATATGTGCCATGGTGCTATATGCACATCTTCAGTGCTGCAGCCTTGAGTTGCATGGGGACATTCTGTAGTGGATAAAAATGTCCAACGGTTTCCATAGGGGAACCTACACATGTGTAAGACACCAACAGGATTCCAGGTAAGGTGTAGTTACAGCTCACTCTAACATCCATTTGACACCCGTTTAACTGCTGTGGCTCCATTCTGTCTACAGAGAATTCTAAGCACCTTGCTAAACCACAAATCCCAGGATTCAGAGGAATGGGAGGTATAATAACTGTCACAGAATCATAGAGTTGGAAGAGACCACAAGGGCCATCTAGTCCAACCCCTTGCCTTGTTGGAATACAAAATCAAATCATTCCCAACAGATGGCCATCCAGCCTCTGTTTCAAAACATCCAAAGAAGAAAACTCCATCACACTCTGAGGCAGTGCAATCCACTGCTGAACAGCTCTTACTTTCAGGAAGTTCTTCCTAATGTTTTTTTTTCTTCTATTTTATATATATATAAGCATATTTCTTTCCTCTCCATTGATGCCCCCTTGTCGTGGGAGAGAGGCTTGCGTACCCTAATGATGTTTTGAGCTATGCTGGCGGTGGCATAATAGCCTCTGGTAGGGTCTCCCATGCCAGACAGGTCAAAACCGAAGGGTCTGACAAAGAGCGTCAAAGGGCAGGATGAGCTCTCTAGCCTTATGGCAACCGTCCTAGGAGAAGGAAAACTCTAATCCCAAACCTGGGCAGATGGTGCTCGTCCAACCCTGTAAGGTCAACCATCTAAGAGAAGGCAACTCTAATCAAACCTACAGCCTGAGGACCTCGCTGCTACGTCCATGCTTGCAAGGCCACGGCAGATGAACCTTTGGTTTAAAGGGTGAGGCCAGTTCTGTGCACGCTACGCTCCACCAGAAAAATCCATTGCACAGGCTCGAAGGACAAAAATATATATATATCTTTAGTGTCTCTATCAATTTCCATAAATTGCAATTATTATATTTTTTGTTACATATTTTACACCTTGTAACTTTTATCTAATTTATACATTCATTCTAATATATTACATTCATTCATATAATCCTATCTCCACTCATCAAATAACACATTCCCTTCCCTTCCCATCTTTCCACCCTTCCATCCTGTCTCACTCTTCCCGCCTACTTCTATACACTCCCCCACCCTTTCAACCTTTCTCCATTTCTCACTCACTTCCTCCCACTTATATACCTACTCATCCCCTCTCACATACCACCCCAATCTTTCACATTTCTTTATCAACTTCCAACCATTTTCCCCAGTTGACTTCCCTTGTCCCTCCACCCATCTGGATTGCATTAATGCTCCTTTCTTTTTCTTTTCTTTTTTTTCTCCTCTATCCATTCTTATATTGTGTCATCATTTCCCACACGCATTGCCCAATGCAGAAAGAATCACCACCCGGAAACATCACCTTCTGCTGTGCTTTCTGCAACCGGACTTGTTTATCTCAGATTGGCCTTTTTAGTCATCAGTGTGCTTGCAGAAAGCGTGGGATGAGTCCTTCCTGAATCTTCGTTTGCGAAGAAAAGCCAGTGAGAGATATTTCCCATATCTTTACCTTGATTTAATTTAAATATTTTGTTTCCAAATAAAACATGATTATAATATCTTAGCTTGTACTTCTAAGTCTCAGTGCTGTATATTTTAGGTATGGTTTCTCTTCTCTTTTCTTCCCTTAAATGTATCTTATTTTATAGTCGTTTTTTTTTAATGTTTAGGTGGAATCTCTTGTTATTTGAACCCACCAGCTCATATTCTAATCTCTGGAGCAGCAGAAGACAAGCTTGCCCCATCCTCAGTATGACATCCCTTCAGATATTTAAACATGGCTATCATGTCCCCTCTTCACCTTCTCTTCTCCAGGCTAAACATGCCCAGCTCCCTAAGCCACTCCTCAGAGGGCATCATGGCTACCAGACCTCCCACCATTTTGGACACACTCCTCTGGACACACTCCAGCTTCTCAATATCCTTCTTGAATTGTGGTGCCCAGAACTGGACACAGTATTCCAGGTGAGGTCTGACCAAGGCAGAATAGAGTTGCACTGTTACTTCTCTTGATCTGTCAGAGTGGTGTAGAACTGCTATAACTTTTTAATGCATATAAGCTCTGAGATCCCAGCCCTCTGCTAGAACTCCCTACGCTTCTCAAAGTTAGCTTGGCATGGTATTTCTATGCATGTTTACTCAGAAGCAAGACCTATTGTGTTTATTACTCTATAAAGGTTACTCTGATTGTAACCTTTCATGTAGACTTCAGTCTAATTTCATACCTATGACAAGAAGGAGGAGAAATGGAAGAAAAGTGTTGGCAGAACAAGTGACAGATATATATAGAGAGAGAGAAAACATGCCTAGCATCCTGTTAGTAACTTACTTATTTACTTATTTATTTGATTTATATTTCAGCTTTCTTCCAAAGTGGGGTTCAAGGTGGCTTCCAAAAATCATCAGTTAAAACAATTACAATAAAACAATTACACTAAAATTTAAAACTATTAAAATCACAGATAAAAACATTTCAAAATCACTTAAACAAAATATAACAAGATAAATCAACCATCCATTAAAAAGCCCCCCTGTTTATACATTACACATTAAAAGCTTGTTTGCATAAAAATGTCTTTGCCAACAAAAAGAAAGCAGGGAGGGGGCCAGGCTAGCCTCCTCCTGAGGCAGGGAGTTCCAGAAGGTGGGAGCAGCCACCGAGAAGGCTCTCTCTCATGTCCTCACCAAGTGAACCTGGGATGGTGGTGGGACCGAGAGAAAGCCTCCCCTGAAGTTCTTAAAACCCTTGCAGGTTTGTATGGTGAGATTCAGTCTTTCAAATAGTCTGGACTTAAGCCATATAGGGCTTTATAGGTCATGACCAGAACTTTGAATTGTGCCCAGAAACAAACTGGCAGCTAGTGAAACTGTTTTAGTAAGGGAATTGTATACTCCCTGTAACTGGCCCCGGTCAGCATTCTGGTTGAAGCATTCTGGACCCGCTGAAGTTTCTGAACAGTTTCCAAAGGCAGCCCCACGTACATTGCTTTACAGTAAACCAAACAGGAGGTAATCATAGAATCATAGAATCATAGAATTGCAGAGTTCGAAGAGACCACGAGGGCCATCCAGTCCAAACCCCCTGCCATGCAGGAAATCACGATCAAAGCATCCCCGACAGATGGCAATCCAGCCTCTGTTTAAAGACCTCCAAGGAAGGAGACCCCACCACACTCCGAGGGAGTGCGTTCCACTGCCGAACAGCTCTTACTGTCAAAAAGTTCCTCCTAATGTTGAGGTGGAATCTCTGTTCCTGGAGCTTGCACCCATTGCTCCGTGTTCCAGTCTCTGGAGCAGCAGAAAACAAGCTTGCCCCATCCTCAATGTGACACCCCTTCAAATACTTAAACAGGGCTATCATATCGCCTCTTAACCGTCTTTTTTCCAGGCTAAACATACCCAGCTCCCTAAGTCTCTCCTCATAAGGCATGGTTTCCAGACCTTTCACCATTTTAGTTGCCCTCCTCTGGACATGCTCCAATTTGTCAATATCCTTTTTGAATTGTGGTGCCCAGAACTGGACACAGTATTCTAGGTGAGGTCTGACCAAGGCAGAATAGAGCGGCACTATTACTTCCCTTGATCTGGACACTATACCTCTATTGATGCAGCCCAAAATTGCATTGGCCTTTTTAGCTGCTGCATCACACTGTTGACTCTTGTTCAACTTGTGGTCTACTAGGACTCCTAGATCCCTTTCACACGTAGTCTCATTCAGCCAGGTCTCCCTCATCCTATATCTATGCATTTCATTTTTTCGCCCTAAGTGCAGTACCTTACATTTCTCCGTATTGAATTTCATTTTGTTAGCTTTGGCCCAGCTCTCCAGTTTATCCAGGTCATCTTGAATTTTGATCCTGTCCTCCAGGGTATTAGCTACTCCTCCTAATTTGGTGTCATCTGCAAATTTGGTAAGTATGCCCCAAATTCCCTCATCCAGGTCGTTGATAAAGATGTTGAATAGCACTGGGCCCAGGACAGAACCCTGTGGCACCCCACTGGTCACATCTTTCCAAGATGAAGAGGAGCCATTGCTGAGCACCCTTTGGGTTCGGCCGGTCAACCAATTACAAATCCATTGAACTGTTAACTTGTCTAGCCCACATTTTACAAGCTTGTTTGCAAGAATGTCATGGGGAAGCTTGTCAAAGGCCTTACTGAAATCAAGGTATGCAATATCCACAGTGTTCCCTTCATCTACCAAGCTGGTAACTTTATCAAAAAAAGAGATCAGATTAGTCTGGCATGACTTGTTTCTCTGAAACCCATGTTGACTTTTTGTGATTATGGCATTGCCTTCTAAATGTTCACAGACTCTCTGTTTAATGATCTGTTCTAGAATCTTCCCTGGTATTGATGTCAGACTAACTGGACGATAATTGTTGGGATCCTCTTTTTTCCCCTTTTTGAAGATGGGGACAACGTTTGCCCTCCTCCAGTCTGCTGGGACTTCTCCTGTTCTCCAGGAGTTCTCAAATATTATTGCCAATGGCTCTGAGATTATATTTGCCAGCTCTTTTAATACTCTTGGATGTAGTTCATCTGGTCCTGGAGATTTAAATTCATTTAGATTAAGAAGGTATTCCTGTACTACCTCTTTGCTTATTCTGTGCTGGATTTCCCCTGTTGTGTCTTCTGTACTTTTATCCTCAGGTTGGTCCCCCTTTACCTATTCTGAAAACACTGAGGCAAAGAAGGTGTTGAGTAATTCTGCCTTTTCTCTGTCCCTTGTTAGCATTTTGCCATCTTCTCCACGTAGTGGCCCTACCATTTCCTTCTTCCTCCTTTTGCGGACATACCCAAAAAAAACCTTTTTATTGTTCTTAACCTCTCTAGCAAGCCTGAGCTCATTCTGTGCTTTAGCTTTTCTGACTTTACTCCTACATGTGTTCGCTATCTGTTTGAATTCTTCTTTGGTGATTTCCCCCTTTTCCCATTTCTTATACATGTTCCGTTTAAAACTTAGCTCTGTTGATATTTCTTTAGTCATCCATCCTGGTTTCTTGAGACACCTCCCATTTTTCTTCCTCAATGGTACTGTTTAAAATTGTGCCTTCAGCATCTCCCTTTTGAGAAAGTCCCATCCGTCTTGAGGTCTCTTCTCTTTTAGTATTCCCGACCATGGGATCACCCCCAGTATTTTGCTGAGTTTATTGAAATCGGCTCTCCTAAAGTCAAGAATGTGTGTGTCATGTGTCTAATGACACAAGCAAGGCCAACTCTGACACTCAAGGAACAGTCACATCTGGCGCACCAGTTTAAGCTGTGCCAATGCACTCCTGGCCACTGCTGAAACCTGAGCATCAAGACTCAGAGTTGAGTCCAGAGGAACACACAAGCTGCAAGCCTGAGATTTCAGGGGGAGTGCAACCCCATCTAGCACAAGCAGGGTCCCCATTCCTTGATCGGCCTTTCGACTGATCAGGAGCACCTCTGTCTTGTCTTATTTGTTTGCCTCATCCAGTCCATTACTAATAGGCATTGGCTAAGTGCTGAGAGAGATTCCTTTGAATCAGATGGAAAGGAGAGATAGAGGTGGGTGTCATTAACATACTATGGTCGATGTTATTGAAAGCTGCTGAGAGGTCCAGCAAAACCAACAGGACACACTCCACTTGTCTGGTTCCCTGTGTAGGTTATCCACCAAGGCAACCAAAGCTGTCTCCATCCCATAACCAGGACTGAAGCCAGATTGAAATGGATCTAAATAACCTGTTTTATCCAGGAACCCCGAGAGCTGGGAGGCTACCACACACTCTACAACCTTGCCCAAAAATGATTTGCCAATAATTATTCAGAATGGTGAGATCCAGGGAGGTCTTTTATAGTAGCAGCCTCACCACAGCCTCTTTTAGCCAGGATGGAAACTTCCCTTGCTGCATTGAGGCATTCCCCATTCCCCTCTCACTCACCCAACCTGCCTCTGGCTGCTTTCAAGAGCCAGGAAGGGCAAGGATCCAGTATGCATGTGGTGGCTCTCACTTCTCCAAGGATCCAAATTGAAACTAATCCAATAATACAGGACAAGCAGTTACCATGATTACATCCACTGGACCTGTCCCAACCATGGCATCCAAATCAGAGCAATTATGAGGGATTTTGTCTACAAAGTGTCTTGCAAATTCCTCACAGCAGGCTGTCGAGTGGTCTTTGTTCTCTTCTTGTGGGCCAGAGTGCAAAAGGATCCTGACCTCTCAAGACAGCTCCACTGGACAACACTATGCAGACCCACTGGTGGCAGAGAAGTATAATTTCTTCGCTGCCACCATTGCCACAGTCTAGGCCTTCCAATGACCCCACCCATGTTCAGTCTGACTCGTTCCAAGTCTTCCGCCATTATCACTCTGTTCTCCATCCCACTCATTTTATCACCACCAGCTCCAATAGATGGGAGGGGGCACTTAGGAGCAATTGCGTCCACCACCCTGCCCATTTCTCTATTCCAGAGATCAGCCAGGGCTTCAACAGGCTCACCTGCCAAGGCAACAGGAAACTCCCCAAGAATCATCAGGGATCTATTGTATTTCCAATTTCTATGTCTCTCTCTGGCTTTTCTTCGCAAATGAAGATTCAGGAGGACTCATCCCGCGCTTTCCGCAAGCGCGCTGATGACTAGAAAGGCCAATCCGAGATAGACAAATCTGGTTGCAGAAAGCACAGCAGAAGGTCTCCTTGGGTGATGTTTCCGGGTTGTGATTCTTTCTGTGTCGTCGTTTCTCTTCAAGACTTGTTCGGCGTGAGTTCTCAAATAAGGCTGCAGCATTGTGGATAGTGTGTCTGGCCAAGCCTGAGATGTTGTTTCAGGGAGTCCTCGTATCGCTTTTTTGAAGCGCCCCTCTTACGCTGACCCGTGGCGAGTTCACTGTAGAGTTGGTTGTGAAATCTGGACAGTGAAGAAAGTTGATAGGAAGATAATCAGCTCATTTGAAAAGTGGTGCTGGATAAGAGTTCTGTGGGTACAATGGATTACCAAAATGACAATTAAATGGGTCCTAGAACAACCAAGCCTAAGCTCTCCCTAGAAGCCAAGATGACTAAACTGAAACTGTAATACTTTGGCCATATCTTGAGAAGACACAACTCCCTAGAACAGACATTAATGCTTGATAAGGTGGAAAGCAGTAGGGAAAAAGGAAAACCCCATTCCAAATGGAGAGACTCAATCAAGGAAGCCATAATATGAGTTTGCAAGTCCTGAGTTTGCAAGACCTGAGCCAGGCAATTGATAACTGGGCTCTTGGAGATCTCTCATTCATGTTGTTGTTGTTGTTTGCATTCAAGTCATTTCCAACTTACAGCAACGTGAAGGTGAACCTCTCATGGGATTTTCTTGGCATGTTTTATTCAGAAAGGGTTTGCCTTTGCCTTCCTCTGAGGCTGTGTGACTTGCCCAAGGTCATCCAGGGGATTTCCATGGCTGAGCAGGGATTCAAACCCTGGTCTCCAGAGTCATAGTCCAATGCTCAAACCACTACACCACACTGCCTGGCTCCCTCTCTCATTCATAGGATCACCATAAATTGAAGTTGACTTGATGGCAGATAACAACAACCACAGCCACAACAACAACAAGAATGACAAGGAAAAGAGATTCCACCTCAACATTAGGAAGAACTTCCTGACAGTAAGAGCTGTTTGGAATACACTGCCTGGGAGTGTGGTGGAGTCTCCTTCTTTGGAAGTTTTTGAACAGAGGCAGGTTGGCCATCTGTCGAGAATTATTTGATTGTGTATTCCTGCATGGCAGAAGGGGGTTGGACTGGATGGCTCTTGTGATCTCTTCCAGCTCTATGATTCTATCACAACTTTGGGGAGAATTTGGTCCTTCTGGCCTTCTTTCCTTCCTCCAGTTAACCCAAGTTTCATCTCCAAGGGTGAAAGGAATTTATTCCCACCACGAGTGCTACTGACATGCTAAAAAGCGGAGAGCTAAATAATTAATGGAGCATGTACTGCAGCTGCCTGAGTTGTTGGAAATCAGCATGCTTGGAAGGTTTCTTTTAAAAAAAAAATCCCCATTTTGCCACCGGTCACACAGGGTCCTTTGTGAGGGCCCCAGTTCACAGACACAAATGGAGACAAGCAGGGCCCAGTGAGAAATGGGGCAAGCAAGCAACCCTGAAAGGCTCACTTTGGAGCCGGTGAATTAATTAACCACTTAAGTTAAAAGGCATTCAGTGGTTTAATTAATATATAATCCCTTTCAACCACTCTGCGGCACTCTCATGGAGTCTGTGCTTCCCAGTCAAGTTTGGAATGCAATGAAGATTCAAATCCATATTTGCAAGTACAGAGCAGTTCCTCTATTGGACTGTAACTTCCAGAATCCCCTAGACAGCATGTGGCTGATATTTGGCAGCAACGTACAGAAAGTACAGAGCAGCCTACCACTACCTGCCTTTTGCATGTCATCACTGTAAATTTTCCTTAAAAACAAGTTCTATTTTATTCAAGACTAACAGTGAATGCTGTTACCATGCCTTACACCCCTCCCTATTATATCACATCGTATCTCATTACTGGACATTAATTGAACATTAAAGGACACCTTCAGGGGGTCTCGTAGATCAGGTCAGAGTTCTGCTGAAGGTCACCAGGCCTAGGAGGGTGTCTGGTAGTTAAATCTTGCAAAACAACAGCATTTAACTATAGCTCCCAAGAAGCTGGGTACTCATTTTACCAACCTACAGAAGGATGGAAGGCTGAGTTAACCTTGGAGCCCTCTGGGATCGAACTCACAACCTTTGTGGCTGCAGTACTGGCATTTAACCACTGAGCCATCAGGGCTCTTTGCAACCCAACATCTCTCAATAAAACCCATTAAGAAAGGAATGTAAAAATCCTGGGATTGGTTTGCCTTCTGTCCAGGAAGCTGATAGAAAGAATATCAATTCATTTGAGAAGTAGTGCTGGAAAAGAGTGCTATGGATACCGTGGACCAAGAAATGGGTCCTAGAACGAATCAGACCTGAGCTGTCCCTAGAAGCCAAGATGACTCAACTGAGGCTGTTGTAGTTTGGTCACATCATGAGAAGGCATGACTCACTAGAAAAGACAATAATGATAGGAAAGGTGGAGGGCAGTAGAAAGAGAGGAAGGCCACATACCAGGTGGAAAGACTGAATCAAGGAAGTCATGGCCCTGAGCCTGCACAATCTGAGCACTTGAGGGCAGGGGAGTCTTGGAGACGTCTCATCCATGGGGTCACCATGAGCTGAAGTTGACTCGAGAGCAGTTAACAACAACAACTGGGAAGATATTTATTTAATACATACAGCAACCTGTATTTTGTTTTAAGAGTGGTTGGAGTGTTGGACTAGGACTCCGGGAGACCAGGGTTCAAATCCTCTCAGTCATGGAAACCCATGGAGTGACCTTGGGCAAGTCACACTCTCTCAGCCTCAGAACAAGGCCATGGCAAACCCGCTCTGAACAAACTTTGCCAAGAAAATCCTGTGATTGGTTTGCCTTAGAGCCATCATAAGTCAGAAATGACTTGAAGGCAACAACAAATATTTGGTTTTAACTTATAAATAGCTTTAGGTTCCACGCTGGGAGAACAGCAGGGTATAAGTAAGAGAACTAAATAAAATTTCAGCATCCTTATCCAGCACAGCCAAGAGTGAGGAATGCTGGGACTTCTAGTCTAACAACATTTGGAGGACCACATGGTTCCCATTGTTTCTTTAAAGGAGCAATCTAAGTTGCAGAACATGTTTTGAGTGTTTGTTTCAGCACCTTAGATAGTTCTTTTAAGTTCAGACTAAAATCCAGAGCACATTAAGTGTCCCTCACTGACATGGGAGTTGCTAGGCATCTCCACATGGGAGGTTCTTCTACCAAGGACCCAGTGAAACAAATGGCAATGTGGCTTCCATTCATTTCAATGTGGCTCGAGCAGGATCATGCTTCTTGTGTGTACATCTTTTTAAAAAAATACCACATCCAAAGACAAAAAAGTAGGAAGGAAATATTGCCAACATTTTCAAGGTGATGAGAGGAAGAGGAGGCAAGAGATGTGCACCCATATCCTGGCAGCTATCTATCATTGCTTTTCAGGTGCTATCACTAAAAATATTATTTTTAGCAGTTCACGGGTCATTTCTTTAAAATTAAAATAAGGCTTTTGGCACAAAAGTGATATATATTTCCCGCGGTCTCCGTGGAGAGGAACTTGGACTTGTAGAATTTAATGAATGAATCTTTTCTGTCATTCATCGAGGGAGAAAAGGAGAGGGGGAAATCTTTCTGCCAGAGAGGTGCTCAGCATTTTAAGAAAGGCACAGTGATAAAGCACAATCATAGATGCGCCTGCACAGCGGTGGGTCTCACTGAGTAATTTGTCTCATTCCCCAGTAAATGGAGATAAACATTGCAGCCTCAGACAACTTTTCTTAAAACGATGAGCCCAGAGAAAATGGTTGGCTCTCATGTCAGGGAATCTGTTCCAGGTTGTCGTCTGAACTTTACAAGAGCTATCCAAAGTGCTCAGCAATATGCCCCCCCCCAATAGACTTAGCACTTTAAATTTTGGACTGAAATCCACATCAGATGCACCACTCCACCAGCATCAGAGCTGCCGGCTGCCACCACCAGCTGCGCCTCCAAATCAGTATAACCCATAGATGAACCAACTGGCATGTAGTTGGTTAACTGCAGGGTTGGTTGTAAAAGGCAAGGCTACATTTCCACCAGTTTGGCTGTGGGTGAAAAGCAAGGCCTCTTTTCTGAGGCCTCTTTGGCTCAGGTTTGTTGCTACCATATCAAATGGGGAGGGATTAAGTAGCCCCTTAATTGTGTCCATTGGTTGGAATCCTTTAACACGGTCTACATTATGTAACTTTACATCTCTCTCTGGCTTTTCTTCGCAAACGAAGATTCAGGAAGGACTCATCCCGCGCCTTCTGCAAGCGCGCTGATGACTAAAAAGGCCAATCTGAGATAAACAAGTCCGGTTGCAAAAAGTGCAGCAGAAGGCCTCCTTGGGTGATGTTTTTGGGTTGTGATTCTTTCTGCGTTGTCGTTTCTCTTCAAGACTTGTTCGTCGTGAGTTCTCAAATAAGGCTGCAGCATTGTGGATAGTGCGTCTCCATGCCTCCCGATGTGAGGCCAGGGCAGACCACCGTTGGTGATCAATCTGGCCAAGCCTGAGATGTTGTTTCAGGGAGTCCTTGTATCGCTTTTTTGGAGCGCCCCTCCCACGCTGACCCGTGGCGAGTTCACCGTAGAGTAGTATTTTTGGGAGGCGATGGTCCTCCATCCTAGAAACGTGCCCTGCCCAGCGCAGCTGTGTTCTCAATATCATGGCCTCAATGCTGGTGATCCCTGCTTGTTCAAGGACAGCAACATTCGTCACATAGTCAGTCCAGTGTATATTTAGGATTGTGCGTAGACAGCGCTGATGAAAGCGCTCGAGGAGTCGTAGGTGGTGGCGATAGGTAACCCATGTTTCAGATCCATAAAGGGGGATAGACAGTACGATGGCTCTATACACACTGATTTTTGTGCTTTGCCTCAGGTGTTTATTGCTCCAGACTCTTTTGTGAAGTCTTCCAAATGCACTATATGCCTTTGCTAATCTGTGATCGATCTCTTTGTCAATCTTGGCATCTGAGGAGATGATGCTTCCCAGGTAGGTGAACTGCTGAACGGACTTGAGCACTGATTTGCCGACGGCAATGTGGGGATGGTGGTGTTCGTCCTGTGGTGCAGGCTGGTAAAGAACTTCTGTTTTCTTCAGGTTGACTTCTAGCCCAAACAGCTCTGCAGCTGTTGCAAAGCAGGACGTTAGGCGCTGCAGAGCTGCTTCTGTGTGGGCAACAAGGGCAGCATCATCGGCGAAGAGCAGCTCACGGACTAGATAGTTTAGAGTCTTAGTGTGAGCCCTCAGACGGCTTAAGTTAAACAAGCTACCATCAGTACGGTAGCGTATATAGATGCCGTCGTCTTCTTCAAGCTCTGCCATAGCCCTTTGGAGCATCGTGCTAAAGAAGATTGTAAATAAAGTTGGTGCAAGAACACAACCTTGCTTCACTCCATTAGTTATTAGAAAGGGCTCTGAAAGAGCATCGCCATATCTGACTTGACCACGCTGGCCCTCGTGTAGCAAGATAATCATTTTAAGGAATTTGGGGGGACATCCTAGTTTTTCCAGGATCTGCCACAGACCTTTTCTACTTACAGTGTCAAAGGCTTTGGTGAGGTCGACAAATGTTACATAGAGACCCTTGTTCTGCTCCCTACATTTTTCTTGCAGTTGCCTAAGGGCAAATACCATGTCTGTAGTACTCCTATTGGCTCTGAAGCCACATTGGCTTTCAGGGAGAAGTTCTTCTGCAATAGCAGGAACTAATCTGTTCAGGAGTATCCTTGCAAGGATTTTTCCAGCAATAGAGAGCAGTGTTATGCCTCGATAGTTTGAGCAGTCGGATTTTGCTCCTTTTTTCTTGTACAGGGTGATGATGACTGCATCTCGGAGGTCTGATGGCAGTTCCCCTTTTTCCCAGCAATTCACAAGGAATTCGTGGAATTTTTCGTGGAGTGCATGACCTCCGTGTTTCCAAACTTCAGGTGGGATTCCATCAATCCCAGCTGCCTTGCCGTTTTTCATCTGCTGTATGGCCATAAGGGTCTCTTCCAAAGTGGGAGCTATGTCCAATTCATTTTTCATTGGTTTTTGTATCATATATTGGATAGCTGAGGCTTGGACTACTCGGTTGGCGCTAAAGAGACTTTGAAAATGTTCAGCCCAACGGTTTAGGATGGAGGCTTTATCAGTAATTAATGTTTGACCATCTGTACTGTATAAGGAGCTTTGGACCTGATAAGTAGGTCCAAACACTGCTTTAAGAGCTTCATAAAATCCTCTATGATCACCCAGATCTGCACAGCGTTGTGTCTTTTCTGCTAAATTGATCCACCACTTGTTCTGCATGTCTCGGAGTTTTTGTTGTAGTTTGCTACATGTGAGGCGGAAAGCTGCTTTTCTTACATGACAGGTTGGCTGGGCGAGGTATGCCTGGTGAGCAGCTCTCTTCCTTGCCAACAGCTCCTGGATCTCTTGGTTGTTTTCATCAAACCAGTCTTGATTTTTCTTGTGGGAGAACCCGAGGGATTCTTCTGCAGACTGGAGGATACTGTTTTTGATATGTTGCCAAAGCACTGTAGGAGAAGGATCTGTAGGATGGTCTTCAAGTTTCGTTTGTAGGTTTGCCTGGAAGTTGTCTCTCATGGTAGCTTGTTGAAGATTGTTGACTTGGAGCCTCTTCTTTAAGATGCCACCCCTCTTAGGTTTGAACTTAAGATGAAGATTTAGTTTACATCTGACGAGGCGATGATCTGTTTGGCATTCTGCACTGGGCATCACTCGGGTATGACGGACATCACGAATGTCTCTCTGACGGACTAGAACGTAGTCAATGAGGTGCCAATGTTTGGATCGGGGATGCATCCAGGTTGTCTTCAAGCTATCTTTCTGCTGAAAGATTGTGTTTGTAATAGTCAGCTGTTGTTCTGCACAGAACTCTAGCAGGAGGCGTCCGTTATCATTGCAATTTCCAACACCATGCTTGCCTAAGACACCTTTCCAGGCTTCGGAATTCTTTCCTACTCTGGCATTGAAGTCACCAAGTATAATAATTTTATCTTCTACAGGGACTTTTTGTATGAGTTGGCGTAGGTCTGTGTAGAATTTGTCTTTCTCTACAGGGTCGGCTTGCATAGTTGGGGCATATACACTAAAGAGAACAACATGTGGGAGGCGTAAGGAAATAATGCGATCAGAGTGTCCTGTTGGCAAGGTTTCGAGTTTGGAGGCAATGGAGTTTTTAATCATGAAGCCTACTCCTGAAAGATGTTTTTCGGTTTTGGGTTTGCCAGACCAGTAAAGTGTGTAGCCGGCGCCATGTTCTTTAAGGCTGCCTTCCTCATGGAAGCGAACTTCACTAAGAGCAGCGATGTCAATATTAAGCCATGATAGTTCAAGGGCTATTAGGGCAGAACGACGCTCAGGCCGTCCACTATCTTTAGAGTCTTGCATGGTTCTGATGTTCCAGCATGCTGTTAAGGAAAATGCAACATGGGACATACAGTGAAAGAAATAAAATATGTATGTGAAAGTCACAATGACTAAGCAAGAGCAATTATGGGGCTACACAGGTGAAACTGCTAATGTAATCTAGAGGCCTGAGAGCCAAGGACAGAGGTACTGAATGCAGATTGGAAACACCTGAGAATCATTAAGTGTACAAGGTGAAATGTTGAAATACATGGGTTGGTCTTAAGCATGGATGGAACTATGTGGACCAATCAGAATGGAAGTACACACCCACTGGGTGGAAACTAACTAGTGGGTGGTGATAAACAATGGCTATAAAATTGAAATGTTTGCCAATGTATTTTTGTGCTGGAGTAGAGGTGCAGTAGTTTGGAGATATTGTGGAGTAGTGTGTAGAGATTGTGATTTGTTGACCATATAGTATATTTATATAGAAGAATAAAGTAGGTTTTATATAAAACTACTGAGTTGCCTGAGTGAATCCTGGAGACGTTTTGGAGACACCTGGAGAAGAGTGAGAAGGCTTGGAGAGTTTGTCAGGATCTTCAGCCTATTCTCTGAAACTCTGCTGCTTTGGAGAAAAGCATTAACCACTGATCTAAGCTGGTTGGCTCTGCTGCATAAAAAGGTGGTGAGTTTGAGCCAGAGGTGAAGAGCTACAACTCCCATCATCCCTGACAAGGGCTATGGGCCCAGTTACTAGAGCACCCAGCATCCACAGAAGCTAAAAGTTCCAGAGAGTGGAAGAAAGCTTTGTGGACGATAGATCAGAGCAAGCTGTTTGTGCTGCACTGATAAGCCTCGTGAGTAAATCATTTTGTGTTTTGCTTGAGCCCAGATGGGTCGGCTGTGCATACTCAGAAGGACTGTGTCAAATTGAGTCACTGCACAAATCAAGATGGAATTTCTAAAGTTTAGTAAATTAAATAGAAACAGCTACTCTACCTGGAAGATTTATGCCCAATCTCTACTAGTAAAGGAAGGTCTGTGGTCAACAGTTGAAACAGGGCTGGCAGCCGATGCTGATGAAGCCACTCAAGAGAGAGATAGTAAAGCAAAAGCCTGTCTTTATCTCATGCTTGAAGAAGACTTAATTAATGACGTCAGAGATAAAACGTCTGCCAAGGATGTGTGGGATACCTTGCAGAGATTACACACTCCTTCAACTGCTTTTGCAAAAATGCTATGGTCTAAAAGAATATACAGGCAAAAGATGGCTAAAGGGCAGTGTGTGATAGAACATTTAAAAATAATGCAAGATTTATTTGTGCAAGCTGAACTGAGGGGAGTGCAAATTAGCAAAGAGCAGCAATGCTACATTTTAGTAGAATCGCTAGACTCTTCGTGGGACAACATAACGAACAGCTTGCAGAACTTGCCAGAAGCTGAGCTTAATAGAGACTTAATTGTGGCCAGAATACTGGAAGAGAACCAGAGAA
The DNA here is from genome assembly GCA_030847615.1 of Gambelia wislizenii. Classification (NCBI taxonomy): domain Eukaryota; kingdom Metazoa; phylum Chordata; class Lepidosauria; order Squamata; family Crotaphytidae; genus Gambelia; species Gambelia wislizenii. The sequence goes on along the minus strand of JAUMIR010000001.1, from coordinate 496,491,857 downwards.
GAATGTCTGAGCAGGGTGACTCAGCAAGCTTAAAGACTGTGCCAAAACAACGAACAACTCCTGACTGGCGAACGCAGGAGGAAGCAGCCTCTACAAGGGAGCAATGGAGGTGCTTTTATTGTAAGAAGATTGGTCATCTGCAGAGACATTGTAAACATTTTGCAGCTGAGAGACGCAAGCAAGCAGAGAGCAGATGGCAGCCGCGGCAGTATCAAAAACAGTCCAGACCTCCATTTTTGAAGGACAGTGGTAATAAAAAGGGGGTTGCAACCATGATTAAGGAAAAACAAAATGCAAATTCTAAATGGCTAGTTGATTCAGGAGCCACATCTTTGATGTGTAATGATATAAATTTAATAAGTAATAGAAAATCAGCTAATGTAAATACTGTAGTTTTGGCTGATGGGAAAGAGCTAAGTACTGTAAATCAAATGGGTACTGTGTACATTCCAGGGCTAAAAGAGAATTTTAATGATGTCTTACATGTAAAGGAGTTAGAAAATAATTTGTTATCAGTAAGCAGATTAACAGAAAGAGACTACACAGTCATCTTTGAAAAGAACATGTGTAAGATAAAACTGAATGGGGAATTGCGTGGCATAGGTTTGAAAAAGGACAAACTTTATTATTTGGAGGACAATATTGATAGCTATAGGGTTGAAGAAGCTAATAACATAGAAAATATTCCAATCCACAAAGACTGCATACATGAGCTTCACAGAAAATTCGGCCATGCAAGCTTCAAATGTTTAAAAAATTTAATCAGTATGTGTCCAGATTTAAAAGTTGCTGAATGCAGAAACCACTTAGACTGTACGGTATGTCATCAGGTAAAGGTCAGAGCTTTCCCAGTAGCTAAGAAAACAAAAAGAATTGCTCAAAGACCATTTCAGTATGTACATGCAGATGTCGCCCAAGCTAATTGCTTATCCTTAGGGGGAAGCAAGTATTTCCTAGTAATTGTTGATAGGTATACAAGGTTTGCATTTGTGAGAATAATGAAAAACAAATCTGACGCTGGGCAAAGTTTAAAAGCATGGGTAAGAATGGTGGAAAGACAATTTGATAGCAGAGTAGGCACCATCATTACTGATAGAGGAGGAGAATTTTTAAATAATCAATTGTTTAACTGGTTTCAAAAGGTGGGAATAAGGCATGAAACTACAAACCCTGCTTGTCCTAGTGAGGATGGGTTAGCAGAGAAGAAAATACAAGATATAAAAAGAATTACTGCTTGTATGATGGCAGATGCAGGGGTGAAAGATAGTTTTTGGGCAGAAGCAACTTTGACTGCAATACATATCAGTAACAGATTGTATCATTCAGAAATTGAAGACATTCCCTACAGGGTATTGTATGGGAGAATGCCAAATTACAAGTACTTAAGGGTTTTTGGACAATTTGCTCATGTTTACACACCTGCTTGTTTCAGGAGGAAAGGAGAACCCAAAAGCAAAAGGCTTAGGTTTTTGGGGTATTCTGGAAATAGCTACAAGTTTCATTTGGGAGGAAAACAAGTGCAGTATTCTAGGTCTGCAAATTTCGAGAGACATGCTGGTTGGGACAAACTGCATGCCAATAAAGAAGTGTTTTTGAGATTAGGGAGTTCAAATGAGCCAGAAGCACAAACTGAACCAACCTCAGGAAACGGAGGGGTTTCAGTTAAGCAGGAAGCATCACCTAGCAGCAGTGGTAGTTCTTCCGATGATGAGATAGCATCTAGGCCTACTACTACTCGAATGACTGAAGACAAGAGATTTAGTCATAGAACTACAACTCCTAGTAGAGAAAGTGAGGATGAAAGAGACAGAACAGCAGATTTTATTCCCAGGCGTAGTCATAGAGTTAGAAAGCCTCCAGATAGGTTTGTTGTGACAAAGGCAAGAGCTTGTTTAGCAGTAGAAGAGCCTGAAAGTTTTGAAGAGTTGGAAAGTTTTTCTAGAGAAGAACAGGAAAGATGGTTTGATGCAATGGATAATGAGTTTGGTTGCCTGGTAAATAAAGATGTTTTTGAAATTGTTGACAGACCCAAAGACAAGAAAGTAATTGGTTGTAAATGGGTATACAAAAGGAAAGAAATGCCAGATGGAAGTATCAAATATAAAGCTAGGTTAGTGGCTAAGGGTTTTGCACAACAGCAGTATGAGAACTATGATAAGACATATTCTCCAACTGCAAAGCCAGAAAGTCTGAGAATGGTTCTAGCTGTAGCAGTAAAAAGGAATTTAGTTGTAGAACATTTTGATTTTGAGACAGCTTACTTGAATGCGGTCTTGGATGAAGAAATATTTATGGAGCAGCCACAAGGTTTTGAAGAAAATGGTAGTCAGAGAGTATATAAATTAAAGAAAGCATTGTATGGTTTAAAACAAAGTGCCAGAGCATGGAATCTGTGCATCAATGATGAGCTAGTTAAGCTAGGTTACAAGAGGAGCATTGCAGATGCTTGTGTTTATACAAAAGGAGACATAGTATTAGTGATTTATGTAGATGATTTGTGCGTAGCAGCAAAGTCAAAACAGGAAATTGAGTCAGTAAAAAGAGAATTGTCTAAGAAGTTTGTTTTGAAGGACTTAGGTGTATTGAAGTCTTATTTAGGTATTTGTGTTGAATGGACAGAAGAAGGACATTGTTTATTAAGTCAGAGAAATAAAATTGAAAGACTGATTGAAAAGTGTGGATTACAGAATGCAAAAATAGTAAGAGCTCCAATGACAACTGGTTTTGTGTCTGAGGAAACAACTAGAGCGTTTGAGGACAAGACTTTCTTCAGAAGTATAATAGGATCTTTACAGTTCATATCTTGCCACACCAGACCAGACATTTCTTATGCTGTAAATGTATTGTCTAGAAGGGTTAATGATCCAAAAATTGAAGACTGGACAGCGGTAAAACATTTATTGAGATATTTGAAAGGAACCTTAGATAGGAAATTGATTATAAGAAACAATAGTTCAGATCTAGATTGTTATGTAGACAGTTCATTTGCATCAGAATTAGGAGACAAGAAGTCAGTTACAGGAATGATAATTAAATATAGTGAAAGTCCAATAGTTTGGAGAAGTAGAAAACAAACTAATGTAGCGATAAGCACAACGGAAGCAGAATTCGCTGCTTTGAATGAGATAGTAAATGAGGTACAGTGGATTAAGCAATTGCTAAATGATTTAAATGAAAGTTACAAGATACCAGTGGAAATTCTGGAAGATTCACAGTCATGCATAGCGATGGCTGAAACTGAAAGTTTGAAGAACAGAACAAAATATGTTGGTGTAAGATATCAAAATGTGCGAGACATGGTTCAGAAGGGTGAAATAGAATTGAGATATATAGAAACACAACACAACATAGCAGATTTGTTCACAAAAGCATTGACAGTAGAAAAACATGAAAGGCTGACACAAATGGTTGGAATGACATTGTAAGACACATGCAATATTTTATTTCGGAGGGGATTGTTAAGGAAAATGCAACATGGGACATACAGTGAAAGAAATAAAATATGTATGTGAAAGTCACAATGACTAAGCAAGAGCAATTATGGGGCTACACAGGTGAAACTGCTAATGTAATCTAGAGGCCTGAGAGCCAAGGACAGAGGTACTGAATGCAGATTGGAAACACCTGAGAATCATTAAGTGTACAAGGTGAAATGTTGAAATACATGGGTTGGTCTTAAGCATGGATGGAACTATGTGGACCAATCAGAATGGAAGTACACACCCACTGGGTGGAAACTAACTAGTGGGTGGTGATAAACAATGGCTATAAAATTGAAATGTTTGCCAATGTATTTTTGTGCTGGAGTAGAGGTGCAGTAGTTTGGAGATATTGTGGAGTAGTGTGTAGAGATTGTGATTTGTTGACCATATAGTATATTTATATAGAAGAATAAAGTAGGTTTTATATAAAACTACTGAGTTGCCTGAGTGAATCCTGGAGACGTTTTGGAGACACCTGGAGAAGAGTGAGAAGGCTTGGAGAGTTTGTCAGGATCTTCAGCCTATTCTCTGAAACTCTGCTGCTTTGGAGAAAAGCATTAACCACTGATCTAAGCTGGTTGGCTCTGCTGCATAAAAAGGTGGTGAGTTTGAGCCAGAGGTGAAGAGCTACAACTCCCATCATCCCTGACACATGCAAGTGTCAGTTTATTTACACCTTTGGAGGCCGGTGTGTGCCTTTGTTTCTTTGCCTTGGTTTGACCGCATCAGAAGATTCCCGTTGGCCGCGGCTAGCCAACCAGGTAGTTGGGGATGAGCTTTCTTTAGGCCACCTTTTCTAGGCCCCTCTCCATATGGAGCAAGCAGTGCTCTCCTTAAAAAAGGCTGCTTGGTCGTTCAGAATGCTGCCGAACAAGACTGTCATCTCCCGGGTCAGGCTTGAGCGACCAATGTCCTGAACCGCCTGCATGCAGGGTTGGGGCTGCGGCTTCCAGTGCATCTTTACACCTGCCGGTTTCGTCCCTCGCCAGTCGCTACAGGGCTTTTTTGGAAATGGATTTGTCCTTCGAGCCTGTGCAATGGATTTTTCTGGTGGAGCGCAGCGTGCACAGAACTGGCCTCACCCTTTAAACCAGAGATTCATCTGCCGTGGCCTTGCAAGCATGGACGTGGCAGCGAGGTCCTCGGGCCGTAGGTTTGATTAGAGTTTCCTTCTCTTAGATGGTTGACCTTACAGGGTTGGACAAGCACCATCTGCCCGGGTTTGGGATTAGAGTTTTCCTTCTCCTAGGACGGTTGCCATAAGGCTAGAGAGCCCATCCTGCCCTTTGACGCTCTTTGTCAGACCCTTCGGTTTTGACCTGTCTGGCATGGGAGACCCTACCGGTGGCTATTATGCCACCGCCAGCATAGCTCAAAACGTCATTAGGGTACGCAAGCCTCTCTCCCACGACAAGGGGGCGTCAATGGAGAGGGTAACTTTACATATACTTAGGAGATTATCAGACACAGCAAATGTAGCACAATCACAATGCTAGCGGAATGCAAAAGGACACCAATATCAGACAACAGCGTCCTTTTGCGTTTCACTAGTATTATGCTAATGTACCTTTTTCTTGACAGCAGAAGCCGTCAATAGATCCCCCCTTTCGTTTTCGTGCTGGCATTGCCGGCATGCGAAACCTCGGGCCATTTAAATCTCGTCACTGCAGCAAGAATGGCCGGTCCAGAGCGAACACTTCCAGGTGAGATCAGGTCATCCAGGTAAGTTTCACTCTTTTTATGACCCTCCCTGGGTAACTTGTGAATTTTAAAGTGTATGTATGTGCTTTGTGTAACTTTTTATGTGTTCGTTTTGTTTTTATTTTTTAATTTCCCAAACGACAAAGTCTTGAGGGATTTCGAACAAGGAAGTGAATGGGGCTACATTCACTTTCTCTTTATTGCTGGGGTTGCCTTTGCTGGGAAAGGAAGGTAAGTGCGGGGGGAGCGTTCTTTTGCTGCCATGAAAATGCCAGGAAAAGAACGTTTTAAAGGGATTGTATGATAATCTCCTTAGCTACATAGCAGAGACACTAAGAACTTTATCAGATGCTGCCCTTAAAACCTTCTTTTGCTGGCATTAAAAAAAAAAACATTTCTATGGGGGCAAAAAAACACTCCCCACACACACACTTACCTTCTTCTCCTGGCAAAGACAGTGGAATACGCTACCTTGGAGTGTGATAGAGTCTCCTTCTTTGGAGGTTTTTAAACAGAGGCTGGATGGCCATCTGTCGGGAATGCTTTGATTGTGTATTCTTGCATGGTAGAATGGGGTTGGACTAGATGCCCCTTGTGCTCTCTTCCAACTGAGTCTATGGTTCTATGAGTTTCACCATTGCCTTCCTCTGGATATAGAGCACCTGCTATTCCCTGGCAGTCTCCCTTCCAAGTACTAACCAGGCCTGACCTGCTTAGCTTCTGCAAACAGACAGGATCTGATGCCTTCTGTGTATTTAGGCAAACAAATATTCATTTGTTTGTGAAGTCAAAGGCTTTCACGGCCGGCATCCATAGGTTTTCTTTGGGGGTTTTCTGATCTCTGAGGCCGTATTCTGGAAGTGTTTATGCCTAATGTTTCACCTGCATCAGTGGCTTGCATCTTCAGAGAATGATGGGGTAGGAGTGTGGGGGGGGTTATATACTGTGAGTCCCCGTTGGAGCGGATATGTACCTTTGGGTATTTGGATGGCCAGTTCCTGGGGGAAGATATGCAAGGAGGATTAACCATGTGTGCCTTGCATATCTTCCCCCAGGAACTGACTATTCAAATACAAAAATTTACATAGTCTCTCCAACAGGGACTCACAATATAGAAACCCCACACACCCCTACACAACCATTCTCTGAAGATGCCAGCCACGGATGCAGGCGAAACATCAGGAATAAACTCTTCCAGAATAGACTCTTCCACAGTCTGGAAAAAAACCACAGAAAACCTATTCATTTGTTTGTTGTCCTATGCATTCAAGTGGACTTCGACTTAATGGTCATCCTATCCTCCTGCAAACAAATTGGCAAGATTTGTTTGCAGGGGATGGGGTGCCATTGCTTTTACCTGAAGAAAAGAGAGTGCGACTTGCCCAGGGAGGGATGGTGATAAATCTCCTCCAGGTTTTAGTCTGAACTTGAAAGGAGCTCTCCAAAATGCTGGAGCTGCTTTGGGAATAGGGTTCAGCATTGTGGATAGTTCTTTTAAAGTGTAAAATGGGCATGGATTCACAGCCCCACTGATATGGAAACCACCTGGGCCTGCAGAGAACTGGTCCGCAATTTACCCCATGAACACCCATTCCATGGGCCAGACTGGCACATCTCAGCACGCCAGAAGTGACATCTGGTACTCTCTAGGCAGCCCTGGTGGCTCAGTGGTTAAATGCCAGTACTGCGAGCCACAAGGTTATGAGTTCAATCCTGCAGGGCTCCAAGGTTGACTCAGCCTTCCATCCTTCCATAGGTTGGTAAAATGAGTACCCAGCTTATTGGGGGCAATTAGCTAAAAAACATTGTAAACCACTTCAGGAATGCTTCAGCACTGATAGGAGTATAGTGCCAATAGGGGTATAGTGTCTAGATCAAGGGAAGTAATAGTGCCACTCTATTCTTCTTTAGTCAGACCTCACCTGGAATACTGTGTCCAGTTCTGGGCACCACAAATCAGGAAGGATATTGAGAAGCTGGAACGTGTCCAGAGGAGGGCAACCAGGATGGTGGGAGGTCTGGAAGCCATTACGCCCTATGAGGAGCAGCTTAGGGAGCTGGGTATGTTTAGCCTGGGGAAGAGAAGGTTAAGAGGGGACATGATAGCCATGTTTAAATATTTGAATGGATGTCATACTGAGGATGGAGAAAGCTTGTTTTCTGCTGCTTCAGAGACTAGAACATGGAGCAATGGAGTTAAACTACAGGAAAAGAGATTCCACCTCAACATTAGGAAGAACTTCCTGACAGCAAGAGCTGTTCGGGAAGTGGAATGCGCTGCCTGGGATTGTGGTGGACTCTCCTCCTTTGGAGGTTTTTAAACAGAGGCTGGATGGCCATCAGTCGGGAATGATTTGATTGTGTATTCCTGCATGGCAGGGGGTTGGACTAGATGGCCCTTGTGGTCTCTTCCAACTCGATGATTCTATGAAATATCAATGCTATTGCTAGCTGCCCTTTTCGGCACTATTATGGCAATATATAGGGGAGCACAGACCACAGTGTTTGCAAGCAGTTTCAGACAGTTTGGTGTGGCATTATATTGGGGTTCCATCCCAAATTCCATCACACAACCCCACACCCATGCACCTGCTTCTGGCTGTCAAGAACAGAGTTCTTGGATGTCAGTGTTTCAGATCAACCGTTTCCCCAAGTGCAAAATATATATTATTAATTCATTTATTTATAGAATATATACTCTGCCTTTCTCCTGAGATGAGATCCAAGGCAGCTTACAGCAGTTGGGGGAAAAAATAGCTTAAATCTCATTTACAAAGGTTAGAAAGGAATTAAATAATATTATTTAAAAACCACAGTTGAAAACAATTAAAACACATTTAAAATTTAATTAGTGATAAAAGAAAAAAAGTACATCAGACCACTTCACACATGCACTGTGTGTGCGTGTATGTGCCTTCAAGTCACTGGTCAACTTAGGGTGACCCCATGGATTTCACACAGTTTTCTTAAGCCAGCAATACTCCAAGGTGGTTTTGCGAGTTCATTCCTCTGAAATAAAGCCTACAGCACCTGGTATTCCTTGGCAGTCCTTCTGGGCTTGGGGAAGTTTCTTCTTTTTGGACTGTCACTCCCAGAATCCTCCAGTCAGCTATCCAACAGTCCAAAAAGGCACTTTTTCCCATGCTCCTGAAGTTCTAGCTTACCACATTTGGGGAAAAGGGACCAAGGTCAGATCTGTGTATACATGCCTTCAAGTTGCCTGTCGACTTATGGTGACCCCCATGAACTTCATATTGTGTTTTCTTAGGCAAGGCATGCTCAGAGGTGATTTTACCAGTTCCTTCCTCTGATATATGGCCTACAGCATCTGGTATTGGTTGGATGTCTCCCCTCCAAGTTTGAACCAGGGCTTTCCCTGCTTAGCTTCCACGGATGCTTTAAAGTTCAGACTAAAACCAAGAACATGTCCAGTGCCACACTGCACCTTCCTTTAAAAACCAAGGATCTGGCAGCCCCATCCTGCACTTCACAGTCTATTTGGTCCCTTTCTGGCAGCCTTACAATGCCCTAATTCATCACAAGTGAAATATGTACTCCAAAAAGCTGTGATGCGGATCCACGTGCCTTCCCTCTGGGTTGTAACACAAGCAGAATTTGATAGAGATAACTGTGGTTTACACGTATGTAACCAAAGAGGAGAAAGTTGCCCTGAAAAAGGAATCCAGGTGAAATGAGGTATGAAATTGGAAATGTAGCTCCCTGTGCTGTTCCAGCGGTGGGCTTTAGACAGAGAAGTGGCACTCGCTGAAAAGACAAGGAATGGAAATTAGATCTGAGGTTTTTTGCGCTCCAGGGTTGCCAACCTTCTGGTATTCTTCCAGGCTGCCAGAAATATGCTTCTCCGGTTCTGTTCAAAAGGAAAAGGAGGAACCCCAGTTTTGGAAATGGGGTGTGGGATATGGGAGGTTTTAGGGCATAACTTTGTGCTCAAGGATTTATGTGACAGTTTACAAGGCCAACCTGTTAGTGAACTGAGATGTTGCACAATTGGATTTGCAGCCCATGGTGCATATGTGAAATGTGTAATGCACATCTATATATGCAATGCATAATGCTCAATGTGGAATGTGAACCCTCCACTTTCTTCTTGTCTTCTGCTAGCTGGAAGTTTCTTAGCAGCATTGGCAGTGAAGGAGGTGATGGTGAAGGAGGGCTGGAGAAATGACTTTTCCAGCAGCATATATGCAGTAAAAAAAAAATGCAATAAAAGCTTGATCTGGGAAAGGGGATTCTGCTCTAGCCGATCCTACTCTGGCTCTGTGGGCCTACCTACAACAGGCAAGGTTAACAGCAGCTGCCTCCAGAATCACTTACCGAGCATACATGAATAGCAAAACAGAGAGCTTGTCTACATGAGCTATTTACCCCATCTTGCCCCTGTCTTAGAGCGCTGCAGTCCTGATGATTCATAGTTTTGCCCTGTTTTGCCCCTGGTTCATAGAAACAACTTAACCTTGACCAGGAAGCCTATCCGGAAAACAGCTTGCATCAAGTGTATGTACGTTAGCCTGAAAACCAGGGATAGTTTGGGGATTCTGTTGGTATACTGGCCACCCTGTTGCTTAACAGACTCCCTAACTGAGCTGACCCAGCTGATCTCTGAGTTGTTGTTGGAGTCGCCCAGACTTTTGGTTTTGGGCGACTTCAACATTCCACTCGAGACCAGCATGTCAAATCTAACCGGTGCGGCTCAGGAGTTCATGGAAACCATGACAAACATGGCCTATCCCAATTGGTTGATGGGCTTACACATTGTGCAGGTCATACCCTCGAAGCAATCTTCAGTACAGAACAGGAATATCTGTGGGCAGAGGTTACAAAAACCTCCGCATTGTCATGGACGGATCACTTCCTAGTCAAGATGGAATTAAGAGCCACTGTCTGCCCCTCCGGGCGTGGCGGACCCAGTAGAACAGTCCATCCTTGAAAGCTAATGGAACTAATTGGTTTCCAGAAAGCCCTAGAGGGTTTAATGGTTGATAACGCCGGTGATTCTATTGAGGCTTTGGTCAGCATCTGGAACACTGATCTTACCAAGGCTATCGACACAATTGCTCCCAAGCGTCCTTTCCAGCCCGCCTCTAATCGTAAGCCCTGGTACACAGAGGAGCTTAGGAGGATGAAGCGAACTGGACAATGGCTAGAGTGCAAATGGCGGAGAACTCGACTCTTATCCGACAGAACTCGCCATAGGAAGCATCTCGACTCCTATCGGGCAGCAATACGTGCATCACACAGATCCTTCTGCTCTGCACATATTGCATCTCCAGAGTCCTGCCCAGTAGAGCTGTTTAAGGTGGCGGGGGAGCTGACACAGGTTCCTCCTGCGCCAAACCCCCTACTTAACCCAACGACAGCCTGCTGCGATGCATTTAACATCCACTTTGCAGATAAAATCTCTCAGAAAAGAGCCGACTTGGATGCCAATGTTCTGACAAAATCCATAGAGGAGGCGTCCGACAACTCCGTTGATGGCATTTTACTGGATCAGTTTCAATCGGTGAGTACCAATGATGTGGACAAGCTCCTTGGAAGAGTGAGAAAGACGACTTGCCCTCTTGATCCCTGTCCATCTTGGCTAGTCGTCCGGGGTGGGACGCGTTGAGAGTATTCCTACGGGACACAATCAATGTGTCCTTCAGGGAAGGTATCGTACCATCTTGTTTAAAGGAGGCGGAGGTTAAGCCACTCCTGAAAAAACCTTCCCTGGACCCCTGGACAGGAACAACTACAGACCAATGTCCTTGCTACGTTTTTTAAACAAGGTGATCGAGAGGGCAGTTGCTTCCCAACTCCAAGTCGTCTTGGATGAAACCGATTATCTTGATCCATTTCAAACCGGCTTCAGGACAGGATATGGAGTTGAGACTGCCATGGTTGCTCTAACCAATGACCTCCGCCTGAGCATCGACAGGGGTAGTGTGACCCTGCTGGTGCTCTTGGACCTCTCAGTGGCCTTTGACACTATAGATCACTCCATCCTCTTGGATCGCCTGAGAGAGTTAGGAATTGGAGGCACTGCTCTGCTGTGGTTCCAGTCCTTTCTCTCAGGCAGATCCCAGAGGATGAGGCTCAGGGACAGTTGCTCTTCCAGAATTGAACTTAATTGTGGCGTCCCTCAGGGTGCCATTCTGTCCCCAATGCTATTTAACATTTATATGAAGCTGCTGGGAGAGATCATCCAGAAGCATGGAGCTCAGTGTCATCAGTACGCTGATGACACTCAGATATATTTCTCCATGATCAGATCGTCGGCTCAGACTTCAGATGGTGTCTCTCCTCTCAATGACTGTCTTAGAGCGGTAATGGATTGGATGAGGAAAAACAGATTGAGACTAAATCCAGACAAAATGGAGGTACTGACAGTCACAGGCCCAAAACCAGGCCTGGAAATACAACTTCCAGTTCTGGATGGAGTCACACTCTCCTCCAGGGACTGTGTTCGCAGTTTGGGGGTACTCCTGGACTCGTCTCTCCAGATGACAAATCAGGTAAATGTGACAGCCAGGAATGCCTGTTATCAGCTTCAGCTGATACGCCAGCTGCGCCCTTACCTAGATACAAGGGATCTGGAAACTGTGGTACATGCTTTCTAACCTCACGTCTGGATTATTATAACACAGTCTACATGGGGCTACCCTTGTGCCTAACCCGGAAACTTCAACTGGTACAAAATACAGCAGTCAGGTTAATTATGGGTACATCTAGGAGAGAGCATATAACACCTGTGCTTAAATCTCTCCACTGGCTGCCGATCAGTTTCCGGACACAGTACAAGGTGTTGGTTTTAACCTTTAAAGCCCTACATGGCTTGGGTCCATCTTATCTCCGGGACCACCTCATCCCATATGATTCCCCCCCCACGCACTTCGGTCCTCTGGGAGGAACCTGCTGCAGCCTATGAAAACTAGGCTGTCGCAGACCTCCCAGAGGGCCTTCTCTTCTTCGGCTCCCAGACTTTGGAATGGCCTGCCGGACGAGATCCGTCTTATCACTACTCTTGATAGCTTCAAGAAGGCGCTAAAGATGGATCTCTTCCGACAGGCCTTCCCAGAATAACTTCCCGGCTCAAGTGGAGTTGATTGCCTACCCACCCGCCTGCCGCTATTGCCATTTATTTGGGAGGGGGTATATTGTATTGTATTTTATGTTTGTTTTAATTCTCCACTAGTTTAATTTAGTTTTAAGGGGTGGGAGGGTTAGGACTGGGAAGGATTGTTTTAACTTGCTGCTGTTTTAATCCTGTTGTACGCCAGCCCAGTTGCTGAGCAGAGGGGCGGGTTAAAAATAAAAAATATATATTATTATTATTATTATGATGGGCAGTTCTCACCACCCCCAGGGCAGACACAGGGGGAAGACAGAGTAAGGCTCGATCCAATGTTCTAAAATGAGTCTCTTTCAATCTGTTTCCACCTGAAGGAATGGATTGGGCCCTGCAGGAGTCTCTTCCAGCTGGTTGGCCCTTGCTGTTGCTGCTAATCTGCCTCACTCTCCCAGAAGGCAGGAAGGAGTCCCGCAGCATGTGACCAAGGCTGGTCACACGCAGGGGGACCTGGTCACATATTGCAGTCCGACTTCCTGCCTTCTGAGACAGTGAGGAAGATCATGGTGTTGGCGTCTGCAGAGACGGGACAGCATGCCTGTCTGGACTCCAGCCCAGTAACAGGGAAACAACGGGTCTGAACCATGGCAAAGATATACCAGCAGGGAACCAGTGTATCCAGGGTCATGTAGATGAGCCCTAAGAAAATCCTATGAAATTAATGGGGTTGCAATAAATCAACAGGTAACTTGAAGGTGCACACAACCATACTAGTCCACTTCACAGAAGTACAGAATTGGAGTTCCTTACAGACCTCAGGATTCCAAGGGAAGGAGTCGAAACTGTTTAAGCATGTCAAAACATTGCAACTGTGTAGTTCAGACACACTTTAGGCATTTGAGAACCTCTGCAAAGGAAAGCCATCATTCAGCCATTCTGAAGATGGCGAGTGTCACAAGAGGCACAGAGCTGGATCTTGCACCCATTCTAAAATCCAGCGCCTGTTGAGCTGCAGGTGACACAGTGGTTCAGCCGCAACCATTCAGCAAAGTAAAATGAAATGATAAAACAGCAAGGAACGGAGCCCAGGAGGGTGGAAAAGTGAAAGAGGAGTGCCACCTACTGGATCTAGAGACCCGCAGGTGCAGACATGCTTTTGCTGCTATACTTGTCACCTGTTCCATGATGGCTGTTTGTGGTGGGGAAAGCAGCTTTTGTTTTAACACAGGAGAAACAAGAAACAAGTCATTATTCCATCTGAAACCCCTTGGGCTGCACAGACTCTGCACAGACAAATTCTGCAGCAAAACAAGCCCAGAAGCTGGATTCTGGTATTGTGTGGGAAAATGGCAGAGGTGACAATGGTGATGCTCTCTAACCCAATAGGCACTGCCGACGTGACTAAGCACAGAAGCCTTACGTCCTGCCAACCTGTTCAGGCGCAGAAGCTCTTCTAAGAGGAGACATCTGGGTTCCTTGGTGCACAAGGTAGAAAGGTCCAGAGTGAGTAAGCAAGGACTGTCTCAAGCAAGTATATAAACTGTGCAGCCCTCCAGGTCATATGGGACTACATGTTCCATCATCCCAAGCCAGTGAAGAATGCTGGGAGATGCAGTCCAACAACCTCTGGAATGCTGTATTATTGCCAACCCTGATCTACATCAACTGGCAATCCATGGCATCTGATGGCTCCAATATCAGTAGAAAGGTAAATCCACTTCAAGTTTTAGTCTGAAATGTGAAAGATTCCATCCAAGGTGCTGAATTTATTTTGGTGTACCTTTTTTTATACCTCCTGGAAAGTCTAGGAGCAAAACCTAGATTCACCACTCTACTGACACCAACCACCACAGTTGTCCATAGAGATGATGGGATGTCTAAACTACAGCTCTGTCATAAAACCATGGGATCTTAGAATGATAGAGCAGGAAGAATCAGAGAACAGGGCTGGGCATCAATTGGAAAGGAAACATAGCATAATAGAATTCTAGAACTGGAAGGGACCACACAGGCTATCTAGTCCAGCCCCCTACCATGCAGGAATACAGAACTAAAGCACTCACAAGAATCATAGAATCATGCTTTAACAGGAAAGGGAACCAAGCATTAACAGGAAAGGGAAACTCACAGATGGTTGGAGTGTTTATATAAAAAGTCCGCAGCAATTAGGGAACACCTGTGAGACTCAGCTGGGCTAAAAATAACCCAGCACCTCTTCTGGAAGAGCATAGCAAACAACCATCCCTCTTGGTAGGAGCTATGCTGGTGCTGTGTTCTGTGAACATTTTCCTGTTACCTTGGACTCTGCTTTCATCTCCTGACCTTGCTTCTAGATTTCTCTTTGGACTGCTTGCCTGGACTGCTTGCCCAACTGTGTATGACTTGGACCAGACTGGATTACCTCTATGCTTCTGGTGAGCTTGACTGGTTCCCTGCCTCTTCCTGGAACTTTGAACTCACTCAGAGGGAGTCTGAGCTGCTACCAAGAGCAGAACAAGACATTGAGTCCCACTAGTCTTATGCACACTAGATAGTAAAACACAGACCAGTTTCCTGTTAGTGACATATTCAAGTGTAAGTCCAGTGTATGCCAGTGTATGTCTTTTTTCTCAGCAGATGATGTAATCGTTCTGCATCTGGCTACGGGGACATAGCCAGACACTTATATATTTTATATTAGTTATTTATTTTCTCCAACCACCACCTCCCACTCTCCACCAGCCACCTAATAGCCATGGGGAGGGGTACTGCAGAGGAATGGTGAGCCTTGGAGGTGGCGAAAAGGGAGCCATAGCACAGTTCCACTGTGAAGCTTTTATGCTGTGCCCAGTGATGTAGGATTTCAACCACTAGTTGCTTTTCAGCCAACAAGTGAGTTTTGCCCACTCTCGAGCAAGAAAAGAAGTTCTCCAAAAAGAGTCCTGTGGGCCACTTTCTGAGACAGATGTTTTGCGGCTTCCAGACCTCCACTCTCAAACAACATAATGAGACTGTGTGTCTTTTCACGTCACTCTTTGAATCTCACTTCCTTTTTAGCATTTTTTAATTAAATGGGTTTGCGACGTCTCCTTGGACAAACTATTATATTCAAAGATATTGCATTTCACTCAAGTAGATGAAATTAGATTTAATTAATTTCCACTAATTGAAATTCTAGAAGAATTTGAAGAAAGTTGAGACAGAGCTAAATCTTCCTTCTTAAAAAAAAAATCTTAGTGAAGAGGACTGCAACTATGACACCTATGGGGTGTTTTATCTTCAGGGAGAAAGAAAGGATTCTGAACTTCCAACAAAATGAATAGAAGACAGTGGTTGAGGTCCTACATCAGGGTTGCATAGTATAAATCTCCACATGAGGAGTTACATGTTGAGGATGCAGTCCTGCATGGCTGAGTGTAGCATAGTAGTTCCACTTGTGGAACTGCACCATGCTGAGCCATTTACAGTACCAACACCCCCAAACCTACCATAGAGCCATTGAAAGCCTGGAGGATAGCAGGAGAGGATCACAGAAGCATTTGGCTATGTCCCCATAGCCATATGTAAAGCAGTTGCATCATCCACTGAGCTGTATCAGAGTCCTCCAGAGAACTCAATGGCTGATGTAATCATTTTACATCTGGCTACAGGGACATAGCCAGATGCCGCTGTGATTTATACACATACACACTTCACCAGGCATGAAATGACCACAGTGGGATCTTCAGCAGCTTTACAGTCAGATGGGATACACTCAGATGGGCCCCTGAAAACGCAGGCTCCCAGTTTGGTAGTACTCTTGGATTCAGCTTTGACCAAGAGTGCTTTTGCACAGTTAAAGCTAGTGTGCCTACTGCACCTGTTCCTGGAGAGGTCAAATCTGGCCATGATACATGCCGTGGTTACATCCCATTTGGATTATTGTAATGTGCTTCAGTTGGCCCAAAGAGCAGCAGCCAGGTTGCTGACTGAAGCTGGTTAAAGGAGCACACAACTCCCTTGTTGCAACAGCTCCATTGGCTGCCGGTCTGATTCTGGGCACAACTCAAAATGCTGGTTTTGACCTATAAAGCCTTTGACCCTACACAGCTTGGGTGCAGGTTGTTTGCTCTATCAGCTGCTCTGGCTGCCAGTCAGATCTCCAGCACAATTCCAAGCACTGATTATGACCTATGAAGCCCGCTGGGGCTCAGACCTAAATTATCTGACCGATCCTTTTCCCCCTATGAGCCTGCCTGGGTCCCTGAGATCTTCAAGAGAGGCCTTGCTCTCAGTCCCACCACCTTCACAGGTATGATTGGTAATGGATGTGAGACAGGGCCTCCCTGGTATCTGCCCCTCAGTTCTGGAACTCCCTCTCTAGGGAGGTTAGCATGGCTTCCTCCTTGGTGTCCTGTCAGCCAGCAAAGGCTTTTCTATTCTGGCTTGGAAAACTGTTTTTGTTTTTTGTTTTTTTGTTTTTTTAAAGGAAGGGCTTTTTAGAGAATGTGGTGCAGTTTTAATTGTGTGGGTTTTTTAGACTGCTTTTCAACATTCTAATTGTATAGAGTCATAGAGATGTTACCCAAATTGTATGGGGGTCCATGGGATCCACTCGTGACCTTTGAGTTATGATATTATATTGGGGAATTTTAGTTAGCTCAAAAAGTCTGGCAATGAGAGGCCAGGTTGCACACTGGTACCTCTGAGCATATCAAGAGGACCAGGCAGCAAAAGTTGTTGTAGCAGGTTGCATTCATTAGGCAAAGAAATGAGCACACACACAGGCGTGTGTCTAAACTATTTCTCATTACTAAAACATATTATAGTGATACAGTTGCCCCTCCACATTCGCGAACTCAGCATTCGCGGTTTTAATTATTCGCAGTTTTGGGAGGGCCCCCCCGGGCCCCCCCGGGGCCCCCCAAAACCGCGAAAAGGGGCCTCCGGAGGCCCCTTGAAAGCCCTGGGAAGGAGCAGGGAGGGCCGGGGAGGCGTTCACGGGGCCTTTGGAGACCCTCCAGAGGCCCCGTGAAGGCCTGAGGTGGGTGGAGGGAGGCCGCGGAGGCCTTCACGGAGCCTTCGAAGGCTCCGTGAAGGCCCCGGGGAGGGAGGGGGGAGGCCTTCACGGAGCCTTGGAAGGCTCTGTGAAGGCCTGGGGAGGGTGGTGGGAGTCTGCGGGGGCCTTCACGGAGCCTTGGAAGGCTCCGTGAAGGCCCCGTGAAGGCGCTGGGGAGGGAGGGGGGAGGCCTTCACGGAGCCTTCCAAGGCTCCGTGAAGGCCTGGGGAGGGTGGGGGGAGTCCACGGGGGCCTTCACGGAGCCTTCGAAGGCTCCGTGAAGGCCCTGGGGAGGGAGGGTGGAGGGTGGGGGGAGGCCTTCACGGAGCCTTCGAAGGCTCCGTGAAGACCTGGGGAGGGTGGGGGGAGTTCGCGGGGGCCTTCACGGAAGGCCCCGGGGAGGGAGGGGAGAGAGTGTGGGGAGGCCTTCACGGAGCCTTCGAAGGCTCCGTGAAGGCCTGGGGCGGGTGGGGGGAGTCCGCGGGGGCCTTCACGGAGCCTTCGAAGGCTCCTTGGAAGGCTCCGTGAAGGCCTGGGGAGGGTGGGGGGAGGCCGCGGAGGCCTTCACGGAGTCTTTGAAGGCTCCGTGAAGGCCCTGGGGAGGGTGGGGGGAGGGCAATCAATATTTGCGGTTTTTTTACATTCGCGGGGGTCCTTGGAACCTAACCCCCGCGAATGTCAAGGGACAACTGTATTTACAATGAGTCTGAGACTCCTGTCATACAGACTACATATCACAACACAATGTAGAGCACAGTCCTGTCATTGAACAGCCCACACAAACTACACAGTCTCAGAGCATAATCCAACTCAATAATACAGAGACAGTGGCTCTCACTGTCATGCCCCATGAGTCTGATGAGGGTATGGAATTACTGGAGGAGGAGGATATGGCAGGAAATGGCCCTACGGACCCTGGCACAGGTTTATCTACACTGGTGCCAGCAGGGAACGCTGCCAACCTGGAGGCTCAAGCAGAAGAAGAGCCTAGTCTAGTGGGCTGGCACCAGCCCCGGCAGAGAGTCCTGCCAATGCAGATAAGGACAAAGAAGAAGAGCCGGACTTATCTCCACCGTCATACACCCAGCAGCGAGCTCAAAAGGAAGCTCAAAGGAAATCTCTGAGACACTATGAGAAAAACCTGCTTGTCAAGAAGCATCTGACAAAGCCTTGATTGCTACATATATGCTGGGGAAGCGATGGAAGCTTCGTTAGAGGTCAACTGATCTTCCTGGAGAAAGCTTCCTGCTGACTTTGTTGCCTTGATCCTTGCTGCTTTGACTTGTGCCTCAACCTCGGACTGTTCCTGATTACTCTGCTGCCTGTTTCCCTCTGACTTACAGACTTGTTTCGACCCACGCTGCCTGCTGTAAGCCCTTGACTTTCTTGGACTGTGTTTGCAGTCTGGTGTACTCATTAAAATCTGGCTTGCTGTTTGTATATACTTTGCTGGCTGGTATCAAGCTTTTCCGGACACTCGCACACATTCTCTCACAGAGATAAGGATTTTGGCCTTCTTCTTTCCCACACTAGCTTCCCAGGTCTAATCAAGATATGCTAGCGAGCTGCATTTAGCCTTCTCATTACTGGCCCCTGCAGGATGTAGCATACCATACTTGCTCTTTATACTATAAATTTCCAGGTTGCATATCCCAGCACCCTGACATGGGTAACTTATGGGATCTTTGCACCAGTGTATACCAGTACTAACTGAGGAGCCTGCAAGCCAAAGTGAAATATATATATTTTTTGTTAGAAAATAATCATGGAAGCATTCACACATGCATTCACATTCACAAGCAATCACACAAGACTAACAAACAATTAGGAAGTATTTGGATAGAGGAATAGATTCGGGGAATGGGCTACAGTTACCTGTCTAGAGAGCAGAGATTCGTTCAACAGAGAAAGACTCAGAATTGGATCTGAGGGTGGTATGGCAGTCAGGCAGAGTGACTATGTCTGACTGTAGCAGCACACTTTGGCTATGATTTGGAGTAATATTTATACCCAATATCGTACACTTAAGGGGTGTTTTGAGTGTGAGACAATGCTTGGGTGAGTTTCCCAGGGTTAAACAATGGAAGCCCTGGCTTCATTGATTGCCGCTAATGGTCAAAACATTAACATTGATGGGTTTATGGCCTCATAGAATCATAGAGTTGGAAGAGACCACAAGGCCCTTCCATGCAGGAATACCCAATCAAAGCATTCAAAGCATTCTTGACAGATGGCCATCCAGCCTTCGTTTAAAAACCTCCCAAGAAGGAGACTCCACCACACTCCCAGGCAGAAGCATATTCCACTGTCAAACAGTTCTTACCCTCAGTTTTTCCTAAAGTTTAGGTGGAATCTCTTTTCCTGTAGTTTGAACCCATTGCTCTGTGTCCTCATCTCTGGAGCAGCAGAAAACAAGCCTGCTCCATTGTCAGTATGACATCCCTTCAAATATTTAAACATGGCTATCATGCCACCTCTTAACCTTCTCTTCTCCAAGTTAAACCTGCCCAGCTCCCTAAGCCGCTCCTCATAGGGCATGGCTTCCAGACCTTTCACCATTTTGGTTGCCCTCCTCTGGACACGTTCCAGCTTGTCCATATCTTTCTTGAATTGGAGACCCCACCACCTCCATGAGTTCCTTCTCATGTTCAATCGAAATCTATCCTTCTGTAACTAAACACTAATGGATCTGGTCCTCCCCTCTGGGTCAGCAGAGAACAAACCTGCCTCATCTTCTCTGTGACACATCCCTCAAGGTATTGAAAGACTGCAGCCATGTCACCCCTTCTCTTCACCAAGCAACGCAGAACAGGCCCAGCTCCTTCAACTGCTCCTCATATGCTTTGCTCTCCATTCCTCTTACCATCCTCATCCTCAATAACTTTCAGGGCAATGTACTGTTTCTACTGTAATTCAATTTTAATGCAGACTTTTTGCATTTTTTAAACTCTGTTGTATTTGCTTTCCACCTTTGGTTTTGGGGACATGGTGGGGTATGGATGATGATGATGACCTTGTACCCTCCTGGTGTGTTGGATTACAACTCCCATCCTTCCTAGCCATGTTGGCTGGGGATGGTGGGAGTTGCAGTCCAGTACATCTGGAGGCCACCAGATTGGGGGAAGGTGCCCTATAGTTCTGTCTGGTATGACCCCTTAGACACAGCTGTCATCCCCCAAACAGCCAACCCACGTTTGCTGGTGTTCTCGCAAAATGACGAGAGCACATGAGCTACTTGGGTTATGCAACCGTTAATTTGTTTGGCATGTCTTAATCACTTGATCCAATTAAATAACAAATATGTCTTCACAATTCATTATTTTCCCTTGGATTAACTGAAATCTCTCACATTTCTACACAACCTCAGGGAGCAACAGTGACTCACATACTGAGACATTTTTAATGCCATAAGAAAATCAGAAGAGCCATGGTGGATCAGACCAAAGGCCTAACCAGTCCAACACACAGTGGCCATCATTTGTCCCAATGCCCAACGGCATGGCCCGAAAGCAACAGCACCCTCCATCTCACACTCCACAGCATCTGATATGCTAGCTTCTGGTTCTTGAGGAAATAAATAGCCATTGTGTCTAGTGATCATAGAATCATAGAATCACAGAACCATAGAGTTGGGAGAGACTACAAGGGCCATCTAGTCCAACCCCTGCCCTGCAGAAATATACACTTCCTGACAGATGGCCATCCAGCTTCTGTTTAAAAACCTCCAAAGAAGGAGACTCCATCACAGTCCCAGGCAGTGTATTCCACAGTCAAACAGCTCTTACTGTCAGGACATTCTTCTTGATATTTAGGTGGAATCTTTTTTCCTGCAGTTTGAGTCCATTGCTCCATGTCCCAGTCTCTGGAGCAGCAGAAAACAAGCTTGCCCCATCCTCAGTATGACATCCCTTCAAATATTTAAACATGGCGATCATGTCACCTCCCAACCTTCTCTTCTCCAGACAAAATATGCCCAGCTTCCTAAACCGCTCCTGATGGGGCACCGTTTCTAAACCTTTTACCATTTTGGTCACCCTGATGTCATAATCTTGCTATTTTATGACCATGTCATAATTGTGCTATTTTTGTCACGTCTAATAATATCCTTAGACATGCAGGAATTGGTTAGACCTTTTTCCTCTAACGTGTTAACATCTACATTCAGTTCAAGATTGTGGAAATGGAATTGTGCCTGGGGTCTCATTGTGAATCTGTATACATGCTTCAGTTACAGAGTTGGGCCGTCACTTAAAAGGAATGCCTTCTTCACTACTTTAAAATACCAAAGCACTACATCATGCTGTATAGGCGCCCTTTTGCAGTCATTATATATAAACATCATCATTATTATTATTATTATTATTATTAGGCATCATTATGATGCCATATTTACCACACCTGATAAAGTCCTGATTAGCCCCAAATGCTAATATTTCTGTAAGTTATTGTGGGTCTTCACTAACGCATATGCAAAGGCGAATTGCCTTAGTTCTCTGACCAGGATGACATAAGACACCCTGCAGCTTGGACAATTCTAACTTTAGTGTTCATGTGAAGACACACCCAACTAAAGGTGGTGGCAGGTTTGGGTGTGCAATGCCAGTACCCTGGTGAGACCAAACTCTTTTACCCAAAAAGGCTCTGATGCTGAATATAAAGTTCAAAAAAGGAGGAAGTTTATTTTAAAGAACAAAAGTAAAGGGCTTTCTCCACCCCAGCTCTGAAAGCTTGAAATAAAAGGTACTTTACAGTTTGAGTTTCAGCAATCTTCAGGGTGTCATCTCTCTGGGTTTGATCTTGGTTTGATCTCCTCACTCAATGGGGCTGGTGCAGGGTCTTTCAGCTCCTGATTCCTTTGACTTATTTGTTGTTGGCAACTAATTTGGCTAAATGGTGTAAGAAATGCCCTTCCCGGTTGTCTGGGCCTGTTTGCCACCAATAAAACAGCTCCCTGCAAGCTCACAGCAAAGACTGAGCAAAACAAACTAAAAAACTTCTAGCTAAAACAGAGCTTGCTGGGAAGGGACAAACCAAACCTGAAAAAATTCAGGGGAATTCTTCAGCTCCTCCCACAACTCTAATACAATGAAACATTCCTATGCTCAGACATATTAAGGCCTAAACTAAAACGAAGGAAAATGCAGGGGAGATTCAAACCATCCTGGCTGGACATCACAGTTCAATTTTATATCTTTGCACTTTATGATATTGTCTAATTATTTCATAGCTGCCCATCCCATCCCTAGTCTTCTTCTAATTTCTTGACTACAATCTCCATTCTGTTCCATGATCAATCCAAGGTATAGGAAATCTTTGACTGTTTTAATTTCCTCTAAGTAACACATGCACAAGATCTGACCTTGGTCCCCTTTCCTTAAATACTGTAGGCTAGAACTTCCAGAGAATTGGACAAGGTGCCCTTTTGGACTATCACTCCCAGAATTCTGCAGCCAGAGGGATTCTGGGAGTGGCAGTCCAAAAAGAAGAACTTTCCCCAATCCAGAAGGACTGCCAAGGAACACCTGGTAGCCTTCCTTGATTAAGAATACCCTATGAAATTCATGGGGTCACCACAAGTCGGCAGGCAACTTGAAAGCATATACACACACAATTCCCCCATCCCATTACATCTAAATGGTTACCTCTGGCTTTTCTTCGCAAACGAAGATTCAGGAAAGACTCATCCCGCACTTTCTGCAAGCGCGCTGATGACTAAAAAGGCCAGTCCAAGATAAACAAGTCCAGTTGCAGAAAGCACAGCAGAAGGTCTCCTTGGGTGATGTTTCTGGGTTGTGATTCTTTCTGCGTTGTCGTTTCTCTTCAAGACTTGTTCGGCGTGAGTTCTCAAATAAGGCTGCAGCATTGTGGATAGTGCGTCTCCATGCCTCCCGATGTGAGGCCAGGGCAGACCATTGTTGGTGATCAATTTGGCCAAGCCTGAGATGTTGTTTCAGGGAGTCCTTGTATCGATTTTTTGGAGTGCCCTTCTTACGCTGACCCATGGAAAGTTCACCGTAGAGTACGATTTTAACCATCTAAATGGTTACCAAAGCCTAAACTAAGTAAAGACCACCAAAGCAACTCCACTTGCCAATGTAGTCCATGTATCAAAGAACCAAACCAGAAGGTTAGACATTGTTGACTGCTTTTAAAAGAAAATGGACAAAGAAACCGCTAAGTAACTCTTCAGGATCCTAGGAACAAAACACTGAAGCAACTTCCAGGGGAAGGAGACCTTTGGGACGCCTTAAGCATAGGTTTAAGAATGGCAGTGCCTCCTTTTTTATTCACATGAATGTGAAAATATTCTGTATTTATGCTAGCAGAGCAGAGTGGGTGAGTATCATGAGATTATGGCTGTAAAACAGGAGCAACTGTTCAGGATGCTGGTTGTGAAATAAAAAGGAAATATTTACTTCCAAGAAGAAGGAGGAAATAAACCTTTGAACAGCAACCTATATGTCAAGCAAGTGGTTAATTAGAAAGGTCAGGAGGGGACAAAGGCTGCAAACCAGTTGGTGTCTTGGGACTTTATCAGACTAGCGTCTAAAAGCACTGTACTTCCACAATTGAGGAAAGCAGAAACATAGTGAGATTACACTTATTATTGCACATCGCAGTAATTGCATGATACCACTTCCATGTAATTATCACACGACCACCACTACCACTTTAAGAATGGGACTTTACTTCTGTGATTCAGCATGGGTGAGAGTTCAGCGGTTCTTGCAAGAAGATGTCTCCTCCTCTGGCTTTTCTTCGCAAACGAAGATTCAGGAAGGACTCATGCTGCGTTTTCTGCAAGCGCGCTGATGACTAAAAAGGCCAATCCAAGATAGACAAGTCCGGTTGCAGAAAGCACAGCAGAAGGTCTCCTTGGGTGATGTTTCCAGGTTGTGATTCTTTCTGCATTGCCGTTTCTCTTCAAGACTTGTTCGGCGTGAGTTCTCAAACAAGGCTGCAGCATTGTGGATAGTGCGTCTCCATGCCTCCCGATGTGAGGCCAGGGCAGACCACTGTTAGTGATCAATTTGGCCAAGCCTGAGATGTTGTTTCAGGGAGTCTTTGTATCGCTTTTTTGGAGCACCCCTCTTACGCTGACCTGTGGCGAGTTCACCGTAGAGCACTACTTTGTGGAGGCGATGGTCCTCCATCCTAGACACATGCCCTGCCCAGCGCAGCTGTGCTCTCAATATCATGGCCTCAATGCTGGTGATCCCTGCTTGCTCACGGACAGCAACATTCGTTACATAGTCAGTCCAGTGTATATTTAGGATTGTGCATAAACAGCGCTGGTGGAAGCGTTCGAGGAGTCGTAAGTGGTGGCGATAGGTGACCCATGTTTCAGATCCATAAAGAATAGACAGTACAATGGCTCTATACACACTGATTTTTGTGTTTCGCAAGAAGATGTAAGCGTGCTTAAAACTCCCGAAAAGCCTGAATTTGCTAAGTAAATGAACACACAAGCACTGAAACAAACCTAAAAAATGTGCAAACAAAATGGGATAGTTCATAAAAAGAGCATCCTATGGATAGTTTTTACATTCTCACCTGGAAATGTCCTCGCTGGGAACAGGGAGAGGAGAAAGAGGACCGCCCATTCATGATGTAATCTCACAATTATACCAGGATGTGGTTTCGCATGCTCTTCGATACAATGAAAAAAGTGATATTGAGAGCTATTGACAGCTTGTCCCGTCAGTGAAAAGCAATGCCTTATTCGCGGCTGGAGCACAGATGGACAATGCTAAGATGACAACATTTTGTGATACCAGGAGCCATTCATACTACAATGATCATAGAATCATAGAATCATAGAGTTGGAAGAGACTACAAGGGCCATCTAGTCCAACCCCCTGCCATGAAGGAATCACGATCAAAGCATTCCTGATAGATGGCCATCCAGCCTCTGTTTAAAGACCTCCAAGGAAAGAGACCCCACCACGCGTCCAGGCCACAGTGGATTCAACTGTCGAACAGCTCTTACTGTCAGGAAGTTCTTCCTCATGTTTAGGTGGAATCTCTTTTCCTATAGTTTGAGTTCATTGCTCTGTGTCCTAGTCTTTGCAGCAGCAGAAAACAAGCCTGCTCCACGCTCAGTATGACATCCCTTCAAATATTTAAACATGGCTTTCATGTCCCCTCTTAACATTCTCTTCTCCTAGCTAAATATGCCCAGCTTCCTAAACCACTCCTCATAGGGCACTGTTTCTAAACCTTTTACCATTTTGATCACCCTGATGTCGTAATCGTGCTATTTTACGATGATGTCATACTTGTGCTATTTTTGCCACGTCTGATAATGTCCTTAGACATTTAGGGATTGGTTAGACCTTTTTCCTCTAATGTGTTAACATCTACATTCAGTTCAAGATTGTGGAAATGGAATTGTGCCTGGGGTCTCATTATGAATCTGTATAAACATTTCATTTACAGAG
This sequence comes from Gambelia wislizenii, assembly GCA_030847615.1. Taxonomy (NCBI): domain Eukaryota; kingdom Metazoa; phylum Chordata; class Lepidosauria; order Squamata; family Crotaphytidae; genus Gambelia; species Gambelia wislizenii. The sequence goes on along the minus strand of JAUMIR010000001.1, from coordinate 496,466,150 downwards.
TTGTTTGTGCAAATTTGCCCTTTAACACAAGGGCTGCATGGCATGATTATCGTATCTCTCTTCCAGTACACTGCTGCCTGAGGACAGAAGGCTGCTGGAGAGGTTCCCCCACAGGGGGGGGGCAATGCATTGTGGAAGCACCTGGGGGCAGAGCCCTCTCCTTTTTTTAATGCCTTTCCTAGAGTTCCAATTAGCACCATGTTGGTTTCACTCTGGTGCCAAGTTAAAATATGGCTTTCTGTTGAAGCCTTTGGAGCCTAATTAACTTTTCCAAACTGACCATGAGGTGGTTCTAAGCATATTTCCACCTTTTCAGCTGTTTTCAATCAGTGGTTCTCAAACTTTTTACCTCTATGACCCCCTTACATCTACATGCCTTCGAAGTTGGCTTTGGATGGGAGACCTCCAAGAAACCCTGTCACCAGCTGCCCTGCTGAGGTCTTGCAAACTCAAGGCCGTGGTTTCTGTAATGCAGTCAATCCACATATAGCTGGATAAGACCCTATGTGGTACTCCAGTACCAGGATTCTGTTGGTGTCTTACTCATGTGTAAGTTCCGCTACGAATCAAGGTGAACATTTTTGTCCCATGCAGAATGGTTGTAAAACAGATACTTGGTTCTTAGTTTTTTAAAATATGCTTCTTAGTTTAGGTCGGCCAAATTGATCACCAACAATGGTCCGCCCTGGCCTCACATCGGGAGGCATGGAGACGCACTATCCACAATGCTGCAGCCTTATTTGAGAACTCACGCCAAACAAGTCTTGGAGAGAAACAACAACGCAGAAAGAATCACAACCCGGAAACATCACCCAAGGAGACCCTCTGCTCTGCTTTCTGCAACCGGACTTGTTTATCTCGGATTGGCCTTTTAGTCATCAGCACGCTTGCGGAAAGCGCAGGATGAGTCCTTCCTGAATCTTCATTTGCGAAGAAAAGCCAGAGAATGTGGCTTTTTGTATGTTTTTAATTTAATCTTTTTAATATGTAAACCTCCTTGAGTTCCAAGAGATTATCAGACAGGAATGAAAAAAGCATTCCTGTCCCACAATCTCCTCTCCTGCCCCTCTTCCATCCCTGTCTTGGCAGAAAAAAAGAAATCTTTTCAAATCTTGCATGTAAAGGGTAGCCCAGGAGTGAATGGAGCTCTAACAGAGCTCTGTTCATTTCCTGGAATGAAATCCCGCCTGTTCTCGCAAGAAGATGAGAGCATGGGAAATTCAAAAAGAAAAAAAAATACAACAGTAAAAGTGACAGCAAACACAAAAACACACTTTAAAACTTCCAGGTAAACCAAGGAAATTTTTAAAAAGTGTGTCACTTACCTAAATGTCCCAATCTCACCAGGAAGTGTCCTGTCAGGGACCTTCCACTGATGCTGGGATCTCACCAGCAAAATGGGCACCTTTTCAGACACTTTAAAATCCGTGACAGGAATGGAACGGGGGATCTATTGACAGCTTCTCCCATCAATGAAAAGAAGTGCCGATGGAACGGCAGCAGAACAGGAGCATTACGAGAGGGGAACAACATCATCTGAAAAGGAAGCCCTTTAACAATCTCCTGCCGTCATGATAACACCATTTTTAGAGCGTCTGATAATCTCCCCAGTCTTGGGGGAAAGGTGGGATATGCAGGTCACCTCTCTGTATCCATGGGGGACATATTCCTGGACTTACCATTTATAAGTGAAGCTGCAGGTAATAGCAAACCCTATTAAAATAAAGAGGGCACCATGGGTGGGCTCCCCACAGACCTTCCCCACCTCTTAGGGTAACATTAGTGAATTGTGAAGATGTACAACAAGGCACCAGCAGGAGAGTTCCAGTGCACATCAGACTCTTCCGAGGCACATTGTCAGCGCCTAGCCATGTGCATTGGGCTGTACCCATGCATACCAACAGTCCCTAACCATTGTCCAGATGCACACTGGGGGTCCCCGATGCTCACTGGCACCCATTGCACATCAGGAACAATGTGCAACAGTCCCTTTGATGCCCCCCTTACATAGTAACATCACGGCAGCCCTTTGCTGAATACAGATGTTGCAAAACTTCCCATTTCTATTTCCCGCTGGCATAAGCCCCATACTTTACCCAAAATCAAGATCCGTGGTGGCTTCCAATTTAAAACACAAACAAGACAGCCAAAACATACAAAAGGTGAACACTGAAATGGAATTAAGCTGTTTGCTATATTGAAACAACTTAAATATACACTTTAAAAGGTTAAAAAAAAACAATTTCAAAGGTCTCTCTCTCTCTGGCTTTTCTTCACAAACAAAGATTCTGGAAGGACTCATCCCGCGCTTTCTGCAAGCGTGCTAATGACTAAAAAGGCCAATCCAAGATAAACAAGTCCGGTTGCAGAAAGCACAGCAGAAGGTCTCCTTGGGTGATGTTTTTGGGTTGTGATTCTTTCTGCGCTGTCGTTTCTCTTCAAGACTTGTTCGGCGTGAGCTCTCAAACAAGGCTGCAGCATTGTGGATAGTGTGTCTCCATGCCTCCCGATGTGAGGCCAGGGCGGACCATTGTTGGTGATCAATTTGGCCGAGCCTGAGATGTTGTTTCAGGGAGTCCTTGTATTGCTTTTTTGGAGCGCCCCTCTTACGCTGACCTGTGGCAAGTTCACGGTAGAGTACTATTTTGGGGAGTTCAGTTTAAAAACAGTTCAGTTTAAAACAATACAGCACCCTTGTAAAGCCAATACAGGTCACACCCCCAAATCCATGGAAGATACATTCCTGGACTTATTGTTTATAAGTGAAACTATGGATAACAAACCCTATTCAAATAAGGACTTCCAGGACAAACATACCATAGCATTGGTTGGAGGATCCTAGCAAATCCTAGAGAGGATGCCTCTCTAGGCATTTTCCAGCATGACTCTATGGTAAGTGTCCCTCTTTTTTCAGCCATGGATAACTGAAAACATGGATATTGGTTCCACAGATATCGGGAGGGGGGACACCTGTAAATAAATTTAATTATAATAGTAGTAGTATCTCGGATTGGCCTTTTTAGTCATCAGCGCGCTTGCAGAAAGCGTGGGATGAGTCCTTCCTGAATCTTCGTTTGCGAAGAAAAGCCAGAGGGGAATAACTACAACAACAATACTCAGGTCAGGACATGGTAATGGGCTTGTACATGCAGTGCTATTGTGTCTGATGCGTATTGCCCATGGAAGTGAATTGCACACTCACATACAGAAGTGCATCGCACGTGGATACACATATGCATTTGTTTACACATTCAGTTGCCCAGTTGATGTGTGGGTTCAGTAGCACAACATTGTCGGTTGACACAAGTGTTGCATAACACAACTGATGGATAACTGCATGTAGAGATTTATGCTACACAACCCCAACATGGGCTCATAGGCCAAGGCATAGGTGCAAATTGGGCTATTCGTGGATATGTTCACCATGCTTCAGGCTGGCTCTTTTTTTTCCCTTTCCATTTCATGCGCTCTCACTAACCAAACAACAATATCATCCAAATGTCCCTGTTAAAAGCTGTAATGAGACTCCATTTAATATGCCTCTGTTGTAAAAAAAACACGCTATGTATTTAAAAGAGAGATGAAAGCCGCTAACAGTTTTAAAGCCTCTAGCTGATTTTTGTTTCCTCCCACCATTTGAAAGAATGTGCCTTTAGCCTGGAGAACCCAAAAAAAAAAAAAAAGGCCTGAAGTCTATTAAATACTGTACAGAGGAGAGATAATAACTTAGCCTTTCATGCTAAGCAGATTTGGGGTTGTGGGGAGAAAGGAAGAAAAGATGTGTTTTTGCAAGCCTCTGAATGTTCTCTAAAACGGTGAGTTACTAAATCTTAACCACAGATGTGGCATTTCAACTGTAATCTGAAATGTGAGAGAGAGAATTTTCCGTGCTGGGAAATGCTGGAAAATACAGATACATATTTGAATGTCTTGTTGTGTGCCTTCAAATAGTTTCTGATTTATGGTGATCCTAAGGAGAACTTATCACGGGCTTTTCTTGACAAGATTTCTTCAGAGGTGGTTTGCCACCATTCCCTTCCTCTGAGGCTGAGAGAGTGTGACTTGTCCATTTTAAGAAGGATACAGACAAGCTGGAACAGGTTCAGAGAAGGGCAACAAGGATGAGAAGTATGGAGAACAAAACCTATGAGGAAAGGTTGAGGAAGTTGGGCATGTTCATCTTGGTGAACAGAATCATAGAACCATAGGAGATTATCAGACGCAGCAAAAAGCCCAAGAGGAGCATGCAAAGGCAACATTACTGTACCACAAACGGGTCCCGGTTTCAAATGACATACTCATCTATGGAGATTTTCAGACACGACTTTCGGCAGGATATATAGCAAAACAGCTCCGTTGCTGCCGCGTGGCAGGGAAGCTGTTTTGGACGACGCCGTCCCTCTGCCGAAACCCTCCGTGTCACTTCCGTGACAGAATGGAGGAAACCGCATCGTATTTCACTCACGGGCAACAATCGTAAATGAAATATGATGCGGTATCCTCCATTCTGTCACGGAAGTGACACGGAGGGTTTTGGCAGAGGGAAGGCGTCATCCGAAACAACTCCCCTAACACGCAGCAGCAACGGAGCTGTTTTGCAATATATCCTGCCAAAAATTGTGTCTGAAAATCTCCTATGTGTGCTCAGTCTGTGCTGCAGCCGTGAGTAAGGCATCACTTTTCATTGACAGGACCTCCTTTATCACACTATACTGTTCTCTCTCTCTGGCTTTTCTTCGCAAACGAAGATTCAGGAAGGACTCATCCCGCGCTTTCTGCAAGCGCGCTGATGACTAAAAAGGTCAATCCGAGATAAACAAGTCTGGTTGCAGAAAGCACAGCAGAAGGTCTCCTTGGGTGATTTTCTGGGTTGTGATTCTTTCTGCGTTCTCGTTTCTCTTCAAGACTTGTTCGGCGTGAGTTCTCAAATAAAGCTGCAGCATTGTGGATAGTGTGTCTCCATGCCTCCCAATGTGAGGCCAGGGCAAATTGGTGATCAATTTGGCCGAGCCTGAGATGTTGTTTCAGGGAGTCTTTGTATCGCTTTTTTGGAGTGCCCCTCTTACGCCGTAGAGTACTATTTTGGGGATGTGATGGTCCTCCATCCTAGAAACGTGCCCTGCCCAGCGCAGCTGTGTTCTCAAGATCATGGCCTCAATGCTGGTGATCCCTGCTTGCTCAAGGACAGCAACATTCGTCACATAGTCAGTACAGTGTATATTTAGGATTGTGCGTATACAGTGCTGATACCGTTATAGCACTATTATTCCACTTTAATTGCCCTGTCTGCCTCTTGTGGAATTCTTGGGTTTGTAGTTTAGTGATACCTAAGAGCTCTCTGGCTGAGGATGCTAAATGACCTCCCTAAACTACAAATCCCAGGATTCTACAGGAAGCAGCCAGAGCAATTAAAGTGGAATAAGAGCACTATAACAGTGTGGGGTGATAATCTCCCCCCCCCATCAATTGAAAGTGACAACTTATTCAGGGCAGCAGAACAGACTGAGCACACAAGGATGGCAACATCTGAAACCGGGACCCATTCACAGCACAGTAATGTCATCCTCGTGTGCTCCTCGTGGGCATTTTGACTGCATCTGATAATCTCCATAGAGTTGGAAGAGACCATGAGGGCCATCTAGTCCAACCCCTGCCTTGCAATCAAAGCATTCCTAACAGATGCTTGCAATCAAAGTATTCCTGACATAATCAAAGCACCCCCAACAGATGGCCATCCAGCCTCTGTTTAAAAACCTCCAAAGAAGGAGATTCCACCACACTATGAGGCAGAATGTTTCTAAGAATGTTTCTATACTATATACCCATAGCAGTTTATACCTCTTTAAGTGACATAGCCCCCATCCTATGGCATCCTGGGATTTGTAGTTTGGGGAGCTACCTGGAAATATCAGGAAAGAGGTCTAGTAGACTCCCCTGAATTAGAGTTCCCTAGGTACCCTGATTTAATATTCAATCTCTCTTCTGAGAAAGGTTGTTCAAAACACTTCACTAGAGCTCTCTAGCACAGAATTCTAGGTACTTCCTGCCCAAACTACAAATCCCAGGATTCTCAAGGATGGAGCGATGGCACTTAAAGTGATATCAAGCTCCTATAACTTTGTAAAGTAGATACAGTTGGCCCTCAGTTTTTGCAGGGATTGGGGCACAGTAGCCCCACAAAAGTGGAAAAACCAAGAATATAGGGCCACTTTTTTTTATTTTGTTTGTTTGTTTGTTTGTTTGTTTGTTTTACCTAAGAGAACACTTCTCTAGGCATTTATAAGTCCTTCAGTGCAATTCTATGGCCAACGTCTGGTGGCAGATTTTAGTTAGAACTAAAGCTGATTCTGTCTGTGTGGCTTGTAGCAGTTCTATTGGTATGTCATCTGTTTCTGGTGATTTATTCTTCCCAACTGCTTTGAGTGCAGCTTTCACTTCGCTTTCCAAAATTTCCCAGTCCATTACTGACAGCAAAATGGTTTAGTTGGGTCTAGCAATTGAATTCACATCATAGTAATCTATTTATAAATATAGTATATAAAAATATAAATAAAGTCTATGTACAGTTGACTGACTAGCGCGCGTGTGTGTGAGACTTTAAAATCCACTAAATTAGTTGCTAAATGGGAAATCAACACTGATTAAATCCCATTGATTCTTTAGTTAGACTCCACTCTAGTGTAATACCAGCAATTGAGCTTAAGCTTTAATAATCTACTGTATTTCCAAATGGGGTGGGTGTTTGTGCATACGGTCTCAGCTTGGTAGAGATAGTCCCAATTAATCCTCTGCCATACCACTTTTTCAGCAGCTTTTAAAATGCCCCAATTTCTCCCTCCTCTTCCCACTTTTGTCCTTTGTCCTCAGCTTCCTTCCACAGCTGCAAATTTGAGTTCAAAGTGCAAAAATAGTTTGAACGCAATTTTAATTCATCAGTGAGGCAGAGTGGGTGTCATCTTGCCATTCCCAGTGGGCTCAGGCTAAAGCAAACTGGTGCAGCCTCTCCTAGCTTTCTTGCTCTTCCTTACTAATAACTTTTGCCATCTGGCCCCCAATCTGATGTTGCTTGGCCACATATGTCCTGGTTTTCATCTGTAAGATGTCAGAAGGTCTGTGTGTCTGCGCGCATGCACATGAACATAGCAATTGATTCAATGGCTGGATGGAAAATTAACACATGTAAAATTTGCTGGAAGTAGCAACTGAATTGAAATAATAGTGATTTATTTCAAAATATGGATGGATGGACAAATATGTGTGTATGTGCTTGGAGCATTTAAAAATATGCTGCAAATTCTTTTATCTTCTTAATTTTTTGTGATTCCTCATCTCCTTCATGTTGAAGAGAGATTAAGCTTGTTTTCTGCTGCTCCAGAGACTAGGCACAGAACAATGGGTTCAAACTACAGGAAATGAGATTCCACCTAAACATTAGGAAGAACTTCCAGACTTTAAGAGCTGTTTGACAATGGAATGTGCTGCCTGGGAGTGTGGCAAAGTCTCCTTCTTTGGAGGTTTTTAAATAGAGGCTGGATGACCATCTGTCCAATGTGCTTTGATGGTGTCTTCCTGCATGGCAGAATGGGGTTGGACTGGATGGCCCTCAGGGTCTCTTCCAACTCTATGGTTCTATGATTCTGCTGCCCCCCTGCTTCCAGTCCTGTTGTATGAGTAGGCATCTGGATTTCAACACCTTTGGCAACATTTCATATTATTTTTTGCAATGAAAAGCCTGAGATCTCCAGACTTGGCAATGTCAAAACTGGCCTCAGGACAGAGAGGTGTCTCTAGCCTTGGTTGTTACAAGATTTTTGTAGGCTGCTGGAAGTATTCTGCCCCCAGATGCAACCACATAATGAGGTCCTACTGTCTGCCAAAGAGATATTGTTCTCTTTTGTTTGTTGCAAGAGCTGCTTCTGTCTTGAATCACGGAGTTCAGAATTTGCCACAGGTAGGATTAATGAGGGCTGTTAGGGGAAAAGGCTTCTCTCAACTTCTAAACTCTGTTTCTAATGCAAAAGACACCAGAGAAAATGTTTCTAACCCTAGAGCACATGCATCAATCAAAAGATTCTGTCTCTTCAAAATGGCACAGAGGCTTATTAGGTATTTATTTACTTACTTACTTACTTACTTATTAGAATATTTGGCTGGCACCCAGTTAGGTATTTACACCATTGTAAATAGACATCATCCTAAACTGATTTACATCATTGCAATCATCATGAGCTGCCCATATCATAAAGGTGAATTGGGATGCTGCACAATGCTCATACTTTCAACAGAGGAGCATAGAATATAGCTATGTCTCCAGGACCGTTGTGCAAACGGGGCCAACAGCCTGGCCATGCTGGTATGGGTCCCATAGCACCATAGGCATCAGAGTGCTATAGGACTCATTGCCCAGTTGGCAAAACACTATGCAACTTGCAGCTCAATAGGAAGCCTTATTGTGCAACAATACACCACACAGGTTGCCCAAATATGCATTCTTGCCGTTCAGTAGAAGGGTCGCTTGTCCTGTCAGGGATGTAGCTACGCCATCGTAAAGCCGTGAATCATAGCCTCTAATGCAGGAACTTGGCCATTTATATTTATACCCCGCCCTACATCCAAAATCAATTTAAGACAATCTCTGACTTTTCTTCGCAAACGAAGATTCAGGAAAGACACAACCCGCACTTTCTGCAAGCGCGCTGATGACTAAAAAGGCCAATCCAAGATAAACAAGTCCGGTTGCAGAAAGCACAGCAGAAGGTCTCCTTGGGTGATGTTTTTGGGTTGTGATTCTTTCTGCGTTGTCGTTTCTCTTCAAGACTTGTTCGGTGTGAGTTCTCAAATAAGGCTGCAGCATTGTGGATAGTGCGTCTCCATGCCTCCCGATGTGAGGCCAGGGCGGACCATTCTTGGTGATCAATTTGGCCAAGCCTGAGATGTTGTTTCAGGGAGTCTTTGTATCGCTTTTTTGGAGCGCCCCTGTTATACTGCTAATGTTCCACTTTAACTGCTCTGTCTGCCTCCTATGGAAATAATAATAATAATAATAATAATAATAATAATAAAATTTATTTATACCCTGCCCCTCTGCTAAAACAATCTGGGTGGCTTCCAACAATTAAAACATTATAATAATGACTAAAAACACCACCCACCCCCATAAAAAGAAATTAAACACTATAAAATTAAAACCATCTGACTAAAAACACATTAAAAACAAATATATACATGATTTTAAAAGCCAGGAGACGCAGCTCCTGAGGCCGGGATCTAATTAGGAAAGGCCTGCCGAAAGAGATCCATCTTTAGTGCTTTTTTAAAGCTACTCAAGCTTGTCAGCTGATGGAACTCGTTTGGCAGGCCATTCCATAAATTGGGGGTAATTACCGAAAAGGCCCTCTGGAATCTGGAGTTTGTAGTTTAGGGAGAGCTAAGAGTTCTCTGGCTGAGAGTTCTAAACGCCCCTCCCTAAACTGCAAATCCCAGGATTCCACAGGAGGCAGCCAGAGCAGTTAAAGTAGAATAATAGTGCTATAACAGTGTAGTGTGATAATCATCTAAAAATACAGGGCAAAATCATAGAATCATAGAATTGCAGAGTTGGAAGAGACCACGAGGGCCATCCAGTCCAACCCCCTACCATGCAGGAAATCTTGATCAAAGCATCCCCGACAGATGGCCATCCAGCCTCTGTTTAAAGACCTCCAAGGAAGGAGACCCCACCACGCTCCGAGGGAGTGCGTTCCACTGCCGAACAGCTCTTACTGTCAAAAAGTTCCTCCTCATGTTGAGGTGGAATCTCTGTTCCTGAAGCTTGCACCCATTGCTCCGTGTTCCAGTCTCTGGAGCAGCAGAAAACAAGCCTGCTTACCAATTTGATAAGTATGCCCCTAATTCCCTCATCTAAGTCATTGATAAAGATGTTGAATAGCACTGGGCCCAGGACAGAACCCTGTGGCACCCCACTGGTCACATCTTTCCAAGACGAAGAGGAGCCACTGCTGAGCACCCTTTGGGTTCGGCCGGTCAACCAATTACAAATCCATTGAACAGTTAACTTGTCTAGCCCACATTTTACAAGCTTGTTTGCAAGAATGTCATGGGGAACCTTGTCAAAGGCCTAACTGAAATCAAGGTATGCGATGTCCACAGCATTCCCTTCATCTACCAAGCTGGTAACTTTATCAAAAAAAGAGATCAGATTAGTCTGGCATGACTTGTTTCTCTGAAACCCATGTTGACTTTTTGTGATTATGGCATTGCCTTCTAAATGTTCACAGACTCTCTGTTTAATGATCTGCTCTAGAATCTTCCCTGGTATTGATGTCAGACTAACTGGACGATAGTTGTTGGGATCCTCTTTTTTCCCCTTTTTGAAGATGGGAACAACGTTTGCCCTCCTCCAGTCTGCTGGGACTTCTCCTGTTCTCCAGGAGTTCTCAAATATTATTGCCAATGGCTCTGAGATTATATTTGCCAGCTCTTTTAATACTCTTGGATGTAGTTCATCTGGTCCTGGATATTTAAATTCATTTAGATTAAGAAGGTATTCCTGTACTACCTCTTTACTTATTTTGAGCTGGATTTCCCCTATTGTGTCCTCTGTTCCTTTATCCTCAGGTTGGTCCTCCTTTTCCTTTTCTGAAAACACTGAGGCAAAGAAGGTGTTGAGTAATTCTGCCTTTTCTCTGTCCCCTGTTAGCATTTTGCCATCTTCTCCACGTAGTGGCCCTATCATTTCCTTCTTCCTCCTTTTGCTGCGGACATACCCCAAAAAAACCTTTTTATTGTTCTTAACCTCCCTAGCAAGCCTGAGCTCATTCTGCGCTTTAGCTTTTCTGACTTTACTCCTACACGTGTTCGCTATCTGTTTGAATTCTTCTTTGGTGATTTCCCCCCTTTTCCATTTCCTATACATGTTCTGTTTAAAACTTAGCTCCATTGAAAGTTCTTTAATCATCCATCCTGGTTTCTTGAGATACCTTCCATTTTTCTTCCTCAATGGTACTGTTTGAAATTGTGCCTTCAGTATCTCCCTTTTGAGGTCAGCTGTTTAGTACAGGTCCCCCCCCCCCTGTATGCACAAGGCCAGCACCCATGGTTTTAATTATTGCCCTGCAAGCAATCCCCACCCCTGCTTTTACCCAGCCAATCAGCTTTGTACTTCCCTTCAAATTTCCTGTTGTTCGATAGTCCAAACGAGCAGGAATGTGCACCCCTGCCTCGCAGTTTTTGAAAAAGTACGGAAAAATCTGCAAAGGCTTTTGTCCTGTTGGTTTTGCCATTTTGGGGCCCCCTCCTGAATAGTGTGGATTGGTGCTGGATCCCTTTTAGACAGGTAGGATTCCCAGTGAATTCCATTAAGGGTATTTTCACTGTTTAGACAGCCGCCGCCACCCTCCAGTCTCATATTCAAATTGTTGTAGCAAATTGGTTCCAATGCGACAACCCTATCCTAGGGTTTCTTCTCAAGATTTAATCAAAGGGTTCCTACTGCCTGCCTCTGTAGCTGAAAAAGTGTGGCTCACCCTTGGTTTCCGTGGTTGAGTGGAAATTGAAACCCTGGTCTCCTAGAGTCCTAGACTCACATTCAAACCACTGGTGGAGCCCCTGTATACTTCCAAACAAAATACAAACACAGCCGGAACCCCACATCCATAGTGGTTCCGTTCCCAGGCTTTCCATAGATACCAGAAACCACAGATAACAGGGAACCCTATTAAAATAAAGGGCTTCTTGGTAAAAACATACCATAGAGTTGAATTAGAGGACCTAAAACATGCTTGGAGAGGATGCCTCTCTAGGCTTTTCCAGCACAACTCTATGGTATGTGTCCTATTTTGTGTCCTGTGGATAACTGAAACTGTGGATATTGGTTCTGCAGATACCTCACCACACAACCAAACCAAACCTGGGCAAATTTTCACCCCTGAAGTTCTCAGAGAACTGGGCTGCCTTGGAGAACACAGAAAGTCCAACTGAATAGTTGGGCATATGTTACCATTATTGTGAGATTTATTATTATTGTTGTTGTTGTTGTTGTTGTTGTTGTTATCTCTCCCCTCCCCACTGCAATACTTGAGCATTTTATTTGTCATCATTGCTTCTGTGTTATGCCCCGAAGCATTCACAGGTATATTAAACCAGCTCTGAGTGGATTCTCTCACTGCATGTGAAAGCAACGTGTTACGCCTGATATGACTATTAACAGAAGGATGCAGCATTCCTGGCGGCACAGAACGAGCCTGTCATTAAGCTTCATAATCACTCACGGTGGCCTGCCTAAATTTACTTCACCTCCTAAAATCTAATTATAGAAAGCAAGCCTTGCCATCGTTAGAGGCAGCAGGAGACTGGAGCCAGAGCAAGAGTGAGGTTCTGGCATGGGGTGCAGGAATGCTCCCTTCCTGTCATTGACAGAGCTGTATGTTGTGGGGAGATATGGTTTGCCCCCTGTCTGCAGAGTTGTGCCTCTGTGCTTCCCTTTGGGAAGAGACAGGGGCCCAGATCCTCTACCAGGCTTGTACAATATACGTTCCTCAGCTGGAGTGGCACATTAATGGTGCTACACAGCCCTTGAGTTGAAAGGCAGCATTGTGCAACTCAACCAAGGGCTTGTCTACATGTGGGGCAAAAACGTTGAATGGAGTTCTGACCACACGCCCCACATTCCCTCCGAAGCTCTGCGCATTATTATTCTCTGCAAGGACGTGGGGTACCTTGTCTTCACTGTCCCTGTCTAGTTTCATCCACCGCCACCACTACCACCACCTCCACCATAATTGAAAGCTCTGGAGGCACTTCCCAGCTGAAGGGAGAGGTATTCTCGCTTCCTCTGGCTTGGCAGCGCTGTCTCTGTCTGCTCTCCCACTCTCCCATTGCAGGGCGAGGCCCTTGAAGAAAGCAACAGAAGCACTTGAAGGAAGTGACAGGCAAGCAGGGAGTGGGCAGAGGCAGCACTGCCGAGCCAGGGGAAGGGAGAAAAACTCTTCCTTCAGCCAGGAACTGCCAGTGGAGCTTTAAAATTGGTCACAGTGGAGAAGGTAAGAGAAGGTTTGAAGATGGTAAGTGGAAAGGAGAAAGTGAAAAGTGAAGGGAGAAGTGTGAATAAGAGGAGATGATGGGGAAAAGGAAAAGGAAAAGGTCTGGGAGAAAGATATAAATGTGTATAGAAGAAGGAAAGCAAGGACAGAATGGGAAAGGGGAGAGGTACAAATAGGGGGAAAGGAAGAAGAGAATTAAGGAGTTTAAATGAAAGGATGGGATAAGAATCATAGAATCATAGATTTGCAGAGTTGGAAGAGACCACAAGGGCCATCCAGTCCAACCCCATTCTGCCACGCAGGAAATCTTGATCAAAGCATCCCCGACAGATGGCCATCCAGCCTCTGTTTAAAGACCTCCAAGGAAGGAGACCCCACCACGCTCCAAGGGAGTGTGTTCCACTGCCGAACAGCTCTTACTGTCAAAAAGTTCCTCCTAATGTTGAGGTGGAATCTCTGTTCCTGGAGCTTGCACCCATTGCTCCGTGTTCCAGTCTCTGGAGCAGCAGAAAACAAGCCTGCTCCATCCTCAGCGTGACACCCCTTCAAATACTTAAACAGGGCTATCATATTGCCTCTTAACCGTCTTTTTTCCAGGCTAAACATACCCAGCTCCCTAAGTCTCTCCTCATAAGGCATCATTTCCAGACCTTTCACCATTTTAGTCGCCCTTCTCTGGACACGCTCCAATGGACACTCTAGAGATCTAGAGTAAGGGAAAGGAAAGGAAAGGTGAAGAAGGTAGAAAAATGGAGATAAGTGGAGAAAAGAGACATACCAAATTAATTAGGGAAGATGACAGATAAAGGGAATAACACAAAAATAGATAAAGAAACTGTAAGGGTGAAGCATTGTGACCCCATGAGACAACAAATGAGAACTAATGAGAGAAGACTAATACTAAGGGATAAGGAACATACATAAAAATTAGAAGAGAAATTTTGAAATAGGTGAAGTGATATGTATTGTTAAAATGTATTGTTAAGATGTTATATATGGTTATAATATGACAAATGATATGTACTGATAAATCATTGTAAACAAAGTCAATTTAATATAAATTGTATAATACTTTGGAAAACTGGATAAAATAGAAAGGAAGTTCAAACAAGTGAAAATACAAAAAAAATCAGATAGAGATTGGAAGTCATTTTAGTTTTTGTTGTATATAGGGTAATTATGTAGTGATAAGAGAGAAACATAGGATTGAGAGTATTAGTGACTTTTTGGGGTGATTAAGTAAGTTACGTTTTATGTGATTGTGTAAGTAGATGTTATATGTTGTTAAAGGGTTTGTATATATTGTTATTCTGTGTTTTTTAATATGTGTCGATAACTCAATAAAAATAAAAATTTAAAAAAATTGGTCACAGTGGCAGTAGCAGTGGCAGCTGTGGCAGAGGACAAAAATACGGAGAAAACCCAGAATCCCACATACTCTGCATCTAAGATATGCCGAAATGCTGCGAATCTGGGCCATGCAATATGTGGCCAGATCACCCCAGATTTGGGGGGAAGGCCATGCCACATGTGGCCTGGTTGCCACAGATTTGGGGGCATTCACATGGAGGTTCAGGGTTTTTGATACTGCAGACAAACCCCAAAACACCAAACGTGCAACCAAAATGCACAACCAGAGGCACATGATGCTGCATGCACAATTCCACATCCACAACTTTGAATTGAATGTGGCTGTTCTGCATCAAGCCAAAAATGTCAAATTTCACACAGGATTTTGCACATGTGTAAGACACCAACAGAATTCTGGCCTGACCTATTCCTGTTGGTTCATACATGGCTCATAGCCATAAAGTACAGAAAATGTTACCTCTTCACACTGCAGAATTGCAGGTGCCAACCTGAACAAGACATGGGCTAGGCAAGCCTCCAAAGTCCTTTCCCATTTTTGCCCTCTTTGAATGTTACCAAATCCAAACCAGGGAGGAGGGAGGGACACACACACACACACCTTCCACTCTTGAGCTTATTCTGTATAAACTGGAATTCCATTAACCTGCGGCATTTGGATTTCCCAGATGTTCCACAAGGCAGTTCTGGATTTTAGAAAAAGGACTGGAAATGGAATCTAAATTTATCTTGAAAGACTCATAAAAGGCATATTTAGTTGCAATGTTTCATGCAGATTATAAAAAATGTGGTTTAATGCAGAAATGGGATGGAATGGGTTTCTGGGCAAATAATAATAATAACAACAACAACAACAATTTATGAAACTGACTAAAGGCCATATTTAGGTGCAACCTATCCATCTTTACTTAACAAGTGAGGAAGGGGAACATGTTCACACACACACACAACAGGGGAAGCTTTACTCCAAATTTTAAAGGTTCAGAAACTATTTGGGATTTAGGCTTCAGTACCTTGGTCAGGTCCTTCAAACTTTGAACTAGAACCCCCGGGTGGATTCATTGCTCCAACATCCTCTACATTTATAGAGTGTCAAAACCAGTGATGAAGAGGGATGAGTCTAGCCTCCACCCACTCTATACCTGTTTACTAAACCGGAGCTTGGAACACAAGTTATGTTCTTGCATTACAACTCCCAGAAACCTGAGCAACCTCAGTCACAGTCATTAATCCCAACTAGAATAGACCCTTTGAATTTATTGGATTGTGAATCTCTGGCTTTTCTTTGTAAACGAAGATTCAGGAAGGACTCATCTCGCGCTTTCTGCAAACACACTGATGACTAAAAAGGCCAATCCGAGATAGACAAGTCCGGTTGCAGAAAGCACAGCAGATTGTGATTTTTTTCTGCATTGTCGTTTCTCTTCAAGACTTGTTTGGCGTGAGTTCTCAAATAAGGCTGCAGCATTGTGGATAGTGTGTCCCCATGCCTCCCGATGTGAGGCCAGGGCGGACCATTGTTGGTGATCAATTTGGCCGAGCCTGAGATGTTGTTTCAGGGAGTCTTTGTATCGCTTTTTTGGAGCGCCCCTCTTACGCTGACCCGTGGCGAGTTCACTGTAGAGTAGTATTTTTGGGAGGCGATGGTCCTCCGTCCTAGAAATGTGCCCTGCCCAGCGCAGCTGTGTTCTCAATATCATGGCCTCAATGCTGGTGATCCCTGCTTGCTCAAGGACAGCAACATTCGTCACATAGTCAGTCTAGTATATATTTAGGATTGTGCATATACAGCGCTGATGAAAGCGTTCAAGGAGTCGTAGGTGGTGGCGATAGGTGACCCATGTTTCAGACCCATAAAGGAGAATAGACAGTACAATGGCTCTATACACACTGATTTTTGTGCTTTGCCTCAGGTGTTTATTACTCCAGACTCTTTTGTAAAGTCTTCCAAATGCACTATATGCCTTTGCTAGTCTGTGATCGATCTCTTTGTAAATCTTGGCATCTGAGGAGATGATGCTTCCCAGGTAGGTGAACTGCTGAACGGACTTGAGCACAGATTTGATTGTGAATCAAGCTATATGTAAATCCCATTGATTCAAGGGGTCAACTCTAATCAAGACTGCCAATAGGATTTGGGTCAGATAAAGGGCTATAGAGTTGTAGATTATTATTTCATCAGAGCTTGAGGATTGTGTTCACACTGTTTTTCCACCTGATTAATATTTTGTCACAGTTAGCAATTTCTGTACATTGAACTCTCTGGAACTGCAGACCCCAGATCCGCAAATTCAACCAACTGCAGATTGTCATGTCCCATATTATAAAATGGCAGTGTCATGAACAGGGACATGCTAAAGAGTCTGCGCTCACATTGCCGCCATTTAATAATATGGTATGTGATCATCTACTTTTTTTGGTATCCTCACAGTGTCTCAGAGTCAAACCCTCATGGATCCAAAAGGCCCACTGTACCAGTTTCTTTCTAATGTTAATTTCAAACTACTTCTTCCAGGTATCTGCATCAAATGCCCAACCAACTGAAAGCATGGAATAATCAGTCTTGGAACCAATTATGTCCACCATCCCATTGGTATCTTACAGAAGTGGTTGAACATCTTTGTCTGATGTGGAATAAAATCACATTTAATTCTCTCTCAGTTGCAGACGTGGAGTACCACATACAGTGCTATTAAACATGGATGCACATGGCATATTGTGTATCAATGTGCCCTGCACATTCCATAGAATCATGGAGTGGAGGAGACCACAAGGGCCATCTAGTCCAACCCCCTGCCATGCAGGAATAACTAATCAAAGCTCTCCCAACAGATGGCCATCCAGCCTCCATTTATTTATTTATTTATTTAGGTATTTATACCCCTCTCTTCATCCACAAAGGCTCTCAGAGCAGCTTACAAACTGTTAAGCAATAGCACTTTACACATCTACACCACATTAAACAGCTTCCAATGTGTGTTAGCTAATTGCCCCCACAAGCTGGGTACTCATTTTACTGACCTATGAAAGGATGGAAGGCTGAGTGAACCTTGGAGCCCTCTGGGACTGAACTTGCAAAACTGGCTGCAGGACTGGTGTTTAACCACTGCGCCACCAGTGCTCCTTTTAAAAACTTGTTTAAAAATTTGTAAAAACTCTTGTTTAAAAACCTCCAAAAAAGGAGACTCCACCCACACTCCCAGGCAGCAATGGATTCCTCTGCCAAACAGCTCTTATTGTCAGGAAGTTCTTCCTAATGTTTAGGTGGAATCTCTTTTCCTTTAGTTTGAATCTATTCCTCAGTCTCCTAGTATCATTTCATTGTACAACATCACTATTCACTAAGAAGGTGGCATTGCACAACTGCCACATAATTCCATGAGCATAAAGTTCCTTTCCATCTACTTGGTGGAGCATCTATGGGAAAGATATATGTGACAGAAGCCCTATACAGGCTAGTTCTGCAATTCTGTGGGCTCCTGTCATGCATGGGCTCCTATTGCTCAGTATGCTCTTTTACCCTCAAGATCCCTCCCTGGATGTGGCACTCAGTCCAGAAGGTGGTCAGTATCCTAGACCAGTGGCTGTGCTCATCAGTGTGGTACAGCATGGCCACTTCTCCGTATCAGTTCTTAAGGGAAAACAGTCAGGCACAATTGTAGAACATAAAACCAGTAAAAGCAAATTAATCTCTGGCTTTTCTTCGCAAACGAAGATTCAGGAAGGACTCATCCCACACTTTCTGCAAGCGCGCTGATGACTAAAAAGGCCAATCCGAGATAAACAAGTCCAGTTGCAAAAAGCACAGCAGAAGGTCTCCTTGGGTGATGTTTTTGGGTTGTGATTCTTTCTGCGTTGTCGTTTCTCTTCAAGACTTGTTCGGCGTGAGTTCTCAAATAAGGCTGCAGCATTGTGGATAGTGCGTCTCCATGCCTCCCGATGTGAGGCCAGGGCGGACCATTGTTGGTGATCAATTTGGCCGAGCCTGATATGTTGTTTCAGGGAGTCTTTGTATCGCTTTTTGGGAGCGCCCCTCTTACGCTGACCCGTGGCAAGTTCAAATTAGGTAACAATTCAATTAAACTCCCTGGACTCTTTCCACAATCCCACAAACCCTATTCAGAATCTTTTCCATTCGCCTCCTAACCTGCCCTCACTCTGTGTCTGACTGCCCTCATTCTATTTCATCCTGCCCCATCTATCCAATTCTTCCCACCACTTCCCTCCTCAACTCTTGATTTTTGGGCAATTCCAGGCTGATGGAAGAAAATCAGCCTTCAATTCAATCCACACTGATCATTTCCACCAACTTTTATACATTTTATCTCTCCGATAAAATATTAGATACCCTCAAAATGGGATCTAACATCAGGACCAAAATCTCATTACAGAAAGAAGCTTCCAGAGAGAGGCAGCTTTTTGGCTCCCAGCCGACTTTCAGCCACATTTGTGGGGTTCGTCTTCCTGATTTACTCCATCGCAGCTGAGCAAGCAGCCTTTTGGCCCACAGTCTATTGTTGAAAACCTCATTATCCACAGTTCAAATGTAGCTTGTGAATACTCGGATTTGGTGTGGCTGCTGTTGCGGTGACTTCCCAAATAGATCTGTCTCGGCGGGTGTGCGAAATGAATTCATAGACCCATTTTCCTCTGGCCATGCAAGTCTCCTTCTTGCATGATAAATAGAAGGCAGCTGGGCTAGGTTTGCACGAGTGGCAGGGACCGATAGGGGTGATCAATTTTGGGTTTTAGTGTCTTTGCCCATTTATCACACTTATATCAGATTCACAGCTGGTGCATCACTTCTTAGGTATTCTCAGTGTGCAATGCAACAGTTTCATCGAAAAGAAGGTGTACAATAGCAGGAGAAACTGCTAGCCTGAAGGTGGTGAGCTGGCTTTTTTTCTCTGCTAAATCCACCCATTCCCTGAGCTCTGTCGTCACAGGTGGGAAAACCAGGTTCAAATCCCACCGAGCTCTAAGGCTCAATGGGATTTCGCTTGCTAAGAACACTGAAATGGCTTTGCTGAATGTTAGCCCAGCCATAATCCAAACCCATTATCTGTTACCAGGTGCTGCAAGTATAAAATGTGTGGAACAAAGAACCACCAGCTGTTTTAAGGAAATAAACACATTAACTGCCCCCCTTAAATGCATTTATTGATTCATTAAAAAATGTCTGTCCCACCTTATATTATGGGATCAATCTACAAGTTGAATCCATTTAAACTGTTTAAATCTATTCAGAATTTAAAACATTTTTTTAAAAAAATGAAACAGATACAAATAGACAAGTTAAAATGCGTTAAAATTATGAACCCGTACAATGGAAATTGAGTGTCAGAATGGTATCGTGGTTTGAGTGTTGGACTAGGACACTAGGAGACCAGGGTTTGAATCCCCATTCAGCCATGGAAATCCACAGAGTGGCATTAGGCAAGTCACACTCTCTCAGCCTCAGGAAAGCAATGGCAAACCCCCTCTGAACAAATCTTGCCAAGAAAACCCTGTGATAGGGTTGCCTTAGGGTCACCAAAAATCAGAAATAATTTGAAGTCATGCAACAACAACCTTGGAAAATAACTTCTGGTCAGTAGAAATGGATTCTCCCTTCTTCATGGTGGCCAAAGGGCTTAGGCTAAAATAAGAGTTGCAAATCATGGCAGGCTCTCCAGATGTCATTGGATTACAAGACCCAGCACTCCTTACCACTGGTAGTGCTGGCTAGGCCTGCGGGGACTTGCAGTCCAACAATATGTAGAGAGCCAGGTGACTCCCCGCCACCAGACCGAAACCACTTTTTAGTCTCATTTAAAGGAGATTCTTTGAGTGGATGGAACTTGTATGTGTTGATTTACCAAGTTTCCATCGACTGAGTGAGCCTACTATAATTGGGACCAGCAATTGGGTTTGGGGCTTATATTGCATCAATGGAAAGACAAACACCACCCCCTCTTTTATGATTATCATGACAGTTAAGGATTGTTCCAGACTCTGAGGTTTCCAGGCCAAATCCTGAGACCAAGTGATAGCCCCTGGTGATGTCATTAAGCGTTGTGCATGAAGTACCAACTGCAGTTGTTCACAGCCTTTTACTCAAACACACAGAGAGAACCATGGAAACACACACAAAACACATACATTCCTGTTTGAAAATTAATTCACAAATCTTAACTAAAGAGGATGTTCCAGAACAAAGTGAAATGAGGGGATTGTTCTTTTTCACCTACTTAGGGAGATGGGATAAGGCATATTTAATCTAGCCTACTTGCTTCTACTTGCAGCTGTGAAATCAGAAAAAGGCTTAGAGCCTTACCACACTCTGAAGAAAAGTGCAAAGCAGCAGGAACGTTCCATCTTTCCTGCTGCCTTATTGTATGATGTTGGTGTTCTTTCATTTCAGTCCTGTGGGTGACCAAGGTAAAACTGCATCTTTTTGCTAGCCAGAAAAATCCATTTGCAAAAATACTGTTTGCAAAAAGACCCATGGAACCAGGACAAAAGAACGCCGGAAGAACACTGACAACATGCAGTAAGGCAGCAGGAAAAACAGAACGTTCCTGCTGTTTTGCCACTTTTCTTCGGAGTGTGGTAAGACTCTAGAGGATTGGGTAGGATAGCTATGCAAGAAGTAGACAAGTTCATAAAATGCAAAGATATAACACTGAGCACTAAAGTCAGGATGGTTCAAGCCCTCGTCTTTCCCATCACCATGTGCGGATGTGAGAGCTGGGCAGCAAAGAAAGCTGATAGGAAGAGAATCAACTCATTTGAGATGTGGTGTTGGAGAAGAGTGCTGAGGATCCCGTGGATGGCCAAAAAGACAAACCGATGGGTCTTAGAACAGATCAAGCCAAAGCTCTCCCTAGAAGCCAAGATGAATCGTAGAATCATAGAATTGTAGAATTGGAAGAGACCACGAGGGCCATCCAATCCAACCCCCTGCCCAGTAGGAAATCACGATCAAAGTATCCCTGACAGATGGCCATCCAGCCTCTGTTTAAAGACCTCCAAGGAAGGAGATCCCAACATGCTCCGAGGGAGTGTGTTCCACTGCCGAACAGCTCTTACTGTCAGAAAGTTCCTCGTTCCTGGAGCTTGCATCCATTGCTCCGTGTTCTAGTCTCTGGAGCAGCAGAAAACAAGCTTGCCCCACCCTCAATGTGACACCCCTTCAAATACTTAAACAGGGCTATCATATTGTTCCTTAACCATGACTAAACTGAGGCTGTCATACTTCAGCCACATCATGAGAAGACACAGCTCACTGGAAAAGTCAAGAATGCTAGGAAAGGTGGAGGGGAAAAGGAAGGAAGGAAGACCACACACCAAATGGAGAGACTCAATCAGAGAGGCCACCGCCTGAACCTGCAGGACCTGAACAGGGCAGTAGAAGGGGGTCTTGGAGATGTCTCATTCGTGGGGTTGCCTTGAGTCAAAGTCAACTCAAAGGCAGAAAGTGGATGCAGAGCAGAACAGATGGTAAATTCTGCTAAGTAAATGCTTGGACCCTCTGGAGAGTCTTTGTAAGCTACAGCAGCCAGTCTTGCAAATTGTGGCAAGCTGCTGCTCTACTAACTGAGATGGAGATTTGCAGCTAGACAGAGAAGAAGGAGGAGGAAAGGGGGCTAGGCAGATCATAGAATCATAGAATCATAGAATTGTAGAGTTGGAAGAGACCACGAGGGCCATCCTGTCCAACCCCATTCTGCCACATAGGAAATCACGATCAAATCATCCCTGACAGATGGCAATCCAGCCTCTGTTTAAAGGCCTCCAAGGAAGGAGACCCCACCACGCTCCGAGGGAGTGCGTTCCATTGCCGAACAGCTCTTACTGTCAAAAAGTTCCTCCTCATGTTGAGGTGGAATCTCTGTTCCTGGAGCTTGCATCCATTACTCCGTGTTCCAGTCTCTGGAGCAGCAGAAAACAAGCCTGCTCCATCCTCAACGTGACACCCCTTCAAATACTTAAACAGGGCTATCATATCGCCCCTTAACCGTCTTTTTTCCAGGCTAAACATACCCAGCTCCCTAAGTCTCTCCTCATAAGGCATGCTTTCCAGACCTTTCACCATTTTAGTTGCCCTTCTCTGGACACGCTCCAATTTGTCAATATCCTTTTTGAATTGTGGTGCCCAGAACTGGATACAGTATTCCAGGTGAGGTCTGACCAAGGCAGAATAGAGCGGCACTATTACTTCCCTTGATCTAGACACTATACTTCTATTGATACAGCCCAAAATCTTTAAAATCTTTTTAAAAACTTTTATTAAAAAAGAGCTTCACTATCAGAGGCTTTGTTAGCCACAGTCTGTCTGTGTTCTAACAAACAAAAGAGCCGCCAACCTAAGATGAGATATTCAGAAGAAGACAGAGAAGGATGTTGACCACATTGGTACACTGGGGTTGCAGAGCATAAATCTTTGCATGTGGAGCCATACATTGATTCTGCTACACAACCCTTGTGTTGAATGGCAGTGGCATACAAGCGAATGCAAACCCATGAGGACATGCGCCAGCATATCTGCTTCCACGTGTTTGTGCCCGTGTGCATCTACATCAGTAGTTCTCAAGCTTCGGTCATCCAGATGTTTTGGACTTCAGCACTCAGAATGCCTGACTGTTGGCCAAGCTGGCTGCAGCTTCTGGGAGTTGGAGTCCAAAACATTTAAAGGGGCCAAAGTTTGGGAACCACTAATCTAATGGCACCTGATACACAACTCCACTCCCACAAGCCTGAACTAAATACAGACATTTCAGGCCAGACAAAATGACCAAACGCTTCCATTGGGGAACTTAACACATGCATAAAAGACTAATAAGACTCCAGCCAAGTATCTGACGCATCACCCAAATTTAAAGGCTGATCTACCACATAAAATGTGAACAAAATTGGACATGCTAAATAAGAAGAGACAGCTGCAGTCAATCAGGATACAAGGGATTATGTTGTGTTCATTTCCCTCTTTCTTTTCCTTAATTGATTGTGACAAAAATGTAAGTAAGACTTGCATAATAAACATTGAGGAATTATATAATAACCCCCATAAGCAAAGAATTGTGACCCATCTTTCTGAAAAGGATAAAGCTGACATCTTTATGATTCCAAAAATGTACTAGCACAGATTACCTTTCCATTGGGGGTGGGGGGGATAGGAAGAAAGATTTCCATAATCACCATCTTCAAAGATGTTTATTATTGTTTACAGCAAATAAAGAAAGATATTAAAGCATTAAAAAGAAAAGTCACCATTTACAGAACTGTAAAGCTGCTGGAGCATATGTTTAAAAGATCTATACGGTAGGTCTTGAGAGGCAGAGCAATGTATAGGTTTAAGTGTTGAACCTGACTCAGGGAGAACAGGGTTCAAATACCTGCTCAGCCATGGAAGTCCGCTGAGTGACCGTTGACAAGTCACACTCTCTCAGCCCCAAAGGGAGTCAACGGCAAACCTCCTCTGAAAAAATCCTGCCAAGAAAACCCTAGGATATGGTCGCCGTAAGTCCAAGTTAACTGGAAAGCACATAGCAACAATGCCTTCCAAGAGACATGCGTATATTACAAATGCTTTATTAAACAGAAGACAAGTATACAGCTTGAGATTACTTTATGTGAGGAAGCTCATGGTTACAGGGTTTTAAGGCATAGTGGTTACAGTTATTTACTTAATTCTAACAAAACAGAGTGGTGTAGTGGTTTGAGTGCTCAACCAGGACTCTGGGAGACCAGGGTTCAAAGATTTATTCAGTGCGGGTTTGCCACCATTGCCTTCCTCTGAGGCTGAGAGAGTATGACTTCCCCAAAGTCACCCAGGGGGTTTCCATGGCTGAGCAGGGATTCAAGCTCTGGTCTCCTAGAGTCCTATCCGGCAAACAAATCACTACACCACACTGGCTTTCCACCGTGCTACCCAGCCATCTCTTAAATACAATCATTTTTCATCAAGAGGAGGTCTTAGCTCCAGGTACTGATTTCAACTCATTAAATTTAATGTGCCACTTAAGAGATTCCCTCCCTAGCCCTGTGAAACTCTACCCTGCTGGGATGCTTGAAAGCCAAATTATCTCAGTTGTGTTGGCTTCAGGGGCTGTCCCTGCTGGCCTACACCAGACCTCTCTGAGACCTAAGAGATGGGATTGAAGTAGGGAAGTTATGAAAAACCAGTAGGAATGAAATAAGAGCTCCTCGTGGTTTAGTGGTTCAAGCCTTCAACTGACTCTGGAGACTAGGGCTTGAATCTCTGCTCAGCCATGGAAACTCACTGGGCGGCCCTAGGCAAGTCGCACTCTCTCAGCCTCAGGGGAAGGCAATGACAAACCCCCTCTGAACAAATATTGCCAAAAAAACCCAACGATAGGGCCACCATAAGTCAGAAATCACTTCAAGGCACACAACAACAACAGCATACTCAGCTCTGTTTCATCTGGGTTCCCCTGTTCAAACGGAGATGATACATAAGACAGGAGTCACCCGTGTTGCTGCTGGTGGCATCCATGTAAAATGGGGTGGGTCTGTTCTGAGTTTTAGCCTCAATTTCAAAGGAGCTGTCCAACAGCCTGAACTTTACCCTGGGGATCAGGTCCAGTGCTGTGGATAGCTCATTTAAAATTAGGACTAAAATCTGGAACAGATTTGCTACTCCACTGGCATGGTGCCATCAGACGTCATTTAGTGTCACCCCGGGCAATACAGGCCAACATCCATATCCATTGGGGATACGTTCCAAGACCCCCTCTGGAAACCTGAAATGGTGGATAATAGGGAACTCTATCTCTCTATATAATTCTCTTGGGTATGTTTCCTCTCCCAGTGTGCTGATTGGCTGCTCAGGAAACACACCCAACCAATCATCATTCACATGCAAATTCCCTCTCTACCTCACAATCCGCTCCTACCACTCAATCTGTGGCCCAGTTTGGGACCCAGGCAGTCAACTGGTGGCGGCCACGGCGGCAGCAAGACAACAGAGCAAGTTACCCTCAGCAATTCCACAAAATGTATGGAATGCTGAAAAGGGGGAGAAGGAATTTTAAAATCCACTAGCCTACCATACAGGACTGTGTTCACAGTCTGGGGGTACTCCTGGACTCGTCGCTCCGGATGACGAATCAGGTAAATGCAACGGTCAGGAGTGCCTGTTATCAATTTTGGCTGATCCACCAGCTGCGCCCTTTCCTGGAAGTCAGGGATGTTGAGACCGTGGTACATGCTCTGGTAACTTCCCATCTTGATTTCTGTAATGCACTCTACATGGGGCTACCCTCGTGCTTGGTCCAGAAACTTCAACTAGTACAGAATATGGCAGCCAGATTGGTCTCGGGTACATCTAGAAGAGACCATATAACACTGATCTTAAGATCACTTCACTGGCTGCCCATTAGTTTCTGGCCCCAGTACAAGGTGTTGGTTATCACCTTTGAAGCCCTAAATGGCTTGGGTCCAACCTATCTTCGGGACCGCCTCCTTCCATATAATCGCCCCATGCACTCCGGTCCTCAGGGAGGAATCTGCTGCAACCTTTAAAAACTAGGCTTTCTTCGACCTCCCAGAGGACCTTTTCGGCTGTTGCTCCCAGATTATGGAACGGCCTGCTTGATGAAATACATCATATTACCACCTTAAATAGCTTTTTTAAAAGCTCTTAAGACGGATCTCTTCCAGCAGGCCTTTCCTGAATAGATACCCAGCCATCTTAATTAGTCCAATCCCATCCAGCTTTTTATTGTGTTGTTTTTAGTATTTTTAGTATTTATTGTGTTTAAAATGTTTAATTATTTAATTGTATTTTAAGGGGTGGGTGAGATGGAGGGGTTATATGTAGATTTTAATGTTGTAAGCCGCCCCCAATTGCACTCAGTAAAGGGACAGGATATAAATATTTTGGGCTGTATCAATAGAAGTATAGTGTCTAGATCAAGGGAAGTAGTGGTGCCGCTCTATTCTGCCTTGGTCAGACCTCACTTAGAATACTGTGTCCAGTTCTGGGCACCACAATTCAGAAAGGATATTGACAAATTGGAGTGTGTCCAGAGAAGGGCAACTAAAATGGTGAAAGGTCTGGAAACCATGCCTTATGAGGAGAGACTTAGGGAGCTGGGTATGTTTAGCCTAGAAAAAAGACGGTTAAGAGGCGATATGATAGCCCTGTTTAAGTATTTGAAGGGATGTCACATTGAGGATGGAGCAGGCTTGTTCTCTGCTGCTCCAGAGACTGGAACACGGAGCAATGGATGCAAGCTCCAGGAACAGAGATTCCACCTCAACATTAGGAGGAACTTTTTGACAGTCAGAGCTGTTCGGCAGTGGAACGCACTCCCTCGGAGTGTGGTGGGGTCTCCTTCCTTGGAGGTCTTTAAACAGAGGCTGGATGGCCATCTGTCGGGGATGCTTTGATCGTGATTTCCTACGTGGCAGAATGGGGTTGGACTGGATGGCCCTCGTGGTCTCTTCCAACTCTGCAATTCTATGATTCTATAATTCTATGATTCTATGAAATATTTTTATATTATGATGATGATGATGATGATGATGTCCACCAGGTGTTGGGGGGGGGAGTTTTTTTAACAGCATATGTTACACTGGATACAGCTTGTTGTTTTCAATTGGCAGTTTGGGAAAAAGAAACTGCTGCCATTAAGCAGGCTTTAGAAGTGTGGCAGCATCTTCCTTTGAGGTGTGGGCTGACCATCAAAACCTAGAAGCATGGCAAATGTCCAGGAGACTGAGTCGTAAACAGGCTCAGTGGGCAAAATTCTTTTATAAGTTCAACCTCCAGTTAAAATATCTGCCGGGGGGTGTGCTTTTTGGCAGATGTTCATACCCCAGCATAAGAATTAGTGGAAAGAGGTAGTGGACACACTGCTTACTCCACAGCAGTTGGGCTTGGTGGTAGCTACATGCAGTCAATCCCAACAGAGCAGCTGCCACCCAAGCTGGGGGAATCCATCCAGCAAAGTTTAAAAGAAGCTTTGGGGGCAGGACAAATGGATAAAGAACAATAAAAAATGAACTGGCTTTCTGAGATGGTATGTAGTGCAGGGAGGACAGAATATATGTACTGAGAGAGTTGAGAATCCAAATTTCACAACGTCATGATGGTTTTCTATGGTTTTTTTCCAGGCTGTGAGGCCATGTTCTGGAAGTTTACTCCTGACGTTTCCCCTGCATCTGTGGCTGGCATCTTCAGAGAATGGTGGCATAGGGTGTGTGTGAGGTTTATATACTGTGAGTCCCTGTTAGAGATGATATGTAAATTTGTGTTTTTGAATGGCTAGTTCCTAGCGTGGGAAGATATGCAAGGAGAATTAGTGTGTGTTTGGCTAATGGTCCATTGTCTGCTGGAAATCCCCCTGTCCCTGGGTGGAGTTCGTTTGCATGTGGTGAGTTTTAATTTTGTGTTTTTTTCAGGACTGGCAGCCAAACTTTGTGTACTTTTAGGGTTTCTTCTTTCCTGTTGAAGTTGTCTAGGTGTTTGTGGATTTCAATAGCTTCTCTGTGCATTCTAACATGATAGTTGTTGGCCTGGTCCAGAATTTTGGTGTTTTTAAACAACAGTTTGTGTCCAAGTTGGTTTATAACATGTTCTGCTACTGCTGATTTTTCTGGCTGGCCCCCCAAAAAAATTAAAAGTGAAAAATACCCCCACACACACTTGCCGTGCTGGACTTTTTTCTCACACTGAATGATAAAAAGAAATTCTCACAGGGTCCACCCTCCCCCTGGGTGCTGAGATATCCATTGTGTACCTGAAGAAGAATGTTTGCAAATACAGAATCATAGAATCTTATCATTGGAAGGGACTGTCTCTCTGGCTTTTCTTTGCAAACGAAAATTCAGGAAGGACTCATCCCGCGCTTACTGCAAGCACGTTGATGACTAAAAAGGCCAATCCGAGATAAACAAGTCTGGTTGCAGAAAGCACAGCAGAAGGTCTCTTTGGGTGATGTTTCTGGGTTGTGATTCTTTCTGCATTGTCGTTTCTCTTCAAGACTTGTTCGGCGTGAGTTCTCAAATAAGGCTGCAGCATTGTGGATAGTGCATCTCCATGCCTCCCGATGTGAAGCCAGGGTGGACCATTGTTGGTGATCAGTTTGGCCAAGCCTGAGATGTTGTTTCAGGGAGTCCTTGTATCGCTTTTTGGGAGCGCCCCTCTTACGCTGACCCATGGCGAGTTCACCGTAGAGTACTATTTTTGGGAGGCGATGGTCCTCCATCCTAGAAATGTGCCCTGCCCAGCACAGTTGCGTTCTCAATATCATGGCCTCAATACTGGTGATCCCTGCTTGCTCAAGGACAGCAACGTCCCCGACAGATGGCCATCCAGCCTCTGTTTAAAGACCTCCAAGGAAGCAGACCCCACCACGCTCCGAGGGAGTGTGTTCCACTGCCGAACAGCTCTTACTTAGTCTGGCATGATTTGTTTTTGAGAAACCCATGTTGACTTTTAGTGACCATAGCATTCCTTTCTAATGGAAATGGCCACCGTTTCTTTTCTGGCATGTAAACTGCAAACTATTCCCTTCCACCAAGCTTGCAAATTAGCCATGGGCACAAATAAGCACTGCAGTGATAGGGAGGTAAGGCGATATTTTTCTCTACAAATTCTGCTGTCTATCTGTGCCCAGTGACTCAACAAAAGCTCCACTTCCTTAGACCATGTGGTCAGGGAAAGCACACAGCCCAAAACACACAAAAACACCCACACAAGCCTCCAAACAGTTCAGCCAAACTACCTACCAGCCTTAGCCCAAAGGTTGCCTTATTCTGTTTCTTCTACTAATCCCAGCTAAAATGCCTCTTGTCCTTATCCTGTTTGAAGGGGAGAAATTTCTCCCCTTTCACCAGAATGATTCCGTTCTCATCTCCTGTATCTGAAGGCAGGCCCAAATTCAGATTGCAATAGGGAACATGTATCTTTACAAGCTTGAAATATCCTTTGCAAAATACGTGTGCATTAAATGTGTATGTTTGAAAAAAGTTTTCACAAAGCACTTTTAGTTTGCAGAAGAAAATATATATATTTCAAAAGTGTGCTCCATGTCTTCCTGTCTTTTTTTGAAAAATATATTTAGCGGGGGGGATATATCTGGGAATTGTACCACTTTCCTTCTCTGCATCATGGCTGATGTAGAGCTGTGGATCCAACTAGAAATCAGGCATTTGGAGTCATGCAGCCACAGCAGACTTCCTGCTTCCACTTTCCCTGCCACCTTCATCTCCACCAGTATAGCGTCCTGGTCAGACCATTAGCAGACCACAAATAAAACAGTTCCTTCAAACCTACAGCAGAGTAGAACAGGGGGAAAGAAAAAATTGCTTTATTTATTAATTTTTTTGCTCATTAATAGCATGCAACTTATAGAATAAAACATTGCAATTATACTTCTCTCTCTCTCTCTCTCTCTCTCTCTCTCTCTCTCTCTCTGGCTTTTCTTCGCAAATGAAGATTCAGGAAGGACTCATCCCGCGCTTACTGCAAGTGCGCTGATGACTAAAAAGGCCAATCCGAGATAAACAAGTCTGGTTGCAGAAAGCACAGCAGAAGGTCTCCTTGGGTGATGTTTCTGGGTTGTGATTCTTTCTGCATTGTCATTTCTCTTCAAGACTTGTTCGGTCTGAGTTCTCAAATAAGGCTGCAGCATTGTGGATAATGTGTCTCCATGACTCCCGATGTGAGGCCAGGGCGGACCACTGTTGGTGATCAGTTTGGCCGAGCCTGAGATGTTCTTTCAGGGAGTCCTTGTATCGCTTTTTTGGAGCGCCCCTCTTACGCTGACCCGTGGCGAGTTCACCGTAGAGTATGATTTTTGGGAGACGATGGTCCTCCATCCTAGAAACATGCCCTGCCCAGCACAGCTGTGTTCTCAATATCATGGCCTCAATGCTGGTGATCCCTGCTTGCTCAAGGACAGCAACATTCGTCACATAGTCAGTCCAGTGTATATTTAGGATTGTACTTCAATATTATGGCAAAAGCATTTCTTCCCACCCACCCTCAATCCCCACCAATGGCGATAGAAGTTATTGTAATATCCGTTACCTATAACGTGGAATATCTTATTTAAAGTCTCTCTCACTTCTTTGTACCCCTTTTCACCTTTGATTTTCTTAATCCAAAAGTCAAGCTTATCCCAGCAGGCCATTTCCTTTATTTGCCCATTATATTTTCCTTTTCCCTCCCTTCAAAAAACAAATAGGAGATACTCTGTTATATAATGCTTCCAACTGTTTTTATCCCAACACTGTTTATTTTTCTACCCCAATACTATTACTGCGTGTACTGCTCTTACAAGGTTTTTTTATTACATAATCTTGTTTTACTCAATCCCAATTTCCTTAGAGTCAAAGTTAGGCAATTCTTGGAGAAAGACAAATTTTGGTTGTTGTTAACCATTGGCCAGTCAGCAATATCTCCTTCCTGGTCAAGGTGCAGGAGAAAGGGTGTTGCCTGAATTACTGAGTTCTGTGGCTATTCCATGCATGTCTACAAAAACCAATATAAGTATAGGGAATTTTAATTAGCTCAAATAGTGGCTGTGAGAGTTTAGGTAACGGCAGGATCTTTTGACTGATGTATGCTGGTACTCACTGACACCAGCAATGCCAGCACTAAAGTGACATGGGGGATCTATTGGCAGCTTAACCGTCGATTAAATAGAATGAGTTTTGGCCAGGACATAAACGCAAAAGGGCGATGTCATCTGATATGTGCACCCTTTCATGTTTATGTGGCATCGTTATGACAGCGTATTTGGTGCGTCTGATAATGTCCATAGCTAAGTATACATAAAGTTATGTGACAAACACCATGAGAAAGGATTCTGACCCTCTTAAACAAGTTGACAAGTTTAAAATGGATGAAGAAGGTTAAAATTATGTCCATAAATATTTTGGAGTGAATCAGTTAGGCCACAAAAGCATTATATGCTATCCATATGGTAATCCGGTCAGCAATGTTGCTTCTGTGATAGGCACAACATAGTGGTTTGGGTATTGGACTAGGACTCTGGAGATCAGAGTTCAAATCCCCGCTCAGCCATGGAAACTCACTGGGTGACCTTGGATAAGTCACATTCTCTCATCCTCAGAAAACCCTGTGATAGATTCACTTTAGGGTCGCCATAAGTTAGAAACAACTTGAAGGCAAACAAGAACAGCAGCAACAACAGCAACAAATTATGCACTACTTCAGCTTCTGAGTCATTTTAAAGGGCAGCTGTTGCACAATACCACCCTGGCTGGCATTGTGTTAGCGACACACACATGTATTAGTTGCACTCTGCATACAGGGCAAATTATGCACAATAGTTCAGTTGTGCATACAGCCATGTTGTGCATTGTGTTTACATACTGTGCATTGCAAATTGCAGTTACACATTTCACATTGTGGTTGTGCATTTCACAACCTCACCCAGTCATTCACATGTGTAGCATAATGTTGTTATTCTGCATGGGAGCTGCATAGCACAGGTGCAGCATATCTCTGCATACAGATAGAATCATAGAATTGCAGAGTTGGAAGAGACCACGAGGGCCATCCAGTCCAACCCCCTGCCATGCAGGAAATCTTGATCAAAGCATCCCCAACAGATGGCCATCCAGCCTCTGTTTAAAGACCTCCAAGGAAGGAGACCCCACCACGCTCCGAGGGAGTGCGTTCCACTGCCAAACAGCTCTTACTGTCAAAAAGTTCCTCCTAATGTTGAGGTGGAATCTCTGTTCCTGGAGCTTGCATCCATTGCTCCGTGTTCCAGTCTCTGGAGCAGCAGAAAACAAGCCTGCTCCATCCTCAGCGTGACATCCCTTCAAATACTTAAACAGGGCTATCATATCACCTCTTAACCATCTTTTTTCCAGGCTAAACATACCCAGCTCCCTAAGTCTCTCCTCATAAGGCATGGTTTCCAGACCTTTCACCATTTTAGTTGCCCTTCTCTGGACACACTCCAGTTTGTCAATATCCTTTTTGAATTGTGGTGCCCAGAACTGGACACAGTATTCCAGGTGAGGTCTGACCAAGGCAGAATAGAGTGGCACTTCTACTTCCCTTGATCTAGACACTATACTTCTATTGATAGTTATGCCACACTGAGGGGTGTTGGATTGCAGACCTTCTTAGTGAATGGTGGCATTGCAGAACCAAATATACATCAATAATTAACCATGCACTATGAGCATACATATAAATGCACAAGCATGTACAATAGCCCCACATGCATAATTTTGCTTGCACAACTCTGAGCAGAATACAGAGTGTCCACATTGGACAAGAACATCCAACCACTTCCTTAGGGGAACCTTACATGTGTGTAAGACACCCTGTAATAATAGGCTTTCCCATTTTCTGGGCAACACAGCTGAGGGGTATTGTCTCTCCTTAGGTAAACAAAAGGTTAATGATGTGATGGGTTAGGTTACATTGAATGGGGATCAGCACCATGAAGGAGTGACAGAGATCACAAGAGACAATTGCCCCAGTGAAATAAAGAGCTTGGAGGAAGTGTGGAAGCTTCAAGATGCTTCCCAAATGAGGTTATTTATAAAATAAAAAAAGTACCAGGAGGCACAAGGTAGACTGACTAGGAGACTTGAGAGACTTTGGAACGGATGATGAGGTAGAGGAGATGCGGCCTTGTTAGCATGCCCTACTCCCCTCCCTATAATATCTCATAATTGGAAATATTGGACACTTCAAATGGGGTCAAGTTGATTGGGGTGATCCAAAAAGAGGTCAGATGGCGGTCACAAGGACCTGGGAAGGTGTCTAAGAAGTATTTTTAGCAAGCCAGCCCAACCTAGGACTATACAAAAGCCACCAGTAAACAAAGCCTTTTAGGAGGTATGTGCTAATCCCTTCTTGGGCACCTAAACAATGAGTCATCCAAGCAAACAATCTAGCGACCTCTCCAACCCAAATCCCAAGGAAATCTAACCCCAGACCCCCCCTCCTCCTGTCCTGCATTGTGAGGTTGTCATAAACCCAACAATTCCTATCTCCGAGCCATCTAAAACAGTCAGTGGGGTTTTGTTCTCCTTTGTTCCTCCTGTGGGAGAACCATTTAGCCATTGTTGTAGCCAAACCGTGCCTTCAAGGCACAAAATGGATTATAAATATCCCAGCCTAGACACTAGCGAAGTGTGCCACAGATGGACATGACACTCTGCTGGATTCTCGGTGCCACCCTCAGTTGCCGACCTGAGCCTCTTTGCTTTTCTCTTCGAGACTGATAAATATCGCCCATTTCCTGGCTTTCACTCTCTCCAGCCCTCCCTGTTTTCTTTCTGATACCCTTGTATGGTTCATAGAGTACATATTCTTGTGTTTTTGTCTATATTCCTCCAATAAAAAGACTTTATTTCACTTCAAACTGGAGTTCTCTGCAGTTAGTGCTTGTATACACATTAACTCAGATGCTGCCATCACGGGTGGGCTCCCCATAGACCCCCACCTCTTAGGGTAACAGCCGGCCTCACTAGGGAAGCTTGATCATAGGCTGGACAAAAAGGTCCAGATTCCACAAACATCCAAAGACCCCAATCACCCTCTGTCTTGTGAGTAGAATAAGAAAGTGCAGCAACTCATGTTAGGGCTTATGTTTCTTTTAACCTTGGCTGATTTTGACCCTTGACTGTTCTGTCACGTTGTAACTACTCCTAAGTAACACATGAAGGAAGGTGCCTTCGTGTACAAGATACCCTTTTGCTAATGTGAGATTGCTTGCTTAGAGTCAAAGCTTTCCTTTAAAGATCTCTTCGTTTCCACTCTCTCTTGACATGCCTTTGCTCAGTGTGTGCACATGTGCAGTGGCATCACTTGAGGGGGGTGCGGACCACACCATCAGAGGGGCTGACACCAAAATGATTGTCTATAAAAAAAATTTTGCAGTGTTTCAGCAGAAATTTATTTTTTTAAAAAATCCCTGACCTGAGTCCAGCCAAGTGTGCTTTCCTTCTTTTTCCTGTCCTGCGTGTAGGTTTTTGGTGACCCACAAAGTGGTGCACAGATTGAATAGATTCCTGGAAAATGTAGTTTCCAGAGCCTCCTCTTGGCATTAAAACTAAGGATTCTGTATAGACAAGCTGGAACGTGTCCTGAGGAGGGCATCCAAAATGGTGGGAGGTGCCCCATGAGGAGTGGCTTAGGGAGCTAGGTATGCTTAGCCTGGAGAAGAGCAAGGTAAAGAGGTGACATGATAGCCATGTTTAAATACTTGAAAGGATGTCTTATTGAAGAGGGAGCAAGCTTGGTTTTGCTGCTCCAGAGACTAGAGCATGGAGCCATGGGCTCAAAGTACAGGAAAAGCGATTCTACCTAAACATTAGGAAGAACTTCCTGACAGTAAGAGCTGTTTGGAAGTGGAATACACTGCCTGGGAGTGTGATGGAGTCTCCATCTTTGCAGGTTTTTAAACAGAGCCTGGATGACCATCTGTCAGGAATGCTTTGATTGTGTATTCCTGCAGGACAGGGGGTTGGACTAGATGGACCTTGTGGTCTCTTCCAACTCTATGATTCTATGATAGTCTGTTATGGGGGGAGGTCCATGCTGATGACACCATGAGTTACCAACCCTAGTGAGGCCACTGCACATGTGTGTGTGTGTATAGGATTCTCATCACCCACGGGAAGGGTAGGGGAAAGCTTTGCAGAATCAGAGGTGGGGAAAGTACAAGTCAAACCCCTCAGTAACTTTCCACTGTGTTACTGAGTCACATGGAGTGAATTAGTGGGAGGCTGCAGCTAGATAGAATTTGGGGGTCCCATCTCCTACTCAAGAGCAGGAGATGGGGCCAGATCTCATTACACATGCACAGGATTCTAGCTCCTAGTTCAGGGATTCGGAGGATCAAAGTCTAAATGAAATTAGTCATGGCAAGACCACTGCTCTGGAGACATCCTAACTCATCCTCATTCACATTCCTTTCTTTCTTCACAGTCTGATTAATTTGAAGCTGTTCATCAGCTGTCGCCAAATTTTTATGGGGAAATTAGCTGTTTGAATGGCCATATATCTGCTGAGAAATGAAAAGAAGCTGCCTGACATATTATTGGGCTACATTAATTCTTCCAGGCTTGGGAGAGAAACAGGGATATAAAGGCAGAACTCAGTCTGCCATGCCATTTGGCCAAAAATATGGTGCTATTAATTTGATCTAGCACATCCCTTCCGTCTGCTGCCTGGTGAGACGAGTGGATGGAAAGAAGCCGTCCATCCCAAAAGGGGTCAGGACCGGACTCCGCCGGGGATGCAGCTGTTGGACTCTGTCAAACAGTTTCAGAAAATGATGCACATCAATTTTTCATGAATATTAAATCCATTACTGGGAGCAGATGTTTCTTTGTCCTCTTTCATTCTTATCTTCTTTTACTGCTTATTGTCCCAATTGTTACTATGCCTTATACCGCTCCCAATAATATTTCATAAATTAGCATAATTTCATAAATTATTAAGACAGTCCATGGGGTCTAGTATGTCAGGAGGGACCATAAGTGAGGTCAAATGGAGGTCACCAGGACCGAAGGGAGGTGTCATAGAAAAGTACTGACACCCACCCCCAAGATAGGATTAAGCGGATCCCCTTAGAGCCATCAAGGTGGAATGTGCTAATCCCCTCTTGGACACTCTTGGCAATGAGTTGTACTCCCAAAACAAACAGTGACTGGAATACCCATTTATCCCCCAAAATATCTTTTCTCGCTCCTTTCCTCTCCCACAACAAGGAGGTTTGCCTAAAACCATCAACTTTAATATCTCAGCCATTCATGACAATTAACAGAGTCGCAGTTTCCTTTGTTTAACTGTGGGAAACCCTCCTAAACATTGTTTTACATGCAAACACTCCTTCAGGATATGAAATATTAGTCCCCAGACAATAGTCAAGTGTGCACAGTGCTACTGACACCCTCCTTCTACCAGATTGCTGTGTCACCCTCAGATTCAAGTCTGAGTCTTCTTCACTGACCTGAAACTCTGCTCTTCAGGACTGATAAATATCGCCCATACTTCCCTGAGTCTATTCCTCTATCCAATCTTTCTGCCTTAAGCTCTTTGATTAGCCTTGTGTGGTTCTTGTGAGGGTGGGTGCGTTTGTGAATGCTTCCATGGTCAGCGTAAGAGGGGCGCTCCAAAAAAGCTATACAAGGACTCCCTGAAACAACATCTCAGGTTCGGCCAAATTGATCACCAACAGTGGTCTGCCCTGTCCTCACCTTGGGAGGCATGGAGACGCACTATCCACAATGCTGCAGCCTTATTTGAGAACTCACGCTGAACAAGTCTTGAAGAGAAACGACAATGCAGAAAGAATCACAACCTGGAAACATCACCCAAGGAGACCTTCTGCTGTACTTTCTGCAACCGGACTTGTTTATCTCGGATTGGCCTTTTCAGTCATCAGCACGCTTGCAGAAAGTGCGGGATGAGTCCTTCCTGAATCTTTGTTTGCGAAGAAAAGCCAGAGAGAGAGAGATTTTCCAATAAAACCCATTTTTATTTCACTTTAACTTGAAGTCTTGGCAGTTAGTACCAGTATACACAGGTACCAAGATCTTGCAACTTATCCGACCTCTTGCAGCCAACCATTTGAGCTATGTTAATTGCACCAATTAATATTGCAATGTTAGTGTCACGGGTGGGTCCCCCATAATCCCCCACCAATTTGGGTAACATGATAACGATAGCACCCTCAGAAGCTAAAACTCTCTCATTCTGCATGAAGTGAGACAAACCATCAAGGCCAGGATGGGCCTACTGTGTGGACAGATGTGCCATAGCCCAATTCACTCCCCAAATCCTTCCCAATGGGCAGAGCTTTGCCTCTGGTGACCCCATTCTTGACCCAATCAGCCACAGCAAAGACTAGCTGCCAGTGAATCAAGGGGGGGTGGTTAAAATCCCATCTTTTTCCCAATCTGGGACTCAAGGCAGCTTGCAAAAAAAAAAAATACAACGTTAAACATCTTAGAGCAAACAAAAGTCAAAAATATTATCAAACTATTTGTAAATTTGAAAACAATGAAAACCATACAATTAAAAGGAAGAGCAACAAATACTGTATAAACAATGTAACCCATAAAAGGTCCTTTCCCTATGAGCCATCGGCCCTCAAAGGCCCACCATGGCCCAATGCACAATGCACACCAAAGTATTTGGTGGTGCAGTGGTTAAATGCTGGTCCTGCAGCCACAACATTATGAGTTTGATCCCAGAGGGCTCCAAGGTTGACTCAGCCACTTAGGGAGTGCTTTGGCACTGATAAGCGGTATATAAATATCAATGCTATTGCTGTTGCTACTTCTGAGCACTCCCCGTTGCACATCTGAACACTGACTAGGAAAGGCTAGAGCACAACAGGAATGCCTGATGTGCCCCACAAGTGCCCAGTGGTTTTCAGAAGTACCTGATGCACTTCTAATGGAGAAAGGTGGCATAGAAATGGAATGAAATGAAAATAACAATAGAAGCACTCTTGCAAGTGTCCATGTTAGGGAGATTAGGGTTCAAGATTGTTTAATTCAGCATCCTGGCCAGAGGCAGCTCGATAATGCTGATTGAGGTTCAGCACCATCGACAGCTCCCTGTGCATTGCCCTTTTAAAAATCACCCCTTAAGCTCGGCTAAACTTCACTAAATTCTCCCAAACCAAAGTCTCTCCATCTTTCTAGAGTATATACTTCTAGTTATAGTATCTGCCCTACTTAGATGGTGCTGACTGCAAGAGATCCAAAAGCTTCCCAGTGCCTCCAAGTTCCCTTAGCTATGATTTCTAGCAACTGTGCTCTGCTCCTACCAAAGTGACTGTAACTCCCATGTCTAAATATTGTTGATTGTTAACCAAGACCCATAGAATGAAACAATGTATAGACTGCCAACCCTGGGAAAGTGCTGAACGTCACATTTATTCCTGGACATGTGTTGTATATACTTGATGAAGTCACTGTAAACTGAAACTTATAAAAGGCCCCTCCTGAGCTAATAAACTCATTACCCTAAGAGGGGGGGTTCTTTAGAGACCCACCCATGCTGCCAAAATCTATAGTATTATCTGGAGGATTATTAGCCCAAACAGAAGGCTGTGAGCCATGGGTTTTCACCTAAATATACCAGTACTAACTGCAGAGGACACTCCAGCTTAAAGTGAAATAAAGTATTTTTATTGGAAATAAAACAAAATGCATCCACACATGTAACAAACGTTCCTAAGAACCACACAAGGCTATTGAGGAGTAAAGCAGAAAGATTGGATACAAGGAGAGATTCGGGAAAATATGGCAATAGTTACCAGTCTTGGAGAGCAGAGTTTTGTGTAATGAAGGTAGCACAGGAAGTTCCGATCTGGAGGCGTGCCAAGAAAGAGAGTGGCTGGGTTTGTCAACCATGGCACACCTTTTTATTATTAAGGGACTAATATTTATACCCTGTTTCCTATCCTGAAAGGGTACTCTGGTTAGGACAAATCCTGGATGGATTTTCCCAAGGGATAGACAAAGGAAACTGAAACTCAACTAATTGTGTTTATGGCTGGGAGATGGGAATTGATGGGTTTATGACAACCTCACACTGCTGGACAGGAGAGGGTATGAGGTGAGATTTCCTTAGGAATAGATTCGGGAATGGTCATTTAATTGTTTGGTTGAATGACTCGTTGCTGAGATGCCCAAGAAGGGATTAGCACAAACCTCCTTAATGACTGTGTTTACTGAGGGGATACTGCACAATCCTAATACAGGCTTGTTTGGCTAAATATTTCTAAGACATAGCCCAGGTCATTATGACCTCCATCTGACCTTTTCGGTTCACCCCAGCCAACCTGATCCCAAAAAGTGTCCAATATTTCCAATTATGAGATATCATGGGGAGGGGGTACTAGGGCATTCTAACAAACTGTTGTTCTCATGACACAAGCAGCTCGACTGCTTCTGATTGGGAATATGGGTCCGTTGATCAAAGGTCGGTCATCTTCCCAGGCTGATTCAGAGCCAGCCCACAATCCACACATCTACCCATGACATTCTTGCAAACAAGCTTGTAAAATGTGGGCTAGACAAGTTAACTGTTCAATCGATTTGTAATTGGTTGACCAGCCGAACCCAAAGGGTGCTCAGCAGTGCCTCCTTTTCATCTTGGAAAGAGGTGACCAGTGGGGTGCCACAGGGTTCTGTCCTGGGCCCAGTGCTATTCAACATCTTTATCAGTGACTTGGATGAGGGAATTAGGGGCATACTTATCAAATTTGCAGATGACACCAAATTAGGAGGAGCAGCTAATACCCTGGAGGACAGGATCAAAATTCAAAATGACCTGGATAGACTGGAGAGCTGGGCCAAAGCTAACAAAATGAAATTCAATACGGAGAAATGTAAGGTACTGCACTTAGGGCAAAAAAATGAAATGCATCGATACAGGATGGGGGAGACCTGGCTGAATGAGACTACATGCGAAAGGGATCTAGGAGTCCTAGTAGACCACAAGCTGAACCTGAGTCAACAGTGTGATGTGGCAGCTAAAAAGGCCAATGCGATTTTGGGCTGCATCAATAGAAGTATAGTGTCCAGATCAAGAGAAGTAATAGTACTGCTCTATTCTGCCTTGGTCAGACCTCACCTAGAATACTGTGTCCAGTTCTGGGCACCACAATTCAAAAAGGATATTGACAAATTGGAGCATGTCCAGAGGAGGGCAATTAAAATGGTGAAAGGTCTGGAAACCATGCCTTATGAGGAGAGACTCAAGGTGCTGGGTATGTTTAGCCTGGAAAAAAGACAGTTAAGAGGCGATATGATAGCCCTGTTTAAGTATTTGAAGGGGTGTCACGTTGAGGATGGAGCAAGCTTGTTTTCTGCTGCTCCAGAGATTGGAACACGGAGCAGTGGGTGCAAGCTCCAGGAACAGAGATTCCACCTCAACATTAGGAGGAACTTTTTGACAGTAAGAGCTGTTCGGCAGTGGAACACACTCCCTCGGAGTGTGGTGGGGTCTCCTTCCTTGGAGGTCTTTAAACAGAGGCTGGATGGCCATCTGTCGGGGATGCTTTGATTGTGATTTCCTGCGTGGCAGGGGGTTGGACTGGATGGCCCTCGTGGTCTCTTCCAACTCTGCAATTCTATGATTCTATGATTCTACCTGGGAGATCTGCGACAGACCTGATATTTTCGGTCTGGCCTAACACTCAGATATGCATCTTCACAATTCAGTAACAGGGTTTTGTTGCGTTTCTGCAACATAGCTATGGATTCGTAAAGTTACAAATCATAGACCGAGGTATACAAGCTTGGCTATTGTTTGGAAAATAGCCTGAGGAATGGAATCCGACATCTGAAGAGAAAATTG
The DNA here is from genome assembly GCA_030847615.1 of Gambelia wislizenii. Lineage (NCBI taxonomy): Eukaryota > Metazoa > Chordata > Lepidosauria > Squamata > Crotaphytidae > Gambelia > Gambelia wislizenii. The sequence goes on along the minus strand of JAUMIR010000001.1, from coordinate 496,425,410 downwards.
TTTTGCTTCAGTCCTCTCCTGACATACAGTCCCTCCAGGGACAACATTTCTTTTCCCACCACCTCTGGGGCAAGCAAGGAGTAGCACCTAAATCAGGGGTCAAAATTGTGTGTTTTGGAACTACAACTCCCATCAGCCTAAGCCAATGTGGGAATGCTGGGTGTTGTAGTCCAATGACATCCGGAGAGATGCATTGTGCCTCCACCCCTGCTCTAGACCTGTCCTACATTGTTTTTCAAGAAAGAACGGGAATCTGAGTGAGGGGGGAAGAGAGACCACAGTACATGTGTCCAAGGTAGCTTTAAAGAGTTTTCTCCCTTAAAATAAATGGAATTTGACATTTCTATTATCCCGGATTAGTGGTGACCATTGATGTTAACGGGCACTTGTCATTTCAATGATGTCTCATTTACTGGAGGGCTTCATGCTGCTGGAGCCCGTTCTGAATTGATTTGCTTTCCTAACGAGAGGTTGAAATGCATCAACAACAGTGAGCCACCTTTGAAAAATGGAAGAGAAGGAGGAAGAAGGCATGAGGAATAATAACAGCCAGGGAGGGGCTCTTGACAGCCGGCTTGAACAAATGGTCCTAATGAAGCCTTTACCTATGCATTTTGCCAGAATAGTATGTAATCAGTTGTTGTTGTGTGCCTTCAAGTCGTATGGCAACCCTAAAGCGAGCCTATCACGGGGTTTTCTTGGCAAGATTTGTTCAGAGAGGGTTTCCCTTTGCCCCCTCTGAGGCTGAGAGAGTGTGACTTGCCTAAGGTCACCCAGTGGACTTCCAGGGCTGAGCTGGAATTTTAACCCTGATCCGCTGGCATTCTGGTCCAACACTCAAACCACTACACTACACCGTCTCTCTATAGTAATCAAACAGCAGCCTCACTACCCCAAAGGCACCAGCTCACGTCTGATCTTGGAAGCTAAGTAGGGTCAACCCTGGTTAGTACTTGGATAGGAGACTGCCAATGAACACCAGGAGTGGTAGGCAATATTTCAGAGGGAGGTCCTGGCAAAACCACCTCTGAGGATTCCTTGCCTAAGAAAATACGACAAAATTCATGGGGTTGCTGTAAGTCAACAGGTGACTTGAAAGCACATCCACAGAGAGAGAGAGAATAATCAGTAACAGCTGGGGACTCTGATGCCAGAGAAGTTGTGAATCCACTGTGGGTTTTAGTCTGAACTTTATAGGTACTGTTCCAAGGTGCTGAACCTGATCCCCAAAATAGGTTCAGCATCTTGGAACATTTCTTTCAAATCTGGATTAAAACTCACTATGATTTCACTGTCCTGGAGACACTGGGAACACTAGGTGCCACTGGTAAGAGCAGTGTGTGGCATTATTAGCCCATTGTCTCCATCAAGACATCCAGGCCCTGGTTGGTGGCACGCTGGACAGCCACATTCCCAAGGTTGTCTGGCACTGGATTATGCCGTGTTCAAGGAAAAGAGCAATGATTACTAAGGGAGGGTAGTGTAATGGTTGGAGTGTTTGACTAGGCCTCTGGGAGACCAGGGTTCATATCCCCATTCAGTTGTGGAAACTCACGGGGTGTTCTTGGGCAAGTCATATTCTCTAATCCTCAGAGGAAGGCAATGGAAAAACCCCTCTGAACAAATCTTGCCAAGAAAACATTGTGATAGATGTTCACCTTAGGGTCACCCTATGTCAGGAATGACTTGAAGGCATACAACAACAATTTGCTTCAGTGCTAGATTGTTCGGTTTGAATGCTGACATCTGAACCAGCACGTCTTCCATTCACTAACACCTCCATTCTTGAAGGCACAAGGAGGAGGTTGCACATCAGAGATGATAAAAGTTCCTTTGGGGAAACTACAGCTCCCAGAACCTTCCAGCCATCATGGCCACTGCCCACCACCCTCAGCCATCCTCTAGCCATGCCACCCTCAGGATTCTGGATGCTGTAATCCAAACAAAATTAACTGCAGCTCCTGAGAGTTTGGGATGGAAGAAGGAAGTGTTACCTTTTGGAGATACAACTCCCAGAATCCCCTAGAGGAACAGGTGGCCTGGGAGAGTGGGGGATTCCTCTTCCCTGGGGGGTTTGGAGTAGAGGTTGGGTGGTCACCTCTCAGGGACACTTTGTCTGATACTCCAAACTCTAAAATTCTGTGGTTGGCCCAAGAGAAAATGATTGCCACCTGGGCACTGAAGAGCACAGCAAGAACCAGGAGTGGGCAAACACACACGTACATTCCAGGACTATGGACCTGATCCTTGCAGGAGAGTAGAATTCTATGCAGAGCAAGCATTTGCCCACACAATCAGGGGCAGCAGTTGGTTATGATGTGGGGAGAGGGAGATGAGTTCACTCCTGATTTTAGTATGAACTTTAAAGGAGTGATCCGGGATGCTGGACATGTTTTGGAGACAGCATTTAGCACCTTGGATAGGTCCTTCAATGTTCAGACTAAAGCCCAGAGCAAACTCAATGTCCTGCTCACATCAGATCAACCAGCCACCGCTCCATATCACCAATCTCACCATTTGTGCCTCATCCCACCTGAGCTTCAGTTTATTCACTTCCTTTGGCCCATCTATGGTCCCTGGTACACACTGAGCAAGATCAGGATTGCATAGCATAAATCTCCACATGTGGAGTTATGCATCGATTGTGCTACATGACCCTTGTGCTGAATGGCAACATTGGGCAACTGAATACACCAGCCAAGGGCACATGTGCACCCACCTGTGCATGCATATTTTCATGAGCAATGGCACCGCATGTGCAACACCATTTCACTACCTTGAACTGAATGCAGACATTCTGCTTCAGAAGTAACTGTCCAATTCCTTCCATAAGCTAAGTTGCACATGTGTAAGATACCAACAGGATCCAACAGCCCAACCACTGGATCACTCTGTTTAATTAGAATTAAGTAAATAACTGTAACCATTAAAACCCTGGAAGCATAAGCTTCTTCACACAAACTAATCTTGACCTGCATGTTTATCGTCTGTTTAATAAATCATTTGCAATATACACACGGGTCTCCCAGGAGGCTTTGTTGTTATGTGCCTCTAAGCTGGCTCTGACTTAACAGCAATCCTAGGATTTTCTTGGCAGGGTTTCTTCTGAGGAGGTTTTGTCATTCCCTTGCTCTTGGGCTGAGAAAGTATGATTTGCCCAAGGTCACCCAGGGAGCTTCCCTGGCTAAGCAAGGATTTGAACCCTAGTCCAACACTTAAACCACTATACCACACTGCCTCTGGGATACAGATGAGTGCTAGTAATTTAAGAGAGAGATGCTGGCATATTATAGAATTACAATGGTGTTAAATCCAACATACAGCACTGCAGCTCACATTTTTTTGGTCACTGTGGAGAATTCTGTACCATGCAATGCAATCCTCCCTCCAAAACCACCTTTTCTTTGCTGAGCCTCCCCCTCAAACTGGTCCTTTCCTTGTCAGTGGAGAGTGGAGGGGAGTGACAGCCTCCAGCTATTTTCTTATAGCTGGACACACAGCAATTACATTATCCTTCAGGACCACCCATCTATCTATCTATCCATCCATCCATCCATCCATCCTTGTACACATTTATATCCTGACTTTCTCCCAGAATGGGACTTAAGGTGGCTTACAAAAAGGCACAAAAATACAATAAAACACATATACAGTCAGATCCCCATATCCATGGAACTAATATCTGTGGTTTCAGTTATCCATGGGACAGAAAAAGGAGAACACATACCATAGAGTTTTCCTAGAAAATGCCTAGAGGGGTATCCTCTCTAGACATTTTCCAGGTCCTCCAAGGCAACCAAATTTTAATTGGTGTGCTGCTTTTAATGTTTTAATATTGTATTTTTCTTGATTTTATGTTTTTAATTCATGTTGTGTTTTTAATTATGTGGAAATTAATTTAATGCTTTTTTAATTTTTTTGTAAATTGTGATATTTGGGCTGTATTTTTTAATTGCTGTAAGCCGCCTAGAGTCCCTTCTTGGGAAAAAGGCGAGGTATAAATCTAATAAATAAAATAAATAAAACTCTATGGCATTGTAAACTGGAAGTCCATTATTGTCAATGGCATTCACTGATATTTGTGGTTTCCAGTATCCGGGGTAAATCCACAAACCAAACCCTCATGGATATGGGTGTCTGTACTTAAAAACATACAAAATTAAAATTAAAACAGTATTTTATAACAACAGGAGCCAGCATGGTGTAGTGGTTTGAGTGTTAGACTACATCTCTGGAGGCCAGGGTTTGAATCTCCACTCGGCCCTGAAAACCCACTGGGTGACTTTGTGCAAGTCACACTCTCTCAGCCTTCAGAAAACCCTGTGATAGGTTCACTTTAGGGTCACCATAAGTCAGAAATTACTTGAAGGCACACAACAGCAACAACAACAAATAACAACAGGATTAAAATCATTTATAATCTTACTTTAAAACAAAGATTAAAAACAGTAGGGCACCATAAAAAGCCTGTTTCTTGTTAAAAATCCATTTCCAAAAGCTTGCTGGAAAGGAAAGGTCTTAACTTGCCTCCTACCTTCTCTAGGGAGGGAGTTCCAAAGAGTGGGAGCATCCACAGAGAAGGGGGCTTGCCGATTGCCGGCGGGCCTATTTGCGGCCTGACCGGCACCCCCTGAGAGACCTCCGGCGCCCCCCCCACCTTTCCATCACCAGGCGGGAGGGGGGAGGTATGGGGGGACCGCATGGTCTCCCCTGGTGGCCGCCATCTTGGCCATCCCCTTCCCAGCTGGCCTTGCGGCGGAAGGGGCGGGAAGGGGCAGCAGCCAATCGGGGTGGGCATGCTCCTCCCCGATTGGCCGCGGCCGCCAGGACAAATGGGAGGGAGGGCAACGGAGGCAATATAAGGCGGCTCTGTCGGCTCTCCTCCCTCTTTCCGCTCCGGAGAGAGAAGGCCCACCCACCCACCCTCGGGTTGGAGACTTCAATGTCGCAATTTGCGTGGCGGTGGATGTCATGGGTTGTGATAGAGCAAGAGGTCAAGGGGTCTCCGGCAAGTGCAAGTTCAAGCACTAGTCCAAGTTCAAGTTCAAGGGAGACCCCGCCTCTGGTAGTCATCATTTGTTTGCAGGGTAGGAGAGAGAGTTGAGCGGATGGCTTGGCCAGCATCTCTCTCCTCCAGGGAGTCGGAATGGACCGACTCTCAAACTTGACCCACATGGTGGCTCAAGGGGCAGACCACGACCCATGCATTGCCGCCAACCATCTAGCTTGCAAGCTGTGGCCATTTATTGCCAAAAGACATGTATCTTACTAACCTGTATTTAACCCATGTTTTCTGAAGATGTAATCAAATATACTCAAGGTTATACTATACCATGTGTATGTGTATTATTCAGGAGGGTGGAGGGGCTGTACAGTCTGGGTCCGCAAGGCCTTCCCCCGTGTTCCCATCAGCTGTGCCGGTGAAGGCATTGGGATAGAGAGAAGCACACCTCCGGCAGATCTTAAAGCTTGGGCAGGCTCATATGGGAAGCCCTTCATGTAGGCTGGGCCTGAACGCTACATGGCTTTCTAGGTCAAAACCAACACTTTGAATTGTGTCCCGGAGCAGATCGGCAGCCAGTGGAGCCATTGCAAGAAAGGAGTTGTGTCTGCTCTGTAATCAGCACTCACTAGCAATCTGGCTGTGGCTCTTTGAACCAGATGAAGTTTCCAAACACTCCTCAAAGGTAGCCCCATATAGAATGCCTTACAGTAATCCAATCAGGATGCTGTTACCTACCCTGACAGCCCTCATTTTGGAATATTACATAATTGGCAATATTTAATAATTTGGTTTATTGGGGCCTTCCATGTGGTTAGCAGGTAAACCAGGGACCCCCACATACCAAGGCTGGAGTCCCATATAACCTAGGGAGGGGCTTTTGGAAATTCCCCAAACCGGTCATACCCAGGTCAGAGTTAACACCTGGAGATGAGTCATCCACTAATCCACTCAAAAATAGCAGAGATCTCGTTGGTTGCAGAACGAGTTTTTCCTCCTCCCTTCCCCTCCAAAAATAGACCTTGCCTGTTCCTATTCCTATTCCATTAATGATCATTAACTCTTCTGGAGCAGTCTTTGTTTTCACCGAGGAAACTCCAAGAGACATTGTATTCCACTCTAAATCCCATCTCTTCAGGGGAAGTATCAGATATAAATATCCCCCTAAAACTCCACCCAAGTGTGCATGAATCCCCTGCTTTCCAACTCCACATCAGTTTGTTTCACCATTCTGCCTTCCAGACCTCCTCTCTGCCAGTTTACTTCACAATCTCAGCTCTACAGGATCGGTATCATATAACCCACAATATCTGTACTCTATTCCCCTAGCCACATACTTCCTACTCCCTCTGTTAGCCCTGTGTGATTGCTTGAAGCCTGAGTGAGTCCATGAATGCTATTAACATTAGTTTTCAATAAAGATCATTTAATTTTACATTCTGGCTTGGAGTCTCCTCCATTACTACCAGTCTACACAGGTCAAAAGATCCTGCCATTACCCAGCCTCTTGCTGCCATTTTGAGCTAATTAAATATTCCCCAATTTAATATTCAGACATTATAGGGTCTCCATGGATGCCACACAATCCGGGTAACAATGCAACTAAGGCATGTGTCACTGTAGCCAAGTCAGACATCCCAAGGAATGGGTGCAGCTGGCATACTGCTTTAATTTGGTTAACTTGGTGCAAATGAACTCCTGGCCACCTTATCAGAGTTTCCACCCCCAATTCACACTGGAGTCACATGTCACCACCAGTATTGGAGGGATAGGGTTCAGCCCCTTAGATAGCGGCTTTAAAACTCAGACTAAAAACTACATGTTAGCCATCAGCATGGCTGGGCTGAATAAGTGCTGAGTTTCTTAGCCAGCTCAAAGCTTGGGGGGGGGGCTTTCCATTTTTTTTCTCTCTGACGTTGGGGGTAGCAAGGGAAGGCACCATACCGCTCCTTCTCCCATGGGGCAATTCCTCAGATGAAGTCAGGCAGTGGGGCATTCATTATTCTTTCTTTTTCTCCCCATTTGCATTACTCATTTTGTTATAGTCACCCAAGAAAGCTGGACTGAGAAACCAGCCTCTCAACTCCAATTCTCTTTGGACTTTGCAATAAATTAAAGGAGGCTGTAAAGTTTTCCAGCTATCAAGATTGATTTTTTTTCCCACCACACTTTCAAGACCAAAATAGTGGGGGGGTGGCAGTAATCATTTCTAGATCTTTAAAAGTTATATGCTTGGTTTTAGATGGCAAAACTTTCATATGGGCTCCTATTCCTAACTCATATAGCCCCAATGGTCCCAATTTGGCAGGGATGTCACGATTATTCCTCTGTCTTCCCACGTTTCCAGCGGCTTTTAAAATGTCCCATTTCTCTCTCCTTTCCACTTTCCTCCCTTTTCCTCAGCAGAGTTCAATTGCTGCAAAGGTGGGATATAAAATAATAATAATAATAATGACGTAGATGCATTGATTTATCTACATGCTGACTCTGCTTTCAGCAATTCATTCAATGGGTCTACTCTAGTTGGGAGTAACCAAGAGGATTCCAGCCATAGAGTTGGAAGGGACCTCCAATCCCCAGATGCCAATGGAGAAATCCACAGGTAAAACACGCTTGAGATGTAGCCATCCACCTCTGCTTAAAAACCTCCAATGAAAGATTATTCCACTAGGGAACAACTGAGTTAAAATAATTTTAGAAAAGTGGGTTGTAAATACTCTGAATGCAACCAAGGATTTAAAGAAGCCCAAACTATCTCTGGGTAAACAGGAGAACTGTGTTTTCTCCTTGGCATCATTTCTCTGTCTTGTTGAGCAACACTGACCCATTTGGCAAGAATGGGATTTCCTCTGTCCCAGGAAAAGCATCCCCCATTGCCAGCCTCAAATTATTCAGCCCCCAGGAAGAAACGCCACTCATTATATACTCATGTATAGGAAATGGAAAAGGGGGGAAATCACCAAAGAAGAATTCAAACAGATAGCGAACACGTGTAGGAGTAAAGTCAGAAAAGCTAAAGCGCAGAATGAGCTCAGGCTTGCTAGGGAGGTTAAGAACAATAAAAAGGGGTTTTTTGGGTATGTCCGCAGCAAAAGGAGGAAGAAGGAAATGATAGGGCCACTACGCGGAGAAGATGGCAAAATGCTAACAGGGGACAGAGAAAAGGCAGAATTACTCAACACCTTCTTTGCCTCAGTGTTTTCAGAAAAGGAAAAGGAGGACCAACCTGAGGATAATGGAACAGAGGACACAATAGGGGAAATCCAGCTCAAAATAAGTAAAGAGGTAGTACAGGCATACCTTCTTAATCTAAATGAATTTAAAAATCTCCAGGACCAGATGAACTACATCCAAGAGTATTAAAAGAGCTGGCAAATATAATCTCAGAGCCATTGGCAATAATTTTTGAGAACTCCTGGAGAACAGGAGAAGTCCCAGCAGACTGGAGGAGGGCAAACATTGTTCCCATCTTCAAAAAGGGGAAAAAAGAGGATCCCAACAATTATCATCCAGTTAGTCTGACATCAATACCAGGGAAGATTCTAGAGCAGATCATTAAACAGAGAGTCTGTGAATATTTAGAAGGCAATGCCATAATCACAAAAAGTCAACATGGGTTTCAGAGAAACAAGTCATGCCAGACTAATCTGATCTCTTTTTTTGATAAAGTTACCAGCTTGGTAGATGAAGGGAATGCTTTGGACATTGCATACCTTGATTTCAGTAAGGCCTTTGACAAGGTTCCCCATGACATTCTTGCAAACAAGCTTGTAAAATGTGGGCTAGACAAGTTAACTGTTCAATGAATTTGTAATTGGTTGACCGGCCGAACCCAAAGGCTGCTCAGCAGTGGCTCCTCTTCGTCTTAGAAAGATGTGACCAGTGGGGTGCCACAGGGTTCTGTCCTGGGCCCAGTGCTATTCAACATCTTTATCAATGACTTGGATGAGGGAATTAGGGGCATACTTATCAAATTTGCAGACGACACCAAATTAGGAGGAGTAGCTAATACCCTAGAGGACAGGATCAAAATTCAGAATGACCTGGATAGACTGGAGAGCTGGGCCAAAGCTAACAAAATGAAATTCAATACGGAGAAATGTAAGGTACTGCATTTAGGGCGGAAAAATGAAATGCATAAATATAGGATGGGAGAGACCTGGCTGAATGAGACCACGTGCGAAAGGGATCTAGGAGTCCTAGTAGACCACAAGTTGAACATGAGCCAACAGTGCGATGCGGCAGCTAAAAAGGCCAATGCGATTTTGGGCTGTATCAATAGAAGTATAGTGTCTAGATCAAGGGAAGTCATAGTGCCACTCTATTCTGCCTTGGTCAGACCTCACTTAGAATACTGTGTCCAGTTCTGGGCACCACAATTCAAAAAGGATATTGACAAATTGGAGCGTGTCCAGAGAAGGGCAACTAAAATGGTGAAAGGTCTGGAAACGATGCCTTATGAGGAGAGACTTAGGGAGCTGGGTATGTTTAGCCTGGAAAAAAGACGGTTAAGGGGCGATATGATAGCCCTGTTTAAGTATTTGAAGGGGTGTCACGCTGAGGATGGAGCAGGCTTGTTTTCTACTGCTCCAGAGACTGGAACACGGAGCAATGGATGCAAGCTCCAGGAACAGAGATTCCACCTCAACATGAGGAGGAACTTTTTGACAGTAAGAACACACTCCCTCGGAGCGTGGTGGGGTCTCCTTCCTTGGAGGTCTTTAAACAGAGGCTGGATGGCCATCTGTCGGGGATGCTTTGATTGTGATTTCCTGCATGGCAGGGGGTTGGACTGGATGGCCCTCGTGGTCTCTTCCAACTCTGCAATTCTATGATTCTATGATTACATGGTGTGTAATCGAAGGGGACAGGCACAGCCAGTCTCCCCAAAGCAGCTCCCTCTTACTCTTCCTCCTTCGCCTTCTTTCAATCCTCCACTTCCCATCTGGCTTTAAAGATTTAGAGGCCACGTCCAAATTGTCCTTTGGAGGTACCTTTTTGTCATGGTTATGTAATGACGCCGCCCGGCGCTGGACCAGTAACTCATGCACCTTAATTATGATGAATCTCTTTTCATCTCTCTGAATCCATACCGGCACAATTCCTTTACTTGCCCATGCTTGTTAAAAATCATAAATCAATCTACTCTGTCTCCCCACCCCCACCCGACTCTGGATCCAAAAAAAAAGAAGAACGTCCCTGACAGCATCCGTGGGTCGTCTGCCTACAAGAAATGTCTGCCGGGCACCCACTTCAGCCAACGTCCAAATAATTAATCGAAGCAGCCGAGACAGGAATCTTCTACTCCAGAGGAGCCAGGTCTCTTCCCGGCTTCCTTTTTCTGCTCCAAACTTTCTGCGCCATAAATCTACAATGTCCAACTCTTGGCTGTGACTCTATACCGTGGTCTACATTGTGCAACTTTGCACATGCTTAGCTACATAGCAGAGATTCTACAGCACCCTCCTGGTGTTACCATGCCCTCCTAACCCCTCCCTATAATATCTCATAATTGGACATATGGGACACCTCGAAGGGGTCACGTTGACTGGGGTGATCCAAAAGGAGGTCAGGTGGAGGTCACAAGGACCTGGGAAGTTGTTTTAGGAAACATTTTTGGCAATCCAGCCCATCCTAAGGTTATGTGAAAGCCCCCGGTCAACAAGGCCATTAAGGAGGTAATCTCTTCCTGGGCACCTAAACAATGAGTCATCTAATCAAACAATCAAGTGGCCTTTCCAAATTCCAGTCCTAAGAAAATCTAACCTTAGACACCCCCCATCTCCTGTTCTGCATTGCGAGGTTGTTGTAAACCCAACAATTCCTATCTCCGAGCCATCTAAGACAATCAGTGGAGTTTTGTTCTCCTATGTTCCTCCCATGGGAGAATCATTTAGCCATTGTTGTAGCCAAAACATGTCTTCAAAGCACAAAATGGATTATAAATATCCCAGCCTGGACACTAGTAAAGTGTGCCACAGATGGACCCGACTCTCTGCCGGATTATCTGTGCCACCCTCAGCTGCCAGTCTGAGCCTCTTCGCTACACGGGCCTCTGTTCTCTTCAGCACTGGTAAATACTGCCCATTTCCCTGATTTCTCTCTATCCAGCCTTTCCCTCTTTCTTTCTGATCACCTTGTATGGTTCTCAGGAGCATGTGTTGCATGTGTGTGAATTCACTTTCTGTTATTTCTAATAAAACATATTTTATTTCCCTTTAAACAGAAGTTCTCTGCAGTTAGTACAGTACTGGTATACATAGGTGATCCAGAGGAGCAGCTTAGGAAGCTGGGTATGTTTAGCCTGGAGAAGAGAAGGTTAAGAGGGGACATGATAGGCATGTTTAAATATTTGAAGGGATGCCATACTGAGGATGGAGCAATCTTGTTTTCTGCTGCTCCAGATACTAGGACACAGAGCAATGGGTTCAAACTACAGGAAATGAGATTCCACCTCAACATTAGGAAGAACTTCCTGACAGTAAGAGCTGTTGGGCAGTAGAATATTAGGGCTGGAGATCAATGCCTTCCTCCCCCTCCTACTAGAGACGTTTGAGAGGGGACATGAGAGGCATGTTTAAATATTTGAAGGGATGTCATACTGAGGATGGAGCAAGCTTGTTTTCTGCTGCTCCAGAGACTAGGACACAGAGCAATGGGTTCAAACTCCAGGAAAAGAGATTCCACCTAAACATTAGGAAGAACTTCCTGATGGTAAGAGCTATTCAGAAGTGGAATACACTGCCTCGTAGTGCAGTGGAGTCTCCTTCTTTGGAGGTTTTTAAACAGAGGCTGGATGGCCATCTGTCAGAATGTTTTGATTGTGTATTTCTGCATGGAAGGGGTTGGACTAGATGGTCCTTGTGGTCTCTTCCAACGCTATGATTTTATGATTCTAAGGTCCCGAAGTTACTCTCATCTTGCAGGCCAGCCATTTTGAGCTAATAATTCCCCATACATTAAATCAGATGCTGGACCATGGGTGGGCTCCTCACAGACCCCCCACCTCTTAGGGTAACACTACTGAATTGTGAAGATGTGCAGCAGGGCACCTCCAGGAGTGTTCTGATGCGCATCAGGCTTTCCTGAGACACTTTGGCAGTCCCTAGCCATGTGTATCCGGCTCTGCCAATGCACACCAGCAGTCCCCAATCATTGTCTAGATGTACACTGGGGGTCCCCAATGCACATTGGCACCCATTGCGGATCAGGACCAATGTGCAACGGTCCCTTTGATGGTTCACCTACATAGTAACGTCACGACAGCCCCTTGCTGAATACAGACAATACAGACATTGCAGAAGTGCTCAGTTCTACTACCCATAGGCGTAAGCCCCATACTTTTCCCAAAATTAAGACCCATGGTGGCTTCCAAGTTAAAAACAAACAAGACAGCCAAAAACATACAAAAAGTGAACATTGAAATGGAATTAAACTATGTGCTCTATTAAAACAATTTAAACATACACTTTAAAAGGTAAAAAGCAATTTAAAGAGTAAAAAGCTATTAAAAACTGTTCTGTTTAAAACAATACAGCACCTTCTTAAAGCCAGTACAGGTTGCCTCCCATATCCACAGAGGATACATTCCTGGACTTACCATTTACAAGTGAAATCGGGGTAACAGCAAACCCTATTAAAATAAAGGACTTCCTGTAATACAATAGAGTTGCATTGGAGGACCTAGCAATTCCTAGAGAGGAATCCTCTCTAGGCATTTTCCAGCACAACACTATGGTATCTGTCCCTCTTTTTTTCAGCTGTGGATAACTGAAACCATGGCTATTGGTTCTACAGATACAGGGGCAACCCGTACTTTAAAAACAGGTTCAAAGAGCATGTTGGAAGGAGTTCCAGACCCTAGGGGGAGCCACTGAGAAGGGCCTCTCTCACATCCCTACCAGCTCTTCCTGTGAAGATGGTGGGGCTAAGAGAAGGGTCTCTCCTGAAGATCTTAGGGCCCAGACATGTTCCTAAGGAGAGATAGTCTGCCAGATAGCCTGGACTACTCCCTATCCGCACTGAATTTACTACCCCCTTGGCTAGGGATCATAGAATCATAGAATTGCAGAGTTGGAAGAGACCACGAGGGCCATCCAGTCCAACCGCCTGCCACGCAGGAAATCACGATCAAAGCATCCCTGACAGATGGCCATCCAGCCTCTGTTTAAAGACCTCCAAGGAAGGAGACCCCACCACGCTCCGAGGGAGTGTGTTCCACTGCCGAACAGCTCTGACTGTCAAAAAGTTCCTCCTAATGTTGAGGTGGAATCTCTGTTCCTGGAGCTTGCACCCATTGCTCCGTGTTCCAGTCTCTGGAGCAGCAGAAAACAAGCCTGCTCCATCCTCAGCGTGACATCCCTTCAAATACTTAAACAGGGCTATCATATCGCCTCTAAACGGTCTTTTTCCAGGCTAAACATACCCAGCTCCCTAAGTCTCTCCTCATAAGTCATCGTTTCCAGACCTTTCACCATTTTAGTCGCCCTCCTCTGAACACGCTCCAATTTGTCAATATCCTTTTTGAATTGTGGTGCCCAGAATTGGACACAGTATTCTAGGAGAGGTCTGACCAAGGCAGAATAGAGTGGCACTATTACTTCCCTTGATCTGGACACTATACTTCTATTGATGCAGCCCAAAATCGCATTGGCCTTTTTAGCTGCCGCATCACACTGCTGACTCATGTTCAACTTGTGGTCTACTAGGACTCCTAGATCCCTTTTGCATGTAGTCTCATTCAGCCAGGTCTCCCCCATCCTATATCTATGCATTTCATTTTTTTTGCCCTAAGTGCAGTACCTTACATTTCTCCGTATTGAATTTCATTTTGTTAGCTTTGGCCCAGCTCTCCAGTCTATCCAGGTCATTCTGAATTTTGATTCTGTCCTCTAGGGTATTAGCTACTCCTCCTAATTTGGTGTCATCTGCAAATTTGATAAGCATCCCCCTAATTCCCTCATCCAAGTCATTGATAAAGATGTTGAATAGCACTGGGCCCAGGACAGAACCCTGTGGCACCCCACTGGTCACATCTTTCCAAGACGAAGAGGAGCCACTGCTGAGCACCCTCTGGGTTCGGCTGATGATGGGATGATGGGAGTTGTAGGCCACAGCGTAAGTTTATGCTCACAGAGTAATGAGACAGAGTCGCCAACACCACTTCATTAGTGAGTAGTGGTGCTGCACATGTAAATGCACATTGTGTGTTGTAGCAGGATGTCCACCCATGCACAATGTTCATCAATGTGTGACTAGGTACAATGCACGCCTATACTCTGGCTTTTCTTCGCAAACGAAGATTCAGGAAAGACTCATCCCGCGCTTTCTGCAAGCACGCTGATGACTAAAAAGGCCAATCCGAGATAAACAAGTCTGGTTGCAGAAAGCACAGCAGAGGGTCTCCTTGGGTGATGTTTCCGGGTTGTGATTCTTTCTGCGTTGTTGTTTCTCTTCAAGACTTGTTTGGCGTGAGTTCTCAAATAAGGCTGCAGCATTGTGGATAGTGCGTCTCCATGCCTCCCGATGTGAGGCCAGGGCGGACCATTGTTGGTGATCAATTTGGCCGAGCCTGAGATGTTGTTTCAGGGAGTCCTTTTATTGCTTTTTTGGAGCGCCCCTCTTACCCTGACCCATGGTGAGTTCACCGTAGAGTAGTATTTTTGAGAGATTATCAGACGTAGCAAATATGGCATTATAATAACATCAGGAAACAAAAGGGCTTTCCTACCACACGACATTGTTCTCTCGTTTTTGCTGCTGTGAAGAAGGTGTTCTTTTTTATAGGCGGGTGAACGCTGCTAACTGATCTCCCATGGCTTTTTTTTTTCGCGGTACTGCTTATGTACAAAACCATGTCCCATTCTGCTGGCATGATTTCAGCATCAATGGGCGGTCCCCACCAGAACACTTCCAGGTGAGAATGCGAAAACTAGGTACGGGACACTCTTTTTATGAACCTCCCCATTTTGCTGGTAAGTTTTTAAGTGTGTTTCAGCATTTATGTGTTCATTTTGTTTGTTTATTCAGCCATTTTTAGACTTTTAAGCATGCTCATGTCTTCTCGCAAGAACTGCCAAGATCATGGCGAATGCAGGAGTAAACAGCACTGGTGATTGTGCTCTGATAATTCTGGGGCAGTTCTTTCTCGGGATTACAGCATGTGATAAGAAGTATTATTATGGCAGGATACTTATGCTTTAAAATATAATGGGAAAAGAATGTTTTTAGAAGCTCGTCTGATAATCTCCTTATACACTTTTCAGACCATTTTAAATTAAGGTTTTAATCAGATTGCTTATTTCATGCTTTTTTAACTTTTGTACTTCACACTGTTTTAGCTATCTTTTATTCTAACCTATGTTGTGATCTCACTTGGGTCTCTTATATGGAGAAAGGCTGGCAAAGTAATAATGATAACAGAATCATAGAGTTGGAAGAGACCCAAAGGGCCATCCAGTCCAACCCCCTGCCATGCAGGAAGACACAATCAAAGCACTCCTGACAGATGGCCATCCAGCCTCTGTTTAAAAACATCCAAAGAAGGAAACTCCACCACACTCCCAGGCAGCAGCTCTGAGAGCTATTCCAAATGGAATGATAAAACCCCTGAGTGAAATTACCATAAATAGGAATGTAATAGCACTATTATAAAAAGTGACACTGCTTGGAATGTACCACGTTATCCCATGAGACCTCACTGATTCCTAGAATCTTGGATAGAATCCATATCATTGATGGTCCAAAACTCCGGCTGGTAATACCACCCAGAAGACTGTGAAACCACCTGAATGTTCGCTCACCATTCAACAACCAACTTAATGAGCCTATTGCAGTTGGGACTAAACAACATGATTCTGAACATGAGAGAATGGCCTCCCCGGGAGATCTCAAGGCACAGGCAGGTTCATAAGGAAGTCCTTCAGATAACCTGGACATGAGACGTGTTTTTTTGACATGAGTTATTCAGAGGAAGTTTTGCATTGCCTTCCTCTAAGCTCAAGAGAGTGTAACTGCCCAAGATCAAGGGATTCACACCCCATCTCCTGGAGTCCTCATCCAAAATTCAAGCCAACTACAACATGCTGTCTCTCATACTAGGGCATAAGAAACAGCACTATTCAGTTCAAGGTTGCAGAAATGGAGTTGCACATGGTTTTCATTGCACATGGATGTGTAAGGATTATAGGATTTGCAATTTGATACATTTATGCTGTAAAGAGCAAAAGAGCATGAAGTTCAACATATAGCCCTACAGGAGGCTAACAGTGAAAGCAATCTGCAGCTGGGCTGTGTTATGGTTTAGAGGCGGGAGAAAGTACCCTTGAGACGGAGACACTATCTATCTTGAGGGATGTAATCTACATGGAAACTGTATGTTTCTGTAAGCAGTATGTTATTGAGAATGCAATGTGACTTTGCATTCAATTGTGTGTGGTTCTGGGTCTATGCAGTACCAGAACTATGTTTTTCCTGATGACTGAAAATGTAGGACTTTTTCGGACAAGTAAAATGCAACGGAAGCAGCCTCGCCACGTTGCGAGACTGCTGCGCTGCAGGGCGTCCCTTTCGGATGACGCCCGTCCCTGCCGGTACTGTTGCGGTACAGCAGGGACATTTGAGTGTAATATTTTGGCGATTTTTACTCACAATCAACTTTCGTGAGTAAAAATCACCAAAATATTACACTCAAATGTCCCTGCGGTACCGCAACAGTACCGGCAGGGATGGGCGTCATCCAAAAGGGACGCCCTGCAGTGCAGCAGCCTCGCAATGTGGCGAGGCTGCTTCCGTTGCATTTTACTTGTCCGAAAAAGTCTGTAGTTTGCGGGGAGGATTCTCTGTGACGCTGTATATATTTTATATATGTTCCAATAAAGACAAGTAGAATTAGACACTACATTTGTGTCTGTTTGCTTTATTTTCTTCACCTGGATGATGGGCACTCTGCTAAAAGTTTTTGCTGCCTGGAACACTTAACATGCACAGAGTCTCCAGTGCACTAATGTGTCAGGATGTGCAATTTCCATCAGTATGCATGCATGTGGATTGCACACACATTGTGCATGGCTTCACACTGTGTATTGTACACAGAAATGCACCTCCTGTGCATGGGTTGTGCATTCACTTGCATACTGTCACAGTTTACCAATGGGAAGGCATTACACTCCATGAGTGTGAAGTTATGCTCTGTCTCTTCATTGCAGGTCCTCAGCCACAGAATTCCAAACAGAAATTAAGATCAACTCATTCTGAATGCATGTTGACCCTCATTCAGCAACTTTAAAGCTATCCAAAACCTCAGAGTGAGTGCGCTACCCCACTGACATGGGAGCTATCAGCCCCCATCAGATAACTTGCCTTACACCCCCCTCCCTCTAATATTTCATAATTCAGCAATATTAGACACTTCATGAGATCTAGGTTAGACCAGGGCAGACCAGAAGTGGGGTCAGGTGAAGGTCACCAAGAGCTAACAAAGATGTCTTGGAAAATTCCCAAGAGACACACCCAAACTAGGATTAAGTGAAGCCTTTTAGAATCACAGGAGATTATTAGACGTGTTTAAAGTGGTGTTACAGGAACACCAGGAGATCACAAAAGGTCTCCCATATCAGACAAAGTCGTTTCCCCCCCCTTGTTATGCACCCGTTCTGCTCCCATTTTGCCAGCGCTGCTTTTTATTGATGGGAGAAACCGTCAATAGATCCCCCCATTCCGTTTCTGCCACAGATGTTCCTGCATGTGACAAGGTGCCCTGTTATGCTGGCAAGATCCCAGCGTCAATGGGAGGTCCCTGCCAGAATGCTTCCGGGTGAGATCAGGACATCCAGGTAAGTGACACACTTTTTATGACTCTCCCCAGGTTACTTTAACATTTTAAAATGTGTTTTTGTGCTTGCTGTCACTTTTTTTTTTTTGGTTATTTTTCTTTTTATTTTTGAATTTCCTACACTCGTGTCTTTTCACAAGAATCCACGGGATTTTGATCCAGGAAGTGAAGGGAGCTCTGTTAGAGCTCTGTTCA
The DNA here is from genome assembly GCA_030847615.1 of Gambelia wislizenii. NCBI lineage: Eukaryota > Metazoa > Chordata > Lepidosauria > Squamata > Crotaphytidae > Gambelia > Gambelia wislizenii. Next base: position 496,407,381 of record JAUMIR010000001.1, on the reverse strand, counting down.
CTCCTGCACTGCTGGAACGACATTAGCGAAGGTAAGTGCAGTGGGGAGGGTGTTTGTGGCAGGTCAGGGATGGGACAAGGGTGGGAGTGGAGATTGTGGGACAGGAACACTTTTTTTGTTCCTGTCTGATAATCTCCAGAATTATCAAGGTGGAATGTGCTAGTCCCCTCTTGGATGCTCTTGGCAGTCAGTCATGCTACAAAACAAACAGTGACGGGAACACTCATTATCCCCCAAAATGTCTTTCCTTGCACCTTTCCTCTCCCACAATAAGGAGGCTGCCATAAACCCATCAACTCTGATATCTCAGCCATTAGCGATAATTAACAGTCATAGATTCCTTTCTTCAACTGTGGGAAACCCATCCCAGTATTCTTTTACACTCAAAACACCTCTTCAGGGTGTGAAATTGGGTATAAATATTAATCCCGAGACAACAGCCAAGTGTGTACAGTTCTTCTGTCACCATCATTCTTCTGGATAGCTGTGTCACCCTTGGTTTCTTGCCTGAGTCTTCTTCGCTGCCCCGAACCTCTGTTCTCCAGGACTGGTAAACATCACCTGTACCTCCCCAAATCTATTCCTCTATCCAACTCTTTCTGCCTTAGCTCTTGTGTGCTTCTTGTGAGCGTGAGTGTGCGTGTGAATGCTTCCATGTTTATTTTCCAATAAAAAAACATTTTTATTTCACTTTAACTTGGAGTCTCAACAGTTAGTACCGGTATATACAAGTGTAAAGATCTTGCAAGTTATCCAACATCTCACAGCCATACATTTGAGCTAATATTCCCCAAATGAATATCATAATTTTAGTGTCGCAAGTGGGTCCCCATGGACCCCCAGCAATTCGGGTAACACTGTGCATACTAATGCACAGGATCTCTGCTTCAAGAAAATGCACACTACCTCCCATTTTAGGAACTAAAAAGAAACGAGCAGCTGAATCCATTAAAAGTCAGATGATGATACCAACCAAAACCTCTTTGAGCAGCAGAGAAGCTTCTGCATTGCATAGAGTTCAACAGAGATGAGCTCAGTTCTGCCCAGTTCAACATTCAGTCTCGCATGACTGATTGACCGCTAGCCCATAAATTATGGATCAATGAATTTAAGATTGCAATGCCAATGATTTTTTTAAAGTCTTGGGGGTGGTTAGTCAGACTCTTGTTTTGAAACTGGCACACAAATGTAAAGGAGAAAATTGATCATTATAGCAGATGAAAGCCACAGTCATACTTATGAGAGGCTTGGCCTGAGGAGCATAGCTTGAGCATTTCTATAACTTACCCACTGCTAAAAGGAATATGACAACTTTCTGGTTCTTTATAACTCTAAAAGACAGCTTCTCCTCTCCTCCCCCTCTAAATCATCTGCTACTAACGCCATTAGAAATATTAACTGTTAACTGGAATTTCACACTCCGCTCTTATGTACAGGAAATTGCAGTATGCATTTATGAGCATCTCAGACAATTTAAAAGGGGGAAAACACATATGGGATGTCTTAAAATCATGCATTATGATAGATTCCACAGGGGAAGTGGTTGGGGGGTCAAAATTCTGGCCTCCATTTAGGTCTATCAAAGCAGGAATGGTGGTTTTTTTTTCCTTCAAGGACTTATGGAGTTGTATTCTATTGGCAACAAGACAATTTTAACTTCAATGCACTTCAAGGCATCGATCAAATTTGTCCCCACTGGAGGCAATATAACAGAATGTTCCCCTGTATGCGCCTGAAATATCCTCACTACATATTAAATCAAAGCTTTTGGTGTATTAGTGTTTTATGCATGCATACGTTCCTCTCTAAGGCTTGGAAGGGCAGCTATGAAGGAACCAGATAAGATCCTCAAGTGTAAAGATACATCATTAATGCCAATGTTAGAATCATCCAGGCCGTCATATTTCTGATTTCTCTGTATAGTTGTGAAAGTTGAACAGTGAAGAAAGTTGAGAGGACAAGAATCAACTCGTTTGAAATGCAGTGCTGAGAGTTCTGCAGATGCCATGGACTGCTCAAAAGAGAAATGAATAGGTTCAAGAGTAAATCAAGCGTAAACTCTCCCCAGAAGCCAAGATGACTAAACAGAGACTGTTGCACTTTGGACATAACATGAGAAGACAGGACTCATTAGAAAATACAATAAAGTATGGCAAGGTAGAAGGCACCTTGTGCAATTTCCACGCAAATATCAAGTTTCTAATATGTTGGGGAAATTAGCAGCAACTCGACTTTAGCAATGCAAAAGGGGGCAACAATGGGATTTTACACCTATTTTTACTAACTCTAAACTGACATACAGACAAACACAAGATGAAAAGTTAACAAAGATGTTTATTAAGGGCTTAAAAATAATAACACCAAGCACACACACATTCATACAATGAAGCATTCACACAAGACCACTAAGAATGGAGGAAGAGAGGTTAACAGAGGGATAGATGGGGAGATTTTCTGGGGAAATACAACACCTGTCTCATAGTCTGACGTTTCAAGGAAGACTGGCAGCATGGATGGGTGAAGCAGGAGTGGCTAACACAGCGTGATGGAGTGACCCCAGGAAGTGAATCTGTGTGCAATGAGGCAGGATTTGGGGCCAGCAGTTATACCCAACAACATGCCCTCAGGTGATAAATTTCATGTGTTGAAAAAATGGATTCTAGGTGTCTCCAAAGACTGAACAATGTGTTTCCTGAGTTTGAACAATGAGCTTCCAAAGATATTAATGTGTTGCAACTACTTTAAATGTTCTGGTGATTAAATTTACAAAGTGTGAGCTGACTCCTTGACAGCTGGGTCTGGGGACAAAGGGAAGAGTGATACCTTCAGACAAAGGATTACTCCAACCACCAATGATGGGATCAATTGTCTGTCATCAGGATGTGTGCTGGCGATGTCCTCTTGACCTCTCCTTTCAGTTTGGAATGGTTAGTATTCCTTCCTTTTGAGCGATACATGGCTTAGCACATGCCTTTGGGTTCCTGACAGCAAGTCCCTGGGATTTACTGTTCTCCCACATGGATGACTAAATTAATATGCCAAATTATTAATAAGGCAATTTTTCGGGTTCCTGAGGGTGGGTCTTATTAGGGGCACTAACAATAGGAAAAAAGAGACAGATGGTTTGACTCAGTCAAGGAAAACCTGAGATTTACCAGATCTGAGCAGGATTGTGGATAACTGGGGCTCTTGGGGGCCTCTCATTCATAGAGTCACCAGATGCTGGAGTTAACTTGATGACAAATAACAACAAGAAGTCCATGAGGGCCCCGGGAAGGTCCCAGGATATAAAAAACCACCATTTTCCCTATGGAAGCAATGGGACATTTTTGTTCAATGTGGAACATCAACATTCACTGCAAGGTTGTGAAAGCAAAACTGTGTGTGTAGTGCACTGTGCAAGTGGGTGTACATTGGGGTGTGTAATGGGCTGTGAATTCCATTACCTGGTACCTACCGGCTGCTTGTGTCTGTTTGCTGCTTCCACCGCTGCACACACACACTCTCTCTCTCTCTCTCTTGTCAATTGCTGCCTGCCTGCCTGAGCCAATGACCATCAATTTAAGGATCAGGACTCAGGTCCCTAGCTCCTGAACCAGCTTCTGGCCAAACAGCACAGCTTATCACCTGTTCGCTTTCCTGAGAGAGAATGTAAGGGGGCTGCTTGGTACCCTGAGGGAGAAGTACCTCCACCACCACCATCGCCACTACTTTGGTCAGACTTGGTCAGATCTCCGCTGCAACGCTGTGTCCAGTTCAGAGCACCAGAATTTAAGAAGGATGTTGACAAGCTGAAACATGTCCAGAGGAGGGCAACCAAAATGGTGGGAGGTCTGGAAGCCATGCCCTATGAGGAGTGGCTTCGGGAGCTGGGTATGTTTGCCCTGGAGAAGAGAAGGTTAAGAGGAGACATGATAGCCATGTTTAAATATTTGAAGGGATGTCATACTGAGGGTGGAGTCAGCTTGTTTTCTGCTGCTCCTGAGACTAGGACACAGAGCAACAGACTACTCTGTGTTTCCATCCAAACATTAGGAAAGTTTCCAACCAAACATTAGGAAGAACCTCCTTGACAGTAGAATGTGCTGCCTGGGAGTGTGGTGGAGTCTTCTTCTTTGGAGGATTTTAAAGAGAGGCTGGATGGCCATCTGTCAGGAATGCTTTGATTGTTTATTCCTGCAGGACAGGGGATTGGACTGGATGGCCCTTGGGGTCTCTTCCAACTCTCTGGTTCTATGATTCTATAAGATTCTATGTTTGAATAGCACCATTAAGGTGCCCCTTGACACACAAAAATTTATGCTAGGCAACCCTAATGTAGAATCTCAGCCAAGATATTTTATTTCATGGTTCCATAAATTCTAATCAATATGTGGCTCATTCCTTCAACGTACCCATAAGGGAACGGCAAAGCCTGCTCTAAGCCTTGCTTTGTTCCAGCACGGTAACCCATCAACCTAAGCGCTTCGATCTTCCCTAGCTCATCACCTGCCCTTCCAAAGGCTGCCTCAATCACTTCAGCCACCTGGATGCAGACAAGGAACTGGTGAACCATGACCTGGGAATTAAGCCCAGGGGATCACTAAGCACCTTGCAGGATGATGTTGGTGAGACAGAAGGAATAGACATGCAGAGGACCCAAGCAAATCAAAATATTTCAGAGCCATGAGCTTGAAAGCTCCAAATGTCTCCCTCCAGAGGGAAATTAATTCCCCTGCAAGCAATTCCATAAATACATGTATAGTGTCTAGATCGAGAGAAGTCATAGTGCCGCTCTATTCTGCTTTGGTCAGACCTCACCTGGAATACTGTCTCCAGTTCTGGGCAACATAATTCAAGAAGTATGTTGACAAGCTGTCCAGAGGAGGGCGACAAGAGTGGTGGTAGGTCTGGAAGCCATGATGCCCTATGAGGAGCGGCTTAGGGAGCTGGGTATGTTTAGTCTGGGGAAGGTAAGGTTAAGAAGGGACATGATAGCCATGTTTAAATATTTGAAGGGATGTCATATTGAGGATGGAGCAATCTTGTTTTCTGTTCTTCAGAAACTAGGACACCGAGCAAAGGATTCAAACCACAGGAAAAGAGATTCCACCTAACTATTAGGAAAAACTTCTTGACAGCAAGAGATGTTCAAGAGTGGAATGCACTTCTGCCTGGCCTGGGAGTGTGGTGGAGTCTCCTTCTTTGTAAGTTTTTAAACAGAGTCTGGATGGCCATCTGTCAGGCATGCTTTGATTGTGTATTCCTGCAAGCCAGGAAGTTGTACTAGATGGCCCTCAGGATCTCTTCCAACTTTATGATTCCATGATTCCATGTGGCCTGGCATTCTGCAGGTTACTTACACACATGGAAGTTTCCTTACAGAAATGGCTGGACATTTGCCTGGTGCAGGAGTTCATAGTGATTTGAAGCTGAAGGTTGTAGAAGCAGACTTGCACATGCAGTACCAAATGCCATAAAGACAACAAGGCAAATAGTACAAGAATCCAACAGTGGAAGGAATAAAACCTTTAAAAGGCAGATAAGAGGAATGGGCCATGGTCTTAGATGTCTCTATACTAATGCACAGAGCATGGGAAATAAACAAGATAAACTTGAACTCTTAGCACAGCAAAGCAAATATAATTTAATAGGCATCACTGAAACCTGGTGGGGTGAATCTCATGATTGGAATGCAGGAATAGAGGGATATAGCCTATTTCAGAGAAATAGACCAAACAGGAAGGGTGGTGGAGTAGCATTATATGTTAACGATGTGTACACCTGTGAACAGATCCATGACTTAAATCCTGGGAGCCAAGTTGAGAGTATCTGGGTAAAAATCAAGGGAGAGAGAAACAGCAGGGAAATCATTCTAGGGGTCTACTACAGGCATCCAAGCCAAACCAAGGACTTGGATGATGCCTTTCTGGAACAGATGATCGTACATTCAGAAAGGAGTGATGTAGTAGTAATGGGGGATTTTAACTATCCTGATATTTGTTGGAAGTCCAGTCTGCCAAGAATTTCCATGTTCTCCTGGAGTTTGTTATACAGAGGAAAGGGGAAACCAAGCATAGTCAGACATGCATTCTAGACTTTAAGAAAGCTGATTTCAGAAAACTTAGGGAATTACTGAGGGTGATCCCATGGTCAGGAATACTATAAGAAAAGGGAGTACATGATGGATGGGAATTTCCAAAAAGTGAGATATTGAAGACACAACTTCAAACAGTTCCAATGAGGAGGAAAAAGAGGAGGTGTCTAAAGAAACCAGGATGGATGTCAAAAGAACTCTCAACTGAGCTAAAACAGAAAAAAGACATGTACAAGAAATGGGAAAAGGGGGGAATCACCAAAGAATTCAAACAAATAACCAGCTCATGCAGGGGAAAGTCAGAAAAGCCAAAGCTCAGCTGGAGCTCAGGCTTGCTAGAGAGGTTAAAAACAATAAAAAAGGGCTTTCAGGGGTATGTCCGTAGCAATAGGAAGAACAAGGAAATGGTAGGGCCACTGCATGGAGAAGATGGCAAAAGGCTAACAGGGGACAGAGAAAAGGCAGAACTACTTAATGCCTTCTTTGCTTCAATCTTCTCTCAAAGGGGAAACACAAACAGTGCCCAACCTGGAGAAAATGGAGCAGATGATGCAGTAGGGGAAATGTGACATAGAATAGATAAAGAGGTTGTTCAGGAATACCTGGCCTGTATAAATGAATTCAAGTCTCCAGGGCCAGATGAACTTCATCCAAGGGTATTAAAAGAACTGGCAGAAGTAATCTCAGAACCTCTGGCAATAACCTTTTAGAAATCCTGGAGAATAGGAGAGGTCCCAGCAGACTGGAGGAGGGCAAATGTTGTCCCCATCCTTAAAAAGGACTCCCCATCCTCCTTTTTCTTGATGGGAATATAGTAATGTTTTAGATACTCTACATTTCTTCTTTCCCATAATCCAATCTTTAATATGCTTATCCCATATCACTGTTAATTTTTCATTTTGCATTTGTGTGCATTTGTTCAGAGTTAGTAGGGGTATACAATTGCCATAAAGGTCCCTTTGTTGCCCCCTTTTCACATTGCTAAGGTCAAGTTGCTGCTAATTGCCCCAACATATTAGAAACCCAATATTTTCTTGGAATTTCCAAGACCTCTTTGGGTAAGGGTGGAGTCTTCCTCATTGGAGGTCTTTAAGCAGAGGCTGGATGGACATCTGTCGGAAATGCTTTGGTCGTGATTTCCTGCATGGCAGGGGGTTGGACTGGATGGCCCTTGAGGTCTCTTCCAACTCTATGATTCTATGATTTCAACAACTGCACATGCAGATGTGCATGATGCATTGTATATGCAAGTGGACAATCTGCATTGCAATCATCCCTATCACATTTGTTGGCAGATTCAGTTGTGCAGTGCTGCAATTCAATAATGCACCATCGCCCATGCATACAGTCACGCTCCCTTCCCTCTTCTGTTCAAGCAACATCCAGATCTCCATTTCATACACTCCCACCTGCCTTGCCAGACACTCTCCCTTTGTGGAGGGAAGTGGGCTAATGAATGAAAGCATGAATTTCCCACCTGTGGGTAGCTTCTCTGGGCCATCAACCAACCATTAGCCAAACAGACATTAATCCTCCTTGCATTTCTACACCCAGAAACTAACCATTCAAATACACAAATTTACATATACTCCCCAACAGGGGTTTACAGCATATAAATCCCACACATACTCCTACCCAACCATTCTCTGAAGATGCCAGCCACAGATGCACGCGAAACATCAGAAGTAAACTCTTCCAGAACATGGCCTCACAGCCCAGAAAAAAAACAAGGAAAATCTATACTCAAAATAATCCTCATAGAATTTGCTGAGAAATCGATCTGTCTTATTGGGAATCCGCATCAATGCATTATATTCGGAAGGAAGCCAGCTAAAATATGATAGCCCTGTTTAAGTATTTGAAGGGGTGTCACTTTGACGATGGAGCAGGCTTGTTTTCTGTTGCTCCAGAGACTAGAACACGGAGCAATGGATACAAGCTCCAGGAACAGATTCCACCTCAACATTAGGAGGAACTTTTTGACAATAAGAGCTGTTCGGCAGTGGAACACACTCCCTCGGAGCGTGGTGGGGTCTCCTTCCTTGGAGGTCTTTAAACAGAGTCTGGATGGCCATCTGTCAGGGATGCTTTGATCGTGATTTCCTGCATGGCAGAATGGGGTTGGACTGGATGGCCCTTGTGGTTGTTTCCAACTCTACAATTCTATGATTCTATGATTCTATGAAACTCCAAAAACTACCTGGAGAGCCTTCACGGCTTTTCTCTGAGTTTTTAAAAAGCTCCGTAGGGGATGCACATTCCTGCTCATTAAGACAGTCGCATTCACATTGCTGCACAATCAGTAAGGTGATAAAATGGTGATCTTTTTCTCTCTCTTTTCTCTCTTTTTTTTAAGATGAAATATCGCTTGTGCATACCATGGTAAACAGGGTTTTTTTAAAAAAAAGTTCAGCAGCAACAGATTTTAAAACATGAGTAAATAACTCACAGCTGCCATCTTGACTAGAGGGCATGCAAAGTTTATGGGGGCTGTAAAACCATTAAGAGATGCAGTATATATATATATATATATATATACACACACGCGCGCGCGCGTGCGCTATTCAAGTCAGCACTCTCACCCTAAGAGTCCTTCAGCCTTGAATATGAGGGGAAAGTGTCCACACTGAGATTCAGGGTCAGGCCCCAAGATCTGGGAAACCTGTGCAGACCTCCAAACGTCGTTGGACTGCAACTCCCAACAATCCCTCACCATTGGCCATACTGGCTAAGGTTTCTGGGAGTTGCAATCCAACATTTCGGGAGTATGCCAGGTTCTGGAAGGTTGCCTGGGGTCAGAAGGAGGTGTTGTTTGAGTCAAAAGCTGACTAGGTGGCTCCCAGATCAAGTTACCTCTTCCAAAATTCTATCTTCTGCCCAACTACTAGCGGTCCCCCTAGATGTTTTACATGTTGTCCACCCTTGTGGTAAGATCCCCACGAAACTTCCTTCCATGGGATGGGTGTAGGATGGGTTCACTGTAGTTTTTTTAGAAGGCGAGAGGAGAAAAGTCTCATTTTTCACCCCAAATCCTCTGGATGAATGACTATTGAGCTGGGACTTTGCTTCCTTGTTTCTGCTACCTGTGGACCATTGTTCTTTGTTCTTTTGATTGATGAGTTTTAAACATAATTTTAATTGCTGCTTTATTGCATTTTAATTTGATTGCTATTCCTAGTCAATCGCTTTGGGAAGCAGCTGTCTAAAAAGCAAAACAGAAATTGAAGGAAGGTAATATTAAATAATAATTTGAAGAACATCCATCTCCACTCCCTCGCTGTGGTGGTGATTTGTTTTTAAATCAGTTCTCCCATTTCTAAAATCATTTCTCGTTTTGCAAAGGGAAGCTCTCGTGCTACTTTGTAAAGCCTTTAAAAAACAAAACTCTTCATATTGCAGTCCTATGCATGCTTACTCAGAAGTGAGCCCCACTGCCTGCAATGGGCCTTACTCCTAAGTAAGCTTGTTTAGGGTTGCTGTTAAGGGAGACAAGCCAGCCATCCAAACTGGTTACTATATTGCTGCCCCTCTTTGCCTGCGTACCTCTTTCCTCTAGGTCCTATGAAGCAAGCTCTGGAGACCAGGATTTGCATCCCTGCTCAGCCGTGGAAACCCACTGGGTGACCTTGGGCAAGTCGCACTCTCTCAGCCTCAGAGGAAGACAAGAACAAACCCCCTCTGACCAAATTCTTCCAAGAAAACCCCAGTATAGGTTCACCTTAGGGTTGCCATAAGTCAGAAACAACTTGAATCTGTCAGGTATCTGATTTAGTAGGATGTATAATCAGTGAGAATGTTATAATCATCATCATCATCAAGTTTATTTGTCTGTGGCACATCCATTACAAAACATGTGTAAGGGGTCCCTTTATTCTTTCCCTCCAAATGAGCTAAAGGCATTGTCTGAAAATGGAGGGCAATAAAGGCTTTTCTCAGAACAACGAAAGTTAAGTCTTGAAAATACTGCTGGAAATGTCTTTCCCTCTTTATAAGGCTGTACCATGGAGAAAACACTTGCTGTTGGCTGGCAAGCATATTTTCAGAGAAATCCAACTCAAAAATCTTATCTCTAATAGAATATTTGTCCTTATGAATGATAGAGGTCTGGACATTTTCAAAATAGGAAAGGGACAATATCGTCCAAAAGTGGGCCCATCCTCCCTTAGCAAGTTGCTTAGTAAAACATTGTTTTGCTAAATTAGTCAAAATTTTATAATGAAAAGAGCTATTGCCACCAGGGGCCAGTAATGAGGACCTGCTTGACACAGCTTTTATTGGCTCTTCTTCTGTGTGAGAAGCGTGGGAGAGAGATATAGTGGCTATGTCCATGGGGGAAAGGTTGGATAAACCATATGTGTGGGAACAGGCAACTGCAAAGCCCATAAGTGTAATGTACACATGTATAACCCTCTGACCCACCCATCTTAGATGATATAGATGATATAGAATGATAGAGTCGGAAGAGACCCCCAGAGGCCATCCAGTCCAAACCCCTGCCATGCAGGAGTACACAATCAAAGTATTCCCAACAGATGGGCAGCCAGCCTCAGCTTAAAAACCTCTAAAGAAGGAGACTCCACCACACTATGAGGCAGTGTATTCCACTTCCAAACAGCTCTTACTGTCTGGAAGTTCTTCCTAAATGTTTAGGTAGAATCTCTTTTCCTGTAATTTGAACCCACTGCTCCGTGTCCTCTTTCCTCTGCAACTATGTTGTGCTGCTCAGAGTGTACTAGTAGTTGATGTATTTGGAGTCTCTGGCCAAATCCACACTACACAATTAATCCAGTTTGAAACTGGATTATTTGCCATGGCCCCTTTCTATTGAATCCTGGGGTTTGTAATTTTGCAAGGTCTTTAGCCTTCTGTGCCAGAGAATGCTGGTGCCTCATGAAACTACAAATTCCAGGATTCCATAGGAAGAAACCATGGCAAATAATAATCCAAACTGAATTATTTATGTAGTGTGGATCTGGCTTCTGACTCACTGTAAATACTACTCTATCATGCTTAAGGAAAGTTCAGTAGTTTAGACACAGCCAATGTGTCTGTGTGCTCATTGCATCAGCCTGATGTCTGGTGACCAAAGCCAGGATCATCCATGCCATGGTATATTTCCAGTTTCTATGTTCAGTTGTGAAAACTGGACAGTGAAGAAAGCTACGGTAACAGGATGAATATCAGCTCCTTTGAAATGTGGTGCTGGAGGAGAGTTCTGTAGGATACCGTAGACCACCAAAACGACAAATAAATGGGTCTAAGAATAAATCAAACCTAGAAGACAAAACGACTAAACTGAGGCTGTTTGTACTTTGGACATATAGAGAGGAGACATGAGTGACTAGAAAAGACAATATCGCTTGGGAAGGTAGAAGGCAGTAGGAAAAGAGGAAGATTGCAAGACGGATGGAGAGGCTCTATCAAGGAAGCCATGGCTCTGAGTCTGCAAGACCTGGGCGATTACCCTGAGCAGGGTAGTTAATTATGGTGACTCTCATTCATAGGGCCACCATAGGTTGAAGCTGATTTGACAGCAAATAATAACTACTACTACTGCTATGGTCTCAGCTAGACAGGAGGAAATACTGTGTGGAGATGTGCATAACCAGCAATTCGCAGCAGCTCTCTTTTGTCTCCACAATTTTCTGGCACCAAAAACTGTTTGCAAGGCTGTTCACATTGAGATTCAAGACAGTGCTATTATTCCCCCCAATGTTATCATCGCTACACAGTCTTTTTTCTAACTTTTATTGTAAACAGGCAAAAGGGAGATCTTCCGCTTGTGTAAAAAAAAAAAATCACCTTAGTGTGGCAAAAATGTGCACACTCACTCATCCAGAATGCCAAAATGGCACTTCCGGACTCCACCAGTTTCCTGCATGGCAGGGGGTTGGACTGGATGGCCCTTGTGGTCTCTTCCAACTCTGCAATTCTATGATTCTATGATTCTATGATTCTAAGCCCACCCCTGCATACATGATGGACCAATCAGCTATCAACTTCCACCTTTGCCAAGAATGCGCAGCACTGAGAATTGGTTGTTCAAATGACCAGTAATGTGCTTCCCCCCACAGTATTTAAAAAACTTTGCAGAGTACACAGAGTTTTTTGCCTCCCTCTTTCCAAATACCATGAATCTCCTGTGCAGCTCATCTGGTCGAAAGGTATTCTCAACAAATTCTATTTGAATTATTTTCACTGTCTAGACAACCCCAATGATAACTTAGCACAGCGATGGTCATTCTTTTGTTGCGAACACCTCCTCCAAAATGTTCCTGTGGCATCCTTTGACGTTTCTTGCTCTAAAGCTTCCTGGACTTCAGCTTCTTTCTTGGATTATTCTCTTTGGGGCTGTCTAAATGGTGAAAATATTCTTCACAGAATGTGAGGAGAATCTTACCTGTCTTAATGGGATCTCGTATCGTATTGCCGTATTCGGAAGGAGGAGGGCCAAAAGCATCAAAAATTCTGAAGGAAAAGCTGTTGCAGCTTTTCCCAGAGTTTTTAAAAAACAGTGAAGGGAATGCACATTCCTGCTCGTTGGGACAAGCGATTGGCTTTGACTCACTTTCCCATAGAAAAGGAAGCGCAAACCTGATTGGCCAGACAAGCATGGGTGGGTGGGGCTTGCTAACAGGGCAAGCACCCGGCACCGCCATGTTGGATTTCACCTTAGCAAGCAAGCATTAAGTTGAGAAAACAAAATGTTGTTGTTTTTTCTACAGGCAAAATATTGCTCAAGTGCACAATGGAAAATAGTGGGGGGGGGGTAAAAAGTTTGGCAGCAGCAAATTAAAGCAAGTAAAAAAAATGAGTAAATCACTCACGGTTGCCATCTTGACCTGTGGGCATACAAAGCTTTGGGGGGGGGGGCAAAACACCATTAAGACAAATCACAGCTGCTGCGATTTCATGGATTCATAGTTTCATAGGACTTTTTCAGACGTTGATTTACCACGCCAGAAAGCTCATAACACTTGCGACGCTGCTGTGCAGCAGGGGGCCTGTTTCGTACGACGCTGTTCCAGTTCCATGAGAGACTGGAGGCAGCCGCGCCATATTTGGCCATTTTTTTATTCATGGGCAACTTCCGTGAGTAAAAAATGGCCAAATATGGCGCGGCTGCCTCCAATCTCTCGCGGAACTGAAACAATTGATTTCGGCAGGGGGAACGGCGTCGTACGAAACGGGGGCCCTGCCACCCAGCAGTGTCGCAAGTGTTACGAGCCTTCTGGAGTGGTAAATCAACATCTGAAAAAGTCCATAGAGTTGGAAGCTGCTCTTGCCATCTCTCCCTGTGTGAGTCTGGGCTGGTTTGGCTTTTCCTGAGGCTGTTCTCAGGGCCCGTAGGTGTACCCCTCTGGGCACTTGCCACCCCCAAACAGGGCATTTACAATGAACAATGACAGGATTGTGGGAATGCATTCCCCTCTACAAGTGCTGTGAGAGTTAGTTACACTGTGGAAGGCAGCAGTGCGCAGAAACAGGGAACTGTGAGAGAAAGCATTGATCCATTAGGTTAATCCTTCGTATGCTTTTTTTAAAAATTCAGTTGTATTGCAGTTACCTTGGTGAGGGGATGCTTTTAACAGCTCTGTTAATTTTAAATTGGTACTTCCATACCATTTACATTATGTTACTACAATAAAAGCTTTACCAGAATTAAGATTTAAAAATCCTGCCTATGAATTTTGCACTGAGATTCAAATTCCAGGAATTTGCACTTAGACTCTGAAAATGAGCTCAAGTCTGAAGCATTAACGTTTGAGATGTATAACATTAATTGGGGGACGGGTTAATAAAACTGAAGGGGGGCGTTCCTGGAGATGTTGAGAGCCAGCATGGTGTAGTCATTTCAGAGTTGGACTATGACTCTGGAGACCTGCTCAGCCAAGGATCCCACTGGGTGACCTTGGGCAACCCACACTGTCTCAGCCGCAGAGGAAGGCAAAGGCAAACCCCCTCTGAACAAATCTTGCCAAGAAAACTCCGTGACAGGGTCACCTTAGGCTTGCCATGTCAGAAATTACTCGAAGGCACACCACTGCAACAGTTGCTTTGTTGTCAAGTGGGGATTGTGGGGAGGAATCAGTTACTGAGCTCTTTCCAACACTACACAAATATAGCACTTCGATAATGGTTCAACTACTATAGCAACATCCTATGGAATCCTGGGATTTGGGGTTTAGGGAGGGGCATTTCGAATTCTCAGCCAGATAGCTCCTCTTGTGTGTCTCCCCAAATACATAACACAGGACACCATGGGATGCAACCATAGCAGTTAAAGTGGTGCTCAAATGGTGTATTTGTGTCACATGAAAGAGACTAACCTCAGAAATCCCTTTACCAATTCATCCCACTGGTAATACTCTTAAGTAATAAACACTGAGTCCTGTTATTCCCCAACCCTGGTTTTAAAAAAAAAACAAAGAGAAACATAGAGTTGGAGCAGGTCCAAAGGGCCATCCAGTCCAACCCCATTCTGCCATGCAGGGAGACACAATCAAAGCATGTTACCCAAATTGCATGGGGCCCATGAGGATCCCAACTGTGTACGAATCGTAATATGGGGAATATTTAATTGGCTCAAAATGGCAGTGAGAGGCTGGATAACAGCAAAATCTTTTTACCTATGTATACTAGTAGTAACTAAGGAGACTCCAAGCCAGAACATACAATTAAATGGTTTTATTGGAAATTAATAGCATCTACTCAAACACTCAGACTTCCAGCAATCACACAAGGCTATCGAATAAAGTAGGAAGTCTTTGGATAGAGGAATAGAGTAAGGGGATTATACTATACCAATCCTAGAGCAAAGATTCATACAGCAGAGACTCAGAGCTAGGTTCTGAAGGTCTCACAGCAAATTGGCAGCATGGAGGAATGAAAAGGAACTACACACTGACAAGGTGATGGGAGGAAAGTGAACTGTGGACATGTTGGTGGTGTTTTAAGGTGATATTTATATTTGATAATTCCCCTGAAGGTTTGAGATTTAGTGGGATACAATGTTTCTCAAAGTTTCCCAGGTCTAGACAAAGGGTTCTCCAGAAGAGTTAATGATCATTAACGGATGATACATTTGGAATTGAATAGGTGTAGGCAACTTCTATTGTGCAGCGTGGTAGGGAGGAAAAACCCATTTTGCAACCATTGAGGACTCTGCTATTTTTGAGTGAATTATTGAATGCCTCATCTCTAGGGGTTCATCAGGAAGAACTCTGACCTGGGTATGACCTGTTTGAGGAAATTCCAAAGGCCGCTCCCTAAGTTGTACATGACTCCAACCCTAGTACCTGGAGAGCCCCTGGTTTACTTGCCAACCATGCGGAAGGCCACATTAAGTTAAATTATTAAATATTTTGCCAATTGTGCAATATTCCAAGATGAGGGCTGTCAGGGTAGGTAACAAGCACTCCTGACAGACGGCCATCCAGCCTCTGTTTAAAAACCTCCAAAGAAGGAGACTCCACCACACTCCGAGGCAGCCCATTCCACTGTAGAACAGCTCTTACCATCAGGATGTTCTTCTGATATTTACCGTAGGTGGAATCTCTTTTCCTGTAACTTTAGTCCATTGCTCTGAGTCCTAGGGGGAATCTACACAACACAAATAACCCAGTTTGAAACTGGATTATTTGCATGACTCCTTCCAATCGAATCCTGGGATTTGTAGTTTTACAAAGATGTTAGCCTTCCCTGACAAAGAATGCTGGTGTGTCACCAAACTACAAATCCCAAGATTCCATAGGAAGAAGCCATGCTGTGATGAACCCCGTCAGACTTCTATCACTTGGACAACAGGCATTAGTTCAAATGCTTTATTGCAAGGCATCAAAGTGAACAGCATCACTTCATTGACAGATCTAACAAGTTCCTGCCAGAACCCCAGCTATAGTATCATGCAAAGGTTTCGATTACGCCACTCTCCCCTCTTCCACCTACACTAATTGGGTCTTGTCGCATCATCTCCAACTCCCTTTTTCTTCCCAGGCCAAAACAACCTTGAGCGTTTAAAGCAGCAAGCTAAGCACATTCCAGGGCCAGCCAAACCTCTCCCATCAGGCATCTCACTCATGATACAAGCAGGCCTAACTATGGTTAACTAAACAACAGCAATCCTAACTATGGCTAACTAATAGCCAGAGACCTGACACATGCAAATAATCCAGTTTCAACCTGGATTATTTCTCTAGTGTGGATGCCTCACCTAGGCTCTGGAGGAGCAGAAAACAAGCTTGCTCCATCCTCAATATGACCTTCCTTCAAATATTTAAACATGGCTATCATGTCACCTCTTAACCTTCTCTTCTCCAGGCTAAATATGCCCAACTCCCTAAACTATTCCTCATAGGGCATGGCTTCCCGACTTTTGCAAAAATCCAAGTGAACCCAGCTTTAGTTAAAGAACCAAGTGGGTGATGTAAACTATGCAGCTCTTTAGCACTTTGGCTCAATTAATTAATTAATTAATTAATAACTTACTGGCTTATGTTTGGAGAAAAGTTAATCCTGAATATCCAACTGAAGTTGGAGGGGGCGGGGGAATAAATTTAATTAAGTTTTCCCTTTCCGTTAGCAAATTTCCAACTTCATTCATGACTCCATTGATTTTAATTAGTTTGTTCCTATCAGTGCCAGTATGCTTTATGGGCTGGGTTGTCCCCCAAGGCCTCTAAGCAACACTGCTTATTATGTACAAAGCCACATTCCATGCTAAGCAGAGCTCTGTTTGCAACAGAACAAGAGCAGAACAGAATGAGAATGTTCAGTCCAATTTATATATATTTATATATATATATTAAGTAGGAAAATGCTTTTCAGCTTCAAATGATGGCTGCTGGGGAAATCAGCCACAGAATTTTCTGGTACCAGATTTTCCCTGTTCCAAGGGTGCAGTATAATCCTCACAATGCCTGACTCTCTTCTCTCAAGGGAATATCTGGCCAGACAGATCCACCCTACTCGAAATTTACCAAAATCTTTATGTATGCATCTGTGGAAAACAGTGGCCAAGATCAGGGAGATGGCATTTGAATCTACACTCCCAGAGTTACATGGGTGATTGTGCAACTTCATCTTGTTAGTGAATTGTGAGGTTGCACAACAGAATGTGCATCTAAATACACAATGTGCAATGTGCACCGGCAAGCACAGTATACACCCTGAGAGCCCCCATCTTGGAATATCAAATAATTGGCTATACAGTTGTCCCTTCATATTAGCTGGGGTTTGGTTCCAGGACCCACCCACCCCCCCGGGGATACCCAAATCCGTGAATACTCAAGTCCCATTATATGCAAGGGCATAGCAAAATGGTGTCCCTTATATAAGATGGCAAAATCAAGGTTTGCTTTTTGGATTATTATTTTTTAAAGAATATTTTCTAGCCATGAATACTTAAATCTGTGGATACCAAATCCGTCAATAAGGAGGGACAACTGTATTTAATAATTTGGCTAAGATAGCTTTCCACGTGGTTACAAGTAAACCAGGGACCCCCTAACACCAAAGTAGGATTCATGCAAAACCAAGGGAAGGGACTATGGAAATTCCCAAAAACAAAGGTGAGTCATCACTAATCCACTCAGTGATAACAAGAGACCTTATTGCTTGTGAAATGGGATTTTCTCTCCTACTCTCCTCCAACAATAGACCTTGCCTGTTTCCTAATCAATTCCAAAAGTGTTGATCATTAACTATTGTTAATTCTTCTGGAGTACCCTTTGTTTTAGCCTGGGAACCTCCAAGGACCATTGTACAGTCGTCCCTTCACATTCACAGGGGTTGGGGTGGAGCACCACCGCAAAACTGAATTAAAAAGTGTATACAAAATGTTACGGAGGCGCTGAGAGTGGCGGCAACAGCGGCCATGGCTGAGGAGTTGCAGGTATGGCTGCGGGGCAGGCAAAGAGGAGGGGTATGTTCATCGCCTCCGGTTTCCTCTCAAGTCAGTCAGACCTTTAAAGCTTTTGCCCAGGTGACTGTCTCTTCAAAGTGACTGTCTCTTTCTCTCACTGAACACCCCCTCCCTCCTTTAATGAAACTGTCCACAAGAGAGCGTGTGGGCAGGCTTCAAACTCAACCTAAACCCCGCCAGGCCCAAAGTGGGACAAACCAATTGGGGAAAGGAGCGGGGGGGGCACGGGTGTTGGGGCAGCCAGATTGCAGCCGGTTTGACCGCCATTAGAGTTCCACAAATACACAAAACCGTGAAAGGGAAAGACACAGATAGGAAGGGACGACTGTATTTCACTCAAAATACCTATCCCTGTAGGGGAATTATTTCATATAAATATCACCCCAAAATACTACCAAATTGCTCACAGTTGCACTTTCTCCCTCCATGTTGCCAGTTTGCTGCGTGCCCTCAAAACGCAACTCTGAGACCCTGTTGGTGCAAGCATTTCTGCTCTGTGAGACAGGTGCTCTATCACCCATCATCCCTCACTCTATTCCTCTATCCAAATACTTCCTACTATTTTCATTATCATAGAATCATAGAATCATAGAACTGCAGAGTTGGAAGAGACCACGAGGGCCATCCAGTCCAACCCCCTGCCATGCAGGAAATCACGATCAAAGCATCCCTGACAGATGGCCATCCAGCCTCTGTTTAAAGACCTCCAAGGAAGGAGACCCCACCACGCTCCGAGGGAGTGTGTTCCACTGCCGAACAGCTCTTACTGTCAAAAAGTTCCTCCTCATGTTGAGGTGGAATCTCTGTTCCTGGAGCTTGCACCCATTGCTCCATGTTCCAGTCTCTGGAGCAGCAGAAAACAAGCCTGCTCCATCCTCAGCGTGACACCCCTTCAAATACTTAAACAGGGCTATCATATCGCCTCTTAACAGTCTCCCTAAGTCTCTCCTCATAAGGCATGGTTTCCAGACCTATCACCATTTTACTCGCCCTCTTCTGGACACGCTCCAATTTGTCAATATCCTTTCTGAATTGTGGTGCCCAGAACTGGACACAGTATTCTAGGTGAGGTCTGACCAAGGCAGAATAGAGCGGCACTATTAAATCCCTTGATCTGGACTCATGTTCAACTTGTGGTCTACTAGGACTCCTACATCCCTTTTGCATGTAGTCTCATTCAGCCAGGTCTCCCCCATCCTATATCTATGCATTTCATTTTTCCGCCCTAAGTGCAGTACCTTACATTTCTCCATATTGAATTTCATTTTGTTAGCTTTGGCCCAGCTCTCCAGTCTATCCAGGTCATTCTGAATTTTGATCCTGTCCTCTAGGGTATTAGCTACTCCTCCTAATTTGGTGTCATCTGCAAATTTGATAAGTATGCCCCTAATTCCCTCATCCAAGTCATTGATAAAGATGTTGAATAGCACTGGGCCCAGGACAGAACCCTGTGGCACCCCACTGCTCCCATCTTTCCAAGACGAAGAGGAGCCACTGCTGAGCACCCTTTGGGTTCGGCCGGTCAACCAATTACAAATCCATTGAACAGTTAACTTGTATACCCACATTTTACAAGCTTGTTTGCAAGAATGTCATGGGGGACCTTGTCCAAGGCCTTACTGAAATCAAGGTGTGCGACCTTGCATGAGTGTCTGAAGCCTGAGTGTTTGCCTGAATGCTGTTGATATTAATTTCCAATAAAGATCAATTAATTGTACTTTTTGGCTTAGCATCTCCTCCTTAGTACCGGTATACATAGGTTAAAAGGTCCTGCTGTTGCCCGTCCTCTCGCTGCCATAATTGAGCTAATTTATAGTCCCCATTTTTATATTCATACATTAGAGGGTCCCCACAGACCCCACGCAATTCAGGTAACAGTGCCATGCACATTTGCCTCCGAGATGCACAATGGCACTGCGTGCACAACTCTGCTTCAGCAAACTTAAATTAAATGTACCCTGTGATGCTCTAGAAGGTCTCTTCTGTGCATGCACACACACCCTGAGCACTCCAGAGTTAATCTAAAATTTGTCACTGTCACCACCCATTGACTTTAACTCTTTCGTGTAACCCAAAGGATTTTCAAAATGTGCTTCTCACTCTGACTCTGCAGAGTTTCACCTCCCCCCCCCCCGACCCCTGGGGAAGGAACAACAGAGCAAGGCACATGGAAAAAATTGTGCAGAAGGGAGAAATTAAAAGGAAGCTTATTCTAAGCAGAAGTTACATAGCTAGAAAAGGTCTCTCTTCCATGGAAGGCTTCTTCCTTCCAGGTACACTTGGGGAGTTATACGTTACAGATAAGTTTAGTCATTCTAGGCAAGTTGTAAAATAAACAGAAGCCCTAACACGACTAAACTAGGCAGTCCCTAATCTGCTTACAAGGATGCTGTCCAGATGTGCTGAATATACATGGGGACTGGGAGTCTATGCCTTTTGGGCTTAGCCTTTCCCAAGCATCCCCCCCCCCACATAGTTGGCAGAAAGTCCCTCAAGCTCAGGCCTCTCTTTTCTTGTTCTCCTTTGTTCTTCTCTCTGCCTCAAGACCCCGAGACAGTATTTATAACCTTGAAGATTGCTTCTGCTGAATATCTTCATTGGTCAGCTGTCCCTCATGACCTGTGATTCCTCATGGTGCTTCAATAAAGTGTAACTTTACTCTCAATACCTAGTTAACCCTTTGTTTATAGAATCATAGAATCACAGAGTTGGAAGAGACCACGAGGGCCATCCAGTCCAACCCCATTCTGCCACGCAGGAGTACATAATCAAATCATTCCCAACAGATGGCCATCCAGCCTCTGTTTAAAAACCTCCAAAGAAGGAGACTCCACCACACTACGAGGCAGTGTATTCCACTGCCGAACAGCTCTTACTGTCAGGAAGTTCTTCCTCATGTTTAGGCGGAATCTGTTTTCCTGTAGTCTGAACCCACTGCTCCGTGTCCTAATCTCTGGAGCAGCAAAAAACAAGCTTGCTCCATCCTCAGTATGACATCCCTTCAAATTCCTGGTTGGCTGTACTGGCCAGATAATGGGAAAGAGCCCATTATCACAGACCCATTCTGCAGCAGACAAAAATGTCCAACCACATCTGTAGGGGACATGTGTAAGACACTGACAGGATTCCAGCCAGAAGATTAGTTTTGAAAGTAATGGATGATGATGGAAAAGATGTAAGTCAATGAGAACAGAGAAGAAGCAACTTTTTTTTGCCTATAGAAATGCAGAAAAGGGCTTCGTATTAGCATTATTTGCATTCTATTTTCCACTCAAAAGGTGGAATCCCATTAGCAACATGCTCGAGCATAAGTGTGGTTTATGCACACCTGTGTTCCCTTTTGGATGGAGCACAGGGAGCTTTATTTATTTATTTACTTATTCATTGCCCTTGTGATCCATCCCAAAACTCCCCCTCTGGGAAGCGGAGAGGCAATTGACACCATGAAAACACGGCTGCTCTGGGCTCCTGGGGGAAGGAAAAGGAGGATGCACTCCACCCATGACTGCACCCTCATTTCTTCCCCCTTCCCAGCCAAGTCCAGCTGCTACTTCATGGTCTGAATCACCTCCTACTCCCTTTGTTACCCAAATTGCGTTGGGGTCCACAAGGATCCCACTAGTGTCCGAATATTAATATGGGGGATATTTAATTAGCTTAAAATGGCAGCAAGAGGCTGGGTAACAGCAGGATCTTTTGACCTATGTATACCAGTAATCACTGAGTAGACTCCAAGCCAAAAATTGATCTTAACAGCATTCACACTCACACACAGGCTTCAAGAATTCACACAAGGCTATCGAGAAAGTAGGATGTATTTGGACAGAGGAATAGAGTAAGGGGTTGTGGGTTATACTATACTGATCCTGGAGAGCTGAGATTTTGAAGTAAACTGGCAGAGAGGAGGTCCAGAAGGCAGAGTGGTAACACAGACTGGCATGGACTCAGGAAGAAGAGAGTCTGTGCACATGGGTTGTGTTTTAGGGTGATACTTATATTTGATAATTCCCCTAAAGGGATGAGACTGGAACACGGAGCAATGGGTGCAAGCTCCAGGAACAGAGATTCCACCTCAACATGAGGAGGAACTTTTTGACAGTAAGAGCTGTTCGGCAGTGGAACGCACTCCCTCGGAGTGTGGTGGGGTCTCCTTCCTTGGAGGTCTTTAAACAGAGGCTGGATGGCCATCTGTCGGGGAAGCTTTGATCGTGATTTCCTGCATGGCAGAATGGGGTTGGACTGGACGGCCCTCATGGTCTCTTCCAACTCTGCAATTCTATGATTCTATGATTTGTTCTATGATTTGTTTCTCAGAGTTTCCCAGGACTAGACAAAGGGTTCTTGGGAAAAGTTAATATTGTTAACGGGCAATACATTTGGAATTGAATAGGAGCAGGCACCTTCTATTGTCAAGGAGAGGTAGGGAAGAAAAACCCATTCTGCAACCATTGAGGACTCTGCTATTTTTGAGTGGATTAGCGGATGACTCATCTCCAGGTGTTCTTCAGGAAGAACTCTGACCTGGGTATGACCTGTCTGAAGAATTTCCAAAGGCCCATCCCTAGGTTGTGCATGACTCCAGCCTTGTTATCTGGGGGTCCCTGGTTTACCTGCCAACCACATGGAAGGCCACAGCAAGCCAAATTATTAAACATTGCCAATTATGCAATATTCCAAGATGGGGGCTGTCAGGGTAAGTTAAACCTTCCCCACTAATACATAGTAGCAGCCACCAATTCCAGAGCTTGGCCGTTGCCAGGAAGGTGGCAGGATAAAGAAGTATACAAAGGAATCCTGTAGCACCTTTGTGACTGAGAGAAAGATGTTGTAGCATAAGCTTTCATAGACCTGACCTACTTCCTCAGATGCAAAGGTAAAGGATAGATGGGTGTAGGTTATATTCCAATGTAAGATCTCAGCCAATATCTGCTAACATGAAAAAACCATATGGAAGGAATGCTGTGTGGATGACAGAGCGGACAAAAGTAACTGACCTGCTGAAACACATGCAAGGGATTGATTATGTTGGATTCATGCATCCTCAAGCAAGCATGAACAGCTGAGGCAGGCAGGTTGAATCTGCAGACAAGAAAAGAAGTTTTGCCATTCATTTTATACCCCTCTGCAGCCCATAGCCAAGAGGCATGTGGCAAGACTGATGCCTGTTTCAAAGTTGCATGTATGCCTCTTCAGATGTGCAAAAGAAAGGCACTCTTCAAACATGCAGACAGAAGGTTCTTTGTGATTTCATAAGTCTGGGGCCAGACCCATAACCCTGAAAATAGGCCCCAGAGCTGACACCAGATAAATCTAATTTTACATTAAGTCAAACAAGATGGAGTATCTTGCTACCTGCTACCTATGGAGTGTCACTCGGCCAACATCTCCCCTTTATGTAATCGCTTACTGTTAAGCACATGGAAAATAAATTCTTCAGCTCGTCAATTACTTCCTTCCCTCGTGTATTTTGAGCTTGTATCTTGTTCCTGTTTGACATGTTCTACCTTATTTGTTAAATATATAACAATATAAGAATATATATTCTTCAGCTGGACCTGCTTCTATGTGATGTATCATGTGTCACATGTCCCATGGCAAGTGGAATGGTGCTCGGAAATCATGGGTGTTCATTTGTTCCTTTTCTGTGGCAAGGTTCCCATGCCCAGGCAACACTGCATATAATTTGCAACTTTTTTTCCTTAATCCACTGTCCTCTGTGAAGCTGGCAAGTGCCTAGAAGAGTGCACCTGTAGTCCATGGGAATAGACGGCAGAGAAACCAGGCCAGGCCAAGGTCTGACACAGAGTGTCAGAGGAAGCAGGAATGTGGTCAAGGCAATCCAGGATCCAATTCAAAAAATACCCAGTCTTGCACAGGGTCCAGTGCCAATCAGGGAGTCACCAGAGAGAGTAATCCAAGGTAGACACCAAAATCCAGAGATCTGCAGAGGCAGAAATGTCAGTCAAGTCCACTCAGGGAGTTTTGGAACTGTTGCTCTCAGCAAAGGAACGGCCTTGGATATGCTAACTGACAGTTGTTATGTGCCTTCAACTCCAAGTAATAGCAACCTACTTCTAAGGCTTTCTTGGTATCATGAACTGGCATTTCCAGACTCAGTGACCAGAAGTTTCAGAGTTCAAAACAGAAAATTTTTATTGGCACAGTAATTCAGAAAGAAAACCCTACAGGGTTATTGCTCAGAATGAAACTTAACTGACAAACAGTATAGTAAAAGCATATCCCAATCTGCAAAATCTGGTGGGCTACACAGTCATTGGCCACCCATCATCCCCACTCCCATTTCCCACTGTACCATGGCTCAACCTCTTTTTCCCAGAGTTGAGACCCAGGTACAGTGCTTATCAAACCATTCTCGACATAGAGCACATAATCCCTTCTATAGTTAGGCTACATACTCATTAACAGGCACAGAAAAATGCAAACACAATTACTCACAAGGTTACACAGTAAAATTGAATTTGTCAGGAAAAGGTCATGCCGCAGGACCGATACTGACATTTGGCAACGTTTATTCAGTGGAGGTTTACCACTGCCTTCTTCTAAGGCTGATAATGTGACTTTCCCAAGGTTTCTACAGCTGAGTAAGGAATCAAACCCTAGTCTAGTCCAACACTCAGACAACTATACCATGCCAGCTCCCAATGGGTAGAAATCCTGGAGAGCCGTTGCTGTCAGTCCATACTTGGCTATATGTACCAATGGTCTGATTCTGTATAATGCGGCTTCCTATGTTACCAGTACCAGGTCCTAACAACAGGGGAAATCCATCTCCTTCGTGATGAATGGGTCCTAGTCCAACATCAAACCGCTTCACCATGCTGCCCCCTGTGCTAATTTTAAGCTAGCTGTAAATGAATATGGGCGGCCTACTTCAGTGTTTTCCTTTTAAGGCAGGTCAGGGCATTTCCTGTTCCTTTGTATTTGGCTTTTCAATCTATGATGCTCCATAGGATGAATTGGCTCTGTATCTACTTAAGGATCTTTAGGAGCTCTGTGAGACAGTTTAGGTTCCCTGCTTCCACCAGTTCCAGGGCAAAACTGTCAACTTTCCATGCCTTCTACTGGAGTCTGTTATCTTGGCTCTCCTCTTCCTCATCTGAGGAAGATGACACCCACTTCCACTTGGATCTTTTTTTTTTAACCCTCTGGCATGCAAAGAAAAGATTGTTCCTGCACATGGCAGTGCCTGTCCATGTACTGGCAGGGTAACTAATGTACAGTGCTACATTGAAGGATTTCTGACATGTGTTTGATGTTTGTGGGGTTGGACCAAATGAATGGATTGTGGTTAAAAGTACAGACATCAGGATAAAAGCCATCACTTCATGACAGCTAAAAGCAAGGCAGTTTCTTCCCACTTGCTTTTACACAGGAGGTATTTTTCTTTCAAAGACTTCAGCTTGACAAGTAATTCTGATCCCCAGAAAAATATTGGGGGGGGGGTGGAATTGTTAAATCAAGAAGTCTATAGGAAAGGCCCAGCAAAGTAGAAATATATCCTCTTGCCTGTTGCTATGGAATGGAAAGAGGAAAACATCAGCAGCAGAGGAAGACCCAAGACAATGTGCTGCCTGAGTTGAAAATAAGATACCACCAGTGGCAACTGGTGACATCCATGTCAGCAGATTGGTGAATCTATTCTTGGATATAGTGGGACCACCCAAAGTGCGGAAAACTTGCCCTAAAATAATTTTGGTGGCTTGGAAAGTTCCTTTAAAGTTCAAAGTAAAACCCAGAGTGGATTCTCAGGCCTACTTAGAATCATAGAGCTGGAAGAGACCACAAGGGCCATCCAGTCCAACCCCATTTGCCCTGCAGGAATAAACTATCAAAGGACTCCCAACCGATGATCATCCAGCCTCTGTTTAAAAAGCCTCCAAAGAAGGAGACTCCACCACACTCCCAGGCAGCATCTTATTCCACTGCCGAACAGCTCTCACTGTCAGAATGTTTAGGTGGGATCTTCCTAATGTTTAGGTGGAATCACTTTTCCTGTAGTTTGAATCCATTGCTCCATGTCCTAGTCTCTGGAGCAGCAGAAAACAAGCTTCTCCATCCTCAATAGGACATCCCTTCAAACATTTAAACATGGCCATCATGTTACCTCTTAATTTTCTCTTCCCTACTTGACATGAGAGCTGTCAGCAACATATGCACAATGTGTGCACACACACAAAACTCAACATACTTCATGCAACTGGACAAAAATCTCTCTGGAACACAGCTCCCTCCTCCAGCACGTTGCTGTTGCCTCCCAGCATGGGCTAGCCTGTGGCAGCTGCCTCACTTTGGCTAATGATAGGGCCAGGCCGGACTCAGTCTCACAACTTAATGGGCAAGCATAAAATTTCAGATTGCACACATGCCTACACAGACATAAATACAAGTGTTATTCCCAACTTGACTAGAATCATTAAATCAATGGGAACTTGGTAAGCCAACATTTTATACGTGTTCCATTGAATTTGCTCTAATTAGAACTAACACATGAATCTGGGCCTTACTGCAGGGGTGGACCAAACACAGCACATTTATTTGTACATCTACTCTGGCAGCGCTGCAATTCACTAATTAATGGACATGCACATAGAATGCATGTGTGATGAATATGTGATGCACTTGGACAAGCATGGAATGGACATGTGTGTTTGGTTGTGCATTTACTTATACAAGGTTGCCATTCAACACAAGGGTTGTGTAGTACAACTAATGTGTGGGTCCATGCGCAAAGACTGTCAAATATTTAAAGGGATGCCATACTGAGGATGGAGCAAGCTTGTTTTCTGCTGTTCCAGAGACTAGGACACAGAGCAATGGATTCAAAGTACAGGAAAGAGATTCCACTTAAACATTAGGAAGAACTTCCTGATGATAAGAGCTGTTTGGCAGTGGAATCTGCTGCTGCCTGGGAGTGTGGTGGAATCTCCTTTGGAGGTTTTCAAACAGAGGCAGGATGGCCATCTGTTGGGAGTGCTTTGATTGTGTATTCCTACATAGCAGGAGGCTGGACTAGATGGCCCTTGTGGTCTCTTCCAACTCTATGATTCTATGTACACTACACTACCCTGATGAAGAATCATGGCTATAATGAACATTTACATTGGTCCTTCACAGCTACTGTATGTAAGAGACTGAGCCAAAGAGAGCAGCGTGGTCCATTCTCACACGTAACCAAGTATATGCTCTTTTCCTCCCGTGTCTTTTGGCCCAGAGAATTTTATTACATCAATTGGATTTCAAGTTTGTTTAAAGACAATTTTAGTCTCCGACAAGTAAACATTTATATAAAGTGAGTGAAGGGTTTTCAGTTTAATCAAGGAGAAGCATCCAGTAGCAGCATCCATAAATATTCAGTTATGGAAATGATGTGATTTAAGTAGATTTTCTTGCATGCCATAAATAAACATTGTCGGAGATGAATACATTCTTTCAAACAACCAGCAAGAACTAAAGATTCAATGATGTCTGGTGACAATCCAAACACAAGGCAACATTTTTATTGAGAGACACATTTGGTATTATTACCCCATGAAGAGCCAAAGTCAAGCAGGGAATATTGATTTTCACCTTGTTCTCTGGGAACCTTAGAAATAGAGGAAAGGTAGGTCTCCTTGGCAGCCTAGGGAGGCATTCTACCTGGCCCACGTCTCACCTGCAGTCCCACCTAGCTAGGTGAGCAAACAGCCTCATCGACAGATCTTTGATCCCAGCTTGGAAAAGTTATTATTTTTGGACTACAGTTGCCCAAAATTGCCCAGCTGAACTCAGACCTCTCCATTCTGACATTAGCTGTCCAGGCTCTTGAGCAGAGCTTTAGGAAAGTAACTTCCCTAGCCACCTCTGATGCATGAGACTTTTAAATGAAGGTGGTAACACAGGACCTGTCTAGACCTGTCCCATCTTGTTCCTCTCTTAGAGCCCTTCAGTCCAAACACTGCAGGGCTTTTGCCCCATTTTGCCCCCAGGTAGTCCTCACGACCCCCAGGGCAGAGATGGGGTAAAGCCTGTTAAACCATTTTATTAAAATGCCCAGGAAAAACTGCTTTATTTTGGAAGAAACGGATCAGCCCTGAGGGACCTCAGGAGGCCACACTGGCATGCCAACCAATATCTGGAGCTGCTGTCCGTATCTCACTCTACAGGAAGGAGCCCCACAGCATGTGGTCAAGGCTGGTCACATGCAGGGGGTCTTCCTCATGTGCCGCAGGCTGGCTTCCTGGCTTCGGAGAGTGTGACGCAGATGGCAGCAGTGGCAGTGCAAAGATGGCTTGGTGTGCTGGTATGGACTTTGTCCTATTTCGTGCCAATAACAGGGGAGGAATGGGCATGATCCAGGGCTAGAATACGCCAGTGGGAAGCCAGCGTATTCTGGCCGGTGTGAGGCCATAAACTTGAACTAGACCTGCAGTCCTCTGTCTGCGAAGCATGTGCTCTATTGCAGTGGTTCTCAAATTTGGGGCCTCGAGATGCTTGGAGTCTCAACGTCCAGAAGTCTAGGACTGCCAGTTCAGCACCATCCCAGGCCGTGAGATTCCAGTGCCAGAACCTGAGACCTAGTGACGATGCCTTGTGGTGTCACAAGGTGTCATGATGGAGTTCCCATCATCCTGCTTGCAGGGTGATGCACTCCCATCATTCTGCAAAGACTACATTTCCTATTATTTGCAAACTGTATTGTCTTGTCAGCAGGGCATCAAGTAAGGAAAGAGTTAACTGTAGGGGAGGGTCTAAAACATGACCACAGAATCTCCTGAGATGGCATCATGAATGACATCACATCACCAGACCAGAGCTGGCCAATCACAACTCTGAAACCAGGAACTCCAAATAAGGTATAACTGCTTTGTGTGAGCACATGGCTGAGTCAGACCATGAGGTTTGAGAGACAAAGGAGGGTCTGGGATGCAGACACCAAGCCCAGAGCTTAACAATGGTGTTGAGCCAGCCTGGAACATCTGCTGGTTCCAGCTTTCCATCTGAATCCAACAGAAGACTGCAGATTGTGAGTAGAATCCTTAGGGATTCTTTAGAATTGCATAAGGGAACTTTATGTTATTTTCTTAAGCTTTGGCTGAATGTAGCTTAAAATAACTGAATGCTTTAACTTGAATGCCTTTGCTATTTCTGTAACTCTAAAGTGTGCCTGGGGGCATGGAAGGTGCCTGCCCTCATGAGAGATTTGCATGACTTGAACATGCTTGAATAAAATAAGCTTTTCTTAATCTTCCTACACACTGATGCTGCATGCGTCTGTATCTCTTGGTCATTGCTACATTTCTCTCTCTCTCTCTGGAGATAGGAAGGAGGAGTTGACTGGTTCACAGTGGTGGGTAGTCCCACTGGTTATTCAGAGATCCTGCACAGCTTTTCACTGCGCTGTATGTGAAAGGGGGCAACTCAGCAAGTGTTGGCAGTGTTTTGGCCTCTAGGGGGCGCCCTTGAGTGAGGCTGCTCAGGGTTACCCTTAGAGGTACGCTAACTGGGGGTTCCAAGCCAAGAGCCTCCAGATTAGCCTTCACACAAGGGCTGGGACCTGGTGATGCCATTAAGCAGGGTACATTAAGCATCAACCACAGTCGAAGAGAGTTAGCGACTGAAATAAAAAATGCCAAGTCCAACAAATGAGGAAAATATACAGTCAGCGCTCCACATTCGCAGCTTTCACTGTCACTGATTTGAGTATTCACAAACGTCTAGCTGCTGCTTAACCACCCTGACCTCCTAGCCTCACTCCTTCTCCGTCCCCTACTTCACACCGTCTCCCCTCCTGCCAACCATGCCAGCCCCTCGCTCCAAAGGGAAGAGAAATCCTTTCCCTTCCTCTTCCCTCCTCTCAAAGAGAAAGTTGAATGAGGCTTCCAGCCACTGGAAGGGAGAGGAAGGGAGAGGAAGGGAAGGGAAGGGGTTTCTCTTCCCTTTGGAGTGAGGGGCTGCCATGGTGGGCAAAGGAGAAGATTTCACGGAGGAGGAGAAGCACTGGAAGAGGTGGATCGGTGTGGAAGGGTTTGACAACCTGGCTGAGCCATCATGGAAACAAGACGGGAAAGACAGTGATGGGCAGGGCTCTTGGTAGGAAAGGAATCTGCAGTATTTTGGGGGGGTTGATATTCATGTTTTTTTCACTTTCGCGGGGATCCTGTGCCCCAACCCCACGAATGTGGAGGGCTTACTGTATAACCAAGCCCTATCAGGAATGGTTGAGTGAGCCAGGTTCGTTTAGCTTAGAGGAGAGAAGACTGAAAAGTGACATGATATTCATCTTTCAATATGTGAAGGAATGTGTGATAAGGGGCTCTCCCATTATCGAGGCAACACAGCTGGGGTCTAGAGTCTCTCCTCCAGGTAAACAAAGGGTTAATAATGTGATAGTTTAACTTACGTTTATTGGGGGGGTCTATATCTATAGCACAGAGGAGCATCAGAGATAAGGAAAGACAATGGCTCAATGGGGATGGACTGTTTGGGGAGAAAGGTGGAAGCTCTGAGATTCCAAGTGAGAGGTTGTAAAAACACGGGGAGCCACAAGACACAGAGAGAGACAAAGGGACTGAGACTTTGGGGCTCATAGAATCATAGAGTTGGAAGAGACCACAAGGCCCACCCAGTCCATGCAAGAATAGCCAATCAAGTCATTCCTGAGAGATGGCCACCCGGCCTGTTTAAAAACCTCCAAAGAAGGAGACTCCACCACACTCCCAGGCAGCAGCATATTCCACTTCTGAACAGCTCTTACTGTCAGGAAGTTCTTCCTAATGTTCAAGTGGAATCTCATTTCCTGCAGTCCATTGCTCTGTGTCCTAGTCTCTGTTTTCTGCTGAAAACAGGCTTGCTCCATCTTCAATATGACATATCTTCAAATATTTAAAGATGACTATCATGTCTCCTCTTAAGCTTCTCTTCCCCAGGCTAAACATACCCAGCTCCCTAAACTGCTCCTCATAAGGCATGGCTTATTTCACCATTTTGATCGCCCACCTCTGGACACATTTCAGCTTCTTAATATCCTTCCTAAATTATGGTGCCCAGAACTGGAGGCAGCCTAGAATTGCATTGGCTTTTTTAGCTGCTGCTAAAAAGGAGAGGTGGGGGGGTACTGCCTGCCTCCCCTCCTCTAGGGAAGCTTGGCTGTAGGCTAGACAAAGGGATCCATCCTCCCAAGGCCTTAACACACACCAAAGAAAAGCAGAAAGGGAACATTCAATTTTCTGAGCTGCCTTCCTGCATGACGACATTGTCCTTCCACCCTTTTTTCATTCTGGTCCTGTGGGAGACTGAGGTAAAACTGCATCTTTTTGCTAACAGGTTTTTCTGGTTAGCAAAAAGATGCAGTTTTACCTCGGTCCCCCATGGGACTGGAATGAAAAAAACAATGATGGCATGTGGTACAGCAGTGCGGAAAATGGAACATTCCTGCTCCCTTGCTACTTTTCTTCAGAATGGGGTACGGCCCTAAGACAAAGAGTTGTAAAACACTAAAACTTCTTGAAGTAAGGGGGGGAGTGACCTCTGCATGCAAGTAGGAAATAAAATGTTGAAAACACAGATCAATGACAAACAGAGATCAGACAGAGGGGTAAGCATGTAACTTTAAACTCTTCCTCTGTCCCCAACTACTGTAAACAAACGCTGATGTTTCTTCACTTCCAACACTCCTGAGCTAGCAACTGGCCAAGGCAATATGAAAATGAGAACCTTTTTCTTGAAGAATGGCCTACAGATTTTATAAATAAGTAAATAAGGAAGAAGGAAAAGATATTTCTCCACTCCCTTCTTCTCTCCCAAGCTTTCTTTTTCTTTCTCCTTCTCCAACACTCCCTAAACCAGGGGTGACCTAGGACCTCTCCACAAACACCCCAGGCTGCCCTTTCACTGGCCAAAGGAAAACCAAGAAACCTCCTGGAGAATCCATTCACCTTAAATGGTTTTAATGTCAAAAGACCTGGGACTTATTTAGAGGATGAAAAAAAAATCCTCAAAAAACACAAGCAGAATACCTTTTGTCCAGATGAGCTCCTGCTGGGATTCGCCATATTGGGAAGGAGGGGGGCTGAAAACTCCAAGTACTTTGCGATTACAGCCTTCACTGTTTCTCACAATCTCTTTTTTTTTTTTTTTAAGTATGTGAAAATGCGCATAACAGCCTTTCTGAACAACCATTTCAAATTGGGGCACATCCAGGAAGTCAAAACGTAATTGGTCGGATGTGTGTCGGGGCAGGCTTGCTTGCAATGAAGAAGACAGAGCCACCATTGTTGTTTTTTCATGGACATGATCAAGTACCATTTTCAAGCAGCAGAGCAAAAAAAAATAAGTTTTTAAGCAGAAGATAGCTCTTCCACATCTCTCATATAATGGCCAAAAAGGAGGGAGGAATGGGGGGAGCTTTTCGGGAGATAATAAGGCAGGTAATTCACTTGTGGCCATCATATTTTCTCGCAAGCATGTTCCATGTGAACTGCAAACTCGGATAGCTTTCCATGCCAGTGATCTTGTGAATAGATCGTGGGGACAAATGAACACTGCTGCAATACTGAGGTAATGCGCTGTATTCCACAATACTGAGGTAATGCGCTATATTCTCCCATCTAGCTGACCCCCTGCTTTTCAAAATCAAGACTTCCAGATTTTTGTACAGGGGGAGGGGAGGAATAAACAGTTTAAAAACCAATCCACATTTTAAACAATAAAAATAAAATAAAAATACAGGTCATTGCCCATTTACGTGGAGAATACATTCCTGGACTTATCGCAGATTGGTGAAACTGCCTATACAGTTGTTCCTCCGTATCCACAGATTTAGTATCCACAGACTTAAGTATCCATGAAAATATTCTTAAAAAAATAATACTCCAAAAAGCAAACCTTGATTTTGTCATCTTATATAAGCGACACCATT
The DNA here is from genome assembly GCA_030847615.1 of Gambelia wislizenii. NCBI lineage: Eukaryota > Metazoa > Chordata > Lepidosauria > Squamata > Crotaphytidae > Gambelia > Gambelia wislizenii. Next base: position 496,374,465 of record JAUMIR010000001.1, on the reverse strand, counting down.
TTGCTATGCCATTGCATATAATGGGACTTGAGTATTCACAAATTTTGGTATCCATGGGGCGTCCTGGAACCAAACCTCAGTGAATATGAAGGGACAACTGTATTAGCAAACCATCATAGAACCACACTGGAGGACCTAGAAAATGCCTAGACAGGACACCTCTCTAGCCATGTGGTGCAACTCTATCATGAAATTCTAGTGGATGTTGACCATAGAGTCACACTAGAGAACTCCTAATGCCTGGAGATACCAGCGATTATCAGACGGGCTCTTAAAACACGTTCCTGTCTCGATACCCACCCTCACCCCATCACAGTAACTGAATTTTTTAAAAAAATTAGACACTTACCTTAATCCCAGGATAGAAACCGCTCCCCACTCCTCCAGCAGTCCAGGAAGTGAAGGGAGCTCTCACAGAGCCCCTTCCACTTCCTGGAGACCAAACTGCATGGGGAATTTAAAAATTTTTTAAAAACCAAACATCAAAGAAGTACACCAAGCACCTAAACATCCTTTAAAAAAAAACGAGTAACCCGGGGAGGGTACAAAAAAAGCTGTCACTTACCTGGACGTCTTGATCAAAGCAGGAACTATTCTGCATGGACCTTACAGGACGGCTGGCATCACGTGGGGAATTTTAAAAATAAAAAAACACCCTAACATCAAAAAATTAAAGCCTTAAAAAAAGAAGTAAACAAGGGAGGGTACAAAAAAAACTTCCCTACTTACCCTCCAGGACTTTACAGAGGCAGGCAGCTGGCAGAAAATTTAAAAATAAAAATACAAGGAGACATCTAAAAATTAAAACAAGCACCAAAATACTCTTAAAACTTTAGCACCAACATGGGGAGGGTACAGAAAAGGCTGTCACTTACCTGGTTGTCACAATCGTACCCGGAAGTGTCGACACAGACCTCCCAGATCGCACCAGCATAATGGGGCTCCTGTTCGCACACCCGTGATTCCGTGACAGAAACGGAACAGGTGATCTATTAATGGTTTAAGCTGTTAATTAAAAAACAGAAACCAAACAGGGTCAGCATGGGGCCAGAATGGGAGAGGGACAACCTCATCTGAAAGAAAAATTCACCCGATTGTTTTAACAGAGGGGCGGGGTATAAATAAATTTTATTATTTTTTTATTATTATTATTATTTCTTTAGCAATCCTGTTGCATTCCTGTTCTTGTTTATTAAGTCTGTGTGATAATCTCCACCCTCTCCAATGCAATGCTGTGGTCCTCTGGATGCCTAGAGAGACCTTTTCCCCTGATCACAGGTAAGTAAAATTGTGGGTACCAATCCCATATAAACGGGGGTGACCTGTAATTTAAACAAAGGCTTAAAACATTTTCAGTTGCTGGGCCCCTCCAGGGGCCATGTGGACTGCCAAAAATGCCTCTCCGTATTTCTGCCTGCCTGAGGACTGAGATCTTCTGGAAGGGCTCGCCTCTGTTTCCCACCCATGGAGGCAATGCACTGGAGTGGGGCAAAATACGAGAAATGCCTTTTCTTCTGTGGCAGCTTGGTTGTTGGATGCCCTTGCCTTTGGAGGGCTAATTGGCGCTGACATTGCAGACCCTCCAAGATTTCACAAGTGGAAACCAGGACGCATCAACATGCAACGTCAGAGGGCAGCCAAGATGGCAAAAGTTATGAATGAGGAAGGACAGACAATCTAGGAGAGGCTGCAAAAGTTTGCTTTCCAAAGCTTTTTGGAATTTTAGTTTGATACTGTTTTGTAATCATGTATGTTTTGACTACTTGTATTGGTCTGTTTGTTTTATTTTTATATTTTCTTGTTGTTTCTTACTATATTGGGGGGGTTGTAGTTATCTGGATAATTTGTTTTTTATAGTTTTATGTTTATTATTCCTTCCTTCCCTCTCTGTGTGTTTATATATACACTTTTTTTAGATTGCACACCTTTGACAGGACCCAATGTTTTGTTTTGGGGTTGTTGTTTTTTATCTGTTTTACTGTAAAGTGCAAGAGAAGTCAGTTTGCAGCAATGAAAGTAAACAAAGAACAAAGGGAGATAGTGGTAAGACATTCAGAAGTGTTTTACCAGTGCCTGTTTCTGTGCAATAGTCAGTGTGGTGTAGTTGTCTGAGTGTTGGACTATGACTTTGGAACACCTGGGTTCAAATCCTCACTGAGCCAAGGAATGTTACCTGCCCTGATACTCCCCCCCCTCTTTCAATAATTCATCAATGGCTATATTTTATAAATTGGCTTACTATTGGCACTCTGCATGGTTGGTAGTAGACCAGAGATTCCCAAATACCAGGACTCAACATTTGCTCAGAAAGCCTAAGGAAGTAGCCAGCCCAAATTCCTAAAAGACACGCCTGGGTAGTAATTAAGCTAGCCGCCCTCGGACTGGTAAGTTAGGGTAGAAATGAGTTAATTCTCCTGGATAGATATAGAAGTGAATCATTCACTAATTCAACCAAGGTAGCTGGACACTCATTGCCTTGCAAACTGGTTTTTCCTCGCACTTTCCTAAAACAATAGAGTTGCTTGAGACCCATCAGTTCTAATGTCTCACCCATTAGTGATGGTTAATACATCTGGAGAATCCATTGTTTAACCCTGGGAAACTCTGGCACACATTATACTCCACTCAAAACACCCCTTCAGTGGGAATATAAAATATAAATATCACCCCAAAACACCACTAAAGCATTTGCAGTGTCTCCCACCTCATCACTCTGCCAGTTTGCTACACAATCGTCAGAGCTGCATTCTGAGTATCTTCCAGTACACAAATCTCTGCTCTTTGGACAGGTACAGCATAGCCCATCATCCTGAACTCTATTCCTCTATCCAAATACTTCCTATTTTCTTTGATACCCTTGTGTGAATGCTTGAAGCCTGAGTACATTTACATGTGCACCCCCTGGTTATTTTTCAATAAAAACCATTCCTATTTTCTCCCCAGCTGGCTTGGGGTTTCATCAGTTACTACCGGTATACATAGGTCAAAAGATCCCACCATTGCCCGACATCTCACAACCACTAGTTGAGCTAATTAAAATTCCCCATAGAAATACTGATTTTGGGTAGATAGACATAGAATTTCCATGGGCCTCAGAAATTTGGGTAACAGAAAGCCCTCTGGGTGACATTGAGAGAGTCCATTTTCTCAGCCTCAGAGGAAAGCAGTGGCAACCCACTCACCCTGAACAAATCTTGCACAAATCTTGCAGAGAAACCCCTGTGATAAGTTGACCTTAGGGTCTCCATAAGTCAGAAATGACTTGAAAACACACAACAACAAAACTACCCATTTTAAATGCTGAACAGGATGCTCCCGCGCTGGTCCTTTTTGCTGCCAACTGAGATTCTCCCTGTGCTTAAAGCATCCATTGCCACGTGGCCTTGCTGCCACCTAGCTTCCAAACTCAGGCACAGAGGAGTGAAGAAATCATTCCTTCACAGCTGAGCTCATTTAATTTCAGTCCAGCATATGCGTCCGCAGGATTATTAACCCAGCACGCATCAAATGCCGAATATTTATCACCAGGGATAATAGATCTCTCCTTCTTCCCGCACCCCCGCCCTGTTTTAAATTAAAATAGCTAGTTGACCATTAGCCTGCTGTTTATATTCTCCTACACTGAATACTGATGCTGCTCTTGAAACTAATTCACAAACCACACTGTATTGTGAGATCGCTGGGCCAAACAAGGGTTTAAAATGTGGCTGCAGAGTTCCAGGTGTAGCAGAATCCTTCCCTGGCCAACACACTCAGATGAAACAAAAATTTTTAAAAAGGAAACAGCTGCAGAATAGGAAAAAGATCTAACCCCTGTATCGGCTGACTGCTCTGATGTCAGTGAGGAGTTGAATCTGCTCTGGGGTTTAGTCTGAACTTTAAAGGATTTACTCAAGGTGTAATGGAATCCCTCTCCAGGCTGACCCCGCACTTCCAACCCTTTGGCTCCTGACACCCACCCTGCCCCTTTTCCGCTCAAAATCCCTCCCTGGACTGGACACTTGGGCCTCAAGGTGATTCTTAATATGAACAAGCAGCTGCGTTGGTCAGTGGACCAGCAGGGTAAGAGTGACCAGTCTCTTTATCTGTTCTTAACTGGAATAGTCAGGCTTGGTTGCAGAAAATAAAACAGGTAAAGATCTATTATAAAGGTGGTCACCACCACCAACCATATCCATGGTATTGGTAGCCGCAGTTTCATTTCACCACAGTTGGGAGGTAAAAGGTCTCTCTAGGCATCCAGAGAGTCTCTCTAGGCATCTGGAGGTCCTCCAGCATGGCTCTGTGGTCAACTTCTGACACAGGTTGACCACAGAGTCATACTGCTGGACCTCCAGCAGCCTAGAGAGTTGTCCTGTCTAGGCATTTTCTAGGTCCTCCAGCACAATTTGATGGTATTCTATGGCGGTTTGCTATTATCCACGGTTTCACTTTTAAACATGAAGTCCGGGAATGTAGCCCTGCGGATACTGGGGGGGGGGGGTCTGACCTGTGTAACAAAGTATCCTCTCTCTCTCTCTCTCTCTCTCTCTCTCTCTCTCTCTCTCTCGCTTTTCTTTGCAAACGAAGATTCAGGAAGGACTCATCCCACGCTTTCTGCAAGCACACTGATAACTAAAAAGGCCAATCCGAGATAAGCAAGTCCAGTTGCAGAAGGCACAGCAGAAGGTCTCTTTGGGTGATGTTTCTGGGTTGTGATTCTTTCTGCGTTGTTGTTTCTCTTCAAGACTTGTTCGTCGTGAGTTCTCAAATAAGGCTGCAGCATTGTGGATCGTGCATCTCCATGCCTCCCGATGTGAGGCCAGGGCGGACCATTGTTGGTGATCAATTCGGCCGAGCCTGAGATGTTGCTTCAGGGAGTCCTTGTATCGCTTTTTTGGAGTGCCCCTCTTATGCTGACCCGTGGCGAGTTCACCGTAGAGTAGTATTTTTGGGAGGCGATGGTCCTCCATCCTAGAAATGTGTCCTGCCCAGCACAGCTGTGTTCTCAATATCATGGCCTCAATGCTGGTGATCCCTGCTTGCTCAAGGACAGCAACATTCGTCACAAAGTCAGTCCAGTGTATATTTAGGATTGTGCGTATACAGCGCTGATGAAAGTGTTCGAGAAAAAATAAGTTAAATAAGAAATTGCCAAACTCTTTCCTCATTCACAGCTCCCACAACCCTGTTCGGATCTCCCCTCTGTCTCTGGCTGCCTTACCTCTATTTGACCTTTTCCCTCTCTCTCTCCTGCCTGAGTCTTATTACAGGTAAGCCTCTAGTCTTAAAAGGAGGAAGGAAGGAGGAGAAGGAATGGAAACCTGGCAACACCTTTAAGACTAACTGGTGTTTTTTTTTCTCATGAGGTTTGGTGGATATACAGGGCCCCCTGCCCCCCAAAACACAGAACCAGTATCCACAGTTTGAGTTATCCATGGCTGAAAAAAATAGGAACACATACTGTAGAGTCGTGCTGGAAAATGCCTAGAGAGGTGTCCTCTGTAGGAACTGCTAGGTCCTCCAATGCAACTCTATGGTATATTTTTACCAGAGGGCCTTTGTTTCAATAGGATTCACTGTTATCCATGGTTTCTGGTATTCTGAACCCCCATGGATATGGGGGGGGCGCAACCTGTACACCCAATTCTTCAAACGCAGTACTGAGTGGTAGAATCATAGACTTGAAAGAGACCCCAAGGGCCATCCAGTCCAACCCCACAGGAATACCTAATCAAAGTACCTCCCACAGATGGCCATCCAGCCTCTAGATTTCCCTTGGTTCTTTCTGGGCTGTGAGGCCGTGTTCTGGAAAAGGTTCTTTCTGATGTTTCGCTTGTATCTGTGGCTGGCAGCTTCAGAGAATGGTTGAGTAGGAGTGTGTATGGAGTTTATATGCTGTTGAGGAATGTATGTACATTGTGTAATTGAATAGGAATTCCACCCAGGGACAGGGTGATTTCCAGCAGTTAATGACCCATCAACCAACCATTAGCCAAATGGACAGTAACGAGCCTTGCATTTCTATATCCAGAAACAAATCATTCAATTATGCAGCCACAGATGCAGGCGAAACGTCAGAAAGAAACTTTTCCAGAACACGGCCTCACAGCCCAGAAAGAACCCCAGGAAAATCTATGGATGCTGACTGTGAAAGCCTTCGACTTCACATCCAGCCTCTGTCTTACTGCCAAGAAGTTTTTCCTAATGTTTAGGTGGAATCTCTTTTCCTCTAGTTTGAACCCATTGATCCGTGTCCTAGTCTCTAGAGCAGCAGAAAACAAGCTTGCTCCATCCTCAGTATGACACCCCTTCAAATATTTAAACATGGCTATCATGTCACCTCTCAACCTTCTCTTCTCCCGACTAAACATGCCCAGCTCCCTAAGCCACTCCTCATAGGGCATCATGGCTTCAATTATTTTTGCGGCTCCAAAGAGTTCCAGAGCTTGGAGAATGATGCCTATTCAGGGATGATGGGCTGCTACATAGGTATCTCTGTCTTCTGTGTTTGTCCTCCCATTCACAGCTTTATTTCCCATGGGCAAATTTAAAACCACACCGCATTATATAGGATGGGAGAGACCTGGCTGAACGAGACTACATGCGAAAGGGATCTAGGAGTCCTAGTAGACCACAAGTTGAACATGAGTCAGCAGTGGGATGAGGCAGCTAAAAAGGCCAATGTGATTTTGGGCTGTATCAATAGAAGTATAGTGTCTAGATCAAGGGAATTCATAGTGCCGCTCTATTCTGCCTTGGTCAGACCTCACCTAGAATACTGTGTCCAGTTCTGGGCACCACAATTCAAAAAAGATATTGACAAATTGGAGCATGTCTAGAGAAGGGCAACTAAAATGGTGAAGGGTCTGGAAACCATGCCTTATGAGGAGAGACTTAGGGAGCTGGGTATGTTTAGCCTGGAAAAAAGACAGTTAAGAGGCGATATGATAGCCCTGTTTAGGTATTTGAAGGGGTGTCACGTTGAGGATGGAGCAGGCTTGTTTTCTGCTGCTCCAGAGACTGGAACACGGAGCAATGGGTGCAAGCTCCAAGAACAGAGATTCCACCTTAATATGAGGAGGAACTTTTTGACAGTAAGAGCTGTTCAGCAGTGGAATGCACTCCCTCGGAGCGTGGTGAGGTCTCCTTCCTTGGAGGTCTTTAAACAGAGGCTGGATGGCCATCTGTCAGGGATGCTTTGATCGTGATTTCCTGCGTGGCAGAATGAGGTTGGACTGGATGGCTCTCGTGGTCTCTTCCAACTCTGCAATTCTATGATTCTGATTATTTAGAAGTAAATGTGGAAGCCCTTGACAAGCTGCCTGCTTATTCCACCTGGACTACAGGGCAAAACCACATCTCTTAAAAATAAATTTCTCCTCCCTTATGTTTTTCAGGAAATGCAGCTGCTGCCTCCACACTATTATGGAAATAAATTACACAAATTTGTGGCTAGGATACCAAATCTGTCCTAATTCCATTTACTCAGAACAGAGCTTGCAAAAGTTATTTTTCAGGGAAGGACACCCATGCTGGTTGGAAGTTTTTGGAAGTCAAAGTCCCCACCCCCATAAATCCCATTTTTTGTGTCCCAATTTTGGGAGAAAGGAAGAATATAAATATAGTAGTAGGCCTAAAAACCCTAAAGGCACCAGATTCGGTCTGATCTTGGAAGCCAAGCAGGGTCAGCCCTGGTTAGTACTTGGATGGGAGACCTCTGAGGAATACCAGGTGCTGTAGGGTGTGTTTCAGAGGAAGGAACTGGCAAAACCAATTTTCTGTAAAAACTCTGTAAAATTCATGGGGTCACCATAAGTTGACAGGTAGCTTGAAGGCACATACACACACAACATAGCACAGGGCCTCAGTACCCTAAAGGCATCAGATCCCACCTGATCTTAGAAGCTAAGCAGGGTGAGCCCTGGTTAGTACTTGGATGGGAGACAGCCAATGAATCCCAGGTGCTGGAGACAATATTTCAGAGGAAGGAACTGGCATCTCTGAAGATTTGTTGCCTAAGAAAATCCTAGGAAATTCTTCAGGTTGCTAGAAATGAGCAGGCAACTTGAAGGCACAGATACACACAAACAGTAGTAGTAGTAGTAGTAATTGTGATGATGGTGGTGGTGGCGGTTATAATCCTTATCAACTACTTAGTTAAATAACTAAGCAACTTCTCCTTAACTAAGTAACTTCTTCTTGCCTGACCACCACCACCCGAAACTTGATGAAAACATCATTCACCTGCATGCCAATTTACTGGCAGAATTGACCTTCATTTCTTCTCTACTTTTGGAATATCCACATTCTGCTAGGAGCTGCTGTAGCATCACAACCTACACATGTCCATCATGCAAGGGTGGAGTGATAGAGGTGCTGTGGCCCAACGAACCCTGGTACACATCCAGATGCCACCTCCAGAAGTGCTGGAACACAACATGACTGCCCAATGCAGAACCAGAGGGCCCAATGCGCATGAGAAATGCCTGATGAGCATTGGAGCATTTTTGCCAGTGCCCAGATGTACTTCTTCAGATTGCATTAACAGCAGCACCATCGCAACAGTTGCAGATTCATCAAGTTACAGAATGTAGTCTGTGGTGCAGGATCTCAGCCTAGGTTTCCAAATCAGTTTTGCGTGAAATTTGCTGTTACTTCAAGGGCTACGTAGCATCCCCGGAGCTGTTCACGGGGAGCAAGTTCCCACAGTGGATTGGCCCTGTTTGACTGCTGCAGCAAAAATAATGAAGAACCTCATGGCACCTTAAGGACTTAGGGAGTTTTGTTTCCATCTCTTGCATCCGAGGAACTGAAGTCCATGAAAGGCCAAATGAAGGCTGAGATCCATCAGGGATTGCATAGTATAAATCTCCACATGTGGAATTACTTACTCATTGTGCTACACAAACATTGCACTAAATGACAACATTGCACAACTGAACCAAGGGCTTGTCTAGATGCCACCATTTACTGCGAGCGAGTGACATTTTCGCTCATTCACAGTGCGGTTGATTCATCTTTGCGTTTCTGCGCATATTCACATCCACTTCCATTCATTCAGACTGAGTGGGCACACATGCTCATAAATGGCAATTGAGCAAAAACAGCAATTGAGCAAATTTGGACAGCCACATGTCCAAAAATGCACATCTACGTGCATTTTCCAGAAGGTCCATGAAAAAACATGAATCCTTTTACTGTGGGGTTTGTGATGTTTTTAGCCCCCTTCCTCCAAATACTGCAAATCACATTTGGAAACATCATACTCTCTGGGAATTCTGTGAGGAGTATTTTTATCGTGTAGACAAGCCCTAAGACACCAAATATGGAGCTGGATGCACAACCAAAGGTGCTTGCACACAATGTACAAGGGGCACCCTTGTTCACATGTACCCATGCACCATGACACAGCATGCACAACTGTTTCCACAGCTTTGGATTGAATGTGGGCACATTCCACATCGGACAAAGATGTCTGAGGGCTTTTGTAAGGAAAGGTGCGCATGCATACGACACCAATAGGATACCAGCCACAATATTCACATCTATATGGCAAAGGGAAGGAAAGGCATGAGCAACGGCACCACATGTGTAACTCTTGCTCTCACACCGGAGAAAAATGTCCAAGTACTTCCATAAGGGAACTTACCCATGCTACGAACCTGCAAGGGTTTTAAGAGCTTCAGGCTTTCTCCCGGTCCCACCACCATCACAGCCTCGCTTGGTGAGGACGTGAGAGAGAGTCTTCTCCGTGGCTGCTCCCACCCTCTGGGACTCCCTTCCACGGGAGGCTAGGCTGGCCCTTCCCTGTTTTCATTTCGCAGGCAGGCAAAAACATTCTTGTTTAAGCAACCCTTTGACATATAATTGTGGCTTTTATTGGTGTGTGTTTTTATGTTGTCTTTATCTGTTTTTTATTTTGTACATTTTAATTGCTTTTAATTGTGACCACCTTGGGTCCCACTTTGGGAGAAAGGTGGCATAGAAATCGCACAAATAAAATAAATAAATAAATAAAACAAGACGCACATAATTCCAGTCCTGTTTCATTTTGCTTTTTAGTCTGCAGCAAGTCCAAAATGCTCCAGCCAGGCTGCTGACAGGGGCAGGTCATAGGGGGCATATAAATCTCACACACACACACACACACACTTGCTGAATCAGCTCCATTGACTGTCAATCTGTTCCCAGACCGAACTCAAAAGCACTGGTTATTTATTTCTTTATTTTACATTCTGCCTTCCTCCCATCATGGGACTCATGTTATGTTCTGACCTTGGGGGTTATGACCTTGCAAGCCCTACACAGCTTGGGTCCAGACCATCTGAAAGACTGGTAGGAGGCTGCCCAAGCAAGCGTTAAGCGCTCTCTCCGGGCTGGTCCAGACAAGAAGAAGATATCATGTGGATTCCTGCGCATTAGTGCAAATTCACAGCAGCGTTCATTTGTCTCCACAGTCTTTGGGCAAAATCAATAGTATGCGAAGCTATCCGCGTTTGAAGTGTACATGCCTGCAAATCAAGATGGTGGCCAAATAAATTACCATGTTATTATTCGCCACACACTGTACATTGGGTTTTTAATAAAAAAACTTTAAAGCAAAGGAGTGCAAATGTGACCTTCTGCTTTAAAAAGCTATTTGGTCACCTCGGAGCAGCAAAAAAGTGCACGAATGATCATGTGAAAATCCAAATTGGCGCTTCCGGCAGCTTCCTTGCCAGCAAGCCCACCCCCAGCAGACGCCCACCCAATCTGCTGCCCTCTTCTGCTCCTCTCTGAAAAATGCGCAGCATCCCGAACTGATTGCCCAAGCAAGCGGCAATGTGCATTCCCATGCGTTATTTTAATAACTGTGGGGAATGCTGCAAAGGCTTTCCCCGCTTAGTTTTTGCTCCCTCCCCCTTCTCATGGGGACTAAAGATATTACCCTCGAATTCTATGAGGAGTATCTTCACTGTCCAGACAACCCTGGGGTCAAGCCGCCATGACAGGCCCATTTGGCGAGGCCTTGGGAGAGCGCCTTCTCAGCGGCTGCTCCCAACCTGTGGAACTCCCTTCCACTGGAGCTCCAGTCGTCTCTCCCCATGGCTGAGGCAGAGACCTTTCTACTTCGATAGACCTTTGGCAGTTTTTAAGGGGGTCGGGGTGGGCTATGCTGCTCTCTTACTCTATGTTTAAAAGACAGAGCTTTGACTTGGGGTGCACCTACAGGGCAGAAAGAATGCATTCTGGCCCAACTTTAAGGGCTGTAGCTCCAGCCTATGGAGCCCTGGGATCTGTAGTTTTGCAAGGTCTTTTGCCTCCTCTACTGGCAACAAGGTGCGACCATCATCACATCCCATGTTCAAGGGGGGGGTGTTTTTTTGAAGGAGGGTCCCAGCTCTGTGTTTGGAGGCAGCGGGGACACGGGCTGGCTGGCTGGCTGGGGGATTCTGGGAGGTGCAGTTCCCCCCAAAGGAGGCTCCCATGGCCCGGCAGAAACAGCCGGAGGGACTTTGGGCCGGGGCCCCTTTGGGCCTTTGCAGAGAGAGGCTTGTTGGGTACGCCCTGGGCAGAGAAGGGGCAACCCCAGCACCCTCCTCTCTGTCGGAGCCCCTGTTTCTCACGGGCGGACTCCTCCAGCCTCGTGTCAAGTACTGAACGTCAGGACGTGGCGGGGGCTGCATGGCTTGCGCGTGGCTCACACGCCCAGTCCAGTCCCATTTTGGGGGGGGGGGAGATGGCAACCCCCAGCAGCCCCTCCCCTTGCCCGGGGGGAGGAGGGGTGGGCCTGCAGCCCCTCCGGGTCCTGGTCCCGGTCCCCGCGTCTCCGGAACACGCCCTGGGCGCCCCCGTGGCTTGTGTGGGGAGAGCAGCTCCCAGCATCCACGGCTCATGGCCCCCGAGCCCCCTTCTCCCGGGAGACTTGGGGAGGGGGCAGGGCCGGGGAGGGGGGCTTCGCAGTCCTCGGGCGGAGGGGGCGAGAGGCCGGGCGCCTTCCCTCCCTCCCTCCCTCCCCAAGACGGCGGCACCGCTCCCCCTCCTCTTCCTCGGGAGAAAGGCGCTCCGCCCCGCCTCCTGCTGGCGGCCGGGGGAATTTCCCGGGCTCCGGGCGGCAGTTCCGCGGGCGGCCAGCAGGAGGCGGTGCGGGGCGGAGGAAAACCCCCGGCCGGGAGCCCCCAACTCACCCCGGGGGCGAAGGGGGCGAGGCTTCTGTCTTTCTCACGCACTTCTTCTCCCCCACACACACACAAAAAAAAAGAAAGGGAGAGAGAGAGACCCCCCAGGGCAAAAGGGGAGCCTGGGTCCCGGTGTCTTGCTCTTCCCCCCCCAAAGAAAAAGAAAGGGAGAAAGAGACCCCCTCATCACCACTATTCCCCCCAAAGGCTTCCAAAAGGAGAGGCTGGGTCTCGCTGTCTTGCTCCCCCAAAAAAGAAAGAGAGAGCGAGAGAGACCCCCTAGCCCCCCCACAGGCCAAAAGGGGAGCCTGGGTCTGGCTGTCTTGCTCCCCCACAAAAAAGAAAGAGCGTGAGAGAGACCCCCCCGGCCAAAAGGGGAGGCTGGGTCTGGCTGTGTTGCTGACCCCCCAAAAGGAGAGGGGGAGCGAGAGAGCCCCCAGCCCCGCTTCCTTCCTTCCCTCCTCGCAAAAGGAGAGGCTGGGTCTCGCTGTCTTGCCCAGGCTACGCTGCAGCGGCTATTCACAGGCGCGGTCCCACTACTGATCGGCACGGGAGTTTTGACCTGCTCCGTCTCCGACCTGGGCCGGTTCACCCCTCCTTAGGCAACCTGGTGGCCCCCGGCTCCCCGGGGACCGCCATATTGATGCCGAACTTAGTGCGGACACCCGATCGGCATAGCCCACGGCAGCCCAGAACTCCTGAGCTCAAGCGATCCGCCAGCCTCAGCCTCCCCAGTCGCTGGATTACAGGCGCGCGCCACCGAGCCCGGCTGGAGGAAGGCGCCACCGAACACCTACTTACGCCCAGGCAGCCGGCGACGTCACCGGCCCGGGGGCGGGGCAGGCAGGGCAGGCACGCCCACCGACACGCCCCCGGAGAGCGGCGCTACTAGAGAGAGAGAGAGAGAGAAAGAGAGCGCGGGGCTGTCAGGAAGGCGCCTACGTCACCGGCAGAGGGGCGGGGACAACCAGGGGAGACACGCCCACACACACTTGCTCTCGCTCGCCCGCTCCCTCCGAGTCTGCGCACTGGAGACGCGGGGAAAGAGCGCCCGGCTCCCTCGGAGTCTGCGCGGGGCGTGCCGGGCGGGGCCTCCTTCATCGGGCCCTTCTGCGCGTGCGCGGGGCTGCCGGGCCTTTCCCTTCCTCCCTGAGCCTCGGCCGGTCGCCCTCCTGAGCGCCCCCTCGCTCGCTCGCCATGGGCCACCAGCAGCTCTACTGGAGCCACCCCAGGAAGTTCGGGCAGGGCTCGCGGTCCTGGTGGGTCTCCCCTCGCGGCGGGCAGGGAGGGGGGGAGAGAGGGAGGGAGGCGGGAGAGGAAGCCCCAGACTTCTTCCGCCGCCATTTCGCTCGTGTGAGTGGGCTAACACGTGTCTCCCTCTTTCTCTCTCCCCCCCCCCCGCAGCCGCGTGTGCTCGAACCGGCACGGCCTGATCCGCAAGTACGGGCTGAACATGTGCCGGCAGTGCTTCCGCCAGTACGCCAAGGACATCGGCTTCGTCAAGGTGGGGGGCGGGGTGGGGTGGGAGGAGGAGGAGGGGGGCCCCTTTGGGGGGGAGGAGGAGGGGGGGCCCCCTGGCGGGGTGGACGGGTGGGGGCCTTTACGGAGGGAGGGGGGAGGGAGGGGAGGAAGGAAGAGGGGTCCCCCTGGGGGGGTTGGGGAGCCCCCCAGCGACGCCCCAAAGCTCAGCCCGAAGGGAAGGGCCGGGAGGGGCGCGGCTCTGGGGGGCCCGTCGGAGGGGGGTCTGTGTGCCTGTGGCGGAAGGGGGTCCCTGAGGCCTTGGCTCTCCTAATGGGGGTGGGGTGGGTTAGGGTTGAGGGAGGGAGGGGAGGAGGGAAGGAAGGAAGAGGGGTCCCCCGTGAGCCCTGGGAGGTTTCGGGGAGCCCCTCAGCGCCCCCCGGCCTCTCCCCCCAAGGCTGGCCCCCGGCAGTGCTTCCGCCAGTACGCCAAAGACATCGGCTTCGTCAAGGTGGGGGGCGGGGCGGGGGTGGGAAGGGGGGGCCCTCTGGGGAGGGAGGGGGAGGAGGAGGGGGCCCCCTAGCGGGGTGGACGGGTGGGGGCCTTTACGGAGGGAGGGAGGGAGGGGAGGAAGGAGGCGGGGTCCCCCGTGACCCCCCAAAGCTCAGCCCGGAGGAAGGGCCGGGAGGGGCGCGGCTCTGGGGGGCCGTCGGAGGGGGGTCTGTGTGCCTGTGGCGGAAGGGGGTCCCTGAGGCCTTGGCTCTCCTAATGGGGGGGGGGGGATGCGCAGAGGGGCCCCGGGCGTCCCAGACGGAGGAGAGGAGAGGAGGGGCAGCCTCCCGAGCTCTCCCAGGCGGAAGAGGGGTGCTGCCGGATCCCTTTGCAGGACTGAAGGGAGGTGGAAAAAACCCCAATCAATGGGGCCGCTGCAGGGGTGGCCAAAAGTAGGAAGGGAGGCCTCGGCTCTGAAGAAGGAGGCTTACACTCCCTCCCTTTGCCTTTCTTTTTTCCAGTTGGATTAAATGACCATCTGCACAGGCAGCTGCCAAGCCTTGGCCACAGAAGCACCAGTCCCTGGAGGTGATATACATCCTTATGATTTGCAGTGCATGTGAAACAGCCAGGGTATCTGGAGGATTTCTCCAGATGAGCATCTTTTGCTATGCATGCTACTGTGTACATAAGAATAAATCATATTTTGTTCAACTTGTGGTCATCTCAGTTTGTGCCCCCCTGCTGGCTACACTTTTTAATTCCCCAAAGGGAATCTTCTCTTCCTTTTGAAGGTTGGGGGTTATTTCAGTTAGGTCTGTAGCATTGAGGGACCAAGTTTTAAAACCTCTTTTGTGCATCACAGTTTAAAATGTAGAGCTGGAGGGGTTCATGGCATTCATGCGACTATTGATTGTGCTTTGAACTTACTACAAGGAGTGGCACATCTATGTTCTTGCTGCTGTTTTGTCTGAGCCATCAGCATTTTCCTGGTGCCTGAATGGTACGAAAGGTGGACATAAATGTGTGGAGAGAGAAACATAATCAAATCAATCCTGCATGAAAACAGGAGCCAGTGAACTATCAACAGAGAGAACCTTGCCAGGAGGGGATCCCTGACTAACAAATATGCATGCCATGTTTAAACCACTTGAACGTTCCAGTATACCCCCCACCTCCCACAAACAATATGTAAAAACATGTCCTCTTCGCCACAGCAGTTTATTAAGTCCATAGCATGTGTGGAAAAACCCATAGGTTTGTTTTCTCAGTGACACCCAAGGAGACCTGCTATGCTTTCTGCAACTGGACTTGTTTATCTCAGATTGGCTTTTTCAGTCATCAGTGCACTTGCAGAAAGCGCGGGATGAGTCCTTCCTGAATCTTCGTTTGCAAAGAAAAGCCAGAGACACCACCAAAAACATCAGTTTTCCCACATGTGCCCATTATGATCTTATGACCCTATGTGACTTGAGTTCAGGCTACCTGAAAGACCATATTCTCTCAAACAAGCCTCCTTGGCCTCTGGAGATTGTCAAAAGCGGCCCTTCCCTTGGTCTCAGGGGCACGTTTGGTGTTTGTAGAATTCCCTACCACAGCTGGCTACCCCCTACCCTTCTTGCCCTGTCACAAGCAGGCAAAGAGCTTTTTTTTCAGATACACTTTGGGCAGTAAAGCTGGCTGAAAGGTTGAACCCTGTTGAATAGAACCGTTGAATAAATGGTTGAATGGAGTCAACACATATGTAGATCTTTCTGATGCTTTTAAATTACAGTTAACGTTCCTTCAGTTTATAAACAATGTGTAGCTTCATGCTTCCCCATGTGATGGAACAAGTGACGTTTCCCAGCTATTTTCCCCCTTTTTAAAACTTTGAGGCTTGGCCTATGGAGCACTTTGCCACAGTTTTTAATGAATTTCACAGTTGAGGAATGCTGCATTGACTAGAAAACCTACAGCTGCTGCCACCAAAGCAGCAAACCTCTGTACTTTTTACTGTCTCAGTAGTTTGCTTTTTATGATTGGAGGCATGAGGTCGACAACACTGCCACCGGAGACAGGTGAAGCAGAACTGTTTTGTTAGAATACAGGTAATTACTTGCAAAACGGAATAATGTGTCAATGCTCAAACAATAAGATGGGGTTGTTTAAATGTACTTGGGTGCCCTTAGATACCACTAAGAGTCTACCTTGGCCAAATACGTTCTCAGTAATTTTTTCCTCAGACTACCTATCCCTCAGCCAAACCCTTTCACCTGGGAATAGATGGAGTCCAGCAGCTACTTCCAGCCTCCAGCTTTTCCTGTGACTGCAATTATTCTTAAAAGTATATCTTCGCTACACAAGGTACACCAGTTTCATACCACTTTTAATTATAATTTCCCCAGCCTAAGGAATCCAGAGATTTGTACTTTGAAATGCTGGAAGTTAACATTCTTTACTAGAAAGCCCAAGTCCACTCTCAAGAACTACAGCACCAGAGGAGTTCTCAGTCTAGAAAAGAATTATAAGTTCCTCACCAAATCCCAAGATTTCCTGGATGGGGAAATGATAGTCAAAGTGACCTCAAAGCATTATAACCCTGTAATGGAGACAGGCTCTTGCTGGAGTTTCCAGTGGTCAGATCAACTACCACTGCCTCATAGTACGCCTCCCTGCTCTAGATCCCACATCTCTGTTGTTGTGTGCCTTCAACCCATTTCTGACTTACAGTGACCCTAAGGCAACACCATCACCAGGCTACTTGCGGGAGCGCCTTCCTCCATATAATCCACCCCGCACAGATAGCCAGCCAGCCTGTGTTTAAAGACCTCCAAAGAAGGAGACTGCCACACTCCCAGGCAGCAGCGCATTCCACTTCCAAACAACTGTCAGGAAGTTCTTCCTAATGTTTAGGTGAAATCTCTTTTCCTATAGTTTGTACCCACTGCTCCGTGTCCTAGTCTCTGGAGCAGCAGAAAACAAGCTTGCCCCATCCTCAGTATGACATCTCTTCAAATATTTAAACATGGCTATGTCACCTCTCAACCTTCTCTTCTCCAGACTAAACATCCCCAGCTCCCTAAGCCGCTCCTCATAGGGCATCATGGGTTCCAGATTTCCCACCATTTTGGTCGCCCTCCTCTGGACACATTCCAGCTTCTCAATATCCTTCCTGAATTGCTTTGCCTAGAACTGGACACAGTATTCCAGGTGTGGACTGACCAAAGCAGAATATAGTGGCACTATTACTTCCCTTCCTCTAGACACTATACTGTTGATGCAGCCTAGAATCGCATTGGCTTTTTTTAGCTGCTGCCTCACACTGTTGACTCATGTTCAGCTTATGGTCTACTAAGACTCCTAGATCCCTTTCACATGTACTGCTGTCAAGTCAGGTGTCACCCATCCTGTATCTCTGCATTTCATTTTTTCTGCTTAAGTGTAGAACCTTAACATTTTTTCCTGTTGAAATTCATTTTGTTAATTTTGGTTCAGCTCCCTTAATCTGTTAAGCTCATTTTGAATTCTGATCCTGTCCTACGAGATATTAGCTATTGTTATTTTGTGCCATCACATCATTTTTCACCTATGGTGACTCTTAGGAGTACCTATCATGGGGTTTTCCTAGCAAGATTTCTTCAGAGGGTGGTTCTTTGCCTTCCTCTGAGGCTGAGAGAATGTGACTTACCCAAGAGTGGGCTTCCATGACAAAGCAGGGATTCGAACTCTGGTCCCCAGAGTCATCATCCAACACTCAAAGCACGACACCACACTGGCTACCCCTCCTAATTTGGTGTAGCCCAGCTGGATGGGCTTGGTGTAGTGTGGGGTGGGCGGGGGTGGTAGTTTTTGGGGAGTGGCACTCCGAACTGGCTAGGCAGCAGCCATGGGGGCTCCATCCAAAATGTAGATCACAGGCCCTTTTGTAAGAAGAGAGCAGTAAATTTCTCAGGAGGTCTCAATGTTGTCAGGCTAGAAAGGAAGGTAGGCACTGGTTCAGACAGATCCAGCATGTTGTAGTGGTTTGGGCATTGGACTACAATTCTGGAGACCAGTGTTCGAATCTCCACTCAGCCATGAAAAGCCACTAGGTGACCTTGGCAAGCCACACACTCTCAGCCTCAGAAACCCCTGTGATACGTTAGCCTTAGGGTCACCATAAGTTGGAAATGACTTGAAGGCACACAACAACAATCTTTTTATTTATATTTATTTATTTATACCCCGCTCTTCAGCCACAAGGCTATCAGAGCGGCTTACAAATTCTTTTAAGCAATAGCTATTTACACATCTACACTGCATTAAACAGTTTCCAATGTGTGTTAGCTAATTTTCCACGACTTCTGCCAAACACAATCAACTAAGGAGGGAAAGATAGCATAGCTACAGGGCATAACATAGCATCGATAGCACCTGTTGACTTACAGTGACCCCATGAATTTCATAGGGTTTTCTTAGGCAAGGAATACTTCAGAGGTGTTCCTTCCTGTGAAAAATAGCCTATAGCACCTGGTATTCGTTGGCAGTCTCCCATATCATACTATGATTAAATGCGCAGCTACAGGGGCTGACTGGGAAGCTGGTAGGATTACCCCATTTTTCATGCTTTCTTTTATGTTTAATGCAAGTTGGCCTAGAGCAGTGCTTCTCAATCTTATAATAATATCATAAGACCCACCAATCATTCTAACAAAGAACCTGGATCGTACCATGATAGAAACAAAAACATTCTTTTCATGTGAAGAACAGTTATACAATTGCATACTCTTCTCTTATTGTTGTTGTGCCTTCAAGTCATTTCTGACTAAGGCAAACCTATCATCGGGTTTTCTAGGCAAGATTTATTCACAGAGGCTGTGCCTTTGCCTTCCTCCGAGGCTGAGAGTGTGACTTGGCTAAGGTCACCCAGTGGGTTTTCATAGCTGAGTAAGGATTTAAACCCTGCTCCCCAGAGTCATAGTGCAATGCTGAAACTACGACACTATGCTGCTGGCTCTTTTAACAGAAAAACCAGTGTTCACGTCTTCCTCTCACTACTTTTCCTCTGGATAAACTTCCCTTCCTACAGAACGCCTCGGAAAGGTTTTAAGCCCTTTCTTTCCTGCCCCACTGCTTTTCCAATTTAGCTCTGAGTGAAAAAGAGAAATTGCCAAGCTATCGTTGGAAAAAGTTTTGGCCGTGGTTTAGTGAGACGACCCCAGCAATAACATAAAATGATATTTTAAATAAATATTTTATTAATTTTGTATTATTTTGTATTATTATTAATATTTTATTGGGTTTTTTTTTCCATTTCTAAGTAGGTATAATTATAATGTGTAAATATAATGTGATTATAGTGTGTTTAGATTAAAGGGAAAAATACATTAGTGTTAGGATAGATTTACTTTTGTATTAGTAAGAAAAGAGGAAAATAATTAGTATTGGTTTTGTATTATTGTTATGGCCTTTTGCGGTCGAGTGTATTTTTTAGTAGAATGGTCTTACTCCAATAAAAAATTCCCCTAAAATTCCCACTGCTATTCCTCTGGATTTCCTCTCCTTCCAGCATAAAGCCAGGTTGTAAACCCTTTCTTTCCCACCCCACTGAATTTTACCAATTGATGTGTAATGGTGAAAAAAATCTAAGTACCTTGGTGTAAGACAACTTAAAACTACTGAAATAGGCAATAAAACAATGTTAAATGACAAAATGGGGGGGGTGTCTAGTTTTTTGTTGAAAATCCGCCCAATCCTGTCCCGTATACTTTTGTCCCAGTTTTGTGGCAGTGAATTATGGCAACCCTATGCAAATTGGATAAGTATGCCCTCTATTCCCCATCCAAGTCATTGATGAAGATGTTGAATAGCTCTGGGCCCAGGACAGAACCCTGTGGCACCTCACTGGTCACATCTTTCCAAGATGAAGAGGAGCCACTGCTGAGCACCCTTTGGATTTGGCCCATCAACCAATTACAAATCCACCTAATTGTTGCAATGTCTAGCCCACATTTTACTAGGCTGTTTGCATGAATATCATGGGGCACCTCGGCAAAAGCCCTATTGAAATGAAGGTATGGTATATCCACACTATGTAAGTTTAGAATTTTAAAATGTTATTTTTGCAGACTATCTTTTTTTTCTTCTTCAAAGCCCCAGCAGTTGACCCTGTTTTGATACAGTTGATTCATAATTTTGGTAAAACAACTGGGTATTCAATTAACTGGTCCAAGTCAGAAATACTGCCAGTGGGAGACAAGATGGACTCTAGCATATTTAAAGCATGGCAGTTTTGATCCTGTCCAAACTCTATTACTTATTTGGGCATAATTATCCCTAGAGACTTATCTCCAATGATTAATATTAAATAAGTAAACTGGTAAAAGACATTTCACAAGATTTAGAGAGGTGGGAGGGCTTAATGAGTCTGGGGCAAGGTAAACATGATTAAAATGAGTATTATACCTAGAATTGTTTATGTGATTTGTGGAATTCCTCCACTTATACCTTGTAAGTATTTTCAGAAACGGCATGCATTGTTTAGGAGATTTTTGGAGGACTCATCTCCTCCTAGAATTTAAATGAAAAAGATGCAAATTCTGATCAAAGAGGGAGTGTTCAGCCTTCCAGTTCTCCTTATAAACAATTAGGAAAATCTGTCATCTTTTCCTGTATTAATTTTTGGACATATCAACATAAAGTAAGTAATCCACCATGGTCAGCCTTGAAGTCTATATTTCTGGTACCTCTCTTCAAACGGACAGTACTTGGTTCTCATTTTATAAATAAGGGCAGTGTTTTGCCAACAATTTCATCAGTTAGAACTGTATAGCAAATATTGTCTTGTCAATTGCAATCTGACACATATACTCATGCAAAATTGACTTTATGGGGGGGAATCTAGATTTGAACATTGGTAAGGAACCATTTATGGAAGATATGGTCTGACAATGGACTTGTTACCTTAAATCAGATAGCTGGTGTGGGTGATGAGTTTTTGGCCTTTTCAGTTTTACGGGAGAAGTTTAAAATACCTCTGTCAGCTAAATGGCAATATCTACAACTGAATCACTTGTTACAATCCAGATTTGGCCCTGCAGTTTTATGTGTATCCGAGGTTCCCTTAATATTAGAGGCACATTAATTGAGACCAACCAAGTAGCCAAACCAACTATTTTATATATTAGATAATTTCTATTATCTATAAATTAGTATGACATGAGAGGTTTATAACAAGAAAGAAACTGTGAATTGGAATATCCAGTTCTGACTAATCAATGGCCATCAGTTTAAGGATCTGTAACTAATTATGTCTATAGATCTGCAACTACCTCTTATATAGAAGAAGTTGCTCTTTCAGATACATTGATCACAACATCTGTTCAAGAAAGAGCTTTATAAATCAGCAAATTGTTGGAGTTGTAATACAGGTTGAGCATCCCTTATCTGAGGCTTTTAAAACTTACTATTAACATCTTTTAATGGTCTAATCCTGGAGATTAAACTCCAAGAAACTTTGCAAGCTGCTACGAGTTTATTATACTTTTATTTTTTGCTCTTGGTTATTATCCTGCATTTAGAAATGACATTTTTTAATCTTTTCATGTAGCATTTCTTTGTGACTGTAAGCCATCTAGCAAGTTATTTGGTGACATAAATCTGGTAGATAAACAAAATGCACATAGATTATATGTAATTAAATTATTCATGTAATTAAAGGCATTGAAGAAAAATACACACTAGAAAACACAAAACCAGAGTGAAACAGAATTGATTATAATCTGTTTAGGCCTGAAGGCATGAGAAGATATTCATTTCTCACCTTTCAGTATTATTTGTTGTTTATTATGATTTGTATTATGAGTCAATTTTTTTTCTACATTCTAAACATCTGTATGATTTCTTCTTTGTCTGGATTCTCCAATGAGCTCTGAGGGATGTGTTTATTTTCCTTTTTCTTCTGTTCTTTTTTCCCTGTTGGGCTAAACCTTGATAAAGAACAGAATTCTGTGCTTTTCCTCCATATGATTTGCCTCTTGATTAAGTTTCATTCCTCATTCTTGCCTCTTTCTGATGGCATTACACTGAGTTCTCTCTCTTCTTCAGTCTCCCATCCATCACCTGCTAGAATAAAGAGAAAACTCAGGAAAGTGAGGGAGGGCAACCCTCAGTCCAAACGCTCCTACTCAGCTCAGATCCTGCATTGAGGAAATAGAGTGTAACTTTTTGCTCAGAATTACGTGATGACTGTACAATGCTACCTCATGAGTGAATTGATTCTATTCAATTTGCACATGTACTACAGTCAGCATTATTTTAAATGCTTTTAATTGGTTTTAAGTGATCCATGATTCAATGCACTTTTGCGCAGCATCTGCACTGAAGAAATAAAACCAGTTTGAGACTGCTTTAATTGGCAGGGCTCAATGCTATGGAATCCTGGGATTTGTAGTTTGTTGTGGCACCAGAGCTCTCTGACAGGAGGCTAAATATCTTGCAAAACTACAAACCTCAGAATTCCATGGTGGTGTCAAACTGAATTATTTCTGCCATGTAGATGTAGCCTTAGGGGTTGTCTAAATGGTGAAAATAAACTTCATGCAATTCACTGGGGATACGACCTGTTTAAATGGGATCCCACATCAATCCACAGTATTCGAAAGGAGGGGGGCCCGAAACAGCAAAAATAATGCTGGAAAAGCTTTCGCAGCATTTTCCGTAGTGGGTGCACATTCCTACTTGTTAGGATAAGTGATTCTCTTTGAATTGCTTTCCCATCCAAGAGGATGTGGAAAGCTGATTGGCCGGGCGAGCAGGGCCACAATGTTGATTTTTTTTGCCTTAGTAAGCAATCACTAAGGCGATAAAATGGGGTGAGGTTTTTTCTGTCCTTTTAACTTGAAAAATTGCTCTATCACTCCAGTGCCTCTTAGACAACTTTTTAAAAAAAGTTAGGTGGCGGCGCAATACTAATGTAAGTACGGTAAATCACTCGTGGCTGCCATCTAGCATGTGAAGCTTCTGGGTCCAAAAACACTGTCAAGACAAGTCGCTGCTGCTGCAAAATGCCATTACTGCGAGGTACTGGGTCCCCTCCCCTTGTATAGACTAGCCCGTAGTCTTTAAAAATTACCTGTCTTGAATCCCATCTTGGGAGAAAGGCAGGATATACAGTTGTCCCTTCACATTCGCTGGGGTTTGGTTCCAGGACCCCCCGTGAATACCCAAATCCGTGAATACTCAAGTCCCATTATATGTAATGGCAGAGCAAAATGGTGTCCCTTATATAAGATGGCAAAATCAAGGTTTGCTATTAGGATTGTTATTTTTTTAAGAATATTTTTCAAGCCGTGAATACTCAAATCCGTGAATGTCAAATCCGTGAATGTGGAGGGACAACTGTACATCAAATAAATAAATAAATAACCATTGTTGTTTTAAACTCTTCTAAACTGATTTTACCAAAGGCTGCCCTAAGATCCTCAGATACAGGGTGGGATAGAAATATTTTAATAAATTAAATAAAAAAATAACCCAAATGTGCTCCCAAACGTTATGTGCACAATACACAATGCCCACCCATGCGTGCAAAGGCACTGCCTGCACAGCTCCATTTCCACAACGCTGAACTGAACATGGACATCCTTGTTGGACAAATATGCCCAACTGCTTCCAGGAAGGAACTCATGCTTGCGTAAGTCCTCAACAGCGTCCCAGAGCAACTTCTCGAAGAGTGTGGGCAAGCTGGAGAGCACAGAATGGAAACTGATAGGCAGGCTAAGAAGAAAAACACCGAAGATAAAATTTCTTCCCAGCCTCTAACAACATAATGCGAGATGGAGACTCTTAGTTTTGTATTTTTATCATAGCTGAAGAACTTCTCCAATGAAGATATAAAAATTCACTGAAAGGTATTCATTAAATTACAGTTGCACCTATCACTGGTTTTCCTTGTTGCATTCTTTGTTTTATCTATGCATCTCTCTCTTTAAACATGAGGAATTTGTGGGTGCAGAGTGGTATAAAAAGTAAGTTTAGAGGAATATTTGGACTTACTGAGTGAAATGTTTGCCTTACGTTTATGCTGCATAGACTTCTAATGGCAATCCATGGTGGTTGATGCCTCCCATGCCAGTGGGGCAGCAAATCCACTCCAGGATTTACACCAGGTTTTAAGGAGCTCTCCTAGGTGGTGGAACCCTATTTCTAAATAGGTCCAATAGCATGGACAGCTAGAACCTGGAATGGACTCAGCACACCTCTGAAATGGGAGTCACCAACTAACATTGCCTGTAACACTACAGGAAGAAATCCCAAATATCAAGATGAACACCACTATAAAATGTGTCTCTCTCTGGCTTTTCTTCGCAAACGAAGATTCAGGAAGGACTCATCCCGCGCTTTCTGCAAGCGCGCTGATGACTAAAAAGGCCAATCCGAGATAAACAAGTCCGGTTGCAAAAAGCACAGCAGAAGGTCTCCTTGGGTGATGTTTTTGGGTTGTGATTCTTTCTGCGTTGTCGTTTCTCTTCAAGACTTGTTCGTCGTGAGTTCTCAAATAAGGCTGCAGCATTGTGGATAGTGCGTCTCCATGCCTCCCGATGTGAGGCCAGGGCGGACCACTGTTGGTGATCAATTTGGCCAAGCCTGAGATGTTGTTTCAGGGAGTCTTTGTATCGCTTTTTTGGAGCGCCCCTCTTACGCTGACCCGTGGCGAGTTCACCGTAGAGTAGTATTTTTGGGAGGCGATGGTCCTCCATCCTAGAAACGTGCCCTGCCCAGCGCAGCTGTGTTCTCAATATCATGGCCTCAATGCTGGTGATCCCTGCTTGCTCAAGGACAGCAACATCCTTCGAGCCTGTGCAATGGATTTATAAAATGTGTAATACACCCAGAAGCAGACTATCTTGGCTCAGACCTAAAGCAAGGCCTTGCCTATGTGAGAGTGAGAGCAGCAAGATAGAAATGTCTTCACACAACATGCTGTGACAAATAAATTGTCATTAGAAATTCCGATGCTCAAAGTGGCTTCTGCCAGAATGTTCCAAAATACAACCATCCATAAATGACAAATGGAGACTGGATAGCTCTCATCTGGAAACTCCATCTTGCCATCCTACAGTTCCAGCAAAGCACCCAGAACAGTCTAAAAGATGCATATGAGATTGGTGGCCCAAATAATTGTTGGAATTACTGTGTGTGCCCTTTCCCAAAACAATCCTCTGAAATGTGTCTTTGTGCTCCCACATGCTGTCTTACACAGCGAGGAAAGTTTCAGCTCATGGTCTGACTTTCCCCACTCTTCCCTTCTGCTTCGTGGATTTTGTGATGCTTATTCAGGTTGGCTCTCTGGATGAAACTTTTCCCACAATCCAAGCACTCATAGGGTTTCTCCCCAGTATGGATTCTCTGATGTCGATTAAGGTTTGAATTGCTGCTGAATCGTCTCCCACATACAGGGCATTTATGAGGCTTCTCTCCAGTGTGGATTCTCTGGTGACGATAAAGCACTGAACTGGACCGAAAGGTTTTCCCACATGAGGAACATTCGTATGGCTTCTCCCCAGTGTGGGTTCTCTGGTGAATAATGAGTTTTGAGCCGGAAAGAAAGAATTTCCCACAGACCAAACATTTGTGTGCTTTTGCTCCTGTCCGACGGCTCTTATGTATACTGGAGCTCTGACCGAAACTTTTCCCGTAAGCTCTGCAGGAGTTCCGTTTTTTAACAGTGCCAATTTCCGTCTGGATTGTGGTTACAATCAGGGCCTTGTACTCTCCCCCGTAAGGTCCAGATTCATCTGCTTCGCTCCCTGTGTAGGCTCGCTGTTGGTGCTCCAGTCTCTCCTGACTGGTTGAGGCACTTTCCTGAACACAACACTGAGAAACAACCTCTTCGGCTTTCCATCGGGACATCCTACATGGCTCCGCTCGTTCCAAGTCTTCTGCCACATATCCTTCCGTCTCATACATGGCTGTCCATTCCTTACCTGGTTGAGAAACAAGAGAATCCCAAATGACTCATTCCCTGGGCTAGATGTAAAAAGGAATCTGAAAGTTAGGGAAACTGAAGACACTTTAAACTGAGAGGCAAGAAGAACATGCCCAAAATCACAAAAGGAACAGAGAAGCGTCCACAACATACATCACTTTCCTAAGAATCTGAACTGACCCCACAACACTGGTGCCATTCTGGGGCCTAATAAAAACGTGGCTGTGGGGATCTAACTGATTTCATCCAAATTTCCATATCTGCTTGGCTTCAAATCGTTCTGTACTTCAATAACAGGTATAAATATATTGCAACAAAATGACTATAGCCCAAATAATCTACTTCTAATGTCCACTTGATGAAAAAAACACTAGTCTATATGTACCTTGATAAATTGTTCTAACCAGCTTTATGAGAACTGGCTTGTTTTAGCTTGTCAGATGGCTTAATATGTTTTAACTTATTTAAATTGCTCTTACTGTTTTAAATTGTTTTAAACTGGCAAGACCAATTTTATTGTAAGCCGCCCTGAGATCTTCGGATGTAGGACTGGATATAATTTTTTTACTAAATAACAACTAACCAAGTCAGAGAAAGACAGAGCAAAAGACACAGATGTCTTACTCTCATCATTTTACAATATAACTGTCCCCCAGACTGTCCAGGGTAGGATTGGAGGTGGCTCCTATACCTTTAATGGTTGTGTTGAAGAGGAAATTTCAGCAGAGATTTCTTGTGACATGGTTGGGTGACAAGCAATACCTGCTGAAATTCCCTCTTCTGTACACAGCAACTGAAGGTACAGGAGCCCTCTCCAGACTTCAACCCTGTGTGACTTATGCAGGCCTACGCTGCTAGTACAGCGCCTGTTTCTTGACTGCAGTCTGGCTGAGTTATTGACTGGGTCCTACCTGCCCCACAGGACCCATATTCTGCCCCAAACACTCAAACATAAAAGATAAGTAATCCAGGGATTTTTATTTTTTTTACTAGAAACTTTCAGTCATTTCTCCTCAGCAACCCCCCCCCCTCAGCTTTTACCAGGTCTTTGAGTCCAGTTCTAACAAAGGCCCGGACTGCCTGCCGGCTCCCCCATCTTCTCTCAGAGGGACAGGGGACTGGCTGGCTATACAAACTACAGTATCAGGTCACTGGGCCTAGCTATGCAGGGCCTGTTTTCTGGCCTTTGTTGGTTTTGGTCTCGTGGCCACACATTTTTTTTTTTCCGGTCTGTTTGCCAGTGACAAGCTGCCCTGACCTGAGCTTAGAAAAATTACTTCTGGGCAGGGAGAACAACTCTCCAAATCCCCCTGCTATGTTGACTGTGGATTGTGGGAACTGCATTCAGAACAGTAAATTTTTCAAGCTCTGCCTTGATCATTTCCCCTACTCCAGCCCTCCATGCTTAACCCAGGCAGTTTCTCTTCCTTTGTTTCGAGGTGAGGTCTTTCAGTACTGGTTGTCCAAATAATAATAATAATAATAATAATAATAATAATAATTTCCCTCTCCCCCTCCCCAAAATAGTACTCTATGGTGAACTCGCCACGGGTCAGCGTAAGAGGCGTGCTCCAAAAAAGCGATACTATCCACAATGCTACAGTCTTATTTGAGAAATCATGCCAAACAAGTCTTGAAGAGAAATGACAACGCAGAAAGAATCACAACCCAAAAACATCACCCAAGGAGACCTTCTGCTGTGCTTTCTGCAACCGGACTTGTCTATCTCGGATTGGCCTTTTTAGTCATCAGCGCGCTTGCAGAAAACGCGGGATGAGTCCTTCCTGAATCTTTGTTTGCGAAGAAAAGCCAGAGAGAATAATAATAATAACAATGCTAATAATAACAATACAATATGACCCCCGTATCCATTGGACTGTTACCCAGGGTTTCACTTACCCGCATCTTAAAAAAATATGTCCTCTCTAGCCATTTTCTAGATCTTCCAGTACAATTCTATGGTATGTTTCCACCAGAGGCTGACCATAGAGTGTGCTGGGGACCTAGAAAATGGCTGGAGAGGTGTTCTTTCTAGAAATCTCTAGGACCTCCAGCATGACTCTATGGTACACTTAGGCCAGAAGTCATTCATTTCAATAGGGTTTGCTATTATCTGCTGTTTCGTGTTTCTAGGTAAATCCAGGAACATATCCCCTGTGGATATGGGGGCGGGGGTCATACTGTAACAACAACAATAACAATAAAAATAATTATAATTTATACCTTGCTTTTTGGATTATTATTTGTTAAAGGATATTTTCAAGCTGTGAAGACTTAAATCTGTGGATATGGAGGGACAACTGTACAAGAAGCACCACGAGAAACAGTTTCTCAGATTACCTCCAAAACCTCTGAAGTGTTTTCTGAAGGCTCATCGACCCAGGCCAGAATATGCTGTTACCAGCATGAAACGGGCTAGAGTCCAGATGGGCATGCTGGCCCATCACTGCAGCCACAGCTGCCTGCATCCCACTCTCCGAAGCCAGGAAGCCAGCCTGCAGCACGTGGGCAAGGCCCCCGGCATGGGAGCAGCCTTGGTCATACGCTGCGGTCCCCCTTCCCGGCTAGAGAAGAGTGGGGCAGAAGGCCATTGCAGTGATGGGCCAGCATGCCAGAATGGGCTCCTGCAGTCACGCTGGGCCAGACCCTTCTTTTGCTGTCTGGAATGGATTTTACCGGGTATTTTTTGAAAATGCAGGAGACTCTACCCTGTCTTCCCCTGTCTTTGCCCCGGGAGTTGTGAGAATTGCCCTGGGGCCAAATGGAGCAAATGCCCTGCACCATCTGGACTGCAGGGCTCCAAGATGGCAACCCAGAGGCTCTAAGGACAGATCAGCCCCTGAGCTCTCTGAAGAGAGAGGACGAAGGCCACGCGGTAAGAACTAAGGCACAAAGCCTCCCTTCTTACCCAAAAGACTGGCATCACTGTTGTCCTCCTGCTTGGTTTCGACGTACAGCTGCGTCTGCTCAGTACCAGCAGGGGTACTTTCTGCTTCGGAGAAATTCACAGCTTCCGCCTCCAAGGCCACCTGCAAGAGCAGCAAGGAACTTTTAGAAAGACCACACTGGAAGGGTGTCTATGTACACCTACCCAAGAACTGAGCTCTGCAGGGCTCATACAGGTGCCACATAAAACTAGGGCTTTTTATTAAAGCCTTTGAGGACTAATTTACTTCGAAATGCACATTGGTTTACATCATTGTAGCTTTTATGCTCACTCTAACAGCTGTCTTGTTTAATATGTTTTTCTCTTGTCTACATTATTTATGGAAGTGTTTTAGACCGTTTGTTAAATTGCACACCACCCTGAGAAACCACAAGGAAGCCTGGGATAGAAATATTTCAATACATCAAGATAAATATTTAAACAAATCAATCCACAAGGTTGAGCGAAGGGCCTGATCCTGTACTGCATAACCCACAACTCTCCAGCTTTAGGCAGGGCTGCCACACTTAACTATCTGCCTCCTTGCTTCTTCAGCGGCTTTTAAATGTCCTATATACCACATATGGTCAGAGACTGAGCTAGGTAAAAAATAATAACTAATAATAATAATAATTCATCCCACTTTTTCTCCCAAAACTAGGACTCAAAGCAGCTCACAGTTTAAAACAATACAATTAAAAACATACAAAAAGAGAGCATTAAAATACAATTAAACTATTAGCAGTGTTAAAACAATTCACAGTAAAAAAGTAAAATGCCATTAAAAAGATTTTTTAAGCTCTGGAAAACACTCTTAAAACAGTTCAGTTAAAACAGTATAGCACCCCCTAGCCTGCTCTTTAAAAACTTTCCGTTTTAAAAGCCTGCCATCAGAAGGACAACAAGGAGGGGCCATTCTGGTCTCCCTGGGAAGGGAGTTCCAGAGTCTAGGGACGAGGTTTTTCTGCACTAAACTGTAAAAGCAGTTTGATTCTACTTTGACTTCCATGCTTCTATCTTACAGACACAGATTTACCAGAATTATTTGGAGGAGGTTTGCGATTGACTCCTTCTGAGGCTGAGAGTGTGTGACCTTCTCCCTCGATCCATGGGGAGAGGTGGGTAAGAAATAAATCATTCTTATCATTCTTATTATTATTGGCCAAGATCACCCATTGGGTTTCCATGGCTGAGTGGGGATTCGAACCCTGGTCTCCAGAGTCGTAGTCCAACACTCAAACCTCTATGCCACTCTGTAAAATTCTCGTAAGAGTATCCATCTTGGATCAGATCAAGTGTCTCCTAATCAGTTATCTATGGGAAATCCACCAGCAAGTAGGGTTGCCAGAATGAAAACTGGAGAGGGCTCCTGTCCCTTCAACGGTTGTATAGAAGAGGGAATTTCAGGTGTTGCTTCTCATGCAACCAGGTAACGAAATGCCCGCTTCTGCACAACCATTAAAGGTACAGGAGCCTGCTCCAGCTTTCACTTTGGCAACTCTACTAGCAAGACATGAGCACACTGAAGCCTTTGTCAACTATTCCCCAGCAAACAGAGGTGTACTGCCTCTGGTGCTTGCTCTATAGCTGTCATGGTGAACCCATCCACCATTAATTTTTCCAATCCCCTTTTCAAGCCATCCAAGTTGGCCGCCCTCACTACATCTTGTGGCAGTGAGTTCCACAGTGTAATTGTGATCCAGGAGGCTTTCTTTTTCTTTGTCCCAAATCTCCACCCGCATGTTCCACCACACGATCGGAGCCATGGAGGAACTTCGCAGTGAGATGGTCTCACCGGGTTTCCGCGTCTCTCAACCTCTTGCTGCCTCAGCAGAAACTCCTCGGCTAGGGCCACCGCCTGGGAGCAGGTCTCCGGGCCCCGCTCCCTCACCCAGCTCTGGATCTTTGGGGGCAGGACCATGAGGAACTGCTCCAGAATCAGCAGCTCCAAGATCTGCTCTTTGGTGTGCCTCTCGACCTTCAGCCAGCGCCGGCAGAGTCGCTGGAGTTGGTTGTAAACGGCTCTGGGCCCCCTGGCCTCCAGGTAACAGAAGTGCCTGAAGCGCTGGCGGCTCTTCTCCCTGCTGAGGGCATCTCGTTGCAAGAGGGCCACCTTCACCTTCCCATAATCCTCTTTGTCTCCGGCTTCCATCATGCGGAAGGCGAGCTCGGCCTCGCCACTGAGGGCCGGCAAGAGCCGAGCCACCCATTCCTCCTTGGGCCAGTGACAGGCTTCGGCCACTTGCTCAAAGGAGTCCAGGAAGGCCTTCGTATCCCCCCACGGGATGGACTCCTCAGAGGTTTCACGCTCCGACGGAGGGGATTCCACCACCTTGAGGAACTCCTGCCACTGGGCTTCCCAGCGGTAGGCCATACCGTCTTCTGGTTCCTCCTTCACCTGTGTTACGGTCACTCTTTCAGGGGACACCTCACCGCTCCCAGCATGCATTGCTTGAGGGGGCTCACAGTCGCCCTCCATCTTGGCTTTCCCCTCTCCAGGGGCCCGAAGGACAGGAGGGGCTTTCCCTGTTTGGTCCAAGACTCCCGCTTGTGGATGACCTGCTGAGACTTGCTCCTCCATTTTCATCCTGGATTGCCCTGACCAATGCGGGACAACTGTACCACTCCAAAATGGCAAAAAAACTTCTTCTGGAATAAAACGGCAGCAATCCGGTCAGCCTCCCTGAGCTTCCACCTAAGAACAGAGATTGAAACAGGGAAAAGAGGGCAGACAGAATTAGCACCAAATGGGTGGTTGTGCATTTCTAGAGCTGCTGATGTTTCTTCTTAAACCTATTGGCGGTTCATGGATTCCCTGTAAAAATTACGTGGGATTTTCCAAGGATGCAGTGTTAGATTATTGTGCAAAGAACCCGCTCCCCCCCCAAAAAAACTGTATCCCCCCGCCTTGGAAGAAGCGGGACTGTGTTTGTGTGTCTATGAAAAGCTCATGTTACAACAAATCCACTATCCAAGAGTTTGTGGGCATAGGATGCTGATTTAGTATTAGAGGCATTACGGTTTTATGTTATTTTCATAGAATCATAGAATTGTAGAGTTGGAAGAGACCACGAGGGCCATCCAGTCCAACCCCATTCTGCCATGCAGGAATCACAATCAAAGCATTCCTGATGGCCATCCAGCCAGTTTAAAGACCTCCAAAGAAGGAGACCCCACCACGCTCTGAGGGAGTGCGTTCCACTGCCAAACAGCTCTGACTGTCAAAAAGTTCCTCCTAATGTTGAGGTGGAATCTCTGTTCCTGGAGCTTGCATCCATTGCTCCGTGTTCCAGTCTCTGGAGCAGCAGAAAACAAGCTTGCTCCTTCCTCAATGTGACACCCCTTCAAATACTTAAACAGGGCTATCATATTGCCCCTTAACAGTCTTTTTTTCCAGGCTAAACATACTGTTTATATATAGTTTATATTGTTTATACATCATATTGTTGTATTACAAACATTTTATATTTAATGGTGTTTTAATTTAATGTGTTGTCCTACTGTACCAAGAACCCCTCACCCGTCCACCCCATGGGTCCAATGCCCCCCCACCCCATTGCAAAGTCCTCCATGGTGCAAAGGTGCTGCTGCAAAGAGCATAAAAGAGAGTAGTGAAGGAGGAGCCCTTCTCTTCCCTGATGTGCCAAAAAAGCTTTGATCAAGGACAGAAGCCAAGGCTCTTCTTTTCCCTCCTCCCTTAACTTATTTTCTCTTGATGTGCTTTTCTTGCAAAATTGCATCCCTCTCTGCCCTCAACTCACCTTCTCCACAGCCCCCCACCCTTGGTGCTGGCTTTTCTGCTCCAGCTGATGTAGGGGGGTGGGAATCAAAAGCGGACCTTTCCCTTAACAGAAGAGCATTGCCTGTTCAGCCTAGAGATAGGAATGGTGGGGGGGATGCAAGAGTAGCCACAGGTTGTGAGTCTCTGGGACTCAAATTCCAGGTTCCTTTTGACCCTCCCCCATATTTTAATTGCTTCTTTAATTGCCCAAGCTGCACGGTGGGCTTCAGGGGGAAATCCAGGCTTTCCTTGTTTGTGGTGCTAGTCATTTATGCTGTTTCTGGGACAGCCTTTATTTGCATGCATGCTTGTTTGGTTTTTTTTTAACATACAGTATATAAATATTGTTCTGCCAGTGCTGCTATTAATAGAAGTATGCCTCAGTTAAGCAATTCAATGTGTTCCTGGCCATTGTTTCTGTAACAGAAAATGTGATACCAGAGGCAGAAATAACACAGATAGAGAGTAGGGACTGTTTCCTAGACCATCTCTGGCTTTTCTTCACAAACGAAGATTCAGGAAGGACACATCTCGCGCTTTCTGCAAGCGCGCTGATGACTAAAAAGGCCAATCCGAGATAAACAAGTCCGGTTGCAAAAAGCACAGCAGAAGGTCTCCTTGGGTGATGTTTTTGGGTTGTGATTCTTTCTGCGTTGTCGTTTCTCTTCAAGACTTGTTCGGCGTGAGTTTTATTATTTATTTATTTATTTATACCCCGCTCTTCAGCCACAAGGCTATCAGAGTGGCTTACAAATTGTTTTAAGCAATAGCTACGGTATTTACACATCTACACTGCATTAAACAGTTTCCAATGTGTGTTAGCTAATTGCCCCCCACAAGCTGGGTACTAAATTTACCGACCTATGAAAGGATGGAAGGCTGAGTGAACCTTGGAGCCCGCTGGAGTTCTCAAATAAGGCTGCAGCATTGTGGATAGTGCGTCTCCATGCCTCCCGATGTGAGGCCAGGGTGGACCACTGTTGGTGATCATTTTGGCCGAGCCTGAGATGTTGTTTCACGGAGTCCTTGTATTGCTTTTTTGGAGCACCCCTCTTACGCTGACCCGTGGCGAGTTCATCGTAGAGTAGCACAAAAAAAGCATGCTTCTGCAAACTTTTTATTTAAAACTAACAATATGCACATGTGAAATTCAAAATTTGCACGTGCATTAAATTAAATAATTAAATTATATTTTTAAAAATTAAATTAAAAAACACCAGAGTAAGCCTTGAATAAGTCGATAAAAACATTTTGACTCTTCTAGAGACCACTTGAAGGTTTCTTCCAAACTGCATCCAGGGATGACTTTTTATTTTTTTAAGTAGCAGTGTCATAAAATTAATTTTATTTCATTTTATTTCATTCATTTATATCCTGCCTTCCCCCTCCTCCTGAGAACTAAGACTCACAGGACCTTATAAAAATTAAAATGAAACTTGTGTGTGTAGCTGTAAGCATATACAAAAGTTATGTTTCAAATGTAATGAAACTATGTATCTATAGAATTCCAAACAAATAGTTGTCTCTTCATATTCGCTGGGGTTTGGTTCTAGGACCCCCGTGGATACCAAAATCCGTGAATACTCAAGTCCCATTATATGCAATGGCATAGCAAAAGGGTGTCCCTTATATAAGATGGCAAAATCAAGGCTTGCTTTTTGGATTATTTGTTAAAGAATATTTTCAAGCTGTGAAGACTTAAATCTATGGATATGGAGGGATAACTGTACAGTAGTTCCATTAATGGCAAATTAGATCTCACTTATGCATTAGGGACGACTGAGAAAACAAAAGAACAAATTGGTTTCCAAACTGAACCCAGAAGCTGTTGCTGTGTGTGACTCTATTTTGAAGCACATGGCTCTGTTTGCCCCTCTACTTTTTAATTCTTGGTTGGCCTCTCTAGCTAGCACCACTCTATCAGTTTAACTCCTTAGAAACTATAGAACATTTTCCTTTCAAGAGGGTTTGCCCTCTTTACAAAAGATACTGTATTACGTTTCCGCTCATGATAGATGGGCTTTTGACTTGCATATTCCAGACAGGTCAACCTTATTCATCCAATGGTGGACTTTTTAACAAATTAATTGTTGTTGTTTTTTTAAAAAACTTACAATAAAATACAACTCTGACCTAGTAGATTTTCATAACATCATACATGATTATTTTCCATCCCCCAATGATGCATTACAATAGATTTCTCATTCTATGAATTTAACAAACATTCATAAATTATAATTTTCCCATTTCCCAGTCTATATCTAGACGTATTTTCCTAGATGTAGAATTTTATATCTTCTCTTCTTATTGACTTCCTATGTTTTTCCAGCCCTTTAGGATAAGATAATTGACCCCATACTTGACTTTGAGTAAGGACTTTTTCAGACAGGACTTACCGTGCAAGAAGACTCCGGAACAGTTACAACACTGTCTTGTGGCAGGGGGTCCATTTCGGATGACGTATGATTGAAGGCAGCTGCACCATTTTTTACTCATGGACAACTTCAGTGAGTAGAAAATGGCGCGGCTGCCTTCAATCATACCCGGAACAGTCACAGACAACGCCGAGAGAGGGACGGCGTCGTCCAAAACGGACCCCCTGCTGCACGACAGTGCCGTAACTGTTCCGGAGTCTTCTTGCGCGGTAAGTCCTGTCTGAAAAAGTCCTAAGTGAATAAAATTGAGAAACCATAAACTGCCAAATTAACAAAAAAGAAATTCATCAATAATTTGTTTGGACCCTTATTACTTTATAAACCTTCATTCAGATATTTTCCAAAAAACAAACAAACCGTTATCCTGAGGAATATTTTCTTGGTCCATTATTTCTGTGTTTTTTTCCAGTTTAACATTATTTCTTTTCCCCCTCCTGTATGTAAAATTTATTGAAACCATATTTATCTATTATTATTACAGTAGTTCTGTTGTTTCTCATTCCACCTCCCACCTCTTTTTACAACATTCCATTATTGGTTTCCATTTCAATGGTGGATTTTTAGGGTTTAGGGCACCCCAAAAGGATTCTAATGTACAAAGTACATATATTTTATATGATTGCTATGCTTCCTAAATGATAAACTGTGATACATTACCAGTTCTTATTGAAATCAGATGCTTTTAAATCTCCCCCGTCCCCCCCCCGGCCAAGCCAATGCTGTGTAGTGGTTATAGCAGGGCGTATGTGCCTTCAAATCACTTGTCAATTTATGGCAACCCCATACATTTCATAGGGTTTTCTTAGGCCAGGAATACTGTACTGAGGAGGTTTTGCCAGTTCCTTCCTCTGAACTAGCAGGGGAGTGGGAATAATTCCAGACGTTGTTGTACTGCAGTTCTTAGTATTACTCCTTCGCCACTGGTTATGTTGGCTCTGGCTGGTGGGAGTTGCAGTCCAACATCTGGAGGGCTCCACAATGGAGGCTTCCACTTATCCATTCAGCATCCAGCCACTCTCTCAAAAGTGGGACCCAGATAAGTGCAGTGACTTCACCCTGGGTTTTAAAGGGGCTTTCCAGTGTTTAACCTCTTTTGGGAACAGGACCCAGCACCTCAGACATCTCCTTTAGAGTTCAGACTAAAACCCAGAGCAAATTCATAGCCCCACTCCAGCATTGTAGCCACCAACTGCTAGACAGAGCTTGAAGCACACCATGTGACCTTGGGCCAGTTGCAAGCTTTCTCCGCCCATCCACCTCACAGGGCTGTGGTGAGATTTTTAAGTGAAGAGCCCTTGAGATTACTGGAAGGATGATGGTGTTGTGTGCCTTCAAGTCACTTCCGACTTATGGGAACCCCATCATGAGGCTGAGTGTGTGCCTTGCCCAAGGTCACTCAGTAGGTTTTTGAGCATGGATTCCAACCCTGGTCTCCAGTCATAGTCCAACACTCAAACCATACCACACTGGCTCCTACTGGAATAGTGGGATTTATATACACAATGTAAATAATTATTTTCATATGCAGATTTCCCTGGGCAGATCTTATTTTGATCCCTGATCACTGTAACTCCCTTCCTGCTCCAAACAAGATTGCAAGGAATAGCATTATGATGGGCCCTTAGTATCCGCTGGGGTTTGGTTCCAGGACACACACATCCTATGAATAACAAAATCTGTGGATGCTCAAGTCCCATTATAAACAATGGCATCATAAAATGGTGTCTCCTATATTAAACAGCAAAATCAAGGTTTGCTTATTGGAATTACTTTTTTTAAATACAATATTTTCAAACTGTGGTTGGTTGAATCTGTGGATGCAGAATCCACAGATAGAGTGCCAACTGTACAGCTTCCTCCTCTTTGTGGCCACTGTAACAAGCCTGCGCACAAACAGGTTACAGGCATAAAACCAGGTGAGTCTTTTGACTACCCTTTGCTCTGCCAAGCAAGTGTCCTTGCTAAGCTCAGCATTCACATGGAGGTGGTCCAGGGAACCCCAGGCTGCCTAAGGGGTGAGCTGGCCCAGGCTGGAGAAAGAGCAGGCCAGAACTTGCACACTGCACAGTTGCGGGACAGCATGCATAAGCAGCCTCCCCAGTCTAGTTTGGGTGAGAGCTGGGAAACCAGTATGTCAACAACACAGAACACTCCATCAGTAAGGTGGAATAACATGGCTCCCCAAGATGTTGTTGGACCACAACTCCTAGCATTCCTCAACACTGGCATGACTACCTAGA
Organism: Gambelia wislizenii; assembly: GCA_030847615.1. Lineage (NCBI taxonomy): Eukaryota > Metazoa > Chordata > Lepidosauria > Squamata > Crotaphytidae > Gambelia > Gambelia wislizenii. The sequence goes on along the minus strand of JAUMIR010000001.1, from coordinate 496,337,043 downwards.
GCTGATGGGATTTGCAAACCAGCATCTGCAGTCACACTATTTGCAACCCCACTCTTAGGTGGACTATCTTAAACTGTCCTGAGAGGAAACCTGTCTCTCTTCATTATTATACCTGCAGTGGATATAATGAGAAGACATGGAACACACGGAACCAGATTTTATTTCAGGAATATTAGGGTCATATGACATGTAAAGGAGTTCTTTCTCACCCTCCCTTCCCAGGCAAAACCTCCTCCTAATCTTTTTTGTGATCTTCTGCCTGTTAAGTCTAAGCTAATTCATGAGGCAATACATTCTCTCTAAGACAGAGGCAGGACTAGAAAATCCTTTTGAGGTAAAAGTCTGTTTAGGAAGGATGAAACCATAGAATCTAAAAGTCAAGGGTAGGGGTCACAAAAAATTTGGCAACAGTAAAAGGCTTTGTAAACCTATTTTGTATACCCAGTCGCGTAAAAATTTATCAGGCAGAGGTTGCGAGTGGAAAAAGTTTAAGAAGCCCTGCTCTAGACAGTGTTAAGTGAAAATCCCAGCGTCCCTCAGTACTGATTGTGGCTAGGGCACAACACAGCAGGGCCACATGATCCCCACCATTCTTTTACAGGAAGGAGTTTATTAAAAATGGATATGGATAAATTTACAGTGGCTACTCTTTTGTATTATTCAGCAGAAATCCATTGGTGAAATCTAGCTGTGGAAAAATATGGAACTGCAACCATCAGCTATCTCTACAAAACTTGATTGAACTGATACACCTGGAATACTTTTGCCATTTGGAATACTTTTGCACACACTTTGAACTGAATTGGCTACTGGTGAGAGCAGAGGAGGGTAAACAGTCTTTCCCAAAAAGAACAAATGTGAAATGTGCCCCCATCTCCCTTGTTGGAGTGCGAGTTAGTCTTCCTTCATTCTCCTCTCCAAGAAAATGACCCGTATTAGAGAACAATCTTCTTTCTCCCAACAAAACCTACACGTAGATCTGACAGCCATGGTCATTGGGCAAATCTGGATGTAAGCAGTCAAGAGAAGAGTATGCAGCCACAAAACCACAACAGGTGATGGAGTCCTGCTCACCATCTTCAGCCCCTTTGATAAATATTTATTTTTACTTCTTTCAATTGTATACCACCATTCTCACAGAGCGGAGCTCTCCAGAATGAGACAACATGATGTTGAATGCTGCCTACCCAAATAATCAATTTGAAGGATTAGCTAACAACAACTAGCAAGTGTGTAAGGATCAGAAAACTGGAGAAAGAAATGAGGAAGAAGATGCTGCTTTCAGGATGTAGTTAGTAAAGGTGCTGCATTTAGGGACGATAACAGGCCACCTGCAAATGCTCAATGCTGAACCAAGCTGCTTGACTTTTGAGGTGGATGCCAAGAGAGAATACAATTAAAGCAATCAGATCAAATTTCTCACCGTCCTATTGTTTAACAGGGCCTACAAGCACAGCCTTGGAATCCTGAAATAGAGGCAGATACGCACTACTTTCCTCAAATGATAGATCTAGCTAGAATGTTTCACAGTACCCGAGTAGGCAAAAGTGACAATAAGTGTGATGCATGGCAGGGCAAAAAATCTTAACTTCAGATCCACCGATGGTTTCTTCATTGACAGGCCAGACCAAGGAAGAAGAACTCAAGAGACGATACAATGATAATATGGACTCTGTAGCACACTTTAATATCTCCATTTGTCCTTTTTAAAACTTGCTTCAGTCAGAACAATGGAAACTGTGTCCTGTATCAAAGATGATTCAGCACCTGTTTTTATTTATGGACATAAAAAACGAATCACTTTTTTCTGTAAGAAATTAGAGGATGACAATACATCACTTACATGATGTTAAGATTCTTGTTTTGTGTCAAATTAAGAAGAGCAATTATTGTATTTGAAACCATGCTAAACAAAACCATGCTTCATAGTTCTTTTTTGTGCACATCATAACATGTACAGCAAGAGAAGTTCATATAAGCCAAATCCTCCAGATCTGCCAGCTGTGTCACAGGCTCCTCCAAAAAAAAACCCTCCAGGGACTGGTGTTTCTGTGGCCAAGGCTTGGCAGCTGCCTGCGTAGATGGTCCCTTAATCCAACTGGAAAAAAAGAAAGGCAAAGGGAGGGAGTGTAAGCCTCCTTCATCAGAGCCGAGGCCTCCCTTCCTCCTTTTGGCCACCCCTGCAGCGGCCCCATTGCTTGGGGTTTTTTCCAACTCCCTTCAGTCCTGCAAAGGGATCCGGCAGCACCCCTCTTCCGCCTGGGAGAGCTCGGGAGGCTGCCCCTCCTCTCCTCTCCTCCGGCTGGGACGCCCGGGGCCCCTCTGCGCATCCCCCCCCCATTAGGAGAGCCAAGGCCTCAGGGACCCCCTTCCGCCACAGGCACACAGACCCCCCTCCGACGGGCCCCCCAGAGCCGCGCCCCTCCCGGCCTTTCCTCCGGGCTGAGCTTTGGGGGGTCGCTGGGGGGCTCCCCAACCCCCCCAGGGGGACCCCTCTTCCTCCCTCCCCCCTCCCTCCGTAAAGGCCCCCACCCATCCACCCCGCCAGGGGCCACCCTCCTCCTCCCCCCTCCCTCCCCAAAGGGGGCCCCCCTTCCCACCCCCACCTTGACGAAGCCGATGTCCTTGGCGTACTGGCGGAAGCACTGCCGGCACATGTTCAGCCCGTACTTGCGGATCAGGCCGTGCCGGTTCGAGCACACGCGGCTGCGGGGGGGGGGAGAGAGAAAGAGGAAGACACGTGTTAGCCCACTCACACGCGCGGAATGGCGGCGGAAGAAGTCCCTCCCCCCCTCCCTGCCCGCCGCGAGGGGAGACCCACCAGGACCGCGAGCCCTGCCCGAACTTCCTGGGGTGGCTCCAGTAGAGCTGCTGGTGGCCCATGGCGAGCGAGCGGGCGAGGGGCGCTCAGGAGGGCGAACGGCCGAGGCTCAGGGAGGAAGGGAAAGGCCCGGCAGCCCCGCGCACGCGCAGAAGGGCCTGATGAAGGAGGCCCCGCCCGGCACGCACCGCGCAGACTCCGAGGGAGCCGGGCGCTCTTTCCCCGCGTCTCCAGTGCGCAGACTCGGAGGGAGAGGGCAAGCGAGAGCGAGCGTGTGGGGGCGTGTCTCCCCTGGCTGTCCCCGCCCCTCTGCCGGTGACATAGACGCCTTCCTGACAGCCCCGCGCGCTCTCTCGCTCTCTCTAGTAGCGCCGCTCTCCCTCCTCCTTAGAGCGCGTGGGGGCGTGTCGGTGGGCGTGCCTGCCCTGCCTGCCCCGCCCCCGGGCCGGTGACGTCGCCGGCTGCCTGGGCGTAAGTAGGTGTTCGGTGGCGCCTTCCTCCAGCCGGGCTCGGTGGCGCGCGCCTGTAATCCAGCGACTGGGGAGGCTGAGGCTGGCGGATCGCTTGAGCTCAGGAGTTCTGGGCTGCCGTGGGCTATGCCGATCGGGTGTCCGCACTAAGTTCGGCATCAATATGGCGGTCCCCGGGGAGCCGGGGGCCACCAGGTTGCCTAAGGAGGGGTGAACCGGCCCAGGTCGGAGACGGAGCAGGTCAAAACTCCCGTGCCGATCAGTAGTGGGACCGCGCCTGTGAATAGCCGCTGCAGCGTAGCCTGGGCAAGACAGCGAGACCCAGCCTCTCCTTTTGCGAGGAGGAAGGAAGGAAGCGGGATGGGGGCTCTCTCGCTCTCCCCTTCTTTTGGGGAGTCAGCAACACAGCCAGACCCAGGCTCCCCTTTTGGCCTGGGGTGACTCGGGGTCTCTTTCTTTTTTGGGGGAGCAAGACAGCCAGACCCAGCCTCCCCTGTTGCCTTGGGGTGGAGGGAATAGTAGTGATGGGGGGGGTCTCCCTCTCCTTTTCTTTTTTTTTATGGGGGGAGGGTGCTCTCCCCCTTCTTTTTTTGGGAGGGAGAGCAAGACAGGGAGACCCAGACTCTCCTTTTAGTCCTGGGGGGAATAGTGGTGATAGTGGGGTGTCTCTCTCCCTTTCTTAGCAAGACAGCCAGACCCAGGCTCCCCTTTTGCCTTGCGGGGCTGGGGGGGTCTCTCGAAGTGCGTGAGAAAGACAGAAGCCTCGCCCCCTTCGCGGTCGGGGTGAGTTGGGGGCTCCCGGCCGGGGGTTTTCCTCCGCCCCGCAGCGCCTCCTCCTGGCCGCCCGCGGAACTGCCGCCCGGAGTCCGGGAAATTCCCCCGGCCGCCAGCAGGAGGCGGGGCGGAGCGCCTTTCTCCCGAGGAGGAGGAGGAGGAAGGAAGGAAAGCAGGGGCTTCCCGGCGCCCCAGCCCCGCATCTCCGGGAGAAGGCGGCTCGGGGGCCATGCGCCGTGGATGCTGGGAGCTGCCCTCCCCACGCGCAAGCTAAGCAGCCGCCGCCACGTTCTGACGTTCCGTGTTTGACACGAGGCTGGAAAAGTTTTTCCGCCCGTGAGAAACTGGGGCTGCGAGAGAATTGCGGGGGGGGGGGTTGCTCCCCCTTTGCCGAGGTCATGCCTAATAAGCCTCTGGAAGGGCCCAAAGTCCCTCCGGTTGTTTCTGCATGGGAGCCACCTTTGGGGGGACTGCAGATCCCAGAATCCCCCAGCCAGCCAGCGTCACCGCTGCCTCCAAACACAGAGCTGGGACCCCTCCTTTAAAGAAACAACCCCCCTTGAACATGGGATGTGATGATGGTCGCACCTTGTTGCCAGTAGAGGAGGCAAAAGACCTTGCAAAACTACAGATCCCAGGGCTCCATAGGCTGGAGCTACAGCCCTTAAAGTTGGGCCACAGTGCATTCTTTCTGCCCTGTAGGTGCACCCAAGTCACAGCTCTGTCTTTTAAAACATAGAGTAAGAGAGCAGCATAGCCCACCCGACCCCATTAAAAACTGCCAAAGGGCTGTCGAAGTAGAAAGGTCTCTGCCTCAGCCATGGGGAGAGACGACTGGAGCTCCAGTGGAAGGGAGTTCCACAGGTTGGGAGCAGCCGCTGAGTGGCACTCTCCCAAGGCCTCGCCAAATGGGCCTGTCATGGCGGCTTGACCCCAGGGTTGTCTGGACAGTGAAGATACTCCTCATAGAATTCGAGGATAATATCTTTAGTCCCCATGAGAAGGGGGAGGGAGCAAAAACTAAGCGGGGAAAGCCTTTGCAGCATTCCCCACAGTTATTAAAATAACGCATGGGAATGCACATTGCCGCTTGTTTGGGCAATCAGTTCGGGATGCTGCGCATTTTTCGGAGAGGAGCAGAAGAGGACAGCAGATTGGGTGGGCGTCTGCTGGGGGTGGGCTTGCTGGCAAGGAAGCCGCCGGAAGCGCCAATTTGGATTTTCACATGATCATTCATGCACTTTTTTGCTGCTCCGAGGTGACCAAATAGCTTTTTAAAGCAGAAGGTCGCATTTGCACTCCTTTGCTTTAAAGTTTTTTTATTAAAAAAAACCCACTGTGCAGTGTGTGGCGAATAATAACATGGTAATTTATTTGGCCACCATCTTGATTTGCAGGCATGTACACTTCAAACACGGATAGCTTCGCATACTATCGATTTTGCCCAAAGACTGTGGAGACAAATGAACGCTGCTGTGAATTTGCACTAATGTGCAGGAATCCACATGGTATCTTCTTCTTGTCTGGACCAGCCCGGAGAGAGCGCTTAACGCTTGCTTGGGCAGCCTCCTACCAGTCTTTCAGATGGTCTGGACCCAAGCTGTGTAGGGCTTGCAAGGTCATAACCCTCAAGGTCAGAACATAACATGAATCCCATGATGGGAGGAAGGCAGAATGGAAAATAAAGAAATAAATAACCAGTGCTTTTGAGTTCGGTCTGGGAACAGGTTGACAGTCAATGGAGCTGTTTCAGCAAGTGTGTGTGTATGTGTGTGAGATTTATATGCCCCCTATGACCTGCCCCTGTCAGCAGCCTGGCTGGAGCATTTTGGACTTGCTGAAGTTTCTGAATAGTTTCCAAAGATAGCCCTGCACAGACTAAAAAGCAAAATGAAGCAGGACTGGAATTATGTGCGTCTTGTTTTATTTATTTATTTATTTATTTTATTTGTGCAACTTCTATGCCACCTTTCTCCCAAAGTGGGATCCAAGGTGGTCACAATTAAAAGCAATTAAAATGTACAAAATAAAAAACAGATAAAAACAACATAAAAACGCACACCGATAAAAGCCACAATTATATGTCAAAGGGCTGCTTAAACAAGAATGTTTTTGCCTGCCTGCGAAATGAAAACAGGGAAGGGCCAGCCTAGCCTCCCGTGGAAGGGAGTCCCAGAGGGTGGGAGCAGCCACGGAGAAGACTCTCTCTCACGTCCTCACCAAGCGAGGCTGTGATGGTGGTGGGACCGGGAGAAAGCCTGAAGCTCTTAAAACCCTTGCAGGTTCATAGCATGGGTAAGTTTCCTTATGGAAGTACTTGGACATTTTTCTCTGGTGTGAGAGCAAGAGTTACACATGTGGTGCCGTTGCTCATGCCTTTCCTTTCCTTTGCCATATAGATGTGAATATTGTGGCTGGTATCCTATTGGTGTCGTATGCATGCACACCTTTCCTTACAAAAGCCCTCAGACATCTTTGTCTGATGTGGAATGTGCCCACATTCAGTCCAAAGCTGTGGAAACAGAGTTGTGCGTGCTGTGTCATGGTGCATGGGTACATGTGAACAACGGTGACCCTGTACATTGTGTGCAAGCACCTTTGGTTGTGCATCCAGCTCCATATTTGGTGTCTTGGGGCTTGTCTACACGATAAAAATACTCCTCACAGAATTCCCAGAGAGTATGATGTTTCCAAATGTGATTTGCAGTATTTGGAGGAAGGGGGCTAAAAACATCACAAACCCCACAGTAAAAGGATTCATGTTTTTGCATGGAGCTTCCTGGAAAATGCACATAGATGTGCATTTTTGGACATGTGGCTGTCCGAATTTGCTCAATTGCTGTTTTCGCTCAATTGCCATTTATGAGCATGTGTGCCCACTCAGTCTGAATGAATGGAAGTGGATGTAAATATGCGCAGAAACGCTAAGATGAATCAACCGCACTATGAATGAGTGAAAATGTCACCTGCTCACAGTAAATGGATATTATGGAATCCTGGGATTTGTAGTTTGGCAAGGGAATGAGAATTCCTTCCTTGGGAGCTGTCAACCTCTACAACAACAGAGCTTTCAAAAAGCTCTTTTTGGACCCTACTGTGTCTGGAAGATAGACAAAATATAGTAATTTCTTTTTCACACCAAATAGTGAGGCACAGCGGGTAGGACTGGTAGAAGCAATTCTACAAACTAGGAATGCAGGCTGGATTTATATTATCAGTAGAAAAGAGCCCTCGGAATTTTGCACAAGTTGCTCCTAAAAAAACTCATTCAAGAAAACTGAATACTGTTCAGTGTGACATCACCCTCCACTTCCAGCTGATCTATCTGCTGCAAATTAGGAAAACGATAGTTGTAATCAAACAGATGTTGCCCATTCACAGCCACTCTGAAGCACTGCGTTTCACAGAGAATCCAGATCTGCACAAAGCAAAAGGAAAGAATTTTCGTTATCATCCTCACCCTGCTGAGGAGAACTGGAACGGTAACAGGTTATTTTCATAGTAAATGGTAAAAATACATCATAATATATGCAAAATATAGAATATTATAATAATGTAGTTATGATATGATCTAATATATATAATAAATATTTTTTAAAAATTACTATTAACCTTTGTACACTGCTTCCTGTCCTTCATTTTGGCCTGTGCCACTAGTTTACTGGGAGTTTAATCTATGAGCATTCATTCTAAGTAATCTACCCTGAATATTTATTTGTACAGAAAGAAGGACCTACATTTTAAATATAAATTGTGATAACAATTATTAATATACTGCATATGAAGGGACTGGGATGGACATATCTGTCTATTTCTAATCTATATTAGTTTCACACATTTTCAATCATGTGTTCTTTACACCACTTCCGCACCACTCGAGACAAATTTAAATACAGTACACAGAAATGTGCATTTATTTTTGGATACAGCTTCCCCCCAACTTGTATGTGTTACACCTACGGGCTCCCTTTCCTCCGAGGAACTCAAAAAACATGCATAGTCCCTCTCCCCATTTTTATCTTCACTACAAAAAAAGAGAGATTCCACCTAAGCATTAGGAAGAAGTTGACTGTAAGAGTTGTCTGAGAGTGGCACAGACTGCCTCTGAGGTGGTGGACTCTCTTTCTTTGGATACCTTTAAACAAACATTGGATGAGGATCTTTCAGGAGTGCTTTAGTTGTGTATTCGTATCTGGCAGGGGGTTAGACTAGATGGCCCTTGTAGTCCCTTGAACTCTAAGATTCTGTGAATCTGTAACAACCCTGCAAGGTAGCAGCTGAATCTTCCAAGTCTGACGATACATCTACATTGTAGAAACAATGCAGTTTGGCACCACTTTAAATGCTGTAGCTCCATCCTATGGAATCCTGGGATTTGTAGTTTTACAAGGTCTTGAGCTGTCTCTGCCAAAGCGTGCGGGTACCTCACAAAACTACAAACCCCAGGATTTTGTAGGATGGAACCATGGCAGTTAAGGCGGTGTCAAACTGCATTATTTCTACAGTGTAGATGCACCCTTAGTCCAACTCACTAACCACTAGACCTCCCTCGCCCTTTGGTACACCTTTTTACATGCAATTTTCCTCAATATAAGGCACACATATTTCCCCAATATTTATGCCTAGCAGTTTTTTTAAAAAGAAACTGAGCTCAAAACTACATCAAAACTTCTAGAGAAATGTACAATCTGAGTGCGTATTGATCCACATGTTACAAATTTGGTGACTTTGCTTAAAACTAAGGACCAAATGGAATTCTCTCCTACTGCTCTTAGAGCACAACCAAAAAATACATGACTACGGGTGGGCTCCTACTTACGGAGAAGGCCTGGCCACGGGACAAAGGCATCACAGTGGGCAGATGACGATCCTCTGACCCCCAACACTCATTGAGCTTCGAATTTCGAACAATCACATTCTCGTTGAACCGGGGGTTTATATGGAGGGCAGTGGTGTTACCTGCTTTCAGGTTGATGTGGAACCTACAAACACACACACACAAAAAATGATTAGACGATTCAAATTGACCGATTGGAGGGAACACTCGACATCAACAGCACTCAGAAACTGGTTGGAGAGTATTTCTGCTTGTTGGTTCACTTTGCTGCTAATCTGATAGGCAGCATTTACTTGTCAACAGTGGAGCTTTAGAGGAAAACCCCCCAGGTAAAACTGCTGAACTAAACTTTGCCGCCCAATTCAATTCTGTTTTTCCTTGTGTGTTTTTTTCCGGGCTGTGAGGCCATGTTCTGGAATAGTTACTTTCTGACACTTCGCCTGCATCTGTGGCTGGCATCCTCAGAGAATGAGGATGCCAGCCACAGATTCTCTGAATATGCCAGCCACAGATGCAGGTGAAACATCAGAAAGAAACCATCCCAGAACACGACCTCACAGCCCGGGGAAAAAAATCAAGGAAAATCTATGGATGCCGACCGTGAAAGCCTTCAACTTCACATTGATTCTGTTTGTTTTTGGATTCAGTCAGGATGGAGGTTCTCTCTCTCGCCTTCAAGGTATTTAAATAAAATTAGCACAACAAAATCAAAAAGAAAGGTTTTGCTAAATATCGTCGGACTCCCCTATCCGTGGGACCAATATCCACGGTTTCAGTTATCTGTGGGACACAAAATAGGGACATATAACATAGAGATGCGCTGGAAAAATGTCTAGAGAACCAATAATCTCCAAGCACTATAAAAGGCAATTTTTTTTACTGTTGGATAGAGTAATAAAAATCAGTAAAATTTTTACTGTTGGATAGATTATTAGAGTCCACCTCATCAGAGGCATAAAAAACCTTCCATTGGCAAATATATACTTGCAGACAGATATGGGCAGGAGAATTGTAAAAAGTGGGGTCAAACAGTAATACAATCAGATCCCTCTATCTGCAGGGGTTCAGTTTCCAGACTTACCATGGATACTGGAAACCATGGATAACAGTGAACCCTGTTAAAATAAAGCACTTCCAGCTAAGCTTTCTATAGAGTTGTGTCGGAGGACCTAGAAGATGCCTAGAAAGGATACTTTTACTTTGTTGTTTTTGTTGTTGTGTGCCTTCAATTCATTTCTGACCTACAGCAACACTAAGGTGAACACATCACAGGGTTTTCTTGGCAAGATTTGTTCATAGGGGTTTTGTACTTGCCTTCCTTGGAGGCTGAGAGAGTGTGACTTGCCCAAGGTCACCCCGTGGGTTTCTATGGCCAAGCAGGGATTCGAACCCTGGTCTCCCAGGCTCATAGTTCAATGCTCAAACCACTAGACCACGCTGGCTCTCCTGTGTCCTAATATTAACATGTTAATGCTAAATAATTAAAACAAATCCATTTGGTAACATTAAACCATTTTAAAAAGGGAATAAAATTAATTTGTTGACTGATTCATTGAATTAAGAAATCATTAAAAATGACTAAAAATAGCCAGTAGTGAATTAAAGAACAGTTCTTAGTTGCTCGAAATACAGTACTGTTGGCATTTAGTGCTTAAAGTACTGCATTTTGAAACCACTGTTGAACATGTTAACAAATCAGGAGAGAAATTGATTTGTAATTATTTACGTCCAGTTATTACAATGTATCCATGGTTAAGTCTCACCTTGTTCACTTATACACACATTCTCAAAAATGAGTAACCACAAATAAATGACAAGGAAATGCCAACTTTAAGTACACCAATGAGTTAAGGGATTTATTTGTTTCACTAATTGCAAGGTATGGAGTGGACTAGATGGCCCTAGAGGTCCCTTCCACTGATTCTATGTTGCCTTTTGAGGCAAAAAAAAAAAAATCCCACATAGGGACAAGATTGTAGAAATTAGTTTAAAAGCACAAATCACAAAACAAATATTTAAAACTAAAAGAGCAGAATAAACACCACCCAGACTAGCAACCAACATACAAGATTCCATAGCAAAAAGGCAGAATATAAATAAATTATATTATTATTATTAATTATATTATTATTAATTATGTTATTTAGAAGAAACAGAGAAGAATACAATATAATTTGTTATTTTTAAAAAATCCATTCTAGCATTATCAGTTTAAGCAGACTGGAATCTAAAGGTCTATTAAGCCCCATTTAAATACAACATCTTCTACAAAGTTGATTTTGGGTGATTTACCTGGAGGCATTCGGTGACACCATTCCTGAGAGTATAATAGATTTGGATGGGAAAAGGCCTCCAAAGATTGCACCACGATAAGGCACAGGCTGTGGACAAAAAATAAATGCTCAAACCCATGCAGCAACAAGGTGGCAAATATCTTTGTTTCAGTTGTCCTCCCAACCTTCACCAAAATTCCAAAAACGTCATCAGTACACATGGTCACATCTGTGTGTGTGTGTGTGTGTGTGTGTATTTTATAACAGTGGCTCTTAATTTTTTCTTTACCTGGGACCCCTTTTAAATGTCTTTTGTTGAGGACCCCCAAGACTTAACTTAAAATTTAAAACAACAAGAAGACTAACAATAACACAATTAAACCACCCATTAAACCTTCCCTCAAAGGCACTGGAGTGGGAGGGAAGACTTTTCTCCTGCTTCTTCCTGCAAGTTTGTGGTTGGAGTGGATTGAATGGCAATGCACAGGCCAAGCCAGCCAGCCAGCCAGTGCCTTGGCTCCTGTCACATGGCCTTTCCACTGCAGGGAGGAGGTGGGCCAAGCAGCCTTCAAGCCTTTGCAGACCCCGCTATGAGGACATTGCGGACCCCTGGGGGTCCTCGGACCACAGGTTAAAAACCACTGATGTATAACATGTTATGCAACATAAAATGTACATATGTTCCAGAAGGGGGGAAAGGTTGTTTTTCATCTGTAAAAGATGCTACTATCACATTCTTTAGATTTTTAAAAAGAAAGCCACCCCCCAAAAACAGGAAAAATGTTTTTCCCCTACCCTGGCTTCAAAATTTCAGAAATTTAACATCTCTACTGAAGCCCCAATCTAAGTCTGACACATTCACAATTGGCTAGAAATATTTTTGCCATTCAAATTGTCGCTTCACTACATAATAAATCAGAAGCTCATTGTATTCCATTGTACTGCCATCAAGGTTCAAGATACTTACATAAGTTTGTGGTGGAAAGTATGGTCCGGGTGGAAAGTTAGGACCTTGCTATAAACAAAAAAGGACACAAAGCTGTGACTGTGTACACACAATTATGTATTCTAAATATACAGATAAACCCTAATTAATGAAGTAGATGCATTACTTCTTTAACAAACAGTTTGATACCAGAGGCAGAAATAATATGGAAAGCATAGCAATAAGTTCAGAAACCACCAAAAAAAAAGGAAAACAGCCAACATGTTAAACAGAGGCTGGATGCCCATCTGTTGGGGGTGTTTTGATTGTGTATCCCTGCATGGCAGAGGGTTGGACTAGATGGCCTTTGTGGTCTCTTCCAGCGCTATGATTCTATGGCCTAATCCACACTACAGAAATGATCCCATTTGAAACGGGATTATTTGCCGTGGGTCCTGCCTATGGAACCCTGGAATTTGTAGTTTTGCAACGTCTCAAGCCTTCTCAGCCACAGTGCTGGTGCCTCACCAAACTATAAATCCCAGGATTCCATAGGAAGGAGCCGTGGCAAATAACCCCATTTCAAACTGGATCTTTTGTATAGTGTAGATGTGCCCTATGTTTCAGCAAACGTTTTATCCAAAACGAACGGGCACATGTGAAATTAAACAACCAAGTCAGGTAAGCCTTGCATAAGTAGTCAAAAGATATTCAACCTTCTAGTGACCACCTGAAGGCTTCTTCCGAAATGCACCTTTTTCTTTTACCAGCCTCCACTCCTTAGCCTTTCCATTTTGATGGAGAAATGTATGTTTTTGTTTTTCCTATGAAGGGAACTGGTGACGCAGGCCTATCTGCTCTCCCCTTTTCTCTCTGTTTTGCTGTTCACAGACACTCAGTAAGAGATCCTGGGGGCAGCTGCGCTTTGCCTTTCCTGTTGTAGCCAGGCACACCCAGTTACCATAAGCTCAGCTAGACTAAAATCCCATTCTTTCCCAGTTCAAGTTCAACACGAAGCAAATACAGAACCAATTTGGCAGGTTGTTCTGTACTGTCAATTTTCTACTTACCGGAGAGGTTGTTTTGCTTTTTTAGAAACTGCAGAGGGGATTTTTAAAGCATTTAAAAATGGAATTCCACCAACTTGAAATGGTACAGTCCACTCTATTCCACTATTCCACTGCTGGCTCATTTTCATAGAATCATAGAATCACGGAGTTGGAAGAGACCTCAAGGGCCATCTAGTCCAACCCCCTTCTGCCATGCAGGAATACACAATCGAATCATTCCGACAGATGGCCATCCAGCCTCTGTTTAATCTCATTTTAATTTCATCCATCTGAAATATGTAGTAGTGAAACGCCAACAAACTTCCCCTGTTTTTTTTCCACCTTGACCCAAGAATGATTATAACTGGAGACAAAAATGAATTCTGTAACTTACCGGATAGGCAGGTAGAAAACCTGGATTGGGTTGAAATGCAGAATTGGTCTGGAATGTAACAAAAGGAAATTGCATTAGCAAACGGCATCCCTGAGGTACAGCTATTAAATGGCACCAGCAGCATGCAGAAGAGACATCAGAACGGTATTTTATTAATTCTGCTATTGCTGGCAAGGGCTCACTGGCATCAAAAGGGATTTTCATGCCCTGAGAGTACAGTCCTCCACTTCCCACTCTGAGACTCAACAACGACCAAAAGTAAAAGAACTTTGCAAATGGAAATACAACTGCTGCTCAGAAATGTTCCAAAATCCGAAATATCCCATAATCCAAAATTGTCCATACAAATGGCTGATATAGTGATGATACCTTTGCTTTCTGATTGTTCAGTTTACAGAAACTTTGTTTCATGCACAAAATCATTAAAAATATGATGTATAAAATTACCTCCAGGGTATGCGTATATGGTGCATATGAAACATAAATGAATTTCGTGTTTAGACTTGGGTCCCATCTCCAAGATCTTGTTATGTATATGCAAGTATTCCAAAACCTGAAATATTCCAAAATCCAAAGCACCCCTGGTCCCAAGCATTTTGGATATGGGAGACACAACCAGTAATTTGTTTTAATCAATGCTGTAAGCTGCCTTGGGTCCTATAAATACATCTTGAGAGTTTCCTTGTGCCCGCAATACACCCCCTTTTGTAGAAGAGTAAGGCTATGGTGATGATACAAGCAATAGCACCCATCTGACTATGGAAAACAGAGGGAGTGTTACTTAGATAAAGCAATGGTGAGACCAAGGGAGGAAAGGACAAGCAAGCAAGAGAAGATGGAGGGAGGGAAGCTTACCATTGCTGCTGTGCTCGCATTCCAGATATCTGGAACCTGAAAGATAGAAAATCAAATTAGTCCTTGTTTTTCAGTGGTCTAAGCAGGTGCAGCCAGGATAGTACAACAAGAAAAAAAGTTGGTGAATTAAAAAAAAAATCTTGGGTGGGGTGTTTCCCCAATTCCAGGTTCCATATTGGTCCAGGCTATTTGAAGAACCTATCTCCAGATATGAGCCTCTTTGAACTCTAAGATCCTCTGGGGAGGTCCTTCTCTCTGTTCTTCTCAAACTTGTTTGGTGGGGAAAAGGAAGAGGGCCTTCTTGGTGGTGCTCCCAGATTTCAAAACTCCCTTCCCAGGGAGGCCAGGATGGCTCCCTCCTTGCTCTCCTTCCATCAAGCAAGCAAAACATTCCTATTCTGCTAGGGTTTGAAGAATTGGCTGTGATAGGCTCTCAGTGGTGTCCTTTTAGTTTTTGAAAAAATATAGTCTTTTAATGAATTTTAAATGGCTTTAACTCTACAAATTGTTTGATTATTTTTAAAATAACTATTATACAATATGACTCCCATATTCCTGGACTTATCATGGAAACACAAAACCGCAGATAAAAAACCCTACTGAAATGAACAATATCTGGCCCAAGTGTATCATAGAGTTGTGCTGGAGGACCTAGAGATTCTTAGACAGAACACCTTGACAACCTTGTGAACTCCCTTGGATCATTAGGTGGGCGGAAATTGCAGGATATGGTACCGCTTAAACCAGGGATGGTTGTCATGAGGCCCTCCGTATATTGTTGGACTGCAAGTCCTAGCTTGTGTAGCCAAGGGTGAGAAATTCTGGGAGCTGAAGTCCAACAGCTGGAGGGCTGCAGGATTCCTTTCCTTGCACGAACTAAAGAAGCATGGAAATGAATTCAAATTTGACAGAAGATTTTGACTGTTCTGAGAGAAGAGTCTGAAGAGACAATTTGGAATGTTTGGGGCATGGTCCCAAATACTGTTCCTTTGGTGTACCTTCAAGTCAATTCTGACTTATGGCAACCCTGTCTATTTGACAAAATTTGTTCAGTGGGTTTGTCCTTGCCTTCCCCAGGGACTGAGAGAGGATGGCGTGCCCAAGATCACCCAGTAGGTTACCAGGGCTGAGCAGGGATTCGAACCCTGGTCTCTAGTCCTAGTTCAGCCACTCTAACCCTATACCATGCTGGCCTCAAATGTGGGGGAAGTAATTATTTTTAATGATTTTTTTTAACTGAACCTACATCTGTGTTTTCCAAAAGCTGGAAATAGTTACCCCTTCTCCTTCTCAAATCTCCCAGTGCTTGAACAACGTCCCTCCAAAAGAAGTCTCCGAAATAAGCCCTGTTATACAGAGAGAGGAGAGTGAGACCTCACAAGATCCCAAGAGGCCGTGCTACGTACGGTAGGGCCTTGGAAGTTAACGGATGCCACTTCCACGCCTCCAGAGATGCCAATGGCGTTCACTCTGGACAGGGGGATCCTGTGTTTGAACTCCAACAAATGCTTGCCATCCACAGCAACCTGAAATGTGCATAAGCAGAGATGAGGATTGTTCAGCATCCATTAACTTCTCCATGATCACCCTCCTCAGGATGGAACAAATCTGAGCATGAAATACTAAAGTTGACTAGACAAGAAGATATAATGCAGACCGATGTGCATGAGTGCAAATTTGCAGCAGCGTTCATTTGTATCCACGGCCTTTTGGAAAAATCTATTATATCTGAAGCTACCCGCATTTGAAATGCACATGTAGACCTGCCTGCGAATCAAGATGGTGGCAGAGAGTAAAGCGCATTATGATTCTTCACATGTGTTGTAGCTGCTGCACAGTTGTATTTTTTTTTTTTGTACTTGTAAAAAAAAGGTGCTCAAGTGCAACATTCCATTTATAAAAAGCTTGTTGGTCACCTCAGTGCAGAAAAAAGCGCACACTCGATAACACGAAAATTTTAAAATGGTGCTTTTGGCACTTCCTCACCAGCAAGCCTACCCGCCCACCCCCGGTGCATGTCCAACCAATCTGCTCTTGGGAAAAAAACCCCACAGAAAATCCTAAATTTAAATTTTTTTTAGAAAAATTAAAAAAAAATTATTTTTTTTTTAAATGTTAAAATTGGCTTTACCCCAGCTTCCCACCGGCTTTGCCTTGGGCATCATCAGGACTGGCTGGAAGTAAATCAGGGTAAAAGCCCTGCATCATTTGGACTGCAGGGCTCCAAGATGAGGGGGAAACCAGGGTAAACTGCCCATCATGCCCTCAATTAAACTTGTCTCCTGTTCGATGTAGAGTTTTAAAAACACATACCTGATGTTCCCTTCTGATGATAGGCCGAACAGCAGGGGGGTGGTTATGGGGGACAAAAATGAGGGCATTGGCCCCAAAGAAGAATGATACCCCCAATGAATTATTTTTTCATCCCCCAAATTTCACTTTTGCCTGAGCCTTTTTTTTCCCCCCTTTGGATGCTTAAATTCTTACTTCCAAATGCTCAACTGAAGCTTTAAGTTAACGCAATGCTATAAATTTGGGGAAGGAAAATTTCTTGGGGGAATTCTTATTGCAAGGGTCCAACACTCTCATTTTTGCCCCCCACCCCTGCTGTCATACAATTTTAGCACTTAGCCAAAATGCCCACACAAACCCCTTCACCACCTTGTTTATAGACTGTGAAGTTGGAGTGGGAGGGATCCAGCAGATCTGGAGCAGCCAGGTCTACAAGGGCAAAGTGTGGGACTCACTGAACAGCAGCAGCAATCACACCCTCCCTCCAAAAGGTTTACAATGTGGGTAGGATGTATCACTATGATCAACTTTATGTTCTTGCTTTGGAGATATATATTCTCTCCCTCCCCCTCTCTGTGCGTATGTGAAGATCACAACAACTGCCACGACATGGAGCAATGGCTTCAAACTACAGGAAAAGAGACTCTACCTCAACATTGGGAAGAACCTCCTGACAGTAAGAGCTGTTCGGAAGTGGAACGCACTGCTGCCTGGGCGTGTGGCAGATTCTTCTTTGGAGATTTTTAAAGAGAGGCTGGATGGCCATCTGTCAGGAATGTTTTGATTGTGTATTCCTGCAGGGCAAAGAGGGGTTGGACTAGATGGCCCTTGTGGTCTCTTCCAGCTCTATGATTCTACCATGTTTTGGTAAATTTCACTGCTTCCAAGAGAGAGCAGACAGCAGTTATAACAGCAACTGTGTGAGCACTGGTTTTGTGAAACAAGTCCCCTTCCTCAAAGCCTCTCTTTTCTGAGCTACAAACATTCTGCCTTTAAGCTGCTCCCTAATATAAATAGGGTTACAAAATGTCTTGGACCCCACTCGAAATACCTACCTGGCCTGTTCCACTGCATATGATTTGCTGAAGCTGGTGAGCACATTGTCTTATTGGAATGGAGATAAATACCTTCAAGTATCTATTGCTGTCCTGGTGATGGAGAAATCCACTACCTTCCAGGACACTGGACTCCCAACTCCCATCAATCCAGTCACCAGCTGTGCTGCTGAGGTGGATGGGAGTTGGAGTCCAACATGGGCATGGCTACAGGATCCCAACTCCTCTTTTAAAGTAGATCAGAAGAGATGGTTGCGTTGTGTGTGTGTGTCGGGGGGATTGTTGAGCTTGGCCATTTCCAGCTAAGACAGCTCAGGTATGTGCAAGTTCCTCAAATCTGCTTGACCCCAAGTTCCTACCAGGCCTTGGAAATTGCTACAGCCCTCTCTCGAAATAAGAAAGCCATGGATTACAAAGATACTCAAAACAATGGCTTGGAACCTGCGTGCACTCTTGGTATTTGAAATGTATTGGAAAGCATTTTTTGCCTGTTTAATTTCCTGCTTCAGCCCTAAGATTTGCAGATGGAGTAGATCTTCAGGGACATGGCTGCTATGCAGGGAAGGAGAACATACCCTCCTCCCCTGTTTTGCCAGCAGATTCTTCAACTGGGCCAGGAGCCTTCAAGAGAAGGAAGAGGTCCAGCCTTCAAATCAGCCTAGACTATGGCGAAGGAGGGAAAAGAAAACACAGGTTAGCCCATAAACTGCATTTATCTTCTTGGTACCTTAAAGGCACTGCTATTCACAAGAACCCGGATTTCAAATGGATGGCCTTTCCGGAACAGCATTTCTTGTTTCCTCTCTTCACGTTGCCAGTTACCCCTTTCAAATGAATTCAACACCACACAACCCTCGTCCAGTCGAGGGTTGAAGTGGAAAGCAACATCAGGTCGAGGTGAAGGGGCTAAGCCACACTGGAAGTCAATCTGGAATCTGCAACAGAAAAAGAATACAGTTGTCCCTTCATATTCGCTGGGGTTTGGTTCCAGCACACACACACACACACACACACACACACCGTGGATACCAACATCCGTGAATACTCAAGTCCCATGATATGCAATGGCATAGGAAAATGGTGTCCCTTATATAAGATGGCAAAATCAAGGTTTGCTTTTTGGATTAAGAAGATTTTCAAGCCGTGAATACCTAAATCCATGGATATCAAATCCATGGATACAGAGGGACAACTGTACTGGGACCGGGGGCATTATTCAAAAGTGGAACTGGTTGAAAAGCAACACCCAGTCTTTTTTAAGCTTGCAAATGCACGTTTCTAGGATGGAGGACCATCGCCTCCCCAAAATACTACTCTACGGTGAACTCGCCACGGGTCAGCGTAAGAGGGGCGCTCCAAAAAAGCGATACAAGGACTCCCTGAAACAACATCTCAGGCTTGGCCAAATTGATCACCAACAATGGTCCGCCCTGGCCTCACATCGGGAGGCATGGAGACGCACTATCCACAATGCTGCAGCCTTATTTGAGAACTCACGCCGAACAAGTCTTGAAGAGAAACGACAACGCAGAAAGAATCACAACCCAGAAATATCACCCAAGGAGACCTTCTGCTGTGCTTTCTGCAAACAGACTTGTTTATCTCGGATTGGCCTTTTTAGTCTTCAGCGCGCTTGCAGAAGGCGCGGGATGAGTCCTTCCTGAATCTTCGTTTGCGAAGAAAAGCCAGAGGAGAAAGATATGACTGAACACTACTAGATAGTGCCAAGTCAACTGAGAATAGACTGAGTGTGTGTGTGGCGGGGGGGAGACAGTGCATTGAGTTGACTGAGAGGGGAAGAAAGCAGCAGCAGTGATCGAAAAGCCGACCAAGAGTTGAAGGTGTGGTACATGGCTGTAATTTAAATCTGTTGGAACAGCAGAAAGTTGAAAAATGAGCCCCTGTATCTTATTTCTGAAAAAGAGCTACATTTTAGCTCTGAAAAGGAGGACACGTCCAGGAAAAGGAGGACATATAGTAACTGTAACTAAATCAAACCAAACATGAGGACTAGCAGCTTATATCTATTTATCTGCAAGGCCGCAAACCTACCTAAAACTCACATTCTCTTCCCAGAATTGTTCATACGTAGATAGTGATCAGAGTTACTCTCCGTGGAGGAAGAGTTGCATGTTCAGAAACACCATTTTGCCACCACTTCACATGTTTTAGTACTGCCTTGATATTATGAAAACAGCTTCTAAACCTGTTTGAGGGGACTATGCATACCCTAACCTCTCCCGTTCCTCATACCCTGAATGGACGACTCACCTTTTACAGGAAAGTTGAACACTTCCGGAGATCAATACCATCATCCCATCTCTGAGGCCTCCATAAATGTGACCAGTAAACGGAAGGGACTGGTGAGAATTAAACAAAGAAAGCACGAATTACATGGAGAGTCCTCTCCTGCTTGCTTGCCCAAGCCTTCTGGGTTTTAATTCATCTGTTTTCAATTCTTGTAATTGTTGGAAGCCTTTAACAATTGTTAAGTTGTACAGTTGTAAAGAATATTCACATTTTTTTCTTCTCTTCAGTAAGAAAGGGTGTCTTATTACATCAAGGCACGCAGTTGGGAAAAAAAACTATCATGATTTTTCACATCTTGGGAGTTTTGGATAATACAGTTGTACCCCCCTATCCACGGAACCAATATCCACGGTCTCAGTTATCCATGAGCATACCTACCATAGAGTCTTCCTAGAAAATGCCTAGGGAGGCATGCTCTCTAGACATTTTCTAGGTCATCAAGGCAACTCTATAGTATTTGTAACTGGAAATCCCATTATTTCAATGGTGTTCAGTGTTTTCTGTGGTTTCCAGTATCTGCGGTAAGTCCGGAAAATGACCTCCCACGGATATGAATGTAATTTCAAAAAAAGGGAGCAAAAATGCATTTTGCACAAATTACAATGCTTTTTGCACAAAAATGTTGGATTTGTGCAGAGAAGAAAACCTTCACAGCATTTTCACAGCAGTCTGGAAGTGTGAAAAAAACATTCAAAAATGTACAGAAATTCTTATAATCTTTCAGGGGGGGTATTTCTCATTTTTGTAAACAAGAAAGGAAGAAGAGAAGATGCCCCTCTTTACTGCCCACTGCTACAGCAGGGATGGGCAACTGTGGGAGGCTGCATTAGCCCCCTCCAGAGACCTTGGAGAGATTCACCCCCCCTTAAAAAAAAACCCTCCCAAATATTCACACCCCTGGGAGCTTGGTGAGCATTTTTACCATGTTTTCAGGGCCTCCTGGGCCATTTTAGACCCAGGGGAGCCCTTTTTTAACAACCCAAAATGAGCAGAAGTCACTTTTTTTACTCTTGGGAGGCCTTGGGGACCACAAAAACAGCCCTGGGGAGACCGTATGTGGTGCACACGCTGCACTATGCTCCCCTCCCCTGCATTACAACATGGTTGAAAAATACAGGCATTACTGCAGGGGGTGACAAGAGGGGGTATAATAATGACTATGGAATTATCATTTATATCCTGCCTTTTTCCCAATAATGAGACTCAAGGCAGCTCATACTTTCTTAAAAACAGTGCAGCTTAATAATGATATAAAAACATTGGTTAAAAAATATATAAGTTATTTAAAAACAATTAAACAATCTGTAGAGTTAAAATGATGTGAAATTCCTATAAAAGACAATTGAAAAGATCAACAAAACAGCACAGCAAATCATACAATCATAGAGTTGGAAGAGAAGAGCCCACAAAGGCCATCCAGTCCAACCCCCTGCCATGCATCCACAATGTAGAAATAAGGCAGATTGACACCACTTTAACTGCCCTGGCTCCAATCCTATAGAATCCTGGGATTTGTAGTTGGTGAGGCACTAGCACTCTTGGGCAGAGAAGGCTCAGGACCTTGTAAAACTACAAATCCCAGGATTCAATAGTACGGAGCTCCCGCACTTGTCAAACTGCATTATTTCTGCAGTGTAGATGCACCCATAGTCAATTTCTAGAAGACTAGTGGAATGGGAATGTTTTTATTCACCAGTGGAAGGAGGATGTTTCAACGTCTGGGAGCAGACATGGAAAGGTGTGCTCCCGCTTTCCTTCCAAACATGTAGCCATCCACAGTCCCAGTGCAGCCCCCAACCTCTGGCAGTTGTTCCCCCAATCAAAATTGTCCTTTCAAACCTTCTTCAGGGCTAAATGCAGCACTCCCTTGACTGCAGAAGACCATATTCCATAGACTTGCAGGGACAAATGGCACTTTTTTTAATGTTTAAAAAACTAAACCAAGATTGTGAGTTTGGAAAATGAACCTTTTGGACTGTGATTCCCACAATGCCCCAGCCATGCTGGCTGGGTTTTTCTTGGGCGGGGGGCCAATTTGTAGAGTCCTTTCACACTGCGCAATTACAGTGGCATGATTCTATTTTAATAGCAAAGGCAACATCCTATTGAATGATGGGCAATGCAGTTTAGGCAGGGGGATGGAAAATTCGCAGCCAGACAGGTCTATGGCCTCCCCAAACTACAAACCCCAAAATTCCAGAGGGGTCAATTCTGCCCCCTGTGCTTTTCAATGTCTACATGAAGCCACTGGGAGAGGTCATCCAGAGCTTTGGGGTTGGGTGTCTATCTCTTCTTTATAACTGATGCCAAGGAAGCTGTGGCAGTACTGAGTCATTGTATGGATGCAGTAAAGAACTGGATGTGTTGCTTTTGCCATTTTGGTCCCCCCCCTCCTTCCGAATAGTGTGGATTGGTGCATGATCCCATTTAGACAGGTAGGATTCTCAACAAATTTCGTGAGGGTTTTTTGACTGTTTAGGCAGGCCCCAAGATTTAACTGAAGGGATTGTTCCCAGCTCAAGGTGAAGTGGGGGGATTCCTCCTTCTCGCTTACTTTGGGAGAAGGAACTTTTAAATCTGGCTTCCTTGTTTCTAGCCAGAAGGGGGATGCACAGCAGAGCATAGGGAAAGCCCTGGTGCCGCTATGAAAAAAAAAAAATCTAAGGAAACTCACAGACTCCTTGGAGAGTCTTTGCAAAATGCAGCAAAGAAATGAATGAAGCCTTCCAAAATTTTAGCAAGCTGCTGCTCTACTAGGTGAGCTGAAGATTTGCACTCAGCTCTTTCGTTTTGTCCAAAGTTGCGCCCAACAAAATAGGAGAAAATTTGTGTTTCTGGTGTGTCTTTGAATTCTCCTCCTCCTGATGTTATATCCTTTGACATAATAGGGAGAGAGCTGGGCTGGGCTTCCTATTTCAGAGGCTGTGAACTTCCTGTTTACCACACACTTTCCTTTCTGTTAAGCAAAAGAGGCCAATGCGTTGCAAAACAGCTCCATCACAAGATGCTCCCCCATGAGGTGGACTTGCCAACTAGGGAGAAAGTCCCAGTTTGGAAAAGTTACTTGTCCAAACTCTGGAAATGCTCCCCAGCTAAGAGAAGCAAAAGATGCAACCTGTCCATGATGTTAATCTGTTGCAACTTTTAAAACTTGTTTTCACTGGCTAAATGGTTCCATATGCTTTCAGTCTGTTTGAATTATTTTGGTTTTTTACCTGATTTAAATATTCAATTGTTTTAAATGGCTTAAATTGATTTTTGTCTGTGTTCTTGATTTTACCTGAGATCTTGTGTTGTAAAGTGAGACACAAATACGGTGGGCCCTTGGATTGGTTCCAGCCCCCCTCCCCACCCCAGGTGGATTAAAAAATCCATGGATCCTCAAGTCCCATTACATACAATGGTAAAGTAAAATGGTGCCCCTTATATAAAATGGCAAAATCAAGGTATGCTTTTTGGATTATTTTTTTTTAATTTGAAATATTTTAAAGCTCTGGATGGCTGAATCAGTAAATGCATAATCTGTGAATATGGTGGGACAACTGTCTCTCTCTCTCTCTCTCTCTCTCTGGCTTTTCTTCGCAAACAAAGATTCAGGAAGGACTGTATTTTAAGAATAAATAATTAAAGGATAGGCACTTACTATGGGTGTAACACACAACCCCAACCGGCCAGGGCCTCTGCCATGCTACTACAAGACAGGGAAGGGATTCCTTTGGAGGTAATCTTTTGGGTGGGCAGAAGTATGTCAGGCCATAATTTTGGTCAACTTTTTTTTTTTAGGCAAAGAATACTCAGAGATGGTTTTGTTGGTTTCTTACTCTGAAATACATCCTACATCACCTTACATTTGGTGGTGGTCTCCCATCCAAGTACTAACCAGCACTGACCTTGCTTAGCTTCAGGACCTGGTGCCTTTAGGGTATTTAGGCCCTCTCTGTTGATACATAGGCAAAATTTTCCACAGCTACACACACACTTCCAAGGAGAATTTAAAACCGAATGGCTGCTTGTGTGGATCTTGGGTGTGGATATCAGCAAACCAGTCGTCAGAATTTCTGTATCTGGAGCGTCTTTTTAAAAAATTTGTGGGCCTTAATTGTCCATTCATGACCAAACCACCCTCCAAATACTGTGCATGAAAACAAAGAAAGCTCATGATAATATATCTTTATGGGGGGGGTTGGGGGGGTTCATTCCCCTGAGCTATTGTGAGAATTGCAGCTAAGCTCAGAGGCAACAGGGGAGTGGTAGATAATACCATTCTCTCTACTTATCAAAGAATCCTTGTACTATGACCCTGCAAACTCTGAGTCCTTAGGGAGAGTCAGAGCCAACAGTGGCTACAGCTTCCACCCTCTCTCAATCTGCTACCTCTCTTTCTTTCTCTCCTTCTCCCACCCAGTACAGTAGTTTGTCATGGAATAGCCAGGTCCTTCTTGCCAGAGGTCTGGCCTGCAAAGCGTTGTTGTTGTGTGCCGTCAAGTTGTTTCTGACTTACAGTGACCCTAAGGTGAACCTATCACGAGGTTTTCTTGGGAAGATTTGTTCAGAAGGGGTTTGCCTTTGCCCTCCTCTGAGGCTAAGACAGTGTGACTTGCCTAAGGACACCCAGTGGGATTCTGCAGCCAAGCCGGGATTCGAACTCTGATCTCCAGGGTCATTAGCCAAGGCTCAAACCACTCTACCACACTGGCTGTCTCCAGCAGAGAGAGGGCTTTTTAATTCAAGCCAAGGGCTGCACACTGTCCTAGGCAGAACTTGGGACTGCTTTGATTATGTCTTCCTGCAGGGCAGGGGTTGGACTAGATGGCCCTTGTGGTCTCTTCCAGCTCTGTGATTCTTTTATTTATTTATTTATACCCCGCTCTTCAGCCACTATGAAAAAACACTTCAATATTGCAACTCCCAGGACCCTCCAGCATGGCCCACCCCCACTATAACATGTAAGGCGTTCAAGCAGCTAATTCCATCCATGGCCGTCCCAGTTTTGTGCTTTAATTTTTCAGCCAATGCTCAATGTTCTGTGGGCCAGTCAGCACTCACTGGTCTGTGGCTTAAAACTACAGTATTTGCATTTTTTAAAGACGCAGATGGCAGTAGGGAAAAAATGTGAGACCAAACCAGAGGCGGGGGTTGAAGTAAGCCCTTTCAAAAAAAAACCCTCTCCCCCTCAAAGTGTTAATCTGCATCCAAATCATGCTTTGCCTGGGACACCGGAAAATTGCCAAGAGCAAAAATTACAATTCAAAATGTTACAGACAGACACATCACTACTCAAAAGTACGTCTGATAGAGCTCATTAGGTCCTACTCCCAGGTAAGTGTGTATAAGATTGTAGCTTTAAAGACCTGGTTTAAGCTGAGAAGAAGCCACAATATTGTTATTGTTGTTGTTGTTACTATTATGTACTACTATTACTGTCCCAACTTTCACAGTTCAGGACTCAAATCAGCTTATAACAATTTTTTTAAAACATAGTTAAAATACAATACACAGTTAAAATAAACATTCACAAAATACAAAAAAAATTAAAAATTGATCAATAAAAAATTAAAACCAGATTAAAACATATGCCATTAAACACACATGGCAGGGGGTTGGACTGGATGACCCTTGTTGTCTTCTAACTCTACAATTCTATGATTCTACACATACACCAGCACAACAATTTGGAAAATTCAGGATGTTGTTAAGATGACAGTTTTAGCAGCTTCTCAGGAAGAATGGTTCTCCCTCACCTTTGCTCTGACGGTGCTAGTTTTCTCCCTGCGGGGACTTTCCATTTTCATGTCACTTTTTGGCAGGCAGGAGCCCTTTCAATGAAGAAACATCTACTTCTGCCATCATTTCTATAGCTCTTTCTTCTGAAGGTTTTCTCACCTGTACGTAGCAACCCACCTCTGCAATATTCTCCACTGAAGCCATCATCCACGTGACTATACTTTTCAACACCAGCTTTAAAAATTCTTCAACCCTGATGTACTTTTAATCAGTGCACTTCCTAGATTTACAGTTGGATTCTATTTTCCAGGACTATCTTTCATCCTTGTTCTACCATTCACACTGTTATTCCCAGAATTTATGGGGGGGGCTGTTATTCATATATGGAGCCAAAAAGGCACTGCCCACCACCGCAACAAAAAGTTGCGTATTAATCAACTGACCCAAGCCAAACAATAAATAACTTTAGGAAATAAAATAAACTGTCAGGGACTCTCCCCTAACTATCCCAAAGAGGACTGTGTGTGTTCAGTAGTTCATAGAATAATAGAGTTGGAAGAGACCCCAAGGGCCATCCAGTCCAACCCCATTCTGCCATGCAGGAATACACAATCAAATCATATGCTGACTGATTTCTGGGGTGTGGAAGAAAGAGGAGCAATGGAATGGAGTCCTGTGGAGGAGGGCATGGCTGGCTGGCACCTTTCGCACTCCAAACCCTCACTTCCTCCAAGTCTCACTTCTAAATAAATCTGTTTATCTACATACAGTAAGAGCAGTTTGACAGTTGAATATGCTGCTGCCTTGGAGTGTGGTGGAGTCTCCTCTGGAGGCTGGATGCCCATCTGTCAGGAATGCTTTGGACTAGGGGTTGGACTAGATGCCCTTGTGGTGTCTTCCAATTATATGATTCTGTACTTACCTACCCACAGTGAGTCTTACTGTTTGTAAAACAGCCCTGGAAGTGGAAAGGCTACTGAAGGGGTGGTCCAGAAATAAATGGAATATTAAAGTGCTGACAGACATCCATTGAGAATCAAGCTTTAAATCTTTGTGCTACTTGGGATTTTTATATTTTTTAGGTGGGGGGGGGGTAAAGGCAGCAGAGTTAAACCAATGCGAAGCATGCAAGAAAAGTCCCCCACCCACAAATCACTGAACAGTTACCTGTTCCATTCCCAACTCAGAAAAGTGACTTTGTGGGTCACCCCACAAAGAATTCTGGCAACAGCGCGGCTCAGGGATTCTGGGAGTTGCAATCCCAGCTTCTCTTCCAAGAGCTTGCTGGGGATGCTGGCGGTGGAGTGATGACAGCCCAGCCTGCCCCTTGACTTGGGCGCTTGTTGGAAGGGAAGGTTGAGAAGGGTCCCCCCAAAAGCACGCCTGCCCCCGGCAAAGCAACCCTTCCCAAGCAGATGACTCCCACTCCCATCATCCACCCCCTAGGGGGGGGACTCACCGGTCTGAAGTAGGGGGTCTGGAAAGCCATGCTCTGCTCTCTCCCGGGGCGAAACCGGAGCCAAGAAGGGAACGAAACCCCGCCGGGCGAGTCCGGGTCCTCGGAGGGCTCGGGCGGAGGAGAAACGAAAGTCCACCCGGGCCTTTGGGGGGTGGGCGTGGGCGTGGCAGAGGGCGTGGCTTATTTGGAGAAGGGGCGGGGGGCCAGCAAAGGGGGGCTCAACCTGTGGTTACATCTACGCGGTGTGAATCAGGGAGTTTGACACCGTTTTAAGGGCTGTAGCTGCCGCCCACGGGATCCTGGGATTTTTAGTTTTCCAAGGGCCGCACGGGCACTGCAGAACGCCTCCTGCTGGACACCCCTTTAGCTGCCACAAGGCTCGGTCCTATGGAATCCTGGGATTTGTAGTTTTCCAAGGGCCGCACGGGCACGGCAGAACGCCTCCCGCTGGACACCCCTTTAGCTGCCACGAGGCTCGGTCCTATGGAATCCTGGGATCTGTAGTTTTCAAGGGCCGCACGGGCACTGCAGAACGCCTCCCACCCCTTTAGTTGCCACAAGGCTCAATCCTATGGAATCCTGGGATCTGTAGTTTTCTAGGGGCCGCATAGGCACTGCAGAATGCCTCCAGCTGGACACCCCTTTAGTTGCCACAAGGTTCAGTCCTATGGAATCCCGGAATTTGTAGTTTTCCAAGGGCCGCATGGGCACCGTAGAACGCCTCCAGCTGGACAACCCTTTGGTTGCCACAAGGCTCAGTCCTATGGAATCCTGGGATCTGTAGTTTTGGGAGAGATCCAGGCTTCTCTGTCAGAGGGCTCTGGTACAGCAACAAACTACCAATCCCAGGATTCCACAGCATTGAGCCAGGGCAGTTCAAGCATGTCAGAGTGGATTGGTTCTGCAGTGCAGATGCAGCCAAGGTCTCCAGCCCTCTTCTCTGCCCAAGAGTGCTGGTGCCTCACCAAACTACAAATCCCAGGAGTCTGTCGCATGGCCTCATGACAGCTAAAGTGGTGTCAAGCTGCTTTATCTCTACAGTGCAGATGACACCCTCTTCCCCTGGCCCTGAGAGTAAAAGGAGAGCAGTACAATTTGCCTCTCCCTTTGACAGGGATTTATTTCTTACCTTTTTGCAACAAAGTAGGGGGCATGTGTCAAGTTTAGGCTTTTTGGTTTAATTTAAAGGAAGTACTGTATATTACTTATAGAATATAATACGTAGTTGGGGGGGGAGTCAGTAACTGTAGTTCTAGTTTAGTTTTGCATTTGTTTATCTTTTTAGTTAATTTAGTTATGTGTGTGTGTGCTTTGTCTATTGTGTGTGTTTTATATATTTAAAAAATAGGTTTTTATGTTTGTGTCTAATAATAATATATAGGAAAGAAAGAGAAAAATACTACTGTATACCCGTCCTCCAAGGGAATTGACAGGGACAGGCTCAATTAATTCTCTGCTGTCCCACTTTTCACCTGCTTTTAAAATGTCCCCATTTCTCAACCCTTCTCCCCCCCTTCGCATTTTGTCCTTGGCTTACTTCCATTGTTGCAAACTGAGTTTAAAGCGCTGAAGCAGTGTGAAGTCAAAGGCTTTTACGGCCGATATCCATAGATTTTCCTTGTTTTTTTCTGGGCTGTGAGGCCGTGTTCTGGAAGAATTTACTTCTGACATTTCGCCTGTATCAGAAGTAAACTCTTTCAGAACATGGCCTCACAGCCCGGAAAAAAAACAAGGAAAATCTGCTGAAGCAGTATTCACTAAATTAACTCTGCAGGGAGAGAAGAAAGGAGATGGAATCTTGCCCTTCCCAGTAGGCCCAGGCAAAAGCAAACTGCTGTATCATGTCCTAACTTGTGTGTTCTTCCTTATTAGTAATTTTTGTTCTCTTGTAATGCACCCATTGGCAAGGCAGAACGTCCTGGTTTTCATCTGTGAAATGCTGGAGGGTATGCAATGCCTCCCCCACTACACACACACACACACAAACACGTGAAAACCCATTTGAAAATTGAATCCAGTGTTCATCCAGTACAAAGCTCACAGAGCTCTTTATAGTGATATTCCAAGACATAGCTGTGTTAGTCTGTTGCAGAATAAAGAGATACAAAGCAGTCCTGAGGATTGACGATGGAGCAGGCTTGTTTTCTGCTGCTCCAGAGACTGGAACACGGAGCAATGGATGCAAGCTCCAGGAACAGAGATTCCACCTCAACATTAGGAGGAACTTTTTGACAGTAAGAGCTGTTCAGCTGTGGAACACACTCCCTCCGAGCGTGGTGGGGTCTCCTTCCTTGGAGGTCTTTAAACAGAGGCTGGATGGCCATCTGTCGGGGATGCTTTGATCAAGATTTCCTGCGTGGCAGAATGGGGTTGGACTGGATGGCCCTCGTGGTCTCTTCCAACTCTGCAATTCTATGATTGTATGATTCCTGTAGCCCAGCAGATCAAAACCTTTTCTTTACCAGGGACCCCCTTTAAATATCTTTTGTTGCCACAGACCCCCAAGACTTAACTCAAGATTTAAAAACCTAACAAAAACAATAGCAGTAATAATACCTGATGATAATAATGATAATAATAATAATAATAATAATGCAATTACACCATCCATTAAACCTTCCTTCAGAGGCACTGGAGGTGGAGGGAGGACTTTTCTCCTGCTTCTTCCTACAAGTTTGTGGCTGGAGCGGATTGAATGGCAATGTGCAAGCCAAGCCAGCCAGTCTTTGCCTTGGCTCCTGTCACATGGGCAGACCCCCTGTGACAGCATCACAGCCCTCTTGTGGTCCATGGACCACAGGTTAGGAACCACTGCTGTAACCACTTTGGGGCAGGCTGGAAAAAAAAATCTAACATAAGCTTTCCGGGGGGTTGTTTACACGGCAAAAATATTCCTCAAGGAATTCGCCTAGAATTCTGTTAGTTCCCACGTCTTCCGCATCTGCATCACCCTTTTCAGAAGGAGGGGGTCAAAAATACCCGTAAGTGGCGCACTTAATGACACCGCTGATTTTCTGCCTTTTTTTAAAAAGTGCCACAAGTTTGCGCATTATCGCATTTGGGAACTATCTGTCATTTTTAAATTCGCGATGTTAAATGTAGGAGATGTGGGCGGTTTTTAATAGTGACGCAACCGAAAACCTGCCTACACATCCGGCATCCCTATGTCCTTTGAAGCATCTGTAAACATCTTTCTTTTTCTTAATGGAGTCAGTCCAGAGAACAAAGAAGAGGGGCAGGGGAATAGCTTGGACTCATGCCGAAACTATTGATTTACTGGATCTTTGGGGGGAGGAAAAAGTACAGGAGCAGCTACGTCTATGTCACCAGAATATCGATGTCTTTGAGAAAATAGCCGCAGAAATGCAAAAACGTGGACACAACCGAACCCCGGAAGAATGCTGCACGAAATCGAAAACGATGCGTCAGAAATACAGGGAAATAAGAGATCATAACTCGAAGAGTGGTAATGACGCTGCAACAATGCCATACTATGCAGAGCTTCATGCCATTTTTGGAGTGGAGGCAAACATCTCTCCCAATAGAGTATCGCGGAACGCAAACCCTAATCGGAGATCTGTTCTCCTGAAGCCCAAAGAGCCCGTGTGCGTAAAAGAACAGGACGCTGGAACGTCCAAGGAGTCAATTATACTCTTTGATTCAGGTAATTTATTCATATTAATTTTCTAGCAGAGTAGCGAAATGACGTTCTGTTATACCATACTATTCTAACTGTTTAAAGTTCACTAATACACACAAATGAATCTATGTGCTGTTATTCTCTATCTGCAAATGCTACCTGGCTCTGGGCTTCCTCATATAAAATATGTCACTGTATCGATATCTCTGTGATGCTTGATTACGGGTAGTTTGACTACTTAATACCTTTATCTAATGTTGGTTTTTAAATCATTATTACCAATGTATTGTAGTGGGATTCATGTATGATTTTTTAAAAAATATATGCAGGTTATCGCTTTATCGATCTACCAATTTCATTAAATTATTACATTTCTTGCTTAAAAAACTGAAATACATAATGGTATATGTTTGCTAGGCAGAGAAATGGTGTATGTGACTGGCTTTTTACTATTGATGGCCTCAGGTTTGCTTTTATGGGCTCCAAAGGTGTGAATAGCTGTCTGTAATAGAAAGGCTTGCATTAGCACTTCAAAGGAACATGGCCTAGCAGTGTCAGCTTACAACTTGCTGGCTGAGCTGAAATTTTCCCAGCTACAACCATTATTTTTGTGTTGTTTTAAGTACTCATACTGACATATTTGCAAATAATTTCTACTAATGAACACTACTCTTTCAGGTTTGCAGACTTGTTATTCTGCAGGAGAAATCATTATAAGTGAAAGGTTGCATCAATACTTTTGTTGTTGCCCCAGGCAAGATTTCACCAAACCTGAGATGGAGGGATGTTTACATTAACACATCAAAGCATTGTTCAAATGACACACTCATGTAAGGCTTCACTGTTACATCTCTGAATGAGATACTGGGTCCTATTTTGATTTTTTGCTTAACATGCCTACAGTTTTTAATACCATGAAATGTGCTGTGAAACCACCTACTTCTACAATTGTTAATGTTGTATGATTATAACTTGGTGTTTTTTTTTTTAAGTATGTACTCAATTGTATGTCAGACAGTAATCCCATAATGATGACAATGCTGACGCATTAACCCATTAATTATATATGTTTATATCTTACTTCAGAACCACTAATGAATACCACAGATCCTGAAGAGACCCAAGTGGTGACGTTGACTTTAGAGGAAGTCCCATCTACCTCTACACCGACAGAACCAAATGATAATGACAGTCTTAAAGAACCATTGGATGAGGAGGAAGCAACACACTTTGAGCTGCAATGGAGTGCCCAGCAGCAAAGAAATAGTAACTGTCGTGATTGCAATCTTTAATACTTCTATGGATTATGTCCTCGCACGTTTACTTTATATTACAACTTTACATAATTGCAGACTTGTTATTCCTTTTGCAGGGTCTACTATCAGTAACCCAAGAGCAGCAATGACTCCGGCAGAGAGGCTTGCAGAGATCAGGGGGGAAAAAGAAAGGAAGACATTTAACACAGCAGAGGTTCTTCAGCACTCTTCTAAAATGATTGATAAAATGCTCTCCCAGCTGGATTATATGTCTCAGAAAGAGGAAGAACGTTTTGAAAAGTTATGTAAGGCCAATTCAGAGAGACTGGAGTATGAGGAACAAGAAAACAGGTTACTTAGAGAGGAGCATAGAAAGGACAGGGAGGGCTTTGAAAGTAGTATCAAAGAGCAAAATACACTTCTGGCTACTATGGTGCAGCATTTAGGTAATCTAACTTCGAAGGGGCCGACTATTAGGAGGGTTGTTAAAAAAAGGAAAACCTTAGAAGCAAAGCAACCAACTCCTTGTGTAAATTCTCAAGTAGAAGATGGTGGTGCAGTTAGAAGTGCCCCTCTTGCTTGTTCTAGGCCTGCACGAAAGATTAAGAAGCCAGAAATTATGAGTCTATGACACTATTGGTCATTAGCTTACAGTTCACTATGATTCCAAAGTTTTCCTGGGAAAAAAATGCTTTGCAAGTACAGTCACCCCTCCGCATTCGCGAACTTGACATTCGCGGTTTTGATTATTCGTGGTTTTGGGAGGGCCCCCCCAGGCCCCCCCAAAACCGCAACACGGGGCCTCCGGAGGCCCCGTGAAAGCCCTGGGAGGGAGCGGAGAGGGCCGGGGAGACCTCCACGGGGCCTTCGGAGACCCTCTGGAGGCCCCGCAAAGGCCTTGGGAAGGAGGGGGGAGGGCCGGGGAGGCCTTCACGGGGGCCCCGGAGACACTCCGGAGGCCCCATGAAGGCCCGGGGAGGGGGTGGGAAGGGCTGGGGAGGCGATCATGGGGCCTCGGGAGACGCTCCGGAGGCCCCATGAAGGCCTGGGGGAGGGCTGGGGAGGCCTCCATGGGGCCTCCAGAGATGCTCCGGAGGCCCCACGAAGGCCCGGGGAGGGAGGGGGGAGGGCCGGGAGAGGCCTCCGCGGGGCCTTGCTAGGCCCACGAAGGCCCAGGGAGGAAGGGGGGAGGGCTGGGAGAGGCCTCCGCAGGGCCTTGCTAGGCCCCACGAAGGCCCGGGGAGGGAGGGGGGAGGGTTGGGAGAGGCCTCCGCGGGGCCTTGCTAGGCCCCACGAAGGCCCAGGGAGGGAGGGGGGAGGGCCGGGAGAGGCCTCCATGGGGCCTCCGGAGACGCTCCGGAGGCCCCATGAAGGCCTGGGAGGGGGTGGGGAGGGCCAGGGAGGCCTCCATGGGGCGTCCGGAGACACTCGGGAGGCCCCATGAAGCCCTGGGAGGGGGTGGGGAGGGCTGGGGAGGCCTCCATGGGGCCTGCGGAGACGCTCGGGAGGCCCCATGAAGGCCTGGGGGAGGGCTGGGGAGGCCTCAATGGGGCCTCCGGAGATGCTCCGGAGGCCCCACGAAGGCCCCGGGGAGGGAGGGGGAGGGCCGGGAGAGGCCTCCGCGGGGCCTGGCTAGGCCCCACGAAGGCCCGGGGAGGGAGGGGGGAGGGCCAGGAGAGGCCTCCGCGGGGCCTGGCTAGGCCCCACGAAGGCCCGGGGAGGGAGGGGGGAGGGCCAGGAGAGGCCTCCACGGGGCCCCGCGAAGGCCTTGGGAGGGAGGGGGAGGGCCGGGAAGGCCTCCGCCGGGCCCCGCAAAGGCCTTGGGGGGAGTGGGGAGGGCCGGGGAGGGCCCGTTGAGGGCTTGGGTGGGAGAGGGGGGAGGGCTGGGGAGGCATCCACGGGGCCTCTGGAGGGTCTCCGGAGGCCCCGGGAAGGCCTAGGAAGGGAGTGGGGAGGCTGGGGAAAGCAACTATGGGGCCCCCGGAGGCCCCATGATCGCTATGGTGGGGGAGGGGGAGGACAGTCATTATTCGCGGATTTTTCACATTCGCGGGGGTCCGTGGAACGTAACCCCCGCGAATGTGAAGGGACGACTATAATACTTCTTTATAGAGGTACTCCTACATCAGCACCTACACAACCTTGTTTTAACAATTGATAGCTTAAGGAAAACCAGAGAGCACATTATTTTTAGACAATAACTAGTTATACTTATGTATACCATTTTCCCTATGTGCTTCTGAGTGAATGATGCTTCTTGAAACAAGAGGTTTGTTTTACCCTCACTGCTTCCCTGTTTACATATTATTAATTTTCAAATGTGAATGTAAAATAAAAACAGTGACTACTATACCATTATAGCTTAAAGATTCCTCTTCTGCAACCAAATATATATAACTTATTTTTACTCTGTGTTATGTGAATTAGGAAGAGTAGTGTCTATTCCATTTTTATGTGTTAGTTATTACTCTGATTAGAAAATAGTATATAAACAATAATTTCACTGATGTGTTCATTAAACTGATTCCACAGAGCTAACAGTATCATTTTTTCACACAGAGACATATTTTCTAATTGTAATGGACTGGCCCCTGCGGAAATTATTACATTCCTTTTTTTTTCAAATGATACTCTGTTGTTTACTTCAACTGTAATGATTATATTTCTAATCAAATGCATGCTTTCCCTCCTGTATTAACAATGATAAGTTTCCCAAAAAATTTAGGAAGGATTCCTTTGACCTTTGACCCAGGAATAGTACCTGCTTAATTATTTTGCTATAAAGTTAAGAAATTAGTATGCAAACAGTGATGTGATTGGTTTATGTTACAAATCAATTCAAACAACTTATTTAAATAAAAAACCTTTATTACAAACTTTAAGAAAAGGTTTTCTCAAAATACTTATTGAAAGGAAAACACAAATTTACCTCTTGAAAAATATTTTCTGTACAAATAACATAAATTGTAAGCGCTTTTGTACATTAAATACATGTAATAGGAAAAAGAAAGTGCCACATTTCAATACATTGAAACTAGTCATAACTGTTCTTCCACACGGGACATTCTTTGCTCTAATGCAGCAATCCTCCCCTCCAAACGTGCAGCTGAAAGGTAAAAAAGAAAAGTGTGGTATAACCTTGTATGTTTAAACAGGAACTGACAGGAGAAAAATTATAGCATTTAAACTTACCAACAGCTTCACTGATAGCATCAACCAACTGCTGGAACTGGTTTGGCGGGATGGGCAGTGCTGCTTGCACTGGTTGCACTGCGAGACACAGAAATACTGCATGATAATATCAAATTAGAATGTCATTAGTAGGCCAAAAGTACTGTTTTACTTAATATTTGCATGTACAGTTTGCTCTTGTGGATAGATTAGGTTGTATCTCTCCAATAGTAGTAATGGGTGCAGAATTTAAAACATAAACACCAGAAACAGCATTGTAAAATTGAGGAAGGAGAAAAAGGATATTTTTGTTTATTTCTATGGAAAAATTATAAGTACTTTGAGAACAAGTTTGTGTTGGATGTTATTGAGGGAACAAGTTCATTAATTTAATACAGTCCTCAAAGTTCACTAGTGGATGTAATGGTATCCAGTCATGCACACTTGTAGTACTGTAAGCTTTCATGTATACCCACCTATTTTATTTTATACTACACAATAGAATAAAAGTCTATTTTCTAGCAGTATAATGACATATATAATAACTTATTGTTCCATAAAGTGGATTATGTTAAAAGTTGGAGTACATTACACAACTGCAATACACTTCTATAAAGCTATGTACATATGCACTATTGTTCTTGTATTGCTGTGCAATACTTATTTTTAGATGTATGAATGGTAATCTTATTATTATTTTATCCGCATTGGAACACTAACCTCTTACGGGCTGTACATTGTGCTGTGCGGGCTGTTCCTCCTCTTGTGCTGATTGTTCAGATGAGGAATCTAAGCCCTCAGCAGCACGTCGGGCATGGCGTCGCATTCCTGGAAATGGATATTAATGAGAATATTAATTATGTTGTGCAAACAGGTTTCATTCTATAACATAAAGAATGAATTTAAAGAGAAGTACCAGCAGGTCTTCTGTCCCTCCAGTCAGGACGACCTGCAGTCTCCCACATGTCATGCAAATGACTATAGAAGGGTGGTCTTCTTCTGGGGGGAGGGCTGCCATCGAATGCTTCCCTTGCCTTGTAAAATTTTCCTTTCAAGATTTTAAACTTAGAACGGCACTGCTGTGCCATCCTATTAAAACCACCTCTAATTAGAGCCCTAGAAGCAGTTATGAAATAATGCCTGTTGACCCGGTTGGAGGAATGCATTATTCTTGCCGGGCACCCCTCTTGTTGTGCTAGGTTTTCCAGGAGAAGGGTGGTTTCCTGGGTACGCCAATAAGCGATACGGCGTGCCAAACGCACACGTCCTCCAGCCGGGCCAGCCATCGTAACGCCACTGACAACAAGAGTGATTTTCCTGAGATTTATAGTCCAGGAAGTCTACTTTGTAGCCGCCAATCAAGATCCCCCTCTATGTGTTTAAAAGTTCAAAACTTCCCAAAAAGAACAATTGATTGGCTGTTTAAAGCGGGAAACGGGAGTAGGGATATCTACTAAACATGTTTAAATAAATTAGTCCCACAGTTGTTGATGGAGAGAGGTTTCTATTTAGAGATTGCGGTACTGTGAAAATATGTATATTACAGGTAATCATTAGTAAATTTAGCCGAGTGAAATTCGGAACGCGAGGGTTAAAAAAAAAAGATACACAGTACACGTTCTAAAACATTATAATTAATATTTTATTTAGCTGTAGACAGAATTGAAGAAAGTTACCTTCCTTTTGGTTCAAAAAAAAATTTGGGGGTACATCATTGCTTGTACTAAGTACAGTAATATCGATATTTCTCATCTGCGGCCATGCTGTTTCCACCAAAAGTACTCCGTTAAAGACGCTCTAATTTTCCCCCTCCTTTTTTTTAGAAGACTCTTTGGTAACTTGCGGCGCGCCAAGTGTGTACAGAACATAATCGTTAGACCTATAATTCTCCTCATCCAAAACCGCTCCCTTTGTCTCACAAAAATTATGCAAAATTACACATGATGCAATGACCGAACAAATATTTTCGTCTGCAACTTCTAATGGTATAGATAAGCATCTCCATCTCGATTTCAGACGGCCATACGCACGTTCTATCGTATTCCGCGCCTTGTTATGACGCTTATTGTACAATAATTTCTTTGGTGTCAGTCTACCACGATAAGGAGTCATAAGCCATTTTCTAAGCCACGTCAGCTAGAACCAATGGAACTACAGTTGATCCGAACACAGTTATAGTGGGGTCATGTGGCACGTATATACCTTTCTCCATTGCCTCGAAAAATATTGAATTACGTAGCATTCGTGAATCGTGCACCTTCCCGCTCCAACCTATATTCACGTTCAGTGTGGTCACAGATACCTTGCAGAAGTACAGAGTAGGTGTTTTTATAGTTAATGTAATTGTTTCCTTGTCTTACTGGTGGAACTATGTTGATATGACATCCATCAAGGGCACCAATAACATGAAGGTATCCCATTTCAGCAAATCCATCCATAATCTGAAAGACATACAATAAAGGATTTTAATGTACATGTAGTCTCGCCAATGTGACAGAAAAAGCGACATACCTAAGCAATGAAATTACAGTATTATAAACCGTTCAGTGTAACATGATATCGAAAAAGAGTAGTTATTAAAATGTGACATTTTTGAGCTACAAAACCACAAAATGTCAAGTATCTATATGTGTTGCTTACAGAATATGTGTTTTCACGATCTTACAATACACTACAAAAAAATAAACTGGCATCATATGGTATACTTTGGCGGATAGACATTTACCTTCTTAGGATCACCTGGATACACTGCTTTAGAAAGGAGTAATTTTTCCATGGCAAGCACCACTTCCACAAATATTTTAGAAATTGTTGATTTGCCAACACCGAAAAGGTTACTTGCACCTCTGTAAGCACTACGATGTCCTAGCAGCCAGATCGCTATCGCCACACGTTTCTCTGGACATATTGCCCTCCTCATGTTAGT
This sequence comes from Gambelia wislizenii, assembly GCA_030847615.1. NCBI lineage: Eukaryota > Metazoa > Chordata > Lepidosauria > Squamata > Crotaphytidae > Gambelia > Gambelia wislizenii. The sequence goes on along the minus strand of JAUMIR010000001.1, from coordinate 496,298,812 downwards.
GTCCTTCTTTGCTATCTCAGGTCTCAAAATTTCTACTAGTTTCAAAAACAGATCTCTGCTCATGCGAAAATTAGCATACCAGCATTCATCTGACCACACCTGCATTACAAAAATCTCCCACCACTCCTCTGTAGTTGGGTAAACCCAAAATCTCCGTTGACACATTGAGCTGTGTAATAACGCAGCCCGCATGCATGGCAGCTCGTTTTGTAGGTTGAATGCGGTGATAATATTCCTCTTAAAATCAGAACGCATACCAAAGTACTCTGTGAAGGTGTTTTGTTCTTTACGGAGTCTTCTGATTTTCCTAATAAGGATTCTTCTTTGGTAGGAACGACACTTCTCAGAGAATGAAACCATTGTTGAAAGTACTCTGATAGCCAAATACAAGCAGGAAATGAGCATAGCTAAAACCTCCATGGCGGCAGTAATTTACTTGGCACCACTGAAGACAACAAAGGCCATAAAAGATGAGTAGATGCCCAATCAGAAGCCCAAGAGGGGTGAAAAGGATGACCAATGGGTGTACGGGTGGCGGGAATTCCCGAAGGAAGTATGTCTACGACGAATGACGTACTTCCTTGATTGACAGATAGTATTGTCAAAGGATGCGTAATATCGACGTCGTGGGAACTAAAATATTGCGATTAGTAGAAATTCAAACTTTAAAATAATACACATTATAATCAAATGGGAACTACAACATGGAATTAAATAGGATGCAAAACTTTTCCGTGGGAACTCCGCGCTGCAAAATCGAAAGAGAGCTAATGCGATACTTTGCGCAAAAATGTTGCCATGGAACCGACCCCCGGGACTCAAATCCACTTCAGCAAATGCAGCTGATAGGACTGGAATCCACAAAAGTTAATGTTAGAAATAACGATTTCTCAGTCTCAAAGGCCTACAGGATTCTGAAGGTCCTTTTTTCATGTAGTATTGCTGAGCCACGCATCCCTCATCCTATACCTGTGCCTTTGATTTTTGAGGCCTACATGTAGAATTCTGCATTTGTCTCTACTGAATTTAATTTTATTAATTTCTGCCCAATTTTCTAGTTTATCTAAGTCCGTTTGAATTCTGTCCCTGTCTGCCACTGTTAGCCACCCCTCCCAGTTTTGTGTCACCTGCAAGCTTGATAAGGATTCGATCCACCCCATCATCTAAGTCATTAATACAAATGTTGAAGAGTAATGGGCATAGGACAGACCCCTGAGACACTCCACTTGAGACCTCCTTCCAGTTTGAAGTGCAGCCATTGATGACGACTCTTTGGGCACAGTTTTCCAACCAATTATGGATCCGTCTGACAGTGTTTCCATCTATTCCACATTTAATCGGTTTACAAATAAAAATATTATGGGGGACCTTATCAAATGCTTTGCTGAAATCCAGAAAAAGTAAATGACATCTGCAACATTCCTAGCATCTACTAAACAAGTAACCTGACTGGGGGTGGGAGGGAGGAAAGGTGTAAGATGAATTTGGCAGGATTTGTTCTTGACAAGCCCATGCTGGCATACTGGTATTGAGGTCCAGGCTGACAGGTCTGTAGTTTTCCAGATCTTCTTTTTTGCCTTTTTTTTTAATTAATAAATGTTGCCCTTCCCAGTAAATTCATGCAAAAGCAAACCAGAGCAGTCTCTCCTAGCTTGCAAATTCTTCCTCATCAATAATCTTTGCCATCTTGACCATGCTATGATGTTGCTTGGTAACACGTGTCCTGAGGCTTGTCTATATGAGACCAAAAAACCGTAGTGCCCCGCAGAAAAAGTAAGTTGCAGCAGCTGCAACTTGTCTTAATGGTGGTTTTGTCCAGCAGCCCCCATAAGCTTCGCATACCGGGAGACAGATGAGGAAGGGAGAAGAGGATGAGAGATGGCAGTCGACCTCCTCCCTTCCTTGCTCTCTGTGGGGCAATGGCATCCGTGACAGTCACCCTCCTCCTTTCATTGGTCTCTGCTGGCTCGCTAAAGGCAGGAAAAAAAAGATGGCTGAGAGCCCTTGCCCTGTAACCCAGCCCTGCCCCTGCGCTCATCTGGCCGATCAGTTTGCATTTCCTCTCGTTTGGGCAAGCAAATCGGATTGATTCGCTTGTCCTGATGAGCAGAAATGTGCACCCTCATGTTTTGTTTTTTTAAAGATGGAAAAGCTGCTAAGGCGTTTCTGGTGAGGTTTTTGCCAGTTTTGCCTCCCCCCCTTCACAATATGGCGAAATCAGGCAGGATCCCATTAAGACAGGTAAGATTCTCCTTGCATTCTGTGAGGAGTTTTTTCACTGTTTGAACAACCCCCTGGTTTTCATTTGAAATGCTGGTGGGTATGAAATACCAATGCTTTCCGAGTAGAATGGACTGCAGAGAAATTCACCTTTAGGTTCATGAAGTGGTAAAGGAAACCAGAAGGGGTGAAAGTGTATGGTGGGTGGGGGCAAGCATTGACCAATCTTTTACCCACCCCCCAGAGGTGGGTTTTCCAGAAGCCAGGAAGTCCTTGACAGCCAGGGGACTCCATCCAAGATTTCTGTGTTAACTTGTGACCTAAATGAGTTGTGTAATCAGTCACCAGCCCTGTGAATCAACAAGTTTAGCAAAGATGCGGTGTGATTGCCGGTCACATCATGTGATCCAGGGTCAGCTTTGCTTCTTCTTCTTCTTCTTTTGAATGGAAGCCTCTCGTTATTTTAGGAATAAAAAATTTGTCTGCTCTTTTCCTTTCACTAACTTGGTCTGACTCATTGAGGAAAAAGAGGGAAAGAAGCCCCAAATTGACAGTCCAGATGGAGTGTTGTTGTTGTTTTACTTCCTTTTCTTAAGTCTTCCTTGGATGCGCAACATTACTGAGTCACAGCTGAGCTATTTGGCAGCCTGAGATTACTGCAAATTACAAATGACTGCTTTCCAGCAAAGAAGGCATGCAGTTTGCTCCCAAGCAGCACCGAAGAGTCCGCACCAGGTCCAAGGCAGCCTGTCCTGTTATTGAGGTCAGAGTTCAGAACAGTCCCCAATGTCATGGATTGGAAAGTGTGGAGTCATTGTTCTCTCTAACCCTTGCTTCTCTAATAGTTGTTTCATCAATGAACACCAATGGCGAGAAAATGTTTCTTCAATAGTTTCTGATGGCTAGTGGCTATTAGGTCATAACCAGCTCTCAACAAGGTCGCTGGAGGGCTGGACAACCAAGTTTTGGCAGCTGGGGCTGTTGCTGTTTTAAAGACTGCTGTCTATTTAGGGGCATATCTGCCCCCAATGCTCTATTGACCACATCTCCTTTTTACAAAGAGACAGAAGTACTACCTCTGAAATGCGATTTATTGCTCAGAGGTGCTGGGGAACTGTGAAATCCTAGGAAGTGTTTCTTATGTTTACTTCTGGGAATCAGGATAGGGATTGGGGCGGGGGAATTCTCCATTCCAATTTATTTTCAATTATGTTCAGAACTGTCATTTTCTACCCACCCCTGATAACCAACTATATAGGGTAATCATACTGATTTCTTTCAGTCAGCCTTTCTTAGCTTCCAGACAGTGTTGTTACTAAAACAATGAACTCATGATTCAAACCTTACCTTGGACATTTATTTAACAAAGATTAGATCTCTCTAAGTTTCTGCTCCTCCTGATCTGCAGCAGAGATAAATAAAGTCAGAGTACCATCTTCCTTGTTACAAGGATGGTTAAGCATGAGTGAGCAGAATTAAGAACTTGAAAAAGTAACTTTGGGGATTATAGCTCCCAGAGTCCGCTAGCCAGCATGGCCTGGGAATTCTGGGAGCCACCATCCAAAAATTTAATTTTCCTAAGTTCTGTGAAAGGGTGGGTTTCATGCGGGGTGGGCAAAGTGTAGAGATGTGGCCCTTGCAGCCCCTACATGTGGTCCCTAGGACCTCCTATGAAGTTCATGGGGTCACCATAAGCTGACAGGAGACTTGGAGGTGTATGTACATATAGGAAGCCCTGGTGGTGCAGTGGTTAAATGCCAGTATTGCAAGCTACCACGTTGCAAGTTCGATTCCAGCCGGCTCCAAGGTTCCCTCAGCCTTCCATCCTTTCATAGGTCGGTAAAATGAGTACCCGGCTTTTGGGGGCAATTAGCTAACACACATTGGAAACTGTTTAATGCAGTGTCGATGTGTAAATAGCTATTGCTTAAAAAAACAATTTGTAAGCCACTCTGATAGCCTTGTGGCTGAAGAGCGGGGTATAAATAACTAAATAAATCTCTGGCTTTTTCTTTGCAAATGAAGATTCACCATTGTCACAAGAAGCTATTGTTAATTGAAGAAGGGAACAGATGGCATGCTCAAGAAACACAGTCATTAGGATTTTATCTTGGTTTATTAAACTGCAAGATAATTGCCCAAACGGTGCCAGTGTTTCCCACTCCAAGAATTGAAATGTTGGTATTAAGGTTATGAAGAATGTGCTCCATAGAAGGAAAAAATGGGAAACATTCATGAACATTTATTTACCTTTTAACTTCAGTCTGAATTAAAGTTAGATGCAGCAAGAATATATTTACAACTTTCTCCTTTCCTTCTTGTAATTTGGCACAGTTCATTTTAAGAGCTTTTTGAATTCAGGATGTTCATTTTCAGTCATTGCTTACAATTCTTTAATTGCTGATGTCCAATATGCTGTTTTGTTCTCATAACTGAGCAGAAGATAACTTATTTAAAAAATGCAAAAAAAAATGTTTTGGGGGCAATGTAAAAGACCACTGAACTGAGTCCTGTAGCACCTTAAAAACTAATACATACATTGTAGTATGGCTCCATCCTATATGGGTGGAGATGTATTTGCAATTCTCAGATAAGAAAGCTGTGTTATCTGTCTAAACAGAACTTTAGCTCCCTCCCTGAATTGCAAACCCCAGGATTCCACAGGGCAGGACCACGACAGTTAAAGTGGTATAGAACTGCCATAACTGCATAGTGCAGATGCACACTAGGCTGCCTGAAGCTGTGTTGAATCCAAACCCTTCTTAGCCTCTCAGGTTATTAGAAATTATTTATGATTATCTTTCCATGTCCTAACTTCAGACCAATAGAGACGCACTATCCACAATGCTGCAGCCTTATTTGAGAACTCACACTGAACAAGTCTTGAAGAGAAACGACAACGCAGAAAGAATCACAACCCGGAAACATCACCCAAGGAGACCCTCTGCTGTGCTTTCTGCAACTGGACTTGTTTATCTCAGATTGGCCTTTTTAGTAGTCATCAGCGCACTTGGAGAAAGTGTGGGATGACTCCTTCCTGAATCTTCGTTTGCAAAGAAAAGCCAGAGAGAGTATATAATAGGACTTGAACATCCACGAATGTGGGTATCCACTGAGGGTCCTGGTACCAAAACCCAGTGGATACCAAGGGCCCCTACTGTAGTTAGTACCTTAGATACACAACACAGGGATGGTTTACCCAGTTAGTACAGTTGTCCCTTCATATTTGCTGGGGTTTGGTTCCAGGACCCCCCTCCCCGTGAATACCCAAATCCATGAATACTCAAGTCCCTTTACATGCAATGGCATAGCAAAATGGTGTCCCTTCTCTCTCTCTCTCTCTGGCTTTTCTTCGCAAACGGAGATTCAGGAAGGACTCATCCCACGCTTTCTGCAAGCGCGCTGATGACTAAAAAGGCCAATCCGAGATAAACAAGTCCGGTTGCAGAAAGCACAGCAGAAGGTCTCCTTGGGTGATGTTTTTGGGTTGTGATTCTTTCTGCGTTGTCGTTTCTCTTCAAGACTTGTTCGTCGTGAGTTCTCAAATAAGGCTGCAGCATTGTGGATAGTGCGTCTCCATGCCTCCCGATGTGAGGCCAGGGCGGACTATTGTTGGTGATCAATTTGGCCAAGCCTGAGATGTTGTTTCAGGGAGTCCTTGTATCGATTTTTTGGAGCACCCCTCTTGCGCTGACCCGTGGCGAGTTCACCGTAGAATACTATTTTTGGGAAGGCGATGGTCCTCCATCCTAGAAACATGCCCTGCCCAGCGCAGCTATGTTCTCAATATCATGGCCTTAATGCTGGTGATCCCTGCTTGCTCAAGGACAGCAACCTTCATCACATAGTCAGTCCAGTGTATATTTAGGATTGTGTGTATACAGCGCTGATGAAAGCGTTCAAGGAGTCGTAGGTGGTGGCGATAGGTGACCCATGTTTCAGACCCATAAAGGAGAATAGACAGTACAATGGCTCTATACACACTGATTTTTGTGCTCCTCCTCTGGTGTTTATTGCTCCAGACACTTTCGTAAAGTCTTCCAAATGCGCTATGTGCCTTTGCTAATCTGTGATCGATCTCTTTGTCAGTCTTGGCATCTACATAAATCAAGGTTTGCTTTTTGGATTATTATTTTTTTAAGAATATTTTCAAGCCGTGAATACTTAAATCCGTGGATACGGAGGGACAACTGTACAACTTTTGAAGTAAAAGGTAAGAAACAGAGGTGCGAATGCAATATCATCCTCCACTGCTAGGGGACGACAGAGGGGGTGCATCCATTCAAAACCATAGACGTATAGAGGTACACATCTACATTCTGTATACACAAACAATCGTAGTAAGTAGCTGCATCGCCTCTTTTAATTAGCCTCTTATTCGCACGCTATTGGGAAACAGAGAGGGACTTCATCGCCAGGATTTCCAGCTTCAGCAACGATGCCTCCAGCCCACAAACAGCGTCTTTCCTCGGGGTGATGGGTTGCAGATGCCTCTACACTTTTCCTATCTCTACACAACTGCTCCTGGCCATTGAGGGCGCTGTTTGCCGAGAGAGGGGTCCTGAGCCTGTCATGGCGTCCTACACAATGGCCTGTCGGTCTTTTCTCCTTCTCCGTGGAGGGGGCTTCGGACGCACCCACAATCCCTGAGGGGAGACGATAAAGCGGAAAGGGAAATGGATCCACATGCCTGGGAAAAATAAGAATTGGATCGAAACAAGAAGGGCGAAGGTGTGAAGAGAGAGAGTTTGTGTGTGTTTATTCGGCAGTGACATAGGCAGCCCCAACGGCCTCCCGCCTGGGCTTGGAAGAGCCGGAAGCGGAAATGCGGCCTCGTCGCCTCAGAGGGGCTGCGCGCGCAGGAGGCGGGAAGCTTCCCTCAGTTTTGAGGGAGCCAGAAGCCGCTGGCTCGCTGTCTTTCTTGCCCGGCGGCCCCACCCACCGACCGCGGCCTCCCCTGCCGGGGCCCCCGGAGGCAGCGCCGGGCCAGGCCGGGCCCCTCGGGCAGGATGCGGCTGCCGTGCGAGGTGTCGGTGGCGAGCCGCCTGCTGCCTTCGGCGGGGCTGCGGGGCCCCGGGCGCTCCGTCAGGGCGGTGCTCTCCCTCGGGAAGCCCCCCGGAGGCGGCGGCGGGGTCTGGCTCCTGGTCAGCACCGCCCGGCACCGCTCCGGCTCCAAGTACCAGGTGAGGGCCCGGCTCCTCCTCCCCGGGGGACGCCGCCTTGTTATTTAATGTAGCGAGGATTCCTCCTGGCCGTCCGTCCATCTATTCTCCCCGTCCTCTCATGAGGACCCCCAAAATTCCCCCCTCCCCTCATGAAGAGACGACCCCAACATTCCTCCCCTCATGAAGAGACTCCCCAAAACAATCCCCCTCCCCTCATGAAGACCCCCAAATTCTCTCCCTCTCCTCATGAAGACTTATGAAAACAATTCTGCTCCCCTCATGAAACCCCCAAATTTCCCAGCTCCCCTAGTGAAGAGGCTCCCCCCAATCCCTTCCTAATGAAGAGACTCCCCCAAAACAATCTCCCTCCCCTCACGAAGACCCCCAAATTCTCTCCTCCTCATGAAGAGACTTATGAAAACAATTCTGCTCCCCTCATGAAAACCCCCAAATTTCCCAGCTCCCCTAGTGAAGAGGCTCCCCCCAATCCCTTCCTAATGAAGAGACTCCCCAAAACAATCTCCCTCCCCTCACGAAGACCCCCAAATTCCCTCCCTTTCCTCATGAAGAGACTTATGAAAACAATTCTGCTCCCCTCATGAAAACCCCCAAATTTCCCCACTCTCCTAAGTGAAGAGGCTCCCCCAATCCCTCCCCTCATGAAGAGACATCCCCAAACAATCCCCCTCCCCTCATGAAGACCCCCAAACCCAGAGCTTCAAGGTACTGCTATTTTGGACGATAGTTCTGCTGGGTGGTGGATTCTGGGAGTTGTAGTCCCTGAAAACCAGTCTCTTCCAAACTTATGGGAGGCCTGGGAAGCAACAAGGTGGTTTTCTACCCTCCTGCTCTTTTTAAAGGCAGTAGGAGGACCGTTGTTGTGTGCCTTTAAGTTGTTTCTGGCTTATGGTGACCCTAAAATGAATCTATCACGGGGTTTTCTTGGCAGAATTTGTTCAGAGAGGGCTTGCCCTTGCCTTCCTCTGAGGCTGAGAGAGTGTGATTTGCCCATGGTCACCCAGTGGGTTTCCATGGCTTAGCAGGGATCTGAATTCTGGTCTCCAGAGTTACAGTCCAACACTCAAACCACTCGGCCACACTGGCTCCATGTCTAGGCCATAAGGGCTGCCAGGAGAGGGTCTTTTTCTGACCTTGTGGCCCCTGGTGAAAGCAATATGCCCTTTTGCCCTACGTGAGGAGCAGAGTGAGGCCTTGGGGGCGCTACAACTGCTGCTTTGTTGTGTCCATGTCCATGTTTTTAAAAATTCTCCACAATTGTTCTTAGGCATTTCTTCCCAAAGCCACTTTTGCCAAATGCAGGCCCTGTGGGTCTCTATTTCCTCCCCATAACTCATGTGCAGGAAGGATTAATACAGTCGTCCCTTCACATTTGTGGGGGTTAAGGCCGTAAGACCCCTGTGACTGTGAAAAAAACAGGAATAAAAATCTCTGCTCTCCTGGGCCTTTGCTTCCCCACCCCAAAGGGAGCAAAGGCCCAGGAGAGCAGCAATTTTAGAGGTTTTGCCTCACCACCACCCTGTGCCAGGCCAGAGGAGGCATCACTCCTTTGGTAGCTGGAGTTCCCTGGTCCCCCAGACCTCCCTCTCCCCACCTCCACTGCCTCTTCTTCCTCCTCCCTGTCAGGACCACAGCAGCACCGCCAATGCCTCCAATTGGAAGAGGCAACCAAGGCGGCGGCTGCTACTCCTGCAGCACCCTCATTGCTGCCGTCCCCAGGGAGGGGGAGGAGAGTGAGGAAAAACCGCGAGAGCCAAAGCCGCGAATGTGAAGGGACAACTGTGTTGCATTGTAGTCCCTGAAGGAAAGTTGGAGAGGCATGGTAGCACTTGCTCCAGGTGCGTGGAGGACTGCACAACTTACAAGGAGCTTTGCTGAATCAGACTGGTGTTCCCTATGGCTCAACTGTCTCTAGTGCTGTCTGCCTGTGTCTTGAAGTTGCCTGTTGAATTTCAAAGGGCTTTCTTAGGCAAGGAATACCCAGAGGTGGTTTTGCCTGTTCCTGCCTCTGAAATAGAGCCGACACCACCTGGTATTTGCTGGTGGTCTCCCACCCAAGTACTAACCAGATCATAGCCTGCTTAGCATCCAAGATTAGATGGGATCTGGTGCCTTTAAGGAATTTAGGCCCTGCCTCCAGCACTGGCCTACTTGTTTTTTAAACACACACACACAAAGCTGCAGGGGTACAGCTTCCAAGGCCCCACGGGAGACAATGTGGCCCTCCAACCTCTGGCTCACCCCCCCTTTTTTTTTCCAAAGAAGAGTGGTTACAGCATCTTGTCAGTAATCCCTAAGGCTGTAGTGTTCTTACACATTGCTTATTTGCTTCCCTTTCTGCAGGGCATGTTTATTTGTAGACTCATGGATCTATTGTGTTCCTTTCCTTTGAAACAGCTGAGAGAGAATGTAGAGCACCTTTTTACCAAGTTTGTGGAGGAAGGAAAAGCCACTGTGCGGCTGAAAGAACCAGCAGTGGATGTCCATCTCAGCAAGGTAGGGTCAAGCTTGGGGCGGCAGCTGTGTCCTCTGTGTGCAGAGAAGTGGTTTGTGTTTGCCCAGTTCAGGGTGATCTTGGCAGTCCCATTTGAAGAAAGATGCCCAAACTTATTCCAGATGGAGCTGGAGTTTGGATGCAACAATAAAGGGAACCCCTTGACTTAATCTTGACAGTTAAAAATCAAGAAAAGACAGGAGCTTCCTAACCATGTTGTAGTAAAATGATGATGATGATGATGATGATGATGATGGGGAGTGAAGGCATATGTGTTTCTTATGTATTTAGTATAGGCCCAATTTCTGGAGCTGACAGGGGCCATAGTCTACAAATAGCTTTATTTATTTATTTATTTATTTCACCGGATTTTTAACTTGTCTTTCTCCCCAAAAAAGGGACTCAAAATCACTTGCAATGATACTGGTTCTGTCTGCGGTTTTGGTATATACTCACCCTTCTGTATCTACAGATTCAACCTTCCATGGCTTAAAAATATTTTTTTTAAATAAATCCATAAAGCAAACTTTGATTTTGCCATTTTATATAAGGGACACCATTTTACTATGCCATAATGTTTACACGTCTTTGTTAAACCACATACATGGTGTTTGTCCAAAATTGCATTTCTTCTGTTGAAGCTTTAACCAAAGGAGATGATTTTGTTCTTGCAGGCTCTATTTAATATTGAGATGACCTTAACGCATACTAATTCTACACCACTGTGACAATATTCTTTGTTAATTGTGATGGAGACAATGCTAAACAAAGCTGTATTGTCTGTTTCCCCTTCTAATTTCCAAAGATTGGCCTCCTGATGCTCTTGTGTGTGTTTGTATCATGATTCAAAAAACTACTAGCAGGTTTACAGAAAAAGCAGAGATATGGGGTGGAAAGTATATGTTTATTTACAGTTATCTGGGCTGTTGTACTGCAGTTAATCATGTTATATGGGCTTAAATATACTGTAATACATTAACTTCTAGTTATTCTAAGGAAGCAAGCATTGACAAACCCTGTTGCTCAGAGGAAAAGACTATCAAACACGCATTGCTAAGCTTGTTTCTATTTTGCAAGATCTCTTGCTTCTCAATCAGTGACAAGTAATAGTAGTCAAGACAAAATGTGGTAAGTTGCCTATGCCCACAGACTCATGTCCATCCTTTAGTGAAGTAGAATGCTCAACTAGCTGTAGGGAATCAGATTTTTCTCAACTTAAATTGGAACTGATAAGTAGTGCAGAGAGTGAGTGACTGAAACAAAAGGTACTACAGTTATGCCTCAGCGAAAGAATACTGCTCTTTGGGGTATAGTTATTTTTTGTTAAATATAAGGGAAGTATATGCAATTCTTGATTGCAAATATTCTAATAAAATAATTTCCACATAAAACTTTGAATCTGCTTGAATACAACATTTAAGCCAAGTATACTAAACCAGATAACATTATTTAGAGCAAAAAAATGGTTAGTTTTACTTTTTCTGGAAAAACTGCATCACTGGGGAAAAAATGAATCTGCAATTGTTAACAGTCTTTGTGTGCCGTTTTGGCTGCAGGCAAATGTCAGTCAGCTGAAGACCTTTCTGTCTGCAGTGAAGTTGGCTCACCAAGGCACCAGGGATGAAACCTTACCACTCTCTGCCTTGGTCCCCCCAAAAGCCTCTGAAGTTGAAAAGCCAAAGACAAAAATGACCATCACTTCTAGGAAGGATTATCCTTTAACCCGGAACTTCCCATACTCTTTGGAGCATCTTGAAGCCTCCTACTGCAAACTAGCCCGTGTCGATATGCGCATGCTTTGCCTGAAAAGCCTCCGGAAACTAGACCTAAGCCACAATCGGATTAAAAAGCTTCCCGCAACAATTGGGGACCTTGTGTGCCTTCAGGAGCTCAACCTTCAGGACAACCACCTGGAGTCGTTCAGTGTGGCTCTGTGCAACTCCACCCTCCGAAAGTCGCTCCAGTCTCTGGATCTCAGCCAGAATAAGATCAGAGCGCTTCCAGCACAGTTTTGCCAGTTGCGGGAACTCATTCACCTGAAGCTAGATGACAACCATCTCATTCGGCTGCCATTCAAGATTGGTCAGCTGAGCCAGCTCCGCTCCTTGTCGGTGGCTCGTAATAGGCTCGTGTTTTTGCCAAGCGAGTTTTCAAAACTCTCCCTCGAGAGCCTGGATTTATTTGGAAATCCTTTTGAGCAGCCCACACCACTCCTTCCTGGTATGCAACTGGAAATACCACTGACTTTATTAGAATATGCTGCAAGAGCAACAGTCAATTACAGGTAAAGGTGGGAAGACTGACTCAGAACCCCAGGAATGATAAACACCTTCCCTTCCCCCTCTCTCCCCCACTTAAATTTAGAGTAAAGCATTTTAAACTGGTAACTGATGAGCAATTCTGCTGAGAGGAAGGTGAGTAAACTTCATGGACAAAGGTGATGTGTACAGTAGCACCCCTGTATCTGCAGGAGATTGGTTCCGGGGCCTCCTGCGGATGGTGAATTCTGTGGATAATAGCAAACGTCATCGGAGGGGCATCCCAGGGGAAAGGGGGGAGGTGAGTTTGCTCCTCCACCCTCCATTTGCCCCTACCATGGCCCTGCCGCAGCGGCGATTGCGGGGGGAAGGGGGGGCGAGATTGCTCTGTCCCTTCCCCTGGGAGGGCTTCTGTCACCGCAGCAGCGATCGCGGGGGGGGGGAGGAGGCAAGATCACCTCGTCCCCTTCCTGGAGGAGCGATCTCATCTCCCCTCCTTCCCCCCGCAATCACTGCCGTGGCAGGGCCATGTCAGGGACAAAGGGGGACAAGATTGCTTCGTCTCTACCATGGCCCTGCCACGGGGGCGAAGGGGGAAGGGGAGGAAGCAATCTCGCCTCCTCTCCTTCCCTCTTCGCCCCTGCGATCGCCACTGTGGTGACAGGAGCCCTCCCAGGGGAAGGGACAGGGGAGGTGAGATCCCTCCTCCCTCCCCCCCCTGCCGTTGCCAACCGTGGATAATTGAATTCATGGTTGGCGAATCAGCAGATACGGGTGTGCTACTGTATTTGTAGAGTTTCCTGTAAATGTACAGTATCTTTTGCCATGTCTTCACACTCTCTGTTATTGGAATCCTGATCAGGATTGCTGGTCTTGGGGCTGGGGGCAGCCCTGAGCAATACTGGTATCTTTAGTGCTTTGAGTGTCTGGCTTACTGGTATGTTTTGGGGTGCAAGTAGTAATGCTGGCAGTGCTGCCTATGGCTCTGGGTTCAGGGCTTTATGTTTACTGTAGCGTTTCAGAAAACTGAAACTTCCTAGCAGGGTCAGTATATTGACTCCCAGTCTTGGTTCTTTTGTAGGCTCCCCTACAGCCACCACATCCTTCCTTCTCACCTCTGCATTGATCTGGACATGGCGAAGACCTGTCAGTGTGGGCGGGCCTGCTTGAACTGCTTCATTCAGACAACAGTGACCATGAATCTGCACAGTGTGGCCCACACGGTTGTCTTAGTGGATAATATGGGAGGCACTGAGGCCCCCCTACTCTGCTACTTCTGCTCTCTGACTTGCTACTCCCGGTTTCTGGACAAACATCTGCAAAGCATCCGGTGACCTTCAGCACAAGCCTCCCGGTGACTTTTAAGTCTGGCCTTCCAAAGATGCTCAGGTGCCTCCCTGCTGACACTACGGAGTCCCCCACCTCCTGGTTTCTTAGAGATTGTTAGTAGAACTGGTGGAGAGAAGGCCTTCTGCTCCCTGCCAGAGACAAGAGAATCACTGGGCATTTGCAGCCCATAGGGCAACATTGCATGTGGTCCTTGGGGACTCAAAAGGTTATGCTTTAAGGAAACATTGCATGGGATCTGAGAAGCTTCACTGAGTGAGAAATACTTTGTGAGCTCCAGGTATCAAAATGCAAGGAGACAGTATTAGACAGTGTGATTAGTCCAGAGAACAGCAAGCTTACCTCTTACCTTTCCCTTTTTGTTATCCAGAAAGAAGGAAAGGGAGCTTGGCTTTCCACAGCTCAGATTGGGAGAGGCTGCATGTTTGTCTAAGCCGTGAGTAGGCATAGTACAGCCCTCTTGATATAGTTGGACCTCACCTCCCATCGGCCCGAACCAGTACAGCCAGTGATGAGGAAGGTTGGGAAGTACAGTCGAACTGCTTTGCCTACCTCTCGTCTGCATTCTCTTCTCTGAGGCTGTTCTTTGCTTGTCAGAATTACAGAGGGCTTCAGGTTCTGTTCTTGATGACAAACATGTGTTCCTTCATCCTTGCCACTGCTTAGTTAGGGCTTTGACTAGAAGCTGCTAGATCAGTCTTAAAGTTAGGCCCACAACAAAGAATACCTTTTTTCCTTCCATATAAGGACTTGTCCTCCTTTGGAAAAAAATGGAAATTCTCAATAGTGCTTGTCTTAAGTTTAATCAGTATTCAAAGTATGTTTAGAAGTTTCGTTACCTTGGAACAAGATGTGTTCTTTGCATAGCAGCAGAACTTGGTTGAAAAAGCCTTCAGGATATTTTAGCATAATTGAAGAGCTAATCTTTGAACATGGTGCTCTGTCTGAACACATAACAGTGTTTGTGCAATTTTGATACCTTTGGGTTTTAAAAAAAGCTTGTCTTGAATACACCCTGTCGATATTTACTGACATATTGATGCAAAACATGCTGGAGAACAATTACTATAAATGTCACTTCAGTTGTTAAAGTTTGTGTGGCACAGATTGATTTCCTGAGTACAAAATGCGTTTGCAAGTGGGTGTCCACGTCCACTAATTGTAACTTTAGTCTGCAGAATGTATCATGCAGGGATGTGAAACAGTTGGACTCCTGCTAATGCTGATTTTGCCAGTAAAAGTGTGTGATATGTAAGGTACTTGGAAACCAATGTCTTGAGTAACATTCCAGGCAGCTCTGCTGAAATCCTTGCCTTTTATTAATAAATACATTCATGAAGATTCAGGAGTTGTGTACAGTTCAAGAGATCATTCCTGCACTAATCCTATGTAGAATGGAGCTCTGTGGAAACAAAGAGTAGCAGCAGCACTTATTTCTTCAGTGCCCTTGGCGCTTTCAAGTTGAGGAGGAGGATATGACATACACTGCAATGCCATAAACTTGGGTTTATTTTGTTTTAGATGATATTAACAGATTGGAGCGCTGTGCCAAAACTAACAGTGAATTTCAACAGGGAGAAATTTAAGATATTCCACTTAGATAGGGGAAAAAATGATATGCACAGGTATAGGATGTTTTACACCCAGCTTGACAACAGTACAGTACATCTGAAAAGGATCTAGGAATCTTAGTAGACTAGAAGCTGAACATGCATAAAGTGTGATGTGGCAGCTAAAAAAACCAATGCGATTCTAGGCTCCCAAAAATAGTACTCTATGGTGAAGTCGCCATGGGTCAGCGTAAGAGGGGCACTCCAAAAAAACGATACAAGGACTCCCTGAAACAACATCTCAGGCTCGGCCAAATTGACCACCAACAATGGTCCGCCCTGGCTTCACATCGGGAGGCATGGAGACGCACTATCCACAATGCTGCAGCCTTATTTGAAAACTCATGCCAAACAAGTCTTGAAAAGAAACGATAACGCAGAAAGAATCACAACCTGGTAACATCACCCAAGGAAACCTTCTGCTGTGCTTTCTGCAACCGGACTTGTTTATCTCAGATTGGCCTTTTCAGTCATTAGCACGCTTGCAGAAAGAGCGGGATGAGTCCTTCCTGAATCTTCGTTTGCGAAGAAAAGCCAGAGAGGGAGAGAGAGATTCTGCCTTGGTCAGACCTCACCTGGAATACTTGTCCCGTTCTGGGCACTGCAATTCAGGAAGGATATTGAGAAGCTGGAACGTGTCCAGAGGAGGGCGACCACAATGATGAAAGGTCTGGAAGCCATGCCCTATGAGGAGCGGCTTAGGGAGCTAGGTATGTTTGGCCTGGAGAAGAGAAGGTTAAGAGGTGATATGATAGCCATGTTTAAGTACTTGAAAGGGTGTCATGTTGAAGAGGCAGTAAGCTTGTTTTCTACCTCAGCATTAGGAAGAACTTCTTGATGGCCAAAGCTGTTTAACAGTAGAATCCACTGTCTTGGAGTGTGGTGGAGTTCTCCGTCTTTGGGGTTTTTTAAACAGGCTGGATGGCCATCTGTCGGGAGTGCTTTAATTGTGGATTATTGCAGGGTAGTATGGGGTTGGACTGGCCCTGGTGGTCTCTTCCAATTCTAATTCTAGAGACCAAAGAGCATAATGTCTGAAACTATTAAGAACCCAGAAGTGTGTTGTCAGTACCAGAGCTTATGTCCCTTCTAGTTATTCTGAGCTCTCCTTGATTTAAGCGAAGACAAGACATTTTGTTGCTGTTGGTAAAGAATTGGGGGGCAGAATGTCGCTACCAGTTGAACCTCATCAGAAGCCTATCGGTTGTGCATGCAGTTAACATGCAGCTTTATCTACTGTGGGAGAAGAACCAACAGGTGTAGCAGACGTGGGTTGGAGCATCTAGCAAAGCTTCCAGAAAGGGAGAACTCCCATTTTCAAACAAAGCTTGGAAGGAATAACTTTTGTTGTATGCCTTCCAGTCATTTCTGACTTACGGTGACCTTAAGGCAAACCTATCTCAAGGTTTTCTTTGCAGAATTTGTTCAGAGTGTGCCCTTCCTCTGAGGCTGAGAGAGCATGACTTGCCCAAGGTCACCCAGTGTCCTAGTCCAACACTCAAACCTTTACACCACACTGGCTCTGAAGGAACAACTACCTGGGAATAAGTAACAAAGCTTCATTTCAAAATTAATGTAGTGAATGGGAATAAAGTGTCTTCTTCAGAAACAGATAACAATTTATGGTTAACTTTAAGTGGTATTTTTTAGATACATTTTCCATATTTCATCCAAAAAGTAACAGGGAATGCAATGAGCTGCAAATTACTTTTGACATGCTAATGAATAATCACAATGAAGAAAACACTAACAGATAATGGGAATGCATTACTTTGCTTCTGAAGAGGAGTAGGCTAGTTAGAAATGGGGGACTCAGGAGTGACTTAAGAGGGGGAAACCAATTTCATTGCTTTCCAGTCAGTAAAGGAGGGTGTGTGGTGGTGGGCTTTCTGAATGGTGTCACATTTGAGGATGGAGCTATGGGTCCCCACATCCTCTCACTCCAGTTGTCAGACACAGGCAGTCATTAGTAGCATTATACAGGGATAATTCTAGTTTATGCCTGCAAACATCTCTTGGTCATTGCGGAGGTAGGTATTCTCTTCCATCCCCTGCAATGACCAAAGCCTTCTCCCCATCTCACAGTTCTGCCACTTCACACACACACACACACACCACAGCGATTCCATGGCTGGTGTAGAGTTCTGTCCCCATTGCCAGATGCAGAATGATTACATTATCTGAGACTCCGGAGGACCCTGGCAGATCTCAGAGGATGATGTTACTAGTTTACTTCTAGCTATAGGGACATAGCCACATGCTTTTCCAAACCTCCCCCAACACTCCACCAGCCACAAGGTGGCTATGGAGAGGTTGCAGCAGCTAAATAGCCTAGGGGTGTTGAGAGAGAGGTGTGTTATCGTTCTCCACGCTAGACTATTATGCTACACTGCAATACTGATCTTGCCCACAGGCTCGCATCCTGTTAGTAACTTAAATAGGTGTAACTAACTGTTACTCTTGCATACGTAACATTTTTGCTCACGGTGGATGGTGAAGTAAGCACCTCCACCTGCAAAGACTCCCTCTCTGAGCCACCTAT
The DNA here is from genome assembly GCA_030847615.1 of Gambelia wislizenii. Taxonomy (NCBI): domain Eukaryota; kingdom Metazoa; phylum Chordata; class Lepidosauria; order Squamata; family Crotaphytidae; genus Gambelia; species Gambelia wislizenii. Next base: position 496,281,158 of record JAUMIR010000001.1, on the reverse strand, counting down.
GTTACCTGGTCCAACACCCCCTCCATGGTCATTTGGTGGCCAGGGGATGCTGAGGAGTAGCCAGGAAACATTGCCTTGTGTTCCTACAGCCAGCCACCCCACAGAGAGGATCATCAGAGGTGTCTTCTTTCAGCTGCCAGTCACAGGAAGGGAGCTGGCCTGCCTGATACTCCCCTGGCCACTGGATAGTTGCTGGGGGCAGGCAGACAGCAGGTACAGCTAAGTGTTTGGAGAGCAGAGGGAAGACACAGTCGCACCTGGTGGGACTGGAGGATCTGCTAGCACAAACACATTATCTTGGCCTTCATTTTTTTGCAGTCCAAAGACTAGTGGTGTTCTCCACATGTTCCCAGCCCCTGAATTGCCAAGTTGGTCAAACTGTTGCTCTACATTTTTCACACATTTCCAAAGCCAGGTTTGGCAGCGCTGCCATTTATTTATTTACTTATACCCACTTTATTTATTTACTTATGCATACATTTCTTTAAAGTATTTCTGTATTACATCTGAACACCTCTAGAACTCCAAGACAATGTACAATGCTGTTTTAATCTGATTTTTACTTTGTATATTTTAATTGGGTTTAATTGTGATTTTAATTCTTTTGTGTTGCCTTGGGTCCCACTTTGGGAGAAAGGCGGCATAGAAATGGCACAAATAAATGGATAAATAAGGTGTGAGGCTAGTGCTTGGCACTTGGGAGGGATGAGGGCAAAGATGATGCACCCAGTTGTCTTCTCACTCCCTTCATCAGGCCTCACCTAGAATACTGTGTCCAGTTCTGGGCACCACAATTGAAAAAGGATATTGACAAATTGGTGTGTCCAGAGGAGGGTGACTAAAATGGTTTAAAGTCTGTAAACCATGCCTTATGAGGAAAGACTTAGGGAGCTGGGTATGTTTAGCCTGGAAAAAAGATGGTTAAGAGGTGATATGATAGCCCTGTTTAAGTATTTGAAGGGGTGTCACGTTGAGGATGGAGCAAGTTTCTTTTCTGCTAGTCCTGAGACCAGGACATGGAGGAATGGATGCAAGCTCCAGGAACATTAGGAGGAACTTTGTGACAGTAAGAGCTGTTTGGCAGCCTGGTGGGGTCTCCTTTCTTGGAGGTCATGGCCATCTGTCAGGGATGCTTTGATTGTGATTTCCTGTATAGCAGGAGGTTGGACTGGATGGCCCTCTGGTCTCTTCCAACTCTGCAATTCTATGATTCTAGCCTGAGGATGGGCAGAGAGACCTTCTCAGCCAGCTATGCAACCGCAAGCAACGATGGGTCCATTTGTAAGGCAGGACTTAATTCCTTACCCAAGCACATCAGTCAGAGCTGCTCTTCAAAGCAGGGTGGGTTTAAATGTTGGACGCCTATGGATCCTGCATGGAGCTGGACCGGAATCCTAAGAAATAAATATGGTGCCTTCCAGATGTAGTTGAACTGCCACTATCAGCATCCCTTTGCCATTGTTTCTAACTTTTGGCGACCCTAAGGCGAACTTATCACAGCATTTTGGGCAGAACGTGCTCCTCGGAGACCCTTTACCGGTGGCTCTGCTGGATAGCCAGGGGATGCTGGGAGTGGGTTCCCCCCTGCGCCTCACCCCCCCCGCGCGGCCCTCCCCCCTCGGCTGGCCGGGGACCCTCCCGCTGCGGGGGCCGGGCTGGCCCTTGGGGGGGTGGCGCCCTCCTGCCCCCTCCCCAAATGCCGGGGCCCCCTCCGGCCCCTCACCTCTGCGCTCGGGAAAGCCGGCCCCTGCGCCCCGAGTAGAGCAGCCGGGAGCGGCGGGGCGCGCTGCGGTTCTTTCCGGCAGGAGGAGGAGACCCTCGGGAGGCCGGGCGGGGCTTGAGGGCCGGGGGTAGCGAGCAGGGGCGGGCGGGCGAGGCGGCTCGGGGCCCGGAGCGCCCAGGCCGGATCCGGAACAGGCGGGCGAGCGCGTGGGCCCTCCGCGCGTCCGGGGCGGAGCCGCCAGTGCCGCCGGTGCTCCCTCCCCTCGCCTCGCCTCCCTTCCCAGCCCGCCAGGGAGCCGATCGGCCGCTCCGCCCGCCTCTTTCCTTCCCGCGCCCGGAGAGGAGAGGCGAGGCGAGGCAGCCAGCGAGCCGGGAGGGCGCGGGCGATGCGCGCGCGGAGAAGGCGCCCCTCGCTGCCGCCGCCGCCCCGGGAGACGTTGGGCGCCCGGCCGTTGCGCTGATGCCGCCGAGGCCGGGGTGGCCGGGGGCGGGCCGGGCGTGAGTGCGGGAGAGGCGCGCCAGCCATGCGGCTCCGCATCTACAAGCGCAAGGTGCTGGCGCTGCTGCTGGCCCTGGCCCTGGCCGCCTGCGCCCTGGCCCTCTGGGGCGGCCCGGGGGGACGGGAGCAGGACCACGCCGCCGCAGGCGCCGCCGCTGCCGCCGGGGGGAGAGAGGAGCCGGCCTCCCAGGCCCCGCCGCCGCCGCCGCCGCCCGCCCCGGGGGAGCCTGCCTTGCCGCCGGCGGGGCCCGGGAGCAGCGCCAGCGCCAACGCCTCGTCGTCCGGGCCGGCCCGGCAGGAGGAGGCGGCGGCCCCGGGCAACGGGACGCTGGCGCTGCGCTCGCTGGTGTACCGGCTGAACTTCGACCAGGCGGTGCGGCAGGCGGGCCGGTGGCGGGCGGGGGCCGAGGGGGCGGTGGCGGTGGTGGTGCAGGTGCACGAGCGGCCCGAGCACCTGCGGCTGCTGCTGGCCTCGCTGCGGCGGGCGGCGGGCGTGGAGCGGGTGCTGCTGGTGCTGAGCCACGACGTCTGGTCGGCCGAGCTGAACGCGCTGGCGGCGGCGGTGGACTTCTGCGCCGTCCTGCAGGTCTTCTTCCCCTTCAGCCTCCAGCTCTACCCGGGCGAGTTCCCGGGCACCGACCCGCGCGACTGCCCCCGCGACCTGGGCCGGGCCGCCGCCCTCCGCCGGGGCTGCCTCAACGCCCGCTACCCGGACGCCTTCGGCCACTACCGCGAGGCCGCCTTCGCCCAGGCCAAGCACCACTGGTGGTGGAAGCTCCACTTCGTCTGGGAGCGGGTGCGGGCCCTGGAGCGCCACCCGGGCCCGGTCCTCTTCCTGGAGGAGGACCACTACCTGGCCCCCGACTTCCTCCACGTCCTGGGCCGCCTCTGGGCCCTGCGCCAGCGGGAGTGCCCCGACTGCCAGCTCCTCTCCCTGGGCACCTACGCCCCCCTCCGGGAGCCCCTGGCCGGCCGGGCCGACAAGGTGGAGCTGAAGACCTGGAAGTCCACCGAGCACAACATGGGCATGGCCTTCGCCCGCGAGACCTACCAGCAGCTCCTGGCCTGCACCGAGGCCTTCTGCACCTACGACGACTACAACTGGGACTGGACCCTCCAGCACCTGACCGTCAGCTGCCTGCCCCGCTTCTGGAAGGTCCTGGTGCCCGAGGTCCCCCGCGTCTTCCACACCGGCGACTGCGGCATGCACCACAAGAAGTCCTGCCAGCCTTCCGCCCAGAGTGCCAAAATCGACGCCCTCCTGAGCGCCAACCAGCAGCACCTCTTTCCTGCCACCATGGCCATCAGCAAGCGGTACTCGGTGGCCCCCCTGAGCCCCCACGTAAAGAATGGCGGCTGGGGCGACATTCGGGACCACGAACTTTGCAAAAGTTACCGACGGTTACAATGAGCGGAAAAGGAGAATTGCTACCACCCACATCCGCAGCCGGAGACTTTTTTCCTTTTCCTGGCTGGGCCTGGCTAGTCTTATTACGGAAGCAATCATTAAAAAGGAAAAAAAGATGCATTTTGGTCTTCTCCTTTTTATGGGGAAAAGCGGGGGTCACAGAAGAGGTTGTTTGGAGGCAGAATGTGGGGGGATGTTAAAACAGTAAATGCTATTTGTTTACTGGAAAAATAACTGAAGATTTTTATCTGGGCCTTTTTATGAGGTGTTCCCAAATATTCAGACAAACTCTTTTTCTTTCAAGTGAAGGTCTCAAAAAAGAGGGAATGGTGAGTGTTCCTATAAAATGGCTAAACTCCCTCCTGCGGGACTCAGAGCCGAGTACTCACCTTGCAAAATGTAGCCCTTAACTGGCATTGCATCTGTCCTGTTCCCCCACCTTTATCTTTACAGTCAGAAGCTCCAGTCACCCAGTGTTCCATAATCTTGTATAGGCTTGCTTGAAATTTGGTATCTTAACATCTTCAGAAGCAGCATTCTATTTTGTTTGCTATGTGCTGGTTATATGGGGGGGCAGAAACATTGGAAAACCATTTCTTTTCATTTTAATGTAGAAATATGCAACCTTTTTTTGGTTCTGCCAAAATAAAAATTCATGGTTTTTTTGTAATATGAGTAACAAGTTACTGGTTTGGAAGAATCAATTTTATTTGAAGTCCTATATTACAGTTTAAAGTTTGTCATAAAATTTAACATGTTGTAAAGATACAATGTTGATGAAGAACTGAGTAACTATTTCAGGCATGAAACTGAAAACACAACTGTACAACTATTTGCCTCCTGTTACTGAAATTATTCAGCTTTCAGGTCAGGCAGTTCAGTTTAATAAACAGTTTAAAAATAGGTTGGGGTGAGAAAAGAGTAGAGAAAAGGAGAACTGGAACCCACAAGCAATATAAAGCAACAGTATTGTGAGACAAAGTGAGAGAACTGTGAGGCCTCAAAAAGCCCTGGTTATTTATTTTATTTTAGGTGTGATGGAGGCTGAACTAAATCATCCATTCTGTTTTAAAGCCCAGTCCACTGGGATGCTCTTCTGCAATATATACATTCCCCATGGATTGCACCATTTGCTGCTACCAGAAAATGAACACTATTCTAGGCCTTGATTCTTTGATATGGAAATACATTTCCTAGAATTATAAGGCAGGAAAGGTTCTTATTGGTTTATATGGAATCTCCCCACACCATCTCAGTCTTGAACAAGTTAATAGTGATAGAGCTTCTAATTTAATGACTTTAAGGAATGTAGCATGGTGTTTTAAAGGAGTCATAAATGAGGACACTGATCTGTTGAAATCACTGGGACTGCTTCATCTGAGAAAATAGGGTCCTGTCCACCCAAAGCTCTGTTAGAGCTCATTCAGGCCAGTGGAGGGGAGCTTTTCTACTGAAAATGAATGTGACTTTCCACAGTGCTTAAACTTGGCTTTAGGGTGTATCGTCTGTTCAGGAATCTGATTAATTCTCACTAAACAATTGGCACAAATAAAAGAATTATATACCAGTATCTTCCTTGCAAAGTGCAAGCATCCCCAAATGTACCCAGGAGTAAGTAATTTGTGTTGCTGTTTGAAGTGTGAAAATTGGCTTGGCTGGCTATGTGGAAAACCAGGAAGGAAGATTCTGTGTTAAAAATGCAGAACAGTTCTGTATTCCTCCGTGTTGGTCTTACAGTTTTCAAAGAGACAGTGGCGTGTGTCTAAAGAGAGGAGGAAGAGGAAATGGTGTCTTGTGGCACCTTTGAAGCTAACAAGTTTATTTCACAGTATGCCTTCCATCTGAGCAGAATAAAGTGTGTACTCTTAAAGGTGCCACAAGACTCTTTTCCCTCCTCCCCACTGTTTGTGCCATTCTTGGCAAAATAAAACTGAGGCTAGCTGCATGGATTAGTCTGAAAATAAGCTTTACATTTGAGAGGTACAATTCCAGACAGGAGTAGCTCCATCCAGCTGTCCGTCCTGTGTCTGATCGGAGAATGGGGTGGAAGTAGAGATGGGGCTGGATACAGGATGAGCATTTAACTCATCCTTGCTTTGAAATCAGTTATGCTGAAAGCAGTAGATTTTTATCTAACTGGATGTAACTGCCATTGTATTTGGTATGACAGGCCACCCAAAATAGGTGATATTGCGGTTCTACTGGTTTCAGAGAGACAGACTTCCCAGGGGACTCTAGTTTTCCCACAAGTACCCAACCGGGATGGGTGGATGGGTGTCACTGACATAAGAGTGATGTACATCAAACTCTTGAAGGACCAGACCAAAATGCAATGCATATAAGATGGGAAGGGCTACATTGGGCAGGTGCTGTGGAAGTAAACTGGTTTATGTGGTTTGGTACTTGTAAATTTTTATATCTGTGGGATGGAAAAAGTACAAAAGGGACATGTGGCAGAGGATGTGTGGCCATTCAGATGTTGGACTGCACCTACAATGAGCCCCCCTGAGCACAGCCAGTGGGAAGGGTTGATGGGAATTGCAGTTTAGCAACTGCTGGAAGACCCACCTGTTCTGTGATCAGACTCATGCCTGAGAACTGTCCTGACAGCTTCCCTGAAAGATGATGAGACTCTGGAGAGGGGCATTTAGTCAAAATAGTAGGCTGTTGTTTGTCATTCATTTGAAGAGAACTGGCAAAGGTGACTGGAAGGTGGAAGGGAAGGCATCGTAGCACATCCCTCACACAAGCCTTGCAAATGTAAACAGGCTTGTGAGATCCCAGTTTCTGCACAATCGTTAATTAAGGCACTTCAAGCTTAATCAGACTTGCTGGTTTATAATGGTGTAAATGAAAGAACTGCATACATGGAAAAAGGCTCGGTCACACCTCAGCCTCAAATAAGCTGAGAGGAGATTGTCTGAACGTGGCCTGCGTGTAGACTTTTTGCTGCCCAGCTAGATCAAATTCAAGCACAAAACGTGTGTGCTTGACTTGAAGGAGCTGTTCCATTTCTTTCTGGAATTTAGCAGCCAATTGGGCATCTCCAAATAGCCAAAACTAGTAAATATTTCAAGTGACTAGAGGACTTAGGGTTGGGTTTCTGCCTAAGCTTAAGAAGGCCAAATCAATCCAGTTCATACAACAAAGCATTTTGAAAGGTGACTGCACAGTGTGTGGCGTGATGGCTAATATACTGCACGCTTCCATCTTGCATGTTGGTCTCTTTTATCACAGGGGGAGCTGGTCTGCTGGCCCTCCCTTGTTTGTTTTCTGTTCCCTCTGAATGTATTTCTCCTTCCTCTCCTGTCTGGGCAGGCTGCTCTGAACTGAGCTGGGCTGGTGTTGTGGACGTGGCTATTTTGCTTGCAGGGAAAGCAAGTTCTGACTCATGGAAATCATGTCTCTGCGATTCCTGAGGAATTGCTGAACTGGGGTCATGGGAGTCAAGTCCCAAACAATGGCTGGGTCCCTTGCCAACTTGCCCCATTGTTTCCATGGCTGCACGCAAGCCTGAAGCCCTCTCGGGTTGTACGAGAAGGCAGTTTTCTGCGTCAGTTGAAAGTTTGCTGCCATTGTCTTGTTCACCACTCTCTCTCTTGGGTTCTGTTTTGTCAGGTTCCTGTGCCTGCTAAGAGAAGGGGAGGGAAGTTACTTTTGTAGATGAAAGATGGAGAACTCCTGCTGAAGGCACGCTCAGCTATCAAACAGGAACAACCTGGGTTTCCTCCCCAACAGATTCCTATGTTCATGCCGTGCCGCTGGGTTTCCTGTCAATGGAGTTGGAGGGTTTCACAAGCCACGGAAGCCTGGTTTCAGTGCATGGCTGTACCGCAGCCACCAAGTAACGGCTGTGTACTCGAGCACCTTATGCTTGGCAAAGAGCTCTAGCCATCCAGTGCCCAGGGGCTGTTGGGGTCTTTATGTGTTTCTGGGGTTGTGATTCAAGCTGACAGGACTGGCCTTTTATCCTGGATGATGAGCGCTGACTGGTTCTGCTCTGAAAAACACTGAAGAATCTGGAGATTTGGTTTGGAGTTTTGGTACCTGGCTAGTCACCAGGAGAAAAAGGGAAAGGAAGGAGAAGTAGATTGGTTTCAAAATAGAGTGGGCAAAGTGTGGGCCTTCAGTTGTTGGACTGCAGATCCCAGCATACCTCACCATGGGCTGTGCTAGCTAGGGCTGATGGGAAGTGCAATCCAGCAACATCTGGAGGGCCGCACTTTGCCCACTCACTGTTCTCAATCCTCAGAAGGCCATATTTGTTTTCTTGCTGAGGCCCAAATTCCACCCTTGCTGGCCAGGCTTTCATCACCCTTACCCTAACTTAGATCCACCCTCTGCTGAACAGCCATCTTGACCAGGGTTTGGGAGAAGGGGATGGGTGGAGTTTAAAGCCTCTCCCACTCACCCGCAGCATCTACAGCACGGCTGGGAAAAGCCTGTGGGCCACATGCCCCAGGGCCATTTTTGTGGGCCCTGGGATCCTCCAGGGACCAAAAAAGGAAGGGAGTTTTTCAGGGGATGTGGCCCTCACAGGTCCCTTGGGGAGCCAAGGGGGGGCCACTGACAACTGACAGGGGGCCACCCTCCCCGGCCTACAGGCACCAAAATGGTTTCTCTGCTGCTATTAATCGATCAGTAGTGGGATTGCTGGCCATGGGTTTTTAGGCCTCTTCCCTCCCCAGCAACTGTTTCTCTGCCTCTGGCAGTATTGCTGAGAACTTAACTTCACCTCCCTCCCCAGCAGTCCTAATGGCTGTGAGTCTGTGGCCCACATCCTACTGTTGCTTCCAGCTAGAGGAAAGTAATTAACCAAGGCCCCTCGGGTTCAGTTGGCCTGCTTTACTCCAAACAAACAATAGGATTTTAGCCTGTGTGTCCTGACCTCACCTTCTTGTGAGGAGGGGGGGGGGTTTCCTGTGGAACCTGATGTAGCTCCCCTCTGCCCCCAAAGAGTTGCTGACAGCAAAGCTCCCTGCACCCACCTGTGACTGCATTCAATCTGGGCCACGACATCCGTGCTACTGAGAAACCACAGGCTGGCTCCTGTTTACACAGCCAAAGAAAACAGTGACTGTGGGGCACAGCATAAGGTACTTAACTCATGGAAAGATTGGCAGAACAACCAGGACATGAGCATTCTGCCGTTGTCTTTGGCCTATAGTGCAAAGGCACAGAACTGGTCCTTGCCAGGGAGCTACATGCTGGCACGGAGGCTGAGCTAGGTCCGTCTATCTCCCCTTCTTGCAGCTGGGCAGAGGGCAATGCTCCTTCCTCTCCCCGCTGCAGGTCCGTCTGCTTAGGTAGGAAAAGGAAAGCAAACCAGGAGCAGAGAAAGACCCCTGTCACACAGGAGGGCCACCTGCCCACACACCACTTTCCAACTCAGAGGATACTGCCAATGGGGGGCAAAGGGTGCAGGCTGAGCCAGGAGCTCCTGGTGGCTGAAGCAAACCTGTCAAATGGATACCCACATAGACAACCCGAGAGATGGGATTTTGCTCAGAGGATGAGTGACCTCCATCCATCAAGTGAAACCAAAATAAATTGGGGAAGAAATGTCCCTCTTTATGGGACTCTCCAAGTGGAGTGGGTTGGGGAATAAGGTCAGAGGTTGGGGGTGGGACGCTAACAATTTCTGCTATTGGCTACAGATGTGAGTTTTTGAGAGCTAGTCTGCTTACAGTGGTTTGTGCTGAAATCCTGTAACAAATGATCAGGCAGTAAGCCCCACTGGGCTCAGTGGTGTTGAGTAGTCATGTATAGGCTTGTACTGGGAAGATGGAATATCGCAGAAAACAAAGAGGATACCAGACTAGGGTAAGAGCAGAGAGAAAGTGCAAATCCACAGAGCTTGTGAGTATTTGAAGAGCAACTAAACATTGAAAGGCGAATGCCTGTGAAGTCTGAAAGGCTATTTTAATATGTAGGAGCAGCATCAAAGGTAACCACAAGGAATGAAAGCAGACCTGGGCTCCAGATATGGATGTTTGCCTTTAACATTCTTGCTTAGTAGTCAATGCATTCCCCTGCCCTTCCCCAGCTAGGAAGCAAAGTCCAGCCGGTGGCTATGAGCTTTTGTAGCCCAGTCCAAGATAAAAGCTGGCTGAGAAATGCAAACAATATTTGCAAATGTAACAGCCAGCGCCTGACAGGGTTCAATCCACTCTCTTTCAGGCACGCTCTCCCAACTGTTCCTCTGGCAGTTTTAATCAATATTTCTACTGGGTTTATCTGCTTGCTCTGTTTTTTAAAAAAGTATTTCCAAAGTTGTTCATAGTGGTTCTTCAGACTGCAGCATGTAAGGAGTTCAGGATGCAAGGGTGAAGCACAGCTCTACACATGCCTGCCCCAGGATTGAGGTTCTTCTGGAGGGGCCCTCCTCTCTACCCTCTGCCCCATCAGTGAGGCTAATGCACAGTGTGAGGCTGTGGGAGAGGGCCTTCTCAACTGTGGCACCCTGACATTGGAGGCCCAACAAGCACCAACAGCAGCTTTTTATTTAGGCACCAAGTAAAAACATGACTATTTACTAAAGCCTTTAGGGCCTTGCTGACTTCACTCCTAAACATGTGTTAGGAATGTTTTAACCTGCATAGCCTGTTTTTAACTTGCTAACTTGTTGAGTATGTTTTTAGTCTATCTAAATTATTTTATAGTTCTAATCTGTACATACTGGTTTTGCTCTGAAACCCCATGAAACAGAGATCTGCTATAAATATTTCAGTATATAATAAATTAGAAAACAATGCTGCCACAAGGTTACATGGCATAAAACAGTGGTGGGATGTGAATCCTCTCTGGGATGCTAGCCTGAACTTTAAAGGAGCCATCCAAGGTGCTGAAGCTATTTGAGAGGGAGGGTTCAGCACCCCAGATAGCTCCTTTACCATTGAAGCTAAAGCCCAAAGGAGATTCACTGTTTCTCACTGACATGGGAGAGCTACTAGCCCCCACTATCACAAAGGCTACTGTTAGAAATCAGGGGCACAACAGTCAGCACCTCATCACCGTAACAAGCCACCTTCCAAGAGCTATTGAGAAACTTCCATGCAAAACCAAGAAATTATTTGATGACCTGTGTTTGGAAGGTGTGATAAGGAGGCATGAGTCCCCCATTACTTTATTGTCTCTCTATATATTCAGTTTTGGACTTCTCTCCCTTGCCAGCATAATGCAAAACAGATGTGTTTTGATGCTTACCTGAAGGGTAAAAACCACAAAAAGACTCACAAGGGGGCCAAAGCCTGTCCCCTGGTAGGTGATTATGATGTCTAAATATGCTGGAACTGTGATCTGTTCCACACACAACGGCATGGCCACTCTAGAAATGTTCTTACACATGTAATTCAAATCTATCTCAAAAATCTTTCTTCACACTTCACCACAATCTATGTTTGATGGGTTGCTGCAGTGCTGTATCAGGATACGACGCAAGTGTGCGGAACAACCATTACCTTTAATCTGATCTGACTTTTGCCCTCAGAGATATCCAGCACTTCAATTAATGGCTGCTCTTCCATCTCGGATTGGCTGGAGCAGGAAGTGGATGGCAGACCATTCAGGAACTTGTCCACATTGTTTTTGGTGACAAACCACATTTCCTGAAGGGGAGACACAAATACAGTTGCTTAAAATTTCCTTTCAAATAAAAAAACCATTACTCCTGAGTTAAAGATGTTCAATTTATGAAAATTCTGAAATCATAGAAAAAAGTTTTCCCCCCTAAAGAACCCCAGAAATTTTCAGAAAAATTGACACATGTGACATTAGCATCCTTTATCAGTTGAAAATCATCACTACTTTAGGCACATAAAATGTATTGTATACATAATATGAAAACAATTATTCAATTTTATTTGGCATAAAATGACCAAGTTTGGTATATTAAAAGTAGAGTTCAGTCAAACAATAGTTACAAACTGAATTCTAAATTGTTTAAAAATTTTGGTTTCAAATGGAGCTACAAGATCCTGAAACTATACAGAACTTATTTGATTTTGCCATTTTATTAGGAGCAGGCAAAAAAACAAAAAGCCATCAACATTAGTAAAGCAGAGAAAATCATTCTGCCTCTTCTAGTCTTCCATAGTGTCAAGCAGACATACAGCATTCATTTCCATAAAAAGAAGTCAGAAAAAGACACCAAGACCAGGAAATGCAATTATCAAATACTGTACATTGTTGTACACACGTCTTCCTGTAACAGGGTGTTTAGAAATAATTTTGGTAGAGTAAATAGAATCATAGAATCATAGAATTGCAGAGTTGGAAGAGACCACGAGGGCCATCCAGTCCAACCCCCCTGCCACGCAGGAAATCTTGATCAAAGCATCCCTGACAGATGGCCATCCAGCCTCTGTTTAAAGACCTCCAAGTATACGAACTATGTCCTAAATACCCTACAGGCACCAGATCCTGTCTGAGCTTGAAAGCTAAGCAGTTTTGGCCCTGGTTGGAACTTGGATAGGAGACCATCAACAAATACCAGGAGCTATGGGCTCTATTTCAGAGGAAGGAACTGGCGAAACCACCTCTGAGAATTCCTTGCCTAAGAAAATCCTGTGAAATTAATGCGGTCACCATAAGTTAAAAGGTAACTTGAAGGCGTGTACACACACAAATATGAATGCTTTATCTTAAACATTGCAATCACCATTCTTTTTTTAAAAAAAATCAAACTTTTATTTTCCCCTTTCTCAATTTTTAAAAATGTTATGGGAGGAACAAGACTTTGGGGGTGGAGACTGAAACACTGGGCAGATTTTCCTAATTTTTCCAGGCCTTCACACCTCTGCTGCTGAGGCTCATGAGAGCTACAGTATCATGATCACTAGGTTCTCTCCTCTCTGTTAAAGCAGGCCTTCCGTAGGGGGAAGGTTGGGAAGACAGAAGAGTCTCACCAAACTGTGTATCTGAAGACAACCAGCTTTGGTGCTCTTGCTAGCAAGAAGGACAGCCACCAAGATCAACAACAGCGCTACTCATGTGGAAGCAGGGGGCATTATTATGGCCTTCGATAAGTGTCTACAGAGTGAGGATATAACTACTTAGCTACTTCATTTAAATTCTTTAAATACGACAGCTGTACAAAAATAGGGCTGCCAACACTTACAAGCAGCCCCTGTACCTGTAGTCTCCCTCAGCAGCTTCTCTGAGCATGCCAGGCTGGGTTTTTGTGTTTTCAGTGGTACAAAAGGGCAAACTTATTAGGCGCTATTGACTGCAAAGCTGTTGCACCACACTCAGGACACAGAAGGGCTGCTCTTTTTAGTTCCAATGCCAGCACTTCCCCCACCTCGCCCCCAAAGTGGGAAACCCAGCTCATGGAGGGTTGCCAGCTTTTTCTCTTGTGACTTTTCTTCCCAAACCAGGTTGCAAAGACAAGCACAACAGGTTGAAGCATTTGCATACAGAACAGATAAGAGGAACCCTAGCTGGGTCCAAAAAGCTTCATCTGCTGAACGTTTGACTGTTAGAAGCCCAGGAGCCCTTGGAAAAAACACACCTTGGTCCAGATTTGGGCCACAAGGCAACAACTTGCTCAAAATTGCCAGCCAGTTTGCAGCAGAATTAGGATTTCTGTGGGTTTTACCATCTGCCCTGAAAAAGGTTTCTTGCTCTGCTTTACTACTCTACCACCGGATGTGTATGAACGCAAAATAGGACTATAACTTTACAGTCATCCCTTCACATTCATGGGGGTTAGGTTCCACAGACCCCAGTGAATGTGAAAATTCCGTGAATAATGACTGTTCTCCCCCTCCTCCACCAAAGTGACCACGGGGCCTCCGCAGGCCCCATAGTCACTTTCCCCCGCCTCCCCCTCCCTCGCCAGGCCTTCACGGGGCCTTCGGACAGTCTCTGAAGGCCCCGTGGATGCCTTCCCAGACCTCGCCTCCCTCCCCAGGCCTTCACGGTTCAGAGGCCCCATGGTCGCCTCCCCAGCCCTCCCCCCTCCCTCCCCAGGCCTTCACGGGGCCTTCGGAGAGTCTCCGGAGGCCCCGTGGATGCCTCCCCAGCCCTCGCCCTCCCTCCCCAGGCCTTCATGGGGCCTTTGGAGGCCCTGTGGATGCCTCCCCAACCCGCCTCCCTCCCTCCCCAGGCCTTCACGGGGCCTTCAGAGAGTCTCCGGAGGCCCCGTGGATGCCTCCCCAGTCCTCCCCCCTCCCTCCCCAGGCCTTCATGGGGCCTTCAGAGAGTCTCCGGAGGCCCCGTGGATGCCTCCCCAGCCCTCCTCCCTCCCTCCCCAGGCCTTAACAGGGCCTTCAGAGAGTCTCTGGAGGCCCCGTGGATGCCTCCCCAGCCCTCTCCCTCCCTCCCCAGGCCTTCATGGGGCCTTCGGAGAGTCTCCGGAGGCCCGTGGATGCCTCCCCAGCCCTCCCCCTCCCTCCCTTCCCAGGCCTTCACGGGGCCTTCGGAGGCTCCCTGTCACTGCTTCTGGGAGGGCGTGGGGGCCCTCCCAAAACCGCAAATATTCAAAACCGCGAATGTGGAGGGGCAACTGTAGTTCGGTCTGGTTTTCATGTATCAGGATTAGCTCTTCTAGAGTTCTCATTCTAAACGATATGTAACAAAAACTTCCCCATCACTACAAGGAGATGGGCACTGAGGAATGATTAAAAATGCTGAGAAGCGTGGAACATTAAGAAAAACAATCTGAACTGTACATGTGCCTTAGGTTTCTATGCTACAAAAACTAAACTGCTACAGCTGATATAAATGTAACTGGCCATATATACATATAAGATCATGGAGAACTGTTGTATACACGTACGTGTGTGTGTGTGTGTGTGTGTGTGAGAGAGAGAGAGAGAGAGAGAGAGAGAGAATATGTGCCTTCAAGTCACCTATCGACGACTTATGGTGATCCAGTGAACTACCAAGGTATTTCATGAGCAAAGAATACTCAAGAAGTGGTTTTGCTACTTCCTCCTTCTGAAAGATAGCCTACAGCACCTGGGTATTTAGGCCCTGAGAGATAAAGGCTGACATATAATTACATCCATACATACAACCAACTCAATATACTGTGTTTTTAGGAACAGTAAGGCTTCTGTTTTGCAAGTACATCGGGGATGGGAGAAGCAGCAGACCTCTCAGAGTCCCTGGCCATCGCAGAAGGAGAGTGTGCCTGTCACAGGCTTTACCGAAAGAGGTAATGGGAGGCAGCAACGTTCTCTTGGCAATGCCTGCCTCCTCCTGCCAAGCAGCACAAACAGAGGTGCCAGGAATCAGGTTATGGCTGCTTCCTTGACAGGAAGGAAGAGTAGTTTTGACACAAATTACAGCGCTGCTCCTGCAGCCAGGCTGCTTTTTGCCTGGCACTACATCTTCATATCTGTCAGAGAAGCAAAGGCACCTGTTGGCCATGCCGGATATAAATTTACCTGGCCTGTGACTGCAGACTAAGGGACCACTGGGCTGCTGGATGGCTACTCTGCCTCTGTCCCAACATTAAAAGATCAGTGTGACCCCAAATCCAATGGATGGAAATAACTGCTGGCAATGCCTTCATGCTGACATTGTCGAACTGGTCAGCCTCCTCCAGCATTTCCCTCCTCTCCACCTCCCCTTGCCTTAGTTTTCATTTAAATGGAGCACTTGCAAGCAGCAATGAGCATTCTGTTTTAATTGCTAAGAGCCGCTTTGGGAGACAAGTTTTTGTCTGAAAAGCAGGACCAATTAAACTGATTGATGTTAATGGAAGAGAACCCATCCTGTGACAAGAGGTGGCAACTCCATGGTCAAACCATTCTAGGTCAAATCTCAAGGCACCTGTTTGACAGCTTCAGCTGCACCTCATTTCAGGTAAGAACTGATTCCCCTTCCACACTTTGTATTCTGTAGTACCTGTATACCCCAACCTTTGCCTGAGACACCCAGAGAATGATTCCCCTCCACCTTGTGAGGCTGTTTGGCTGAGGGGCAAAGTCTTGCTCAAGCCAACCAATGAGCTCCAGCACCCAGCAAGCTGTTGACCCTTGGTCTCCTCTGTCCACACCTCTGCATCAGCTGAAGGTTGACAATTAGCTTCTTTTTTCAAAACCAGGAGAAAAAAAATCCAGAGTTTGAGGCAAAGGAAAAAGGAATGTCAGAGAGGCCTGTTTCATTATTTATGGGTTAGAAGTAGGCCTTCATTTCCTCAGTGTGGCTGCAACCCAACACCACGGAGACAGAATATAACTTTACACTCACAGAATTAAGTGATGGATTTTCCTTAATGAGCTGCAACACTGCCCAACCAAAGGTAAAAACAAACATGATACACATGATCACAATGCACAGCTACTTGGGCAAAGCACAATGGCACAGCATACTCTATAGCTTCCACAACCTTCAACTGAATGTGGGCTTCTGCATCAGCCAAAAATGTCACACCACTTCTTTAGGGAACTTACTCATTTGTTTGTTTGCTTATTTATTTGATTTATATCGCACCTTTCTACCAAGGTGGGATTCAAGGCAGCTTTCAATAATTTAAAAAATACAACTAAAACATTATAAGTTTAAAAAGTTTTTAAAAAGAATTGAATTAATTACCATTTTTAAAGTATGATAGCTAAAAACACAACATGAATTAAAAACATATTATCAATAAAAATACATTAAAATCAGCACACCAATTAAAATTCATATTCCAAACGTCTGTCTAAATAAAAAGGTCTTCACTTGCTGATGAAAAGAGAGCAGGGAGGTGGCCAACTGAACCTCCCATGGAAGGGAGTTCCACCCTCTGGGAGCAGCCACGGAGAAGGCTCTCTCCTGAGTCCTCACCAACCGTGCCTATGAAGATGGCGGGACTGAGAGAAATCCCTACCCTGCCGATCTAAACACTTGGGCTGCTTGTATAGGGAGATACAGTCCTTCAGATAGTCTGGACCCAAGCTGTTTAGGGCTTTAAAAGTCAAAACCAGCACTTTGAATTCTGCCCAGAAACAGACTGGTAGCCAATGCAGCTGTTTGAACGGTGGTGTGTGTGTGTGTGTCACATGATCCTTGTAGCCAGCCCCAGCCTGGCCACAGCATTTTGGACCTGCTGAAGTTTCTGAACAGTTTCCAAAGGCAGCCCTATATAGAGCATGTTACAGCAGTCCAAATGGGATGTAATCAAGGCATGTGTCACAGAAGCCAGATCCAACTTGTCAAGGAATAGGCACAGCTGGCGCACTAGTTTTAACTGTGCAAATGCACTCCTGGCCATGGCTGAAACTTGAGCATCTAGGCTCAGATCTGAGTCCAGGAGCATACCCAAGCTGCAAATCTGAGATTTCAGGGGAAGCAGGATCCCGTCCAGCACAGGCTGAATCCCTGTTTCCTTATCTGCCTTTCTACTGACCAGGATCACACTCTTCCTTGGATTAAGTTTCAATTTGTTCACCCTCATCCAATCCATTACTGATAGCAGACACTGGTTTAGTACAGAAACAGCTTCCTTGGAGTCAGATGGAAAGCAGAGAGAGTTGTGTGTCACCACCATACTGACAACACTGAACTCGAAAACTCTGGATGACATCTCCCAGCAGTTTCATGTAGATATTAAACAACATGGGGAACAAAACTGAGTCCTGAGGGACATGGCAGGATAGTGGCCAGAGTGTCAAACAGGCATCCCTCAGCACCAACTTCTGGGTCCACCCCTCCAAGAAGGACTGGAGCCACCATAAAACAGTTCCCCGAGCACTATCCCAGCAAGGTAACCCAAACAGGATACCATGGTCGATGGTATTGAAAGCTGCTGAGAGGTCTAGCAGAACCAACAGGGACACACTCTCCCTGTCTGGTTCTCTGTGTGGGTTGTCCACAAAGATGACAAAAGCTGTCTCTTTCTCATAGCCAGGCCTCAAGCCAGATTGAAATGGATCTAAATAATCAAATTCATCCAGGAATCCGTGGAGCTGGGAGGCCATCACATGCTCCAACACCTTGCCCCAAAGAGGGGACATTGGAGACTGGCTGATAGTTCTCCAGTCTGGTGGGATCCAGGGAACGTTTTTTCAATAGTGGCCTCACCACAGCTTCTTTTAGGCAAGCTGGAAGCCTGCCTTGCTGTAATGAGGCATTCACTACTCCCCTTACCCAATCTGCCAGTCCCCCTTGGGCTGCTTTCAACAGCCAAGATGGGCATGGGTCCAGCACCTCTTCAGGGATCCTGTCCACTTCCCCAGATTGCACAAACTGAAACGTAGCCAATAACACTGGACAAGCAGGAACCAAGGTGGCATCCACCGGACCTGTATCAACTACAGCATCCAAGACCAAGTGGATCCAAGCAATTTATCTGCAAAGTGCTGTGCAAGCTCTTCACAATGGGCTGCTTAGTGGTTTATATACTGCTCTTGCAGGACAGACTGCAAAAGCCCCCTGACCACTCAAAACAGCTCTGGTGGACGACTCTGTACAGATGTAAAGGTGGCAGTGAAGAAGATTTATTTGCTGCCACCATCACCATGGCATAGGTTTTTCAATGAGATCTGGCCTGTGTTCAGTCGAACTCGCACTGAGTTTTCTGCCATCATCACTCTAGTCCCACTCGCTTCATTACCGCCAGCTCCCTAGTGAAGCAGGGGGCTCACTTGGCTCCATTTTGTGGGAAGGGATGCTTAGGGGCAACCATGTCCACCGCCCCAGCCACTTCCCTGTTCCAGAGATCAGCTAGGGCTTCAACAGGATCACCTGCCAAGGCAACAGGAAATTCACCAAGAGCCATCAGGAATCCATCTGTATCCATAAGTCTCCTGGGGCGGACCATCTTAATCAGCCCCCAACCTCTGCAGAGGCTCTGAGTTCCAGTGAGCTTGAAACCCACCAGGTAGTGATCGATCCATGACAATGGAACTGTTGAAAGTTCCTCCACACCCAGAGCATCGTCATCCTGCCCAGCACAGAAAAACTTACACATGCATAAGATAGTAACAGGTTACCAGTTCGTGCCTTCGTTTCGTGACATCACAGTACAGTAAGCTTTTTACAGTGCCTGTAAAATGGGGTTAATATTGTCAGGGTATGCAGCCCCTCTGAGCAGTCTGTACATGCCCAGAGGGAACAATAGCAGAATCAGCAAAAACACGAGGACCATACACCTTTCTGCATACCTAGGTGTGTAGACATGGAGACAGACGAAAAAATCCTTTTCCAGGCTTTTATTTGAATATCTAAAACAACACTACAAAACAAACTACATTCTGGCTGCTTGAAATGATGCAGCCTTCTCTTCACTAGAAAGCAAAGAAGCTCTGGGTATTTCTCACAGGCAAGCAACAAAGCAACAGTTTCGTTTTCCACATAGAGAACTGATTAGAGCTACCCATAACATTGACTTCTTTACAGGCCAAGCTATGAGAGAAGAGAGACAAGACACAGCTGGTGGGAAGAAACCCAGTTACTACCATTTGTTGATATAACACCCTTGCAGACAGGCCTGCTTTTAATTGAAAGTCAAGCCGGCCTGTATTTTTGCCTACAGTGAGAATTTATTGCTAGGATTCTGGGACTGTATGTTCCATTATACAGGAGGTGGGTGGTGTTTTTAGTCATTATTATAATGTTTTAATTGTTGGAAGCCGCCCCGATTGTTTTTAAGCAGAGGGGCGGGGTATAAATAAATATTATTATTATTATTATTATTATTATCCTTGACAAATATTTCTCTTCCTCCCTCCCGCCTCCTTTCCCCACATAAATCCACACACTTTAATTATTATCTTTACTAGACAACCTTTTCTTAGATCTTAGTTCAATCCATATAACAGCATTCAACTAAGGAACGTGCTTAAATGATTAACCATTAAGGGGGGTTGATCCTAAGCTATATTTTAAGGACATGTTGCTCATACAGACAAATTACTTACTGAATAGGAAATTCACACTAAATTATGTATTTATGTAATGAAAACATGGTGTGTGATAGAAGGTGCAGCACTGGGATGGTGAGAACCGGGAGAATTTATGTAAAATACCTCTGACTCCAACCCCATGCAGCCTGCTTTTTAGAGCAAAAACCCGTACGAGTCAGCTTACACTGATACAAGTCAAACTTGTCTTTAAAATGGGCTAATAAGCTAAAAACAACATTAAACCAGCATGATATCTGAATAGGGAAACAGATAGATTTATTGTCTGGCTGCAGCAGCGAGCACAAGAGGAGCCTAACACTATTACCACAGAGATGCTCCAGACATGCTGGCTGGAGTCAGCTACACATTTACTGCACATCACTTTGATACCTGGACTCAGCAAGTCGTTTTGTCCTGGATGACACTGCTGAACACCCGCCAGGCACAAGGCTGAGGCTCCAGAATGCCTGAGAGTCCTAGAAGTGCTGGTATCGCTCCATGTTGATCAAATTAAAGGGAGGTGCACCAGAGACCACGGAAGATAGGCAGAGGCTTAAGGGCCTTGCCACAGCTGAGGAAGCCAGTCTAAAGCTCTGGTAGGAAAATGGCAAGTTTTGGAGCAGCCAATGTTTATCCTTTCTACTTCACTACCCCTCATGCTGGTGCCTCAGTGGTCAGAATAAGCCTGGGGTCTGACTGGCCCTCATCTTCTTCCCCAGAATTGTGTGATAGCACAATTCTCTCTCCTATTCTGGCAAGGCCATTTCCAAGGGGACAGCTTTCCCACATACTTTCCTATGGAACCACCTTACACTATTGCAATATTTGCAGTACTGCCTTTACCTACAGCATGGCTGGGCAGCTTCCACAGGACTGCACTGGAAATTCCAGAATACAACCCCCTGGGGGCACCTCCACTGAAGAGACAAAATCAACACTTTTCCCAATGCAAACAAAGGTGCCTTTCTGTACACTCTCAGAAGCCTTTAAGAAGCATGAAAGAAATAAGAATAGTATGGTGATGCCTGGCTTGATGGCAGTACATGCGAAAGGAATAAATAAAAATAAAAATAGTGCGACTCTATTCTGCTTTGGTCAGACTTCACTTGGAATACTGTGTCCAGTTCTGGGCACCACAATGCAAACTGGAGCATGTCCAAGAGAAGGGCCACCAAAATGGTCTGGAAGCCATGTCCTATGAGGAACAACTTATGGAGCTAGGTATGTGTGTATAGTGCCATTGTACTGTCTATTCTCCTTTATGGATCTGAAACATGGGTCACCTATCGCCACCACCTAAGACTCCTTGAATGCTTTCATCAGCGCTATCTACACACAATCCTAAATATACACTGGACTGACTATGTGATGAATGTTGTTGTCCTTGAGCAAGCAGGGATCACCAGCATTGAGGCCATGATATTGAGAACACAGCTGCGCTGGGCAGGACATGTTTCTAGGATGGAGGACCATCGCCTCCCAAAAATAGTACTCTACGGTGAACTCGCCATGGGTCAGTGTAAGAGGGGCGCTCCAAAAAAGCGATACAAGGAGTCCCTGAAACAACATCTCAGGCTCGGCCAAATTGATCAGCAACAGTGGTCCGCCCTGACCTCACATCGGGAGGCATGGAGACGCACTATCCACAATGCTGCAGCCTTATTTGAGAACTCTCACCGAACAAGTCTTGATGAGAAACAACAACGCAGAAAGAACCACAACCCAGAAACATCACCCAAGGAGACCTTCTGCTGTGCTTTCTGCAACTGGACTTGCTTATCTCGGATTGGCCTTTTTAGTCATCAGCACGCTTTCAGAAAGCGTGGGATGAGTCCTTCCTGAATCTTCGTTTGCAAAGAAAAGCCAGAGAGAGATGTTTAGCCTAGAGAAGAGAAGGTTAAGAGGGGACATGATAGCCATGTTTAAATATTTGAAGAGATGTAGTACTGAGGATGGAGCAAGCTTTGTTTTCTGCTGCTCCAGAGACTTGGACATGGAGCAATGGACTCAAACGACAGGAAAAAAAGATTCCACCTCAACATGAGGAAGAACTTCCTGATGGTAAGAGCTGTTCAGCAGTGGAATACACTGCCTGGGAGTGTGGTGGAGTGTGGTGGAGTCTCCTCCATCTTTGAAAGTTTTTAACCAGAGGCTGGCTGGCCATCTGTCGGGAATGCTTTGATTGAGTGTTCCTGCAGGGCAGGGGGTTGGACTAGATGGACCTTGTGGTCTCTTCCAACTCTATGATTCAAAGAAAGAAGGTGTGTGCCTTTTCACTGCTACAAGTGGGTGATGGCAAAGATCATCAGGTAAATAAGGTGCATGGGAGCAAGACACCTGACTTCTAAGGAAGATCAGACTTCCTCATGTTTCAGGAGGTCTGACCCACTACTATAGCAATTTTGATTTGAAATTTGATTTGGGTATCAACTATACTCACAAGGTCATGAATCTTGTACAGTACACCCACCAGAGATCCAGAATCAAGTTCTATATACTGTAGGCAGGATTGCCATTCGAGCTGAAAGGCTACAGAGGAACTCTGTGATCCTCATGAGTGTCCAAAGAGAGACAGTCAAATAAGAAAAACTGGGTGCCAGTACATCTTGAGATGAATGCACAACCTCTGAATGCTATCTGGAAATCCTATTGACAAGGTCCTCCTTCTATGTAAATTATGGTGAGTTTGGATAATAATCCACTCATCCTTAATAAAAGCCTTAATGCAGTCTCCCTATCCTCACCCATGCAAAAGCCCCGCCACTAGGTGATTGTTGATAAAATGGTGAAGGAAAGAAAAGTTGGAAGGGACCCCAAGGGCCATCTAGCCCAACCTCCTGCCATGCAGGAATTCACCACCAAAACATCCCAGAGAGAAGGCCATCCAATCTCTGTCTACAGTTCTCCAATGAAGGGCAATCCATGACCCTCCAAGGAAGTCTATTCCATTATCGAGCAGCTCTTCCACCTAATCTTTAGGTGGAATCTCTTTTCTTGTAATCTGAATCCACTGGTTTCTGTTCTGGTGTTTGGAGGTGCAGAAAACAAACTCACTCCATCTTCTACATGAGATCCCTCCAGATATTTAAAGATGGTTGTTGTACCACCTCTCACTCTTCTCTTCTCCAAGCAAAACATTCCCAGCTCCCTAAGCCATTCCTCATAGGAATTGGTTTCCAGACCTTTTACAATCTTGGTCCCATCCTCTTGACATCTTCCAGTTTGTCAATATCCTCCTTGAACTGTGGTGCCCAGAACTGGACCAAGTATTCCAGGTGAGGTCTGACCAAAAGACCTCATCTGGCACCACTACTTCCCTCTATTTGGACACTACACTCCTGTTGATGCAGCCTAGAATTGCATTGCCTTTTTGGCTTCCACAATATACGCCTGACTCACATTTAGCTTGTGGTCTACTAAGACCCCTAGATCTTTTTCACAGCCAGGTGTCACCCATTCTGTATTTGTATGTTTCATTTTTCCTACCTAAATGTACTAAATTCCTGCCTAAATTACATTTATCCCTGTTGAAATTCATTTTGATAGTTTTGGCCCTGTTCTCCAACCAGTCATGGACATTTTGAGTTCTGCTCCTACCCTCTGGAGTATTTCCTACTCCCCTCCCCCCAATTTGGTGTCATCTGCCAATTTGATAAGCATGCCTTCTGTTCCATCATCTGAGCCATTTATAAAGATGTTGACCAACACTGGGCCCTGGGAAAGAACCCTGAGGCACCCCATTAGTCACTTCTCTCCAGAAGAAGAGCCATTGGTGAGCACTCTTGGGGTTCGGTTTGTCAACAAATTACAGATCCACCAAATGATGTCACCCCTTTTTTAGTTTGCAACTATGGCTGGAATCCTGTTGGTGCCCTACACCATCAGTTGTCCTTTTTCCAAAGTCACACATCAAATGCAGCAAGGGAAGACAGACAAAATCTGCTGGCTATGAGTAGCTTATTTTTCCAAGTCCTGTTATTTCCTTCACACTCTTCTCCAAGCAATACTCAACAAGAGAAATCCAGACTCTGGCTTTTCTCATGAATTAATATTATGTACACAAACATCTGGGGGCTCATCTGCTCCCTTGCCTCCTCCAGCAAGGCAATGATGAGATCAAAAACTTTTCTGTCTACTTCCAGCTAACCACAGACACTTGCTGCATGTGAAACCAAACAGACTGCGATTAGGGCAAATTATTGTTTAGTGAAAGAAGCCAGGTTTAAACACAGTTTGTGATTCTAAATTGTTTCAATAAACCAAGTTAACAGGAAGCAACGGTGTCACTTCTGATAACTTGAGTAACAATGGTTAGTTGCAAACAGATATGAAAGCTCCCAATCTCGTGGTCACACCAAAGCAGAGAGGGAAATGCATGAGCCTAGGCTTGCTCCCATTAGGAAGTGGAGGCGGGTTGGACAACGACTAGAGTGCATCTGGCGAAAAACTCGGCTCCTGTCTGACAAGACTTATCATAGGAAATTTCTTCGTTCCTATAGAGAGGCAATACGTGCAGCAAGGAAATCCTTCTCTTCTGCATGTATTGCATCTGCAGAGTCTCACCCAGCAGAGCTGTTTAGGGTGATGAGGGAACTGACACAGGTTCCACCCGTGCAGAACTCATTACTAAACCCGACAACGGCCTGCTATAGAATCACAGAATCACAGAATTGCAGAGTTGGAAGAGACCACAAGGGCCATCCAGTGATGCATTTAACAACTTATTTGCAGATAAAATCTCTCAGATAAGAGCCAATTTGGATGCCGGGGTTAGAGCAGATTCAACTGACAAGGTGTCCAGTAACTCCGTTGAGAAGGTTATACTGGATCAGTTTCAATCTGTAAGTACCGATGACGTGGACAAGCTCCTTGGTAGTGAGGAAGACTACCTGTCCTCTTGACCCTTGCCCTTCATGGTTGGCCGTCCAAGGGGGTGATGCCTTGAGGATGTTCCTCAGGGACATCATCAATGCATCCCTTAGGGAAGGTCACGTTCCAGCTTGCTTGAAGGAAGCGGCGGTTAGACCGCTCCTAAAAAGACCTTCCCTTGACCCTCTGGATATGAAGAACTACAGGCCAGTCTCCTTATTACCTTTTTTGAGCAAGGTGATTGAGAGGGCGGTTGCTCTTCAACTCCAAGCTGTCTTGGAAGAAACTGATTATCTACATCCATTTCAAACTGGCTTTAGGACGGGATTTGGAATTGAGACGGCCATGGTTGCCTTAGTTGATGACCTCCGCCTGAACATCGACAGAGGTAATGTGACCCTGTTGGTGTTACTGGATCTCTCAGCAGCTTTTGATACAATAGATCACTACATCCTCTTGGATCCCCTGAGGTTAGGAATCGGAGGCACTGTGTTACAGTGGTTCCGCTCCTTCCTCTCAGGTAGATTCCAGAGGGTGATGCTTGGGGACAGTTGCTCTGCAAGGAAAGAACTTAATTGTGGCATCCCACAAGGCGCCATCCTGTCTCCAATGCTATTCAACATATATATGAAGCTGCTGGGAGAGATCATCCAGAGGCATGGGGTGGGGTGTTATCAGTATGCTGATGACACCCAGGTATATTTCTCCATGACTCGGTCTTCGGCTCTGACTTCAGAAGGTGTCTCTTCTCTCAATGACTGTCTTAGAGCAGCAATGGACTGGATGAGGAAAAACAAACTGAAGCTGAACCCAGACAAAACGGAGGTTCTCACAGTAGCAGCCCTGAACCCAGGTACTAGGATACAACCTCCAGTCCTGGATGGAGCCACACTTTCCTCCAAGGACTGTGTTTGCAGTTTGGGGTTACTTCTGGACTCGTCGCTCCGGATGAGAAATCAAATAAATGCGACAGTCAGGAGTGCCTGTTATCAATTTTGGCTGATCCACCAGCTGTGCCCTTTCCTGGAAGTTGGGGAACTTGAGACTGTGGTACATGCTCTGGTAACCTCCCATCTTGATTTCTGTAATGCACTCTACATGGGGCTACCCTCGTGCTTGGTCCGGAAACTTCAACTAGTACAGAATATGGCAGCCAGATTGGTCTCGGGTACATCTAGAAGAGACCATATAACACCAATCTTAAGATCACCTCACTGGCTGCCCATTAGTTTCTGGGCCCAGTACAAGGTGAAGTCGAAGGTTTTTGTGGCCAGCATCCATAGATTTTCCTTGTTTTTTTCCGAGCTATGAGGCCATGTTCTGGAATAGTTTCTTTCTGATGTTTCTCCTGCATCTGTGGCTCGCATCCTCAGAGAATGGTTGGGTGTGTGTGTGTGTGGGGGGGGGTTATATGCTGTGAACCCCTGTTGGGGAGTATATGTAAATTTGTGTAATTGAATGGTTAGTTTCTGGGTATAGAAATGCAAGGCTTGTTAGTGTCTGTTTGGCTAATGGTTGGTTGATGGGCTATTATCTGCTGGGAATCCCCCTGTCCCTGGGTGGAATTCTTTTGTAAGTGTTGAGTTTTGATTCTATTGTATTTCAAAACTGGGAGCCAGATTTTGTTTACTTTTAAGGTTTCTTTTTTCCTGTTGAAGTTGTCCAGGTGTTTGTGGATTTCAATAGCTTCTCTGTGCATTCTGACATGATAGTTGTTGGACTGGTCTAGAATTTCTGTGTTTTCAAATAGCATTTTGTGTCCAGGTTGGTTTATAACATGTTCTGCTACTGCTGATTTTTCTGGCTGGCCCCGTCTGCAGTGTCTCTCATGTTTCTTGATTTGTGTTTGCACACTGCGTTTAGTGGTCCCTATGTAAACTTGTCTACAGTTGCATGGTATGCGGTAAATTCCTGCAGCTGTGAGAGGGTCTCTTTTGTCCTTTGCTGAGCGTAGCATTTCTTGGTTTCCAGATTGTTTGGAGGTTGTGTTTCCTCATCAGTTTCCCTATTCTGTCTGTGACTCCTTTGATGTATGGTCAAAATACCTTCCCTTTGGGTGGCTGTTTTTCTTTTTCATTCCTGTGGTTTTTTCTGGGTCTGGCTGCTCTTGTGATGTCTGATCTGGAGTAACCATTAGCTTGTAGGGCCCAGTTTAGGTGCCTCAGTTGCAATGCAGGAAAAACATCAGAAAGAAACTACAGTCATCCCTTCACATTCGCGGGGGTTAGGGGCAGACAACCCCCGTGAATGTGAAAAAACCGTAAATAAGATATGAGCCTGTGGGCCAGCTTCTTCCCACCCCCCTTCCCAAGAGGCAGCGTGCCAGCTGCTCCCCACCCCTCCTTCTGAAAGCAGCAATGGTTTAAGCCCTTTGCTGACTCGGGAAGGGAGGGTGTGTTGAGCAGCGGGGGGGGGGAAGCAGCCTTCCGTGAATAATCAAAACCGCGAATGTGAAAGTTGCAAATGTGGAGGGGCAACTGTATTCCAGAACACAGCCTCACAGCCCAGAAAAAAACCAAGGAAAATCCAGTACAAGGTGTTGGTTATCACCTCTAAAGCCCTAAATGACTTGGGTCCAACCTATCTTCAGGGCCGCCTCCTTCCATATAATCCTCCCCATGCACCCCGGTCCTCAGGGAGGAATCTGCTGCAACCTTTAAAAACTAGGCTTTCTTTGACCTCCCGGAAAACCTTTTTGGCTATTGCTCCCAGAATATGGAACAGCCTGCTGGATGAGATCCGTCACATTACCACCTTAGTTTTTAAAAAGCTCTTAAGACAGATCTCTTCCAGCAGGCCTTTCCTGAATAGATACCCGGCCATCAGAGAGAAAAAAATATTATTTTTTCCAATCCCATCCAGCTTTTTATTGTGTTGTTTTTAGTATTTTAGTATTTATTAAGTATGTTTTAAATGTTTAATTATTTAATTGTATTTTAAGGGGTGGGTGGGATGGAGGGGTTTGTATGTATATTTTAATGCTGTAAGCCGCCCCAATTGCATTTTGTAGACGGGTAGGATACAAATAAATTTTATTATTATTATTATTACACCAACACACACACACTATTTTACCACAAACAAATGAAATGCACACATATGCATGAGGCACATGTCCAAAGAAGCTTCCTGTATATTGGGCAAACACTTACAATGTTGTTTTTAATCCATAATCTTCAAACATTTTTTAAAATGAGCAAAAATAAAAAGTTTGGGATTTTTAAAAGTTACTCTAGGAAGCATTTTGCATGTCTGATATACAGGGAAGTCCATCTCCCTTCTGTTTTATTCAATGTCTCACCACATGTCTTTTGCCTTACTATATGTCTACTCTGTCATCTTGCTGAATGGACATCAAATAAAAATGATTCATAAAGCATGCTGTCACTTCACAGGACTCTTTGGTGGAAATGTGTGCCTGTCATAAATAACAAGCAGCTGCTGCGGCTGGTACTGCTTTTGCAATGCTAACAAGACCTATTTTGTTCCTTTATCAATAACACCCAGTGCCAGGTTATTAGAAGTGAAAGCCTCTCTCAAGGAGACTGCAGGCATTTTTAAAGTAGGTCATGCACTGGATCTAAAATTAAGGGAGGCTCCCTTAATGGTGAAATTCAGACAGCAGGTTCAAAAGGAACGTAAATCCACAGATCTCAGAGGCATCCCAGCTTTTGTAAAATCCTGGCACAGAGGAGATCAGCCAAAGTCAGAGTCTCCACAGCAATGCAAGATAAAAAGTCTCCGTGATGGGAGAGTGGAAGGAAACAGAATCTCCCATGAAGCATTAGCAGGGGCAAGAAAAAAGAAAGCCCCAGAATGGTTTTCAAAAGCTTAGCCAGAGGTTAATAACTTTTCTGACACAGGCTTCCTATGGCACCTGCTGGTTGCATATTAACGGCAAATCAAAAACCAGGGAGCTTTTTATCACCAGTTAAATCAGCAACAATTTTAATGAAAAGAGATTCTCTCAAAATGTATTCTTCTGTTCTCTATTCTAGTTTCTGTGAAATACTGAAATGGCCTTGAAACTTTACAGACAGTCTTGGCACGGTTCAGGGTTTAATGTGGTAACTGCCATTTTCCCATACAAAATTATAGTAAATATTTTAATCCCAATTATATTCCTGTCAACAATGTGCTTAGACAAATACAGCATCAACATTACAAAACACTGAGAACGATAGCAAACATTCAAAGGATAAGTAACTAGCATCCAGAGGTTGTTTCTCTGACTTTTATCCCTGGCTTTTAACGATGTTTTTAATTATTGTCTTGTATTTTACAGCTTCCTCTGCTAATAGTTCCTGTATTTTTGTTAGGTTTTTGTTGGCTGTGTTGGCTATTAAAAAAAAAAAAGTACAAAAGCACTTTTAAATAACATAAAATCTGCAAAGTGAAAATATGAGTTTAATTTCTGCAGGGATTTGCAAAGTACAGGAAATGGAAAAACCAACTAATTTGATCCACATTAGGGAGGAGACTAGCTATATAAATAGAATTGTTTGCACAAAGAGACATACTGTTCAAAATGGTCACTAGAGAGCTACTACTCTCTCTTGACTCCATTTTCTCCTCTTGGATCGTTTTACATTACTATACTTCGTCTTTTTAAAACTACGTATTAGTTTCATCAGCAAAGGAGAAAAGAAAGAAGTGCCTTAACAGAGTCACAGACAACCTGTAAATGCTGCATATGTTTGTCCCAGCCTAAATTTACTATTGTTTGTTATTATTGGCCATAAAGTCAACTTGGACTTATGGTGACCCTATGAATGGAAGATCTCCAAGAGTCATCAACCGGCTTGCTCAGGTCTTGCAAACTAGCCTGTAGCTTCCTTGATAAGAGTAAATTCACCTGTAGTGCGGTCTTCCTGCTTTCCTACTGCCTTCAGCTTTACCAGCCTTTATTATCTTTTCTAATGAGTCACATCATCATCTCATGATATGTCCAAATTACAACAGCCTCAGTTTAGTCATCTTGCCCTCCAATGAGTGTTCATGTCTGATCTGGTCTAGAACCCTTTACACTTACTCTTATTCTAATAATTTCCTTGGCCAGCAAGTATGTCCAGATTGTAAATGTCACCTTCCATGCTGAACTTTTGCTGGGTAAAGCCTGTTATGGGCAAGAGCTGTTAGCAATTTAACAATTAGGACCTTCATTAGGGCTCTTGAAAGATTCTACACCACTATATTCTCACCCAGTAGAAAATGTGATGTTTACTAATTTCAATCAACAATGCAAAATTCAGGAGTTAGATTAAATATTTAATATTTTTAGCCTAAGAATCTTTGATAAAAGTTTTTGTAAAATGTTTTAAGTTGTCTAAAGAGCTCCTTACAATTTCAAAATTAGTATTTTAAAAGTTTTTATTATAAATGATATCTCTACCTTTGATGATACTGGGAGTAATTAGCTAACACACAGTGGAAGCTACTTAATGCAGTGTAGATGTGTAAATTGCTATTG
The DNA here is from genome assembly GCA_030847615.1 of Gambelia wislizenii. Lineage (NCBI taxonomy): Eukaryota > Metazoa > Chordata > Lepidosauria > Squamata > Crotaphytidae > Gambelia > Gambelia wislizenii. The sequence goes on along the minus strand of JAUMIR010000001.1, from coordinate 496,251,351 downwards.
CTTAAAACAATTTGTAAGCCACTCTGATAGCCTTGTGGCTGAAGAGCAGGGTATAAATAAATACATACATACATAAATAATTTCTTCTTAAGTTTCAGAAAATGCTAAACTAAAGCTACCCACCTCTGCTTGATACATAAAACAGGACATGAAAAGAATGGGAAAACATGTTACTTTTTTAGCATGGGAGACACACCATTAATAACAAAACAACAACATTAATGTTATCAGACAAAAGGCAAGCAATACAAGCTTATATATGTGTACTCAGGAATAAGCCCAACTGAGTTCAGTGGGATTAACTCTCAAGTAAGCGTGCAAACGAATAGAGTCTAAATGAACAGTGAAGATTTATTATTGAATTCTTCCGGCATAATTAAAAGCCACAGCTGAGTGCAAATACAATGTACAGTCCTGTTAGAAATGGGAGCCTGGTTGTATTGTGTGTTCTTTGTGTTTTTGTGATGCCCCGTGAGCCTGCTGAGCCTATAAAGTCAGAGGACAAGGAGGACATGGCAGAGAATGGCCTAGGGACCCTGGCACAGGTTTATCTACACCTGTGCCAGCAGGGAGCCCTGACAACCTAGAGGCTCAAGCAGAGGAAAAGCCTTCTCCAAGTGGGTTGGCATCAGTCCCAGCAGAGAGTCTTGGCCACTAAGATAAGGACGAAGGAGAGGAGAGGGACTTCCCTCCAACCATCGTCTACCCAGCAGCGAGCTCAAAAGGAAGCTCAAAGGAGGTCTCTGAGACTTTATGAGAAAAACCTGCTTGTTAAAAAAGACCTGGCAAAGCCTTAATTGCTTATATAGGCTGGAAGAGGCAATGGAAGCTTTGTCAGAGATCAGCTGATCACCTTGGAGAAAGCTTCCTGCTGACTTTGTTGCCTGAATCCTTGCTGCCTTGACTCTTGCCTTGACCTTGGACTGTTTCTGACCACCCTGTTGCCTGATCCTGCTGACCCACGGACTGACTTCTGGACAATGCTGCCTTCTGTAAGCCTTGACCTTTGGACTGTATTCTGGACTCTTCTCTGTGTGCCTTCTTGCTTGTATTGCTGCTTCTACAAGAAACAGAACCTTGCTTGTTCTGAACTTTATCTGGCTCTCCCTCATTAACTATCACTAGGGCTTGGCTGCTTTCCTAGCCTTTGTTTATCCTGCTGGCATTTTGAGCTGCTTTTCCAGACAGTTTTTTACCTCAGACATCAAGCAAGCAAATATTGAGAAAACCTGTTCACAAATGCTGAGAACTAAGTACAAGGACATTCACACAGGTTCTTCTCCAAATGAGACATAGCTTTTAAAAAAATCATCCACAAATCCTGCAGCATTGCTGTTATCTGAGTACAGGGATTGAAGAGCACAGCTCACAATGAATTATTTTCACAGACAACCCATTCAGATTACTAGTGATGACTTGGGGAAAGTGGCATTAAAACAGAAACACTCTAAATGTAGTTTTAAAGAAAATGTGGGTTATTTGTTAATGATTATTTGTTTAGGTTGGGAACCAGTGTGGTGTAGTGATTTGAGTACCGGGCTCTGGGAGACCAGGGTCTGAATCCTTGCTTGGCTATGGAAACCCACTGGGTGATCACTGAGCAAGTCACACTCTCTCAACCTCAGAGGAACACAATGGTGGTAAACCCCCTCTGAACAAATCTTTCCAAGAAAAACCCATGATACATTTGCATTAGGGGTACCATAAGTCAGAAGACATACAACAACATTAAGTTAAAATTTAGGTTAGGCTAATATTCATGGAAAGTATACTCAATCAGTTTTAGGTTATCTCACAAAATGGTGGACCAAAGGTTTGCTTCATGTGAGATCCCACAGTAATTCTGATTAGGTTCAAGTCTGGAAACCTAGCCACAAAAAAACTTCCCACAGTTGAGGTCAGGGGCATCCTGTGAACCCCATCTGTTAATTCTATCATATACAAAAGTAAAAGAAGCTTCTGTGAAGTGTTTTTTAAAGATTCCTTCTACGCTATTACAAATGAGACAAACGTATACCCCTCCATCCCATATGTACTGGAGAGAGTGTTCAAGGCAGAAACTCACTGCATACATGCTGATTTATAACAAGTTGCAGCTTTTCTAGAAGTGTGTTTTCTAGAAGTGTGTTTCATGGAGATTCTCCTAAAAACAGCCAAGTGCCAAAACCAAACAAGCTGGCATTTCTCCACTCAGTTGGAAACTAAAGGTCTTCAAAATTATTTTGGCTTTCACTGGCGAAACCTAAAATTGCTCAGTTTTTGGAAACAAGCGACAGAGCCAATGTGTAATCTGCAGAGCCACAAGGAGAGCCACTAATCATGGAAAATCTGCACAACAGAAAAATAGCAAGGCACAGGGAAAACTAGAATATTCTGTATTAACATGAGTTTTATCTGCAACATGCAAACTGGAAACAAGTCAAATAAGTATAAAGCTATTTATTTCACAATATCAAATAAAATAAAGTTGAATATATTACGTGGAAACAAAAAACTATTAGTTTCTTATAAAACTGCAATGTAAGGGGGGAGTTTTAAATAATACCTTATGAAAGTTTTCAATGTTCTCACATATAGCAGATTCAACTATTTCATTTTAGTTTATCTGCATTTTTTCTACACATGCAGTTATAATTCTCAAATCTTACAAAAAAGAAGTAAAATTTAAGATTAAAAGAAAACAATTCTTGCTTTCTCATAATGTGGGAGATTATTTCATTTACTTGAACTGACTTGCTCAGTAGATATCTCTCAAAGGTCCAGTTATCACACCAAGATATGTACAAACCTTTTCATGATACATGCAGCCACTTTGCTTAGATCCTTTATATGGATTGTGATTAAACTAGGAAGCATCTAATTAACCACATATTCCCATTTTGTCCAAACCACACACTATGGTTAATGCCAGGGATGGCAAAGACAGGATATCAAACTACAGACTGAAGTTGATTCCACTTCTGAACAGCTCTGACCGTCACAAAGTTCTTTCTAATGTTTAGGTGGAATCTCTTTTCCTGTAGTTTGGGAACCCATTGCTCTGTGTCCTAGTCTCTGGAGCAGCAGAAAACAAGCTTGGTTTGTCCTCAGTATGACACCCCTTCAAATATTTAAACATGGCTATCACGTCACCTCTCAACCTTCTCTTCTCCAGACTAAATATGCCCAGCTCCCTAAGCCGCTCCTCAGAGGTCATGGCTTCCAGACCTCCCACCATCCTGGTCGCCCTCCCACCATCCTGGTCGCCCTCCTCTGGACACATTCCAGCTTGTCCATATTCTTCTAGAACTGGACACAGTAGTCCAGGTGAGGTCTGACCAAAGCAGAATATAGTGGCACTATTACTTCCCTTGATCTAGACACTATACTCCTATTGATGCAGCCTAGAATCGCATTAGCTTTTTTAGCTGCTGCATCACACTATTGACTCATGTTCAGCTTGTGGTCCACTAACACTTCTTGATCCCTTTCGCATGTACTGCCATCAAGCCAGGTGTCACCCATCCTGTATGTGTGCTTTTTATTTTTACTGCCCAAGTGTAGTATCCCACATTTCTCCCTGTTGAAATTCATTTTGTTAGTTGTGGCCCAGCTTTCTAATCTGTTCAGGTCATTTTGAATTATGATCCTGTCCTCTGGGGTATTAGCTATTCCTCCTAATTTGGTGTCATCTTCAAATGATAAGCATTCCCTCTATTCCCTCATCCAAGTTATTGATAAAGATGTTGAATAGCACTGAGCCCAGGACAGAATCCTGTGACACCTCACTGGTCACTTTTCTCCAGGATGAAGAGGAACCATTAGTGACCACCCTTTGGGTTTGGTCAGTCAACCAATTACAAATCCACCTAACAGTTGCATTGTCTAGCCCACAGGTTACTAACATTTTTGCAAGAATATCATGGGGGACCTTGTCAAAAGCATTACTGAAATCAAGATACACTACATCCACAGCATTCCCTTCATCTACCAAATATGTAACTCTATTTAAAAAAAGAGCTAAGATTAGTCTGGTATGACTTGTGTTTTAAAAACCCATGTTGACTTTTAGTGATCACAGCATTCCTTTCTATGTGCTTACAGACTGTCTGTTTAGTGATCTGCTCTAGAATCTTTCCTAGTATTGATGTCAGGCTGACTGGGCAGTTATTATTTAGGTCTTCTTCTTTTCCCTTTTTTAAAGATGGGGACAACATTTGCCCTCCTCCAGTCCACTGGGACCTCTCCTGTTCTCCAGGATTTCTCAAAGAGCCAATGGTTCTAAGATTACTTCTGCCAGTTCTTTTAGTACCCTCGGATGTAGTTCAGCTGGACACGGAGGCTTGAATTCATTCATACTGGCCAGGTATTCCTGAACAAACTCTTTATCTAGTCTATGTTGCATTTCTCCTACTGGATCACCTGCTCCATTTTCTCCAGGTTGAGCACTGTTCTCCTTTTGGGAGAAGACCGAGATAAAAAAGGTGTTAACTAGCTCTGCCTTTTCTCTGTCTCCTGTTAGCATTTTGCCACGTTCTACCCACAGCGGCCCTATGAGTTCCTTGTTCCTTCTTTTGCTACAGACATGACCAAAAAAGCCCTTTTAATTGTTTTTAACCTCTCTAGAAAGCCTGAGCTCCATCTGTGCTTTTGCTTTTCTGATTTTCCCCCTATACGAGCTGGCTATTTGTTTGAATTCTTCTTTGGTGATTTCCCCCTTTTCCCATTTTTGTACGTGTCAAGTCCGTTCAACAGTTCACCTACCTAGGAAGCATCATCTCCTCAGATGCCAAGATTGACAAAGAGATCGGATCACAGACTAGCAAAGGCATATAGTGCATTTGGAAGACTTTACAAAAGAGTTTGGAGCAATAAACACCTGAGGCAAAGCACAAAAATCAGTGTGTATAGAGCCATTGTAGTGTCTATTCTCCTTTATGGATCTGAAACATGGGTCATCTATCGCCACCACCTATGACTCCTCGAACGCTTTCATCAGCACTGATACGCACAATCCTAAATATACACTGGACTGACTATGTGACAAATGTTGCTGTCCTTGAGCAAAGCAGGGATCACCAGCATTGAGGCCATGATATTGAGAACACAGCTGTGCTGGGCAGGACACGTTTCTAGGATGGAGGACCATCGCCTCCCAAAAATACTACTCTACGGTGAACTCGCCACGGGTCAGCGTAAGAGGGGCGCTCCAAAAAAGCAATATAAATACTCCCTGAAACAACATCTCAGGCTCGGCCAAATTGATCACCAACAATGGTCCACCCTGGCCTCACATCGGGAGGCATGGAGACGCACTATCCACAATGCTGCAGCCTTATTTGAGAACTCACGCCGAACAAGTCTTGAAGAGAAACGACAACGCAGAAAGAATCACAACCCAGAAACATCACCCAAGGAGACCTTCTGCTGTGCTTTCTGCAACCGGACTTGTTTATCTCGGATTGGCCTTTTTAGTCATCAGCGCGCTTGCAGAAAGCACGGGATGAGTCCTTCCTGAATCTTCGTTTGCAAAGAAAAGCCAGAGAGACATGTGTCCTTTAAGTCTTAACTCAGTTGAAAGTTCTTTAGACATCCATACTGGTTCCTTTAGACACCTGCCATTTTTCTTCCTCGTTGGAACTGTTTGAAATTGCGCCTTCAACATCTTACTTTTAAGAAAATCCCATCCATCATATACTCCCTTCTCTTTTAGTATTCCTGACCATGGGATCACCCCCAGTATTTCCCTGAGTTTATTGAAATCAGCGCTCCTAAGTCTAGAATGCATGTCTGACTATGCCTGGCTTCTCCTTTCCATTGTATAACAAACTCCAGGAGAACATGATCACTCTCACCTAAGGATCCCGCCACTTCCACCCCATTAATCAGGTCATCACTGTCGGTTAGGAACAGATCTAAAATAGCTGATCCCTTTGTTGCCTCTTCCACCTTCTGGACAGTGTTTCAGTTTAATAATCTATAGATTATCATTATGGAACAAATCCAAGTGAGCCTCAAAGTCTTGTAGGAAATTATTGATCCTTCTTCACTTCCAGCAACTCTCGTGCTCTCCACTCCCCCTCTGGCACAGACAATAGAAGTTGGAAGACTTTGCTTCTTGTTTTTAATTAGAATTTACATCAGAACACTAAACTCTAATTAATTAAACAATGCTTTATTGGAACAAGCCAGTTTTGTAAACTAAGGTGTAATGTTGACTTGTTCCATTAAGCCACAGTTAAGACTAACTATAGCGTATCCAGGTTCTACAAACTGGTTTTAGTCAGAACTGCACAATCATGTTGGGGACAGGGAGCTTGCAAAGGCCACTGTCTGCTCCAAAAGACTATTGTGATACACTGCGGTATGATCTGCAAAGAACTAGCAGGAGGATAGACTTGCCTTTGAATAACAGACTGGCTAAGACAGGGTGGGACTAATCCAAAGAGTACAATTGCAGGGGGGCACATTACACTACATACATTTCAGTCACAAGCATTTTCATCAAATGTATTATTGGCTCACCTCTGTTGCTGGTTCCTTTTTTATGAGCCCAGTATTTAATTACAGCAGCTAATCTATTGTCTCCTGGCACTTAATATCCCGGCCAAGATACAACTTTCCTTTGGAATTTTCCACTAACTTTTCTGAAGATTTCAATCTTCTTGCCGTTTTAAAGGCAGAATGAGGAACCTTTGGCCCTCCAGATGTTTTGGCCTACAACTCCTTTCAGTCCCACCCAGCACAGGCAAAGGGGGAGACTGTGGGAATTGTAATTAAAAACATCTGGAGAGGCAAAGTTCCTTCATCCCATTTTAAGTCAAGAGATGTTTAACTGATACAGGTCAGAAATGTTGCAAACATACAAAAAACCCCATCTTCTATTACATGTAACACTCATTTTTGTGCACGTGGAGTACAAACACACGCTCCTTAATCATTCCAGGGACCAAATTTATACAGAAATCAACATACAAGTGGACCAACAATTATGGAATAAATATAACAATGATCCAACTAATTTTCCCAAATGAGTGATCAGAAGAGAGCTGTGTGTCAACTATTTTGGAAGCGATCAATAAATCTTCATGCATCATTTCTAAGAAAAGGAGAATTTAAAAGCAATCATTGGATCCAATGTTTACTCTACCCCTGAATATTAAAAAAAAATCATTTTCAGGCCTTCCCTTCCTTTACAAGTAGAATTTTCAGTCCCCACATGACAGCTGGTAGGCAAGACAGTGGTTAATTCCAGAAGTATTTAGAGATACAGGGAGGAGCTGTTGTTAGAACTACATGCATTGTAACAACACAGTCTTTTTGTCACATTGATAATTTTGTACCTTTCATTCCTCAGTAAACCCTTCTTTTTCTCCTCAGTAATGCATCTTTGCTTGCAGACTTCTTCCCTGGAATCCCTGCTTGTTGTTGTCTGAACATATAGACAAGTTGAAGCAGATTCAGAGAAGAGCAACAAGGATGAGAAGAGATACAGAGAACAAAACATATGAGGAGAGGTTGAAGGAGCTGGGCCTGTTCTGCTTGGTGAAGGGAAGACTCTGAAGGGTGACATGGCTGCCCTCGCTAAATACCTCAAGGGCTGTATCACAGAGAAGACGAGGCAGGTTTGTTCTCTGCTGACCCAGAGGGGAGGACCAGGTCTAATGGTTTTAAGTTCCAGGGGAGCAGATTTCAATTAAACATCAGAAGAAACTTCTTGACAACAGGAGTGGTTTAGCAATGGAACCAATTGCCTAGAATGGTGGTGGAGTCTCCTTCTCTGGAAACCTTCAAAAAAGAGGCTAGACAGCTACCTGTTGGGGATGCTTTAGCTGGACATCCTGCACAGAGCAGGGGTTGGACTCAATGGCCCAGCTCTATGATTCTGTGACTGAAGAGAGGTGTATATATGCTCTAAATAAATATTGAATATGAACATGAACTGTTCTCAGAGGAGAAGGGGTATTTGAAAAGAGGGAGGAGGCAAAAGCAACTACTGTATTTGCACCATATTAGTCTTCCAAATACAAACGCTAGCCCCCTAAAATTGACCCCATAGCAAAACACCCAGGAGCAGGGCTCAAGCCAGGGATGGACAGAGTATAACACTAGGGCCACAAGAGGCAACCATGGATGTTTTGGTGTCTCTCAACCACTGCTGCTGTTGCTGCTGCTGTTGCTGCTGCTTTTGTCTGCCTAGAACTAGGTCTAATGGTTTGAAGTTACAGGAGGGTGGATTTCAACTGAACGTTAGACGGAACTTCTTGGCAGTAAGAGCCGTTGGGCAATGGAACCAATTACCTAGAGAAGTGGTGGCGTCTACTTCTCTGGACGTCTGGACAGTGATCAGTGACCTCCCGAGGATGCTTTAGCTGGACATCCTCCACTGAGTAGGGGGTTAGACTCAATGATCCACGGGCCCCCTTCCAAACCTCTGATTCTACGAACAAGTCTATCTCATCATACCTGAATCCTGAAAAGCGAGGCCAGAAGTCTTTAATCCTCAGACTAGGAATGGACAAAGTGCAGCCTGTGGGCCACATCAGGTACCCCCCCTAACATTTCACAGATGAACCCTACCCTCCAGGCCGAAGCTGTTCACTGAGTTTAAAAAATTATTTGGCTTTGTTGCATGTCTTGGCTGAAAAATGAGATGAACTGAAACCCGTCATCTGCAATTTTATCTTCTCCAGTGTGGAAGCCTTACCCCCAAGGGCAAAGCCTGCCATAAGAAGTTAATAGTTCCTGTAAACCATTAAATTAATGACCTTTCAGTGGCCTCTAATAGAAATGCCATCGCTATTTTTTACCTCTGCCATCACTGATCCATACTGAAGGAGATAATATAATTTAAGATTCATACTCAAAAGGGCACTTGATCTGTTGAAAACCCATTTAACAAAGCAGTGACCTTTAAGTAACCTCTGAATGAAAAGTCACACTGCTGCTCCAAAAGACACAACACAACCAGTTAGTTTCCCAAACTGATGAACTGAGTATAGGAAGAGACACATGGTCAACATGTTCAAAATGCAGAATTTCTTGAACAGTGAGCAAAATCAGGAGACCTGACAAGGAGTATTGCAGATTTTCTGCTAATGTGATGGATGAAACAGAAATGAGGGAAGAGAGGGAGATGTGTAGAGGATGTGCACACTGAAGAGAGTGAGCAAAAACTCTCTGCTTGGTTCTAAAAGGCTCTGAGCTGACTCTGAACAGGAAACCCCACATGTGTGAGTCACAAAGACCTTGAAGAAGAACTTGGTCCAGACCAGAAATGAGAAAACAGATAAAAAGAACATAGGTAGCAGCTGCCAGAGCAAGACAGAAGCCCAAACAATGAAAATGTTGGACAAGATGCAAAGCAATCTTATATAGTGCAAGAACCACTGGATAACCATCCAACAGACTTGCTCTGCACTGAGTGTGTGATTGCAGGTAGTGATGAGTTTATACACTCTTCTGTGTGTCTTCTGCTAGTGTTGTATGGGATTGGCTGCAGCACTTTGATGTATTAAAATCATTCTCAGTCCAAACAATATACAAGTGATGTCTGGTCTTTATTTCCTATGCACACAGCTCTCAAGTTGGGTTGGTAAGCCAGTAACAAGTCTTTGTAAAGAAGTCAGATCTGGTACCCATTCCACCATTTTATCACGACTGGACTATTATAATGTGCTCTGCATGGGGCAGCCATTGAACAGAAGCCTCCGCTGGTCCATAATGGTGTGGCCAGATTGATGACAACAGCTGATTATCAGAACATGCAAGTCCCCTTATTACAACGGTTTCACTGGCAGCTGGTTCCTTTCTAGGCATGGACTGTGACCTTTTGTGATGTACCAGGAACACACACTCTCATTTACTCAATAAGCAAAGCTTTATTCAGTAAGGATACGTATGTCACGAACATAACCAAAGCCGAAACTGAAGACAACACAATCCCATCCCCAGATAAAACCTCACAGCGTGAGAATGGCACGCAGGGAGGTTTCTGGCGCCCAGACAGCCCCAGGTGGCTGACCTTGAGCTGCCCTGAAGAACAGCGCCCCCAGGCCGAAAAGGGCTGGCTGGCCTATGCCCAAGAGCTAAGAGGCCCACCCAAGGGAAACGGGCCTAAGTAAGCCTCTACCAACTGCATGTCAGGCTCATCCATGAAGCCTGGGTAATGTGGAGGCTTCATGGATGAGCCTGACACCTTTAACCCTACGAAGGTTAAAGGACCATGCCTTCCCAATAAGACTCCCAGAGAAGCTCTCTTTTGCATTCCACCAATAGCTGACTTGAACACCAACCTGCCTGATCACCAAGACATTCTGAGGAGGTGTTCCTATTGGTTCCACATGGGCGGAGGGTTTTGTTTTATTGTATTTATTTTATTGTAAGCTCCCATCATGCTGAATGCCCTTCAACTTGTAGTCAGGCTTGTGCCTATGTTTCTTTGTTTTTAGTCTTTGTTAATGATGACTGCCTTCACATAAGCATGATCTGACTGATAATTGCAGCTATGATTTTACTAATATATTGTTTTATTTTTATTTTTTACATGTGTTTGTTTTAGTCTATTAGTATTCCACTCTGAAATCTTTAAGATGGTGCTGTTTATAAATTTTATAAACAAGCAAACAAACAGATTTGTCTTGGAATGATGAGAAGGCCTTCTTAGCTGCCATGCCTAGGCACTGGAACTCCCTATGCCTGTTCATTCATTAAAAGGTGTTGGGAGGAGGAGGAGGAGGAGGAGTTCTGTTCAATACCAACTTCATGCAGAAAGACTTTAATAACATCAACAGCAAAACCATTTCAAGGAACAGAGCCTTCCTACATGCCAATCTGTGCAGAGCCCCAGTCCTCCTAGGCAGTGGCACATCGTCCAAGAGAAGCAAGCAAAGTGTGCCCACAGAGAGTGGGGGATGCCTTGCCACTCCTGGGAGCCTCCAGGAAGGGCAGTTCATCTTTTAAACAAGTTGGGGCCCCACCTCACCATGTAACATTTTAAAATATCCACTTTTTCAAAAGCAGAAGTGGACTTCCGCTGTCTTCTGTTTTTTGTTTTAATTTTTGACAATTCATGCAGCTCCTGGAAGGTCCTAGGAGAAGACAAAAAGCTGCCAGATCTGCATCACTTGTCTACCTCCACCCAACAGGATATTCCCTTCAGCTCTCTGAGATGCTTCTGTTTCTACAACATAGGGGCAAAAAACCTCATTAGGTCACAAGGAAGAAGCCATTGAGACACTGCCTAGTTACCCCATGGATGCAGACTTGTTAAGCAAGCACACATTTGCTGCAACAGGGATCTGGTGCAACTCTTAGCAGTTAAGCTACTTGTTGATTGTAATGGTAAAAGCACTCGGGCCCAAACGAGCAAGAAATTCTGGAAGGATAGCTTTTTCCAACATGAACCTCTTCACTTATTACAAGCATTCTCGGGGTCTTCCTGTCACTGAAGGAGAGAAGGGTGGTTACTGGAGATGGGGCATTTTCTGCAATGGCACTTCATGATAGAAAATGTTTGGGGGACGTGGTAGGGGATTTCAGGGGCCATAAAAGTGGTGTCTAGGGGTTGCATGTGGCCCATGGACTGTACTATGCCCACCTATGCCCTAGGGAAATCTGTCTACCATCCAAGTCTCTCTCTTTTTGGAGTAAGGTAAAGACATACTTATTTTGCCCAGAACTGCTTAGGTTATGGTGACTGCTTGCTTTATGCAGAATCTATTGCTAAATGCTACTGTTTTTTAAAAATACTGTTGTGTTGAATTTATTGTCATTGGGTGTTTTAATTAACATGAGCTGCTCCAAAAGTGTTATAACTGACAAGCAGAGTTATCAAATCCTGACAAGTTTCTTAAAAAAACAACACTTCTTTTCCTTACAGCTCCTTTTTATGAACCAAGAGAGAGTACTACAAGATGAAACTTTTGTCCTCCATTTTGGAGCTTTGACAGAAACACTCCAACAGGTCAAAGTCAAGAAGTTCCAACTCACAAGTCTAAGTGTCAAACTAGACAAAGGGCTTGTCTAAACCTGCCAAACTACACCAGCTTTCCACCAGTGTATTCTGGCTGTGGATCAGGTCCATCCATCCCCCCAACCACCATTACCTGCACAAAATGAGCAGGAGTCCATACCTGCACACCAGCCGATACCTGCAGCCGGCACTAGCGTCTCTCTGAAGCCAGGAAGGAGGCCCTCAGCATGTGATCGACGCTGGTCATATGCACGGGGCCTTGATCACATGCTGAGGGTCTTCTTCCTGGCTTCAGAGAGGCGTCAGGTCAGCGGTGGCTACAGATGTGGGCTGGCATATACATATGTACTACTGCTTTCCTGTGGGGCCCAATCCGGGTTTCCCAGTGTGAAGCGAGTTTTCCCAAGTATTTTTAATAAAATGGCTTAATAGGCTTTACACCATCTTCCCGTCTCTACCTCAGGCATTGTCAGGACTGCACAGAGACAAAACGGGGCAAAAGCCTTTCATCATATGGACTGCAGGACTCCAAGACAGGGGCAAGACTGAGTAAACAGCCTGTCTAGACAAGCCCAAAATATCAGTCTAAATGCACCTGAGCTTGTCTGATTTTGGCAGCTCAGCAGGGTCAGGTCTGGTTAGTACTTGGGTAGGAGATCACCAAGAGGGAACCCAGAGATTTCTAAACAGGGCAAGAAAAGAACCCTGCTGGAAATTCTGGAGAGATGCTGCCAGTCAGAGTCAACAAAAAGTGGGCTATGATGGACCAATGGTCTCACTAAAAGAAAGCCATCTTCCTATGTTCCCATGTGTGCATTGTTAATAGCCACCATGGAGTTTTGTCAGGACTGTAACATGGCTGTGGAATTCCCTTCCATGGGGGGCTAGACTCGTCTCCTCTCTGCTCTCCTTTTGCCAACAGGGAAAATACTTTTTTTTTATTTGCACAGTCATTTGATGATTAATTGGTTGCACAGAAGGATCTTTTTATGGGTGAGTTTGTGCTATATCTTTATTGCTATGTTTTAAAATGATTTTATATTTTCAAATCAATGGTGTTTGAATGTGATAACTTGCTTAATGATGGCCTATCATGTTTTAGCTTTGTTGTAAGCCACCATGGGTCCCGTGTTGGGAGAAAAGCAGGACATTGATTAATTAAGTAAATAATGGTGAGGTTAATGGTTAACTGCTTCCTCATCTGCTGAGATCTTGACAGAAAAGCCCTTCCCAGGCAGCTATCAGGTGTGGAAAAGGCACCAGAGGAAAAAGTAATCAAGAGCAACGGACAGCACAACAGTGGTGTTCATTAAGAGTGCAAAAGGGGAGAAAATGTTCTAATAAAAATGAACTCACCTTCAAGAGTGAAAACCCACAGCCCTCAATTTGACCATCTGATAAAACACTACATCAGGCATTTCCCAGGCTCTGCACCTGGAGAAGCCAAGAACTGAAAGTGAGGTTTCACTTAGCCTAACTCACTGACTCAAAGGGCTATTGTGAAAATGGGCCATGGAGTGACACAGGCAAAACTATGTCCACAGGCAAAAATATGTTGCATAAAGTTATGCTGACAAAGAGCTGGATAAAAATGAAATGAACGCCCCCCCGCTCAACATATCAAGGAGTCTGCCATATATACAATGTGGGAGTGGTTTGAAAAGTTGAAGATTAATTACCTGCAACATATGGACATTTGGGCCAAAACAGAGTTTTGTCCAAAGTCCGGTGGTCTCCGGAGACTTAGTCAGGACAATGACGACATTGTTGGGAGACACGCTGACTTCACTCTCTGGAGGAGTCAATTTATTTTCAGGAAGAAACTGCAAGAGGATGGTGTAGGCAGCAGAGTCTTCACTGTCGAAACTGACCCTGTAGTGATTTGTGCCCACCTCCCCCTTGAGGCTTTGGGGGATCACGCCTGGCACCTGCAAGAGGAGGGTCAACGCCTGCTCGTCCTGCATGCAATGAAAAGGGGGGCACAGAGGAGGAGCTGGGCTGTCAGGGGACACAGAGGAGCCCGGGCAGGGGACTGGGGCCGGAGGAGCATCCGTCTCTGTCGAAGGGAGCAGGGGAGGAGCAGCAGGAGGGGCGGCCCCGCTTCTGGGACACAAGGCAGGGGCGGCAAGGTCCGCCTGGCCGGTGGCTGGGGGGCACGGAGGAGGCACAGGGCTGCGTGCATTTGGGGAGAGCGCCCTATCCTGATCTAAGCTGGAGCACTCGCAGCAGAGACGGTGGGCACAGGGTTCCGGCTGCGAGGGAGACAGGAGCGGGGTGACACTGGGACACTGATGATGACGATCCATGTCGGTGTTGGGAGGATGCGGCTGGCCTACGGGAGGGCCGAGGCGACGGCGGCTGGTGCTGGGGGTCCCGGGCAGGTCCACGGTGGTCCCAGCACAGGGGGAGGCAGGGAGGGGCACAGAGCCGGCCTCCAACCCCCCGACACGCAGATCCACGTGGCCGCCGGCTGTAGAAGGGGCCGGGAGCTCCGGAGAGCTCGTCTCCCCGCTGGATGCGGCGGCAGCAGCGGCGCCCGGCACCGGAGAGCCCGCGTCCTCCGCCAGGGCCGGAAGCGCCGGGCTCTTCGCGGGAGAAGCCGGAGGAGGAGCGGCGAGCCTCGGCGGGAGGTCGGAACCCTCGGTGGGAGGACCGGAGGAGGCCGGGGCCTTTACGGGGGCGCACTCCGGCGACACTTCGCTGCCGGCAGCCACGTGGGTGGCGGGACGGGGCTCCGGGGCCGGGAGGGTGGCGGCGGCGGCGGCTTCCTCGGGAGACCCTGCGCCGGGCCTTGCCGGGGGCGGCTCCTCCTCCTCCTTTTCCTCCTGGGGCGAGGCGAGGTCGAGCCCCGGGCGCGGCGGCTGGGCCAGGACCGGCAAGGTGACCACCAGCTGCCGCTTGGCCTTGTTGAAGGCGGCCCGCCCGCCGCCCTCGTCCACCGGGTAGGGGAGCCGCAGCCGGAGGCGGTAGGCGGCGGGGCGCGGCGAGTCGAGCTGCAGTTCCCGGCCCCCGCGGACCTCCAGCTGGGCGCTGGCGGCGGAGCGGAGCAGCGGCAGCTCGACGGTGACCACCAGCTCGCGGGGCACCGGGCTGGGCGCCGAGTCGCGGCTCTGGCGGTAGTCCTGCAGGTCCACGTAGGAGCGCTGGCGGAGGGTCCAGCGCGGCGTGGCGGCCTCGGGGGCCGGCGGGGGGGGCGCCGGGGGGCCGGCCTCTCGCTCCGGCTCGGGCGGCGGGTAGGCGTACGGGGTGGGGAAGGGCGGCAGGGCGGGGCAGTCCCCCTCGGGAGGAGCCGGCGGGGGCCCCCCGGGCAGCGGGGTCCGGAGCAGCGCGGCCTGCGGGACGCCCACGTACTTGGCGGGGCCGCGGAGGCGGGCGGCGTTGGCGCGGTCCAGGCCGGGCGCGAAGTGCCTCTCCACCGCCTCCAGGGCCGTCTCGTCGACCAGGCGGCGGAAGCGGGGCGAGCGGGCGGCCAGGCGGAGGGCGTCCGGGTGGAAGAGCACGTCGTAGACCAGGCGGTGCGGGCCCCGCGGGCGGCCCCGCCTCAGCTCCTCGCGGCCCGGCGCCAGGCAGTGCGGCAGCGACCAGGCGCTTCCCCCGCGGCCGGGCTCCGGACGGGCCTCGGGCCGCCCCACCAGCGGGTTGCTGCAGATGTTGAGGTAGCAGCGGCGGTTGCCTTGCTGGCTGGTCCGCAGCACC
This sequence comes from Gambelia wislizenii, assembly GCA_030847615.1. Taxonomy (NCBI): domain Eukaryota; kingdom Metazoa; phylum Chordata; class Lepidosauria; order Squamata; family Crotaphytidae; genus Gambelia; species Gambelia wislizenii. The sequence goes on along the minus strand of JAUMIR010000001.1, from coordinate 496,235,702 downwards.
CAGCCGGGCTCCGGGTGGAGGAAGCGGGCCTCGACCCCCCGCTGCCGCTCCAGGGCCGCCACCTCGGCCTCGTAGATGGCCCGCTGGCCCGGGTCGGCCAGCTCGGCCGCGTACTCGGCGAAGAGCTTGCGGAAGCCGTCGTCCTGGAAGGCCTGGCACAGCCGCTCCGCCTCCTCGCCCGTCAGCTCCAGCTCCTCCAGGCTCGAGCGGCCCGGCTTCGCCGACGCCATGGCTTTTGGCTGGCCGGCCGGCTGAGGCAGCTCCGCAGAAGCCCCGGGTCGCTCCCTCGGAGGGCCGGAGCGAGAAAGCCCAGCCGTCGCCAAGGAGACGGAGCTAAACAAAATGGTGGCCCGCGAGGGCGTCGTCACCATGGTTACGCTCCTAACAAGATGGCTGCCGCGCGATTGGTTGCCATGGAGAGGGAGGTGCCTTATGTCCACTACAAAATGGAGGCCCTTCCTAATAGAATCATAGAGTTGGAGGAGACCCCGAGGGCCATCCAGTCCAACCCCATTCTGCCATGGGGGAACACACTAATCGAAGCACTCCGACAGATGGCCAGCCAGCCTCTGTTCAAAAACCTTCAAAGGAGAGTCCACCACAGTACAAGGCAGAAGCGCTTTCCACTGTCAAACAGCTCTTACTGTCAGGAAGTTCTTCCTAATGTTTAGGTGGAAGCTCTTTACCTCCAGTCCACCCCTCTGCATGCAGGAATAAACAATCAAAGTATTCCTGACAGATGGCCATCCAGCCTCTGTTTAAAAACCTTCAAAGGAGGAGATTCCACCACACTCCCAGGCAGCAGAGCATCTTGCCCATGCTAAATCTTGCCCATGCTAAATAGAATCATAGAATCATAGAGTTGGAAGAGATCACAAGGAAGAGTCCAACCCCCTGGCATGCAGGAAGACACAATCAAATCATTCCCAACAGATGGTCATCCAGCCTCTGTTTAAAAACCTCCAGAGAAGGAGACTCCACCGCACTATGAGGCAGTGTATTCCACTTCTGAACAGCTCTTACTGTCAGGAAGTTCTTCCTAATGTTTAGGTGGAATCTCTTTTCCTGGAGTTTGAACCCATTGTTTCATGTCCTAGTCTCTGGAGCAGCAGAAAACAAGCTTGCTCCACCCTCAGTATGACATCCCTTCAAATATTTAGACATCCTTAAAGAGGAGGAGGAAGAGAAGGGGAGACAGGCAAATGGGCAGTTGTTTGCTTCTGCAACATCACATGAACATAGACGCAAGTGTCACAGCTGTGGAGAATGTGCTCACACCCCTTCCCTACCATACTACCTGTATGTAGCGAGCTGGCAGGTGGGTTTGTTTGCTTCATGACCAAAAGGTAACAGTTGTCCGGTGGTATGACAGGGCTCATTTGTATTGACAACTTTGTTGGGTACAACCATTCTCTGAGGATGCCAGCCACAGATGCAGGTGAAATGTCAGAAGCTATTCCAGAACACATTCTCACGTAAAAAAACCAAGGAAAATCTTTGTGGGTACTTTTGGCAGTTGGTTTGCAGTATGATGTTGGGCACAGACTGAGGGAGTGATTTTTTCAGTTATTAATCTGCTTGTACATTTCTTATCATTATTGGGAGATGGGTCACACTTGCACACTTTTTCTTTTTTGTCTTCCGCTTTATATAGCCTTTGCAAGTCCATCCTCTATTGGCCTTGCCTTGAGGGTTGCATCAGCTCAAGGGTTCCCCATGTATCCAGTGATGGGGAATTTCTTCATGGGCCACGGGTTAGGTAGGATTTGTTTGTGGGCCCAGTTTTACCATTTAAGGTGAAGGGATGCTAGACCCTATCAGCAAAAGGGCCAGAATGCTTCTCTGCTGTGTACCATTTGCTGTATCGTTTACCACCAGTACGGCTTGTGCTATAGAAGTAATATATGTCAGTGTTTGGTACAGAAAGAGCCCTTGCATCTTGTTCTGGAACAACACACTGCACCACTGATAATCCAGTTTTGCACTGCCCAAACTGAAAGCTCAGGCAAGTCACTGAATCAGCTCCTACCTCCTCTTCCTTGCTCATATTTGGTCACTAGGCAGGATATATAGGGGGTTTAGGCCCAGTAGGGCTGCCCAGAATAGGTAAGGGCCTGGAAGCAGTGAAAGGTCCCTTACCTTACCTGCTCCTCTCCATGGTGGAGCAGGGAGGATGGGGTTCATTCGCATCTGTACGGATATAACCCAGGTGCATAAGATAAATGCAGCTGGTGGTTCCGTGAGCAGCCATGTTCTCATCTGCTTACACCCATTCTCTGGTTTTCTGGGTATTATGGTGGAAGGGACTGCTGCCTTGCTGAGAGAATGCACAGATCTGCAGGGCTAGTCGCTCATGTTATTTGTCTCACAAGTGCCCCAGGATCCAATCCTCACACAAACCCCCTGGTGGGGATGAATCAGGGAAGTAGCAGCTGTTCCAGCTTCAGATGCTATCCCTAAGCAGCTCTCAATTCCTAGTTGTACCATTTGGTCTAAATTGCTGCTAGTAAATACTGTAATGTAAAACTTCCTTAGCTGCACAGGCTCACCTTCTAATTGTAAGCCTTTCTGTCTACTTAGAAAGTACTCTCAGGCCTAAAAAAAAAGGGGGGGGGACAAAATGTGACAATTATCCCCAAACCTAGAAAGGTGGGTTTTTATAACAGGCTATACCCCAGGCTGCGTTCTGCCCATCTCTTTCTACTTTGGTAAGTTAAGTTCTATTACATACAATGGGGCTTACTCCCACACTGCAAGTAATACAAGCAACATTCTGCTTTGCATGCATTTTACCCCAATGCATCTTATTTGCTGTTGTTCTCTAGTGGTTTGGCAGCCAGAAGGAACTGATTATCCTGTTTGCTAAAAGTCATACCCACTTAGCCTGGAGCTCTCATGAAATGTGCTGGCATGTTACTGTTGCTTAGTTTTAAGCACTAATTTAGCAATAGTACATTTGGATGCTGGTGGGGAGAGATCTGTGAACTTTTCCTACTTCCCTTGATCTTCCCAAGCATTCTCATCTTTTCCAGTAAGTCATGTCTTCTCATGATGTGGCCAAAGTACAACATCCTCCATTTAGTCACTTTGGCTTCTAGGGAGAGTTCAGGCCTGATTTGCTCTAGGACCCATTGATTTGCCTTTTTGGCAGTTCACAGTATCCATAGAACTCTTCCTTAGCATTATATTTCAAATGAGTTGATTTTTTCCTATCAGTTTCCTTCAGTGTCTAGTTTTCACAACCATACATAGAAATGGGAAATACAGTGGTACGGAGACCATCCTAAATATAAGGGATAGTTGGTCACAAACCACCTGTATGAATGAGATGAGAAACCTGCCTCAGAGTTTCTTGAAATGTATTTGCTAAGGCTAACACTCATAAGCAGTCACCTACTGAGCAAGTGCTTTGAGCTTAATCAGCAAAAGACCAGCAAGGGGGTGGGACAGTGAGGCAGTCACCACCTTATTCTCTGCCTACACAGCATTTTTAAGCAAATCAATGTTTCCTAAAAGTCAAAAATCAGTGTTGATGTGTGAAAGCAATAAATCTGGTTACCAAAAGTCAGTTTCCCAGGTTCAAAACTCTGAGAAGATTCTTTTTGTTATATGTGCAGTAACAAAGGACTCATCTTCATATATGTAGTGTGCCATGAAGCCATTATCTTTGTTCATGACTCTGCTAATGGATTGGAATTTGAATATAATTTAATTCAGCTGCTTCTTTCTAGTCTTCCTTTGTAATTTACTTATTCATGCACTGCAACCTGTAAATCCCTTACTGTATGTTCAGGAAGGTCAAACTGTTCTGCAGCTGGCTTTGGGGTATTGCCATTTTTAATGACAGATTTGTGTCCATTAATCTTCTTGTGTAGAGACTGTCCTGTTTGTCCAGTGTAGGGGGGCATTGCTGGCATAGGATAGTATGTATCATATTGGAGGAAGAGCAATTAAATGCACCTCTGATGTGGGTGATGCTATCAGCCCCTATAATATTGCTCCCAGAGTAGATTTGCATCTTTCTGGATCCTATTACATTCTATTCCACTCCCACAACTGTAAAATGTTTTATACCTGAGGCCTCAATACCACTCTGTAACAAAGTGGGTTTATATCCATAAAAGTTCATGCTAAAATAAAAGCCAGTTACTGTCATCATAAGAGTTGGAAGGTGCCTGATGGGCCATCTAGTCCAGCTCTTGCTCAGTGCAGAGTCTCCAGCTAAAGTATCCCTAGCAGCAGGGAGCTGTCCAGCCTCTTTTTGAAGACATCCAGAGGAGACCCCACCACCTCTCTAGGCAATTAGTTCCATCACCAAATCGCTCTTACTGTCATAAATTCCTTCTAATGTTTAGTCAAAATCTACTCTCCTGTAACTTCAAACCATTATACCTGGTGCTACCCTCTGGGACAGCACTTCCCTCCCCTTCTTTTTAAGCTGCAAAAGACTAACATGGTGTTGTTGTGTGCCTTCAAGTCGTTTCCAACTTACGGTGACACTAAGACGTACCTATCACATTTTCTTGGCAAGGTTTATTCAGACCTCATTGAAAACATCAGCTTTCCTAATGTGGTTAGTACATAGATAGCAAAATGGCCAGGAAGACTTTGGGCTTTTTAGTTCAGTGGAAGGATGTGAATATATATATTCAGGTTTGTTGTTGGTTAATTTTGCAGCTGTGGAGAGGGGGGTTTAATGCTACACCTAAGAGTGGGAAACATTACTACAGATGAGCCTCTTCATCAGTAAGGAAGCCTAATTCTCCTTGCTGAGCTGGTCCATTAATTCCATCTACCCCATTCTGTCCAGAGCCTGGCCTTTCAAATCAAAGTTGTAAAACCTGCTGTGATATTCATTTCAGCCAAGTTTGAGGGGAGATGGGAAGAAGCAACACTTTGAAATCTCCTTCTTCTTCCAGAGCTTGAGACACTTTGTAGTACTTTTCTGTTTAAATGGAAGTCACCTGCACTGTTCCTTAGAAAACGTCGCCTTGAAGTTTAACATATGGAATAATGCTCAGGAGGCTTTCTCTGAAATGTTTTTTTCATTAACCTCAAAAAGGCTGTCTGAAATAGTTGAACTGATAACACATTCTGCTGCTTTACACCGAATGAAGACTGGTTACTCGTGGTTGGGTTTGATCTTGCAGGAAAAGGAAGCGGTCAGGCTATTGCACCATCTCTGTCTCAAGCAGAGCTGTAAGATTCAGTGGAAATAGGTGACATCCCTTATTTAGTCCTTTATTTGAAGATTTGCATAGAAAAAAGTTCTGTGTCAGCTATGGCATGTTGTAACAATCCATGATCACAGAAGGAGTGCTTAAATAGTATTGAGACCAGGATGCTGATTTGCTTCCCCTTGACTTCAAAGACTCTGAAGTTTGCTGGAAATAATAAAAGCGATTTTACGTTACCATAACTACATTGGTGTTTTCTTGAAACCAAGTTATTATTTCCCTTCTTGGTGCTTAACTGCATGATTACTGAAGTTACTGAATAGCACTAATGACTTCAAAGAGTTTACTATACTGAGATATCTGTTCCTATGGATACACAGAATCAAATTTTCGCATTTGATTAAAGTTATCTGAATACCCCACACCAGTCTGCTCAATATAGGGACAAAGGGGCCCCTTCACATGGATTTGTGATGCTTTGTCCCATGCTCTGAGGATTAAGTTCTCTTTAATACAACAAAAAAAGGTTTCATTCACACTTCACATACAAGTCTACTGAGATTGCCTCACATCAAGCAAGACGTTAATGCTTAGAGATTTAATTCTTTTAAAATTCAACTTGGCAGTTTTCCAAATGGCTGGGGTCACCAGAAGTTTACTAGCTTAGATTTTATAGAAAAGGGTTGTTGTTGTTTTTTTTTAAAAAAGTCATAACTTGACCTGAAAATCACATATACACTATAGTGAATGACTTGCTCCAATAAAACTGCAGAGTTGTGTCAGAAATACAGAAAGAAAATACCGTTGTCCCTCCGTATCCATGGATTTGGTATCCACGGATTTAAGTATTCACAGCTTGAAAATATTCTTAAAAAAATAATAATCCAGAAAGCAAACCTTGATTTTGCCATCTTATATAAGGGACACCATTTTGCTATGCCATTGCATATAATGGGACTTGAGTATTCATGGATTTTGGTATCCACGGGGTCCTGGAACCAAACCCCAGCAAATATGAAGGGACAACTGTATACCCATTTTGTAATGCATGTTCTCAATAGAGTACAACTTCCAGTGCTAACTTGCTATCGTTAGGCACTGCCCTTGTGCTAATGAAACTAATATTTTATCATCATACAGTAATCACATAACTGTTGTCTTTTTATATGTGCTCTTTTATATGCCACGTTTAGAACAGCAGTTGCAGCCCTCAGGACATTTATGTGCCTTCCCAAATTTTTTTGGCCCCAAATGCCCCACAGGATGCACCCAAGGTAGTTAAAGTGGTATCAAAGTGTGGTCATTGTGTAGTGTGAAAGGGCCCCAAGTGTATGCTCCAGTAAGTATTTTACATGCACTCTTCACTCTCTTCCATTCCTCCTGACAACCTTCTGTGTCATTTTGAAGCTTGCCTAGTTATTTTGATCAATAAATGGCAATTTGTATTTAAAAGAAGTCAAGAAGTACTTCCATACTCATTATTTCCACAGCAAAAATCAAGATCTTACCTGTCCTCGACTGTTTTGTTAGATGGGTAGTATACTTTAAATGAAAAGCCACTCCTTGGAAAAGATCCCTAGTATGAAGACGGGGCGGGGGGGGGGGGGGAGAGGAAAAAATACTTTTTAATCCATACCATCTTCTCAAGCAGATGTCCATTTAGTTAAATTTTCATACTATGGTCACTGAGTAAAGTTTTGGTTGACATCTATATGAAGACTGAACATGGTTTTTGAACATAATTGTATAAAACTTGCAATTTTCTGCAAGAAGTAATATTGGACCATTATATAATTAATGCTCATGTTTTCTTAATGGACTCCCAGTCTTATTTGTTTCTGAAGAAGATAGTGTCACTTATTTGTTTTATACCAATGTATTGGTCTGTTCTTTCATATAACAGCCATTTTCAAGTATTCATTTATAACAAACACCTTTGAGTATTAATTATATTTGGCATTTCCCCCAGAAGTGCTATTTTAAAGAATAATGCCAGGTTAGTTCCAGGTAAATGCAAAATTAACAGTACTCAAATGATGTTAACCAGCTATATAACAAGTGCAGACAAAAACCAACCACAAACATGTTAGTAGCACCTAATGTGATAGGAAGAAGCAGATCCTGCAGTAAGGACTGGTACAACTCTAGTACCTTCTTGCTTTTATTTCCTTTGTGCCATGATTGAGGCACATGAAATAAAAGTGACCAAGCGTATAATTGCATGGTTGTTTGTAATGTCCTGCTGGAGGAAGGGATGCCATTAAGATAATGTGGAAAATGTTAACAGAGATCCTCTTTGAAATGCAACACCCCATGAACATGGGTTACTATTGAAGCAAATCTGTGTGTGTTTTAAATAACGAGGGGGGGGGGAAGAAGAGAAAACAGACTGAGATGGAGAAGTTGTAAAATAAAGAAAAAAATAACTACCTTATTTAAGACAAAGGCAAAAATGAAATTCAGTTGCCATACCTTTCACACTGAACACCCTCTCTTTTAATTTAGGCAAAAGAACTACTGGTAGATACAGATTTGCACACTGGATACTTACTGTGAAGGACCATTCTCATATGCAGAAGATCTCTTTTATTGGGTTATCTCCTGTTACCACCCAGGCTAGGCAAGTGTCATGTGAACAAGATAAAAAGAAACTTATCGCTAGACCCTTATTTCCTGCCCCAGTTCTAGCCCTTAGCCAAGCCAGACTGAGGAACAATAGCAAAAAGAAAGAATGAGTCAATTGTGAAAGGTTAACAGATAGAAAGTAGTCACCACAAGGGTGGTGGATGTCTCCTTTCACACAAAAGAGTGGACCTTCACAGTACACAGTTCTCTGTATGGGGAGAAGGAGACATCCCAGACTAGGATACAGGCAAGCAAGACTGAAAAGGAAGGAAAGGAAGGTTTCTTTTCAGGGAGCCAAGATCAGCTAAAGGCCACTTCTGCAAAGGCAAACTTGTCTCTATTTTCCAGTGGCACATGAAGGAATAAGGGCTTGACCAAGTTGCAGTGTGACAAATGTCACCTAGTGGGACACCGGGGGAGAAGGCAGCAGATGTAAGGAAAACACACAGAATAAGCAAAGTAAGGTCAAGATTCTTTACTGCAGAATGTAGTGAAACGGTTCTAAAGGGTGGAAATACACTACATCAGTTTTACAAACTGACAAGGGCTGGGCTTCTAAGGCTGCATGGTGCTGTTTTAAGATTTTTAAGGGTTTTTATAGGTTTTTTTTAAATGCATTCTAGTATTTTTAATGTTTTATGCTTTTAATTTATAAATTATTTGTTTTTTAAACTATATGTATACAGTATTGTTATTTATACTTTTGTATCGTTTTTAACTTGTATTTTAAATATGTTGTTAACTAACCTAAGTCCCATTATTGGGAGAAAGGCAGGATATAAATAAATAAAATCATCATCATCATCATCTCCTCTCCTTTTAACCCTCACCCAGGACTGATAGTTTAGGTGCTGTAGCTGACACCCCCCCCCCCACACACACAATTCGGTGGCTGTTGGTGAGTGGAAGGATTGAAGAAGCATCGGTGGCCCTACAACTTGATGCCACTTGATTATATTGTTCACTGAGATCCACTGGGGTCCTCCAGAGGTTTCAGTGGATGATGTCATTTGTCTGGGTCTGAATGTTGGGGATGGAGCCAGAAGCTTCTCCAATTCCACTCCCGTCCAGCTCTCTGCTAGCCCCCAAATTGCCATTGGGGGGGGGGCTGCAGCAGCTAAACAGTAAGTCCTGGGAGGCCTTGGTCATTGCCAAGGGACAAAGAGAATACCAGCCTGCACAACAAATTACATTAGACTTATGCTTGCAAATGTCAGTAACAGGCTGCTAGCCTGAGAAATTTAAGTACAGTATCTGGAGAGGAGTTAAGAGTCTGACTACAAAGTTCTGTTTCTCTCACTCATGGGACCCTTACATAGTTTGAGCAGCAACAGGAGATAACTCATTCAAGAATGCCTCCTTCTTCTATGCACAGAGTTATCCATAATATTGAGGAGGAAATATCAAAATATAAACAAACTAGGATAACAATGAGCATTCTAATAATATTTTAAGCAAAGTACTTATATGCACAATAGCTTTTCTTTCCTTTTTTTGCTTGCTAAGAAGCAAACAGATGTTTGTAATGCTTTGACTGTTTTTTTTAAGAAGATATGTCAGCTCTTACAGGATTTATACAAAGGCAGTCGGTGTTTGTCACTGTGAATGGGTCATATTTGTCAGCGAAGACAATCATATCTGGCAGAGGATAGGTTCTTAAGGTGTAGTCATACGCCCAGTAGACAGGACTGACATTAAGAGGCAAGGGAGTCAGATGTCCTTGTGATAAAAGAGTCTTGACAAACTGCAAGGCAAAGAACAATTAATTTGGTTTTCACTGGTTCTAGTCCTGTATGTCTGCTCAGAAGCAACTCCTATTGCTCTTAATGGGACTTGTTTCCAAGGAAGTAAGTACAACATTCCAGCCTAGATGATCTTCTCCTTGTTTGTTAATCATATCGTATTCCAACTCCTCTGGTTGTTATTTGAAATTCTAGCACTTACAGACAGCATGTTTAATATGAATCCCTACCATCTGGAATAGATTTATCCTGCACCACTCTCAAAATTGTGGCATGACACACACACATACACACAGAGGTATACAGTAGCACCCCCGTATCTGCTGATTCGCCAACCGCTGATTCAATTATCCACGGCTGGTGACAGCAGAGCGGGTGGGTGTGTGGACAGGGGGGGAGGGAAGGAGGCTTCTGGATGGCTGCCATGGTGACAATGGTGACGGGAGGAAGACGAAGGGAGGGGAGGAGAGGTCTTGCCTCCCTTTGCCCCAACATGGCTTCCATAGCGACAATGGCAACCGGGGGGGGGGGTTAGTGAAAGGAGGGGACAAGAGGTCTCACCTCCCCTTTCCTCCCAGATGGCTCCTGTGACCACAGTGGCAACGGGGGTGGGGGGAGAGGGGAATTCGCTATTATCCACGGAATTCATTATCTGCAGAGGAGCCTGGAACCAATCCCCCACAAATACAGGAGTCCTACTGTACATATGTGTATATTTGTATATATCTTGCAGTGACTAGCAAACAAAATTTATAGTTAAATTAATAAGCAAATTTTTTTAAGCTTCTGCTCTCCTCAGTTGCTTAAAATAAAAGGGCAGAAAAATTGCTTATTAATTTAAATGTAAATTCTGTTTGTCAGTCCTTGTGATAAATAAACATATATACTGTATATTAACTGCATCCTACTGGAATCCAAGACTAGGGCTGCATCTGCACTGCAGAAATAATCCAGTTTGACACTAATTAACTGCCATGGCTCAATGCTATGGAATTCTGGGATTTGTAGTTTTATGAGATATTTTGCCTTCTCTGTCAGAGAGCTCCGGTGCTACAACAAACTACAAATCCCAGGATTCCACAGCATTTTAAAACTTAGGCAGTTAAAGTGGTGTCAAATTGGATTATTTCTACAGTGCAGATGTTGCCTAACACTCCAAGAGACCGGGGTTTAAATCCCCGTTTAGTCATGGAAACCGGCTAGGTGACCTTGGGCAAGTCACATTCTCTCAGCCTCAGAGGAAAGCAATAGCAACCCCCTTCTGAACAAATCTTGCCAAGAAAACCCTGTGATAGGTTCACCTTAGGGCTGTTGTAAGTTGGAAATGACTTGAAGGCACACAACAATATAATAAATAATAAAGACTCTAATAAATATAAAATGAAATATGTAGAAAGTATCAGATTATATGTATGCATAAAGTTTCTAGCTCGAGATAAAGAGAGGCATTTCAATTTCCTTCCTTCTTTGACTACCTCACTCCCTTAAAAGAACTTTTACACACTTCCTCCATATCATCTGCACTAAAACAGGAAAGGCGGAAAAGTTGCACCATGTTTAAACTAATTTTTAAAAAATCAGTATGTTAAAACAATAAAGAGTATATAACCTGCAGACACAAAGCCCCAAATGTTGGATTTATTTTTTGCTTTTTCTATTTGTTTTTTGCCTTACATGGTTAGGAATATCCAAGTTGCTGCTAGGAAACCGGACACAGTTTCGGCACATCTTGTTTACCAAGTCTTCTCGGAAGATAATTATTTCTTGCGTGCAGTACTGAACCCTGGAAGTAACAAACACAGCTTTATTTGTTCACAGTAACTGAAGAAGCATCTAGGAGATGCTGTCAACAAAAACAGAAATGTGAAGCCGAAGGCTTTCACGGCCGGCATCCATAGGTTGTCTGTGAGTTTTTTCCGGGCTGTGGGGCCGTGTTCTGGAAGAGGTTATTCCTGACATTTTGCCTGCATCTGTGGCTGGCATCTTCAGAGAATGGTTGGGTAGGAGTGTGTGTGTGTGGGGGGGGGTTCTGTTGGAGAGGATATAATAATTTGTGTATTTGAATGGCTAGTTTCTGGGTGGAGATATGCAAGGAGGATTAGTGTATGTTTGGCTAATGGTCCATTGTCTGCTGGAAATCCCCCTGTCCCTGGGTGGAGTTCATTTGCATGTGTTGAGTTTTGATTTTGGTGTTTTTCAAAACTACTAGACAGATTTTGAGACACTGCAGACTGGGCCAGCCAGAAAAATCAGCAATAGTAGAACATGTTATAAACCAACCTGGACACAAAATGTTATTTAAAAACACAGAAATTCTGGACCAGGCCAACAACTGTCATGTCAGAATGCACAGAGAAGCTACTGAAATCCACAAACACCTGGCCAACTTCAACAGGAAAGAAAAAACCCTAAAAGTAAACAAAATCTGGCTACTAGTCTTGAAAAACACTAAAATCAAAACTCAACACATGCAAATGAACTCCACCCAGGGATGGGGGATTTCCAGCAGACAATGGACCATTAGCCAAACATACACTAATCCTCCTTGCATATCTCCACCCAGGAACTGGCCATTCAAATACACAAATTTACATATCCTCCTCAGCAGGGGTTCACAATATATAAACTCCACACACACTCCTACCCAACCATTCTCTGAGGATGCCAGCCACAGATGCAAGTGAAACATCAGAAATAAACTCTTCCAAAACACGGCCTCACAGCCTGGAAAAAAACCACAGAAAGCCTATAAAAACAGAAATGCACACAAACAACTCCTCGATTTTCAAAAGCTCAGTCCTACTCAAGTAGAGTACTATATATCAAAGACTTTAGCAACCCCAGGCTGACAATATTTGCCCCCATATGAAACTGAGACATTTACCTGCAAGGATTTGTGGTGAAAACTGAAAATGGCACCTGTTGTCTAAATTCCTCAGTGATGCTCTCTGTAAGTGGAGGCCTAAAAATTAATGACTGCGGTGACATATCAGAAGAGCATTTGCACATTTTTGTAGCATCACCTATGTATATAAAAGGCTTGGGTATGTTTCCTTTCCCAGTGTGCTGACTGGCCACTTAGGAAACATACCCAACCAATCCCCTCTCTCCTCTCACTCCCTCAGGCAATCACCACACACATGCAATTCCCTCTCCACCTCACAATCCGCTCCTGCCAACCCCAGCCTTACAAGGACCCCTCCCTCCTCTCATTCCCTCAGCCACTCACCACCCACATGTAAAACAATGCAATATTTTTTCCTAAAATAATAGCGTGTAGTTGAACGGAGTGAACGTTTCAAATCTACTATTGGTACAGCTAGTATTTAGTAAGAGTCTTCACCTGTAACTGTCACAAACATACCTCGGCAAGATGGAGCCTGGGCCAGGGTCTTCAGAGCCAGGAACAAACACAAATCGACTGCTATAAATGTTTGAATACAGATACTGAGGTTAGTATGACAGATGGCTAAAATGGAAGCTTCAGCAATGCAAATGGCAACATTACCCAAATGTGACCAAAATTTCAGAAGTGAGGAGCAGGCGACGTAAGACATGAAAGCTATTTTGGAAAGGCTTCTCTCTTGTTGTGCAGTCTCTTGGTGGGACATCTGTAGATGTGACTTTTCTAATATAAAAGTGGGGAGGGGAGCTTTTGGTGAGCTAAATTCAGCTTCCAGGTCTTTCCAGAGAAGGACAAACACACGGCTGCTTTGGAACTGTGCACCTTGCTAAGAGTTTCCAGCTAGCACAAGCACAAGACATTGCCTGTATGGCTGAACAGAAGATTTTAAAAAAAGGTATACACATACTTAATGAACCTGAAGCAGCTTCTAAGTGCAACTAATATTTCTCCTGAGTGGAATGTTTTCTAACTAACAAATGTGAACAACACCTGTTCACATTAATTTTTCATTGAGCAAATAATAACACAGCACATACCTCTCATGGATACTGGGAAACTCACATATTATATCTGCAAGGGCTTTCAAAGAACCTAGAGGGGCAACAGTAAAAGGTTGCTTGTGAAACAGTATAATTATTCTACATTTTCTTATTTTATCCACAGGGGTGCCGTACATCTGGCAATCAAGACTGAAAAACAGTAGTGCAGAGCTCCTATTTTAGTTTTGAAGTCAGTCTCACTTTCATGATTAAAGAGCAAAAACCTGAAAGGTTGATCCCCATCTCTGTAAGTCTGTCAGGATTCAGAAAACAAATACAAAGAACCAGACCTTTCATGCTTTTGATGCCTTTCAATCTTTGCAAACCCATACAGATTTTAAGAGTCTGATTAAGGATTTCAAATATCTGCAATAGTAAGCTCCCAATCATTGCTTTGGAGCCTCTGCTGACACAAGGGGTTTTGTTACACTGTACTGTGTTGGGAATTATTGATCTCCCTTTTCTAGTACATACACATGTTCTCAGTGTAAAGGTCAGTTACTTTTGCTCAGTAAAATGCAGCCACCACTGAGCCCTTCTCAGACATTAATCTAGGGCAGGGGTGAGCACCTGTTGGGCAGCCACATTGCCCCTCCAAAATTGAAAAAAAAAAAAAGCCCCTAGGATGCTCAGAGGCAATTTCACCACATTTTTTTTACCCTGGCAGTGTGATGTAGTGGTTTGAGCATCAGACTACATCTCTTCAAGACCAGGGTTCGAATCCATGCTCGGCCATGGAAACCTACTGGGTGACTTTGGGCAAGTCACACTCTCTCAGCCGCAGAGAAATGCAATGGCCAACCCCCTCTGAAGAAATCTTACCAAGAAAATCCCGTGACAGGTTTGCCTTAGGGTTGCTGTAAGTCAGAAATGGCTTGAAAGCACACCACAATAGGCCCTTTTAGCCTGAGGAAGGGACTTTTTCCAACAGAAAGTGACCTAGAGGCCAATTTCCTGTTGGGGAAAAAAAAGAGAGCTTATCCTGGGCTTTAAAATGTGCCAAAACTGCATAGGAGGCAGTTTTGACATATTTTAAGCCCAGGATCAGCTTTTCCCCCCAACAGGAAGTGAACTAGAAGTCAACTTCCTATTGGGTCATGTCCTGTTTGGCGGGGGGAGCTCCTCCTAGCCTTAAAATGTGTCAAAATCGACTCCCACACCCTATAGGAAGTGTTTGGGGGCATGTGGGAACAAAAATGTAGAAGCCTGGGGGGGCACCTAAACACTCTTGGAGACTGTATATGACCTGCAGGCTGTCCCTTCCTCACCCGTGATCTAAGGTGTAATGAAGGTATCCAGGAAGAAGTAACACCAGCACGATGGCATACATGCACAGGAGCTCTAAATAGGCACATGTTGGGGTAGCATCTTGCTGCCATGATCCCTTCCCCCAATCGTCCTCCAGATTAAGTGTTGACAAGGCTCCGATCTTCAAGTGGGAAACAGCACAACTGCCACCAGAATCACCTGGCCTCTTTCAAGGTATGTTCAATTTGCCCAAATCAGTTGTGTAAATTAGCCACAACCTTCTCACTCACATTGTTTCCTTTCTGGATATCTATACACAGAAAGCTATAGTGGTTTTCAAAAGTTTAATAACAGGAAAATAAATTCATAGACAAAATACAGTGCCGGTTCTGAAGTACCTTTCAGCAACTGAATCTGATTTTTTCCATATGAAGTTGAAGAGAAGTTGCCACAGAAGAAAAAACAAGTCGGAGGTATAGAGGAGTAACCTGGATGGTGAAACAAAGTTTATTATTCTTATTTGGTTTGTGTGGAAGCTCGGCACTCCTCCCATCCAGTGCTGTGCAAACACATCTCTTCTTTCACATTCCAGTATAAGAAAACCATACTATGCTTTCATAGAATCATAGAGTTGGAAGAGACCTCAAGGGCCATCCAGGCCATCCCCATTCTGCCCTGCAGGAATACACAATCAAATCATTCCCGACAGATAGCCATCCAGCCTCTGTTTAAAGACCTCCAAAGAAGGAGACTCCACCACACTATGAGGCAATGTATTCTACTTCCAAACAGCTCTTACTGTCAGGAAGTTCTTCCTAATGTTTAGGTGGAATCTCTCTTCCTGTAGTCTGAACCCACTGCTCCATGTCCTAATCTCTGGAGCAGGAGAAAACAAGCTCGCTCCATCCTCAGTATGACAGCCCTTCAAATACTTAAACATGGCTCTCATGTCACCTCCCAACCTTCCTTTCTCCAGGCTAAAAATACCCAGCTCCCTAAGCTGCACCTCAGAGGGCATAATGGCTTCCAGACCTCCCACCATCCTGGTTGCCCTCCTCTGGACACCTTCCAGCTTCTCAATAGCCTTCCTGAATTGTGGTGCCCAGAACTGGACACAGTATTTCATGTGAGGTTTGACCAAAGCAGAATGGAATGGCACTATTACTTCTCTTGATCTAGACACTATACTCCTATTGATGCAGCCTAGAATCACATTGGCTTTTTTAGCTGCTGCATCACACTGCTGTCTCATGTTCAGCTTGTGGTCCACTAAGACTCCTAGATCCCTTTCGCACGTATTGCCATCAAGCCAGGTGTCACCTATCCTATATCTGTGTTTTTCATTTTTACTGCCCAAATGTAGTATCCTACACTTCTCCCTGTTGAAATTCATGTTGTTAGTTTTGGCCCAGCTTTCTAATCTGTCCAGGTCATTTTGGATTCTGATCCTGTCCTCTGCTTGCTCTCTCTCTCTCTCTCTCTCTCTCTCTCTCTCTCTCTCTCACACACACACACACACACACACACACACAGAGAGAGAGAGAGAGAGCAAGCAAACAGGATTCTCTTGGAGCAAGGCCACCTCTGCCTGTATTTTATCCAGCCCCTCAACCCACACCACACAGTATTGTGCTCCAAGAACAAAGTATGCACACAGCAGAAAAGCTCCAGAAAGCCAAATAAGTTCTAGATCATGGCTGGGGCCTTTACAGGTGCTGCTGATCTGCAGTTCCCATCAGCTCCATCTAACATGGCTAATACTGAGGGATAATGGGAGCTGCAGTGCAATGCCTAGAGAGCTACAAACTATGCATTGTTTCTCAAGAATGACCCGACCAAATGGTCTCTAGCACTTGCTAGAAAGAGGCAAAAAAATGCCCATATCCATCTAAATATGCCTTTTACCTTGTTTATACTAAAGTAGTGATTTAAACACATTTCAAAGACTGAACAGCTAGGTGAAATGTTACAAGGCATTCTTAAAAGCACCAACAGATTCAGAACACAGTCCTCTGACCAAATTCATACTTTTGGAATGCCACAAACAGAGAATAAAGGGAAGCAGCCCTCCAATGTTTTTGGACCCCTGATACTGGCCTTTAGAGGTACACTGCCTTGATACATTGGGGTTCCATTCAATTATCACAGCTAAGAGCTGCCTTCCTCCAAAAATTGCCCTAGTCCTGCTTTTAATGCCTTCTTGGACAGTGACCATCATTGCCAGGATCCAAACCTGATCACTGTGGCGAGTACAACAAGCAGTAGCTCTGTTTTCTTCTACAGCCTGGAGCTGGGATGTGATTCTCCCCAGTGGTGCTGCATTCAGAAGTCCAGTGCAGCTAGGACAATCACACACACACACACACACACACACACACACACACACCGCACCTCCATCCAAGGCTCAAAATGTCCTGGCAGCCCAATGCCCTAATAGGCCGCAACTTCAAGCTTAAACATTTGCTCGAGCCAGGCAGGACTAGGCCAGCAACTGTCACCCAGAGGACTTTTTCTTCAGCTGCCCCTAGACTCTGGAACAGCCTGTCAGAAGAGATACAACAGCTGAATACACTGTCATTAAAGTAGCGTCTCTTCCGGTAGGCCTTTTATCCAGATGATTTTAAATTGCAAATTTTGAACTGTGTATTGATTTTTTTAAAAATGTCTTAGTCTTAGTTGTTTGTTAAATTTGAGTATTCTGTTTAGCAAAGGTAGAAAGGAAGTCTTAAACTTCAAAATGATCTTAAAATGGAAAGAAAGACAATGGGCTCTTAAGTTCAGAATATCAGGGGAGGGGGGAATCTGCAGTGACCAGAAAGATCTGTGGAGCAGCAGCCAAGCGATAGCAAAACAGAAAATACCTCAGCGTCCCTCATTAAAACGAATGCAGAGACCGGGAAAAAAGCCCACAGAGACCTCAGTTGGCCGTTTTCAAGCTTGCCTCTGAGGATGCCTCCGGAGACAAGTCAGAACTGATTGACTTGCAAAAGAGAACCAGAGAGCTGCCAGCCCTGTAAACGCTCTTTTGACTGCTACCCAGCATGTCTCAGACAAAATCCAGAAAAATCAAAGTGATTCTGAATCACTGACTGTACATCAGCAAGTCTCTGATCAGACATGCACAGAGTCTGATATGGAGATAATGACTTGAAATGAGAAAATATTTGACTCCTCCACTGAGAGGATTTTGGGGGGCTGGCTGGCTCAACTTTGCAGCTGCATTTGAGTAAAAAAGTATGCTCTGAAGAGAAAAGAAATACTGACAACTCATGTCAGAAGGACTTTGGCTGTGTATTCCTGCATGGCAAGGGGTTGGACTGGATGGCCCACGTGGTCTCTTGCAACTCTATGATTCTAAGAAAAAGGAAAGCAAGGCATCAAGTGAAGATTTGATGAAAGACCCTGTTTCCAAATGGATAGGTATGACCCCTCTCTTCTCCACCATGCCCACTGCTCCAAACCTGAAGCTGGGACTGACATACAGCCCAAGGTCAGAATAAAGACCAAGAGAGGCAGGTCATAGTGACCAAAGGTCTTGGCTTGGCTATCAACCTAGTAAGACATGGCAGAGGGTTGGACTAGATGGCCCTTGTGGTCTCTTCCACCTCTGTGATTCTATGACCCTGGAAGTTTTTAAAGGTGTGTGTGTGTGGCTGGGTGAGGGGGTGGGCTCAACATTAGCAGGCAGGTTGTTACTAATTTTGCCTACTTATAGGTCGCTGCATGGGGAGGAGAGCAAATTACTTTCTCCATCCATTATCAATGAAACATCCTTAAAAAATAAGACCATTTACAAACACAGTGTTTGCTTACAAGTCTCCTCTCCATGTTCAGTGGAGCTAACTACCAAATAACTACAGTGGGCTCTGAATCTGCAAATTCAACCGACCACAGATCATCACATCCCATAATATTAAGTGGCGGTGATGTGAACATTGACACGCTGGAGTGTGCGCATTCATGTTGCTGCTATTTAATAATATGGGGTGTGATAATCCACTTTTTTTGTATCCGTGGGGGATCCAGGAACCAAACTGATACGGATCTGAAGGGCTCACTGTACGCACCAAATAGATTCCAAACAACTTTTATTATTGCTAGAAAAGCTCAACAAAAATAGCTGTCTTGATATTTCTTGTGCTTCATGATTTTGATTGATAATTCCTCAAGACGGTCAACTTCATAGAAGCTTTGATGGTCCAACTTTGCCTGATCATTTTGGGGGGGGCTCAGGCCCATGCCTAGTCTTGTGGGTTGTCAAGCCCCCATGACACTACCTCCCCACAACAGAGTCCATGTTGTGGGCTCACGGCAGCAAATTCCACAAGCTCACTATGTGCTGCACAAAGTAGTACTTAAAAAAAAATCAATCTGAACTTTTTGCCAATTAATTTCAGTTGAAGACTCAAGTTCTGGTGTGATTGCAAATAGCAAAATGTTTCCCCTCCCACACCATTCCTAATTTCATAAACACCAAAATCTCCTCTTAAGTTGCTGTTTTTCTGAACAGATCCAAATGCTTCAGTGAGTCCTCACACACTTCCAATATTCAGATACGGATCAACTGAGGTACCTGAAAACATCATGCGGAGCTTTTCCAAAACTTCTGCTTGGTCCAGCCAAACGTCTGAAAGGAACACAAACATGGTGTCTTCGTTTTCTTCCTCCAGCTGTTTCAACTTGGCAGAGGTTTTTACAGAGGTGGAAGCAGGCCCTCCAAAGAAGTTTGTGTTTCCGTAATATGCCCTGTAGCATGAAAATGCAACTGTTAGTACTCTCCATGTAAGCTTGCTCTTCTCTTCCAGCATCCTTTGACATTTCTCTTTCTTACTTCCCGTCCTCCTAGCCATTCCACTCCTCTTCTCCTTCCACCTCAATGTCTGTTTTTTCCACTCAGTCAGCCAACACTCCACATAAAGGAGTCCATACAGAGCCATTTGGAATTTCCCCACCATTTAGGAATTTTTTTTCCTAATTTACTTTTGGAGGCTTAGAATTTCCCTGAGTCAGCCAGTATCTTATTCTTGAGCATGAGCCCTGCTGTTTGGAATAGACACCCATGACCCAAACTTCCTGAAGTTTTCAGGAACAGAATACAAAATACCTCGTT
This sequence comes from Gambelia wislizenii, assembly GCA_030847615.1. Lineage (NCBI taxonomy): Eukaryota > Metazoa > Chordata > Lepidosauria > Squamata > Crotaphytidae > Gambelia > Gambelia wislizenii. The sequence continues at coordinate 496,215,855 of JAUMIR010000001.1, read as the reverse complement.
GTAGTGGAAGGTTCCGTAGGGGGAAATCCAAAAGCATTGACGTGAAATACTTCATCTTCATACCAGCCTAGGAAATAAAATTAGAAATGCTTCTGACTAAACTGGAAAATGTATGGCATATCTTATATCAAATGGATCCCTACACTCTTAAGAAATGAGATGTAGTACATTTGACACCCTGCAATCAGACCATTTGTATCTCCAAATTTACATTCTAATACAAAGTGCAACTGCATTTTGAATTCTGTCATAACATTTATTAATTGTTCCTATTATCTTGACATGTGCAACTCTGACAAAGGCTTCTTTCCAACCCCCAAATCTTTAAAACAGTAGTAAAATTGTTAATTCTTGGGGGGAAACAGAGTTTACAATTTCAAATAGCTATATCACTTATCAGCAGAAACCAAAAAGAGATCCATGCAAATTGTGTGCTTCCAAGAAGGGTGGCGCAACATAATCATTTCTCGTTTGCTTATATCTTATAATAAAAGAGCAACTAATACTTCACATTATCTGAAGTATGGCACCTTAGCTATATGTACCTCCCACTACATCTTGTCCATACCAGTGGCAAGGATATTATGGGGACAGGTGGAGCCATGTGAAGCTCAAGCACACATTTCTTATAAATGTTGCAGTGGATACCATTTTACGACTGTTAATTACTGCTAACTTTTATGGACAAGCCAATAGCAGGAGCTCATGGGTCTCAAGACAGCAAGATTGGCTGGATAATGCAGCAGGCAGCAGACTTGAAAGGCCAGGCTTTTGTGGTTTAGAGCAGGGATGGGGAAAAGTTTAACCTGTGGGCTACAGGTGTCCCCACAAGGTCCTTTTCCCCCACCTGTGGTACCCCCCACAAACAACCCCCAAGCCCGATCATTTTTCTGTCCAAAAATCATCCGAAAGGGTCAAAACTGCTCCAATGTACAACAGTTTTCCTTCTCCTGGCCTCGTCAACCCATGAAAAAATGGCTGGAAAAAAATCTTGAAATTGAAACCAGAATCAACCTTGCATCATTTCTGATATCAGCATGGCACAGTACTGGAAAAAAACCAACAACAGCTACTGGCAGAGTTGCCCACCCCCAGTCCAGCCTAGCACTCTTTTTGTCTTCCCGTCATACCTCCTGGCACACTACTGCCCTTGGCGCACAGACGGCAGGGACTGTGGAACTCTAGGGGAAGGCTGAGCACTCCCTGGGCTGCAGGCTAAACTCAGACAGAGGTCATCAGCACTGATCTGGGCTGAGGGGTCAGGAGATGTCTCAGTCTTTCAGGCTCAGGAATCTCCAGTGCCTTGGGTGGTGCCTGAGCCCAGTCTCTCCTCTGCCAGCACCACAGGCTCCTCAGCCTTTTGAGTGCACACCCAGGTTGCTGCTGGACTCCTTTCTTGACTACATTTTTCTCCTAATGACATAAGTGAATACATGTGTGTAGGTGCCTTCAAGTCACCTGTCAACTTACGGCAACCCCATGGATTCCACAGGGTTTTCTTAGGTAAGGAATCCTGAGAGGTGGTTTTGCCAGTTCCTTCCTCTGAAACAGAGCCTACAGTACCTGGTATTCACTGTTTGTCTTCCATCCAAGTACTAACCAGGGCTGACCCTGTTTAGCGTCCAAGAACAGATGGAACCTGGTGCCTTTAGGGTTATTATATAGTCTTATAGTTATTATATAGTCTTATAAGGTGGAGTGGGGAAAACATGGCTCATGCAGCCCCCATTTTGAAGCCCCAGAAGCTTTTTCAGGTGACTTCTCAGCCCCCAAATGGCTTTAAACGGTTACAAAATATAGCACTTTAGCCCCACAACCCCCCAAGACCTGAGCATACTTTTAAAGCTCACCCGCTCCCCATCAGTTCAAAATGATCCTGGAAGTGAAGCAACTTCACTTCCAGTTGTATGGATGAAAAATGGCTCCTTCCACAACTGCCAATCCTAATACACCTTGAGTCCCCATTATTGGGAACAAGGTGGAATATAAATGAGATTATGGTGATGGTTATAATGTTATACCTTTAATCATCCCTAGAACACAAACAATCATCGAATTGGAAGAGACCACAAGGGCCATCCAGTCCAGCCCCCTGCCATGCAGGAATACACAATCAAAGCACTCCCAACAGATAGCCATCCAGCCTCTATTTAAAATTCTCCAAAGGAGACTCCACCACACTCCCAGGCAGCACATTCCTCTGCTGAACAGCTGGAGTTTGAACCTATTGCTCCACGTCCTAGTCTCTGGAGCAGCAAAAAACAAGCTTGCTCCATTCTCAGTATGACATTCCTTCAAATATTTAAACATGGCTATCATGTCCCCTCTTAACGTTGTCTTCTCCAGGCTAAACATGCCCAACTCCCTAAGCCACTCCTCGAGGGCATGGCTTCCAAACTTTTTACCATTTAGGTCACCCTCCTCTGGACACGTTCCAGGCTGTCAACATCCTTCTTTCTGGCCACACTAGAAGCCCTGCTCATGGGAAATATCTGGGGATAAGAACAAGACTGCAGTGGCTGGTCTCATCTCCATATTCACATCTGATCCAGTTAAGAAGTTCCTCCTAATGTTCAAGTGGAATCTCTTTTCTTGTAATTTGAATCGACTGGCTCATGTTCTAGTCTCTGGAGGAGCAGAAAACAAGGTAGCTCCATCTTCTACATGACATCTCTTCGGCTATTTAAAGACAGCTTGCATGTGCAGACTCTGCCTATGTGTTGATCAGAAGCTGTGACCAGAGCTTCTGATCCAACACACAGGCAGAATCTGCACATGTAATCTTGTTCTCCCCACCCCACTACTGTTCATAACTTTGGGTATATCAGGGCTCTTTGTCAGAGGAGCGGGACTGACGTATGAACCAGTCTTCTAAGAATTCACTGGATCACGCATTCATCTTTGCCAAAATAAGACAGCAACCTTAAGAAGAAAAATGTCTGCCTTACCTTCTGTTAAAACAAAACATGACTCTGTATATAAGCCACTGTGGAACTGGTACAAAGTGGTTAAGGATGATGTGAAATAAGACAGTACCACAGAAACAATCATTAGAAGCAAAGCAGATTAACAATAATGGCAATGATTTCTATGTTCATTAATAGCAGTTTAGCATTACATCCAAATCCTAAAGTATTCCTTTTAACTAGAGTTAAGAGAAATAAGCCAACTTCATAAACACAGTTTCAAGTGTTTGTCTGAATAAACCAGAGTTAGCCCTACCCGTACTTTGCTTGCATTTGCACAGTTCTTTGACAGACAGGCTAAAATGTGTTTAGTTCAAAAGGGAAGCAAAAAAGCTTCTGACCTCCTCCTCTTGGTTGGACTGGGGAAAGGCTGTTGTGTTGTGTGCCTCCAAATCGTTTCTGACTTATAGCAACCCTAAGGAGGCTTTTCTTGGCAAGACTAATTCAGAGGGAGTTTCTCATTGCCATCCACTGAGGCTGAGAGAGTGTGACTTGTCCAACTAGTGGGTTTCCATGGCCAAGAGCAGATTCGAACTCTGGTCTCCTTGTGTCCTAGTCCAACACTCAAGCCAGTACACCACACAGGCTTTCTGAAGAAAGGAGGGGGGAATATATGAATGTAACATTAAACAATATTTCAACATTAAATTTGAACCTAGACAAGCTTGCCTTCATCTTAATATTCTCGGAGAGGGATTTCTCTTGGTACCACCATCACAGGCTTGTCTTGTGAAGATATGTGAGAGGGCCTTCTTGAGGCCTGTCTAGATGGTGAAAATACTCCTCACAGAATGTGAGGGAAAGACCTTTTGTCCCAATGAGAAGCGAACAAGATTCGCGGTATTAGGAAGGAAGGGGGCAAAAACTCGAAAAGTCGTTTTGGCTTTTCCCAAAGTTTTTAAAATAATCCAAAGAGATGCACATTACTGCTTGTAAGGACAACTGATTCTTGGCAGGGGCAGAAGTCGAAATCTGATTGGTTGGAAGGGCGTGGGGAAAGGGTGGGCTTGCCAGCAATGAAGTGGCCAGAAGCACCATTTTTGAGTTCTGCATCACGAGCTTTTTTGCTGTGCCGAGGTGATCGAACAGTTTTTTAAGTGGAAGGTCACATTTGTGCACTTCTGATTTACAGTTAAAAAAAAAATACTGTGCAACAACAACAACCTGTTGAGAATAATAATGCAAGTAATCCACTCTGGGCCACCATCTTAATTTGCAGGCATGATTCTGTGCGCACTTCAAACACAGATAGCTTTGCATACCAGCGATCCTGCCAAAAGACCATGGAGACAAATGAATGCTGCTGTGAATTTGCATTAATGCACAGCAATCCACATTATATCTTCTCACCTGGACGAGCCCTTGGTGGCTGCTCTCAGGTGATGGAACGCTCTCCCACAGAAAGCAAGGCTGGCCCCCTCCTTTCACCAGCAGGTAAAGACCTTTTTTCTTTTTTAAAAATGTAAACAGGCATTTGATGATTAGCTGGTTGTGCAAAAGGGGTCTTTTTATGGTGTGTGTGCTGTACTATTATCCATATTGTTATGGCTGTTAAACTTAGTTAAATTACAGTAGGACCCCCATATCCACAGGGGATTGGTTCTAGGGGGCTCTGCAGATAATGAAATCCACAGATAATAACAAATGTCCCATTTCCACTGGGAAGCGATCCCGGGGAGCGATCCCAGGGACAAAGGGAGGCGGGAAGCCAGATCTCTCTTCCTCTCCCTTCATCCCTGCACCACTGTTTCCACCCCGGGAGCAAAGAGAGGAGTGAGGTGAGATCTCTCCTCCTCTCCTCCCTCCCCTGTCCAGCCCCCCCCCCCACTGTCTCATCCGTGAATAATTGAATCCACGGATGGCAAATCAGCAGATGCGGGGGTGCTACTGTAATGGTCTTTTAATATGATAGCTAGCTTGCATGTGTGTTTTAACTTTTTTTCAACAATTTTTTTAAAGCTCTATTTATCTTGTTTTTAACCTTGTTGTAACCTGCCACTGGTCACATGTGGGGCGAAAGGGGCAATACAAAATCAATTTAAAAATAATTTATTAATTAACAATACAGCAAGCCAAAATGCTTCTTTTCTGAATTCCTCAGTACTGATATCAGATATTGTTGGTGTTGTTTTACAGCACCTACATTAGTAGTTCTTAACTATTGGGGGGGCGGGGGTGTCACAGACTCCTTTGAGAATCAGGTGAAAGTTATGGACGCCCCTCCACACATCTCTGGCTTTTCTTCGCAAACGAAGATTCAGGAAGGACACATCTGCAAGCGCGCTGATGACTAAAAAGGCCAATCCGAGATAAAGAAGTCCGGTTGCAAAAAGCACAGCAGAAGGTCTCCTTGGGTGATGTTTTTGGGTTGTGATTCTTTCTGCGTTGTCGTTTCTCTTCAAGACTTGTTCGGCGTGCATTCTCAAATAAGGCTGCAGCATTGTGGATAGTGTGTCTCCATGCCTCCCGATGTGAGGCCAGGGCGGACCATTGTTGGCGATCAATTTGGCCGAGCCTGAGTTGTTGTTTCAGGGAGTCCTTGTATCGTTTTTTTGGAGCGCCCCTCTTACGCTGACCCATGGCAAGTTCACCGTAGAGTAGTATTTTTGGGAGGCGATGGTCCACACAAATATATATATATATATATATATACATATATATGGTAAGCATATAATTCCAAAGTTTTTCAGACAATATATTTTATTGCATTGGAAATTGATTTATTCTACACAGACTGGTTTGGAACAAAAAAAATTCCAATGAACACTTGACAAAACAAAAGGTTTACCTTTAAATTCACATTAACAAGAAAAATACAAGGTAACATGAAAAATTTTTTATTTTTTGCACCCTTTTCATAAACACCTAGAAGTCCATCCACAAACCCTCTATGGGTCCATGGATCCCAGCTGAGAACTGTCGAATAAGGCATTTCGTACGTAGTAACTATCATCATTTAATTTTGGCAAAATGGGGAGGGGAACTGCAAAGCATAACTTCCTATATGGATATAAACTTTGAGTCTAGATTTTCTCTGATAAAATAATGAATCCACAACATATGGAAATAAGACTGTAAAACACTCAGCAGAAAATCCAGATGGAAATGCAAGAAACGTTAAAGTAAATTTCTCCTACTGACAAGTCTTGGTTCTTACTAGATGCACATGTAAAGGATATTGCTTTACTGATGTCCAGCTGGACAACGCCTGTGGGATCTTCCAAGAAAAACTTCCCCTTAAAAATATGGATACAAGTAATTAAGATCCAACTATCCTACTTCAATCTTCCCCTTATAGTATACAGGTCGCCCCCCCCAACCCCCATATCTGCATGGCATATGTTCCTGGACTACTACTACAGTTGTCCCTTCATATTTGCTGGGGTTTGGTTCCAGGACCCCCTGTGGATACCAAAATCCATGAATACTCAAGTCCCATTATATGCAATGGCATAGCAAAATGGTGTCCCTTATATAAGATGGCAAAATCAAGGTTTGCTTTATGGATTATTATTTTTTAAATAATATTTTCAAGCTATGAATACTTAAATCCGTGGATACCAAATCCATGGATACGGAGGGACACGGAGGTACTTATCATTATTATTATTTTCATTTATATCCCATCTTTCTCCCATCAATGGGACCCAAGGTGGCTAACAACTTCTTTAAAACAATACAAGCTAAAAACAGTACAAAGTTAAAATTACATTATAAATATAAAATTTTTAAAAGAATTCAACAATTTATAAGTTAAAAACATTAAACAGTAAAAATATTAAAATGCTTTTTTAAAAACAACCTTGAAAATTTTTAAAACCGCACTGCACAGCCATACAAGCCCAGCCCTTGTTAGTTCATAGAAAGCTGGCGTCTTAATAATGTCTTAATCTGCTGTTGGAAGGAGAGCAAGGAGGGGGCCATCTTGGCCTCTCTGGGGAGGGAGTTCCAAAGTCTGGAACTTATCATTTAAAAGTGAAACTTTGGATAGTAGCAAATCCTATTAAAATAAAGGACTTCCAGTACAAACATACCACAGAGTTTCACTGAAGTACCAAGCGATTCCTAGAGAGGATACCTCTAAAGGTAGTCTCTTGCAAAACTCTATGATATGTGCCCCTATTTTTTCAGCCATGGATAACTGAAACCACGGATGTTGGTTCCGCGGATATGAGAGGGGGCAACCTTTAATTGCATACAGCTCATTCTTACTCCTGCTTATTCCAACACCTAATCCACTAAGGATTTTGGAAAGTCCTTTCTCTCTCCCAGTCACATTTTAACACAAAATCCTGTGCGTTATCATCAGACTGTTGAAGATCAGTCATCCAAAGAGCCACTGACCGTACAGAGTTTACCTCCTTCAGCTGGGTTATCATCCCAAGAACAATCACTTCCCCAATTCTGGCTGAGCTGCCCAAGAGAGTTTCTATAGTTTTGAGCTGGAATCAAAGACAATCCGTTAAAGCTTGCCCAAACCCTATCAAAAAAATTAGTTATATACATATTTCAGGTGTGTAGTCCATGATAGATAAAGCTCATTCCACCCATTTGAAGGGCAGACCCCAGGCTTCAAAAGAGGGGCTGCCATTAGAAGAAAAGGAGAGCTGCTGATTAAGAAACACAAACCCAAAGTATCCAGTGCTGATAACAGCATGCTAACATCATTATCCCACACTCTAAAGCAAGTGTGGTGAAAACCCAGGCTTTCTCCCCCAGACTCTGTCCCCTCTTTGCAGGCAGAGAACATCTCTTATCTCTGATCAGCAGCTGTCAGGAGATAAAAAGATTTTCCCCTGTTCTGCTCACCACACTGCTATGCCTTTAGTATTAACAGGCCAAATCCACACTACACAAATAATCCAGTTTGGAACCGGATTATTTGCCATGGCTCCTTCCTATGGAATCCTGAGATTTGTAGTTTTACAAGGTCTTTAGCCTTCTCTGCCCAAGAGTGCTGGTGCCTCACCAAACTACAAATCCTGGGATTCCATAGGAAGGAGCCATGGCAAATAATCCGGTTTCAAACTGGATTATTTGTGTAGTGTGGATTTGGCCAGAGACTTTCCTAAAGCCTAACTACCATGGGGCAGGAGGCCAATCCCCCCCAAGTCTGCCCCTTACGCTACCATCAGAAACCTTCATACAAGTAGACTTTCATTGGACCTAATTGAGCCTTTTTCAAGCTTAACTGCCATGCAGGTGTCAGGAAGATAAAATGTGAGTGCATGTGTGTGAGACTGAGCCGGGATCAGATGGAGTAAGCACATTGGGGCCACTTGGCATCAGTTTCACACAGGCCCCAAACATGTCACTTTGGCCCTTGGACTGACACAGCTCCCTACCCTGGTTCCAAGGGCTGAGACCCATCAAGTCCCACATGATATTAACAAGTTACACTTACCTCGAATTTACTCCTGCTTTCATCTGGGAGTGCACCGATAGCTGACGGTGTGAACAATTCATGCCTATGGGTTCTCTGCAGAGTAAACATGAGTGGATTTTAAAAAATCACTATATAGTTACAGGAAAACCTTGTCTCCCAAGCAAAATCACCCTCATGTTTTGACGTGGAATTGCTTCTCCTAGCCACAACAGGAAAGATTACCAGGCCAAGCTGGTGAATCAAGGGACCAACTTTATTTAGAGAAAGAAATGCATTTCTGTCCCCCCCATCCTGACAGACAAGTAACCAAAAAGAATGGAAATCCTGAATCCTTACATCTTACTATATGTGTTGGTCTCAAAGGTGCTACAAGATCCCTTCGTCTACTGACACTCCAGACTAACACACCTATGTCTTTGAGTCCTAATACAGTTTGCCAAGGCTGCCAGGCCATTACTGCAAAGCTCTCTCTCTCTGGCTTTTCTTCACAAAGATTCAAGAAGGACTCATCCCACGCTTTCTGCAAGCGCGCTGATGACTAAAAAGGCCAGTCCGAGATAAACAAGTCCGGTTGCAGAAAGCACAGCAGAAGGTCTCCTTGGGTGATGTTTCCGGGTTGTGATTCTTTCTGCGCTGTCGTTTCTCTTCAAGACTTGTTCGGCGTGAGTTCTCAAATAAGGCTGCAGCACTGTGGATAGTACGTCTCCATGCCTCCCGATGCGAGGACAGGGCGGACCATTGTTGGTGATCAATTCGGCCGAGCCTGAGATGTTGTTTCAGGGAGTACACATACTGGGAAAATCCCATGAAGCTAACAAATTTGATAGAAGTTTTGTCTTTTAGGTGTCAGTTGCTCATTACAGTCTCCTGGAAGGTAAACAATCACCGCCTAGTCTTTGCTACATAACCCATTCCCTACTTTCTTGGTGTCTATAAAACAAAGTATACTATGCAACCCTTACAGTGTCCGCTCAGTGTCCCTAGCACCAGGATACATAAGAAACAGAGATGCAAGCTTTTTCTTTTTCTTGAGTTAGGTCATATGAAGCCATGTCAGTGTTCCCTTATAACCAGCAGTAATCATGGCACTTGTGGGAAGAACTGCATCTGATTCCACATACCCGAAAACACATTTGGCCACTAGAAAACTTTGGAAAGTGTTCAAACCGTAGCAAAATAAATGGTTGCTCTATAATAGGAGTGGGCAAAGTGCAGTCTGTGAACCTCATGCGGCCCTTGGGACCCCACAGCATGGCCTCTGAAGCCCCCCAGAAGTCCCCAAAGCCTCCAGACCCAATTTTTCCCAATTATTTTGCATCAATTTTTGGGTGATTTTGTGCAATAACCAGCCAGAAACATCTAAAACTGGCTGCAAATGTGATGGCTTACTTCCCTGCCCAATTCTCCCCATCCCCATCTGAGAAAATCCTCCCCCCCAAAAAACAGCTTGAACTTTGGCTAAAATGGCAGCCAGAAGTGATGTTATGTTGTGCCTAGCATGCCAAATCCTGACAGTGGAGCTCACCAGGGGTGGACATGAGGAAGAAAAATGTCTCCCCACCCCCTCCATAATTGCCCACCTCATTCTAAAATTATAAAATTAGTGTTTCACTGGAAATCGGAGCTGTTCCTTTGACATGTTATGGAGTTACGAAATTACTGTCACACAATGTAGTTTAGAAAGTTTTGAAAGGGAACGACATAAACTTGAGGAGGAGGAGAGTTATCAATAGCTCTTAGCTGTGATAGGTGACTAGAACATTCATGTTCAGAACACAGCTTGAAAACCTTACTTTTTCAGGCCAAGATCCTATACCTTCCCCAGCATAGATATGCAGCTTTCTCATCCCTTCACCAACATTGCTGCCTCTTGCATGAATAGTGAGAAAGGAACAACAATGGAGCAAGCTTGTTTGCTGCTGCTCCGGAGATTACAACACAAACCAATGGCTTCAAATCACAAGAAAAGAGATTCCACCTAAATGTTAGGAAGAACTTCTTGATTTCAAGAGCTGTTTGACATTGGAATAGACTGCATAAAGATGGTGATGGACTCTCCTTCACTGGAGGTCTTTAAACAGAAGTTGGGTGGGCATCTTTCAGAAATCCTAAAAAGGAGGAAAGAAGGGGGAGGAAAAAAAATGTGGCAGCACCTTTAAGACTAAATGATTTTTATTTTTGCATGAGCTCTCATGGATATAAAACCAATTCTTCGATGCAGTACTGAGTGGTATTAAGGTCTAAGGCATAAAGCATATTTTTACAGTTGTGGAAAAGATGCTTTATGCTTGAGGCCTTAATACCACTCAGTACCACATCTTAAAAAGTGGGTTTATATCCACAAAAGCTCACATGAAAATAAAAACCAGTTAGCCTTTAAGGTCCTGTCACATTTCTTTTTTCCCTTCCCCTTTCTTTCCTTCTTTTTATGCTACAAGAGGCTAACATGGCTACTTCTTTGAAAACTTTCAGAAGTCCTTGTGTTGTGTATTCCTGTATGGCAGGGAGTGGGGCTACAAGGCCCTTGTGACCCCTTCAAACTGCAAAATTTTACGACTCTAGCACTCACATTGTGAATCATAATGCATGGTTCTGGCTGAGGGATTTGGGAGCTGAGGTGCAAATGACAGAGGCAATATACAGCTGAGTACCATTTGCTGGGGTGGCAGGTAGGCGGAGGCACAAGGGGAAGGCTACTGACATCCAGCCCTGGTATGGGACACCTGGAAGCATCTGACTGGCCACTGTCCTTGATCTGACTCAGCCTCACGGATTATCCCATATTTTAAATGTAATTATTATACATATAATGGAGTAGCTACTACACCATGGAAGTATATCCCACACTATAAGTCGTTTTTCCCTGCAAAATTGCAGACTGGCATAGCTATCTTTTTAAGATCAATTAACAGTGCTGTCCTATGCCCACTTACTTGGAAATAAATCCCACCACATTCAATGCATCTTACTTCCTAGTAAATATGTTTTGGATTGCAGACTTAATCTGGCAAAATCAAACAGCAATAAACTTGAAATGATAATCACAGCAGCCCTAAATTTGATGATACATTTATCACTCTCATATTTTCAAATAAAGGCAATTGTTCATTTTGAGAGAAAATATTTCCTATCCATACTGCAATTTCCACAAGAATGTACAGTAAATCTGTTCTTTATAACTGTTTCCTCTGTGAGGGAGTTATGTAACTTCAGAGCCTTATTTCAAATTCTGTACACATCTTTCTGAAATGACAGGACTTTTCAAAAATTCTAGCTTTAAGTCAGACCTTGGAAAAGTTACTTTTAAATACTACAACAATGGGTCACCAGCAATACTGTCGTGGATTATGGGACTTGTAGTCCAAAAAGTAATCTTTCACCACTCTGCTTTAAGCACTAAATACATTAGATCTCCTTCATCTTTTTTCTCACCTGCTGCAAGATGATATAGCGCTCACGATACAATTCTGCTTTCTCCCTGGCAGAGCCAAATAAATTGGGTGGAGGCTGACTGGTCATCGAAAGACTGAAAGAAATGTTACAGAGACGTGTGTAAACTTTAAGAAAGCAATATGAAAATGATGTCTATCAAAAGAGGAAATGTGGAAATATTTCTTGTTGTTTGTTTTGTGTCTTCAAGTCAACCCACACTTACAGCAACTCTATCCTAGGGTTTTCTTGACAAGATTTCTCCAGAGGTTTGTCACTGACTTCCTCTGAGGCTGAGAGAGTATGGCTTGCCCAAGGTCACCCAGTGGGTTTCCATGGCTGATGGGGGTTCGAACCCTGGACTCCCAGAGTCCTGGTCCAATGCTCAAATCACTGCACATTGCTGACTCTAAAAAATAGGGTTTTCTTGGCAAGATTTCTTTAGACGAGGTTTGTCATTGCCTTCCTCTGAGGCTGAGAGCATGTGACTTGCTCAAAGTCACCCAGCAGCTGAGCAGAGATTTGAACCCTAACCAGAGTCTCAGAGTCCAGCACTAAACCACAATACTACACCATTTATTCAGAAAATATCTGCCACCATGGCCTTCCCCTGAGGCTGAGACAGTGTGACTTGCCCAAGGTCACCCAGTGGGATTCCATGGCTGAGGGAGGGATCTGAACCCTGGCCTCCCAGAGTCCTAGTGCAGCACTCAAACCATTGTACCACACTGGCTCTTTCCATTTTCACACAGCTTTCCATTTCATAGAAAAGAGTTCTGTGAAATGTAAAATGGTCCGGGATCCAAACTCTTCAAAACTTACAGAGTAAGAACTTACGGCAGAAATTTCTTTCTCTCAGAATTGTAAACATATCGTGGGATATCAAAAGCTCCGATGATGTTGAAAATATGTTCCCTGTGGGAAAATCAAATGCACAAAGAGACACGTTTGAAAGCTTTCCTTGGAGGGAGGGGAAACCTTGAAAAATTACTTGCTACAGTGTTCTGCTGTATCAACCTCTCATTTTTACATATGCAATGAAATCAGTTGACACTCTTTTCAATAAGGACATCATGGTTACAGTGATTTTCAATTTCTGCAGCTAAGCACAAAGAAAATCACCTTTGTGAAATGACTACATAAGATTGCTTGTTAGACTGAGGACTAATTTACAGTCCCTTTGGCACACCGAGTGGGCTGAAGGGAGTTATTTTGTTGATGTTGAAGTGCTCATTTCGGAATCTAATTAAATATCACACACAAACACAAGTAACAGGAATTCCACAGTCACCTGCTTTGTGATGAAGTGGTGGTAAAGCATCACTCAACTCATTTGTTCAGCTTGTTTTATCCTGTATTTTTCCTGCTCCAAATCCTTCCCATAGTCCTTCCAATGCAAATCCTTCCAAATGCATGTTTGGAAAATGCTCTCTTTCCTAAGTGAAGGGTAGATTGCTCTACACTTGTAGACAGGAATTCCCTTAGGGACATCCGCACACATAAGCTTCCTGTATGTGTGCAGGTGTGCTATTTTGGGCGTGGCAGAGGGGGTTGGCATTCCCTTCCTCCTTCCATGGTGCCCAAAACAGACACCCCTGACTTAGTGAAGCCGCTTCATATGACTGCTCTGTGCCCTGTGGCTAGAAGCCAGCCTCACAGAAGCCTCTAGCTACTCCCCAAAAGCCAAACGCAAAGTGATGTCATCAGCATCAGCATTCCCGGTCCTTCCAATCACACAACAAAAAATGTGTCAATGGAAACCCCACTCCACTCAATCAGGGCTTTCATAAACATGCATTCCAAATCTACTGTGTACAGGGCAAACAGAAATCAGGGCAAATAACAAAATCATTTAGGGCTTGTCTAGACGAGAGGATATAATGCTGATTACTGCAAATCTATGGTATGTGACCCTATTTTGTGTCCCACAGATACTGGTTCCACGGATACATGGGTCTGACTGTATTTAGCTGCTCATGCAAAAGAAGCAATGAACTTCTGTACAGAATTAATACTATTTGTTCACATTGTGGTTTAATAAGCCCAGCTTCCTTCCTAAATAAATTTAGTCATACAAACTTACTAACAAAAGCTGTTAATCAAACTTCTCTTACAAACAGTATTAGCAAATACTCTGGTATAGGCCATACAGCTATGTCATTTTATTGTCTGCACAAGATTACAATCCCTCCAAGACACCTACTTTCTAAAGGAAGAATGAATGTTAATGAGATTTGAATCTGAAACATCAAACAAACCAAAGTTAGGGAAGCAAACAAGACAACCAACTGAATTAGATTGCATCAAAAGCTCCTGCTGGGTTATGCATTTCAGTAAATGAATTTGTGCAAACATACATGGTTTCATCTACGGACTGGCTGCACTCCAGGACTGCTGCTTCCACCATGGACTTTTCAATCATGTTACATGACACTGAAAAGAACATTGTGAAAATTAAAATGGTAGCCTATGAAATTACAGCAACAAGAAGCACATTTTAAAAGCTTATTATATCACTTCGGGGAAAATAATTAATGAATTACAGTTGAAACCCCCATCCCCCGGGCCAGATTTACCGTGAATACTGAAAACCACGGATAACAGTTAACCCTATTAAAATAAAGAACTTCCGGGGAAAACATACCATAGAGTTGCATTGGAGGACCTAGCCTAAAGGGGCATTTTCCACTGTGACTCTATGGCATATGTCCCATGGATAACTGAAACTGTAGATATTGGTTCCACAAATACGGGGGTTGAACTATACAATCTTTTCAGGAAGAAGCTGCTGCACTGGCCTACAGCGCATCTGATTCACCAGGACTACTCTGACCAGTACAAGAAAACAGACATGTAGACCTACAATTCTTCATTCTGAATATTTTAGACAGGTGTGCTTCAGTTAGAAAAATAGATGTGTTCCTGGGCATTACATCTTTAATAGGAAATCTGATACCAGAGACAAAAATAACATGGGAAGTATAGGGATACTTCTCAACACCACAAAAAAGAAGAGTTTAACAGGCTTCATAAAACCTTTAATTCAAAACAACACGCACATGTGAAATGAAACAACTGGGTCAGGGAAGCCTTACATAAGTAAAGACAAGCATGTTGGACCTTCTAGGGACCACTTCTTCCAATAAGCATCCAAGAACAATTTTTTAAAATTCTTTCACCACTTTCCACTTTTCTTATTACAGGTTGAGTCTTCCCTATCCAAAATTCCAAAATATTCCAAAATCCAAAATTGTCCACATGGGTGGATGAGATAGTGACACCTTTGCTTTTTGATGGTTCTATGTACACAAATTTTGTTTCAAGCACAAAATTGTTTAAAATATTGTGTAAAAATTACCTTCAGGCTATGTGTATAAGGTGTTTAGACCTGGGTCCCATCTGCAAGATGTATGGATATGCAAATATTCCAATATCCCAAATACCTCTGGTTCCAAGCATTTCAGATAAAGGAGACTCAACCTGTATTTCTATTTCGGTGGCCAAACTTAAATATATCCTCTTCTAATACACTGGGATAGCTGGTTGTCTCTTTTGTCTCTGTTGTTCTGTTCACATGTGCTCAGAAAGGAATTCTGGAGGCAGCTGCTGTTGTACCTCTCCTGCTGTAGGAAGGCACATGTGAGTACCATAGAACTGGCTACAGTAGAATCCCAATCCTTCCCAGCTCAAGATATATTGCATTGTTTACTCCAGATACACTGTTGCAATGCTACACCTAACACCTGTGTTTCTCTAGCCCTCTTCACCAACCTCCCTATGTTGATGCTACTAAAAATCTTCCAGCTAGACAGAGGTTGAGAAGGAAAAGGAGAGGGGCTGGGCAGGTATAACAAGACTTTGTAAAAGCCTGTATTAGTACAGATTGTGGAGAGAGCAGGGTGAAGGAAAAGTGTCTGCTATATGCCACGGACCATTGCTTGTATTTTTTCCCCTTTGTGCAAAGAACAGAGCAGAAAGCAAAGGAGTAGAGGTCCAAAATTATCCCAACCACCTGTACCAGTCAAGAATCAGCAAAAAATTCCATGCACCAAATCTTCCATGCAGGACTACTATAAAGAGATTCATGATGTCTACTCAACAGCAAGTTTCCAAATGAGAATATAAACAGCCCAAAAGAGATATGCTTGTTAATCTGTAGTCACAGGTTGAAATACTGTTCTTAGCTCATGCTCACCTGAACTGCACAGGTCCGTTATGTAGCACAGCTGTGCCATACACAGGACACATGCAGTACATCGGTTCAGCTTGTATCTCAACTTTAATACTGAGGTCAGGCCCTTCACCCTGGCACTCAGTTACCAATGAGTTGGTCATCTTGGACACATAGGCTTACACCTTAAAAACACCACTACAATTGCATATCATAATGCCCTCAGAAGAATATCAACATGCAAGGTCAGATCTCCCCTTTGGTCATTCTCATATGAATTAATGTTAGTCAGCCGAAGCAGACGTTCTGGTCTCCTTTACCTCCCAATTAAGTTACTTCTGTGAATTTCAGTAAGGTACAGAACCTGTCCATTTGGACTATCCAGATTAGAATGCAATAGTTCATACCAGCACTGGACTAAATTCTGAA
Organism: Gambelia wislizenii; assembly: GCA_030847615.1. Taxonomy (NCBI): domain Eukaryota; kingdom Metazoa; phylum Chordata; class Lepidosauria; order Squamata; family Crotaphytidae; genus Gambelia; species Gambelia wislizenii. Next base: position 496,199,474 of record JAUMIR010000001.1, on the reverse strand, counting down.
CAGTCAGTGAGGGTGACAATGGCCCATCCACAGGGATCACTCAACAAGAATTGTTGACTGGGGAGTGAAGTTAAAGGACAATTAATGATAATAGACTGTTTGAGGTCTTTGTGTAGGTAACAGATTGTGACTTCCATCCCTTTACCTCTTATTTTAAAATCAAAGTAGATATATCTAGTTTCATCATATATATGTCCCCATAACTATCAGGCGTGTTTTACAGAGAAACAGACCAATAGTATTGAATCTAGTAGAATTCAAAGACATAGCTGTGTTAATCTCAGTGTACAAAGGGATCTTGTAGCACCTTTGAGACTAACTGAGAAAAAGTTAAACTTTCGTAGATTTAAGTCTACTTCACCAGATGAAGTACTGAACCTGCTGTAGGAAAACACTGGAAGGGACTGGATATTCCAGGTATTTCTAAACAAAATGATCTAATCAATCCCCATTAGAGATCCACTTTTAAAGAATACAGGCAGACCTCCGTATAACATGAGCTTGTAGTACGTGGTTTCAGTTATATGTGACCAAAAAAAATATGTTCTCTCTAGGTATTTTCTAGGTCCTCCAGTGCAATTCTACGGTATGCTTCCACTGGAAGTTGATCATAGAGTCATGCTGGAGGACCTAGAGATTCCTAGAGAGAACAGTTCTCTAGGCATTTCTAGATCCTCCAGCATGTCTCTATGGTCAAAATCCAGCAGAAGCATATCTTAGAATTGCACTGAAGGACCTAGAAAATGCCAAGAGAGAATACTTGGTCATTCATTTCAGGTTAAAAAAAAAATAGCATTCCAGATAATACACAATTTTCATATTACGCAAAGTGTCCCAGAATGGCTCCCTCATGTATCCAGAAAAATAGCACTCTTCTGCATCGGCACACAGAAAGAAAAAAGGGGGGAAATCTCTCAATTGGTAATGCACACATACAAAATACATTTTGCATTGTTATCTAGTGTGAAAATAACACAACCCAGAAATAACACAATCCGGGCTGCAATCATAAATACCACAGAAGCATAGGTATTCCATTCTTTCCTCCTTAAGCCATCTTAGAAAATGGAAGTCTACTCACAAGGCTGTTTTTCAACAGCGTCAATTATATTTTCTATCATATCTTCAAGTTCCACGTCATTAGCTGTTTGAAGAGCTTCTGTGAGATACTTAGTAGCTTCACTGATTAAACAAAAAAGAAGAAAAATTAGCCAAGAGTAGTGATGTTAAAAGCTCAGTCTAGTTGTCATTGTCTTTCCAGAATTCCACCAAGCTCTTGTTCCATTCTACATCTATATCAGGTTACAAAACTTTTTTCCCCCTCTGTGGAATTTTGTATGTATTTTAGCACATTCTTGAAGGGTTTTTTAATGCACCTTTTTTCATTAATTAAAATGTGTTTGTATGGATTTTTGAAATGTATGCATTTTTAGTTTTGCATATTTTGAAATATACACATGGCTTTATACACATTTCCAAGGTAAAATATACTCCACTATGCCTGAGAAGGTGGGAAATAGATATAATACTATCTCAATGAAAATGACTCTTGAATTCAATGCAGCAAATGTCTCTTCCATCTATAGAGAAGGCAAGTAATAGAAATTCAGATCAAGATGCCCAAAAGAATCTTCACATGCATTCATATGACGGTGGCACATGCATATAAACTTGCCATCTAACCCTACAACATTTCCAGCAGCGCCCTGTCAGATGCAACTACTACACAGGTAGGCAACTGTGGAGGGGTAAGGACCATTTTTTCCTGCACTAGCAGGCCACACTACTATATTTCAAAGTGCAGGAAGTGATGTCACATCACTTCCAGCTGCTATTTTTTTGTTGTTTTGGTGGACTCAGGTGAGGAATTTGGGAAGGAGTAACCCACCACATTTGTGGACAGTATGGGGTGGATTTGGCCAGTTTTCACATGAAAAACAGCCCAAAATTGGTGCAAATAAAGATTTTTAATTGGACTCAGGATCTTCAGGGGCCACATTTTGGGTCCCAAAGGCCTATGAACCATAATTTGCCCACCCCTGCACCAGACACTTTCAGACAGCACCTGAAGGCAATTTCCATTCCATTATTTGTTCCCAGCACCTTGCTTTTTGAGATATAATAGCCTTAGATATTTTGTACTCATTTTCTATTAAAATATTATGCATTTTTGAAACCAGCCTTTTCACAGAGCTGCCAGGATCCAGATTGTCATCAAAAATTGCAAATGATGGAGAATACCTTTAGCTAGCAGAAGAACTTGTAATACATAAAACCAAGAACTGTTTGAGATTTTCAGCAGGTTTTTAAGCTGATTGATAGATAAAAGATAGTTTAATACAACAAAATCCAAAGTCCACAAAGCAGCAATACTTTTATTGGGCCAACTCCAAAGCATTAAATAATTAATGTAAACTTTCAAAGCTTCACTGGCTTCTTCATCAGGCAAAGGTGTTAAAAATCATACAGGAGGGGGGGAAGTTGACGATGTTATTTGACCAAATAAAGGTATCACTGCTTTGTGGATTTTGTTGTATTTTGCTGCATGGACAACGTGGCTACCTCTGAATATGTTTTAAGATAGCTTGTTGCCCTCATGATGGCAGGCAAAGAGTTGTTTTGTGTTTACTGGCCTTTGGAAGCTGTCTGTTTATGGGAAAAAGGGCTTTTAACTATGTCCATACTTCTTGAAACGACAACGCAGAAAGAATCACAACCGGGAAACATCACCCAAGGAGACCTTCTGCTGTGCTTTTTGCAACCGGACTTGTTTATCTCAGATTGGCCTTTTTAGTCATCAGCGCGCTTGCAGAAAGCGCGGGATGAGTCCTTCCTGAATCTTCGTTTGCGAAGAAAAGCCAGAGAGACTTCTTGCTTCTCAATGAGCATGGCTTTAAATTGCGTTTAGTTTAATTACGTTGTACTTTTTAAATGTTTTTAGTAATGTGATTTTTTTAAAACCTATGTCCTAGTTTTTTGTAAACTGTCTTGAGTCCCAAGGCAGGGAGAAAAGTGAAATCTAAAATAAACTGAGGCTGTTGTACTTTGGATGCCACATAAAGTGGCATGATCCACTGGAAAAGACTATAATGCTGGGAAAAGTGGAAGGCACATTACAAATAGATTGATTCAACCAAGGAAGCCATGAGTGTGCAAGACCTGAGCAGGGCTGTTGATCACTGGGAGTTTAGGTGGTCTCTCATTCATAGGGTGTCTATAAGTCAAAGCCAACATGATGGCACATGACAATAGCAAATAAAATACAGTAATACTAATTCCAGTCCCACATCTGCCACAGAACACAATCTGATGCATGTTTACCTAGAAGTATAACTGGAACCTACAAGTATACAAAGCATTTTAACCACAGTGAAATAACAGAACGCTGGGCATCTCTCATGTTCTTCACTTTCTCACTATAGTAGTTTTCAAAGTAGTACAGTAGTCGTGTTAGGAGATTTTGAGACTACACTGTTATAGTGTTACTATTCCACTTTAACTGCTCTGGCTTCCATCTGTGGAATTCTGGGGTTTGTAGTTTAGTGACGCCTAAGATCTCTCTCGCTGAGAGTCATAAATGCTCCTCCGTAAACTGCAAATCCCAGGATTCAAGAGGAGGCAGACATAGGAAATAAAGTGGAATAGTAACACTATAACAGTGTTGTCTGAAAATCTTAGTCTCTTGCAGCCTAAAAAGGAGGAAAGTGTGGGGGAGAAGGAATGTAGCAGCGCCTTTAAGACTGTTCTTTTAATTTTTGCATGAGCTTTCATGGATATAAGCCCCCTTCTTCACTCTATACTGCATCTCTTCCTGTAACAGAATGGTAGAGCTAGCAGCCAAACGGCTACAATCTTAAACACATTTACTAGAAAGTAAGTCCTGCTGAACTGAAAGGGACATGCTTCTGAGTAAATGTGCTTGAGATGCTATGCTGATGCACAAGGGGAACTATTAGGCTCAGTGTCATCTTTAGGAATGCAATGCTCTACTCAGAAGCAGACCCATTGTGCCCTATGGGATGTGCTCCTCAGATCCACTGGGCAGCGTGAGCTTATTTCTGCATGCGGCACTGCACTCCTTAAAATGCTGTGGAGCATGTGTTTATGTGTATATGCCTTCAAGTCATCTGTCAACTTATGGCAACTCCATGGATTCCATAGGGTTTTGTTAGGCAAGGAATGCTCAGAGGTGGTTTTGCCAGTTCCTTCCTCTGAAATAAAGCCTACAGCACCTGGTATTCCTTGGCAGTCCTTCTGGGCTTGGGGAAGGTTCTTCTTTTTGGACTGCCTCCCAGAATGGGCACTTTTCCCCATGCTCTGAAAGTTCTAGTTTGCAGCATTTGGTGAAAAGGAACCAAAGCCAGATTTTGCGTATCTGTGCCTTCAAGTCACCTGTCGACTTATGGAGACCCCATGAATTTCACAGGGTTTTCTTAGGCAAGGAATACTCAGAGGTGGTTTTGCCAGTTCCTTCCTCTCAAATATAGGCTACAGCACCTGGTATTTGCTGAAGGTCTCCCATCCAAGTACAGTTATCCCTCCGTATCCATGGATTTGGTATCCATGGCTTGAAAATATTCTTTAAAGAAATTAATCCAAAAAGCAAAGCTTGATTTTGTCATCTTCTATAAGGGCCACCATTTTGCTATGCCCTTGCATATCATGGGACTTGAGTATTCACGGATTTTGGTATCCACGGGGAACCAAACCCCAGTGAATATGAAGGGACAACTGTACTAACAAGGGCTGACCCTGCTTTGTTTCCAAGATCAGACCAGATCTGGTATCTTTAGGGTATTTAGACCTTGCCGTGGAATATAAATAATAATTTATCATCCTTGCTATTACAGCATAACAGGATGGCTGTACTCCCATTACACTTGAAACAACTGCCCAATGCCCAGCTCTTTCAATCTGTGCAGCAGAAATGATTTGAAAGTCCTGTGGCCTTTAAACTCTTTCTGCCTTCCTGAGAGTGATCTCCCACTGAGCCAGCACTCCTTACTTCCAGGGTTGACAAACTGGAGAGGGCTCCTGTGCTTTTCATGGTTGTATAGCTTAACAGTGGTTCCCAAACTTAGGTCCTCCAGGTGTTTTCGACTCCAACTCCCAGAAGCCCCAGCCAACTTGGCCAACAGTCCAGGCTTCTGGGAGCCGAAGTCCAAAACATCTGGGTGAACCAAAGTTTGGGAAGCACTGGATAAAAGAGGAAAATTAGCTAACACACATTGGAAACTGTTTAATGCAGTGTAGATGTGTAAATAGCTATTGCTTAAAACAATTTGTAAGCCACTCTGATAGTCTAGTGGCTGAAGAGCGGGGTATAAATATATAAATAAATAAATAAAATTCATCAGGGGTTGCTTGTTACCTGGTTGTGTGCCAAGCAACTCCTGCTGAAACACCCTTTGCTAGTGCAACCCTTGAAAGGCACAGGAGCCCTCTCCAGATTTCGATCTGGCAACCCTACTTTCCTTCTGAAAAGTCATGCACTCCATTTAGACGATAGGCATGCCCAGGCTGTGCACGCGCTTGCCAAGCACCCTTCACACACGCCCTGTCAGAACGCGTGTCGGCCTTTCCCCACACGGCTGGCGTCCGTGGCTGGCTTCAGGGGCCCCGGGAGGCTCCTGGGAAAGGAAAAGCATCCCCGGCAGAGGCGGCGGAGAAAGGGCGGCTGGCCACGGTCCTCGGCAGGGCACCCCAGAGGGCCTCCATCCGACCCCCTTCCTCCGGCTGCGGCTACTCACGCGCGGAGCAGCAAGCCGTGCATCTTGAAGGCGGCGCTGACTTTGCCCCGCAGCTTCTCCGCGGCCATCTTGAACCCTTGGCGCCACTCGGAGAGACCTCCCTGCCGCCCGTCCCGCCCCGAAGCCCGGCCACGGGGAGGCCGCCCTCCGCCCTCCGTCCCGCCTCCCTTCCCTCCCCTTCCCTTACGAAGTGGAGCCCTCGCCCTGAGCCCCTTCCGATCGGGGAGGCGGTGGCTCCTCGCCTTCCCTTCACAACAACAACAACAATAATACAACTACAGTTGTCCTTTCCTAGTCACTGGGGTTTGGTTCCAGGACCCCCGTGGATACCAAAATCCGTGGATACCCCAGTCCCATTATATGCAGTGGCATAGCAAAATGGTGTCCCTTATATAAGATGGCAAAATCAAGGTTTGCTTTTTGGATTATTTTTTTTTTTAAGAATATGGAAGTTGGAATGTGTCCAGAGGAGGGCAACCAAAATGGTCAAAGGTATGGAAGCCATGATGCCCTCTGAGGAGCGACTTAGGGAGATGGGCATGTTTAGCCTGGAGAAGAGAAGGAGAAGAGGGGACATGATAGCCATGTTTAAATATTTAAAGGAATGTCATAGTGAGGATGGAGCAAGCTTGTTTTCTGCTGCTCCAGAGACTAGGACACGGAGCCATAGGTTCAAACTCCAGGAAAAGAGATTCCACCTAAACATTAAGAACTTCCTGGCAGTAAGAGCTGTTTGGAAGTGGAATGGCTGCTGCCTGGGAGTGTGGTGGAGTCTTCTTCTTTGGAGGTTTTTAAAGAGAGGCTGGATGGCTGTTGGGAATGATTTGATCATGTCTGTCTGCATGGCAGGGGGTTGGACTAGATGGCCCTTGTGGTCTCTTCCAATTCTATGATTCTACGAATTAGCTGAAAGTTTGTTAATTGCAGTTGGTTTTGGATTCTCTTTTAAAGAACAGATTTTTTTAAAAAAAAGTTTTGACAAATGAACGTTCACATTTTGGTAGCTAGCCCATGTGGGTCTAAGTATTAGCTTGTGATTCTTTTGTGAATGCAGTCTAAATGGAGAAGGCTGGCCCTACTTTTAATAGATTCACCCTCATTTGATACCAAGTTAGGCAGCGCAAAATTCACGATGAGACAGCAGGAGCCAATCACAGGGTTGGCATTTGAACATCGATGCACAAGCCACTGGCATATTATAGGCTCCTGTTCCATTCATAAAAACATCCACACCACACAAATAATCCATTTTGAAATTGGATTATTTGCCATGGCTCCTTCCTATGGAATCCTGGATTTGTGGTTTGGTGAGGCACCAATGCACTTTGGCAGAAAAGGCTGAAGACCTTTAAAACTACAAATCCCAGGATTCCATAGGAAGGTGCCATGGCAATTAATCTAGTTTCAAAGATTTTCCTTGGTTTCCTTGAATGCCAGCCACAGATGCAGGCGAAACATCAGAAATAAACTCTTCCAGAACACGGCCTCACAGCCCGGAAAAAACCCAAGGAAAATCTATGGATGCCAGCCAGCTGTGAAAGCCTTCGACTTCACAAATCTAGTTTTAAACTGGATTATTTGTGTAGTGTGGATTAGGCAGTGACAGACCCACAAATGAATTGCTTCTGTGCGTAGTAAATAAAAGCTACTGATTCTCTTGCTGAAGGAAATGCCATGGCTACACCATGCAAAAGGAAGGCATAAAGCAGGCATTGTGCTTGTTTGACTATCACAGTACACTGTTATAGTGCTATTATTCCGCTTTAACTGCTCTGGTTACCTCCTGTGGAATTCTGGGGCTTGTCCGTTCAGCAGTTCACCTACCTGGGAAGCATCATCTCCTCAGATGCCAAGATTGACAAAGAGATCGATCACAGATTAGCAAAGGCATATAGTGCATTTGGAAGACTTCACAAAAGAGTCTGGAGCAATAAACACCTGAGGCAAAGCACAAAAATCAGTGTGTATAGAGCCATCGTACTGTCTATCCTCCTTTATGGATCTGAAACATGGGTCACCTATCGCCACCACCTACGACTCCTCGAGCGCTTTCATCAGCGCTGTCTACGCACAATCCTAAATATACACTGGACTGACTATGTGACGAATGTTGCTGCCCTTGAGCAAGCAGGGATCACCAACATTGAGGCCATGATATTGAGAACACAGCTGCGCTGGGCAGGGCACGTTTCTAGGATGGAGGACCATTGCCTCCCAAAAATACTACTCTACAGTGAACTCGCCACGGGTCAGCGTAAGAGGTGCGCTCCAAAAAAGCGATACAAAGACTCCCTGAAACAACATCTCAGGCTCGGCCAAATTGATCACCAACAATGGTCCGCCCCGGCCTCACATCGGGAGGCATGGAGACGCACTATCCACAATGCTGCAGCCTTATTTGAGAACTCACGACGAACAAGTCTTGAAGAGAAACGACAATGCAGAAAGAATCACAACCCAAAAACATCACCCAAGGAGACCTTCTGCTGTGCTTTTTGCAACCGGAATTGTTTATCTCGGATTGGCCTTTTTAGTCATCAGCGCGCTTGCAGAAAGCGCGGGATGAGTCCTTCCTGAATCTTCGTTTGCGAAGAAAAGCCAGAGAGAGAGTTTAATCAGGCCTAAGAGCTCCATGGCTGAGTTCTAAATGCCCCTCCCTAAACTACAAATCCCAGGATTCCACAGGAGGTAGACATAGCAGTTAAAGCGGAATAACTATTTTAACAGTGGTAATTTAATTATTTTTTTAAAAAAAACTTTTGCAAGTTATGATGTTTTAGCTGTATTTTTAAAATGATTGTAAGCCGCCTTGGATCTTGGATCTCATTTGTTAAAAAAAATTAAAATTAATAAATAGAATAAATAATAGCGCTGTAAGAGTGTGGTGTGATATTGTCCTCAAAAAATAAAAATAAAAAGAGGCAGAGAGCGGAACGGGATGTGAGCAGTTTGAATATCGGCTTTAAATAACCAGAAAAGGCGAGCAGAACGAGAGAAAGCTGCAGCCCTCCTCCCTCTATTTTCCCTCTATCTTCCTTTCTCCTCAGCTCTTTCTTCTTCTTCATCGCCCAGCTTCCCGCCCAACGGCCGAGCGGAGCGCGAGCAGTGCGCGTGCCCGGGAGCGCGCACCCGAGGGGGCGGCGCGAGGAAGCGCGGTTGCTGAGGGAACGAAGGCCCCGCTGTTCGCTCGCGGGTTAGCTCTAAGATGGCGGCGGGCGCTCCCCCTTCTCCGCCAGAGCACTTCTGCGTGGCGGAGGAACGGAGCGGCCACTGCGCCGTGGTGGATGGGGACTATCTCTATGTGTGGGGGGGATACGTGGTAAGGAAGGACCATAGAGCGAGATGGGCAGGCGGGCAGGGGGGGGGGGCTCGCTCCTGGGGAGGAACGAACCGGTAAAGGGAGGCGGGTGAGGGGAGTAAAACAACCACTGAGGGAAATCTTTATGTTATGGCAGATATGACAGCGTCTTAGAGCGCTTCACGGGGAAATGGCGGCGGCAAGGAAAGGAAAAAACGCGCCTAGCCTCCCCCTCAAGAAGTCGTTCTGGCCGTCAGGAGCGAAATGGGCGGGAAGGAAAGAGAGCTGGAGGGGAGGGGGGCGCGAGCTCGCCTCTAACTCGGACGCTGATTGGCTGCTGGCTCCTCTAGCTCAATAGCCGGCCCCTCCCCTTTCCCCACCTTTGAGTGCCTGTAAATAACGCCTCAGAGAGACTTAAGGGTGCATCTACACTGTGGAAATAATGCAGTTTGACACCACTTTTAAGTGCTGTGGCTCCATCCTGTGGAATCCTGGGATTTGTAGTTTTACAAGCACTTCAGCCTTCTATGCCAAAGAAGGCTAAAGTGCCTCACCAAACTACAAATCCCCAGGATTCTATAGGAAGGAGCCATCATGGCAGTAAAAGTGCTGTCAATCTGCATTATTTCTACAGTGTAAATGCACCCTCAGGACTTTATGACACTATGCTGTTATAGTGCTATTACTACACTTTAACTGCTATGGCTGCCTCCTGTGGAATTCTGGGGTTTGTAGTTCAGTGAGGTCTAAGCTTTCTGGATGAGAATAATAAATGCCCCTCTCTAAACTGCAAATCCCAGGATTCCACAGGAGTTAAAGTGGAATAATAGCACTGTAACAGCGTAGTGTGATAATCTCCTTAGTCTCAAAGGTGCTACAAGATTCCTTTGAATACTGATCCAGACTAACTGGGCTATGGCTTTGAATTCTAACCCCAAAGGAGGCTAAAGTGTCTCACAAAACTACAAATCCCAGGATTCCATAGGAATGAGCCATGGCAGTGACAGTGGTGTCAAACTGCATTATTTCTACAGTGTAGATGCACCCATGAAAAAGATTAAAAAGGAGGAGACAGAAAATAAACATGGCAGTACCCATAAGACTAACTGGATGTTATTTTAGCATGAGCTTTTGTGGATACAAACCCAGTTCTTCTAATGCAGTACTGAGTGTCAGGGATGCTTTGATTGTGTATTCCTGCATGGCAGGGGGTTGGATTGGATGGCCGTCATGGTCTCTTCCAACTCTACAATTCTATGATTCTATGACTTGAAGAAGTGGGTTTGCATCCACGAAAGCTCATGCTAAACTAAAAACCATTTAGTCTTATAGCTGCTGCCATGTTTATTTTTTCTTCTTTTCTTCTTATTTATGCTGCAAGAGTCCAACATGGCTATTGCTTTAAAGAACTATTACATATTCAGGGGTGTCTGTTGGCCATGCATACAACAAAATCCACAAAAAAGATACCTTTATTAGCCAATGGAAATGCATAAAATGCATTATGCAAGCTTTCAAAGCTTCACTAGAGGTTTCCTCTTCTAGAAGATCATCTTAAATGACAACAGAAGAACATCTGAGACAAAAATGTAGGTTTCTGACACTTGACATCATGACTTTTCTTCTCCTGTATGATTTTTAATATCTTTGTCTGATGAATAAGGCAGTGGAGCTTTGAAAGCTTCCATGATGTATTTCCTGAATTTCAGTTGGCCAGTAAAGGTATCACTCTTGTGTAGATTTTGGATTTTGTTGTATTAAAAAAGATTATCCAAAAAGTGGATTAAAAATAAATAAAATATCAATCCAGAATGTGGGGGTGATCCCATTATTAAGCCACTACTAGCAGTGGGAGTTCACAGGCTTTTTCATGAAGTTAAAAATGTGTGCTTTTTTTGTTATCATCTTTGTCAACATTTAAAAGTAAACATTTTACTTTTAAACAACATTTTACAACTAAAAACTATTACTAGAAAAGTTAAAAGATGGTTAAAGTAGCATTCCATTAAAAAATACAAGTTAAAATATTTTTAAAATATAAAAAACACATTTAAAACATAAAATAAAGACACAGCACACACCAGTTAAAAGTCTGTGATGAAGAAACCTGTGAACTCTGAAAGCTAGCAGTGATGTGTTCTGCACCTTTTGATATTCTTGATAAAGGTATCATCACAGTATGGACTTTGGGTTTGTTTTATGGCCAACAGGACTACTACTGCAATTTAAAAAAAAAATGCTTAACTGAGTCATTGTAATATGAGTTGTCCCAGGGCTGTAGCCTATTCCATTAGACGTGATTTTCAAAGAAACAGCCCTGTTGCTGAGTTTCAATATACAAAGAACTGTAGGGAAGGAGCCTTCTGACAATTAATGTGAGCTTTTGTGAATTAAAGTCCAATTTCTCAGATGAGCTGAAGATGTGATGTCTATGTCAGATGGTTTTGGGGGAATTAGCTAACACACATTGGGAAACTGTTTAATGCAGTGTAGATGTGTAAATTACTATTGCTTAAAACAAATTGTAAGCTGCTCTGATAGCCTTAGTGGCTGAAGAGCGGGCTATAAATACCTAATTAATTTTTTAAAAGGGGGGGGGGAGGCAGACCTTTAGAGGAGAGACAGGATATAAATAAAGTTCTTATTGTTGATGATGATGATGAAAGGTCATGCTGCAATAAATTAAGTCTTTAAGGTGGCACAGAGAGTAGCATCTATCTCTAGAAATTAATAATCTGGGTTGGAGGGGGTGTTGATATAAACTCAACACTTTGAGAGGTATTGGGATTGTAAACAGAAGTTCCGAGTAGGACCTGGGTTCAAATCCTCCTCCCTGCCCTCTCACAAACTGATGTTGTGCCAATTGTACACTTCACAATGTGAAGATACCATTTGGATTGACACCACGTACCCCGAGTTCTTTGAAGAAGTGGGATATAATGTAGCCAATAATAAATGTAAACAGGTGTGTGGCAGGTGGGGATTTAACAAGTTTAGCTTCCCCATCACTTTCCCAAATCTTTCCCTGTTAAATTTTTGTCTGGACTGTAGCCTCGATAATGAAATAGAAAGGAATATGTTGCTGTTCAAATTCCCTCCCATTAATAGATCTATTGGATCCAGGCAAGGGAAAAAGAAGCAGAGAGGAATCTGACAAGACTGTTATTGTACCTAGGGCTAATATTTTCAAAACCAAATTTTTTTTTGTAGAATTTTTAATTCACCATAATAACTCTTAGTCAAAATTTACTTAAGACTTCTAAAATCTGAAGTGGCCTTTTGTTATGAGTGCCATCTTGAGTTTCAGGGGGTCACTGAAGTATTTGTTACTCATATATTCTAAACAACCCTGGGGAAAATATGTCATTTTCTCTGTTTTATGTATGACGGTTGTTACTGCCTGGTCTTAATGTCTGTTTGTACAAAAGTAAGTCCCACTGAAGTCGATGTCACTTACTCTCAAAAAAGTGTATGTGTGGTGTTTTAGCATTATTGGACTTTCCTCAGCCAGCCTGTATTGAATCTGTGCATGGAAAGTGGTCACATAAGCAGGTTTTGGAAAGAAGACTATGAGCAGTTCCCTTTTTGTATGCAATTAACAGTGGGTGGATTGGAGATCATCTAATTGTTCAGCTATGCTTCGCTCACTATTTGTTGTTGTACTCCTTCAAGTTGCTTCTAACTTATGGCAACCCTATCACTGGGTTTTCCTGGCAAGATTTGTTCAGAGGGGAGTTGCTTGTGCCGTTATCTGAGGATGAGAGAGTATGACTTGCCCAAGGTCACCCAGTGGGTTTCCATGGCTGAGCGGGGATTTGAACCCTGGTCTCCAGACCACTACACCATGCTGGCTCACTATGTATGATTTCAAATTTCTTTGATTTCTTTCCACTTAATTCCAAGGAAGCTGTTCCTGTGCTAAATAGGGGTCTGGCAGCTGTAATGGATTGAATGAGAGCAAACAAATCGAAGCTCAATCCAGGCAAGACAGAGGTGTTCCTGGTTGTTGGAAAGACAGACCTAGGAATAGAGATTCAGCCTGTGTTCGATGGGGTTACACTTCCCCTAAAAACACAGGTTTGCAGTTTGAGAATACTTTAGTCCTGAGCCTGGAGAGGCCCAGGTTTTGGCAGTGACCAGGAGTGCATTTGCATGCCAACTGTGCCCTTCCTGGACAAGCTAGATCTCTCCGAGCTAACACAATAAGGTGGGTCTGCCTTTGAAAAGTGCTCAGAAACTTCAGTTGGCCCGAAGAGCTGCAGCCAGGTTGCTGACTGGGGCTGGCTACATAGAGCATACAAGTCACTTATTGCAACAGCTCCACTGGCTGCAGATCCAGTTCAGGGCACAACTCAAAGTGCGGGAATGATCTCTGTAGCCATATACGGCTTGGGTCCAGGCTATTTGAAGGACTATATCTTCCTTTATGAGCTCCTTAGAGCTCTAATATCATCTGGAGAAGCCCTTTTCTTTCATCCCCCACGTTCACAGCCTCTTTTGGTGGGAACAAGGGGAATGGCCTCCTTGGTGGCCGCTGCAAAACGTTGGCACTCCTTCTCTAGGGAGGCCAGGATGTGCCTACCCTTGCTTTGCTTCTGTCAACAAGTTAAAATATTTAGAAACTGACTGGGGTGGACCTTTAATGCTGTGCAGTGCTGTTTTTAAGGTTTTTATGTTATCTTGTAATGAGTGAGCCCTCCTGATCCGCAGGCTCTGGAGCCACGATTTCAAGCAACCAATGATGGTCACATCCTATACTTAAAATGGCAGTGATGTGAATGTGGATGTGACGAAGCTTCTGCAGGCACACTGCTCCCATTTAATAATAAGGGACACAATCATCTGCATTTTCTGTCATCTGCAGGGGGTCTTGGAACTGAACCCCCACAGATCTGGAGGGCCCACTATATTTATACTTTTATTGAAGCTTTTGTATGGTTTTAATCTGGATTGTTAGCCACCTTGAGTCTCATTATTGAGACAAAAGGTGGGATATAAATGAATAAAACTATATAATGGCAGTAGTAATATTATTATTAATAATATCAATTTTTTTCATGTGGAAACAAAAATGGCACTCTCTCCTGCTATCTGAACTGATATACAAGGAAAGAAGGAAAACATAATTTCACAAGGAGAGCAATCACAGTTAGCTGTGGACAAATTTTTTACAGTGTTTGATTAAAATTGTTCTTGTTGCCTGCAGTCTGAAGTGAAGAAGGTCATTTTTTCTTCTGAGAGGTCCATCATGTCCTCCTTCTACCTGTCTGTTATGATAAGGCTTTCATTCGCAAAAACAACATGTCAGTTTCTGTGCTGTGAGATGAAGAAGGTCTAAAATGTTTGTGGGAGTGAGGTGAGCTTTAAGCTGAGTGGCTCTTAGGTAACTCATGAAACTCCTTGATATGGAGAGAGTACATTGTGTGCTTTACTTTTGCGTTCCTCTACAGTCCAAATCACTAGGTAGGCAGCTTGAATTTGAAATGTAAAGTATATGAAAGGGTTTATAGAAAGCAAACATTTCTAGTAAAACTAATGAAACATTTCTGTGCCTTTTTTGCTGTAGTCTGTTGAAGAAAATGAAGTTTATTTACCTAATGATGAGCTCTGGATCTATGAAATTGACAGTGGATTATGGTAAGTCACCTTTTTTTTTCATTTGCTGTTTGTATTACAGTGTTTGCTATTAACTGAAGACATTCCACCAGAATTTCAATAGCTTACACCCTGCCATCAGTCTAAGCCTGGAATTATCAACATAATAAGTTCATTTTCTTGACACCACCGTAAATTTACACAATGGAGATCTAATCCACTGACTGCTACACATACTTATGTGCCTCCAGTTTCCATCCTGAACACATTACCAAATCCATAGTTTATAGCCAAATCCTACAAAACAGTTGCATCAGCTCAGACCCATAAGACAGGGACGGCCAAACCAATGGAATTACAACAAGCATTCCTCAAGCTACAGTGTGCACCATCTGAAGTAAAAAAAAAAACAAATCAACAAGGCAAGACATGTATCCAGAATCTATTACAGAACAGAATAGCCATCAAAGTGCAAAACTAGTGGGCATGGTGATGAGGTGACAAGTTCAGTTTTAAAATGGTCATCTATGGCTATTCAACAGCCTGCTTATAAGGTCTATTCCTAGGCACCAGCTCACTCCATGCATCTGAGGATGTAGACTGAAGTCTACCAAAGCTTATGCTACGACTTCTTTCTCTTTATTAGTCTCAAGGTGCTACAGGATCCCCTTGCTTACTGATATTCCAGACAAACACAGCAATGTTTTTGAATTCTACATATTCTAATTCACTGCATGTTCCAGCATTGTCAGGTATCAGCATTCCCAGACTCAGTGAGCAACAGTTTCAGAGATCATCAGAAAAATTTATTGCCAGAAAACCAAGAAGCAAACAAAACGAAGTTGTTGCTAAGAATAAAGATCTAAAGGACATACTCTTAAGTTAAAAGCATTTTACAATCAACAAAATTTGGCGGGCTGCATGATCGTTGGTTATCCATCATCCACTGACACAAGCATTCCTTAAACCAAAACTATCTTTTCCCCAGGCATTGAAAACTGTTAATTGCAGTTGCATCACTATCTCTTTATTTCCAAGCTAAACCTGAACAGAAGTTACACATACACACACCCCCACACACAAACTGCTAAGCACATTCTTTACCAAGGCCACGGGAAAGCAAGTGAAAATGGCAGGAACAGGAGCCAAGGGGTCTGATCCTGACAAGCATACAGAATGGATATAGGGTTAGAGCATCTGTTTACATCTTTGCAAGGTATTTATGAGCAGGATTTCTCTGATATATAAGATGCATCATGGGAACTATATGGAATTAGTCAGATAAGAGTGTTTGTCCTCAAACAAAGTGACCCCAATCACAATAGCTTTGATTTTTTTTTTTTTGCTTACTGAAGGTGTTACTACCTCATTTGATTTTGCTGTTTGAGCAAAATGTTTGGATTTCTTGTGTTTGCTGAACTGCAGGTCAATGCACTTAATGGAAGGGGAGTTACCTCCATCCATGTCTGGAAGTTGTGGGTCTTGCATTAATGGAAACTTCTACCTCTTTGGAGGATTTGATGACAAAGGATACAGCAATCGGGTACTGGCCTCCTTTATTTGTAGAAATTCCCATTGAAGAAGCCTGTTGAAGATTAAGTAATATGCTAGAGAGACTATACATCACTCTTCAGAATAAAGTTTTGGTTTTATTTTAGCACAGTTATAGCTTTAAAGACTCTGACCCAGGGCCCAAGGGGAGAGCTTGGGCATTTCAACCATCAGCCCACTCTGTATCTGCATCTGTACTCTGACTTGTAAACTTTTTTTCCCTTTCAGCTGCAAGGCCTTCCCCTTAAAATACCACAGAAGTCCATTTACAAACTTCTGCCTAGTTTCCAAAATAGTTTGTCATAGATGCAGAGTGGGCTGATGGTTGCAATGTACAAGTACCAACCCTCACCAGAGACATGTAATTAGCAGGACAGTTCTTTGTATTTTGGACACGGTTTCTGAGCACCAAATGTATTCATTTCAATGTGAACGATGACCAACATGTTATGTGGCCTTTCAGAATTAATGGCCTGCAGAACTTTGATGGCAAAGAGACTCTATTGTTCCAAACGTTTAGGAACACCCACCTCAAATCAGTGACTAGATTATATAACCCTTAAAAAGAGGCACCACAATAATTAATTTCTCTATAGTTCATGGCCTAAAGCAGTGGCTCTTAACCATTTATTTATTCATTTATACCCCGCTCTTCAGCCACAAGGCTATCAGAGCAGCTTACAAATTGTTTTAAGCAATAGCAATTTACACATCTACACTGCATTAAGCAGTTTCCAATGCGTGTTAGCTAATTGCCCCCACAAGCCGGGTACTCATTTTACTGACCTACGAAAGGATGGAAGGCTGAGTGAACCTTGGAGCCCCTGGGATTGAACTTGCAACATGGTGGCTTGCAGTACTGGCATTTAGCCACTGCACCACCAGGGCTTCCCTTTACTAGGGACCCCTTTTAACTATCTTTTGTTGCCACAGACCCCCCAAGACTTAACTGAAGATTTAAAACCCAGCTCTATGATTCTATGATTCTAGCAGTTGCTCTGCTCAAGCTAACAACAATACAATACAATTACACCATCCATTAAACCTTCCCTCAGAGGCACTGGAGTGGGAGGGAAGACTTTTCTCCTGCTTCTTCCTGCAAGTTTGCAGCTGGACTGGATTAAGTGGCAATACAGAAACCAAACCAGCCAGCCAACCTTTACCTCAGCTCCTGTCATGTGGGCTGAGCAGCCTTCAAGCATCTGCAGACCTCCTGTGAGGACATTGTGGACCCCTGGGCGTCCGCAGACCACAGGTTAAGAACCACTGGCCTAAAGTAAAGCAAAAGTGGCAGGTTTCCTGTTTCTTCATTTACATTCTTCAGAGTTGCTGCTTTTTAAAAAATTATTTATTTAATTTATATTCCACTTTCTTATGGAATGGGACTCTTGTGGGAAAAGGTTAGGCATTTTGAGCCTAATAATTAAAATTAGATATATGGAATTTAAACAGTCTCTCTCTGGCTTTTCTTCGCAAATGAAGATTCAGGAAGGACTCATCCCGCGCTTTCTGCAAGCACGCTGATGACTAAAAAGGCCAATCCGAGATAAACAAGTCCAGAAACAAGTCCAGTTGCAGAAAGCACAGCAGAAGGTCTCCTTGGGTGATGTTTCCGGGTTGTGATTCTTTCTGCGTTGTCGTTTCTCTTCTAGACTTGTTTGGCATGAGTTCTCAATTAAGGCTGCAGCATTGCGGATAGTGCGTCTCCATGCCTCCCGATGTGAGAAATTAATGGGAATGGGCACCTTGATACTGTAGTTCTTGTTTTGTGGAATCTAGTTAGCCTCTCATTTCCTTGTGCTTTTTTAAAACAGCTTGAACCTTGAAATTGCAATCAGTTTCACTGTAATGGGAGCAGCAAGTAATTGAAAATAAAAGATTTTTCATGGCAGAGCGCTCACCTTGGCCTTTATTCAAAGACAATGCAGACTCTAAATGCAGCACAAACACTATCACAGAGGAGAATACATGGCAGTTCATTTTTAGAAAGTAGAAGTGGGATGATTTGAGCGTCTACTTCTAAAACAACAAATAAATGAATATTATTAGCTATACTCTCCAGTCACCACTTATGCCAATTAGCAGTTTGTTTGTTTTTTCAAAATATTGCTATATGTTGAAAGTGTTCTAATTTCCTTTAAAGCTCTATTATGTTAATTTGCGATCAAGAAATGGAACCTATTTGTGGAAAAAAATCACAGACTTTAAAGGTCAGCCTCCTACACCACGTGACAAACTTGCCTGCTGGGTGTATAAAGACAGGTAATTGTCATGGGTGATTTCACAAATGGAGAGGTGGCATTAGCTGGGAAACAGATCAGCTTGTAGTTCTCTTATAGTGTAGTGTGCTAAACTTTGCCAGTTCTCTTAATTTACTTGAACTTCACTTCTTTCACTTACTAAAATGGGAATCTTGCTGATATCAGCGGCTCTTAAGTTATATGTGAGGCATGGTGGTGGATCAGTTTATAGCCAAAGATAATGTTAAAATGCTCTTAAGTGACAATGGCTGCAAGTTTCACTCACTTACAAGGATTGATTCAAGTACAAATTTGGTTTTGCTTTTTTACTCTACAGGAATGTTAGCATATTGATGACATAAACTTCCTAAGCTGTATGCTCTGATCAAGTAGCTCCTTGAACATGTAGGATGAGGGGTTATGCCCAAAGAGAATAAAAGGTGCTGCAGGGAGTGCCAAAGAACTGTTGTAAAATTAGACAGAACTACAAGACCTTTTAGGTCTCTCTAACGACAAGGAATTAATTGATGGTCTTATTTCTGATCTTTTTAGGCTAATCTATTTTGGTGGATATGGTTGTAGGAAACAGAATGAGCTGAGTGACTGTTTTGATGTTCATGATGCGTTTTGGGTAAGAGATGTAATATTATCAATGCTTTTATGATTGTAAGAGCATGAGAAGAGCTGGGCTGGAGACACCAAAGGCTCATTTACTCCAGCATTCAGTTCCTATAGTGGTCAGTTGCCTATGGGAAGCCCACAAGCAACACATGGGTGCCACAGGCACTCCCACTCATGTTCCCCAGCAACTGTTAAGTCATAATATATAGCCTTCATGACTGGTGGTCTGCAGCAGCCTTATCTTCTATGTCTTTTGCTAATCTTCTAAATCTGCCAATTCTGTCCTGTTTTAGGAAGGCCAGATGTTCTGGGGGTGGCACAATGATGTTCATGTTTTTGACACCACTACAAAAACCTGGTATCAGCCAACAATTAAAGTAAGTCTAAATTGGCACATTTGAGCCTGTTTGGTTATCATCTATTTACTTTCCATGCACAGTCTTGCATTTCCTCTGCATTTCCACTTGGAGAAATTGACATCTTTTGTGTCCTTTCATCTTTCCTTGCAGCATGGAGTCCCACCTCAGCCTCGAGCAGCACATTCATGTGCCGTCCTCGGAAATAAAGGCTACGTATTTGGAGGACGGGTTTTGGTTTGTACTTGTTTAGTGTTTACTCCTTTAAAAAAGTAAAGTAGGGGCAGTGGTATGACTTCGTATAGGAGAGGGAACAGGCACCTCTTTTTAAATCAATAAGAGTAGATTATTGAAATTCTAAAGCATTGTTGTGAGGGCAAGGGATAGCCATGCATGATTCTTTTCTGTTTCCCTTTTTAATGGGGCTTTAGGCCCCGGGATCTTTATTGATCTAACAAAGTTGCAAAACTGCAAAAGTGTATGTTAGGAAGACTGTGTCTCATCAACTATGATATCAGAGAAATACTATCATCAAACATAAGCAAACCACACAAGGATATCTGTATCATAGATGTACTGGTAGCTCTTTTGGATAAGAAAAGCTGGAGTGCCAGTGACCAGATAGAATAAAGGCGAAAAATGTGTGCCTCCTGCTCTCTCCTTATGGTTGTGAAAGCTGGACGGTGAGAAAGCTGACAGGAAGAAAATCAACTAGTTTGAAATGTCGTGCTGGAGGAAAGTTCTACAGATACCATGGGCTTCCAAAGAGATGAATAATTGAGCCCAAGAGCAATCAAGCCTGAACTCTTCCTAGGAGCAAAAATGGCTAAAGATTATACTAGCTGGCAAGCTAAATGACTAAACTGATGCTATTGTACTTTGGACATAACATGAGATGACATAACTTACTAGGGAGCCCTGATGGCTCAGTGGTTAAATGCCAGTATTGCAAGCCACAAGGTTATGAGTTCAATCCCAGAGGGCTCCAAGGCTGACTCAGCTTTCCATCCCTCCGTAGGTTGGTAAAATGAGTACCCAGATTATTGGGGGCAATTAGCTAAAAAACACTGTAAACCACTTAGAGAGTGTTTTGGCACTGATAAGCGGTATATACATTTTTAATTAATTGATTTTTAATTTAATTAGGCATTTATACCCCGCTCTTCAGCCACAGAGGCTATCAGAGCAGCTTACAATTTGTTTTAAGCAATAGCAATTTACACATCTACACTGCATTAAGCAGTTTCCAATGTGTGTTAGCTAATTGCCCCCACAAGCCGGGTACTCATTTTATCGACCTACGAAAGGATGGAAGGCTGAGTGAACCTTGGAGCCCTCTGGAATTGAACTTGCAACGTGGTAACTTGCAGTACTGGCATTTAACCACTGCGCCACCAGGTCTCCTGTTATCAATGCTAAATATCAATGCAATTGCTATTGCTAGAAAAGCTTATACTACTTACATTGGGAATATTGAACAGTGTTTCCCCCTGTGCTTTACTGGAAGTACCTTACAAGACAGGCAGCCATAAAACGGATGGCTATTACCCTCCTTAGGAAGCACAGTAAATCAGCAGAGTTTCTCTGTTTAAAATATATATGCAGCACCAGACATGTATTGATGTATTGATGAACAGCATGCAAGCTTAAGATAACCATCACACAATTTCCCCAAGTTATATTTCTAGCATAAATTAAGGACTCAACAACACTTTAAATTGTTTAAAGGTATAAAAACACCTTTACTCACAGTCTCTTGCTTCAGGTTTCAGTTTATGTGCTCAGAAGTAGATCAGACTGGATCTTGTATTCTGCGTTCTTTTAAAAGAATGCTGGAAGATTGAATTGTCACATTTGCCCTTTTTAATTTTTTTTAATAGCAAACAAGGATGGACGATTTACATTCTCTAAATTTAGATACCTGGGTATGGTCTGGAAAGTAAGTTTTTCCTTATGTCATTTCTTTCATCTACATTAAAAAGTCTTGTTAAATATATTTATAATTTAGTTTTGACTATTGCATGGTAGCTTCCCCCCCCCAAAAAAACTTTTGTTATATTGAAGAAAGCACTCTTAGTTACACTGAAAAAATGATGATATGGCATGACAATTCATTTATTGTAGAAAGCAGTGTTCTTCTTCATGGTCTCTGTTCCTCACAGAAACAGGTTTTGTGCCTGCACAGAGACTCCATTCGGAATATTCTAGAACTGAGTATCTTGGTGGGAATCCCCAGTGCCCTGCCACCCATGTCCCAGCCTGCCAAACTGCTGTCGCCTCAGCTTCTCTCCATCTGTCGACAGAGTAAATCTCCTTTGGTTGTTTCCCTGCTTTTGGATTGAGTAATCCTCTCTTTCTCTTATTCTTACTACTTTTTCTATCTTACTTCTTTTTTCTACTTCCTCCTTCCCTGCCTCTATAATATTTTTTTAAAAAGGTCACTTTACCTCACGATTCCTCTCTCCCCCACCCCACTTTCCCTCTGTGGCTCTTTTAATATTACAAGTAATATTACTTGTGTTGTGGTTCAGGTAAGGGAACTCAAGCAGGCAGAGGCCACTCCTGCTTCCTGGCCATGTGGAGTTGAGACAAAAGACAATACAATTTAAATCCTTTTGCAGCAATGAGGCAACTTCTCTGGCATCCAGCATGTCCCTTTTCCTTTGTGAGACCATGTGTCCCTTTGTTTGGCAGAGATCATTGTTTTTTTCTAGAAGTCGCTGTACTGCTGCATCTGGAAAGAACTTTTAGGAGCTGTATAGGTGAAACTAGCTAATTATAGCCCGAAAGGGAAGTTTTGCCTTTGTTGGAGGCAGAAACCTCAGAGGGTCATATAGTCGAGAAGTGTTCAATTCGTCAACGTTTCATTTCGCAAGATTTTCGCTGGGAGAGGTCATTCGGAGGCATGGAATGCGGTGTCATCAATATGCGGATGACACCCAGATATACTTCTCCATGTCTCGGTCATCGGCTTCGACTTCAGATGGCGTCTCTCCTCTGAATGATTGTCTTAAAGCACTAACGGACTGGATGAGGAAAAACAAATTGAGACTGAATCCAGACAAAACGGAGGTACTAACAGTTACAGGCCCAAAACCAGGTCTGGGAATACAAACTCCAATCCTGGATGGAACTACACTCTCCTCCAAGGATTGTGTTCGCAGTCTGGGGGTGCTCCTGGACCCGTCGCTCCAGATGACTAATCAGGTTAATGCGACGGTCAGGAGTGCCTGTTATCAACTTCGGCTGGTACGCCAGCTGCGCCCTTTCCTGAAAACTAGGGACCTCGAAACTGTGGTACATGCACTGGTAACCTCCCGTCTGGATTTCTGTAATGCGCTCTACATGGGGCTACCCTTGTGCTTGACTCGGAAACTTCAACTAGTCCAGAACATGGCAGCCAGGTTGATTTCTGGCGTTTCCAGAAGAGAGCATATAACACCGGTGCTAAAAGCTCTCCACTGGCTGCCTATTAGTTTCCGGGCACAGTACAAGGTGTTGGTTATGACCTTTAAAGCCCTACATGGCTTGGGTCCAACTTACCTCCGGGACCGCCTCCTTCCGTACAACCCTCCCCGCACACTTCGGTCCTCTGGGAGGAATCTGTTACAGCCTATGAAAACAAGGCTGTCGGTGACCTCCCAGAGGGCCTTCTCTGCTGCTGCTCCCAGATTATGGAATGGCCTGCCGGACGAGATCCGTCTTATTACCACCTTAGACAGCTTTAAAAAAGCTGTCAAGACGGATCTTTTCCGGCAGGCCTTTCCTGAATAATTATCCCAGCCCAAGACTCAGCTGCCCTTTCTAGGCTATGATTGTATGTTTTAAATCTTTTTTTTCTTCTAATTTATATATATTTTAATTAATGCGTGTTTTTAATGCTTTCTAATTTAATATTATTTTAAGGGGTGGGTGGGCTAGGGTATTGTGAGTATGGGGTTTTTATATT
The DNA here is from genome assembly GCA_030847615.1 of Gambelia wislizenii. Classification (NCBI taxonomy): domain Eukaryota; kingdom Metazoa; phylum Chordata; class Lepidosauria; order Squamata; family Crotaphytidae; genus Gambelia; species Gambelia wislizenii. Next base: position 496,176,114 of record JAUMIR010000001.1, on the reverse strand, counting down.
GTAAGCCGCCCCGATTGCGTTGCAGAGGGGCGGGATATAAATAAAAATTTTATTATTTATTATTATTATTATTTAAGGAATCAGGCCCCTTGCTTAAAATCATATTGTTGGGAGGAGTCCCTTTAAGTTGCCTCACAGGCCACTTCTAACCAGCCATTACATATGGCTTCGGTTTAAATCACTAAACTACAAAAGTCATGTTTGGCATTGGTATCAACAGCCTCAGTGTCAACAACACCAGAAGGTAAATCTGCTGCTTCAGTACCTACAGTTCCAACAATTTCCATGTCTTCTGTGCCCTCTTGTGTGGCTGTGACCCTGTCTCCTCCTTCCAACAGGAAGGGATCCATCTTCAAGGCACAAAGTGAAGGGTAAGTCAACTCACTCTAAGGCCACATGCAAAAGACACATGACATCAGAGCCCCCGATGGTACTGGCTGAGGGACCAGAATACTAAGAAAAGACCGGTTTCTATGTTGACCACCCTTCCACTTTTAGCTGTGGCTTCACCGATATCGACTGCTGCTCATGTTGTGGCTCAGTTGATATCAACTGCTGCCAGTCTTTCTGCAGCCCCCTTGGTCCAGCAGATGCCCAGATATCTCCCTCAATTCAGGAGGTCGAACAGACTACATTGCATTCTCCAGTTGTGATCTCCCCTCACCATTGGGAGCCTCCAGTTGTGGTGACCCATCAGCATCAGGCCTCACCTTTTCATTACCCACTTCCTCCATCACCAAGACAGGAGATACCACCATTTATCCAAGAGTGTTCTTATGGCTTTACTAGACCATCTTCTTGGGAGAGAGAACACTGGTACTGTGAGGAGTCACCATTCTCTCTTCTCTCTGGCTTTTCTTCGCAAACGAAGATTTAATGGATGCAAGCTCCAGGAACAGAGATCCACTTCAACATTAGGAGGAACTTTTTGACAGTACGAGCTGTTCGGCAGTGGAACACACTTCCTCGGAGCGTGGTGGGGTCTCCTACCTTGGAGGTCTTTAAACAGAGGCTGGATGGCCATCTGTCAGGGATGCTTTGATCAAGATTTCCTGCATGGCAGAGGGTTGGACTGGATGGCCCTCGTGGTCTCTTCCAACTCTATAATTCTATGATTCAGGGAGGATTCATCCCGTGCTTTCTGCAAGTGCGCTGATGACTAAAAAGGTTAATCCGAGATAAACAAGTCCAGTTGCAGAAAGCACAACAGAAAGCCTCCTTAGGTGATGTTTCCAGGTTGTGATTCTTTCTGCATTGTCGTTTCTCTGCGTTGCCCAGCGCAGCTCACATTGGTATTATATATCAGTCAGTACTGACAGGAGCCTTGGTGGAGGTAGCACCCTGGCTTCTGTCACTTCTATTCCTGCCTTGTACCAAGATCAGTATTATTACCATTACTATCCACACCAATGATACTCACCTCATTACCGGTATTGTAGCCATTTCAGATCTCCTGTTTCACCTTGGCACCATCCCTCCAAGCACTGATCTCTACTCACTCCACCTAGGTATGTGTCAGTCTCATCTAGGCATTGTCCTGAGTCTCCTCCACCAAGGACCACTTCCACCTTGTCTAGGCTTCCTCCTTCTCCAGTTACTAGCATGGCCTCATCTCTTCCATCCATGACACTGATACCAACCACCACTCCAACTTGATTGTTTATACTGCACTGATTCTAAGTGTTATACCATGTGCCTCACTTACCACAGTTGATCCATCATCTCTACTTCCAGTTTCTCAACTGATAAACCCATTCATTTCTGTGGTTGTTTCATCTACTTTAGTTGTTCCCAGTGCTCCTGATGTTTCTCCCCAACCTCAAAAGCCTGATCGCTCTACATATGCTGGATCTTCTGAGAGTGACTTTGAATCTGACTCCCCTTCACCCAGCTCTTCATCTGCTCTGATCTTGTCCCTTTTGGGTGATGTGGAGGACCCTGCACCTGCTTTGCCACCTGAGGATATTAAGTTATTCTCAGATACAGTCCTCAGGATGGCCAAGTCTCTCTGCCTGCAAGTTACATTTCTTCCAGCTCTGATTGCTGACCCAGCCTTTCAGTGGGTGGACACAGAGAACCTAATCCTTCATTGATTCTGCTCCTACCTGCTTTGCAAGATTTGATAAAACAATCTTGGTTGAAGCCAACTTTGCAAAGATTGGAGCATCTGCAGAAGGGTACCTCGTATTTGTTTAATCACCCATTCCCAAACTCTATAGTAGTCGTAGCCTTTCAGTCCAAATGTGGAATAAAGCCACACTCAGCACCAGCAGTTAAGGCGTGCAGAAGATGGGACATTTTTGGGAGATGTTTTTATTTGTCTTCAGCTTAGCTATTCATGCAGCAAGCATGCAGGCTTGCATGTCTGCTTACCAGAGGTTTTTGTGGGAGAAGATACCCTCAACTATTCCATATCTTCCTGAGGACCAATGAAACGCTGCCATCTACTTTCAGCAAGAGGTGTATTCTTTGGCCACCCAACAGATCCAGTCTGCTCACCACACAGTGAATTATTCAGCCAAGGTAATATTGGAGGCTGTGGCTCTCCGACTTTATGCTTGGCTGCATTCTGCAAGCTTCACAGATGTCATATGTCAATATGATGTCATATTGAGGACCTCCCCTTTGATGGGGACGGACTTCTTAATTCAGAAACAGATGACACAATGGCTTACTGTACATTGTCAAGGCTTGTCTATTGGCAAAGAAAATGGGATTTGGGACACAGCAGCAACAACACAGACCATTCGATCCCAGCTGGAAGAGACCATCTTTGTCTTTCTCCAGATCCAAATCCCCATCTAAGACCTCTCTCAGGTCCCTATTTTATCTGTGGTGGACTTTGAAACTGAGAGGACAGGTTGAGGGGAGGTTGTCAGGTTGGGCCAGGCACAGTAGGTGGGAGGGGGCAAGGATTCCTGCTAAGCTACTCAGCTCTAAAACATTCCGAATGGAGTCTTTGAGTTCGAAACCCATTTATGTGATGGCATAAACGGGCCAGCTTGAAGAACCACAGTTACAGGCAAGAAACCTGTTCTTATGGCTTATATCAGGGGAAGAAGAAAGTGCAGCCTGCAGGCGCATGAACCCCAAACACTGTTTTTGTGCCCTCTGATACCTTTCCAAGTTTTCTTTGCTCCCAATAGCCCTAGGTGACTTTCATTGCGGGGTGGGGGAAGCTTCTCCTAGACGTAAAGAGCCAGGATGGCATAGTGGTTTGAGTGTTGAAGTAGGACTGGGAGATCAGGGTTCGAATCCCCACTCAGCCCTGGAAAACCTACTGGGTGACCTTGAGCAAGTCACCCTCAGGCTCAGAGGAAGGCTAAGCAAACCTCTCCTGAAAAAATCTGGCCAAGAAAACCTTAGGCAACATAGTGTAGTGATTTGACTATTGGACTGTTAGAGACCAGGGTTTGAATCCTTGCTCAGCCATAGAAACCCACTGGGTGACTTTGGCAAATTACAATCTCAACCTCAGAGGAAGACCACAGCAAGTGCCCTCTGAACAAATCATGTTGATAAAACCCCATGATAGGCTTGCTTTAGGGTTGCCGTAAGTTGGAAACAACTTTGAAGGCATACAACAACAGGAACTAAAATGTCTTAGGAGCCCAAATGTGGCAGAATTGCCACCACACCTCCTAGGAGGTGCTGGGGGGCATATGGGAGCCAGTTTTTTTTAAAAAAAAATCAGTGGGGGTAGCAGTGGGCAGCCCCCCAAAGTCCCTGGGGTGGCAGTGCAGCTGTCTGTCCCCAGCAGATGCCCACCCCTGGTTTACATGCACATTTCTTTCCATTGTGTGTAGAATCATTGAGTTGGAAGAGACAACAAGGGCCATCTAGTCCAACTGCCTGCCATGCAGGGAGACACAAATCATTCCCAACAGATAGCTATCCAGCCTCTGCTTTAAAACCTCCAAAGAAGGAGACTCCACCACACTCCCAGGCAGTGTATTCCACTTCCGAACAGCTCTTACTGTCAGGAAGTTCTTCCTAATGTTTAGGTGAAATCTCTTTTCCTCTAATTTGAACCCATTGCTCCATGTCCTAGTCTTTGAAGCTGCAGAAAACAAGCTTGCCCCATCCTCAGTATGACATCCCTTCAGATATTTAAACATGGCTATCATGTCACCTCTCAACCTTCTCTTCTCCAGATTAAACATGCCCAGCTCCCTAAGCAGCTCCTCATAGGACTTGGCTTCCAGACCTCCCACCATTTTGGTCTCCCTCCTCTGGACACGTTCCAGCTTCTCAATGTCTTTCCTGAATTGTGCCCAGAACTGGACACAGTATTCCAGGTGAGGTCTGACCAAAGCAGAATAGGTTCTATGATTCTATGAAAGGCTTAGTTTAAGTGTGATATTTATTTTTAAATGTTTTGGCTTCATTGTTATTGTGTGCCTTCAAGTTGTTTCCAACTTATGGTGACCCTAAGGCAAACTATCATGGATTTTTTGTGGCAAAATTTATTGAAAGAGTGTTTGCTGTTGCTTTCCTCTGAGGCTGAGAGCGTATTAGTTGCCCAAGATCACCCAGTGGGTTTCTATGCCTGAGTGGCGATTTGAACTGTAGTCCCTCAGAGTCTTATTCCTACAGTCAAACCACTACACCACTTGACTTGATGGTCCAGTTAATTTATTGCAGTTAAAGTGCCTGGATGCAGACCTCACCCTGGTATTCTCACCTGTAACCTGGTGTACGTTTATCATACACAAGTTTCCTATTGCTATAGACCCTTCTAATCTGGTGTGAGTGTTAGGGACAATGCTCAGGCAAATGACGTAGATGTTGGGATTTTCATGGATTTCAAGGGATACCATCTAGTCCAACAGAAAAGCAAGACGATAATGAGAACTAGAGTGTTATCCATTAACTTGCAGCACTAAAATCAGTGTTAGTGGTCAGGCACATGCTTTCTTGAGCTGTGAACTGGGAAGTGCCTGTTGTTTGCCTTCTAGCTCAATCAAGCTACAGACTGAAGAAGGTTCAGAAAGAAACTTGCATCCCAGCCATCTCCCACTTAGAAACGTAGCTCTAAGAGTCTCAGTTGCTGCCATGCAGTAAGCAAGCACTCTGTTAGCTAATGCTAAGTGCTGGCTTCAGAAAATAGTTGTACCTCATAAATATGCTAATCTAATATCTCAATCATGCTTTTGTTTGTTTCATGAATGACGTCTATATTGTTTTGGGTTTTTTCCCCCCTTAGAATTAGTACAAATGGTGAAAACCCAAGAGGCAGATCATGGCACACGTTGACCTCAGTGACAGATGACAAACTTTTCCTGTTTGGTGGCCTGAGTTCAGACAATGTGCCTTTAAGTAAGTAGTTCTTGCTCAGAATTACTCAAGCTGTGGTGCATGCTATAACTGATGTAAACAGCAAACGAGAATGTTAATATTGTAATGTTCTCCAGTGAACTGATGGGAAAATGACACGAAATAAACCCACTAGTTTCCAGAACGCTTGTAGGATCTACCATCACCCTGGCCCTTTCCTCCTTGTGCCAGATATTATGTGGGACATCCTAAAGATGACCATTTTACTCTTATTTTTTTACAGAAAGCTACCAGGTTTCAGAGTGAAACTATTGCACTTAACTGGCTAACATTAAGTCCCACTTGCAACTGAAGGTGAAATTCAGTGTCTGAAATCTTTATTTTTTCAACAAGACCCCCCCCCCCAAACACCCTCCTTTAATTCTTAAGCTCACAACTTCAGGCTTGGTAATTTAAAAAAAATACTTTTGGCCAGTTAGCCCCTCCCACTGATAGAACAACTTTGTTAAGTAGAACAAGAAGAGGATCACCCCTGCAACCTTTTGCATGCTCACAAAATCTAGTGTAGAAAGTTGTGGGGGGGGAGGCTCCAAGCAGTTTCAGGTGCTGAATGTGGGAGGAAAGAGGAAACACTCCCTATGCCAGAAAATATTCCTTTCTGTGACGTTGGCTCTTGCTCACATATCACTAGTTTCAGAAGCTTAGAAAGGCATGAGGCTTGCTTTCCTTAAGTAATAGACCACCATCTTGAGCTGTGTGCTAAAACTTTTTAAAATGGAAAGGAGTTTCAGAAGCGGATATTGAATATATGCCATGAAAACAGGTTTTTAAAGTGGGGAAATGCCAAACCCCAGTGGCCAAGCCCAAGCTGCTCCTGGGTCCTGGACAGGGTGGTGCTGGTTTTTCCTACTCCGTATCACTTCTTTCGTGATCATCACAAAAGATGATGGGTTTATCAATAATTAGCAATGGTTTTTTAACCAAAGAAATAGTGTTAATCTGATTATCTTTCTTTATTTACAGGTGATGGTTGGATTTATGGTGTTAAAACCAATGAATGGCAACAACTGACATACTTACCAAGGAGTAGACCTAGGTAAAAAAAAGTTAGTCAACATTTGCTGAAGTTGAGGAAAGTATGAATCCATTGTTATATAAAGTTCAACATCAGAACATAAGTGTGAATCCATTCGTGGCCTGCCCAGTAGTAAGGCAGTTCAGTTCATGCACCAGTTGGGGGTCCTCGACTTCCACCACTTCCCTTTCCCCTAGGCCCCCTCCCCATACGCTATCTAGTCTGTTCCAGAAGGGCCCCTAACCCCCTCCCCCGAAAAGAGGGATTTTCAGGGTAGGAAATCCCTCAACAGTTTATATGATCCCAGCCACTATCTTTTTTATTCTTTTTCTTTTTTATAAAAACATGAAATGCACACATTTTAAAGTTTCTGTTTTATTTAACTTTAGCCTGTATCTCTAATGGAACTATTAATATATTTTAAATGTGTTTTTTTTTCATATGGTAACAAAAAAATCACCCTTGACTTTTTTGTGAAGAAATTTTTGATACAACTTTTGGCTGAATTTGGACCTGTCAAAAACAAAGCCAAAGGATATTTATTGAATATTCAGACTTCCATCCTGCCACATTTATTTGTAAGAAAGTCTCACTGTTTCCAGCAGAAATTACTTTTAGGTATATGCAGTTACACGACACTCTTAGAAGCCTGGTTTAAATAAATATTGATCTGTGTGAGAATAATACACCCAGTGATGAGGGACTGAGATCACATCTACATGTGTTAGCATGTGTGTGTATATTCATAGGCTGCCATATAACAAGAAGTGATTCACAAACTTAAGAGTAACAGATAAAACATTTTATCCCTTCTGGATACAGCAGTTAGTTGGATGAAGGCCAGTAAATTAAAACCTGACTGAGTTGTTTCCAGGTCTTGGAACTAGAATATACCTGTTGTGGATGGGGTTGTAGAATTTTATCCTGTTTTTTAAAATATTTGTATTTATTTATTGGATTTATATCTCGCCTTTCTTCCAAGATGGGATTTATGTTGTATACCACTCAAAGATTATTGTAAAAGTCAGATTTTTTAAAAGAGTTAAAAGTTTAATGCAATAAAATATGCAAGAATACAGCATTAAAACACCACTGAATAATAATAATAATAATAAAATTTATTTATACCCCGCCCCTCTGCTAAAAACAATCGGGGCGGCTTCCAGCAATTAAAACGCTACAATGAATCATTTGGATAAAGGCATGTTTCCTGTAGGCCTGTGCATTGGACTTAGGGTTTAGGTCCTAAGCAAATATGGCATCAGTGTAGACTCAAAGGTTGGACTGGGGCCCTCAGGTGGCCACAGCTCCATCCCTGTATCACATTGTAGCCTCCACGCACACAGACGTGAGAGTTAGAGTCTCAGTCCCAGAAGATCTAGAAGGCTGCACTTTGTCCACCCCATCATGTAACCAGTTCTTCAGTGTGTACCCTTTCCTTGAAACCTGTTTGGGGAAGAGATCAACAACTGGTGTGGAAGGACTAGCACATTGCTTTTGGGGTTGGGGTGGGGCTGGGCCATTACTTTCCATCCCCCCTTCCTCAAATGGGCCCTGTGATAAAACGAGTTGCCAACTCCAAGGATATCCCAGTGTTACCTTTTTAGCAAAGTGTTGCTGTTTACATGCTATTTTTATGTATTTGGCTCAGTCTAGAGAAGTTGGATACAAAAGGACCTTGAAGTTACAGGACTTGAGGCCATGGTTCCCAATACATACTTACTGTGTAAAAAGTGTTCAGGAATGCTGGCACTGATGATATTGCAGGCATTGGGATACTAATGGAATTGATAACAAGCTGATTCCACATCATTGCACATCACTTTGTGTTTTGTAATTGGAACAGTCCCTCTACATCTCAGTGCAGACAACATGTCTCCAATCTCTTCTCCATGGTTATTAGAGGAACCTTGCAGGCTTATACCCTCCTCTCCGACCCTCCCCCTCTTCCTCTCCTATCACAAATATCCTTCCTTACCTTTTTGGAATAATCTATTTATTTGATCCAGCCTTTTCATGGAGCATAGTGTGTTGGCATTAGTGTTGACCATGGCTAACTCACACCAAACTTATTTTTAACTAAGGTTGCAATAATTTGTTTTTGCAGTAGTACAGACATAATGCTGGAAGTTAGCTGGGAGAAGAGGAAAGTGTGCAGTGGGAGTGGAAAGTGAGGAGGAAGGAAGCCCTGGTGGCGCAGTGGTTAAATGCCAGTACTGTAAGTCACCACGTTGCAAGTTTGATTCCAGAGGGCTCCAAGGCTCACTCAGCCTTCCATCCTTTCATAGGTCGGTAAAATGAGTACCCGGCTTGTGGGGGCAATTAGCTAATAACACACATTGGAAACTGCTTAATGCAGTGTAGATGTGTAAATAGCTATTGCTTAAAACAATTTGTAAGCCGCTCTGATAGCCTTATGGCTGAAGAGCGGGATATAAATATAAATAAATAAATAAATAAATAAATACATAAAAATTGAGGCTGTGATAAAACACCCCTCTCTTGCTTCCTAACCATGGTTAGCTGGTCAGAAACATTATGTCTGCACTGTGCTTGTTTGACATTTGAGGTGAACCAGGTGGTGACCAGAAAGGGAACCTTACTGGCACTGCCTCAGTTGAGGGACATTCTTTCCAGAAAGACTTGCCTTGTGTCTTCCCTATTACCCTTTTGATTCGAGGCTAAGGTTTTTTTTATTTTCTGGAGGTCCACCCCTCCAGATTCGTCTTCTCTATACCCGTATCTTCATACAGCTACTCTGCTAGCCTTCATTCTCTGTATTGGTGAGAGGAATAATACAAACGTCCTGGGTTTTCCCCATCACTGCCCAGAGACAGGCAAGAAGCATCTTGAAATCTTGCAATATCTAATGAAAAAATTGACTTTAACTTCTGAACATTTGAATTGTATCAGGTACTATCATTCTAGGTGGAGGGATTGTTTTTAAAAGACCACTGTTCATTTAGCTAATTAATGATGCAAATAACGTGCTTTATTAGAATGTCTAGGTGCTAAGTTAGAGCAGCTGTGAGAGGACATAAACTCTGTCAGTCTGTAGGAAAAAAGCCTCAGGTTTCAAGCTAGGAGTCAAGGCACAGAACAGAGTCCAGGCAGGAAAGGCTTTCCAGTGTCCCGCGATGATCCAGCCCAGGCCAGAGTTTTCCTAATGCAGATAAGACAGAGGCAGAGCTATCAACAGGTATGAGGAAGAGAACAGGTGGGATAGAGTTCAGTGTAAGGAGTACAGTGCATAAGTTCTGAAATGAATGAAGTAAAAAGTGCTTTTGAACACTGAGTCATCTTGTGCATATTTTTGCTGTAATGAAAGAAAAGGGAACAAGTTCTGCAGACCTGTTGACCTGCATGAGTTGCAATCAGTCAGTTAATTTCCAAAAGAAAAATTTGGCTCAGTGCAATGAAGTGCTCCTAAAATAAAAATTGGGTAGAAATGTGTTGAATTGTATGCCTTTGTGTATGCATCTCCATTTTAGATTGCACGGTTGTTTACAGAAACACTTCTTCCCTGGAGTGTGATTTTGGAAATGATAAATATTCTGAGGAGGAAAAACAAAAAACTCCACTTTTGGAAGATGCAAGAGGGGGCTGGGAGAACACAGCATCCTGTTTTCTTTGACCCTAGCAACGTATTTATTATGGGATTGAGTCCAGAGGGTAAAAGAAGCATCCCCATGCAGATTATTTTGGAAAGGTGGTATCTGTCCAAAATTAATGTACTTTTTCTACATTTTCCCCCAGCAGTCTTTATGGTTATAGTATTTAAGCAAATTCCACCTCTGTGAAATTACCAAATTTCTTCATCTCGGCTGAGAGCACCACCTCATATCCCTGCAGTGCAGCTGGGTATGGTCTGAGTAGATCCACTACCAAATTGTGTAGCTCAGAGGGAGTAACACAGGCTGTAAAGTCCACAAGACTTAGTTCACTCTCGACCAGAGGTATTTCTCTAGCTCTCAACTTGTGCAGTACAGAAGGTGCAGATGTTCCTGGAAGCAACACCTGGGTTTAGCATGAATCTGTAAGAAACAATCCCCTCAGGTAACTTAGTTTTTTAATGTCTGCCATGCTCACCCTGAAGGTCTGAACAACTCTTACCATTTTGATATCCACCAACCATTTCAGGACAATATTGAATGACTGCTAGGCCATTATGTGGGCCATGGGTATCAAGCTGGGGGAAAGAACTTTTAGATTTATGTACATAATGGTCAGGCATTTTACATTCTGCTGTTCTCAAGGACAAACAAGTATCCTGAATGTGTCTTATTGAACCAGAGTTTTAGAACTGCAGGTACCATCTTTAATACATGCATTCTAAATGTCTTACTTCTTGAGTTTGGATAAAAAGAGCAAGTCCACCCATAGGAAGTAAATGGCTAGTAAGTTGTCGGGTGATTTGAAGGCACATGCACACACAAGATTTTAGAATCTTAAGTCATGGCTAATGAGTCAAAATATTTTTAAGATCCATTTGAGTGGACTAGTTAGTTAATTCATGCTATGAAAGACCCCTCATTTCCAATAAATCTGTTTACCATGCAGTGGAAATTAGAGGGGGGAAACCTTACAAAATAGGTGTGATAAATGCACTTCTACACTAAAAACTAAAGTAATACCAAGTAATAAGACTTGATAGTAACAACTATTGAGAATTTTAAAAAATTGAACTATCTGAGAATTCATTCTAACAATATTTTTTTAGGTTGTGGCACACAGCTTGTCTTGGTAAAGAAGGTGAAGTGATGGTCTTTGGAGGGAGTAAAGATGACTTGCATTTCCTAGACACGGTCAGTACATGTAATAACCAAAAAATTGGTTAAATGGCATTGCTACTCCTGATAAATCTTTCTGTTGAAATTTAAAATGATGTTTATTTTATGCAGATAATTTAAATAGACAAGATCAGATAATTTCAGTTTTTATTGTTCCTGATAGCACATCAACATCTCTCTGGCTTTTCTTCACAAACAAAGATTCAGGAAGGATCTTTCTGCAAGCGTGCTGATGACTAAAAATGCCAATCCGAGATAAACAAGTCCATGCATCACAGAAATAGATTTTTCTTTTGATTGCTTTGCTGTTTTGCATATTGAGTTACACTTTGTGATGAATGGGCTAACTTTTATGCTTACAGTTCACGTGCATTCTTACCCAAGGCTACAGGCATAAATATAGCTGTCAAATATAGTTTGAAGTTGATAAAAAAGCACATCTAGTCAAATGTTTTAATTGCTCTTGGAGATTTTTATCCTGTTGCTGCTACATGATTAGCATTATTGATTTTTTAAAAAAAAATTTATTGGCATGTTTTTAAAATTATTATACACTATCTTGGTTTTATTATATATGTGCTCTTAGATTTGCAGACAAGTGGTCTTTCCATATTTGAAATAAATATTTAAATCTATGAATAATTGTTTTTGTTTTGTTCTTGCTTAGGGACACTGCAGTGATTTACTGATTTTTCAGACACAACCATACTCACTTCTCAGGTAAGTTGAAGAGATTGGATAGATGACATTACTTTTGAGTAGCACTTCTTCTCCAGAACAGAATAATAAGTAGTTGTTCCAGCCTCATAGCTCCAGAGCACGTGTGTGTGTGTGTGTGTGTGTGTGTGTGCGCGCGCGCAGTACTGCAGTAATTTCCTATTGTATGCATATTATCCTTCAGTATAGAAAGGCAGGGAGCTGCAAGTCCTGCAGAACCCACAAGAGGTGAGGGAAAGCAGAGCCTGGAGAAGTATCTTTTTGAACTACACACCCGCCCCCCAGAATCTCCCAAGCCAGCTTGGCTAGTGGAGACTATAGTCCAAACTTCTCCAGGTTTGGGCAGTATTTGTGTTCTACAGATTTCAGCAAGTTTAAAATCCACTGGAGTGTTGTTTTAATTTTATAAGACTACTTACAAACCACTTAGATAACATGATGTGACTTCAAAGTGCACAAAGCACTTCACATAACTTAATCATCTGAGGAACATATGTTGTGGTTGTGTACCTTCCAGTCATTTCTTACTTACAGTGCCCCGAAAGCTCTCATGGAGTTGTCTCGGCAGAATTTGTTCAGAGGGGGTTTGCCCTTGCCTTCTTCTGAGGCCGAGAGAGTGTGACTTGCCCAGAGTCACCCAGTAGGTTTCCTTGGCCAAGCAGGGCGTCAAACCCTCGTCTCCCAGTATCCTAGTCCAACACTCAAACCACTATACCATGCTGGCTCTCAAGGAATATATACATAACTGAATAAGCCTTGGAACAGCCCAATAAGTTATGTCTACATTATAATACCTATATTGCAGATGAGGGCCTGAGGTTGTGGAAAAAAATTCATTCAGACATCACACAAAACCTGTGTGTCTTTATATCTGAACCAATATTGGCTCACAAATCATCATCATCATTATCATTTCTTACCCACCTCTCTCCAAGGTTTATGAGGGACTGCCCAAGGTTTATGAGGGGCTGTTTCACCACATTTTGAAGCTGGCTTGCAAGCCACAGTTTATGCTGTCATTTGTCATTATTTCTGAATTCACAAAACACAGTCACCATTGCTCCACTTCAGGATGCTACTGCATGGCAGAGATGGGAGTGACAGTATAAAGCTGAACAGAATCAGATCAAAAGCCAACACTCAAAACTGGTTAAAATCATGATGTAAATTCGTCATTTGATTATCACAGTCCATTGTGTGGTGTGTTGTTTCAGCTGAGTAACATGCCTGAACTGAGAAATCGATTTAGAGGAGAACAAGTATTTGATTATTGCTTGGGGGCGGGGGGCATACCAACATTTTTACATAGTTAAAACGGTTTGTTCCTATGTGTTTTTAGTTTTCATCTGCAAAACTTTGTAATTCTGGCATTGGTTGTTTCAGACTAAGCCTTGACTGCATTGGTAAAAATGCTGTCCTCTTGGAGAGCCAAATATCCTGCTTACCATCTAGACTTATGGAGGAAGCGCTGGATAAAATTACTTTTTGGTCTGCTGTTAAGTATCGCCAAGAAAAAAACGCCAAAGCAGAAGATCAGGAGAAGATTAATGTCTCCTAGCAACAGTTCATCATGGACTACATACACAATACAGACTATTGTTGGAGGTTATTTAAAAGTGTTTCCAGTCATCTGTTCAATGGACTGAATGCCTAACACTTAGAACGGTGCTTTGTTTTCTTGTTGTGTAACAAAGCAGGTCCAGTTCCTGTTGATGATGTAACAGCTCCATTTGGGCATTCTGAAGGCGCATAACAACTTTCTGGAGTTTACTGAACCAGTTCATAGAAGCCAGTTGATCAGATTGTTATTAAAGCTAAATATATTAATGAGGCTTCAGACAGTCAGCATTTTATTTGGCCATATTTCTGTGTATTGCTACAGTTTTACCACTCTCTGAAATGGGGAATTTATCGAATACAACCACAGACCAAAAATCATATGGATTGGACAGCCCAACAGGAAAATGGGTTCAAATGGATGTTGGTCATGTTACAGTGTGAATGGTTAGTAGCTGGTGGGAATGCTGCGGATGTCATTTATCTGGATTTCAGCAAAGCATTTGATAAGGCCCGCCGTAATATTTTGATTAGCAAATAGATGAAATGTGGAATCTATGGAAACACTGTCAGTTGGAGCCATAATTGGAAAACTGGGCTCAAAGAGTCGTCATCAGTGGCTGCACTTCAAACTAGAAGGAAGTCGTGAGTGGAATGCCTCATGGTTTGTCCTAGGGCCATTACAGTAGGACTCTCATATCCACTGGGGATTGGTCCCAGGGAGCCCTGTGGGTACCGAAAACTGTGGATAACAGCGAATACCATTGAAAATAATGGGACTTCTGATTTAAAATACCATAGAGTTGCCTTGGGATACCTAGAAAATGGTTAGAGAGGACAAATTTTCTAGTAAGACTCTATGGTAGGTGTGCTGTTTTGTTTCCCATGGATAACCAAATCAGTGGATAATTAATCAGTGGATACGGGAGTCCTGTACTCGCCAACATTTTTATCAATGACTTAAATGACAGGGTAGCGAGAATGCTTATCAAGTTTGCAGATGACACAAAACTGGGAGGGGTGGCTAACACATTGAAATATATGAACAGAATTCAAAAGGATGTTGATAAACTAGAAAATTGGGCAGAAATTCATAAAATTAAATTCAATAGAGATAAATGCAAAATTCTACATTTAGGCCACAAAATCCAAATTCAGAGGTATAGGATGGGGGGATACATGGCTCAGCAGTACTGCATGCTAAAAGGACCTTGGGGTTATTGTTAATCATCATGAGCCCGCAGTATGATGCTGCAGCAAAGAAGGCAAATGCTATTGTAGCCTGCATTAATGAAAGGATAGTGTCCGAGTAGAAGAAAGTAATAGTCCCACTATATTCTGCAGTGGTCAGGCTCATCTGGAGTATAAGCTTCCCCCACCTTCTGATGCCTCGCTTTCCAACAACTCACTTTTTCCATGCTTGCAAATTAAAGACATGTTCCTTTAATTCAACAGGGGTTTCACTCTTTCATCAGTTCTTGCCTACAGGGCTTGTTTGGGACTGCTCGTGCGCGCAAACATGTGTGTGGAACCCAGGGTTTTTTTTAGTTTACAAATGCATTTTGGCCAGCAAAACCCATAAATATCACACTATATATTACTTCTGAAGTGTACAAAAGCTAAATTAACACAGGGACTGGAGGACTGTCAAAAAACTGAATTGATTGAAAAGTGGAACCCAGTCTTTTTCTTTTTTTAGCTTGAAAATGCATTTTGGCCACTGAAACACATAAATTACTTTTGAATGTGTGCAAAAGCTAAATTAACACTATATAGGGATATATATTTCAACCAATTCCACTTTCTGGCAGTTCTCCAGTCCCTAACCCAGTGATGGGCAACCTTTTGAGCTTGATGTGTCAAACTTCGCCAAAAAACTGAGCATAACTCAGGCTGTGTGTCACTTTGAGGAAAAAACATTATTTTGCGATATTTATTGTTTAATTAACATAAATGTATACAGTTGCCCCTCCACATTCGCAGCTTTCACTCTCGCGGTTTTGATTATTCGCGGTTTGCTCAGCAAGCACCCCATTTAAATCAGCTTCTCACCCTCCCACTCAAGTGAGAGGAGCTGAATTAAACTGAGTGCTTGATGAGCAAGCCAGGTGTTCAACTCCCTGCTCTCCTGGGCCTTGGCTCCATTGGAGGGGGGGAGCCAAGACCCGGGAGAGTGGGGAGTTGGTGGGAAAGGCGATTTTTAGCCCCCCCTTCCCAATGCCGCGATTGAGCTTTCTAAGCTTTGTTGCGGCTTTGGGAAGGTGGGGGTGGCTGAAAAGCCTCTATGCCGCGCTCCCTCCACCCCTCCCAACCTTCCTGAAGAGGCTATATGGGGCTCTCAATCCCCAGAGGCCCTTCAGTAAGCCCAGGGAGAGGCCAGCTAGACTCCCTCCCACCCTCCCATCACCTTCTCCGGCCTTCCCAAGGCGACTCTGGGGTTTCAAACCCCGGAGCACCCTCAGGAAGGCCGGGGAGAGGCTGGGCAGACTCCCTCCCACCGCCTTCTCCAACCTTCCAGAGGCGGCTCCAGAATTTCAAAGCCCCGGAGCCCCCTCGGGAAGATGGGAAAGGCTGGGCAGACTCTTGCCTGCCCGCTCGCTGCCTCCCTGAGGCAGCTACGGGGCTTCGAAGCCCTGGAGCCCCCTCGGGAAGGCTGGGGAGAGGCCGGGGAGACTTGCGCACACGCACGCTGCCTTCGCCGGCCTCCCCGAGGTGGTTGTGGGGCTTTGAAGCCTTGGAGCCCCCTCAGGAAGGCCGGGGAGAGGCCGGACAGAGTCCCTCCCTCCCTCCTGCTGCCTTCCTCAGCCTCCCCGAGGCAGCTCTGGGGCTTCAAAGCCCTCAAGCCCCCTCGGGAAGGCTGGGGAGAGGCCGGGCAGACTCCCACCTGCCCGCTGCCTTGCCCAGCCTTTCCGAGGCGGCTCCGGGGAAGCACGGCAGGCCTTGCGGGTGTGGCCAGGTGGGGGGAGGCTCTACCCCCTGCCTCCCTAAATTGGTGATGGAAGCTTCGTAGCCCTGCCTGCCACTTTAGGGAGGGTGGTGAGGTTGCGGGCGGGGGGGGAGGATTCCTACAGCTGCGTGTCAGCCCAAATGGCTACACGTGTCAGTGCTGACACTCGTGTCATAGGTTCACCATCACTGCCCTAACCCATCAAATAATCAGGAGCTTCCTGTACTGCATTCAGTTCTGGGTGCCTCATTTTAAGAAAGATATAGACAAAGATATAGATAGTGTCTTTGTTTCGATTGTCTTTTTTACAGTATTTCTGTTTGGTCATGTAATGTGCTCCCTGGCTGGTTGTACAGCATCCCCACTCTTGGTTTAAATTTCCCTTTAATTTCTCAGATCTTGTGGAAGAGGTCTCTTGATGTTCTTTCTTTCTTTTTTTGGTCATCTTCTGTTTCTTTGAATTGATTATTACAGTAGTTCTCTTTGTTCCTGCTCACAAATCACCAAACAGTTGCATTCAGGGGTCTGACCCTATTTCTATTACCTTCTACTTTTGCTTCTCATCTGTCCTTCACTTGTTGAAGAGGTCCATTTATTTATTATCCATTGAAGCTTCTTTCTTTTTTGGCTGCTGTGATAGATCCCCCCTTCAGGCTGGCCCAGCAGTTCCAAACCCTAGAGCTCCTGTCACTCACCTTGCCCCCTCAGGATCCCTCCCTGGGTCAGATACTTTGGCCTCAAGGTGATCCCTGTATGGACCAGTGGATGCGTTCTATGAGTTCACTGTGGTAAGCAAGACCAGGCTTTCTATCAAAACTTAACAGGAACACCCAGACACAGTTATTAAAAAAGCAGCAATTTATTAATACATTAAACCCTGAACTATTTAATCATTCACAGCTCCCCAAAACCCTACTCAGCTCTTCCCTGTAGCTGACTGTCCCATTACTGCATTTCCCTATCTCTCTGCAATCTTTTCCCTATCACTAGGATATCTGTCGGAGACATGCCTCAGTTTTGTATCCTTTCTCCTCCACAGCCCCCCCACCACATAATTCCCTGAGCTTTGTTTGGCTGGCACAAGCATCCTTACCCAGCTCCTCCCGTCACAGCTGCAGTCTTACTACAGTCCTCCCTGACAGTGTCCCTGGCTTCAATCCAGAGTTCTGTCTTCTAGTCAGCTAGTCTTAATAATGCAAATCTATTTTTTACTGTCAGGACAGTCAGTCCTTCTAGGCATCTGTACATGCTCAGAAGGTAACAACAGCAGAACAGCGGAAAAGTTCCCAGTTGCACCCAAACATATTCCAGATGAATAAAACGTGGAGACAAGTAGAATAATCTATTTACAGTTTATTTAAACTTCTAGATTCACTACAAAAGAACTACATACTGGCAGCATGAAAACAATGCAGCCTTTCAGCTAGAAAGCAAAGCCAATTCTCTCAACATTTTCAGACGGTGCTTACCACGGGATCAGGTCCCGGAAGAGGAACGGCGCTCTTATGCAACAGGGGGTCCTTTTTCAGATGCCGCCATCCCTCTTCCGGGATCATTCGTGGCATGTCCGTGAAGCTTTGGAAGCGGCTGCACCATATTTTAAAGCGTGGGCAACTTCCGTGCTTAAAATATGGCACGGCCGCTTCCAAAGCTTCACGGACATGCCACAAATGATCCCGGAAGATGGACAGTGGCGTCCGAAAAGGACCCCCTGCTGCACAAGAGTGCCATTCTTCTCCTGGGACCTGATCCTGTGGTAAGCACTGTCTGAAAATGCCCTCTGTCTCTCTGTGTCAGACTCTACAGAGCAAAACAGCTTCTATTTCTCACTGACACAGACAGCCCTGATAACATGAAACCAAAACAAAAGACATTCACAGCCTCAGTTAGTGAGGACTCTACAGCATGGGCTGGCATCCAAGAAAAGATAAGACACAGCTGGTGTTATGGAGCTAACCTTCAGGTTTTCCTTGGGTTTTTTTCAGGCTGTGAGGCCGTGTTCTGGAATAGTTTCAGAGAATGCTAGCCACAGATGTAGGCGAAACATCAGAAATAAACTATTCCAGAACACAAGCCTCACAGCCTGGAAAAAAACCCAAGGAAAACCTATGGATACCGGCCGTGAAAGCCTTCAATTTCACACTAACCTTCAGGTTTGGCCTGGTCCTTTGAAAGTCAAACCAGGCCTTTATTTATCCACAGTGTGAATTTACTGCCAGGATTCTGGGACTGCAAAACCCATTTTCCTGACATTTATATCATATTTAAATTCTACAGGATGTTCTTCATGATGTATTTTGGCACAACGATTGGTTTAGTGTTCTTTAGCTTTACTCTAATATGTGATATTAGCAGTTCATGGTTTGTGCCACAATCTGCTCCTAGTCTTGTTTTTGCAGAGAGCATGGAGCTTCTCCATCTTCTGCTCCCAGTTAAATAGTCTGTTTGATTTCTGTATTGGCCATCAGGTGATGTCTATGTATGCAGTGGGTCCTCGGCATCTGCTGGTGTTTGTTCCAGGACCCTCAATGGATACCAAAATCCATGGATGCTCAAGTCCCATTATAATATAATGGTGGAGTAAAATGGTTTCCCTTACATAAAATAGAAAAATCAAGTATTGATTTTTGGAATTTTTAAAAAATATTTTTGAACCATGGTTGGTTGAATCCATTTATATGGAGGGCTGACAGTACAGTCACCTTTTTGGTTGGCTGAATAATATGTTTGCAATGAACAAACTGTTGGCTTTGCAAAATTCAACCAGCTGCTCTCCTGCTTCATGTCTTGACCCTAGGCCAAATTTTCCTACAGTTTTTTTTTTAATTCTCTGTTTCCTACTTTTGCATTCCAATCACCTATGATTATCAACATGTCATGTTTTGGAGTGTGATCAATTTCCTCCTGGACTCCAGCACAGAATCTTTCGATTTCTTCTCCTTCTGTAGTTGGAGTATAAACTTGGATTAAGGTTATATTGATGGGTTTTCCCTGAAGTCTTATTGACTTAAGTATATTTTAATAATGGAAATTCAATTTAATTCTTTTTAAACTTTTGTAATTTGTGAGGTTTTACTTGTATTTTTTAACTATTGTAACCCACCTTAAATCCCATCTTGGGAGAAAGGCAGGATATAAATCAAATAAATAAATGAATACACCTTATATACATCTCTCTCTGGCTTTTCTTCGCAAACGAAGATTCAGGAAGGACTCATCCCGCGCTTTCTGCAAGTGCGCTGATGACTAAAAAGGCCAATCCGAGATAAACAAGTCCAGTTGCAAAAAGCACAGCAGAAGGTCTCCTTGGGTGATGTTTTTGGGTTGTGATTCTTTCTGCGTTGTTGTTTCTCTTCAAGACTTGTTCGTCGTGAGTTCTCAAATAAGGCTGCAGCATTGTGGATAGTGCGTCTCCATGCCTCCCGATGTGAGGCCAGGGCGGACCACTGTTGCTGATCAATTTGGCCGAGCCTGAGATGTTGTTTCAGGGAGTCTTTGTATCACTTTTTTGGAGCGCCCCTCTTACGCTGACCCGTGGCGAGTTCACCGTAGAGTACTATTTTTGGGAGGCGATGGTCCTCCATCCTAGAAACGTGCCCTGCCCAGCGCAGCTGTGTTCTCAATATAATGGCCTCAATGCTGGTGATCCCTGCTTGCTCAAGGACAGCAACATTCGTCACATAGTCAGTCTAGTGTATATTTAGGATTGTGCGTAGACAGCGCTGATGAAAGTGCTCGAGGAGTCGTAGGTGGTGGCGATAGGTGACCCATGTTTCAGATCCATAAAGGAGAATAGATAGTAAAGCCTACTCCTGAAAGGTGTTTTTCTGTTTTGGGTTTGCCAGCCCAGTAAAGTGTGTAGCTGGCGCCATATTCTTTAAGGCTGCCTTCCTCATGGAGATGAACTTCACTAAGAGCAGTGATGTCAATATTAAGCCGTGATAGTTCATGGGCTATTAGGGCAGAACGATGCTCAGGCCGTCCACTATCTTCAGAGTCTCGCATGGTTCTGATGTTCCAGCATGCAAGCGTCAGTTTATTCACACCTTTGGAGGCCGGTGTGTGCCTCTGTTTCTTTGCCTTGGTTTGACCGCATCAGAAGATTCCTGTTGTCCACGGCTAGCAACTAGGTAGTTGGGGATGAGCTTTCGTTAGGCCACCTTTTCTAGGCCCCTCTCCATATGGAGCAAGCAGTGCTCTCCTTAAAAAAGGCTGCTTGGTCGTTCAGGATGCTGCCGAACAAGACTGTCATCTCCCGGGTCAGCCTCGAGCGACCAATGTCCTGAGCCGCCTGCATGCAGGGTTGCGTCTGCAGCTTCCAGTGCATCTCTACACCTGCCGTTTCATCCCTTGCCTATCGCTACAGGGCTTGTTTGGAACTGGGTTTGTCCTTCATGGACTGTAGCACCGAGGTCCTTAGGTCATAGGTTTGATTAGAGTTTCCTTCTCTTAGATGGTTGACCTTACAGGGTTGGACGAACACCATCGGCCCGGGTTTGGGATTAGAGTTTTCCTTCTCCTAGGACAGTTGCCATAAGGCTAAAGAGCCCATTCTGCCCTTTGACGCTCTTTGTCAGACCCTTCGGTTTTGACCTGTCTGGCATGGGAGACCCTACCAGTGGCTATTATGCCACCGCCAGCATAGCTCAAAACATCATTAGGGTACACAAGCCTCTCTCCCACGACAAGGGGGCGTCAATGGAGAGGATATGTATATAATATAAAAATATAATATACACTATATTTGTATATGTATATAATATGCATATTAAGAACAACAATCACAATTTGCCCTTTCCCCAGCCCTGGGCCTCAAAGTGACTTACAAATATTAAAAGAGCTTCATGTAAAGTCTTACATCGCTAAACATACAAAAGCTAAAGTATAATTAAACCATCCATAGAATTAAAAGCAACTGAAAATCCTAAGGGGTGTGTGTGTGTGCCTACAGTATTTATTTATTTATTGGATTTATATCCTGCCTTTCTCCCAAGATGGGATTCAAGGCGGCTGGCTGGCTGATTGATTGATTGATCGGTTTATTTATTTATTTATTTGCTGTGTGTTCACACACTTATTACAGCAGAAACTCTGAATCAGGGGATCCCGCCCTCTTTCTCCCTGTTCAGAGCAATTCCCCTCCTCTCCTCCAGGGGGCGAAAGAGCGCAGCTCTTTCTCCCATCCGGGTCCCTCAGCAAGACGGCGAGAGGGCGGCGGGACTTCCTGCTCTGACCGGAAGGTGGGCGGCGGATATCCGCCTGGCGTCGGCGGATGTTGACAGTTGGAAAGGCTCAGCGGAGGTAAGCCTGACTCCCCCAATTTCACCCCCCCCCGGTTTCCTCGGTTACCTCAGGGCGCCTTTGCGGAGTGTGTGTGTGGTGCCTGCCCTTCTCTTCCTCCCCTTGGGGTGGGATGGGGGTCTCCCCTTTCCCCTGTTTTATTGGGGGGCTTCCCCGGTGGCTTTCTCTCGCCCTCCCCACAGTCTTTGGCCTGTAGGAGGGAGGGATACCCTGTTGGGAGGCCACATCAAACCAAAGGAGAAGTCCTGCCTCAGGTCTTCCTTCCTCCCTCTTCTGTAACGAGCATTTAGAAACACACAGTATAACAATGTCATGTTGGGCTGTTGTTGTTGTTGTTGTTGTTGTTGTTGTTGTATTTGCTGCCTCCTTTCCATCAGTGGAGACAAAGAAGCACACAAAATGACAACGGCCTCACATGAAAGGGAAAAGGGAGATGCCCCCAAGGCTGCCATTTTCAGCAGCATTCCTATGATTAGTTTCACATGTATTTCTGGTACAGCAGGTTAAGATATTTTTCTAAAAAGCTGCCTGGACCTAATACAAAGCCAGTGAAGAAACTGCTCTGTTGTGTTATGCACATGCTACTCGACCACTTATGCCCTCCTTGTAAGACAGAGAGAAAGACTGCAAGGAACAAAAAACCATGCATGAAGAAAGCTAGCAAATCACAGAGAAACTTTTTTGCTGCCTCTTCTTTCTGCTGGGCTTGTTTTAAACATGGATCAAAGGGAGAGTATTTTGTGTGTGTGTTGTACATTAAAATCGCAAAGGGGAAATTAAAAATGTAATTTTTAAAATGTAAAAATGTAATTTCCTTGAACTGCTGTGTCGTTCAAACATCCTGCCTTTTCCAGACTCTTGTCACTTTTGTTGCGTGTCCTAGCATCCTAAACGCAGGGGCAGAGCCCCCACTTTGCATGCAGAATGACCCAGGTTCAGTCCCTGACATCTCCAAATAGTGCTAGCCCCCCCCCTGCTTATATTCCTATTTAAATTAACCATGTATTTAGGCCATGAGGACTAGATTTTTAATTTACTCTTAGGAGAAGTATTGTAGCTCAGTGGTAGAAGCCCTTTTTTGTTTGCTGCAGATTCCTGTTTCAGCCCTTGACATCTCCAGACAAGGCTAGGATGCCCTCCTGCACTTATATTCCTATTTTAACCATCACTTTAGATAAAACCATGAGGACTGGAGTCCTAGTTTATGCTCAGAGAATGAGCTGCAGCTCAGTGGTAGAGCCACTGCTTTCCCAGTTTCAAACCCCAGCTACTCCACGTAGGGCTGTGGAAGATCCCAGTGCTTCTATTCCTGTTTAAATCAGCTTTTCTAGACGGAACCATAAGGATGGGAGTCTTACTTTGTTCTTGGGGGAAGAGCTGCAGCTCAGTCATAAAGGCCCAGTTTGTCTATCAAAGCTTTCAGATTCAGTCTGTAACATCTCGAGATAGAGTAGACCCATGTCTGAAGTTTGGCGAGAGCCTATGCTGGTGGCAATACTAAGCCAGAAGAAGTAAATATAAAAACAAGGAAAGGAAGGAGGCAGAAATACAATAGGAGTCCTGTGGCACCTTCAAGATTGACTGATTTTAGCATGAGCTTTTGGGTATTGCAGTCCACTTCCACAGATGTGTTGATGGGTCCAGTATTCAAGCCTCAAGTATGTGCAGTATGCAGACTTACCTAGTTATGAGGGTGAGATCAGAGTTAAATAGGATACAGAAAAAGCAGTGAGTCATATGTCAGGCAGTTTTCCATAGCTTTGTGCCTAGACCAGGTCCCCTTTTTGACATACCATAGTGATAAATACAAATAATAGTTTGCAAGTGGTGAAACATCTACTGCTGGGTACCCATCACCAGTGACCAGGCTAGTTAGCTGTATTGTCTTACCTTTGTGCAGAAGAAATGTTTTTAAAAATTGCTGTTTGCCAGGCTGCAAGCAGTTTGAGTACCTTATGTGCCTTGCTGTAGCCATTCTTGACTTTTGCCTTCTATAAGTGTTCTCGGCATTCATCTAGTGGTTGAAAACTCCACTCCTTCAGTTTTTAAAGACAGCAGATTAACTCAAACTGAGGGGTGGGGGGGTTAGAAAAATAAAATCTGGGCAACCTGGAATGTGTCTAGGAGGATGACCAAGATGGTAAAAGGTTAGGAAGCCAAGCCCTATGAGGAATGACCTTGGGAGCTGGTGATGATCAGCTTGGAGAAGAAAAGAGTATGACGTATGATATAGCCATCTTTAAATCCCTAAAGAGGTGTTGTGTAGGAGATGGAGTGAGTTTGTTTTCTGCTGCTTCAGAGACTAAAGCCATGAACCAGCAGGTTAGAATGGCAAGGGAAGGAGTTCTACCAAAACATTAGGAAGGACTTTCTGACAGCTGTTCAGCAGTGGAACAGACTGCCTTGGGGAATGGTAGACTCCTCTTCCCTGGAAGTCTTTAAACAGAGGCTGGATGGCCATTTCTCAGGCGTGCTTTGCTTGTGTATTCCTTCATGGCAAGGGGCTGAACTAGGTGGTCTTTGGGCTCTCTTTCAACTCTGTGCTACTATAAGTGTGCAAATTAATAAGCCTGGGTCTTTTCCTGTATTGTGTCACTTTTAAACGTCACATATGCTGCAGCCACATGGCGGTGGGCTTTTTGGTGTGGGTTTGTTTTGCTTTGTTTTTTGGTTTCTACAGCTAGCAATAAATCCTTTTGAAAACACTTTTTACCAAACTTCAAGATTTTATGCTGAGAATTATGGGCTATGGCTATTTTTTTTCTCCTCAAGCCATAGAAGGCTTGAGTTGATCCTCCTCATGACTGGAAAAGGTAGCCAGAAGCCAATGGTTCTCTTGACATTGCCTGCTCCTCCTCTTTTCCTGGCCCAAGGCTGCAAGGCAGGCTTTTCTTTGAGAGCCGTTTAAAGGCATTCTTGAGTCACTGAGCTTAGAGGTGGGTGAGGCTAATGGGGCTCATGTTGTCATGTTTTTCCTGCTCTGGCTGTCAGGGTGAAGCTCTTCCTTTGCGCTGAACAGCAAGGGCTCATTTGCACAGTTAGCTCAGAAAGGGATGTGTGCCCCTCTTGCATTATTCCAGGCAATGGAGAAGCCCCCTGTGAAGTTAAAGAAACCCAGTGTGCAGATGGTTGGGATTGTACACCCAGTCCTCTTAGACTTGGATGAACAACTTGTTCTGCACTTTTCAGGCTCATTAGTGCTCCATTTACCCCTGTATCTTGTCTCTCCATGGAGTGGAGCTATGTGAGAGAAGTGTAGGAGATTGCTAATCAGACCACTGTATTTATCACAGGCATTTTACATATTTGCATTCTCATGGTGTATTTTATAGTGACTTTAATTCAGTGAAAATCGTTAAATCTCTGTAAAGATCTGCTTTAAGGCTCTGTCTGCTTCTTTTTTAAATTAATTTTTTACTTGCACAGCTGTCATACAAGAACCCCCTGTCTCTTTGCTTTTTTCTATAAAACATTCTATAAAACAGGAGCCCTGGTGGCGCAGTGGTTAAATGCCAGTACTACAAGCCACCACGTCGCAAGTTCGATTCCAGCTGGCTCCAAGGTTCACTCAGCCTTCCATCCTTTCGTAGGTCGGTAAATTGAGTACCCAGCTTGTGGGGGCAATTAGCTAACACACATTGGAAACTCTTTAATGCAGTTAGATGTGTAAATAGCTATTGCTTAAAACAATTTGTAAGCTGCTCTGATAGCCTTGTGGCTGAAGAGCGGGGTATAAATAAATAAAAAATAAATAAATAAAATAAAAACATTAGTTCCCAGACTGTGGGGTGAGGGTAATGCATTAATTTAATCATTGAAGGCTTAGGTGATATGGGGAGACTTTCCATAAACTGATAAAGTATGTACGGTGAAACCATGAACAACTCTTAAGGGGCTTCTCTGCTGTGTTTAGGCTCAGGGTGGCTTTGCATCAGAATGACAGAGTTGGAAGAGCTCACAAGGGCCAACCTTCTGCAGCATGGGAATATATAGCTAAAGGGCCCATGAGAGGTGGCCATCCAATCTCTGTTTAAAGATCAAAAAGGAGAATCCACCACCCTCCAAGCCAGTCTATTCCATGGTCAAACAACTCTTGCTATCAGGATGTTCTTAGAATCATAGAATCAGAAGGGGCTCCAAGGGCCATTTAGTCTAACCGCATGCCATATATGTACTGTTATGTTACCAGTGATGAAGGAAAATTCAGTTGCCAATGCAGTTTGCTTCTGGATGGACAGCAGTGGGAGAGAGGGGCAAATCATATTCTTTGTCTCAAGCAGCAAAGTGTCTTAGAATCATAGAATCCTAGAGCTGGAGGGAACCACAAGGGCCATCTAGCCCAACCCATGCCATGCAAGAAAACACAGTGAAAACATTCCTAGAAGATGCATGTCCTATTTAAAGATCTTCAAAGATAAAGAGACCACCACCCTCCAAGGCAGTCCATTCCACTGCTGAACAGCTCTTACAGTGAAGAAGT
Source organism: Gambelia wislizenii (assembly GCA_030847615.1). Lineage (NCBI taxonomy): Eukaryota > Metazoa > Chordata > Lepidosauria > Squamata > Crotaphytidae > Gambelia > Gambelia wislizenii. The sequence goes on along the minus strand of JAUMIR010000001.1, from coordinate 496,149,970 downwards.
TCTTCCTAATGTTTATGTGAAATCTCTTTTCTTAAAATTTGAATCCCTTGGTTTGTGTTCTAGTCTCTGGAGCAGCAGAAAACAAGCTCACCCCATTTTCCACCTGACAGACTTTCAGTTATTTCAAGATAGCTGTATAATCTAGCCTCTCAGTCTTCTCTTCTTCAGTAAACACCCCAGTTCCCTAAGCTCTTCCGCATAGCATTTGGCTTTCAGTCCTTTCTTGGTTGATATTTTCTGCTCCTCTTTCCTCCCCCTTTTGAAGACTGATATTCCTGCTCCAGCATGGCAGATGACAATGAGGAGTTGCCAATGGACGAAGAGCTGCCTCCAGCTGAGGACAACTTGGAACCATTAGAGAACGGCAGTCCTGCTGAACGGAGCGGCCATGTAGCTGTCACTGACGGGCAGTGCATGTTCGTGTGGGGGGGATATAAGGTGAGTGACAAAAGGACTTCTGCCTGCTTTGACAACACAACATTTGAACCAAGTGGAACAAAAACCAGGTGGAAAATGTTCCTTGTCCTTGCAGAAGTTGCAGTGGGTTGAACCTGAGTGGGCAAGCAGCCAGTCGTTTGTGAAATGATCTTGAGAAGAAGACATCCTGGAAGGCTTCAGATGACCGTTCTGAGAATTTAGGGCGGGAGGGGGGAGACAACATGGCTTCATGTACATATTCAGCAGAGTCAGGGCCTCTTCTTTTGAAGAGCTGCTTTGTATATACATTGCTTTCCATGCTGTTGTGTGCCTTCAAGTTGTTCCTAACTTGAGGCAACTCTGAGACAAACCTATCACAGAATTTTCTTGGCAAGATTTTTTCAGAGGAGAAAGAGAGGTGTTATCTGGCCTGTTGGTATTAAAAAGTGGTTGGGGTGCTCCGAAATTATTTGTTATATGTCACGATGGGCCATTGTGGGGGCAGTTAGCTAACACACATTGTAAACCGCTTAGACTAGTGCCTAGAGTGCTATAAAGCTGTATAGATGTGTAAGTGTTAGTGCTAAACAATTTGTAAGCTGCTCTGAGAGTCTTTGTGGCTGAAGAGCGGGGTATAAATACTCTAATAAAATAAATAAAATTTTCTTCCTCTTTTCAGAATGCACAAGTGAGGGGCTTTTATGACTTTTATCTGCCTAGAGATGAAATCTGGATCTATAACATGGAAACTGGAAGATGGTAAAGTACTTAAGTGACTTTTTAAAATACATATCACTACCTCCCTCTCTTTAAGTTGCTTTCAAAGCTGTCTTTAAACTGTTTTCCTTAATTTTTATTAAATTTTAAGTTGTTTTAATTCTTGTGTCTGAGACATATTGAAATGTTTATTAAAGGCTGGCCTATAAAAAATGCAGAGGTTGGGTCTTAGGATGCTGAGGCAGATACTAAGGTTTCAGAAAGGGAGGCTTTTAAGCTTAAAAAATTGAGAATATTTTGATGTGGGGGTAATCATGTAAAATCGGTTGTAGCAAAACCAGTCTAAAGTAGATTTTGTGGACTGCAGCCTACATCATCAGATATATTTTAAATAAATAAGTACTGCTGTACTAAGTTACCGCAAACATTGTAAGTTTATAAAATGAAAAAGGAACATTGAAAAATAGTGAGGTTGTTTTTTCTGTTTCTAATATCCTAAGAATATCCTTTTGATGGCAGGCAAAGCCTTTTTTGTTTCTATTGGTGTGTTTCTTTATGAGGAAAGGGCTTTTAAGGATGTGCTGTAATATTTTAATGGCTATGTTTTTTACAGTTGCTTTTAATTCTATTGACAGTTTAATTACATTTTAAACTTCAGTTTTTTTGCTTTTGCTTATAATGTATGTGTTTTCATTGTTGGTAAACTGTCTTGAGTCTCAAGGCTGGGGAACAGGTGTGATATAAATGAATAAAAGAATATTTCGTCCTGCCAGGACGAAACACAGAACATCAGGAGATGTACCCCCTTCCATGTCAGGAAGCTGCGCTGTCTGTATGGACCGAGTCTTATATCTGTTTGGAGGGCACCACGCACGTGGCAACACGAATAAGGTCAGTCACTGGATGGGAGGACTTACTGTGGTGCGTCCTGTTTCGTGTCTCCATTGGGATATAAATGAATTAACAACAGCAACAATATGTTTCCATTGGGGGAAGGTATGCTGAATTTAGCTAGTTGCTGTATTGTTCAGTGCCTCATAGGGCTTTATTTTCACTCTCCTCAGGTTTTAGAGATTTAATCTCTAAATGGTTTTCTGGTTTAGTTTTATCGTAATAGAAAAGACCATGGGCTTCCTTGTTGGTCTCACTCAAGGAGAGAGTTCTTATCATAGAATTGTTTTAGGGTTCCACTTTCTCTATGTCCTTGGGGGTGGGGGTGTCTCAGTGTGGAGTGATGTTTATAACATGAGTCAATAAGTGCAAGAGAGCACCCAGTTTGTTCTGGTCAAATCAGCCAGGAGAGAGATGCTAGCTTTTGAAAGCACACCCAAGAAAGGCAATTCTTGTGCGAATGGTTGATGGAAAACAATGGATGCACCACCCCAATTAAACTAGTAAATTCCTGTTGAAGTAAATTTATGGCTTTAGCCCACCTCAAGGCACTTAAAATGCATTGATTGCCTTAATCAGTGAGAATTCCAGTCTCTCCCTCTCTCTGGCTTTTCTTCGCAAACGAAGATTCAGGAAGGACTCATCCCGTGCTTTCTGCAAGCGCACCGATGACTAAAAAGGCCAATCCGAGATAAACAAGTCCGGTTGCAAAAAGCACAGCAGAAGGTTTCCTCGGGTGATGTTTCCGGGTTGTGATTCTTTCTGCGTTGTTGTTTCTCTTCAAGACTTGTTCGGCGTGAGTTCTCAAATAAGGCTGCAGCATTGTGGTTAGTGCATCTCCATGCCTCCCGATGTGAGGCCAGGGTGGACCACTGTTGGTGATCAATTTGGCTGAGCCTGAGATGTTGTTTCAGGGAGTCTTTCTATCGCTTTTTTGGAGCGCCCCTCTTACGCTGACCCGTGGCGAGTTCACCATAGAGTACTATTTTTGGGAGGCGATGGTCCTCCATCCTAGAAACATGCCCTGCCCAGCGCAGCTGTGTTCTCAATAGCATGGCCTCAATGCTGGTGATCCCTGCTTGCTCAAGGACAGCAACATTCGTCACATAGTCATTCCAGTGTATATTTAGGATTGTGCGTAGACAGCGCTGATGAAAGCATTCGAGGAGTCATAAGTGTTGGCGATAGGTGACCCATGTTTCAAACCCATAAAAGAGAATAGACAGTACAATGGCTCTATATAGACTGATTTTTGTGCTTCGCCTCAGGTATTTATGACTCCAGACTCTTTTGTAAAGTCTTCCAAATGTGCTATATGCCTTTGCTAATCTGTGATCGATCTCTTTGTCAGTCTTGGCATTTGAGGAGAGGTTATGCTGCAATACCTAAATACCCAGAGCTAGAAAACACACATTGGTGTGAGGGGAGATCTTTGTTTTGCCTAGTTGTCTGCCCTCGTTTGGAAAAATATAACTCGCACACAAACAATTTTTGTCCCACCCACCCTCTCTCTTTTTGCATGTCAAAAATCCCACAAATGTCCATGGTGGGTGGCTGAACCTCAAGGATGTTTTCTCCAACTCTAGAGGGAACAGTGTGTGTGAGAGAAAAATTGCCTACCTTCCAGTTCTATTTCAGTGTAAATTTTGCCACTTAACCTGACTCTGGAGTGGCCCTATGTCCCATCTGCCAACTGGAGTTAAATTGACATGAAGTAATCCAAGCAAGATCAGGATTCTTGTCAGCCGCTGAATGCCCTGCTCACAATATATCTCTTTACTTCGTTGCAGTTCTACATGCTGAATTCCAGATCAAATGATGAAGTCTTGCAGTGGGTCAGGGTGGAGTGCCAGGGGGTTCCACCATCGTCAAAAGACAAACTTGGCGTTTGGGCTTATAAAAACAAGTAAGGAAGGAAGCCTGTCTCTTTCAGGTGTCTCTGCTAGAAATGATTGCATGATAGACCATCTTGTTTGGTTTTAAAAAGCTGTAAGAAGAATTGTTATTCTGTGTCATTCATGGTTGTTTCTCAGTTGCATCTTCTGCCCACTCATATTCATAATTTTAATAATACTCATTTCGTTCATTTGTTGGATCCTGGAAATATGAAAACCCACTGGGTGATCTTGGGCAGGTTACACTCTCTCAGCCTCATAAAACTATCTGAGAGGGTTGCCTTAGGGTCACCATAAGTTGGAAATGACGTGAAGGCACGCAACAACAATTTGATTCTAATTTTTTGAAAGCCATGACTCTATCCAAACATGGGTCCTAGGCTGGTGATAAGCATAAACATTTCAAAAAGCAATGCAAAATTAAAGCAACACTGAAAACCAAAAGAAGATTTTTAAAAATAAGAAATAACATAACAAAGAATTCATCCAACCAGTGAAAGCAAATGTGGTGGCCAAAATACTGGTGGCTAGTGCCGACTCGACTTGACCCATTTACTCAGCTGTTTAATGCCCACCTCTCAACTGCCACTGGCCAATCATTCCTGACTTTGCCATTGTCCTTTGCCTGATGGTACTTTCAGCAAAGCCTTCCCAGTAGATCCCAGTGGCACTGTGTCAGAGGTGAAGGAGCTGGTCTTGTAAGGTCCTGGAGCTGCAGAGATGGAGGCCATAGAAAACTGCATCTCCCCTCATCTCTCTCCCATCCTGTTAATTTAAAAAGATGTACTAGAGTCTACAGTGATGGCGAACCTATGACGCGCGTGTCAGAATTGACATGCGTAGCCATTTGGGCTGAAACATGGCTGTAGGCCTCCCCCCCCCCCGCAACCTCACCACCCTCCCTAAAGTGGCGATAAGTTGCCACTTTAGAGAGGGTGGGAGGATGGAGGAAAGTGGCGGGTGGGGCTACGAAGCCCTGATCGCCACTTTAGGGAGGTGGGGGGTGGAGTATCCGCCCACCTGGCCACGTCCCCCGAGGCCTGCTATGCTTCCCCAGAGCCGCCACAGAAAGGCCGGGGAAGGCGGTGGGCAGGCGGGCCGGACTCTGCCCGGCCTCTCCCTGGCCTTCCCGAGGGGGCTCTGAGGCTTCGAAGCCCTGGAGCCACTTTGGAAAGGCCGGGGAAGGTGGCAGTCAGGCGAGCGGGACTCTGCCCGGCCTCTCCCTGGCCTTCCCGAGGGGGATCCGGGGCTTTGAAACCCCGGAGCTGCCTCAGGAAGGCCGGAGAAGGCGACGGGAGGGCAGGAGGGAGTCTGGCTGGTCTCTCCCCAGGCTTCTGGAAAGGGCTCTGGGGATTGGAAGCCCCATATAGCCTCTTCGGGAAGGTTGGGAGGGGTGGAGCGAGCGCGGCGTAGAGGCCTTTCAGCCACCCCCACCCTCCCAAAGCTGCAACAAGGCTTAGAAATCTCGATAGCGGCTTTGGGAAGGGTGTGGGGGGGCTAAAAAGTGCCTTTCCTGCCAACTTCCTGCTTTCCCGGGGCTTGGCTTCCCACCCCCACAAATGGAGCCAAGCCCTAGGAGAGCGGGGAGTTGAACGCCTGGCTTGCTCAGCAAGCACTCCATTTAAATCAGCTCCTCTCACTTGAGTGGGAGGGAGAGAAGCTGATTTAAATGGGGTGCTTGCTGAGCAAATGGCGAATAATCAAAACCGCGAGAGTGAAAGCTGTGAATGTGGAGGGGCAACTGTATACATTTATGTTAATTAAACAATAAATATCGCAAAATAATGTTTTTTCCTCAAAGTGACACACCACCCGAGTTATGCTCAGTTTTTTAGGCGAAGTTTGACACACCAAGCTCAAAAGGTTGCCCATCACTGTACTAGAGAAAGCCCATCTGAGGCCCTGGGAGCCCTTTTCATAGAATCATAGAGTTGGAAGTGACCACAAGGGCCATTTAGTCCAACCCCTGTCCTGCAGGAAGGCACAGTCAAAGCACTCCCAATGACAGATGCCCATCCAGCCTCCTTTTAAAAACCTCCAAAGAAGGAGGAGACTCCGCCACACTCTCAGGCAGCAGCAGATTCCACTACCGAACAGCTCTTACCGTCAGGAAATTCCTCCTAATGTTTAGGTGGAATCTCTTTTCCTGTAGTTTGAGTCCATTGCTCCATCTCCTAGTCTCTGGAGCAGCAGCAAACAAGCTTGCTCCACCCTTGGTAGGGTTTGCTTTCACCTGACCTGTGTTCAATACTAAGGGGCCGTTTTTCAATACAGGAAATGATCCAAATAGCAAGTGGTCCTTGGCAGTGCTTAGCCCCTCCCCAAGATGTGTTCCCCCAAATATTTCAACTTTTCCATCTTAAAATTCCAGGCTTAATTGTTAAGACAACAGCCTAATGCATGCCTTCTAGTAAATAGCAAGTCTTTCACTGGGTGTTACAACTCCTTGTTGCTTGGCCAATGGCTTCTTTGCTGACCTCCCCATGCTTTGTGTTGAACAGGCTTATCTTTTTTGGCGGCTATGGCTATTATCCTGAAGGCGAGCAGATTGGGACGTTTGAGTTTGATGAAACTTCTTTTTGGGTAAGTCCCTCTGCATTTCCCAACCTGGAGTCTTTTCTAGATCAGGATTTGCTTATGGAAGAAAATCTGCAAACCAGCCAAGGCCAACATGACAGCATGTGCGGTTTTAACTGCAGATAGACCCCCGTATCTGCAGGACCCGTATCTGTGGATTCACTTACCCGCATCTGAAAAAATACAGTCTTTGAAAGCATTTTAAAGAATTTGATATTTTTCTCTTTAAAAACTATTAAAATACTATTATGGAGAGAGAGAGACTATTATGGAAGTGCTGTGAGATGGAGAGTCTTCCTCCACTGGGGCACTACTGTTTTGATTACCAGTGCTAAAACTGCTGGACAGAAAGAGATATTGGCATCGCTACTTCAAAATGTTTTCAAAATACAGGGCTTTAAATTGTTTTAACTTTCAGAATTACTCAATAGTTTTAATTATTCAGTTGTTTGCTATGTTTTAGGATGTTTGTTGTTTTAACTTGTTATTGCTCTAGTTTTAAATTGTTGGAACTGATTTTATTGTAAACCTCCCAGAGACCTTATGATGTATTGCAGGGTATAAATATTTTAAATAACAATTTAGATCATTTTAACTTTTGAAATTATTCAATTGTTTAATTATTCAATTGTTTATCATATTTTCAGAATGCTTTAGAATGCCACTGTCCTAATTCTAAATTGCTTAAACTGATGGTATTGTAAATTGCCCAGGGATTTTATGATGTAGGGCAGTACATAAATATTTTTAAATATTGTAAGTCATAAAACCTCTGCTCTTGACTCAAGAATTCAGGTCTTCCTCGAGGATGGAATGATCACGTGCACGTCCTGGACACAGAGACATTCACGTGGAGTCAGCCTGTCACCACGGTAAACCTCAATCAGAATTCCCTTTGACAGGAGTTTTTCCTGCTTCCTCCTGTTCCCTCCTTTTCTCTGCCTGAGCATATTCTTAATAACCAGCATAGCTTGGCCATTTATGAGCAAGAGACTGGCCTTTGCCTTGAACTCAACAGGTGGCCTTCTGCGAAAATCTCACTTTTCTAGCTTCAGCCCCCACTTCTGTAAGCAGGGAATGGAATTATTATTTAGACACTATGGATTTGTGTTGCTCCTTTCTCCCAGTATGAAGCACAAATGGCTCACAAGAAATATTAAAATTTGGTACAGCGAAACACAATGATTATAAAAAAAGAGATTTTAAAAAGAAATAAATAAGCTATCCTATAAAAAACAGCACTAATTTAAAACATAAGAATAGAATAAAAATACAGCAGTTTCAATTTAAAGGCCCTTTGCAACAGCCAGTTAATAACCAAAAACCAGTTTCAATAAGAGAACGCCAGTCTAGCCTCCTCTGAGAGGGAGTGCCACACCTTGGGAGTGGCCACCAGGAAGGCCATCTGCTGTGTCATCTAGAGACCCCTTGAACGCTTCTTCCAAAATTCATCTAGAGATTTTTTCTTTCTTTTACCAGCCTCCAATTTTCTTATGATTTCCATTTTTGTGGCCAAACTTCTAGAGCTATGTTTTTTAAACATTTGGGGGGAGCTGGTGAGGCAGACTTATTTGCTCTCCCCTTTTCTCTCTGTTTTGCTGTTCATGAATGCTCGATAAAGGATTCTGGAAGCAGCTGCTATTTACCTTGCCTGTTGTAGGCAGACATGCACAGCTACAGTAGAATCCCATTTTTCCCAGCTCACATTTTATCATGTAGTTTACTGCAGACCCTCCACTCCAATCTGACACCAAAAGTCTGTTTTCCCACCCTCCTTCATCATCCTCCCAATGCCAATTGTGCTTTTAAAAAAACCCCACCAAGACAGGGGACAAGGAGGCATTAGGTGGGCCTAAAGAAGAAGCTCCTCTGTCAGAGGCTTTGTTAACTGAGGCATGCCTGTATGTGGAAAGGACATTTGTTGCTGGAGGGATGTCTATGTGTGCGCATTTATCTTGCCCAGAAACCATGATGAGTGACTTGGGAAGGAAGCTCACACCCGGTTTTCAACCAGAAGCAGTCAGCATGTGGGGAATGGCCATATTCAGGCAGGGTTGTTCTGGAAATTATTTCTTTTTGATACTGTCCTATCCCACAACCATGAGGAGGATGTAATTCCCATCTTCTCAGCTCTCTTCTGAACCAGTCTTTCTGGAATTCTCACTCCAGGGTAAATCACCATCACCCCGAGCAGCCCACGCTTGTGCCACCGTTGGCAACAGAGGCTACGTCTTTGGAGGCAGATACCGAGTGAGTGCAAAGCAGAGTGGAAGTGGGGTTGCCTCTTGAAGAGCAAACTGCTCTGAGCTGACATCTTCTCCCTCTCTTCTCAGGAGTCTAGAATGAACGATCTCTATTTCCTTGATCTGGACAAGTGGGAATGGCATGAAATGTAAGTTGGCCCTTTGCTTCCATTTTTGTTGTGGAGCTGATACATCGGGTATGGAGAGTACCTGCCCCTCCTTTTCAGGTTTCCCCTTCCTTGCATCCAGGCAGTGAGGGGGACAATGGCATCACCCCAGGACCAGCTTCCTGTATCCCATCCCATCTCAGGTCTGTACTACCTTTAGTAAAAGATCTGGCCCACCACCCTTCACCTTGCCAGGGAGAACCTAACATAAGCTGGGAAAGAACACCCTAAGTGGGCGGATGGTAGCAAGTGAATTCTCCTACCAGACTCTGAGTTGATAATTGGACCAGAAGATCCTCTGAAGGTCAAATTACCTTAAGGCAGACCTATCATAGGGTTTTCTTTTTTTTATTTATTTATTTATTTTTGTTTATTTATTTGCATATTTAACAATGTTACAGTTAAACCGCTTACACTTTGACAACCAGCTTCTTAAATTTAAATGATATACATCATAATTTTACAAAGTTATATAAAATTTTCCATAACATACATGATATCATCAACTGTGTAAAAAGATTGAAAGAAAATGCTATTTATAAGGATACCTGTCCCAAAGCTTCTCTATGACTTCCTATTTGTTTTCTAGTGAATATCCGACTCTTAGCATAAAACAGTTCTAAATTTATAATGACTTTGACATTCCTATGATGTTTATTCTCATAACGGCTTATCTTTCTTCCTTCACTGGAGCTGCTTAACCGCCTATGTCGTAACTACTTTGCCATTCGCCCTTGCCTTTCCAGTATTCAACCACTGGCTTCCACTCTTCTCTCCACACATTTTCTTTCTTGCTACGCAATTTTTTTGTAAGTATATCTAGTTCTAGCATGTCTACCAGTCTATTTTTCCATTCGCTTATCGTTGGGCGTTCTACTACCTTCCATTTTCTAGCAATCACCAGTCTGGCTGCTGTAATCATATACAATACCGTTCTCCAGTAAGCCTTTCTTTTCTCCTGCTCCAACCCCTCAATGATGTTTAATAAATATATCTTAGGGGTGAACTCAAAGTCTGTTTGGAGGATCTCTTTAATTATCTCATGTACTTGCTTCCAAAATCTCTTTATCTTCTCACAATGCCACCACATATGCATCAATGTTCCTTTATTTTTCCCACACTTCCAACAGTTGTTTAACACATTTTTATTCATCTTATTAAGTCTTTGGGGCGTATAATACCATCTAAGAGCAACCTTGATATAGTTTTCTCTCAAATTTTGTGACGCCGTAAATGCAAATGATCTTTTTCTTGCATTTTCCCACTCTTCAATAGATATAGCCTCCCCTATATCTAAAGCCCACTTTACCATGTATTCTTTAACATATTCTCTCTCAGTGGATCTACACAATAATAGTTTATAAAATTTAGTGATGGCTTTAGTATTACTCTCCTCCATTAGTAGTTTGTCTAGCTCATTATATTCTTTCTCCACCCCCTCCTTCCTTATGTCCTCCATAAACCTTTCCTTTAACTGCAGATATTCGAACCAGTTTATATCAAATCTTTCTTGCAAGATTTCCTTATCCTCTATTCTTAACCGATTATCCACCCCTTTCTTACTAATATCTATGTATCTCAACCAGTAGTCCGTATTTGTCCATCTTGACAAGAAAGCTTCTTGGGTTGATACCCACAGTGGGATTCTAAAATAGAAAATTTTCTTGATATTTCCCCATACTCTCAGTAGGCCTTTCCGCACACAATGGTTGACAATCGCCCTATTAGCTTTTTCTTTATCATAGAACAAATAACCATGCCAGCCAAACCTGGCGTCGTGGCCTTCCAGAATCAGTAATCTTCTATTTCTAAGGTTTACCCATTCCTTTATCCAAATCAGTGCTGATGCTTGATAATAAAGCTTTAAGTCTGGAAGGTCACAACCCCCTCTTAATCTTGTGTCCGTTAGATAGACCTTTTTAAATCTTGCCTTCTTCTTTCCCCATAGAAAAAATTGAATGTCCTTATCCCATACTTTAAATATTTCATCGCTATTCAAAATTGGCAGATTTTGAAACAAATATAGAATTTTAGGCAAAATAACCATTTTTATAGCTGAGATCTTACCGAGTAGTGATAAACCTAATTTATTCCAACCCTCAAGCCCTTTCTTTATCTCTGCCCAGGTGGTTTTATAATTGTTGTCAAACAGTTCTGCATTCCGCTTTGTTAACCATATTCCTAAGTATTTTACTTTACTGCTAATTCTACACCCTGACATCTCTATAAGTTCTGTTTCCTCCTGCTGGCTCATATTCTTAGTTAGTATCATTGTCTTCTCTTTATTAACTTTAAATCCGGAGAGTTCGCCAAATTCTTTCATGACGTTTAAACATTCCCCTATTTGCTCCTTCGGGTTCTCCATAAATATAATCATATCGTCTGCGAACGCCCTTAATTTGTATGTAAAACCCCTTATCTTGGCCCCTGGTATATTCCCATTTTTCCTTATATTTCTGTTCAGCACTTCTAACACCAAGATAAATAAAAGGGGCGATATTGGGCATCCCTGTCTAGTCCCCTTCTGTATTTTGAATGTACCCGTTCTTTCACCATTAATAATAATTTGTGCCGTCTGTTCCTTGTAAATCCTCTCAATTCTTTTACAGAAGTTTTCGCCTATTTCTGTTCTCCTCATCACTTCCACCAAAAAATCCCAGTGTATGTTATCGAAGGCTTTTTCGGCGTCTACCAACATCATCCCTATCTGCTTTTCATTATGAACTTCATAATATTCCAGCATATCCAACGCTATTCTGATGTTGTCGCCTATCCTTCTACCCGGTATGAATCCATTTTGATCTTCGTTTATGATGTCTGGGATGATTCCTTTTAATCTATTCGCCAGTATCATAGTGTATATTTTGTAATCTGTGTTCAGGAGTGAAATAGGTCGATAACTTCCAATTTCCCTTGCGTCCTTCCCTTCTTTCAGGATAACGGTTATATTTGCGTTCTTCCATGAATCCGGTACCCCATTCCGTTCTATCTCGTTGAATGTTTTATATAGCGGTAATGTTAATTCATTTTCAAGTTTTTTATAGAACAGTGCAGTGTAGCCATCCGGGCCTGGGGCCTTATTTTTTTTCAAATCACTTATAGCTCTAGATATTTCTGCCATGGTGATCGTCCCGTTCAGTTTTTCTGCCTGCTCTCTTTTTAATTTCTGGAAATCTTGCTTATCTAAATAGTTTAGCATTCTTTGTTGTTGTTCTTCTTGTCTCCCTGCATCACTAAATAAGTTTTGATAATATTTTCTAAATGCTTCCTGAATTTCCTCTTGTCTAGTTACGCATTTTCCATGATAATTAATTTCCGTTATCATTTTTCTTTCCGCCTCTTTCCTTAATCTATATGCCAACCATCTACTTGATTTGTTAGCATATTCAAAATTCACCTGGCGGGTTTTATTCAATTGTCTTTCTATAGTTGTCATAGTTTCCAGATTTAATTGAGTCTGGATAAGTTTGATCTGCCTAATCAATTTTTTGCTTGAGGGGTCTTCTCTTAGCTTTTCTTCTTTTTCTTTCAATTCTTTCGTTAGATAATTGTATCTAGCTGTATGTTGTTTTTTGACCTCTGCCCCTCTTTTAATTAACATGCCTCTAAAAACGGCTTTTGCCGCATCCCAAACGGTTTTCATCAGGCATTCACCATTTTCATTTTCTTTAAAGTATAGGATTATTTCTTTTTTGAATTTTTCCATAAACTGTTCGTTCCTCAATAGATGTTCATTCAACCTCCAACTATTTATCTTCTTATCTGTTTTTAGTTCCATCTCAATCGGGGCGTGATCAGATGTGATTTTTGGGAGAATCTCCATATTTTGTACCAATGGTATAAGGCTCTTAGATAGTAGAAACATATCGATTCTAGACATAGTTTTGTATTTTTCTGAATAGAATGTATAGCCTTTTTCCTCCCCGTACTTTTTTGACCATACATCGTCCACTGAATATTCTTCCTTTATATCGAAGAAACTGCCTGGTAGCTTTCCTTGCAGCCCTTTTTTCTTTCCTTTAGATCTGTCCGATGTAGGATCCAGAACCCCGTTGAAATCTCCCAAGATAAGAACCTTCTCATTCACCTTCTTTCCCATCAGCTCATGCAGACCCCTGTAAAACTTTTTCTGTTTTTTATTGGGCGCATAAACCCCTACTATCACAATTTTCGTTTTTGGAAGAGTCACTTCTACTCCTATGTAGTTTCCATTGTCATCTTTGAAGAGTTCCTTTGTAGCATATTTCTGATTTATGTATAGTGCTACTCCCCTCTTTTTCTTCTGGGTATTTGCCGCGTAGAAGGTCTGACCAAGTTTAGAATTTTTCAGCAATCTAATATCTTGTTGTCTTATCTTGGTCTCCTGTATGCAAGTTATGTCTGCTTTCTGTCTTTCCAGAAAATGTAAAACCTGCCGTCTTTTAAATTCAGAATTCAGGCCTTTCACGTTCCATGAAATTATTTTAAGTGTCATGTTCGTCTGGAGTTTCTCTAGCTTCCTCTTCTTCTTCTTCCTCACTTTCTATTTCTTTTTCTTCTTCTTCTGACTCGTCTTTTCCCTTTGTATCTACTGTTGGTATGGTTTCTATTTCTTCTTCTGCTTCTATTTCTGCCGATCTTTTTTCTTCTTCCTTTTCCGCAGTCTTTTTATCTCGTCTTTTTAATCTTATGACTTCTTTTTCTTCTTCTTTATCCCCTTCCTTGTCCCCTCGTTGACCGGGCTCTCTATGATGCGCTTTTTTATCGAATCTTTTACAGAAATCCGCAGCCTTCTGCACAGATTCTATATTGTATCTTTTTTGTTTGAACGTCTATAATTCACTCCATTTCTTGCTAGGAATTGTGTAGTCGTTTTGTAATCTTGCCTTTTTTTTAGAATGGTTACTGGTATATCTTTGTAAATTTTTATTTCCTCATCTCCTATTTTTAAAGTATCTCTATAACTCTGTTGCAGTATTGTGTCCTTTATCTTTGATTTGGTAAATTGAATCACTATATCTCTCGGTAGCTTTCTCTCCCTTGCCACCACCGAGTTGATCCTAAATATCTTTTCTGTTTCTTCTTCGAGATATTCTTCGGGGTAGTCTGCAAATTTTGCTAAGTCTGGGATTATTCTTTCGAATAAATTTTCATTTAATTTTTCCGATAAGCCTCTTAACTTCAAACACTTTTCTCTGTAGCGTAGTTCCTGGTTTAGCAGTAGTATTTCATCTCTGTTTTGTTTTTCTTGTATTTTCTCAGTTGTTTTTACAGATTCTTTGGACTTATCCTTTAGCTGTTCTATTTCTTTTTTCATACCTTCTACTTCTTTATTTATCTTGTCCATTTTTTTACTCAATATTTCCGTTTCTTTTTTGTAGTCTTGCTTAATTTCTTTTCTGATGTCCTTCAATTCTTTTCTAATTTCTTGTTTAAAGTTTTTGAGTTCCGACCTGAGTTCTTCCAAAATTAAAGTATGTACCTCTGGGGGTTTTTGTAGCTCCAATGATGGCCTTCTCATCGTTAGGGTCTGGGACTGGATCTGAGCTGTCGTTTTTCTTGTGCTATAAGCCATTACCTTATTTTTAATCCCAGCTGATTTTATCTCTCTTTTTTTTCCTCTTCCTTTTTTTTCCTGTTGTTCCCAACCCTTTCCACTTACTTCTATCTACCTCTGCAGACTTGTACTATCAACCCTCTTGTTCAATATTCTATTTCACCTTCTTTTGTCTTTGATTCTTCTATCTCTATTTCTATGTTCCTCCCTCTCCCCTTTATATCCCTTCCCCCCTTTGTATCTCCTTTCCTTTTCTTGCCTCTGAAGTTGTTGTGTATTAACCAGGCTCAACTAACGCATATAACTTGTGACAGGCAACACTATATGTAATACAATGTAATACAATATATAATACAATACAATGTAGTTTTGTGTTATATTGTATAGTTAATTTGAAAATCTATATATAGTTGATTTCATTAACTAGTCCACCCAGGATAATAAGTCAAGTGTATTGGTTAATTAACCAATTAACCAGCTACTTATAATAGTCAGCCAAACCCAGTCCGTATAGTCCAAATAATCAGTATAATAAATCAGTTATCTGGGTAGCTGGCCTACATAGAATAGTTCATTAAGCCCAACAGGATCCGGTAAGCATATGCGTTCTCATTAACTAATTAACTAATGCTATCAACATATATATATATATACATTTATACACAGTCATATATGGTATCTTCTTCTTCTCTCTACAGTTGTTCCTTTTCCGTCTTCGCTTTCCTATTAGCTACAGTCAATCAGTGTTGTTCTTCCACCTTCCCGTGTTGACCTCTCTCTCTCTCTTTTCTCCTGTTATGCTGTCCCTTTTATTTTCTGTCCCTTTTGTTTTCTAGTTAAGCTTCAAGTTCAAAATAATAATGCAGTCCCTTGAGGGCAGTGTCAGGTTAAACGTGTCAGCCTCTTACTTCTGACAGAGGTGCTTTCAAGCAATGTTCAAAACAAGATTCCAAATACTTCAGCGGTTCCACGGTTTAAGCAAACCAGCCAAACTCAAATTTCCAAAAGTTACCTTCAAGGACATTTCCCTCTCCCCTCCGTATCTTGAGTTTTTGAGCCCTTAAATCAGGTCTAATTAACCAATTGTTTTAATCCTTCCCTCAGTTCTCTCACATCTTTCTTTGTTGTTCTGCTTCACAGCTGGTTCTGGGCTATTCAGTCCACCCTCCTTCTCTAGCCTCCTGTGGAAAGTACTGGTCTCCTAGCAGCTTGTTCTCAGTATACCATTAAAGTCAACCAAACGCTTGGTTAACTCTGTCCCAGCGTCCTTAAAGTCCCAAAGCCAAAAACTAAATAACAACTTGGCTGGAGCAGCAAAACAAAATGCTTTAACTTACTGGAGACACTTTCAATAGTCGCTATTTTCTCTTCTTCTTTCTCTCAGTGGCTTTCCCCTCTCCCTTTACTCCTTTTCACTTCTTCTTCTTCTCTTTTCGTCGTGTATAGCTTCGAAAATTATAAAGCCTTCTAAATTTCAAAGTTACCTTCCTCCCAGTCTTCTTTCACCAGAATATAAACTCAAAAAAAAAACATCAAATTCTCTACACCCAGGTGTAGAGGCAGTTCGCTTTGCAGCCGATGCGGTGAGGCTCCCACCCCAGACGGAGTCCAGCTGCGATAGGCGCGCCCCTTCGCTTTCGGTTCGTTCCCTCCGATGAAGCAAAGCCTCCGTTTCGCTCCCTAGGAGGGCTCCCCAAAAGCCACAACGGGACTAAACGCCCCCCCCTTTCCTTCCCAGGAAGGGGGTGCCTCCTTAGAGTCTAGTTTGGAGGCTCTAACTATTGCAGCAGATCGGACTGTGACGGAGCGCTTTCCCTCCGCGTCCGTCGCCTCCCGCGCTCAACCGGAAGTCGTCCTATCATAGGGTTTTCTTGGCAAGATTTGTTGAAAGGGGTTTTGCCTTTACCTTCCTCTTAGGCTGAGAGAGTGTGACTTGCCCAACCCAGTGGGTTTCCATGGCTCAGTGGGGATTTGAATCCTGGTCTACAGAGTCATAGTCCAGTGCTCAAGCCACTACATCACATCATCATTATTTATTTATTTATTTATTTATATCCCACCCTTCTACAAAATGCAATCGGGGCGGCTTACAACATTTAAAAATATACATTTAAGACCCTCCATCAATGCAATTAAATAATCCAAAAAATTAAAACATACTTAATAAATACTAAAAATAGCAATAAACAATGGCTGTATCAGGATTGGGCTAAATTAGATTTTTCTTTCTGATGGCTGAGTATCTTTTCAGGGAAGGCCCGCCGGAAGAGATCCATCTTAAGAGCTTTTTTAAAGCTATTTAAGGTGGTAATATGACGGATCTCATCTAGCAGGCAGTTCCATAATCTGGGAGCAATAGCCAAAAAGGTCCTCTGGGAAGTTGATGAGAGCCTAGATTTTAAAGGTTGTAACAATTTCCTCCAAGAGGACCGGAGTGCCCGGGGAGGATTATATGGAAGGAGGCGGTCCCGAAGATAGGTTGGACCCAAGCCATTTAGGCTTTAAAGGTGATAACCAACACCTTGTACTGGGCCCGGAAACTAATGGGCAGCCAGTGAGGTGATCTTAAGATCAGTGTTATATGGTCTCTTCTAGATGTACCCGAGACCAGTCTGGCTGCCATATTCTGTACTAGTTGAAGTTTCCGGACCAAGCACGAGGGTAGCCCCATGTAGAGTGCATTACAGAAATCAAGATGGAAGGTTACCAGAGCATGTACCACAGTCTCAAGGTCCCCAACTTCCAGGAAAGGGCACAGCTGGTGGATCAGCCGAAGCTGATAACAGGCACTCCTGACCATCGCATTTACCTGATTTGTCATCCGGAGCGACAAGTCCAGGAGTACCCCCAGACTGCGAACACAGTCCTTGGAGGAGAGCGTGACCCCATCCAGGACTGGAGGTTGTATCCTAATACCTGGTTTTGGAGCTGCTGCTGTGAGAACCTCCATTTTGTCTGGGTTCAGCTTCAGTTTGTTTTTCCTCATCCAGTCCATTGCTGCCCTAAGACAATCATTGAGAGAAGAGACACCATCTGAAGTCAGAGCCGAAAACTGAGACACGGAGGAATATACCTGGGTGTCATCAGCATAATGATAACATCCCACCCATGCCTCCAGATGATCTCTCCCAGCGGCTTCATATATATGTTGAATAGCATCGGGGACAGGATGATGCCTTGTGGAACGCCACAATTAAGCTCTTTCCTTGCAGAGCGACTGTCTCTGAGCATCACCCTCTGGAATCTACCCGAGAGGAAGGAACGGAACCACTGCAACACAGTGCCTCCAATTCCTAACCTTCTCAGGCAATCCAAGAGGATGTCATGATCTATTGTGTCAAAAGCCGCTGAGAGATCCAGTAGCACCAACAGGGTCACACTACCCCTGTCAATGTTCAGACGGAGGTCATCAGCTAAGGCAACCATGGCCGTCTCAACTTCAAATCCATCCTAAAGCCAGTTTGAAATGGATGTAGATAATCGGTTTCTTCCAAGACAGCTTGGAGTTCGTTCACGTTAATGTGGTAATGTGTGTTCTCAAAAATTGACCTGTTTTCCCTCCCACAGTAGGATTACCTTCAAAGTAATCTTAGTCTTAGCAATCTCACTTGCAAATTGAGCTTGTGTGTACTTTCCAATGACCAATCACAAAACAAAGCACACTAAATGCAAGATATATAGGTGAGGAAAATCATGTGCCGTGACAGACATCTTTTGCCACTTTAGGAAGCACCCTTCTACAAACCAGCTAAACAAATCATCTAAGTTTGGGTATGTGTTAAAGGAGCCAACGTGGTGTAGTGATTTGAGTGTCGGACTACGACTCTTGAGACCAGGGTTTGTATCCCTGCTCAGCCATCAAAACCTACTGGGTGACCTTGGGCAAGACACACACTCTCATCCCTAAAACAACAATAACAGCAACAACCCTCTGATAGGGTCACAGTAGGGTCGCCCTAAGTTGGAAATGACTTGAAGGCACAGAACAGCAAAAATGTGTTAAAGGGTGTGAAGCATTTTCACAACGTCCAGAACACTCTCCCTGCCCCTTCCCAAAGACCATTGCCTTTAAGACAGATCAGACCTTTAAGACCCAGCCACAACTTCAACCCATGTCAACCATGGTTTTCCCCCCTCCAACACAGAATCACGCAAGGTGCTTGCCCTGTTGGCAGATCCTGGCATTCTTTGACTCCAGTGTCATCAGATCATCTCTTCCTCTTTGGCGGGTTCACCACTGACAAACAGCCACTCAGTAAGTAAAAAGCCCTTTCTGTATGCGGGCATCAAACGTGTGCCTCAGACTTACTTTTTTGCCTTCCTATTGATGATGGCATGAAACAATAGATGTCTGGGGCAAGGCTGGGCAGGATGTGTGTTTACCATTTATTTTTAAGGTGGCTAAGAAGGTTTTTAAAATGGTCCAGTTCATTGCGTGCCACCCAACGAAGGCCAGATTTTCCTGTCATATTCTGTGTTGCATAACTTTGCACATGCATAGCTACGTAGCAGAGGTGGAAAGGAGCCCTGTTAATGAATTGTGAAGGTGACTAATGGGACACCAACAAGAGTGTCCCAATGCGCATTGGCACTTGCTGGCTTTGGTGTCCCAATGTGCTTCAGTCCTGATGCTCAACGGTCCACTTTGCTGGCTCCCCTATGTAGTAATGTTACTGCAGCTCCTGCAGCATTACAGAACTCAATTCTCTCTCCCTCAGACATAAGTCCACTTATGAAGGCGCAAGTCCCCAAGTGAATTCCAGCCAATGTCTTAACATAAGATATTTTGTATGAATTTCAACATCCGCATTCTCTTGGCTACCAACTCACTTTGCTTTCCTTTAACGAGTTTAATGTTTGTGAAGGAAGTTTGGAAACACTTTAATGCTCCCCCTCCCTCTTTCACAACAGGCTTTCACTTTTTGTCAAAAAGAGAGAGAGAGGAAATATCCCTGATTTTTAAAGTATGACAAATTAATGAAAATATTTATGTGTGGGGTTGGGTGGGATTCTCCATTGGGTTTTGTATTTATTTCTTGAGCCTACAGTTGAAGGGTAGTCAAAAGCTTCAGACAACACTGCTGAGTTTGACTCTTGGGTCAGAACAAAACTAAATACAACTTTTTTGTCAGTATTAGTAAACTATTTTCCATGTGTTTGGGGAGTGTGCTCACAGTTTCCGCTCTGCGCATTGCAGGTGACGCCTGGATCTACTGCATCAGTAAAAATGAATGGATACAATTTGAGCACAATTACTCAGAGAAACCCCGGTAAGGAAAGCATAACAACGCTGCACTAGAACAGCTCCTCCAACCTTGTGCCCTCCAGTTGTGGGGTGGGTGGGAGGTATAGCGTGTGATTGGAGTTGTAGTCCAACACATCCAGAGGTCCCTGGCCTTTGGGGAGGTTGCCGTACAGCCAGCTTTGAACATCCCTAGCCTGTCAATCAGTCACTGATTTCCTTATTTTTCTCCTAGAACTGCCCTGATTGTCACTGACGGGGTTCTTAGCTTCATACTTTGGATCTTGGCCGGTTTTTCCTTTGAAGTCCAAAAAGGAATACTGCTTGGTTTTATGCAGGGGGTGGGTGGGAGTACTGCCTGAGGCCCCACATCCTCCCACTGTCCAGGAGGGTGGCTCCTGCTCTTGTTGACCCAGCGAGGAAGGGAGGGAGGGGGGGAGGCAGTTCAGACCATACAGGAAGCAGCTGGTCTCAGCTTTGTCAGCTGGGGGGGGGGCAGGGGCAAACAAAGGTACACTCTCAAATGGAGTGTACCCACCTTTTCCTTCCCCCAGGAGCCCAGAACAGCCAGATTTCCCCTTCCCCCTCCTGTAAGAAGGAGCAGCAGGATATCCTCTTGAGGTTTGACAGAGGTTTTTGGAGAGGCTGCACAGGCAGGAGAAGAACCCCCTGCCCACTGTCTAAAAAAGAGACCTTACACATGCATAATTCACTAGTTGTCTTTTTAAAAATATATTAATCCATTACTTTTTAACGTCTGTATGCTGTGAATTTTTAATTATTTTGAATGTTTTAAACCATTTTGAGTCTGAAACTGAGAAAAGGGCAGGATATCAAAAAATATAGCAACAACAGCCAATGTGTTCTTGCATTTCATAAACATCTGTTTTGAATCAGAGTACTGGGAACCTACTGTAGCATGCCATCATGGAAATATGGGGTTAGAATCATAGAGTTGGAAGAGACCTCAAGGACCATCAAGTCCAACCCCCTGCCCTGCAGGAATACACAATCAAATCATTCCTGACAGATGGCCATCCAGCCTCTGTTTAAAAACCTCCAAAGCAGGAGACTCCACCACACTCCAAGGCAGTGTATTCCACTTCCGAACAGCTCTTGCGGTCAGGAAGTTCTTCCCAATATTTAGGAATCCTAAATGTTGAATCCTGTGGGTACTCCAGAGTAGACCCATTGAATTGATGGGATTGATCTACATATCAACTCACCATTTGACAGTTCAGTCAATGGGTCTAATCATTTTGAGATTAACCAGCAGCATTCAGGAGCCCTGGTGGCGCAGTGATTAAATGCTAGTCCTGCAAGTCACCACGTTGCAAGTTCAATTCCAGCAGGCTCCAAGGTTCACTCAGCCTTCCATCCTTTCGTAGGTCGGTAAAATGAGTACCCAGCTTGTGGGGTGCAATTAGCTAACACACATTGGAAACTGCTTAACACAGTGTAGATGTGTAAATTGCTGTTGCTTAAAATAATTTGTAAGCCGCTCTGATAGCCTTGTGGCTGAAGAGTGGGGTATAAATAACTAACTAAATAAAACTAAAAATAACTAAAAGTTTTGTAATTGGAGATATGATGTCCTGTGGAAGGATGGGTATAAATACAATAAACACCATGGAATTCTGCAGATTAGCTGCAGGTTGCTCACTGTTGAGACTTTCTGTCCTGGCCCTCAGCTTCAAATGCATCACACCTCCCTGGGTTAGGTATATGGTAGCTGCCAGCTGAGACGCCTGTTTCTTTCCCATGGCCCTTCCCCTTCTTGCCCGGTCCTAAAGTGTTCCTCTCTGTCTTTAGGCCACCACTCATCTTGGTGTTCTCACTGCTTTGTGTTCTGTTTTACAGGCTCTGGCACACCGCCTGCGCAAGTGACGAGGGCGAGGTGATTGTCTTTGGTGGCTGTGCCAACAACTTACTTGCGCATCAGAGAGCAGTAAGTCTTTCTCCACCTCCACGCCTGTGAGCTCTGAGTTGCCGGGTTTTGACTGGGGGCGCTGGAGGTGTGTGTGGAAAAAACAGCTTGGTATCCCCTTAGTAAAACTCTGTAGCCAAGTCCTGTTTGTCACCTGCAGAGCATAAAGTGTGGGCAGTGTACTTAGGCAGAGTAACACAGGTGCCAGGTGGGTGGTGGTATGATAAAGCTCTCCCACTGTGGCCTCCTGGGTATTGGGGTGGAGGCACAGTAGAAGCTGCGCTCAGCAGCATCAGGCTGCCATGACACGGCCAGGCAAAACTGTTGTGCCAGGAGGCATTGGGTACCTCCACGTGCAACACCCGTGAGAGTACTTACCATTGTAAAACCCACAATTATGGCAACATTAAGGCACCAAGAAGATTCTGGCCTCTCCTGCCAGGTCATCTCATGTGGTCGCTTTGATGCAAGAGTTTCTGCCTTTACACATTCCACTGGCCTGTTTGGGACACTCTACCTGGACTAAAGGGAGCTCAGCTGAATCCACCTATCTGTCTTCCTTGGGGAGGAAGGTGAAATGGGATGCAGTAAGAGGCCATGTTTACTAAAGTACAGACTGATCCTTTGCTTTTCAGCTGTGGAAAACTTGGTGGTCTAACCTAAGAAAAATAGGGATGAAACTTGATTTGAGGTTGCTCAGCTGACATTTAGATTTCTCCATCAAACCCACTGGACACAGAGCTACAGTAGCCTGGTCTTGTCACTAATCTCTGACCTCAGTCCAGGACTTCTGCCCTTGGTCCTACCTGGAAAATAGATGTTCCACATAATGTGGCTGCCAGTCCATTACTGGGCAAAGTGCTGGTTGTGACCTATAAAGCCCTCTGCTGCTTGGTTCCCCATGATCTTCTGTCAGCTTGCCCAGGTTTTGAGATCTTTGAGGGAATCATGAAGTGGTAGAAATACAGGATAGAGTTTTCTCTGTGGCAGCTCCCAGAGTTTGGAACTCCCAGAAACTATTTCTGTTCTGACAGACTTTAAGGACTTGATGCAAGGGCTTTTCATATGGTGCCGATTTTTATTTCTTAATGGATTTGTTTTAAATGATAGTTTAATTGCATTTTAACAAAATCTGCTTATATGTTTTGACTTACATGTTTTTATAACTGCTATGAGTTTTATTTTTGGAGAATAACAAGAACACAGGCTGCGATCTCAGAAGAGGGGGTGGGCTATAAATATTTTAATATAAATAAATAGTTGGAATCCTCTGACCCCCCATTTCATTTTTACAACAGTCTTGTGAGGGAGGCTGGGCTGAGAAACTCTTTTGACTGTGTGAAGGCAAAGCAGGTTTCAAGTTTGCCAAGGATTTAGTTGCTCTGGGCTAAGTCAAACGTTGTGTCCTCTGCCCTGCCGGCTCCTGGGGCTGGCCTGAAAATCAAACATGCTTTTTGAGTTGTGAGATTCAATATTAACTGTTGTATTTTCCCCCTTTTTTTACCCAGGAGCATAGTAATGAGATACTTGTGTTTTCTCTTCAACCAAAATCTCTTGTAAGGTATAGTTAAAAAAAACAAAACTCTTCATACTTCTACTTACTTCCTGGTTGAATATACAAGATGGGAATTTAGGGACATGAATTATGGCATGAGAGTATCCGTGAAATGGGAGCAAGAATAAGTGCCAGGTGAAGAGCTTCTATCAGCCTTCTCTAAACAGGGGACCTCCAGACTTGTTGGCTTACAACTTCCATCATCCCCAGTCATCTGTGCTGGCTGAGGATGATTGAACTACAACTGCCTTCTCCTGAGGCTTGCCTGCTTTGGAAAGGAAAGCATATCACTTTTGTCTATTTTATAATCTCCGTGGAGCTGCATTTGTTTCCTCCTTGGTATCTGAGATAAGGACAGCTGTACCTATTGAATGTCTTCCTGTTTCAGATCGCTTAACAGACTCTAAATCCATCTCCCTGCATGGAGTTCAGTAATGGGAGGACAGTTTTTCCTGGTACTTTCCAAATGTTCCAGCCTGTGGTCAAGGATGATGGGAGTTTTCTCCCCAGTCAGAGGACATCAAGTTTGGGAAGCCTGTGCTGGGGGTCAATATGGTTGGGGTGGGGCCTGTTTTGCAGAATATACCCTGACAGCTAAAAACATTGGGAGTGATTCTTCCATAGCCAGCTGAAATTTATCCATAGGCCATCTCTTACTCTTTCAAAAAGTCACTCATGGCAAGAAGGGGAATACTTTATAGTAGTGCTTCCCAAGCTGTCTGATGGCAGGGACCAGTGACTGGGGAAAAAATAATGTTCCATGAAGCGGTATCCCATTTCTGCAAGTTGGCTAGTTTTTTTTCCTGAACATTCACCAAGGGCAGGAATGGATGGCTTGTGGACTGGAACTGGTCCTTGGGAACTGATCTAAAGCAGTGCAGGGAGGGGGGAGGATTGTACAGACTTCAACTCACAGCATTCCTTACCATTGCCTAGGGCAGATGGGAGATGCAGTCTAGCAACATTTGTGCTCCTGCTTTACAGAAAAGGAGAAAGCGGTGAGGGCAGGTCACAGTCATGGTGGGAGAGACCAATGTTTATCAGTAGATTAACTGATCCCGAAGAAGTCTTAGGCTGGAACGCTGCTTGTGTTGGCAGCCGAGGGCTCTGATATTGTATCACCTTGGAGGAATAGGGTGCTCAGAACCACGTTTTTGTCGACTTTCCTTCACTGCTGTTCTGCTGCCTTTGAAAAAGTGGAGCTGCTGGTGTGGTTCACTGACAGGATGCCAGCCAGTGTTTCAATTACCAGTCAAAATGTAGCCCATTTTGCTCCCTTACTGAATAAAATCAATGGGCAAAAAAGGCAGGGGGTCCTCATCCTGCAGTGTGTCCTAAACTGTCTGGTCTGAACTCTTTACCTTTTGTTCTTTCCAGACTATGCCTGGAGGCCATCATGTGCTTCAAAGAGATCCTGGCTGGCTCCTGGCACTGCCTGCCCAAGCACTTGCTCCACAGTCTCCACCAGCGCTTTGGCAGCAACAACACGTCCGGCTCCTAGGAAGGAAGAGCAGCTGCTGCCCCCCCTCCGGTCCCCTCACTGGCCACTTTTGTGCATGGATGAGCCCTTCCAGGAAGAGATGGAACAGTTCCACCGTCCTCGGGTGGGAGAGAGTGACATTTGTATAGGCTAAATATTTTGCAGTGTAGGTAGTGGCTTCTCTGCTTTGACCTCCTTGTGTTGCGTGTGAATGGCTTAGAGAGAGAACCTATTTTTGTGTAAAAAATTGTTTGCAATAAATGTATTTAATGCAAATATGGAAGTTTATTATTTCAGACATGAAAAAAGCTCTTGCTGACCTGCTCCAGCTATATCGGCTGAGCCCACTGAGCCCTAATCTTTAAAGAAAAGGGATTGTAACACTTGGAAGAAAATGCTGCTAAAGGGAGAGGGTCTGGGACAGGAATTTAATGCCCACCAGAATGGGATTTCTGCAAGGCAAGAGAGAAAATAGCAGCAGCCTTCTGAACTGAATGTCATGCCTAAGTGAAGACATTCACTACTGATCCCTTGTGATTGTCTAGCACTTCACAGTACAGATAGACTCCCGGACTCTGTAAATAATAGTGAAATCTATTAAAATGAATGACTTTGGGCCCAAGCATGCCGTAGAGTCACCATGGAGGACTTTGAAAAAATATGGTCTCTCTAGGCATCTTCTGATGCGGGTAAGTGAATCCATTGGGGGTACCATACATTCTCCTGCCAGAAGCCTTACAACAAGGCTGTAAAGTAGGCTGGCATTATTCACATATTATCCACAGCCAAAATGTGAGGCTTCACAGCTTAAAGTCTTAGAACTGGGAAGAGTCTCAAGAGGTATCTAATCCAACCCCATTCTGCCATGCAGGAATGCACAACACAAGCATGCTTGAAAGATGCCCATCCAACTTCTGTTTAAAGACCCCCAAAGATGGAAAGTCTACCACCCTCTGAGGTAGTCTGTTCTACTTCTTACAGTAAAAAAGTTCTTCATATTTAGACGGAATCTCTTTTCTTTCCATTTGAATCCAATGGTTTGTGTCCTAGTCTCTGGAACAGCAGAAAACAAGCTTGCTTCATCATCTACATGACATCCCTTCAGATATTTAAAGACACTATCATGTCTCCTCTCTGCCTCTCCAAAGTAAACATACCCAGCTCCCTTAGTCATTCCTTATAAGGCTTGGTTTCCAGATCTTTGACCACCTTGATCGTTCTTTGGACCTGTTCCAGATGGTCAAGAAACTTGAACTGTGGTTACCAAAACTGGACACAAGATTCCAGGTGAGGTCTGACCAAGACAGAATAGAATGGCACTACTATTTCCCTCATTGGCACACTCTTGACTCAGGTTTATTTTGTAGTCTGCTAAGACTCTTAGATCCACATGTTGTTTGTAGCTAAGGAAAAAAAGGGCCAAACTCTTAGTCAATTGTTATTCACCAGCCTGTATAGAATGGGTTTTCCTACTTTAATTGTTCTTCTATGGAGACAGCAGCCAGACTAAAGAAAGTGAACTTCCAGAGCTAATAAGGAGATTATAGGCCTTAACCAGTCATCTTAAAATATCAGCCAGTTAATTTTGGCTGAATGCACCATCCTATTTCAAACCAAGCTTCTAATGAGTGTCCCAAAATTAGGATGAGGTTAGGCTTAGAAAAGGCTGCATCCAGAAACAGGTTTCTTCCCACTGTAATAATCTGGATTTGGATGTGCTCCATCCCAAACATTCAGGCTTAGTAACATGCTAGAGAACAAGAGCAAGCAGATTTGAAGCTTCTTTGTTTTCCATTGGAGTGCTGAAGACTCAACCAGAGCAAGGTACAAAAACAGCTGCGTAGAAGGTGAATGTGGATTTGTGGAGAAAGGTCCCACTTCTGAGCAGACAGGGATCTTTTTTCCAGAACCAGAAAGAGCTCATGCTAAAATCTGCTCCTGTTGTCCTCCAGGCTTTCTTGCCTAATTTAGAAGGGATAGGTGGGGGTCACCACTGCAGCTTTAAACTTGGAAATCAAAAATCCATGCTGATCTGTTGCAAATAACCTGGAGATCTCCCAATACACCCTGATCTGGCTTCTGCCTGTGCCAAACTAGAGCATAATCCCCTTTTGACTAGAGGTTCACCCTCAAGCAAGAAGAAATTGGAGCTCATTGGAGAGCCCACTCTGCTCTTCCTCCTGCTGATTAAAAAACAGCTATAATCAGTCATTTCAAGAGCAGAGGACTTTATTAGCAAAATGGGAAGCAGTTCCACGAATGGCATCACACTCCTATCATTGGGAAAAGCAGTCCAAAGTTGCCAGATGGTGGCGCAGCCAGCTGTTGCTCTCACTTTCTTTTCATACTCAGGAGATTGGGGGCAGACACTTTCACTTTGCCTGGGATATTTCTGGACAGATCTGTATCCTGTGCAAAAGGATCACACACATCCATCACAATTAGTAATATGCAGAGCAAGAAACACTGCTCTATCAACAAGGACACAATGGCAAAGGTCAGGCACACTTTTACTTTGGTAGCGAATGCGGGGTTCCAATGCACAACAGTATAGCACTTTGCGCAACAACAGCCCCCAACAGAGCCATGGGGCACTGGTAATCTAGAACAGAGGGAAGTAGTAAGTCATGGGTGCCCCACTGTGCCACAAGGCATCTTGCACATCATTACAGTTCTCTAACATGGCTGTGTATCATGCCAGGGACACAGTTCCATCCCTGTAAAGTTACACATCGCAGCCCATGACGCAGGATCTCAGCCACCATTTTCCCCAAATAGGACAGCACTGGAGGAAGTTCCCTGAATTCCACCTTACAGACCACATGATTGCAGTCAAAGGACCACTGAGGCTTCCCAGCTTACTGTTGCCGTCTGCTGCAGGGGTGACCAACTGTCAGAGGCTAGGGGGTTACTCTGTACCCCCTTAGAGAAGAGAGGGTTTTGTATCCCCAAATGGCCCCTATGGAATGGTTGGGAAAATTTCATTATGTTTTGGACCTCTGAGACACTTCAGGCCAAGGAGGGCTTCTTCCCCCAAAAGGACATGACCTGGAAGTCAACTTCTGGGTCACCTCCTGTTGGAAAAAAGGTCCCTCTTAAATACGGTAAACTCACAGCTGCTGTCTTTGCTTGGAAGACAACTGGACCTGATTTCCAGACTGCCTGCTTCAGCACTGTACCACGCACAGAGATGGGGCTTCCTTACCTTCACACTGCGAAAGAGATCCTTTTCTCGAGGAGTCGCCTCCTTGGACTGCATGAAATTATGCAAAGCAGTTTTGGCAGCTGTTGGGAAGACACAAGGCATGACTTTACCAAAAAGTATCAACAGCAAAGATGGAAAGATACACAACTAGGTCCAGAAACAAGTAACAGCTTCTAGCCAACAGCCTATATATATATCCTGTCAGCCTACTGTGCAAAACATTGGGCACATCACCAGCCAAGGAGAAAAAACATTGAAATTTCTACCTAGTTACCTAGAGGCAATTCCTAGTCGCCATAGATGAATAGTTAAATGTGCTTGTTTAAGCCCAATGCATTCTGGGCTGTCCTGTCCCTTTTAGGTGGACAACTATGTGTGGGGAAGGATTAATTCCCCTGCCCCCCCCCAACAATGTGCAACGCTATCTCCTTTTCCAGCAACATGGTGACAAGAGGCATCAGAGAAAGGTGGGATATAAATAAATAATTATTGTTGTTGTTATTGCCTCAGGGGCTGGTGGATTCTCCTTCTTTGGAGCTCTTTATACAGAAGCTGCATGGGCATCATTAAGGAGTGCTTTAGCAGTGGATTTCTGCATAGCAGAATGGGGTTGGATTAGATGGCCCCAAGGTCCCTTCCAACTCTATGATTCTATGGGGCTTAGAAGCAGTGTCAGGGCTCCACATACTCCCTACACTGGCCTATAAGCACAAGTGCCAGTTCTGAGGCCCAAAGGCAGCCAGACACCCTGACCATTTCCTTGTAGTCCCCAGACCTCTCTTAGACTCTCTGACGCACTGCTCTCCCAGGAAAAAAACTGGCTAGCAGGACCAGCTGGCTAGAAAAAGAGAGGCTACAGACAGCATGCCGTACCTTTCCCTTTCTTCTGTGTGCCCGGCGTCAGCTTGACTTTGTATCTTTAAAACAAAAGCAAAAGAACAAGCAATGGGTGTTTAATGGGAGGCAGACAAACACCATGCGCTGCCACTGAGGCCAAGGGGTGTCGCCACCCTCACTCACTTGTAGTTGGTCATGGCCGAGTACGGCGCACAAATCGGCACAGCGAAGAGGAGGATGTCTTCTGAGTGGGGCTGCCCTGTCAGAGAATCAAAGAGGGTCTCCCCTTCCTGGAACAACAAAGGACATCATCATCATCATCATCATCATCTAAATTTATTTATATCCCGCCCCTCTGCTAAAAACAATCGGGGCAGCTTCCAACAATTAAAACATTATAATAATGACTAAAAACACCACCCACCCCCACCCTCCCCCATCAAAAGACATTAAACACTATAAAATTAAAACCTTCTAACTAAAAACACATTAAAAACAAATATATACATAATTTTTAAAAGCCAGGAGACGTAGCTCCTGAGGCCGGGATCTAATCAGGAAAGGCCTGCCGAAAGAGATCCGTCTTTAGTGCTTTTTTAAAGCTACTCAAGCTCGTCATCTGACAGATCTCGTTCAGCAGGCCATTCCATAATTTGGGGGCAATTACTGAAAAGGCCCTCTGGGAGGTTGCAGACAGCCTAGATTTTTGTGGCTGAAGCAGATTCCTCCCAGAGGACTGGAGTGCACGGGGAGGATTGTATGGGAGGAGGCGTACACAGTACACAGGGGTCTTCCTTGCTGGAGGGGGTCTGACCAGCATTTTTGCCATCTTATCTGTGTGGTCTTTGTATATTTTATACCAGTCTTTCTCAAATCTTTTTACCCTGGAGGAAATAATTCTCAGCTCTCAAGGAACCCCTGCACAAAAAATTATTCTATTTACAGCTTTTTAAAAAAGTTTATTTTTTCCAACCACGATCTCTTGCAGAATCCTCTCACAGAACCCCAGGGCTCCAGGCAACCCTGGTTGAGAAGCCGTGTATGGTACAAATGCTTTAATGTACAAAGGGGTTCTTTGAGAGCTGAGAATTATTTCAAGGGTTCCTCCAGGGTAAAAAGATTTGAGAAAGGCCCACTGCTTTGAGGGCCCATTGGGTGAGGAAAGTGTGTACAGAGATATGTTCTGCCATGGATAGTGAGTGTCTGCCTTTCTGCTTCCACAAAGGACCTCCACTTCCCACCCCACTCTCCCCTTATCCACAGGCTTGTCAGTCCTCAATCCCCTGATTTTATAATTCCCATTGTCCAGAACATACTCCCCTGCCTGGGAGGGTGGTGGAGTCTCCTTTTTGGAGATTTTTAAACAGAGGCTGGATGGCCATCTGTCTGGAGTGCTTTGATCAGGTATTCCTGCAGGGCAATGGGCTGGACTGGATGGCCCTTGTGGTCTCTTCCAACTCTATCATTCTATGATTCAAACACTCCAATCAAACTGGACTCTCCTGGTCCTTGAGTTCACCTTCAGGCTTCCTCTAAATCCACACTGAATTCAAGTTCTTTGTCACCTTTTCTTTTCCATGGATCCTACTGATGCATCTGGTCACATGAGATCTCTCCAAACAGCCTGAGGCTCAAAGAGAATGTAGAAAAGAAGGTAGAACTTGACTCCACAATTTAATTTCCTAAAAATCCCATTAAAAAAAAAAAAGAGTTTCTAGCGCTCATACAGAGGCAAAGATTCATTTGGAAGTGTGTGGCCAAGGTCTGCTGAAATTTTGGAAGCCAGAGAGTAAGGAATAAGAATTCCAGCATAGAATCATAGAAATTGTAGAGTTGGAAGAAACCACGAGGGCCATCCAGTCCAACCCCCTGCCACGCAGGAAATCACGATCAAAGCATCCCTGACAGATGGCCATCCAGCCTCTGTTTAAAGACCTCCAGGGAAGGAGACCCCACCACGCTCTGAGGGAGTGCCGAACAGCTCTGACTGTCAAAAAGTTCCTCCTAATGTTGAGGTGGAATCTCTGTTCCTGGAGCTTGCATCCATTGTTCTTCCAGTCTCTGGAGCAGCAGAAAACAAGTCTGCTCCATCCTCAATGTGACACCCCTTCAAATACTTACACAGGGCTATCATATTGCCCCTTAACCGTCTTTTTTCCAGGCTAAACATACCCAGCTCCCTAAGTCTTTCCTCATAAGGCATGGTTTCCAGACCTTTCATCATTTTAGTCGCCCTTCTCTGGACATGCTCCAGTTTGTCAATATCCTTTTTGAATTGTGGTGCCCAGAACTGGACACAGTATTCTAGGTGAGGTCTGACCAAGGCAGAATAGAGCGGCACTATGACTTCCCTTGATCTAGACACTATACTTCTATTGATGAAGCCCAAAATCGCATTGGCCTTTTTAGCTGCTGCATCACACTGTTGGCTCATGTTCAACTTGTGGTCTACTAGGACTCCTAGATCCCTTTCGCACGTAATCTCATTCAGCCAGGTCTCCCCCATCTATATCTATGCATTTCATTTTTCCGCCCTAAATGCAGTACCTTACATTTCTCCGTATTGAATTTCATTTTGTTAGCTTTGGCTCAGCTCTCCAGTCTATCCAGGTCATTCTGAATTTTGATCCTGTCCTCTAGGGTATTAGCTACTCCTCCTAATTTGGTGTCATCTGCAAATTTGATAAGTATGCCCCTAATTCCCTCATCCAAGTCATTGATAAAGATGTTGAATAGCATTGGGCCCAGGACAGAACCCTGTGGCACCCCACTGGTCACATCTTTCCAAGACGAAGAGGAGCCACTGCTGAGCACCCTTTGGGTTCGGCCGGTCAACCAATTACAAATCCATTGAACAGTTAACTTGTCTAGCCCACATTTTACAAGCTTGTTTGCAAGAATGTCATGAGGAACTTTGTCAAAGGCCTTACTGAAATCAAGGTATGCGATATCCACAGCGTTCCCTTCATCTAGCAAGCTGGTAATTTTATCAAAAAAAGAGATCAGATTAGTCTGGCATGACTTGTTTCTCTGAAACCCATGTTGACTTTTTGTGATTATGGCATTGCCTTCTAAATGTTCACAAACTCTCTATTTAATGATCTGCTCTAGAATCTTCCCTGGTATTGATGTCAGACTAACTGGACGATAATTGTTGGGATCCTCTTTTTTCCCCTTTTTGAAGATGGGAACAACGTTTGCCCTCCTCCAGTCTGCTGGGACTTCTCCTGTTCTCCAGGAGTTCTCAATGATTATTGCCAATGGCTCTGAGATTACATTTGCCAGCTCTTTTAATACTCTTTTAATATGCAGTTGGGGCAGAGTGCCAATGCCCTGTTCCATTGCTGGTACCAATCGGAGTAAGAGAGAGCAAAGGTAAAATGGTGCAATGATCCTGAAATGGGGGAGTGGGTGAACTGTATACATATCTGATCAATCTGAGTGACTTCTCTGAATCAAAGGGTGCAGTACAGAATTGCATAGGTGCATATGGAAGTTTGCATGAAGAAAGCAAAACCCAGCTGATCATCAAATGTGGGGCAAACCATCCTTCAGGAAGATAGAATTTAAAGACATAGCCATGTTGGTCTGGAATATCAGTAAGCTTGGGGATCTTGTAGCATCTTTGAGACTAAGTGAGAGAAAGAAGTTGTAGCACAAGCTTTCACAGACTTGGTCTACTTCCTCAGATGCATCAAAAGTTTTAAGCTACTGTTTCTCTCTCAGTTTGTTTCAATGGTGCTACAAGATCCCCTTGCTTACACCCTTCGGGAAGGCAGAGGCACTCAGTCTCCAAGAGCAGGTGGGCCTAAAGTCTAAATCCTCCCAAACATTCCTCCAGGCATTTAGAGCCTCATTATTTACCTCATTTGTGTGCTGATCCTGGTCCGGCTCCTCCTGCAAAAAGGGAAAGGAAACCGTGAGCCACCAGCCGAAGGAAGGAGAGAAACATCTGGCTTGTGAAACTCCGTTCAGCTCAGCTTTGGCAACCTAAGGGCTGGAAGAAAGGAAGCCTCTTTCTCAAAACTGCTTCCTTCAGCATTTCCCACTACTAGCTGTACCCAGCGTATCATACGATCAGCATATCAGGCAAAACATCTGAAAGAAACTATTCCAGAACACGGCCTCACAGCCCGGAAAAAAACCCAAGGAAAATGTATCATACACTGTTACAGGAGATTGTAAAGGTTATAAATTTTACTTTACTCCACTGAGTGGATGGCTCTCTCTTCCCTTCCTCCCCGCTTGGATCCCTTTTCGCTGCCGCTGCTGAGATTGGAGAGGGGAAGGATGGATCTCTCCTCTCGCCCCCGCTCCCAGATCCCATCCTCCTGTTGCTGCCGCCAGGACCGGGGAGGGGGAGAATGGGTCTGTCCTCCCTCCCCCCCCAACGGATCCCTTCTTGCTGCCATCACTGGGCCCGGGGAGGGTGGGTCTCTCCTCCCTTCCTGCCCCCACAAATCCCTTCCTGCCGCTGCCATTGCTGGCACTGGGGAAGAGGAGGATGGCCTGATCTCCCTGCCCCCGTTTGGCCTCGGAAGTCCACAGCTTGGCGGCAGTGGCTTCCCCCACATCACTAAGTGTGCACCCCCCATGCCGCCATAGGCATGTCCCCCCACACCCATGCTACTCACACCCACACCCACCAACAACGTCTGCAACAATGGAGAACCCCTCTGCTGCCACCATGTTTAGCAAGGACTTAAACTTCCACATGATTCTGCCTCCAATGTGCTGATTGGCTGCCCAACAGAGAGCTTTGACTGGTTGGTAAGTTTCCTAAGCAGCCAGTCAGCACACCGGAAATGGCAACATACCTAAGAGAATTATATATTAAGAAGATGTGAAGGTATTGCAAATGCCATAAGTATGGGAACGGGGAATTATAATACCCATCAAAATGTTATGCACGTCTTATATAATCTCTGTCCCACCCATGTAGTGGTCAGCCTGCTTATGTCAGTCAGCCTGAATGTAGCTGTATCGTTCTGCTCTATAGCTCTGAGCTGTACTGTACTGACTGCTAGGATATGTAGTCACTGTATTTGGAGTCCTTGACTCAGTGTAAATATTCTTAGAATCATAGAATCATAGAATTGCAGAGTTGGAATTACAGAGGGCCATCCAGTCCAACCCCCTGCCACGCAGGAAATCACGATCAAAGCATCCCCGACAGATGGCCATCCAGCCTCTGTTTAAAGACCTCCAAGGAAGGAGACCCCACCACGCTCTGAGGGAGTGTGTTCCGCTGCTGAACAACTCTTACTGTCAGAAAGTTCCTCCTAATGTTGAGGTGGAATCTCTGTTCCTGGAGCTTGCATCCATTGCTCCATGTTCCAGTCTCTGGAGCAGCAGAAAACAAGCCTGCTCCATCCTCAGCGTGACATCCCTTCAAATACTTAAACAGGGCTATCATATTGCCTCTTAACTGTCTTTTTTCCAGGCTAAACAAATCCAGCTCCCTAAGTCTCTCCTCCTTCTTGCTATGTCTTAGTAAACATAGCAAGACACTACCTATGTGTCTTGTGTGACCTCTTTTACCCAACTGGGACTGCGTGGACTGCTGCTGCCATCATGCATTGTCTGGACCTCTTCACATGCTCAGAGGATCCAGCAGCTCCTGCTTGACAATTTCAACCTTTCGGAAACCCCACAAGCTGAGAAATTCCACACACAATTGAGGGCTTGACACCCCCCCCCACAGGAATACCAGGGTGCTGGACTGGGAGGGCAGGGCCAGACTCAGCCCCAGCTTCGCACCCCTTGCTTTGCAGGATCCCCCCCCCCCAACTGGCACCCTGAGCTGATGGGAGGGTTGACAAAGAGGACAGGGGAGGAGAGCTGGGGGCCCAATCCCCACCAGGCTTCAGAAGACCACCCCCCACACTCTGGTGTTTTTACCTTCTCGTCTGGAGGGTCTTCCAAAGCAACAGCCTCCAACTCAGGGGTTAATTCTATCCTGACCTCCTGTGCAGTCCTCTGGCCCCCTCGGGGTTTCTGGGGCTGTTTCTTCATGGACTCTTGGTTTGTCTTTCCCTTTTTGGCTTTCTTTGGTTTCTCTTCCTTGTTTGATCCTGCAGACTGGAATTGGAAGGTAGTGGAAATTAGGAGCAAAGGAAGCTGCCCTTCTACTGACCTGGATCCTGGCCACCTCCTGCCCAGTATTGCCAACTCTGACTGGCAGAAGGGACTCGCCAGGGTTTCCGGCAGGTCCAGAGTGTCCTGGGATTCCACGTTTGCCTCCCACCAAGTACTATAAACACAAGAAACTGGCTCCAATTGAGTCAGAGTTTTGGTTCATCCTGCTCAGTATTGCCAGCTCTGACTGGCAGCCACAGCTCTTGCCTGGGCTTCAGGCAGGATTTTCTCCTTGCTTTGCTTGGAGATCCCCGGAGGCCTCCCATCCAAGAAATCCCAAGAACCACAGAGAAAGCGCCCTTATATCAAGTCAGACCACAGCTCCAGCTGGGCCAGTGCTGTCAACTCTGACCTCCTCAGGGTGGATTCTCTCCTAGCCCTACTTGGAGACACCTAATGTCCCCTGCAGTTGGGCTCCCATCCCTGACCCAGCTCGGCTTCCAAAACTGGACAAGATCTGATGTGTTCAGGGTGCTATGGTGGTTGCTGAAGCCAAGAGAGACAAACCACACATGCTAGGAAAGGAAGGAAAAGAGCCCCCAATTCCCGCCTTACTCCCAACAGCTTCATGATGAGTTCGCGGTCCTCCTCGTCTTGGTCTTTGTACTTCTCCTTGATTTTTTTCAGCTTACTCTGTGGGTAAAAGAGGAAGGGGATGAAGCTGAACTCCACTGCTGCTGCTGCTGACAGGCAGGAGGGAGCAAATGGCAGGTGTTGGGGGGCTGCATCAGGCCACACTGGGTGGGTGAACGCACCTAAGAGCACTCACACCCACCCCTGGATTTCAACAAAAAGTCAAAATTCCCCCTGCACCACCCAGGGAGCTATTTTGCCACACTTCCCCTCCCCCAGGGCTGTTTTAGGCCCAAGAGATTTTATTTATTAAAGTATTTATACCCCACCCTCTACCTAAAGATTTCAGGATGGAATACAAGAAAACAAACCGAAGTTAAAACATTATAAATACTGTTTAAAAGGCTAAAAATATATTTAAAAATTAACAAGTTGTGGAAAAAAAACATATTAAAAGTGGTTAAAATAGCTTGTTGTTGTTATATGTTTCAAGCTGTTTCCTACTTATGGTGATCCTAAGCAGAACTGATCATGGGGTCTTCCTGGCAAGATTTGCTCAGAGGAGGTTTGCCTTTGCCCTCCTCTGTGGCTTGTGCAAGGGTTTCCATGGCTAAGCAAGGATTCACACTCTTGTCTCCCAGAGTCATAGAATCAGAAGAAACCACAAGGGCCATCCAGTCCTTTCCTGGGCATAAAACAGCACAGAGGCTACAAGAACATGGAAAAATAGCTTCCTCCGCTACTCTTAAGGAAGACGGGAGGCGTTTTTACTAAAACCTGGGATGTGCTAATGAGCCCTTCAGAGGCCTCAAAATCAGGTTCTGGAGTCCACGTGCAGCACACAGGACACATTTTGCCCACTCCTGCTACAGGCAGAAATCCTGTCACTTGAAATCCCACCGCAAAGAGACCCACCCAAGGGTCACCCACATCATATGGCTCCTGGAGCCACACAGGTTTGTGGCAAATGCTCTTCAAAGCCTATAGCAGAAGGACTGCTGAGGGGATGGAAGAAGAACTCAGGGCCAGAAAGATGTAGCAGAAAAGAAATGATAGAAGTGGGGCCAAGTTGGCTCACAGTACTGCTTGAAATCTTTTGAAGAGGTCTGACTGACCAGTTTTAGGGCAAAAATAAAAATTGGGGGATGACAGGTGTAGAAACCAAGTCTTATGCCTCCCCCAAGGTCCCAGAGGGCTGGTACCTTGTTGCTTTGAGTCCCAATCGTGGGGAAAAGGCTGAGTATAAACACTGTTCATAAGAATAAGAATTAAGAATAAGCATAGAGATGCCCTGCAACCCCTGGAAACTGTCCAGTCCAATCAGGCAGAGCACTTTTAAATGAGATAACTTCCTCTCATAGCTCTGCCCACCTTTTGCCCTCTCTTCACAGACGGCTGGGTGCCCCCGTTCTTGGTACCACTGGGGGGAGGAGGCGGGGGGAGTGAAGTCCCGTCCTCCTCTTCCTTCTCTTTCGGCGGCTCTGAATCATCTAGCTCACTCGTTTGCTTCTTTTTCTTCATTTCTCTGTGGAGAAGCAAACAATTACACATTCTTTCCAAGGGCTCTGACTGGCCAACTTGTTCATAGGGTTTACAAAAACACATCCATTAGCCCTAGCCAGTTGGGAGTTTGTGGTTGAGTGGGGCAGGGAGGAGACAGAGAGGGATGGTAGGCCTCTACCAGGCTGGCCCAACCAGTCCGTCCCCACAGAACCATGACTTTGCTCCGTTTGTGGGCCTCATAATCCACAAAACCTCTCACTGACGAGGGAGAAAGCCAGACCAACAAGCCAGTCACAGCAGAGTGCCTCTTGCTTTTCCAAGCGACCATGAAACTGCTGTTCCTGGCTAACTCTTCTTTGACAAGCCTGATTCTCCCATCTCTCTCTCTCACACACACACACACAGCCCACTCACCTCCTCTCCTTGGCTGAGAGGTGCCTGCGGCCCTGGGACTTGCTCTCATTCTGCAAAAAGAAAAAGAAAAAGAGAAGCTGAGCCCTGGCTTCTGGGGTGGACCAGCACAGAATTTGCCACTATCTGGGGATGTCAGGAAAGAACTTACTAGGCTTGAGGTGTCCTCTTTGGAAGCTGACTGCAGCCGGGGTCTGTAAAAAGAAACAAATGAAAAGAATTAGGTTGCCACCAGAATGGACCAATCTGAAAGAGAAACCTGTTAGAAGGTTGGGAAACCACAAGGGATGTGTTTGGGTTCCTGGCCCCAATAAGAAACTCTTACTCATCAGTGCCAAATGGATGTGAATAAAGCCACCTGCAGCATCCACATGGCAAATAATATTAATAATTATTTTTGGCAACAGCAGCAGCAACTTTATTTATATCCCACCTTTCTCCCCACCCCAAAACGAGGACTGCATACAACTTGCAAATTAAAAGAAATACATTGAGATGTAAAGAATATTCAAAAAATGGCCAAAAATAGTTAAAAAAACATGTTTGTTAAAAAACCCTGTTAAGAAAAATCATGGACTGAAAAGAATCTCACAGTTCAGGATTTATCCTGTGTAAAATTCACATAGTTGTTTCATGCAAGAAGTAGTATTTTCTGCATAGAAAAGGCTATTTTCTGTGCAGAAATATTATTTTCTGTGCAGAAAATGCTCTAAGTGGGATTTATGCTGCACAAAATTCACAGGAAAACTGTGTGGAAAATGCTGCTTTCTATGCAAACCAACCACCTGTGGATTTTCCTTGGTTTTTTTCTGGGCTGTGAGGCCGTGTTCTGGAAGAGTTTACTTCTGACATTCCGCCTGCATCTGTGGCTGGCATCTTCAGAGAATGGTTGGGTAGGAGTGTGTGTGGAGTTTATATACTGTGAACCCCTGTTGAGGAGCATATGTAAATTTGTGTATTTGAATGGTTAGTTTCTGGGTTTAGATGTGCAAGGAGGATTAGTGTCAGTTTGGCTAATAGTTGGTTGATGGTCCATTGTCTGCTGGAAATCCCCCTGTCCCTGGGTGAAGTTCATTTGCAATTGTTGAGTTTTGATTTCAGTGTTTTTCAGGACTGGTAGCCAGAATTTTGTTTACTCTTAGGATTTCTTCTTTCTTGTTGAAGTTGTCCAGGTGTTTGTGGATTCAATAGCCTGTCTGTGCATTCTGACATGATAGTTGTTGGTCTGGTTTGGAATTTCTGTGTTTTTAAATAACATTTTGTGTCCAGGTTGGTTTATCACATGTTCTACTACTGCTGATTTTTCTGGCTGGCCAAGTCTGCAGTGTCTCTCATGTTCCTTGATTTGTGTTTGCACACTGCAGAAGGAGACAAAGAAAACTTTGAATGACCATGTGACCATGGTTATACTTCCTGCTTCCATCTGGGCAGTAGTAGGCGTTACCCACTATGCAGAATTCCTGTTCGCTCCTCACCTCAGAGAATCAAGGAACGTGAGAGACACTGCAAACTTGGCCAGCCAGAAAAATCAGCAGTAGTAGAACACGTGATAAACCAACCTGGACACAAAATTTTATTTAAAAACAAAAATTCCGAACCAGACGAACAACTATTATGTCAGAATGCACAGAGAAGCTATTGAAATCCACAAACACCTGGACAACTTCAACAAGAAAGAAGAAACCCTAAAAGTAAACAAAATCTGGCTTCCAATTTTGAAAAACAATAGATTCAAATAGATTTTCCTTGGGGGTTTTTTCCAGGCTATGAGGCCGTGTTCTGGAATAGTTTCTTTCTGACGTTTCGCCTGCATCTGTGGCTGGCATCTTCAGAGAAGATGAATCTTCTTTCTCTGAAGATGCCAGCCACAGATGCAGGTGAAACGTCAGAAAGAAACTCTTCTAGAACACGGCCTCACAGCCCAGAAAAAAGGCAAGCAAAATCCACGGATGCCGTCCGTGAAAGCCTTCGACAACCAGCTGTGAATTTTGCACAGAAAAAGCCACCAATTGCAAACTGCCTTCGAAAACACCATGGTTTCTCAAGACTTTCCCACAGCGAATTCCAAAAATTACTCATTGCTTCCTTAGACAAGAAACTTAGTAAAGAAATACAGCCCTAAAATAATAATAGTAATCATCAATCATTCTCATCCTCATCCGTAACAGGCTTTATAGCATATAACCAGCATTTGGAATTGTGAATTGCCCGAATCATTCTTATACCTCCATTTACTGGGACTCTTACCACGTCTCTAGAGATGGCTGCAGAGTGGCATTCTGCCATTTTAAACATCCATGCTACTGCACTCTTAGGACCACAAGGCTGGACGATCCTACATTCCACATACTGTTGCTGCTGGACATTTGCCACACCCCCAGCTTTAGATGCCACCAGACGGAGGCCCTATGCCCTCGCTCTGCCTTAAGAAATAGTCAAAGGCATCAGGACCAAAACCTTTGGAAAGGGCAGGCAGTCCAAGAGACGCAGACATGAACAGTCATGCTGCACACTAACAATGATACCCATGTGCCTTCTTTAACACCTGCCCCTTTTCCCTCTCTTCATTTAGGTTATTGAGATTATTGTGGTTTGAAAAGTAGATGGTGATTGTGAGTTATGTATGTGTACATTTATTGAAGTTTGAATTAAAAATATAATAAAAAACCCTGCCCCTTTTCCAACCCCCAGAAGCAGCCTCTCTCTGGGGCATCTCAATTACCTCTGGGACTGGAGGTGTGAAAGATCAATGGTTGTGTCTGG
Organism: Gambelia wislizenii; assembly: GCA_030847615.1. Classification (NCBI taxonomy): domain Eukaryota; kingdom Metazoa; phylum Chordata; class Lepidosauria; order Squamata; family Crotaphytidae; genus Gambelia; species Gambelia wislizenii. Next base: position 496,109,893 of record JAUMIR010000001.1, on the reverse strand, counting down.
GAAATTTATCTCCTCCGAGGCCTCCTTTGTTGGTTCTTCCTCCCCTTCGCCCTCCTCCTGTGAGCCTGCATTCTCTTCATTGGACGATCCTGCCAGGTCCTCGCCAGGCCCGTCCTTGCCATTGCCCCCTTCCTGTTGATGTGTTTCTGCAGGATCCTGCTCATTCTCAGGCTTCCCCTGGGATTCCTCCTTCTCACCGTCATCACTGCTGCTTTCATCTCCCTCTGGTGCATCTTTGGAACAGCAAAGGGGAAGATAAACTGGGCTCAGGGTGTAGAATTTCGGGTTTAAACCACCTAGCCAGACCTTAAAATTCATAAGAGGACCCAAGATCCAAAATGCACATTGCCAATACCTTTACTAAGCCACCAGAAGGTGCAAAAAACATTACGCTAGCTTAGGAAGCTCCAGGCTCCAGGTGCTCTAAAAATCAGGAGCCTTGTAAAGGGGTAAGCAACAACCCCAAGTATAAAGCTGAACTGAAGCCTAAACAGCACTGAAACTGCATCTAATCTCCCTGCTTCCAGCAACAAAACTCGCCAGCTAAATTGCATCTCTTGACCTTCAACTCATTCATCAGCTCCCAGGAAAGCCAGATTTGAACCACACCTCAGAATGGGGCAGGGCATGAGAATGAAGAGGGCCTTCAAACAGAGAGCAAGAGAAGCCAGTGGCCCACCTGGAAGCCTCATTCATTTCTAGGAACCTCTATAGCCACTTTCCAGAGGTCACAGAATTATAGAACCACAGACCCCATTCTGCCATGCAGGAATACACAATCAAAGCACCCTTGACAGATGGTCATCCAGTCTTTCCTTAAAAACCTCCAAAGGAGGAGACTCCACCACACTCCCAGGCAGCAGCGGATTCCACTGTCAAACAGCTCTTACTGTCAGGAAGCTCTTCCTAATGTTTAGGTGGAATTTCTTTTCCTTTAGTTTGAACCCATTGCTCCATGTCCTAGTCTCTGCAGCCACAGAAAGGAAGCTTGCTCCTTCTTCAATATGGCATCCTTTCAAGTGGTACTCCCCAGACAAAATCTCAGTTAGGATACCCTGAAGGCCTACTGCATATTTGGGAAGAAAGTATCTGTGGAGTCAGGCCTTGAATGAATCCTTCTTGTGGGATTCCCAGAGGCGACTATTCTACACACACCGAGGAATGGCTGACTAGATAGACGTTTGATTGCCCCCATCATGGCTCTTCCTAAGTTCTTAACACCTAGGCACCTCTTGGGAAAAGCACCTTTCAAGTTGCCACTTCTCTATCCTTGTCCTTGCAAAAAAGGAACCATGCATTTCTTCTCAAGCTATGATCATCTCTGCTCTCTAAGGAGATTCCACCAAACGCAAAATACAGGAAAAGAGATTCCACCTAAACATTAGGAAGAACTTCCTAACAGTAAGAGCTGTTTGGAAGCGGAATCCACTGCCTCTGAGTGTGGTGGAATCTCCTTCCTTGCGGGGCTTCTAAACAGAGGCTGGATGGCCATCTGTTGGGAATGCTCTCTCCTAAAACCCATGCATGCTGCCACCGTTCTCTCTCTTTCTGCCTTCAAATCTCTCCTCACAACTAAATCTTGTTAGCCCATGGAAGTGCCACTATTAATTCATCAGACCTGAAACAGGAGAAAGGCCCTCCCTCCAGCCCAACTGCCACCACCCTGCCCTTGAAGGGAGAGAAGAACCAGCAGTATCTGCTGGATTTAATCCCTACCCCCACTGCCATTTCCTTTTCCTTATGTGTCATGCCTTATTTAGACTGTAGGCCTGAGGGCAGGGGACTGTCAAATTAACCATTTATAAGCCACTCTGATAGCCTTTGTGGCTGAAGAGTGGGGTATAAATACAATAATAAATAAAATAAACAATAATAAAATGCTTTGATTGGGTATTCCTGCAGGGCAGGGGTTGGACTAGGTGGTCCTTGTGGTCTCTTTCAACTCTATAATTCTATGATTCTTCCTCTGCTGCACCAGTAGTTTTGAGCTCTCTCCTAAAACCCATGCAGGTTGCCACCATTCTCTCTCTTTCTGCATTCAAATCTCTCCTCACAACTAAATCCTGTTAGCCCAAGAAAGTGCCATTATTAATTCACTTTGTACTGTCAACAGCAGCTCCCTCCAAAACTCTGCTTGGCAGCCTGAGGACAAACCAATTCAAACCATCATGGACCTCAAAGGGATTAAGCTACTCCATAAGCATACCTAAAGGCTCCGTTTCTTCTTCTGCCAACTCATTGGTATTACTGGTCACGGTCTCCATGTCTTCATCTTGCACTTTGACCTTCCGCTCACCCTTGTGTCTCCAAACACAGGATTCATCCACCTGGAAAGGAGGACACAGCAACCTGAGTTTTCATCAGATGCAGGCAAACCTCTTGCGGATTTGCCTGCCAGATCCACCCCTCACAGAACAGGCCTGAAAAGAAGCCTAGACCAGCAGCCATTCTGGTAAAGCCAAGCAATTCATATGTTTTAGGCTCAAGTTTGGAATACAACTGAATTTGTATTTTGTATCTGAAATACATATGCTATTTCCCCCTTTAATATATTGGTTGTTTTTCATCCTTTATGGAAAACAGAAGAAGATGGACCTTTGGGATTAAGATAAAGATCCAGAATGAGGCAAAGTGTTGAAGCCCATTTCATGTGTCTCCCTTTGCACTCTAAAGAAAGGATTGAAATTTTCTCCTTCCTCACAACCAAACATCTTTCTTCTCCTTCAGTGACTTTTCCCTACAGTGTGTCTAAGCCTACATAGGCCTGGATTTATTGGAGGGACATGGAGTCATTAGGACCAACAATGGTCATGATACCTAAGGGAACCTTCACATGCCCAGAAACCCTCTGAATATACATCTCATCTACTTTCAGAAGCTAAGCAGGGCTGGGTACTTGGATGGAAGGGAATACCAGGATCTCAAGGTAAGTCTAGAAGAGTATCCTACCTGAAACTGGGGAGAGACATTGTGGTTATGAGCAGTCAAGTAGATTCTGACTCATCCTGGTCTTTCTTAGGGTTCTCTTAGCAAGATTTAATCAGAGGTTTGCCCCTGCCTTCCTCTTAGGCTAAGAGAGTGTGTCTCAACTAAGCTCACCCAGTGGGTTTCCCTGGCTGAGCAGGTATTTGAACCCTGGTCTCCCACAGTTATGCTCCAACTCTCAAACCACAACATCACACCGGTTCTTAACATGTAGAAATCCTGGAGAGCCATCGTTGCCAGTCAAGACTTGGCTATATGAACCAATAGTCTGACTCACTATAAATGCAGCTTCCTATGTTATCCATATCTGTGGCTAACAGTAGGGGAGATTTGTCTTCTCCATGGTTCACTTTTGGGCTTTGACTCAAAATAAGGGTGAATGCTGTGAAAAAAAACAGCCAAAGTTTCTCCAATCTACTGCCCTCCAGATGTGTTGAATTCCCATGATCTTGAAATCCAAAACATCTGGAGAGGGCCAAGTTGGGGGGAAGGGTAACACAGACAGAATCTAGGACTGATCCAGCAAAGCTCTCCCTCTGCTCTGCTCACGTCAACAGGTTTGAGATGTCCATAAATGATAACAGGGGTTTTCACAGCACCAGGTTGGAGGAGATGGCAGAGTTAGACCTACCCTCCTTCCTGCAGCTATGAGGAGGGCACATGAGTGAAAGTCACCTTCCCCACCTGCATGTAACTTCTGCCCCAACCCGAAGCCCCTCTGCCCAGTTTGTCTGAGAAGACTGACAACCCGAAGCCCCTGCTGCCTCCCCTTTCTCATATGCATTCATACAGAGAGAATTAAAACATCTGTGCTTCTCCTGCGGCATTTCCCTCAATCCTCTCTACTGAACATATCCTCTGTTCCAGGGAGGCTATGCCAACTTTGCTGCATAGGAATGGGACATGTAAGAGCCAACATAATCACTCTTATACAGAGGTGTGGATTTTTTTAATGCCCTCAAAATAGAGGCAATACATGAAGGCACAGTACCTTAAAAAGGAAGCTGAAGCCCATCATCAGATAGGAAGGAGGGAGGAAGTTCTTTTTTCCTGGGGAAGAAATAAATGGCAGACATTCAACAGGTCAACTGAACAAGAGAAAAGTCTGGCTTTGGATCAGAAATCTGGCCACCTCAAGTGCTCACTGTGAAGCCACGCAAAGGAAGGGGCTGATACTTGCTTCCCTCCCTCTGGACCACCAGCCACTTTGGCAAATAGAAAAAGTCACTCTAGTCCTCGGAGATCTTACCTCGGACCATGAAGCTTCCAGTTGTCAGGTATTCTCCAGTGGGGGCTGTTTTAGACACCTGTGCAAAGTTTTATATATTTATTATTTATTTAAAGCATTTCTGCATTGCCTCCCAGCCTCAAGGGCTCCCAGAGATGACAGTAAAACAACAACAATAAATAAAATTGCATAAAGAAACAGTGCGAAGAGAGCCCCCAAAATTGTTTTTGTAGTCCTTGAACCCTCCAGACTCCCATTTTTCTGACCCCTAAAAGGAGGGTGATTTGTGTCACTTTTAAAACCACATTTTAAACTGGTTGCAGATGCCTCCTTCCACTGTTTAAGATTAAAAAAACACTCAATTTAACTACCTTTTCCCACTCAAACATTTTTTTTTAGGGGGGGCACTTTTGCTGTCTATGAATCCCTCAAAAAGTCTTAGGAGCAGAAGTGGTCCCCAGATGTCCCCCACTGCCCAACCCATGTCTTTGGTGACAAACACCCACATTCTCCTCTTCCACCTTAAAGAGCAGCCTGTTTATAGTGGCATCAAAGTTCATGGACTAGATGCACTTCAGCCTATGTGTGATCCTTCTGCGAAGCTCCCCTGGCACTGGAAACAGAGCTGTACACCATCCATGGATGATTCTGTCAACAGATGGGAGAGAGGCAGAAGGGACAGCATCCCACCAGAACTGAACAAAGAAATGGGCTGCCAAGCTTTGGAAAGTAAACCACCATTTACTCTGCACCAAAAATAGCAGGCCTGTAATGAGTACTTGGTCACAAGAAGTCTTTTTTATGGGGTGGGTTGCTATGTTTTTATCTTTACTGTTATGTTTTTAAAGGATTGTACACTTTTAAAAATTAGTGACAATTTAATACGATAATTTGTTTACTTGTGTTTTAAACTTTTTATCACCAAGGTTTTAATTATACAGGCACACCTCAGTTAACAAACCTCTGACAAAGAAACTTTTTTTTTACAAAGGCTTTTGACACCTGCCCAGCCCCTGTTATTCTCCTCGTCCTCTGTCTAGCTGGAGGACTTTGGAGCAGCTTCAGTATTGGGAGGATAGTGAAGGAAGGCTGGAGAAACACAGACTTTCAGTATCACAGAGTGATACAGAGTATCTGCAGTAGAATCATAGAATCACAGAGTTGGAAGAGACCCCAAGAGCCATCTAGTCCAACCCAATTCTGCCATGCAGGAACACACTATCAAAGCACTCCAGACAGATGGCCTTCCAGCCTCCCTTTAAAAACCTCCAAAGAAGGAGATTCCAACACACTCCCAGGCAGCGCATTCCACTGTCAAATAGCTCTTACCTTCAGGATATTCCTCCTAATACTTAGGTGCAATCTCTTCCTGTAGTTTACATCTATTGCTCCATGTCCTAATCTTTGGAGCATCAGAAAACAAGCTTGCTCCCTCTTCAATATGACATCCTTTCAAGCATTTAAACATAGCTATCAAGTCACCTCTTAACCTTTTCTTCCCCAGGCTAAACATACCCAGTTCCCTAAGGTGCTCCACACAGAGCATGGCTTCCAGACCTTTCACCATTTTGGTTGCCTTCCTCCAGACATGTTCCAACTTGTCCATATCCTTCCTGAATTTTGGTGCCTAGAACTGGACACTGTATTCCAGGTGAAGTCTGACAAAAGCAGAATAGAGTGGTACTATTTCATCCCTCAATCTAGACACCATACTCCTACTAATGCAGCCCAGAATCACATTTGGCTTTTTTTAAACTGCTGCATCACACTGTAAACTCGTGTTCAGCTTATGGTGTACTAAGACATGTATATCCTTTTCACATGTACTGTTGTCAAGCCAAGTTTCACCCATCCTATAATATCTGTGCATTTCAAATTTTTTTCTGCTTAAGTATAGTAACTTACATTTCACCCTGTTGAAATTCATTTTGTTAGTTTTGGCCCAGCTCTCTAATCTGTCAAGATCATTTTGAATTCTGATCCTGTCCTCTGGGGTATTAGCTACGCCTCCTAATTTGGTGTCATCTGCCTTACTGAAATCAAGAAACACTACATCCTCAACGTTCCCTTCATCTACCAAGTTTGTAACTCTATTAAAAGAGATAAGATTAGTCTGCCAGGACTTGTTTTTGAGAAACCCATGTTAGCTATTAGTGTTCACGGCATTCCTTTCTAAGTGCTTACAGACTGTCTCATTTCTGCCTCTTTATGTTAAAGAAGTAATGGCCAGGAATGCATCTACTTCATAAACTGAGGTATGCCTGTTGTTGTGTTTTAACCTTGTTGTAAGCCACCTTGAATCTCATGACAGGAGAAAGGAAAGATAAAAATTAAAATAGAATATGATTAATAGAAATACATGTGTTTTCAACATCTCTGGCAAGATTCCAGTTTCATCCCGAGCCACATTCTCAGAAACAAGCCAACTGGGCGTTCATTACCTGATGATGATACACCCACCAGGCACTAGTGATGACCCGAGCGTCCCAGGCAGCGCTGTAACACAAGGCCATGGCACCTGCCTCTGTGAGCGTCCGCGGAGGGATGGGATCACCTGGAACAACAATGTCAGGGTTAATCTGGGACAAACCCAACAACAAAAAAAGAAAATTCAGAAAGATTTACTAGAAAGAGACTTTCAGTATTTAGCATTGCTAAATTGTCCAGGCAGCCGATATGGGAGAAGGTTCAAAATAAAGTACTAAAAGTTGCAATGTTGTTGTTATTTTTGTTGTTATTATTGAAAAGTGAGGCAGTTTATTGAGAGAGTTGAACAGTATTACGAAACCGAGAAAGGAAAAGACCAGTAATTTGACTGCTTGGTGTGGTGTGGCTACTCCCTGTAGGAGGTCTGCTGCCAGGAAAAGCAGAACCAAGGGAAAAATTCATGCGACTTCAGAAAACAATCCTCTGCTTGGTGGGAAGAATGAAGGAAACTGATTCCTTGAACCCAGCAGCTGTATGATATCAGAAATGATACCCGAGCTCCAAAAGTCACCCAGTACCTTTGCTGCAGCCATTCTGGGTCTCTCTTGCTTATGGTCCCAGGAACACTGTTTTTGAGAAAAGCTACAGAAACCTCTAGAATGACATACTCCATGTTCTGTTTACAACTGCATGCCATCCTAATTCATAGGAGAGCAGTAACCTGGAAGCTTGTTTTTGGCTGCCTCAGAGGGTAGAACTAGGTCTAACCATTTTAAGTTTCAGGAGGATAGCTTTCGATTGAACATTAGAAGGAACTTTGTGATAGCGAAAGAGGTTCGGCAATGGAATCAACTGCCTAGAGAGGTGGTGGGGTCTCCTTCTCTGGATGCCTTCAGAAAGAGGCTGACAGCTTGCTGCTGGGGATGTTCTAGCTGTAGATCGTGCATTGAGCGTGGGGTTGGACTAGACGGCCCAAGAGACCCCTTCCAGCCCTATGATTCTATGGAAGCGGAAAAGATAGAGCAAACCCTGAGTATGGATCAGATCCAAAGCCCACCTGTACCCTGTTTCCCACAGGAACCAAGCAGATGGCTCTGGGGCGGATACAAAGCAGGGGAGAGGGGGAGAAAGAAAGAAAGAAAGAAAGAAAGAAAGAAAGAAAGAAATGCACACTGGTCACAGCTGCTCTTCAGCACCCAGTATTTACCAGGTATGTAGCCTGACAGTATTTGCCTGGATGCATTGGCCCACTGTATTAGCCAAAATGACTAAACTGAGGCTGTCATACTTTGGACATATCATCAGGCAACTTGACTCACTGGAAAAGATGATAATGCAGCAAGTGGCAAGCAGTAGGAAAAGAGGGAGACTGCGTTACAGGTGGGCTGATTCAATCAAGGAACAACAACTGGCCCATGGGTGAGGGCAAGGATCAGTACAGCACTCATAGTCTTTAAGAAAGATATAAACACAGCATTTACTTTTGGATTCTCTCTGGCCACCTGAGACCATCAAGAAAAGCTCTCAAGTTGTCTTGAAAATATATAAAAGCTTGTATGTTGCTGTGCCTTTCAGAGGTTATTCCTCTATACCAAGGGTGGACAAAGTGCAGCCCATGGGCCACATGTGGCCCTTGGGACCCCCAAAGTGGAACCCTAGAAGCCCCCCCCAAAAAAAAATTAAAGGCAGGCTCCAACATTAAAAGAAAAAAATCAGCCAATTTCTCATTACAAAAGAAAAAAAGCCCCTAAACCAGCTGATATAGACACTGGTGTAGCATGCCTGGGTGTGTGTGTGTGTGTGTGAAAACTGGCCCCAACCCATCCACAGTTGCCCACTCTTGCTCTGCATTTACCTTCTCTCATAGAAGGATGAGTCAGTCTGCTTCCAAAGTTCACAGACTGTGATGCAAGGAAGGGACTCAAGAATACAACCATTTCCAAAAAGGCATTGTCAGTAACAGCGTACATGTTAAATTAGAGGCCAGTGAGAACTAGCAAAAGAATTAGGAGAGGTTGCTCAGACAGGGAGGCCGAGTTTCTTAAACAAGGGTCTCACTCAAGGTTGTCTCTCCCATTCACAAGCTCCCCTCAACTGCCTTATACTTAAAAAAAAAACACAACAGTAATTTATCTACAGCCCTTTGACCCACCCGTTTCACTGTTTTTATGTGCTCAAGTCAAATGTTGAGGGACACCCATCTTAAGATGTAGAAGCAGCAAAAAGAGTAATCCCGACTTTTCATTTTCTAAAGCAGGATTTGGGAATAATGTGGCCCTCCAGATACTGCAACTCCCATCAGCCCTAGCCAGCAAGGCCAATGGTTAGGAGTGCTGGGAACTGCACTCCAACAAAATCCGAGGACCACATGATTCTCTCCCCTGTTCTAAATTCACTCCCCTGAAAGCATTACCTGTTGGATTCTTGATGACACAACTGGTCGCTCCATGGAGATCTGCATGCACGTAGATGTCACCTTACATGGAAGAAGTAACATAAAGAGAGGGGCAGGAATGATTATCAGAGCACACAAGGAGTTGCTGCAGACCTTCACTCAGCAAAGGAGCTGCCCAGCTCTCCACCTCCAAGGACCCAGTCACAGAAATAAAATACACTCTTTTCAGCAAGGACAGGTTATTCACTTACATAGTGTCATCAATGCAAGTGGTGCTTCACCAAGTACTAAGAGAGAAAGTCCCTGTCCTACACTCTAGAACACAACACATGAGATGCCACAAAGAAAGGAGAGGCAGCAGTCAAACAGGGGCAGAAAAACCATGCACACCCTGGTGTAGTTAGAGATGGCTGTGGAACTAAGATAACTTGGGTGTCCTGAACTTTTTACTCAGTGAGCAAAATTGTGTATGGGAGGGATTAATTTAGAAGCATGCAGCTGCTGTATCTACCAGTCAACAGGGCCCCAATCCTGGATGCCATGTTGAGTAGCTTAATCCTTGGGGGAAATATTCCAATGTAAACATGGCCTGATCAGTTTCTCTTCAGCCATGTGTGCTAAACATATGTGTCCTTGCCTTTATTGTTTTCTGGGTTGAATAACTGAATAGGTAGTGTGAACACAGCAGATAAATAGGTTTTTCATGTTTTTTTTCTGGGATGCCAGGCCATGTTCTGGAAGAGTTTATTCCTGACGTTTCACCTGCATCTGTGGCTGGCATCTTCAGCAGTACATTCTCTGAAGATGCCGGCCACAGATGCAGGCAAAACACCAGGAATAAACTCTTCCAGAACACGGCCTCACAGCCTAGAAAAAAACCACAAAAAAAACTATGGATGCTGGCCATGAAAGCCTTCGACTTCACAGCAGAGAAAGTTACACCAAAAAAAGGACTCTCCATGTGAAGATAATTTACTTACAACTCAGTCAACAAATACAGTGAGATTTTAAAAAGCAACCACACTTGCACAAAAGGCACCTCAGGAAAAAGTCTGAAGGCCATCTTAATGGTCATGAATTAGCTTCATCCCACTCAGGGTGATTAAGAAAGATGAACTCAACCCTGATTTCTCCAACAGTGCATTATTTAATTATTAATTCAAGGAAGCCATAGCCCTGAGTTTGCAAGATCTGAGAAGGGCTGTTGATGACAAGGTGACTTGGAGGACTATCATGCCTGGGATTGCCATAAGTCAATGTCGACTTGACGGCAGTTAACAACAACAATGTTTTTAGGTGACATTGGTATTCTAATCTTCACAAGAGATGGAAACCTTTTTTCTGGATTAAACAGGGGAGTTCTCCCTTCTCATCTAAGAAAAGAGAGCCAGACTCACCTGGCCGCAGGTATCTCTTGACGATCATCTCATTTTGCTGTTGGTCTCTTCCAGCTATAACAAGGTAATTTTCAGAGCTAATGAACCACAGGAATTTCTCGAACCTGTCAGATGACATCAAACCCAGAAACAAAACATTGGCACAAGAAAAAGGAACTTGGGGGCGGGGGTGCTGTGTGGTTTTGTTGGACTGTTTTTAATAGCTTTTTATCTTTTTTTAAAAAAAGTTTTTAATACTTTTAAGTATATTTTATTCTTTTAAATGTTTTTAAATGATGTTAGTGGTTTAATTCTGTTTTAATGTGCACTTTTTGTATGTTTTAATTGTGTGTTTTTAAAACTGTGAGCCGCTTTGGGCCCAGCCATGGGGAAAAAGTGGGCTATAAATAAAGATAAGAATAATAAGTTATCATCAAAGGACAGCCCTGGATCATAAGGACACTCAGCCTAAAAGACTTCAGGTGATTCCTTCCTATAACTTCCCCCTCCCCTACCTTAAGAGAAGAGATAAGGAATATTTGTAGCAATGTGGCTCCGGCAAATGGATGTCCTCATATTCTGGAAGCCCCAGGCCCTATTTGCAATGAGTTCTGTTCTTGGGAATTTGAGCTGGCACTGCAATACAAGTAGACCTTCTGGGAAAATGACTCCGGGACAGCCAAAATAAAGGGCAGCATGCCCACTCTCAGCCCATGTGCATCAACACCTCTCCAGGTGATGAATCCTGTTGGTTAGTCCCAACTAAAGTAGACCCATTCAATCCATTGCTGAATTGTGATTCAATGCATAGGTTGATGAAATGGGTCAACTTTAGGACTTAGACTGATATCACCCAGCTTCCACTTAGGAAAAGTTTTAGGATCTATATACAGTGGGCCCTTGGTATCCGGTGGGGTTTGGTTCCAGGACCCCCCGTGGATACCAAAATCCGTGAATACAATGCAATGGCATAGCAAAATGGTGTCCCTTATATAAGAAGGCACAATCAAGGTTTGCTTTTTGGATTATTATTTTTTTAAGAATATTTTCAAGCCGTGAATACTTAAATCCATGGTTACCAAATCCGTGGATATGGAGGGTCAACTGTATACATAAAACTCTGAAGGTTGTTTCTTTTCCCAGTTTGCTGATTGGCCACTTATTTATTTATTTATCTATACTGTACCCTGCTCTTCAACCTCAAGGCTATCAGAGCAGTTTACAAATTGTTTTAAGCAATAGCTATTTACACATCTACACTGCATTAAGCATTTTCCAATGTGTGTTAGCTAATTGCCCCCCAACCCCTCCCTCCTTACTCCCTAAGCCAATCACCACCCACATGTAAATTTCCTCTCTACCTCACGATCCACTCCTGCCACTCAATCTGCATCTACACCCCCAGCCTCACAAGGGCTCCTCCCTCCTCAGCCACTCACCACCCACATGCAAATTCCCTCTCCACCCCACAATCAACTCCTGCCACTCAATCTGCATCTACACCCCCAGCCTCACAAGGGCTCCTCCCTCATCTCCCTCCCTCAGCCACTCACCACCCACATGCAAATTCCCACTCCACCTCATGATCCACTCCCACCACTCAATCTGCATCTACACCCCAAGCCTCACAAGGGCCCCTCCCTCCTCTCCCTCCCTCAGCCACTCACCACCCACATGCAAATTCGCACTCCACCTCACAATCCACTCCCACCACTCAATCTGCATCTACACCCCAAGCCTCACAAGGGCCCCTCCCTCCTCTCCCTCCCTCAGCCACTCACCACCCACATGCAAATTCCCTCTCCACCCCACAATTCACCTCTGCCATTCAATCTGCATCTACACCCCCAGCCTCACAAGGGCTCCTCCCTCATCTCCCTCCCTCAGCCACTCATCACCCACATGCAAATTCCCACTCCACCTCACAATCCACTCCCACCACTCAATCTGCATCTACACCCCAAGCCTCACAAGGGCCCCTCCCTCCCCTCCCTCCCTCAGCCAATCACCACCCACATGCAAATTCCCTCTCCACCTCACAATCCACTCCTGCCACTCAGTCTGCATCTACACCCCCAGCCTCACAAGGGCCACTTCCCCCTCTCACTGCCTCAGCCACTCACCACCTACATGAACTTTGTGCCTGCTCATATAACTTTAACAGTACAGAAGTTAACCTAATATCACCTATAGAGAGTAAGATATTGCCTGAGATTTAATTCCTAAAATAATAGTGTGTAGTTAAACCATGTGAACCTTTCAAATCTACTATAACGACATATGTTTCTCTGGGTATAGCTAGTAAATTTTTAATGCCTGATCATATTTTAAAACAGTAAAAATGGTTTACCTTTCAATTGTATGAATAAAACAACGGTACTTTTTTTTAATGTAAAAGACAACATGAGCAGGACCAGAATCACCAATATAAGTAGTTGTATAAAACACTTGAAGCCTGGCTCACCGCCCATGGGAGGAAAACCACCAGCAACTTCTCTTTCAATACTTTGCCCAACCCTCCAGAACATCCCATCCTAGAAATCAAGTATAAAAACTAGAGGAACGGAGAATAGTTCTTGTGAAGGCCCTTCTGTAGGGAACGGGAATTTCTAGAAAAGTTGACAAAGCGTGAAAGTTGGCTCTCACATTCACCCTATCCACATGTTTATAGTCTTAAGGGATGCAGAACATAGTAACTGGGCATTTGCTAGCTAATCAAGCTGGCCTACAGCAAAAAAATAAGAATGCAGCCTTTAGTAGTTGCGGTTTTTCAAGCAGGCTGTGCAAAGTCAACTCATGCTGTAGGAATACGTAAGTAAGTTTCCATCTCAGAATGTCAGGGAACCATTGCTTTGGTCCAACTGTGACTCCATTTCTTTTTGACAAACCCTCAAGCCTTACCTGGCCTGGGAACTAAGTGGATCAGGCCTCTGGAATTGTTAAACCTTTCTTTCAAGAATCAGAATGGGGGGTGGGGATGGGAGAAAAAGGGAAGTTCCTTCCAAAGGACATTTTAAGCTTGTTCAGTTTGCACAAGTCCTGTCCTGACAGCGAGGAAGAGATCAGTACTTGCTCCGGGCAAGAAACTACAAGTCCCCTCAATCAAATACATAAACAAGGATGGGAATTGTGTGGCTTGGATATGGCCCTTGGGTTCCTCCATGATCTCCTCAATTCTTCATTTTTTCTTAAAATACTCTGGCCAAAACCTTCCCCACCCCGCAAAAAACAAACAAACAAAAAAACAGCCTTTATAGGCAGTTTTGCCAATAAACACAGTATTAGGCCCTATGAGGAGACTTCCAGTTGCTAGGAATGTTGTTTTCAACCAATACCAGCCTCTCAAGCATTGGGAAATACTGAAAATGACCCTTCCAACCCTCAGCTCATGCCCACCCCAGCTTAAACAACTGGATCTGTGGCATTATCCACTTAAGTCTCTGCCGATCCCAGCTTGTGATGAAAAAGGCCAGCAGACACTCAATTCCACCTGCACAGAGGGACTCACCAATACACCTTTCTAGCCTTCTGAATTGTGGTCACTGTTTGAACCTCTTTCAGTGTTTGCTTGGTCTTCTTTTCTGCCGATTTGAAGGCCTGTTCAGGTGAAGGAAAGAAGGACACCCCAGTTCTACATTTAAAGTGGTTATCAAAGCTCCAGCCAGCTGGCACTAAGCATGAAAAGTTAATACAAATGCTCAATAAAAACAGTTTCCCTACCCTGTTATTTCTGAAGCAGTATTTTCTGAATACAGGTTGACCCCCATATCTATAGGGGATACATTCCAAGACACAAACACACACACACACTGTGGATAATAGGGAACCCAATTATTTTCAAGGAGGCAAATGCTGGAAGTTGACCATAGAGAAGCTGGAGAACCTAGAAATGCCTAGCAAGAACTTATTTTTTCAGATGTGGATAAGTGACACTGTGGATATGGGGAGTCAACCTGTATACAGAATTAGCTGTCTATTTCTGCATAGCGATAAGGCATGTTTCCATGATCTCAGGGGGCCCCTCCAATTTTTAAAACAAGGGTGGACAACACAAAACCCACAGGCCACATGTGGTCTCATGTGATTTTTACGGCCAGCCTGCCCACTTCCAAATTCACTGGAACACTTGAAGATGGAGCAAGTGTTTTCTGCTGCTCCAAAGACTAGGACATGAAGCAATGGATTCAAGCTACAGGAAAAGAGATTCCAACTAAACATTAGGAAGAACTTCCTAACGGTAAGAGATGTTCGGCAGTGGAATGCACTGCCTCCGAGTGTGGTAGAGTCTCCTTCTTTGGAGGTTTTTAAACAGAGGCTGGATGGCCATTTGTCAGGAGTGCTTTTGATAGTGTATTTCTGCATGGCAGAATGGGGTTGGACTGGATGGCCCTTGGGGTTGCTTCCAAGTCTGTGAGTCTATGATTCTATGTGTGAACAAGGCATGTAGTTGCTGCAGGTCTTGCTTTAAGGAGACTCATTGTGTTGATCCATGACATTAATAGCTGCACTTTTTTCAAAGTCACACAGTAGTGGCAAAGGAAGGCAGACAGTATCTGCCAGTGCCAAGCAGCCTATTTCTCCTGTCCTGACAAAACACACCAAGAGGATTTCACCTCCATGATCCTAGAATCATAGAGGGAGGACCATTGCCTCCCAAAAATAATACTCTACGGTGAACTTGCCACAGGTCAGCATAAGAGGGGCGCTCCAAAAAAACGAAATAAGGACTCCCTGAAACAATATCTCAGGCTCGGCCAAATTCATCACCAACAATGGTCTGCCCTGGCCTCAGATCGGGAGGCATGGAGACACACTATCCACAATGCTGCAGCCTTGAGAACTCACACAGAACAAATCTTGAAGAGAAACGACAACGGAGAAAGAACCACAACCCAGAAACATCACCCAAGGAGACCTTCTACTGTGCTTTCTGCAACCTGACTTGTTTATCTCAAATTGGCCTTTTTAGTCATCAGCACACTTGCAGAAAGAGCGGGATGAGTCCTTCCTGAATCTTTGTTTGCGAAGAAAAGCCAGAGAGAGAGAGAGAGAGAGAGAGAGAGAGAGAGAGAGAGAGAGAGAGAGTTGGAAGAGACCACAAGGGCCATCCAGTCCAACCCCCTGCCATGCAGGAAACCACATGATCAAAGCATCCCTGACAGATGGCCATCCAGCCTCTGTTTAAAGACCTCCAAGGAAGGAGACCCCACCACGCTCCGAGGGAGCGCGTTCCACTGCCGAACAGCTCTTACTGTCAAAAAGTTCCTCCTAATGTTGAGGTGGAATCTCTGTTCCTGGAGCTTGCACCCATTGCTCCGTGTTCCAATCTCTGGAGCAGCAGAAAACAAGCCTGCTCCATCCTCAACGTGACACCCCTTCAAATACTTAAACAGGGCTATCATATCGCCCCTTAACTGTCTTTTTTCCAGGCTAAACATACCCTGCTCCCTAAGTCTTTCCTCATTCCTAGAAGTCTTTCCTGGAAGTCTACTGGAAATGTGATTCTCCTTTAAAACGAGTTGCTCATCTCGTTTTACATGTTAAAAAGTACTAACTTTTGTCACCAAACACTGCAGAGGTGGGTAATGTAACTTGGGTGAGGTATAGCTCTAGGTCGGTGCAAAACACCTGACGGAAGTTCCCCTCCCCTTAGTGCTGCTGCATTTAAGACATTTGTCTTCCCTTCCCAGTTTTCACGCTTTTGAGCCTGCCTGCTCTGCAACACAGCCACGCCCTATGAAGCCCTGCATGCCTGAGCTGGGCAAGACCACAACTGGGAGGGATTTCTCTCCCACCCAGATAAGAGGATGCAGATTGATTTGAAGATGACCCTGCCTTGGGAGACAGGTGGGAGGAGGAAACCCAGAGAAAGATACTCTCCTCCACCGTAGGAAAAACAGGGGTTTTGTATTCTCAGCAGCAGGCTAGGCCACGCCCTGGAATCTCCCTGAAGTTTTGAAATCTAAGCTGACTGATTTGCTACTCAACCTTATATTATTGGGCTTTTTTGTTTTATTTTTAGGTTTTTGGGAGAACGGCATTAATTTACAAGCAGAAGGGAATCACACAAGGCAGAGGAAAGAGGCTCAAGGCAGCTGTTTTAAGCCACTTCTAAAGGAAGAAAGGCAAGGAAACCAGTGGCATACGGTACCTTTTCTGCTGCTTCTACGGTTTTCTGGGTTTTTCTGGCTGCATGTCTTTTGTGGTCATAATACCTGGGAAAGAGACAACCACATTAAATTTCCAGGCCACCCTTTTGTCCCTCACTAAATGGTCTAATTTCTCTTTGTTAATTTAGATATATTTAAAGTACTTCTGTGCTGCCTTTCAGCTTTGCAAAACACAGTTTCATAGACATAGCATGAACATTATGCTTCCAAATGATTTACAGAAGAATCTATTCATGATGCTTCCAATACAGGTCCAGTGGGTTCCATGGCTGAACCCTCATTTCCTGGAGTCCCAGTCCAACACTCAAATCACTATGCAATCAAAATGGAAACCATGCCCTATGAGGAGCAGCTTAGGGAGCTGGGTATGTTTAGCCTGGGGAAGATAAGGTTAAGAGGGGATATGATAACCATGTTTAAATATATGAAGGGATGTCATACTGAGGATGGGGCAAGCTTGTTTTCTGCTGCTCCAGAGACTAGTACACGGAGGAATGGGTTCAAACAACAAGAAAAGAGATTCCACTTAAACATTAGGAAGAACTTCCTGACAGTAAGAGCTGTTTGATAGTGGAATGCTCTGCACCGTAGTGTGGTGGCATCACCTACACTGGAAGTTTTTAAAGAGAGGCTGGATGGCCATCTGTTAGGAGTGCTTGAATTGTGTATTCATGCATGGCAGAATGCGGCTGGACTGGATGGCCTTTGTGGTCTCTTCCAACTCTTATGATTCTACACCACACTGGCTGACTCTCTTTACCAAAATATTTGAAGGAGTAAAGGAAGAGCACGACCCCATCCCTTGGACAGGAATACATGAGCTACCAGTAAAGGAGTAGGGAACAACCCATTTGTTCAGAAGCACAGCATATACCACTGGACCTGCTTTCAGAAGCACCCCAACCGAAGCCTCCGGCTTCTTACTTTTTGGCATTGGCATAAGCAGACAAACTGAGATCCAGGTCTACCAGCAAGGGCTTGTTCTTTTGGGGTTGCTTCAGTTGTTTGGCTTTGTTTTTCTTCTTCTTTCCCTTGGACTTTTCTTCCACCTCCTCTTCAGCTCCTCCATCATCCCCCTCCTCCTCCTCTTCCGAGAATACGTAAGGGTTTCTAGCCAAGCAGAACATGTATATCAATCTTGTGTTATTTATATTCTTCCTTTCTCCCCATGCAGAACCCAAGGTGTTCAGGAATTAAAACAAAATACAGCTACACACCAATTAGAAAATGGAAAAAACGTCATATTTAAATGAAGCACTAAATTAAAACAGTTTTAATTTTTTTAAACTAAAAACATTGTGGGAGTAAGCACTATGATTTAAAGATCTTTCCACAGAAGCCAATTAATGGGCCAAAAGTTTGTCTCAGTACAAGAACCTTTGCCTGCCAGTGGCAGAAAGGCAGACAGGTGGGCCTCTTAGCTTCCCATGGAAGGGAGTTCCACAGCCCAGGAACAGTCACTAAGAAGCCTCTCTCTCATGTCTTGAACAAACCTGCCTGTGAGGATGGTGAGGTTAACCAAACACCTTCTGCTGTATAATACTTTTACTGAATTATATAATATGGAATAAAAATATACCCACCCACCCCTACATACTACCTAACACCACGGAACCAGGAAAAAAAGAGACATCCTGGGGAGGAGGGGAGTGAATAGCTGTACACCTCTGAAATAAAGAGAATTAAAACAACATCCTTAAACTCCCCACAGAGAAGACTTGCTAATCTCAGTGCTCCCTGAGTGTACCAATACCCTCTGGATTGTGCTCATGGCAATAGCCTAGCCAAGATTCAGCTATTATTCCTCACGGTACAGGCAAGTCTCAACTTGCCTTGCCTAAATATTCAAAATTTCAAGCTTACATTTCTCCAGGAATAAAAAAATAAATGAAGGTCCCACCCACAATGCACTGGGAGAAGAAAGTAAGAGCAGTTGGCATTGCTGAAAGGAAAAGGTCTCCTTTGCCTGCTTAGAAAGAGGAACATGAAGAGAAGAAACTGGAATCTTGCTGTTTTGGGCAGAAGGGGTTTCCTTTCCTGCTTAGAAAGGGAGGAGGGTATGAAAGGAATGAAGAAACTGGAATCTTGGAGTTGTTGTGTTGCTGAAAGAGGCCTTCTCTGCTTGCTTGGGTGAGGGCTGAGCAACTAGAGTCTTATCATTTCAAAGGGAGGGATTTCTCTATTTTTTCAGAAAAAGGTAAGTTCTGGGGATTTTTTTTAATGCTTTAAACTTCTTTAATATTGGCAGCCAGCTGAGTAAAACTGCTACCACTGTGGCTGCTTCAGGTCAACTGGAATGCATCCCCTCACGTCTCCAATGATCCCCTATGCGAACCGGCTTATCAGGGGATGATAGGACACTTAATTCCCAGCAGGAGCCAATAAACCATCTCAGTAGACTCAGTAGCAACCCTTTTCCAAGAATACTCACACACAGAGTGTTTGACGTCCAAATAAGCAGGAAGCACTTTTATCTTCAAAGTCAAACAGTTGCAATATACAGTTGTCCCTCCACATTCGCGAACTTGACATTCGCGGTTTTGATTATTCACGGTTTTGGGAGGGCCCCCCTGGGGCCCCCCAAAACCGCGACACGGGGCCTCCGGAGGCCCCGTGAAAGCCCTGGGACCGAGCGGGGAGGGCCGGGGAGGCCTCCATGGGGCCTTCGGAGACCCTCCGGAAGCCCCGCGAAGGCCTTGGGAGGGAGGGGGGAGGGCTGGGAAAGCCTTCGCGAGGCCTTCGGAGACCCTCCGGAGGCCCCGCGAAGGTCTTGGGAGGAAGGGGGAAGGACCGTGGAGGCCTCCGCGGGGCCTTGCGAGGCTCCACAAAGGCCTTGGGGAGTACCGGGGAGGCGTCTGCGGGGCCCCGCGAAGGCCCGGGGAGGGAGGGGGGGGCCGGGGAGGCCTCCGCGGGGCCTTGCTAGGCCCCACGAAGACCCGGGGAGGGAGGGGGGAAGGCCCGGGGAGACCTCCGCGGGGCCTTTCTAGGCCCCACGAAGGCCCAGGGAGGGAGGGGGAGGGCCGGGGAGGCCTCTACGGGGCCTTGCTAGGCCCCACGAAGGCCCGGGGAGGGAGGGGGGAAGGCCCGGGGAGACCTCTGCGGGGCCTTGCAAGGCTCCGCGAAGGCCCAGGGAGGGAGGGGGAGGGCCGGGGAGGCCTCCCCAGGGCCCTGCGAAGGCCTTGGGAGGGAGTGGGGAGGGCCGGGGAGGCCTCCGCGGGGCCTCCGGAGACTCTCCGGAGGCCCCGTTGAGGGCTTGGGTGGGAGGGGGGAGGGCTGGGGAGGCATCCACGGGGCCTCAGGAGGGTCTCCGGAGGCCCCGGGAAGGCCTAGGAAGGGAGTGGGGAGGCTGGGGAAAGCGACTATGGGGCCTCCGGAGGCCCCATGGTCGCTATGGTGGGGGACGGGGAGGGCAGTCGTTATTCGTGGATTTTTCACATTCGCGGGGGTCCATGGAACGTAACCCCCGCGAATGTGAACGGACGACTGTATATAAATATTTACAATTGAAGGAGAAAGTGCTTCACCAGGCCTCAGCATTCACAGGAAGAGAAGAAAGGAAGTGAGCTCTGTTCTGAACTCTCCCATATATACATCTACAGGACACTGCCCCCTAGTGGCCTGACTAGGCATGACTTGGTAGTTCTTGCAGTCAGCCATTATGACTCAGCATGGTTCTGCAGTTGCTTGGCCATTTTATAATGGAGTTCAGTCTCTAACTCCTGACACAGCTCTGCTCATCTACATCAGTCTCCATTTACATTGTGAATGCAGAAACACAACCCCAACGTAAATCAAGACTCACCTGTAACTTGCCAATCACAATGGGGGGTGGGGGAAACAACTCTGCTGGGACTGGCAGGGCATCCACTGCCGCCGCCTCCTGTCTGTTCCAGCAGCACCGCGCTCAACTATCTTTGAGTGTGGAAACTGCAGTTTTTAGCTCTCACCATCTGTCAGTCTTTTACCAGCCCCACTCCCAAGATTTTCCTTCATCGTGAGCCCCCACGAATCAGTTCCAAAGACACTGAAAACCTACTTCAGGAGCATTGTGATGTGGTTGGTCTGCAGCTTCAGTTCCTTGATGGCCGTTGCTACAGGATCTCCCTGGGCTTGGGCTTCTTTCACCAGGGCCCCAATCTCTGTCCAGTCAATCTGGTTGGCCAGGGCACTCCGGACCACTTGGATGGCTCGGTCGACGATCTCAAGGTTCATTTCCACCAGTTCTCCTTTCACCTTGTCAATTTCCTTTGGGAAAATGAAAAGAGAAATGGAGGAGGGCTGGAGGAACCTGGACTGATGACCCAAACTTTAGCTTGCTTGCTTAACCAGTCACCAAGGAGATATGAAGGTGCTCCTCTGGCTTGAAAAAGTTATTAACGTTCCTAGTAATGACACTTCCACAGTGGTGGCTCCAGCCTCACCATAGTTAACCTTTCCTCTAACAGCTCACAGACAGAGAAAAGAGATCTTTCCAAGCCTTGACACCTGAAGTCCTTGTAAATGAGATGCCAAGGACTGAATCTGAGTCTTTCTCCCTGTAATGCATTTTTTTAAATTATGAAGCTACCACATCTTCCTTAAAGGCCTGGCAAATTTCATTTTTCCTCTCCTGTAACAACTAGAAACTTGCATTTTAAAAAGAAGAAAGCTATGAGTCTTCAGAGTCTGACAAACAGATTTATTTATTCATTTCAGTATTTTTATCCCACTCCTTTATCATGAAATTCCAGGGCAGTAAATAACTAAAATAATATAAATAATTTAAACAACAATTAAAGTTAATAAAATACAAATTGAGTATCTCTTATCCAAAATGCTTGGGACCAGAGCTATTTTCAATTTTGAAATATTTTGGAATACTTGCATATACATCATGAGATAGCTTGGAGATGGGACCCATGTCTAAATATGAAATTCATTTATGCTTCATATACACTTTATACACACAGCCTGAAGGTAATTTTATACACAATATTTTAAAATAATTGTTTGCCTGAAACAAAGTTTTTATACAGTGAACTATCAGAAAACAAAAGGTGTCACTATCTCAGCCACTCATGTGGACAATTCTGGATTTTGGAATATTTTGGATTTTTGAATTCCGGGTAAGGGAGAGTCAACCTACTCTAAAGATAACAAGCACATGAAGCATTTCAAACAAGTTAAAAGAGATTTAAAAGTCTACAAGAGTTAAAGCTAACTAGACTGAAGCTAACAACTGAGGGCATAAGTCACGGCTGGGCAAAGTGCATTCCTGGGTCCACATGAAGTACCCCTGATTGTTTTTTTCCTGAGAAAAGGGGCTAACTTCTCCTCTTGGAAGTCTCCTGGACCAGTGATTCACCTTTTAAACACCTTGCAGTCCTCCCACACACTGCTTAACATTAAAAACATTACCAGTTTTTCAAATCCAGAATTGGCCTTCTGGCCACTTCTATTTTTTTGTGTTTCCCTCCCGTTTTCAGCACTTCCTGTGTGCCACCGCCCCCTGCCTGCCCCAGATCCTATAGGCAAAAATGTGGCCCTTGGACCTTCACTGTTGCCCACTGAGGTGTAGACTGTGCGATACGCCTCCTCTGCTGTTTCGCTTACAGCTCAACATATCAAGAACACGCGAGGATTCTACCTGGGCTTGATGAAGGGCTTCCAACCTGTGCTCGTGGTCCTTCCGGACATTTTCGAGCTTCTTCAGAGCTTGTTTCTCCTTTTAGGACAAAAGGTTGCGGAAAGAAGGACAAAGAAATGTTGACAAGATACTAGCAATCAACCAGACAGCAAAGGCAGAGGAGCAGGAAAGGGACAACAGTGGCAACCAACAGCCCACAACACTAGGTCCTCAAGCTGATCGGTTCAGCAAGCAAACTATTCTAGGGAGCCACTCTGACCTGAAAGCCTGATCACTGGTCTTTGGACTCACCTGGGAAGTGAGTGGCTTCAAGGCTGCATCACCACTTTGCAACCCACATTATTTTTATTTTGTTTATTTTTAATCTTTTAACTTTTACATATTTTAGGTAATTTTAGATTTTTATATTGTGACTTTTCTAATAGTTTTAAACTGTATTTCATGTGGTATCGGATCCCTTCTGGGAGAAAGGCAGCACATATAAATAAAATAAAATAAAAATAAATAAATAAATAAATAAATAAGCTGGCTGCAGGTTTAAGTCACAACAAGGACAATATCCTGGTCTCTGCTGTGTCCCAGTCTTGGAACCTGAAAGAGCTGTATTTAGTTAGTTAGTTTATATCCCACCTTTCTCCCAAGATGGGATTCAAGGTGGGTTACAATAGTTAAGCTCCCAGAATCCACCACCCAGCATAGCCACTGGGAGTGGTCATCCAAAAAAGTAACTTCTTCAAGCTCTGTGATCCCTCTAACTTTAAGAAAGGAAGGAAAACCATCTCTCAGAGAGCCCCATATGAATCTCAGAGCCCTTCTGTGACCTGAAGCAAATATCTTCAGCTAACACAGTAGCATACTGGGCTATCAGTTAGCCCAGGACTGGTAACTTATCTCCTAGTGAAGAAGGCAGTTCATTTCCCATCAATCCACGGTTGGCAAATGGCTCTTTAGAGGACTCAACAAATGTCACGTCAAAGGCAAACTTTTCCATGAGACTGTTACCTGTTGCAGCGCCTTCAAGTCTATCTTCTGGCCCTCCAACTTCGAAAAGAATTCATCCACTGCCTTTCAAAAGAGTAATATATACAACAAACACATAAATAAAATTAGGAATTGATTTTTAATTTTTCACAGAATGTAATAAGGTGGGGGGAGAGTTTAAACAAAACTGATTACATTCAACAAAGCTCTATAGTTATAGATTTGTTCAAAATCTAAACTGGAACATCCCAAAGTTAAATTCAGAAATTCTTCGTTTGGATTTTGCATTTATAAAGCAACTTTTTTATTCAGAAAGCTCCTAACCTGGTGATTTTTTGCCACTGAAATCTACCACAAAATTCAAATACACTTAAAAATCCAGATAAATACCCCAATTCCACAAAAAAAAAAAATACTATTCACAGCTCATAACCTCTGTTTCAAATGTTCAAATTCACATTCAGATTCATCTCACAGCACGCACACAGAGCAGGCAGGGCTCTCTTTCCACCAGCAGCGAAGCAAGAATTAACTATGAGAGGCTTTTAATGTTGTGCTGTTCTGTTGGTTTTTCACATTGTCCTTTAAAATTTTTTAAATGGTTTTAACTCTATATATTGTTTAATAGTTTTTAAATAATTTGTTGTCGTTGTGTGCCTTCAAGTCATTTCCAACTTACGGTGACCTTAAGGTAAACCTATCACAGGGTTTCCTTGGCAAGGTTTGTTCAGAGGGGATTTTTCTTTGCCCTCCTCTCAGGCTGAGAGAGTGTGACTTGCCCAAGGTCACCCAGTGGATTTCCATAGCCAAGCAGGGATTCGAACCCTGGTCTCCAGAGTCATAGCCCAATACTCAAATCACTATACCACGCTGGCTCTCAAAAAACTTATATAAATATTTTTACCAATGTTTTGTGTGCTTTTTAATCTGTACTGGCTTTAATAATTTATACACTACTTTGACTCCCATTATTGGAGAAAAGATGGGATATAAATGAATATTACTATTATTATTATTATTATTATTATTATTATTATTAGCTGGACCTGGCGTACCATACGCTGTTAAAAACCTCCCCAAAAATGCACAGTAGACCTCACAACAATCCTGTAAGGTAGGCTGGTGGATTTTTAAATTCCTCCTCCCCCTTCTCAGCATTCCACACTTTTCCCGGAATTGCTGAGGGTGACTTGCTCTGTTGCCCTGCCGCTGCCACCACCACCGCCGCCAGTTGACTGCCTGGGTCCCATCGCAATGGCAGCAGTGGCATCACACCACCATTGACGGTTGACTGCTTGGATGCCATCCATGGCAACCCATCACCACCGTCAGTTGACTGTCTGGTCCCAAACTGGTTGACAGATTGAGTGGCAGGAGTAGACTGTGAGGTGGAGAAGGAATTTGCATGTGGGTGGTGATTGGTTGGGTGTGCTTCCTGAGCAGCCAATCAGCACACTGGGAAAGGCAACATACCCAAGAGAAGTATATACATAGATTATTATTCATTAACTATTCCTGAGACCCTCACAGTCCTGACTCATATAATAAAATTGACAAAACCTCATATAAAGCACAGCATCTTACCTTATTGAAAGATTCAAACTCCACGTACGGGCACTTTGTGTGTTGTGAGAACAAGAAAGGGTGAAATTCCTCATATCTGCAAGACAGTGGAGAATGTTGCTAGAGGACTAGCAAGAAAGGCTTCCCAAAGGCCCCTCTGCCATCCCAATACCTACGTGAGGATTTCTTCAGCAGGTTTCTCTGGTTCCAGGCTTGGCTTTTTCTCCCTCTTTTGGATGATGTAGCCCTACCAAAATAAACACGGGAGGGGGTGACACTCTGAACAGTCCCCCCCCTAGTTTTCTCCTCCAAGATTTGCACAAGGGTATGAGCAGGGAAGGCCACGATGTAGGTTCAATGTTCATTTAGAAAGTATTGTGGATAAGCATTAGCCCAGACTGTTTGAAGAGAGCAACTAAGACATGGCAGAGCATGGAAATAACACATTAAGATTAAGATGTTAACCGATCATTCAACAAGGGCACAACCATTATGTTTTTGGTCTAAAGTTAACAAGTTTTGACACGCCAGTCCTTAATTCAGCCGAGGACTGACAATGACTGACTGGCCTAGGAAATTTAAAATTGTAGAATGACCCAATGACTGCTGCACCACCAAAGATGCACAGACGCAGCTCTGATACTGGCATCTTTCTGCGCGAGAGCTCTTCCACTCATTTCAGTAGAAGGCGAAGCCTCTCTCAGGCTATAAGCTATTCAAAATCCATTTACCCAGGAGTAAACCCCACTGAACTCAATGATACTTACTGCTGAGTGGATACATATCAGATTTTACTGTAAATTGATTTAGATACTATAACTTTATGTCAAAGGTAGGAAGGTTTCTGGTCATTTTCAGAGACTGCAGAATGACCCCTATATCCGCAGGACCAGTACCCATGGCTTCACTTACATCTTAAAAATATGTTCTCTCTAGGCATTTTCTAGGTCCTCCAGTGCAATTCTATGGTATGTTTCTGCCAGAAGTTGACCACAGAGTTGTACTGGAGGACCTAGGAAATCTCTCCCATTATCACATGTACTCTCTAGGAACTTTTAGGCCCTCCGGGATGACTCTATGGTATGCTTGGACCAGAAGTCATTCATTTCAATAGGGCTTCCTATTATTAGCGGTTTCGTGTTTCCATGGAAAGTCCAAAAACGCATCCTTTGTGGACACATCCTTTGTGTACTTTGCCTTTCAAGCTGCAAGCCATCCAGACAACTACGAATAAACACTTTTGAACTTAGTGCTTCACTAAAAGGGTTTTTTTCATTTTTACAAATTAATTATTTGCTAATAATTATATCCGTATATTTTTTTCAAGAAAAATATGGATATAATTATTAGCAAATAATTAATTTATAAACATGAAATGTCTACTAGGCAACTATGGTTAAGACTAAAGGGGGGAAGTTAGATGCAATTTCTCTCTGAAAACAAAAAAAAATATTGTTTGTCTTTATAAATGTAGCACTATTATAAGATCTGTAAAGGAGATTTTTTTCCAATTTTTTTTCCATAAGATTTGGAAAAAGCAAACCCACAGAGAGCAATACAACCAAAGAGGAACTAATTTCCCTGCACTTTTTAGACTATAG
Source organism: Gambelia wislizenii (assembly GCA_030847615.1). Taxonomy (NCBI): domain Eukaryota; kingdom Metazoa; phylum Chordata; class Lepidosauria; order Squamata; family Crotaphytidae; genus Gambelia; species Gambelia wislizenii. Next base: position 496,083,541 of record JAUMIR010000001.1, on the reverse strand, counting down.
CACATCAGGAAGAAATCTAGGTGAACGCTTGCATGCTGTGTGCAGAGATATTTGTAAGTAGGGAAGGCATTTCAGAAGTGTATAGCAGAGAAAGGTTTCCCACAGCAGTTTGATCCTATCCACATCTACTCAGAAATAAGTACCACTAAATTCAATGGAGTATACTTTCAAGTGAGTAAGTAAAAGACTGCAGTCTCAATATTTGAGTCTGAAGATGCATCTACACTGTAGAAATAATGCAGTTTGACACCACTTTAAATGCTGGAGCTCCACCCTATGGAATCCCGAGATTTGTAGTTTTACAAGGTCATTAGCTTTCTCTCCCAAAAAGTGTTGGTGCCTCAAAAAACTACAAATCCCAGGATTCTGTAAGATGGAGCCATGGCAGTTAAAGTGGTGTCAAACTGCATTATTTCTACAGTGTAGATACACCTGAGTGTGCACCAATTCATTTGCTCCTCTGGTGGAGTCTTAATTAACATAGTGATTCAAAAAACATTATTTCAACTAAGCTTAAGGATAATGAACTAAAATTCTGAACTCCCTAATGACTGACAAAACGAATTCATTTTATTTTTAAACTAACATTCTAAACATTGAGAAATAGCATGCAAGAACTAGAAAAATTAAATCTGTCCCAAAACAGTGAGAAGAAGGGTAAATTCCTCCCCCCAACAATTAACACCCCGACTTCACAAACACACACACAGCTATCTCCTTCTCCCTGGAACAATAACTGGCATTGGCATCAGAATCCTTCACTTTTCAACTGTCAAAGCTCAAGAAGATTTCCTTACCACCCCAGGAAATTTGCTGTAATGACATTTGAGAATGGCGACTCTGGCTTATCGGGTGGGTAAAAATTAGCGTGTTTGTCACAAGACTTTGAGGTACCTTGCCATTAAAGTTGTCTGTTACTTCCATATATTCCTCAGCTTTCTGTAAAGCAGCCAGTAACCTTTCAATATCTAAAAAAGAGAGAAGTAAAAAGAGCTGGCTTTTTTAAAGGCACATTATTTGAAACCACGATTTCCCATCCTTTGTGTGTCACATGGAAGTGCAGTAGGGATCTGCCTTGTATCAAACCAGACTATTGGCCCAGTAGCACCAGTAACTCAGTTAAACCTCCATGCAGAGGCAGGTAATGACTGAATGGCTTGAGATCGCAATACCTAAAGGGGCACCTCTACCTATATAAATTTCCCACGGAGATCTCTTGAGGAAGATCTCCTCTTTTTCCACTGGTGGGAGTAATATATTCTCCAAGAACAGAGCCGAATGCCTTCTCTGCTGCTGCACCCCAACTGTTGAAATGCCTTCCCCCTGAAAATCTGACTACCACAGACATCAACTTCATTTCAACAGCAAATTAAAACTAGACTGTATTAAGCTTTTTAGTGCCTAGGCATCATGACCTGACTAGGTTGTAAAGTTTTGCCTCAGTAAACATGGGTTTAAATCATTTTACATCTTTTTAAATTGTCTTTTCAAATAGTCTTTTCAAATTGTTTTAAATTGTTAAGTGGCTTTATATTATTATTATTATTATTATTATTATTGATAGAATTATAGAGTTGGAAGGGACCTCACAGGCCATCAAGTTCAACCCGTTGCTCAATGCTAGAAATTCAGCTAAAGCATTCCCAGTAGGTAGCTGTCCATCCCCTTTCTGAAGATGTCCAGAGAAAGAGACTTCACCACCGCTCTAGGAGATTGCTTCCATTGTCAAACAACTCTTACTGTCAAGAAGTTCCTTCTAAAGTTCAAATGAAATCTACCCTCCTGTAACTTCAGACCATTAGACCTGGTTCTCCCCTAGGAGGCAGCAGAGAAAAGGCCTGCCTCCTCCTCTCTATGACAGCCCTGGAGGTATTTAAAGTCAGGTATTCATGTCACCTCTCCTCTTCACCAGGCTGAACATGCCTAGAGTTCTCAACATTTCCTCATATGTTTTGTTCTCCATATTTCTATTAACCATATTAAAATAATTTAAAATGCACTTTAAAAAGCCAGAAAGAAGTTTAAACAGTACACTTTAAAACAATACAGCACCCTATTTTTAAACAAAGGCTTGATAGCCATCTGTCGGGAATGCTTTGATTAGGTATTCCTGCAGGGCAGGGGGTTGGATTAGATGGCCCTTGTGGTTTCTTCCAACTCTATGATTCTATATCACCCTTCCCTTAAAAGCCCTTCAGTTCGCCAAACCTGTCTGGATAAAAAAAAAGCCTTTGCTTGGTGACAGAACAACAGCAAGAAGGGCGGGGGCATTTGAACCTTTTTAGGGAGGGAGTTCTAAAATCTGAGGCAGCCTCTGAGAAGGCACCATCTTGTTTTTCCACCAACTGTACCTGTGAAGGTGGTCTGAGAAAAAGAAGGATTTCTCCTGCTCATCTTGGAATCTGGGGAGGGTCATACACAAAGAACATAGACGGATAGATAGTCTGGACCAAGTCATATAGAGCTTTACAGGTCATAACCAGCAGTTTGAATTATCTGCCATCTGTGCCCAAAAATCTCATCTTTTAGAGCAGGATATAGTTTAGTAACTAGCATGGCAAGAGCTAAGGGCACACACACATTGTTTCCCCACCCATGTCTCTGCAAGCAGGGATGGGGAGATTTAAACCTCCCCTCCCTGGCTGTTGAGATCAGAGGACTGATCAAGATGGGAGAATTGAAACCCTCCCCACGGATGCCAGCAACTTTGCTCCAGATAGCTGTTTGCTGAGCCCCAGGCTCCAAAGACCACACAGAGAGCAGGGGAATGCTATAAGCTGCCCATATTTTATCTACACAGCCTGGCGGTTCTTCCACAGTTTCCAACCAAAGCTGTATTCTCCTGAGTTTTACTCTGAGACAACCAGGATGGAACTTGTGACCTTCTACATGAAAAGCTAAGAACCTTCCCCTTCTGAGGTTCAAGAACAGCATAGAAGAAAAGGAATCACACTGGCCTGGTTGGTAGAATTAGTACACACACACACACACACCAGTATAAGAACAAGATCTTCAAATCTTGGATTTAATTAAGAGAGAGAAGAATATATCATCAGGCAAACCACAACATGTTACATGAGAAACGCTATGCTGCCCATCTCACATACAGACATTTGAATGCTTACCTTTGCTACCTGTTTGTTCTATTCTGGTACTACCCAAAAATCCTGTTTCTATAAGGCAGTGTTCAATCAGAGTGGCTCCATAAGCTATAAATTAAAAAAAAAAAAAGAGTGGAGAGGAAGAGATCTATTTATGACAGGAAAAAGCAGCAGACAGAGACCCATATTAAAAAATTGATTTTGTTTTCCCAAAACAGAGTGTTTCAATTCCTATGAAGGTGAGATCATCATACATCACTATGCAATTTTACCATGAATGTGTACCCATGTATCAGAAGCATGGCTCTTGTACAACTCTATATGAAATTAGGCCTTGCAACAGCATTCGTATACTACTGGTATAAACATCTTTCTTATTCCACTCTCCCAACAGCACCTCTTTAATTATAGATCGGCCAACATATCCGTGGAACCAAAATCCGCAGTTTCAGTTGAAAAAATAAGGACACATACCACAGAGTCATGCTGGAAAATGCCTAGAGAGGTGTCCTCTCTAGGAATTGTTAGGCCCTCCAATGCAACTCTATGGTATGTTTGTACTGGAAGGTCTTTATTTTAAAAGGGTGTGATATTTTCCGTGGTTTCACTTATAAATGGTAAGTCCAGGAATGTATCCTCTGCGGATATGGGGGAGGGGTGACCTGTACAGCATTCATATTTACTATTACTCAAATACTACTCAATTCCTCAAAAAACTTCTAACAAAGAAGTCTATTCTGTGGTGAAAGCCAGTGAGGTGTAGTGGTTTGAGTGTTGGACTAAGACTCCAGGAGACAAGGCTTTGAATCCACACTCAGCCATGGAAATCCACTGGGCAACCTTGGGGAACTCACACTCTCTCAGCCTAGGAGAAAGCAATGACAACTCCCCTCTGAACAAATCTTGTCCAAAAAAATCCTAGGATAGGGTTGCCATATGTCAGAGTCAACTTGAAGGTACATAGCAACAAGAGTAAATTCAGAATGTTAATGAAATGGTACTTACGAAGGTGAGGGTTTAGGACTCTCTTGATCTGATCCCCCTTAGGTGCAGTGGTTATTAATTCTGTCAGCCTACGAAAGAGGGAGAGAAAATTACCCAAAGAGCTTACACTCTTCAGTACAAAAAGGTCCCTCTCATCACTGTGCAAGAACCCTTTACAGACAGAAAACTCTGCAAACAAGACTGGAACAACCTTGCAGAAAAATGAATAGACCATGTTCACCAAGAGAGAGGTGAAATGGTGGAACAATTCCATAGTGCCTTGGACATTTCTTCTCTTTCATGATTCAGATCTCTCATCAACCAGAGGACTGACATCTTCTCACATGAGTTTTTGGCCTAACATCTTCTAATGAACCCAGATGGACTTCAGAGAATCATAATCATAGAATGAGAGAGTTGGAAGTGACCCCAAGGGCCATCTAGTCAATCCCCTCGCAATGCAGGAATCCCCAACTAACGCACTCCCAAGAGACAGGCATCCAAACTGTTTAAAAACCTTCAATAAAGGAGGGTCCACTACCTTCAGTGCTAGGCTATACAACCATCAAACTACACATAGCCACCCTTCTTCGTTGTTGTTGTTGTTTTAAAGGCCATGGAATGATTTCTTAACACTGGCAATTGTTGTGAATGTGAAGTCGAAGGCTTTCACGGCTGGCATCCATAGAGGTTTTTTTCCTCTGAGAATGGCAGCCACAGATGCAGGCGAAACGTCAGAAAGAAACTATTTCAGAACATGGCCTCACAGCCCGGAAAAAAAGCAAGGAAAATTAATTGTTGTGAAGTTGAAGGCTTTCACGGGCGGCATCCATAGATTTTCCTTGGGTTTTTTTCCAGACTGTGAGGCCATGTTCTGGAATAGTTTCTTTCTGATGTTTCGCCTGCATGAAAATGCCAGCCACAGATGCAGGCGAAACATCAGAAAGAAACTATTCTAGAACATGGCCTCACAGTCCAGAAAAAAAACTAAGGAAAATCTACTGGCAATTGTTGTTTACATTATAAAAAGGAAGTGACAAGGGGAAGGGATTTCTGCATTATTACACTATTACCTCTCCACTCCATGCATCTGAAGAAGAAGCTTCTAGCCCCAAAAGTCTCATAGTCTAAATCCAACTGCTTTTCCCAACCTCACTAGACTCACTCAATGAACTGTTGAATGGTCAGTCAACACTTACGTAAACCTCATTGATTATACATGAGATCAAATTACACACATGTATATGCGGTAACTGTTTCCCAAGCTGTTTAAATTTCAGTCCTACAGCTGACTAAGACAAAAAACAAGGCTGAAGGATGGGACCTTGCTGAAAGAGACAGGGAGTATGAGACAGCTGGTTCTGGGAATGTTTTTTTTTTTAAAACTACTCCTTGGAAGCACAAGAGGATGAAATACCCAATTTGTCATGTTCTTCTAAATTAAGTTTTACAACTGCATTCCAAAGCTGCTCTACGGTGTGCATTGTTACAGGTACAGTACTTTCTAAAAGGTGTCTGTGACACATACCTATTATTATGGTGATGAACATGACTCCTAAGAACAGGTCAGTGTTTCTGGGGTCAAGATTAAAGCAGTATGAAAAGTTCCAACACCAGCTGAAGCCAGTGACCAAGGGGAAATGGACACATGGATGGACACACACACACATATACACAAATGGACAGAGATGAGGATGTCCCTAGAATACTGTGCCTCTAGATCTCTGGAAAGCTATTGTCTGCACTCAGCTTCAGGGGTTTGCTTCTGCTCCAGCACAAGTGCCACACAACACAGAGACGTACCTCTCTAAACTGGGCAATGGCGCTGCTGCTTTGGCATTATCAACTGGGTAGTGTTCTCGCACAGCGAACTTGACGTCATCTGCTTCATCTGTACGAAACCTCAGGATGTTCAGAATGAGGTACTCGTGGTCAGTCAGCACGATGTTGCCCTGCAACAAATCCAAGACACCTTGTCACAAAAGCAGATCAGAGTGTTTGCATTCCCAGAACTTAAGCTTCAATCTGTAACCTCTGCCAAACTCAGGACATTGGCACAGCCAAGCTGATGGGCAGTGTGGGCCATTTTAACACAGATGGGGCTCTTACCACATCTCCCCACCACGGGACTCTAGGGAAGACTGAATGCCTAGGAGGAGGAAAGCTGTTACAGGTTCATTTGGGAGTAGAGCTTTAAATAGAGAAGCATGTGATAGATGCAGAAAAGACAGGGGGGGGGTGGAGAGGGAAAGGTCCTGTCTTCATGGTTTTTTTCCCCCAACAGCCTCATTAATTGCAACTGTATCTAAAGATATACTGGAATATAAGGTCAAGCCTCTACCCTTCTTCCCGTCAACAATAAAACAACACATTATGGGCTCCCTGTTGGGACAGGGCATTGGAGAAAGAGACAGAGTGACCCAACCATTCCATAGGTGCCCAAATCTCTCTCCTTCTGCTTACCCTGTCATAGAGCTCAATAATCAGATGGTAGGCAGCTTCATCACTTCCAAACTGGAAGTCTACTATTCTGTCCACACCAAGCTGCTTCACACTCACAAGCCTTCTGGTCTTCAAATGCTTGCGACACTATTAGCAAAGAAAGCGCAAACAGGTCGGAAAACAGATAGCTAGGCAGAGGCTTCTGCATTCCAAAATAGCAATGGCCAACTCACAGACATATGAAAACTGCAGTCCATAAGATGTTTTTGGTCAGGGTGGGCACACTTGGGACCCCAGAGGGCTGCTTTGCCCAACTGTCCAATCTGCCCACTTGTCAGCTCCTCCAGAGCTCCACAGGACATTGCCTCAAACACCATTTGGGTTGATCAGAAATGATAAATTTTAAACAGTGGCAAACATTTAAAAATGGAATGGAAATGTACATTCGATAGAACTGTGCAAATTGATAAACTCATTTCTTAAAATAAAATAAAAAGAAATGACAAAGTGGCACTTCCTGTCACTTTTCAGGCTGTTCTGTAAGGATGCTGGTGGGGCAACTCACTTTAACACTGTAAACAGCACTTGCAAAGGGCTCTAAGAAGTGGAAGGTAAAGGAAGAGACGTGTCCTTGGGTACCTTGAGCAACTAAAGGTCCCAGTCCACAAGATGGCATCTCCATTTAGGAGAATCAAGGAAAAGAACTTCTCTGAGTAGGACACTAGACTAGGGAGCCACTGGCAGAGTAGATAACACATGCTGAGTATCCCTTATCTGGAATATCCCCTAATATCCCCAAGTCCAAAATTGTCCACATGAGTGGCTAAGATAGTGACACCTTTGCTTTCTGATGGTTCAATGTACACGAACTTTGTTTTATGCACAAAATTATTTTAAATATTGAGTATAAAATCACCTCCAGGCTATGTGTATAAGTTATACATGAAACAAATGAATTTCATATTTAGACTTGGGTCCCATCTCCAAGATAGCTCATTATCTATATGCAAGTATTCCAAAAATCTGAAATACAGAACAATTCCGGTCCCACGCATTTCAGATAAGGGATAATCAACCTATATCAGGCTACATGAATAATAATGACAGAAGCTCAGGTGACCTCAAGTATTCAATGTGTACAAATTGTTCTGTGTGCTTAGGAAAGTCACTAGAAATCATCATCATCCAACCTCAAAACTGTATTTAACAGTGCATGTGAACAGCTGCATATGCGTGCACACACACACACATCAATGCATATAAACACTCCAAGGCTTTCCTGCACTGAGTGAAGTTATTCACACTTCTACTGCTAAAGAGAGGGCTTCTCCTCACTGCTGGAAGAAGGAGAGAAGAGAGCTTCACATTCAACAGAAGCTTGAGGCAGTGTCTTTGCTACTGTCCATGTAAACAACACCTGCCAGTGTGCACTTCTGCTACTAACCAAGGAGGAAAAAAAAGTTTCAGTTGCACATTGCTAAGTAGAGATGCTTAAAAACACTGGTTTGCACAGAACCACAGACAATTTTTACCCAACCCACTCACATATACAAAAAAAATTGTAGCCAGCAAAAGATAATTACCTTCATTGCAAAGCTAGATGGCATCATGTTCTTGGGCCACTCAAATTCTGTGGTATGGATCCTAATTCCAGATTCCAGGAGAAGTGTAGCCTTGACATCTGGCCTAGTGGCAACAGAAAGAATTAAAGCATATCCAAATGTCTGTTCACAGCTCACTTCTGGCTCCTTAAGGTCTCAGAACAGATGTGTGTGTATTTAGCATACATATGTTCTTTCTTCTCTGGGAACTGCCAGCTTGGATTTTTAATTTCTGCTAAACCAGATGCTATTTTTGCACAAATGCATTCATAGCTCCCATGATACATTTATTCAGTCTGCTATAGGAAGAGTCATGGGATGAAATTTGTAACAAGATAGGGAAAGGTGTTCTGCCTATTTCCCAAAACATACCCAGGGGACCCTTACTGAAATCCTCAACAATGGCCTTATTGGTAGCTCTGTAACCAATGGAACACAATCCATGACACCTTCAACAGAGGACTTTTTGGCGGTTCTGCAACCCCAGGAACAACACAATATGACACTGTAAAGTTTGTCCTTTTTGGTGGTGGCACCTACTCTTCAGAACAGTGCTTCTCAAGCTATCTGATACAGTGGAATGGCCCTTTTTCTGTCCAATGTGCCAGGGACCAGTACCATACTTATAGTATTTGCACAGTTTTCTGAAAATGTGCCATGGATCAGCAACCAATAGCTCTCCAACTGGTGCCAGTCCACAAATCATCACTATGAGTAGCACAGTTCTAGAATTCTCTCTCCACAGCATCCAAAAGACAGAAACTGGCCTGAATCCCACTGTAGGCCCAACTAGATTAGACCCATTTAATTAATTGATGAAAGGTGAGTCAGAATTTATGTCTCCTCTTCATTAGTTTACGCAGACTTTCTCAGCTGATAAATAGTATTTTTTTTTAGTTATTCTTGGAATCTTTGCAAATACCACTTGCTATAATGACCTTAGCAAACAATGTACAAGAAAAACAATATACAACAGCTTGAAAACAAAAAAGATCGAATTGTTTGTAAGCTGTTTTATATTGCTTTTCTTGAAAACCGCTTTGTAATGTCATTATATCAAGTGATATAAAAACACTGTAAATACATAAACTTTTAAAGATCCAAGTTCTTCTAGATTTGAGGAGTGGTTAGATTTGTCTATTATTTCAGAAGTAGCTCACACTTATTATCAAGACATCTATGAAGTTTTAATTGTCTCATCAGGAGTGACAGAGTGGTATAGTGTTTTGAACATTAAACTCTCTGGCTTTTCTTCGCAAACGAAGATTCAGGAAGGACTCATCCCGCGCTTTCTGCAAGCGCGCTGATGACTAAAAAGGCCAATCCGAGATAAACAAGTCCGGTTGCAAAAAGCACAGCAGAAGGTCTCCTTGGGTGATGTTTTTGGGTTGTGATTCTTTCTGCGTTGTCGTTTCTCTTCAAGACTTGTTCGTCGTGAGTTCTCGAATAAGGCTGCAGCATTGTGGATAGTGAGTCTCCATGCCTCCCGATGTGAGGCCAGGGTGGACCACTGTTGGTGATCAATTTGGCCAAGCCTGAGATGTTGTTTCAGGGAGTCTTTGTATCGCTTTTTTGGAGCGCCCCTCTTACGCTGAGCCGTGGTGAGTTCACCGTAGAGTAGTATTTTTGGGAGGCGATGGTCCTCCATCCTAGAAACGTGCCCTGCCCAGCGCAGCTGCGTTCTCAATATCATGGCCTCAATGCTGGTGATCCCTGCTTGCTCAAGAACAGCAACATTCGTCACATAGTCAGTCCAGTGTATATTTGGGATTGTGCGTAGACAGCGCTGATGAAAGCGCTCGAGGAGTCGTAGGTGGTGACAAAGACATTAAACTATGACTCTGTAAATCAGGTTTTGAATCTCCGCTTAGCCATGGAAACCCACTGGGTGACCGTGGGCAAGCCACACTCCCCCATTCTCAGAGGAAGGCAAAAGGCAAACCCCTCTGAACAAATCTTGCCAAGAAAACCCTGTGATAGGGTCACCTTAGGGTAACCTTAAGTCGGAAACAACTTGAAGGCACACAATGGTCTCATCATACAGTTTCTAAAGTAAAAGATACAAAGGAAGGGTTTGCCATTGCCTCCTTCTGCACAGTACTAACAGAAGTTAGCTAAAGTGTCACTGCAGTTGTCTCTGAGAGACCCTCTGCCAGTGTCAGCCCAGTAGCAATTTGGCTCAATTGGTCTAGCTTCCCAGCAAAAGCCTGTCTGACATGGTAGACCCCATCACTAGCAATGCTACCATCAGTACAGCCTCAAGGAAGGATCTGTGGTTCTACTCAGACCATTCCCCCGCAATATCACTGCAACATCTGGGAAAATCAAGACCGGCCCTAAGCTTAACCCAAGGATACAGTATACCATAAATTCTGTCCTGTTCTTGCTCTTTAGGATCGGCTGTTTTCTACACAAACTGTGCTTATCAGTGATTCTCAAAAAATAGGGCCATTGGACAGACATCACACACGTTTGACATCTTCCAAACAATTAATCTCCAACATCTCCAACATCTCCAACATATCCAAGAAATAAAAGATTTCCCAAACAAGATATTAATACTATCTGTACTAACAATTGGGTTCTATATTTTCAAAAATCCAAGAGTCACGCCAAAGTATTGGAAAACACTTGAAAATACAAGGCCAGAGGAACCATTTCCCTTCACACAATAACAGTATTAGGAGAATATGGTCAGTGGAGGGAGAGACAGTAAGCACTAATTTTAAAGGGAGAATGTTGGGGTGGGGGTAGATATACACCAAGATCCAAACTGCATTAAGCAGAGGGGAAAGTTTGGTTAATTTTGTCTGTGAACTGGACTGCACTTGCATGAGCAAGAAACCTATTCTACACATTTCTTAGCAAGCTGTTCAGAAGCTTGTACCTCACTCCTGTGGTGTTTACATGTACACATGCAGAGTTTCAGACTAAGAAAAAACAGGAATTGTTGTTGTGTGCCTTTAAGTAGTTTCTAACTTATGGCAACCATAAGGCGAACCTATCACAGGGTTTTCTGAGGGCTAAACGTCTGTGACTAGCCTAAGGTCACCCAGTGGGTTTTCATTCCATATCCTGCCTTCCTGGAGTGATAGGGGGAGCCAACCCAAGTGCTCAGGATGTTCTGAGCCCATCTGCCGGAAAAGGTAAAAGTTCATTTTTCATTTCATACACAGTAGTAAATGACTTGAAGGCACATAACAACAACAACAACAAAGCTTAAGTTTAATTGGCTGTTTTATATTTCTGAAGACAGCGTTAGGCCACACACAGGCTCAACGTCCAAGGCTAGAAATGCTTCCTTCATACAGCAAAAATAAAGATTTCTCTTACTTCTGAAGGCGGATGAGGTATGTCTTATTATCCACATCATAAACGTTGTTGACCCTCATTCCCAATAAGCTGTAAAAAAAGATACATACATCTATTATATTATCTACTCGAGGACATTACAGGTAAACCTCCTGGCCGTTACTTCTTTAATTGAAAATTTGGCACCAGAACTGGAAATAACACGGAAAGAATAGGAATAGGTTCCTACACCACAAAAACAATCAGGTCAACATGTTTCTGCAGACTTTTACCTGAGCACATTGTTAGTTTTGAATAAAGACTAACAATATGCACATGTAGAATGAAGCAAGATATGCTTTGCAGACGTAAACAAAAACATTCAGAACCTTCTAGAGACCACATGATTTCTTCCAAGAGGCATCCAGCAATATACAGTAGTATTTTTCCCCTTTCATCAGTATCTACTTTTCTTAAGATTTTTACTTTGGTTGACAAATTCCTAGACCTATGGCTTCTTTTAATATACTGGAGTATATTTAATATCTAGTGAGGCAGGCTTTCTCCTTTTCTCTCTGTTCTACTTTTCATGTATCTTTAGTACAGGATTCTGGAGGCAGCTGCTGTTTACTGTGCCTGTTGGATGTAGGCACATATTGCTACTATAGGATCCACTACAACTAGAATCCCACTCGTTCCTAAATCAAACTCTGTTTATTGCATTATTTATTGCAGACATGCTGCCGTAACCCAGCACCAGAAGTCTGTATTTCTCTAGCCCCCCGTGCTAATGCTGCTTCAAAAAATCCAACTAGACAAAGGATGAGGAGCAAAAGGTGAGCTGGGAGGTTGTAAAGAGACTGCAAAAAGATGCTTCACTGTCAGAGGCTTTGTTAACTGAGGTATGCCTGCATTAAGAAAGAAGGTACTGGCGATCATGTTGATTCAGAATACTAAATCAGGAATTTTAACCACCCAATCTAATTCTGAGAAGATAGGGAAGACAGTTCCCATGGGCCAAAAGAAATTTAAAATAATAGCTGTTTAAACACACACACACACACACACACACAGAGAGAGAGAGAGAGACTCTCTTAGTATCAATCGAACCAAGTCCTGGTGGCGCAGTGGTTAAATGCCAGTACTGCAAGCCACCACGTTGCAAGTTTGATTCCAGCGGGCTCCAAGGTTCACTCAGCCTTCCATCCTTTCGTAGGTCAGTAAAATGAGTACCCAGCTTGTGGGGGCAATTAGCGAACACACATTGGAAACTGTTTAATGCAGTGTAGATGTGTAAGTTGCTATTGCTTAAGAACAATTTGTAAGCCGCTCTGATAGCCTTGTGGCTGAAGAGCGGGGTATAACTAACTAACTAACTAAAATAAATACATGTTGATTATTATTATTGCTGTAGAACATTATTGTACCGATGTATTGATATGTGGTCTTGATTTTTTAATTGCTTTTCTCATGTCGTGGGCCACTTTTGAGACACGCTGTGTTGAAAAGTAACATACAAACTCAAAACTTTGAAAAGCTACTTTTCTGGACCGCAGCTCCCAGAATCTCCCAGCTTTTCCATCATGTGGAAAAGCAGCATATGAGGTCTGAGCATAGAAACATTGCTTCTAGGCACTACAATTCCCAGAATCCCCAGTCAGCACCCTGTGTGGAAAATCAACATGCAAAATCAGAGCCTAGAAAAGTTACTTTTTAAAGACTGCAACTTGCCAAAACCACAGCCAGCACACTGTCAGGGAAAGCAGCACAAAAAGTCAGAGCTTGGAATGGGGATGGCTCCATCGTTGCTTTCCTTCTGCCGGCGGCAAGTGAAGGCGTTTTTATGCCGCCAGGCTTTTATGAACCAACAAGGGCAGGGCTAATGTGTGGTGTGGTTTTAAAAAATGTTAAGGGTTTTTTGAAAGACATTTTAATTTTTACTCTAATGCTTTTAACTTGTAAATGGTTTAATTCTTTTTTAAATTTTATGTTTATAATGTGATTTTAACCTTGTACTGGTTTCAACTTGTATTGTTTTTATAATGATGATGTGAGCCACATTAAGTCCCATTGGTGGGAGAAAGGCGGAATAAAAACGAATAATAATACAGTAGGACCCCCTTATCCACTGGAGATTGGTTCTGGGGGGTTGCGTGGATACTTAAAACCTTGGATAATAAAGAGTGCCATTGAAAATAATGGGACTTCCAGTTTAAAATATCATAGAGTTGCCTTGGAGGACCTAGAAAATTGGTAGAGGACACATTTTCTAGGAAGACTCTATGGTAGATATGCTGTTTTGTGTCCTGTTGGATAATTGAATCAGTGGATATGGGGTTCCTACTGAAATAATAATAATGTTTCTTTAGAATTAATACTTATAACTTTATTATATTTGGTTATCTGTACTGATTATTTTGTTTTACAATAGGAACCCCATATCCACTGATTCAATCCACTGATTCCCTGGGACACAAAAACTACACCTACCACAGTCTTCCTAGAAAATGTGTCCTTTCTAGCCATTTTCTAGGTCCTCCAAGGCAACTCTATGGTATTTTAAACCAGAGGACCCATTATTTTCACTGGCCTTCGCTACTATCCATGGTTTTCTGTATCCACGCCCCCCCGAACCAATCCCCAGCGGATACCGGGGTCCTACTATATTATGTATATGACTGTATTGTTTTTCTCCTATTGTATTTTAGTATTCTATATTATTGGAATATAGTAATTATAATTATTTTATTCTGTAACCTTCTGTAAAACGTACATGGATGGCGTTATATAAACACACGATAATAATAACAATAATAATAATAACAATTTTGGGAACTACACCTCCCAGAATCCCCCAGGCAGACCACTGTGTGAAAAAAGCAGCACACGACTTCAAGCTCGGTTGGGGAGTTACTTTTCTAGGAATACACACACGACAGCATGGCTAAAAAAGTAACTTTTCCAGGCTAAAGCGAGGAGGATGGAGCCCCAAACGGGCTCGCTTCTCCATCCCCCTCTTCCGTACCTCTGGCGCAGCTCGGCTATGACCGCCCGGATATCCACCGTGTTGAAGCGGGACTTCATGGCGGCCAAGCGGCGGCGGCTGCCCGAAAGACTCCTCCGCCCGCCCGCTTCCTTCCAGCTGCTTTCCCCTGACAGGAGCCGAATGGGCCACACGCGCATGCGCGGCCGCCGTAGAAACTACGGCGAGAGCGCGAAGCCAAACGTGTGCCGCCCGGGGTTCAGTGGAGCGCTTAAGAGCCTATCAGGAGCCAGGTTCGGGGGGGGGGGCGGAGTTAAATCTTCCCCGTCGCGGCTGCTTTCGCCCAAGGAAAGGAGATCTCTGCTGTCACTGCCCTCTATCGGACATTTTGGGAATGGCAGCAGCGCCTAAGCAATAAATATTTTATTATTATTATTATTGTATTTTTGTACTATTTTGTATTATTATTTTTATTATTTTGATTAGCTAACACACATTGGGAAACTGTTTAATGCAGTGTAGATGTGTAAATAGCTATTGCTTAAAAAAACAATTTGTAAGCCGCTCTGATAGCCTTGTGGCTGAAGAGCGGGGTATAACTAACTAACTAACTAACTAATATTAATCTTTCATTGATTTTTTTCTTTTCCAAATAGGTATCATTGTAATGTGTAAATTTAATATTCATTAGAAAAGAAAAAAGAGTGATTATAGTGTGTTTAGATTAAGAGGCAACATGTACTGTATTAGTGTTAGGATAGATAGTTTTATTTTTGTACAGTATTAGTAAGAAAAGAGGAAAACAATTATTATTATTTTTGCGTTATTGTTACAGCCTTTTGCAGTGGGGTGTGTTTTTCAGTAGAATGGTCTTATTCCAATAAAAAATTCCTAATCCCCCCCAACAAAAAAAGTCCTAAGTAGTGATTCCCTAGCTTTTGTCCTCCAGGTGTTTTGGACTTCATCTCCCCGAAGCCCTTGCCACCTTAGCCAACAGTCAGGAATTCTGGGAGTTGAAGTCCAAAGTACCTGGAGGACCAAATCCCTGTTGTTGAGCAATGGTTCTCAACCTTTGATCCTCCAGACATTTTGTACTTCAACTCCCAGAAGTCTCAGCCAGTATTTTCTGCTAGGAGTATGGTGTCATCTGCATATCTTGTTGATGTTCCTTCCTCCAATTTTAATGCCTATTTTCTCCCAGTCTAATCCTGCTTTATATAGATGTTGATCAAGCATACAGGTTAAAGAGGTAGGATGATAGAATGCAGCCTTGCCTGACCTCCTTGCCAATTGGAAACCATTCTCTCTCTCCATAATCTGTCCTAACAGTAGCCTCTTGTCCTGAGTACAGGTTACACACCAGGACAATCAAATGTTGTGGCACACCCATTTCTTTAAGAGCAATCCATACTTTCTCATGATCTACAATGCACAATCAAAGACTTCACTATAATCTATAAAGCACAGGGTGATTTTCTTTTGCAGTTCTTTAGTGTGCTCCATTAGCCAGCTCACATTTGTGATATGATCCCCATTTCCTCTTCCCTTCCTGAACTCAGCTTGGACATCTGGCATTTTCCACACCATATATGATAAATGTCTTTGTTGTAGAGTTTTGAGCATCACTTTGCTTGTAAGGAAAACTAATGCAGTGGTCCTGCAGCTACTGCAATCCCTTGTGTCCCCTTTCTTGGGGATTTAAATATATATTGAGTGTTTCCAACCTGCAGGTAATTCTTTTGTTTTCCATATTTGTTGACAGGTTTTAGTTAGAACTAGCGTAGATTCTGTTTCTGTAGCTTGAAGCAGCTCTACTGGTATGCCATTTATTCCTGGTGATTTAGTTCTCCCAAGAACTAAATTCCATATCCAGAATTCCAAAAACTGAAATATGAAATCTGTTGCTGGTGATATATTTCTCCCAAGTGCTCTGGCTGTGGCTTCCAGAGAATTTCCCTTTCAAGCAGAACAGTTTCCCTCAGCAAGCTGAAACAACCCAGATAAGCGTTGCATGAGATGAGCTGCAGAGGAATTCCTAAGAAGAGCCCTCAGATGAACAAATGCTGTGTTGGTTGGGAGGATGCTAGGAGTTGTAGTCCACAAGAGTAACTTTTCCATGCTATGATTTAATTTTACCTCAAGGCAGCAGGCAACCTTGACAACTATACTAAGAGTCAAGTTTACAAAAGTCACACACAACTATACCATCCTCGGCCAACCCCTCTCTCTTCTCTATTTTTATGTCCACGGGCCCTTTAAGGGGGAACTCCGCCCAGCGATGACGTAGATCACGCGGCCTCGGCTCATAGGCATGGCCACGCCTCCCATTTGTGCGCGTGCGCGGCTCCGTCTCCGAGCCTCCCGCCGCCGTACTGAGCATGCGCATTACATTAAGGCCACGTTAGGTCAGGACGTCACTAGGCCTGCGCACTACTAGGCCGGGCAACTGAGGTAAATTCTGCCCGCGGGATTTGTCGCTTCTGCTGGGATTGGTAGAAAAATGAGCCTACGCGAAGGAAGAGCCATAGCTTCGGATGAGAAACCGCATGCGTACCTTGGCTCATGTGAGGCGGTACTACGCAGGCGCAAGAGAGTGAAATTAAAATAAGGGGTTTGTGTGAAGAGGAGTGGCCCCCTTCGCGCATGCTTAGTAACGTGATCTCAAAAGCCCGTGAATCAACCAGCGAAGGGCGGTAGGGGGCGCGTGCCGAGCCAGTGAGCATGCGCTTTGGCGTCGGTCAGTCTTTTTTCCGTCCGCTCTGCACATGCTCTCTCCTGTCGCGAGAAGGCGGGGAGGCTAGCGCGCGTGCGTACAGCCCTCGCTTCCTACTCCTCCCCCCTTCTATGAGCGCGCACGCGCAGATCCACTCTGCTCTCAGGCGGGGCGGCTCCTCTTTCGCAAGAGACGAGCTCCCCCACCATCACCGCCACCACCGCGCACACACAGTGTGCGCATGCGCGGTGCAGCCGGCCGCGGCGAGCCAGTCAAGCAAGGCAGGGAGTTTATGAGGGGAAAGAAGGAGCGCGGCCGGCGGGCGGAGAGAGACCGAGCGAGCGAGGAAGGGAGGAAGCAGGAGGGCCGCCTGGCTGGCTGGGCGGGCGAGCAGGCGGCCCCTTTTCCTCGCTCTGCGGGAAGCGCCGGCGCCACCTGAGGTAATAACTGCCGCTGAGGGGGGCGGTGGCGGTGGCGGTTTCCCTCACTGAGGCACCTTTTTTGACTGACTGCGTCCTTGCCCCTCTTTCTCCCCACAGCTCCGGAGACCCCCAGAAGCCGGGAGGAGGAGGAGGAGCGCCAGGCCTCGGGAGTGACTGGGACCCCCCGCCCCTAGCCCCGCCCCTTCTTCATGAGGCCCCGCCCCCTTCCGTCAGGCCCCGCCCTCTCCCGGGGGCCTCTAGGGGGTCCCCGCCCCTGAGAGCGAAGGGCCCCCCATTCATTGCCCCCTCCATCTCCACGCCCCTTCTTGGCACCCATACAAGGAGAAGGGGGGCTGGTGTGGCTGACTCGCCTTTGCGCCCCATAACCCCCCCTCCACCACCCCTGGCCCCCTTTCCTGCAGCTCAGAGGCTGACCCTGGTGGTCTTCTGTGGTGACAGGAACCACACCTGCCCCCTTCTGCCTCTCCTCGGCTAGGATTTGGGGGGCTAGGAGGTGCCCTTCCCCCCCCCACCTTCCCCCCTCCTCCTGTGGATGCCTGCCCCCCTCCCGCCACCATCATGGGCAAGGTGCTGTCCAAGATCTTCGGCAACAAGGAGATGCGGATCTTGATGCTGGGCCTGGACGCGGCAGGCAAGACCACCATCCTGTACAAACTGAAGTTGGGCCAGGCGGTCACGACCATCCCCACTGTGGGCTTCAACGTGGAAACGGTGACTTACAAAAACGTCAAGTTTAATGTCTGGGACGTCGGGGGCCAGGATAAGATCCGGCCACTCTGGCGGCACTACTACACGGGCACGCAGGGCCTGATCTTTGTGGTGGACTGCGCAGACAGGGACCGCATCGACGAGGCCCGCCAGGAGTTGCACCGCATCATCAACGACCGAGAGATGCGGGATGCCATCATCCTGATCTTCGCCAACAAGCAGGACCTTCCCGACGCCATGAAGCCGCATGAGATCCAAGAGAAACTGGGCCTGACCCGAATCAGGGATAGGAATTGGTACGTTCAACCTTCCTGTGCCACCTCCGGCGACGGACTCTATGAAGGGCTGACATGGTTAACATCCAACTATAAGTCCTAATGATTGCTTTTTAAACAGTGACAAAACTATTATTAGTCTTCAAGAGAGTTTATGGGGCAAAAAAACACTGTGGCTTCCCCCCAAAAATGAATGATTCTCCATACTAAAACTTTCAGAAATTAAGCATCCGTAGGATTTTAATGAGTGCTCACCTCTTCTTCAGTTACCATCTTTTTCTCTTACACACTTGACTGGACCCCAGTTTAATACAATTCTTGCTTGGTGTTAAGATGCTCTAATCTTCTGCTGTGAATGAACACAAATACTAGTTTCTGTGCCAGACTTCCAGCAACATAGGAAGCGGGGAGGGCTCAGGCAGAGTGGGAAGACACATGTTGTAGCTTTGCAAAGTAACTTTTCTCCTGTTTTGAAAGCCCTTGTTATGGGTTGATTTGTTTGAGTCCTGGGGCTAAGGTATCACTTTTTCAAATGTATGGTTTCTGGTTTTGTTTTTTTCACCCCTTCTTCTCCATTATCATCTGCTGTAGATTTGCTTCTTTTTGCAACCATGGAGAATATGTTGATAGGTCTCTTGTTATCTAGTAAACTTAAAAACTGTTGCTTATGAACAAACTGCAGTCTGTCCTCTTTATGGCAAAAGTTTACAACTTAAGAAGGGAACTAAAATTTTACACACTTTTATTTGGCCTTTTGACAGATCAGGAATATAGCATTTAAAATAAACGTATGAGTGCTTCCTGAACTTGACATTGGTCAGGTAACGTCAGGTAACAACTTCTGAATGTTAGCTGTACGGTTTTAGGAACCAAATACCAAACATGATCAAGGATGCAAATAAGCATCCATTCTAAAAAGTAACCATGTGCAAGATGAAATGAGACTGCTGTCAAAGCACAGTTCCCTAGACTTGCTTTGTAAAGTTAATTTTTTTCAGCTGCAATATCATTAATTGCATCAATTTCCAGTTTCAGTGCGAATATACTTTCATTCCATGAAGTGCAGCAATAATTTGTAGGCATCACTGTGTGACAAGCATTGCTTTTTAAAGTCATAGGCCTATTGTCCACACTTGAATGTGAATATTTTTCCTGTCATAACAGTTGAGACAAGCTAACAGGATCACAGTTGGTTTAAAAGCTACTCAAATGTGTAGGTAAAATATTTTTTAGATTTTTACCTTGGCTTTATTAACTTGAGGGTATGGTGGGAGCTTGCATCTGCTTCTGTATCATGACTCAGATAAGTTATTCTTAGAATATTAAGATATATCAGAAGGATGGAAATGACAACTTGGTTTTTCAGGTGCTACTAAGTTGGATGAAACAACCAACTGTTTTTGGAAGTTGCACTCTCTGTCTCCTGCAAAACCATACTGAAACCATGAAGGCAAGTAAGAGATGAGTTCCAGCCTTCTGTTCTGATAGTATCTTTATTTAATCTGTTGGATGCCTAAATTTATTAAGCCCTTTGGACAGATAGCTAATGAATGGGGTGAAGAGTGAGCAAACGACTATGAATGTAAACTTCAACATTCTGTTCTTCAAGGGCAAGCAAGAATCTCATTTTGCCATATCATAGCTTTCAAACATCTGATTCGTTGTAATGGGTGGGGGAATGATTGTGAATTCAGGTTAGCATAAAGTGGTTTCAATCAAGTATTAATACTAGGTGCAAAAATGTAGAGCAGCTGGTTCTTATTCAGCCTTAAGGATTAATTTTGGATTTCCTCAAGGAGTAAAACTCATTTGAGGAATTTTAGGAATGTATGGCTACAAATCCAGAAGAAAATTGATCCCCCCCCCAAAGGGTATAAGTTTAAAATAAAATCGGGGCATTATGCTACACTTCTTCAGTGTTGATTTTGCTATTTAAATTGTGGGTTCTCAAGCTTGTACCAAAGATATTTGAGGGTGATTAAGAAATGAGGAATTAATTTCTTAAAACTGATTGCTTAGCATCACTAACCAGAAAATAAGTTAGGCTCTGATTCTGAATAAGCATGTTGTATCATTTGATTTCTTTTAAAAAAATCCCAAATTGAGCAGGGATGTTCACTTTAAAAAATTGTTAAGAGTCAGAGCCACAGAATTAAGTGTAATAAGAAACAGCAGTTGTTCAAAAAACAGTTACACTAAAGTAAAATAAATTTGAGAGAAATGAACTCAAACTGATACATTCTGGTTGTCTTAACCATAACTAAGAATCTTGGTTCTTTGTGGTGGCATTGTTAAGTGTGGTAATACAAAAGAAGTCCATGAACAGTTAACTGTCTTCTTCTGGAATAACTAAAGCCAAGCACAAAATAGTTGCCTAAACTGGAAAACTTGAAGATCTGTTACTGGTTCTCAAACTTTCATGTGAACCTCATCAATTGCGGTAAAAATATGGGTGATTTTGCCTTTGGTGTAGAGTTCATTGTATTTTTTTCTCTTACCAAGGCTGAATCAAATCTTCATATATTTTTTGCATTAAGTTGGATATGTGACTTTTGTATGTTCTTTAATTTTATTCTTTCAGTATACTGGCTTTGTCAGTTAAAAGGATAAATGCAATTCTGTCTTTGTTTTCCCCTTTAAATCTTCAGTTTTCGGTGGAAACCGCAAAGGTGAATTAAATCTGTGGCAAATGCATCAAGCAACATTTGCTGCTGAACAAAAATTACTCGAGTTTCATTAAGTGGCCTCTTTCAAAGAAACAAGGTTTTGTCTTCTCTCTGGCTCAAGGTAGCCATAAAAACAATGGCTTTAGACCTTTTTCAACAGTTTGCAAGATACAAATGCAATCTGTTTGAATTCCACTTCTTTAAAAAAAAAATCAGTACATCCAACTTGTGTGTTCACGTGACTCTATAAAGTGCAACTGAATACGTTTTTGAATGGTGTTAAATTTGTCTGATAAGTGAATGAGTCTGTAGACTGTGATCTCCCTAAATAAAGTAAACAGGAATTTTTGTGTCGCATTATGGTTGTAGTGTTGGTAAAAGAACTAATAAGCAGAAAATAAAATGATTATACAGTACAACTGTCCTGTTATGTTTGAATGTGGAAGAGAAAGAGTATTTGACTTTTTGCTTTTGGAGATCTTTAGATTTTGTGCAGGGTGGTTTTGCAGGCGAAAAGGGTGATAGTAGGGGGCGAGGGGCTATAAAAGGCCTGAAGAATCATACCTGTGTCTCCTTGGAAGTCACGAGAATCTGATCCTGCATGGCCTCCTGATGGCAATGTAGCTCAGTGGAATGCTGGGCAAATATACTGCTTTATGAGTATGTCCTATGGCAGCAAAACTTTAATTTCTCAAGACAGGATAAAAATACTCCTGAAGGAATCAACATTAAAAAACTAATGCACTGAAGTTACGTTAACTTGAAAAGTTAAGAGATGGGCTGGGACTAAAATAATGCCAATTAAGTGGAAAGTTTCAGGATCAGGCCTTATAGAAAATGATGAGCTCATCTGCCTACCAAAGGAGGTCATTAAGTCAAACTGTAGACAGTGATGCACAACAATTGAAAAAGCCTCTAGAAATGCATTCACGGAGCCATGTTTTACAAGTATTTATTTATTAATAAGCCATAATAATCAATGAAGCTTACAAGTACATCTCTAGGATGGCTGAAATTCTGAAAGATGGCAGCTAGTTTTGCTCAGCTGGAAAGTGGGTAGAAGATGTCAGGGATGATGGGAGTTGTAGCTCTTCACCTCTGGCTCAAACTCACCACCTTGTTATGCAGCAGAGCCAACCAGCTTAGATCAGTAGTTAATGCTTTCCTCCAAAGCAGCAGAGTTTCAGAGAATAGGCTGAAGATCCTGACAAACTCTCCAAGCCTTCTCACTCTTCTCCAGGTGTCTCCAAAACATCTCCAGGAATCACTCAGGCAACTCAGTAGTTTTATATAAAACCTACTTTATTCTTCTATATAAATATACTATATGGTCAACAAATCACAATCTCTACACACTACACCACCTCTACTCCACCACAAAAATACATTGGCAAACATTGCAATTTTATAGCCATTGTTTATCACCACCCACTAATTAGTTTCCACCCAGTGGGTGTGTACTTCCATTCTGATTGGTCCACATAGTTCCACCCATGCCTAAGACCAACCCATGTATTTCAACATTTCACCTTGTACACTTAATGATTCTCAGGTGTTTCCAATCTGCATTCAGTACCTCTGTCCTTGGCTCTCAGGCCTTCTAGATTACATTAGCAGTTTCACCTGTGTAGCTTCATAATTGCTCTTGCTTAGTCATTGTGACTTTCACATACATATTTTATTTCTTTCACTGTATGTCCCATGTTGCATTTTCCTTAACAATCCCCTCCGAAATAAAATATTGTATGTGTCTTACAATGTCATTCCAACCATTTGTGTCAGCCTTTCATGTTTTTCTGCTATCAACGCTTTTGTGAACAAATCTGCTATGTTGTGTTGTGTTTCTATATATCTCAATTCTATTTCACCCTTCTGAACCATGTCTCGCACATTTTGATATCTTACACCAACATATTTTGTTCTGTTCTTCAAACTTTCAGTTTCAGCCATCGCTATGCATGACTGTGAATCTTCCAGAATTTCCACTGGTATCTTGTAACTTTCATTTAAATCATTTAGCAATTGCTTAATCCACTGTACCTCATTTACTATCTCATTCAAAGCAGCGAATTCTGCTTCTGTTGTGCTTAACGCTACATTAGTTTGTTTTCTACTTCTCCAAACTATTGGACTTTCACTATATTTAATTATCATTCCTGTAACTGACTTCTTGTCTCCTAATTCTGATGCAAATGAACTGTCTACATAACAATCTAGATCTGAACTACTGCTTCTTATAATCAATTTCCTATCTAAGGTTCCTTTCAAATATCTCAATAAATGTTTTACCGCTGTCCAGTCTTCAATTTTTGGATCATTAACCCTTCTAGACAATACATTTACAGCATAAGAAATGTCTGGTCTGGTGTGGCAAGATATGAATTGTAAAGATCCTATTATACTTCTGAAGAGAATCTTTTCCTTAAACGCTCTAGTTGTTTCCTCAGACACAAAACCAGTTGTCATTGGAGCTCTTACTATTTTTGCATTCTGTAATCCACACTTTTCAATCAATCTTTCAATTTTATTTCTCTGACTTAACAAACAATGTCCTTCTTCTGTCCATTCAACGCAAATACCTAAATAAGACTTCAATACACCTAAGTCCTTCAAAACAAACTTCTCAGACAATTCTCTTTTTACTGACTCAATTTCCTTTTTTTGACTTTGCTGCCACGCACAAATCATCTACATAAATCACTAACACTATGTCTCCTTTTGTATAGACACAAGCATCTGCAATGCTCCTCTTGTAACCTAGCTTAACTAGCTCATCATTGATGCACAGATTCCACGCTCTGGCACTTTGTTTTAAACCATACAACGCTTTCTTTAATTTATATACTCTCTGACTACCATTTTCTTCGAAACCTTGTGGCTGTTCCATAAATATTTCTTCATTCAGAACCGCATTCAAGTAAGCTGTCTCAAAATCAAAATGTTCTACAACTAAATTCCTTTTTACTGCTACAGCTAGAACCATTCTCAGACTTTCTGGCTTAGCAGTTGGAGAATATGTCTTATCATAGTTCTCATACTGCTGTTGTGCAAAACCCTTAGCCACTAACCTAGCTTTATATTTGATACTTCCATCTGGCATTTCTTTCCTTTTGTATACCCATTTACAACCAATTACTTTCTTGTCTTTGGGTCTGTCAACAATTTCAAAAACATCTTTATTTACCAGGCAACCAAACTCATTATCCATTGCATCAAACCATCTTTCCTGTTCTTCGCTAGAATAACTTTCCAATTCTTCAAAACTTTCAGGCTCTTCTACTGCTAAACAAGCTCTTGCCTTTGTCACAACAAACCTATCTGGAGGCTTTCTAACTCTATGACTACGCCTGGGAATAAAATCTGCTGTTCTGTCTCTTTCATCCTCACTTTCTCTACTGGGAGTTGTAGTTCTATGACTAAATCTCTTGTCTTCAGTCATTCGAGTAGTAGTAGGCCTAGATGCTATCTCATCATCAGAAGAACTACCACTGCTGCTAGGTGATGCTTCCTGCTTAACTGAAACCCCTCCGTTTCCTGAGGTTGGTTCAGTTTGTGCTTCTGGCTCATTTGAACTCCCTAATCTCAAAAACACTTCTTTATTGGCATGCAGTTTGTCCCAACCAGCATGTCTCTCGAAATTTGCAGACCTTGAATACTGCACTTGTTTTCCACCCAAATGAAACTTGTAGCTATTTCCAGAATACCCCAAAAACCTAAGCCTTTTGCTTTTGGGTTCTCCTTTCCTCCTGAAACAAGCAGGTGTGTAAACATGAGCAAATTGTCCAAAAACCCTTAAGTACTTGTAATTTGGCATTCTCCCATACAATACCCTGTAGGGAATGTCTTCAATTTCTGAATGATACAATCTGTTACTGATATGTATTGCAGTCAAAGTTGCTTCTGCCCAAAAACTATCTTTCACCCCTGCATCTGCCATCATACAAGCAGTAATTCTTTTTATATCTTGTATTTTCTTCTCTGCTAACCCATCCTCACTAGGACAAGCAGGGTTTGTAGTTTCATGCCTTATTCCCACCTTTTGAAACCAGTTAAACAATTGATTATTTAAAAATTCTCCTCCTCTATCAGTAATGATGGTGCCTACTCTGCTATCAAATTGTCTTTCCACCATTCTTACCCATGCTTTTAAACTTTGCCCAGTGTCAGATTTGTTTTTCATTATTCTCACAAATGCAAACCTTGTATACCTATCAACAATTACTAGGAAATACTTGCTTCCCCCTAAGGACAAGCAGTTAGCTTGGGCGACATCTGCATGTACATACTGAAATGGTCTTTGAGCAATTCTTTTTGTTTTCTTAGCTACTGGAAAAGCTCTGACCTTTACCTGATGACATACCGTACAATCTAAGTGGTTTTTGCATTCAGTAACTTTTAAATCTGGACACATACTGATTAAATTTTTTAAACATTTGAAGCTCGCATGGCCAAATTTTCTGTGAAGCTCATGTATGCAGTCTTTGTGGATTGGAATATTTTCTATGTTATTAGCTTCTTCAACCCTGTAGCTATCAATATTGTCCTCCAAATAATAAAGTTTGTCCTTTTTCAAACCTATGCCACGCAATTCCCCATTCAGTTTTATCTTACACATGTTCTTTTCAAAGATGACTGTGTAGTCTCTTTCTGTTAATCTGCTTACTGATAACAAATTATTTTCTAACTCCTTTACATGTAAGACATCATTAAAATTCTCTTTTAGCCCTGGAATGTACACAGTACCCATTTGATTTACAGTACTTAGCTCTTTCCCGTCAGCCAAAACTACAGCATTTACATTAGCTGATTTTCTATTACTTATTAAATTTATGTCATTACACATCAAAGATGTGGCTCCTGAATCTACTAGCCATTTAGAATTTGCATTTTGTTTTTCCTTAATCATGGTTGCAAACCCCCTTTTTATTACCACTGTCCCTCAAAAATGGAGGTCTGGACTGTTTTTGATACCGCTGCGGCTGCCATCTACTCTCTGCTTGCTTGCGTCTCTCAGCTGCAAAATGTTTACAATGTCTCTGCAGATGACCAATCTTCTTACAATAAAAGCACCTCCGTTGCTCCCTTGTAGAGGCTGCCTCCTCCTGCATTCGCCAGTCAGGAGATGTTTGTTGTTTTGGCACAGTCTTTAAGCTTGCTGAGTCACCCTGCTCAGACATTCTTCTCTGGTTCTCTTCCAGTATTCTGGCCACAATTAAATCTCTATTAAGCTCAGCTTCTGGCAGGTTTTGCAGGCTGTTCGTTATGTTGTCCCACGAAGAGTCTAGCGATTCTATTAAAATGTAGCATTGCTGCTCTTTGCTAATTTGCACTCCCCTCAGTTCAGCTTGCACAAACAAATCTTGCATTATTTTTAAATGTTCTATCACACACTGTCCTTTAGCCATCTTTTGCCTGTATATTCTTTTAGACCATAGCATTTTTGCAAAAGCAGTTGAAGGAGTGTGTAATCTCTGCAAGGTATCCCACACATCCTTGGCAGACGTTTTATCTCTGACGTCATTAATTAAGTCTTCTTCAAGCATGAGATAAAGACAGGCTTTTGCTTTACTATCTCTCTCTTGAGTGGCTTCATTAGCATCAGCTGCCAGCCCTGTTTCAACTGTTGACCACAGACCTTCCTTTACTAGTAGAGATTGGGCATAAATCTTCCAGGTAGAGTAGTTGTTTCTATTTAATTTACTAAACTTTAGAATTTCCATCTTGATTTGTGCAGTGACTCAATTTGACACAGTCCTTCTGAGTATGCACAGCCAACCCGTCTGGGCTTAAGCAAAACACAAAATGATTTACTCACGAGGCTTATCAGTGCAGCACAAACAACTTGCTCTGATCTGTCGTCCACAAAGCTTTCTTCCACTCTCTGGAACTTTCAGCTTCTGTGGATGCTGGGTGCTCTAGTAACTGGGCCCATAACCCTTGTCAGGGATGATGGGAGTTGTAGCTCTTCACCTCTGGCTCAAACTCACCACCTTGTTATGCAGCAGAGCCAACCAGCTTAGATCAGTAGTTAATGCTTTCCTCCAAAGCAGCAGAGTTTCAGAGAATAGGCTGAAGATCCTGACAAACTCTCCAAGCCTTCTCACTCTTCTCCAGGTGTCTCCAAAACATCTCCAGGAATCACTCAGGCAACTCAGTAGTTTTATATAAAACCTACTTTATTCTTCTATATAAATATACTATATGGTCAACAAATCACAATCTCTACACACTACACCACCTCTACTCCACCACAAAAATACATTGGCAAACATTGCAATTTTATAGCCATTGTTTATCACCACCCACTAATTAGTTTCCACCCAGTGGATGTGTACTTCCATTCTGATTGGTCCACATAGTTCCACCCATGCCTAAGACCAACCCATGTATTTCAACATTTCACCTTGTACACTTAATGATTCTCAGGTGTTTCCAATCTGCATTCAGTACCTCTGTCCTTGGCTCTCAGGCCTTCTAGATTACATTAGCAGTTTCACCTGTGTAGCTTCATAATTGCTCTTGCTTAGTCATTGTGACTTTCACATACATATTTTATTTCTTTCACTGTATGTCCCATGTTGCATTTTCCTTAACAGAAGATGCATGGAAACAAATACGATTGCAATAGAGAGCATGACTTGTATACACTGGCTTTATCAAATATAGTGACTTTCTGCGAGTCATTTCCCAATTCTAAAGGGATGCTATTGTGTTTTTTTAACAAATGAAATCAAAATTAAAGCTTTAAGGATATACTCAAGGTTTTGAACACCAAATTCATCAGTGAAGATCATAGTTGCTGTGTTTCTTTAGAATGGAAATTGTATTGTTTTGATATCTACTAACTTTTTCTCACAAAAAGTTCTTGATACATGTGCTGGAGGTGTGGAGAATATATGTCTGAAAGTGTGTTTATTACCACTGTTAAATTATAGAGTCATGGGGATTAACAGTTTTATATGGTGATGACTCATAAATTTAAGCCGAAGTTGCTGTAAAGTTCATGTATAGCCTGAAAAGTAATACTGTTGCTATCAAAAGGGTTTTATCGATTTTTAATGTTTAATGAGTTCCTTTTTCATGGTAGCCCATTGCAGTTTGTGGGAAGACTTTGTATTGTTTTCAGTAGGCAAAACTTGGGTTTTAAGTCTGTGTTTGTGGCTGTATTATGATCTTGTGGGATGTGGGAGAAAAGAGAATGTAATTACAAATTGGAAGTTCACCTTCAAGGTGACATGGTAGTACATCTATTTTTGCACTATCATGGATTCCAAATACAAAGCATTAGGCTTACATTTCATGTTGGGAAGGGCCCTTAGGCATGGTCTACACTACACTACTCCCAGCTGAATAACTAAGCAACACTTGGGCATCTTTCAGCAGTGGTTTAGTTGTGTCTTCCTGCATGGAAGGGGTTGGACTAGATAGCCCTTGTGGTTTCTTCTAACTCTATGATTCTAAATTAATTGTTTATATCCTGGCTGGCAACTTCCAACACCATTTAAAATGTTTTGGTAAAAAAAAATAGGCAGAATTCTGTCAATGTCTTATGCGTGTCCCCCCCCATACAAGCGACTGGAGATGTAGAATGCCCTATTCATTCAAGGTTATGGAATTTGTTGCACATGCGGTGCCATTGCACATGGATGTGAAGGGATGCACATTTGATTGTGCATTCATTTGCACATTCGCTATCTCGGTTCAATTCCTGACGTTGCCATCCAACACAAGGGTGCCATCCAACACTGGGGGCGTGTAATACAATCAGTGCACAACTCCACATTCAGAATTTAATGTAACTTAGCCCCAACGTTCAGACCTCAACTCTTTAAATTAGACATTTAAAAATACTAATTAAATGAATAATGCAGTTTAAAACAATAATTGGGAAATAATTGAAGAAGTCCAGTACATCCATTTTGAAACCTCAGACTGTAACTGGCAGCCAGTTGCCAAAGGCCTTTCAGAACAGAAACGTCTTCACCCAGTGATGGGGTGGGGATCAGCAAATGAGTTCCTTAATCTGGGAGTGGCTGCTGAGAAGGCAAGGAGAGGTTACCTCAGCCAAGTTTACATTAAGCCATCCTGTTTGTTCCAGTGAGGCATGTTCTAGGTGAAAACCAGAATCTGTGGGCTAGGCTAGCAAAGACGGTATAACTGCAGTTGAAATACAGCAGAACTAAGCCTGGGGCTCTTGGAGAGGGTGTGGGGTGATAACAGGACTCCCTGCAGCAAGAATGCAGCTTGGAAGCAGTAATTCGGGATTAACTCCTTTCTGAAGTATGGAACAGGGATGTTTCTAAAAATCACGGGTTTAAGTTTGTTGCAGCAAAAGCAGCAAGTGCCCCATCCCACCTTAAAGAATAGAAAATTCAGAAGGAAGATGGGAGTGTTCAATAGTCTCACCAAAATCTCTCTACCCTCAAAAAGCTAGCATGTCAAAAGTGTCTTGCATCTCTTGCCTTTTTCCATGCATTCATTTTCTACATTCATGTGTGACACAGAGTTCTGTGAGACAGAGTGCTAAACCATGCAGTCCCCAATCTGTAGAATGACTGGGGGTTGGTCATCACACCTCTCCCACTCCCTCCCTTCATACACGGCCTTTCCCCAAAACTAGGACATATGACCAGTTCCACCCCACCACTAGCAATGCATCAGGATCTGATCCCATATCAGAAAAGGGATCAGATTGTCCAACAACATGTGTTTGTTGGGTTATTTCAAATCTTGGGGTGGGGGGGACAGGTAAAACTAGGCATATCCCTGAATACAGTTGTCCCTTCATATTCGCTGGGGTTTGATTCCAGGGCCCCCCGTGGATAGCAAAATCTGTGAATACTCAAGTCCTATTATAAGCAATGGCATAGCAAAATGGTGTCCTTTATATAAGATGGCAAAATCAAGGTTTGCTTTTTGGGTTATTATTTTTTAAGCAATATTTTCAAACTGTGAATACTTAAATCTGTGGATACCAAATCCATGGATACAGAGGGACAACTGTACAGTGGCCTCAATCCAGCTTCTCCCTGCATAGTAAATACTTGCATTTGGATGTATACGGCAATAACACTATGCAGCCCCCAGACAGAATAGCAACACTGTGCAATACATGTCAATGACTGGGTGCCATTGTCCAATACAACAATATACGCTGCACAACTGCAGTGCAAAATATAGGCTGCACAACCACAATGCACAATGTGCAACTTGCAAAGACAAGGCACAGGTGAGCATCCTGTCTGTGTAACTCCACTTCCACTGCTATCAGACAAATGCATCAGTTGCATAATGGTGACTTTTTGGCCCCATGCATAGCATGACTTACTTATGTCCCTAAGTGAATTCTGACCAGAGTGTGTCATCTGGATCACGTCAAAGCCAACTGCACTTTCTTGTGATCAGCAATCCCATGGAGCAAACCATAAACCCCATCTGGATTTTCTCCAGGACGGATAGGTTAAAACAAAAACAAAATCAAGCAAATAGCTTGGTTATGTATCAGTGTGAAAGCAGAACTCACCTGTGCTAAAAATTGAAACTCAAAGTATTTGGAATACAGGGAGTTTTCAGTGGCAACTGTTCTGCAGAAACCATCCAGACTGAGTGACAGCACTATATATAGGACTAGCAATGTGTAAATTCTTTTACGTGCCTCCTTTAATCAAATGCAAGCTGGAGTACTGGAAATCTTGCTCTTCCTTACCTTGGCAGCCTTCCACTATGCCATCCTCCTTTTCTCTTTCCCTCGGAGGAACCAGACCCAGTGACCCTTCTGTACAGGCAGCAGACTCTCCTAATTAGACCCCAACAAATCTCATTCTAAAGGGTTTCTGTCCCGCATAATATCTAAGATCAGCATGTGCAGCCTAAAAGTTGCAGGTTGTGGACTGGAGACCCAATAAGAAGCAACCTTGTTGGGCCTTAGCGGTTGTGGGTTACTAGCTGTACTGGCTAATGACAGAAGCATACTCAGGGCAGAAGTACAGTTGTCCTTCTGTATCCACAGATTTGGTATCCATGGATTTAAGTATTCACAGCTTGAAAACATTCTTTAAAAAATAATAATAAAAAAAGCAAACCTTGATTTTGCCATCCTATATAAGGGACACCATTTTGCTATGCCATCGCATATCATGGGACCTGAGTATTCACGGATTTTGGTATCCACGAGGGGTCCTGGAACCAAACTCCAGCAAATATGAAGGGACAACTACATAGCATCCAGATTGTGGGAAATAGTAGTGCCATGCAATTCTTATTTGGTCAGACCTCACCTGGAATACTATGCTCAGTTCTCGGCACCACAGTTCAAGAAGGATATTGAGGAGCTGGAATGTATCCAGAAGAGGTGACCAAGATGATCAAATGTCTGGAAACCAAGCCTTATGAGGAACAATTTAAGGAGCTGAGCATAATTAGCTTAGAGAAGAGAATTTTATGAGCTGGGCATATTTAGCTCGGAGAAGAGAAGACTGAGATGTGACATGATCGCTATCTTTAAATATCTGAAGGGATGTTGTGTAGAAGCCAGCTTGTTTTTTTTGTTTTTTTGTTGGGTTTTTGCTGCCTTAGAGCCTAGAACATGAACCAATAGATTCAGGTTATGAGAAAAGAAGTTCTACCCAAATGTTAGGAAAAACATTTTGACTGTAAGCTATTTGACAGTAGAATAGACTGCCTCGGGAGGGGTACTGGTGGACGTTTCATCTTTGGAGGGCTTTGAACAGCGGTTGGATGGGCATCTTTTAGGAGTGCTATAGTTGTGTATTCTTGCATGGAGGGGCTTAGTCTAGGTAGCCTTTGAGGCCCCTTCCAACCCTAAGATTCGGTGATTCAATGACAATTTTCTAAGGCAAGGAACATTATTTGCCCTTCTCCAGTACTGCTGTCCATCCAGAAGCAGAACTGGACTGGCAACTGAATTTTCCTGCAGTACTAGTGACGTGAGAGTGTGTCTCCCATTACAGCTGAAGGGGAAAGATAGTTTAGGAGGCGGAGAAGGACCTGTGTGGAACAGACATCTCTGTCCAAAGGGGGAAAAGGCTGGGGAGGTGACAGTGATTGCCCCCCCCCATCGGCTGACTGAGGTGGTTGCTCACTCTGCCTAATGATAGGGTTGGCCCTGTTTGTTTGCTTATTTTCATGTATTAAAGTATTTATATCCCCACCCTAGATCATACAGTCATTGAGCAGTGTAGAATAAAATCATTTTAAACAATTTACAGTTTAAAATGATAGCATCATTTAAACATTCTCAAAACCTATTAGACAATTGAACAATCTGGGGTATATCCAGACTGTTCAGTTTTAGCAGTTTCATATCATTTTCAACTATTATGGCTGTATCCTATAGAATACTCAGATATCTAGTTTGGTGAGGTACTTGGAATTCTCTGCTGGAGGACTCTAGTTCACGCTACCTTGAACTACAGAACTAGAGCTCTCAGGCAGAGAATTCAAAGTCCTTCCTCAGCAAACTACCGATCCCAGGATTCCATAGGATGGAGCCATGACTGTTAAAATGGTATCAAACTGCAATAATTGGACAGTGTGGATAGACCCTTAAAAGTTAAAATGGTTTACTAATGATAAACTGCCCAGGAATCATAAATATGTTAACTGGGGTTCATTATAAGAGAACATATGTACAAGCTGTGTAGATAATATGCCTCAGTGCTGCTGTTTATTTAAATAGCCTGATGATATTTTGGGATGGGTGGCCATTTACAATTGTGAACATACAGCAAAATCAATAGCTATACTTCTCCTTTTTTCAACAAATGTCTGAATTTTTTGTCTCCCAGCCTTCCCCATGAACACTGTCTTCAGATTTGTGAAAGGTGATTCCATATTACCTTGACTGGAATCCTGCAAGGCAGGACAGGTTGAAACCTCTGTTTGGCTCAGTGAGCTTCATGGGGGTGTGGATTTGATCTCAAATCCCTCAAACCCATGCTGTGATACATTGCCTCCCTGCATGCGCTGCAGATAGCATCGAGTTCTATTTGACTTCTGGCATGTTTCTGAGATTCAGGGTGCCAATTCTTAGGAAGTTTGCTTAGTTTTCAAGAAGCACTGCAGAACATTGAACAGAACTTAAAAGCAAAGCACCTTGATACCCTGAACTGGATTTCAGAATGGTGCAATGTGCCAATGCAAATTCAGGATTTCTAAACTCGGAATACAAGGTGTACCCTCTCTGAATTTATTTCTTTTCCATAGTTCTCATCCCTGAAGTTGCTCGCCCCTGCCTTAAGCAAACAGTCTGCATGGAAGCAGACGAAGCTGTTGCCAACTAGCTAATGTAGAACAAGTACTTCCAGCGCTTCAATTACCACTTGTCTGTGCTGGCAAAATATGTTAATCTAATTATTGTATTAGCTAAACATCTGCCACGATGGCCTCTTCTGAGAAGGGTTGGGCTTGTTTGGAGTATGCCTTTGTCTTTTGGATGTGGCCTTTCTCCTCTCCCAGTCCTTGCTCTGAATCAACTTTTCCTAGTGTAAACAGAAGCAGCGGTGTGTACTACTTTACTATGACACCAGAATTAGCACACAAGGTTTTGAGCATCTCTCAGGCATTTCCCTGAGGGATCCCAGTAGGCCAGGAATCTTGCCAGTTGGGACACTCCTCTTTTCTGGATTAAAAAAAAAAGATTTATTTAGGGCTGACGCCCTCTTAGTGACTTATGCAGCAGCATGTTTAGAAACACCTGTGTAAACCACTTTCTAGATTGTTCTAGAGGCTGGTGTCTTCTACCAATCTTATGCAACAACCAGATTCTGCATGGTAGACTCTCTTTGTTTGTTTCGGGAAGTGTTCCGACTCAGCAAGGAGGGAGCTTGGACTGGTCAAATCCTACAGGTCAGTCAGATGAAAGCTTTTGACAATGTAGATCATATGTTCCTATGGGAAGCCCTCAAGTGGAAAGGAGTGCCAGAGAGATTTATTGCTTTAGTTAAATTGTTTTATAGGGATGCAGAGGTGGGTTTGCAAGTCAATGGTCATAGAGGAAAGAGGATTAAGTTAAATTCTGGGGTGAGGCAAGGTTGTACACTGAGCCCTCTCTTGTATGTTACTGCTTTGGATGCTATCCTGTGTAAGATTAGTTTAGACAAGAACATCTTGTGGATCCAAATCCCACGTCCATTGGACAGTTTGTGGTTGGTTCGGTGTGAATCTGTTAAATTTGTTGTCCATGCCGATGACGTGTCCCTCTTGGTTAAGGATAGGATGGAAGTTAGAAAGATTAAAGATGCTTTTGAGGCCTACGGTTGAGTTTCTGGAGATCGACTTAACATGGAAAAGAGTTTTTTGATCAGAATTTTTGCTGCAGAGGACAAGATGGCAGCTATTCCTCTAAAAGACGTAGTTGAAGAAAAGGAAGGGTGGCATGCAGAACAAGAGGCAAAGATGGAAAGGGTGAAGATCCTGGGGCTGAATTTTGCAGTGGTTCCCGAGGGATGGAAAGAAAATTGGTATTTCTGGTTGGAAAAAGTGAAGGAGAGGGTGGCCCTCTGGCAGAGATGGAAGCTGACCATTTACCAGAGAGTCGCTTTTGTAAACACCTACCTGCTTCCGGTGGCAGCCAACTTGGCATCTGTTTTCCCGTCTCCAGATTCAGTGATTAAAGAAGCCGATCAGGTTCTCTTCAAGTTCCTTTGGGGAATGGCCACGTTCCCCCTGGCAAGAGCAGTGGCTTATGGGCAGGTAGAACAAGGGGGCCTGGACTTCCCAGCCCTGGGACCTAAGTTCATTGCCATCTTTTCTGCCCAAAATTTTGGGAAAGTTTTTCTGTTGCAAAAGGGTCAGATTCAGAGTACCTAAATCACCAGACTAACCCAGTTGAGTATTTTATGGACAAAAGGGTCCCCCAAAAGTTGTGGGACCTGAGGTGGAGACTCTACTATCAGGTTCTTAATCTGAGGGTAAGGAGACCGTGGACCAGAGGATGAGCAGACTTGTCCTCATCTGAAATGTAAAAAGGCTGAGATTCTGAGTGGCGTAGCACAAAAGGAGATGAACAGACATTTTGTCCAGGACTGCCCGAGTGCCCGGGAAACATGGGAGGAGGTGGCCTGGGTCCTGGATTGGCCAGATTTGGCACAACAGGCTTGGGAGACAGTGCTTTCGGGGACTGAACCTCCAGAGGGTGTCAGGGGACCCAGAAAGTCAGTGGGCCAAAAGAAGAGGAAGGAGTCTGGTTCCGTGGCTGAGAGTTTTTGGAAAGTGCCCTGATCCACGGTATGCCTTCTAAACGTCTATGTGATGTTAGGGTTAGTTTTCCAAAGACAAAGGGAGGCGAAAAGTCAACATCTGCAGGATGTAAAAGGCACTGCTTATTATGTCAAGGACATAATTGAAAATTTAGCTCTGAGTGAAAAAGAGAAATTGCCAAACCATCGTTGGAAAAAGTTTTGGCCGTGGTTTAGTGAGACAACCCTAGCAATAACTTAAAAGGATATTTTAAATAAATATTTTATTATTGTTGTATTTTTTGTATTATTTTGTATTTTTTAATTAATCTTTTATTATTTTTTTTCTTTTCCAAATAGGTATAATTGTATTATGTAAATATAATGCAATTATAGTGCTCCAAAGGGCTACGGCAGACCTTGAAGAAGATGGCATCTATATACATTACCGTACTGATGGTAGCTTGTTTAACTTAAGCCGGCTGAGGGCTTGCACCAAGACTCTAAACTATCTAGTCCGTGAGCTACTCTTCGCTGATGATTCTGCCCTTGTTGCCCACACAGAAGCAGCTCTGCAGTGCCTAACATCCTGCTTCTCAACAGCTGCAGAGCTGTTTGGGCTGGAAGTCAATCTGAAGAAAACGGAAGATCTTTACCAGCCTGCACCACAGGACGAACACCACCATCCCCACATTGCCGTCGGCAAATCAGTGCTCAAGTCCGTTCAGCAGTTCACCTACCTGGGAAGCATAATCTCCTCAGATGCCAAGATTGACAAAGAGATCGATCACAGATTAGCAAAGGCATATAGTGCATTTGGAAGACTTCACAAAAGAGTCTGGAGTAATAAACACCTGAGGCAAAGCACAAAAATCAGTGTGTATAGAGCCATTGTACTGTCTATTCTCCTTTACGGGTCTGAAACATGGGTCACCTATCACCAACACTTACGACTCCTCGAACGCTTTCATCAGCGCTATTTGTGCACAATCCTAAATATACACTGGACCGACTATGTGACGAATGTTGCTGTCCTTGAGCATGCAGGGATCACCAGCATTGAGGCCATGATATTGAGATCACAGCTGCGCTGGGCAGGGCACGTTTCTAGGATGGAGGACCATCGCCTCCCAAAATAGTACTCTACAGTGAATTCCCCATGGGTCAGTGTAAGAGGGGCGCTCCAAAAAAGCGATACAAGGACTCCCTGAAACAACATCTCAGGCTTGGCCAAATTGATCACCAACAGTGGTCCGCCCTGGCCTCACATTGGGAGGCATGGAGACGCACGATCCACAATGCTGCAGCCTTATTTGAGAACTCACGCCGAACAAGTCTTGAAGAGAAATGACAACGCAGAAAGAATCCCAACCCAGAAACATCACCCAAGGAGACCTTCTGCTGTGCTTTCTGCAACCGGACTTGTTTATCTCTGATTGGCCTTTTTAGTCATCAGCACGCTTGCAGTAAGCGCGGGATGAGTCCTTCCTGAATCTTTGTTTGCGAAGAAAAGCCAGAGAGATAGTGCGTTTAGATTAATAGGAAAAATGTATTAGTGTTAGGATAGATAGTTTTATTTTTGTATTAGTAAGAAAAGAGGAAAACAATTATTATTATTTGTGTGTTATTATTACAGCCTTTTGCGGTCGGGTGTATTTTTCAATAGAATGGTCTTATTACAATAAAAAATTCCTAATCCCCCCCCCCCAAAAAAATCCAATTCACCCACCCCGCACATAAAATACCAATTTGCTGGCCAGTGGAGAGCAGAGGAGCAGCAGAAAAACACCAGGTATATTAGTGGACCACAAGCTGTGTGATGCGGCAGCCAGAAAAGCCAATGTGATTCTAGGCTGCATCAATAGGAGTGTGGTGTCTAGATCAAGGGAAATAATGGTGCCAATCTATTCTGCTTTGGTCAGATCTCACCTGGAATACTGTGTCCAGTTCTGGGCACCACAATTCAAGAAGGATATGAACAAGCTGGGATGTGTCAAGAGGAGGGCGACTGAAATGGTTGGAGTTCTGGAAGCCATACCCTATGAGGAGCAGCTTTAGTGAGCTGGATATGTTTAGCCTGGGGAAGAGAAGGTTAAGAGGTGATATGATGGCCATGTTTAAATATTTGAAGGGATGTCATACTGAGGATGGAGCAAGCTTGTTTTTTGCTGCTCTAGAGACTAGGACATAGAGCAATGGGGTCAAATTACAAGAAAAGAGATTCCACCTAAAAATGAGGAACAACTTCCTGAGGGTAAGAGCTGTTCGGACGTGGAATCCGCTGCTGCCTGGGAGTATGGTGGAGTCTCCTCCTTTGGAGGTTTTCAAACAGAGGCTGGATGGCCATCTGTCAGGAATACTTTGATCGTGTCTTCCTGCAGGGAAGGGAGTTGGACTCTATCCATCTCTATGATTCTATGTTCCTATAGCTGGATGCACAGCCCCAGTGTACCCTTTGGCTGCATCCAACAGTTGTACATTCAGCTGTAGATGTGAAAGATTCATGTATGCATGAATGTTGGGGTATTTCTTGGGGATGCATTGACACTTGCTAGTGGGTGTGATCCTCCTTCAATGTGTTAGTTGTGTACACCTCTGGAGGATTCCCAGGAGCTCCCAGAGGATGCCTTGTCGCTGTGTGTTTAGCTATCGGAACATAGCTGGACTAGTGTTGCCAGATCTCAGGGCCTGGCCCTGAGTGTCCGGTTTTCATGAGACATCTCCAGGTGGGAGATGAAGGTGCAGATTTTCAAGTTCTGGTGGGCTCAGTTCCAGGCAAGAGGAAAGGGCTGTTTGCAAATCTCCAGTTCAGCTAGTACAGCAGCAGCTTGCTACATCCAATATGGATTAATTGATCTGTGGTGCATCTTGCAAAGACTCTCCAGGCAGTCTGTGTGTGTACTTACATAGTTAGCTGTCTCCTTCTCTCCCAGTGTATATTGTGCAGGACTCACCCTCTGCTCTGCATCCATTTTTGGCTAGAAGCAAGCAGGCTAGATACACTATTCCTTCTCTCATCTCCCCAAGTAGGTGAGAAAGAATAATTCCTTCATTTCACCTTGATCTGGGAACAACTCTTTTAGTTAAGATTTCTTAGTTTCCAGACAGGAACATATGTTCTCTTCCCCACTCCCTCTGTGTTTGCATTACAGACTATGAGCAACACCAGTTGGTACTTAATGTATAATGTTTTAAGGTTTTGGCCCAGAAACCTTAGTGCCAGTGTGGAACTTTACAATACATCTCCCAGTCCAGGGTCTCTGCCAAATCTATTAAACTATTTCCATGGCTGAGCAGGAATTTGAATCCTAGTCTGCCAAAGTCCTAGTCCGACACTCAGATCAATACACCACACTGCTTGTCAAGATTTGTTTCAGAGGGGGTTTACCATGGCCTTCATCTGCAGCTGAGAAACCTTGTAAATACATGCATGTTTCATGCAGAGTATGTCCCAAAGTGGAAAGTTTTTGTGTGTCTTCAAGTCATTTCTGACTTATGGTGACCCTAAGTGAAACCTATCATGGGGTTTTCCTGGTAAGAATTATTCAGAGGAGGGTTGCCATTGCCTTCCCCTGAGGCTGAGAGAGTGTGATTTGACTAAGGTTACCCAGGGGGTTTCCATGGCTGAGCGGGGAGTTAACCCTGGTCTCCCAAAATCCTAATCCAAAACTCAAACCATGACACTGCACTGGCTCTGAGAATAGCCTGTAAAAACTGCACTGTTTTCAAGTACTTTCTCATAGTGAGGAGAAAATTGGTTAAATTATCAAGTCCTATGGAAATGAATTTAATAAGGATACACATTAATGCTTCTAGTCTGCATAGGTTTCTGTTCAAGAGTCGCTTAAGTCAGGCAGGGCTGTGTAAATGCTGTAATTTTGCAACGAGCATAGAAAAGGTGTGTGAGCTTTTCTCTGTGTCTTTAGCCTCTGGGCTGAGTGAAGGGAGGAGATTTTGAAGTTTAAAAATCAGCATTCTCACTCCCATGCAGTGGCCCTAGTCTGTATTGTATGTCTGTCTGCTTACCTGAAGGTTTAAAAAAGAAGGGATCTTAAACTACCTTGCTCACATCGTGCAAAGCTTAGCCTAGTCAGAGTTGCTACCTTTCATTAAAAAAACAAACTAGTCCTTTATGGCTATAAAATGTTGCTCCACTAGCTATACTTAGCTAGAAAGGTTGGTAAACAAGGGCCTTTTCACACTACACAAGTATATACCCTCCAGCTTTTCACAAATGAAAACCAGGGCATGTGTAGCCAAGCAACATGAGAGTGTGGTCAAGAAGGGAGAAGTTATTAATGAGGGAGGACAGTCAAGCTAGGGGAGGCTGTAGCAGTTTGCTTTTGCCTCAGTCTACTCCGGGAAGGACAAGATTCCTCTTTTGTGCTTTGGCACTTTGAACTGCGTTTGCTCCAACTGAAGTAAGCTGAGGACGAAGGGAAAAGTGGGGGGAGAGGAGAGAAACTGGGTATTTTAAAAGCAGCTGAAAAAGTAGGATGACAGAGGATTCATCCAGACTGTCCCTGTCAAATGGGGGCAGTTGGAGCATATGCAGTTATAACATTAATGATTCTTCTTTAACTGCCATGGTTGCATCCTTTGAAATCCTGGGATCTGCAGTTCGGTGACACACTACAGCTCTCTGGCTGAGGATCCTAAATAACTCTCCCTGAACTGGGGAAGCCACGATTCCATAACCATGGACTTTTTCAGGCAGGCTAAAAATAATGTCACAGACACCAAACAGGATCAAGAAAGGGTTTCCCTTTCAGACAACATCAACCCTGTCCCGTGCTGCTCCCGTACTGCCCCCACGCTACATCCATGCATGATATTGTAATCATGGGGAAATGTTGTTAATAGACTACCCATTCCGTTTCTGTCACGGAATCACAGGTGGTCTGAAAGCTGCCCCGTTCCTCTCCTGTTATGCTGATGTGATGCCAGCCGCGGGGGGAGGTCCGTTCCAAACACTTACGGTGGAGATCAGGACGAGGAGGTAAAGTGACACCCTTCCCCTCCTTCCCGGGTTACTTGTTTTTTTAAAATGTGTTTTTGTGCTTGGTGTGCTTTTTAACTTTTTTTTAATTCTCCGCACAATCGTTCTCAGGATTTGCTTTCTGGGTTGTAAATGCAGCCTTACAATAGCTGCATTTACTCCCAGCCAGCCGAGGGGAGGGGGAGGACAGTCTCTTGCACAAGAAGGTAGGTGTCGGAAAAAATTATTTTTATTCCGTGGCAGGGATGGGAGTGGGGCAGGAGGGTGGCTAGTGAAGCAGAAACAAGGTATAAGTCCCCGTCTGAAAATGTCCCATGTCAGTAAAAGCAGACTCAAAGTGCTAAAAATATATAGTGTGACAGGCCTACAATGTTTCCTCCGGGGGGAGCAGGGTCTGCACTTTAGCTAGTTTCTCCTCTTTGTGTGATAAACAGAAAGTCTGCTCCTGTTTTTCATATTTGCATTAAGTTACGTAAAACCTGGGAGTGCAGGGTGAGAGTGGCCAGGCTTTGAACTCTGGTTGTTTTATCCTGGGGCACAGGCAGCTCTTGATGATGATTGGACAATAAACCGGAGAAGAGAAGACGGAGAGGTGATGTGATAGTCATCTTTAAATATCTAAAGAAATGTCCTGTAGAAGATGGAGCCAATTTGTTCTCTGCTGCTCCAGAGACTAGAACATGGACCAAAGGATCCAGATTACAAGAAGGAAGATTCTACCTGAATGTTAGGAAGAACTTTTTTGTTTTACTCTAAGGACTTTATCAGACAAGCATCTAAAAACACTGTAATTCCACTATTGAGGAAAGCAGAAACAGTGGACTTTATCAGATGCAGCAAATATGGCATCATAAAAACGCCTAATGATTATGAAAGGGCACACATACGAGAGAATGTTGTCCTTTCACAATCATGTAAATTCCAAAAGCCATTCTTTTTTATTGATGGTCCAAGCCATCAATTCTTCTCCTGTGGTGCTTTGTCGTTTGAAACTTAGCACCATTGTGCTCAATGAATGCAGCATCAATTGTCAGAGCACTTCCGGGTGAGATTGGGACACCCAGGTAGGGGACATTCTTTTTTTACCTCCCTAGTTTACTTGTAATTTTGTAAGTGTGTTTATGTGCTTGTGTGTACATTTTATGTCTTTGTCTTGCTTTAACTTTTAAATTTCCTGCGCTCATGTCTTCTCACAAAGATTGGTGAGATCTCAACCCTGAAAGTAACCAGAACTCCGTTCTTGCTCTGTTACTGCTGGGGAAGCCTCATTGATCCTGATAAAGATAGGTCTGGTAGGGGAGGTTCTTTGGATGGCATAAAAACAACACAAAACATGCCGCAAAAGAATGTTAAGGGAGAGTAATTTGATAAAGTC
Source organism: Gambelia wislizenii (assembly GCA_030847615.1). Taxonomy (NCBI): domain Eukaryota; kingdom Metazoa; phylum Chordata; class Lepidosauria; order Squamata; family Crotaphytidae; genus Gambelia; species Gambelia wislizenii. The sequence goes on along the minus strand of JAUMIR010000001.1, from coordinate 496,041,762 downwards.
CAGTGTGGCATGCTCACACTAATTATTGCACTTTGCAGTAATTGCTCCTTCTTAGGAGGTCTTTAAACTGGGGTTGGGTGAGCATTGTCCAGGAGCATTTTAGCTGTGTATTCCTGCATGGCAAGGGGTTGGACTAGATGGCCTTCCGGCCCCTTCCTTCTCTATTATTTTGTTATTCTATTTCTACTCTGATTGAAGCCTGGCAAGTAGGCACATGGAACAGGGCCTTTTCAGTTGTGGCACTAAGCTGCACAATGCTGCCCCATGGGAAGCCTGCTTGAATCTGCCACGGGTTACTCTTCAAGAACCAGTTCAAATGTCTGTTTGCTTCCTGCAAACAGGAGCTATTCCAGCAGTGGTATGGGCAGCCTTGGAGGATGGTGGACTCTTCTTCTCTAGATGTCTTTAAGCAGAGGTTGGATGGGCATCTTTCAAGAGTGCTGTAATTGTCTATTTCTGCAAGGCAGGAGGTTGGTCTAGATGAGCCCTGTAGCCCAACACTATGATTCTGATACTAAATTGCACAAAGTATAATTGGGCTGTATCCCTATTGGTTTGAGCCCCCTAAATTTGCGAGAGAGGTCACCCTGAAAGCCTCCTTGGGAGCATAGCATGTCTTTTATTCCTTACATGCATAGTGAAACATCCAGAAACGTTAACCGACAGCCCCATAGCAGGAATAGATGGCTGTGTTCTTTGTCAGTGCGTTTCCTGACAATGGCTTTTCCTCTGTGTTTAATGAGCTGGAAGATGGAGTAATGAGGCTGAACTTCCTGGCCCAGACAAAGGGGCTTTCTTCTTCATCAGGAGCGGGATCCTCTTCCATGTTGCATACCGAATTCCTACAAACTGACCACCATCTCTCTCAAGCTAAAGGGCAGAGAACTTAGAATTCACTTCCTTTCTTTCCCTCTTGCATGATTCATACATCACGATTCCCAAATCACTCTTCTTCCACTCCTCAAGCAAAATGGACATCATCGTTGTTAAAGAGAAAACATAATCCAAACAACTTCTAACAAAGCACCAGGAATGCTGACATGTAGACAATTGATCAGAGCAATTAGTATGGTTACATAGTACTTACAGCTAGGTAATTATGCCAATGTTTGGTCCCTGTTAATCTGGCTTTGGTCCCTTGAATTTCTTTAATATAGTGAATTCGAATCATTTTGCCAACAGGTCACTCCAAAATCTCCAGCAATGCAGAAGAATGCTCCAAAGACCACCATGGCTATTTGAATAGTCATTTCACACACACACCCATGAAATTGTTCTCTTCTCATTTTCCTCTTATGCATTTGAGGTTGATGGTTAATTTTTCATTCAACTAAAACATTTTGGAACCAGGAATGTACATCCAGATTCTCTGCCTAGTTTCAGCTTTGCATAATTTGTCTATATGCTACAAGCAAACATTATGAAATCAAATATTTGTTGTGGAATGATGCATTACTCTCCATAAATAAAGAAAATGGCTGACCTTCTGCTTGGGACTGATGTCTTTGTAAATGGCCTTATGTGTGCGCACAATTGAATTGAATACTTCCACATTTATATTCTCTTGGGGGCTGCTGTGACGTTACAATGTACAAGCATCCATTGCGTCCCTTGTGTAACGGTGGAGTGACACGCCATAGTCCAATGTGCCATGAACATCCATGCACGCTGGCGTATTCCCTGATGTGCATCCAGTCAACAGGAGTGCCTGATGCACTTAAGAAGTACCCAATGAGTGTCAGAAATGCTTGCTGCACATTAGAAGTGCCTGGTGTGCATTGCAGCATTCCTGCACATCTTCACCTGTTGTGTTACTGCAACATAGCTATGAATTCATAAAGTTATAAAACATAGACTGTAGGATCTCGGCCAATAAAAATAACTCACTTCTTTTTTCATTTTTTTTTTCTTTTGCAATGTCTCAAGATATTTTACCACAGTGTCCCAGAAATCCACTACCTTGGGACAGTTAAGCCGTATATGAACTAATGTTCTCTTTTTCTTTTCTTTGGTGCAGTCTCCATTAGTATAGGTTGATGTTTCTTCTTAATGCCAAAACCAGAGTTTGGGGAAGTTGCGTGTTTGGACTACAACTCCCAGAACCCTCTAGACAGTGTGGCTGATGGCCATGCTGGTTGGGGATTCTGGAACTCACATGCATTTTGTATTTATTTATTTTTAAGGCACTTCTTTATTGTTTCTTACCTGATCAGGGCCCTTGAGGCAATGTACAGAGATACAGTGGGCCCTCATTATCTGCTGGGATTTGGTTCCAGCCCCTGCCCTGCCGTGGATACTATTATTTATTAATATCTTTATTTCTACCCTGCTTTTTCCCCAATTTGGGACTCAAAGTGGCAATGCTCAAGTCCCATTATATACAATGGCATAATAAAATTGAGTCCTTCTATAAAATGGCAAACAGCAAGGTTTGCTTTTTGGAATATTTTTCCGAAAATTTTCAAGCCATGGTTGGTTGAATCCATGGATGCTGAACCTGTGGATACGGAGGGCCAACTGTACTGACATTTAAAACGGTCAATGCATGACCAAAACACATTTAAAAACAAACTAAAAACTTCTCTTTAAAAAATAGTAATAAAATCACAATTAAAAATCAGTTAAGAATAGTCAGAGCAACCTAACTGCCCTAAAAGCACCAGATCCCTTTTAATCTTGGAAGCTAAACAGGGCCAGTCTTGGTTGGTACTTGGATGGGAGACCATCAAAGGTGTAGGTATAGTTGTAGGCTATATTTCAGAGAAAGGAACTAGCAAACCACCTCTGAGCTTTCCTTGCCCAAGAAAACCCTATGAAATTCATGGGGTCCCAATAAATTGACAGGCAACTTAAAGGCACACACACACACACACAAGCCTTGGCCTCGGTCCCTTCTCCTTAAATGCTTCTGGCTAGAACTTCCAGAGCTTGGGGAAAGGTGCCTTTTTGAACTGTCTCTCCCAGGGATTCTGGAAGTGGCAGTCCCGAAAGAAGAACCTTCCTCAAGTTCAGAAGGACTGCCAAGGAAGACCAGACCAGATGCTGTGGATTATATTTCAGGGGAAGGAACTGCCAAAACCACACTTCTGAATATCCCTTGCCTAAGAAAACCCTATGAAATTCACAGGATTGCCATAAGTTAACAGGTGACTTGAAGGCACACACACATACACTACAAGAACAGATATCCTAATTTTAAGGACTGAAGGGTAATTGGAATAGCGCCGTTTTAGCTGCCTGCTAGATGGGACGGAGCCAGTTGGACCTCCCTTGGGAGTGAATTCAACAGTTGGGGGGCTGTTACAGAGAAAGGCCTGTCATGCTACCCATAGAATCATAGAGCTGGAAAAGATATTTTTCTATTAGTAAATAAAGAGATTGGGTGGCGGGGGGACTGCATTATTGTTACGGCCTTTTGCAGTCGGGTGTATTATTTTGTAGAATGGTTTTATTTCAATAAAAAAATTCCTAACCCCTGCCAAAAAATCCCTTTTCTACCTCCTCCTTCACGTTATTTGTACTACACCTTTCTCCCAAAACCAGGATCAAGGTGGTTAAAAGGTGGCAAACCTTCTGACAGTGCATGAGTCCATAGCTGAAGCACCTGGAGAGGTGGCCATCTACCCTCTGTGCCAAAGGCTCCAAGCCAAGAAGAGTCTACCACCCCACCCCTTCAAGGTAGTCCATTCCACTGTCAAACAGACATTTACTGTTAGGATGTTCTTCCTAATGCTTAACTGCAATAGAAAAACTATTCTTGTTTGAATCCACAAGTTCTGGCTGGAGCCGCAGAAAGAGAAGCTCATTCCATTGTCCCCACTTGAAGGCCATTCAGATATTGGAAGATGGTTGAATTGTATCACTTCTCTGATTTAGCATTATAGAATCTTAGAGTCGGAAGAGACTACAAGGGCCATCTAGTCCAACCCCATTCTGTCCTGCAGGAAGACACAATCAAAGCACCCCCAACAGATGGCCATCCAGCCTCTGTTTATAAACCTCCAAAGAAGGAGATTCCACCACACTCCCAAGCAGCAGCGTATTCCACTTCCGAATAGCTCTTACTGTTAGGAACTTCTTCCTCATGTTGAGGTGGAATCTCTTTTCCTGTAGTTTGAACCCATTGTTCTGTGTCCTAGTCTCTGGAGCGGCAGAAAACAAGTTCACTCCCTCTTCAATAGGACATCCCTTCAAATATTTAAACATGGCTGTCATATCACCTCTTCACCTTCTCTTCCCCAGGCTAAACATACCCAGCTCACTAAGCCGCTCCTCAAGGGCATCATGGCTTCCAGATCTACCACCATCTTGGTTGCCCTCCTCTGGACACGTTCCAGCTTGTCCATATCCTTCTGGAATTGTGGTGCCCAGAACTGGACACAGGATTCCAGGTGAGGTCTGACCAAAGCAGAATAGAGTGACTTATTTTTGGCAGGCTAAATGTATTCAGCTCCTTCAACCATGCCCCTCACAGGGGGCACAACCATTCCAGAGCTGTAGTCCAAAAAATAGTAAGCAGGGGATTCTACAGATTGTACTCCAAGAAGTAACCTTTTTCAAACTTTAATAAGAGCACACGAAAGGTGCTACTGTAATTGCCAAGGCTCCATCCTACAGAACTTGGGATTTGTAGTTTGTTGATGCCCTTAGAATCCTCTGGCATGTAACACTAAATAAAACTACAAATCCCAGGGTTCCATAGGATGGAGCCATGGCAGTTACAGTTGTAACTATTGTATAAGTGTGTATATGTGAGACCACAACAAAATATGATTCTGAGGAACAAAAATGGCCTATCTGGAGACATGATGATTAATAGCTACTGTGTGCGTGTGAGAGAGAGTTAAATTCCCATTAACTCTTTAATTGCCTTTTAAATATTGGTGTTCTTTTTTTTAAGTGAGCATTGGATGCATTGATTGGCACATTGGCCTGTGACATGCTGGATGACCTTGCAGCAATTTCCTTTCCTTGGCCTGACCTACTTCACAAGGTTATTGTGAGGACCAAACTGGGAAACCTGTGTGGAACCAAGGGAATGATAAGTGGAAGGCTGGTAAAATATACCCTCCCATTGAAAGTGTTCAGTTAAATCCACCTGGGACAATAAACGCCAATAGTTTAGTAAGCTCAGAAACAAGCCATTTTCAGGCACCCTGAGATGGTGTGTAATTTGGATGAAACAACAATGGAAGCTGTTGTGGGAAGCAGCCACTAATTAAAACCTCTTGGCAAAGAGGGGAATTCCTGTCATACCCGCGCTAATTGCAATGATAATGGTGAAGAGACAAGTAGTTTGGGAACTTCCTTAGGTCTGGTTTGAGTTACTGACTGTCTATGGGGTTGTCTAGACGATGAAAATACGGTACTCCTTGTAGAATACAACTAGAATACTTTTTGTCCTAATATGCTGTAATCAAGATTTGCGGTATTTGGAAGAAAGGGGGCCAAAAACCCCACCTACTGCAGGGTGGGGGAAGCCTTCATGGATTTTCACAAAGTTTTAAAAATAATGCGTGGACGTGTGCATTATTGCTCGTTTAGACATCCAATTTGGGATGCTGCACATTCTTGCTGAGCGTGGAAGTGGACAGCGGATTAGTTGGACAGATGGGCAGGGGGTGGGCTTGCCAGCAAAGAAGTAGCCGGAAGTGCCATTTTTGTGTTTCGTGTTATTGAGTGTGCATTTTTTTGCTGGGCTGAGGCAACCAAAGAGCTTTTTCTAAGTGGAAGGTTGCACTTGCGCACCCTCGATTTACAAGTACAAAAAAATACTGTGCAGTGGCTACAACACATGTGAAGAACAGTAACGTGCTGTACTCTCAGCCACCATCTTGATTCGCAGGCATGGCTGCATGTGCACTTCAAACATGGATAACTTCGCATACAATATATTTTGCCAAAAGACCGTGGAGACAAATGAGCACTGCTGCAAATTTGCAATAATGTGCACCAATCTGCATTATATAACCTTGTCATCATTTGGAAGAGAAAACAAAACTGAATGTGCATTTAGAGGACCCTGGTTCAAAAGTCCCCAGTTAGCTTCATAGCGCCTGCGTCACAGACATGTAGCTACAAAGGTGTAACCAGGGCCGGTTTAACCTGTCTGCCAAATCAGCATTGGCAGGGGGCCCCGAGGTCAAGGGGGGCCCCCGAGGTCAAGAGAGGGCCCCGTGTTGGCCTCCTTAATATGAAAATAATGGGATTTCTTGTTTAAAATACCATAGAGTTGCCTTGGAAGGCCTAGAAAAGGGCTAGGGAAGACACATTTTCTAGGAAGACTCTATGGTAGGTGTGCTGTTTTGTGTCCCATGGATAATGAATCCAGGGATATGGGGGTCCTACTATAATCTGAACATCCTGTACGGTGAATAGATTAGGTTACATTGACCTGAGATAAACATATGGCGGCCCCAAAATAAAGCATTGCAGTGGCCCCCAAAATTCCTTAAACCGGTCTTGGGTGTAACTAAATATCGTCTTCTGACTCAACGCCTTGAACCTACCTTAACAGCCAACAGCCACACCAAGCAATGGAGCTGGCAACTAGGGTACTGCAAGAGGACATTTCCAGCCCTCTCCTGCCAGCAAGCTGTGGTGTGCCAATCAGAAGCAGTACCCCGTCACAACTCTTCCTCACACTGCCAATTGCTGGCCGGAGGGGGCTGAAAACATCATCCCACACAGGGTTGGTTTAAGGCACCAGCGGCGTCAGCATCCGCAGGGGGCCCCAACATTGTGGGGGCCCCATACTAACCCTCCTCCTGCAAAAACTTTATTGGTAATAGCCTGTACTGTGAATAGCTTAGGATGAGTTAGGTTAGGTAAATTTGTACAGCAGTTTTGGGAAATGGTTTTCACAGAAATAGAGAATATTCTGAATAGAAATATAGAAAGGAAACCGAGCATAGCGTTGATGTCAATTTATAATGGAGAGAATGGGAACCAAGCAGAAAAGGATTTAATAACAAATTTATTAATGGCTGCAAGATTAATTATAGCAAGACATTGGAAAATACAAATAAATGTACAAGTGGAGGAGTGGTATAAAGAAGTGTGGAAGATGACAATAAATGATAAGTTAACATGTAGAATCAAAGTAAGAAGAGAAGTTGGAAAGGAAGTGACTTTGATAAAATTTGGAAAGTATTTGTTAAAAAAGTATTACAGACAAAAGATGGGAGGTTACCTCCACGAGAAGAAATGAGATTCTGGAAAGAGTAGGTAAGGGATAACGGCTCTGGTGAAGGGGAGCACTGAGGTGGCGGGGGGGTATGGGAATTAATATTTTTGAATAGAATTATAGTAAAGAATCTATGTTAATTTTTGAAATTAGTTAACAGAAAAATTGTGATGTTTATAGTAATTTTATGTGTTATACTAAATAAGTATTGATTGGATAATATAATGTATGATTATAAGATTAATAAAAATATATTTAAAAAAAGGATGAGTTAGGTTACATCGACCTGAGATGAACATATGGGGCCCCCGAAATAAAGCATTGCGGGGGGCCCCAAAATTCCTTAAACCGTCTGATCCCACAGTGCCCTGATACCAGCAGAACAGACCTCTGTCGCTTGCTGTGGCTGCTGGCAGTTAAGGGGGGAGCATTTGTGATCACAGCAGTAGTGCCACGATCATAAACATGAATGCTGAAGCATTACCAGTATGTAAGTCTAGCTCACATATTTATTACTGCTCAACAGGATGCCAGACAGTATTTCCTTGGTGTCCCATTTTATGAATAGAGATAATAGCAAAGTTATCTCATAGGTCTCTTCCATCAAAAAATGAGGTAATTGCTGAGGGTTCAGCTAGATGTGAGAATTAATTGTGGAAAATAGTGCATTAACTCACCATTGCAGCAGCATTCATTTGTCTCCATGATGCGTTTGCAAGATCACTGGCATGGGAAGCTATCTGTGTTTGAACTTCACACAGAGCGTGCCCGCGAATGAAGATGGTGGCCATGAGGAAATTATGTGCATTATTATTCCCCCAAAGCTCCCTCCATTTTCTTCCCTGCCTTTTTTTAAATCAGAGATACGGAACAGCAATCTTTTGTTTTTTAAAAATTATTTTTGCTCTGCCGCTCAAACATAGTGCATGATCGCTCCCATGAAAATCAACAATGGTGGCTCCAGACACCTTGTTGCTGGCAAGCCCACCTCCATGCATGTCCGACCAATCACATTTTGACTTCCGGGATGTGCCCCAATTCGAACCGGTTGTTCAAATAGGTTGAACTGGGCATTTCCACATATTTTTTAAAAAACTTCGCAATAAACAGCTGTTAATGCAAAATACTTGGAGTTTTTGCCCCCCCCCCTCCCTTCGAATATGGCAAATTGCTCCAGGAGCTCATCTGGACAAAAGTTATTCCCCTCACATTCCAAGAGGATCTTTTTTCACCATCTAGATAACACCTGAGTCTATCAAAAGCTAATTTATAGCAGCACTTTAGGAACTGGCTTAGAAGCTAGAGGCTTTCATGTCAGCATGGCAGTAAATCCATTCAGGATTTTAGTCCAAACTTTAAAGGAGATACCAAAGGTGTGGTTTTCCCTCAATAGGTTTTGCACTTTGGATAGATCCTTTCAACCTCCAGGTTATATTCACTGCCCAAATGACACGTGAGCCATGAGCTGTCACAGATTATTACTGTCTTTTAGAACATTCACATGCAGATAGGCATAACTCTTAATAAGAGCCCTGTAAGGTAGTACAGAAGTATGACGCCCACAATATCTCAAAGTATTTCTGTTCTGTTCTCATAAGATCTCAGGGTGGCATACAATTAAAACAATACTGTATAAACAATTTAAAACAATTCCAGATAAAAACCATTAAATAATTTGAATAGAATAAAAGGATATCAAATGGGTCACTAAGTTAAAACAGCAGAAAAGGCTTAAAACAGTTAAAACATGTACATATACACTTTAAAAATAAGATTATGCTCTAGAGACTTAATAAATAGCCATGTTTTCACTTGCTGCCTACAAGAAACCAACATTGGTGCCAATCAGACCATCAAGGGGAGGGCATCCCACAAGGAGGGTGCCACAAAAGAAAAGGCCTCTCTCATGATAGACTAGATGGACATGTAGACACGCTCCTCCAGCAGATCTCATTTCTTGGGCAGCTATATGTCTCTCTCTCTGGCTTTTCTTTGCAAACGAAGTTTCAGGAAGGACTCATCCCATGCTTTCTGCAAGTGCACTGATGACTAAAAAGGCCAATCCAAGATAGACAAGTCCAGTTGCAGAAAGCACAGCAGAAGGTCTCCTTGGGTGATGTTTCTGAGTTGTGATTCTTTCTGCCTTGTCGTTTCTCTGCAAGACTTGTTCGGCGTGAGTTCTCAAATAAGGCTGCAGCATTGTGGATAGTGCGTCTCCATGCCTCCCAATGTGAGGCCAAGGTGGACCATTGTTGGTGATCAATTTGGCCGAGCCTGAGATGTTGTTTCAGGAAGTCCTTGTATCACTTTTTTGGAGCGCTCCTCTTACGCTGACCCGTGGCGAGTTCACCGTAGACTGTAATATGAACAATTGTAAAAGTGCAAAAACACCAATGACTGTTGATTTTGTCAATATAACTGATGACAGAATGTTTGAATATCTTGAATTATTCCATTCTGTAATTGGAAGTTTACTGTATATTGCTAATTGGACACGGTCCTGATATTAAACATGCAATCAATGTGTCATCCAGAAAAGTAAACAAGCAATCTCAAAATGATTGGCAAGGGTTAAAACGTGTTCTGAGATATTTAAAAGGCACCGTGGAATATGGTGTGCTCATAAGTTCACAAGGATGCCATGAACTTGTTTGCTATTGCGATAGTGATTCAGGTTCAGAATAATGAGTAACAACCTCAGACAGTCTTGCAAACAGCTCATGAAGTTTTGCCAGGTGGGTATTCATATCCTTACCAGGCTGCAGCTTTGCTTTATACAGCCTTCTGGTCAGGAGGATTTTAGAGCCAGTGGTTTCTCTCACATATACTTCCTTTAGGGCCGCCCAGCATTCCTGAGCAGTTTGCAGCTCTCTAATGTATATCAGCTGAGAGTCTTCTACTGCTAGGATAACTGATGATCTAGCCTTATCTTCAACTTTAATCTGGGCATTTGGGGGAGCCTGTACTGTTTGGAGTACAGGATCCCAACATTGTTCACATTTCAGATAAGCCTCTAGATGCAAAGCCCAATTAAGATAGTTCCTGTCATTTAATCTCTCAAAAGGCAAACCTCCTCCTTGCCATTTCTGCAACCTATTGAACTATCAAGCCCCTCTCAGCTGGTTACTTCCACACACAGAATAGCTTACCAGCAAGGACCTCCAGACAGCTCTCAGCTTTCAGCAGAATGGAAGCATCTTCAGCTCACAGGATTCAACTCAGACACCTAAGTTAACAGGAGTAGACTGGAACTCACTGGAACTTCAGTGAACAGGTAACACCTCTGGATAGCTGGGCCCATAACCTGTTGCACTACAGCTTGCTGGAATCTGTCTATGCTCAGGAATCCAGCCAGCAATCAGATTAGCAGAGTAGCAAAAGCTTGGTCCAGATGCTTCCAGCATGCCCAATGTTCAATGAGTAGATGGACACACTTAGTGTCTAAAAAACAACAGTATTTATTGTTTACATGCTAAACTACAAACAAAATCATTGCTCTAATAGCTAAGCTTACAGTTAGCAGTCAGTCAAAGAAGTCAGTTGAAGAAGTCAGTTGAAGAAGTGAAGTGGGCTGCCTTGCACCATAACTTATATAGGGTTTCCTAGCTGTTCTAGCAAATTCTAGCAACTCGCCTTCATTCAATTGGTGACTGGTGGCATCATCTGACGTCATCCCTAGCATGTTATCTCCCTTCTCTTAGTCATACTGATAAAAGAGGGCAGAGAACATCAGCTGTCTACTCTACTGCGTAGCTGTTTAATCTTCAGCTTTGTCCTCTACAGATAAATGGAATATATGGTATCTCTTTATGACATAAATTTCCAAGGGTTACACATTCAAAACCCTAACACAGAATACATTGGTTGCACAATGGTGCCTTTTTGCCCAGCACAGGCCTAAGAACCCAAAAGGCACCAGATCTAGTCTGATCTTATAAGATAAGCAGGGTTAGCCCTGGTTAGGGTTTTGATGGGAGACCCAACAAATACCAGGTTCTGTAGGCTAAATTTCAGAGGAAGGAACTGGCAAAACCACCCCTGAGTATTCCTTACATAAGAAAACCCTCTGAAATTCATGGGGTCTCCATAAGTCAACAGGTGACTTGAAAGCACATGGACACACAAAACCTGACCTTGGTCTCTTTCCCCCATATTCTGCAAGCTAGAACTTCCAAAGCATGGGACAAGGTGCCTTTTTGGGTTGTCACTCCCAGATTCTGGGAGTGGCACTCCAAATGGAAGAACCTTCCCCAAGCCTAGAAGGACTGCCAAGGAATCCCAGGCACTGTAGGCTCTATTTCTGAGGAAGGGACTGGCAAAATAATCTCTGAGTATTCCTTCCCTAAGCAATCTCCATGAAATCCATGGAGCCAACAGGTAACTTGAAGGTACACAGAGATTGAATTATGGCCTGAGTCTGGTAACTGGAAGTGTAACCAGGAAAATTTGATGAGGTTCATAGGAAACCTTCATGGTGAAGTTCAGACCCCCTGGTTGATACATCATCAGTGAGAGCAGCCAAAAACCTAGAGGGAGGAAACAAGGCAATTGATACAAATGTGATATTCACCCAGGCCTGTATTAGAAACTCCTGGGATGCAGAAAAATGCCCAACCCCTACAACCGAGTACCACCAAGTGGGTATAAAAAAGGTGCTGCTGGTAATAGAACTTCAGGAGAGAAAAAACCAGGACAGGAAGAACACTATATGAATAATTTTTTTAAAACTCCAGGAAGTAGAGCTTTGGCTCCTACCAAGGGTTTTGGCTAGTCTGGAAGAGCCCTGGGAGAGTGGATTGTCATCGATAAATTCTCAAGTTCAAAATACATTCTTAATCTTAACCCCCCTCCTGCCAGCATGGTGTAGCGATTTGAGCAAGGACCATGATTCTGGAGAACAGAGTTCAAATCTCCGTTCGGCCATGGAAATCCACTGGGTGACCTTGGGCAAATCACACCCTCTCGGCCTCAGGGGAAGGAAAAGGCAAGCCCCCTCTGCACAAATCTTGCCAAGCTAACCCCGTAATAGGTTCGCCTTAGGGTTACCATAAATCAGAAACAACTTGAAGACACATAACAACAAACATATTAACTCTACCATGCTTGGGGTATATGTCATGTTATCCATTTTGAGAGACTGGTTCACCAATATCCCCGGTCCAGATTCTTCTACTTAGCCACTCTGCTGCTGTGTGTAAAGGCCACGTGGCACGATCCTCATAACTCCAGGTTGCCTGTGAGTCAGCCAGGAGGCCCTGAGCAGCTGAATCATGTTTACTACTATGCTGGGAGAGTGAGGTTGGCATTTTCTGCTGGCATACTGGAAAGTGTGTCTGTTCTTAATCCAGTTCTGAACAAATCAAGTTTTCTACAGGTTCGGGGCAGCTGGAGGCCACTGCCGGGGGCAGAGTTTAGTCAGAGCTCTCTGTCAAAATGAGGCAGGCGTGGTTTTTCCTCCCCAGACTGCAGCCGTTGGCACACACCCTGGCTAATCCCTAAATTGCAAGCACATGCACACACCCAGAGGGTTGTGTGACAGACAAGCAGCCCAGAGAGAGGTAGGGAGCCAGTAGGACTGGGTGAATGTAAACCGAAGGGCTCCACTTTTCACTGGAACGACCTGGCTTTCCCTTGTCCAAATGCCCAGGGAGGGGAAACAATATCATTCAGGTCTCCATGAAGACTTGGTTCCTTCCCTTGCCCCCACAAACCGGTGTTGATGGGAGAAGTCATCTTTTCCATCTTTTTGTGACCGAGCACCACCAAAGCTTGTTTAACCGGAAAGCTTGTTTGCCATGGTGTCTGCATGGCTGGGAAGCACTTTCACATTCTGAACCACCCCTGTTAATGTCATGCTTGCTACAGAGTGTGGACATTTGCTTTGACTGAGGATTCAGGGAGCTATGTTCCAAAAAAAAGGAGCACAGTAGGACCCTTGTATCTGTGGAAGCAATATCCACAGTTTCAGTTATCCATGGCTGGAAAAAAAAAATAGGGACACATACCATTGAGTCATGCTGGAAAATGCCTAGAGAAGTGTCCTGTCTAGGAATTGCTAGATGCAACTCTATGGCATGTTTGTATTGAAGTCCTTTATTTTAATAGGGTTCACTATTATGCACATAAGTCCAGGAACCGAACCTCATGGATACGGGGACCTGAGTGTATTTATAAACCTTGGCTTGCTATGAGTCGGGGCCCAGATCTATAGCAGTTTTGTCTTCCTGATGTTTTCAATGGTGATGCCACCAAAGAAGGCTGTCCCCAAAGAAACTGGTACCATCCCAGTATGCTGGTTGACCTACCTGGGTAAACCAACATGGGCCAGAGTCCTGCTGGTGTCTTACACAGGTGTAAGTTCCCCATGGAAATGGTTGGACATTTCTGCCCATTGCATATCATTTGTATTCAGTTCAAGGCTGCAGAAACAAAGTTGCACCCACAGGGTCAGTGCACACATGGATGCTCATGCACACGTGCATTCATATGCAGATGTTTATATACATGTTGATATTGGGCTGCCCATTCAGTTGTGCACGCCATGGCACAACACTGCTGTTCAGCAGGGTATAACGAAAGCATAATTTTAGATGTGGAAATTTATACCACCCAACACCCAATGTGGTCTTCTGGCCATGATGTGCCAACATCAGGAGGTACATGGCTGAAACCAATGGCAACTTGTGACAGTGTGTCTTGACTCAGGATGGTTAAATCTCTCTATGCAATTTGTTCCTCTTGGTTTCCAGTTTTCCCTTGCAGCCCAATCCTAGATCAGTGCAAGTCTGCATGGAACTATGTGTTTTTGTTAACACTTCTAATATACAGTTGTTCCTCCGTATTCAGGGATTTGGTATCCATGGATTTAAGTATTCACGGCTTGAAAATATTCTTTAAAAAATAATAATCCAAAAAGCAAACCTTGATTTTGCCATCTTATATAAGGGACATCATTTTGCTATGCCATTGCATATAATGAGACTTAAGTATTTGTGGATTTTAGTATCCACGGGGGTCCTGGAACCAAACCCCAGCAAATACGAAGGGACAACTGTATATCTTTTTGGCACACTTTCTCCCATGTATGCATTTTTGCATGTTTTTTGCATATGTATACAATTTTTAAAAGTTGTTTTCCCTATCATGACATGTGCCAGTGTAATTTTATTTTACTGTACACATTTTTTGCACAGTCTTTTGCCTGAAGTGGGGAGTTGTGTATGTGTGTTTCTTCTTTAACCTTGGCTGAATAGAACCCAGACTGTTTGTAACTTTGTAACTGTTTGTAAGTAAACCACCTGAAGGAAGGTGCCTTCATGTGAGATATACCCTTTTGCTAATGTAGATTACTTACTTAGAATTGTTACCTACCCTGACAGCCCCCATCTTGAAATATCACATAATTAGCAATATTTAATCATTTGGCTTGCTGTGGCCTTCCATGTAGTTGGCAAGTAAACCAGGGACCTGGAGTCATGTATAACCTAGGGATGGGCCTTTGGAAATTCCTGAAACAGGTCATACCCAGGTCAAAGTTCTTCCGGAGAACACCTGGAGATGAGTTATCCATGAATCTACTCAAATATAGTAGAGTCCTCAATGGTTGCAAAATGGGTTTTTCCTCCCTGCACCTCCTCACAATAGAAGTTGCCTATGCCTATTCAGTTCCAAATGTATTGACCATTAACGACTGTTAACTCTTCCGGAGCACCCTTTGTTTAGTCCTTGGAAACTCCAAAAGACATTCTATTCCACTCTAAATTTCATCCCTTCTGGGGAATTATCAAATATAAAATCCACCAAACTCCACCAAAGCATGCACAGATCCTCTTCCTCCTGATTCCACATCAGTTTGCATTACCCTTCTGCCTTCTGGACCTCTTTTCTGCCAGTTTGCTTCACAACCTCAGTCCTCCAGGATTGGTATAGTATAACCCACAATCCCCTTACTCTATTCCTCTATCCAAATACTTCCTACTTTCTTTGTTAGCTTTGTGTGATTGCTTGGAGCCAGAGTGTAAGCATGAATGCTGTTAAGAGTAATTTCCAATAAAATATTTAATTGTACATTCTGGCTTGGAGTCCCCTCAGTGATTCCAGTATACATACATCCAAAGATCCTGCCATTACTTTGTCTCTTGCTGCCATTTTGAGCTAACTAAATATTCCCCATATTAACATTCGGACACTAGTGGGATCCTCACAAATCCCATGAAATTCAGGTAACAGGAAAAAAGCTCTCCTTTTAAAGATCTTCTCTCACATACATGCACATGCATGCAGGGTTCACATCTCCCACAAGGGAGGAGGAGGGGAAATCTCTGCAGAGCCCAAGGTGGAAAAGCAGAAGTCAAATTCCCCAGTAACTTCCCACTGAGTTACTTGTTTCATGGAGGTTAAAATCAGTGGGTACAGGCACCTTAGATAATCTCAAGGGATACCATCTCCTTCAGGAGACGCAAAGTCTGACCAAATCGTGTCAATAAGACTTCAGGGAAAACCCACCAATATAAACTTGGTCCAAATTTATGCTTCAACTACAGAGGAAGAAGAAGAAGAAGAAGTTGAAAGACTGTATGCTGGAGTCAAGGAAGAAATTGATCACACTTCAAAACAGGACTTCTTGTTAATCATAGGGGATTAGAATGCAAAAATAGGAAACAGCAGAATCAAAGCTTATAGGAAAGTTTGACCTAGGATCAAGAAATGGAGCAGGACTGACTGAATTTTTTGAGGCCAACAGTCCCTTCATCACAAACACATTCTTCAAGCAACCAAACAGTCAATGGCCAATATAGAAATCAGATAGACTACATAATTGGAAGTAGAAGATGGAGACGCTCCATTCTCTTTGCAAAAACAAGACCAGGGGCAGATTGTGGCACAGACCATGAGCTGCTAACACCAAACATCAGAGTAAAGCTAAAGAAGAAATACAACCTGAAGAGCATCCTCATAGAATTTAAAGATAATGTGAAGAATAGATTTGTACGGTTAAGCCAAATTGACTGGTAGCGGGAAGAACTCCGGACTGAAGCCAGTGACATTGTCAGGGAGGAATGCAAAAAGACACTACCTATAACCAAAAAGAAAGAGAAGCCTCAATGAAACTTGTTAAGGACAGACAAGAAGAAAAAGTAAAAGGTGACAGAAATAGAGTCAGAACTCTGAATGCAACTTTCCAGCGACTTGTGCACAGAGACAAAGAGAACTTTTATAATAATTAATGCAGATGAATAGAAGATGAGAACAAAAAAAGGAGGAACAAGAGACCTCTTTCACAAGTTCCAAGAAATCAAAGGGAAATTTAAACCAAGAGTGAGGATACTCTACGACCAGCAGGGAAACACACTGCATGACCAAGTAGAAATAAAAAGACGATGGAAACAATACCTGGAAGAACTATATAAAAGAGATGAAAGGTTGACAGATACATTCAACAAAGGACCATATGAAGATGAACCTCCAGGGTTAGAAAGTGAAGTGAAAGCTATATTCAGAGCACTTGGGAGAAATAAATCACCAGGAACAGATGGCATTCCAATAGAGCTGCTCCAAACCACAGAGACAGAATCTACTCTGTTTTTAACAAACTCAAGAAATATGGAAAACAAAAGTCATTATCACACTATCGCTTCACTTGCATGAGTATGCTGCAAGTGTGCTGCGATTATGGTGCTTTGCCGATCATCTGCCCTTCCGCACCAGCTCCATAACCCCACCTTCAGCACATGTGTGCCTTTCTTTTTCTAAAAAAATACCTCCCCCCAATTGCACAATTATGGGGATATGATAAAAATATTTTTTATCAATTTATCATATCCCTGTAATTGCATAACCACTGCAAAAAGAGAGGGGAGACAGGCATGGAGAAAAAAAAATCTTGGTCAGTTTAGGAATAGTGAGGGGGAAGGGGGAGAGAGGAAGAGGATTACGCACCCTCATGCCACGTGGCTTTTGTGGAAGGGACGTATCACACAAAGGGGAATACTGGCACGGCAGTGGCATTGAGAGCCACTGATGGGTCTTCCCCATCAACGAAGAGGTGCGCTACAGAAACACCTGGAATGAAAACCAGCAATGGGATAGAGACAATGTCATGCAATAAGTACTGGCCCAATTCACTAATACCTTTGTGTAATTCCAGAATAAAGTCTTCTGTGATAATCTTCAACAACAAACCTGTAATGTGTGCATTTTTTGAGAGGAGAGTTTATTGCACAATTCAGAAAAGTTCAGATTTCAGTATGCAGCTCTGATTTTCTTTTTGGTTTGAATAATGTGAATTAGCATATTTGTGTAGAAATTCAGATACTAGCTGAGGTTCAAAATCATGCTTGTGTGGTATAAAGCTACAATCATGTGGTTACATGGAGGTTGCGCTACACCACCTTCTGCTGAATACCAACATTGCTCTACTAATTCCATATCTGCAAATCTGCTTGCTGTTTCTGCAATCTCAGTGAATCAAGGGGTACATCGAAGGCACCAATAAAAAGGTATGCAGCCTCTAAGGTGGCCACTGTGTGTATAACAAAGACCCTTGCGGAGCTCTGCTTTTGCAGTTGTGAACAGAATGGCCAAAAAAAAAAAAAGTACAAACAGGTGAGTAAGGGTACACATGACTGTGTAAAACACCAGCGGAATGCTACCTGCATTACTTCCCCATCCCGACTCAAAATGTCAAACTTATGCATTCTGTAATTGTATGGAAATATTTCCCCAGTGCAGCTAACAGATTGTGCAAACATGTTTAGTCATTAGAGCAAGAATGTTAACATACAAATGGTGTATGAAGTATTTCAAGTCCTTCTGGAGAATGACTTCTGTTCGACCTTTCCATCTGCATTCCTTATGTTTCAGGTTTGTCTGCATGAATGTCTACACTTTGTCATGTTTGGGTTGCAATCTGCTTCAATCAGACTCCACTTCAATAAGGCATCCATATCCTTCCAACCACTAGGTCACACTACCCATCTGCTTTCAATTTACTTCTTTTCATCTAGTGCAGTGCTGGGAATCATGTGGCCCTTCAAATGCTCTTGGACTGCAAGTCCCAACAGCTGCCCCCCAGCAAATATAGCCAGTGTTAAGGAATGCTGGGAGTTATAGTTGACTCACATTTGGGGTACCACAGGATTCTGTCCTGGGCCCAGCTCTATTCAAAATCTTTATCAATGAATTGGATGAGGAAATAGAGGGCATCAAGTTTGCAGATGACACCAAATTAGGCGGGGTAGCTAATACCCCAGAGGACAGGATCAGAATCCAAAATGACCTTAATAGAGTAGAAAGCTGGGCCAAAACTAACAAAATTGATTTCAACAGGGAGAAATGTAGGATACTACACTTGGGCAGTAAAAATGAAATGGACAGATATAGGATGGGTGACACCTGGCTTGATGGCAGTACATGTGAAAGGGATCTAGCGATCTTAGTGGATCACAAGCTGAACATGAGTCAGCAGTGCGACGTGGCAGCTAAAAAAGCCAATACGATTCTAGACTGCATCACTAGGAGTCTAGTGTCTAGATCAAGAGAAGTAATTGGAGCGTGTCCAGAGAAGGGCAACTAAAATGGTGAAAGGTCTGGAAACGATGCCTTATGAGGAGAGACTTAGGGAGCTGGGTATGTTTAGCCTGGAAAAAAGACGATTAAGAGGCGATATGATAGCCCTGTTTAAGTATTTGAAGGGGTGTCACTTTGAGGATGGAGCAGGCTTGTTTTCTGCTGCTCCAGAGACTGGAACACGGAGCAATGGGTGCAAGCTGCAGGAACAGAGATTCCACCTCAACATGAGGAGGAACTTTTTGACAATAAGAGCTGTTCGGCAGTGGAACACACTCCCTCGGAGCGTGGTGGGGTCTCCTTCCTTGGAGGTCTTTAAACAGAGGCTGGATGGCCATCTGTCGGGGATGCTTTGATCAAGATTTCCTGCGTGGCAGGGGGGTTGGACTGGATGGCCCTCGTGGTCTCTTCCAACTCTGCAATTCTATGATTCTATGATTCTATGATTCTAATAGTGCCACCCTATTCTGCTTTGGTCAGACCTCACCTGGAATACTGTTTCCCATTCTGGGCACCACAATTCCAGAAGGATATGGACAAGCTGGAACGTGTCCAGAGGACGACCAAAATGATGGGAGGTCTAGAAGCCATGATGCCCTATGAGGAGCAGCTTGGGGAGATGGGTATGTTTAGCCTGGAGAAGAGAAGGTTAGGAGGAGACATGATAGCCATGTTTAATCCAACCCCCTCCCCTGCAGGAATACCCAATCAAAGCATTCCCAAAAGATGGCCACCCAGCCTCTGTTTAAAAACCTCCAAAGAAAGGGACTCCACCACACTCCCAGGCAGCAGCGGATTCCACTGTCAAACAGCTCTTACTTCTTACTGTATAATCTAGTCTCACACTGTAGCTCTTGGGAGAAAATTGGGGTTATGTGTGTCATTTTTCCTTTCCTAAATTGCTTGTTCAACAATGGAGTGGACTCTCCTTAGCTGAAGGGTTTGAAACAGAGGTTGGATGTCCACCTCGCAGGGATGCTTTGGTTGTGGGTTCCTGCACTGGATCAGGGGTTGGACTAGATAGCCCTTGGAGGACCAGTCCAACTGTACTACTCTCTCTGCCAAATGCAAAGCAGAGGCGTCTGCACTACAGGACTGAACAATTTAGAAAACACCAACAGAGCAGGCAGCAGGCTCTGCAAAACAAGTTTTCCTCAGCTCTCTTGTGCTGGCTTTTTGGCACAGAATACTGTGAGGGATTTCACCTTCAAAACAAGCAAGGGACAGGAGAGCCCGCTGGGGAGGCCGAAGAAGTAGGACACAAAGGGACGCCTTGATGCTATGAGTAGTATTTATATAAAAGCTGGAGACTTTTATATACCTGCTTACAAGTAGGCCGATACTGTTGTTGTCAATTTCAAGTAAATTCTCAGTAATGGTGACCATCTCACAGGGTTTTCTTGGCAAGATTTCTTCAGAGGAACTTTGCTCTTTTCCTTCCTCCTAGGTTAGAGAATCTGACTTGTCCAGATGTTTACTAGACTGCATCTTCCAGCATCCCTCACTGTTGGCTAAGGTTACTGAGAGTTGGCTAGTGGTTTGAGCGTTGGACTATGACTTGGAGACCAGGGTTTTTGAATTCCCGCTCAGCCATGAAAACCCACTGGCTAACCTTGGGCAAGTCACACACCCTCAGCCTCAGAAAACCCCATGATAGGTTTGACATAGGGTCACCGTAATTTGGAAATGACTTGAAGGCAGACAACAACAACAACTTCTGAGATCTGACATCAAAGAGACAGAGGGTGCATCTATGCTGTAGAGATAATGCAGTTTGACACCACATTAAGAGCTGTAGCTCCATCCTATGGAATCCTGGGATCTGTAGTCCAGCATTACAGGGGGTTGGATTAGATGGCCCTTGTGGTCTCTTCCAACTCTATGCTTCTATGCTTCTATGTAGTTTTACATGCTCTTTAACCTTCTCTGCCAAAGAGTGCTGGTGTCCCACAAAACTACAGATCCCAGGATTCTGAAGGGTGGAGCCATGGCAGTTAAAGTGGTGTCAAACTGCATTATTTCTACAGTGCAGATGCACCCAGAGTGTAACTTTACACTCCAGGAGTTAGCGTGGCACATGCAACTGAACAAGCAAACACATGTGAAATACTGAATTGCTGTGCACAGGGCATATCTGGCAATGCTCAATGGTCAGTGCACACCACATGTGCAATGGCACATGTCCAACTCTGCTTCCAAAATCTTCAGCTGAACATAGACTTTACACCATGGCCCCAAAAGTACAACTATGAGCCTAAATGGGAACTTCCATTTGTAAAATCACTAATGAGGCGAGCCCACATCTGAAAGACTGCAGGACCAACAACCAAAAAGGAAGCGATGGAGATTGTTGCAGAATAATAGGAGAAAGGATCTGCTTTCTCCACTGTAGCTGTTGTCCTACATTTACTGCACAATGCAGAGGGCTGAATCATTCAAAAAGGACGCGGAATTCAGCTTCAGTACATGCCTATCCACGCAGCCCAAAATAGCAGCAAAACATAACAGGGAAAATGTTTTCTCACCTTTTTTTCTTTCCCAGTTTTAGCACTGCTGCAAGCTGCTTCCTTTTTCCTAGGGAAGACTTTTGGGGCAGTGGAACAGGAAGGACCACATGTGGGTTTGTTATTGTTTTAAGGGAGAATGCTCACTCCTGCTAAAGGAGATTAAGATGGAAGGCAGGAGAGTAAATTCAGTAAGGGGGAGTTTGGGATCATTAAAACAGGATATAGAAAAGATCAGCTATTAATCAGTTTCTTTAGCATAGACATTTCTCCCCTTGCATCCCTCTCTCTGAACAGCCCAATTCCCAGAGTAGGTTCTCCAAGTTGAAGTGCTCAAGGTTTTTGGAAATGGAAGGATCACCTAAGGCCATCTAATCCACTCCCCTGTTAGTGTAGGAATCCACAGCTAACACACCCCTGAGTGGTGAACCCCCAGTTGCTGTTTAAAATCCTCCATCAGAAGGGGTATGAGAAGTTAACACATCTTTGAAAGAACTGGGAAGTCACTTTTTAGAGTTCGATTCACAGAATCCCCCAACCTGCATGATTTATACCCATGCTGTCTGCAGGATTCTGGGAGTGATTGTCCAAAAAAGTGACTTCTCTCTCAGCAAGGATGGACAACGTGTACCTCTCCAAGTGTTGTTGGACTGCAACTCCCATCAGCCCTAGTCAGCATAATGTATGGTGAGGAGTGTTGCATGTTGCTGAGCCTTGGACTACTCAGTTGGCGCTAAAGAGACTTTGAAAATGTTCAGCCCATCGATTCAGGATGGAGGCTTTATCAGTAATTAATGTTTGACCATCCTTTTTAGTCATCAGCGCGGTTGCAGAAAGCGCGGGAGGCATGGAGACGGACTATCCACAATGCTGCAGCCTTATTTGAGAACTCACGCCGAACAAGTCTTGAAGAGAAACGACAACGCAGAAAGAATCACAACCCGGAAACATCACCCAAGGAGACCTTCTGCTGTGCTTTCTGAAACTGGACTTATTTATCTCGGATTGGCCTTTTTAGTCATCAGCACGCTTGCAGAAAACACGGGATGAGTCCTTCCTGAATCTTTGTTTGTGAAGAAAAGCCAGAGAGAGAGAGACAGTACATTTTTAGCTAAACTTTTATCTTAACATTTTGTAAACTACTTTGAGTACTGTGGCAGGAGAAAGTTGAATAAAATAGATAGATAGATAGATAGATAGATAGATAGATAGATAGATGATCTCATATTCCTCCTGCCCCCCTTCAGCCACACAAGGCTGGACTGGGTGAAAACTTGCTGTACAACTTTTCCTCCTACATTTTGGATCAGATCTCTCAGGGAGGGGGGGAAATGGATGGAAACAGCTGGTGCAGAAAGAAAGAATCTCCTCAGAAAACTTCAGTAACTTACCCCAGCCCCAATTACATTGGTGGAGGTAGGACTAGATGGCTCCCGAAGACCCCCTTGCAACACTATGGCCCCATGACACCCAAGCCAAGTTGTATCCTTCCAGTCACCAAACCCCCTCTTGGTTCCACACTCTCCACCTTTTGCCTATAAGTACAAAGGGGGGGGGCTTGAAGACCCCCGTTGGGGGTTTCTTGGGAGGAGAGAGCAGCCGCCTTGCTGAAGGGAAGCTGCTGCCAAGCAGCAAAGACTCCCTGTCACGCATCAAGGTCATGCTAATAAGCTGATGCTATTAAAAGCAGGAGGCCTTTTGTGGATGCACCAAAGCTGGGCTCTGCTGTGCAATCCTGCCTGGCTCCGGAGAGGAGCGCTCCACTCTTGGCTGAGCATTGCAGGCCCACCCGTTCTCTGTAGGATCACAGCCTTCATTTCCTAAGCAGGAGACCCTCTCTCTGGCAGCCTCTGAGAATGGAGCGGTTGGGAGAGGAGGAGGTGGTAATAATTTCCAGTTTGGAACTGGTACAGTTTTCAGCACTGGCACAAAGGGGGTTGGACTGGATGGCCCTTGTGGTCTCTTCCAACTCTACAATTCTATGATTCTGTAATTCTATGATTCTAAGGGCTCACACAGCCACCCTAGGTGTGTTCACTCGGGCGTAAGCTCTCCCACAGTCGATGAGATGTGCCTCCCACATAATGGTGTTCCTGGTGCAGTCAAGAACTGTTGTTAATTGTTGTCAAATTGACTTTGAATAGGAATGAGAGACCCTATGAGGAGTGGCTTAGGGAGCTGGATATGTTTAGCCTGAAGAAGAAAAGGTTAAGAGGAGACATGGTAGCCATATTTAAATACTTGAAAGGATGTCATATTGAAGAGGGAGCAAGCTTGTTTTCTGCTGCTCCAGAGACTCGAACACGGAGCAATGGGTTCAAACTGCAGGAAAAGAGATTCCACCTAAGCATTAGGCAGAACTTACCTGATTACCTAGACCCATTTCAAACTGGCTTTAGGACAGGCTTTGGGGTTGAGACTGCCATGGTTGCTTTGACCGACGATCTGCATCTGAGCATCGACAGGGGGAGTGTGACCCTGTTGGTGCTCCTAGACCTCTCAGCGGCTTTTGATACGATAGATCACAGCATTCTTCTGGATCGCCTGGGGGAGTTAGGCATCGGAGACACTGCTTTGCAGTGGTTCCGGTCCTTCCTCTCAGGCAGGACCCAGAGAGTGCTGCTCGGGGACAGTAGCTCCAGTAAAAGGGAGCTTACCTGTGGAGTACCACAGGATGCTATTCTGTCCCCGATGTTATTTAACATCTATATGAAGCCGCTGGGTAAGATTATCTGGAGTTATGGAGCTGGGTGTTATCAGTACGCTGATGACACTCAGATCTATTTCTCCGTATCTCGTTCGTCGGTCTCGAATTCTGACGGCATCTCTTCTCTCAATGAATGTCTTCGGGCAGTAATGGGCTGGATGAGGAAAAACAGATTGAGACTGAATCCAGACAAGACGGAGGTGCTCACGGTAGCGGCCCCGAAACCAAGAATCGGGTTGCAATCTCCAGTCCTGGATGGGGTCACACTCTCCTCCAGTGACTGTGTTCGCAGTCTAGGGGTGCTCCTTGACTCGTCACTCCTGATGACAAATCAGGTAAATGTGACAGTCAGGAGCGCTTGCTATCAGCTTCGGCTGATACGCCAGCTGCGCCCTTTTCTGGAAGTAAGGGATCTTGAGACCGTTGTGCATGTGCTGGTAACCTCACGTCTTGATTTCTGTAATGCACTCTACATGGGGCTACCCTTGTGCTTAGTTCGGAAATTACAGCTGGTACAAAATATGGCAGCCAGGCTAGTTTCTGGGACATCTAGGAGGGACCACATTACTCCGGTTCTGAGGTCCCTCCACTGGCTGCCTATCAGCTTCCGGGCCCAGTACAAGGTGTTGGTTATCACCTTTAAAGCCCTAAATGGCTTGGGCCCAAGCTATCTCAGGGACCGCCTTCTCCCTTATAATCCTCCCCACGCTCTCCGGTCCTCTGGGAGGAATTTGTTGCAGCCACAAAGACCTAGGCTGGCGACCACCTCCCAGAGGGCTTTTTCGGCTGTCGCCCCCAAATTGTGGAAAGGCCTGCCGGATGAGATCCGCCTATTGACATCGTTAGACAGCTTTAAAAAGGTTGTCAAGACTGTTCTCTTCAGGGAGGTTGTCAAAAAGGTTGTCAAGACGGTTCTCTTCCGGAATATCTAACCCCGGCCTCAGGAACCCCCTCTGGAGGTTACTTCTGGACCTCCAAACTGATGCTGCTTGCTCGAAAGGGTTTTTAATAAATTGTATTATATACTGATTTTAATTTGTATTAATTTAATCATGTTTTAAGAGGGGGAAGGGATTTTGAGTTGTTTTATACTGTGTACTATTTTATTGTTGCAAGCCGCCCCGATTGCTCACAGAGGGGCGGGATATAAATAAATTTTATTATTTTTTATTTTATTATTATTAGAACTTCCTGATGGTAAGAGCTGTTCGACTGTAGAATTGGAGAAGCATATGAGCCTGCAAGCAAAACTGGAGAGAAAGAAGCAAGGAGCAACTTAAGGATTGTCTAACCGGTGGGGGAAAACCCTCATGGAATTCGTAGGGAATACGAGCTGTCCTAATGGGAGCCTGCATCAATGCACCGTGTTCAGAAGGAGGGCAGCAAAAAAAGGCAAAAAATATGTTGGGAAAGACTTTGCGGCTTTTCCCTATGTTTTTAAAAAGCTCATTCCCACTCATTGGGACAAGCGATTCTATTTGAATCACCTTCCCATATGAGAGGAAGCACAACCCTGATTGGCCAGACAACTGTGGAGGGGTAGAGCTTGCTAACAGGGCAAGCACCCACTGCCGCCATGTTGGATTTTCACCTCAACAAGCGATCTCTCTCTCTCTCTCTCTCTCTCTCTCTCTCTCTCTCTCTCTGACTTTTCTTTGCAAACGAAGATTCCGGATCACTAAGACAATAAAACGGGGATTTGTGTTGCCTTTTTCTCTCTCTCTCCTTTGTAATGGTGAAATATGCACACCATGGAAATAGGTTATTTATTTATTTTAAGTTTGGCAGGGGCAGATTTAAAAATGCAAGTAATTCACTCACAGCTGCCATCTAGGCTAGAGAGCATGCAAAGTTTATGGGGGCTGTAAAACCATTAAGACAAGTCACAGCTGCTGCAACATGCTATTACTGTGGAGCAATCCAAGTTTTGTGGATTTGTATAGACAAGCCCTAATTAACACTAGGACACAATCCGGCGCACGCCCCGCTGAGTGCATCAAGGGCTGTATCGAAAGTACTTATGGGGCTCTAGGGCAGGCCCTTTTCATTTCCAGAGGGCTGCATAGAAGTTTTGCTATGAATTGTGGCCACGGTTGTGGAGGGGAGGTTCAGATCTGTATGTCTCCTTTTCCTGCCCCTTGCAAAGGAAGGGGCAGGAATACAGAAGCAAAGATAGACTTTTCTAGACACTGAAATCTAGTTGTGTGATCCGTGAACAAAAACGGGGGGAGAGGAAGAGATCAGGGTTATGTAAATATCTTGATTGGGCTCACAAAATCATCCCAGACAGGGAGAGCTTTCAAGTTTCCCAGACTTCTTCATCCAATCCTGGTATACCCTCCCACATTTCACAGATGAAAGCGAGGATCTGTGTGGCCAAGCAACATCAGAGTGTGGTTGAGATGGCAAAAGTTATACAATTTTATTAATGATCAGACAATTATCCTCTCTTCTCCCGCCTCCCCACAATTCCGTGGCTGAGTCAACTGGGTGCAAAGTACATATGCCCTTTGAAATCAATTTGCAGTAATTGAAGTAAGCTGAGGACCAAGGGGGAGAAAGAGAGAAAAACTGGGACATTTTAAAAGCAGCTGAAACAATGGGAAGGCAGAGAATTGATCAGGACTGTTCCTTGTAAGGCACGGCAGTTGGCGCGTATGAGCTGGATGGTGTGGTGTTATTTTTTAAGGGAATATGAGGAAGAAAGGGACACTTTAAAAATCTGGCCAGATGTTGTAACTTTTGCCTCTGGAGCCAGGCAGACCTCCAGCTAGGACACTGCAGGCTCTTATTGGAAAAAAGAGGAATTCAGGGAGGTATGGAAAACTCTCTGGCACCCCAGATGTGGTTGGACTGTAGGGATGGAATCTTTCTGAATCTCATTCTCATTGACAAGAATAAATGATTTTACCATTTTTCTCTTGGTTGATGTAAAGTCATTGAAAACTTTACAGTTTGGGACTTAATTCTGTGCAAAAAGCCAAAAACAAAAATCCTTACTTTTTTTTGAACAGAAAACAATATGCACAAAACATATTGTCTGTACAGAACATACTGTTTTCTGTGCAGAAAACAATCTCTACTTTAGATAGGACACTCTAGATAGGACTGCTTTGCATCAGAGGTTGAAATCATGATTCATAGAACCATAAAATCATAGAGCTGGAAGAGATCACGAGGGCCATCTAGTCCAACCCCCCTGCCCCATGGAGTACCCAATCAAACCATTCCCAACAGAATTCCCAAACCTAAAGAAGAGTTCTGTGTAACTCTGAGGCTGTCAACCACTGAACCTTTCAATTTTTTTTTAATATTTACATTTTTCCATGTTCAAGGCTATTCAAGGCCACCTTCAACTCACCCATTCAAGCTGGCTGATCATATCAAACAATTTGTAACAACTATCAATCAGTTGTGATGAAAAGGAAGCTAAAACCCAGAGAGAGAGAGAGAGAGAGAGGAAAGTTTGCAATAACAAAAGTCTCACAAAAGCAATGCCTTACAAAGAATAGGTTGTATCCACCCCCTCTCTGCAGAGTCTTTGCAAACAGTCACTTTAATTGATCACTGAACAGTAAGCCGTGTCAGGTTCAAGCAAGGCTCCTCATGGAACAGCATTGTGTAGCCACAGTGCCACAACTAAAAAGGCACTGTTGCATGTGCCTCTACATGCCATGCTTCAAACAGAGCAGGGATATAATCATAGATGCATCTACACTGTAGAAATAATGCCGTTTGACACCACATTAAGTAATGTAGTGCCATCCTATGGGATCCTGGGATTTGTAGTTTTACAAGCTCTTTAGCCTTCTCTGCCAAAGAGTGCTGGTGCCTCACAAAACTACAGATCCCAGGATTCTGTAAGATGAAGCCATGGCAGTTAAAGTGGTATCAAACTGCATTATTTCTACAGTGTAGATGCACCCATATAGAGTGGGAAGGTGAGAAAGTTGTGTGGTCTCTAAGTGTATGTAAAGAGAAGTCCTGAAGAAATATACTGTTGAATAAAACAACAGTTAAGAGCAGTGAGGATGTAGAACAGACTTCCTTAGAAGATGATAGACCTTTCTTTGTTGGAAGTTTCTAAAAGAAGTTGGATCAGTACCTGTCAGGATGCTATAGCTTTCCTGCATCACTGCAGGGTTGGATTGGATAACCTTTGGGGATCTCTTCCAACACTACAATTCTGTTCTGTGATTCTAAGAGAAAAATCATCCCTTGCTCCCTCTTGCAAAACTGAATTTTGTCCCAATTAGAAAATAGGCTCCGCTCTCTTTCTGTCTTGGAGAAAACCAGGACTGAATTGAGCACTACAGCTGCTGAATCACAGCCTTTTTCAAACTGGTATTGGACATGCTGGCAGGGGATGATGGGGGTGGTATTCTGACATATCTAAAGGACCTTGGGATGGGGAAGGCTGTTCTCGATTAATGATTATGGAACAATGAATCTCGCATGGATGTTGTATGAAGTTATGTCCACTTTGCAGCTCCACTGAACAGACAATTGCCAAGCAGTTGGGAACTGCTGTGCTCCATGGCATGCTGGATTGGCCCAGTGGGTGCTTAATGTCTGGAACCATTTGTGGTGCAAAAAGGTTTACAAGAGTGGTGGAAATAATATGCAGGCCTCCCAATGTTGTTGGACTGCAAGTCCCAGAAGCCTTGAACTAGCAAAGCCAAGGATCTCTCTCTAAATATCTGAAGGGATGTCACATAGAAGATGAAGCAAGCTTGATTCCTGCTGCTCCAGAGACTAGAACGTGTACTAATGGATTCAAATAACAAGAATAGATTCCTCCTAAACATTAGGAAGAGTGGTCAGAATCCTCTATCACAGCTTTATACATACTTAGCTACATAGCAGAGATAAGAAATCCCCTTTATGAATTGTGAAGCTATGTAATGGGAAACCAGCAAGAATGTCCCAATGTACATGAGCACTCCCTAGCTGGTGTGCTGATGTACAATGGGATCATTGCTCATTGGTCCCATTATGCATCCATCCTGTTGTGCTTTGGTCCCAAAGCGCATCAGTCACTTTGCTAATTCCTCCAGATTTACAGTTTGTCTAGATGGTGAAAGTACTCCTCATAGAACTTGAGAATACATTTTGTCCCAATGGGATCCCGCACCATTTCACCGTATTGGGGAAGTGGGGGGCAAAAATGCCATATACTCTGCAGGAAAAGCTTTTGTGGCTTTTCCCAAACTTTTAAAAAACTGCAATGGAATTGTTCAGTCCTGCTCATTGGGGCAACCAATTCACTTTGCTGTGCTTTTCTGATAAGAGCAGAAGTGGAAAGCTGATTGGTCGTGCATGTGCAGGGGGCGGAGCTAGCTGGCAAGGCTGCACCCGGAACCTCTGTGTTGGATTTTTGCTGTGGCAATCTTGTGCTGAAGTGACAAAGCAGTCTTTTTTCTCATTTATTTAAGCAGAAGATCGCACTTCCGCACCTTGGATTTGTTTGGGCTTTTTAAAACGCTGCTCAGTTGTGGCAACTAGTGAGAATAAAAGCACAAGTAATTCACTTGCACCCGCCATCTTGATTAACAGGCGTGCCTGTTTGAACATCAAATGCGTATGGCTTTGCATGCCTGCGATCTTAAAAAAAACAACATGGAGACAAATGAAAGCTTCTGCAAATTGGCATTACATTTTATTGCCTTGTATAGACAAACCCTACATTCCACTTACGAAGATGTAAATCCACAACAGGATTCCAGCCAGCTTGTTCACTGCAAGACAGCGGCTTGGACTAGATGACCCCCGAGGTCCCTTCCAAATCTATGATTCTATGAACTGTTCAACTAAGGCACCAAATTGGAACGAAAAATAAAACAAAGGATTCTATGATTCTATGGATGATGAATGCTTGGGCTTGCGATGCAACAACACCCGGAGCACTACAGGATTTGCATTCCTGGTTCTGGTGGAAGAGACAGTAAGAAAAAGGAGGAGAAGAGAAATCTCACATGAACCAAGAACCATCACCAGCACAGGGAAAAGTTTTGTGCCAGAACTCAGGCACAGAGCCACCCTGAAATGTTGGCTGAGAGCCTATGTCAAGGAGATAGGGTACAGTATAACTTTACACTCATGGAGTTAAGTGAGCAATTATGTACTAGTGAATTGCAACACTGCACAACTGGATGTGCAAATAAATGTGAAATTCACAATTGCGAAGCAGAATGTACAACTACATGGGCAGTGCATGATGCACAATGCATGGGCAATGGAGGAACACAAGAAAGGGGCAGGGACCCAGCATTCTATGGGCAATCGTAGGAGCCAATAGAGCAAGATCCTATCTGGACACTGGCTGCGTGTAAACCTCTGCCAGGAAACTTACACAAGAAGTCCTGGGGATGGGGGAGAGGAGAAGATGGCTGCCAGAAGGGCAACAGTACAAGTGAGCTTTCCCAGAGCACTCCCTGGTCAGTCAATGGCTGTCTGAGCCAGGAGCAGCATAGGTTAGCCTGAGAAGCACCAGTGCACAAGGAGGTACTGGATAGCTCCTTGTGCAAGTCAGCAAAACGTATTGTGGAGTTGGGGAAAATGTGGGCTGTGGGCTACATTTAGCTCCAGGAGTTTGTTTTGCAGCTGCTGAAGCTTCCCTAAAGACCCTGCCCCCCCAAAAAAAAATTTAAATGGCCCCAAAAGACTGAAACACATGGAAAATATAACTCAAACCACCATGAAAACATGGCAGTATATCTCTCTTTGCTCCTCACTACCACTCCAATGTTACCCAAATTACTGAAGTCTGTGGAAATTCCATGCCTGTCCGAATCTTAATTTGGGGGATTTAATTAGCTCACATTGGCATGCGAGAGGTCAGGTAACTGTGGGGATCTTTTGACCTGTGTATACTGGTAATCACTGAACAGACCCAAGCCAGAATGTTTAATGATTTTTATTGGAATTTAATCTTAACAGCATTCACGCTAACACTCAGACTTCAAGCATCACACAAGGCTATTGAAGAAAGTAGGAAGTATTTATATAGAGGAACAGAGTGAGGGGACTGAGGGTTATACTATACCAATCAGAGGAGCAGAGATTTGTGCAGCAGAGGTGCTCAAAATTACTTTCTGAGGGTCACACAGCAGAGCGGCAGAATGGATGGATGCAGGAAAGCTGTGCACACTTTAATGGCATTTTAGGGTGATATTTATATTCAATATTTCCCTTGAAGGAATGGGGTTTAGACTGGAATGCAATGTCTCCCGGAGGTTCCCAGGACTGGACAAGGGTTCTCCAGATGTGTTAACTACCATTTAAGGGGTAGACATTTAGGACTGAATGAGCACAGGCAACCTTCTATTGTGAACAAGGGAAAAGAGGAAAATCCATTTTGCAATCACTGAGTGCTCAGCTATCCTTGATGGGATTAGTGGATGACTCATTTGCAGCTGTTCTCAGGAAGAACTCTGATCTGGGTATGACTTGTTTAAGGAATTTCCAAGGCCCCTCCCAAGGTTGTGTGTTACTCCAGCCTTGGTATCTGGGAGTCTCTGGTTTACTTGCCAACCACATGGTGGACCATAGCCAACCAAATTATTAAATATTGTTGATTGTGCATTATTGAAAGTGGGGGATATCAAGGCAGGTAACACCAGCTCCCCCAAAACTGTGGAAATTGGCCAAATTTCAGTCGATTCCTGGAACTAGAAGTGACATTATGTCATTTCCTGTCTCGCTAGGAGAAGCCATGCTGCTTGGGGAAGGACCAGGGGAGAAATCCCTGCCCCATCTGTTCTATAATTGCCCAAACTGTGCCAGGGTTAAGTCACCAAGCGTGTTCTGGCCTTACAGAATGCAAACTGAAAGATGAACAAAGGATCACATAAACCTGGCTAATTTTTTTCAAGCATTTAACAGGCAAGAGGTGAAGGAGATATCTGTTTGAGGGCTAACCTTGATCTCTGAGGGAGTTGTTTTGCTGGCATCAAACACTCCCCCTTGTTTGTCTGCATTTATCAGTTCAAAGATCATGCCCAGACCAGACACATTGCAGCTGCCTTTGACAGGAGCCTGAAAGGAAATTGCACAGGCAGCAAATGCCAGCTCAGCTTTGAAAGTTTGGACTGTAAATATCAATGTGCATCACACAAAACCAGAGGGAAAAACCCCAAACACAACAAAGCGCAGAAGCCATTCAAAGGGAGTGCAAAAGTGTGCACACCGCCTTATAGCAATGATCCGGCTGGCTCAGCATTCAACCAGCTCCATGCCTCCCGCAGGACAGTGACCTTGGTCTTCTGCTGTTATCACCCTCCCACCCCCAAGCAGTGTCTTCTCCTGAAAAGTAAGGCTGCATTTTAGGCTACTATGGCCAATAGCCATTGAGAGAGAGAGATCTGTTCCATGTTGTAATCTGGTTATAAGGAACATAGTGGAGTCTCCTCCTTTGGCGGTTTTTAAACAGAGGCTGGATGGCCATTTGTTGGGAATGCTTTGATGGTTTGATTGTGTATTTGTGTATTCCTGCAGGGCAGAATGGGGTTGGACTGGATGGCCCTTGTGGTCTCTTCCAACTCTATGATTCTATACAACTCCCCTACTGACACCGCTTCACAGGCTACCAGATTTTTTCAGGGCACAAGTCAAAGTGCTGGTTGTAACCTATATAAGGCCCTACATAATTTGGGTCCAGACTATTTGAAAGACTGTGCCTCTCTATATCAGCCTGCCAGAATTTTAAGCTCCTCAAGGAATAGTGGTCCCCCCCCACCACAGTCCCATCACCATCACAGGTTCATCTGTGGAGAGGGCCTTCTTAGTGGCTGCTCCAGGTTGGGGAGCCACCTCTCACAAGAGGCTAGTTTACTGGGATTGGCCATTTAGGGAGGGACATTTAGAATTCTCAGCCAGAGAGCAATAGTGCCTCTCTAAAACATAAATCCCAGAATTCTATAGGATGCAACCATGGCAGTTAAAATAGAATACTGTAATGAGAACTCACGCCAAACAAGTCTTGAAGAGAAACGACAACGCAGAAAGAATCACAACCCAGAAGCATCACCAAAGGAGACCTTCTGCTGCGCTTTCTGCAACCGGACTTGTCTATCTCGGATTGGCCTTTTCAGTCATCAGCACGCTTGCAGAAAACGCGGGATGAGTCCTTCCTGAATCTTCGTTTGCGAAGAAAAGCCACAGAGAGAGAGAGTGCTATAATAAAACTCTTGCGTATGTTTCCTTTCCCAGTGTGCTGATTGGCTGCCTACCCAACCAATCTCCTCCCTCCTCTCACTCCCTCAGCCACTTACCACCCACATTCAAATTCCCTCTCTACCTCACAATCCACTCCTGCCATTCACTCTGCGTCTACACCCCCAGCCTCACAAGGGCCCCTCCCTCCTCTCCCTCCCTCAGCCAATCACCACCTACATGCAAATTCCCTCTCCACCCCACAATCCACTCCTGCCACTCAATCTGCATCTACATCCCCAGCCTCACAATGGCCCCTCCCTCCTCTCACTCCCTCAGCCACTCACCACCCACATGCAAATTCCCTCTCTACCTCACAAGCCACTCCTGCTGCTCAATCGGCATCAACACCCCCAGCCTCACAAGGGCCCCTTCCTCTTCTCCCTCCTCTCAGCCAATCACCACCCACATGCAAATTCCCTCTCTACCTCACAATCCACTCCTGCCATTCAATCTTCATCTACACCCCCAGCCTCACAAGGCCCCCTCCCTCCTCTCCCTCCCTCAGCCACCCACCACCCACATGTAAAACAATGCAGTATTTTAGAAATTTAGAAAGATGATAAATCATAAAAGTAGTTCCCAATGGGAAATACAGTACTACTGCAAAGTGTGTTTTTGGGGGCTAAAATAATAGCGTGTAGCTGAACCGTGTGAACCTTTCACATCTACTACAATGGCATATGTTACGTTGGGTCAGCTAGTAGTGCTATAATTGTGTAGTGTGAATGGGGCCTAGGCTAGACCTCTCTCTGTTCTCCTTCCACAGGCAGGTGAAAGAACCTTTTTTATTTAAACAGGCTTTGGGCAGCTAGGAATTCTGGGAGTTGTGGTCCAAAAATATATCTTTTCCAAGCTTTGTCTTCACCATTTCTGCATCCTGTCCTCCACCAACTGTATGAGGTACAGAAACCAGATGCTTTACACACACACACACACACACACACCTAATGTGGCTCATTGGACTTCTCTTTATAATTCACATCCTGCTGCTTCTGGCCTAGAAATACTTCAGAAGTGTTCCTTTATTTTCCCAGAATCCTCTGGGGCAATGTTGCCACAGCACCCATATTGTTCTGCCCAGCCTTCAGCAGCACCGTTGCCAACCTGAGCACGAGAATCTGCTCCTGGTATAAGTCTGAACTTGAAAGGAGCTATCAAAGGTGCCAAACTCTATTCCCAATATAGGCCCAGCATGTTGAAAACCTTTAATTTTGGGGCTAACAGAGTGGGTCCACTGTCCCATTGACATAGGGCACACCAGCCATAGACCAAGCCCTCCCCAAAAGACTCCTCCCTAGAAATGCATGAAACAAAGGTCTAGAAATGACCATGAAATGAGAGTCTAGAAATGACCATGAAACTAAGGTGAGATCTGCTTGTGGGAACTGGCCTGCAAAGTTCCATAACTTCTCCCAATGGATAATACTACTCTCCATTCCTGCTCCTCCTCCTCTTCCTCAGAATCTGTTTCAGGTGGCCTCCTCCTTTCGGGCAGCTTCCTGATAGTGAAAGCAGAAACACATAGGCCCTCTTCTCTAGACTAGTAAAGCAGTGAAGTCCCACCAGTGATACTGTGCAAGTTTAAGTTTGACAATAGGTAAACTGAGGCCCCCACAGTTTGACAGGAGGTAGACTGGGACTTCTACGGTTTGGCAGAAGGTAGACTGGGGACTCTGGTTGTCGATTTTATTCTGTATGTGTGTCAGAAGTAATACCTGCCAATGTAGTGAACCAGAATGCAGCCATGATTGCTGATACATGCTAGAAGTGTAGTAGACCTTGAAAGCAACGAACAATCAAGAGATACTGAAGCAGCTATGAAACTGTTGGGAGCTGCAGTTCCCAGCAGTAGAATATACCGGTATCTCTTCCTGCAACATTTATGCACCGTGAGTTAGACCGCTTGGGTGAACTGAATAATCCATTGTTTAACTGTTTATGTCAACTGCAGTCAGATACTTTTACCGTAAGAGATCATGAGAACATTCTCCTCTAACACGTGTGTCTATGAGAAATCTGAACCTCTGTAGTTAGGTCTATAAGCTCTTACTGCTTATCAATAAAGTTGCTCTTGTTTGCCCCTGACACAGGCCGCACAGCTTTCTTTTTGGGAGGGGAAAGGATCTCTTTGGCCAAAGATGAAATATAGTTGGACCCCTATATCCACGGGGGATTGGTTCCGGGGGGCCTCACAGATCCTGAAATCCATGGATAACAGTGAACGCAGGATGGGAGAAAGGAGGCAAGATCTTTCCGATCTCTTCTCCCTTCGCCACTGGAGCCCTCATGGGCGAAGGGAAAAGGGAGGCAAGGTTTCTTCTCCTCCTCTTGCCTTCCTCTTTGCCCCCGCCATCGCCAACAGCGGATAACTGAATCAGCGGATGGTGAATCAGTGGCTATGGGGGTCCTACCGTATATCTTTCCAGACAGATTCAGGATTCAACCTGCAGGTCCACTTATAAACCTTGGGTCTGCGGAAGGGAGATGATATCTCAGTTCTCTCCCCTTTCCCCACTAACAATTGGCTGGATGACAATTCCCATCATCCTCAGCCAGCATAGCCATGGGAGAGGAAGAGGAGGAGAGGAGAAGGCAGTGCTGGGTGCAAGTGTACACTCCTCTTCCATGCATGCGTTAGAAATGTCACATGATTTGGCACTGTCCCTAAGGGATCTGAAAAATATTAGTTTTTAGTTTTTCAAAAACCCAACAACTAACGTTTTTAGGTCATCAGGAAACCCTCCAGAATCTGCATGCTGCCTTATGTATCACATTTCTCCCCATTCTTTTCTTGCATTGTTAGCAATGGGGAGAGAACTGAGATCATAGAATCATAGAGCTGAAAGAGACCCCAAGGGCCATCCAGTCCAACCCCCTTCCATGCAGGAATACCCAATCAAAGCATTCCTGACAAATGGCCATCCAGCCTCTGTTTTAAAACCTCCAAAGTAGGAGACTCCACCACACTCCCAGGCAGCAGCGCATTCCACTTCCGAACAGCTCTTACTGTCAGGGATATCAGCCCCATTCACCAGACCTGGAGTCTATTGGTGAAACACCAGTCCTTGGATCCTGAATCCCTGTATAAAGGCATCTGCTTATCTTTGTCCAAAGGTGGTTCTTACCTTCGAACAAAGACCCACTCAGCCAGTGTTAGGTGCAGGCAGAGAAGAACAACTTTATTGGTGGAAGCTAAGATTTTATAGACCCCGCTCCTGGGTCTGTACACGAGTTAAGAGAGCAATGTTCTCATGAGCTCATCCAGTTTAAGTAGCAAACTTCAGTTAACACATCAGTAAGACAATTGACCATTCATATGCTAACATATGCTTGGTTAATATTATAGAAGAAGATACATTCCTCTGCTGGGAAGTGCAGCTCCTAGCAGTTTCTAAGTTGTAACTATCTCTCACCCACACACAGTCAAGGTCTACTGCAATTTTAG
This sequence comes from Gambelia wislizenii, assembly GCA_030847615.1. NCBI lineage: Eukaryota > Metazoa > Chordata > Lepidosauria > Squamata > Crotaphytidae > Gambelia > Gambelia wislizenii. Next base: position 496,005,136 of record JAUMIR010000001.1, on the reverse strand, counting down.
CATTCTAAGCAAAGATGGCTTTACCGTACTTTGATTCATTCCATTACTAACTAGCACTTGATATTGATCGATATGCCAGGACCCCTCTGTCATTCCATGGATATCCTAGTCCACCTATAGGTAACTATGCATGTTTCTAATAAGGCTTTGCAGTATTGTGGAATTATGAGTACAGTACAGATTAGAGTTGCAGCCTTCAGCATGTAATTCCAGCACAACTCAAAGACATTATAGCATGAATCCTATAGGTAGCCTTGAGTAGATTAGACCCTCTGAAATGACTGGGAACTATAGTATATGTGTTGGGTCACCATTCAACAATTGACTCAGTGGGTCTCCTCTAGTTGGGACTAACCAATAGAGATGATGCCTGTCTCTAAACCAGTTTAGCTGGTTTAGCTAAACCTACCCACACATATGCACTGACACACTCCCTTCTCTCCATCTGCTTGAAGACTTGTTGTGATCCCCTTCCACAGCATCTACAACTAGCCACACTGCAGAGCCTGGCGGTGGGGGGGGGGAATCCCACCCAATTTTTGGTCCTCCTGGGACCCAAAGGACCTTCTGCCTGATATTTAGCCACTTCAGAGCTCCAGGGAGCCACAGTATACCATTACGGCTGCCATTTTGGGTGATAGGAAGTGAGGTCACACAACTTCCGGTTGCCTGTAGTCTTAACCCATTGCTCCATGTCCTAATCTCTGGAGCAGCAGAAAACAAGCTTGCTCCATCCTCACTATGACATCTCTTCAAATATTTAAACATGGCTCTCATGTCACCTCTCAACCTTCCTTTCTCCAGGTTAAACATACCCAGCTCCCTAAGCTGCACCTCAGAGGGCATAATGGCTTCCAGACCACCCACCACCCTGGCTGCCCTCCTCTGGACACGTTCCAGCTTCTCAATATCCTTCCTGAATTGTGGTGCCCAGAAATGGATACAGTATTCCACGTGAGGTTTGACCAAAGCAGAATAGAGTGGCACTATTACTTCCCTTGATCTAGACTCTATACTCCTATTAATGCAGCCTAGAATCGCATTGGCTTTTTTAGCCGCTGCATCACACTGCTGACTCATGTTCAGCTTGTGGTCCACTAAGACTCCTAGATCCTTTCACATGAACTGCCATCAAGCCAGGTCCCACCCATCCTGTATCTGTGCATTTCATTTTTACTGCCCAAGTGCAGTATCCTACATTTCTCCCTGTTGAAATTCATTTTGTTAGTTTTGGCCCAGCTTTGTAATCTGTTGAGGTGGAACCTCTGTTCCTGGAGCTTGCATCCACTGCTCCATGTTCTAGTCTCTGGAGCAGCAGAAAACAAGCTTGCTCCTTCCTCAATATGACACCCCTTCAAATACTTAAATAGGGCTATCATATCGTCCCTTAACCGTCTTTTTTCCAGGCTAAACATACCCAACGTACAGAATCCTTAGTATTTTTTTTACTCCTGTTACTTATAAATCATAATTCCCAATTATTATTATTATTATTATTATTTGTATACCACCTTTCTCCCAATCTCTCTGGCTTCTCTTCGCAAACAAAGATTCAGGAAGGACTCATCCCGCATTTTCTGCAAGCGCGCTGATGACTAAAAAGGCCAATCAGAGATAGACAAGTCCGGTTGCAAAAAGCACAGCAGAAGGCCTCCTTGGGTGATGTTTCCGGGTTGTGATTCTTTCTGCGTTGTCGTTCTCTTCAAGACTTGTTCGGCGTGAGTTCTCAAATAAGGCTGCAGCATTGTGGAGAGTGCGTCTCCATGCCTCCCGATGTGAGGCCAGGGCGGACCGCTGTTGGTGATCAATTTGGCCGAGCCTGAGATGTTGTTTCAGGGAGTCTTTGTATCGCTTTTTTGGAGTGGCCCTCTTACGCTGACCCGTGGCGAGTTCACCGTAGAGTACTATTTTGGGGAGGCGATGGTCCTCCATCCTAGAAACGTGCCCTGCCCAGCGCAGCTGGGTTCTCAATATCATGGCCTCAATGCTGGTGATCCCTGCTTGCTCAACAGCAACGTTTTCTCCCAATATAGAGACTCAAGGCAGCTAACAATGAGTTTAACAGTCCAAGTTAAAAACAATTCAACTTATTAAAAGTATAAACATCAAGCTTAAAAAACAAATTAAACAATTAAAAGTCATATATCACTGAACGTAACGGCAATACCAGTGACATAAACAACTAGCAAAATTAAAATTGTATCTTTAAATTACAATATCAGGGTTATTTTTTAATTAAAAAATAATAAAATTCTGCTTAAACACTGCACAAAATTTTTATAGACAGACATTTTGGTGTCAACCCCTCTGATGGTGTCATCTGGTGTCATCTGCACCTCTCCCCGCCTCCCCTAATGATGCCACTGCTGGGATTGATTTCTTTTGGCAGAAAAGGTTTTCTTCAGCCAAAATAATGGGGTGGTGTGTGTGAGGGCAGGTCCCTCAGAACATACGATCCTCAGTTTTGGTCTCCAATATGAGGCTATCACCCTGTGTGCATTTCAGTGGGGCAATAAACATGCAAAGCCCAACCAGCCAAGGGAAGTGAATCCTGTTTCAGCACATTGATGGAAATTAGTTTCAGGGCAGCTTCGACCAATTGGGCAGCCTCTCAAGTGCGCAGGAGCGTGTCCACCTCTGAATAGCTAGAGTGACCGGCTTCTGGGCTGAAGCCAATTCCTCGCTCCGAGAAACAGACCCGTCATTCCAAGGCCTTCATCACATGTGGCCCTAAACCCAGATAGTAGCTAATGGCAGCTTTCAGATTTCCCTCAAGGGCTGTTGTTTTGGTGGTGGTATTGTTTTCGTTAGCTTTATTTATACCTTGGGATTGTCTAAATGGTGGGAAAAAAATCCTCGTAGAATTCGAGGAAAAAACGTTTTGTCTTAATGGTAACCCACAGCGATTCACCCTATTCCGAAGTGGGGGGGCAAAAATGGCCATATACTGTGTGCTATGGGACTTCGCAGTTTTCTGCAAAGTTTTTTAAAAACTGTGAGGGGGGGTGCATATTCCTGCTCATTAGGACAAGCAATTCGCCTTGATTCGCTTGTCCGTACAACAGGAAGTGCAAAGCTGATTGGCCGGACGAACACAACTGCCACCCCTCCCAGAGATCAGGAATGGGAAAGGGGGAGGGCAGCTGCCATTCCCACCCACCCCAGCAGTCGCCACTGCCACGGGGACCAAGGGCTGCCACTGTCATCTGGGATGCAAAGCTTATGGGGGTTGCTGCGGACAAAACAACCATTAAGACAAGTTGCGGCTGCTGCGACTTGCTACTACTGCAGGGCACTAAGTTTCTTTCCCCCTTGCATAGATGGGGCCAAGTCTTTCCCCCAAGACTGGGACTCAAGTAGCTTGCGAATTAAAATTACAATGTAGTTAAAAACATATAAAATTCAACATTGAGATAGAATTAAACGATTAACCATATCAAAACAATTTTAAAATTCTGTGTTGTAAACCCTGATTAGTCTATAAGGATTTGTTTAATTTGTGGGATGTGTGTGTACTTCATCAATCTGCAAACTGCAACCATGTTATAGACTCTGATATTCTAATTCTCTGTATATTTGCACTTTATTTCAATAATGAAATTTACCCCCCCAAAAGTCAAGTCACTTTTGCAAAATAACAAAAGGTACTTATACCTTTGATCCAGACTGGTGCTGTGGTTTGAGTGTAGGACTAGGACTCTAGGAGACTAGGGTTTGAATCCTCACTCAGTTATGGGAACCCAGTGGGTGACCTTGGGCAAGTCACACTCTCTCAGCCTCAGGTGAAGGCTTTCTCATTCTCAAGCTGCGAAAGCTGGCAGGAGTCACGCTCTATAATGTGTCCCTCTTTGCTGCTGAATTGCTTTACCAAAGAACCTGACGAAAAGGTAGCTTTGCTATTAAAAATTACTCAGAGGAAATTCAATAATGAAAGCAAGCCCGCAAGTTCAAACACACACACACACTCCACAGACACCTCTTTTGATCACTGGGGAACAACACTGGCTGGTTTGTTGTCTGTGTGATTTGCTAATTAAATCACTTAATTGTTTGTCCTTTCCATTCTTCCTGGCTTGGCTGCCAGAGTGTATGCTGGAACAGCTATCAGTGCTAGAGCTTAACAGTGGCAGCTTGGCTACATCTGCAAAATAAAAGGGAGATTCTGGGATAATCCATACAGATGTGAGATGAAGATAGGCAGGGCAGGTAGCTGGTTGGGGGGGGGAGATGAGGGTATTTGCTCCCCCCAAACAAGAATTCTCTCTCTCTCTCTCTCTCTCTCTCTCTCTCTCTCACACACACACACACACAATTTTCCTTCACTCCCTACATTTCTAACATTGCAGTAATTTAAAACTTCAATTGTGCATTTAGGAATACAATGTGGGTCCCATTCTGGCAGAAAAGTGGCATATAAAATAAATAAATAAATAAATACATATTTTAAAAATGTAGGCATCCAAAAAAAGGGGGGGCAGGCAAAATGGCCAAGACAATACAAACACAGCAAGTAGAAGAGTTCTAAGTGTATGAGATTTTCTGCATCTTACTCTCGGGATGCTAGAAATTTGAAGCAGAATTATCCTTATTTGGAGGAGAAATGCTCTAATTTTGGGAGGGTCTCATATCTGCACCCCTGAGGAGAGGAGATGAGGCAGTATGTGATGATGATGATGATAATGAATCAAGGAGAAATTGGAAGACTGATTGATACTAGGAATTTCATCCACCATTCCCTGAGATGATGTTAATGATTTTGCTTATGTTTTGAATGGAACAAACCTTTGGCTGCCAACACCCACAACCCTTCAAAATTTGTTTCACACCAAGTTCCATACAAAAATGAAACCAAACCAGCAATTTTCTGAAAAAATCAAAAGTTGATGATCGATCCTGTTTGAAAATGTTCCATTTGTTAACTTAAATCTAAAGGTCATGTTTGGTCAAACTTGACTCATAAATGTGAATTCTAGAGGGGGGGGGGAAATACAACATATATCATCATTTATTTCTTATTTTATTTATTTAGTTTCTAACCCACCCACCCACCCACCTACTTTTCCCCTACCGTGTGACCCAATGCAGCTTACAATAATTTAAAACAAAATTCAGCTAACATCTTATTTTACAAAAGTTAAACAAACAATTGTATTTTTTAAAGTGCATGGTTAAAAAATGGTTTAAAACACATTTAAGACATATTAAAGGACAAAAAGTTTAAAAGTACAGCACAATATAGTCAAAACGCCCTTCTGTCTTGTAATGTAAGTAATAAAGATCTGCCTAAATAAAAAGAGTTGAGATCCTACATTACAGATGGAGTTGCAAATGCATAGCTAAAGATATTATGAGGCAGGAATGCAAAAAGTGTTCCTGTCTCACAGTCTCCAATCCCGCCCCTGTCCCGGCACAGTAACCCTCCCCATCACACTTACCTTGTCTCATGTCAACAGGTAGCCCAGGCATTAATGGAGCTCTAACAGAGCTCCATTCACTTCCTGGACTGAGTTCTCGCCCGTTCTCATGAGAAGACATGAGTGTGGAAAAATCAAAAAAAAAATATATGCACAAAAAGTTACATCAAGCACAAAAACGCACTTTAAAACATACAAGTAACCTGGGAAGGGTCATAAAAAGTGCATCACTTCCTTGGATGTCATGATCTCACCTGAAAGTGTTCTGGCAGGACCGTCCATTGATGCTGCATTCATGAGAGTTAAACGGTCCAAGGTTTCACACACCAACAATGCCGGCACCAAAGCACAATAGGGAATCTATTGATGGCTTCGCCCATCAATAAAAAGAAACACAATAATGACGCAAAAGGATGATGTCATCTGATATTGGCATCCTTTTGCATTCCCCTGGCATCATTAGCCACGCCTGATAACCTCCTAAGCCTTGTCTCCTGACCTGACTCCCCAGAGCCAGGAGCTGTACTGAGTGATGGAGGCCTATTCTGCCGGTTTTCAAGTCGCAGGAGGTCGATGTTTTCAGACCCCTCCTGCCAGTGATCTGTGGCGCCAGAATCAGAAGCAGGACCCCTGTCCTAACTCCTCATTGCAGTGCAGATCACTGGCTTTATTTTTGTTAAATAAATCATGACCCGGTGTAATAGGTCATGTGCTGTTGTTCATCTGAGGTTGTATTTACCTAATTTTAAGACCTGAGAATGAACAGGTTTAAAAATTGTTATTATATCCTGATATGTAAAACTGTAGAGTTCAAAGAGGGTGTACTTTCTTTTTCACACAAACGTACATTATGTGACTTTACATATACAGTACTACGTAAGTAGCAGAGACGCTAAGCAACCCTGTTAGTGAATTCTGAAGATGTGTAACAGGACACTGGCAAAACTGCCCGATGCGCATTGGTACCCAATGCACATCCATACTGATTCAATGCACATCCCATTGTGCATCAGTCTCACTGTGCCACAGTCACTTTGCCAGCTCTACGACATACTAACATAGCAGCAGTCCTCTACTGGATGCAGGCGTTACAGAATTTCCCAACTCCAATTCCTGCAGACATAAGTCTACATATGAAAATGTAACTCCCCAACACAATCCCAGCCCTGAACATCGATAGGTAAACTCCAGGTTTGGAGGTTGTAATGCTCAGGAATGTTCTCAGCCTTGGCTTCCTTCATGCCTTTCACAACCTCCTTTCCTTCTGTTCATCCATGCTCACTCTTCCAGACATAAAGTTCCACTCACACACATGCAACCAATTTCCACTAAAGACAGCCCATTCAATTACTTGCCTGTCATCTCCCACTGCCCCAGTCTTTTGATTTGTTTCAGTTTTTGACAATTTGCTAATAGCAAAATGTACCCCTGAGTGACCCTCAGAGAGTGCTTTTGGCACTGCGGTTGGGGCCATAGGACCTTCGCATTTGCTCCACCCCTGTGTCTGGGCCGGGTACTAATATGGCACTCCCGGGCAATGCCATGAATCAAAGGAACATGTCCTAGCACACTTGAAACATTGGCAAATTGTATGCCTCAGGCATGCAAAATTCAGGAGAGGCCTGTGATAGATTGTGCTGATTGGAAAAGGGCAGCCCTAAGAACTCTGTTTGGGGGTCTAGAATCTTCTCATAAGACCCCTGGGCATATGGGCATATGGGGAGGGCCTGGTCTGAAAATCATTGGTCGAGATCCTACATCAAAGAGATGGGGTGTAACTTTACATTAATGGAGTTTTGTGATGATTGTGCATTAGCAAATTGCAACACTGCCCAACTGAATGCACACCCTCCAACTGTCCTGATTTGGCAAAGTCATTCCTGATTAATCCTCTGTGAGCCCACTTCTTCAGCTTCTAAAATGTCCAAGTTTCTCTCTCTTCCTTCCACATTCTCCCTTTGTCTTCAGCTTACTTCAGTTGATGCAAACTGAGTTCAAAATGAAAAAGGAGTTTGCACTCCATCAACTCAGCAGGGGCCAGAAGAGAGGTGGGGCAGAATCTTGCCTGTCCCTGTAGGCTCAGACAAAAGTAAACTACTGCAGCCTCTCCCAGCACATATGTTCTTCCTCATTAATAATGTGTGCCATCAATTATGATGTTGCTTGGCCAGACATGTCCTGGTTTTCTTCTGTGAAATGTTGGAAGGTGTGCTGCATTTGCAAATGTGAAAAGCATGACCGCAATGCACAATGCACACCTATATATGCAATGCATAATGGTACCACATCTTCAATGGCATCCCATGTCCAACTCTGCTTCCACAACCTTAAATTGAATATGGATGTTATACTGTGGCTGAAAATGTACAGCCACAGGTGTAAGAGAACGTATACATAAGTCACTAGCAGCATGACACCCATTATTTGCAGGTAAAATCCATTTCATTTCTAATATTTACCACTGGTGTGAGCCCTACAACCGGCAGCGGTCTTGAAGGTGGTGATGGAGAACCCCAGGACTGTGGTTCTGGGGAGGAGTTTAACATCTACACTGAGGTTGTTAGGCCTTCTTGGAACTTCTTTGCTACCATAAGAAGTGCTACGTACTTCAGATATACAATTACTTGTTGGGGAAAGTGGAAGGCTGTAGGAAAAGAGGCAGACAGATGGACGGTTTCCATCAAGAAAGCCACAACTGCCCTGAGTGTGCAAGACCTGAGCAGAGCAGCTGATGACCAGGGCTCTAGGAGGTCCCTCACTGATAAGATTGCCTTAAATCAAAGCCAACTTGACAGCAACTAACCACAATAGAAACACTTTGAGTGGTGGTTTATCACCTGCTGATCACCAAGGGCTTGTCTACACGATCAAAAACTCTGAATCCCCCAGCGAATGCCCCTGAATGTGCAGCGATCAGGCCACATGTGGCATGGTCTTTTCCCCGAATCTGGGGTGATCTGGCCACACGTTGCATGGCCCAGATTCGCAGCATTTCAGTGTATTTCACCTAGATGCGCAGTATGTAGGATTCAGGGTTTTCTCCGCATTTTCAACTGCCACCACAGCTGCCACCACCACCACTGTGACCCATTTTAAGGCTCCAGAGGCAGTTCCCGGCCGAAGGGAGAGGTTTTCTTCCTTCCCCTGGCTCGGCAGTGCTGCCTCCGCCTGCTCTCCCGCTCACCAATCACTTCTTCCTTGTGAGGGGCGAATGGAGAGCGGGTGGAGACAGTGCTGCTGAGCCAGGGGAAGGGAGAAAACCTCTCCCTTTGGCTGGGAATGCCCACCTTAAATTATGGTTGAGGTGGCACTGGTCGTGGTGGCAGCAGCCAAAATGCTGCAGGGACAGTGAAGACAAGGTACCCCACATCCCTGCGGAGTATAAGAATGCACAGGGCTTTGGGGAAATGTAGGGGCACACAGGCAGAACTCCATTTGTAGTTTTTGCCCCACATGTAGACAAGCCCCAAGTCTCACCCATTTTCACCCTTAGCAGCTGCCTACAAGATTCCTGCTTTCTAAGAAGGTGTTCCCATCCATTTACCTGCTGAGGATACCCCCCACCCCATCCTGATCCCCCAAAGGCTTCTGGAATGTTCCAGGGAACATTTTGGAGTGAAACTGTTTTCTACTGTGAACAGAGGGTGTGCTTGTTATCTGCTTCTTATAGCTCCACACTGCAGGGGAAATTCAGGGGTCTATGTGTGGGCTCCAGGAAGTTTGTGTTCACTGATTTTATTATTATGCAATCTGTTTAAGCTCCTGAGGTACTGTAGCGTTCTTCAAAATAGTCTTGAGAGGCACAAATCTACACAAGAGTTTTTGAAGGGCTTTCACTTGGAAGAAGGAGCAAGTTTGTTTTCTGCTGGTCCAAAAGGTAGGACTTGAAGTAAGAGATTCGTATTAGAAGAAAACAGGTTTCAGGTAAACATTGGAAAGAACTTCCTGAGGGTGCTATTCAACAGTGGGATGGTTTCCCCAAAAGGTGGTGGACTCTCCTCTGGAAGTTTTTAAATTAAAAGTTGGATAGCTACCTGCTAGGGATGCTTCAGCTGTGGATTTCTTGTATCAGAAAGCAATTGGACTGCATAACCATTGGGATCCCTTCGAACTCTGCAATTCCACAGTATCCTTCTCTGTTAGGATCCTCCCATGCTTCAAATTTGCCTCTTCAAAGCCTCAGCAAGGGCAGGGGAACCTTCAGTGCAAGCTAGACTCTTAAAATGTATACATTGTTCATGTCTCCTTTGATGAGCCCATGGGCCGTACTTTGGCTTTCTGTCCACCAGCCCTTTCCTGAACTTCTCATTCAGTGTCCTGCCATGCTTTGTTGAGGCTCGTGTATGTGTATACTTAAAAATAATAAAACACTCTTTAAATATTACATTTCACAAAGGTGAGTTACATTTTTGAAACTTCAAGACCTGGCCATGCGTTAGTGACTTATGCATACTCAAGTTCTCCTACAGAAGCTGTTGGATATTTTTTGTCTGATCTGGATGTCAATATGCAATTTGAATGATTGAGGAAGCAGAGTGGCATTTGCAGTGCAACTGTGCATGTGGTGCCATTGCACATGGTATATGCAAATGTGCAGTGTACATTTCCATCATGCATTTCACATCTGGTTGTAAAATGAGTTGTGTAGTGCTGCAATTCACTAATGCAGAAATGTCATGCAATTCCATAGTCTTCTTGATGTAGACTCTCAGCCAAGAGACTTTGCCCCAATGGGCTTACAACCTAAAGAGAAACAATGAAGGAAGGGACAGAAAATAGGCAGAGGCAAGGAAGTGTGAGGCCAAGGGGACAAAAATAATCCTCAAGCTTCCTCACAGATCTGTTTAACAGATGCCCTTGACTATCCCGGTCTCAGTGGGAACAAGTGGACACCCTCAGTCAAACTGGTTTAAATTCCTCCGGGTCTAAAGGGAGACAAAAGCTCTCTTGTCTGTATTGGCTTCTGCCCTGAATACTTGGGAACAACTTTCCAAGGCCAGCCAATCTCGTGAGATCATCTTTGGGTGGCCTCAGGCCTCAAAGCACTGAACGGCGCATGGCCAGATCTGCAATGCAAGTAGACGAGGCAGCTTTCCAAATGAAGGGTTCTCAAGCTGCAAATAATAATTGTTTTAAAAGACATTTGGTAGCTGTACTATTGCTTCATTCTCAACATGTTTTTTTTTTTCCTGGAAAGAATCAAAGATGGAAGCTGTGGACACAGGAGTAATGAGAGGTTACAGGTAGAAGATACTCAAGATACCCAAGGGCCATCTAGTCCACTCCCATCCTGGTGCAAGAAATCCATACCAGAAGCGCCCCTAAGAGGTGGCATTCAATCTCTGTTTAAAAATGTGCAATGTTCTGAGAGGGCCTGTTCCATTGCTGACGACCCTTACTTACCCTCAGGAAGTTATTACTTATGTTTAGCCGTAATCTCTTTTTTATTGTAAGTTGCATCCACTGGTTCATGTCTGGAGCAGCAAAAAAAATAAAATAAATAAGTTCATTCTATCTTCCAGATGACATCCCTCCAGATATTTAAATATGGCGATCATATCACCTCTCTTTCTTCTCTTCTCCAAGCTAAGCATATTCAGCTCTTTAAGCTATTCCTCATGAGGCTTGGTTTCCAGACCTTTGATCATCTCAGTTGCCCTCTTTGGGAATACCTTCCAGCTTGCCAATATCCTTCTTGAACTATGGTGCCCAGAACTGGGCAAAGTACTCCAGGTGAGGTCTGGCCAAAGCAGAACAGACTGGGACTATGACTTCCCAAGATCTGGACATGACAGGTCTGTTCATGCAACCTAGAACTGTAGATTCAGTACTTGTTTAGTCAAACCCCTTCCCTATTTTCCCATAGCACAAGGGCACAGCTCTGCCCACCCCTACCCCCCATAACCTGAACTTCCTTGGAATACAAGGGAAGTTACCAACCATACCTTCTGCCTGCCTTGTTCTACCAGCATTAAATAGGATTTGGGGCAGAGTATTCGGCTGGGACTCTTAATGTCCATCCACATTTAGAACTTCACATGGGAGGTTGTGGCCTTTGTTGCTCTAGGTTGTGGCATTTGTTACTCTAATTCTTGGGAGTTTTCAAAAATATCCAAACAGCATTTCTGTTGTCCCAGACTATTTTCTGGTACCAGCTACAATTTTTTATTCCCACCTTCAAGTGGGGTTAATTCTGAAATATATCAGAACAATATATTCCTATGTTGTCTTCGTTTTTTGGGGGGAGGTGGTTATAGTAGTGCAATGGCATTGTAAATCTGTAACTTAAAAAAACAATAAGACTAGAGGAGAGAAAATTTTCCCTTCAGACCATATGACCACAATAAACCATTTTGTTGTTGTTGTGTGCCTTCAGGTCGTTCCCGACTTATGGCAACCCTAAGGTGAACCTATCATGGGGTTTTCCTGGTAAGATTTGTTCAGAGAGGGTTTGCCTTTGCCTTCCTCTGAGGCTGAGAGAGTGGGACTTGCCCAAGGTCACACAGTGGGTTTCCATGGCTGAGCAGGGATTCAAATGCTAATCTCCAGAATCATATTCCAACACTCAAACCACTACACCACTCTGGCTGTCTGCCTCAATAAACCATGCTCCAGTTTTTTAAAAAAGCTTTTTCATCAGATCAGTCTGGAAGAGCCGTGAGTCAATGAAACTCATTGGGCCATGCTGGGCCAGTGATTCTCTCCCAGCCTGACCTACCTCACAGGGTTATTGGAGGTGGAGAGTAGTGTATGCTACTACCCTCAGCTCCTTGAAAGTAAGGCAGGGTAGGAATGTAAGTAAGTAACAAACATGATAGCTATTTGCAGTAGCACTTTCTCAAAAGAAAACAGACTGCACCACAGACATAAATTGGTTTAAATGTTTCCTTTCTGCCCCACAATGAACTGAGGTTCTAAAAATTCACCAGCACCCAAAGCACCTACAATCAGGAACTATGGGAGAAAGCCACACCACCAATGCCACAGAACTACAGAATCATAGAGCTGGAAGGGACCGCAAGGGCCATCTAGTCCAGCCCCGTCATGCAGGTATACATAACTAAAGCACTCCTGAAAGATGCCCATCCAGCCTCTGTGTAAAGACATCCAAAGATAGAGTCCACCATCGATTTTCCTTGGTTTTTTTCCAGGCTGTGAGGCCGTGTTCTGGAAAAGTTTCTTTCTGACGTTTCGCCTGCATCTGTGGCTGGCATCTTCAGAGAATGGTTGAGCAGGAGTGTGTATGGAGTTTATATGCTGTTGGGGAGTGTATGTACATTTGTGTAAACTGAATGGTTAGTTTCTGGGTATAGAAATGCAAGGCTCATTAGTGTCTGTTTGGCTAATGGCTGGTTGATGGGCCATTAACTGCTGGAAATTACCCTATCCCTGAGTGGAATTCCTTTGTAAGTGTTGAGTTTTGATTCTATTGTTTTTCAAAACTGGGAGCCAGATTTTGTTTACTTTTAAGGTTTCCTCTTTCCTGTTGAAGTTGTTCAGGTGTTTGTGGATTTCAACAGCTTCTCTGTGCATTCTGACATGACAGTTGTTGGCCTGGTCTAGAATTTCTGTATTTTCAAATAGCATTTTGTGCCCAGGCTGGTTTATAACATGTTCTGCTAGTGCTGACTTTTCTGGCTGGCCCAGTCTGCAGTGTCTCTCATGTTCCTTGATTCGTGTTTGCACACTGCATTTAGTGGTCCCTATGTAAACTTGTCCACAGCTGTATGGTATGCAGCAAACTCCTGCAGCTGTGAGAGGGTCTCTTTTGTCCTTCACTCTGTAAGGCAGTCCATTCCACTGTTGAACAACACTTACAGAAAAGAAATTCAAATAGAATATCTTTTCTTGTAATTTGAATGCACTGGTTTGTATCAGTCACGGAACTGGCATCATTCTGTTGTGTGCTAGACATGCCTCCCCTGATTGGAAAATTGTAGCTTTTGAGCAACCAGAAGTAGTCATATATTGCCCCCCTGTGGACAGGAGAAATTCACTGCCAAAGTATTGTGCTAACAAGACCAAACTCTCTTGCCCAGTTTTCTTGGATTTTGGTCTTCTGGTCTCAGTCTGATTTGGAGGTTGGATAGGGACAGGTTCCAAGCCAGGGAAGTGGGTCTTGTTTTACCATGGACAGAACCATCATTTTCACTAGAAACCTGCTCAGTGTGACCAGAGTAGAATCCCACAGAAAACCCATGGTTTGAATCAAAACACCTCAGCAGTCAGTTTCCTCAGATATCTACTGAACTGATCCCTCTGCAATTGCAGGACACACACAAAGCGAACAAGTCCTGTTGAAGACTGTTTTCATAGGATTCCTTGAGGCTCCTACAGAGCCAGGCCTGTGGGTCCATCCATACCCATTACTGTCAGCTTGGGATGGTATCAGCCCTCCAAGATGCCAGGCTGGGGTTGGGTGTGGTTTCCCAATTCTATTTAATCTGGAGATGCCAAAGACAGAACTTGGGGTCTCATGTAGAACATGGGCCATGCCCCCACTATGGTGCAGCTCCTACTCCCCTGGGACACAGGAACATGTCATAATGCCAGGGCTGAGCTTTGCCTCATGCAGCTTACCTTCTTCTCATACACCGCTGCAGTCCTGCCTGGGCACTCAGTTCTACTTTCTGCAGAGTTTCAAGTCTCTGATTAGAAAATAATCTTAGAACTAGGTCAGAAAGCAAATTGTACAGGCTCCAAAAGGTGTCTTTAAACGGGGGTGGTGGTGGTGGCTGTGTTGCAATCCCCAATTCCTCTCAAAGTCCCTGGGACAACCCCTCCCATTAAAAAAAAAAAAACCCTCCCAAATTGCCAAAAATACCACAAAAGAAAATGTGATTTATTTTCATTACATCTCATCACCTCATTCTACCCTACAATGACCCCCCCCCGCCACCCCAAAAAACCTGAAAATGCAGGATAAAACCAGAAGTGATTTCTGGTTACTTTAATATCACATTGGTGGTTGACTTCCAGTAAAAATATAAGGGTGCAGCCTCTGCCCAAATGCCAAAAATGCCCCCCAGCAGTTACTCACCCCACTTTTACATCTAATTTAGATGAAAGGTTCCCATCCAAAGGACTACTCATGGGATGAGCAAAATCTCATGCTGGTGCTGCTTATGAACTCTCCTGTTTGACTCTCATTACTGTGATGAACTCACCAGCCAGCTTTATGGCCTCAGCTCTCACCTGCAACATGGATTTACAGAGCTGCTGTAAAGATTACAAAGAGGTGTGAAAAGCATAAAATAACTGTGGAGCGTGTATTCTTCCTACATCTGTACAGAAGCAGCTGGTTCAAAAAGGCCAGGTATGATCAAGAGGCAGACACCATCAACCACATCCCACAAAGCCATTTTGTTTCCAGTGAGGAAGAACATAACATCATGGGGGCTGGGATAGGAAGACATCAAGTGGAGGTAGAGATTAAAAGCTTCAAAGAAACCGTGCCCCATTTATCAGTGGATACATGGTTACATAAGGTGTGGGAGATTTTAATGAGGGGGAAACAATGTATTACATAAGCTGGTAGCTGATTTTTTTTTAAAAGCTGCACGTTCTTGGATTGAGATACTGTACTTAGTATGAATTTAATTTTCTTTAAAAATACAGCTTTCTCTAGATCAAGAAAAAATGAGGTATGATCTCATTTGTAAGCTAATAATAATAATTACACCAACAATAGAGATGATGATTTAGTAAATGGAAAACTAAATGGAATCTTGCTCAGTCTTGAATGGCTGAAATGGTGTTTCCAGTCCCTGGCTAATTTGGCTGTTTGACATCTCATGTGAGTGCATGGTTTCCCTCTGATTTGCCCCTCCGTCCATGCACCCATCATGAAAATGGAAGCAACTGATACAAATTTTAATGGATATATATATATAATCAACCAATCTCCAATAACCTATCAAAATATTATAGCTGTTATACTGCATACATCCAATGACACTCCACAGAAACAGGTCAAGATCCTGCACTGAGAGGTGTGCCCCCTAACGCTATGGGCATGCAGCTTGACCGCTCTCTCCTTGCCCTGGTAGCTGTCAACCCCAGGGGCAACACCATGGCCATTTACTGGCTGGGAAGGAGGCGAGCAGGCAGGTCTGGCTGCAGTTCTGCAACTGCGGAAGAGGTATGTGGTCTCTTTGTTACCCAAATTGCATGGGGGTCCGTGGGGACCATCTAATCAACTTGGCATGTGAGGGGCCAGGCAATGGCAGGACCTTTTGACCGATGTATACCAGTAGTAACGGAGGAGACTCTAAGCCAAAATGTACAATTAAACTATCTTTATTGGAAATTAACGGTAACAGCATTCACACACACACTCAGGCTTCAGACAATCACAGAAGGCTATTGATGATAGTAGGAAGTATTTGGATAGAGGACTAGAGAAGGGAGATGGCGTGTTATGCTATACCGATCCTGCAGAGCTGAGATCGCAAAATAAACCGACAGCAAGTAAGTCCAGAAAGCAGAATGGTGACACAGATTGACATGGAGTTGGAAGAGGGTCTGTGCACGCTTGAATGGTGTTTTAGGGTGATATTTATATGTGATAATTCCTCTGAAGGGATAGGATTTTGAGTGGAATACAATGTTTCTTGGAGGCTCCCATGACTAAACAAAGGGTGCTCCTTAAGAGTTAACAATTGCTAATGGGTGCTGTATTTGGAATTGAGTAGGAAGAGGCAAGGTCTTTTGTTAGAGGGGAAAAGGAGAGGAAGAACCCATTTTACAAGTATCAAGGCCTCTGCTATTGTTGAGTGGATTAGTGAATGACTCACCTCCAGGTGTTAAGTTCAGACCTGAGTATTTGTTTGGGGAATTTCCAAAGGCCCCTCCCTTGGTCATAGATGACTCCAACCTTGGTATTTGGGGATCCCTGATTTACCTGCTAACCACATGGAAGGCCACATTAAGCCAAATTATTAAATATCACCAGTTATTTGGTATTCCATGATGGAGGCTATCAGGATAGGTAACATCTTTCCCAGATCTCCAGCGACTTTGCTGGAGGGAGTGTGAATTTGGCCCCCCTCCCCCAGCTGCAGAACTGCATCTCTGATGGGTGCTGCTTGGTCACCTCCCCCTCAGTCAGTGAGTAGCTCCTTCTGCAACATTTTTTTAAAGGTGCACTTACTTCCTAAGTGACATGTATGCCTGTCACCCAAAAATTCCAGCTATAATTTTCACCTTTCTCTTGTTTGCTTTCTTCCTCCATTTTTGGAAATTTCGTATCTGGGCAGATCTGTGTGTATTGTCCTATTTTTTTAGTACATTCTTTAATCAGCAATAGTATCTCAAGACATGTGATAACCTCACGGAACATAGCAAGGTGATATGACTTCAATGCATTAGGAAGAACAAGAGTTTAATAACTGTATTTTTATAATAACTTTTAAAAATAAGTAATTTCTACCAAAACAGATCATTACCGAAAAAGGGCTGGATGATTTGTATGAATCGAAATGCTAAAGCACCCATCTGACTTTGTGTGTGACATTATCAACGCTCATTCGATTTCTGAGTCTTCTGTTCTTCTACAACCAGCTCCCATGCCAAGAAATAACCCAAAGCCCTGAGCTTGTGTTTTTAGCTCTTTCAAGAGAACTGACTGCCTGTGTCATCTCAGACGGAGACTGCACACTGATCCACTTTTGCTGCAGAAATGTTCTGCTGAGAATCTGGGAAGAACTCTTAGTTGCGTCTTTCCTCAGCTGCCAGACCATCAAAAAACAGCATCAAAGATGTCATGATGAACAATTCTGAAAAATGTTTAAAAAAATTAACCTTAGCTGAAACGAACATTTGTACTGCTTTTTCACATTTATTCCTTAACACAATTCTCTAACACAATTCCTTCCTTCCTAGCTTCCTCTGTCTAAACCAGGGATGGACAACTGTGGAAGGCTAGGCGGCTGCACTGGCCTCCTAGATCTTGGGAGGGCCACACACACCCCACGAACCATATCCCCCCCCCAATAGGACATGGGAGGCATTCTCACCATGGCTGCTGCCACACTGCAGAAATAATGCAGTTTGACACCGCTTTAACTGCCATGGCTCTATGCTATAGAATTCTGGGATTTGTAGTTTTTGTGAGATATTTAGCCTTCTGTGTCAGAAAGCGCTGGTACCATAACAAACTACAAATCCAGGATTCCATAGGATGGGACCATGGCAGTTAAAGCAGTGTAAAACTGCATTATTCCTGCAAGGTGGCAGCAGTCTCTTTCAGACCCACCTAGAGAGCATTTTGAGACGTTTTGAAGCAAAAAATTGTTTTGATCCTGAGGGGTCCAGGGATGCTCCAAATGTGGTGGAAATGCCCTCCATAGTCCCTAGAGTAATTTGGGGCATTTTGGAGCACATTGCCCACCCTTGGTCTAAACCAAGCGTGGGGAACCTTTGGCCTTCTAGATGTTTTGGACTTCAAATCCCACAAGTCATAGCTAGCATGGCCAATGGTGTGGAATTACAGGAATCATAGTGCAAAACATCTAGAAGACCAATGGTGTGGAATTGTGGGAATTGTAGTCCAAAACATCCTGGTCTAAGCCATCAGTATGACTCCTGCGCTTAGGTTAACCAGGGCTCTGTTGCAAACTACCACCTGGACCATGGCTTGAAGTGAATTAACAAACTATAGTTATAAGAGGAACTGGTTAGCATTATATATGGTTAGCTACAGAGGCACATGCAATGTGAGGCCATGGTTAAGGGAATATGCCTCTGAGAAGGAGGAAAGGTGTGTGTGTAGCTCCAAGCCTGGCTCCAAGCAAAGGGCAAGTCATAGTTTGGAGGAGGCCATTCTTATATCTGCACCAACTAATTCTTGGTTACAGGGCTGAGGGGAAGAGGTACAGAAATGAGATTTTGGGTAGACCTCAATTCTAGAAAAAATGACAGAACTGCAAGAGCTGGAAGGATAATCTAATCCAGTGGTTCATATTCTTTGGTCCACCAGATGTTTGGCATTTCAACTCCCAGAATGCCATACCACTTGCCATGCTAGCTAGGGTTTCTGGGAGCTGAAGGCCAAAGCATCTGGAGTTATAAAGGTTGAGCCACTGTGCTAGTCCAACCTCCCTGCCAGTGTTTGGGTTTCAACTATACATTAATATTCCAGCCAAATGGTGTCAGACCTAGCCCTTCAGTTCATTCATACACTCAGTTCACATTCACTCCCCACTGACTCATCCAACGGTCTCTCTTTCAACTGACAACCCTCCACTGTCATCCTCAACTGACATTCTCACAGACTCTCTCACTCACAGAGGGCCCTCCTGCTCATCACAGCATTCTCTGTGCTGGGACTGGATGCCCTGAAGCCAAGTCTGCCTAGCACCTCCTTCACATACCACTTCTAAGATTCCTATCCTATCACCTTTCTGTCTTCTATCTTCTCCAACTCCCTCAACCATTTTTCATAAGGCTTATACTGTGGTGCTCAGAAAGCTCATCTTCACCATGAAGAAAGAGTTAGCTCCTCTCCAGAGCCATGTTGGCCATCTCCTACCGTTATTTTCTTTCGGATGATAAATATATGAATGTCCTCACTACGATACTCTTCATCATGCTCATCCAAGGGAACCTTTTCCAACTCAAAGTCCTTCTGAAGCAGCTGCAATTTAAAAGTACATCAGAATCAAAAGATCACAAACCTGTCTTTGGTCCCATTATGGTGTATGCCTGATTGCAGCAGGGAGAAGATAAAAGTAATGATGCAATAATTCTAAGGCCTAAATCCAAACACTAGTTCCAATTCGAGTAGATCCAATTAATTAGTAAGAACAGAAAGTAGGCCCCCAGCCTCATTTTAGAAAAACAGACTCTGCTCAAGCAGCAAGGAGGGTTTAGCCTTGAGACTGGTTCTTGAGACTGGTTCACCTATTGTCTTATTCACCCCTCAGAGACTGCAAACTGACATTCCTTTCCCCGGGAACTGAAGGGAGTACAGCTACAATAGATAACAAGTCTCTGAGGGGTGAATAAGACAATAGGTGAATTCAGTTTTGCTATGCCTAAGCAAAAATACATATGTGACATAGTCAGCGAAACCTGAACAGCTAATCAAGAGTTAACAATCATACAGTGTCCATGAGCTTAGGCTATGTTTGTATGTAAAATGTAGTCTTCTAATCACAGCTTGATTTGATGTCACAGACGTAAGTGTAAAATGTATAAGAGTGCTGTGCTCACCAGCAATGGTGAGACATGCAATTTGTTGATGAAGCTGTGTGTGCTTCAATCTTGCAAGATTTAATAAAGTGTCTGAAAGAATCTCTCTGTCAGCATGTGAATTGGAACCTTAGCAGGCCCAGCACAAATCCTTGCTCTGAGGGGCCTGTATGGGTTCGGATGACATACTCAATGAATTCAAAACTGTGCAGGAGGTAAACCAATTTTCATCCCATATGACCCAAACACACATAGGCTGTCCTCAAAATGATGCGACATCACTTCCAGTCACCATTTCAGTCTGAATTTGGCAGTCTTCCCAACATGGGGGGTGATTCTGGGGGTGGGTAAGTTGAACAATGTCAAAAGTAGGGCTTGAGGGCTGCATGCAGCCCAAATGCAACGTGTTCTTCACCTGATTTAAGGAGTCTATTCTTAGTTGAGCACAACAACTGGATTTGGGACAGATATACCCATGCTTGGAGTTTTGGCACACAACTTCTGAGGGAACACTGTGTGGCTTTTCTCCCCAACAAGGAGGGCTCTGCCATGACAGTCTCATAAGACCAACAAAATAACTCACCTCAAAATATCTTTTTTCCACCTCTGGGTTTTTCCCCATTGTCCTCTCTTCATAGCAGCAAAGGATGCAGGTATCAGGGCTGGAGAGGTCCTTCAAGGTCTTGAGCAATGGCTCCAGGGACTGGCCATAAAACAGGAATTATGTTCCATCATGTGCTGCTTTTTTTTTTTTTTTTTTTTTTTTACTAGTCAGGCTTCATTGTCTAAAGGAGTGACGCTGACTGGGCCACAGGGCTGGCTGGCAGGCTGGACACATTCCAGCAGGACTGCTACATGCAGAAAACATCCTAACCTAGTTCTTTTATTTTTATTTTTTTATTTATACCCCGCTCTTCAGCCACAAGGCTATCAGAGCGGCTTACAAATTGTTTTAAGCAACAGCAGTTTACACATCTACACTGCAATAAGCAGCTTCCAATGTGTGTTAGCATTGAAGGGTCACTCACATAGTCAGTTACTAGGATAATTTTAACCCCACTTTTAACCTCCGTAGGCAATTTTAGGACCAGGAGAGGTCTTTTTTAAAAACTTCCAGTTGACTTGCTGTTTTAAAAAGGCCTCTCTTGAGCCTGAAAATGCTTGCGAGGGGCACCCAAATACGGCAAAGTTGCCTTCCACGCTAGGCAGGGGTGTGTGTGAAACAGGGGGTGTCACCCTCTAAGGTTCCATGGAGGGGCAATGAAATCCCTCGTACCTTGGCACCTGCCAACCCCACTTTATACACTCCAGGTGAGAATCAGTATCCCACACTGACCATGGGGTTCTGGAAGTTGTTGCTCTCCTCACCCCTGTTAACTTTTCCAAGTTCCAGCAAAACTTTTTACAAAACATTTAATTCATGCCACAATGCACCCATTAGCCATCACTTCAAATACCAAAAATATAATCTGATTTCAATGCAACCTCAAGGATCAGTTTGGGGAATGTCCCAAACTCAGTTCAGATACACTACCAGGCATTTCCTGGCCTGTTTCCATCCCAAAATTCATCCAAACCATAGAGACTGGAAATGTTCAGTTCTCAGAGAAGTTATATAGAGATTACCAACAAGTGGGAAAGAAAATCTCAGCACCTGGATGCCTGGCTAACAAGGAAAACAACCAGGGGAGGGGACTGCAGATGTCATAAAGCAGGGGTGGGAATCATGCGATCCTCCAGATATTGCCAGATGCCAACTCCCAGTATCCTACAACATTGGGCTATGCTTGGCCATGGCTGCTGTACATCTGGGAGGCTGCGTGATTCCCACTCTTGACATAAAGCATCTTCCCAACCCACTCAACACTAGAATTCCCTTAAGGCTGGGGGAAGGAGGAGAGAAATAATTTACCTCTTCATAGTAGATGCAGTCTGCCATCAGTATGTAATCGGGTGGTGGGAGGAAATTTGTTACGTCTTCACCCCTAGTCAAGAAACAGACATGGATTCATCTCTTGCAAGAACACTTATTTATCTAATATTTTATTTATGCCCGACTTTCAGGCAAGACTGGCTCCTTAAGCACCTCACAACTCAAACACAAAGAGAAGTGCACTTATAATAGGAATGCACGTCAACTAATGCAGACCTAGTGAATCACTAGGATCTTGGAAATATATTCAGGGGTAGCCGCATGGCAAAAAAGGGGAGAGTGGCCTCTGCCTCCATCGAGATCCCTCCAAACCAACTGAACTACAACAGAAAGAATGTCTCATACAAAATGTAGGCCTGTGACTCCAACACCGTCGCTTTTCCTTTCTTCTCCTGTGTGATTTTTTAAAAACATCTTTTGCCTGGTGAAGAAACTAGTGAGTTTCAAAAGCTTGCATGAAGTGTTTTGTACATTTTGGTTGGCCAATAAAAGTACTGCTCCTTTGTGGATTTCACTTTATTTCACTAGGAACTTGATAACTCAACACTTATATGAGCCCATCATGTTCATCTACAGGAACCTTTCCAATTTCAAGTGCTTTTGAAGAAGCTGCAAGTTAAAACTGCATCACCAGCGAAATTCAAAAATCTGTCTTTGGCTGCAGTGAGGTTTGGGCCATCCATGACTGCAGCAGGGAGATGAAGCAATAAGTGCAAGGTCACCCAGTGGGTTTCCCTGACCAAGTGGGGGTTTAAACTCTGGTCTCCCACAGCCCTAGTCTCACACTCATATACCACTACACCATACTGAGACAGCCAAGTGCAAATTAAAAGCAACCAAGTGGGCTTTTGCTTTTCAAAGAGTTCATCAGACCTTTTTATGATTTCCTCAGTCCAATTAAACCTGGCCCCCATCGACCAAAACTGGTTTCTTATATAAAAAGATAAAAAGGAACCCTGTAACACCTTTGAAACTAACCATGAGAAAGAGGTTTGTAGCACACGCTTTTGTAAGCTCAGTCTACTTGATCACATTTATGGAGTGAAGCCCTTAGGACAGACATTTCCAATTTCTCTGGGGAATTTAAACTGCAAAATGAAACATTCATACGAACCATTTCAGTACCTTTGCTTGAATGGACCCTGTGATAAGATGTTGATTATTCTCAATGTTCATTTTCAGCAAGTCTTGAACCTCCTCAAGATCTGTGACAATAACATCTGCCCTACACAACAACAAAAGAAAACATGCAATACATAAGCTTCAAGTTAGAAATTGCACTGTCAGAGAAAGTTTGGTTTGCAAAAAATATTATTTCTAAGACAAATGATGCTTAAGACTCCCATACATTATGAAGCCACTTCTGGTGGAAAAGGAACTTGGTAGACACAATTAAGATGCATGAATTAAAATTCCTTGGAATGGAGTATGTGTGAGCCACTGAGATACGGAAAAAGAAAAGGCTTTCAAAACACTTGGAAGAAATTAAATAAATCACCAGGTACAGATTGCATACAGATAGAGCTATTTCAAGCTAGAGACAGAATCCATTCCAATTCTAAGAAATATCTGCCAACAAATATGGAAAACAAAACAATGGCCCACAGACTGGAAATGCTCAATATACACCCCCAGTTTCTAAGAAAGGGAACATCAGGGACTGTTAGTAACCATCAGACTACTGCTGCACTTCTCATCCACAAAAGCAAAGCTACGCTCAAGATTTTACAAGAAAGACTTTTTACCACATATGGAGTAAGAAATGCCAGATGTCCAAGCTGGGTTCAGAAAAGGAAGAGGCACTAGGGATCATATTGTAAACATATGAGCCTGTGCAATGGATTTTTCTGGTGGAGTGCAGTGTGCACAGAACTGGCCTCACCCTTTAAAGCAAAGGTTCATCTGCTGTGGCCTTGCAAACATGGACGTAGCAGCAAGGTATTCGGGTCGTAGGTTTGATTAGAGTTTCCTTCTCTTAGATGGTTGACCTTACAGGGTTGGACGAGCACCATCTGCCCGGGTTTGGGATTAGAGTTTTCCTTCTCCTAGGACGGTTGCCATAAGGCTAGAGAGCTCATCCTGCCCTTTGACACTCTTTGTCAGACCCTTCGGTTTTGACTTGTCTGGCATGGGAGAGCCTACTGGTGGCTATCATGCCACCGCCAGCATAGCTCAAAACATCATTAGGGTACGCAAGCCTCTCTCCCACGACAAGGGGGCGTCAATGGAGAGGGTAAACATACAGTGGAGAATGAAATGCACCAAAAAATCAACCTGTGCTTTTTAGATTACAGCAAAGCCTTTGATTGTGTAGATCTTTAAAGACAATGGTTTGCTCTAAAAGAAATTGATGCTCTACAACATCTGATTGTTACGAGGCATAACCTCTACTCTGGAGAAGAGGCCACTAGCAGGACACAAAATGGAGAAGCATAGTGGTTTCTGATTAGCAAGGGGGTCAGACAAGTCTCTGTTTTATCACCTCATCTCTTTAACTTATACGCAGAACATATACGGAAAGCAAGATTACACTCAGAGGAAAGAAGCATGAAAGTTGGGGGAAGATACACCAACAATTTGAAATACGCAGATGATATATTGTTTGTAGAAAATAGTAAAGACTTGGAACAACTATTGGGGAAAGTCACAGAAGAAAATGCAAAGGCGGGGTTACAGTTTAACATTAAGAAAACAAAAATAATGACCACAGATGATTTACCTAACTTTAAAGTGGGTAGCAAAGACATCAAAATACTTACAAGATTCTGTATACCTAGGCTCAGTCATTAATAAAAATGGAGACTGTAGTCATGAAATCATTGACAACTAAGATTCAGAAGGACAGCTATGAAGGAACTGGATAACATCTTCAAATGTAAAGATGTATCAGTAGATATCAAAGTCCGACATCATCAACACCATAGTATTTACAGTACTGGTTTCCATGTATGGTTGTGAAAACTGGTCAGTAAAGAAAACTGACAAATAGAAAATCAACTCATTTGAAATGTGATGCTTGAGGAGTTCTATTGATACCATGGACTACTAACAAGACAAATGGGTATTAGAGAAAGACTGAACTCTCACTAGAAGCAAAGATGACTAAATTGAGGCTGTCATACTTTGGACATAACATGAGAAGACATGACTTGCTAGAAAAAGCAATGATACTTGGCAAGTAAAAGGCAGTAGGAAAAAAGGAAGACAGCAAGACAGAGATGGATAGACTCAAGGAAGCCACAGTCCTGACTCTGGAAGATCTGACCAGGACAGTTGATGGCTTGGGATTTTGGATTCTTTCATTCATAGGGCCACCCTAAGTCGAATTGAGGACAAACAACAAGAAATGACTGAGGACTACTTCCCAAAGATGGTGCCTTCCAGATATGGACTACAATTCCTATCACACTCCACTACGTCAGTGGGATAACATGTCTGGAAGACCTCAAGGTCCAGACGGCAGGATAAAAAGGCAATGCCACTCAGCCATTGGGTACCTTTGAAAGAAGATAAAAGTACAGTTGTCCCTTGATGTTTGCTGGGGTTTGGTTCCAGGACCCACACCCACCCCCCGCCGTGGATACCAAAATCAGTTAATATTCAAGTCCCATTATATACAATGGCACAGCAAAATGGTGTCCCTTATATAAGATGGCAAAATCAAGGTTTGCTTTTTGAATTATTATTTTTTAAAGACTATTTTCAAGGCGTAAATACTTAAATCTGTGGATACAGAGGGACAACTGTAGTAGGTGGTGGGATCCCAAGGAGGCAGGAATGAACCTGAACAGAGGGGCAAAAACACAGCAGGGAGGGAAGAGGGAGCCCTGAAATCCTGTGCCTATGAATACACAAGAGACAGGAATGCATGGATCTCGGCGCAGAGGAGTGAAAAATATGCGCATGAGAGACAGAGATTATCACACTACTCTTATAGCGCTATTATTCCACTTTAACTGCTCTGGCTGCCTTCTGGGATTTGTAGTTTAGGGAGGGGGAGTTAGCATCCTCAGCCAGAGAGCTCTGAAGCCTCACTAAACTAAAAGCCCCAGAATTCCACAGGAAGCACCAGAGCAGTTAAAGCGGAATCATAGCGCTATAACAGTGTAGTGTGAGAGAAAGAGAGGGTGGCTAAATGGAAGCGGGGGGGCACCAATCCTGACAAAGGTTCCCCTTCTCTTTTTCTGACAGCCTTCTCTCACGAGGACAATGGCCGCCTCCTGTGGAAGTGAGGCGAGAGGCCAGGCTGTCGTGGCGCTCCGCTGCCGCCCTTCCCTCCCTGGACCCCGGCGGCCAGCCATCTTCTCTACCCACCCGAGGCAGGCGGCCATGAGGCCCACCAGGCCCGTGCCGGCGCCCAGCTCGAGCGCGGCCTTGCCCTGGAGGCCCAGGCCCCCCGCCGCCGTGGCCGCCTCGGCCGCGCTCTTCTTCTCCAGGAAGCGGGCCAGCACCAGGGCGGCGTCCCACACCACCGAGCCCGTCCCGCCCGCCGAGCGCTGGGCCAGGCGGAGGAGGCCCCCGGAGCCGTCCCGCCGGCCCAGCTCCCGCTCGAACCAGCCGGGCCCGGGCCGCCCAGGCGAAGGCGAAGGCGGTGACATGGCGGGCCCGGCTTCCTCCTCCTCCTCCTCCGCCTCCTCTACAGGCGGCCGGGGTGGCTGAGGGGCGGACCGGTTCCTGCTCTCGCCGCCCGCCCGCCCGGCCCTTTTCCCGCCTCTCTTTCCCTCACGGCCCGCCTCGCCTCTTCGGCATTTTGAGGAGAAGTTTAGATCTCATCACCATCATCTTTATTTATTAACGTGTGGAGATTCTTTACACTGAATTTTTACATCAAAATGCCTCAGAGTGAAAATAAATACAGTAACAAGGACGTTTATATGTCGGCTTTCTCCTCACGCTTTGCCCTCAAAGAAAGAGGACTAATCCAGTTTGAAACTGGATTAATTGCCATGGCTCCTTAGTATGGAATCCTGGGATTCGTAGTTTTACAAAGTCTTTAGCCTTCTCTGCCAAAGAGTGCAGGGGCCTCACCAAACTACAAAGCCCAGGATTCCAAGGGAAGGAGCTGTGTTGCAAATAATCCTGTTTCAAACTGGATGGTTTGTGTAGTGTGGATGCACCAGAGTAGGATGTGTGTGTGAATATGTGCCTTCAAGTAGCCTGTCTACTTATGGCCACCCCATGGATTTTATAGGGGCCAAATCCACATTACACAAATAATCCAATTTGAAACTATTCTTATTTGCCATGGCTCCTTCCCATGTATTCCTGGGATTTGTAGTTTGGTGAGGTACCAGCATCTTTGACTGAAAAGGCTCAAGACCTTGTAAAACTGTTAAGGTCTATCTGGGTAACAAATAATGGAAGCTCAAAAGTCCAGGTTTAACTCAGATGACTTTTATTGCTAGCAACAACACATGGGGATCATTCCTGCCAAACTATGCCAAAGAATTAAAGGCACACAGGCTTTTTATTACAGAGAAACAAAACCTAAAAATCTAAGGCACTGTGCATGTGTATTATAATGGTCACCAGACAGATTTCATTTTTAGAAAACTTTTGGAACAGAAATCATTTGTCAGCCAAGGTATTTTTGATACCTTAGGCAGCTGAACTGGGCAATGCGCCCAGAAAGGAGATAGCAATGAATAGTCCATTGTTTCTGATTCTAATAAACAAGACAAACCATATTATTTCTCTCTCTCTCTCTCTCTCTCTCTCTCTCTCTGACTTTTCTTCGCAAATGTATATTCAGGAAGGACTCATCCCGCGCTTTCTGCAAGTGCGCTGGTGACTAAAAAGGCCAATCCGAGATAAACAAGTCTGGTTGCAAAAACCACAGCAGAAGGTCTCCTTGGGTGATGTTTTTGGGTTGTGATTCTTTCTGCGTTGTCGTTTCTCTTCAAGACTTGTTCGGCCTGAGTTCTCAAGTAAAGCTGCAGCATTGTGGATAGTGCGTCTCCATGCCTCCCGATGTGAGGCCATGGCAGACCATTGTTGGTGATCAGTTTGGCCGAGCCTGAGATGTTGTTTCAGGGAGTCCTTGTATCGCTTTTTTGGAGCGCCCCTCTTACGCTGACCACAGCATAATATAACAAGCATTGGTTATTAATCAATACAAACTATATCAGAATCTTCACTAAATTTCATTTCTCCAAATGCACATCACTTCTTGTAAATTACTTAACATACTTTGCATATGTCTTTAGCTCTTTGTTTTTCCAGGCATAAGCTTATCTCTGTGTCTGGGCTTCTGGCCAAGCTGGAGCAAGTACAGTTATATTTCTCAGCCTTCTCTGACACAGACATATTTTGGCAGACTAGGTCTTTTTCTTTAGAGATTCAATATAACAAACTTTTTGGGAAATCAGTACAGACAGACCCTCTCAAAAAAAACAAACCCCAGGATTTCATAGGAAGGAGCCTAGGCAAATAATCCAATTTCAAACTGGATTATTTGTGTAGTGTGGATTTGGCCAGGGGGTTTCTTAGGCAGGGGATCCTCAGAGGTGGTTTTGCCAGTTCCTTCCTCTGAAATACAGCCTACAGCACCTGGGATTTCTTGGGCTTGGGGAAAGTTATTATTTTTAGACTGTCACTCCCATAATCCAGCTGGAGGATTCTGGGAGTCACAGTCCAAATAAAGGCACATTTTCCTATGCTCTGGAAGTTCTATCTTGCAGCATTTGGTAAAAAGGGACCAAGGCCAGATCTATGTGTGTTTTATATGCCTTCAAGTCGCCTATCAGTTTATGGCCACTCCATGAATTTCATAGGGTTTTCTTAAGCAAGGAATCCTCAGAGGTGTTTTTGCCAGTTCCTTCCTCTGAAATATGGCCTACAGCACCTGGGATTCATTCATGGTCTCCTATCCAGGTACTAACCAAGGCTGGCCCTGCTTAGCCTCCAAACTCAGACAGGATCTGGTGCCTTTGGGGTATTTAGGCTCTCAGAGTGGGATACAGGGAATAAAATGGACTCAAACCACAGGAAAAGAGATTCCACCTCAGCATTAAGAAGAATCTCCTGACAATAAGATCTGTCCGGCAGTGGAAAGCTCTCTGCCTGGGAGTGTGGTGGAGTCTCCTTCTCTGGAGTTTTTTAAACAGAGGCTGGATGGCCATCTATCAGGGGTGTTTATGTATTCCTGCAGGGCAGGGGGTTGGACTAGATGGCCCTCGTGGTCTCTTCCAACTCTATGGTTCTTTTAAAAGCAACACAACCATGGTTGCCAGATGTCTCTTTTTATTGTATTGAATGTTCATTGTCTGAGGGCCAGAAAGCTTTTCTTTGAAGGCCTGGCAAACATCTCTTATTACCTATAAGGAAGGTCCCCTATTTGAAGATTTCTTTTTACCCAGGCAAACAATCCTCCGTTTTGAGGTGTGGGGGCCCTTCATAAAGACAGAAATGTGGTCAGCATGTAATTTATAACTGTGGACCACATGTTAATTTTGCAAGGAAATACACGACTAGATTAACTTTAATCAATACTTTAATTTGGTATTTAGGCAGAACACACACTCATTAATAAATGCCTCCTTAGATTTTCCTTGTTTTTTTCCAGTCTTTGAGACTGTGTGCATTCTGCTTCTCTGTGCATTCTGACATGGTAGTTGTTGGCCTGGTCCAGAATTTCTGTGTTTTTAAATAACATTTTGTGTCCAGGTTGGTTTATAACATGTTCTGTTACTGCTGATTTTTCTGGCTGGCACAATCTGCAGTGTCTCTCTCATGTTCCTTGATTCATGTGGACAAGTTTATATAGCAACCACTAAACGCAGTGCGCAAACATGAATCAAGGAACATGAGAGACACTGCAGACTGGGCCAGTCAGAAAAATCAGCAGTAGCAGAACATATTATAAACCAACCTGGACACAAAATGTTATTTAAAAACACAGAAATTCTGGACCAAGCCAACAACTATCAGAAAAGCTATTGAAATCCACAAAACACCTGGACAGCTTCAACAGGAAAAAAGAAACCCTAAAAGTGAACAAAATCTGGCTTTCAGTCCTGAAAAACAATAAAAACTCAACACTTGCAAATGAATTCCACCCAGGGACAGGGGGATTTCCAGCAATTAATAGGCCATTAACCAACCATCAGCCAAACAGACACTAATCCTCCTTGCATTTCTACACCCAGAAACTAACCATTCAAATACACAAATTTACATATCCTCCTCAGCAGGGGGTCACAGTATATAATCCCCCCACACACACACTCCTACACAACCATTCTCTGAAGATGCCAGCCACAGATGCAGGCGAAACGTCAGGAATAATCCCTTCCAGAACACGGCCTCACAGCCCGGAAAAAAAGCCCCAAGGAAAATCTATGGATGCTGGCCGTGAAAGCCTTCGATTTCACAGCTGTCTACTGGTCAGCCCTGCACATCATGTATTTCAACTACCTCTTTATTGCTTTTTTTTAAAAAACTGGCAACACTAAACACAAGTCCAGTGAGATTTGTCGAACCACACATGCCCATGTAGATAAATGGATGGATGAACAGGCAAGAAAGATGAGACAGATAGAGAGGTTGGCTAAATGGCAAAAATATTCACGGAATGCGAGAATACGAGCTGTCTTAATGGCATCCTGCATTGTTTCGCCATATTTGGAAGGAGGGAGGCCAAAAATGCCAAAAACTCCGAAGGAAAAGCCATTTATAAACCCATTTATTTGTCTTTTAAGCAGTGCACAATATCCATAGGACTCTTCTCTAACACTACATTTCAAATTACAGTAGTAGATTTTCTTCTTGTCAGCTTTCTTCACTGTCCAGCTTTCACAACCAGACATAGAAATTGGAAATAGGATGGCAGGGACAATCCTAACTTTAGTATTCAGTGATACTGTATGTATCTTTTCTAGTTCCTTCATAGCTACCTTTCCAAATCTTAAGTCTTGTTATTTTCTGCTATAGTAGTATGGTGTCATCTGCATATCTGTCGATGTTCCTTCCTTCCCCTGCATCTAATCCCTATGTAAGTAAATCTATGGTTTATTGATTTTGCTTCACAACCCTTGTGTTGAATGGCAGTGCTACGTGGCTAAATCAAGACATCAAATGTACAACCAAGTATGCATGTGCATCAGTGGTCATTTCTCTAAGAAGTATGGCCAGTTGGAAAGGTTGTATCCCCTCAAAATTGTTATAGTCTTTGAATCAGTGATTTTATGATTCCTATGATTTTCCTGACAAGTTGCATGTCGCATTTGGGGTGAAATTATAAGTCTTTATGTTTAATGTAGTAGATTTTACCACTGCTTCTGCCTTTTAAAGGTTGCTGTTTCATGAGGATTTGTAGAAGCGATGCAACACTTGGATACATGGCGATGGGATCCAGGATTGTTAGTTATTTTGATTTCAGCTGTCACCAGCAGTTTCTTTAGAGTACTGTAGATGGCTTACTGAGTAATGGAAGAAAGATAATACAGTACTAGAGATAATGAATAATATCTATAATATAAGCCTCAAGTTGGGGGAAATCAAGCCATTTAAGCCAGTCTGCCAAAAGCTATATGATCTCATTTAGTGGGATATTAACTTGAGTTAGGGAAAGGTTTGAAATATTTATATAAGGATTAATATTTTTTTCAGCTGATCACTCTACCTGTGGGAGGTTCAATATTTATGTTGTTGATGTGTTTGTCTTATTTGTAATGATTTTATTATGTTTTGCATATATTGTTATGCATATTTAATCAATTTATGCTATTTTTACTTGTTTATTAATATAAATATTATTAAAAATAAACAAAAGACTTGTTGAATTAGCTGTCAAGCAGACATGATTCCAGTGTGCAGTAGGAAAACAAAAAGTGTAGTAGGAAATGGCTTTTTATGCAGTTCGCAGTATGGGCTTTAAAACTGGAACAATTTTTTTCCAGTTTTCTGAAAACAAATACTGTAGATATGAAATAATGACTTTCACCATTACTTTTGGTATTGTCATTTTCCACTTTCTCTCTGGCACAAAATGAAAGCCAATAATGCAAACATGAGTGTAACTTCCTGTATTTGTCTTGGGCAAAACTAGTGGACATCCAGCAATTGTACACAATATTGAGAGTACAGATGTCCTTTGAAAGCATATTTTCTCTCCTGTAAGTGGTGCAGTTTTTACCTGTTGTATTTTTTATTCTGTTAGATCAGGCATCCTCTTGCTGTGTTAGACAACCCCCTTTCTCCCCAGCTACCCTGGTCAGCATTAGATCAATGCTGCCACTAGCACTCAAATGTCAGGCATGCCTTTCCAGAACAGGGTCTCATGGGCTGGCACCCTGGTAGTGACATATGCATATGGGTCAAATTATTAATCACACTGCAACATATTTATTGTTAGTGGCCGAAGCAGAGTTGCATATGGCAGAACATCACCCAGTCAACATTGTATTGTACAATGTTGTTATTCTGCACAGGGGTTACTTGTCTCCACATGCAGATGTTTACAATATGCTGAGGGGACAGACTTTGGGCTGCAGCTATGTTTCTCTCCCTTCTTGTGCAGTTTCCTATGCTGCTTTCAGTTCCACATCCCTGCTTGCACAATGTTGCAAGGAGCAGGCTTGAATTACTATGCATAAGGTATTGTTCTTGGTGGTACAATACCTCGTGCTTCAATGCTTATGTGCAAAACACACACAGCACCCAAATCTGCCACATCAAAAGGAATGTTAAGGCCACACCACTTCACTCTTGCTGCCCAGTACACATGAAGCTGAATAGGTTTGTGGAGCCCATTCCTTCCTCCCAGACCTGCCTCAAAGCCAGCTCATGGCCACTGGCTTTTCTTTGTTAACTCTTCAAGTTGTAACCGGGCCTGGAAGTACAGTTGTCCCTTCACATTCGCGTTTCACATTCACAGTTTTGCGTATTCACGGTTTGTAGCTGCTGCTCAACTAGCCAGATTCCAAGAACCCACCCTCCTCCTTCTTCCTTCTCCTCCTGTCTTGGCAACAAAACACTCCAGCTTGCTTTCTTACTTAGCACCAAAACAGCTCTCTCTTTTTGGCTTTTCTTCGCAAAAGAAGATTCAGGAAGGACTCATCCCGCGCTTTCTGCAAGCACTGCTCGTTTAAAATACTCAATAAGGTTGTGTTGTTGGCAGGGCAGAGGGAGAGCTGCAGGAGGAGGCGAGTGTGGGTGAGGGGTCTGATTTGTGTGTCTGGGGGGGTGAGTGTGGCTACAGTTGCAGCTTTTAGATTCAGTTTGGGAAAGGACCAACCTTAAAAACGGGCAGGGCTGTTTTGTTGCAAGGTAAGAAAGCAAGCTGGAGTTGTGTTGTTGGCAGGGCAGAGGGAGGGAGAGCTGGCAGGGAGGAAAGGGTGGGTGGGGGGCATGGCTTGTTTGCCCGGGGGCAGGTGCTGCAGTGGCAGGTATTGGCATTCTTGTTGGCGGGAGAGGACTCTACAAGACTGTTGTGTAGTATGTATGTTGGGGGCAGGGCTTAACTTATTCACATTTTTTTCACTTTCACGGTGGTGCTCCACCCCAACTCCCATGAATGTGAAGGGACAACTGTATACATAATGGCCTGGTCTTGCATTCTTGAGGAGTCCTTTACCATCTAGCCCAATGTTTTGATTGGTCGTGGTTCTCAGAAAGATGTCTCTTCCATCCCCACTAACACTTGATTCCCCTCCGCCCCCTTTAAAAACAACCAATCATGGAGATGGCAGGAATTGAACTGTAGTTTCTTCATGGAAGCATGTGATTCAAACTCCATTTCTCCTCCTTGGCCCTCCTATGGTTCTGTCCTATTCTTGATCTTAATACTGCAAGCTCTTTAGAAGCAGGGACCACATTCTGTGGCCCATACAACTCTGTAAAAAGTCCATATATACCAATGACCAATAATTTGACAGAAATAGAACCTTGGGGGTCCTTCACAGACATCTTATTAGATCCCTTTGTCTTCCTAACAAGACTTGGGATGCTATTAAGTACCAAGTAGTTACTCCTTATGAAAGTTACAAGGGAAGCTTTATTCAAACCTTTGCTCTTTAGTATCCCCATTATCATCTTCTAAGTTTACATACACTAAATATTTTGGCAGGTCTAATTTATAAGATGCTTCTGCTCCCTCTCTTTAGGTATAATCCCAGATCAGAATCATTTTTCCCCACCCCAAACTATGTATCTTATTTTTTCTAAAAGTTGCTTTCCATAGCAGCCCAAGCCTTGCTGTTGGACAGGACAAAGTAATCTACATCGACAGAGATCAGGCAGCAAATAGTTAATTATATTTGGGGGCTATATGTTGGCATGCCTACACCAGTCTCGATTTTCTGGCACCAAAAACATACTTTTGTTTCAAATGAGCAAAGAAGCCATCACTGCAAGAAAAAAAAAAAACAATTTGACCAAACTTTCTTAAAAATTAAGACTGGATTGATTTATTAATCTGGTTAAGAACTCTGATAGTAAAAGCACAGTAAAAGGCCACAGACCAGTCAAGAAAAGGCTTTTGGATTCTACAGTACTTGGACCAAACAAATTTCAAGAATGTCTTTCTCCACTGCAGAAAAATGGTGAACTCTGCCAGGGAAAAGAGAGTTTCACTTGTTTGTTTGTTTTAATGTTTCAAAAAGTCCGAATAAAGTTCTCTGGAATTTGCTGAGTTGAACCTCACATTTCCAGAAAGAACACCATGATAAAACTGAAGTGAGAAATCTACATGATTTTGTTTCAAGTCCTGAAGGCAACATTTCCTTCCCCACCCCCACCCCCCCGAAAAGATGCAGGAAAATGTTTACAACAGTGTAAGCGCACAAAAGTAAGAGACTGCAGAATAGGCCTCAAGCCACAGAAATGTATACAAGTTATTAATCTGTAAATATACAATATAAACAACTGTACATCATATGGCATAATAGCTTTGTTCATCAAAACAGCAGGCAACTTTTTAGCTTAAGACACCTCCACTTGCCCAAATTGGGAAAAAAAAAGGCACAACTGAACCTGACACATGCTAAATACATTTTGGATAACTGAGTGGGGAAGGCTTCTCTTCCATTTTTCTCATATAACCAAAACATTTGCAGTAAACAGTTTTCCCCCAGCCATTTGTCCTTTCTTCTTTTCAGCAGCAAAATCAATGGAAATTAAGACACAGTATCCACTTAACTTTTCAGAACAGCAGTAATGGTCATTGACAAAACTTTTTCTTTCCTGAAAGGCAAGCAGCCAAAGACTTAAAAAAATCAGAAACATGATACACTTCTTCATGCTAGGGTGGAAATGCCACCAACTGTAGACACAAAAAACTAGTAGGTCTCCCCAGGCAAGCCCTACTGAAATGACTTTTAAAAAATTGGCAGGGGGCTGGACTAAATG
Organism: Gambelia wislizenii; assembly: GCA_030847615.1. Lineage (NCBI taxonomy): Eukaryota > Metazoa > Chordata > Lepidosauria > Squamata > Crotaphytidae > Gambelia > Gambelia wislizenii. The sequence continues at coordinate 495,970,249 of JAUMIR010000001.1, read as the reverse complement.
GCCTTTGGGTTCCCTACCAAGTCGATGAATGCTTGCTGGAGGGGGGCACTTATCCTTTTAAGAAATATATAGGTTAAAAAAAAAAGTCCGCTTGTGCTCCAGTCTGGAAGTTAAAAGAACAAAACAAAACACCAGCAACCATTTCGTTTTTGGCTCAGTGCAATGAACGGGATGTCAGTTTAAAATTAGCGTAGTGTGTTGTTTACAGTGCAATAATCTGTATTCTTTGTACTGGCAAAACTGTCGGTGCTGAGGAGGAGGAGGAGACAGAAAAGGCAGTACTGCTGATCCCCTGATGCGAAAGGGCCGGGAGACAGGGGCTGAGGAGTTGTTCTTGCTGTTCCAAGGCTTGAGAACCATACAGGATCAGCAGCACCCTGGGCACAAGTGTCAATTGCCAAAGTATGCAAATATGCTGCCTTATTGGAATAAATTAAAACAAGGAAACAGAAACTCTATACAGCTAGTATTCCAGTGTCAATGACTACTGCGATGAATGACGGTCATTGAGGTGTTTCCGCATTCTCTAGCAAAGAGTGTCTGTGCAAAGGAGGGTGAGAGAACTCTCGCTTGTAAGTCTTTGGTGGCAGTTTTGGTAGCTGAGGGCTGGAGTTATGACGTGGCGGGACCGGGGGTGGAGGTTCGTGGTTGTTGGGATTCGGGCTGAGCCCACACCAGCGACGCAGGATCCGAGGCGATGGGGTACTCGGAGGGGTGTTGGGGGAACTTGGGCAAGTGCTGGCTTCTCTGAGCCGGTCAGGATCCCTGTGAAAGCGTCCCAAAGGCGGCTGCTGGAGATGGAAGGAACAATTCACAAAGTGCTCTGGAGGACGCAGGGGCACTGGAGGCGGGGTGTCGGGAAGAGGGTCTCTTGGAGGTGGCGGGGGAGGGCTTTGCAGAGGCTGGTCAAGCAGACCAGTGTAAGCTGGGACACGAGGCTGTATCTTTGGAGGAGGAGGCTGTCGGGGGGGAATTGCAGGAGGGTCATCTTCAGATTTGGAACCACCCTGAAACAGAGAGAATACAAATTTGCTTTGCAAAGAGAAAGCAGATATTTTCAATATTCTTAATCAAAGCCTGGATCTTACTGGTTGCACCTGACGACAGTTAGACCTACAGATTCAATGACTGAATGTTTATATAACGTGCACTGACTCAACTGACCTACTCTAGCTGGGACTACTGAGAGGATGAAGGCTTTCACGGTTGGCATCCATAGATTTTCCTTGGTTTTTTTCCGGGCTGCGAGGCCGTGTTCTGGAAGAGTTTACTTCTGACGTTTCGCCTGCATCTATGGCTGGCATCTTCAGAGAAGGGTTGGGTAGGCATGCATGGGGTTTTTATATACTGTGAACCCCTGCTGAGGAGGATATGTGAATTTGTGTATATGAATGGTTAGTTTCTGGGTGAAGATATGCAAGGAGGATTAGTGTCTGTTTGGCTGGCTGATGGCCCATTATCTGCTAGCAATCCACCTGTCCCTGGGTGGAATTCATTTGCAAATGTTGCGTTTTGATTCTATTGTTTTTCAGGACTGAAAGACAAATTTTGTTTACTTTTAGGGTTTCTTCTTTCCTGTTGAAGTTGGCCAGGTGTCTACACCCAGAAACTAACCATTCAAATACACAAATTTACATATCCTCAGTAGGGGTTCACAGTATATAACCCCCTCCCACAGTATATAAGTTCCCCCCCCACAGTATACAAACACACACACACTCCTACCCAATGATTCTCTGAAGATGCCAGCCATAGATGCAATGTCAGAAGTAAACTCTTTCAGAACACGGCCTCACAGCCTAGAAAAAAACCAAGGAAAAACTACAAAGAGGATTCAGAGCCAAATGTCATACCTTGCTTCTCTCTATGTTGAACTTAAATGACAATACCTCTTGTATGGCAATAGGTACCACCCGTATAATCTAATGAAGTTGGCTTAAACGTTCCAGTAGAATGAGATAAAAATAATCCCAAAGATGCACCTTTTCAAACTCTGCAATTGCCCCAGCAAGCTTTGCTGTTGAGAAGCGGCTGGCACAGGGCATAACAACAGTGAAAAAAGAAACAGGAAAGCTTTTGAGTTCTCACCTAGCCTTGAAACAACCTGTGTGATCTTGAGCCAGTCACTGTCTCCCAAGCTTAACCTCACAGGGCTGTTATGAGGCTAAAGTGGGGAGGAGGAGACCCACCCATGCACACCAGCTAGAACCCACTGGAGGAAATGTGTAATATAATATAAATGTAACTAAAAAGTAAAAAAGAAGTAGATAACCAGGGCAAAGCTGAGGGGCAAGGAAAGAAGAAATCAAGTCTCATGTAGCCCTGAGATCCCTGTTCTGTTCACGCAGATTTTCCCATCAAGATTCTCTCAAGCAGAAGGTCTACCTTTGAGTTAGAAGGATCCGGATCCAGCTTCTTGCGAGGAGGCAGAGGTGGTGGAACCAGGGGCTCTTCACTCAATTTATGTAAACTCCCGCATGAACTGAAGAATGATTCTGTAGAATGAAAAGGAGGGAGGGAGGGAGGGAGGGAGGGAGGGAGGAAGAAAGAAAGAAAGAAAGAAAGGAAGAAAGGAAGAAAGGAAGAAAGGAAGAAAGGAAGAAAGGAAGAAAGAAAGAAAGAAAGAGAGAGGGGGCATGTTTGAGTAGTGCTGCTCTTTATCACAGACCGCATTTCTCCTCCCAACAACTCTTGAGCAAAAAAAAATGTACAATTTCAGCATGTCTAATGGGGGAATACAGTAGGTCAAAAGGGATATCTCGCAGAAGATGAAGCAAGCTTGTTTTCTGCTGCTCCACAGAAACAGGATCTGAATAAGTGGGTTTGTATTACAAGAAAGGAGATTCGGATTAAATATCTGGAAGAACTTCCTGAGCGTGAAGCCTCTCAGGGATTCCTGCACTGGCAGGGAACTGGAGTGGGTATTAACCCTTTCTGTCCTTTCCATCTGCATGTTTCCAAGATTCTGTCCATCCTTTTGGAAGAATAACCCAGCATACACAAAATTCTCTTTCACCCAAGTCCACACAAACTAAGAACTCTGTTCTGGAAAAAAAAAGCCACTTAAGCAAAGACTTAAGGAAATGGAGCCCTCTCTTTCAGTTTATCTTCATTTCTCTAAGGAGAACAATACGGTTGTTTCTTGTGATGGGGATGCAGCTGTGACACTCAGCACAGAGGAGCAGTGATCTCTTAACCTATGTGCCTCCTCATTATTATGCAAAAAGCTTGTGGAATTTTGCTGGGGAAGCGGTCATACTCACTTGATTGTGGCAAAAGGACAGGAGCAAAGATGCTGTTGTTGCTACCTGTACAGAGAAAGTGGAAAAGATATCGTTTACATGGACCAGAGAATAATATGCAAACTGAGATACTTCACTGGTTACTAATATAGTGCCTGTTACAGAAGCAACACCTATCTGCCACTGGAACATGCGAAGGATCATTGTGGATGCTTTGGATGCTTAACTGATCACTTCCTCCATCTTTTGCCTTACTGGTGGTTTCAAGTTCTTTTCCAAATGTACTTGTAGGACGAACACATGCATATGGACCTTCTTTAATTTATGGGCAGGACTTTGTATCCTGTGCTATTTCCCCCCTGATCCAATATGGAATATAATAAAGGGAAAGAGAAAAGGAACAATAGGCAAATGGGTTTGGAGTTACTGGCACAGTCTAGGGCCTTGCTTTTTAAGAACATGAGCTCAATAAAACCCATCAGTAAATAGAAACTGGACTCAAAGATTTATAGAAGAGTTTGTCCTACCTATTCCTTCATCCTTTACACAAGATGTTCCATTTGTCAGTGTAATTAATTAACAAAGCTACTCAGAACACGCACCGTAAGAGCTGTTGAGATCAATGTCGAGGAACACACTGACGTCCGAAGATGCAGACACCGGTGGAGTGGATGGTACAACTGGTGAGGTTGGTGCCGACGCTGCAGACTCCTGTTCTGCTTCAGTAATTCTACTAAAACTAATCTTATAGGGCTCCTTTTCCAGAGGTGTTGGATGGCCCCTCAAAGTGCCAGACGTGGAGCCATGCCTGCCCGCATTGGGCCTTATTCCAGGAGATTTCAAAGAGTAGGTTGTTTTCCTGGGCTAGTAAGAGAGAGAGAGTGAAATAGAAGCAGAAAGAAGCAACCTGTTTTCTTTTCTTGTTGGTTTCTTTGGGCTATTTTGCCTTGTTCATCCTTACAAGGAAACAAATCAGTGCCAAATACTGTATATATAATCATGCTAAATCATTATGCAAATGACTTGTCACATTGAAGGACTATTTCATTTAATAATGAAATGCTGATTTACAAAGAAAGCCAACTAATGGCAAAGACATGGCTTCCTCTGAGTTCAGGCAAGCACTTAAAAGTATCTTTACTTAGTTCCAATTTTGTTGTTTCTGTGTCTTTTCTTTTTCTTAGTGAAACTTGAAATACTTACATTTCCAATCAAGCAAAATCATATGTTCTCCTTGGAAGGACTCCACCTTTAAAGGTGGCCTAAAATATTCAAACACATGAAAGACTTACATATCTAGATGGCTGCTTACAATTCCGAGGCTCAATTTCCTGTGATTTGTTGAACAAGTAGTCTGTGAACTCTTTTTCTGGAGTGCTTCCCATGGGGTTCAAATTTTCAAAAAACCTCTGAAAAGACCAAAATAACTTGTTAATCAATTGCATTAACCACCACCACCACTCCTTCTGCCTAACTGGATGCGTCAGTGAACAGAACTACCTCTGAGAACGTCAGAAAGTCCCAACGAACAAATGCATATATGGGAAGATGTACAATTTCCTAATGGCTGTTTAAGTTGCTCAGAAATCACTGACAAATTGGGGATTATACATGATTTTTGGGTGCCAGTGAGGAAAAAAATGGATACAGGCAATAAAAAAGGAAAGCCACATGGCATGCTCTTCCCCTCTATCATACAATCCTATCCACGGAAAGCTGCACACAGGAGGTCATTTTCCCTGCAAGCCTCTGAGTTGACTGAAAAGCTCTATGCAGATAGCAAAACTGCTACTGCAAGTGAAGTGGTGTAACCTATGCCATTCAATGCAAGTGCCTGAAGATTTATGTCGGGAAAACAACCAGACCTCTCCAGAAAGGTATACGGGAACAATCTTTGTAATCTAAGAAACAACAAAACAGGTGCTCCCTTAGTGAGTAATTTCTTGGAACAATGTCATCCTGCAACAGACCTTAGATTTCAGACTATTTTTTTCTTAACCATCTGCTCACATTAAAAAAAAAAACCTTTAACCTTAGCTCATGATTCTTCTTTTTGGCCAGTAAATGGTGTAAGTTTCAGCTCCAGAAATTTCTGAAGTTAGGTTTGAAATAGACATGTATAGGATAAGACAATGTACAAATGTAATACTAATTGCACACATTGTAAAATGATTGTTTTACATTGTTTTATTATGTAATGTGTTGTCTCTTTTTATGATTTTATATAGTCCCTGAAGAAGTCCTTTGAAAGCATATACAAGCCAAAACATGTTGGGCTTTTTAATCAATAAATCATTCAACTATTGAGCACCTTGAGATGTCTCTGCAGTTTGTTCTGAGGCTTTTATTGGGTGCTCCTCAGTTTTTGCTTCCTTACTGCTTTTATGGACTCAGCAGAACACCCAAACATTTGCTTTCTTTTCGTAATCAGCAAAAAACAAAAATGCTCTCCAGTTACCCGTATCTCTGGTTCAACCCGTAAACAGTAAGGCTGGTTCTGATATTGCTGGATTTCTCCTGTGATTTCAGCTACTTTCCGTCTCTTACTGAAGTTGATTAATCCTTTCCCTTGTCTTTTAAGGAAGTCAGGATTACCTTCTTCTGTCTTCAGAATGTTTGTTAAATATATTCCTAATTGAAGACAGGGGGAAAAGGGATTTTAGGCTGCTTACATTCAAGTCATCTTTTTAATATTATTATTATGACCAACATTACAATGAAAAAAATTAAAGCCCTTTGAAGGAAATCCTTTTTAGATCCACCCAGCCCCCTTCTTCCTCAGCCTCAATCTATCTGGATTTTTTTTAGTAAATCAGTATTAGGAAGATAATGAAGGAGGATGGGAGAAACACACCCTCTCAATGCCAGGTCACAGCATCATGCCCTCAGTTAACAATGCAATAAAAAAGCTTGAGCTTGGGAAGAGTGGGATTCTGCTCTAGTTGATCCTGCTGTAGCAGTGTGCGCCTGCATCCAAAAGGCAAGGTAAACACAGATGCCTCCAGAAGCACTTACTGAGCACACATGAACAGCAAGCCAGAAAGAAAAAGGGAAAGCCGATTAGCCTACCTCACCAGCTATCATGAGCATTTTAAAAAAGCATAGATGTAGAAGTCTGGCCAACAAAGTTGAAATCATAATTAAAGTGGTAGGTTGGTGAAAGAAAAGTCATTTTTTTTGGTGGGTTTTTTTCCAGGCTGTGAGGCCATGTTCTGAAAGAGTTTACTCCTGACATTTCACCTGCATCTGTGGCTGGCATCTTCAGAGAATGGTAGCATAGGGGTGGGGTGGGGGTTAAATACTGTGAACCCCTGTTGGAGAAGATATGTAAATTTGTGTATGGCTAGTTCCTGGGGGGAGATATGCAAGGAGGATTAGTGTCTGTTTGGCTAATCCTACTAATCCTCCTTGCATATCCAACCACCCTAGGAACTAGCAATTCAAATACACAAATTTACATATCCTCTCCAACCGGGACTCACAGTATATAAACCCCACATACCCCTACGCCACCATTCCTGAAGAGCCCAGCCACAGATGCAGGTGAAAAGTCAGGAGTAAACGCTTCCAGAACACAGCCTCACTGCCCAGAAAAAATCCATGAAAAACCTATGGATGCTGGCCATGAAAGCCTTCAACTTCACAAAAAAGTCATCCCTAGGTGCATTTTGAAAGAAGCCTTAAAGTAGTCGCTAGAAGGTTCAAATGCTTTTCTTCCTTACACAAGGCTTACCTGACCACTTTTTTCCAGCTCACATGTACATATTGTTCATTTTGAATAAAGTTTGCTGAAACATATTGAACTGCTCTTCTTCTGCATGGAGTATGAACTTGTCCCTATTCTTTCCATATTATTTCTGTCTCTGGTACCAAATTTTCTTTTAAAGAATGTAATGTCCACAATCACATCTCTTCCATTAATTGAGTGCACCTGTATTATCTTTTGAGTAGCAGAAGGGCTAAGAGATAGAGATTCAACAATTCAAAGTTCACTTTTCCATGAACTTATTGGATAGCTTTAGGCAAGCCATTCTTTTTCAGCCTCTGCATCACCCTTTCTTTGATAATAGTGCTGACCTACTTTACAGATTTGCTTCAAAAATGTCAGCAACAGAATAGTCATGATGCATTCTGAATTCTCTCCAAGCACTATGCAAATGCTTAGCGTCATGATCACAACAGCACAAGTACATTATATAAAAGTGAAAAGGTTACTGTTCAGTTGCACACAGGTCTTTCCTCTTAGATCAACAAGTGGGAATCAAGAGCAAGATAATATTGACAACATACTAAATATTCTACACACATTGACAGGGAAACAACCATACCTAGGATCAAACTATGCCTCTAAGCAAGTCTAGAGTTTTACCCGAAGGCAGGGCTGGGGAAAGTGAGGCCCCATGCCATCCCCTTTTTTAAAAAAAATCCCAAAAGGGTAAAAACATGATTAAAATCTCCAAGCCCCCAAGCGGGCATGGGGGGGGGGGAAGATTCAATTTCTTCCATGGAGTATGGTTGGGGCTACAGCCCTCCAATGTATCTGGGTGACCACTGTGACCCCTGACAGTTGCCCATCCTTTCCCCTGAGCAACAACAACACTTTTTCAATATAATGCACAAAGGGTTGCATCCAACTGCATGTTGCATCTAACTGTGGGGGCAGGGGCACTGAGGAGAGAAAAGGAAAGGGAAAAATATAGAACATTCACACAATAATGGAACTCCAAACTGTTGTCGTTGTTAACGACCATCACACTAGGTTTGACTTATGCCAATTCTATGAATGAGATACCTCCAAGACACCCAAGTTATTAACAGTCCAGATCAGGCCTTGGAGATTCAGGGCCATGGCTTCCTTGATGGATCTATCCACCTGTACTGCAGTCTTCCTCTTTTCCTACAGCTTCCCACTTTACCAAGCGGTATCATCTTTTCTAATGAGGCATCCAAAGTACAACTGCTTCAGTTTAATCACTTGGGCTTCTAGGGAGATTTCAGATTTTGCTTGTTATCAGAATCATTTATTTGTGCTTTGGCAGTCCATAGCATCTGTAGAACTCTCTTTCAGAACCATCTTTCAAATGAATTGATTCTTTTCCTAGCAGCTTTCTTCACTGACCAGATTTTATAACCATATATTAAAATCGGAAACTACAATTCAAATGGAGTATCTGGACTATAGAAACCATATTCCAAATTTCTACAGGCTGGGTCTCCATATCTGGAATTTCAAAATCCAAAATATTCCAAAATCCAAAATTGTCCACATGGGTGGCTGAGATAGTGACACCTGTGCTTCCTGATGGTTCAATGTACACAAACTTTATTTCATGCACAAAATTATTTAAAATACTGTGTATAAAATTACCTTCAGGTAATGCATATAAAGTGTATATGAAACAAAAATGAATTTCATGTTTAGCCTTGGGTCCCATCTCCAAGATTATATACGTACATGCAATTATTCCAAATTCCAAAATATTCCAAATCCATAATACCTCTGGTCCCAAGCATTTCAGATAAGGGAGACTCAACCTGGAATACCTTTTCTTTAAACCAGCAATTTAAAAATGACCAATTTTCTGACAAAGAACTCAAGAGAAGCCTGCACACCTTTAAGCACATACTGGACCAATTAGTGACATTATAGATTTCCCTTGGGTTTTTTCGGGCTGTGAGGCCATGTTCTGGAATAGAATTAGTGACACTGTTTTCTGTTTCAACTGGAAAGCCAGCTGTTAAGCCCTGCAGACATTCTTCTCAGGGATTTCTGGGCTGTAAATCCTGAAGGGTTAACACAATTGGTCCTTAGATGACACTCAAGAGGAAAAGAAAATCATACCACTGATATCTTAGGTTTCTTTGAAGCTCAAATAGCCATTACCATCTGGATGATGGTCAAGTATTTTGCTTTAAACTTTGGGTTTCTTTTCATTTCAGTGTGACATTCTATGAAATGGCAATATCTGATGCCTTTCTACAAAAATGGACAAAGTTTCATGGAAGGATGGGACCATATGCTTAAAGTATTTTAGCAATCGCTTCACATTTATTGAAGTTAAAAAAACAAGACTATATATGGCTTTTTTAAAAATAAGAGATACTTTTCACATTTACTATTTTTCCTACATACCATAATTAATTATAAAAAGGAAAAGTCTTCAGCACAGAAGTCTCATCTCAAAAGGGTACATTAAAAGGCTCAATAAATGAAGACACAACTTTATCACACTTTTTATGGTTTAAAAGCTGTGTAGCAAAAAGTTCCCTAAGTCTGTCTCTATTGTGTAACTTACCAAAGAAAGGCACACAGGGTGGGTTGATTGATTTGAGCTTAGCAAGGTATTTTTTAAAGTGATCTTGACTTAATTCTACTGCTTCGTCCAAAATTTTCTTTTTTCTCTCTTGCAGTGCCTGATTTAATGACGAGAGAAACAAAAGCCACACATTTTAACATTTAGCAGACCATGTTTGTGGAATATTCAACTGTGGCCATAACAGCTGTGAAGTCTTCATAAAACTTTACATTCTGTTTTTTTGCTTAGACCTCTACAATCTTTTGAAAAAAGATTCCAGCTAAAGATTAGGAAGAACTTCCTGACAGTAAGAGCTATTCGGAAGTGGAATGCACTGCCTTGTAGTTGTGGTGGAGTCTTCTTCTTTGTAGGTTTTTAAACAGAGGCTAGATGGCCATCTGTTGGGAATGATTTGATTGCATATTCCTGCAAGGCAAGGGGATGGATTGGACTGGATGGCCCTTGTGGTCTCTTCCAACTTTATGATTCTATGAATCTGCATGTTACTTATTTTGACTTCAAAATACCTTACAGGCATGCATGTTTGTATGTATGTGTATATAAATGCAGTATGTATTAATTCCCCATCTCCTCATCTCCTCAGATGCCAAGATTGACAAAGAGATCGATCACAGATTAGCAAAGGCATATAGTGCATTTGGAAGACTTCACAAAAGAGTCTGGAGCAATAAACACCTGAGGCAAAGCACAAAAATCAGTGTGTATAGAGCCATCGTACTGTCTATCCTCCTTTATGTGTCTGAAACATGGGTCACCTATCACCAACACTTACGACTCCTCGAGCGCTTTCATCAGTGCTGTCTACGCACAATCCTAAATATACATTGGACTGACTATGTGACGAATGTTGCTGTCCTTGAGCAAGCAGGGATCACCAGCATTGAGGCCATGATATTGAGAACACAGCTGCGCTGGGCAGGGCACGTTTCTAGGATGGAGGACCATCGCCTCCCAAAAATACTACTCTACGGTGAACTCACCACGGGTCAGCGTAAGAGGGGCGCTTCAAAAAAGCGATACAAAGACTCCCTGAAACAACATCTCAGGCTCGGTCAAATTGATCACCAACAGTGGTCCGCCCTGGCCTCACATCGGGAGGCATGGAGACACACTATCCACAATGCTGCAGCCTTATTTGAGAACTCACGACGAACAAGTCTTGAAGAGAAACGACAACGCAGAAAGAATCACAACGCAAAAACATCACCCAAGGAGACCTTCTGCTGTGCTTTTTGCAACTGGACTTGTTTATCTCGGATTGGCCTTTTTAGTCATCAGCGCGCTTGCGGAAAGCGCGGGATGAGTCCTTCCTGAATCTTCATTTGCGAAGAAAAGCCAGAGAGAGAGAGAGAGAGAGAGAGAGAGAGATGTATTAATTCCCTTCATCTCATTTTCAAAGAAATTACAATCTGCCAAATCTATTTTTCCACATATGGGAAGTACAATGCAAGACAGATATGTATTACTACTAAAACAGATCACACACAGAAACATTATAACAAAATTCATAATACAGAGGCATGGCCAAAACAAGTACTATTCACGGGGGCGTTGGTATTCAGTTTGATAGAACACAGCGTAAGATGGAACCATGAAAGGAATTCTATTGATTTTAAGCTACAGCCCTGTTTTACAGATGATTAAGCTACTAAAGTTTGTTCTAGTTAACAAAACAAACAAAAATCTTGTAAAGTTATCCAGTGCTTGTTCCTTTACCTGCTTCTAGAAGGATAACTTCATTTTTTAAAATTAAAGCAATTACAGCCCTCACCCTCCACATACCATTGCATAGCTGCACAGAATTTCAATAGTCATGAAATGCTGACAAATGTATTTTTAAAATTAGCACAAACAACGCCACCAAGACTTACCTCAAAAGTGTGATCTAATCTGTACACGGAGACAGAATTCATTGCACTGACTATCTCCAGGACACCATTAAAGTTATTCAAGTCTTGGAAAACCTGCAAGATTTCTATTATCCTGCTCAACACAGCCACCCGCTCTTCAAAGTTTTCTGTTTCCACGATGCACCTATTTACAAGGCGGAGGAAGGGGAGAAGAGAGGACAAAGACATCTTTTTAAAATGTTACATCTGCATTTCTCTGATGTCTCTATGCCTATTTGATTTAAATAATCTCGTTCAACGTGGCTGAAAGCCACCACTTACTTTTCAAACCAAAGTGTTAGATTCGTTGTATGCCGAATCATTTTCAGTAGATTTGGAGAGTTAATTTCTTTATCTTCTTTTGTCCACACACTCCCCACGAGTTCAGATGGCTGCACAGCCCTGAAAACAGATGGCAGAGGGGGGCAAAAGCATATGAGACACAGGAAGTTGAAGGAGTTTAGGCATTAATGGTACGGAAGTGATACTTGATACCCTGGAGATGGGACAGATACTGTGATCATACATTGTCATCATACCTAGTCATTCAAGTCTTGGAAAACTTAACTTAAAAATTTATATCCCACCCTTCCCCTTGTACAGGATCCAAGGTGGCTACTGTTATCCTTTATCTTGCTGAACAATTTCCCAAAAACAATTGTACAGTGTAACAAACACTTTAGATTATAGTATAGACTTAATGTTTATGTTATGCTTTAGAATGATGAACTTATGGTTTCTTATTTGGTGAACAAATTTGTTCATGAATAACACTACAATATATAAATAAATAAGTTATTCCCACAATTTATGGGAGGTGAGGTAGGGTAGGCAGAGGCAAGATATGAGCCTTCAACTGAACCAGACCTATAGATTCATTGTGCCCAACATAGCTTACTCTGGTGTGCCCCAATCTGATGCCTGTTCAAATGGTTTGGATTGCAACTTCCACCAGTACCAGCCAGAATGGGCAAAAATCAAGGATGATGGATGCTCACAAAATATCTGGCACACACCCAGGCAGAGGAAGGCTGTCCACTCTAACTGGGAGCTGCTCTCCTAAGATTTTGGGTGGGAATCTCTCTCTCATTTTGTCTAACTGACAAATTTTAAACTTTGAGTGATTAGAGATTTAACTCTAGGGGCAGGGGTAGGCAACTGTGAAAGGTTAGGGGCCTGCACTGCTCCCCCAGGAGTTCTTGGAGGGCTGTAATCCCCTACTGCTCCCACCTCTGCAAATAAAATAAAATGTTTTTTTGCCCCCAAATGCCCTTTAGGGGGCATTTCCACCATGCTTTTGGGCATTCCTAGGCCATTTTCTTTTTAAAAAAGACCTCTTCTGAGCCTAAAATGGCCTAGGAATGTCAATTCCTGTTTCAAAAAAGGCTTCTCTGGGGCCTAAATTGGCCCAGAGCCCCTCAAAATGGAATTCTGGAGCAAAGCAAGTGTTTGTAAAACAGCAAAAAAACCCATCTTTTTTATGCCTGGAGGTTTTAGGGGGGCTCTGAACATAGTAGAAATGCTCTCCACACACTCACGAGGTCATGTTGGGGCATTATGAAGGGGAAAAATGGCCCTGGTGGGGGAGGGCTGCATGCGGCCTATGGGGCGCACTTTGTCCATCCCTGCTCCAGGGCTTCACAAGGTATCTTTTCTACCATCAAAGTCCCTCCTCCAATGAGCTCAGCTCAGCGTTGCTGTAGACCATTCAAGATTAGTTTGCAAAATACATCTTTTGTGAGAGAGAAGCACTCTGGATTTCACACAATGTGATGCAGCCCAACGAAACAGTGGCTTACCGGTAGAGATCAGATTCCAAGAGAGTCAGCTGCCTAGCGATCTCTATGGGATGCAGCGTCATGAGGTCAAATGTTTCAAACTGGCGGCTGATATGCCATTCGATTGGGGGTGGGGGGCTTTCAAACGTGATATTGTGGCTAATGCCATTCGCATGAGCTTGTTTTTTTCTCCTGATAATCTTTGCAATAGATTCCACCCACTTCTTCATGGATTTGCCTACAAGATATAACAGAAAGGGTTGGAAGACCATGCAAATGTTTTAAACATATCATAGCAGAGGTTCTGAAGGATGCATTCATTCTCATGCATGTAGCAGGCATGAAACACAGTAAGCATCCCTTATTAAAATTGGGACCAAATCTGGGAGGAAATGTTACAGAAGGCAAATTTTGAAAAAGCAGGAATTATTTTAATAGGAAGCATTGTTTGTGCTCTTTCAAAAATGCAATCTGGACTATAGAACAGTCCTTCCCAAGCTATCTGATGTGGGGAACTGACAGTTATTTGTATCCCCCCCCCCCACACCAATATGCCAGGAACTAGCACTTGTGCCCATTGGCTACAACTGTTTCTTTCTTTCCTAGAAACTTGTTGAGGGAATGGCAGCTGATGGCATGCAGACTGTCAACAGTCCAGGGATCACCACTTTGAGTCCAACCCCTTGCCATGCAGCAATAAACAATCAAAGCATGGATTACTGGTACCAACATACGCAGTGCTAAAGCCACTCTCCACCCCTTCCTCCTCACTACTGGAAATCTTGTTTGGTTTCCTAGCTATCTATATTTATATAACTACATCTATATATGATGATTGAGATTCACAGGGATCTTAATTCTATGGCCAAAATACCATCCCACATAGCCATTTGTCTGGCTAAATGGAAAAAGACACGTATGCATATGTTACACGGGGCACTGTATAGTTTTTTCCTAAAAAGGGCAACAAATAAAGCTCTCTATGCCGTTGCTATTAAACGCAGTGCTATAAACCAGTGATTCTTAACCTGTGGTCTGCAGACCCCCAGGAGGCTGCAATGTCCTCACAGGGGGTTCACAAAGGCTTGAAGGCTGCTCAGCCCAGGAGTTAAGGTGAAGGCTGGCTGGCTTGGCCTGCGCATTGCTGTTCAATCTGCTCCAGCCACAAACATGCAGGAAGAAGCAGGAGAAAAATCTTTCCTCCCCCTCCAGTGTCTCTGAGGAAAACTTTAATGGATGGTGTAATTGTGTTCTTATTACAAGACTCCCTCCACCACCATGTTTAGAAAGGACCTGAACCTTTCCACATGTTTCCACCCCAAGAGCAAGGAGCAGCTACAGACAGCACAGAAGGCCATATTGTGGTGGCCAAGACCAAGGCCCGAATACCACTCTTAAATAGCAGTTCCCCTGGCTGCTTCAGGTGTGTTGCATGAGTGCAGCCGGCTGCATCTGATAGCTTGGCCCTGGTTCTTCCAAGACTCCCACAGCCAGGGCCTGAGTCTGCAGAGAGGCTGTGCCGGCTGCTGCAGCCAGGGACATAGTCCTGCAAGGAGAGGCAGATCCTGATACCTAAGCAGCCAATCAGCACGCTGAAAATGGCAACATACCCAAAACAATTATATATACAGATTATCAGGTATTATCATTTCTGTGGTTGTTAGGGTTTTAAATCTTCAGTTAAATCTTGAGGGACCACGGAAACAAAAGATATTTAAAGGCAGTCCCTGGTAAAGAAAAGGTTAAGAGCCACTGCTATAAACCACTGCTTCTCAGGCGATCTAATGTGGGGGACCAGCAACCAGCACTAAATTTGTGCCCACAGATTACAACTGTTTCTCTCCTGGAAACCTGCTAGGGAATGGCAGCCAATGTCTCAGGGACCAGCACCAGTCCAGAGACCACCACTTTGAGTAGCACTGCTTGCTAGAAATGGAGGAAGCAAGGCACAAATCCAGAGTAATTCAGAGAGACTCCAATCTCTCTTGTGTAGTGCAATCTTTTTCCTTTTGTAAAACAGAAACTGAATTAGAGAGGAAATTGACATCACACCACTGGCTTCTAGCACTTGTAAATACCATTGTCTTCTGACACATAAGCAAACATAGCCCAGGGGAACTCTCAGGATTTCACAAAAAGCTAATTGTGAGAAATCTGGCAATGATCTACAAGCCAACTGAGACACATCACTGGGATCTAAATATTGATCTGATAATTCAATTTACATACCTCTTACAGTGGAAATAAATGTTTCTAGTCTATCGAGTAGTTCCTGATCTCTTTCAAAATCATAAAAATGGTGTTCTACCCAGTGCCGAAACACATTTAATATCCTGAGGAGGAAGTTAAAAAAAAAGAGAGATGAAGGGAGAAATGCCACCATTTTCACAAACCTAAACCCAGACAGACTTATTATGCAACCAATAATAAAGCAGAAGGGGTGGAGGAGACAGTTGTTTCATGGTTTGCTGAAATGTGGATGAATGTACAAGCCACAAAACTGTTTCCTCAATTTAAAAAAAAACCCTGAAGTTCTTACTACAGTATAACACCACCACCATCCTGCATCCA
Organism: Gambelia wislizenii; assembly: GCA_030847615.1. Taxonomy (NCBI): domain Eukaryota; kingdom Metazoa; phylum Chordata; class Lepidosauria; order Squamata; family Crotaphytidae; genus Gambelia; species Gambelia wislizenii. The sequence goes on along the minus strand of JAUMIR010000001.1, from coordinate 495,954,452 downwards.
CAGGGATACATTTCCAGACTTACTGTAGATACTGGAAACCATGGATAATAACAACCCCAATTAAAATGAATGACTTCAAGCCCAATCATATCATTGAGTTGCGCTGGAGGACCTAGAAGATGCTTAGAAAGAACACCTCTCTAGGCATCTTCTAGGTCACCCAGTGTGACTCTATGGTCAGCTTTCAGCATAAGCATACTATAGAGTCATGCTGGAGGACCTAAAAGATGCCTAGAGAGACCATATTTTTTCAGATGCAGGTAAATGGATATGGGTCACGTCAATACGGGTGTCATACTGTATGCCTAACTCCCAGGAGACCACACCCCTGACTTTCACAAAGGAAATAAAAATAATGCATACTTCTGTGAAGGCTCATTGAAGATGGGAAAGAAGGAGACATGGGTTATGTTCCACTGCCACCCGGGAGTTGTGTGAAGACAGATATTATATTATAGCTGTCTTTAAGCCTCCCCAGCCTCAGCCCCCATCTCCCATATCAAGCACAGAAAAGAGGAAAACCTAAAGTGCGATTTTACTGTTTTAACAATGTGCTTTCAATATAAAGAACAAATAAACAAAATAAAGAATAAATAACCAGGAACTGATGATACTCCTATAGAACTGCTACAATCTACAAAGAAGGAATAGGTCCAAATTCTATCTACAGTCTGTCAAGAAATATGGAAAACAAAACAGTGGCCCACAAATTGGAAATGATCAGTATACATCCCCATCCCAAAAAAAAGGAGACAAAAGACTGTAGCAATTACAGGACCATTGCATTAATCTCCCACACTAGTAAAGCCATGCTCAAAATTCTGCAACAAAGACTCCCACCATATATGAAGAGCAATTACAGACATGCAAGACAGGTTCCAAAAAAGTAGAGGTACTAGGGACCACATAGAAAACATACATTGGATAATGGAGTGCAGCAGGGAATTTCAGAAGAAAATGAGTATGTGCTTTATAGACTACAGCAAAACTTTTGACTGCATAGATCATGAGAAACTTTGGATTGCTCTAAAAGAAATAGGAGTACCAACACACTTGATAGTCCTGATGCATAACTGTACTCAGGACAGGAGGCCACTGTAAGAATGGAATATGAAGAAACAGAATAGTTCCCAATCAGAAAGGGAGTCAGGTAAGGTTGCATTCTGTGAAGTTGAAGGTTCTCGCGGCTGGCATCCTTAGGTTTTCGTGGGGTTTTGCTGGGCTATGAGGCCGTGTTCTGGAAGAGTTTATTCCTGACGTTTCGCCTGCATCTGTGGCTGGCATCTTCAGAGAATGGTTGGATAGGGGTGTGTGTGGGGGGGGGTTATATACCGTGAGTCCCTGTTGAACAAAAGAGACCCTCTCGTAGTTGCAGGAGTTTACCGCATACCATGCAGCTGTGGACAAGTTTACATAGGCACCACTAAATGCAGTGTGCAAACACAAATCAAGGAACCATAGAATCATAGAATTGCAGAGTTGGAAGAGACCACGAGGGCCATCCAGTCCAACCCCCCTGCCACGCAGGAAATCTTGATCAAAGCATCCCCGACAGATGGCCATCCAGCCTCTGTTTAAAGACCTCCAAGGAAGGAGACCCCACCACGCTCCGAGGGAGCGTGTTCCACTGCCGAACAGCTCTTACTGTCAAAAAGTTCCTCCTCATGTTGAGGTGGAATCTCTGTTCCTGGAGCTTGCACCCATTGCTCCGTGTTCCAGTCTCTGGAGCAGCAGAAAACAAGCCTGCTCCATCCTCAGCGTGACATCCCCTCAAATGCTTAAACAGGGCTATCATATCGCCTCTTAACCGTCTTTTTTCCAGGCTAAACATACCCAGCTCCCTAAGTCTCTCCTCATAAGGCATCGTTTCCAGACCTTTCACCATTTTAGTTGCCCTTCTCTGGACATGCTCCAATTTGTCAATATCCTTTTTGAATTGTGGTGCCCAGAACTGGACACAGTATTCTAAGTGAGGTCTGACCAAGGCAGAATAGAGTGGCACTATCACTTACCTTGATCTAGACACTATACTTCTATTGATACAGCCCAAAATCGCATTGGCCTTTTTAGCTGCCGCATCACACTGTTGGCTCATGTTCAACTTGTGGTCTACTAGGACTCCTAGATCCCTTTCGCACATAGTCTCATTCAGCCAGGTCTCTCCCATCCTATATTTATGCATTTCATTTTTCCACCCTAAATACAGTACTTTACATTTCTCCGTATTGAATTTCATTTTGTTAGCTTTGGCCCAGCTCTCCAGTCTATCCAGGTCATTCTGAATGTTGATCCTGTCCTCTAGGGAACATGAGAGACACTGCAGACTGGGCCAGACAAAAAAATCAGCAGTAGCAGAACATGTTATAAACCAACCTGGACACAAAATGTTATTTAAAAACACAGAAATTCTGGACCAGGCCAGCAACTGTCATGTCAGAATGCACAGAGAAGCTATTGAAATCCACAAACACCTGGACAACTTCAACAAGAAAGAAGAAACCCTTAAAGTAAACAAAGTTTGGCTACCAGTCCTGAAAAACACCAAAATCAAAACTCAGCACATGCAAATGAACTTCACCCAGGGGCAGGGGGATTTCCAGCAGACAATGGACCATTAGCCAAACAGACACTAATTCTCCTTGCATATCTCCCCCCAGGAACTAACTGTTCAAATACACAAATTTACATATCTTCTCCAACAGGGGCTCACAGTATATAAACCCCACACACACTCCTACCCAACCATTCTCGGAAGATGCCAGCCACAGATGCAGGCAAAACATCAGGAATAAACTCTTCCTGAACATGGCCTCACAGCCCAGAAAAACCCCATAGAAAACCTAAGGTTGCACTCTGTTACCCTACCTGTTCAACTTGTATGCTGAAAATATGTGCAGAGCAGGTTTAGAGTTGGAGGAAGGAGGAGTGAGGATTGGAGGAAGGAACATTAACAATCTAAATCTAAAATATACAGATACCACAATACTAGCTGAAAAGATCACAGATTTGGACAGTGAAGAAAGCTGATAGGAAGAGAATCAACTCATTCGAGATGTGGTGTTGGAGAAGAGTGCTGAGGATCCCATGGATGGCCAAAAAGACAAACCAATGGGTCTTAGAACAGATCAAGCCAAAGCTCTCCCTAGAAGCCAAGATGACTAAATGGAGGCTGTCATACTTTGGCCACATCATGAGAAGACATGACTCGATGGAAAAGTCAATAACACTAGGAAAGGTGGAGAGAAAAAGAAAGGAAGACCACGCACCAGATGGATCAGAGAGGCCACAGGGCAGTAGAAGACAGGGGGTCTTGGAGATGTCTCAATCATGAGGTCGCCATGAGGCAGTTAAAGGAAGTTAACAACAACAACAAATTGTTTTTTTTTTTAACTTTTGTAAATAAGATGTTGAGAGCCTATATGGTGGTAGTGGTTTGAGAGTTGGACCAGGACTCTATTAAATTAGTAATAATGAAAAAAATTATAAAGATGGCTTGGACAGGCTGGACGTGGTATCCTACACTATTCTCATTTCCACTGAAAAGGTAGGTGTGGCTGTCTCCTTCTCCATGGTCTAAAATGAAACCTCATGGTAGGCAACCAGCACATCATACTCAGACCACAGGAAAGATCCATCCACCAATGGGATCTGCCCATGCTAAGGTCAAAAAGGCAAAAGCAACTGATTAAAAAACAACTGAGGAAAGACTTCAGGAAAGGATAAGATAACAAAAGATTCAAGTAAGTGAGCAAAGACTAAGGAAGAGCCTACAGAAGCAGCAATAAAATTTGTCATTGTGTCCCGATGACTCCTGCCTGGTCTAGGTGGTAACAGGACTTAACCCACTGGTGGATGGCTGCTTACCACAGTCTGAGGACAACATCAGGCGAATGTTCCCGTTTCCCCTTCTGAATCACAATAAAAGGTGAACCAGTGGCTCTCTAGATGTTTATAAAAGATTACTCTCATTGCTCACTAGGATGCTTGGGGCTGATGTGAACTGGAATGCAACATCTGGAGGGCCAAAGGTTCCCCTGCCACCTATATGGTCTCTTTTCTAGAGCCTTGGATGGTTTTCCAGGAATTTTCCAATGAACACTTTATACAGATTTTCCACCTTCCTTTTAAAGGTGTACCCTTTAGGGACAGAAGCATTTATCTAGTCCTAGAAGAAAACTGGCAGTTACTGAGTTTCCAAAAAATTAAAGTGCTAAAATTTCACAAAACATTGCTTGCTCTTTCTTACTAAATTGTTTTTCCTGAAGGGTATCTATTTCCACTTTTCACAACACTGCCAGTGCTGTCCCATCCTAATCCATCCAGATGTGAAGTTTTGAATTTTTTGAATTCAAAGAAAGTTACTCCAAGATGAGTGTGTACAGAATTGCAGAATGAAATACCAATATTCCTTTTTTAAAAAAGAAGAAGCCAAACTACAATATGGAATAGCCACCGCCACCGCCACCCCCAGTCCCAAACTGCATGTTATCTTGTGATCTTTAGAGTTTTGTTAACACTTTAACATTTGTGTAAAATGTTTTATAGAACTTGATAGTTTTCAAACTCCATTACATACACCAACATACTAATCATTACTGTAATTGTGAGCTATTTTGCCGGAGAAGGGCTGTAATGACACCCAGAATTTATACACTGTTTTAGACAGTTCAATGTGATGCTTTACATAATGTATATCAGCGATAGCCTATGCAGTACTATATCCAACTGCCTGTAAGGTGAGATGATAGTATAAACTCCCCATTTTGCAGGTGGGGCAGCCTGAGAGATTTCCTAAAGGCATCCACTCTGTTTTTGAGTGGGCTTGGCAATCTGACCTTCCCCAGCAGACACAAAGCTACCATTATCCAGCAGCTCTTGGTCCACAAATCCAGGGATTCTCTAGAAAAACTCTCAATGTTTTATATGTCTGCATTAACAAACCAGGAGCTCTTTGTAATACACAGTTCTATCACCATGATTCTACTTTAACTGCTAAGGCAATCACCTATAGAATCCTGGGATTTGAAGCTTAGGGTGGAGTATTTGGAATTTTTTTAGCCAGAGAGCTCTAGTGCCTCACCAAACTAGAAACCCCAGGATTCCACAGGACGTTACCAAGGCAGCTGAAGTGGAATCCTAGTGTTAGAGTGGTGTAGAGTGAAAGGGCTTCAAGTCTTTTCCCAAGCTAGGTGTAATTTGGGTTTTCCCCACAGGCCACAATCCCACGTCTAGGCTTCCCTACTTGATGTGACAGCTGTGGCCTACAAAACAAAAAAACAAAAACAAAAGGAAGCTCAGACCTGAGTTGTACTGGCTGGATGTATTCCTTGCGAAATCTCTTAAGGTCTGCGCTGATGGGCTGTTCTCCTTTCTCTATTGCCAGCCTATCAGCTTCTGTTGGCTCAGGCTCTGGGATTTCAAATCTACAATAAAAAAAAAAAAGGTTGGAACATGAACTACAGGAGTTCCAGAATACAAAGGAGAACTACATTACAGCATAGTCTGGCATATATAATTGCACAGAGGTGGGGGGATTGATGTTACTGCAAGAGTTGTGAAGAGACTGAAGACAGATTTATAGTTCTGGCTTGGTGACACCAAATTCCATAAACTGCAAAACTTGATTCTCATAATTCTGGTTCTACATCAGCCAAAAACCTTCTAACAGCAAAGGTCGTAGAGATTTTCTATCCCTTTCCACATGGTCGGAAAAGAAAAATTTCCACTACATCAAGACCTCACTATTTACTTTGTCCTGGCTCTCACTCTATAAATCAGAATGGAATACTAGTGGGATGTTATTTAGCTTTGCACATGCCCTCTTTAGGTGCTAGGCCACAACTGATTCACACGTCTTGATTTACGATTTTGCAAGCATGGCTGTTAAGGAGCACTACTCAGTTCCTTACACATTCTGACACATTCCTAATTTGGGGGATCATGAGCAAGTTTTTTTTTAATCATTAAACAATACTATGCTTTCAGGATAAATTCTATAGTTATTTTATTTAAAATGAGTAAGCAGCAGCAGCACTGCTGATCAATCTCTACAAATCAGGAGATTTTTTTTAATGCCACTGCATCTTCTACTTATAGCTTGCCATCTCCTAGCCTTCCTATCATCTCATGTATCGTTTTGCTGCTACAGCAAACTCATCAACTGGGACAATCCTTTTTACTGCTAATACAAGTGCTACTTAAGAGCCTTGCTGACAAAACTGTATGAATATAAGGTATTGAAAAACTGAATGGCTATGTCCCATTTCTTTCCCTCCCATATTCAAATCTTTCTTCATTGCCAGATATATTTTCAACATATTCTAAATTATGCACCAGACCACACAAGCTTTCAAAAAGAATTATTTAATTAAGCATTTAATGGATTGTGGAGAGCCAGGAGACTTAAAACTGCTTAGAGTAATGTGTTCCAAGATGAATGTGCCAACGTTTCAATTGATTGCATACACCACCAAAATGGGCACTTCGTCCTGCAAATGGAACAACGAAAACCAAATCCAAAGTCATAGGGCAGGGTTTTTTACTCACCGTTCTATCAATAAACTGAGGAGTTCTTGAGGCTTACAAAAGGAGCGATACGTGGTAAGAAAAGTACGCACAAAATTAGGATCTAGAAAGGAAAACAGGAATACGCTTAACACAGTTCCAAATTTAAGTGCCTCTGACTTGGCTTTAGTTAACAACCACCCTCATCCTGTAGGCCAGCAGTGGGCTATTGCAGTGGGTCCAGGGGTCACTATTATGCTCTGGGGGGCCCTTTGGGGGTCACATGGACTACCCCAAATTAAAACAAATAACCCAAAGTGGCTAGCCCACTTCTAGTTTTCAAAAATTGGTATTTTTGATGTTAAACAGTATAGGTAGGCATTCCAACCTAAACTGTTGTACCTGGAAACTTCCAGAAGGAGCCATTTACCCTCTTTTTTGACTAGAAAAGGCTAGTCTGGGGCTTCCAAAGGTGTTGAGGGTCATAAAAACATCCTTGGAGGGACCACAGTTTGCCCATGACCAACAAAGTGACACAGATGGCCAAAGATCTAGATACCTGCATACATGTGGTAGGTGAGCCTTTCAATGAGCTTCACCACAGTCCCGCCTTTGATCAGGGGAATCCCATTCCTGCTCTGAAGGTTGTCCTCAAAAACAATGTTCTCCTCAGAGTCTTCCACAGCAAAGCGATAGACGCTTGGACTGGGGAGCCGCAAGGGCTGCTCATTCTCTTCCTGCAACAACACAGCATCCAACATTCGGTCCAGGGTGCTGCGATACTGGAGGGAAATCAGTGCTGCCATCCAGTTGTTTTTTTCTTCGGCAGACTTGGCGGCAAAGATGAAGCTGTTTTCATCCTTAGGGACCAGTTCAAAAGCATTCTTGTACTCACATGTATCATCTTTATCTACTATGTGGACTTTCCTCATGATGATTTTTTCCTTGAGTCGGTACTCCGCATTGCTGTATCCCGGAAGGCGGGACTGTCCATGGTTGGCTTTGCAGCTGATCATTAAACCGTCAAAAAGGAAGACGTGCCGCTCATGCTTGGCACCTACTCTAGTCAATGTCCCTTCCATTATGAATTCATTACAGCACTGGCCAATGTCTTTGCCTTCCCAACCATCAATGTTTTTCTGGATCTCATTCATTTTTTTAATGGCCAGGTGCTTGCTTCTAACTTGGCGGTTGTAGAACCAAAACACTGGCTCCCTAAAAGACACATTTTATTAAAATATAGTCTTGCCAGTATTGGCAGATGTAAATGGGAAATAATGATCCAGGATCGAACAACCCTGTCTGCTTTGATTTAAATTACACATCCTTGCCAAGCTAGACACTATTTTAAATCATTTTCAACAAAAGACCATTTTTGAGAGAAAAGCAAACCAAAGAAGCACATCCAATCCAATCTAATAGGAATATCACAAATGTTACCCATTTGTTATATATCCTGCTGTACCACTGAATGTATGCTTAATAAGAAGCTAGAGACAGTCTGAGTTTTTAGTTGAGTACACAAACTAAATTTATGCCTATGCTTAAAGAGCATGTCTTTTAAAAACTTAAGGTCCAAAATCCTTTTGGCGTCCAATGGCAGCATAATGTACTTTCCTTTGGCACATACAGGGGAAGTGGTAGTGGCCACAGGGGATGTAATTCTTGTTATGAATAGCCTAGTTTCAAATGCCCATCTTCTAGGGGAGAAAGACACTCTGGAAGAGAGGCTTAGAAAAACTGCCTGTACCACTGGACAGGTGGTTTCCCAAGCTACTCCTCCCAAAGCACCTTTAGTTCTAGGAACAACCTCCCCCACAGGTCAGCCAGATATATAGAAAAAGACCACACCCACCAGCTTTGTTGTCTTCCCCTCATTTCTATTACTCCCACAATGTCTTGCACTGTGACACCCCTTGCTGGTGCTTTGCCTCTTCTTTGCATAGTTTCACTAGCAAAGGAACCAATGTATGAAATTGTTCTAATAGAATGAACAGAAGTCCAGAGCCACAGCTTCCCCCAATGGCATCATCTTCCTCTCCCCGCTCACTACTGTTTCTAAAGGTCCCAAACGCCAGCCAGGTCCATCTAAAACGCTGGGCTAATTTTCTTACCCAGGCCGGCGTCTAGGTGAGTGTTTGTTATATATACGTTCCATGCTACACTGGAGATTTAAGAGCGCTGTGATGGCTTGTTTCAAGCATTCACAATCTTCTTCGTCTTCACTACATTCTTGTAATTGCTGAAAGGACAAAAATATTAGTTCCATTAGGCTTGAGCTATTGCTGAGGGGAAAAAAAAGATTTACGTAATATTTCAAGAGAATAGTGGTTTGAGTACTGGACTAGGACTCTGGAGACCAGGGTTTGAATCACTGCTCAGCTATGGAAATCCACTGGGCAACCTGTGCAAGTCACTCTCTCTCGGCCTCAGAGGAAGACAAAGGCAAACCCCCTGTGAAAAAATCTTATATACCTGTGATTGGTTTGCCTTAAGGTTGCCCTAAATCAGAAATGACTTGAAGGCATGCAACAACAACATTTCAAGAACAAACAACAACAATCTCTGAGTCACATAGATTTTCAAGACAATCAATTCCAAGCCACTGCTACTGTGAGAAGACAAAGAATTCTTCTCTAATCCTTTTTTTTATAAAAGGAGTTTTTATTTTTATTTTTATATTTTTTGGCATCCTGTCTAATAAAATTTTAGAACTTGAATGTAAAGCTTCAGCCCATCCTGTGATTACTAGACAAGCTGCATACCTCTACCTTATGTTTTCAAGGAGACAGCAAACCCTCCTTTGACATCAAAATGTCTTCTGAACATCCTGGCTCCACTATCTCCATTCTGCTGAAAGTGTGAGCTGGCACAGGGCTGGTTACTCAGGGCAAAAGAGGTCATACTCCTATGCATGCTCTCCTTTGACTCGATGGACAAGCAGATTTGTTCCCCATCCTGCTCTGTTCAGCAGGCAAGGTATCTCCTGGATGTGCCAACACCCTATGTCCTGCTCAGTGTTTAATGTACTCAAAATTCACTGCATGCTGGGCATTCCAATTAATTCTTCTCTTCCCCTTGCATACGGGAAAAAAATGCATTGCCAATCCTGATATCAAACTTTGAATGCCACTTACATTGGTGAAAATTAAAGTTTCTAAGCCACAGTGGATCTAGAGCTGTAATTGCAATGGCCTCGCCTAGAGGTTACAGATCTTATTATTTAGCTCTGTCAGACACAACACTGGTATTTAGGCTCTGAGTACAACATTCCTCTGTTTGTAGTCTTATGTTCTTCAAAACCAGTAACAGGCAGAAAAGTACAAAGTATACAGTACTGAATGTTCACACAACTGTAGACATGGGTGGACTAGCTGGAACTGTGTGGTTTTTTAAAACTAAAATGTTGTGACCCAATGATGCAAGATCTCTGAACAGTTAAATTACAGCTAATCTGCATTAAGTGTGAGGTTTCCAAATGAGATTCTTAACCTTTTTGAACTGCAAACAGAACAGACACACGCCCTACTGAAATGACTGGATGCAGATGTATTTTGGTGCAAGCTGTATTCATTTCAATGGGGATTCTGTAGAGAAGGACTACTAAACTTTAGGTCCCACTAAATAACTTTCAAAGCTCAGCCTTCCCCAACTCCCCCAAATATCTTGGACTTCACCTTCCAAAAAATCCCAACCAGCACATCCAAAGAAAATGAAGCAGTAGCATGGACACTCTTTTTCACCAGCAGATCTGGTAAAATTCCAACTCCCACTTAAGTTTTAAATTCTATCCTTGAATTTGCTTTATTCTGAAGAGCGTCCGCTTACCTGTAATAATTCAAAGTAGTGCAAACAATGGTATACGGGAACCAACATAAGGCGTGGGAGGACATACTGTACTGCTTCTTTAAAGCCATCAGCGACTGACTGAAGGAGAAAGAAAGCCTTATTTCAGTGGCTGCCATATGAAAGACAGGAGAGAAAAAACACAGGGAACATTCAAAATGGTACTGATTTTATAATCAAGTTGCTTCCTGTGGGGCAGCCTAAAAGCAGCAGGCCGTCAAGGTGACTTCAGACTAGTACAGTGGGCAAAACAAGTCAAGAAACACTTTTGAACATGTAAACCAGAGCCAGAACTGAACATTTTGCTGTCCATTTAGAGGGAGCCCGCAGCTCAGTGGTGGAGCATTTGATTTAAATGCAGGTGGTGCCTGTTTCAGTCTATTTTATTCTGTTTTTGATTCAAACCTCACATAGAACACTGTGTTCAGTTCTGGGTGTTATACTTCATGAAGGATATACTTGGATTGGAACAGATTCAAATGAGAGCAATTAAGATAGCCAGCAATAAGGAAAACAGGTTGGATGAGGAAAGGCTGAAGGAACTGGCTTATAGTTAACTTAAGAGTAGTAGTGCAGTTGGACATGATAACACTCTTCAAATCCTTCAAAGGCCATCACACAGAACACACATAAGCTTTCTGGGAGTGCACAGCTGAAGAAAAGCAAGCTCTAGTGCCTGTCATCTAACAAAGAGCCAAGGGTCAACGAGAGATAACCACACGCACATCATGGAAATGCATCACAGCAAGGGGGAAGACCCTGAAGGAGCAGCTATAGACACCTTGCTTTCCCCATCCCTGCAGAAGGAATCCTTTACATCTTTCAGAAAGTCCTGAAAGGAAGCAAGATTTGGCCCCTAGTCATCAGACAGAGGAGTAACGGTTGTGAGTGTGATATGTGAGTACAAGAAAGCGAGAAGGAGAGCGTACTCCGGAGCTTCACCCCAGACTGCAAGATGCCATTCAGAATCATTTGACTGAGACAGTCTCTCTATTCTAAACCTGGGGTGGAGAAAGTGCGACCCATGGGCTGCATGCAGCTCGCAATCCCGTTTTTCTGGCCCTCAAGCTCCACAGGACACCACTAAACATCCATCCAGACTTAATATTTTCAAGGGTAGCAGGAAAAGAGGAAGACTGCATTACAGGGGGATAGACTCAATCTAGGAAGCCATGGCCCTGAATCTGCAAGACCTGAGCAGGGCTGTTGATAACAGGGTGACTTGGAGGTCTTCCATTCATAGGGTTGGCATAGGTCCAAGTCAACTTGACAGGAATTAATAATAAACAATTTTTGCCTCCAAATCTCCCCAAACTTGAGCAAAGCATGGCAGTTCTGCTCCTCACACAAACCCTGAACCCCTTCCCAAAGGCTGACATGATGTCATGTCATCTCTGATTCAGGAAAAATGTGTCCTGCAGCCCCCTGCCCCAGAACAGTTGTCCACCCAGTTCTAATTACACACACACTTACCTGGAAATGTAAAGCCACAGCAGGTTTATTCATCAAGTTATTAAAATGTTCATGATATTGGGGGGAAAGGATGTCCTGGGACAAGGTTTCATATGGGTCAAAGGCTTGTTCCTAGGAAAGAGGGCAAGTATTTAAAGTTAACGTGCACATTAGCTGGAGGAACTGTACATTATATCCTGGGGTGGAGTAACTTATAGTAAACTGACTTTTGTGCAGCTAATAGGATACCATCCAGTCTGATTTGGTTCCAGTTTCTTGGTGGTTAACATGGCTTTGATACTATCAACATTACCTGAATGAAAATGTCTCTGAAACAGCATCTAAAGCAGAAAGGATAACCTGCTGGGAGGATAACTTTACTTTGCTAAAAGGGATATTGTCCAAGCACGTTTGGATAAATGTCAAGGTGTTGGCCATCACACAAACAATTTCAAAGGATAAGAGTGTTGGGGCGTAGAAAGACGCGCTGTGTCCACCACGACCACCTGCAGAGTTGTTCCACGTCGACAGGACACCAAGGAGAAGGTTTCTGGAGAGACTTCTGCAAATGACTTCAGGCTGAGAAGGAAAAATTCCTTCACCCCAGCACACTGCCTTGAGCTCTGGCTTGCCAAATAAAGACAGCAACAAGGCCAGCCTTCACTCAACTTGAGCGCTTTAATCTTTGTTCACAGTATATTTACAATACCTATATACATACATACATACATACATACATATACACACGCGCACACACACACAAAGAATATAGGACAGCCATCTCTAATACTCATGAATCTCTCCCAAACCAACAAACTGCTTCGCCAACCACCATCCACAACAAATCCACACTGGAGGTAATTCCCATCACCTTTTTATAGGCAGTTAAACAATGCTTATTACATCAGGCATCTCAGATGTGCATACTCTCAAGTGCTGACTCACACACACACCTGCCACTGGAGCTTAACAACTTTCATTACTAAGCTTACAGCTCCATCTTGTGGTCACATCCATGTCATTTCCTGACAAAGAGCTCTTACATGATTTGTAAATTACAGTTGGCTCTCAACTTTTGCAGGTCCCCCCCCCCCACAGATTTGATTATTTGTGAATTTGTAGCTGCCTCCATTGCCGGTTTACAAACCTTCACACACACACACACACACACACAAACACACACACACCTTCTAGGACAACAACACCACTGCAAAGATCTCCTGTAATGTCGCTGCCCTCCTCCTTGCTCCTCTTCATCTCGTTTCTTGGCCCATACTTCACTTTCCCACCTTGGAACCACAATTGCCCTGCCTCACTTCTAGGCCACCCCGCTGGCCCTCCCCCCTCCCCCCACTATCACTTCCATTTCTCAACTGCCTCCTCGATTTGGAGTTGGGCATGGAGTTCTCGTGTCACTGCAGCTTTCCCATGGGTGGCATCACTCACTCACTGGCCAGGCTGGCTCGGGAGGCATGGAAGGGAGTGCACGCACTCACACGAGTGGGTGCCCAGAGAGCAGCCCTGGCACGGACACCCCCCCCCCAGGATTTTCCCTCCCCCAGCTGGCCTTCTGAACCAAACTCGGGCAGGCACAGGTCTTTGGCTCAATGCTCAGCATAAGCACTCTCTGTACCCACCTGAGTTTGGCTTTGTGGGGCTGTTTTTCCACTGCTCCTCCTCTGCCCATGCAGGAGAGAGGCTGCTGAGGAAAAGACCCTGCCGAGGGGCAGGCGTAGAGCAGGAGCAAGAAGGAAAGCCCTTCAGGGGTGAAAGGAATGCCTGCTGCCAAGCTCCTTGTTCCTCCCTCCTTCCTTCCATCCCCCACCTTTCCTTTCCTTCTTTCTGAGCTGAACTCAGGCTGGCACAGAGATAGCTGATGCTGAGCACTAAGGCAAAGGCCTGCGCTCCTCAGTAGCCTCATTTCTCTCCTGGACGAGTGGGGGGGAAGCAGAATAATAGCCCAGCAAAGACTTGCACTCTTGGATGGGCAGCGGAGGGTGGGGGGACAGAAAAACAGCCCAGCAAAGCCAAACTCAGGCGGGCACAGGTCTTTAGCTCAATGCTCAGCACCAGCTGTCTCTGTGCCGCCCGAGTTCAGCTTGGAAGGAAGGAAGGAAGGAAGGAAAGAAATCCTGGGGTTTTCTTGGCATAATTTATTCAGAGGGGGTTTGCTCTTGTCTTCCTCTGATGCCGAGAGAGTGTGACTTGCCCTTGCTCACCCAGTGGGTTTCCATGGCCAAGCAGGGATTTAAACCCTGGTCTCCGAGCGTTCTAGTCCAACACTCAAACTGCCACACCACACTGGCTCCTTTAATGGTTAGAAACACTCATCTAGTATTTGTTCAATTCAAACATCACCATAAGCTACGGTTCAGCAATCAGGAATGGCCCCACATTCACGTGCTCCCTCTTCCTACACTGTCCAAGAATTCTCCTGTTTTCCGTAACCATAATTTGGTGTTTTGTCCATACTGACAAGCCAGTGTCAGTATTCATCTCAGATCAGAGTCCATAAACACAGCAGAATTTTTTCAGTCCAAGTTATTACTGCACCAAGTTAGTACAAATCAGGAAGTGAAAGAAGGGACTCATGGGGAAGAGGAGAAGAAAAACTTGCAAGAGCATTCCCAGTCACCAAACTGAGGTTTGATCTTACTTCACAACTGAGACAAGAGCCTCAGTTTCTATATTATGCTTGCATAGTATAGAGCCAGTGATTCCCAACCTCTAGTCCTCCAGGTGTTTTGGACTTTAACTCCCAGAAGCCTCAGTCACCTTGGCCAAGGATCAGCAATTCTGGGAGGTGAAGTCCAAAACGCCTGGAAGACTAGAGTTTGGGAAACACTGCTACAATCAAGCAGTTAAGTGGTGGCTCTGCTACACCATGCTTCTGCTGAATACCAACACTGTGCAACCAATAGTATACCTGTGACTGTGCTTGCTGTTTCTGCAATCCGACTGAGTCAAGGGATGTGCTGGCGGCAATCATGAATAGTTACACTCATGCGTTTGTAATTTTTAATAGTTCTTTTTAAAATTGTTTTTAATTTTATGGCTAGTTTAATTATATTTTACCTTTTGTATTCGGTGTATTTTAGCTGTCTCTTTTAGCTGTTATAAACTGCCTTAAATGGAAAAAGGCAGGAGATAAATAAATAAATAAATAATACAGTTGGGGCTCCTTATCCATGGATTCTGCATCCACCAATTCCACCATCCACAGCTTGAAAAAACATTTTAAATCCAAAAAATCCACTTTGATTTCGAAATTTAATATAAGGGACACCATTTTACTACACCATGGTATATAATGGGACTTGCATGTCCAGATTTTGGTATCCCCGGGAGGCCCTGGAACCAAACCCTAGCGGATACCAAGGGCCGACTGCACACACCATCCAAGAACCAACTACATGTGAAACAGTTACATAAGGGGAACTCCAATTACACACCTGCGAAATCGATACGGATATTATATTGTGGCCAAAAAAAGTAAACCCACACATGCAAGGGAACCTCTGTGTGCACAGAAACATGAACAGGAAGCCAGCCATATTCTGTTTTATCAAGGTTGGTATTCTTCATATTTAAACACTCCTGGATTTAATTAAATACACACAGTCTGCCTGGCCATTAGGCAAACTCAGGCAGCCATCTCAGGTACCAGCTTTTAGGTGCTATGTAAGAGCAGCAAAATATTACTTGTTATTATTGTATTTTATTTTGAGGGATACCGAGAGAAGTGTGTGGGAGTTTGCAAGTCAAGTCCCAAAATAACTTGACCAGCTTTGGATACTATGTACCTTTACCGGGAGGGGGGGATCACTATTTGTTCTGTCTCAGGCAGCAAAATGTCTTGGGATATCCCATAACACATAATCCTTTAATCACAGGTTCTGTCTAGGGGGAGAAAACAAACTGAGCAGCTTTGCCAACTTACCTCTGCGAGATCCTCAAAACAACTGCCGGCCAGAGGGTGGGGACTGCTTTCATCTGTCATTTCCACGGTGTCCTCAATTAACCCCAAGAGCTTCACTGTCAGTTCATGGATATCTGTGATGTTGCTAAAGATCATGTCAATGTCCTAAGGAAAAGAGAACCATTCTAAATATGGCTATGTTTTGCTCCACCACCATTTCAACTTTCAGCTACTTGATTAAAATCCCTACAAGGACCTCAACTTAAGTGAAAGGGAAGACTGACGAAAACATCACAAGTAACTGCAAACGGAAAGATAACTGTGCAACTCACAGCATTTTCATAGCTTTCTACCTGACTATCTGGCAGACTAGATATTACCATATGGGATCCCAGTCTACTGTAAGTTTCGGTGGAGCTTTTGTTTCATATACAGTTGTCCCTCCACATTCGCGAACTTGACATTCGCGGTTTTGGTTATTCGCGGTTTTGGGAGGGCCCCCCCGGGCCCCCCCAAAACCGCGACACGGGGCCTCCAGAGGCCCCGTGAAAGACCTGGAGGGAGCGGGGAGGCCCGGGGAGGCCTCCACGGGCCCCCCGGAGGCGCTCCGTAGGCCCCATGAAGGCCTGGGGAGGGGTGGGGAGGCCTTCGCGGGCCCCCCGGAGGCCCTCCGGAGGCGCCGCAAAGGCCTGGGGAGGGGTGGGGAGGCCTTCGCGGGACGCCCGGAGGCCCTCTGGAGGCCCCGCGAAGGCCTGGGGAGGGGTGGGGAGGCCTTCGCGGGACCCCCGGAGGCCCTCCGGAGGCCCCGCGAAGGCTTGGGGAGGGGTGGTGAGGCCTTCGCGGGACCCCCGGAGGCCCCGCGAAGGCCTCGGGAGGGGTGGGGAGGCCTTCGTGGGACCCCCGGAGGCCCTCCGGAGGCCCCGCGAAGGCCTGGGGAGGGGTGGGGAGGCCTTCGCGGGACGCCCGGAGGCCCTCCGGAGGCGCCACGAAGGCCTGGGGTGGGGTGGGGAGGCCTTCGCGGGACGCCCGGAGGCCCTCCGGAGGCGCCGCGAAGGCCTGGGGAGGGGTGGGGAGGCCTTCGCGGGACGCCCGGAGGCCCTCCAGAGGCCCCGCAAAGGCCTGGGGAGGGGTGGGGAGGCCTTCGCAGGTCCCCTGGAGGCCCTCCGGAAGCCCCGCGAAGGCTTGGGGAGGGGTGGGGAGGCCTTCGCGGGACGCCCGGAGGCCCTCCGGAGGCCCCGCGAAGGCCTGGGGAGGGGTGGGGAGGCCTTCGCGGGACACCCGGAGGCCCTCCCGAGGCCCCGCGAAGGCCTGGGGAGGGGTGGGGAGGCCTTCGCGGGTACCGCGGAGGCCCTCCGGAGGCCCCGCGAAGGCTTGGGGAGGGGTGGGGAGGTCTTCGAGGGACCCCCGGAGGCCCCGCAAAGGCCTGGGGAGGGGTGGGGAGGCCTTCGAGGGACCCCCGGAGGCCCTCCGGAGGCCCCGCGAAGGCCTGGGGAGGGAGGGAGGGAGGGCCGGGGAGACCTCCGCGGGGCCTAGCAAGGCCCCGCGAAGGCCTGGGGAGGGGGGGAGGGAGGGCTGGGGAGACCTCCGCGGGGCCTCGCAAGGCCCCGCGAAGGCCTGGGGAGGGAGGGGGAGGGGAGTCGTTATTCGCGGATTTTTCACATTCGCGGGGGTCCGCGGAACAGAACCCCCGCGAATGTGAAGGGACGACTGTACTTACTTCCCACTTAAATAAGTTAGTGGGAGAAGTAAGGTATTTCACTTATGAACTCCCCCCACAAATTAATTCAATTCAGCAAGGCTCACACAAAACATCACCATGTTCTGTGCACTATCAAAGCACCTTCAGAAAACAACACATGTTCTCTTTTTAGAAAAATATCCAGGATTCATTATGACTCACAGCTGTAATACTACACTGCTGGGTTTTCACTGTGGTTTTTATGCATTAATTTTTCATCAGTTTTTTAGTGCTTTATCAGAATGATGCGAGTTAACTTGGCCACAACTGTGGATGTAAGAGAAAAGAGGGACAGTAGCACCCCCGCATCCAAGGATTCGCCATCTGCTGATTCAATTATCTGCGGATTGCGATGGCAGGGAGGAGGGGTGACGCTCGCCTCCTTTCTCCCTTCTCTGCAGGGGTGGGTGTCTGGTAGCATAGCGGAGCTGGTGGGGGTGGGCAAGGGGTCTGGCAGAGCTGGTGGGGGGCCAGAGAAGGGAGGGAGCTCGGCTCCTCTGGGATGGTTTCAGTGGCGCAGCAGAGCTGGCGGTGCGGTGGGCAAGGGAGGGAGAGAGCTCGCCTCCTTTCTTCTTCGCGGCAAGAGCATTTGCTGTTATCTGCAGATTTCACTACCCGCAGTGGAGTCTGGAACCAATCCCCATGGATACAGGGGTCCTACTGTATTCCTTAATTTTACTTTTATTTTAAGCCAGTGATTCCCAAGTTTTGGTTCTCCAAGTGTTTGCACTTCATCTCCCAGAAGCCCTAGCCACCTTGGCCAACAATCAAAAATTCTGGCAGATTAAGTCCAAAACATCTGGAGGACCAAAGTTTGGGAAACACTGTTTTAAACCATTTCCTAACAGCAATAAACCACAGGTGGCCACATGGCAATGCTCATCTGCTAGGAAGCTGGTAGGTCAACTATAATTTGCAACAGTCTACCCTGACCTCAACCTTGCTCCAGCTTCACCTCTCCATCATCCTGTTACCCCCTTGTTAAGGGTTTGACACTTCCCCTCCTTGCACTTTTCCTTGGGTTTCCCCAGTTCTTTCTTTTGTCCTTTGTGGGAATTCCACTCTCTAATCTCTCACTCTCTCTCCTCTCATCCAGCCCCAGCTCAATTCCTTCACTCTCAAAAGAAGCTTCTGCTGACTTTTTGCTTTTCAGAATAAAAATCTGGGGAAGAAGATCATAGAATCATAGAGTTGGAAGAGACCACAAGGGCCATCTAGTCCAACCCCCTGCCATGCAGGAAAACACAATCAAAGCATGTTTCCAACTTTATTTTCCTGTGCAAGTGCTTTAAACACAAAACAGTGAGGGGAGAAAGCCAACTTACATTAGGCGTGAATAACTTTCTGTTAGACAGAAAAGCTTCTCGAAATACTTTGATTATCAGGTTCAGCTCCCGCAGATACTGTCTTTCATCTGCAATCTCACTCCTGACAAGATCATAGTAATTGAGTTCACCCGAAGAAGAGGGCTCTTCCTCACAGAGAGAAACCAAGCCAATGTCATCCTGATCAAACATATCCATCAACACCTAAGGAGGAGGAAGACATTTTATAGGCAACTGAATGTTTCATAATAAAACATGAAGTTATTGCTCGAAAAAAAATCATGGAACTGAACACCGTTTCAGTTAACATTTTTTGTGTGTGTGAGGGAAAGCATTCACATCACAACTGGGAAGATTCCAATCGTTCAGAAATGTGGGCTTATTGCTCACATTTAAATGAAATAAGACATTGTAAAGAACGGTTATGACTCCGGATGCCCTTGAAGTGCTGGTAGAAGCCCAAGAGTGCACAGCACCTTACCTTGTCAGCACACATTGATACTTTAATGTCCTGTTGGGAAATCTCAAAGTGTCGTATGTTGAACACATAATTGCCAGCCAGTTTTAAGATGTCAGCAGAGATATATTCCAGGACAGCCACAATGTAAAGGGACACATGATAATCTATTTTATAACCAAGAACTTCCTGAAAGTTAGAACAAAAGTAATGTGTGAGCAGTCCCATTTATTCCACTTGCATTTAACCAAAGGCAGACAGTCTGGTTGGGAATGGAGGTGGCAGTGGTCCTGATTCAAAGTATGAAATTATGGGGCGAAGGGGGGCAAGTATGAATAGTTATCTATAGCATGAGCAGTTTACACCTAACCGCTAAGAATGAGAGTGAAGCTCAGCTGATCTTCAGTACCCTGCTTAGGATAGAGTTTGGTGCTCTTGCTGTTCCATCTGACTTCCTCTTTCATTATTCATCTTCATTATTGAACTTGGGGCAGTATTTGTATTTGTCTGGTTTTTGCTTTTTTACAAAAACCTCTGAGCAAAAGGAAATCCTTTTAATAAATGCTGCAATACAAGTTGGTTGTACTTCCACACTAAAGAAGGGAAGACACTCTGCATATAACTGTGGAAAATTCTTTTTGTTTCTTCTTACACTCCAAGAGCAGAACTTGAAACCCCTTTGACTGGGATTCAGGAAACAGACTAAAAATGGTAAACCAAGTAGGTGTTGTTCTTGTGGTTGTTTTTAAATATCAGTTGACAGCCCTTGATACAACGTACCTTTAAAAGGGGATGAATTTTATCAACGGGCAGCAGGAGGGGGTTTCTTCTTTTTCGCTTCTCAATGGCGGATTGTGCGTCTGCAATTGCCCACTTATCAATTAGGTGAGGAAAGGTCTTTTGAACTCGCTCCTGCCCAAAAGAAAGAAAGGGATTTGAAAGAAGTTGCCAGAATCTCAAGGAACATAAGAAAACCTCCTATTTCTTTCAGAGGCCATTTCTTTCTTTCAAGTGGCATCTCGCTGTCCTCTAAAAAACTTGCTCCCACAATAGCCACATTAAAAAAAAATCCTTTATTTCCATTCAAAAGGGATTTTAGTTACATACAATAATGTTCCAGTATAACAAAAGCAGGAAAATTTTAAAAAAGAAAAGAAAAATAGCTACATTCGCCAGCTCCCTTTCTTCATCATTAAACGATGCCTATATTACCCTGATACCTCAACCTGGTAAGGATCATACTCGCTGCATTAATTACCACCCTATATCCTTACTTAACATTGATATCAAAATACTGACAGTTATTTTAGCTAATAGATTACAAAATGTCATTTCATCTGTGGTAAGCCCTGACCAGGTGGGATTTATCAAAAACAGGCAGGGTGCCAATAATATTCAATTGGTTGTGAACTGGACTGCTTTAAACTCAGATAGAATTGATCAGCTGGTTGTTGTTTCTTCAGCTGCTGAGAAGGCCTTTGATAAAACGTACTGGTCATTTATTTCCACAGTATGGGCTAATTTGGGGTTTCCTAAAATATTTCTGAAAGGAATACAAATTTTACATTCAGCACCAAGAGCACAGGTTGTGACCAATGTTTTTCCCCCCATCCTTTCAAACACTGAAACGGGGTACAAGGCAGGAATGTCCACTGTCTCCTTTGATATTTAATTTGTGCTTGGAACTCTTAGTGTGTGCTATTTGACAGAATTCCAGGATTAACCAATTCTAGGGATTTATCTCAGATTATTAATCTTAATATAAATAAGATGATAATAAAAGATACTGCAGTAGATTTAAAGAGATGAGTGAGCTTAAAGATAAGTCTGTGGGGTAAGGTAAACATGGTTAAAATAAATGCTATACCTATAGTTGTTTATGTTACTTGCAGAATTCCTCTACTTATACCTTGCAAGTATTTTCAAAAATTAAGTGCATTGTTTAGGAGATTTGGAGGGGCTCATCTCCTCCTAGAATTTCATTTAAAACAATGCAAATTCCTATCAAAGAGAGAGGGTTTGGCCTTCCAGATCTTCTTACATACTATCGGGAAAATCTGTCATCTTCTATTAATTTTTGGATATATCCACTTACAGTAAGTAATCCACCATGGTTACCCTTGGAGTCTTCATTTCTGGCACCTCTCTTCAAATGGGCAATACTCGGTTCTCATTTTATAAATAAGGGCAGCATTCTGCCAGCAATTTCATCAGTTAGAACTGTGTGGCAAATATTGTCCTGTCAACTGCAATCTGACCCATATACTCATGTCAAATTGACTTTATGGGGGAATCTAGATTTAGAAATTGGCAAGGAACCATTCTCATGGAAGACGTGGACCGACAATGGGATTGCTACCTTAAATCAGATACTTGATGCTGATGATGAGTTTTTGCCTTCTTTAATTTTGCAAAAGCAGTTTAAATTACTTCTATCAGCTAAATACAGTTGGACCCCTGTATCCATGGAACCAGTATCCATGGTTTCAGTTATCCGCAGGATACAGAACAGTACACCTCCCATAGAGTCTTCCTAGAAAAAGCCCAGAGGCATCCTCTGTAGACATTTTCTAGATTCTCCAAGGCAACTCTATGGTATTTGTAACCAGAAATCATATTATTTCAATGGCATTTGCTGTTCTCAGTGGTTTCTGGTATCTGCAGTAAGTCTGGGAAAAAAACCCCTGTGGATATGGGGGTCCAACGGTATCTAAAACTGAAACATTTGTTACAATCCAGATTTGGCCCTGCAGTTGTAAGTGTATCTGAGATTCCCTTAATATGAGCGACATTAATTGAGACCAACCAAGTAACCAAACCAACAATTTATATATGTGCATTTTTGTTATCTATATATAAATATGAAATGTAAGGTTTACAGCAAGAATGGAACAGAGAACTGGAATAGTTAATTCTGACTAATCAATGGTCATCAGTTTTAACATCTATAACTAGTACAGCTATAGATCTCCAACTACGTCTTATACAGCAGACTGTTAAATGACTGATACTTCATTACTGGAAAGATAATTTTTCTCTACTTGTGATACAATGGATAGAAGATCTAACAACACTTGCAACGTTTGAAGGAATAATGTATAGATGAAATTTACAAATGGACTTATATCTGGACATTTGGTCAGCTTTTATAGATACCTACGACTAATGTGGTTATTTTTCCTCTTTTTGTGTTCCCCCCCCCCTGCTTGTTATACTGGAACATTATTGTATGTAAGTGAGATCCCTTTTGAATGTAAACAATTAAAAAAAAATAACCACATAACACTCCCTTCTACTGAAGTGCTTCTTAAACCCAAAGCTTTGCTAATTCCTTAGGCCTGGCGCCACACTGTGAAACCATGAATTCGATTATGTATTTTGTCAGTTTAGGAAAGGAGAACACTTTCGCTCTCCCACCATCATTTATCTCAGATTACAGTAGAGGTTTTTCAGTTTATTTTCTCTCGTATATATAGCCATGCATACCTCGACATCTTGAAAAGTCCGTGGCTGGGCAACACACAGTTTGTTTAGCAGCTGAAGAATTAGCTCCTCGATATAGTACAGGGAATCTTCCTTGGCTGAAAGGTTGGGATGGACTTGCTGTTGAACCTGTGCAAAGATTTCCATTTGTTTTCGTTAGTTAGATGAAGGTGACAGGGTAAGGCTGACAACTAGACCCTGGTGATCACCCCAAGAGCTTAATTTCTCCTTCACGCCACAAAAGAAAATGACAAAAGGGAATCACTTATGAAAAGTGATAAAGGCACAGTTTTACTCAGAGAACTAAAAGGCTACCTCCTCTTCCTTCCACAGCTCTGTTTAAAACCCCAACTGGACCAAAGTGATGGGAAAGTGCTGTAAAAGAGCTGCAAATCAATCTATAATTTATTTATTTATTAAAATATTTCTATCTCACCCGTTATCCAAAGGTCTCAGGGTGGCTTACAATAAAATCAATTTAAAACAATAATTGCAAATGTTTTAAAAGATTAAAACTATATTAAATAGTTTCTCAATTAAAATCAGGCAATTTAAAACTGGTTAAAACAATCTTAAATAATTTAACCATAAAACATGTGCAGGCTGGATAAAATCAGTTTGGCCCGATGGCTTTAACAAAAAGCCTAGTTTTAAACTGGTGCCGAAATGATTTCAACATTGATGGCAACAGGGCCTCTGGGGGAGGGAATTCCATAACCAAGGTGCCACCGCAGAAAAGGCCCTCTACCATGTCCTCCCACAATGCATTTCTCCTACTGATGGGACATGGAGGAGGTCCCCTCCAACAGATCTCAGTTCTTGGGCAGGCATATATAAAGGGATGCACCTCCCTCAAGCACTGAGCCCCAAGCCATTTAGGGCTTTACATGTTATTGCCAGCACCTTGAATGCAGAACAGAAACGTACTGGCAGCCAATGCAATTTCTTCAGAACTGGTGTTATATGGAATCCCAGTGAGCAGTCTAGCTGCTGCATTTTGCACTAGTTACAGGTTCCAAGCCTTCTACAAAGGCAGCCCCACGTTAAGTGCACTGCAGCAATCTAATCAGGAAGCTACATGTACATGCACTACTGTGGCTAAATTATCTTTAATAGGGAATCTTCCATTGTTTCCTAGAAAACAAGACTGAAGGCAACGGCTTTCTCATTTGGATCACCAAACCTATAAAGACACAGGCAATCTAGAGGTCTAACAAGCGAGCCTTTTTAAATAACAGAGACATACATATTGCAGAGTTCTTTTTTTAAAACATCTCTTAAAACAAATTTAATAATTTATAATAATGTATTTATAATAAATGAATCATTTATGGCATTTCTGACAAACTCTTAAAGCAATCAGCCCAGAGCTTTCTTGCAGACACACCAGGAAGAACACTGGAGCAAATTAGACAACGAAAATGAGACAGTTAACTTCTTATCACACTTGAGGGATGGGTGGGGGGGGGGTTAGCCATGTCTGTAACATCCACACTTCTGAATCTTACATCACCATCTTACTCAAGTTGTTACCTTCTTTACTTTCCCACTTAAGTTTTTCTACTGAAGTGTACTCCATGAAGGGGGAAATGTATCTGTTTTGCATTCCCTTATTTGCATAGTTTTTCCTTAATGAAGTTCTCCACCCATTTGTATCCCTGCCATTTGTTTCCTACTAAGCTTATGCAGCTATCAGATTTTAGGCCTCAGAAAGATGAAAGATTCTGTATGGGAAAGATTTTTCCTGAGAGTGAATTTATTTCAGTGCATTATTTCACTTTCTGAAAGGTTAAAAATAAACTAGCACAGAGCCTATACAGGCTTATTGAGAAGTGGAAATTCTATGGAAAGAAAGTGAGCAAGGCTGCTACTTTACTCTGACATATTTGGCACTTTGAATTTGTGAAAGACCAATTATTTCTATTAAAAACTGGTAACACTATTAATTATGTGTATTATTTATTAACACTATTGATTATGTCATATTAATTATGTTAAAATAATTTGAACCTGGGATAAATAATGGATGCATCTATTTGTGTGAAGAAAAGGAAATAGTACTGCTTTCTGTTTACTGAATCTACTACTAAGAGAACTTCTTTCAATCAGCTTGGGCCAACTCTGTCCCTAATGAACTCAAGAGTCCACATGCTGGGCCAAGGACATGTGATGTTGGCAATATACGGTATTATAAAAACTAGTACATGTTATCAGCTGCACTGAAGTACCCAAAGGAAAAGCTGGTTCTAAATGTAAGCAAAAATTCATATGTAAGTAAATTAAAAGATACTGCCAGTTACCCACGGCATCTGAACTGCAAATTTCATGAACCAGTTAGAGAACTTTTCTTCCTTTAACCTCCTGGTTTATTTTCAAATATCTTTAATGATGTACTAGAAGTTGCCTCGCCCATTCTCTACTCCCCTCGTGGACAATTTTACAGTCCTACAAATACCTGCTGCAGGAACACCTGCTTGTGTAGCTCACCTCTGAATAGAAAAGAGCAACATACTCTATGGGCATGCAAATTAGTGCACAAAAGAAAGTAACTGGTGCAAATGTATTGTTTGATTTGGGCATGGGGCAAAATAAGTAGAAACCTTAAACATTTAATATATTTTAGCATACTTATCATACTAGAAGCAATTTGTGGCTCACTCTATTACTCCATCAAAACTAATCCTTATAAAATTTAGGGAAGCAGGACAATTAGCTTCTTATAATATTTGTTATTTCACAGATATTATATTCACATATGCTAGATATTGGAAGCTATCTGTTATGTTTCCTCTGTTCCATTTTTAAAGGAACCATAGTTTTGGAGATAGACTATGTTAAAATAAAAAAGGAGAGGGTATCTCTGGATAATGACAAATTCAGAATCACACAACAGCCTCTTTTAGGAGTTTTGCCATACATGTAACAACTTGGTACCTCATTACGCCTCAAGCCCAGCTGAACTGGAATTTGGAATTGCCCCAAACGTGATAGAGCACTACAGTTACAAAAGTGGGACTGCAACAAAATCAGCTATGCAGGCAAGAAAATTGGAGCAGTTTCTAGTTCTTCTGAGAGAAGGTAGCTCAGGTCTTGCAAGAACACCTGCTTATGTAGCTCGCCCTCTAAATAGAAAGGAGTAGCATAGTCTATAGGCATGCAAATTAGTCTTGAGCCAGGCATCCAAGATCAGGGATGGTTGAGACACCATGGACATGTGCCTAGAGGGCACATTACCCACTATTATGCTGGTCTTCCTGACCAGCACCTGGACCAATATCTCTTGCTTCCAACAGTTTTCAGCAGTAAACAACACAAACCCACTTTAATGTCTGGGCAATGTCTGTTCCTTCCTCTTCCCCATATGCCTTCTTCAGTCCTGAGATAATATTCCCCTCTGTTCTGAACTGAATAGCGTTGAGGACCGGAGAGTACATTCAGAGTTTACAGCATGCATGGCATGCATATTTGCCACATGCATATACAGCAGGTGTGGGCAAGCTGTAGCCCTCCAGGTATTTCTGCACTACAACTTCCATCACTCTCCCCAGCTAGCACAGCCAACACCAAGGGAATTCAAGAACAACTGGACAGCCACAAGTTGCCTGTTCTGCAATATACAGACTGAGCTACTTCAGCAGGGGAATACGGAGAGCGTTGTTCGGATCAAGAAGACTGTGTTGTTTATGTGTACACAGCACAGGAACGCAGCACAGGCAAACACAAGGAGGGGTTGTGTCATGGAAGACAAAGAATGAAAGGGTGTTTAACAGAGAATACTATGGTGTAAGAACTGAGCATATAATGATCCCTAACTCACACTGAGGAGTGTTTTGATAACAGTGTCTTAAGAGTGATGTATATACAGTATGAATTTGCATTAAGAGTTGAAAGTAACAACAACTATATATGTATGGAATGGGGGAACAGGCTTCTGTGAGTGATGGCAGTGGGGGTTATACAGGCAAGCAATGGTGGATAAATATTATATACAAGGATTGCTGCGCGTGCACACTAGTACTTCTGAATGTATAATACAAGAAATGACATGTTTTTCCAAAAGTATCTGTTAGAAATAATAATGACAACTATAGGCATGTAGCAGGATTTCACGCAAGTACAAAAACAGAGGCCTTAACGCAGAG
Organism: Gambelia wislizenii; assembly: GCA_030847615.1. NCBI lineage: Eukaryota > Metazoa > Chordata > Lepidosauria > Squamata > Crotaphytidae > Gambelia > Gambelia wislizenii. Next base: position 495,927,586 of record JAUMIR010000001.1, on the reverse strand, counting down.
AGACTGATATGTAGAATGGTATGGTTTGAGTAGAGCATGTGCATAGTGCTACCAAGCAACAACTTGCATATTTATGAACACAAGGGAGGCAGAGGGGTTGCAGTGAGACTGAGACACTATGTTTATGGAGATGAATGTGCCCATGTGTGAGACATAAAGGATTAACACATACATATACATGAAACCACAAGCCCCCTCTCTTCCTCAGAAGCTCTACCAATTACTGCTATTTTTAGGAGCTTTAATATGGCAACATTATCTATGCCATGGCATAATCTTGGGGTAAAGGGTACATGTGGGGATGCAGAAGACTGTTGTGCTAGGCAGCTACACATTTAGTGCACAGGATTCTCACTTGGGGGAATGAAAGGAGTGGAGAGATCCAACCCACGGCTTGGGAACTTTTTTCCCTACAACATCCAGAATGCCCCAGCCAGCACATCCAGTGACCAAATTTTTCCAAGCTCTGGTCCTACCAAATATAATGAGACTGAAGACATGTGGAAAGAATCTGACATGAATCTGAAGAAGAATCTAAACTGCTTGACATAAGTAGGCTTGAAGGAAACACAACTGCTTATAGGAAGGAAATGCTGGAACAGAGTTGGGAAGGATTCAAGGGCTGGGATGGAAACACAGACACAACGTTGGAAACGGGGTTGTCGGATTTGAGAGGTATGCCAATATGGTGAACAAGTCCCATCTGCCTAGGAAAGTTAACATTTTATGCATTCAAAAGAGGAGGGGTGAAACAGGGACCACTTGGCTGAAATGGAGCAACCACTTGGGAAGAAAGGGGTGGGGTCCCTGAGGGAGCCTTTAGGTAAGGTAAACTGGAGGCAGGTATGCAGAGAAGAAAGGTGGAGGACTTAGCTAAACCAGTGTAACTGTCTTGGAGAGACACAGGAAGAAAGTGATAATGAGAAAACACTTGGTTGAGGTGGAGCTTGGAAAGGAAAGGGCATTCCTTGTTGGGGAGGTGGGTGGGATCCCTGAGGATCAACTCCAAGACACGGTGGGATGGAGGGGGCAGGATGGGATTCAGGCATGGCAAGTGAGAGAGATGGAGGTCTGCCCTTGAATGATGGGGAACCTGAAACATGAGATAAACTGTGAGATACGAAGGCGCACAATGGGGAGCACTTGGCTTAGGCATGGCAAGTGCTTTAGAGAGATGGGGGCGTCCTTTGAGGGACGGTGAACCTGAACATGAGGTAAACTGGGAGACTGAGACTAGAGGAGGGCGACCAAAATGGTGGGAGGTCTGGAAGCCATTATGCCCTCTGAGGAGTGGCTTAGGGAGCTGGGCATGTTTTGTCTGGAGAAGAGAAGGTTGAGAGGGGACATGATAACCATGTTTAAATATTTGAAGGGATGTCATACTGAGGGTGGAGCAAGCTTGTTTTTTGCTGCTCCAGAGACTAGGACACGGAGCAATGGGTCCAAACTACAGGAAAAGAGATTCCACCTAAACATTCCTGACATTCAATGTGAAGTCGATGGCTTTCATGACTGGCATCCATACATTTTCCTTGGGTTTTTTTTTCTGGGCTGTGAGGCCGTGTTCTGGAAGAGGTTATTCCTGACGTTTTGCCTGCATCTGTGGCTGGCATCTTCAGAGAAGGGCTGGGTAGGCGTGTGCGTGTTCACGGTATAAACCCCACACACACTCCAACCATTCCCAGAAGATGCCAGCCACAGATGCAGGCGAAACGTCAGGAATAATCTCTTCCAGAACACGGCCTCACAGCCCGGAAAAAAAACCCACGGAAAAACTTCCTGACAGTAAGATCTGTTTGGCAGTGGAGTAAGTTGCTGCCTGGGAGTGTGGCTGAGTCTCCTTCTTTGGAGGTTTCTAAACAGAGGCTGGATGGCCATAGGTTGGGGGTCCTTTGATAGCGCATTCCTGCAGGGCACAAGGGGGTCGGACTAGATGACCCTTGGGGTCTCCTCCAACTCTATCGTCCTCTGATTCTAAGTGCTTGAGAGAGATGGGGGGCTGCCCTCGAGGGACGGTGAGCCTGAGCCTGAGGTAAACTGCGAGGGGCGGCGGGGCAGAGTGGGGGGCTTGAGAGAGGGGGGCGTGGGCCCTCGAGGGATGGGGAGCATGAGGTAAGCTGGGAGATGCCACGGGGCAAACTGGGGAGCGCTGGGCTGCAGCGAGGGGGGCGTCTCTGAGGGAAAGGGGGCGTTCCCGGGCGTGGGGCGGATGGGGGGCACTTGGCTGAGAGACCAGAAAGGGTGTGCGTGGCGGGGGTGGGGGACACGCGTGGGCGTCGCGTGACGGGCGGGGGCCACACTGACCTTCCTCAGCGCCGGCACGAGGAGCCCCCTCCACTTCTGCCCGTTCTCCTCGCTGAGGAACTCGTAGGGGGGCGGCTGAGGCGGCTGCATAGCCCCCCTCGCCGTCCTCGCCCCCCTCAGAGCCGCTTTCCCCCGGGATGGTGGTGGGAGGGGGCGGGAGGGGCACCGATCACGCCCCCCCCTCGGCCCTCCACTCCTCCCCGACGCCGCCGGGCCTACCCACCGGCCCGTCGAGCCGCGGCCACATCCGACTCTCTGGGGAGCCCCGCCGCCAGCCGCCGCCTGAGGAGGAGGACGAGGACGAGCCGCCGCCGCCGCCCCCCTCGGCCAAGGCTGGGCCGCCGCCGCCTCAGTCGCACAGCCGCCCACTGCGCAGGCGCCACCGGCCGCTCTCTCGCTCTCCGCTGTTTCCAGGCAGGCCTCGCAGCGACACCACGCCTCGCCCTCTAGCGGCCGCAGTGCGGAAAGGCAGCGAGAGGATGCTGCCACTCCAAGGAGAGGAAGAGGCGGGCGCCTCCTGGAGACTAGGGAGGAGGAGGAGGAGCAACGGATGTGCGTCATCCTCTTGGCGTCTCCTTGTTTTTTAGCTGCCTAAGCCCCGCCTCTAGTGGAGAAGGGTCGGGGCTACAAAAATAATAATACAGTACAGTATGTAGACCCAGTGGTCCTTAAGCCTTTCTTTTTTAACAAAAAAAAATTATTTAAAAAATATACTTTATTAAACAGTAATATCCACAAGCATCATACAAATATAACAAAAAACACACATGATAACAAAAGAGTTAACAACAAGAAAAAACAATTACAATAACAAAGCAATACAAATAAAAACAATAACACCCCAAAAAATACAATATTATACCTCATCAATTAAGAAATAATTCTTATAAACACATTGATGACAAAGACAAAACACACTAATTTAAAAGACTCCCCGCTTGTTCTTTTTTTGCTCTTAATCTTAATTTACTTAATCATCTCCTTAAGCCTTTTTTTTTTGGTTGTGGGTCACAGACCTCTTTAGGAATCTGAATCTATGGACCCCTTCCATAGAAGAATGCATTTAAACACCCTGTTCAGAGTAATAGGAGATCAAAGGGGGGGGGAATGATTTTTACAAAATTTTTAATTCATGTATTATTGTTTTATTAATTATTTTTATTTTTTAATTCTGCTTCAAATATATCCTGTCTATGTGGATATGGAAGTATATGGGCTGTCTTAGGGACAGGATAAGAACCACAAATTTAGTGGCTAGGGGGAAGCATGTTACTCTATTGCAGTGGCTTTTAACTGTTTCTTTACCAGAGACCCCCTTTAAATATCTTTTGTTTCCATGGTCCCCCAAGACTTAACTCAAGATTTAAAACACTAATAATGATGATGATGATGATAATAATCTCTCTCTCTCTGGCTTTTCTTCGCAAACGAAGATTCAGGAAGGACTCATCCCGCACTTTCTGCAAGCGCGCTGATGACTGAAAAGGACAATCCGAGATAAACAAGTCCAATTACAGAAAGCACAGCAGAAGGTTTCCTCGGGTGATGTTTTTGGGTTGTGATTCTTTCTGCGTTGTCGTTTCTCTTCAAGACTTGTTCGGCGTGAGTTCTCAAATAAAGCTGCAGCATTGTGGATAGTGTGTCTCCATGCCTCCCGATGTGAGGCCAGAGCGGACCATTGTTGGTGATCAATTTGGCCGAGCCTGAGATGTTGTTTCAGGGAGTCCTTGTATCGCTTTTTTGGAGCGCCCCTCTTACGCTGACCCGTGGTGAGTTCACCGTAGAGTACTATTTTGGAGAGGCAATGGTCCTCCATCCTAGAAACGTGCCCTGCCCAGCGCAGCTGTGTTCTCAATATCATAGCCTCAATGCTGGTGATCCCTGCTTGCTCAAGGACAGCAACATTCGTCACATAGTCAGTCCAGTGTATATTTAGGATTGTGCGTAAACAGCGCTGGTGGAAGCGTTCAAGGATAATAATAATAATAATAATAATAATAATAATACAATTATACCATCCGATAAACCTTCCCTCAGAGGCACTAGAGGGGAAGGGAAGACTTTTCTCCTCCTTACTGCAAGTTTATGGCTGGAGTAGATTGAATGGCAATGCGCAGGCCAAGCCAGCCAGTCATCCTTTGCCTTGGATCTGTCACATGGCCACTCCACTGTAGGGAGGAGGTGGGCCAAGCACACAGACCCCCTGTGAGGACATCATGGCCCCCTGGAGGTCCCCGGACCACAGATTAAGAACCAGTCTTAAACAATTTGTGGCACCTTAGGACAAATAAAACCAGAGTTTACAGGTGTTACTTTTTGGGAAGACTATGATGGCCATCACCATACTTTTGGGACATACTTCTTGGGGGATTCTGGGGGCTGTAGTAAAAGAAGATAATGTTTCCTTCCAAGCTATGAATGAAACCTGTGAATCTTTAACGTACCACAAGAATCTGGTTGTCTTTGGAAAAAATGGTAAACTGGGTTCAGTCTGTCTCAAACAACTGTGGCATTAATACAGCTGGATCTGCCTTCCTCTTATTCTTTCCGCCTTCCTTTGGGGAGGTATCCCCTATCCATCTCTGTCCCAAGAGTACCAAATAACTGCTTGGGAGGGGCTGTTTCAGGTGTCCGGAGGGTCTAAATGCAGAATAGGCTGTAAATCAATCTGTCGATATTGACATGCACACCTGCTTGGATATTTTGTTTGTGTGTCAATGACAGGACAGTCGGTAGTGACTGGTGATCCTGGGGTGAAATCTAGCTTTTCTACCCTGGATACCACCTGAACCTTATGGATGCCAATGTAGACACATTTGACATTTCTGATTTTTTTTTATGGTTGCGGCCGTAGTAGTTCCCATTTCTATGTATGGTTGGGCAAGCTGAGCAGTGAAGAAAGGTAACAGGAAGAAAATTCATTTGAACTGTGCTAGAAGAGACTTCTATAGATACCATGGATTGCTAAAAAGACAAATTAATACATTTGACAGCAAATTAAGCTTGAACTCTCACTGGAAGTGAAGATGACTCAACAGATGATGTCATACTTTGGACATATCGTGAGATAATGTGACTCATTGGAAAAGATGACAATGCTTGGTAAAGTGGAAGGTGGTGACGATAGGTGACCCATGTTTCAGACCCATAAAGGAGAATAGTTCGAGGAGTCGTAAGTGGTGGCGATAGGGAAGTGGAAGGTAGTAATAATAAATTTCATTTTAATTTTCATTTTTTTTGTATGCTTTAGCTGTATTTGGGTTATTAAATTGTTTTCATTTTAATGCTCACTTTTTTGTATGCTTTAGCTGTCTCTCTGGCTTTTCTTCGCAAACGAAGATTCAGGAAGGACTCATCTCCCGCTTTCTGCAAGCACGCTGATGACTAAAAAGGCCAATCCGAGATAAACAAGTCCGGTTGCAAAGCACAGCAGAAGGTCTCCTTGGGTGATGTTTCTGGGTTGTGATTCTTTCTGCGTTGTCGTTTCTCTTCAAGACTTGTTCGTCGTGAGTTCTCAAATAAGGCTGCAGCATTGTGGATAGTGCGTCTCCATGCCTCTCGATGTGAGGCCAGGGCGGACCACTGTTGGTGATCAATTTGGCCGAGCCTGAGATGTTGTTTCAGGGAGTCTTTGTATCGCTTTTTTGGAGCGCCCCTCTTATGCTGACCCGTGGCGAGTTCACCGTAGAGTACTATTTTTGGGAGGTGATGGTCCTCCATCCTAGAAACGTGCCCTGCCCAGCGCAGCTGTGTTCTCAATATCATGGCCTCAATGCTGGTGATCCCTGCTTGCTCAAGGACAGCAACATTCGTCACATAGTCAGTCCAGTGTATATTTAGGATTGTGCGTAGACAGCGCTGATGAAAGCGCTCGAGGAGTCGTAGGTGGTGGCGATAGGTGACCCATGTTTCAGATCCATAAAGGAGGATAGACAGTACGATGGCTCTATACACACTGATTTTTGTGCTTTGCCTCAGGTGTTTATTGCTCCAGACTCTTCTGTGAAGTCTTCCAAATGCACTATATGCCTTTGCTAATCTGTGATCGATCTCTTTGTCAATCTTGGCATCTGAGGAGATGATGCTTCCCAGGTAGGTGAACTGCTGAACGGACTTGAGCACAGATTTGCCGACGGCAATGTGGGGATGGTGGTGTTCGTCCTGTTGTGCAGGCTGGTAAAGAACTTCTGTTTTCTTCAGGTTGACTTCTAGCCCAAACAGCTCTGCAGCTGTTGCAAAGCAGGATGTTAGGCGCTGCAGAGCTGCTTCTGTGTGGGCAACAAGGGCAGCATCATCAGCGAAGAGCAGCTCACGGACTAGATAGTTTAGAGTCTTAGTGTGAGCCCTCAGACGGCTTAAGTTAAACAAGCTACCATCAGTACGGTAGCGTATATAGATGCCGTCGTCTTCTTCAAGCTCTGCCATAGCCCTTTGGAGCATCGTGCTAAAGAAGATTGTAAATAAAGTTGGTGCAAGAACACAACCTTGCTTCACTCCATTAGTTATCAGAAAGGGCTCTGAAAGAGCATCGCCATATCTGACTTGACCACGCTGTCCCTCGTGTAGCAAGATAATCATTTTAAGGAATTTGGGGGGACATCCTAGTCTTTCCAGGATCTGCCACAGACCTTTTCTACTTACAGTGTCAAAGGCTTTGGTGAGGTCGACAAATGTTACATAGAGACCCTTGTTCTGCTCCCTACATTTTTCTTGCAGTTGCCTAAGGGCAAATACCATGTCTGTAGTGCTCCTATTGGCTCTGAAGCCACATTGGCTTTCAGGGAGAAGTTCTTCTGCAATAGCAGGAACTAATCTGTTCAGGAGTATCCTTGCAAGGATTTTTCCAGCAATAGAGAGCAGTGTTATGCCTCGATAGTTTGAGCAATCGGATTTTGCTCCTTTTTTCTTGTACAGGGTGATGATGACTGCATCTCGGAGGTCTGATGGCAGTTCCCCTTTTTCCCAGCAATTCACAAGGAATTCGTGGAATTTTTCGTGGAGTGCATGACCTCCGTGTTTCCAAACTTCAGGTGGGATTCCATCAATCCCAGCTGCCTTGCCGTTTTTCATCTGCTGTATGGCCTTAAGGGTCTCTTCCAAAGTAGGAGCTATGTCCAATTCATTTTTCATTGGTTTTTGTATCATATGTTGGATAGCTGAGGCTTGGACTACTCGGTTGGCGCTAAAGAGACTTTGAAAATGTTCAGCCCAACGATTTAGGATGGAGGCTTTATCAGTAATTAATGTTTGACCATCTGTACTGTATAAGGAGCTTTGGACCTGATAAGTAGGTCCAAACACTGCTTTAAGAGCTTCATAAAATCCTCTATGATCACCCAGATCTGCACAGCATTGTGTCTTTTCTGCTATATTGATCCACCACTTGTTCTGCATGTCTCGGAGTTTTTGTTGTAGTTTGCTACATGTGAGGCGGAAAGCTGCTTTTCTTACATGACAGGTTGGCTGGGCGAGGTATGCCTGGTGAGCAGCTTTCTTCCTTGCCAACAGCTCCTGGATCTCTTGGTTGTTTTCATCAAACCAGTCTTGATTTTTCTTGTGCGAGAACCCGAGGGATTCTTCTGCAGACTGGAGGATACTGTTTTTGATATGTTGCCAAAGCACTGTAGGAGAAGGATCTGTAGGATGGTCTTCAAGTTTCGTTTGTAGATTTGCCTGGAAGTTGTCTCTCATGGTAGCTTGTTGAAGATTGTTGACTTGGAGTCTCTTCTTTAGGATGCCACCCCTCTTAGGTTTGAACTTAAGATGAAGATTTAGTTTACATCTGACGAGGCGATGATCTGTTTGGCATTCTGCACTGGGCATCACTCGGGTATGACGGACATCACGAATGTCTCTCTGACGGACTAGAACGAAGTCAATGAGGTGCCAATGTTTGGATCGGGGATGCATCCAGGTTGTCTTCAAGCTATCTTTCTGCTGAAGGATTGTGTTTGTAATAGTCAGCTGTTGTTCTGCACAGAACTCTAGCAGGAGGTGTCCGTTATCATTGCAATTTCCAACACCATGCTTGCCTAAGACACCTTTCCAGGCTTCCAAGTTCTTTCCTACTCTGGCATTGAAGTCACCAAGGATAATAATTTTATCTTCTACAGGGGCTTTTTGTATGAGTTGTATTGGGTTATTAAATTGTAAGCTGCCTTGAGTCACAGTCTTGGGAGAAAGGTCAGATATAAATAAATATAATGATGATGATGATGATGACAACGTAAGGCATTAAGAAAAGAAAATGACTTTTTCACACAGCACATTGTTAAACTGCAAAAAGGAAAGCAGGGGAGGAATCTGTTGTTGTTTTTAGAATGAGCTTTTGGGGGTTTCAGTTTCATTATAATTACAATTCAAATACAGGTGGATAGACATGGAAGCCATGGCTGCCCTGGCCTGGGCAGGGCTGTTGATAACAGGATGTCTTGGAGGTCTGTTATTCATAGGGTCACCATAAATTGAAGTTGAATTGATGATAATTAACAGCAACAATGATACTGTTCCTTGGTCCATTGAGGAAAAAGTACCAGTCACTTGATGTTGAGATTTTTTAATTTTATTTATTTATTTATTTATTTATTTATACCCCGCTTTTCAGCCTCAAGGCTATCAGAGCGGCTTACAAATTGTTTTAAGCAATAGCTATTTACACATCTACACTGCATTAAGCAGTTTCCAATGTGTGTTAGCTAATTGCCCCCACAAGCCGGGTACTCATTTTACCAACCTACGAAAGGATGGAAGGCTGAGTGAACCTTGGAGCCAGCTGGAATCGAACTTGCAACGTGGTGACTTGCAGTACTGGCATTTAACCACTGCGCCACCAGATGCACTGAACTACATTTTGTTAGATGGTATGTATGCTTGAGCCAGCATGGTATAGTGGTTTGAGTGCTGGACTAAGACACTGGGAGACCAGGGTTCAAATCCATGCTCAGCTATGGAAACCCACTGGGTGACCTTGGGCAAGTCACATTCTCTCAGCCTCAGAGGAAGGCCGGGGCAAACTCCCTCTGAATGAATTCTGCCAAGAAAATCCCATGATAGGTTCATCTTAGGGTCACTATGTGTTAAAAATGACTTGAAGGCACACAACCACAAAGCATGCTTAGGAATGTGCATAAGGCTTGAAGGCAGGAACAGGATGCTGGGTAAATTTGCATATGGCTGGTAATTGGCTGAGAGAATGTGAGTGGGAGGTGCTGTGATGATGATTTTGAGGAGGATGAGGGTCAGGCAAGATTAAAGTTTGGAGACCAGCAATTGAGGACCATCTGAGTGAAGCAAAGATTGTGTGAGGGCGGGTGGTGGATGGTACTATTTTATAATTGTATGTTAGTTTGTGATTTTTTTTAAAAAAAGGTGCATATAACGTTTTCATAAGTACTGATTTAGCTTATATTATCCGTTCAACATAACTACACCTACTGCCTGGTTGCTGTACCAGTGTTCTAGCTGAGGTACAGCCTACACGGTATTTATTTATTTATTTTTCTATTTATTTATTTATATCCCGCCTTTCTCCCTATGGGACCCAAGGCAGCTCACAACATTTAAAAACAACAATAGCTAAAAAAAAAAAAGGTACAATAAATAATTAAAAAGAGATTAGCTAACACACATTGGAAACTGCTTAATGCAGTGTAGATGTGTAAATTGCTAATGCTTAAAACAAATTGTAAGCCGCTCTGATAGCCTTTGTGGCTGAAGAGCAGGGTATAAATACCTAATTAATTTTATAAAAAAAATATTAAATTACTTATATAATTACAGTTCCATATAAATAATAAAACATTTTTAAAATGCCAGAAAAATTAAAATAGATCTTACAAACAGGCACACTAGCAGTCCAACCTTCATTGGTCAGCAAGGGCCTGCTGGCATTAAAAAAAGATTTAACTTAAGGCCTAACCTCTCTGAGGAGGGTGTTCCAAAGTCTGGGAGCAGCCACCAAAAAGGCCCCGTTTCCCTCCTTCCCACCAAAGGAGGCTGAGAAGGTAGTGAGACAGAGAGAAGGGCTTCTCCAGCTGATCTTAATGCTCTGATGGGTTCATACGGGGAGATACGGTTCTTGACAAGGTAACACAAGAGGCATCATAACATGGAAAGCTTTATACCAATCTTAAGAGGAATTGGATCCAGCGGAAGAATCCTAGTAGCAGCAATACCCTTACTTTGTGTGGGGGGATTTTGAGGTGGTGAAGCGCATGGGGTTGTCACACCCATCCATTTAAGATGGTTCTGAAGATGGATTAGATTGTTCAAGGAAGATAAAGCTGTTTATTGCTGCTATTCCTCCAAAAAAAACGATGTGTTTGAGTATCAGCTGATGAGGAAAGTGACTTAAGAGTTTCCGGTGGCAATCATGTCCTGTTTGTGGGCTTCCAACTGACGTGTCTGGTTGGCAATTGTAGGAACAGAATGCTGGACAAGAGAAGCTTTTGGTTTGATTTAGCAAATCCCCTTTTTGTTTTGTTATGAACACAGGTAAGAGATTCTCAGTAGAAGCCATTGTCGTTTGGCAATTAATCCAACCAGGGATTTTCATGTGTCTTCATACTGAACCATTTTGTTTTTATAATCCTATGGATCCTTTACTGTTTTTTTCTTTTTCTTTTTTTATCCTTTACTGTTTGTTAAATGTTCCAATTTGGTACCTTACTTACACAGTTCATAGAATCATAGAATTGAAAGGGAACACAGGGGCCATCTAGTCCAACCCTTTTCCACACGGGAATCTTTTTTTAAAAAAGTTTTTATTGAGTTAAAATTAAAAGACGAACTAATATAAAATAACAACAAAAAAGGAAAGAAAAAAGAAACATAGACAACATACATACATGCAATAAAGACATGGGAGGAATTTGCTTCAGCCACAAAAATCTAGGCTGTCTGCAACCTCCCAGAGGGCCTTTTCGGTAATCACCCCCAATTTATGGAATGGCCTGCCAAACGAGATCCATCAGATGACGAGCGTGAATAGCTTTAAAAAAGCACTAAAGACGGCCTTTCCTGATTAGATCCCGGCCTCAGGAGCTGTGTCTCCTGGCCTTTTTTAATCTTGTGTATATTTGTTTTAATGTGATTTTAGTTAGATGGTTTTAATTTTATATTGTTTAATGTCTTTTTATGGGGGAGGGTGGGTGTGGGTGGTGCTTTTAGTCATTATTACAATGTTTTAATTGTTGGAAGCCGCCCCGATTGTTTTTAGCAGAGGGGCGGGGTATAAATAATTTTTTTAATTATTATTATTATTAAACAATTTAACTTCTTTCCATTAAGAAATCTATTTTCTTGTGTCCTTTACGAATTAGTTTCCAATATTCCTTTTATCTTACCATTAGTTCTACCTCTTTTTTTGTTCTATTTATAGAATTCCCACATCTTTTACACTAGTAACCACATCCTTAGTTTAATTAATTACTCCTTAACAACTGTATCTCTTGCCTACATTTGTATCTTTCAAATATCTGTTCATTTTTTCTCTCTCTCTACATGTCTGTTGTTCTATCCATTATGTCATATTAGGTTTCCATCCAGGAATCTACAGTTAAGGCACTTCGGAGAGGTGGCATCCAGCCTCTTTTTAAAGACCTCCAAAGGAGACTCCACCAACCTCTGAGCTGATCTATTCCATTGTTGAACAGCTCTTAACAGTTTTTTTAAAAAGTTCTTCCTAATGTTTAGATGGAATCTCTTTTCTTGTACAGTTGTCCCTCCCCATTCACGGATTTGGCATTTACGGATTTAAGTATTCACGGCTTGAAAATATTCTTTAAAAAAATTATAATCCAAAAATCAAACCTTGATTTTGCCATCATATATAAGGGACACCATTTTGCTGTGCCATTGCATATAATGGGACTTGAGTATTAACGGATTTGGGTATTCACGGGGGTCCTGGAACCAAACCCCAGCGAATGTGAAGGGACAACTGTATTTTGAATCCACAGGTTCATGTGCTAATTTTTGGAGCATCAGAAAACAAGCTTGCTCCATCTTCTACATGACATCTCCTCAGAAATGTACATATGGCGATCACATCAACTCTGAATCTTCTCTTCTTCAGTCTAAACATACCCAGATCTGTAAATTGTTCCTCATAGGGTTTGGTGGCTTCCAGACTTTTTACCCTCCTTGTCCATTGGTACAGGAATTGGTTTTGGTTGCTGTTCTCACTTGCTCCTGAAAGCAGCGAGCAATACCGGCTAAGAACCTAGTACACTCAGTAGATTTCCCTGAATGGGAATGACAAATGCCATAATGTTCACCCAGCAATTAATAACTTTCATCAGTGCAGAATTCTGATGGATAGTTTGCTTTCTGTAGCCAGATTACATAGATCCACATACTTGTTGACACTTTCAAAGAACTTTGAACAGTTAATGAAATAAAATAATAATAATAATAATAATAATAATAAAAAAAGTATTTATATACCACCCTTTGGTAATCCAATCAGGGTGGTTCACAACATTAAAAAACCATACAGTAAAACAATATACTCCCTTCCCCCCCCTTAAAAAGTTATTAAATCAATTACAAATTAAAACAACAATTAAAACTTGCCTTTGAAGAAGCCATATTGAAATATGACTTGCCTTTGAAGAAACCATATTGATTCTTCTTCATCAAGCCTTAGAGTTATCTATAGTAAATATCTCTACAAGTTTTAAGCTAAATCACCTGTTACTTCCTATATCATGACCACCCTTTAAAAATGGTGTTGCATTGGCTGCCTATCAGTCTTCCTCTACAGAAACAAGTCCTGGGGAATACATTACGTATTTTTGTAAGAGGATCCACCGTTTCACCACTGGGAATTTAAGAATAGTCTGGGGGGTAACATCCATCTTAAATTTCCTAATTTTAATTCTTAATTAGTCATATCTAGTCTGATCAGTTACAGGCTGTCTGAGTTCATCTTTCACAGAATTCTGTGGAGTCTGTTTATCATTTCTTTATTCAGTTTGTATCTCATCTCTCCTGGAGTTCCAGATCTATTTGGCAGCGAATTGAATTAATCATATAGGATTATATGACCTTTTTAAAAAATCATGTGCATCAGATCCTTGTACACTATAAATTATACCTATTGCAGTTATTAATTAAACAATTAAATTGATTGGTGTTTCTGGTGTTTTTCACTTTTTAGGTTCATGTGGAATGACCACTTTCATTTTTGTTTACTTGAGGGTCATCATAGAATTGTAGAGTTGGAAGAGACCACATCATCAGTGTGATAATGTATTGTATTACTTATAAGGCCTGTTGGTTTACTAGGTATTGTTCTTGGTGTTATTTGCCATCAGGTGAACTTTGGCTTATGGTGATCCTATGGGTGAGAGACTTCCAACAGGTCATCAGCTGCCTTGCTCAGGTATTGCAAACTCAGGGCAGCCGTTGTGGTTGCCTTGACTGAATAAATCCACCTGTAGTCCAGTCTCCCTCTTTTCCTACTGCCTTCCACCTTACCAAGCATTATCCTCTTTTCCAATTAATCACATTATAGGTTAATTAATCTAGATTCTAGGCTGCATTAATAGGAGTATAGTGTCTAGATCAAGGGAAGTAATGGTGCCATTCTATTCTGCTTTGGTCAGACCTCACCTGGAATACTGTGTCCAGTTCTGGGGACCACAATTCAAAAAGGATATTGAGAAACTGGAACAGAGGAGGGCAACCAGGATGGTGGGAGGTCTGGAAGCCATGCCCTATGAGGAGCAGCTTAGGGAGCTGGGCATGTTTAGTCTGGAGAAAATAAGGTTGAGAGGTGACATGATAGCCATGTTTAAATATACTCCTATTGACACTACAGTATACTACTGATGCAGCCTAGAATCACATTGGCTTTTTTAGCTGCCGCATCACACTGCTGACTCATGTTCAGTTTGTGGTCCACTAAGACTCCTAGATCCTTTTTGCATGTACTGCCATCAAGCCAGGTACCACCCATCCTGTTTAATGATCTGTTCTAGAATCTTTCCTAGTATTGATGTTAGGCTGACTGGGCGATAATTATTTAGGTCTTCTCCCCCCCCCCACTTTTAAAGATGGGGACATTTGCCCTCCTCCAGTCTGCTGGGACCTCTCCTGTTCTCCAGGATTTCTCAAAGATTATTGCCAGTGGTTCTGAAATTACTTCTGCCCATTCTTTTAGTACCCTTGGATGAAGTTCATCTGGCCCTGGAGACTTGAATTCATTTATACTGCCCAGGTATTCCTGTACAACCTATTTACCTATTCTATGCTGCATTTCCCCTACTGCATCATCTGCTCCATTTTCTCCAGGTTGGGCACTGTTCTCCTTTTGGGAGAAGACCGAGGCAAATAAGGTGTTCAGTAGCTCTGCCTTTTCTCTATCCCCTCCTACATGAGCTGGCTATTTGTTTGAATTCTTCTTTGGTGATTTCTCCCTTTTTCAATTTCTTGTACATGTTCCTTTTAAGTTTTACCTCAGTTAAAAGTTCTTTAGACATCCATACTGGTTCCTTTAGACACCTGCCATTTTCCTCCTCATTGGAACTGTTTGAAGTTGTACCTTCAATATCTCACTTTTTAGAAACTTCCACCGATCATGTATTCCCTTCTCTTTTAGTATTCCTGACAATTGGATCACCCCCAGTAATTTCCTAAGTTTTCTGAAATCAGCTTTCTTAAAGTTTAGAAGGCATGTTCGACTATGCTTGGCCTTCCTTTTCCTCTGTATAACAAATTCCAATAGAACATGGTCACCCCCCCCAAGGATCCCACCACTTCCACACCATTGACTACATCATCTCTGTTGGTTAGGATCAGATCTAAAATAGCTAATCCCCTTGTTGCCTTTTCCACCTTCTGGACTATGAAATTGTCTGCAATGCAAGTGAGGAATTTGTTGGCAGAGTTGGACTTCCAACAAATATCAGGATAGTTAAAATCCCCCATTATTACTACATCTCTCCTGACTGAATGTGTGCTAACACACATTGGAAACTGCTTAATGTGGTGTAGATGTGTAAATTGCTATTGCTTAAAACAATTTGGAAGCTGCTCTGATAGCCTTGTGGCTGAAGAGCAGGAATAAATAAATAAATATCTGTTCCAGGAAGGCATCATCCAGGTCCTCAGTTTGGCTTGGAGGTCTGTAGCAGACCCACACAATGATATGCTTGCTGTTTCTCTCCCCCTTGATTTTTACCCAGATGCTCTCAACCTGGCTCCCAGGATTTAGGTCATGGATCTGTTCACAGGTGTACACATCCTTAATGTAAAATGCTACTCCACCACCCTTCCTGTATGGTCTGTTTCTCTGAAATAGGTTAGATACCCGTCTGTTCCTACATTCCAATCATGAGACTCATCCCACCAGGTTTCAGTGATGCCTATTAAATCATATTTGCTTTGTTGTGCTAAGAGTTCAAGTTCATCCTGTTTATTTCCCATGCTCTGTGCATTAGTATAGAGATATCTAATACCATGGGCCATCCCCCCTATCTGCCTTTTAAAGGTTTTATTGTTCCCACTGTTGGTCTCTTGTACTATTTGCCTTGTTATCTGTATAACATTTGGGTCATTTTCTCCAGTCCTTGATGACCTTTTGTCTCCATGAATACTGTCTCCCTCCCTCACACAACTCAGTTTAAAGCCCTCCTGATCAGATCTTTCAGACCCTTCGCAAAAACAATCCTGCCAACAGCTGTTAGGTGCAACCCATCCCTTGCCAGTAGTCCACCTCCCTGAAACCGCACCCCATGGTCCAGGAAGCCAAACTGTTCCCAGCAGCACCATCTGCACAGCCAGTTGTTCACTGGAAGGACAGACGAAATGACTACCTGTTCATCCAAGTCCTTCAGCTTCCTACCCAGAGCCTCATAATCCCTTTTGATATTCTGAAGGCTATGCCTTGCAGTATCATTGGTTCCCACATGGACCAAAAGGAAGTGATAATGGTCAGTGGGGTTCACGAATCTCGTCAGCCCTCTCTGTCACATCACAGATTTTTGCAGCTGGGAGACATCAAGACATCAGGCCCACAAACTACTGATTCCGTACCCCTCAGCAAAGAGTCTCCTACCACCACCACACGCCTCCTCTGAAGATTGGCAGAGGTCAGTCTGTGTGCTGAACCATCCAAGGTCTCATGCACATTCTCTGAGGCCTAGCTCTGCTACTCTCCTTCCCCTTCCTTGTTATCACTGACAAGGCAGACAGCTTCAAACCGGTCCTGTAGTGCCAATCTCATAGAATGGCCCCTGCTCCTTCTTCTATGAGTCACATTCTTCCAAACACTGACCTCCTGTGTATCAGAACTATTCTCCTTCACAGAGATACCCCCTGCATGTTCCTGAACCAGGACCTTCTGCTCTGATCTGTCTAAGAAAACCTCCTGCTCCCTAATATGCTGTATAGTGGCTAACTGGGCCTCAAGTTGTTGGACCTTCTCTTCCAACAACACAGCCAACTTGCACTTGCTGCAGGTGTAGCTCTGCACATCCACAGGCAAGAACACAAACATCCCACAGCTGTTGCAAGTGTTGAAAGTAGTTCCTTCACTGTCCATATTGAATACTCTGAATTAGACAATAGAGCAGAACTTTGTGCCTCTCCCTCCAACTCCCCCGCTAAACACCCACACCAAACACCCCTGTTGTCCTCTCTCCTGTACGCTGAGCTCCTGTAAACTAAGCTCCAGAGACTGAAGCTGCAGCTATAGAGAGAGCTACTGGCTGCTAGCTCCTCCCTCTGCCTCTCACCCACTTCCTTTCAGCAGTCTCTGACTCACTTCCTCTCAACACAAGCAGCTCACCAAACAAATGCTAATGAGCACCCCCCCAGGCAAGCCTACACTCGGCCCACACAAACAAACAGCTTTGACCCAAGCAAGCACACTAGCCTTAGCCCAACAAACTCTCTGGGGCTGAAGAAGTTTAATTCAACAACCACAAGCTCACCTTATGTTGCTTCTTCCACCACATCCATGCCAAACACCCCTGTTGTTCTCTCTCCTGTTCACCTCACTCCTGTATGCCAAGCTCCAGAGACTGAAGCTGCAGCTAACAGTGCTTGAGCTGACAGTAAGAGCTGTGTAACAGCGCTGCCTGGAAGTGTGGTGGAGTCTCCTTCTTTGGAGTTTTTTAAACAGAGGCTATATGGCCATCTGCCTGTGTATTCCTGCATGGCAAGGGGTTGGACTGGATGGCCCTTGTGATCTCTTCCAACTCTATGATTCTATGAGGATGCTCTACAACCAAAGATGATGGAAAAAATAAATTGAAGAACTATATAAAAGAGATGAAAACATGCCAGATAAAGTCAAGGGAGAACCATTCGAGGATGAACCCACAATTTTAGAAAGTCAAGTGGAAGCTGAACTCAGAGAACTTGGGAGTAATAAAATCACCAGGAACAGATGGCATGCTGAAAAATCTACAATGAAGACTTTTTACCATATATGAAGCAAGAAATGCCACATGTCCGTGCTGTGTTCAGAAGAGGAAGAGACAGGAGAGATCATACTGCAAACATATATTGTATAATGGAGTACACCAAAGAATTTCAGAAGAAAATTTGTCTGTGGTTTATAGATTATAGCAAAGCCTTTGATTTTGTAGATCATGAAAAACTATGGATCACTCTTAAAGAAATGGGTGCACCACAACATTTGATTATCCTGATGTGTAACCTGTACTCAGGATGAGAGGCTGCTGATAGGCCAGAATATGAAGAAACAGAATGATTTCTAATTGGCAAGAGGGTCGGGCAAGGCTGCACTTTATTACCCTATTTGTTTAATTTGTATTCTAAACATATCATACACAAAGCTGAATTAGACTCTGAGGAAGGATGTGTGAAATTTGGAGAAGGGAACATCAACAATTGAAGATATGCAGATGACATCATAATACTAGCAGAAAATAGCAAAGACTTGATTAACTACTGAAGAAAGTCAAGGAACAAAGTGCAAAGGCAGATTTACAGCTGAACATTAAGAAAACAAAAATAATGACAGATTACTTATATACTGTCATTTTAAAGCAGACAATAAAGACATTGTGATAGTCAAAGATTTTTTAAACTTTGGCTCAGTCAATTATCAAACTGAGACTGCAGTCAAGAAATCAGAAGAAAACTAGGACTAGGAAGGGCGGCTATGAATGAACTAGACAAGATCCTGAAGTATAAAGATATATCATTGAATACCAAAGTCAGGATTGTCCATGCCATCGTATTCCCAATTTCTATATATGGTTGCAAAAGCTGGACAGTGAAGAAAGTTGATAGGAAGTGAATCAACTCATTTGAAATGTGGTGCTGATGAAGAGTTGCACCAAGTGCTAGTTGGTAGCCCTCTTGGAGGAGAAAGTCCAGCACCTGGAGACATGGGTAGCTACACTTCACCATATTTGTGAGCAAGAGGTTTTCCTGGACAGAACAGAACAAACAATCTTAGACAGGGACCACACAGAGGAAGTTGCTGCGGAGGAGAGGGTCACTTCACATGCACAGAAGGTAGACAGCTGGAGGAATGTCACACACAGAAGTAGAAAAACTAGGGATTGTTCTGGCAGCTTGAAGCTACAGAATCGATTTGAAGCTCTCTCCCTTATCAATGACAACAAGGAAGAGCAGCATGGATAGACTTCAGGGGCAGAACAGGGGATTCTGAGAGTACCATTGCAAGGAACAGCCGCTGCTAAGCCTCGGCGGAGGCGTGTGGTGATGGTGGGAGACTCCTTGCTGAGAGGTACAGAAGCAGTGATTTGTGGGCCTGACAAGATGTCCTGGGAGGTGTGTTGTCTCCCTGGGGCAAAGATCCGTGATATGACAGAGAGGCTGACAAGACTGGTCAAGCCTACTGATCATTACCCCTTCCTTTTGGTCAGTGTGGGAACCAATGATAGTACAAGGCAGAACTTTCCAAGGATCAGAAGAGATTATGAGGCTCTGGGGAGGAAGCTGAAAGAAATGGATGCACAGGTTGTCATCTCGTCTCTTCTGCCAGTTGAAGGGCATGGTCCAGGAAGGGAGAGGAAAATAGCCGATGTAAACAACTGGCTCCATAGATGTTGTCACCGAGAATTATTTGGATCCTTGGTTCATGGGCTGCGGTTCCATGAGGGGGGACTTCTGGCAAGGGATGGGGTGCATCTCACGCCAGTTGGCAGAAATGTTTTTGCCAACAGTCTCAATAATTTGATCAGGAGGGCTTTAAACTCAGCCATATGGGGGAGGGAGACAGTATTCTGGAAGGCAAAAGGGCTGGAGAAAATAGTCAAACTGTCATAGAGAGAACAAGGCAAACAGCGCAAGGACCCAACAGTGGGAGGCAAAAAAACTTGCACAGGCAGCAAGTAAAGGGAATGCATGGTCTTAGATGTCTCTATACTAATGTGCAGAGCATGGGAAATAAGCAAGATGAACTTGAACTCCTAGCATAACAAAGCAAATATGATATAATAGGCATTACTGTAACCTGGTGGGATGAGTCGTATGATTGGAATGTAGGAATAGAGGAGTATAACTTTTATAAGAGAAACAGGCCAAACAGGAAAGGAGGAGAAGTAGCATTATATATCAAGGATATTTACACCAGTGAAGAGATCCATGACATCAGTACTGGAAGCCAGGCGGAGAGCATCTGGATAAACATTAAAGGGGAGGGAAACAACAGAGATGTTATGTGGGACTCTACTACAGACCCCCAAATCAGACGGAGGAATTAGATGATGCCTTTCTAGAACAGATGACCACACACGCAGAAAGGAGAGATGTAGTAGTGATGGGGGACTTCCAACTATCCTTATATTTGTTGGAAATCTAACTCAACCACACCTTCAAGGTCTAGCAAATTCCTTACCTGCCTGGAAGACAATTTCATGGTCCAAAAGGTGGAAGCAGCAACAAGGGGGTTAGCTATTTTAGATCTGATCCTAACCAACAGGGATGACCTGGT
This sequence comes from Gambelia wislizenii, assembly GCA_030847615.1. Classification (NCBI taxonomy): domain Eukaryota; kingdom Metazoa; phylum Chordata; class Lepidosauria; order Squamata; family Crotaphytidae; genus Gambelia; species Gambelia wislizenii. The sequence continues at coordinate 495,907,341 of JAUMIR010000001.1, read as the reverse complement.
TAATGGGGTGCAAGTGGTGGGATCCTTAGGCGAGAGTGATCATGTTCTCCTGGAGTTTGTTATACAATGGAAAGGAGAAGCCAGGCATAGTCAGACACGCATTCTTGACTTTAGGAGAGCTGATTTCAATAAACTCAGGGAAATACTGGGGGTGATCCCATGGTCAGAAATACTAAAAGAGAAGGGACTTCAAGATGGATGGGACTTTCTCAAAAGGGAGATACTGAAGGCACAATTTCAAACAGTACCACTGAGGAAGAAAAATGGGAGGTGTCTCAAGAAACCAGGACAGATGACTGAAGAACTTTCAACGGAGCTAAGTTTTAAACAGAACATGTATAGGAAATGGAAAAGGGGGGAAATCACCAAAGAAGAATTCAAACAGATAGTGAACACGTGTAGGAATAAAGTCAGAAAAGCTAAAGCGCAGAATGAGCTCAGGCTCGCTAGAGAGGTTAAGGACAATAAAAAGGGTTTTTTGGGGTTTGTCTGCAGCAAACGGAAGAAGAAGGAAATGATAGGGCCACTACGTGGAGAAAATGGCAAAATGCTAACAGGGGACAGAGAAAAGGCAGAATTACTCAACACCTTCTTTGCCTCAGTGTTTTCAGAAAAGGAAAAGGGTGATCAACCTGAGGATAATGGAACAGAGGACACAATATGGGAAATCCAGCACAGAATAGGTACAGAGGTAGTACAGGAATACCTTCTTAGTCTAAATGAATTTAAATCTCCAGGACCAGATGAACTACATCCAAGAGTATTAAAAGAGCTGGCAAATATAATCTCAGAGCCATTGGCAATAATCTTTGAGAACTCCTGGAGAACAGGAGAAATCCCAGCAGACTGGAGGAGGGCAAACGTTGTCCCCATCTTCAAAAAGGGGAAAAAGAGGATCCCAACAATTATCATCCAGTTAGTCTGACATCAATACCAGGGAAGATTCTAGAGCAGATCATTAAACAGAGAGTATGTGAACATTTAGAAGGCAATGGCATAATCTCAAAAAGTCAACATGGGTTTCAGAGAAACAAGTCATGCCAGACTAATCTGATCTCTTTTTTTGATAAAATGACCAGCTTGGTAGATGAAGGGAACACTGTGGATATCGCCTAGCTTGATTTCAGTAAGGCCTTTGACAAGGTTCCTCATGACATTCTTGCAAACAAGCTTGTAAAATGTGGGCTAGACAAGTTAACTGTTCAATGGATTTGTAATTGGTTGACCGGCCGAACCCAAAGGGTGCTCAGCAGTGGCTCCTCTTCGTCTTGGAAAGATGTGACCAGTGGGGTGCCACAGGGTTCTGTCCTGGGCCCAGTGCTATTCAACATCTTTATCAATGACTTAGATGAGGGAATTAGGGGCATACTTATCAAATTTGCAGATGACACCAAATTGGGAGGAGTAGCTAATACCCTAGAGGACAGAATCAAAATTCAAAATGACCTGGATAGACTGGAGAGCTGGGCCAAAGCTAACAAAATGAAATTCAATATGGAGAAATGTAAGGTACTGCACTTAGGGCGGAAAAATGAAATGCATAGATATAGGATGGGGGAGACCTGTCTGAAGGAGACTACGTGCGAAAGGGATCTAGGCGTCCTAGTAGACCACAAGTTGAACATGAGTCAACAGTGTTATGCGGCAGCTAAAAAGGCCAATGCGATTTTGGGCTGCATCAATAGAAGTGTAGTGTCTAGATCAAGGGAAGTCATAGTGCCCCTCTATTCTGCCTTGGTCAGGCCTCACCTAGAATACTGTGTCCAGTTCTGGGCACCACAATTCAGAAAGGATATGGACAAATTGGAGTGTGTCCAGAGGAGGGCGACTAAAATGGTGAAAGGTCTGGAAACCATGCCTTATGAGGAAAGACTTAGGGAGCTGGGTATGTTTAGCCCGGAAAAAAGATGGTTAAGAGGCGATATGATAGCCCTGTTTAAGTATTTGAAGAGGTGTCACATTGAGGATGGAGCAAGCTTGTTTTCTGCTGCTCCAGAGACTGGAACACAGAGCAATGGATGCAAGCTCCAGGAACAGAGATTCCACCTCAACATTAGGAGGAACTTTCTGACAGTAAGAGCTGTTTGGCAGCGTGGTGGGGTCTCCTTCCCTGGAGGTCTTTAAACAGAGGCTGGATGGTCATCTGTCAGATATGCTTTGGTCGTTATTTCCTGTGTGGCAGGGGGTTGGACTGGATGGCCCTTGTGGTCTCTTTCAACTCTACAATTCTATGATTCTAGTTCTACAGGTACTGAGGACTGCTAAAAAGACAAATAAATGGGTCCTAGAGCAAATCAAGCCTGAACTCTCAGTAGAAGCCAAGACAACTAAACAGACCATGGGCCCTTGATATACACTGGGGCTTGGTTCCAGGACCCCCTGTGGATACCAAAATCCATGGATGCTCAAACCCTATTATATACAATGGCATAGTAAAATGGTGTCCCTTCTATAAAATGGCAAAATCAAGGTTTGCTTTGGGGGTGGGGGTTGAATATTTTCAAGCCATGGGTAGTTGAATCCAGGGATACAGAATCATAGAATCATAGAGTTGGAGGAGATCATAAGGGCCATCCAGCCCAACCCCTTGCCATGCAGTAATATACAATAAAATTATTCCCTACAGATAGCCATCCAGCCTCTGTTTAAAAACCTCCAAAGAAAGAGACTCCACCACACTCCCAGGCAGTGTATTCCACTTCCAAACAGCTCTTACTGTCAGGAAGTTCTTCCTAATGTTTAGGTGGAATCTCTTTTCCTGTAGTTTGAACCCATTGTTCCATGTCCTAGTCTCTAGAGCAGCAGAAAACAAGCTTGCTCCATCCTCAGTATGACACCCCTTCAAATATTTAAACATGGCTATCATGTCACCTCTCAACCTTCTCTTCTCCGGAATAAACATACCCAGCTCCCCACTCCTCATAGGGCATGACTTCCAGACCTTTCACCATTTTGGTATTTTGGTCCTATCATGAGAAGACATGACTCACTAGAAAAGATAATAATGCTTGACAAGGTTGAAGGCAGTAGGAAAAGAGGAAGATCGCATGACAGGTGGATAGACTAAATCAAGGAATGCACAACCCCGTGTTTGCAAGACCTCAGCAGGCCTGTTGATGACAAGGTGATTTGGAGATCTCTCATTCATAGGCTCACCGTAAGTCAAAGTCAATGACAGCAGTTAACAAAAAGATCAAATTGATCAATCTTAGCATCACATATCTTTTAATGGAAATGGTTCCTAGTTACCGTCCCTTAAATCAATTTCTGTATAATAAGAGTCCGTGCTCCAGCATCTCAGAAGTTAGAATATCCAATGTTTTCAGTTTTAGAAAGGAGAAACCCTGTATGCCACTCTGTAGTCCTGAACATAGGTCTTCCTCTGGTGTAATCATATAAATGGCTGGAGCAGAACAGAGAGTGATGTCATAGACCACCTGCTGAAGCTTCTAGAACAAAGAAGAGCTGGAGTGAGAACAGGAGAACCACCACAGGCTGAGAGAGCTGGTGACCAGTTATCTGGAGCTATTTGCTTCAGCGTCAGGGCCATGATTCCAGCTGGCTGTAAATAGAAAGGGGCAGCACAGAAAAGTCTCCTATCCATCTAGATAGTGATGCAGCCAACATAACAAGCCACAGCCCTGATGCAAGGAATAAAACAACTTCCGCAACGTGGGATCCAAGAAGGTAGCTCTCATGTTTCCATTATTTGTAGTCTTTTAAAAGAAAGGTGGAGATTGTCCCAGAAGAAGGGAACAAGACACGAGTGGGATATCTGTCTTGCCCACACGGCAAGGACTGCTGTCTCCAGGCCCCAACAACTGAATTAGCAGGCAATAAGCAAAAGAATGGGTGACTCAGAACTACCAGTTGACCATGAGATCCCTGGGAATGAGGAAATGCTAGACGCTGAGGAGCAGAAATGTCACAATGAAATTAATGAGGAGGAACACAGCGGGATGAATCAAATGCAGGAGGGTGGAGATACTGTGCCAGTAATGGAGCAAGGGGTTATAAACAGAACTGTTTCTGGTAAAGACACACTGAACCAATCTCTGCAGACCGATAGCAAAATGAGCATTTTTATGCGAAAAGAACTGATGGACCAAAGTCAGCAGACAGAGGTTTGTGGCAGTGCAAAAGGCAGTGTAACATCTCTAAGTAAAGAATCGCCCACTAGCAACCCTCAGCTGGAATCCCATCATTGCAGTCAACAATCTGTCAGTCATCAGGATGGTCAGAACCAGGAGATGATTTTATCGGCTGAAACCAAGCAAACAGAAGTGCAAGATTCTGGCTACGAGAATGAACAAGTGGATGTTCTAGGATCCCGGCGTGGCAGTCAGCTAGTAGAAAAACAGGATTTTCAGCATGGTACTCAAGAACTAGAGAAACTAGAATCTCGAAAGAGCAGCCAACAGTCCACTGGCACCCATCTTTCTCAGTGCCAACAGATGCCCCAGGAACAAGCTGTGGAAAACGCTGATACAACTGAAGAAACAATTTGGTTCAATGAAAGAACAGGTGTATATGTGGTCTCTAGATATCAACAAACAAGTATCATTTGGGGCCCAGAAACACTTGAAGATCTTCTACACCCTTTTAAAGAATCTGCAAAAAGCCAAGAGATGGAAAAAGAGATGCCCAAAGAGGAAGCAGCAGTAATTTCTTCTGCGGATACAGAAAGGGTAGAACCAACAGTTAAAGAATCTCTCCACACTATTCAACAGACAGAAGGGCAAGAATCGAAGCGACCTAGCCAACCGCCTACTGTACAGGGATCTCGCCACACTATTCAACAGACAGAAGGGCAAGAATCGAGGAGACCTAGCCAACCACCTACTGTGCAGGGATCTCGCCATACTATTCAACAGACAGAAGGGCAAGAATCGAGGCGACCTAGCCAACCGCCTACTGTGCAGGGATCTCGCCACACTATTCAACAGACAGAAGGGCAAGAATCGAGGCGACCTAGCCAACCGCCTACTGTGCAGGGATCTCAGCACACTATTCAAAAGACAGAGGAGCAAGAATCGAGGCGACCTAGCCAACCGCCTACTGTGCAGGGATCTCGCCACACTATTCAACAGACAGAAGGGCAAGAATCGAGGCGACCTAGCCAACCGCCTACTGTGCAGGGATCTCGCCACACTATTCAACAGACAGAGGGGCAAGAATCGAGGCGACCTAGCCAACCGCCTACTGTGCAGGGATCTCGCCATACTATTCAACAGACAGAAGGGCAAGAATCGAGGCGACCTAGCCAACCGCCTACTGTGCAGGGATCTCGCCACACTATTCAACAGACAGAGGGGCAAGAATCGAGGCGACCTAGCCAACCGCCTACTGTGCAGGGATCTCAGCACACTATTCAACAGACAGAGGAGCAAGAATCGAGGCGACCTAGCCAACCGCCTACTGTGCAGGGATCTCGCCACACTATTCAACAGACAGAGGGGCAAGAATCGAGGCGACCTAGCCAACCGCCTACTGTGCAGGGATCTCGCCATACTATTCAACAGACAGAAGGGCAAGAATCGAGGCGACCTAGCCAACCGCCTACTGTGCAGGGATCTCGCCACACTATTCAACAGACAGAGGGGCAAGAATCGAGGCGACCTAGCCAACCGCCTACTGTGCAGGGATCTCAGCACACTATTCAACAGACAGAGGAGCAAGAATCGAGGCGACCTAGCCAACCGCCTACTGTGCAGGGATCTCGCCACACTATTCAACAGACAGAAGGGCAAGAATCGAGGAGACCTAGCCAACCACCTACTGTGCAGGGATCTCGCCACACTATTCAACAGACAGAGGGGCAAGAATCAAGGAGACCTAGCCAACCACCTACTGTGCAAGGGTCTCAGCACACTATTCAACAGACAGAGGGGCAAGAATCAAGGAGACCTAGCCAACCGCCTACTGTGCAAGGATCTCGCCACACTATTCAACAGACAGAAGGGCAAGAATCGAGGCGACCTAGCCAACCGCCTACTGTGCAGGGATCTCGCCACACTATTCAACAGACAGAAGGGCAAGAATCGAGGAGACCTAGCCAACCACCTACTGTGCAGGGATCTCGCCACACTATTCAACAGACAGAGGGGCAAGAATCAAGGCGACCTAGCCAACCGCCTACTGTACAGGGATCTCGCCACACTATTCAAAAGACAGAAGGGCAAGAATCGAGGAGACCTAGCCAACCGCCTATTGTGCAGGGCTCTCACCACAGTATTAAAGAAACAGTTGGGCAAGAATGCAGGATTAGTCAGGAGACCTGCGAACCACAAGAAGCAGAAAAATCTAGGCCAAAGGGCCAACTAATAAGGCGACATAGAAAAGTAAGCAAAAATAAGGTTGACCAGGCTCAACAGACAGATAGTGTAGAGAGTCTGAAAAGAGTACTAACTGAAAAGGGTCTACAGATAGATACCTCTAGAGGTGAAAATATTGACACAGCAGTTGATTTGCCAGACTCTGTCTGTGACCAAGAACATCTCCCACAAGAAATTGCTCCGGACATTCTTCCAGATCAGTTGAAAGAACCCTGTGCTGAGAGCCAGCCACTTGAAGAGCCTGAAATCTGTAGCAATATCCTGCCAGAAGAACCCCAAGTAGACATTCAAGAACTCCACCGTGGCAGTCTCCCAGGTGATGTACAAAAATCTGAACAGGATACTCAGCAGCCTGAAGAAGAAATCCGCCAGAGCAGCCTCTCCATAGAATTGCAGGAATGCCATCGTATTTATGAAGAGAGGAAGGGGCAGGACTCCCAGCATGGCAGTCAGAAGTCTCTAGTGACAGAAGACAAGATGGGTGTTGAATGTGAGCCTCAGTCTGCCCCTGCTTTTGGTAGTCAGACAGTGTTGCCAAAAGAAAAAGCTTCATTTGCTCAGCAGACATATAGCATAATTTCAATTGAGGGAAATACTTGGCTAAATAGGCGAACTGGCAAAATAATGACGAACCAGAGCCAACAGACCAATGATAGTTGGCTCCAGAATTACAGGGAGAAAAAACAGTTCACCGGTAATGAAACAGTGCCAAGGAGTGATGGAACTGAGGTTCAAGAATCATCTTGCTCTGAGTCCGAAAAAGAAGTAAAGGATCAGCAACCTGTTGGATATGGATCTCGAAGAGTCAGTCAACAGCCAGCTTCCCCAGACGTCCAGAGGGACAGTGAACCACCTACTGTGCTTGAGTACCGTAGGGCTAGTGAACCACCTGGCATGTCTGAGTACCGGAGAGCCAGTGAACCACCACCTATGCCTGAGTCCCGGAGAGTCAGCGAACCGGTCACTATGGTAACTGAGTCCCAGAGGGTCAGTGAGCAGCCTCCCATGCCCAAGTCCCAGAGGGGCAGTGAAACGCCTGCTGTGCCTGAGTCCCAAATGGTTGGTGAAGCACAGGCTGTAAGTGAGTCTCAGGATGCTAGTGAACCACTTCCTGTGCCTGAGTCCCGAAGGGTCAGTGAAGTCCCTGCTGCACCTGAATCCCGAAGAGTTAGTGAACCAACTGCCATGCCCGAGTCCCGGAGGGCCAGTGAACCACCTGTCATGCAAGAGTCTCGACGGGTCAGTGAAATATCAACAAAGCTTGAGTCCCGGAAAGGCAGTGAACAATTTACCATGCCTGAATCCAAGAAGGGCAGTGAGCCACCCACTATACCACAGTCCCAGAAGGGTAGTCAACCGTCTTCCCAAAAGGGTAGTCAAGAGCGAATTGTAGAAGGCTCACGCCATGGAAGCAAGCAAACTTTGGGCCAGGAAATTCAAGAGAGTTGCCAACAGCCACAAACCAAGTCGGATTCTGAAAGAGACAGTGAAGTACCATGTGGTCTTGAAAGTGAGACAAACTTACCGAAGCAAAAAACCTCTTTATCTGAGAAGGCTCAGCAAACATACAGCATTATTTCTGTGGAGATAAATACCTGGATAAACAGAAGGACTGGAAAACTAATGACGTGTAGTAGTCAACAAACTGAGAGGAGTTGGCTTCAAGATTATATAGCAAGAAAAATAAAACGCACATCTAAAGGCAGCCTGAGCAGTGCTGCCGCAGCTGAACTAGAAAACAGTAAATTAGAGAAACCCGTTAGCCCTGAAGGTGCTGGAAAAGATGTCACAGAAGAGCAGCACACTGGCATGGATGAGCTGCAGACTGAGGATCAGGTGGCAGCAGCTGCGGTGACTGACAATCAAGGACCAACTTCTTTTGAAAGTGATGAAACAGAAAAAGATATTCAGCAGACTCTTGAAGAGGCAGAAGTGTTGCTGTCGAGGCAAACTAGTCAATTAGCAGAGGCTCAAGAGTCCCGGAGGGACAGCCAAAAGGTCGAGGTGCAGGAGTCCCGGAGGAGCAGCCAAAAGGAAGAAATGCAAGAGTCCAGGAGGGGCAGCCAACCGGCCGAGGCTCAGGAGTCCAGGAGGGGGAGCCAACCAGCCGAGGCTCAGGAGTCCCGGAGGGGGAGCCAACCGGCCGAGGCTCAGGAGTCCAGGAGGGGGAGCCAACCGGCCGAGGCTCAGGAGTCCAGGAGGGGGAGCCAACCGGCCGAGGCTCAGGAGTCCAGGAGGGGGAGCCAACCGGCCGAGGCTCAGGAGTCCAGGAGGGGGAGCCAACCAGCTGAGGCTCAGGAGTCCAGGAGGGGGAGCCAACCAGCCGAGGCTCAGGAGTCCAGGAGGGGCAGCCAACCGGCCGAGGCTCAGGAGTCCAGGAGGGGCAGCCAACCGGCCGAGGCTCAGGAGTCCAGGAGGGGGAGCCAACCAGCTGAGGCTCAGGAGTCCAGGAGGGGGAGCCAACCGGCCGAGGCTCAGGAGTCCAGGAGGGGCAGCCAACCAGCTGAGGCTCAGGAGTCCAGGAGGGGCAGCCAACCGGCCGAGGCTCAGGAGTCCAGGAGGGGCAGCCAACCAGCTGAGGCTCAGGAGTCCAGGAGGGGCAGCCAACCGGCCGAGGCTCAGGAGTCCAGGAGGGGCAGCCAACCGGCCGAGGCTCAGGAGTCCCGGAGGGGGAGCCAACCGGCCGAGGCTCAGGAGTCCAGGAGGGGCAGCCAACCAGCTGAGGCTCAGGAGTCCAGGAGGGGCAGCCAACCAGCTGAGGCTCAGGAGTCCAGGAGGGGCAGCCAACCAGCTGAGGCTCAGGAGTCCAGGAGGGGCAGCCAACTGGCCGAGGCTCAGGAGTCCAGGAGGGGGAGCCAACTGGCCGAGGCTCAGGAGTCCCGGAGGGGGAGCCAACCGGCCGAGGCTCAGGAGTCCCGGAGAGGCAGCCAACCAGCTGAGGCTCAGGAGTCCAGGAGGGGCAGCCAACTGGCCGAGGCTCAGGAGTCCCGGAGGGGCAGCCAACCGGCTGAGGCTCAGGAGTCCCGGAAGGGCAGTCAGCAGGTGGAGATGCCCGACTCCCAAAAAGAGTGCCAGGAGGAATGTGTGCCCCATTCCCGACAGGACAGTCGCAAATTTGAAACAGAGCAGAATTCCCAGGAAAAAACCCAGCAGTCTGTGAGTGGTGAATTTCCATATAGTGACTTGTTATGGAACACATTAGGAGGGCCAATAGAGGCACCTGGCAAGTCTGAAAGCAAGGGTACTCTTGGGAGCCTATCATCAATATATGTTGAAGGGGAAGATCAAGCTCTGCAGACTTACAGCATCATTTCTCTAGAAGATGGAATCTGGTTGAACAGGAAAACTGGCAGGTTACTGACAAGCCATAGTCAACAGACAAGTGTCACCTCTATTCATCCTGTGAATGGAACAGCTCAGGAAGGCTACAGAGATGCAGTAGAAGGACCAAAGCCACCTGGATCCAACATGGAGCAACCTAAAGGGAAAGCAAGTCAGGAATCTCAACATGGTAGTCAATCAGCTCAAAATGATGCCTCAAACCTAATGGTTGCACAGCCCCTGAATGAACTGCAGTGCACTGCTGATGCTGAGAAAGGTGTAGAGAAAGTCCTAAATGCCCCTATGAGTGAGAATGCCCTACTGAGCATACAGTCGTCCTTAACATATGCAGAAGTAGAGTATAGCTCCCTCAAGATTTATAGCAACGCTTCTATGGCAGAAGGAAGCTGGGTAAACATTAAAACTGGGAAGCTGCTATTATCTCAGAGCCAGCAAACTAATGAGTCTTCCTTCAATAAGTTAGAGGAAGATGGCCAACCTGTACACCATACTGGCAGTTCGCTGGAGTGAAGTCATGATGACCTGACCAACCGATCAGCCTGCCATAGTGATGCCCCATATGAGGAACCTGAGATGCCAGAGGGGTAGGATGTGAATGCCTTGAGAGAAATTAGAGACCTCTGGGAATCACCTGGCCCTGCTACAGGCCCTAGGAATTTTGGTGATAGAAAATTGAGGGTAAGACTCCTTCTGGAAACATGGGCAGTAAATAAAAATGGGGAAACCTATATATTTTGTGGTTCATCTGCTTGAATGTCAATTAATCATTTTTATACCAGTTTCTCACATACTTATTTTGGTAGAGTGATAGGGTCAGCTGAGGCTTCAACTCTGCTTGCAAATGTATGTTCATCACTTGATAAATGCAACATCAGGTGATGCCTGGCATGTGCGAATGAGCCTTCCCAGGCCAAATCTCACAGACAGACAGAGCTATCATATTATCCCACATTGCCTCCAGCACAAGTAGAGCTGCTAATGGAATGCAAACATATCTTAAATTGCATATTTTAACTGACACATCTGAAGAGTCAGGGGGGGAGTTAAGCCAACAGGTGGAGGTGCAAGAATCAAAGAAAGCTACCTGAAAGCCAGTTGATGAAATAATGCAAATTAAATAGATTAACCTATTATGAAAGTTCATTATAGGTGACTTTTTGCGATATTGAGTGAGTTTGCAAAACAGAAACTATGACTCATTGGACATTTTCAGACACGATTTTCGGCAGCAAATATCCCAAAACAGCTCCGCTGCTGCCGCGCAGCAGGGGAGCAGTTTGGATGATGCCGTCCCTCTGCCGAAACCCTCCGTGTCACTTCCGTGACAGAATGGAGGAAGCCACAGCATATTTCATTCACGAATGTTGCCCGTGAGTGAAATATGCTGTGGCTTCCTCCATTCTGTCACGGAAGTGACATGGAGGGTTTGGGCAGAGGGACGGCGTCATCCGAAACTGATCCCCTGCCGCGCGGCAGCAACGGAGCTATTCTGGGATATTTGCTGTCGAAAATCGCATCTGAAAATGTCCATTGTTAGGGGGGGAAAAACCTCTCCCAGAGCTCTGAGTATACAATGTTTTTGATGCTCCAAAGCTTGTTATGCAGACCCCATTTTCTTATTATTTTCTATGTATTTTGGCCCTTAATTGGCCTAAGCACTTGCAGTTAACAGTGCCTTGCCCCCAGAGGAACTGATTTGCCAGACAGAATGAAATGCTTTTCTCTTAGAGCAGTACTTATTAAAGTATCTGATGTGGGAGACTGGCAGGTCTTTTCCCTCAGCATGCCATCAATGTGCTCAATGACTTCAACTGTTTCTACTCCCTTTCCCTGGAAACTTGCCACAGACTTGCAGCCAATGGCACTTGGACCACCACCAGTCTGTGGACCACCACTTTGAATAACACTGTCCTAGAGGGAACTCCTCTGTGTGTGGTATGTGCTTTGGGGTGCCCCAAAACCTGTTGTGTAGTGCGGAGAAAAGCCAGAGAGTGCATGCAACCCCCATTTCTTTTTTTCTTCTATGTATGTTATTGTTAATTTTCTCCAGAACTCAAGGCAGCTTACAAATGAAAACAAACAGAACACAGATTGCCCTCCGTTTACATAGGATCTGTACCTGCAATCGGAGGGGGGGACCTATAGATAATAAAATTGGTTTTATCATCATGTTCTCCCAAATAAGAGGGCACGATGTGCTCAGATGTATCAGCTGTGCTCAGATGTATCAGACCATGGTATCATGGGACTCCTGCTGGCTCGGTTGCCCCGAAAGGCAGCTGCTACTAAGAGAAGAGGTTCTTTAGAGTCCTTTAGCTTTTTCAGGGCAGTGATTTGGCAATATGCAACCCTTCCTACCAGCTTTTATTGCTGTTTAAGTGTTGTTTTAAGGACAACTTGCATATCTTCCAGGCTCCATAAGCCAAAAACTCTCAGTAGCTGGGCTTTGAGAGGTTTGTATGTGCACAGAAATAACATCAAGACAAGGTACCTCCTACCTATCACCTAATCAGATGACGCACTAGACTCCAACCTGTCCTAAATAAATAAATAAATAAATAAATAAATAAAATTACTGAACACAGATAAACACTGGAACATCAGGAACTTTCAATGGTTCACATATTTTATCAGTGGAGATGAAATGCAGATTACTGAACATCATAATTCAGCAAAGCAATCTTTGTAAGTTTCCTTTATCCATCACGTGCAAATATAGGCAACGGTTTTTACATTTCACTATTGTGAAGTCTAACATGTAAAAAGGTTTTGGATGGATTCACTTTCTAATAATGTAGCTTCTGATCAGGTCTGATGCTCACTCAACCTTATACCCATTATGTTTGACAAAAATAGCCTGAAATTAATTAGCCTGACCTATTATCTCTGCATGCTTGAACCATCCAGTAAGGGAAGACAGTATACATATGATGATCTAATCAGAAAATGAAACAATGATTCATTGGCCTGCAGTCTGGAAAAATGGTTTGATTGTCAGTAATGACAAAACTGAAGACACAAGCTTCCAGAAACAAATGACAGATAGGAGCTTAATTTATTTTGCCACAGAAAACCAAGGTTTGCTTCCAATATTTGGGGCACAACCCTTAATTGTAGTCTTGCTCCACTTCCATTCTTTTAAGGGGACATCCAATTTCCTCTGGACTAGGCTCATGGTTTGCTTCCAGATAGGAGCTTCCTATTCTGCACTGGCTTGCTAAAGTGGGAAGGCAGGGACCAAAAGTGCTATCTTCACAAAGCAGTATTCTTTTCTGTGGACTCACAGCACAAACTTTGCCAGTGGTGGAGCCACATATGGACTTAAAAAGTTGCCACAGTCTACGGCAGCGTGCTTTCAGAACGGTCAGCTGAAACTGGGGTGGGACAGTGTTGTGGGCTCATGATGCATTGGACAGACAGCCCTTGCCCTCTAAAAAGTTGCTTGGATGTGCTCTTTTGCCAAGAGCTAAGTGTTTTCCTGCGTAGTCTTCTTGAGGTGATTCTGAGGGAGAGAAGATGGCAGAACCACAGCTCCTGCTTACTAGAGCACACAGAAGGAACAGCCAAGGGCACCAGTGAGTCCTTCCACAAAAGAGAAAGCAGAACAAGGGTCACTCTTCCTCTTTGGCCTGCTTCTCACTCATACCCACAGAATCAGTATTTTGTCCACAGAGAAGCTACTCTTCTAAAAAGAAGGAAAAACTATCTCTGGTCATTTAACCGCTCCCCTGCGTATGCCAAATTAACGTGGCATTTAATGGACCTCCACAGCCTTCACTAGGGTGCACATTATATGGCATAAATTCTGAGATTCCGAACAGGTAGACTTTAGAGGTTTCTGGAATAGCAACCACTGAATGACTCCCACTTCTGACTACCCCTCCCTGACCAGGACAAATCTGCTGCTTCCTTGATTGTTATCCTTGGGCCACCATGTCTGACCACAGGGGGTGAACAGGCCCAAGCCTCTGGTGTCCCCATCACAGTTGAAATCTCTGCTCCACTTCATTGGCGATCATTTTTGCAATAGCAAGGGAGGAGGTAGCGGCAGGAGAAGGAGCATTTCTGACATGGAGAATCCGGCCGCCAATGTCTCCAGTGCCTCCATCAAACACAAAATCGTCAACTAAGTTCCCATCGCTGTCCAAGGCCTGAGCTCTCACGCCCGCTGGACCTCTGCACAAAGAAAAGAGAAACCGGACGTTCAGACAAGGTGAGATGAAATGGGAATGATTTCTCTGCCCATTCCAGCTAAAGCAACAGAAAAATCATTCTACTGGGTCAGAAGAAAATGTGATGCTCTCAGATCTCAGACAAGGGGAAAAACAACAGGATTGTTTCCACCGGCCTCTGTCACCCTTAGGGGGAGGAGGGGAGGGCATGGTGGTGACCCAATGTCACCCATTTCATGCTTCATTCTTTTGTTTCCTGCTTGGCAATAGAAGAGAATCAATTTGGCCTTGCCACGCCCTCCAGTTTCAGATCCCTATGAAAGGCCTTTGATGTAACAAATTATCATTTTTAAAAATAATCCTTATAAGGTACCCAAGTAAATGTTCAGGTACTGTCTAAAATTATTGCGGTGTAATAGCAAAACCACCTCTGAGTACTCCTTGTCCAAGAATGCCTTATGAAATTCATGGGGGGTGGGCACCATTAGTCAACAAGCAACTTGAAGGCACAGACACACACAGTGGTTTGGGTGCTGGACTAGGACTCTGGAGAGCTGGGTTCAAATTCCCGTTCAGCCACGGAAACTCACTGGGTGACCTTGGGCAAGTCATAGCCTCTCAGCCTCAGAGGAAGGCAATGGCCACACACCTCCTGCACAAATCTTGCCAATAAAACCCCAGGATAGGTTTGCCTTAGGGTTGCCATACGTTGGAAATGACTTGAAAGTACAACAATAACAAATTCTACATCAGTTACTTAGTTAAATACACCGAATTAAGTAACCTCTCCTTGTCTACCCCTCCCCCTCGCACAAACCTGAAGGAAATGTCATTCCCGTGTGCTCCAATTGCCAGAGAATGGGCCTCCTTCTCCCCATGCAGCTGATGCCCAGCAAAGTAGGTTGGGGGAAATTACTATCATGGCAATACAGTCACAACTGTGACAACGTAGCTATTGTGAATACAGAACACTTACCTATATTTATTCAACCGTAACGTTTCTGTATTCATGATGGCTACTTAGTCACAATTGTGACCCTATATACTTAACTAAGTAGCTGATGCAGAACGCTGGCCATTATTTTCTAAATAACGTCATCACAATCATGAAATCAGTAGAGCTGCAAAACTGAAATCTTTGGAATTGTTTTTACTGTTTAAGCCTGAGGTTCGTAACATTATATGGATTAAAATAAAGAAAGATGTGCAACACCAATTCACAAAAGACATTATCCACATATATCAGCTCATTTCATCTTTCTACCCACAGGAAAGGCCAAAACTTTGATATGGTGCAACAAATATGGCTGCTCCCTGTTACAATCCTAGGCTTGACTACACAGGCAATAAAACCCATACTCACCCTGTATTTGCGGCACAGTTGACACATGACATTGTCGATGAATCACATCTTCACTGCAGGAAACCCCAAATCTGGAAGATTTGCAGTTTGTTCCGCATTTGAGGGGAAAACCTGGATTATTGGCTATGTGACAACCAAGGACTGACTTTGGAGCAAAGCCAGGATGGGATGTCCGGTGGATGGGATTCCACTCTGGTGCAGTTTTTAAAATTTTATTTACATTTTCCCCCAATTATGCACATTTCTGGATTGGTGTATCTATGCTTATCCAGTTATACAGTACTCTGGGACCACATATAGTCACTTATTCTCATGCACGACTGAACAGAAAAAATATATATTCCAGAGCAAGCCCAGCTGTGTGGCTGGAAATAGCATGATGTAGAGGACACATGTTCAGCATATGGCCACCCATTTACTCGGACGTGGATTAGCGTGTGGTGGAATAATCTGACCTATACTCAGTGCATGTCATTTATGGGGTTGCTGCAGAATAAAAAAATCCACTGTGGCTAGGAGGTAGGTGCGGGGTTTCCTGCCCGTGTAGTCATGCCCCCTGTAATGTTTCCTTTTCTGACTTCTCTACCATCCATAAGGTTGTATGATACAAAGCACATGGCATGGAGGATTAACCTCTTTACGTCTCCATGTTCCTGCAAGCAGAAGTGGGGGAATGGATGACAAAAATCACATTACACTTTTTGTATTCCATGGCTGTGAGACAGGGAGGAGACCCAGGCTGTCTGCTGTCTGTTCCCTACAATGTCTTGTTTTAGAAATAGCTTTCCACTTTATGAAGGCGATTCCTTTTTAACCACCACTTTTTAGGCACTTATGCATCTGAAACTATCTGAAATCATTCTGTTTTCTTAACTAATTCTAAATATAATTCAGCGAGTTTTGAAAGGATTTCTTGTTCCTTTTACCTGAGGATATCATTGAGGCTGACTTCAGGTATGAATCTCTGCAGCTGCTTCACTTGTGCACTGAGGAAACATGCTCTGTACATTTCTCCAATCCCATATGAGAAGTTTCTGAACACCAGTTTCCATAAGCCACTGAAGAGAAGAAGAAGACACGCTGTAAGCAGATTGGGAGATTTCATTCTGAGTGCTGGGCTTTTCCTCCCTATTTCCCTATAACAGACAGAAACCTCCAAATACTGAATCTACTGATTTCTTGTTGGATACATTAATGCTATAGCTATTTCTGGACAGCCAACTGTGTTTGTTTTGCAGCAAATACAACAGTGTGTCTTGAGGCAACTGAAACCATTTTTTATGGCATAAGCTTTCAGAGGCCAGAGTCTGTTTTGTCAGATGCACAAAACACTATCCTCTGCATAAGGTTATTCATAGGCAAAAATAGAGGATGAAATGTAAGCAATGGGGTCATAGCAAATTAAATCCAAAAAATAAACCCCAGACTGTAATCACTACAGTCAAGTTCAAATGTATGTAAAAAAAATACAGTGACATTTTGCTATGCACTGCTGATGGTAACACAGATATCCTGATGATAGTAAGCTGAGTAGGTAGGATAAGAACACATTCTCCTGATGAATCATTGGATCATTATTTCTGTATTGTTTTTGTTTTGTTTCCCTCTGACCACTTTTTTCTTTCCTTGAAACTGAAACTGAACATAACTTGAAACTGAAGATAACATTTGACACATCTGAAGTGAGCTGCACTTTATGGATGCTTATGGATGCATAAGCGTCATAATCTTTTAAGGTACTACAAGACTCTATTTTATAGCTGTGACAATGCTCTGGCAACAACATGTATGATCAGTGTGATGACACCAGCACACTAATAGTCATTTGCTTCTTTGTCTAATGCTCCAACTAAACATCTCTCTGATGCCAACAGCGTGCTAAGCACACTGCACAGACCCTAGAAATGGGGTGGGATGACCCATTACTTAGCAAGCCATATTCCCAAACCCACATTTGCAGAAGCAACATGAACGTGAAGCAGAGGGGCACAGTAAGAAAGCTTTGCAAGTTGGCAGTATGCAATTCATAGATTTTCCTTGGTTTTTTTCCGGACTGTGAGGCCGTGTTCTATGGATGCTGGCCGTGAAAGCCTTCGACTTCACAGTATGCAATTCCTTTTGTACTGTGTAAATTCTCAGCTGAAAGCCCTTTACCACACTTCTGATTTTTGGATGTGGGAAAGGCAAAATAAATGAAGTAATGCTGTCCCAGGGGCCAATTGTCCCTTCAAATGTCCCCATCTCCTACATTTGCTTTATTTGCCTCTTTGGGAATCTCATGTTTTCGTTGTAATGTCTGGTTTCACCCTGATTTAGGCCAAACAAGGCAGATAAAGGCAGGGCTGGGTGAGGACACAAGAGAGCCTTCTCAGTGGCTCCTCCCACACTCTGGAACTCTCTTCCGTGGGAGGCTAGGCTGGCCCCCGCCCAGCTTTCCTTTCACCAGCAAGCAAAAACCTTTTTGTTTAAGCAGACTTTTAACATGCAAGCCAGGAAGCTTCATACTGGGATGTCTTATCTATCTTTTTAAACTTTGCCATGTCTCTTACATGATTTTATGCTGATTCATGTGGTCATTATATAATTGTTTTAAAATGTTATTATGAAGGTTTTTTTAATTGACTCTGGGAGCCACCATGGGTTGCACTCTGGGAGAAAGGTGGCATACAAATGAAATGAACCAAAGTAAGTAAGTAAGTAAGTAAGTAAATAGGAGGCAGCTTGATGGGAAAAGGGCAGGAGCCAAAAGGGCTTTGCAATAGGTGTTCAGGGCAACCTTAAACAAGGGAGCAAATCAGGGGAATGGTTTGGTTAAAAAGAGGCAGAAAGGAGTCAAAGTAGCTAGAGATGAGAAGAGCTTTTGTAAATTGAGAATTAGAAGCTTGACATTGTGGAGAGTTATGGAGAGTATGGACAGGTCTGATTTAAAAGTAGAGGTAAATTCATGATAGCAAAAAAGAAAGATAAAATGTCATTGGTAGTAATGTTCCTTGCCTCCCACTGGCAAGAAAGGGGAAAAGTAAGGAGATAATCCCACAACTGCACTACCTTTCTGTGCTGATGGGATTGTGAGCTCCTGTGAGGCACGAGGCTATTGCTGGAGGTAGCAGTACTGCTGGTAGGGTCTCCTGTGTCAGGCTTTTGCCAAGGGGCCAGATTAAATGTGCCACGCAGCTACTGGGCAGGAGCAGTAGTGGAGGGTGACACTGGTGGAGGATCTCTCTACAACAATGGCAGTGGCACCATAGCTAACGCTTGTTAGTACTGTGCAAAGGAGGCATGGTAAACCTCCTTTTGAAGATCTTTTACCAAGAAAACCCTACGATGAGATAATCCAAAACTAAATAAGAGATAGTGCCAGAAGATGAAACTCTCAGGTCAGATGGCACTCAACAACCTACTGGGGAAGAGCAGAGGACAACTACGAGTAGCGCTGTGGCTAATGACGCAACTGGATTAAAGCCGAAAGGATGTTCAGCTGTTGGTGTGCTCAGAGGTGAAACGAAAGTCCAAAGCTGCACAACACATATTATAGGAATATGGAATGTGAGAAGCATGAATCTGGGGAAGCTAGACATAGTTAAACAAGAAATGGAATGTATAAACATTGCAATACCTGGGATGAATGTGCAAAAGTGGACAGGAACGGGGCATTTTAGTTAAATAATTATACAGTGTTTTACTCAGGAAATGAAAATCTAAGAAGAAAAGGGATAGCATTAGTAGGGTTGCCATAAGTCAAAGTCAACTTGATGGCAATTAATGCACACACAAGGAGATTATAAGAGAGGCAGACAGGGAAAGAAAGAGAAGTGCTTTTTGTCACGTGGGTGAGAAATGGTGTTTTCAAAAATTCATTGAGCTGTTTCTTTCTCTACCAAGTTTTAAATGAGACAGCTGGCAGGAGAGTAATGCATGGCATTTTCCAGCTTCATTCTAATAAGGTTTTTACTGTATTTATTGAATATTCTGTAAGTGAGAATCAAGCCTCTCCTGCATTGCCTGTAAGAAATAGAATGATGCTCCTGATTATATCCACCCACGTATACCCTACATGACAAGGGTAATGTGGGGATATAGGGTACCAATTTTTAAACAACAGATTGAGGTGGGCAACAGATGCCCTGTATGTAGTCTTTTCACTTTTGCAACTTCCGTGCGGTCCCACAGCTTTGCCGTGGCAGTACTACAGAATCAGTGGCAACCATCCAGACCACCAAAATTGTGGTGGTTTCCATCTCTTGCCATCAGTTCTGGAAGAAAAATGATTATCTGTCCTGTTTGGCTCTATGGTGCAGGAAGACATTCTAGCACCCACTTGCATCACAGAGGTTGGTGAAGCCCACACTCCCGCACTCCAAGTGGCCTCCAAGGGGTCTAAAGCAGTAGCTCCTTCCCTGGCCCCAGGACGTTGCTAAGCCTTGTTATAGGCAAATAAAGCAAGGACTTTACCTATATGCGGTTGCATCTATAAAATCTTTGACACTGAAGTCACAGAATCGGTAGCCCTCTCGCTTGAAAGCAAGAACAGCATTGGGCCCAAGCCAGACGCTGCCATCCATCCTTGGTGTGAAATGAATGCCCAGAAAGGGAAATCGGGGATCAGGTACCTATCATAGCAAAGCACAAGAAATGCACCCTGAATTAAAATGCACTAGAAGGAACCCTGTCTCTGCAGCACACATTAGGGGAAGGACACAGCATAATAGAAGAAGTTGCTGTGCTACTCTGTAAAACAGATTCAGAAAGGATCCTTACAAATAACATTTATGGACTGTTTCAACTCTGCTGTTTGCAGCTTGTCCTTCACTGTCGCAATACAAGTCTCTATGCAGTTTTTCTATAGACCTATCCCCCAGCTATGTACACATAAAATGCTTGATGTGGACAATAATATCTGTACCTGTATCAGTAACACCGACACACAAAATACAGTATAGTAATATTGATGATCAGGGGCCAGTGTTGTGCAGCCAGCAGGCCACACAATCCCCAGAGCCCTACTTTTTTTGGCCCCTGAAGTCTCCCAAAGCCAACCAAATCCCAGTGTTTTTTTTAAATGGCAAAATTTGGGGAAAATATTTAACCCTAAACCATGCAGAAAGCCCCCAAACATGTAAAAATACCCCCATCCTCACAAGCACCTCAGAACCCTGCATTATCCTGAAATTCCTCTATTTTTTATCTGCAGTCCCTCTCAAAATGGTGACAGGATGTGAAGCAATGCCACTTCCTGCCACCATTTTGAGAGGGACTGCAGAGGAAAACAGAGGTATTTGGGCTTGCTGTAGGGGGGGAATACACCCCCAAGGGGTCTTGGGAGGAATTGGCCCCTGTCCCCCCATGCAATTATGTACCCCTGATGATGATGATTCTGCTGGTGTTGCTGATTGTAGTATGTTTGCTTATTTGTTATGTAGACTGTGAAGTAGATCTGTTTGTGTCTTGTCAGAAACGACCTTTTGTTTAGGTAAAAAAGCAAAGAATCTTGTGACACCCTTAAGACTTACATTTATTTTAGCACAATTATTTGTGAATTATGATCTACCATGAATATCTGAAAAGCCAGCTTAAAGTTAGAGAGTTTAAACCAGATGGGAGGAAAGGGAGATGGATGAGAGTGACTTGGAACAGGGAATGGGTATATTCCCAATCTGTGTCCTACTAGAGAGGTCAATACATTGAGGGAGGACATGGGAGTGGACACATGGTGCCCTCCACTTTGACATTTGATTGGGGCTAACACTGTTTCCTTTCTGCCATCAGATCAAAATATGTTTTTTATTAAAGCCTTTGGGGTTTAATAATCATACATCTACATGGTTTTAAGTGTTATAATCTTTTAAGTTGTTTTAATCATTTAAAATTTGAATGCTTTATCACTGCATTATCATTTTCAACCTGGAATTGTTTCTGTTTATATTACTTTACCTGCACGCTACCCTGCCATCCCACAATAAAGGGTGTAATATAAATACTCTACTAAATATTAAACAATTTTGAGTGACTGCTAAATATTATCAACAAACCTTGATCCAAATGTGCCTCTAAGCAGGGTGACCTGAACTTAGGTTACAGTAATACTACATCTTTCCCACAGATATCATACCAATGTGACTTCAACCAACAGAGCCATGGGAATTAGTCTTTTTAGTGGCTGAGGAGTATTCCTACAGAACTACAATCTCAGGAGCTCTTTTAGAGAGGAGAAATTATGATTCTACTACTTAAAATCTTCAAAGTCAATTGTGTTACCTAACACTATAAATTATCTTGTACACCCTATGCAAAGTTTAGTGTACTGTTAAAGACGTAATAAATACAAAACAACCACACTAAAAGCACTCAGAAACCTGAGGGCTTCCGTCGGCTGCCACTGAAATGAAGAAATGGGGAAATGACGTACCGGATAAATGTTTCCTCTAACCAAATAACACTTCTCTGGTTTTAGTACCAAGTAATCACCCCGGAAAGGCACAATCCGGGGCTCTGGGCTGCAACCGCTGATCTGAGAAAGGCGATCTGAGTAAAGTCCGGCACAGGAGACAAGATGCCGACAATGGATTTCCTCTCCCTGCCACAAAAGAAGAAGCGCAACCTCAGTTTAGAAAACATACTCCATCTAACACAATCACAAAAGCAACCTGCCACTCAAGCTCCCTTGTCTTTCTTCTATTTCCATTACTCTGATCATGTTCACACCGGTGTGCTCCTGAAAAATGGGGACAGGAGAGGCGGAGGGTGTGTGTGACCTTGATCAGGCTTAGCCTGGCAGCCAGACAAGAGGGAGTAAGGCACAGAGCAGGCTCTTCAGCACCAGGGAGAGCTCCAAGGGGAAGCTGGCCTGGCCTAACCTGGCCTGCCATGTACAGTCGGCCCTCTGTATCCACAGATTCAGCACCCATGGATTCCACCATCTGCAGCTTGAAGATTTTTTTTAAAAACCACAAGAAGCAAACTTTGATTTTGCCATTTGATGTAAGGGACACCATTTTACTATGCTGTTGTATATAATGGAACGTGAGCATCCACAGATTTTGGTATCCACGGGGGATCCTGGAATCAAATCCCAGAGGATACTAAGGGGCCACTGTAACAAACTGACAGGATTTAAAATGCACAGCTCCAATTTGGAACTGTGTAGCATACTGGGTGATCTACAGGCACGTTCCCTGTTTCTTCAGCCAGGAGACTACAGGGGATTTAGGTGGCCAGCAAGGGAACACAGCTGCAATTAGACAACATAATGGAGGAGGCGGCCCTCAATGGCTGCTAGCCAAGATGGTTGTGTATCACCTCCAGTATCAAAGGCAGTATGTTTGTGTGTATCAGTTGCTGGGGAACACAAGATGGAAAGTATGGTTGCACTCTGGTCTTGCCTGTGGGATTCCCAGAAACATTTGGTTGGCTACTGTTTGAACAAAATACCAGACCAGGTAGTACTTTGGACTGATCCACCCAACACAGCTCCTCTTATGTTCAGCTCTACTGTCAGTGTTAATACCAATCATACACAGCCATAGACACAAGAATATCTATTAAGAGTTACAGTTTTATTAATGAGATGAATTAACCCAAAAAGAAAATGTCTTTTTTTAAAAAACAAAAACCAAGTAAATAATACAAATAGCAATTTGAATTTCATGAAGCAATTAACCTATTCATACCCAAATAAACTGTGAGCTTCTACAAGATTGAATGACTTGATTGTTTCAAAACTATCATGTCATGCCATTGGGACTTCTACTGTCTACAACTTGATTATCCTGTTTCAAAAAGGAGACAATAATGGCATGTCACTTGGCACTAAGAGTGGTTTCCTTGGTAACTATGTAATCATAATTGATCACATAAAATCAAGCTAACAACATTTTGAGGTGAGTTTCAATTACTTTGCTTATGGCAATCAGACATCTCTATGTGTGTCTACAATGAGACACATTTCATATGTAAATCAGGTAAAGGAATAAGCCGGGATGATGGTTTTCGTGGTTGACTTTTGCTAGGGAGATTCTGGGAGTTTCCATAGTGACAGACACACGTTATAGTGGCATGATTATTCTCCACAGCATTTCCAGTTGTTAAAAGATTATATTTGCCTTGACATATAGAAGACATGTCCTTGTAGCATCTTAATTAAGGGCCAGTTCTTTCTTCTTGTAGGTAGAGGGTTTCAACATAGGCCTCTAGCATGGACATGAGACCACCACACAATGTTGGCTTTTGTATTCTTTGTGTTCTGTTATAGTTTTTATTGTGAAATGGGATGCACCCCAAAAGAGAAAATGGTTGAAAGCACATATGGTTAAATTGTTACTGTATATAAAAAAAATGTACTCTACATAAAAAGGATTTCCATGTGATGTATTTCAAAGTAAACTTAAAAAAAAAATGTCTTCCCAGGACAAATCACTTTCATCTGTGTATTTTTATTTCAATAAAGATTTGTGTGGTGAAAGTTGGTAAAACATTTGTATCATGACATATGAACAATTTCCACAACAGGAAAATAAGATGTCATGGACATCTGATATCTGAAAGGGTGGTCTTACCTTTGAATTTCTAACAGTGACTGGATATTTCATCCCTGTAAATAATAAGAAACAAAAGTGCTACATGGGTACAGAGTGTTTTAAATTTGTTGCATGTAAATTAAATCAGAGACTGTTACAGAAGGAGGGAGATGTCCGGGCCAGCCCTGCTTGCAGAATCATTGCTTTGGTCTGATTGCTGGTCATTATGTAGATGACAAGTTCACATTTTAAACCTGGCCGAACACTGTGTCCCTAAAAGTTTCATGCAACCAACAACAGCATGTAAAACAACAAGAAAAACAGTACAGAATAAACATCTATTTAAAGTACACATTTAAAGCAGCAACAGTGTTGCCTCTCAGAGGGAGAAAAAGAGGATTCAGCAGCTGATTAAAGCCTTCCTCAAGCTTCCTAGTGCTCTGATCAGAGAGGAAGAGCAGCCGGGCATACCTCCATCTTTTGGGGATTTAGATGCTTAAATTACTTTTTTCTTCCTTCTTCTTCTTATTTTATATCAACTATTTAGTTAAGTATGCATAACTAAAATCCACACTACACAAATGTCACACTACACAAAGAAACTGGGTTATTATTTGCCACGGCTTCTTCCTATGGAATACTGGGATTTGTAGTTTGGAGAAGCACCAACATGCTTTGGTAGAGAAGGCTAAAGACCTTGTAAACCTAAAAATCCCAGGATTCAACAGGAAAGAGCCATGGCAAATAATAATCCAGTTCCAAGCTGGATTATTTGTGTAGTATAACATCTCATGGCCTATACCCCTCCCCACCCCCTCAAAAAAACCTAGCTCAACAGCTAGCAGTGAGAACAGGGTATGGAGGTATGCTTAGCTGGCAACACCCAAGGAGACTTTCTGCTGTGCTTTCTGCAACCGGACTTGTTTATCTTGGATTGACCTTTTTAGTCATCAGCGCACTTGCAGAAAGCGCGGGATGAGTCCTTCCTGAATCTTCGTTTGTTAAGAAAAGCCAGAGAGAGAGAGAGAGAAAGGTGTGTGTGGGGGAGATCTGTTGGCTTGATAAGAAAATGGCACCAAATTTGAAAAATGCCTCTACAAACCCCTTTAAAGGAACATCTAAAATACAGTTGTTCCTCCACATTCACGGATTTGGCATTCACAGATTTAAGTATTTACGGCTTGAAAATATTCTTTAAAAAATAATAATCCAAAAAGCAAACCTTGATTTTGCCATCTTATATAAGGGACACCATTTTGCTATGCCAATGCATATCATGAGACTTGAGTATTCACGGATCTGGGTATTCACTGGGGGTCCTGGAACCAAACCCCAGCGAATGTGAAGGGACAACTGTAACTACAAACTGTTGCTCATTACATCAGTAAGGCAACTTTGTTCTCACTCCTTGCATTGCTTTTGAAATGTAAGTTTGTTACATCCACATTAGAAAAAACATTGTTACCTATCACTTGTTACTTCCATGCTCTTGGGAACAAGACTACAGTACTGTACTTTTACTGGCCTTCTAAGACAGAAGGAGCAACCCAAGATCAGGGCAGACTACAGTATTTGAAAGACTGTATCTCTCTATATGATCCTACCTCAGTTTTAAGATCCTTGGGGGAGGGCTTTCTCTCAGTCCCACAACCATCACAGATGCATCTGGTGAGGACATGGGAGGGAGCTTTCTTGGTGGCTGCTCCCAGGTTATGAAATTCAGTTTTATTTCTGCTCTGATTGGCAGTAACTCCCCAGCATTATAGGGAGAGCAAGGTCTTTTCCATCACTTCCTGCTGTTAACTGAATCTGGGACTTCCGGCATACACAAGAAGTACTCTAACAAAAACCCACGATCCTTATTCTAAACAAAGAACCAATCTGCCTTTACAAAAGTGGCTGCTGTAAAGAACTTCAGGGGTTTAAAATCTTTGCTCTTCCCTTTCCACCTCTGCCACAGTTCTTACCTTCCCTGCCTCTCCCCTTTCTGTAAAATCAGTCAGTGACAAGTGGACAGATTTTCTATGTATATGTAATCTGAAACCATCAGGTGTTATCTTGCACTGAACTTTGAACAGATCAAACAAAAGTTAATATTTCATTTTTGGATTCCGTTTTCATTAACATTTTCAGAAGTGTTTTAAACCCAAGTAACAGTTCCATTTTACTTAATACTTTTTAAAAAATTGTTTAATTTTAATACTTAAAACATATAACAGTAAGAAAATAGAGGCACTCTCTTTAATTGCAAGAAAGAAAGTTCTGCTCAATTGTCCCAATTCTCTCTCAGCTATGATTCCTTTGAACGCAGGCTATGAGCTACTGGTGGCAACTTCTGCATCTCTGGAACAGCTTTATTTTTAAAAAAACTGATAATTTTGCAGCATGAAAACACTTAATTAACTGGTCTGAGTGGTCCTCTGCCCACTCTCCCACCTTGCAGGAACTGCAGATATGCACAGAACTTTTCAGGTCAATGATTACAAATCAGAACGAAACTGCCATGGGTGAAGAAAAGATCAGGAAGAAATCACACCGCTTTTTACCTTCTTCACTTCCAGCGGGACTTTCCTTTGCCATCTGTATGTCTTCCACCTCAAAACCAGTCAGAACAGTACCCCCAGCTGCCTGAAAATCTTCAGCATAAGCCAAGGCCACCTGCCTGTAGTTGACAATGCCAGTGTAGGGGGAGTCCAGTGCCATCAGACCCTAAAAAGAGGGGCAGAGAGTCAACATCTCCGTTCTCAAGATTTAGACTGGAAGGGCAACGAAAACAAAAACGCCCATTTCAAACTACGGGTAGCTGAACTTTCAGCATAGCAGCCTTGGGACTACATGTCTGTCTAGATATTGCTGGTCCAGATGAGAGAATCTAGAAAGGCATTTTGGGAGCAGGTAAATCACTCTCTTGGGTGGTGGACAAACAGCACAAATGAACTCTAATTCAGGGCAGACAAGAAATCACAGAACAAAGCTGTCAAATATTCTCAAGGTAACTCTTGAGGAAGTAAAATGTGGAATGCTGGCACCAGGGGAATGGAGTAGAATTTCTGTAAGGTAACTACTGGTTCCACCACAACTGTGTCTCCTCTACTCCAACAAATCGGCACGTTTTTCAGAGCCAGAATCCTGTGGGTGACTTCCAAACTAGTGTATGTCCTCTTTTGGAGACTGCTGAAAAAAATTACTATAGTTGTCCCTTCATATTCGCTGGGGTTAGGTTCCAGGACCCCTCGTGAATACCCAAATCCGTGAATACTCAAGTTCCATTATATGCAATGGTATAGCAAAATGGTGTCCTGCATATAAGATGGCAAAATCAAGGTTTGCTTTTTGGATTATTATTTTCAAAGAATATTTTCAAGCCGTGAATACTTAAATCCGTGGATACCAAATCCGTGGATACGGAGGGACAACTGTACTTCCTTGTGCCACATACTCCTCATCCTCCAGGCTGCTCTCAAGAGCTGGAGCTGTTTCCTGACTGGGAGATGTGAAGAGAGGCACCCAGGCAGTCCAGGAGGTTGATGGCACTGGGAGGCCCTCTGCATTTCCCAGGGAACCTCCAAGGGGAGACTGCAGGGTCTATTATTCTGCACCTATGATACTGCAGAGGTCCCATCTTCCTCTCATCCTGGGAGAAGGAGAAAAACCGAGCAAATGTACACTTAAGGTGAAGGAAAGGTTAGAAAAGCAGTTTATTCTAAGCAGAGTTCACAACAAGAGGGTATCTCTTTAATGGAAAACTCCTCTCTTCTAGGTACACTTCCTTACAAGTGAGAGCAAAGGTAGTCACCCACCCAAGTTAAGAAAATAAACAAACATCCCTTACACGTCTGGCTAAACATTCCCGAACCTACTCACAGTTTGAAGTTCAGTATGCTGAATTCTGGGAGGCTAGGAGCCATAGCCTTATGGCCAGTCTCTACCAGCATCTCCCATTGCTGTTTTCTGGGTGCTCACCTTAGGGCTCTCTCTGTCTCGTGGCCCCAAGGCAGTACTGTATTTATTACCTCTTCTCCAAAGTCTCTGGAAGGCTGCTACTCTGGAATTCCTCACTAGTCAGTTGACCTGTGACGTCTAATGATGCTGACCCTAATAAAGTGTAACTTTACTCTCATCACCTAGTTAACCCTTGATTTACCTGGTTGCTGTGAGCTGGCCAGATAATGGGGAGAGCCCATTATCACAAGAAGAGTGACTTCAGTCCTCTTCCCCTAAGCTGTGAACTGCAGCTAGGCACTCCCTGGCCTTTTCTCCTGCCTGCCTGCCCCATCCTACCCCAGCCAGTAAATGTCCATGGCACTACACTTTCTCCTGCTCCCTGGAGGCAGCTTTCCAGGTGCAGAACTGCACAGAGAGAGCATTACATTCTGCCCTTGTGATGTGGAATTGCACTCACAGTGGGTCTTTGCTAGACACAGACTTGATAGATTACTCCAGTATATGAGCACACCAGCAAGACTGATATATGTGCAGAAATGGAATAAGTTATCATTACCTAATAGGGATGAATGGTTGTTGAAACTGACAGATTGGGCAGAAATGGACAAATTCATAGAATCATAGAATTGTAGAGTTGGAAGAGACCACGAGGGCCACCCAGTCCAACCCCATTCTGCCATGCAGGAATACACAATCAAAGCATCCCTGACAGATGACCATCCAGCCTCTGTTTAAAGACCTCCAAGGAAGGAAATTATCTTGTTCAATTAAAGAAAAACCATTAAGGACATTTTAAAAAGATTGGAAACCTTTCATGGACTTCTTGCAAAAAAGAAAAGACAAAAGAATATGATTTGATAACCTGGAGTTTTGACCATTATTAAGGATTTGATATGTGGAAGAAGTTTAATATGTAGTTGTATTCAAAGACATCTCCATGTTATCTGGAATATCAGTAAGCAAGGGGATCTTGTAGCACTTATTAAAGTAACTGAGAAAAAGAAGCTGTAGCATAAACTTTCATAGACTTGGTCTACTTCCTGAGATGCATGGAGTTGTATTCAAAGAAGTTTAATTATGTTGTGACTGAGTATAACTACTGAGAAGAAAGTTGGAAGTGACCTCTCATTTTTTTTCCCTTGCTTTCCTTTTTTGGGTATTTCTAGTTTTTAGTGTACAGGTTGGTGCCCCCCACCCCATTTACGCAGGATTGGTACCCACATTTCACTTACCTGTGGTTAAGGGGGAAAGGTCTCTCTACGCAACTGGAGGACCATGTGGTCACTCTAGGCACTGGGAGGTCCTCCAGTGCAATTCTATGATCATGTTCTGCTGGAAGTTGACCATAGAGTCATGCCAGATGCCTAGAGGTATCCTCTCTAGGCATTTTCTAGGTTTTCCTAGATAATTCTATGGTATTATATGGTGGTTCGCTGTTATATGTGGTTTTGCATATCTGCTGTAAGTGTGGGAGTGTATACTAATTAAAAAAAACAGATTTTCCAGTTCATTTGAATTAACTCCACCCCTCCCACACCATACAAGATGCCAAATTAGATAGCTAAATGCAAAGCATTCTTCTGGGAATATTTTAGCTACATGCCCCCTGTTAAAGAGGTTGCAGTCAAATGAGGATGTGGATAACATCTGCATTGACCTTTGTCTACATACCTCCCCCCCTACATTTCATACTGAAGATCACATAGCATCCTGCTTTTTATGACTTATAATATTTGAAATTTTTATTGAAATTAGGTTTTTAATTTATGTTGTGTTTTTAAACATGTCTTTTAATAATTGTAACTATTCATGGTAATTGTTTAACTCTTGTAAACTTTTGTAATGTTTTAGTTGCATTTTTTAAACTACTGTAAACTGCTTGAATTCCATCTTGGGAGAAAGGCAGGATATAAATCAAATAAATAAGTAAATAAATAAATGAAATAGTGCCTTACCCGGCAATAGGGTTCCTTTGCTTGTATTTCTTTAGAGTTTATCAGTTTCAGCCCCCGGACATTGTTCTGTAACCCTCTCTTGTACAGAGCCTTGAGCCTGGGAATTTCTTCCTGTTCAACTGCAACTATCAGCTGCAGAGGAAATGAGAAATGTGTGTTGCGGACATTGTGCCAGCCAC
This sequence comes from Gambelia wislizenii, assembly GCA_030847615.1. Taxonomy (NCBI): domain Eukaryota; kingdom Metazoa; phylum Chordata; class Lepidosauria; order Squamata; family Crotaphytidae; genus Gambelia; species Gambelia wislizenii. The sequence goes on along the minus strand of JAUMIR010000001.1, from coordinate 495,877,537 downwards.
AGAGCAGAAATGCAAGAACTAACAAGAACTAACATAAAATGACCATGTTGTAGAATGGGTTAGGATTAATATTATGCCATGTTGACTAAATACAAATTTGATTAATTAATTTTAATCCTGTTTTCATGCTAGAAAAATCTTGAAAAATCTCAGGTTCTTCAGTAAATAAGGGCCTCAACAATTCTGTCAGGTTGGCTGATAAAGAAAATTCTACTAAGGAAAATTCTTTGAAATTTATAAGCTTGCAAACTGCATCATCATCATCATCATAATCAGAAGAAGAAGAAATTGGTTTAGTGACTGATGGGCATTATATAATTAATATTTCTTAGAAAAAAGATGTAATGCAACCTCACCTTGGGGCTCTGGTACACTGAGCAATGGATACTTAAATGCTATAAATAAATAAATAGCAAAAGAGAAGCAGTTGATAGGGAAAACCAAATGTGTGGTAACAGAATAGAAGGAAGAAAAACAAAAACAATAACAGAAGGCTAATAATCTAAAATGTGATGCAGCCCACCCCCCAGGACTCTAAAATAATTTCCAGGCCTGATGTGGTCTTATATAGACACTAGTTACAGTTGTCATCACATAGAAGAGCCTGGCACAGAAATATGTAAATTTACATTAAAATCCAATTAACATGCAAATGATAATGTTTAATTAACCAACAGCTATTCTGAAATACTGGAAATAAGTTTCTGAATTACAGAAAGCCATCCTTCCAGTTTAGCTGTTTCTGTCACATGGCCAGAGGTTATTAATTGGGATGAGTCTAGAGCAGTGGTTCTTAACCTGTGGTCAGGGGACCCCCAGGGGTCCATGATGTCCTCACAGGGGGTCCGCGAAGGCTTGAAGGCTGCTTGGCCCACCTCCTCCCTACAGTGGAGTGGCCACATGACAGGAGCCAAGGCAAAGGCTGGCTGATTTGGCCTGCGCATTGCCATTCAATCCACTCCAGCCACAAACTTGCAGGAAGAAACAGGAGAAAAGTCTTCCCTTGCCCTCCAATGCCCCTGAGGGAAGGTTTAATGGATGTTGTAATTGTATTATCATCATCATCATCATCATCGTCATCGTCATCGTCATCATCAGGTATTATTGTTTTTATTATTATTAGGGTTTTAAATCTTGAGTTAAGTCTTGGTGGTCTGTGGCAACAAAAGATATTTAAAGGGGTCCTGGTAAAGAAAAGGTTAAGAGCCACTGGTCTAGAGCTCTTTAGAACAGGGATAAGGAACTTAAGGGCCAAATTCAGTTTCAGAGAAGTTTTCCCGGATATGTTCCAGTGGTGGTGGTGAATGCCAAAGGCAAAAGGATGGGACCAAAATACTAGCATGTTTTATCCCATAAAGGAGAAGGGGGATAGGCTGGTGAGTCCACACAACAGGGCTTTCTCTATAGTCACGCCCCAGCTATGGAACTTCCTCTCAATGGAAGTCAGGCTGGCTCCAGCTCTTCTGAGTTCCTGGCAGGCAGTGATGAGTCTGCCATTTCATTTGATGCACTGTAATCTTGAAATTAGGGTGTCTGCTCTGGCTGTTTTTTTTTTTTAACACTGCTTTTGTCTGCTTTTAGAACTATGCTTAAAGAGGAGTATGGACTGTTTTTAATTGGTTTTTAGTTATTTATTTACTATTTTTAAAGTGTTTTTTGTCCATCGGGTATTGCCTCAGGGGGACCGGTGGGTTGAGAGGCAATGGGTGAATGCCTTGAATAAACAAAAAAAGGGCGAATGGCATTGGAGGTACCACAAAGGGCTGGACTGGGAGGCTGGATTCAGCTCCAAGGCTTGAAGTTCCCCACCCCCTCCACTTTAGAAGAAAATACCCAGAAGTTTGAGAAGAGCCCTTGCTCCCATCCTTTCACCTATAATACAAGCCACTGAACTTAAAAATCAAAAGGTGCAGCACCCACCTACCATACCTTGCCGCACTGCTTATACGGGATTCCCTTTCTGTCACAGTATTCATAGCAGAGGCCAGATCCCTCCACACACAGCTTCGCTTTTAGTGATCCTGGGGTGTAGTAGATTCCGCTGTGAATAACACCACTGTTGTGTCCACTTTGATGGACAGCTAAATAAGGAGATGAGTTATAAATGTAGAGACATCTTTAAATATGAGCTGTATGAACCTTAGGAGGCTTTAAAAAAATTTTTCCAATTCATTAGGGACATTTATTTATTATTTGGCTATTTATTATTTATTAAAAGATAGTTAAACCATTCTTCATTTGTTTATAAAATGAGAGTAAAAAAGAAAGTCATCTTGACTACATGAAACAACACAAAATACAGTACAACCATAACACAACTTCAAACTGCGGTAAGATACAGAAGATACAGGAGAACATAACAATCAGCTAAAATGTTTTGAACATGCAATACATATATTTATTGTGGATCCTTCTTCTTTGGAGGTTTTCAAACAGAGATTGGATAGCCATCTGTCAGGAATGATTTGATTGTGTATTCCTGCATGGCAGAATGGGTTGGACTGGATGGCCCTGGTGGTCTCTTCCAACTCTATGATGCTGTGATTCTATTTAAATATTTGCTGGAAGAACCTGGTTTCACTATTTGGGCTCTACCACTTCAGACTGCAACTGAGGGTTCAAATTATACACTGCTCCATAAACATATATTCTCTATAAGCAGAGGACCAAGTCTTTGTCTGGCCTTCTCTCCATAAAATAAGGGGTTTTGTGTAGAAATTATTTCTCCCACCCTAGCCCCATAGGACAGCATGGTATCATATGAGCTTCCACCTCAAGTCTGGTATCTTCTACCATAATCCTCAGTGAGAATTTGGCTCATCTAGAAAGATGATGCCCCATCCTAAATGGTCTGGTCCTGAGCAGGGCTGTTGATAACAGGGTGACCTGGCGGTCTCTCATTCACAGGGTCACCTTAAGTCAAAGCCAACTTGACAGCAGTTTACATCAACAAAATAGTTGGGTCCATAAATGGTGTGGTTAAAATCTATCAGTGCTTATGGCAGTCCACAGAGTAATTCCACGTGACCACCATTTTGTGCTCTCCAAGACTACTCTTACAGCCAAATTGTAAATGTGAGGAAGATGGAGGCAGTAAAGCTGAGAGTCAGCAGCAGCTCAGTTGATGAAATACAATTATAACGGGCCTGATGGTACCAATATGTAGGACAGGAACCTGCCCTTTCTTGTTTGTCCAGCCCAGTATTGAGTCCTCTCAGAGAGTGGGGGTTTTGAGAGTCTCAGGCAAAGGTTGTTCCCAGCCTGGCTACCTGAAATCTTTTTACTTCAGGGATGGATTACATGTGGCCCTCCTGATATTGCTGAACTGCAACTTCCATCATCCCACTTCTTGTCTGAATTCAAGGTACTTGTGATGGCATTTAAAGCCCTAAACAGTCTGAGACCTCAATACTTGAGGGAGTGCCCTTTCTTATATATGGCTATCCAAGGACTGAGGTCTGCTTGAGGGGGGTGGGTCCTCTGTGTCTCCATCCTCTCATCCTAGGCACCACAGCTGTGGAACGCTTTCCCCTTGGAGGCCTGATTGGAACTAACACTGGTTTCATTTAGACTCCATGTAAAGACATGGCTGTTTATTATTTCAAAATGGTAATGTGCATGGTTTTAAAACTCTTTTAAACTTTTAAATTTGGTTAAACTTGTTAAACATATATAATATGTTTTCAGCCGATTAAAAGTAATATTTGTTGTCTTGAGCCATATATGGCATCTTTAACTCTTTGGAGAAAAGGCTGGATATAGATATACATTCATCCCTCCACATTTGTGGGTTAAGCATTCGCAGATTTGATTATTCATGGATTTGATTAATATGTTTTCTCTAGGCATTTGTAGGTCCTCCAATGCAACTCTATGGTCAACTTCCACCAGAAATGCCTAGAGAAGTATTCTCTAATGTAAAAAAACAGTGGGCCTATGTTTATGGTTTTTCCACTTTTGCAGGACTGCTGTGCCCCTAATCCCTGCAAAAGTTGAGGGCCGACTGTATTAAATAAACATTGCCCTGACTTAAAAAGTTGGAAGGATTAAGAGGTATTGTATTATAATGCACTTAAATGAATGGAAACATAAATCTTATATAAATGATTATTCAGATCTGGTGGTGTGGAATGCTACCATCACACATGGTGAGTAATATTCATACTTTTAACCCAGAAGGGGAAAAAAACTGCAGATATATTAACTGGCCAGATGTCCAGATGTAAACATTTTTCTTGTGAAGGTAACGAGTAGACATCATTTTATACTAACCCATATAGGTTTTTTGAGATGAAATGTGTCAAAATAATTTATGCTTGATGAGCTCACATTACTAGAAAGCTTTGTGGAAAAATGCCTTAATCCATTTAGGAGGAAATTCACAGATTGCTAATCTGAAATAAGAGATTTCTGTTCAAGAGCAACTGATGTTGGAAGGCAAAAGATACCAGAAATCCCATAGGGATATTAAAGGAGTAATGTAAAATTGACATTGTACAGAAGATATTTATGTTGGATTGTGTCCAAATAGACTATGCTATTTAATATGCATGAAAGAAAATAAACCCAGAAGAAGGAGCACCAGGATGCTAGAAATCCATGAGCAAAAACAAAACAGAAGGCTGTGAGTTGTTTTGTCAGTTCAGATCTCATACCTAACTCTTTCTCCTTTTCCAACACACCAAAAACGAGAGAAGGATGCCGCAAACTCAGCTCCCTGGCAGATGCCAGCCCCACAATTCCAGCGCCAATTACAGCAACATCAAAGGTGCTATTAAAAGTGAGTTTGAAAAGAACTATTACAAGTTATGTTCTCCACACTTGGAAAGAGCTTCTTTTAGTAATTACCTATCCAAACATTGTTGAGTTTTTACAACTCCATTTCAATAACAATACTCGATACTAGCAGTAAATCCATAAGATAGCCAAGATGCTGTAGTGAGCAGAGTCTTACATTAGGACAAGGCAGAATCAGGTTCAAATCCCTGATGGGCTAGGAAACTCACATGGTGACCTTGGGCCAGTCCTTATTGCCTAGCCTACCTCACAGGGTTGTTGTGAGTGTAGAATGGGATGGGTGGTAGAGAAAATAAGTGTTGCCTTGATCTCCCTGGGGCAAAAGGTGAGTTAAAATGAAATAAAGGCAATTTGCATCTGCATACGTGTTCTAGAGTGCAATAGAAATTGAAAAACAGAAATCATGCAATGAAATAAACTTACAGTCACGCAGATATAATTCTTATCCCCATAAGCAATGAACTTTGTACTATGGGGAAACAGCAGCATCAGAAACTAGTAGCTTCCAGATCTGACTTCTCTGTTTTCAATCCAGATAACAGAGCCACTCTGGTATAGTAATTTGAGTGTTGGACTATGACTCTGGGAGACCAGGGTTCTAATCTCTGCTCAGACACGGAAATCTCCTGGGTGACCTTAAGCAACTCATACTCTCTCAGTCTAAGAGAAAGGCAATGGCATTATCTCTGAATAAACCTTGTCAAGAAAACCCTGTGACAGGTTCATCTTGGGGTCATTGTAAATCAGAAACAACTTGAAGGCACTCAGTAACAACTTCACCTAAGGGCCATTCATGTAGCCATTCAGAATGCATCTTCCAGCATTCTTCACCATTGCCTATGCTGGCTAGGGCTGCTGGGGGCTGAGTCCAGCCACACGTGGAAGGCTACATAATTCCCACACCTAGTTTTAGCTAAGCACTCCAGAAAACCTCCTTTCAAGCCAGATTGTGTTGCTGTTGTGTGCCTTCAAGTTGTTTCCGACTTATGGCGACCCTAAGGTAAACAGATTTTCTGAAGATTTTCCTTGGGTTTTTTTCCGGGCTGTGAAGCTGTGTTCTGGAAGAGTTTATTCCTGACGTTTCGCCTGCATCTGTGGCTGGCATCTTCAGAGAATGGTTGGGGAGGAGTTGGGGGGGGTGTTATATGCTGTGAACCCCTGTAGGGGAAGATATGTAAATTTGTGTATTTGAATGGCTAGTTTCTGAGTGGAGACATGCAAGGAGAATTAGTGTCTGTTTGGCTAATTAACCAACTATTAGCCAAACAGACACTAATCCATGGCTTAATGGTTGGTTAATTAGCCAAACAGACACTAATCCTCCTTGCATGTCTCCACTCAGAAACTAGCCATTCAAATATACAAATTTCCATATACTCCCCAACAGGGGTTCACAGTATATAAACTCCACACACACTCCTACCCATGCCAGCCACAGATGCAGGCAAAAGGTCAGAAGTAAACTCTTCCAGAACACGGCCTCACAGCCCAGAAAAAAACCCAAGGAAAATCTATGGATGCTGGCCGTGAAAGCCTTCGACTTCACAGATTTTCTGAAGCTGAGAGTGTAGAACTTGCCCAAGGTCATCCAGTGGGTTTCCATTCCAGAAAACCTCCTTTCAAACCAGACATAGAATATATCAAATCCATCTCTCATCCAAGCACTCATGAATTCAAACATACTGGATGTACACTTTCCAAATTCCATGGGCCTGTTTCTAAAGTCAGATCTAAATCCTGATCCCAACTATGAAATATGTTAGCAATTTCTAGCAAACAGTCTAATACCTGGTTAGGTAATTTCCCCAGATGGCATGGTCTAACTTCAGTCATCCCCAAGCCAGAGTCCACCAGAAATTAGAAGCTTCAACCAGAGTTGGGAGGGAAAAAAAACCCAAAACCATTTTTTTTTGTTTAAACCATTTTTTAAAACTAGTGGGGTGGGGTTTTTTTTTGTTTTTTGTTTTGCATTAAAACGAATATATGACTAGATCAGAAAATTAAGTAGCAAAATGCAGTTTAGATGTTATGGCCACTAGCATAAATCATATTTGTTCTTTTAAAAGTGTTCTTTTAAAGCAAGTTGTTTTGGTTAATTGAAAGGTTTGTTTCTGAATGGCATTTCTTGCACTATAAAATAAAGTGATTAAAAAGAAGCAACTAACACTGGATACTGGTTTAACAATGAACAACTGCCGATAAACTGTTAAAGTTAAAATGTTTAAATTAAAACAGTCACTGTAATAGGGTTGGAAAATAGGAATAGGAGCCAGACTTTTTAAAAAAATGAATAATCAATTAAAAGCAACAGGAGTGGTTTTTTTTTAAAGTGATTTGTTTTAAACCAACCAACCTGGCTTCAACCAGCCCCCACCGGCTCTCCAGTGTTTCAGGAAGAAGTCTTTTAAGCATCATACCAATACTGTACCATTTTGACTAGGTATGCATGGCACTTGCCTGTTTTATTTATTCAATATCCTGACCTTCCCCTAAGAAATAGGTACAGTACTAGCTTCCCACTGCAGAAACCTTTAGACCAGGTTGTGCTTGAAGCAGCCAGTGGTGCAATGTTTTTTGTCGTATAGAACAGAAGTTCTCAAATTTCTTTAAAACTGTATTTTATTTGATATTTTGTGAGCTGCTTTGGGTCCCTGCTAGGAGAAAGACGGTATACAGTATAAATTAAATAAGCAATTTCAAGGACTGTACTGAGAGAGTCTGTTCTATCATAGACGTTTAGGATAGGTAGTTATTCAACTGGTACAGCTTTCCCCATCTTTATGATGAAGGGGGCAGCACCTGAGGAAATTCTGCCAGTAAAACAGCATGTGTTCAAGACACACAGAAGCCCTGCCAGAAAAAGTAGCAATGTTACATGTTCATTCTTGCCTCTTTCTTCATGAAGGTTGCTATCTCCTAATAATAATAATAATAATAATAATTACTGAAGAAGGAATTTCAGCAGGTGTTGCTTGTCACACAACTAGGTAACAAGCAATACCTGATGAAAAGCCCTCTTTCTACACAAATGTTAATGGGACAGGAGGCAGCTCCAGTTTTCACTCTGGCAACCTTACTAGGGATAAGCTATTCCTGGGAGTTGAAGTCCAAAACATCTGGAGGACCAAAGTTTGGAAAACCCTGTTGTAGCCTAGAGCAGTGATTTCCAAACTTTGTTTCGTCAGGTTTTTGGACTCCAACTCCCAGAAGCCCCAGCCAGGTTTGTCAACAGCCAGGAATTCTGGGAGTTGAAGTCCAAAACATCTGGAGGACCAAAGTTTGGAAAGCCCTGTTGTAGCCTAGAGCAATGATTCCCAAATCTTGTTTCGTCAGGTTTTTGGACTCCAACTCCCAGAAGCCCGAGCCGGGTTGGTCAACAGCCAGGAATTCTGGGAGTTGAAGTCCAAAACATCTGGAGGAACAAAGCTGGGAAACCAAGGGGGAAGCGGGGACGGGACGACGAGGCGTCTCCCCTACCTCCTCGGGCGGCCGTCGCGGCTGCTGCTGGTGCTGCTGCTGCTGAGGGCCCGTGAGGGAAGCGCGGCCTGGCCCGACCACGACGCCGAAGCCAAGGCCCGGGGCCGCCGCCAGCGCTTGGCCGCCACACCGCCCACCCTGGCCCCCAGCGGCACCATGTCGGGCCCGTGAGTGGGGTGGCAGCGGCGGCGGCGGCTCCTCCTCCTCCGGCGGCTCCTTTCTCCGCCTCGCCCACAGCTGCGGAGGAAGGCCCCGGCTGAGCCACGGTGAGGCCCTACTAGGCCGCGGAGGCGCCCTTCCTTCCCTCCTCCCTCAGGCTTCTTCCCCCACGGAGAGGGTCTCCCCACTTCCACGGAGAGCCTAGGAACCTTATGTGGCGGGTGGGTGGGTGAGGGGCAGGAGGTGGGACGACCTTGGGAACGTTGCGTTTTTTTGGGGGGACTACAACTCCCAGACGCCCCCAGCCCTCAGGCTGTCGGCGGATCCTGGGAGCTGTAGTTCCTCCCCCGCTAAAGCAACCTTCCCGAGGTCTTTCTCTCGTCCTGAAAGAGGAGGCCGGGGTTGACTAGGCCGCAGTGGGGACCCCCCCAAGCAACGCAGCGACGCTCTAGACCAGGGGCTCTTCACCAGGGACCCCCTTTCAATATATTTTGTTGCCCTGGACCCCCAAGGCTTAACACCAGATTTAAATCCCTAACAACAACAATAATAACAATAATTCCTAATCATCATCATAATAATACCATGACACCAGTGGCTCTTAACCTTTTCTTTACCAGGGACCCCCTTCAATATCTTTTGTTGCTGCAGAGCCCCAAGGCTTAAATCAAGATTTAAAAGCCTAGACAACAATAATCACAATAATAATAATAATAATAATAATACTGTAATAATACAATTAAACCAGTGGCTCTTAACCTTTTCCTTACCAAGGACCCCCCTTTCAATATCTTTTGTTGCCACGCCCCCCCCCAAGGCTAAGATTTAAAACCCTAACAACAACAATAATAACAATAAGACTTTTCTCCTGCTTCTTCCTCCCAGTTTGTGGCTGGAGCAGATTAAATGACAATGCACAGGCCAAACAAGTCAGCTAGTTCTTTCCTTGGCTCCTTTCACGTGACCGCTCCACTGTGGGGAGGAGGTGGGCCAAGCAACCTTCAAGCCTTCATGGACCCCCTGTGAGGACTTTGCGGACCTCTGGGGATCCCCGGACCCCAGGTTAAGAACCACTGCTCTAGATTGCGGTATGCCCAGAACTAGAATTCAGAACATGTTCCTACAGATGAGGAGATTGATTGTTAAAAGTTTTGGAGTTGGCAGAGATGGATAGACTTTCACCTTGAACGATAGAATAAAATTACTAGACTTTGATTTTAATTGTTTTAAGTTATAATGATTTTTAATGCTTTTTTGTGAGCTGCCTTGGGTTCTACTTTGGGAGTAAGGCAGCATATACTGTATAATCCAGCGTATAAAATGACTGGGCATATAAGACGAACCCCCCAATTTCCAAACAAAAATCTAGGCTTAGGCATATATTCGTCATATAAGCCCCCCCCCCAATTTGGCTGGCTGGCTGACTGGCTGACTGGCTGGGGGAGCCTTGCCAGCTGATCCTCTTTGTTTCCCGAGGATCTCCTCGTGAGTTGGGACAGGATCCGCTAGCAGGGCTCTCCCAGCCAGCCAGCCAGGCGCAACATTCGCCCCCCTCTTCAACCTTCCAGTCAAACTTGACTCGAAGGTGGAGGAAAGGGGTGAAAATGCCCAGTTTGCCTCAGCAGCCCCCTTCCCTCCATCTTGGCTCTTCCGAAGGGGACCAAGGCGGGGGAAAGGGGGGCGGCCGTGGCAAACCCCTAGATTCGCCCCCTCTCCCCACCTTCAAGGAAGGTGGGGAGAAGGGGAGAAGATGCCCTGTTTGGCTCCGCAGCCCCGATGCCTCCTTTTGGGCTCCCTTGCGAAGGGAGCCCAGAAGGAGGGATCGGGGCTGGGGATCCAAACCCCTATATTCGCTCCCTCTCCCCAGCTTCAAGGAAAGTGGGGAGAAGGAGCGAAGATGCCCCGTTTGGCTCCGCAGCCCCGATGCCTCCTTCTGGGCTCCCTTGCGAAGGGGCTGCAGAGCTAAACGGGACATCTTCGCTCCTTCTCCCCACCTTCCTTGAAGGTGGAGAGAGGGAGTGAATCTAGGGGTTTGGCTTCCCAGCCCCGATCCCTCCTGGGCTCCCTTCGCAATACCTCCTTCTGGGCTCCGTTGCGGAGCCAAACGGGGCATCTTTGTTCCTTCTCCCCACCTTCCTTGAAGGTGGAGAGAGGGAGCGAATCTAGCGGTTTGGCTCAGCAGCCCCACTTGCCCTGCCTTTGCTCCCTTCGGAAGGGAGCCCAGAAGGAGGGATCCGGGCCGCGGAGCAAAATGGGGCATTTTTGCCGTTTTCCCCCACCTTCAAGGAACATGGGGGAAAAGGGCGAATCTAGCGGTTTGCCTCGGCCACTGCAGAGGCGATCTAGCGGTGGCCGTGGCAAACCGCAATGTTCGCCCTCCTCCTCTGTCTTCCATTGCTCCCCAAAGAGGGAGAAGGCAGAGGAGGGGGGCGAATGAACTGCTAAACACTTTGCTTCACCCCCCTGCCCCATCTCCTGCCTCTTCGGTCCGTTTGCGAAGAGGTAGGAGATAGGGAGGCAGGCGAAGCAAAAGTATATCTGGCGTATAAGATGACCCTCAATTTTGGAGGGCATTTTTGAGTGTTCAAAAGTCATCTTATATACGGTAAATTAAATAAATAAATAAAATTAGGCAATTTTTTGAAAGACTGGGGGCCGTTTCTTGAAGAAGAAGGAAAAGAAGATTATAGTTGCAGATCTTGGTGCTTGAAGTGTTTATGTTTTACCTTTAGTTCAGAAGCAGGATTTAGGTAGATTAATTTTTTTAGTAGTTAACAATATTTTGTGTTAATTTTCTTGGGTTGGAATGGCAGGAAGTCAGTTGTTTGTATATATATTTTGTTTGGGTGAGGTTGGGGCGGATATTGTTTGTGTTGTATTGTAAGATGTTATGTTGTATTGTACTGTTGTCTATGTGTTTTAAATTTATTAAATGAAACGTAAATAATAATAACAATGATGATGATGCAACCCTGTGTACCAAGGATGGGCTGCTGTCAGAGTTTAGGGCACTGCTGGGGTTGCATTTCCCTTGAAGGAGCTGGGAGTGCACCTAGATCAATCCCTGACACTGGAGGGCCAAATGGATTCTCTGGCATGGAGTGCTTGGCCCCAGTCTTGACTGGTGCACCAGCTATGACCTTTCCTGGACAGAGATAACCTAGTGAGAGTAGTCCATGCTCTGGTAACCTCCCGACTAGGCTACTGCAATGCACTTCATGTAGGGCTGCCCTCGAAGAAGACTCGGAAGCTGCAGCTTGTGCAAAATACAGCTGCTTGATTGCTGACTGGAATATCGTAGACAGCATGTAATGGCAGTCTTGAACGAATTCTGCTGGCTGCTAATATGTTTCTCGTCTGAATTCAAGGTGCTTGTGATTACCTTTAAAGCCCTACATGGCTTGGGACCTTGATACTTGATGGAGCACCTCTCCCCATTTGTGCTTGCCTGAGGATTAAGATCTGCTGGGCGGGCTCCCCCGCATTCCACCAGTGAGATCAATACGCTGTGTCGGGACATGGGAGAGGGTCTCGGCCATGGCACCCCAACTATGGAATGCCCTTCCCCTTGGAGGCCCAACTGGTGCCAACATGTCATTTAGGTGCCAAGGTCAAACTTGGCTGTTCGCCAAAGCCTTGGGGCCTCATTAATGCAACCCAAAAACAGTTATTTATAGTTTTAAAAACTTTTAAATGTTTTTAAAAATCAGTTTTAACTCATGATGTTGTTTAATATGTTTTTAGCTTACTGTATTTAAACTCTCTTGTGGTTTTAGTCTGTTTAACCTCTTTTAATGTTATTGTAAGCTGCCCTGAGATCTCTTGATATAAGATATAAGGAGGGTGTAAACAGAAAACTGGAGAGGGCTCCTGTACTTTTAATGATTTTGAAGAAGAGGGAATTTCAGCAAGCATTGCCTGTTATCTGATTGTTTGACATGCAATACCTGCTGAAATCCCCTCTTCTTCACAACCATTAAAAGTACAGGAGCCTCCTCCAGTTTTGAATCTGGCAGCCCTGGGGGCTGTGTTAGACCCTTGGGGAACATGGATGGCTGCACCCCTTAAATGTGCAGGTTTTCAAGATCTGAAGACAACCTCCAAAGGCCACATATTTTTGTCACTTTTTGTGTGATCTAATAAACATATTTCCACAATATGGATTTTGGAATTTGTCTTTGGCAACCCAGTTGTCTTTTAGCTTCTCCCAGATTCCTTTGTGTGCAACAGAGGAATAGATACCTTTTTATTCATGTATGCTAACCTCTGTTTTAACTTTAATTTCACTTTTAGTCTTATATATATATATATTTCCTTACACAGAAATCCAGCGAGCTGACGCAGTTGTGACTGTTAAGAAGCTGCATGATGCTGATTGAAGCTTTGACACGCCAAGCAAACGTATGGAAGAAATTGACCTCCTGTGATGGACGCCGGCATTTCTGGGGTTGGCTAAACAGTGTTTTCAACAAGTAAGAACACAAGGCAGGAATAAAGAACAATGACCCAGCATTCTACATCAGCTACTTAACTAAGTAACCTCTCCTGTCCCAACACCCACAAACCTGACAGAAATGCCATTCATCACTGGAAGACTGGATCTCCTTCTCCCCATGCACCTGATGCCCAATAAAGTAGGTGGGAGAGGAGAGTTACAATCGTGGCAATAGTGTTACAGTCATGAGTAAGGCTGCTGCCACACTGCAGAAATAATGCAGTTTGACAGCACTTTAACTATCATGGCTCCATCCTATGGAATAGTGGGATTTCTAGTTTGTTGTGGCACCAGAGTTCTCTGATATCTCACAAAACTACAAATCCCAGAATTCCATAGCATTGAGCCATGACAGTTAAAGCGGTGTCAAATTATTATTTCTTCAGTATGGCAGCAATCAAAGTAGTGATTGTAACTCCCCCTTCCCACTTTCTTTACTGGGTGTCAGCTGTACTGAGAGAAGGAAGTCCATTCTGTGGGTGATCACAGCATGGGTAAACGATATTTCTGTCAGGTTTGGGAGGGTGAGGACAGGAGAGGTTACTTAGGCCAAATCCACACTACACAAATAATCCAGTTTGATACTTTATTATTTGCCATGGTTCTCTCCTATTGAATCCTGGTATGTGTTCTTTAGCCTTGTCTGCCAAAGAATGCTGGTGCCTCACCAAACTACAAATCCCAGGATTACATAGTTTCAAACTGGATTATTTGTAGCGCAAAATGTGCCTGCGTAAATCACTCACAGGATGTCAGTCACTACGTATAATCTAGACACTGTACACATGTGGGAAGTGGGGGGGAGAAAACAGATTTTATTGCCACTGAAGAGATGCTGAGGGAGAAAGACGATTGCAGGTCTCCCACAAGTCCCGTGAAAGTGGGTTGTGGAGGATAGAAACTGAATCTGAAATAAGTCTTACTCAATTATGCAGCTTGTGTTAGAGCTATTTTACATGTACGGTATGTATGTGCATCGGGTCTGAAACATGGGTCACCTATCGCCACCGCTTACGACTCCTCGAACACTTTCATCAGCACTGTATACGCACAGTCCTAAATATACACTGGACTGATTATGTGACAGATGTTGCTGTCCTTGAGCAAGCAGGGATCACCAGGATTGAGGCCATGATATTGAGAACACAGCTGCGCTAGGCAGGGCACGTTTCTAGGATGGAGGACCATCGCCTCCCCAAAATAGTACGGTGAACTCGCCACGGGTCATTGTAAGAGGGGCACTCCAAAAAAGTGATACAAGAACTCCCTGAAGCAACATCTCAGGCTCGGCCAAATTGATCGCCAACAATGGTCCGCCCTGGCCTCACATCGGGAGGCATGGAGACGCACTGTCCACAATGCTGCAGCCTTATTTGAGAACTCATGCTGAACAAGTCTTGAAGAGAAATGACAACGCAGAAAAGAATCATAACCCGGAAACATCACCCAAGGAGACCTTCTGCTGTGCTTTCTGCAACCGGACTTGTTTATCTCGGATTGGCCTTTTTAGTCATCAGTGCGCTTGCAGAAAGCGTGGGATGAGTCCTTCCTGAATCTTCGCTTGCGAAGAAAAGCCGCAGAACAATTTGAAACTAGCTCTGATAGCCTTTGTGGCTGAAGAGCAGGGTATAAATACCTAATTAAATTTTAATTTTTAAAAAAAAAATTAAGTTGTTATAAAAGAGTGAATTTTGGATACATGAGATTTAAGAAACTGTCTAAATTGATTTTAAGATTTGTCTATATATAGGCTTGAAGAGTCAGACGATTAGAAGGGATATTGTTATCAGAGAGGGGTGTTTTTAAAAATAACTGTGGAAAAAAAACTTGCTCTGCTTCCTCATTAACAGGGTGGACTATGAACGGATCCAAGCTGTCGGCCCAGACAGAGCCGCTTCGGAGTGGCTCCTTCGATGTGGAGCGTTTGTACGATACCATGGATTTGATAAATGGCAGCAAGATTACAATGGCCTCCCTACTGGGCCATTAGGGAAATACAAGATACAAGCAATAGATGCCACAGACTCTTGCATCATGTATAAGGGATTCGATTATTTGGGTAAGTAGATCACAGTTGACTCTGCGTACTATATATATTTTTTAAGTGTCATTGAGTCATTTCTGACTTATGGCCACCCTAGGGGGTTTTCTTGGCAGAATTTGTTCAGAGGTGGTTTGCCCTTGCCTTCCTCTGAGGCTGAGAGTATGTGACTTGCCCAAGGTCACTCAGGGGGTTTCCATAGCCAAGCAGGAAGTCAGACCCTCATCTCCCAGTGTCCTGGTCTAACACTCAAACCACTATACCATGCTGGCTCTCGTGCATACTATAAACCATTCCCCCCCACCCTCTTTCAAAAGTCCCAAGTCAGCATTTTTGTTCCTTTAACCCAGCCTTTCCTAGCCAGGCACCTTCCAGTTGTTATTAGCTATAGCGCCCATCATCTCAGCAAGTACAACCATACCACTCTGGCTAGGGATAATAGGGATTTATTTATTAAATAAAATATTTCTATCCAGCCCATTGTGGGGGATCTCAGAAACTGTGCCTACAAACACTTTTAAACACTTCTAGATTAAAATCATAAATAAATTAAACAATATAAACTTATAAAACAAAACAGCAGTTAAAATAACTTTAAAGGCTGCAGCTATTTAAAACCATGTGCATTTACCCTTTGAAGTAAATGGGAACTTGAAGGCTTTAATACAAAGCCATGTTTTGGCGCTGGAGAAAAATCAAGATTGGCTCCTGTCAGATCTCCAGGGGAAGTGCCTTCACCAGGAAAACCCTCCCATCTCTCCCCACTTTGAATGGTCTGCACAGGTGGGACACTGAGGAGGGTTCCTCCTGCAGTCATAGAATCATAGAGTTGGAAGAGACCATAAGGGCCATCTAGTTCTACCACCTCCCCTGCAGGAATACACAATCAAAGCATTCCTGACAGGTGGCCATACTGCTTCTGTTTCAAAATCTCCAAAGAACATGGCTTCTTTCCTCAAAGTTCTTCCTCAAGTGGTATCTTACACTAATAACCATGTAGCTCTAATGGAAAGTAAATTTGTCCCCTAAGTTATTTTCCATACATGTCTCTAATGGTCATATAACACAATGAGACAGAAAGGAGGATCAAGGGATCAGAACAGAAGTGAATGTTAAAATAGTTGAAACCAAAGGATTGACTGGATCTTGGTGTGCACTGAGCTGGTAGATTCTATATCAGAAATATAGGAAGCTACCTTCTCCTGAGTCAGACCAATGATGCATCTAGCCCAGTAGTTTCTCGATCACGTTGGGCTTCTTGTTGAGATGTTGTTGGGCTTCAACTCCCTGTCCCATCTGCTCCAGCCAGCACAGCCAATAGTAAGGGATGCTGAGAGCTCTGATCTGCACTGATATGAAAAGACTTCCAAGGGTGTGAGACTGGTCCTTTCCATGGAGATCGCAGGGACTGAAACTTGCACATCTGTCTGAGAAAGCACTTTGCCAGCAACATCTGGGAAGATGTCCAGGTATTAATGACCACACCGGAATGCAAGCACAGTCAAGCAAAGATTTAGTCAGTAACACAGTACAGAAAGTCAAGGGCTTATGGCAGGCAGCGTGGGTCTAAACAAGTTCATGAGTCAGTAGGAAACAGGCAGTAAGAGCTGTTCGGAAGTGGGATACACTGCCTGGGTGTGTGGTGGAGTCTCCTTCTTTGGAGGTTTTTAAACAGAGGCTGGATGGCTATCTGTCAGGAATGATTTGACTGTGTATTCCTGCAGGGCAGGTGGTAGAACTAGATGGCTCTTATGGTCTCTTCCAGCTCTATGAGTCTGCATGGCAGGGGGTTGGACTGGATGGCACTTGTGGTCTCTTCTGATTCTATGATTCTAGGCAGCAGAGTAATCAGGAACAGTCTGAGGTCAAGGGAGCAAGGATCAAGGCACCAAAGTCAGCAGGAAGCTTTCTCCAGGAAGACAAAGCCTCCATCGCTTCCCCAGCATATATGTAGCAATCAAGGCTTTGTCAGGTGCTTCTTAATGAACAGGTTTTTCTCATAAAGTCTCAGAGATTTCCTTCGAGCTTCCTTTTGAGCTCGCTGCTGGGTGTATGACGGTGGAGGTAAGTCCGTCTCTTCTTCTTTGTCCTTATCTGCATTGGCAGGACTCTCTGCCGGGGCTGGTGCCAGCCCACTGGGGTCAGGCTCTTCTTCTGCTTGAGCCTCCAGGTTGGCAGGGTTCCCTGCTGGCACAGGTGTAGGTAAAACTGTGCCAGGTCCATAGGGCCATTCCCTGCCATGTCCTCCTCCTCTGATTCCATACCCTTATCCAACTCACGGGGCATGACAATATCAAGTGTCTTATCACTGAGCTGCAACCCAGAAAAAAAAAAGCTATTGTTTTTCATCACCAAGGAAAACTTTTTTTGGACCGGCTGTAAAAAGTCAAATGCCTTTGGTTTTTTTGTGTTTTTCCGGGTTGTGAGGCTGTGTCCTAGAAGAGTTTATTCCTATAGCAGAACATGTTATAAACCAACCTGGGCACAAAATGCTATTTGAAAACAGAAATTCTGGACCAGGCTAACAACTATCAGGTCAGAATGCACAGGGAAGCTATTGAAATCCACAAACACCTGGACAAGTTCAACATGAAAGAAGAAACCATAAAAGTAAACAACATTTGGCTACCAGTCCTGAAAAACACCAAAATAAAAACTCAACACATGCAAATGAACATCCCCCCCAGGGACAGGGGGCTTCCTAGCAGATAATGGACCATTAGCTAAATAGACACTAATCCCGCTCACATATCCTCCCACCCTAAGAATTGGACATCCAGCAACTGAATACACAAATTTACATGCTAATCCTCTTCAGCAAGGACTCACAGTATATAAACCCCACAGACCCCTATGCCACCATTCTCTGAAGATGCCAGCCACAGATGCAGGCGAAATGTCAGGAATAAACTCTTCTGGAACATGGCCTCACAGCCTGGAAAAAACCTATGGAAGTCGGCCATGAAAGCTGTTACCCATGCTTGTATTATATCTCACAAATTATGCACACAGCGTTTAGTTATGCAGCATTCCAAATAAGAAGGTAATTTTGCATATTTAAGAGTACCTTTCCAAATGTGGAATAGCACTTCAGAGTACAGTATATGAACAGAATGCTAGAGACTAGTTAAACAGTGGGGGCTGATGGTTTCCATCTTAGTTGGGCAGTGAATCTGCTCTGGTTTTTAGTCTAAACTTTAAAATAGCTGTTTAAGGTGCTGAATCCCCCAAACAGCTTCAGCATTTAAATTTTGGAGGGAATTTGCTGCCCCACCAACATGGAAGGCCCCAGCTGTCATTAAACCTAACCCTTGAGAATCCACTTAGCCCATAAACACTACTGGCCAGTCCTTTATGGAAGCCTTTACCTTTTCCCCAGTTGTGGGATTCAAAGCAGCTTATAACAAATTTTTAAAAATTTGTTAAAAATTCACAAGATACAAAAGTTAAAAAGAGATTGGACAATAAAAAAATTAAAACTAGATTAAAACCTACATCACTAAACACACACATATATAGAGCAGCCCAAAAATTAGCAAGATCCCACACACAGTTCAGGCAAGACAGGCCTTATACAATCACTCATCAAATGCCCATCAAAACAGAAAAGTCATTCCTTGTCTGCCAAAAGGAAGTAGAGAGGGTGCCAGTCTAACTTCTCTTGGAAGAGAGTTCCAGAGCCTGGGGGCAGCCACTGAGAAGGCCCCGTCTCCTGCGTTCCCACCAGATGTATCTGTGGGGGTGGGTGGGACAGAGAGAAGGGCATCCCAAGCAGATCTCAAATATAATAATAATAATAAATTTTTATTTTTAACCCGCCCCTCTGCTCGGCAACTGGGGTGGCTTACAGCAAGATTAAAACAACATCAAGTTAAAACAGTCCTTCCCCATCCTACCCTCCCACCCCTTAAAACTAAATTAAACAAATAGAGAGTTAAAACAAAGATAAAATACAATAAATAAATAAATAAAAGCAACGACGGCGAGGGGGTGGGTAGCAATCAGTCCACTTGAACCGGGAAGTTATTCCAGGAAGGCCTGCCGGAAGAGATCCGTCTTTAGCGCTTTCTTGAAGCTATCAAGAGTAGCGATAAGACGGATCTCATCCGGCAGGCCATTCCAAAGTCTGGGAGCCATAGAAGAGAAGGCCCCCTGGGAGGTCTGCGACAGCCTAGTTTTCATAGGCTGCAGCAGGTTCCTCCCAGAGGACCGAAGTCCTGGCAGGTCCCAAAGCACTGGCAGGTTCTTATGGGAGAATATGGTCCTTCAAATAACCTGGACCTGAGCCATATAGGACTTGATAGATCATCACCAGCACTTTGAATTGTGCCCAGAAACAGGCCAGCAGCCAGTGGGGCTGTTGTTGTAATGTATGTTGTCAGTAAATGATTTGCCTATTTCAGATGGCCTGGAGCATGTTGAGGAAGTCAAATTTTGCAAGTGCATGTACATCCAGGATGACTGCTTACAACGGCTCAGTGAGACTCCAAGCCTGCAGAAAAGTCTGCTACGCCTGTGGATAATTTCCTGCGGGAACGTCACAGACAAAGGTGTCATTGCCCTGCATAAGCTCAGGTACGCAAGTCACCTAGGGATGGCCGTGTGTTTTCCAGGCCACTGTGCCTGCTGCATATCCACTTGCTTTTTCTTGTAGTCACACAAAATAGAGATAGCTTGCACACCTTCAAACCACGGGTGCCTCTGGGAGCTCTATTTGAATCAGGGTCTCCAGGCAAGTGTTTGGTGTTGGGAAACATCAGTCTAATGAGTGGACTTAGCTTACAATTATATTGTGGAAGATAAAATATTCCTAGTGTGACAGGCTTTCTACTGTGGATGTTCTCAGTAGCTTCCGAGAACTTCTGTCTTTTGTCATGCAAGGCAATCTCTTTTTATGGCTTTGCACCTTCAGAAAAGTACTACAGAGGGGGAGAAATTCACATTTCAAAACAATTATATGTATTTTATATTATGAGTTCAGGTAAGGGTGTTACAGTACAATCACGTGCATACCTATGCAGAAGTAAATATAACCATATAACACCGATCTTAAGCTCACTTAACTGGCTGCCCATTAGGTTCCGGGCCCAGTACAAGGTGTTGGTTATCACCTTTAAAGCCCTAAATGGCTTGGGTCCTACCTATCTTCGGGCCCGCCTCCTTCCATATAATCCTCCCCATGTACTCAGGTCCTCTGGGAGGAATTTACTACAACCTTTAAAAACTAGGCTTTCCTTGACCTCCCAGAGGACCTTTTCGGCTATTGCTCTCAGATTATGGAGCGGCCTGCCGGACGAGATCCATCACATTACCACCTTAAATAGCTTTAAAAAAGCTCTTACGACGGATCTCTTCTGGCAGGCCTTTCCTGAATAGATACCCGGCCATCAGAATTAAAAAAAAAATCCTATTGGTCTGATCCCTATTCTAGTTATTTTATTTTATTGGGTGTGGGGGTGTGGGCGTGGGTGCGTTTTAGTATTTATTAAGTATTTTAAATGTTTAATTATTTAATTGTATTTTAAGGGGTGGGGGTGGGATGGAGGGTTTTATATGTATATATTTTAAATGTTGTAAGGCACCCCGATTGCATTTTGTAGAGTGGCGGGATATAAATAAATTTTATTTATTTGTTTATTTATTTATTTATTTAAATTCAGTGGGGCTTGTGTTTGTACATGCCTTCAAATTACCTGTTGACCTCATGAGTTTCATTAGTTTTTCTTAGGCAAGGAATGCTCAAGAGGTGGTTTGTCATTACTTTCCTCTAAAATATAGCCTACAGCACCTAATATTCCTTGGTGGTCCCCATCTAAGAATTAACCAGACCTGACCCTACTTGGCTTCCAAGATCATTTGATATCTGATACCTTCACCGTATTTAGGCTGTCAGTGGGGCTTATTCTTCTGTAAAAGTATGCAGTGGGCCCTCCCAATCATCCGTGGGTTCCCAGTCTGTGGTTTCAACCACCTGTGGATCATCACATCCCATATCTAAAAGAGGTGGTGTGCACACAAATGCACTGACGTGCTTGCATGCACATTGCTGCTATTTAATCATATGGGGCGCAACCATCCATGGTTTTTGTTGTCTGCAGGGGGTCCTCGAACCAAACTCCCACAGATCCAGAGGGCCCACTGTACATAAATAAATAAATTAATTAAATAAATAAATAAAATTTATTTATATCCCACCACTCTACAAAATGCATGAAAATATAAGCCTGGGCTGTGGCTGTCCTATGTATTAATACCGTGTTTTCTGTAAATGTATCCTGAGTCTAAAGTCAGAGGGCTATTCTCTTTGCTGAATGTACATTTTTCAATGGATTGCCTTTTGCTTCCCATTGGAGCCACCAACTATTTTGCTAAATTCAATCTTCCTTCTCCTGTAACTTTTATTTTACACAGTAACCTTGAATATTTGTTCCTGAGTGACCTACCTGGGATAAAAGAGAAAGAAACCACAGCACAGATGCTTAGGAAATCAATGCCGGCACTGGAGCTGGAGTTAGACTTGGATTAAAGGCAGTGCGTTTACTGTGTATTTACATCTGGTGGTAACATAAAAAGGCTTGTGGATTTAGAGAAAGGATCACTTTCCCAGCCCACTGCTGTCTGTATTTCTTGGCTGCAGCTCTTCAGCATCTGCTAGGGGCTTAACAGCTCTTGCCGTTTGAGAGACATTAATTGGCTGATGCTATAAACGGATGTAGGCAAGGCACCAATATTGCCCACCATATGAGAATGTCATGGTGTGTGGTTTGAGAGTCTCATGAGATGTGTGGCCATTTCTTAATGGAGACTTTCATTGATGAAGTTGGTTTTAGATGCTAAATCAAGAGGCCACTGTCATGTAAGATCCTCATTACAGAAAAAATCCTACGAACTAACTCCCAAAGAAGATTCTTCTTATGCACAGTCATCTTAAAATGTTAAAGTTTTCTGTTTGGATATGATGCTATAATTCGGAATACCTACTTGGATGTTCTGTCTTGAATTTCCAAGAAGGAAAGTGCATTATTATTTTAGAAATTTACACAGTAACTTAAATAAGTGTGAGGTGTAAAGATAGCCAAGTTCCTGCCCTGAGGATCTTACAATCAAACATTTGGTGATGAGTCAGAGAGAGGGGAGGGTGAGATAAGAAAAGACCAAATCCTCAAGGGAATTGCTAGGTGCCTGGAGCAGCATTAAGGGCTAGGTGGGCATTGCAGGAGTTCTACCTTGCTTAAATAAATCTGGCATGAACTGTTTGAATGCAGAGCTGACAGATTCAAAAGCTGGCCCACAGTTGCTGCCTATCAGTTTTCTCAGGATCATCAACAAATGTATGTGATGTGAATCTGCTGAGAGCTGGAATCCACTGGTACCAACTACACAGAAGAGGAAAAGACCTTGCCTTCTTTGGTCATGAAGGTCCATAGTCCTGTGCTCATGCCCTTCCAGGAGAGGGCACGATTCCTTTGGGTTTTGATGCAGTAACATGCCGGGCTCTGCATCACTGTGTAAGTGTCCAAGAGATCTAAAGCCAGGATCAGTTGATCAAGGCATACAAGAGTCAGAGAAGACCACAGAGGAAACTGCAGGAGAAACGTGAAAGCTAAGGTCACTGTTGTCATTTTTTGCTGTGTAAACTGCTTTGAGAACTTTTCTTGCCAAATGTTATGAATACTCCTAATAAAATAAGCAGCATTTATTCTGGGCTTTCTGATTGCCTTTTGCTCCAAAGGTCTTCCTTACCAAAAGTCTGCAATTTGGACAAAAGAATCTTAGAATCATAGACTTGGAAGAGACCATGAGGGCCATCCAGTCCACCTCTTTTCCTATGCAGGAATACACAATCAAAGCACTCCCAATAGATGGCCATCCAGCCTGTTTAAAAACCTCCAAAGGAGACTTCACCACACTCCCAGGCAACAGCTGGTTCTACTGTCCAACAGCTTTTACCCTCTGGAAGGTCTTCCTGATGATTAAGTGGAATCTCTTTTCCTGTAGTTCGAGTCCATTGCTCTGTGTCCTTGTCTCCGGAGCAGCAGAAAACAAGCTTGCTCCCTCTTCAAGATGACATCCTTTCAAGTATTTAAACACGGCTCTCGTGTCCCCTCTTATCATAGAATCATAGAATTGCAGAGTTGGAAGAGACCACGAGGGCCATCCAGTCCAACCCCCTGCCACGCAGGAAATCACAATCAAAGCATCCCCGACAGATGGCCATCCAGCCTCTGTTTAAAGACCTCCAAGGAAGGAGACCCCACCACACTCCGAGGGAGTGTGTTCCACTGCCGAACAGCTCTGACTGTCAAAAAGTTCCTCCTCATGTTGAGGTGGAATCTCTGTTCCTGGAGCTTGCACCCATTGCTCCGTGTTCCAGTCTCTGGAGCAGCAGAAAACAAGCCTGCTCCATCCTCAGCGTGACATCCCTTCAAATACTTAAACAGGGCTATCATATCGCCTCTAAACCGTCTTTTTTCCAGGCTAAACATACCCAGCTCCCTAAGTCTCTCCTCATAAGGCATTGTTTCCAGACCTTTCACCATTTTAGTTGCCCTTCTCTGGACACGCTCCAATTTGTCAATATCCTTTCTGAATTGTGGTGCCCAGAACTGGACACAGTATTCTAAGTGAGGTCTGACCAAGGCAGAATAGAGTGGCACTATTACTTCCCTTGATCTAGACACTATACTTCTATTGATACAGCCCAAAATTGCATTGGCCTTTTTAGCTGCCGCATCACACTGTTGGCTCATGTTCAACTTGTGGTCTACTAGGACTCCTAGATCCCTTTCGCACATAGTCTCATTCAGCCAGGTCTCTCCCATCCTATATTTATGCATTTCATTTTTCCGCCCTAAATGCAGTACTTTACATTTCTCCGTATTGAATTTCATTTTGTTAGCTTTGGCCCAGCTCTCCAGTCTATCCAGGTCATTCTGAATTTTGATCCTGTCCTCTAGGGTATTAGCTACTCCTCCCAATTTGGTGTCATCTGCAAATTTGATAAGTATGCCCCTAATTCCCTCATCTAAGTCATTGATAAAGATGTTGAATAGCACTGGGCCCAGGACAGAACCCTGTGGCACCCCACTGGTCACATCTTTCCAAGACGAAGAGCAGCCACTGCTGAGCACCCTTTGGGTTCGGCCGGTCAACCAATTACAAATCCATTGAACAGTTAACTTGTCTAGCCCACATTCTACAAGCTTGTTTGCAAGAATGTCATGGGGAACCTTGTCAAAGGCCTTACTGAAATCAAGGTATGCAATGTCCACAGCATTCCCTTCATCTACCAAGCTGGTAACTTTATCAAAAAAAGAGATCAGATTAGTCTGGCATGACTTGTTTCTCTGAAACCCATGCTGACTTTTTGTGATTATGGCATTGCCTTCTAAATGTTCACAGACTCTCTGTTTAATGATCTGTTCTAGAATCTTCCCTGGTATTGATGTCAGACTAACTGGACGATAGTTGTTGGGATCCTCTTTTTTCCCCTTTTTGAAGATGGGAACAACGTTTGCCCTCCTCCAGTCTGCTGGGACTTCTCCTGTTCTCCAGGAGTTCTCAAATATTATTGCCAATGGCTCTGAGATTATATTTGCCAGCTCTTTTAATACTCTTGGATGTAGTTCATCTGGTCCTGGAGATTTAAATTCATTTAGATTAAGAAGGTATTCCTGTACCACCACTTTACTTATTTTCAGCTGGATTTCCCCTATTGTGTCCTCTGTTCCATTTTCCTCAGGTTGGTCCTCCTTTTCCTTTTCTGAAAACACTGAGGCAAAGAAGGTGTTGAGTAATTCTGCCTTTTCTCTGTCCCCTGTTAGCATTTTGCCATCTTCTCCACGTAGTGGCCCTATCATTTCCTTCTTCCTCCTTTTGCTGCGGACATACCCAAAGCATACCCATACTCTTCACCTTCTATTCTCCAGGCTAAACATGCTCAGCTCCATAAACATAATGGCTTCCAGACCTTATTGGGGCCAGGGTCTTCAGTTGCTGTTTTTAATGAAGGGATGGGCAAAGTGCAGCCTGTGGGCCACATGCAGCCCCCAGGACCATTTTCGCGGTCCCTGGGAGGCCTTTTTTCTAAAACAGGGTGGGCTAAAAAGGCTACTTCTGGGCCCAAAATAGCTCAGCCCCCCCTTTAAAAGCATGCCAAAAATGCTCCCCCATCCCCTAAAGCATATTGGGGGTCATTTGGGGCAAAACATATATTTTTTGTGGTGGGGTGAGTGGCCCTCCAAGGTCTCCCATAATGTGACCCCATAACTTTCCACAGTTGCCCACCCCATCTTAATGGGAGGCAGAGCAGTTGGAGATTTAGCTGGAGTTTGTATTAGGAGAGTGCTGGTGGGGAGTGAGGCACCTTACCTGCCCAAGCATGGAACAGGGGTTACTGACTTTTCACAGAAATCTTGGCCAGAATTCTGTTACTTTCTTATACCTGTGTAAATTCCCCCACACTTTTGTTCAATATGGAATGGCTGTCTTCAGTTCAGGGTTGCAGAAGGTATTGCATGCAGTGCCACTGCTGATAGCAGATGTTGTGTACATGTATGCAGGGGTGCATGTACATTTGGTTGTACATTTCGTTGCACATTACAATTTACCAACAAGTCGGTGATATGCAACCACTGTAACTCCCTGAACATAAAGTTACATTCCATCTCCTCAATGTAGGATCTCGGCCAGTTATGTTTTGTACAGAAAAACCATGTGTATTTTTGAACAGAAAAAATCCCCAAGAGATTTTGGCAAACTGCGATGCATATTTGCTGCTGCCCTGTTCTTCTTTCAGGAGTTTCTTAGCTTCAGGAAACCCCATTACTCTGCAGAAGAAATTAATATTAACAATTTATCTTGGCTACTGAAGACTGATCTGAGGTACCAGATCTGCTTCTTGTCTCCACTTACATGTTACTTGGATTGCTGAAACAAACAAACTTGACAGAAATGCCTGAAGGCTCACTCTCCTGAAGAAGGCCACCTGGGGGAGAGGGAGGCATGTATTGTAATCTAGGGAACACGTAGGGATCATGAAAATCCCCCAATCTGGACTTACTGGGCAGCAACTGCTGGGAGCGACTGGTTTGCTTTCTTGTCAATCAGGATGTAACATACAGATGTTGCTACTTCCCTCCTGCAAGTGATCTCTGGTGTGAGGAAGAATTGTGACAACAATTCTACTTCTGATAGTCACACCGGAGACTACTGGAGGGAGGGGGGGGGAAATGTCAGTATGCTACGTCCCGCTCATAGTGGCCGCTGCCTGGCAAGTCCAGATTGCAGCAGGTTAGGGCTGGCAACACTACTTGGGTACATAACTAAGGTAGTTACATAGCTAAGTAGCTAATTTAGAATCATGGCCGTGATCTTTCAGAAATTCCACAGAATCTTATTTTGAGTCATGTATGAGAAGCAAAGAAAACAAGGTCCTCTCCCTTTTAATTCTACAAGAATAGAGTTGTAGTTACATCTGGAAAAATGCACAGGATGAAGTTACATCAAGCATTAGTCCACTGGTCACCGAGCACCGCATTAAACAGTATGCAAGGTTGTGCATGTTGCTCACAGTGCAGTCACAGGTGAATAACGGTATCTACTGCTTACATTTATTTGAACCACGCCAGTGGCCATGCTGACCTGGTGATGAGTACTGTAATACAACAACTTTGGAGGGTGTCAGGTTGGAAAAGAAATGCTGTTTTAGAAAGCAGCATTATGATACTGTTGCCAACATGTTTTTTTTAACCAGTTACTTAGAAGTGAGACAGAGCATTCATTTCTGACAAAATTGCTAATGTTAAGATAGAAACAGAATCAATAAAGGATGAGCTACAAGTAACCCAGAGTAATATGCAATTTGCTATTCCCTACACAAGAGACTGAGGCACCAAGCCAAATTTTTTGTCAGAAACAGAACACAGCAAAACTTGGCTGAAAACGTATATAAACCAACTCTGATAACCTGCTGCTCCTGCAAACACAACACACAGAGAGAAACTTCTTTAACATGGTCTTTGGTTCTCCCGCTGTAAAAAGGCACAAAGCAAATTTAAGGCCACTTCCAGTTCTGATTTAATTCCATAGGCTGCAGTCTTGTGCTAGTTCATTTCCAAACAAGTCCCACTTCATGAAACAGGACTTGGTTACAGGTAATATGTACACAGGAACAGGCTGCGAACATTTTAAATTTAGCATTTATGACTATACTACCCAAACAGCAGAGTCTCTTCTCATCTCATGTGGAAAAATAACTACAGTAGGCCTCTCATATCTGCAAGGGATTGGTTCCAGCCCCCCCCCCCGCCCGCAGACAATGAATTCAGCAGATAATAGCGAATGCTCCCATTGCCATTCCTGCCACTGGATCCATCTGGAAGCCTCTTCCCCTCCTTCCCCCACTCCTCTACTGTCGAAATTGAATCAGCAGTTGGCGAATCAGCGGATATGGGGGTGCTACTGTATTTTCTCTTGTTATTGCCAATTCATACTTCAGAATCTAAAGCAAGATCTGGTAGTTTAACTGGGCAAAATAATTTTCCTCTAGGAGATGGGAAGCAATGTGGTCATATGAGCTCTATGTTTAGCAGAGAAAGTGGGGTTGAAATTTAAAAAGAAGCGAGACTGATATATTTAAGAGAAATCATTGGGTTTTGTACAAACAGTGGCCAAGGCAAGGTTTGCAATGGTAACGTCCTGGCTTTCAAGCCTCATTGCACAAAACTAGCTCTCCACATGTATGAATGCATTTGCAGGATCAGCCAAGTTGATGCTTCTAATGATACAAACCAGCTCGCTGTCTCTCTCCCCTGATTTGACACAATGGGATTTTTGTGAATGACATATATTTGGCATATTTGAGTCTCCTTCTACTTCAGCTGCTCCTGTAACAGGCAGCAGAGATAGGAACTCCTGCCCCACAAGGTACATATCTTCAAGCATATGATAATCCTGAATACTACAGATACAATTCCATTTCTATCTATCTGCACAGAAAACTTCTAAGTCCCAAACAGATGCATTTTCAGTTGAACCACAAGCATTTCCAAACCACTGGTTGTTTCTCTCCCTCTTTCTCTGCAGAGATTTTCCTTCAAATTTTGCAACATTCAGAGTAGGAACTTCATGGCTCTCGTCTGTGTATACCAATATATTTCCATTTTCCATTTCACTGCCCCTTTCAAAGTAACAAGTCTGTTAATGTTAAGTCCAGCTTAGCTGCATGACCTGCTTCTTTTAGATGTTAGGGAAACGGTAGTTCAGTTTTCTCATCCCACAGTAGTACTTCTTGTTATCCAAGGCAGGTAAAATGTTGCTGCTGGTTAACTGGGGCAGGTACTGTAACTAAAAACAGAGAATAAATAAGAATGTGTGGGTGCTCTGCATCTGTACACTTTGATTTAGCAAAATTCGGTGCAAGCAGGTTAGGTGAATAAGGCTGGCTGCTTCTTGGAGGAGGGCAGAGGTCTTGGATACCTGAGCCCACCTGGGCTTCATAATGAAAACTTGGAAAAGATAAGGCAAAGTATTCTGGAATATGGTGAGGTATGAGATGGATGTTAAGAGAAGTGGGATGGATGATCTAAAAGGTAGCCCTCACCTCTCTGCAGAGCTTGACAAGGTCAGATACGACAACAATGGCCAATTCTGGAAGGGCTTCATGCTAATGCAAGGTGAAAACCACTTGAAAGCCCTGGAGAAAATGGCAGGCAAGACCCATTCCTGGGTCAACTCCAGCAATGAAGCAGTCATGCCAAACTCTGGCACTATCCATGCAGCTCAGGGCAGAGTAGACCCACTGAAGATCCCAAGAGACCCAGTGAATCAACTGTAGAAAGGTGAGTCAACAGATAACTTTGCTTCTTGTAACTTTGTAACTTCTTAAATTATTGCCTGGAGAAGGGTGTTCCCAGAGAAGATACCCAAGAAACTGAAGATTCTCAGTTTCTTAAGCTCTCTGTTAAAGCTTCAGAGTACTTTTTGGCTATTTGGCACATCCAGGGTGCCTTCTTCCCCAGGAAGAGAGAAGGGGAAAGTGGTTTTTACTTCAATATTGTTTACTTATTCATTTTATTTATAGCCTGCCTTTCTCTCAGCATGGGATTGAAGGCAGCTTACACAGTTTAAAAGCACAGTACAACTAAAAACCTATTAATGTGAAGGTTAAAACATATTCAAACCAGATTTCTTAAAAACAAAAATACAAATTAAAAGCAATTTAAGAAACACATAATAAAATAGAAACACAACACTCCCCACCCATTTAAAGCTCCATCTGCCACAACATATTAAAAACCAAATGCCTTCCTAAATAAAAAGGTCTTTCTTTCCCTGCCAGCAGAGAGACAGCAAGGAGGGAGCTAAGCAGACCTCCCAAGGAAGAGTTTCACAGCTTAGGAGCAGCCACTGAGAAGACTCTTCCATCAAGACTCTCTTCATCAAATGTGCCTGTGAGGATGATGGGACCAAGAGGATGCCTTCGCACACAGATCTTAAAGCTTGGGCAGACTTATATAGGGAGATACGGAGATTGTCTAAACAGCGAAAATATTCCTCATAGAATACGGGGAGAATATGATTTGTCTAAATGCCATCCCACATCAATATGCAGTATTTGGAAGGAGGGGAGGGCAAATTCACAAAAAACTCAGAAGGAAAAGCCTTCACGGCTTTTCCCAAAGTTTTAAAAAAGCATTCCCGCTTGTTGGGACAATCTGATTCGCCTTTATTCGCATTCCTGATGAGAGCGGAAGTGGAAAGCTGATTGGGCAGATGTATGCAGGGGGAAGAGCTTGCTAACAAGGCCCAGAACTACCATGTTGGATTTTCACCTTAGCGATCGTGTGCTGAGGTGACAAAACAGCCTTTTAAAAAATTTATTTAGGTGGAATATTGGACTTTTGCACCTTAGACATGCTTTAAAAAATACTGTTTGGGGAATAAAAATGCAAGTAATTCACTAGCGCCCACCATCTTGATTTGCAGGCATGCCCATTGGGACAGCAAAAGCAAATAGCTTCACATGTCTGCGATCTTGCCAAAAAACCCCAAACATGTTAAGACAAATCAAAGCTGCTTCGAATTGGCATTAGTGCCTACCAATCCACATTTCCCCCCTCGTATACACAAGCCCACGGTCTTTCAGACAGCCTGCACAGCAATGTGTCCCATCCCGGGAGCATGGGGGAAGTGGTTAGGAGCTGGGACCTCCTGGTTGGGCTAGCCCTGCCTTCTTTGCCCAAAGGTTTAGGGTGTGGGAAAAGGGGGTATGGCCCCCTTCCGGAATATTCCACAGCTGAAGTGTCTGTGTCCCCTCATCCCAAGATCTTACCCCAGGGATGTGTTTCCGAATTGGCCGGCTTGGTTTCCGTGTCATCGACCTTTCACGCTCCCTCCCAAGCTCTACATCTCGGATGCTGTCGAAGTAAGAGTGCTGGAGCAACTGCTCACACGTCAGCCGCTCGGCCGGATCCATGTGGAGGCAGCCCTGAGAGGGGAAGCCAAAGAGACAGGGCATGAAAATAATGTCAAAAATAAATATCAATATCACCATCATCATCTACCTTTTTTCCCAAAATTGTGACTCAAGGCAGCTTAAAATTTTAAAAAGATCAATATACCTAAAAACATGTACACGAAAAGTGTGAGTGCGCAATCCGAATGAATGTGAATGGGCATGAATATATACACACACGTGAAGAGAAATCAATTTTGCTGTGAGTAAAAACGCACACCCACTCTCAGTAAACCATCACGTCTAAACAAGCCCTTTGTTTTTATTCTTGCAATTATATCAAATTCCTGTGTCTGGAAAAGTCACTTTTATGGAATAAAGCTTCAAAAAATCATGCTGATTAAGGGATTCCAGTAACTGTAATCCAGAAACAGTAATGTTCCCAGGTTCCTATTAGTTCCTTTGCTTATGTTATGAGTGGGTGTTTATTTGAAGTTTGAGGTCTATGCGCTGTAATCAAAATACAGTGGTGCTTTGCTCACCTTCATGAGTCCTAGGGCAGAATAGGAAATGGATGGGAATTTCATTTCCAGAGGCTCCTGTAAGAAAAAGACAGCAAGGATTGATGTTATGTTAGGTTGTTGTTACGTGCCTTCAAGTCAACTTCAACCTGAGAAGCCTTTCATGGAGTTTGCTTCACCATATTTACTCAGAGGAAGTGTTGCTATGATCTTCCTCTTTAGGCATAAGAGAGTATGACTTGGCGAAGGCCGTTCAGGGGTTTCCATGGCTGAGGGGAGATCAAGCCCAGATCCCCTGGAGTCAGTCCAACACTCAAACCACTCCATCAGGCTATCTCAAATATGGCAAGTCTATCATGGAGGTTTCATTGTAAGAGTTCTTCAGAAGTAGTTTGCCATTACTTTCCTCTTATAGAGCCAGCGTGGTGTGCAGTGGCTTGAGGCCAGGGTTCGAATCCCCGCTCAGCCATGGAATCCTAATGGGTGACCTTGGGGAAGTCACACTCTCTGACTCAGAGGAAGGCAATGATGGCAAACCCTCTCTGAACAAATCTTGCCAAGAAAACCCCATGATAGAATCATAGAATCAACAGAGTTGGAACAGACCACAAGGGCCATCTAGTCCAACCCCCTGCTATGCAGGAATACACAATGAAAGCATTCCTGACAGATGGACATCCAACCTCTGTTTAAAAACCTCCAAAGAAGGAGACCACACTTCCAGGCAGCGCATTCCACTGACATAACAGCTTTTACTGTCAGGAAGTTCTTCCTGATATTTAGGTGGAATCTCTCTTCCTGTAGTTTGAACCCATTGCTCCGTGTCCTAGTCTCTGGAGCAGCAGAAAACAAGTTTGCCCCATCCTCAGTATGGCATCCCTTCAAATATTTAAACATGGCTATCATATCCCCTCTCAACCTTCTCTTCTCCAGGCTAAACATATCCAGGGTTGCCTTAGGGCTGGCATAAATCCGAAATGACTTGAAGGCACACAATAACAACAACAACAGCTGACAGACTGACTTGCCCAAAGTCACCCAGGGGTTCTCATGGCTGGGAGGGGGAAGGATGCAAACTGTGGTCTCTCAGAGCCCTACTCCAACACTCAGTCGTCCCCTATACCATGCTGGCTCTAAGCCTTGTGGGTAGTGTCCTCTTTCTAGGGCAGCTCAAAAAACCGGCTGTACACATTTAATTATTTATTTTAAAGACATGGCTGTCAAGTTGGCACAGATCAGAGAGCTGAAGCTTGCCCTTTAAGCTTTGCAGTTTGGATCGCCCTCAGTCTGCAGCTTTCTTCCCTTGTTTCCAATAGCAATCCTTTTCTTCCACCCCGACAGCCAACTCTGGATGGCCATTTCTTGATCGCCCATGGTTACAGCCACATCCAGGAGCCAACCATTCCTTTTAGCCAAATGGTCAGCTCCTAGGTGATGCATTACGCCTCCAAGCAGCTGTTATGCAGAAGACAACCTTTCTGGCATTTGCCTGGAGACAAAACACAGCCTTTTAAAAAAATGGCGCTTCCTCAAATAAGAGGCAGAGTAAAACCAAGCGAAGCTAGTCACAACCATCTTGTTGTCTGCAGAGGGCTTGTGCATGACTCAGGTTGGGAGGATGCCTCTCACCATGCTGTCTGGATCCGGGATCCTGACTCCACTGAAGAACTGGTTTGTGCTGAAGACTTGCTGGTGCCTGGGAATGAGATCACCTTTGGGCAAGAACAAAAGGGGGAAAGGCCAGTCAAGTCAAAAGAGTGCCACTGGACTGGAAACACCAGCATCTTCTTCACAACTCTTACTGTGGGAGGGAACACCAAAGCATCTTTACAAATCGGGCAACTAGCTGACATGTTACTGATGCTGGCCAAAACAGTCACTCCTCCTCCTAATTTGCTATACGAGACAGACTTTTCTTTTTCCTTTGTTGGATGTCTTTGGTTTTTAAGCACGGGGAACTCCGGGACCAAAGTAGGTGGGTGGGTGTCCTCATCATTTCTGGGTGAGAGGTGTACACCCAAAACCCCACACCAGTCTGTGAGATGACACTGTTTTTAGTCAAAAACTGATGACACTGATCCTTGAATCACTGCTTTCAAATTTCAAAATTACATCACCAAAATGCCTGGTATTTTACATTCTACAACAGAGGTGGGCATCAGGCAGCCCCCAGGATGGTTTTGGACTGCAATACAAACCTCCCAGGCTGATATGTGGTGGGTGGTGACCTGCACCTAAGCATAACTCCTGCAGCCCACTCAATACTCATCCACTGTGGGAGGCCAGACGTTGGACTCGATAGGCCTTTGGTCTGGCCCAACATGGCCAGTTCTTCCAGTTCTAAAAAGCATGCAAATATCTTGGACAGGGGCAAGCAAATTGCAGATCATGGGCCACATGTGGTCCCTGGACCCACCTTTGTGGCTCCTGAAACCCCCAGCAGTCCCATCCCTCAATTTAAAAAAATATTCAGCATGATTTTGGGGCAATTTTCCCCCAAAACCACACAGAAAGCCCCGCAAATGCATAAACAAAAATGCCCCATAAACATCCCCAAACCCCATAGCACCTCAATTTTCCTCTCTTGGATATCTCAAAATAGGAACAGGAAGTGATGTGAGATCATTTCCTGTCATCATTTTGAGAAGAACTGCACAGGAAAACTGAGGCTTGGCATGTGTGTGTGTAGGGTGTTGATCCAGAGGGGCATGAGGTGTGTAGAATTGGCCACCCTGATCCAGGGCACTGGAGTGAATCATGCAGCCCTCCAGAAGTCGTGGAACCACAACTCCCAGCATTCTTTACTGTTGTCTATGCTGGCTTGGGCTGATGGGAGTTGCAGTGTGGAGGGCCACATAATTCCCCGCTGCTGATCTAGGAACACCCTGGCTTCAGCTAAGTGAAGCATTACTCTTACCCTCCAATGTTTTGGCTAAGCAACATTAGACTGTAGCCAAGATGGCAAAAGTTATTAATAAAAAAGACACAAGTTCAGAGAGGCTGCTGCAGTTTGCTTCTGCCTGAGGCTACTGGGAAGGGCAAGATTCCTCTCCACTGTTTAACTGAGAGCAAACTCCTTTTGTAGTTTGAGCTCAGTTTGCTCCACCTGAAGTAAGCTGAGGACAAAGGGAAATGTGGGAGAAGGAGAGAAACTGGGACATTTTAAAAGCAGGTGAAAAAATGAGACAGGAGAGGATTAATCAGGACTGTCCTTGCCAAACTGGGACAGTTAGACAATTTGATTACCTGCACAAGTCCTACCCCTTTCAGTGAGGTTCACGCAAGAGCCGTTCCCAACAGGTCATGCATGCAACAACACTTCACAGAAGAGGGGAGAGTGTGCCAAACCCAGACCTACCACCAGTTGAGCTGAGAATCTGCGCACTCCCATTTCCTTACCCAGTGTCCTCCGGATCAGGTAAAGTTGATCCACATCAGATTTCCCCGGCCACAGAGGGATCCCTGACAGCAGCTCAGCAAAGACACAGCCAATGGCCCAGACGTCCACGGGGGGCCCGTACTGCGTATCCCCTACAAGGAGCTCAGGCGAACGGTACCACCTGGTAGCCACGTAATCTGTGTAATAATCGCTGGGCCCAGCTAGGTGGGGTGGGTATCCAGGAAGGAATTACAGAAACGGAGGGAGAAATTAGCATCATAAACCGGAAGCCCCCCTGCTGAAGTCAAAACCATGGCAAGACAAAACACTAAGCAGAAAACACACCCATGTGAAGTCGAAGGCTTTCACGGCCGGCATCCATAGATTTTCCTTGTTTTTTTTCCGGGCTGTGAGGCCGTGTTCTGGAATAGTTTCTTTCTGACGTTTCGCCTGCAGGCGAAACGTCAGAAAGAAACTATTCCAGAACACGGCCTCACAGCCCGGAAAAAAAACAAGGAAAATCTAAACACACCCATGTTTCAGCCTGTTCACAAATACCCTTGGTAAATCAGAGGACTAGTGTGGCATAAACTGTTAAAAGTGATGAGCTGGAAGTTGGAAAATCCAGGTTCAATTGGGTAACCTTGGCTTCTCTCTCTCCCGCCGCCACCCTGCCTCAACACTCTCTCTCTCTCTCAGACAGACCTACCTCATAGGATTATTGTGAGCATAAAGTAGGGAAAGGCAGAACTATATATATTGCCTGAAGCTCTTTGGAGGAAAGGCAGGGTATAGAGGTTACTCCTAAATAAAATATTGGGTTTCCCCTCTGCCAGAAATACAGCAAGTGGGTACTCAAGGATGAGTTTTTTTTGGCGGCAGCATGCAAAATGTGGAATGTGTAGTAAAGACAGTTTTATTTTGACAAACTATAGTAGGACTTTAATATGCTTTTTATACATTTTCTCCACGTCAGATTTTTAGTTTTTAACAGCAAGACTCTATACATGTCTACTCAGAAGTCCTTCAGTAGGGCTTACTCCTAGGTAAATGAGCAATAGGACTGCACTGAAGATCAGACTAGACAAATATAGCACTACAATTCCACTTAAAACTGCCATGGTTCTGTCCTATGGAACCCTGGGAGATGCAGTTTTAGAGAAGGGCATTGAGAATTTTCACCCAGAGAACTCCTCTACTGCATCCACAAACTGGTGGTGCAGTGGTTAAATGCCGGTCCTGCAGCCACAACATTGTGAGTTCGATTCCAGAGGGCTCCAAGGTTGACTCAGCCTTCCATCCTTTTGTAGGTGGGTAAAATGAGTACATAGCTTTTGAGGGTAATTAGCTACATATTGTAAACCACTTAGAGAGTGCCTGGTGTACTATAAAGTGGTGTAGATGTGTAAGTGCCATTACTAAACAATTTATTTAAGTCACTCTGAGAGCCTTTGCGGCTGAAGAGTGGAGTATAAATATGCTAATAAATCTCTCTGGCTTTTCTTCGCAAATGAAGATTCAGGAAGGACTCATCCCGCGCCTTCTGCAAGTGCGCTGATGACTAAAAAGGCCAATCTGAGAGAAACAAGTCCGGTTGCAAAAAGCACAGCAGAAGGTCTCCTTGGGTGATGTTTCCAGGTTGTGATAAATAAAAATAAATAAAACCCCAGGATTCTATAGGATGGAACCATGGCAGTTAAAGTAGAATCGCAGTGCTCCAGTTGTGTAGTGTGAAGGGGGCCCCTGTTCTGTGTTGTACTGAGATTAATACATTTGACTATGTACAGATGTTTATGTATATGTATACATAAATGTGTGTGTGTATATAATGGTATGGTGAATTGCTGTGCATTTTAATTCTTCATTATTAGCCACTTTGGCTTTCTCTATGCAGAGAAAGAAAGAGAAAGAGAGAGAGAGAGAGAGAGAGAGAGAGTAGAAAAATAGGATGTCAGGCTTAAATAACTAAAAATATAAATCATGATTTGTACTGAGTGACCCTCAACTGGACTCCTGATCATTCCATGTACCGGGGTAGGCTGCTGTGGAAGGTTATGAGGTGACATTATGAGATCTTGGGGAGCTGCACTCCTGCATTGCTCCCACCACACAAAAACAACAACATTTTTGTACACTCTGTGGGAGGGGATAGAAATTGGGGCATTTTTGCAATGTTTTTAGGCCCCTGGGCCATTTAGGCCCAGGAGAGGCCTGTCTTAAAAAAAGGAAGTAAGCAGAAGTTCACTTCCTTTTTAAAGAAAATGCCGGTCATGGACCTAAATTGACCGGGGGGGGGGAGGCATAATGAAAATATCCTCCATGCCCCCGAGAGGGCATTTGATACCCTAGAGGGGCTCTGGGGGCCCATAAAAATGGCCAAGAGGGCATGTGCGTCATGCAGGCCACACATTGTCCCCCTCTGCTTTATATTCTCCTTCCACAATGTGGGTCCCCCAACCCTCTGGAGCAGATGTTGAAGGGTGTGGGGGGACAGGAACACCCATTTTGTCAATGGTGTTCATACTGTGAGCAGACAGAGGGGACTGAATTTCACCCCAGAAACTTACTTAAAATGCGAGCAAATCCAAAGTCACAGAGTTTAATGACGAAATGCTTTGTGATGAGGATGTTCTCCGGCTTCACATCTCTGTGGATGCACTGGACACAAGAAGAGGAGTGTCAGTGACATGATCCAGCACAAATAAAGATTCTTTTTTGTTGTGGTCATGTTGACCCCCTCCTATGATTTTCTTGGCAGGTTTTAGTCAAAGGTTTGCCATTGCCTTCCTCTTAGGGTGACAGAGTGGGACTTGCCCAAGGTCATTTGAACCCTGGATTTGAACCTTGGGGGTTGTCTAGACGATGAAAATACTCACATTTGTGGAATTCAGAAGGAGAGGGTCTAAAAACTCCATTTATTGCATGGGAAAAGTCTTCATGGCTTTCCCTAACATTTTTTGAATAATGCGAGTACCTGCACATTATCGCTCATTTGGACATCCAATTCAGGATGCTGCACATTCTCGAAAAGGGTGGAAGTGGAGAGGTGATTGGCTGGATGTACGGGCAGGGGGAGGGGTGGGCTTGCTGGGAGGGAAATGGCCGGAAGCGCCATTTTCAAGTTTCATGTTATCGAGCATGTACTTTTTTGCTGCTCCAAGGCAACCAAAGAGCTTTTTTCAGTGGAAGGTAGCATTTGTGCACCTTTGATTTACAATTAAAAAAAAAAAATACAATGCAGCAGGGTCAACACATGGGGAGAATAATAATGCACTGTACTCTCGGCCACCATCTTGATTTGCAGGCATGGCTATATGTGAACTTCAAATGCAGACAGCTTTGCATACAATAGATTTTGCCAAAAGACCGTGCAGACAAATAAGCGCTGCTGCAAACTTGCATTAATGCACAGCAATCCACATTATATCTTCTCGTCTAAACAACCCCTTGGTCTCCTGGAGTCCTAGGGCCCATCTACACAAGGGGGGGGATGGAGAACCTCATAGTAATGGTATTTTGCAGCAGCAGCAACATGTCTTAATGGTGTTTTTGGCCTCAGAAGCCCCATAAGCCTTGCATTCCAGATGGTGACCACGAGTGATTAACTCGCGTTAGTTCTTCGCTGTCTACCACTGATTTTTTTTTAAGTAATCCAAGGTACACTGGAGCGATATAGTGATTTTCTGATGTAACAGGAAAGCAAAACAAAAAATCATCACCCCATTTTATCGCCTTAGCAATGTGAAAATCTAACATGGTGGCAGTGGGAGTTTGCCCTTTTAGCAAGCCCCACCCCCATTCTCATCTGGCCAATCGGCTTTGTGCTTCCCTTCAAATTGCTTGTTGTTCAATTGTCCTATGAGCAGGAATGCTTGCGGTTTTTAAAAAAGTACGGGAAAAGCTACAAAGCTTTTTGCCATTTTGGAGCCCCCTCCTTCTGAATAGTGTGGATTGGTGCAGGATCCCACTTAGACAGGATTCCAAGCAAATTCTATGAGGGGTATTTTGACCGTTTAGACAACCCCCTAGCCCAAGGATTTGAACCCTGTTCTCCTCGAGTCCTAGTCCAGCACTCAAAATACTGCACACACGGGCTCATCCAAATAAAGATACTTCACTTTATTTAAAATCTGAAGAGGGTAGCCCATAGCAGAAATAGGATCTAACCCTTGAGACATTGGCCAAACTCCTACATCAAGGTTGGGTAGCATAAATCTCTACATGCAGAGTATACATACCGTCCAACATTTCATAGATGAAAACTGGGACACATGTGGCCAAGCACTGTCAAAGCGCGGCCAAGATGGCAATTGTTATTAATGTGGAAGAACATGTAAGCCAGGAGAGGCTGCAGCAGTTGGCTTTTGCATGAATTTACAGGGATGGGTAAGATTTTGACCCAGTTTCTCCAACCGCCCCTCCTCCCCGGCTGAGTTAATGGAGTGCAGACTCCTTTTACTCTTTGAATTCAGTTTGTAGCAACTGAAATAAGCTGAGAACAAATGGGAAAGTGGGAAGAAGAGAGAGAAAATGTGGCATTTTAAAAGTAGCTGTAAAAGTGGGAGGATTAGCCATGACTGTCCCTGTCCGGATCCTGTCTTGGGCCAGGTCTTGCTTAGCCTGACTCCAGCCAGGTTCCTGTCATGGGTTGTATTGGGGCACAGGAGCATAAAAATTAAAAATTCATTAAAGATTCCAGGGTGCAAGCCCTTTGGGAAGATTTCTTCAAAGTTAAAATGGTTAAGAATTAACTTCTAATATAGCAGAGTGACAGAGACTGGAAGTGGACACGGACTCAGATCAATTAGTAAATCATTCAGAACTCAAGCTGCTTAAGAAAACAAAAGACTCCTTCTTGAAAAGAATGCTTAAGCTTTTACTAATAGCTTTTAAATCTACATATGCATGGGAAACCTACATCCTAACTAACTAATGGATTTAGGGTAGAACTTGCCTATCCAGTTAGATCAGGAAAGATAAGTTAAAACAAGGCAGGCATTCCTATGGAGCTTGAAGGAGAAGCTCCATCTTCTTTCAGAAACAGAAGAAAGGGTAATAAAACTTTGAAACTGTGAGGTCATTAAACCTGGGTCACATGACACAATGGTCATCAAATCTGGCTTGGCTGTGGCTGAAATATAAGCCAAGCCCACTAAGATTTGTGTAAGGAAAACGGGAGGAACTTTTAAATATGCAGGGAGGTCCCTAAAACTTGCTTTGCTCTGCTAGCAAACAAGTGGGGGGTGCAGGAAGAATGCTGGATTTCCAACAGGTTGGAGCACAGTGAATTGTTTATGGCTGGGAGAGGGTCTGGAATGTGAATACCTTAAGATTCCCAGGCCTGGAAAGCGGCTATCTCATCTCCAAGGTCACATCTGGCCGGGCGCTTGGGAACGAAGGGGTGGGGAAGATGGGTCAAGCTTCATTTTAAACCCTACACTTTCTTTCTGTGAACTAATTCTGCCAATAATCCTGGACCTGTTCACTTCTTTACCTCTGCAATAAAATACTTTATCCAGTGACTATTGTCTGAGTGAACTGAAGTTCTGACTGGATCCTTACAGTCCCTGCCAACCTGAGACAGTTGGAGGGTATGGAGTTATCCACTGACTGTACTAGGTAACCATTGTATTGAATGGCAAGACTGGACAACTGAACACACACCTAAATGAATGTGCAACTCGATGTGCATGCACATCCCACAAGGAATGGCACTGCACACACAGCTCTGCATCTACGGTAGGACCCCCATATCCGCTGGGGATTGGTTCGGGGGGGGGCGTGGATACTGAAAACCATGGATAATAGCAAACACCATTGAAAATAATGGGGCTTCTGGTTTAAAATACCATAGAGTTGCCTTGGAGGACCTAGAAAATGGCTACAGAGGATGCCTTTTCTAGGAAGACTCTATGGTAGGTGTTGCTGTTTTGTGCCCTGTGGATAACTGAATCAGTGGATAATGAATCAATGGATACGGGGGTCCTACTTTACAACCTTTCACTGAATGGAGACAGCATACACTGGACAATAATGTTTCACTTTCTGTATAGGGGAACTTAATGCATGCATAAGGCACCAACAGGATTCCAGACACAATGGTCCTATTATATATATATATATATATATATATATATATATATATATATGTGTAAGCTTAAAAGCCCAGTTGTATTTATAGAGAAAAGTGAAGAAAAACTGTGCAAAACAAGAGAAGTTCCACACTATGGTGTGTCCCTCTCCACTGGAATTTTGGAGGAAAATGTACAGAGAGAACAGAGTGAGGGAGGCGGGGAGAAGTGTTGGTGGACAGATTTGTATACGGTGCTGAAATGGTGGACATGTACTCAAAGAACTAGGAATCTCTGACTCTAGAAAGCCAAAAGGCTCATGCACACCTCAGCACTCACTGGGGAGGGTGTTATTTTAGTGGCAAATACACACCTGGCTTCAAAACCATTTTCCGCAGAAGAGAAACTCTTGAGACCTTCAGTTACAACACCGACCTCAATCCAACTATTTGTCCAATGCAAATCTTTT
Source organism: Gambelia wislizenii (assembly GCA_030847615.1). Classification (NCBI taxonomy): domain Eukaryota; kingdom Metazoa; phylum Chordata; class Lepidosauria; order Squamata; family Crotaphytidae; genus Gambelia; species Gambelia wislizenii. The sequence continues at coordinate 495,836,671 of JAUMIR010000001.1, read as the reverse complement.
GAATCAATGGGATCTCACTTAGGGCTTATCTACATGGACTAAATACCCCGGCTTGCCCCTCTTCCAGAGCCCTGCAGTCCATATGACTCAGGGCTTTTGCCCCGATCTGCATCCTGACAGTCCCTACCACCCCTGGGGCAGATATGGGGATGGAATGGGGTCAAGCCAAGACAAGGCCCTTTACAGTGTTGTATAATAATACTTGGTTTACCCAGTTACTGCCAGGATGGAACGGATTGGGCCCCATGTGTCCACAGGAACCCATCCCAGCATGCTGTCCCTCACCACCACCACCAGCTCCCTGGACCTCCCGGAAGCCAGGCAGGGGTCCCTCAGCATGTGACCAAGGCTGGCCACATGCCGGGCGCCTTCAGTCCCACATTGTGGGCCCCCTTTCTGGCTTCTGCATCAGCAGTGAAAATGGAGGAGGCGGTGGCTGCAGTGACAGGCTGGTGTTGTGTTAGGACTCCAGCCCGTTTCGTTGAAATAACAGGGGCAAAACAGGCCAGATCTGGAGTGGGTAGGGAGCTGGTGTATCCTGGCTGGTGTAGATAAGCCCTTAGTCAACTATTAGGTAAAATACATTGAGTCAACTGGTCTACTCTGCTTGGGACTGACATTGGATTGAGGCCAGGGATGGGCATCAAGTGACCCTCCAGATGTTGTTGAGCTTTTAACTGCAAGCATTCTTCATTATTGGCTCTGTAGAGCTGTAATTCAACAACATCTGGAGGGCTATACAATCCCTACACCAGACATAGCTCCCTGTCATCTTCTTTTTGAAGATTTTAAAGTCTTTGTAGCAAGGCCACCTCAGAGGTGTACTCAGGACACTCTCACAAACTTTCCTTCAATCTATAAGAAGTCATTTGAATGTAGGGTGAAGGAAATCTGAACAAAGGAAGTTTGAAACCCAAGGTTCTATAGCAGCCTGCCTCAAGCCTGGTGCCCTCTAGATGTGTTGGACTACAATTCCCATCATCACCAGCAAAATGGGAGTTGCAGCCCAACAGAACTGGAGGGCCCCAGGTTGGAGAAGGCTGATCAAGAGAAACAAAGCAGGGAAAACAGTGTGGATGCAAATAAGAGAGCTACCACATTGAGATGGCCAGACTTACATTGTGTTTATGGCAAAAGTTGACTGCTTGGAGAGTCTGCCAAGTTATGCTCTTTACGAGATGCTCTGGAACTCTGGAAAGAGAGTATTTAAAAAGGAGAGGTAAGAAAGGGGGTCACACAAGCACTGCACACACCTCATTCTTTCCCATAGACGTCCCACCAAACACCGTGGCAAACTGGTGGCTTCCATATCTGTCGGTCAGTGAATCCATTCTGGGTTTCAATCCAGACTTTAAAAGGAATTATCCGAGGTGTTGAACCCTATCCCATCAAAGAGGTCCATCACCTTGGATAACTGCTTTAAAGTTCAGACCAAAATCTACAGTGGAATCATCCTCCCTGCTGAAGGAAGGATCTACCATCCACCACTGCGCATACAATTATTGTAGCTTTTAAACTTCCTGTGAGCCATTTAGAGAACACGATACAGTGGGCCCTTGGTTTCCACTGGGGTTTGATTCCAGGACCCCTGTGGATACCAACATCTATGGATGCTCAAATCCCATTATATACAATGGCATAAACAGCAAAATCATGACTTGATTTTTGGAACATATTTTGGGGGAATATTTTCAAGCCGTCCATGGTGGAATCTGTGGATATACAATTTGTGGATACAAAGGGCTGACATATAGTCAGCACTAATTTATGCTATAAAAACTTCAAGATAAATAAGTTAGCAGGGATACAGCATGTAAATAAAAGAACCGAATTCATACATTTATTTGTTAATTTTTTCACATCTTTAAAAATTAAAAGCCTTCTCAAGAAAGTTTACAAAATATAAATAATTACAGTGCAGACAAAATAGGTGTGTGTGTGTGTGTGTGTGTGTGTGCACAATTAAGAAAAGAGGAACACTAGGACACTGTCCTAATAGAAATCAATGATAAAAAGACCAAAGAACCATAAAATGTAATATGTAGTTTTTGGAATAAGGGTCTAGCCCTGATTAAAAATAGATTGACACAACCAAGTCTTTATAGTGCATTTAAAATTTGTCAGGGAAGAAGTGAAGTTTAAGTCCTTTTAACGGGTTTTCTATAGCTCTCCAGAGAGATTACCATTTTTTTAAAAAAATTAAGAATAACTCTCCATTTTCTATCCCTCCTTCTAAGGGCCCTTGTCCCTACATGTTTAATGGGTTCTGTGTTTTATGTCAGTAGTTATTAACATGGGGTCTGTGGACCCCAGGGGTCCACAATGTCCTCACAGGAGGTCTGTGAAGGTTTGAAAGTTGCTTGGCCCACCTCCTACCTGCAGTGGAGTGGCCACGTGACAAGAGCCAAAGCAATGGATGAATGGATGGATGGCTTGGCCTGCACACTGCCATACTATCCACTCCAGTGACAAATTTGCAGGAAGGAGTAGGAGAAAAGTCTTCCCTCCTCCTTCAGTGCCTCCGAGGAAAGGTTTTCATGGATGGTGTAACTGTATTATTATCTTTGGGTAGTACTGTTGTTGTTTTAAATCTTGAGTTAAGTCTTGGGGATCCGCGGCAACAAATGATATTTAAAGGGGGTCCCTGGTAAAAAAAGGTTAAGAACCACTGTTTTATGTCCCATGCCAACTCCACATCCATCAGGTTAGGTGTTCACACATGTGCACCTAGAAAGGTACATGTAGAACTTGGCAAGTGTTCCTTTTCTCTGACGACACACCAGAATCCAAAGTTAAAGAACTAGCAATACAGTCTACAGGCAAATCCCCTCTACCTCATCCCTGAGGCTACCATGCACACAGGAACAGCATGTGAGTCCAATCTGCTATACAAATGCATTTCTCCAACTCCTGAAATAAGCAACAAGAAAAGCCTATCCCATTTCTCCTTGCAAGTCTGGGAACACAGCAAATATAAACTTTGTCCATGCATCTGGGAAGTTCCACATTTTGTTCTAGATTGGCATTTTCCATACAATCCCTATCAGGGTGGTAATTATATGGCCATCTAGATGTTCTGTATGGATATGTGAGCTCTTGTAGGAATGGTGGCACAGAAATTAAATGAATGAGTGAATTCAAAGTACAATAGACAGGCAGCACAAAATCTTCATGTCCATTTTCATCCCTCCAGCCTCAGTGAGGCTAACCCAGGTATTTTTATTCAATTTCTCAGGTAATACACAAAAATGCTGATGATAGCAGAAATATCAGGAGGTTCAGGAAGAGACTGAGGGAAAAGAAGAAGCAGGCTACACACTTTTGCTTCAGCACTTGGCAAATGAAGGACTGGGAGCTGCTGCAACAGCTGAACTCCTGATAACCCAGCCCTGTGCTAGACTGCATCAGCCCCTGTCCAACATGGTCCAACATGGTCCTGTTCCCCAAATTATTTTACTTGTAATAAATCTTGACTACAGATTTCAACTATGCACCCCACACTCTGCAAAAGACAAGCAGAGATGTCAGAAAGAGCAACAGAGCTCCTGTTTTGCTGTTTCCACTGATAAGCTTTTGACCTTTAAGAAAGCTTTATAGCTCCTGCAAACCCACATACTGGAGACTGCTTAGGAGATGCCCATGGCAACTGCAGAAGACAGGACACTTAGAAACAGGTTTTCCTTAGAGATGCAGTCTAATATATTATTGTGGTTATTCGCCTCCCCAAAATAGTACTCTACAGTGAACTTGCCATGGGTCAGTGTAAGAGGGGCTCTCTAAAAAAGCGATACAAAGACTCCCTGAAACAACATCTCAGGCTCGGCCAAATTGATCACCAACAGTGGTCCGCCCTGGCCTCACATCGGGAGGCATGGAGACGCACTATCCACAATGCTGCAGCCTTATTTGAGAACTCACGACGAACAAGTCTTGAAGAGAAACGACAACGCAGAAAGAATCACAACCCAAAAACATCACCCAAGGAGACCTTCTGCTGTGCTTTCTGCAACCGGACTTGTTTATCTCGGATTGGCCTTTTCAGTCATCAGCGCGCTTGCAGAAAGCGCAGGATGAGTCCTTCCTGAATCTTCGTTTGCGAAGAAAAGCCAGAGATTTGCCATTAAGTCGACTTTGACTTACAGCAAACCTTATGAATGAGAGACCTCCAAATCACACAGAGATCAACAGTCCTGCTCAGGCTTTGCAAACTCAGGGCAACTGTGGCTTCCTTGACTGAACCCATCCACCTGCAGTGTGGACCTCCACTTTCTTACTGCCTTCCACCTTACCAAGCATCGTCTTTTTCAATGAGTTGCATTGGGCTTATCTACATTAGCCAGGCTCCCTGACGGTGTATCCTGGCTCTGGACCTGCCCCATCCTGCCTGTTACCTGGAGAAAACAGGCCAGCATCCAAACATACAGCTGGCCTGTCGCTGTAGCTGCCGCTTCCATTTCCGCTGCTGTCGTGGAGCCAGGAAGGCCCCTGCAACATGTGACTGAAGGCCCCCTGAATGTGACCAGCCTTGGTCACACACTGAGGGACCCCTGGTTGGCTTCCGGGAGAGCCAGGGAGATGGCGGTGGCAGCGGGGAGCAGCCTTCTTGGATGGGCTCCCATGGGCATGCAGGTCCCAATCTGGCAGGAACAGATTAAACTGGATATTTTCCCATAATGGTTTATTGGTCCCTATCTCGGCTTGCCCCTGTTCTAGCCCCATCCAACGTAAGGAGTGCCCAGGGAGGATTGGGGCAATTGTGTGGTATAAATGGTCCCTCCAGACATGCACCAACCCATTTTAGACCCACCCAGAAAATTTAAACCTAATCCTCTTTATTTAGCACGCAGCTGCAAATTGTTATAACAAGTCTGGTATAATTGCAGGGTATTCCTGATAATTGTGAGGTCTGTAATTGCCTCCATTGGAGAGGAAGCAGGGAGGGAGGGAGAGAATTCTTTCCTTGGACATCAGCAGATGTAATCCTATCAAGCCATCCAAATAGCACTCAAAGTCTTCCCACTTTGGCTGTGATGTGCCTTTGGTAGGGGAACACAGCAGGCTCAGGGGCCACATGGGGCCCCTGTAAGATCTTGTAGGGTTGTATTTAGCCAACATGCCCCTCCACTGACAACACCAGCCTGATCTAGAATTTTCAAAACCTTAAAAAATATATAAATATAGATATATGTATGTATCACTAAGAAGGCTCTCTGTTTTAGGTCCAGGAGCGGGCTGTGTTTATCCAGGAAGTAAACTTGACTTCTGGCTTACTGGCTACATAAAGGCCTCTCCTAGGCCTAAAACAGCCCCCAGAAGCCAAAAACACAGCAAAATAGCTACTGCACCTACTGGAGTGTGTAGGGGACAATTTTTGGTCAGCGGCTCTCAAATCCTTTGGGGAACTTCATCACTGCAGAATATGGCAACCAAACATGGTGGCCACATGGCTTCAAAAAGCATAGCTGTGGCCTTCTTGCACTGTGACAAAGAGAAGCATTGGCAACAGAGAGCTTCTTTTTCCAGCACTCAGAGGGGCTGGTTACTTACCCACGTGGGTTCTTGTCCAGTTCATGGAGCACCGTGTGGTCACAATATTCGAAGACCAGGTGAAGTTTCCGCTTCCGCCGGAAAACCTCCAAGAGGTTAACCAGGTTGGGATGTTTCAGTTGCTGGAAAGCACAAGACAGCAAGGGTGGTGTCAGAGCACTGTGCATTGTTTTTATACCAAAAACAGAGAAACAGTATAGGGCATCTGAAAATTATCTTTACAATTTCAACCGTGCACACTTTTTATCATTTGTGGTGGACATGTAAAAAAGCACAGAAGTTCTGGACTCAAATCTCCATGATGTTGGAAGACAGGTTGAAAATACATTTACGGAAGAAGGCTGAGATATACGTATTGGGAGTGTTGGATAAGCAAGTGGAGGATTATGGAAGAATTCTACAGTATATGATACCAGCTGTGAGAATAGTACAAGACCCTCCGTGGATACCCAAAATCGTAGATAATAGGGAACTTATTTCAATGTCACTTTTTAGTGGTTCCTTCATCACCATTTATTTTGCATATGCGGCAGTTTTTCAGAGAAGCATATACCAGCATACCATTTCTTCTGGCGCCTTGTGGCGATGTGGACATATGTACATTTGCATGCATGGGGGAAGGGGGAGAACCAAGCAGCCACATCCATGTGGTTGCACATAGTGAGGTTTATTAGACCAAGGTGAGTTCGGGAGGGGGAACTATGTGGACGGTGCTCCTAAACTCGCCTCATTGTGTGTGTGGCGATCATGTGGACAAGCCCATGGTCTATGCAGACCAGGGTAACCCGAAGGTAAGCTGGATTCTCCTGTCAGTTAGACACACCCTAAGTTATCTCTGTCCAGGAAAGGCCGTAGCTTGTGCACCAGTCAAACCCACCATCCCAGGTGACAAAAGAGGGCCTAGGAGTACTCCTTCTTCAGTGGGAGTGCAACCTCACCCAGGACAGGTAGCTTTACCCAGTTCTTGGGGGTTGGCTAGACAATGAAAATACTCCTCATAGAATTTGAGGAGAATACCTTTAGTCCCAACACGCTGCAAACAAGATTTGCAGTATTCGGAAAGAGGGGGGCCAAAAACTCCATATGGCTTTCCCCAAAGTTTTTAAAATAATGCGTGGAAATATGCATTACTGCTCATTTGGACATCCAGTTGGGGATGCTGCGTATTCTCAGTGAGTTGCAGAAGTGGAGTGCGGATTGGTCGGACGTGCACAGGGGTGGGCTTGATGGCAAACAAGTAGCTGGAAGTGCCATTTTGGAGTTTTGTGTTATCGATTGTGCACTTTTTTGCTATGCTGAGGCGACCAAACAGTTTTTAAAAGGAGAAGGTCACACTTGTGCACCTTTGGTTTACAGTTAAAAAAAAAAATACTATGCAGCAGCAACAACTTGTGGAGAATAATAACTGAAATAATTCACTCTCAGCCACCATCTTGATTCGTAGGCATGGCTACGTGTGCACTTCAAACACAAAGAGCTTTGCATACAATTGTTTTTGTCAAAGGACCATGGAGACAAATGAACACTGTTGGGAATCTGCATTAATGCACAAGAATCAGCATTGTATCTACTCATCTAGACAATCCCTAGACTTGAGAGCCATCAATCTCCAGAGCAGCCAGTGTGATTCTTTTAAGACTGGCCCTATATGCTGTCTAGGGTTGCCAGTTCAAGATTGTCCCAAACCCTGAGGCTTCCAGGCTGAAACCTGAGGGCAAAGGACAGCCCCTGGTGATGCCATTAAGTACAAAAAAACAGTTGCTCCCAGCCTGTGATTCAAACACACACATATGGGTGAGGGGACATGGCACACACACATTTTCCTGTTTGAAAATCAAGAGAGAAATCGTATCTAAAGGGGCTGTTCCCAGATCAAGGTAAAGGGATTAATTCCATCTCACTGGCTTTGGAAGATGAGATATGGAACATTTCATGTAGCCTACTTCTGTCTAGACAGAAGATGGATGTGGAGCAGAGTGGAAGGTGAGCCCTGTCTAGGGGTGCATCGGCACTGTAGAAATAATGCAGTTTGACACCATTTTAACTGCCATGGCTCCATCCTTCAGAATTCTGGGATTTGTAGTTTTGTGAGACACAAGCACTCTTGGCAGAGAAAGCTAAAGATACTGTAAAACTACAAATTGCAAGATTCCATAAGATAGAGCTACAGCACTTAAAGTGATGTCAAACTGCATTATTTCTACAGTGTAGATGCACCCTAGGAGGAAAGGAGGAAGGTAACTAAGGACCTGTCTACATTGCAGAAATACAGCAGTTTGACACCACTTTATCTGCCTTAATTCTATCCCATGGAATCCTGGGATTTGTAGTTTGGTGAGGCACCAGAGCTCTCTGACAGAAAAGGCTGAATACCTCACAAAACTACAAATACTGAGAGTCCATCGGATGGAACTATGGAGGATAACGTGATGTCAAACTGCTGTATTTCTGCAATGTAGACAGGCCCTAAGTGAATATAGACCCTCTGGAGTACTGCTGCACATTGTAGCAACAAATCACTCAGCCAGTCCTTGTCAATTGTAGCAAACTGCTGCTTTATACATGAGCCAAAGATTTGCACCCAGCCCTTTCCTCTTGCCTGGAGCCAAGCCCTCCAAAACTGGAGAATCTGCATCCTCATCTCCCACCAGGATATGACCCATAAAAACTGGAGACTCAGGGCCAGGCCTTGTGATTTGGCAAACCTAATGCTGTCTATTTGATATTCCAGTCAACAGTCGAGCTGCTGCATTTTGAAGTAGCTGCAGTTTCTGACTCTTCCTCAAGGGCAGCCCCACAGACAATACATTGAAGTAGTCTAATCAAGAGGTTACCAGAGCATTAACTGCTGTGACCAGGTTATTTATTTAAAATATTTATACTGCACCACTTATCGTAAGATTTCTGGGTAGCTTACACTAACATCAGTTTAAACCAGTGGTTCTTCACCTGTGGTCTAGAGACACCCAGGGGTCTGCAATGTCCTCACAGGGGGCCTGTGAAGGCTTGAAGGCTGCTCAGCCCACATGACGGGAGCCAAGGCAAAGGCTGGCTGGCTGGGCCCCCGCGCATTACTGCTCAATCCACCCCAGATGCAAACTGGCAGGAAGAAGCAGGAGAAAAGTCTTCCCTTCCTCTCCAGTGCCTCTGAGAGAAAGTTAATGGATGGTATAATTGTATTGTTGTTGTTGTTTTAAATCTTAAGTTAAATCTTAGGGGTCCATGGCAACAAAAGATATTTAAAGGGGTCCATGGTAAAGAAAAGATTAAGAGCCACTGGTTTAAACCATTTAAAATTAGAATGATAATTTAAAACAACCAACAATATTAAATATTCCAAAAACATATTGAACAACTGAATAATTTTTAAATCTAAAAACCTAAAACCACAAATGTATATAGATTTGGATGAAGTCTTTAGCCTCTGAAGTCTTCTACAGAAAGTCAAGCTTTGATTTGGTGCTGGAAGTGGAGGCAAACTGGGCCTCCAAGGGGTGTTTGTTCCAAACCTGGGAGCTACAGGAGAGAAGACACTCACACAGCGTATGGCTCCCATTGGAAGGCCACAGAGGACAGTCCCTCCAGCAGATCTTCAGACCAAAGGATGCCTCTCTAGTCCAACATCCAGGGGTGTGTGTGTCTAAATGGCAAAAATACTCCTCACGGAATGTGAGGAGAACATGACCTGTCCTAACCGCAATCCACCTTGTTTCGCTGTATTGTGAATGGGGGGGGGGGAGGCAAACCCAGCAGAAACTCCGCAGGAAAAACCTTTGTGGCTTTTCCCAGAGTTTTTAAAAAACAACGAAGGGAATGCTGAATATGAATCACTTTCCCACACGAGAAGAAGTGCAAACCTGATTGGCTAGACAAGCGCGGGGGGGGGGGGCGGCGCTTGCTAACAGGGCAAGCACCAGCTGCCACCGTGTTGGATTTTTGTCTTAGCGAGCAATCACTAAGGTGATAAAATGGGGTGTCTTATCCACACTGCAGAAATAGGGTTGTTTTTATACAAAAAAAGTGTGTCAGCAGCAGATTTAACAATGCAAGTTATTCACTCAGGGCCGCCATCTTGGCTAGAGGGCATGCAAAGTTTATGGGGGCTATAAAACTGTTAAGACAAGTCCTATTACTGCAGAGCAATCCTTTTCTTTTGGCCTCGTATAGACAAGCCCTGTTTCCCACAGGGACCAAACAGAAGCCCTGAATGCAAACAGTACTTCCACACCCATGTGCCACAGCAACTGGTATTGAGAGGCCTCCTGCCTCTGATCTGAGAGAAAGAACACAGCCATGTCACTGCCCTCACTCACTTCCAAACCAGAATTTGCATCTCAATAAGATGAAAGGAGGAGGGAAGACAGCAGTGCCCCTTTAACCTCTGCAAATTGTGCTACTGTGGTGTGTGAGCTACTGAGGCTTTTGTCTTATAGGTGTTTACAGCGCTGAAAAATGATTGATCAGGAAAGTTGTGGGCAGGGAGGGTTGCCAGTGGATGTAGAGGGCTGTATGAGGTCTCTGACAAGCCTCTCCTTGCTCAACCCACACTGTTCTCCAATTAGCAAACAAACAATCGGTTACTATTGACGGAGGAAGTGTTTTTGAGAGACGGTGGAACAGGCCCACACTTGTTAAATCAATACTGTTCATCACGATCTCTTGGCAAAGGGATATTGAGAACTGTTGAGCATTTGAGGTGTTTTCTTCTTCTTCCTTTTTTGGTTTTGTTTGCTTGGGGATGTGAGGAGGAGGAGACACATTTATCACCCCGCCTCCTGACACAAATTGCTGCCACCACCATTGTGTGTTTTTCTTGGCCTTCGACATCTCCATCCATCTTTTTGCCCACAGGCACTTGGACAAGAGCAGCAGGAGATTATCAGGCCCTTTGGATCTTCTTACATAAACCGCAGGAGATTTAGAGCAATGAAGGGCGTAGGGCATGGGGGAGCTACATGAGGGGACACTGCTTGCCAATAAGAAAATTCTGCCCCTCCTGTTAAATGTTTCCCCAGTCTCCAAATTTCTAGCATCATAGAGGGCTTGTCAACACTGGCCGCTTAATCCGGGGCCAGTCCGGAGCATTATGCCCCAGACTGGCCCCAGATTGACCACAATGGCAGCCGCACACACCAGGCCCAATCTGGTGCAACGGCACATTGTTGTCTCCGTTGGCCCTTTCGTCAGAGCCACTGCAGCTTATTTCTCGCCAGCTGTGGCAGCTCCGAAAGAGACCCATCCCCTTCTTTGTGCTGCTCAGCACAGGATAAGGGCGATGGCAACACATTTGCTTGTGGACAACTGGATTGGGCTGAATCAGCCCTGATCTAGCTGTCTATAGTCAACAAAAGACCCTGAGGTCACTCTGGAGTTTCTGGGAAACCCCGGGAGTTTTCCTGACTTTGCTTAGTTTGGAGCAAAGTTGGGTTAAGGAAAAAAAACTGTGGATACTCCCTGGAAGTAGCCGAACGTCATCTCGATTGCCAGCACCAGATTAGGGATGAGAATGGTATTTTTGGCCTGTGTAGACAAGCCCAGAGAGTGAAATGCTGAAAATACTCCACTAGAACTCTGTTCTAGTTGCTGTGTTTTCATTCCCTCGGCCACTTTGCCATCTGCTTTCCTTTGGATGTCCGAATGCTATATCTAAATGCTCAATGGAAGTTTTAAGTTACTGAAATTTTAGAAATTGGAGGAACGGAAGGAAAAATTCATCTACAGGGCTAGAATTCTTGTCTGGAGAAGGCTCTCACTTTGTTGCCCTGGAAACACATCCCTATGAGGCACACCAAGATTTAAGAAGTTAAAAGTAGAGTGGAGAAAAGGAAAAAGAACCTGCTACTGAATACCAGGGACTGCAGGTCATTTTTCAGAGAAAGAAACTGGCAAATCACCTCTGAGGATTCCTTGCCTAAGAAAACCCTCTGAAATTCATGGAGTTACCATAAGCCTGAAGGCACATATCTCTCTCTCTGGCTTTTCTTCCCAAACGAAGATTCAGGAAGGACTCATCCCGTGCTTTCTGCAAGCATGCTGATGACTAAAAAGGCCAATCCGAGACAAACCCGGCTTGTGGGGGCAATTAGCTAACACATATTGGAAACTGCTTATTGCAGTGTAGATATGTAAATAGCTATTGCTTAAAAACAATTTGTAAGCCGCTCTGATAGACTTGTGGCTGAAGAGCGGGCTATAAATACCTAAATAAACAAGTCCGGTTGCAGAAAGCACAGCAGAAGGTCTCCTTGGGTGATGTTTCCGGGTTGTGATTCTTTCTGCGTTGTCGTTTCTCTTCAAGACTTGTTCGTTGTGAGTTCTCAAATAAGGCTGCAGCATTGTGGATAGTACATCTCCATGCCTCCCGATGCGAGGCCAGGGCGGACCACTGTTGGTGATCAATTTGGCCGAGCCTGAGGTGTTGTTTCAGGGAGGCCTTGTATCGCTTTTTTGGAGCGCTCCTCTTATGCTGACCCGTGATGACTTCACCGTAGAGTACTATTTTGGGGAGGCGATGGTCCTTCATCCTAGAAACGTGCCCTGCCCAGCGCAGCTGTGTTCTCAATATCATCAATGCCTCAATGCTGGTGATTCCTGCTTGCTCAAGGACAGCAACATTCGTCACATAGTCAGTCCAGTGTATATTTAGGATTGTAGACAGCGCTGGAGAAAGCGTTCGAGGAGTTGTAAGTGTTGGCTATAGGTGACCCATGTTTCAGACCCATAAAAGAGAATAGACAGTACAATGGCTCTATACACACTGATTTTTGTGCTTCGCCTCAGGTGTTTAGTACTCCAGACTCTTTCGTAAAGTCTTCCAAATGCACTATATGCCTTTGCTAATCTGTGATCGATCTCTTTGTCAATCTTGGCATCTGAGGAGATGATGCTTCCCAGGTAGGTGAACTTAAGCACAGATTTTCCGAGGGCAATGTGGGGATGGTGGTGTTCGTCCTGTGGTGCAGGCTGGTAAAGAACTTCTGTTTTCTTAAGGTTGACTTCCAGCCCAAACAGCTCTGCAGCTGTTGCAAAGCAGGACGTTAGGCGCTGCAGAGCTGCTTCTGTGTGGGCAACAAGGGCAGCATCGTCGGCAAAGAGCTGCTCATGGACTAGATAGTTTAGAGTCTTAGTGTGAGCCCTCAGACGGCTTAAGTTAAACAAGCTACCATCAGTATGGTAACCTATATAGATGACGTCTTCTTCTTCAAGCTCTGCCGTAGCCTTTAGAGCATGATGCTGAAGAAGATTGTAAATAAAGTTGGAGCAAGAACACAACCTTGCTTCACTCCATTAGTTATTAGAAAGGGCTCTGAAAGAGCATCGCCATATCTGACTTGACCGCGCTGGCCCTCATGTAGCAAGATAATCATTTTAAGGAATTTGGGGGGACATCCTAGTCTTTCCAGGATCTGCCACAGACCTTTTCTACTCACAGTGTCAAATGTTACATAGAGAGCCTTGTTCTGCTCTCTAAATTTTTCTTGCAGTTGCCTAAGGGCAAATACCATATCTGTAGTACTCCTATTGGCTCTGAAGCCACACTGGCTTTCAGGAAGAAGTTATTCTGCAATAGCAGGAACTAATCTGTTCAGGAGTATCCTTGCAAGGATTTTTCTAGCAATAGAGAGCAGTGTTATGCCTCAATAGTTTGAGCAATCGGATTTTGCTCCTTTTTTCTTGTACAGGGTGATGATGATTGCATCTCGGAGATCTGATGGCAGTTCCCTTTTTCCCAGCAATTCACAAGGAGTTCGTGGAATTTATCATGGAGTACATGACCTCCATGTTTCTAAACTTCAGGTGGGATTCCATCAATCCCAGCTGCCTTGCCGTTTTTCATCTGCTTTATGGCCTTAAGGGTCTCTTCCAAAGTGGGAGCTATGTCCAATTCATTTTTCATTGGTTTTTGCATTATATGTTGGATAGCTGAGCCTTGGACTACTCGGTTGGCGCTAAAGAGACTTTGAAAGTGTTCAGCCCATCGATTCAGGATGGAGGCTTTATCAGTAATTAATGTTTGACCATCTGTACTGTATAAGAGGATTTGGACCTGATAAGTAGGTCCAAACACTGCTTTAAGAGCTTCATAAAATCCTCTATGATCACCCAGATCTGCACAGCATTGTGTCTTTTCTGCTATATTGATCCATCACTTGTTCTGCATGTCTCTGAGTTTTTGTTGAAGTTTACTACATGTCAGACAGAAAGCTGCTTTTCTTACATGGCAAGTTGGCTGGGCAAGGTATGCCTGGTGAGCAGTTCTCTTCTTTGCCAACAGCTCCTGGATCTCTTGGTTGTTTTCATCAAACCAGTCTTGATTTTTCTTGTGGGAGAACCCGAGGGATTCTTCTGCAGACTGGAGGATACTAGTTTTGATATGTTGCCAAAGCACTGTAGGGGAAGGATCTATAGGATGGTCTTCAAGTTTTGTTTGCAGGTTTGCCTGGAAGTTGTCTCTCATGGTAGCTTGTTGAAGATTGTTGACTTGGAGCCTCTTCTTTAAGATGCCACCCCTGTTAGGTTTGAATTTAAGATGAAGATTTAGTTTACATCTGACGAGGCGATGATCTGTTTGGCATTCTGCACTGGGCACCACTCAGGTATGATGGACATCGTGAATGTTTCTCTGGCGGACTAGAACATAGTCAATGAGGTGCCAATGTTTGGATCGGGGATGCATCCAGGTTGTCTTCAAGCTATCTTTCTGCTGAAAGATAGTGTTTGTAATAGACAGCTGTTGTTCTGCACAGAAGTCAAGCAAGAGGCATCCATTTTCATTGCAGTTTCCAACACCATGCTTGCCTAAGACACCTTTCCAGGCTTCGGAGTTCTTTCCTACTCTGGCATTGAAGTCACCAAGGATAATAATTTTATCTTCTACAGGGACTTTTTGTATGAGTTGGCATAGGTCTGTGTAGAATTTGTCTTTCTCTACAGGGTCGGCTTGCATAGTTGGGGCATATATACTAAAGAGAACAACATGTGGGAGGCGTAAGGAAATAATGCGATCAGAGTGTCCTGTTGGCAAGGTTTCGAGTTTGGAGGCAATGGAGTTTTTAATCATAAAGCCTACTCCTGACAGATGTTTTTCGGTTTTGGGTTTGCCAGACCAGTAAAGTGTGTAGCCGGCGCCATGTTCTTTAAGGCTGCCTTCCTCATGGAAGCGAACTTCACTAAGAGCAGCGATGTCAATATTAAGCCGTGATAGTTCATGGGCTATTAGGGCAGAACGACGCTCAGGCCGTCCACTATCTTCAGAGTCTCGCATGGTTGTGATGTTCCAGCATGCAAGTGTCAGTTTATTTACACCTTTGGAGGCCGGTGTGTGCCTTTGTTTCTTTGCCTTGGTTTGACCGCATCAGAAGATTCCCGTTGGCCGTGGCTAGCAACCAGGTAGGTGGGGATGAGCTTTTGTTAGGCCACCTTTTCTAGGCCCCTCTCCATATGGAGCAAGCAGTGTTTTCCTTAAAAAAGGCTGCTTGGTTATTCAGGATGCTGCTGAACAAGACTGTCATCTCCCGGGTCAGCCTCAAGTGACCAAAGTCCTGAACCGCCTGCATACAGGGTTGGGTCTGCGGCTTCCAGTGCATATTTACACCTGCGGTTTCATCCCTCACCTATTGCTACAGGGCTTTTTTGGAACTGGATTTGTCCTTCGAGCCTGTGCAATGGATTTTTCTGGTGGAGCGCAGCGTGCACAGAACTGGCCTCACCCTTTAATCCAAAGGTTCATCTGCCGTGGCCTTGCAAGCATGGACGGTAGCACCAAGGTCCTCAGGCCGTAGGTTTGATTAGAGTTTCCTTCTCTTAGATGGTTGACCTTACAGGGTTGGACGAGCACTATCTGCCCGGGTTTGGGATTAGAGTTTTCCTTTTCCTAGGACGGTTGCCACAAGGCTAGAGAGCCCATCCTGCCCTTTGACGCTCTTTGTCAGACCCTTCGGTTTTGACCTGTCTGGCATGGGAGACCCTACCAGTGGCTATTATTCCTCCGCCAGCATAGCTGAAAACATCATTAGGGTACGCAAGCCTCTCTCCCATGACAAGGGGGCATCAGTGGAGAGGGAAGGCACATATATACACACAAGATTCAACCTTGGTCCCTTCCCCTCAAATGCTGCAGGCTAGAATTTCCAGAGCATGGAAGAAGACACCTTTTTGGACTGTCATCCCCAGAATGGGAGTGGCAGTCCAAAAAGAAGAACCTTCTCCAAGCCTAGAAGGACTGCCAAGGAGTACCAGGTGCTGTAGGCTCAATTTCAGAGGAAGGAACTGGCAAAACCACCTCTGAGGATCCCTTGCCTAAGAATCATACAGTTGGAAGAGACCACAAGGTACATCCAGTCCAACCCCCCAGCTATGCAGGAATACATGAACAAATCATTCCCAATAGATGGCCATCCAGCCTATGTTAAAAAACCTCCAAAAAAGGAGATTTCCCCACACTCCCAGGCAGTGTGTTCCACTTCCAGACAGCTCTTACTGTCAGGAAATTCTTCCTAATGTTTAGGTGGAATCTCTTTTCCTGTACAGTTGTTCCTTCATATTAGCTGGGGTCTGGTTCCAGGACCTCCCGTGGATACCAAAATCGGTGAATACTCAAGTTCCATTATATGCAATGGCATAGTAAAATGGTGTCCCTCATATAAGATGGCAAAATCAAGGTTTGCTTTTTGGAATATTATTTTTTAAAGAATATTTTAAAGTCATGAATACTTAAATCCATGGATATGCAGGGACAACTGTAGTTTGAACCCATTGCTCTGTGTCCTAGTCTCTGGAGTAGCAGAAAACAAGCTTGCCCCATCCTCAGTATGACAATCCCTTCAAATATTTAAACATGGCTATCAGGTCACCTCTCAAACTTCTCTTCTCCAGGCTAAACATACCCAGCTCCCTAAACTGCTCCTCACAGGGCATCATGGCTTCCAGACCTCCCATCATTTTGGTTGCCCTCCTCTAGACACATTCCAGCTTCTCAATACCCTTCCTGAATTATGGTGCCCAGAACTGGACACAGTATTCCAGGTGAGGTGTGACCAAAGCAGAACAGAGTGGAACTATTACTTCCTTCAATCTAGACACTATACTCCTAGTAACTGTCTGCTAGTATTTTTCCACAACACCTTCCCAGGTCCTTGTGACCTCCATCATTTGACCACACCTTTTAGTCTATCCTGGTCTAATAGATCCCTTGAAGCATCTAATATTGCCAATTATGAGATATAATAGGAAGGAGGTGTAGGGCAAGGTAAGGCAGTGCTTACAGGCAAAGCCATGTCCCCCAGAGGCTATTTTTGGATGAAAAAATGTTTTGGGTTTAAAATTTCAGAGTTTATGGGGGTCTATAAATCACATGATTCCTAGCTTTTCACCAGATTCTAGAAGTAACTTCCACCCAATGGAACTGAAAAAAGAGAGAGCATTAACTTTCCTGTGGAGTTGCTAACCTGATGGAAAAACGGCATGCAAATTCATGGAAGAAGAATTACCAATGGCTTTTAGACCATGAGAGCTAAACCCCATATCAGTCTGACTCTGATGAATAGGTGCTAAGGAACAGAATTTAAAAGAATAAAAAAACAAAACAAAATGGCCTTCACCTCCATGAAGCAGTTGCAAGCTTGCAGAAATATCAAGGGAGGCTGTTGCTACAGAAAAACTTATCTTTTGATCTCAGCAAATGGGCAGTAATTCACCTTCCATGTTAGGTGCATTGTGATACAGAAGATTTATGGATAACAGGTTTATTTTGGGGTCTGCATCCATAACAAGCTGTCAGCAAACACAAACCTTAACACCAAGGAAACAGAAACACCAGTGCTCAGGATTAAATTGTGCCAAGATCTCTGTACTAGGGCAATGTGTCAAAAAAGCATTCTTCATCTCTGACAGAAATACTAGAGGAATATTGTGGCCCTCCAGATATGTTTTGACTGCAACTTCCATTGTTTGGTCCTTTAGATGTTGGACTACAAGTTCCATCAGCCCTAGCCACAAATGGTGAGGGATATTGGGAGTTGCAGTCCAATAATAGGCACAGGGATACCCTTTACCTATCCATAATCTAAGAGGACAAACTGTTGTAAAATTTGAGGTCCCAGGGTGTTAGCACTTTTGGAAAACTTCTTAAAAGTTAAAACTGTCAGGAATTAACTTTATTGTAGCAGAGCAGAGCTTGAAGTGTGAACTCAAAGGTACAGTGCTTTGACCCTAGCCACAAGAACAAAGAGGCAGGCAGCTTCTTGTTGAAAGAAAACTTAAGCTTTACTAATGGGTATGCATCTACATATGCATGGTGAGGCTACATCCTAACTAACTAATAGATTTTGAGTAAGAAAGAAGTTCACCTTCACTCACCATCCCAGTGAGACGAAAGGCATTCTTGCGGAGCAAGATGGAGAGGGCAGCATGTAGCTTCAAGGCAAGAAACAAAGAGTAATAAAAAGATCTAAGACCAGGTGGCAAATAAACCTAGGTCACATGATCTTGTAGTTTGGTTGTTTACTGTTTACCACCATGCTCATTAAAGATAGGATGAGAGGAAGTCATGCAGGAGGCCCTATCCTATCTATCACTCATTTGCTCCAATAGCAAATATGTGGTGAGAAAGAATGCTGGATTTTCCCCAAGACAAACATAAGAAGAAGCAAGGTTGGAAATAACTACTGCGTGAACACCTCTTAGTGGTTTCCCACTGAAAGCGTGCTACGTCCACCGGCAAAACTTGGTTAGCATTAGTTTTGCTGGCTATTTCCAGGCAAAATGCTGGTCATGACCTATAAAGCCCTTATATGGCTTAGCTCCAGCCTACCTGAAAAACCAGGGGCTTGTCTAGATGGTGAAAATACTCCTCACAGAATTCGCTGGGAATACCTTTGGTCCCAACAAGATCCCACAGTGATCCACCTTATTCGGAAGTAGTGGGCTGTGTGTGACTTACTGCATGAGAAAAGCCTTTGCAGATTTTCCCGTTTTTAAAAAATAATGTGAGGAAATATGCATTAGCACTTGTTAGGACAACTGATACAATTTGCTGCACATTTCTGAGAGGGCAGAACTGGAGATCTGATTGGTCGGACAGGCACGGTGGGGGGGCTTTCGCGCTAGTGATCATACAGTTTTTTGCCCATGGAAAGAGAAGGCAGTATCATTTGAATGTTTTGAGCAGAAGGTTGAATGGGGCAAATTGAGACAGCGATCTACAGTCGTGGTGAATCCATCAATCCCCCTAGGAATCGGGGGTCCCCCAGCCTGAGGAAAGGTGGGGGGCTAAAGAGGCTCATCGGGGACCCAAAGAACCTCCGGGCCCATCTAAACAGTGAAAACACCTCTCATGGAATTCGCTGAGAATCCTACTTGACTAAATGGGATCCAACGCCAACCCAGACTATTTGGAAGGAGGGGGGCCCAAAACGGCAAAAACAACGCAGGAAAAGCCTTTTGCAGCTTTTCCCGTACTTTTTAAAAAAATGCAAGCATTTCTGCTTGTAGGACAATTGAACAACAAGCGATTTGAAGGGAAGCACAAAGCTGATTGGCCAGGTGAAAGCGGGGCTGGGCCTGCTAATAGGGCAAACTTCCACTGCAGCCATGTTGGATTTTCACCTTCGCAAACGATTGCTAAGGCAATAAAATGGGCTGATGATTGTTTTGTTTTGCTTTCATGTTAAATCGGAAAATCACTATATCACACCAGTACACCTTGGGATGACTTAAAAAAAAAAAAGCTTTTGCAGATTTCCCCATACTTTTTCAAAAACTGAAAGGCGGGTATGCATTTTCATTCATTTGGACTATAGAACAATATAAAAATTGAATGGAAGCACAAAGCTGATTGGCCTGGTAAGAGTGGGGGCTGGGCTTGCAAATGCCCATTTCCGCCATGTTGGATATTCACCTTAGCAATCACTTGCTAAGGCAATAAAACAGGATGAATATTTTCTGTTTTACTTTCCTATGTACTTGGAAAGTCGCTCTATCGCACCAGCACACCTTGGGATGACTTAAACCCCCCCCCCCAGCGGTGAAGAACTAACGTGAGTAAATCACTCGCAGCTGCCATCAGGAATAGGCTTCCGAGGCCATACACTTCCAAGGCCATTTGGACATGTCATGTCGCTGCTATAGTGAGATGCCAATACTATGAGGTATTTGGGATTTTTTTCTCCTTGTGTAGATGGGCCCTCCCTCTCAAAGCGGTCAGAAACAGAGGTTTCTGATAGCTAAGAGAGGGAGGCAAAGGACTGGAGAGCAGCTGTGGACTCAAGCCTCGCCTGCAATTTTTTTAATACAAAGCAATGACGACAAAGCAATTCAAGGAAAATATATAACCTCTTAGAATATCTTCTTTTTCTACAGAAATATAACATAGGTTAGGAGACCATTGGAGCCACATTTGTAGCTATGTTTGTGCCGGAACCTTCAAAACAAAACTGAAACTTAAGCGAAAGGAGGTGAACTCAAGAGGAAACATTCAAATGATAGTAAACACTCGAATGATACCCCCTTCCCTTTTGCTGCAAGACCGGGGAGACAAAAGAACGTTACTGTGGATTTGCAATAATGCCCTGGGATGAGCATTATTTCCTATCGTCCAGATGAGCCTCTTGTCCCACCACTATCACAGGTATAGCTGGAGAAAGCCTTCTCAGTGGCTGCTCCCAGGCTATGGCATTCCCTCCTAAGGGAGGCCACGGACACATTCTGTTTTCCTTCTACCAGCAGGGAGAGATCATATTTAATCTGGGTCTATCGTATTCTTAGAGAGCCAGCATGGTATAGTGGTTTGACTATGTTGGACTACGACTCTGGAGACCAGGGGTTGAATCCCTGCTCAGCCATGAAAACCCACTGGGTGACCTTGGGCAAGTCACACTCTCTCAGCCTCAGAGGAAGGCAATAACAAACCTCCTCAGAAGAAATATTTCCAAGAAAACCCTGAACTTTTATCATTATTATGATGTTTCAACTGCTTTTTAACTGTCTCAAATTAATGTTTTAATATGATTGTCTATTTAAAAGCTTTAAATCTTTTATTATCCATTGATGTAATTGCATTTCACAGAATCATAGAGTTGGAAGAGACCACAAGGGCCATCCAGTCCAACCCCTTGCCTTTAAGGAATACACAATCAAATCATTCCCGACAGATGGCCATCCAGCCTCTGTTTAAAAACCTCCAAAGAAGGAGCCTCCACCACACTACAAGTCAGTGGATTCCACTGCTGAAGTCAAGACATTCTTGCTAATGTTTAGGTGGAATCCCTTTTCCTGTAGTTTGAACCCATTGCTCCATGTCCTAGTCTCTGGAGCAGCAGAGAACAAGCTTGCTCCATCCTCAGTATGACATTCCTTCAAATATTTAAACATGGCTATCATGTCCCCTATTAACCTTCTCTCCCCCAGGCTAAACAGACCTTGCAAATCACCACGTTGCAAGTTCGATTCCAGAGGGCTCCAAGGTTCACTCAGGCTTCCATCCTTTCGTAGGTCAGTAAAATGAGTACCCAGCTTGTGGGGGCAATTAGCTAACACACATTGGAAACTGCTTAATGCAGTGTCGATGTGTAAATTGCTATTGCTTAAAACAATTTGTAAGCCGCTCTGATAGCCTTGAGGCTGAAGAGCGGGGTATAAATAAATAAATAAATAAATAAATAAAAAAGATCTCCCACTATTTTGGTTGCCCTCCTCTGGATACAGCTTATCTTTATGAAGGGCCTCCGCACCCCAAAATCAAGCATTCTCTGGCATCTCAGTCAATCTATAAAAAAGGAAAAGCTCCCCAGCCCTTAATGGAAGCTATCTCTTATAAGGACATCTGCCAGCCCTAAAACAGAGAAGTTTTCGGGCCCTCAAGGAGGGGCATACCATATCAGAACAGACACCTGGCACCCCTACCCCTGGCCTATGCTACCTGAGGGGCTAACCTCTGCCTACCCCTGAATCTATATCCGACCTACTGTGTTGTGACATAAACACATGCTGAAGGAACATTTACAAGTCCCTCCCCCCATATCCACAGTATCAGTAACCGCAATTTCATTTAACCATGTTTGGAGGGGGGGAGGTCTTTCTAGGCATCTGGAGTCCTCCAACACAACTCTATGATCAACTTCCAGCAGAAATTGACCATAGAGTCATGCTGGAGGACCTCCAAGTGCCTAGAGAGGCACTCTCTCTAGGCATGTTCTAGGTCCCCCAGTGCAATTCTATAGTATTCCATGATGGGTTGCTATTATCAGTGGTTTCTCTTATAAATGCTAAGTCCACAAATATATCCCCAGCAGATACAGGGGGCGACCTGTAATTCTTCAATTTGTTAGCCAACTAGATTCATTAACAGCAAGAAATTTATGGAAAAGCAAATCTATAGATAATCCTAACTCGATTGGATTGCACAGAGAGGAAGTCCAGTGAAGTTACCTTTAACATCCGGATCTCTCGAAGTGCAATTTTTTTAATAACAGGGTCATCTTCTGACTCCAGGAACTTCTTAATTGCAACAATCTGTCCAGTGTCCTTGTTTCGGCACTTGAAGACAACGCCATAGGAGCCTTCACCAATCTTGCTGATCTTTTCATATTTCTCCATGTTAAATGGAACAACCTCCGGTAATAAATCCCCAAAATCAAAGCGAAGGCTGGTGCTAATTAAAGATCACCCTTGTTGTCAGAATCCTTCAAACACTGTACCACCTTAAACCTGTAAAACAATTCAAGAAAAACACAGTTGCAATTACTGTATGCAAAAGCACTGGAATGAACTGGCAAAGTTTTATTGTGCTATTGTCAGGACTTTAATACTGATGGTAGAAGTTTCTTGGGCTCAGCTGTATTCATTGTTTAGTAGTTTGGCAAAATAACCATTTTTTTAAAATCCCGAACAAGCCTCTTTTTAAATTAGTCACAGCACAATGCTTGTCATGCATTACTATTTTTCTTGTAGGATGGGGCAGGATGCTCAAACCACTGGGCATCAGCACCTAAATAAGGACATCCAAAATACAGAAGCAAATTCTTCTGTGCTGGATCAACTGAAATGAACGGAGGTTGCACCTATTTCAAGGGGGGCTGCCATGAAGCAGAACATTTCGACTGCACATACAGGTTGAGTTTGTGCACCACATAAAGCCACACTGAAGCCACAGAGCTGTCACTGTGGTTTGTTTATTGTGATGCCCAATCCCAGCACTGCAGATTGTCTGTCCTTGGCAAATTATAAGCCACAGTTTGTACAGTTTACTTCTCCGGCTTGGCAGGGGAGAGACAAGCCAGACAGCTGGTTTTAGATATCACAATCATAACTAAAACACACCCACCCCACACAGATGCAAGGTCTGTGATCCCAATTGGTCAACAAGCAAAAGCAATCTACTTTACCTTAACCCCCCCCCCAAAAAAATTAAGACAAATCGCAGCTGCTGCAAGTTGCCTTTACTGTGGAGCACTCATATAGGCAACCTCCATATGTGAATGCTGTTCTCATGTCCTCAAGAGATTTATTAGATTTATCCCTTTAATTCAGGGGTAAGAAAATTCTTTAGAGACAGCGTGGCACAGTGGGCATAGTGTTTTAAGTGGTGAACTAGGACTCTAGGAGACTAGGGTGCAAATAACTGCTCAGCCATGGAAACCCACTGAATGACTTTGGCCAAGTCACACTCTCTCAGCCTCAGAGGAAGGCAACGGCAAAACTCCTCTGAAGAAATCTTGCCAGAAAACCCCTTATGATGGGCCTACCGTAAGTTGAGGTTAACTTGAAACCTGTCGTGAACTCTCTTCTTTAGACTCATTAGCCAGAAGCATCAGGGTTAAATAGTAAGCTTTATTACAAACAGAAATCTAAAGAGTGAACTATACAACATTGTTGCTTTGAATGAATCTCAAAGGAAAAGCAGTATAATAAAAAGTGTATATTTAGGATTGTGCGTAGACAGCACTGATGAAAGCACTCAAGGAGTCATAAGTGGTGGCGATAGGTGACCCATGTTTCAGACCCATAAAGGAGAATAGACAGTACAATGGCTCTATACACTGATTTTTGTGCTTCGCCTCAGGTGTTTATTACTCCAGACTCTTTCGTAAAGTCTTCCAAATGCGCTATATGCCTTTGCTAATCTGTGATCGATCTCTTTGTCAATCTTGGCATCTGAGGAGATGATGCTTCCCAGGTAGGTGAACTGCTGAACGGACTTGAGCACAGATTTGCCGACGGCAATGTGGGGATGGTGGTGTTCGTCCTGTGGTGCAGGCTGGTAAAGAACTTCTGTTTTCTTCAGGTTGACTTCTAGCCCAAACAGCTCTGCAGCTGTTGCAAAGCAGGACGTTAGGCGCTGCAGAGCTGCTTCTGTGTGGGCAACAAGGGCAGCATCATCAGCGAAGAGCAGCTCACAGACTAGATAGTTTAGAGTCTTGGTGCGAGCCCTCAGCCGGCTTAAGTTAAACAAGCTACCATCAGTACGGTAACGTATATAGATGCCGTCTTCTTCTTCAAGCTCTGCCGTAGCCCTTTGGAGCATCATGTTGAAGAAGATTGTAAATAAAGTTGGAGCAAGAACACAACTTAAAATAAAGTTGGAGCAAGGACGAATGTTGCTGTCCTTGAGGAACCAGGGATCACCAGCATTGAGGCCATGATATTGAGAACACAGCTGTGCTGGGCAGGGCACGTTTCTAGGATGGAGGACCATCGCCTCCCCAAAATAGTACTCTACGGTGAACTCGCCATGGGTCAGCGTAAGAGGGGCGCTCCAAAAAAGCGATACAAAGACTCCCTGAAACAACATCTCAGGCTCGGCCAAATTGATCACCAACAGTGGTCCACCCTGGCCTCACATCGGGAGGCATGGAGACGCACGATCCACAATGCTGCAGCCTTATTTGAGAACTCACGACGAACAAGTCTTGAAGAGAAACGACAACGCAGAAAGAATCACAACCCAAAAACATCACCCAAGGAGACCTTCTGCTGTGCTTTTTGCAACCGGACTTGTTTATCTCGGATTGGCCTTTTTAGTCATCAGCGCACTTGCAGAAAGCACGGGATGAGTCCTTCCTGAATCTTCATTTGGGAAAAAGCCAGATAATAAAAAGTATTTACAATCAACCAAATCTGGTGGGCAACTCATTCGTTGGTCCCCCAAATGTCCAAATGCCCCCTTCCGCCACAGTATCCTCCCAACCATTTGTTCCAACAGAACCCAAAACATAAATTTGTTACACTTCAAAGGAATGCAAAACATCACACAGAGTTAACGGCAGGAAAAGGTTGCTTTACGACCTGATCCTGACAAAGCCACATAACAACAATGGACAATTTATAGTTTGCTTGCAGGTTTTTTCCAGGTTGTGTTCTAGAAGAGTTTATTCCTGATGTTTTGCCTGCATCTGTGGCTGGCATCTTCAGAGAATGGTGGCTTATGGGTGTATGGGGTTTATATACTGTGAGTCCCTGTTGGAGAGGATTACCATGTAAATTTGTGTATTCAGTTGCTGGATGTCCAATTTTTAGAGTGGGAGGATATATGAGGGGGATTTGTGTCTATTTAGCTCATGGTCCATTGTCTGCTGGGAAGCCCCCTGTCCCTGGGGGAAGTCCATTTGCATGTGTTGAGTTTTTATTTTGATGTTTTTCAGGACTGCAGGTGAAACATCAGGAATAAACTCTTCTAGAACACGGCCTCACAACCCGGAAAAAAACCACAAAAAACCTATGGATGCTGGCCAAGAAAGCCTTTGGCTTCACAGTGGACAATTTCTATGGGGTCTGGGAGCCAGTTTTTTTACCTGGTACCCTACAAAAGTTGAACAGGTTGCCAACACACACACCCCCCCAGAAACAAAGTTGACAGTGGCCAGATGTTCCCTTCTGTTTTGGAAAAATTGGCCTTTTGAAAAATGTTAATGAATTAAACTTCCAGGAGGAACACTTTACCTTTTCTTTTTTGCCTGAAATAAATCCAGTTGGGGGAGGAATGGGAAGGCTTCTAAAATGTCAAGGGGCTGCATATGGCTCCAGGACCCCAATTTGTCCATCCCTCCTTTGGCTGGAGGCCAGGGAGAGACCTCCCTGCTGAGCCACAAAGCACAAGGGGCAGAGCTGATGCCTCCATCTTGACCATCTTCTGCAACCTCAAGATCACTTGTCTCCTTCAAACAAGCAGATCCCCTTAGACTCATAGAGTTGGAAGAGACCCCAAGGGCCATCTAGTCCAACACCCTTCTGTCATGCAGGAACACACAATCAAATCATTCCCAACAGATGGCTATCCAGCCTCTGCTTAAAAACCTCCAAAGGAGGAGACTCCACCACACTCCCAGGCAGCAGCATTTCCACTTCTGAACAGCTCTTACCATCAGGAAGTTAATAATAATAATAATAATAATAAAATTTATTTATACCCCGCCCCTCTGCTAAAAACAATCGGGGCGGCTTCCAACAATTAAAACATTATAATAATGACTAAAAACACCACCCACCCCCACCCTCCCACATAAAAAGGCATTAAACACAATAAGATTAAAACCTTCTAGCTAAAAAAATACATTAAAAACAAATATATACATAATTTTTAAAATGTTTAGGTGGAATCTCTTTTCCTGTAGTTTGAGTCCACTGCTCCATTTCCTAGTCTCTGGAGCAGCAGAAAACAAGCCTGCTCCATCCTCAGTATGACATCTCTTCAAATATTCAAACATGGCTATCATGCCACCTCTTAACCTTCTCTTCTCCAGGCTAAACATGCCCAACTCCCTAAGCTGCTCCTCATAGGGCATGGCTGCCAGACCCATCCTCCCCACACCCTTACACCTAGATCTCCTATTTCTATCCCAGGCACACCTGCCAGCCTACCTTGTCCCTCCTCTTCCTCCAAACTTTAAGATGGGCAAGGTGGGTCTTAAGGTGAGGCCCTTAAGGCTGTTTTTGTAACCCTCAGGCCTTCTGGACTTTCTCCACTGCCCTTTTCCTGGCCTAAGAAGAGAAGGAGAAGGAAGATGGGAGAATGCCCAGGAGCATCAGGAAAAATATTGAGGGGCAGCTGTGTTGGCCACGCAGCAACCTCTGCCTGCACTGAGATCCTTCATGACCATCTTAACTGACAACAGAATAGCATCTGAGACAAACTATAGGCCTGTAACTCTAACATCATCACCTTTCTTCTCCGGTATAATTTTTAACATCTTTGCCTGATGAAGAAGCCAGTGGAGCTTCAAAAGCTTGCATGATGGAGTTTATGCTTTGGAGTTGGCCCAATAATGGTACTGCTTTGTGGGTTTGGGATTTTATTGCATCCAGGAGGGGCAGTTCACCTTTCAAACAGGTTGCTGTAGGGCTCTCCTACATTCTTTAAAATATATCTTTTTAACTACCCTTTTTAAAAACCAGTGGTAGACCTCTGGTCACTTTGGGATTTATCTTGTTTCAGTGTTTGGCATTTATGGCAATCGGTGAAGCTCCTAGAGGGTCCCAGGACAGAAAAACTGATCACCAGACCTAGCAAATTCCACACCAAGCTACCTTTGCATGTGAAGTTGGAGGCTTTCACAGCCGGCATCCATAGATTTTCCAGAACACGGCCTCACAGCCTGGACAAAAAATCAAGGAAAATCTGCTTTTGCATCCTGGTCTCCTTGGCTTTTCCTGTCTCTTTCCCCAAGTCCTGTCCTCTCCTTCACCAAGAAAATTTAGACTGCCCTTCCTTCCACTTAATAGGACTCTGCAAAGTCTGCACAGTGAATGGCATGACGTTGGCATTTTAAAAAGAAATCATAGAATTATAGAATCCTAGAGCTGGAAGAGAGCCAGTGTGGTTTGAAGGACTCTGGAGACCAGGGTCTTAATCCCCCCTCGCTTAGCCACGAAAACTCACTAGGTGGTCTTGGGCAAGCCACACGCTCTCAATTTCATAATAAGGAAAAAACAAATGCCCTCTGAACAAAACTTGCCAAGAAAACCCGTGATAGGGTCACCTTTGGGTTGCCCTAAGTCGAAAGTGACTCGAAGGCACAACAACAAGCGCTGGAAGGGGCCACAAGGGCTGTTGAGTCCAACCCCTTGCCATGTAGGAATGTCAAACACCCCTGAGAGATTACTGTCCAACCTCTGTTTAAAGACCCCCCCAAAAAGGAGAGTCCCCCACCCTTTGTGGGTGAAGTCAGTGAGTGTCAGGATTGTGAAGTGGTCTGCAGAGAGCAACGGATAGGCATATTTACATCCCAAATGCATAACACATTCAGTGCAGGAAGTTGTTCCCAGAAAGGCTCCTTGCTGCCTGGTCTCTGGTAAACTAATTAAGTCAACTAATTAAGTCTCTAAGGTTTGCAATCCCATGCATACATTTTACTTAGAAGTTTAGTGAAAGACTTCCCATTCCTTGGCTCAATCATAGCCCAGAGCGGAGACTGCAGCCAGGAAATCAGAAAAAGACTATGACTGGATAAGGCAGCTATGCAAGAAGTCGACAAGTTCATAAAATGCAAAGATATAACACTGAGCACTAAAGTCAGGATGGTTCAAGCCCTCGTCTTTCCCATCACCATGTGTGGATGTGAGAGCTGGGCAGCAAAGAAAGCTGATAGGAAGAGAATCAACTCATTCGAGATGTGGTGTTGGAGAAGAGTGCTGAGGATCCCGTGGATGGCCAAAAAGACAAACCAATGAGTCTTAGAACAGATCAAGCCAAAGCTCTCCCTAGAAGCCAAGATGACTAAATGGAGGCTGTCATACTTTGGCCACATCATGAGAAGTCAGGCTCACTGGAAAAGTCAATGATGCTAGGAAAGGTGGAGAGAAAAAGAAAGGAAGGAAGACCTCGCACCAGATGGAGAGACTCAATCAGAGAGGGCACCGGCCTGACCCTGCAGGACTTGAGTAGAAGGGGGTCTTGGGGATGCCCCATTCAGGGGGTGGCCATGAGTTGGAGTCGGCTCGGGTGGTGTAGTGAGAGCTTTTGCCCCCCCCCGCCTTCCCTTGCTGCCCCTCTCAAGGCACAGCAAAGATCCTACAAAAGGTCAAAAGGACCTGTAGAGAAATAAATGGCAACCCCATGTTTATAGTCCCCAGCCCACCCCCGCTTGTCAGACTGGGGGGCGTTTTCCCGATTGGCACAAATGCTGCAAATGCGCAGCAGCAGGATGGAAAATGTGTTTACATTGTCGAAAAATAAAAGCGTGTCTCCTGTGAAATGTGCCCCCCCCCAAAGGTGTCCCCTGGGTCAGACCTCAGAGCCCCCCCCCGCCATCTCCCCGTCTGGCTGCTGCCCCCCAGGCGCCCCGCCCGCAGCCCCCCAGGACCGGCGGAGGGAGGGCCCTGCTTCGGGCGGGGGCGGGCGGGGCCACGGCGCTGGGCCCGGAGGGGGGAGGGGTGGGCGGAGGGCCCCCAGGGAAGCCCCCCCAGGCCGGAGGCGGCTGCTCCTGCCCCGGGGCCCTTGGGCGAGGGGGCGAGGGGTCGGTCTCCTCCGCCGAGGGGCGCCGAGGCTCCCGGAGGGGGGGAGGAGGAGGGGGCGGCCTGGGGGCGCCGAGAGAGCTCCCGCCTGCCTCCCTCCTCCCCGGGCCCTGAGGAAACCCGACGCCGGCAGGGAAGGCAGGCAGGTAGGCAGGTAGGCGCCCGCCCGCCCGCCGGCCCAGGCCTCCCTCCCTCCCTCCCTCCCTCCCTCCCTCCGCGGCGGGCCAGGAAGGCTTCCTTCGGCCCCGGGGGAAGGGCGGCAGCGGCCGGGGAAGGGCCCCGCGGGCGGGCGGGCGGGCGGGCAGAGGCGGCCTCCGAGGGACCCGCTCCCCCCCGGGCCGGCGGCAGCAGCAGCAGGGGGACCCCCAGCACCCACCCGCACCCGGGGCCAAGAGGGAGGGAGGGAGGGAGGGAGGGGGGGTCCTGGGGGCCGCCCTCTGCCCATGCCCAGGGGCCAGAGGAAGGGGCCCTCCGCAGCCCCAGGCGGAAAGGGAGGCGGGGGGGGGGGTCGGGGGTCCCGGAGCCACTCGCCCACCTTCCGCGCCGGGCTCCCTTGGCCGCTCGCCCGTCCGCCTTCCTTCCTTCCTTCCCTCCCTGGTGGGGCGGCTGCGGGGCGGGGGGGGGGGTCGGGGAGCCGGGAGGGGCGGGCCGGGCAGGCGGGGCTCGGGCGCCAGGGGGCGGAGCCGGGAGAGCCGGACTGCAGCGCCCAGCATCCCCAGCCAAGCGGCCTGGCCTGGCCGAGGGCCCCCCCTTCCTTTTGCACTGCAGCGCCCAGCAGCCCCGCCGCCGCCTCTCCCCTCGGTCGCGCGGCCGGAGGGAAGCCCAGAGCTGCAGGCTCACCACCGGGAGACACGGGCCTTGGCCGGAGCTCGGGAAGGCCTCCTTGCCTTGGGGATGGTGGGGCTTGCAGTCCGCAAGACAGGCCTCTTTGGGCAGGGCCCCCTCGCGCCTCCGGCCGGCCGGCCCTCCTCCTTCGTCTCCCCGCCAGGCGCTGTGCGCAGCCCAAGAAGCCAGCCAGCGGGAGCGCTTCCGACTGGCGACGCTGCGGGGCAGGGACTTCGGTGCCCAGGCAATGCAGGCCCCTCCCGCTCGGCCCAGCAGAGGCAAGGGCGCTTTCCGCTGGATTTGGCCAGGCTGGGATTCGACCGGTCGAGGAGACGCGATTCTTTCCTTTGCTCTACTTGCCTTGACTGCAATAGAACAGCGGATAGTGGGGGTAGAGCAGGGGAAATGTCAGCATTTCGGACTATAGTTCCCAGTGGCCACGATGGTTGGGGGATTATGGGAGCTGTAGTCACACTCTGAGAGTGGAATAGGTTTCTGGATATATTATATTTGTGGGGGAGGGCAGTTCCAGGGGCGAGAAGAGGGAGGGTAGTTCGCCCCCCCAAAAAAGTGTTATAGAACCCCAGGCAGAGAGAAAGGGTGGCCCCTGCGCCTTTCTTTCAGAGGGCGGCTGCAAGAGTCCTCCTTCTGCAAAGGAGGGAAGAGTAGAATCATAGAATTGTAGAGTTGGAAGAGACCACGAGGGCCATCCAGTCCAACCCCCCTGCCACGCAGGAAATCACAATCAAAGCATCCCCGACAGATGGCCATCCAGCCTCTGTTTAAAGACCTCCAAGGAAGGAGACCCCACCACGCTCCGAGGGAGTGTGTTCCACTGCCGAACAGCTCTTGCTGTCAAAAAGTTCCTCCTCATGTTGAGGTGGAATCTCTGTTCCTGGAGCTTGCACCCATTGCTCCGTATTCCAGTCTCTGGAGCAGCAGAAAACAAGCCTGCTCCATCCTCAGCGTGACATCCCTTCAAATACTTAAACAGGGCTATCATATCACCTCTAAACCGTCTCTTTTCCAGGCCAAACATACCCAGCTCCCTAAGTCTCTCCTCATAAGGCATTGATTCCAGACCTTTCACCATTTTAGTTGCCCTTCTCTGGACACGCTCCAATTTGTCAATATCCTTTCTGAATTGTGGTGCCCAGAACTGGACATAGTATTCTAAGTGAGGTCTGACCAAGGCAGAATAGAGTGGCACTATTACTTCCCTTGATCTAGACACTATACTTCTATTGATACAGCCCAAAATTGCATTGGCCTTCTTAGCTGCCGCATCACACTGTTGACTCATGTTCAACTTGTGGTCTACTAGGACTCCTAGATCCCTTTCGCACGTAGTCTCATTCAGCCAGGTCTCCCCCATCCTATATCTATGCATTTCGTTTTTTCCACCCTAAGTGCAGTACCTTACATTTCTCCATATTGAATTTCATTTTGTTAGCTTTGGCCCAGCTCTCCAGTCTATCCAGGTCATTTTGAATTTTGATCCTGTCCTCTAGGGTATTAGCTACTCCTCCTAATTTGGTGTCATCTGCAAATTTGATAAGTATGCCCCTAATTCCCTCCTCCAAGTCATTGATAAAGATGTTGAATAGCACTGGGTCCAGGACAGAACCCTGTGGCACCCCACTGGTCACATCTTTCCAAGACAAAGAGGAGCCACTGCTGAGCACCCTTTGGGAACAGGTCCAAGAGCATCCCGCCTCTATTCGAAACATATTTGGGAGGGGGGAGGGAGGGGGATGGGGATATTGAAGGCTGTCTAGTCTGGCCCCCAGTTGGAAGAGTTACAGCATCAAAAGGCTGAGATTTTGAGTGGCGTGACACAGAAGGAGATGATCAGACATTTTGCCCAGGACTGCCCGAGTGCCCGGGAAACATGGGAGGAGGTGGCCCGGGTCCTGGATTGGCCAGATTTGGCACAACAGGCTTGGGAGACAGTGCTTTTGGGGACTGAACCTCCGGAGGGTGTCAGGGGACCCAGAAAGCCAGTGGGCCAAAACAGGAAGAGGAAGGAGTCTGGTTCCCCGGCTGAGAGTTTTTGGACAGTGCCCTGGTCCACAGTGTACCTGGTAAACCTCTATGTGATATTGGGATTATTTTTCCAAAGACAAAGGGAGGTAAGAGTCAAAATCTGCAGGATGTGAAAGGCACTGCTTATTATGTTAAAAACGTAATTGAAAATCTAGCTTTGACTGAAAAAGAGAAATTGCCAAACCATAATTGGAAAAAGTTTTGGCCATGGTTTAGTGAGACAACCCCAGCAATAACATAAAAGGATATTTTAAATAAATATATTATCATTATTATTGTATTTTGTATTATTATTTTTATTAATCTTTTATTGATTTTTTCTTTTCCGAATAAGTATAATTGTAATGTGTAAATATAATGTTCATTGGAAAAGAAAAAAGAGTGATTATAGTGTGTTTAGATTAAGAGGAGAAATGTATTAGTGTTAGGATAGATAGTTTTATTTTTGTATTAGTAAGAAAAGAGGAAAACAATTATTTTTGTGTTATTGTTACAGCCTTTTGCAGTTGGGTGCGTTTTTCAGTAGAATAGTCTTATTCCAATAAAAAAATTCTAATAAAAAAAAAATAATCCTAAGAAGATGGATGCTCAGTCTTTTCTTGAAAGCCTCCACCTGGATGAGGAAACACACCCCACACAGGGAGCCAACCTCCACACTTATTCAGGATTAGAGAACAGAACAGGACTTGGAAAAGTTCCCTTCTTTGGACAAACTGACTATAATAATTAAAGAGAAATCTTCCAAAAAAATATTTTTTTTTAAGGACTGGGAACCATTTCTGAGCTATATTGAAAAGAAAGAGAGTGTCTAACCTCTTGGGTTTTGAATTCTGAAGATCTTTAATAAAATAGTTGGAAGATGAACTGATTTTATGTATGAATAAGGGGGAAAATGATATATAGTTAGATGATGTCTCCAGTTTGATAAGATGGAAGTCAGTTGAATGTTCTATGTAATTGTAAGATGTTTTGGTGTATTTGGGTGAATGTATAATATGTTTAAATGTTAGCAAGGTGTAATTTGTATAATATATGTGAACACACATTGGAAACCACTTGGAGAGTGCCTAGCATGCTATAAAAAGTGGTGTAGATGTGTAGATGCTATTGCTTAACAATTTGTAAGCTGCTCTGAGAGCCTTTGTGGCTGAAGAGCGGGGTATAAATACCTTTAAATAAAGGAAAAGAGGGAGACTGCTTTACTGGTGGAGTTAGACTCAACCAAGGAAGCCATGGCTACCTTGACTATGGTAAGATCTCAGCAGGACTGTTGTTAACTGGTTGAACTGGAGGTTTCTGTCAAAGTTGGCTTGACCACACATAGCAACAAAGAGCATCCAGTGCAGCTGCCCACCCAATTTTAACCCAAGCAGGAAGTTTGCATGATGTTTAGGCCAGTCTTTGTGGTGTGTATCTGATACCTGCCTCGTCCCATTAGTCTGGAGAACTCTCCATTGTCCTATCTTTAGTCTCCAATGGACTTACAGTTGGCCCTCGACTTTCACAGGGGGAGGGGTGTAGGATCCCTGAAAAAGTGGAAAATCACAAATATAGGACACTATTTTTTAAACCTGAAAGAATACTTTGCTAGGCCTTTCTAGGTCCTTCAGCATGATTCTATGGGCAACCTTTTCCAAAATTTGACCATAGAATTGTGCCGGAGAACTTAGAACACATTTCTTCAGGTGTGTAATAGGGCAGCAGCAGAAGCAGTGGCAAATACAGTAATCCGTGAAAAATCAAGCCTGCGAGTTTGCTTAACCTGCAAATGTGGAGGGATAACTTAATCCGCAAACGTGGAGGGTACTTGCTGCAGAAAGCCTTTCAGAAAATATCCCTCTGGAGGTGTGGAATGACCAAGAAGCCAGTAGAAGATGGAAGAGTGGGCCATGCAGAGAGCCCGTCACCGCCCACAAGGGATCCTTCCCATACCAATTCAGAAAGGCCACAGTCCCTGGACAAATGGAGCAATGCATGACAGTGAGGCTCCATGGCTCAGATCAGTCATCCATTCTGCTAGCCTTTGGGCATTTGCCAGCCATTTCTCTTCTGACTGCAGCAAAGAGTGGTGATTTACAACAGAGGCATAGCAAGCTTTATAATGTTTTACATAAGGTTTCCATTTTGGTAACTGATAAACCAGGAACTGGCTTTCCAGAAGGGTTTCTCCAGCAGACATTGGGTTTCAGTGATCTTTCCTTCCAAGGAGGTCAATGTGATTGATGCACATGTTTAATTCTCCTTTTTTTTTTTTGTCATCACAATAACCCTGTTACGTAGCATATTCAGGGGTAGCTATGTTGGCCAAATAAAACAAAATCCACAAAAGGGTGATACATTTATTGGCCAACCAAAATGTGCAAAACACTTCATGCAAGCTTTCAAAGCTCCATTGGCTTCATCAGGCAAAAGATGTTAAAAATACAAAGATAAGTGACAGTGTTGGAGTCACGGTCCTACGTTCTGTATCAGATGTTGTTTCTGTTGTAGTTCAGTTAGTCTGGAGGGATCTCTATGCAGAGAGAGACCACTCTTCTTTTTTGGCCATAAGACAAAGGACAATAAACTTTAAACTGTGAGGTAGGCTAGCCCAAGAGATCACAACTGGCCAGGGCTTAATGGTTTTAGAGCCAACCGGGGATTTGAACCTGGGTCTCCACTCATACTCCAACACTTGTACTGCAGCCTTTCCCCACCCAGTGCTCCCAAAATGTCTGGTTACAACTCAGACTGGGAATGATGGGAGGTATAGTCCAACACATCTAGCGAATGCCTGATTAGAGGAGGCTGTTGGACAGGATGGCAGCTCCCAGGGCGAAAAGGTTTACAGACATGAGATGCCATCTTGTTGGCAAGGGCAGGGATCCTTTTGTTGACCAGCTATGTGGCTTGTTCAGCTCCTCAAAATCCCCTACTACTGGCCATGCTGGCAGGGGCTTATGGTAACGAGGGCACTAGGTTGCCTGTTTGCTGAAAGCATCAGTCACCTATCCCGCAGGCTGGAACAATGCTCTTGGAAATCTTGGGAGAGCCAAACTGACTCCATTTCAGCCCGATGCATCATGGCTGCTGGCTGGGGGCACGTACCCAAAGAGCCCACCTGCACACAGGGCCACGCTTGCTCAGCTCCCAACAGCCCAACTGTATCATGAGCCTTCTGCCCGTTACTTAATTGTGTGTCCATCCACACACTGTATTTATACGCTGGATCCACGATTTACCAAGGCAATCAGCTTCAGGACATGCTGTGTTTTAGATGCCAAGACTAGCCTGCAAGCCTGACAACAAGGATAGCCTCATGTGGACATGAAATCCCATTTGGTGTGTGTGTAATAACTAGGCCATTATCCACCCCACTCCGCCCCACTCCAGTGCTTGAGCTACCAAGAGGCCTTTTCTGGGGAAGACAAAACTATCCATGCTCAGAGCAAAGTGTGGAGAAGCCACTTGTCCTATTGCAATACAATCATTGTGTTCAACCCATTTGTATTCCAGGTGATCTTCCGAATCCTCTCCATTGACGCCCCCTTGTCATGTGACAATGTTACTGTCCTTGAGCAAGCAGGGATCACCAGCATTGAGGCCATGATATTGAGAAAACAGCTGCGCTGGGCAGGGCATGTTTCTAGGATGGAGGACCATCACCTCCCCAAAATAGTACTCTACGGTGAAATCGCCACGGGTCAGCGTAAGAGGGGCGCTCCAAAAAAGCGATACAAGGACTCCCTGAAACAACATCTCAGGCTCAGCCAAGTTGATCACCAACAATGGTCTGCATTGGCCTCACATCGGGAGGCATGGAGACACACTATCCACAATGCGGCAGCCTTATTTGAGAACTCACGCCAAACAAGTCTTGAAGAGAAACGACAACGCAGAAAGAATCACAACCCGGAAACATCACCCAAGGAGACCTCCTGCTGTGTTTTCTGCAACTGGACTTGTCTATTTCGGATTGGCCTTTTTAGTCATCAGCGCGCTCGCAGAAAACGCGGGATGAGTCCTTCCTGAATCTTCGTTTGGGAAGAAAAGCCAGAGAGAGAGATCTTCCAAATCACTCAGGGTAGCATACATGGAGAATCTCTTATTTTTCTTCCTGTTGCAGGATGAATGACCCCACAAGCTTCACTTACCTGCAATTGAGGGGAGAGGGTCTTTCTAAGCACCTGGAGGACCATAGAGTCATGTTGGAGGTGGTCATTCTAGGCATCAGGAGGTCCTCCAGCATAACTTTATGATCAACTTCCAACCAGAAGTTGACCACAGAGTCACACCAGATGCCTAGAGAGGTACAAGAGCAATTATATGGTATAATATGGCAGTTCGTTATACACTGTTTTACATATCAGCGGTAAGTCCAAGAACATATCCCCTGCACAAATGGGGGGCAACCTGTATTACCTCTGGGAAAACATTACATCCCTGACCCCGTAGCTTTTTCCTTAAAGGGGAAAATACCAAGAAGTTCTACCAAGTGAGGAGGGGGGTCACATGCTGGCTGCCCCTTCATACACACACCGTACTCACACACAAAACTCTGCATTTAACCCTAGTGCTTAATGAATGAAGGCAAATGAGAATTAGGAGCAAGAGTTACTTTAATGAATGAAAGGGGGAGGGGGAAGAGAAACATGGACAACGACAACCTTGCAAGAGGGATAATGGAATAAAGGAGATTCCCCAAGAATTATTAGACAATACTGCTTCTTATATATATATTTATACTATACCACTGGGAAATAAATCTACTATTTATATGGACCCAGACTGGGAGAAATCAATTTTTTATAATTTTGTTTTCATTCTAGGCACTGTCTTTTCTCCAGCTCCCTTCTGGCACAGTATAAATAAAATACGTGTCCTGAACAGATAGATCAAAGAATTAAAAAAAAAAAAACACCCCACACACTCAACCCTCTTCCTTTAGGCTTGGGCACTGCACTTTAGGCTTATCCAGACTGTGGCTTCCTAAGTGTCTGATCTGGTATGGGGGCAAAATGGGGGTGGGCTGCATCTCGCAAAGGGGCCGGACCCACCCCATAGTGAGGCCAGAATCCCAGCCCCTCATGGCCTCACTGCTCTTGGGCGCCTGGCTAGCGTGGACTGGCCATGGCCAGCATG
The DNA here is from genome assembly GCA_030847615.1 of Gambelia wislizenii. NCBI lineage: Eukaryota > Metazoa > Chordata > Lepidosauria > Squamata > Crotaphytidae > Gambelia > Gambelia wislizenii. Next base: position 495,799,687 of record JAUMIR010000001.1, on the reverse strand, counting down.
AGAGGAGGCCTCTGCCTGTCTGGACCACAGTTTGGGAAAATTACCTTTTTTGAACCAGCCAGTATTGGCCACAGGACTCTGAGAACTGGAAAAAGAACTCTTCCAAAGTCTGGTTTGGGCCACATTGGGTCAGGGGGCACAAATCTGGATACATCTGTCATCTCTTTCCCCCATTATAAACTCAAGGGCTTATGACCAATGGCCCACGTGGAAAGCAACCTCCCCTCTATGCATACACGCTCATGCACACACAAATTTATATAGCTGTCTACCTCTGCTGCACACATCTGGACAACCTCTATAGTGTTTTCTGATTTCCCCCCACTAAGACCCAGCTTGCATTTCTGCAGCGTACATATGTGGCCACTTTAGAAAATATCAAACATCTTCTTTTTTGGACAAATTCTACAAGCAATACCCATACAAAATACTCTTGTACAAAACTGTCATTTTACAGGTATAGCCAAAAGGTTTCTTCTCCTCTGCCCTTGCCTCCCAAAATCCCTTATATATATATATAAATAAACACCTCCCTTGGATAATGTGCTATATCTAAGAGATGAAGGGCAGACTAGATGCCAGGGTCTTTGTACACTTGTAAAAAAAGAAGAAAAAAAGGCAAGAAAAACAACCCCCAAGGCCCACCGTCCAACCCCTCCCTCCCCTGACCAACCCCCCCCCAAAGCTGCTCTGCAACCTTCATGTGCTAGAAAGTTAAGATACATCACACCACCTTAGCAGCAGGTTAATAAATAGGGATTAAATAGTTTTATCTTATACACTCAGAGAGAACAGTTGCTTAAAAAAAATATAGTAACAAACCCACAACATCTTGGGGAAGATCTCCTTGCGGTGACCTCTTGAAATGGGAAAATCTGGGGTGAGGTGTCTCAGACAAACCCCACCAGGGCCTCCACTGGGAGGAGTTGCCAGTGGGGGGCAGACCCCCAAGAGATCAACACCCACCACGCCGCCCATGTTTCTGCACTTGACATCAGCTGCCCACGTTCAAAAGCGGGCACTGATGGAGGTGAGGGCAGCCCAAGCTGTTTAACTGGAGCGCAGGGAAGGAGGTGGTGTCAAAAATCACACAACACCCCAACGGCATCCAGGATTTCTCAATGGTCGTGTTCCCGCAGGCCTCACGGACAAAAGGGACTCTTTATCCTGTCGCTTTTATTAAGCAAACGTGACATAACCAACCACATAGTGGCAAGTGACAGAACAGCTGCTTTGGCCAGCTGCAAGACAACAATGTCGTGGGGTTTTTTTTGGCTCTTGATCCTAAAAACCCGGCCCCATTCAGGTGCTGACACAGTCAAACAAAGGGTAGGGAAAGTAAGAGAAAGAGAGGGAGGGGAATGAGAGGGAGGGAGTGCCGGGCGTCCGACTGGGATAGAGTTTCCTTCACAGCTGCTTCCTTCCTGGTGCCACCCGATGTCTATTCCTTGGCTCACAGTTCAAGTCGGCTGGCGGTTGCCTAGTAACTGTTTTCATGGCCGGCCAAAATGTAGAGATTGCTGTGTGCGGTTGGGTTATCTGTCGGCCGGCTCTCCAGCACCACCACCCTGGGGAGGCAAGCACAGAACAGAAGGTCAGCAGTTAGAGCGGGCGAGGCAGCGACAGTCAGAAGGTCAGAAGGGGCCCCATTTATTAAGAGAGGCTTCTGACCTGCCCCCCTCCCCTGCCGTGGCCACCTTTTCTCATGGTATCTCCCATGTACACAATATGGCAAGGGTATGCACACAGGTTGTGAGGAACTGTTTAGCTTTCTGCTGCTGGCAATGTTGCTAAGAACAGCACCCCAGCCTGGCTGCCCTCAGCAGGCAAATGCCCATCGTTGTGGCGAGAGTGTGGATCCCCAACGCAGCGGCCCTTGAAGACTCCCAGAGTTAGAGGTTCAACGGCTCTTGAGTCCCCCTCCACCTGCAACCCAGAGATTCTTTGGAAATTAGGGGCATCAGGATAGGAGAAGAGGTCAAGGGTGCACAAGGGCCTGAGGGGGGAGCAGTGGGGGCTCATCAGGAAGTAGGAACAGTAACAATAACAACAGTTGCTTTGTTGGGTTGTTGTCGTCATCCTCCTCCTCTCCATTTCACAGTCTGCCAGGTGTTATGGACAGGTGTTATTCAGACAACCAGTGATTTAAAGTCTATCCAAGAATCCAGGGATCAGAGAGGTACTGTCAGATAACATGGCCTGCTCCAAATATTATCACTTTTGTCCCTGTGCTATTGCGATCCTATCTATGATGATTCCCTCCTCCTCTTCCTCCACCACATGATTTTTAAATTGTGATTTTTATATTTGTTTTAATATGTATTGGTTTTATTTGCGCTTTTAAAATTGATATTACATATTTTAATGGGTTTATGTGTTTTTAACGGATATGTATTTTAACTGACATTAGGTGTTGCATGTTCATCTTTTGTTCCCTGCCTCAATCCATGAGGAGACGTAGGTAAAAAATAAATCATCATCATCATCACCACCACCACTGCCGTCGCCACCACTATGACTTTTATCCCGCCCTGGGACTTGAGGTGACTTACAAAAGTTACAATACAATTAAACTATCAATATACAGCTGACAGCATACCTGTTAAGAAGCAACAGATATGGGCCATATGCTAAAAGCTCTTTCCCAGAAAGGGACTGTTGAAACAAACATGTCCTCCATCTCCTGCTAGGGGACACTGTACGGGAACCACTCTGGCCTTTCCAGGAAGGGAGTTCCAGATTTATGCGACGATTATGCAATTCTGAATTGCAACACACAGCAACTGAAAAATGCATAATTTAAATGTGTAACGCACAATGTGCATCTGCATGCACAACGGTACCGCATGTACAATTCTGCTTCCACAACCTTCAGCTGAATATGGACGTCCACATTGGACAAAAATGCCCAGCTGCTTCTGTGGGGAAGCTTACACAGGCATACAGCACTAAGAGGAGGCCAGCTCTGTGGTGATGAACAAAAGGTATGTGTGCACACATACATACACACACGGTAAAGTATGGGGTATTTCTGTAGGGCTTACATACCCTATAAGCACCAGATACTGTTTGATCTTGGAAGCTAAGCAGGGTCAGCTTTGGTTAGTACTTGGATGGGAGACCACCAATGAGTAACAGGTGCTGTAGGCTATATTTCAGATGAAAGAACTGGCAAAACCACTTCTGAGTATTCCTTGACTAAGAAAACCCTATGAAATTCATGGGGTTGCCATAAGTTGACAGGTGACTTGAAGGCACAAACCCACACACGACCTGACCTTGGTCCCTTTTGCCCAAATGCTGTAGGCTAGAACTTCCAGTGCAAGTGGAAAAGTGCCTTTTTGGACTGTCACTCTTTACTGGCTGGGGGATTCTGGGAACGGCAGTCCCAAAAGAAGAACCTTTCCCAAGTCCAGAAGGATTGCCAAGGAATACCAGGTGCTGTAGGCTATGTTTCAGAGAGAAGAACTGGAAAAACCACCTCTCAGTATTCCTTGCCTAAGAAAACCCTATGAAATTCATGGGGTCACTATAAGTCAACAGCTGACTTCAAGGCATATACACACCATTCAGTAGCACAAAAACCACCTTGGGAGGTTGAGATGTAACTCAGGACCTCTTTCACTAACAGCCCAGCTTCCACTTTGAAAGTCCAAAGGCAAGTGTGGCCCTTCTCAGCTTACCTGTCGGAGCCGAGTAAGCGGAATACCCTCGTTTCATCTGAGATCTCCTGGGTTACCTGCAAAATGGAGAACAGGGCAGAGAATATGAAGAAGTGAGCAAAGGAAGAGCCAAAAGGAAGGACACCCATGAACCCTACAAATGAGCACTGATTCCAAGGGGCTGGTCACCTTTTAAAATCATACATGCAGGCCCACGCAGAGAGTTGGATCTGGCCGAATGTGCTCAGCTTGCTCAAGTATGGGTCAGGCCCCACAATCGTTCCTGAGCTCCTCCCATGGAAGTTACATTTCGCTTATATGGGGGTCGGGGTGGGTGGGAGTGGAGCACAATGGTGATCGGCACTGCAGGCCAAAAACAGAAGTCCACCCCAGGCAGCATATTAATTCCATTTTGGTTCAACAGGTGAAGCTACTACAAACTAGGTGAACCACTGGTCCATCCAGCCCAGCACCATCTCCTCTGACTGGCAGGAGCTCTGGGACAAAGAGAAGATTGTTTTCACTCTCGTCTGCTGCCCAAATACCTTTTAACTGGAGATGTCAGGGGATGCACCTGTGATTATCTGCCTGCTGTGTGCTTTGACACTGACTATGTCTCCCCCCATCCCCGGCCAATTAGGAGAATTAGGGTACCATTTTCACAATTCAGACATGCCTAAACACTAGAGCTGATGAGCTCTTCTTAATAAAAAGAAATCATGGGACATCCTCATATCTTTGTATGGGCTCTTCTGTAATCTCAATAGTCACTCCAACCACATTGTACAACAGTTAAGTAATATGGTCCCCGTGCCACAGATGAAGAGATTGTCATTGAGAGAACAGGGGTTTCAGAGCCTGTCATGGGTGTGCCAGCCCCCAGTGTGTGCTCCACACATGCACACGCCTGCGAGGTCAGGCTTGCCCACATTGCAATACAGTTCAAGAGTTCTTCTAGCCTGAGAACTCCTGAAGCTGTTCCTTCCAAAATGCAATCCTGGGGAACTCCTCTGCCTGGGAATTCCCTTTAATTGCATCCCCTAGAGGTAAAGCTGCCACCACCCCCTGAACTCTACACCCCATTACTCACTATCCAAGGGGAGACTGTTGGGTCTCCTTTTAGAACTCCTTGCTACTTGCAGAGCTATTACCACCCCCTTTCTTCTTGCCCAAAGAGAGAGAAATAAGCAACAGAGTAAAACCAAGGCACATGTATGCATTAGCTGATGAAAGATAGAAAAGAAAGCTTATTTATTCAAGCAATGCTCATAACATGCAGGATTCTCATGGAAAAGGTTCCTTCCCTTCCCAGGCACATCTTTGAAGTTACAGATAGAATAAAGCATTCAGCCAAGTAAAACCAAACATCATTCTCCTAAAGCAAGCTAGCTAAACAGTCTCCTAGCTACTCACGCTATGAAGCCCAGTCCTTGTTCATCTCTGCCCAAAATGAGATGGGTCCACATCTCAGGACACCATTGTTATCCCTCTGTCTCTGAGACATGATGTGTCTGTCTCAGAGCCCTCTTTGTTCTGGCTATCTGAAATACGATGTTACCTCCATTTCAGAGTTTTTTTGTCTTCAGCCTCATGGCTTTTAGCCAGCCTATATTACCTTTTCAAAATGCCACCCTCACAGTCCTGATTGGTCAGTTCTGTCTCTGGTGATATGACATCAATGATGCTGCTGCCCCCCTGTAGGTATAACCTTTGCAGCTCCTAGTTAACCCTAAAGTTAATCTTTTGTTTACTTGATCACTGAACTTCAGATAATGGGAGATGTAGTGCACCCATCCATTATCACAGAGCCCCAGGGCAAGATAAGAATCGGGGGGGGGGGGCTCCCAGGTGTAGAGCTTATTCTCTTAGGCATAATGCGCAGGTGAACCGGCCCAGTATCAGGTCAGATTATTCTGCCTACTTCATCCAACTTTGGCTGGGAGGCGCTCCACCCAGGGAAAGTGGAAGGCTTCCTCCCCACCACAGTGGCCATACACCCCACTTCCTTCTTTGGCCATGGTAAAGCAGGGGATATAAAGTGTGCTTGCAAATTTTCTTGTCCTTGAGTGAGAAAGGGTGGACACACTGCAATATCTCACTCAGGTGGATCTGTTTGTAATTGGTGACTTTTCTGTGAAAAAAAAACATGTCAGAGCCCATGCAACCAGGCAGCAGCTGTTGTAGCTTCATAGCTGTTCAATTTATACAAAACTCATTCTTGCAAATGTAACAACTGTCTCAAGCCAGACAGAGAATATCTTCCAGGAGAGAAGGAAATGTTTGTAGAATGAGAGAAGTGAAGGTTTACATTCCTGCTGAAAGTGTGTGTATGTGTGTGTAAAAATGAAAGCTTTCAATCTAAGCGTGAAGCCCCTTCTTGAGGACATTCCCTATGAAGAGCAGTCCTTGTAGTGGGATTTCTCTTCAGTTGTGGGCAGAAACCTCCAAACCAAAGGCAGGCAGGCAGACTTGGAAATGGACTGAGATCCCCCCGCCCAAAAAACCCTTACCTCATTGGACTTAAAGCTCTTGCCCTGCATTCCGTGCTTCCAGAAGGCTAAGACGCTGTCTTGAAGGCACACTGAAAGGAAAGACATAACACAGTCTGGAAACAGAGCTTCAGATCTTTAGGAGGGAGGTGTCCAGAAGTTGGGGAAGCTAAGGGAGCTCTCAACCTTTCACAGGCTGAAAGTTCAAAGAAGTAGTTTTGTGTGTCGGGCACCAGCTTCCACCTCTACCTTATAAATAAGAATCCTGGGGAAGTTACTCATCTTTTAGACTCACCCATTTCTTACCAGTTAAGGCAAAACAGATGTTCCATGACTAGCTGTGTCCACCACAGCAACCAGAATGGCTGCCACCACCCCACCACATGGCAGCCATTTTGTGATGGCACTCAGGATGTTTTCCCAAGCTTCAAAATATGCCCAGCAGACCTAAAAATGCTGTGAGCCCCTGGCTTAGTGCATAGCCAGAGTCCTCTCTGAAATAATAAGTAATGACGGAGAAACAGCATGTCTGCTTACCTACAGATTCAATGCAGAAATCAAAACTCAGTTCTGAGGCCAGCTTCTTGCTTGACTTCAGTTTGCCATGCAGATTCACAATTTTCACAAATCCTTGAGGAGAAAAGGAAAGAAAGCCAAACCAGCTCAGTGTCAATTGCCATGCTGAGGGTGGTGGTGGGGAAGGAGCTCAGAGGCTGGCCCCACCTGTGCTAGAACAGAGAGCCTTCAGAACAACCCACTCCATCAATCCCACCCAGTATATTGGCTTCATGGAATTACAGAGTGGGAAGAGAGCCCCAAGGGCATCTAGTCCAACCCCCATCTACCAAAGACACAATCAAATCATTCCTGACAGATGGCCACCCAGCCTCGGTTTAAAAACCTCCAAAGCAGGAGACTCCACCACATTCCCAGGCAGTGTATTCCACTTCCAAACAGCTCTTACGGTCAGGAAGTTCTTCCTAATGTTTAGGTGGGATCTCTTTTAATTAAAAAGCTACCATGAGCTTTAGGAGAAAAAAGCTTGAAGCTTATGTATCTATGTGAAATGTTCAAACATGTATGGGCACATGCACATGTGTGTGTATTCATATACACGAATCACTTAGCATTCCATAGGGGAGATTTAAGCACATCCTTAATTCCCCATTGAACTCAATGGGATTTCAACATGCTTCAACCTTGCTTAAAACATACAACATGTTTGTTATTTGTAGTTAATATTTTAAATGTGGTGTAATGGTTTGAGCATTGAACTATGACTCTGGAGACCAGGGTTCGAATCCCCACTCAGCTACAGAAAGTCACTGGGTGACCTTGTCACACTCTCTTAGCTTCAGAGAAAGGCAAAAGCAAACCTCCATTGAACAAGTTCTGCCAAGAAAACCTTGTGAGAGGGTTGCCTTAGGGTTGCCACAAGTCAGAAATGACTTGAAGACACACAGCAGTAACAGCAATTTAATGTTTAAGCCAGTCTTTTTATTTTGACTCATCAACCTAAAAGTACTAGTACAAAATAACTCCTGTTACCAAATAAACAAATAAATAAATGCAATACAGTCTTCAGAGCATTGGCTAATTTTAAAAAAATCATTTCTTAAAATAGCAGTTACATGCAGCCTATTTCCATTTGTAAGATCTCTGTGGCATCCTCAGGCTAGATCAGTTAACGGATACCACGTCCAGTATGTCTCTGAAAAACTGAGCAACAACCTCCAAGACATGGGATTCAGTTTCAGTTCTCACCACAAGGAGGAGCACCAGGAAGAAACATGAACCACACACACAAAAAAAAAATGCATTGAAGCATTTGATCTTGACAACTTGACCACATCAAACACACAATGTGGAGATTGGGCCCCCTTTGATGTCAATTCCGCAGGGATTCTAAGAAGAACAAAAGTTACCCTCTGCCCTGCTGCAACCCCTTAGGGAGTCCTGAAATGTTTTCTCCTTCTGTGGTGCATTTCAATGCACTCCACAGACATATTCTTAAAAATACTCCAAGGCTGATGAAGATTATCATTGCAGTATTGCAGAGGGTGGGAGGAGAGGGGTAGGGACATGTTTTAAAATTTATTCTGTTTTATTTATGTCCCACCTTTTCCTCGAAACTTTCAGGGTGGCTCACAATGTGACTAAAAAGTCACATACAGCTAAAAGCACAGTCAGTTATAATATTAAAACATAATTAAACCAATCATCATAGTAAAACAACAACTATTTTTTTTTAAAAAATTCAAAGCATATAAACTGGGGAGTACATCATCCAAGCAGATAAAAAGGTGTGTCATCACCTGCTGGTGGAGTAATAATAATAATAATGATGATGATAATAATATTTTTATTTCTTACCCACCTCTCCCCAAGGCTCGAGGCAGGGTAAAATATGAATTAAAATACAATATCTAACATAAAATCATTAAAACACACAAGTAAAAATACATAAGATTAAAATAAATATTACAGTCCTCCCTCCACATTCGCGGCCTCCACACTCGTGGTTCTGCATATTTGTGGTTTGCCCGAGGGGAGACCTCTGCGGCCCCGTCGCCACTTTCAGGAGGGAGTGGGAGGTGGGGGAAAGTGACGACAGGGCCTCTGGGGGCCCCGTGGTCGCTTCAGGAGGGTGTGGGGAGGTGAGGGGAAGCAATGACGGGGCCTCCAGAGGCCCCGTGGTGGCTTTGGGAGGGCGGAGGAGGGCTGTCATTATTTGCGGAATTTAACCCCCGCGAATGTGAAGGGATGACTATACATTAAAATCATCCATACGGATTTAAAATTCATGGGTAAAACTAACTGGGTAGGCCTGCCGGAAGAGATAGCTCTTTAGTGATGTTTTAAATTCCGACAGTGTGTTTAGCTGTTGAATCTCAGTAAAAGATTCTGACAGTAAGAGCTGTTTGGCAGTGGAATGTGCTGCCTTGGAATATGGTAGATTCTCCTTCTTTGGAGGTTTTTAAACAGAGGCTGGATGGCCATCTGTCAGGAATCCTTTGATTGTGTGTTCCTACATGGCAGGGGGTTGGACTAGATAGCCCTCGTGGTCTCTTCCAACTCTATGATTCTATGATCTCTCCTGGCAGGTCATTCCACAGCCTACAAAAAGGTCCTCTGGGTGACAACTGCTAGTCTAGACCTGGTGGTTGAAATAAATGTCCCCCAGAGGACCTGAGTGTATGGGGTGGATTGTTTGGGAGGAGGCAATCCTGAAGGTAACCTGGACCTAGACCATAATGGGGAGGGGACCAGCCTTGCCCTGCTTGGAAGGGCGTTCCGGACCCTGGTGGCTGTACCAAGAAAACCCTCTCTCAGGACCCCATCAAATTTACAAAAACCCTCCTATGTACATGATTTCAGTTCATTTTAAACTATTTGAACCCTTTCAATCTTTCTTTCAGTTTGCTTAATATGCTTTTAGCCTTTTGAAAATATTTTAATTCGTTATACTATTTCAAATTTGTTAGATTGGTTTTATTGTATGCTGCCCTGAAATCTTTGGATAAAGGGTGAGATATAAATATTTTAATAGAATACAGGTCACCATTCATTCTCCATGGGTAATTATCCATTACCGTGGATAATAGCAAATCTTATTAAAATAAAGGACTTCTGGTACAACCATACCAGAGAGTTGCCTTGGAAGACCTAGGGATTCCTAGAAAGGACACCTCTCCAGGCATTTTGCAGCGTGAGTCTATGGTATGTGTCCCTATTTTTTCAGCTGTGGATAACTGAAACCAGAGATATTGGATACAGGGCTGTGTGTGGAATGACCTGTACCACTCAGGGAGTGCTTTGGCACTGATAAGTGGTATAGAAATTTAGAAAATAAAAGTAAAATACATTACAACACAATACAAAATGTGCCATGAGAAGGGCTGCCTGTAAAGATCTGAAAATTCAAGCAGGTTTGTGTGGGAGACAAAGTCCTTCAATCAGCACGAACCCAAGCCAATTCCTTCCTCTGAAATACAGTACAGCCTACAGCACCAGGTCTTCATTGGCGGTCCCCCATCCAAGTACCAAGTACAAGGCTGATCCTGCTTAGCTTCCAAGATCAGACAAGATCTTGTGCTTTGAGGGTATTTAGGACCTTTTGGGGTGGGGGAGAGGGGGACGGAGGGTCGAAATAGTGCTATACTTACTGTCCAAGCACACTAAAACAGTGTCTCTCTCCAGTTGTGTAACATGGATGGCATCTAGCTGTTGGCAACCTAGAAGGCGAGAAAAGCACAGTGATCTGTATCCTACCAAAGCTACCCACCCCCTGGCATGTATATACATGTTTCCCAAACTGCAAAGTGCCGTTTTCTGGGCAAAGCTGCCATGTTATAAATGAAGACAGTTGGATTCTCTGGCACTGGCTGAGATTTCCCCCCAAAGTGACTCCCAATTTTCATCCTCCCTTTCACTACACAGGCTTCCTGATACTGGCTGCCTCACTCTTGTCTACATGATGTGTGGGGGCAAGGGCCAGGACCCAACAGGAATTTGGGCCAGGACACAACAGATGGAATTATTTCTGGGGTGAAAGAACTCCTCATAAAATTTGAGGAGACTACCTTTTGTCCCAACGAGATCCTATGGTGATCTGCCATATTTGGAAGGAGGGCCACCCAAAAACTCCAAATACTACACAGGAAAAACCTTTGCAGCTTCTCCTGAGTTTTTTTTTTTTTAAATGTGGGGGATATGTGCATTTCCGTTCATTGGGACAACTGAATGGCAGCACAGCGCATTCCCAGGTAAGAGTGGAAGTGGAACTTGATTGGTTGGACATGTATGGGGGACAGGCTTGCCAGCAACAAAGTGCCATTTTGGAGTTTTGCAGTCCTGCTTGTGTGTTTTTTCTCTGTGCGAAGGTGAGCAAACAGCTTTTTAAATGGAAAGTCTATTCCTAGCATAGCCAATGGGGAAGAATGCTGGGAGCTGCAGCCCAACAACATCTGGAGGACAGCACAATTCCAATCCCTGGTCTAACCTGATTGAGTTAAGAGGAAAATGAGGGAACTGAGAGACTAAATTCATGTAAATGGAAGGGGCAGGCAAAGGGGTAGACCTTGCTCTCTTGGGGACAAAATCCTGCTTTTAGAACAAGAGGGAAATGGGAGAAGTCCTGCAAAAGAAACCAGTTCCGTTGACCTCTGAGGGCAGGGGAATTGGCCACTGGTCTTCATGCAGTTGCCCACCTCTGATGTAAAGGGCTCCCCCCCTGCTATTTCCATTGAACAGATAAAAAATCACCCCTCAGCCCAAATCTAAACTTGTAGAAAGGGGAGGTGAATTGCTTGCTTCCCTTTCCTAGATTGCAGCCAGTGTTCCTGAGCTCTGCAGATGAATGTGTCTCCACGGGAACATGCCAGAAGTAACCAGAGCATCTTATCTTACAGAGCAGGGAGGAAGAGTCAAACAAGCTGGACAGCCTCTTGCAGGCCCTGATAAGACCCTGCACTGGTTGTTATTCTAATAGTCCACGAGCCAGACACGCTCTGGGCTTACATGCAGGATGTCAAAGACACTGGGATTTGGATTTGACATTTAAGAGATGGGATTTGAATAGTTAGGTAAATTTGCTTCATCTCTATATGTTAATAGCCAGAGGGGCAGCAGGGTGAGGCTGTTGCAGCACAAATTGCCCTGTAGCACCTTAAAGATTGTAGACATGGGTTTTTGTGGACTACCATCCAGTTCATCAGATGCATGAAGCATTACGGCTGCAGCAAGAAACAAGTGTTGCACGGCAGCTTAAGGGCTAGCAAATTGATGGTTCCTCAGATGTTTTTAGTCCATAATAAATTTGTTAGGCTTACAAGCTGCTGCAGACCTCTTTGCTGTAGACCTCTTTGTTTTGCTTCTGACAAATATGGGGACACCGTCAGATATACACAGAGGCCTGAATGTTTTAAGGGACTGTTGAACTCCAGAGCATTCACCCAAACAATAGAATGGGGGAAATGGTATAGAGACTGGAAAACAGCTGGCTGTAGTCTGGTCAGCTATGATCACGAGCTACGAGCCACAACGTCTGAGGTCTGATTAGGTATCATCCACAAACCACCACACTACAAGGACTAGAAAACTGATTAAAAAGAAAAAAGGAAATGAAAAATAGAGACTCCCAGGAAGGCTTATTTCCCCCAAAGAAAATGTCCACCATCATCTATTAATTTTTATTCCATCAGTTTTTCATGGACTCTGTCTGATGCCATCTGGATGCGCTGGATTACAACTTCTATCTGTCCCATTCTGGCTGGGGAGGATGGGAACTGTCATCAAACACATCTGGGGGGTGTGTGCCAGTTTGGGAAAGGGTATGAAATAAATTAAACTAAGCACATTTGAGTCTCACCTGCACCAATTTCTGTAAACCATGAGGAAGCGGAGTTCAAGTTGATGGTCTCAAACTGAACAACCTGATTTGGTTCAACCCCCTTGCTGATGGCAACGCAAACCATGGGGTATTCCTGTTCTGGGATCACCAGCATTTCAAAGACGTTCAGTGGGGTTGGCAAAGGGAAATCAAAGTGCTGGACAAAGACAAGGATAAAGAAAAAAGGAGAATCAGAGTGAGAAATAATTTGTCTCCTTAGAGGATGGACATACGGATTCCTTACTAAAGAAGAAAAGAAATGCACAGATATAGGATGGGTGACACCTGGCTTGAGGGCAGTACATCCGAAAAGGATCTAGGAGTCTTATTGGACCACAAGCTGAACATGAGTCAGCAGTGTGATGCGGCAGCTAAAAAAGCAATTGTGATTCTAGGCTGCATTAATAGGAGTATAGTGTCTAGATCAAGGGAAGTAATAGTGCCACTGTAGTCTGCTTTGATCAGATCTCACCTGGAATACTGTGTCCAGTTCTGGGCACCACAATTCAAGAAGGATATTGACAAGCTGGAGCGTGTCCAGAGGAGGGCGACCAGGATGGTGGGAGGTCTGGAAGCCATGTCCTATGAGGAGCGGCTTAGGGAACTGGGCATGTTTAGTCTGGAGAAGAGAAGGCTGAGAGGGGACATGATAGCCATGTTTAAATATTTCATGGGATGTCATACCTCTGAGGATGGAGCAAACTTGTTTTCTGCTGCTCCAGAGACTAGGACACAGAGCAATGGGTTCAAATTCCAGGAAAAGAGATTCTACCTAAACATTAGGAAGAACTTCCTTACACTAAGAGCTTTTCGGAAGTGGAATACACTGCCTTGTAGTATGGTGGAGTCTCCATTTTTTGGAGGTTTTTAAGCAAAGGCTGGATGGCCATCTGTTGGGAATGATTTGATTGTGTATTCCTGCATGACAGGGGGTTGGACTGGATGGCCCTTGAGGTCTCTTCCAACTATGATTCTATGATTCTAAGTCAAGGCTGGGCAACTTCAAGTATGACTAAGGCCCAGTTTTCCATCCTTGGGACCTTCCAGGGCTTTGGTTTGCCAAAAATGCAAAAGATTTTTTTAAAAAACCCAAAACCAAACCCAGAAATGACCAGATGTTTTCCAGAAACTTGCAAAACCAGGCATATTTTTTTAAAATAATGTTAAAACAGTGCAGGAAAGGCTGCAACCTATTTAAAAGATAACTTAACACTCCTGGAAGTTTTCAAGAGAAACGACACATCTTGTTCCTTGTCAGAAAAAAGATGGCCCAGAGGAGACGGGGTGGGTGGGTCAGGGACCAAAAACAACCTTGGGGGCTGTATGAGTCCCAAACAGCACTCTGCCACCCCAATAAAATTTATTTCATTCTTCCCATGAATAAACTGAGGCTGTTATACTTTGAATATATCATGAGGTGACATGATTCACCGCTTGATAAAGTGGAAAATGGTAGGAAAAGTGGGAGACCACATAACAGGTGGATTGATTCCATCAAGGAAGCTATGGCTGCCCTGAGGTGCAAGACCTGAGAGGGGAGATTGATGAACAGGGATGTTGGAGGTCTCTCATTCACAGGATTGCCATAAGTCGAGGTCAACTTGACAGCAAACGCCAGCAAAGAATCCACCGTAGGGCCAACCAGTGGCCTCAAAGGCAATTCAAAGGAGCTTGGATGAGGAGCTTATTTGGGAAGGGTCTCCACATCCCAGGGGCCACCACCATGAAAGGCCCCACTCCTTCTCCTCATCTCTTGCATCTGAACAAGGCCACCCCTGCCCTTCTTAGGCACTCGGAGAGAAGCATTGGCTGCCTAGGCTGCATTCAGAAACCAACTGGGCACCAACGCCATTTGCGTTTTAAACCTGAAATGGCTTATGAATGGTTAAGAGTGGCTTTTTCTTTAACCAACAGCAGACATGGTCTTTCAGAAAACCCAAGTGAAAACACTGCAGAGGAAAACATAACCTACCTTTATTAACATGAATTTCTGCATTGGCTCATACCACTGAAGCAAAACAATCCCCAGCTGTAAAGCTCCACAGAGGTATTTGTGACCTGTATACGGATTCCTTACTAAAGAAGAAAAGAAAAATGACCCTGAATTATTTTGATCATTTCACTTAAAATTTGCTAGATATTCAGATTTAAAAGATGGAGAGCCAAATGGTCTCCAGCGCCCTTAAAACGACGTGTCAATGCCCAAGCACGAGACAGATGGCAAGTGGCAGCTGAGACACAGAGCCAATGAAAGCCCACAGGGCCCGCTGCAAATCCCACAATATGTACAGGCATACCTCAGTTAACAAAAAGCACTGCTCTGATTGTGTATTCAAGAGTGCTTACTATCAGCTTCGGCTAATATGCCAGCTGTGCCCCTTCCTAGAACTGGAAGACCTAAAGACAGTAGTACATGTGCTGGTAACCTCAAGGTGGACTTCTGCAATGTGCTGTACATTGGGCTACCTCTGTACCAAGTTTGGAAACTCCAATTAGTTCAAAATATAGCAGCCAGATTTTTTGAATTATTTAATTGTATTTCAAGAGTGGGGTAGGATGGAGGGTTTTTGGGTGTATATTTTAATGTTGTAAGCTGCCCCATTGTTGTTGTTATTATTATTAGCATATTCACTCTCTCTCTCTGGCTTTTCTTCGCAAACGAAGATTCAGGAAGGACTCATCCCACGCTTTCTGCAAGCGCGCTGATGACTAAAAAGGCCAATCTGAGATAAACAAGTCTGGTTGCAGAAAGCACAGCAGAAGGTCTCCTTGGGTGATGTTTCTGGGTGGTGATTCTTTCTGCATTGTCGTTTCTCTTCAAGACTTGTTCGGCATGAGTTCTCAAATAAGGCTGCAGCATTGTGGATAGTGCGTCTCCATGCCTCCCGATGTGAGGCCAGGGCAGACCATTGTTGGTGATCAATTTGGCCGAGCCTGAGATGTTGTTTCAGGGAATCCTTGTATTGCTTTTTTGGAGCAAGTTCACCGTAGAGTACTATTTTGGGGAGGCGATGGTCCTCCAGCCTTGAAACATGCCCTGCTCAGCGCAGCTGTGTTCTCAATATCATGGCCTCAATGCTGGTGATCCCTGCTTGCTCAAGGACAGCAACATTCATCACACAGTCAGTCCAGTGTATATTTAGGATTGTGCGTATACAGCGCTGATGAAAGCGTTTGAGGAGTCGTAAGTGGTGGTGATAGGTGACCCATGTTTCAGACCCATAAAGGAGAATAGACAGTACAATGGCTGTATACACTGATTTCTGTGCTTCGCCTCAGGTGTTTATTACTCCAGACACTTTTGTAAAGTCTTCCAAATGCGCTTGCTATATGCCTTTGCTAATCTGTGATCGCTCTCTTTGTTAATCTTGGCATCGGAGGAGATAATGCTTCCCAGGTAGGTGAACTGCTGAACCGACTTAAGCACAGATTTGCTGACGGCAATGTGGGGATGGTGATGTTTGTCCTGTGGTGCAGGCTGGTAAAGAACTTCTGTTTTCTTCAGGTTGACTTCCAGCCCAAACAGCTCTGCAGCTGTTGCGAAGCAGGATGTTAGGCGCTGCAGAGCTGCTTCTGTGTGGGAAACAAGGGCAGCATCATCAGCGAAGAGCAGCTCACGGACTTGATAGTTTAGAGTCTTAGTGTGAGCCCTCAGACGGCTTAAGTTAAACAAGTTACCATCAGTACGGTAGCGTATATAGATGCCGTCGTCTTCTTCAAGCTCTGCCAAAGCCCTTTGGAGCATCGTGCTAAAGAAGATTGTAAATAAAGTTGGAGCAAGAACACAACCTTGCTTCACTCCATTAGTTATTAGAAAGGGCTCTGAAAGAGCATTGCCATATCTGACTTGACCACGCTGGCCCTCGTGTAGCAAGATAATCATTTTAAGGAATTTGGGGGGACATCCTAGTCTTTCCAGGATCTGCCACAGACCTTTTCTACTCACAGTGTCAAAGGCTTTGGTGAGGTCGACAAATGTTACATAGAGACCCTTGTTCTGCTCCCTACATTTTTCTTGCAGTTGCCTAAGGGCAAATACTATGTCTGTAGTACTCCTATTGGCTCTGAAGCCACATTGGCTTTC
Source organism: Gambelia wislizenii (assembly GCA_030847615.1). NCBI lineage: Eukaryota > Metazoa > Chordata > Lepidosauria > Squamata > Crotaphytidae > Gambelia > Gambelia wislizenii. The sequence goes on along the minus strand of JAUMIR010000001.1, from coordinate 495,783,061 downwards.
AGGGAGAAGTTCTTATGCAATAGCAGGAACTAGGCTGTTCAGGAGTATCCTTGCAAGGATTTTTCCAGCAATAAATTATTCCAGCAAGCAATTATTAGCATATTACAACAATATTAAAAGTCACTCCACTGGCTGTCAATTCGTTTCTGGGCAAAGTACGAAGGGGTGGTTGTTACCTTTACAGCCCTACATGGTTTGGGTCCAGGTTACCTATGGGATTGCCTTCTCCCATATAATCTGCCCCATACACTCAGGTCCTCTGGGGAAAATTTACTTCAACCAGCCAGGACTAGGTTGGCAACTGTCACCCAGAGGACCTTTTCATCAGCTACCTCCAGACTGTGAAATGACCTGCCAGAAGAGATCTGACAGCTAAATAAGGTGTTGGAATTTAAAATGTTACTAAAGACCTATCTCTTCCGGCAGCCCTACCCAGTTGGTTTTAATCTACGTATTTTAAATTTGTATGGATGATTTTAATGTAATGTTTATTTTAATCTTATGTATTTTTACTTGTGTATTTTAATGATTTTATGTTATTAGCAGTTTCAACATTGAAAGTATGGCAAAGAAGGGCTGCAGAAGCCAGGGTTGGGTGGTTTAAACCACATTGATTTAAACCAGATTATTTTTAAAAAAACTTCAATTCCTGGTTTTTCAAACCGATTATCTGTGGGGTGGTGGTGTTTGTTTTTAAAGTCCAGCTATTATTACTATTTCCAGCCCTCTTCCTGGAAGAACAATGACTGTTTGAATTTAAACATTTTAACTTTAACAGTTTATTGGCAGCTGTTCATTGTTAGACCAGGATCTAGTGTCAGTTGCTTCTTTTTAATCACTTTATTTTATAGTGCAAGAAATGCCATTCAGAAACAAATCCTTCAATCAACCAAAGTAATTTGTTTTAAAAGAGCACTTTTTGTTCGCAAAGGAAGATTCTTTTCCAGTGAAAAGAGCACTTTTTAAAAGAACAATAATTATTTAAGCTAGGAGCCGTAACATCTGAACTGCATTTTGCTACTTAATTTTCTGATTTATTCCTACATTGGTTTTACTGCCATGAATCTGAATTAAACAAAACACAGCCACACCCACCACCATGGTTTAACCCCCCCTCCCCCAAAAAAACAACCCCAAGTTATTTTTTGGGGGGAAAACCCACCTGTTTTGCAGAAACTTGCAGAAACACAGACTTTCAGTGTCAGATTGCAAATGTGTTTCTGTAGTAAACAATGAAATAAGGCATGAGCTGGGAAAGAAGGGGTCCTCCTCTACCTAATCCTACTTTGCCTGTCTGTACTTGCCTATTACAGGAAAGGCAAAATAGCAGCTGCCTCCAGAATTCTTACTGAGCCGGCTTGAACAGCAAAACAGAGAAAAGGGGCAAGCAGCTAAGCCAACCTCACCAGCTACATCCAGCATGTTAAAAAAAGCATAGATCTGTAAGTCTGACCACCTGAATGGAAACTGTAAGAAAAGTAGAGGCCAGTGGAATAGAAAATCAGACCTGGATGCATTTTGGAAGAAATTTTCAGGTGTCTCTAGTTGGTTCAAAAGGGTTTTGTTTACTTATGCAACACCTATCTGACCTGGTTATTTCACTGCACATGTGTATATTGCTCGTTTTGGATTAAAAGCTTGTTGAGACATGCTGAACTGCCCTTCTTTTTACAGTGTAGGAACCTAGCCCAATTCTTTCCATGTTATTCCTGCCTCTGGTACCAAATCTTCTGTTAAAGAAGTAATGCCCAGGAACACATTTGCTTCGTTAACTGAAGTATACCTGTGCATATATGGGAGACTACAGTTGGAAGCTGTGCATTTCGGGCACACATAGTGGGTTGGACTAGATAAGTCTTGGGATCCCTTCTCACTCTTCCAGTTCTACAATTCCATGAAGACTTACCTATACAACATTTATGGCACCCTTTTGTATCCGGGATCTTTGTCGTTAAGGCAAATTTCCTGAAAACGACAGAATCAGTTGTTAACAAGGGTTCTGGGTCCAGGTCCAAATACTCCACTGTTTATCCTGCCCACATCCAAGATAATCTGATTTGGGAGGCTAAGAAGAGTCTGGCTTGGTTGCCATTTGGATGGGTGGCCACCAGGGATCTCCAGTCAGAGTTTTCCTAAACATCTATCTATCTATCTATCTATCTATCTATCTATCTATCTATCTATCTAATGCTTGGGTGTTTCCTTTCCCAGTGCACTGACTGGCTGCTTAGGAAACATACACAACCAGTCCCCTCCCTCCTCTCACTCCCTCAGCCAATTCTATGGGTGGAGGCCTCATCCTCCTCAGAACCAGCAGCTGAGGGACAAAGAACAGGGAAAGGCTGTTGCCCTCGTGGCCTTCCCAAACACAGCCCACTGGCCAGATTCAACAGGGCTTTTCTGATATAACTTCCCTTTCTTCTCATCTAGAACCAGAGCATTCTTTCTGTTACTTTTTCACTTCAGAAATATTGTACTTCTAAGGAAATATTCCACTTCTATCTGGCAATCCAAGAAACAGCAGATTTGCTCTGCTTTTGCAGGAATATATTTCCTGCAGGGCAGCAGATTGGACTAGATGGCCAACTCTATGATTCTATCATTTATTTTTCTCCTCTCTCTAAATCCAACTGTGGGTGCAAGTTCCACTATGCCCCATGCTCTCTGGATCCATCCATTCTTTCTTTAAAATTATTATCAGCTCTTATCTGCATAGCCATTCTAATTCTTAGCAATTCTGAGTTTATCTTTTGTTGTTAACAACATCCTTTACATAAAATGGGGGGTGTCTTCTTTTTAATTACACTCTGTTTAATATTTTTAAAGATACTAAACATCTGCTGAACTGTTACTTGCTCTGCCTGCCTGTCTTACACTCTTTAATTTTTTTGTATTATATGTATGATGTTTTATAAGATGGATATCCTGTGTTTCAGAGGCCTGTGGCCACATAACACAAACATACATATACATCAAATTTTGCCTTTCCCTCTCAGAGGCTGTCAGTTGGTTGGACTACAGCTCCCATCATCCCCACCACACAAAATTAGTTGGTGGGACGCATACAGCCAGGGGAGGTGACACTGGCCACCAGTCTGGATGGCTTTAAAAGGAGATTGGACAAATTCAGGGAGGCTAGGGCCATCAGTGGCTAATGACAGCTAGATGGGATCACTGTGTTCAGAGACAGTATGACCAATGGAATGGCAACTGCTGGGAAGTTATAGGGAAAAGGCTGCTGCAGCTTTGTGCTACTTGTGGGCTTCTCACAGTACATCCAGTTGGCCACTGTGAGAAGCAGGAGATTAGCCTGAATCAGTACAGTATGACAGAGGTTTCCCAGAGAGAAGTGAATACATGCAAGTATTGAGTCCAAGAGCACACTATCTGAATCATGTAACACAGAGCAAGGGAAAGACCTCCTTCTGCAACAACCCCATTTTTTCAGTCACAGAGTCCAAGAGGTAAGATGGCCCCTGCTTACCTTGGTAATATTCTATCAGGGAATCGATGGGTCTGAATGTGAGCAGCTAGTCCCGTCTTTTTGGCTTGTTCAAACAAAGCTATGAGGTTATGGGAGTAAAGCTGGAAAGTCTTCCCTGTAACACAAAGGCGGCCTATCTCAGATTCTGAGGAAGTACTGTGGTCATGCAAAAACTGAGCAGAAACAATAAGAAGTTATATTCAAAGTAGGGGAAAAGAATTACCTTCTAAAAGGACAGCCCCCAAAGTTCCAGAGGTTCAAGCAAATGGCAGAGAACAAAAGAAAAGAAAATATTAAAATGACTTTCCTGATATTACCAAGATAAATTCAGCGCACCAAAGAAAAGATGTCTTAAAAGAAAGTGTGTTGTATTTCCCTTCCACCTTTTAACGTTTTCTGACACATTTCACCATCAATTCACATACCTGAGAGAGACATTAGGGTATTGTTGATGACATACAGCCACGTGCATCTCCGCGGGAAGAGCTGGAAGGGAAAGAAGCAGCAGAGATTCCCATAAGTCAAACAAAGAGAACTGGGGGTCATTTCTTTTCTTTTCTGTGAATTTGGGAAGGTACTGTTAGAGAGGATGGATGGTGAGAGATTATTATTAGAATGAAAAGCCTGCTACAGCTTCTATTCCAGTTACAGCGGAGGTTCCCATACTAGGATGAGGAGTTTGAAAGAATCAAACTGAAGGAAGAAACAAAAACATTCATTATTCTCAACAGGAGGAACATTTATTAAGGAGTCCAGAGTAGTAGAGGGTTCAGTCTGGGCAGGTTCTTTTTCTTTTGCAACAGAGGGCTGTCACTGAATTAACCCTGACTGAACCAGACAATGTTATCTGCCCATAACGCTTTGGGGAAAGGTGGCTGACAGAAGAACAAAAAACAAGCAGGAAAGGAAGACAAAAGATCTGTCTAATCCATCACATCCCTAGTGGACAAGAGAGCAGAAAGAACCAGAGCAAAAGATGCTGTTTCCTCGAACAGATACAGAGTGTCAGGTAAGCAAGGCACCTGTTTTTTGGCACCATGAATCTCACATCTGCTTTCTTTGGCAGAGCAAGATTCTTTTATACAGATCACCCCCTCCCCGTTTACATGGGATTGGTACCCATAGTTTACTTAGCCGTGGTTGGGGGGGGAGTTCTCTAGGCATTGGGAGGACCATAGAGTCACGCTGGAGGTGGTCTATCTAGGCATCGGGAGGTCCTCCAGCATGACTCTGTGGCCAACTTCCGCTGGAAGTTGACATAAAGTCACACCAGATGCCTAGAGAGGCATCTTCTCTAGGCATTTTCTAGCTCCCCCAGCACAATTCTATTGAATTCTATGGCTATTCGCAATTATATGCGGTTTCATGTATCTGCGTTAAGTCTGGGATGTATCCCCTGAAGATACAGGGGGAGACCTGTACTGTCAAGAATGTGAAAACACATCCTAAATACAACATGACTTCCATTGCAATCCTATGCATGTTTACTCAGAAGGAAGCCTCACTGTGTTTCATTGGGCTTACTTCCAGATTTATATATATCTATCTATATCTATATCTATATCTATATCTATATCTAGCCTGCAGAAAGCGCAGGATGAGTCCTTCCTGAATCTTCGTTTGTGAAGAAAAGCCAGAGAGACTTCCAGATTATGTTCTTATTGCTAGTAAACGTATTGCTACTACCAACAATGGTCCGCCCTGGCCTCACATCAGGAGGCATGGAGATGCACTATCCACAATGCTGCAGCCTTATTTGAGAACTCATGCTGAACAAGTCTTGAAGAGAAACGACAACGCAGAAAGAATCGCAACCCGAAAACATCACCCAAGGAAACCTTCTGCTGTGCTTTCTGCAACCGGACTTCTTTATTTTGGATTGGCCTTTTTAGTCATCAGCGTGCTTGCAGAAAGCGCGGGATCAGTCCTTCCTGAATCTTCGCTTGCGAAGAAAAGCCAGAGAGAGACTCGTTGCCTTGAATCCCATCTTGGGAGAAAGGCAGGATATAAATCTAATAAATAAAAATAAATAAAAATATTTGTAATATTTATATTTATTTTTATTATATTATTAAATTTCTGGCACATTTAATACAACAATCCACTCCCACATTCCCTCCCACCGCAACTCTTTGTTGGTGAACCTAAATATATACAGTTGTCCCTTCATATTCACTGGGGTTTGGTTCCAGGACTCCTCATGGATACCAAAATCCGTGAATACTCAAGTCCCATTATATGCAATAGCATAGCAAAATGGTGTCCCTTATATAAGATGGAAAAATCAAGGCTTGCTTTTTGGATTATTTTTTAAAGAATATTTTCAAGCCGTGAATACTTAAATCCGTGGATATGGAAAAACAACTGTATTCATATATTGTAATCATTAAGATTTTGAGGGTTGTCCTCTATTTGCATCCCTGTTATTTTAAAATAAAAATTAACAAGGATGACATCAATAGTACTGCTATTAGTAACAGTAATTCTATCTTGTGTGTATCCACCCATCTTCTATCTTCTAATATTTCTTAGATGGCTTCCAGATCATACTGAATAGTTCAAAACAGTAATCCAGTACATGAAAAAGGAAACAACAGAAAGAATAAAAGCCGAGTGGTGCCAGCTGAGAGGACATTTGGGAAAGGGAGGTCTGGGAAAATTAAAAAGAAAAGAAAATCACCTCTAGGCTCATGATGAGGTGTAGCCACTGAGTAACAAAGGAAATACTGCAGTTAACTTGGTGTGACGGACCCTCCTTCCCACCTAGGTCGATTCCGGACTTCCAGCCTCATAAGGTCCCCCATCACTAATGCTTTGCCCTATCTTCACCCTTTTACCACCATCTTTTATGTGTATAAGGGCTTGGCTCACAAATTTATGTATTTTTGGTAGCATATTTTTTCTTCTGTTTAGTGACTAAAACAAATTCAGTCTGACTCAGCAACTATAAAACAGTAACAATTATTTAAGAACCAACAGAAATAAGGTATCTTATAGAAGTTCACTTCAAGTTCAGAATTGTTACAGAAAAATCCATCACATGACAGACTATAGCAACTCTTTATCTAGCTTCCTTCCTTAATACACAGACTCTCTGGGCCTCCTCCTTAGGGCTTATCTAAATGCTGAAAATACTCCTCATAAAATTTGAGGAGAATACCTTTTGTTCCAATGGGATCCCGCAGTGATCTGCTGTATTCAGAAGGCGGGGGACAAAAACCTCAAAAAACTATGTGGGAAAAGCATTCGCAGCTTTCCCTGTATTTTTTAAAAACAATGCTTGGGAATGCACACTACTGCTCATTAGGACAACTGATTCACATTGCTGCACATTCTCAGAGTGGACGGCTGATTTGTCACACATGCACAGGGGCAGCCAGAACTGCCATGTTGGATTTTCACAGTAGCAAGTGTGCACTTTTTGCAGTGCTGACGCGAAGAAATGAAAGTCGCAGTTCTGCACCTTAAGTTTACTGTTTAAAAAATACTGTTTGGTGGCAGCAACTTGTGAAGAATAAAAACGCGAGTAATTCACTTGTGGCCACCAACTTAATTCGCAGGCATGCCTCCATGTGAACATCAAACATGGACAGCTTCGCATACCAGCAATCTTGTCAAAAAACCGTGGAGGCAAAATTAGTGCTGCTGCAAATTGGCATTACGGCGCACCAATCCGCACTACATTGCCTCATCCAGACATGTCCTTAGTGATGTGAATTCTCTCTCCTCAGCCTCAGTCACTCTCTAACTGGAAACTCACTGAAGACCAACTGGTCAAAACTTAATCTCTCTCTCTTTTTTAAATCCCCCTCTCACCAGGAGGCCCCTCCTATCTCACACCACTGGGCTGGGATTTACTCTTCATATGCTGAGCCTGTTGCCTACCAACCAGCCATCCGGCTACAACCGCACCCAAAACCGCCATCTCTTAAAACGACCTCATCACACTTGGAAACCTCCAAGGGTGACTCACCTTCTGCTGAATGAAATTAATGGACTTAGCAGATCCATCTTAAGTCAGGGAGGGCTGAGTGACCTTTCGTTTAACCCACAGTGCTTTGGAGAGAAGGGGGACAGAGCCCAATCCACTGCAGAACAGACACCACTCTGCTACACAAGAGGAGCAGCTCGCATGCTCAGGATCTAGAGCATCAAGACTACTGTGGGTCTACAGAAGGGCTGCCCCTAATTCCTGGCCATCTGGGCCCCTGTACACAAGCACCCATCTCCTACCTGCTCCATGGTGGCTTCATGCAGCTCGTTGAGGTTCAGGGTGTAAATGCCCTCTTCAGTCCCAAAGATAATATACTGGTCTGCAATGTGAGGAAGATAAAAAAAAATCCCAACTTAGCCATTTTGGAAAGGCAAAAGGAAAATAAATAGATGCCAAGCTCATCCGTGAACAGCGGCCTTACCTTTTGTGTCAGGATGTATCCATGACGTGGCGCAGTTGATCTTCAAAGGGCAGCCGTCAAACACTTTGGAGAAGCAGGCGCCCATCTAAAATGACAACAGCGGAAGAGATCAAATCCCACGAGGTGTGGGATTTTAAAGCCTGACAACTCCTTCTGATTATTACACACACATACAAGCGTGAGCAAGCAATCCAGAATGGCTAATGGGCAACAGCCAGCAGAAGTCTTAAAAGCCAAAGAAAAGACAGAATGGTGGCTTTTTAAGAGGACAGGACCTTAAAAGAACAGAAAACACAGATTTTTCTTCTTCTTCTCCTCACCTCTTTCCCGGGCTTGTCTAGACTGGCCAGAATATGCTGCCTTCCGGACGGACAGTGTATTCTGACCCTGGAGCTTGCCTGTTCTCCCCCCACCCCCATTACCATGATGAAACAGGCAGGAGTTTGCACGCACACACTGGCCAGCCCATAGTTAGTTCCGTCAAATTACAGCAGCCACTTAGCTTTAATATGTGAGGTTTTGCTCTTCAAAGTTTTAAACAGGCCTCTTACCAGCACTTTTGGCGTTGGTGGCAAACCATTGATGGCTGGCTTCTGTGGACAGAAAACAAGTTTTGTACAAGTCTGTTAAAAGCAAAGTCATTTCTTGGAAGTAAAACCTTAAAAGGAAACCGGTTGAATATGAAATTGGCCTGAAATATTCTAAGGTTATTAAAACATGTGGCAAAAATGTACTGTTGTACAGACTGGTCCGGGCCGTTCTGTCCTAATTTACCTACACATTCTGGTACATATCTCCCTCCCTGAACAGCATCAACATTTTTCCTGTTCTGTTAGAATTAGTACAGAACTTCAAGAATGGTCACTTACATTCCAGTTTCAAGATAAGAGTGAGAGATGTAAAAACATACAGAGATAGCAATAGTCACATGCAAGCCAAACCCGTAAAAACTACAGGCTTATAGGATTGTTCTAAGAATTCAATTTAGTGGTTGATTCCAGCAAAACTGCCCAGAGGTTTAGTTTTCGTTTCTTGCAGGATTCAGTGGGAGGAAAGCGGTCTGAGGCTTTCACATTCATTCTAGGCAACTAGGAGTGTAAACCTTGACTTATTTTGCTCTTATGTGCAAGAAAGAATGATTTCAAATCACATTTCAAGACTATCTTTGCAAATGAAACTTTTTTTTTTTGGCAAAAAAAGTTTTGTGTAAAAAAAAAAAAGAGCAAATTTTCTGCAAAACGCACAATTCTCCATACAAAAATAATGGACTTATGCAATCAAACCCCCAACTTGTTTGCACTAATGATTTTTTTTTCATGACAAACCCCTAAATGTGAAAAATTATTCTACTATTTCAATCTTGTATGCAAGGATGAATAAATTCCAGCGTTTTCTCTCTACTGTGGGACACAATGTGTATTTCTGTACAGTATTCACACATTCCAAAGCGCCTGGGAAAATTATCCTGCACGGGAATATATGTTGGGGGTTTTGTACAAACCCCAAGACTGTGTGTTTTTTTTTACGGGAAAACATATTTTTCATACATAAAATACTGTTTCCAGAATCGTAAGTGGGATTTTTTTCCTGAAGAACTGGTATCCCCCACCCCCCGCAAAGAACTGGTATTTTTCATGCACAAACCCTTAATTTTACATCTAAAAACCATGTGTTACGTCATTTGAAACAGTATTTTTGCAAGAAAATTGTGTTTACATGTGTGAAAAAAAAATACTTTTTCATCCAGAAAGGGGGGGGGAATCCAGAAACCCACATGGGGGGTTTTGTGTATGTACGGTGTTCTTTGGAGTCAGGAAAATCATAGAACCATAGAGTTGGAAGAGACCACAAGGGCCATCCAGTCTAATCCCTGCCATTCAGGAATACACAATCAAAGCATTGTTATTGGAGTGAGGGAGGAGGATGTCATCTTTCTCCACAGCTAGCATTTTAATTTTACAGTGATTGCCAAAGCCACATATAAGGTAGTTGCTGATTTATAGTAGGCGCTGAATTGATAGTAATTGTGGTACTAATGACAAAAAAAATCCTTTTTACTCCTGTAGTGCTATAATACAAGCGATCATCATCAAGGATCTCTTACATCCCCAAATACATAATGACGTCCTGACATTTTGTGACAGACCCATTGCTCCTGATTACTGATCCTTAAAGCTAAATATAGCAATCCTCCTCTAAAAAGAATGTGGTCCCTGAAGTTACTATTATTCTGTCCTTAACAGTGGAACGGATACAGTGCTACTAGTCCTGGAATAGGCCTTGCAGGCACATGCTTTAACTTATCAACTGGAAAAGTGCTAATTTATAATTAAGATTTCATAGGAGTGTGAGCTATGAAGAGTTACCAGCCAGAATAATGTCTGTCATTCAGAAAAAGCAGCATCAAAGCCGACTTTGATTTTCCATGCCGAGTTTAGCTAGAATATTAGTAAAAAGAATTAAAAGCTGCACAATCTGTGTCATTATCAAAACAAGATCCAAGTAGTGGGCCTCTTCCTCTTGCGGTCCTTGATCACTTCTAGTGCTTACCCACTCTGTGCATTCACTTCAGTACCAGTTGGAAAAATACAGAGGCCTTTCATCAGCCACTATAAATTAATTAGCATTAGAAAAAAAAATCATTTTTTTTCTGCCAGAGAATGAATAATGGTGAATTTTCTTTCCACCCCTACTATCTAGTACAGTAGAGCAAGTTTTCAGGAGCTTGGGAAGCAACAGAACAGTGCCCATCCTCTTTCTCCCCCTCCTCTTCCTCCTTCCCAGCTAACTGGTGCTCTCCTTGGACGCAGATGGAACCGGGCAATCACAGCAGCCCCGGCTGGATCACAGAAAGGAAAAGAATACAGGCAATGCTCACCGGGAATTCCCGCTTCTCCTTCTTCCGTGGCAGCTGGGGCATGTGGCTCAACCCATCAGCGTTTTCCTCAAGGAGTTTTGGTACACTGTCACCATTGCCTAAACAAGCAGAAATGTTAAAATGGATGTGAATGAGAAAAATATTAAGCAAATAGCAGTGGCGATCTGGTCAAGTTAATTAATGTGTATTTGCTTACACCTTCCCTGCTAGAAAGAAAACTTGCCTGCACAGCCATTTCCCCGAGACTGCAAGACTGAAGAGGCGTGCTGAATAAATAGCAAGGGCTGTGAGTAGGAAGAACTTCATAGCCGGGGAAAACTAACTTGGTCCTATTCTTTGGCTGGAGAAAGAGCTGCTGCCTCACTGTTTGTTTTCCTCTTCCCTCCCCCTTTATTTTCCTTTTGTGTTGTGTCTATTAGACTGTAAACCTGAGGGCACCAATGCTCTTATCTTCTAACATCTGTCTAGTGCTTACAAAAATTCTGGTGATTTCTACATGTAAAATGAAGATAAGGCTAGTAATTAATTTGCAATAGGTACGATATTCAATGTGCATAATCTTTTCCATGTATAGAAATCCAGGAGAAATGGTATAATGCTGGCGTGCCCAACATATAGCCATGGGCCTCATATGGCCCCTGAGGTTATAAATATTGACCAAAAATGCTCCCAAATGCCCTCTGGAGGAAGCAGGGGGAAATTCTGTCTTGCTTTCTTCCCCGCCCCCATGTCAGTCTGTTTTAGACTAAAGAGAGGCCTTTTAAAAAACCTTCCTTCCCTTTGGTCACTTCCTTTGGAAAAAAAATGCCTAAAACAGCCCAGAGGATGGCAAAAACATGATCAAATTGCCACCACTGGATGGTGTAGGGGGGCATTTTTTTAAAAATGGATTTCATACAAGAGTGTGGGGGAGGGAATGATCCTCCAAGGTTTTCTAAGAGGGCCAGACTGCCTCCTAAACCCCAACAGTTGCCCATCCCAATGTACTAGATAACACTCTAAAAGTGGGAGACAAAAGTTTCAAAGTGGCTGCCTCCTGATTTTAAGCCGTTTCAGTTGTGAAGTGCTGGTTTGTTTTGATTCGTGAAGACCACATTTTCTTACACAGTAGCAAAAGTAAGCAATTCTGGCAGTCCTAAGGGCCATTTTAATTAATTAATTAATATTATTTATTATCTATCTTATCTATTATTTAATATTTTTTATATTATCTTTACTCTCCTTCAGGTGGCAGGTTAAAACATTTTTATGCCACTAGGCCTTTGCTGACAAATGAAGGTTGGACTGCTGGTGCTCTTGTTTTTAAGATCTACTTTTAATTTTTATGGAGTTTTACAAAAATGTTTTATCATTTATGTGGACTTTTAATTATATAAGTGGTTTAATCTCTTTTTAATTCATATTTATTGTATTATGTTTTTTAGTTTTTGTTGTTTTTAAATGTTGTGAGCCACCTTGGGTCCCGCCACAGGGAGAAAGGTGGGCTATAAACAAACAAACAAACAAACAATTTATTTGTTGTTGTGTGTTTTCAAGTTGTTTCCGACGTATGGGGTTTTCTGGGCAAGATTTGTTCAGAGGGTTTGCCTTTGCCTTCCACTGAGGTTGAGAGAGTGTGACTTGCCCAAGGTCACCCAGTGGGTTTGCATGGCTGAGTGGGAATTCAGACCCTGGTCTCCAGAGTCATAGTCCAACACTCAAACCACTACACCACTCTGGCTCTCACATGGCGCCCCTAACATGGGTTTTCATCACAAGGTTTATTTAGATCAGCTTTGCCACTGCCGTTCTCTGTGGCTGAGAGAGTGTGACTTGCCCATGGTCACCCAGTGGGTTTCCATGACTAAGCAGGGATTCGAACCTGGTCTAGGACTCAAACCACTACACCAGATTGTCTCTCAAACTTATTTAGCAGAGGTTTCCCATTTCCTTCCTTTGACGCTTAGTGGGACTTGCCCAAGGTCACCCAGTCAGTTTTCGGGTCTGAGTGCAGATTTGAACCCTTGTCTCCCAGTCCTACACTCAAACCAGTAGCTCGTACTGGCTCAGTAATAGCTGTGGGAGCCAGTTTGGGAGTTTTCTTTTCAAATCTTCATTCCTTCTGGATGCTGGTGTATATATATTTATTCTAGCTATCCTTGTCTTCTCTAGTCAAAATAGGAACATTTTGGGGGAGAAGAAAATAATGATCCTGAGCAGCAGCAATGTTGGATATTTGATGGTCGGTATGGCTATATAGGAATGGGAATAATGCAGAGTTTCAATCTGGAACTCATCACTGTTTCCTTTGGGAAACTGCCTCCCAAGGTTTCTTCTGATATTTTCACTGGGGCCTGGGACACTCTCAGTACCCAAAAGAGTTTTGAGCACTCTGCACACCCTCACACGTGGCAAGGATAGCGGCATTTACCCACGTCGCTGTATCGGACAGTGAGCAAGCCCGGGCTGCTGACGCTGCTGGTCATGCCGATAGGAGTGGGCTCCGTCTGAGGACCACAAACTGGGATGCTTTGTCTCCTATGAGCCGGTGGGGCGTGACTGTGAGGATCAGGGCAATACTTGATCGTCTGGATCTTCTCATCATCCACAAGGTTTTCCTCTTGATAAATACTGAGCCTGGGCTGGAGCAGAAAGAGAAAGAGAGGGTGAGACAAAGGGGGCACTGCGCTGCCTGATTCTGAGTCTGATGTTTTAGGACTCCATTTCCCCTTAGCAAGGTCTTCCTCCCACACCTTCAATACCTGCATTGCCCCTGGCAACCCAATATTTCTTCTAACTTCATATTTGTTCTAATTTGGTTGTAGTTGTTAATGGCTGTCAAGTTGGCTTTGACATACGGCAACCCCCTGAATGAAAGACCTCCAAGTCCCCCTATCCTCCAAACCCTGATCAGGTCTTGCAGATGAAGGAATGTGGCTTCCTTGATGGGAGGCTATCCATCTGTGATACAGTCTTCCTCTTTTCCGGGTGCCTTCTACCTTGCCAAGGATTACTTGGGAGCCCTGGTGGCACAGTGGTTAAATGCCAGTACTGCAAGTCACCACATTGCAAGTTCTTGTGGGGGCAATTAGCTCACACACATTGGAAACTGTTTAATTCAGTGAAGATGTGTAAATTGCTATTGCTTAAACAATTTGTAAGCCGCCCTGATAGCCTTTGTGGCTGAAGAGCAGGGTATAAATACCTAAATAAATAAATGAAAATACTGTCATTTCTAGTGAATCATGTCTTCTCATGATATGGCCAATGTATGACAGACTCAATTTAGTCATCTTGGCTTCTTGGAAGAGTTCAGGCTTGATTTGCTCTTGGACCCATTGATCGGTCTTTTGAGCAGTCCACGGTATCCACAGAACTCTTCTTCTCCAGCACCACATTTCAAATGGTCTGATTCTCTTCCTATCAGTTTTCTTCACTGTCCAGCTTTCACAACCATACTAGAAATGGGGAAAACGATGGCATGGACAATCCTGACTTTGATATTCAATTATATATCTTTTAGCCTTGAGGATCCCGTTTAGTTCCTTCATAGCTGCCCTTCCAAGTCTGTCTTCTTCTGATTTCTTGACTATAGTTTCCATTTTGATTTATGACTAAGCCAAGGTACAGAAAATCTTTTACCTATCTCAATGTGTTTGTTACCTACTTTAAAGTTAAGCAATCTGTGGTTATTTTTTTCATCATGTTCAACTGTAAACCTGTCTTTGCACTTCCTTCCTTGACTCTCCTCAATAGCTGTTCTAAGTCTTTGCTATTTTTTGCTAGCAGAATGATGTCATCTGCATATCTTAAATCGTTGATGTTCCTTCTCCATTTTCATTCCTCCTTCCTCTGAGTCTAATCCAGCTTTACATATGTTACATTCAGCAAATAAATTAAACAAACAGGGTGATAAAATTTATCCCTGTCTGACCCTCTTGCCGACCAGCAACCATTCTCTTTCCCCATATGCTGTCCTGACAGTGGCCTCTTGTCCTGATTACGGATTACTCATCAGGGTAATCAAATATTGTGGTAGAATCATAGACGCACAGAGTTGGAAGAGACCACAAGGGCCATCCAGTCGAACCCCCATTATGCCATGCAAGAATAAACAATCAAAGCATTCCTGACAGACAGCCATCCAGAATGTGCATACCACACGGGGCTTTTTTTAAAAGTTGGGAAAAGCCACAAATGCTTTTCTCAAGCACTTTTTGCTCTTTTTGGCCCCCCTCCTTCACAATACAATGAGACAATGCAGGATCCCTTTAAGACAGCTCGTATTCCACGCAAATTCTGTGAGGAGTATTTTCACCATATAAGACAAGCCCCAAGAGTCTTGTGGCACCTTTAAAAGACTGGCCATTTTTATTTGGGCATCTTGTAGCACCTTTGAGATCAAGAGAAAGAAGTTTGTAGCATAAGCTTTTGTAGACCCAGCCTACTTTATCCGATGCATCTGGTGTTGCAGCTGTTGATGTAGACTGAGTCCATAAAAGCTTATGCTACAAACTTTTTTCTCTCAGGGCTGATCTGGAAAGGAAAGAAGTCTCTGGAAGTATCGAGACTTCCCAGTTCTTTCTGTTTTGATTTTACCTGCATATTTGCCAGGTTGCATGCAAATTCTTTCTTGAAATACTCTGCGTTTTCCTCCTTCGTCCCTCTGACTCCTAGATTCAGGCAGCGTTCCAGAAATTGATTTTCAGCAATTTCCACAGACCCTTATTGATTATTCAGGAGTTATAGCCAAAGTGCTAAAATACTTCAGCAGTATTAAGCATTAGAATTGTTTTGCTGCAAATGCTGCTCTTCCCCTTGCTTGATCTCTGTTGAAACAACAGCTGTGTTTTACTGGGAGTGGCCATCTTAGCTACTTCTGGAATAATACAGACAGACTGCCAGGGTGAGATACCTTTCATTTCAGAAAATACTGGGCTAATTTAAACTGACCTGGGAAGTAGAAATAAGACATCCTTGATCATGCTGGGATGAAGAAAATATCATTTGGATCTCCAAAATAAAATTGGTTGTAAAAGAACAAAGCCTTGGACTTTCAAAAAAAATATATTCTCAGCTGGAAAGGCTCTCAGGAAGCCTCAAATTTGTTACAAGATGCCTTTGTGTATACTGATACAGACTTCTCAGCTTTATTTGTCAGAAGTTTCCATGGGATTCTTTGCAGCCCATTCTGCCTTTGATTAAGAGGGCTGCAGTCCATCAAAGCTTGTGCTGAATATATCTTTGATCAAATTCACTGTTCTTTTAAAAAATCTACCAGATCTACCTCTACAGGTGGGGATCAAAAGGTGTCCTAAGAAACCACCAGAGTTCAGTTTGCACCCTCCATTTCATCTTTAAGGTGCTGGGTTCACTCACCTTTGGAGGTAGAGGAGGAGGTCCTGCCCGCTTCAGCGTTGATCTAAGAGAAAAAAAGGAAAATCCAATGAAAGATCTTTTATTCCAAATTAATGGCGCGCGCGCACACACACACACACACACATTAAGGTTATTATTTTTCAAGAAAATTTCAAAAAGTAGGTTAGTTGGCTGGTACAAATTCTGGTTTTTGGCGATCCCAACTGCTTTGCTCCAAAAGACACCCGTGAAAGGAACTGCATTAACAAAGACAGCTGAAAATTAGCAGAACACAAACACATGTAATAAGGGCTTTCCCTTTCCTTTGGTCACCGTCATACACTTGGAAATGCTACACTGCCTGCTTCCTCCCAGCAGTCCTTGAGATATTTTGGACTTCACCTCCCAGAAGCCGCAGCCAGCACAACAATGGAGAGGAATTCTGGGAGGTGAAGTCCAAAAACATCTGGAGGGCCAAAGTTTGAGACTCCTCTAGGAGATCCTTCAAGACAGGAACAGCCTCTCTGGATCTTTTTGGAATTTCTCAGATGCTTGACTTACTCCCTGGCAGGGCTTCAGGCATGATGTACCCTTGCATGCGGAAAGGAAAGCTCCAGAAAGGTAGCGCTGAGGTGCAGCTTTCAGGGGTGAGCAAGAAGGTGTCTGAGTGGCCCTATTGACAAGCAAAGAATCACACGAAAGAGGAGGTTTCGCTTAAACACAAGGGAGAATGTCTTTACTGTAAGAGCTGTAAAGTATCCTGTGAAATAGACTGCCTCAGAGGGTGGTGGGCTCCCCTTCTCTGCAAGTCTTTAAACAGAGACTGGATGGGCATCTTTCAGGAGTGCTTTAGTTCTGTATTCCTGCATGGCCAGAGGTTGGACTAGATGGCCCTTGTGGTAATTCCAACTCCATGATTCTCTGAAATAAACCAGAGGATGCTGGGTGGATAAGAGAGGAGCCTAGTTGTTGTTGTTGGACCACACCAACACAGTGGCCATGCTGGTTTGAGGATTCTGGGAGCTGTAGTTAAAAAAAAGCTTTCCAAAGACCTGGATAAGGTTTCTGGAGGCAATGCCCTATACCATAGGTAAGGGAGTAACTTTTCCAAGCTCTAGGTAAGATTTCTGGAGTGGGTGAACACCCTACACTGCTCTCC
This sequence comes from Gambelia wislizenii, assembly GCA_030847615.1. NCBI lineage: Eukaryota > Metazoa > Chordata > Lepidosauria > Squamata > Crotaphytidae > Gambelia > Gambelia wislizenii. Next base: position 495,765,788 of record JAUMIR010000001.1, on the reverse strand, counting down.
CCCACCTCACTGCAATGAACAGAAACTGAAGAAAATGGCACAAAAAATGACGTGTGTGATTTATTCAGGTTGCCTCACACTCTTTTCTCTTAGTCCAGACATCCCAGTTAATTGTAAGGTGATGGGATTGATCTAATTTGACCCCCCCCCTTTGATGTTTCTGCCTTTCTCTTTGCACTGGAATGTGATGTTTGAACCCCTGTGCCTATGCATGTAAATTCACAGTTGGAAGGAACTATTTAGTCTAACCCAGGGGTATGCAACAGGAGTAGGTTAAGAGGCTGCTCTGCCCCAAGAGACTTTCACTGCAACCCTTCCACAAAAATGTCTCCTTCTCCCCTACTCCAAATGCCCCTGAATGCTTTCATGGGGGCATTTTTTTGCCCCCCTCCAGGTTATTTTTTAAGGCCAGGAAAAGCTTTTTTACAACAGGAAGTGGCCTGGAAGTCACTTCTGGTTTACTTCCTATTTAAGGGGGGGCAAGTGAACCAAGGAGGCCCTTGGGGACAACAAAAATTGCCCTGGGGGCTGCATGAAGCCCACACTTGAAAATATTCTTTAAAAAATAATCATCCAAAAAGCAAACCTTGATTTTGCCATCTTATATAAGGGACACCATTTTGCAATGCCATTGCATATAATGGGACTTGAGTATTCATGGATTTTGGTACCCATGGGGGGGGGGTCCTGGAACCAAACCCCAGCAAATATGAAGGGACAACTTTACAGCGTTTCCCAAACTTTGGTCCTCCCGATGTTTCGGAGTTCATCTCCCAGAATTCCTGGCTGTTGGCCAAGGTGGCTAGGGCTTCTGGGAGATGAAGTCCAAAACACCTGGAAGATCAAAGTTTGAGAATCACTGTATTAATACAACACCCCTGATGGGGCCATTCAGCCTCTGCTTAAAAACTTCCAACAGGTCTTCCACCTTCACATGGATCTTTATGTGGCCCAATACGTGCCATTTCTTCACCCTTCTGACCTGTGGGGTCCAATTTTGTGTTATCAGTGTTAGTCAAGTACCATTCTGATCCCTTTACCACCTGGATTTGGGATGGGGCTCCTGTAACTTTAATCCCAAATAGACATTGGGACAGGATGAGGTACTGTTAAGCTCCATCTAGCAGGCCAAAGACACCTGTCCTCTCCCACCTTCCAAACCCCAACTGGGGGACTGGCATGGAGGAGCACCCAGCACTGTTTTTTTTCCTGGATGCTCCTCTGTGCCCTCTTTCCCTGCCTCCACCAAGCAACACTGAGAGTTGAGGTCTGGAAGGTGAGTGAGGACAGGAACCTTCGTCCCACTTAAGGGAGCTTGAAGGTATTATCCCACTCCAAAATCTGTTAAGGAGCCCCCTCCTGGATTCTATCTGGCAGCCCTATCTCCACAACACTTGCAGAACTTCAGACATTTATATTGGAGTGAAATGCAATTAATTTGGTGCCTTAAAAAAAAAAAAAGCATGTACACTGTCCAATTATTCTAGCCCAGAGCTTGGTAATGTTACTGTTTTTGGATTACAACACCCAGAAAGCACCAGATGGTGTGGTCAAAGCTGACTGGAGGAATCTGGGAGCTATAACGGAACTTTAACAAGCCCTGGACGTTCCTCTCTGTTATTTCTAGACTGTGGGTCCACATGCAAGGAGGGCAAACCGGCTGTACCTATGCTGTGCCTGGTATGACCGCTCTAGCTGCGGGCTCTCCACTGAAAAAGAACCACCAAATCCTTTGGGCTTGGAAACCACTCATTTTAAAAAGAAAGGCAGTTTGGTTGTTAGAGAGTAAAGAAGGAAGGAAGGAAGGAAGGTAGTCAAATGTCAAGAAGTTGGCACTCACTCCTCTGCATCTTCGTGGCCATCACCAAATTTGGTTAGAGGTCCCCTAAATAAAATGTTCATAAAATTACAAATGAATAAAAGCATTCTTTTACACACACACACACACACACACACATCCTCCAAACAAACACTTGAGTTAGTGGTACAGCTGAAGAGCACCTGTTTCTACAGCACTCCAGGAGGCTCTGTGACCTAGGCTCAAGAATGTTGTTCTGTAAGTGCAACCAGAGGGCCTTTCACGTTACACAATTATAGCACGATGATCCCACTTTAATCCCCATGGCTGCATCCTATGGAATCCTGGGATTTGCAGTCTGGTGAGGCGCTAGAGGGGCTCTGCAGCTAAGAACTCTAAATACTCCTCCTTAAACTGCAACTCCCAGGATTCCATAGGTCAAAGGCAAGGATGAATGAGTTCTGGATCCACCTTAGCATTCCCCCAGGCCAGGCGCCTCTGGATGTGTTAGACTACAACAAATGGCAGCTGGTTGCTCCCATGTTGGTGGGTTGGTGGATCTGCTCCTGGTTTTGGTCTAAAGTTCATAGGAGCTGTCCCAGATACAAAATCTTTTTTGGGATTGAGCACCTTAGAATCATAGAAGGGTTATCTAGTCCAACCCTTTGCCCTGCACGAATACACAATCAAAGCATTCCCGACAGATGGTCATCCAGCTTCTGTGTAAAACCTCCAAAGAAGGAGACTCCACCACACTCCCAGGCAGCGTATGCTGGACTGCTGGACAGCTCTTACCCTCAGGAACTTCTTCCTAATGTTTAGGTGGAATCTCTTTTCCTGTAGTTTGAACCTATTGTTCCGTGTCCTTGTCTCTGGAGCAGCAGAAAACAAGCTTGCCCCACCCTCAGTAAGACATCCCTTCAAATATTTAAACATGGCTATCATATCACTTCTCAACCTTCTCTTCTCCAGGCTAAACATACCCAGCTCCCTAAGCCACTCCTCATAGGGCATCATGGTTTCCAGACCTCCCACCATTTTAGTTGCCCTGCCTGGACACATTCCAGCTTATCAATATCCTTCTTGAACTGTGGTGCCCAGAACTCAGAACTGGTCACAGTATTCCAGGTGAGGTCTGACCAAAGCAGAATAGAGCGGCACTATGACTTCCCTCCATCTAGGCACCTGGATGGCTCCTTTAATGCCCAGACCAAAACCTCCAATAGACTCAGTGCCCAATGACATGAGAGCCACCAGCCACCACTGACTACACCTCTCATCATCCCCACAAGCATGCACAACAGAAATGGTGGGAGCTGCAGTCAGCACATCTGGAAGACATCAAATGGAGGAAAGCAACTCTTCCACAACTAAAATGACGTCATCACAATCAAGAAAGGGCTTCACAGTAATCATTGCAAAAGCCCTGTAAGGTAGGCCAGCACATCAGGTGGCAGGATAAGAACGATTGGCATGCCTCCAGCCAATGGGAGCTCCTGGCTGGCAGCTTCTAGGACTGCAGCTTCTTCTGTCTCCCACAGTGACTCCTTAATAACACCTTAATGATCTTTACAATATACAAATGCTGATAAGGCTAAGGCTGTAGATCTCCAACTGCTGGACACTGGCAAGGCCAGTAGGAAAAAAACAAGGTTGGAAGGTGGGGGAACTGTGCCTGAAAAGCAAAGATGACCCAGCAGCACCTAGGCAGGAATGGAGACAGCCCGCTGTGATGAGCTGATCTCAGTTGAGGAAGGGAGCTCAAGGAAAGCCAGAGTGTGGCTATTAAAAGCTCCAGAGGCAGGGAGAGGAGTGGCAATTGGGCTGTCATTTCTCACAGTGTCACAGGCAGCTTTCCATTCAGGCTAATTGAGCAGGTAAATCGCCAATCACAGCTTACTGGGGAGGATGGAAGAGATGACTGCAAGAGGAGCTCTCCAGGAGAGACACTCACCTTGAAATAGCTTGCAAGCCTGAACTGTTTAGCATAAAAATAATGTGGTTCTCCCCCTACTCCTAAAACGGGCTTCCAGGCTCTTCTGGTTTTATTTTTTGACAATCTGTATTACCCCTGCAGGGTCCCAGGGGCCGAAAAGTGACCACCACCACTCCGAGCCACCACAGTGGCTCCCTTCAGGTTTAGGGCAATGTTGCTTTCCACTGATGTACAATTTAAATAAATATTTTATTAATTTTGTATTATTTTGTATTATTATTTTTAATTAATATTTTATTGGTTTTTTTTTCATTTCTAAGTAGGTATAATTATAATGTGTAAATATAATGTGATTATAGTGTGTTTAGATTAAAGGGAAAAATACATTAGTGTTAGGATAGATTTACTTTTGTATTAGTAAGAAAAGAGGAAAATAATTAGTATTGTTTTTGTATTATTGTTGTGGCCTTTTGCGGTCGGGTGTATTTTTTAGTAGAATGGTCTTACTCCAATAAAAAAATTCCCTAAAAAAATTCCCAAATAACTTCAGCATTTCTGGCAACTGGGCCACGTCTGGAAAGGGAAGAGTCACAGCAGGAGAAGAGCAGCAAAATAAATTCAGAAAAGACTTAGTGTGTAAAGGCAACACCCCCCTCCCCCAGCTAATAAGGAAAGGGCGCACCGTGCAGTGGTAGATGGCTGGTATGTATTCCCAAAGCCCCAGGTTCGATTCTGGATCACTTCAATAAAAAAGGATCCCTGGGGTCAGGACATTCTGAGAGAGAACTCTTTTCTGTAGACCTTGGACTACAACTCCCACAATCCAGCAGCCTCTGCTGGTTCTCTGTGGGAGAAAAACGGCCCTAATTGCTGACCTGGCTGGCTAGGCCCTACCAGGAATCTTAGGGACCCTTCCTTCTGTCTTGTTTCTACCACACTACATAATTATAGCACTTTGATCTCACTTTAACTGCCATGGCTGCATTGTATGGAATCCTGGGATTTGTAGTTCCATGAGGGATTTAGACTTCTCAGCCAGAGAGCTCTAGTGCTTCATCAAACTACAAACCCCAGGATTTTACAGAACGCAGCCAAGGCAATTAAGTGGAAACATAGTGGTACAATTACATCACATGGAAGAGATCTTTGTTAAAATTCTACTTCTTTTCTTTTTAAAGCTAGGCTTTGTGTGAGTTGTAACAAGAGTGTACTGAAAGTTCTGTTAGAAACAAGTAGAGGGAGATGGGAAAAGGAGCGGGCACATGGGCTTTGAGGGCAGAAAGGAGACTTAGGGCTCATCTACATGGACCAGTATACGCTGGGTCCCCGCTGGCATATTCTGGCTGCGGATCTCCTCCACTGCTTCACAAAACAAGATGGAGTCCAGATCAGCACGCTGGCCGGTTTCTTAAGGAGCCCTGGTGGTGCAGTAGTTAAATGCCCATACTGCAGCCACAATGTTGTGAGTTCAATCCCAGAGGGCTCCAAGGTTCACTCAGCCTTCCAGCCTTCTGTAGGTCAGTAAAATGAGTACCCAGCTTGTTGGGGGCAATTAGCTAAGCGTTGTAAAACGCTTAGGGAGTGCTTTGGAACTGATAAGCAGTATAGAAATAGAAGTACTATTGCTACTGCAGCCACCGCTGTCCACATCACCCTCTTCATAGCCAGGAAACCAGCGCACAGCACAAGAGCAAGGCCCCCTTCATGTGACCAACCTGCTTCCTGGCTGCGGCACAGCGAGGCAGACAGCAGCTGTACTGCGGTCACGTGTGACCTGATCCATTTATTTTGGATAATGGCCCATCAACCAACCATTAGCCAAACAGACACTAACAAGTCTTGCATTTCTATACCCAGAAACTAACCATTCAATTACACAAATTTACATATACTCCCCAACAGGGGGTCACACACACACATAAACTCCACACACACTCCTACCCAACCATTCTCTGAAGATGCCAGCCACAGATGCAGGCGAAATGTCAGAAAGAAACTATTCCAGAACACGGCCTCACAGCCCGGAAAAAAACCCAAGGAAAATCTACATTTATTTTGGCTTCAGCAGTTTTTTTCCAGGATTTTTTAATATATATATATATATATATATATATATATATATAAATCTTTTTTTATAATAAATCATCTTGGCCCTGTTTTTGCGCCAGGGGTCGTTAGGACTGCCCGGGGGCAAAATGGAGCAAAAGCCCTGCATCTGCAGGGCTCTACAATGGGGGCAAGACAGGGTAAGTTGCCCATATAGACAAGCCCTTAGATATAAAAAAAATAACATAAATGCCACTGGGCTAGATTGATCAGTGATATGCTTCATTACAGGGCAGTGTCATACAGTTATGGACTGACTGACGGGCTCTTGGGTTCCAGTTTCTTGTCCTCTGTCACAAAGATCCAGAGGGAACTCAGCTTAAAAGTGCACACAGGCCAGGCTCAGTTGTTTGCAGAGACAGAGGGAGCAAGAATGAGTGTGCAAAATCCTTTTGTACAGATCCATCCAGCCAGTGGAACGCAGACTGAATGCAAAGCTCCCTCCAGCCAAAGCCTGGCTGTTGCAACTGCCCTTTCACACAGTGCTGACCCCTGAGGAAGGCCATAAATCAATGCAATGTTATTTTTGGCGTCAGAGCCCACAGAAATGAGCCCCAAAGCCACAGCTCAAACAACTCTCTCCTTTCTGTTTGGTGGGTGACATTATCCAGGATCCCAGGCCTCCAAAACCCCAAGCATTTCCTGTTTATGCTGCTGAGCAGGAAGCACATCTCCAAGGGGGCAGCAGATACACTTGCATTCATCATCAGGCCTTTAGAATTGTTATGGATCTTTGTCTCCTATGGCCACCTAGGCAGGTGAGTGATGTATTCTCACCTGGCCTTTGGCTCCTTCACATCTATCCTGAATGCAGCAGCTGCTCCCAAGATAGAGTGGCAATTACACCCAAAGCCACAAGAGAACACAAGACACAATGCCCAAAGCCCACATTTCCTGCATGCACGGTCCTTATCCTTATCGGCTGCCCTGTCCTGGAACATGCCAGCACGGATATAAGCAATGCTTTATGGCGCTGGCTGAAAAACAAAGGGCAATAGAAAAACAAAAGAAAAAAAAAAGACAAGGGAAGGGAAGGCAAAACCTCTAAGGCTATGAAGCAAGAGATGTCAAAAGCAGTGTGAGTGTTTACAGCTGAAGAGGAGAAAAGGAGGAAACAGCATTCAAGCCCATCCAGATGACAAGTGCACCTTTCAAGCTTTTGGCTTATTCTCTTTAGCATCACATCAAATGAAAACGAAGTCAAAGTACACCTGAGTAAATTTATTCGTTTTTATCCCTTCCTGCCCCAGCCTCTCCTACTTGCCTTTTGATGTCTCCCACATGGTTAACGTTTAGATTGTAAGCTCCAGGAACCTGGCTTGTCTCCATGCATGATTCTATAACGTAATCTTTATGAGCAATAATGAAATACCCACAATTCAGTGGATTGGCCAAAGGGGATCAAGTGGATTTTTGTAGAAGGAACACAGGAAGTTACTTTACACTGAGTCAGATCTTTTGTGGTCCTTCTTGCCCATCACTCCATCAACTCTAACCCAGCAGCAACAGACGGATTGATTATGTCATGGAAAAGCAAGACCTGAGCAGGGCTGATAGTAATAGGCTGTCTTGGAGGTCTCTTGTTCACAGCGTCACCATAAGTCGAAGCTGACTTGATGGCCAATAACAACAATGGCCATCCAGGGCTGTGAGCAGGGCACTGGGAATCGAACCCAGGAGCTTCTCCACAGAAACAGCGGAAGCTGACTTACATTTAGCCAGGCCATTGGCCCATCTAGCTCAGCAGTGTCAGCTCTGACTGGCAGCAATGGCTCACCAAGGTTTCTGGACAGATTTTTCCCTAGACCTACCAGGAAATGAGCAGGCTGCTTATCTATAACTGTGGTTATATTGCATCTGAAGAAGTGGTTTTACATCTATGGAAGCTCATGCTAAAATAAAAACCAGTTAGTTTAAAAGGTGCTGACACATTCCTTTTCTTTGCCCTCCCCTCCTCCTTTTTATGTACAAAAGGATCTTGTAGCACCTTTGAGACTATTAAATCTACTTAAATGTAACTAAAAAATGCTGAATAACTAAGAGCTAATTTTGCCAGAGAAGGGCAAAAACTGGTCTGGTTAGTACAGCAGGATAGAAGTAACTATCAGGGAAGGAGAGGGGTCTAATGGAACTAGCAGAAAGGACTCCTGCCTAGTCTGGTTGGCATGCAGGGAATAACCCAGTCAGAATGGATTTCTCCTCTATGCCATCCCGAGAAAGAAGCTGCAAGCGTAAGTTTTCATCAACTTAGCCTACTTCCTCAGATGTCTACAAAAGTTTACAAAAGTTCATGCTACAGCTTCTTTCTCTCAGTTAGTCTCAAAGGTGCTACAAGATCCCTTTGCATATTGATATTCCAGACTAAGATGGCCATGTCTTTGAATCATTTTTATGTCTGTCACTAACGTAAAAAGGTCCTACACCTGTGAAGATCCCTGAATGGCGCCTTCTAGAGTGGAGTAGCTTTGGGTGGTATCCTTCCTCCTGATCAGCACCCATGCGCAGATATGCCAATAATACTCCCCTTGGCTCCCTGGTCTTCCCTCCTTTTGGTCTCCCATCCCAGTCCTAACTAGGCCTAATCCTTTTTAGCTTCTGAAATCAGACACATGTGGGTGCATCCAGGGTGAATGGTGGTACAAAGAACACATTAGGAACAACAACAACAACAACTCCAAAGCAAGGTTGTTTTGCAAGGCCAAGGAAGCTGGAGAGAGGGCCTTATAAGGCAAAATCATTTCTTCAGGACAGGCTGCTTCTCTGCATACAGCTAGTAATTTTCCTGTTCACAGTCTTGCACAAGCAACTTGTGGTCCTCAAGGCTCTTCACTGTAACCCATGAGATCTTGGGAATCCCAGCACGCAAATTATTAAAACACACACAAGCATACGCCCTTCTTTTCTGGGCTACGGAGAAATCCTGGCCTGCAACGTCACAGATTCCATCTGTAGGTCTTCCAGAGCCGAGGTATTCAGAGGAATTTAAACATTCCTTCCACACGCATGCATCCTGCTATACAGAGCTTCCAAAAAGCACACCAGATGGGCAAGGATCACCTCAGTAAAGGAACTGGTTATCGGCTTCTCTGTGTGAGGCCAATGCTCTGGAGCTTGCCTTGTCCCAGTCAGAAAACAAGCACAATCCACACCACAAGGAGGCTTGTGTAGCCGGTGCTCCCAAGAGATTCTGCCACCTCCCATCATATCTGTCTCTTTATCCTGTAGCCCAGGGGCAGGCAAAGTGCAGCCCTCCACACACTCCTTAAACCCCACTTTTGTGGCCTGGAACCCTCAGTGTCAGTGTGATTTTTGGGCAGATTCCCCCCTGCCAAACTACACAGGAAGCCACCAAAATGCACAAAAATCATATGAAAATATTCCTACCCCACCCCCACAAGTATCCCAGAAGTCAATACTACCTCCAAATACTTCCATTTCCCTCTGCAGTCCTTCTCAAAATGGTGACAGAAAGTGATGGGATGTCACTTCCTGTCCCATTTTGAGAGGGACTGCAGTGAAAATCTGAGGTATTTGAATTTGCCCATGGTGGGGAGGGGTGTCAAGAAGAGGAAATTGGGCCCTGGCCCCCAGGTAGTTGTCCACCCTTGCTGTAGCCACACATAAACTGTATGCCCAACTCACACGGAGCAGGGCAGCTGTACAACAAGGCAGAAGTCATGCAGCCACTGACCACCAAAGCCCCAGAACTCCCAACTGTTTTCAGCCAAACTTCCCACATTTTTTGTCCAAAATGGCCCACCTTAAAAATCACATAAGATACTCAAAACAGTAAGACATCCCCCCTGAACATGTCTCAAAAGATGACTAGGATGATGTAAAGTTATTTTCAGTCATCAGAATGGTAGCTGCAGTGGCATAGCGGCAGGAACGACAGAGGTGCCCAAAATTGGTGAGACCAGTCCAGGTTATGGAGCATGCCCACCACATCTTCTCCACACAGAAGCAACGGGAGGATTTACTTTAAAACAGTTGCTGCATATTTAAGATTCAGTCAGGCTATGCTATCCTTCAGGAAACACAAGTGCCCAAGTTAGGTAATTTGGGACTAGCAGCCATTGCTCTAACAAGGAGCAATCTCTGGTTTCCATAACCCTTGAGCACATGAAGATGTCTTCCAAGCATTGGTCTCAGGAAATCAGCCAGGTGGCAAAACAAAGTCCATGCTGTTGTTGTTGTGTGCTTGCAAGTCATTTCCAACTTATGGTGACCCTAAGTTGAACCTATCGCAGGGTTTCCTTGGCAAAATTTGTTCAGAGGGGGGTTGCCATGGCCTTCCTCTGAGAGAGAGTGGGACTTGACTAAGGTCATCCAGTGGGTTTCCATGGGTGTGGCTGTAAGCCTAGGCAAATGTTGCCAGGGGCCACCTTGCCCACTAGAATCCTAACAGCTGCACCAGGCAACTAGCAAAGGAATAATAATAATAATACTGTAATTAAAAAAACACAGCACCCTACTTTTCTTCAGTGAGAATGTACAGTTTTCCCACCAGCGTCCCACTGTGCTCCTAAATGGCAGCTTCAAGCCAGCACTGGGCACTTCAGCCCAGCAAAACCTACTGAAGGCAGCAGGGTCTAAACTGGGGATGAGCAAAATGCAGCCCTCCAAATGGTGTTGGAATGCAGTTCCCAGTAGTAGCTCTAGCCAGCGAAGCCAAGGGTGAGGAATGCTGGGAGCTACAGTTCCAGAACAGCCAGAGGCCAAACATTCCCCACCCCTGGTCTAAGGCTTTCAAAGTCAGACTTGGTCCCATTATGTCGCAATGTTCCTTTCCTCCCAAATGGGTGGTTACCTTGAAACACAGAGGGGTTTTCTCATGATGTAGCTGAAACCATACTTACTTGGCACAACTGCTGCCATCAACGAAAGGACTCCAGTGTGAGGCAAAGTGAGCACCACTGGCTACCACCTGCAAGAGGCAGAAAACATCAGCTGAAGAACATCTCAAGAAGTGCTGGACAACTGGCCTAAAACAACAGATAATGCCACATAGGGATGGCATCCAACTTTTCTGGAATTAGTATGAAGGTCTGACCCAACAGTTCTGGTTGAGGTGAAGTGATTTCCAGATTAGACTCAGAATCTGGTCTGGATCAGACTCAGAACCTTGGAAAATCCAAGCCAAGCAAAGCCTAGCACAGTTCTAACAATGCATTCAGGCCAGACCAGGCCTCATTCTCACTGACCCAGAGGATACTGATGCCAGGTGTAACCTCACAACAGTAGCCATCAAGTATTTTTCATTTTCCCATTTATACTAAGATTCATATCCTGAGTTTTTAATCTAATGACAAATCAAGGGTATATGGTAAGACCTGCCACCTGAAGGAAGGGCTCAGTTGCCTGGAAGTCTCTGATACTTGGGGGAGAAATTTATGACATCACTAACCTACAACTGGATCCTGGACCTACCTGTGTAATCTATTTTAAGTTCCTTCACCGGACTCAGCATTCTGGCTAATTGAAATCAATCTATTTCAAGACAGAGTCATGGAGTCACAGAGTTGGAAGAGACCCCAAGGGCCATCCAGTCCAACCCCCTGCCATGCAGGAATACACAATCAAAGCACTCCCAATATTTTCCAGAACAATTCAGCATGACATTCTGTGGGGTTCCTCCCATCAGAGCCTCTCATTCTGGAAGCCTCTCCAGTGTGAGAGACGTGTTGAGCAGGGATGCTGGGATTCAATCCTCATCCATGAGCTTAGAAAGAATCCAACTCAAATCCTCCCAAAAAGACTGGTAGGAGCATAGGCCTGCCTTGCAGGTTTGTTGTGAAGGAGAGATAAACAGTTTTAACTATCTTGCCTATTGAAATATGCTAAAGAAACAATATATTAAATCACACCACTGCTGCCAAAGACTCCTGTTGCCTTGCCTTGCCTTTACAAAAACTGGTTTGGCTACATTACTTAATAGAATCACAGCATATATAAGAAAAATTATTCCAGTTCAAAGTGGGAGGAGGGGGACAAGGATCAGCTCATACCATTTCATCCCGGGCTTCTGTCTCTTTCCTTAAAGGCGGTTCAAACTGCAACTTGTCAACTGTAAAACATGGATGTTTACATCTTTAAACAAACTACATTCCCCTGAAGTAGACTTTAAAATGTTCCCTCTACCACCACCCCATCACCACCAGGGCCAAACATTCAAGTTTATTAATAAAAGAAGTTTAGAGGAACACATTAAAAGTTCATGCATATAAAACTATTAAACAGAACTTCATTTTAACATGGTCTATAAAGCTAGTGTGTTGATTTTTGCTTCAGAATTCTCTCTTCTGAGATACTGTTGTTGATAAAACCTGTCATTCCTAAGTGTCTTCTTGTCTCATATATTAAGAAAACTACTCACATGGGGGGAAACCCCCACTGAGGTAAACTAGTACCAAGAATGTATGCTTGAAGTAACAACAACAACTCCAGCTCCATAATCTGAAACCACACACCTCAAAATATGTACCAGTAAGACAAGTGGGTGAAACAATGCAAGGAGGATTTAATGGAAGGTTCCTCTGAAAACACAAAAGACTAATTTTCTTGGTAGATAATAGGACAACTGAGATTATTGTGGGCCATAGGTCAAAACACACAACAAGGCTATCCTGGCTAAGTGTCAGATTTTCAATGGAGGAGCTTCTTCATTCAATATGACAGATATGTTTGGTTTAACATTAACTTCACAGGAATCTGGCATGTGTAACTGCTCTTCTAGGCCTCCTTTGAGGCACTGCATGTGTCAGCCACAGTACAGAACCTTCTGGAAAGCCCAGCAGGACAGAGGATGTGCTTGTGACATTTCAGCATGATACCCCGTGGGGTTTCTCACAAGCTAAAAGGCAGAGCTAGCACCTTCACACTTAGCTCCTTCTTCAGCACCACAGAAAGTCCAAAGAGGCACTTAAGGAGGTTCCGGAGCTTGGTGCTTTTTTAGATGATGAAATTCCAAAATCCCTCAGCTAGCCTGCTGGCCTGGGGATTCTGGAAATTGTCATCCAAAAACAGTAATGTTTCCAAGCACTCAAGAGGCTCTCTAGAGTCAGTGAAGAATATAGTCTTTTATTCTGTCCAACAAAGGATGCCTGGTGAGTAGTTTGGTGAGGCACCAACATTCTTTGGCAGAGAAGGCTAAAAACCTTGTAAAACAAACCCCAGGATTCCTTAGGAAGGAGCCATGACAAATAAACCAGTTTCAAACTGGATTATTTGAGTAGTGTGGATTTGGCCTGCACCACACCACTCTTCTGCTGAACACTAACACTGCACAGGTGTCTGTGTACTGCCAATGTGCCTGCTTGTCATCCTCATATAAAAAGGGGAATAATGCACAGGAAAAGTTTTGCCAATCCCAGTGAAACAAGTGGTAGTTTGAAGACACTGGTCAACAGATACACACCATCCAAGAATGTGAAATTGCATGGCTGGAATCCTGCTGGTGAATCCCACTGAATCAACTGTTGAATGCTGAGTCAACACATAGGTAAATTCAACTGATTCAATGGCTCTACTCTAGTTGGGACTAACAACAGTATTTGAGCCCATGTGAAACTGTCCCACTTTTGGAACTCCACTTACACAACCACGAACTGAATACATCTGCTGAACAACAGCCAAAGAAGTACAACAGCCTGTGGAATGGAACTTACACAGGTGTATGACACAACAGGATTTTCACCAATGACTTGGTATGCTTACATTTCATTTGGTATTTTAATGAGCTAGAAGTTTTGATTTAGAACAGTGGGGCGCAAGCCTTCGGGGGGGGGGTGATAGTTGCTCAAGGCAGGGCACAAAAATTTTTTTTTTGCCATTAAAAATTTAATGTCCCTTGATCCTAGGGCAGCGGCAGAGATGGCAGCAAGCTCTGGGTGCCAGACATACATTCTTGTGCTTGTGAAGTAGGCAGCTGGCAAGTTCTCCAGATGAGAGAGACACAACTCCCTATGGTGTAGGACAATGGTGGCGGCAAGACCCAGGTACCTGGCGCACATTCTATCCTGCTTTGGCTGCAGCGCTTCTGCTCTTTCTGTTCCAAAGGTGGAAGCAGGGACTGGCATGCTCCCTAGAAGTGGCGGAGCAGGAAGAATGTCCACCTGGTTCCTGGGGCTTTTCCCCTGCGCCCCCCCGGGGGGGGCACAACAACCACATATAGATGCAAAGGGGGGGGGGTCACAGAGGTAAGAAGTTTGAGAACCATTGCTTTTAGAACATATGAGAAACTCACAGTTGATTTCAGACGCTGTCCTTTCTGCTCTAACATTCCGGTTGGTAGAGCGAATGGTATGGCGGATAATGGGATGTGGCTGCAGGGATGTAAAAAATATAGGCATCAGGAGCTGTGAAATCCAGGATCCTTGCCCAGACTGACCAATGAAGAGAATTGAACAATGCTACTCCTTCTACCCACTCCCTCAAACGCTCACATGTTCCCCTGACTGGACTACCATACATGTTTCCAAAGAATGCATTAATCTCCCTAGTTTCATGATGTTATACAGTCCTGAAGCAATCACCTTTAAAATAGTGTATGTACAACAAAGGTCCAAGCAATTGGATTTGCTCACATACATCCTTTCTGGGTCTTGCTTTTCCCACTTCTCTTCATCATAACTTTTGGGACTATAAGCTACTCCTGGAGGGTCTTTGTGGATGAGATGGTTTTGTGGTGCAAGTTCTCCCAGCACGGAGCAGATACCCCACAGGGCATTACAGGTAGATGCGACAGCCAGGAGTGCTTACTATCAGCTGTGGCTGATATGCCAGCTGTGCCTCTTCCTAGAACTGGAGGATTGAAAGATCGTAGTACATGCACAGGTAACTTCAAGGCTTGACTTCTGTAATGCGCTCTACATGGGGCTACCTTTGTGCCTGCTCCAGAAACTTCAATTGGTTCAAAATATGGCAGCCAGGCTGGTCACCGGAACGTCTGGGGTGATCATATTACACCGATATTAAAATCTATTCACTGGTTACCAATCAGTTTCCAGGCAAGGTATAAAGTGTTGGTCATTACCTTTAAAGCCCTTCATGGCTTGGGGCCAGGCTACTGATGGAATTGCCTCCTACCACATAATCTGCCCTGTACCCTTAGGTCCTCTGGGAAATTTTTTACTTCAGATGATCACCCAAAGGACCTTTTCCACCACCGCTCCCAGACTGTGGAATGGCCTGCCGGAGGAGATCCGACACCTTGATGATCTGGGTGCTTTTAAGAAGGCAGTTAAAACGGATCTCTTCTGGCAGGCCTTCCCAGATTAGGTTGGATGCAGGGCTGCCATTTTGCTACTCTCCACTTGTTACTCTTTATACTCCATTGTATGCTTTTCTACATTTTAAGGTTATTTTAATCTTTGTATTTATATTTAAAAATATATTACTGTATAGTTGTTTTAATGATGTCATTTTAACATTTGAGCTGGAATATTGTTCAATGTTTTATATGATGTTTGCTGCCCAGTTCCTGATGGGAGAGGTGGGATATAAATAAACAATCATTATTATTATTATTATTATTATTATTATTATTATTATCATCATCACCACCACTACTACTACCTTTCATTTTTACTCATATCCAGCTGTGCTTACTACTATGGCATATAAATGAGATTTCTGTTCTGTTTACACCTGGGATAGAAATCATGAGGCTCTCCAGATGTTGCCCTAGTTATCACAGGCAACAGTGGAAAGCTAGGAGCTGCAGTGCAACAACATCTGGAAGGCCACACAATTTCCACCACTGGTGAAGTGAGTTGGGCCTCTGTCACCAGGCAGATTGGTTTGGGAGTCCTTCTTAGCATCATTGCCAAATGTTTACAGCTGTCCAGCAGCATGAAAGGGTTCACTTGTATTAATGACCTTGATGAAGCACTTTGGGGCTTGGAGTGGACTAGGGGAGAGATTTTTCTCTGTGGCTTATCTGTTTCCACAGTCCTCATAGCTGTGGGGGAGACATGGGTCACACTTGCACACTCTGATTTTCTTTGCTTCTGCACTATATAACCATTGAAGTCCATCCTCCCTGGATCTCACCTTGGGAGGGGTGTATCTCAGTCCAAGGGCTCCTCGTATTTCCAGCAATAGGGATTTGAATTTGATTAAAGATATCAAGGGACAGGTCTGGGTAGAATTTTTTTGAGGGCCCAAATCTACCCTTGGCAGTGAGGGGACGCTAGACCCTATCCGCAAAACAGCTGGAATGCTCCTCTGATGTGTACCGCTTGCTGTATCATTTACAACCAATAAAGCTTATGCTATAGCAGTAATGTGTGTCAGTTACTGCTTGACTGCTTGAGGAGACCTGGAACTACATTCAGTTTGGAAAGAGAACACTTAGGGCTTGTCTATACAAGGCTATAAAATGTGAATTGATGCACACTAATGTTAATTCTCAGCAGCTTTAATTTGTCTCAACAACTTTTTTTGGCAAGATTGCAGGCATGCGAAGCTATCTGCGTCCGTTGTTCAAATGGGCATGCCTGCAAATCAAGATGGCGGAAGCAAGTGAATTTCTCACGTTTCTATTCCCACCAGTTGCCATTGCTGAACAGTATTTTAAAAAAAGCATATCAAGGTACGAAAGTACGATATTCTGCTTAAATAAATAGAAAGAAAAAGAGGGGGGGGAAGGCTGCTTTGTTGCCTCAGTGCACAATTGCTATGGTGAAAATCCAACATGGTGGTTCGGGGAATTTGCCTTGCCAGCAAGCTCCACCCCCTGCGCACACCAGACCAATCAGCTTTCCACTTTCGCTCTTATTGGGAATGCACAGCAAAGGGAATTGGTTGTCTCAACAAGCGGGAATACTCATTTCCTTCCAAATTAAAAAAAAAAAAAAACCTGGAAAACCCGCAAAGGCTTTTCCTACAGAGTATTTGCCATTTTTGCCCCCTCTTCACAATACGGCAGGTTGATGCAGGATCTCATTAAGACAAATTGTATTCTCCTGGAATTCTATGAGGAGTATTTTGGCCATATAGACAACCCCTTACATATTAAGCACTCAAGTGTGGAATGACCTGGGCATGCATGTGTGTGCCAGAGACAGGGAAGGAGACTGGCAAAGTCACATTCTCACTTACAACGAAGGCTCTCTGTCTCATGGGCCTTAAGTTTATTTATTTAGGCTGTATTTTCCCATTCTTCCAACACATTGTTCCTTTCATGCACAAACAGAGTCCACAATGCTGAATTTGCAAAACAGGCAGAACTCAAAATTCATCCCAATCCAGCATAAATTTTTCTATCCTTTAAAATAATGTTAAATTCCTGAAACATCTTTAGCTATAAAACACCTTGTTGGGGGTAGATGAATGGTCTCTCTGGGGCCCCAAATTAAAAAGTGTGAAATCAGAATACCAGCTAGCAAGAAATCAGGTGTATGGCTTCAATATTCCACCTCTATGCCTTCAGGTCCCAGACCTTACTGTATGTATGTATGTATGTATGTATGTATTTATTTATTTAATATGCCGCCTTTCTCCCAGAGACAGGCTATATACCACTTAAGAGGGAAGATGGGGACTCATATCACTGGATTATTCATTCCCCTTGTAAAATTATTCCTCCTCCGGACAGAAAACCAAACATTGATGAGTGGGGAGGGGGCTGGCTTGGTCTTCTGCCTGATGCTCCAATTCTGTATGTACAGGAACTTTTATTAAAAAACCTCTCTCCATCTGCAGAATGAAGAGTCCAACCAACACACAGCTTTACCAGCTCAATGAGAATTAGATCTAAGATGGAGAAAGGACTCACCTCAAAGTCATCATCGTCTGCCTCAGTATAGTGGGGGTGGTTATCTGGATTGTTCACTTTGTCCAACAGTTCAACAGCCAGTGAGCGAGAAAGACCAGGCTGCCCAACAAAGCTATGCTAAAAAAAAAAGGGAGAGGAATCACAAATAGGTGAGGACTTGGGACATGTAAATAAGGGCTCAGAGAGACTAACCTGGCTGTTAGGTAAAATTAAGAATATCAGAAGAGCCTCACTGGGGCCCCATGAAAAGCCTACCTAGTTCAACATTCTGTTCACACAGAACCATGGCCAGTGGGAAGCTCACCAACAGCACCTTAATGCAACTCCACCCTCCATCTCACTGTCTCTGATACTGGAGGTGACATATAGCGATAGCCCTAACCTCCATGAATTTTATCCAGTCCTCTTTCAAAGGCATCCAAGTTGGCAGTCATCACTACCTTCCCGTGGAAGTGAATTTCACAGTTTAACTATGCCCTCGTATGCATTAAAAATACTTCAAACCATTCCATATTTAACACAGCTCCTGTCAACACAAACTGGCACACTTTGCCCCGCTCATCTTCAACATGACAATGGATTCATGTCGGATCTATTTTCAGGTTCTGGCAGCTTCTCAAAGCCAGAATTATACAAAATTGAACATGGCCCAAGCCCTGTAATATTGGATTAAGTATTTAACTTGCCTGGATGTGGGCATTAGGAAGGCATCAGCTGTTACCCTGAGGCCAGGGATTCCTTTTTTGCTTACTTACACAGGAGCTGACTTTCATGAAGGGTATTTTTAAGGGTATCATCATTATTTCTGTTTCTAGTGTTCAGCTGCGCTAGTCCTTATGCAGCCAAATTTTTCAACCTACAGGCTGCAGGTGGCCCCCGGACCTTACTTTTGGGGCACCCCACCAATCTTCAAAAGTGCCAAGCCCCAATAAAAATTGGCATGATTTTTAGGCAACATTGGCCTCTAAATCACATAAAAGACCCTCCCAAATGTGTGAAAACCTGAAAAAATACCCCACACCACTCTCTCAAGCACCTAGGATCCCATACTATCTCCCAATACCTCTGTTTTCTTCTGCAGTCCCTCTCAAAATGGTGACACAAGGTCACTTCCTGGTGCCAGCCAGAGAGGGACTGCAGAGGAAAACAGAGGCATTTGGGTTTGCTGTGGGGGGTATAGCCCATGGTGCTGGGGGAGGAATGGACCCCTGGCCCCCCAAGCAGTTGCCCACCTCTGTGCTTGGGGAACTCCAAGGCTTGTAATCATAGAAACAAAGACTGGAGGGGAAAAATTTGAGGCAACCCACACCAAAAACAGCCGAATGAGAAGTGAGCATACCCAGAAGCAATGAATAGGAGAGACACTGCAATTTTTCACTGCAGATCCCACTTGCTGTACTCTAGAATACACCATTGTTAGACAACAGTTACTGACAATGTACTGAGCAGGTTGCAAGCAAATTTTCATTTAAAACAGGACAATGCTGCTTAATTTCCACTAACCAGCCTCTGTTCTAATTGGGGGAATCAGAGCATTCAGCATTCTTTGCTAATAACAAAGATGTCAGACCTAATGGGTATGACTGCTGCTTATCATCTGTGTTAATGTGTCTTTTTAATGATGTTTTATGGATTTGTCATTACTACTAAATTTGAGTTATCTTTTTGGGCAGAGATTGCTATTCCGTGGTTATGAAGATCAAATAATCAAACCAAAAAACAATGCAGTTTCCTCCAAAGGTTCCAAAACATGCTGAAGAGACAAGTCATTTTTTTAAATTTAAAGTTTAAATGAAAAGCAACTTGCTTCTTTAGCACTAACAATCTAAAAAAAAATAGGCCTTCCCCTTCATCTGCATCAATCCATAGGGAGAAGTGGGTAAGGAAAATACTATTATTATTATTATTAGTATTAGTATTAGTATTAGTATTAGTATTATTATATTATTACAACAAATCAGGGAATTTCATTCAGGTTGCCTCTTAGGTCACAACTGCAACAAACAAATGCAGGAGTCCAGCTTTCAGTCAGAAGCTTTCCGGGTGTCCCTTCGATTTGGCAGCTATGCTCAGTGTGGCACACCCACAGCAGATGAGTTGGCCATTGTCATGGTCTTCAATGCAACAAACATTTAAGCAGCACTAGTCTAAGATAATGAACTGTAAGCTCCTGACCTCATAGGGAAAGAGTGGTTCAAGTCACTGATGGACCTTGCAGTAACACCAGGGGTGGGCAAATCCATCAATTTTTGGTTCCACACATTTTCTCATTTTTTCCAAACTTAGGTTCAGTTCAGCCCAATTTCATCCATGTTTTTTTTTAAATTACACATAAAATCCCGATGTGCTTATGTGCATATTTTCTAATGTACGCTTTTCTCCTAATGTACACTTTTCTTAATTGATTTTGCAATCACTTTCCCCGTATACAATGCAGTTTTGTGCACAAGTTTTAGTAACAGAAGCACTGTTGCATGCATGCCCCCCTATGCATCTTTTACACACTTTTTTCACAGAGAAATGGGTTACAAAAATCTGCAGTACTGTAGATTTTGGTGCATTACTGCATTGTTATTTGGGATGATTGGGTTAGCTATGTCCATAGGAGAACTGAGGCCAAACAAATGTCTCCCCTTTCAAACTTTATCACAGTGGTTCTTAACCTGTGGTCCATGAACCCCCAGGGGCCGTGATGTCTTTGCAGGGGGGGTCTGTGAATCCTTGAAGACTGCTTGGCCCACCTCCTCCCACAGTGGAGTAGCCTGGTGACAGAAGCCAAGACAAAGACTGGCTGGCTGCTGTTCAATCAACTCCAGACACAAACTGGCGGGAAGAAGCAAGATAAGTCTTCCCTCTCCCTCTAGGATGGTGAAATTGTTAATGTTGTTGTTGTTATTTGGGTCTTAAATCTTGAGTTAAGTCTTTGGGTCCAGGCAACAAAAGATATGTAAAGGGGGTCACTGCTTTATCATGATCAAAATTTTCTTCCTGGGCCAGATGAACAGGGGGAAGGGACATGCTCAAGTCAAAGGCTTCTTCACACAACACTAACTTACAGTTTAACATTACACATGACCAAAGCCCTGCTTAATCCTTCATTTCAATTTCTGGCACCTTCCGCTCTAGAAGTCAGTTTAGGCTTCCATAATTTTTTATGATTCTCTGTAGCTGCTGTTTTAAGAAGGCAGTCTTTGGAAACTTAAAAACATGATTCATAGTGGAGCAGGCAATTATCTGAGCACAATCTTAACCCAAAGGTATTTGTTGAATAAACAAGAGGACTTTCTTTACATGTCTGAAATGGCTTTGGTATTCATCATACTTTACAGCATTTTAAAAAATCCTATAGGTGAGACCCCCGGTGCAGTCAAAGCTCAAATGTTTAATCCATTAACAGCAATGGGATCTGAGTTTGTTTTAACAGTCAAAAGAAAGAGACACACTTACTGTGAGAAGTCTTTCTGCTGTTGGCCTCTTCTTTGGGTTTTTTGTAAGTGCCACTTTGACAAAATTATGGAATGTCGATGACCTTTATAAAGAAGATGGAAAAATGCAGTCTTTAATCACGCGTGCTCGGACTGCACAACGATGAAATATATTCAGGTTCTGCATTATTAAAATGATGAATGAAAACAGACATTAGATTTGGGTCAGATCAGTTAAATGAACCAAATCTCAAACAGACATTGCTTTGATGAAATGTTAGCAGGCAGAGAATTGGAACCATTAACAGCTATTTTAGTTTCTGGGACTACCAATGAAATGGTTCAATTTAATAAATGTGTAAGAATTACAGAAAGCAGACAACGCCCAATTATTATGGGCTGTTGTTAATCAGATTATTAGACCATTCAGCCCTGAGCTGTCTGAATGGCTGGGGGATCATGGGAATTGTAGTTCAATGCAGCTGGAGGTCACTCAGGAGGTGAAGGCTCTCAGACGGAAAGTTCTGAATGGACCTTTTGCATGTACACCACACATTTGGCCACTGAACTGTATGGACCTTTCCTCTCTCCTCAGCAGACCTCATATTGGCCAGAATTCTCTAGGGCAATTATGAATGCATAACTAGGAGTTATGCACTCGTGACTGTTACATATTCCCCCAATCTCCATTTCCTGGGCAGCAGCCACTGCGATTAACAGGGGTCTGTTCCCCTGTCAACTGGGAAACAGTTGGCTGCCATTCCCACCCACCCCCTCACATGACAGGGTTTCTGCTTTTGCCCGTTGCACATGGGAGGGGTGGAAATGGCAGCCAGCTGCTTCCCAAGTTACAAGGGAGCAGACCACAATTGATTGCAGCAGCTCCTTCCCAGTAAGGGGAGATGAGGGGGGATCAGGCTGGGTTTCACTATGTAGCACCGTAACTACACTGCTTAGGCATACATAAATCCCATATAGGGTTCTGGCCTTTGTGTTTTAAGTAAGACATTAAGAGAAACATCACAATAAAGCTGCATTTCCAAAATCATATGAATTCTCACTTCTTTTCCAAAAAAAAAAATTTTTTTTTTTTTGAAGAAGAAAGTCAATGCAAGTTTTAGGCAAACAATAAAAACATCTGTAGAAAAAGCATTTAGATCAGCCATCCGGGCACTGGAAAATGTGGCTACCATCACAATCACAACAGAACTGCTGCCCACCAGCCTCTGAGAAAAACACACACAAAGAAAGGAGAGCAACCCACCCACTATGCCACAGAAAACCCTGGAACTCACACAGCTAGGAAACAAAACAAAACCAAAAACCCTGCAGAATGTGTAACAACCCCAAAGAAAAAGGCAATCTAGATTTGAGGTACTGTTTCCATTCTTATTTCCTACAGATGAAGAGCAGCGGAGGCTAAGGCCTGCTAAAAACCTCATCTTTTCCCTTTACTAATTTTTTCTTGCAGCTGCTTCAGATCACTGGCACTGGTGTCTGCCTGTAGAGCCACAAAACAAAGGTGAACATGTGCATAATTAAGGGGCTCCTGTATACTTCTTAGGAAAGGGTGGGGGTGGGTCGAGATGAAAGAGGTCCTAAATGTTGACCAGGGCTGACATGAACTCAGTTTCAGAGACTGCCAACCAAATATGGTACTAGCAGGCCAAATCACCTTCCTGCTCTCTGATGGCACCTACCACCCAGTTCATTTCCTTTCTAGGTGTTCTACCCTCCCTTTGCCCAGTGCATTTTGGGTAAAAGAAGCTTCTCTGGGGATACCCTGGCACTCCTCAGCTGTAGTTTTTAAGAGAGTGCTGTACTGTTTTAATTGCACTGTTTTTAAACTACTTTTTGCTTGTTAAATAATTTTCATTGACTAATATACAGTATATATATCATATGTAACAACAAGACATAAAAAAAAGAAAAATATTACAATTATCCAATTGAAGCGAATATTTGAAAAACAAAAACAAAAACAAAACAAAAGATAACAACAAAAATACAGCAATTTGACAATAAAACTACTTAATTATATTCCCCCAACTCCAAAATTTCTGTATGTACACACATCTGCCTAACACTTACTTGTACTCTAAAAAGACTTCCCACCTACACACCAAATATTTTCTTAAGCTACTGCATACCTATTCATCCTCTATATTACTAATACCTCACTAATATCTATTATCTATAACTATTAACCTAATTCCTGGCACTGACTGGACTGGACTGGACTGACTATGTGATGAAGGTTGCTGTCCTTGAGCAAGCAGGGATCACCAGCATTGAGGCCATGATATTGAGAATGCAGCTGCGCTGGGCAGGGCACGTTTCTAGGATGGAGAACCATCGCCTCCCAAAAATACTACTCTATGGCGAACTCGCCACGGGTCAGCGTAAGAGGGGCGCTCCAAAAAAGCCATACAAGGACTCCATGAAACAACATCTCAGGCTCAGCCAAATTGATCACCAACAATGGTCCGCCCTGGCCTCACATCGGGAGGCATGGAGAAGCACTATCCACAATGCTGCAGCCTTATTTGAGAACTCATGCCGAACAAGTCTTGAAGAGAAACAACAATGCAGAAAGAATCACAACCTGGAAACATCACCCAAGGAGACCTTCTGCTGTGCTTTCTGCAACCAGACTTGTTTATCTCGGATTGGCCTTTATAGTCATCAGTGCACTTGCAGAAAGCGTGGGATGAGTCCTTCCTGAATCTTCGTTTGCGAAGAAAAGCCAGAGAACCTAATTCCTACTATTTTATATAAAACATTTCCACCTATTATTATTACACATTTTTAAACTACTTTTAAATATTTTTAGTGGTATGTTTTAAATTGATTTTAGTGTTGTCAATAGTTTAATCCCATGTTAATGCTGCTTTTTTGGTACGGTTAACTATATTGTACTTTTTTTAACCTGTATACCTTGAGTCCTGATTTTGGAGGAAAGCTAAGGTATAAATAAAGTTGACAACAGCAACAATGACTGCATCAAGGAACCTAGTGTACCTTCCCTCCCTGTACTGGCACGATGCTACTGCCTGTGTACTGACAGTGTGTCTGTACACATATGTGTGTATGTGCATAAGTTTCTGGAAAATTAATCTTTCTAAGCATCACTACCTGCTCCATCCAATGCAGCTGCTCACTTCTGCAAGGCACATATGACTGCCTCAACAGGAGCATAGTATCCAGACTGAGGAAGTAGTGGTTGTATTCCATTCTGCTTTGATCAGCCCTCATCTGGAATACTGTGTCCAGTTTAGGGCACCAGAGTACAAGAAGAATATCAATAATCTGGAACATGCCCAGAGGAGGGTGACCAAGATGATCAAATATCTGGAAATCAAGCCCTATGAGGAATGACATGGGGAGCTGGGTATGTTTAGCTTAGAGAAGAGAAGACTGAGAGGTGACATGGTAGCCATGTTTAAATATCAGAAGAGATGTCATGTTGAAGAAGGAGCAAGCTTGTTTTCTGCTGCTCCAGAGACTAGGACACAAAGCAATGGATTCAAATTAGACGAAAAGAGATTCCGCCTAAACATTAGGAAGAACTTCTTGACTGTAAGAGCTGTTTGGCAGTCAAATGCACGGCCTCATAGGGTGGTGGTCTCTCCTTCTTTGGAGGTCTTTAAACAGAAGCTGGACAGCCATCTCTCTGGAGTGCTTTAGCTGTGTATTCCTGCATGGCAGAAGGGGTTTGGACTAGATGGCCCTTGCAGCACCTTTCAACTCTCAGATTCTATGAGCAGCTCCTCTCACATGAACTGGAACAATGCATTTCTCATGTGTTGCATATTAAGAAAATCGTATCATCACTTTGCTACCTTTTGTTCTTGTCCCGGCTTGATCCTCGTGGGTCACATCAATTGTCAAAAGGCTTTTCTAACCTGCTTTCAAGTCTTTGGTAAAGACTCAGTAGGAGGGTCAAGACAATAAGACTTACCATTTTGTTTTTTCCTTTAGTTTTGGAGGTTGAAAGTTGCTTTTGGACATTAGAAAGAGGGCCCTGAAATATAAGAAAAAGTCCCCACTAAGTTGAGAGTGAGAGCAAGAGAGAACACTCAATATGCCTTTGACCTGGCTGTGGCTGAATTTTATTTATTAACTTGCGAGTTTGGGGGTTTGAGGGATGAAGGCGGGTGCTGATTTTCACTTGTGAATGCATTTTCATGATTTGTTATAGAGGGCTTTTTCTGTCTTTCATGGTGGTAAGTCATGTTCAGTGACTCCTTTTTTGGAAGGGGAACGAACAGTGGGGTAAATAGTTGATAAATTAATGAATTCCTCCCCCTCCCCACACCTCTAATTCCATTCCACTGGCTACGTCAGGAGTGGGTAAAGTCAGGCCCACGGGCCTTGTGCAGCTCTCAGGACCCCAGAGAGCAGCCCCCTTGAAGCCACTTCTGAACCACAGCAAAAGGCCCCAGCCCCCCTCCATTTTTTTTTGCAATGAACTGACCCAAAACTGGCCGCAAGTGTGGCAGTTAACTTTCCCCACCTCCTCATAGCCCTGCCTCCCTTCCAAAACAAAAAGAAACACTACAGTAGCATCCCTGTACCCACAGGGGATTAGTTCCGCCCCCCCCCCAATGGTAAATTCCACGGATAATAGGGAATACCATCCACCACCACCATTGCTCCTGCCCCCTCCTTTTCTCCTTTGCCCCACCATGGCCCTGCCATGACCAGAGCCATCCAAGGGGAAGGGAGGGAGAAGCAAGATCCCTCCTCCCCCTCCCTATTGCCAACTGTGGATAATTGAATCTGCGGTTGACGAATCAGTGGATATGGGGATGCTACTGTATTCAAAATTGGCCAAAACGGCAGCCATAAATGACATAATGTCACACCTAATGTGGTGCGCATGTTTTGCATGCAATAAAGTGCAATGGTGTGGCCCACTGGATGTGAGTATGGTGGGGGGAAATAATGGCCTTGGACTCCTCAGCAGCTGCCACCCCTGGGCGAAATGCTAGCAAATTGAAGAGAGCGATGCAACCTTTTGTCCACTGACCTCATGGGATGAAGCTCAAACATTGGTGGCTGCAGTTCTCCGAGCTCGATGGCCGTGATGCCCACAGCCCAGATGTCACAGAGTTGGTTATAGCCACCATTCTTTTCTACAGCAGCAACTTCTGGAGCCATCCTTATGTGGGGGAAAACAACACTGCCATGAGACAGAAGGCACTTTCTATAACACTGGCTTTACAAGCTTATCTGGCCTTGTAAATCAAACCAAGTCTGTGTTGCTTATAATGCAAGAGGGATACAACCTACCAACCTATCATATTATCGCATTCCATGGATATATCCAAACTGCAATTGTAACAGTTCAATCCCACTTTAACTAATGTGGCTCCATCCTATGGTATCCTGGAATGTGTAGCTTGGGGATGTGCTTAGAATTTTCTAGTGTACTCCCCTAAACTAATTCATTATAACTCTCTAGAAGAGAATAAGAGCCACCATGGTTTGAAAATTGGACTAGGACTCTGGCGACCAGAGTTCGCATACCCATTTGGCCATGGAACTCCACCTTGTGCAAGTCACACTCTCTCAGTCTCAGAAGAAGGCCAAGGCAAACCCCCTCTGAACAAATCTTGCCAAGAAAACCCCATGATAGGTTCACCTTAAGTCAGAAACGACCTAAAGGCACACAACAACAACAACAGAAGAGAATTCCAAGTAACTCACAAAATGACAGATTCCAGCATACCAGAGGATGGAGCCATGGCAGTTAAAGTGGTATCAAACTGCTCTAATTGTGTGGTGTGGATCCACCCCAGAAGTCCCCCACGTTGTGTAAACTAAGGCTGGCAGCAAAAGCAGAAGGTTTACTCAATTCTTGGTGAGCCACTTGTTTACAGCTGATGGGTTTTCTTTGCCTAGATGGGACTGAGCTCTGCCCACACTATATTGACAGATATCACTCCTTCCTCCACGGAACCCTGGGAACTGTAGTTCAGAGGCAGGCATCAACATAATTCTCAGGGTTCCTTGAGTGGAGACTCAATTATTAAGCCAGTTCAAAAGTGCAGGCCACAGCCGGCATACGTCTGCACTGGAAGACAAAACCCATGGATACCATAATCAACTTTTTTGGAACTGAGGATCTATTTGTAAAGCTTAGAAATTCAAACTTGTATCTATGACCCTGAGACCTAGAAATTCACGTTTAAAAATAAAAAAGATTCTCAGAAGTCTTAAAGAGACTGAACTGTAGAAAACAGTTCTTGAAGGTACATGTCAAATGAACATCTACACTGCATTACTGTTTGTTAAAAGGACAGTTCACTTTCTGCTGCTTTCTTTGTTTTTGATCACACTAGAACGAGAGTGTAACATGTGAATGATTCATTTAAGAATGTTTGTCCCAGCAAAACATACTTCCCAAACTGTGAAAGCTGCTGTAGTTGAGACCTACGAGTTGCTGAATCAAGTGTTACCCAGCTCAAATGGATAGACATTTCCCATAAACCATTTAAGTGAACCTGGCAGAAGACACTCAGCCTACCCAAACAGGTTATATATAGCAGCAGTCAATCAGCAAAGATGGGGATGGGAAAAGGTCTGATAGCTAAATCTGCTGCCATCAGCTCACTGCATCCTTCACTGAACAGGTCTGTTTTAGACTCTTTATAGCAGTGTTTCTCAACCAGGAGTCCCTGGAACCCTACGGTTCCCCAAGAGCTTGCTAGGGGTTCTCCAAGAGGTTGTGATTGTGGGGGGAAAGCAACAGAAGTATATAGAATAATGTTTATGCAGGGGTTCCCTGAGACCGGAAAATTATTTCAAGGGTTCCTCCAGGATAAAAAAGTTGAGAAAGGCTGCTTTATAGCCTGGGCTGGAAACCCTGGCTAAAGCTCCCAGGACCTTGTCTGAATAATCCCAAGGAATTTATTACCAGTAAGGGGTGCCAATAAACGACTTCCTCTTTGCAATGGTGGCTGTTATTTTTGCTGCTACTCCAAAGTCAGCTGTGGAAGAAAAGATTGAAGACATTTCTAGAAGCTGGCTTTCCATTTTGCACAAAAAGCAAAGACAAAACAAGGAGAACTAATTCCCAGAGCACAAAAACAGATCCGTTTACTTTTTGTTAACAACATTTGCTAATGGGTTCACCTGTGGGTCACATCCACTAACATCCTTTAATTCTGCTTTGCCTAATTTGGTGTGTGATAGCTGTGTTGAACTACAGCCCCCATCATCCCCACCAAACAGAATTAATTGGTGGAATTCCTGTGGCCATAGGAGGTGGTACTGGCCACCATTAAAAGGCTTTAGGATTAGACAAACTCATGAAGGTTAGTGGCCTCAGTGGCTGATAACAGCTAAACCTTCATGTCTGGAGGGAGTACGAACAAGTGAATGCCAGATTCTGGGAAGCTACTGAGGGTGTGTGCGAAGCTACTGAAGACTGGCCTGCTTGTGGTCTTCTCAGAGGGCATCTAGTTGGCCACTATGAGAAGGAGGAGACTAGCCTCCACAGGCTCACTCAGAAAAGCTTGACATGGGCTTTCCAGAGTAAAACAAAGATGCTTATCCAATCATTCCTACTCATGGTATGACAGAAGGTGCTGCCTTGGTGGTGTCACAGGCACTAGCCAATCAGCCCTGTCCATATCCAGTTTTTACTGCACTCAGAGCTCAACCTGGAGATGTAGAGGTACACTTGCCCTGAAGAGAGGAAGGCTGTTCCTGAACTGGCCCCTCTGCTCTTACAAGAGTTACACCTATCTTCCTTTCAAGGAACTTACAGGGAGCCAGCTCACGTACCTAACTTGATGTCCCCGTGATCCGTCAGCAGAATGTTTGCACCCTAAAACAAAACAAAACACAAGAAGATTCCAAATGCTTATGTTCATTTGTTTACCCTTCAGAGACTTCTACTTGAGAAAGTTTTCATGGCAAATCACCTACCTTAATGTCTCTATGCATTTTCCCTTTCATGTGCAAATAAGCAAGTCCCTTTAAAAAAAAGGGAAAGAAAAGGAACAAAAATGAGATGGTAACTTCAAGGTGGCAAACCACTAGCAACCTGAGGAGACAGACTCTGAGTACCATTAAAAGAGGACAAACGGCAAGGTTCCTTTTAAAAGAGAAGGTGATTCTGTTTTTGGCATGAAGGAAGCATCATTCTTCTATTTTTCTGAGGAACTGTTGCAAAGGAAAATTCTTTCAAAATTATGTATTAATAACACTAAAATTTGTTTTAAGAAAATATATGAATTATCTGCAACCTATGCATCTTATTCAGTGGAACTTATTCCCAATAAAATGTGTATGTATAGGACTGCAACTTAAGGCACAGTAAAGAATGCAGTATTAATCAAACACAGCAGATTTTATGTATATTAGGTGGGATTATAATTAAACTTAAGCACTTCTGCAAAGTAGTGGAGGGAAAAGGTTCACATTATCCGGAAAGGGGTAGTTTTAATTGCTAAATTGTTATTACTTAATTACCCCAGGGCCACTTTTGAAAAGAAAGAGAGGAACTTGCTGTCTGATATGATTGTAGCAGCAAGGGTGTTAATGGCCCAAACCGGGAAATCTGTCACAAGTCCTTTGCTGAATGGCTGCACAAAAATCTGGCACGTTATGAACCTGGGAACAAATCGCCAGCCATTTCATACAGCAGAGCAGGAAGAGTGAATGCATTTCTAGTGTCTGCAAATGAGAGATTTCTAGCCATTTGTTCCTGGAATCTGTACGTGTCCACATAAAACCTCAAGTGTTATATTTGTACCCGGTATTTTCAGGCTGCTATACTGCTCATGTCAAATATCATTACCCCAAGTGTCAAACTTCATGTTAAATATTGTGTACATGGATTTTTAATTCATTGCTTCTGCTACTGTCATTAGCTTTTGGGTCCTGCATAAGCAGAGAGGTGGGCTATACAGTTGGCCCTCCTTATCCATGAATTCTTTATCCATGCATTAAACCAACCACAGCTTGAAAATATTTTTTAAAAAATATTCCAAAAAATAAACCTTGTTGCCCACCATTTTATGTAAGGGACGCCATTTTACTATGCCGTCGGGACTGGGCTGGAGAGCGGGCACGCCAGCGGCTCCCCCCACCTTCCCAAGGCAGCGAGGGGCTTCATCGCTGCCTTGGGAAGGGACTGGGCTGGAGAGCGGGCACGCCAGCACCTCCCCCCCTGCCTTCTCAAGGCAGCGAAGGGCTTTGTGAGAAGCCCCTCGCTGCCTTGGGAAGGGACTGGGCTGGACAGTGGGCGCGCCAGCAGCTTTCCCTCCCCCACCACCTTCCCAAGGCAGCAAGGGGCTTTGTGAGAAGCCCCTCGCTGCCTTGGGAAGGGACTGGGCTGGAGAGCGGGTGCGCCAGCGGCTTTCCACCCTGCCTTCCCAAGACAGCAACAGGCTTTGTGAGAAGCCCCTCGCTGCCTTGGGAAGGGAGTGGGGTGGAGAGCGGGAGGGGGGGCAGGGCTTTCCACAAATAATCGAAACCGCGAATGTGGAAGTCATGAATGTGGAGGGGCAACTGTACAATAGAATCAAAACTCAACACTTACAAAGGAATTCCTCCCAGGGACAGGGGGATTTCCAGCAGCAGTTAATGGCCCATCAACCAACCATTAGCCAAACAGACACTAACGAGCCTTGCATTTCTATACCCAGAAACTAACCATTCAATTACACAAATTTACATATACTCCCCAACAGGGGTTCACAGCATATGAACTCCACATACACTCCTACTCAACCATTCTCTGAAGATGCCAGCCACAGATGCAGGCGAAACATCAGAAAGAAACTATTCCAGAACACGGCCTCACAGCCTGGAAAAAACCCAAGGAAAATCTATGGATGCCGGCTGTGAAAGCCTTTGACTTCACAAACCCAAGGTGCTGCTGCTGAAAGAGCTGTGTTTCTCATGCCAATCAGAACCCCCCAGGATGCACAGTGGTACTTTACCTGCAATGTTTCCCTGCAAACATACGCAATCTGTAACTCTGACAGTGGCCCCGTTACTGAAAGGAAAAGCAAACAAAGTGGGCAACCAAGTCACAGCAGATTTCCCTATTTTACATGACTGGGATGGAGGAAACAGGATCACATCAACCAGTCTATCTAGTCTAGTACAGAGGTTGAAAAATGCACTTTTTTGGACTGCAACTGCAGAATCCCTCAGCCAGCAGGGCTATAGTCTACTCTAAACAGTAATGTTTCCACGCTCTATCTGGATGCTCATACTGTGCATGGCTATCTTCTGTTGTTTATCTGCAGCACTTAGTTCTCCTTGCTCCACCCATCAATGGAAGTTCCATTCTGGAGGCCTGTCGCTTTCTGCACGTGCCTCCCTCTTCTTTGAGATTATCATGCAACAAGGCCTTCTCTGTGGTGGTCCCCAGTTGTAGATCTCCTCTCCAGGAGCCTGCACTTTTCACCAATCCTGCTGTCTCAGGGATGCAAAACCTGTGGCCCTGAGAATGCAGACTGCACTGGTCCTCCTACTTCCACTACCACAGCCAGAAAATCCCAACCATCCTGATTTCCTGCTGATTTAACACAGGCCACTCTACAACACACCCTCGTCCCCTCTGGTGCTGCTGCTGCTAACTGCAAGGAAAGAGCAAACTGGATGAGGTTCAGTGGAGGAAGAGGGCAAAGAAAAGGCTCTCCACTCCTTCCTGGAGAGAAGGGGGACCACCAAGGGGTGTCAAAGGTTGGGAAAGTTACTTTTTTGGACTAGAACTCCAAGAATCCCCCAGCCAGCATGGACACTGGAGTGTGTGCATGCACGCATATGGGCC
Organism: Gambelia wislizenii; assembly: GCA_030847615.1. Lineage (NCBI taxonomy): Eukaryota > Metazoa > Chordata > Lepidosauria > Squamata > Crotaphytidae > Gambelia > Gambelia wislizenii. Next base: position 495,733,946 of record JAUMIR010000001.1, on the reverse strand, counting down.
CTGTTCCTGTGGCCTTCTGCCACTATGCCCCTTCCAGTATCTTTCAGGCTCCAAGTTACAACCACTTTGGCAAGTAATCTCCTGATCTGCTTCCTGCCCCAAACCTTTTAAAAATCCAGGCAACCGAACTAAACTAAGGAGTTCTGTGTCACTGGTGAGTGGGGTGCTGAAGGATGACACATTCAGCCCCCTCTTACCAGCAAGCTGCAGTGTGACAAGCAGTGGCAAAAAACACTCATCCTAACTTCTTGTCCCACTGAGCCTTGCTGGCAGGAGAGGGATCGGGGCCTCATCTTTCAGCCTCCTGCCTACCAGCACCACTGAAATCCTTAGGTTGGTGCAGCTACCTAGCTTTTAAGGTGGGTTTTAGGGTGCATTTGCAATTCTGGCAATGGTGCCATGATCATGAAAGGGAATACAAAAATTTACAAGTTCATAAATCTACTTTATGACACAATAAGCACTTAACAGCCAGTTATCTGTGGCTGCTTTTCCTAGTGGCTGTGTTCACAAGTAGCGCTAGCCCATCCTTAAGGATTATGTGCAAGGGTCTCACTCCTTCTTATTGTTTTCTCATGGTGAGGTGATCAGAAACCCTCCCGCAAGATGGCAACCTGAGCAGGGTGTCAACTGCAGTTAGGGCAGAAGTGAAACAGGACATGATGTTTCAGAAGCAATCCCAGAACCTGACTTTATAGCTCAAACCCATCCTCTTCTCTTGTTTCTGAAAGCACTCTGGTAGGCAGTTGTAAGACAAGCACATTCTGCTTCTGTCATCTTAGGCCAAATCCACACTACACGAATAATCCAGTTTGAAACTGGATTATTTTCCATGGCTCTGTCCCATGGAATCCTGGCTGGGATTTGTAGTTTGGTGAGGCACCAGCACTCTTTGGCAGAGAGGGCTAAGGACCTTGTACAAATTCCAGGATTCCACAGGAAGGAGCCATGGCAAAAAAATGCTGTTTCAAACTGGATTAATTTGTGTAGTGTGGATTTGGCCTTATTCTGATCAAAGTAATGGGCAGCACATTCAAACTAATTGGAAGGCTTTCCAGGGCAGCCTCACACAGAGTGCACTGCAATAGCCTAATATAACTATGATGAAGGGTCTCCCACACATTTCAACAGGGATTGAACAGGGCACTTCATAGTGAATTAAACCCCAGACTAGCTATCTTTGAAAAGACGTTAGGTGTAGCCAACACTAGCTAAGTTGAGATAGACCACTGGACTACAACAAGAGAGACCTGGGTTCCAATTATTTCAGCCTACCTGCGAGAGCTGTTAGGACACAGTGGAAGGGGGCAAGGCAGAAGAGCTGCTTGGAAAAGTAAACAATAACAATGAAATAAACAGATGTTTTTAGGTACCATGATAAATGTCTTGAAGGGATCCTCCTCCACAGTATTCCATACAAATCCAGAGCTTCTCACGGCTGTGAAGGGAAGTGGGAAATTATCAACATTAGTTTTTGATGTTTTAAACAAGTTAGTAACCATTTTTATGGTACCATTAATCCTGCTGATTTCTATGTGTGGCTGTAAAAGCTGGGCAATGAAGAAAACTGACTGACTGGAAGAGAATAAACTTGTTAGAAATGCGGAGCTGCAGGAGAATTCTACTGATAGCACAGACTCTTAAAAAGAAAAATAAAGGGGCCCTAGAACAAATGAAGCCTGAACTCTCTGTCTAGAAGACTAAACTGAAGCTGTTGTATTTTTGACATAACATGAGACAATGTAATGCACTGGAAAAGATGATAATACAGTAGGACCCCCATATCCGTGGGGGAATGGTTCCAGGGTCCCTGTGGATACTGAAAACTGTGGATAGTAGCGAACGCCCTGCAATGGGGGCAGGGAGGAAGAGTTATGGAGGAGGAGAAGGAAGGAAGGCAGGCAGGCAGGCAGAGGAAGGCAGAAGAAGAGGAAAAGGATGGAGGGAAGAGGAAAGCGAGAAGGCTTGGGCTGGGCTGGTGCTGCTCTTCGCTGCCTTGCTCCTCACTGCTGCTGTCACGAGCCAAGAGGGGTCTGGCCTGGCTGGGCTCTGGGCGCCTCACTGGAGGGATGAAAGGGAAGGGAATTGGGCTCAAGGAGAGTGGGGGACAGGAGAGCTCTCGCCTCCTCCTCTCCTCACCACAGCCCTCATGGGGAAGGGAGAAGGGAGGCGAGTTCTCTCTTCCTCCTCCTCTCCCTTCCCGTTCACCCCAACCACAGATAACTGAATCAGCGGATGGTGAATCAGAGGATCCGGGGTCCTGCTGTAAAGTCAAAGGCAGTAGAAAAAGAGGGTGCCTGTACTACAGGTGGATTGATTCAATCAAGGAAGCCACAGTTGTCCTGAGTTTCCAAGATCCGAGCAGGGCACTCCATGACCTCTTGGAGGTCTCTCATCCGTAGTCACTATAAGTCAGAGTTGACTTGATGGCAAATAACAACAACAAAATGCCCATCCTACACTGAAAGGTCAAGTCAGACAGTATTTCTTTAGACACTTTGTGATGATAAAGTGCCACCTTCTTCCCATTTTAAAGCTGGGGAAAATGAGGTCAAAGGCCTGTTTACATAGTTAACTATGCCTGATTCAAGCCACACAGCAGGCTCAACTTGCAGACTTTAACCATCCCAAAATCCAAGGGTGGGAGTCATGTGATCCACCAGATGTTGCCAGACTGCAACATCCTGCATTCCTCTTCACTGGCAATGCTAGCTAAGACACCTGGATCATGCAGTGCAAAAATATCTGGTGGACATATAAGATACACACTCCCAATCCTCCATCATCATCATCATCAACAACAACAACAACAACATCCAAAGGGGGAACTGTCTCTTTTGGAAACCTTTTAAATAGGTTCACCATTTAAATAGGTTGCATGTTCCTTGCGCACTGTTTAACATAAAAAAATACCAATTCTTCAAAACCAGAAGGAGACCTTCAATCACTTCTGCTGGGTCTTGAAGTGCAAAAATATCTGGTGTATTGTAAGATTCCCACCCCCAACATAAGCAAACACATCCCTTGGATGTTTTCAGGGAGCTGCTCAGTTTGCCACTCTCTGTGTGATCAAAAAAGAAATGTTATCCTCTTCCAAACGTTCTGAATGCCATGATGTCAAAATTAATGCGCAAAGGCAAAAGATCAAATTCAATGAGGGATGTGACAGAGAGTTGGCCAGCAAAAAGCAGAATTCCAGAGGAATGGAAAATATGCAGCCTCAAGTTTAGCAAGAGAATGTGACTTTACCACCATCGTATCACAGCCAAGAAACAGCTTCCGTTCTCAGCATTAATAGCCTCACCAATGCATTCACATTATTTTTTTATTGCTTCAAATGTTAAATAGTTTAAACTGATTTCATTGTAAGCCACCCAGAGATCCTATGATACAGGGTGGCACATAAATATTTTTACCAAATGAATGCACGAATAAATAAAAGATTATAAAATATCGGTTGGCATTCTGCTTGGGCCTTACATGTGCACAAAATAGAATTAAGGAGTTTCGCAACATCCATATTCACAGCAGAGCTGCTGTAACATTAAAATGTGCAATGGAGTGACTGATGCATCGCTGCCTGATGTGCAATGGGCACCAATGTGTATCACAGTGCCTGGTGAGCATTGGCGCACTCTTGCCTGTGCCAGGATGTGCAGCTCTGCAATTCATTTACAGGGTTTCATTGTGTTTTTGCAACATAGTTACAGATTGGTTACATTACAAAATGTAAATTGTGATGAAGGATCTTTGCCATAATAATAAAAAAAAGTAAAAATCAAACAATTAGGATATTGACAAACTGGAACATGTCCAGAGGAGGGCAACCAAAATGGTGAACTGTCTGGAAGCCATGCCCTATGAGGAGCGACTTAGGGAACTGGGTATGTTTAGTCTGGAGAAGGTTAAGAGGTGACATGATAGCCATGTTTAAATATTTGAAGGGATGTCATACTGAGGATGGAGCAGGCTTGTTTTCTGCTGCTTCAGAGACTAGGACAGTGATGGGCAACCTTTTGAGCTTGGTGTGTCAAACTTCGCCAAAAAACTGAGCATAACTCGGGTGGTGTGTCACTTTGAGGAAAAAACATTATTTTGCGATATTTATAGTTTAAATAACATAAATGTATAATTGTTATATATAATTGTATTTAATAAACCAAAAACTAATTATTATCTAATAAGGGTGGATGAAACATTTACTACTAGAGTCTTAGGACATTTTCAGACACAAAAAAGTCATCCTGAGGGCTCAGGAGAGGTATGCGCCTATTTTGTGGCAGGGGGCCAGTTTCTGATGACACCGTCCCTCTCGCGTTACCTTCCATGTTCCTTCTGTGTCACATGGAAGGAAAAGGCGCCACTTTTTACTCACGGAAGTTCTTCATGAATAAAAAGTGGTGCCTTTTCTTTCCATGTGACACGGAAGAAACACAGAGGGTAATGTGAGAGGGACGGCATCATCAGAAATAGGCCCCCTGCTACGAAACAGGCACGTACCTCTCCTGAGTCCTCAGGATGACTTCTTTGTGTCTGAAAATGTCCTTAGAGTTAGACTCTAACTCCAAGGCTCTAGTTGCAAATGTTTCATCCTCAGGAGCAGCAAATATTTCATCCTTCTCGTCATGCCGCTGCCTCAGCAGCCGCGTGTCATCAGAAATGGCTATGCGTGTCAGTGCTGACACGCGTGTCATAGGTTCGCCATCACTGGACTAGGACATAGAGCAATGGACTCAAACTACAGGAAAAGAGATTCCACCTAAACATTAGGAAGAACTTCCCAACAGAGCTGTTCGACAGTGGAATGCGATGCCTGGGGGTGTGGTGTAGTCTCCTTCTTTGGAGGTTTTTAAACAGAGGCTGGATGGCCATAATAATAGCATAGCTCTCTTCCTGGCAATGAAGAGTATGATGTGGACAGTGGTGGCTGTAATAGCAATAGCACTTCTATTTCTATACTGCTTATCAGGGCAAAGCACTCCCTAAGCTGTTTACAATGTGTTAGCCAATGGCCCCAACAAGCTGGGTACTCATTTTACCGACCTACAAAAGGATGGAAGAGTGAGTCAACCTTGGAGCCCTGTACAACTGAACTCACAACGTTGTGGCTCCAGTACCAGCGTTTAACCACTGCGCCACCACTGCCCATCTGTCAGGAATGCTTTGATTGTGTATTCCTGCATGGCAGAAGGGAGTTGGACTGGATGGCCCTTAGGGGTCTCTACCAACTCTAGGATTCTATGATTAAATAAATAAAGTAACCAGCTGACCATCTCTCGCAAGAGATAGCAAACTCAAGCACACATTGACTGCTAGCCACACTTTCTAAGTACACGTTGAAGAAAACCGTAGGTCTCTCTAGGAGGTTGGCACAGAAAATAAATTTTCTATGAAATGGAACACAAGAGGCCTTACCTGAGATAGCTTCCAAAGTATGCAACAATGTTGCAGTGTTTGCATTCCTTGACCATATAGATTTCTTGCTGTATCAACGAAAAGTCGTCACCTGAAAAATAAGATTGTAAATCACCACGAGGTCTGTCACACAATTAAAGGGATTTATTTATTTATTTAAGATTTGTTTATTTCATTTCTGTTCCACCTTTATTTTCTCTCTCAAGACAGTTTACAACACAGGTTAAAACAATACACAGCTAAAAAGCAATGACCATAATTAAGTTTTTTTTTAAAAAACCAATTGAATTATTTCTCTTGTTTAAAGGAAAGAACTATATCAGATCCTCAAGAGCAAAGATAGAGCATTAAATAGCAAAGTCAAAATCATTCATGCTCCATAGTGTGTCTGATTACCATGTATGGAAGTGAAAGCTGGACAGTGAAGAAAGTGGAAAGGAAGAGGGTGAACTCATTTGAAATGTAGTGCTGGAATACGATAAAACTGAACGAATGAGTCCTAGAGCGAATCAGGTCTGAACTCTCCCTTCAGGCCAAATTACTAGGACCTACTCAGTCAAGGAAACCACAGGTGTCCTGAGTTTGCAAGACCTGAGCAAAGCTCTTGGGAACTAGCTTCTTAGGAGATTTTTCATTCATAGGGTCACTATAAGTTGCAGTCAATTTGACAGCAACTGAGAACAACAAATCCTATTAAAACAGTACTAAAAGCATAGAAAACATAACAATGAAAATAAAAGAAAGACATCTTACATTAAAAGGCCCATATGCAACAACCAGTTATTCACCAAAAGCCAATCTAAATAAAAAGATCTTCTATGGAACACACTCCCCACAGAAAAAAATGTGCGTTTTTTCCCCTCCAAGGTTTCAAAATTTCCTGAAATGTTATATCTTTTAGCCTCACCTCCTGTGGGAGGGAATTCCAATCTTCCAATCCTTTTGGATTCATCTTCGTAAACTAAATTTATTAACTAAATTTGTCAACTAAATTCTCTGAAGATGCCAGCCACAGATGCAGGCGAAACGTCAGAAAGAAACTATTCCAGAACACGGCCTCACAGCCCGGAAAACCCCCAAAGAAAATCTATGGATGCCGGCCATGAAAGCCTTCAGCTTCACAAACTAAATTTGTTGTTGCTATGTACCTTCAAGTTTGAGTCTGACTTGTGGCAACCTATCCTCCCTGTGGGGTTAGGACACTGAACATGAAGCTGGGCCTGCTTCTGGATAAGTAGTCATAGAGCGGGGTTGCCCAAACTTGTGGGTGACACTGATCCAACAGCTGTGACCCTAAAGCAGGGGCAGACAACTTTGTAGAAGTGTGGTCCCACAGCAGACATCTCCAGCTCACCAGGGGCTGGACCTTACTATTCCTGCACTATCAAATTTTGGTGGGGCAACAGCAAATGTATTTTGAAAACAAGACATGTGAGAATCATACATATTGTTTAAAAGTATAGTCGTGCTATGAGAACTTCAGGATGATGATTTCCACATGCGTTGTGCTCAAAGGAAATTGGAGGTGTGACCACACTCCCAAAATCTGGTGGCAGGGGCTTGAAAAAGATAAGACCCTTAGTTTGGATGAGAGTAAAGGTCTCTCTAGCCCACCATTCTGTTCACACAGGTGCTGACTGGTTACCTGAATGGCAAGCCCCAAGCAGGGCCCCAATGCAACCTTATTCTCTCTCCTATATTCCCCTACAACTGATATATGAGAGGCACAGTACTGGAGGTGGCAAACAGCCTGACCAGTAGCCATTTAGGAAGAACTTCCTGACGGCAAGAACTGTTTGGCAGTGGAATCTGCTGCTGCCTGGGAGTGGGGTGGAGTCTCCTTTGGAGGTTTTTAAACAGAGGCAGGATGGCCATATGTCAGTAGTGCTTGGATTCTGTATTCCTGCATGGCAGAATGGGGTTGGAGTAGATGTCCCTTGGGGTCTCTTCCAACTTCAGGACTCTATGGTTCATTGATTCCATGAATTCATTCAGTCACCTTTTAAAGCCATCCAGGTTAGCAACCATGACTTCTTGTGGCAGTGAGTTCCACAGTTTAGTTATGTCCTATGTGAAGAAATACCTGATTTTATGAGTCCTGATTCTGAATCTTCTACCATTCATCTTTTGTGGAGGACCACAGGTTCTAGTACTAAGACACAGGGGAAATATTCTCTGTTTCTGCTTTCCATACATCATGTATAATTTTATGTTGTTGTTGCTGTTGTGTGCCTTCAAGTCATTCTTGACTTCTGGCAACCCTATTATTGGGTTTTCTTGGCATGATTTATTCAGAGGGGGTTTGCCTTTGCCTACCTCTGAGGCTGAGAGAGTGTGACTTGCCCAAGGTTACCCAGTGAATGTCCATGGCCAAGAACAACACCTTGCCTTTTTTCAAAGTTAAACAGCCATAAACATTGCAAACCTTCCTCACAGGAAAGTTGGTCACATCACTTGATCATTTGACTTGCCCTTTCCTGCGTCTTTTCCAGGCCTAGAGTAAGGTATAGTGACCAGAACGGTGCACAGTATTCCAGACGTGGTCACACCATGGATCTGTATAAGGGCAATGCAACAGGCTGAGAGAGAAGAAAGTGGGCTGACAGAAAAGCTCATTTTACAAGAACACTGAGAGGCATTGTGAGTGAATGGCAATTTGAACCTCTCCAAACTCCAAGACCCCCAAACAATGACTACTCATAGGTAATATAGCAGAAATTGTCATGCCAGTCTCAGTGTGTGATAAGCAGACTGATTCAATTCAATCAGATTACAAATGTGGAAATATTTTTCCTCATACAGTTTTTAGCCTGAATTATTTAACTCGATTGATTATGTGTGTGTGTAAGTGTTTAATATGTACTGCTTTTAATAATTTATAAGCTGCCTTGAGTTGGGGAAAAGGCAGTACATAAATAAAATAGTAATAAATGACAATAGTACTAATGAGCCTCTCCATTGACGCCCCCTTGTCGTGGGAGAGAGGCTTGCGTACCCTAATGATGTTTTGAGCTATGCTGGCGGTGGCATAATAGCCACTGGTAGGGTCTCCCATGCCAGACAGGTCAAAACCGAAGGGTCTGACAAAGAGCGTCAAAGGGCAGGATGGGCTCTCTAGCCTTGTGGCAACCGTCCTAGGAGAAGGAAAACTCCAATCCCAAACCCGGGCAGATGGTGCTCGTCCAACCCTGTAAGGTCAACCATCTAAGAGAAGGAAACTCTAATCAAACCTATGGCCCGAGGACCTCACTGCCACGTCCATGCTTGCAAGGCCACGGCAGATGAATCTCTGGTTTAAAGGGTGAGGCCAGTTCTGTGCACGCTGCGCTCCACCAGAAAAATCCATTGCACAGGCTCGAAGGACAAATCCATTTCCAAAAAAGCCCTGTAGCGACTGGCGAGGGACGAAACCGGCAGGTGTAAAGATGCACTGGAAGCCGCAGCCCCAACCCTGCATGCAGGCGGTTCAGGACATTGGTCGCTCAAGCCTGACCCGGGAGATGACAGTCTTGTTCGGCAGCATCTTGAACGACCAAGCAGCCTTTTTTAAGGAGAGCACTGCTTGCTCCATATGGAGAGGGGCCTAGAAAAGGTGGCCTAAAGAAAGCTCATCCCCAACTACCTGGTTGGCTGCCGCGGCCAACGGGAATCTTCTGATGCGGTCAAACCAAGGCAAAGAAACAAAGGCACACACCGGCCTCCAAAGGTGTAAATAAACTGACACTTGCATGCTGGAACATCAGAACCATGCAAGACTCTGAAGATAGTGGACGGCCTGAGCGTCGTTCTGCCCTAATAGCCCTTGAACTATCACGGCTTAATATTGACATCGCTGCTCTTAGTGAAGTTCGCTTCCATGAGGAAGGCAGCCTTAAAGAACATGGCGCCGGCTACACACTTTACTGGTCTGGCAAACCCAAAACCGAAAAACATCTGTCAGGAGTAGGCTTTATGATTAAAAACTCCATTGCCTCCAAACTCGAAACCTTGCCAACAGGACACTCTGATCGCATTATTTCCTTACGCCTCCCACATGTTGTCCTCTTTAGTATATATGCCCCAACTATGCAAGCCGACCCTGTAGAGAAAGACAAATTCTACACAGACCTACGCCAACTCATACAAAAAGTCCCTGTAGAAGATAAAATTATTATCCTTGGTGACTTCAATGCCAGAGTAGGAAAGAACTCCGAAGCCTGGAAAGGTGTCTTAGGCAAGCATGGTGTTGGAAATTGCAATGATAACGGACGCCTCCTGCTAGAGTTCTGTGCAGAACAACAGCTGACTATTACAAACACAATCTTTCAACAGAAAGATAGCTTGAAGACAACCTGGATGCATCCCCGATCCAAACACTGGCACCTCATTGACTACGTTCTAGTCCGTCAGAGAGACATTTGTGATGTCCGTCATACACGAGTGATGCCCAGTGCAGAATGCCAAACAGATCATCGCCTTGTCAGATGTAAACTAAATCTTCATCTTAAGTTCAAACCTAAGAGGGGTAACATCTTAAAGAAGAGACTCCAAGTCAACAATCTTCAACAAGCTGCCATGAGAGACAACTTCCAGGCAAATCTACAAACGAAACTTGAAGACCATCCTACAGATCCTTCTCCTACAGTGCTTTGGCAACATATCAAAAACAGTATCCTCCAGTCTGCAGAAGAATCCCTTGGCTTCTCCCACAAGAAAAATCAAGACTGGTTTGATGAAAACAACCAAGAGATCCAGGAGCTGTTGGCAAGGAAGAGAGCTGCTCACCAGGCATACCTCGCCCAGCCAACCTGTCATGTAAGAAAAGCAGCTTTCCGCCTCACATGTAGCAAACTACAACAAAAACTCCGAGATATGCAGAACAAGTGGTGGATCAGTATAGCAGAAAAGACACAACGCTGTGCAGATCTGGGTGATCATAGAGGATTTTATGAAGCTCTTAAAGCAGTGTTTGGACCTACTTATCAGGTCCAAAGCTCCTTATACAGTACAGATGGTCAAACATTAATTACTGATAAAGCCTCCATCCTAAATCGTTGGGCTGAACATTTTCAAAGTCTCTTTAGCGCCAACCGAGTAGTCCAAGCCTCAGCTATCCAATATATGATACAAAAACCAATGAAAAATGAATTGGACATAGCTCCCACTTTGGAAGAGACCCTTAAGGCCATACAGCAGATGAAAAACGGCAAGGCAGCTGGGATTGATGGAATCCCACCTGAAGTTTGGAGACACGGAGGTCATGCACTCCACGAAAAATTCCACGAATTTCTTGTGAATTGCTGGGAAAAAGGGGAACTGCCATCAGACCTCCGAGATGCAGTCATCATCACCCTATACAAGAAAAAAGGAGCAAAATCCGATTGCTCAAACTATCGAGGCATAACACTGCTCTCTATTGCTGGAAAAATCCTTGGAAGGATACTCCTGAACAGGTTAGTTCCTGCTATTGCAGAAGAACTTCTCCCTGAAAGCCAATGTGGCTTCAGAGCCAATAGGAGTACTACAGACATGGTATTTGCCCTAAGGCAACTGCAAGAAAAATGTAGGGAGCAGAACAAGGGTCTCTATGTAACATTTGTCGACCTCACCAAAGCCTTTGACACTGTAAGTAGAAAAGGTCTGTGGCAGATCCTGGAAAGACTAGGATGTCCCCCCAAATTCCTTAAAATGATTATCTTGCTACACGAGGGACAGCGTGGTCAAGTCAGATATGGCGATGCTCTTTCAGAACCCTTTCTAATAACTAATGGAGTGAAGCAAGGTTGTGTTCTTGCACCAACTTTATTTACAATCTTCTTTAGCATGATGCTCCAAAGGGCTATGACAGAGCTTGAAGAAGATGACGGCATCTATATACGCTACCGTACTGATGGTAGCTTGTTTAACTTAAGCCGTCTGAGGGCTCACACTAAGACTCTAAACTATCTAGTCCGTGAGCTGCTCTTCGCCGATGATGCTGCCCTTGTTGCCCACACAGAAGCAGCTCTGCAGCGCCTAACATCCTGCTTTGCAACAGCTGCAGAGCTGTTTGGGCTAGAAGTCAACCTGAAGAAAACAGAAGTTCTTTACCAGCCTGCACCACAGGACGAACATCACCATCCCCACATTGCCGTCGGCAAATCAGTTCTCAAGTCCGTTCAGCAGTTCACCTACCTGGGAAGCATCATCTCCTCAGATGCCAAGTTTGACAAAGAGATCGATCACAGATTAGCAAAGGCATATAGTGCATTTGGAAGACTTCACAAAAGAGTCTGGAGCAATAAACACCTGAGGCAAAGCACAAAAATCAGTGTGTATAGAGCCATCGTACTGTCTATCCTCCTGTATGGATCTGAAACATGGGTCACCTATCGCCACCACCTACGACTCCTCGAGCGCTTTCATCAGCGCTGTCTACGCACAATCCTAAATATACACTGGACTGACTATGTGACGAATGTTGCTGTCCTTGAGCAAGCAGGGATCACCAGCATTGAGGCCACGATATTGAGAACACAGCTGCGTTGGGCAGGGCACGTTTCTAGGATGGAGGACCATCGTCTCCCAAAAATACTACTCTATGGTGAACTCGCCACGGGTCAGCGTAAGAGGGGCGCTCCAAAAAAGCGATACAAAGACTCCCTGAAACAACATCTCCGGCATGGCCAAATTGATCACCAACAGTGGTCCGCCCTGGCCTCACATCGGGAGGCATGGAGACGCACTATCCACAATGCTGCAGCCTTATTTGAGAACTCACGACGAACAAGTCTTGAAGAGAAACGACAACGCAGAAAGAATCACAACCCAAAAACATCACCCAAGGAGACCTTCTGCTGTGCTTTTTGCAACCGGACTTGTTTATCTTGGATTGGCCTTTTTAGTCATCAGCGTGCTTGCAGAAAGCGCGGGATGAGTCCTTCCTGAATCTTCGTTTGCGAAGAAAAGCCAGAGAGAGAGAGAGAGACTAATGAGGATGCACAGAAAAGCAAAAGCCAGAAAATATATCCCAAAACAAAGGCACAATTAACAAAAACAACAAAGCAACCCTGTGGGGCTTTGTTTCAAAATAAATAAATAAAATGAATGCTCGTCCACTTATGTTACTTTTCAAATCACAAAAATCCACCCCAGTGCATTGCTCTATTGGTTTTCCACTCTTTATAATTATATTTTTTTTCACTGTCTGGAAATGAAAAAAATGTTCCTTGGAGGGCCGCAGAGCCAAAGGGCTGGACCAGCAGCCTTGAGTGGTGTCGCAGTGACTGTGGAAAGAATGTGCTCAGGCCCCAAAGGGCTGGGAACATCTTATGATGCCTCCTGTTCTTTTTTAGTAAGGGAATGGATGGCCTGGTTTTGTGATGAACTGTTCCAGCCACCAGGAAAACCATGAGCCCTGTTACTGAGAGATTCAACAGGGCTGGTGTGTGTGTGCGTGCATGAGAGAGAGAGAGAGAGAGAGAACTTAGAGGAAGGCCATTACAGCATACGTGAACTCTGAAGAGGGCAGACACTTTGCTCTATGGCTTGCTCTATGGCACAGTAAGAAGGGAGACCTCCTGTTCCCCACCTCCCGGTTCTCTGGCATGTCTTTGGGGCTGCAGGAAGTCTTCCTCTTGTCACACTGAGTTTGGGAACAGACCAAAGCAGACACATACTTGATAAGCAGCTGTAGTAGCTGTAGCAGAGTGGTGGAGCACACCAACTTTGAATGTAGAGTGGGTTTAGAGGAGGACAAGGATGTTAGAAGATTATAGAGAAGAAAACATATGAAGAAAGGTTGAAGGAGCTGGGAATGTTCACCATGGTGAAGAGAAGACTGTGGAGGTGACATAACTGCCTTCTTTAAGAGCGACTACCACTGGACCTTTGCTTTTCTTAGAGCTCAGAGTCAAGTGTGAGTAACAGCTTTGAACTGAAGCCAATAAATCTGGGCCAGAGTAGTCCACATTTCATGTGCCAAAGTATTCTGAATCTCATCTGGATTTTTTCCCTCTGTATAGTCAAGCCCCTAGTGTGTACTTTAAGAGGAAGACAAGATTCTCCCAAATTCTGTACCTATCATCCTCCAAAACAGTCAGGCAGCCAGTGGACACGTTGGCTGGAGCATTCTGGGAATTGCAGTCCTCCCCCAAAAAGGATCACACACACCCAGCTCTGACCCAATGATGGGAAGCTGTTCCCTGACTTCTCTTCTTCACCAACTATAAATGTGACATCTAAAGCCAAAATACCAAGGACTAAGAGTAACCGTCAACAAGTACAGAAAGGGAAAATTGAAAACAGCTTTGGAGTCTGTGCCAGAAGGGAGAATGTGACTGCTTTGACCGAGCAGCGGCCACTGGTCTTACTATGGCCAGCCAGCGTCTTCTTCCCAAATCAGGCACACAAGGATGGGATGGGGTGTGGGGTGGGAAGAGCCCCTAAGCAAAGAGAAAGCCATAAGGGTCATATCCTTGCAATGGCTTCGTGTCCTTGACTAGAGGAAAGACACAATAGGATCTGCCCATCCGCACACATCTGAGTATTTTCAACACTCCCAACATCTGCATGTCATTTTGAGAAAGGCAGTGGATGACGATCTCCCATCAGTGCCTGCGCACACACTGGTGGGGTTTTTTGGTGCACAATAGCCCTATTCAGAAGCCTGTTGTTCTCAAAGGACGCAGCCAAACCCCTGAAAGATGGAGATGAGCTGGAGCTTTGCACTTCTGGGCTCTTCGTTTCTGCTCTTTTTGGCTTTCCTCCTGCTACCTTCCTTTCTCTTTTGCTTCCAGACAATCCAAGAGTAAATGTAGGAAAACACACTCTTTCATGCAGGATCATGGCTATGCATCCTCCAGAAAAAGGGAGGCAGCCATTTCCTATTTGCCACCCTTAGAAGTTTAAATACTCAGTGCTCTAAGCACTGACATTTCATTTTTTGCTAACTGAAATGTTAACTTTTTAAAAATTAAAATAGACTCAAATCTAATTAAATTTTAACTGATTTTTACCAATGAGAGAACTGCCTGGAGAAGAGTACTGTGGAACTCAAAAGCTAATAATGTTTGTGGCATTTTAGTAACCCTAATAAAGGTATTAAAGAACACTGAAATTCAGCTTTAAATTAATAGTTTGGGACAGGGCTCTCCATGAATTTCTTGGGTCTGTGTGTGTGTACGTGCGTGCATGCATTTGTGGGTTATTTTATTGGGGGGGGGCTGAATCTATTAACAGGACACCAGATTGTGTGTGCGCACGCACAGCGAATTGGGCACTGCTCCAGTTATGCAGCCCAGTGCAAAAATCCCTCTTAGTTCAGAGCAATGTAAACCACCATCTCAACTTCAAATTCAAATGCACCACTTTTTGGGCCCTAGGCCCATAGCTCAACTGAGAGAAAATGCAACTTCTCTGCCCAACTGTTCATGAACTATGAACTTAACACCTGGATAGTTCAAGACAAATGTATAAAGGAACTTGGAGCACAATCAGCTGCATTAACTAAGACACACACATATACTCTCAGAGACTTTAAAATGAGCCTTGGACTCTGACAATAATGACATACTAGCTGGACTCGGAGTACCATACGCCGCTAACCCCCCCCCAAAATGGCCAGTAGACCTCACGACAATCCTGTAAGGTAGGCCAGTGGATTTAAATTCCTCCTTCCTGTTCTCAGAGTTACACACTTTTCCCAGTATTGCTAAGGGTGACTTGCTTTGTTGCCCTGCTGCTGCTGCTGCCGCACCACCACCGCCACCAGGTGACTACCTGAGTCCCAATCTGGGCCACAGACTGAGCGACAGGAGTGCACTGTGAGGTGGAGAGGGAATTTGCATGTGGGTGGTGGGTGGTTGGGTGTATTTCCTGAGCAGCCAATCAGCACACTGGGAAAGGAAACATACCCAAGAGAATTAAATATAGAGAGATAATATGTTATAATACATTTTTGGTGGTGGCCAAAGATGTCAGTGCAATTCTAGAATGCATCAGCAGGAGTATAATATCAAGACTGCTTTATTCTGCTTTGGTCAGACCTCCTCTGAATACTGGTTCTAGTTCTGGGCACCACAGCTCAAAAAGGATATTGACAAGCTGCAATGTGTCCAGAGGAGGGTGACCATTCATGGTAAAAGCTCTGGAAGCCAAGCCCTGTGAGGAATGGATTAGGAAGCTAGAAATGTCAAGCATGGAAAAGACAAGACTGAGAGGAAATACAACAACCATCTTTAAATATCTGAAGAGACTCATGTAGAAGATGAGAGTCAACTTCTTTTCTACTGCTCCAGAAACTAAGGGCTTGTCTACATGAGAAATTTACCCCAGCTTGCCCCTGTTCCAGAGCCCTGCAGTCCAAATGATGCGGGGCATTTACCCTGATCTGCTCCTGGGCAATCCGAACAACCCCAGGGCCAGATAGTGGCTTGGAACAGGGGCAAGCTGGGATAGGATCCAATAAATCATTTTTTTTAAAAAATACCCAGTTTACCCAGCAAAAACTGGATTGGGCCCCACGTGTCCACAGCAACCCATTTACCACTCCTCACTGCTGCCATCAGCTCTGGCTCTCCCGGAAGCCAGGCAGAGATCCCTCAGCATGTGACTGAGGCTGGCCACATGTAGGGTGCCTGCAGCCACACGCTGTGGGGCCCCTTTCTGGCTTCCACATTAGTGGAGAAAATGGAGGTGGCTTCAGTGACAGGCTGGCGCCCTGTTTGGACTCCAGCCCGTTTTCACCAGGTAACGGGGGAGGGGGGACAGGCCAGCTCCACAGTCAGGATATGCCAGCGGGGGGTGGGGTGGGGGGCGTATCCTGCCTGGTGTAGATGAGCCCTGAGAGGAGATATGAAAGCCATCTTTAACTCTCTGAAGGGATGTCATATAGAACGATGGTTCTTAACCTTTTCTTTAACAGGGAAGGACCCCCTTTAAAATATCTGTTGTTGCCGTGATCCCCTAAGACTTAACTCAAGATTTAAAACAACAACAATACAATTACACCATCTGTCAAACCCTCGGTCAGAGGCACTGGAGTGGGAGAGAAGACTTTTCTCCTGATTCTTCCTCCAAGTTTGTGGCTGGAGTGGATTGAATGGCAATGTGCGGGCCAAGCCAGCCAGCCTTTGCCTTTGCTCCTGTCATGTGGCCACTCCACTGCAGAGAGGAGGTGGGCCAAGCAACTTTCAAGCCTTCGCAGACCCCGGGGTCCCTGGACCCCAGGTTAAGAACCACTGATGTAGAAGATGGAGACAGCTTGTTTTCTGCTGCTCCAGAGACTTAGACACAAACCATTGGATTCAAATTACAAGAAAAGATTCCACTTAAACATTAGGGAGAACCTTGTGATAGCCAGACCTGTTCAAGAGCTGAATAGATGCCTCGGAGGGTAGTGGACTCTCCTGCTTTGGAGGTATTCAAACAGAGGTTGGATGGCCACCTCTCAGGAGTGCTTTAGTTGTGCATTCTTGTATGGCAGGGGTTGAGCTCTTGGGATCCCTTCCAACTCTATGATTCTATTACTATGTGAAAGGCTTCCCAATGCCTGAACCAGAGCACCTCTGGATCTTACTGCAGGATTGCTCTTTCAGCTCCAGGTTTTGGAACTCAGGACTAAATCAAGAAAAGGCAGGGAAATTTCAATAAATATGATTAAATCCATTCTTTTTTGCTTTGGGTTTGTGTCTTTTGTTGTCCTTCCTAATCTTGTTGGTGGGGGCGGGAACTGAGAGTGAACAGAAAAACAGAACTATTTATTACCGCCTGTTCCCCTGCCCACCTTCCTCTCCTCAAAGCTTCTACATAGTTCAAGCAACACCTCTCCATACTCCTCCCCATTCTTATCCTCACCAACATTTATTTTATTATTTAATTTATTGTACACACACATATGGTTGTGAAAGATGGACAGGGAAGAAAACTGATAGGAAGAGGATCAACTTGTTTGAAATATCCTGCTGGAGGAGAGTTCTGCAAAATGAAGGCTGATCTCTCTCTAGAAGCTAAGATGACTAAAACTGAGACTGTTGTACTTTGGACCTATGACAAGAAGGCATGACTCACTAGAAAAGGCAATGATGCTTGGCAAGGTAGAAGGCAGTAGGGAAAAAGGGAGATAGTTCCACAGGTGGATGGACTCAATCAAGGAAGCCAGAGCTTCCCTGGGTTTGCAAGCCCTGAGCAGGGCTGTTGATACCAGGGTGACTTGAAGGTCATTCATCCAGAGGATTCCACGGTGGTGTACAATCAAATCAATCTAAAGTTTTTAAAACAATTAAAAAATAAAATTAAAATCAGTTAAAGCAGTCTAAGGCAGTTTAAGGCCATGCCCATGTGCAGATTTCGACAAAATCCAAAAGCTTTAGTAAATCGTTATGTATTCACTTGGCGCCCAAATGATGCCAATCAGGCCTCTAAGGTGAGGGCATTCCACAATCTGGGTGACACAGCAGAAAAGGCCCATTCCCATATCTCCCCACAGTGTATTGCCCACACTGGGTGGATGCAGAGAATGGCCCATCCAGCAGACCTCAATCCTTAGGTAGGGCTATACAGGAATGTCCAGCTATTTCAGCAGGAATTGCAATGTTGGTTTCAGCTTTCATTTTTGGAGATGCCATAACCCTTTGCTCACCAAACTGTACTAGTTATCTGCTCCCTCATCCCTATATGACACCTGCTTCTTCTCTCTCTCTCCTTTCAATTTAGTAGCTAAATTCTTGACTCAGGCTCTGGCCACCTGCTGCTTTCACTGTGCTACGTTCTCTCCCCACTCTGACAAGCTCCAACAGGTAGGGGGCTCCCCCCCAGTGGCAGGACCTTCCGGGGACTACATCATCCTCTCCAAATAAAACAGGAAGTAACCAGAAAGTAACTTCCAGTTTCAAAAACAGAAACAAACAAACAACACTTCTGGGTTTTTTTTTAAAACACACACACACACACACTGCAAAAATGAAGCGTCCCTCTTTCACCTTGTTTCAAAGGAGAACCATGACCCTATAGTTGGGCAACTGTGGAGGGTAGAGAGCCCGCTTTACCCTCCTAAGAGAACTTCAGGGTCCATATACCCCACTGCACCCTCGAAAAAAAGAAAGCAAGAAGGGAGATTTTCACACAACACTGTTATAGGCCTATCCTGAGCCTAAATGGGCTTCCAAGCTCTCCATGCCTGCTAGAGACCATTTAAGAGCTTTCCTTCCTTCCTTCTTTCTTTGAGATTTTCACACTACACTGTTATAGTGTTACTATTCCACTTTATTTGCTATGGTTGCCTCCTGTGGAATCCTGGGATTTGCAGTTTAGGGAGGGGTGTTTACAAATCTCAGCCAGGGAGCTCTTAGGCCTCACTAAACTACAAACCCCAGAATTCCACAGGAGGAAACCAGAGCAGTTAAAATGGAATAGTAGCACTATAACAGTGTAGTGTGAAAATTTCCAAAGAACGAAGGAAGGAAAGCTCTTAAATGGCCTCTAGCAGGCATGGAGAGCTTGGAAGCCTATTTAGGCTCAGGATAGGCCTTTTTCACAAAAAAGAATGACCAGAATCACTCCTATATATTTCCTGCTTTTAGAAAGGGTCTCTCCTGGATCTAAAATAGCCTAGAACCCCTTCCAAACATGGCAAAAATGTGGGGCAAACATTTTTGAATGGGGGGGGAAACAGGGGGCCCCATGCAGCCTGTGGGCCATACTTTGCCCAAGCCTGCCCTAGAGGTATGGTTCCCCCAACTGGAGGGGGGAAGTAGAGGGATCCAAATGGGGTGGGCCTTTTTCTGGGGGGCCACAACAACCACCTTGAGGCTGCATCACAAGATCCCCATCCCTGTTCTATCCTATCTCATTTCATCTTGTCTCTTTATCAGGAGTGGGCAACTGCATGGAGGAGGGGAGGCTTTAATTAGAGATGGGGAAGTGTGGCCTGTGGGCTGCATGTTGCCCCAATCCTTCCCCCAAAAAATGTTGTCCCCAATTGCTTCCTAGCAGGAGTGGGTGGCCATTTTGCCTTGTCTGGCCCTCCCTGGGCTGCTTTAGACCTTCCAGGTTATTTCCTGTTGAAAAAAAGGACCTTGCTTGGACCTAAAACATGGCAAAATGCCCCTTGTGTCTCCTAGGGAATGCTGGGGGTGGAGTGGCATAGAGGGCAAAACTTTTTTTCACGGGTGGAGGCTACGACAGGGGATACAACCCTCCAAATTCCCCTAACAGGTCAATGTGGCCTCCTAACAGTTGCCAATCCCTAGCATAAACCTCTTATTTGCAACCAAACTTTTAAGTATGCGCAATTTAGGAAGAAAGGCATCTCTGACTCTTTGTCCATGCAGCCTGGGACTCTCTGTTCTGACTGACAGAGGCTCTCCAAAGACTCCAGCAGAGATGGATCCTTCCCATCTTCTGCTGCCTGAGTCATTTAATTGGAGATGTTTTCTGTGCATGCCAAGCTCTGCCGCTGAGCTACAGCCCTTCCTCTTTTCATCCCTTCCTCCCCTCCATGGTTCTCCACCCCCATTGTTTATTTTAAACTGTAAGCATGTTGGGGGCAGGGATCCATTATTTCTTTGCTACAGAATGCTGTACAACCTATATACACTGGTGGAGCTCTTTAAATGGATGCACGCTCCAGGAACAGAGATTCCACCTCAACATTAGGAGGAACTTTCAGCCAGTAAGCTGTTTGGCAGTAGAACACACTCCCTCGGAGCGTGGTGGGTTCTCCTTCCTTGGAGGTCTTTAAACAGAGGCTGGATGGCCATCTGTCAGGGATGCTTTGATTGTGTATTCCTGCATGGTAGGGGATTGGACTGGATGGCCCTCCTGGTCTCTTCCAACTCTACAATTCTATGAACTTGGGAAGCAGGTAGAATTATGCTGGCTCTGCTTGCACAGCAGAGGATTTTTTAAAAATACAAAAAAGCAAAGGTTGTTCAGGTCGGCTTGGAAGCCACAAACCCTGAAAATGGAAGTTCTGAATCCTGCGTGTGAAGGAGTGAGAGAGACAGCAAGCAGTGGAGTTGCTTAGAGGGTGAGTATAAAGCTTTCTGTCTGCCTGCAAGGACTCTCCAACTGCTTTTGGTCCATACAGTCCACAGCCGAGCCCTGTATCAGAGAAAGCATTTCTTTAGCTTAGTCCCGGAAGTGAGTGAACTCCTGGCTCAGATTTGGTGCTGGGGAATGTATAAATAGCAACCACAGCGCTTCAGCTGAGCAAAAGCAAAAGCGTGAAGCTCAAATACCAAACAGAAAAGTGAGTTTAGTAGCAAGCAAGCAAGCAGGATGTGTGTGTGTGTGTGTGTCACGAGGCAGACAAGACATGTCTCTCTTTAAGCCTTGCTTCTATTTCATTCTGCTGTCACAGAAAGATCACGGAATACTCCTGCTGCAGAACCAGTTTTCTTTTTTTGGAATCCTGCTAAGACTCAGGAATTGTCTAAGAAATGGGAGTGAGGAAAAGCAACAGATGGATGCGGAGGTGACACTTAAGAGTCTGTTTCCACTTCCCTGGGTACTGCAGAAGCACTTCTGCTGGCTGGCAGTGGCACAAAGGTGCAGGTCGGTTTGCCCTTCATCCACATTCATTGTGGTCATCTTGCCTCTGTTGCCTGAGGATCTGGCACAGTGGGTGACACTGCACTGATCAAGGCTTGGAGGGTGCAGGTCACAGGGAGTGTCCACCATCTTCTCCTCCACATCTCTCCTCACATATCTCTTGATCAGAGAGGGGAGTTGATTTGAAAACGAGGTCTGAGGAACCATGGGGATCCTCGTTACTAATCAGAAGTCCCTTACAAGCTGTCCAGAAGACAGCCAAGTCCAATTTTATTGGCATGTACAGATCTGGGGGCATAATCTAAGATACATTCTTGTTTCACTTGCATGGGCAGGAAAGCTCCAACTGGTGCCAAACAGCCATTTTGGAGAAATGGGTGTCAATCAACACAGCAGTGGGAGGAGGTAGGGTTAAACTCTCCCTGTGGCAACCCTTGGAATTATCAGCCTCCCCAATAGCTGCTATTTGCATTTTTCTAAAATGCAAAGATGCACCTTAGCTTCTTCAGCCCTAAGCACCCTGCCCCAAACCCCTCTCCATATTTATGCCTGCAATCTGAAACAAGGATTTCTGGGTTCAGGTTCCTGGGGACCACAATCTAGCAAGGCACTCTGTGGATGATCACCTGTGGGTGTCTACAGCAGCATGCATCCACCACGGTCGACCACAATCATCCTGGAAGCAGGGCTGGATAAAGTTAATTTTTTGGATTACAACTCCCAGATCCTCTCAGTCAACATGGCTATGAGTGACTGGGGGATTCTGTGAATTGTATAATCCAAAAAAGTAACATTCCAGAAAATGGTGAATAAGGGGAAACAGGGTAAATGTATATAAAATTATACAGGGTGTGAAGAAGTTACCCTCCCCCTCTCTTAATTCTATAACCCAGTGGGAGGGGGTCATCCATGGAAGCTAAATGGTGAGAAATTCAGGTTGTAGAAAATGAAGGACTTCTTCACACAGCACATGGTTAAACTGTGGAATTCACTGCCACCAGATATAGCAATGGTTGCCAAGGTAGGGTGCTGGGTGTGTCACTTGCTGGGTTGTACGAGATGGATGGTACAGTGGCCCTCATGTCCTGCTTGGGTCCTGAAAGGATGGGGTTTTTATTGGTAAAAAAGTCTTGACATGCTTTAGCCTGTGCATACTCTTAAGGCCTGCCTCATGAGCTATACAAAAATAACAAAAAGACAACACTTAAATATATAACAATATGTAAGGTAACATGTAAAATCGTTGTTGCATTAATTCACACCTTTGGGCTATACATAACTTATTTAAAATCTAAATAGAATCTATCCTAAATATACA
The DNA here is from genome assembly GCA_030847615.1 of Gambelia wislizenii. NCBI lineage: Eukaryota > Metazoa > Chordata > Lepidosauria > Squamata > Crotaphytidae > Gambelia > Gambelia wislizenii. The sequence goes on along the minus strand of JAUMIR010000001.1, from coordinate 495,711,703 downwards.
CTGGACTGACTATGTGACGAATGTTGCTGTCCTTGAGCAAGCAGGGATCACCAACATTGAGGCCATGATATTGAGAACACAGCTGCGCTGGGCAGGGCACGTTTCTAGGGTGGAGGACCATCGCCTCCCCAAAATACTACTCTACGGTGAACTCGCCGTGGGTCAGCGTAAGAGGGGCGCTCCAAAAAAGCGATACAAGGACTCCCTGAAACAACATCTCAGGCTCGGCCAAACTGATCGCCAACAATGGTCCGCCCTGGCCTCACATCGGGAGGCATGGAGACGCACTATCCACAATGCTGCAGCCTTATTTGAGAACTCACAACGAACAAGTCTTGAAGAGAAACGACAACGCAGAAAGAATCACAACCCAAAAACATCACCCAAGGAGACCTTCTGCTGTGCTTTTTGCAACCGGACTTGTTTATCTCGGATTGGCCTTTTTAGTCATCAGCGCGCTTGCAGAAAGCGCGGGATGAGTCCTTCCTGAATCTTCGTATGCGAAGAAAAGCCAGAGAGAGAGAGAGAGAGAGAGAATCTATGTATTTGTATGTATTTATATGTTGTCTTTTTCTGATTTTTTTTTAAAAATATAGCCTCAGAAGAAGGCCTTAAGAGTAAACACATGCCAAAACACATCAGGCATTTTTACCAAGAACAGAACCATCTTAACTGAAACAACAAAAACAACATCTGACAAAACGTAGGCCTAACAGCATAATTTTTTTACAAATTCTCCTGTATGGTTTTTAGCACTTCTGCCTGATGAAGAAGCCAGTGGAGCTTCAAAAGCTTGCACCATGTATTTTGTGCATTTTTGGTTGCCCCAATAAAGATATAAAGGTGTTTTGTAGATTTTGGATGTTGTTGTATTTTGCCGTATGGCCAACACAGCTATTCCTGGATATATTTTCTGGATTTCAGGATACCGCGTTTTAGCTGCAACAGAGGAGTCCTAAAGAAGAGGGAGCCAAGGGACTGGGACATAACACTTTGAGGTTTCTATTTCTAACAAAGGTAAAACTTTTTCATTCGAGTGCATTTGGCAGGTTTTACCTATACAGCACCTAAAAGATTTTTCCAGCTGCAACAGTACAGAGGCTTCTTGAGAAATTCAGTGTTCTCTGCCTAAGCAGGGGGCAGGTAGGCTCACCCAGGACCCAGAAAAGCCTGGATCTCAGGGGAAGTTACTTTTTCTGTTGCTAATGGAGTTGAAATTTTATTACTTGGATTTTATAACTCTTTGGCTATAGCCACATTGCAAAATTAAAGCAGTTTGACATCACTTTAACTTCCATGGCTCAATGCTATGGAATTCTGGGATTTGTAGTTTTGTGAGATATTAAGCCTTCTCTGTCAGAGGGCTCTGGTGCCACAACAAACTACTAACTCCAGAATACCACAGGATGGAGCCATGGCAGTTAACGTGGTGTCAAACTGCTTTAATTTTGCAATGTGGCTAAAGCCATAGTTTCCCAGTGTCCAACAGGCTAAAGCCTGCATCGATATCCCTCTTAACAATCCTAACTCACAACAGCAAAAACAACATCTTGACAAAATGTAGGTCTGTGGCTCTAACACTGTCATTTTCCCCCTTTCTTCTCCTGTATGATTTTTAACACCTTTGCCTGATAAAGAAGCCAGTCAAAAACTTGCATGATTTTGTGCATTTTGTGCTGGCCCAATGAAGGTACAGTTGTCCCTTCATATCCACGGATTTGGTATCCACGGATTTAAGTATTCATGGCTTGAAAATATTTTAAAAAAAATAATAATCCAAAAAGCAAATCTTGATTTTGCCATCTTATATAAGGGACACCATTTTGCTATGCAATTGCATATAATGAAACTTGAGTATTCATGGATTTTGGCATCCATTGTGGGGTGTGTCCTGGAACCAAACCCCAGCGACTATGAAGGGACAACTGAACTGCTATTTTGTGGATTTTGGATGTTGTATTTTGATGCATGGCCAACACAGTTACCCCAGGATATGTTTTCAGAACCATCTTCGGAGCATTTTGAGATGTGTCTTCAGTTTCTTCTGCGGATTTCAATGGGTGATCCCTGCTTTTTGCTTCCTTCCAAGGAAGGCAGTGAGTGGAGTGACCATGTGTTCCAAACATTGGGCCGGACAGGGTCTTGCTTTGATCCTGAGGGGTTCTTCTTTATACCTTTATTTTCTTAAATTTCTTCAGCTCCACTCCGAGTGCCGTGTACTCCTTTGCTGCACAGTGTAAGGAAACCCTCAGAGGTAAAGTTAAAGGTTTAACAAAAGAGAAAGAATCCATCAGGGCCTGTCGAGAGGCTTTTAAAAACAGGCATTACATGCTGGAGCAGCTCTAGCCAACCCAGAACTATGAGAATAGCAGCCTGAAGCATTACAAACTGCGTCTTGGAAATCAGCATCATCTGCCACTGCAGAAAGGAAGGGCTCTCGTATTAAAAAAATAAATAAAAGAAAATCCCGCAGCAGAGGTTGGTTAGCAGGATGGCTGCTGTGGAATGAACAACTTCCACCTGGCAATGTTGTTGTATCATATGGTTTTTATATAATACAAATGGCTTTAACTCTATAGAGGGTTTAATTGTTTTTAAATATTGGTGTTTTGTATGGTTTTTAATCTGTACTGGTTTTAATAAATTGTAAGCCGTTGTGAGTCTCATAACGGGATAAGGTGAATAAATTAATAAAATTTAAATAAATTAACAAATAAACAAGGGAAGACTGAAGGGGGGGGGGAGTCCTACTGGGATACACTGTACCAAATTCCTCAACCATCAAATGCTGGCTGGGGAATTCTTGGAGTTGCAGTCGAAAAAAATAACTTTCCCCAGCTCTGTGTATGAACCTAGGAAGCTGTTGCCTGGCACGCAGTGAGATGACTGGCCTACCTAGCACAGCCCTCTCAACTGCCAAGTGATCAACAAGGAAGGGGTCATGCTACCCCCTATTTTATTTATTTATTTATTTATTTATACCCCGCTCTTCAGCCACAAGGCTATCAGAGCGGCTTACAAATTGTTTTAAGCAATAGCTATTTACACATCTACACTGCATTAAACAGTTTCCAATGTGTGTTAGCTAATTGCCCCCCACAAACTGGGTACTCAATTTACTGACCTATGAAAGGATGGGAGGCTGAGTGAACCTTGGAGCCGGCTGGAATCGAACTTGCGACGTGGTGGCTTGCAGTACAGGCTTTTAACTACTGTGCCACCAGGGCTCCCTACCCATTGACCGCATGGGTGCCCCATTCTGACCTTATCAGCAGTGATGGTGATGGCCAGTCTCTCACAGAAAGCTGCTTGGCTGGTAGGTGAGGCAGTGGTGGCGACGCAGTGGCACTGAGTGGGACAGGCCAGCAGGGCCAATGCAATCAGTGTGTAGACATGAGGACAGCTAGGTCACTCCAGATCCACACAAGCAGAGTTTCCTGGAATCATAGAGCTGGAAGGGATCACAAGGGCCATCGAGTCCAACCCCATTCTGCCATGCAGGAATACACAATCTAAGCATTCCTGACAGATGACCATCCAGCCTCTGTTTAAACTCCAGATAAACTTGCAGTGGCAGCCTAGCAGCCCGTCTGAACTATAGCATAGCTCCAGAACAGATCCATGCCAGTATGTCTAGCCAGCATTGCGTCGATCCAGGGCAGCTCTGGACATAATGCTCTGGACTGGCCCTGGATTATGAAGCCAGTGTAGATGAGCCCTGGGACAAGTAACAGACCTCCAGGTTCTCTGTCAGAAGTAATACATTTCTGTCACCAGCTACTTGGTCCCTTATAGGAAAAAGACAAGGAAATGAATGTGGGACTTTCTGCAAGCAAACCAAGGGACTCCACCACTAAATTGTGGCAACCCTCCATTCCTTGCTCTGGTAAAATCAAGGTTTGTCAGCTGCAGACACATACTCGGAACTGTGGCTTTTATTCCAACTAGCTGTTGGCCACTGGCAGGAGCAACTGCACATCCTCAAAGAGAAATAAGAACATGGTGGCTCCCACATTTTACTTACAGGGAATATCACAGGTATACCCTTGATGTTTAATATCTTAAAGGAGATGTGCCAGGATTTATGCCTCTCTGAGGGCTAGAAACAAGTCATGCCAGACTAATCTGATATCTTTTTTTGATAAAATTACCAGCTTGGTAGATGAAGGGAACGCTGTCTGTGGATATCGCATACATTGATTTCAGTAAGGCCTTTGACAAGGTTTCCCATGACATTCTTGCAAACAAGCTTGTAAAATGTGGGCTAGACAAGTTAACTGTTCAATGGATTTGTAATTGGTTGACCGGCCGAACCCAAAGGATGCTCAGCAGTGGCTCCTCTTCGTCTTCGAAAGATGTGACCAGTGGGGTGCCACAGGGTTCTGTCCTGGGCCCAGTGCTATTCAACATCTTTATCATGGGATATGGGGCATACAGTTGCCCCTCCACATTCGCGAACTTAGCATTCGCGGTTTTGATTATGCGCTGTTTTGGGAGGGCCTCCCGCCCTCCCAAAACTGCGACAAGGGGCCTCCTGGAGGCCCCATGAAGGCCCGGGGGGAGGGGGGAGGGCCGGGGAGGCCTTCACGGGCCTTAAAAGGCTCCGTGAAGGCCCGGGAAGGGAGGGGGGAGGCCCGGGGAGGCCTTCACGGGGCCTTAGAAGGCTCTGTGAAGGCCCGGGGAGGGAGGGGGGAGGGCCGGGGAGGCCTTCACGGGGCCTTAGAAGGCTCTGTGAAGGCCCGGGGAGGGAGACCCGGGGAGGGAGGGGGGAGGCCCGGAGAGGCCTCCACGGGGCCTCCGGAGACTCTCTGGAGGCCCCGTGAAAGCCTTGGGAGGGAGGGGGAGGGCTGGGGAGGCATCCACGGGGCCTCGGGAGGGTCTCTGGAGGCCCCATGAAGGCCTTGGAAGGGAGTGGGGAGGCAGGGGAAAGTGCCTATGGGGCCTCCGGAGGCCCCATGGTCGCTTTGGCAGGGGAGGGGGAGGGCAGTCATTATTCGCGGAATTTTCACATTCGCGGGCGTCTGGGGAACCTAACCCCCGCGAATGTGAAGGGACGGCTGTACTTATCAAATCTGCAGATGACACCAAATTAGGAGGAGTAGTTAATACCCTAGAAGACAGGATCAAAATTCAGAATGACCTGGATAGACTGGAGAGCTGGGCCAAAGCTAACAAAATGAAATTCAATACAGAGAAATGTAAGGTACTGCACTTAGGGCGGAATAATGAAATGCATAGATATAGGATGGGGGAGAACTGGCTGAACGAGACTACGTGCGAAAGGGATCTAGGAGTCCTAGTAGACCACAAGTTGAACATGAGTCAACAGTGTGATGCGGCAGCTAAAAAGGCCAATGCAATTTTGGGCTGTATCAATAGAAGTATAGTGTCTAGATCAAGGGAAGTAATAGTGCCGCTCTATTCTGCCTTGGTCAGACTTCACCTAGAATACTGTGTTCAGTTCTGGGCACCACAATTCAAAAAGGGTATTGACAAATTGGAGCGTGTCCAGAGAAGGGCTACTAAAACGGTGAAAGGTCTGGAAATCATGCCTTATGAGGAGAGACTTAGGGAGCTGGGTATGTTTAGCCTGGAAAAAAGATGGTTAAGAGGCGATATGATAGCCCTGTTTAAGTATTTGAAGGGATCTCACGTTGAGGATGGAACAGGCTTGTTTTCTGCTGCTCCAGAGACTGGAACACGGAGCAATGGATGCAAACTCCAGGTACAGAAATTTCACCTCAACATTAGGAAGAACTTTCTGACAGTAAGAGCTGTTCGGCAGTGGAACACACTCCCTCGGAGCGTGGTGGGGTCTCTTTCCTTGGAGGTCTTTAAACAGAGGCTGGATGGCCATCTGTCGGGGATGCTTTGATTGTGATTTCCTGCGTGGCAGGGGGGTTGGACTGGATGGCCCTCGTGGTCTCTTCCAACTCTGCAATTCTATGATTCTATGATTCTAGGTCATCTGACTCTTTTAACCCACCCACCCTGCACACACACAGATATACAAAAGAGTACATCTTGAAAGCCTTGCTGCCTCAGAAAACAACCCTCCAAGCCAATCACAACAAGAGAATCAGAATGGCAGAATAGACAGATGGATGCATGGGGTTCAGAGAGGGGGGAGTTTGGATTTAACCTGCTGCTGAGGGTCGAATTCTTGGGCCAGCATTGGCCACAACACTAGCCATCAGCCTAACATATCTTGTGGAGTGGGACACAGATCACAAGCATCTGAACTGGACCAGGGAAGGAAAGCCTAGTTCAAAGTCCCACTCAGTCTTGAAGTAAGTCTTGTACCCACTGACCTACTTTGCAGGTTGTTGTGGGGATAAAAGAGGGGCAAAAGAGAAACTGCCTCAAGCCCTTTGGAACATTACTTATTTATTTCATTTCATCTGTATCCCCCCTTTCTCCAAATATGGAACCCAAGGAGGCTCAGGACATGGTAAACAGGTTGGTTAAGGGGACAAATCCTTCACAAGCACATTTGAAAGCATGGGAGTACTTACCAGGCTCTAACTTGATAATTTTTACTGCAGCCAACTCTCCGGTGTGCACGTTTCTGGCCTGAAAACAATACAAAACAAGATGACAACAGACTTAAAATGGAAGGGAATGTGGATTTGTGATGTCGAAGGCTTTCATGGCCGGCATCCATAGATTTTCCTTGCAATTTTTTCCGGGCTGTGAGGCCATGTTCTGGAAGAGTTTACTTCTGACGTTTCGCCTGCATCTGTGGCTGGCATCTTCTGATTCTCTGGATTCTCTGAAGATGACAGCCACAGATGCAGGTGAAATGTCAGAAGTAAACTCTTCCAGAACATAGCCTCACAGCCTGGAAAAAAAACCCAAGGAAAATCTAGGAATGTAGATTGTCACATTAAACGAAGAGAATATGCTTTGGTAGCAAAGCAACCCTACAGCTGTTAAAGCAGTCCCACCGATCACAATGAAAGCAGAAGGATACACACACACACACACTTGCTGGCTGGGCAGCTTATTTATTTATTATTCTGTGTTTCTTCCAATGCAGGCCACATGAATGTAAACAAAATGTAGCTTTAAAAAAAAAACCCTAATCACTGATTATCTTAAGCAGCAATATAAAAACAAGCATATTGGCTGTCAAAACAAAGCACTGAACTGAAAGAGTTTTAACGCATTTTTAAAAGTTAATAAGAAATGGGGAGAAAAGTATGACTTCTCCCATTAAAAGACCCTTCTGTAACAACTCACTAGTGGCGAGAAGCATGTCTGCTTGGTCTAGCTGGTGGTGGAAGAAGAGTAGAGAGGTGGCCAACCTAGCCTCCCATGGGAGGGAGTTCCACAGTCTGGGAGACCCTCTCCCATGTCACCACCATGTACCTGTGAGGGTGTGGGGTGGAGAGAAGGGATCCCCATGAAAATCTCAAAAGGGGCTCATAGGGAGTGGGGTGGATATGGTCTTTCATACAGTCTAGACCCAAGCTGTGCAAGGGCTTTATAGGTCATAACCAGCACTTTGGACTTATTGAAATGTAAAAATCCTTGCAGCACAAGCAATGATGTTATTGTTTCCCCCCAAAACCCACACAACTCCCTATACATTCTGATGCAGTTGTTCCAAACAGGCAGGACAAAGGGAGAGGTGAACTGTTGTCAGATTGCATGTTAAAATGTTACAAGTCAAGCCAACATCCCGTCAGCAAAACACCCTGTTGTGAAGACAAGACTGTGCAGACCAGGGTTCCATGAAGAAAGGATGCTACCTGGATGGTTTCCATGTGGGTGGGTGATGTGTAGGATGATTGCAGTGCACAAGTGCAGTTGTTTTTGTGTGCCTTCAAGTTGTTTCTGACTTATGATGACCCTAAGGTGGACCCAAATCATGGGGTTTTCTTGGCAAAATTTATTCAGAGGGGGTTTGCTATGGCCCTCCTCTGAGGCTGAGAGGGTGTGACTTGCCCAAGGTCAACCAGTGGGTTTCCAAATGGAGATTCAATCCCTGGTCTCCAGTCATAGTCCAACACTCAAACCACTACACCACGCTGGCTCCACACAGACCTCCCACAACATTTCTGGAGTTTCTCCAGATTCTTGACTGATGTTGGCCATTGGTACTGTAAGGAAATGTGGTTACCCGCAAAGGCAAGCAAGGCCGCTAAATGGAAGGCAAGAGAATGACATTTCTGAGACATCTAAAACCTGGACACCCTCGCCCTCCCAGTGGTAGCTTGTAATTCCCATGTTAGTAGGGAAGCAAATCTGCTCTGACTGTAATGTTTAGTCAGACCTTAAAGCTGCTGTCCCAGTGGCTGAATCTATGTGGGAGACCAGGATTCAGCACTGTGGACAGTTACTTTAAAGTTCAGACTAAACCTCAGAGTGGATTTCACTGATCCACTGACACAGAAGCTACTGGGAGTCCTGAAGGTGAGATCACCTCCCTCGTCACAGGCTTTCCTGCTTGAATATTCTTTTTGCTTCAGTGGGGTGCTCAAGTGGTGGTGTTGTTCTACACTTGCTGCTATAAATACTTCTTCTGGTACTGTTTTTTTGTTTGTTTTGTTTTTAAATTTCTCAATTCAGTGCAGCTCTCTATTGGTTTTTAGTTTGTTCCTGCTCAAAAACACACTGTCTTGGAATGTGGTGGAGTCTCCTTCTTTGGAGGCCTTTAAACAGAGGCTGGATGGCCATCTGTCGGGAATGCTTTGATTGTGTGCTCCTGCATGGCAGGGGTTTGGACTGGATGGCCCTTGCGGTCTCTTCCAACTCTATGATTCTATGAAAAGCAGCAAAACAACAGACCACGAGAAGCTCCTGCAGTCAATTCCTAAAAGACTAACAGGGTAGTTTTCATTTATCAGTGGAAAGACAGCAAGTAGGGACCACCCTAGTCTCCCTAGGGAGGGGGTCCCAGAGCCTGGGAGCAAGAAAGCCTGGCAGCAGCCACCAGAAAATACTCACTGCAGATCTGGGAGAGGACAGCTGGTATTTTTCCTGGATGCAGAAGTGCAAACATATGCTGCCCAGGCACTCTGCACCTATCTCTGTCTGCTTAATGCACAAGGGAGGAGGGTGTACCTTCCATTCAACAAGCTTTGCATCCTTAGATGGGAGCAGTCAGCACAGAACTGCATGGGCCGGGTATTACATTTGGCCCTATGAGATGTACAATCGCTCTCCTTTATGGATCTGAAACATGGATCACCTATCACCACCACCTACGACTCCTCGAACGCTTTCATCAGCGCTGTCTACGCACAATCCTAAATATACACTGGACTGACTATGTGACGAATGTTGCTGTCCTTGAGCAAGCAGGGATCACCAGCATTGAGGCCATGATACTGAGAACACAGCTGCGCTGGGCAGGGCACATTTCTAGGATGGAGAACCATCGCCTCCCAAAAATACGGTGAACTCACCACAGGTCAGCATAAGAGGGGCACTCCAAAAAAACGATACAAGGACTCCCTGAAATAACATCTCAGGCTTGGCCAAATTGAAAACCAACAATGGTCTGCCCTGGCCTCACATCGGGAGGCATGAAGACGCACTATCCACAATGTTGCAGCCTTATTTGAGAACTCATGCCGAACAAGTCTTGAAGAGAAATGACAATGCAGAAAGAATCACAACCCAAAAACATCACCCAAGGAGACCTCCTGCTGTGCTTTCTGCAACCGGACTTGTTTATCTCGGATTGGCCTTTTTAGTCATCAATGCGCTAGCAGAAAACGCGGGATGAGTCTTTCCTAAATCTTTGTTTGCGAAGAAAAGCCAGAGATGAGATGTAGGGTCTCGGCAATTATACCCTTATCAGGCTCGATGCTCTTTACACACAGCAGCTTCAGGCCGCTCATGTTTCTGAATCCCTATGTTTAAAATAATATGCAAAAAAATCAAAAACAAGCAAAACTACCTGAGGCATGAACTTTGCAAGGGGCATACTGCTAGACAGGCAGACCGATGTCAATGTATTTAAAATAACATTTGCTCTTTAACAGTCTAGCCTGCAAAACTGAAAGAATGAGGGCCACCCTTTTCCACATGCCAATACAGCTCAATCCCCATGTTTAAAAAGAAATCCCCACTTTTCAAGTTATATTGTAAACACTTCCGACAGGAGCTTACAACCCAGGGTAGATTTATAGCCACTCTCAAAGCAAGAGCTGAAAAATAGGACAGAAGGACTTTTCTCCCAGCAACCTGTTCTTTCTCCTGTCTCTTTCCACATTCCAACCCAGACCTCTGGACTGCAATCTTCTCCCCCGCACCCCACCCCAATCCCATGCTCATGCCTGACAGAGGGTGAAAGGACCAGGAGGATCACCCTAAATCCAGGAAGACAGCTGCTTCCTTCCCTTGCCTTCAGGAAGTACATGACATCTGTGCCAAAGCCGGGTACATTCAGTCCTTTGCAAGTGATAAAGCAGATTTTTCTCCCGCAAAATAAAAAATACCACATTAAAAAAAAATCTTAAAAGAGGAAAAAAGATTGAGAGGGCAATGTTTTGCAGCTATGGATAAATTTGCAAAGCTGAGAGCTTTGATGGGTAAACTGAGCCACTGGTTCTTAAAAAAAAAAGCCAAGGAATTACTTCCCCACAGACATGTCTGCCTCAAAGGTCTGTTCCTTCAAGAAAATGTACTTTTGGAAATACAATCTGCTCTAATTCATGTTCATATGTTATATATTTCCCCTTCCCTTCTTTTCTTCTTCTTCTCTCTCCTTCTTTTGTTTCTTTTCTTTGTAATCACATTGTAAAAGGGGGAAACTGGAGCTATATCCCTAACAGGACTCGCCCTAAATCTGGAGCAGTGGCCCTAAAATCTGGGAAGAGGTTGGCCACCTACATACCTTAAGAACATAGGATGAGGTCTGTGAGGACAGTTTATTTATCCATCTACCCAGCACAGTCTACTCCAGACAAGTTGACTGAGAATGATGGGTGCTGCAGTCCAACACAACCAAAGAGTGCCAGATCAACTCCATCCTGACTCTGTAAGTGCTGATCTCTTTAATCGGAGGGGTTGGGGCTTTCGCAGTGGTGTCCAGCCTATGGCCCTCCAAGTGTTTTGGACTACAGCTCCCAGAATTCCTGGCCATTAGAGCAGTTGGCTCAAGCTTCTGGGAGTTGGAGTCCAAAACACCTGGAGGGCTGACGGTTGGAACCACTTCTGCAAGGCAAATGTGGGCTCTGCCACTCAGCCACCACCATGCTGTGACTCTTGACCTACAAAACGTTCTGAGGCGCTGATGAGATTTGAAGGGCTGCCCTACAGCTGAGGCTGAACTGAGAGTACGGCCTGTCAGCTGTCCCCAGCACTTGAATGCTGCAAAAGAAGACGGAGGAGGATGGGGCCTGGCTGTTTTTCAGGGAAGTCTGCCTCCTCATTCCTAATCTGCATGCCAAAAGGGCCTCTGACCAGATTCCAAGCTTTCTTTGGAAAGCCATTTGGAAAGCCAGAAGGTGAAGCTTCTTGGCCTTTGCCCAGAAATCAGGGGAACTGTTATGGCAAACCACTCAAGAGCACAGAGTGGAGGGAGAAAGGGGTTGCCCTTTCACTCCCACCACCAGGTTGCAGCATGAGATGATCATAGAATCATAGAATCATAGAGTTGGAAGAGACCTCGAGGGCCATCCAGTCCAACCCCCTGCCATGTAGGAATACACAATCAAATCATTCCCAACAGATGGCCATCCAGCCTCTGTTTAAAGACCTCCAAAGAAGGAGACTCGACCACACTACGAGGCAGTGCATTCCACTTCCAAACAGCTTGTACTGTCAGGAAGTTCTTCCTAATGTTTAGGTGGAATCTCTTTTCCTGTAGTTTGAACCCATTACTCCATGTCCTAGTCTCTGGAGCAGCAGAAAACAAGCCTGCTCCACCCTCAGTATGACATCCCTTCAAATATTTAAACATGGTTATCATGTCCCCTCTCAGCCTTCTCTTCTCCAGACTAAACATACCCAGCTCCCTAAGCTGCTCCTCACAGGGCATAGCTTCCAGACCACACACCATCCTGGTTGCCCTCCTCTGGATCTCTTGCCCTGACTCACAACATCCAAGTTTTGTTGTTATGCGCTGTCAAGTTGGCTTCAAGAATGGGCTCCCTTTAGGTTTGCAGGGTCTACAACCACCCTTTTCGCTCCAACCCCCCAGTCTATCAACCTGATCCAGGTTCCACAGAGTAGCAGGGGGATAGAGGTAGAGCCAGATGCAAAAGGATGGCTCGGAAAGCAGAGCCAATTAACATTAGCATACAGGAAGATGGGAAGCTTATATGGAACCAGACAACTGGTCCATCTAGACCAGTACAGTTGACTCTGACTGGCAGCAATGACTTTCAAGGGTTTCAGGCAGGAAATCCCTGGTGTTCCCTCCAGGAAGTCTCCCATTTAAATACTAACAAGACCCAACTCTCTTTGGCTTCTGAAATCAGACATGATTCAGTGTGTTCATAGAATCATAGAATTGTAGAGTTGGAAGAGACCACGACGGCCATCCAGTCCAACCCCCTGCTACGCAGGAATACACAATCAAAGCATCCCCGACAGATGGCCATCCAGCCTCTGTTTAAAGACCTCCAAGAAAGGAGACCCCACCACGCTCCGAGGGAGTGTGTTCCACTGCCGAACAGCTCTTACTGTCAAAAAGTTCCTCCTAATGTTGAGGTGGAATCTCTGTTCCTGGAGCTTGCACCCATTGCTCCGTGTTCCAATCTCTGGAGCAGCAGTAAACAAGCTTGCTCCATCCTCAATGTGACACCCCTTCAAATACTTAAACAGGGCTATCATATCGCCCCTTAACCGTCTTTTTTCCAGGCTAAACATACCCAGCTCCCTAAGTCTCTCCTCGTAAGGCATGGTTTCCAGACCTTTCATCATTTTAGTTGCCCTTCTCTGGACATGCTCCAATTTGTCAATATCCTTTTTGAATTGTGGTGCCCAGAACTGGACACAGTATTCTAGGTGAGGCCTGACCAAGGCAGAATAGAGTGGCACTATTACTTCCCTTGATCTAGACACTATACTTCTACTGATGCAGCCCAAAATCGCATTGGCCTTTTTAGCTGCCGCATCACACTGTTGACTCATGTTCAACTTGTGGTCTACTAGGACTCCTAGATCCCTTTCGCACATAGTCTCGTTCAGCCAGTTCTCCCCCATCCTATATCTATGCATTTCGTTTTTCCACCTTAAGTGCAGTACCTTACATTTCTCCGTATTGAATTTCATTTTATTAGCTTTGGCCCAGCTCTCCAGTCTATCCAGGTCATTTTGAATTCTGATCCTGTCCTCTAGGGTATTAGCTACTCCTCCTAATTTGGTGTCATCTGCAAATCTGATAAGTATGCCCCTAATTCCCTCATCCAAGTCATTGATAAAGATGTTGAATAGCACTGGGCCCAGGACAGAACCCTGTGGCACCCCACTGGTCACATCTTTCCAAGACGAAGAGGAGCCACTGCTGAGCACCCTTTGGGTTCGGCCGGTCAACCAATTACAAATCCATTTAGCAGTTAACTCGTCTAGCCCACATTTTACACGCTTGTTTGCCAGAATGTCATGGGGAACCTTGTCAAAGGCCTTACTGAAATCAAGGTATGCAATATCCACAGGTTCAAGGTGGTATGGTGGCATAGTGGTTTGAGTCTTGGACTATGACTATGGAGACCTGGGTTTGAATCTCCACTTGGCCATGAAACCACTGGGTGACATTGGGTAAACCACACACTCTCAGAAAACCCCATGATAGGGTCACTTTAGGGTCGCCACAAGTCAGAAACAACTTGAAACCACACAACAACGTGGTGGTGGTACTACACTCCAGACATCATATTCCCTTGCTGCTTTTAGGATGGGTGTGAATAAACAACTCTTCAATTTGCCCCTTTAATCATGTTTTGATATTTGACTACTGTTATTATCTGCATGTTTCTAGCCATGATTGTTAGTTCCTTTTGAGAACTTTATTCCGTGAAAAGTTGGCATAAAAAAAACCAAATGAATAAATAAAATGAATATGTATACACAAATCAACATCTTAATTACAAATCAGGGATCCTAAAAGCCTAATTTGGAAGTGGCAGTGTTGTTGTTGTTACTCCTACTGGGAGTTAGAAAGCCTTGAGTATCAAATTAATATTAATACCCCTAGTTATTATTCAGGTAGTTCCTGATCTAACTAACTTTTGCCAATCCCTTGTGGAACACTATTATTTAACATAGCAATAATAAAATATCACGTGTAAAGCTATATCATAGAATACCAAAGCCAGAATCAGCATGTCATAGTTTTTGTAATTTCTATGTATGGTTGTGAAAGCTAGAGAGTGAAGAAAGCTGACAGGAAGAAAATGAATTCATTTGAAATGTGGTGGTGGAGGAGAAATCTAGAGATACCGCAGACTGCCAAAAAGACAAATACAGGTCCCCTCCATATCCATGGGGATATGTTCCCAGAATTACCATCCATAAGTGAATCCATGGATAATAGCAAACTGCCAAAGAATACCACAGAATTGCACTGGAGGACCTAGAAAATGCTGGAACAGGACACCTTTCTAGGCATCTGCAGGCCCTCCAGTGCAACTCTATAGTTAACTTCCAGCAGAAGTTGACCACAGAGTTATGCTGGAGGACTTCTAGATGCCTAGAGAGAACCAATTTTTGCGTTGTTGTTATGGCCTTTTGCGGTCGGGTGTATTTTTTAGTAGAATGGTCTTATTCCAATAAAAATTCCAAAATTCCAGATGCCTAGAGAGACCTTCCACACCAACTGCACTTAAATGAATATGTGGTTATCAATACTGTAGATACAGATCAGTCTGAGATCAAATCAGACTTCAGCTCTCCCCAGAAGTCAAGACAACTAAACTCAGGTTATCATACTTTGCATGTATCATCAGATGACAGAACATGATAATGCTCTAGGAAGTAGAAGGCAGTAGAAGGAGGAAGACCACACGAGGGATGCACTGATTCAGTCAAAGAAGTCACAGTTGCTCTGTGTTTCCAAGACAGGTCTCTAATAGGGTCACCCTAAGTCAAGCTGAGCTGGCAGCACCATATCATCATCATCATACAAACAAAAACCACAACAGGGACCCTACCTCCCTATATCAGCCTGCCTGCAGAAGAAGCCCATCTCTCAATCCAACCACCTTCAGAAAGATGTGAGGATATAGGAGAGCCCCTTCTCTGTGGCTGCTTGCACATTACGGAATGCCCTTTCTGGGAAGATGAGGCTGGCTCCCTTCCTATTGTCTTTCCAGCAGCTAGCAAAGACCTTTTCATTCAGGCAGACGTCTAATAACTAACTGGGTCTCAATGGAGGTGCTGGACTTTCAGTTTAAAATGGTGTTTGGATGACTGTTTTAAATTACGAGTGTATAATTTTAAACTTAAAATGTACTGTTCTATTAGACATTTTAATACACTGTAAACTTCCTAGCATCCCACTTTTGGGAGAAAGGCAGAATAAGGATGATGATGATGAAGATGATGATGCAATTGCACCCTACTTGATAGTGATAGGACCTCTGATACAAGTGGTGATCGATAGCCATCCTGCCTGGTAGCCAACCATGGCGTTAACTTTGAACCCTAGTCCCAATCATGTTGGGCATTTCTACTCCTCCTGCCCTGCATGGGAGTCCTGCCACCACACAGGAACATCCAAAAAGGGGAAGGCAACTGTATGGGAGTCAGAGGCAATCCTCCCCAGACACCCGCCTCCAGCAAGCCCAATACCCAACACTTCCTGTTGCAATGTTGGGAGGGTCTGCAGAGGAAAACAGAGGTATTTGAGAACAGGAGAGGGTATGTGGGTGCTTGTGGGGTGTGGGTATTTTTTGCATGTTTTCAGGTATTTCAGGGCCTTTCTGGGTGGTCTGGGGGGGGGAACTGTCTGAAAATCATAGAAGCATAGATTTGGAAGAAGCCACAAGGGCCATCTATAGTCCAACCCCCTGCCCTGCAGAAATACACAATCAAAGCATTCCTGACAGATGGTCATCCAGCCCCTGTTTAAAAACCTCCAGAGATGGAGACTCCACCATGCTGAATTTTTTTTTAATGGGAGGCTAGGGAGCTTTGCAGGATGGGGGGGGGGGATTCAGGGACCACCAAAATAGGGTTCTGAGGCTGCATGTGATCCACAGGCCGCACTATGCCCACCCTTGACACACAGACTTGTCCAAGCCACCGTGGAATGATTTATAGAACTCAGTACCTCCCTGTTGCCCCACACACTGGTCTTTCCTCATTCCTCACTGGGCATCCAATGCTCACAAGTTCTGAAGTGAATGCGGGTAGGGTGGGGGAAGAATAAAACAGAGGGAGCTTAGCTACCTCTTAGAGCAGGCATTCAGCCTCCTTTCAATTTTTAAGACTGCCAGGGGCCAGCTGGGGCTCAGGGAGAGAAAGCAGTGACAGGCTCCATTATCAAGGAGGGTGTTTGGAGCTTTTCAGAAAACATTGCCTAAACAGAGACTTTTCAGACTCCTGTGGTTAAAAGAGAACAGTCTTCCACAACAGGCGTAGAAAGCAAAACAAAGTCCAGGGCAGGGTGAGACAGAGAAAAAGAGAGAAATAAGGGAACATATATCATGTGCCTCTTCGATTTTCTCCCCGGTCACAAACACAGTTTTTTTTAATATTAAGATGGGAGGGGCTCGGCTGGGCTGAGCTACATAAAGGGCTGCCAACCTTACTGACTGCAGGCGAAGTGGTGGTGGGTGTTTCAAAATAGACAAAGTCAGGACTTTCACAACACATTGGAAGCTCAGAATTTGGTGGCTGGGCAGATTAACACCTCTACCATCCATCCAGTCAGGCTCCCAAAAAACAGTCTGATAACAGGGGCTTTTTCATTCAAAACTCTTGAAATAACGTCTCTGTTAGCTTCTGAAATCAGACATGATCCAGCAAGTTCAGGTGGTATGGTGGCATAGTGGTTTGAATGTTGGGCTACAACTATGAAGACTAGGTTTCAAATCCCCACTCAGCCATGGAAACCCACTAGGTGACCTTGGACAAGTCATGCACTCTCAGTCTTGAAAACTCCATGATAGGTTCACCTTAGGGTCACCACAAGTCAGAAATGACTTGAAGGCACACAACAACAACACCCATCTCTATTTCCTCCTCCTTAAGGATAGTAGGGAACTTCAGTGGGTCTGCGTCACACTCTCTGAAGCTGGGAAAGAGGCCCTCAGCATGTGAGCAAGGTTTGTCACATGCTGGAGGCCTCCTTCCCAGCTTCAGAGCAATTCCAGCAGCAGTGGTAGCTGAGGCATCCAGAGATGGAACCCAGCATGTAGGTATGGACTCCTACGTTCCCATGCTGGACCCATTCAGGTTTTCTCCACATAATATGGGTTTTTCTGGGAATTTTTAAAAAATGCTGTAAAAAGGCTTCCTGCAGTCCCCCCAGCCAGCCAGCTTTGCCTCAGCCATCATTAAGATTGTCTGGAGGCGAAACAGGGCAAGAGCCCTGCTTTGTTTGAACTTCAGGGCTCCAAGAGGCGGGGGGAGGAGCCAGGGTAAATAGCCTGTCTAGACAAGCCCTGGACGACCATCTGTTGGGAGTGCTTTGCTTGGGTATTCCTGCATGGCAGGGGTTGGACTGGATGACCCTTGAAGTCTCCACCATCTCTATGGTTCTATGATCCTAAGGCACATAACAACAAAACATGGCTACCATGAGACTGGAAGTTGCTACAGGGGCCAATGATGGTTTAGGCCAGTAGATTTGGCTGTTGCCAATGTAGGCAAAAGAAGCTTTTCATGCAACAGACACTGTGACGAGGATGGCATTGGTGCCTTGAGGGCCAATTGGGATTTGCAGTCCATATCAGTGTTTACAGTGGTGCAAAAAAACAGGAACCATATTCTTCAACTTCTGTACAAAACAGACACTCCCCAAACAGGTTTCTCTACCTGAGCTGCAGAAAGCAAACAATTAGGAAGAAAAACACCGCAAACCATAAAAAGGATTTACAGGGTGGTGTAAATTCCAGCAGAAGAATTTATTCTTTTAGCCTTAAAAAAAAAAAAAAAACAACTCATGTCATGCCTTTCAGCCCAAGAAAGAGCACTTCAGATGGCTCAGAGGAGAAAAGAAAGTAAAATTGACATAAAATAGCAAATCAATAAAAATGATACAAAATGCGATGAAGTCAATCCCAGAACTCAAAAGCTCAATTAAAAACAGGTGCTAAGGGGCAGTAGAAAAGCAGAATGCAACATATTGAGTTGCAAAGCTTGGCAACACGGAGCACAGCCAGCCACGTGGGAAGCAGTTCAGGAACAGAACACTCTGCTTCCGGGATGATGAGCCTGTTCCAGGAGCTCAGTCCTCCAGCTGGTAATGTATGGCTAGACGAGATAGCTCTCTTTTCTTCCCCCAAAGGGACACCTGTTCTATACCACTCTGTTTTCTACACTTCTTTTTAAAGACTGTTTCTTGCACACTTTACAGAAAGTGTACCAGCACAAAAATGCAAGGGGACAGAACTGATCTGGTGCATCAAGACCAGATGCCATGGACATTACAAACAAAACAATCTGCATCAGAGATGGGGAAAGTACAGTACAGTCCATGGGCTGTTTGTGGACCCTATGATTCCTTTTGCGTCCCCTTGGGTTCCTCTTTTGGCCCCTAGCCCCCCCTTTTGTGGCCTCTGAAACCTCCAACTGGTCCCCCCAAAGACCTAGAATAATAGAATCATAGAGTTAGAAGAGGGCACAAGGGCCATCCAGTCCAACCCCCCTGCCATGCAGGAGGACGCAACTAAACCACTGCTGAAAGGTACCCATCCAATCTCTGTTGGATGACCTCCAAAGGAGGAGACTCCAGCACACTCTGAGGCAGTGTATTCCACTGTCAAAAAGCTCTTACTGTCAGGAAGTTCTTCTTAATGTTTAGACAGAATCTCTTTTCCTGTAGTTTGAATCCATTGCTCCATGTCCTAGTCTCTAGAGTGGCAGAAAACAAGCTTGCTCCATCCTCAGGATGACACACAACAATTCAGGAAGGATATTGAGAAGCTGGAACGTGTCCAGAGGAGGCGGCCAAAATGGTGAACTGTCTGGAAGCCCTATGAGGAGTGGCTTATGGAGCTGAGTATGTTTAGTCAGGAGGAGAGACGGTTAAGAGCAGACATGACAGCCATGTTTAAATACTTGAAAGGATGCCATATTAAGGATGGAGCAAGCTTGTGTTCTGCAGCTCCAGAGACTAGGACATGGAGCAAACCCCCATCTACCAAAGACACAATCAAATCATTCCTGACAGATGGCCATCCAGCCTCTGTTTAAAAACCTCCAAAGAAGGAGACTCCACCACACTCCCAGGCAGTGTATTCCACTTCCAAACAGCTCTTACTGACAGGAAATTCTTCTTAATGTTTAGACAGAATCCCTTTTCCTGTAGTTTGAATCCTTTGCTCCATGTCCTAGTCTCTGGAGCAGCAGAAAACAAGCTTGTTCCATTGTCATTATGACATCCCTTCAAATATTTAAATGTCTCTCTCTATATAATTTTCTTGGGTATGTTGCTGTTTCCAGTGTGCTGACTGGCTGCTTAGGAAACTGACCAATCAATCAAAGCTTCGTTGGGCAGCCAATCAGCACACGGGGGGGGGCGGCAACATGTGGACCTTTAAGTCCTTCCTAAACATGGCTACCAGCAGAGGAGGGGCAAGTAGTAGGGGGGATGTGGCGTCGTGGGGGGGGGCATTAAGGTGGCGCGGTGTGGGGTGGGGAGGTCAGCGAGGGGTATGGCAAGGTGCTGAGGAGCATGGGGTGGCAAGAAGCATGGGGGCACAGGGGGGGTGAGGTACACAGGGGGTGGCAAGGGGCATGGGGGGTGGCGAGGAGCAGCGAGGGGGAAGGTGGGGAGGTGGAATAGATGGCGAGGGGCGCAGTGGCACAGGGGGAAGGGAGGGTGGCGATGGGCATGGGGGCCAGCGTGGGGGAGCGGCATGTGTATCATGGGGGGGTGTAGGCCGTGGCAGGAGGAATGGTGTATGCTACACCGGTATAGCTAGTGGATATCATGTTACCTCTTAACCTTCTGTTCTCCAGGATAAACATTAACCTTCTCTTCTCCGAGATAAACCTGCCCAGCTCCCTAAGCTGCTCCAAATAGGGAATGGCTTCCAGACCTCCCACCATCCTGGTCGCCCTCCTCTGGACACGCTCCAGCTTGTCAATATCTTTCTTGAATTGTGGTGCCCAGAACTCAACACAGTATTCCAGGTGAGGTATGACCTTAATCCCCAATGTTAAAAAAAGGGTTTAGTGCACTTTTCAGTCTGTTTCTGCCTGAAAATTGCATGCACGTCCCCTCCATGCATGCAAAAAAGCCCTCCCCAACTCCCCACTCCCTCAAATACTTCTGTTTCCCTCTATTTTCCTTCTAAAATGGTGACAAGAAGTGATGCAATTTTTTGGTGTGGGCGGGTGAGGATGAAAAAATGGTCTCCTGCCTTCATGCAGTTGCCCATCCCAATCTACGTGCACCTATGGCCAAAACCTGGAAAAGTTACTTTTTTGGACTATAATACTCATAACCATGCCATGCTGTCTGGGGATTCTGGGCATTATAGTCCCAAAAGCTCCTGCCCTAGCTGCGTTCATACTAATCTCAGGTCACTGGCCCATTTCTCTCACAACTATCTATTTTGGCTGTTGGTGGCTCTGCAAGATTTCAGGCGGGAGAGAAGTCCCTTTCTCATCACTCATGACCTCATTTTTCTAAACTGGAGACTCCTGGGACTGAACCTGAGACCTTCCACACGCAAAAAACATGGGTGGTATGATTGTGCAAGATATTAGTTCTACCATCTTACAAAACATAGACTTCCAAGGTACAGGTCTTTGATGTTCTCACTGCTACCTTTTCTAATATGCAGTTCTAACATTTGTAGAAAGGAACAGTGTGACTGGTTTGGCCAAGGGGGAGAAAGAAGGAGGGAGACTGTGCTTCCTCAACTTAACTGGGAATTGGGTCAGGAAGTCACAGAAAATAGCAAAGCTGCATAAATACCAACTAGCTCTAGCCAGCACACTTCACAGGGAGAGGAAGTCTGCAGAAATCAAGCATGCAAAAGAGGGTGTTGGTGCTGGAAGAGCACAGATAACTCCTGCCTCAGGTCAAAGTGCCCAGAAACTTTACAATTTGAGCCCTGAGCAACTAAGCCTAATATGTGATTGGTGCCTCTGTCCAGTCCGCGTGTGTTATTTCATATCCTCCCAAACACCCTCGGTCAGATACTCTTTCCTTTAGTGTAAATGGCAGTTTATTGTTAAAATCTGGTCCAGCAATCTATGGTTTATACAGTAGTTCATCTTCAAACCCAAGTTGCAAACCATGGTTTGATCCTGGTTTATAATTATGCTTTTTGATAGGGATCTGCAACTCATCACTTGCCACTTTGAATGTTAACAGCAAGCTAAGGTTTATCTCAAACAGGACAGAACATCAAAGCATTCTCTGAGGATGCCAGCCGCAGATGCAGGCGAAACGTCAGAAAGAAACTACAGTATTCCAGAACACAACCTCACAGCCTGGAAAAAAACCAAGGAAACTCTATGGATGCCGGCCGTGAAAGCCTTCGACTTCATAGTCCATTACAATCGCAAGCCCCAGAAACTGGAAGGTTCCATGGGGTCACCACACGCCATTAACCCCAAATCTTGGAAAAGCTTTAAAAAAACCCTACAATTTGCCAGGGTTCCCTAGCCAGCACAGCCACTGGCAGAAAGCTCCACAGCCTGTCCTTCAGTGAATTAGTTACTTTTCCAAAACTTTGGGATCCTTCCTCCAAATCTCTCAACAGCCAGGCTCTGGAAGAGCCAAACCCTATACATGATGGGTCAAGGGCATGAATTCCTCTTCTTTTTCCCCACCCCAGCCCACCCCCACAATCCACCCATCAAGACAGGCTGTTAAACAAAGGACACCCAGAAAAAAGCAGGTATAAGGGAAGCTGAACTCTTTCCTCACAAGCCATTTGTCCACTTTCTGGCTGGCTTTTCTGCCTAGACCAACATGGAAAGGAAAGCAACCGATGGCCCTCGTGATCTCTTCCAACTCTACAGTTCTATGATTCTATGACAACTTTGAATTGACTGGCAAGGGAAGGTTTGACAGCCCCACTTATTTGTGCACCCCAGTGATGTACAACAGGTAAAAGCATTGAAGACAATACAGAGATTTTAAAAAACTTTTAAAATACTCTTTAAGAAATTCTTAAAACAAACTAAAAACAGTCCTTTGAACCAACTAATAACAAACGATTAAGATAAAGCAGTTTCAAATACCATTGCCTCCAACTGTGGCTGAGAGACTGTGGCTTGCCCAATCAACCAGGAGGGTTCCACGACAGAGTGCGGATCCAGACCTTGGTCTTCTAGAGTCCCAGTCCAACACTCAAGCCACTTTGTTAAGCTGGCTGTTGGTACCGTAAGCATATCAAGAGTGCCATGCAAAACACGGCGAAAGATTCTATTCTTTCATCATGCCAAAATATTAGGCTTTAGGCTTGACACATTGAGGTTCGTCTATTGAACATCTGCATTTAGTGCCCCACCACCACATCTGAGGCTGCCATTCTAGCTAGGACATTACATTCTCCTTTACAGCACTGTTACTTTGTGTTTTCCCCACCCCCACAGAAAGTCATTAGTGCCCTTGATGGGAGAACAGGAGTCTTATTTCACCCTCCAGCAAAGTAATCAGGTAACTCCTGACCCAGTTACAACCTGGTGAGCTGCAGGCTCCGACAGGTACTTTTGGTGACGTCAAGAACTGGCTAGAGTAGAGGCCTCAGCTCTCTGGGAGTGAGGGCCCACTGTAAAAATCAACAATCTGAAGTCAGAGCCATTACATAACTGCCAGTTAGGCACAATGAGGATCAAGCTCAGCAGTAAAGCTTATTGGGAACCAGGCGTTAAAAGGGCAAGTTCTCCCACCCTCTAAAAGGGTAGCAGTCTAACAAGGCTAAAATATCTTGGTTGCCTCTGGCAAGGAAGCATTTCTTCCAGCTGACCACAAGGAAAAGCTTTTTAAGGGGCTCCCCCCACTAATCCCCACACTTATGTCATACATGACTAATACTGGTATGCATGATGACTGATTTTTTGTGGACTAGTACCTTCTATGAATTTATTTGAAAAGCCACACCTATGTTTCACAAAAAAGAATCACCCACCTATTTTGTCCACTGTACAACTCAAGTGGCACTAACATTTGTCAGAAAGGTATGTGGACGAGTCAATTTTCATACAAACTAATAAAAGAGGAAGAAAGAAGAGCAGGATTATTCCAAAGCACATGATCATCAACTGGTCTTAGCTCTGTGACATGAATATCCAGATTAACAGCAAAATAAGTTGGTGGCGGTGGCTATCATTTCTTTAAAAATATACCCTGGACTTTCCTGGATTACTGAGTTCTTCGGAAGCTGTCAAAATTTTATTTATTAAAATATTTATACCCACCCTCTACGGCAAAGAATAAATTGCAAATGTAGGGCCACAGACATACACAATAATTATGGTATTTCTGCAAAACAGGTGTGTGAGAGATTGAGAGTGAGAGAGGGAGAAAGGAAAAAAAAAGAGAGAGAGAGAGAGATGGTCACATCTAGAAATGAACAGATATCCCATTCGCATATGCTGAGGTACTAATAAAAATTGCTCCCTTGAGATAATTTTACTTGTTGCTGTTATGTGCCGCAAGTGGCTTGGACTTATGGCGACCCTATGAATCAGAGCCATCCAAAAGAACCTGTTATTAACAACCCCGGTCAGATCTTCCAAACTCAGGGCAACCGTGGCTTCCTTGACTGAGTGAATCCAACTGTAACATGTTCTTCCTCTTTTATGTGCCTTCCACTTTCCCCAGCACTGCCATCTTTTCCAAGGAGCCACATCGTCTTTTGATTTTCCAGGGAGAGTTCAGCAATTTGCTGTTATTCCTGGACCAACATATTTGCTCTTACTATCCATTTTTAAAAAAAAACTCCAGCATACAGTTGCTAACTATACTGTTAAAATAACAACTGTAAGGTTCCATCTGTGTTGTAATTACTGCCTCCCCCCGCTCCATACTACTTTCTTTCTGCAAAAGCATATTTGTTTTCACAGGTTATATGGCCTCTCCTGAGTTAGAGTAGTGGAAGGAAGGTAGGGAAAGTTGGTTTCCTATCCTGAGACTTAGAAGACTGAAGCTGTTGCCACACTGCAGAATTAATGCAGACATCTCTTTAACTACCATGGCTCCATCCTATGGAATGCTGGGGTTTGTAGTTTG
The DNA here is from genome assembly GCA_030847615.1 of Gambelia wislizenii. Taxonomy (NCBI): domain Eukaryota; kingdom Metazoa; phylum Chordata; class Lepidosauria; order Squamata; family Crotaphytidae; genus Gambelia; species Gambelia wislizenii. The sequence goes on along the minus strand of JAUMIR010000001.1, from coordinate 495,687,381 downwards.
TTGTGGCAGCAGAGCTCTCTGACAGAGAAGGATAGATATGTTACAAAACTACAAATCCCAGAATTCCATAGCATTGACCCACAGCAGGTAAAGTGGTATCAAACTGCATTATTTCTGCAGTGTGTCAGCAGTCTGAGATGAAGATTGCCCAATGGCTCACAGAAATCTTTTCAGACCACAGCTCAGTGGTTGCAAAATTTGTATATACAATGCCATCACCATGTGTATACTACAGACAAACGCTTGAAATAATAAGAAACCCTTTATGCAACAGATGTTTAGTCAAACACAAAGAATTGTGTGTGCCTACTGCATGGGGTTCAATCAAAGCATCCCTCTACAGCTAACTTTTTAACTCTTGCCCCCTTCTAACAGTACTTCAGGATAACTTTGGAGTTCCTTAACACTGTGTGAAAACAAAAACAAAAAATCCCTTTCTATTATTCAAAGAAACTCATTAATTAAAAAACAGAGAAACCCCCTTATACCTCCAACTCAGCCTTGCAAGCAAGTCTACCAATGCTACAAGTCCATAAAGGTTTTCTTTGCTTGCCTGCACACCTTGTTCACATCTGTGTTGTATGTCTGTGTCCCAAAAAGGAGTGGGGAAAGGAATCAAAACCCCTTTTGCAACGCTTCCCTGTCTGGTTGCTTTTCCCAAGTTGTTTGCAACTGGCCTAAAGCTCTACTGTTTCTCCTGAGTAGAGCAGAGCCACTGAATTTAATGGAGGTGTAAGAAAAGGGGGACCAAAGACTGCAAGTGTCCACTGGAAGTCTTTTTATGGCTCTAGGCCACCCCCCGTTTTTTATTTGTTAATTTTTCCCCCCAAAAATATTTTTGTCCCCAAATGCCCCCAAACACCCACTAGGAGACATGGGGGCAATTTCATCACTTTCATTCTTTTTTATCCCAGGCCATTTTCTTATAGGATATAACCTGGAAGTTGATTTCTGGGTAACTTCCTATAACTAAAGAAAGGGGGAGGGCTCTCCTGGGCCTAAAATAGCCCAGAGATGGACAAAAACTTGTCCAAAAATGTTTTGCAAGGAGGTGCAGCTTCCCAATTTCTCCCAAGAGAGCCAATGTGGGCCCCTGACCATTGCCAACCCCTGATTTAATGGGTCTACCCTAGTTGGGGCTGACCAATAGAATTTAGGTCATTATCCTTTAGGGCTATAGAACCTTTATTTAAAAGCAGAGACCAAGCACACAGCTCCACAGTCTCCTCTCTTGGAGGTGAAATGCCACCAGCTCTTCCAGGCTTCAGAATTAAAAAGACTGAAGCAATGGTGAAGACAGTCCCAGCATCCCTTTAGCTCCCCAGACCAAGAGCAGAAGAATCCTGTTGGTGCCCAATACCAGCGGCTGCACTTTTCCCAGGATTGCACAACAATGGAGAGGAAACGCAGAAAGAATCTTCCAGATCAGAGTAGCCTATTCCTCCAGTGCCTGACTTTTTCATGGGTACTGTGCCCGAGGCCTTTTTCCTCCTAAGTACTGCCCTATCTGTCCTGCTCTCATTCCACAGAGTGCAGGAGAATGACCAAATGGTTAGAACAAGCATGCATGTCCCTTGGGCATCAGTTTGGGACCAGTAATTGAAACAGTTAGGGGATATATATATCTTTTTTAAATTACAACTCCCCAGACTGTCTGGCTTGAATGACTGAAAAAGTATTTTTTTCAAGCTCTGTTTGAGAACACAACATGTTTTTATTTATTATTTATATATTAAAATCCTAGAAACGTGCCCTGCCCAGTGCAGCTGTGTTCTCAATATCATGGCCTCAGTGCTGGTGATCCCTGCTTGCTCAAGGACAGCAACATTTGTCACATAGTCAGTCCAGTGTATATTTAGGATAGTGTGTATACAGCGCTGATGAAAGCATTCAGGGAGTCATAAGTGTTGGCGATAGGTGACCCATGTTTCAGACCCATAAAGGAGAATAGACAGTACAATGGTTCTATACACACTGATTTAATAGTACTCTACGGTGAACTCGCCACGGGTCAGCATAAGAGGGGCTCTCCAAAAAAGTGTTACAAGGACTCCCTGAAACAACATCTCAGGCTCGGCCAAATTGATCACCAACAATGGTCCGCTCTGGCCTCACATCAGGAGACATGGAGACGCACTATCCACAATGCTACAGCCTTATTTGAGAACTCACGCTGAACAAGTCTTGAAGAGGAACGACAACGCAGGAAGAATCACAACCCAGAAACATCACCCAAGGAGACCTGCTGTGCTTTCTGCAACTGGACTTGTTTATCTCAGATTGGCCTTTTTAGTCATCAACGCACTTGCAGAAAGTGCGGGATGAGATCTTCCTGAATCTTCGTTTGCGAAGAAAAGCCAGAGAGAGGGATATTAAAATATTTCTATCCTTATTTGGGGGGGGGGCAATTTCTGACATTAACATTGTCAAATTAATTTTCAAGCCTAACCTTTTCTGCTCCTAAGAGTGGGGACAACAGACACATAGGCCTAAATCCAGTTGTAAGTTCTGGCTAGAATCCATTGTGTCAATTGCTGAATAGGAAGTCAATGCTTACCTAAATGACATTGATTCAAGGGGACTACCCTTGCTGGGACTAGCAATTGGATTTCAGCCATGCTTATACGAGAGCTTCCATTTTCCTAACGTTTTCCTATTTTTCTAACAGCAAATGTGATCACTGCAATGACAATTTGGGCTGATTTTCCTCTTGTTATTGTAATAGTCTATAATATATGAGTTTTATTAGTGATCATTTAATGTGTTATACAGTATTTTTTTCCATTTCTGTTATGGGAACAACATAGAACTGGAGTACAGTATTGTAAACAAGAGTTAAAGTCTATGCCAAAATAAAATAAAATAAAATATTTCTATCCTGCCCTACATCTGCTGTACACATACACATAACTTCCGCAAACACTGTCTGGCTGTGAAAGACCATGACTCCCAATTGAAATAAAGGCTGACCCTCGTATCCACAGGGGATATGTTCCATGGATAACTGAAACCGTGGATAATAGGAAACCTATTCTTTTCAATGAAATGAACACCAGAAATTGACCATAGAATCACACTGGAGGACCTAGAAATGCCTAGAGAGGACATATACTTCTGGACATGGAAAAGTGAAACCGCTGATACTGAATCTGTGGAAACGGGGGTCCCCCTGAATACTGTGACCAAGCTGATGCAAAAGCTCTTATCTGAGGTCTTGACAGGGAATGGTTCAGTCTCTCCCTTTCTGACACACACACACGAGAAACAGCTCAGACAGAAATGAGGGTTTGGGTTCTAAAGTTTTGATTCGCAGTGCTGATATCCCTTTATCCATTTTGCTGTGCAAAGGGAATGCATCATCCATTTCTCAGAGAGAAACCCATAGTCATCTGTTAGAACTGAATGGTAAGAAACTAAGGCAAAAGGAAATATACTTATTTGCATAACACATAGCTGACCTTTGGAATTTGCTAGTAGAAGATGTGAAGCCTGCCAATTTGGACAGCTTTAAGATGAGATTGGTTAAATTTGGGAGGATGGGGCCATCACTAGCTACTAGAATCACAGAATCGTAGAGTGTAAGGGGCTGTAAAGGCCATCTAGTCCAGGAATGCACAAGTCAGGAAGGCTATATACATACATACATTGCTATTGTAGTGTGCCTTCAAGTCATTTCCAAGTTATGGCAAGCCCATCAAGGGGTTTTAGCAAGATTTGTTTAGAAGGGCTTTGTCTTTGCCTTCATTTGAGAGAATGTGACTTGCTCAAGGTCACCCAGTGGGTTTCTACGGCTGAGCAGGGATTTGAACCTTGGTCTCCAGAATCAGAGTCCAATGCTCAAACCACTGTACCACACTGGCTCTCACATATATATGAACATACATACAAACATTCCCTTCAGCACCAGAGGCATCATATCTCTGCATACCACATGCTGGAGAGTTCAAATAGGTGGGCTCTATTACATTGGTATCCTGCTTAAGAGAGCCACATAGGAAACTGGGTGGTCACTGAGTAAACAGAGCGCTTGACTAGAGGGGCTGCTGGTCTGATCCAGCACAGCTCTTCTCATGTTCATATTGGTGGAGACCTTCTGGGCACCTCAGTCCAATTCAAAGCTTGCATTTATAGCCAAAATCTCACAGCCCAACCCTATGCATGTTTACCCAGAACAGGGATTGGAAATTTGTCGCTCTCTGGGTGTTGCTGGACTGCAATTCCCATCAGCCCCATCCAGCACAGAAAAATGATGAGATTATGGGAGCTGCAGTCCAATAGTATCTGGAGGACCTCAATTTGCTCATTATTCAAGTTGTCCACCTCCAAGTTCATCTGAACTCATTTCTAAGTAATCACTACCCAAATACACCTCTGGCCACTGCCTTAGTTCTGAATAGAAAGTGAGACAGAGAATGTACATATGACAGAGCATGTCTAAGCAACCAGTTTAAGACAAAAGAAATCATATTGCTACACTTCCTTAAAAAAAACAAGGGGGAGAAATCTTTCTGCTAGATTTTCCATATTATGCCTAAAGCCACCTCAGTGTCTGTGGTTAATTATCTTAGCCCTTCAAATCAGTCATTCTGATCTGTCTCTTAGAGTCACGGAAACAGAAATTCCAACTCTCTGGCCCAGCCATCCAGAAATGAAATGAAAAGTCCTTACAGATCAGCCAAACTGTAAGATGAAAGAAGATTCCTTCTGATTTTATCATAATAGTCGGCAACCCTTTGGAGCCAGCAAGCTAGCAGGACTAAGGTGTGAGGCTGTGAGAGCAGCATCCCTTACGTTATCTTAGGGCTGTTGCACACATAACTCTCCTGGTTGCTTAGCCCACAGGTTGCAGGATCACACCCTTCCCCCTGCCATCCCATCTGGAGTATGAGTTCCTCTGCCAGTCTAACATCATGGTGGAGCACAACTACATTAGCACCACCACTAACCATTTAAGATTCATTCACTTCTCAACTAATCAGTTAACTGGCTTCGAACCATGGCGGAGGAGAGTGGTTTTTCAAATAGAACCTTTCTGATTTAGAGCTTGGTCTCCTGGCCACTACAGTAAGAGTGGTGGTGGTGGTGGTGATGTTTATTTATAACGCCCTTTTCACCAAAGGGCAGAACATCAACATATACAATCAAAGACAAGGACAACAAAACAGCACTATATATATACATGAAGTAAAATGAAAGGACACCACCAGCATTCTACCCATTTATGTGTAAGCTCAACAGTGAAGAAAGCTGATAGGAAGATAATCGACTCATTTGAACTCGTGTGGTGTTGGAGGAGAGTTCTGTGAATAACCTGGACTGTCAAAAAGACAAATAAATGGTTCCTAGAACAAATCAAGCCCAAACTTTCCCTAGAAGCCAAAATGACTAAACTGAAGCTGTTGTACTTTGAACATTTCATGAAAAGACATGATTCACTAGAAAAGACAATACAGCATGACCCCCATATACATGGGAGATATGTCCCTAGATTTACCATGGAAACATTAAACCATGGGTACTAGTGAACCCTATTGAAATGTAGAAAACATCTAGAGAGGTGTTATCTTTAGGATTCTCTAGGTCCTCTAGCACTACTCTATGATATGCTTGGACTGGAAATTGTTCATTCTACAGCATACCACAGAATCACATTGGAGGACCTAGAAAACACCTAGAGAGAACATATTTTTTCAGACATGGGTTAAGTGAAACCATGTGTACTGATCCTGCAGATACGGGGGTTGTACTGTAATGCTTGACAAGGTAGAAAGCAGTAGGAAAAGAGGAAGACCACACTACAAGTGGATTGATTCAGTCGAGGAATCCATGATTGTCCTGAGTTTGCAAGCACGGAACAGAGCTGCTGAGGATCAGTTTCTTGCAGGTCTTTCATTATAGGGTCACCATAAATTGATGTTGACTTGGCAGTAAATAACAACCACCACCAGATCATGACCCTCTTCAGCACAAGTAGCGCTAGCAACAAACTGCCAAGCAGTCAAATCAAGCCATGCTCACCCACCCGCAATTCCTACCATGCCAAATAATAATAATAATAACAATAACCACAGGAAGTTGTTTCACATCTCTATAGCCAAAAGGGAACAGAGTGAGAAGCTGGCTTTCTAGATTCAGAGCAGACAACTATAAACTTACAGATCAGTTGTTTTCAAGTAGGGAAGCTCTAGGTGTTTGTCAACTCCCAGCTGCCAGTATCACACCACCAGCTGTGCTGGCTGAGGACTTCTAGAAGTTAAAATCCAATGACATCCAGTGCCTCTAGTTGAGAACCACTGCTCCAAATATTGGATTCTAGCTCCCACCAACCCCATCCAGCCTGGCAATGGATGAGGAATCATAGGAATAGCAGTTTATTAGGATTTGGAGGACCAGAGATTTCCCAGCACTGTTCTAATGCCCAACTAATCAGGAGCCAAGATGAAGAGGGGTGTGGTGTACCCTACTCCTGGATCAACTCTCAGGTCTCAAAACTAACCCAACTAACCCGGGAGCAATATTGCTTTCAGTCTATAAAAACCATGAAGAACTGGCAGCTGGCAAGAGAGGGAAGCCAATGTTTTTTTTCCTCTTCTTAGCTGCAATTATGCAACAGCAAAAGTGTTGTGCAATGCATAACAAACCCTTTCATCCTTTTTGTAATTGATTATTACGCAGACCAGTAACTGAGCCACAGAGAAGCCAAGGGCCACCTAGCAAGCCCTGAGCCTGAACCAGGACCGTAGCCTGGCTCCACCCGAAGATCTTGGTCTCCTGGACAACCCTGGCTCACCTCCAAAGAAGGATCTGCCAACACGCTGGTGGGGCACTAAGCTCTGCAGCAGACACTGAATTCCTGGTCCAGCTGGGACCTGCATCAAGCATTTCTTTCCTTCCATGTCTGCCAAAAACCTTCATTTTAAAAAAGAAACACAAAGCTGAAATCCACAGGAAGTAGAATTATGCTCTAAGGCCATATATAAATGGAGCTTTGGAAAGTTACTTTTTTGGACTTCCAACTCTCAGACTCACCCAGCCAGCATGATTTTTGAAGATTTGGTTCTGAAGGCATATAGCATCCTGTATAACAGGGGTTGGGCAACTGTTGCAGGTCCAGGGCCTAGGACCCTCTGGAGACTGCAGTGGCTACTGAAAAATAAAGCAACCTGCCCCCAAAGCACCAGAAGTCCACTTTGGGTTCTCAAAATGGGTATTTTCTGGTGTACAGGGAGGCCTTACCACTGATTTAAAAGGTAAAGTGTTACACTTGGAAATTTTCCAGGCACAGCAATTCAACCTCTCTTTTGCAGGGGGCAGAAAAAGATTAGTCTAGGGATTTTGGAGGTATCAGGGGCCACAAATAACATCCTTTGGTGAAAAGGGCATTATAAATAAACAACATTATCTTCATCCCCATCCTCATCAGTACTCTTGATAATATATCTGATACTTGGGACAAACCAACAGCATTCCAGCCAACAGTCGAACCCCAATATCCACAGAACCAATATCCATGGTTTCAGTTATCTGTGGCTGGAAAAAATAGGGACACATACCACAAAGTCATGCTGGAAAATGCTTAGAGGCATCCTCTCTAGGCATCTTCTAGGTCCTCCAATGCATCTCTATGGTATGTTTGTACCAGAAGTCCTTTATTTTAATAGGGTTCGCTATTACCCATGGTTTCCAGTATCCATGGTAAGTCCGGAAACCAAACCCCCACAGACACAGGGATCTGTCTGTATACGTGTGTGTGTGTGTGTGTGTGTGTGTGTGTTGGCTGGAATCCTGTTGCTTTGTCCCAAGCAGGGAAGATCCACTGAATTAGTTGCTGAATGATGAGACTAGCTGATTCAATGGCAGGACTAACAGTTTAGGCTGTGATAGCCTTTGTGGCTGAAGAGCGGGATAGAAATACCTAAATAATAATAATAATAATAAGGTGGCTGCCTCAGTTCAATCTCTGAAAGGCAGGCATAAGGGGACCATGTAGTACAGCACGGGTGAGCAACATGCAAAGGTCTGGGGATCACACACAGCTTGCTGGACTTCAGAGGGCCAAACATCCCTCTATCAATTCTGATGGGGGAATTAATTTTTACTCTATCTTCTGTTCACACCCCACAATATGTTTTAGATCTAGGTATGTTTTTCCTTCTCCCACCCCCAGCTAGAAGAGACCACTGGAAGGATAGCAGAGAGGAGTCTTGCTTGGCCTCCTGAAAATGCATACACAAGTGGGGTGAAATGGGTGCATGGCGATATTAGGCAACTTCTGTACCATAACACATAGGAATTTCCAAGAAAACAGCAACTAAATCTTGAAACTGGGAAATGGAAGAAAGATGGGAAGAAGTGATAGATGGGATTTGTGGGGGAAATGCAGTGAAATAGAGACTGACAGAATGTTCACATCCCTATCCTTCAGGAAATTGTTTTTAAAAACTACAATTCCCAGAATTCCCCATCCATAAAACCTAGCGGCAGGAGAATGCTGAAAGAGATAGCTATGGTAGTTTGCTTCACTATAAAAAGAGAGAAGGAAGAAAAGGAGGGCTTTGGGGTACCTTAGAACTAACCAACTGATTTCACAGGCTACAGCCCACTTCTTCAAATGCATCTGGAGAAATAGGCTGTAGTCCACAAAAACTTGTGGTGAAATAAACTTGAGGATTCTGGAAGTTGTAAGAAAAAATTGTACCTTTCCCAAGCTCTGTACCAGACTGATAGTGACTTGCTGTCCACCCAGGACTGGTCACAAGAGGATGGGATCAAACTAGCCTGGGGTTTTTTTGCTCCTAGGGCCTAAACTTCAATCAACAACACAGAGTCAATCAGCTCAAGCATGTGAAAAAGTCCAAGGCTGTTCCACCAGGTGACCCCCCACCAACTAAATCCTACCCACTCACCTAAGAAAGGTCAAGTGCAACAGAAAAGGATAACCAAAATGGAGCATATTAAATGGCTTTTCCAGAGGACATTCTCTCTGATGAGATGGGACAGGTCAGGTGAGGGGTCCTCAGGGTAAAACTAATTCACTGTGTCAGTCCCCATCAAGTAAGATGTTGGGCGGAAGATAGTTCTCCCTTCCTTCAACACCTGCACTTTCACTTTTTTTTCTAGAGGAGGGGAATGAGGTTTACTTTCCACCATTCATAGCCAGCATGATTCGGGCAGTTTCACTGCTTGCAATGAAATAAACATATTCCCCATTTGCTGTAGAAATGAACCTGGAAGCAACCTAGGCCTGAAGCAAAACAGATTCCCAAATAGCACTGCTACAACCCACATTCCTGCTCCACTCTCCCATTCCTTTCTCCCCTCTACTTGCCACCTGTTACCTTTCCTTTTTCCCTGCAGCTCTCAAGATATCCCAGCCACCTGTCTGGCAATGACAGCAAGAGATATGGGAGCCATCGAAGCCCTAGATGGGTATTCAGCTGCTTCATTTTAGGTCTAGAATTATTGGGGGGGGGGCAGAGAACATGCTTGCAAGCCCTCCCACCAGCCCACTCTCTCCCCAACCTTTCTGCACTGAGAGGAGAAGACTGAAGGGGGATTCTATTGCAAGTAGAAGATGCCTTTGGATCTCTCCACTCAAGATGGGAAAGTTGGAGGCTGAGAGGACAACACAGCTGAGAGCACAGCTTCCCCAAAAGAGCACATGAAAGACCCACATAGCACCATGTCAACCTCTGTAAGGTGGTCTTGGGTTGAAGCAAGGGTGGGGAAAGACTTACTCAGGGACAGCACGCAACCCCTCCAAACCCAGTTTTGCAGCCTTCAAACCGTCTAGAGATCCTCTCAAACTCCTCTCCATTTTTTTTTTTTGTCTAGATGGTTTTGGGGTGATTTTCCACCCACAAATGGCCTAAAATCTGCCAAAAACTCCCATAAATCTGATAGTTTAACTCAACACCTCTCCCCCTGCAATTCCTTGCCATGTGGGAAAAACTTCCAAAATTGGACACAAATGGTGACTGGAAGTGACATCTCATCATTTCTGGTACATCGTTTCTCATCATCTCCTGCCTGTCTGTCTATCCCTGGGTTAAAAGAGGACTCCTTTGCTCCCTTCCAGATTTGATGGATTTCAAAGTAGGAGAGGAGTTTACAATCAGCCAAGGTGACCCCTCCCCTCCTTCATCAAACACAGGCTGTCAAATCCAGCAGAAAGAAGCTTCCAGGAGGCCCATCTCAGCAAGACAGTTTGAGGCTCCCTTCACACTTCCACATTTAGTGAGTATGTTAACAGCTTTGGTACCCAAGAACCAGCACAAAAAATACCCAAGAGCCACTTGCAATGCCTCAGTTGGACTTGAGTTTCTGAAAAAATCAGGCAGGATTAGGAAATGGTACCCTATTTGGTGACATGTTATGCGGGAGGAGGATCCCTATCCATCTGTAAAATACCTCCTCAACCTTCATTTGCATACAGGGAACAAACCAATGCATACTTGTCATTGTCAGTGCAAGCTCCAGGAACAGAGATTCCACCTCAACATTAGGAGGAACTTTTTGACAGTAAGAGCTGTTCGGCAGTGGAACGCACTCCCTCGAGCGTGGTGGGGTCTCCTTCCTTGGAGGTCTTTAAACAGAGGCTGGATGGCCATCTGTCGAGGATGCTGGACTGGATGGCCCTCGTGGTCTCTTCCAACTCTGCAATTCTATGATTCTATGATTCTATGAAATAGTCCCAGGAAACATTGGCAGGTGCTGGCTTCCTTGTCAGTGCAGGTTGAAATCCAAACCATTTCAGGTTGCTGAACCCTGCCCCAAAATATAGCCAGAAAACTGGACTGCTCCTTTAAAGTGTGGAGTAAATAACAAATGGATTCACCACCTGTCAGGGTCCAGGACATGGGAAGCAAGGTCTCTGAGCAGAAACGCCAGGGCCAGGGCAGGTAGGGAGGCGGAGAACCAGAACCTTGAGGCTAGAGGCAAGGCAGGCCCAGAAAGCAAGTACCAGGTCAGGGACACAGGAGAAAGAGTCCACAGTCCAGATAGGGTCAAAGACAAGCTGAAGTCCCAAAAACAAGCCAAAGTCAAAACACGTATCAGGAGTCCAGAGGGCCAGAGGCAAAGGCAGGTCCAGGAAGGGAGTGCCAGGTCACGAACAAGGGAGACAAAGAGTCCAAATAAACCAAAGTCCAAATACAAGCCGAGGTCAGAACACATACCAGGAAAGGGGGGGCAGAGGCAAAGGCAGGCTCAAGAAGCAAGCAAGGGTCCAAATGTGATGAAGCAGTAGCAAGTCAAGTCAAGTGATCATGGTCCAAGGAGCAGCTACAGACAGCATAGAAGACCGTATTGCTGTGGCAAAAGCTGAGGGGAGAATACTGCTCTTAAATAGCAGTTCCCTTGGCTGCTCCAGGTGTGCTGCGTGATTGCAGCTGGTTGTGCCTGACAACTTGGTCCTTGTCCTTTCAAGATTTCCACAACCAGGGTTTAGTCCTGCACAGAGAGGCAGAGCCAGCTTTTGCAGCCAGGGGCCTAGTCCTGCAGGGAGAGGCAGATCCTGACACCACTCCACCGACATGGAAGCCACCAACCACCATGGTCAGAGACACTTCCCACACCACCTGTGCTACATGCCTGCTGTGGTTCTGTATGGAAGTTACACTGCAGCAAAGAAAAAGAGTGGCCCTTGTTTTCAAGCCCATGCAGTTGAGTTTACAGCCATGGGGACAAAGGGACAGAGGACTTCATAGCACTCAGTCACTACACCGGCTCTTTTCAGCTGCAGGCAGGCAATCTTTGCTAGCATCTTTGATGTGTTTATTTTAGGCACCCCCTCCCTTTGCAAAAAAGGGCTCCTTGTATCATGGAAATAACACAACCCAAAGTCCCCCTCACTCCAGAATTCATCACTCACGTCTCCTTCCTCTGACTGCCATATGCTTACAAAGTCCTGCAGGGGTACCACAATATTGTGTTACTTCATGCTGTTCAAGTGACCATCATGATGCGCTCTCCCTGCTAGGAAAGTGGTCTTTGTTGCTTAAGACTTGATCTCAGAGTCACAGAGGCTGATCATATGTAGACGGTATCTAGTGAAACTGATTGCCTTGGACAGCGGTGGACATTCCTTCTTTGGAGGTCTTTAAACAAAGGCTGGATGGGCATCTTCCAAGAGAGCTTGGAAGAGTTCTCCTGCTTGGCAAGGGGTATGACTAGATGGCCCTTGTGGTCCCTTCCAACACTGAGATTGTATGATTCTATGCCAGGCAATACCCCTATTCATTCCCAACCGGGAGGATCCTACAGCCTTTGCAACACTGTCAGCATTGCACAGAGCAGCAAATCCAAAACAAAAACCACATCACAAAGAAAACCCTGAGACGGCCTCAGAACCAAAACAAGCATCTGCAGAATTGTGATATCTAACCATGCTGCAAACTCTGTAACTGCCTTAATCTGATCTTGCTTCCTGCAAGCTATTCTTAATGCAGGGATAAACTTGTGTCCTTTTAATCAGGCCCTATAAATGTCACATTCCTCTGACACCCTGCTGAACTTCACCAAACCGAGAAGTACCAAGAGAAAAAGGTGTGGCGATGCTTCACGCCCCAAGCACTGTTCAGGTGAAAAGAATGTCAGAAGACCAAATCTCCTAAGGAAAGTAAATCATAAACATGCCAGTTTAAAAACCAAGTTAATGTGACAGTGACTTTAGGCCCAAGGAAAAGGATACCAAAATGAAGAATCCAGCACTGTTCAATTAAGAATTCCAGAGCAAACATGAAACTGTTATCACAAGTCAACTAACAGTCCTAAGGACTGTTTTTCCCCCCCAATAGCTTAAAAGTTCAAGGCACATAAACACAGCTTTAAACGTTTAATCACCACACTGCTTTTACTGAACTGGCTTACTGGGCAATTTTATTAAAAGACTGTGGAGCGTCTGTTTTGAAAAAGCGAGCCTGGAACATGCTTCTGCTTCTTGTTCCAAGCTGTAACCCAGTGCTACTGTGGGCCCTGCACATAAACTGTTGTTGTGACATGGCCCCAAGTTTACAGGGATCCGATCCTAGGATTTGCCTGGCAGTTTCTTCAGAAGAGTTTTGCCACTGCCATTCTCTCAGGCTGAGAGAGTGTGACTTGCCCAAGGTCACCCTGTGAATTTCCATGGCTGAGTGTGGATCCAAACTCGGAACTTCCAGTTTCTAGACCAACGCTGAAATAACTACACCACTCTGGCTCTCAACAAAAGAGACACAGGCTTTGTTGTTGTAATGTGCCTTCAAGGTAACCCTAGCCTAAGGTTTTCTGGGCAAGGAATGATGGGCAGAGGGAGGTTGCCACTGCATTCCTCTGAGGGTGAGTGAGTGTGACTTGCGCAAGGTCACCTAGTGGGTTTCCAGGGATATGCAGGGATTTGAACCCTGGTCTCCAGGAGTCCTGGGCCAACATTCAAACTGCTACTACGCTGGCTTCTAAACTACTGCACAAAAAATCCTGGAGAGTATGTCTCAACATACAGTCAATGCACAGGGTTCCCTGGGGCATCAGCTGATGACATTCTACCAACCCACTTACTTATGTAAATACAGGCACACAGTCAAAATGCCCTGGACACAAAATGCTATTTGAAAACACAAAAATTCTAGACCAGGCCAACAACTATCATATCAGAATACCCAGAGAAGCTATTGAAATCCACAAACCCCTGGACCGCTTCAACAGTAAAGATGAAACCCTAAAAGTAAACAAAATCTGGCTGCCAGTTTTAAAATACAATAGAATCAAAACTTAACACTTACAAAGGAATTCCACCCAGGGACAGGGGGATTCCCAACAGATAATGGCCTATCAACCAACCATCAGCCAAACAGACACTAACGAGCCTTGCATTTCTATACCCAGAAACTAACCATTCAATTACATAAATTTATATATACTCCCCAACAGGGGTTCACAGCACATAAGCTCCACACACACCCCTACCCAACCATTCTCTGAATATGCCAGCCACAGATGCAGGCGAAACGTCAGAAAGAAACTATTCCAGAACACGGTCTCACAGCCCAGAAAAAAACCAAAGAAAATCTATGGATCCCAGCCATGAAAGCCTTCAACTTCACACTCATCTTTTCCCGTTGTCATCTTGAACTGATCATGTCAAAGCAGTAACAGGATGGCAGAAGGGCAACATCTCTACCCAATATAATTTCTCCACAGCCTTAAGGCACATCACAGGACAGTTCTAAGAGGGGCACGACATTTCTAGCAGCCTAGATAACTGATAATTATGTGTTGGGGATTTTTTCCATCTCCCAGAAGGTCAATGCATGGTCAGTCAACATGCACACCCAGAGGTATATGCCTGCAACTCCATCCTAGGTCAACCCAGAATGGTCTGAGATATTTGAAGCCAGAGGTGAAAAATCAAAATGATCAATAATCTACACAACCCAAACCAATGGGAAGTAGTCCTGGCTAAGTTTCATCAAAATAAAAATACAACTGAAAGTCCCCCACACTCCAGACTTAATCACTCACACCTCTTTACTCTGACTGTCCTATCTTTGCAAAGTCCTGCAGGGGTACATGTATATTGGGCATTTCATCCTGTTCAAGGATGTGCTCCCCCTTTTAGGAAAGGGATCTCTCTGTTGCCTAAGACTTGACCTGAGAATCACAGCATCTGACCATATGAAGAATATATACAGTAGGACCCCCGTTATCCACTGATTCAATTATCCACGGGACACAAAACAGCACACCTACCATAGAGTCTTCCTAGAAAATGTGTCCTTTCTAGCCATTTTCTAGGTCATCCAAGGCAATTCTATGGTATTTTAAACAGGAAGTCCCATTATTTTCAATGGTGTTCGCTATTATCCACAGTTTTCGGTATCCACAGGGCGCACCAGAAAAATCCGCAGCAAATAAGGTGATCCTACTGTACAGTGGAACAGACTGCCTCAGAGGGTGGTAGACTCTCCTGCTTTGGAGGTCTTTCAACAGAGGTTGGATGAGCATTCTTCAGGGGTGCTGTAATTGTCTATTCCTGTCTGGCAGGGATAGATGGCCCCTGCACTGCCCTTCCAGCTCTAAGATTCTGGGATTCTAGGCCAGGCAACACCTCCATTCATTCCCAGTCAAGAGGATCCTGCAGATTTTGCAACACTGACAGAGTTCCACAAGGCAGCAAATCCAAAACTGAAATGGCATCCACATCATACAGACAACCCTGATATGTTTTTGGCAAAATGGAACACTGGGCTGATGCACAGCCTCATTTCAATGGGTCTCTCGCAGGAGAAGCTGCCCAGCGATTGTGCCCCACAGGGTCAAGTCTATTCATCTGCCATGCCATGGCTGCCCTTCTACACTGCTGCTGCCATCCCAAATCCATCGCTTCAAAAATCCCTCCCTCCCTGCTTTGCCTCATGGCACAGCTGCCTCTAAATATCACATTTAATGCAGCACGATCCCTAGTCATATACAATCAAGTCAAATGTCTGAAACGGGTATATTCATGAAGAACCAAAATGTACAAGTCGAAGCTAAAACTGAGCTGAAGCACTACCACTGTGAGGATGAAAGATGACCTGATTTCACAATAAACGTGTTATGCGCGCAGGGGCACTTCTTCGGGCGCATGGATGCCATTAAGTTTCTCAGATGAATGTGGCCGATTGTGGCCTCCACAACCCTGGCCCTTCTGAGCCCAATCCAGTTTCTAAGAAGGGGACACCTTCCTTTTCCTCCAAACTGTCAAGCAATCCCGACTGACTATACTTTCTCCTCAAGCAGTCAATCCAACATATACTTAAAATAAAAATTCTGGGGGAATTAACCATTCTCCTCTAATTAATTCAGAGCACCCTGGATTCCCATCAGAAGCCCCAATGATAAACCAAAAGAAGGAATCTCACTCATACTAGGGTCAGGGATTCAAAAGCAATTTCTCAGCTCCTGAAGGGCTTTGGGGGCTCTGCCCACTCCCCTTTGTTCCAGTATCAGTTCCATTTTACAGCCGTGGGACGGGAGGAGGCAAGGACAACGACAAAAGGAGCCCTGAGAGGCTTACTGCACGCTGAAGTAAAGCAGCAAGGCAGCCAGAAGGTTCCATCTTTGATGCTGTCTTACCACATAACGTTGTTGTTCTTCTGATATTCTACTGTTCCTGTCCTATGGGAAATGGAGGGAGAACTGCATCTTTTTGCTAACAGATTTTTCCAGTTAACAAAACCCCCACAATTTTACCTCCGTCTCCCACAGGACTGGAACGGAAGAATGACGTCATGTAATAAGGGAGCATGGAACCTTCTGACTGACCTACCACTTTACTTCAGCATGCAATAAGCCTCTAAGTCAAAATTTTAAAAGTCATTCTTGAAAGGACTAAGTGACAATGAGGTTAACAGACTGAGAAGCAATTAATGGTTCCAGTTATTTTAATTTGATACTTTAGAGTGCAATTTAAGGAGTCAATCATTTCTTGCCATTGTCAGTAATTCTGACTGCTTTTTAAAAAAGAAATTAAAACTATCCTGTCATGTTATTGACAATTAACACAATGAATTCATTTTATGAATTTCACTAAATTTTATAAATTTCACTAAAATTATTGAAGCCAAATTAATTTCTGAATTAATCTTAATGTTAACTTTAAAACTAACATTTCTGAGCTCTGGAAATAAGATGCAATAAGCTAATGATTAATTCAATAATGCATTTCAGATTTGTCTGTTATTACTACATAACAACTCCTCGCAAAAAATCAACCCAGCCAAAGTTCATCTGTTACCTCAATTATGCAGAAGCCCAAGCCATACTTTTTTGTTATTTATTTTATTACAATATTTATAGTCTACCTTATATCCAAAGATTACAGGATGGAATACAATAAAATCAATTTAAACAATTTAAAATGTGAATCAGGAAAAATAAGGTACAGTCTAAAAACACATTAAACCATGTAATAAATTAAAACTTCATATCGGCACAAACTGGACAAAATGATTAGATTTCAAAGGCATGTTTTCACTTGGCATTGAAATGAAGCTAATGCTGGCACCAACTGGGACTCTTAAGGGGAGGGCATTTCATAACCATGGTGCTCCTTCCTTTGTGGTAGGACACTAAGGAGGGCCTCATCAAGGAGACAATCCTTGGGGAGGAATATATAGACGGACGGGGGGGGGGAGGATTTTAACTGGTAATGGAAATCTGTGACTGCTTTCAGGCTGTGACTGGAGAAAGGGATGGCATTTGAGCTCTCACCTTGTAGACATCGCCATACGTGCCGCTCCCCACTCGCTGAACCAGCTCATAGTCCTGCTGCGGATTCCGGCGCATAATATCCCCACCTGGGCGGGTCAGAGGATCCATTGTCCGTCAGTATTACTGTCCGTTTTCCTCCCTGCCCCCCAAAGGGGGAACAGGAATGGGGCACAGCTATCTCTGCTTCCTTCGCTTCGGGGTCTCCAATGCCAAGAAAGTGAAGTCCCTCAAGGTGCTAGTGAGGCGATCCACAGGGAGTGAGCATGGTTTCAGTCCACGCTTCTTTGGGCCTGTGGAAACAAAAAGGAGACTCTATGAGGTGATGATTTCCATACCCGATCAGAGGTGGCCTCAGACACTTTGGCACTTGAGGCAGAAAGAAAGAAACTGTCACATATTCAATCAGCTATCCCACATTTCTCCTAAAGAGCTGAAGGTGGCATGCATGACCCTACCACTCCAGCCATCCTCAGAACAACACAGTAAAGCATGTTAGGTCACTTGGAGAGCTTCATATCCAGGCAGGGACGTGAACCTGATCTTCTTGGTCCCTAGATGTTTTGGACTGCAAGTGCTATCATTCTGTAGGTGGCTTGTGCTGGCTGGGGGTGATGGGTGCTGTAGCTCAAGACATCTGGAGGGGGCCAGATTCAAGGATGCTGCCTGCTGATTAATACCCTAAGGCAACAGATCCTGTTTGATCTTGGAAGCTAAGCAGGGTCTCTTTTTCCCAAATGCTGCAGCCTAGAACTTCCACAGCATGGGCAAAGGGGCCTTTCTGGCTGGCTCGGGGATTCTGGGAGTGACAGTCCAAAAAGAAGAACCTTTCCCAAGCCCAGAAGGACTGCCAAGGAATCCCTGGTGCTATGGGTCATATTTCAGAGGGAGGAACTAGAAAAACCACCTTTGAGTATTCTCTGGCTAAGAAAACTCTATGAAATTCAAGGGTTGCCATAAGTCAACAGGTGACAAAGGCACACGCATGCAATCGCACACACGCACACACACACCTGTGATGCTTTTGTGCAGCTCCCATTAAAAGGATATGCTTAGGAGAATGCTGCAGAGGATTGTGCCCTGGGGTAAGACATGTCAGGTTTTGGCTCTATAATATAGCCTTTAGTCATGACTTCCATGCCTCATTCCAGGTGCCAGCTTTGCTAGCCCAGCATCCCATTTCCAAAGGCAACCAGTTTTGGGCACTAAATTCTTCTTACTTCAACAGTCCCATAAGGCAGGTGAGGGTAAGAATCCTCACACTGCAGATGAGAAAAGGGGTGTACTGAAGACCCCTGGGAGAGCCTTCACAGCTTGATTGAGATTTGAGGTGATTGAGTCACAGTTTGCCTTCTTACTCACTGCAGAGGACAAAAGATCAGAGATGTTCTCAACCTTTCCTCTGAGGATTCTTTTGGAATCAGTGTTGATTTAGAGTGGGGCTTAACCCTTCCTTGTCCATCTTCCCTGTAAATGACCTCACCCCAGAGTCATGCTGCCTCTGCTTGTTCTCCCTTCTGAGTGCACAGCAGCAATGGGAATCACCTGGTCCTCTAGACTGTTTCTCCCAGCAGCCCCTAACCATCATAGCCTATGGTGAGATGGGAACTGCAACAAAATCTAGAGGGTTAGCCCATTCCCACATCAGGTCTAGAGACTGTACAGAAGACAAATGGGAAAGTAGGGAATCCTGTTAAACATGGCGCCGGGGAATTTAAATACTTAAAAGTTGCCCCCCAATATCCGCAGAACCAATATCCGTGGTTTCAGTTATCTGAGGGACACAAATAGGGGACACATACCATAGAGCTGCACTGGAAAATGCCTAGAGAGGTATCCTCCCTAGACATCTTCTAGGACCTCAAATGCAGCTCTATGGTATATTTCTACAGGAAGTTTATTTTAATAGGGTTTGCTATTATCCGCAATTTCACTGATGCACAGTAAGTCCAGGAACGTACCACTGCAGATACAGAGTATTTTCATATAGCGATGGATACCTGACTTTCTGCAGCATTCTTAAACAGAATACAGAATTAGTTTTGTGTTACCATGTCAGACTCATGAATGAGAAGCTAAGCAGGTCAAGGAGGGAGGAATTGGATAAAAGGGAAATCAGGCAATGAGAGCTGAGATGCTCACGGCACATCTATGCAGTCAGGAGCCTTGTTCAAAGCCATTATACCCAAACAGAAGCCTAAGACTAAAAGGTGGTAGGTACCCAATGCTCAGGGCTGATCCTAGCAAAGTCCAGCTCCCAACAATTAGATGGGACCGACAAGGAGACCTAGAGCCTGAAATCTTCTTAGAGGAGAAACAGAGAGAGCAGGATCCTACACACTGACAGCAACTCTTGAGGAGCCATCTCCCTGAGACCAGAGGTCTCTGTACCGTTGGGGTCACGCAGCCCCCTGGTTCCCCTCCCTTGGACCAGGTGAGACTGAGTTAAGAAGGTGCTTCATGGCCACTGAGAATGAATGGCTGTTAGCTGGGAAGGAGTGGACCTTCTACAGAACCTCTTGTTAAGAACTAATTAAAAATCAATGATTTTTTTTAAAAAAATTTTTTTTAAAATTGGATTTGAAAACTTTATTTAAAAACTGAGTTTTAAAAAGGGAAGAGATATCCTCATGAAGACTAATTACAGTATACAGTTTCTAATTATAGTCTTGAATAGGCTGGCATGAGTTTGGGAAGATGGGAGAAGACAGCATCTGTCCTTTTCTGCAGGTAGTATATACTATAAGAAGCTCTCTCACTCTGCCTGGCCTCTTGCTAAATGCAAAAATAAAGGTCAATGAATTTGTAGAGATGGAGTAGATCCGAAAAACAGGGAACCCAATTTTTGATTAATGGAAAATTAATCTGAAAAGAAGCCAGGATCATTGGTTATCATGCACCTTATTTTCTAATGAAATCTGTATTTCTGAATACGTATTGAGGTTATATTAAACAATAAAGTACTTATGTTAAAAATGATGATATAATAGCATCTTCCTCACTAGTGATTTAAGCTGTGATTTAAATCATTAAAAGTGAGTCCTTCAGAGAAGTGATTTATATCTATTTGATTTAAAATAAATCAACCCTGTCTTGGTCTGAAGGTCTGAAATCCACTATGACAGCATTTTATAGAAAAGGCCAAACTCTTCTGAACAGGGAAAAGGACTTTAGATGGTCTGAACACACTGCAAGGTAAGAAAGTTTTGTGGCTTTTTTTCAGTGAACAGATGTAAAGACCAACAGGATACTCCAGACTGTGTGTGTGTGTGTGGGGGGGTTATATAGCAGGCAAAGCCAATTAATTGGTTTTCCACAGTCACCTGATTCTCGAGGCTTAGGGCTAGTCTACACAGGCAATATACCCCATCTTGCCCCCATCTTAAGAGCTCTGCAGTCCTGACAATGCAGTACTTTTGCCCCATTCCTGGGCAAACACAGAGCTAAGATGGGAGAGAGGCGGGGTAATGCCCATTAAAGCAGCCTAAAACAATACCAGAAGCCCCCTGTATCCGCTGGGGATTGGTTCGGGGGTGTGTGTGGATACTGAAAACTGGATAATAGCAAATGCTGTTGAAAATAATGGCACTTCCGGTTTAAAATACCATAGAGTTACCTTGGATGACCTAGAAAATGGCTAGAGAGGACACATTTTCTAGGAAGACTCTGTGGTAGGTGTGCTGTTTTGTGTCCCATGGATAATTGAATCAGTGGATATAGGGATCCTACTGTATCTGCTTTCATAGAATCATAGAATTGCAGAGTTGGAAGAGACCATGAGGGCCATCCAGTCCAACCCCCCTGCCACGCAGGAAATCTTGATCAAAGCATCCCCGACAGATGGCAATCCAGCCTCTGTTTAAAGACCTCCAAGGAAGGAGACCCCACCACGCTCCGAGGGAGTGTGTTCCACTGCCGAACAGCTCTTACTGTCAAAAAGTTCCTCCTAATGTTGAGGTGGAATCTCTGTTCCTGGAGCTTGCAGCCATTGCTCCGTGTTCCAGTCTCTGGAGCAGCAGAAAACAAGCCTGCTCCATCCTCAGCGTGACATCCCTTCAAATACTTAAACAGAGCTATCATATCGCCTCTTAACCGTCTTTTTTCCAGGCTAAACATACCCAGCTCCCTAAGTCTCTCCTCATAAGGCATCGTTTCCAGACCTTTCACCATTTTAGTTGCCCTTCTCTGGACACACTCCAATTTGTCAATATCCTTTTTGAATTGTGGTGCCCAGAACTAGACACAGTATTCTAAGTGAGGTCTGACCAAGGCAGAATCGAGTGGCACTATTAATTCCCTTGATCTAGACACTATACTTCTATTGATACAGCCCAAAATCGCATTGGCCTTTTTAGCTGCCGCATCACACTGTTGGCTCATGTTCAACTTGTGGTCTACTAGGACTCCTAGATCCCTTTCGCACGTAGTCTCATTCAGCCAGGTCTCCCCCATCCTATATTTATGCATTTTATTTTTCCGCCCTAAATGCAATACTTTACATTTCTCCGTATTGAATTTCATTTTGTTAGCTTTGGCCCAGCTCTCCAGTCTATCCAGGTCATTTTGAATTTTGATCCTGTCCTCTAGGATATTAGCTACTCCTCCTAATTTGGTGTCATCTGCAAATTTGATAAGTATGCCCCTAATTCCCTCATCCAAGTCATTGATAAAGATGTTGAATAGCATTGGGCCCAGGACAGAACCCTGTGGCACCCCACTGGTCACATCTTTCCAAGATGAAGAGGAGCCACTGCTGAGCACCCTTTGGGTTCGGCCGGTCAACCAATTACAAATCCATTGAACAGTTAACTTGTCTAGCCCACATTTTACAAGCTTGTTTGCAAGAATGTCATGGGGAACCTTGTCAAAGGACTTACTGAAATCAAGGTATGCGATGTCCACAGCATTCCCTTCATCTACCAAGCTGGTAACTTTATCAAAAAAAGAGATCAGATTAGTCTGGCATGACTTGTTTCTCTGAAACCCGTGTTGACTTTTTGTGATTATGGCATTGCCTTCTAAATGTTCACAGACTCTCTGTTTAATGATCTGCTCTAGAATCTTCCCTGGTATTGATGTCAGACTAACTGGACGATAATTGTTGGGATCCTCTTTTTTCCCCTTTTTGAAGATGGGAACAACGTTTGCCCTCCTCCAGTCTGCTGGGACTTCTCCTGTTCTCCAGGAGTTCTCAAAGATTATTGCCAATGGCTCTGAGATTATATTTGCCAGCTCTTTTAATACTCTTGGATGTAGTTCATCTGGTCCTGGAGATTTAAATTCATTTAGATTAAGAAGGTATTCCTGTACTACCTCTTTACTTATTTTGAGCTGGATTTCCCCTATTGTGTCCTCTGTTCCATTATCCTCAGGTTGGTCCTCCTTTTCCTTTTCTGAAAACACTGAGGCAAAGAAGGTGTTGAGTAATTCTGCCTTTTCTCTCTGTCCCCTGTTAGCATTTTGCCATCTTCTCCACGTAGCGGCCCTATCATTTCCTTCTCCCTCCTTTTGCTGCGGACATACCCCAAAAAACCCTTTTTATTGTTCTTAACCTCCCTAGCAAGCCTGAGGTCATTCTGCGCTTTAGCTTTTCTGACTTTACTCCTACACGTGTTCGCTATCTGTTTGAATTCTTCTTTGGTGATTTCCCCCCTTTTCCATTTCCTATACATGTTCTGTTTAAAACTCCATTGAAAGTTTTTTAGTCATCCATCCTGGTTTCTTGAGACACCTCCCCATTTTTCTTCCTCAATGGTACTGTTTGAAATTGTGCCTTCAGTATCTCCCTTTTGAGAAAGTCCCATCCGTCTTGAGGTCTCTTCTCTTTTAGTATTCCTGACCATGGGATTACCCCCAGTATTTCCCTGAGTTTATTGAAATCAGCTCTCCTAAAGTCAAGAATGCGTGTCTGACTATGCCTGGCTTCTCCTTTCCATTGTATAACAAACTCCAGGAGAACATGATCACTCTCACCTAAGGATCCCACCACTTGCACCCCACTAACCAGGTCATCTCTGTTGGTTAGGATCAGATCTAAAATAGCTGACCCCCTTGTTGCCTCTTCCACCTTTTGGACCATGAAATTGTCTTCCAGGCATGTAAGGAATTTGCTAGACCTTGAAGTTTTGGCTGAGTTAGATTGCCAGCAAATATCAGGATAGTTGAAGTCACCCATCACTACTACATCTCTCCTTTCTGCATGTGTGTTCATCTGTTCTAGAAAGACATCATCCAATTCCTCCGTCTGATTTGGGGGTCTGTAGTAGAGTCCCACAATAACATCCCTGTTGTTTCCCTCCCCTTTAATTTTTATCCAGATGCTCTCCACCTGGCTTCCAGTATTGATGTCATGGATCACTTCACTGGTGTAAATATCCCTGACATATAATGCTATTCCTCCTCCTTTCCTGTTTGGCCTGTTTCTCCTATAAAGGTTATACCCCTCTATTCCTACATTCCAATCATGAGACTCGTCCCACCAGGTTTCAGTAACGCCTATTATATCATATTTGTTTTGTAGTGCAAGGAGTTCTAGTTCATCTTGCTTATTTCCCATGCTCTGTGCATTAGTGTAGAGACATCTGAGACCATGTGTTCCCTTTACTTGCTCCCTGTGCAAGTTTTTTTGCCTCCCACTGTTGGGTCCTTGCGCTGTTCGTAGACAGTTTGACTATTTTCTCCAGCCCTTTTGCCTTCCAGAATACTGTCTCCCTCCCCCATTTGACTCAGTTTAAAGCCCTCCTGATCAAATTCTTGAGACTGTTGGCAAAAATGTTTCTTCCAACTGTTGTAAGCTGCACCCCATCTCTTGCCAGAAGTCCCCCCGCATGGAAGCGCAGTCCATGATCCAAGAATCCAATTTGTTCTCGGCGACACCATCTACGGAGCCAGTTGTTTATGTCGGCTATTTTCCTCTCCCTTCTTGGACCATGCCCTTCAACTGGCAGAAGAGACGAGATGACAACCTGTGCGCGATTTCTTTCAGCTTCCTCCCCAGGGCCTCATAATCTCTTCTGATCTTGGGATCTTGCTTTAATCCGGTCCTGCTGGGAAGAAATGGATTGGGACCATTCTACCACGCCAGCCCTCTGCCTCACTCTTCCACAGCAGGAAGCAAACCCGCAGCATGTGACCAAGGTTAGTCACACACAGGGGGGCTTGGTCACATGTGGCGGGACAGCTTCCTCCTTCATGGAGCGTGAGGGAAATTGATGCGGTGGCGGCAGCTGCAGCAACGATCAGCATATACATAAGGACTTCCTCCTGTTCCGTCCAGGTAACGGAAGAACGGGCCTGACCTATGATACACTGGCAAGGAACTGGCATATCCTGGCTCATGTAGATGAACCCTCAGAAGATTCTAGACTTTCACAATCCTTGCTTGACTTGCCTGCAGTTTTCTCCTCCAGCTAGGAGCAGCACAGAACTGGCACTTAACTAACCCTCAGGGCTCTTTGTTCAAGTCCCCTTAGCACTTGACAGGAGGAACTACATGGCATAGTGTTCCACGTATTTTTGCTTTCTATCCCAGGCCAGCACCCAAGGTAGCCAGTAGAAAGAACTGAAGGAAAAAGTGAAATAATCTGAGCATGAAACAGATGCTCTGCCACAACCTACCTTCCTCAAGCTGTTGCCCTTCCAGGTTTGTCAGACTACAACTCCCATTATGATGTGCTGATGTGACTTGTAGTCCCACATATCTGGAGAGCACCAAGGTAGATACAGCTGCTCTACCATAAGGCTAACCATAACAATCAGGGAAAGACCGTTGATTGTTATAGATTCATGCACAGAAATAAGGAATACACTTACACTTGCCAGTGGAAAAATCTCAAGAGTAATGAAAGCTAGACACTCTTGGAAGAGAAACTGCTTGACTGTCGCATCCTTTCTGTTCAAAATAGCACTGCTTTCCTCATAAACAGAATAACCAAAAAGGTGGACACCTTCTTACTTAACAGTGTGAGCTGCAGAGGGTGTCATTTTGCTCTTGACATTTTTAATACCAAAGGAAATTCACAAGATCTCTTTTGGAACAGCTAAAAAAAGGGCTACAGTCAGGATGCCAAGTATGCAGCAAACCCACTGCATCAAAGCAGAACTGATAACTGAGCACAGAATCCAACAACCACAATTTTTTAAAAAAATCCAAGCTTCTGGCTAGCAAAGCTGCAAAAACACTCTGAAAAGCATGTGAGCAAGGCTTAGTGAAATCTTAACAGAAGAACTTCCTGACAAACTGAACCGTTTTGGAATAATTAATGACCTTCCCTTCCAAATTAATTTATACACGGGAGAACCTTCCATACAGGCACCTCTTTAAGACGCAAAAGGAAGTGCAAGGGATCAAAAATCAAAGGGCGGGGGGGGGAGGGAGGCCAGAAGGCAGCAGAACTGGAATCACCACCAAGCAGCTCCTCTTCAACCTGCAATTTTTCATTTTTCAATGTGTACACAACTTTTCTTTAGCTGCTCCTTCCCAATTACAAATTTACCACCACTAGTGGAGCAGCTGAAGCTGCAGCTCACAGATTTACCAATTACAGCTTGTGAAAATTAAAATCTACTTTTAAATTTCCTGGGATCCTCTGGCAAGGTGACACAGTAGCAAAACTGGGTAGAATATGGAAATGTATGCAAATTTGCTTACTTTGCTGGCTGACCCAGGCTGCCTGGATGCCAAATTTCCATTCTTTAGCACAGCGGTTTACCTAGCCACTCCGCTGCAGTCTGCAATAAGCAAGGAGTTCCTAATCATCACACAGATTAATTGTTTAAGCAGGAACTGCTGGGAAGCATCTTATTAAATACGTAAACAGAAGGCCTATAAGAGAAAACCCCTGCTAGGCACTCCATGATGAGCTCTAGTTTAAGGAAATTTCCATGAGAGAGAAGGAAGGCCAGCAAAGAGAACCAGATGCTACCAAAAGAGCCTCTCTAGACCTCTTTGAGTCTGAGATTGATGAACAAAGCCAGACTTGGGTTTCTGGGTTTTCTGGATGCTTTTAAAAGGGGAACCTGTCAGGTTCTCCTAATATTTCCTCACAGCCAAGAAGTCTCCCAGCCATAGTGGGGCACTAACATAATTGCTGTGGCAATGGAGGGGATGATGACTCATGCCCCTCAAGACTAGTTGGGGGGCTGAACTTCCTTCCTCCACCACCCCTGAAATGAACAGGCAAATTTGGCCCACTAAGACGCCTACCTAGTTGAGCCTCCTCAAGAATTATCAATCAGATGTGTATAGTTGGCCCTCGGTATCCACAGATTCTGCATCCACTGATTCAACTAACCACGGTTCAAAAATATTTTTTTAAAAAAACCCAAAAAGCAAACCTTGATGTTTGCCTTTTTATATAAGGGGCACCATATTACTATGCCATTGTATATACACTGGACTGACTATGTGAGGAATGTTGCTGTCCTTGAGCAAGCAGGGATCACCAGCATTGAGGCCATGATATTGAGAACACCGCTGCGCTGGGCAGGGCATGTTTCTAGGATGGAGGACCATCACCTCCCCAAAATAGTACTCTACGGTGAACTCGCCATGGGTGAGCGTAAGAGGGGCGCTCCAAAAAAGCGATACAAGAACTCCCTGAAACAACATCTCAGGCTCGGCCAAATTGATCACCAACAGTGGTCCACCCTGGCCTCACATCGGGAGGCATGGAGACGCACTATCCACAATGCTGCAGACTTATTTGAGAACCTACGCCGAACAAGTCTTGAAGAGAAACGACAACACAGAAAGAATCACAACCCAGAAACGTCACCCAAGGAGACCTTCTGCTGTGCTTTCTGCAACTGGACTTGTTTATCTCGGATTGGCCTTTTTAGTCATCAGCGCGCTTGCAGAAAGCGCAGGATGAGTCCTTCCTGAATCTTCATTTGCGAAGAAAAGCCAGAGCGTATATAATGGGACTTGAGCATCCACAGATTTTGGTATCCATGGTGGTGTGTGTGTGTGTGTCCTGGAACCAAACCCCAGCAGATACTCTACCAAGCAGTAAGAAATGTTAAGACAGTGACTGACATTGAGCCCTTCCAGGAATAATAAAAGCTGCCTGCCCACACTTTCTTGGGAATAAGCTCCACTGAACACATGGAGGACACTTTCAAGTATTGATTGTGCTTGTAAAGGTCTTCACATTTAAAGATGTTTAACTGATAATGGGTGGGAAAAGTAACTTGCCCTCCCCTTGCAGGGAAATGCAAATACGCAAAAATCACAACCTGCCTGTCAGTGGTGAGCCCCTCCTACACACAGACCTTAAAAAGATTTCCAGGGGCCCTGCCCAGCAGGAAGAACTGAAACCTGGCTCTACAGTTGTTCACAAGGCACAAGGGTTGTTTCCTTTGCCCTGTGCAAGTGCGCATTTAACAAAAGGACGCACACAGACACAGGAGATCATTCCTAATTTCCCCCAAATTCCTCATCACTTCATCCTAGGGAGGAGTTGGACCAATCCTAAGAACCAAACACAGACATTTTTCTGATGGCATATCTTTCTGTCTTATCTCCAAGAGGTGGGATTCCTAACCTGCGGTCTATGGATGCGCTTCAGCAAGAAATGCATTTTCTCCTTTCATTTCCTTCCTGTCACTTGGATTTTTATCCTCTCACAATGAATTTTAAGGTTGCAACCTTCCTTTTCAAGTCTTCATTGTAATCCACCACCACCCCGCCCCAAATCCAGACTAGTCCATGTGAAGGAAATCCACTGCCAATGTAATAACATAAACAGGATGGGAAATTGTGTGCCTGTTGCTTACAGGCATCTTTCTTTCTTTCTTTCATCAGGCTCTCCATTTGTGGTGCGGATCCCTGACCCAGAAAAGCTTCAGCAGCCCTGCTCTAGACCCCACCTAACCCTATCCACCATACACACAACAGAGGCATAGACACGTGTGTATGCACAAGAGAGGATGACATGTCTTCTACAACCCACGGGTTTAGCCTCCCAGTGCAGATTACTCCCAAATGCAAGCAAATTGGGTGCACCAGGTATATACCTTTCCAACTCTGTGTGCGTTGAAAGCTGTACACGACTCCTGTGCGGGGACACTTGTCGAGCCTCCCTTGCGTTTGCAGTCTACCGTCCTCCCAAACCCTCTACACTCACCCCTCGCCAAAACAGGGACCACCACCACCATCATCCCCTCAAGGAAGGAGGAGCACAATGCCCTTTTGGAAGGCACCCCCCTCTCTCACACACACACACACGAATCCATCCCACTTGGCTTGGCCTGGGTCTCGTGTGAACCCCCCTTTCGCGGCCGGGGAGTGAGGAGAGCGTGGGGGGGTCTCGTGGGCCTTCCCACACGGCGAGGGTGGGGATCCCAGAGGCGCAACTTACCTCTCCGGAGCCCAGAGGAGGGCGAGAAGGGCGGCAGGGCCCTCTTTGTCCCGCGGCTCCGGTCCGGACGACGAGGAGGAGGAGGCGGCGGCCGGCCGAGGGGAGGGCCGAGGGGACGCCCGCCGCTCCGGCCTGCTCCGCTCCGGCTCGGCCTGGGCGCCCGCCTCCCAGAACGCCAACGCCAACGCCGCTGCCTCAGGCCGGGCCGCCACCACCAGCCAGACCCGCCGCCGCCGCCGCCGCCGCCGCCGCCTCGGTTGTCGCCGCTGCCGCCGTGGCCGCCTCCCTCCGTGGGCCCCGTCCCGCCCTCGAGCCGGCCTCCTTCGTTTCCCCCCTCCTCGCCCTCCTCGGAAAGGGCCGGGCCTGCCGGCGGGAGGCTTCAGAGGCAGAGCCACAGCGCCTCGAAGCGGGCCGGGCCAAGCCACACCGAGGAGGAGGAGGCCCCCCTCACACACACACCTCCTGAAGCGGGCCGCCCCCCAGGCCAGGCTCCTCGGAAGACCCCCGACCTACTGCTAAGGCCAGGGGCAGCCAGGGGCCCACCGCAGGGGCGCTCAGCCTTTCCTTGCCCAGCGACCCCCTTTCCATCGCTTTTGGTGCCAGGGACCCGCAAGGCTTAACTCAAGATTTAAAACCCTAATCATCATAATAACAACCATAAAGCCTGGTGATAATACAATTATACCAGTGGCTCTTCACCTTTCCTTTCCCAGAGACCCCCTTTAAATATCTTTGGTTGCCAGGGTCCCCCAAGACTTAACTCAAGATTTAAAACCCTGTTGTTGTTGTTGTTGTTGTTGTTGTTAATAATAATAATAATAATGATACCACCTGATGATAATAATGATGATGATGATACAGTACAATTACACCAATAGCTCTTCACCTTTTTTTTTACCAGAGACCCCCTTTAAATATCTGGTTGCCACAGACCCCCACGACTTAACTCAAGATTTAAAACCCTGTTGTTGTTGTTGTTGTTGTTGTTGTTGTTAATATAATAATAATAATAATACCACCTGATGATAATGATGGTGATGATGATGATACAGTACAATTACACCAGTAGCTCTTCACCTTTTCATTACCAGAGACCCCCTTTAAATATCTTTGGTTGCCACAGACCCGCAAGACTTAACTCAAGATTTAAAACCCTAATAATAATAATAAAACAACAATAATGATAACAACAACAATAATAATACCTGATAATAATAATGGTGATGATAATACAATTACACCAGTACCTCTTCATCTTTGCTTTACCAGGGACCCCTGTTAAATATCTTTGGTTGCCACAGACACCCAAGACTTAACTCAAGATTTAAAGGCCTACCAATAATAATAATAATAATAATAGTAGTACAATTACACCAGTGGCTCTTCACCTTTTCTTTCCCAGGAACCACCTTTCAATAGCTTTGGTTGCCACAGACCCCCAAGACTTAACTCGAGATTTAAAACCCTAACAACAACAATAATAATACCTAATCATCATTATCATCATAATACAATTATACCACTGGCTCTTAACCTGTTCTTTACCAGGGACCCCCTTTAAATATCTTTTTTTGCCATGGACCCCCAAGACAACTCAAGATTTAAAACAACAACAACAATAATAATACAATTAAACCATCCATTAAACCTTCCCTCAGAGGCACTGGAGGGGGAGGGAAGACTTTTCTCTTGCTTCTTCCTGCAAGTTTATGACTGGAGTGGATTGAATGGCAATGCGCAGGCCAAGCCAGCTGGCCAGCTTTTGCCTTGGCTCCTGTCATGTGGCTGCTTCACTGCAAGGAGGAGGTGGGCCAAGCAGCCTTCAAACCTTCACAGAGCTCCTGTGAGGACATCATGGACCGCTGGGGGTACCCAGACCACAGGTTAAGAACCACTGGTATACAGTATTCTGTACTCACACATGGCCCCTCACACATAGACACATGTATACCTGGTACATACAGCCCCCTCAACACACACACACATAGGAAGCCCCCACATAGGAACACAGTTCTCTTTCTCACACACACACATAGCTCTTCCCTGCCTATGCAAATCCCACCTCTGCACACAGACACCCCTATTTACAGGCAGTTCCCCACAGAAACACACACTGTCTCCCCACTGCACATATACACAAAGGCCTCCCAAAACACAGGTGGCCCACACATTTATGAAGCCCACACAAAGGCCCCACACTCTCACACATACATTCACAGCCCCTCACAGGCAGCCCCTCTCCAGTATATACAGCCTCCCCACATCCCTCCCCCATATACACACACAACCCTAGGCACACAGATACACAACCCATATAACCAAAGCCTCCAAAACAAACACACACCTCTCCCCTTGGCCCCTGCACACATACATAACCACCCCCTTATATACAGCACACGCACACATATACGAGTGCAGTCTGCAACATACACACACAGGCCCAGATACATACACATACACAGCTCTCACAGTTGAACGGCCCCCATTCCCCCTACAAGAAGCCCCCCACGTACACACTGTCTGCACACATGCATCCCCCTACCACATACAGGCATCCCTGTTTGTTTGTTTGTTTGTTTATTATGCCACCTTTCTCCCAGAATGGAACCCATAAGAAGAATCCATTAAAACCTAACAATAAACATTTTAAAACAATTAAAACCCATCACATTAAAGATCATCATTTAAAAGGCATGCAGAAGTTAAAAAAATAAAGCACATGCCCCCATAAGGAGCCTCCCTGCAAGTGATTACTGTTGTCCCTCTGTATCCATGGATTTGGTATCCACAGATTTACATATTC
Organism: Gambelia wislizenii; assembly: GCA_030847615.1. Taxonomy (NCBI): domain Eukaryota; kingdom Metazoa; phylum Chordata; class Lepidosauria; order Squamata; family Crotaphytidae; genus Gambelia; species Gambelia wislizenii. The sequence goes on along the minus strand of JAUMIR010000001.1, from coordinate 495,655,989 downwards.
ACGGCTTGAAAATATTCTTAAAAAATAATAATCCAAAAAGCAAACCTTGATTTTGCCCTCTTATATAAGGGACATTATTTTGCTATGCCATTGCACTTACGACTCCTCGAACGCTTTCATCAGCGCTGTATACGCACAATCCTAAACATACACTGGACTGACTATGTGACGAATGTTGCTGTCCTTGAGCAAGCAGGGATCACTAGCATTGAGGCCATGATATTGAGAACACAGCTGTGCTGGGCAGGGCACTTTTCTAGGATGGAGGACCATCGCCTCCCAAAAATAGTACTCTACCGTGAACTCACCATGGGTCAGCGTAAGAGGGGTGCTCCAAAAAAGCGATACAAGGACTCCCTGAAATAACATCTCAGGCTTGGCCAAATTGGTCACCAACAATGGTCTGCCCTGACATCGGGAGGCATGGAGACGCACTATCCACAATGCTGCAGCCTTATTTGAGAACTCACGCTGAACAAGTCTTGAAGAGAAACGACAATGCAGAAAGAATCACAACCCGGAAACATCACCCAAGGAGACCCTCTGCTGTGCTTTCTGCAACCGGACTTGTTTATCTCGGATTGGCCTTTTTAGTCATCAGCGCGCTTGCAGAAAGCACGGGATGAGTCCTTCCTAAATCTTCGTTTGCGAAGAAAAGCCAGAGAGAGAGAAAGCATATAATGGGACTTGAGTATTCACGGATTTTGGTATCCACGGGGGCTCCTGGAGCCAAACCCCAACAAATATGAAGGGACAACTGTACATATTACAACCCTGTTTGAACAAGACAGTATTTGCCTGCTGGCAAAAGGAAAGCTGGACAGCCTGGCCTCCTAAAGGGAATTCCACAGGTTGGGAGTAGCCACTGAGAAGGCCCTGTGTCCCATGTTCCCACCAGACATACCTGTGATAGTGGTGGGGTCAGGAGAAAATCCTCCTACACCGATCTTAAACTCTGGCAAGCTTTTATAGGGATTTTCTGAATTTTCGGATTGTCTGAACCTAAGCCTTATAGGTCATGACCAGCACTTTGAATTGTGTACACAGGCATATTTCAGTTACCAAGCTTTTGACAAAGAAGCTGCTTTTTACAAAGTCTTTTTATGCCCGCCCAGCTTCCTTTTCTTCCTCATCTTCTGTCTAGCTGGAAGTTTTCTATTAGTATTGGCACTAGAGTGATAGTGAAGGACATCTGGAATGACACTTCTGATGCCAGGTTGCAGCAGCAGTTGGCAATACAATGAAACTTGAGCTGGGAAGGAATGGGATTCTACTCTAACCAATCTTTCTGCAGCAGTGGTTACCTGCCTACGTTTTTCTCTCTGGCTTTTCTTCGCAAACAAAGATTCAAGAAGGACTCATCCCGCACTTTCTGCAAGCGCGCTGATGACTAAAAAGGCCAATCCGAGATAAACAAGTCCGGTTGCAGAAAGCACAGCAGAAGGTCTCCTTGGGTGATGTTTCCGGGTTGTGATTCTTTCTGCATTGTCATTTCTCTTCAAGACTTGTTCGGTGTGAGTTCTCAAATAAGGCTGCAGTATTGTAGATAGTGTGTCTCCATGTCTCCCAATGTGAGGCCAGGGAGGACCATTGTTGGTGATCAATTTGGCCGAGCCTGAGATGTTGTTTCAGGGAGTCCTTGTATCGCTTTTTTGGAGCGCCCTTCTTACGCTGACCTGTGGCGAGTTCACTGTAGAGTAAATGGCAGCTCTCTCCAGAATCTTTTGCTGAGAATTCGTGAACAGCAAAACAGAGAGGAAAGAGGGAAACAGACAGGTCTGCAGCACTCAGCATGTTTAAAAAAGCACAGAACCTAGAAATTTGGCCAACAAAATGAAAATCGTACGAAATATAGAGTCTGGTGAAAGGGGGAGAAATCATCTCTGAATGTATTTTGGAAGAAACTGGAAGGTTCAACATGTTTTTGTTGCCTTATGCAAGGCTCACCTGACCTAATTTTTTCATTTCATGTGTGTATAATGTTAGTTTTGGGTAAGAGAGTTTGCCAAGACATGTTGAACTGCTTTTTTTTTTTTTTGGTGGAGCAGGAACCTATCCCTATTCTTTCATTTTTTTCTTCCTCTGCTATCAAATTTTCTATTAAAGTAATCATGCCCAGGAATACATTGACTTCATTAACTTAGATCTACCTGTACACACACATCCTCTTGGGTCAAATATATGCAACAATCTCTCAAAAACCTAGATTAAGTAGTCTCAATTGCCTGCCTTGCTCCACCCCGAAGGACTGAGGTGTTAATGTCTGGATTAATTAATAGGATTTGTTGCCCAAAACCACGCACATGGGCCCTAGTATAGACTCACAGCAAGACCCTTGCAATGAATTAATACAGATTATCACTTGCCACAATTCTGCAGTCGCAAAAGGGACCCTGATATTTAATTCCATATTAATTTGCAGGGATTAACAGATAATCTCTTACACACCAGCACATAGCATATATAAGCAAGAACACTGCATTTTTACTTGATTGATCCACAATTGCTGCTACCACTCTATAAACAAATGAGTTGGTTTAATAAATATGAAATAACTGTATTCAGATCTAGCAGCTCCATACTGATCAGAATGCACCAAACACATTAGTTAGTTAAATGAACCAGAACAACTGCCACTCTCCTGGGTTGTCTTTATAATCACTTAGTCCAATTAGAATTCCCCTTCACTCTCAGTCATGGTTGTGAGTTTGTTTCCACCCAATAAACCTTAGAAGGGTAAAAGGGAGTAGGGGCATAGAGTGGCTACTCTCTTTAGTCCTGAGTTTGAGTCCTGGTGTTCCACTTCTGGGGGAAAGTCAGGAAGAAGGGAAAGAAGGAAAAAAGAAAGAAAGAGAGGAATAAATAGAAAGCAAGAACACAATGATGGTTTCAGTAGTGATAGGTGCAACACTTCTTAGAACATGCCACATTATCTGGTGATATGTCACTGATTCCTAGGACTTTATCACACAAGGCCGAAATTGCAGACTTATGACGGGATAGTAGCATGAATGGCTTCCCGTTTTCGCACAATGATGACATCCTCCCATGGTCCATCTGTGCTCTAGCTGTTAATTGTGTATAACTTTTCATTATGGGCAAAAGCTGTGACTAGCTGTCAATAGTGCTCTTTTTGTGGTATTGATGAGCATGCGATACTTCCATCCCACCGTAGTTCCAATATTGCAGCATTAGTTGGCGGTCCTCCCGCTTCCCCCCTCCTTCCCAACGAGAACACATAATTAAACGTCTGTTTGAAAGTGTGGAGACAACCTCCAGGATGCTCTTTTAATGAACTGTCACCTTTTCTTGGAACGTTTTTTGTTTGTTTAATTGTGAAGTTGTGAGGTTGTCAATTTGTTTGGTTTTGGTGTGTTTAATTGAAGTCGCATTTTCTCGCGAGAATAGCTGAAATCTTGCCCATGCAAAATCACAGAAGTAGAAGGTTTTTTTTTTAAAGGTGCATGCTCAGGCCATCTTTATGGATTAATACTCCGTCATTACTATGCAATGTTAAAACTAGTGTTACTATAGCACAAGCTTCAATCCCATTCTTAAAACGCTGTTATGTGGTCACGAGAGCTTCCATTAGTAGTATTGTTGCACAATTAGGGCAATGTGCGATAATTAATGTATTAATGCCACTATAATTCTGCTTTCCTCAATTGCAGAATTACAGTGTTTTTAGATGCTTGTGTGATAAAATGCCTAGATTCTTGGTCAGAATCCAAATTACTGATGGCCCCAAATCCCATTTGTCAACACCAGGTAGACTGTGAAAACTGATGATGGCAATGGAAAACAACTGTGGGGAAAGAAAACAACAGTGGTTCCAGTGGTGAGAGATAGTCTGGGAGCAATTCAAAGTGGACTGACAAAACCTCTGAATAAAATTGCCATAGATAGGATCACCACTGTGGCATCACTAAGGCTGGTGTCACCCCTCCCCCCCCCATGGTGTCACCTGGTGCTGTTCGGCCTCTCTTCACCTCACTAGTGCTGCCACTGGATCACAATAGCACAATTACAAAAAGTTGCACCATTGGAACATGCCACGTTATCTAATTATATCTCTCTGATTCCTGGATGATTGGATAGAATCTGAACCTTTGATGTTCCTGTTGGTAACACCTGGTAGTGCCACTGAAGAACTGTGAAACTGAGATTAAGAGGAGGAAGAGGATCATGATCATGGTTATGATGGTAATTGGGAGAATATAGTTCATCTCCCATATCTGTGCGGGTTCAGTTCTTGGACGTACTGCGGATACCAGAAACAGTGGATCATAGCAAACCGTATTAAAATAAAAGACTTCTACTACAAACGTACCATAGAGTTGTGTTGGAGAACCTAGCGATTCCTAGAGAGGACAGCTATTTAGACAGTTTCCAGCGTGATTCTATGGTATGTGTCCCTATTTTGGCTAGAGAAGACACATTTTCAAGGAAGACTCAATGGTAGGTGTGCTGTTTTGTGTCCCGTGGATAAATGAATCAGTAGATAATGAATCAGTGGATACAAGGGTCCTACTGTATATGACTGAATGAAATCAGTATTTAAATTAGTAATGAAATTGGTGAAAGAACTGTACATGACACACCAATTTAATTGTGCTTTTTGAATTCAACACTCCAAAATACTTTTCAAACAATTAAAATATTGAAAAAAGTTTTTTCATCACAGACCTCTGTAAACCTCCAACATTTCACAGATGAAAACTGGGACACGTAGCTAAGCAACATCAAATTATGGTCAAGATGGTAAACACTGAGGAAGAATAATAAGGAAGAATAGTCAAGCTAGGAGAGGCTGCAGCAATTTGCTACTGGAAATGTTACCCAAATGTGTGGGGTCTGTGGAAAACCCACTCATGTTACTAAAATTATGGCCTTATTTGGGGGAATCATAACTAGCTCAAAAGGTTTGGCTGCAAGAGGTCGGATAATTTATGGGATCTTGGGCACCTATGTATACAAGTACTAACTGCCAAGACTCTGAGTTAAAACTGAATAAAAATGGTTTTTATTGGAAATTAAGGGCTTGTCTATATGAAGAAAAAAATGTGGATTGATGTGCATTAATGCCAATTTGAAGCAGCTTCTAACTTTTTCGGCAAGATCACAGGCATGCAAAGCTATCCGCGTTTGCTATTCCGATGGGCATGCCTGCAAATCAAGATGGTGGGCATGAGTTAATTACTTGCGTTTTTATTGTCACCAGTTGCCACTGCTGAACAGTACTTTTTTAAAAGCATACCTAAGGTGCGAAAGTACAACATTCTGCCTAAATAAATAGAAAAAAATAGAAAAAATGGGGGAAAGGCTGTTCTGTCACTTCAGCACATGATCACTATGGTGAAAATCCAACATGGCAGTTCCGGGCGCTTGCCTTGTTAGAAAGCTCCGCCCCCAGTGCATGTCCAACCAATCAGCTTTCCACTTCTGCTCTTATTGGGAGTGTGAATCAAAGTGAATCGGTTGTCCCAATGAGCGGGAAAGCACATTCCCCACAGAGCTTTTAACAATACAGGGAAAGCCAAAAAGGCTTTTCCTGCAGAGTTTTTGGTGGTTTTACCCTCCTCTTCCAAATATGGTGGATTGATGTGGGATGCCATTTAAACAAATAGTATTCTCCTCAAATTCTGTGAGGAGTATTTTCGCCGTTTAGACAACCCCTAACATGAAAAGCAAACACATGCATGCAAAGCACACACACACAAGAACCACACACAAGGCTAATGAAGGTTAGGTGGAAAGGTTGGATAGCAAGATAGATTCAGGAGTTATACTGTAATTACCAGTCTTGTAGAGCAGAGGTCTGGGAAGCGATGAAAACTCAGGTTTGAATCTGAGGGTGGCACAGTAAACTGACAGAATGGCTGGGTCTGTCTAATTGCGCACACGTTGCTATTGACTGGGCAGGCATATTTATACCCCAAAATGTGCCTTGAAGATGTGATCTAGCTACAACAATGGCTAAATTACTCTCCCACAAGGGGAACAAAGGAGTGTGAGACTCCGCTAATTGCCTTCAATGATTGGGCAATTGGCATTGATGGGTTTACAACCCCAACCTCACATTGTTGGATGAGAAAAGGTGTGAGGAAAGACGTTTTGTGGATAATGGGGATTCAGGTCACTTTTTGTTTGTGCTGCGCGACTCATAGCTTGAGGCGAAAAGATCGGATTAGCGTCTTCCTTTCTTAATGGGTTTGTTTACTGAAAAAAGTCCCATGTTGGGTGGTTTTGCAAGATTTGACTACTAGGCACCCTCCTAGGCATGGTGACCTTTAGCTGAACTCTGCCTGATCTACGAGATCCTTTGAATGTGTCCTTATTTAATGTCCAATTATGAAATATGATGTGATGTTATAGGAAGGGGGTATAAAGCATGGTAAGAGGAAGGGCAAAATTCCACACACTCACCCTCTTCTCTTCCCCTGGCTAAGTTAATTGAGTGCAAACATCGTTTGTACTCTGAACTCAGTTTGTAGTAGTTGAAGTAAGGGGAAAAGTGGGAGCAGCAGAGGAAAACTGGGACACTTCATTTATTTGTATTGATATTTTTATCAAAAAGACAACCAAGCTTGAATAAGTACATATACAAAGGTATACAGTATGTATTAAAACAACTCTAAGCCTCGTATTATCAATCCATACATAAATAGACATAAATAAGATATATTTTGGCTAACACCTTCAAATTTATTCCCATTCATTCTTCCCAATCTTTCTCTTTCCATCCTCCCTCAACTTCTTTTCAAATGTCTTCTTTCTCTTCTCACTCCCTCTTCCACTTACACAAACCTTCTCACGTACTTCACCCTCTTGTTCCATCCATCCTCCCATCTTACCAGTCATTCTTTGACTGCCTCTTTAACAATACCTGTCTTTACTGTCTTAGTAATACATAGTCTTATTTTTACAATGAAATGTAATTTGACTTTTTCTACTTGTAATTGTTTTTATTACACCTAATGCCAACTTTACTCCTTCAACAGTCATTATTAAATTCTCTTTAACAAGTATTTTATCCATGTTTATATGCATTATTATTATGGATATTTATGGTGGAAACTGGGACATTTTAAAAGGAGCTGAAAAAGCAGGAAGATAGAATAATAATCGGGACTGTCCCTGCCAAATCAAGATAGTTGAAGGTATGCAAGAACTAGTAAAGGCTGCCCATGTAGCCCACTGTGTAAGTACGCTGTGATTGAGCTCTCAGCTTTAGCAGCTATTTGGTGTCATCCACATAATTGTTGTTTTGGTCTTTGGTATATTGTATCATGAGCCACTTCCTGTGTTTGGCATGTTCCAAATTTGTCAATTTAAAATGAGTTCTTTGTGGCAGTTCGTTATATTTATAGTGGAGGTGCAAAACCATTTGTGTGGCGGAAAACACCAGAAATAGAAAACAGAAGTTGACTTCAGTCATTCCCCTGAGAGTTATGAATGTGAACGTTTCTCTGCCATTCATAATATCCATACTAAGATCACAAAAGTACAGTAGTATAAGGTGCATATTTCTTGTCAAACAAAAAGTGATAGATGGCTCTGTCCCCTTTTTGAGGAGTACACCTCCCCTTTTTGAGGATTTTGGGTGCCCCCTGAGGGAATTTATTTTGAGGCGTCCCCCCAAGTCCCCACCCCTTTTCTCCCCTAGGTTCTGAGGATTCCTCAAAGACCTCCCATGAGTCTGTGGGACCACTTGGAGCCACCTTATTGAACCCCAAATCCCTGCAAGAGGATGGCCATCTTTGTTGTACAAAACGGAGGTTTGGGGTGGGGTGTGACCCCTCTCTGAACTTGTCTCAGGATCCTTGACTGCTAGGAACAGGTTCTGAGCCTATTGAATCATCCCTGCAAGCATGACCATGATTTTAGTGTATCAAGCAACAGCCATATTTGTTGCACAAAACTCTCCAAGCTCATCTTGGGACCCCCACCTACTAGGAATAAGTTCAGAGCCTGTCAGATCTTCCCGGCGGGCCTGACAATGATCGTGCTGCTGAAAGAATGTCATTCAGATTCTTTTCAAAGATACATCCTGAGTGAAAGCCATGTCTCACTTGGCCATGCAGTACCCTGTGCACATGGAGGCCAATTTGCTGACAGTTGAGGGTGGTGGATCATGCCACAGACAGGGCCCTCCACCGACTCCAAATTCGATCCTTGAGCAGAAAAAAATGGCCCCTGTTTGCAAAAAAAAAAGTACTGCTCTGAGAATTGGAAAGCCTATGTTGAACTGGAAACCAGCTCCTAATGTCGAGGAGGGCAGAACAAGCACATAATGGGGGTCACACACTGCCCCAAAATACACACTTGTGCAAAATACCCAAAAAGATAGCTGCCATTTCCCAAAATTAAATAAATTATGCCATGGCAGCAAAGAAAGCTGTTCCTCTTAGTCACGGATGGTAGGCTGAGGTTACTGCACTCCGAAGAAAAGTGGCAAGGCAGCAGGAACATTCTGTCTTCTGTGCTGCCATACTACATGATGTTGTTTTTTCATTCTGGACACATGGGGAACCACGGTAAAACCACGTCTTTTTGCTAACTGGAAAAACCCATTAACCCCCAAACCCCAAAACACGGTTTTACCTTTGTTCCCCACAGGAGCGGAATGAAAGAACACCAGAAGAACAACAACGTCATGTGGTAAGGCAGTACAGAAGACGGAACCTTCCTGCTCCCCTGCCACTTTTCTTTGGAGTGAGGTAAGCCCCTGAGTGCAAAGGAGGGATTACACCTTGCCCCCAAATGCAAGTTTGTGCAATAAGAAGAGCAAAAAACAAGATGGTTTGCACTTATAGAATCATAGAATCATAGAATTGTAGAGTTGGAAGAGACCACGAGGGCCATCCAGTCCAACCCCCTGCCACGCAGGAAATCACGATCAAAGCATCCCCGACAGATGGCCATCCAGCCTCTGTTTAAAGACCTCCAAGGAAGGAGACCCCACCACGCTCCGAGGGAGTGTGTTCCACTGCCGAACAGCTCTTACTGTCCAAAAGTTCCTCCTCATGTTGAGGTGGAATCTCTGTTCCTGGAGCTTGCATCCATTGCTCCGTGTTCCAGTCTCTGGAGCAGCAGAAAACAAGCTTGCTCCATCCTCAATGTGACACCCCTTCAAATACTTAAACAGGACTATCATGTCGCCTCTTAACCGTCTTTTTTCCAGGCTAAACATACCCAGCTCCCTAAGTCTCTCCTCATAAGTCATGGTTTCCAGACCTTTCACCATTTTAGTCGCTCTTCTCTGGACTTGCTCCAATTTGTCCATATCCTTGTAAAAACAGCTACCATTTAGAGCATCCAGGGGATTAGTGGTCAAAGGAATATGAATGATCATGGAGAGGGGTCACATTTCACCCCAAAATGAACATTTCCATGACAAATATGCATTCTTTGGGGGAAATACACAAACGGGGTTGCTCTGTGCAGAAACAGGCAGCTGGGAGGGATAGAACAGAAGGCTTTGGCAGACTAGGGAGAATAGAGAGATGCAACGTCAGGGTGAAATCAGGGGCCTTCCTCTAAGGCTGAGAGAGTGTGACTTGCCCAAGTCACCCAATAGATTTCCATGGCCAAGTCAGGATTCAAACCCTGGTCTCCCAGTGTCCTAGTCCAACACTCAAACCACTATACCACGCTGGCTCTGTCAATAGATTAAATTTGTCCAGTGTTAAGTTACAAGAGGGTAGATAGAACATTAGGAGGAACTTCTTGACAATAAGAGCTTCTTGATCTTTAAGAACTTGACAGTGAATCTCATTTTGGGAGAGGCAGGATATAAACTGAATCAATCAATCAGGGTGGTTTGACAATGGAACCAATTGCCTAGGGTGCTATGGTTTCTTGCCATTCTGTGTCTGCATCTAGACTTACCAAAAGGGGTGGATTTGCAATACTGTACACAGCTACAGGAGTGCCATACCACTTTAGCTGCCATGGCTTCATCTCTATAGTATTTTGGGATCTGTAGCTTGGGGAGGCACTTAGAATTCTCTTCTGTGGAGGTTTAGTGCTGTAGATCAGCAAGCATGCTAAAAATCTCCTGCAGGAAAGATTAAGTATCCACCACCAAAATACATATCCTAGGATTTCATGCGAAGGATCTGCAGCAGTTAGAGCAGCATCAAACTGTTATGTGCAGTGCGGATGCATTCGAGGTTTCATCACTGCAAAAAGAATGGAGCAACAGAAAGCAAGAGGGAGCAACCTGTTCACTAGACTGCTGCCAATCTGGCAGTGATCCTTGACTGCTGATCATCAAGAAACAGATGGCAAGTCATAACTGAGACTTGCAGATCCTGTTGGCTGAACTGGAGAGCCTCCTTACCTTTCTAGGACTCTGATCCACATAGTGTGTTCTGAAACTCCTTGCAAGCAAAGAACGTGATACTGGGCCTAGGAACCCAGTATCTGGACAATCTCATTTTTAAAAGGAAGTTTCTAGTCCCTAGGACTGAAAAGACACACTTACTTAAACCACTCGATCCTGCTCCCCTGACAAAAAGCCCCCTATTTTTTATTTGTTGGGAATCAGTGTGTAAGCAATGCTAGCTGAATGTTTAGTAGCTGGAGAGTGTGTGTAGCTGTATAAATTTCCAGATGCTAAGGAAATCATGCCTTAACAGAACCAGAGGCAGTGCTAATCTGTGAGCTGAAAAAGCAGCCATTTCTGCCTCCCCGTAATGTTATTTGCTCATGCAGCACCACCACACTTATTATTATTATTATTATTATTATTAAAGTTTATTTCTAGAGCACTGTCGGTGTACACAGTGCTGTACAAAAACAATCAAGGATAAAACAGAATGAAACCTGCCGAAGGCGTACAGTCTAAATAAAACAATAGGCAAAATAATAAAAATCAATTAAAAACAAGGATAATTACAAAAATTAATAACAACATCCACAGTAAACCCAAGTGACAGAAGAAATAAATGTCTATCAAACAAAGCTGGGGAATGCCTTTCTTAAGTCAATTTTATGATTTAGCAGCTGGAGGGCTAGGAAGCATGGACAGGGGCTGCCCTGTTCAAGAGTTTCCCTCTAGAATATTTGGGGCATTTGGTTCAGCAGGCAGTGCCATATTCTTGCATGCAAGGCCCAGAACCAATCAAGGCATTCCTTGGATATTTTGACTTCAACATGTGGGAACTGCACAACTGTTTTAGTGTGTGTGTGTGTGAATATTAGCAGGCAGGTTATTTCCTGTGCCTTCCTGCAGGTAAGTAGGCAGAATAAAATGACTCTTTCCCTCCATTATCATTGAAATATCCAGAAAAACGCCTTAGGGTCGCCAAGTTGGAAACAACTTGAAGGCACACAACAACAAGGTTGTGTTGGAGGCAAAAATGGCAGGCAGCCTTTATTTATTCCTGGGAGGGCTCAAGGATAATTGCTGTATTAATATTATGGTTGTGTTGGAGGCAAAAATGGCAGGCAGCCTTTATTTATTCCTGGGAGGGCTCAAGGATAACTGCTGTATTAATATTCCTCTGTGCCTGATCATTTAGTACACTTCTGATTGATAATACCTGAGGAGGCTCAGCTACGTAGGAGTCTCAGTTGTCTAATTTTCCCAGATAATTCTTTGGGGGTGAGGAATCAACCTCCCTAGCCTAGACTTTGAGAACCCCCTCTTTGTTCCCCATTCAGTATCAACAGGATCGCTTGTGTTCAGCATCACCTAAACATTAGGAAGAACTTGATGGTAACAACTCTTCCAACAGTGGAATAGAATACCTGCTTCTTCTGTTGTTGTTATGTGCATTCAAGTGGTTTCCAACTTAGGATGATCCGAAGGCAAACCTATCACAGTGGTTTTCTTGGCAAGATTTGTTCAGAGAGGGTTTGCCTTTGTCTCCCTCAGAGGCTGAGTGAGTGTGACTTGCCCAAGGTACCCCAGTGGGTTTTCATGGCCGAGAGGGGATTCGAACCCAGGTTTCCAGAGTTGTAATCCAATGTCCAAACCATAGACACCAGACTGGCTCTCATCTGTTTCTTTGGAGGTCTTTAAAGAGAGGTTGGATGATGCTGTGGATCTCCTACTTGGGCTGGGGTTGGTCTCCATGATGCACCTTGGGGTTTCTTTCAACTGTATAATGCTATGCAAAGGGATCTTGTGGAACCTTTGAGACGAACTGAAAGAAGTTGGTACCATAAGCTTTCGTAGACTAAGTCTACTTCATGCATCTAATGAAGTAGACTTAGAGGCTTATTGCATGCCAAATTAAAGCAGCAGGGCAACTGGAAGGTTCCACATGATGCCTTAACACATGACGTTGTTGTTCTTCTGGTGTTCTGATGTTTGGATCCCACGGGAGATGGAGGTAAAACTGCATCCTTTTTCTTACCAGAAAAATCCGTTAGTAAAAAGACAGTTTTACCTCAATCTCCCACAGGACCTGAATGGCAGAACACCAGAGGAATGACAACATCATGTGGCAGGGCAGCATGGAAAGTGGGACCTTCTGGCTGGCCTGCTGCTTTAATTCAGTGTACAATAAGCCTGTCTGTCTCAAAGTGCCACAAGATCCTTTGCACACTGATCTAGGCCAAATCCACACTACACAAATAATCCAATTTGAAACTTCATTACCAACAGTCCCTGAGCAAAACGATGCCTAGCAGACAGCCATCCAGACTGGAGCCCTTGTGCAGAGTACCATTCCTAATGGACTTTCTACTTATGGGTCAGCTTGCCAAGCAGGACCTTGGCATGAGAGATTTTGTACAGTCATGTTATTCTTGAGGATTCTGAGGTTGTGAAGTCGATGGCTTTCATTGCCGGCATCCAGTTTTTTTTGTGGGGGTTTTCCAGGCTGTGAGGCCGTGTCCTAGAAGAGTTTATTTCTGATGGTTCGCCTGCATCTGTGTCTGGCATCTTCAGAGAATGGTGGTGTGGGTGTGTGTGGGATTTATATACTGAGTCCCTGTTGAAGATTCTGAGATCATAGAATCATAGAATTGCAGAGTTGGAAGAGACCACGAGGGCCATCCAGTCCAACCCCCTGCCATGCAGGAAATCACGATCAAAGCATCCCCGACAGATGGCCATCCAGCCTCTGTTTAAAGACCTCCAAGGAAGGAGACCCCACCACGCTCCGAGGGAGTGTGTTCCACTGCCGAACAGCTCTGACTGTCAAAAAGTTCCTCCTCATGTTGAGGTGGAATCTCTGTTCCTGGAGCTTGCATCCATTGCTCCAAGTTCCAATCTCTAGAGCAGCAGAAAACAAGCTTGCTCCATCCTCAACGTGACACCCCTTCAAATACTTAAACAGGGCTTAAGTATTAAGTTTGTCCTGTTTAAGTTTGTCCTGTTTAAGGACAAACTTAAACAGATTGTCAGGGATGCTTTGATTGCGTATTCCTGCATGGCAGGGGGTTGGACTGGATGGCCCTCATGGTCTCTTCCAACTCTACAATTCTATGATTCTATGAACAGGGAACCCAGGGTGGGGTGGGGGGAACAAAGGCTGAGCTCTTACATCATTTCTATGTAGCATAACCTCTATACTGAATACTGATGTAGCTCAATGCTTTTGGATCAAAGATTAATGTGCATGGCTGACAACCCACAGTGCAATGTGCAGAGGCAATGTGTAGAAGCATATATCCATAGAGCTGGAAGATACTCCAAGGGTCATCCAGTCCATCCCCCTTCTGCCATGCAGGAAGACACAATCAAGGCCCTCTGGACAGATGGCCACCCAGCCTCTGTTTAAAGACCTCCAAAGAAGGAGACCCCACCACACTCTGAGGCAGTGCGTTTCATTGTCGGAGAGCTTTTACCGTCAGGGAATTTCAGCTAACGTTTAGGTGGAATCTCTTCTGTAGGGAGAGATGTAGGATACAACACTTAGGGATGGGGAGCGATGGACTCAAACGACGGGACAAGAGGTTCCACCTCAACATGAGGAGGAAGAACTTCCTAATAGTCAGAGCTGTTCGGAGGTTGGAATGCTCTGCTGCCTGGGAGCGGGGTGGGGTCTCCTCCTTTGGTGGTCTTTAAGCCGAGGCTGGCCGGCCGTCTGTCGGGGGTGCTTGGCTGGCGCCTTCCTGCCTGGCCGGAGGGGTGGGACTGGATGGCCCCTGGGGCCCCTTCCCGCCCTGCGCTGCCCTCTCCCCTGGCCCTCCCTCCCCACTTGGGCCACACACTCCCCCCCCGCTGCTTCCAAGCGCCGGACACAGGGGGTGGGGGGTGTCTGTGGGGGGGGGGAGACCCACCCGCGCGGGGTCCCCAGAGGAAGGGGGCCGGGGGGGCGGCGGTTGCTGCTGCTGGGCGCTGGGCCTCCGGCTGCCTCCTCCCGCCCTCCTGGCCTGCCTGCCTGGCTGCCGGGGCGGGCGCGCCGGGGCGGTGTCGCGGAGAGGCGGAGGCGGAGGCGGAGGGAGCAGCAGAAGCCGAAGCTGGAGGCGGAGGGCGGGCCGGTCGGGAGAAGCCTGGGCCGCCGCCGCCGCCTCGCCGGTCTCCCTCCCAGCCGCCCTCCCTCTCCCTGCCTGCTGCCCGGGATGCGGCGCTGAGAGAGAGGCCGCCGGCCCCCGCCCAGACCCCGCCCCAGCCTCGCCGCCCCCTTCGCCTTCGCCTTCGCCTTCGCCGCCGCCGCCTCCTCCGGGTGGTGGTGCTGCTTCTCCCGCGGCGGCCGAGGGCGACCATGGCCAAGAGCCGCAGGGAGCGGAACAGCTGGGGTAGGTGGCCCGGGGGGGGCGGGGGCGGGGGGCGTCCCTGGGTGGGGCCTTGGCGGGGAAGGGGGGAGACCCTGCCCCTCCCTCCCCTGAGCCCCCGGCCTCGCCCCCGCAGCACTCCCGCACCCATCGGGCGGCGCTGGAGGGGTTGGGGGAACAATAGGGCCCGCCCGGGAGGGGCTGGGAGGCCGGGGGGGTGGGCTCTTAAGGGGGCAGCCCTCCCTCTCCCCTGGACCCAGCGCCCCCCTGCCCCCAAAGCACCCTGGGGTCGGGAGGGAGGGAGGGAGGGGGTGGGCGGGGGCGGAGGTTGGGTTTGGGGGAGCAGAGGGGGGTCCGTCCTGGGCAGTGGGACTCGCCCGGGCCCCAGAGGGGGGGCGAGGGGGCGGCGGGGGGACCCGATGCGGTCCTCTTGTTCCCCTGCCCCCCCCCCCGCTCATGGCCCCCCATCCTGAGGCGGACCCCCAGGCCAGGATCTTGGGCGGGCCCCTGCCTACTGGCAAGGTGGAGGGCGGCGGGATGCTCTACAGCATCGGGAGAGACATGAAAACAAGGCAGTGTACATGATGATGCCAAGGTAACATTTATATTTATTTTTACAAAACCTGAATGGCTTGACATCAGGAACTACATCTCAGGTTGCCCCCCTCCTGATCCTGAGCCCCCAGGCTAGAGCCCTGTCAGCCCCCCTCCCTTGTGGGGGCCCTGGGAGAGGGTCTGTCCTGCCAGGGGGGACTCACCCAGCCCCGGAGGTGGGCCGTTGGGGGCCGTGGGCCTTGTGCGTGGTCCTCTTCTTCACCTGCCCCATGGGTACGCCCTTTGGTTTCCAGGGTAGCAAGGGAGCTATCCCCGGTGCAGAGGGTGGGCTCGGATCCATTTCAGGCTCCGAGTGTTGGGTAACTGGCCTCTTACAGATCAGGGAGGCCCAGCCAGCCCAGTCCTAGGAATTTGGGTCAGGAAAGTGGCCTCGCCTTAGGCCGATGTTTTTTCTGGGACTTGATTCAGTGCTGGGAGCCAGGGAGGGGGGAACATAGAGTGAGCACATTAATTCTGAAGTCAGAAAGGTGCAGCCTGGCCCATTTCCTCTGGGTGTGTGTGTGAATCAACATCAGCAAGAGCCGGTGGCATGTTGTGTAGGTATTTCTAGTATAATAGCTTGAATGGACCTGATCTTGCCTAATATGGGAAGCTAAGTAGCATCCGTACTGGTTGGCACTGGATGGGAGACCACTAGGGAGGGTCTGGTCCTGACTCCAACTAGCAACTGCTTCCAGCCAGAGTTGGAAAAACTGGGCTAGACTCATGGCCTGACTTTCATAGAATCGTAGGGTTGGAAGAGACCACAAGGGCCATCCAGTCCAACGGAAATCATAGAGTTGGAAGAGACCACCAGGGCCATCTAGTCCAACCCCCTCTCCTGCAGGAAAACACAATCAAAGCACACACACACACACACACACACACACCCAACAGTTGGCCATCCAGCCTCTGCTTAAAGACCTCCAAAGAAGGAGACTCCACCCCACTCCCAGGCAGTGCATTCCACTTCTAAACAGCTCTTACTATCTAATGTTCAGGTGGATTTCCCCCCTGTAGTCTGAGTCCATTGCTCTGTGTCCTAGTGTCTGGAACAGAAGAAAACAAGCTTGCTCCCTCCTCAGTATGACATCCCTTCAAATATTTAAAATATAGCTATCATGTCACCTCTTGACCTTTCATTCAAGGAAGCTCAGGGCAGTGAACAAAAGGAAGGAATAATATTAGAACAAGCACTCATGTTTGAGCTAACAAGTAAGCAACCTACTTGAAGCCGAAGGATAGATTGGGAAGCTCTGCCTCTACCTGAGGTGGCTGTAGTATATATGAAAAAGATCTTGGGATTTGTAGCCGCTCACAAGCTGAACGTGAGTCAGCAGTGTGTTGCAGCTTCAAAAAAGACTGATGTGATTTCAGGCTGCATAAACAGTACCAGAGCATCCAAGTCAGGGGAAGTCAGAACTCTTCAGCAATGGTGTGTTTGGTTCTGGGTGTTGTACTATAAGGAGGAGGTTAGATGGATTGGAACACGTTTAGACAGAGAGGTCAACAAAGAGGGGGACGTAACATAACCTGGAAGACAAGTCCTATGAGGAAATATACAATGAACTGGGTCTCTTTAGCCTGGAGGAAAGGAGAAGGCAGGATTTAGTGGAGATAATTTAAAGGAGGGTATCAGAGGTGTTACATTTCCAGAAATTTTGAAACCATGGAGGAATTATAGACAGGCAAAAAACAGAAGAAAAACAGAAGAAACCATCAACATTAGTTACATTAGAACAGAAAATTACAGTCAGCCCTCTGTATCCACAGGTTCTGCCTCCATGGATTCAACCAACCATGGCTTGAAAATATTTTGAGGGGGGGAATCCAAAAAGCAAGCTTTGCTGTTTGCCATTTTATATATGTTTGCATTTTACTGCACCATTGTATATAATGAGACTTGAGCATCCACAGATTTTGGTATCCATGGAATCATGGAACCAAACCCCAGCGGATAAGAAGGGCCCACTGTATTTTGACTTCTCTAGTTCTTCATAGCGCTAAGCAGAGCTAATGCTCTCATCTCCATAAAAGAACCGAGAAAAGGAAACCAAGAGCAACTATCATAATGATCTGTTACTGTACACTGTCTTACGTAAAAGTCTCCCTCTCACATAGTTATTAGAAATGATGATGGGGCAGTAAATAATGTGAGAACTTTGCCTAGGTGGACAAAGAGGCTCTGACTTGGAAGATGTCAGGAGGTGAACATGCTGTTTTCCTGTTTAAAACCATGACCTGTCATGGAGGATTTTTTACTCCAGAGCAGAAAGCCTTCCAGGTTGATCTTCAATATTGATGCCAATGTCCAGAGCCCAAGAAGGAGCTAAAGTGAGCTGGCCCTTCTGGCTGGTCCTTCAGGAGTGCCATGAGTAGATTGATGTTAGGGTTCTAGATAGCAGTGTGTGCTATAGGGCATGAAGGTTTGACAAAACATCATGGCTGTAAAACAGCAGTGGGAATGTCGAGGCCACCTAGATGTTGTTGGACTCCTAGCATTCCTCACCCTTGACTATCCTAGCTAGAGTTGCTAGGAACTGCAGTCTAACTACATCTGCAGAGCCACACAATTCCAACTCTAGCTGTCACAGACTGGTGATATGTCTACCAGTGGCGGTTTCGTGGATGGAGCATTTTTCTCATCAGGCCTCTGGTTCAGCCACTTTGGAATATTCCTTGGATAGAGAAGCAGCACAGCGTAATGGTCTGAGAGTTGGCCTATGGTTCTGGGGACCAGGGTTCGAATCCCCACTCAGCCATGGGTGACCTTGGGTAAGTCACATTCTCTCAGCCTTAGAGAATGGCAAAGTCCAACTCCCACTGAACAAATCTTGCCAAGAAAACCCTGTGAGAGAATTGTTTTGGGGTTGCTATAAATTGGAAACCACCTGAGGGCACACAACAACAACAACAAAAACTTGAATTAGAGTTGGTGACTCAGCAAAGAGTGAATCCGTATTATGTAATTATACCAGTTTGATGTCACTTTAAAGTGTCATGGTTTTTTTCTTACAGAATCCTGGGATTTGTAGTTTCATGAGGAATTAAAATTCTCTGCTAGAGAGCTGTATTGCTTTAAGTCAGGAGTGTGAACTAGAGAACTCCAGATACCTCACCAGACTACAAATCATGGTATTCCATAGGATGGAGCCATGACAACTAAAGTGGTATGAGCCTGCTATAACTGAGTGGTGTAGATACTCTCAGAGAGGCCTTTGAAGGTTCCAGGGTCATTAAAAGAGGAAGCACTGCTTTGTGGCCACCTCCTGATGGCTGGGTGTAGATGGGGTGGGCAACTGAGTGGAGGCCAGGGGCCAATTCCCTCCCCCACTGCAACCCCCCTCCTCCCCTGTGGATAGATTCTCTCCTGCCAGGCCTAAGCATTGAGATGCAGAGTGGGGAAGGTTTAAGCAACTCATCATGACTGTGCAGTGTCGCATTTGAGGGAGGAGCTGTTGAGGTGAGGAGGGCTAGAAATGGAAGGAAGGAAGGGAACAAACTCTGCCCGCAAGGGTTTACTGGACAGGCTGTTTGGCCGGTGCACCAGTGCGGAAGAAGGTGGACAAATTGTCCAGAAAGATATTGAACAATAATAATCACAATCTTTTTTGCCAATGTTAAAATCTGTAATTTCTGTATGATTAGCTTTACTACCTTGTCTTGAACAGGTGTTGGAAAGATAGCTAGCATACAGTTGGCCCTCCATATCCACGGATTCTGCATCCACAGATTTAATCAACTACAGTTTGATAATATTAAAAAAAAATCCAAAAAGCAAACTTTGATTTTGCTGTTGTACAAAAGGGATGCCATTGTATATAATGGGACTTGAGCATCCATGGATTTTCGAATCCATGAGGGATCCTGGAACCAAACCCTAGGGAATACCGAGGGCCCACTGATGCTGACTATGCCAAAGGCAGTTGTAGATGAGAGCCTTTTAAGGACTGAGAGCCACAGGTGGTCGGAGGTGGTCAGGAAGTATTTTGCATAGGCAAGCTGGCGTTAAGCTTGGAGTACCAATGTCATATTGTCTGGCATCCTGTTAGTGTTTGATGCTCACACCCATTCCCTTATGCATGTGGTTGTACTTATTTGGCCACAGCATGATGGCCATATTCAGTTCACAGTTGTGTAAATGGAATTGCACAAGTGTTTGTTGCACATGCAGTTGCTTGTTCTTGGATGGTGTCTACTCATCCATGGCTTCAATTTAAATTTCTGGGATTGTGGAAATAGCAAGCACATTCCCAGGTATGCAGGTGGTTGCGCAGTGTCAGCAGTATTTAGCAAAAGAATGGTGTAGCACAACCACTAATTTACAGTATGCAAGCATAGTTGTGTGGATTTACTGCATTAACTGTGGGTTGGGCTTGATGACCTCTGGGTGTTCCTTCTGACTACAATTTCATGATTCTGTGAGTCCTGGCAAAAATATCACAGGAGAGGGCTCGGGTTTCCTGCGTTTTGGATCTTGAGTGCCTCTTCTAACAATGCAGTCGAGTATGGGACTATTCAGAAGTCAGAGCATAGGATTATGGCCATCGATGCCTGAATTGGCAGAAGTAAATGAGTATTCTCCTTGAACTTCTGGATGGGTCCAAAATGATGGCCCTGAGCCCAGGTCCTATAAGTGGCTTCTCTTTTATCTCTCACCTGTCACTTTAGTTAGTTTCTTCTCTATCAGAGGAGGGGAGGATGGCTGAGCCACGGATCCCTAATGATCTGGCAGGATTTTGGGACTCTGTCAAATGAGGGCACACACCTGGTGAGCAACTGTTGCACTCCAATCCTGCCTCCAAAGAGGACACAAGCAAGCCAAGCTTGCATGGTGGTCCACTGCGTCCAAGAGAAAAAGAAAGCAAAGACAGTATGATTGTTTCTCGACAGAGAGTTATGGTTAATTATATGGTAGTGTTTTTTTTTAAGGTTTGGGATAAGTGAGAAGGAACTTCTTGAGAGTAAAAGCAGTTTAGCAATGGAACCAACTCTCTAGATAGGTGGTGGGGTCTCCTCTGGATGTCTTCAGAAAGATGCTAGACAGCTCCCTGCTGTTGGGGATGCTTTAGCTCAGGTCTAGTCTATACGAGGGGGGGAAATGCAGTACCTCGCAATAATGGCATTCCCCAGCAGCGACTTGCCTTAATGGTGTTTTTGCCCCCAGCAGCTTTGCATGCCAGATGGTGGCTGTGAGTGATTTGCTTCGCTGCCACTGAACCTTCTTTTAAAAAATGATGTCTAAGTTGAACTTTTGCCATTTTGGGGCCCCCTTCTTTTGCATACTGTGGATTGATGTGGGATCCCATTTAGACAGGTTGTATTCCCAGCGAATTCCATGAGGGTTATTTTGACCGTTTAGACAACCCCAAAGTGTTTCTCTAACTTTTAACCTCTGTGATCCTCTTTACATCTACATGTGTACATTGCTCTCCCCCCCCAGGGGTGTCAGGAGGAAGCCCTGGGTGACAGGCACACATTTTTCCTGCTCCACCACATCTGAAGAGCATGCCAGCTGCTGCTTCTGCCTTTGGAACGGAAAGAGCAGAAGCACCCCAGTCGAAGGAGGAAGAATGTACGCCTGATGCCCAGGCTTGCCACTATCTTCACTGGTGCCCTGGGATCAAGAAACATTAATAATTTAATCTCCAAAATATTTCAGGCATCCCCCCTCCCTCCGTTGGGGATTGTGCCCCACAGTTTGATAACTACTGCTTTAGCTGGAGATCCTGCATTGTGCAGGGGGTTTGAGATGATGTTCTATAGGGCACCTTCCAATTCTATGATGCTGTGATTCTGTGGGTGGTGGTTTTAAGGTTTCCTTTTCCATGGAGCCCTTTCAAAATCAATTGTGGGTTGATGAATTGATCACTGAAGAGCAATGGAGGCATCCATGCTGGTATATGTATATGTGTGTGTGTGTGTGAGAGAGAGAGAGAGAGAGAGAATCTACCCTTGTTTTCAATCCAGACTTTATAAAGGAACTATCCAAGATGCTGACACTATTTTGGCATTACAGCTAAGCTCCTTTGATAGCTAATTGAAAGTTTGGACTAAAATGTGGAGTGGATCCATTACACCACTGACAAGAAAGCCACTGCCCAACATTGTTGAAATGAGCTCTTGACGGCCTGCCACAGGACTGTGCTTGGTGGAAAACTTTGAGGCATAATGTAAGGTACAATTAGTTTCTGGGCAAAGTACAAAGTGTTGGTTATTACCTTTAAAGCCCTACATGGTTTGGGTCCAGGTTACCTATGGGATTGCCTCCTTCCATACAATCCACCCCATATACTCAGGTCCTCTGGGGGATGTTGACCTCAACCAGCCAGGACTAGACTTGTAGTTATGGATGGTATTTTAATTCACATTGTACCCTGCCTCAAGCCTTGGGGAGAGGCGGGTAAGAAATAATAACAACAACAACAACAACAACAACAACAACAACAACTTGCCATGTAAGAAAAGCAGGTTTCCGTCTCACATGTAGTAAACTTCAACAAAAACTCCGAGACATGCAGAACAAGTGGTGGATCTCTCTCTCTGGCTTTTCTTCGCAAACGAAGATTCAGGAAGGACTCATCCTGCACTTTCTACAAGCGTGCTGATGACTAAAAAGGCCAATCCGAGATAAACAATTCCAGTTGCAGAAAGCACAGCAGAAGGTCTCCTTGGGTGATGTTTTTGGGTTGTGATTCTTTCTGCGTTGTCGTTTCTCTTCAAGACTTGTTCGGCGTGAGTTCTCAAATAAGGCTGCAGCATTGTGGATAGTGTGTCTCCATGCCTCCCGATGTGAGGCCAGGGCGGACCACTGTTGGTGATCAATTTGGCCAAGCCTGAGATGTTGTTTCAGGGAGTCTTTGTATCGCTTTTTTGGAGCGCCCCTCTTACGTTGACCTGTGGCGAGTTCACCGTAGAGTAGTATTTTTGGGAGGCGATGGTCCTCCATCCTAGAAACGTGCCCTGCCCAGCGCAGCTGTGTTCTCAATATCATGGCCTCAATGCTGGTGAAAGACACAATGCTGTGCAAATCTGGGGGATTCTAGAGGATTCTATGAAGCTCTTAAGGCAGTGTTTGGACCTACTTATCAGGTCCAAAGCTCCTTATACAGTACAGATGGTCAAACATTAATTACTGATAAAGCCCCCATCCTGAATCGATGGGCTGAACACTTTCAAAGTCTCTTCAGTGCGAACCAAGTAGTCCAAGGCTCAGCTATCCAACATTTGATACAAAAACTGATGAAAAATGTATTGGACATAGCTCCCACTTTGGAAGAGACCCTTAAGGCCATACAGCAGTTGAAAAAAGGCAAGGCAGCTGGGATTGATGGAATCCCACCTGAAGTTTGGAAACACGGAGGTCATGCACTCCATGAAAAATTCCACGAATTCCTTGTGAATTGCTGGGAAAAAGGGGAACTGCCATCAGACCTCCAAGATGCAGTCATCATCACCCTGTACAAGAAAAAAGGAGCAAAATCTGATTGCTCAAACTATCGAGGCATAACAGTGCTCTCTATTGCTGGAAAAATCCTTGTAAGGATACTTCTGAACAGATTAGTTCCTGCCATTGCAGAAGAAGTTCTTCCTGAAAGCCAATGTGGCTTCAGAGCCAATAGGAGCACTACAGACATGGTATTTGCCCTTAGACAACTGCAAGAGAAATGTAGAGAGCAGAACAAGGGTCTCTATGTAACATTTGTTGACCTCACCAAAGCATTCGACACTGTGAGTAGGAAAGGTCTGTGGCAGATCCTGGAAAGACTAGGATGTCCCCCCAAATTCCTTAAAATGATTATCTTGCTACACGAGGGCCAGCGTGGTCAAGTCAGATATGGCGATGCTCTTTCATAGCCCTTTCTAATAACTAATGGAGTGAAGCAAGGTTGTGTTCTTGTGCCAACTTTATTTACAATCTTCTTCACCATGATGCTCCAAAGGGCTACGGCAAACCTTGAAGAAGACGACAGCATCTATATACGTTACCGTACTGATGGTAGCTTGTTTAACTTAAGCCGCCTGAGGGCTCGCACTAAGACTCTAAACCAGGAGCCCTGGTGGCGCAGTGGTTAAATGCCAGTACTGCAAGCCACCATGTCGCAAGTTCGATTCCAGCCGGCTCCAAGGTTCACTCAGCCTTCCATCCTTTCGTAGGTCGGTAAATTGAGTACCCAGCTTGTGGGGGGCAATTAGCTAACACACATTGGAAACTGTTTAATGCAGTGTAGATGTGTAAATAGCTATTGCTTAAAACAATTTGTAAGCCGCTCTGATAGCCTTGTGGCTGAAGAGCGGAGTATAAATAAATAAATAAATAAACTATCTAGTCCGTGAGCTGCTCTTCGCTGATGATGCTGCCCTTGTTGCCCACACAGAAGCAGCTCTGCAGCGCCTAACATCCTGCTTCGCAACAGCTTCAGAGCTGTTTGGGCTGGAAGTCAACCTGAAGAAAACAGAAGTTCTTTACCAGCCTGCACCACAGGACGAACACCACCATCCCCACATTGCCGTCGGCAAATCTGTGCTTAAGTCCATTCAGCAGTTCACCTACCTGGGAAGCATCATCTCCTCAGATGCCAAGATTGACAAAGAGATCGATCACAGATTAGCAAAGGCACATAGTGCATTTGGAAGACTTTACAAAAGAGTCTGGAGTAACAAACACCTGAGGCGAAGCACAAAAATCAGTGTGTATAGAGCCATTGTACTGTCTATTCGCCTTTATGGGTCTGAAACATGGGTCACCTATCGCTGTTTACGCACAATCCTAAATATACACTGGACTGACTATGTGACGAATGTTGCTGTCCTTGAGCAAGCAGGGATCACCAGCATTGAGGCCATGATATTGAGAACACAGCTGCGCTGGGCAGGGCACGTTTCTAGGATGGAGGACCATCGCCTCCCCAAAATAGTATTTACGGTGACCTCGCTACGGGTCAGCATAAGAGGGGCGCTCCAAAGGGGCGATACAAGGACTCCCTGAAACAACACCTCAGGCTCAGCCAAATTGATCACCAACAATCGTCCGCCCTGGCCTCACATCGGGAGACACACTATCCACAATGCTGCAGCCTTATTTGAGAACTCACGACGAACAAGTCTTGAAGAGAAATGACAACGCAGAAAGAATCACAACCCGGAAACATCACCCAAGGAGACCTTCTGCTGTGCTTTCTGCAACTGGACTTGTTTATCTTGGATTGGCCTTTTTAGTCATCAGCGCGCTTGCAGAAAGCGCAGGATGTGTCCTTCCTGAATCTTCGTTTGCGAAGAGAGAAGCCAGCCAGAGAAAATAATTACATGCACCATCTGATTATGTGGAAGGCTAGCTTGACCAGTTGGGCTTTGTAGTTGCTCCATGTGGCTGGCAAGTGATCCCCTAAACCAGTGTCATCCGACGGCTGCCATATCAGTGCAACGATGAATCCATTCCAGGTTTTGGCTAACTTAAAATGAACTAACCTATTTAGGGAGAGTGTTCAGCACTTTGGAGAGCTCCTTAAAGCCTGTTGTGGCATTGACTGAAATGGGAGAGACTATTCAGCACTGCCCTAGTGAACACTCCCAGTATTCACTAGGTCCCTGGAGCATAGACGGAAAGCTCTTCCTGCCAACTTTACAGGAAACAAATATTAAGAGAGCACTTCAGTTACATTAGCAGCAAGGAAAGTGGGGCTGCAGGCTGCATACAGTTCCAACTCTGTTTTTGCAGCTTGATCCCCTAAGAGTTCAGAGCCCATGACTTTAAAAACAAAAACAAGATTTCCCCCCTCAAACTGGCAAAGAAAGTAAAAACAACCCCCCCCCCAAACTCCATGGCTGCCTCTCCTGAAGCCCCAAAACTAAAAGCAAAAAGAAAAGATGGGGTGAAAATTGGCCAAACGCTATACAGGAAGGGATATTGTATCATTTCTGTTTTTGGCCCAGCAATGCTATGCAGCCCATTGTGTGTGTGTGTGTGTGTGTGTGTGTGTTTAAGATAGAAAGAAAAACGGCTCCGCAGTGCAGGCCGCCCACCCCTGAATTGCATAACCTCCCCTAGGAGCTTAAAGTATGAGATCTATAGGCACAAAGGGACACTGCTTTGCTTTTTTAAAATCTGTGTTTCAGATTGGAGAGCTGATAACATGCCAGTGGGCTTGGGCTCCAGGACATTAGGATCAAGTTTTCTTGTGGTCCTCAACAGAACTTGGAAAAGTTGGGGGGGGGGTTGGACTACAACTCCCAGAATCCTTCCATAGCCAGGATGGCCAGTGCTTTCTGAAAGACACAGCGCACGCACACAAATTGCAGGGATAGCCGTGTTGGTCATCTAACAAAATCCAAAATGCGCATCATGGTGATGCCCTTGACCTCACGGGCTTTCAAAGCCCCACTGGTTTCTTCCATCAGGCCAAGATGGGAAAAATTATGTAATGGGAGAAAAGCGGCAACGTTGGGACTGCAGATCTTCACCTTGCTTGAGGTATTTCCTTGGGTGCTGTTATGTGCCTTCAAGTTGACTCTGACTTAAGGCAACCCTACCGCAGGGTTTTCCTGGCAAGAAGAGGTTGCCAACATCTCCTTCCTGTGAGATTGAGAGAGTGTGACTTGCTCAAGGTCACCCAGGAGGTTTCCAGGGCTGAGCAAGGATTTGAACCCTGGTCTTCCAGAGTCATAATCCAGTATTCAAACCACTGCATCACGCTGTGTTACTTAAGATGGCCTCAAGGGAGGGTCGGTAGAGAAAGAGGCCACACTGCTTGTTGTTCCGAGGGAGATTTGAAGCAAAGGCAGTACAAGAAATGCAGCAACATTTCCTTCTCCATTAGCAGACCAGACCAATTTCCTTTGAGATCTGGTCCTGGCATAAGTCCTTTTGAGGTCAAGAGCCGTTTTAGAGTACAGAGTACAAAAAAGGAATTTTTCCAAGCTGTGACCCTGACTGACTGCTATTGTGATCATGATCAAGTGCTCTCCTGCCTCTTTTGTTTTCTGTCCCTTGCAAATATACAGATGTCTCTGGCCAATTTGTTTGCTACATTTATATCCCACTTTTTGTTCCTCATGGTAGCCATGTGGTACTAGCTGTGGCTAGTAGTGCTAGCCAGAACTGGGCCTGCTTTGCTTTGGCAAGGTGCCTCATCATGTGCCTTTGGACCTTGCCCTGTAATCAGCTGATGGTAGTTGGCCACCACCTAGGAGCCACTGTGGTGGTAGTGGTTTGAATGTTGGACTATGACTCTGGAAACTGAAGGCTTGGCCATGAAACCCCACTGGGTGACCTTGGGCAAATCACACACTCTCAGCCCTCAGAAAACCTGTGATGGGTTTGCCTTAGGGTCTCCATAAGTTGGAAATGACTTGAAGGCACACCATAACAACAAATGTGGCTACCATGTCAGTGTGGTGGTGAATCTGCTCTGAGTTTCAGTTCAAACTTTGAAGAAATTGCCCAAGTTGCTGATCCCCATCCTCAAATAGACCCAACCTCTTGGGTAGCTTCTGTAAAGTTCTGACTAAAGCCTGGAGTGGATTCACTATCTCACTGACTGCCAGGTAGACTCATCCACTGTTTCCGCTGATGCTGCCTTATAGATCTCACTACCTCCTTGGTTTCCTGTGGGCCAGTTTACACCCATTACACAGAAGTGGCGTTGAATTGTTTTATCTGGTGGCTGGCATGATGCGATTCACTGTCATTGTTTAATATTCCACTATGCAATTTGGGTGATTTATTGCTGCAAACCTTGCTTTTCAAGCAACAGTGGCAGCAACTGATAGGTCCCCAGTTGGTGGAGTGTTCGATCCTGCCTGGGTTTTAGTCTGAACTTTAAAGGAGAAGTCCAAAGTGCTGAACTTGTTTTGGGGGATGGAGTTCAGCAACTTAGATGGCTCTAACTAAAGCTCAGGACAGATTCGCCACCACTAGCTGCCGCTCATTCCTTTATTAAGCTGACTGCAAATAGCATGAAATTATGTGCAAGCCTCTGGGAGACTCAGATTTCTTCTTCAGGGAAAATTGTTACAAACCTTCAAAAGTTTGTATATTGTTTTTGTGACTCTTTTGGTCAGCCGAATAAAGGTTTTGCTATGCTATGGATTTAGAAACTGTTCTTGTAGTTAGTGCTCACCTCTTTTTTCTTATGAGCTAGTCTAGATAATGTGCCTTTATTTATTTTTTTAAAAGATTCATTGTTGTATGCCTTCAAGTCATTTTCCGACTTTTATGGCGATCCTAAGGCGAACCTATCACAGGGTTTTCTTGGCAAGATTTGTTCAGAGGGAGTTTGCTGTGGCTGTCCTCTGAGGCTAAGAGAGTGTGACTTGCCCAAGACCACCCAGTGGGTTTCTGTGGCTGCGTGGGGATTTGAACCCCAGTTTCCAGAGTTATAATCCAGCGCTCAAACCACTATACCATGCTAGCTGTGTGTAACAAATACTACTTCTTTGCACCTCACTGTGTTTATTCATACATCTGGTGAGGGTCATGGGCATCATTTTAATACAAGGAAATGGTTTTATTTTTAAAAAAAGAAAAAGAGAGAGAGAGAGGGAGAAAATTGAGGGTTTATGCAGGAGAAACTCAAGGATCCATTTCCCCATCCTGCCCCCTCCATGATATTCTTCCACTTTCCAAACACGCAGCTGCGGCACAGCAGAAAGCAAAACTACAAGCAAACTCTTGTCTTTGGAACAGACAATTGTCTCCAGATCAGCTGTCAAAACTGACAAGAGCTCTTCCCGTCCTGGCTGTTTCTCCCCCTCTTACCCTTAACTAGGGGGCTGTTAATGGGGGAGAAAGATTTGCAAGCAGTTCTTCTCCCCCACCTGATGTAACAGATAAGTGGAACAAACTCTGTTCCAACTCATAATGCACATTTGGCAAGGTAGTGTGGAGACAGATAACCTCCATGGAATCCTTAAGCGCCCATGAACTGCCTTGCTGGGGCAAACCCAAACATCTCACTAGGCCCAGTTTTCTGTCTCCACCAGGGAGTGGTTCGGTTCCCCAAAGAAGCCATTTAGAAAGGCATGTTGGCAAGTGTTTACCAGCATCTAGAACAGGGATGGGAATTGTGCAGCTCTCTGGATGCTGTTGGACTGCAACTCCCAGTCTTCCTCACCCTTGGCTGTG
The DNA here is from genome assembly GCA_030847615.1 of Gambelia wislizenii. NCBI lineage: Eukaryota > Metazoa > Chordata > Lepidosauria > Squamata > Crotaphytidae > Gambelia > Gambelia wislizenii. Next base: position 495,627,596 of record JAUMIR010000001.1, on the reverse strand, counting down.
CAGGCTAGTGCTTTTGGGATTTGTAGTCCAGAAATATCTGGAGGGCTGCATAATTCCCACCCTGATCCAGAATTAGAGGCGTATTCTTCCCATATACGGAAGCTTTATGTCATTGCTCAGAAAACGGCCATTAAGAGATCTCAGCTTCTATCCATTTATTGCATCATGAATCCTGTAAGTTAATTATGAAATGGGCTGCAGTCCAGGTAAGCTTATGCTAAATAAAGCATACAGGTTGAGTCTCCCTTATCTGGAATTCTGAAATCCAAACTATTCCAGAATCCATGATGTGTTGCTGAGATAGTGACTCCTGTGTTTTCTGATGGTTCAATGTATACAAACTTTGCTTCATGCACAAAATTATTTACAATATTGTGTATAAAATTACCTTCAGGCTATGTGTATAAGGTGTATATGAAACATAAACAAATTTGGTGTTTGAACTTGGGTCCCATCTCTTAAGATATGCAAAGCCCCTTCTTTTTCCTCCAGCAGATTAACATGGATGGAAATCTGAGTTTAATATTTGAGCTATTTGAATAAAGGCTTCCTTTGCAGTGTTCTGAATCTGTATGAGGAGGGGGTGTCGTGCCTTCAAGGAGAACCTTCCCTCTCTCTCAGCAGAAGTCACAAGAGTTCATGGAATTGTAGTGTTGGGAAGTGGGATAGAGGATAGGGGACACTCCTTCTTTGGAGGTCTTTAAGCAGGAGCTGGATGGGCATCTTTCAGGAGTGCATTAGCTGTACTTTCCTGCATGGCAGGGGTTTGATAGTTGCAACTCTGCTACAACAACGTTTGCTGCCTGGTCCTCTTGATAAGTTCAGAGGTGCCAGTGTGCTACCATGTCAAAAACTACAAACACCAGGATTCCATAGAATAAAACTATGGTGGATAAAGCGGTGTCAAACTGCTATATTTCTGCAGTGTAGACAGGCCCATATGTCTCTCTGACATCCTCTGGTTGCAGTTCTGTCAGGGCTTTTTCTTTCCCCCTTTTTAAACTGTGGAATGGGGGTGGAATTAAAGTCTTGCAGAATTGAAGGGTTAAAAAAAAGAGAATGGGCTTTTAAGAGGGTGCTGTCTATCTTTCCTTACCATACACAAACCAGAACCATGATGGTATGGATGATTCTGACTTTGGTATCCACTGATGTATCTGTATGCTTGTGGAACATACCATACGTGCCCTTTCAAATCTTAAAGTCTTCTTCTGATTTCTTGACTACACTCTCCATACTTACTTATGTCTGAGTCAAGTTATACAAAATCTTTTAACTCTTCCAGTGTCTCACCTATCCATAAAAAAAGACAGGGCAGTCCCCACCTTCAGGCTTACAATTGAAATAAGACACAGCACAAAAGGAAAAGGAAATGTTGTGTGTTCCTGCATGGCAGAGAGGGGTTGGAATGGATGGCCTTTGTGGTCTCTTCCAATTCTGTGATTATATGATCTGTAGCCATAAGCATACAAAAGCATTATGGCCTCTTTGGAGAGCAGAGCTTTGGGGCGAAAATGACCTTTTGGGACTTAAGCTCCCAGAATCCCTCAACCAACACTTGGATATGCTGGCTGGAAGAATTTTGGGAGTTGTAGTCACAGTTCTTCCCAACTGTGCTCTAGAGAAGTAGTTTCCAAACTTTCACTTTCCAGATGTTTTGGATTTAGATTGCCAGATTTCAGGGGCTGGCCACGAGTCTCCATCTCTTGTGGGTTCTCTCCAGGCAGGAGATAAGGGTTCACATTCTCCATTCTTTGGCAAGGCGGAGGGGGGGGGCTCAGCTGCAAGCAAGGGGAAAGGGCTTTAGGCAAATCTCCAGTTCAGCTGGTAGACCAGCAGCTTCCTACAAAAATCAATTGATTGGTTGCTGCACATTGCAAAGACTCTCCAAGGGATTAGGCACTTACTTAGTTAATTTCCTCCCAGTTGTTGTGATGCCAGGGTTCACCTTCTGCTCTGCTGTGCATCCATCTTCTAGCTAGAAACAAGTATGCTAGGTAAAATGTTCCTTATCCCAAAGTAAGGAGTAATCCCTCTCATTTCACCTTGATCTGGGAATAACCCCTTTAGCAAAGATTTCTCTCTTAATTTGCAATGAAGAAAATACATTGCTTTTGTTATTATTTTATTCATTTCTCTCTCTCTCTCTCTCTGGCTTTTTTTCACAAACGAAGATTCAGGAAGGACTCATCCTGCGTTTTCTGCAAGCACGCTGATGACTAAAAAGGCCAATCCGAGATAGACAAGTCCGGTTGCAGAAAGCACAGCAGAATGTTTCCTTGGGTTTTCTTATTATTTTATTCATTTATATCCTGCCTTTCTCCCAATAATAAGACTAAAGGTAGCTAACATATTTAAAACAATAGAAGTTAAAAACAATGCAAACGTAAAAATAACAATCTAAATATGAAATTTTAAAAAATAATTAAACAATTTATAAGTTAGAACAGTGGCTCTTAACCTTTTTCTTTACCAGAGACCCCCTTTAAATATCTTTTGTTGCCGTGGACCCCCAAGACTTAACTCAAGATTTAAACCCTAATAATAAAAATAACAATAAAACATGCTGATGCTGATGATAATACAACCACACCATCCATTAGATTAAACCTTCCCTCAGAGGCACTGAAAGACTTTTCTCCTGCTTCTTCCTGCAAGTTTGTGGCTGGAGCAGATTGAATGCCAATGTGCAGGTCAAGCCAGCCAGCGCCCGCTTTGACTCCTGTCATGTAGTCTCTCCACTGCAGGGAGGAGGTGGGTCGCGGACCCCCTGTGAGGACATCACAGACCCCTGGGGTCCCCAGACCACAGGTTAAGAACCATTGAGTTAGAACATTAAAAATACTAGAGTGCATTTAAAAACAGCATAAAAACTCTTTAAAATCTTAAAAACAGCACCATACAACCTTAGAAGCCCTGCTGTTGTCAGTTTGTAAAAACATGGCAGCACAAAAATGTTTTAATGGTCACCAGATGAGCAGCAAGGCCGAACATCTTGGCCTCTCTGCGGAGGGAGTTCCAAATTCTCTGTGTTTGATGCTCTCTGTGTTTGAATAACAAGTGGTCAGTAACTGTGATTGGTGCTTAATGCATAATGCTTAATGACATCACCAGGGGCCCACCTCTGGGTGTCCGGCTTGTCCCAGAATCCTCCGGGCCTAGGGTGAGCCTGAACTGTAAAGGTTTTTCACAGTGGGTGCCCCAAAGATCTTGGTTTAGGCACTGGCTTTGGTTTCTAGTTTATTACCCCTGCAAGAGACAAGTTTGTTTATGTGTATATATATTTAAGTACATTAAGAGGAGAAATTCCTGGTCATTTATTAAGTAGGCTGATTATGATATAGTTACAGAGGTAGTAAGATACCTGCAAAGCTGAGGAAGGAGGGACGGCAAATGGAATTGGTGCTGTGTGTGTGTGTGTGTGTGTGTGTGAGAGAGAGAGAGAGAGAGAGAGAGAGATTTTCTCCCTCTAGTTTCTAGGCAAATGAGAATCAGCTGGCACCCAAAAATAGACTTCTTGGAAGCTGTCCTCTGTGCTGTTCCATGCCAGAAAAAAAGGCCTGATTTCTTGCTGTGCAAAAGCAACTTCAAAATACTGCCAAACTCACCAAGGATAATTGAATGGAGGATTTGTGATCAAGATTACTGTAATGACTTGATGGAGAGATGCAAAAACAGAAATGGGAGCACTGGCTTTTCATGCAAAGGAAACCTGGGCTTAGTCCAATGATGTGGCCGGGAATATAAAGGACCTCTAGCTGGACACCTAGAGCAAGGATGGAGAACTCCCCAAGAGTCAAGGATGCGTATTGACCTAGGGATCCATGGGGCAGGGTCTGCTCTGTTGCTGAATTGCTACATATATGTATATATATCTTTACCTCCTTTATGGATCTGAAACATGGGTCACCTATCGCCACCACCTACGACCCCTCGAGCACTTTCATCAGCGCTGTCTACGCACAATCCTAAATATACACTGGACTGACTATGTGACGAATGTTGCTGTCCTTGAGCAAGCAGGGATCACCAGCATTGAAGCCATGATATTGAGAACACAGCTGTGCTGGGCAGGACACGTTTCTAGGATGGAGGACCATCACCTCCCAAAAATACTACTCTACGGTGAACTCGCCACGGGTCAGCATAAGAGGGGCGCTCCAAAAAAGCGATACAAAGATTCCCTGAAACAACATCTCAGGCTTGGCTAAATTGATCACCAACAGTGGTCCGCCCTGGCCTCACATCGGGAGGCATGGAGACGCACTATCCACAATGCTGCAGCCTTATTTGAGAACTCACGACGAACAAGTCTTGAAGAGAAACGACAGCGCAGAAAGAATCACAACCCAAAAACATCACCCAAGGAGACCTTCTGCTGTGCTTTCTGCAACCGGACTTGTTTATCTCAGATTGGCCTTTTTAGTCATCAGCGCGCTTGCAGAAAGCGCGGGATGAGTCCTTCCTGAATCTTCGTTTGCGAAGAAAAGCCAGAGAGTATATATATACATATATATACATATACATATATATATATATATATATATATATATATATATACACGCTGCCCTATATTTCGTATCCCTGTGTCCTAGCAACATAAAAATTATTATTATTATTAGTACATTTATTTATATAGCGCCACAAGCTTTACATAGCACTTTACAAAAAAGAAAAACAACAATCCACAATAAACACAAAATCCTGCCTACAGGAAACAATCTAAAACCACAAACAAAATTATAAAATTAATAAAATATTACTATAACTCTCTCTCTGGCTTTTTTTCGCAAACGAAGATTTAGGAAGGACTCATCCTGCGCTTTCTGCGAGCGCGCTGATGACTAAAAAGGCCAATCTGAGATAAACAAGTCCAGTTGCAGAAAGCACAGCAGAGGGTCTCCTTGGGTGATGTTTCCGGGTTGTGATTCTTTCTGCGTTGTCATTTCTCTTCAAGACTTGTTTGGCGTGAGTTCTCAAATAAGGCTGCAGCATTGTGGATAGTGCATCTAAAAAAAAAAAAAAGATTACTATAACAGGATTTAAACAATACTATAAAAGTGTAAGTTAATACAAATAATATGGACATAAAAATCAAAATGAAAGTTGGAAGGCTTCCCTAAATAGAATAGCCTTTAATTTAGACTTAAAGTAGTCTAGAGAGGTGGTGGTCCGCAAATTCATGGGAAGGAGATTCCAAAAATAGGGGGCAGCGTGGGAGAAAGGACGTATCCAAGTAGGGGCAGAGGAAATCCTTGGCTGCATCAGCAGCCCTGAATCACTAGAGCACAGGGCACAAACAGGAAAATAGGGGGAAACAAGTGCTGACAAATAGATGAGGGCCAAACCATGAAGAGCTTTGAAAGTTAATAATAATAGCTAATGGATTCTAAATTCTAAATGGGATCGGAAGCTAGTGAAGGGACAACAACAATGGGGTGACATGATCGTAACAGCAGGCAGAAAAATTTATCCTAGCGACAGAGTATTGTACCAAAATCAAGGGGGCAAGATGGGAAAGAGGAACCCCAGTCAGCAAAGAATTACAGTAATCCAGGTGAGAAATGACCAATGCATGAACCAAAGTCTTAGCAGCAAAAACGGGGGGGGGGGGGAGAAGGCCTGATTCTCGCTAGATTATAAAGAAAGAAATGACATGACTTTGCCATGGCCTGAATTTGAGGAACGAATGAAAGGGAAGAATAAAAAATGAGACCAAGACTACGCACTTCCTTTACAGGTTGAATATTAGTGCTACTAACTGTGATTGAAAATGAATAATGCAGATTTGGCTTCGGCGGGAAGACAAGTAACTCAGTCTTGTCCATATTGAGCTTAAGACGCCGACGGAGTATCCAGGCAGAAATAGCAGATAGACATGATGACACTTGCTGTTCAATATCCGGAGAGAGTTCTGGAATGGAAAAATACAGTTGGGTGTCATCAGCATATAAGTGATACTGAAAGCCATAGGAGCTAATAAGGTTACCTAGGGACAAAGTATATAGAGAAAATAACAATGGGCTCAAAACGGAGCCCTGTGGAACTCCAACGGACAGCGACAACAGAGCAGAGACTTGACCACCAGCAATCACCGTAAATGACCTATCAGAAAGATAGGATCTGAACCAGTCAAGAACAGAATCAGAAAATCTAAGGTCCTGGAGCAGATCCACCATAAGACTGTGATCAACAGTATTAAAGGCAGCGGAAAGATCAAGAAGAATCTTGATCTTTCCGCTTTCCAAGTAAAGACTTTTCGATTTGGCCAAGAAAAGATCGTCAGTAATCTTGGCAAGAGCTGTCTCAGTCGAGTATAATGGATGAAAGCCAGACTGAAAAGGATCCATTAGAGAGTTAGTGGAGAGAAATTCTAGACAACGAGAATAAACAGTACTTTCCAGAACCTTAGAAAAGAAAGGGAAGAGTGAGATTGGCCGATATTTAGAGAGGGAGAGCGGGTCAAGTGGGGGCTTCTTGAGAATCGGAGAAACCAAAGCATGTTTGAAATCAGAAGGAAAACGACCAGCAGAGAGAGAGATTAATGATAAAAAGAAGAGAAGGGAGAATAGAAGGAGCAACCGAGCTTAATAAGCGAGAAGGAACGGGATCAAGAGAACAAGTTAGACGATTTCAGCAGCTTAGCTAGTTCAGCTAGAGAGACCAGGACGAAGGCAGAAAATGTCACCAATATGGGTGGCTGAGGTACTGGAACAAAAGTCGAGTCAGAGACTTCCATAGAGGAACGAATTAGATCAGTCTTAGCAGTGAAGTGAGAAGCAAAATTGTTAGGAGAAAAGGAAAAAGGAACTGATGGAGATGAAGCTTTTAACAGAGAATTAAGAGTTGAGAAAAGATGCTGAGGCCGTCTATTTGGACTACTGTCTCCCTCTATGAACTGGCCCGGACCCTGAGATTGTCAGGAGAGGCCCTTCTCTCAGTCCCACCACCGTTGGAAGTATGGTTGGTGGGGCTGCGAGAGAGGGCCTTTTTGGTGGCTGCCCCAAAGCTCTGCAGCTCCCTCCCCAGGGAAGCCAGACTGGCCCCCTCCCTGTTATCCTTCTAGCAGCAGGTCAAAACCTTTTTATTCAAGCAGGCTTTTTAAAGAACAGGCTAGGGGGTGCTGTGTGATTCTGTTGCGCTGTTTTAAAAAGCTTTTTAACTCTTTTTTTAAAAAAATACTTTTAAGTATATTTTCTTCTATTAAATATTTTGATGTTGCTTTGGTGATGTTATTGGTTTAATTCTGTTTTAATGTGCACTTTTTGTATGCTTTAATTGTGTGTTTTTAAACCTGTGAGCCACTTAGGGTCCCAGCCTTGGAAAAAAAGCAGGCTATAAATAAAGATGGTAACAATAATAACAACAACAATACAGTGGGCCTGACATATTAGTGGGCTAGCCATCTATGGATTGGAGCATTTGGGGATGGCCATGCCCCATATTATGCAATGGTGCTGTTTGCACATGGGTGCATCAGTTCACAGCCACGTGCATGCGCTGCCATTGATTCCTATGTGCCTTGGGTGTCCACATTTTTCTCCATCCTGTTTTCTCTGTGTGTATAGTAGGACCCCCCTATCCACTGATTCAGTTATCCACGGGACGCAATACAGCACACCTACCATAGAGTCTTCCTAGAAAATGTGTCCTCTCTAGCTATTTTTAGGTCCTCCAAGGCAATTCTATGGTATTTTAAACCAAGAGCCTCATTATTGTCAATGGTGTTCATGATTATCCATGGTTTTCAGTATCCATGCCCCTCCCCAGAACCAATACCCAGTGGATATGGGGGTCCTACTATAGTTTTAAAGATGAGCAGGACTCCCTGTATTACTATTTGGATTACGGCGGGCAGGGGGATTCTTGGAGACGTACCCCAAAATAGGTGATGTTTCCAATGCCTGTGAGGGGATTTGTAGTTTTACCCCGGCCTTTTTTTGAGTAATCTCTGGGACCTGACATGGAGGTGACTGTCTTTGAATGCAGGTGGATTTTCTGAAAAGAATTACGAGTGGAGTTCTGAGGAGGAGGAGTCTGACGGGAAGGCCCGCCCGGTGCAGGTGCTCATCGTGAAGGATGACCACTCGTTTGAGCTTGACGAAGCCGCCCTCAACCGCATCCTGCTCTCTGAAGCTGTCCGTGATAAGGAGGTGGTCGCTGTCTCTGTGGCCGGAGCATTCCGGAAGGGGAAATCCTTCCTGATGGACTTTATGCTGAGATATATGTACAACATGGTAGGTTGGGGATCCAGTACACCTTGCACAGGTTTTCAGTGCATGATGATGAAGATGATGGTGAAGATGATGATAATAATTTTATTCATTTATATCCTGCCTTTCCCCCCCAATAATGGCACTCACAAATTATTAAACCCAGTACAGATTAAAAACCACAAAGAAGTATCATATGTTATATGATATTATAAGTTATTTAAAAACAATTAACCAATCTGTAGAGTTAAAACCATTTAAAATGCCTTGAAAGTCTATATAAAATTCAGCCAGCATGGTGCAGTGGTTTGAGCTAGGACTCTGGGAGACCAGGCATAGAAACCCACTGGGTGACCTTGGGTAAGTCACACTCTCTCAGCCTCAGAAGAGGGCAATGGCAAACACTCTGAATAAATCTCACCAAGACAACCTTGTGATAGGTTCACCATAGGGTTGCCATAACTTGCAATGACCTGATGGTGCTCAACAACATAAAAATCAACAAAACAGCACAACTTGAAAACCAGTCACAGTCAGTTCCTCAGAGCTTGACAGAACAGGAAAGTTTTCACGTTGCCGGCAGAAGCAGAGCAAGGACGGAGCCATCCTGGTCTCCGAAGGGAGTGAGTTCCTAAGTCTGGGAGCAGCAACCAAGATGGCCGTATCTTTTTTGTTCTCACCAAATGAGCCCAAGAAGGTGAACAGAAAGAAAGACCTCTCCCATAGATCTTAGACCCGGTTGTCCTATGCCCCATAAGTAAGACTTTGCAAGGTTGACCTACTAATCCCTGAACGGTGTGTGCCCAGGATATCTGAAAGGCTACCTCCTTCCCTATGAGCCTGTCCAAAAATTTGAGATCTTCAGTGTAGGCCCTGTTACATGTCCCATGAAGTGGTGGGTACACGTGACAGGGCTTTCTCTGTAGTGGCACCCTGAACTGGGAAATCCCTCCCAAGGGAAATCAGGCTGGTGCTATCCCTGTTGAACTTCCAGCAGGCAGCTATGTTGTTTCACATGGCCTTTGGTCCTCAGACTCAGGGATGGCTGCTCTGACTGTTTTCATTGTGTAAAATTTTAAAACTTATTTTAAGGAGTCATTTTAGTTTGTTTCAAAATGTGTTAATTTGTGTATTTTACACTTTAAACATTTTTATACACAGAAACATAGTCTCAAGGGCCTTGGCAGGGTGGGAGGCAATAGATAATGGCCAGAAATCTCTATTACGCTCTATGTTGCTTAACTGTACGCATGCAGTGGGATCCCCATATCTGTGGGGTTTGGTTCCTAGACTCACCATGGGTACCAGAAACCATAGATAACAGCAAACCCTACTAAAATAAAGGACTTCTAGTAAAAACATACCATAGAGTTATGTTGGAGGACCTAGAAGATGCCTAGAAAGGATGCCACAGCATGTTGCCGTCAGTTAAAGTGGGTGAATAGGGCCCCAAACCTGTAGCCAAGCCTGATATTGGGGCCCCACATTGAGTGGATCTCTGTAGGGTTAGGGAAGTAGCCTAGCAACTGCTTGGGACTCCAGAACTTTCTTCAGGGACCCCCCCCCCCAAGCATTTGGCACCCTGAGACAAGTCCTCTGCATGATTCTGAGAATTTTTGATCTGCAATTAGCTCACTTTATTCAGCCATAATACAGGTATGCCTTAGCTAAGGAAGTAGATGTGATCCTGAACATTAACTGTTCAACAGAAAATTTGGTATGAGAGGCAAAAATAACATGGAAAGAATAGAGATAGATTCTCATACCACAAAAAAGAAGAGCAGTTTGAGGCAGGTCCAGAAAGTGGGTGCCAGGTCAGGAACACAGGAGACAGAGTCCAAAGTACAGATAGGGTCAAAGACAAGGCAAAGTCTAAGAAGAAGCCAAGGTCAGAATATGTACCAGGGGGCCAGAGGCAAAGGCAGATCCAAGAAGCAGGATGCATGATGTAGCAGCAGGTCAAGGCAAGGAATCACAGTCCAAAGAGCAGCTACAGGCAGCATAGGAGACCATATTGCTGTGGCAAAAGCTGAGGGGACAATGCTGCTCTTAAATAGCAGTTCCGCCGGCTGTTCCAGGTGTGCCGCATGAGTGTAGCCGGCTGTGCCTGATAAGCTGGCCCTGGTCCCTCAGAGACTTCCACAGCCAGGGCCTAGTCTTGCAAGGAGAGGCAGAGCCAGCTTTTGCAGCCAGGGGCCTAGTCCTGCAGGAAGAGGCAGATCCTGACACAAGGTTGCAGACGCACTGCAGAAATAATGAAGTTGACACCTCTTTAACTGCCATGGCTCCGGTACTATGGAATTCTGGGATTTGTAGTTTTGTGAGATACTTAGCCCTCTGCTAGGGAGCTCTGGTGCCACAATGAACAAGAACTCCCAGGATACCATAGGATGGAGCCATGATAGTTCTCTCTCTCTCTCTCTCTCTCTCTCTCTCTCTCTCTCTCTGGCTTTTCTTCGCAAACGAAGATTCAGAAAGGACTAATTAGATTTATCCTTCGAGCCTATGCAATGGATTTTTCTGGCGGAGCGCAGCAAGCACAGAACTCACCTCCCCCTTTAAGCCAAAGGTTCATCTGCTGGCCTTGCAAGCATGGACGGTAGCACCGAGGTCCTCGGGTCGTAGGTTTGATTAGAGTTTCCTTCTCTTAGATGGTTGACCTTACAGGATTGAACAGGCCCCATTGCCCGGGTTTGGAATTAGAGTTTTCCTTCTCCTAGGATGGTTGCCATAAGGCTAGAGAGCCCATCATAGATCATAGAATCATAGAATTGGAAGAGACCACAAGGGCCATCTAGTCCAACCCCCTGCCATGCAGGAATAAACCATCAAAGCACTCCCAACAGATGGCCATCCAGCCTCAGTTTAAAAACCTCCAAAGAAGTAGTCTCCACCACACTCCCAGGCAGCTTGTTCCACTCCTGAACAGCAGTGCATTCCATTGCCAAATGTTTAGATAAACAAAAACATTCTGAAACATCTAGACACCATGTTAAAGTCTCTTTCAAAGTGTGTCCAGGGATGTCCAAGAATGGCTTTTTCAATCACCAGTATCCACTTTTCATACAATTCACATTTTGGTAGTCATTCCTATAGATCTATGCTCTTTTTTTTTTTTTTTTTAATATGCCAGGGGAAGCTGGTGATGTTTTTCTTCTCTCCCTTTTCCTCTCTGTTTAAGTTCTGCATGCATGTTCAGTAAGAGATTCTGGAGGCAGCTCCTGTTTGCCTTGCCTCTTGTAGACAGGTACATACAAACTAGATTGGCTGGAAAAGAATCCCACTCTTTCCCAGTTCATGCTTTATTTATTGTATTGTTTACTGCAGATGTACTGCGTCAATCTGACACTGAAAGATCTGTGTTCCTCTAGCACTCCTTCACCTGATGCAGATGCTGCTAAAAAACCTCACAGTTAGATAGAGGATGAGGCAAAAGGGGGCACAGACATGCAAAAAAGCTTTGTAAAAGAGAGCTTCTTTGTCAAAGGCTTTGTTAATGGATGTATGCTTGTAGTACAGTACTGTCAGCCCTCCACATATGTGGGTTGAACTTTTTTGGATTAGTTTATTTGGGGATTATTTGCTGCCGCCTCTGCTGCTGCCCTATTCCATTTTTAATAATAGGGACTGCAAGCCTTGCGAGACTGAGAGAGACTGAATATATGGAGATGCTTGTAAATCCTTTTAAAAAATCCTGTAGGGCAGCAGTGGAGGCAATGGCAAGCCCCACCAACCGCCTGCTTCTACCTTACGAAGGAACCCCACTGCCTCGAAGGTATCTGTAGTGGGTTGAATCTGCAGATTGTACTTTTCGTGTGTGTTAAATATGTATTTTTTTGGGAGGGGGGCTAGAGGTCTTTGAAGTTTTTCCACTTTTGTGGTGGTCCTGTGCCCTTAACCTCAGTGAATCTGGAGAGCCAACTGTAGTATTGATCATATACGTTTAGCATTTGTCAGGTGTCAGAGAGCTTCATGTGTCTTATCCCAGTAATCTTTACCCACTGTGCCATAAAGCATGCCACTTTTTTACCCAGTATCATAGATGTTGTGTGTGTGTGTGTGTGTGTCTGTGTGTGTTGATACTGAGCGGACAGTGGCTGGCTTGCCAAGGCCCACTAAGGGAGCCTGTGGCAGAGGTGAGAGATGCTCCTACTCTTACCTGTGAAAGGAAAGCAGCGACAGGTGTTACTTTTTGAGTGAAATATGCAATAAAGATCATAAAGCCCATTGCAGATTAAAACTGTTAAATGTGAAGGATGAGAAGAAGAGTAATCTCTGTACTGGATGAAACAGAGTTTGGAAAAGTTCCTTTTCGGAGGCTACAGCACCCAGAAGGTCTGGTTTTAAGAACTGACAGCCACATGAAGGAACGCAGCCATAGGTCCTTGCCAGAAGCTCAAGCAGAATGGAGCCAGCCTGTCTTCCCTTAGGGAGGGGATTCCACGGCTGAGGGGCTGCGGCAGAGAAAGCCCTGTCCTATGTCCTCACCCACCTGGCTTCTCAGGACCATGGGGTGTGCAGTAGAGTCTCTGCTGAGGATGCCACAGGCATCATGATGATGATTATGATGATGCAGGATATAGACAAGTTGGAGCAGGTTCAAAGAAGGGCAACAAAGATGAGAAGAGGTATGGAGAACATATGAGGAAAGGTTGAAGGAATTGAGCCTGTTCGGCCTGGGGAAGAGGAGACGGAGGAGGCAGGCTTGTTGTTGGCTGCTCCAGAGGGTAGGACCAGGTCATAGAATCATAGAATCATAGAATCATAGAATTGCAGAGTTGGAAGAGACCACGAGGGCCATCCAGTCCAACCCCCTGCCATGCAGGAAATCACGATCAAAGCATCCCCGACAGATGGCCATCCAGCCTCTGTTAAAAGACCTCCAAGGAAGGAGACCCCACCACACTCCAAGGGATTACTTCATCTCCCAGAGTCCCCTGACCAAGCATGGACTCCGGGAATTATAGTGCAAACCAGTTCTTTTCCAAATTCTGCCTGTTCCCACCTTTCCTGCAAGGTCCAAGTATTGTCCTTCAGGTCTACAGAGCTGCTCCTTTTTAATTTATTTTCCTTTTTTAAAAAAAGTAGTACCAAAGCACAGAAGATCTCCACAGCATTTCTCTGGTTCTCCTCCTGCCCAGGGCAATCCTTTGGCCTGCAATCATATATCACAAAAATATCAACATGAATTTAAACCACTCCCTTGGCCTAATGGTTTGAAGTTACAGGAGAGTTGATTTCAATTGAACAATAGAAGGAACTTCATTTTGTGAAGTCAAAGGCTTTCACAGCCGGCATCCATAGATTTTCCTTGTTTTTTTTTTCTGGGTTGTGAGGCCGTGTTGTGGAATAGTTTCTTTCTAATGTTTCACCTGCATCTGTGGCTGGCATCTTCAGAGAATGGTTGGGTAGGAGTGTGTGTGTGTGTGTGTGTGTGTTATATACTGTGAACCCCTGTATTTCTACACCCAGAAACTAACCATTCAATTACACAAATTTACATATCCTCCCCAACAGGGGTTCACAGCACATAAACTCCACACACACTCTTACCCAACCATTCTCTGAATATGCCAGCCACAGATGCAGGCGAAACGTCAGAAAGAAACTCTTCCAGAACATGGCCTCACAGCCCGGAAAAAACCCAAGGAAAATCTATGAACTTCTTTTTATTTATTTATTTTATTTTTATTGAAAACATTTATACAAATGCACCAATACTAAAACTAACAAAATACAGTATACAAATTATAGATTATAAAACAAACACTTTCACACCATTCATTTCTCACAATTATACTGATTTTTGTAGGGTGTTTTATTAATTATCAATAATCTTCATCTTTCATATTACAATCTTGCATCATTCAATACTTCCCATTAAATTGTCACACAAGAATATATGCTAGTCTTTCCAATTGTCCTTACTCGGATTAACTGTTTATTGTAACAACAACGTAGTATCTTTGCTAAACTGGAGCAGAAGTTTCAACTAAATTTTATATTCTTAGTCAGCCAAGAAATCCCGAATTAGCCCAATCACCCTATATATCTCTGAGGTGTGATTTTAATATTTCTAAATCTTTTGCAAGTGTATTTTCACTTCTGTATTTTATTATTTGGGTCAAGTTATCTAAATAAACCATTTCCATTAATTTAATAGACCAATCTTCTACTGTGGGTACGAGATCAGATTTCCGACAGTGGGTATAGACTATTCTGGCTGTTACTACCATGTAAAAAAAGATTTTTTCCAAATCTTTTTTTCCAATTCATCCTCAAACATGCATTATAAGAAGGAACTTTTTGATGATAAGAGTGGTTTGACAATGGAGCCAATTCCCTAGAGAGGTGGTGGGGTCTCTTTCTCGGAGGTCTTCAAAGAGAGGTTGGACAACTACCTGCTGGGGATCTTTAGTTGGAGATCCTGCACTGCCCAGGAGGTTGGACTCGATGGTCCATGAGACCCCTTCCAACTCTGTGAGTCTATGATTTTCCTTATATATATTTGCTTTGTGCCTCATGTTGACTGGTGGTCCTCTTTGGCTGTGGCTTTTAACACCTTTGTTTTCATGCCAGGATTCTTGACAGGTGAGCCGGTTGGATTAGGCCCACCAGACATGGAGGCCAGCCAAAGCTGGTAATCACTTGCCCTCTTTTCACTTGGCAGGAGGCAGTCGACTGGGTCGGGGATTACAATGAACCTTTGACAGGTTTCTCTTGGAGAGGTGGGTCAGAGCGGGAGACAACCGGCATCCAGATTTGGAGCAAAGTCTTTCTTGTGGACAAGCCAGATGGGAACAGGGTAGGTGATTTTTTTTGGTGGCTCTTCATAAGAGGAATGTAATTGTATGCTTATTTCATACTCACATGCAAGAATTAAAGAAACAGAAACAAAATTATTTATTTATGTATTTGATTTAGATGCTGCCTTTCTCCCAGAATGGGACCCAAGGCAACTCACAACACATACCCTGGACATATGTTCTAATGATTATTTCCATTTTGGATTTTATACAAAAAATTCATGAAGGTTTGTTGTTGTTGTTGCACAAATCCAATTTTATTCTCACAAAACAATAATTTTGTTTGAAGGAACAGTATTATTTTGTTGCTCACTAGTAGTTGTACTATTTCACTTGGCCCTTGGCTCTTAAAACTAGGAGAGTCTGCTCTGTTTTTCAGACTCTTGGTCTGGGTTTAGGACTATTTTTAAAGAGAGCTTTAGATTTAGATACCTCTCTAGGCATCTGGAGGTCCTCCAGTGGAAGTTGACCATAGAGTTGCTTTAGAGGTCCTCCAGATGCCTAGAGAGTCCTTCTCCCCTGACCAGAGTTAAATGAAACCATCATTACCAATACTGTGGATATGGGTTGGGGGCAATCTGTACCTTGAATATAAATAAACTAGCCGGACTTGGTTTACCATACGCCATTTAAAAACTCCCCTAAAAACATCCAGTAGACCTCAGGACAACTCTGTAAGGTAGGCTGGTGGGTTTAAATTTCTCCTCCCCCTTCTCAGTGTTCTACACTTTTCCTGGAATTGCTGAGGGTGACTTGCTCTGTTGCCCTGCTGCTGCTACCACCACCACCAGTTGACTGCCTGGGTCCCAATCTAGGCCACAGACAGGAGTGGATTGTGAGGTGGAGAGGGAATTTGCATGTGGCTGGTGATTGGTTGGGTGTGTTTCCAGAGGAGCCAATCAGCACACTGGGAAAGGCAACATACCCAAGAGAATCATCTATCTATCTATCTAGATAAACAAATACAGTTGTCCCTTCACATTCACTGGGGTTTGGTTCCAGGACCCCCTGTGAATACCCAAATCCGTGAATACTCAAGTCCCATTATATGCAATGGCATAGCAAAATGGTGTCCCTTATATAAGATGGCAAAATCAAGGTTTGCTATTAGGATTATTATTTTTTTAAGAATATTTTCAAGCCATGAATACTCACATCCATGAATGTCAAATCCGTGAATGTGGAGGGATAACTGTAACAGTCTACTTTGTGCAATTTTTGCAAAAAAAAAAAAAAAAAAAAAAAGGTCCTGAAATGTGGGAAAAAATGTCCCATAGCAGTTGAATATTTTTCTTATGGGGTGTCTAGCTGTGCTAAGACACACTTTCTTGTCAACCATGAGAAGACCTGAGAATATTCTTTGCATTCCTAATTCACAGTCATTGTGAGCTGCTTTGACCTGCTCTTATGAGCCTAGTGTTTTGACTGTGACATTTTCAGCATGATCCATTCCCCTCCCAGACCCTTTGAACCTTTCACAGCTTTCCAGCTTTTAAAAACATACATATAAATTGGAAATATGATGGCATGGGCCATCTTAACCTTAGTATTTAATGATACAGGAACCCCACCTTTTCTTTCGACACTTGCAAATTAAGGACAAGTTCCATTAATTCAATGAGAAATCCACTCTTTTGACAGTTCTTGTCTATGGAGATTTGCTTGGGACTGACTGCGCATGCATGCGTTGCTTGCAAAACCAGCTGAGGGGGGGCAGAAATGGTCCCAAGCCAAGTCAGAGTCTTTGCAAGCAGTGCACATGTGGGCGTGTACAAGCAGTCCCAAACGAGCCACCGTAATTCTCTCATGTTCCCTACTTTTTGGCCAAAAGTAGAATTGGTCAAAAATTCTACTTTTTGACCAATTCTGGTTTCTGCCACTGCTCCAATCCCTAACCTGTCAGATCAGTGGGGGCTTCCTGTATATCTTTACATTGTATATCTTTACATTTTTCTAAAAGGGGGAAGCCAGCACTTAGAGTGGATAGAGGCTGTTTTACTTCATCTCCCAAGGTCAGCCAGATGAATTTTTAATAGAACAGCCACATAAAATAACTGTTTTAAAATGTTTAATATGTTTTTAGGATCTTGTCTTGCCTTCAGGATCTTGTCTAGTTGCCTCATAGCTGCATTTCCAAGTTCTAGTCTTCTTCCGATTTCTTGATTGCAGTCTCCATTCTGATTAATGACTGAAGCAAAATATAAAAAAATCTTGAACCGTTTCAAGATTTGCACTTGCCTTTTTTTGCTAGAACCCTCAATGACACTCCTGACTGAATGAATTTTGCCAGAATCTTAAAAAGTACATTTGTAATACTTATGTGCCAATCATCTATTGTATCTGTACGTAAGTTGTCATTCTGGACGTTTTGTTCAAAAGTGTTTTCAATAAAAAATGTTTAGAAGTTTTTTTTAAAGAAGAATAAGGGAAGTATATGCTGTTCTCTTTATATTATTACAACTATTTCAACAAACTAATTTCTGCATAAAGCTTTGAATGGATTTGACTATAACATTTAAACCAAATGTACTAAATCAAGTACCATTAGTTAGAGCACTAGAATATTTTTTTCTATGTTGATGGGTTTTTCCTGGAAAGGGGAATCAGAGTGAGAGATGACAGGTATCTAGATTTGGAACAAAATCTTTCTTGTGGAGAAGCCAGATGGGAATAGGAAAACCCACGTTAGTGATGCTGTGGGCACTTTTCCAGCAAACACAGTGTGGAGGAGGAAACATCCTATTGTGATGAAACATCAGTCCTGAAAATGTTTGTTCTGCCTTTCTCTGCAGGTGGCGGTGCTGCTCATGGACACTCAGGGGACCTTCGACAGCCAGTCCACGCTGCGAGATTCAGCCACCGTCTTTGCCCTCAGCACCATGATCAGCTCCATCCAGGTATAAGGAGGGATGGAGGCTCAGACATTGGGGTGGTGCATGTCACATACGAGGAACAGGACCCTGGATGGAGCTCTCCCATTTAATTTCCATATATCAATTAAAATATTTTGTTGTTGTTGTTGTTGTTATGTGCCCTCTAGTCATTTTTCCTTATGGTAACCTTCCTATGACCCTATCACAGGGTTTCCTTGGCAAGATTTGTTCAGGGGCAGTTTGCCATTGCCTTCCTATAAGGTCTGACTCAGTATAATGTAACTTCTTAGTATCCGCAGAACCAATATCCACAGTTTCAGTTATCTGTGGGACACAAAATAGGGACACATACCATAGAGTTGTGCTGGAAAATGCCTAGAGAACCATTCTTTCTAGGCATCTTCTAGGAGGAGACCAAAATGGTGGGAGGTCTGGAAGCCATGCCCTATGAGGAGTGGCTTAGGGAGCTAAGTATGTTTAGTCTGGAGAAGAGACAGTTAAGAGGGGACATGATAGCCATGTTTAAATACTTGAAGGGATGTCATACTGAGGATGGGGCAAGCTTCTTTTCTGCTGCTCCAGAGACTAGGATATGGAGCAATAGACTCAAGCTATAGGAAAAGAGATTCCACCTAAACATTAGGAAGAACTTCCAGACAGTAAGAGCTGTTCAACAGTGGAAATTGCTGCTGCCTCTGAGTGTGGTGGCGTCTCCTTCTATGGAGATTTTTAAACAGAGTCTGGATGGCCATCTGTCAGGAATGCTTTGTTTGGGTTTTCCTGCATGGCAGAATGGGGTTGGACTAGATGGCCCTTGTAGTCTTTTCCAACCCTATGATTCTATGATTCTAATAGGATTCACTGTTATCTGTGGTCTCCTGTATCTGCGGTAAGTCCAGGAACTGAACCCCCATGAATATGGGGGTCCAACTGTACATTTAAAGTGCCTTGGGGAATGCCAAAGCCTGGGAAGGACTTCTCCTATATTACCACCAAATATGCCAGTGAGGATGGTGGAACAGAGAGAATGGCCTACCCCCCCTCCCACAAACATCTTAGAGCCCTGGAAGGAATATGGTCTTTAGAATTTAAAATTTTAAACAGTGAGGAATAATTTAAACAGCCTAAAAGCATATTAAACATTTTAAAAGTTGTTTTATGTGACTGCTTTATTAAAAATTCATCTGGCTGACCTCAGGAGATGAAGTAAAACAGCCTCTATCTACTCTTAAGTGCTGGCTTCCCCCTTTTAGAAAAATCACTCTTAAAGGATGGCCTGGGGTTCATTTTCAGCTGATTTCTCAGAACCTGGATAAAACAAAGAGAGGAAAGTGCCAGAGGCATTGCATTATTTGTTATTCGTAAAACCCATTTTTCTTCCAGCACCAGTTTCTGTCCTCACAATCATGTGAGGTAGGTTAGACTGAAGGTGACTCATGTAAGAGCCAACCAGGTAGTTTCAGCATTCTGTGGGGACCAGAACCTGGATTTCCAAATCCGGAGGCTAGCGCCCAGCTGCTACACCACCCTGGCTCTCTCTGTCAGGATGTTTCTTTAGCTCTTGGTGGAATACAGTTCATGCCTGGTGAGCTATGCTTAGAGAGGCAGCGTGGTATAGTGGTTTGAGTGCTGGAGCAGGACTTTGGGAGACCAGGGTTCAAGTCCCCACTCAGCTATGGAAACCTGGTGGGTGACTTGGGCAAGCCATGCTCTCAGCCTCAGAGGACGGCAAAGGCAGCCCTCCGCTAAACAAACCTTTCTAAGAAAACCCAGTGATAGGTTCACTTCAGGGTCATTGTTAGTCAGAATCAACTTGATGGCACAGCAACAACTTTTACAAATTGATTAGGGTTGGGCTTTTAATGCTGTATGGCACTGTTTTTAATGGTTTCTAGGGTTTTTATACACAGTTGGACCCCTGTATCTATGGAACCAATATCTCTGGTTTCAGTTATCTGCGGGACACAAAACAGGGATGCATACCATAGAGTCATCCTAGAAAATGCCTAGAGAGGTGTCCTCTCTAGACATCTTCTAGGTCCTCCAAGGCAACTCTATGTTTTTACCAGATGTCCTTTTTAGTCATCAGCGTGCTTGCAGAAAGCACGGGATGAGTCCTTCCTGAATTTTCGTTTGCAAAGAAAAGCCAGAGAGAGATTATTTTAATAGGGTTCACTGTTATCTGTGGTTTCCAGTATCCACAGTAAGTCCGGGAACTGAACCCCCATGGGTACTTGTGTGTGAGTGTATTCTTTTCATGTATTTTAATATTGTTAATATTTAATGTTTTAACTTATACATTGTTAAATTGTTTTTAAATCTTATATTTATACTTCTATTTTGGCTTCTGTATTGTTTTTAATTTGTATTGTTTTAAATATGACATTAACTGACTTGAGTTCTATTATCGGGAGAAAGGCAGGATATAAATGAATAAAACAACAACAGCAACAACACACAACAACAACAACAACAACAACAATGAACTGCACTTGGCTGGTGGGCTGCAAGTTGTGAAGCCCTGTCCTCTGCAATGAGATTGCCATCTCCTCCAAATGAGACAAAAGCCTAAATTATGCTCCTAGTCTTGACTAAAATAGACTCATTGAATCAATTGATTTACTGTCATGTTGACCCACCATTCAACAATTATTTGAATGGGTCTACTCTAGTTGGGACTAACAAACAGGATGCCAGCCAGTGTGCACCCCTACACGAATGATACTCATGGAGTATTTCATGAAATTTGTTGAATACATAGCTTCAGATGAGCCATCTGAGTAGCCAAGCTGCATGGTGGAAGGGAATGGAAGAAAATGGTTGTTTATTTGATCTAAGGAATCCGCACTGGGTTAATGATTTCAGCTGAGCAAGAAACTAATACAGTTGTCCCTCCACATTCATGGATTTGGCATTCACGGGTTTAAGTATTCACGGCTTGAAAATAATCTTAAAAAATAATAATCCAAAAAGCAAACCTTGATTTTGCCATCTTATATAAGGGACACCATTTTGCTAAGCCATTGCATATAATGGGACTTGAGTATTCACAGATTTGGGTATTCACAGGGGGTCTTGGAACCAAACCCCAGCGAATGTGAAGGGACAACTGTAATTTTAATGGTAACTAGTTATTTCATCCAGTAATGAGCTGGAACAGTGTTGTTTGTTGTTGTTGTTAGTATTAGTATTATTTGCTTGTAATGGCCAGGGCTGTAATTTACTACTTTTCATTGTAATAATGTTCTTGCTGGTAACTCTTTTATGATTATGTTCTGAGTTGACCTGAGCATTGTATTATGTTGGGAGTGTGACAGTCTAAGACAGATGGATGGGAAGAAATTGCTAGAGAAAGACTGTTAATTTGCAAAAAAAATCCCCCACAAAAATGCATTTCCCCCCTCAGAATTTCCAAGGTGCAATATCTGAATTGGCCACTTGGGGGAAACCAGATAACATTTCCCTGTATTTTTCAGCGGCATGATAGTAAAAGTAACTAACTTTTTAACAACGAGTAACTCAACAAGTTATCTCTTTCAATTGTGGAAACGGTAACAATTAATGATCTGTTGAGTGATGAGAGTAATGAATAAAGTAAATAGTTATTTAAAGAAAGCAGCATTCCATGCTCTGGGTTTAGAGTGGTAGGCCTCAAACACTCTGCTTAGGAAGGCATTGCCTCCCACACGTGAAAGATTGGCTGTGTTTACCCTGGGGTTTTTTCAGAGGAATGTACCCAAGGTCATATGCAGTAGAGAAGATTCCCTCTCTGGTCACCATAATGCATCAGAAAAGACGCCACATGCATGTGAGAAGTGAGGTAGGTCTGCAGCCATTGTGACACTCCTGTGGTCTGTTTTGCATCCAGGTGTACAATTTGTCACAGAATGTACAGGAAGATGACCTCCAGCACTTGCAGGTAATGTCTGTCTGTTCCGTCCTGCCTCCTTTTTCTCTTTTGTTTTGTGGAAGTAGGCAGTGATGTCTGTCTTTGAATCTCCACTAGTACTGAAAGAGCATAGAAAATGGCCTTGTGAATTTCTGCTTGATTTTATTCCTTAAAAGTTTTTGTGTGAATGATGTGAACTTACGCAGTTATTACAGGTTGAGTCTCCCTTATCCAGAATTCCAAAATCCAAAATATTCCAAAATCATCCACATGGGTGGCTGAGATAGTGATACCTTTGCTTTCTGATGGTTCAATGTACTCAAACTTGGTTTCATGCACAAAATTATTAACAATACTGTGTATAAAATTACCTTCAGGCTATGTGTATAAGGAGTATATGAAACATAAATGAATTTCGTGTTTGGACTGGAGTCCCATCTGCAAGAGATCGCATTCTGTATATGCGAGTATTCCAGAATCCGAAATATTCCAAAATCTATAATACCTCTGGCCCCAAGCATTTTGAATAAGGAAGATTCAACGTGTACTTTGTTTTCTCAGTTCTTTTTAAAAACATCATCTGCATCATGAGGCGTGTGTGTATCACGCTGTAGGGGTCAGAATTCTGTCGACCAAAATCTCCCCCAACCCCTTGCAAGCAACACAGCCTCTCCAACATGGCCGTTTCCATGCTGTTGAGAGCAGGAGAATCAACAGGGATGCATCCAGCTATTTCCTGCAGTTGGTGTAGTGAGTTGGGCCTTTGCCACTAGGCAGATGGGTTTTGGAGTCCCTGTTAGCACCATGCGCCAAATGTTAATGGCATGAAAGAGTTCACTTGTATTAATCATAGAGTCATAGAACTAGAAGAGACCCCAGAGGCCATCCAGTCTAACCCCTTTCTCCCTTGCAGCAATAGCAATAGCAATACTATTTATATTTCTCTACCACTTATCAGTGCCAAAGCACTCCCTAAGCAGTTTATGGGGTGTTAGCTAATTGCCCCCAACAAGCTGGGTACTCATTTTACCGACCTCTGGAAGGACGGAAGGCTGAGTCAGCCTTGGAGCCCTGTAGGCTAGAACTCACAATGTTGTGGCTGCTGTACAGGCATTTAACCACTGCACCATCGGGGCTCCCTACACGGATACAGAATCCAAGCACTCCCGACAGATGGCCATCCAGCCTCTGTTTAAAAACCTCCAAAGAAGGAGACTCCACCCCTCTCCAAAGTATTAGTGATCTTGTTGGATACTTTTTTCATTACCTTGGCTGACTGAGGTTGGTAAGAGACATGAAGGCTGAAAACAGGCTGGGGGAGCCTGTTCTGTGAGCCTGCTTGCACACTTCTCAAGGCTGTTAAGGAGGGAGATGGGTCACACTTGTGCAGTTTGATTTTCTTTGTTTGCTTCTGCACTCTATAACCCTTGGAAAGCCATCTTCCTCTGGCCTTGCCTTGCAGGGAGGAGTGAATCTCAGCTCAAGGGCTCCCTACATGTCCACTGACAGTAATTGCTGAAGGATAGTTTGGGTAGAATTAATTGTTTAGGGGCTGTGAGGAGATACTGGATCCTATTAGTGAAAGGGATGGAATGCTTCTCTGTACCATCTGCTGCATCATATGCCCCCAATAAAGCTTATACTGTAGCAGTAATGTGTGTCAGTGTCAGGCACTAAAAGAACCATTGCAGGGGGGTGCTGGGAACTACACCCAGTTTTAGAATGAGTCCCCCAACAGGCACTTGCATGGACCTTGGGTTGTCCCTACAGATGACATCCTCACTGGACATCCATCTTCAGCAAAATAGCTGGAGTAGAATCGTAGAATCAAAAAATTGGAAGAGACCACAAGGGCCATCCAGTCCAGCCTCGTTCTGCCATGCAGGAAAACCCAATCAAAGCACTCCTGACAGATGCCATCCAGGTTTAAAAACCTGCAAAGAAGGAGACTCCACAAGGTGGATGGGGGGGGGAGTTTGGTCATTGTATAGTCAGAACAAAATTCTGAACCCCACAACTCCCCAAAAAGTGAGTGCAATGGCATATGTTAATTGTAAGTCTGCTGTAATTCACCAACGGAGTTTCAGCCACCATTTTGCAGTGTTGTATTCAGTTGGTGCTCCAGAGCTTTCATTGCTTCTGCTGTTTTAATATGTTTATATAAACTCGATTTTCTCTCCCCACCCTTATTTTAGCAGTCTCGTATTTATGAGCAACCCTAAAAATGCTAGGAATATACTGTATATTTTAAAAGACAGGCATTTGCATGGTGGGGTGCAGAAACCTGGAAGGAAGTCTGCCCTGAGCTGCTTTCTCTGGGATGATGGTCTTGCTAAAGAAAGTGTCTCTGTGAGATTCTCCTTGGTTTGTTTCTCGTTCCAGCTTTTCACAGAATATGGGAGGCTAGCCATGGAGGAGACCTTCCTGAAGCCCTTTCAAGTAAGAATAGATACACAAAGGCCTAGAAAAGGGGGTGGGGTGATTTTCTTCCATTTTTTTGTTCTGAAGCAATTATTTCCCTGGAAAAATGGATTATGGGAAATGTTCTTTTAGAATGATGAATGAAATATAATGGTTACAGTTATATTTACTTCCCATACATTATTTCTAAAAACTATATAGCAAAGCAACACTATGTACCTTAAAGACACCAGATCCAATCTGATTTTGGAAACTAAGCAGGGTCAGCCCTGGTTACTACTTGTATGGGAGACCACCAACAAATACCAGGTGCTGTAGGCTCTATTTCAGAAGAACGAACTGGCAAAAGCACCTCTGAGTATTCCTTGCCTAAGAAAACTGTATGAAATTCCTGGGGTGGCCATACGTCGACAGCCAACTTGAAGGCACTTCCATGTTCTCCCTAGACGCCAAGATGACTAAACTGGGACTGTCATACTTTGGCCATAACATTAAAGGACATGACTCACTAGAAAAGTCAATGCTTCATAAGGTAGAAGGTGACCCAAATACCCAAAGGCACCAGATCCTATCTGATCTTGGAAGCTAAGCAGGGTCAGCCCTAGTTAGTACGTGGATGGAAGACCACCAACCAATACCAGCTGCTATAGGCTCTATTTCAGAGGAAGGAACTGGCAAAGCCATCTCTGAGGATTCCTTACCTAAGAAAAGTCTATGAAATTCACAGGGTCACCATAAGTCAACAGGTGACTTGAAGGGACAGATACACACAGAAGATCTGACCTTGGTTGCTTTTCACCAAATGCTGCAAGCTAGAACTTCCAGAGCATGGGAAAAGGTGCCTTTTTTGGAGTGTCAGTCCCAGAACCCCCAGCCACTGATGCTGGCTGGGCATTTTGGGAGTCGCAGTCCAAAAAGAAGAACCTTCCCCAAGCCCAGAATGACTACCAAGGAATACCAGGTGCTGTAGGCTATATTTTCAGAGGAAGGAACTGGCAAAACCACCTCTGAGCATTCCTTACCTAAGAAAAGTTGGCGTGACAGCAATTAACAACAATGTCACCAACAAGATGAAAGCCATACTTAAACTATCAACAGAATTGAAAGCCATCGAATCATAGAATTGGAAGAGAACACGAGGGCCATCCAGTCCAATCCCCTGCCGTGCAGGAATATGCAATCATTTAAAAACCATTTTAAATGCATTGTTGTGTCAGGGCAATACAGCTTTAAGGGCAAAAGGAAAAACGTTGGAGCAACAGATCACAAACTAGCACAGCTGAAATGGGTTTGTTCACAGCTGTGGCTAGGCAGAGGGCTGACTAGCAAACACTCCTATATTGTTGAAGCACAAGATGCATTATATGTGGGTTGGTGTTGTAGTGAAGAGGAGTGTTGGTGTATGTTGGAGATATTGCTATTAAGATGATGAGGTTTCTTGTGTATGTACTTTGTTTATTTAGGTACACTGCAATAAAGATTACATTACAAAAAGATAAAGGCCTCCAGATATCTTTGGATGAACCTCGCAGCCTGTAAATCTTTTTGTGTGTGAACATGGGTCAGAGCAGTGAAATGGGCTGCTAGTTGAAGTCTCCGTTCTTATGCCCATTCTGTTGCGCAGTTCTGCTGTTTGGCTACTCCTGGGTTAGTTTGTCCCCAGGCTGTGCCAGGGGCCTCTCAGTGGGCCTACACTGAGTGGACATGTTGTTGGTTTCGAATTGTTCTTGATTGATGCCAGCCCTAAGGTGAAACGAACATGGGGCCTTCTTGGCCAGATAGATTATTCTAAGTAGGCTTTTCAGTGCCTTCCTGCAAGGCTGAGAGAGTGTGACTTGCCCATGGTCACCCAATGGGTCACCATAGCTAATAGGAGAATTTGAACCCTGGTATCCCAGAGTCTTAGCCCATCACTCAAACTGCTACACCACGCTGGCTCTTTAAAAGCATACTAATTCAAAAGCAACAAATACGGATGATACCGTATTATTTAAAGGGTGTTCTCCCCCCCAGAACTGTTCGGGGGGGGGAAACACCCTTTACCTGTGGAATGTGGCATTCAAGTGATGGGCCATCAGCTTAGATGGTTTTAAAAAAGGACTGGATGAATTTATAGAGGATGTGGCCATCCGTGGCGACAGTCTGGATGACTCTCACCTCCAGTCTCCCAGACTATGTGCCTCTGTGTATTGAGCTGCCATTGGAATTTTTTTAAAAAAATTATTGTATGTTTTATTTTTTTTCTAATTTAATATATTTGTAATTACTGTATGTTTTTAATCCTTTTTAATTTAATATTATTTTAAGGGGTGGGTGGGCTAGGATATTGCAATTATGGAGTTTTTATATTGTAAGCCGCCCTGATTGCGTTGCAGAGGGGCAGGATAGAAATAATAATAATAATAATAATAATAATTATTATTATTATTATTATTATTATTGGGGGGGAATATGAGATGCAGAGTGCAGCCTCCCTCAAGTTCTCTTGATGGCCCATTGTTTAACTAGAGAAGACCTAGAGAGACAGCAGGATGCTTACGTACTTTGGGAACTATCCTAGCGACCCTAATTAACCAGTCAGTGTTGGCAAGAGTAGGCTAGATAGAATGGTGGTTTGATTCAGTATAAGGTGATGTATTGGTTTTTAAAAAATGGATTTTAAAGGTATGATCACAGTGAAATGAAAAAAGCCAAAAAATAAAAAAGGAAGTGGTAGTTTATAGGATGTGTGTATGAATTAGGCATATATATAGATATAGATGTAAGGTGACCACATTTCCTAAAATACTTGTCTTGATGTCTATAAAATCCACATTGATGTGTAGCTGAAGCAGCCAGATCTTCTTGATCAATGGTGAATGTTTATCTTTCCAAGCCTGAAGTATGAGTTTTTTAGCCACAGTAAAAGAATACAGGATCCAACCATGCTGATCCTCAGTTTAATTCCGTGTTGCTGGAATATAATTTTAAATAAGCTGGTGTCTTACATTCTTATGACTTAACTCATTCCCCCCCCCCCCTTCTTACCTTTGATGTAGTCCCTTATCTTCCTTGTTCGCGACTGGAGTTTTCCCTACGAATTTTCCTATGGGTCTGAAGGAGGTGCCAGGTTTTTGGAAAAGCGTCTCAAGGTTGGTGTTAAGGCTTCCATATGTGGATGTGTTTTTTTTCCATATATATGTTTTATTATCATTATTCCTTCTTGATAAAGAAGCTTACTGACATTTTTAAACATAAAAACAATGAAAAAATATATAATAAATTAAAAAATCATAATATAAAGTTGCCTACATGATAAACATTTCCATATATAATAGCAGTATTATAAAACAAAAGATAAGTTAGTTTCAATAACCATCAGTATATTTTAGTTTTGATATCTTTATATCATTTTACCCAAAGTAATTCTGTTTTGAATAACTTCCTAAACTTATCTGACTTTCACTGGATTTTACCAAAGTAATTATACTGAACTTTTTTCAAAAAATTAATTCTGACTCTATCTCCCAACTCTCAACTCAGTAGCTTGAATTTTGTTTGACCATATTTCATTTGTTTTTATTTTATTTTATTTATTTTTATGAATGAATATTTCATTCATTGAACGTTTGAGTTAATACTAACTCCGTTAAATCAATTCAGTCCCACTTTTCTTTGTACATATAAATCCACCAATTTCCAATCTTTTCCAACTTCATTTGTCATTCTATGATTCATCCAAGCTGTTAGTTTATCCATTTCTTCCATGTCTTGAATGTTAAGTATCTATAGTTGGTACAATGTCACTTTTCCAATTTTTTGCTATCAGCAGTTGGGCAGCAGTTGTCACATATAACAGTATTTTCCAATTTTTTTCTCAATCTCACTATCCAATAAATTTGTCATATTTAATAAATAAAATTGTGGTATCATTTGAAAATTTGTTTGCAGAATATCTGTAATTAAGCCCTGTATCTTAATCCAGAATCTCTTTATTTTATGGCATTGCCACCACATATGGTAGTAGGAGCCTATAGTCTCATTACATTTCCAGCATTTGTTATCACCTGTCTTGTAAATTTTATCCAATTTTGTGGGAGTCAGATGCCATCTATATTGTCGTTTGAGGAAGTTTTCTTTAAGATCCTGACACATAGTAAATTTCTACGTATGTCTCCAAGCTTTCCCCCATTCTTTTAATTCTGTTGTTTGTTTTATATCTGTGGCCCATTTGAGCATTGTTTCGTTAGCAACTTCTTGTTCATATTCTCTTTCAAGTAGTTTGTAAAATTTTGATGATGTTTTTTCCTCTGTTTCCAAATAGAATTTTATCTAATTCATTTTGTGTTTGTTCAAACCCCCCAAATTTCAAGTCCATTTTAAATCTTTCTCTCATCTGTAAATATAAAACCATTGAATCTTAATTCTGTCTGCTTCTAGGTTTTCTCTTGACTTTATTGCAAATTTGTTATGGTGAATCTTAAATAGTAGGTCCTTGTAACAGATCCATTTTCCCGATTCTTTCCATCTCTAAATGAAACCAGAATTACAGCTGTCCCTTCACATTCACTGAGGTTTGGTTCCAGGACCCCCCATGGATATCAAAATCCATGAATACTCAAGTCCCATTATATGCAATGGCATAGCAAAATGGTGTCCCTTATATAAGATGGCAAAATCAAGGTTTGCTTTTTGGATTATTATTTTTTAAAGAATATTTTCAAGCCATGAATTTATATTGGTTTAATATCTTTTCATGGGGGAGGGTGGGTGTGGGTGGTATTTAGGGATTTTAATCTGTATTTGTATTTTAATTTTTGTAAGCTGCCCCAATTGTTTTTAACAGAGGGGTGGGGTATATAATTATAAATTATAATTTATAATAATTATTATTAATACTTAAATCCGTGAATGCCAAATCTGTGAATATGGAGGGACAACTGTATATTTATTAAATATACTAGGCAATAACACAGAAGGGAAATATAAAAGAGTAATATTACATATGATAACAAAAGCAAGATTAGTGTATGCAGAACCTGCCATTGTTTTAAATAAATAACTTGTGCCTGCCCGCCATCCCCTCCATTAAATGAGATTTCTCTGCCGTCTCCTCCCCATGCAGGTCTCAGGGAACCAGCATGAAGAGCTGCAGAATGTCCGTAAGCACATCCATTCCTGTTTCACCAACATCGCCTGCTTCCTCTTACCTCACCCAGGCTTGAAAGTCGCCACCAATCCAAACTTTGATGGGAAGCTCAAAGGTACGTCCAAATTCCAGGACTTAGAATCACAGAGTTGGAAAAGACCACAAAGGCCATCTAGTCCAACCCCTGCCCTGCAGGAAGATCCAAGCAAAACATTCCCAACAGATAGCCATCCAGCCTCTGTTTAAACATCTCCAAAGAAGGAGACTCCACCACACTTTAAGGCAGTGTGTTCCACTTCCGAACAGCTCTTACTGTCAGGAAGTTCTTCCTAATGTTTAGGTGGAATCTCTTTTCTGTAGTTGAATCCATTGCTCCGTGTCCTAGCCTCTGGAGCAGCATAAAACAAGCTTGCTCCATCATCAATATGACATCCCTTCAAATAATTAAACATGGCT
This sequence comes from Gambelia wislizenii, assembly GCA_030847615.1. Taxonomy (NCBI): domain Eukaryota; kingdom Metazoa; phylum Chordata; class Lepidosauria; order Squamata; family Crotaphytidae; genus Gambelia; species Gambelia wislizenii. Next base: position 495,597,810 of record JAUMIR010000001.1, on the reverse strand, counting down.
ATTAGGTCACCTCTTAATCTTCTCTTCTTCAGAAGTGAATGACCTCCAGCTCAAGTACATCATAAAGTTATGCTGGAGGACCAAGAGATTCCTAGAGAGAACACCTCTCTAGGCATTTCTAGGTCCTCCAGCATGACTCTATGGTCAACATCTGGTGGAAACATACCATAGAATTGCACTGCAAGACCTAGAAACTACCCAGAGAGAACATTTTTTTGGCGCCAGTAATGAGACCATGGGTACAAGTCCTGTGGATACAGAGGTCAACTCTGTAGCAGCAGGAGTTGGTGGGTCCCACAAGTCCTGGTCGTAGCTCCCAATGAAAGGGTCCAGCCTGTCAGTAGGCATACTACCGTACTGATTTTATGGACAACTCCTCCTCGAATCTCCTGATCAGCACAGCCGCTGATCATACTCACTGGGAGATTTGTAGAGGTGTAGCCTAAAAAATGAGCCAGTGTGGTACAAGTGCTTTGAGTGTTAGGCTAGGGCTCTGGGAGACTAGGCTTGGCTCTGGAATCCCACTGGGCAAGTCACACTCTCTCAGCCTCAGAGAAGGGCAACGGCATACCTCCTCTGAAGAAGTCTTGCTGAGAACATCTTAGGAGAGAGTTATCAGAAGTCAAATTCAACTTGAAGGCACATAATAATGACGACGATGACAACAACAACAAAGTCCAAAAAACTTACCTTTCCAACGTTTGGAGGGGAGGCACAAGAAGATGCCAACCAGCAGGTTGGACTGTTTGCCTGTCTAGCTCACTGTCATGTGCTCTCCAGCCTTACAGATGTTTTGGATCCCAGCTCTCATCAGCCCTGACTACTGGACATGGCACCTAGAGCTGATGGGATTTACTGGATGATGATGATGATGATGATTGCTTATTTATACAGTGCCATCTACGGTATGTACGTGGTGCTTTACATTCAAACAAGCAAGGAAACAAAACATTGGGTCCTGTCGAAGGCATACAACATAAAATAAGTGTAAACATAAGCACATACAGAGGGAAGAAAGGAATAATAAACATAAAACTATAAAATATAATTGCAAAGCAAATTATCCCAATAACTACAAAAAACAAAAGAACAATATAATATGAAACAGCAAGAAAATATAAAATAAAATGACCAACATATATATTGCTATTCTATATTTGATCAATACATGTGATCATGTATAAAACAGCAATGTGTGTGTGTGTGTGTGTGTGTGTATGTGTGCGCGTATTATAAAATATAAAGCAAACTGACCAATACCTGTAATCATAATAGTCAAGATTACAAAACAGTATCAAATTAAAATTCTAAAAGCTTTGGAAAACAGAAGTTTTTAATTGAGATTTAAGAACACCAAGAGAAGGAACAGTCTGCAAATGTTCAGGGAGGGAATTTGAAGAATATGGGGCAGCGAGAGATAAAGGACGAAGCCAAATCAGAGAAGAAGAAACCCTTGGTTGGGTGAGAAGCTCCATTAGTTCCACTGCTAATGGAGGTGACAATGGCCACATGGGAAGATAACAAAAACCAGACCAGATCTGGTGTGTTCAGGGTGGGATGGGGTTCTAGATGTCATTCTGCCAGCCAGGTGCCATTAGATCCAGAGGACCATGTTTTCACAGGTTTGCAACAGGACATGCCCAAAGCCTTTCCAAAACAGAGCCCTGTGTTTATGCATCCCTTCTTCTTCCCCTCCCAGAGATAGATGACGATTTCATCAAGAACTTGAAGGTCCTGATCCCGTGGCTTCTCAGCCCCCAAAGCCTGGATGTCAAGGAGATCAATGGGAACAAGATTACCTGCCGAGGCCTTGTGGAATATTTCAAGGTGAGATGTGGACTCTCAAGGGAGGGTATGGCCTCTTGGCCCACCAGGGCCCCCATGGTGATATGCAACCGATGAAGGCCAGAACCCTGTTGACATCTTAAGCCTGTATACATTTCCCAATGGAAGCGGCTGAGGATCTTTCTTCAATGCAGAATGTCTGTATTTTGTTTAAGGGTGCGAGTGCAGTGTCATTGCACATGAATGTGCATTGTTCATTTTTGTGTGCATTTGATGTTTTGGCTCAGTTTTACAATATTGCTTTTAACATGAGGGGTGCATAGCACAATTAATGCATAACTCCACATGCAGAGATTTAAAGTATGCAATCTTGATGTAGGATCTTAGTCAGTAACTGTCAAGATCCTACGTCGAGGAGATGGAGTGTAACACATTACAACCATTATGTGACAATTGTGCACCAGTGAATTGCAACACTGCAGAACTGAATGTGCGAAAAATTGTGACATTCAGAATTGCATCTGCATGTGCAGTGCACAATGGGATGACAACTTTGCTTCCAAAACCTTCAACTGAATACAGATGTTACACCATGGCCAAGAAAGTAGAATTACATGTGTCAGGAAATAATTCATAGACATAGCTGTGTTAGTCTGGAATATCAGTAAGCAAGGGGATCTTGTAGCACCTTTGAGAATAACTGAGAGAAAGAAGCTGTAGCATGAACTTCTGTAGTGAGGAAATGATGCTCCAATTTCTTTCTCTCAGGAGATTTTCACACAGGGAAATTATTCCCCGGGGAGATCGGGAGAGAAACAGGGCTATTCTGGTAGCAGCTCCCTGTTTTGCACGCCCCCTTCCTTCTCGCGATCTCCCATCATCTTCCCTCTGTGCTGCTTCCAATTCTCTCCTGGTATGTCCTGTGATTTTTTACTAACGAACAAGGTTAATGGAAGCCACCAGATGCCACTGGCTGCAGCTGAGGCAAGACTGATGTCAGTGTAGGCCTAGCAGTCTTCACCAGCTCATAGTCTTACAAGCTGGACCATTTCAGGTCTTCAAACTTTCTTTGTAGAATCATAGAATCATCGCATCATAGAGTTGGAAGAGACCACAAGGGCCATCCAGTCCAGCCCCCTGCCATGCAGGAAAACACAATCACATCATTCCCAACAGATGGCCACCCAGCCTCTCTTTAAAAACTTCCAAAGAAGGAGACTCCACCACACTCCCAGGCAGTGTATTCCACTTCCAAGCAGCTCTTACTGTCAGGAAGTTCTTCCTCATGTTTAGGTGGAATCTCTTTTATTGTAGTTTGAACCCATTGCTCCTTGTCCTAGTCTCTGGAGCAGCAGAAAACAAGCTTGCTCCATCCTCAGTATGACATCCTTTCAAATATTTAAACATAGCTATCTTGTCACCCTTAATCTTCTCTGCTCCAGACTAAACATACCCAGCTCCCTAAGCTGCTCCTCAGAGGGCATGGCTTCCAGATCTTTCACCATTTTGGTTGTCCCCCCCTGGACACCTTCCAGCTTGTCTATATCCTTCTGGAATTGTGGTACCCAGAACTGGACACAGTATTCTAGGTGTGGTCTGACCAAAGCAGTACCAAAGAGTGGCACTATTACTTCCCTTGATCAAGACAGTACACTCCTTGTGTGTCTGTCTGTTGATCATGCTTTATAGATCCTGGCTGAGATTCTGCATGGGAGACCTAGCCATGATCTCATAGGTATGCTCTGCCTCTTGATCCAACCCTCCAAAACCACCTTAATAGCCAGGCAGCCAAGGAGTTTTGAGGTGCTGGTAAGTGGAGCATTGAAGAAGGATACATCCAGACCCCTCTTACCAGGAGCCACAATACGATGAGCAGTTGTGTCAGGACCTTGTAGGGGTCCCTGCTGCTGCTTTTTTTTTTTTTTTTTTTTGCACTACAGCTCGCCTGTGTTAGGGGCTGGATGTGTCATCCTTCAGTGCTCCCAAACCCACCTGGTGGGCTTGGGAGAGGCATTTCTGGTCATGGCAATGGTATCGCAATCATAAATGTGAAGTGTGAACTTTTCAAGTCTAGCTTATGGCACCGTAAACACGGAACAGGATCCCAACCCGAGGTTACAGATTCTGGATTTTTTGTGTAGATTTTTAAGCATCTGAACACTGATCGGTGTGTCCAGATTGGTCAGTTTCTTCTTCTTTGTTTCTTCCTAGGCCTACATTAAGATCTACCAAGGAGAAGAGCTCCCTCATCCCAAATCAATGTTGCAGGTATTTCACTTGTACTTGGTGGAGGGGGTTGAGGAAGGGAGGGACTCCTGGAAATAAATCTATGAGAGGGCACAACTTTGATTTTCTACTCCTCCAGTCATTTGGGGTAGCTCTAATGGAGCCATATCCCTTGGGTGCTGCTGGTGTTAGCATTGTTCTTGGATGACCTAACTCAGCATCAGCCACAAGTACAGTCCAAAGAGATTCTAGATACTACAAAAGCATCAGATCCCATCTGATCTTGGAAACTAAGCAGGGTCAGCCACAGTTAGTACTTGGATGCAGGACCACCAAGAAATACCAGGTGCTCTAGGCTCTATTTTAGAGGAAGGAACTGGCAAAACCACCTCTGAATATTCCTTGCCTAGGAAAACCCTATGAAATCCATGGGGTTGCCATCAGTCGACAGGTGACTTGAAGGCACATACTTATGCAAGATTTGACCGTGGTCTCTTTTGCTCAAATGCTGCAGGCTAGAATTTCCAGAGCATGGGGAAAGGTACCTTTTTGGACTGCCACTCCCAGAATCCCCCAGCCAGCGATGCTGGCTGGGGGATTCTGGGAGTGATAGTCCAAAAAGAAGAACCTTCCCCAAGCCCAGAAGGACTGCCAAGGAATATCAGGTGCTGTAGGCTCTATTTCGGAGAAAGGAACTGGCAAAACCACCTCTGAATATTCCTTGCCTAAGAAAACCCTATGAAGTTAATGGAGTCGCTTTAAGTCAACAGGCGGCATGAAGACACACACATACACAAACCCAGTCCAAAGGAAATGCTGTTGTGCTCTGCTGCATGCTACAGGATGTACACAGCCATGGCAGGAGGAGTAGTGGTGAAATAATCCAGGTGTCTTTCCTCATTTCCCCCCTCAAGAAACGAGTCACTAGCCCCTTTGCCTAGAGCGATTTCAAGAATAAAAGATATGCAGGCAGGATTCCGTGCAGTTGACTGCTAAGAACTAAACCTGCCTTTTGATGTTTTGGCTAATAATGAACATGAAAGCCATCTGGATGCCCTGACCTCTTTACACAGCTCATGGTAGGACTCATGGCTACAGGATGCAGGGATGGCTACCCATTTGGATGGCTTTGAATGGTGATTAAATATATTCCTGGGGGATGGAGCCATCAACTCCAGTGTATGCCTCTGTTTATCAGTTGCTGGGGGACTTGAAATGCGTTTCAAGCAGTGTTGCTCTCTCCAGCTGTTTTAACTGTGGCTTCCTACACTGTCAGAGGGTTGGGCTAGATAGCCCTTTGGGATCCTTTCCAGGTCTGTGTTTCGAAAGCAAAACAGTGATAGCCGGTAGCCAGCCAAAGCACACAACTCACATCTTGTTAGTGGCATGTAGAGATGTAACTTAACCTCACACCTGTGCATCTCTGTTTTTGGTTGCTGTGGAGACTGGTATTCCCTTCTTCCCTCCACATGATTAAAGCCCCCTCTGGACCTATTGTAGAGCTGCTGAAGTGCCCCCACAACCACTCTGTACCTTGTGGTAAGTGTCAGGTGGTGGTGGATTGCAGAAGCATGTGACTGTGTCCGTGTAGCTCGGCGTAAAGTGAGTGCTTCATCCACTGAGACCTCCAGAGGACCTGGACAGATCTCAGCAGATGATGAAATCACTTTACGCCTGGCTACGGGGACATAGTTGGACACTTCTGTGATTCCCTTGCTTTCCACCAGGCATGGAATGGCTATGGGTGGGGGCTTGTTGGTGACGGTAGATGGCTTACTAGATGCTCTCCCAGAATTCCCGGCAGTCTTCTTTCCTAGCTCTACCTGGAGATTTATTACCCAAATTGCCGGGGTCCGTGGGAGACCCACTTGTGTTGCCAAAACTATGGTATTACTTAGAGGAATAATAATTAGCTCAAAGGTTTGGCTGTGAGAAGCCAGGTAGCTTCGGGATCTTTACACCTATGTATACTGGTACTCACTGCCAAGACTCAGGGTTTGAAGTAAAATAAAAATGGTTTTTACTGAAAAATAAAACAAAAACAACATGTATGCAAAGCACACATGCAAGGCAATCATACAGAGCTAATGAAGGTTAGGCAAAGAGGTGGGTAGCAGATATAGATTCGGGAGTTCTGGGTTATATTTACCAGTCTTGTTGAGCAGAGAATCATAGAATCATAGAATTGCAGAGTTGGAAGAGACCACGAGGGCCATCCAGTCCAACCCCCTGCCACGCAGGAAATCTTGATCAAAGCATCCCCGACAGATGGCAATCCAGCCTCTGTTTAAAGACCTCCAAGGAAGGAGACCCCACCACGCTCCGAGGGAGTGCGTTCCACTGCCGAACAGCTCTTACTGTCAGAAAGTTCCTCCTAATGTTGAGGTGGAATCTCTGTTCCTGGAGCTTGCATCCATTGCTCCGTGTTCCAATTTCTGGAGCAGCAGAAAACAAGCTTGCTCCATCCTCAACGTGACATCCCTTCAAATACTTAAACAGGGCTATCATATCGCCTCTTAACCGTCTTTTTTCCAGGCTAAACATACCCAGCTCCCTAAGTTTCTCCTCATAAGGCATCGTTTCCTTATGAGAGGTCTGGGACGTGAAGAAAACTCAGGGGAAAGCTTGAGAGTGCCACAGTGCAAACTGACAGAGTGGGTGGGTCAGTCTAACTGTGCACATGGCTGCCAAATAGGGGGGTATATTTATATCCGAAAATGTGCCTTAAAGGCATGATTCAGTTGCAACAATGGCAAAACAACTCTCCTATGAGGGGGACAAAGGAGTGTGAGACTCCGCTGGCTGTCTTCAATGGTTGGGCAATTGACATTGATGGGCTTACAATAACCTCGCATTGTTGGACGGGAAGAGATGTGAGGAAAGATGTGGTGTGGATAATGGGGATTCTAGTCACGGTTTGTTTGTGACTCATTGGTTTGGGTTGCTCGAGGTGTGAGAATCGGATTAGCCTAATGGGCTTCTTTACTGGAAGAAGTTGTTTTGCAGGTTTGGGGCTACCAGACACACTCTGATGCTCTGGTGACTTATAGCTGAAGTCTGTCTTCGAACTATGAGACCCCTTCAAATGTGTCCTGCTTAATATCAAATTATGAACTCTGATGTGATCTTATACGGAAGGGGTGGAAGGCATGGTAACAGATTCTTGGTGTTACCTGGTGATCTTCCATCTAAGCATAAGTAGGTCCAGCTCTGTTTAGCTTTCATAATCAGACAAGTTCAGGGCTGGCTTGCTATTCATAAAGTATGCATGCAAACATCCCACTCTGCACATGGGGTGAATTATTCTGCATAGCACAGCAGACATATTCTGCTGACAGTTGTGCATACAGCAGCATTATGCATTATAGTTGTACATTGTGGTTGTGTGTGTGTATTGTGCATTGATCATATATTGTGCATTGCACATAATACAACAGCACCCAGTCATTGACATGTGTTGCACAGTGTTGCTAGTCTGCTTGGAGGTTGCACAGTGCTGGTGCGACATTATCTCCACATGTGGGTTTTTTATGCCACACCGTTGTAAGATAGCAGCCCCAGTGTGTTCACAGAGGCACAGTGGTGACCTCCTGTTTCCATAGCCAACTTTTCCCCACTTACCCCTTGCTGCTTTTTCACCCCTTACAGGCTACAGCAGAAGCAAACAATCTGGCAGCTGTTGCCACGGCCAAAGATACTTACAACAAAAGAATGGAGGAGGTAAGCTTGTCCCGTCATGATTCTGAAGTGATTACGCGTACTTCACTTGGGAACATTTTAAATAGAACTTCCTTTCCTCAGCAGACCTTGGTAGAGCTGGTATTCTTTTAAGCTACCCATTGGATCTTTCCCAGGTTTGTGTTTTAAAAAAATACACAGATGTGCATACAGTTTAAACCTTGCGATTCTGTGCCAGGATAGCCCAACCTGGGTGCCAAGAAGAGCTGAATTTGGCCCTTCCTTGGGTATGTTATGCAAATTTGGGTGGATCCAATGTGCATAAAGTCTTTCCTCCACATTTGCGAATTAAGCATTTGCGGATTTGATTATCTGCAGGTTACTAAATATGTTCTCGCTAGACCAGTGGTTCTTAATCTTTTCTTACCAGGGACCCCCTTTAAATATCTTTTGTTGCCGTAGAGCTGCAAGACTTAACTTAAGAATTAAAACCATACTACTACTACTCTCTCTCTGGCTTTTCTTCGCAAATGAAGATTCAGGAAGGGCTCATCCCACGCTTTCTGCAAGCGCGCTGATGACTAAAAAGGCCAATCCGAGATAAACAAGTCCGGTTGCAGAAAGCACAGCAGAAGGTCTCCTTGGGTGATGTTTCCGGGTTGTGATTCTTTCTGCGTTGTCGTTTCTCATAGAATCATAGAATTGTAGAGTTGGAAGAGACCACGAGAGCCATCCAGTCCAACCCTCTGCCTTTCAGGAAATCACGATCAAAGCATCCTCGACAGATGGCCATCCAGTCTCTGTTTAAAGACCTCCAAGGAAGGAGACTCTCACCACTTAGGGAGTGTCTCCCACTGCCGAGCAGCTCTTACTGTCAAAAAGTTCCTCCTAATGTTGAGGTGGAATCTCTGTTCCTGGAGCTTGCACCCATTGCTCCGTGTTCCAGTCTCTGGAGCAGCAGAAAACAAGCTTGCTCCATCCGTGAGTTCTCAAATAAGGCTGCAGCATTGTGGATAGTGCATCTCCATGCCTCCTGATGTGAGGCCAGGGCGGACCATTGTTGGTGATCAATTTTGCTTACTACTACTAATAATAACAATAATGCCTAACAACAACAATAATAGAAGTACACCATCCATTAAACCTTCCCTCAGAGGAACTGAAGGAGGAGGGAAGACTTTTCTCCTCCTTCTTCCTGCAAGTTTGCGGCTGGAGTGGATTGGATGGCAATGCACAGGCCAAGCCAGCCAGCTAGCCTTTGCCTTCGCTCCTGTCATGTTGCTGCCATACTGCAGGGAGGAGGTGTGCCAAGCAACTTTCAAGTCTCCATGGAACCCTGTGAGGACATTGCGGACCCCTGGGGGTCCCCGGACCCCAGGTTAAGAACCACTGCTCTAGACATTTTCTAGTTTCTACAGTGTGATTCTGTGGTGTGTTTCTGCCAGACGTTGACCATAGAGTCAAGCTGGAGGACCTAGTGGTTCCTAGAGAGAACACATTTCATCCTCAAGTGCAATTCGATGGTCAACTTCCCGCAGAAGCATACCATAGGACCACACTGGAAGATGTACGAATGCCTAGAGAAATGGTAGAATCATAGAATTGTAGAGTTGGAAGAGACCACAAGGGCCATCCAGTCCAACCCCCCTGCCACACAGGAAATCACGATCAAAGCATCCCCGACAGATGGCCATCCAGCATCTGTTTAAAGACCTCCAAGGAAGGAGACCCCATCATGCTCGGAGGGAGTGTGTTCCACTGCCGAACAGCTCTTACTGTCAAAAAGTTCCTCCTAATGTTGAGGTGGAATCTCTGTTCCTGGAGCTTGCATCCATTGCTCCGTGTTCCAGTCTCTGGAGCAGCAGAAAACAAGCTTGCTCCATCCTCAATGTGACACTCCTTCAAATACTTAAACAGGGCTATCATATCGCCTCTTAACCGTCTTTTTTCCAGGCTAAACATACCCAGCTCCCTAAGTTGTTCCTCATAAGGCATGGTTTCCAGACCTTTCACCATTCTAGTCGCCCTTCTCTGGACATGCTCCAATTTGTCAATATCCTTTTTGAATTGTGGTGCCCAGAACTGGACACAGTATTCTAAGTGAGGTCTGACCAAGGCAGAATAGAGCAGTACTATTAATTCCCTTGATCTAGACACTATACTTCTATTGATACAGCCCAAAATCGCATTGGCCTTTTTATCTGCCGCATCACACTGTTGACTCATGTTCAACTTGTGGTCTACTACGACTCCTAGATCCCTTTCACACATAGTCTCGTTCAGCCAGGTCTCCCCCATCCTATATCTATGCATTTCATTTTTTCGCCCTAAGTGCAGTACCTTACATTTCTCCGTATTGAATTTCATTTTGTTAGCTTTGGCCCTGCTCTCCAGTCTATCCAGGTCATTTTGAATTTTGATCCTGTCCTCTAGGGTATTAGCTACTCCTCCTAATTTGGTGTCATCTGCAAATTTGATAAGTATGCCCCTAATTCCATCATCCAAGTCACTGATAAAGATGTTGAATAGCACTGGGCCCATGACAGAACCCTGTGGCACCCCACTGGTCACATCTTTCCAAGATGAAGAGGAGCCACTGCTGAGCACCCTTTGGGTTCGGCCGGTCAACCAATTACAAATCCATTGAACAGTTAACTTGTCTAGCCCACATTTTACAAGCTTGTTTGCAAGAATGTCATGGGGAACCTTGTCAAAGGCCTTACTGAAATCAAGGAATGAGATATCCACAGCATTCCCTTCATCTACCAAGCTGGTAATTTTATCAAAAAAAGAGATCAGGTTAGTCTGGCATGACTTGTTTCTCTGAAACCCATGTTGACTTTGTGATTATGGCATTGCCTTCTAAATGTTCACAGACTCTCTGTTTAATCATCTGCTCTAGAATCTTCCCTGGTATTGATGTCAGACTAACTGGACGATAATTGTTGGGATCCTCTTTTTTCCCCTTTTTGAAGATGGGAACAACGTTTGCCCTCCTCCATTCTGTTGGGACTTCTCCTGTTCTCCAGGAGTTCTCAAAGATTATTGCCAATGGCTCTGAGATTACATTTGCCAGCTCTTTTAATACTCTTGGATGTAGTTCATCTGGTCCTGGAGATTTAAATTCATTTAGATTAACAAGGAATTCCTGTACTACCTCTTTGCTTATTCTGTGCTGGATTTCCCCTGTTGTGATCTCTGTTCCCTTATCCTCAGGTTGGTCACCCTTTTCCTTTTCTGAAAACACTGAGGCAAAGAAGGTGTTGAGTAATTCTGCCTTTTCTCTGTCCCCTGTTAGCATTTTGCCATCTTCTCCGCGTAGTGGCCCTACCATTTCCTTCTTCCTCCTTCTGTTGCGGACATACCCCAAAAAAACCTTTTTATTGTTCTTAACCTCCCTAGCAAGCCTGAGCAAATTCTGCGCTTTAGCTTTTCTGACTTTACTCCTACATGTGTTCGCTATCTGTTTGAATTCTTCTTTAGTGATTTCCTCCTTTTTCCATTTCCTATACATGTTCTGTTTAAAACTTAGCTCCGTTGACAGTTCTTTAGTCATCCATCCTTGTTTCTTGAGACACCTCCCCATTTTTCTTCCTCAATGGTACTGTTTGAAATTGTGCCTTCAGTATCTCCCTTTTGAGAAAGTCCCATCCGTCTTGAGGTCTCTTCTCTTTTAATATTCCTGACCATGGGATCACCCCCAGTATTTCCCTGAGTTTATTGAAATCAGCTCTCCTAAAGTCAAGAATGCGTGTCTGACTATGCCTGGCTTCTCCTTTCCATTGTATAACAAACTCCAGGAGAACATGATCACTCTCACCTAAGGATCCCACCACTTGCACCCCATTAACCAGGTCGTTGGTTAGGATCAGATCTAAAATAGCTGACCCCCTTGTTGCCTCTTCCAACTTTTGGACCATGAAATTGTCTTCCAGGCATGTAAGGAATTTGCTAGACCTTGAAGTTTTGGCTGAGTTAGGTTGCCAGCAAATATCAGGATAGTTGAAGTCACCCATCACTACTACATCTCTCCTTTCTGCATGTATGTTCATCTGTTCTAGAAAGGCAACATCCAATTCCTCCGTCTGATTTGGGGGTCTGTAGTAGAGTCCCACAATAACATCCCTGTTGTTTCCCTCCCCTTTAATTTTTATCCAGATGCTCTCCACCTGGCTTCCAGTATTGATGTCATGGATCTCTTCACTGGTGTAAATATCCCTGACATATAATGCTATTCCTCCTCCTTTCCTGTTTGGCCTGTTTCTCTTAAAAAGGTTATACCCCTCTATTCCTACATTCCAATCATGAGACTCGTCCCACCAGGTTTCAGTAATGCCTATTATATCATATTTGTTTTGTAGTGCTAGGAGTTCAAGTTCACCTTGCTTATTTCCCATGCTCTGTGCATTAGTGTAGAGACATCTGAGACCATGTGTTCCCTTTTCTTGCTGCCTGTGTAAGTTTTTTTTTGCCTCCCACTGTTGGGTCCTTGCGCTGTTTGCCTTGCTCCGGCTATGACAGTTTGACTATTTTCTCCAGCTGTTTTGCCTTCCAGAATACTGTCTCCCTCCCCCATATGACTGTTTAAAGCCCTCCTGATCAAATTCTTGAGACTGTAGGCAAAAACGTTTCTGCCAACTGGTGTGAGATGCACCCCATCCCTTGCCAGAAATCCCCCATCATGGAAGCGCAGCCCATGATCCAAGAATCAAAATCGTTCTCTCAGGTTAAAAAAAATTAGCAGCCCTATATTTGTGGTTTTCTCACTTTCATGGGGGTCCTTTGCCCTTAACCCTCATGAAAATTGAGCGCTGACTGACATTTATTTCTGCCCTGCTCCCAACATTTACAGGAATTTTGTTTATTTTATTTCCCACTGTTCTCTAGCCGTGGGGGTTAAATCAGGTACAGATAAAAACTCTCCATAATCACAGAGAATCAAAGCTTACACAGAAGGCATTGGCAAATAAATGTACACCATCCAAAAAATGCACAATTGCATGGGCAGTCCTTACACTTAGAATCATAGAATCATAGAATCATAGAGTTGGAAGAGACCCCAAGGGCCATCGGGACTCCACTTACATAACTGTGAACTTGAGTACAGATGTGACATCCTGGCAAAAAAAGTACAACTACATGTATAAGGAAACATCTGTATGTATAAAATTCTAGCAGAGTGCTAGCCTATAGGTTTAATTTTTGCATATTAACTTTGCCACATAGTCAGTCCAGTGTATATTTAGGATTGTGCGTACACAGCGCTGATGAAAGCGTTCGAGGAGTCGTAAGTGGTGGTGATAGGTGACCCATGTTTCAGACCCGTAAAGGAGAATAGACAGTACAATGGCTCTATACACACTGATTTTTGTGCTTCGCCACAGGTGTTTATTACTCCAGACTCTTTTGTAAAGTCTTCCAAATGCGTTATATGCCTTTGCTAAAGGGATCACCAGCATTGAGGCCATGATATTGAGAACACAGCTGCGCTGGGCAGGGCACGTTTCTAGGATGGAGGACCATGGCCTCCCAAAAATAGTACTCTATGGTGAACTCACCACGGGTCAGCGTAAGAGGGGCGCTCCAAAAAAAATGATACAAGGACTCCCTGAAACAACATCTCAGGCTCGGCCAAATTGATCACCAACAATGGTCCACCCTGGCCTCACATCGGGAGGCATGGAGACGCACTATCCATAATGCTGCAGCCTTATTTGAGAACTCACGCTGAACAAGTCTTGAAGAGAAACGACAACGCAGAAAGAATCACAACCCGGAAACATCACCCAAGGAGGCCCTCTGCTGTGCTTTCTGCAACCGGACTTGTTTATCCTGGATTGGCCTTTTCAGTCATCGGCCCGCTTGCAGAAAGCGCAGGATGAATCCTTCCTGAATCTTCGTTTGCGAAGAAAAGCCAGAGAGAGAGAGAGATTAACTTTGCAAGCCCTTCTGCTCTTCCTCAGTTACATTATGCAAATGTACATAATTTGCATGATTTATTTCTGCCCTCCTCCAAGCAGTGGCAGGAAATTTTAGAGTGGAGAAATTCATAGATGAAGTGAAGGAGCAGGTCTTGGGCATGGTGTGTAAATGGAACCTCCGTGCTCAGCAGCAATTTACCATCTTGGATGGTGTTTGCTGGGCAAGGGAGGAGGGCTCTTGTCTTCACCTTCATGCCTTGCTTGGGAATTTCCCACAAGTACCGGACTGTCCACTGTCAGTAACAGGATGCTATCATTTTTAATTAATTAGTTAAATAATTAATTAATTAAATGTATTTATGTCTCATCTCCCAGCCCACAAGGCTCCCAAGGTGATTAACAAATAAAAACCATAACAACACAGAGATAAAAACATTTTTTTAAAAATTAAAATCATCCTTAAAAACTTCTAAAAGCAGTCTAAAAACAATCCTAGAATCCAGTTTTAAAACAGTTAGAACAGCAGTTGATAAATTAACAGTCTTGATAAATCAAAAAACGTACTGAACATGTTGACAAAGACGGGGTGCCTGTTATTGCCTATTGGAAGTACAAAACATTGTTATAAAACACTATACACTTTAAATATCATAGATATTTTATTACTGCAACAAATAAGTAATTTATAATTAAAGCACAGAATTATTATTTGCAGAAGTAAGTTTATGAGATGCAAGATTCACAAAGTTAAGGATATACCAAGAATTTATATACAAATGGTCAAAGTCAGTTTAAATTTACTTATAATTTGTATAAGCCAGTGAAAGTTGGGTAACAAATTGGAAGTGCAGATATATAAACATTATAGTATTATAGCAAAGGAAGAATAGAGGAAAGTGGTTAATATTTGGAATAATAAATATAATATTCAAGGACTGTAGAGTAAAAAAAAACAAGGCCACACAGTTAAAACAGCCATGTCAAACCCTGAACGGCCTGTGGAACAGCAATGTTTGGGCTCCATACCATGCTGGAGAGGAGCAGTCTTGGGTTGACCTAATGGGGAACTTCTATCCCTACGAGTTTCCTGGGCAAAGCTTAGAAAAATCGACTTCTTTGGACTGCAACTCTCAGGATTCCCCAGCCAGCTTGGCTGGGGGATTCTGAGAGTTGCAGTCCAAAAAACAACTTCCACAAAACCTGGACATTATAGTCTTAGAAAATAATTTCCTTCAAGCTCTGGTACTGGAACAGGCTCTGATCACCCTGCATTGCCTCCCCTACTCCACATCTACAGGTGTGTGGAGGCGACAAGCCCTTCCTGGCACCCAGCGACCTCCAAAACAAACACCTAGAGCTCAAGGAGGAGGCGGTGCGGCAGTTCCGGGGTGTGAAGAAGATGGGGGGCGAGGAGTTCAGCCGCCGCTACCTCCAGCAGCTGGAGGCGGAAATCGACGAGCTGTACGTCCAGTACATCAAGCACAACGACAGCAAGAACATCTTCCACGCTGCCCGCACGCCCGCCACCCTTTTTGTGGTGATCTTCATCACCTACGTCATCGCCGGCGTCACCGGCTTTATCGGCTTGGACATCATTGCCAGCCTGTGCAACATGATCATGGGTCTCACTCTGATCACACTCTGCACATGGGCGTACATTCGGTACTCCGGGGAGTACAGGGAGCTGGGCGCTGTCATAGACCAAGTGGCCGCCGCCCTCTGGGACCAGGTAAGAGCCCAGTTGACGCCTTCTTTGCCCTCTTGTCCTGTCTTGTGTCTGGTGCCCCCATGTGGACAGGAGGAGGAGGAGGAGGAGGGGTGGGCAAGAGACTTTGGGGTTGAATACAGAGGACAATAAAGCCAAGTTGGCCCATAAGAGAGGCATTATCAGAGCATGACCAGAATGGAGAGAGAAAACACAAAATGCCCATCATGACTCTTTGCGTACAGGTTGCCTCCCCTGCCCTGTATCCACGGAATCAACGCCTGCGGTTTCAGTTGTCCGCAGCTTTAAAAAATAGGGTCACATGCCATAGAGTCACACTGGAGAATGCCTAGACAGGTATCCGCTCTAGGCATCTTCTAGGTCCTCCAGCACAACTCTATGATATATTTGTACCGGAAGTCCTTTATTTTAATAGGGTTTGCTATTATCCATGGTTTCTAGTATCCGTGGTAAATCCAGGAACCAAAGCCATGTGGATATGGGGGGAGACCTGTACTTATGGGTCTGAGGTAGTGTTGGCTCCCATGTCATTGGGTAGTGAATCTACTTTTAGTCTGAAAGGAGTTGTCCAGGGTCCTAAACCTGTTTGGCAGAGAGGACTCAGCACCTTGGAGATTTCCTCCTGAGTTTAGATTAAAAACCCGGAGAGGCGTCGCTGTCACATGGACCACAACAGCTGCCACAGGTTTTTCATGGTTTTTTTCCAGGCTGTGAGGCCGTGTTCTGGAAGAGTTTATTCCTGACGTTTCGCCTGCATCTGTGGCTGGCATGAAGATGCCAGCCACAGATGCAGGCGAAACGTCAGGAATAAACTCTTCCAGAACATGGCTTCACAGCTCAGGGAAAAAACACGGAAAACCTATGGATGCCAGCTGTGAAAGCCTTCAACTTCACAAGCTGCCACAGGGTTCAACACCACCCCCACCCCCAGACTGCTCCCTGGTCCCCAAGAACCTGACTTTGATTTTGGCCTCAGAGTATAAGAATTTCCTCACCCAGAAGTCCAGTAGCAAGGGAACACAAAGAAGGCTTCCTTTACACTGTGGGAAGGTGAGCTTCTCCACAGCGTCCATGATGGCTGCCAGCGCAGCTCAGTGGCAGGTTCCTTGCCTTGTGTTCAGAAGATCCTGGGCTCAGTCCTAGTCTGGTTGGGGGGAAAAACATGCTCTTTCAAAAAAACCCTGATGCTGCCAGTCGGTCAGAGATGAGTCTAAGAATCTGTGTTAAACTGCTGGTGGAAGAGATGGGGGCTGGAATCCTGTTGGGGACTTAACATCTTCATAAGTGGACCTACGCCTGCAGGAATTAAATTGGGCAGTTCCGTAATATAATGACTGTTGCACAATGGGACTGATGCACAATGGGATGTGCATCACATCCGTCCCCATGCGCATTGCGCCAAGGCACATTATGCGCTCTTGCCAGTCTCCTGTTACACACCTTCACAATTCACCAACAGGGTTTCTTAGCGTCTTTACTACATAGCTAAGGATACACAAAGTTATATGATGTAGAAGGTGATATAGGATTCTGGTGGGAATCATTATTTAAAATGTCATGCCTCCCCACCTCCCCAAAGTGATGTGTCAACTGGACTGTGTGAAACCACAGGGCCTTCCTCCTCACAAGGTATTGCTATGTACTAGGAATCCCTGTGCTTTTGGGAGTGGAGGGTTGGAAGAAGGCTTGGGTTCAGAAAGGCCAAATCCACACTACACAAATAATCCAGTTTGAAATTGGCTCCTTCCTAAGGAATCCTGGGATTTGTAGTTTTACAAGGTCTTTAGCCTTCTCTGCCAAAGAGTGCTGGTGCCTCACCAGCCTACAAATCCCAGGATTCCATAGGAAGGAGCCATGGCAAAACTGAGGGAAGGAAGAGACAGATTTGGCTGGGCAGCAGCCCTTTCAAATTGCATGGAAGCGTAATCAACGCAATATGTTTTTTTCTCTCACCTTTTTTTTGCAACTGACTTTTCTGCAGGGAAACACAAACGAGGTAAGCCCGTCTGTCGTTCTGTGGCAGCCATGCTTCTTCCACCGGTGTCCATGTCTGTCTATATGTGTTTCCGTGCTGCTGAAATGGCTTCCCTTCCATCAGCTTCTGCCACATTTCTCAGTGTGTCTGTGCTCAGGGAGGGAGGGAGTGAAGGGAGCTGAGTGGAGCCTGTTTGCTTTGCTTTACAACTTCCAGAGTAATAGAATAGACCTCTTGCCCTCCCCTTCCTAAGCTGAATGCACAGCCTATCAGAGCTATTCAGATGCCTCGGAGGGTGGTGGAGTCTCCTTCTTTGGAATTTTTTGGGGATTAGGATTTTTTTTAATTGAAAAGAACCATTCTACAGAATAATCCACCTGACTGCAAAAGGCCGTAACAATAATGCAAAAATCTTTTTTCTACTCTCTTTCCTTACTAATACAAAAATAAAACTATCCATCCTAACATGAATACATAGAATCATAGAACTGTAGAGTTGAAAGAGACCACAAGGGCCATCCAGTCCAACCCCCTTTTTCCTCTTAATCTCTTAATCTAAACACATTATAATCACTCTTTTCTTTTCCAATAAACATTATATTTACACCTTTATACTAAAATTAGAAGTTACACATTACAATTATACATATTTGGAAAAGAGGGACTCTCGGCATGAAATTAGCCATCATAGTTGATTTGAAAGTTTATATATTAATGTGTCAAATGATCTTGACATGTTTCCGAAGTGGCCAATCAGCAGAATAGGAATGGAAACATAGCATCATACCGAAGAGTTTTATATATGCAGATAACAGTGTATGTTACACCAGGTATAGCTAGTGATATTTATAACCAGCTTTTCCCCCAAGTCTGGGACCCAAAGTGGCTCACACTTTTAAAAACACACACAATTAAAACATACAAAAAGTGGACATTAAAACAGAATTAAACTAATTACATTATTAAAACACTATCAAAATATTTAAAATAATAAAATACAATTAAAAGCATTTAAAGCTTTTTTTTTTTTTTTTTTTTTAGTTTAAAAGCTTTTAAAAACAAGTCCATGAAACCACACAGCACCCCCTAGCCTGTTCTTTTAAAACTGTCTGCTTTAGAAGCCTGCCTGAATAAAAAGGTTTGGGCTGCTGTCAGGTTGGACTTGGATGGCCTTGTGACCCCCCTCCAACTCTATCTGTGTCGCATGTCCTACCACAGCTTTGATGTCCCTTCCTGCCACTCTGGGCAGCAGGGTATTTTAAAAGAAATTGTGACTGGTTGTCCATTTTCCCATTCAACCAGTTCATGAGTGGGATCTTCTCCACTGCATACAACCTCAACACTCAGGTTGTGTTGAAAGTGATATTTTAAAAAGAGATCCTAGCCTGACCCTCCACAATCCTGCTATACTGGGCAGCAGCCGCTGCGAGCGATGGGGATCTGTTCTTCTGTCGATTGCAATGCAGCCAAGTGACCTTTCCTCCAGCGATCTCCAGCGATCTACAATTTTTTCTTGTACCGGAGATTGCTGGCCGGAGGCGGGGTGGGAATGTCAGACCGCTGCTGCACCCCAGTGGAGAGGAGGACAATCCTCCATTGCTCACAGTAGCGGATGCTGGTAGAGCAGGATTGGGGGACTTTTATGATTATGGCAACAGTGCCGATTGTGAATATGGAGGGACCATGAATACAAATCAGTTACGGTTGTGTAACAACTCTAGGTTATGAATCTGCCACTGCCATAGTAAATTCCAGTCTGTATGGAGCTGCAAAAAACAGTTAAACTTATCAATATTCTAGCCCTTTTTCTTTTCCTGCCCACCACCAGAAAATACCTGAAATTATAAAGAATGAAAATGGCTAAAACTCTTTTCTGCCAAGCCTAGAAAAATTGGTTTAAAAGCCACAAATGAACTGGGAGAGTAAAAGATACGTATTTGGGGATGATTTGTATTTCTGGTTTCCAGTAACTTGCAGAAGGCATTGATACAGGAGTGGGAATCATAAGGGCCGGTGATTAAATAGAATGCATCCTTTTGTCTCCACTGGGTGGGTATCCAAAAGCCAGGTCTGGGGGGTCCATTAGGAGGTGCAACTTCTAATTCAAAAAATGCTTTCCTGGGCAGGCCTTAGGCCCAGACTGTTCTCAGCCCTCTGGTGGGCTGTGCATCTGTACAATTTGCTCATCACATCCAGTTGTAGCTGCAGCCCACATACCACTCCACTGGGCTTTTGTGATTGTGTAATAAATCCAGAACCTACAGGTTGGTTTCAGGTCAGCGGGGTGGCAAATCCACTCCAGGTTTTAGCCCAAACTTCACAGGAGCTCTAAAAGGGCTTGGCCTATTTTTGGAACAGGGTTCAGCACATTGGATAGCTCCTTGGAGAAAACCTGGGGTGCAACTATGCAGGGGGTAAAGGCAGGATGGGATTCAGACTACTTTGGCCTCGTGCTGCAGCGCATGAAATTTGGACTATTCTGGCCCGGATTTCAGCGCCACGCCTGCCAAGGTCCGAATCTGTGTTGGGTTTTTACCTGTTACTGACACTTGACTCTGAGCTCCAGGAAACAAATTGCCAGCGGGCGTTGCCCAGTCTAAAGACAAAACGGGTGGGTGGCTTACTTTCAAGTAAACCAGCTATTCTGCCATTAGACCAGGCGACTCCTGCGGTGGTTTGCTTACAGCCGCCCCTCCAAGCTCCAGCAAATCCTGGCACTTGGTTCCTCCACTGGGTGGGTTTCCAAAAGCCAGGTCTGGGGGCTCCATTTGGATGCGCAGCTGCCCGTTCTGCCCTCAGACTGGGTGGCTCCCGCTGGCGGTTTGCTTTTCCCGGAGCTCAGAGGGGACCAGAACCCCCTCTGAAGCCAGAATGGTTGGCTAGCTTCATAATGTTGGGGCTCGCTGGGGTTCTGAACTCGGAGAGAGCGACTACTGTTGGGGCTCTGCCTTTGGAATAAGAAGCTGCACCAAGGAGGGGGGGAAATGGTGGTGCCTCAGGCAGGGCTTGTCCTTCCTCTCCTCCCCACCCCCCGAATCCAATGTGGATGGCTTGTTCACACAGCAGCTTTCTCTGAAGTTTCCTGCAAACTCCAGAGAAAACTGCAAGTTTTCTAAAACCTGGATTAAGGGGGATATTCCCTGAGCCTGGTGTGAATAAGACTGTACATTATGTGACACTATTGCACCAGATTTGGGCAAAAGGCCACACAACATGTTTTGCATTACTAGGCTGGATTTGCAGGTGGATTTGGGGTTTGTAGTCAAGCCCCTGGTGTGGCATTTTTGCCCCCATTACATTGGAGCCACCACCCACTGCTGCCTAAATGGCAGAAGGGGGGAATCATGCCCTCATCCAGGTGCTGGTGGACTGCAGTTCCCCTCACCCTTCACTATTGCCTGTGCTGGTGAGAGGATGATGGGAGTTGCAGTCAAACAACATCTGTAAGGCTGCACAGTTCTTACCTTTGGTTTAAATCCAGTTGGTAACCACAGCTACAGTAGAGTAAGTGGGATTTCCTTAAGTGTTGCCAAGCATCGATTGTGGTCGAAACTAAGCTGTAGGATTTGGGGCCATGTGCTTACTTTGCCCCCACATGGCTTTACCTTTAGAAGCCCCTCTAGTGCTTCAGGACAGGGGTGGGCAACTGCACAGGGGCCAGGATACAATTCCTCCCAGACACCTCTGTGCGCTGCCCCGCCCCAATAATACCTCTGTTTTCCAAATACCTCATTTTTCCTTTGCAGTTCCTCTCAAAATGGCGATGTTGCCTCACTTTCTGTTGCCATTTTGAGAAGGACTGTAGAGGAAAACAGAAGTATTGGTGGGGAGTACAGGGTTCTAGAGTGTTTGGGAGGATGAGGTGGAGGGATTTTTACATGTTTTTACCTGTTTGAGGGACTTTCTTCTGTGTTGTGGGGCAAAAATTTCCCTTAAATTGTGCTGATTTTTTTTGATTTTATAAAAAATAATAATATGGAGGGGGGCTTTGAGGGATTGTTGGGGGAGGACTTCAAATGTGGGGTTCAGGAGCCACATGCTTTGGGACACATGAACTACATTGCCAAGTGGCAGCTTTTTATAATGGGGGCGCAAATCCTTTGTGGGTATGTTCATGCCTGCATGGCTTACACCTGTGTATGCACCCCTCCACATGCGGCAGGACATTTTTGGAGTTTAATGCTGCAAAAGCAGAGCTGGGCATGCTGCTCCATTGCACATTTTGTGCTATTGTGCATTTCACATGCAGATGTGCATTGTGGATAACAGTTGTGAATTAAAAAATATTTTATTTATATTCTACCTTTCTCACAATACAGGACCTGAGGTGGCTTACAATATAAGTTAAAACAGAAAAACAACAACAACACCCAAGGCATAATAAGTGTGTATGTGCCTTCAAGTAGCCTGTCAATCTATGGTGACCCCATGAATTTCTTAGGCAGACAATACCCAAAAGTGGATGGCATAGTACATAGTTTAAGAACAATTAAGTCCTTCGATTTTGTCCTTCGAGCCTGTGCAATGGATTTAATTAAGTAAACAATGGCATATTGCGTCCCATGCCAGGAGAAAGACAAGTGATAAATAGAATAAAAATAGCAATTGACTACAATATATAGAATCATAGAGTTGGAAGAGATCACAAGGGACATCTAGTCCAACCCCCGGCCATGCAGGAATACACAATCAAAGCATATCTGACAGATGGCGATCCAGCCTCTGCTTAAAAACCTCCAAAGGAGGAGACTCCACCACACTCCCAGGCAGCATTTTCCACTTCCAAACAGCTCTTACTGTCAGGGTTTAGTACTGTTTAGATGGAATATCTCTTTTCCTGTTGTTTGAACCCATTGCTCTGTGTCCAAGCCTCTGGAGCAGCAGAAAATAAGTGTGGTCCATCCTCAGTATGACATTCCTTCAAATATTTAAACATAGGTATCATCTGAACATTTAAAACATAAAAATGATAATAAATACAGCACATTCCAGTTAAAAGATCTTCTGTAAAAGCCAGTTAACAATCAAAGGCCTGGCTAAACAAAATGTCTTTGCTTGCTGTTGGAAAGGAAGTGGACCAACCTAGCCTCACAAGGGAGGGAATTCGGCTGCCACGGGGCAGCCACCGAGAAGGCTGTCTTCCGTGTCCTCATCAAACATGCCTATGATGGTGGTGGGACACACTGAAAGCCTTTTCCCAAGTATCTTTAAACTTGGGCATGCTAGTGTAAGGAAATGCAGCCTTTCACATAGTCTGGTTCTAGACTGTATAGGGATATAGGTCATAAACAACACTTTGAATTGTGCTTGGAAGTGAACTGGTAGCCAGTAAAGTTTTTCCAGTAAGGGAGTTATATGTTCCCTCTAACCAGCTCTGGTCAGCATTCTGGCCACAGCATTTTTGACACTCTGAAGTTTCTTTTTAATAGTCTCCATCCCCCATCTGTGCAAAAACATCCATCACTGGCTGCTCACATTGAGGGCTTTGATGGCATCTGAGCCCATAGCTTCACACTCAGTAATTAATGCTGGAGGCCATTCACATGTTCAGCTGCAAGTTAAAATACAGTGGTGTTTCTGTGTGAACATTAACCTCAATGCCACAGGACAGTACAGAAGTGGGTCAGATGGAAGATATTCTCATACTTGGTGGAGGATGCTGGTGCCATGGGCCTCAGCATCCATGCCAGTAAGGAATGTGCTATCTGGGAGATGGTCAAAGGGTGGCCATTTCCCCAGACAGTCATATGTCAGTACATGTATTGGCGGCCTATTTTTTTTGAAAGCGGATTCTGTTTTTGAAGGCAGATCCAATTGTGGTACTGTGCTTGGCTTCACAGTTCACCAGATGTTACTGACTTGAACTTTGAGTAGTGGTGGTTGAGTATAAGAAAGTTTGGACTGTGGATCTGGCAATCATTGGGGGTAGCAGAATCGAAGACAGGAGAGATGGAAAAGATGATGAAGCATCGAGATGTAGAGACGGAGATTCAGTGCCTCTGGGAAAAGAAAGCAACCGTGGTTACAACAGCGATAGGTACTTTGGAGCAATTCCAAATAGACCAATGTTATTGTTAGGCTTTGTTTACATCCCACCATTTCCCCAGAAACAGGAGTCAATGTGGCTTGGTAATAGAACTAGCTACAATATCACTGATGCGAAAAGCAAAGGCCATCAAAAAGCATAAGCAGGTTTGGTGTTTTGTTTTTTTTAAATAAAGGATATAATTCATTGAAACCCAGCAGGGTGTAGTGATTTGAGTGTTGGACTATGGCTCTGGGAGACCAGGATTCGAATCTTGGCTCAGCCATGGAAACCTACTGGGTGACCTTGGGCAAGTCACATTCTCTCAGCCTCAGGAGGAAGGCAAAGGCAACCCCCCTCTGAACAAATCTTGCCAGGAAAACCTGTGATAGGTTTGCCTTAGGGTTACCATAAGTCATTGAAGGCACACAACAACTGTGACTCATTAGAAAAGTCAATAATGCTTCTCTCTCTCTCTCTCTGGCTTTTCTTCGCAAACGAAGATTCAGGAAGGACTCATCTCGCGCTTTCTGCAAGCGCGCTGATGACTAAAAAGGCCAATTCGAGATAGACAAGTACGGTTGCAAAAAGCACAGCAGAAGGTTTCCTTGGGTGATGTTTCCGGGTTGTGATTCTTTCTGTGTTGACGTTTCTCTTCAAGACTTGTTCGGTGTGAGTTCTCAAATAAGGCTGCAGCATTGTGGATAGTGCGTCTCCATGCCTCCCGATGTGAGGCCAGGGCGGACCATTGTTGGTCATCAATTTGGCCAAACCTGAGATCTTGTTTCAGGGAGTCTTTGTATCGCTTTTTTGGAGCGCCCCTCTTACGCTGACCCGTGGCGAGTTCACCGTAGAGTACTATTTTTGGGAGGCGATGGTCCTCCATCCTAGAAACGTGCCCTGCCCAGCACAGCTGTGTTCTCAATATCATGGCCTCAATGCTGGTGATCCCTGCTTGCTCAAGGACAGCAATATTAAGCAATAATGCTTAATAAGGTAGAAAACAGTAAGAAAAGAGGGAGACCCCATTGCAGATGGATAGACTCAATCAAGGAAGCCACAGCTATCCTGAGTTTGCAAGTCCTGGACAGGGTTGTAGATTGCAGGATGAGACAGAGGTCTCTCATTCATAGGGTTGTTGTAAGTTGAAGTCGACAGCAATTAACAACTTTTAATAAAGCCTTTTCATTAAAAATAGTCCCTGAAAGCTTATTAGAAGACTATTGATGCCTCAAATGATGGGGTACCCAATTTGTATGTTCTGGCTACCCAGAAGAATATGGTTGGCAGTCTCTCCTTGGTT
This sequence comes from Gambelia wislizenii, assembly GCA_030847615.1. Classification (NCBI taxonomy): domain Eukaryota; kingdom Metazoa; phylum Chordata; class Lepidosauria; order Squamata; family Crotaphytidae; genus Gambelia; species Gambelia wislizenii. The sequence goes on along the minus strand of JAUMIR010000001.1, from coordinate 495,573,171 downwards.
GTGCCCATGTAGATTTGGACCTGTGGATTTTAAGGGAATTCAGACTGCCTACTTCCTTCTTCCATTCCTCAGTGGGTTCTCAAGAGAAGATGCCTAAAATGTGGCGCTGGATGTAATTCCTGTCAATAGTAGCAATAGCGCTGCCTGAGTCAGCCTCTGTAATTACAACATCAGTACCATTATTCTGTGGTTATAATAAATCATGCTGATCACTTCAGCTTGAGCACATGCTTCATGTAAAAAGAAAATTAATCTTGGGTTAGGCCTTGATAGGGCCTAAATTCTCTAAAGGCACCAGATCCTGCCTGATCTTGGAAGCTAAGCATGGTCAGCCAAGGATAGTACTTGGATGGCAGTCCGCCAATGAAAAGCAGGTGCTGTAGGCTCTATTTCAGAGGAAGGAACTGGCCAAACCACCTCTGAGGTTTCCTTGCCTAAGAAAACCATATGAATTTCAAGGGATCTCTGTAACTTGACAGGCAACTTCAAGGCACATGTACACACACACACACACACACACAATCTGAACTTGGGTCCTTTTCCCCAAATGCTTCAGACTAGAACTTCCAGAGTATGGGGGGAAATGCCTTTTTGGACTGTCACTCCCAGAATCTGCCAGCATCTGCCAGAATCCCAGAACCTCCCAGCATAGCTGGCTGGGGGATTCTGGGAGTGGCAGTCCAAAAAGAAGAACCTTCCCCAAGCGAAGAAGGACTGTCAAGGAATCCTAGGTGCTGTAGGCTCTATTTCAGAGGAAGGAAATGGCAAAACCACCTCTGAGGATTCCTTTCCCCAAGAAAAACCTATGAAATTCAAGAGGCTGGCGTAAGTTGACAGGCAGCTTGAAGGCACGTGCATGCATATAGACTTTGATCAGGGGGTTGTGAGGAATTTTGAGTGCAAGGGTGCACAGGTGTGTTGCCACTGTAAGTTGGTGCACTGATTGGTGTTTGTGGGTGCTCTGATTAGTGTGATAGTGGAGATATTTGAGACAGCAAGGGGGGGAATCTTGCAAGATCAGCTATGCAGTCTAGGGGTAGAGGGACAATAGGATGTGATAAAGAAACAATTCTCCTTCCCATTTTGGCAGTCTGCACTCTGCAGGGTACCAGGGGCAGAAAATTTGCCTCTGAACCTGCCATAGTTGCCTACCTGTTTTAAAGCTTGCATTCACAAGCCGTTGACCACTAGAAACTTGCTGTATTAAAGGAGCTGAAGTCTATAGCCTGTGCCACCAACTGGAGGATTTTCTGTTCTTCTGGAGAAGGAAAGCAGTGCACAGAGATTCCCTTAAGCGAGAAAAGAGTCCAGGCAGCCCCAAAGGCAGCTTCTTCAAACACTTTCTCTCTGCCCCTCCCTCTAAGCCTTGTTGTGTTTCCATTTGCAGGCTTTGTACAAACTTTACAGTGCAGCTGCCACCCACAGACATTTATACCACCACGCTTTCCCCACGGCACAGAAGGCGGAGCCCGCTGAAGGCACGGACAAGAAAGCCATGTGAACCCGGCAGAAGCGTTCCATGGAGGTGCATGAAACACACGTCATTAAACATGTTAATCGTTTTCTGCATCCATGTGCCAGCCTCTGACACTCCGCAAAACGGAAGGCCGAGGAAACCGATAACCCATTCACGTGTACCAATGGCTTAAGTGTGGCTGCTTTAATTTGGACAATTCCTTGCTTGAGGGGTGGGGTGGGGTGGGGGTGGGCGGGGAGCGGTTGGATGATTCAGCATGGCTGTCCTTTTCTTGAGAACACAGTGAGTTTGATTTTGCTGCACACCAAGGACTCTTGCGTTCTCTGATGGCAGGACTTAGAAAGGCTTGGAGCCAGAGAAGGAGGTTGCGTCCACTCACAGGTAGGGCTGCCCTCTTCTAACCGCAGAGACTCAGCTACCCATAAGCCTTCTCTGGACCCAAGTCCCACACTCCTCTGTAACAACCACAGGTTTTTCTGAACCAAAAACCACAACCCTTATCCAAGAGGGACCATATCTTGTAACTTTCTCCTGTTTGCGCACAACAGTTTTGATTTCTCACATTTTTTTTTTTCATCCAAGCTGTGAATGACAATTTAGTCACTTAAAAAAAAATTGCCTTCACAGAAGCTGCAAAGAATATTTCTTTTGCTACGGTATATTAAAAGAGATGGAAAGTTCCTTTTTTGTACATGTAATTGAGAGTTTCACTGTATATATTTTTGTTCAGTGCATAAGAGAGTGTGCCTAGTTTTTATTATTTTATTGTCGATTAAAAGTTTGGTTCCTACGACAGTTATCTCATTTGTCCCTTTATTCATTGCCAGCTCCTCCTGTGGAGCATCTGCCTGCATCCAATTGCTAATCCCAATTAGGGGAGACCCATTGGTCAGAATTCACTTAGGGACATGCGCACGCCTAAGTCACACCACACATGCGCAATGGACATATTCTGCTGGTAGGGGTGGTGGAGTTGCACAGACAGCATGTTCACCTGTGTCTTGTCTTTGCAAGTTGTGCATTGTGGTTGTGCATTCTATTCTTTGTAGTTTGTTGTGCTTTCTTTTGTGGTTGTACATTGCGGTTGTGCACCCCATCATTTGCATAGTGGTTGTGCATCTATTCTTTGCATTGTGGTTGTACATCGTGTATTGTGTATTGCTCAATGGCATCCATTCATTGACATATGTCGTGCAGTGTTGTGATTCTGCATGGGGGTTGTGTACAGCTGCTGTGGCATGTATCCCCTTGCTGGTATTTACAGTACGTTAAGGGGAAATTGGATTGGGGCCACTGAATCAATGGTAAATGTTGACTTACCATTCAGCAATTGCTTTGCTGGGTCTATTTTAGTTCGGACTAGCAGCAGCTGGGGCCCCTAAATACCCCAGGCACCAGATCCTGGAAGCTATGTAGGATCAGCCCTGGTTACTACTTGGATGGAAGACCAAGGAATATCAGATGCTGTAGGCTATATTGCAGAAGACAGAACTGGCAAAGCCACCTCTGAGTAGTCATGCATAAGCAAACCCTATGAAATTTATGGAGTCGCTGTGAAGAGAAGCTGAAGAGGTGACATGATAGTCATGTTTAAATATGTGAAGGGAGGTCATATTGAAGATGGAGAAAGCTTTTTTTCTGCTGCTCCAGAGACTAGGATATGAAGCAACAGAATCAAACTACAGGAAAAGAGATTCCACCTAAACATTAGGAAGAACTTCCTGAGGGTAAGAGCTGTTTGGCAGTGGAATGTTCTGCCTTGGAGTGTGGCTGAGTCTCCTTTGGAGATACTTAAACAGAGGCTGGATGCCCAACTGTTGGGAATGCTTTGATTGGGTACTCATTTTCCTGCATGGCAGAATGGGGTTGGACTAGATGGCCCTTGTGGTCTCTTCCAACTCTATGATTCTATAAATTGTAGTCAATTACTATTTTTATTCTATTTATCACCTGCCTTTCTCCTGGCATGGGACCCAATATGCCCTTGTTTACTTAATTGTTCTTAAACTACGTACTATGCCATCCATGTTTGGGTTTCGCCTGCCTAAGAAATTCATGGGGTTGCTATTAGTCGACAGGTAACTTGAGTGTGGTGTCTTAGAGTGTGGTGGTCTCTCCTTTAAACAGAGGCTGGATGGCCATCTGTCAGGGGTGCTTTGATTGTGTGTTCCTGCAGGGCAGAAAGGGGTTGGACTAGATGATCCTTGTGGTCTCTTCCAGCTCTATGATTCTAAATCAACAGATGTCTTGGCAGCACATGCACACACATACACAAAGCAGCAACTGTGGAACAAGTGCTGCAACCACAGGAATCGCTAACCCCCAGGCTGCTGTTGCACAGCAAGGGAAGAAGTGGGAATAGAGGGGCAGCCTGGCTCCCCCACCCACCCTGATGGCACATGTCCTGCAAGTGTACTTGTGGGATCTCAGCCTTTGGTTCCTGTCTGTAACATGCCAAAGGCTTTGCTTCTTCCTTGCCACCTTCCAGTACTGATCTGCATGGTAGGTATCCTTTGACCACTTGTCAGGAATCTTCTCCTGGGGGGGAAATCCACAGAAATTGGCACTTTTTAACATTAACAGTCAGTGGCCTCAATCGAACATCCTTTCAATGTAGTGTGGATATCCACATATGCATCTATGCTGCGCTGAGGCATATACTCTCTCCCCGCCCCACATACTGTATGTAAAGCCCCTGAAGCCACCCACCCCACAAAGGCCATTCTGTGCTTTGCAGGGAGCAGGCATGCTTGGAGGAGAGTCTGGCTGCATCACCATAGTCAGATGCAAAAGGATCACAGCAACCAAGCCTGCCTGCTCACTGCAAAGCACAGGATGGCCAAGGGGGAGGGGGAAGGGGTTAGAGTAAGTCAGAGGGTGTGTGTTGGGAGCTGCGGTGGGAGGAAGGGAATGGTGGCCGAAATCCTCTTATCATGGTATAGGTTACATGAATTTATATATACCACAGTTAGGAGCTTATAAGTCTAGCTTATGACATCCTAACTGGCTAACAGCATGCCAGCCTATGTGCTTAGAAGAGAGCTGAAGGTAACCTAAAGATAAAATTCTCATGTAGCTACTGAGAAGAGGGTACCCCTAGCCTACCAGTAATTTTTAACCACACTTTTAATAATGGGGACATTTATTAGTCACTAGCCAACCTTCATTCTGTGATAATGATGACTGAATCTTCATAACGGAATCTGATCCAGCTTAATGCTGAGCCTGCATTCAAACCTGCAGCAACACACATAGCCTGTTATTAACTTTATTTGTACTCTGCCTTTTCCCGCAAATTGTCCAAACTTTTCCTATTTCAGTCCAAAAGGCAACACTCACACAGAGACCAAGTAGATGACCAGAAGATATGGGAAAAATTGTTCCCACTAATACTGCTTTCACTCAAAAATGCAAACAAACAAACAACATTTTTATTTGAGATTTACAGGACACAAGTATTAAAAACCACTTCTAAGGAGAATCCATGAACAGCATTTCAGGCTGTGAATCTCCAAAGTCATGGATGCAGAGACCAGATGGGCTCTAGATAAAAAAGTTTTGGAAAAACAGTCTATTGCTACTTATTACGAAGACTTATTCCAAATGGCTATGTCAGGCCACCTTCAACAGTGAGAGGTGCCTGGAAGAACTTTCACCAGCCGCCAACCAGCTCTCACCAGGGCAGCTACTCTAGTGCCAAACTGATATGCTACTCGACAGTCAAAAAATAAGGCAGTTGTTTATTAAGTGCTTGAGTCTAAGTGAAAAAAAAATCTTGTGCGATGCTTTCAAGATTCACTGGGCTCTTCTTTATATTGCCACAAACACTGATCCATCAGTGTTGAAACTGGTCTCCCTCCCCGGGCCAGAAGGGGACAAGCATGATCAACAGCACCTGTGCAGTGGGAATTCAGAGGTTTGTTTTGTTTTTTAAGACGCTGCATTGCTTTCAGGACATTTCTTACCATGACATTTGTCACATGAAAAAGAAAGGTTTGCTTCTCCCTGCTCCTAAGTGGCTGCTGGAATTAAAGAGATTCCAGCCAAAATGAGGATGTTGGCATTCTAGGTCTCCCCCCTCCCCCAAAAAACTAGCTCTAGGAGTAAGAAACTAATTTCATATACCATGAAACAAACGTCTTCTGTATTCAATAAACATGATACACAAAGAAGGTCATTACAAAAGGTGCAATGTCAATGAAGAGAAGCTGCCTTTTCAACCAAAGCACTTGTTCCATGATTTTTTGCCTGACCCCCAAGAGCGGGAGAAATCCCTCAAAGGTTCCCAGGGCCCTGGTCCAGGGGCCACTGCAGGAGAGCTCCGCTTAGAAGTTCTTGCTGTGTTGCTGTGCATACCACTGCTGCCTCTGCTTGCGATTTTCCAGCTCTGTGAGGAGAGCCTGCCGGTACGCTTCGTATGTCTTCACAATGCGCTCCAGCTCCTTCATGAAAAGCAACTTCAGCATCCCCTGGTAGGTATCCAAGTCAGCCAGCTGGAAGAGCTCCCACTTCAAGATATGGTCGTACCTGTGGCAAGACCCAAGGGAATATCCTGAGCACTTGTGGGACTTAAAGACAACCGAGGGATGTTGAAGGCATTTAACTTCCAGCAGCACCACTGTGGCATACTTGGGCTGCAACCCAGCATGGCTCAGTGCAGTGTACAGCCCTGCAAACAGAACCATGCAATGCTGAGCCATTTACCACCAGCACTACCAGACCTACCTCAGAACCACCGAAGCCCCCACCCATGGCCATTCATGCCTAGAAGAGAATGGAGGATGAGTGGATTGCTGAGGTGTCTGGCTGTGTCCCTGTAGCCAGAGGCAGTGATTACATCATCCCCTGAAGTCTGCCAGGGGCCTCTACAGGTCTCAGTGGCTGAGGTAATCATTTTGCATCTGAGAACACAGCTGCGCTGGGCAGGGCACGTTTCTCGGATGGAGGACGATCGCCTCCCAAAAATACTACTCTATGGTGAACTCGCCACGGGTCAGCGTAAGAGGGGTGCTCCAAAAAAGCGATACAAAGACTCCCTGAAACAACATCTCAGGCTTGGCCAAATTGATCACCAACAGTGGTCCGCCCTGGCCTCACATCGGGAGGCATGGAGACGCACTATCCACAATGCTGCAGCCTTATTTGAGAACTCACGCCGAACAAGTCTTGAAGAGAAACGACAACGCAGAAAGAATCACAACCCAAAAACATCACCCAAGGAGACCTTCTGCTGTGCTTTTTGCAACCGGACTTGTTTATCTCGGATTGGCCTTTTTAGTCATCAGCGCGCTTGCAGAAAGCGTGGGATGAGTCCTTCCTGAATCTTCGTTTGCGAAGAAAAGCCAGAGAGAGAGACAAGTACATAGCCAGATATCTTGGCAATCCACTCCACCTCCACTCCCCTGGGTACGAATGGCTGGGGGGGAGCAGAAGTTTGATATAGGTCGCCCTCTGTTTACACAGGATCAGTACCCGTGGTTTCATGTATCCATGGTAGGGGGGAAATGGTCTCTAGGTATCTGGAGGACCGTAGAGTCACTCTGGAGGTGGTCTCTCTAGGCATCAGGAGGGCCTCCAGCTTGATTCTATGGTCAACATCCACTGGAAGTTAACCATAGAGTCACGCCAGATGCCTAGAGAGGGGTCCTTTAGGCATTTTCTAGGTCCCCCAGTGTGATTCTATGGTATGTTATGGTGGTTCTCTATTATGCGCTATTTCGCATAATATGTGGTAAATCTGGGAACATATCCCCACGGATATGGAGGGCGACCTGTAGTAGGTTCAGGAGGGAGGCTTTAGTTACTGCCGAGAGGAGAAGGGATACCAATCTCTGCAGCAACCAAAAACTGACATGCAGGCACAGGATTAATTTACCACTCACAGGATGCCAGCATGAGGGTCATTAACAACAGTGGTTTGTGGAAGTGGAAGCTGTCCTTTAAACCTACATTAGAGAGACAGCCAATAACAGTTCCTGTTAAGGCATTAAGAATGTATCCGTGATGTTTACGATTTCATCTCAAACACAGCATTTTGGCCCCATTCTCCTTAACAAAGATGCCAACAGTGTTTTTTAGTACCAGTTTATAATAAATGAACTGTTGGTGTTTTTAAAAAAGTTTCACAGGCAGTTTTACTATAAATGCTTAATGCTCAATGCTCACTTCACAGGTGCCCTGGCATAGACCTGCAGCCAGTCAGGGATCTCCGCTGTGTGGTATGGATTTGCAGGCACAAGGATGGGCTGGCTTCTCTCCACTTGCTGCGGCTGATACGTCACAGGAGGCGGCTGATCATATCGGGGAACGCTGCGCAGGGACACAGCAAAGGAGAGTTATTCCAACACTCAGACTGGCAACAAATCTCTTAGTGAGGGTGTACAAAGTTTTGTGACGTATAAGCCAGCGCTATAGCTATGGTTCCACACTGCTGGTTTAGGAACAAGGAGACCCACTGGCACAGCAGGGGCACTCAAAATATTTCAAGCAGGGCAGTGAGCAGAACCAAGGATTAATTTGCCTCTGGTCTTTAGACAGAAACACCCCACTCACCCCTTTGGAATGCTGCCTCCCAAGCCCTACCTGAAGGTCCTCCTGCTTAGGTAGTTGCTACAATACCTATTGTTGTAGTACCATTGTGTAAATTTTCTAGGAACTCCCTCTTAATCCTTGTCAACTCCTTTTTTTTTTTTTAATGTAAGAAGATGCTACAGAGCTTCTGCAAGATACTTATGATGACAGTGAGCTCCAGGGTTGTGGACCAGATAGCAACTGTGCTATGATCAAAACAGAAATACTAGTCTTACCTGAAATGCAGTCATTTCCAGAGAAGGGACAAACATCCTTTGTATGGGCTGTTCCTCCCACTGGCTCTGACAGGCAGGAAAGACAGGCCTTTTCAGTATCTCCAACAATGAGAGCAACCCCATAAACGTCTGTCACTACAGCTAGGAGACGTTCTGAGAAGTACTTCCCTTGTACTTTGCACATATATATTTTTCAGAACTGAAAGAGAGATGAGCAGCAAGTAAAAGGGAGGGAGAGTAGATACAGGCTCTAGGGACCCACTGGCCTAGAAACGATACAGATCACACGCACACCCATATGTGCGGGACCGGTACCTGCAGTTTCAATTGTCTGTCATCCAAAAAATATGCTCTCTTTAGGCATCTCCTAGGTCCTCCAATACAACTTTAAGGTAACTTCTGCTGGAGAGGCAGCCTCTAAGGCATTTCCTAGGTCCTCCGTGATTCTATGGGGTTCACTATTACCTGCAGTTTCAAGTATTTGTGATAAGTCTGGGAATGCATCCCCAGCAGATATGGCAGGCAACCTGTATACATATGTGATGTCACCCCATATCAGCACACTCTGGGATGGGCAGGATGTTCATTTCCAGAGAAGGGATGAATGTACTTCAAGCAAGACCAATGTTTCTTTTCCCACCAGAGAAGGAATATCCTTTGTATGGGATATACCAGACCCTCTCAGTAAGGATGGGTCATGCTATCCCCCCTCTTTTGGCTACTGTTTTACTGTGTGCTGTAGCACCCACCTGTCAAAGGCAGCTTCGGTTGAGTAGAAAGTTTCAAGCTTATAGTGTCTAACAAACGTGGAAGGCGGCTTCCATGTTGCTGCCCTGCAGACCTCAAGTAGAGAGGCATTCATGGCATGGGCCACTGAGGTGGCTGGGCTCCTTGTTGAGTGGGCAACTATTTTTCATGGCAGAGTAGCTCCCAGAGATTCATAACAGGCTGAGATGCAAGTGTGGATACCAACACCTTCTTCCCCATGGAAATAAGCTGGAAGGAGACAAATAGGGAGCCCGAGGAGTGAAAGCTGCTTGTCCTGTTGAGGTACGTCAAAGATGTGCCATAACTTCTCCAGCTCCTTGGATGGGTGAGGGCAGAAGGAAGGAAGGATTACTTCCTGTGCTCTATAGAAAGCAGAGTTTACCCTGAGGATGAAGATGGGATACAGTCAAAGCACCACAGAGTCTTGCGTGCTGACAAGGTGCTGAGTTCTGACACCCTTTGTGCTGAGGTGATGGCAATCAGGAAGACAAACTGCCAGGACAGATTTCTCCAGGAAGCCTTGTGTAAAGGGCTCGAAGGGCAGAACGGTTAACACCATCAGGACTGTGTGGAGTTCCCAAGAGGGAAATTGGTGGATTGTAGGAGGTGCCAGGCCCCTGAGGAATCTATGGATATGTGGGTGAAACATAATCTTGGCTCTCTGTCTGTGAGGCAGCAGAGGCAATTGCTGCCATTTGCCTTTTGATTGTGTTAGCTCCAAGGCCCTGGTGAATGCCCTCTTGGAGGAATTCCAGCACAGATGGCACCAGTTGGAGCTGGAAGCTGAGGCCTTCACGTCCTCCCACGACGGTTGCACGGGGAAATGGTGGCTTCCTAATGTACTAACATAAGGAAGCACATGGTGCCACCTATGAATGGGAGTGCTCTGCTCCATGATCCAGGAGGCCTTGTATGGCAGGACTTGCAAAGGGGGAGGGTGAAAAGGACTATTTGCCTGTCTGCAGCCCCCTTCTCTACCCCTGGCATGGCTGGGTGCCACTGGGGCAGCAGGTCACACAGTGATGATTGCTGCGGCCTCCTGAGTGACCAGTGCCTGAAGCCATGCTGCAAACTCGATGGAGGAGGCAATAGTGGGCCAACTGCAGCCCCCCCCTGTTTGTTACTCATGTCTTCCTTGTCCTGGTCCATTGCCTCTCCCCTGGCCCATTTTGGGTTGGGTATGGGTGGCATGAGGGGGCAGAGGAACAGAGATTTTTCCTCACACGCTTCCTCTGTGGTTGCAGCAGCCTCTGCTCCAATCTCTGGTTCCTCCACAGCAGGGAAAGGAACATTGGAGAGGGGAAGAGAATCTCCAGCCAGACCGGGAAACTTCTCTTCCATCCAACTAAGCCTGGACACATCCGCAGCATCTATCTAAGTCCCTTGCTTGGCTCCCGACAAGAGTGGAGATGGGACAGAGGGACAAAGACAGCAGAGAGGAGATAGCAGGGACAGAATAACAGATTTTTTGTTTTTTGATGAACAAGAAGGGCAAGGGGTGAAGTAAGAAATGTAAAGGCAAGTTAGAGAGTGGGAACGTTCTGTAGCGATGAGCGATCAGAAGCATGTCCTATTGGAGTGGAAGGCAGGAATAAGACTGACATTTCTGGGGGGTTGCTTCCCTTGGTAGAGATACCAAAAAAAGGAGTATCTTGCCTGCCTGTCGGAGCAAGTGGGAGGAGCAATCCATACAAAGGATGTTTCTCCCTCCTTTGCTGGGAAATCCACAGTTACCTATCCCTATCCATTATGAAACTGAAAGGGAGAAACTGAACCTAATGGCCATATTCACTTAATGCAGAGGTTCTCAACCTGTGGGTCCACAGATGTTGTTGAACTACAGTTCCCAGGAGCCCTCTGAGATCTCACCTTGAGAGCCATTAGTGAGGCTGTAGGGTTGAACTCACAGCATCACTAATTACTGGGAGGACCACCTGGCTGTCAAGATGAGACCTCAGAGGGATCCTGGGAACTGTAGTCCAACAACATCTGGGGACCCACAGATTGAGAACCACTGATTTAATAGGAACCATTTCCTGCAATAGGAATGAAACATTTGGGCTGGAATCCATTTGTTGCATGAACGGACCACTGCACTTTTCCCATGGTCTTACAGATGGAAGAGCCTGGCGGTGCAGTGGTTAAATGCCAGTCCTCCAGTCACAATGATGCAAGTTTGATCCAAGGGCTCCAAGGTTCACTCAGTCTTCCATCCTTTCATAGGTCGGTAAAATGAGTACCTGGGTTGTGGGGGCAATTAGCTAACACACATTGAAACTGCTTAGGGCCTAGCATGCTGTAAAGTGGTGTCGATGTGTAAAGTGCTATTGCTTAACAATTTGTAAGCTGCTCTGAGAGCCTTTGTGGCTGAAGAGTGGGATATAAATACCTAAATAAAGAAATAAGGAGGAGCTTGGAGAAAAAGGCTGCTAACTTCCAGCAGCCTATTCTCCCAACGCCTGGCTTCTGGGCAATCAGCTAGCTGCCCATGGGTTCTGAGGTTCCTCCTGGAGGCCAGACCTAGATCAACAGCCCTCCCCTCCTGCTAATGTATCAGTCTGTTTCTTCCTTCCTTTGCTGTTGCTATGCCCATGGCCTTTTCTTTCCTGTTTCTGCCATGGGGAAAACCAACTAGATCTCAACCTTGGACAGGAGTATTCTAGTTTTTACCTAGATTTTCCAACATGCAAGCTTGAGCCACCAGAAGCTACTTCCCTCTGCCCACAATTCATGGAGACTTCTTCAATTCCAGGTGGGGGGCAGCTGCTCAGAAAAACAGTGAAACCAGTCATGCTCTGACCTGTAATTTTCAGTTCCTCTGCCAACAAATTCTACTTAGTATTACAAAGGATTTTTCTTAAACGGAGGCAAGGAGATGAATTCTTGTTATTGGTGCTGGTTTAGTCATGGGCCCAATATGGAGGGCCCCCCCATACCTAAAATACTTCTCTAAACTACCAAAGCCAACCCCAAAACATGAACCCAGTGTTTGGGAGCTTATGCTACAGACAGACTGGGATGGAACACTCTGTGCCCCAATCTGTGATAGAATCAGTTTTCTCAGTATTGAGAATTTTACCCCTTATTGTAATATCAACATATTTATAATATAATTGAGTCTGCCAGTCTAAAATTAGAGGTATATCACAAATAAACAAAGGAAAATAGAGACGATGGCTCCAGAGCCCTCTGCCGTGGCCACGGGAAGCAAGTGTTCAAGAGAAATTACATGCTGTTATTACCCTTAATAAGCACCATGGAGGAAAACAGCAAGTTCTAGGTTTGGCAGTTTGAAGTCTTTGTTCTCCACTTGTGAATTAGAAAGCACCAGAAGACCTAGCAGGACGGCAACTCATGCCAATCCTCCACAATCCTACCTATGCATACCTATTCAAAAGTTAGTCTTTACCAAGTATAGGGCTGTAGCCTTAAAGCTCCATCTAAATTTCCAAGCAAAATCCAGGAACGTCTCACCTTACTGCTTTTTATTCTTTTAAATTGCTTTTTAAAGTGTAGGTTTAAATCATTTAAATACTGTATTTCAGCTTATTTAAATTACTTTTTTGTTTTAAACTGTTATTTGTAAACGGCCCTAAGATCTTTTGAGATAGAGTGAGGTATAAATATTTCAATAAAAATAAATAAATATTCTGGATAGTATGATTCCATTTTAATGTTCACTTTTTGTATGTTTTTAGCTGTGTCATTCTTTTTTTAAATTGTAGGCCACATTGGGTCCCAATTTTGGAGGAAAGACAGGATGATAATAATAATAATAATACCTGGGGGCACAGGGGTGTTTGTACTGTGCTCTTTTATTGATGTGGTCAACATAATAGACGCCAAACTCAGCTGATTCGACACGTTCCCATCCTGGAGGCAGACCCTCTCTCTCAAGAGGATGGCTCCAATGTGTTGTGTTAGTATTGTGATCTATGTAGTATTTTCTCCCTCTAAGAGTCCAGTCCACTGACCAGCCAGGAGGGAGAGGTAAGTCTTCTGAACTGTGGTTTGTTAAGTTTCCTAATGACGTAGCAGCAACCCTTCCAATGCCTGTAAAAGCAAACAAAAAGAATATCCATGAAACAAACCATCTTTAATAAGCTTGTTTCAACATTACACAATTTCAAATCATAGATTCATAGAGTTCGAAGCGACTACAAGGGCTAACCAGTCCAATCCCCTGCCATGCAGGGAAACAATCAAAGCACCCCCGACAGATGGCCATCCAGCCTCTGTTTAAAGACCTCCAAAGAAGGAGACTCCACCACACTCCCAGGCAGCAGCTGATTCCACTTCTGAACAGCTCTTACCATCAGGAAGTTCTTCCTAATGTTTAGCTGGAATCTCTTTTCCTGCATTTAGAATCCATTGCTCCATGTCCTAGTCTTTGGAGCAGCAGAAAGCAAGCTTGCTCTTTCTTCAATATGACATCCTTTCAAATATTTAAACATGGCTATCATGTCACCTCTTAACCTTCTATTCCCCAGGCTAAACATACTCAGATCATGCTCCTCATAGGGCATGGCTTCCAGACCTTTCAACATTTCTTTCTGCAGAGAAGGAGCACAAGGGATTATAATCAGCTCCATAACATGCATCCTCAAGTACTGATTTATAGTTTCCTGTCCTAAGAATTCCAGCACAGAGAAAAATGTTCCACGCTTTTCTGGCTTGCAGACATTCATGGATATTGGCAAGTCGAGTCAGATACATGTTTTGTAGTGTCATTCATGTCAGTTAGCTCTGAATCCCTAGATCAAGAGATCCTGGTGCACATAAACCTAACCCACAAAGCACATGGCTGTTCTTGAATAACCCCTTTTTATGTTCCTCTGCACTTATGGGAAGACTGGGGATCATGAAAGACACAGTGAAGCAAACAGGAGATTATAGCGTGGTCCAAAAGGTAACAGAGGGGATAGGCTAAGGGGCTGAGCAGCTGGAAAAGCAGTTATTAAAATGGATTTAAACTGAGAAATATTGCATGTTTAACACTGGAAGAAAGCATGAAGACTTGACCCTTGGCTATTTCATAACAGGTCTGTTTATCTGAAAACAAAAACAAAAACAAAAATTCTTGATGGTTCAGTCAGTTTCCCAGAACATATGACAACACATCCAGGCACCAGGGCCTTGAAAGAGTCTCTCCCCAGCCATCTGGGTTTGCTCTGTGTCTGGGGAAAGCCCTCCCTCCCCATGACATGTCAGCAAGAGATGAGACCAGCAATGGACATTGGAACAAGAACACTGTTCTGCCTATAGTCTGGCACTGTCTACTTTGAGTAGCAGCATCTCTCAGGGAAAGAAGGGTTTTGCCCACCTAGTGCTTCATCCCTTTGGCTGGAACTAATGCAAAGGCTGACCTGTGGAAAGGGAGGGTCGCACTAAAGTATAGAAGCATAGAATCATAGAATTGTAGAGTTGGAAGAGACCACGAGGGCCATCAGTCCAACCCCCTGCCATGCAGGAATACACAATGAAAGCATGCCTGACAGATGGCCATCCAGCCTCTGTTTAAAGACCTCCAAGGAAGGAGACCCTACCATGCTCCGAGGGAGTGTGTTCCACTGCCGAACAGCTCTTACTGTCAAAAAGTTCCTCCTAATGTTGAGGTGGAATCTCTGATCCTGGAGCTTGCATCCATTGTTCTGTGTTCTAGTCTCTGGAGCAGAAGAAAACAAGCTTGCTCCATCCTCAATGTGACACCCCTTCAAAGTAGGTGCATTGCTTTTTCAACAGGGGCCACAAAAAAAGAGGGTGGGAACTGTTTCATGGGCCTGGCATTCTGGGCATCCGTTCTGTGAACAAGAGTGTGACCTGGCTGGCTCACATTTCCCCAGGGAAAGAGAACAATGCGTGGGACTGTTTACAGGTCTGGCAGAGCAGAGCAGCCCTGGCATTGCTGGACTTTGCCCAGCTACCAACGAGGAGCCCAGCAAGCCATGAAGACCACAGAACAATTTATCACCATCATCTTCTCATGGCTTCAGGATGAACACAGGTTCTTCTATAGGCTGGCAGGGAACTGGGGGTGGGTGGGTGGGAAGGCCGACTAATTCTCTTGCCCACTTGAAGTGAGCCAGGAGAGGGAAAAGGCCACTTCCTCTGCTAACATTTATTACTGTCAACTAGGGTGAATAACATACAGGCAAAAGAAGCCCTGGATGGAGCTGTGGATAGGCTGTGTGTATATGTCCAGTTCATACGTTCTAACATTCCTCACTCAACTAAGTACAGTGGGCCCTTGGTAGCTGCTGGGGTTTGGTTCCACGACTCCCCATGGATACCAAAATCTATGGATGCTCAAGTCAATGGCATAGTAAAATTGTGTTCCTCATATAAAATAGCAATATCGTGTTTCCTTCTTGGAATTTTTTGGGAATATTTTCAAGATGTAAATGGTGGAATCTATGGATCCAGAATCTGTGGATACGGAGGGCTGAATGTAACAGATGAGGATATAACTTCAGACTGTGGCTTTCATTTCGCGGGAGTTAGTACATTGTTTTAGATTCTTTTTAATTGACTGTATTAATCAATAATAATTCCCTCTGCTATCATGATTTGTTGATATAAGAAAGGTGATTTAATAACCAAAAGAAACAAAGGTAGGAGTCAGTACAGCCATGGTGATGGATGCTGAAGAATGGGGATGATGCAGGGCGTCTAAAAAGGGTGCCTCTGTGGTCATGCCAGCAAGAAACAGGGATCATCAACAAAGACGACAACAATCCAGCACTCTCCCAATGTGGCGGCACCCACAGGGCAAACCCACCCTGAGGATCTGGATGTCTATCAACTCACCCGGAGCAGAAGCCATCTTGTTTCTCAAAGTGTGGCCCCTTGATTAGCGTAAGAGCAATCTCCCAGCCAGATTTAGCATCATGGTGCCCTTATACACATTTCGCCCTCTCCTTTGCATTTGATGATACCGGCCCCTTTCAACTTTCTCAATATTCCTTTAGAGCAGGCAGACATTTTCAGTTTCTGCCCACTCACAGACAAGTGCTTCAACCCGTGCTCAAAGAACCCAGCTTTCACCATCCTTAACTCAAGAGAGGGGCTTTCCCACCTTGACTCCCAAGTCTGGGAGCAGGATCCTGTACATGCTGGTCTCCTGATGCATCTTAATTTCTCTCATTTCAATGGAAAAACCTCGAGGAAGCTACAGCTTTATTTGTGGCTTGGTTTCTTTCCTCTCTGCCATAACGTAATGCCTTCAAGCCTCAGTGCTCACTGGTGGCAGCCAGCCAGCCCAAGACTTCCGACTCCATTTCCACAGCCAGTCGCCTCACCCCCTTCCATGCTCTCTCATGGTGGAAACCTCAGTGATCCCGGCCCTTCAAACCCCAATCTCCTCTCAGTCTAGGGGGGAGGGGGATTAATAGGATAACACAGATGGAAACTATTTGGTCTGGACACTTGATATTCCTTACTGCTGATCTGAAGAGGTCATATACACCACCCTTAATTCCTCAAACAAACCAAAATGAGAATGTACATAAATCAAACAGTCAAACATTTCATTTGCCACCGCAGGCAGACTGCTTCTCTTTGAAGCTCAGGCTCTCTCCTAATGAAAAGCCATCTGCAAGCAAAGGGTCTTTTCCCCAAAACAACAGTTTCATACTTGAGGTCAGCAACCCCAAAGTCTTGGCATTCTTGCCTGCATATTTATTTCTCCTCTCTGCAAAATGCAGAAAACAACCAACTTGACTGCAATGTATTTCATAACCAAGCGAGTTGAGTAAAAGCGCAATACGCTTACATATCAATTGGTTTATATATAAAAACACATTTTGAAGCATCAGAGGCATTATGCAATGCTTGGTACTGCAATTCCACATAAGATACTCAAGAATTCTGACAAACTTCTTCCTGTAAACACAAGGAACCCACATGAGGACTGGTCCAGAATCCTGTCACACCCAGGAAGAGTCATACCCAAGGCAAACTTCTTGTTCTCCTTAGATCCAAGTCCTAGTATCCCTGACTCTTCAATGCTGATAGAGAATAATCAGTTTTCTGAGGAAACTTTAAAGTAATCCAATCCTCAACATTTAAATTACATGTGATGAACAATGCATTTTCTCATTCTGCATGCATTGCCTTCTCCTGAGTCTACAAAATGCAAATTTGCAAAAATTGCCCCAGCTATAGTTGAAAGATAGTCCTGGAATTACACTTAGAGAAGGCAATACAAACTTGCCACTCCTTTTTTTCTAGTTCCTCTATTCACCTAAGCATGGCAGAGAGAATGGCGTCCCTCTTACAGGGTCCCAACTGACTCCACTGACTTTACAATACTGGCCTCCCCAGACTCAGTGCAAGGTAGCCTCAGATGATGTTCATATTAACAGTTGGACCCCCATATCCACGGGAGTTTGGTTCTTAGATAACAGGAAATGCAATTGAAATAATGGGACCTCTGGTTTAAAATACCATAGAGTTGCCTTGGAGGACCTAGAAAACATATAGAGAGAATACCTCTCTAGGCATTTTCTAGGAAGACTATGGTAGGTGTGCTGTTTTGTGTCCTGCAGATAACTGAAACCATGGATACTGAGTCCGCGGATACGGGGGTCTGACTGTACTATGTTTCTGCCCTGGTATCAGCTGGCACATGTAATCAGCAAAATGGCATACAGTTGTCCCTCCACATTCGCGAACTTGACATTCGCGGTTTCGGTTATTCGCGGTTTTGGGAGGGCCCCCCCGGGCCCCCCCAAAACCACAACACGGGGCCTCCAGAGGCCCCGTGAAAGACCTGGAGAGGGGTGGGGAGGCCTTCGCGGGACGCCCGGAGGCCCTCCGGAGGCCCCGCGAAGGCCTGGGGAGGGGTGGGGAGGCCTTCGCGGGATCCCCGGAGGCCCTCCGGAGGCCCCGCGAAGGCCTGGGGAGGGGTGGGGAGGCCTTCGCGGGACCCCCGGAGGCCCTCCGGAGGCCCCGCGAAGGCCTGGGGAGCGGTGCGAAGGCCTTCGCGGGACCCCCGGAGGCCCTCCGGAGGCCCCGTGAAGGCCTGGGGAGCGGTGGGGAGGCCTTCGCGGGACCCCCGGAGGCCCTCCGGAGGCCCCGCGAAGGCCTGGGGAGGGGTGGGGAGGCCTTCGCGGGACCCCCGGAGGCCCTCCGGAGGCCCCGCGAAGGCCTGGGGAGCGGTGCGAAGGCCTTCGCGGGACCCCTGGAGGCCTGGGGAGGGAGGAAGGGCCGGGGAGACCTCCGCGGGGCCTAGCAAGGCCCCGCGAAGGCCTGGGGAGGGAGGGAGGAAGGGCCGGGGAGACCTCCGCGGGGCCTAGCAAGGCCCCGCGAAGGCCTGGGGAGGGAGGGAGGAAGGGCCGGGGAGGCCTCCGCGGGGCCTAGGAAGGCCCCACGAAGGCCTGGGCAGGGAGGGAGGAAGGGCCGGGGAGACCTCCGCGGGGCCTAGGAAGGCCCCACGAAGGCCTGGGCAGGGAGGGAGGGAGGGCCGGGGAGACCTCCGCGGGGCCTAGGAAGGCCCCACGAAGGCCTGGGCAGGGAGGGAGGGAGGGCCGGGGAGACCTCCGCGGGGCCTAGGAAGGCCCCACGAAGGCCTGGGCAGGGAGGGAGGGAGGGCCGGGGAGACCTCCGCGGGGCCTAGGAAGGCCCCACGAAGGCCTGGGCAGGGAGGGAGGGAGGGCCGGGGAGGCCTCTGCGGGGCCTAGCAAGGCCCCGCGAAGGCCTGGGGAGGGAGGGGGAGGGGTGTTTGTTATTCGCGGATTTTTTACATTCGCGGGGGTCCGCGGAACGGAACCCCCGCGAATGTGAAGGGACAACTGTACATCTTTTTCTATAATTAAAATAAAAAATTAAAAACAGGGAAGTAAACACACACTGGTTGGCAGCAAGTACAGCAGTTATTAAGAGCGTAAGATGGACTTACAATCTCGTTACTGCTGGGGATTCACATTTATGGTCATTAGCGACCGAACATGACCCCTTCCCCGCTCCAACCCCACCTCGGCAGTCTGGCAGCACCATGACAGAAATGTTTCTGAGGCACTGGAGATTAGTCTACAACACTTTCCTGGTTACAGTTGTGGCAGGACCGTAAGGGTTCTCTTCCAGCTGCCTGTTCTCAATGTGCCCTGACTCAGAGAGCACTGCAGACATGATTCCCCAGCGCCCAGATCTCTAGCCCCTCGGAAACACTTTGGTCAGGGAGCTGCCAGGCTGAAATGACAGTTTTTTGGGGTGTAGCTGCTGTAAGTGAAGAAGCATCAACACTTGTTTATTGTAGTTGGGGACAGAGGGAGAGTCTATCCCTTTGCATGCCTATCCCTTTGCCCAATCTGTGTGTGTCACTGCTCTGTGTTTTTCAAGGTTTTCCTTCCTACTTGCATTCAAAGGTCATTCCCCCCTTCCTTGCTCCAAGATGTTATAGTGTTTTACAATGCTTTGTCTCAGAAGCCTAGAAGATAGCAGACATGAGGAAGCTCAGCCTCAATACGCTTTATATTCACTCATAAGAGTCAGCTTTAGGGACTCTTCTACCCAAGTTAGATAACTCTCTTCCATCTATCTACTTTTCCTATCTCAGATGTATTCTCTGCCACAGTAAATTTAAGTTTTGCTTTTTAACCTTACTGGAGCATCCTGCACGTTTCTATCCTGTTTTATACCAGAAGCTCATATTGCACTGGGCTACACTGCACTCTGCTTAACATAAATACCAAAAATTTCCTACAGTAGCATCGTCAAACATAATTATGATGATGCTGGAGCTCCACCGCTGTAGATACGTTTGGCCGTTATTTATTGGTACAATTATACATACAC
Source organism: Gambelia wislizenii (assembly GCA_030847615.1). Lineage (NCBI taxonomy): Eukaryota > Metazoa > Chordata > Lepidosauria > Squamata > Crotaphytidae > Gambelia > Gambelia wislizenii. The sequence continues at coordinate 495,553,326 of JAUMIR010000001.1, read as the reverse complement.
TATAAAGAGCAACGCTGAAAATGCTGGGTAAAAAGAAAAAACAAAAAACAAGGGGACTTGCCTGAACTGTGTCTTCCCTGATTCTGTGACATCCTCTGGATGAGGTCAGTGTTATGTTCATAATATCTATATTCCTCCTGAACGTGATCCCCCAGTTGGTGCCGCCTCTGGCCATTATAAAAGTGGTCATAATAGTAACGAGGTCCAGCATCGCCATTTTCAGTTACAGAGTTGGCCTCTGTTAGAAAGGACTGTGAAGACAAGCCATATTCCCGGGGCACGTCAGCCAAACTCCTGGCCAGATAAGATGGGGCAGAGAGCCTGTGGCTCTCCCGTCTCACGATCTCGTGAGGAGGCCTCTGCACAGGAGTCCTAAGGAAGCTCTGGTTTCTGGAAACGGCTCCATCCCCAACTGCTGAGTAGGCGGAAGGACTGGGGTCCTGAAGGCAGAGGTCTGTTCGTCTTGGAATAGTTGGTCCATGACGGATGAATGAAGGCATCAGATCTGTAACAGAGTACTGCAGTTAAAACAAATGCAGGCACAACTTGGTTAGCAAACCCTCTGAGAAAGAAGCTCCTGTTTACAAAGTCTTCTTATGTTCACTCAGCCCTGCCCCCATTTCCTCCTCATTCTCTGACTAGCTGGATTTTTTTTTTTTAAAGCAGCATTAGCATTGGAAGGATGATGAAGGGCTGGAGAAACAGACTTTTGTTGTTGGTTTGCAGCAGTGTGTTTATTGAGCATAACTCAATAAAGCTTGAGTTAGGAGAAAATGTGATTCTAATTTAGCAATTCTACTGGAGACATGTGTGCGCTTGCCTACCGCTGGCAAGGTAAGTAGCAGCTGCCCTGAGAATCACTTAGTGAGCATGAAGAGAGACAAAAGGGGAAGGTGGAAGCACAGATTCAAAGAGCTGGAAGAGACCACAAGGGCCATCTACTCCAACCCTGCCATGCAGAAATACATAATCAAAGCATTCCTGACAGATGGTCACCCAGCCTCTGTTTAAAAACCTATGATTCTATGACATCTATTTTCTTAACTGAAGTATACCTATACATGCAACTCAGATACATGTCAGCCCCTGCCCCGTATCCATGGAACCAATATCTGCATTTTCAGTTATCCATGGCTGAAAAACAGTGACACATACCATAGAGTCATGCTGGGAAATGCCTAGAGAGGTGTCCTCTCTAGGAATCACTAGGTCCTCCAACGCAAGTCTATAGTATGTTTGTACCAGGTGTCCTCTATTTTAATAGCGTTTGCTATTATCTGCACTTTCACTTATTAAAAGTAAGCCCAGGAAGATATCCCGTGGATACAGAGGGCAACCTGTATTTAAGTTCTCCACACATACAAAGTGGGGTACATTCTTGATATTTAGAAACTGTAACACCGTGGGGGGGGGCAACCAACAATCTAAATATCAGAGCAACAGCACTTTACACACATAAGAAATGTGAAGAGCTACATATTACTACTAGGGCTGTAGAGTCAGTATGCCAAACCTTCAACTCTGACTCCTCCATTCCTCTTCTGACTCCTTCATAAATGGCAAATACAGTCATCCTTCCACATTTGCGGTTTAAGCATTCGTGGATTGGATTAGTCACAAATTACTAAACATGTTCTCTCTAGGCATTTTCTAGATCATCCAGCATGATCGCTGGAAGTTGACTAGAGTCACACTGGAGGACCAAGAGGCAAAACTTCTCTAGGCATTTGTATGTCCTCCAGCATGATTCCATGGTCCACGCCCACTGGAGGTTGACCACAGTATCGTACTGGAAGACATACAAATGCCTAGAGAAGTTTTCTCTCAGGTTAAAAAAAACAACCAGTGGGCCTATATTCCTGTTTTTTCTGCTTTCACAGGGGTCCTCCACCCATAGCCCTCTGAAAGTTGAGGACCAACTGTATATATTAATTAGTAATAATAAATTTACTGTAGCAAAATGGTAGCTCAAGGCATTTCATCACTACCATGTGAATCATCAGGTTACTTAAGAGTGATTGAATATAAAGCACATTTATTTGATTAAAATTTCTGAACTAGAAAACGCTCCTAAATTCCTATGAAAGCAAATATGCAAAAGACTAGGCATTTAATAATTTTTTAAAAAGTTTTTTTTTTTTAACAGAAACTTAGAATATACCTGAAAACTAAAGAATATATAAAATTAAGAGTAACAGAAAGTTTTGTATTTTGAGGCTGGAGATGATATACAGTATTTCTATGAACTCCCAATTCCATCCAAAATTGCTTCAAACTCCACCGCCCTGATTACAGTGCAAGCCAAAGAAAACTATTCCAGACAGGAACTGTAAGGTCTTTAAGCTATGCCTCAAACTTTTGCATACTTCAAATGATCCTACAGTCCAAGAGCTCAGTAAGATTTGATGCCACTTACATCATGTAAAGCAATCCTGCTCGCACCTACAAGCTTTAAAATCCATTTCATGTCATCCAGATATATAGGAGGAACTAAGAATAGGCAAATGAGCACCATAACCAACGATAAAAGCCAAGTGTTCCATTGTAAGGGCATAAGTTTGCATTTAACCCACATGCATATGCTAAACATCATGTGCAAGAAGTCTACAGGATGTTCAGAAATAGAACATATACTTTTGATACATGTGTAATCATGGTCTAGAGAGGCACTAGGGTGGCTACGCTGTACAGAAAACATGTCAGACTTCATGAGGCAGGCACATTCATTGCTCGGTATAAAGTTGAGTGGATCTTTTTATTTTATTTATTTTTATTTATTTATTTATTTATACCCCGCTCTTCAGCCACAAGGCTATCAGAGCGGCTTACAAATTGTTTTAAGCAATAGCTATTTACACATCTAACTGCATTAAACAGTTTCCAATGTGTGTTAGCTAATAGATCTGTTGCTCTCACCTAGCTGAGTTCATTAGGAAGAACTTCCTGATGGTAAGAGCTGTTCGATAATGGAATGCGCTGCCTCAGAGTATGGTGGAGTCTCCTTCTTTGGAGGTTTTTAAACAGAGGCTGGATGGCAGTCTGTTGGGGGTGCTTTGGCTGTATATTCCTAAATGGTAGGGGGTTGGACTAGATGGCCCTTGTGGCCTCTTCCAAAAAATGAAACTCTGCCAGTGAAGTATTATGGCTTGCCTTGAACACAAACTGAACAAAGTACAAATTCAGTAAAATAAGTCGTTCAATAAGGAGGTTATTTTGAGGATGGAAGGAAAAAGCTTCTTCCAGTTTCTTCCCCAACACTATCGAGGCAAGCAAGAAGGGGCATATTTTCCATGTAACCACTGGAGAAGAGACAGTAGGACAGGAGGAAAAGTTACTTATAAAGCACCAACTCTGCACAGGATGCCTTACAGAGGAGCAGGCTTTGGAATTTGTAGTTTCCCTGTCTTCTTCATTTTACTCAGGGTCAGAAGGTCGACTTGTTGCCTGACACGGGAAAAAAAAGCTGATCCAACAAAACTCTGGCCTAGGATGAACATTCTGGAAACTTTTCAAACGAGCGTGACATTTTTTGGCACCAGGAATGCCTGCCTCATGCAGACTGTGATCCTGAACTGATTATCTGGGTGCTGAGAATTCCAAGAGACTGACAGAAAACCCACAAATATGTTGGTCCCTATCTGGATTATTTTACCGAAGAGCCTCATTTCAGTAAAAGCACAAAAAAGCTGGATTAGATAAGATCAAGGTCTGTCAAACTCACATCACTGTTTCTGTCAAATGCAAGTCAACTGGAAGCTCACAAGGAGGGCAGGGCATGACAGCCATCCCTTCTTTTGTCCCTAGCACCTGGGACTTGGAGGCAAAAGGCCTCCTGTTAATGGAGGTTCCATTCAGCTGCCATGCTTAATAAACTTCCCCCTTCATGAGTTCATCTAATCCTCTTAAAAAGCCACCTAAACCTCACTTAGCTATGCACTAAACCAAGCGACTAAAGTATGCGCTGTGTAAATAAGTCCTGACCATCTCACTAATCGCCTGCAGTTGGTTTCCCAAAGTTTTGAAGTGGGAGAAAAAAATGCCTTTGGATGTATAGCTATTCATTATTATGACTTGATTGAATCTTTTTGCTTTTACTCTGTTCCCATCCACCCACCCAACACTGTGCTTTAAATGTACAGCAAGGCAACTTGAAGCTGGATCCTGAAGTATTCTTTCTCAGAACTAAGTCCTACTTCCAGCAAGTTGGCACATTTAGGATGGTGCACTCCAAAGACCACACGCTTGGAGCAGCTTCTTTGGAACATGGACACAGCATACTAGGTTCTTTTCAATATGGAATTAAAAACACACACATCTGCACCTGTAGTCGTACGGATACTTGCCTTAAGGTACTTGTGGAGTAAGGCAGTACTTTCTTGGAGCACATATGCCCTTGGGTCCAGTTGCATGTTGCCTAACTGTGCCCTTTAAAGTGCTTAATATATATATATATATATATATATATATTAGAAGGCATTGCTAGAATGGAAAGCCAACATGGTGTAGGCTCAGGAAAATATTCCACATAAATACTAGGAAGACCTTCCTGAAGGAAAAAGCTGTTCAATAGCAGAATATACTGCCTCAAGAGTGTGGTGGAGTCTCCTTCACTGGAGGTTTTTAAACAGAGGCTGGATGGCCATCTGTCGGGAATGATTTGATTGTGTATTCCTGCACAGCAGAATGGGGTTGGACTGGATGGCCCTCGGGGTCTCTTCCAATGTTATGGTTCTATGATTCTAGTGTTTTGAGTATTGGTTCAGGATCTCAGGAGACCAACTTCTGAATCATTGCTCAGCTATGGAAACCCAGCGGGTGACCCTAAACAAATCACACACCAAGAAAACTCATTGATAGGATTGCTTTAATACAGTCAAATCCAAGCTGACTTAAAGGCACATAGCAACAACAATGGCCAGAACTGCCCATAGTGGTTTAAATCAGGCCTAAGAATTGCTATGTTCAAGGATATTTGTTTACTATTTAATTTATATCCGGCTTTTCTCTTGACAGTGGACCCAAGATAGCTTACAACAAGATTAAAACAAGATGCAATTAAAAATCTGACACTACAAAAGTTTAAAATAAATAAATAAATGAGCTATAATGTAAAAGCATCCATAATTTAAAACAGTACAAAAATAATGAGAAAGACATAACAACAAGGATAAAAATGCAGTGTGTGGAGGCACACAGATACATATACCCCATTAAAAAATACAAGATAATCTGGGATATAGGCTAGGTAACTCTCACTCTTTATACTAGTACTAGCCCCTGTGAGCTAGAAGATGATCTACTGTATAAATGTTTTAAATAAATAAATATCTTTAAAGAAAACATTATCTTCCAATGGTGAGGGAAGTCAGGAGGCTCACACTTTTCCCACCCTGGTCCTAGACATTCACAAAGAAGAAATAGCATGACCTCCTCCTGGAAAACAGTTAAATCAGCAACAAGGCTGGGTATGTCCAGGAGAGTAGGTATGGGGTTTGGGGCAAAATGAGGGCACAGCCCCCAAATACAAATCCTGCCCCTTCCAAGTGAAATTTTCCTTCCATCCCCAAATTTTTAGCATTGCATTAACTTCAAAATGTCACTTCAGCATTTAGAAATAGTTAAGGCATTCAAAGAAAAGAGGCAGACACAGCTACTAAAGGGAGGCGAATACAGCAACTAGAAAAGTTGTGAGTGCGAGTGATTTTTACTGGCTCACTCTCTGCAATTCTAGAAATTAAGAGGTCTGAAGGAATATTTCACTGGGAATTTTTGCTGGGGGGGGGAAACAATGTCTCCATTCCCCTCCCCTCATAGCTACACCCCCATGCATGGCAAGGTTTGGACTAGATGTCAGGTCCCCAGGACTTGGCCCTGCTTCTCAGGTCCTTGGAGAGAGAGGGGAGGAATCTCAGGCAAGAGCATTCTCTTGGAAGACAGCTACACATTTTGTTCTGCATCCTGTTGGCAACCCCAACAAGCACAGACCCACTGAACCTGTGGAATTTCTTTATGCACTGACTTGCCATTCAGCAAATGATTCAATGGGACTGACTAAAAGGATTCAGGTCTCTCTCTCTCCCTATATAGAAAGAGAGAGATACAACTTGGGCTACAACCTCCAGGTGTCCTTAGAAGCAGCTCTTACTGGAGAGTTAAAATGTGCTGAAAAGTGTATAGTTGGGCATGTGTGTGGGAGCTATTTTCCTTCCTTCCATCCCTATTTCTTTCCTTCCTTCTTGCCTGCCTTTAACTTCTTTCTTTCTTTCCTTCCCTTTTCCCTCCCTGCTTCCTCCTTCCTTCCTTCACTTCCTTTTCTTTCCTTTCTTCTTGCCTACTTAACTGCCTTTCCTTCCTTCCTTGCCTCTTTCTTCCCTACCTGCTTATCCTTCCTTTCTTCTTCCTTGCCTGTCTACCTGCCTTTTCTTCCTTCCTTCCCTTCTTTCCCTGCCTGCCTCCTCTTTCCTTCCTTCCTTCCCTTCCTTTTCTTCCCTTCTCTCTTCCGTGCCTGCCTTTCCCTCCTCTTTCCCTGCCTACATGCATTTCCTTCCTTCTTCTTCTTTCTTCCTTTCCTATTTGCTTTTCCTTCCTTACTTTCTATTTTCTTTCTTGCCCCTGCTTGCCTTGTCTTCTTCCTTTCCTTCCCTCTTTTTCTTTCCTGCCTACATGCCTCTCCTTTCTTTCTTCCTCGCCTTCCCTTTCTTTCCTGCCTACCTGCTTGTCCATCCTTCCCTCTTTCCTTCCTACCTGCCTTCCCTTTTTTATTTCCTTCCTTCCCTCTTCCTTACCTGCCTAACTGCCTTTCCCCCCTTTCTTCTTTCCTTCCTTCCCTTTTTCTTGCCTGCCTACCTTTCCTTTCCTTCTTTCCTTCCCCCTTTCCCTTCTGTACTCCCTTCCCTCTTCCCACCTCCTCTCCCTCCCACCTTTCCTTTCCTTCTCTTTCTTCCTTTCCTATTTGCCTTTCCTTCCTTCCTTCTTTCTTTCTTGCCTCCCTGCTTGTCTTTCCTCCTTTCTTCCCTTCCCCACTTTTCCTTCCGTACTCTCTTCCCTCTTCCTTGCTTTCCTCCCTGGCTCTCCTCCCTTCCTTCCCTTTTTCTTGCCTGCCTACGACCTTTCCTTCCTTCCTCCCCTCTTCCTCGCCTTCCCACCTCCTCTCCCTCCCCTCCCCCTTTCCTTCTCGTTCTTCCTTTCCTATTTGCCTTTCCTTCCTTCCTACTTTCTTTCTTGTCCCCCTGCTTGCCTTCTCTTTTTTCTTTCTTTCCTTCCCTCTTCCTTGCCTGCCTAACTGCCTTTTCTCCCTTTCTTTCCTTCCCTTTTCTTGCCTGCCCTCTTTCCTTTCCTTCTTTCCTTCCCTCTTTCTTTCCTCCCTTTCCCTTCCCTCCTTTTCCTTCTCTTTCTTCCTTTCCTATTTGCCTTTCCTTCCTCCCTTCCTACTTTCTTTCTTGCCCCTGTTTGCCTTGTCTTCTTCCTTTCCTTCCCTCTTTTTCTTTCCTGCCTACATGCCTCTTTCTTTCTTCCTTACCTTCCCTTTCTTTCCTGCCTACCTGCTTGTCCATCCTTCCCTCTTTCCTTCCTACCTGCCTTCCCTTCTTTCTTACCTTCCTCCCCTTTTTTCCTTCCTTCCCCCCTCCGCCTTTCCTTTCCTTCTCTTTCTTCCTTTCCTATTTGCCTTTCCTTCCTTCCTTCTTTCTTGCCTCCCCTCCCACCTTCCCTTCCCCTCCCTCTCCCTTGCCTTCCTCCCTGCCTCTCCCTCTCCCTCCCCTTTCCCACCCGCCCCCCTCCTCCTCCTCCTCCTCCTCCTCCTCCCGGCGAGACTCACTGCGGAGCAACGGGCTGGTCTCCTTGATCACGTACTTGCCCTGAACCTCGCCCGGCTTCGAGAGCTCGGCCCGCGTCTTCTTCCGAGACAGCATCACCTCACGGGCCACCCAACGACCGACCCACCGCCCTCACGCCCCCCGCCGCCGCCGCCGCCGCCTCAGTCCCCCGCCGCCGCCGCCCGGGCCGAGACCCTCCATGGCCCCCTCCGTCCCTCCCTCCGTCCCTCCTCCTTCGCCTCACGAGCAACCGAGAGGAACTTCCCTCCCCGCCCCTCCGCCTCGCCACAGAGAGGGAGGGAGGGAGCGGCCGGCTGCAGCCGCCACCGCGCAAGGGACTCTGGGAAAGCGGAGACCAGCCGCAGAGACCGCCCCCCTCCCCAAGCGAAGCGCGCGAGGGGAGGAGGGAGGAAGGCCAAGAGCGGCCCTCCTATGGGCAGGCCGGGATTGGCCGGCCCTCGCGGCAGCGCCCCCTCTGGAGGGGAGGAGCTCTTCCCAACGCGGGCCAGGCGGGAGGGGGGAGCGAGGAGGGACTTCTTAGCTGTGGAAGGAAAAACCCACTTTTCAACCTTTTTAAGCCTTTTTTTTAACCGTATATACGGGATTTTAAATTTCTTTTATGGAAGCCGCCTTGGGTCCCCTCTAGGGAGGAAGGTGGCATAAAAATTAAATAAATAAATAAATAACAAATAAAACAACCTATAGTAGTATATGTTAGTATTTTATATTATTGGAATAGTGATAATTGTTTTATTCTGTAACCTTTTGTAAAGTGCCATGTAGAGTGATGGTGCTATATAAATAAACCATCATCATCTCCTTTCCAAGGTCACTCTGGCACTAAGTCTTCTTCTTCTTGTGTGCCTTCAAATAAAACAAATACTTTTATCAGGATGTGTTTTTATGTTGTTTTTATTTGTTTTTTTATGTTTTAATTGGTTTTAATTGTGATTTTAATTGTTCTGTGAGCCCCCTTGGTTCCCACTTTGGGAGAAAGGCAGCATAGAAATTGCACAAATAAATAAATGTCTTATGGCAACCCAAAAGTCATCCTACCATGGAGTTTTTATTGGCAGTATTTGTTCAGAGGAGGGTTTGCTATTTGCCTTTGCCTTCCTCTGAGGCTGAGAGACTGTGATTTGCCTGAGGTCACCCAGTGGGTTTCCATGGCCAAATGGGGATTCAAACCCGGGTCTCCAGGATCCTAGAACAACACCCGAAATGCTGGCTTTCAGATTAGTAAGCCTTTTTGAAAATTAATTAATGAACTAATTGTATTCATTTCTATCCCATCTTTTCCCCAGTCATGTGACTCAGGGCAGTTTCCAACTGACTAGAAACAGGTGTTGTTGTTGTGTGCCTTCACGTTGCTACCAACTTATGGCAACCCTAAGGCAAACCCATCACAGCGTTTTCTTGGCAAGAAACCTTTGCCTTCCTCTGAGGCTGAGAGAATGTTACTTGCCCAAGGTCACCCTCTGAGTTTCCATGGCTGAGCAGGGATTCAAATCCTGGGTTACAGAGTTGCAGTCCAATGCACAAACCACAGCACCATGCAGGCTCTCTCAGCACAGATTTAAAAACTATATAAAAAAACAGCAGTTTTTAAAAAGTTGAAATGTAAAAGTTCTTTTAAAAATTATCTGTTAAGTTAGAACCATTAAAATTCATTTACAAATATAGAAAAATATAGAAAAAATATAGATATGAATGATAAGAGGGGACATGATAGCCATGTTTAAATATTTGAAGGGATGTCATATTGAGGATGGGGCAAGCTTATGTTCTGCTGCTCCAGAGACTAGGACACGGAGCCATAGGTTCAAACTCCAGGAAAAGAGGTTCCACCTAAACATTAGGAAGAAGTTCCTGATGGTAAGACCTGTACGGAAGTGGAATCCGCTGCTGCCTGGGAGTGTGGTGGATTCTCCTTCTTTGGAGATGTTTAAACAGAGGCTGGATGGCCGTCAATCGGGAATGATTTGATTGTGTATTCCTGCATGGCAGGAGGTTGGACCGGATGGCCCTCAGGGTCTCTTCCAATGTTTCTATGAGAAGAAGGAAGTTTTGCACTTGATCTCAAGTTGATGTTGAGGTTTGTGGGCAGTACTGCAATTGATTCTCTCAAAGGTACAATTGTCCAGCATTGAACAAATTCCAGTGAAGCTGGTGTAAAGAGTCCAGCATTTATCTTTAAATTAGAAAGTCATTAATGGGGCTTAAAAAAACCCAAACCCACCCACACATATTATGGTAACAAAGACACTTTTTACACCTTCATGAAAACTAGGCTTGATCTGCCAGCTCTAAAAGCTATGGACCTGCTCTTCAACTGGGCTGCTTTCAAAGGAATCAAAAGTACCCACGTTTTGGTTAGTGCTAATAAAAGCATTACAGTACTTGCAGAAAATAGCGAAGATGTAAAATGATTACTGATTAAAGTTAAGGAAGAAAGTGCAAAATCAGGGGTACAGCTGAATATTAAGAAAACAAAAATGATGACCACAGATGATTTAGATAACAACTCTTTCTCTCTGGCTTCTCTTCGCAAATGAAGATTCAGGAAGGACACATCCCGCGCCTTCTGCAAGCGCGCTGATGACTAAAAAGGCCAATCCGAGATAGATAAGTCCGGTTGCAGAAAGCACAGCAGAAGGTCTCCTTGGGTGATGTTTCTGGGTTGTGATTCTTTCTGCTTTGTTGTTTCTCTTTAAGACTTGTTTGGCATGAGTTCTCAAATAAGGCTGCAGTATTGTGGATAGTGCGTCTCCATGCCTCCCGATGTGAGGCCAGGGCGGACCACTGTTGGTGATCAATTTGGCCGAGCCTGAGGTGTTAACAACACTGAGATTGTTAAAAGGTTTCCCATATCTTGGCTCAGACATTAACCAAAATGGAGACCATAGTCAAGAAATCAGAATACTGCCACACTGCAGAAATAATCCAGTTTGACACCACTTTAACTGCTGGGCTCAATGCTATGGAATTCTGGGATTTGTAGTTTTGTGAGAGATTTAGCCTTCTCTGACAGAGAACTCTGGTGCCATGACAAACTATAAATCCCAGGATTCAGTAGGATGGAGCCATGATAGTTAAAGTAATGCCAAACGGCATTATTTCTGCAGTGTAGCAGCAACCTAAGACCTGGAAGGGGATCTATGAAGGAACTAGGTTAAGATCCTCACATGTAAGATCCTCATGTGTAAAGGATACATCATGATATACCAAAGTCAGGATCATCTAGGCCATAGTATTCCAATTTCTATGTATGGATGTAAAAGCTGGAAAGTTGGCAGAAAGAGAATCAACTCATTTGAAATGTAGTGCCAGTTCCATGGACTGCCAAACAGACAAATGAGTAGGTCTTAGAGCAAATCAAACCTGTACTCTCACTAGAAGCAAAAATGATTAAATGGAGGCTGTCATACTTTGGACACTTAATGAGATGACATATCTCATTGGAAAAGGCAATAATGCTTGATAAAGTAGAAGGCAGTAGAAAAAGAGGGAGGCTGAACTACAGGAGGATTCAAAGGCTTTCACGGCCGGCATCCACAGATTTTCCTTGGGTTTTTTCCCCAGCAGATAATGGACCATTAAACAACCATTAGCCAAACAGACACTAATCGTCCTTGCATTTCTATACCCAGAAACTAACCGTTCAATTACACAAATTTACATATCCTCAACAACAGGGGTTCACAGTATATAAATCCCACACACACTCCTAACCAACCATTCTCTGAAGATGCCAGCTACAGATGCAGGCGAAACTTCCGAAAGAAACTATTCCAGAACATGGCCTCACAGCCCGGAAAAAACCCAAGGAAAATCTATAGGAGGATTGATTCAATCAAGGAAGCCATGGTTCTATCATGGGGGTTTGGACTCTCCATCTTTGGAGGTCTTTAAACAGAGATTGCTGGGCATATTTTGTGAATTCTTTAGTAGTGTCTTCCTGCATGGCAGGGGGTTGGACTAGATGGCCTTTGTGGTCCTTTTCCAACTCTAGGGTGCTATGATTCTATGGCGGCCCTGAGTTTGCAAGGGTGGAGCAGAATAGTTGATGACCATGCATCTAAGAGTTCTCTCATTCATAGCACTGCCATAAGTCAACGTTGACAGCAAATAAGAATAGAATACAAGTGTTATTTGTGTTCATTATCAAACATGGTTACCTGATTTTATTTGTTTTAATTACTGGCATAGTTTGTAAGCAGTGGTGCTTGCTTGACTAATAGTTCATCACAGTTTCCAAACTGAGAAAATGACAATAAAGAAGAGGAGAGGGAAGTGGGATTTACGATTCCAGTTGTAGCAGTGATGATTCATTGGAGCTTGCTTGACTCAGCGGCTGTGAAAGAAAAACCCAGTGGGAAAAACTGGGAATAACCAAGTCTTTCTTTAAAATTATCTAGACCAGTGGTTCCCATTCTTTGGTCCTCCAGGTGTTTTGAATGTCAGCTCCTGAATCCTTGACCATTGGCCATGTTTGCTGAGGCTGTTGGCAGCTGAAACCCAAGTATTTGGGTGGCTGAGGAAGCAGGATTTCCATTACATGGTTTCCCACCTATCATGCACAAAGCATCCAAGGAAGCTGTTGGTTTTCTGTTATCATGTGTTGTTGCTTACATGTACAGGTCAACTCCTGTATCCACGGATTCAGTATCCACAGTTTCACTTATCCATGTCCAAAAATGTATGTCCTCTCTAGGCATTTTTAAGTCCTCCAATGTGATTCTATGGTCATTTTCTGGCATTCTTCTCATTGAAAATAATAGGTTTCAGGTATTAACTGGGGGGTCTTGGAACGTATCCCCTGTGGATATGGTGAGATCGACCTGTACCTAATAATGCACACGTGTACCAGAGTAACACATCTCTCCGTTTTCAACATAGATTCCCAGAGCACAGTGAAATGAATTGTGAGACCTTCAGTAGGAAATAAGCAATAGTAGCACTCATTCCCTTCCCTAAAATGGGGAATTAGTAACAACACAGGAGCCCAGGTTTGCTTCATATATTTATTTATAACATTTCTATACTGCTTTTTATCTAATTTGATTTTAGGGCAGTGTACAGTGTGCATAAATAATTGTTTTTATGCCAAATACAAATAGGATAAAGCAGTGGCTTCATAATCATTGACAAAATGAGAGTGGATGAAATTCTTAAAGGCTCAGAGAAGTTCTTGAACAAGGACTGCCCCAGATCGTCTTGGATTGCAGCTCCCATTGTCTCTCCCCATTAGCTATGCCAGCCAAGGCTGATGGAAGTTGCAGTTCAACTTCACCTAGAGTTCTACACATTCTGCCCCCTTCCATAGACAAAAAGGGAATTCTTAGTATGCTTTGTGCAAAATGGTGAGTGTAATGGATACTCCATGAGCAAACCTTGGCAAGGTACCTCACTTTTACTGAGACTAAGAAATGTTGATTTGTTTACAGAGAGTGGAAAGAGAGCAGCATGGTGGCTTCCTCTAATCAGTGTTCCGTCTGGACCAGTTTTAGCATCCAGGATTCACTTGTCTGCAGTAGCAGCCAGAGATAAAGATGGGGAACTATGCTTTTCTGGAGATTTTTTGGCCTATAATTCCCAGCACCCATAGCTAGCATAACCAATGGTGAAGGATTATGGGGTCTGCAGTCTATGAACAATTGTGAGCCTACAGGTGACCCCTGATATAGACTAAAGCAGTGGTTTTTAACCTGTTGTCCACGGACCCCCAGGGGGCCGCAATGTCCTCACAGGGGGGTCTGCAAAGGCCTGAAGGCTGCTTGGCCTACCTCCTCCCTGCAGTGGAGTGGCCATGTGACAGGAGCCAAGGCAAAAGCTGGCTGGCTTGGCCTGCACATTGCCATACAATCCACTCCAGCCACAAACTTAGAGGAAGAAGCAGGAGAAAATCCCCTCCTTTCCAATGCCTCTGAGGGAAGGTTTCATGGAAGTTGTAATTGTATTGTTGTTGTTGTTAGGGTTTTAAATCTTAAGTTAAGTCTTGGGGGTCCAGGGCAACAAAAGATATTTCAAGGGGGTCCCTTCTAAAGAAAAGGTTAAGAGCTGCTGGACTACAGTATCTGCATACATCTGTAGTTCTCCTCATTTATTGAGCATAAGGCACTTCCTTGCTAAAAGCTAGCCTAGATCACAGCTTTCTTTTCTCTGAGCTGTGTCAATGGGATCAGCATCCCTCTCTCCCTCCTGCTACTGAAGACTCTTTTGGCAGGGATTGAACCGGGTGCTGATGCACGCAAGGCACAAGCTCTAATGCTGAAGGACACGCCCTTGCCTCCTCCCTCCCCACTTTTTTCCTGCTTCCAAAGGGACCAGCTTTGGGCAAAGTGAGGTCCTGGGATTCCAAGGAAGTTTTTGTGGCTTCTAATGAATCCCTAGACCAACCTTTTTCTGGCCAAAAAAGACAGAAGGTGAACTGAGGCTCCTAGAAGCCTACAGGTACAACAATGTACGTTGTAAAAAGGTTGCAAGGCCTCCCTGTGAGAGCCGGTGCGTGCAGCGGTTTGAGCGTTGGACTGTGACTCTGGAGGCTAGAGTTCGAATTCCCACTTGGCCATGAAAAACCGCTGGGTGACTTTGGTTAAGTTATATTGTCTCAGCCTTGGAGGAAGGGAAAAGCAAACCCATTCTGAACAAATCTGTCCAAGAAAACCCAGTGACAGAGTCATCATAAGTTGGAAATGACTCAAAGGCACAGAACAACAACAGAGGTTTCCCTGTGATGGTTAACATCAAAACGTACTCATTTCTGGGAACCAGAAGTGGATGGGGGGGGGTTGGTTCTATTTTTCAGTAGTCCATGTGGCCTCCTGAGGGTCCCGGGGCATAAAAGTAGCTCCTGGGCCTGCTGCAATTTGCCTGCCCCTGGCTTAGATGAAAGAGCTTCTGCAGCAGGGAGCTCCCATAACCCACTACACCGATCCTTCAGTATCTTGGGCATGTCAAGACTGATTACACGAGCTTGGGATAATCTGTATGGGCACTATGGCACAGAAGGTAGTCCTTGAACAGATGGCATGGAAGGAATTCAGATGAAATTGTTCTCTCCCCCCGCCCCATTGCAATATACAACTTGGGAGGATTAGGTTGTTTAAGAGTCCATATATTAAAGAACTAATGCAAAATGCATATTAACCCTCTCCCCCAACTAAAATAAATCACATTAAATCAAGTACTGTAGTTGGAAAAAAGACATAGCCACTGTAAAGGTAGGCCAAAACTGACCAAGTAAAGTAAGGTGTTTAAAAGTCGTTGCTGGACACTTTGGGGTTGAGACAGAGGTCAGGGCTGTCCATTTGCTTTGGTTGTATAGGTATGAAATTTGGATTCCTGAGAATTTTATGATTCATTTGGAAGTAAAATCAATGAAAACACTTGTAGTGTTGTGAAGTCTCCTTCTTTGAGGATTTTAAACAGAGGCTGGATGGGAATGCGTTGATTGTGTTCCTGCATTACAGCATGGGGTTGGACTAGATGGCCCTTGGGGTACCTTCTAACTCTATGATTGTATGGAATGCACTGCCTCGTAGTGTGGTGGAGTCTCCTTCTTTGGAGGTTTTAAAACAGAGGCTGGATGGCCACTTGTCGGGAATTATTTGATTGTGTGTTCCTACATGGCAAGAGGTTGGACTGGATGGCCCTTGGGGTCTCTTCCAACTCTGTGATTCTCCAGAAAGAATTGATATATCTTGAGGCTCAATAAAGTATTTATGGACAAAGCGATGGTGGGGGGCACTTCTGAGCCACTGTGATTTTCATGGGCCGTAACATTCGTAAGGACATGTGAAGCTGCCATAAACTGAGTGCAGCCTCCCGAATCCTAGAGAATAAATCAGGAACTCTTCTGCATGCAAAGTATGTGCTCTACTACGAACGTTGCAAGGCGTAGGCTGGCTGTAGCAGCCACTGGGCCCAGAGAACCTTTGGGCCTGTGATGAACCCCTCTTTACAGTGGGAAAATCACATTCCCAGACCCACACAACCAACCATCTTGTCTTTTCCCCCTCTGCATTGGCTCTGCAGGATGGCCTTGGGCAAAGGAATGGAGAGATCCATTAGTGGGTGTCCTTAATCCAGAAGTGGGCAAAGTGAGGCCTGCAGGCTGCATGTGTCCCGCAAGGCTGTTTTTGTGGTCCCCGCAGCCCCACGGGGCGGGGGGGATGGACGACAAAAACCTTTTTTAATGCTCTCAGATGACCTACAGAGGGTGTAGAGGGCATTTCTAACAAGCTTGGAGCCCCCCAAGGGTCAAACATTTAAAAAAAAACCTTTTTGGGCCCCAGATGCCCTCCAGGGGATGTGGGAAGCATTTGCACCATATTTTTGGCTCTTCAGGGCCAAGGTAGGACTAGGAAGCTGTCCCCCCAATGGTGACATTGCCCCCCCCCATGTCCCCTAGAGGGTATTAATCATAGAATCATAGAATGATAAGAGTTGGAAGAGACCACAAGGGCCATCTAGTCCAACCCCTTGCTATGCAGGAACACACAATCAAATCATTCCTGACAGATGGCCATCCAGCCTCTGTTTAAAAACCTCCAAATAAGGAGACTCTGCCAAACTGTACAAAAAAGTTGATTTTTGGAGTGGGAGTGGGATCATGTGCTGTGGAGTGGAGAGTGGGCCTCCAAGTTTTCCTGAGGGGCTAATGCAACCCCCTGTCCCACTCCTGACTTAATCCTTAAGGGTCTGAGGTTCATTTTCCTTCCAGTCACATGCTTCTCTGCCTCCTCTCCTCCCTTTCCTTCAGTTTCTTAACCCCTTCCTCGCCCCAAGTGCCAGTGGTCCTAAAAGACCAGAAGCTGAACCCTGCAGCCTTTCATGGAAAAAGCCACCAAAGCACGCCATCAGGATCTTCCCAGGACACGTGGGAGCAGTTAACTGTTTTGGAAGATGAGGCCTACGGGCTGCTTTTCCTCTCTGGCTTTGGGTGAGCCCAGAGAAGGTAAGCAGCTGTATTCTTCCAAACGTCCACCAACTAAGCTCACAAAATAAAAGACCCCAAGACTTCCGCAGTGCAAAGAAGATTCAAGGATCTGTTGGCATTCTTCTTTTGCCCTGAGCACTTGGGTACATGAAGAGATCCATGCAACATGAATCAAGGGTATACAGGCATGCCTCAGTTAACAAAGCTTCTGACAAAAGAAGCTCCTTTTTATGAAGCCTTTTTCTACCCACCCAGACACTCCTCTTTTCCTTCTTGTCCTCTGCCTAGCTTTAAACAGCACTGACATTGGGAGGATGGTGTACCTGGAGAAACACACACTTTCAAGGTCATGTTGCAGCAACATGCCTGCAGCAAACAATGCAAAGAAGCCTGAGCCAGAGAAGACTGGATGCTACGAGAATGGTATTCTTGTACTCTAGCCGATCCTATTGTGTGTGCCTGCCTACAACAGGCAAGGCAAACAGCCACTGCCTTTAGAATCCCTAACTGAGCATGTGTGAACATCAAAACAGAGAGAAAGGGAGGAAATCAGCCTGTCTCACCAGTTACCTCCAGCATGTTAAAAAAAGCACAGAGCTATAAAGTTTAGCCACCAAAATGGAAATCAAAAGAAAAGTAGAGGCTGGTGAAAGAAAAAAAAAATTAATCTATGGATGCATTTGGGAAGAAGCTTTGGAAGAAGGCTCAAAATGTTTTTGTTTACTTATGCAAGCCTTACCTAATCTGATTATTTCATTTTAAATATGTATGTTAGTTTTGAATAAAATCTTTGGTGAAACATGTTGAACTGCTCTTCTTTTTCTTCTTTTTTTTTTGGTGGTATAGGAACCTATCCTGTTTCTTTTCATATTATTTATAGCTCTGGCACCAAATTTTCTGTTAAAGAAGGAATGCCCAGGAAAACATCTACTTTGTTAACTGAGGTATATCTGTATTTAGTATATAAAAGTGCATGCCACCGGCATTCTGAACTCTCCAGAATGTAAAATGGGGAGTTCAGAATAAGGCATCCAAAATGGAATTTGTGCGTATATACTTAGTACATGTGAGAACTGAATTGGGATTCTCTTGGGACAAAGAAGGAACAGCCCTGAGTGGAGTCTTTACCACTAACATCAAAAGGCAGCATTAAAAAAAATAGCTGAAATGTTCAACATTTCAATAAAGTGCATGAGTGTTGAGAGTTAGGCAGAGATGGCATTGCTAAGAGCCCAGATGAATGGTGGACCCCAAAGTTGGAGAAGTCAGGTTGTTGACAATCCTGCTGAGGTTGGCAATCTTTTCTTCTAGCAAGTAGTTTTTCTTCTCCACAGTTTTATGCCTCTGTTCTGTCATCTCCAGAGCTTTCAGGAGCTGGGCGTTCTCAACATAGAGGTCTTTAACCATTTCATCAGCTTTTCTGTTCTTTGTAAGCTGAAACACAGAAAACAAAGGGTTGTTGCATGCAAAGTTCAAAACAGGGTGTTGTCTATACAAGGGGGGGAAATGTGGATTGATGCGTACTAGCGCCAATTCGAAGCAGCTTTGATCTGTCTTAACAGTTTTTTGGGAAGATCGCAGACATGCAAAGCCATATGTGTTTGTTGTTCCAACGGGCACACCTATGACTCAAAATGGTGTGTGCGAGTGAATTACAGTACTTGCGTTTTTATTTTCACCAGTTGCTGCCACTGAACAGTTTTTTTAGAAAGTATATCTAAGGTGCAAAAGTGTGATATTCTGCCTAAATAAATAAAAAGAAAAAGGAAGAAAGGTTGTTTTGTTGCCTCATCACATGATTGCTATGGCAAAAATCCAACATGGCGGTTTGGGGGACTTGCCTAGTTAGCAAAGTCCACCCCCTGCGCACATCCGACCAATAAGATTTCTACTTCCACTCTTATCGGGAATGAATGTGAATCAGTTTGTCCCAATGAGTAGGAACATTCCCCGCGGAGCTTTTTAAAAACTTCAGGAAAAGCCATGAAGGTGTTTCCTTCGGAGTTTTTGGTGGATTTGGCCCCTGCTCCTTCCAAATACTGCGGATTGATGCAGGATGGTATTTAGACAAATTGTATTCTCCTGAAATTCTATGAGGAGTATTTTTGTCATTTAGACAAACCCCAGGACTCTCTCCACTGGCCGTTTGGCTGCCTCTCTATGAGGGAACAAGAACAGGAACTCTTTTCACTCCACGGAGCATTGACCTGTGAAGCCACCAAGCACCAGCAGTGAGGGGTAAGTTGGTTAGAATCACAGAATCATAAAATCATGAGCTGGAAGAGAACATGAGGACCATTTACTTGAAGTGTTTCCGAGAGATAGCCATCCAGCCTCTGTTTAAAAACCTCCAAAGAAGGAGACTCCTCCACCCTCTGGGGCAGCTCATTTCACTGTTGAACAGCTCTTACTGTCAAGAAATTCTTCTTAATGTTTAGGTGCAATCTCTTTTCATGTAAACTGAACCCACTGGTTTGTGTCCTTGTCTCTGGAACAGCAGAAAACAAGCTTGTTCCATCTTCTACATGACACCCCTTCAAATATTTAAAGACGGCTCTCATGCCACTCCTTCTCCTCTCCAAGTTAAACATATCCAGCTCCCTAAGTTGCTGCTCATAAGGCTTAGTTTCCAGACCTTTGATCACATTAGTCATCCTTGTCTGGACACATTCTCACTTGTCAATATCCTTCTTCAACGGTGGTGCCCAGAAATGGACACAGGATTCCAGTTGAGGTTTAACCAAAAGAAGACTAGAATGCGATTACTATTTCCCTTGATCTGGATACTATGTTCCTACTGATGCAGCCTAGAATTGCACTGGCTTTTTAATCTTTTGTTGTTGTTGCGGCCACATCACACTGCTGATTCTGGTCTACTATGACCCCTAGACCCTTTTCACATCTACTGCTTTCAAGACAGGTGTCACCCATCCTGTATTTCTGGATTTTGTTTTTTCCTTGCCCAAATATAGCACCTTGCACATATTGGCCTGGTTGGCAGGTGCGCTGCAAGGCAAGCATTCTTTGGCCTCCCCTGCCTCTGGTAATAAGCAAATTCAGAAATATAGAAGTAAAAAATAATAATACTGTATCTGAGACCTAGTGCAACCAGGCCAAGAAATGGTCCCAGGGCAGCAGTGGAGGCGGCAACAAGGCCTGGCCCTTGTGAAGTGGGCAGCTGGAGGGCTTTCCAGAGGCGGGGGGTCATGAAGAATACTTGCCTTGTTTGCCACACACACCCCTGAAGCTGTTGTGTGCTGAAGGTTTTTGGACAGAGCACAAGGGCAACAGAATAGCCCTCTGTGCTCTGTCCAAAAAGGGACTTGTGCACACGGAAGTCACAAACCTGATGTAATTAATATCATGGAATTCCATAAGCCATCCACTGAGAACTTGGAGACTTATCTCCCTTTTTCCTAATCGATTTCATTGTGAGCTCTCCAGCATTGGCCTTTTCTACAATTAATTGCAACTAACAGCTGCTCAGCACAAGAACTAAACAGCTTGGGAGAGGGGATCCAGTATGAAGCTCCAACTGTACCTCCAAGGCTGGGATGAGTCATTGTGCCACTTGCCCAAGAGCTGCACAGTGCTGTTCTAGAGGCATGCTTAATGTTCACTGACAAAATAGCAGAGGATGACTAAGGAACACTCTCAGATTGTATACAGTGGCCCATGATGGAAGATGCCATTACAAGGAGTCCTTGGCTGAGATCCTGTATCACAGAGCTGAGTGTAAAAGTTCTGCAGGTGGAACAATGTACAGCTCTCCTCTTATGTCCTCCAGGACTCACTGTTTAGCTGCTGGTGGTTATGTTTCCATAGCCAGATGCAAAAAGATGAAATCATCCGCTGGGATCCACCAGAGGTCTCAGAAAGTGATTTCATCACTTTGTGTCTGACAATGGGGACATAGCCAGATGCTTCTCTGATCCCTACCTGCTCTCCCCTGGCCACTGAATGGCCAGTAGCTAAATGGTGAGTCTGGGGCAGGCGGGTGGGCTGGGTGGTTGCAGAGGAAGGAAGAAAATTCCAACCTCTGGAACAACCAGAAAATGTGTGCTGGTGTAAATTGGACTTACGCTTGTGTATGTCATGGACAGGACTGTCATCCTTTATGTGCCCTGGTGGTGCAGTGGTTAAATGCCAGTACTGCAAGTCACCACATTGCAAGTTCGATTCCAGAGGGCTACAAGGTTCACTCATCCTTTCGTAGGTCAGTAAAATGAGTACCCGGCTTGTGGGGGCAATTAGCTAACATACATTGGAAACTGCTTAATGCAGTGTAGATGTGTAAATTGCTATTGCTTAAAAACAATTTGTAAGCCGCTCTGATAGCCTTGTGGCTGAAGAGCGGGGTATAAATAACTAATAATAATAAATAGTATGTGCAACCTTGGGGCCGCAACATGTGCAGATGCAGGTTGGCTCTGCGCACCTCTTAGACTTTTCTATCTATAGGGAAGACTCACCTGTTCTTTCAGCTGGTTGACTTTGTCTTGGAGAAGCTGCTTCACAAGCCTCAGCTGTTGTTCAACATCCATCATGCGTTTCTCCATGGTTTTTAGTAGCTGCTCATGTCCACTCTGTGAAGAAGCAGAAAAAGACTGAGTGAAGATGCCTGGAGACTATCAGTTTCTTGCAACATGAGCATTCGTGGGAAAGAGCCAACTTTGGTCAGATGGAGGAAATGGGCTGAGAAAGTCAGGAGACAGGGGGAATTCTGCGCTACATGGTGACACACAGAGACTCCTATAGGGGCAGGTTCTGAAAGAGAAGCAGACACAAAAAGTCAGGTCCAGAAATCGGTGAACACATAAAGGGCCTTTTATGCCATTCAATTCAACAGTGGGGTGTGATCCACACACACAGAGGAATCGGCACACAACTGAAGGGGGTGGCAGTTCCTACTGAATAGAATGGGGGAATCTCTTACAACAAGCAGGGGATTCCATTGTTTTGGTGTGGCAACTCTTCACCTGGATTCTTGGGGACATCATAGATTGTCACCTCCAGGAACGCTTCACTTTCCCATGGTCAAAACAGTCTGAGGCACTCGATAACAGTTCAGATGCTGAAACTACAGAGCTTTTGTGCATAAGAAGAGCCCTACTGGATTAGACTAATGAAGGATCTGATCCAGCATCCCATTATCTCAACTGTGACTGAGCAGATGTTTCTTGGAAGTCCACAAGCAGGCCATAAAGGTGACAGCTGTTCCCCACTGCTTCCTTCTCCAATGCTGGAGTTCAGAGGTACATTGCTTTGGGGAGGATCCTTTGTCAGAAGAGCTACTCATGAGTAGATGATGAGTCCTGAGGCTGGGAAAATATATACATATATGAAGGAGTAGGAATAAGCAAAACATCCCAATGTTTGACAGTGAAATAGACTCCTTTGGAAGGCGTGGACTCTTTTGCTGGAGGTTTTTGAACAAGAGGCGGGATGGTCCACCTTGCAGGGATGTTTTTAGGGGTGGGTTCCTGGATCATTGGGATCTCTTTCCATCTCTACAATTCTGTGAGTCCATAATTTACTACTTTACACATGGGTCATGTAAAACAAAGCCTGCTGCAGCCATTCACTAGAAGCAGCTCTGTTGCTTGGGAAGACGTCATGCAGGTAAATCTATATTCTTGAGAAGTTAGCAGAGGTAGGGAGGATCTAGTATAAACTGCATCAACTGTTCTTTTTTCTGTGCAAATATGCCCTTCCTTATATTTTCTGCTGGATTTCTGTAAAACATAAGTCCTGCTGGATTAGTTAAAGACCTGTCTAGATTGGTACCCTAATCCTCATTCTAGGAGACTCAAAAGCAAGACACGAGAGCTTTCTCCAGGTCATGTTCTCCAGCTACTGGTGAGGCATTTTGTCCTTGATACTGGAGGTAGCATACAGCCATCATAACTAATAGTCCATAGATAACGTTATCCTTCATGAATTTATCCTTATCCTTTCCCTTATGGATTCATGGGTCCCATACTGGGAGAAAAGGGATACAAATACAGTCGGACTCCCGTATCTGCAGGGTTTTGGTTCCCAGACTTACTGTGGATACCAGAAACTGTGGATAACAGTGAACCCAATTAAAATAAAGGACTTCCAGTAAAAAACATAACATAGAGAGTTGCATTGGAGGACCTAGATGATGTCTAGAGAGGATACCTCTCTAAACGTTTTCCCACACGACTCTATGGTACGTGTCTCCATTTTTTAAGCTGTGGATAACTGAACTCGCAGATATTGGTTCCACAGATACAGGGGTCAGACTGTAAAATAAATAAATACATACATAAACAAAAATGTCTAATCGCTCCTTAGAATAAAACTATCTGGTGGCTATTGCCACATCTTATGCCACTGAATTCTATAGTTTAACTGCACTATGTGAATCAGTACAGGTATACCTCACTTAACAAAGTTTCCAACAGTGCAGTTTGTTTTTACAAAATCCTTGTATGCCTTCAAAACTCTTCCCCACTCTTCATCCTCTGTCCATCTGAAAGTTTTTCAGCAGCATTGCCACATTGTGGAGGGGGGGGGGAGGATGGGGAAAGAGGCCTGAAGAGACACAGGCTTTTGGTGTTGGGATACAGCAAAATGTCTGCAGTAAACAATGCAATAAAGCCTGAGGCTGGGAAAGAATGAGATCCCAGCCAATCCTACTGTAGCCACGTGTGCCTGCCTACAACAGGAAAAGTAAACAGTAGCTGCCTCCACAATCCCTTACTGAATGGATGTGAACAGCAAAACAGGGAGAAAAAGGGGAGAACAGATAAGCCTGCCTTCCCAGCATGTATAGTCCTAACAGTTTGGCCACAAAAATGGACACGGTAAGAAAAAAGTCATCCCCGGATGCATTTTGGAAGAAGCCTTCAAGTGGTCTCTAGAAGCTTCAAAATGTTTTTGTTTACTTATACAAGGCTTACCTGGCCTAGTTGTTTCATTTCATGTGGGCATAATGTCAGTTCTGAAGAAAAAGTTTGCTGAAATATGTTGAACTGCTCTTCTATTATTATTTTTTTTGTGGTGTAAGAGCCTATCCCTATTCTTTCCATGTTATTTCTCCCTTTGGTACCAAATGTTCTGTTAAAGTAGCAATGCCCAGAAGCACATCAACTTTTATAATTGAGGTATACCTGTACTTCCTTTTATCTGCTCTGTCTCTCTCATCCTTGAGCTTCAGTGGATCACCCAAATGGTTGCTAGTAGTTGAGGAAAAGCCTCATGCACTCCACATCCTACATAATTTCATATACCTCTGTCACTCCCCCTTACTCACATTGCTTCTAAACCAGTGGTGTCCAACCTGTGACCCTCCAGGTGTTTTGGACTCCAGCTCCCAGAAGCCTGAGCCAGCTGATCCAATGGTCAGGAATTCAGAGAGCTGTAGTCTAAAACACCTGGAGGACCACAGGTTGGACACCACTGTTCTAAATCCCAAATGGTGTACCTTACTTCATAGGAGAGTCACCCCAGCTGCCTGATCATTTTGTCCATAATGTGGACCTTTGCCTTTCTCCACACTTATGGCACTGATGGTTTTGACTTATCACAACTCCAAGATCTCTCTTTGGTCAATTGCTGACATCTCAGACCCAGTCACTGTTTATGTGAAATGACCTTTTTGGATCCTATTGGGGCCATTATGTGCATCACATATTTTGGGGAACTATTATGTGTGTCATTATCTGAACCACATTTGCCATTTTATGGTGCTTTCATCCAATTTGGCGTGGTTATTTTGGAACTCTTCATAATTCCGCCCCCCTCTTTTTTGTTTTACTAACCTGAATCATTTAGTGTGTTCAGGAAATTTGGCCACAGAAACTGGCAGAGCTGTAACGATACCTGGAATCCTAGGGTTTTTATTAACCCCAGGGATTTACTGCAAGATCCAGCATGGTGTAGTGGTTTGGGTGTTAGACTATGACTCTGGAGACCAGTGTTCAAATCCCGCTTGGCCACAGAAACCCCGCTGGTAACCTTGGCCAAGTCACACTCTCCCAGCCTCCGAGGAAGGCAAAGGCAAACCTCCTCTGAAGAAATCTTGCCAAGAAAACCCCAGGAGAGGGTCGCATTAGGTTTGTCATGAATCAGAGGTGGCTTGAAGGAGCACAAAAACAACAACAGCTAGGATATACAAAAGGCAACACTTCTACCCAGTCCCCATGGCCTCAGATTGTGTCAAGCTCACATTTCAGCTGATACCAGATAAGAAAGCAAGAAGCCACAATCCCATATCTTTTGGTTAGCTGGCTTATCCTATTTCCCTTGGGTTTATTTTTAGTTTGATCCCTAAACCTTTCAATAGCCTCCCGTGAAGAAGTCATGTCCAAATCTGACTTCTTCAGTCTCTCAGCCTGTCTAATTAGGACTACAGCCTGATCAATGGGTACTCCAAGCCCTGTTTATTGGCAGGATAAAGACACACACACACACACACCGACATACTTAAAATGTGTATTTTATTTGCCCAATTACAGTCAAAAAGTGTAGTTCTTTCCCCATTTAAAAAGTATTTATACATCTCGTACAAAACCTTTGTATAAATAACCCAAGTTTTCCTCTTCAAATCCAATATATAAAAAATTAGTACCTTTTTTGTTTAAAAATAGTTACAGCATACAATTTGAGGGGAAAAATAGTGTATCTCTTTCCATACTCCCGTGGATAAGCAATTTTAAATAACATAAATTTTTAAAAAAGAGTTGACTCATAACAAATTTTAAAAAATTAAAGACAGCAGTGTGTGGTTCTTTTTTTCCTGACACACACATGTGCACAGACACACATACACACACATACACACAAAATAAATTCTGACACAAATAAATAAGGGGGAAGAAATCATAATACCAGAGAGGTTTAAAAATAAAATAAACTGTGTTTTTTTAAATTAAACAACAACAACAAAGCAAAGCAATTTGATCCCTGGGTTTCTCAGCTTATGCCAGTTTGGGTGAGTAAGGAATGAGGTGCATTAGCAGCCACAGGGTGTCAGAGGTGACCAATCCGCCGGTACGTATCGGCATGCAAGGATCGCTGTTCCGGAAGCAAGGCCTAGGGAAAGAAGGCAAGGAGGACACACTTCACCCACAGGTCTTGAGAGCACGTCACACACTTAGTAATGCAAACAAAGCAGCGCTGTTCCGGCCATGGCAGCCACAGAAACGCAACAACAAGAGTTAAAAAGAAAAGAAAAACACACAACACATGCAGTGCATCATGGAAGTTTGTTTTAAAGATTAGTATCAGCTGTTCAACAAAGGCAAGCAACACACAATCTGAACTGCAGGACAATGTTGGAACAGCCTGGACAGGCCCAGTTGTACATGACTCCTTGGTTCTCTCTCTGCATGTTCATATTCCCACTTGGGCTCCCCGTTTCAGGCAAACTATATAGCTTGCCATTATAACCCAATTCAACAACCAGTTATTGCTAGCACATAGAGTTTGCAACCCATTCAGACCATGATTTCCAGTTCTGGTTTGGAGAGAAAATGCAGATCATTGTTTGTGAATTTGAATATCACTAGTAACCATGGTTTGCCCAAAAAAGTAACCCATGGAGTGAATCAAAGCACAGGAGAGGAGGAAGGCAGGGAATGGAGCGTGTATACGCCAGATGGTGGTCTAACCATAACTTTGCTTAATGCTTATAATGACTCTTACTTTCTTCTACATTCCAGTCAATCTGTCACATCATGCATTGTATGAATATACTTCATCTTGTCTTCCAGAACTTCATGGTTTAAAACAAAGATAGTCTTGTGTTTCTGCAGCTCCTCTGTTCTTAAACAAGGTTTGTTGCTGAAGGACCTGATCTCCCACTATTATATGTTCCCAAAGATGCTCATGCTCATGATATTAAATCATGGTTTAGTAGCAATATGTTTGAATAAAAGCAATACTTACAGCCAATGACAGAACAGAATAATGCATAGGGTACAAGGGAGGTAAAAAACAATCTTTCTTAGAGAGAGCTGCCTGTCACTTATGCCATAGGTGTGATTCCCTAGATGTTTTAGGACTACCATTCCCATGATCCTTGCCCATTAGCTGGCTGAGGTTAATGGAAGGTTATCTAGCCAGGTCTGGAGAGCCACAATCTCTTCCTTTCTGGTTTAAGCAGAAGCAGCTGAAAAGGCACGTTACATTTTGGTACAGTGGCATTTGGAGGTAAGGTAAAAGGTTGTTTCTGGGGCACATACAAGTCAGCCCCCTGTATGTGTGGGACAGGTACCCATGGCTTCAATTATCTGTCATCTGAAAAATATGGTATTTCTAGGCATTTCCTAGGCCTTCTGGCACAACTCTATGGTAACTTTTGGCAGACGTAACCACAGAGTTGTGTTAGAAATGCCTAGAGAGGCAGCCTCTCTAGGCATTTTCTAGATCCTCCAGCACGATTCTATGGGGTTTGCTATTATCCATGGTTTCAAGTATCTGTGGTAAGTCTGCAAATGTATCTCCCAGGGATATAGTGGGCAACCTGTACTAATTAATTAATTAATCTATTAAAATATTTATATCCCACCTTGGATCCAAAGATCTCAGGGTGGCTTACAATAAGATCAATTCAAAACAATAAATAACAATAATTTTAGAAGACTAAAAATATATTGAATCATTTATCAGTTAACAACCAAACAATTTTAAAACTAGTTAAAACAATTTAAAATAGTATCAGCACATGCACAACCTGGATAAAATCCATTAGTCCCAAAGGCTTTTTTAAAAAAAGCCATGTTTTGATGTAGTGCTAAAATGATACCAGTGTTGGTGCCAACTGGGTTTCCATGGGAAGGGTATTCCATGGGTTATTATTTCAGATTATGGCTATGCTGCCTGCAGAAACACCTGCTACTAGGCTGACTATTTATTCCCCTTTGGCAGCTTCAGCTCCAGGTAGGTTGATAAAAGATGTAGCCTATTTGTGGTTAAAAGATTAGGAAACACACGAACAAAACCACAGACATTTGATTAGAGAAAGTGAATTCAAGGGGAAAGGAAAGTACTTTGGTGCAACATATTGAATGATGGAAACTACAGAGCACTTCAGAAGGACTAGGAGTTTTGAAACTGGCATAAACAGAGAAAGGATCACAGTGAGGGATGGAGAAATGAAGAGGCAGCTACTGGTGGTGAGAGCCAGCATGGTATAGTGGTTTGAGCATTGGACTACGACTCTAGAGACCAGGGTTCAAATCCACGTTCAGCCATGGAAACCCACTGAGGGACCTTGGCAAGTAACACTCTCTCAGCCTCAGAGGAAGGCAAAGGCAAACCCCCTCTGAACAAATCTTGCCAAGAAAACCCCATGATAGGTTCACCTTAGGATCACCGTAAGTTTTGAAACAACTTGAAGGCACACAACAACAACAATAAAGCTACTGGTGGCACTGGAATTACACCTGCTGTCGGAGAGGAGAGAGAAAAGGCCATACCTGGGGCATGTTTGTTTCCAGGGGCCGGCTCTCAAGCTCTTCCTGCAGGCGGTGGCACCTCCTTTCGGCCTGCAGGAACTGCTGCTGCAGTTGCTGGTACTGTTCCCAGGAGACCACAGCGCAGCCTTGCTGCTGGAGGTCGCGAGAGTGCGACGGCGGCAGACTAAGCTTCACGTTGGAGCTGGAGTGCAGCAGCTGCAGGAAAAAAAAAGGCGCAGACCAGAGGATGTTTGTTTGTTTGTTTAATTTATATGCCGCCTTTCTCCCAGAAGGGACCCAAGGCAGCTTACAAAATATCACATAAAATCCAGTTTAAAAACCATTAAAACATCACAATATAGACAATCTAAAATTACATAAATATATAAAAGTTAAAAGATTAAAAATAAACAAGATAAAAACAAAAACAAAGACACACCCCAATAAAAAGCCTCCATAAGCCCAGCTACATGTTAAAAACTTGCTTGCATAAAAATGTCTTTGACTGAAGTACAGAACAGCAAATGCTGGAAACACGATAAAGAGTTTTGAAGGTGAAAATGGAGTAGTCAGATGTTAGATGATATATA
The DNA here is from genome assembly GCA_030847615.1 of Gambelia wislizenii. NCBI lineage: Eukaryota > Metazoa > Chordata > Lepidosauria > Squamata > Crotaphytidae > Gambelia > Gambelia wislizenii. The sequence continues at coordinate 495,524,552 of JAUMIR010000001.1, read as the reverse complement.
ATTAGGACAGAACAACTCAGATTGATGTAATTTAAGACAGAGGAAGTTAGAAAAAATGAACGCATGAATGAAGGGAATAAAGTAGGAAGAGTTAACAGAGTAAATGAAAAGAAAGTAGAATGTCATGATATTAAAATGTCAAAAATTTAACAATGTGGAGTAAGAAATACAATGTATGATAATATTAAAAATTGAAAAGCTGTTAATGGTAACAAGAGATGGAAGTGTAAAAAGGAGATGGAACGATTGATAAGTATGGAGATTTATAATGATATTGAGTTAATAAATAATAATAATAAAAAATGTCTTTGCCTGCTGGCAAAAGGAAAGCAGGAAGGGGGACAAACTAGCTTCCCGTGGAAGGGAGTTCCAAAGGGTGGGAGCAGCTGCCGAGAAGGCTATTGTGTCCTCACCAGATGAGCCTGGGATGGTGGTGAGACTGAGAGAAAGCCTTCCTTCCCTTGATGATCTTACAACCATTTCAGGTTCGTATGGGGAGAGACAGTCTTTCAAATACGTAGTTTGTTAAATATTAAGAATTGGCTTCTGAACGTGTACCAGGATACCTTCTTGCCATCTGTGCCTCAGGAAGAGTCTGAAAGCGTAGGCGGGTGAGTTCTCTTAATGGTGGCCATCTCCCCCCCCCCCACTGCCCCATAATTATGAAACTCCACATTATGGTAAACTCTTCTTCTTCTTTTTGTAAACTCAATTACATACAAGGTTGAGCCCCCTTATCTGGAATCCTGAAACTGGAAATATTCCAAAATCCAAAATTGTCCACATGGCTGGCTAAGATATTGACACCTTTGCCTCTTGATGGTTCAATGTATACAAACTTTGTTTTATGCATAAATTATTAAAACTATTGTGTATAAAATGACCTGTGTATAAAGTATACATGAAACATAAATGAATTTCATGTTTAGACTTGGGTCCCATCTCCAGTGTATCTCATTATGTACAGTTGGACCATGTATCTGCGGGACACAAAAAGAGGAACCACATATACCAGAGTCTTCCTAGAAAATGCAAAGAGAGGCTTTCTCTCTACACATTTTCTGGATCCTCCAAGGCAACACTATGGTATTTTAAACTGGACGTCCCATTGTTTTCAATGGCATTCACTGTTATCTGCAGTTTCTGGTATCCACGGTAAGTCTGGGAACCAAACCCCCATGGATACAGGGGTCTGACTATATATGCAAGTATTCCAAAATCCAAAATATTCCAAAATCCAAAATGCCTCTGGTCCCAAGCAATTTGGATAAGGGAGGCTCAAACTGTACTGTCTGACCTTTGGGGTCACCTTTATGTCAGGAAAGGAATGGATCTGCATGCATTTTTGTTCTGGTTTTGCCAGTTTTTGGCCTGTTAACTCACATTAAGCCTTCAGGATGAAATGGGCTGTAAACCTCACTTACACAGAAGTAGTCTACCTTTGTTGCCTCCATAATTGGCCTGGTGGCAACATGGGAGGGTCTTTTTAGTGGTGGCTCCTTACTTTTGGAAAACTTTCTCCAGGGGGACACGGCTACCAGGCACACTTGTTGCCATTCTTGAAGTGCCAGGGAATTTTTTTGTTTTTGTTTCCCCAAGCTTTTAACAAATGTTAATGTAGCAAATGTTAATGTGTAGCCCCCTCCCCAACAGATCACACAAAGGGAGAGGGGCTTCAGTCCTGGTCTATGTGAATTAACTGTTGCTGTTATAGTTTTTTTCTGTGCCTTTTTAAAGCTCACAGCCACCCAAAAGGGTAATATTTTTTTTTGTCCCCCAAATCCCCTCTATGGGGTGGATGGCATTTCCATCACATTGGAAGGCCCCCTTGGCCCCAAGGGTCAAAAAAGGGGTGTTGTCTTTCTGTCTGTCTTTTAAAAAAATGAAAATACCCTCTAGTAGGTGGGTGGGTGGATTTCCACCACATGAAGTAAACAGAAAGTACTCAGTCAGTAGTAGGGCCAATTCTCCATTGCTAACAGCAGGATGGGTTCATGGAGTATTTGACAACATATGAGAGACCACAAAGAAATGATAAAGCGTCAATTGTCAATATTCCAAGGAGTTGGTTGATCAGTTATGTCCGCGCTAGTCCTCAATATTTAGGAAGTCAGAGATATATTGTGCCTAATCATGGAGGATCCACTGTTGGCTCCTGTGACAAGAAATCATCATAAACCATGTCCCCATGATTTTTTGGTACCATGTAAAAAGCCATGTAAGCTAACCATGATCAGACTCAGCAGTAGCAATACCTATGTGTTCACCATGTACTTAGCTGGAACTCAAAATAAAGTTAGAAAAAACAACAACCCACAATCACAATAAGAAATGCATTTTCCAGGGACCTTGCTACACTGGTAAATCCAGCTGTGCAAATTTCAATCTGATACCTCATGAAAGGCATGCAACACAAAAGACTATGGAAGGAGAACTCCAGTTCTTACAAAAGAATGAATAATACATTCAAAGATATAAAAGAAAGGGAGGGAGGAAGGAAAAAAAAAAACCAGAAAATGTTATCTTGAGCCACTTTTCATTTTCCTGAAATCTGGTTTTGAATTAAGTCTGCCTATAAACTCTTTTTGAAAGATCAGGCCATAAATCTAAGCCTTCTCTCTCTGTGTGTGTGACTCTCTTTCTTTCTTTCCGAGACGAGAGCAATTAATTGCTTTTGCCTATAATCCATATAATGCTTGAATGAAACTATTTGATCTGTTCATTAAAATGAAAAGTAGCTCTTTCAGAAGAGACAGGCCATGGCTATTAAATCTAGAATTAAGTCTGCAACAATAAGGAGGGGTGAAGGTGCTTTCTAATGGGATTTTTCTCTCTCTCCATGCAATGGGATTACAGGAAAAAGGTTGGTTCTACCTTCACACGCTAATTCAGGCAGAGCACTGCACTCATCTCTGCTTGTTGCAGCCACCAAGGTCTAGACATGAGTTAGCCAGAAGAGGGAGAAGAAGAGCAAGAGAGAAACATTATATATCCAATTTCAAAGGTTAGGAAGGACCAAGGAAAAGTCTGCACAGGAAAAGGCAAGCAAAATACAGCATGGCAAGAAACCTTTCACAGAAACCAGAAGAGACAGGACAGGGGGAAAAGGAGAAATTCAAAGGGTTCACCTCTATCATTTCTGTTACCCACAACAGAATATCCTTTAAGCCGTGTATGTCATGTCTCCACATTTAAGTGCCATGTACAGAATTCAGCGTCACAAGTCTTGATTTGTATTGAAAACAAAATACAGGTTTCTAGACCTCATGGCTATGAAGCTATATTTGATGGTGTGAGAAAATCTCAGGGCCCTTTCACACAATCCATTTATAGCACTATGGTTCCACTTTAGCTGCCATGACAACATCCAATGGAATCCTGGGGTTTGTAGTCTGGGGAGGCACTAGAGCTCTCTGGCTGAGAATTGTAAATACAGGTCAACCCTTGTATCCATGGATTTGGTATCCACAGTTTTGCTGAAAAAATATGTTCTCTCTAGGCATTTCTAGGTCCTCCAATACAATTCTATGGTCAACTTCCAGCGTTCATCTCATTGAAAATAATAGGACTCGCTATTATCCATGGTTTCAGGTATCCACTGGTGTGTGTGTCTTGGAATGTATCCGCTATGGATATGGGAGTCAACTTGTACCTCATGAAACTGCAAATCCCAGGATTCCATAGGATTAAGCCATGGGCAGTTGAAGTGGAATCATAGTACTGTAACTGTGTGGGGTGAAAGGGCCCTCAAAACAATAATCAGAGATGGAGTAAGATTTCTAGGAGTGAGGTGGGGTCCTCAAGGCCCTATTGGCCCTCCTTCATGGTGACTGGCAGAACCAAAACGCATTATGCAAAGTACTGCTTCATTTGTGTAGTTCATACAGACCACAGAAATTAGCATCACTGAATGCAGAATTTAAATGTATATGGAATGTTTTAAAAGCACAGGGTACCACTTTCTCAGAGGGCTCAGCAAAAATTCACAACTTTGAAGTGCAATCCCACAAATACAGCAAATTCAAATGTTGCTTTATGGCGCCTTTGTGGGAAGAAGCTTAGATCCTTAGCAAAGCACACATTTTGCATGTGGAAGGCCTTAAGGTTTAGTTCCTAGGATCTTCAACTGAAAGGACTTGGAGAGCTGCTGGGGGAACAAGACTGCAACCATTAAACCAATGGAGAATTGGGTGCCTGACAATATAATGATCAAATGCTCAATGCCAGACATTTACATCAGCAGAAACTCAGTTTCCATCTCACTCATATGTTTATACGACCACTTTCATTTCATTTTGCTGAGCATCACTGCAAAAATTAACAGGCACTTGGACTCCTCATCCACTGATAAAATCTTTTCCTGATCTTGTCCCCTCCTTCACTAGCTGTGGTCTCTGGAATTCCGCCTTAATTCATGGACGATCCATTTAGTTAATACAGCTGATAATGGCTGATACACCTCACCTCTCCTGTAGTCAAAGAGATAGCTGTGTTTTAGTCTGTTTTAAGAATTAAAAGACATTAAAGGGATATAATAATTTTGTTTTTGTTAATAATCATGACAATAATATTGTTAGCTAAGTTTTACACTAGAATGAAAACTGTTTGAAGAATTGTTGTAGATAGGGCCTTATATATATATTATACATGTCATTCATAATAACAAAAATAAAAATGTAGAATGGTGTTATGCTTGCAAATCTGTAAAAAATTAGTCAGCCCTCTATATCTTAAAGGGATTCAGTAGCACCTTTTGAGTCTAATTGGGAAGAAGAAATTTCTAGCAGAAGCTTTCACGGGCACAGTTTACTTCATCAGAGGGTGCATCCAAACTACAGAAATAATTCAATTTGAAACTGGATTATTTGCCATAGCTCCTTCCTATGGAATCCTGGATTTGTAGTTCACATAGACATTAGCACTCTTTGGCAGAGAAGGCTAAAGACTTGTAAAACTACAAATCGCAGGGTTCAATAGCAAGGAGCCATGGCAAATAATTCAGTTTCACACTGGATTATTTGTGTAGTGTGGATTAGGCCTCAGACACCAATTTTTCCTAAATCAGCCTTCTCCCAACCCTTATCCTCCAGATGTGCCTAAATTATTAAAACTAGTAGTCTAACACATCTGGAGGGCACAAGATGAAGGAGGTGCTGAATTCCTCTCTTGAAAACTAGGCTAAAAACTCCTTGTTTTTCAGATGTTCTGTTGTGGGAGTTTCATCTCGTAACTGCCATCTCATAGAGACCAGGAACACTCTCAGTGTAACACCTTGCAAAAACTGAAAGGATCTTTCTTCTTTTATTTCTTCTTCTAGATAATAACAATGGATACCACAGGTACTAAAATGTACCTCCATCACCTGTTCATCCAGTCTGACTTGTTTTTTTCTGAGGCCTTCATTTTCCAAATTGATGGTCTGCAGCTCACGCTCAAGAGAATTCATCTGGCTGATCTGTCAAGCAGGGAAATTGAATTTTAGAAAAAGCAGCGGTGGGATTAATCATTAACTCAACCTAGCTCAATGGAAGTGTGGGTTTCACTTTAACAGCAAAAAGAACTTCAGGAGAGATGAGTCCAGAAAACCAACCAAGCTCCACTGTGAACAGTTTGACTCTGAGCTACACTGGCAACGGAGCAGGGGGAGATTAAATTTTGTGTAAATTGGCATCAAGCTGGTGAGCATCCAGGGGTGTAGATATGGGGGTGGCAAAATGAGGCAACTGCCCCTCAAATACGAATTCTCCCTCACCCACCCCCAGTGAATTTTTCCTTCACTCCTCAAGCATCTACTAATGCAGTAACTTAAAACTTCAGTCAAGCATATGGAAATAAAGTTTAGGCATCTGAAGAAAAGGGACTGGCGAAACGTCCAAGGGAATGCAAGCACAGCAGCAAATGTAAGAGTTGTGGGTGTGAATGGTTTTGAATGTCTTACTTTCTCCAATGCTAGGAATCTGGAGACTGAAAGAAAATTGGGGGCAGGGTGAATAAATTCTTATTTGGGGGGGGGGGACAAGTTGCCCCCATAGTTATACCCTTGTGAGCATGACTCCCCCAAAAGATGGATAGATAGATAGATAGATAGATAGATATCAAGAGCTAAGAGTCAGAAACATAAGCAGAGCCCTGCTGAAGCAGACTGAGATGTCCATCTAATCCAGCATTTTACTCTCTGTTTTTAGACTCTTGTGTATGTGACACTTTGGTGGCCTTTTGCCAAAGAATAAACAAAACAAATGTAGCAAAGGAATCAATATATATATTTCCACAACCAAGCATAATATCACAGGGAAAGCTGTACTGAGTCAGACTGAAAAGCCTGACCTAGACCAGCTAGGTGCCGGTGGGAAGTCTCAAAAACCAAGACTTGAATGTAACTGTGTCCTCCAGTTTGTGTTGTTGTTGTTGTTATTATGCCTGTTCCCAGAACTCAAAGGGGTTTACAAAAAATAAAACAGATACATCAATAACTACTACTACTACTTGTCAAGTAGAGCCGCAGGGGCCAGCGATGAGGAGCTAAATGCAGCTGGCGAGCATATGTAGATTATGTATGGGAAACAGCCGTGGGAAGGAAAGGAAGGCTGAAGCCTTATCTATATGGGAAAATGTACATAAGAACCACTAACTGTATAACCCATGACTGTACTGTATCTGTACTGTATAAATAGATCACCCCACTCACTGTCTCTGCACTTGACATGGATTTTGCTCTCAGACTGTGTGCATTCAGTCTGGGCTGGACAGTGACAGGACTGCATGGTACTTTGTGCTGTGATATGTAGTCTGTATGATAGGAGTCTCAGACTCCCTGTAAATATTTCTCCAACATGCTCTAGTAAAGAGAAATAGTTTAGACGCACATTTGTGTCTGTGTGCTCATTTCTTCGCCTGGTGATTGCAACTCTGCTACAACAACTTTTGCTGCCTGGTCCTCTTGATATGCTCAGAGGTACCAGTGCGCTACCATGACACTACTACTAATACTACCAATACTAATGTCTTGTGAACGGCCTTGGGTTCCACTTCAGAAGATAGGAGGCATATAAATTGCATTAATCATCATCGTCATCATCATCATCATCATCCCACATCATACAAAAGTTAAATATATATTTAAACTATAAATAGAATTAAAAGCAGTAAAATCAGGGCTATTGAAAAGAAGATAAGAAATATAAACAGTGCAGGCTGTTTCCCCTCCCTGCCTTGTATCCACGGAACCAATATCTGCAGTTTCAGTTATCTGAGGGACACAAAATAGGAGACACATACCATAGACTTGCACTGGGAAAATGCCTAGAGATGTCCTCTCTAGGAACTGCTAGGTCCTCCAACATAACTCTATGGTATCTTTGTACAGGAAGTCCTTTATTTTAATAGAATTTGCAATTATCCGTATTTTCACTTATACACAGTAAGTCCGGGAATGTATTCTCCTACCGGGGTGTGGGGGACATGACTTGTACAACACATCATGAAAGACCTTTCCCTCTGAGCTATCGGCCTGCAAAGGCCTATTGAAGCAAAAAGGTGTGAGTCTCCCAGTAACTGGTATTCCAAGGCATTCTGCTTCTAATATTGGATATAATCTTTAGCCATTGTGACTAGTAGTCATTGGTAGTCTTATCCTCTATGAATTTATGCAGTCTCTTAAAGCTTTCTGTGTTGGCAGCCATCACTAAATCCTGTGGCAGGGAGTTCCATAGCTTTAACTACATACTGTTTGAAGAAGTTCTTCCTTTTTCTTACAATGGATGACTCCTGGATCTGGTAGTATCACAGAGGTAGAAAACCTCTCCCTAACCATACTATTTCATGTACCGCTAACCCAATTACCTTGCATATAGCATATAGCAAGACATCATATCGACATGCTATTTCCAATCATAGGCAATCTACAGGGATGACACAAGCAGAGCATGGAGGCAACTGCCTTCTCCAACTGTTGCCTATCTCACAGCAACTCATTTATGGAGACAGAGTGCCTCTGAACATGGAGGCTCCATCCAGCTCCCATGGGCAAGAGCTACTGATATCCTCCACTATTGGTAGGTTTACTACTACCACCTTGTAAACTGCCATTTATCTTATTTCTCTCAGGTGACAAACCAAGAAAACAGGAAGACAGCTGGTTAGGTTGGGTTTGTTGACACACAGGAGCATGTCAACATAGGCTAATATCCCTGGCTTTTCTTCCCAAACGAAGATTCAGGAAGGACTCATCCCGCGCTTACTGCAAGCGCGCTGATGACTAAAAAGGCCAATCCGAGATAAACAAGCTGTGCTTAAGTCTGTTCAGCAGTTCACCTACCTGGGAAGCATCATCTCCTCAGATGCCAAGATTGACAAAGCGATCGATCAAAGAGAGGCTAATATAGGCAGAACAGAAAACAGTATGCGCTTGTGCTAGTAAAATGCATAGATTTAAAAAATGACAACACTGAATTAAACCAAGGTATAAATAAAACATCCGGTTTAATTGAGGATCTTGTAATTGGTCATCCAGCAGCCTGAAAAAAAAATATACTCCCATCTGGGACTGACCTTCCTGTTGGCCGAAGTCAACTCCTTCTGCAACCTCTCACACTCCCTCTTCAAGCTAAGCTTCTCTTGCTCGATGGCTTTCACAATCCCTGACTGGCTTTGGTGCTTTTGGTGCTTCAGGGACAGGACAGTGGATTCCAGCTGCCGCACCTGGCAAGAGTATAGGCCAAATATTATTTTATTTAGCAGAGAGGGAGAAAGAGAATCACAGAGTTGTAAGGGACCACAAGGGCCATCTAGTCCAACCCGCTGCCATGCAGGAATACACAGGTAAAGCACTCCAGAGAGATGCCCATTCAACCTCTGTTTAAAGATCTCCAAAGATGGAGATGTCCGCCACTCTCAGAGGCAGTGCATTCCACTGTCAAACAGCTCTTACAGTCAATACGTTCTTCCTAATGTTTAGGTGGAATCTTTTTTCCTTGTAATTTGAATCCATCAGTTTGTGTTCTAGTCTCTGGAGCAGGAGCAAAGAAGCTTGCTCCATCTTCTACATGACATCCCTTCAGATATCATGTCACCTACCATAGAGGCATCATATTGAACACATTCTCATATTCAGTATCTGTCTCTGTTTCACAGACACACACTTCATTACAAAGAAATATTTGTTCGGTGAGCTGCCCTGGGTCCCACTTTGGGAGAAAGGCAGTGTAGAAATTGCACAAATAAATAAATAAATAAATAAAACAAATAAACCATCTTAGAGAAAAAGCCAGCTGATTGGGAAAACTTTGCCTGTGGTGTTTGGTGACAGCTGCCCTCCATATGCAAGTAGCAATTTTGCTATTTTAACCATTCTCATAGTATTTTAAGCTGTTCTGTGTATTAGCTTATGAACGTATGTAAGGAGAGATGACTAATAAACATTCACAGATACAATCAGCACATTCCTGGCAAAGCCATTTACAGTATAAAGATGCGAATTTCTCCACTTGATTAATTTCAGACAATGGTTTCTGGAATAAAACAGGTGTACAAAAATAATCTTTTGACAAGAGGGGAATCTCACTACAAGGTGAACAAATACTGTAGTTAAGTTGGCTTTTTGTTTACTTAGAAATGAGTTCCCACAGGAAGAGGGAGATGTAAGAGGTACACCTTGATCTGTTGCTTCAGATGCTGTGCTGATTGGGAGATACACACCTGGTAACACTGCAGACCCAAGTCCCTGGTGGTTCAAAACATGGCCTTTAGTATCAAAGGGGTTGTCTTAACAGTGAAAATAATCCTCTTAGAATTCATTTAGAGTCCTATCTGTCTTAATGAGATCCTGCATAATTTTGTCGTATCCTGTCTACACAATTTAAATAATACGTACGGCGTGCGAAAGTTCGCACTTCGGTACAAACGGCCGTTCGGATGCACACAAATGCAAAAGAGGGGGGGGGCGGTTTTCCACCCTGAAATATGCACACATGGCGTTCGGGAGGGAAAGCGGATCGTGAAGAGAAATCCGTACGCCATTCGGATGGCTGACGGGTCTGTACGGTCCGTTCGCACACATACGAACAGGCTGTGTAATCTGATTGGCTGGCCGAGTAAAGGGGGCAGGGCTAGCACGGAGGGAAATTGGGAGCGGCCGCCATGTTGGTTTCCCGGCTAGCGAGCGTCCGGTAAGTCCCTGAATTTATATGTTTATTTATTTTTATTTTATATTGTAAATACGGAAAACCGACTGTCCGCAAACCAGGAACCTTTAAAAAAAAAAATCAGCGGGAGATTTAAAACTGCCGCTTGGCTTGCTCGCTCCAGCCAGCTTCGGGAACAGGGAGTCATACGGAGTTTAGGGGGTTAAAAAAATCGTATAGCTGGTTCGTATGCATACGAATGACAGGCTGTTCGAATTTTTTGCCCCCCATATGGATTTTTTTATGATCGTATAGCTGCACCCTCAGAAGGAGGGGGTCCAAATCCACCATAAACCCAGAGGGAATAGCCCTCAGGACTTTCCCGGAAATATTTTAAAAACTTCATGGAGAATGTGCATGATCGATCATTAGGACAGGCAATCAAATTTATCCGCATTTCCCCAGAAAAGCAGAAGTAGAAAGCTGACTAGTTGGATGTCACTAGGGGTGGGGCCTGATAAGAAGGCAAGCGCCCTGGAACTACCACCTTGGATTTTCACCTTAGTGATCGTGTGCTAAGGCAATGAAACAGCCTTTTTCTTTTATTTTGTTAGGTTTATTTAGGCAGAATATTGCACTATCGCACTTTAGATAAGCCTTTTAAAAAATACCGTTTGGTGGTGGCAACTGGCGAAAATAAAAACACGATTTGCACCCACCATCTTGAATCGCAGGCATTCCTGTTGGGACAGCAAAAGCAGATAGCCTCGCATGCCTGGAATTTTGCCCAACACTGTTAAGACAAGTCAATCCTGCTTAAAATTTGCATGAGTACGCATCAGTCCACATTTTTCCCCCTCGTATAGATGGGCCCAAAGTATTAACATTCTTGCAGAGATTGCAAAATTAATTCTTAGAATTAATTCATTCTCATTACTGATTTGTAAAGCAATTTGTTACCCTTGCTTGTTACAAAAGCAACATGTTGCATTACTTGTGCTGCTCTCTAAAAATGCAACTTTTAAAAGTAACTGGCAAATGTTACTCGTTATACCAACAATATAACATTGTTCCTCTCAGCTGTGTTACTTCTGAAATAGGACTTGGTTACATCCTCATTAACCAAAACAAAAACAAAAAAACAAAACACGAATGAGAAGTAGCAGAATTCACTTCTAAATTCGTCTCTCAAAATCCTTCCCAGGCTAAATGGCACAGCTATTAATCCTCTTGGATTCCCAGCATGTATGGAAAACATATTTGTTTCAGCAGGCTTTTCAAGAAATATGATGGTTCCCCCTACCTCACTTGCTGTCATTCTACCATCACTTTTAAGTTTTTGCACTGTATTCTATTATACTTTTATTATGTGCATATCACTTAGAAATTGTTATAATCAAAGCATTTAATCTCTCTCCCCTCTCTTTCTCTCTCTAGATACACAGAATGATACAGATATAAGGTAAAACAAGCAACTATTTTACAGGGTTCAGGGGACCAGTGTCAAGTACAAAGACTCGGTTTCAAACACCACCTCACAGTCACAGTGTAAACCACCTGTGCAACCAGCAGTCTAGGCCAGGGAAAGCAATGTGGGATGGTGGTATGGATTCTCCCCTCCTGTCAGGATCGGTCCCAGATATGACCTGTTCCTGCCAAGTTCAGTGTTCTCCTGTAACCTTGCTGTTAATTGTTTTTTCATTTTGTTGTGCTTGTTAAGGAGTATTCATTGCCAATTGTGGAGGGGAGGTGTAATAGTTGCATTGAGAATGGAGAGATAAGCTTGCAGCTGCATTTCAAGCTTGAGAAAGTAGGGTGGACGCTTGTATGGGAAGAGGAAGTCAGGGGATGATGGGTGATCAACAGCCCACCAGATTTTATAGATTGCAGTATGCTTTTACACTGTTTGTTTCCCCGAACCTGGACTGGCTTTGACGATGCTTCTTCCAAACCCATTCCCACTGGCAAGGACACTTTCTGAGCTCTAGTGATTGACTTCCCCTACCTGAACTCCCAGCAAATTTCTTCCTTGCTCAGTCTACAAGGATGTGCTCACTGAACCAGGACATCTCTTCATCCTGGTATTTGTCCTTCAGCTGGTCTGTGATTCCATCTTCTGCCCAGATCCCTGCTGACTACTTGCAACATCTGAGCTCACAGCCCCCACACTGCCTCTGAGTCCAGGTGCTCATCGCCTTTCAAGTCCCAGGCTGTGTCCCAGGCCTGACAAAATAGGGGTTCATTTCATATCAGAACTTGGGAAAGTAACTTTTCCAGGCAGCATCTTCCCAAAGCCAGCACTGCAGTCCAACAGAATTAACTTTTCTAAACTCTGTTTAATTACACAGACTATATGTGAGGATGGATGAAGAACTGTTGTCACCTGTTCCAAGGTGGTTGGTTTTGTTTGTTTGTTTTGGACTAAGGCAAGCTATGTGGACCTCAAGATGCATTTGAGAGGGATGCCCATTTACCTTCTCCCTGGAATGGGCGAGATCTGCCTTGGCGCTCTGAGCCTCCCGCTGCAGCCTCTCGTTCTCCTGCCTCAACAGCTGCTGCTCTTGCTTGACCAGCTGGTCCAGTTCGTCCCAGCAGAGCTTCTTCTGCTGGCTCTGCAGCCCCGCCGAGTGCATGGCTACCTCCAGAACCCGGTTCTGAAGACAGAAGGAGAGTGCCTGGATCAGAACCAGAGACCTCTGTATCACACCGCTTGGGAGTTTGGTGGTCTGGGAGCTAAGAGACCTTGGTTTAAGGCCCTCTAATACACTGGCCTATTTTGGTGGCCATGGGCAAGTCATTCTCTCTCACCTTCTATTACATTTCCTTACAATGGGAACTGCAGAGACCTACTCTACAGGGTGTCGTGGTCTGAATGTTGGACTGAGGCTAGGGTTCAAATCTCTGCTCAGCTATGGAAACCCACTGGGAGACCTTGGACAAGTTTTTTTTTTTTATAATTTTTTACTGAATTTTGGGGATAGTTAACAAACATTATTTTTACATACATACACACACACACACAATATACCCAAAAAATTGATACAAAACCATTAGTGCTAACATATAACTATCAAGTTAATTATCCCAATAACCCAGGTCTGGGAGCCATGCCCTATGAGGAGCGGCTTAGGGAGCTGGGCATGTTTAGCCTGGGGAAGAGAAGGTTGAGAGGTGACATGGTAGCCATGTTTAAATATTTGAAGGGATGGCATACTGAAGATAGAGCAAGCTTGTTTTATGCTGCTCCAGAGACTAGGACATGGAGCAATGGGAAAGATATTCCACTTAAACATTAGGAAGAACTTCCTGATGGTAAGAGCTGTTTGGTAGTGGAATCTGCTGCTGCCTGCTTTGGAGGTCTTTACACCGAGGCTGGATGGCCAATTGTCAGGAGTGCTTTGATTGTGTATTCCTGCAGGGCAGAAGGGGGTGGGACCAGATGGCCCTTGTGGTCTCTTCTAACTCTATAATTCCATATCTTGGGCAAGTTTTTTAAATTCTTTTTTTTAAAATAAAATTTCACTGAATTTTGGGGACAGTTAACAAACGTTATTGTTAAACACACACACATACATATGATATACCCAAAAATTAATACAAAACCATTAGTGCTAACATATAACTATCAAGCTAATTATCCAAATAACCCATATATTGATATCCCTTCTACTATAACCCTTCCCTCCCTCTCATTGCCTCCCCAGGGAATAAGTTATTATTTATTCAAAATCCCTTTTCTTTGATATGGAGAATCATATTGATTGTATCTTTTATAATTTTGTACCCCTCCTGATCTTTATTATTTCTATTAGTGTATTCCATTTCCTTAGCTAATCCCCTCCTTTCAATTGACCCATATATCTTACTCTTCTTTCACACCTTGGGCAAGCGATGCTTAGAGGAAGGCAATGGAAAAACTCCTCTGAGTAAATCTTGTCAAGAAAACCTTACAAGGCAGTCTCCATGATTCAGAGTTGACTTGAAGGTACATAACAACAACCCCATAGGATGATTGTGGAGGCAAAACAAGACTGAGATCAAATTATTCTGCAAATGTATGTGTGCATTTCCTCTAAGAGTGCTATTAAGCTTTTCCAAGATTCTACCTATATGGTTAAAAAGCAGGGTTAAGAAAGCTAAAAAGGAACTGCTTTTAATTCTATTGGCAGTTTAATGATACATTTTTATAATTTTATGTATAATTATATTGTTTCACCTTTTGTCGCTCACCTTGTGCCTCAGACTGAGGAAAAGGTGGGATATTATAAAATAATAATAACAATAATGATAATAGGTCAGAAATGTTATTTTTAACAGTGAGAAACTTGGCCAAATGAGAAACCTTTCCCTGACCCTAATCCTCTATATAAAGCAGAGGTTGGAAATTTCCCACAGGCCATGCTGAGTGAGAGAGTCTGGAGATCCATGTTGCTAAACGTAAACCTGTACTCCTTCCCACCCATATTTATTCTTCTCTCCCCATGACCTGAAACCAATTCCAGGGCTACCTTATCATTGGCTGTCTGCAGTTGCTTGTGTAATGACATCACATCCTGTTCCAGAGCTTCTTTCTCCTGCTGGGACAGCCTGAGATCTGACCTGAGCCGGGACATTTGGAAGTTGACATTCTGTATGGTGTCATCAAAACTCTGTATCTTGAAAAGTCCAGGGAAAAAGGAAAAAGAGATCAACTCAATGCTGATAGGGCACTTAACAGATTTCAAAACCAACAAGAAAGAGCTGCAAATGGATGTACAGTATGACCCCCATATCTGGACTTTCTGAACAACGTTCGTCAGATGGCAACAAACTATGGCCATCCCTGCTCACTTTACACCTCTGCAGAGAAGAAAGGAACTCCATGTTGCATTGCAGGCAGTGATGGAGGGTGGCGAATACTCTCTTTATAAAAGTTTTTGCCCTGTGGCATCCTTTGAGGTAAATAACCGTCTCCCAACTTGGCCTGCCCAGCAAGACTATTGTACTGGCAAAATGAGATAACCCTTGTAAGTTCCTTGGAAGAAGGTACATTCTGTCAAAGAGAAACAAAACCTTCCCTCCTGCGGCACATGGCACCTTCCTAGTGGCACAGGGACCTTTCTTACCCTACCTCTGCCACCACTTTTGTGATGCCACACCACCGCGTCACAGCTGAACTACGTCTCCCAGTGGTATAGCACATGTACTCATGTGTGGATGTGTTTAACTGGCTGGGCCTACTTGTCAGAGAATCACTCAGGCCAGGCTGCACATCTTAAATGTATATAAAGAAAGTTTATTGGCAAAAAATAAAAATATAACTGCATAAACAAGTCATTTGGCCTGCAAATACATTCTCTCTATAAGCCTCTTCCTCTCTGACTACTCCCTCCAGCACCCAGCTTAAAAACTGCCTATCTGACTGCTGCTCCAGAACTAACATTCTCAAAGCCTCAACTTAAAACTCCCCTCTTTGTTCACCCGCTCCCCCTTTTCTCCTCCAGAAGCCCCTCCTCCTTCTACCTTCTCACAGGATTGGCTCCTGGAGTCCACTGTCCTCATTGGCCCCCTAGCTGTCCATCACACGTCCCCAGTAAATTGGGGGCGGGGGAGAGGGGACTTCAGAAACCACAAATGCACAAAGTCATTCTTAGAGACGTCAAATGCATCTGTGACAAGAAAAGAGCAAGTGTTTCATCCTAGGAATAATACTGTTGTTCTCTGCAGAGGGTTGGACTGGATGGCTCTTGGGGGTCTCTTCCAACTCTATGATTCTACGATCCTGCATCAACTTAATTACAGGACAGATTCCACCTAAACATTTGGAAAAACCTCCTGAGGGTAAGAGCTGTTCGACAGTGGAATACGCTTCCTCCTCAGAGTGTGGTGGAGTCTCCTTCTTTGGAGGTTTTTAAGCAAAGGAGCCCTGGTGGCGCAGTGGTTAAATGCCAGTACTGCAAGCCACCACGTTGCAAGTTCGATTCCAGCGGGCTCCAAGGTTCACTCAGCCTTCCATCCTTTCGTAGGTTGGTAAAATGAGTACCCAGCTTGTGGGGGAAATTAGCTAACACACATTGGAAACTGCTTAATGCAGTGTAGATGTGTAAATTGCTTAAAACAATTTGTAAGCCGCTCTGATAGCCTTGTGGCTGAAGAGCGGGGTATAAATAACTAATAATAATAATAAAAGGCTGGATGGCCATCTGTCAGGAATGCTTTGATTGTGTGTTCCTGCATGGCAGAAGGGGGTTGGACTGGATGACCCTTGGGGGGGGGTCTCTTCCAACTCTATGATTCTATGAGATAACAATATCTTCTAGAGGCTTAATAACTGAGAGACAACCACACACCTTTTCTTGTGATGTTGCAATCTGGGTTTTCAGCGACTGATTCTGGTGCTCCAAAGATGTCTTCTCCTGCTTCAAGGAAGTGACAAGGTTCTCCAGGAAGGCTGCTTTAGCTAACTGCAGTGGAAGGAGAGAAGCCCCAAGTAGACAGGTTGTTAGCATACATCCTGGCATCCTGGATTTTTGGGTGGCAGCAGGAGCTCCAGTGCCTTGCATATGCCACTCCATGACTTCCTCACAATCTTTTTCTGACCTGGCACTCTCAAACAGTGCTAGCTGGACAGATTTAGCCACAAACTAACTTTCCACAAGATCCCCAACTTGCATTGCTCTTAGGCATGGTAGGAAACATATCAGGTGTCTAGACCCAGTGGCACTAGGGAGCCCTAGTAGCGCAATGGTTAAATCCAGCACTGCAGCCACAATGTTGTAAATTCGATCCCAAGGGCTCCAAGTTTGATTCAGCCTTCCACCCTTTCGTATGTCGGTAAAATGAGTATCAGGTTTTGGGGGGCAATTAGCTAACACACATTGGAAACCACTTAGTGCCTAGTGTGCTATAAAGCAGTGTAGATGTGTAAAGTGATATTGCTTAAGCTGCTATGAGAGCCTATGTGGTTGAAGAGCAGGGTATAAATACGGTACCTAAATAAATAAATAAATAAGTGTTGCTTAGAGCATTGTCTATATGGCCAGCTAAACTTGCCAGGGGCCACTGAAATTGGAGAGGCCAGTCAGAGGAGTCTTTGCCCAAGCCCTGGTCAAGCTGGGGGTCGGCCAGGGCCCCGGGCTCAAATCTGCCTTACTGGGAAGTACGAAAGGAGCCAGGATTTGGGGTTGCTGGGTTTTGGAGAGCTACATCTCCTCCTCTGCAGTGTACACAATGCTGTCACCAGGCAGATGGTTTCTGGATCACATGGCCAGCATCACCAACAACCACGACACAGCTGTCTGGTGGCATGGAAGGGGTTATTTTATACATCATCATTATCATCCTCAACAACTTTATTTTGTTCCCACCTTTCCCCCAAAACTGGGACTCAAAGGGGCTTGCAAATTAATATATAGTTAAAACATACAAAACACAAAAAATAAAATAGAATTAAACTAGCAAAAACATTTCAATAATATTTAAACTACACAGTTAAAATGGTAAGAAACAGTACAGTTAAAACACTGTTAAGCAGTACAGCACTTCACCATTATCTTGGCAGAGATTCTAGCAGATGAATTATGTATTTGCTTTCTCATGGGAATGTTTTAGCCTACCTGGGGAAGGGGCACAGTCAGCATTATTTTCTTTAATTATTCCCCACAGCTTTTGGGGGACAGGAGTACAATCATGAAGTCAAAGGCTTTTACAGCCGGCATCCATAGGTTTTTTGTGGGTTTTTTTCCAGGTTGTGAGGCCATGTTCTGGAAGAGTTTATTCCTGATGTTTTGCCTGCATCTGTGGCTGGCATCTTCAGAGAATGGTGGGGTAGGAGTATGTGTGGGATTTATATACTGTGAACCCCTGTTGGGGAGGATGTGTACATTTGTGTATTTGAAAGGCTAGTTCCTAGGGTGGGAAGATATGCAAAGGAGGATTAGTGTCTGTTTGGCTAATGGTCCATTGTCTACTGGAAATCTCCCTGTCCCTGGGTGAAGTTCATTTGCATGTGTTGAGTTTCGATTTTGGTGTTTTTCAGGATTTACATATCCTCTCCAACAGGATCTCACAGTATATAAACCCTACACACCCCAACACCACCATTCTCTGAAGATGCCAGCCACAGATACAGGAGAAACGTCAGGAATAAACTCTTCCAGAACATGGCCTCACAGCCAAGAAAAAACCCACAAAAAACCTAGGAGTAGAATCCTTGTATACTAGATCAGTGGTGCTTAACCTTTTCTTTACCAGGGACCCCCTTTAAATATCTTTTGTTGCTGCAGATCCCCAAGACTTAACTCAAGATTTAAAACAACAACAACAGTAATAACACAATTGCACCATCCACGAAACCTTCCCTCAGAGGCACTGGAGGGGGAGAGAAGATTTCTCCTGCTTCTTCTTGCAAGTTTGCACCTGAAGCAAATGGAATGGCAATGTGCAGGCCAAGCCAGCCAGCCTTTGCCTTGGCTCCTGTCACGTGGCCACTCCACTGCAGGGAGGAGGTGGGCCGAGCAGCCCTCAAGGCTTCATGGACCCTCTGTGAGGACATTGTGGCCTCCTGGGGGTCCCCGGACCACAGGTTAAGAACTATACTAGACATTTCTTGGCCAGATTTGTTTAGAGGGGGTTTTGCCTTTGCCTTCCTCTGAGGCTAAGAGGGTGTGACTTTAGATACTCAAAGCTTCAGTTCACAACCTCTCCTTTGTTTTGCTTGCTGGTTAAACGGGTGTGTCATGCTCCTGCCTACAGACCTTGTATCAGCCCTGGAATAGCCTGGGTGGAATCCATTGCTTAGGGACATGATCCATCACCTGTCACCAGGGGATTCTGATTCCCTATTGGCTAAAGGATGTGTAACCTTTCTCTGCTATGAAACACCTGCTGCATCCATTAATGAGAAGTAGGGCTCCCCCACCACCTGCCGTGATGTGCGTCAGTCTCAGTATGAAATAGTACCAAGCCTCTGGAAAGCACAAACACCAGTAAGATGGGAACTACCAGTTGAAGCTATGATGATTAATGCATGAAGGCCCCCATATATCTGAGGAGCCACAAATATCTGAGTGATGAGAGCAGAGATCATGATCAGAAGAGTGTAATGGCTATTTCTACTGGTAATTAAGGTTTTCATTTATTTAGCCAGGGATGAAGATTGCATGCATGGCATCTTCAGAAAGCCCTCACCTTCTCCACACATCTGTTCAGTTCTTCATTGAGGGCTTCCTTCTCTTTCAGTAGCTTCTCATTTTTCACAATGACACTGGAAATCTCATTTTGGAAGTCGGAGAGATCTGGGCATCTGGGCAACTGTGGAAAGAAATCAACCTTAGGTGGGCAAGGGGAGCCAATTTAAAATGTAATTGGGAATGTGTATGTCTTAGAACAGTGGTTCCCAACCTTTGGTGCTCCAGGTGTTTTGGACTTCAACTCCCAGAAGTCCAAGCCAGCTTGGCCAATCATCAGAAATTCTGGGAGTTGAAGTACAAAACTTTTGGAGGACCAAAGGCTGGGAAGTGCTGCCTTAGAGAAGAGCCAGCATGGTGTAGTGGTTTGAATGCTGGGGCTATGACTCTGGAAACCAGGGTTCGAATCCCCACTCAGCCATGGAACCTTAGGCAAGTTACACACTCTCAGCCTCAGAGGGAGGCAAAGGCAAACCCCCTCTGAACAAATCTGGCCAAGAAACCCTGGTGAAAGGTTTATATTAGGGTTGCCATAAATCAGAAATGACTTGTAGGTGGCAGCAGCAGCAGCAGCAGCAACAACAACGTCTTGGAAATTAAAAATGGTACATTAAAAAAAAAAATTCCAAAAACGCTCTCAGTGATATAATGGATTGAACAATCCATTCAATACTTGGCTCCTTCAAATGCCATTTTTTTCTGCCAAAAAGTAAAGGGGGATTTTTAAAAAATTAGATTGCATTTATTTAAATGTATTTTTTATTTATTAAATTTATTGCATTGATTGTCCTGATGCATAACTTATCCTCTGGACAAGAGGCCAGCTTCAGGTCACAATATGAAGAAATGGAATGGTTTCCCATTGGCAAGAGATCAGACAAAGTTGCATTTTATCAACATATTCTGTTTAATTTATATACAGAACATATATTCTTGCAAACAAGCTTGTAAAATGTGGGCTAAACAAGTTAACTGTTCAATGGATTTGTAATTGGTTGACCGGCCGAACCCAAAGGGTGCTCAGCAGTGGCTCCTCTTCATCTTGGCAAGATGTGACCAGTGGGGTGCCACAGGGTTCTGTCCTAGGCCCAGTGCTATTCAACACCTTTATCAACAACTTGGATGAGGGAATTAGGGGCATACTTATCAAATTTGCAGATGACACCAAATTAGGAGGAGTAGCTAATACCCTAGAGGACAGGATCAAAATTCAAAATGACCTGGATAGACTGGAGAGCTGGGCCAAAGCTAACAAAATGAAATTCAATATGGAGAAATGTAAGGTACTGCACTTAGGGCGGAATAATGAAATGCATAGATATAGGATGGGAGAGACCTGGCTGAACGAGACTACGTGTGAAAGGGATCTAGGAGTCCTAGTAGACCACAAGTTGAACATGAGTCAACAGTGTGATGCGGCAGCTAAAAAGGCCAATGTGATTTTGGGCTGCATCAATAGAAGTATAGTGTCCAGATCAAGGGAAGTAATAGTGCCGCTCTATTCTGCCTTGGTCAGGCCTCACCTAGAATACTGTGTCCAGTTCTGGGCACCACAATTCAAAAAGATATTGACAAATTGGAGCGTGTCCAGAGGAGGGTGACTAAAATGGTGAAAGGTCTGGCCTTATGAGGAAAGACTTAGGGAGCTGGGTATGTTTAGCTGGAAAAAAGACGGTTAAGAGGTGATATGATAGCTCTGTTTAAGTATTTGAAGGGGTGTCACATTAAGGATGGAGCAAGCTTGTTTTCTGCTGCTCCAGAGACTAGAACCCGGAGCAATGCATACAAGCTCTGGGAACAGAGATTCCACCTCAACATTAGGAGGAACTTTTTGACAATAAGAGCTTTTCGGCAGTGGAACACACTCCCTCGGAGTGTGGTGGGGTCTCCTTCCTTGGAGGTCTTTAAACAGAGGCTGGATGGCCATCTGTCGGGGATGCTTTGATCGTGATTTCCTGCGTGGCAGGGGGTTGGACTGGATGGCCCTTGTGGTCTCTTCCAACTCTACAATTCTATGATTCTATGAACATATTATACAGAAAGCAGGGTTAGAGTGAGGGCAAATAGATATGAAACATACAAAAGCAGGATTGCAGCTAAGCATTAAGAAAACAAAAAGAATGACCACAGGTGATTTACATAACTTTGAAGTGGGTAATGAACATCAAAATACAGGTCAGCCCATATCCACAGATTCTGTATCCATGGTTTCACTTATCCACATCCGAAAAAATATATATTCTCTCTAGGCATTTCTAGGTCCTCCAGTGTAATTCTATGGTCAATGTCCAGCGTTTGTCTCATTGAAAATAATAGGGTTCCCTATTATCCACAGTTTCAGGTATCCATGGGGGATCTTGGAACATATCCTCCAAGGATACGGGGGGGGGGCGGGTCGACCTGTAGTTAAAGATTGCCTATACCTTGGCTTAGTCCTTAATCAAAATGGAGACTGTACTCAAGAAATCAGAAGACGACTAAGATTCAGAAGGTCAGCTATGAAGGAACTAGATAACATAGAATCATAGAATCATAGAATTGCAGAGTTGGAAGAGACCACGAGGGCCATCCAGTCCAACCCCCCTGCCACGCAGGAAATCTTGATCAAAGCATCCCCGACAGATGGCCATCCAGCCTCTGTTTAGAGACCTCCAAGGAAGGAGACCCCACCACGCTCCGAGGGAGCGTGTTCCACTGCCGAACAGCTCTTACTGTCAAAAAGTTCCTCCTCATGTTGAGGTGGAATCTCTGTTCCTGGAGCTTGCATCCATTGCTCCGTGTTCCAGTCTCTGGAGCAGCAGAAAACAAGCCTGCTCCATCCTCAGCGTGACATCCCTTCAAATACTTAAACAGGGCTATCATATTGCCTCTAAACCGTCTTTTTTCCAGGCTAAACATACCCAGCTCCCTAAGTCTCTCCTCATAAGGCATGGTTTCCAGACCTTTCACCATTTTAGTTGCCCTTCTCTGGACACGCTCCAATTTGTCAATATCCGCAAGCATAAATGCAACCAGACTTGTTTATCTTGGATTGGCCTTTTTAGTCATCAGTGCACTTGCAGAAAGCACAGGAGAGTCCTTCCTGAATCTTCGTTTGCGAAGAAAAGCCAGAGAGAGAGAGAGAGAGAGAGAGAGAGAGAGAGAGATCAAAGTCGGAAACATCCACGCCATAGCGTTTCCAATTTCTATGTACAGGTGTGAAAGCTGGACAGTGAAGAAAGTTAACAGCAAGAAAATTCATTTGAAATCTGGTGCTGGGGGAGATATCATGAACTGCTAAATAGACAAACAAATCAGGCTTAAACTCCCCTAGAAGCCAAAAAATGTTTAAACTGAGCCTATCTTATTTTGGACACATCACAAGGCAATGTGACTCACTGGAAAAGGTGGAGAGTGTCAAGTGTAAGGAAGTAGGAAAAGAGGGAGACTGCATGACAGGTGGATAGATTCAATCAAGGAAGCCATGGCTGTCCTGTTAGTGCCCCTAATGAGCCCCCATATCCAGAAACCCCAAAATTGGCTTATTAATAATTTGGCTTATTAATGCGCTCTTCCACGGGGAAGAGCAGGAAAATTTCAGGTACTCGCTATCTGGATCCCAAATAGACACATGTTGAAAGCCATGTGTTGCCCAAACGAAGGACTGCTGACAAATTCCAAACATAAGACGTCAAAAGGACATTGTCTGCACCACACAACCAAGTGACAGACAATGATTCCATTAAAGCAGATGGAGTAACCCTTTGTTTGAAGGTATCGAGCTTCCCTTCCCATATCACCTAACCATCAAAAGAGAGGCAGCTCAAGCTTTCATAAATCCAATCACCAAGATATTAAGAGTGGTTGCAACACATTAGCATCTTCGGGACACCTACTGTCTAACCTAGGAGTTTTATTGGAACTCATTGTGCAATCTTTGGAGACTCCTGGAATCTATTGTTTCAACCCATGAAACTTCCCCACCCGAGGGCATATTTTTGGTATAAATACCAGCCACAAATCATGCCTCATTGCACACAGAGCTTCTTCCTGGTGACGCTACGCCACTCTGTGTTAGCCATGTCAGATTCATCCATCCACGCTGCTGGTCTGCTTGATAACTTCGGACTACAAGACAGGTGTCATATCACCCCAGAAATCTCCCTGTATCCCTCTGGCAACCTCTCTTCTTCCATTCCTAATGGTCTTGTGTGAGTACTTCTTGCATGAATGTGTGCGTGCTTGGTGTTATTATTTTTAAGTCCTGAATAAATATCATTGTTAATTTTTCATTTTGCATTTGTGTGTGTCTGTTCAGTTAGTAGGGGTATAGTTGGCATAAAGATCCCTCTCTCTCTTGCCCCCTTTTTGCATTGCTAAGGTTGAATTGCTGCTAATTTCTCCAACATATTAAAATTTGACATTTTCTTGGAATTCCAAGTAACAGCTCTGAGTTTGCGAGACCTGAACAGCACAGTTGAGGACTGGGGCTCTTGGAGGTCTCTCATTCATAGGGTCACCGTAAGTTGAAGTCAACTGGATGGCAGATCGCAACAACACATGGAATTTATTATGACCCTTGGGCAGAATTAATTGGTGATGGCTGCTTGTAGACTTTTGGGAAATCCCCTATGGTGGGTGTTACAGTTGGCCACCTTCATGCCCACTGCAGCCGACTTTCTGTGAGGATCTCACCTTGCTGTTGTTAATTGCCATGAAATCAACTTCGACTTAGGGAAACCCTATGAATGAGAGACCTCCAAGTCATCCTACGCAGGTCTTACAAGCTCAGGGCATGCTTGATTGAGTTTATCCACCTGTAATACAGTCTTCATCTTCTCCCATTGCCTTCCACCCTAACATGAATATTGCCTTTACTAGAGGGTCATGTCTTCTCATGACACGTCCAAACTACGACAGCCTCAATATAGTCATCTTGGCTTCTAGGGAGAGTTCAGCCTTGATTTGCTCTTGGACCCATTTATTTGTCTTTTTGGCACTCCACACTCCAACACCACATCTTACATGAGTTGATTCTCTTCCTATCAGCTTCCTTTGCTGTCCAGCTGCTTGTGTGCATTGCTGCTGTTGGAAAAACTTTGAAAGAAAATACCCTATTGTCACCATTTTTAAATCCTAATGATTTCTAGGAAGGACTGCAGCTACACATCTGAGTGATCCACACCAGGCTCTTGCAGACTGTTCCTCTGGAACAGATCTCCTCTTGAATGGACTTGCTCATACCTGCTTTACCTTCTCCAGTTCTTCCTTGAGGAAACTGTTCTCCTGTTCCAGAGCCTGGGCTTGAACCCTGAGCTGGGAGAGCTCTGTCTCCAAGGACGAGACCAGTGTTGAGGACTAGAAGCAAATCACAGAAAATGTAAGTTTGGGTTAAATTTTGGGTGCAGGAGAAGATGGGAAAATCTCTTTTGGCTCAACTCAAAGGAGGAGAAGGAAAATGGAAAACAGCAGCAAAGTGAAGGGAAGTGACAGATTTGGGCCCTTTGGGCCCATAACCGGACATGTTAGCGCCTGGACCTCTTGACATGCTCAGAGGGACCAGTGCGCTAACGTGTCAGGAAGTTCTTTCAGAACATTAGGGTTCCCCAACCTCCATGTAGATTAGCTCTGACAATAATCTAGACAACAGCCTCAGAAGGGCAGGCAAATATTATTCCCCCTTCCCAGTACAGGACGGGGTTGGGGAGCAGCAGCTTGTGGAGACACTGAGAGCATTAGCTTGCCTAAAGGCACCTTGTGAATATACAGTATAGCAGAAGTGAGAATTGAATGCTCTGCCTGAACTGCAGCAGCATCCATTAGAGCTTGTAATACCTGGCTTTTATAATTCTCCAGCTCTTCCTTGAGCTGGCAGTTCTCTCTCCCGCATTCTTCTGGTCCACACTTGCCAACATCCTTTTCCCGCTGCCGAAACACCTTCCTCAGCTGCTGGTTAAGATCTTGGATGTCCGCCTGATGTGGGGAGTTTCTATGGCCGAGTTTGGCATTTTCCATTTCTAGCTGACGATTCCTGGCTCTTAGTTCAGATGCCTGTTTGGAGAGTAAGAGCCCAGACAAAACACACACATTATTTCTTAGGAACTATAATTGAGCTTCAGAGGCAGTTCCTAGCCGAAGGGAGTGGTTTTCTCCCTTCTCCTGGCTTGGCAGTGCTGCTTCTGCCCGCTCTCCCACTTGCCTGTCATAAGAAGAGGCGCTTGAAGAAGCAACAGAAGCGATGGGTGAGTGGGAGAGCGAAGGAGGCAGCACTGCCAAGCCAGGGGAAAGGAAAAAACCTCTCCCTTCTGCTGGGAGCTGCCTCCAGAGCTTAAAAATTAGTCACAGTGGCGATGGTGGCAGATGAAACTATGCAGGGACAGTGAAGACACGGTACCCCACATCCCTGCAGAGAATACCAATGCGCAGAGCTTCGGGAGTTTTTGTCCCACATGTAGACAAGCCCCAGGTCACATTTGCACCAGAACTTCCAAAAACTCAGTTCCTCAAGCACTCCCACCTCCAGAGTTGCTTTCATACGCCCATGTGGGATTTAAAGTCTCCTAATAAACACGGAAGAGAAAAAAGGAAGGGGACTCACCTGCTTCTTAAAGTTTTCAGCTATCTTCTGCACTGCCACTTTCTCTTTCTGTACGGTCCCAATTTTATGCCTAAAAGATGCACGCAGACAACAAAACTTTTATCCTTTGCAGTATAGTACAGTATTTATTTATTTTTTTATATCACTTTTCTGTAAAAATGACCAAGTTAGTGCATAAGTTAGTGCTATTCTAATAAAAGCAATTTCAAAATAAAATAATACAACAACCACATTGCTTTAAAAAAAATGAAAAGACCAAGTAAAGAAAGTGTATCTTTACAGTTTATAGAACAAGAGTGGGTAACCTCTGGCAACTTAAGGCCTGAATTCAATTTCAGAGTAGTTTTTGAGGGCCGCATTCCTGTGGTAGATGGAGTCAAAGGCAAAGACTGAGATAAAAAATACCAGCATGTTTTAGCTTAACACTCTTACTGCCAGTAGCTAAGCCTTAGCAAAGGCATTTCAACAGAGGTTACCAAAAGATGATGTCATGGGGAAGGCAGTCATGGCCAACTAGGGAACATCCAGGTGGCTAGACAGGGATCTCAGCAAATCTTGATGGATTTTGTCATGATGGGCAGTTTTCACAATATGTACAACCCATTTTGTCCTTCGATGGAGGACCATTGCCTCCCCAAAATAGTATTCTATGGTGAACTCGCCACAGGTCAGCGTAAGAGGGGTGCTCTAAAAAAGCGATACAAGGACTCCCTGAAACAACACCTCAGGCTTGGCCAAACTGATCACCAACAATGGTCCGCCCTGTCCTCACGTCAGGAGGCATGGAGACACACTATCCACAATGCTGCAGCCTTATTTGAGAACTCACGCCAATCAAGTCTTGAAGAGAAACGACAACGCAGAAAGAATCACAACCTGGAAACATCACCCCAGGAAACCTTCTGCTGTCCTTTCTGCAACTGGACTTGTCTATCTCGGATTGGCCTTTTTAGTCATCAGCACGCTTGCAGAAAGTGCGGGATGTGTCCTTCCTGAATCTTCGTTTGCGAAGAGAAGCCAGAGAACAACTCATCAAAACAAATCTGTCCAAGACGAAAACAAAAGAAATGGCTCTGTTTCTACAGGAATTAGTCAAGAGCCCCGTTCTCATCACCCACCCATTCTGCAAGAGTTAGAGTAGAGATGGAAAATATTTTTTTAGTGGAGCTGAAATTCTTGCTAAAATTATCCATTTTGGTACTTCTCATTGTGAGACAAAGCACATCTAGCCTCAGAAACTGGTATATCTAAGGTCTGTAACACTTTTTGAAGAAACAAAATACAGGTTGCCCCGCTGTATCCATAGGGACTATGTTCCTGGATTTAGTGCAGATATGTGAAGCCACATATAATAGTGAACCACCATAGAATACCACATAATTGCACTGCAGAACCTAGAAAATGCCTAGAGAGGAACTCTCTAAGCATCTGGCACGACTCTATGGTCAACCTCCAGTAGAAGCTGACCACAGAGTTGCGCTGGAGGACCTCCTGATGCCTAAAGAGACCATCCCCAGCTCAACTCTATGATCCTCCAGATGCCTAGAGAGATCTCCCCCACAACTGCAGGTAAGTGAACATGGGTCCTGAACCCACGTAAACAGCGGTGGGGATGGGGGTGACCTCTAGGTACAAAATCATACTTTTTTTTTTTTTACAAAATATGAATGGCTAAAAATGTGTACAGCTGAGAAACATCCACAAAAATACTTCAGTCAGGGAAAAATGTGTATGAAAATATGTGCACTAAAAAGCAAATAAATAAGTGCATATATTATGGCAAATGCATATGGATTTTCATGTAGGAAGTAAAAAAGAAGGCTTGCAACCTGACAACAAAGAGGAATACATGTGGGACTTGGTGAAGCACAACAAAAAACTGAATGGAGTTTTCCCCATCCCAAGTTTAGAGAGACCTACCAGAGTTCTTCTTGGGACCCATTCAACTCCCTCAGTCGTAGGTTGGAAATGTTCCCTTCCTCATTTAACAAAGCAATTTCATTCTTCAAAGCAGCATTTTCTTCTCTAAGATGCTCAGCTTCACATCTGGGGTGCAAAACACACAGCCTTTAAGATACCCGAGTGCCAATGGGATGTCTCCAGCTTGGCTTTGTGAGTCAAAGAGTACTTATTATATGGACCCAGCATTCTCCCAACCTTGAGAGAGCCATTCCCGCCATGCTATTGTCTAATCTAACAAGAATACTAAGCCTCTTTCATGAAAATGTTGTGCACTGCCAAAAGTTCTGGGACATTTTGTGGGACAAACATTCCAATCTTGGCAGATCCCAGGATAGGCCTATTAGACTGCTGTAGATCTAGAGAAGAGCTTGGAGAGGTTATTATTATTGTTATTACAGTAGCACCCCCGTATCCGCAGGAGATTGGTTCCAGGCCCCACCGTGGAAAGTGAAATCTGCAGAAAATAGCTAACACCGCCACCACTGGAACCCTCCCAAGGAAAGGAGGGAGGTGAGCTTGCCTCCTCCCACCGTCCCGTGCCCGCTCTGGAATCCACCCCTCTTGGAGAAGGGAGGGGGGAGGTGGCCTCTCCTCTTCCCCCTCCCTCCCCCACCAGATCTGCCTCGCCGGAACTCCCCCGTGAGCTCGCCTCCTCCCTCCCTCCCCCACCTGCTAGCTCCGCCATGCTGGAACTCTCCTCCCTCCTGCCCGCCATGCCAGAACCCCCCCACAAGCTCGCCTCCTCCCTCCCCTCCCACCCACCCTGCCGTCGCCATCCGCAAATAATTGAATCCATGGATGGTGAATCAGCAGATGTGGCAGTACTACTGTATTATGGATTATAACTCCCTGTAGCTGTGCTGATTGAGGGTTGTAGTCCAAAACAGTAACTTTTTCAAGCTCTAATCTTTTGAACAAATCCTGCCAAGAAAACCCCATGATAGGTTTGCCTTAGGGTCACCATAATTTGAAAGCAGCTTGAGGGCACACAACAACAACAATCAACAGCATGTCCTGGAACACACTGAACAGTCTCCCAGCAGCTTTGCATCACAGGGGTAAACCGGTAGGACATATTTTCAGCAAAGCCCACCTGCTGGCAAGAGGAGACCCCAATAAGATGCTAACATCCATTCAGGATTTCTCCAGGAAAAAAATCTGAGACTGTCATATACTGACCCATTTTCATTCATCCACCAGTTGAGCATAATTAGTTGCTTAAGATCTCACTACATAGAATCATACAGAAAGAAATGCTGTTCTACCAACTGAAATTACTGTATACACATTCAAGGCAGAGAAAACAAGATTGTGACAGAAAAGTGGTATAGTAATAGACAAAGTATAGAGTAGCATCAAACAAAGCTTCACATCAATCAGGCTTGTGCAGTCGATGACTGGCAACCCAACCAACCAAGCAACCAACCAACTTGGATTAGTACTGTAAGACACACCCACCCACCAAAACATCCAGCCAGCCACTGTTTTCCCAAACCCAGAGTACGGTTTATAGTTATTGCTTCTTGTTAGAAGGCCAGAACACGTTGGTCCTCTAGCTAAAGTTAATCTACTTGTTAATACAGGAAGGGTGAAGAAGTAACAGTAGTAGCGGTTATGAGGTGCCGAGTGAGGCTGTAGGTGGTTAGTGTTCAGAAAAGCAGGTCAAAGTGCCAAAATATTAGGCTGTGGCAGGATCCCACATTACCTCAAGAACTCAAGCTTCTGCCGCTGCTGAACACAGGTGCTCTGCAAGTCATGGAGTGCTGCGTTCAAGTCATCCCTCTCCTGCGCATGGGTGCCTTTCTGCTTCAGCAAGGCAGCTATTTTCTCTCTCAACTTTCTGTTGAGCTCGTGAAGACCCTTCTTCTCTGCCTCCACCTCCTTGGCAGCACTCTCACAGCGGCTGTGTCGGCTACCCTTCAGGGATTTCAGGTTTGCCACAAACTCTTCTAGCTTACCCAGCCTGCTTTGCAAAACCAGGTTGGCGCTTTGCAGCTCAGCATTGTCCAGCACCAGCTGGTCACGAACCTCTTCCAGCTTCCTGACTTCCTCCAGCAGTTGTACTTTTTCCTCTTTCAGCGTGAGGCTTTCTTGGTCGGCATCATCTAGCTGGCACTGCAAACTGATGAGTTTGGGCAGGTATCCCTCCAGCTTATTGTTCCGTTCAAGTAGCTTGATCATCTCCGCTTTCAGGACTTGGTTTTCCAGCATGAATTCTTCTGGCAATGCCCGTGCTTTGGGCTGCAATCTGGAACTGGCCTCTTTCTCAGCGTTCATGTCCCAAAGCTCAGGCACCAAGTATTTCAGCTCTCCTTTCTCCATTCCCACTGCTTCTCTGTGGTCCATCTCAAGCTGCAGAGATCCAGCACTCATCTCCTCCATGTTTAATTCAGCCTCCAGGGTTTCAGTAAAGGGCTCCTTGCTTACCGCTGTACAGTCTGCGTGCAATTTTGCAACATCAACCATCTCCCAAGGGAATCTTTCCTCACCGTCATCTCTTCCACAGGACAATGTGTTCGGCTGGGGAATGGTCTTCAGGATCTCATCCAGCTCCTTTTGGACCTGGGAAGCCATGTCCTGTCGATCGTGAGCTGCTTGGTCACACTCAGCTTCGAGGAGGCTGATCCGCTCTTCAAGGAAAACCTGCTGAGCTTTGAGGGCTTGATTCTCTGCCCTCATTTCTTCATAGGCCTTCTCCAAGACAAGAGAAGTCTCCATGTTTTCTTCAAACATGGTTCCTTCAGTTTCCAACACAGGACATGCACTCCCATCTGGCTTTTTAATTCCACTTTCTAGTTTTACTTGGTAGTCTTCTTTATCTGTTGTATGTAGGAGCTCAGAGTCAACCAATGAGTCTGGAAACAAAGGTGTGAAACCAGGGAACCGGTTTAGCTCTGTCTCTGGCTCTTTTGGGAACTTACTCCTCAGAGAAAGTGTTGCCACCTCACCTTCACCTGATGGCTCTTGGAACGCTTCCTGGTTTGGGAGAATATCTATCACTTCTCCTGGCTCCTGAGATTTGTCAGGATCTGGAGAATCACCAGCCAGTGTTCCCATTTCTTTGCCTAAAAAGCCTAAATTGCTTTGCAGTTTGGAACGCTGTTGCAATTCTTGCTGGAGTTCTTCAATTTTACTTTCAAGTGTTGATATTTCTGATCTCAATGCTTCTTGTTTTGCTGCTGCTCTACTGAGCACCTCTTGCTTCAAATGCTCTGCAGCAACCAGCCTGGAACTTAGCTCCTTCTTCTCATGGGCAAACTCAGCCTCCAGCTTGTCAAGTTTTTGGAGAACCTGCTTCCGATCTCCCTCAACTATAGACATTTCCTCTTCTCTTTTCTTCAGTTCCTGCTCATGGGTGGCTTGAGTTTCCAAGAGTCTCTCATGGAGTTCATCTTCTTGTTTCTTCACACCCTGAAGCTCTTTCTGAAGCTGCTCTTTCTCCAACACCAACGAGTTCACACACTCCTTGAAATTCTTCTCCAGAAGGTCCTTCTCTTGGGCTAGTGTTGAAGCAACAGACCTCTCTTTCTCCAGCATTTCTTTCCATCTCTCCTGGGCCTCAGCCCCATCCTGGACAATTTCATCTTTTTCAAATTCCCACTGGGATTTCTCCTCACATTGTAGCTCGGAAAGCTCCAGCATCTCTCGCTGGTAGCGTTCCTCAAGTCCTTTCACAGCTTCCCCGTACTTGCTCGCAAGCGCCTGTCGGTCGACGGCAAACCGCTCCTCTTTCAAAGACATCCTTCCATTGAACTCATTTTCCATTTTTGCCCTAAATGTGGTCAACATAACACATTACTGAAATCTCTACGAGTTCTGGAACAAAGGAATGCAGGTCACCTAGTACAGACTAATCCTTAGCCTTTTTAAAAGTCCCGGGGCTTAGATTTTCCTTGTTGTTTTCCAGGCTGTGAGGCTGTGTTCTGGAAGAGATTATTTCTGAAGTTTTGCCTGCATCTGTGGCTGGCATCAATGCCAGCCACAGATGCAGGTGAAACATCAGAAATAAATTCTTCCAGAACACAGCCTCACAGCCTGGAAAAAAACCAAGGAAAATCTATGGATGCCAGCCGTGAAAGCCTTCAACTTCCTGGGGTTTAGCTTTAGCCCCAAACTACAACATGGTACCTACAGGCTATGCTCTGCCTTGCAACACCACCCAACCAACACCCACACACATACTGTCAAGGATTGTAAAGTACATGTGTAGAAAAGGAGCTATGGCCAGTAGAGACCAGTAGAGATAGGTATGAGCACAGCTGGTATTTACTGTGATTGTGTGCTCAGAGTATGATGTGTGGGAGTTACTGTAGCATTGACTGTACAACTCATATCTCCATGGGAAAGGATTGTACAAACTATGAGCTTGGGAAACAACTATGTGGGTATGATTGTAAAACACATCATGTTATGTATAAATGTTATGTAGCATGGAGCCCTGGTGGCGCAGTGGTTAAATGCCAGTACTGCAAGTTACCACGTTGCAAGTTCAATTCCAGCGGGCTCCAAGGTTCACTCAGCCTTCCATCCTTTCGTAGGTCAGTAAAATGAGTACCCATCTTGTGGGGGCAATTAGCTAACACACATTGGAAACTGTTTAATGCAGTGTAGATGTGTAAATTGCTATTGCTTAAAAAACAATTTGTAAGCCGCTCTGATAGCCTTGTGGCTGAAGAGCGGGGTATAACTAACTAAAATAAATAAATTAAATAGCAGTGCAATCCTTTGTCCAACTCTCTTGAGTCTTCTTGCCATTTTTGCCTATCTTGTAACATGCATCATTTATGCTTGAATGGATCCTCATGGATCCACTCTGCATATACTCTGCTATGATCTAGTAGAGACTTGTAGTTTAGACACATGCTGTGTCTGAGTGCCTTATTAGCAGCCTTACACACACACACACACACAGAGTTTAAAATAGGTGGACTTTCAGAGGCATACTGTGTGTTCCCTTCTCTTTAATCTGTGTACAATACCTAGAAAATGGCAATAGCAACTGATCTCAACAGTGCACCAGCAAACATGATATAAATCCATGATTGTGACCAGGATTACTTTCAATTAGTGGTACCTGTACGAGGCTGGCCCATGCACAACACCAGCATTGGCAAGGAAAGGAACAGGGCAGGGGGAGAATAATCCACCTTTCCAATCCATTTGGTGGGAGAAATTGCTCAGTTCAAACACTGGCACTCTCTATTGTCCATGGAAGCCAGGACCAATGAAAGGTCTCTCACGCAGCCCACACAAGGAAACTATATAGGGTTAGATCTGGAGTTTCATTCTATTGGGAGGAACTAAAAATGGTTCTCCTCATGGGAAGCTTCAACCCCAGAAGCCAGAGAGGCAACTTTCGCCAAATCTCCTTCCAGCCTGTTGCCTTTTCCACCTAAGCAGCTCCAAAGGGTTAGGAGACTTTCTGGGACAACGGAGAGGAAGCCGTGCCATGAGCGGCAGGGGGGTCCTTCCATTTGTGGAAGACAACTTGGAATCTAAGAAATAGGATTTACTGTGGCAGGGTGTAAAGATGTCCCTGTCAGATATTCCAAGCCCTCTGCCACCCACAATGGAACTGTTTTTTTGTTGACTCGGAGAAAAAGGAAGGACAATCCAACCAGCAGTAGCAGCTCGTGGCTTCTATGTCAGTGGGGCAGTGAATATGCTGCATATTTTAGTATGAACTTTAAGGCTGTTAGCCAAGGTGCGAGATTCCCCAAAGAGCTTAAAGGGACTGGACAGCAACTTTACAGTTCAGACTAAATGCTAGAGTGGATTCTTTTCAGGCTCGTTTGGTGAAAACAAGGGAGACAGGGCCTTTTCAGCAGCTGCTCCAAGACTCTGGAACTCCCTCCCTAGGGAGGCCACAATGGCCCCATCCTTGCACTCCTTCTATCATCAAGTGAAAACATTTTTATACTGTCAGGCTTTTAGAAATTGACTGGGGTGGGGTTTTAATGCCGGGCAGTGCCGTTTTTAAGGTTTGCATGTAGTCTTTTAATTAATTTTAATGTTGAATGTTTTTAACCTTATCAATTGTTTAATAGCTTTGTAAATCACTTTTATATTTATACTTTTATTGAAGATTTTGTATAGTTTAAAATCTGCATTGTTTTTAAATACAGTCGGACCCCTGTATCCGCAGAACCAATATCCAGTTTCATTTATCTGCGGGACACAAAAAGAGGAACACATACCATAGTCTTCCTAGAAAATACCTAGAGAGGCACCCTCTCTAGACATTTAAAACTCTATGGTGTTTTAAACTAGAAGTCCCATTATTTTCAATGGTGTTCACTGTTATCCATGGTTTCCAATATCCGCAGTAAGTATGGGACCTGAACCCCAGCAGATATGGGGGTCTGGCTGTATATTGTTAGATACTTTCAGTTTCATTCTTGAGAGTAAGGGGAGAAAATGAATGTGAATGAATGATTCATCAGCTGCCACTGCCCCTTTGCGTGGCCACGACCGGCGGGGTGGGGGGACCTCTCACCTCTGTTCCTGGAGCTCCTGAAGATGCTTCCCCACCAGGTCTTGCTCCAGCTGCTCCTTCTCCCGGGCGTGCTCCTCCAACAACTGTTGCAGCTGCTCCTGGAAACCATTTTCCAGCTCTGCTCTCTCCTTCTGGACATTCTCTGCTAAGCTTCTCATCTTCTCCTCCATCCAGACTCTAGCCTGGACCAACTCTTCCCGCTCACGGCTAAAGCTCTCCCGTGCCTCTTCCAGACGTGTATGAAGCTCCCTCTCATGCTGGAGATTTAAGTGCTCCTTGAGGTCGGCCTTCTCCTCCAAGGACACCCGCAGGCTGCTCTGGGATTCTGCCTCCTGCTTGGCTCTCGCCAACTCTCCCTGAAGCTCACCGACTTGGGCCTGCAGGTGTTCCACTTGCTGCTCCAGGCTTTGCCGCTCCTCGCTGAACTTCCGCTGGAGGTCCTCTCGCTCCTTGTTGGAGATGGTCTGGGCCTCCTCAAGCTGCTTCTTGTAACGGTGCATCTGGGAGAGAGCCAGAGAAGAAAACAAAAACAATGTCAACTGGCTAGCACTTCTGCAAAGGCTGTGGCAGGCAACGGCAGGCAGGGAAGTGGAAGACCTGGAGGATTCATCAGGGTTGGCTTGTTTAAAGGTTAAAGGTTTGTTTAAACCAGGTTTGTTTAAACCATGGTTTAAACCAAATCACTTTTTAAAAACTCCTGTTTTTTTAATTGATTATTCATATTACTATTATTATTACTGTTTTCCAACACACTTACTGGAACAACAATGACTGTTTGAATTTAAAAATTTCAACTTTAACAGTTTATTGGCAGTTTTTCATTTAGACTGGTATCCTGTGTCAGTTGCTCCTTTTTAATCACTTTACTTTTATACTGCAAGAAATGCCATCAGAAGCAAATTCTTCAATTAACATAAGTTCAGCCATAACAGCTTGTTTTAAAAGAACAGTTTTTAAAAGAACAATTATTATTTAAGCTAGAGCCATAACATCTGAACTGCATTTTGCTACTTTATTTTCTGATTTAGTTCTATATTAGTTTTAATGCAAAAAATTTAAAAAATGGTTTCAACAATTTGTTTTTTAAAAAAATCTTAAAATGTTTTCCCCCCAATCCTGGGATTAATGCAAACAATTACAGGTCAGGATAGGCAAATGACCGCCTCTGGGTTGGTAAGTGGAACCTAGGGCACTCCACCTTCAATGGAAATTGCTCCACAAAGCCTCTGGCGCGAGGGGCACTATTTGTTATTTTTATGTGATTATTTTTAGGCCAAAGGGCCTTAAAAAAATAAACAGGAAATAATTGGCCAGCCATTTCCTGTTTATATTTTTAAAAGGTTCTTTTTGGGAAACTGCATAAAAACAGGAAACTTCATCCCATTCAAGGGTTTCCAGGGTGCACTATTTGCCATTTTTGGCTCCCAATTATTTTGGGATGCTGGAACATGTCTGAGCAGGAATTATGGTTCTCCAAGGTTTGGGGAGGCCACAAAGGGTTCCTGGACCCACAGAGGTTGGCCATCCTGCAGCATGGTGCAGCGCATAGAGTACTTAAGCAAAAGTAAAAGCCAGATGACTGTAACTACTATCGGGAGGTCTTGCAAACTCCATGGGAACCTGGTGGCACAGTGGTTAAATGCCGGTACTGAAGCCACAACATTTTGAGTTCTATCCTATAGCGCTCAATTGACTCAGCCTTCCGTAGGTCAGTAAAATGAGAACACAGCTTGTCGGGGGCAATTAGCTAACACATTGTAAACCGCATAGGGAGTGCTTTGCACTGATAAGTGGTATAGAAATATCAATAATAATGCTAATGGACAAAACCTTCTTAGTAGATCCCCTGACATGGGGCAGAACCAAGGAAGATGTGGCAGACCCTAAGGCTAGGACGATGCCCCACATCCAGGAGACTTGCATGATCTGGCAACCTAATGTGTCTCAACCGGACTGAGCGCCCTGGACTTTAGACCCATTGAAAGAACCTAGAATCATAGAATCATAGAATTGTAGAGTTGGAAGAGACCACGAGGGCCATCCAGTCCAACCCCCTGCCATGCAGGAATACGCAATCAAAGCATCCCTGACAATCTTCAACAGGGACTCAGTATATAAATCCCCCACACACCCACACCACCATTCTCTGAAGATGCCAGACACAGATGCAGGCGAACCATCAGAAATAAACTCTTCTAGGACACGGCCTCACAGCCTGGAAAACCCCCACAAAAACCTGTGGATGCCGGCAATGCAAGCCATCGACTTCACAACCTCAGAATCCTCAAGAATAACATGACTGTACAAAATCTCTCATGCCAAGGTCCTGCTAGGCAAGCTGACCCATAACTAGAAAGTCCATTAGGAATGGTACTCTGCAGAAGGGCTCCAGTTTGGACGGCTGTCTGCTAGGCATCGTTTTGCTCAGGGACAGGCCAAGTGTGGCCCATGGGCTGCAGGCAATCCCAGGTTGTTGTTTTTTTTTGGGGGGGGGGGGCTGAAAAGGGGCTTGAAAAAAAATACCCTTGGCCTCCAAATGTCCCTAAATGCCATCTAATGGGTGTGAGGGCATATTTGCCACATTTATGCCCCTTCTCTCTCCATTTTAGGCCCCAGAGAGGCCTTTTTAAAAATAAAATGGAAGTGAGCAGGCAGCAAGTTCCTGGTTACCCCCTGCTGTAAAAAAAAA
Organism: Gambelia wislizenii; assembly: GCA_030847615.1. Taxonomy (NCBI): domain Eukaryota; kingdom Metazoa; phylum Chordata; class Lepidosauria; order Squamata; family Crotaphytidae; genus Gambelia; species Gambelia wislizenii. Next base: position 495,487,540 of record JAUMIR010000001.1, on the reverse strand, counting down.
AAGGGTCCCTCATGGGCTTCTCCTTACCTCTGGGTTGGGGGGAGGCAACCCCCCCCCCGAGCAAAATGTTATCATATCTCCTAGAAGATGTTTGGGGGACAAAAAAGTGCTTTGCTTTGCTTTTTTTGCAGGGAATGCCATGAGGATGTGGCCTTCCATGGTCTTTTGGAGGACTCAGGCAGCTCCAGCCTATGACAGTTGCCCATCCCTGGCTTAGGGGAAGGTTTCCTGCAGCACCAGGGGTTGGACTTGATGACCTTTAAGAAACCTCCCAATTCTTATTTTTCTGTGGAACTCTCAGTGGGTGTCTGGAAGCTGCTGACGCAATGTTTCCTAGCCTAGACATCTTCTGGACAGTTCCTTCTTTGTTCAGCGCTAGAGCCTCTGAAGATTGCTGGATGGTCTCTCTGCATCAGAAACACACAGCTACATGCAACTGTCTTTTTTCTGATTTTCTCTTTTCTGGGTGGAAGAAGAGAACTAGCCTCAATCCCGTTTTTAATTAGCAATAATTGCGCCTTGGATTAACCTCATTGGCTACAATACCGCTACAGTGCAAAGTGTCACATTTATTGGCTCTCACGTCAGTGGGGCAGTGAATCCACCCCGAGTTTTAATCTAGGCTTTAAAGCAGCTCCCCAAGATGCTATTTCTAAATAGAACCAGGACATTGGACAGATCCTTTAAAGCTAGTCAAAACCTGGAATGAATTCACCACCCCACTGACATGGGAACCACTGGAAGCATTACTTGCAGCCTCACTAGAATCTCCCCATATCTTTTTCCTGCTCCCTCCACAACAGCCTTCAAATAGTTAACCCATAGTTTACTTTTTAATTATTATTTTAAGAAATAAAGAAATAAAGCTCCAATCTTGTCTTTCTTATGCCTTCCTGAGTTTGACTGATTTATATCCTGCCTTTTCCCTTGGCCTCAAGACAGCTTACCAGAATTAAAACAGGGGAAGATCATAGAATCATGGAGTTGGAGGAGACCACAAGGGCCATCTAGTCCAACCCCCTGCCATGCAGACAGACATGATCAATTCATTCCCAACAGCCATCCAGCCTCTGTTTAAAAACCTCCAAAGAAGGAGACTCCACCACACTCCCAGGCAGCAGCCATTCCACTGCCAAACAGCTCTTACTGTCAGGAAGTTCCTCCTAATGTTTAGGTCAATTTCTTTTCCTGTAGTTTGAGTCCATTGCTCTGTGTCCTAGTCTCTGGAGCAGCAGAAAACAAGCTTTCTCCATCCTCAGTATGACATCCCTTCAAATATTTAAACATGGCTATCATATCACCTCTTAACCGTCTCTTTCCAGGCTAAACATATCCAGCTCTCTAAGCCACTCCTCATAGGGTATGCCACTAAAGCAGTTCAATTAAAATGTAATTAAACTATCAGCAGCTATTTGAAGGACTGTATCTCCTTGTACGAGCCCATTAGAGCTATAAGATCTTCTGGAGAGGCCCTTCTCTCTGTCCTACCACTTCTGTCATTTGATGGGAACGAGGAAGAGGGCCTTTTCGGTGGGTGCTCCCAGACTTTGGAACTCCTTCCCTAGAGAGGTTAGGATGGCCCTGTCTTTGCTCTCTTTCTATAAGCAAATTAAAATTTTCTTAATTAAGCAGTTCATGATATACGTTAATGAACAATCATACTAAAACATTAATTTAAATTGAAGACATAGCCGTGTTAGGCGAACTGTAATAATGATAGAAATATAACACAGCCATTTAAAAAGACCTTCAGCAATGGACAATTAACACTCAAAAGTCTTGGGTAAACAGAAAAGTCTTCTCCTGTCAGTAGAAAAAGAGTAGAGAGGGCTGACCTAGCTGCCTCTGGGATGGAAATCCATAGCCTGGGGGCAACCACCGAGAAGGCTCTGTCATGTGTCCTCACCAACCATGCATGTGAAAGTAGTGGGGCCAAGAGAAATCTCTCCCCTGAGGATCTTAAAACTCAGGCGGGGTCTTGCCAGGAAATATTGCCTTTCAGATAGTCTGACCTAGGTAGTATGGGGATCTATAGGTCATAACCAGCACTTTGAATTGTGTTGGGAAATGAAGCCAGACTTTCATGGAAGAGGAAACCCAAAGCCAGCCACCTTCACCTCCTGTTACCACCCCTGCTCTGTGGCTTGTGTCAACAGTGAGACTGTCAAACTGCCCCCAGAAAATTGTGTTCTGAGAGTGATTTGCTGCAGCAACGTTCCTAAGCTGTGGATGCCATCCTCTTGGGTATTATATTGAACATATTCATTTTGGACCAGGAAGCAGCTTTCCTCCAGCAAAACAGAACCAAAGGCATATCAGCCCCCTCTAGTAGGAGATTCAATCCATTCCAGTAATGTGTATTCTGAACGTGCATAGTGACAGCCTTGGACAGAGACTAGCAGCATGTAGGATTCCAGGCTAAAGTGGGAGACACTTACCATGTTTTCAAGCTCCTGCTGTAAGTTGTGGATGTCTCGGTGGTGCTGATCTTTCATTTGTTCGATCACCATTTCGGCTTCTATGCTCATATTCAGTGGGTTGCAATCCTCAGAGGCAGGCTCTAGAATTCAAATCAGCAAAGAAATACACATCTTTGTGGGGTTTCCATTAATGCTATGTGCTGGCAAATAAAACTCATGGTTCTTTATGGCCAAAGGACTGGGCCCACTTGATGCAGAGAAGTGGAAACTGCAGGATATATTTTGTTATATTGTTCCTTCCATTATGACCTCCAATGCTGCTTTATTAGTCCAATATCACCAAGTACAGTCAGATCCCCATATCTATGGGGTTTGGTTCCCAAACTTACCATGGATATTGGAAACTGTGGATAACAACGAACCCTATTAAAATAGAGGACTTGCAGCAAAAACATACCATAGAGTTGCATTGGAGGACCTAGAAGATGCCTTGAGAGGATGCTCCTCTAGGCATTTTCCAGCATGACTCTATGACATGTGTCCCCTATTTTGTGTCCTGCAGATAACTGAAACTGCGGATATTGGTTCTGCGGATATGGGAATTTGACTCTATACTGGGGAGAACTAAAGCATTTTAGAATCATAGAGTTGTTTACCATGACTGCACTCAACTCCACCATCATCCAGCTCCTGGTAGAGGGAATTTTTCAGGGAAGGCCGGACAACTCTGCCTTGGGTCTGATATTCCACTAGCTGAGACTGTAGCTCGTCGATTTGATCTTGGAGTTCCTGGATAAGGTTCAACCAACAGCTTCAAGACAAGCCCAACATAACAAGCAACCCTAACAAAATCCCTCTCCCTTCTTCTGCCAGCAGGCAAAGACCTTTTTGTTCAAGCAGGCTTTTAAGGAGCCATTTAATTGCCTGCAAGGAGGCTTTGGGTGGGGTGGGCTGTACTCTAGTTTTAATGTTTTGCACATGTTTAGATTACAGTCAGCCCTCTGTATCCATGGATTCAACCATCCATGGCTTGAAAAATATTCCCCCCCAAAAATAAGTTCCAAGAAGTTGACCTTGATTTTGCCACTTTATATAAGGGACACCATTTTACTATGCCACTGTGAATAATGGGACTCTTGCAGATCACTCATTCATAGGATCCAAAAAGGCATAGGTTGAAGTAGATTTGATGGCAAACAACACGTAACTCTTAAAGGAGCAACTACAGATCCCTGCCTTCCTTTTACAGCACTCTGTGATTCCTTTGATAACATTCCTGCAAGGCAGGCCTGTACCACAATCCCAATGTCACAGCTTATGGGGAGCCTGTATGGGGTGGGTGAGTGGAGAAGAGTTAAGGTTGAGGGATCAGTGGGTTAAGACTAGAACCAGGGCCTTGTGGACCAAGGCAAATAACTTAAGGCAACCCAGCTTGCAAGACCTCCAAGCCAATCAACTGCACTTACCCTGCACTGCTGTTCGTATTTGTTCTTCATCTGCATCAGCCGCTCCTCTTGCAGGAAGAACTCTGCACTGCCAGGGTCGAGGTCACCAAACTAGAGCCAAAGGACACACCGAAACATCCTTATCCTCCACATGAACCACCTGGTTATGGGCTTGTCTACACTATTAAAACCCCCAAATGCCCCTGTGAATTCCCCCAGATCTGCAGCAATCAGGCCACATGACATATGGCCTTTTCACTAAATCTGGGGCGATCAAGGACACAGGTCACATGGCTGAAATTCAGAGCATTCTGGGTTATTTTACCTAGATGCTGAGTTTTGACGATTCAGGTTTTTCTCCATGTGTTCGTCCGCCACTGCAGCTGCCACTGTTGCTGCCACCGCAACCATTTTAAAACTCAGGAGGCAGTTCCCAGCCAAAGGGAGTGGTTTTCTCCTTTCCTCTGGCTCAGCAGCACTGCCTCCGCCTGCTCTCCACTCACCTGTCACTTCCTTCAACTGGTTCCATCACTTTCTTCAAGCACCTCTTCCTGCGACAGGTGAGCTGGAGAGCGGCTGGAGGCAGTACCGTCGAACCAGGGGAAGGGAGAAAACCTCTCCCTTTGGCCAGGAACAGCCTCCGGAGCTTTAAATTATAGTTGAGGTGGCGGCGGCAGCTGAAACTCCACAGGGACAGTGAAGACAAAGTACCCCACGTCCCTGAGAATAATGTACATGGCTTTGGGGGCATGCTGGTCCTAAGTCAGGTCCTAAGAATTTCCCTCCTCAATATGAGAGACACCATCTGCATTGCACCTTCATTTCCAATTCCCCGTTGCTAAACCTCAGGAAGAAATCTGATGGAAGGATTCCTGGACACCTGATCAAACAGAGCTACCTTGGGAGGTGCCAACAGAGCTTTAAAAAGCTCACTTTTTGGACTACATCTCCCAGAATCCCTCTAGCCAGCATCATGCCAGCCTTATCTCAGCAGAACCCACAAGCTGGCTCTGCCAGTGTTGCAAAGCAGGGGTGGGCAACTTCAGAAGGGTAGGGGGCTGCAATAACTCTTCAGAAGACCTAGGAGGGCCTCACTGCCCTGCTGCACCCACTCCCGAAAGAAAAAAAAATCAATTAATTCCCTCCCACCCCAAATGTGCTCCAGGATACAAGGAGGAGCATTTCCGCCATGTTTTTGAGCCTGCCAGGCACAGTAATCCATCCACCATTTTAGGCCCAGGACAGGCCTTTTTTTTTTTATCAACAGAAAGTGAGTGGAAGTCACCTCCTACTTCAAAAAAAGGCCTCCTCTGGGCCTAAATTGGCTGCAAAATGTGGTGAAAATGTACCCCATGCCTGTTAGTGGACATTTTGGGGGGCAAAAAACATTTTGGGAAATACTGTTTTTGACTCCTGGGAGGCCCAGGGGGCTTCCAAACATGCTGGAAATGTCACTCACACATTTCACAGCAAAAACAATTTTTGAAAAAAAAAATCTATTTTTTGACCTCTAGCCCCCCCCCCCCAATGGCCCTGGAGGGGCGCAGTTTGCCCACCCTAGTTGTAAAATAATAAAAGCCACTTGCCTTCTCTGCCAGGATGTTTTCCCAGTTCTTCTGCAGTTTGCTCATCATGCTTTCGTATTTTGCTACTTTCTCTCCCGTCTCCAGGAGTTCCTTCTCTAAGCGAGTGTTTTCCTAGAAAGGAAGCAAAAGCACCTCTAAACATCATCACAATTCCCAAATAAGTTAAATCAGCTACATTTTTTTCAGATTTGGAAAATACAGCCAATTTTTATTTGTTTTGGGAATAAATGAATGCAGGTTCTAGAATACAAATGAATAATACATTCTAGACAAATGCATTTGTTATCATTATTTCAAAACCCCACAGGAGAGATCTACAGAAGGAATCATAGCATCACAGAGTTGGAAGAGACCACAAGGGCCATCTAGTCCAACCCCATTCTGCCCTGCAGGAGAAAGAGGGGATGTCAAAACCCTCCACAACTGAGAAATATGTCCTAAACAAGGCAAAAGTGAGGGACTGGAAAAACAGGACAGAGGCATCCTCCCTAATCACTTCATTCAACTCTGCAGCAGTTGCTCAGCTCTTAAAACTCTACCTTTTCTGATGCAAGTACTGATAATATGGTTTATGAACCACTTTGAAAACTGAAGGGAACATTCCCGCAACCCCCCCCTCCCATTTACAGTAGGTCCTTGGAGGGACACTATAGTTATTTGACCTGAAATTCCTGTGCGGATGAGCTTTCTCCAAACACCTGATTAAATATCTGAAACCTAATTAACTCTCCACCTTGTGAATGGAGGAAAAGGGCCAAAGACAACAGGATAAAGTAGTGGAAATGGGAGATTTCCTTCCCCACTTCTGCCTCCATCTTTCTTCATCATCAATTCCAGGGGTTGGGAAAGTGCAGCCTGATGCCTCATTTTGCTCCCCCTGGAGCTCCATGAAGTCCTGTAAATTCCCCAGACCCTCCAATTTTTTTTTCCAGTCAAAAGTACCCAAGCCTCCACCAAAACATGGCAGTGATGTGACATCACCAGCATAAGGCAGCTTGCTACGTAAATACAAAGTACAGTCATCCCTCCACATTCATGGGTTTCACATTCATGGTCTGTAGCTGCTTCCCATCTAGGTTGAACTTCAAGACCTCATCTTCCTTCTCCTCCTCCCCCTCCCTCTGCCCTATCAAGGTGATGGGATATACAATCACTGGAAATTTATACTGTAAAGAGCTGGCATGGTATAATGTGCTACAGCCTGCAGGGGCCAGCAGTGAGCTGGCTAAATGCAGCTGGCGAGCATATCTAGATTATGTCTGAGAGACAGCTGTGGGAAGGAAATGTGAAGACTGAAGTCTTATCTGTATGGGAAAATGTGCATGAGAACCATTAACTGTATAACCCATGACTGTACTGTATCTGTACTGTATAACTAGATCATCCCACTCACTGTCTCTGCACTTCTGTGCGCATTCAGTCTGGGCTGTACAGTGCAGGACTGTGCTGTACATTGTGCTGTGTTATGTAGTCTGTATGCTAGGAGTCTCAGGCTCATTGTAAATATTCCTCCAACATGCTCAAGTAAAGAGAAGTAGTTTAGACACGTCTGTGTGCTCATTTCTTTGCCTGATGATTGCTAGAAAGACTTCTGCTGCCTGGTACTCTTGATATGTTCAGAGGTACCAGTGTGCTACCGTGACATGCCCTACCAACAACACAACTCCAGGTAGCTTTCCTACCTGCACCAAAACAGTGCTGCCACTTTAAAACACTCAGTAAGGTCTCTGCTTTCTCAAACTCTGCCAACAACAGGGTAGATGCAGGGGGAGGCGATTGTGGGTGGGGGAGTCGTTTGTGTGCCCAGGGGCTGGTGTTGCTAACCACAGCGGCTTTTAGCTTCAGTTCGAAAAAGCTGAGACCTTACTGAGTGTTTTGAAGTGACAGCACTGTTTTGGTGCCAGGTATAGGCAGTCCTGTTGGCGGGAGAGGAGTATACAATACTGTAGGGGGGTATGAATGTTTGTGGCGGGGCTTAACTTATTTGCGTTTTTTTCCACTTTCCTTGTGGTCTGGCACCCCTAACCCCTGCAAACGTGGAAGGCCGACTGTACGTGTTGTCATCAATACAATCAGAATGGAGAGAATGGATATGTATCCATTAGCCTTATTTTGAAATGTGCACTGCCTTGGCACTCTGCACCCTGCCCATGCAAGCTCCGAATCATTACCTTCAGAGTCAGAGCAAGGCGGTCCCGAAGGTAGTTCTCCTCCGTCTTCAGCTTCTCCATCTCTTGCTCCAGTTCGGCCCGTTGCTTGCTGGCCTGCTGCTGGATCTGCTCCCGGTCTTTCTGGAGCTCGTTTTTGAGAGCTGCAACCCGCTCCTTGTACTCCTCATCCAGCTTGCTGTGAAGACAGATTAAGAAAGGGTGGGCCAGGGTTTGAGTTTCCAGTCCCTCTGAAACCAAATGGATGGGAATATCCTGTTCACATGGACATCTCCGGGACTGGTGGCTCTGATGTCAGTGTGGTGGTGTATCTGTTCTGTGTCCTAGTTGGAAATTTAAAGGAGCTTTTCAAAGTGCAGAGCCACATCGTGAGAAAGAGAGAAACACCTTGAAGAGCTCCTTTGCAGTTCAGACTAAAACCCAGAGTGGATTCATTAAAGCCCACTGAACTGAGAGCATTAGCTGTCACTGAAAAGGAAAGGGGTATGGTGGAAAATCTCTTTTGCACTCACAAACTTATAATAAAATCTAGCAAATGCAATTTACATGATGAAATACAGGTCACCCCCTGTATCTGCAGGAGAACCATTTCCAGACTGTCTGTTTATAATTGAAACCGCGGATAATAGTGAACCGCCACAGAATAACATAGAATTGCACTAGAAGACCTAGAAAAGGACCAGAGAATATATCTTTCTAGGCATCTGGGGGTCCTCCAGAACAACTCTTTGGTCAACTTCTAGCTGACGTTGACCACAGAGTTGAGTTGGAGGAACTCCAGATGCCTAGAAAGACCTCCCCCCACAACCTGGTTAAATGAAACTGCTGTTACTAATACCTTGGATGTGTGTGTGTGTGCGCGCATGTGACCTGTACGAGCAAAGCTGATGATAATGGAGATTCTTTCAAATAAACCAGCTTGCACAGATGTCGGTAGTGAGCATCCAAAGTTGTTGTTATCATCAGTCAAGACCTACATGTCTGGTGGTGAATTTCTCAAAGGTCTCAGGTTAGTAAATTTTACTCTCTGTCCAGGAAGTAGCACATATTCAGCATGGAGGGAAGGACTATTTCTTCTCAGTTAGACAGATAACCATGCAAACATGTTTTTTGGTTTTATGGTGCATTTTGTCTACTGCCTGTTTTGGTCCTTTTAAAGATAAACTTTGCCACCCACTTAATCACTGTGCTTGGCTTTTTAGAAAACATGTTGATTATGATTTCAGATGGTCTGTAAGCATACTTCATGTCTCTCGAGGTTATAATATATTCATTCTACTAGTTTTTATGGCTGCCTGTATTGTTATTTTTGATTTGTGTTGTCCTTTGCTTGTTTTTACACTTACAGCTCATGAAGAAGGAGCATTTTACTCCAAAACATGTCAGCTTTTTAATCAATAATTACAGTTGTCCCTCCACATTCACAGATTTGGCATTCACGGTTTTAAGTATTCACGGTTTGAAAATATTCTTTAAAAAATAATAATCTAAAAAGCAAACCTTGATTTTGCCATCTTACATTTATTTATTTTTATTTGTTTTAATTTATTTAATTTATTAGTTATTTATACCCCACTCTTCAGCCACAAAGCTATTAGAGCAGCTTGCAAATTGTTTTAAGCAATAACAATTTACACATCTACACTGCATTAAGCAGTTTCAATGTGTGTTAGCTATATAAGGGACACCATTTTGCTATGCCATTGCATATAATGGGACTTGAGTATTCACGGATTTGGGTATTCACGGTGGTCCTGGAACCAAACCCCAGTGAATATGAAGGGACAACTGATATTAATTCTACTCAACACAAGGCCTTTCACCCCCACTTTTTTTTTCTTGCTGATTTGGTATTGTTTTTCCTCCTCTGCCTCTACTCTCACACACAACTGCAGCCAACAATGGCCCCATCTGGCTTTTTGGTTGCTTAACTCACTCTGAGATTCTGGATCAGTGGTTCTCAACTTTTGGTCCTCCAGCTTCTCTGGACTTCAGCTCCTAGAAACACTATTCAGCATGGCCCATGCTGAGGGATTCTGGGAGCTGAAGTTCAAAACATCTGGAGAACCAAAAGTCAAGAACTTTTGGAGAAGGTTCTTGATTGAGAAGAGAGCTCCCAAGAGCACTGCAACCCCTACCTCAGGTTGTATTCATTCTGACGTTCAATGGCAGCATGGTGGTCATCCACTTCTGAAGCCATGAGTGAAGTCAACTTCTCTGTTTTCTCCAAGTCCAGGCGTAGTTTCTCCTTTTCTCTGACAACCTGGTCAGCCCTTTCCCTAATGGAGAGAAACAAGTGTCTGTTACGCGGTGGAATCTTTGGCCTGCTAGTATACAGAGAAGATAGCGATTGTTTAATTCTATTTTAATGTTCATTGTTTGTATTTGTTTAATTGTATTGTTCTTTTAAATTGTAGAGAGTCCCAAGTTTGGGGAAAAGGCAGGATATTACTATTATAACATTTGTAGTTTTTTTAAAAAAATAGTTTCTTGTGAGTAACAAATGCCATTACTCCATGAATAGGGATCATGTGGCCCTCCAGCTGCTGGACTGCGCATATATGTATACATACATAGCTCACTTAAAATACAAAAATGGTCCCTCAAATGACTCCCTAAATAAGGTTTTGAAATAACAAACAAACATTACTAGTACCTCCTCATCCCTCCCCCCATAAAGCATTACATGACTTAGAATTACTTACAGTCGTCCCTTCACATTCGCGGGGGTTCCGTTCCGTGGACCCCCGCGAATGTGAAAAAACCGCGAATAACGACACCCCTCCCCCCTCCCTCCCCAGGCCTTTGCGGGGCCTTGCTAGGCCCCGCGGATGTCTCCCCGGCCCTCCCTCCCGCCCTCCCCAGGCCTTCCTGGGGCCTCCGGAGCGTCTCCGGAGGCCCCAGGATCGCCTCCCCAGCCCTCCCCACCCCGTCCCCAGGCCTTTCTGGGGCCTCCGGAGCGTCTCCGGAGGCCCCAGGTTCGCCTCCCCAGCCCTCCCCACCCCGTCCCCAGGCCTTTCTGGGGCCTCCGGAGCGTCTCCGGAGGCCCCAGGATCGCCTCCCCAGCCCTCCCCACCCCGTCCCCAGGCCTTTCTGGGGCCTCCGGAGCATCTCCGGAGGCCCCAGGATCGCCTCCCCAGCCCTCCCCACCGCGTCCCCAGGCCTTCCTGGGGCCTCCGGAGCGTCTCCGGAGGCCCCAGGATCGCCTCCCCAGCCCGTCCCCAGGATCGCCTCCCCAGCCCTCCCCACCCCATCCCCAGGCCTTCCTGGGGCCTCCGGAGGCCCCAGGATCGCCTCCCCAGCCCTCCCCACCCCATCCCCAGGCCTTCCTGGGGCCTCCGGAGCGTCTCCGGAGGCCCCAGGATTGTCTCCCCAGCCCTCCCCACCCCAGCCCCAGGCCTTCCTGGGGCCTCCGGAGCGTCTCCGGAGGCCCCAGGATCGCCTCCCCAGCCCTCCCCACCCCATCCCCAGGCCTTCCTGGGGCCTCCGGAGCGTCTCCGGAGGCCCCAGGATCGCCTCCCCAGCCCTCCCCACCCCATCCCCAGGCCTTCCTGGGGCCTCCGGAGCGTCTCCGGAGGCCCCAGGATCGCCTCCCCAGCCCTCCCCACACCGTCCCCAGGCCTTTCTGGGGCCTCCGGAGATGCTCCGGAGGCCCCAGGATCGCCTCCCCAGCCCTCCCCACCCCATCCCCAGGCCTTCCTGGGGCCTCCGGAGCGTCTCCGGAGGCCCCAGGATCGCCTCCCCACCGCGTCCCCAGGCCTTCCTGGGGCCTCCGGAGCGTCTCCGGAGGCCCCAGGATCGCCTCCCCAGCCCTCCCCACCCCATCCCCAGGCCTTCCTGGGGCCTCCGGAGCGTCTCCGGAGGCCCCAGGATCGCCTCCCCAGCCCTCCCCACACCGTCCCCAGGCCTTTCTGGGGCCTCCGGAGATGCTCCGGAGGCCCCAGGATCGCCTCCCCAGCCCTCCCCACCCCATCCCCAGGCCTTCCTGGGGCCTCCGGAGCGTCTCCGGAGGCCCCAGGATCGCCTCCCCAGGCCTCCCCACCCCATCCCCAGGCCTTCCTGGGGCCTCCGGAGCGTCTCCGGAGGCCCCAGGATCGCCTCCCCAGCCCTCCCCACCCCGTCCCCAGGCCTTCCTGGGGCCTCCGGAGCGTCTCCGGAGGCCCCAGGATCGCCTCCCCAGCCCTCCCCACCCCGTCCCCAGGCCTTCCTGGGGCCTCCGGAGTGTCTCCGGAGGCCCCAGGATCGCCTCCCCAGCCCTCCCCACCCCATCCCCAGGCCTTCCTGGGGCCTCCGGAGCGTCTCCGGAGGCCCCAGGTTCGCCTCCCCAGCCCTCCCCACCCCGTCCCCAGGCCTTTCTGGGGCCTCCGGAGCGTCTCCGGAGGCCCCAGGTTCGCCTCCCCAGCCCTCCCCACCCCGTCCCCAGGCCTTTCTGGGGCCTCCGGAGCGTCTCCGGAGGCCCCAGGATCGCCTCCCCAGCCCTCCCCACCCCGTCCCCAGGCCTTTCTGGGGCCTCCGGAGCGTCTCCGGAGGCCCCAGGATCGCCTCCCCAGCCCTCCCCACCCCGTCCCCAGGCCTTTCTGGGGCCTCCGGAGCGTCTCCGGAGGCCCCAGGTTCGCCTCCCCAGCCCTCCCCACCCCGTCCCCAGGCCTTTCTGGGGCCTCCGGAGCGTCTCCGGAGGCCCCAGGATCGCCTCCCCAGCCCTCCCCACCCCATCCCCAGGCCTTCCTGGGGCCTCCGGAGCGTCTCCGGAGGCCCCAGGATCGCCTCCCCAGCCCTCCCCACCCCGTCCCCAGGCCTTCCTGGGGCCTCCGGAGCGTCTCCGGAGGCCCCAGGATCGCCTCCCCAGCCCTCCCCACCCCATCCCCAGGCCTTCCTGGGGCCTCCGGAGCGTCTCCGGAGGCCCCAGGTTCGCCTCCCCAGCCCTCCCCACCCCGTCCCCAGGCCTTTCTGGGGCCTCCGGAGCATCTCCGGAGGCCCCAGGATCGCCTCCCCAGCCCTCCCCACCGCGTCCCCAGGCCTTCCTGGGGCCTCCGGAGCGTCTCCGGAGGCCCCAGGATCGCCTCCCCAGCCCGTCCCCAGGCCTTTCTGGGGCCTCCGGAGCGTCTCCGGAGGCCCCAGGATCGCCTCCCCAGCCCTCCCCACCCCATCCGCAGGCCTTCCTGGGGCCTCCGGAGGCCCCAGGATCGCCTCCCCAGCCCTCCCCACACCGTCCCCAGGCCTTTCTGGGGCCTCCGGAGATGCTCCGGAGGCCCCAGGATCGCCTCCCCAGCCCTCCCCACCCCATCCCCAGGCCTTCCTGGGGCCTCCGGAGCGTCTCCGGAGGCCCCAGGATCGCCTCCCCAGCCCTCCCCACCGCGTCCCCAGGCCTTCCTGGGGCCTCCGGAGATGCTCCGGAGGCCCCAGGATCGCCTCCCCAGCCCTCCCCACCCCATCCCCAGGCCTTCCTGGGGCCTCCGGAGCGTCTCCGGAGGCCCCAGGATCGCCTCCCCAGCCCTCCCCACCCCGTCCCCAGGCCTTCCTGGGGCCTCCGGAGATGCTCCGGAGGCCCCAGGATCGCCTCCCCAGCCCTCCCCACCCCATCCCCAGGCCTTCCTGAGGCCTCCGGAGCGTCTCCGGAGGCCCCAGGATCGCCTCCCCAGGCCTCCCCACCCCATCCCCAGGCCTTCCTGGGGCCTCCGGAGCGTCTCCGGAGGCCCCAGGATCGCCTCCCCAGCCCTCCCCACCCCGTCCCCAGGCCTTCCTGGGGCCTCCGGAGCGTCTCCGGAGGCCCCAGGATCGCCTCCCCAGCCCTCCCCACCGCGTCCCCAGGCCTTCCTGGGGCCTCCGGAGCGTCTCCGGAGGCCCCAGGATCGCCTCCCCAGCCCTCCCCACCGCGTCCCCAGGCCTTTCTGGGGCCTCCGGAGCGTCTCCGGAGGCCCCAGGATCGCCTCCCCAGGCCTTCATGGGGCCTCCGGAGCGCCTCCGGGGGCCCCGTGGACGCCTCCCTGGGCCTCCCCGCTCCCTCTATGTCTTTCACGGGGCCTCTGGAGGCCCCGTGTCGCGGTTTTGGGGGGGCCCGGGGGGGCCCTCCCAAAACCGCGAATAACCGAAACCGCGAATGTCAAGTTCGCGAATGTGGAGGGACAACTGTATTTCCAACTTCTCTTCAACTCACTACGAGCACAACTCCTGGCTGTTGACAGTGGTTCTGGATTTCACAAATCTGCCGAGAATCAACCCCTGTTTCATAAGCAAAGGTGGAGAGTTCATTTCACATACACCATGTTCTCCCCACCCAATATGGAACTTCTATGCATTTAAGATCAAGTATTCTTTTGCAAAGACTTTTGCTCAGGATGTTTTCTAGCATTTGTAATAATGCAGTCTGTGACAGTGGGTGTTATCTGCTATGACTTTATCCTACAGACTCCAGGGAGTCATAGTTTGATGAATTACCTAGAATTCTCCAATAGAGAGTTGTAGTGTCTTTCTACAGAGAATTCTAAGTTTCCCGCCAGTCTACAAATCCCCAGTTTTCATAGGATGGAGCCATGGCAATTCATTTTTTATTGAAATGCTAGAACTGTGTAGTTCAGATACACCCAGAATTGCAAATGCCTTTTCAGAGGGTACATTTACTGCTTCCCTCTAATTATACATACATTTGTTTTAAATCTTTCCTATGCGCACAAAACTTTGGAACTGGCCAATCTAGAAATATAAAGAAGACATAAAACAAGCCATATTTTAAAACAGAATAAAAACGTACATCAAATGCCGGATCTCTGTTTTGAAGCTGGCCAGTGCTGCCTGGTAGATCCCATTCTTTACCACAAGAAGCTCATTCTCCAGGGCAAGGGTTAGTTCTGCCAGATTAATTTTTCCATCCAAGCTGAAATCTAGTGCCTGTCAGAGAGGAATATGCAGTAAATAAATAAATAAATAAATAAATGTTAATCAGTTTAAAAAATTGAATTTTGTTTTAGCCAGCAAACTCTTGGGTTCCTAATCTAATTGTATTTTGGTCTGCAAAGAGTTAAAATAAAATACAGGATCAGCACAGTACAGGTGGCTCCTGGAAACTAAGGAAGGCAGCCATCTGTCTTCAAGCAAATGACCCCAGGAAATCTTTCAAACCCCACACTCTGCTGTACCTACGGGAGAAATACGCCCAGACTTACTGTGAATACTTGAAATTGCAGGTAATAGTGAACCCCATAAAATCACACTGGAGGGCCTAGGAAATGCCTAGAGGATGCCTCTCTAGGCATTTCCAACTTGACTCTAGGGTAACTTGTAGCATAAGTTACCAGAGAGTCAGGCCAGAGGACCTAGGGAATGTCTAGAGGGGCATCCTCTCTAGGCATCTCCAGCACAACTCTATGGTGGAAGTTACCATAGAGTCATGCTGGAGGACCTATGAAACGCCTAGAGTGACCATATATTTCAGATGATAGATAATGGAAACCATGGGCACGGGTCCTGCACATATAGGTGAGGGCAGGCATGACCTCTATAACTAAAGCAATCTGAACCAATCTGGAAGACTCAGTGTTCTCCCGTAACCTGTCATGGAGATGAACTTGATGATGTATAACCCTATCTGAGTGGATTCCTGGAAGTATATGAATTTTGTTTCCTTCCTCTAGTTCTTTCTTGCAAGAAAATTAAGCTGCTGGAGGAGAGAAGATCCTTCTCCTGTTGGATCTCCAGCTGTCGTTCCTCTCCCATCCCTTGCACCATGGAAGAAGTGATGGGAAGCAGCAGCAATGGTGCCACAGTTCCCGGACCCACAGAACTGGAAGGGATCCCAAATCATTTAGTCCAACCCCTTGCCAGGGGAGGAATCCACAGCTAAAGCATCCCTGACAGGAGGCCATCCAACCTCAGTTCAAAATATCCAATAAAGAAGAGTCCGCCACTTTCTCAGGTAATCCATGCCACTGTCGAACAGCTCTTACCATCAGGAGGTTCTTCCTAATGTTTCATCTGAATCTCCTGTCATGTAGTTGGAATCTAATGGTTTGGGTCCTATCCTCTGGAGAAGCAAGCTAACCCCATTTTCTACATAAAAGCCCTTCAGATATTTGAAGATGGCCTCTCAGTCACCTCTTTTCCTGGTTAAGTATACTAATTCCCTCAAGGGTTTGGCTTCCAGATCTTTTACCATCTTGGTAGCTCTCCTCTGGGACATGTTCTAACTTGTCAATTCCTTTCATGCCAAAGTCTTTGAAAAAGGACACATGGCTCTCAGAAAACATGCATCAGGACTGTGGTGTGTAAATGCTTCCCAGGTAATTCTGCGTGGAACCACAAGGTACAGTTCACGGACAGAGCTTGCAGCTGTCTGTTCAACCTACATATCATAGCACATTGTTGCAGTGCTCCAGTCTGCACAACAGTGACAATGTTCAAACACCTTTTGAGAAGAGGAACTGAATAGCTGGCGCAAGCTTGTTTTCTGCTGCTTCAGAAACTAGGGCCCGGAGCAATGGATTCAAACTCCAGGAAAAGAGATTCCACCTAAACATTAGGAAGAATTTCCTGAGAGTAAGAGCTGTTTGGCAGTGGAATGCACTGCCTCGGAATGTGATGGAGTCTCCTTCTTTGGAGGTTTTAAACAGAAAAATGCCATTTTGGATCACATAGTTATGAAGCAAAATTAGCTGGTAGACAATGGGAATCATCACCTTCAAGATCTCATGACTGTTCTCTATTCCTTCTTCATGCCATGCATCCAGAATCTGTTCCACTGCAGCATAACCCATCCCATCATCCAAGCTGGAGAACACCCGGAACCCAATTGTACTTGTCATTGCTGATGGTGTGGTGGTACGTCTCCCAGTTTCATCAAAGGCCTGGAATGGTGAAGAGAAAGAAGGAAATTGAGAGAGCAAAAGAGAGAAACTGGGTTGTGACATTCTCTGGTGCCCAAATTCCATCCACCTAGAAAATTAGCATGTTAAGGGGAAAAGTATAGTCCAGAATGTTTCTTCCTGAGATGCTATGTGACTGTAATTGTAGCTGGGGTTCAGCATAAGTCCTTTTACAGGGACAGGGTTTGGAAAAGTTATTTATTTTGGACCACAACTGTCAAAGTCCCCCGGCCAAGCATGGCCAGCTGACTGGGGGATTCTGGGAGCTATAGTCCAAAAAAATAACTTTTCCAGGTTTTGGTTTACAACCCAGGCATTTCCCACCTGCATAGAGAGGTGCCGTTTTAGCTGCCTGTATGGGGTTGAGGCAGATGGTGGGAGAGGCTTCCTGATTTTAAACAAGCCGTAGAAGAAGTCTTCGATGCTCATGGTGCCATTATTGTGCTCAAGGTTGTGGAAGACCTCCTCCAGCACCTGAAAAGAGAGAAAAGCAAATTGTCAGGCCCAGCAAAGGAGGGGCAGCTGCTAGATTTGCAGTGCCTCGTGGGAAATTCAGACAGGACAGGAAACTCAGCATGAACAGGTCTGTGAAGACAGAAAAAAAAAGTTGCCCTTCAGGTAGAGAGCTGTATTTATGTGGACAAGAGAACAACTGCACACAGGGTGGGGGCCATTTTTCCTTCCTATGTCTGCCTGGTGGGCTGCACCAGTGTATTCCAGCACTTCCATGATGTCACTTCTTGGCCACCATTGTGGCTGATTTTTTTCTTTTTTTGTATATTTTGGTGAGGTTTGGGTGGCTTTGGGGGATAGGGGAAGCAAGCCATTGACTTTTTTGGGGGGGGGGGTTGGGGAGATTTTGGGTGGTTTGGGGGCAAAACAAAAATCTTTTTTTTTAACTGGGGGAATCTGATGGCTTTGAGGGGCTTCTGGGATGGGAGTGGTCCCACAGAGCACACTTAGGGGTCTCATGTGGCCCTCAGGCTGCACTTTGCCTACTCCAGATCTAGAGAAAGTGTCATGTCTACCTGGGTTCCAGGGAAAGACCACAGCTTTGTGTATTATTTTTATATCTGCTGTCGGACCCCTGTATCCATGGAAGTTGGGTTCCCGCAGCTACCAGAAACGATGGATAATAGTGAACCCTATTAAAATAAAGGACTTCTGGTTCAAACATGCCATAGAGTTGCATTGGAGGGCCTAGAAGATAGTACAGTCAGACCCCCATATCCACTGGGGTTCAGTTCCCAGACTTACTGTCAATACCAGAAACTGAGGATAACAGCAAATGCCATTGAAAATAATGGGACTTCTGGTTTAAAATACCATAGAGTTATCTTGGATCATCTAGAAAATGTCTAGAGAAGATGCCTCTCTAGGCATTTTCTAGGAAGACTCTATGGTATCTGTTCCTCTTTTTGTGTCCCACAGGTAACTGAAACGGTGGATGTTGGTTCTGTGGATACAGGGGTTCAATAGTACTATAAACAACAACTTGAACTCAAAAAAACCCTGAAAATCAAACATAACTGTATACACCCCACAGTGTCTTAAGTGTCTATGTTAAAAGAACCATAAACAATTGACAATAACGGTATGTATTATTTCTGTTATTGAGTATTTTTTAATAGCTCTACACAACAGTAATAAAACACTCTTGTTATCAGAGAATACACCTTCAGATTTTAACCATACAAGTGACACAGATTTCTATTCCATAAACAATAAACAATTGACAATAACACTCTTCCAGTGTCGACCCCTTAAGTAAAAGATTTACAAGTGATGTGCTGATGCTCACTGGAGAATCGCCAATTCAAGAATAGCTTTGTGGCCAAAACTTGTGAAAGTTTTTTTGTTTTGGCTGCTGGGAAGACAGTAATTATAGATTTTCCTTGGGTTTTTTTCCAGGCTGTGAGGCTGTGTTCTGGAATAGTTTCTTTCTGACATTTCACCTGCATCTGTGGCTGGCATCCTCAGAGAATGAGGATGCCAGCCACAGATGCCAGCGAAACGTCAGAAAGAAACTATTCCAGAACACGGTCTCACAGCCCAGAAAAAAACCAAGGAAAATCTATGGATGCTGGTTGTGAAAGCCTTCGACTTCGCATAGGACAGTAATTGCCTGCTCTTCTTTACAGAAGATATTAGATCTCTCTTAGAATCCTGCAGGACAACCAGTATAGTTTCAGTTCACTCAGCTTTAAGCACCAGGTGCTTGAGTTGCAGTCACAATGAGAATACAAGGAGCATGCTGCTGCTCAGTATAGACTCTTATTATCCAATAACACCTATACTCAAACACAAGACGACTAGCCTGGGAATATCAAGACGTTTTGTGATACCTTCTTCAGTTGTTATTTATGCCTTGACCTTGCTCAATAATCTGTCACATTATATGGCAATATATCTATAAAAAGTAAAATAATCAATACAGTATTATTAATACATAACTTATAAAAATAATAGACACTTGTACAGATCAGTAACATACTTGCAGTCAAAGTAGTGTCCTTCAAATACTGTGTGGATGTGAACACAAGAGAGAACTCAAATAGCCCAAGAGTTGAGATGGTTTGGCAGAGAATCTTACAAGAAACTGCTGGGGTTTAATTGTTCATTGAGACCATGTGGGGTTGTTGTTTCTAACCTAAAGGACCAGATTTCTTCCCTCTTTTAAGAACAGTGCTGAAAACAAGGCCAGAATGAATTTGAGGTACAGTTGTCCCTCCGTATTCACGGATTTGGTATCCACGGATTTAAGTATTCACGGCTTGAAAATATTCTTTAAAAAACCATAATCCAAAAACCAAACCTTGATTTTGCCATCTTATATAAGGGACACAATTTTGCTTTGCCAATGCATATAAAGGGATTTGAGTATTCATGGATTTTGGTATCCGGGGTGGGGAGGGGTCCTGAACCAAACCCCAGAGAATATGAAGGGACAGCTTTACTTCTAAGACACAAAATTTTAAGGAAGTCTTTATTTTAAAGAGATGTTCATATAATGATGTATCTCATGCTCCAGCCCTGATTTTACTTTTATGCTCTGCTAATCTAGCCTTCAAAGATCTACTCGTCTGCCCAATGGTTTATTGCTGTTATGTAGAGCAATATATATATATATATACACACACACACACACACACATACATATACATACAATAACAGAAATCACAATACAACCACATTAGATTTTTAGTTGTTTTTTTAGTCCAAGTTGTTGTTTGTAGTACTATTTTTGGGGTAGGTTCTGGGGTTTATCCCTCTTGTGCATCTAGGACCTAGAAGATGTCTAGAGAGGACACCTCTCTAAGCATTTTCCAGCATGACTCTGTGGTATGTGTCCCTATTTTTTCAGCCACAGATAACTGAAACTGGATATTGGTTCCATGGATATGGCAGGTCCGACTGTATATCTATATCTATATCTATAATAAATATATTAGAGTATCTATTTTCGATTCAGAAGGTTCCAGGTAGAGATGTGAAGGCCCAGAAAAAAAACTGGAAAAAAATCCTTTACCCCCCCCCCCGCCTTTTCTGAAGCCTTTTTGTTTTTTTCTGAAAAATTGAAAAAAGGAAGAAAATCTATTATGGAATGGTTTATTTTAGCATGATGAATAAAATCTTTAAGATAAGGCATTCATATATTCTCCAAAACATTTCTAAAAACTATATACAGTATCAGGTTATTCTAATTTCTGTGCCCGAAGGAGAAGCAAGGCCTAGGTTACAAACAGAACTATCCAATGCAAGAAGAGCAAGATGCATTTCTTCCTTTAGAAGGCACTGGTATTCTCACAAGAGAAGAAAAAAGGTTTCAGTTCCATTTTTGCTTGTGGGTGGGTCTGTTTGGTTCTGTTCTGAGGTTCCGTTCCATATAGTTCAGGAGATTGTTGCTCCATTTGTTACAAATAAAAATGTTAAAAAACCAAGTAAATTCCATTTGTAATTGTCTGAATACACTGTATTTTTAATATACAAATTGTGATAATTTTATGTCAAATCAAATTGTACATACAGTTGTCCCTTCGTATTTGCTGGGGTTTGATTCCAGGACCTCCTGTGGATACCAAAATCCGTGAATATGAAAGTCCCATTATATGCAATGGCATAGCAAAATGGTGTCCCTTATAAAAGATGGCAAAATCAAGGTTTGCTTTTTGAATTATTATTTTTTAAAGAATATTTTCAAGCCGTGAATATTTAAATCCGTGGATACCAAATCCGTGGATACGGAGGGATAACTGTAGTCCTATTTTATGTTCTTAAAGTAACAGAGTGACTTTCAATCTGTAAAAAGTGCTAATGTTGCATTTTTCAATTTTTCCAAAAATGTCCATTTTTCTTCTGAAATAAACACATGGGGAAAAAAATTCCCTCCGTGGCTTCAAAATATCTGGAAATTGTACATCTCTAGTTCCAGGGTGAATCCCTGGCATCTCCAGTTAAAGAGAATATGATAGGCTGGCAAGGATTCCAGAACTTTTTTTAAGGTGGGAGCTCAACATTGACAGAGAGGTTGTTATTAATTTTGCCTCCTTGCAGGTACTTGCAGGGGAAAGGTGAATGGCTTTCCCCACCCATTATCACTGAAACATCCTTAAATATGAAGCCTCTTACAACCACCATTTTAATATTTCTTAATATTTCTCAGTGCTTGATCATTTAGTATACTTCTGCTTGATAATCCCTGAGGAGTCTCAAGTACATAGGAGTTTTGGTGGTTCGATTTTGCCAGATCATTTTGGTGTGGGAGTGGGGTTTAGACCCCCTGGCCTAGTCTTGGGGGAGCTCAAGGCTAAGACTAAAGGTCTAGCTAGGCACCCTGCCTAAGTGAATACAGTCCCCCACTGCATTCACGGAAGATACATTCCTGGACTTGCTGTGTATAAGTGAAACCTTGGATAATAGCAAAACCTATTTTTAAAAAAGGACTTCCTGTACAAACATACCATAGAGTTACATTAGAGGATCTAGTGATTCCTAGGTAGGACACCTTTCTAGACATTTTTCCAGTGCAACTCTATGGTATGTGCCCCCTAATTTGGATCCCTCGGATAACTGAAACTGTGGATACTGGTTCGTGGATATGGGGTGGAGGGAGCCCTGTATACCCATGCTAATGTTCCACTATGTTAAAAAAAAAGGCAATAAATAAAAGATGTTCACATTATTGTAGAAACATTTCCATTTCTTCTTCACTAGTTCCTCTTATGCAAAACTTATTTTTTCGAATGACGTCTCCCAGAAACCATTAAGCCAGCATGACTACTGAATTCTCATCCAAAAAAAGTAACGTTGAAAGCTCTGCTTTTATGTGACTACATCATATGGCTGTTTCAGAAGGGAGCTACCATCAGAGGGAAAAAAATGTCTCTTGTAGTCACAAAGACCAGAGTTGCTCTTTGTGAAGGGGTTATACTCAGAGAATCATAGAATCATAGTGCTGGAAGAGATGGGAGGCTTAATAGATACCTGCGTGTCAATATTCTGCAAGCCATACTGCTCACAAATGGAGACCAGCTTCTTCCGGCTCAGGTGGCCATCTCTGGAAATGCCAAGGTTCTCACACACCTCACACAGTTTTTCTTCGATCCAGTCCTGAGTGGGGGAAATGCTTGGGGAGGCATTCAAGTCATCGGGATTCCAGAATCTCAACTGGCCTAGAATAAAGGAAGCAGTAAATATTTTCTTCATTGAAAAAAACAAACGCCCAAATATTCAGCATCTACCTCCTAGAACAAGGACATCTACTGATTCTGAACCTACAAACATATTTTAAACTCCAGCTTTGCTCCAGCTTTTGTGTGTGCAGGGTGGGGGTAAAGCCTGCTTTTAATTGCCATTTAGTCTGACTTATTGCTGTTGAGTCTGACTTATGGCGAACCTATGAAGAGACCTCCAAATCAGCCTATTAACAAGAGCTCAGGTCTTGCAAACTCAGGGCAGTTGTGGCTTCCTTGACTGAGTCTTTCTGTTTTTGTTGTGTGCCTTCTAGTCATTTCTGACTTAGGACAAACCCATCACAGGGTTTTCTTGGCAAGATATGTTCACCGGGGAGGGGGGTTGCCTTTGCCTTCATCTGAGGATGAGAGAGTGTCACATGCCAAAGGTCACTCATCAGGTTTCCACCTTTGAGTGGGGACTCAACCCCTGGTCTCCAGAGTCACAGTCCAATGCTCAAACCATCACGTTGGCTTTTCATTGAGTCTATTCATCTGTAACACGGTCTTCCTCTTTTCCTACGGCCTTCCACCCTACCAAGCATTGTTGTCTTTTCTAAGGAGTCCTGTTGTTTCATGATATGTTCAAAGTATGACAGGCTCAGATTAGTCATCTTGGCTTCTAAATAGAGTTCAGGTTTAATTTGCTCTAATACCCATTTATTTCTCTTTTCAGAAATCCATGGTATCTTCAGAACTCCCCTCCAGCACTTCTCTACTGTGCCATCCTGGTTGTGGAATGCCTTCCCCTTAAAGGCCCAAACTGGTGCCAATGCTAGCTTGCTTCCAATGCTAAGTTAGAACATGCCCTTTAATTAAAGCCTTTGAGATCTCATTTTTTGCAAACATCCCCATAAGTTTTTTACTAGAGACTGGAACATGGAGCAATGGATGCAAGCTCCAGGAACAGAGATTCCACCTCAACATTAGGAGGAACTTTCTGACAGTAAGAGCTGTTCGGCAGTGGAACACACTCCCTCGGAGCGTGGTGGGGTCTCCTTCCCTGGAGATCTTTAAACAGAGGCTGGATGGCCATCCGTCAGGGATGCTTTGATTGTGATTTCCTGCGTGGCAGGGGGTTGGACTGGATGGCCCTCGTGGTCTCTTCCAACTCTACAATTCTATGATTCTATGACTATTCTAATTTCTTTTTAATTAACAAAATGTTTAATCAGTTTCTAGACTGTACAAATTATTCCTCCTTGTTTTGAATGCAAATTACTCTGAATTGTTTTTGAAATGGCTTTATCTGTACACCAGCCTGAGATTGTACAATATAAGATGGGATATAAATGCTGTGAGATTTATATTTTAGGGTCTATGTAGTTTATCAATTTTTAATATTTTTAATGTTTTTATATGTTTTTAACTCCATAAATTGTTTACTTTGTTTTTTAAATTTCAAATTTATACTTTTAATGTGTGTGTATTGTTTTAATTTGAATTGATTTAAACCCGTTAGCAACCTTGAGTCCCTAATATTGGGAGAAAGGTGGGATATAAATAAATAAAATAATAATAAATAATAATAAATATTTTAATAACAATAAATTGAACACAAAACAAACATAAGAGCAGGTATAGCGAATGACTCTTACCTTCAGCTTCATATTCCTCACTATCCTGGGATCTCCACCGCTAAGACAGAAAACAGAGGAAAAGAACTTAGTTAAGACTTTTCAGGATAAGGTGAAGCAGACCTATTCACCTGTTGCAGCTGAACTGACTGAAAGTCTAGTCTCACCTTAAAGGCTAATAGATTTATTGTGACAGAAGCAATGATCAAAGCAATATATATATATATATATATATATATATATACACACGTATATATGGTCTTCTTTGAGATTAAGGTGGTTGTAATGATGCTGGTGTGTGTTTGTGAGAAAGAGGTGATCACTTCCATGAATTTAAAGATGGGAGGACATTAATCCAGACAAGACAGAGGTGCTTAGTATTAAGGGTCCTAATCTGGGGATAGAAGTGTGTCCACCAGTCCTAGATGGGGATTACACTCCCCCTAAAGACTGTGTTCACAGTTTGGGAGTGCTCCTGGATCTGTCTCTCCAAATGTCAGCACAGACAGATGCGATGGTCAGGAGTGCTTATTACCATCTTCAGCAGATACGCCAGCTGCGCTCCTTCCTAAAACTGGAAGACCTGAAGATGGCAGTGCACGTACTGGTAACCTCAAGGTTGGACTTCTGCAACGCACTGTACATCGGGCTACCTTGTTTGGGTGTACCAAGTTTGGAAACACCAATTAGTTCAAAATATGGCAGCCAGATTAGTTACAGGTACATTCAGGAGTGAGCACATTACACCAATACTAAAATCACTGAACTGGCTGCCAATTAGCTTCCGGGCAAAGTATCTCTCTGGCTTTTCTTCACAAACAAAGATTCATGTTGGTTATTACCTTTAAAATCCCACATGGTTTGGGTCCAGGTTACCTTCAGAATCCCCTCCTCCTGTACAATCCACCCCATACACTCAGGTCCTCTACTTTTCTGTCTACTATTTACTTCAGCTGGCCAGGACTAGACTGGCAACTGTCACCCAGGGTACCTTTTTGTCGGCCACCCCCAGACAGTGGAATGGTCTGTCCGAAGAGATTTGACAGCTGCATATGCTGTTGGAATTTAAAACAGCACTAAAGATGTATTGTTCCAGCAGGCCTATCCAGTTGATTTTAATCTATGTTGCTATTTTAAGTTGATAAATTATTTTAATGTGATGTTTGTTTTAATCCTATGTGTTTTTATATGTGTGTTTAAATGATTTTATGTCATATATTTTAATTCATGTTGCACCTCACCCTGAGCCTTGGGAAGAGGCAGGTAAGAAACAACAACAATAACACAGGCTTCTGCCTCCGGAATCTGATAGTCTTTAAGATGCCACAATTGGGAAGTGTTCTGATGCCATTCGGCTTCTGAACTCTTCTGTCCTCACGAGACTAAAAGAAAAAAAAACTATTGAACCAATCCTTTCCAAACACCACAGCCATTTTTAAACACTTCTGTTTCAAGACAACTTCCAAAGCAACATTTGTACTCCCATTCAAAAAATAAAATGACTCTCCCCTTTCACACAGAGACATGCCCCAGCTGTTCTTGCTCTTCCTCTAATAAAAGTTCCACTTGGAATACAAAAAGCCCCTGAGGAATCTGGGGAAAAAACAAATGGACAGCCAGGGGGATGAAATTAATGTTCTGTAGGAGCCAAATGAGTGGGTTTGCTTTGTTCTGAAAATGGTGCTGCTTAAGCCGATGGGGAAGGGCAGCCACAGACACAAAAGAGGGGGTGCTGGTGGGGACAACTAGTCAGAAGCCACTATGAGGACACATTCCCGGGAAATCCAATTTCCTCTTTGTGTCAGTGTATCATTGCACAGCGGTGGTCAACTCTGGTAGGTTCTGATGCCAATGTTATGGACCACCAAAAAATAAAACCAAACATAGAATCTTAGAAGGCTTAGATATGGGTGGCACGCCTATCTTTGGTATAGCAAAGTAAAAGATAACAAAGAATTTGATAACCATTATATCAGTACCTCTCTTTTAAAAAATTTTCTTAGTACTTAAGAAAAATTACTATCAAAAAATGCCAATCTGGATCTCGGCACAAGAAGCTTTTTTGATTGGTTCAAAACACAAGAAGAATATTGGTTGAAATTCCAGGATATCATAAAAAGAGACGAACAAGGCATCTTCAAAATAAAGTCAAGAGAACAAATAGAAGAAACAGGTTATAAAATGAATTGGTTCCAAGACAAACAAATTTATGAAAGATTCAAAATGGATATAAAATTAGAAGACTTTGAAGCAAACAGAAATGAATTGGACAATACAGCATTTGATAAGGGGAAATACTACATAAAAAATACTATAGAGCAATTCTAGATAGAGAGATGGAACGTATCAAGGAACAGATGATAAAATGGGCCCAAGACATAGGACATAATATAGAGCTATAAATGTGGGAAATATAGTGGGAAAACACTTATACATTCACGTTATACCAATCTTTGAAAGAGAACTACATAAAAATGTTGCATCGATGGTATCTAACACCTGTCAAATTAGATAAGATATACAAGAACGGGAAAACAAAATGCTGGAAATGTGAAGAAACAAATGGTACATTTTTCCATATGTGGTGGAGATGCCTAACAGCCAAAAAATTCTGGATTAAAATCCATAATCAAATAGAAGAATTTTTAAAAGTGAAGTTCCTCATGGAGCCAGAGTTGTACTTACTTAATATGCTACAAAAAAAGGAAATGAAATTGTGAAGAAAAATGGGAGAATAATTGTATATATGGTAACATCTGCTAGAATACTATTTGAGCAGAAGTGGAAAAGAAAAGAGGTTCCCACAATTGAAGAGTGGCTAATTAAATTTAACGACATGATGCAGGCAGACAAACTTTCAGCACTGTTAAAAGATAAGACATCAAACCACGTAGAAGAAGAGTGGAATCCTGTGAGATTGTACTGGAATAAAATATGGAAAATTTGAAGTTCTGAAAATCTCTAAAGGCAAAAAGGAAAGGTTCAATTGCAGCAGAATATAATACTCAGTAAATTACACAGTATATAGGTCAAAAGGATATGAAATGTATCGTATATAGAATATAAAAGACGTGAAGATATTTTAGTTAGAGAAATAGTCAAATTTAAGATTAAGAGGAAAGGGAATAAATTGATAAGGAATGAAAAGCAAATTATCAGAAAATAAACTAATCCAGCAAGGATAGAAGGGAAGGAAGGTAACATTGGATGGGGGAACAGTTAGGAAGTGAGAGTATGGCACTTAGAGGTGTTTTAATTGAAAAATGACACACTATTCTATGAGTAACTGTTTTTTTATGGAAAAGATGATTTGTTACACTTGATATTTGTTACACTCAATATTGTCATACAATGAAATATTGTTTAAGCTATGTGGAATTGGATTGAAACGAATTGAAACTACTGTATATAACTCAATAAAAAATTATTTTAAAAAACCACCAAACATAGAATCTTAGATGGCCTAAATACCCTAAAGGTACCAGATTCCCGTCTGATCTTGGCTGCTAAGCAGGGTCAACCCAGGATAGTACTTGGATGGGAGACCACCAACAAAGATCTGGTGCTGTAGGCTAAATTTCAGATGAAGGAATTGGAAAAACCATCTCTAAGTAGTCCTTGCCTAAGAAAACTCTATGAAATTCATAGGGTCATTGTAAGTTGACAGTCAATTTGGAGGCACACACACACACAAGATCTGACCTTGGTCCCTTCCCTCGAAAATGCTGCAGGCTAGAACTTCCAGAGCATGGGCAAAGGTGTCTTTTTGGACTGTCACTCCCAGAATACCCCAGCCAGCTATTGTGAGGGATGCATTAGCTGTGGATACCTGTCCTGGTACAGGGTTTTACTGAATGGCCCCGGATGCCCCTTCCAACTCTAGGTTTATGACAGAAGCAAGCAAGAGAGGAAGCAAAGAGCCAGAGACAAGGGCGTGCTAAGCAATAGCTAGCAAAAGAGAACAGATGACAGTCCAAGGACACAACAGCTGGCTCCGTTCCTCTGGCTAAACATCTGTCAGTGCAGAACGGCTTGAAATTCAGAAAGAATGAGGGAACAGCAAGGGCTCAGCTCCTCCCTCCACCGCCCAATCCGGCTTCAAATGTTGATAATGCTTGGTTTATTTTTCAAACAGACATCAAAGCAGTTCTGACGCATCTCTGAAATAAGACAACACTGCCGGTCCCTTTGAGAGACCCATCCCTCCAGCAATCCATGCAATAATCCATTCCTCATTTATTTACACACACACACACCAAAATCAAAATAAGCTCCTGGGCTTTCAAACAGACAGAAGCAGTCATTTTACAGTTCTCCAATTTAAAGCAGGCACATTAAAATGTTTTTAAAAGAGTAATAATGCATCCATGTGGCGGATGAGTTTGGAGGCAGAATTGCTGAACACCCAAGAAAGGCATCAGCGTCATACCATAGAAGTTGTAATGCCACTCATTCAGATTACAGCTAAAACACCATTAATCTACCAGGGTAGCCATGGGAACAAGACTAGGTCAGGTTTCCTCTAAAATCCACCGCCCTCATGAAGCCTTCTGTTCCAGAAGATGGTGGCGACAGCCCACTGGGACACCCCATCTCCCCAAAGGGCACACCTCCCCTTGGCTGAAGCTTTGTCACAGGTGCAAAAAAGCCAGTACAGGTTGTGTCTTCCTTATCTGGAATTATGAAATCCAAAACATTCCAAAATCCAAAATAGTCCACATGGGTGGTTATGATAGTGATACCTTTGCTTTCTTATGGTTCAATATACACAAACCTTGTTTCGTGCACAAGATTATTTTAAAAAACGATGTATACAAATCAGACTATGTGTATAAAGCATATATGAAATATAAATGAATTTTGCATTTAGACTTGGGTCTCATCTCCAAGATGTCTCATTATGTATATGCAAGGATTCCAAAATCTGAAATATTCCAAAATCCAAAATACTTCTTGTCCCAAGCATTTTGGATAAGGGAGACTCAACCTGTACTATGAAGCAAGTCATTGCATAGAATCATAGAATCATAGAATTGTAGAGTTGGAAGAGACCACAAGGGCCATCTAGTCCAACCCCCTGCCATGCAGGAAATCACGATCAAAGTATCCCTGACAGATGATGGCCATCCAGTCTCTGTTTAAAGGCCTCCAAGGAAGGAGATCCCACCACGCTCCGAGGGAATGTGTTCCACTGCCGAACAGCTCTTACTGTCAAAAAGTTCCTCCTAATGTTGAGGTGGAATCTCTGTTCCTGGAGCTTGCATCCATTGTTCCGTGTCCTAGTCCCTGGAGCAGCAGAAAACAAGCCTCCCCCATCCTATATCTATGCATTGCGTTTTTCCGCCCTAAGTGCAGTACCTTACATTTCTCCGTATTGAATTTCATTTTGTTAGCTTTGGCCCAGCTCTCCACTCTATCCAGGTCATTCTGAATTTTGATCCTGTCCTCTAGGGTATTAGCTATTCCTCCTAATTTGGTGTCATCTGCAAATTTGATAAGTATGCCCCTAATTCTTATTAAATTTGCAGAGCTGACGGATGGCTTCCCAAAGGGAACAGATAAGCATAGTTTGACCGAAACTAGAGATGCAAGGGATAAGTCTATTTCTAGTCCAAGTCAGTTTCACATTTGTGTCTCTTCAATCCTGTTTCCATATACATCTGTAAATGTCTTTTCTTTTTAAAAGGCTGCACAAGAATCCATATTTCCTTTTAAATGTAGTTTCTCCCCAATATATGCATTTCTCTCTGTATATTTTAACATAAAGCATGCATATTTGTAGTATTCTAAAACAGGGATGGGCAAAGTGTGACCTTTGGCCCTCATGCAAATGCCAGGGCTATTTTGTGGTCCTCAGAGCCCCACAGGATTTTAAAAAAAATTTGCCCTCCAAATGCCCTCTATGGAGTTGACCCCTAGTGGGTCATTTTATGTGCTGGGGAAATCTTTTTTAAAAAAAACCAAAACAGGAAGTGAACCAGAAGTGACTTCCAATCACCTCTTGTTTGTAGAAAAGGCCTCCCTAAACCTAAAATAGTCCAAGGGGCCAAAATCTGTGGTGAAAATGCCCCTCATGGCCCCTTGAGGGTTTTGGTGGCACTCTGAGGCATAAAGCATTTTTTATTGTTTTGTGTGTGGGGGGGGGTACAAATATTCTGGGGGGGCGATGTGGCCTCCAACTGTCAGGATGGGCTGGCTCCTTTTCCTTCTGCCATATTCATTAGTTTCCCTGTGACCTTGGTGTAGAGTGTGCATAGCAGTTTGTGAAATGATGTACAGTCGTCCCTCCACATTCGTGGGGGTTAGGTTCTTGAGACCCCCGCGAATGTGGAAAAACCGCAAATAACAAATGCTTCTCCCGTGACCGCCCCCAGAGGGAGGGAGGTGGCAGGAGGGTGTCTGGCCAGCCTGGCTGGCCTCTCCGCAAGCCTTCCTGAGGGGACTCCGGGCCTTAGAATCCCCAGAGCTCGCTTAGGAAGGCCGGGGAAGGCAGCGGGCGGGCAGGTGGGGAGAAGGCTGTCCTGCCTCTCCCTGGCCTTCCTGAGCAGACGCTGGGGCTCTGGAACCCCGGAGCCCGCTTAGAAAAGTCGGGGAAGGCAGTGGGTGGGCGGGTGCGTAGGCGGGTGGGTAGGAGGTTGCGCTGCCTCTCCCCGGCATTCCTAAGCGGACGGCAGGGCTTTGGAGCCCCTGAGCCCGCTTAGAAAGGCTGGGGAAGGCAGCGGGCGGGCGGGTGAGTAGGCGGGCGGGCAGGTGGGTGGGTAGGAGGCTGCGTTGCTTCTCCCTGGCCTTCCTGAGTGGACGCCAGGGCTTTGGAGCCCCTGAGCCCGCTTAGAAAGGCTGGGGAAGGCAGCAGGCGGGTGGGTGAGTAGGAGGGCGGGTGGGTGGGTGGGTAGGAGGCTGCGCTGCCTCTCCCTGGCCTTCCTGAGTGGACGCCAGGGCTTTGAAGCCCCGGAGCCCGCTTACAAAGGCCGGGGAAGGCAGTGGGTGGCCAGGCGGGCGGGCAGGTGGCTGCCTTCCTCTCCCTGGCCTTCCTGAGTGGACTCTGGGGCTTAGAAGCCTCGTAGTTGCCTCAGGAAGGCTGGGGAAGGCAGCGGGTGGGGAGGAGGCTTTCTGAGCAGACTCCAGGGCTTTGGAGCCCCGACGCCCGCTTAGGAAGGCTGGGGAAGGCAGCGGGTGGGTGGGAGGGAAGCTGCCCAGCCTCTCCCCGGCCTTCCTGAGGGGACTCCCGGTCTTAGAAGCCTCAGAGTCCCCTCAGGAAGGCCGGGGAAGGCAGAGGGAGAGAGGGAGGGAGGGAGGCTACCCACCCTACACCCCCGGCCTTCCTGAGTGGACTCCGGGGCTTCTAAGTCCCGGAGCTGCCTCCGGAAGGCCTGAGAAGGCGCAGGCAGGAGGTTGCCCCACCTCTTGCCAGCCTTCCCTAAGGGGTTCAGGGCTGAACCACGAATAATCAAAACCGCGAGTGTGAAAGCCGTGAATGTGGAGGGGCAACTGCATATGTAACTGTCTGGGCTTTGCTTGGGAAAGGAGATAAAGAGGCATCTGCAATTAATGTTCTAGTTTCAAGGCTAGAGACGCTGGGAAGATGCTCACTTTCAGTTTAAGGAATGCCTCTGTCAGTGGATGATGGGACAGCCAATGGTTATGCAGCATGCCAGATAATGTTGATTGTAAAATGCTTTTAATTTAGAGTGTAACTGTTAGGTCCTCAGTCTTAGCAATGACTTTGCATTGTATGTTTCCTGGATTTCTAGTAATAAAGCTTTCTGATGAACTCTGAGGCTTGTCTTCTATGAGTTTGAGAATGTTAATACCTGATACTAATCCTTGATAGTTTCCCTCTCCTGCCCTAAAATATGCTTATTTATATACGTTTTGGTAAAATTGTTGGAACGAAGGATTCTTATCAAAAAATTCAAAAGTAGTGCAAACACTGAGAGATAACCCGTCAGCTCAACTGGTAGTTTTCATCAGTTAACAGGTGAATAAAAAGGCGGTCCCATAGTAAAATAAAACACAGCCTCTCCCTTGCTCACTCATCAACCCTAGATTCCTTTTGCACATAGTCTCATTCAGCCAAGCCTCCCTCATCCTGTATCTATGCATTTCATTGTTCTGCCCTAAGTGCAGTACCTTACATTTCTCCATATTGAATTTCATTTTGTTAGCTTTGGCCCAGCTCTCCAGTCTATCCAGGTCATTTTGAATTTTGATTCTGTCCTCTAGGGTATTAGCTACTCCTCCCAATTTGGTGTCATCTGCAAATTTGATAAGTATGCCCCTAATTCCCTCATCCAAGTCATTGATAAAGATGTTGAATAGCACTGGGCCCAGGACAGAACCCTGTGGCACCCCACTGGTCACATCTTTCCAAGACGAAGAGGAGCCACTGCTGAGCACCCTTTGGGTTCGGCCAGTCAACCAATTACAAATCCATTGAACAGTTCACTTGTCTAGCCCACATTTTACAAGCTTGTTTGCAAGAATGTCACGGGGAACCATGTCAAAGGCCTTACTGAAATCAAGGTATGCAATATCCACAGCGTTCCCTTCATCTACCAAGCTGGCAATTTTATCAAAAAGTCAGAAGGGCACCATCAAGAGCTTGCTGAACCCTCACTTTCCTTCACTGGGACACAGTTTGTGGGAACTGGACTTGCCATATTCAGAACAATCAAGAAGTCTCCCTAAGCTTTGAGCAGACAAA
Organism: Gambelia wislizenii; assembly: GCA_030847615.1. NCBI lineage: Eukaryota > Metazoa > Chordata > Lepidosauria > Squamata > Crotaphytidae > Gambelia > Gambelia wislizenii. The sequence goes on along the minus strand of JAUMIR010000001.1, from coordinate 495,455,053 downwards.
CTGGTGCCTGTTTTGATTGACTTGAGTTTGCGAAAGAATTAAAACACTGTGTCATTCAGCCTGCTCTACTTTAGCAAAAGGTATTAAGGAATTAGGGAGAATTGGTTTTCTGTTTTTCCTTAAATGACCTGCAATAGGGGGTGGAGGAAGGGACGGAGATGAAGAAGGGAAGAATGTAGCAGATGAAACATGCTCTGGTTTCCCTTTAGTTCAGCTACATCTATGTGTCTTTAAATGTTATCTGTTTTTTTCTAAAAGTATGACTCAAGAAGGATATATTCAAATTACTAGAAAAAATTATTTACTGTAAGAGCTGTTCAGCATTGGAATGGATTGCCAGAGGAGTGGGGAGATGCCCCTTCTTTGGAGATCTTTAAACAGAGGCTGGATAGGTATCTTTCAGGACCGCTGTACTTATATATCCCCACATGGCAAGGGGTTGGACTAGATGGCCTTTGTGATCTCTTCCAACTCTTTAATGATTTTTTTTTTACTACCAGTAGGAACACAGTACAGATTACATTCTACAACCCACCAAGGATTTTGGAAGAAAGTGGTGCCGAATTGGTTTACAAACAGCTGCACAAATTTTAAGGATTATTGAAAAATGGAGAGGAGGAGGAATGAAATATAAAAGAACTTTGAGGCCTGTCTCATTTGCAAAATGGCCTTCATCGCCTGTAGTTCAGGAGGGGAAATAAGTGGTATGCACAGTTGCTCACAAGAGAGGCCAGCATGGTGTAACTGTAGTGGTTTGAGTGCTGGACTATATGACTGTGGAGACTAGGATTCGAATCCCGCTTGGCCATGGAAATCCACTGGGTGGCCTTGGGCAAGTCACACTCTCTCAGCCTCAGAGGATAGGAAAGGCAAACCCCCTCTGAACAAATCTTGCCAAGAAAACTCTGTGACAGGTTCACCTTAGAGTTGCCATAAGTTAGAAATGAAGGCACACAACAACAAGAACAGTTGCTCACAGCTCATCGTTCAAACATGCAGAGAAAGAGACAGAGAAATACATTTTTCTGTTTGAAAATTGAGATAGAAATCTTAGCTAAAAGGACTGTTCCCACATCAAAGTGAAAGGAGAGAATCATTCCTTCTCATTTAGGGAGACGGGATAAGAAACATGTACCTAATCTAGCCTACTTGTTTCTAGCTGACAATGGATGCAGAGCAGAGCAGAGGGTAAGCCCAGCACTACAGGGACTCAGAGAAAAGGAGGAAGCGAACTGAGTAAACCATGAGTCTTTGGAAGTGTAACAAGTTATTGCTCTATTAGCTGAACTGGAGATGTACACATAGCCCTTTCCTCTTCCCCAGAGTTGAATCTACCAAAACTGGAGAATTTGAACCCTTGTCTCCCATCTAAAGATGACCCACAAAAACTGGAGGCTCAGGGCCAGCCCCTGAGATCTGGTGATCATATCTGTCTACTGAAAGATCTATCTTTGATTTGCAAGTTTGGGCACAGCCTTCAAAACTGACTTGAAATGATTTTTTCCTCCCCCATCTTGACTGGCTAAAACCAATCAGTAGAACATTTTCCAGCATAGAAAATGGCTTTTTATTAGAATAATAGAATCATAGAGTTGGAAGAGACCACCAGAGCCATCTAGTTCAACCCCATTCCGTCATGCAGGAATACACAATCAAATCATCCCTGACAGATAGCCATCCAGCCTCTGTTTAAAAACCTCCAAAGAAGGAGATTACACCACACTCCCAGGCAGCAGTGGATTCTATTGTTGAACAGCTCTTACTGTCAGGAAGTTCTTCCTAATGTTTAGGTGGAATCTCTTTTCCAATAACTTGAGTTCATTGCTCCGTGTCCTAGCCTCTGGAGCAGCAGAAAACAAGCTTGCTCCCTCTTCAATACGACACCCTTTCAAGTATTTAAACATGGCTATCATGCCACCTCTTAACCTTCTCTCCTCCAGGCTAAACATTCCCATCTCCCTAAACCTTTACTTTCTCCAAGATGTTAAATGCATGTGCTTTAAAGGTATTTTAAACCTTTAAGCTGTTTTAACTTGCTTTTAGCGATACCAGCTTCAAATACTGAACATGTTGGCTACCTGTGTACAGAAGGAGAAAGCCAGTACTGTAAACAGTTACCCCTGGAAGGGGTGTCTCGGAGATAAAGAAGTATATATTGGTGTATAATAGCAGCAATGCAAAACTAGCAACAATCCTTCTGATCATTAGAAAAACAATCCTAAAAAAAAGTGGGATCTTTTGTATTTTCCTCTGCAAATTAATTCTAGACAAATATTGCAGTAGAGTCACTTCTGCTTTTGTTTTGCATTTACTTGGGGGAAGAGTTTGACATTGTGCCCTCCCCTAGAAATGAAACTTGCCACTCCTGGAGAGGAAAAATGCCATTTTGACTGGGAAAAAAACATCAGTGTGGAAGGGAGATTGAGGGCTCTGTGTTGTACAAATGGCTTCAGAGTTGTACTTTGCCTTAATTTATTTTTATATATTTATATTTATTTCATTTGTATACCACCTTTCTCCCAAGATGGGACCCAAGGCAGCTTCCAAAAAAAGGGCATGCCCCCCACATCCTGAAGTGGGCTCCCAGGAAAGGCTCATTGGTAGGCTCCCTACCTATTGCTGTCAAGGGCAGCGAGATGCTCTACAAGATTTAGGATAAAAATTAAAATAAGTCAGTTTAAATGATGACACCAAAGTAATATTTATATTTATTTTTAAAAAACGAAATGGATTTACATAATAAAAACCAATGTAATATGCCTAAAATTTAATGTGTCTAAAAAATTAATTAATTTTAGTTGGACAAAACAAAAGTCAATATTTTATAAAGCCACTTTTTGTCTTCTGCTCATCTCACTTAGCTGGCCGACCTGCCACACTGGGCCGCCCTCCTAGAGCTCGCCCTTGTGGGGGCCATGCTTAAGGGGGTGCAACGGGGAGGGCTTAGGTGTACCCTCCAAGCATCCCAATTTGGCAGGTACCATCCCTACTAATCCTCTCCCATCCCACTTTTTCATCTGCTTTTACAATATCCCAGTTGTCTCTCTCTCTCTACCCTCTCCCTCTGTCATCAACTTCAGTTGCTACAGACTGAGTTCAAAATGCAAAATCAGCTTCCACTTAATTAACTCTGCAGAGGAGGAGAAAGGAGAGGTGGAATCCTGCCCTTCCCTGTAAGCTCAGGCAAAAGCAAACTGCTGCAGCCTCTCCCAGCTTGTGTGTTCTTCCCAATAAATAGCTTTTGCCACCTTGACCACTCTCTGATGTTAATTGGCCACATGTGTTCCTCTTTTCATCTGTGAAATGTTGGAGGGTATACTTGGGGAAAGGAAAATAGTCAAGGGGAAAAACAGGTTTCAAAGATAATTGAAGAACAAGGGGTGGTGGTGGACAAAGTATAAAAGAGCTCTGTCCGGTAAAGCCTCTCTGGCTTGCAAAAAATGGCCTTCATCAAAGAAACCTATGCTAACCATCCTGAAAATCCCAACCACAAGGCGCTCTGAACAGCTGTCAACCCCACTTTAACTTTGACACAAGGCTACTGTTATGAAGAGGAGCAGCCAAAGCTCGAACAATGAGGACTGGCCATTCAGCTCCTTTGCAAGCCTTTTCAGATTAAGGCCTGCCTCCCCTCCCATCACTTCTCCTTGCATTGTATCTGGGCATTTCCTCACTGGGCTGAGCTGGCTGAACCTCTCTGTGTGTGCACGATGAGCGGGCGCGCACACACACTTCGTCATTACCATACCCAATGCTCAACAAGGGCCTCATTGTACAGAGAAGGCAAATGAGGTTAGAGGTCAAATTGGCCTAAAATGGCTGCCCCAGAAGGCAAGCTAGAAGATTGCCAAGACAAAAGAAGGATCGTCCATGAGTTATGTGAACCATAAACCTCTCCCGCTGCCCTCCTGGTCATGCCAGGTATTCTTAGACAGAAGAGTCATTGTTCTGCAGCTGGACGGGGGTCTCACACATTATCCTGGGGCTGGGCTGGGCTGGGCTGGGGGGAGTTTCCTCACTCTTCCTGGATTCCAGGAATACATTATATACTTTTTGACAGACACACAGTCCTTGCTGGCCTAAAGAACAGATGGCCTGAAGTCACACAATGACCAAACTAAAAAACCATGGAAGCAAGCATCTGCGGCTGAGACTCTCTCTCAAATGCTGTCTCCTCTCCCTCCTAACTTAGCAATTTCTTCCACCCGGCCATCTGCTACCATTAAGCCAGATCTTTATTCTTTTCCGGAATATATTGCTAATTAAAACGATCAAGGGCACACAGCATGCCAGCTTTGTTTTGTGATATGCACATATACACACACCCTTAATGTTTTGGAAACTGGTACATCAAGCCTACGACATACTTAGAATTCTCCCTCCCTTTATTTATATCTCCCTTTCTCCCAGACTGAGACTCAAGGGGGATCACAGAGTTGGAAGGGATCCCAAGGGACATCTAGTCCAACCCCGTGATGCCAGTGTAGAAACTAGAAGCTAAAAGCATCCCCGAGAGGTAGGCATCCAACCTCTGTCTAAAAACATCTAGTGAAGGAGAGTCCATCACCTTCCATTCCACTGTTACACAACGCTTACCAACAGGAAGTTCTCTCCAAAGTATATAGTTGGAATCTCTTCCCTTGCCATGTAAGTTCTCACTTCACACCCCAACCTCTGGAACAGCAGAAAACAGCCTCACTCCATCTTCTACATGGATAGCCTTTTAGATCTCTGAAGATGACTATTACACCAGCAGAACGTCTATTTTTATCTAATGTAAGGTCGCCAGGTGTCCATTGTTGTACAAGATGTCTCTTATCTGAGAGCTGGAATGCTGTCCCTTTTAGGTTTGGCAGGTGTCCCTTACTATAAGCAATGTCCTCTATTTGAGAGTTGTAAAGTTTTCCTTTTATATACACTAATCAAGATGCCAATAATAATAATACAGTAGCACCCCCGTATCCATGGGAGATTGGTTCCAGGCCCCCTGCGGATGGTGAATTCCACAGATAATAGCGAACACCATCCTGGAGGCCATCCCATGGAAAAGGGGGGAGGAGAGATTGGTCCTCCCCTCCCTTCCTCCTTCGCCCCGCTGTGGCAACAGGAGCCGTCCCAGGGGAAAAGGGGAAGGTGAAATCATTCCTCTGCCCCCTTCCTCCCCCCCTCACCATGGCCCTGCCTTGGCAGTGATCACAGGGGGCGAAGGGGGAAGCCTGTGATCCCTGTTGCAGCGAAAGGAGCCCTCATTTTGTGGTGTGGGACCTTCATAAATACCGAAAGGTGTGTGCCATGTAATTTATGAATGTGGACAATACGTTAATTTTACAGAGAAACACATGGCTAAGTTAACTGAAATCGATCATCATCATAATCATCATCATCATCTCACCTTTCTCCCAATATATGGACTCAAGGCAGCTAACAGTGAGTTTGAAACAATATACAAACATTAAAAATATAAATGTAAATATGAAATTTAAAACCAATGCTTCCATTTGGTTTTTAGGCAGAATACAAGCTTGTTAATAGCTGCTTGTCAACTGCCAATCCTGTAATTCAAGAATTTCGACTGTCCGTTATTGGTACATTGAAAACCTGCCAACACTAGTCTGAAGTGAAGTGAATTTTTAGATGTCTCAGGTATCTTTGCTATATTGTACCTTAAGGGGGCAAGAATGTTACTATTTCCATAAGTCACCTTTACACAACTATTTATCTGTAGCTTAACTGCTGTGTTTCAACAAAGTTAGCCGGGCTTTCTCAAGATGTGGGCCTTCTTCCTCACACTAGCTGAGCCATTATTTTAAGCCAACTCTGGTACCTCTAGAGGAAAAGCAGCTCTTCCATGGTCTGCCAGAGTGGACAAGCCCCAGCAAATACAAGAGCTGTGTATCAAGTCCTTGGAGAAGATGGTGGGGATGCAGGTGGCTGTTGGAGCTGTGCTTGGCTTGGTGGGTTACAAGATGTTCAAGAACTGGTACAAGGGAATGCTTCCTTCCATATGCATCTGCCCATGTGGCCTGTCCATGTAGCCGGATGCCATGTGCCTTGAGCATTCTGATATCATACTCAAGCTGGGAATGCATACAACCTTGAAAGTCATGGAAGCTCCTTCTTCACCAAAAACATGATTGACTCCTGTATCTGTGGGGGATATGTTCCCAGACTTACTGTGGATACTGGAAACTACAGATAATAGGAAACCCTATTCAAATGAATGACTTCTGGCCCAAGCATATCACCTATCTAAGCATCTTCTAGGTCCTCCAGCATGACTCTGGCAGAAGCTGACCATAGAGTTGTACTGGAGGACGTAGAAGATGCCTAGAGAGACCATATTTTTTCAGATGCGGGTAAGTGAATCTGTGGATATGGGTCCCGCAGATATGGGGGATCTATCTGTACCTTACAGAATTCATAACCACCACGCCTGGTGGGGGCCAGGGTCTTATGGCCAATATATGGTGTCCAAAAAAGTGGATGCAATTCTAGGCTGCACCAACAGGAATGCAGTGCCCAGATCAAGAGAAGTAATAGCACCACTCTATTCTGCTTGGTCAGACCTCATCTGGAATACAGTTTAAGAAGGATACTGACAAAATCCTGAGGAGGACAACCAGGATGATAAAGGATCAGGAAATCACGCCCCATGAGACACAGCTTAGGAAGTGGGGTTACGTTTAGCTTGGAGAAGAGAAAACTGAAAGGTGACATGGCAGCTATCTTTAAATATCAAAAGTCATATAGATGATAGAGTAAGCTTGTTTTCTGCTACTCCAGGGACTGGGACATGATGGCTGGAGCCCTTTAGCTGTGTATTCCTGAACTAGACAGCACTTGTAGTCCCTTACATGTGGCAGTATAGTTACAGTAGATCTCACAGTTGTGCAACTGATCATGCAACAGGAACCATGGCCTTGAGCTCACCTCTTGCACAATGACTGACGAGCTCTCTGCATCCTCAACAAGTCAAAAGTGAGAGGAAGTGTTGTGTGTATACTTGCAGAACAAAGCGGCTGCACTAGAGACTTCACAACCTCTAAGAAAACACAACTGTTCCATGCTAACATACTGTCCCAATACAACCTCCTAGAGTTGGAAGGTATCCCAAGGGATATCTAGTCTAGCCTCCAACCCCCTGCCAGTTCAGGAATATAGTCTACCAAGTCCTAATAGCTAAGTCAGCTCTCCGTAGCTGAGGGTACCTCTCCAATTGCTAGACCCTGGGTGCAAATAATCAGTGTGGTATAGTGGATGGAGTGTTGAACTAGGACTCTGGGAGACCAGGGTTTGAATCCCTGCTTGGTCATGGAAACCCACTGGGTAATCTTGGGCGAGATACACTCTCTCAGCCTCAGAGGAAGGCAATGGCAAACCCCATCTGAACAAATCTTGCCAAGTCAACCTCATGATAGGGTCGCCACAAGTCAGAAATGACTTCAACATACACCACAGCAGCAGCAGCAGTAGCAGTAGCAACAACAACAACCATTTGCTAACATCCTGCTTGTGAACTTTCCCAAAGGCATATGGCTGGTCACTGCTGGGATTAGAATACTATACTGTACAATTTATTTTATTTATTAAAATATTTATATCTTGACCTTTATCGAAAGATATTAAGGTGACACACAATGAAACCAGTCTAATCGATTCAAAACAGTATAATTCATTAATATAATTTTAAAAGGCTAAAAACATATCAAACAATTAACAAACTGAGAGACAGTTAAGATAGTTTAAAATGAATTAAAGCCATGTGGATGAGACAGGATTTGTGCAATCAATTAGGTCCTAAAAACTTTCATAAGCAACCATGTTTTCATTTGGTGCCTAAATAGAAGCAATGCTGGTAACAATCATGCCCCCAAGAGAGGGGTGTAGCATATCTGGGGTGCCACAGCAAAAAAGGCCCTCTCCCATATCTTCGTATAGTGTGTTTCTCTGACTGCTGGGTCAGAGACCCTCTAGCAGACCTTAAAACTCAGGCAGGTGTATATACGGAGAGGCACTCCTTCAAGTTTTGAGGTCCCAACTCATTTAGGCTAGAGACCTTGGGTCCATCCAGGAAGGCAGCTGTTATGTTCTGAACTGTGGCACTGTGTGTCACAACGCATTCAGCAGGTGGCATCTAGATCACATTCTCAAGACTACAAGCATACCTCCGTTAACAAAGGGCAGGTCTATACTATTAAAAACCCTGAATCCCACTTCGAATTTCCCCAGATCTGTGGCGATCAGACCACACGACGATCAGGCCACATGACATAAGTCCTTTTCTCCAAATCTGAGGCGATCAGGCTATTAAGAGGCATGGCCCAGATTTGGGGCATTTTGGGGTATTTTACCTTGATGTGGAGTTTTTAGGATTTGGGGGTTTCTCCAGATTTTAGTCTGTTGCCAGGATCATCGCTTCCCCAAAATAGTACTCTACGGTGAATTCGCCACAGGTCAGTGTAAGAGGGGTGCTCCAAAAAATCAATACAAGGACTCCCTGAAACAACATCTCAGGCTCGGCCAAACTGATCACCAACAATGGTCCGCCCTGGCCTCACATCGGGAGGCATGGAGACGCACTATCCACAATGCTGCAGCCTTATTTGAGAACTCACACCGAACAAGTCTTGAAGAGAAACGACAATGCAGAAAGAATCACAACCCAGAAACATCACCCAAGGAGACCTTCTGCTTTGCTTTCTGCAACCGGACTTGTCTATCTCAGATTGGCCTTTTTAGTCATCAGCACGCTTGCAGAAAGTGCGGGATGAGTCCTTCCTGAATCTTTGTTTGTGAAGAAGAAAAGCCAGAGTCTGTCGCCGCCACCACCACTACTGCAGCTGCTGTGATTGTTTTAAAGCTCAGGTGGCAAGTTCCTGGATGAAAGGAGAGGTTTTCTACTTCCCCCTGGCTTGGCAGGACTGCCTCTGCCTGCTCTCTGCTTACCCCTCACTTGCTTCCTGTGCATCTTCCTGGGCAGAGGCAGTGCTGCCAAGCCAGGGGAAGGGAGTAAATCTCTCCCTTCATCTTGGAACTTGCCTCCTGAGCTTTAAAGTGGTTGCACCTGTCAGGATCTGACCATTTGTGGTGGCAACAGTGATGAGCAGTGAGTGGTGGGAGTGGAGGTAGCAGATGAAATGCTGCAGGGACAGTCAGGTAGTACCCAACATCCCTATGGAGAATAAATTCTGCACAGGAATTCAGGGCAACTGCAGGGGCATGAGCGGCGGGACTCCGCTTGGACTTCTGGCCCCATGTGTTGAGAATCCCAAAACCTCTGACAAAGAAGCACTTTTTACAGTCTTTTTTATACCCCTCAGGCCTCCCTTTACCTCCTTTTCCTCTGTCTCACTGGATGTTTCTTAATATGATTGGTATTCAGAGGATGCTGAAGGAGAGATGGAGAAACACAGACTTTCTGTGGCAGTTGCAGCATCATGTCTTCATTAAACAATGCAGTGAAAGCTTCACCTGGGGAAGAATGGGATTCTAGTCTAACCTATCCTGCTGTAGCTGAGCATGCCTGCATCTAACAAGCAAGATAAACAGCATCTGTCTCCAGCATTTTTTACTGAGCAGGAGTGAAGAGGAAAGCAGAGAGAAAAGAGGAAAGCAGATAAGCCTGTTTCACCAGGCACCCTCCAGTATGTTAAGCACAAATCTAGAACTTTGGCCTTGGGTGCATTTTGGAAGAAGCTTTCAATCTGTCTCTAGAAAGTTCAGAATGTTTTTCTTTAGTTATGCAAGGCTTAGCTGACCTGTTTGTTCCATTTCACATGAACAGATTGTTAATTTTGGATTTAAAAAAACCCTGCTGAAACATGTTAAACTGCTTTTCTTTTTCTTTTTGTAGTGTAGGAATATTTCCCTATTTTTTCCCCTCGTTATTTCTGTCTCTGGACTGGCTTTTTAAAAATTATGTATATATTTGTTTTTAATGTGTTTTTTTAGTTAGAAGGTTTTAATCTTATTGTGTTTAATGTCTTTTTATGTGGGAGGGTGGGGGTGGGTGGTGTTTTTAGTCATTATTATAATGTTTTAATTGTTGGAAGCCGCCCCGATTGTTTTTAGCAGAGGGGCGGGGTATAAATAAATTTTATTATTATTATTATTATTATTATTAAAGAAGTAATGCAAATCAGACATACATGGCACAACAATAAAGTGGTGATGGTACCCAGGCAGAGAAAGGCTTCATTGTGAAATTCCTCCTAAAGCCTTCCATGTGGGAAGTTTAAAAAGCATCAGTTCCATGTGCCACAGAATGTAGATTTTTTTATATGAACAAGAAAAGCGGGGGGAACAGAATCCTATGATACTGTTATTTAATTAAAAGCTTTTTGTGGCTCGCAGACTGTTTCTTCAGCTGCACTGGGTGAAGGAACTGCATTCTATAAAAGCTTATGACAAAATAAATTGGTTAGTTTTAAGCTAGTCAGACCTTTTCTCCTTTCTTCCTTTCTCTCCTCTTTTTACAAATGTGGCTATTTCTGTGACGTCACAAAGGCTGGTGTCACCCCTCCTGGTGACGTTCGACCTCTCTGCATTGCCCCCCCCCCAAGTGCTGCCTTGGGGATTCTGGGAGTAACAGTCCAAAAAGGCATCTTTTCCCATCTCTCTGAAAACTGATATTCCAAGTGCATCATGTGCAGAGGCAACAGAACTACCAACCAAATTAAGAGGGAAGGGGCAACTGACTTAAATTAGCAGGGCCTACTGGCTTCATTTTGCAAGGTGAATTACAGGCATAGGGTGGTGGAAATACTGAGAAGGCTTCGATATTCCATAGGATACTCTATGGATGGATGGCCATCTGCTGTGAATGCTTTGACTGTGTATTTCTGCAGGGCAGGGGGCTGGACCGGATGGCCCTTGTGGTCTCTTCCAGCTCTATGATTCAATAACTGATTGAATGGACCTATTCTACTTAGGACTAATTAACAGGATGTTAGCCAATAGCTGGAAGGCTGCATGACTCCCACTCCTAGCATACAGGAGAACAAAAATTTCAAAAAAGTTTCTCCTACTGGATGAGAGTTTTAGCATGTTTTTGTTGATATTTCACATTTGGGAAAATCTGAAATCCCAGAGGTTTTCTTTACATGTGTGTGTGCCTTCAAGTCACCTGTCAACTTATGGCAACCTCATGAATTTCACATGGTTTTCTTAGGCAAGGAATCCTCAGAGATGGTTTTGCCAGTTCCTTCCTCAGAAATAGAGCCTACAGCACCGAGGATTCATTGGCAGTCCTTCTGGGCTTGGGGAAGGTTCTTCTTTTTGGACTGCTACTCCCAGAATCCCCCAGCCAGCATTACTGCCTGGGGGATTCTGGGAGTAACAGTCCAAAAAGGCATCTTTCCCCAAGCTTTGGAAGTTCTAGCCTGCAGCATTTGGGGGGAAAGGACCATGGTCAGATCTTGTGTGTATGTATATGCCATCAAGTTGCTTGTCGACTTACAGCGGTCCCATGAATTTCTCAGGGTTTTCTTAGGCAAGGAAGACTCAAAGGTGGTTTTGCCAGTTTCTTTGTCTGAAATAGAGCCTATAATAGCACCTTCAATTCCTTGCAGTCTCCCATCCAAGTACCAACCAAGGCTGACCCTGCTTAGCTTCCAAGATCACATAAGATCTGGTGGCTTGCTGTCAGGTAATTTCAGGATTCAGATTTAATGGTCTGATGGAAGAGACGCTTGGGAATCTTAGATGGATTGAATACTTGACTGATTCAAAAATGCACTGAGCCAGCCAGCTGTGCTTCATTTCGGGGCATTAATTCTCCTAAGAGGGGTCTTGGATGTCTCCCTCTGTGTTCTACCCTGACAGCATCACTGAAAGAAAAGGAAAATAGTGGCGGCTGGGAAACCCCCCCCCTTAACACAAATGTATATATTTTAAGAATACCAATGCCCTGTGACCTGCACATCCTGACTGGGGTGATGCTGACCAGTATCAAACACTAGAAACAGTAGAATCATAGAACTGTAGAGTTGGAAGAGACTGCAACAGCCATCCAGTCCAACCCCTTGCCACACAGGAAATCACGATCAAAGCATCCCCGACAGATGGCCATCCAGCCTCTGTTTAAAAGACCTCCAAGGAAGGAGACCCCACCACGCTCCGAGGGAGTGTGTTCCACTGCCGAACAGCTCTTACTGTCAAAAAGTTCCTCCTCATGTTGAGGTGGAATCTCTGGAGCTTGCATCCATTGCTCCGTGTTCCAGTCTCTAGAGCAGCAGAAAACAAGCTTGCTCCATCCTTAATGTGACACCCCTTCAAATACTTAAACAGGGCTATCATATCACCTCTTAACCGTCTTTTTTCCAGGCTAAACATACCCAGCTCCCTAAGTCTTTCCTCATAAGGCATAAGGTAGATTCCTTAACGAAATAATAACATTCTTTAAGGTTGTCTCAGAAGACAGGATTTGCTGAACTACAGGTACCACCCCCATCCATGGGGCATATATTCCCAGACTTACCATTTATAAATTAAATTGCAGATAATAGCAAACCCTATTAAAATAAAGGACTTCTGGTACAAACATACCATAGAGTTGTGTTGGTGGACCTAGTGATTCCTAGAGACGACAACTCTCTAGCCATTTTCCAGTGTGACTTTATGGTAAGTGTCCCTATTTTATCAGCCATGGATAACTGAAACCACAGATATTGGTGCCATGGATCTGGGGCATATAACTATCTGGGGCAGCATCCTCAGCATTTTTTTAGGGAGAAAATAAAAATATGGGGGGGAAACTGAGCTAAGTATGACTGAGACTGAGAAAGAAAGAAAAGACTATTGAGATGTAACTGCTCATAATAATAGCATTCAGGTCCCTTTGGAATATTAAATCTGCAATCTGACATATTCTTATGTAGAGGTTAAGTCACATTGGTATTATTTGAACTTACTCATAAATATACATAGATGCAACCCTAAAAACCTTGTGGGTTTGTTTGTTTGCAACACCAGCATGGTGTAGTAGTTTCAGCACTGGACTACAACTCTGGAGACCAGGGTTGAATCCCCAGTTAGCCACAGAAACTCCCTGGGTGACCCTGGATAAGTCACACTCTCTCAGCCTCAGAGGAAGGCAAAGGCAAATCCTCTCTGAACAAATCTTCCCAAGAAAATCCTGCAATAGGGTTACTATAAGGTCTCTGTAAGTTGGAAACAACCTGAAGACACACAACAAACACATTATTAAACAAAACCTTGTGTTTTATGCAAAACCTCCGCATTTTGCACAAAAACACTGAGGTATTATGTTTTTACATGCAAAAAAAAACCCAAACAAAATAAACCTTTAAAACAAATCTCTTGCTCTCAAGCAAGGGCAAAAATCATGATCAGCACGTGATTTTTCTCTCCAATGTTACAGAACACAGAAGAGAAAATATACAATCATTTCACACATTCCTAGTAAGCAAGCAGATAATGAGAGACAGATAGAGAACAAACCTCTCTCTTGAAACTGAGGGAGCAAGCTCACATTTCCTCCCAGCTCAGGGAAGGGAAACAGAGAATATCTCTTTTTCATTTCAAGATGCTTTCCCTATTTTTTTTTAAAGGTGAAAAATGAGGCATAAAGAGGCAGCTGTGGGGGGGAACCTTCACCCCATGTGTTGATGAGATCTCATTAGGCAGCTAATAAATTTTCCTAGACTGTGGAGAACCACATGAGGGAAATCACTCAGCACCCAACTGTTTGAGGTGTGGAAAACGTGGCTCTCAACTAACTCAATTAATTGACTGGCTATGTTAACTGACTAACCTCTTCCACCCATTTTTACAACTAATAGAGAGGAATAATGGTAATTTTTTTAAAAAAAAAAGCAAAAGAAAATCACATCACAGTGGCTCCCACAGAAGCCATCCATCCCTCTGGGAAGCTTCTTGCCATTAATTCCAAGGTCAATGCAGTACATGGGGCCTGCAGGGGAGATAGATTAGTCCTCTCTCTCCTTCTCTGCCCTGGTGAGGCAAATCCATTATCGAGGGCACAGCTGTAAGAACCTCGACTCACTTACCCAGTTTCATGAGGGCTCCCTCTGAGACCCTGCTGGTTTGTAAAGGCCGCTTATGCAAGGTCAACTAGGAGCAGAAAGAACAGCGGCACGTCAAGGTCCTGGGGACCACCTGGCCTCTATGTAAGTCCACGGTTCAGTTTCAACGTCTAATATTCTGGCAGGATTTTGGAGCTTTTTAACAGGGAAAATACTTTTTCATAGCTTTTCATAGAATCCTAGAGTTGGAAGAGACCACAAGGGCCATCTAGTCCAACCACCTGCCCTGCAGGAATACACAAAGTATTCCCAACAGATGGCCATTGAGCCTTTGTTTAAAAATCTCCAAAGGAAACTATGCCACACTCCCAGGCAGTGCATTCCACTGCTGAACAGCTTTTAAACTCAGGAAGTTCTTCCTAATGTTTAGGTGGAATCTCATTTCCTGTATTTTGAATCCATTGCTCCGTGTCCTTGTCTCTGGAGCACCAGAAAACAAGCTTGCTCTATCTTCAATATAACATCCTTTCAAATATTTAAACATGGCTATCTTGTTCCCACTTCACCTTCTCTTCTCCAGACTAAACATGCCCAGCTCCCTAAGCCACTCCTCATAGGGTATGGGTATGTTTATGCTTTTAACCTGTTTTATTTTGATACTATATGTTTTCTTTAGTTTTAGTCACCTTGAATGTCACTCTTTGGTAGAAAGGTGAGGAGGAAATAGAATAAATAAAGAATAAAGGCTGAATGGTGGGAAAGTCAGGACAGATAAAAGGAAGGACTTCTTCATGTGCAGATTGTTAAACTGTGCAACTCACTGCCACAAAATGTAGTGATTGCTGCCAGCCTACATAGGTTTAAATGGGGATTAGACAAATTCATGGAGGAGGATACGGCCATCGGTAGCTACTAGTCAGAATGTATCAGAGGCAGCGGTGCCTCAGAATTCAAAATCCTGGGGGGGGGGGAGGGGAAGACCAAAGATTCGCAGAAGATGAAAGGAAGATCTGTCTCTCTGTCTGGCTTTTTCTTCGCAAACGAAGATTCAGGAAGGACTCATCCCGCGCTTTCTGCAAGCGCGCTGATGACTAAAAAGGCCAATCCGAGATAAACAGGTCCGGTTGCAAAAAGCACAGCAGAAGGTCTCCTTGGGTGATGTTTCTGGGTTGTGATTCTTTCTGCGTTGTCGTTTCTCTTCAAGACTTGTTCAACATGAGTTCTCAAATAAGGCTGCAGCATTGTGGATAGTGCGTCTCCATGCCTCCCGATGTGAGGCCAGGGCGGACCACTGTTGGTGATCAATTTGGCCAAGCCTGAGATGTTGTTTCAGGGAGTCTTTGTATCACTTTTTTGGAGCACCCCTCTTACGCTGACCCGTGGTGAGTTCACCGTAGAGTAGTATTTTTGGGAGGCGATGATCCTCCATCCTAGAAACATGCCTTGCCCAGCACAGCTGTGTTCTCAATATCATGGCCTCAATGTTGGTGATCCCTGCTTGCTCAAGGGCAGCAACATTCGTCACATAGTCACTCCAGTGTATATTTAGGATTGTGCGTAAACAGCGCTGATGAAAGCGCTCGAGGAGTCGTAGGTGGTGGCGATAGGTGACCCATGTTTCAGATCCATAAAGGAGGATAGACAGTACGATGGCTCTATACACACTGATTTTTGTGCTTTGCCTCAGGTGTTTATTGCTCCAGACTCTTTTGTGAAGTCTTCCAAATGCACTATATGCCTTTGCTAATCTGTGATCTCAGTTGGGAAATGCATGGAGAAGGCAGTGCCCAGAGTGGTTTGAAAACTTAAATATGAATGTGAATGGATAAGGAAGAGGGAGAGAGGTGCTAGTGAATGGCCATGAATGGTTAAATGAGGCCCATGTCTGTGTGTGAATGGATAGATGGGAGTGTGTATAAGCTTTGTATATGTATGTGACAGAAAGAAGGAATGAGTGGCTGCCCCCAGGCTCTGGAGCACTCTGCCCAGAGAAGTCAGATTGGCACCCTCCCTGTCTTCCTTCCAGAGCCAAGTAAAAACTTTCCTCTTTCGACAGGCCTTTGCCGATCTTTGCTAATGGCAGTGCTGGGGTATATGTGAGTGTTGTGTTTGTGTGTGTGTGTTTAGAGTTTTAGCTGTTTTTAACTTTCTTAGTTGCTTAACTGTGTCTTAATTTTTGTATTTTGCTGATTTTAACAATGTATTTTTTATTGTATCACGCTTTGAGTCCCAAACTGGGAAAAAAGAGAGATAAAAATGATGATGATGATGATGATAGGATAGAGGAAGAGAGAAAGAGGAAATGAATGATGTGGAGCCAGGTGTCTCCTCCAGAATATACCCACCCAAACCACTTAGGTCAAAATCTGAAGCCTTCCTCCAAGGTTGCCCCTGCCAAACAAGGCAAGGAAAGTGGCTACAAGAGGGAGAAGCATTTTCATTGATGGTCCCAAATCTGTGGAAGATATTCCCCAGAGAAGGCACCAGGCACCTACACTGTGCTCATTTGGGCACCAGGTAAAGACCTTTTAAAATATAATTCCCAGGCATTCTAGGAAATATTTAGTACTTCGTTTATATTAAATTTATGCCCTGCCTTTCTTCCAAAAATGTTGTCCAAGCCAGCCTTTAGATGTAAAATCTCTGCACTCTTTCATCCTTGCTGCTAGTCTTAATTCAGTTTTATTTTGGACTGCAATCTTCCCCCTCCCAAATCCCTGCTGCTGCTTTTGTCCAGGTTTTATCACATGCTGCCTTACAGCCATTGTTCTACTGTCACTCTGTAGTTTATGTTATTAAATTATTTTTCATCCACTGCCCAGAGAACGTAAACTGAGTGGCTTAATGAAATCAATCAATCAGTCAATTACTGGCAAAATAGCGACAGCCACTTCAATACTTTTCAATGGAATGGAGTCTATTCACACACGTACATCTACACACAGCTGCAGCATGCAAGCTTGTGTGAACCAGTCCTTGTCTGTTAACATGCTACCCAGCCCATGAGTCTTACAACACAGATCTCTCCTCCCTCAAATATTGACCCTTTCCACCATCTTTTTTTATCAGGCCATTCCCTAGAGAGCTGGAAGAAATCAACAGGGAACAAAACATCTTCCCCACCATCAAGATGACACATTTTTATCAGGCACAAAGGCCAAAAGGACAACCACGCAAGTCAATTGCCAGCGTTCAATCATTCAGAGAAGCAGCAAGCTTCAGTCTTGATAACAGCACAGTCAAAAATGTGCTGGCCTACTGGGAACACGCCACAGTCACCAAGATATAATTGTCCCCTTGTTCTGGCATATCGGTTGACAAACCTGTGCTTGGCCAGAAAGCAAAGCCAGGAAGGATGTGGCCCAAACACGCAGGGCAGGAAAGGACAAGTGGACCACTGCAGCAGGGAAGACTTGCTCTGTCTCGTGAGCCAGAGAGCCTGCAGCTAATTTCCACTCTTACTTCCATGCAATTACACAGTGCCTTCTTTGCTCTTTTAGAAAGCCAAACAGAATTACAGAACCATAGAACTGTTGAGTAAGAAGGAAACCGCTTGGAATCTATAAATAGAGTCTTTGGAAGCAATCTGGAAGTAAGACGGTAAGGAAGGTAAGCAGTTTGCTCATACAAACGATGCTTCCCTTAGATTAAAAGAACCTGACGATTCTTGTAAGGGAAGAGACCTTGGGTGCATCTACACTGTAGAAATAATGCAGTTTACACTGTAGAAACAATGCTGTAGAAATAATGCAGTCTGACACCACTTTAACTGCCATGACTCTGCCCTACAGAATCCTGGGATTTGTAGCTTTGTAAAGGTACCAGCACTCTTTGACAGAGAAGGGTAAAGACCTTGTAAAAAAAGTACAAAACCCAGGATTCCATAGGATGGAGCTATAGAAGTTAAAGTGGTGTCAAACTGTATTATTTCTACAGTGTAGATGTACCCCTTGAGAATGAAGGGGTGATTTCTGGTGCAAAACCTGCCTGTAAGGCAGATACATCACACTGCTCAGCTACCACACACACACAGAGTTCCTTTCTATAGCCCTCTCCCAGTTCTTCTAACTGATGCCATGCTGGCCAATTTCAGAAAAAAACCCACACATTTCTTGAAGAACAAACTACATGAGCAGCACATGCCTCATTTTAAGGCAGGACTGTGCCCCCAGAAGAGTGTGATTCCATTTTACAACAAGCTGTATGCTCCCCATGCACCTTCTTTACAAAGGGAAATTTTGCTTTTGGGTGGCAATTTGAAAAGATAAATGAAGCTTCTTTTGCCACAAATGCCAAAACACTGAAATTTAGTGGTACAACAGCCACAGCAGACAGAAGCTCCCAGGGGACTGGAATGGTCAAGTGTTACCTTTTTTTAAGGAATGAGTGTCCGTTGTGAGTAATAGGATGAAGCTAATATCCTCAAGTCCTGTTCTGGGATTTGATAGCTTGTTTAATTATGTTTAATTTTAAAAAATCAGGTTTTTACCTTTATGAGGTCTGTCTATTAAATAATGAGACTGTATTTCTACTTTTCAGACAAATCAGGGAGAACTGATTGTGAATGCTTGAGTGGTGACCTTGAACATGTCTGAACCTGCATGACAAGCATCAACACTCTTGGCCATTCATTTAATTATCAGTCATCGTTTAAAGCAGCTGTGTTATCTGTTGTGTGCTGGGAAAATGCTACGTTTAAAAGCCGAGCAACATGACATTCTGCAGCAACTTGAGGTGGGAGCAAACCTTTTTCAAACAATCATCACTTGTGATGAAACCTGGATCTTCCAGTATAATTGTGAGACAAACCAACAGTCAGTGCACTGGAAAATACCATCATCACCAAGAATGAAAAAAGCACATCAAAACAAGTCCACTTTTAAAGCCATGCCCATTAGGGTTTTTTTTTTTTTTTTAAACATCAAGGGCATAATTTTGGCAGAATGGGTTCCAGAAGGCAGAACAGTGAAACAGCATTATTATAAGGAAGTTGAGAAAGAGTCAGGGGGAAAAAAGGCCAGAACTGTGGGAAAATGGTTTCATTCTTCATCAAGACAATGTGTCTGCTCACACAGCACTTTCTGTGAAGTGTTTTTTGGCCAATAAATGCATTGCTACACTTGAACATCCTCCATATTTACCAGATTTGGCACCATGAGACTTTTTCCTTTTCCCTAAAGTGAAATTGGTGGTTAAAGAAACATGTTTTGAGTCAACTGATGCAATATGAAGAAAACAGCAGATGCGTTGAAACATCTGACAGAAACTGATCTGCTCCATGCCTTTGACCAGTGGAAAACAAGACTGAATCTGTGTGTGTGTGTGTGTGAGAGAGAGAGAGAGAGAGAGAGAGAGAGAGAGAGAACAGGGAGTATATTGAAGGGGACAAGCAATAGAATTGTAATACATATAAATAAAGATGGGTTACTGTATCAGTTTCGCTATTTAATAGACAGACATCGTATTTTGCTTTAATCTTGTTGTAAGACACCTTGGGCCCCATGCAAGGAGAAATACAAGATATAAAATAAGTAACTGCAGCTTGCCATTCAGGTATCTGGTTGGTTGCACCTGAAAGAGGCCCTTGGTCTCATCGAGGGTTAAAGTTATGTGTAAAATCCCAGGGATTCTAATGGGAATGTTTCTGTGCAGACCCAGCCCTATCATAAATGTGGGGTCCTTGGCCATGTTGTGAGGCCCCATTGGAAAATGCACATCTCTGGTTTTTTTGGTGGGGTGTGTGTGGCAAGGCAGGTCTTTGCATCAAAGCTGAGAGATGCTGAGCAATGCGAATTCGGGAAGGGGAGTCTGGAAGGCAGCAATAAGGCACAAGGATCTGCAGCACTAACTGGTGGGAAAGCTGGCTGACTCATCACAATCCTGGAGCCACAACACACAAAGAGGGCACTGTGGAAATAAGCATCATCCAGGAGAATTCTTTCTTTATTTTTTTTTTAAAGATAATGGTTGCAAGCAAATAATGTTGCAACTTTGGGGAACTCAATGTGATGCTCGCATAGCAGAGCCAAAGCAAAGATCTCTAGATTCCAAGTGTGGAGTCCCTTATCGAGAACGTCACATATTGGAGAGGAGGAGAGCGTACGCAGGGTTAGAAACAATGGCTGTAGGTGTGTCTTCCAAGTCAGTGAGGCAGTGAATCCACTCCTCATTTTAGTCTCAATTTTAAAAGGAGCTTGTGAAGTTTTCCACTTAACCCACCCACTGCTACCAATGTGAGGACCCCTGTCCTCTTGTCCCACTACTATGGCATTGAATGTGAGGACCATCTAGATGGCCTTGTGGTCCCTTTGTGAGACTTCTTTGTTTAATCTTCCCACTGGACACCACCACCTTCGAATAACTGCTGCCACCACAGATACCATGCATCTGAACTCAAGCATGCCAATATCCCTTATGTAGTAATGTTCTCAGAGGAATAAGTGTAATATACAAAAATGATATATTAAACGGAAGTTGAACACAACGTCAAAGATACATCTAAATCCTGACTGACCCAAACTTACTGACTTCTACTCACTACTCTCTCTCTCTTTATCTCTCTCATATTCCTAACTTCCAAACTCATATTTCTCGCTCTCTCTCCTAACATCTCTAACACAGAGCTTTCCAGGGTGCTGAACCTATTGATGGATATAAAATCCAGCACCCCACAGGTGTCTAAACGTCAAAAATAGTTCTCACAGAATGCAAGGAGAATACCTTTTGTCCCAATGGAATCCCGCATCTATTCACTGTCTTGTGAAGGAGGAGGGATCCAAAATAGCTTATGCTCCATAGGAAAAACATTTGCAGCTTTCCCCGTATTTTTTGAAAACAGCAAGGGGAATGTGCATTCCTATTCATTGGGACAAGCAACCAAATTGATTTGATTTCCCAATACGAGTGGACATTGGCAGATGATTGGTCAGACATGCACACAGGATGTGTGGAGTAGAGCTTGCTGTCAAGGCAAGTGCCTGGAACTGCTGTCTTGGATTTTCCCTGTAGCAATCATGCGCTATGGCGAGAAAACAGCCTTTTTCTTTTCTTTTTTTGCATGTTTGTTAAAATGGAAAGTCACTCTTTCACACTTTGTATTTTTTAAAAAATGTTTGGCAGGGTCAACCTGTGGAAAATAAAATTGTGAGTGATTCATTCGCGCCCACCATTTTGATTCACAGGCATGCCCGTGGGAACACCAAACGTGGTTTGCGGCGCATGTCTGCGATCTTGCAAATAGACCATTAAGACAAATAAAAGCTGCTGTAAATTGGCATTACCCTGCAGCAATCCACATTTTTCCCTCTGTATAGACAAGTCCCCAGATAGTTCCCTTAAAGTTGAGCCATTCCTTACCAGGGCTCAACTGGCTAGGGCAGATGGGACTTACAACTCAAGAACCTCGGGAGGCCTGCACAATCCCCACCCTATTCTATTTGCAACCCAGCCAGAAGTTAAAAAACAAACAAAACCAAAATATAAGGCTTGGCCTGGGGAAAGTATGGCCTGTGGATCTAGAGTAGCCACTGGACCCCACTTTTGTGGGGGGGCCCAGCCCCACAAAGCCCAAGAACATCCAACTTTTAAAAAATGGAAGAAATTTGGCATAATTTTCTGGTCATTTTTGCCCTGAAATCACAAAAAACAAAAACCCAACCCCAAATGCATACCTTTCCTAGAAGCTCACTAACACAGAGAACCACACAGAAGCCCTCCCCCAATACAGTCGGTTGCCATATTCATGAGGGAGTCGATTCCCAGACTTACTGTGGATACTAGACACCATGGATAACAGCAAACGCCATTGAAATAATGGGACTTCTGGTTACAAATACCATAGAGTTGCCTTGGAGGACCTAGAAAATGTCTAGAGAGGATGCCTCTCTAGGCATTTTCTAGGAAGACTCTATGGTAGGTGTGCTGTTTGTGTCTAGTGAATAACTGAAACCGTATATATTGGTTGTGCAGATACAGGGGTCCGACTACATCAATTTTTGTCTGTCTACTTCCCAAAAAGGAGGTAGGAAGTGAAACTACATCACTTTCTGTCACCATTTTGGGAAGGACAAGGATATACTTTGGCTATACCAACGTGTGGTGTTGGGGTGTGTATGTGAGTGTGTCTGATGGTGGTTGAATGGTGGAAAATTGGTTCCAGCTCCCATGAAGTTGCCAACCCCTGAAATAAAGAGGAAGGACTTAGGGGAGTCTAAATATAGTTCTAGTATCAGGAGGGCAATAAAGTTGGCAAAATTATCAGAGACGGCAAATGCACAATGGTTACAAATGCATACAACATTTCTGCCAATACAGAAAAACATACAGGCATCTCACACCTTTCCCCTTTTTTAAAAAATCTACCATGGCTGCTATTAAATATTACCTCATCACAGTCATCACTGGGGATGTGGGATGGCTGCCCTTCTTCATTCAGAGGTTCAATCACTGTCACCTCTGCGAACTCCTCCACGGATTTCTGAAACTCCGGTAAGGATCGCCTTCCATAGCGCTTCCCTCCCTTGATGTATTTGGGTTGGGCTTCTGGTGAAGAGTCTGCAAAGAAGAGATGGAATCCAAGATGTTAAGAACTGAAGATAAGAGATCACTCCTGTTACACAGTAGTGGCGGATGGTTTCCATTGGTTTACACTTGAACTTTAAGAGAGCTATCCATGGTGCTGACCATAGTTTAGGAATAGGATTCAGCACCGTGGACAGGCCCTTTTAAGCATTCAAACTGGAGCAGATTGTCTCACTGACATGAACGCCATGCTGCAGATATGTCAGTGGCAGCTTACACATTGCCATTTGCCCAGGCTTTGTTCTGCTGGCATAAAAATGTATGTTTAATCTATCCAGGCCTTCTCACCTTTTATCCATTGATGGTGCTACTGTGCTGCAACCCTCTTTTTTAGAGATAGTTGTCAACATCCTTCAAGAAGGATGCTGGCAAGCTGAAAGTTGTCCAGAGAAGGGTGAACAAACTGATCAAAGGATCAAAGGACCAGAAGCCAAACCCTTTGAGGAATGGCTTAGGGAGCTGGATATGTTTACCTTGGAGAACAGAAGACTGAGAGGTGCCATGACAGCCATCTTCAAATGACAGAAGGAATGTCAGGTGGAAAATGAAGCAAGCTTGTTTTCTTCTGCTCCAGAGACTAGGGCATGAACAGATGAGTTCAAATTGCAAGGAAAGAGATTCCACCAAAACATAGGGAAGGCCTTCTTGACTATAAGAGCTGTTCAACAGTGGAACAGACTGCCTCAGAGAGTGGCGGATTCTCTTTCTTTGGAGGTCTTTCAGCAAAGGTTGGATGGCCACTTCTTGGAAATGTTTCAGTTGTGGATCCCAGCAGGGGTTGGACTAGATGGCCCTTTCCCCTCCCTTCCAACACTGTGATTCTATGACCCTAGGCTGTTTTCATTTTCAACTTTGATACTGAAATCTTATCTTTTTTACTTCTGGCTATAGCCCAACTGATGTGAAAAAGGCCATTCCCTGCTTTCTGGAAAAGGCCCAGGGGATACTGATAGGGGGATTATCTTGATTCCCCTCCCCCTTGGCAACCTCTAGACCTCAGCTAACAGGAAGGGTAGGTTTAAATCCACGGATCACCCTTGGGTGCTGAGGTGAGTGTATGCACTTAAGTGGTCAATGTATATCCTGCCTTGTCCCCAATATAGGATCCAAGGTGGCTCATGGTATGTTACAGATAATTTACATTACATTAGAAAACAATTTCATAGAATTATAGAGTTGCAAGAGACCACAAAGGCCATCCAGTCCAACCCCCTGCCATGCAGGAATATACAATCAAATCATTCCTGACAGATGGCCATCCAGCCTCTGTTTAAAAACCTCCAAAGAATAAGACTCCACCACACTCCCAGGCAGTGCATTCCACTTCTGAACAGCTCTTACTGTCAGAAAGTTCTTCCTAATGTTTAGGTGAAATCTCTTTTCCTGTAGTTTGAACCCATTGCTCCATGTCCTAGTCTCTGGAACAACAGAAAACGAGCTTGCTAGAAAACAATGAAAGACAGCCCTGTTAAAACACTGATTTAAAAAACAGCTTAAAATACATAAAATATCATTCAGTAGAATGGTCTTATTCCAATAAAAAATTCCTAACCCCTTAAATTCCAATTAAAAAAAGGTTAGTAGCCGAAAGCCTATGTGGACAAAAATATCTGCCTCACTGATTTAAAAAACAGCTTAAAATACATAGAAAGCATAACGATAAGCATAAGAACACAGCACATTCCAATCAAAAAAAGGTTAGTATCCAAAAGCCTATGTAGACAAAAATGTCTGCCTCCTGGCAGAAGGAAAGCAGAGAGGGGCCAACCAAGCCTCCTGAGGTAAGGAGTTGCACAGTCTGGGAGCAACCACTGAGAAGGCCCTCTCATCTGAGAAACTGCATTCTCCAGTATGAATGTGCCTCTGTTTTGAGACCTGCTGGAGAGGCCCTGTTTTCTGTCCCATCACCCTCACAGGTACACCTGGTAGGAACATAAAACAGGGCCTTCCTGACGGCTACTCCCAGGCTTTGGAACTCCCTGCCCAGAGAGGCTAGACTGGTACCTTCTTTCCTGTCTTTCTGCAGGCAGGTAAATACTTTGTTTCTTTGTTTGTTCCTGCAAGCCTTGGAAGACTGATTGTTCATGGGGAAAGGTCCATTCATAATGCGCTGGATTTTCTACAGGTTGTCTCCCCCTGCTTATCCATGGAGGATACATTCCCAGAATTAACGTGTATAAGTGAAACAGCAGATAATAGCAAATCCTAATAAAATGAAGGACTTCTTGTACAACCATACTATAGAGCTGCATTGGAGGACTTAGAAGATGCATAGAGGATGCCTCTCTATGCATTTTCTAGCATGACTCTATGGTATGTCTCCCTATGGTATGTCCCACAGATAGCTGAAACTGTGGATACTGGTTCCGCGGATATGGGGACACACACCTGTATTTGCTGTTTTCCTTTTAATGGCTTACATTTTTAACAAGTCCTAATTGTTTTGATAATTTAACCATATTTTGAACTTGAACATATTGTGAATTATTAGCTATGATTGTTTTAACTGTAATAAACTGCTTTGAGTCCTGAACTGGGGAAAAGGTGGGATGATGATGAAGATGATGATAGTGGTGGTGGGACTAATGAAAGCTTAAGGAGAAAGCCTGAAGAGCTTAAAACTGAGCCAAACTCATATAGAAAGATATGGTCTGGTGAGTTTCCATAGCTCTCCATACACATGCACTCCCCTGCCCTTTAGCTGACCTCCTATGTGGTCCTCAAGACCCCCGCAAAGGCAGCAAACCTTGTTCTAACTGAACAGAAGAATAAGATTCTTATTAAAATTCTAAAAATGAATCAACAGCAGACTCCACAATGAATAAACACCAAATGTTTAAAGACTGATGCTCCATGTACAGTGATGATAAACCAGGAATAACAACTGACCCAAAAAGTAATAACCAACAAACCAAAGAAAGCTAGGAAAATAAGGTGATTTTCCTTGGGTTTTTTCCAGGCTGTGAGGCCGTGTTCTGGAATAGTTTCTTTCTGATGTTTCGCCTGCATCTGTGGCTGGCATCTTCAGAGAATGGTTGAGTAGGAGTGTATGTGGAGTTTATATGCTGTGAACCCCTGTTGGGGAGTACATGTAAATTTGTGTAATTGAATGGTTAGTTTCTGGGTATAGAAATGCAAGGCTCATTAGTGTCTGTTTGGCTAATGGTTGGTTGATGGGCCATTAACTGCTGGAACTCCCCCTGTCCCTGGATAGAATTCCTTTGTAAGTGTTGAGTTTTGATTCTATTGCTCTTCAAAACTGGAAGCCAGATTTTGTTTACTTTTAAGGTTTCTTCTTTCCTGTTGAAAGTTGTCCAGGTGTTTGTGGATTTCAATAGCATTCTGACATGATAGTTGTTGGCCTGGTCCAGAATTTCTGTGTTTTTAAATAGCATTTCATGCCCAGGTTGGTTGACTTTCACACTATATACATTATAGTATTTTGATACCACTTTAACTGCCATGGATGCATCCCATGGAACGCTGGGGTGTGTAATTTGGAGGTGCACTAGAGCTCTCTGGCTGAGAATTCTAACTACACTTGATCTTAGCCAAAGGGCCGAAACTAGCCCTCCCTAAACTGCAAATCCTAGGATTCCATAGGATGTTGCCATGGCAGTTGAAGTGAAATCAAAATGCTACAATTATGCAGTATGATAGACCCAAATTTGTCAATAAAAAATAAAATGACTTAACAGAAATCAACAAAAAAGAGCTGTTTTTTATTTATGAAACATATGTATGCTGCTTTGATTAAGATTGGTTTATGTACAGCATCAGCATCTGTAGTCGTTTGTCTCATTTATCAAAAATATGCACATTTCTTAACAGTTTGTATGTATGCTTAGTTCCTCTGATTTAAACTAAGTTATATTTATTCTTTTATTAACAAATTGTTGTTGTTGTGTGCCTTGAACTTCTCATGGGATTTTCTTGGCAAGATCTGTTCAGGGGGGGTGCCTTTGTCTTCCTCTGAGGCTAAGAGAATGTGACTTGCCCAAGGTCACCCAATGGGTTTCCATGGCCAAGCAGGGATTCAAGCCTTGGTCTCCAGAGTCATATCCAACACTCAAACCATCACACCACACCAGCTCATTATTGACAAACACATAGCATTCCATGTTACTTTCCTGGCTTTCTTCACTCTTTCTGTTCACTATCTGGAATTAATTTGAAATATACAAATGAATGAAGTACTCAGTTAAAAGGGGAAGGAAAAGACTGATTTAGCAAAAAAAAAATTTTTTTTCGTTACTGTAAAACCCCATGTTACTTTTGTCTGACTCAAGCTTCCTCTTTACCATGTGCTATGTTCGTGACTTGATGGTTAATGCACTGAATAAAGGAGACGTTCTGCATTTGATTTTAAGAAATTTCTGATGAGGATGGGATGTTTTTAAAAATCACCAAAAATGGTAAGGATTCAATAGCAAGGGAACAAAATCTTTGCTGGGTACACATTAGAATGCACAGAGGAACCTTCTGGAGGTCTAGACCTAAATCCTCCAGTGTCATCGTGGCTATCCCTTCTATACAAATACTGTCTCAGAGCTTGTTAGTGGAAATGTATTCCGCAGCTTAGCTATGCAATGAATTATAAAATACATAGGACTGGGAACCCTTTGATATCTTACCCCCATTCCCTGTCTGCTTCCCTGCCCCCCCCCAACTTATACTCCATCCATGCATATTGCAAACCCTGGGGGACATGAGAGCAGGCACGTGTGTTTGAACAAGGCAATTTTAACAAGATTTCCTGCAGCTAGGAGCCTGGACATGAAAGCCATGTGATGAAGTGCACAGATAGGAAAAATCAGAAACGAGACAGGGCTGATTAAATAAGACCCAGAAGAACAAAAGCAAACCTTATCACCACCATTAAGGATGCACTGCTGCTGGCAACTGCTAGTCTATAGCTGCCGCTGTTGCCACCCCTCCCTCACTGGCATGTTCGCTCTGGTGGAGTCTCTCTCATTTCTTTGCCTTGTTCTTGTAGAGAAATGAAGAGGAGGAGGCAGGTGGGAGGGCAGGGTTCATTCTTGCCGTGTGCAATTTGTATTTCTCCAAAGCAGAGAGATGCTGCCCCACTCTATGTGTGTGTCTGTGTCTGTGTTGAGCCAAGAGAGACTTGGGGGAGTTGTGTCTGTGTGAAAAGATTCAATTGCTAGGTCTAATCCAGGTTTCCATCAGTCAAGTCTACAAAGAAAGTTAATCCGATCAATGCAAGAATCTCTACAACCTTGCAAGTTAAGACTAGCATTGCCTGTGTCTCCAGGCAAGAAAGAAGAGTCTCAGGGCAAGGACAATGCATTGAAAAGTGTGTGAGAGAGAGAATGAGTGTGTGTGTGTGTGTGTGAGAGAGAGAGAGAGAGAGAGAGAATTTCCCATTTGTTAATTGTTTGTTGTTATTTGCCATCAAGTCAACTTTGAGGTGATCCTGTGAATGAGAGACCTCCAAGAGGACCAGTCATGAACAGCCCTGCTCAGGGTCTTGGAAACTCAGGGCAGCTGTGGTTTCCTTGATTGAATCAGTCCACCTGTCATGCTGTCTCCCTCTTTTCTGACTGCCATTTGTTAAACTGTGTGTGTGTGTGTTTTAAATTTGAAAGGCATATGACACCACAATGAGCAATTCTTAAGGTTTGGTGCTGAAATCTCAGGGTCTGGCTTGACCTGGCAAGCTCAAGTGTCTGTATGAAAAGATATGATTGCTAGATCTACTCCAGGTTTTCTTCAGCTAACACTACTAAAAATGCCAATGCAAGAATCCCTTCATTTTAGTAAACTCTCTTTCCTTTGGGTTGTCTATATGGTGAAAATACTCCTCATAGAATTTGAAGAGAATACGATTTGTCGAAATGAAATCCACCATCAATCCACCATATTCGGAAGGAGGACCCCCCAAAATGCCAAATACACTGCAGGAAAAGCCTTTGTGCTTTCCCCGTATTTTAAAAAAACGTGTGATGGAAATGTGCATTCCCACTCGTTGGGACAACTGATTTGCTTTGATGCGCATTCCCCATAAGAGTGGAAGTGGAAAGCTGATTGGCTGGACGTGCCCAGGGGGCAGAGCCTGCTGGCAAAGCAAGTACCTGGAACCACCACCATGTTGGATTTTTGCCATAGTGACCATGCGCTGAGGTAACGAAACAGCCCTTTTCTTCTATTTATGTAAGCGGAAGTTTGTATTTCCACTCCTTGGATATACAGTACTTATAAAAAAAAAAAAACTTTTCCGCAGCGGAAACTGGTAGGAATAAAAACATGAGTAATTCACTTGCACACATACCCATCTTGATTTGCAAGTATGCCTATTTGAACAATGAACACGGATAGCTTTGTATGCCTGTGATCTTGCCAAAAAACTGTGGAGACAAATGAAAGCTGCTGCAAATTTCATGTGCACCAATCCACATTTTATAGCTTTGTATAGACAAGCCCCTTCTCTCTTCCACTCATGCACACACTAACACACAGGAGAATACTGGAAATGTGAGAACATTCCCCCGGGGCCCTCCTGAAGAAACAGTGGTCTGGTTGTCTCACACTTGACAGCAGCATAAGCTGCTCTCACACAGACACAGCTCAGTGAAGAGAAAGCATGTTTTGCCTTTAGAAAGTTAGATCACAGGCATCTCCAGTTTTCAAAGAGATAGTCCTGATAGTTTGTTTCATTAAAAACTGTGG
The DNA here is from genome assembly GCA_030847615.1 of Gambelia wislizenii. Classification (NCBI taxonomy): domain Eukaryota; kingdom Metazoa; phylum Chordata; class Lepidosauria; order Squamata; family Crotaphytidae; genus Gambelia; species Gambelia wislizenii. The sequence continues at coordinate 495,425,777 of JAUMIR010000001.1, read as the reverse complement.
CGTGGGAGCAGAATCCATAGAATTCGTCCTGCTACAGAGGAAGCCATAGAATCATAAACTCTTAAGAGCTGGAAGGGACCAGAAGGGCCATCTAGTCCAACCCCATTCTGCCATGCAGGAATGCACAACTAAAGCACTCCCAAAAGATGGCCATCCAACCTTTGTTTAAAGACCTCCAAGGAAGGAGAGTCTACTATCCTCTGAGGCAATCTAACAGTTATAACAGTAAAATCTTCTTTTAGAGAGCCAGCATGGTATAATGGTTTGAACACTGACTCTGGAGACCAGATTCAAATTCCCACTTGGCCATGGAAACCAAGTTGACCTTGGGCAAGTCACATTCTCTTAGTCTGAGAGGAAGCCAAAGGCAAACCCCCTCTGAACCCGCTTACCAAGAAAATCTCATGATAGGGTCACCATAAGTTGGAAATGACTTGAAGGCACACAACAGCAGCAGCAACAACAACAACAACACTTAGGTGGGTTTTTTTTTTTTTTGTAATTTCCTGGTAAAACTAGGATGGGAGGGGAGTATGCCAATGACACCCCTTCTCATTGCAACACACTTTGCTACATGTAGATTTTCTGACTCAAGCCAAGGAGTTAACCACAAAGGCTATTCAAAGAGCAGAATTGCTCTGAAGGTCAGTGCCCTGTAGGCTGTTGCAGGCTTTTGCGGTGGGGTGTATTTTTCAGTAGAATGGTCTTATTCCAATAAAAAAATTCCTAATCCCCCCCCCCAAAAAAATTCCAAAAGCTGGAGACTGAGAGAAAGGCAATCCTAAAGGACTGTCTCGATTCAAGTGCATGGAATCAGATTTCACTGGGTAGGAAGCTGTGTGCATTCCTGGCCCTCCCACACCAGTCCCTGACTACTCACCCTTGGAAGCAGTCATGCCTAGAGGCTATGCTTTGTTATCTATCCGCATCAGATGCAAGCCTTTGAGCTTCCTTGCATACACATATTGACATTCTATACACACATACTCACACTGGGGGAGAGAGTTGGAAGGAGGGAGATATTGGTGGTAGAAAGAGATGCTCTTGATTTCCAAGCTAGAGAAAAATCTGGTTGTGAAATATTTACACCCACCTTACAGCTCAGTGATAGGCATCACATGCTAATTTTCTTCAACTTAATTTTTATTTTATTCCATCAGAGAAGGAACTGCACCATGGCAATGTGACACAAAAGGAAAGGTGCCCCCTTCCTCTTTGTTTTTACATTCCCTACTACAAAACTAACCGCAGTGACCCCAAATTTTAGCTGTGTGGCATCAGGAAGAAACAGCAATTTATCTAGAAAACATGGCATCTTGTTTTCAAAGCGAACATCAATTCAGCTTTAAAAAAGAAGGTGCATGCTACTCACATGTCTTGTTTTAAAGGCTTTACAGTACTTGAGGTTGTAGGTTTTTTTTTTTAAAAAAAATCATTCTTACACCATGAAATTTGGTGTTCACCCAAAACCTACTTCTAACTCCAAATTTCGTGGTGCAGCCGTGACTATCTCCACCCCACCCCTGTAAAATCTATGGGCTCATGTCTCTGGCTTTTCTTCGCAAACGAAGATTCAGGAAGGACTCATCCCGCGCTTTCTGCAAGCGCGCTGATGACTAAAAAGGCCAATCCGAGATAAACAAGTCCGGTTGCAAAAAGTACAGCAGAAGGTCTCCTTGGGTGATGTTTTTGGGTTGTGATTCTTTCTGCGTTGTCGTTTCTCTTCAAGACTTGTTCGTCGTGAGTTCTCAAATAAGGCTGCAGCATTGTGGATAGTGCGTCTCCATGCCTCCCGATGTGAGGCCAGGGCGGACCACTGTTGGTGATCAATTTGGCCATGCCTGAGATGTTGTTTCAGGGAGTCTTTGTATCGCTTTTTTGGAGCGCCCCTCTTACGCTGACCCGTGGCGAGTTCACCGTAGAGTAGTATTTTTGGGAGATGATGGTCCTCCATCCTAGAAACGTGCCCTGCCCAACGCAGCTGTGTTCTCAATATCATGGCCTCAATGCTGGTGATCCCTGCTTGCTCAAGGACAGCAACATTCGTCACATAGTCAGTCCAGTGTATATTTAGGATTGTGCGTAGACAGCGCTGATGAAAGCGCTCGAGGAGTCGTAGGTGGTGGCGATAGGTGACCCATGTTTCAGATCCATAAAGGGCTCATGTATACGAGGCAATAAAATGTGGACTGATGTGCACTAACACCAATTCATAGTAGCTTTCATTTATTTCCACTTTTTTCCCAAGATCACAGGCTGTATGTGTTTGTTCTTCAAACAGGCATGCCTGCAAATCAAGATGGTGGGCATGAGTGAATTACCGGTTCTTGCATTTTTATTGTCACCAGATGCCACCGCCAAACTGTATTTTCTTAAAGCAAATCCAAGGTGCGGGAGTGCGATATTCTGCTTAAGTAAGCAGAATTTTTTTAAAAAAAGGCTGTTTTGTCACCTCAACGTACGATTGCTATGGCGAAAATCCAACATGGTGGTTCTGGGCACTTGCTTTGCCAGCAAGCTCTGCCCCAGTGCATGTCCGACCAATCAGCTTTCCACTTCCACTCTTACTGGTAATGTGCAGCAATGCATTCCCAACGAGTGGGAATGCACGTTTCCTTCTGCGTTTAAAAAAAAAAATACAGGGAAAGCTGTGAAGGTTTTTCCTGCAGAATATTTGGAGTTTTTGCCCCCTCTCCTTGCAAATACAGCAAAATGATGTGGGATCCCATTGGGACAAGAGGTATTCACCTTCAATTCTATGAGGAGTATTTTCACTGTATAGACAAGCCCTATATCTCCTGGCTATACCCACTGTAGCACATCTCCACAGTCTCAGACTTTCCTTGACCTACCAGAGAGTCCAGGGACTAGACTTTATGCATGACAAGCATACCTCCTGCCACTTAGTTAGAACATTGATCCTTCTTGCTCAGTGACTGGCAGAGGCTCTTCTGGGGTTTTAGACAGATGTGTTCCTCAACCCTACTTGGAGATCACAGTATCAAAGAGCTGAAAGGGACCACAAGGGCCATCTAGTCCAACCCCCCTGCCATGCAGGAATACACAACTAAAGCACTCTTGAAAGATCCAACCTCTGCTTAGAGACCTCCAAAGGAGAAGACTCCAGCACTGTCCAAGCCAGTCTATTCCACTGTTGAACAGTTCTTATAGTCAGGAAGTTCTTCATGAAGTTCTTCATGAAGTAGGACTCCTGCATCCGTGGGGTATTGATTCCGGGCCCCACCGCAGATGGTGAAATCCACGGATAATAGCAAATGTCCTGGAGGAGGAGGAGGAAGGGAGGCTCGTGGCCCAGGCCACCACAACCCAGCCTGTCTCGGTCGCGGCCTCCCAGGCCTCCGCCACCACCGCCACCACCATGCCGTCACCATTGTGCGTCCCACTACCGCCACAACCTCCTCCTCCTCCGCACGTCCCGCTACCGCCATGACCTCTTTCTCCGCCACCTCACGCCCTGCTACCACCAGGACCTCCTCCACACATCCCGCTACTGGCACGACTTCCTCCTCCTCTGCACACCCTGCTACCACCCCGCTGCCACAACCGCCGCCTCCTCCACCGCACGCCTAGCTACCACACCATGCCACCACAGCCTCCTCCTCCTCCACTGTTGCATGCCCCACCAGCACCATCAGGCAGCTGCAGCCTACCAGGCCTCAACTGTTGGAATAAATAGTTTGCAATCCAATAAGTGGAAATGTTTTGCTGCTGACGCTTCCGTGTGCCCCGCCACTGCCACCAGAGCCATCCCCTCCCTCCCCGTCCACCCCCCGTTGTCACCATCCACGGATAATTGAATCAGTGGATGGTGAATCAGTGGATGCAGGGATGAAATTTGAACCCACTGTTTAGTTTTCTATTTTCTGGAGCAGCAGAAAACAAGCCTGCGCCATCCCTTCAGATATTGAATGATGGACTGAACCTTTTGGGAACCTCTGCATGCCAATGAGGTGCTCTTCCAGTCAACTGTGGACCTTGTCTAATTTGAGCATTCAAGGACTCACTCTATGATAATTTTAGATAACAGTTGCAAAGGCAGTACAGTTTATTTTATACCTCAACTCCCCTCAAACTCAAATGCATTTGCACACAGAAAATTCTTCTGTCATACGCAATATCATTCTACTAATGTGTTTTTTTAAAAATGTAATCCATTAGTGACTTAATGACTACATAATCTTTTAAAAGCATTATATAATCTATCTATCTATCACTGTTCTAATTACAGTACAACTGATGTTGTGCCTCTGTTGGCAAGAAGCTTGAGTAACACAAAAGCAACTCACAACTTGCATTCCAGGTAGAGAGGTCTGTATGGCAACAAGGAGATAAATCTGCCACATGCTTTACCTGAAGACTTTGAAAGGGAAGCAGGAACAGATCAGGATTACACTCATGTTCTTGCAGAGCTTCCATTGGTTTCATTAGGGGTTCCACAAAAGAATTCCCCTGGCATAGGGGTAGGAAACTGCAACACATCCCAAGACTGGATTTTCTGTCTCTGGAGGCTTGTCTATATGCAACGGTTTACCACGAGTGGGTGCGCATTTTCGCTAATTCGCAATGAAGTCTATTTGCCTTCACATTTCTGTACATATTCACATTCATTCAGAATGAGTGGGTACACACGCTCATAAATGGCAATTGAGCGAAAATGCACATTGATGCAAATTCTGACAGCTGCACGTCCAAAAATGTGCATTTTCATGCATTTTCCAGGAAGCTCTGGGGGGAAACGTGAATCCTTTTAGAGCAGTTTCTGGAGTTTTTAGCCTCCTTCCCTCCGAATACTGCAAAACACATTTGGACACATCATATTCTCTGCAAATTCTATGAGGAGTATTTTAATTGTGTGGACAAGCCCCTCCCTGCTTAATGCATGGACTGCAAAAAATATATATTCAAAAATGCCTAGAATCCCACATCTGATTTGAAAAGGAGGCATTTTTCTATTTCAAACAATGCTCTACGGGGGAGCACAACGACCTGTTTAAAAGATGATACTTCCAGTGGCCAACCAGTTAGTTGTTCATGGGGAAACCCACAAGCAGGACCAAGGAGCAATCACATCTTTCCACTCATGTTCCCTAGCAACTGGTACTGCCTCTGGTCTGGGGAAGCTTACGCTAGGGAGTGTAACCAAAGACAACCACCTTATCCATGAATATGTCTTTGTCACTGATATCTTCCATCAAGTTGACTTCAACTAATGAATGAGAGAACTCCCTGAGCCCCAAACATCAACAGTCCTTGCAAACTCAGAACAGCTGTGTAATAATTCAAAATCTTTTCAAGATTTAATTCCCTTTAAATCCAGAATTACACCTACTCAACATGACTAATCTGTTAAATAGAGAAAATGAAAAGAAACATGGACTGGTTATCTTATATCTAATAACATCTGCATAGATTCTCTTAGCTAAACACTGGAAAAACAGTGAAGTTCCAGACTTGGAAGGTAGGATACAAAAAATAAAAGATATGATGGAAGCTAACAAACTTTCTTCATCATTATCACAAAGGTCAGGAAATGTTGAAAGGGACTGGATACCTGTAATGAAATATTAAGAGGAAAGATGAAGAAAATGTCTTTTGCAAAGAACAGACAGTCTGTAACCTCTCTGGCTTTTCTTCGCAAACGAAGATTCAGGAAGGATTCATCCCGCGCTTTCTGCAAGCGCACTGATGACTAAAAAGGCCAAGCCGAGATAAACAAGTCCGGTTGCAGAAAGCACAGCAGAAGGTCTCCTTGGGTGATGTTTCCGCATTGTGATTCTTTCTGCGTTGTTGTTTCTCTTCAAGACTTGTTCGGCGTGAGTTCTCAAATAAGGCTGCAGCATTGTGGATAGTGCGTCTCCATGCCTCCCGATGTGAGGCCAGGGCGGACCACTGTTGGTGATCAATTTGGCCGAGCCTGAGATGTTATTTCAGGGAGTCCTTGTATCGCTTTTTTGGAGTGCCCCTCTTACGCTGACCTATGGCGAGTTCCCCGTAGAGTACTATTTTTTACAAATTTTACAAAGGATCTCCCCCCCCCCTCTCTCTCTCTCTCTCTCTGGCTTTTCTTCACAAACGAAGATTCAGGAAGGACTCATCCCGCACTTTCTGCAAACGCACTGATGACTAAAAAGGCCAATCCGAGATAAACAAGTCCGGTTGCAAAAAGCACAGCAAAAGGTCTCCTTGGGTGATGTTTTTTGGGTTGTGATTCTTTCTGCGTTGTCGTTTCTCTTCAAGACTTGTTCGGTGTGAGTTCTCAAATAAGGCTGCAGCATTGTGGATACTGTGTCTCCATGCCTCCCAATGTGAGGCCAGGGCGGACCATTGTTGGTGATCAATTTGGCCGAGCCTGAGATGTTTCAGGGAGTTTTTGTATCTTTTTTTTTTCTCTTAGTATAGATTTTCCCCCCCTCAGAAGCTATAAAATAAGTAGATACATTAACTATTTTGAATGGAAGAGTAATCATAAGGAAGTATTGTTTGTTTTTTGTGTTTTCGCCTCCTAGTCTTTTCTTATTTGGAAGATTATGTTACTAGTTCTTGTATGGTTTTTAGATATACTAAATGTATTGTACTATTGTGTCTATCTATATTTTTATTTTCTATTTTTTTTCTTTTCAACTTTTCTGTCTATAAATAGTTGCTTGTGAAGTCTGAAAAAATAAAATTAAAAAAAAAAAAAAACACCCTCAGAGCAGCTGTGACTTCCTTGATGGAAGCAATCCACCTGTCATAGGGTCTTCCTTGTTTCCTACTGCTGTCCCTCAACACATCCAGAGGGGCAGCAAATAAAATAAATCCTTTGTTGTAAAAGAAGCAGAATCCTGACCCCTAGAGAAAGCCCTCTGCTTGCCTCAGGCAGGATGACCACTTCTATAGTTAAAAATCCTACAGAGCCCTGTCTACTAAGAGGGGAAGGGAATTGGGACCAGTTACCCACAAAAATGAAAGGGAGAGGTAAGCACAGGGCCTCTCCTCTCAGAACCACTTAACCTCCTCTAAGTGGGCCCTGCCTACTTTCCCCCTTCCTCTTGCTTCAAGGGCTGATGCCTCTAACTCTGCAGTTCCCAAATCTTGGTCCTCCAGGGGTTTTGGACTTCAGCTCCCAGAATTCCTGACCACTGGACAAGCTGGCTGGGGCTTCTGGGAGGTGAAGTCCAAAACACCCGGAGGACCAAAGTTTGGGAACCACTGCAAATTGATCACACCCTAGGCCACTGGGCCCATCACTCCAAACCTCTCCACTTCGCAAAATAATGCAACAGGTGAAGTCGAAAGCTTTCACTGCCAGTATCCATAGGTTATCTGTGGGTTTTTTTTCCAGACTGTGAGGCCATGTTCTGGAAGAGTTTATTTCTGACGTTTTGCCTGCATCTGTGGCTGGCATCTTCAAAGAATTCTCTGAAGATGCCAGCCACAGAGGCAGGCGAAACGTCAGGAATAAACTCTTCCAGAACACGGCCTCACAGCCTGGAAAAAAACCACAGAAAACCAATGCAACAGGTGTTCGTGCTAGGTGAAGCAAAGGCTTGCCGACAGAAATTTGCTGTGGCTCACCAAAGTCTGAGTCACACACAGTCCGTTAGTATATCCAAATCCTACCAATACACTGGAAGGGAATTAAGACTGACAGGTCCTGTTTTTCGAAAGCCAGGCCAATATCATCCCTTTGAGTGGCTCGCAAGAATTTGTAGATGAAAGACCTCTGATATACCCACAAGGAATGTAGAAATCCTAGGTGTGGTTTCCTCCTAGAATCACAACAGCATCTAACAGCATGGTCACACTTGTGGTAGGAGAACAGAACATTCCTCAGTTTTATTCAGAAATAATCTACATAACACAGTTTATAGCATTTTGATATTACTTTAAGTGGTCATGGTTCCATCTGCTCTGGGATTTGTAGTTTGGTGAAGTACTTGGAACTCTCTACTGGAGAGGTGAATTCCTTCTCTCCCATAGTTTTGTCATGTAATATAATGTATCTACAGTACCTAGTTACAGCAGCTTGAAATTACTGTCCTATAGAATCTTGGAATTTGCAGTTTGATGAAGTACTTGGGATTCTTTAGAGAACTCAAGTATACTCCCCTGAACTACAGTTCCCTGAGAAGGATTGATGGTTAGATCGATGTATGTTGGGAAGAGTAGATCTCCCTAGTAGACAATTCAAAGTTCTTCACCACTACAAATCCCAATACCAAACTACAGTAACTATATGGAAGCATATTTAGCTGGATGTAGACTGGATGTCCAGTAAATCCAGATTATTTGCTTTGGTAGGCCCAGAACAAAATCTGGCACATGTTTGCCACTGTCTAACACACAGATACAATTATATTCTATTTATTTATTCATTAAATTTATTATCTGATCTAATGGCAGCTAGGTTTCTTTTGAAACCTTGCCTGCCAATTCCTTAGAGTGTAACAGCTGCTGTGTGTTTTCCCCCCAAAGGTTCAAAGACTGAGGAATTCAAATTAAACCAAAATGGGCAGAACATTCTTGGTATGCTGCTAGCTGTGACAAACTTTGTCTCAGTCATAAATCAAAATGGAAATTATAGTCAAGAAATCAGAAGAAGACTAAGACTTAGAAGAGCAGCCATGAAGGAACTTGATAAGATCTACAAGTACAAAGATAAACCATTGAATATCAAAGTCAGGATCAACCACACCATAGTGTTTCTGATTTCTATATATGGTTGTGAAAGCTGGACAGTGAAGAACGCTCACAGGAACAGAATCAACTCATTTGAAATGTGGTGGTGGAGGAGAGTTCTGCAGATACCATGGACTGCCAAAAAGACCAGTAAATGTGAAGTCGAAGGCTTTCATGGCCGGCATCCATAGATTTTCCTTGGTTTTTTTTTTTTTCTGGGCTGTGAGGCCGTGTTCTGGAATAGTTTCTTTCTGACATTTCGCCTGCATCTGTGGCTGGCATCCTCAGAGAATGCCAGAGAACTATTCCAGAACACGGTCTCACGGCCCAGAAAAAAACCCAAGGAAAATCTATAGACCAGTAAATGAATCACAGAGCAATTCCAGCCTGGACTCTCACTAGAAGCCAAGATATATAAACTGAGGCTGTCCTACTTTGGATATATCAGAAGACATGACTCATTAGAAAAGATAACATTGCCCAGTTGAGTGGAAAGCAGTAGGAAAAGAGGAGGACCAACTATAGGTGGATTGATTCGATCAAGGAAGCTACAACTACCCCTTGCAAGACCTTGGCAGGGCTGTTGATGACAGAGGCTCTTAAGAGATCTGTGATTCATAGGGTCACCACAGGTCAAAGCCAACATGATGACAATTAACAACAACAATAACAACAAATAACAATAACCACAGGCAAAGGCCCTTCTCACACGAAACAATTATAGCGCTATGATTCCATATGATTGACTCTTATGAAATCCTGGGATTTGTATTTTTTTGGAGGGGAGTATTTAGAATTCTCTGCCAGAGAGTACTTGCACCTCACTGAACTACAAATCCCAGGATTCCACAAGATGCAGCAACCATGGCAGCTAAAATGGGATCCTTGTGCTTTAATTATGTCATCTGAAAGCCCCTGATGAGAAGCACAGGAAAAGTAGCTGCCTTCAGTCCTAGTCCTGGGTGAACTGTGGAATATAAGTCCCATCCGTAGGAAAAAAATAAAATAATAATGCCTCAGCACTAGAGATCTGGAGGGCTCTCCATGTAACCAAGGCCTTTGCTTCTAGATAAAAAGATTTTGATTTTTAGTTCCATGGCTGTCAGCCCCTGGAAGAACCTGAAGCCAGTTTTATATTTCCCCATTCACTCTGTTACTACTTAGTTTTTTTAAAGATCATATGTTACCCTTCAGTATCACTGCTCCCAAGGCGTCTAGCAGTCTCTCACACACAAAGCGTAAGCCATAAATCTGATGATTAAGTAATAAAATCATATATCAAATAAAAGCAGCAGGACAATTAAAAAAAAAAAAAGAATCACTGCAGTAGGATTAGCCAAACAAGGATCAACCATATTTTTAAAGACTCAGAACAATAAAAAGGTCTTTAGGTGACACATAAAAGACTGAACAGCAGGGCTCTAGTGACATTTCCTAGTACGGAAAGCATTTCAGTAACAGCAGCAGTCCTTACCCTGTTTGCATCTCACTTAAATTCTGACTCCAGACATATAGAAAACAGCCATACTGATCAACACCCTACTGGATCAGACCAAAGGCCTATCTAATAGTTAGCTGATCTATTTATTTAATCCATTTATACCCTGCCTCTCTTGTGCCAAAGGACCCAAGGAAGCTTACAAAATTTAAAATTAACATTTTTCTAAAAGTGTAGTATTACAAAAGTTAGAAAAAGAACAATTAAACACCTGTTCTCTTAAAAGCACATACTGTAGTTAAAAGCAGTTGGAAATACAGTTGTCCCTTCATATTCGCTGGGGTTTGGTTCCAAGACCCCCATGGATATCAAAATCTGTGAATACTCAACTCCCATTATATGCAGTGGCATAGCAAAATGGCATAGCAAAATTGCCTTATATAAGATGGCAAAATCAAGATTTGGTTTTTGGCTTATTATTTTTTAAAGAATATTTTCAAGCCATGAATACTTAAATTGATGAATGCCAAATCCGTGGATACGGAAGGACAACTGTATATTTCAAAATACAGTACATTTAAAACATAATTTAATATATACAAAATAAAAACAGAGCACACCACTTTGAATACTGTTCTGCCAAATGATTAAAATCAATCAAAGCCTTGACCAAATAAAAAGGTCTTAATCTGTCAGTAGAAAGAACAGGGGGAGGATTAACCAGACCTCCTGTGGAAGGGAGGTCCACAGTCTGGGAGCAGCCACTGAGAAGACTGTCTCCTGTGTCCTCCCCAACCACATCTATGAAGGTGGAGGGCCAAGACAAAGCCCTCCTGGAATAACAACAAGATTTATATATATATATATATATATATAAAATGCTTGGTATGTTTTCTATCCTGGTGTGCTGACTGGCCACTTAGGAAACATTGCCCCTCCCTCCTCTCACTCCCTCAGCCAATCACCACCCAAATGCAAATTCCCTCTCCACCTCACAATCCAGTCCTGACACTCAATCTGCACCTATACCCCCAGCCTCACAAGGGCCCCTCCGTCCTCTCACTCCCTCAGCCAATCACCACCCACATCTAAAACAATGCAATATTTTTTCCTAAAATAATAGCAAGTAGCTGAACTGTGTGAAAAACCACATGTAAAACACTTAAACATTCCCACAATAATTCTGTGTAGCTGAACCATGTACACCTTTCAAATCTACTATAATGGCGTATGTTACGCTGGGTACAGCTAAATAATGATGATGATCCTGCCTTTTTCCCCACTTCAGAACTCAAAGCGACTTACCAGAAATTAAAAAACATTGTTAAAAAATTCCCCAAATGGAAAAGTTAAAGAGAGATTAAATGATAATTTTTTTAAAAAAAAATCCAATTAAACTCAAACCATAGCACCACACTGGCTCTCCAATGGATAACTTTATCATCCAGGAATTTGTCTTATTTTTCATTTTGCTATGTGGTAGTTTTGAATATTTTTTTTAATGTGGAAAATGGTGCACAAGAACTTAAGAGCAGCCATGGTTGGACCAGATCATGGACCTACATAGTCTGACATTCTGTTCACACAGAAATCCATCAGTTTATTTAATAATTAAAATATTTATATCCTGCCTTATAGCTAAAGATCTCAGGGCATTATGCAATAAAATCAATTTGACCAATTTAAACAATTTATAGCAGTACAAAAATAATTTAAACAGACTGAAGGCATAGTAAACAACTTGAGAAGGTTTAAAACCAGTTATAACAGCTTAAACCATTGGTTCTCAACCTGTGGGTCCCCAGATGTTGTTGGACTACAGTTCACAGGAGCCCTCTGAGGTCTCACCTTGACAGTCAGGTGGTTCTCCCAGTCATTAGTGAGGCTATGAGTTAAATCCTCTACAGCCTCATTAATGACTGGGAGGACCACCTGGCTGTCAAGGTGAGACCTCAGAGGGCTCCTGGGAACTGTAGTCCAACAGCATCTGGGGACCCACAGGTTGAGAACCACTGGCTTAAAAAAATTCAAAATCATGCACACATGATGATGTAGATGAAGCTGATGAGGCCCAAAGACTTCAGTAAAAGGCCATGCTTCTAACTTGGCGCTAAAATGACAGTGTTGGTGCCAGTTGGGCCTCCAAGGGGGAAGGCATTCCACAATTGGGGTGCCACAGCCAAGAAGGCCCTCTCCCATGTCCTCTTGCAGTATATTCCCTAAACTGGCGGGACAGAGAGAAGGGGCCCTCCAGCAGACCTCAATCCTCAGGTAGGTGGAGATAGGGAGAGAAGCCCAACAACAGGCCATGAGTACAATTGTGCTCCTTCAGGTACCTGAGCTCCAAGTTGATGTCAGATCGGTCTTTGGCATGACCTGTTCCTATCATTTTCAGTGTTTTTCATGTAACCTTGCTGTTAATTGTGTTTTCATTTCTTGGTGCTTCTTAACAAGAATGTGAAAGGAGAGTATAACGGTAGCTAACTGAAAGGAGAGATAAGCCCTAGCAGCTGTGGCTTGGAGCTTGGGAAAGAGGGGAGGGAACGTTTGTATAGGAAGAGGTCAGGGCATGATGGTTAACCAATGATGTTGTGTAGCCTACCAGATCTTTTAGATTTTTAATATACTGTCTACCTTCTAAGTTTTAATTTCATGCAACAACTTAGTATGGCCCGTTTTCTGGACTTCTGTGTCAATAAAGTTTTCTGTTTAACTCTGAAACTTCTGGTCACTGTGTCTGGGAATGCCAGTACATGTCAGCTACGGAGGGATTTAGAAAGCAAGTAGCCTGCCCCCATGGCCTAAATACCCTAAAGGCAACCAATCCCATCTGATCTTGGAAGCTAAACAGGGTCAGCTCTGGTTAGTACTTGGATGTGAGACCACCAATGAATAGAATCATAGAATCATAGAGTTGGAAAAGACCACAAGGGCCATCCAGTCCAGCCCCCTGCCATGCAGGAAAACACAATCAAATCATTCCCAACAGATGGCTATCCAGCCTCTGTTTAGAAACCTCCCAGGCAGTGTATTCCACTTCCGAACAGCTCTTACTGTCAGGAAGTTCTTCCTAATGTTTAGCTGGAATCTCTTTTACTGGAGTCTGAACCCACTGCTCCGTGTCCTAGTCTCCAGAGCAGCAGAAAACAAGCTTGCTCCATTCTCCCCTTCAAATATTTAAACATGGCTATCCTGTTCCCTCTCAACCTTCTCTTCTCCAGACTAAACATGCCCAGCTCCCTAAGCCACTCCTCATAGGGCCTAATGACTTCCAGACCTCCCACCATCCTGGTTGCCCTCCTCTGGACACGTTCCAGCTTCTCAATATCCTTCCTGATTTGTGGTGCCCAGAACTGGACACAGTATTCCAGGTGAGGTCTGAGTAAAGCAGAACAGAGTGGCACTATTACTTCCCTTGATCTAGACACTATACTCCTATTAATGCAGCCTAGAATCGCATTGGCTTTTTGAACTGCCGCATCACACTGTTAACTCCTGTTCAGCTTGTGGTCCACTAAGAATCCTAGATCCTTTTCACATGTACTGCCATCAAGCCAGGTGTCACCCATCCTCTATGTGTGCATTTCATTTTTACTGCCCAAGTGTAATATCCTACATTTCTCCCTGCTGAAATTCATTTTGTTAGTTTTGGCCCAGCTTTCTAATCTGTTCAGGTCATTTTGGATTCTAATCCTGTCCTCTGAGGTATTAGCTACCTCTCCTAATTTGGTGTCATCTGCAAACTTGATAAGCATGCCATCTATTCCCTCATCCAAGTCATTGATAAAGATATTGAATAGCACTGGGGCCAGGACAGAACCCTGTGGCACCCCACTGGTCACTTCTCTCCAGGATGAAGAGAAGCCATTGGTGACCAGGTGCTGTAGGCTATATTTTTGAGGACGGAACTAGCAAAACCACCTCTGAGTATTCCTTGTCTAAGAAAACCCTATGAAATTCATGGGGTCACCATAACTTGAAGGGGCATGCGCGCGCACACACGCACACACACACACACACACAAAAAAAATCTTCCCCCAGTTAGCAACCTAGCAGCTCCATTCTGGACTATTAGAAGTATCCAAACAGTCTTTGATGAGGAGGAGGAAGAGGAGGAGGAGAATGATAGTAGTAAATTTATTTATTTATTTATTTATTTATTTCATTTTTTTTAACCTGCCATTCTCCCAGAGTGGGACCCAAGGCAGCTCCAAGAGATAGTAATTGAAAAAACCTTCACAATAAATTTTTAAAACAATTAAAGTCATTACATAAAACAGTATAAAATCATTTTTAAAACACATATAAAAGTTTTAAGAGATAAACTAAGTGGCCAGGCTCTCGCCATTCCTGAATAGTCCCAGCTCTAGCTAGGGGCAAGAACCACACTGAAAAGGCCGCCTGGCCACCTCTGGTGAGAGAAGTGGGTTTATCAGCACCCCCAGAATGTAAACGAGATGCTTCCTGTTGGTTCTGGTTTCCAAAGTCACCTTTGTTTATAAGGTGGTGAAGCATTTGTTTTCTGTAACTAACCTTTTCAATTAAAAAAAATGTTTTCTTTGCAAGCATAGACATGTACCTGTAGCCTTGGAGACTGGGCAGAGCCAAGAACTCAACACACGTTCCTTTCATTATGATCGCCTTGTCAGGGTTAATAAACTTGGGTAGTTATTTATATAAGTAATTGCTCATCTAAGCATGCTACTACTCCACACCTTTTAAAAAAAATTATGCGAGGTTTTTAAAACCTTGACACATACCCCAATGAGGCTGAAATAGTCAATGAGGCTGTTTCATTCAGTTCTTACAGAAAGACAAGCTATTTCCCTGCCTTTACAGAACCATCCTATAATGTCTACGTAGAAGTAAATTCCATTAACTTTAATGGGATGTGCAGATAAGCATGTATAGCAGGAGTAGGGAAAGTGTGACCCTCTAAATGTTGCTAAATTGCAACTCCTATCATCCCCAGAAGGCATAGTCCATGGTAAAGAATGCTGGAAGTTGCAATTCAGAAATATTTATTTATTTATATTCCACCTTCCTCCCAGTAGAGGGACTTGAGGCGGCTAACAATAAATTTAAAACAATACAAAATCAATTAAACAACTTACGCACTTAAAAACATTAAACATGAAAATATTAAAATATATTAAAACTATATAGTATGAACCTTAAAAGCCAAACCACACAGCATTTAAAAGCCAAAGCCTTGTCAGTTTGCAAAACCTGATGGCTCAAAAATGTTTTTACCTATCAATTAAAGGAGAGCATAGACAGGGTCATCCTGGCCTTTCTAGCAAGGAGTTCCAAAGTCTGGGAGGAGCCAGCAAGAAGGCCTTCTCCTTTGTTCCCATCAAAAGAACCTGCGAAGGTGGTGGGACAGAAAGAGGGGGCTCTCCATATGATTTTAGAGCTCTAAATGGGCTCATAAAGGGAGATACAGTCCTTCAAATTAGAGGACCACACTGTCCACCCCAGGTGTAAAGAATTACATTCTTCATTCCATACTTCTTACTCAAATAAGTGTCCTCAAACTAATTGGCTATAACCTCCCTCTCATCACCTTCTTTTATTGCCAGATTGCGCCTTCTGGACCACAGACTTACAGGAACATAGGAGCTACTTTATGCCAAGTCAGACCCATGGGTTCCCTAGCCCATTACTGCCCATTCTAATTGGCAAAAGCAGCTCTCCAAGATTTCAGACAGTATTCTGTCCTAACCCTACCTGGAGATCCCTGGTCTTCCATTTGATGGTGAAATGGGTGCGGCCCTGCTTAATTTCCCAAAATCAGATGAGACTGGGAGTCTTCATCACCTCTGCCAGTCTTGTTCTGTGTAGAACAATCCTCTCACACTATACACACAAACACCATTGAGGAAAGAAACTCAGTTCCTTGCAAAAAAAAATTGCAACGTTCACATTCCTTAACATGCAGCCAAGGCAGATTTGGAAACTGTGCTCAGTGGCTGTCCCTAGACACCGGAACTCCCTTCCAAGGGAGGCCAGAATGGCCCCAGCCTCCCAGTCCTTCCATTGGCAGGCAAAAGACTTTTTTGTTCCACTGGGCATTCGAGAACTGAAGTTTTGGGGTTTTTTTTTTTTTAAAAAAGGAGCTTTTGGGAGAATGCTGCATTGTTTAACTGTTACTCAAACTATTCTGCTCTTTGAAATGGCTTTTTATCACTAAACATGTTTCATTTAATTTTTTAAAAAAGTTGCTAGTATTTAAATCCCATTTTAATGTTGGTCTTTTGTATGTTTTAACCTATTGTTAAATACAATATTTAACAGTACAGTGAGCAAGCAGGGATCACCAGCATTGAGGCCATGATATTGAGAACACTGCTGCGCTGGGCAGGGCACGTTTCTAGGATGGAGGACCATCGCCTCCCGAAAATAGTACTCTACGGTGAACTCGCCACGGGTCAGCGTAAGAGGGGCGCTCCAAAAAAGCGATACAAGGACTCCCTGAAACAACATCTCAGGCTCGGCCAAATTGATCACCAACAGTGGTCCACCCTGGCCTCACATCGGGAGGCATGGAGACGCACTATCCACAATGCTGCAGCCTTATTTGAGAACTCACGCCGAACAAGTCTTGAAGAGAAACGACAACGCAGAAAGAATCACAACCCAAAAACATCACTCAAGAAGACCTTCTGCTGTGTTTTCTGCAACCGGACATGTTTATCTCAGGTTGGCATTTTCAGTCATCAGCACGCTTGCAGAAAGCGCGGGATGAGTCCTTCCTGAATCTTTGTTTGCGAAGAAAAGCCAGAGAGAGATTAAAACTGTATTGTACTTTGAACTGTAAGCTGCCTAGAATCTCAGTTTTGGGGAAAGGAATGGTATTGGAGCCGTCTAGACAGTGAAAATGCTCCTCATATTTGCAGAGAATATGAACTATCCCAATGATATCTGAATGAATTCATGGTATATGGAAGGAGGGGGTCCAAAAATCCGCAAACCATGCAGTAAAAGTTTTTGCATTTTCTCCCAAAGTCTTCCGGAAAATGCACATGGATGCACATTTTTGGATGTGTGAACATCAACATTTGCATCGCTGCGCATTTTTGCGCCATTGCCCTTTATGAGCATGCCCAGACAATCAATTTGAAAGGATGCAGATCTGCAAACAACCATGAAGACAAAGCAACTTCAATGTGAATGAACGAAAACACGCATCCGCTCTCAGTAAACCATTGCGTCTAGACAGTTAAAATAAAGTTAACTCTAACACTAGTACTGCCACTAATAATGTCCTTAGACAGCAAGCCTTCTGGGTAATTTGACATCCAAGAAGGCTTGAGAAATTCCGCTTCCATTGAAGAAAAGTTCATTTTTGCCATCCTCGACTATAGATGGTGTTACTATTCGCAAATGCTCCTGATTCATAAGGGAAGACCTTCTGTTCCCTACATGACTACAGCTCAGTTCTGATGTTACACCAAATCACTGCTGGGGCTAACCTAAGTTTACCAATAGCTTAAGCAGGACAGACAAAAACATGGTTTTACTAAAGAAGGTCTTTGCCCAGTTTTCTTTCCTGATTGCTCAGCTGTACAGTTGCCAGCTGCAGTGATCTCTATCTACTAGGAGAGTAATGGCAGTCTTGCCATCTGTAAGTTAAATAAACATAGCTTCCAATCCAAACTCACTTGGGATAACCGTTTCCAATTTGGGTTTGCCAGCCAGCTGTAAGCAATGGTTTGCCTATGCAGTCATCATAGAATCACAGAGCTGGAAGAGACCACAAGGGCCATCTAGTCCAACCCCCTGCCATGAATGAAGCCAAAGCTAAGCCCTTTAAAGCTCTTACTGTCAGGAAGACACCTAACGTTTAGGTGGAATCTTTTTTCCTATAATTTGAGTCCATTGTTCCGTGTCCTAGTCTCTGGATCAGCAAAAAACAAGCTTGAGCCATCCTCAACATGGCTATCATGTCACCTCTTAACCTTCTCTTCCCCAGACTAAACATACCCAGCTCCCTAAGCTGCTCCACATAAGGCATGGTTCCAGACCTTTCACCATTTTGGTCGCCCTCCTCTGGACGCGTTCCAATAGTCTTGCAGGAGCTGTGAAGCTGTGCACACTGAGAGTCTCTACACACAACAAGCTGTACCAAGCAGCTTACTTCACTGAATCCATCTTCATACCACCTATCACCTACCTACCACCAATTACAGTCTACAGGGCTGACCTTATACCAGTTTACATTACAAACAAAGATGATTCTATTTAATCACAAGGATTGCCAGATGTTGCAGAATCGTAGAATCCCCTGAATTCCACACCACTGGCTATGTTGGCCAAGGTCTGTTAGATCCTGCAGTCCAACAATATCTGGTGGTGGAGGTTGTGTGTCTTCAAGTCATTTCCGACTTACGGCAACCCTAAGGAAAACCTATTACAGGGTGTATGTGGGGTTTTTTTTGGCAAAATTCATTCAGAGAAGGTTTGCCATGGCCTTCCTCTGAGGCTGAGAAAGTGTGACTTGCCCAAGATCACCCAGTGGGTTTCCATGGCCAAGTGGGGATTCGAACCCTGATCTCCAGAGTTGTAGGGCAACACTCATCAAACAGCTACAACACGCTGGCTTTCTAACAACATCTAGAGGGCTTCACAATTGCTACCCCTGCGTGAAGTCGAAGGCTTTCATGGCCGGCATCCATAGGTTTTCTGTGGGTGGGTTTTCAGGCGAAACGTCAGGAATAAACTCTTCCAGAACACAGCCTCACAGCCTGGAAAAAAAAACCCACAGAAAACCTATGCTACTCCTGCCTTATTTGGTGCAGTCACCAGTTGCCATTTTGAGATTTTTGGTGTTAGCAAACCAAAGTAGCAACAACTATGATGTCCCGGAATACTTTTAGAGTAGCTCTCAGCCCAATCCAAACTCTTTGCCTCCCTGCCATTGTCAGAATCCAAAAGCATCACCTTACCTGGTTGCTGGAAGGACTCTTCATTTGTTAGCGTTCTGGACAAGATGAGGATGAGTGCATCTTTAAACTGGTCAAAGTGGACCTTAAGAAAGAAAAAACAAACAGGGGTTTCAGTCAATGCTGGACAAAACTGAAGCTTCCAGTTCTTACTAGCAAAGCCCTCCACGGCATCCCATACTCTTTGTTTTTATCTCTCCACTCTTAAAGCTTGACACACCACATCGGTGATGATCCCTGTTCCTCCAGCACTACAAACATCCAATAAATGAAGGCATTCGGGGGAGGGCTTTCTTTCAGTCCCACCACCACCACAAACACCTTTGGCGAGGACTCAGGAGAGAGCCTTAGAATCATAGAATCATAGAATTGCAGAGTTGGAAGAGACCACGAGGGCCATCCAGTCCAACCCCCCTGCCACGCAGGAAATAACGATCAAAGCATCCCCGACAGATGGCCATCCAGCCTCTGTTTAAAGACCTCCAAGGAAGGAGACCCCACCACGCTCCGAGGGAGTGTGTTCCACTGCCGAACAGCTCTTACTGTCAAAAAGTTCCTCCTCATGTTGAGGTGGAATCTCTGTTCCTGGAGCTTGCTTCCATTGCTCCGTGTTCCAGTCTCTGGAGCAGCAGAAAACAAGCCTGCTCCATCCTCAACGTGATACCCCTTCTTTCTGGCTGCTCCCAGTCTGTGTTGCTTTGTTGTCTACCTAGATTCTTTGACCCCTAGACTGTCTACCTTGCTGCTCGCTTGCATTCCTGAACTTTTGGACTGGCTTCTGACTTTGCTTCTGCTAGATCCTCTGGACAGGCAAACTACTCTTGACTGTTAAGCTGTTACCAGTTTGCCTGCTGGGAAAGCATTCAGCCAGCTCTGCGCTCTGTTGCATGGCAATGGGGGCCCGGTGGCTATGACATTTACGGTAACCTCTGCCAGAAGTCACTATAGAGTTGTGCTGGAGATGCCTAGAGAGGTGGCCTCTCTAGGCATTTTCTAGGTCTTCCGGTGCTATTCTATGGGGCTTCTTATTACCTGTAGTTTCAAATATTCACAGTAAGGCTGGGAATGTATCCTCTGCAGATACGGCGGGCAACTTTTCATCCTTTATAAGGGTATATTTCAAAAGGTTTTGATAATGTTAATAGCTTGGTTCTACTTTAATGTTAATCTTTCATATGTTTTTTAACTATAATGTAATAATTGTTTATTTGTAAGCTGCCTTGAGTTCCAGTCTTGGGAAAAGTGTGAGGTACAAATAAAGCTAATAATAATAGTAATCTACATAGGTGGAACTACAAACTGATTGTGTTAAGCAATCTCTTTTTCTCTCAAAAGCTTTTTTTCTTTTAAAATAGGTTTTAAGAATTTAATTTATCCTAGGATAAATCCAGTGGCTCTTAACCTTTTCTTTCCCAGGAACCCCCTTTAAATATTTGTGTTGCTGTGGACCTCCAAGACTTAACTCAAGATTTAAAACAGCAACAACAACAACAACAACAATTATAATATGATTAGTTAGCATAATAATCTATGATGATGATTATGATTACCATAATCATATTATTATTATTATTAAGATTTAAAACAGCAACAGCAACAACAACAACAACAACAATAATCTGCGCACCACAGGTTAAGAACCACTGGTATATACTATTTATGTATTATTTCACTACATTCTTTTGCAATTGCATTCTTTGGATTTGATATGTATTGTATTATTGGTTGTCCTCTCCATTGACGCCCCCTTGTCGTGGGAGAGAGGCTTGCGTACCCTAATGATGTTTTGAGCTATGCTGGCGGTGGCATAATAGCCACCGGTAGGGTCTCCCATGCCAGACAGGTCAAAACCGAAGGGTCTGACAAAGAGCGTCAAAGGGCAGGATGGGCTCTCTAGCCTTGTGGCAACCGTCCTAGGAGAAGGAAAACTCCAATCCCAAACCCGGGCAGATGGTGCTCGTCCAACCCTGTAAGGTCAACCATCTAAGAGAAGGAAACTCTAATCAAACCTACAGCCCGAGGACCTCGCTGCCACGTCCATGCTTGCAAGGCCACGGCAGATGAATCTCTGGTTTAAAGGGTGAGGCCAGTTCTGTGCACGCTGCGCTCCACCAGAAAAATCCATTGCACAGGCTCGAAGGACAAATCCAGTTCGAAGGATTGGTTGTTATCATGTTAAGTTGTTTTTATAAATATTCTCTCAATAAAAGGATTAACCTGTTCTTTTGTTGAATGGCAACATTGTGCAACTGAGTGCACAACTCAACATGTGTGCCCACCACGAGCACATCTGAATGTATGTGCAACTCTACTTTCACAACCTTGAAAAGAATGGAGCCATTCTGCAACAGACAAAAATGCCCAACTGTTTCTGTAGGGGAAATTGCACATTTGTTGTAAGAGACCAAAAAGATTGTGGCCCAAATGTCAAAAGGTATTCAACTTCTTGAGAAGGCAACCCACTTCCTTTTCCTTTTCAATGAGGGGAAATAAAGAAACATGCTTTGTCCTAGCAAGTTTTGAGTTCCTTGTGATCATCTTCCAAATGAACAAATCCTTTTTGCACCTCTGAGGTTTCCAGCACTGACATCCTAGCAGCTGAAAGCTTTAGTACCTCACCCAGGCCCTCGGGCTCTACAGAGACCTGTGTTATAGCAAGATGCCTGTGAATAATAAACAACACTAATTAGGCAGCATGGAAAAACCCTGACTGCCATGAAGTGGGAGGTAGCCATGCCTCTGTCAAGCAGAAAACCCACAATCTGGTCAAAACTAGACTGCCTCAAAAGGGTGTGAAGCTGTGAGAGAGATCAAAATTACAGTATTTTCAATTTCTATGTATCTCTCTGTATCTGGCTTTTCTTCGCAAACGAAGATTCAGGAAGGACTCATCCTGCGCTTTCTGCAAGCGTTCTGATGACTAAAAAGGCCAATACGAGATCATAGAATCATAGAATTGCAGAGTTGGAAGAGACCACGAGAGCCATCCAGTCCAACCCCCCTGTCACGCAGGAAATCTTGATCAAAGCATCCCCGACAGATGGCAATCCAGCCTCTGTTTAAAGACCTCCAAGGAAGGAGACCCCACCACACTCCGAGGGAGTGTGTTCCACTGCCAAACAGCTCTTACTGTCAAAAAGTTCCTCCTCATGTTGAGGTGGAATCTCTGTTCCTGGAGCTTGCATCCATTGCTCCATGTTCCAGTCTCTGGAGCAGCAGAAAACAAGCCTGCTCCATCCTCAGCGTGACATCCCTTCAAATACTTAAACAGGGCTATCATATCGCCTCTTAACCATCTTTTTTCCAGGCTAAACATACCCAGCTCCCTAAGTCTCTCCTCATAAGGCATCGTTTCCAGACCTTTCACCATTTTAGTTGCCCTTCTCTGGACATGCTCCAATTTGTCAATATCCTTTTTGAATTGTGGTGCCCAGAATTGGACACAGTATTCTAAGTGAGGTCTGACCAAGGCAGAATAGAGTGGCACTATTACTTCCCTTGATCTAGACACTATACTTCTATTGATACAGCCCAAAATCGCATTGGCCTTTTTAGCTGCCGCATCACACTGTTGGCTCATGTTCAACTTGTGGTCTACTAGGACTCCTAGATCCCTTTCGCACGTAGTCTCATTCAGCCAGGTCTCTCCCATCCTATATTTATGCATTTCATTTTTCCGCCCTAAATGCAGTACTTTACATTTCTCCGTATTGAATTTCATTTTGTTCGCTTTGGCCCAGCTCTCCAGTCTATCCAGGTCATTCTGAATTTTGATCCTGTCCTCTAGGGTATTAGCTACTCCTCCTAATTTGGTGTCATCTGCAAATTTGATAAGTATGCCCCTAATTCCCTCATCCAAGTCATTGATAAAGATGTTGAATAGCACTGGGCCCAGGACAGAACCCTGTGGCACCCCACTGGTCACATCTTTCCAAGACGAAGAGGAGCCACTGCTGAGCACCCTTTGGGTTCATAAACAAGTCCGGTTGCAAAAAGCACAGCAGAAGGTCTCCTTGGGTGATGTTTTTGGGTTGTAATTCTTTCTGCGTTGTTGTTTCTCTTCAAGACTTGTTCGTCGTGAGTTCTCAAATAAGGCTGCAGCATTGTGGATAGTG
Source organism: Gambelia wislizenii (assembly GCA_030847615.1). NCBI lineage: Eukaryota > Metazoa > Chordata > Lepidosauria > Squamata > Crotaphytidae > Gambelia > Gambelia wislizenii. The sequence goes on along the minus strand of JAUMIR010000001.1, from coordinate 495,402,597 downwards.
TGTCTCCATGCCTCCCGATGTGAGGCCAGGGCAGACCACTGTTGGTGATCAATTTGGCCAAGCCTGAGATGTTGTTTCAGGGAGTCTTTGTATCGCTTTTTTGGAGCGCCTCTCTTACGCTGACCCGTGGCGAGTTCACCGTAGAGTAGTATTTATTTTTGGAAGACGATGGTCCTCAGTTGTGAAAACTGGACAGTGAAGAAGGTGGACAGGAAGAGGCTCAACTATTTGAAATCACAGAATGATAGCATCATAGAGTTGGAAGAGACCACAAGGGTCATCCAGTCCAACCCCCTGCCACGCAGAAAGACACAATCAAAGCATTCCTGACAGATGGCCACAGCCTCTGTTTAAAAGCCTCCAAAGAACGAGACTCCACCATACTATGAGGCAGTGCATTCCACTGCTGAACAGCTCTTAAAGTCCAGAAGTTTTTCCTGATGCTAATCCCTTTTCCTGTAGCTTGAATCCATTGCTCCGTGTTCTAGTCTCTGGAGCAGCAGAAAACAAGTTTGCTCCATCCTCAGTATGACATCCCTTCAAATATTTAAACATGGCTATCATTTCCCATCTCAAGTGTCTCTTCTCCAGGCTAAAGATGCCCAGCTCACTAAGCCAGTCCTCAGAGGGCATGGCTTCCAGACCTTTCACTGTTTTGGTCGTCCTTCTCAGGACACTTTACAGCTTGTCCATATCCTTCCTAAATTGTGGTGCCCAGAACTGGACACAGTATTGCAGATGAGGGAGGTATGACCAAAGCAGAATATAGTGGCACTATTACTTTCCTTGATCTAGACACTATACTCCTATTGATGCAGCCTAGGATCACATTGGCTTTTTTAGCTGCTGCATTACACTGCTGACTCATGTTCAGTTTGTGGTCCACTAAAATTCCTAGATCCCTTTCACATGTACTGCCATCAAGCCAGATGTCAGCCATCCTATATTTCATTTTTAGTGCCCAAGTGTAGTATCCTACACTAGCTATACAGTGTAGCATACACCATTTTATGCCCTACACACACACACACACGACGGTACACATGCCGCTCTCCCATGCTGCCCCCCACCCATTGCCACCCTCCCTGCCCCCCGTGCTCCTCGCCGCCTACCCCACCTCCCGCTGCCATCCCCCTTGCCCCCCTGAGCCACCTTGACACCCGCCCTGTGCCCTGCACTGCCCCTTGCTACGCCCCATTGCTCCTCACTACCCCCCATGCCCCTTGCCGACCTCCCCAACCCCTCACCCAACCGCGCCACCTTGCCACCCACCCTGTACCCCACGCCGCCCTTCGCCACCCCCTGTGCCCTCGGCAACCTCCCCACCACCCACCACCCAACTGTGCCACCTTGCTGCCCACTCTGTGCCCCAAACCGCCCCTCACCACCCCCCATGCTCCTGGCCACCCCCTATGTCCCTTGCCGACCTCCCCCCTCCCCCTCTCCATATGCCACCAGGCTGCTGCCCCCCTCATATAAACACCATGCCACATCTCCCCCTACGACTTGTACCTCCTCTGCTGGTAGCCAAGTTTGGGAAGGACTTAAAGGTCCACATGTTCCCACCCCCCGTGTGTTGATTGGCTGCCCAACCAAGCTTTGATCGGTTGGTCAGTTTCCTAAGCGGCCAATCAGCACACTGGAAACAGCAACATACCCAAGAGGATTATATAGAGAGATTTCTCCCTGTTGAAATTCATTTTGTAATTTTTGGCCCAGCTTTTCCTTAAATATTCCGCTTTATCCAGTGGAGCTGTTTTAACAAGGGAGCAACAACTACATTTTTGTAACAATTATGTAACATTTTGGTAACAATTATTTTTTTCACTTTTCTATGTTTGCTGTTTGATTTAGATGTTGTAAGCCTGCTTGAGTCCTGAAATGGGGGAAAAGATGGGCTATAAATAAATATACCAATAACCACCGCTGCCGCTGACCATTCGTTTTTAGTTCTTCGGGTTGGGAGGGCATTTTTTTGGCACTCTGTGTGGGTCCCAGAGAGTCTCAGCCACAGACAATTGGCCCCTGGAATCACTCCGGTTGCTCATCCCTGCTCTAGCAGTAATTAACATCCTGCTAATATCTTATTTTTATTTTATTTTCTCTCTCAGGACCAAAGGCAGCTTACAGTATGAAGTAAAGCAAAATACAGGTGAAAACCAAAGAGATCTATCACCGAAGAACAAGTTTTCATATTAAAACCAAGCACTTAATTATAACCACTTAAAAAGGAACAGGGGAGGAATATTATGTTGTGTGTCTTCAAGTCACTTCCAACTTATGATGACCTTAGAGTGAATGTTTCATGGGGTTTTCTTGGCAAGATTTCTTCCAAGGAGGTTTCATACTACCTTCCTCTAAGGCTGAGAAAGAATACACTTGCCCAAGGTTTTTTTCCAGGGCTGAGCAGGGATTCAAGCCCTGATCCTCTGGAGTTCTAGTCCAACACTCAAACCACTACACCACACTGCCTCTCCATATTTGAGTCAGAGGAGGTTTGCCATTGTCTTCCTCTGAGGCTGAGATTGTGGGACTTGCCCATGGTCACGCACTGGGCTTCCAGGGCTGAGAAAGGATTTGAGCGCTGGTCTCCTAGAATCCTAGAGTTGGAAGAGACCACAAGGGCCATCTAGTCCAACCCTCTGCCATGCAGGAATACACAATCAAGTCATTTCCAACAGATGGCCATCCAGCCTCTGCTTAAAAACCTCCAAAGAAGGAGACTCCACCACACTCCCAGGCAGCAGCATATTCCACTCTTGAACAGCTCTTACCATCAGGAAGTTCCTCCTTCTTTTTAGGTGGAAACTCTTTTCCTGTAGTTTGAATCCACTGCTCCATGTCCTAGTTTCTGGAGCAGCAAAAAACAAGCTTGATCCATCCTCAGTATGACATCCCTTCAAATACTGAAACATGTCCCCTCATGTCTCCTCTTAAACTTCCCTTCTCCAGGCTAAACATACCCAGCTCCCTAAGCTGCTCCTCATAGGGCATGGCTTCCAGACTCCTGGAGTCCTAGTCCAACACTCAAGATCACTAGCCATTAAAAAAATAATAATCCTGTGGTGGATGTAAAATGGCTGCCATTCTGAAAATGAACACTATGAATGGCACCTGTTCATTCATAAGCTGTGGAAAGCCATTGATTTCATTGCAATTGCCTCTTCCCCTCTACATCCATGTCAGTATATACCTACCAGCTGAGGATAATACCTTTGTAAACCTTTTATTAAAGCCTAAGGGGAATCTCATAATTATATTTCATTTGTACACGTACATGGTTTTAGCAGTTTTAACTTGTTGTAATTTGTAAAGAGAGTTTAATATGTTTTTAGACTATAAATCATCTGTTTTAACTTGTTAAGAGAGCTTAATATGTTTTTTAAACTGCAAGTCATCTTTTACTGCTTCATATTTTAAATTGTTTAAATTGATTTTTTTATGTATGGCACTCTGACTTCATTGGAAATGTGTGTGTGTGTGTGTGTGTGTGTGTGTGCTTTCAAGTCGCCAGCTGATGTGTAGTGACCCCATGAATTTCCTAGGGTTTTCTTAGGCAAGGAATACTCAGAAGTGGTTTTGCCAGTTCCTTCCTCTAAAATATGGCCTACAGGACCTGGGGATCCTTGGCAACCCTTCTAATAATAATAATAAAATTTATTTATACCCCGCCCCTCTGCTAAAAACAATCGGGGCGGCTTCCAACAATTAAAACATTATAATAATGACTAAAAACACCACCCACCCCCACCCACCCCCATAAAAAGACATTAAACACAATAAGATTAAAACCGTCTAACTAAAAACACATTAAAAACAAATATACGCATGCTTTTAAAAAAGCCAGGAGATGCAGCTCCTGAGGCTGGGATCTAATCAGGAAAGGCCTCGCGAAAGAGATCCATCTTTAGTGCTTTTTTAAAGCTACTCAAGCTTGTCAACTGACGGATCTCATTCGGCAGGCCATTCCATAAATTGGGGGCAATTACCGAAAAGGCCCTCTGGGAGGTTGCAGACAGCCTAGATTTTTGTGGCTGAAGCAGATTCCTCCCAGAGGACCGGAGTGTGCGGGGAGGATTGTTCTTCTTTTTGGATTGCCACTCCCAGAATCCTCCAGCCAGCATCACTGGCTGGGGCATTCTGGGAGTGACCGTCCAAAAAGGCACCTTCTCCCATTTTCTGCAAGTTCTAGCCTGCAGCATTTGGGGAAAAGGGACCAAGGTCAGGTCTTGTGTGTGTGTGTGCCTTGAAGTCACCTGTCGATTATGGCGACCCCATGAATCTCATTGGGTTTTCTTAGGCAAAGAATGCAGAGAGGGCTTTTTGCCAGTTCCTCCCTCTGAAATAGAGCTGACAGAACCTAGTATTCGTTGGTGGTATCCCATCCAAGTACTAACCAGGGCTGACCTTGCTAAGGTTCCAAGATCAGGGGGGATCTGGTGCTTTTGTGGAATTTGCATGTAGGGTGGGTTATATTATTTTAATAAATGAATAAACAAAACCCAGTCAAGTGGACTCCAGTCCATGAATGCCTGCACCACAATCAGTTTACCAGGTCTAAATCCAGTTTTAGTCCAAATTAGATTGGAGGCACTGTATCAATAGCAACTTGTTAATTCAAGACCTGTGTAACTTCCACTGACTCAGTAGGTCTACTCTAGATAGGACTAACAATTTTATTTAGTCGTTAAGTCTTAAAATTGGCACAACACTCATTTGTTATTCTTCTCTTAGGAATAGGATGACAAATGTGTTGTGAGGTTGTCGGAGAGTGTAACTGTAGTTTTCAGGCTTTTTAAAATAAAATATCCAAATAATATTTCTGTTGTCCTGGACTATTTTCAACAATTTGTGGCCCCAGCTGTAATATTATATCCCCACCCCTGAATTGGTTTCTTTTTAATTCTAAGATATAGCAGAACAAAAAATTATCTCTCTTCCTCTTCCTCTCTATCTTTTTATAAAAACCTTAGAGTTATAGTGCTATTGTGCATTATTAAAAAGGCACTTTTGTATTATAACATTATAACTTCAAGAATAAAGAAATTCAGGCAGGAGAACACTTGCCCTACAAACTATAGGACCAACTCAGCAAACCACAACCTGGTTTAAATCTTTAAAAGCATCCCAGAGCAGATCCAAGAAACTGCTGCAAACAGTGCTGGCAAAACCTTGCTAAATGCAAGCAGACCAATTTGGAAGTGCCCTGGGTTGTCTTTTCTAAGCTTAAAATATTTTCTGTTCAATCCAACAGACTTCCTATAGTTTGGCTTTGATGCTTTTCCAAAGGTTTGCCCACTTTCACAAATCATACAGTCACTGGATCTCACTCATGAATATATTCATCCCCCGAATCTTTCGATCTCCTCTGAACAAAATGTATCAAGCGAGTACCATCTAGCAACAGAGACTTCAATGTCAATATCACAAGGAATAATTAAAAGCAGCCTTGAGAATCTATTCATGGGGGGGGGGGGAACCTTTGTATCAACAGCCTCATTTGCACATTAATTGCTGCCATTCATCCTACAAATATTTCAAAATGTTAACGCTCTTCAAAAAATTTCTTTAAAAGGCCATTTGCAGTGAGGAAAGACACTCCCTGATTAAAAAAAATACCTTGACATTTAAAGTAAATGAGCTTGGCTGGAAGAGGAGGCAGATTAAACAGGCCACTGCGCCCCCGTGCAATTATCATGGCGGGTGAAAGAGGGGGAGTGCTTGACTTGGCCGCCTAGCCACCCATCCTGGACACATTTGCAATAGGAAATCTATCAGAATGTGCCAACACCTGCCAACATTTGACAGAGAAAATCAGGTACCCTGGGTTCATGATGTGGTTTAGCTACTTGAGAATTTATGTGCCACTTAATCAGGAAAAATGCCCAAGGCGCTGACAGCATTTCAAGAATCCAATCAACATTAAACCAACTGTCATAGCTAATAAAACACTAGATATTTTAAAATGCAATGCACGACAGATCCTGTGACCACAACATGCTTTCAGGTGTTCACAGCAAGCATTTAACACAGATTACCTCTCATTAGAATGAGAGTGTCAGATGGGCAGAGACTATTACTTATTCTTAATGTGCCTTCAAGTCATTTCTGACTTATGGCAACCCTAAGGTGAACCTGTCACCAGGTTTTCTTGGCAGGATTTGTTCAAAGGGGGGGCTGCCTTTGCCTTCTGCTGAGGCTGAGACAGTGTGACTTGCTCAAGGCCACCCAGTGGGTTTCCATGGCCAAGCAGTGATTTGAACCTTGGTATCCCAGTGGCTTAATCCAACACTCAAACCAATACGCCACACTGCCTCTGTTTTCCAATGGTTTTATACTTGTGGAAACCAAATAACTAAGAATACTGTACATTATGTGTTATGTTGTAAGTTATATGGAATTCCAGGAGGAAGTCACTTGGGAAGAATCATAGAATTGCAGAGTTGGAAGAGACCACAAGGGCCATCCAGTCCAACCCCCCTGCCACACAGGAAATCTTGAAGAGGAGGAAGAAGAAAAAGATTGTTGTTGTTATTTGTTTGTATAGTGCCATCAATGTACATGATGATTAGACCCTGTACTCAGTTTTAATGATAGGGATAAAATGACATACCTGCAGTCTAGTTCAATTAAGTTAGAACTAGGGTTAGTTCTAGATCTGCAGTGAAAGCAACCCAACTCTGAATCTCCCATGAGCATAACTGAGAATAATTGTTCTTATAAAAAATGTGGGCTAAGTCATTGTATTGTATGCACTGGATTTATATACAGTAGGACCCCCGTATCCATGGGGGGGGGGTTGGTTCCTGGACTTACCGTGGATAGTGGAAACCACGGATAACAGCAAACGCCATTGAAAATAATGGGACTTCTGGTTTACAATACCATAGAGTTGCCTTGGAAGACCTAGAAAATGTCTAGAGAGGATGCCTCTCTAGGCATTTTCTAGGAAGGCTCTATGGTATGTGTTCTGTTTTGTGTCCCACGGATAACTGAAACCATGGATATAGATTCTGCAGACATGGGGGTCCTACTGCATTCTATTTTTGTATTGCATAGAGCAGTTTGTATATTGTAATACAGTAATGTATTTTGATATATCCTCTAAGAATGTTTAGACTTCGTGATTTTACCCTTTCTGTATTGTTTGATTGTTTATGACTGATTTCTACCTGAACATTAGGAAGAACTTCCTGATGGTCAGAGCTGTGGCCCCTAAAAAAAGCCAATGCAATTCTAGGCTGCATCAATAGGATTATAGTATCTAGATCAAGGGAAGTGCCACTCTATTCCGCTTTGCTGAGACCTCAGCTGGAATACTGTGTCCAGTGCTGGGCACCACAATTCAAGAAGGAAATTGACAAGCTGAAGCATGTCCAGAGGGCAACCAAAATGGTGGGAGGTCTGGAAGCCATTATGCCCTAAGAGGAGCGGCTTGGGGAGATGGGTCTGTTTAGCCTGGGGAAGAGAAGGTTAAGAGGGGACATGATAGGCATGTTTAAATATTTGAAGGAATGTCGTACAGAGAATGGAGCAAGCTTGTTTTTTGCTGCTCCAGAGACTAGGACATGGAGCAATGGGTTCAAACTACAGGAAAAGGGATTCCACCTAAACATTAGGAAGAACTTCCTAACAGCAAGAGCTGTTCGAGAGTGGAAAACGCTGCTGTCTGGGAGTGTGGTGGAGTCTCTATCTTTGGAGGTTTTTAAACAGGATGGATGGCCATCTGTTGGGAGGGTTTGATTGTGTTTTTCTGAATGGCAGAATGGGGTTTGCACAGGATGGCCCTTGTGGTCTCTTCCAACTCTATGATTCTATAGTCTTTTTGGCTTTAACCTGCATTTGGTTGCCTAACAATAAAATTGAATTGTAGTCACATTATACTGTAGTCTCAACGAGACATTGGCCTAATTATTATTTTTAGTCCCAGCTAGAGGAGAGCCAGTGTGGTGTAGTGGTTTGAGTGCTGGGCTAGGACTCTGGAGATCAGGGTTCAAATCTCCACTCAGCGGAGGAAACCCACTGGGTGACCTTGGGCAAGTCACATACTCTCTCAGCCCCAGAGGAAGGCAATGGCAAAACATCCTCTGAAGAAATCTGGCCAAGAAAACCCTGTGATAAGTTTTGTTTTGTTTATTTATTTATTTATTTATTTATACCCCGCTCTTCAGCCACAAGGCTATCAGAGCGGCTTACAAATTGTTTTAAGCAATAGCTATTTACACATCTACACCGCATTAAGCAGTTTCCAATGTGTGTTAGCTAATTGCCCCCACAAGCTGGGTACTCAATTTACCGACCTACGAAAGGATGGAAGGCTGAGTGAACCCTGGAGCCCGCTGGAATCGAACTTGCAACGTGATGGCTTGCAGTACTGGCATTTAACCACTGCGCCACCTTTGGGTTGCCGTAACTTGGAAACTACTTGAAGGCACACAACAGCATAAACAACAGTGACAAGAACAAAAAAGAGTAGGGCCACTTGAATCAATTGGATTTACCTCCGTGTTGACTCAGCATTCAACAACTGATCCAACAGGTCTACTCTAGTTGAGACTTAAACCAACAGGATTGTAGCCTTTGTTCTAAAACAAGGCTGCTGTAAAAATAAAAAAAATAGAAACTCATGGAGAAGTTTTAGATGGCATCCCATCCCTCCATCTGCATGTCCTGCTTGCATGTCACTGTGCATTTACACCAGGGGACTAAGCCTGAAAGCAGAGTTTCTGAAAAGAAAGAGATGAGGATGAGGAAGGGGTTTTTGTTTTGTTTGGGGAGGTGAGGAGGGGGAGGAGAAGAAAGTAAAATGTTTCTCCTTTGGGGTTTTAACTCCAGTTTTGAAGCTGCAGCTGCAGCCAGAACAGATGGCCAGGTTTTGTATCACACGAAGCAATTTTACCGTGACTGGAGCTCAAAGGAAAGATTAAGAGCAATGAGTTGTATGGGGAGGGGGACACAGTGAATTTAAATCAAGTTATAGCAAGAGGGGCGAGAAACAGTGAGTGCAACCATTCAACAGAGCGAGAGGACTTGAACATTTCCCCAAGTCACTCACTGAGAATATTCTTGTCCCCCTGGAGAATCACGGTTATTGGGATCCACTGAAAACTCAAAGATTATATTCTGGTCTTTGGTGGTACACTTGGGGCTTGTCTATGTGGAGAAAATAATATTCATAGAATTTGAGGAGAATACATTTTGTCCCAATGGGATCCCACAACCCTTTACAGTTTTCCCCATTTTTTTAGACTCCAAAGGAAATGTGCATTCCCACTTGTTGGGAACAACCGATTTGCTTTGGTGCACATTCCCGCTAAGAGCAGAAGTGGAAAGCTGATCAGTCAGACGTGTGCAGGGGGTGGAGCTTGCTGGCATGGCGAATGCCCTTGGGTTTTTGCCGTGGCGATCATGTGCTGAGGCGACAAAACAGAGGGTTTTTTCTTTCTTTCTTTCCTTTATTTATTTAAGCAGAAGATTGTACTTCCTCATCTTGGATTTGCTTTCAAAAAATACTGTTTGGTGGTGGCAACTAGTGACAATAAAAATGCAAGTAATTCATTCGCACCCGCCATCTTGATTTGCAAACATGCCTGTTAGAACAGCAAACACATATGGCTTCATGTGTCTGCATTCTTGAAAAAAAATCATGGAGACAAATGAAAGCTGCTACAAATTGGCATTAGTGCGCATCAATCCACATTTTATTGCCAGGACTGGTTTAAGGAATTTTGGGGCCCCCTGCAATGCTTTATTGGGGGAGGGCATATGTTTATCTCAGGTCAATATAACTTAATTCAACCTAAGCTACTCACAGTACAGGATATTCAGTTTATTACTAATAATGTTTTTGCAGGAGGAGGGTTACTATGGGGGCCCCCACAATGATGGGGCCCCCTGCGGATGCTGACACCGCTTGTGCCTTAAACCGGCCCTGTTTATTGCATCATATAGACAAGCCCTTGGACAAAAAAATGTTAATCCATTACTGGAATGCCAGCAGCTGAGCCAGAAACAGGAGCCCTGGTGGCACAGTGGTTAAATGCCAGTACTGCAAGCCACCAGGTTATGAGTTTGATCCCAGAGGGCTCCAAGGTTGACTCACCCTTCCATCCTTCCATAGGTCAGTAAAATGAGTACCCAGCTTGCTGTAAACCACTTAGGAAGTGCTTTGCACTAATAAGCAGTATAGAAATATCAGTGCTATTGCTATATGTGGTCAGATGCTGGAATCGCCACAACCTGTTTGGAAAAGCTATGTTCCAAGGCCAGCTCCAAATGTAGTGATGTTTGCAAAATACAGTCAGGCCTCTGCATCCGTGGATTCTGCACTTACAGCTTGAAAACAGTTTTTGAAAAATCAAAAAGCAAACCTTGATTTTGCCATTTTATGTAAGGGACACCATTTTAATATAATGGGACTTGAGCATCTATGGATTTTGGTATCCCTGTGCGGTCCTGGGACCAAACGGAAGTGAATACTAAGGGCCCATTGTATATTCCCTTTGCTATTTTTGTTCTTTGTCAGCAGGTGAAAACTCTTCTGTTCCAACAGACTTTCAAGGGCTTTTGACAGTGTGCTGTTATAGTCATTTTTACCTTGATTGATTGATATCCTGCATTTCTCCCAAAATGGAAATCAAGGTGGGCTTACAATAATTTTTTAAAAGGTGCAGCTAAAATATTAATTTACTAAAGTTAAAAAGGAAATTAAATATTACTATTATTAAAAACATGATTAAAGATAGTTAAACATACTTAAAATATAGTTTCAATAAAAAAATTAAAATATAGCACAACACTTACACACACACTACAACTCCATAATTAAAATTATAAAGCCTCCTAAATAAAAACATCTTCACATGCCGATGAAAAGAGAGCAGGAAGGGGGCCAACCAGACCTCCTGTGGAAGGGAGCTCCACAGCCTCGGAGCAGCCACAGAGAAGGCTCTCTCCTGAGTCCTCAGCCAACCACACCTACCTTCTTGATGGATAATTTGTAAATAGGTTTGTATCTATAAACAATCACATTTTAGCAATAACTTTCATCGGTTGGAATCCTGTTGGTGTCCTACACAAGTGTTAAGATTCCCCTAAACAAGCAGTTCAACATTTTGGGCTGATGTACAACACTCACATTCAGTTCAGAGTTGTGGAAGCAGAGTAATATATGTGACACTATGGGTGCATGGGAGTTTATTACATGTTGTACATAGCTGTGCATGGAGCACTGGACATGGATATGCTTTTGGTAGCACCTTTGCCGTCTTTGTTCAATTGTGCGATCTTGCCAATCAACAGAAGGGTTGCCTAGCACAATCAATGTGTAATTCTGCATGCATATGCTTTTATGTGTACAACCCCAATCATAGAATCCTAGAGTTGGAAGGGACCCCAAAGGTCATCAAGCCCACCCCACCCCCGCTCAATGCAGGAAATCCAGCTAGAACAAGTAGCGGTTCAGCTTCTTTTTGAAGACATCCAGAGAAAGAGACCCACTTAGGAGGTACTCTAAGCAATTGGTTCCATTGCTGAACCACTCTTACTGTCAAGAAGTTCCTTCTAACGTTCAATCAAAATCAACTCTTCTGTAACTTCCAGCCATTAGACCTGGTCCTACTCTCTAGGGCAGCAGAGAGCAGGCCTTCCTCCTCCTTTCTGTGGCAGCCCTTGAGATATTTAAAGAGGGCAGCCATGTCACCCCTCTGTCTTCTCTTCACCAAGTTGAACAGGCCCAATTCCCTCAACCTTCCTTTGTAGGTTTTGTTCTCTGTACCTCTTAAGATTTCATACTGTATGTTTTACCTAATGTCTTTGTATATATTTTTGTCTATTGTAGTATAATTTCTTATTATAATTTATTATACCATCATTACCCCCCCCCAAGTTTGCCTTATATATTTGTTGTCGTTGTGTGTCTTCAAGTCGTTTCTGACTTACATCAACCCTAACGTGAACCTACCATGGGGTTTTCTGAGGTTGAGAGTATGCGACTTAAGCCCAAGGTAACCCAGTGGGTCTTCATGGCCGAGTGGAGATTTGAACCCTGGTCTCCAGAGTCGCAGTCTAACACTCAAACCACTAGGCCATGCTGGCTCCACCTTATCTATACACAGGAAAAATCTGATTTCTGAAGAGATCCTAGGCACCTTTCCTGGCTTACATGCACCTTTCTATCTCTAAATATATAATCTAAGAGGAAAGGAATGGAAGAGCCTATGAAGGCCAAAGGTACCTCCAGGAGGCAGCGACCAACTGATGAAAAAAAGCTGACTAATTCAAGTCAGGGAAGCCAATTCAATGGCTGTAAGAGAAGGGGACGGTGACACAAACTTACTGTAGAACAGATCACGAGCTAGACAGCCTTCTCAGGGACTAGACAGCTTACACTGCCCATATAACGGTATGTAATATAGTTAGAGCGTAAGCAATTATCTATGTTTCCAGCCTGGCCCAGAGGGACTGTCCATCAGCTGCTGACTACCATTGATTAGAATTCCAGGTGTCGTAGCAAAGAGAAGGAAGACAGGCTGAAGATGCCTGAAATCCTTCCACTTGAGTTACATTTTTAATGTTCCCTTCAAAGTGCTTTTGATGTCACCTTGGCTGGTGTTTCAGAACTACAGAGAGTTAAAACCTGCCTCTACTTTAAATGCCCTGTGACTTTTAAAAATTGATAAGGCAGAATACTCTATATGTTGTTGAGCTTATAAAGTAGCAAAATATGGATTCAAGGGAAGTTTTTTTAAGAGCAACATCTCCTATTACCTAGCTTGAGTTATAATCCTACGCTTATTTACCTGCCAGTAAACCTCACAAAACAATGAGACTTCAGAGTAGACATGTATAAGATTGTGCTGCTAAATAAACAAAGAGATGCTTAATGTTCCCTATTTTAACATGTCCACTTCATTTGGGATCATCTACTGTTGCAAAAGATGTGATGGATGTACTTTGGTCTCGGACATGACAGCTCTATAAAACTAATTCTGCTGGTCTGCAGTTTCTCTTGGCTGCAATTTCAAAAACTTGTTTTGCCTGGGTTCTACTTATTTATTTATTTTAAGGAGAGAAATCAGAAAAGGGGCTAAATGTAGTTAAGTGGAGCACTGACAAAAAATAAAAAGCTACAAGATCAAGCAATTCAACCTTCAATAAATAAGGACAAGGGAGCTAGGAATTCTTCAGTTTGAGTGAAAAGAGGGTACAAGGAGAGGATCCTACAAGGGAAACCTCAATGACCAAAAAGCAATTCAAGAAATGGAAGACTGGACTCAAAAGTGACACGCTTCCAAAACTGAACCACTCTAACCATTTCAGGTTAGGGAGAAGAGGAAAAGGTTTCTTAGTCAACTGTATGAATTTCAGTAGATTAAATCCACAATCAATGCACATGTGGATAAAGCAACAGTTCTGAAAGGGAAGGGGAGAAAAGTCTTTTTTTTTTTTTAAAAGATTATTCCCACACCCGAATTGTCCTTCTTTCCTTTCAGACAGACAGCTCCTACTGCTAAGGAAACACTGCACTTCTGCTGCAAGCTATAGGCAGAATTGCAATGGACTTTCCATCTTTTATGCATATGCTGAATGCAAAACTTTGAATCCTGGGGCTCACCTACATGAGAGGAAATAATGCTCATTCCTGTGCATTGTTGCCAATTCGCAGCTGCATCCTTTTGTCTCTGTGATGTTTTGCAAAAATGTTATGCTGAGAAGCTACCCACGGTTTGAAGTTCAGACACCCACAAGTCAAGCATGGTGGCTGTTAATTAGAGTGATAAATGATGCCGTCACTGCCCAGTATTTTTTTTTTTAATATTAAAGCAGAGGTGTGCAAGTGCGACCTTCTACTAAAAAATAATATTTGGGTGATTGGCAGAGCAAAAAAACCCTCTAGGCATCTTCCAGCACGACTCTATGGTACGTGTCCCTTTTTTGTGCCCCACGGATAACTAAAACTGCAGATATTGGTTCTGTGGATACGGCAGTCTGACTACTTCATTTGTTAAAAGTAGTATAATATAGTGAATTTATACATTTCAATATCTCTCATGCTGAATAGTTTTTCTCTGACTGAATGTATTCATTGCCAATTACTCAATTGCTTATTAGAGATCAATCACCCAGGTTGATAGCTGCTTGTAAACCTTGAATTCTATGGTTGGTTGTTGTTTGGTGCAATTTAGAGGTGGCCCAAACAGCCAAAAATGACAAACAGAACAAATCACTTAAAGTGGCTAGACGTTCCCTTCTGGTTTTGAAAAATGGGTATCAGTTGATGCTGACCTGTGTAAAGGGATTCTGCAACCTATCTAAAAGGTGAACAGACAGTCATTAAGGCTTCTAAGAGAGGCAATTCACTTTTGCTGTTGTGCACATTCAGGTAATTTCAACTTATGGTGACCTTAAGATGAACCTATCACGTTGTTTTCTTGACAAGAGGTTTGTCACCATTGCATTCCTCTTAGGTTGAGAGAGTATGACTTGCCCAAGGTCGCCCAGTGGGTTTCCATGGCTGAGTAGGGGTCCAAACCCTGATCTCCTGGCATCCTAGTCCAACACTCAAATCTCTACACCATGCTAACTCTCATTAGAAGAATTAATTCCCAAGTGATTTGCTATTGCATTCCTCTTAGGCTGAGAGAGTGTGACTTGCCCAAGATCACCCAGAGGGTTTCCATGGACAAGTGGCAATTTGAACCCTGGCCTCCCAAAGTCCTAGTCCAACACTCAGAGCACAACACCACACTGGCTCAACTTTCTTGGCCCGATTTCTTCAGTGTGGGTTTGCTGTCGCCCTTCCCCGAGACTAAGAGAACAGGACTTGATGAAGGTTATCCAGTGGGTTTCCATGGATGGGTGGGGATTTGAACTCTGGTCTCCAGAGTCATAATCCAATGCTTAAACCACTACCACACATTGGACCTCAATTCACTATAGGGGAACAGGCCTTCTGAGAAGTCTAGGGGGGTCAATGGCCACAAAAGCAACCTTGGAGGGGTTGCACATAGTCCTGAGTCCACATTTTGCCCGTCTGTGCATTATAGCAACATGGAGATTGTCTAAATGGTGACAATACTCCTCACAGAATGCAAGGAGAATACCATCTGTCTTAATGTGATTCTGCATCACTCCACCATATTTGGAAGGAGGGGGGCCGGAAATTCCAAAAAGTATGCTAGAAAAGCCTTCGCAGCTCTTCCTGAAGTTTTTTTTAAAAACAGTGGAAAGAATGAGCATTCCTGTTCATTGTTGGGACAAGCAACCAAATTGATTAGCTTTCCCCATATGAGTGGAAGCTGAAAGTTGATTGGTCAGATGTGTGTGGGGAGGTGGAGCTTGCTAACACCAGGGGGGTTGTTTGCTTTTTTGTTAAAGCAAAAGGTCGCTCTTTCACACCTTGGATAGGTTTAAAAAAACCTGTCTGGCGGCAGCAATCTGAGTTAAGTAAAATTTCAAGTAATTCACTTTTTTCTTTTTCTTTTTCTTTTTCTTTTTTGTCTTGCAGAGGCTGATGTCTCTTTAAATCTCTCTGATTGTATCCACATTACACATTTATAGGAGTCTGATACCACTAATTACCATGGCTGCATCCTACTGAAATCCTGGGATTTATAGTTCTGTGAGGCTCTTAAACCTTTCCGAAGAAGAACTGTAATGCTACATGAGTTCTAAGCACCCCTCACCATCTACAAAACCCAGGATCCTATTGGATGAAGCCATGACAGTTAAAGTGGTATCAAGCTACTATAATTGTGCAGTGTGGATAAAACATCTCTCTCTCTCTCTCTCTCTCTCTCTCTCTCTCACACACACACACACACACACACACACAGAGAGAGAGAGAGAGAGAGAGAGAGAGAGAGAGAGAGAAGGCAGTACTAATGGAAGCAGTACAAGGGTGGCTCTGAATATTTGTGAGCGGTACCTGACAACATATAATTTTGGAAGCCAGAGGAGGGAAGAAAAGTCACATTGAGAGATCTATTATCCAGATATGCAGATGCCCTCCCAAAGATATTCAGCTGTGGTGTTATCAAGCCCAGAAACAATAGCTGCTGGTTTTTCACCAGGGGAAGTCAAAGAACACCCACAAATCAAAAAGGTCTATCACAGAACACAGGGATTTTGGCGGGTACCCAATTTGTGGAGGAAGATTTCTCTGAGCAAGTGTCCTTATTAGCTCAATAAAGACTACACATCCCATTTCAAACTGCTCATTATTTTACACAGGGTTCCCCCTGCCCTCCTCTATACCATGGAAATCCATGCACCCTTCAAGATACAGGGATTTTCTCTCAGGGGAGACAGCCGGCTCAGAACGCTTCCTCTCCTTCCCTTTCAGAAAGGAAAGAAAGAAAGAAAAGAAGAAGAAAAAAGGATTTCTCTCCTTCAAGCTGCAAAGCTCCTTTCCCACTGCCTCCCCTCCACCTCCCAGCATTCCCACTAAGACCCCCCAGTCAGTAACCCTTGCCCAGCCAAACCTGAACCTAAATTCCCAGGAAAGAGAAGGGGAATGGGTTTCTGAGGGAAGTGGGGCAGTGCAGAGGGAATTAAGAAGTTTCTAGTTCTACAGCTAGGCACTAGAGTAGCACAAGGGCTTGCTTGGGTACATTCTGATGCAAAGCAAGATTAGACCACAGAATCATAGAATTATAGGAGTTGGAAGGGTCCACAAGTGCCATCTAGTCCAACCCTTTCCCCATACAGGAATACACAACTAAAGCACTTGCGACAGATGGCCATCCATTCTCTGTTTAAAGAGCTCCAAAGATGGAGAATTTACCAATCTCTGAGCCAATCCATTCTAGTGTCAAACAGTTTTCACATGAGAGATTCTTGGACACAATTCTGAGGCTGCTAATGGCTGTTGAAAAAGTCTCTAGAAGTATCAAGAGTTGCCAATTCTTGTTTGTTTTGATTGCACTTGTTTATTTGTGAGTTTCATCCAATCTCTTTCTTGAAATACAGGTCTCCTCCCCACCCCATATCTGCAGGGGATACGTTCCCAGACTTACAATTTATAAGCAAAACCGCAGAGAACAGAGAACCTTATTAAAATAAAGGACTTCTGATACAAACAGACCGTTGAGTTGTGTTGGAAGACCTAGAAGATGCCTAGAGAGGATGCCTCTCTAGGCATTTTCCAGCATGACTCTATAGTATATGTCCTTACTTTTTTCAGCTGTGGGTAACTGAAACTGTGGATATTGGTTCTGTGGATATGGAAGACAACGTGAATCACAGATTACTTTCTTTCCCTCTTTTTCACTCTCCCACTAATCATGTGTTATATCCAATTTCATGCAACACTTCAGAACCTGATTTTCACCCATTTCCACTAAGCCTATTATTGTTGTTGTTGTTATTATTATTACAAGGACTTATAGTTAAAGTGGTAATGTGCTTTAGCAATATTACACTAGTGAAGCAATGAGGACCATTCTGTTCTAGTGGGAAAATACCTCTTTCTCTTGTTTGACCTCTGTTGAGTTTATGTCCTGGAAACAACAGCTTTATTTAAAGGAGGAAGTCATCTTTATTGCTTCCAAGACCGGAGAAACACAGGCAAGTACAGGTATGTTGGTGTTTTTCCAGGAAATACTGTTAATTTAAACTGACCTGGGGAGTGAGAGTGAAAGATTTTGCCAATGCCGGGAGCTCCCACAAAATACTTTTGGATGAAGAAAATGTCATAGGTGTTGTCTATACATGGCCAAAAATACTGATTGCTCCGCAGTAATAGCAATTCGCAGCAGGTGCTATTTGTCTTAATGGGTTTTTTTGGCAGATCACAGGCCTGCAAAGCTATCTCCACGTTTGCTGTGCCCAACACAATGCATCACTCTGTCAAGTCTTACCCGGCTTGGGAGACCGTCCTGTAACAGGTTCTGCTGTAGCGCTCCAGGTGCCACTTCCTCCAGGTGCAACACATGGCAAAGCTCTGTCAGCTCTTCCTGTCCGAGGGACCCCGTGCCGGTAACATCGAAGCTGTCAAAGAGTTCTTTGAGGTGGGCTTCGTACTGGTCCTGCTCAGCTTCATCCATCCCATAGCCCACAGCTCTCAACTGTTCAGGGGGTGGAGTAGGGAGAAGAGAAGAAAACCACAAGATGAGAAACAGTTATAGCTTTGCATGAATTTCAGAGGAACACATTCACCTAAGATAGCAAAAAAAATACAGCAAAGGGCTGGTTTAAAGCGTATGGCTAAACCCTGGTTTGTGCAAACCACAGTCATGATTTTTGTTCCAAATGTACATGCTTTGTGCAAAATGAGAAACAGTTACAGCTTTGCATGAATTTCAAGACTTATGACACTCATGACAGCCAAAAACAAAAACAAAAAACAAAAAACAAACAAACAAAAAACAAAAACAAAGGGCTGGTTTGAGTGTAACAAGAAACCATGGTTTGTACAAACTACCATTTATAATTTCAGCCATAATTTTTGTTCCAAATGTACATGGTTTGTGCAGTGCTTTCCTGACCAGTGACCCTGGATGACCTGGCATGAGAAACCTGAACAGTGGTCTTTTAGGTGAGCAACATCCAAAACCATGCAAAAGGATCTGTCCAAATGGGAGTTTATAAACCAGCTCCAAACTGTTCTATCAGGTCCTGGTTTGGCATTCACTCCCAAACCATTGTTAGTCAAGAAGGTGTTGGTTCACATATTACAACAAAACGAGGTTTCTGGTTTCAAACCACTGTTTCACCTTATATCTGAACCATCTCAGTCTTCAGTGGAATGAGCTGCCATAAAGTAGAGCGCGCTCTGTCAGATACTATCTGACTGTGCATCTCTCTCGATCTCTCTCTCCAAGCTACAATCAACTAGAAGTTCAACTGCATAAGCAAAATTTGTGCTCAGGTTAATGGTTAAAGCTCTTAGCAACAATGATTGTGAAGTCCTTAGAAGGGGATAGACAGAGGGTAGATCTGGACTTACTGGTAGAACTTTGGAGAATCTACAGTCAACTGGAAAGAGTTTCTGGCTATTGTTTAACAAGAACGGCCACATAATGACTTCCTTCTTGCCCTAAATTGTGTGTATGTGTGTGCCTTTGAGTTGTCTGTCAACTTGTGGGCGGCTCCATGCATTTCATACGGTTTTCTTAGGCAAAGAAGACTCAGAGGTGGTTTCGCCAGTTCCTTCCTCTGAAATATAGTCTACAGAACCTAGGATTCTCTTTGCCTGTCTCCCATCCAAGTACTAACCAGGGCTGACCCTACTTAGCTTTCAAGAGCAGATAAGATTTGGTACATTTAGAGTACAGTATTTAGGCCCTAGATCCCTAAATTATACAGCTATAGAAATTTTATGTGGAAGGACCGTGAGGCTTTGTTAACTACTGGTATTAAAAACAGATTCCTGAGTTCAGGTGAATGCATTTTGCAAAATGCTTCAGTCAGTGGATCTCAACGTTTTACTAAAAATAAGCATGCACACTGCAGATCCTGTAAACCTGTTTTGTGGTATTTGCCACTACCTGGATTACATAGCTTCACCCATTCAACAGAAACAGACAGAAATATTTGTCCCTCCTCCTCAGTTTGTCAAAAAGGAAGCTTTCAAAGCATGACTTACTCCTTCAACTAGCCAGATGTTTACCATTTCCACTAAAGGTAGAAAAATCCTTCTTTAGTGCAATATTTGCTTAAATTAAATTAGATGGTTTCACAAGGGGAAAAACAGCACCTCCTTTAGTTTTTTTTGGTACAAGATTCTAAAAAAACAAAACACCTTTATTAATATTTTGCAATATGTAAACATACTCATCCATTCAGCAGTGGAAACTATACAACTTCTGCAACCACTTTACTTCTGCATCTCTCTTCTGCATTATTTGGCAAGTTCTGAAGGTTTACCTCGAATGACACCTTGACCTAAATGTTCCCTTTCTGTCTATCTACCTCACTACTCTTTCCTCATGCACAATAGGCATTGGCTAAATATTTCCAAATATTTGCAGACAGATAGTAAAAACAAACACAAAATCATGACCCAGATCCAACTTTAATTGCCTTGCAGTCAACTCTGCCTCATTCTATTGCCAAGTTTATCTCAATTGCAAGAAAGATAAGAGGAGGTCAGTTTTTATCACACAGTTCAGCTCCATCCAAACTTATCTTAACTGCCAACAGCAAAACTTGGCATGCCTTTATGAAGAAATAAAATCCCTGGGAGATGCTCAGTTTAAAGCAAATTCTGGGATAATAGGTTAACACATGGTTTAGATTTAGAGTGAAATCCTAGCTTCAAGTATGCTAGCTATAAGACATAAGGATTAGGCACAACCTTCTTGTGCTGGCAGAAATACCCTTCAGATGTCAAAAATGCCCTTCTGTCAGCAGAACCCTCTTCTGCCAGATGATCTGGAAGATTTGGCGACAGAGGAATCTGCCAGCAGAAATGCTCCGTTGGCTAAAATTTGCTGGTAAAAAAACAGGAAGATGGGACAAAGGAAGAATTGGGTTGTATCAGATCCAGACTTCTTCAAGTTCAGGGACACAGCTACAATGCTGACACAAAATTAGTCCTAACTGATGACTGTCAATCCTAGGCTGGGAGGGTTTTGGATTCAGCACAGCTTCAACTGGCCCAGCATCAGACCTGCTGGCCGTTGGCCATCTTGCCCAGCTAGGATTGCCCTCACAGTTAAGGGTCCTTGGGGAACCTAGCAGTACCCATGTTTTCCACTGAGACATTCACAGTAGCATTCAACCAGAGAAGAAAAGTGGGGAAATAACTTCTCTTCTTGCTAGGAGACATAATAAATTGAAACATAATAGATTGTTGATGTAGGAAGCAATTGCTTGGTTAGTTAGATTGGTTGATTAGACTGCTTGATTCAGCATGTTTGACAGATCATTTATTTGTTTGTTTGTTTATGGTATTTACACCCCACCTTTCAGCCGGAAAAGTCTTCCAGAGGGGCTTACAAATTGTTAATTGGATGGCTCCCTGCCCTCAAGGGTACCATCTAAATAAGACAGGACAGGAAACACAAGGAAAAGGGGAAAGTAGTGGGGAAGGAGATCAAGACCAGCAGATACTGGTTTCTTCTCTCCCTCTAAGGGCAGGATAGTGGCAGTTGGGACTAAAGTTCAGACTAAAACCCAGAGAAGATCCACTGCCCCACTGACATTGCAGCTACCACCTACCACTGATAAGAGATCCTCTTTCCTTGCTCCCCATCTTTCTCTCTCAGTAAGACAGCCACATAGCCAGCAGAGCTATATACAGTTGTGTGAAAAAGAACAAATACCCTCTTTGAATTCTAAAATGTTACATATCAGGACATAATAACAATCATCTTACTTTTTGACAGTAAGAGCTGTTCGGCAGTGGAACGCACTCCCTCGGAGCGTGGTGGGGTCTCCTTCCTTGGAGGTCTTTAAACAGAGGCTGGATGGCCATCTGTCGGGGATGCTTTGATCAAGATTTCCTGCGTGGCAGGGGGTTGGACTGGATGGCCCTCGTGGTCTCTTCCAACTCTGCAATTCTATGATTCTATGATTCTATGATCTGTTCCTTAGCAGGTCTTAAAATTAGGTAAATACAACCTCAAATGAACAACAACACATGACATATTACACTGTGTCATGATTTATTCAAGAAAAATAAAGCCAAATTGGAGAATGATTGTTATTGTGTCACGATACATACAACCATAGATTTCAAAGAGGGTGTACTTTCTTTATCACACGACTGTATACAGTTGGCCCTCCACATTTGTGGGTATAGCTTCTGTGGATTGGGTTATTTGCAGATTATTTGCTGCCACCTCAGCTGCTGCCCTGTGCCATTTTTAATAGGGACTGCAATCCTCGCTAGGCTGAGAGAGAGACTGCAAATGTGCAACGAGGCTTGCAAATCTCAAATAAAAATGGCAAAGAGTAGCAGTGGAGGCAGCAGCAAGCCCTCCAGCCACCCTCTTCTGCCTTGCAAAGGAACCCCGCCACCTCGAAGGTATCCACAATGGGTTGGATCTGCGGATCACACTTTTTGTGTGTGTTAAATATGGTTTGGGGGAGCCTAGAGATATTCACAGTTTTCCCACTTTCACGGGGGTCCTGTGCCCCTAACCCCAACAAATGTGGAGGGCCAACTGCATTTTAATCTTTTCCTTTCAAACTCTGCATGCATGGCTAGCATGTCTCTGGCTTTGAACTTTTCCATTCCCTATCTACTTTTATAGTTATTTCTGGTCCAGGCTGGAGGCAACAATAGCAACAATGCAAATAGTGGAGATATGTTTCAGAGCTTGGGGGAAAACACACTATGTTAATTTGGTTGAAAAACACCATCAGCAAGGAGGAATGACTCCACATTGAACTTCTAATTTAACGAGGCCCCTTTTTAAGGCTATCATGAATGCTGAATTTTGCCTCACTGTTTCGTTATGCACCTGCTCTTATCTCTATCAATAACAGGAGATCAGAGATAAGGAGCTATTTAAAACCTGCTAAGGGTTTAAAGTTAAACGAGCTCCCATTTGCAGTCCTTGGAAGGTTTTACATGGAACAGGAGCTCTGGTGTGCAGATTGAAACACTTTTACATTGAACGGGAACTCTGGTGTGCAGACTGAGAACAGTCCTGGTTTGCAGACTGCCTACGGTTTTACATGGAAGGGGAGCCCAGGTGGGCAGACTGCCTATGGTTTCTTTTAAAACTAACACTTAATGCCACTATTAATGCAACAAATTAAAGGTTTTCACTACTAACATGAAAAATAATGGACCAGTTTTCTGGAGCTCACTAACAATTAATGAAATATGAATGTTTAGGCTCTGATGTTCTCCTGTCATCTCACTGAGCACACAAACAGCAGGTGCTCTTGGGAACTGATGTCAGCGTCCTTAGCACACTGAAGTAAACATCCCCTTGGCTTACTCCATAGTTCCAACCATTCATCATGCAACAACTCTATTTACTAATTTAACTAAAGCTCAGCAGCCAGGTGAGGAGGGAAGAGACCATTCCCCTGGTTCCCCACCGATTCCCTAGGAGCTTTGAGTGTAATGCTTTGTGAAATGATGCCAAGAAGAAAAACAAGCATATAGCAACAAACAGTTGTGAGCTGAGATGAGCATCTGTCAGGTTTTAGTTGCATATCACAAAGGAAAAAGGGGAAATATAACAACTTATACCAACAAAAGTTGACCAATGAAAGTCAGGATATGAAGAAAACAGATATCAATATGTACATTTATAAAATTGTTACACAAGCTAAAATGATACAACCATAGTCTACATTCAAACTGAGGATTTTATTGGGGTGTGTTTTTTATTCCAGACTGTTCCCCCTCCCTGTTGAAATTCCAGCACCAAACCGAAACCTTTTTATTCAGGCAGGTTTTGGAAACTAACAGTTTTTCAAAAACAGGCTAGGGGGTATGGCTGGGACTACGGTATGGTTTTATTGAATTGTTTTTAAAACCATTTTATCTTCTTTTTTAAGGAAAAAATCTAATACTATTAAGTATATTTTATTCTTTTAAATATGTTTGATATTGTTTTAATAATGTTAATTAGTTTAATTCTGTTTTAATGTACACTTTTTGTATGTTTTAATTGTGTGTTTTTTAAAAGCGTAAGCCGCTTTGCATCCCAGCCTTGGGGGGAAAAGTAGGTAATAAATAAATAAATAAATAATACAATAAGAAAAATTTGGGAAACTACAGACATTTCAAACACTACATTCTCCAGGCCAAGTGGGAGGCAGCGCACAATGCAACCATGTCCCCTGCTGCCATCCAACAGTGCCCGGCCATGCCAGTGGGGAAGTAAACTGGCTTTGGGTTTCAGTCCAAACTTCAAAGAAGCTATCCAAGATGCTGGGCCCAAAAGCCTCAAAATACATTCAGCTGTTTGGATGTCTCCTTTAAAGTCTGGACTAAAACCCAGAACAAAGTCACCACCAGTCACCAGTTGCTAGTTGCTGCTGTCACCATCACCCAACAGGCCCAGAGAATGTGAGCTGGGGCAGAGGCACTCCTAAGGAGCAGATGGTGGCGGAGGAGTTGCTACACCTGCCACCTGTTCCCTCACCTGTCCACCTCCTCTTTCCCCAACTCCATGTGAGCCTAAGGAGTAGTGCTGTGCCCTCCTATCTGCTGCCACCAGAGAGAGAAGGGGAAGAGAGAGAATCAACAGCTGCAGCTACAGAGGATCAGCAGATGCAGCTGTGTCAGCACAGATGGAGAGGGAGGGGAGAAGAGTGAGCTATTGCTCACCAGATGCACAGCCTCCCAGGGGGATTATTTCACAGAGTGGTGGGAGATTATCAGATGAATTAAAAGTGGCGTTACACGAACGGCAGGAGATATGCACCCGTTCTGCAGGAGATATGTACCTGTTCTGCTGCCATTTCGCCGACGCTGCTTTTTATTGACAGGAGAAGCAGTCAATAGATTCCTCCAATCCGCTCCTGTCACGGGTGTTCCTGTGTGTGACAAGGTACCCCGTTATGCTGGTGAGATCCCAGCGTCAATGGACGGTCCCTGCCAGAACACTTCCTGGTGAGATCAGGACATCCAGGTAAGTGCAACACTTTTTAAAAACTTCCCTGGTTTACTTGGAAGTTTTAAAGTGTGTGTATGTGCTTTTTGTAACTTTTTTGGGTTATTTTTATTTTTTAATTTCCCGCCCTCACGTCTTCTCACAAGAATCCATGGGATTTCGATCCAAGAAGTGAAGGAGCTCTGTTGGAGCTCCTTTCACTCCTGGGCTGCCGGAACAACGGGAGAGGAGGTAAGTGTGATGGTGAGGGTGATTGTGGTGGGACTGGGATAGGACAGGGGTGGGAGTGGAGATTGTGGGATAGGAACGCTTTTTTTGTTCCTGTCTGATAATTTCTGTGGACTCTCCTTTACTGAAGGTTTTAAACAGAAGTGAGGGGGTGCCTTTCTGGAGCATCAGCACTGGATCTCTGTATGGTAGGGGCTGGACTAGATTACTTTTGGGACTCCTTTGAACTCTATGTTCTATGTTTCTACCAAGGTGTGTGACTTGTGGGTCCTTGGCAGAGGAAGACGTCTGTTCCTATAGATATATACAGGTCTATCTCAGTTAGTGAAACAAATGTGTTCCTGAGCATTACTTCTTTTAACATAAAATTTGCTACCAGAGGCAGAAATAATATGGAAAAAATAGAGAGAGATTCCTACAAAAGGAAAGCAGTATAGCATTTTTGGGCAATCGTTTTATCCAAAACATTATGCACATGTGAAATGAAAGAAGGTCACATGAGTCTTGCAGAAGTAGACAATGACATTTTGAAACTTCTAGAGACCACTTGAAAACTACTTCCAAAATGCATCCAAGGCCAAAGTTCTACCTTTGTGCTTGACATCTTGGAGGTGAGACAGGCTTATTTGCTTTTCTCTTTTCTCTCTGCTTTCCTTTTCACTCCTGCTCAGTAAAGGATGCTGGAGACAGATGCTGTTTACCTTGCTTGTTGGATACAAGCATGCTCAGCTACAGCAGGATAGGTTAGAATAGAACCCCATTCCAGACTATTCTGCCTAAATACACAAAAGGTACCACATCTTGCCTAATCTTTATAGCTAAGCAGGGTCAGCCCTGGTTAGTACTTGGATGAGAGACTGCCAAGAAACACCTGGTGTTGTAGGCTCTATTTCACAGGAAGGAACTGGCAAAACCACTTCTGAATTTCCCTTGCCTAAGAAAACCCTATAAAATTCATGGAGTTGCCATAAGTTGACAGGCAACTTGAAGCCACACACACAAGATCTGACCTTGGTCTCTTTTCCCCAAACGCTGCAGGCTAGAACTTCCAGAGAATGGGGAAAGGTGCCTTTTTGGACTGTCACAATGCTGGCTGGGGGATTCTGGGAGTGGCAGTTCAAAAAGAAGAAGCTTCCCCAAGCCCAGAAGGACTGCCAAGGAATTCCAGGTGCTGTAGGCTATATTTCAGAGGAAGGAAATGGCAAAACCATCTCTGTGTATTACTTGCCTAAAAAACCCTATGGAATTCATGGGGCCACTATAAATTGATAGGAGAATTGAAGGCACAGACACCCACACAACCCCTGGTTGGTGAAAGTGCTTCTATCTCATTCTACCTGTTTGCAGATAACCAGAGATTATCTGGGATTTAGAAGGGATAAAGCAAAATAGCATGTTTGGAACAGAAGCATGCAACTTGGGGGAAGGGGGGATTTCTTGCCTTTGTATCAAGGCCTTATTACGTATGGTCTCCACTTGTACATACAGTCCAAGGAAGCTACTCTTAAGACAGGTATCAGGTATGTGATACCCACTGGGTGAGCTTCGGCAAGCCACCCACCCTCAGCCTCAGAGGAAGGCAATGGCAAATCTTCTCTGAATAAACTCTGGCTAAGAAAACCTTTCAGAGCTGGTGTGATGTGGTGGTTGAGAGTGCAGACTACAACTCTGGGAAATCAGGGTTCAAATCCCCGCTCAGCCATGGAAATTCACTGGATGACATTGGGCAAGTCACACTATCTGAGCCCTAGAGAAAGCCAGTGGCAAACCCTCTCTGAACAAATCTTGCCAAGAAGACCCAATGATATGTTCACCTTAGGGTCACCATAAATTGGAAATTACTTGAAGGCACAGAACAACAAGGGAAAAAGGAAAACGATGTATCAGATCTTGGAAGGAACAGGTAGAAGTTACAATTAACACAGCAACTTTTAACAATCTTTCCTTTTCTGCAACAAGGGCACAACAATATTACACTTCAAAAAACATGGAATGAGTGAAAACAAATTTGTGGCAACAAAGTTAAGCCAAGCAACTGCATCTAATGGGGGGGGGGGGGAAGTGTTCTGCACTTTGTATAGCTCCTTTAAATTTCAGATAAAGACGTGGACTAGATTTACCTGGATTTTCAAGTTTTATACCTTACTTTTATCAGTCTCAAGGTGTTTTTTCCCCCTAAAAGTAAGAATATTCAACAAAAAAGTTACCAGAAATGCAACAAGTTACTTCTTGTTACTTTTCAGAGGGAAGCAAGAGCAAACCCCCTCTGAACAAATCTTGACAAGAAACCCCATGATAGGTCCTCTTCGGGTCGCCTTAAGGCAAAAGTGACTTGAAGGCACACAACAATAATAGAATCATAGAACTATAGAGTTAGAAAAGATCCCCAAGGGCCATCCAGTCCAACCCCCTACCATATAGGAACACATGAACAAAGCTCTCCCATCAGATGGCCATGCAGCCTCTGTTTAAAGACCTCCAAGGGAGGAGACCCCACCACACTCTGAGGCAGCAGCATATTCCACTGTCAAACAGCTCTTACTGTCAGGAAGTTCCTCATAATAAGCCAGCCCATGAAGATCAGCTGGTGAACATGTGAACTGGTTCCATTAAACACCATCTCCATTTGGGGTGTTGTGAAAACTTCTGTCTGTCGTATTAAAACCTTAAAAGGACCCCTGATGGCACAGTGGTTAATACTGCAAGCCACAACGTTATGAGTTTGATCCCAGAGGGCTTCAAGGTTGACTCGGTATTCCATCCTTCCATAGGTCAGTAAAATGAGTACCCTGCTTGTTGGGGGCAATTAGCTAAAAAATATTGTAAACCGCTAGGGAGTGCTTTGGCACTGATAAGCGGTATAGAAATATCAATGTTATTGCTATTGCAATGGTCCAGCTACACATTCAAAGTATCATTTGAGGTTGTCATTGATTTGCTGATACTTTCACTATCAGTGGAACCATGATTCTGCTCTGTGTTTTAGTCTGAACTTTACATGGGTTATCCAAGGTGCTGAATTTGGTTTGACATGAGAATTCAGTGCTATGAGATGTAGTTGTCATTTGCCATCAAGTCTGCTTTGACTTATAGTGACCCTATGAATAAGAGATCTCCATGAACCCTGATCATCAATAGTTATGCTACACTCTTGCAAACTCAGGTCCGTGGCTTCTTTGATTGAGTGAATCCACCTGTAATGTGGTTTTCCTCTTTTCCTACTGCCTTCTACTTTATCAAGTATTGTCATCTTTTCCAATGAGTCCTGTCAGCTCGTGAGGTATTGAAAATACTATAGCCTCAGTCTAGTCATTGTAGCTTCTATTGAAAGAGCACTTTGGAGAATTCTTTTAAAGTTCAGACTGAAACACAGAGCAGATCCACTGCCCCACTGTGTTGCAGTCTACAAGTGTTTTTGAGCTACTTCAGCACTGCAGTATTAACGCTGGGCTGTTATAAGCCTAAGCAAATGCTGATAAGAAAAAGCCAAGATTTCTGGGCTGAGCTGTTTTCACTCCAACAGCACAATGCCTATCAGAGTCGGGAGATATTAATGGGAGCATTGCCAGACTGCTCAGTGAGTCAATTTGGAGCCTGACTGGAGCATATGCCCTAAATATTTAAGCCCATATGTCAGATCAAATTGAACGCTTGCGCCCAGGACTGGCTTACTCCTGTTGCTCTTACTGTAAATAGTAGACTAGGAGAGGGTGCTCCATAAAGGGGATCCAGGTTCAAATTCTCACTCAGCCGCAAAGCTCCCAGGAGAACGTTGAGCAAGTTACTAATCTATCTCCTAGGGCCATTGTTGGGATAGAATCAGCCAGAGGTGGTGGGGGAAACTATCCTACCCATACCAACCTTAGCTTCTAGAAGAAACGGCAGGATTTACATGCAAGAATTAAGTTGCATGTAACTTTTTAAAAAACAACTTGAGCCGAAGAAAGATAAAAAGTTCAGTGTGTCTTGTGAAGCAGACCAAAGCCCAATAGCTGTACAGCTCATCTCAAGTTTAAAAGACACACACACACCACAACACATTTTCTCTTAACTCTGTGAAGTTAGGAATTGGGGGGGGGGGTTAGGAATGTTTTATTGGGATAAGACCATTCTACTGAAAAATACACCCGGCCGCAAAAGGCCGTAACAATAACACAAAAATAATAATAATTGTTTTCCTCTTATCTTACTAATACAAAAATAAAACTATCCTAACACTAATACATTTTTCCTCTTAAACGCTCTATAATCACATTATATTTACACGATACAATTATACCTATTTGGAAAAGAAAAAAAATTAATAAAAGATTAATTAAAAAAATAAGTTAGGCCACACAGACGTCTAAAATCCACCCAAGTATCTGGTAACAGGTAAGAGTCTGAAGGTCTCTTAGCAACTCCCTATTCTTCCTTAGACAAGTTGTCCTGGTTGCAGAAGATAGCACAAAATTCTGGACACATTCTAAATCTTTTCATCTATCCATCTTTCCCTTCTACCTACCTACCTACCTACCCACCCACCAACCAACCCACACTCATGCTTTGCTATAGCTGTGTGACATATAAAGCCTAATGTTTAGCTAACACATCAGTCAAAGGATTCAAAACCAGTAGGACCATACAGTGGCCAAGGGAGAACTCGAATTCAAGTCTCGATCCCACTTTGCTATCCTTTCACTTCTCCACACAAGTCAGTAATTAAAAAAAGAAAGAAAGTTCAGATCACTAACAAAATACACAGAAGAGACACTTCTCCCCTTCTCTGCACTGTCTGGAGGCACATGAATTAGATCTCGAGGCTGCAAACCCTGCTACAAGCAGAGGTAAGCAATACATGTTGCAGCAAGAGCAAATGCAAAAACAAGAGACCTTTTGCATCAGGACCCATGATTTTTACAACTTCACCAGGGTATTATGTCAAAGACTGGATGAAGTCTTTCAAAGGCATCCCCTTAGCTTGGTGGTATAAGGTTCCTTTGAGGGAGGAAATGGAAAGGAAGATTGCCAGGCGCTTGGCAGTGGTGTTACAGGAGGGTGGGGGTTGGGAGAGCCATGGAAAGAGGAAAGGAGGCACCAAAAGACCCACTAACAAAAGGGAAGAGTTGCACGTGGGCCTTTTCATCTCCTTTCCAGATGGCCAGCAGCTGAGCGCATGGCTGGAATTGCCTGCATTGTGTCAGCTGCTCCATTGCTCCAGTCCAGGCATATAAGAACAGATGTAGAGAACAAGACAGCAGCCCAGATTGCCTAAGTCCACACCAGGTGCACTTGCCTAGCTCCAGTTCTTTTTCACAAGGCTCACTCCGGAGACCTTCTTGGGCTGCTCTCCCTTTCTATTCAGCCAGCTGTGGATCCTGCTACCAGAGCTCTTCTGCAATCAAAGGCTAACTCACAGTTTGTACCTTGCAGTTCTCACCAACGTGCTGTTGTTGTGTTTCTTCAAGTCATTTCTGATTTATGGCAACTGTAAAGCAAACCCATCACAGGGTTTTTTTGGCAAGATTTGTTCCTAGAGGGTTTCAAAGCACTACACCACACTGGCTCCACCAATTGCGCAGGCCCAATATTTTATCATCATCATGTTTCACAATTTAACAAGTTTTGTATTGTAAGTGATTTGGATTATATACAAAAGTCTAGGCATCAGTGAAATAGAATAATGGAGACTAGGGTTCGAATCCCCATTCAGCTTTGGAAACCCACTGTGTGACCTTGGACAATTCACACACTCTCAGGCTCAGAAAACCCTGTGATCGGTTCATGCTTAGGGTCGCCATAAGTCAGAAATGACTTGAAGGCACGCAATGACAATGACAACAGTAGTAGTAGTACACATACACAGCAGTTAATGAAGTGAATGTATTTTTAACAGAAGTTTGGTACCAGAGGCAGAAATAATACAGTATATGTAGAAAGAATAGGGACAGAACAGTTTACCAAGTTTCAGCAAACTTTTTATTAACACTAACAATATGCACATGCAAATTGAAACAACCAGGTCATTTCCAATAACCAGGTCAGGTAAGCCTTGCATAAATTTTCTTTTAAAAAACCCCAAAACATTCTAAACTGTATAGAGCAGTGTCTGTTAACCTTTACCAGGAACCCCCTTTAAATATCTTTTGTTGCTGCAGGCCCCCAAGATTTAACTCAAGATTTAAACCCATAATAATAATAATACACCATCCATGAAACCTTCCCTCAGAGGCACTGGAGGAGGACGGAAGGCTTTTCTCCTACTTCTTCCTGCAAGTTTGTGGCTGAAGCAGATTGAATGGCAACGCGCAGGCCAAGCCAGCCAGCCTTTGCCTTGGCTCCTGTAATGCGGCCGTTCCACTGTGGGGAGAAGGTGAGCCAAGCAGCCTTCAAGACCCCCTGTGAGGACATCACAGTCCCCTTGGGGTCCACAGACCACAGGTCAAGAACCACTGGTCTAGAGTCCATTTGAAGGCTTCTTCTAAAATGTACGTGTGATGCGTGGCAGGGGGTTGGACTGGATGGCCCTCGTGGTCTCTTCCAACTCTGCAATTCTATGATTCTATGATTCTATGATTCTATGACCTTTTTCTTTCATTTCCTCCATTTTTCTTATGATTACCATTTTGATGGCCAAGATTCATAGATCTACAGTATGCTCTTTTTTTAACATGCTGGGGATAGCTGGTGAGGCATGCTAATCTGCTTTCTCCATCTCTGTTTTGCTGTTCATACATGCTCAATAAGGGATTGTGGAGGCAGCTGCTCTTCACCTTGCCTGCTCTGTGCAGGCACACATGGTTATAGCAGGGCTGGCTAAAGTAGATTCCCCTCTTTCCAAGCTCAAGCTTTGTTAGAATCATAAAATCGTAGATACCTCGTTGGCATCTTTCGAGAAGATGCCAGTCACAGATGCAGGCGAAACGTCAGAAATAAACTCTTCCAGAACATGGCCTCACAGCCCAGAAAAAAAACACACAATGAAAATCTATGGATGCCAGCTGTGAAAGCCTTCAACTTCACATAAAATCATAGTTGGAAGAGACCATGTGGGCCATCTAGTCCAACCCCCTGCCATGCAGGAAGACACAATCAATGCATTGCCGACAGATGGCCATCCAGCCTTGGTTTAAAAACCTCCAAAGGAGGAGACTCCACCACACTACGAGGCAGTGTATTCCACTTCTGAACAGCTCTTACTGTCAGGAAATTCCTCCTAATGTTTAGGAATCTCTTTTCCTATAGTTTGAGTTCATTGCTCTGTGTCCTAGTCTCTGGAGCAGCAGAAAACAAGCTTCCTTCATCTTCAGTATGACATTCCTTCAAATATTTAAACATCGCTATCATGTCACCTCTCAACCTTCTCTTCTCCAGACTAAACATACCCAGCTCCCTAAGCCACTCCTCATAGGGCATGGTTTCCAGACCTCCCACTATTTTGGTTGCCCTCCTCTGGACATGTTCCAGCCTCTCAATATCCTTCTATAATTGTGGTGCCCAGAACTGGACACAGTATTCCAGGTGAGGTCTGACTAAAGCAGAACACAGTGGGACTATTACTTCCCTTGATCTAGACAATATACTCCTATTGATGCAGCCTAGAACCGCATTGGCTTTTTTATCTGCCACATCACACTGCTGACTCATGTTCAAGTTGTGGTCCACTAAGATTCCTAGATCCCTTTCGCATGTACTGCCATCAAGCCAGGTGTCAATATCTGTGCTTTCCATTTTTACTGCCTAAGTGTAGTATCCTACATCCCCTGTTGAAATTCATTATGTTAGTTTTGGCCCAGCTTTCTAATCAGATTTCCTGCGTGGCAGGGGGTTGGACTGGATGGCCCTCGTGGTCTCTTCCAACTCTGCAATTCTATGATTCTATGATTCTATTAAGGTCATTTTGTATTCTGATCCTGTCCTCTAGGGTATTAGCTACCCTTCTTAATTTGGTGTCATCTGCAAAACTGATAAGCATGCCCTCTATTATCTCATCCAAGTCACTAATAAAGATGTTTAATGTTCATTGCATTATTTACTACAGACACAAAGCTAAAAACTTAAAGTCTGTTTCTCCAGCCCTTCTTCATCATCCTTCGATTGCCAATGCTGCTAAAAAGCTTCCAGCTAGACAGAAGACAAGGAGGAAAAGGGGCAGCTAGGTAGATGTAAAAACCCTTTGTAAAAAGGAGCTTCTTTGTCAGAGGCTTGGTTAACTGAGGTATGCCTATAATTGCTATTTCATATAGAACTATCAATGTAGATGGCACAGTACAAAAGTAAAACAATAAAAACACTCATCCCTGTACAAGGTAATAAATCTAATACTTCAAGACTTGAGGAGCTGAATACTCAATTTCTTAAGTTGTTCCAGCAAGAGATATATACATATCTATAGACCGGATATAGCCTGACTAAATACCCTAAAGGCACCAGACCCTGTCTGATCTTGGGAGTTAAGCATGGTCAACCCTGGTTAGTACATGGATGGGAGACCACCAACGAACACCAGGTGCTATAGGCTCTATTTTGGAGGAAGGAACTGGCAAAACCACCTGAGCATTCCTTACCTAAGAAAACCCTGTGAAATTCATGGGGTCTCCATAAGTTTACAGGTGACTTGAAGGTACATAAAACACACAAGATCTGACCTTGGTCCCTTTTCCCCAAATGTTGCAGGCTAGAACTTCCAGAGAATGGGGAAAGGTGCCTGTTTGGACTGTAATCCAAGAATCTCCCAGCCAGTGATGGTGGCTGGGTGATTCTGGGAGTGGTAGTCCAAAAAGAAGAACCTTCCCCAAGCTCAGAAGGACTGCCAAGGAATTCCAGGTGCTGCAGGCTATATTTCAGAGGGAGGAACTGGCAAAGCCACCCCTGAGGATTGCTTACCTAAGAAAACCCTATGAAATTCACCCTATGAAATTCCCAAAAATCAACAGGTGGCTTGAAGGCACACATGCACACACAGAGGCACAGGCACACACACACACACATATGTGTGTGTGTGTGTGTATGTGTGTGTATACACACGCATATCTGTATGTA
Source organism: Gambelia wislizenii (assembly GCA_030847615.1). NCBI lineage: Eukaryota > Metazoa > Chordata > Lepidosauria > Squamata > Crotaphytidae > Gambelia > Gambelia wislizenii. The sequence goes on along the minus strand of JAUMIR010000001.1, from coordinate 495,368,821 downwards.
GTCAATGTTGGAACAGATGGCTTTGCAACAAAATCTTGCAAGATCTGCTCACTTGTAATGACTATTTTAAGAATCGTGCTTACTCTTACACTTTGAGGGAGGCACTTCCAAAAAGTGGAAGACTGCAACAATGCTTTGTTTCACTGGAAAAGAACAAACGAACAAAGCCCTGATATACTACATAGGGCAGCCTCCCCCAAGCTGGCATGTTTCAAATGAGTGGATAGATTACAACTCCCATCAACACCATCCCGTGCTGACTGCATCTAGTGGGAATGCTGTGCAGCACATCTAGAAGTTCACTAGCTGAGTGCAGGGCATGAGTGACCAACCTGTGGCAGGGCTCCCCAAAGCATCATAGCGCCAGGGAGGTTGGGCACTCCTAAACTAAAGTATGAGCACATAACGGGAACCACAACAAAAAGAGAAGCCACAACCCATCATATATGACTTAAAGATGATAGCTTAGGGCCTTGTCTATGTGAGGCAATAAAATGTGGATTGATGTGCACTAATGCCAATTCACAGCAACTTTAATTTGTCTCCACAGTTTTATTTCAAGATCGCAGGCATGTGAAGCCATGCACATTTGTCATTCAAATGGGCATGCCTGCGAATCAAGATGGTGGGCACAAGTGAATTTCTTGCATTTTTATTGACACCAATTGCTACCATGGAGCAGTAGGTTTAAAAAACAAAAACAAATGCAAGGTGCAGAGGTGAGATCTTCTGCTTAAATAAACAGGACAAAAAAAAATGTCAGTATCATTGCTTTGGCGCACAATCGCTACAGCAAAAATCCAACATGGCGGGTCTGGGTGCTTGCTTTGCCAGCAAGCTGCGCCCTCTGCACATGTCCAGCCAATCAGCTTTCCACTTTTGTTCTTATGAGGAATACGGAGTAAAGGGATCAGTTATCCCAATGAGCAGGAATGCACATCTCCTTTGGAGTTTAAAAAAAAAAAACTCGGGAAAAGCCACAAAGAAAGGCTTTTTCTGCAGAGTATTTGGAGTTTTTCACACCCTCCTTCCAAATACAGTGAAATGATGAGGGATCCCTTTTGGACAAAACGTATTCTCCTAGAATTCTATGAGGAGTATTTTCACCATATAGACAAGAGGGAATCCTTATCAAGTTTGCAGTTGACAAAAAACTGGGAGAAGTAGCTAACACACTGGAAGATAGGAAAAAAATTCAAAAGGACTTTGATGAACTAGAAAACTGGACTGAAACTAACAGAATGAAATTCAACAGAGACAAAGGCCACAAAAACCAAATGCATATTGGACTGTCACAGAGAGGAAGGGACAGATTTGTTCTCTGCTGTCCCAAAGGGTAGGACCAGGTCTAATGGTTTTAAGTTACAGGAAGGAAGACGTCAATTGAACATTAGAAGAAACTTCTTGACAGTAAAAGCAATTTGACAATTGAACCAATGACCTAGGCCAAATCCACACTCTACAAATAATCTGGTTTGAAGCTAGATTATTTGCCATGGCCCCTTCCTTTGGAATCCTGGGATTTGTAGATTTACAAGGTCTTCAGCCTTCTCTGCCAAAGAGCGTTGGTGCCTCATCAAAGTACAAATTCCAGGGTCCCCTAGGAAGGAGCCATGGCAAATAATCCAATTTCAAATTGAATTATTTGTGTAGAGTGGATTTGGCTGAGCTAGAGTGGTGGTGGTGTAGCCTTATCTGAACATCTTCAAAAATAGGCTGGATGGCTACCTGCTGGGGATACTTTAGCTGGTAGTTCCTGTGTTGTGTTCGGAGTTGAACTTGATGGCCCCTTCCAGCTCTATGATGCTATGAAGGCCCTCCTCTGCACAGCAATGAAACAAGCCTCATTAGACAACAGTACATAGATTAGAGCAGAACCCACCTCTCTATAATCCGCCCCGTAAACTCAGTTCCTCTGGGGGACATTTGCTCCAGCCAGGCAGGGCTAGGTTGGTGAATGTCACCCAGAGGACATTTTCTTCAGCTGCCCTTAGACTCTGGAATGGCCTGCTGGAAGATATTAGATAGCTGAAAACAGTGTCTGAATTTAAAATACTGTGGCATTAAAAACCAGCTTCTTCTGGCAGGCCTAGCCAGATGATTTTTAAACTGTGACTCTTAAACTGTTTTAATATACACTGGTTTTATTCTTTTAATTGATATGTGTTTTAATGGGTTTATATATTTTTAAGCGATATGTATTTTAATTGATAGTTGTTCTGTATAAATCTGCTGTTCCCTGCCTCGATCCATGGGGAGAGGCAGGTAAGAAATCATCATCATCAGTATCATCATCAATATATATATATATATATATATGTGTGTGTGTGTGTGTGTGTGTGTGTGTGGCTTGGATATGTACAATAGGTCTAGGTATGTTTCCAACTCTTGGGTATGTTTCCTCCCAGTGTGCCGAGTGGCTGCTCAGGAAATACAACCAACCAATCACCACCCACATGCAAATTCCCTCTCCACCTCAAAACACAGTCCTGCCACTCAATCTGCATCTACACCCCTAGCCTCACAAGGGCCCCACCCTCCTCTCACTCCCTCAGCCAATCACCACCCACATGCAAATTCCCTCTCCACCTCACAATCCACTCCTGCCACTCAATCTGCATCTACACCCCTAGCCTCACAAGGGCCCCTCCCTCCTCTCATTCCCTCAGCCTCTCACCAGTCACGAGCTGAGACAGCACCCAGGCAGTCAACTGGCGGTGGACACAGCAGCAGCAGAGCAACACAGTCAGTCACCCTTAGCAATTCCGGGAAAAGTGTGGAATGCTGAGAAGGGAGAGGAGGAATTTAAATCCACTGGCCTATCTTACAGGGTTGTCATGAGGTCTACCGAGCATTTTGGGGGAGTTTTTAATGGCATATGGTACGCCAGGTCCAGCTAGTAATAATAGTAATAGGCTAAGATACATGAAGCCAAACCCTGAAACCAAGGATGGGCAGCAATGGGAGGTGGGGGTCTGGTTTTGCCCCAAATATCCATTGGAGGGGACGGCATAGACTTCCATATGTGCCACAAACTCCACCCTGAAACCTGTTTAAAAAGGCAAATAAGCTTCCAAGACAAACAATTCACCCTTTGGGGTCAGGGGAAGGAAGGGCAATCCAAGGAGTCCAAAAGGGTTGGGGGCCACAGAAATGGCCTGAGAGCCAGACATACCCCAGGAGGGCCACACTTTGGACACCTGTGCCCTACACCAAGGGCGGGGAAAGCTGGAGTGCCCCAGGATGTGATTGGATTACAACACCCATCAGCCTTAGCCAGAAGAACTAATGGTGAAGAAGGCTAGAAGATGCAGTCAAGCAAACTCTGTAGGGCTACATGTTCACCACCCCTACCATAAAACAGGGGGTAGCCCCAACTCAGAAACAGATAATTCTCTCTTTTATATGCACTATTTGAAAATCCTGGATATGATGTGAATGGATAAACTTTGTACTTTATTAACAGAGGGTTCTTTAAACACATCCTATGAGGACTGGAATAAAGTAATAACTTTTTTTTAAAGAAGAAATCCGTCCCCATAGCAGTGGTGAACTTTCAAGAATAGAAACAAACAATAAAGTTAAAAAATTAAAATGAAATAAAATATTGGTAATAAGTATTGGTATAAGATATCAGTAATTTTATTAGAACATGATATTTCCCTTTGTTAAGGAAACAAATGTGGCATTACAGGAAATGTTCAAGACAGGAATTATAATACATACAATACGATCAAGTTACTGGAAAGAAGGAAGTTTGATTAAGAAAAGAAATAAGAAGCAGTAGATGAATAATATATAAAGCAAAGTGAATAACTTATTATTTAAAGCTTTATAAGTGATGTGAATGACTCCCTGAAACCAAACCATATGACAATGATATAGATGAGTTTTATTAATTTACGCTGTATATAATATTCACAATTATTGTATCTATGTTGCTTTTACTATTATGTTATTACTTTAATTTTAAAAAATGGAAAAAATATATGCACTCTTTAAGAAGCCAACCTTCTGGTAGTGTAAAACTGAAACTTTTGCCCAGTATTAACTCAGGAACAGCGGGCGGAATGTATAAGGAGCCAGAAGTGTGGGGAAACACTCAGGACACCCCATACCCATGGCAAACTGCAAGCTCTGAGATAAAATTCACAAAGAGGTAGATTACTTAATGTGGGAAGTCCAGGAATAATAGTATTAGGTCATCACAAATTAATCCTTTGCTTCTAAGCCTGCAAACAAAACATGGTTATTGCAGGAGAGAGAGAGAGGAGGGGAGAGGAAGCTTCCATGCCTACGCACTGGACATCACTCTGAAGGAATACCAGAATAATTTGTATATTGAAAACAGCACTGTGGTGGCAGCAGGAACCTTTGTGGGGCCAATCCATCTAATACACAGAAGCAGAACTTGGGAAAGTTTCATTAATTTTTGGATTACATCTCCCAGAATCTCTCAGCCAACATGGGAGCTGTGATCCAAAAGAGTAACATTTCTGGGCTCTGTGCAGAACTGAACTATCCTACAGCTGGAAAGGAACTCAAAGGCCATCTAGTCCAACCCCCGCCAGGCTGGAATCCAAAGCTACAGCATCTCTGGTTGAATCTTCGTTTGCGAACAAAAATCTACAGCGTCTCTGGTTGATGGCCATCTAACCTCTGCTTAAAAATGCCCAACAATGGAGAGTTCACTACCTTTTGAGGTATGCTATTCCACTGTCAAAGAGCTCCTAACTTTAAGAGGTTCTTTAAAGTTCTTTAAACTTTAAGCCCAAGTTAAAATATGGAATACTGTAGATTCACTGCTCCGCTGACATGGGAGGCACAAGAAGCTGCACTCCTTCTTAAATTGGGGTGCCCAGAACTGTTCAGAGCACTCCTGGTCTTCTCTAGCTATGACAAACACACAGTCACACAACCAAATCACCCCAGTGTGCTTTAACAAGACATAGTCTGAGTTTCTGGAATACTGTACTACTGCTACGTGATCCTACATGTTTCTCCCAGAGGACAGCACCCTACCTTCTAGCAAGTGAAGGTGACGATTGATACCATAATTCCACATACAGAGACCTTAAATATAAAAACCTGAAAAATCTCAGACACGTCTAAAAGTGACCTTTCAAAGTAACTTTTGAAAGTACAGTTGTCCCTTCGTATCCATGGATTTGGTATCCATGGATTTAAGTATTTACGGCTTGAAAATATTCTTTAAAAAATAATAATCCAAAAAGCAAACCTTGATTTTGCCATCTTATATAAGGGACACCATTTTGCTATGCCATTGCATATAATGGGACTTGAGTATTCACGGACTTTGGTGTCCATGGGGGTCCTGGAACGAAACCCCAGAGAATATGAAGGGACAACTGTAACTAGAAACAGTTTCTTTTCACACCACGAAAGTAAATTCACCTTTAAAAAAAAACTCCTGAAATGTTAAATTAGCTTTAAACATGTAGTTTTAAACATGTACATAGTTTTAAAAATTCTTTTAGCCCTTTTAAGTGGTTTTAATTTATTTGAAGTGTTAAATATGTTTTTATGTTGTTGTTTATTGATTTTAATCTGAAATTGTTTGTATTGTTTTATCCATTTGTTGCCCTGAGACCTCAAAATAAAAGGGTGGGATAAAAGATTACTATAAGTAAATATGAAATTATACACACACACACACACACACACACAGTTGGCCCTCCATATCCACAAATTCTGTATCCATGGATTCAACCATCCATGGGTTTAAAATATTCTCCCCCCCACCCAAATAAAACCCCAAAAGCAAATCTTGACTTTGCCATTTTTTTAATAAGGGACGCCATTTTACTATGCCATTGTATATAATGGGACTTGAAACACACACACATATATACACATACATAACATAGATAAGTAAATATAAACTTGATCATACCCTGGTTGCCCCCAAATGTAACTAGTTACATGTAAGTGAATTGCTTGTAATGGGTGACTTCCGAGCTCCGATTAGTTCACTTGGGACTTCTGACGGCTGCTTTGGAAGGAAAATTGGTCTTCAAAGGAACCAGGCCCAAAGCAAAGCCAGTAACTTCTTTCAAAATCAGAAATTGCCTCCGATTTCCCACTGCTCTCAATTACTTCACAGGCTGCAGCTGTTGTGGATTGATTAATTGTCATGCAGTCAGGCAATTAACAGCCCTCTTAATTGAACAGTTGGGTGTCAGCATCAAGAGTATGGCTGTGAGAAAGCAGGTAATGACATTGGTAGCATTTGTGCCAATACAACAGATAGGGCAACACAACAATCCTACTGCAAGCTTGCAGGTAAGTCTGTAGGAACATACTAAGGCTCTACTAGCCTTCTTTGGCACACAAAAATATATTACTCATTTGAGGAACACAATCAGTTCGAAAGCAAGGGAGTCGAAATGGTTATCATAGATTCTTACTCGCCATAGTCCAAAGAGTTGTGGTGCTAATGTGGTTTTCTGACTAGGCTGTCAGATGATGAGTGCATCTGCTACTACACAGTTATAGCAGTTTATTAGCAATTTAACTGCCATAGCTGCACCCTATGGCTCCACCGGATTTATAGTTTGGCAGAGTACACAGAATTCTCTGCCAGATAGTTCTAATGCTGGCCAGAGTGTCCTTTGTTGTTGTTGTTAGTGGTGTGCCTTCAAGTTGTTTCCGACTTATGGTGAACCTATCATGGGGTTTTCTGGGCAATACAGTTGTCCCTTCATATTCACCGGGGTTTGGTTCCAGGTCCCCCTGTGGATACCAAAATCCATGAATACTCAAGTCCCATTATATGCAATGACATTGCAAAATGGTTTTCCTTATTATATAAGATGGCAAAATCAAGGTTTGCTTTTTGGATTATTATTTTTAAAGAACATTTTCAAGCTGTGAATACTTAAATCTGTGAATACCAAATCCATGGATATGGAAGGACAACTGTATTTGCTCAAGGGGGGGGGGGTTGTCTTTGCCTTTCTTTGGAAGTCCCTGCCAAATCCTAGGAGTGAGTAGGGAGTAGATGTGTTAAGTTACTGTGGCAAAAACAGCAAAGATTCATGTAAAACCTTAAAGACTAATAAGTTTTATTTGGCAGAAGCTTTTACGGAGTTCAGCCCACTTATATCTCATGAATCTGATGCAGATTGGCCGGAGTAAAAAAAAAATATGTCAAATAAAACAGAATCATAGAGATGGAAGAGACCACAACGGTCATCTAGTCTACCTCCTGCCAATACAGGAAATAAATGTGTTGAGTATTTAAGATGCCATAAGACTGCTGTTGTTCCAGTGAAATCTTGATTCATTTTCTCCCCAAGTACCCTAAAGGCAACAGATCCCATCTGATCTTGGAAGATAAGCGGGGTCAGCCCTGCTTAGTACTTGGATGGGAGACCACCAACAAACACCAGATGCTGTAGGTTATATTTTCAGAAAGGAAGGAACTGGCAAAACCACCTCTGAGCATTTCTTGCCCTGAGCCAGTGTGGTGTAATGGTTTGAATGTTGGACTATGACTATGACTATGTAAGCCATGTAAACAAATAGTCCTACAACATGTCAACCTAAAGGTTAGCCTGCCAGGCCTCTCACCTCACAAATCAAATTAAGCCATGCTTCATAAGAACAGATCCATAAAAAGGCTCACAGAATCCAGAAGGGCTGGAAGGGAACCCAAGGGTCATATAGTCCAACCCCCTGCCATGCATATACAACTAAAATACTCCTTAGAAATGCCCATTCAAACTCTGTTTAAAGACCTTCAAAGAAGTCGACCGCCCTCCCAGGCAGTCCATTCCACTTTCCAACCAACACAAAAGCAGCAAGTGGCACCCATAGTAGCTGTCAGTCACAGTGCAATGCACCCAAGACACTTTCACAAGGTTCACAAGGCAAGGTTCACAAGCAAACATCCACCAAGCAGGACAATTTATTTACTTAATGTATATCTTGCCTTTCTCCCAATATGGGACCCAGTATGTGGCTTACAATTTTAAGTTAAAAAACATTACACGCAATCCAATTAAAAATATGCAAAACAGCTAAAAACACATTCAAAACACACTGAGGATGCCAGCCACAGATGCAGGCAAAAAGTCAGAAAGAAACTATTCCAGAACATGGCCTCATAGCCCGGAAAAAAACCAAGGGAAATCTATGGATGCCAGCCGTGAAAGCCTTCAACTTCACATTAAAAGCTGAAAGCTTCTTTAAATAAAAAGGTCTTTTCCCACTCACTTTACCCAGTTCTCAGTACTGTGGCCGACTCATGCTTATCTTATAGCTCCCTTCCCTGCCTCCTCCACCCCACAACCCCTGTTAAAAAATAATAATTAAAACTCCTTTCCAGCTGGCAAAGAAATAGGATTTATTAAGCGGACTGTGCTTAGTGGAAGACTAACCAAGGGTGAAGTTGCCCAGAGAGTGTTCTAAGAATTTATGATAATAGTGTTGGAATATTCAAGACACTCCAGTATTTGCATTGTAATGGTTTTTTCCCCCTCCAGAACAAGCCGTTCCACAGATAAGGAGAGGAAGAAAAACAGTGTTCTTATCTGTCATTATTTTGTAGAAAGAAAGAATAAAGAACACTGCAAATGTATGATGCACCCACACGGCTTCCCCAAATTTTTTGCATAAGACAAAACCTCAGAAAGATGGATCCTTCTGCTCTCCTTTTTGAAGGCAAGCACCAAACCTAGGTGTTTTTTGGGGGTGGGGGGGGGTGGGAAACTGGATGCAGGCTGGGGATAACAAGAAATTCAAGTCTGCCGCTATCCTGCCAACTCCACTTTTGTCTGGGAATAGCAATTACGTAATTGGCACACTTGCTACACTGTACTTTCTTTTCTGAGAGAGAGGAGGGAAATCTTTTGTTCTGTACCCTATCAGCCTCTGAGAGGTTGCTGAAACATTGACCCTGTAATTAATAACCTGGAAAGCCTCTCTTCAAACTGCAACCTTAAAAAAAAAACACAAATTAGCTTGTTTGGGCAAAGTTTGAAGGAAGAAAAAAACAATAACACACACAAAATCAAATTCACACAGTAAGCAAGATATAAGCTCTCAGATCGATCTCTTTCCTCTTCTAATCCCTTGACTGTTCCAAGGATACAAGCTGATACTCTTGAGCTTTTCCTACCCTTGGTGTGAGAAGCTGAATAATCTATATAGTTCCATTTGCAGGGGTTGGGGGATGCAGGTGTAAGAATACGCCCCCTTTCTCTTCTAGGGAACCTTCCTTCACCTTTCTTCTTGAAAAGGAACACCTTCCCTGACTTGCTTCTCCAGCCCTTTTCCTCTTTTTTTGGAAGTGCCAGACAACAGATGTGCCCTCTTTAAGTTACTCAAAGCCAAAAGCTTTGAGAGATGCAGGTCAAGTGAAGAGAGACATCCCAGCCTCCGGTTATTCCCCCTTTAAAAAAAAATTCTAGCAAGTCTCTATCCTATTTTTTTTTTTAAGTTTAAGAACCATTCATGCCTCTAACATCAACATGCACAAACAGGCACTACACTTTCCCAACAGGCAAACATTGCATTAAATATTTGCAGTGAATTAAGAAAGGGTGGTGGTGGTAGAGAGAAAACCCCTCCATAAAGCAACAATCTTTCCCAAGGCTGAGTTACTGTACCTTCAAGCAGCCTGTCTGCTTCTCTACAAAGCCCAAAGACCCCTCTTGGCAGCAGCCGTGCCATTGACAAGAAACAATGAAACTGGCTAGACCTCCCCTCTCCCTTTCTCCATTGTCCAAGCTGAGTGAAAGGCAGTTGTTGGGGGGGGGGGGGAAATAGGGAGAGAAAGGGAAAGCAGATTCTGCAGGAGAGGCAGGTGCTGTTCCAGCATCTTTTATGAGGAGAAAAAGGAGGATGTTCAAGGAAGGACATTTCACCATCTGAAAAGTCTGAGCAGGGCTCTAATTCTTTCTCCAACAGCTCAAGACTAATGGGGGAAAGGGGGGCAGAGGCCTAAATCCAATTGCTAGTCCCAACTTGAGCAAAGCTGCTGGATCAACTGCTGAACAGCTATGTCAACCCCTGCAGCGTAAATTTCATGGATGCCATGGGTCTACTCCGGCTGGGACAAGGAATTGGGCTTTCCCACCTAGAGAAGTAAAAGCCTGGGAAAAAACCAGAAAAATTCAGAAAAAAAACTGATTTTCCCTGTTTTCCCCCCCTGAACCTTTTTTTGGTTTGTTTTTTTCCCAAAAAAATTGAAAGAAAGAAGAGGTTCCATACAGTATAGGAGATTGTTGCTTCATTTATTACAAATAAAAATTAAATAAATAAATAAATGTAAATTCCATTTGTAACAGTTGTTTGAATACACTTTATTTTTAATATACCCATGGTGAAAATTTTATGCCAAATCAAATTGTACATAGTCATATTTTTATGTTCCTAAAGGAACAGAGTGACTTTCAATCTGTAAAAAGTGCTCATGTTGCATTTTTTCAATTTTTCTGAAAATTTTCATTTTTTCTGAAAAACACCAGAAATGGCTTCAAAAATTTCTGGACATTTTACATCTCTATATCCCACCAAAAGGAAATTCAGCATCTAGTTTGGCAACAGGAGGGTAAAACACCTCCCCCCTTCAACCCAGGCAGGTGCTGCTTCCTCCCTTGTCCAAAAAGGGCTACATAAGTGATGTGCATACATGCAAACATACACACAGAGTCCAATTCAGTCAACTCACCTGCCCAAGGAATGGCGCTCCACCTTTGCAAAGGCTTCTGCAACTGTAGCTGCCACTGCCTCCTCTTCCTCGGCTTCTCTGCAGCGCCGTCCTTGAGCCTGCAAGCAGAGCCCCCCAAAAAGGGGACGGCTTTTGTTAGCAGCAGCCCTTGAAGATGTCAGTCCTGGCTCCGGGCTCGCCAAGGCAGCAGAGGCGGGAGGGAAAGGGGGAAGGTGGAAGCGGTGAGAGATATTAGCATCTCTAAGAGGGGAGGGAGGAAGGAGAGAACAGCCCAGCAGACTCCCCCCTCCCCTCCCTGTTCCCTCCTCCTCCTCCTCTTCCTCCTATCTCTCTCTCTATCAACAGCCTCCCCCCTTACCTTGCATGGGGACCCCCAAACACACGTGAGCCCCCCTCAAAAAAACCCACATGCCAATCCAGGCACCCTCTTTCTCCACACACAGACAGCTCCCCTTTTCTACATAACCCCCCCTCAAAAAAAAAAAACCCACATGCCAAACCAGGCACCCTCTTTCTCCCCACACACAGACAGCTCCCCCTTTCAACAGCTCTCCCCCCAAAAAACACCCCACCTCATGCCAAACCAGGCACCCTCTTTCTCCCCAAACACAGACAGCTCCCCCGTTTTCTACAGAACCCCCTCAAAAAAACCCACCTCATGCCAAACTAGGCACCCACTTTCTCCCCACACATACGACAGCTCCCCCCCCAAAACACCCCAGCTCATGCCAAACTAGGTACCCTTTCTCCCCACACAGAAACAGCTCCCCCCTTTTCTACAAAACCCCCCTAAAATAAACACCACATGCCAGCCAAACTAATCACCCTCTTTCTCCCCACACAGACAGCTCCCCCTTTTCTACAGCTCCCCCCCCAAAAAACCCACCACATGCCAAACTAGGTATTCTCTTCCCCCCCCACAGCTCCTCCCCCCTTTTCTACAGTCCCCCCCAAACACCCCACCATATGCCAAACCAGGCACCCTCTTTCTCCCCCCACACAGACAGCTCCCCCCATTTTCTACAGAACCTCCCCATTAATAACCCTCCCTAAACCCACCTAACACTGTGAAGAAAACGACCCCCCCCCCAGACACCACTTTGCCACCATTTCTTACATCCTACCCCTTCCACTCGCTACCAATATCCCCCCCCTCAGAGTTTGGGGTGCGCCTCTCCGGTCCCACCCGCCCCCCACAAAAAAGCCTCCTTTTCTTCTCAGAATCTCCCCCCTCAAGCTTTGCCACCATTGCCAAAGTCCTCCCCTTTCCCCCCCCCCCTCGAGGGCAATATCTCCCCTCAGAGTTTTGCGGTGCGCCTCTCCGGGGCTCCCCACACAAAAAATGCCTCCTTTTCCTCTCAGAATCTCCTCCCTCAAGCTGACCACCACCTGGCTGGGTATTTTTGGCGGGCTCCCCCCACTGTGTGGGGCGGCTTTTATTGAGACGACTCCCCTCCCCATACACACTCTCAGGACACCTCAGGGTTTTCCCTCAGGGTTTCTCCTCAGTGGCTCCGGCCGTCGCCATCCTCCCTTCCCGGCTCTCGCCTCCGGCTCCTTCCCTTTCTTCCCCCGTCCCAGGAGCCGGAGGCGAGAGCCGGGAAGGGAGGATGGCGACCCCTCAAGCAAACCGCCTCCCCAAACCTCCCCACCGAGGAAAACCCGCGCGCAAAAACGCACCGGCCTCGCCTCAGCCGCTGGCTGGCCGACCCTCCCTGAGGCCGCTTCAGGGCCCCCCTTGGCCAGCCCGAGGCGGCATGGCTTCTCCGGCCCCTGTCCGGCAGCCCCCCTCGGCCTCCTCCTCTTCCTCCTTCCCGGCTCAGCTGGCACCCTGCTTCCCAAACGGCCGCCACCGCTGCCTCCCGGTCATGGCCGGCCGGAGAGCGCGCAAAGGCGCAGGAGGGAAAAGCCCGGCGGAGGCGGTCGGGAGGGCGGAGAAGGAGGCCGGCCATGGCGTGGGAGGGAAGGAGGGAGGCCGGGCCGAGGCCGGAGACCTCCCCTCGCTCGGGCGGAGCTCGGCCCGGGAGATGGAGAGCCCGAGGCGGTGAGCTCCAATGGCTCCGGGAAGATGCTTCGCCTGGCTCCGGAGCCCGTTTCTGGCCTCGCTAGCGACACTGGCAAGCGTGCCTCTGAGCATACCGAAAAGGCTTTGGCTTAGAGTTTAGGAATTTTTGGGGAATTAGGAATTTTTGATTGGAATAAGACCATTCTACTGAAAAATACACCCGACCGCAAAAGGCCTTAACAATAACGCAAAAATAATAATAATTGTTTTCCTCTTTTCTTACTAATACAAAAATAAAACTATCTATCCTAACACAGATATCTCTCTGGCTTCTCTTCGCAAACGAAGATTCAAGGACTGATACCACGCTGATGACTAAAAAGGGCAGACACTGATATATTTTTCTTTAGTCTTAATCTAAACACACTATAATCACATTATATTTACACATTATAAGTATACCTATTCGGAAAAGCAAAAAAAATCAATAAAATATTAATAAAAAATAATAATACAAAAATACAATAATAATAATAAAATATTTATTTAAAATATCATTTTATGTTATTGCTGGGGTCGTCTCACTAAACCATGGCCAAAACTTTCTCCAATGATGGTTTGGCAATTTCTCTTTTTCACTCAGAGCTAAATTTTCAATTACATTCTTCACATAATAGGCAGTGCCTTTTACATCCTGCAGATTTTGACTTTTCACCTCCCTTTGTCTTAGAGCTCAGGGGAGGGGGTGATTTGGGATTGGGCATTCCTGCAGGGCAGGGGGTTGGACTAGATGGCCCTTGTGGTCTCTTCCAACCCAGAGATTATCACACTACGCTGTTATGGCGCTAAGAGGCGCGTTGCAAAAAAGCGATACAAAGACTCCCTGAAACAACATCTCAGGCTCAGCCAAATTGATCACCAACAGTGGTCCGCCCTGGCCTCACATCAGGAGGCATGGAGACGCACTATCCACAATGCTGCAGCCTTATTTGAGAAATGTTGAACAAGTCTTGAAGAGAAATGACAACAAAGAAAAAATTACAACCCGGAAACATCACCCAAGGAGACCTTCTGCTGTGCTTTCTGCAACCGGACTTGTTTATCTCGGATTGGCCTTTATAGTCATCAGCGCGCTTGCAGAAAGCGCGGGATGAGTCCTTCCTGAATCTTCGTTTGTGAAGAAAAGCCAGAGAGAGAGATTCCACTTTAACTGCTCTGGCTGCCTCCTGGGAGGGAAATCCTGGGATTTGCAGTTTAGGGAGGGGCATTTAGAACTCTCAGCCAGAGAGGGCTTTTAAGACTCACTAAACTACAAACCCCAGAATTTCACAGGAGGTAGCCATAGTACAGTAGGACCCCCGCAGGGCCAGTTGCAGTACCTGCAAGCACAGGGAGGGAATATCATTGTGGGGGTCCTGTAGTAACCCTCCTGATGAGAAAACATGATTAGTAATATTAGTAATTTCTCTGAAGATGCCAGCCACAGATGCAGGCCAAACGTCAGAAGTAAACTCTTCCAGAACACAGCCTCACAGCCCGGAAAAAAACCAAGGAAAATCTTATGGATGCCCGCCGTGAAAGCCTTTGACTTCGCATTATTAGTAATAATCTGAATATCCTGTGCTGTGAATAGGTTAGGTTACATTGACCTGTGATAAACAGATGCCCCCCCCAAAATAAAGCATTGCAGGGTCCCCCCAAATTCCATAAATTGGCCTTGGACCCCGTATCCACTGATTCATTATCCACTGATTCAGTTATAGACACAAAACAGCACACTTGCTATAGAGTCTTTCTAGAAAATTTGTCCTCTCTAGCCATTTTCTAGGTCAGTGATGGCGAACCTATGACACGCGTGTCAGCACTGACACGCGTAGCCATTTCTGATGACATGCAGCCGTAGGCCTCCTTCCCCCCACCTGCAACCCCCCGCCCTCCCTAAAGTGGCGATCGGGGCTTCGAAGCCCGGGGTCCCACCTTCCTTCCCCTCCCCCCCTCCCCAAAGTGGGAATCCTGCATGCATACATGTTTTTTCCTCAAAGTGACACACCACCCGAGTTATGCTCAGTTTTTTGGCAAAGTTTGACACACCAAGCTCAAAAGGTTGCCCATCACTGTTCTAGGTTCTCCAAGGCAACTCTGGTATTTTAAACTGGAAGTCCCATTATTTTAAATGGTGTTCACTATTATCCACGGTTTTTGATATCCACAGCCCCCTCCCCCGAACCAATCCCCAGCAGATACGGTGGTCCTACTGTAGTTAAGTAGAATAGTAGCACTGTAACAGTGTAGTGTGATTAGAGCCTTATCATACAACACTGTTATAATGCTATTATACTGCTTTAACTGCCATGGCAACATCCAATTGAATCCTGGGATCTGCAGCTTAGGGAGGGAAATTTAGAATTCTCAGCTAGAGCGCTCTTGGACCTCACTAAACTACAAACCCCAGAATTCCACATAATGTTGCCATGGCAATTAAAGTGGAATAATAGCACTATGGTAAAAGAGGTGGAAGAACAACGCGGTCACTCGCCATGAGTTATAGGCCAAATTTGCACTACAGAAATAGTCCAGTTTGACACTGGGTTATTTGTCATGGCTCCTTCCTATAGAATCCTGGGATTTGTAGTTTGGTGAGGCACCAGCACTCTGGCAGAGAAGACAAAAGACCTTGTAAAACTACAAATCCCGGGTTTCCATAGGAAGGAGCCATGGCAGGTCATCAAGTTTCAAACTGGATTATTTGTGTAGTATGGATTTGGCCATATTGTGGTAAGGATGAGGGCACACCATGGCTGGAGTCCCCATGTGGGCAGAGCTGCTCTCATTGATGTAACGAATAACACCCTCTTCTTGTCCAACCATTAGATTTAAATGGGATTTTGCCAGGAATTTTTCAAAAGTTTTATGGCATTAAGATTTTCTTCCCCAAAAGTAAGGGATTGTTACAGGTCACACACTAAGTCACATGGCAACATTTTAACATGTTGTTTTGGTGGGAAGGAACGCCTCACTCCATGCTCAGGCTCATGTAAAGGGATCTCCGTACATGCTCAGGTGCACCCTTCCTTGCTTCATGTCTGAGCTTTGGCATTGAAAAGGGGAGTCATGGGGCTCATTCACACTGCACCGTTACAGTGCTATGATTCCACTTTAAACAATCTTGCAAGTTAGCTCAGTTTCATGTATTTATTTGTTACTCATACATCCTAACTTTCCTCTGATGAGGTCAAGGTGGTGGTTTATATGACACTATTCCTCACCACTTTATTCAGTTAGCAACCCTGTGAGGTAGATCAGACTGGGAGAGAGATGGAGGGACTTAGTGGCTGAACCATTTTCAAACAGTTGTTGTTAATTGCACTGGAGTGGGCTTCGACTCATGGCAACCCCATGGATGAGACATCTCCAAGACCTCCTGTTCTCAACCACCCTACTGAGGTCCTGCAGCTTCAGACCTGTGTCTTCCTTGACTGAGTCTATCCATCTAGTGAGTGGTCTTCCTCTCTTTCTTTTTCCCTCCAGCTTTCTTAACATTGACTTTTCCAGTGTGCCATTCCTTCTCATGATGTGTCCGAAGTATGACAGCCTCAGTTTGGTCATCTTGGCTTCTAATGAGAGTTCAGTCTTGATCTGTTCTAAGACCCATCTCTCCCCAATCTCTCTAGTTTTTCTTCGCAAATGAAGATTCAAGAAGGAATCATCCCACGCTTTCTACAAGTGCGCTGATGGCTAAAAAGATTTTATTTATTTATTTATTTATTTATACCCCGCTCTTCAGCCACAAGGCTATCAGAGCGGCTTACAAATTGTTTTTAAGCAATAGCTATTTACACATCTACAATCCAAGATAAGCCGGTTGCAGAAAGCACAGCAGAAGGTCTCCTTGGCTGATGTTTCCTTTCTCCACAACAGCAACCCACACATAATGTGTCTTGTGCTTTGACTATATAGGAGAGTTTGATAGTCAGCCCTCTGCCTGGCCTCAGCTGTGATCAAACCCACTTCAGCTGTGCTAGTCTGTGGTCTGTTGCTCCAACATTTTTCCTTTTCCAGTTAAAGCAACATTACCCTGACAATATATTCTGATTTAATTGACTGGCTAATGAACAAATAACACAGCCAAGTAATTAAAGTTTCTTTAGACAGCTCTGCTTTGTAAAAAGTCTGGAAACCGCCCACCAAGAGCTCATTCTTACTTGAGAGTCAGTCGTACACAGATGTAAGTAACCTAGTTGCTTTCATTTTTGAGTCAAGTCAGTTCCATCCTCCCACAAATGCAGCCTCTGGCATTGTTGAAGAGCTGCCAGTTTCTAAGCACTGTGTACATGGATTACAATGCATGTCATTGGCCAGTTCTGTTGCTTTTTGAAACTATAGGGAAAACTCCAGATTGGCTGCAGCTTCCTACAAATGGATATGCTTTCCAAGTGCCTGCTTTAAGCCAGTTTTAATTTTGTGGCTTCTCTTTAAAGCAGGGGAGTGCTTTCTCCTTGAGGGCCAAACTCAATTTTAGAAAAGTTGTGCGAGGAGGGTGGCATCCCAGAGGTAGGTGGGGCCAAAGCCAAAGGAGGCAGGGCCAAATATACCAGCCTATTTCAGGTTGAAGATCTTAATGCCAGTAACTATGGTTGCTGACACGCTGCAGAAATAATGCTTTTAACTATCATGGCTCCATCTTATGGAATTTGTAGTTTGTTGTGGCACCAGAGCTCTCTGACAGAGAAGGCAAAATATTTCGCAAAACTACAAATCCTAGAATTTCATAGCATTGAGCCATGGCAGTTAAAGTGGCGTCAAACTGCATTATTTCTGCAGTGTGTCAGCAGCCATGGTCTTAGGACAGTGGTTCTTAACCTGTGGTCAGGGGACCCCCAGGGTGCCACAGTGTCCTCACAGGGGGTCTACAAAGGCTTGAAGACTGGTCAGCCCACCTCCTGCTTGCAGTGGAGTGGCCACATGATGGGACCCAAGGAGAAGGCTGTCTGGCTTGGCCTGCTCATTGCCATTTAATCTGCTCCAGCCACAAACTTGCAGGAAGAAGCAGGAGAAAAGCTTCCCTTCCCTTCCCGTCCAGTGCCTCTGAGGGAAGGCTTTTAATGGATGGTTTAATTCTGTTGTTGTTGTTGTTGTTGTTGATGATGATGATGATGTTTTAAATCATGAATAAAGTCTTGGGGGGGGGTCTGTGGCAACAAAAGTTATTTAAAGGGGGTCCCTGGAAAAGAAAAGGTTAAGAACCAATGTCTTAGGAGAGACATTTCAGCTTTTTAGAATGGGACAGAGCCAGTGTGCTGTAGTGGTTTGAGTGTTGGTCTGAGACCCTGAGAGACCAGGGTTTGAATGACCACTCAGGCATGGAAACCACAGGGTGATCTTCAGCAACTCACACTCCCTCAGGCCTCAGAGGAAGGCAATGAGAAGCCTTTCTGAAGAATTACGGCCAAGAAAACCTCATGATAGATTCACCTTAGGGTCACCATAAGTCAGAAGTGACTTGAAGGCACACAGAAACAAGAAGAATGTGGAAAGGCCTGAAGAAAAGTTAGGAAACCACTAGACCAGATTGTGGCCTATGGGCAGACTGTGAGCCCTGTACCTCGTTTTTGTGGTCCCTACAGCACACAACCCTGCACTTAAAAAAAATTCAGTATGATTGTTGGGCAACTTCCCCCCTCAACCCACATAGAAAGCTCCTGAAAACATAAAAATGCCCCACTCCCACAAGCACCCCACACTGCTCTCAAATACCACCATTTTTAATATCACTTCCTGTTGCCATTTTGAGAGGGACTGCAGAGGAAAAAGGAAGTATTTGAGCTTGCTGTGGGGGTTGTGGCCCATGGAGTGGGGGAGAAATGAGCCCCCAGGCTTCATAGTCTCCCATCCTTGCACTAAGCAAAGGTGTTTTGTTGAAGGAAATATGTCCATCTGAGGAAACCTGAACCATCTTAAAAATATCTGAAGGGATGTCATGTAGAAGATGGAGGGAGCTTGTTAGAAGATGCTCCAGAGACTACAAGATGAACCATTGGATTCAAATTACAAGAAAAGAGATTCTACCTAAATATTAGGAAGAAATTTTTAACGGTAAAAGCTGTTTTATAGTGGAATTGATTGCCTCAGAAGGTGAGATCAGAGAAGTTGGCTTTTGCTGCCCTAGATGAAATGCCTCACTGCTGCGTTCTGCTGCTTCTTAATTCTGATAATATGGGGTGTGTGCAAAGAAAGATTAAAGACGATTAGCTTGTTTCATCTGCTCTAATAGGCAATGATCATCTGGTATTTAGGGCAGCTCTTCTTAGGGGTTTTTGCTGCCTTCCTAAATGGGACAGGAGGACTTGTTACCGCAAGCCCCATAGCAAGTCCACCTCATATGTATATAAAATTATATATATATATATGTATAATAGGTGTGTATACATAATAAGTAGGTAGGTATTTTAATACTGCCTTTCCAGGTAAGAAACCTCCTCAAAGCAGTTCACAGGTATGATCACTGTGCAATTTAACACATCAGTAATGTTTTACTATATAACCACACCAAAACATTTCACTCCAGACCAACCATAAATGGTAACATCAGTTGAAACCAACAGTTTAAATATAATGACTAGCATCATTATTCAGCAAAACATAAATTTTAACAGCCAGGTCTTTAAAATGCCTCTGTTTCACACTGCACAGTTGTACCACTTTGATACCACTTTAATTGCCTTGCTCCATTGTAGAGTCCTGGAATCTGTATTGTGGGGAGGCACTAGTGTTCTCTGGCAGAGAATACAGGCATTGTTGTTGTTCTTTGCCTTCAAGTTGTTTCTGACTTACAGTGACACTAAGGCGAACCTATAAAGCAGCAAGATTTATTCAGAGGGAGTTTGCCTTGCTTTCCTGTGAGGCTGAGAGAGTGTGACTTGCTCAAGGTTATCTCGCAGGTTTCTGTGGCCCAGTCCAACACTGGTTCTAACACAGGCTTACCTCCATGAACAAAACCACTGAGAGTGAAGCTATTGTTTTTAAATGACCTCTCAGTTCCCCTTTTTCTCTTCATCCTGTGTCCAGCTGTAAGGGGTTTTTTTTTGTTTTTTTGTTTTTTGCATCATCAGCATTAGGATGATGGTGAAGGAGGGCTGGAGAAACACAGACCTTCAGTGGCAGGTTGCAGTAACCAATACAATAAAGCTGTACCTGGGAAATGCAACTATGCAAGCCGACTCTGTAGAGAAAGAAAATTTTTACACAGACCTATGCCACCTCATACAAAAAGTCCCTGTAGAAGATAAAATTATTATCCTTGGTGACTTCAATACCAGAGTAGGAAAGAACTCCGAAGCCTGGAAAGGTGTCTTAGGCAAGCATGGATTTGGAAATTGCAATGATAACGGACGCCTCCTGCTAGAGTTCTGTGCAAAACAACAGCTGACTATTACAAACACTATCTTTCAGCAGAAAGACAGCTTGAAGACAACCTGGATGCATCTCCGATCCTAACATTGGCACCTCATTGACTATGTTCTAGTCCGCCAGAGAAACATTTGCGATGTCCATCATACTCGAATGATGCCCAGTGCGAATGCCAGACAGATCATCGCCTCATCAGATGTAAACTAAATCTTCATCTTAAGTTCAAACCTAAGAGGGGTGGCATCTTAAAGAAGAGACTCCAAGTCAACAATCTTCAACAAGCTACCATGAGAGACAACTTCCAGACAAACCTGCAAACAAAACTTGAAGACAATCCTATAGATACTTCTCCTACAGTGCTTTGGCAACATATCAAAAACAGTATCCTCCAATCTGCAGAAGAATCCCTCGGGTTCTTCCACAAGAAAAACCAAGACTGGTTTGATGAAAACAACCAAGAGATCCAGGAGCTGTTGGCAAAGAAGAGAACTGCTCACCAGACATACCTCGCCCAGCCAACCTGCCATGTAAGAAAAGCAGCTTTCCATCTCACATGCAGTAAACTTCAACAAAAACTCCGAGACATGCAGAACAAGTGGTGGATCAATATAGCAGAAAAGACACAACGCTGTGCAGATCTGGGTGATCATAGAGGATTTTATGAAGCTCTTAAAGCAGTGTTTGGACCTGCTTATCAGGTCCAAAGCTCCTTATACAGTACAGATGGTCAAACATTAATTACTGATAAAGCCTCCATTCTGAATCGATGGGCTGAACACTTTCAAAGTCTCTTTAGTGCCAACCAATTAGTCCAAGACTCAGCTATCCAACATATGATACAAAAACTGATGAAAAATGAATTAGACATAGCTCCCACTTTGGAAGAGACCCTTAAGGCCATACAGCAGTTGAAAAACGGTAAGGCAGCTGGGATTGATGGAATCCCACCTGAAGTTTGGAAACACGGAGGTCATGTACTCCATGATAAATTCCACGAACTCCTTGTGAATTGCTGGGAAAAAGGGGAACTGCCATCAGATCTCCGAGATGCAGTCATCATCACCCTGTACAAGAAAAAAGGAGCAAAATCTGATTGCTCAAACTATCGAGGCATAACACTGCTCTCTATTGCTGGAAAAATCCTTGCAAGGATACTCCTGAACAGATTAGTTCCTGCCATTGCTGAAGAACTCCTTCCTGAAAGCCAATGTGGCTTCAGAGCCAATAGGAGTACTACAGACATGGTATTTGCCCTTAGACAACTGCAAGAGAAATGTAGAGAGCAGAACAAGGGTCTCTATGTAACATTTGTTGACCTCACCAAAGCCTTTGACACTGTAAGTAGAAAAGGTCTGTGGCAGATCCTGGAAAGACTAGGATGTCCCCCGAAATTCCTTAAAATGATTATCTTGCTACACGAGGGCCAGCATGGTCAAGTCAGATATGGCGATGCTCTTTCAGAGCCCTTTCTAATAACTAATGGAGTGAAGCAAGGTTGTGTTCTTGCACCAACTTTATTTACAATCTTCTTTAGCACGATGCTCCAAAGGGCTATGGCAGAGCTTGAAGAAGACGACGGCATCTATATACGCTACCGTACTGATGGTAGCTTGTTTAACTTAAGCCGCCTGAGGGCTCGCACTAAGACTCTAAACTATCTAGTCCGTGAGCTGCTCTTTGCTGACAATGATGCTGCCCTTGTTGCCCACACAGAAGCAGCTCTGCAACGCCTAATGTCCTGCTTCGCAACAGCTGCAGAGCTGTTTGGGCTGGAAGTCAACCTGAAGAAAACAGAAGTTCTTTACCAGCCTGCACCACAGGACGAACACCACCGTCCCCACATTGCCGTTGGCAATTCTGTGCTTAAGTCCGTTCAGCAGTTCACCTACCTGGGAAGCATCATCTCCTCAGATGCCAAGATTGACAAGGAGATCGATCACAGATTAGCAAAGGCACATAGCGCATTGGGAAGACTTTACAAAAGAGTCTGGAGTAATAAACACCTGAGGCGAAAAACAAAAATCAGTGTGTATAGAACCATTGTACTGTCTATTCTCCTTTATGGATCTGAAACATGGGTCACCTATCGCCACCACTTACGACTCCTCGAACGTTTTCATCAGCACTGTATATGTACAATCCTAAATATACACTGGACTGACTATGTGACGAATGTTGCTGTCCTTGAGCAAGCAGGGATCACCAGCATTGAGGCCATGATATTGAGAACACAGCTACGCTGGGCAGGGCACGTTTCTAGGATGGAGGACCATTGCCTCCCCAAAATAGTACTCTACGGTGAACTCGCCACGGGTCAGCATAAGAGGGGTGCTCAAAAAAAGCGATACAAGGACTCCCTGAAACAACATCTCAGGCTTGGCCAAATTGATCACCAACAGTGGTCCGCCCTGGCCTCACATCGGGAGGCATGGAGACACACTATCCACAATGCTGCAGCCTTATTTGAGAACTCACGCCAAACAAGTCTTGAAGAGAAATGGCAATGCAGAAAGAATCACAACCCGGTAACATCACCCGAGGAAACCTTCTGCTGTGCTTTCTGCAACCGGACTTGTTTATCTCGGATTGGCCTTTTTAGTCATCAGCACGCTTGCAGAAAATGCGGGATGAGTCCTTCCTGAATCTTCGTTTGCGAAGAAAAGCCAGAGAGAGAGACCTGGGAAAGAATGGGATTCTGTGTCGCTGTGTGTTCCTTCCTACAACAAGCCAGGTAAACAACTGCTGCCTCCAGAATCCCTCACTGAGAATAGATGAAGAGCTAAACAGAGAGGAAAGGGGAGAGTAGATAAACCTGTCTCACTAGCTCCCCCTAGCCTATTAAAAAGCATTGATATGTAAGTTTGACCACCAAAATGGAAATCCTAAGAAAAGTGGAAGCTGTTGAAAGAAAAACTCATCACTGGATACCTTTTGGAAGATGCTTTCAAGTGGTTTGTAGAAGGTTTTTGTGTACTTATGTAAGGCTTACCTGATCTGTTTGTTTCATTTCACACGAAAAAGAAACACAGGGCATTCCATCATCCCAAACCAAATACAGTGGGCCCTCAGTATCTGCTGGGGTTTGGTTCCAGGAACCCCTGTGGATACCAAAATCTGTGGATGCTCAAGTGCCATTATATACAATGGCATAGCAAAATGGTGTCCTTTATACATAATGGCAAAATTGAGGGTTGCTTCTTGGAACTTAAAAAAAGAAAATCAAGCTGTGGATGGTGGAATCCGTGGATGCCAAATCCGTGGATACAGAAGGCCAACTGTACATTAGTCCAGAAGATATAGAACCATGAATTGTTATATACAGGTTGAGTATCCCTTATCCAGAATTCCGAAATCTGAAATACTCTGAAATTGTCCACATGGGTGACTGAGATAGTGACACTTGTGCTTCCTGATGGTTCAGTGTACCAAAACTTTGTTTCATGCACAAACTTATTAAAAATATTGTGTATAAAATTACGTTCAGGCAATGTGTATAAGGTGTATATGAACCATAAATGAATTTTGTGTTTAGACTTGGGTCCCATCTCCAAGATATCTCATTATGTACGTACAAGTATTCCAAAATCTGGGGGAGGGGATCCAAAATACGGAACACTTCTGGTTCCCAAGCATTTTGAATAAGGGGTACTCAACCTGTACTATAATTCAAAATGTGTTGTGCACATGTCATGCCGTACAAATCCACACACTTGATCATCAAACTTGGGCTAGCAGCCTGTTCTTTAGTCCCAACTAGAGTAGACCCATTCAATCAGTTGTTGAATGATGAGTCAACGCATAGGTAAATCCAATTGATTCAATGGGCCTAACTAGGCAGGACTAACAACAAAGTCCAGGCCTTGGTGATTATCTATTGGAACCAAAACAAAGGCTGAAGTAAGGTTTTGGATCCAATTCACCATCTATGTTGAGTACTGCCCAAACAAGCATTTTGAATTACTTGATTTATTTGTGACTCTAGAATTCACATTTAAGAACTGATTTTGACCAAACTTGATATTCATGCATACATTGACACCCCAAATATTGTCAGTTATGGAGGTTTGGGAGTCAGTGGCACAACTCAGCTCCCCCCTGCCCACATATACACACAGTTTTGGAAAATTGTTTGTGTCATGGAATCATAGAATCATAGAGTTGGAAGAGACCACAAGGGCCATCCAGTCCAGCCCCCTGCCCTGCAGGAATAAATAATCAAATCATTCCTGACAGATGTCCATCCAGTCTCTGTTTAAAAACCTCCAAAGGAGACTCCTCCACATTCCCAGGCAGTGCATTCCACTGCCAAACAGCTCTTACCATCAGGAAGTTCTTCCTAATGTTTAGGTGGAATCTCTTTTCCTGTAGTTTGAGTCCATTGCTCTGTGTCTTAGTCTCTGGAGCAGCAGAAAACAAGCTTGCTCCATCCTCAGTATGACATCCCTTCAAATATTTAAACATGGCTATATCACCTCTTAACCTTCTCTTCTCCAGGTTAAACATACCCAACACCCTAAGCTGCTCCTCATAGGGTCATTTTTCATGAAACTTGATGTGAAACAAACATTAAAGATTCTAAGTGTGACCAGCCAAATGTTTGTGTTCTTCAAATCAAATCACAAATGATATTTCAACATTATTAGACTGGGGAAGGCAGGGTAAAATTTCCATCCCCCCCCCTTTAAATAAATAATGTAGATTTTTATACTACAGCACCCTCCAATGGAAGGAGTCAGAACTGTTCCCTGTGAGTCACATTTGCACAAGTGAACTCAGCACAGAAGGGACAGTCAGGGACTCTGATGTCAGTGGGGCAATGAATCCACTTTGGGTTTTAGCTCTTTTTTTGAGGGTGTGTGTGTGCTGGGACCATCAGTCAGAAAACAGATGTCTGGATAATTGCCAGTCATACTGCTTTGACAGTCTCTGATAGAGTGCCTCTCTCGCTCTCTGGCTTTTCTTTGCAAATGAAGATTCAGAAGGACTCATCCCACGCTTTCTGCAAGCGCGCTGATGACTAAAAAGGCCAATCCGAGATAAACAAGTCCGGTTGCAGAAAGCACAGCAGAAGGTCTCCTTGGGTGATGTTTTTGGGTTAAACAGAAGTTCTTTACCAGCCTGCACCGCAGGACGAACACCACCATCCCCACATTGCCGTCGGCAAATCAGTGCTCAAGTCCGTTCAGCAGCTCACCTACCTGGGAAGCATCATCTCCTCAGATGCCAAGATTGACAAGGAGATCGATCACAGATTAGCAAAGGCATATAGTGCATTTGGAAGACTTCACAAAAGAGTCTGGAGCAATAAACACCTGAGGCAAAGCACAAAAATCAGTGTGTATAGAGCCATCGTACTGTCTATTCTCCTTTATGGATCTGAAACATGGGTCACCTATCGCCACCACCTACGACTCCTCGAGCGCTTTCATCAGCGCTGTCTACGCACAATCCTAAATATACACTGGATAGAGTGTACCTTGATGCTATAACCTAGTGATGGAGAATGAGTGGCTTCTAGAACATAGGGGACAGTGGCATAGGTTGGGGGGAGGAGGTGGTCCATCCCGGGTGGCACTTTTTGGGGGGCAGCACTTGTGTGAGACACAATTGTGTGTGACACAATTTTAATTTTTGACGATTTAAACAAATCTTTCGTACTGTTGCACGTTTGCGGCATTTACGGCAATCAAAGAGCCGCGGTGAAAATACCTGCCAGTCTAACAAGTGGTGGCAGTGACTAAGCCTTAAATTGTTATAATTTGATCTCACTAAGTGTGTATAATATCTTTGTAATTTTTACATCTTTCTTCTTTGTCTGAGGTGAGTTAATCACAATTTTTTAGGCGAGCAGACTACACAAACTATCATTTTAAAGGGATTCATTTATTCCTGTTATTCCTTATTTATTTTATTTTATTTATCTACTTAATTTCCCTATATGCCATTTTGACTTTTTGTAGTATTTTTGCCATGTAGTGAGAGGGCCGGCAAACTTAGGGACCGCCCGGGTGACAAAAGCTCTAGCTATGCCATTGATAGGGGAATAACTCATGGGCCACATGGAGCATTTGGGCATTCTCCATTCAACCTACAAGCCCCAATTACAGCAGCGTGATATGACTGCCGCAGATTTATCTTAGGGACTCTTGTGATTTGTAGTTTGGTGAGATACTTAGAATTCTGTTGCCGGAGAGCTCTAATGTTGTATTTCTCAGGAGTGCACAAGGGAATTCTAACTTCTTCTTCTTGTTGTGTGCCTTCAAGTCATTTCTGACTTATGGCAACCCTAAAGCAAACCTATAATGGAGTTTTCTTTGCAGAATTTTCTCAGAGGAGATACGCCATTGCCTTCCCCTGAGGCTGAGAGAGTGGGACTTACCCAAGGTCACCCAGTGACCGAACAGGGATTTGATCCCTGGTCTCCCAGTGTCCTAGTCCAACATTCAAACCTTTCTGGCAACAGTTAGAAAAGCCCATGCAATCCTAGGCTGCATCAAAGAGTATAGTGTCAAGGGAAGTAATAGTGCTACTCTGTTCTGCTTTTGTCAGACCTCACCTGGAATACTGTGCTCAGTTCTGGGCACCACAATTCAAGAAGGAGATTGGCAAGCTGGAATGTGTCCAAAGGAGGGTGACCAAAATGGTGGGAGGTCTGGAAGTCATGCCCTATGAGAAGCGGCTCAGGAAGCTAGGTATGTTTGACTAAAGAAGAGAAGGTTAAGAGGTGATATGATAGCCATGTTTAAATATTTGAAGGGATGCCATACTGAGGATGGAGCAAGCTTGTTTTCTGCTGCTTCAGAGACTAGGACATGGAGCAATGGACTCAAACTCCAGGAAAAGAGATTCCACCTAAACATTAGGAGGAACTTCCTGATGGTAAGAGCTGTTTGGCAGTGGAATATACTGCTGCCTTGGAGTGTGGTGGAATCTCCTTCTTTAGAGGTTTTTAAACAGAGGCTGGATGGCCATCTGTCGGGGGTGCCTTGATTATATATTCCTGCAGGGCAGAAGGGGATGGACTGGATAGCCCCTGTGGCCTCTTCCAACTCTTATGATTCGACGCCCCACAGGCTCTCCTCACACCAAGCTACAAATCTCAGGATTCAGATGGGCACAGGCAAGGTAGTTAAAGTGGTATCACACTCCTGTAATTGGACTGTGTTGATAAACCCCAGAGAACTCCACACACTTTGGTCTCCAGCCCACCTGACCAGCCACCATCTGGGCAGCACCAGGACATTAATTGTAAACCAGCTCAATGGAAAGGGGAATGGATAAAGACTCCAGACTCTTTGCTCTTCCAGTGATCCATCAGAGACCTATGTTTACTCATGTGGCTAATAGCAGCACAGCTATCTAATGGAGCTGAAGTAGTTTTAAAGGCACTCTCAAAGGTCCTGAGCCTATTTAGGCATTGAGATCAGCACCTTATGGAGTTCCTTTTAAAAGCCTGGAGTGCATCCACTGACATAGGAGACACCATCCAGAACTGGGGCAGCAGAAAATGCTTATTGGGGAAAAAAATGGATTATGGAATATTTTCTTTTGGAATGATTAATAAAATATGTAAGGCAAGGTGTTCGTATATTTATTCCTCCAAGCTCAGTAGTGAAAACTATGGAACAGGAAGACTTTTATGTACTTTAAGCTCGATTTCAGAGAAAGGTACTGGCAAAACTACCTCTGAGGATTCCTTGCCTAAGAAAACCCTATGAAATTAATGGGGTCACCATAAGTTAACAGGTGATTTGAAGATGCATGTACACACAAGATCTGACCTTGGTTCCTTTTGTGCCTTTTTGGACTGTCACTCCCAGAATCCCCCAGCCAGCTGGCTGGGGGATTCTGGGAGTGGCAGTCCAAAAAGAGAGAAAGAGAGAGAGAGAGAGAGAGAGAACCTTCCCCAAGCCCAGAGAGAGACTGCCAATGAACACCAGACACTGGAGACAATATTTCAGAGGGAGGAACTGGCAAAACCATGTCTGAGTATTCCTTGTCTAAGAAAACCCTGTGAAAATTATGGGGTCGACATAAGCTGACAGGCAACTTGAAGGTAGGTGTGTGAACACACACTCACAATGTATTGTATCTGATCATTGCAATTTCTGGACTTTCTGATTTCCTTTTTCTTGGTGCTCTTTAGGGGAATGGATGCTTTATGAGAGTCAGCGTGGTATAATGGTTTGAGTGTTGGGCCATGACTCTGGGGACAAGGGTTCGAATCACTGCTTGGCCATGGAAACCCACTGGGTGGCCTTGGGCAAGTCACACTCTCTCAGCCTCAGAGGAAGGCGAACACAAATCCCCTCTGAACAAATCTTGCCAAGAAAACCCTGTGATAGATTTGCCTTAGGTCATAAGTCAGAAATGCGCCATAAGTCAGAAATGACTACAAGGCACACTGCAACAAAATTTTATGTCTGCTTGACATTATGGAGAACTAAGGGATACAGAATGGTGTTCTAATTTTCTGATTAGAAAATTCAAATCAGAATTTAATTTTCTTCTGTTTTTGTTAGGGTTTTTTGTTTGTTTGTTTGTTTGTTTGTTTTGCCTACCTTAATAAACTAGCAAAAACAAAGAGGTTCCTTACAGTTCAGGACCTTATAGCTCCATTTGCAACAAAAGATAAACAAATAAAAAAAGGAAATTCACTCTGTAATTATTGTATGAATAAATTGTATTTTAATATACTAAACACAATAATTTCATGCCAAACAAAAGTAAAGTATAGATAATAAATATAATTTTTTTCAATTTTTCAAAAAAATAAAAATAAAAATGTTTTATCCAGGAAACAAGCAAGCAATTTTCACAATAGTGTCAACATTTCTGGAAATTTTACATCCCTAAGATGGGAGAAAGCCTCTTTTTTATTCTCTGTCCTCTCCCCTCCACTCCCATGATATTTTTTGGTTTTGTGCAGACAGCTGGTGCCATCTTCTGCCTAGTTTGGGAATAGCCCAGAAAAACCAGAAGAGCTAGGAGGGGTAAGTCCTAGTACTGTGGGGGGGGGGGGACTGTGGAAACAAACGAAAGCTGCTGTGAATTGGTGTTACTGTGCATCAATCCACATTTTATTGCCTCATATAGATGAGCCCTTGGACAAGTTTAAAAGATGACTGGATAAAATCATTCTAATTGAGGTGTCACTGACTACTACTCAGGATACCAATGTATCACCGCCAGGGCCAGAGGCAGTATATCTGTGTATAACAGTTGCTGAGGAATGCAAGATTCATGGTACAAGTTGTGACCTGACATGGAACCTAAGACTGACAAGGTGCCTCTGAGCATATGCCCAGCCCAAGATGCTTTCAGTGCCAGAATGGCAGCTCAAGCAAATATTTGTCCACAAAAACTTAACTTTTTCTCTGCCCCTCCAACTTTAATTTAGAATATTTTCATTTGCACCATTTTCAAACCATTAGGAGTCAGAAAACTTTGCAAATCTCTAGGTCACCTGGACATCTACCAATACACCCATATCTACCTTCCACTTCCCTGCTTTGTGATGAAATGAAAAATACATACTATTGAAAGTGCAATCTACTAAAACAAAACAAAAACAACCATAATTCAAGTCTTATCTGTGGGTATCCCCAGCCACTTTAAGGGTAGGACCAGGTCTAACAGTTTTAAGTTACAGAAGGGCAGATTTCAATTGAACATTAGAAGGAACATCTTGAGAGTAAGAGCAGTTTGACAATAGAACCAATTGCCTAGAGAGGTGTTGGGATCTCCTTCTCTGGACATCGTCAAATAGAGGTTGGACAGCTGCCTGCTGGAGATAGTACTCTAGATAGAGGCCCTGCATTGAGTGGGTGGTTGGACTCCATGGCCTGTGAAGCCCCTTCTAACTGTATGTGCATTCAAGCTGCCTGCCAACAGACCATAAAGTTGGAAAGGACCCTAAGAGCCATCTAATCCAACCCTCTGCCACAAGAATCCACAGCTAAAGAACTCCTGAGTGATGGCCATCCAAACTCTTTTGTGTTTTATGTGTCTTCAGGTTGCTTTTGACCTATGGCAACCCCATGAATTTCATAGGGTTTTCTTAAGCAGGGAATAATCAGAGGTGGTTTTGCCAGTTCCTTCCTCTGAAATATAGCACTTGGGGCTCAGTAACGCGGCAGTTTTTATCCCGGAGAGAAGTGAGATATCCTGAGTTTGTCTCTTATTGTTTACACGATTTGTCCCGGGATGAACAATATCCCAGGATTGTTGTTTACATGTCAACCTTTTGTGTGACAAAAACAAGATCCCAAGACATAGTATCTCGGGTTTTTTATTATTATTATTATTATTTACACAGGAAACGTTTCTGGGATTTTTTTTAACTGTCACTCAAGGATTACTTCTTTTTTCACAACCTAAGTGACATACTTCCTATGGAGTTTCCCGCCATGAGCGATGCTATTGGCTGCAACAAATGTTTGTTCAAGCTTCTGCATTGGTCAGTGAACATTTGCCAGGTCAATAGTGACTGTGATCCACCATAACTTTCATATAGGTTTAATCATGGAAAGTTCAATAGCCTGCTGTATGGCTATCACTGTCCTCATTCAAGGTACCAAGAAAATGATTGCCAGAAGAAATCGTCAGCAGTGTGTCAGACTGGCACGTCTCCTTCTTCTTATGCAACAGATGAGAAAGTACTCCTCCAACTTACGAAGTAGGGGGTTATGTGGAATTGATACTATTAACACACCATGTTGTATCAGTGCTTTCGCCCTTTATGCATTAACATAGCATTATGTTTATGCATTAACATTAACATTATACATTAACATAGCTATGATTTTTAAAACCTATTCTAGTTGTGAAAACATGTAAAATCGCAAAATAAAAAGTATCTTACGATTCTATCGTGATGTTTACTCTTGCACTCTTGAACTATGAAGTGTTGCGACTGCTTGTACGTGTTGTTTAGAAGGAGCACAGCTCGTGTTCATAACCTTGTTTGAAGCAATACAGTTTATGAACACCTAAGTGGCTACATTGTTGAGTTGAAGTTTGTAATTAACAGAAAGGGGACTTTAACCAACCCCCAAATAAAAAAATGGGTCCATGAGGCGGCAAAGTGCAGGAAAGTAGCTAACTCTGCCAGAATACCAATTGTTCACAAGACATGGATTTTTAAAATTTTAAAAGTTAAGTTGAGGGATCCTATAGGTAAGGACAGATTCTAATGGTCTTTACGAAAATAGAAAAACTTGAGTTTCCGCAAACTGCCTCATGGTGTTACGATGGCTTAGGGGGTTAGAGGACGTGATTGGGTGGCCCGGTGCATCACCTACTGGGGGACCTGTGAGACCAACCTCCTTCTGGAGAGTCTCTCCCAGCAGGTTGGTGCATCAGACTTCCTCAAGCATTCCTCTAACTGGAAGAACCGCAACTTCTTTTTGGAGGTGGTGCAGTTCCTCTGGGAAAAGGGCTTCATCAGGACAGGCCTCCAGTGCCAGTCCAAGTTCAAAAACGTGAAGGGCCAGTTCTACCAGGCACTGGAGGCCAATAATAGAAGTCCTCGGCATTCTTCAGCAGTCCGATCATGCCCCTTGCATCTCATCTCCATAGCTATTTTTTTCAAAAAGGTCTATATTTCTGTGGCATTCTCTCAGCTGCTCCTGTATCTTCTGTTCACCCCAAATATCGAGCAAGTCTATTGTCTCTGCATGGGATGCTGCATCCACCTTTCCTTGCTCGTGTACCGTTTTCAGCATTCATAACCACTGTCCTCTCAGGTGAAGGTGCAGAAAAACAATGGCTGCTGAGGTTGGCAATTTAAACATCATTTGAAAAAGGGTCACTGACCCCTCCTTCTCTGAACTCTGTGCCCGCCCCTGGCCACCGCAATTTCCAGGCATCACCTACTTCCAAGATATTTTGTCCAGACCTGTTCCCATTTCCGATTTTTCACAACCATCTGTGACTTTTTGAAAAAACACAGGATAAACTGCGGGACAGAAAGTCCCACTTTTTGAAGGTTTTAAGGTGGCTCCCCTTCTGAAAAGCGCATGTGAACAACTAGAGTTCATCACGAATTCACCCCAGGACATTTTTGCCATGTAAACGTTCCCTTTGGATTCCTTGGCAGTCCTTATGGGCTTTGGGAAGGTTCTTCTTTTTTGGACTTTTTGGAGTGACAGTCCAAAGAGGCACCTTTTCCCATGCTTATGGTGACCCCATGAATTTCCTAGGGTTTTCTTAGGCAAGGAATTCTCAGAAGTAGTTTTGCCAGTTCCTTCCACTGATATATAGCCTACAGCACCTGGTATTCATTGGCAGTCTCTCATCCAAGTACTAACTAGGGCTGCACTTGCTTAGCTTCCAGGATCAGACAGTATCTGGAGTCTTGTGTGGATGTGCCTTCAAGTCACCTGTCAACTTATGGTGACCCCATTAATTTCATAGGGTTTTCTTAGGCAAGGAATACTCAGAACTGGTTTTTCCAGTTCCTTCTTCTGAAATATAGCCTATGGCACCTGGTATTCATTGGCGGTCTCTTATCCAAGTACTAACTGTGGCTGAGCCGGCTTAGCTTCCAAGATCAGGTGGGATTTGGTGCTTTTAGGGTATATGATTTCTATGATTCTAATAAGGACTTGGATGAACATCACAATATAAATGGTACCATGAATCCAGCTATGTATGTTGACTGTGCACACACAAAAACTGCTGACATGCATTGGTGTAGGTGCTAAATGTGTCTGAAGCAGAGCTTGGAGATAACAAATTTCAAGTATTGCTGTTATCTATAACTGGGTGATGGGAATGTCATCTGGTGAAGGCTGATAGATCCAATGTCATTGGGGTGGTGAACCCACTCTAGGTTTTAGTCAAATCTTCAAAGGAGCTATCCAAAATGCTGTGGCTATCCCCAAAGCAGGTTCAGCCTCTTGGATTAGGCATTTAAAGTTTGGACTAAAACTGTGATTGGGTACACCATTCCACTGACTTTGGACCCCCTCAGCCTCCAGTTTTGCCATCACATTTCAAAAGTAAAGCAACGAGCAGGAACAAAGTTCCTTTACTAGCATAAAGAGTAATACTTCCTGGTTACTTTTAGCAGGTGTTCTAAGGCACTTTTAGAGATATTTTGTCAAGAGCTTTTCAAGCTTTATGACTTTCTCTTATCAATCCTAATTCCACCTCCCCAATAAACGTAATTGAAAGTAATAGAAAAGTATAGAACAGCATAATGTAACAAGTTACTTCTTTTATACACTACAAGTAATGACACTGTAACAAGTAATGGGAATTAATTACTTTTGGGAAGTAATTTTCCAAGCTTTGGTCTGAAGCAAACATCTTTCAATGTCATGTACTGACATTCCCAGACTCAGTGACCACCAGTTTCAGAGTTCAAAACAGAAAACTTTATCGATGCACTAATACAGAAAGCAAACCCTACAGGGTTGTTGCTCAGAGTGAAACTTAAACTGACAAATGGTATATTAAAAGCATATTCTAACCTACAGAATCTGGCGGGCTCCAACCTCATTGGCTACCCATCCTCCCCTTTCCCTCTTTTTATAGTACCACCATTCAGCCCCAGAGCTGAAACCCAGCTGCAGTGCTTATCAGACCATTCCTGACATTGATCATATACTACCTTCAACCATTCTACTATACATTTGTTAATATGTTAAATTATGGGAAGGAGGCTGAGAGTAAAACAAACCTCTAGACCCTGCATTCCAGGAACTTCAAAGCACATTTAGCTGATTAAATCACCAAAGAAATATTTATTGCTGGCAAAGTAAAAATAATAATAATAATAATAATAAAATTTATTTATACCCCGCCCCTCTGTTAAAACAATCGGGGCGGCTTACAGAATTTAAAATACAATACAAATAAAATCCCTAAACACCCCCACTCCCACCCTCCCCCATAAAAAAACATTAAACAAATATAAATTAAAAACAACTAATCTAAAATCACATTTAAAACTATAAATACAATAAAATATAATAAATGGCCAGCAGCCTAGAAGAGGCCAGGATCCCCTGAGGCCGGGATCTAATTAGGAAAGGCCTGCCGAAAGAGATCCGTCTTTAGTGCTTTTTTAAAGCCACTCAGGCTCGTTATCTGACGGATCTCATTCGGCAGGTCATTCCACAATTTGGGGGCGACTACCGAAAAGGCCCTCTGGGAGGTTGCAGACAGCCTAGATTTTTGTGGCTGAAGCAAATTCCTCCCAGAGGACCGGAGTGCGCGGGGAGGATTGTATGGGAGGAGGCGGTTCCGGAGATAAGTTGGACCCAAGCCATTTAGGGCTTTAAAGGTAATAACCAACACCTTATACTGGGCCCGGAAACTGATTGGCAAGTCATTGCAGACTGGCACAGCAAAAACAAATGACAGCAAAACCTACAGCATAAAATTTGACAAGCATAATGAACAAAAAGACGCCAGCAATAGGCACAGCCCACACCTCTGCTCTAGTAGCCTTTCTAATTAGGATCCATTAACACCTGAGATGAAACTCAATATTTGAATGCACATGTTATCACCCTGCTTTCAAGGGCTGTGGGTGGAAGCCGACATACTGCAGTTACTTATGTCGGAACACACCGTGAGGGTAATTTAAACACACAGGTAAAACTTTATTACATCTGATATAACAAGCACTGAGAAATCCAAGCACAATTACCTACAAGGTTAAACAGCAAAACTAAACTTAGCAGGAAAAGGTCATGTCCAGGACCGAACCTGACATTCACCCTGCATGGATGTATGAAGCCATTCAAAAGCAGATGTCTGGAGAAGAGGGTAAATGCTGTGGCAATTGGGGTGAAACCACAAGATCTTGCAATCTTTCCTGGCAGCCAGAGGAGGCTGTTTTGGGCAGAGGCCAGCTGGGTTTAATGCTAGGAGCTCCATGCATCTATTGGGCAAAGAGAGGGCTACTCAAACTCATCCTATGCAACTCTTGTGTGTTGTGATGAATCAGTGAGTTCCTTCAAGGTGTTATGAGTTCAACAGAAGAGTGTCATCCAATTCATATGAGTCAGAATGTTTTACATAATTAAAAATGGTCCTCAAATTTTCAAATCATACAGCCTATCAAAAAAGCTGTGTCCCAACACAATGGTTGTTTTGTGCCTCAAGTCATTTCCAATTTATGACTACCCTTAGGCAAACCTATCCTGGGGTATTCTTGGCAAGATATGTTTAGAGGGGGATTGCCTCTGCCTTCCCCAGAGGACAGGATCAGAATTCAAAATGACCTCAACAGATTAGAAAGCTGGACCAAAACTAACAAAATGAATTTCAACAGGGAGAAATGTAGGATAACACACTTGGCCAGTAAAAATGAAATGCTCTCTCTCTCTGGCTTTTTTTCGCAGACGAAGATTCAGGAAGGACTCATCCCACGCTTTCTGCAAGCGCACTGATGACTAAAAAGGCCAATCCGAGATAAACAAGTCCGGTTGCAAAAAGCACAGCAGAAGGTCTCCTTGGGTGATGTTTCCGGGTTGTGATTCTTTCTGCGTTGTCGTTTCTCTTCAAGACTTGTTCGGCGTGAGTTCTCAAATAAGGCTGCAGCATTGTGGATAGTGTGTCTCCATGCCTCCCGATGTGAGGCCAGGGCGGACCACTGTTGGTGATCAATTTGGCCAAGCCTGAGATGTTGTTTCAGGGAGTCTTTGTATCGCTTTTTTGGAGCTCCCCTCTTACGCTGACCCGTGGCAAGTTCACTGTAGAGTAGTATTTTTGGGAGGCGATGGTCCTCCATCCTAGAAATGTGCCCTGCCCAGCGCAGCTGTGTTCTCAATATCATGGCCTCAATGCTGGTGATCCCTGCTTGCTCAAGGACAGCAACATTCATCACACAGTCAGTCCAGTGTATATTTAGGATTGTGCGTAGACAGCGCTGATGAAAGCTCTCGAGGAGTTGTAGGTGGTGGCGATAGGTGACCCATGTTTCAGATCCATAAAGGAGGATAGGTGACACCTGGCTTGATGGGAGTACATGCGAAAGGGATCTAGGAGTCTTGGTGGACTACAAGCTGAACAAGCAGTGTGATGCAGCAGCTAAAAAAGCCAATGCGATTCTAGGCTGCATTAATAGGAGTATAGTGTCTAGATCAAGGGAAGTCATAGTGCCACTCTATTCTGCTTTGGTCAGACCTCACCTGGAATACTGTGTCCAGTTTTGGGCACCACAATTCAGGAAGGAAGCTGGAACATGTCCAGAGGAGGGTGACCAAAATGGTGGGCGGTCTGGAAGCCATGCCCTCCGAGGAGTGGCTTAGGGAGATGGGAGTGTTTAGCCTGTGGAAGAGAAGATTGAGAGGGGACATGATAGCCATGTTTAAGTATTTGTTTTCTGCTGCTCCAGAGACTAGGACACGGAGCAAAGGACTCAAACTACAGGAAAAGAGATTCCACCTAAAAAGGAGGAGGAACTTCCTGATAGTAAGAGCTGTTCGGCAGTGGAATGCGCCGCCTGGGAATGTGGTGGAATTGCCTTCTTTGGAGATTTTTAAACAGAGGCTGGATGGCCATCTGTCAGGAATACTTTGATTGTTTATTCCTGCTTGCAGGGGGTTGGACTGGATGGCCTTTGTGGTCTCCAACTCTATGATTCTATGATTTATTTATTTAGTTAGTTAGTTAGTTAGGTATACTCCGCTCTTCAGCCACAAGGCTATCAGAGCGGCTTTACAAATTGTTTTTTTTTTAAGCAATAGCAATTTACACATCTACACTGCAAGAAGCAGCTTCCAATGTGGGTTAGCTAATTGCCCCCACAAGCCGGGTACTCATTTTACCGAACTACGAAAGGATGGAAGGCTGAGTGAACCTTGGAGCCTGCTGGAATCGAACTTGCAACGTGGTGACTTGCAGTACTGGCAAGTCACCACGTTGCAAGTTCCTCTGATTCCTCTGATGCTGTGAGAGTTTGACTTAGAATCATAGAATCATAGAGTTGGAAGAGACCACCAGGGCCATCCATTCCAATCCCCTGCCATGCAGGAATAAACCATCAAAGCATCCCCGACTTGTAGTGAGTTTCCATAGCTAAGCAGGATTCAAACCCTGGCCTCTAGAGCTGAAGTCCAACGCTAAAACCACTACACCATGCTGGCTCTCGACATGATAGAACGACTAAAACAACCACAAAAAACCATCCCATGCTTGTATCTGTAATTATTCATGCCAAGATTTATGAAAAGCCTGTATATCCCCTTTGTTATGACCGGCTTCCACAAAGCATCTGTATCTGCTGCAACAATTTAGGCAAAGCTATTTTATAGACTTTTGCAGTTTTGACACTGGTGAGATCCAGCATGGGGCAGAGTTTTGAGCGTTGGACTACAGGCCCATCTAAACAGTGAAAATACCCCTCATGGAATTAGCTGGGAACCCTACCAGTCTATACAGGATCCTGTGCCAATTCACACTATTTGGAAGGAGGGGGGCCCAAAACGGCAAAAACAATGGGGTAAAAGCCTTCGCAGATTTCCCCGTACTTTTTCACAAACCGTGAGGGGGATGCACATTTTTGCTCATTTGGGCTATAGAACAATTAAAAAAAACTCGTAGGGAAACACAAAGCTGATTGGCTGGGTGAGAGCGGGGGCAGAGCTTGTTAGGAGGGCAAGCGCCCGCTGCTGCCATGTTGAATTTTCGCCCTAGCAGTCACTCACTAAGGCAATAAAAAGGATCAATATTTTGTTTTGCTTTCTTACAAAATTGGAGAATCGCTCTAGTGCACCAGCACACCTTGGGACGACTTTAAAAAAAACATGGTGGTGGTGAAGAACTAACGCGAGTGAATCACTCGCAGCCACCATCAGGAATGCGAGGATTATGGGGGCTTCTGAGGCCAGAAAAACCATTTAGACATGTCGCTGCTGCTGCGACATGCCAATTTACAAAAATTTACAGTTTACAAAAGAGTCTGGAGTAATAAACACCTGAGGCGAAGCACAAAAATCAATGTGTATAGAGCCATTGTACTGTACGGGTCTGAAACATGGGTCACCTATTGCCACCACTTACGACTCCTCGAATGCTTCCATCAGCACTGTTTACCCAGAATCCTAAATATACACTGGACTGACCATG
The DNA here is from genome assembly GCA_030847615.1 of Gambelia wislizenii. NCBI lineage: Eukaryota > Metazoa > Chordata > Lepidosauria > Squamata > Crotaphytidae > Gambelia > Gambelia wislizenii. The sequence goes on along the minus strand of JAUMIR010000001.1, from coordinate 495,330,626 downwards.
TGACGAATGTTGCTGTCCTTGAGCAAGCAGGGATCACCAACATTGAGGCCATGATATTGAGAACACAGCTGTGCTGGGCAGGGCACGTTTCTAGGATGGAGGACCATCGCCTCCCAAAAATAGTACTCTACGGTGAACTTGCCACGGGTCAGCGTAAGAGGGGCGTTCCAAAAAAACGATACAAGGACTCCCTGAAAGAACATCTCAGGCTCGGCCAAATTGATCACCAACAATGGTCCGCCCTGGCCTCACATTGGGAGGCATGGAGATGCACTATCCACAATGCTGCAGCCTTATTTGAGAACTCACGCCGAACAAGTCTTGAAGAGAAACGGCAATGCAGAAAGAATCACAACCCAGAAACATCACCCAAGGAGACCTTCTGCTGTGCTTTCTGCAACCGGACTTGTTTATCTCGGATTGGCCTTTTTAGTCATCAGTGTGCTTGCAGAAAGCGTGGGATGAGTCCTTCCTGAATCTTTGTTTGCAAAGAAAAGCCAGAGAGAGAGCTGTTGCGAGATGCCAATACTACGAGGTACTTTGAATTTTCACCCCTTGTGTAGATGGGCCCTAGGACTCTGGAAGACCAGGCTTTGAGTTCCTCCTTACCCAGTGGAAAGAGAGTTTGAACAGGTTCTTACCATCTGGAACTGCTTTCCATCCAAGGCTAGGCAGGCTGCCTCCCTGTTTTCATTTTTATTCAAGCAGGCTTTTAACATGTAGCTGCACTCACAGAGGATTTTTATTGGGGTGTGTTTTTATTTTAAAAACGTCTATGTTTTAAATGATTTTATTTTATTAAATTGTGATGATTTTAATCGTTGCAAATTGTATGTGTATTTTAATTGATGTTTTTGTGAGCTGCCTTGAGTCATGCTCTGGCAGAAAGGCAGCATATAAATTAAATAAATAAACAAATAAATAGCCGGGGCCTGATTCATTATCCACTGATTCAGTTATCCATGGGACACAAAACAGCACACCTACCATAGAGTCTTCCTAGAAAATGTGCCCTCTCTAGCCATTTTCTAGGTCCTCCAAGGCAACTCTATGGTATTTTAAACCAGAAGTCCCATTATTTTCAATGGTGTTCGCTATTGTCCACAGTTTTGGGTATCCACACACTCCCCCAAGCAATCCCCAGTGGATAAGGGGGTCCTCCTGTATCATCATCATCATGTATTATTATTATTATTATTAGGGTTTTAAATCTTAAGTTAAATATTGGGGGTCCACGACAGCAAAAGATATTTAAAGGGGGTCCCTGGTGGAAAAAAAAAAGGTTAAGAGCCACTGCCATAGGAAGAGGGGCAAGTTAAATCTCCACCCCTCCCGATCATTGGAAAAAGTGTTGGCCATGGTTTAGTGAGACAACCCCAGCAATAACATAAAGGGATATTTTAAATAAATATTATTATTATTATTATTATTATTGTATTTTTGTATTATTTTATTAATCTTCTATTGATTTTTTCTTTTCTAAATAGGTATAATTGAAATGTGTAAATATAATGTGATTATAGTGCGTTTAGATTAAGAGGAAAAATGTATTAGTGTTAGGATAGATAGTTTTATTTTTGTATTAGTAAGAAAACAATTATTATTATTTTTGCGTTATTGTTACAGCCTTTTGCGGACGGGTGTATTTTTCAGTAGAATGGTCTTATTCCAATAAAATTATTATTATTATTATCATTATCATTATCATTATCATTATCATTATCATTATTATTACAATTAAAAAATCCTCTACAGGTGTGATGGGCGGGACTTACACTGACTTATCCCCGCCCCATTGCAAGCCGGTGGGCGTGGCCTGTGGAGCGGTGAGTATTCAGGGAGCGCGGGGCGTGGCTTCGCTTACGCCACACCCCTTGCTGGGAGAGGGGCGGAGCCTGGCCCCCCCGCCCCTTTCTGCTGCTGCTCCTCCTCCTGCGTCGCCTCCCTCGGGCCGGAGCGGAGGAGGCTTTGCCGGCGGAGCCATGAGGCGGCAGGGCAGAGAGGGCTGCCAGGGCAAGCGCATCGCCACCGACGCCTCGGCCTCCGCCGCCTCCGCCTCCGCCTCCTCCATGGGCCAGGCCGCCTCCACGGCAGGGGCTCCCCAGCAGTACGCCCGGTAAGTCCGCCTCCTCTTCTCTTGCCCTGGGAGACCCACGGGGGACGGAGATGCGCTGCCAAGTGGTCCCCCCAAATCCCCGCGCCTCTTGCAAGCCCCCCATCGTCCTCCCTGCGCCTCTCGCCCCCCTCTGGTCCCGGTCTACGCGCGCCTCTGAGAATCCTAGCGAGGGAAGAGAGACCCTCAGGGGTCATCTAGTCCAACCCCATTCTGCCATGCAGGAATACACCATCAGACACCCACACAGAAGAAGGAGACTCCGCCACACTCCCGGGCAGTGCATTCCAGCTCTTGCTGTCAGGAAGTTCCTCCTAATGTGAAGTCGAAGGCTTTCGCAGCCGGTATCCCAAGGAAAATCTATAGTTCATCCTAAATTGAGGTGGAATCTTTTTTCCTGTCGTTTGAACCCATTGCTTGGTGTCCTAGTCTCTGGAGCAGCAGAAAACAAGCTTGCTCCATTCTCAGTATGACATCCCTTCCAATATTTCAACATGGCTCTCATGTCCCCTCTGAACCTCCTCTTCCCCAGGCCCCGCTCTTTAAGCCGCTCCTCACCGGGCATCCCGGCTTCCAGGCCTCCCACCCTCCTGGTAAACCCCCCCAGCCTTCCCTCCAAGCAGCCTCTCTTGCTGCCGGTGTCATCACGCGGTCGTCACCGAAGTGGCGGTGGGGGGGAGGAAAGGGGAGAAGATACCGGCTTGCTGAGAAATCCAATTAATAATGCCAATTGATGATGATGATGATGATGGGAATGTTTCTTTTTAATAATGTCCCTTTGTGATGGTCGTTTTAATCCTGGGTTTCTCTGGCACCCCCCAAGAAGCTCCCGTGCTTGCCCGAGAGGTGCCTACGTGCGCCGGGGCCTGGCTGCTCCGCTTGCGGGAAGGGGGCGCGCCAGGAGCGGCGGGTACCCGGAGCAGGGCGAGGGAGAGGGGATGCATCATGTTGGAGACCCCCGGGCAGCATCCACCCAAGGATGAGGCAAAGGAAAGAGGGGTCGGAGCCCCACTTGCCGGGATCTTGGGGGGGGGGGAGGTGATTGGGCTCCCAACGCAGGATTGTTTCCGCATCTTTCCCGAGGCACCTTTGTTAGGGAGAAGCAGGTCTGTGGAACTCCCGGAGACTGGCTTGGGAAGGAGAAACCCGGATGCATTCTTGGCGGTCTGGCTATCATGGGAAAGACAAGCTGACAAGACAAGATTCCCAAGATGATTTTCCTTGGTTTTTTTCCTGGGCTGTGAGGCCATGTTCTTGGAATAGTTTCCTCACAGCCTGGAAAAAAACCAAGGAAAATCTGTGGGTGACAGCCATGAAAGCCTTCGACTTCACATTCCCAAGATGAATTTAAATGGGATGCTTAGATTGAAATGGACCACAATCCCACATTGTTTTTTTTTTTAAAAAAATAACTATCTCCTTGAATTTTGGGATTTTTTTGGGGGAATTTTTTTTATTGGAGTAAGACCATTCTACTAAAAAATACACCCGACCGCAAAAGGCCATAACAATAATACAAAAATAATACTAATTATTTTCCTCTTTTCTTACTAATACAAAAATAAATCTATCCTAACACTAATGTATTTTTCCCTTTAATCTAAACACACTATAATCACATGATATTTACACATTATAATTATACCGGGGAGGAGACCATGGATCCTAAACTAGTGGCATGCAAGACATCAATGCTTGGATCTGAGAAGCCAGGACTTTACACCTGCCTGGGCTGCTTAGTATGCAACTCCTCCACACACCCCTATGGATGGACATTCATTTTGCCAATAAGAAAATCTCCATTTTAAGTTGGAAAATTTCCTCCTGGAGTACTGGGTTTAGGCCATTGCCCCCCCCCATAAGAATCCTGTCCCCCTCCCCCCATTAAATTTTCCTTCAGTTTCCAAATTTCTAGCGTTGTAGTCATTCTTTGGATTTAAGTGTTCAAAGAAAATGGGAATGCAAGGTTATCAATGGAATGAGAGAGTAAAGGGTCACCTGGAAGCCTGTGTCTAGTTCTGGGCACCACAGTTCAAGAAGGCCATTGACAAGCTTGAATGCGTCCAGAGAAGGGCGACCAAAGTGGTGGGAGGTCTGGAAACTGAGCATTATGAGGAGCAGCTTAGGGAGTTGGGTATGTTTAGCTTGGAGGAGAGAAAATTGAGAGGTGACGTGATAGCCATCTTTAACTATCTGAAGGAATGTCAGGTAGAAGAAAGAGCTTGTTTTCAGAGGATTCAAATTGCAAGAGGTTCCACCTAAACATTAGGAAGAACATCTTTACTGTAAGACCTGTCCAACAGTAGAACAGACTGTCTTAGAACATGGTGGACTCACCTTCTTTGAAGGCCTTTAAAGAGAGATTGGATGGCCATTTCTTGGGAGTGCTTTATAGAAACATAGCGTTGGAAGAGACCACAAGGGCCATCCAGTCCAACCCCATCCTGCCATGCAGGAATAAAGAATGAAAGCATTCCCGACAGATGGCCATCCAGCCTCTAAAAACCTCCAAAGGAGACTCCACCATACTTTGAGGCAGCATTTTCCACTGCCCAACAGCTCTTATTGTCAAGAAGTTCCGCCTAATGTTTAGGTGAAATCTCTTTTCCTGGAGTTTGAGTCCATTGCTCCATGTTCTAGTCTCTGGAGCTGCAAAAAACAAGCTTGCTCCATCCTCAGTATAGCATTCCTTTGAGTATTTAAACATGACTATCATGTCATCTCTTTACCTTCTCTTCCCCAGGCTAAACATACCCAGCTCTTTAAACTGCTCCTCATAGGGCATGGCTTCCAGTTGCATACTTCTGCATGGCAGGGGGCTGGACTAGATGGCCCTTTTGACCCCTTCCAGCTCTTTGATGCTATGATTCTTTAAGTCTAAATTGAATTTTTTTAGATGTGAATGATTTTCCACGTCTCTCTCTCTATAACGATAGAAATTTGGGGACTGAAGAAAAATTTAATGGGGGGGGGATTTTTATTTGGAAGGGAATAACCTCATTTTGCCTCCTCCCAGCTACACCCCGATATTCTTTCTCATGCTTGCACCCCACCAGGAGCCCTGGTGGCGCAGTGGTTAAATGCCAGTACTGCAGCCACAATGTTGTGAGTTCGATCCTACAGGGCTCCAAGGTTGACTCAGCCTTTCATCCTTCCGTAGGTCGGTAAAATGAGTACCCAGCTTGTTGGGGGCAATTAGCTAACACGTTGTAAACTGCTTAGGGAGTGCTTTGTCACTGATAAGTGGTATAGAAATATAAATGCAATTGCTATTGCTATAATGCTATTGTTCCTGCACAATATGACAAATAGAAGGAGTTCTCCCTTTCCACCAGCACTTAGTGGCTCCCCTATGTATGGGAGTACAGTACTTACTCTGAATGTTTAAAGGGACTGTCCAAGGTGCTGGACCTGTTTTAGGCATAACCTTTGGCATGTTGGATAGCTCCTTTAAACATCAGACTAAAATCCAGAGTGGATTCCCCACCCGTGCACCCACCAACATGGAAGTCATGGAAGTCATGGCTGCTTCCAGTCCTGTGGGGAAGGCTGTGGGGAAGCTGCTCGCAAGAAGCTGTCCAGTGAGTTTTGGGGCCAAGCGGTCCCATCTAAACAGAGGACTCAAATTGCTTCAGTCAGGAATCTACTTCTTCCAAGTGTGTTCCAATGTTGATTTTAGTTGTGTAATATTTTGAAATCTTGGTTACACAACCAGAAGCTTGCAAGAATGATGTCCCAGATCACTGCTGTCCACTAAATTTAATGACTGCTTGCATTATTTATATATATATATATATATATATATATATATATTTAAATTGCTCCTTTGGTTGTTGTTGTGTGCCTTCAAGTCATTTTCAACTTATGGTGACCTTAAGGTGAACTTGACACGGGGTTTTCCTGGCAAGATTTGTTCAGACGGGGTTTGCTTTTGCCTTCCTCTGAGGCCAAGAGGGTATGATTTGCCCAGTCACCCAGTGGGTTTCCATGGCTGAGTGGGGATTTGAACCTTGGTCTTCAGAGTCCTAGTCCAACACCCAAACCACTACACCATGCTGGTTCTATAATATCCCCTTACAGGGGATGCCCTAGGAGCACTGATGCCTCCCCAAACTCATTTCTTTTTATAATCTTAAAAAAAAATATTGAGTAGTTCCCTCCCCGCCAAACTCACCTCCACCTTCAGGGAGGGAGGAAATTTGGGACTTGGCTAAGGATTGGGTACAGGTTGTATCATGGAAGCACCTTCTGAAGGGGGGTTGTCCAGAGCTTGGGAAAGTTACTGTTTTGTATTTGGGAAAATTACTCTTTCTGAAATGACCCCAAACTCAGCTTTGGGCCTGGGAGAAGTTACTTGGTGGACTTTCTCCAAAGGGTTCCCTCTTTTGAAGAGCTTTTTTGGAAAAGCTTATTTGTTGCAGGCAAAGAAATAGGGAGTCTGCTGACATGAATGCAGGTCTGGGGTGAGTCTGGGGGCCGATTGTGACCAGGGACCATAAGGACTATGAAAATAATAATAATAATAATAATGAGTTATTTATTACCCGCCTCTCCCCTCAGGATCGGGGCAGGGTACATACATTGTAATACACACAGTAATACAGTACAGTTCATCACATACAATTTAATACAGTTCAGCAAGTTATACAGTGTTATACAGATCAGAAATCCCTCCAAAAATCCCTCCAATCCCTGCTCCCCCCAAATACCTGGCAGTGGCAAAAAACCCACTTCTGGTTTTTGATGTTAAAATAGCGCAGGTTGGGTCCTGCAACCCATTTATAGCGTGGTTTCCTTCTCCTGGAAGCTTTTAAGGGGAATATTTTTTTCTTTGGCCAAAGAAGGCCAGTCCAGGGAGTATGAGGGGTTGAAAGACCAACAAAAACAGGTTTGGGGTGACCCCAGGTCTGGACTGGTGTCATAGTTGCATTTAAGAACAATAAGTTTGCTGTAGCTCAAAATTTCATCATCTGTAGCCCGCATCTTCAGATGTACAAAGCATCCTAAGCTTGGGGAGATTCTGGGAATTGTTGTTGAAAAAGACAAGTTCTCCAAGTTCTGTTACCCTGAGTTTCACATCTGATGATGTGACCTGGAGTCTATAAAGCTCATCATACTGGGAAAATGAACACCAGAATACAGGGAGTGAAAGAAACCAGGGCTTATGAGGAGAGACTTAGGGAGCTGGGTATGTTTAGCCTAGAAAAAAGACGGTTTAGAGGCGATATGATAGCCCTGTTTAAGTATTTGAAGGGATGTCACGCTGAGGATGGAGCAGGCTTGTTTTCTGCTGCTCCAGAGACTGGAACATGGAGCAATGGATGCAAGCTCCAGGAACAGAGATTCCACCTCAACATGAGGAGGAACTTTTTGACAATAAGAGCTGTTCGGCAGTGGAACACACTCCCTCGGAGCGTGGTGGGGTCTCCTTCCTTGGAGGTCTTTAAACAGAGGCTGGATGGCCATCTGTCGGGGATGCTTTGATCAAGATTTCCTGCGTGGCAGGGGGGTTGGACTGGATGGCCCTCGTGGTCTCTTCCAACTCTGCAATTCTATGATTCTATGATTCTATGATCAGCAAGAAAGAAAAAGAATAGATTTTTTTTGTGGTTTTTTTCTGGGCTGCGAGGCCTTGTTCTAGAAGAGTTTATTCTTGACGTTTCACCTGCATATGTGGCTGGCATCTTCAGAGAATGGTGGTGTAGGTGTGTGTGTGTGTGGGGGGGTTATATACTGCGAGTCCCTGTTGAAGAGGATTAGCATGTACATTTGTGTATTCAGTTGTTGGATGTTCACTTCTTAGGGTGGTTGGATATGCAAGGGGGATTGCTGTCTATTTAGCTAATGGACCATTGTCTGCTGGGAAGCCCCTGTCCCTGGGTGGAGTTCATCTGCATGTGTTGAGTTTTGATTCTATTGTTTTTCAAAACTGGCAGCCAGATTTTGTTTACTTTTAGGGTTTCTTCTTTCCTGCTGAAGTTGTCCAGGTGTTTGTGGATTTCAATGGCTTCCCTGTGCATTCTGACCTGATAGTTGTTAGCATGGTCCAGAATTTCAGTGTTTTCAAATAGCATTTTGTGCCCAGGTTGGTTTATAATGTGTTCTGCTAAACATCAGGAATAAACTCTTCTAGAACATGGCCTCACAGCCCAGAAAAAAACCCACCAAAAAAAGTATGCATGCCAGCAGTGAAAGCCTTTGACTTCACAAAAAGAATAGAGTTGGAGAGAAAAGGATGGAAAGAGGACATTAGAAAGGGAATCCAGGTGGGGTTGGGTGTGCGAGGAAAGACCGAGGCCCATGGGAGGCTGGCATTTCTGCTCATATAAGTGCTAGGATGTGTCTGTGTGTCTGTGGAAATAATGTAGGTTGTAAGTAGTAAGAGAGAGAGAGAGAGAGAGAGAGAGAGAGAGAGAGAGAGAGAGAGGAGCCAGCTATGGCTGCCTCCTGTTGAATCCTGGGATTTGCAGTTTGGGGAGGGGCATTTGCAACTCTCAGCCAGAGAGCTCTTAGGCCTCACTAAACTACAAATCCCAGAATTCCACAGGAGGCAGCCAGAGCAGCTAAAGTGGAATAGTAACACTATAACAGTGTAGTCTGAAAATCTACTACAACTCTGGAGACCAGGGTTCAAATCTCTACTTGGCTATGAAAATCCCCTGGGTGACTTTGGGTAAGTCACTTACTCTCAGCCCTCAGTCACTTACTCTCAGACAGTCACTGTGATAGGTTCGTCTCCAGGTTGCCGTAAGCCAGAAATGACTTGAAGGCACACAACAACAAATACTGTATATACATAGTGGGCCCTCCAGATCCATGGGGGTTTGGTTCCAGGAACCTGTGTGGATAGCAAAAAACTCAACTTATTAAGTCCCTTATTAATTCAGTGGTGATGACATGAACATGGACACTTCAGTATCTTCCAGGAGCCCCCAGAAGGGCTTGCATGGCCTGTTGGTCACATTACAATTTTCTCTCGCAATCACATGGCCACTCACAGCTGTGGCAAGACTTTCTGGTATCCCCCCCCCCTTGCAATTTATTTTTTGACCCACAGTGGGTTGAATCCATAGATTTGGAGGGCCCACTGTATCTCCCTGTAGAATCTTAGAATCATAGAGTTGGATGAGACCACAAGGGCCATCCAGTCCAACCCCATTCTGCCATGCAGGAATACCCAATCAAAGCATTTGCAGCAGATGGCCATCCAGCCTCTGTTTAAAAACCTCCAAAGAAGGAGACTCCACCACACTCCCAGGCAGCAGCGGATTCTACTGTCCAACAGGTCTGACCATCAGGAACTTCCTCCTAATGTTTAGGTGGAATCTCTCTTCCTGTAGTTTGAGTCCATTGCTCCATGTTCTAGTCTTTGGAGCAGCAGAAAACAAGCTTGTCCCATCCTCAGTATGACATCCCTTCAAATATTTAAACATGGCTATCATGTCCCTTCTCAGCCTTGTCTTCTCCAGACTAAACATGGCCAGCTCCCTAAGCCGCTCCTCATAGGGCATCATGGCTTCCAGACCTCCCACCATCCTGGTTGCCCTCCTCTGGACACGCTCCAGCTTGTATGAGCCCTGTAGAACGTTAAGATTGTCTGGGGAAGCCCTTCTCTCTGTTTCACTACCGGCTCAAGCCCGCTTGGTGGGTACAAAGGAGAGGACGTTCTCAGTGGCTGCTCCCACACTTTGGAACTCCCTCCCCAGAGAAGCTAGGATGGCCCCATCCTTACTTTCCTTCCAGCAGTAGGTTAAAACATTTCTATGCCACCAGGTTTTTACGAACTGACAAGGACTGGAGTTGTAAGGCTGTGCAATGTGATTTTACATTTTTTAGCGGTTTTTAATACAGCTTTTAATGTATTTTAATATTTTTTGTGTTAATGCTTTTAACCTCTACATTGTTTAATTCTTTTTTAAATTTTATATTTATAGTGTATTTTTTACTTTTGGATTTTTTTTAGTTTGTATTGTTTTAAAAGATGCTGCTAGCCACCTTGGATCCCGTTGATGGGAGAAAGGTGGGATAGAAATGAATAAAATAGTAGTAGTAGTAGTAGTAAATGACAATGATGATGATGATGATGATGTATACTAGCTGGACCTGGCGTGCCATGCACTGTTAAGAAACTCTCCAAAGCATGCCCGGTAGACCTCACGACAATCCTATAAGGTAGGCTGGTAGATTTGAACCCTTCTCAGCGTTTCACACTTTTCTCAGAATTGGTTGAGAATGACTTGCTCTGTTGCTCTGCTGCCGCCGCTGCCAGTTGACTGCCTGGGTCCCATTGCATTGGCGGCGGCAGCTTTCCGCCACCACTGCCATCACCAGTTGACTGCCTGGGTCCTGTAGTAATGATGCTCAAACGCCCTCTGGGATTGTCATGGTAGAGCATACTTTATTGGTACAGAAGGCTAGTTTATATAGTCTAGTGGTCACATATACACTGTTGATCATTAGGTAAGGATTATGTTGGTACACAGGAGTACATACAGACATACTAATTACCTGAATATACAAAAAGGGTTGCAAGATACATATAGAGATAATTATCACTTGCAAGACACATACTGAAACAACATCTCAGGCTCAGCCAAACTGATAACCAACAATGGTCAGCCCTGGCCTCACATTGGGAGGCATGGAGACGCACTATCCACAGTGCTGCAGCCTTATTTGAGAACTCACGCCGAACAAGTCTTGAAGACAAACGGCAATGTAGAAATAATCACAACCCGGAAACATCACCCAAGGAGACCTTCTGCTGTGCTTTCTGCAACTGGAATTGTTTATCTCGGATTGGCCTTTTTAGTCATCAGCACGCTTGCAGAAAGTGCAGGATGAGTCCTTCCTGAATCTTCGTTTGCGAATAGAAGCCAGAGAGAGAGATCACTTGTCTAGGTACACACAGGTATAATCATTTGGGCACACAGATCTTTTCTTGGGGATTATTCTCAGTTAACCTAACACCCTCCTTGTTAATTGGGAAGATGTCAGACTACGTGCAATCCCATGGTGGAGTGGGGATTCCCGGGCATCCCGAGAAAGCAAGTAGCCACAGGTTCTCATCGCAGCAGCGGGTTTCCACCGCAAGTTGACTGCCTGGGTCCCATCACAGCAGGAACAGAAATGATATTACTGTGTAGACTTACATCATAAGTGAGAATTGTGCAGCCCTGAGACTTCGGTGAACTGGTAAGGTCTGCAGCCTTAGTAGCTATAGCCAACACTGTAGCACATTGTTTAGTCACTCCCGGTATGACATTGGAATATATAGATTTGCATGTGGGTGGCGATTGGCTGAGGGAGTGGTAGGATATGTTTCCTAAGTAGCCAATCAGCACACTGGGAAAGGCAACATACCCAAGAGAATTATATATATAGATTACTGCTGTCTTTTCCATTTGATGTCACCTACCTCTTAAAAGTCGCTGATGCTTCCATTGTTTTGAGATGCTGCTCCAAATCTAATATTATCAAAGTGGTGATTAAAACTGGGTGGCAGCAGGGTGACAGTTACAGCCACCTCCTAAGTGTTATGCAGATGTACAGAGAGAGGCGTCTATAGTTGATTAGGATGTAAGCAGAAGTTTCAGTGTTGTTGGTATTGTTTTGTGCCTTCAAGTTGTTTCCGACTGGTGATCACCTTAAGGCATACCTACTGCGGCAGGGTTGCCTTGGCAAGATTAGCTGAAAGGAGGTTTGCCGTGGCCTTACTTTGAGCCTGAGGTCACCCAGTGGGTTTTTATGGCTGAGTGGGGATTCAAAACCTGGTCTCTGGAGCCCTACTTCAGCACCAGTATTCAAGCAGGTGATAATTGGTGCTTATAAGGCCTTTTGAAAAATACAAGATTCCTTGCTTGGTACTGAGGAAAGGAGTACAGTGGGCCCTTGGTATCTGCTGGGGTTTGGTTCCAGAACCCCCAGTGGTTACCAACATTCATGGATGCTCAAGTCCCATTATATACAGTGGCATACTAAAATGGTGTCCCTGATATAAAATGGCAAAATCAAGGTTTGAATCTTGGATTATTTTGGGGGGAGGATATTCTTCAAGCTGTGGATGGTTGAATCCATGGATACAGAGGGCTGACTGTACAACATGATGGTTGCCTCCCCAGTTTTATCAATCCATTGATGTTTTTGTTGGTTGCCTAGGTGACTGTGCTGCTACATTGGCGGTTAAGAAGGGTTTTAGATGATTTGGCTCAAGATGATGAAGCATGAAGAAGAAATATATAATCTGTACTATAATCTGCCTTTGGTTATGTGGTGGGAGAAAGGCAGGATACTAAATAAATAGATAAATCACTAAATCATTAAGCCCAGTTCTTGGGGGAAAGAGATGCATAGACCGCCTGCCAATGGATTTGGGAGCCACCTTGGATCCCACTATGGGAAAAAGGTGGCATATAAATTAAATAAATAAGCTCTGGCTTTGATAGAACAGCCAAGGTAAGAAGTCCTCAACATAATGTCCAGCCTGCCTCAAAATCCCCAACATATAACTGAATATGCATTGTATACAAAATTAAATTGTGTTTCATGTATAATGCATTGTTGTGTTGTTGTTAACTGCCCTCAAATTGACTTTGACTCATGGCAAACCCATGAATGAGACACTTGCAGGACACCCTATCTTCAACCACTCTGCTCAGGTCCTGCAGGCTCAGGGCCATGGCCTCCTTGATTGAGTCATAGAATCATAGAGTTGGAAGAGACCACAAGGGCCATCTAGTCCAACCCCCTGCCCTGCATGAATACACAATCAAAGCCCTCCGGACAGATGGCCATCCAGCCTCTGTTTAAAAACCTCTAAAGAAGGAGACTCCACCACACTCCCAGGCAGCAGCACATTCCACTGACAAAAAGCTCTTACTGTCAGGAAGTTCTCCCTAATGTCTAGGTGGAATCACTTTTCCTGTAGTTTGAAATCTATCTATCTGGCATGCAGCCTTCCTCTCTTTCTGCTGCCCTCCACCTTTCCCAGCATTATTGTCTTTTCTAGTGGGTCCTGCCTTCTCATGATGTGGCTGAAGTATGGTAGCCTCAATGTAGTCATCTTGGCTTCCCAGGAGACTTCAGGCTTGGTCTGTTCTAGGACCCATTTGTTTGTCATTTTGACATGATTCACTGTAAAAGTCAATAATGCTAGGAAAGGTGGAGGGAAAAAGAAAGAAAGGAAGACTGCACACTGGGTGGATAGACTCAATGAAGGAGGCCGCTGGCCTGAACCTGAAAGACCTGAGCAGGGCTGTAGAGGAGAGGGAGTCTTGGAGGTGTCTCATCCATGGGGTCGTCATGAGTTAGGGTCAACTCAAGGGCAGTTGACAACAACCACAACCAACTTTAGGCTTCCAAAGAAAAGGCCAGGTTATCAAGGAAAGGCAAGCCCAGCAAAGCAGAAGAGTGCTTGGTTTTTGTGATTTTCAACATTTCACTCTCTGCAGACTTCTCACTGGGGAAGCGAGGCTTCATTTTGCACCCACCCCCAATAGCTACACTCCTGTTTCCCCATACCTTTAATTGTCATAACTCTCTTGCAAGATGCAATCCAAAAGTGTGGAGGAGTAGGAAGAATGGGATCTGTTTGATTATAGTGTAATCAAGACTTTATTTTGGTCATTTAGATCAAAGGGTATAATCATTAATATCCTTTTCTAGCCCAACCCAGATGTGCTGAGATGGGATCCTGATAATCCCAGAACTGCCCACACTACGGTTGCAATCCTGTACCAACGTACGTAGTCTCATTCAGCCAGGTCTCCCCCATCGACAAGTACCCAGCTTGTGGGGGCAATTAGCTAACACACATTGGAAACTGTTTAATGCAGTGTAGATGTGTAAATAGCTATTCCTTAAAACAATTTGTAAGCCGCTCTGATAGCCTTGTGGCTGAAGAGCGGGATATAAATAAATAAATAAAATTTTAAAAAATCCTGTATCTATGCCTTTCGTTTTTCCACCCTAAGTGCAGTACCTTACATTTCTCCGTACTGAATTTCATTTTGTTAGCTTTAGCCCAGCTCTCCAGTCTATCCAGGTCATTTTGAATTTTGATCCTGTCTACTCCTCCTAATTTGGTGTCATCTGCAAATTTTATAAGCATGCCCCTAATTCCCTCATCCAAGTCATTGATAAAGATGTTGAATAGCACTGGGCAGAGGACAGAACCCTGTGGCACCCCACTGGTCACATCTTTCCAAGACAAAGAGGAGCCACTGAGGAGCATCCTCTTGCTCAGACATGTATAGAATAATGTTTATGCAGGGGTTCTCTGAGACCTGAAAATTATTTCTAGGGTTCCTTCAGGATAAAAAGATTGAGAAAGGCTGCTCCAGATAGACAGTGAAACCATAAAGATGAATGAACACATACTTTTCATGGCTGAACTTTTCCATCTTTTGCATTTGATGCATTTAATGCTGTCCACCTACTAAAAAAAGAGTTGAGTTTTCATTGTTCTGAGATGCAGCTCCAAAGGGGTGATTAAAATCGGGAGGCACCAAGGCAATGGTTACAGCAACCTGCTAAGTATTATGCAGATCTTCTTATGAAGCAAACCCAGCGGCTGTGAGTAAGACAAAGGCCACTGGTCCCCCTCTTTCTCTTTCCCCTCCTTGGCAGCCCTCCTGTTCATTCGGCCCGTCTCTCTCTTGCCTAGCTGTGCAGCTGCCCAGGGGAGGAGTCATGAAAAGGTCTCTTCAGAGCCTTATTGTTCTGTTCCAAGCTGCTGGCAATCACCCAAAGCTTAAGGAACAAAGGCTCTGGGCCAGACAAATCTTTCCAGCAGGTGTTGGAGGTCTTTGGATTTTGGGCAAATGGGAATGTCTACCTTGCGCTGCCTCTCCAGGCATGGAACTAATTCTCTTATGCTTACAGCAGGGTGGAGTCCAAGAAGGGCTGTGTCACATAGGGGATAAAGGGGGAAATCTTGGAAGGTATGGTAGTTTGGGGTCACTTCCTGGTGGGGGGAAAAAGGTCTCTTCTGTGCCTAAAATGGCTCATCAAAATGATGGTGAAATTGACCCTGGGCATCAGGGGGTGTTTGGGATATTTGAGGGCAAAAATCTCAATGGGGGGTGCAGCCCCCCAAGGTCTCCTGGGAAACCAATGTGATCACCCCTGGGCACTCGCCCACACTGGACTTAAGCAAAGTTTTTTTTTAAAAAAATCTGCTCTTGGTTTAGATCTTGTGGTGTCCCCCCCCCGCCATGGTTGCCCCATGGATCCAAACATGTTGAGGCACCAGCCCTTGGGTGTGTTCAGACATCTTCCCAGAGAATCCTCTTAATAGAGTGTTGAGTAACCTTGCAAAAGGGTTCCTTGGTGGAGGTTGGGCGTGGGCAGCCCTTTTCTCTGAGCCAACTCTTGCATCAGGATCCAGACTCATTCGTTGCATGTTTCCCTGTGGTTTTCTTTGTGTAAACTTCCCTTGCTCATCAACAAATCAGCAGATGAAGACTTTTTTTAAAATTATTCAGTCTGGCTTTAAAGGAAAGGCCTTGTAAGGAGCCCTTTAAATAGTTCTGTTTTAATTGCTTTTATCTTTTAAGTGTATGTTTTAAATTGCTTTACTAGTGTATGGGATATTTCAGGGCAAAAATCTCAATGGGGGGTGCAGCTATGCTGGCAGTGGCACAATAGCCACCGATAGGGTCTCCCATGCCAGACAGGTCAAAACCGAAGGGTCTGACAAAGAGCATCAAAGGGCAGGATGGGCTCTCTAGCAACCATCGTAGGAGAAGGAAAACTCTAATCCCAAACCCGGGCAGATGGTGCTTGTCCAACCCTGTAAGGTCAACTATCTAAGAGAAGGAAACTCTAATCAAACCTACGACCCGAGGACCTCGCTGCTACCGTCCATGCTTGCAAGGCCACGGCAGATGAATCTCTAGTTTAAAGGGTGAGGCCAGTTCTGTGCACGCTGCGCTCCACCAGAAAAATCCATTGCACAGGCTCGAAGAATAAATCCAGAGAGACAGACTATTGTAGATAGTTTAATTCTATTTTACTTTTACTTTATCTTTTCAATTAGATTGTAACTGTTTTAATTTAAGTGTCCTGAGTACCAGTCTTGGGATAAATAAATTGATAGGGTATAAATAAAGTTATGAGAGCCAACGTGGTTGAGTGTTGGACTACGACTATGGAGACCAGGCTTCGAATTCCACTGGGTGACCCAGGACCCCTTGGGCAAGTCACACTTTCTCAGCCTTGGAGGAAAGAGACAGCAAACTCACTCTGAACAAATCTTGGCCAAAAAAAATGCCTTAGGGTTGCCATAAGTTGGAAATGACTTGATGGCACGTAACACCAACAATAATTCAACACAAGGGTTGCAATGTGCAGTGAGCACATTAACTTTGCACATATGTGCAAAGGGATTTATCCATCCATAACCCTGATGAAGAATCTTGGCCTCTAGGATTGTGGCCCAGATTTTTGTGGACTGAAACTCCCAGCATCCCTCACCACTGGAAAAGCTGGCTGGGACTAATGGCCGCCCAATGTGGCAACATCTGACATCTGTAAGTGCTCCGGTTCCCCAGCTGTGATTTGGAGGAGGAGCTCCATTTGCTCATCTCTTGTTCACTCCTTTTTTTTTTTAAGGGAAAGAATTTAACTGTTTAGCAGCTGCTGCTGTACTGGAAATCTATTTTCATAGAATCATAGAATTGTAGAGTTGGAAGAGACCACAAGGGCCATCCAGTCCAACCCCCTGCCATGCAGGAAATCATGATCAAAGCATCCCTGACAGATGACCACCCAAGCCTCTCTTTAAAGACCTCCAAGGAAGAAGACCCCACCATGCTCCAAGGGAGTGTGTTCCACTGCCAAACAGCTCTTACAGTCAGAAAGTTCCTCCTAATGTTGAGGTGGAATCCCTGTTCCTGGAGCTTGCATCCATTGTTCTGTGTTCTAGTCTCTGGAGCAGCAGAAAACAAGCTTGCTCCATCCTAAATGTGACACTGTGATAGTCCAACACTCAAACCACACCACACTGGCTCCTTTGAAATAGCATATGATTTCATATTTCTCAAGCCATTGAACCAAGCCTCATGAAACAAATCAAGGAAACTGTATAAAGTTTTGGATTGGCCATCTAACAAATTTCAGTCATGACTTACACAGCATTTTGGAAAGTTCAAGTGCTTATCTCACATTCAGTTTCAATCTCATTCTTAAATAGTGAGGCAGTGCCCTGAAAACTCAAATAATCACCAGATCACATCATTATTCAGATTGTGTTTCTGTTCCTGGACTTCATTTTCTTCTCGTAGCCTTTCCAGTCAAACACTTTCAGACTCTCAAATCCCCAATGACAGATGAAATTTACTTTTGTTTTACACGTGATGAGGACGATAAGGTACCTGGGGTGGGGGGAGTTGCCAGATGCAAAACTAGAGAAAGCTCCTCTCCCTTTATTCTCTCTCTCTCTCTCTGTGTGTGTGTGTGTGCATTATTTTTATTGCAATATTCACATGAACATAAGAATCAGCTATATGCTTAAGAACATCATATATAAGGAAAACAGATCAACAAACAAACAAAAAACCATAAAATCAAAGATAAGACCAATAAAGACATTAAACAAATACATATAGTGCTGGCTTGGAGTGTGGTGGAGTCTCCTTCTTTGGAGGCTTTTAAACAGAGGCTGGATGGCCATCTATCAGGGATGCTTTGATTGTGTATTCCTGCATGGCAGGGGATTGGACTAGATGGCCCTCGAGGTCTCTTCCAACTCTATGATTCTATGATTCTATGATTCTAGGTAAATCACAAAATAATAATACAGCTTTAGGACTTAAAATACCATTTTCTTATGTTCCGGAACCTTTTGTTTTAACTATCAAGTTTAAGTACAGTTACCGTCTACATCACATAAAATAAAATACATTAGTGTCATTTTTCAGTATCTCTGCATGTATTTTCTATTCCTTGACTTCCATTGTATTATTAGCTGCCCAATGTGTTATGGCTTTTTAGTTTCAACTTCCTTTTGACTGTATATTTCTTATATCAAAAATTTGTTATATATGTTAAGCCACCTTAATTCTAAAACAATAAAAAACTAATATTGAAATATTAAAGAGTGTACTGGCCTCTTTTAAATGTTTGCCCAATGCCATCATTTAATTAAGTGGTTGAAAAAAAAGGAAGAAAAATAACGAAAGTGGGGTGATCTGGGATTAAAACATCCATTTGGTCTTCACTCTCCATTTATTTTCCCTTTAAACAGTTGTGTAGATGCGGGGATTGCAAGCAGGTGTTGTTTTTCCCCTGGTTGCATGCTAAGCAATGCTTGATGGAATTTCCTCTTCTATACAGCCATTAAAAGTGCAGGACCCTTCTCCAGTTTTCAATCTGGCAACTCTATAAACCTGCACTCTGGTCTGGATTCTCTCTCTGGCTTTTCTTCGCAAACGAAGATTCAGGAAGGACTCATCCCGTGCTTTCTGCAAGCTCACTGATGACTAAAAAGGCCAATCCGAGATAAACAAGTCCGCCTGCAGAAAGCACAGCAGAAGGTCTCCTTGGGTGATGTTTCCAGGTTGTGATTCTTTCTGCATTGTCGTTTCTCTTCAAGACTTGTTTGGCTGGTGCAATCAGAGCAAAAGCTCTGGGACCCTCAGTGGTTCGTTAGGGGCCCTGTTCTGTCACTGGGGGTAGACCCATGCACACATAAGCTGATTGCACTGTGGTTGTTAAGAGAAAAATGCTCCCATGAAGAGAGGGACACCATTACTTTCTCTCCTTGGCCTCCCTGAGGGCTGCTAGCCCTGCTCTTGGAACACCAGGACTTTCATAACTTTAATCCAGCCTTGCCCACACTGTTACATAAACCAGATGCTCATACGACATCCAGACTGGGTGGAGTGTAGTTAGGGGTTGGGGGAGAGCAAAATGAGGGCATTGCCCTTCCAGATAAGAGCCCTGCCCCACAGAAATTTCCCTCCAGTCCCCACATTTCTTGCAATGCAGAGACAGATGTTCAGAATCATTCGCACCAAGAATTGTTATATTTACTGTGCTCACAGTCCCTTGGTATCACTTTGGCTGCCACTTTTCTTTAGATGTGTAAACCATATTTCTAAATGCTGAGCTGATGTTTTGGTTATTGCGATGCTAGAAATTTGGGGATTGAAGGAAAATTTCATTAGAGGGGTAGAATTTTACTTTTTTGGTGAGGAATTGCCATCATTTTTCTCTCCCCACCCCCATAGCTACACCCCTGATGTTGGAGAAATCATAGAAGACATGGCAGTACATGTGAAAGGGATCTAGGAGTCTTAGTGGACCACAAACTGAACATGAGTCAATAGTGTGATGCAGCAGCTAAAAAAGCCAATGTGATTTTAGGCTGCATCAAAAGGAGTATAGTGTCTAGATCAAGGGAAGTGATAGTGCCACTCTATTCTGCTTTGGTCAGACCTCACATGGAATCCTGTGTTCAGTTCTGGGCACCACAATTCCGGAAGGATATGGACAAGCTGGAGTGTGTCCAGAGGAGGGCAACCAAAATGGTGAGAGGTCTGGAAGCCATGCCCTATGATGAGCAGCTTGGGGAGCTAGGTATGTTTAACCTCGGGAAGAGAAGGTTAAGAAGTGACATGATTGCCATGTTTAAATATTTGAAGGGATGTCATACTAAGGATGGAGCAAGCTTGTTTTCTGCTGCTCCAGAGACTAGAACACAGAGCAATGGACTCAAACTACAGGAAAAGAAATTCCACCTAAACATTAGGAAGAACTTCCTGACAGTAAGAGCTTTTCGGAAGTGGAATGCACTGCCTGGGAGTGTGGTGGTGTAAATTTCCTGCATGGCTGGGGGTTGGACTGGATGGCCCTTGTGGTCTCTTCCAACTCTTTGATTCTGTGAACAGAAAATACAGGTTCCAGGTCCTATCTTTGGCATTGCCACTTAAAAAGGATCAGGTGGCAGATGAAAGGAGACTCCTGAGAGAAATCTATGATGACGACTATTATAATTAAACAATAAATTACACTCGCTCTCCTTTTCTCCCCCAGGGCACTTCTAGACTGGCTCCAAACAAATAAAATCAAGACAGCGCTGCTGAATGTATTTATTTTGTATGTTTCTTTGCCCATCCTTGTCCGACTGTTTCCTTCCCTGTTACAAAAGTTTGTCTATCTCAATTTTTGTAAGTATTACTACAAAAATGACGAAGTATTTTCTTGTTTGTGTTTATTATTAAACAGAAAGCTAACTAAGGCTGCTGCCACACTGCAGAAATAATGCTGTTTGACACCGCTTTAACTGCCATGGTACAGTGCTGTGGAATTCTGGGATTTGTAGTTTTGTGAGCTATCTAGCCTTATCTGTCAGAGAACTCTGGTGCCACAACAAACTACAAATCCCATGATTCCATAGGATGGAGTCATGACAGTTAAAGTGGTGTCAAACTGCATTATTTCTGCAATGTGGCAACAGCCAAAGAGGTCCCTGTTAGCTTGCTATGTGTCACAAATTAATGGGCTGCCTCAGAAGGTGGTGGACTCTCTTGCTTTGGAGGTCTTAGGCAGAGGTTGGATGGGCATCTCTTGGGAGTACTTTAATTGTGTATTCAGGGTTGGACTAGATGGCCTTGGGGTACCTTCCAATTCTAGTATTCTACGATCTGGTTGGAATCCATGCATGCCATATATGCATATTAGATATGGCTGTAGGTGTGTCTCTGTGTGTAGTCTTTTTAACTCTTAAATGCATCAACACATTCATATTCATGTTTAGATTGTATGCACATCCTCCTTATTTTCAAACTACACCAACTTGGTCATGCTTAGAGTAGGACCAAGAGCTTGATCACATGGTTATCTGTATGACCAAAAGATGTGATACTCTTGGTCTTGCTTCAGAGCTCTTCTCCAAATATTGGCTGGCATCCTGTGAGTGACCTATGCGTGCACATATGTGTATGCATGGGTCTGAACGGAACATCCACATACAGTTCCAGGGTGCAGAAGCAGAGTTGCACAAGCTGTGCCATTGCACATGTGACACCATTGCCCATTTCACATGGAGATGCACATTATGTATTACTCATTTTAGTTGGTGCATTTCATGCTTGGTTGCACGTTCAGTTGCATAGTATTGCAATTTACTAATGCAGAATAATCATGTAAATCTGTGAATGTAAAGCTACACTCCAACTCTCTGGTGCAGAATATTGGCCATTGTTTCAGATATAGAACCATAGAATCATAGAGTTGAAAGAGACCCCAAGGGCCATCTAGTCCAACCCCCTGCCCTGTAGGAATACACAGTCAAAGCATTCCTGACAAATGGCTGCCCAGCCTCTGTTTAAAAAACTTCAAAGGAGACTCCACCACACTTCAAGAAAGTGCATTCCATATCTTTCTTGATGTCACAAAATGACCTCCCTGCAGTTTTTTTTTGTGGCTTAATAGTTGGTGTGCATTTTAAAATACCGGTAGGCACTGGTGACAAAAATATGATCATTTTAAAAAAGAGCCTTGGTGGCTGGTGGCTGCTAGTATAGGTTGGGCCCGAACTATGCGGGACAGACATAAACAGTTGGAGAATAGAACTATAGCCTGTGGTGAAGAAAATGCCTCTTCTTTTTAGTGCCTTATTCCTTTTTAACAAAAGAATTAGGTCTATTGCTCTCATAGGGCCCTTCACACAATTACAATGGCCCCTCAGTATCTACTGAGGTTGGTTCCAGGACCCCGCCCCCATGGCAGTTCCAACTAGAAACCAAGGGCTTGTCTGGATGAGAAGATATAATGCAGATTGGTGTGCATTATTGCTAATTCTCAGCAGCACTCATTTGTCTCTATGGTATTTTTGCAAAACTGATTGTATGCAACAGTATCTGCATTTGTAGTGCACACGCAACCATGCCTGCGAATCAAGATGGTGGCTGAGAATACAGTGCGTTATTATTCTCCACACATGTTGTCGCTACTGCACAGTAAAAAGATTTTACTTGTAAATCAAAGGTATGCAAGTGCGACCTTCCGCTTATAAAAAGCTCTTTTGTCACCTCAGTGCAGCATATAAGCACACACTCAATAACACGAAAAATGAAAATGGCCCTTCCAGCTGCTTCCTTGCCAGCAAGCCCTCCCCCTGGCCGCACGTCTGACCAATACACTCTCCGCTTCTGCCCTCGCTGAAAATGCACAGCGTCCTGAATTAAGTGTCCAAATGAGCAATAATGTGCATTTTTATGCATTATTTTAAAAACTTCATGAAAATCCTTAAAGGCTTCCCCATGCAGTAGGTGTTTTGGGGGGCACTTCTTTCCAAATACTGAGATCTGAATCGCAGCATGTTGGGACAAAAGGTATTCTGGTCACATTCTATGACAAGCATTTTCATTATCTAGACAACCCCCTGGGCAAAACCCTCTGAAAACAGCTTTTAAAATACCTAGGAAAGTCCAGATCATGCAGGAAAAACTGGAGCCTTCTATGGCAGAAACAGGCAGCTGTCTGTGCGCATGCTCTGCTGTATCGGTGGGCGCCTCCGCTATTGTCGCTGGTGTCATGCATTGTGCTCTCTGAGGCTGGAAAGGGACGCCGAGCCTTGATCACATGCTCAGGGCCTTGTTGTGACAGCTGCCCATTCCTGCCATGGAACACAATGTAATGGGAGCGGGCGGGGGGGGGGATCCAGGACAGCTCGGGGGACAGAATACTCCAGCCAGAATGCAGAATATTCTGCCCAGTGCAGACAAGACCTTTCTTGAGCATTATCATCTTTCCAGTGATTCATGTCATCTCATGGTATCCCCATGGTGTGGCAGCCTCAGTTTAGTCATTTTGGCCAGTGGAATGACTGCCAAAACATCACAAGTGATGTAGAGATGCCCTGCTGGTCTTGGCACTGATAAGTGTGTGTGTGTGTGTGTGTGTGAGAGAGAGAGAGAGAGAGAGAGAGAGATGGTGATGCCCGCTCAGAAGCAAACCTAAAACCAAAATGTTTTTGCAGTGAGTTTTCCCTTTGGGGTGGACTTCCAGAAGCCCGAAGTATTTTTGAATCACACGAGGAACTTCTATCTCACCTCTGAACCAGGGGTCACCTTAGGCGTCTGGTGAGTAAGCCTATACCAGTCATTTTGTGGGATGGGCTCTGCCTATGAAATGCTGGACCCACCTTCCTGTGATCCTCACTTTGGTTCCGAACTGGTCCCATACTGCAAAAATAGCAAGGCAGCTGTGTCAGTTGATATCCATCTTCTCCATCTTTTTGCCTTCTTGCTTTCTCGGTGTGTGCACATTTTGGTTTTTAATAAAGGCAATAATTCATGGCAGGGAGGGTTTCATTCATTGCTTGGGACGGATGGAGCCTGCCTTCTTCTCATGGGCAATGGGAATTTTGGTTGAGCGGGCATGTCTGGATCCCTTTGCTTCTTCTCTTAGGCACGCTTTGCCTGAAAACAGGCGCAAGGAATCCGAAGGGAAAGGCTACAGCTGGTACGAAGAGGCTCTCGCAGACGATAATCCCATCATAATCTATCTCCATGGCAATGGGGGGACCAGGTGAGTAGAATATTCCAAAGCAGAAAAGCAGCATTTCCACAGTGTTGTTGTTCCCGCATGCATTGTTGGGGTAAAGAAGCAAAGCCAGACCGAGGCAGGAAGAGATTGGCTTTCTACTTACATTATAAGGAATAAACTCTCTCTAACAACAGTCCCAAGTAACAACAGGATTTAGGCCACTGTATGAAAAGCATCCACTGATAAAGGAGGCTGTCCTCTTCAGAAAGATGTCTTTAACATGAGAAGAGTGATGGAAATGCACTAGGAGGTAGATGGACTAGTATGTGCTCAGTTGTTTTTTGAATTCTTGAACGCCCAGATAGGGCTAGCATCTGGTGCAACATGGCCTACTTGATTTTGGGCTGCATCAATAGAAGTATAGTGTCTATAATAGATCAAGGGAAGTAATAATGCCACTCTACTCTGCCTTGGTCAGGCCTCACCTGGAGTACTGTGTCCAGTTCTGGGCACCACAATTCAAAAAGGATATTGACAGATTGGAGCATGTCCAGAGAAGGGCAACTAAAATGGTGAAAGGTCTGGAAATGATGCCTTATGAGGAGAGACTTAGGGAGCTGGGTATGTTTAGCCTGGAAAAAAGACGGTTAAGAGGCGATATGATAGCCCTGTTTCAGTATTTCAAGGGATGTCACGTTGAGGATGGAGCAGGCTTGTTTTCTGCTGCTCCAGAGACTCGAACACGGAGCAATGGATGCAAGCTCCAGGAACAGAGATTCCACCTCAACATGAGGAGGAACTTTTTGACAGTAAGAGCTGTTCGGCAGTGGAACGCACTCCCTCGGAGCGTGGTGGGGTCTCCTTCCTTGGAGGTCTTTAAACAAAGCCTGGATGGCCATCTGTCGGGGATGCGTTGATCAAGATTTCCTGCGTGGCAGGGGGTTGGACTGGATGGCCCTCATGGTCTCTTCCAACTCTACAATTCTATGATTCTATGATTCTAAGGCTACAAAAATCTATACAGTGTGTTAAAATACAATGTAATTCATATACCAAGTCCTTTTACAGTACAATTAGTGGTCAGGCTAGTACAGTACAGTACAATTAAACATAGTTTTATTTTTACACCCATGCAAATAATTAGAGTGGGAAATATTATCTAAATATTTTTCATATTTCTATTTTGTACATACAAACATGCACAAAGTCAACATTGGCCTGATTTATTTTAAGACAATAGTTCTCAGTATTTCTTAAAGTATGACTGAGAATGTACTTCTGGTTATTTGGTAACTTTTAAGAAATCAGTATGGTAAAAATTTAACACAGGTACAGTTATCACTGTTTTAACATAAATAGATGTAAAAACTTCAGGCTATAGTTTTGAATACACCAATAAAGACCTCGTGGCTCTTCTCACAAGGTACTTCTAGAGTTCTGTTCTAACAGGAAGAGATTGGCTTTAACTGTATGTGTAGGACAGGAGGAGGGAACTGCTTTTGCTCCCCATTTCATTGTGGGTCCCTACTTTATTATTTATTTAATTAATTTATTGGATTTATATCCTGCCTTTCTCCCACGATGGAATTCAAGACAACTTACAATAATTAAAATTCCCATTTCAAATGCTTGTCTAAATAAAAATGTCTTCAACTGCCAATGAAAAGAGAGCAGGGAGGGGGCCAACTGGACCTCCCATGGAAGGGAGTCCCACCCTCTGGGAGCAGCCACGGAGAAGGCTCTCTCCCGAGTCCTCACCAACTGCATCTGTTATGGTGGTGGGACTGAGAGAAAGCCTCCTCTGCTGATCTTAACACTCAGGCCAGCTTGTATAGGGAGATACGGTCTTTCAGATAGTCAGGGCCCAAGCCATTTAGGACTTTAAAAGTCAAAATCCGCACTTTGAATTCTGCCTGGAAACAGACTTGTTCATTTGTTGTGTGCCTTCATGTCATTTCTGCCTTATGGCAACTCTAAGGCAAAGATATCACAGGGTTTTCTTGGCAAGATTTGTTCTGAGAAGATTTGCAACTGCCTTCCTCTGAGGCTGAGAGAGTGAGACTTGCCCAAGGCCACCCAGTGGGTTTCCGTGACTGAGCGAAGATTTGAATCCTGGCCTCTTCAAGTCCTAGCCCAACACTCAAACCAGTATTATACCATACTGACGCTTAAGATTTATTCAGAGGGGGTTTGCCATTGTCTTCCTCTAAGGCTGAGAGAGTGTGATTTGCCCAAGGTTATGCAGAGAGGGCTTCCATGGCTGAGTGAGAATTTGAACCCAGGCCTCTAGGAGCCCTGGTCGAACACTCACATCACTGCACAACACTGGGCCAATCGTGGTAAGATACGTTCAGTGGGGAGTTGTCATTGCCCTCCTTTGATGATGAGAGAGTATGACTTGCCCAAGGTTACCCCATGGGTTTACTAGGCTGAACAAGGATTTGAACCTTGGTTTCTCAGAGTCATAATCCAACATGCAAACTACTATACCATGCTGGCTCAGGTCCCTACTGGATGATGGCTGGAATCCTGTTAGTGTTTTACACACACACACACACACACACACACAGAGAGAGAGAGGTTTCTATACACATTTAGCTGTGCTTTTTTTGGCCATGGCGTAACATCAGCATTCAGTCCACAGTTGCATAAGGCACAGAATGTTGTTTAATTGGTTAGCTAATTATGTGGGGGTGGGGAGGGGCTTCAGGGGTACATTCACAAAAAGCACCACAGAGTACGAGCTAGAAATCAAACCTGGGATCCTCTTGGTGTTTTACAACCGTGTAACTTCCCCTATTCATGTGGTTGTACTTTGTGGCCGTGGCGTGATATCCACGTTCATTTCACAGTGGCATGAGTGTAGCTCTACAGGTGTAACGGTTGCACATGCAGTCGTGCATTCTTGGATGGTATATAACTTACTCCTTTGTGCTTTCAGTGTGCCACTTGATTTGCTGGGATTGTGGAAGCAACCACCACTACCACCATTGTGGCACTGAGTTCCACGTAAAATACCCCACAATTCACACAATGCAAGTTTTAAGAGATCCCAGTGGATGTGGGTCAAAAAGGCATTGGATCAAGATTCAGTTTAATATATTCACCTCTCATCTCAGCATGTAAGGATAGCAGTGCCCTTGGAGAGGTAGAATGTGCTCTACTCCAGATGAATGAAGAAAGACCCTGGAGAATTCTCACTGAAACTCTCGAGAGTTCCTTGTTTGTGCAGCCAAAGCCTGAAGCCTCATCTCGGTCAAACAAAGAAATCACTGTGATAAAATTCAGCCACACAACCCCAGCATCTTGTTGGTTTTGTAGAAGGCTCTGTAAAGGGTTTGCTTTCTCATGTGGGATTTCTAAACCATCTGACTGACAAGTGGGATAAGCCAGAGGGGGTTTGCAGGAGCTCAATGCTTAGATCAGACACAGAGTGCTCCTACAAGACCTTGGCTTCTCTATGAATCAACTCACTTCTTTCTTTCCCAGCACAATGCAGGCAAGTCTATAGGACTCTTTTCCAACAGTGTATGTGAGCTAGGGATGGAAAAAAGTATTTGAAAACATTTGGATTTTAAAAATTGTTTAAGAAGGATTTTAAAATTGTTAAAAAAGGATTTTTAAAAATTGTTTTGGAGTATCAACAAAACCTGACTAGAACAATCCTGGACTGATGAGAATCTTTGCAGCTTGGGACTTATTCTGTACAAAATTTGCTTATGGTTGTTTTGTGCAGAAAGCAGCATTTTCTGCATGGACAACACCATTTTCTGTGCCAGAAAATAAAAAGCTGTTTCCTGCACAGAAAATGCTGCAATTTGGGGACTCGTTCTGTCCAAAATTTGCACATAGGTGATTTGAATAGAAAACAGCTTATTTTTTGTGTGTGTGGGAAACAGCCTTTTTTGTGCAGAAAATAATACTTCTGCACACAGTGTTATTTTCTGTCCAGAAAATGATGTTCCCTGCGCAAATGTTCTTTTACATGCAAAACAAACATGTGTGAATTTTGTGCAGAATAAGGTTTGAATAGGAAATAAGCATAAAAAACTACAGTCAGACCCCTGCCTCCGTGGAACCAATATCCATAGCTTCAGTTGTCCATGGGACACAAAATAGGGACACATACCATAGAGTCATGCTGGAAAATGCCTAGGGAGGCATCCTCTCTAGGCATCTTCTAGGTCTTCCAAGGCAACTCTGGTATGTTTTCACTATAAGTCCTTTATTTTAATAGGGTTTGTTGTTATCCACGGTTTCTGGTATCCGTGGTAAGTCCAGGAATTGAATCCCCATGGATATGGAAGTCTGACTGGTTTTCAAAGATTTTTTTTCCTGAGCAGGAAGAAAATTGCTAAAATTACTCATTGCTTACTTTGTGAAGAAACTAAGTGAAGAATTACATCCCTTATGATTTGGCACTCTTAGGCTGGTAAATGAAGCTGGAAACATGTTCTTTGGGCTCAGAGATACTGAATTGAACCCTCTTCTACTTAAAGATTCCAGCTTCTTTTTCAGTGCTGTGCATAGAATCAAAAGTTGGAAGAGACCACAGGGCCATCTAGTCCAACCCCTGCCATTCAGGAGTACCCAATCAAAGTATTCCCGACAGATGTCCATCCAGCCTCTGTTTAAAAACCTCCAAAGAAGGAGACTCCACCACACTCCCAGGCATGCCTAGTCCTAGTTACAGGGTCACTCTTGGATATCATAGCTGAGATCCTGCATCAGGCTATTGAAGCATAAATCTCTGATAGTGTACTTATGGGAGGTGATAGAAGCTGCTCCCTCTAACCAGCAGCTTCCTCCTGCACTATTGGGCAGTCCTTCAGATGGATGACTCTTTTCAATAGAGGACTCCCCAAGGTAAAGTAATACATAGAGACTGGCATCCTGTACTGGTGTAATTTAGTGGTTACATCAGAATACATACTTTTTCAGAGCTTGCAAAAGGAGGTATCTTGGACCTGGATGTGCAGCCACAGGTGGGTGTGGGCACAGCTCTTTGTCCCTGGCCACTGGTTGGCCCTGGGGATGCCCCCCTGGGTTTGTTCTGGCTGCTTTTGGTCATGGGAGGAAGAAGGAGCAGCCTCCATCCCAGTGTAAGGCTGCTCTTTCCCCCCTCACTGCTAAAGTGTAGTGATGTACGAATCAAACATAATTCACTATGCCTTGGTATGTGTCTAAGCAGGTCAGATGGCCTCACTCACTCCATCATCCACAGAGTGCTCTTTCCCTCCTTGCTAGCAGATTCTGGTGAAAAACAATATGTAAAATAACACAGTAGTTGTTTTTTCTATTACTACAAAGCCACTTGTATGGGGAGGCCCTTCCCTCTGTCCCAGAAACCTCAAAGTTAGAAATACAAAGGAGGGCCTTTTTGATGGATGCTCCCAGGCACTGAAATGCCCTTCCTAGTGAGGTTCGACTGGTGCCCTCCTTGTAGTCCTTCACTTGGCAGGTGAAGACCTTCTGGTTTCAGAGGGCCTTTGTGGGCAGACTGATCAGAGGAAAATACCTTTTGTGTCCTGTGTTTGTATTTGTTGGTGTTTTTTTTAAAAAAATGGTTATGCTTAGAACTGCTTTTAGTTTTATTGCTAGTTTAATTATAATTTTGACTTTTATATGATGTGCCTTTTTTAGTTGCATCTGTTTTAACTCTTGTAAGGTGGCTTGAATCCCAGACTAGTAAAAATGTGGTAAACAAATAAATATTTTAACAACATCATCAACAGTAACAGTAAGCATTTGTATATGCAACAGTGTCTTTTTCTCCTTTCCCATCAGTTTGCATCTACTGCTTCTTCCTCATCTATCACTTTCAAAAGTAATATAGTCAGACCCCCACATCCGCAGAACCAATATCTGCAGTTTCAGTTATCTGTGGCTGAAAAAAATAGGGACAGGTACCATAGAGTCATGCTGGAAAATACCTAGAGAGGTGTCCTCTCTGGGCATCTTCTAGGTTCTCCAACACAACCCTCTGGTATGTTTGTACCAGAAGCCCTTTATTTATTTTAATAGGGTTTGCTATTATCTGCAGTTTTCAGTATCTGTGGTAAGTCCAGGAACCAAACCCTCATGGATACAGGGGTCCGACTGTACAATATATTCCACAGGTATATACCCAAATATCTCTGTAAACTTAGAAGGCAGGGAATTTTTTCTGCCTGACCACAGATTCCAATGAGACAAGGCAATCTAACATCACAAAGATGCTGCCCTGTTGGAATGTAGAATATCTGGTACCAGCAGATCCCATGGCAGCTATCATCAGTGTCTCTACTAGGTGGGGGTTAGTTCAAGCCAAAGCACAGCCACACACCTGACCAGTGGCTGGAGAGACAGAGCCATGTCCAGGATTCCCCTAGCTGTTGGTACAGGCCGGCTTGGCGGCCTCATGGAAGGAGGTCCTAGATAGCACATTTTGCAATATCCAGAAACATACATATATAGGCAGAAACCCCACTTATTTATTTATTTATTTATTTAATATCCTGCTTTTCTCCCATGTGGGACCTGAATCAGCTAACACTGTACGTTAAAACAAATTGCTACAACAATCAGAAAATAAAAATTAAAACAAGTATTAGACAACAGTTGAACTGAAAACATTAATTTAGAATAGTTAAAAGCACAGTAAAACACACTAAGAATCAGCGTTAAACTGTTCTACTACCCCAAACAGTTACAAGCAGAAGGCCTGTTTAAATAAGAGGGTCTTTGCCTGCAGGCAAAAAGAGAGCAGAGAGGGGGCCAGCCAGGCTTCTCTTGGGAGGGAGTTCATAGCCTGGGAGCAGCCACTGAGAAGGCTCCCAAGTCCTCACCAGATGTACCTGGTGGTGGGACTGAGAGAAAGCCTGCCCTTGAAGATCTTCAGACTTGTGGTAGGCTTGTATTAATATGGGCTTCCAGATATCCTAGACCCAAGACATGTAGGGTTTAAAGGTCATAACCAGTACTTTGAATTCTGCCCAAAAACAGATTCGCAGCCAGGGAAGCTGTTTATGCCCGTGAAGTTCACCAATTGAATGGTTGCTCATGTATCTGGCAGTGATTTTTCTTAACAAAAGACCTCTCCTGTTCTTTACTGCAACTGTTATTCAGAACCATCTAATCTCTGAACTCTCTTGCAGGGCAACAGGCCACAGAGTTCACTTCACAAAGGTAGGTATTGTCTCATGCACCTCCAGAGCATCTTTGACCTCCACGCCAGCCCCAGAGAGGATTCTTGTGGGGCTTTCGCTGCTTCCACAGTGCTGTCCTGTCGCATCTTTTCTTCTGCGCATTGAGCCTTGGCACACGCAGGAGCAGAGCTTGGAGATTTCATTTTTGGTGGAGAACTACCACTTCCAGAATCCCCCTGCTAGCCTATTCAGGGACTGTGGGAGTTGTAGTCCAAAGGTGTAACCTTTCTCAAGATCTGAGCATAAGGCTGTTGCTGTGTGTGCAGTTCCCCTTGTTGCTCTATGGTTTGTGATTGTTTTTATCTTGCCTGTTGCACTGTATAGTTGGGATGAGCAATGGGTAGTCCTGGGGCTATATATTGCCCATAAGGCTGCTTTCCCAGCCCCTCTAGACTCCCTAGATTGTCCCTCTTCTGACCAAAAAATGGGGAGATATTGCCTTTTTAAGAAGGCTCCATGTATGGCAACTGACCTTTTAAACCAGGGTTACCATATTTTGAAAAGGAAAAAAGGACACATTTACCAACTGAGTAAAGGTTGCCCACCATGTTTGCAGGGGATATGTTTCCAGACTTACCATGAATTCTCAAAACCACGGGTAATAGTGAACCCCATAGAATCACGCTGGAGGACCTAGGGAATGCCTAGAGAGGCCACCTTTCTGGCACCGCCAGCGCAACTCTATAGTAACTTCTGGCAGAAGTAACCATAGAGTTGTGTGGGAGGACCTAGGAAATGACTAGAGAGGACACCTCTCTAGGCAGCTCCAGTGTGACTGTATGGTCACCTCCAGTGGATGTTACCATAGAGTTGCGCAGGAGGACCTAGAAAATGCCCAGAGAGACCATATTTTTTGGATGATTGATACTTGAAAATGTGGGTACCAGTCCCATGGATACAGGGGGCAACCTGTACTTTAAACCACTGATTGCTATGAGGGCTCTCACTTTAAACACCTTGTTATAGTGGGGGTTCTCCCATTATCTGGCCAACAAAGCTGAGGGGTAGACTCTCCCCTCCAGGAAAACAAAGCGTTAATGATATGCCAGAGTTAAGTTATGTCACAAGGATTGAGAGATGGGAGACACTGACCCAATGAGATGACCAGCTTGGGTGAGCTTCCAGTTGCTTCAAAGGAAAAGTTATAAAACCTTAGGGTGCCTGGAACATATCTAGAGGAGGGTGACCAGAATGGTGGGATGTCTGGAAGCCATTATGCCCTGTGAGGAGCGGCTGAGGGAGCTGAGCATGTTTGGCCTGGAGAAGAGAAGGTTAAGGGTGATATGATAGCCATGTTTAAATATTTGAAGGGATGTCATACTGAGGAAGGAGCAAGCTTGTTTTCTGCTGCTCTAGAGACACGGAGCAGTGGGTTCAAACTACAGAAAAAGAGATTCCACCTAAATATTAGGAAGAACTTCCTGACAGTAAGAGCTGTTCGACAGTGGAATGTGCTGCTGCCTGGGAGTGTAGTGGAGTCTCCTTCTTTGGAGATCTTTAAACAGAAGCTGGATGGCCATCTGTCGGGGGTGCTTTGATTGTTTTCCTTCATGACAGGGGGTTGGACTAGATGGCCCTCGTGGTCTCTTCCAACTCTATGATTCTGTGAGGGCATGAAGGCAACCAAATCTTCCTGATACTGACTGGATGGCCCTAGTGGTTTCTTCCAACTCTACTATTCTATGATTAATTACTTGCAGACATGTTATATAGGTTCAGGTTGGAATACTGGTATTTAAGTGGCTATGCTTGGTGATTTAAGAAATTCCTCCAGGTGACCAACAGGGAAGCTTTTGAAAACTTGGAGGAAGAGAAGTGGCAGAAAAAAGTTGTTGTCCTCTTTGAAAAATGCAGTATGCTAAAAATGAGTAAGGCTGGTCAGGCTAAATAGAAATTTTATGTGAGCTAGTAACTTGCTTTTGCTTTGTAGGTCACCTTTAATTAAAAAGAGCTTTGTATATTTGACAGGTATTAATCCAAACTAACTTCTTCAACAGGTCATGAGTGATAATAACTTCCACATCCTGGCTGTTGACTACAGGGGTAAGTGGCACTGGAAAAATCAAGTCTGCATCAACTACTGGCCATGCTGACTGGGGGTGGTGGGAGCTGTGGCTTGACACATCTGGAGGGAACCAGGGGCTTGTCTATACTCCTCACTCATAGAATTTGAGGAGAATACATTTTATCTAAAGTGATCATGCGCTGAGATGACAAAACAGACTTTCCCCCTCTTTTTTCTTGTTTCTTTAAGCTGAATATCACACTTACGCACCTTAGATTTGTTTTTTTAAAATAAAAAACATACTGTTTGGTGGCATCAACTGGTGACAATAAAAATGCATGTAATTCACTTGCGCCCACTGCCTTGATTTGCAGGCATGCCTGTTTGAACAACAAACACATATAACTTCACATGCCTGCAATCTTGGGGAGGGGGGGGGAACCATGGAGACAACTGAAAGCTGCTGTGAACTGGCATCACAGTGTATCCATAGCCTCGTCTAGACAAGCCCCCTGTCAGGGAAGATTTTGAATTGTATGGCTGCCAGTTCAAGATTGTTCCAGGCCCTGAGGCATCCATGCTAAGCCCTGTGACCTAGCAATGGCCCTGGGTGATGTTGTAAGCCATACGCATTATGTACTAGAGACAGCATGGCATAGTGGTCTGAGCATTGTACTACGGCTCTGGAGATCAGGATTCGAATCCCCACTCACCATGAAAGCCCACTGGGTGACCTTGGGCAAGTCACACATTCTCAGCCTCTGAAAATCCCATTATAGGGTCGCCTTAGGATCACCATAAGTCAGAAAGGATTTGAAGGCACACAGCAACAGCAACAATAACGTACTAACCACAGTTGTTCAAAGCTTGTCATTCAAACACAGACACAGGGCATAGTTTTCTATAGAATTTTAACTCTACAGATTGTTTAATTTTTTAAAAATAACATCTGCATTTATATTTTTAATGGATGTTTTTGTATAATTTTCAAGCTGTACTGTATTTAATAAGCTACAAGTTGCCTTGACACCCATTTTGGGGGGAAAGGCAGCAGGAGGAGAATAATTGATGATTATGATGATCACTTACTTAGGGAGATGGAATAAGGAACATTAATTCAGGCCTACTTGCTTTAGTCAACCCAAAAGGTGGATGCAGAGCAGAGTGGAGGGTGGACCCTGGCACCATAGTAACTGGGAAGGAAGGAGAGAGCTAACTAAGGATGCATCTACACTGTAGAAATAATGCAGTTTGATACCACTTTAACTGCCAGGGTTCAATCCTACAGAATCCTGGGATTTGTAGTTTGGTGAGGCACCAGCATTCTTTGGCAGAGAAGGGTAAAGACCTTGTAAAAGTACAAACCCCAGGATTCCATAGAATGGAGCTATAGAAGTTAAAGTGGTGTCAAACTGCAACATTTCTACAGTGTAGATGCACCCTTAGTAAATAAACAGAATCCCAGAAAGTCTTCTCAAGTTGCATCCATTAATCTTTGCAAATTGTAGCAAGCTGGTGCTGCAGTATGCGAGCTGGTGATCTGCACCCAGCCTTTTCCTCTTGCCCAACACTGAGCCTTCCAAAAGAGCTGTAGAATTTGCACCCGTGCCTCCTGCCTGGAAACGAGCCACAAAAACTGGAGACTCAGGGCCAGGTCTGAGATCTGGCAACATTCATGGCTGGTATACAGGTTGCCCCCCTGTCTATGCGAGGGATACTTTCCTCGACTTACCACAGATAATGTGAAACCACATATAATAGCAAACCACCATAGAATCACTCTGGAGGACCTAGAAAATGCCTAGAGAGGATACCTCTCTAGGCATCTGGCGTGACTTTATGGTCAGCTTCTGGCATAAGTTTTTTAAAAAATATTTTTATTATTATAATTCCATTTATTCATATATCAACAAAAATACACAATAGACCTTGATTAAACATATAACATAAAACATAACACAAACAATACAATACATAATTTCATTTCCCACCCCCTTCCCTCCCTCCTCTCCTCACCACTTACACACACACACACACACACACACACACACATATATAGTAATACAAACTAAATACACAATATCTCTATTAAAGTCATTTAGTTACTACAGTAGGACTCCTGTATCCACTGATTCATTATCCACTGATTCAGTTATCCACAGTTTCAGTTCCAGCACAGCTACCATAGAATCTTCCTAGAAAATGTGTCCTCTCTAGCCACTTTCTCAGTCCTTCAAGGCAACTCTATGGTATTTTAAACCAGAAGTCCCATTATTTTCAATGGTGTTCGCTATTATCCATGGTTTTTGGTATCCACGGTCCCCCCAGAACCAATCCTCAGTGGATATGGGGATCCTACTGTAATACACATCCCAAATATTGAGGTATCAGCTATATTATAAATTACTAATAACCTTCCTTTATCTTCTTTAAAAGAGTAGAGAAAGGGAAGTAAGGAGGATCTTCTTGCATAAGTTGACCATAGAGTCGCACTGGAGGATCTCTTGATGCCTAGAGTGACCACCTCCAGTGCAACTCTATGGTCCTCCAGATACCTAGAGAGACCCCCGACTGCAGGTAAGTGAAGCCATGGCTACCAATTCCACGTAAACGGGGGATGACTTGTATATTCCTTTGACCCTATGATCTCCTGCCTCCCAGGCTATGCAGACTCCACCGGCCAGCCAAGCGAGAACGGCTTCACAAAGGACATCCTGTGTATTTATGACTGGGTGAAAGCAAGGAGTAAGAACAGCACCGTAATCCTATGGGGACACTCCCTCGGCACAGGGTATGTTTGGTCTTTGGAGCTTTAATGAAACAGACCATTCCTTTTTTCTGTTGACATCTTGAAGACAGATATTATTTTTGGCATTTATTATGTGTGTGTGTGCTTATTTCTCTCTTCCCTATGTAAAATGTCCTTGTTAGGAGAATCCAAAATTAATCTAGCCTTTCAAACTCAGGAACAATTTAAAGTGGGCGAGAACAATAACTGTGTTTTCCAACCAGCCTCCCCACACGAGCTGCACCCCTCCAGCAAGCCCAACTACCTCCATTGCCCTCCATAGTCCCTCTCAAAATGGTGACAGGAAGTGACATAAGGTCATTTCCTGTCTCCATTTTGAGAGGGACAGAAGGGGAAGATTCAGGTATTTGGGGGGAGTAATAATGAGGTTTTGGGGTGCTTAGGGAAGGGGTAAGGGGTAATTTCATGTGCTTTCATGCACATGGTTTTGGGGCAAAAATTGCCAATTTTTCTTCCAAAAAAGTGGGGGGGTTGGGGGACTGGTGGAGGGCTCCAGGGGCCCAGACGTGGGGTCTTGGGGCTGCATGAAGCTCATGTGCCACCATTTACCCACCCCTGATTGAAAAGGGTGCTTCTGAGACAAAAGTCCTTCCAGAAGACCATCTTACAGATGTGTCTCCCTGCAAATGAGAGCTCCTGATCCATGCAGAAGTTTTCCTGTCTGCAATCAAGGCCTCCTGGTCTATTGAAATCCTTCCAGGGCTACAAATGACAACCCTTAGCCCAGGTAATCTTGGCTGATTTCAGGAGCTAAGCAGAGTTGGGCCTGGTCAGTCCTTGGAAGGGAGACCACCAGTAGGAAATACCAGGGATCTCCAAGTCAGGTTGGGAAAGGATCCCATCTGAAACCTTGAAGAGTCATTGGATGACAATTCTGAGCTAGATGAGACAGTGGTGCCACTTAGCATAAGGCACCTTCCTGTGTGCAAGGATTTATTTGGTTATTGTTTCAATAAGCAAGGATTTATTTGGTTATTGTTTCAAATCAATATGTATTCCCTAATTTTGTGATTCCTGACCATGTACAGTCAGTCCCATGTATCTGTGGAAACAATATTTGCGCTTTCAGTTATCCAAGAGGGACACATACCTTAGAGTTGCATTGGAAATTGGCTAGAGATGTGTCCTCTCTAGGCATCTTCTAAGTCCTCCAACACAACTCGATTGATTGATTGATGCAATTTATATGCCACCTTTCTCCCAAAACAGGACCTAAGGTGGCTTAGAGAACAATTAAAATTACAATTAAAAGCAATTAAAACAAATTAAAAACATACAAAGTAAAAAACAGATAAAAACAACATAGCAAACACACCCTGATAAAAGCTGCACAGGTGCAATTATGCATTAAAGGCCTGCTTTAAACAAGAACGTTTTTGCCTGCCAGCAAAACAAAAACAGGAAGGGGGCCAGCCTAGCCTCCTGCGGAAGGGAGTTCCAAAGGGTGGGAGCAGCCACAGAGAAGGCTCTCTCTCATGTCCTCACCAAGCAAGCCTGTGATGGTGGTGGGTCCAAGAAAAAGTCTTCCCCTGAAGATTTTAAAACCCTTGCAAGTTCGTAGAGGGAGATATGGTCTTTCAGATTTTGCATGGAGCAGGTCTTATTTTGCAAACTGTCAAAATTTGCATAGATCAGGAGCTCTTGTTTGCAGACCAACAAGGCTTTGTAAGTCTATGGTATGTTTGTTCTGGAAGTCCTTTATTTTAATAGGGTTCACTATTGTTTATGGTTTTCAGTATCTGTGGTAAGTCCAGGAACTGAATGCCTGTAGATACAGGGGTCTGACTGTTCAATTTTCTCTGACTTATTCCAATTTCCTCTTCCTTCTCTGGCTCTTCCTTTCCCTATGGACTCCCCCTGCCCAATCCCAAGTCTCTGTTTTCATTCCCTAAACTCCTCTTTCTCCCTTGTCATTATCAGAAGCCTGGTTTCTTAGGGCATCCTTTTCTACCTTTCCTGCAGCTTCCTTGGGGTGCCTCCACCAGGTTCTTCTGCCTGCCCTCTCTTCTTGACATCACTTCCTGATTTATGGTATAGAAGTGGAGAGGGAACCTGTTGTCCATGAG
The DNA here is from genome assembly GCA_030847615.1 of Gambelia wislizenii. Lineage (NCBI taxonomy): Eukaryota > Metazoa > Chordata > Lepidosauria > Squamata > Crotaphytidae > Gambelia > Gambelia wislizenii. Next base: position 495,292,951 of record JAUMIR010000001.1, on the reverse strand, counting down.
CCTGATTTGACCTTGAGTGGCTGCTCACGTGGCAGGCAGAACTTCCTCTGCCATGATCTCTCATCATCGGAGATCAGGGATACAGAAATGCTGAAACCCTGGGAGGATTGTATGTGGAGCAGGAGGTCTTGTTTTGCAGACTGTCAAAATCTGCATGGAGCAGGAGCTCTTGTTTGCAAACCAGCAAGGCTTCATATGTCTGAAAGCTGTTGCATTTGGACATGTCACATAATTTTCTTGCAGATTAACATAACCCATTATTAGAATTATTACTAGTTCAAGATTATCTCAGGCCCTGAGGTTTCTGGGCTAAACCATGAGGCCTAGGAATGACCTCTCACAGATTTGTCATTAATTCATACAAACATACACAGATGGAGAGAGAGAGAACATATTTTCCTGCTTGAAAATTAAGGCAGCTATCTTAACTAAAGGGGCTGGCTGCTCCCAGAGCAAGATGAAATGAGAGGATTATTTCTTCTCACTTATTTAGGGAGATGGGATAAGGAACATTCATCTCAGGTAGCAATCTAGTTTACTTGCTTCTAGCCAGAAGGCAAATGGAGAGGGGAGGGTGATCCCTGGCACCACAATGACTGGGAAGAAGGGAAGAAGCTAACTAAGTACTGTACAGGTCACCCGCTGTATGCATGGGGGATATGTTCCTAGACTTGAAACTGCAGGTAATAGCAAACTCCATAGAATCTTGCTGGAGGACCTAGGAAATACCTAGAGAGGCCAGCACTCTAGGTATCTCCAGCACAACTCTATGGTAACTTCTGGCAGAAGTTACCATAGAGTTGCACTGGAGGACCTAGGTAATGCCTAGAGAGACCATATTGTTCAGATGATGGATAATTTAAACTACGGGTTCTGGTTCTGCATGTACTGCCTGGAGAGTTGTTGCGAGTTGCAGCAACCAGTCAGTGAATCCTTACAAACTGTAGCAAGCTGTTGCTCCTCTTTATTTGTTTTCATGGAAAATCATTCCATCACATAAAGATGCACCTACCATCTAAAATGATTAAGCCTTGCATCTGTTGAGAAGACATGGTCAGTTTCTTCCCAAAGTGCATTTTGCCACTGGGAGAGCCTTAACTCCCTGTTTCTTATCTCCTTGTAGAATCGCAACCAATACGGCGAAGAAACTGAAAGAAACAGGTAACCGCAGATAACTATGGAGAAGGAAGGGTCAGACCTTTTTAAGGGGAAGTGCTGTGGGTGGGTTGTGTGTTGTGGGAGGAGTTTGGGAGAGTTACGATTTTGGATGATAACTCCCAGAACCCTGCAACCAGTAGGGCTATGCTAGCTGGAGGATTCTGGGAACTGCTGTCAAACAAAGTAACTTCCCCAAGCTCTGCAAAAGAACTGCCAACAAAATGGGGAGGACAGAGAATCATAGAATCATAGAGTTGGAAGGGACCACAAGGGCCATCTAGTCCAACCCCATCATGCAATGCAGTAACACACAATCAAAGCACCCCCAACAGATGGCCATCCAGCCTCTGCTTAAAAACCTCCAAAGGAGGAGACTCCACCACACTCCCAGGCAGCAGCAGATTCCACTGTCAAATAGCTCTTACTGTCAGGAAGTTCTTCCTAATATTTAGGTGGAATCTCTTTTCCTGCAGTTCGAACCCATTGCTCCGTGTCCGAGTCTCTGGAGCAGCAGAAAACAAGCTTGCTCCCCCTTCAATATGACAAGTATTTAAACATGGCTATCATGGTCAAACTAACGTATTTCCTCCCTGCCCATTTTGAGCAGAGAAAACGGGCAAAGACTTTGGTATTCTCCCCACATGCTGCTCCTGACACAGAATTGCATGTTGCTTGACCAAAGTTTAGACCAAAGTTGGGGAATGTGCCGACTTTTGTCTCTTGTTGGCTACAGTTCCCATCAGCCCTAGGGACTGCAACCAGTGGTGACACATGATGGGCGTCGTAGTCTCTGGAGGCCTGTGCACCCCTCCTCCTGTATTAGAGGGGGAAAGAAGGAAGCCAGAGAGAAGGAGCGTTATGAATATCGCCAGATGATCTCAGGAAGACGGGTGTGACTGCACCCAGGATATAATTTGCAAAGAAACTCTGCTCTTGTTTTATTGGAATCTGCTTTAGGGCCACTCTTGGTTTCTCTTCCCTTTAATCTAAAACTGTGATTGAAGGTTGAGTCAATCTGGTTTAACCTGGAGGCTTTGTGTAGGATGCCTCTTCTAGACCTGGGTGTCTCGTTTTGCAGGTTCTTGTTTGCTTTGTTTTGTAGGGTGGGGGTGGGTGGACTAAAGGCATAAAGAATAAGAGTTTTTCCTTGTCTCAAAGTCCTCCCCCTCCAAGTTTCATCCTTTGTGTTTCCACTCCCCCCCTCCCAAGATGGAATCATCGTAGATGCCATCATTCTTGAGGCTCCTTATACCAACATCAGAGACGCTGCTGCCAATATCCACTTTACAAAAGTAAGTCCGTGCGTTCTTCTTTCAGCCGCACAGGTAACCTCAGATTCTGTCTGCTCAACAGTGTGGCTGAGTTGCTGTGAAAGTCATGCAATGACGGAGCTGGATTATCAACAGCTGGCTCCGTGGGTGCAAATGGCTCCAGGGCCCTCGCTGGCTAATAGCCCAGTGATGAAGGAAGAAAGGCATTGCTGGCTTCTCTTATCACTTGAATGATTGCAAAAAAGCTGAATGGGATCAGGCAGCTAGTCTCACTGTAGCTGCAGAGTTTTAAGTGGGCTCACATGAGGATATGGCTGGGCTGTTGTCTCTTGCACTTTTTATATTATTGCTTTATCTGTTTATTCATACTTTTATTTTTTAATTTAAATTAATTTGCCACCTCTCCTGGAATAGGTCACGCGTGTGCAGAAAGGGTCCCCTGTTTTGTTCGGCTATGTTTTGTTTGGAATTTCTTGAATTTGGCCTGGCATGATGGCGTGCCTTGGCTCGCTTGCTTGAGACCTCAGAGGCAATTGGATGCACCAAGTTAGCAACCACTGAAACGGAGTTCTGTGTGTGAGTGAGACTGTGCAGACAGTGTGAAAGGTCAAAGCTGCAAAATTTTGCTTTTTTTGATTATAACTTCCAGAATAATCTAGTCAGCCTGGTCAGTGGACATGCTAGTGGAGGATTTTGGGAGCTATAATCCCAAAAGGCACCCTGAAAGCTGTGGTCCTTTCCCGCCCATTCAAATGTAGCTATGTAGTGGAAGGGGGAGCCAAGACTTATGTCTGAGGCCGTGTAATCCTTTTGTCATTGCTATTGCAGGGAACAATGCAGGGTGTTGGGTTTTCCATGTTGGCTTACTTACTACAATCATAATTGCTCATCAGAATTTACATCAATGGAAAACTGTCAATTCTTAAAGGCTTTATGCCTTCTGTGACTATTTTTTTTTCTTTCCTCTGACCAGATCTACCGCAAGTATCCTGGTTTTGAATATTTAGTCTTGGATACAATGGCCCGAGCCGACATGTACTTTCCAAATGATAAAAAGTAAGTTCCTCCCTGCCTGCCTATCTATTGATCTATTGATCGATCGATCTACAGGTTGAGTCTCCACTTTCTGAAATGCTTGGGTCCAGAGGTATTTCAGATTTTGGAATACATGCAAATACATAGAATAATGAGATATCTTGGAGATGGGACCCAAGTCCAAATATGAAATTCATTTATGTTTGATAAATGAAAAGAGACCAGTCTCTTCTGGCAGGCCTATCCAGATGATTTAAAATTGTGAATTTTAAATTGTGTATTGACTGTTTTAAAATGTCTTGGTCTTACTTATTCTTTTAAACTGATATATGTTTTTAACTGATAAGTGTTTTTAACCAGGGTTATGTTTATGTGTTAATTTGTTGTTCCCTGCCTCAATCCATAGGGAGAGGCAGGTAAGAAATAATAATAATAATAATAATAATAATAATAATAATAATAGTTATTATTATCATCATCATCATCATCATCACCCTGTACACATAGCCTGAAGGTAATTTTATACACAATATTTTTAATAATTTTGTGCATGAAACAAGGTTTGTGTACATTGAATCATCAGAAAACACAAAAACATAAAATGCCGTGTCATGTTGGTGCTCAAAAGTTACAGATTTTGGAATATTTCAAATTCTGGATAAGGGAGACTCATCCTCTATATAATCTACTCTACTCTACTCTTATCTATCATGTTTATTTATTGCCTCTCAGCGCACCAGGGCCCCTGAAGTGATACACAATAGATAACTGTTCAATGAGCTGGGCCTTGCCTTCGGCATAAAGGCTTATAAAGTGCATACCCTCCAACATTTCACAGATGAAGCCTGTGGCCTGAGTGGTCAATCAGGGAGTGACCAAGGTGGCAAAGGTTATTAAAGAAAAAAGACTGACAAGCTAAGCTAAGTTGCTGCAGTTTGCTTTTACCTGAGCCTACTGGGAAGGGTGACATGTCATCCTCCCCCTCTTCTCTCTCCTCTGCTGTGAACTACTTTTGCAACTCAGCTTGCAGCAATTGAAATAAACTGAGGAGGATGAGGATGAGAGAGAAACTGGGATATTTAAAAAACAGCTACAAAGGTGAGAAGACAGAGGATTAATTGTGACTCTCCACTGAGGTTTCACTACTGTCCATTCGGGGGGGGGGGTTTCAGCTTCCCTGGCACACTGGGGGAAGACAGAGCAGTCTCTACCCTAAGTTGTTGTACATCCAAACTGAGGGTGTTGGGTAAGGAGGTACAAAATACCCCCTTCGCAATTTTAAAGAATACATATATGGGGATAACATTGACCAAAGGGGGAGGGATTTATGCCTGTGTATGTCAACAGAGAGCCAGTGTGGTGTAGTAGTTTGAAGTTCGGACTATGATTCTGGAGACCAGGGTTCGAATCCCTGCTCGGCCATGGAAACCTACTGGGTGACCTTGGGCAAGCCACACCCTCTCACTCAGAGGAAGGCAAGGGCAAACTCCCTCTGAACAAATCTTGCCAAGTAAACCCTGCTGTAGGTATGCCTTAGGGTCGCCATAAGTCAGAAACGACTTGAAGGCACACAACAACAATAACAACAACCCTGTCAGGCTTGTAGCCAGAAACTGCACATTCTAGGTTGAGAGGAAACAGTGGTTCCTGCTTCAGAATAATTATTCTACCTCTTAGTTTTAGATGGTTGAAGGACCAAACAGGATTTCTTTAACAGGATAATAAACCTAACTTTATGGCTCTGGGCTGCTCTGTGAGCCAATGAGAGGGGCCAACAACAAAGCAGGATAACAGTAAAACAAACCAAAGATTTGATTCAACGTCCTTTTCTTCCCCCCATCTATAGTGTCAAAGTGTTGTCCAGCCCTCTCTTGATCTTACACTCAGAAGATGATAGCGTCTTACCTGTACAGTTTGGAAGAAAGGTAAATTTAGAACCATTTCTATTTCTTTTTAAAGGGTGGGGGAAGTGACTGCAGATGGAAATCTCATGCTGTTTCCTACAGCGCACTCATGCCTTAGAATCATAGAGTTGGAAGAGACCACAAGGGCCATCTAGTCCAACCCATTCTGCCATGCAGGAATATACAATCAAAGCATTCCCAACAGATGGCCATCTAGCCTCTGTTTAAAAACCTCCAAAGAAGGAGACTTCACCTCACTCCAAGGCAGTGTATTCCTTCTCATGATTCTATAGCAATCTTGAAAAGAGGCCAGTGTGCCCAGTGCTTCTTGACCTTTTGGTCCTTCAGATGTTCAGCTGGGGGTTCAGCTCCCAGAAGCCCCAACCAGCATGGGTTACTGGCCAGGAAATTTTGGAACTGAAGTCCAAAAACTACAGGAGGGCCAATGACTTGAGCACCACTGGCTTAGCCTATTTGGTCGTCTCTGGCTTTTCTTCGCAAACGAAGATTCAGGCCGTACATGCTTCTATTAGTCATTTGTGGCACAAAGGCTTTTTTTACATGGCACACAGTTAAACTGTGGAATGCGTTGCCACAAGATGCAGTTATGGTTGCCAATTTGGATGGCTGTAAAGGGGGATGAGATAAATTCATGAAGGTTAGGGCCCTGAGTGGCTGCTAGTTATGATGGAAAGATACATAATTTGTAGAACCTGAGCCAGTATGTCTCAGTGGATCAGTTGTTGGGGAGTGTGAAATGGAGGATGCAGTTGCATTCAGATCCTGTCTGTGGGCTTCCGATACACAACTGATGATAGAATCATAGGGTTGGAAGGGGCCTCATGGGCCATCAGGTCCAACCTGCTGCTCAGTGCAGGATCTCCAGCTAAAGCATCCCCAGCAGGGAGCTGTCCAGCCTCTTTTTGAAGATGTCCAGAGGAGGAGACCCACCACCTCTCTAGGCAGTTGGTTCCATTGCCAAACTGCTCTTACTGTCAAGACGTTCCTTCTGATGTTCAATTGGAATCTACCCTCCTCTAACTTCAAACCCTTAGATCTGATCCTACCCTCTGGGCAGAGAGAATAGACCTTCCCCCTCCTCTCTGTGAGGCAGCCTTTGAGGTGCTTAAAGAGGCCATCATGTCACCCCCTCCGTCTTCTCTTCACCAAGCAGAACAGGCCCAGCTCCTTCAACCTCATTTCATGTGTCTTGTTCTCCACACCTCTTACCATCCTCATTGCCTTCTCTGAACCTGCTCCAATGTGTTTATATCCTTCTTAAATTGAGGCACCCAGAACTAAATGCAGAACTTCATATGAGGCCTGACCAGCACAGAATATAGTGGGACTGTTACTTCCCTCACCTTGGAAACTATGCTTCTATCAGTGCAGGCTAAAATAGTATTCATTTATTTTTATTTTTATTTTGCTGCAGCATCATACTGTCATGGTGTGAGCAGAATGCTGGACTAATTGGGTCTTTGGTCTGATTCAGCAAGGCTGAATTTGTTTGTTTGATCTGAACGAGAGACAAAGGAATGGATTCTTCTCCCATGTAGAAAGGTACCATGTCTGGTCAGTCAGGATCATCCTGCCTTGCCTTAGATTAGGGGCTGCTGATAAAACATGTTGTAGGTTGCAAATTCCAGGTTATCAGGTACAGAGAACAGCTAGCATCCTGTTCGTAACTTAGGCATCCATATGTTCCCTTGTAACTTTGCACCCTCCACATCTCCTTGAGCTCTCAGACCTCCCATTACTTACTTATTTATTTATTTGGACTGAAAAATCACTCGTAACCACCCAAGCTGCCACAATATTATTTTCTATACCATACCACTGTGTTGACTGAGCATCCAGGAAGTTAAAATTAGAAGTTGCTCCAGTCACACATGTGATGGTGTGAAAATTAGCCTTCTCCCCTGCCACAGTTGCCCACTGTTATGCCATTACACATGCCCCAGTTTTGTAAGTGGTTTGGAATAAGGTTACAGGAAGCCTAGTGGCATTTTTGGAATATATTGGCTTGCATCCTGTGGGTAACTTCAGCATGTGCAAGATCCCCCAAAACTGCTTTGGACATCTGACCTTAACAGATTGGAGAGCTGGGTCAAAGCTAACAAAATGAATTTCAACATGTAAGATACTAACTACATTTAGGCAGAAAAAATGAAATGTAGAGATATAAGATGGGTGACACCTGGCTTTATGGCTGTGCATGCAAAAGGGATCTAGGAGTCATAGTGGACTACAAGCTGAACATGAGTCAGTAGTGTGATGCAGCAGCTAAAAAAGCCTATGTAATTCTAGGCTGCATCAATAGGAGTGCTGTATAGTGTCTAGCTCAAGAGAAGTAATAGTGCCACTCTATTCTGCTTTGGTCAGACCTCACGTGGAAGACTGTGTCCAGTTGTGGGCACCACAATTCAAGAAGGATATTGACAAGCTGGAATGTGTCCAGAGGAGGGTAACCAAAATGGTGGGAGGTCTGGAAGCCATGATGCCCTATGAGGAGTGGCTTAGGGAGCTGGGTATGTTTAGTCTGGAGAAGAAAAGGTTGAGAGGTGACATGATAGCCATGTTTAAATAGTTGAAGGGGTGTCATACTGAGGATGGAGCAAGCTTGTTTCTTTGGAGGTTTTTAAACAGAAGCTGGATGGCCATCTGTCAGGAGTGCTTTGAGCGTGTCTTCCTGCATGACAGAATGGGGTGGACTGGATGGCCCTTGTGGTCTCTTCCAACTCTATGATTTTTTGTCCAGTGTGGAAATCCATATTCAGTGATGTTTGCAGAAGCAGAGTTGCACACCCAGTGCCCTTGTGCTTTGCACATGGCGCATGCAGGGGTGCCTTTCTCTGCCCATTCAGTTGTACACTGTTGCAATTCACTATTGAACAACTGTCACATAACCCTATCATTGTATGCTTACATTCTCTCACCATGAGGGATGTTTTGGGCTGGTATAAAGGATGCCAGGCTGAAAACTGGAAAATGCTTGTGTCCCTTTAAGGGTTGCGTAGAAGAGGGAATTTCAGCATGTATTGCTTGTCAGGCAACCAGGTAGCAGGCATGGACATGTTTTTTTTTTAAGAAAAACACAACACTCTCAGCTGCTTAAAGCTGTTTTAATTCACTCAAATTGTTGAATATGTTTTCATCTTGTTTACATTATTTATTGGCTTTAATTTGACATAGTCTCAATTTGAAGTTGAAGGTTTTCACGGCTGGCATCCATAGATTTTCCTTGGGTTTTTTTCCGGGCTGTGAGGCCATGTTCTGGAATAGTTTCTGACATTTCACCTGCATCTGTGGCTGGCATCTTCAGAGAATGGTTGGGTAGGAGTGTATGTGGAGTTTATATGCTGTGAACCCCTGTTGGGGAGTATATGTAAATTTGTGTAATTGAATGGTTAGTTTCTGGGTATAGAAATGCAAGGCTCATTAGTGTCCCTTTGGTTAATGGGCCATTATCTGATGGGAATCCTCCTGTCCCTGGGTGGAATTCCTTTGTAAGTGTTGAGTTTCGATCCTATTGTTGTTCTTTCCTGTTGAAGTTGTCCAGGTGAAGCTATTGAAATCCACAAACACCTGGAAAACTTCAACAGGAAAGAAGAAACCTTAAAAGTAAACAAAATCTGGCTCCCAGTTTTGAAATACAATAGAATTAAAACTCAGCACTTACAAAGGAATTCCACCCAGGGACAGGGGGATTCCCAGCAGATAATGGCCCATCAACCAACCATCAGCCAAACAGACACTAACGAGCCTTGCATTTCTATACCCAGAAACTAACCATTCAATTACACAAATTTACATATACTCCCTAGCAGGGGTTCACAGCATATAAACTTCACATACACTCCTACCCAGCCATTCTCTGAAGATGCCAGCCACAGATGCAGGTGAAATGCCAGAAGTAAACACTTCTAGAACATGACCTCACAGCCTGGAAAAAAACCAAAGAAAATCTATAGTCCCAATTGTTTAGATTGTTTAACCTCTTTGCTGCCCTGAGATCTCATGATAAAAAAAACAGGATAAAAATACTTAAAAAAAAAAGATTGGAGTAAACCAGTGGCTCTTTACCTTTCCTTTACCAGGGACCCTTTTAAATATCTTTTGTTGCCCCAGATCCCCAAGACTTAACTCAAGATTTAAAACCCTAACAACAACAATAATAATACCTGATAATAGTAATAATACAATTACACCATCCTTTCACGATCCCTCAGAGGCACTGGACGGGGAGGAAAGAGTTTTCTCCTGCTTCTTCCTGCAACTTTGTGGCTGGAGCAGATTGAATGGCAATGTGCAGGCCAAGCCAGCCAACCTTTGCCTCAGCTCCTGTATGTTGCTGCTCCACTGCAGGCAGGTAGTGGGCTGAGCAGCCTTCAAGCCTTTGTGGACCCCCTGTGAGGACATTGCGGTCTCCTGGGGGTCCCTGGACCACAGGTTAAGAACCATTGGACTAAACCATTCCAGATTTGATCGACCAACAATCAGTTTCCAACAACTGGAGATCATACGATCAAGTCTGCATCCGAGTGCCAGCGTCTCACTCCTTCCCTTTTTCACAGCTCTTTGAAATAGCCTACAACGCCTCTGAGAAAAAGGACAACATCCAGTTTATTTCCTTCCCTGCTGCCATGGGCTTGGGCCATGACCACATTGCCAGTAACCCTGAACTCCCTTCTATTGTGAAGTAAGTACATCTGAGCCTCTGCAGTACTTTGGTGGAACTGGGATGGGAGAACCATTGTCCTTTCCTGTAGTTGGAGGCACTGCAAGGACATCGTCTGCAGGACTTTACAAGAATCCCTGGAGGTCCCTGTGGTTGCCTCGCTCAGCGTATCCAATGACACTGGGGATCAGCATCCTCAGTGATTCCCCCCTCTCTCTGAGATGGAAATGGCCATGTTGGGGGGCTGTGCTTCTTAACAAGGAATGGGACGTTTCAGTGTGGCCAGTTCAGAGCGGTCAGTTCATTGTACCCATTTTGGTGTGACATGGTTCTGCTTGCATAATTTTGTCAAAAAAAATGTAACCAAAACCATTTCTGTTTGTTTGGGATTGTCTTGCAAAACCATTTGGGTACGGCTTAAAGTTAAGGTAAGGGTTTAGGGTTATTATCAATTGATATGATTGGTATTGGTTATTGAATATTAATAATAACCCTAACCTTAACCCAAAAATAGTTTTGCAAGATAATCCCAACCAAATAGTAATGGCATTGATTGCATTTTCTTGACAAAATGATCAATTATCAATTGATATGCAAGTAGAACTGATATGCAAGCAGAACTGCGCCACGCTGAAATGACTGCTCTGAACTGGCCGCACTGAAATACTGAAATCCTACACCTGGTTTGGAGGGGTGGCATTGGGAGACACAGCTCTAGAGATGTGGCTACATGATACATGTCTCTGGATACAGGACCTCAGCCTCAGATCAGGGTTGCAGAAGCAGCAGGACTGCGCAGGAGCATTCTTGGCTGATATGCCTTGGCCTGCCCCTGCTGCAATTGGAGGCACTGCTCCTTATGGTTGTGCCTCTGATCGCACAACCTTACCATGCAACACTAGGGTCACATAGGAAAACCAACACATAATTGTGGATGTGGTGATTTATGCAACACAACCCCAATGTAGGATCTCTGCAATGGGGTGTACTTCCCACTACCCTTTGCATTCATTCTGAAAAAAACATGGTGGAAGGCATTGCTCTCAGTCAGGGTTGCTAAACAAGGGGCTTGTCTATATAGCAAAACCATTCCTAGTCCTTCACAGCTTTTCCTGTATTTTTAAAAAAGCTTCTGAAGGAAATCACATTACCATTTGTTGGGACAACCAATTCACTTTGCTGCGCATTCCTGATAAGAGCGGAAGTGGAAAATTGATTGTGGGGACAGAGCTTGATGGCAAGGCAAGTGCCTGGAACTGCCATATTGGATTTTCAGTGTACCAATTGTGTGCTGAGGTGATGAAACAGCCTTTTAAAATTTTGTTCTCGTTATTTAAGCGGAAGATTGCACTTCTGCAGCTTGGATTTGCTTTTTTAAAGAAATACTGTTTAGTGGTGGCAACTGGTGACAATAAAAACATGAGTAATTCACTCACGCCCGCAATCTTGATTTACAGGCATTCCCGTTTGAACAACAAACTCGTATAGCTAACCATGGGGACAAATGAAAGTTGCCACAAAATCAGCGTTACTGCGCATCAATCCACATTTTATTGCCTCGTATAGACAAGCCCCAAGATTTCCTGGAACCATTGGGTTGTGAGAAAGGTTGCTAAGGGTTCTGAGAGAGATCAGGACTGAACAGAAGTAAACTTTTTTTAAAGCTGTAGATAAACAGTTGTCCTTCCACATTTGTGGGTTAAGCATTTGCAGCTTACTGTATTTGCTGCCACTGCGTCTGCTGCTGCTCTCTGTGTGACCAGAAAAATGTTCTCTCTGGGCATTTCTAGGTTTTCCAGCATGTGGAAGTTGACTATAGAATTGTGATGGAGGATGTAGAAATGTCTAGAGAAGTTTTCTCTGAGATAAAAAAAGCATCCTATATTCACGTTTCCCCCCACTTTTGTGGGGATCCTGTGCCCCTAACCCTCATGAAAGTTGAAGGCCAACTGTCATTATAAAAATTATGAGACCTGAAAATTAGTTCAAGGGTTCCTCCAGGGTAAAAAGGTTGAACAGGGCTGCTGTAAGTCTACCCCACAACCAGGGCATCCTATACATACCTGTTTCGGGCTAAACTGAAAGAAAATCAGCCAATTCTTTTTCTGCCCTAACAGAAATTTCCTCAAGAGCATTAAGTGACATCTGCCATGAACCTTGAGACCACACCATCAAGGAGATCTTTGATTTCAGACCCCAGACCTGCCACAGATAATAAAAGAAATGGTGGTATGACAAGTGTGGGTTTTGTTTTATTTTGCCGTGCTGATTTTCAGGAATGTACAATTCTACCCTGGAAGCAACAAGACAGTGTGCAATGGTACAGTAACAACACAGAGAGATGCTTTGGGGCCTTGCAAAAAAAATTGCATCCTTTGTACAGATGCATCTACACAGTACGTGGGGATCCTCTAAGCAGTTGTGAACAGAATACTCATCTGCAAGCCGCGGTGGGTATCTGCTCAGGACACATCGGGCCATTTCCTGAAGAGATGTAGTAGCGCAAGGGCCATTGAACACATAGCACCTGTGATATATACCATGGGGTATATTTTTTTTAAAGCACGTTGGTCAGGCTATTTGGAAAGATTACAGAGAAGTTAGAGCTGGCTCCTACATTAACCTCTTGAGGGAAGATCTTTGACGGCCACCACAGCCAAGGTAACTTTGAGATTCAGGTTCCTTTTGCCATGCTGCCGTTTTATCACCTCTCACGAGCAGGTGCTGTGATCTCTGCTAAGCATTCACCCACCAGAGATAGGTTCTTAGATTTCTCTCTCTTTCTCTTTCTTCTCTCTCTCTCTCTCTTTCTTTTTTTTTAAACAAAGAAGATGACTGGATGGAGTTAATCTTGCCATAGGTATGTCTCACAGTGTTAATTAGAAGCAGATTTTATCTGTGGGCCCATCTGGCTTGAGAGACAGTGAGTTTATGACTTCCCACACACCCATCTCTTCCTCCCCAGGATCATGGGAACTGGTTTTGCAGAGGCACACAGAGTTCTAGTTAGAGAACTCTCAAGTGCTTCACAGAACTACAAAGCCCAGGATTCCAGGGGAAGAGAAGGATGACACTGAGACCAAATTTAACATTTGTAAAGCACACACTCCCAACTTATCTGCATTTCTGCAGAGTTGCCAAAAATCCTCCCATTACCCTCAACACTTACACGCAAGAAAGAAAAATAGCTGGTAACATCTACTAGGGTTATTGACTAGGCCATGACAGGGGCATGTTTCCCATCACATCCAGGACAGCAATGAGGACTGCATTCACATGTGCAGCTTCTCAGCTGTGTCGTTGGCCAGCATCTCGTCTGCCACGTCCCGGGGCACGTGGGGCGGAGGAATCTTCAGGTCGGAAGGTTCTACGTGCCAGATGTCCCGAGCGTACTCTTTGATGGTCCTGTCACTGGAGAACTTCCCAGAAGAAGCAATGTTTCTGATGACCATTTTGGTCCACTCCTTGGTGTTCTGTGAATGAAAGGACCTGTTAAGAACCTGAATCATGGAATCATAGAAATGGAAGAGACCATAAGGGCCATCTAGTCTAACCCCCTTCTGCCATGCAGGAATACCCAATCAAAGCATTCCCGACAGTTGGCCACCCAACCTCTATTTAAAAACCTCCAAAGAAGGAGACTCCACCACACTCCCAGGCAGCATGTTCCACTGCTGAACAGCTCTTACTGTCTGGAAGTTCTTCCTCATGTTTAGGTGGAATCTCTGTTCCTGTAGTTTGAGTCTATTGCTCCATGCCCTAGTCTCTAGAGCAGCAGAAAACAAGCTTGCTCCTTTGTCATAGAATCATAGAGGAGACCCCAAGGTCCATCTAGTCCAACCCCCTGCCATGCAGGAATACCCAATCAAGGCACTCACGACAGATGACCATCCAGTCTCTGTTTAAAAACTTCCAAAGAAGGAGACCCCACCACACTCCCAGGCAGTGCGTTCCACTCAGTCATGCCAAATGTCTTATGACGAGGTACAAATTTATGGGATCATATTGGTGTATGTTTCTTTATGGAAGTGGTTGGACATTTTTGTCTGATGTGGAATGGCTGTGTTTAGGCAGTGGAACTGCACGTGTGGCAGTATGCACTGATGTGCAATTAACTTATTGATTTGACTAATTTATTATTTATTTATTTGTGCAATTTCTGTGCCATCTTTCCCCCAAAGTGGGATCCAAGGTGGCTCACAGAACAATTAAAATCACAGTTATAACCAATTAAAACATACAAAGTAAAAAAACAGATTAAAAACAACATAAGAACACACCCCGATAAAAACCACAATTATATGTCAAAAACCTGCTTAAACAAGAATGTTTAAGGGTACATTCGCCCCTCTCCTCCCCCTTCGCCCCCTTTGGAAAGGAAGCGAAGGCGGAGAAGGGGGGTGAATGCATTGGTTTGCCTTGCCCACTGCCCGATCTCCTGCGTCTTCGCTCCCTTCGCAAAGGGAGTCTCCTGCATCTTTGCTACCTTCGCAAAGGGAGTGAAGACGCAGGAGACCGGGCAGGGAGAGCCTCACTGGGCAGGGAGGGGGTCTTCTCCGTGACTAAGTCATTTAAGTGTTGGTGTCATTTTCCAATCTTCTGGAACTTGGATATCTCCTCGAACTTTTGCTACTCAATCATCATCTAATAATGCTAAATCTATAGTCTGGGCTTTTTAATACTAAAAAAAGACCATTCATTCCTGCTGCACTTAGGGTATTTGAGGCCAAAGTATTGCCACAACTTGCTGTTTGCTGTTCCAGTTTGGCTCTTTGGCTTCTCTCCTGCTCTGGAACAAATATGTCCAGCTTTTCTTTAGCAATTGTTCTGTGTACCAAATTGTGTGTCCTCCACAGTTTTATGGCTTGAGGCCAGTCTTTCATCAGCAGAATGTACTGCTTGGTGTTGGGTATTAACATACTGGCTAAAACTCTCCCCTGCCCCCCACCAACACCTCAATCAGTTATAAGCATTTTATTCAGGAAGACAATCCCATTAGCCAGTGGTCTCAAATTATCAGACACAAATTACAAAGAATAGGTTTCTCTGATAACTTATTTTCCACCAAAAAGTTTTGAAGGGGACTTTTTTCCACCTGTAAGTCACACATTCCCAGCATCAGCTTTAGCTCCAACTTTATTTAGGGAAAGAAATGCATTTCTGTCTCTCACCCTGACAGAACAGAAGCTGGAGGGAATGAGAACCCTAAGCCATAAGCTCATACATGCTAATATATTTTGCCAAGGTTGTCAAGCCACTACTGCAAAGTGCATGTACTGGGAAAAATTCATTAAGCTAACAAACTCAACAGAAGTCAAAACTCCTAGACATCAGTTGATCATGTAGCCAACTGATCTTCATGGACTAAGCCACGGAGAAGATCCCCCCGCCCAGTGAGGCTGCACGCGGGGGAGGTGGGGAAACCTCACTGGATGGCAGGGGCTGAGTCTCTCCCCAGCCAGGCAGCCATCCCCTGAGATTCCTCAGCCAGCTTCGGGGAGGCTGATTGCAGCTTCGGGGAGGGCGGGTGATAGGGGGTAGTCTTATACGGTGAGTATATCCCAAACTCTATATTTTAACTTTAAAATTGGGGCGGGGTCGTCTTATATGCCCAGTTGTCTTACATGCCAGAATATACGGTAGGTCTCTGGACCTTCTGAGAATCGGAGGCAGAAAACTGGCCTGTGGACCTGGTAAATTTGCCCACCTTTTATACTGGCCATTCTGAACCAGCAGAAGGAAGGGGACAGGAGATGTAACTCAGCTCATATTCAACATGCCAGTGTTTGCATGTGTTGGAGTAGATACTGAGACAGACCTCTCCAAGGCACCTAGACTCTCCTTTGTCTGCTCAACCTGTGGGCAACCTTCCTTCTAACCTCATGGGTTGCTGATGTTTTGACTTTTTCTTGCTTCTTCAGTCCTCAAAGGAAGGCTTTGTTCGCCAGAGCAAGGGACAGGAATGGCAGCTCCCTCTTTGGCTAACTCAATCCTCTTTGGCTAGATAGTTAGAAATAGGATTTCTCTTTCTCTTTCCCATCTTGGTGTTTTTCTAAGAATAAACACTAGCCTTCTTAAACAAGGAAACATGTTCAGTGCAAGCTTGTTCCTGGGAAAGCAAAGTTTCTGTAACCAGCCTGTTACTTCCAGTGGAGCCAAACCACAAAATGCAACTGGCCAGCTAACTTGTATGCACCCAGTAGTGGTTGGAGGCTCCCCTGTTGGTGGGAGCGGTGAATCCACCATCAGGTTTTGCTCTGAAGGGACTATCCTATTTGCTGAACCTATTTTGGGGGAAGGGTGCAGCATTGGGGAGACTAAAACCTGCAGTACTGCCCGCTTGACATGGAAGCCACTGCAGGTCCATAACCTCCCATCTTTTCACAGCACTCCCTGCCCTGCACCCTACAGATTAGACAACCTGGAGGGATTGTGTATATTTGTTCTGAAAGGGGTTTCTGGGAAGTTTAGAGAGAAACATCGGGGTAAGTTCTATCTGGAAGATTTAGAATGATAGCATCTTAAGTGTTGGAAGGGACCACAAGGGTGCATCTAGTCCAACCCCCTGCTATGCAGGAATACACGTTCAAAGCATTCCCGACAGATGCCCATCCAGCCTCTGTTGAAAGACCTCCAAAGAAGGATACTCCACCACCCTCTGATGCCATCTATTCCACTACTGAACAGCTCTTATCCTCAGGAAGTTCTTCCTAATGTTTAGATAGAATCTCTTCTTGCAAACTGAATCCATTGATATATGTTTTAGTCTCTGAATACAAGTGCACTCTATTTTCTACATGACATCCCTTCAGTATTTAAAGATGGCTATCATGTCACATCTCATTTTTCCCTTTTCAAAGAGAAATATATTCAACTCCCTAAGTTGTTCCTCATAACACTTGGTTTGCAGACTTTTGAACACCTTGGTCACCTTTCTCCAGTGTGATAATGGGAAGTAGCAGAGTCCTCAGAGGCATGTGTGTGAGCGTGCACTGAGGCAAGGCTGTGTCACATCTAGACACATTCCAGCTTGTCAACATCCTTCTTGGATGTTGGTGGCCCAGTGTGAAACACCATGTACTTGTACACTTGTCTGGCTAGGACCCCTGACCAGCCAACTAATGAACCCCTGGGTTGTCCACCCAAAGTCCTGCTACAAAAATACACACACACATCCTGCACCTTGCTTACCATGTAGAGCTGGCTGACTTTGTCTTGACATTTGACGTAGGCTTCGTAGTCTGCAAAGACTTTAAACCTATCCGTGAGCAAAAAGGAGAAGGCAGAGAAAGTTAAAAGCTTTGCCCAATGAGCACTAACAGCCCTCTCTTATAGTATCTCATTAAAAAAAAAATTGGATCATCAACAGATCCCTAACTGCCCCCCTGCTGGATCAGCCAAGCTCCACTGAGTAGATCTCTGCTTGCCCCAGTAGCCACTGCCCAGGTTCTGGCATGAATAAGTCAGTGATGGTTGACATCTCTCTCCTATTTATCCACAACTTCTTCCTCTCAGCAGTGCATATTAGATTAGAAGAACTGCCATGAAAATCAGGGTTCAGATGTTTTGAGCCCCAGGAGTGTATTGGAGCCAGGTCTGGCAGGGCTGAAGCCTTGGGATGTTTTAACAAGCAAGAACCATGGCATCACACCTGCCACCTCCTTGGGCTCCCCTGTTTCCTCTGAGCTGAGCTACAGTCCCCATTGCAGATGGGGATAAAAGTGGTTTTTCATGGCAATAACATATTGGTGTGAACTCCCCTTGTTGTAATCTAAACTGTTTGGGAGAAGGGGTGACGTGGTGTTGAATGGGTGGGGGGAAAGCACAAACTGGGTTGCATAGAATGAAAAGCCACAAGAGAAACAAGAGGCAAGTTTCAAGATGCTCAAAAACGTGAGTGTTTATTAATGGAAAAGCTCAATGCATTTGGCATATGGGTGCACTTAAGTTCTTCTTCGGGGTAGGGGGAGGCTATATACTGTAAAACCATTAAAAGGCAACACATAAAAACATAACTTCACATTTCATAAAATCATTCATATATTGTGCATTGCCTGAAGCCTCTACAAACTCACTTAGGAGATTTTCACACTACACTGTTATAGTGTTACTATTCCACTTTAATTGCTCTAGGTTCCTCCTGTGGAATTCTGGGGTTTGTAGTCTAGTGAGGCCTAAGAGCTCTCTGGCTGAGAGTTATAAATGCCCCTCCCTAAACTGCAAATCCCAGGATTCAACAGGGGGCAGCCATAGCAAATAAAGTGGAATAGTAACACTATAACAGTGTAGTGTGAAAATTTCCTTTAGAATCAAAACTTCAGAAATTTCTGAGCAAAACCATTTACTGCATGAATGAAAACACGTGAACAAAGGCTGAAATCTGAAAAAGGCATTGGTCTTTTCAACTAACGAACAGACTATCCTTCGAGCATCTTGATATAGTTTCTCTGGTTTAACTTGAATCAGCAATGAAGTTCCACTAGCTCTTTATAAAAGCCCTGCTCCCCAAAGATATGAAAACTTGTAGAAATTGGTCTTTTAAAACATATAGAGCAACAACCTACAATTTTTGGATTCTCCCTGGGGATGTTGCTATAGGGATTGTTCAAGGGCATCTACACTTTAAAATCTCCAAGTACTGTACACCACACCTCCATCCCTTTTGGTATATGGGGAGATTCAGTGAATTCCTGCATTTGGTTCTGGTTCCAAACACAAAATCTGATCCTATCTACATAGCACTGCACTCTTCATCTGCAAGGGTCCACTCTTGCTTGGTCACATGAGTGCACCGCAGGAGAAAAGAGTTCTGAATGGATCCAGGCTGAAGGCTCTATCCAAGGCCTACCTTCCACTGATGGAAGGTGTATTTATCTAAGTTGGGGTGAATTCCCCATTCACTCTGCCAAAGATCTGCACCCCTCTCCATCTGGAGGGGGTTAGATTGGCTGCCAAGAAGAGGAGGGGGGAAAGGATGTCCTCACCCAGCAGCCCAGCTGAACATGAATGAACCAACCCAATAGCAATACAATAGCAAATTGAAAATGCTTGCAGAGCAGAGCTTGATCGAAAGATGACCTGGTTGAGCCACCTTTTCTGAAGCTAAGCTGAATCCAGAATAATGGGCAACAACCTCCCTCCACTTACCGGTCATGGTGGAACAGCATGTTGACCATGTCTCTGAACATGTCAGGGTCTTTGGGAGAAAAGAAGCCACTCTTGATCTGGTCAATCACTTGCTTGAGCTCAGGAAGCCTGTCGTAATACTCTTGAGCGTTGTACCTGGAGGACAGTGAGCACGAAGAAGGAGCTTGAACACCAGGTAGGTAAACTGCGGCCCCTGCAGGGCCAACCATGCATGGCCCCCCAGGCCCTTTTTGTAACCCATCCTCCTCCAGCCCTCACACCTTATCTATCTATCTATCTATCTATCTATCTATCTATCCAGCCAGCCATCTATGTCATTTTTTAAAATTGCCCCTCAGCCCACCAGGGGTCCTGAGACAATGTACTGTATAAAGAATTTTAAAAATTAAATAGTCGGACTCCTGTATCCACAGAAACAATATCTGCAGTTTCAGTTATCAATGGGGCACAAAATACTCATGCTAGAAAATGCCTAGAGAGCAATCCTCTCTAAGCATCTTCTAAGTCCTCCAACACAACTCTAGGGTATAATTTTACCAGAAATCATTTATTTTAATAGGGTTTACTGTTATCTGTGTTTTTCGGTATCCACAATAAGTCTGGGAATCAAACCCCCATGGATACAGAGGTCTGACAATGTAACAATTAAAGACAAGCCAACTTCTCTTTGAAAATAGTTCTATAACCTCCAACAATTAAAAACAGTTAAAAACAGCCAAAGCAGCCACCCCCAATTTTAAGAACCAAAGACCAAGATAAATAGTATAGCCTATTAGCAGATTAGGTAAATTTACTTTTGCTCTGTGTCCTGGTCTCTGGAGCACCAGAAAACAAGCTGGCTCCATCCTCAGTATGGCATCCCTTCAAATATTTAAACATGGCTATCATGTCACCTCTTCAGCTTTTCTTCTCCCAGCTAACCAGACCCAGCTCCCTAAGCTGCTCCTCATAGGGCATGGCTTCCAGACCTCCCACCATTTTAGTTGCCCTTCTCTGGACATGCTCCAGCTTCTCAATATCCTTGAAATGAGGTGCCCAGAACTGGACACAGTATTCCAGTGAGGTCTAACCAAAGCAGAATAGAGTGGCACTATTACTTCTCTCGATTTAGACACTATACTCCTATTGATGCAGCCTAGAATCGTATTGGCTTTTTTAGCTGCTGCATCGCGCTGCTGACTCATGTTCAGTTTGTGGTCCACTAAGAATCCTGTCCCTTTCATATGAACTGCCATCAAGCCAGGTGTCACCCATCCTATATCTGTGCATATATCCGCGTTTAATATATGCAAGTTTTCCCCAGGCCTTGGCCTTCTAGATAATTTCTCTACAGACTGTAAACATGAGAACAGAAGCCCTTTAAAAAAGAAGTTAATTGTATAATACCTCATATTGGAGGTGGTTGATTATTATCTTGTAATATCTATAATTTCTCCTCCCTCTCACTTCCGTTTCTAGACTTCCTAATTGCCCTAATTAAACAGGTGGAGGCACAAAATTTCACATCCACCAAATAAGAGAATTACCTAAGTTACAAAGGTGATATTGTACTGATAAAGTTGTCATATTGCATTGTTAGAATGCCGTTGGTCTCCTATGTAGGGCTGAAACCAGCCTTCCCCAAACTTCTGTTAGTTTATTTGAAAGACCGTATCTTCTTCTATGAGTCCAGTAGAGCTTTAAGATTATCTGGAGAAGCTCTTCTTGCTGTTCCATCACCTTCTTAGGCTCTTTTGGTGGCAACAAGGGAGGGCGCCTTGTGGGTGGCTGCTCCCAGACTTTGGAACTCTCTCCCCAGAGAGGCCAGGATGGCCCCATCTTTGCTCTCCTTCCGGCAGCGGCAGGTTAAGACATTTTTATGCCGCCAAGTTTTTATGAACTAACAAGGGTTGGGATTGTAACGCAGTGCATTGCAGTTATTAAATTTTTAAAGGGTTTTAAAAAATGAATTTGACTATTTTTACTGCTTAATGTTTTTAACCAATAGACTATTTGATTCTTTTAAAAATTTTATATTTTTAATGTATTTTTAAAAACTTTTGTATTGTTTTTAACTTGCATTGTTTTAAAGATGCTGTTAGCCACCTTGGATCCCACTCATGGGAGAAAGGCAGGATATAAATGAATACAATAAATAAAATAAATAATAAATAAAATAGTGCCCCTCCAGATGTGTAGGACTATAGCTCCCATCTTTGCATCTTGCGAAACTGAAATTTTACAAGCTTCATTAAAATTGCCCACTAAAATTAGCATGAGCTAATTCTTCAGTCTTGATTATTTACTTATGGAAATAAAACTTTACATGGTCAAGGATTTGGCTTCCCTGCCTGGAACTACTAAATGGAAAAGGTGGGAATTGTGCCTCCTGAGGGAAGGAAATCCAGCAATTCCTCCAGAAAGACTGGCTTTAACAAAAATTGATTTAAAATACACTAGGACCCCCATATCCACTGATTCATTATCCACTGATTCAATTATCCACAGGATACAAAACAGCACACCTACCATAGAGTCTTCCTAACAAATGTGTCCTCTCTAGCCATTTTCTAGGTCCTCCAAGGCAACTCTATGGTATAACTCTATGGCAATCCCATTATTTTCAATGGTGTTTGCTATTATCCACAGTTTTCGGTATCCACAGGTGTTCCCAGAACCAATCCCCAGCGGATACAGGGCTCCTACTGTACTATCACATAGAAAAGTCTTTAAAAATAATAATACCAGAAGTGACCTTTGGTGACATTTAGAACAAGGATAGGCTATTTTTCCTAAGGTCCCTCATCAACCCCTCCAAATGAACACAGAAGTTCATTTGTTCATTGGAGGGGTTGATGTGGGGCCCTAGGAAAATGTCTTTAAAGAATGCTTCTGTTTATTTATGGATGCTTTTTTTAATGTCTCTCTCTCAAGAGAGATAATATGTAACAGTTGTTTTAATCTTATGTTTATGTGTTTTAACCTAAGTGTTAAATAGTTTTATGTGTTTAGTTATATATTGCATTTTAATCTATGCTGTGCCCTGCCTCAAGCCTTGAGGAGAGGCGAGAAAAAAATAAATAAGAAAATGTAATTAAGTTACTGCTGTTATTATGTGCCTTCAAGTCAACTGTGGCAAGATTTCATTTAGAGGACAGCAATGGCAAACTTCCTCTGAGACGGAGAGAGTGTGACTTTCCCCCAAGGTCACCTAGTGGGTTCCATGGGTGGAGGTTCAAACCCTTGGTCTCCTGGAGTTCTAGTCCAACACTCCAAAACCACTAACTAGGCAAGCTCTGGATAGCACACTCTTACATGATAACAGAAAACAGTGCGTCAGAGCCACAGCTCCAAGACTATGACACGTAGGCACCAGGCACACTTAGGAGACCACTTGTGGAGGGGTCCTTGGTTCTGAAGGCATATTTATTAAATATAATTCATATCCAGTCATTCCAACAGGGCTAACACAGTGGGTCTAACTTCCAGCAACTTCACAACGCTGCTTGAAACTTTGATGGACCAAACTAAGGGCTACACTCCAACCTGTGCAAAGCCAGGTGCTTTCACAAGGGTGCACTCGGAATATGAGTACATACACCAGAGTCCTAGTGTAACTGTGATAGCTGAGTGTTACCAACCTCACAACAAGGGCACAGCTTGCTTCAGTCCTTCCCAGAACATCTTTGGACCTGTGTCTCCAGATCAGAATAGGAACACTGCCTAGCTTGAATTCCAGCATTCGATTCTGCCTCTTCCTACGCCATTTTTTTTTTAAATGAGGAGTGTTCTCCCGCCCACTTTCAACCCAGCCGCCATTGCATCCTATGTGGATGCAATTTGCCTCCCAGCCACACTCACCCTCTCCGGTCCAGCTCCGCTACATCCTCCACTCTCATGCCAAAGATGAAGAGGTTCTCTTCCCCAGCTTCCTCCGCCATTTCAACATTGGCGCCATCCATGGTTCCAATCGTCAGAGCCCCGTTGAGCATGAATTTCATGTTGCCAGTGCCTGAGGCTTCCGTGCCAGCGGTGGAGATCTGCTCTGATAAGTCTGTGGCTGGGATCACTGACAGGAAGAGACAATCTTTGAAGCTGCTGCCTCATACTGAGTCCTTCATGTTCACAGCAACAAAAAACAACAGACCTATGCATGGAGAAGCAGCACTTGGAAACACTGGCTGAGATCCTTCAGCACTGCCTACGTTTCATGACTTTATGAATCCGTAGTTAGGTAGCAGAAACCCAATGAAATCCTGATAAAGAAATCTTGATGATCCTGATCCTGATTCTTCATCAGATCCTGATGCATATGATGAAGCAGACTTAAGGCTACGAAAGCGTATGCCACCAACTTCTTTTTCTCAGTTAGGGCTTGCAGAGGCAGATTGCTCTGCAGTAAAGGCAACTCGCAGCAGCTGAGATCTGTTTTAATGGGTTTTTTTGGGAGGGGATTAGATAGATTGCAGGTGTGCAAAGTTATCTGCATTTGCTATGCAAATGGGCATGCCTGTGAATCAAGAACGTGGCTGCGAGTGAATTACTCACATTTTTACTTACCAATTTGCTGCTGCCGAACAGTATTTTTTTTAAAAAAAAATATTCCCAAGGTGCGATAGAGCAATATTTCTCCTTAACAGTAAAGCAGCCCCCACAACCCTCCGTTTTATCACATTAGTGCTCGCTCGCTAAGGCAAAATAAGAAAACTTGCCTTGTTAGCAAACCCTGCTTCCTGTGCTCATCCAGCCAATCAGCTTTCAGCTTCTGCTCGTATGGGAAAGGACATCAATTTGGTCGCTTCTCCCAATGAGCAGGAATGTGCATTCCCCCTGCTGTTTTTTTTTCTCTCGGAAAAGTCATGAAGGTTTTTCCTGCGGGATCTATGGTGTATTTATCCCCCTTCCTTCTAAATATGGCAAAACAATGCAGGATGCCATTAAGACATGTCGTATTCTCCTCACCTTCCATGAGGAGTATTTTCGCCATTTAGACAACTCTTTAGTCTCAAAGGTGCTACAAGATCCCTTTGCACACTGATCCAGACTAACACAGTGATGTCTTTGAATTCATGCAATGAAATCCTGTTAGTGAATTGTGAAGATGCGCAGCCAGGCACTGGCAAGAGTGTTTGAATGCGCACTGGGCACCTCTGATGCTCCTTGGGCACTCTTGTTGTGCTCCAGCACTTCCTAGTCAGTGTCCAGATGCACTCAGGGATGCTCCTCAATGTTCATCGGTGCCCACTGTGCATCATGCCATGGGCACCAGTCATTCTACCACTGAGCAATGGATGCCCTTGGATTGTAACATCACAGTAGCCCCAAAGCGAGCAGGGATGTTGCAAAACTATTCCATTTAATTTTGCAAACATGTAAGGCCATTACATGTAAGAACATGTAAGTCACACTGGAAGACTTAGAGATTCCTAGAGAAAACACTTCTCCAGGCATTTGTAGGTCCTCCAGTACAATTTTATGGTCAACTTCTGCCAGAAGGTCTACAAATGGCTGGATAAGTATTCTCTCTAGGAAGTTCTAGGTCTTCCAGCACAACTCTATATTCAACATTGCAGAAGCATACCATAGGATTGTACTGGAGAACCTACAAATGCCTAGAGAAGTGTTCTCTCAGGTAAAAAAAAATAGCGGGGCTATATTTGTGGTTTTTCCATTTTCATGGGCGTCCTCTGTCCCTAACTCTCACAAAAGTTGAGGGCCAACTGTATATTACAGTGTATTTTTTGTATTTTATCTGGCTAATTTGTTTACAATTGTTTGGTATAGCTTTATATTTTATTATTCCTTCCTTTCCTCCCACCCTCTCTGTGTGTATACACACGTATATTTTAGACTGTATGCCTTTGGCAGGACCCACTGTTTTTGGCTGTTTTACCTGTAAAGTGCCATGTACATTGATGGCGCTATATAAATAAACAATTGTCATCCACATCCTCATTGTTATGGGAAGCCACTGAAGAGGCTAGCCTTACCTTTCTCAGCCAGAGATACCCTGTAATTCTCCAGGAAAATGACCTTCAGCTTGTTCCCGACCACAGGGTCATTGTTCACCACGTGGCCCACAGAGGTGATCAGCTTGATAATCATTTTGGCCATGTGGTAGCCAGGAGCAGCCTGAAAGGAGAGCAGGGTCAGTGGTCCAAGGGCAAAGGAATGGCTGATGTACTTGCCTCCCTTTCCTCCACCAGAGCAATGGCCACTGATTCCGCTCCAAAATTCAAAATGTGACTGCAGGGCTTGGAGCACCTTCTAAGAAGGAAAAGCTAAAGTATTGGAGGCTTTTTGAGGGAGGGAGAGAGATAGGAGAAGTCTGTGGGACGGTTGTAGCTGGTGTCTTTCATGTAGTTGGGCAGTGAATCTTCTCCAGCTTTTAGTCCAAACTGTAAAGAAGCTATCCACAGTGCTGAACTCTATCCTCCCCAGATGCTACCAGCTGCCACTGTTCACAGGAACACACATGACAAAGCAAGCCTTCCCCAACCTCAGGGCTTCAAGATGGTTCAGATTTCAACTCCCATCATCCCGTCCACCATGGCCAATGGGGAAGAATGCTGTGAATTGTATTCTAAGCAGGGGTGTAGCTATGGGGTGGGGAGATGAGAGCACAACAACAACAAATTGCTTAATGTTGTTGTCGTTGCTGCTGCTGCAGTATGCCTTCAAGTCGTTTCCGACTTATGGTGACCCTAAGGTGACCCTATCATGGGGTTTTCTGAGTCCAAGGTCACCCAGTGGGTTTTCATGGCTGAACAGGCATTCAAAGCCTGGTCTCCAGAGTTGTAGTCAAACACTCAGTATAGGGCTGGATAAAAATAATTTAATAAAATAACTAAGTCAACAAAAGCTAGGGATCTGGGGTTGCCATTTTCACATCACAGGGATCAAATGGCACACTTACTTTCCCTCCAATGATCACCGTCCTGGGCACAAACAGCTTCATGGGGTCACGCTTGATGCCTGTGGAAAAGGAAGGAGAGTATCAGGTTCAGCTTCTACCCAGACACATGAACCCTTAAACACCTTTCTAAAATATCAAAGGTTCAAAATGGAAACTTTACAAACTATCAGAGAAAGTTTGCAACTAAACAATTGGATGGCATCAATCAATTTGAAAGAGGCATATCTACATGTGCCTATGGCCCCAAGCCGCAGGATTTCTATAGCCTTGCTAAACTATATACCTATACTTATAGCTATGCCTATATGTTAAAATCTACATAAACTTAACCTACTTATCTAAAAACTTTCTCCCCCCCCCCCAGCAGCCAATTACTGGGAGGGTGTGGATTGCTCCTCCTTTCATCCAAGAATGATCATCCACAGTAAGTACAAACTCTTCATCTCTGGATGGATTAGGAGGAGCAAGCTGATTCCTTTTATCCTTCTCTATCTCCATTGCTGGAACAATCTTCCACCTCTTGTCTTGTTTCCCTCCTTCTTCACAGCCCACAGTTTTAGCATCACTTCACTCTCCTCCCTGACTGGATGTTGCTCTCTATGCATCTTCCCTGCTGTGTAATCCTTCATCTCTGCAACTTTGTCAAGTCAGCACCATCCCCTGCCCAGAGCTGGTAGCAGTGAACATCTGGGCACATTTTTTTCAGGGCAGGAAGAGGAGCTGCAGTTTCTGGACCCACCACAGCTATCTGGTTGAGGTTCTGAATGGGGCTGAAGAGAACTAGAGGCTTTCTCGGAGGTCCTGCTTGGAACACTCAACGACATCAACCATCAGCCATGGGCTAAGAGCCACAATCGTGCAAGGCTCCACACAGTGTAGTGGTTCCACATGTGGAACTATGCTAGAGCTGGCCATTCACCAATACTTGAACCTACTGTAGACAGCAATTCCATGCTTAGTGGAAAGTAGGAGGGAGGGGCATTTACAGAAGCATCTGGCTATGGCCCCATCATGAGACGTAAAATGATGACATCTGCTGAGGTCTGCTGGGTCCTCCAAAGGTCTCAGTGAATGATTTGATCATTTTGCATCTGGTGATGGGGACATAGCCATATGCTTCTTTCTCTCTCATACACACACACACACACACTCCACTAGGCACAAATGGCCATAGGGGGCTTCAGTGGGTGTATGGTATGTTGCAGAGGTAGGACTTTGGTTGTGGCAGAGGGAGAAATGCAATGTCAGCCTCCACAGCAACCAAAAACAGACATATGCAAGTGTCAGGTTAACCTACACCTGTGTTTGCCACTAACAGGATGCCAGTCAAGGTCTACAAGCCAATGCTTCATCTGGGACTAAGCTGGTTTCTGCACACAGCCAGTGAGAATCATCTATACTTACAAGCACAACACAAAAACCTTGCCCTTAAAACCAATAGCTAATCTTAACTAGATTACACCCAATGAACCACTGCAACTTACATAAGTGTTGACTTACCAAATTCCCATTGATCCAATGAGTCTAAGACTAGCAATTATAATTAAGCCCTTTGCGTGAAAGTGAATGTGTTGATGCGAACATTAATTGAATAAACAATAATAATTATAATAGTGGTAGCAACAGTAGTCCTCTCCACTGATGCCCCCTTGTCGTGGGAGAGAGGCTTGTGTACTTTAATGATGTTTTGAGCTATGCTGGCGGTGGCATAATAGCCACCGGTAGGGTCTCCCATGCCAGACAGGTCAAAACCGAAGGGTCTGACAAAGAGCGTCAAAGGGCAGGATGGGCTCTCTAGCCTTATGGCAACCGTCCTAGGAGAAGGAAAATTCTAATCCCAAACCCGGGCAGATGGTGCTTGTCCAACCCTGTAAGGTCAACTATCTAAGAGAAGAAAACTCTAATCAAACCTACGACCCAAGGACCTCGCTGCTACCATCCATGCTTGCAAGGCCACAGCAGATGAACTTTTGGTTTAAAGGGTGAGGGCAGTTCTGTGCATGCTGTGCTCCACCAGAAAAATCCATTGCACAGGCTCGAAGGACAAATCCAATTCCAAAAAAGCCCTGTAGTGATAGGCGAGGGATGAAACAGCAGGTGTAAAGATGCACTGGAAGCCGCAGACCCAACCCTGCATGCAGGCGGTTCAGGACTTTGATCACTTGAGGACCTATCGCCACCACTTACAACTCCTCGAACGCTTTCATCAGCGCTATATACGCACAATCCTAAATATACACTGGACTGACTATGTGACGAATGTTGCTGTCCTTGAGCAAGCAGGGATCACCAGCATTGAGGCCATGATATTGAGAATGCAGCTGCACTCGGCAGGGCACGTTTCTAGGATGGAGGACCATCGCCTCCCAAAAATACTACTCTACGGTGAACTCGCCATGGGTCAGCATAAAAGGGGCGCTCCAAAAAACCGATAAAAGGACTCCCTGAAACAACATCTCAGGCTGATGAAAGCGTTTGAGGAGTTGTAGGTGGTGGCGATAGGTGACCCATGTTTCAGACCATAAAGAAGAATAGACAGTACAATGGCTCTATACACACTGATTTTTGTGCTTCGCCTCAGGTGTGTTACTCCAGACTTTTTTGTGAAGTCTTCCAAATGCGCTATATGCCTTTGCTAATCTGTGATCGATCTCTTTGTCAATCTTGGCATCTGAGGAGATGATGCTTCCCAGGTAGTACAGCTCTATAAAGGTTTCCCTTATCCAGAATTTCAAAATCCAAAATGGCCACATAGGTGGCTGAAATAGTGAGACCTGTGCTTTCTGATGGTTCAGTGTAGACAAACTTTGTTTCATGCACAGAATTATTAAAAATATTGTCTATAAAATTACCTTCAGGCTATGTATATAAGGTGTATATGAAACATAAATGAAGTTTGTGTTTAGCCTTGGGTCCCATCTCCAAGATATTTCATTACGTATACACAAGTATTCCAAAATCCAAAATATTTCAAAATCTAAAATACCTCTGGTCCCAAGCATTTTGGATAAGGGACACTCAATCTATATTCCACTCTAACTGCCATGGCAAGATCCTATGGACTCCTGGGATCTGCAGTTTAGGGAGGGTTGTTTAGAATTTTCAACCAGAGAGCTCTTGGGCCTCACTAAACTACAAACCCCAGAATTCCACAGGATGTTGCCATGGCAATTAAAGTAGAATACAGAACTATAACTGTGCAGTGTGAAAATGTTCTTAGTCTCTTGCAGCATAAAAAGGAGGAAGGGGGAAGAAAGAAAAGAAAGAAAGAAAGAAAGAAAGAAAGAAAGAAAGAAAGAAGTTAGTCTTAAAAGTGCTACCACATTTATTTATTTCTTCATTTCCTCCCCTTCCTTCCTCCTTTTTATGTTCCTATTTAAACAGGCTGGGGTAAAGGGAAGTGCAATGGGTGTGCTATTATACATAATATTGTTTTTCAATTAAATTGTTTTTAAATGGATGTCTCAAAAGTAATGTTTTAATTAGATGGATTGTTTAATGCTTTTTTGGTAAGTGGCTATTGTATGCTACTTTGAGTTCCATTTTGAGAGAAAGTTGGGATATAAATATAAAATAAAATAAATGGATAAATAAATCCTGTAACATGCAGCAATAAAGGGTTCTGGCTGGCTGCGCACACTCAGCCCCTACTCACGGTTGTACATGGTGATGATGTGGAGGCAGTTCATGAGCTGTCGCTTGTATTCATGGATCCTCTTGACCTGCACGTCGAACATGGATGCTGGGTTGATCTTCACCTTGTATTCCTTCTCCAGGTACTGGGCAAACTTGATCTTGTTTTCCTGGGTGAGGAAAAAGGAGGTGGAATCAAGGAAGCAACAGCCAACAGGGCAAGTTCTAAAGTGGGGTAGGCAACTTCCCGAGGTCTGGTGGCCGTAGAGAGAGAGGTGAACATGCTCCTGCTGACCCTTTCCTTTCAAAGTTTTACCTCAAAAGTTCGACTCATGCCCTCTAGTTGCCACAGGGGGGAGTTTTTGCAATATTTATTTATTTATTTATACCCTGCTCTTCAGCCACAAGGCTATCAGAGCGGCTTACAAATTGTTTTTAAGCAACAGCAGTTTACACATCTACACTGCATTAAGCAGTTTCCAATGTGTGTTAGCTAATTGCCCCCACAAGCCGGGTACTCATTTTACCGACCTACAAAAGGATGGAAGGCTGAGTGAACCTTGGAGCCTGCTGGAATCGAACGTGCAATGTGGTGACTTGCAGGACTAGCATTTAACCACTGCGCCACCAGGGCAGTGAATTGAACTGTTTTTAAAAGCTTTTTTAAAAAAAGAAGTTTTAAATACTTTTAAGTATATTTTATTTTTTTGAAATATTTTGATATTGTTTTAATAATGTAATTAGCAGCTGGATGGCCATCTGTTGGGAATGATTTGATTCGATATTCCTGCATGGCAGAGGGTTGGACTAGATGGCCTTTGTGGTCTCTTCCAACTCTATGATTCTATGAATTAGTTTCATTCTGTACATAATGTACACTTTTTGTATGTTTTAATTGTGTGTTTTTAAAATGCGTGAGCCACTTTGGGTCCCAGCCTTGGGAAAAAAAAACAGGTTATAAATAAATAAATAAAATATGATGATGATGCTTTAATTCCCTCTGGCTAGTTTTTGTGCAGCAAAAAATATGATGATGATGCTTTAATTCCCTCTGGCTAGTTTTTGTGTTTGGCTAGTTTTTGTGCAGCAGCCATAAATTATTGCAGATGTGTGGAAAAGTAATATCGTTATGCATTTAGCTAATGGTTTCTCCATATTTTTTCTTCCGTTGTTATTGACATGGTGTTATAATTATACGTAATACAGTCGTCCCTTCACATTCATGGGGGTTAGGTTCCCCAGACCCCCGCGAATGTGAAAAATCCGCGAATAATGATTGCCCTCCCCCTCCTCCACCAAAGTGACCACGGGGCCTCCACAGGCCCCATAGTCGCTTTCTCCGGACTCCCCAGTCCCTTCCTAGGCCTTCACAGGGCCTCCGGAGACCCTCCCGAGGCCCCGTGGATGCCTCCCTGGCCCTCCCCCTCCCTCCCAGGGCCTTCACGGGGCCTCCGGAGGCCCCGTGTTGCAGTTTTGGGAGGGTGGGGGGGGCTCCCAAAACCGCAAATATCCAAAACCGCGAATGCTGAGTTCGCGAATGTGGAGGGGCAACTGTATATGTATGTACGTAAATGTAATTGCAATGTTTCTACTTTTATTTTTTATGTTATTCCGCTGGCTACTTGCCGTAATAATAAAGTCTTAGCCCTCTGGCCTGTTCAGACCCAAGAGAGGCCTTCTTTCAAAAACAGGATGTGACCAAAAGTTACTTGGTCCACCTTTCTGTTACGAACATACCTGCTTCACTTTGGCCACCTCCCGGATGAAAATCTCATCATTCACAAAGCGGTGCAGCTTCGTCAGCTGGCTCAGGTCTTTCACGTAGTCCTCTCCTATTTTCTGTGGAAGGAAAGCAGAGGTTTTATCACATCCACCACCCTCGAGGACTATCAGGGTCAAATCCCTTGGGCTCCTGTTCCTGCCATTTTTGATTATTTCTCTGTAACCTTGATGTGAAAGTTCTAACAGATATGTGAGGGTATGAAATGCTGTGTGTGTAATGGTCTGGGCATTGTTTAGATCACTGGTTCTTAACCTGTGGTCCGGGGACCCCCAGGGGGCCACAATGTCCTCACAGAGGGTCCATGAAGCTTTGAGGGCTGCTCGGCCCACCTCCTCCCTGCAGTGGAGTGGCCACATGACAGGAGCCAAGGCAAAGGCTGGCTGGCTTGGCCTGCACATTGCCATTCTACCCACTCCAGCCATAAATTTGCAGGAAGAAGCAGGAGAAAAGTCTTAGAATCATAGAATCATAGAATTGTAGAGTTGGAAGAGACCACAAGGGCCATCCAGTCCAACCCCATTCTGCCATGCAGGAATCACAATCAAAGCATCCCCGACAGATGGCCATCCAGCCTCTGTTTAAAGACCTCCAAGGAAGGAGACCCCACCACGCTCCGAGGGAGTGCGTTCCACTGCCGAACAGCTCTTACTGTCAAAAAGTTCCTCCTCATGTTGAGGTGGAATCTCTGTTCCTGGAGCTTGCATCCATTGCTCCATGTTCCAGTCTCTGGAGCAACAGAAAACAAGCCTGCTCCATCCTCAGCATGACATCCCTTCAAATACTTAAAACTTCCCTCCCCCTACAGTGCCTCTGAGGGAAGGTTTAATGGATGCTGTAGTTGTTCTATTATTATTATCAGGTGTTTTTGTTGTTTTAAATCTTGAGTTAAGTCTTGGCGGTCCGCAGCAACAAAAGATATTTAAAGGTGATCCCTCGTAAATAAAATGTTAAGAGCAACTAGTTTAGAGAATAGAGATAAAGCTGCTGTTGCAGTTCATGGCTTAGGTTTCAGTGTCTGGGGAAAACAAGAAGAGATGGAGTAAAGAATGCATATAACAGTGGATGATGGACAACCAATGATTTTGTAGCCCACCATATTTAGGTGATTAGAATATGCTTTTATTTTTTGGATGTGCCTGCTGAGTTTCATTCTCAGCAACAAAGAGATGTTGTATGCTTCTGGATTTCTGTGACAATCAAGTGTTCTGACAAATTCTGAAACTGCTGTTCACTGAGTCTGGGAATGGTGATACCTGACAAGGACAGCCATACACATAGCCCTTGTCGGGTATCCATGGCCATTTTTCCAAGGGATTTCCCCCTCTCTCCATCAATACTTGCTGACTTGTTTCAGGTACTTCCCATACATCACCTTTTCAAATGTCTTTTAGGGTAGAGAAAGGTATCTTTCCACAAGTATCCAAAAAAGAGTAGAGAGAAGGCATCTCCTTCTCTGATGAAGTGGTCAGAGTGTGGTGGAGTTTCCTTCTTTGGACATTTTTAAACAGAAGCTGGATGGACATATGTTGGGAGTGCTTTGTGTTTTCTTGCATGGCAGAATGGGGTTGGACTGGGTGGCCTTTGGGGTCTCTTCCAGTTCTATTATTCTCTGAAATGGTGAATCCACTCCTGGTTTTAGTCTGAACTTTAAAGGAGCTATCAAAGGTGCTGGAACGTATTCCCCAAAAAGATTCAGTATTGTTGATAGTTGCTTTAAAGTTTAGATGAAAACCAGAGCACATTCACCATCCCACTGAGATGGCAGCCACCAGCTACCACTGAGAAGGGAGGACTGGGCAGGATATGGCTCCTGAAAGCCATTTCTGAAGCTCTTGGGCACCCACGGAGACCCCCTTCCCATGTCCTCATCATCCTAGGAACAGATACTTCACAGGTATCCAAGCCTCTAAGACCTGTAATTTTTTTTTGCATGAGGGAAATGCAGCCCCCTACTTAAGCTCAGAAGAAAACAGCTACAACAAATCAGTAATCAAAACCAGAGGTAGATGCACAGCGTGTATATTGGGGGTGGGGGGCGAAAGAGCCATCCATCACCTTTATTTGTAGTCAATAGACCATAAAATCCTCAGGTTGAAACACCCATTTGGTAAAAGGGCATATAATACACAATGAAAACCAACTAAACATCTAAACATTAAATCATCAGAAACAATTCAGAACAATTTAATCATACATTAAATACAGTTAAAATTATTCTGTCACAAATGATCCAGCAAGAATTGCCAGAGAGAGAGAGAGAAAAAAAATTCTAATGCATTTTTGGCCACACCAGTCTTACTATGGAAGCGCTGGGGTTAAAACTGGGATCCTTGGCCTGTCAAATTTGCCCACCTGTTTGGCATAGGCCTAAACCCCATCAATTGCCTCTTGTCAGGCTCTGCGGGTTTTCTGAAGTGCAGCAAAAGCCTACAAAACCTGTTGAACCAGAGCCCAGCACAAGATGAACAAGCAGCCTGAACAGCCAAGAATCAAACAGTGGAATCAAAGTGGAAGAGGCAGGAGACTTTGCAGCTTATTGTATGAGTTATGCTGGGACACAATCGAGCCTAAAAACAAACCACACAATTTCTACCAAACCACAGTCCGCTGAAAAGTCAGATTATTTTGTAAGACAGACAGACAGAGCGCCACCAAGCACCCCTTACCTCTGCAATCAACTCAGCCAGCCCTGGGTTGCAAAGCAGGAGCCAACGACGAGGGGTGATGCCGTTGGTTTTATTCTGAAATTTCTCCGGCTCCAGTTCAGCAAAATCCTTGAAACTGCAGCAGAAATAAGCACATATTCACAGCTTGTTCTTGAGGTGTCTCTGCTGAGCTGAGACACACAGATTTCCGCAGGCTGTGTTTAATTGACGGTGCACCTCCACTCAAGATTCCCATAACTTGTATGCATACTGCAAACGTTATGTTTTGCCTGAAGTTAATTCAGATTTTATTCAGATGATGATTATGTGTGTATAGGGTAAGCACTTAAATCAGTAGATCATTAACAGCAGAATGACATATGTGGGCAGGAGTGAACCAGTAGCATCTGTGTAAGCAAAACAGAATAAAGAATGGAGTACCATGGTGATGCTGTGGATTTTCTGCAATAGCCAGTGGTTGGACTACATGATCTTTAGGTGCTCCTTCCTACTCCACAATACTGTATTGTAATACATACAATGCAAAAGCAACTACAGCTTCTGTGAAGAGCAATTCAGCTTTCAAACTGGTTGCAGGCCCCCTTGCATTCTTTAATATCAAACAATACCCATTTTTCCAAACCAGAAGTAAACTTCTAACCATTTCTGAGGATTCTGGGTTGTTTGTTTGTTTGGCATTTTAGACTCTCCATGGGATCCACAAAGGATTTCAGGGGGAGAAAAGTGACCCCTACATGCACCACAGTTACCCACTCTTCTTCTAGATGTTGACAAAAGCTGTTTGGATCTCATGCACACCCACTCGAGCACTGACACAAACAACCCAACACTCTCACCGCTACTCACACTTGAGTTCTGATGATCTCCGAGTGGATTTTTGCAACCCCGTTCACAGCATGTGAGCCAACAATGCAAAGGTGTGCCATGTTGATGCGCTTGACCCCTTCCTCTTCAATTAAGGACATCCGCCTGAGGCGCTCAACGTCCTTTGGGAACATCGCCGCAACTCTCTGAGAAAAGAACACAAAGGTGGAAAGACCCAGCAGTCACTCTTGCTGCTGAGAAATAGGCCAAGGGGCATTCAATCCAATTTGGAAGAAGAGCTACAGAGTCAGAGTTTATAGAAATGTACTGACTCCATCTTCAAAATAAAAACTTCTAATATTAAGCACCTAGTTTGTTGCATGCAGGTCGCCTCCTGTATTCACATGGGATATGTTCATGAATTTACCATTTATAAGTTAAACCGCAGATAACAGCAAATCCTATTAAAATAAAAGACTTCCAATATAAACATACCATAGAGTTGTGTTGGAGGACCTAGCAATTCCTAGAGAGAATACCTCTCTAGGCATTTTTCCAGTGTGACTCTATGGTATGTGTCCCTATTTTTTTTCAGCCGTGGATAACTAAAACCATGGGTGGTAGTTCTGTGGATACTGTGGGGAGGCAACCTGTATTTACTTTCATAGGAATTTAGGGAAGTTTTTAGAAATATTAATCTAAAAATGTATTTTATGTGATATCAATCTAAGTAGCTGGATTATTCAGATGGTGGTAATGAAATGCCTTGTGCCAATATTTTACTACAGCAAATATACGATTACTAATTAATAGATTTGCTATTTATGAACTCATTTTTCTTACCTTCCTCAAGAAGATGAACCTGTGTTGATTATGCCCAAGTATTTTGTGGATAAAACTACTTTTTATATACTTTATGAAGAAGACCAAGTTCAAGTTCTTTCTCTGCTAGATAAAGTGTATAGGGGGCAGTGTGCTGGTGAGCTGTTCTGACTTTGGCCTAGCGCATCAGATGCTCCACAAATCTCTCATATTTCCCAATAGGGAGTTACATTCGGACAACACTGATAAAGTCACGCAACGCCCACTCCTGCCTATGTCAGGGCTCTTCTATCCTGGGCTGTAAGAAAGCTGCTCCAGAGCAAGGGCAGAGTGGATTACCCTCCAAAGTAAACACAGAGCCTACAAAAGCTCCTCCAGAGTTCAGGGAGGTCCAGAAAGACCTTGTGTCCACCATATTTCCATCTAGAACACAGATGTGAATTGTGTGGCCCAGCAGATGTTGATGAACTGCAACTCCCAGCAGCCCCAGTCAGCATAACCAATGGTGAGGAATGCTGGAAACCGCAGCCCAACAACATCAGGGGAGAGCCATGTCTCCCAGTTTTGTTCTACAGCAAGGTTGGGCAACTGTGGGGAGCTAGGAGGATGCCTTAGACCCCAGGAGACCTTGGAGGGCCACACCTTAACTGTATCCCCCAGGAAAAAAAACACTGGGCCTGTCTAAACTGTGAAAATAATCCTCTTACAATTCACTTAGAGTCCTACCTGTCTTAATGGGATCCCGTATAATTCTGCCATATTCAGAAGGAGGGGGTCCAAATCCACCATAAATCCCAATGGAACAGCCCTCAGGGCTTTCCCTTAAGTATTTTTAAAACTCCATGGAGAATGTCCATTGGTGATCGTTAGGACATGCGATCGCATTTATTTCCCCCAGAAAAGTGGAAGTAGAAAGCTGATGAGCTGGATAGGAGCAGGGGGTGGGGCTTGCTTAGAAGGCAAGCATCCCGGAACCACCATCTTGGATTTTCGCTTTAGCGAAGGAGCAATCATGCAACAAAACAGCCTTGTCCTTTCTTTTTCTTTTTCTTTTTCTCCTTCTTCTTCTTCTTTTTTTTTTTTTGTTTATTTAGGTGGAATATTGTACCATTGCACTTTTGCTATGCCTTTTTTTCCAAAAAACCAAAACACCGCAGCGACTAGCAAAAATAAAAACGCAGCCAAAAAGCAGGTAGCTTCACATGCCTGAGATTTTGCCAAACACCGTTAGGACAAGGTGATCCTGCTTCGAATACGCGTGAGTTCACATCCATTCACATTTTTCCCCATCGTATAGATGGGTCCACTGGATATTGCTCCAGAATTCCCCAAATGTCTTCTGGGGGTGTGGGGACATTTTACCACTTTTGTTGTTGTTGTTGTTGTTGTTGCCTCCACAACCATTTTAGGTCCAGGAGAGGCCTTTTTTAGCAACAGGAAGTGACCACATGTCACTTCCTGTTTTTGAAAAAGGCCTCTCCTCAGCCCAAAATGGCCAAGGGACCCCTCAAAATGGGGCAAAAATGGACCCTTGCCCCCTATATAGCATTTGGTGAATTCTGGGACCAAAGAAAAAAATTGATCTTGGGGGTGCCCTGGGGCCACAAAAACACCCCAAAGGCCATATGTGGGCTGCAAGCTACCTCTGTTCTAGAGTAAGGGTCAGAGGAAGCATTGTGTGTATGTGTCTGTGCCTTCAAGTCAATTTCATAGGGTTTTCTTAGGCAAAGGAATACTTGGAGATGGTTTTGCCAGTTTCTCACTCTGAAATATGACATACAGCACCTAGCATTCCTTGGTAGTCCCTCTGGGCTCGGGGAAGGTTCTTCTTTTTGGACTGCCACTCCCAGAATCCCCCAGCCAGCTATGCTGGCTGGGGGATTCTGGGAGTGACAGTCCAAAAAGGCACCTTCTCAGGAAATTCTAGCCTGTAGCATTTGAGGAAAAGGGACCAAGATCAGAGCTTCTTTGTGTATGTACCTCCAAGTCACCTGTTGATGTACGGCAACCCCATGGATTTTGTAGGGTTTTCTTAGGCAAGGAATATTCAGAGGTGGCTTTGCCAGTTCCTTCCTCTGAAATAGAGCCTTACACCACCTGGGATTCATTATATTACCCTTCCTCCAATTTGGCTTCAGGTATCATCCATCACAACATAGCATTTGAGGCCAAGTCAGCTTGTGGGCAAATATGCCTCACCTCTCTCTGGCATTCTGAAGTCAAACCAACAAAACTGGGGCTGGGCTCTGAAAACACTCAGTCACAGTCTAGTATCATGATATGTTCTATAGAACCACTGCCACACACAAATGTGTATTTTCAACAATATCCAGATATTTTATAATTTAAATATCTTTTATAACGGATCTCTTTCGGCAGGCCTTTCCTGATTAGATCCCGGCCTCAGGAACTCAGTCTCCTGGCTTTTTATAAATTATGTATATATTTGTTTTTAATGTGTTTTTTAGCTAGAAGGTTTTAATCTTATTGTGTTTAATGTCTTTTTATGTGGGAGGGTGGGGGTGGGTGGTGTTTTTAGTCATTATTATAATGTTTTAATTGTTGGAAGCCGCCCCAATTGTTTTTAGCAGAGGGGCGGGGTATAAATAATAATAATAATAATTATTATTATTATTATTAAATATTATTTTAAGGGATGGGTGGGCTAGGGTATTGTAATTATGGAGTTTTATGTTGTAAGCTGCCCCGATTGTGTTGCAGGGGGGCAGGATAGAAATAAAATTTTATTATATTATTTATTATATTGCGTTGGTAGGACTGAATAGGAAGTGTCCGTAAAAGTAGACCGTGTTTTCAGGACCCAGCCTCAGTTTTGTTGGTTTGATTTAGTTGTGGCGACAGTTGCTGCTTTCTCTTTGGATAGCATTACCTATCAGCAACTCTGAAGGTCAAAGCATAGGTGAAGACAGCACCCACCAGCCCTAGGGAGTGTCAGCAACACCATTAGTAATGTGGGGACGATGGGGGAGTGGGGAGAAAAATTTGCACAAGCAATTAACTTATCAGGGAATAATCTCCACTGTAAAATACTGCTAGCTGGTGGCTCCCATGATTCTGCTTTGGGTTTTAGTCTGAACTTTAAATTATTCCAACCAGTGTTACTTTATTTATATCCTGCCTTTCCTCTCCACACAGTTTACAGATTAAAACAAAAGCAGTACAGTAGGACCCCCCCTTATCCACTGAGGATATGTTCTGGGAGGGCGTGCATACCGAAAACCGTGGATAATAACCAACACCATTGAAAATAATGGGACTTCTGGTTTAAAATACTATAGAGTTGCCTTGAGGACCTAGAAAATGGCTAGAGAGGACACATTTTCTAGGAAGACTCTATGATAGGTGTGTTGTTTTGTGTCCCGTGGATAATTGAATCAGTGGATAATGAATCAGTGGATATGGGGTTCCTACTGTATAGTTAAAACCTGTAAGAGATTAACATTAAAATGGATTTAAACCATCAACAGCAATAAAAGTAATACCCTTAAAAATAACTCCCTTAAAAGCTCCTTCTTTAAAAATGTTCTCAGAAGCCTGTCAGGATAAGAAAGTCTTTGCCTGTCGATGGAAGGACAGCAAAGCGGGGCCATTCTAGTTTTCCTAATAAGGGACTTTCAGAGGGACAGCCACTAACAAGGCCCTCTCTTGCAGCCCCGCCAGTTCTGCCTCTGAAAGCGATGGGAGCTTTAACGGAGCTCTCCAAGGTATGGAATCACCTGGTGAATACAGGTCAGCACCCTGGAGAGCTACTTTAATGTTCAGGCTAAAACCCAGTGTCGATTCACTGCTCCCTCCGACACATAAGCCATGCATCACCACTGCTATAACCAAAATGGGACCATTCTGCTTGGAAGCCCTAACCAGAGAATTTGTGGTGTGGTCCTACTTACGTCCAGGTGCCTCTGATTGATCTCGTAGATGATCTGGAGGTGTCTCGGCAGCAGCTTCTCCACCAGCTCCACAGGCCAGCGTTCAAGAGCTTCGGGGAGAACGGTGTGGTTCGTGTAAGCGAAGGTCCGGGTGGTGATGTCCCAGGCCTGGGATTTGGGGAGGAAAGAGTTAGCAGGGCAGGCGAAGAAAACAGAGGGAGGGGAGGGGTAAGGCCAGCACAGCTCCTGGGAAGAGTACTTGCTGGACACAGAGATGGTCCCCAAGTGAGAATGTGGGTCTATCTAGGCCAGTACAGTCGGACCCTTGTATCCGTGGAACCAATATCCATGGTTTCAGTTATCCATGGAACACAAAATAGGGGACACACACCACAGAGTCATGCTGGAAAATATATAGAGAGGCACCCTCTCTAGCATCTTCTATGTCTTCCAACACAACTCTATGGTATGTTTTACTTTTATTTATTTATTTGATTTATATGCCACCTTTCTGCCAGAATGGGACCCACCTCGACTTACTGGAAGTCCTTTATTTTAATAGGGTTCACTGTCATCTGCAGTTTCTGGTATCTGTGGTATGTCCAGGAACTGAACTCTTGTGGATACAGGGGTCTGACTGTATTCCCAGTTCTGACTGGCAGCGGGGTTTCAGGTAGGCCCTTCGACTGGTTCTCCCTGTTGAGGCTTGGGACTGCAGCTGGGATCTTCTGCAGTCTAAAATGAAAAGCTGCCTGTAGCCTGAGTCAGATCCCTGGTCTATCCATCCAGTATCGTTGGACCCCTGTATCCAAAGAACACAGAACCTGAACACTTTTTTTTTTTTTTTTTGTAATTTTGTCCCCTATTCTGGAAAAATAAATCTAAGATATGGCTAAATTTTGCCCTTACACTTAGAAGATCAGCTAACCTGTCCTGTAGCATTTGAAATCAGGCGTTTAAATGCAGGCAATAGAGAGAGGGAAATTAATGCACAAAACCACACAACCTTTGGGAAGTTTTCCTATGCGGAAACACGTTTTTCACAATTGCTGCGAATATATGTAGCTGCAACCTCAACAGTACCATTGCAGCTGGGATCCTATGCGTGTAAATTTGAGGGTGTCTGTGTTGAATTAAGAGAGCCAGTTTCCTAGCAGCCCATTTGTGAAAAGAAGTTTCTCCATGAAAATTCAAGACCACAAAGACAACCAAACACCATTCGCTCCCACTATAACACCACCTGATACTGTTTCTTTTAAAAAAAGCCCTTTTACTGACCAGCAGGTGGAGCCATTGGGAAACGCCTAAATTTAGTCTGTCTTGGCTTTTGATGAACAAATAGGTAATATGCTGTCCTTTTTTCACTTTTTTTTTAATGGTAAGAGGCACCTTACAAATTATGTAGCCAAATAATGCCACCAAGCTGGTACATCCATGCAAATTCCCTGGAAAAAATGCCACCAGGAGGATTCTGGATATGGCTTCCAGGCTCTCAGGAGAACTTGGCAAAGTTAAACCTCTTTTTTTTTTTTTACTACAACCCCCAGCTGGCTGGGAGATTCTGGGAATTGTAGTCCAAAGAAGTGTTTACTTTGCCAAGCTCTGGTCTCAAGCAGATGTCTTTCCCAGCTTTTTAAGATGCCTTCTCCACTTTTTCATGAGGACTTGGGGAGCTGGAAAACTACAACTGCACGCACTTACTCATAGATTGGAAAGAGGAAGCACAATGCAAAGGAAGCCTCTCCAGAATGTGGAGGGGAAACCAACACGGCAGAATTGGCTAACACATCAGTCTTGCAAAAGGAAGGGTTTAGAAGGTTGAAGGGAGTGTAGAGGGAGAACATCTGGCAGCTACAGATGTAATTCTTTGCAAATTTCATTCTTGCAGGAAAGAATGAAAGATTTTACCATTTTGGTCCTTGCTGTGAAAAAACTGCATAGTTTTCAAAGACTCTTTGCTGTTTGGGACGTATTTCTGAGGAAAAAAGGCATATGTTACTAGGGGGGGGTTGTATAGAAAATGGCAGAAAACAAGTTTCCTGTGCAGAAAAGAACATTTCTGCACAAAAGGTTGTTTTCTGTGCAGAAAATACTGTTTTCTATGCAAAAAAAGAAAAAATGTGTTCCTCTGTGCAGAATATGACCTGAACTGAAGAGACTCTTACTCATCTATAATTCTACTTGTCGGGGTTTCCCGACACTTAGAATCATAGAGTTGGAAGAGACCCCAAGGGCCATCCAGTCTAACCCCATTCCGCCATACAGGAACACCCCCGACAGATGGCCATCCAGCCTCTGTTTAAAAACTTCCAAAGAAGGAGACTCTACCACACTCCGAGGCAGCATATTCCACTGCCGAAAGCTCTTAATTCACTTGCAAAAACCTTTTCAAAAAACCATTTTTCAAATACAGGTTGTCTCCCATATCTGCTGGGGATATATTCCTGGACTTAACATTTATAAATTAAAGCATGGATAATAGTGAACTCTATTAAAATAAAAGGACTTCTTGTACAAACATACCATAGAGTTGTGTTGGAGGACCTAGCGATTACTAGAGAGGACACCTCTCTAGGTACTTTCCAGAACAACTCTATGGTATGTGTCTCTATTTTTTAGCCGTGGATAACTAAAACTGCACATATTGGTCCCGTGGATATGGAGGGGAAGAACCTATATTCTGGAATATTTTTTCTATCCCTACTAGTAACCCTGATCTCTGGAAACAAAACTGAAATTTAAAAAAAAATGCCTTCCAAACCTTTTCCCACGGCAATCTCTCAATATCCAGAAAGACTCGCATCAGCTCAGGAATGGCCATAGAGGGGTGGGTGTCATTTAGCTGGATTGCGACCTGCAAAAACAGAAAGAGGGGAGAAGGGAAAGAATGACGCAGAGAAAAACAGGAGGGCTGCCCCGGATTCCAAAACCATCTGGCTAATTTCTAAGAGGAAAAGAATAGGACCTTAAGGACCTGTGGGAAATATAATGCCACATCTGTATTAGTCTATGGTCTGATCCATTCAGAGGTTATTGGCAAATCTGCGAATATCCAAGGCTGCACTAAGACACTGGTGTTACAGAACGACTGCATTGACTACATGCTGTGTAATGGATGCTGATAGTGAATTACACCAGAGAAAAACTTAGCCTCAACCTTCATCTACTGTGAGGGGTTC
This sequence comes from Gambelia wislizenii, assembly GCA_030847615.1. Lineage (NCBI taxonomy): Eukaryota > Metazoa > Chordata > Lepidosauria > Squamata > Crotaphytidae > Gambelia > Gambelia wislizenii. The sequence goes on along the minus strand of JAUMIR010000001.1, from coordinate 495,250,083 downwards.
CATATTATTGGGTGGGACGCCGTCCTCTTAGCACCACAAATGCTCCCCAGGTATACTGGTCCCATTCCATTTCCTAGGGCAGGGGTGGGGACTGTGGGGACCTCCAAATATAGTTGGACTACAACTCCCAGCACTCCTCGCTTTTGACTACGCGGATGGGAGCTGAAGTCCAACCACATCAACCAATCACACAATCCCCCCTCTGGGATCACGGGAGCCAAATGGAGGTTTTTATATGTCCATGGTTTCTCAGGATATCTGATGTGAGGGAATCTGCAATCCCCCCCCCCATAATATGTCAGGGACCAGCGCCATATCTGAGCTGATTGGCTGCCACTCTTCCCCCCACCCACTTGGCAACTTTATGGCTCAGGGACTGTCAGCACTACTTTGAAAAGCACTGCTCTAGACTCCTTCCAGATTCTCCAAAGCAGAGCAGGTAAAAAACAACCCTTCCTCTGCTTCTCATGGCTGGGCAAAGGGAAGATCAGCGTTCCAATGGGCGGAGCACTCTGCACATGTTCAGAGGCAACCATTATTACTACCCCTCCACCTCTTCCAGAGCAAAGTCTTGACAAAGACTTTTCACAGCAGGGCCCAGGTGGAATACCATAAGCATTCAATCCATAGAACAGGTTGATATTCCAAAACCAGGATGATATTCCACAACTATACCTTGCTTTTCCAGTTGACTGTGTAGCGCCAGATGAAACAAGGTCAAGAGAATCTATTTTGTATTCTCAAGACACATGTGTGTGCACACACGCACGCATACACACACACACACACAAACACACACACTTACCTGGTCTGGGAAGGAATCAAAAGCAGTGCGGACACTTTCAGTACTCCCAAATTTGGAGGCTTTGAACCGCCGGATGATGTCCTGTAGGGTGGCAGCGACCACAAAATATTCCTGTTTCAGCCGTAGCTCCTTTCCTTCAAAAAACTAAAGATGAAGAAGAAATTGTATTGGGAACTGTGATAAGAAGAATATTCGCAAGACGAGAGCAGGGGGCATACAAGTTCTGTGACAGCCATTGCCTGTGAAGTGATGGCAGACACGAACAGTGGCTTATAGGCTACAATTGGCCTACTAGCCATGTATACCATGAGCCTAGAGCAGGGATGGGAATCATGTGGCCCTCCAGCACTGCAGCTCCCATCATCCCTAACGACTGGATATGCTGGCTAGGGTTGCTAGGAATTATAGTCCAACCAGGTCTACAGGGTTGCCCTTTGCCTATCCCTTATTGGCTAAACCAACCATTTTAGGCCCAACCAAGTTCCTGACAGTTGGTTTCAGGAAAGAAAAAGTAACTGCTAACACACAAAGACACAACCACAACCACACAGAGGCTGGCTTGTTGGCTTGTTTCCAGCAATTTCAGCTTGTTTTCACTCCCTTGCAGGAAGGGCAGGGAGCCAGTGAGCAACCTTTTGTTTCAGCTAGCTTGAGATACTTTGGCAGCAGAAAGCAAAGATCGGGTAGGAGGGAGGGAGGAACTGACTTTGGGGGAGTTAGTTCTTTGGACTACAATTCCCAGAATCCCCTGGCCAGCATGGTCCAAAACTTAACAAAGTTTCTGGCAGCAAAATCTGCTCCTCCTCTTTCTAGCAGAAAGTTTTTTAAGCAGCACTAGCCTTAGGAGGATAGCAAAGGAGTACTCAAGAAACACACATTTAGTGTCTGGTTGCAGCAGTGTGTCTCGGTTCTTTTCTAGCCAATCCTACTACACCTGCCTGTGCTTTCCTACAAAAGGCAAGGTAAATAGCAGTTGCCTCCAAAATCGCTTACTCTGCATGCATGAAGAATAAAACAGAGAGAAAAGGGGAGAGCAGATAAGCCTCCTTCACCAGCTACCCCCCTCCCAGGATGTTCAAAAGAACCCACAGATCTATACGTTTTGTTTCATTGCCAAAGGCTACATAACCCAACCCTTGCCAATGTAGGAATTCACAGCCAAAGCACCCCAAAGGTGGGCCATCCAACCTCAGCTTTCAAAAACAACAATAATAATAATAATAATAATAATAATAATAATCCAGCGAAGGAAAATTCACCACCTTCTGCAGTAACAGGACTTTAAATTCTCAAGATGCGGATGGGGTGACAGGTGCTGGCTTTGGGGGGGGGGGGTGAATCAAACAAACATAGGAGCAGAAATATCTCAAGTCTCAAAATCCCTCAACAATCCAAAACTGGAACTCTCCCAAACTCTGGTCAAAACATCTCACAGCTACACAGAAAAATGTTGGATATTCTGTCTTGCCAAGATAGTTTTAATTTTAGCATCAAGGTGGATGGGTGAGGGAGGAACTAGAGCTGAAACCAACGGCCACAGAAACGGCCATCAAAACAGGCTGGGGGTGCAGAGAGAAGAATCTAAACAGAAATCTTAAGGAGACAATTAAAATGAAGGACTTAGCCAAAAGTTTTGGATTTCATGGAAAGGCCAGCCTCTCTTTTCCTTCCTGCTGTTTTGAGATGTGGGAGATTCGTTCAATTGAAACAGGTTTGTGTTTCAGCGCTAGTTTAAACATCACAGGAAACTAACACACACAGCCAGCTACTGGACTGACAGATCTGTTTTCAAACCTGATTGATGATCAATTACTCTTAATCTCTCCCACCCACACACAGATGGAAGGAATGGGCAAAGTGGGGGCCCTGAAAACAGATTTCTGCAACCCTTGATCCCTTCAGATCTCCATACCACCATATTATTGTAGCGGGGTGGTGGTGGTCTGAAATTCTGCTCCCAAAAACCTTCAAGAATGGCCACGTACATTTTAAATAGGCTGCATGGGTTTAACATCAAACAAAAATATTCATCCCCCACTCCACTGGACACTTCAAGTATTTATTTATTTATTTATTGGCATTTTTTGGGTCAGTCTGTGACACCTCTGGAGAATTCCAGGGGAAGAAAATTGGCCCCTCAATCCACAGCAGTTGCCCACTCTGCCGTAGGATAAACAATTACAGTTGTCCATCCACATTTGCAGGTTAAGCATTTGTGGATTTGATTATTCACAGATTATTAAATACGTTATCTTAAGGATTTTTTAGGTCTTCCAGCATGATTCTATATGGTATGCTTCTGCTTGAGGTTGATCATAGAACCACACTGGAGGGCCTACAGATGCCTTAGAGCAGTGTGCTCTCTAGGAATCTCTTGGTCCTCCTACACAACTCTATGGTCAACTTCTGGTGGAAGCAAACCATAGAATCGTACTGGAGGGCCTAGAAAATGCCTAGAGAAGTGTTCTCGCAGGTTAAAATAAATCGACAGTGGGCCTATATTCATGGGTTTTCCACTTCTGCAGGAGTCCTCCACCCCAACTATCACAAAAGTTGAGGGCCAACTGTGTGGGATTCTCTGTTGAAGTTAATGGACTCATTCTAGAAACATCTGGACCTTCTCCTAGCCTAGAAATTCACATCCCATAACAGGAGATTAACTTCTCCCAGCCCTCTCCTCCTTACCAAAAACCTAGAAAGACATTTTAAAATGATGTATGGAAGTGAATGTTCCATATTTTTTAAGCAGGAATGGTGATAAGTGAAGCAGTGACACACAGGTGTGAAAACTCAAACCACAAAACAGGTCTCTAGGCTTGGTCTCATAGAAGCAGTAAATATGTGCTGGTTTAATGCTATTTAAGAATGCTTTTCCTTACAATCAAAACCAGCTCCCCAGACACAGAAAAGCAGCATGTCGTTAAATGAGAGGTGAAAATCCTCTTGCCTTTCATGCTACCCTTCCACATACAGGGATTTTTCATTTAAGGAATGGAAGAACATTCTTTCATAAGAACATTTAACCTCCACCTCGGTGAGGACATGGGTTTACGATTTCAGTATGAACCAGGCCGGAGGAAAACTTTCTAAACAAACACATTTCTAGGAAACACAAAGACAACTAACACACAATGGGTACGAAGGAATGCCAACGAATCTGCCACACTCAGCACCAAAATTACAGATCTACACAGAAGTCTCCTCACCAGGCATGCAGGCTGTGAGTGCATGGATTAAACAGGACAATGTCAAATGCCTTAAACACCACTGTCTACGAAAGCATGCACAACCCCCTTCCCGCCTGGTTTTTTATGCACATTGTTCTGTCACCACAAGGCATAAGCTCCACTGCATGGCAAGGGGTTGGACGGGATGGCCCTTGTGGTCTCTTCCAACTCTACAATTCTATGATTCTATGAGACCCTTAATCTCACTTTTGAGGCTCCTGAAGTCTCTGCTTAATGGGGGAAAACATGGCACCATTTTGGAGCAATTTTCCAACACCAAACCATGCTATGCCATCCCAAACTGCACCAAAGGCAACAATTTGCCTTTACCCACCACTGGAACATCCCTACATGCCCCCTAGCCAGAATTTGGCTGAAAATGGTGACTGAAAATGATGTGAGCTTACTTCCTGGATGCACCAGTATGACTGATGGGGTGGGAAATTGATCCCGTCACCTCCTGTGCAGTTGGCCTACCTCTGACCTGGATGTAGAGGGCAGGAGAAGCCAATGGGCAATAATCAAGGTTGTCAGGAATGAATGGGGCAATGACAGCTGAACACACAGTTTGCCATCTCATATAAACCAGCAAAACCCTGGATTGCATGATCACTACAAAACAAGAGTTTCATGCCATGCCACTTTGAGTCCCAATTTTGGGAAAAAGCAGGACATAAATACAGTACAGTCAGACCCCCGTATGCGTGGAACCAATATCCAGAGTTCCAGTTATCTGCGGGACACAAAATAGAGACACATATCATAGAGTCACACTGGGAAATGCCTAGAGTGGCATCCTCTCTAGGCAACTTCTAGGTCCTCCAACACAACTCTATGGTATGATTTATTTATTTATTTATTTATTTATACCATGCTCTTCAGCCACGCTCCCAGAGTGGTTTACAAATTGTTTAAGCAATAGCACTTTACACATCTACACCACATTAAGCTATTTCCAATGTGTGTTAGCTAATTGCCCCCACAAGCCAAGTACTCATTTTACCAACCTATGAAAGGATGGAAGGCTAAGTCAACCTTGGAGCCCTCTGGAAACGAACTTCCAACATTGTGGCTGCAGTACCGGCATTTAACCACTGCGCCACCAGAGCTTTTTACCGGAAGGCCTTTATTTTAATAGGGTTCACTGTTATCAGCAGTTTCCAGCATCTACAGTAAGTCTGGGAACCAAACCCCAACAGATATAGGGATCTGACTAGATGATGATGATGATGATGATGATGATGCAGGGGTTTTGCAAATCACAGGTTGACAACTCTGACTGCAGTAGACATCTGTGCTTCAGGTGACATTTACTCAACAGAAGAAACAGATTTCTTTCACCTTCTGCAACCAAAAGTAATAACTCTCGGTTTGGACTCATCTGACTCTTTGAACCTCGAACACCACCTAAAATTTAATCTCTAGCTATTCTTATATGAAGACAGTGTTGTTTGTGAAGTCGAAGGCTTTCACGACTGGCATCTATAGATTTTCCTTGGGTTTTTTTCTTGGCTGTGAGGCCGTGTTCTGGAAGAGTTTACTTCTGACGTTTCGCCTGCATCTGTGGCTGGCATCTTCAGAGAATGATTGGGTAGGAGAGTGTGCGTGTCGGGTGGTGGTGGTTATATACTGTGAACCCCTGTATTTCTACACCCAGAAACTAACCATTAAAACACACACATTTACATATGCTCCCCAACAGGGGTTCACAATATATAAACTCCACACACACTCCTATCCAACCATTCTCGGAAGATGCCAGCCACAGATGCAGGCGAAACATCAGGAATAAACTCTTCCAGAACACGGCCTCACAGCCCGGAAAAAAAACCCACAGACAACCTACAGTGTTGTTTCTTTACACTTCTGATCAGGAACCTGACTTTTGTCTTTTATTCAAGGGAAGAGACATAAGTCTGAGCTTAAAAAGGAAGAAGAAAAAGGGAGGGGGAAAAAGGTACTGGTTTAAGACTAACTGGTTTTTATTTTAGCATCAGCTTTTGTGGATATAAATCCACTTTTTCTGATACAGCACCGAGTGATATTAAGGCCTCAGCTATAATGCATATTTATACAGTTGTAGGAGTGGGATAGAATGTAGAAAGATGCAAATCACATTTGTTGTTGTTGTTGTGTGCCTGCAAGTTGTTTCCAATTTATGAGGACCCTAAGATGAACTGATGACCGGGTTTTATTGGCAAGATTTGTTCAGGGGAGGTTTGCCATTGCTTTCCTCTGAGGCTGAGAAAGAGTAACTTGCCTAAGGTCAGCAAGTGGGTTTCATGGCTCAGTGGGGATTCGAACCCTGGTCTCCAGAGTCCTAGCCCAGCACTGAAAGCACTATGCCATGCCAGCTCTGCAAATCACCCCCCTTGCCCTAAATTTTCAAAGGGCTGCCTAAGGTGATACAGGTCTTTCAGACCTTCACAGTGGTCAGTTAATGATAAATCTGCTTACCAAGAGTCAGTTTCCCCGCATTCAAAACACTCTCTGAGAAGATTCCTTTTGTTATATAAGCAGTAGCAAGGAGTCTTTTGTTAATATATATAGTGGGCTATGGAGCCATTGTCTGGCGGAAGTTGTGAATGTAATTCAATTCAGCAGTTTCTCTTTCTAGTCTTCCTTTGTAATTTCCTTGTTTGAGCTGTACTGGCTTTGTACTCCAAGAAACAGGGACTCATCATATTGACTTCATCCCAGAGGGTGTTGCTAGATGCCATGTGATAAACTGTATGCTTTTATTTCATTTGTGGCTGAGACCCAGGAGCTAATCTCCTAAGTCTGTCTCAAAGGAACAGAAATCTCCCAGTACATCCTCACCCAAGGTCCTTGATGGGGCCCTCCTCTGTGTTTCAAATATAGTGTGTGAGGGCGTAGGAGCAGGACCTTATCAGCCATGGCACCCTGTCTGCTGAACACCCTCCCCTTGGAAGCCCGATTGGCACCAACGCTGGTTTCATTTCAGTGCCAAGTACTAACATGGCTTTTTATTAAAGCCTTTGGGAACAAACTGATTTATTTCAAAATGCATGTGGTTTAAACCTTTTAAATTGTAACTGATATGTTTTAGTCCATTTAAAATATTTCTACTGTTATAAACTGTACATTGTTTTAAACGGAGTTTACTTGAGCCTAGGATGTAAGGCAGCATATGCATATTTTAATACATAAATAAGCAGTAGCAGAAAGATGAAATCCAAAAGATCGCACCCATACCTATTTTGCTAGAACACCTCTTTTTCCTTATGGCTGCAAATATTTTAAAGTGTGCTTTAGACAAGTTCTCTGCCCCTGACTGGGGCTCAGCCAACCCTTCCATGATAAAAGCCATTCCCCAATCTTTTATTAGCGTGTTTCACCAGTCAAACAGTTCTCCAGGGTTACGAGCAGCCACAAAGGGTCAGATTGCTTCCATGTTTGGTTCTGAATCACCATCAGGATGTTCGCTTTAGACAGTGGATATGTCAGCAGCTCCCTTCTGTACACATACACACACACAACCTTAACACACACCTCCAAGAAGATCACAGTGTGTTGTTTCTCAGGAACTTACGTTATCATTTGGGTAGAGGACACGGGAGATGTTTTCAGCCAAGTTTCTGTCCAGCACGGCCTGGATGTAATCACCAACGTTAACTATAAAGGTAAGTGGGGGGGGGGGAAGACACCACCCTGTCAGCAGCACACAGATAAAATGGATCATCAGTTTTGAACCAAGGAGGTTGCAGGTTCAGTGCTCTGTCTATGCCACACAGTTCCACAAGCTCACACAAGAGGCATACAATTTGGCTCTGAATGTAGAATCTCAACTTCTCTTTTTAAAAAATCCCAGCAAGTTTGTAGTCCTGTATGCCAACAAAGATATGTTTGCAGCAGTGCAGCTGCTAAGATTGCAGAAGTCAAGAGAGATGGATGAAATATATCTTACACAGAAATTCCAGTGCTGCCTGGCCACTGATTTGTTTTAAAAGCTACAGGAGTCTGGGGCCAGGGTATGGTGAGAGACATAACTGAATCTAGAGAATTGGCAAACAAAGACGAAGCACAGCTTCTTTAAGTAGTTCCCCTGTCCTTGCCATCAGCACATTTGAAAAAAAGTATTTGCGAAGTATAAACCTGGAATAAAATGACTACAGTGGGCCCTCAGCATCCGCTGGGGTTTTGTTCCCAGACCCCCCACTCCCCGTGGATACCAAAATCTGTGGATGCTCAAGTCCCATTATATACTTTCTCTCTCTCTCTCTCTCTCTCTCTCTCTCTCTCTCTCTCTCTCTCTGGCTTTTCTTCACAAACAAAGATTCAGATTATATACAATGATGTATATACAATGATGTAGTAAAATGGTGTGCCTGATAGAAAATGGCAAACGCAAGGTCTGCTTTTTAGAATGTTTTTTCCCCAAATATTTTTGAGCTGAGGTTGGTTGAATCCATAAGTGCAGAACCCGCGGATACAGAGGACTGACTGTATTTGAATAAACTTGGAATAAATTGAATATTTCCAAGATACAAAATACAAAGACTTTTTATTTAGGCAGATGTTTGACTGTTATAGTACTGTATTATTGCAGAAAGGTGGTTTTTTTTTTAATGTGGGACTGTGGTACTGTTCTTTTATCCTCACTACTATGTTTTAAATGTTTTTAAGCTGTCTTAAATTTGTGTTTTAAGAGAATAGTTTTTTTTAAAGTTTGCATTTTAAATTGTTATTTTAAAGCTATATTTAGTTTTAATCTATGAAGTGAGTCACCTTGGGCACTGCAGCTAACTCATCAGACCCCTTTGGGACCAAGAGGACCCAAAAATGCTAAACTATAGGAACAGAGATTCCACCTAAACCTTAGGAAGAACTTCCTGACAGTAAGAGATGTTTGACAGTGGAATGCCCTTCCTTGGAGTGTGGTGGAGTCTCCTTTTTTGGAGGTTTTTAAACAGAGGATGGATAGGGCCAGTTTAAGGGCCCTGTAGCACCTGCAGCTGCAGAGGGCCCCACCATTGTTGGGGGTCCCATCATAACACTCCTCCTGCAAAAACATTATTAGTAATAATCTGAATATCCTGTACTGTGAATAGGTTAGGTTAGGTTAGATTACATTGACCTGAGAGAAACATATGGGGCCCCCAAAATAAAGTATTGCAGGGGGGCCGAGAATTCCTTAAACCGGCCCTGTGGATAGCCATATGTCAGGCATGCTTTGATTGAGTATTCCTGCATGGCAGAATGGCGTTGAACTGGATGGCCTTTGGGATCTCTTCCAACTCTGTGATTCTATGTGTGGTCACAAAGCTGTTTTCCAGACATTTCTGTTTTCCAGACATCAGACAGGTTAATCCATTGCCAACACTTACAGTCCCGGAGGTTGAAATCGTTGGGAGCCCGAGCAGACCATAGCCTCATGGTGTTGACTGTGTTGTTCATGTAGCCGGGAATTGGGGTGTCGTAGGGCAGAGCCAGGACCACCTGTGAGCAAAAAAGACCAGACATATTGGCAGTGTGTGGGCATTACCCTGAAGAGGGGCTGGCTGCAGGACCCACTACTGAAATGGTGGGCAACCTATTTCAGTCCGTGGGCCAAACTCAATGTCAGAGGTGTTCTCAGATGTTCCTGTGGTGGGTGGGGTCAAAGGCAAAGACGGGGAGGCCAAAAATATCAGCACATTTCAGCTTCAATCTCTTCCTGCCAGTAACTGTATCTTAGGGGAGAGATTTCAATCTCTGAGAAGAGGGAAAACTTAAGGCTTGTCTATACGAGGCAATAAAATGTGGATTGATGAGCATTAATGCCAATTCTCAGCAGCTTTCCTTTATCTTAACAATTTTTGGCAAGATTGCAGGCATGCAAAGCTATCTGCGTTGGTTGTTCAAATGGGCATGCCTACAAATCAAGATAGCGGGTGCGAGTGAATTATTTGAGCTTTTACTGTTGCCAATTGCCACCACCAAACAGCATTAAAAAAAAAAAAAGCATATCCAAGGTGTGGAAATGCAATATTCTGCTTAAATAAATAGAAAAAAAAGAGGCCATTTCATCACCTGAGTCCACGATCACTATGGTGAAAATCCAACATGGCATTTTCAGGTGCTTGCCTTGTTAGCAAGCTCCGTTCCTGCGCACATTCAACCACTCACATCTTTCCATGTCTGTTCTTATTAGAAATGCACACTAAAGTGACTTGGTTGTCCCAAAAACAGGAATGCGCATTCCTCACAGAGCTTTTTAAAAAGCTGCAAAGACTTCTCCTGCAAAGTTTTTTGGCGTTTTTGTTCCCCCCCTCTTCCTAATACGGTGGATTGATGTGGGATCTCATTAAGACAAATCGTACTCTCCTTGAATTCTATGAAGAGTATTTTCACCATATAGACAACCTCTCAGAGTAAAGATGAAGAACCCCCAAAGGATGGTATAATGGGGAAAGTCTAGGGGCCTGGCTGAAACCATAAGAGGGCCAATTTTGGCCCCAAGGCCCAAGGTTCCCCACCCCTCACATTATGGGATGCACCACTTCCTTCCAAAGGTGGGTGCCTTGTGACTCTCTCATATCAGCAACAGGGGCTGCAATCTTGCAGGGCAGGTCTATAGTACAAAATACAGGTCTGGTTTCAACTGTTTTTTTATCACTAAAGATCCCTTAAAGAAAGCTGAATTTTAGAACTGGGCCCAGCACATCCCACCCACTTGATTTTATAGGTCCCTTGCCCACCACAGTGGTGGCGTCTGAGTCCTGTGTCTGCTGGTTGGTGAGTCCACTCTGGGTTTTAGTATGAACTTTACAGGGACTATCTAAGGTGATGAACCAATTTTGGGGGGGGAATAGGGTTGAGCATCTGGGATAAGCTCCTTTAGAGTTCAGACTAAAATCTGGAGTAGATTCACCACCACACTGCTATGGAATCCACTAACACCACGACATCCCCTGTAACATCCTTCACCCCAAGGAGTTTGGCAGGGTAGGCACAGAGGTGTTTTCTCCCCACAACAGTGTTGCAAGGTAGGTCAAATCTGGCAAGTGGTGACTTGCCTGAGACTACCAATGAGTTTCGTATCTCCTGGGGCAGGGAGAAGCCTGATCTCCCTATCACCATATTAGAAGCCCTTCTGAGAGGCATCTCTCCATTGATTACCTGAGTATCGACCCATTTCACACCAGTTGGGGTGTGTTCCACTCTTCCATAGAAATGAATGGGGAGCATGTATTCCGGCCGGGCTTTCTCCCAGGGGTTCCCATGCCTTAGCCAATCATCGGCTTCCTCCACCTGTAAGGAGTAAGTTCTGTGCTGAGTATCAGAAAGAAGAACCAAGGAATCACAGCATCACAAGGGGTTCTCAAGGATCATCTAGTCCAACCCCTGCCATAGAAGAATCCATGGCTGAAGAAGTCATGAAAGGCAGCCATCCAATGTCAGTTTAAAGATCTCCAAAAAAGGTGAGTTCAGAACCAAAAGCTATTGAAGTTTTATATGTTTCCACCAGAGCCTAAGGCAAGTGTTTTTTTGTTGTTGTTGTTTTTTGTTTTTGTTTTTTTGTTTTTTTTTGGCAAGGGGCATATCTCTCAGAATATCACAGTCACCACATCCTGAGGGGCATAGTTCTGGAAGTTACAATTAAAAAAAAAACAACTTTCCAGAGTTCTGATTTCTGTCATTTCCTACCTTGTGGCTCCTTCTATCCTGATGCTTTCATTCTGCAAGTACAGTCGTCCCTTCATATCCATGGATTTGGTGTCCATAGATTTAAGTATTCACGGCTTGAAACTATTTTTTAAAAAATAATAATCCCAAAAGCAAATCTTGATTTTGCCATCTTATATAAGGGACACTATTTTGCTATGGCATTGCATATAACAGGTCTTGAGTATTCATGGATTTTGGTATCCACGGGGGGTGGGGGGGTCCTGGAACCAAACCCCAGCGAATATGAAGGGACAACTGTAAATGGTTTTGAAATTCTTATCTCAGAAATGTCTGCAGTTCTGATTTTAAGGGGCCTCCAAAGCAGACCTTAAGAATCCATGCAGAATTATATGCATAAGTCCTTTGAAATCATATAAAAGACCATCTGTTCAGGAGCCTGCGATGTGTCTCCTTCCCCTGCCCCCCAAACGGATTCCATGTCAGTGGGACAATGAATCCATATTTTAGACTGAACTTTACAACTGCTATCCAAGGTACGGACAGCTATCCCCCAAACAGGTTACCTCCTTGGATAGATCTATAAAGTTCAGACTATGGAGTGGATTCACCACCCCACTGACAGGGTAGGCACTAGCCCCCACTGGGTATAAAGCAGCTTCCCATGTTATTTGCATTATCTAAGCAGACACTTATTTATATTTGCTTAGTCAGGGAGATAAATTCCACCTTTCAACAGGTGCCCCAGGCCAGCTTGCAAAAAAAATTCAAGTTATCATAAAATCAAAAACAACAGCAACTCGATTGGTTAATTTAGGGTTGATCAAAGTTTGGCCTTCCAGAGGTGGCTGGATTGCAACTCCCATCAACCCTAGTCAGCATAGCCAGTGGCAAGGAATGCTAGGAGTTGCAGTGCAACAACTGCTGAAAAGCTGCACAATTTCCACCTCTGGCTTAAAGCCACAAGTCACCACAACATACATAAATCAACAGCATAACATTTATACATGTATTTCTAATTGTTACATAGGATAATATAGACCTCTCCTGTAAGTCTTTGGGTAGTTAATGCCTATTTTCTTTTCTAAATTTTACCATTTAATGAAGAATATATCATTACTCGAGATCCAGCATGGTGTAATGGTTTGAGCTTTGAACTACAACCAGGGTTCGAATCCCGCTTGGCTATGGAAACCCACTGGGTGGCCTTGGGACAAGTCCCACTCTCTCAGCCTCAGAGGAAGGCCAAGGCAACCTCCCTCTGAACAAATCTTGCCAAGGAAACCCCATGCTAGGTCCACCTTAAGATCGCCCTAAGTTGGAAATGACTTGAAGGCTCACAACAACAACAAATATCATTACTCATAAGCAGTGTGTGTGTGTGTACATGCATGTGCATGCACCAAAGACATTTATGACAAAGACTGAAAATTATCACCTTACTACCTTGAAGACACCCCTCCTGATTTTGAGGACATCAGCTCCAGAATTCCTGAGCATTGGCCATACTGGCTGGGAATTCTGTGAATTGAAGTCCAAAACATCTGAGGACCAAAGGCTGAGAACCACTGATCTAGACCCAAGTAGAATAGCACCATCCCTCTTTCCAAAGGCCAACTCATGTTGCATGATAAGCAAACTTTGCACAGGGCCTTAGAAAAGCAAAACTTACTTCCTCTCTCCCAGCCCAACAAGAGAAAAACTGCCCTTTGCACCTGAGGATTCCCTTGCACGACAGCGTGTTTGGAAATGATGCAACAGAACAAATCCAGAGAAATCACTCTTATCAGCCTAACAGGCAGGAGCCAATGCAGCTCCACTCTGTAATCTCTCACTTGGACTTGGGGTTATCCATTCACCAGACTCTTCTCCATTAATTATTGTCCTCACTGGCAACTTTTGAAAGATGCCTCACAAACGTGGCTGTTTGTTCATTTCCCTCCCTTCCTCATAAACCGTTCCATGAGGGGGTGAAATGGACTGCCCCAATTCAGACTGAGGTGGGTACTGCAATCCTTTTTAATGTTCCCATGCCTTTAGAACTCTTTGTAAGAAAAATGTCAGCACAGCATGGAATGGGCTGGCTGGATTACAACTTTTTCCCAATGTGGTCATTTGGGGTTTCTGGGCACCACAATTCAATTCACAATAGTGATAAGCCAGATTGTGTCCAGAGGAGGGTGAACAAAATGGTGGGAGGTCTGGAAGCCATTATGCCCTATGAGGAGCGGCTTAGGGAGATGGGTATGTTTAGCCTGGAGAAGAGAAGGGGAAGAGGTGATATGACAGCCATGTTTAAATATTTGAAGGGATGTCATCCTGAGGAAGGAGCAAACTTGTTTTCTGCTGCTCCAGAGACTAGGACACAGAGCAATGGGTTCAAACTACAGGAAAAGAGATTCCACATCAACATTAGGAAGAACTTCCTGATACTAAGAGCTGTTCAAGAGTTGAACAGGCTTCCTCAGAGAGGTGAAATGTTTACACATGGGAGGCACCTCCAACCAGTTGCCTAGCTACTATTGGACTGGGAGGCGCTCTGTCCCTGAACCTCCAGCCAATGGGGGCTTCCTGTTGCTGGTGGTTCCACCCCCCATTCCATGCCCTGACAGATAAAATGGCGGCAATCTCGCTTGGGGAGGCCCAGTTGTACATACTTTGGTTGCTGGGCCTTTAGGTGCTCAGCTATGCCCCTGTCTATAGCCTTCCATACTTATTCAGGTGCATTCACACTCAGGTGCCACTGTTACCTGCCATCCGTCTCTGATCTTCTGGTTGAAGATGCCATACTCATAGCGTATCCCATAGCCATAGGCTGCAAGCCCGAGGGTGGCCATGGAATCGAGGAAGCAGGCTGTTGAAAGAGAAACACAGTCGGGAGGGATTTGCTCTTTCATGGTCATCAAAACCCATCACAGTCTCAAAGTCCTGGCCATTTTCTCATTAGATTTAATCTGGGGCTAAAATGGCTGACAGAATGGTACTTGATAATGCACAACAAAAATTCTGGAGCCTTACCACACTCCAAATAAAAGCGGCAAAGCAGCAGGAACGTTCCATCTTTCCTGCTATCTTATCGCACAATGTTAGCATTCTTTCGTTCTGGTCCCATGGGGGACTGAGGCAAAACCACATCTTTTTGCTAACCAGAAAAATCTGTTTGCGATATGATGCAGTTTTACCTTGGTCCCTCATGGGACTAGAACAAAAGAATGCCGGAAGAATGCCGAGGCCATGTGGTAAGGCAGCAGGAAAGACGGAACATTCCTGCTGCTTTACCACTTTTCTTCAGAGTGTGGTAAGGCTCCTAGTTTCACACTAATTAAAAAAGGCCATGTTCTCCTTAAGGCAATTACAAAAAAACTGGGGGGTAATTTTCTGCTTCAGGACCCTCTGGGGACCATAAGGACTACCAAAAAAAGCAAACAAATTAAAAAAAAATCAAACCAAACACAACCAGAAGTGACTGGAAGTCCAATTCTAGTTTTAAAAAACAGGATTTTTTTTAATGATAAACAATGCAGGGGAGAGTTGCAGCCTCCTGGAGGTTTCTGGAAAAGGCTATTCAGATCCTTGATCATTTTTTAAATTTTTTTGTTTTTTACCAGGAAAAAGGGTGGTCTGGGGGAGTGTGGAGAACTTACCACCTTGGAAGGTTGCATCCAGCCCTCAGGGCCAGCCTTTGCTTCCGTCTTGCTTTAAGGAATGGCTGCACCCAAAACAACAACAAGGGAGGATCTCTAGGACCCAGCCAAGGATATTCTCTGTTAGTTATGTGCACTTCCTGCTTTCATTTCAAGAAATTAAGCCCTGGAGCCAAATCTAGTCCTCCTGGGATTTTAATCTACCCAGTCTGGACTTCTGCAGAGGGCAATATCCCCCCAAAAAAACACTATAATTTAGTAGCTTTCAAGCTTTCCTTTGCACACTGCCTCTCCCGCACCCCATTGCAAAAGCTGAAGTGCCTCTCCCCAGCTATAGGGCTTGTCTAGCTGAGCTATTTACCCCATCTTGGCCCCGTCTTGGAGCCCTGCAGCCCAGATGATGCATGGGCAGTCCTCATGACCGCTGGGGCAAAGATGGGGCTAAGATGGGGGGAAACGGGGTAGGGCCCTTTACAACATTTTTTTAAAATTCCTAGTAAAATCCATTCCAGCCAGAAAAAAACCCAGATTGGGCCCCACGTGACTGCAGGAGCCCATTCCAGCCCACTGGCCCATCACTGCAGCTGCCCTCTGCCTTGCTCTTCTGTAGCCAGGAAGGGGGCCCGTAGCACATGACCAAATATGATCACACGCAGGGGCCTTTGCTTATGTGCTGTGGTCCTACTTCCTGACATCAGAGTGCAACATGGCGGGCAGCAGCTGCAGGGATGGGACGGCATGTTCATCTGGACTCCAGCCCATTTTGTGCCACTAACAGGAAAGGGAAGGCCAGATCTGCAGGCAGAATACGGGGAGCCAGCATATTTTGGCCGTATGGATGAGCCATTAGTTTACTTGAACAATACGGTGGTATTTTTACTCCACCCCTTTTGTCTTTGCCCTTGCCCACCCCAGTGGGCTAGACAATGCAACTGTTAGGTGGATTTGTAATTGGTTGATGGGCCAAATCCAAAGGGTAGTCACCAATCGCTCCTCTTCATCCTGGAGAGAAGTGACCAGTGGGGTGCCACAGGGTTCTGACCTGGGCTCAGTGCTATTCAACATCTTTACCAATGACTTGGATGATGGAATAGAGGGCGTGCTTATCAAGTTTGCAGATGACACCAAATTAGGAGGAGTAGCTAATACTCCAGAGGACAGGATCACAATTCAAAATGACTTCAACAGATTGGAGAGCTGGGCCAAAACTAACGAAGTGAATTTCAACAGGGAGAAATGTAGGATACTACACTTGGACAGTAATAATGAAATGCACAGATATAGGATGGGAGACACCCATCTTGGTGGCAGTACATGCGAAAGGGATCTAGGAGTCTTAGTGGACCACAAACTGAACACGAGTCATCAGTGTGATGTGGCAGCTAAAAAAGCCAATGTAATCCTAGGCTGCATCAATAGGAGTACAGTATAGGGTCTAGATCAAGGGAAGTATCCTTGGGTGATGTTTCCGGGTTGTGATTCTTTCTGCATTGTTGTTTCTCTTCAAGACTTGTTCGGCGTGAGTTCTCAAATAAGGCTGCAGCATTGTGGATAGTGCGTCTCCATGCCTCCCGATGTGAGGCTAGGGCGGACCACTGTTGGTGATCAATTTGGCCAAGCCTGAGATGTTGTTTCAGGGAGTCCTTGTATCGCTTTTTTCGAGTGGCCCTCTAATGCTGACCCGTGGCAAGTTCACCGTAGAGTACCAAAATGTAGAAAGTACTCCCAGTCTTACATCTTTAGATGTAACCCACTTGTAATGTTGATTAGTATTATGTGAACTGTCAATCCTCTCTATTCCCATTCTGTGAAAGGCAGATAATTGTGAAAACCATGCAAAGTGTTTTCCAAATTGAAAGTGATTATATATGCAAAGATTTTTTCCTGCGTGGCAGGGGGTTGGACTGGATGGCCCTCGTGGTCTCTTCCAACTCTACAATTCTATGATTCTATGATTCTAAGTACTGTAATAGTGCCACTCTATTCTGCTTTGGTCAGACCTCACCTGGAATACTGTGTCCAGTTCTGGGCACCATAATTCCAGAAGGATATTGAGAAGCTTGAATGTGTCCAGGGGAGGGTGACCAAAATGGTGGGAGGTCTTGAAGCCATGCCCTAGGAGGAGTGGTTTAGGGAGCTTTCTATGATTCTATGCAGTCCATTTGGAACTCCTCTAGCCTTTGCGCTGAAAGAGGTTCCCCAGCCTTCTAGCTGTCCTAGTTTGCTCTACAGTATACATTCAGTGAATGGGAGGACATGCAAGCCAGACCACCCCATTCTCAACAGAACCCGACCCACACTTACCAGCAAGTCTGCCCAAACCTCCGTTGCCCAGGCCAGCATCTTCTTCAATCTCCTCCAGCTCTTCTATGTCCAATCCAAGCTACGAAGTCACATGTAAAGAAAGACGATGCTCTCAGAATTGTCTGCCATTGCAGAAGGCTCTCTCTGTGTGTATGTGTGTGTGTGAAGGGGAAGGAACCCAACTACATAAAGAGGCATATCATCCACCATTTCACAGATGAAAGGTGGGAGCCATGGGGCCAAGCAACATAAGAATATGATCACGATGGCAAAAGTTATTAACAAGGAAGAACAGGCAAGTGAAGAGATGCTGCAGCACTTTGCTTGTGCTTGAACTAAAAAACCTGGAAAAATTCAGGAAAAAACCCCATTTTTTCTGGGGTTTTTTCCTGAAGCCTTTTTTTTAGTTTTTTCCAAAAAATTAAAAAACGAAGAAAATTTATTATGGAATGTTTTATTTCAGCATGATAAAAGTAAATTCCGTCTGTAATAAATGTTTGAATACACTGTGTTTTTAATATACCAATTTTGATAATTTTATGCCAAATCAAATTGTACATAGCCATACTTTATGCTCCTAAAGTAACAGAGTGACTTTCAATCTGTAAAAAGTGCTAATGTTGCATTTTTTTCAATTTTTCTGAAAATTTCCATTTTTTTCTGGAAATAACAGTTTTTTCCCCATGGCTTCAAAATTTCTGAAAATTTTACATCTCTAGCTTGAACCGACTAGGAAGGACAAGATTCTGCCCCCTCCTCTCTCCTCTCTCCTTCTGAGTTACTCAAGCGTCAACTCCCTTTTGCACTTTGAACCTGGTTTGCAGCAACTGAAATGAGCTGAGGACAAAGGGGGGAAATGGGAAGAAGAGAGAAACCGGGACATTTTTAAAAGCAGCTGAAAAGGGGGGAGGACAGAAGATTCATTGAGACTGTCCCTGCTAAATTGAGAGAGTTGGAGGGTATGAAGATGGGAGCTCAGACATTAATACTTCAGATGCCCGGACTTGAAACTTTTGCAGTTTTCATAGCACGCAAGCTCAGACCCAATCCAAAGGAGCACAATCTGTCCTGGGAGGGGTGCACAGTTTGGGTAGGACTGGTCTATGCTGGTAACAGAAAGAAAATCTAACAGCAAGTGGAAATCTAAAGTGAAGAAGAATTCAGTCAGCCTGCATGCATCTGTTGACTACACATCCCGCCCCCCCCCCCTCCACCAGCCTGTTATTTAGTGGCTGCTGCTTCCAATATTCCTTCTTGGCAACAGAAGAGTCACTCATAGAAAAAAAAAAGATGAAGACACTCATATTGTCTGAGCTGGTTATGACAGGTCGGACCTTCCAGGAGATCTGCAAAATTGGGAGATTTCCAGAACAGCTTGGAGTTACCCAGGTCCGCCATGGAATGCTACCCAAACCGCACCAGATTTGCAAAACATACTTTCCTGTGTTATGCCAACATGAAAGTCGTTTCCAGCTGTGAAGATGACATCTGAGTCAGCCCTCCCATCTATTTCTTCCACTCTTTAAAGGGGGAAACTGAAGTCACTTTTCAGGAAGGCCTTACTACAAGTGCAACTGGGACAACCACAACATCCTGTTTGGCCATTCTGGTGATCAAAGCAAGCTCTCGCTGGGTTGCACCTCCAACCTTCAGTGAGCCTGCAGGGGTACCTTTCTCTTGCCTGGCTTGTTTCTAACTTTGAAAAGTAGCAGCTTGCACTATCAGACTGCTCGGCTTCTGTGCAGACTCTCAGGTTCTTCGTGAAGGTAGAGCAAGAGAGTGTGACTTGCCCAAGGTCACCCAGGAGGTTTCCATGCTGAGCAGGGATTTGAACCCTAGTTTCTCAGAGTTCTAGTGCAAAAACTCAAACCACTCAAACACGACCTCCCCCAAAGCCCCCACTTGCATCTACCAAATATTCTGGGATAGTTTTCACAGCCACTAAACAGCCACATGCCACGACTGGAGGTGTGGCAGTTAAGCCCTGCCCACCCAAAAACTCTCAAAAACATTCTGGGGGGAAAATGGAAAGCTAGTTGCAAAAATCAGCTGATTTCTGTCCAATTTGGGAGGCACAGCCCCCTACCCAAAACCATAGGGGTGAAAATCAGCCTTTTTACCTCCTACAGTTGCTCACCTGACAGTGGATTGTCCAAGCTACTTGCCCTTCTAGGAGCACTTTCCTAATTCATCTGCTAAGGAAATGACCTCACGCCCACCAGCCACAACAGCATGCTGCCTAGGGGTGCATCTACACAGTAGACATAATGCAGTTTGACACCACTTTAAGTGCTGTAGCTCCACCTATGGAATCCTGGGATTTGTAGTTTTACAAAGTCTTTAGCCTTCTCTACTAAAGAGTGCTGGTGCCTCACACAACTACAAATCCAAAGATTCTGTAGGATGGAGGCACAGCAGTTAAAACACTGCCAAAACTGCATTATTTCTACAGTGTAGATGCACCCTAGGATTCTGGGGAATATTCTGGGCTCACCGCAATCCCTCCCGAAACCCTGCAGGCAATCACCACCCTCCACTTCATTTACTCAGCAGAAAACCTGTCACAGTGGAGCACAAGAAACCTCTCCATGGGGACCTTAAGGCAATCATACTGTTTGGAGGTTTTAAATACTGTAATAGATTAGAGGGCAATCTGTTAGGGATGCTCCAGCAGGAGATGCCTGCACTGGCAGGGACTGAACTAGATGGAATCCCTTGAAGTCCCATCCAACTCTATGATTTTATGGCTCTGCGTGATTTCTACACAGGCAGCAACCGAGGGAAAGCTTGTGTCCCTGCAAAAATGTTAATTTCACTTGGGCTGATGACATACTAAAGAAATAATGCAGTTTGACACCACTTTAACTATCATGGCCTCATCCTATGGAATCCTGGGATTTGTAGTTTGTTGTGGCACCAGAACTCTCTGACAGTGAAGGCTAAATATCTCACAAAACTTACCAATCCCAGAACTCCACAGCATTGAGCCCTGGCAGTTAAAGTAGTGTCAAACTGCATTATTTCTGCAGTGTGTCAGCAGCCTCAATCAGCTTTTCAGGCTGCATGTATGGAAGCCCAGAGCTTAGAGAAATGAGCCTTTGGGACTACAGCTCCCAGAATCCCCCAGCCAGTATGGCTATGCCAGCAGGGGAGTTCTGTGAGTTGACAGTCCAAAGCAGTAGAATCATAAAATTGCAAAGTTGGAAGAGACCACAAGGGCCATCCAGTCCAACCCCCCTGCCACGCAGGAAATAACGATCAAAGCATCCCTGACAGATGGCCATCCAGCCTCTGTTTAAAGACCTCCAAGGAAGGAGACCCTCACCACACTCTGAGGGAGTCTGTTCCACTGCCAAACAGCTCTTACTGTCAAAAGGTTCCTCCTCATGTTGAGGTGGAATCTCTGTTCCTGGAGCTTGCACCCATTGCTCTGCGTTCTAATCTCTGGAGCAGCAGAAAACAAGCTTGCTCCATCCTCAACGTGACACCTCTTCAAATACTTTAACAGGGCTATCATATCGCCCCTTAACTGTCTTTTTTCCAGGCTAAACATACCCAGCTCCGTAAGTCTCTCCTCGTAAGGCATGGTTTCCAGACCTTTCACCATTTTAGTCACCCTTCTCTGGACATGCTCCAATTTGTCAATATTCTATTTGAATTGTGGTGCCCAGAACTGGACACAGTATTCTAGGTGAAGTCTGACCAAGGCAGAATAGAGTAGCACTATGACTTCCCTTGATCTAGACTCTATACTTCTATTGATGCAGCCCAAAATTGCATTGGCCTTTTTAGCTGCCACATCACACTGTTGACTCATGTTCAACTTGTGGTCTACTAGGACTCCTAGATCCCTTTCGCACCTAGTCTCATTCAGCCAGGTCTCCCCCATCCTATGTCTATGCATTTCGTTTTTTCCACCCTAAGTGCAGTACCTTACATTTCTCCGTATTGAATTTCATTTTGCTAGCTTTGGCCCAGCTCTCCAGTCTATCCAGGTCATTCTGAATTTTGATCCTGTCCTCTAGGGTATTAGCTACTCCTCCTAAATTGGTGTAATCTGCAAATTTGATAAGTATGCCCCTAATTCCCTCATCCAAGTCATTGATAAAGATGTTGAATAGCACTGGGCCCAGGACAGAACCCTGTGGCACCCCACTGGTCACATCTTTCCAAGACGAAGAGGAGCCACTGCTGAGCACCCTTTGGGTTCGGCCGGTCAACCAATTACAAATCCATTGAACAGTTAATTTGTCTAGCCCACATTTTACAAGCTTGTTTGCAAGAATGTCATGGGGAACCTTGTCAAAGGCCTTACTAAAATCAACGTATGCGATCTTCACAGCGTTCCCTTCATCTACCAAGCTGGTAATTTTATGAAAAAAAGAGATCAGATTAGTCTGGCATGACTTGTTTCTCTGAAACCCATGTTGACTTTTTGTGATTATGGCATTGCCTTCTAAATGTTCACAGACTCTCTGTTTAATGATCTGCTCTAGAATCTTCCCCCCAAGGTCTGTCAAAACCTCCTCGAGCATCCACTTACCTGATAAATTGCCTCATCACAGGCATTCTGCAGTCCCAGATTTATCATTGTGTTCTGCAATGTCCGGCCCATGTAGAACTCCAAGGAAAGGTAATAAATTCTCTGGAAAGACAGACAAAACCACAAATGAGAACTTGGTCAGGATTTAAAATACCAGTATTCCCTTTCTGGGACCTGCCTAGTCTACTATTACTTTGGTAAAGATTCTGTTTGCAAGTGGAGACTGAACCCACAAAAAAAATCCTCCCAGGTCTTAAAGCAGAGCTGCTTCAAGTGATGATCTGTGGACTGTTGCCAGCTCAGGTGCCCGTCTGCAGTTAATTCTCAGGAAAGAAATACAGGTTATCATACTACACTGTTATAGCACTATCATTCCACTTTAATTGCTATGGCTGCCTCCTGTGGAATCCTGGGATTTGCAGTTTAGGGAGGGGCTTTTTTGCATTCTCAGCCAGAGAGCTATTAGGCTTAACTGAACTAAAAACCCCAGATTTCCATAAGAGGCAGCCACAGCAGTTAAAGTGGAATAACAGCACTACAACAGTGTAGTGTATGAGTCTCCAAAATGCTTGGGACCCAAGGTATTTTGGATTTTCAAAAATTTCAGATTTTGGAATCCTTGCACATACACAATGAGGTATCTTGGAGATGGGACCCAAGTCTAAACATGAAATGTTTCATATATATCTTATACACATATCCTGAAGTCTTTTTATACACAATATTTTAAATAATTTTGTGCATGAAACAAATTTGTCTACACTGAACCATCAGAAAACAATGGTATCAGTATCTCAGCCACCCTCAGGGACATTTTAGATTTTGGAACATTCTGGAATTCTGGATAAGGGTGATTCAACCTGTAGTTGTAGCCCACGGATAGAAATATAGTATGCTGGTCTCCCACATCAGATAGCCTGAGAAGCTATCCCTAGCTTTATCCTCTGTACAGCCTCATAAGGTAGGTTAGACTAAGTCTAACCCTCAAGGGAATTTATCAAGTGGGGACTTGAACCCAGATCCATTGATGCACAATACCTCTTAAAAATGGTTTAAGTGAAAGGAGCCAAGGATACTTTATATCCTTCAACAGCTGACATGAAAACTAGGACACATGTGACTGAGCAACATCAGAAGGTGGTCAAGATGGCAAACCGTTATTAATGAGGAAGAACAGACAAGTTGGGAGAGGCTGCAGCAGTTTGCTTTTGCCTGAGCCAACAGAGAAGGGCAAGATTCCTCTCTTGCTCGCTGACTTAACTGAGTGCAAACTACTTTGCAGCAATGGAAGTAAGCAGAGGCCAAAGGGGAAGTGTGGTAGGAGAAGATAGAAACTGGGACATTTTAAAAGCAAGGGGGAAAGTGGAATAACAGAGAATTAATTGAGACTGTCTCTGCCAAATCGGGAAAGTTGGAGCATATGCTTTATTGTTCTGATACGAATTGAAAAGAAACCCAATTGAAGGTGGGAACAAAATGTTGTAGTTGGTTGCTAAGAATTGTCAGAAAAGAGTCTGGTACAACAGAAACATAGGGATTGTCTGCACTGGCCAAATACCCCAGCTTGCCCCGTTCCAGAGTCCTATAGTCCAAATGACACAGGGCATTTACCTGGATCTGCCCCCAGGTAGTCCAAATGATCCCTGGGGCAGATATGAGGCTGGAATGGGGGCAAGCCAGGATAGGGCCCTTTACAGCATTTTTTAAAAATACCCAGTTTAATCCAGTATCACAGTAGCCCATCTCAGAATACCACTCCTCACTGCTGCCACCACCAGCTCCTTGGCTGTCCCAGAAGCCAAGGAGAGGTCCTGCAGCATGCGACCGAGGCTGCTCACATGCAGGGGCCCTGCAGTCACATGTTGTGGGACCCCTGCATGGCTTCTGCGTTAGTGAGAAAATGAAGGCCGTGGCAGCAGTGGCTTCAGCAACAGGCCAGCATCCTGTTTGAACGCTGGCCCTTTTGAGATGGCCAGCTCCGGAGGCAGGATATGCTGGCAGGGAGCCGGTGTATCCTGCCTGGTGTAGATGAGCCCTTAATCTGGATATTTAAAAAAACAAAACCCTGAGAATTAGGGCAACAATAAAAATAATTTATTAGGGCAACCTAATAAATCTGCTCCATCTAAAGGCCCCTTCCTTCCCCTTTCTCCCATCAATAGGCAAGGACTGAGTTTTATTCCAACAGGCCCTAAGAAAAGCCTTTTAATAGTGTGATATAGTGCTTTTTAATCTTGCATATCTTTTTAATGAATGTTTTAAGATATTTTTTAATATTATAGACAGTTTAACTACATTTGCACAATCATCTTTTGCATGCTTTCACTTAAATTGTATTTGTTTTACTTTTTTTGGCTGCCGAGTTCCAGTTCCTAGCAAAAAGGACAAGATATAAACAAAATAAAATAAAAATAGATCTCTGAAACCCCAGTTCAACACTCTAACCGCAACATCAAACTGGATTTGGTTAGATGCCATACCTATAAAAAGACCCCTGAAGTCACCTCTAACCTAAGTGATCTTAAATTGCAGAGCTTGACTACATTAGCAAACCCCAACAGAATTCATTTTCTGTTGGCCATCTACTCATCCTTCCAGAAACTGTTTTCCCTGAACAGTTTCAAGCTCCCTCGCAATGTGTACCTGTGAGCAAACAGCGTTCTTGGCAAGCAACTCATGGAGTCCAACCAACAGCCAGGGACTGTAACGCTATGGGCCTTGGACACAGGCGGATTGGGCTGAATTAGGTCATTCAACAAAGAGACTGTTAAATCTCCCTGAAGCACTGAAAGAGATCTTTTTCTCTCTCTCAATAGCCTGGAAATTGATGCGTTTCAGTGCCAAAGGGAAAGGCAGAGCATTCTATTCTATTTTGTTTTCATGTCATTTCAGTTGTGCTGCCTTGTTTTAAACTTGCTTGGATTATCTGTACTCCCTACTACATACAAGGAAGGAGGGAAATATTTAAATAAAAACTTTAAAAATCAATCCATATGAGGCTAGAATTGCAGTTTTGGATATGGAGCAAACAAAATGTACCGGGGAGTGCTGGAGCTTTGGGAGTGAACCTGTTGCAGAAAAATCACATCATCATCATCATCATCATTATATATCTCATCCTGGGACTCAATGCTGATCCTATATCAAGCTTTGTATTTGGTGTGAACCCACTTACAGTACAATAATTGCAGAAAGGATATGTAAAAACTTGAGATAGGATCAGTTTTGCCACCTGCTTCAGGAATGTTTGTTTGCTTTGCCTGTACAGGTGTATCTCACTTAACAAAGCTTCTGACAACGAAGCTCCTTTTTACAAAGTCTTTTTAGGTCTGGCCAGCCTTCTTTTCCTTCTTGTCTTCTGTCTAGCTAGAAGAGGTTTAAAAAAAACCAGTATCGGCATTGGGAGGACGGTGAAGGAGGGCTGGAGAAACATTTCGGTGTTAGGCTACAGTACATGTGAAAAGGACCTTGGAATTATTGTTGATCATAAGTTGAACATGAGCCAGCAGTGTGATGCTGCAGCAAAGGTGGCAAATGCTATTTTAGCCTGCATTAATAGAAACGTAGTTTCCAGATCGAGGAAAGTAATAGTCCCACTGTTTTCTGTGCTGGTCAGACCTCATCTGGAGTACTGTGTTCAGTTCTGGGCACCTCATGTTAAGAAGGATAGAGACAAGTTGGAGTAGTTTCAGAGAAGGGCCACAAAGATGATAAGAGGTGTGGAGAACAAAAGGTATCAGGCGAGGTTGAAGGAACTGGGCATGTTCAGCTTGATGAAGAGAAGTTGGAGGGGGTGACATGATTGTACTCTTTAAATATTTCAAGGACTGTCACAGAGAGGAGGGGGCAGGCCTGTTCCCTCTATCCAAGAGGGTGGGACCTGGTCCAATGGGTTTAAGTTACAGGAGAGTAGATTTCAATTGAACATTAGAAGGAACGTCTTGACAATTAAGAGCAGTTTGGCAGTAGAACTAATTGCCTAGAGAGGTGGTGGGGTCTCCTTCTCTGGAGATCATCAAAAAGAGACTGAACAGGTACCTGCTGGGGATGTTCTAGCTCAGTGGTTCTCAACCTGTGGGTCCCCAGATGTGAGATCCTGGAATAAGCAGGGGGTTGGACTCCATGGCCCATGAGATGACATCGAAAGAGACAGCTCATGCATATATTCTAAGAGAGGTCTTTCTTTGGAACTGCAGCAGGTCTAAGCCACCTTCTTCCACTTACCCCACCCACTATCCCAACTTGCCCAGGACAGTCCTGATTAATTTCCTGCCTTTCCACTTTTTCAGTGGTTTTTAAACTGTCCCAGTTCCTCTTTCCACATTCTCCCTTTGTCCTCAGCTTGCCTCAGCTGCTGCAAACTGAATTCAAAGTGCAAAAGTAATTGGGGAGAGGAAGGGCAGAGTCGTGCCTTTCCCTGTAGGCTCAGGCAAGATCAAACAGCTGCAGCCTCTCCTAGCTTGTGTGTTCTTCCTATTACCTATTGATTGATTGAATGCATACCCCACCTTTCTCCCAAGATGGGATGGGCCATCTTGACCACCCTCTGGTGTTGCTTGGCCACACATATACCAGTTTTTATCTGTGAAATGTTGGAGGGTATGCATCCAGCCTTGCCTGAAACTGTAGAGATACCCTCCTAGCAAGGTTTTTGGGTGGGATCTACAAGAACCCAGTGTGAAACTGCCGCTTGCTCCTATCTGATGAGACCAAAAAGCCCACAACCACCCCGAATATTAGAGTTTTCTTAAATTAGAAGGGGTGAGGGTAGGAGGAGGAGAAGGCGTGAGAAGACCAACAGTGCTCTGATGCCCGGAGACTTCCAGAAGAACTGAACCTCTTTGATAGAGGCCAGATGAGGGGTGAAGCTCTCTACGGGGTGCCCAGCTGCCTTACCTCCAAGAGGGCTTCCGACTGATGTCACAAAAGGGATTACTTCTTAATCTACCAGGCTAAAGCTCCATTAAAGGCTGTTAGCAGTCAAAAACTGACTGGGAGACAGTTCATTAAGTCAATCCAATTCGAGGAAGACTATCTGCTCTTTTATGCTTAGACTCTTCCCCGCCCCTCCTTGTCCGTCTTTTGCTTTCCAGGATTGTCTCCTCTGACTGGCAATGGCTAAGGTTCCCCCCTCCCAACCCATATTATACAAGAGCCTTTTTTTAAGCTGGTGGTGCCGGAGATTGAACCCATGACTGTCTGGAAGCAAAGCATGGATTCTACCACCAGGCCATGGTCAATCCCCACAGTGGAATAGGACACAAGTGCCATAGGATCAGGACTTCTGCAGGGCCCATCGTATTTCTGTGGATGCCCTCCGTATGACTTAGCTACCAGGGCATTATTTGACCTCGCTGCAGTCTTGAAAACAGAAGAGCTGTGATGGAGGAGACTGAAGGCCTCTCTCATCCAGCATCCTGTGCCCAGTGTAGCCAGCCAATTGCCCCAAGGAGAGGCCCGGAAGCAGGGCATGAATGTAACTGCCCCCTTGATCTCAGGTTCTCCAGCAGACGATACACAAAGCTATACTCCTTCTGATATTGGAGGTATTGTATCGCCAGCCAAGCTAGTGGTCATTAACAGCACTAGCCCCTGTGACTGTACCTTGTCTCCCTTTTAATCACTTGCCTTCTTTACTCAAATGGCAACACTAAGAAAAAATAGCAGCAACTGGGTCATTCATGGTCTAGTTATCTCCAGGTTGGACTACTGCAATGTGCCTTAGCTGGGGGCTGCCTTTGAAGACAGTTCAGGAACTGTGGTTGATGCAGAATGTGGCTGCTAGAGTTTTGCCTAGGGCTGAGAGAGCACAGGATGTCAATTTTTCCAGTTGCGTTGGATTCCCCCTCCCCAGCTACAGGTTGGTGTCAATGGGGGGTGGGAAATGCTCTATTAGAAAGGCCTTTGGTAGGGCTCTTCTTGAAGCCCTACATTTGTCTACAGTTCTGCCAAAGAAACTTGCATTCCCCCACCAAGGCACTCCCCTAAATCTCCTGCGGTTTGACATGTGGTGGGTGCATTTGAGGCTTGACAGGTCCTTATCGGTTTTGGCACTCAGACTGAGATGCAAGTTCCCAAGAAACGTATACCAGGCCCTACCACTTTCTGCATTCAGAAGGGAAGTGAAGATTATAACTTGAATCCCAACCAGTGGCAACTGATGCCCATTAAAGCTGGTGAGGTGGAGGGTGGGATTGGCAGAGACAGATGCGACTATAGTTTGCTACCCAGCCTCTTTTTTGCAAGGTCTAAGCTGTGGTGGAGGAAGTATAGCACACTGGAAATCTCCTTCCCCCTAACTCCATTTTTTTCCAGGCCAATTTTGGGACCAATTTTGGCTCCACATACCAGAAAACAACATGCAAATGTGGTGGTTTAACTTCCCCACACATTCCAACTCTCCACAACTGTTTTTGGCCCCAAACTCATAGAAAAAGGTGACTGGAAATTGCATGATGTTGCTTCCTATACACCATGATGCAATTGTGTGGCCCACAAGGGTGGGGAGGGGGTGAAACATTGCACACACCTACAGGCAGTCAGCCATTCTTGGTCAAAGCAGACCTTGTGCCCCACTGCTGATAGGGAATCGTAGAATCAGAGCTGGAAGAGACCACAAGGGCCATCCAGTCTAACCCCCAGGATCTTGTGGTTAAGTGGGTGGTGCTCCATGTTGAGGCACACTGCTAGAAGACCTTCCTGAGCATGACCAGAGTCTTGGCAATAAGCCCTCTGCATAGCCTAGCACTGTGGTGATGCCTGATGCTCTGGACATGCTCAGGAGGGTCTAGCAGTGTGCCTCAACAGGTTATGGGCCAGTTTGCACCAGTATGCTGGACCTCTGCATGTGAGGTCTGCGTTGGAGGGTCCAGTAGTGTACCTCAATACTCTATTTAGTTTACACTGAGAAAATATTTTCAAATGCCCCCAGGGATGGCCTCAGAAGCAATGGCGTAATCCAAACATTTAACTGCAGCTGGGCCTGAGCACAAAACCCCAAATGGAGAGAGGGAACCCCACTCCTGCAGAGGACAGCAAAGGCTGAGCATGCCTGCAAGTCATTTCCGACTTATGGCAACCCTAAGGCTGGGTTGCCTTATCATGGGATTTTCTTGGCCAGATTTGTTCAGAGGGGGTTTGCCTTTGCCTTCCTCTGAGGCTGAGAGAGTGAGAATTGCCAAAGGTCACCCAGTTGGTTTCCACAGCCGAGCGGGGATTTGAACCCTGGCCTCTAGAGTCGTAGTCCAACACTCAAACCACGACACCAGAATGGCTCTCATCTATACGCTACCTTGGATGTTTTACAGGCAAAAAATAAAGAATTGATTAGTCACTCAACAAGTTCTGGAATTACACACAGGAGACGGATGGAAGAATTTTCAGTGAACTCTATAGAACTGGGTGCTGCAAAACTTTCACTGGTATTCTGCCTGTGTCTAGGAGAAACCCTGGAAAAGGGACATGCTGAACCAGTGATGCCCCTGGGCCATTCCAAAGCAGAACGCCCTGATCTCAGACCCCATCTTGGCCAGGAGCCACCATCTATATCCCAGGTACGGTACCTCCAGGAACACCAGGCTCCTTGCCAGAAGGACAACATGCAACGGCCCCTTCGCCCTTGCAAATCCACTTCTGCTAGCCTGCACAACTGTCCTCATCATCCCAACCCAGTTCTTCTCCCCTTCAACCCATTCAGCATTTCCACAGGAAGCAGCCGGGGCCTGAATTTTATTCTTTGTTCCCAACTCAAGTAGACCCATCAAGACAATGGGATTTACCTATGCGCTGATTCACTATTCAACAATGGATCCAAAGTGTCTAGCCTCATTGGGAGCAGCCAATAGGATTTGGGCTCAAGAATGATTTTTATATGCACGTGTGAATGGCTAACCCAAACATTTCTAGATCCATCGAGTACTTAAATCAGGTGTGGGGAAAGTACTGCTCATGGGCCACATGGGGCCCACAGATCCCACTTCTGCAGCCCTTGACGTTGCCAAGAGTCCCCCAAAGCCTCCCTAGCCTGATTTTTCTGGCTGATTTTTCACTGAAAAAAGTCCCCAAATGTCCTTAAATGGCCTTAAAACACAGAGTTTAGCCTACCTGTCCCCAATCCCCAAAACAGGCTGAAAGGAGTGTCTGGAAGTGATGCCACTTTTGGTGCTCCTGGATGTGCCAGTATGGTGTGTGGGGGGGGGGGACAGGCTATGGGGACAAAATTTTATTCCCCGCCCTCTACTCAGTTCTTTACCCTGGCTTAAATCCATCAACAAGGTGAATGTAAAGTCGAGTCTTTTTCTTTAGTTTGAAAAAAGGGCAGTCCAGGGCATCTGACGGGACTGAAGGCACCCCAGAAATCTTTGTGGGGGCACACACAGATGCAGGGACCATGCCTTGTCCACACCTGCTTTGAAGCACAGAAATTCTATCCCTGTTTGGTTCAGGTGACATTTCAGGAAATAGTAGTCATTTTATCAAAGGACTGGGTATTGTCATGAAGGTTTTAAAGCTAAGATTCAGATTAAACTATGAGGTGGTATATTGGTTTGAGCAAGGAGCCATCATGGCAAAGTGTTTTGAATGTTGGACTATGACTCTGAAGACCAGGGTTTGAATTCCTGCTCAGCCATGAAAACCCAACTGGGTGACCTTGGGCAAATCACACACTTTCACCCTCTGAAAACCCCATGCTTTAGGGTCCCCATAAGTCAGCAATGACTTGAAGGCATACAACAACAGGTGGTTTGGGGTTTGGACCAGGACTCTGGGAGACCAGGGTTCAAATCCCTGTTCAGCTATGGAAACCCCCCTAGGTGACCTTGGGCAAGTCACACTGTCTCTGCCTCAGAGGAAGGCAAATGTCCTCTGAAAAAATCTTTCCAAGAAAGCCTTAGGAAAGAGTCGCTGTATGTTGGAATCGACCAGAAGGCACACAAAAACAAAGTTTGTATATGAAATGAGTCTTGATTTGTAGCTTGAGGACTAGTAGCATGCGTAGTTTGGTATCTGAGACCCAGTTTGTAGTCTGAAACCTAGTAGTTTGTAGGACACGACCTTGCTGTTTGTACAGATTGAGTATCCCTTATCCAAAATGCTCAGGACCAGAAGTGTTCCGTATTTTAGATTTTGGAATACCTGTACTTGCATATACATCATGAGACATAATGAGGCTGAAGAGAGACTGAGGATCTGTGAAATGACAGGAGGCATGGTGTAGCATGTACCTGGGCTGTATTTGTGAGGCTGGAGAAAGACGTGGCTGGAGAGTGACATAAGATCTGTGAAATGGTGTCCTGACATTCCACAGATCCTCATGTCTCTCTCCAGCTTTGCAAATACAGTACAGGTATGAACTACGCCACTTGTATTGTAGCTCAAAAAGTTTTGGATTTTGGAGTACTTCAGATTTTGGAATTCCAGATAAGGAACACTCAACCTGTAGTACGTAATGGCCCATGTAATGTCGTGGTTTGGGTGTTGGACCAGAATTCTGGGAGACCAGGGCTTGGATCCCTGCTCAGCCATGGAAACCCGCTGGGTGACCTTGGGCAAGTCATATCCTCTTCTCCTCAGAAGGAGGCAATGGCAAACCTCCTCCAGTTAAATCTTGTCAAGAAAACCCTACTATAGGATTACTTTTAGTCGGAGCTGACTTGAAGGCACAGAACAATAAGTACTGTACAACCCTACTCTTACATACCTGCCCCCTAAGTAGATAAGCAGTTGCTATATTGTGCAGCAAGGGCCTTGTTCAACCCACTGCTTGGAAAATTTACTCCTCTGGAACTACAGCTCCCACGGTCAAGTTGACTGGGGAGTTCTGAGAATTGTCAACCCCCAAAGTAACTGTTCTGTGTCCAGAGTCAACTAGACAGCTACAATCTAACCAAACACCATCCTCACCCCTGGCCAGATTAAAACACAAGCAGGGAATGGAACATTCTGCCTCTGCCTCTGGTATACTGCCTCTGGCCATGGAGGTTCCTTTTTAGTGATAGCCATTGAAATACTTTCCCACCACAATTTCTCCCATTTTTAAAGCCATCTCAGCTGGTGGCCATCATAAAAATTAGCAAGAACAAATGCCTGAGGCTAAGTTTCCTTTGTGGACTAAAACACCCAGAATCTGCCAGCCAACATGGACTTCTGGAAGTTGTTCAACAAAGAAATTTTTCTAAGCTCTGCCAATGCCCTAAACTAATTCTACACTACACAAATAAGTGCTTTCATTTGCTTGCCTGCAGTTCCAAGCTGGTTAACGTTGCTGGGTGTACTTTTTTGTGTGTTACTAGAACTTGGCAAGGGAAAAAACAAACATCTACCTGAATTCTACAGCCTTCAGCAATTGCATGTATCTCCATCCCAGCTCCCCTCCCCATCACCCTTTTCACTCCGTGAACTAAAGAACTCCAAATCTTAAACAAAACAGAACACACAGAACTAAAGAATACAAAACAGTTTGGGGAGTGTGGAAGATTCCAAGTCCCACAGAACGATTCATTGTGCAGTGAAAGATTCTGTGAAACTCCCAAACTTAGCCAATTGGGAGAAGATGAAGCCTGACATCCATACACCCCCAAACTCCACCATTTGAACCAGACAACCCACTTTCCTTCATCCTCCCCTTTTGCATGCATTCTCACCTTGGGATCCTTTTCGTAGTAGTACTGCTGGGTGCGGATCCACCTGCCCACCAGGTGATCGCGCACAGTGTGTGCCAAGGCAAAGTAGTAGTCACGTGGGGTGGCCACATTGCGGTCCTTGACCAGGGTGAAGTGGAGGTGCCGGTTGAACCCCTTCTTCAGCTCCGCCACGTTCTCCACGCCCACGATGCCACGGATGCTGATCTGCTTCCGCTTCTCCTGGTCGGTCAGAGGGCGAGACATGGCTGCAGAGGCTGGGGAGACAAATACCGAGGACATCTCTCAGGCAAACTGATACAGGCAACAACAGAGCTGCCAGGTGGGCCACTGACCTCCAGAAGCTGGCTAGGCCTGGTTTCCCTCCCTCTCTCCTAAAATCATAGAGTTGGAAGAGATCACAAAGGCCATCTAGTTCAACCCCCTGTCATGCAGGAGTACCCAATCAAAGCATTCCTGACAGAAGGCCATCCAGCCTCTGTTTAAAAACCTCCAAAGAAGGAGACTCCACCACACTCCCAGGCAGTGTATTCCACTTCTGAACAGCTCTTACTGTCAGGAACTTCTTCCTAATGTTTAGGTGGGATCTTTTTTCCTGTAATTTGAACCCATTGCTCTGTGACCTAGTCTCTGGAGCAGCAGAAAACAAGCTTGCCCCATCCTCAGTATGACCTCCCTTCAAATATTTAAACATGGCTCTCATGTCCCCTCTGAACCTTCTCTTCCCCAGGCTTAAACATACCCAGCTCCCTCCCTCCCTTCTCTGGGGCCCAAGAGCTGATTGAACAAAGAGAGGAGTTCAACCTTAACAGAGCACCCAAGGGAGCAAAGCAAAGCACTGCCACTTTCTAAGGGAATAGGAGCCCCACAGACTGGGCATTTCTGTCCATGCTAAAGTCAGAGGCATAGAGTGGCACCCCAGTTTATGCCACGCTTCTCAGGAGACAGGAGTGAAACCTCCGCTTAAGCACCTTTCTGAGGCTGGCCTCAAAGTCACAAGAAAGTGCAAAGTTTGGAGATCTACAGATCTCTTAATTGGGCAGTCTGGAAGGGTTTTCTTTCTTTTCTTTTTTTCTTTTTGTATGATTGTTGTATATATATATATATGTATATATATATATGCTGCCCTTTTTCCAGCCCCAGGGCTCAAGGCAGCTAACAAAAATTAAACCAGATAGAAAGAAAAGATCTATAAATATACAAAAGTTGAAACACAATTATCAATAGAATTGAAAGCAATTTAAAAGCATACCCATTTTATAAAAAGCAATAGTGGTTTTTCTAACTGTTTTACCTAAGAATGGAGGCAGCTCTGACCAACACCTAGATTTGATGTTTTCCAAAATGGGGGTGACATTTTTTGTTAATTTTTTTTGCTCTCACAGGTTATGGACTGGCAACTGCAGGTGCAACTGAAAACTGGTGGGTCCGATTTGAATGGAGCAGGCTATGCCCAGTTTTCATGACCTCAACACATCAAGCCAGCCTTTCCACCTTGAGCCCTGTGCATGCTTTCTATAATACACGCTGAGTCTCCCTTATTCAAAATGCTTGGGATCAGAAGTGTTCAGCATTTCGGTATAGTCCAGAAGGAGGCTTGACCCTTAGTAGTGAAAGCAGGCAAGTCTCCTGAGCTTGAAAGAAATATATCCTTTTGGACTGCAAGGCCTAGACAACTCCATCCAGCACAGTCAGAAGGAAGCCTCATATTCAGTAACCTAGAAAAGGGTTTGTTTGGGGGTTGTTATTCATTTTTTATTTTTTTACTGCAGCTGACAAAATCCCCCAGCTAGAGATTCTGGGATCTGAAGTCCTAAAAAAAAGGCTGAACTTTCAGGATCTTTCCCAAATATTTCCAAGCTGGGTTGCTGAGCCCACATTTACTACTGGACAGTAAAAGTATTTCTTTTGTACATTTTTAACTATATTGTAATCATTTTAACTTTAAGCTGCCTTGAGTCCCAATCTGGGGAAAAGATCTAAATTAAGTTCATAAAGGAGGAGGAGGAGAAGTGGGGGTGATTCTAGGCTTACAAGTTAGTTCCCCCCCCCCCTTTCTCAAATGCTTCTGCTGATTCTGGGAAGTATTGTGTAAAAAAGTAACTTTTGCATGCTTTGCCCTTTGTTTTCTCCTTCCCTGAAACTTTATTTTTTATTTTATTCTTTTTGCACAAGACCAGTTTATGCTTTTTAAAAATACTACGCAGGTTGGAACACGCCTTCCCCATTTTCTCTTCTGCCCTATGGCAACATCCGCAAGAAGCAAACAGGGCCTGAACCTACTCTTTCTACTCCCACAACTTTGGTCTGTATGAAAATTATGCAGGCTACAAACATGGGCACAACATCAGCTAGAAAGTGACAAACAGAGAGAAATGCTTTTCAGTCAAGCTCATTTCCAAGCTATTGGATCTGCTGTTTGACCACAAGCAGGAGTGTCGCTGGGGTGGGAATAAGGAATAAGAATTCTAAACTTTCCTTCTATCTCCAAATTTCTCAGATTGCAGAGAGCAGACACAGAAAATCCTTCCCACCGACAATTCTGTGTTTGCCTTCCCTGGGTTACTTTGCCTGTCCCATTTCTTTGGATATTTTTCTAAACACTCCAGTGAACTTTTCACTTACTGCAATGCCAGAAATGTGGGGACTGCAGGAAAATTTTATTGGGGGGGGGGAAACAGAATTCTTATTGGGGGCCATATCCTCATTTGGCCTCCCCTCCCCTGAAACTGCTGTAAAAGGAAACCCTGCCGCAGGTAAATATTATGAGATAGAATCTGCAGACTCAGGAAATGCAAAAACCAACTCAACCCCCATGTTTGAAAATGTCCAACCCAAGGTCATTGGAGATGAAACCAAATTTCATCAACCTATGGCTTGGAACCAGCTGTGAAACTTCACAAAGTGGGGCAAACAACACCCCTGCAGTGCAGTCCACCAAAATAAGTTTATTTAGAAGTCAGACTGACTCCTCCCATGATTACAGCTGTGCAACCCATAAACTAAAGCCTATTGCTTCCTCAAAGTAAGCCTACTGAATCAAGGCCTGAAGGGTAGACTCAAGATCCACAGAGTAGAAAGGGACTCCAAGGGTCATCCAATCCATCCCCCCATGCCGGAATCCACTGCAAAAGCCTCCCTAAGAGATGGCCATGTAACTTATGCTTGAAACCTCGAGTTAAGGAAAAGTCCACAAATAACTGAAGCAATTCCATTGCTGAGAAGCTCTATTACTTTTGTCTCTTTACATAAGCTGACACTCATGTAAATCCCATTGATTCAATGGGTCCACTCTAACAGGAAACGAGCAATTGGATTTCAGTCCCCACGGCTTTAAAGGGCTGCCAGAGTTTTGGGAAACATCATTTGGCACCAGTCGAAACTTTGTTTCGAAGCTCGAAAAGTGGAAGCGAGTCCACTTTCAAGGAGAACAAACGCGCATTGTTCCGACAGGCCGGGGAAACTTCCGCGTTCTGCCTGGCAAACCCGGGAAACGCCAAGAATCCGTGTCAGCGTCACGTGTGAACGGTGCCTTTCCCCCCCCCCCGCAGCAGTGGAGAGGGTGGCAAAGCCAGGAGGCTTTGGATCGACAGCAACACACACACCCTTGTTTTCCCCCTGCTGCCCCTTCTGGATCGCTCTCTTTGCGGGGACTCCAAAGCCGAAGCGCCCTTCCTCTTCATGTACCCCGGAGAAAAGGGAGAGGCCGCGCTTTTCCCCGCTTCTACCCCGGAATCCGGCCCGCTGCGCTCGATCCGGGAGGGAGAGATGGCGCAGAGGGCTGGCGCGCGCAGGGAGTTCGGATTTTAAAAGGGAACGGCGGCGGGGGGGGGCTTTTGAGCCTAACCCGGGGCTGGAAAAAGAGGCTGCCGCCCCCCCGGTTCCTCGAGAGTCTCCATCCCACCCTCTGCGCCCGGAGCGCAGGGGAGGCTACCTGTTGCGCGCGATCCTAAGGCGATGGCGTCTTTTTCCTCCTCCTCCTCTTCCTCCTCCGAAGCTCGGTTACAGCCGAGCTGCCTTCTCCCCCCCTGACCAACCCCGGAAAAAAAGGCCACCCCGCCCTCCCGCCTGCTTTTATAGGGTTGCCATTCGTCCGGGCGTGCGCCGGTCAGCCCCCAAGGCCCGCCTCCTCGGCCCGGGGGGGGTGGCTGGCTGGCTAGCGGGCTTGCAAGCTGGGTCGCCTAAAGGCTGGCCGAGGGGTCCCTTCGCTCCCCTCCGCCCCGCATCTGCAACCCCGGAATGGGGAGGTTGCAGGCCTCGGGCGGCGCGAGGGAGGGGGCGGCCTCCCCAGCGCCCAAAGTAACTCCCCGCCCCTGCCTCGCCCCCCTTTTGCGCTTCCTCCTCCTCCTCTTCCTCCTCCTGCTGCGCTCCCAAAGGGTTGGCCTCGGGCCCCGCCGGGCGTTGCCAGGTCTGGCCCGGCGGGCCGGAGGGAGAGGGGGCAAGCAGGCCGGCTTGGGGATCTGGAAGGGAAGGGGTCCCAGCGGCCCCAGGAGGTTGGGAAAAGGTTGGAAAAGAGTCCCGAAAGTCTACTACTACTTCTTCTTCTTCGGATTGCATCTCCCAGAATCCCCCAGCTAGCAATTTTTTTTTTTTGCAAGCCGGACGGTTGGCACACCGAGCTAGAGGAGTCTGGGGGTTGCAGTCCGAAAAGTAACTTTTTATGAGCTGGGGTTTGCCCCGCTGGCTGGAGGATTCTGGGAGCTGTAGTCCAAAAAGTAACTTTTTCACCAAGATTTGGGATGCCTCACAGGCTGGGAGATTCTGGGACTTGTAGTCCAAAGAGTAAATCCCCCCCCCCAAGGCTCAGGATGCCTCACAGGCTGGAGGATTCTGGGACTTGTAGTCTAAAAATGAACTTTCCCTATGTTTGGCTTGTCCCACTGGCGGGAGGATTCTGGAAATTGTAGTCCAAAAACTAACTTTCCCCATGCTTTAAGTTTGGCTTGCCCCACTGGCTGGAGGATTTTGGGAGCTGGCATCCTAAAAGGAACTTTTTGCAAATTTAAGTGTACCATACTGGATGGAGGATCCTGGACCTTGTGATCCAAAAAGTAACTTTTTTCTATGCTTTTTTTCTTAGTCCATTTTTATGACAGTGTCAAATGTCTTTCTAGCCATCCCAGCTTGATAGATTCTGGGAGTGATAGTCTGAAAGAGTTACTTTTCCATACCTGGGTGCATGCTAGCTGGGGGGCTCTGGGAACTGCAGTTCCAAATGTAACATTTCCAGACTTGGGGTGTTGCACTGGCTGAGGGATTCTGGGGCTTAGAGTCCAATAATTAACTTTTCCTGATTCCAGGACTTTACCTAGTTTTGTTACTGAGGACTTTTTCAGACTTTAAAAATACAACGCAAGGCGCTGCAGGGCGTCCCTTTCGCATGACGCCCATCCCTGCCGGTACTGTTGCAGTACCGCAGGGACATTTGAGCGTTATATTTAGCTGATTTTTACTCACGAAAGTTGATCGTGAGTAAAAATCGCCTAAATATAACGCTCAAATGTCCCTGCGGTACTGCAACAGTACTGGCAGGGACGGGCATCATGCGAAAGGGACGCCCTGCAGCGCTGCAGCCTCGCAACGTGGCAAGGCTGCTTGCGTTGTATTTTTAATGTCCGAAAAAGTCCTTTGTGCAAAGTTTCTGAATAAATGCTGCCCCAAATCCCAAGGCTGGGGTTGCCATGGGTCTTTTTTATGAGAACCAGCATGGTGTAGTGGTTTGAATGCTGGACTGTGACCCCTAGAGGCCAGGGTTCAAATCCTGCTTGGCCATGGCAACCCACTGCAGGGTCTCTGGCAAGTCACATTCTCTCTGGCCTGATCAGAGAACCTCCTTGAAAGAAATCCTGCCATCCTTGAGCCAGTGGGATGCAAAGATCTAGAGTAGTGGCTCTGAACTTTTTCTTTATCAGGGACCACCTGTTATTGCTGCTGACCCCCAAAACTTAACTCAAGATTTGAAACCCTAACAAATAATAATAATAATAATAATAATACAATTACACCATCTCAGAGGCACTGGAGGGGAGGGAAGACTTTTCTTCTGCTTTGTCCTGCAAATGTGTGGCTGGGGCGGATTGAATGGCAATGCACAGGCCAAGCCAGCCAGCCTTTGCCTTGGCTCCTGTTATGTGGGCTGAGCAACCTTCAAGGCTTCACGGACCCTTGTGAGGACATTGTGGCCCCCTGGGGGTCCGCAGACCATAGGTTAAGAACCACTGCTCTAGAGAACTGGATTGTTTTGTTGCAGTTGTGTAAGTAATTTTTTGTATTTTTAAAGTTGTACACTGCCCAAAGAAATCTGATTCTGTGACTCTATGAGACCACCCCTCTGGGTGACCTTGGGAAAGTCACATTCTCTCAGCCTCAGAGGAAGGCAGTAGCAAACCCCCTTTGAACAAACCCAGCCAAGAAAACCCTAGGACAGGGTTACCGGAAGGAAGACAGAGCTGGCATGTGGCAACTGCAACCACAATATGTGGAGATCCTCATGATTCACTCCCTGGCCCTGCTAGAGAGTTTGAGGAAACAGCAATTGCTATTTATGGGCTGAAACTTGAAACAGAAAGAGAAATCCTTTCCCTCCTGAAGTTTGTTTGCAGGGATGAAGGAGGGAGAGATACTATTGTTCCATCCTCTTGTGTGTCACACAGGATCTTTCTGAATGCTGTTGCAACTTCACACATCATGGAACAAGCTTATATTTTGGCAACTGGGGCGTCCTAAATGATGGTATTGCTGGAAGCATCTTAACAGTTTTCCCAGTGGCAGGAATTGTGCTGCCCCCTCCTGATGTTTTGGACTGCAAGTCCCAGTAGCCCCTAAGCAGCATTGCCAGTGGTGAGGAATGCTGGGAGTTGTAGCCCCAGCACCAGTGGGGTCTCAGGATTCCCATTCTGGCCTATGTTTTGGGATCAGTACTGGAAGAATGGCAAGGAGAGAGGCTGAGCTTTCTGCAGCATCCTTGCATAGGCTATTGCTTCAGCCATGAAAGAGAGTTTGAACTTTATACTTTGCACCCGAGATAAGGATATTTGAGAACTGGGCTTTCCTCTTTCCCATCTTCTGTCAACTTCTGTCAGCTTCTAGAATTTAGGGATTGTTGTTGTTATGTGCCTTCCAAGTAATTTCCTACTTATGGTGACCCTAAGGCGAACTGATCATGGGGTTTTCTTGGCAGTATTTGTTCAGAGGAGGGTTGCCTTTGCTTCTTCTGAGGCTATTTGTACCTCTCTTTTCTGTTTTGGTCAGACTGCACCAGGAATCATGTGTCCAGTTCTGTGCATCACAATTCAAGAAGGATATTGACAAGCTAGAATGTGTCCAGAAGAGGACAACCAAGATGGTGAAAGGTCTGGAAACCATGTCTTTAGGAGGAGAAGCTTAGCAACTGGGTCTGTTTAACCTGGAGAAGAGAAGGTTAGGAGGTGACATGAAGCCATGTTTAAATATTTGAAGGGATGTCATCGTGAGGATGGAGCAAACTTGTTTTCTGCTGCTCTAGAGACTAGGACATCGAGCAATGGATTCAAACTACAGGAAAAGAGATTCCATCTAAACATTAGGAAGAACCTCCTGAGAGTAAGAGGTGTTCGGCAGTGGAATATGCTGCCTTGTAGTGTGGTGGAGTCTCCTTTGGAGATTTTTAAATAGAGGCTGGATGGCCATCTGTCAGGAATGCTTTGATTGGGTATTCCTATATGGCAGAATGAGGTTGGACTGGATGACCCTTGTGGTCTCTTCCAACTCTATGATTGGAGTGTTGAACAAGGACTCCAAGAGACCAGGGTTCAAATTCCCGTTCAGGCATAGAAACCCACTGTTTGACCTTGAGCAAGTGACACCCTCTCAGCCTCAGAGGAAGGCCCGGGCATGCCCTCCTTTACATAAATCTTTCAAAGAAAGACCTAGGAGAAAATCACCATAAGGGAGAGTTGACTGGAGGGTGGATAACAGCAACCCCTTTTTAAAAGTGAACTTATAAAAATAAGTACACAGGCCAGAATCCTGCTGGTGTCTTCCTCATTCCCTACAGAAGGAGTTGGACATTTCCCCCCAGTGCAGAACACCCACATTCAGTTCAAGGTGTGCACATGTGCCATTGCACATGGATGCATATGTTACTAGCCATCACACCCCCTCTCCCCTTTTCTCTGTGGGTCCCGTCATAATAATTGGCAATATTTA
Source organism: Gambelia wislizenii (assembly GCA_030847615.1). Lineage (NCBI taxonomy): Eukaryota > Metazoa > Chordata > Lepidosauria > Squamata > Crotaphytidae > Gambelia > Gambelia wislizenii. The sequence goes on along the minus strand of JAUMIR010000001.1, from coordinate 495,209,104 downwards.
ATAATTTGGTCAAACACACGGTCCTCCACGTAGTGTAGCCATTAACATAAACCTGGGTGGACTGGAAAAACCCAAAGATACATTGATTGAGTCAGGTACGCACTAAAGGAGGGGCCAAGCCTACATTCCCACTGAAGGCTACAGTTTACCAAAGCCCCAGGCTAATCCTATTTTCTAAGACTGGCACAACCGAAACTTGCCAATAACCCTCTATCCCAGTACCCCACCTGAACAAAGTCTCATTTTTTCCTCTCTTTGATTCGCAAAATATAAATTCATCAAAATGATATTAGTATATCCGGAATGTCTTTGTTGCTCCCTGAGCAATAGCTTAAAGTATTGTCTTTCATGCAAAGGTCCAATCTCAGAAGGCAAATATTTCCTATTTAAACCCCCTGAAAACTGCCTTCAGTGTCCTTCAGCTTTCCTTCTAACTACATGCTTCTGGTTTGCTGACAGACCCTCAAGCAAGCCACTCTGAGACCCTCACCCTGTTGGTTTCCTCCGCAACCTCATCTCTTCAGGAAAGTTGCAAACTTCCCTTTTGCAATTCCTCTATCTCCATCTCTCCCATTTTATTTTGCTAGTCTTGCGTGAATGCCTGATGCATGAATGTGTGTGTGAATGCAATTATTATTTTTCCTAATAAAGAGTATTGTTATTCTATCTAGCTTACATCTCCTGCATTAGCTGGTCAGAAGAGCCTGTGCCGTTACCCACCCCACAGTGAGTAATTAATTCCCCAGATTAATGTTGGTATTTTTAGGGTCCCCAAGACCCCAGAGTGATTAGGGGAACACATATGCCCACTTGGTTCAACATTTGCTGTCTTGACTCATGTGCATAATATCGCCATTCAACACTAGATTTGTGTAGCACAATTCATGCATAACTCACTGTGTGGAGATTTACACTGCACAGCCCCAATGTAGAATTTCTACCATAAAAATATTTTTAAAAATTTATTCTGGAGTCTGCATTTTCTCCACCCCCTGTAATATAGCAACACTGGGGGATGTATATAAACATCCTTCTGCTTTTATAGTTTAGAATCTGTATCCATTCCCCCCCCCCCCCCGCAAAAGGAAATCCATACACTTTTTGCAATTCTTTCATACAAGTTTTGTTCCTTCCCGATTATCCCCGAATCTGGTTTGATGGTGGCCTGACTGGATCAGGCCTCCAGGACACACACAGTACAGTGGCCTCTGCTGTGAGGCACAAAGAGGTTATTTCAGTGAGGATGTACAAGACAGCAAATGCACAGCATCACACTGTTGTAGGGCAGAGCGGGGCAGTGGTAGTGGGCCTGGGGACCAGTGTCCTGCCTTGGGGAATTTCTGGGGGCCCATGGGCTGCCACAAACATGGCAAGCAGAACCAAACCAAAAGTGGCTAGAAGTCAAATTCTGATTTTTGGGAGGTGTTAAACTGTGCATTGATACATTGCAAATGTCCAGAAGGTGATCTGCCTCTCCTTGAGGCTTCTAGATGATGCAGTTAGCCAGAAGGGCAGTCCCTGGAGTGGTGGGAACAAGGGGTGCAAATCAGCCTCAGGGAAGCAGATCCTGCTCCAGAACCACCCTTGACCCACGCTTATTTTAGGAGTATTTGTTTTCATAGAATCATACAGTTGGAAGTGACCCCAAAGGGCATCTAATCCAATGCCCTGCCATGCAGGAATACCCAATGAAAACACCCCCAACAGATGGCCATCCAGCCTCTGTTTAAAAACCTGCAAAGAAGGAGACTCCACCACACTCCCAGGCAGCGCATTCCACTGCCAAACAGCTCTTATTGTCAGGAAGTTCTTCCTAATGATTGGGTGGAATCTCTTTTCCTGTAGTTTGAACTAGCGAAAAATCTTTTCCATGTGTCTCTCTCCAGATTACAAAGACATAGCTGCATTAGTGTAGAATATCAGTAAGCAAGGCGATCTTGTCATGTTGAGGATGGAGCAAGCTTGTTTTCTGCTGCTCCAGAGACTACAACCAATGGACTCAAACCATAGGAAAAGAGATTCTACATAAACATTAGGAAGAACTTCCTGACAGTAAGAGCTGTTCGGCAGTGGAATACGCTGCCTGGGAGTGTGGTGGGGTCTCCTTCTTTGGAGGTTTTTAATCAGAGGCTGGATGGCCATCTGTTGGGAATGCTTTGATTGTGTATTCCTGTATGGCAGGGGGTTGAACTAGATGGCCCTTGTGGTCTCCTCCAACTCTTATGATTCATGCACTGCAATTGTGCATTTCACATTACTTTGCATATTCAGTAGTGCAGTGTTGCAGTTCACTAATGCAGGTTTATTTCATAACTCCATGAGTGTACATTTACACTCCATTGCCTAGATGTAGGATTTTGTACACTGAGTTTCATTCAGGATCTGAATGTGCAGAAATTTTGTCTGTAACAGAGATTGGAAAAAATAACTTTTGGGATGACAACTTCCATCATTCCTCAGCAACTGTGGTTGTGCTGGCTGGGGGGGTTGGGAAGTTGTAATTTGAAAAAAGAATCCAACCCGTCTCTCTACAAGCATTGGTACTCTGGAGAAGAAGAAAGGAACTGGAGACTCCTCCTTTCTAAATGCAAATAATACAGTAGCCAGAACAAAAAAACAGTCATGTAAAGATCTAGGACCATGCCACACACTACTAGTGGGAGTAAAGGTATAGTAGTAGTACCTGAATCTAAGAAACAGATTGTGGTAAAGATGTTACTGTAACTAGTTATGAGCAAGTCAAGTAGTGGTAGCCAAAAAACCTTAGTAAGGAAGAAGAATATATAAGTTATAGTTAGACGTACCCTAAAAAGATCATAGCATATCCAGTTAGTAGCAGAAGAAAGGAGCTTATCGTGATACCATTGCAAGAATAAATAGTTTTCAATAAGGAGAAGCAAATGTATATAGTTAGCAGTGGGGAAGGAGAATGCAAGCAGTGAGAATAGTTATAGCAATAATGATTAATCTAACACAGAGGTTAAAACCACAAAGAGTTGGGTGGCAAGATTATCAGACTAGTGTCTGAACATGTAATTCTGTGAATGAGGATAGCAGAAGCATCATGGCTTACTTACACTTATTATTGCGCATCACTGTAATCGTGTGAAAGAATCAGCATGGAATTATTGCACAACGAACACTACTACTTTAAGAAGGGGAGTTTACTTCTGTGATTTAACATGGGCGAGATTTCAGCGGTTCTCGCAAGAGGACGTGAACACACTTAAAACTCCAAAAACACCTTAATTTACAAAATAAATGAACACACAAGCACTGAAACAAACCTTAAAATGTGCAAACTAAATGGGACAGTTCATAAAAAGAGTGTTCTGTGCTTCATTTTCACGTTCTCACCCGGAGGTTTTCTCGCTGAGGACTGGCCATTCATGCTGTAATCTCGCGATTACAATGGGATGTGGTTTTGCATGCCATCAATACCACAGGAAAAAAAACGATATTGAAGATCTATTCATGGCTTGTCTCGTGAATTAAAAGAAATGGGTTTTTTGCAGCTGCAGCATGCTGTAAACACGCAAAGATGATGATGCCATGCAATAGCGGGACCTGTTTACACTACTGTGGTGTCGCGTCTGATAATGTCCATAAAGACAAAGCAGATATCGCCAGAGTGAGAGTCATGCAGCAGCAAAACCAACAGAGTCTTCTACAGAGCTTGGAAAAGTTCCTGTTTTGGAGGCCAACAGTAGCAGTGAATCCACTTCAGATTTCAGTCTATAAAGAGGCTATTGGAGGTATTGAAAACTTTTCAGGGGAGAGGGTTTGGAGCCTCAGAGATCCTTAAAATTTCAAGTTAACACGTGAAGCAGATTTAGCAGACCATTAACATGGAAGCCAAAGGCCATGCCAGGCTGGGAAATTGGGGGAGCTGGCGGGGGGGGGGAATCTCTTTCCATTATTATTGTTGTTATTGTTACTTGTTACGTGGCTTCCTGCTGACTTCCACTTATGGCAACCTGATTCTAGGGTTTTCATGGACGTATTTGTTAAAGGACTTTTTCTAGTACTGTACAAGAAAATGTTTGTTTATGTCACAGTAGATATTTCCCCCCAGTTATTACAAAGTTACTTTTTAAAGCTACGGTAGTTGTTATACTGTAGTTCCAAGGCCCAGAATAAATGATTATTGTTGTAAATACAGTTTTTAAAGGTGACTTGTTACCTCATCATTTCTCAAAAGTAACTAAAACCATTGCATTTGATTATTTCTTTTTAAAATGGAGTGATAAAAGCAACTGCCCTGTACTTCAAAACACACTCTTCTCCCATTTGTTTTGACATCACCTCAGTACCCACAACAGAGCTGAGACAGTGCCTCCTCCACCCTTACTGAGGCCACATCGAGCTGAACTTGAGTTCTCAAGATTCTTGATTCCAATAAACTGTTTTTATTCTGTTCATAAAATCGTCCCTTTCCCTTTTATGAGCATGTTATCTATCTGTAATCTCTCCATTGACGCCCCCTTGCCGTGGGAGAGAGGCTTGCGTACCCTAATGATGTTTTGAGCTATGCTGGCGGTGGCACAATAGCCACTGGTAGGGTCTCCCATGCCAGACAAGTCAAAACCGAAGGGTCTGACAAAGAGCGTCAAAGGGCAGGATGGGCTCTCTAGCCTTGTGGCAACCGTCCTAGGAGAAGGAAAACTCCAATCCCAAACCCGGGCAGATGGTGCTCGTCGAACCCTGTAAGGTCAACCATCTAAGAGAAGGAAACTCTAATCAAACCTACGACCCGAGGACCTCGCTGCCACATCCATGCTTGCAAGGCCACGGCAGATGAATCTCTGGTTTAAAGGGTGAGGCCAGTTCTCTGCACGCTGCGCTCCACCAGAAAAATCCATTGCACAGGCTCGAAGGACAAATCCAACAACAACAACGCAGAAAGAATCACAACCTAGAAACATCACCCAAGGAGACCCTCTGCTGTGCTTTCTGCAACCAGACTTGTTTATCTCGGATTGGCCTTTTTAGTCATCAGCGTGCTTGCAGAAAGCGCGGGATGAGTCCTTTCTGAATCTTCGTTTGCGAAGAAAAGCCAAAGAGAGATTTGTTCAGGGTAGGTTTGGCATTGCCTTCCTCTGATTCTGAGGTTGCATCTGCACTACAGAAGTAATCCAGTTTGACACTGGTTTAACTGCTGTGGCTCAGTACTATATAGAATCCTGGAATTTGTAGTTTGTTGTGGCACCAGAACTCTCTGACAGAGAAGGCTAAATAAAGATCTCACAAAACGACAGATCCCAGAATTTTAGAGCATTGAGCCATGGCTGTTAAAGTGGTGTCAGGTTGGATTATTTCTGCAGTGCACATGCAGCCTGAGAGAGCATAGCTTGCCCAAGGTCACCCAGTGGGTTTCCCTGGCTGAGTAGGGATTTGAACTGTGATATAGTGTTATAGTGCTGTTGTTCCACTTTAACTGCTCTGGCTTCCTCCTGTGGAAGTCTGGGGTCTGTAGTTTAGTGAGGCCTCAGAGCTCTCTGGCTGAGAGGCCTAAATGCCCCCCCTAAACTGCAAATCCCAGGATCCCACAGGAGGCAGCCAGAGCAGTTAAAAGTGGAATAATAGTGCTATAATGATGTAGTGTGATAATTTCCACCACATTGGCTCCCATAAAGACTGGCTTGCAAAGGTTTTCTTTTTAGTATTTCTTCCGAAGGGGTTTGCAATTGCCTTCCTTAGAGACTAAGAGAATATGATGTCACTAAGTGGGTTTCTAAGGTTAAGCAGGATTCAAATCCTGGTCTCCCAGGGGTACCACTACATTACACTGCCTCTCACGAAAAGACTTATGGCAACTCTGTCCCAGCTTTCCTTTTTGCAGGATTGTTTTTAAGGGAATGTTTGCCCTTGCCATCCTCTGAGAGAGTGTGACTTGCCCAAGGTCACCCAAAGGTTTCCATGGCTGAGCCAGGATTTGAACCCTAGTATCCCAGAATCCTAGTCCAACACTCAAATCACTACCATGCTGCCTCACGTAGGGGTTTCTTGGCCAGATTTCTTCAGAGGAGCTTTGCCATTGCCATCCTCTATAGGCTGAGAGAGTGTGACTCGCCCAGCGTCCCCCAGTGGATTCCCATGGCTGAGCAGGAATTTATCACACAGGACTGTGCAGTGTGATACCATCATGCATCTTTGGTGCCACAGGTGAATGGTGCTGTTCCCATCAAACAGGGCAGCAGAGAAGAAATAAACCCAGCCATGAACGAAGTTCGGATCCAGACCACATCATCCCATGTGAGCCTGCCCAAATACTCAGGGGTTGTCCAAATGGCAAAAATACTCCTCATGGAATATGAGGAGAATACAAGATGTCTTAATGGCATCCCGCATCATTTCACTGTATTTGGAAGAAGAGGGGGCAAAAACACCAAAAACTCTGAAGGAAAAGCCTTCATGGCTTTCTCCAAAGTTTTAAAGAAACAGTGGGAGGAATGTGCATTCCTGCTCATTGGGACAAGTGATGCAAATTTATTCACTTTCTCATATGAGCGGAAGCACAAAGCTGATTGGCTGGATGAACACGGAGGCTGGGGCTTGCTAACAAGGCAAGTGCCTGCAGCCGCCATGTTGGATTTTCCCCTTAGTGAGCGAGCGCTAAGGTGATAAAACAGGGTGTTGTCCCCCCCCTCTTTTTTTTGTAAAGGCGAAATATTGCTCTATTGCACATAGGAAATAGTTTTTAAAAATCATTCAGCGGTGGAAAATTGAGGTAATTAAAAATGCGTGTAATTCACTCAAGGCTGCCATCTTGATCCATAGGCATGCCTGCAAAAACCAACAACCCACCATTAAGACAAATAGCTGCTGTGAATTGCCATTACTGTGGAGTAATCCACTTCTGTTTCCCTTGTAGAGACTAGCTCTCAGATTGGCGCTTTTCTCATTCTTGCCACCTTCGCAGGCACATTCCATGGGAACATGCAAGAAGGCCTTCTTGGTGACTGCCTCCCCCACGCTGAAACTCCCTTCCTAGGCACTGGTTTCCTCCTTGCTGCTCTTTCAGGTGAAGTTCTTCCTGTTCCAACAGGCATTTCGGAGCTGATTGCCTTATATAATGGATATTCTGTTGTAGTGACGTCCTGTTTTTAAGCTATGCTTTATACAGCTTTAATTCTATAGATAGTTTCATATTATTTTAACATATTTTTTCTATGGTTTTAGCTGCATGTGCTTTTGTTTGCAATTCTTTTTCTTTTGCAAGGTCCCATTTTGGGAGGAAAGGTGGGAGAGACCAATCCATTGAGGGTATGGGGCCTATTTCGGATAAAGTATTCCACACCTTCATTTCGGGGTCCCTTGTGCTCAAGAAGACTCCTTGGAGCATCACAGCAGTGGCTGGCGCTCTCCATGTCAATGGGGTCAGTTAATCCGTTTTGGGTTTCTGCCTAACTTTCAAAAGTGTTCTCCGAGGTGCTGAATCTATTCAAGGGCTCTGCGCCTTGGGCGACTCCTTTAAAGTTCAGACTAAAAGGCAGAGCGGATTGAGAGCCGGCTGACACTGAAACGACCCGCTGCCCCTGGGAGAGGGCTGGGTGCAAGAGGGACTCTCAGCCTGCCTCCCTGGCCCCTCCGGGCAAATTGGCCCAGGTGAGCCTGCCACACCTCACCGTTTCTCCATGACCCAAGAGCCCTTGATGGGATTAGCGTCTGAAGGGGAGCTTAGATTCCATTTGCCCATCAAGGAGATGCTAACTCCAGGCAGAGGCAAAGCTCCCAGGGACACTCTAAATGGACTTTAGATGTCAAGGAGAGGGTGTCCTTTGGCCGGCCGCCGGGCTTAAACACTTGCGGTAATTCTGCTTTAGAGGGTCGACCAACGGCCGTGATATTAGAGGCGACAAGCGGAAATGAGATTTTCCTGATGTTGGGCCTGGAAGAGATTAAAGGCACGTGAGCCAGTGGCAGAGACTGGCTGACAGCAGGAGGCCTGGGCTCCACCAGAGAGACCAGTGCTAATGGAAGGGCTGCCCCAAAAAATAGCTGCTGCTGGCCTGCTACGGAATGTAGGCGGAACATCAGTCCTTCCCAAAGGCTTCCAGTCAGTGGGAAGGCCATGATGGGATATTTTTCTTTCTTTCTTTCTACTTGATCTTAGCCAAAACAGCCGAGAAACAGTTTTCTTTCTTTCTTTCTAAGGGTGCACAGCATGCTCCATTTCTGTTGTACTCTTTGGCTCTTTCTCTGCATGATCTACCTCACAGGGTTGTTGTGGCAAGGATAAAAATGGAGAGGAGGACGGTGATACACAACATCTTGAGCTCACCAGAGGAAAGTCAAGATAGAAATCTGACTTCAAGGAGGAAGGGTGTGGCTCTCTTCCTTTCCACTTCAATCCTCACCACAACAACCCTGTAAGGTAGACCATGCTAAGAGAGACTGAGTGAGATAAGAGTGGAAGTATACAATGCAAATGGAGTGTGCTGTGCATCCTTATAAAGATATAAAGAATTTATTTACTGGGCTTTGAGTATAAAAAGGTTGTGAGGCTTCAATTTGCCCCTCGTGTATCTGGTAACCACTGAACCTGGTGGTCTTCTCTCCCTTCACCCAACAATCCACTGCCTATGGAAAGACAACAAAGTCTAAAATTCACAGGGAGACAATACCATTCCTAACATCAACTAGAATTCTGAAGTAGTGTGCAAGCTTTTGTGTTATCCACAACTCTTCATCAGGTTAGGTGGTTTTTAAGAGAATGGAGACAGCAGGTGGAGGAAGAAGGATGGAAATCCAAATGTTTGGCTAGATTTTTTTTAGCCATGAGAGGTTCACAATTAAATAAGTTCCAAGATAGAGGGAGGAGGTCTAGTGAGTCATTGGTAGGTGTGCAGAGATCGCACAAGATTTAGGAATGTTTCCTTGGATGGAAATAAAATGGAGGGGGCCCTGGCTTTTTTGAAAACCTGAGGCTGCTTGTAGCTCAGAGTTCAGCCTCTTGCTTTAAACCAAACACAAACAGACCTAGGGTAGCTCACTGTATTTACTATGCATTTATTGTATAGAATCATAGAACTGGAAGGGGCCCCAAGGGCCATCTAATCCAACCCCCTGCTATGCAGGAATCCACTGCTAACCCAAACTTGAGAAGTAGACTCTAACCTCTTTTTAAAAACCACGAAGGAAAGAGAGTCCACAGCTTCCAGAGGGAATATTTGCCTCCATTGAACAGTTCTTAGGGACAGCAAGTACTTCCTAATATTTAGACAGAATTGCCTTTCTTGTCATTAGAATCCTTTGGTTCAGGTCCTGCTCCCTGGAGCAGCTTTCTGTATACAGTAGGACTCCTGTATCCACTGTGGATTGGTTCTGGGGCGTGGATACCGAAAACCATGGATAACAGTGAACACCATTGAAAATAATGGATCTTCTGGTTTAAAATACCATAGAGTTGCCTTGGAGGACCTAGAAAATATCTAGAGAGAATGGCTCTCTAGGCATTTTCTAGGAAGACTCTGGTAGGTGTGCTGTTTTATATCCTGTGGATAACTGAATCAGTGAGTAATAAATCAGTGGATACAGGGGTCCTACTGTACCTAACACCACTGTGGGTGTATTACCCATGCCACAGGCGTAACACTCTGGAATATTTCAGCTGAGATGCTACATTGTGCTTGTACACTGAAAACGTATGCTTCTGTAGTGAAGTGGTGGTTTCGCTCTGTCGCCTTCTGATGAACACCAACATTGTGCAAACTGTGAATGTGCTTGCTGTTTCTGCAATCCCAGCAAAGCAAGGGGTGCACTAGAGGAGGTACTGACAAATTGTTACTCACCCTCCAAGAATATACGACTGCCTAGGCAACCTTGACTCCTGCAAAATTACACTTAGGGCTCATCCAGACAGGATGGTTTACTGCATTTTTGCACGTTCACAGCGAAGTTTATTTGTCCTTACATTTCTGTGCATATTTGCATCCCTTTGCACTTATTCACACTTATAGATGTCAATTGAGTGAAAATGTGCATTGATGAAAATTCAGACAGCTAGCTGCATGTCCAAAAATGTGCACCTACATGCATTTTGCAGGAAGCTCAGAGAAAGGCGTGAATCCTTTTGTGGAGATTTTAGCCGCCCTCCCTCTGAATACTACGAATGGTGTTTGGGCACATCGTATTCTCTGCGAATTCTACAAGGAGTGTTTTCATAGTGTAAGACAAGCCCTTTAAACAACTGTGAACTGAATATGGTGTTACGCCAAGGCCAAAGAAGTACAACCTCATGCAGAAGGGAAACATCCCCTCTAAATGTTCTGATTTGGTAAGGAGAGCCCCAATTAGAGTCACAGAACCATTGAGTTTTTGTGAATGCACATACACACATTACTACAGGGTTTCTGAACCAGGAGTCCATGAGAGGTCAGCAGGGGTTCCATGAGGGATCAGAAAAAGATTTATTTTTTTTTAGCTATAGATATAATAATTTTTATGCAGGGGTTCCCTGAGACCTGGAAATTATTCAAGGGTTCCCTGCAGGAATTTTTTGGGATTAGGAATTTTTTATTGGAATAAAAGCATTCTACTGAAAATGACCACAAAAGGCCGTAACAATAACACAATAATAATAATAATAATTGTTTTCCTCTTTTCTTACTAATACAAAAATAAAACTATCTATCCTAACACTAATATTTTTTTCCTCTTAATCTAAACACACTATAATCACATTATATTTACACATTATAATGATACCTATTTGGAAAAGAAAAAAATCAATAAAAGATTAATAAAAAATAATAATACAAAATAATACAATAATACAATAATAATAATCAAATATTTATTTAAAATATCCTTTTATGTTATTGCTGGGGTTGTCTCACTAAACTTTTCCAACAATGGTTTGGCAATTTCTCTTTTTCACTCAGAGCTAAATTTTCAATTATGTTCTTCACATAATAAGCAGTGCCTTTTACATCCTGCAGATTTTGACTTTTCACCTCCCTTTGTCTTTGGAAAACTAACCCTAACATCACATAGAGGTTTACCAGGCGCATCGTGGACCAGGCCACTGTCCAAAACCTCACAGCCGGAGAACCAGACTCCTTCCTCTTCCTCTTTTGGCCCACTGACTTTCTGGGTCCCCTGACACCCTCTGGAGGTTCAGTCCCCGAAAGCACTGTCTCCCAAGCCTGTTGTGCCAAACCTGGCCAATCCAGGACCCGGGCCACCTCCTCCCATGTTTCCCGGGCACTCGGGCAGTCCTGGACAAAATATCTATATGGAGTCATGGGTTCAAACTACAGGATAAGAGATTCCACCTAAACATTAGGAAGAACTTCCTGATGGTAAGAACTGTTCGATAGTGGGACACATTGCTGCCTGGGAGTGTGGTGGAGTCTAATTCTTTGGAGGTTTTTAAGCAAAGGCTGGATGGCCTGTTTGGAATGCTTTGATTGTGCATTCCTGCATGGCAGAATGGGGTTGGACTAGATAGCCCTTGGGGTCTGTTCCAATTCTATGATCATACACCATTCTGCACAATATGACTCAATGACAATGGTGAAACTAAGGTCTTGTCTATATGGTCAAAATAATATGAATGGCATATAAACAGAAGGCGATCTGTTCATACAGACATTCACACCAATATGTCTCATTAGGAGGGGGGCAGCCAAATCCACTGTGAAGTCTGTGTGTGTTACATCTGGGGCTTCGTATGGATTTTTAAAAAAGCTTTGTATGACATGTGAATGTGTGATTGTGTGAACACTTGCATTTGCACAGATACAGGCAGGGTAATCTGATTGGCTGGATGAGGATGGGGGCGGGGCTAGCAAACAGAGAAAGCCTTTGCAGCTGCCATGTTGGATTTTTGGCTAAGTGAGGGTCCAGTAAGTCGATCAAACAGCAATCTTATACCCTTTTTTTGGAAATACAAACTATCACTTGTGCGCACCATGGAAAGCTATTCCAGAACACGGCCTCACAGCCTGGAAAAAACCCAAGGGAAATCCATGGAAAAGTGTTTTTTAAAAAAAAAAAATTGGCAGCAGATTTAAAATTGTTAGTAACTCACTCATGGCCACCATCCTGGCTAGGTGTCATGCGGAGTTTAGTGGGGGGGCTCTTCTGGCTGTGAAGACAGGTCGCATAGTTGCAAATGGCTGCTTTTTTGACGTGTTCGTATTTTCCCCCCCTCGTATAGAAAAGACCTAAGAAGGGAACAGAAAAAAGTGTTCTAATAGTTGGAACATAGTCCAAATCAGCAGAAGGTTAAAGGTTAAAAAAAAATACCCTGCCTTTGAAATACTGATTTGAGTCGGGGTGAGAGTGTGCCAGTGGCTGTAATGAATAGCTGTACAGCCTGTGGGTGCAGCAGGAGAGGGGGGGAGGGAGCACAACTGGTCTGGAAGGAGGGAGAAACTGACCACTGTAAAAGATGGAGGAGATTAACAGAAGAGCCCTAGAAGCTTATCTCCTAGAATTCCAACCACAACACAGGTGCCTCCCTCAAGCGCTCTCCCGAGGAGACGTGCGGAGCTCTAGGCTCACGTAAGCACTTGGGAAGATCCATGACTTGCAACCCAGAGTCAGAGAAGACCAGAAGATCCTGGCTGAAACTGACATGTTACCAAAGACACTGACACCAAAGGAGCTGAGGGCAAGGAAAAGAAGACTGGGACGAGGAAGAGGAGGAGACACACCTCCCCAAATAAGAATTCTTCCCCCTCCCCCCGTGGGATGTTCCTTCAGTTCCAAAACCTTCTAGCATTGCAGAAACCTAATGTGTTGGTTGAGGATTTAGAAATACATTCAGGCATCCAAAGGAAAGGGGCCAGTAAGGTGACCAAGGCGAAGGCAGCAAATGGAAGAGTTCTAGGTGTGAATGATTTTCCATTTTTCCCTCTCTTTCTGCAATGTTAGGCTAAAGGAAAATTTCATCTTGGAGAGGCAGAATTGCTATGGGGAGGAAAGTGCCTTCATTCTGTCCCCTCAGCTACACCCCTGGGCAGGCACTCTGCCCATATTGTGGGAATGTATTTTTTTAGGTCAACTCACAATGTGCAAAACTCTCAATACTAGCTTTTGGGGTGGGGACAGACCAAAATCCTACCTTGGGGTTCCATAGCATAAACCTCATACAGACTGAAGACCCAACCAAATGCGCACAAGCATGCCTTTGACAAGGTCCCCCATGATGTTCTTCCAAACAAGCTAGTAACATGTGGGCTAAACAATGTGACTGTTAGGTGGATTTGTAATTGGTTCACCCACAGAACCCAAAGGGTAGTCACCAATGGCTCCTCTTCATCCTCTTCCAACTCTATGAGTCTATGCATATCAATGTGTAAATAAGCATGCCCACTTGAGCCCACATGTGCACCCCCAAGCACATATGCGTGCATGATAGTGCCACAGGCGCAACTCCACTCTCATAATCCTGACCTGAAGGCAAAAACGTCCAACTGCTTTTGCAGGGGAATTTAAGCATGATAAGACACCAACAGGATTCCAAAGCCCTACAAAGGTTACCCAAAGGACTGTCTCTCTCTGAATGAGCCTGCCTGTGTCTTGAGGTCTTCTGGCGAGACCCTCCTCTCCATCCCACCACCTGGTGGGAGCATAGGAAACAAGGCCTTCTCAGTGACTGATCCCCAGCTCTGGGCCTTAAGGAAGTTAAAGCAGGGCCCTGTTTGCCATCCTTCTTTCTAGGTGATGAAAATATTCCTCATAGAATTTGTAGGGAATACCTTTGTTCCAACAAGATCCCGTGTTGATTCACGGTTTTCAGTCGGACATGCGCTGGGGGAACCTCCAAAGAAGAAGACTCCACCACACTCCCCAGCAGTGTATTCCACTGCCCAACAGCTCTTACTGTCAGGAAATTCCTCCTAATGTTTAGGTGGAATCTTTTAACTGATCTGTCAATCATAATAAAGAAAGTAGCATGGTGGTAGAATCTCTTTTCCTTTAGTTTGAGTCCATTGCTCCGTGTCCTAGTCTCTGCAGAAGCAGTAAACAAGCTTGCCCCATCATCAGTATGACCTCCCTTCAAATATTTAAACATGTCACCTCTTCTCCAGGCTAAAAATACCCAGCTCCCTAAGTGGCTCCTCATAGGGCATGGTTGGTTAGAACTTGGATGAGAAACCACCATCCAAGGAAAGGCCAGAGCTGTCTAGGAAGGTTCAGGAAAGAATCCACCCTGAACCCGCTGGAGAACCACAGCTGCCAGTCAGAGTTGATAATGCTAGGCTAGATGGTCCAACAGTCTCAATATAGGAGCAGCCTCCCATAAATGAAAATATTGTCTGGGATCCTTCTCAGTGACATAAAAGCTGTGTAAGTTCCCCTACAAAAGCCATTGGACATTTTGGTCTGTAGTGGAGTTGGCAGTTGTGGAGGCAGAGTTGCACACGCAGTGCCATTGCACTTGTGTTGTCATTGTGTATTCAGAAGTGCACTGCACATTGCACATGGAAACTGTAGCTTGGGCAATTGTGCATTCTGCATTATTATTTTTTGCCCATTTAGTTGCGCAGTGTTGCAATTCACTAATGCACAACTGTCACCAAGCTCCTTGAGCGTGCTGTTATATTCCATCTCCTCAATACAACACCTCAGCCATCAACTAGAACAAATCGTTAGGCCTCTTAAAGACTTACAATTATTAGGGACTGTCTAAATGGTGAAAATATTCCTCATGGTATGCGAGGAGAATCCTACCTGTCTTAATGGGATCCTGCATTGTTTCACTGTATTTGAAAGGAGGGGGTGGCCAAAAACGTCAAAAACTCTGAAGTAAAAGCCTTTGTGGCTTTTCCTGGAGTTTTAAAAAACAGCGAGGGGAGGGGGGTGCACATTCCTGCTCATTGGGACCAGCAATTCAATATGAATTACTTTCCCATAGAAGAAGAAGTGCAAAGCTGATTGGCCAGATGAATGTGAGGGTGGGGCTTCCTAACAGGGCAAGTGCCTGGCATCACCATGTTGATTTTTCAGCTTAGCAAGTGAGGGCTAAGGCAAGAAACGGGGTGTGGTTGTTTTCCCTCTTTTGGGGGAAGTATGACGTATCGCTCCAGTGCACAGTTGAAATAGTTTTTTAAAATAAAGTGAAATGGCAGCAGATTACGGTAAGTAAAAACGTGAGTAATTCACTCATGGCTACCATCTTGACTGGTGGGCATGCAAAGTTTTTTGGGGCCAAAAAATCATTAAGACAAATTGTAGATGCTGTAGTTTGCCATTACTGTGGAGCAATCCAGGGTTTTTTTTGCCTCATATATAGATGGAATCTGTGTCTGTTAGACTGTTGATTTGCTGCCAAAGACTGTGCCTTTGGACATTGCTATATAAAGCCTGAAGTGTTTTAAAAAACCTTTATGGAATGCCACATTCCATAATTTCTTGTGACGATGAAATGTATTGGTGAAATATATTGTTCTGAGATCACATCTTGGACTAATGGGTCTCTGGGGATTTCCTTCCAGCTATCAGAATTGTGTGCTTGAGAGCTCACGCCGAACAAGTCTTGAAGAGAAATGACAACGCAGAAAGAATCACAACCCAGAACCATCAGCCAAGGAGACCTTCTGCTGTGCTTTCTGCAACCGGACTTATTTATCTCGGATTGGCCTTTTTAGTCATCAGCGTGCTTGCAGAAAGCGCGAGATGAGTCCTTCCTGAATCTTCGTTTGCAAAGAAAAGCCAGAGAGAAAGAGATCAGAATTGTAAAAGTGACAGTCTATCAAACTGGCCAGACCAGTAGGATTCTTGAATGGAGATTACCGGGTGGGTACTGGCAAAGGGGCAATTGCAGTGTTCAAGCAGGGCTGGTTGATATATTTCTTTCTTTCTTTCTTTCTTTCCCAAATTAGCCCTTCCCCCAGGAATGTGGCAATTCAGGTCGATCTGAGAAGGGTAGAGAGGTTAATCTGACAAAAGGTGAAAGCTGGGGGGTTTGGAGTTTTCAAGGCACAGGCTGCCCCCCACCCTGCAATCTGATGGTGAGAGCAATAAACTTTGGTACACCCATAGGCATGGCTTAAGGCACAGACTTTCACCTGTGTGCAAACAGGTATATAATTCATAAATGATGGCTCATATCCTACCTCAAGGAGATGGAATGTAACTTGACACAGAGTTAGATAGATATTGTGCATTAGTGAATTATTACACTGGGTGATTGAATGTGTGAACAAATGTGAAATGCACAATTCTAATGCGCAATGCACACTAGTGTGTGCTGTTACTAGCCATGATACCCCCCCTCTCCTTTTCTCTGTGGGTCCTCTCATAATGATTGGCAACACTTAATAATTTGAAACACATGGTCTTCCACATACTTTGAGTCAAGTATGCACTCAGGAAGGGGCCAAGCCTAAATTCCAAAGAAATGTTAATTCACAAATCAGCTGAAGGCAACAGCTTGCCAAAGCTCAAGGCTATTCCTGTTTTCTAAGACTGATGATTTGAAAAAGCTAAAATCATATTAAACATTTAAAAATGTATTCTCCCTCCCTCCCCCCCCCCCTCTCTCTCTGGCTTTTCTTCGCAAACGGGAAGGACTCATCCCGTGCTTTCTGCAAGTGCACTGATGACTAAAAAGGCCAATATGGGATAAACAAGTGGGTTTGCAGAAAGCACAGCAGAAGGTCTCATTGGGTGATGTTTTTGGGTTGTGATTCTTTCTGCGTTGTCATTTCTCTTCAAGACTTGTTTGGCGTGAGTTCTCAAATAAGACTGCAGCATTGTGGATAGTGTGTCTCCATGCGTCCCGATGTAAGGCCAGGGCGGACCGTTCTCTCTCTGGCTTTTCTTCGCAAACAAAGATTCAGGAAGGACTCATCCTGCACTTTCTGCAAGCACGCTGATGACTGAAAAGGCCAATCCAAGATAAACAACTCCGGTTGCAGAAAGCATAGCAGAGGGTCTCCTTGGATGATGTTTCCGGGTAGTGATTCTTTCTGCGTTGTCGTTTCTCTTCAAGACTTGTTCAGCGTGAGTTCTCAATTAAGCTGCAGCATTTTGGATAGTGCGTCTCCATGCCTGCCGATGTGAGGCCATGGCGGACCATTAAAAGCCAAATTTAATATTTGGCCAAGCCTGATATTAAAAGGCTAAAACATATTAAACAATTTAGCAGTGTTAAGAAGACAGATTAAAACAGTTAAAATAGTTTAAAACAAATTCAAACCATGTACAATGTGAGGGTTAGTGCAAAACTGGTTAAGCCGCAAAAGCACTAGTGAACAGCTATGTTGATGCTGGAATTGCAGCAGTGTCAGTGCTAATCGGGCCTCCAAAGGGAGGGTGTTCCATAATTGCCCCCCTTTTTCATTCATGCCAGCAGAAGATCACACTTTCTGCACTTTAGATATGCTTTAAAAAAATACTGTTTGTCGGTAGCAACTGGTGACAATAAAATATTCACTCACACCCACCATCTTGATTCATAGACATGTCTGTTTGAACAACAAATGCTTATGGCTTTGCATGCCTACAATTTTGATGTGGAGACAAATGAAAGCTGCTGTGAATTGGTGTTACTGTGTATCAATCCACATTTTATTGCCTCATATAGACACGCCCTTTGTGGTTTGGGTCAGAATCCAGGAAAGCTGAGTCATAACTTGCACAAGTTTCTCTTTTGGACCACAGCTCTCAGTACTACTCAGCCAGTCTCAGGACTTTATCAGAGGCGGCAAAACCCACGGCATTAAGATGCGATGGTAGGAGAAATGGCTGAAATTATCAGACAACAATGTCGCTTACCTGTTTCCACTGTGACGTCTGGCATGAATGAATGAGGTGTCACTTTTTATTGATGGCTTAGCCCATCAATAAAAAGTGATGCCTCATTTGTGCCAGCGCAACGCAGAAGGAACGGGTAAGTGATGAGGACATGTGATAATTTTGCCTTTCGTACTATTGTTGCATCCTAATTGACACATTTTTTGCCACTATTGGCCTCGTCTGATAAAGTCCTCAGTCTCTTTGACTGGACAGTTACACCCAATTGGGAGTTCTGCGGAGGGTGGTGGTGGGACAAATTCTGGTCCAGTATTTCACCTGGGAGGGAAGTTTCCCTTTTTTTGAAATGAATGGATTAAAATGCAATTATGGCGCCATCTTCTGGGGAATAAGAGGCAACTCTTTCTCCTGGTTTGAAGGTATAGACAGCCCTCCATATCCACAGGTTCTGCACCCATGGATTCAACCTACCACAGCTTGAAAACATGGGGAGGGAAGGAATTTGCATAAGCAAACCTTGCTGTTCACTATTATATAAGGGATGCCATTTTACTACACCATTGTATATAATGCCTCTGCAGCGCCTAACATCCTGCTTTGCAACAGCTGCAGAGCTGTTTGGGCTGGAAGTCAACCTGAAGAAAACAGAAGTTCTTTACCAGCCTGCACCACAGGACGAACACCACCATCCCCACATTGCCGTCGGCAAATCAGTGCTCAAGTCCGTTCAGCAGTTCACCTACCTGGGAAGCATCATCTCCTCAGATGCCAAGATTGACAAAGAGATCGATCACAGATTAGCAAAGGCATATAGTGCATTTGGAAGACTTCACAAAAGAGTCTGGAGCAATAAACACCTGAGGCAAAGCACAAAAATCAATGTGTATAGAGCCATTGTACTGTCTATTCTCCTTATGGATCTGAAACATGGGTCACCTATCGCCACCACCTACAACTCCTCGAGCGCTTTCATCAGCGCTGTCTACGCACAATCCTAAATATACACTGGACTGACTATGTGACGAATGTTGCTGTCCTTGAGCAAGCAGGGATCACCAGCATTGAGGCCATGATATTGAGAACACAGCTGTGCTGGGCAGGGCACGTTTCTAGGATGGAGGACCATCGCCTCCCCAAAATACTACTCTACGGTGAACTCGCCACGGGTCAGCGTAAGAGGGGCGCTCCAAAAAAGCGATACAAAGACTCCCTGAAACAACATCTCAGGCTTGGCCAAATTGATCACCAACAGTGGTCCGCCCTGGCCTCTCATCGGGAGGCATGGAGACGCACTATCCACAATGCTGCAGCCTTATTTGAGAACTCACGACGAACAAGTCTTGAAGAGAAACGACAACGCAGAAAGAATCACAACCCAAAAACATCACCCAAGGAGACCTTCTGCTGTGCTTTTTGCAACCGGAATTGTTTATCTCGGATTGGCCTTTTTAGTCATCAGCGCGCTTGCAGAAAGCGCGGGATGAGTCCTTCCTGAATCTTCGTTTGCGAAGAAAAGCCAGAGAGTATATAATGGGATTTCAGGATCCACAGATTTTTGGTATCCAAACCCCAACAGATACCAAGGGCCCACTGTACTTTAAAAATTAAATTGGGCAGTGATAAAAGAATACTCTGTTTGGAGTGCTTTCCCTCTGCTTTCCCCTGGCCTTGATCCAAAACACTACCAAAATCACAACCGCAGCCTCTCAATATCCTGATGTTGATCAGCTGGAAGTGCATAGAAACCCTTGGAATGAAGTAGTGTTTTTTCCAGCTCAGGGAAGGGCAAATTGTGGTTCTTGTTGTGGACAACAACTCCGATCAGTCCAAGACAGCATAGCCAAAGGTGAGGAATGGTGGGAGTTGTGGTCCCACAACATCTGAAGGACTACATTTTGCTCATCTCTGTTCAGAAGGCGCCCCTGGTTCTTGCAGCTGTATTTGTAACAACCCCTGTTGGAATGATATGTCTTCATTTTACAGGGGTAAAAAATGTCACCATGACTAATGGCTCCCAATCAAGATACTGAAAAGACTGGAGCATGGGTATGTGTAGCCTGGAGAAGAGAAAGTTAAGAGGTGACGTGATAGCCATATTTAAATATTTGAAGGGATGTCATGTTCAGGATGGAGCAAGTTTGTTTTCTGCTGCTCCAGAGACTAGGACACGGAGCAATGGATTTTAAATGCAGGAAAAGAAATTCCACCTAAACATTAGGAGGAAGAACTTCCTGACAGTAAGAGCTGTTCGGAAGTGGAATACATTGCCTTGGAGTGTGGTGGAGTCTCCTTCTTTGGAGGTTTTAAAACATAGGCTAGATGGCCATCTGTTGGGTGTGCTTTGATTATGTATTCCTGCATGGCAGGGGGTTGGACTGGATGGCCCTTGTGGCCTCTTCCAACTCTATGATTCTATGTCCAGAAGAAGACAAAAATAATGAGGGGCTCCAGATGTAACTTTGTACTCCATCTTCTGGGGGGCCGGTTCCACGGCTATTTTTGTTGCGGTATTTATCGCATTAGCACAGTTTCGATTTAGTGTCGCAAAGTTCCCACGATATTATTTTGGATCCTACTTAGTTCCGCGATGTAGTTCAGTTGTGATTATAATGTGCATTTAAATAAGATGCGAGGTTCTTCACCTCGAACTATTCTAGTTCCCACGACATCGATATTCTGCATATTTTAATGATCTTACCTGTCAATCAATGAAGTACGTCATTCCTTTCCAATGTACTTCCTTCAGGAATTCCCGCAAATCGTTCTCCCAGTGGTCAGCTGTTTCCCCCCCTCATTGAGTTCTGATTGGGCTTCTCGTCATCATTTATGGTCTTTGTTCTTTCAATAGTGGTAACTCAACTGGGGGGGGGGGCAAACGATCATAAAAAAATCCGTTTGGGGGGTAAAAAATATGAATAGGCTGTCGTTCATATGTATATGAACCGCCCACACAGTTTTTTACCCCCCTAAAATCCGTATGACTCCCTCTTCCCCAAGCTGGCTGGAGCGAGCAAGCCAAGCGGTGGTTTAAAATCTCTCGCCGCTTTTTTTTAAAAAAAAGGTTCCTGCTTTGCGGACAGTCAGTTTTCCCTATTTACAATATAAAATAAAAATAAATAAACATAATAAATAAATTATTTATTTTTATTTATTTATTGTAGCAGCCATGGAGGTGTTAGCTATGCTAGATTCCTGTGGCAATTTTTTCAAACACATCAATATTCTGGTGACAGAAACGAAACTGCTCTTGTACTTTCTCTTCCCCCGAAAGATCCAGTAAATCAAGAGTCTCGGCATGGCTCCAAACTATTCCCCTGCCACCCTTCTTTGTTTTCTGAACTGCCTCCATTAGGGAAACGAAAGATGTTTTAAGAGGATGCTTCAAAGCAGATATTTACCGGAAAGGTACAACGGATGTGTGGTCGGGTTTCTGTGGCGTCATGTTACCGAACCGCCAACTTCTGTGGATGGTGGATCTTCCGAACTTCGACGTGTCGGATAGTTCACAAATGCGTTAATGCGCAAATATGCAGCACTTTTTTTAAAAAGTCGGAAAATCAGCGGTGTCATTAAATGCGCCACTTAGGGATTTTTCAGACCCCCTCCTTCTGAAAAGGTCGCTGGAGATGCGGAACACGTGGGAACTATAAGGCTTCTTGGCAAATTCTTTGAGGATTATTTTTGCCGTGTAAACGACCCCTTGGTGTAGTACTCCAGCATGTCCTCCAACTGTCACAGTTTGGCAGGGACAGTTTCACTTCCTCTGTCATCCCACGTTTCAGCCACTTTTAAAATGTCCCAGTTTCTCTCTCCTCTTCCCATTTCCCCCCTTTGTCCTCAGCTTACTTCAATTGCTGCAAACTGAGTTCAAAGGGCAAAGGAGGGTTGTACTCAGCTAACTCAGCAGGCAGAGAGGGGAGCGGAAGGGGAAAAAATCTTACCCTTCCCAGTAGGCTCAGGTCAAAGCAAACTGCTGCAGCCTCTCCTACCCTCCTCATTAACAGCTTTGCCATCTTAACCACACTCTGAGATTGTTTAGCCACATGGCTCCTAGTTTTCATCTGTGAAATCCATCTGTAATGGACGAGGTGGACATGTGTCCCCCGCCTCTCCTTTTATTATTCCTAATAGCTTTGAAAATTGTAAATTTGGATTTTGGAGCACTTTGCTCTGCTTTCAAGCTCCTTGGCTGTCCTTCCAAATGCTCCTTAAATAGCTTTGTCCCTTCAAGTGTTTCTGGGAAATAACATGAGTGATTTAACAACCTGAGCTATTTACTTGTAGGAGGTTGACAGTGTTACATTTCAACAGTAATGGAATCAGTAGAAACAATAGTACTTTGACATAACAAGTAACACTTCCTTGTTCCTTTCAAAAGTTACTTTTAACAGCCATTTTTAGAGACATTTTGGCAAGAATTTGTGAAGTTTTATGCCATCCTCTTATCCAGGGTTTCTCAACCAGAGTTCCCTGGAAGCCTAGGGTTGCTAGGGGTTCTGCAAGATATTGAGATTGAAAAAAAATAAACTTTGTTTTTCAGCTGTTGATATAATAATTTTTAGGCAGGGGTTCTCAGAGACCTGAAACTTGTTTCAAGGGTTCCACCAGGGTAAAATGGTTGGGAAAGGCTGCTCTTATCAATCCAAAGATCCCCCCTCAAATATTAAAAGTAACTTAAAGTAACACAAAAGCCACGAGCAATACAGCAAGTCATGTAAAAAGTAACTTATTAAGTTACTGTCTAAACTCAGGGATGTGCAACCAACATCTGCCAAGATGTATAGTTGGAACCCTGTATCCACTGAACCAATATCCACTGTTTCAGTTATCCATGGATGAAAAAATAGGGACATGTGTCATAGAGACACTGGGAAATGCCCCTCTAGTCATCTTCTAGGTCCTCCAGCACAACTCTATGGTATGTTTGTACTGGAAGTCTTTTATTTTAACAGGGTTTGCTATTGTCCATGGTTTCCAGGATCTGTGGTATGTCTGGGAACTGAACCTCCACAGATATGGAGGTCCGACTGGATTTAATTTTTTAAAGTCCATCTCTTGCTACTGTCTGATGTGTCAACAACATTCGCCATGAGCATTGCATTTGGCCCAATGTGAGTGGGGAACCCGAAGGATTGGTCTGTACTGGTTGGTTGAGTTGAGGAAAAAACGGAGAACTAGGGCTGGAGCTGGAGAGAAGATGTACCATAGTTGCCTGGGATAGGGAGGAGAAACTTCCTTTGAAAAAGGAAGTGGGAACAAAAGGGTAAATTCTTTGTAGTATAATTTCTGTGTTGCATTTGCATCTGTTTTGTGTTTTTTATTTAAGGCTGCACCAAGCGTTGCAGAAATACTGAGCAGCATAGGCAGAAGAGTCCTGCCATCGTAGAATCATAGAATCCTAGAGCTGGAAGAGGCCCCATGGGACCATCTAGTCCAACCCCTGCTCAATGCAGGATTTCCAGCTAGAGCATCCCCAACAGATACCTGCCCAGCCTCTTTTTGAAAACGTCCAGAGAAGGAGACCCCACCACCTCTCTAGGCAACTGATTCTATTGCTGAACTGCTCTTACTGTCAAGAAGTTCCTTCTAATGTTCAATCAAAATCTACCCTCCTGTAACTTCAAACCATTACACCTAGTTCTCCCCTTTGGGGCAGCAGAGAACAAGCCTGCCCCCTCTTCTTTGTGGTAGCCCTTGAGGTATTTAAGAGTGTGATCATGTCACCCCTCCATTTTCTCTTTGCCAAGCTGAAAATGTCCAGCTCCTTCAACCTTTCTCCATCGATTTTGTTCTCCATACTTTTTAACATCCTTGCTGTTCTCTGAACTTGCTCCAACATGTCTCTATCCTTCTTAAAATGTGGCACCCAGAACTGAACACAGTACTCCAGATGAGGCCTGACCAGCTCAGAACATAGTGGGACTATTACTTCCTTCCACTCGGAAACTGTGCTTCTGTTAATACAGGCATCAGGCCCTGCATTGGCATCTCATTGGATGCATGGAACATTTGCATATGTGTCAAATTTACTACCTAATTTGTTACATGGTTGGGAATAAATATATATTAAGATTCAAAGTGCAGTTGTGTTTGCAATATTCAATTATAGTTGGCTCCACAGAACCCAGAAGGAATTGTGAAGTCGAAGGCTTTCACGGCCAGCATCCATAGATTTTCCTTGGTTTTTTTCCGGGCTATTCCAGAACACGGCCTCACAGCCTGGAAAAAACCCAAGGAAAATCCAGAAGGAATTGCACAAACATGATGCAGATGGCATGAGAGACTCTCAGACCATTTTTCTTGCTATCTCCTCTCTCTCTTTGTGTGTTCTAAGACAACTTAGATTGGCATGACAAATCTTTTCTCAGTCATCAGCCTTCTTCCTGACCCAAACATGTCTATATAATTTGAATTTAATATCTTCTGACATTCCATTCATGAGCCCTGAGGTCCTGAAGATGAGAAAGACCTTGGCTGTTTACAGTCCTGCCATTCCCCAGAAAGAGTGACTCACCGACCAGGAAATCCTTCAGAATTTCTTAGAAAGTGAATTGGTCTGTCTTGAGTAGAGAAATACAGTGGTGGGTGATTATGGGAAACTGTACTTAATGTCTACACCATGGTTCCCAGATCTCCAATCTTAAGCGTGAGGATGGGGAATCTCAACGTGAGAGCATTGCCTTGAAAAGTGTGTGTTGTGTGCCTGTGTATACTTTGTTTGTTTTTTATTTGAATGTCATACTCTGTGCAACTATGGTTGATGCTTACTGTATCATACTTAATAGCCAGCCACAGATGCAGGCAAAATGTCAGAAATAAACTCTTCCAGAACATGGCCTCACAGCCCAGAAAAAAACCAAGGAAAAGCTTGCTACACTTTGCTAGGTTTCACTGATTTCTTGCTGCAACTTGCAAAGGTTCTCGAGGGGGTCTATGTATTTACTTAGTGTCCTCCTTCCATCCTAGTCAGTGTGGTGCCAGGACTCACCCTCTGCTCTGCACCTTCTGACTAGAAGCAAGCAGGCTAGATTAAATGTTCCGTATCCCATCTCCCTAAGTAAATGAGAAGGAATACAGGTCAACTGACTGAACCCAAAGGGTAGTCACAAATGGCTCCTCTTCATCCTAGAGAGAAGTGACTAGCAGGTGCCACAGGATTCTGTCCTGGGTCCAGTGCTATTCAACATCTTTATCAATGACTTGGATGAGGGAATAGAGGGCATTCTTATTGGATTTGCAGATGACACCAAATTAGGAGGGGTAGCTAATACCCCAGAGGACAGGATCAGAATTCAATGACCTTAACAGATTAGAAAGCTGGGCCAAAACTAACAAAATGAATTCAACAGGGAGAAATGTAGGATACTACACTTGGGCAGTAAAAATGAAATGCACGGATATACCTGGCTTGAGGGCAGTACATGCAAAAGGGATCTAGGATTCTTAGTGGACCACAAGCTGAACGTGAGTCAGCAGTGTGATGCGGCAGCTAAAAAAGCCAATGTGATCCTAGGCTGTATCAATAGAAGTCTAGTGTTTAGATCAAGGGAAGTGATAGTGCCACTCTATTCTGCTTTGGTCAGACCTCACCTGGAATACTGTGTCCAGTTCTGGGCACCACAATTCAGGAAGGATATTGAGAAGCTGGAACATGTCCAGAGGAGGGCGACCAAGATGGTGGGAGGTCTGGAAACCATGCCCTGTGGAGAGCAGCTTAGGGAGCTGGTTATGTTTAGCCTTGAGGAGAAAAGGTTAAGAGGGGACATGATAGCCGTGTTTAAATATTTGGAGGAATGTGATACTGAGGATGGAGCAAGCTTCTTTTCTGCTGCTCCAGAGACTAGGACATGGAACAATGGATTCAAACTACAGGAAAAGAGATTCCACCTAAATATTAGGAAGAACATCCTGATAGTAAGAGCCATTCAGAAGTGGAATGTGATGCCTGAGAGTGTGGTAGAATCTCAATTTTTGGAGGTTTTTAAACAGAGGCTGGATGGCCATCTGTCGGGAATGATCTGATTATGTATTCCTGCATGGCAGAATGGGGTTGGACTGGATGGTCGTTGTGGTCTCCTCCAACTGTATGATTCTATGATTCTAAGCCCTGTATCCATGGGGACAGCATCTGCAGTTTCACTTATTCACATCCAAAAAAAGTCCTCTCTAGGCATTTTCTAGGCCCTCCAGTGAGATTCTGTGGTTTGCTTCTGCTGGAAGTTGGGCTGGAAGTCATTCATCTCAATATACTTTGCTATTATCCATGGATTTACAAATGCACAGTAAGTCCAGGAGCTGCCACCCCACTATGGATATGGGAGGTGTAATCCCCTCATCTCACTTCATTCTGGGAACAGCCCTTTTAGCTAAGATTTCTGTCTTAATTTCCAGACCGGAAACTATGTTCTCTCTCTCCATCTGTATGTGTGTGCATTTGAGTGTAACCTGTAAACTTAATGAAATCACTGGAGGTTGTCCCTAGGTCTCAGATGACCTTGGGATTATTGTTAATTGTGTTGACTATGAGCCAGCAGAGTGATGCTGCAGCAAAGAACATGAATGCTATTTTAACCTGCATTAATAGAAGCATAGTTTCCAAGTTGAGGAAAGTAATCCCACTATATTATGTGTTGGTCAGGCCTCAAGGGCTGTTACAGAGAGGAGGGGGAAGGCCTGTTTTCTGCTGTTCCAGAGGGTGGGACCAAGTCCAATGGTTTGAAGTTAGAAGAGGGTAGATTTCAACTGAACACTGAGCAGTTCGGCAATGGTGTTGGGATATGTAGTTGCAATCCAATAAGCTGACTTGTTTAACTGCTGAAAGGGTTAAGTGGTAAATGTAAAAACAGTGCATGACCTCATTTCCAGTTTGTAATGTGAGTGTCTTTCTGGAGAAGGAGGCATGGTTTAACTCTCTTTGTCTGGGAAGACACCACGAGGTGCAGAAGCCATGATGACGTCCCAAGGGGCAAGAGCTCTCAGACAGATCTCCTACATATTTTAGTTTTTAAGATGTAGTTTCAGTTATATTTTGTTATTTTAGTCTACCTTTTTTCAATTTGTTCCTGATGTTGATTGAGATGAACATGAAATGTGTGAGTAAAGTATTTTCTATGTTTTTATAAGCTACATTTGAGTACTTTGATTCTTTTATGCTAGAGTGTGGATACTGGGGGCGGTTTGCTGGGTAGGTGGCTATTTAAACCTGCATGTTTGGAATCAATACGTTTTTCCTGCACATATATTTTAAACAACACCTCTGCTGTGTGTGCTTTCACAAGGGGATTAAAGCCAACTGTTCTTTGGCACCTGTTTTCAAAGGTATCCCCAGTAAAGCACAGGGGGTAACATTGATAAACCCCATTAAATGGAACCAATTCCCTAGAGTGGTGGTGGAGTCTGTTTCTCTGAGGGCTGTGAGGAGAATCCTATCTGTCTTAATGGCATTCTGCATCGTTTCACCATATTGGGAAGGAGGGGGGCCCAAAACATCAAAAACCCCACAGGAAAAGCCTTCGTGGCGTTTCCCAGAGTTTTTTAAAAACAGTGACGGGGGTGCACATTCCTGCCCCTTTTTGACAAGTGAATCGCTTTCCCACAGGAGAGGAAGCGCAAAGCTGATTGGTCAGGTAAATGCAGGGGGTGGGGCTTGCTGACAAGGCAAGCACCCACTGCCACCATATTGGATTATTGCTTAAGCAAGTGAACACTAAGGTGAGAAAATGGGGTGGGGTTTTTTTGTTGTTTTTTGCACCTTGGACATCGGTGTTGTTTTTTTTTTAAGTTTTGTGATGGCAAATTGAGGTAAGTACAAATGTGAGTAAATCACTTGCTGCTGCCATCTTGCATGCCATTAAGACAAGTCGCAGCTGCTGCAAAATGCCATTACTGTGAGGCACTCCTTTTTTCTTTTATTTTTTTGCCTTGTAGAGACAAGCCCTGAATGTCTTCAAAAAGAGGTTGCACAGCTACCTGCTGGGAAGGCTTTAGCTGGAGATTCTGCACTGAGCAGGAAGTTGGACCTGATGGCCCGTGATTCCAACACTATGATTCTACAATTCTGTGATTTTCAACACTGCTACTTCACCCTGAGATTCTTTCTCTTCATCCTGAGGACCAGAGAAGAGGTCCAGGCCATGAGTTCTGTGTGTACCCCCTTAAAAGTGTTGCCCTTTCCCCTCACCAATCCAAACCCACCCAAGAAAACATCTGGAAACATCTGCAGTCCTCTTGACAAATGTCTTATTTTTTTTATTAGAACAACATACAGAACCCCTTTGGCCCTGAAGGGTAGCCGTCTGCAGCTAATGACCGCCATCACATTGCCAAGGGCATGTTACCAGTCACAAGGGGTCTACTCTAAGCATGATCAGGACACATCATAAAGAAGCGGGACCGATGGCTATGGAAAACGAGGCTGTTGTGGCCCAGCCACCAAGTCTCCTAGGAAATGGGAGCCACGAGGAGA
Organism: Gambelia wislizenii; assembly: GCA_030847615.1. Classification (NCBI taxonomy): domain Eukaryota; kingdom Metazoa; phylum Chordata; class Lepidosauria; order Squamata; family Crotaphytidae; genus Gambelia; species Gambelia wislizenii. The sequence continues at coordinate 495,180,924 of JAUMIR010000001.1, read as the reverse complement.
TCCGCGTCACCCTGCAACCTGTCTCCTCTGCAGCCGAGATAAAACTAAGAGCATGAACGTGAGAATAGCACCCATTCAATAAATTAGGTAAACATAATGCTGGGACATCTTCATCTTCATTATCGTTAGCATCATAACAGAAAAATTGGTTCTAGTGGCAGGGGATTCTAAATCAGAACAAGTACTTATTTACAGACATTTTTTTGTTGTTTTGTTTCAGAATTTAGCGCTCTCTTTTCTTTCTTCCTTTTTTTGGCTGCAACATGATTACATTTGATCAATTTCTTCAGTCCACTCCTGGTTAAAACAACTAAAGCAAAATAATAATTAACAATAACTTAACTATGAAACATGATAGCAAAGGAAGGATATGCGAGCTCAACTCTCGAACTCTCGACTGTCTTTCTCTGCAAAGCAAAAGAAAATGCAAGACTGGCATGCTGTCTGTGATTCAGAGAGAATATTATGGCAGCAATCACAATCGGACGATCAAAGGGCACAGACTATGTACATGAGGTTTGGCAGAATTGCCACTTAGTCCCAAGTCAGGAATGGCATTTGCTGGGGAAACAAGTCTTTTTGAGGACTGTTTTTACTAAAATGGAAAAAGTTTCCCCGGCGTTGCCACAAGCAGTGAGAGAGAAGCCGAGGCGGTCCAAAGGATGGTTCTGAAACACAATCAGAAGGAGAAAACACCCATCAAAGCCCTTCAGGAGGACAGTGCTGGAATCTGAGCCTAGGACCAGCTACTCAAAGATACACCTCAAGTTCAACACATGCAGAGCTTGGACTGCAATTTTTGGACTCTCTCTGAGGCTGAGAGAACATGACTTGCTTAAGGTCACCCACTGGGGTTCCATGTCTGAGTGGGATTCAAACCCTGGCCTCTCTGAACCCCATGGGCTGTTGTAGTAATGCCTTGGACCAGTGGCGCTTAACCTTTACTTTACCAGGGACCTCCTTTAAACAGCTTTGGTTGCCACAGACCCCCAGGACTTAACTCAAGATTTAAAACCTTAAAAATAATAATACAGTACCTGATAATGGTAATAATTGGAGCCCGGTGGCGCAGTGGTTAAATGCCAGTACTGCAAGTCACCACGTTGCAAGTTCGATTCCAGCGGGCTCCAAGGTTCACTCAGCCTTCCATCCTTTCATAGGTCGGTAAAATGAGTACCCGGCTTGTGGGGGCAATTAGCTAAATACACATTGGAAACCGCTTAATGCAGTGTAGATGTGTAAATTGCTATTGCTTAAAACAATTTGTAAGCCGCTCTGATAGCCTTGTGGGTTACACAATGCAGTTACACAATGCACAGGCTAAGCCAGCCAGCCTTTGCCTTGGCTCCTGTCACATGGGCTGAGCAGCCTTCAAGCCTTTGCAGACCCCCTGTGAGGACATCGCGGCTCCCTGTGGGTCTCTGGACCATAACTTAAGAACCACTGCCTTGGACTGCATTTTTTGGACTGCAATTCTCATCCTGGCTGGAGGAATCTAAGAGTTGCAGTCAAAAAAAAAAAAAAAAGGAACTTCTCCAAGCTCTGAGTGTATGTTAAAAGACAACCAGGATCCAAAGCAGAGGGCTGTGTCTCTCTTTTCATTTCTCCTCTATGCTCAAGTGACAAATAGGGGTTTGGTAGGATGCAGGGCTGTATCACCAGGATATGTTGTGCCACATGAAGCTCTTTTCGGAACAACATCCCTGGTGCTTTGGAGCTGTCCCAGCTCCTGTAACCTCCTATGTCGTTGCTGCTATGGCTGCCCAGCTAGATTGCCGGCCTCTGGACACAATCCTGTTCCAGGCCAACCTCCTTGACATTTCTCTGAGCAAGCCTCATGGATCCTCCCTCCCACCCAGTGTAACTGGATGACAAATAAAATCATTGAAATGCATGCAAAAGTACAACTCCCTGCCACTAAGGCTGTGTCTGTAGGCTCACCTCAATGGGTAAAATATCCACCCAGTCTGTGGAATTGCTACTGCGCTGCACATCTATGCTGAATCCATCTCACACTCTGGTCAGAGAAGGGTGTAGGAGAATGTGGTGGTGGCGATGGAGGAGGATGAAAGAAAGCTTTTCCTTTCAGTCCAGCGGAAAGATAATAATATGGGTCAATGGCTCTTAACCTTTTTCTTTACCAGGGACCCCGTTTAAATATATTTTGTTGCTGTGGACCCCAAGACTTAAAATTTAAAACCCTAATAATAATACATAATAATAATAAAATTACACTATCCATTAAACCTCAGAGGCACTAGAGGGGGAGGTTCTTCCTGCAAGTTTGTGGCCAGAGTGGACTGAATGGCAATGCGTAGGCCAAGCAAGCCAGCCACCCTTTGCCTGGCTCCGTCCTGTGGCCACTCTACTGCAGGCTTCAAGTCTTTGTGGGCCCCCTGTAAGGACATTGCAGCCCCCTGGGGGTCTCTAGACCACAGGCTAAGAACAACTGATATGGGTGTATATTGGGGTGTAGTGGTTTGATTGTTGGACTAAGACACTGGGAGACCAGGGTTCAACTCCCCACTTGGTCAAGGAAACCCACCAAAGTGATCTTGGGCAAGTCATACTCTCTCAGCTTCAGAGGAAGGCAAAGGCAAACCCCCTCTGAAGAAATTCTGCCAAGAAAACCCCGTGATAGCTTCGCCTTTGTGTTGCCATAATTCAGAAACGACTTGAAGGCACACAACAACAACAGTATTACATGATGTTAAACAAACAGTGCAGATGGGGAGTAATAAAGAATTAAAATCACCATGTTAATGTACTACATTTTGATGATAAATCATTTGGCTGGCTTTGTTTCCACTGAGGCATGTTGGATTTCCTGAGAATGTGAATGCATGGGGAATATGGGACAACTGTATCTTGCTAACAGTCCTTTCTACATGTGTATCATTAGACATACATGGAATACCAAGCCTGGCATCCTGTTGGTGACTTACACACGCCTACGTTCCCTTGTGTGTGTGGCTGTACTGTTTTGGCCATAGCATAATGTCTGTATTTAATCAAAGGTTTCAGAAGCACAGCTGAATGGGAGGTGCCATCGCATATTTCACATGCATGCACACACTGTGCATTGCATTCATGCATTTCACATTTATTCACATATCTAATTGTGGAGTGTTGCACATCACATAACTCAGTGAATGTAAAGGAGTTGTCTAAATGGCAAAAATACTCCTCACAGAATGTGAGGAGGAGATGACCTGTCCCGATGGCAATCCACATTGTTTTGCCGTATTGTGAAGGAGGGGGGGGGCAAAAACTGGCAAAAACCCAAGTTTAAAAAAACATGAGGGGAATGCAGATTCCTGCTTGTTGGGACAAGAAATTTGATATGAATCGTTTTCCAATATGAGAGGAAGCACAAACCTGATAGGCTGGATGAGCGCAGGAGGTGGGGCTTGCTAACAGGGCAAGTGCCTGCTGCTGCCATGTTGAATTTTTGCCCTAGTGAGCAATCGCTAAGGTAATAAAATGGGGTGTTGTGTTTTCTCTTTTTTTCCTCTTTTTTGGTAAAGGTGAAATATTGTTTATGTGCAGCATAGAAATAGGGTGTTGTTTTTTTAAGTTCAGCAGCAGCAGCTTTTAAAACACAAGTAATTCACTTGTGGCCGCCATCTTGGCTAGAGGGCATGCGAAGTTTATGAGGGCTCTAAAACCATTAAGACAAGCCGTAGCTGCTGCAAACTGCTATTACTGTGGAGCAATCCATTTCTTTTGGCCATGTATAGACAACCCCAAAGTTATACTTTGGGCATGAGCCAACATCCCCTCAGCACAGTGTAAATATCCACATGTGGAGATATGCCATGCCAGCACTACCCATGCAGAATGGCGATATATGTCAATGACAGGGTACTCTCATGCATTCACACTGCACAACATTGCTCTATGTGCAGCTCTACTTCTGCTGCTGTCAATAGAGTATGTTCATTGCATGATTACATATATTTTGGGCCAAATGCATAGCATGACGTACGTATGGGTATGTCACTAACAGGATGCCACCCTCTGTCTCCTCGATGGAGGATCTCAGTCTGAATCAGTCTACTAGTGGTCTTTTAAAAAAGACAACCTTAGCAATGTAGTTGTTTAAAAATGAGGATATCTGAAAATGGTGGCACACTGACAGACATCCTCCCTCCCTCACAGTGAGTAAGGGGAGATATGTGGGAAGCACCAGAATGCAGTCAAAGAAAACTGAATTGTGCCACAAGAAGCTTGTTTACAGAATCACAAGAAATCTCACCTCCACCAACAGTTGTGCGTTTACAGAAGGGGAGAGCAAACTCGGGGAGTCCTGGGGCCACAGACTCCATAAAAATGCAGAATAAAAATAAATTGGGGAAAATCCCAAGAGCTGAATGCTGGAATTCGCATGTTTGGTGATGGCCAGGTACACAATTGGTTGGACTTTTTACTGACTTGCGTCACAGACCTCCTTACGCAAGCTTTCCCCCCAAACCGTACAATAGCTGTGGTGCCCCCACCAGTTTGGAGGCAGTGTGACCTGCGTTTAGGGTCCCCAAGGGCTATATGCAGCCCACGGGAAGCGTATAGCCAACCCCTGCATTCAACAAACGGTTGAACAATAGTTCAACATGTAGGGAAATTCCATTAACTCAATGGTTCTACTCTGTTTGGAAGTAAGAGAAGGATTTAGGTCCTTGCAGGTCATATAACCTATCTTCCACCTTTTGCTGTAGGTCTTTGCGCTGGCACTGGTTTATGGGTCTGGAGAGCAGTCCCTCTTGGTTGCTCCTCCTGACAACCCGTCCTCCTCCAGCAGGTGTCCGTGAGCAGGATGTTGACTCTGGACCATATGGATCAGGAGTTTTAGCATTTGGCCCCTTTCCATTACAGTCCCAAAGGACGGCCTACCCAAAGGCTCTGGAGGCCTCCCAGGGCCTTACCCCACACCACAGTGTCAATAGCTGTACCAGACATCAGCTGCTAGCTCAGCCTTACTCAACCCAGCACTCTCCAGCAATGTCACACTACAAGTCCCATCATCCCCCCCAAGCAGCCAGTGGTGCTCAACTATGTGATGAAGGAAGAAACAACTGAAAAATGGAGGGGGGGTTGTCATCTCAAGTGAGAGCTAATTGTGTAACCAGTTCTGGTTCTACACCTCAGCAAATGTTGCATTCCCCTTTTAACTCAGGCTTATGAAGAAAAAGTGTGGTCACCCCTAACGTCCTATTTACAGTGCCAAAGTCTTCTCTCCTCAGAACTTGGAAAATCTATTTTGTAGGACTACATTCCCCAAACCCCCTGGCCATGCTGGCTGAGGAATCTGGGAGTTGTAGTCCAACGAATATGGCAGGGGGTTGGACTGGATGGCCCTTGTGGTCTCTTCCAACTCTACAATTCTATGATTCTATGAAGTGACTTTTCCATACTCTGCCCTTCCCCACCTTGTTTTGCTCTCTCCCATAACTTGAGACCATTTCTTCCCAGCCATTTTGGACTGGGTTGGGAGAAAGGCTTTCAGGACTCCATGCCACAGCCTGTGTGTACCACCTGTGGTTAAAAACAAAAACAGAGACCCTGTCCTTCATCTTAGACAGAGAAGTAGCTGTGGAGAACAAACATGGCTGCCCCATCACTTCCGGCCAAGAGATATAGGCCTCAAAGAAACCACAAACTATTGTTATTCATCTTGTTATTTCTCAGAGCTGATGAGGTTATGTTGGTGTTCTGTGGTGAAGCACCTTGAGCATCTTCTGTCACCACATAAAATAAAACTAAATATGCCCCATTTGTTTTTAAAATATCAAAATGGAAAGCAAAACACTGTAATGAGAATGTGCCATAGTCAGGCCTCCTGGCTCCAGGGTGAGAGAAAGAGAGCCTGTGTCCCCTTCATGCCCCCAAATCCCATGTTCCCCAGATCCACATTTCTGTTTTGACTGGAAAAAATGGAAATTGAAAGAAAAAAAAAAACATTTCCCCAGGACTTGGTTCATTCCACATGGCTTTGTTATGTCGACTAAGTGGTAATCCAAGATCGATGCTTTTGATGCTATAGAATTCAGCAAGAAAGGCCACGAGGAGAGAAATGGAGGAGATAAAAGTCAATCAGACTCAGCAAATGCTTTTTTTTAAAGCATAAAACAATTCTTGCCTGCCTGTCAGCTCCTGAACTCTGTCCATGCAGTGATTTTGAGGATGGTGGGTCCGTCCTTCAGCTGAGGTGTCTGAGTCATTCAACAACAGCCATTGCATCATTGAGATCCAGTTCACATGTTGGAGGGAAATCCAAAACAGAAGTAGTAGAACCATACCCCAAAAACTGACAGACAGTTTTATTTTGGGCTCTCTGGGGACTTTGCTATCAGCCAAAAGAGGAAAAATTAGCAGAGCAAACACACAGGCACGCACGCACATAGCATATGGGGCTGGAAAGGCCAAAAAGGGTGTTGCACTACCACTGTGGGGGTACATAGTCTGATTTGGACTTCTTTGTCTAGATTCCACCCCTCCTCTATATTTCTTCCTTTCACAAATTTGGTTTTGTTGCTGGCCTGGAGTTACCACACGACCAGATATTCTCCTTCTTTGCCCTGATGAGGTCAGTTCCTGAAGAAAAATAAAACGCAGCTCTTTCGATGTGTCCTGAGAAAAAGCCACTGGGCACGTGATAGCGCCTTACTGCATGGAGCCCCGCATATTGTAGAAGTCTGGGACTGGGAGGCCGGTGTGGAGCGTCACCTACAACCAAAGACCATTTTAGGACAGTGTTTAGCCTTGTTGGCATTTTAAATCCCATTTCAATTGAACTGCTCACTCCACCACCACTACCACACATAGATATGCACACAGCCAACCCTAGACAGACTTGTTTCATATTGGAAAGAAAAACAATACATAGCCAGACATATCCCAAAGGTTCTGGATATCCCACAAACAAAAATGGACTGTAACATAATTTTTAAGGATACTGAAATCTAAGCAAGTGGCTCTTAACCTTTTCTTTACCAGGGACCCCCTTTAAATATCTTTTATTGCCACGGACCCCTAAGACTTAACTCAAGATTTAAAATCCTAACAGTAGCAGCAGCAGCAACAACAACAACAATAACACAATTACACCACCCATTAAACCTTCCCTCAGAGGCATTGGATGGGGAGGGAAGACTTTTCTCCTGCTTCTTCCTGAAAATTTGTGGCTGGAGAGGATTGAACAGCTATGTGCCTTTCCACTGCAGGGAAGAGGTGGGCAAGCAGTCTTCAAGCCTTTGTGGACCCCCTGTGAGAACATCGCAGCCCCCTGGGGGGCCGTGGACCACAGGTTAAGCACCACTGATCTAGACTTAATCTCTTCAATGTTAAATGATTTTAAATTCCATGGGTTTTGGTGGGATTCAACTGAGTATACGTTTAACATTTCCCTGAAACTCAATTGAGCCTGGGGGCCAACTTTTGCTGGATAGTGTCCAGTTGTGCTAGTGGCTTTTATGTTAGTGAGAGGTGGTGAATCTGCTCTCAGTTTTAGTCCGAACGGACTTAAAGGAGCTATCTTTCTGGAAGGAAAGATGGAAAAATCTGAACAAATGTGACTTCTAAAAGATGGGTGAAATGGTAGTGGATTTAAAGTTTCAAAATGTATTGGTTCAATTATGCTAGTTTTTCTCATTATAATTTATTTGTTGTCAAATTTGACATATAGATTTGATGAGATTAGAAGAATCTAGAAAAAAAATTCTAGGGAATCCTGGGGCTTGTAGTTTGCTGAGGCATGAAAGCTCTCTGGCAGAGAATTCTAAATGCCCTTCCCTAAGCTGCAAATCCCAGGATCTCATGGGATAGAGCCAAGGCAGTTAAAACGGAATCATAGCACTCTAATTGTGTAGTATGGAAGGGCCCTTGGTAAAATCCCACAAGGTAAAGTGGGTGGATTGCTCATCCCTGCCTCAGATCCATTGTTCCTCTCTATGTTTCTTCACAGCTCCAGTCTTCTTCCTCCATCCTGCCCTGCAAGCTAGTAGCTTGCCCCATTCCAAGGTCTACCTCCCAACAGCCTCCCATTCTCATTTCCAAAAGAACAAGCTGGAACGTATCCAGAGGAGGGCGACCAGGATGGTGGGAGGTCTGGAAGCCATGATGCCCTATGAGGAGCAGCTTAGGGAGCTGAGTCTGTTTAGCCTGGAGAAGAGAAGGTTGAGAGATGATATGATAGCCATGTTTAAATATTTGAAGGGATGTCTTACTGAGGATGGGACAAGCTTGTTTTCTGCTGCTCCAGAGACTAGGGAGATTATCAGACACAGGCAAAAAGCACAAGAGGATGATGTTACTGTACTGTGAATGGGTCCCAGTTTCGCATGACTCCCACCAATGAAAAGCGACACCTCATTTGCTGCTGTAGCACAGTCAGCATGCAAGACGACGGTGTCATTTGAAACAGGACCCGTTCATGGTACAGTAATGTCCTTTTGTGTTCTTCTTGTGCTTTTTGCCATATTTGATAATCTCCTAGGACACAGAGTGATGGACTCAAACTACAGGAAAAGAGATTCCACCTGAACATTAGGAGGAACTTCCTGATGGTAAGAGCTATTCAGCAGTGGAATCCACTGCTGCCTTGGAGTATGGTGGAATCTCCTTCTTTGGAGGTGTTTAAACAGAGGCTACATGGCCATCTATTGGGAGTGCTTTGATTGTGTGTTCCTATAGGGCAGGGGGTTGGACTAGATGGCCCTTGTGGTCTCTTCCAACTCTATGATTCTATGAACCAACCCGCTTCCTACTCCTTACTTGAACATTTCTGTTCAGGCTGACAGCAGGAAAGAAGATGCCTTCCAGGTTCTCAAAGGCCACTGGCCCCTGTTGATCCTCATTGATGGAGAAGGTCACAGTCCTCCTATTCAAATCAAGCAGGATACCAACTGTCGCCCCTTTGGTGATGCCTCCTTCAGTCCTGTTGACAAGTAGAGTATGCTGAGACTTATGATGATTGCATTTACAGCTCACCCTGCAGAGCTCAAGGTGACACACATGGTTTTTCCTCTTGGTCCCATTTTATCTTCTCAAAAGCCCTGTGAGATAGGTTACACTGAGACTGAGAGACAATGAGTGAATTTGTACTGCATTGTTATACCGGTTTGATACTGCTTTGACTTTGTGGAATCTCGGGATCTGTAGTTGGGCAAAGTACTTAGAACTCCCCGCTAGAGAGCTCTAGTGCAGTGGTTGTCCCTAGTCTTTGATCCTCCAGATATTTGGTCCTCCAGATATGAAGTTTACCTCCCAGAAGTCTCTGAGCCCATGGTTAATGGACAGGAGTTCTAGAAGTTGAAGTCCCAGATATCTGGACAATCAAAGGTTGAGAACCACTGCTCTAATGCACTTCCTTGAACTATAATCCTGAGAAAAGATAGACTGAGGATTAAATTAGTTTAATTCTGTACTTCAGGGCAGACAAAGGGTATTGCTCCTGCAACTGCCATCTTCCTTAGCCTGAGGGAGTGGGGAGTGAGGAGCCAACATTGCACGCCCTTATTTTTCTGCACCTAGGGAAGGAGCACCTGCCCCCGACCAATTAGGATGCCAATGACGGTTCCACTGAAGCTTCATCTCCCTAGTTTTAGTCCAGTGCTGTTTACAACTGTGCCATACTGACCTTTGTGGGTAGGTGGTAGGATGGTTTGGGAACACACCCAAGCAAGGCAGAGATCTTGTACATCAAGGAGACAAAATGTAACTTAACACTCACTCATGGAGTTAAATGACCATTGTGTATTAGCAAACTGCAACATCGTGCTACTGCATGAGCCTTTCAAATGTGAAACGCGTGATTCCAATGCACGATGCACACCTGCATGTGTAATGTGCAATGCAAATTTGCATGTGCAGTGGCACAAAATGCACAATGACACCACACACGCAGCTCTTTCTGTATCCTTCAACTGAATACAAAGGTTGTGCATCAGACAAAAACAAAATATGTCTGACCACTTCTACAGGGAAACTTGCTCATGTGTTAAGTCACAAAGAGGTTGCCAGCATAAGTCTTTTGAAGGGCTTGTTTCTTTGGGAAGAACTTGCCACTTTCCTGGTTATGGTGAAATCTGTTTGCATTGATGCAAATCCAGAATTTGGAGCTAACAGTTTATAAATAAGGTGGGTACATCTAGTGAGTCCCCCTCATTGCAGTTTACAAGGGTATCACTCAGGCTGCTGACACACTGCTGAAATAATGCAGTTTGACACTGGTTTAATGGCCATGGTTCAATGGTGTGGAATTAATTCTGGGATTTGTAGTTTTGTGGGATATTTAGCCTTCTTTGTCAGAGAGCTCTGGTGCCACAACAAATCGCAGGATTTCATAGCGTTGAGCCATGATAGTTAAAGTGGTGTCAAACTGCATTATTTCGGCAGTGTGGCAGCAGCCCTGGGCCCATTCCTCAGCAATTTAGAAAATACAGTATCATCAATCAGAAAAGCCGATAAGAGAGAGAAAGAGGAAGAATGAATGAGAAGGGCCACCTACCTGTTGGTGTGTGAGTTGTTGTGCATAAACCAGCTTCGGTTATTGTCCACGTACATGGCCCAGGCCTTGTCGTCTTTCCCCAACATGACATCCTTAAGGACATCCATACGGGCCACCCCAAAGGCTGGATCTGGGTGGTTGTCGTAGCGATCAATGGACAATTCCCAATAGTGGAGCCCTTTGGAGAAGCCGGTTTTGCCCAACACAACCCGGTCATCGTAGCTGTTGCAGGTGACAGTCAGGTTGTCGTTGGAGAAGATGATGTCGGAATGGGCCGTGCTGGGGTCGAAGGAGAACCAGGCCACTGCAACAAATACACATAATGCAAAGGGCAGGTTGGTCTCAGCGAGAGGGGAAACAACAGGCCCCAGTAACCTGTGGCACACAGATGAAACAAGAAGCATCTCATGCTGCCATGCAGGGAAGGCATTTGGGTTTGCAGTTCAGCCAAGGGCCGTGCACCGATGGAGTTCTGAGTGCTTTCTGGGCAAGCCCGGAGGGAGGCAGAAAAAGCCAGATGAGACTGGCTGACTAGAACATATCTGAAGAAACATCTGTTTAGAAGAGACCTTGCTGCTAAACCACTTGGCCAACGGAACAATGGGAATGGAATGGAAGCTACTGAGAGTCTGACTCCATGTTGCACAACTCATTATGTGAAGAGCACCTCATCTGGGCAGCAGGAAACTGCCACATGTGCAGTCATCCTGTCCTGATCTATGCTTTCAGGACAGCATTTGGGATACACACACACACACACACACACACACACACAGAGCACTGCATACACATCCAAGTTAGATGAAGGCTTACACATCCAAGAATCCAATGAACACCAAGTGCTATGGACTATATTTCAGAGGAAGGAACTTGCAAAATTATCTCTGAGTATTCCTTACCTAAGAAACCCTAGGAAACTCATGGTGTAGCCATAAGCATGGGAAAAGGTGCCTTTTTGGACTGCTACTCTCAGAATCCCCCTGCCAGCATAGCTGGTGGGGGGATTCTGAGAGTGGCAGTCCAAAAAGAAGAACCATCCCCAAGGCCAGAAGGATTGCCAAGGAATCCCAGGTGCTGTAGGCTCTGTTTTAGAGGAAGGAACTGGCAAAACCACCTCTGAGTACCATGAAATTAATGAGGTCAACATAAGTTGACAGGGAACTTGAAGGCACACACATGTGCACCCATGCACACATATACATATATAAGAGTATATGTATATGTATACTCTTGGAGTCAGCACCCATGTAGTGGTTTGAGTGTTGGAGGGTTGCATCAAAAGCAACAATTTTGTACAAAAACCAGTGTATTTTGTTTTTCTGTGTATTTGGGATTTTCTGATTTTGCACAAAACTCAAGATTGTTGTTGTTGTTTTGTGAACAAATGCATTTTTCATAAAACAATCCAGAAGTGCCATTTTTTAAAAAAAATGTAATCTCTTCCGATGAGGAGGAAATTTTTCATATTATTCCTTCTTGCATGCAAGAATGAAATAAGTAAAGATTTATATCCCTAATGTATGTTCACCCATCTCTTGGAATGGCTCTGCAAGCTCAGAATCTGGGAGCAAACATTGGCTTTCTAAGAATTATGGAATTATGCTACAAATTCATGAGACATGAATCGTGAGATTACATGACTCACTAGAAAAAATGGCAAAGCTTGGTAAATTGGAAGGCAGTAGGGGAAGAAGAAAGACCACTTTACAGGTGGATTGACTTAGTAAAGGAAGCCACAGCTGTAGTTTTTTTGTGGGTTTTTTCCTGGCTGTGAGGCTGTGTTCTAGAAGAGTTTATTCCAGCCTGCATCTGCGGCTGGCATCTTCAGGAATGGTGGTGTGTGGGTATGTGGAGTTTATATACTGTGAGTCCCTGTTGAAGAGAATTAGCATGTAAATACAATTGACCCTTCATATTCACCGGGGTTTGGTTCCAGGACCCTCCATGGATACCAAATCCATGGATACTCAAGTCCCATTATATGCAATGGCATAGCAAAATGGCATCCCTTATATAGGATGGCAAAATCAAGGTTTGCTTTTTGGATTATTATTTTTTAAAGAATATTTTCAAGCCATTAATACTTACATCTGTGGGTACCAAATCCATGGATACGGAGGGACAACTGTACGTGTATTCAGTTGTTGGATGTTCAGGTCTTAGGGTAGGAGGATATGCGAGGGGGATTAATGTGTTGAGTTTTTATTTTGGTCTTTTTCAGGGCTGGTAGCCAAACTTTGTTTACTTTTAGGGTTTCCCCTTTCCTCTTTCCTGTTGAAGTTGTCTAGTTGTTTGTGGATTCCAATAGCTTCCCTATGCATTCTGACCTGAACACATGCAAATGGACTTCCCCCAGGGACAGGGGGCTTCCCAGCAGACAATGGACCATGAGCTAAATAGACACTAATCCCCCTCGCATATCCTCCCACTCTAAGAACTGAACATCCAACAACTGAATACACAAATTTACATGCTAAATCTTCTCCAACAGGGACTCACAGTATATAAACCCCACACACCCACACACCACCATTCTCTGAAGATGCCAGCCACAGATGCAGGTGAAATGTCAGTAATAAACTCTTCTAGTGGCCTCACAGCCCGGAAAAAGCCCACAAAAAACCTATGGATGCTGGCCGTGAAAGCCTTTGACTTCACACTGAAGCCACAGCTCTCTGGAATTTGCAAGACCTGAGTGGGGCAGCTGATGATCTTGCAGATCTCTCATTCAGAAGGATGACAAACGGTGACGACATATTCACCAATCAAGCCAGGATCAGGAAACACAAACAGCACCAATCAGAAGTCGCAGGCAGGGAGGCTGAACACCTCCTTCTTTTGTATAAAATGCACATTCTCCTTAGAATGTGCCACATATTATCCCAGCTCAGGGTAAACTGGAGGTGCACATAGGGTGCTGAGACTAAGCCCAAAGAAAAAACTGTGTGGCTTTTGAGCAGCAACCCAGGCATGTGCAAGTTACCAGAGCTTAGAAAAGCTGGGCGTGTGTCTTTTTTTTTTAAAACTACACTACCCAGCAACCAAGCTGGCAGGGGGATTTTGAGAACTATAATCCAGGAACGTATTCTCTCCCTGACCTATGCTCTATGAACTACAAGTGTATGGTTTTGATTCAGATCCAGGGGTTCCCAAGAGGATGAGACATCGCCTCACTGTCAACACACAAAGGAAAACATGCTCCTTGGATTCATGCCACGCAGATGGAGAAGAAAGAGACAAAACATCTGGAAGTAACAAGGATAATTTACTGACAACCCCCAACACACACACACACACTTTCCCCCATGCACCCCAGAGTTTCCTACCTGCGACCAGTTTTTTAATATCAACTGTAGTCATTCCAAGTGCAAGGCATGCAGGAGAATAAATGAGAAGCAAAATCGGTATTGATAGGCAGAGACTCCCCCCAAACTCTGCTGTGTGGGCTTGATGGTTTTCTCCAGTGGATTTGTCTGTCTGTTGAGTGCTGCCATTTTCTCACACACACACCCCACCCTGCCCTGCCTTGCCAAGCCCACGGCCACCCAAGCTGGTACTTCAAATTGGTGTTACTAACAAAAACCCAGTATAGTTCAGGATGACAAGTACTAGAGACCACATATAGCTATACAGACAAAGTGGGAAGGGTTGCAGACAAAGCACCTAGAACTAGTCCTGGATTCCTCAGAGCGCCTGCCATCCCAGACTGTCAGAGACCAAACATGCCTCTGGTTCTTTCACCCCAGCAGTTTTAAAAAGAGGGAAAATAAAGGCCTAGATTGATTTTTATTTTTATAGCAGATGAATCCAAGCTAGAATTATGGGACCATCTTCCTAGAATAAGGAGTTCATCCAACAATACATTCCGAGTAGATCCTGGAGAATTTACTCTTCCACAGCCCCCCACTGTCCTTCGCTAGCATGAAAGAGTACGACTGACCCAAGGTCACCCAGCATGTGTCTTGGCCGAGTGGGGAGTGGAACATGGTGGAACAAGCCCCAATCCATGTTAGAGTCAGCATCCTTTGCATGATCATACTCACTAACTACTGGTCTGCATGCTTGCTAACTTCTTGTTTCTTTGCTTTTATCATAATTCCACTCTCTTCCTGCATCACTTTCACCTGCAGTCATTTTCTTTTCTCTCTCCCTTTTCTATCACACCATATATTTGATTATCAACAAGTATTGTAAGTAAAGTTACTTTCACATATTTTGCAAAGACTAAGCTTCTTTTCTCTGCCAGACCCTGTGTAACTTTTCCAAGCTCCAATGCTGAGTTGCAGAGGCTCCAGCATGCATCTTGACTCAGTGTGTTGCAGTGGCTTCAGTGGGTGGTCTTAGATCAAGGAGAGCTTGGTTAAAATCTCCCTGTACCCCCTTGATATGCCATAGAAAGATATGGGCAGGCCCTACTCTTTAAGCTTCTCCTAACCCGCTGGGGATATTTCACCATGAATTTCACCTAAACTCTTAAAGGGCAAGATATAAGTAGGATAAATAACTGAATGCTAGAGGGATTTCCTTGAACCAAAGGGTACTTCTGCATTCCCTGATCATTAGGCACATATAGGTGCCAGTGATACTCAGCTGGAGCCTAGAGTCACCTCTGGAGAAATGTATGGACCTCTAGAGGCCTAAGAAACCTTTACTGGCTCTTGGCTTTGCCAGCCACTTGGCCTTGGCAGTCGGTCATGGCTTTGTCCTCAAAACTGTATGAACTCACTTTTCCTCTCTGCAGACTTAGCTGGACTTCACTGACTACCTGCAGCCCACAGACTAGGCTCCCTGATGGTCTGTCCCTTGCCCTGCTTGGCTCCCTAACTGTGTAGACCAGGGTATGTGTCCCTCACCCCCGCCACTCGGAGCTACAATGTTACTTCCTCTTGATCAGCTGCCTTCACTGGACCAGTTCAGCCAAAACAGTCCGACTCCATTGAGGTCTAAGCCCTTCCCTTCCTCCTTGGGAGACCCTGATCTTGCAGAGTGTGGGTGCTCCATGAGTTAGGGCAGAGGTGGACAACAGTGAGGGGAGGGGTAAAGGCTAATTTGTGTAGGGGCCAGGGGCCAATCCCTCTCAAAATGGCAAAATGGTCACCATTTTGAGAGGGGTTGAAGGGATTCTGGGGTGCTTGTGGGATGGAATAGAGGTATTTTCTCATGTTTCTGTGCATAGCAAGATTTCTGTATGATTTGGGGGTATGTTTTTTCTTCCACTGAAGAATGAGGGTGACTACAGAAGTATGTTGCATGTTCATGGACCCTGATGTCATTTTTTGGCCACTCCTGAACCAAATTTGTGCCCCTCCAGCTGAAATCAAATCTCTATTTCTTAGGTGGTCTCCTCCCTTCTCCCCCTATCCCACAGCTGTGACAAATACATTTGAACAAACCAGAGTAGACAATGTCTTGCACTGAACATGAGACCAGTCTTTGCCGGGTACGAACAAGAAAAGCAGGGGGGAAACGAGTGACCGAAACAGAGGAACCACTGCCAAAATGGAATGGAAAATACTTGCCTAATTGGGAGAAAGGTCTCGACTGAGTCTCATAACCTACAAAGAAATACTACATTTCACACGTCGACACTAAGAAATGGCAATTGGACTCAGGGCGGATATAAAGGCAGAAGTGCTTGCAGGACTCAGCCGCCCAAAGAGACCCACCAGATTCAGTCCAAAAGTGGAAGGCTAGGTAAAAAAGCAGAGCTGTGTGTATTCCCGGGGTCTGTAAGGGGAAGAATATGGGGCAGCCCTGTTGGATGAGACCAAAGGTCTATCTAGGCCAGCATTCTGCTTCATAGAACCATAGAGTTGGAAGGGGCCAAAAGGGCCATCTAGTCCAACCTCCCGCCACACAGGAAGACATACCTAATGCATTCCTGAAAGAAGCCCTCTCTGTTTAAAGGCCTCCAATGAAGGAGAGTCCACCACCTTCTGAGACAGTCTATTCCACTGTCAAACAGATCTTACAGAAAATAATGTCTTCGCACTTTGATAATTTGAATCCATTGGTCCATGTCCTAATCTCTGGAGCAGCAGAAAACAAGCTGGCTCCATCTTCTAAATGACATCGCTTCCAACATTTAAGGATGACTATCATGTTGCCTCTCAGTCTTCTCTTCTCCAAGCTAAACATATCCAGCTCTGTAAGCTGTTCCTTGAAAGACTTATTTTCCAGACCTTTGATCACCTTGGTTGTATTCCTGCATGGCAGGGGGTTGGACTGGATTGTCCTTGTGGTCTCTTCCAGCTCTATGATTCTATGGTCCTATGGTTCAGACTTGGTTAGCCTTGGATGGGAGACCACCAGGGAGCAGCACTGGGGATCTCCAGGTCATGTTAGGAAAGAAACTTGCCCAGGGCTCTGGAAAGCACTTGCTGCCAGTCAAAGCTAGCAGTACTGGGGTGGATGGATCTGATTAAGTCTGATAGGGGCCCTGGTGGTGCAGTAGGCTAATGCAGCCAAAACTGCAGCCAAAGCTCATGCTAGATCTTGAGTCATAAGTTCGATCCCAGGGCTCTCCCAGGTCGACTCAGCCTTCCGTAAGCCAGTAAAATGAGGACCAGCGTAATAAAGAGTTGGGGCGGTACGCTGTGGAAACTGTTAATTCAGTTTCCAAAAAACGCAGTTGCCATGTATTTGTATCTATGCAATCTGCAGTGTACTTTTGTAGAGTCATTGCATGCCAACAGCACCATCTACTGGCATTTGCATGTACAATTGTCTGCTTGTATTTGCTCTGTATTTGCTTTGATGCTCTGTATCTGTTACTGTATTTGCTATACTGTGATTAACTGTATTACACTGCATTTGTATTACTGTGTTGTTGTACGCTGCCTTGATTCTGATGAGAGTGGCGGGTAATAAATATTATTATTATTATTATTATTATTATTATTATTATTATTATTATCCTGAATCTTCGTTTGCGAAGAAAAGCCAGAGAGAGATTATTATTATTATTATTCATTGGTGAAAATATTTCTGAGGGAACAGAAACGGTGATGTATGAAAAGCCAGCCTGTTGGGTGGGCACACTTGAAAAAGCCTTTGCAGAATTTTACAGGTGCAAGTGGGGAATGAACACAGCCCTGTTTGTCTAGGGATATAATAAAGGTCTTTTTACATGAATCTGGATTTGTACCAACTTGAGAATGTGCAGTCTTCACCAGATCTTGGGAATGTTCCCCTTTTATTTTTATTTTTTGGGATGACCACTCCCCAAATGGCTGGCTGGAGGATTTGGGGAGTGGTTGTCCAAAAATGTAACCTTCCCAAGCCCTGATCTTCACCGTACTGATTGTCTACCACATACGCCATCTCCATAAACAATCCACAGAGAAGTAAAAGATTGACATCCGAGGCCTCCGTTTACCCTTCAGCCCTCCGATCCCACCCTTCCCTAGTCCTCCAACCCTCTCAGCCCTCCGAAAACCATCCTTCAAAGATATAAAAACTCCACACAATGAGAAAGCAGGCAGAGCCACAAACTCTTCGCACACCAAACACGAGATTCAAAAAATGTCAAAAGCCAGCCGCACAAAAGCAGTTGGATGCAAAACCCATAAAAGCACATTGGGGAGGGGGGATATGACAGAGAGAACAAAGCCTGGATTTGGCGGTGGGGTCTTCCTCCCCTCGCCTGCCCCCTCATTGCAGCCCAGCAACTTAAACAGTGCATCATTTCTCATTCCAATTTATAGGGTAGACAGCGGGAATAGGTTGAGGTTATCCTCCTTTTGCTTATGTTGGTGTCCAGCCAGTGCTAATGGGTGATGACTGGAGAATTCCCCCTCAAAGGTGAAATATCAGTTGTTGTGTAGGTGGGGAAATGGGATGAGCAGAGCTGACAATGGCAGCAGGGCAGGATTGCCAGATCTTGGAGCCTGGCCCTGAGTCTCCAATTTTTTTGGGTGGGAGATAATGATACAAATTCTCCAGTTTTAGAGGGCTCAGTTCTAGGCAAGAGGTAAGGGCTGGGTGGAAACAGCTTGCTACAATTTCCAAGCATTCTTTTTGTTTGTTTGTTTGTTGCATATTTGCAAAGACTCTATAGGGGGGCGGGGAGGGTCTATGTATTTAGTTTGATAGCTAGCACCAGGACTCACCCTCCACTCTCCTCTGCATCTACCTTCTGGCTAGAAACAAGTAAGCTAGATCAAATGTTCTTTATCCTGCTTCCCTAAATAAATGAGAAGGAGTAACACCCTCATTTCATCTTGTTCTGGGAACAGCCCTTTTTAACTAAGAAGTCTGTCTTAATTTCCAAAAAAGGAATGTGTCTGTGTTTGTGTGTGTTTGAATGACAAGCTGTGAGCAACTCTATTTCACAATTGTAGCATTTTGATGCCACTTTAGCTATCATGGCTCCACTCTATGGAATCCTGGGATTTGCAGTTCAGGGAAGGGTACTTAGAATTCTCAGCTGAAGAGCTCTAGCACCTCACCAACTGACAGATCCCAGGACTCCACAGGATGCAGCAATACCTGCTATAATTGTGCTATGTGAAAGGGGACATTTGATAGCAAGCAACAGAACACTGTAAGAACCAGAAGTAATCTGTAGCCTATGTCTCTAGCTGAAGGTACAGAATCCACCTTCTAGAACAGAGGTTGGGCGAAATGTGACCTGGGAGCAACATATGGACCCCAAAACTGATAGCCTTTTCCCCAAACCGCCTGAAGTCCATTGGTTAGACACTCAACCTGGAACCCTCCCTCTGAAAATGCAAAACAGGAAGTGGGCACCAGCTTACTTCCTGTTTTGATTTTTGTTTTAAATTTCAGAGCTTTTTGTTGTTATTGTCAAATTCAGGTCTGATGTGACCCACAGTGCGCAGGGGGCTAAATATTTGTTGCGGAGCCCTGCCAACGTTTGCTCACTGCTCCTTCTAGAAGGATCATTTGTGTTGGCTACCCTCTTGCTGAAGACATAAAGGTGGGAAGGTGGCAAGGCTGGGCAGCCAAAGTATCCACCCTCACTGAAAACGTCTCTCAATAAGGTCTTTATTTGTCTATGCCACAGGTGGGGGGGAGGCTTTTTGGAGATCCTGGCCCACTTCCAGACAGCCCCCCCCCCGACCCCAATGAAAAATAAGTCAATCTCCTACATTATGCTTATGTGATGTAGATCTACACTCACATTGTTCAGTGGTGGTTGTGCTATACCACTCTTCTGCCAAATGCTAACAATGGGCAACCAATTGACTAGTGAGCATCAATTCACTAGCAACTCCTTGGGCTTCTAGTTATGCTTTATCTCCTCAATGTAGGATCTCAACGGTTGTATTTCACTGAAATGTGTAATCCATTAATTTATAATGATGACAACTGAATATGGATCCATCCATGATAAGAGAGCCATCCTGTCCATAGCAGCTACCTCCTTGTATGTGCTCCTATGCAATTCAACAATCTACAAGCTTGTTACACAGAAACACACATGTCACACACGTCTACACCCTCACAGTTTCCTCCACGGCGGGAAAGCAAGCCACTGACAACACAGAATGCTTGGTTCCATCTTGCACAGATGCCATGGGAAGCGGGTGGAGGATGGGGGCAGAAAGGGGACCAAATTAAAATATAGATATATCCAAAAAGGAAATGCAGAAGCAAACCAGCCACAAAATGAGAAGAGAACCCTGCAACAAAAACATAAGAAATGGGGGGCTTCCAGCAGCACAGCTCAAGAGGCACTGCCCGGCGTGCTCGGTTTCACGCACCAGCCGAATTCAGAGATTGTAAAGAGGAGTGCAAGCTCATTTGGTGGTGGGATGAGTTTCTGAGCTCAAAGTAGGATCTCCCCTGGAAGCTGTTTTGCAGGTTAAGGGTAGAAGAGAAAGGGCTGGATCTACGCAGCTGCAGCCTTTCCAAAGGCACGGGAAAAGTCAGGGCCTGCTCCTCGGGTTCAGAGTCTAAACGTAAGACAGGAAGGCAAACTCAAGGTCAGAGCTCAGTCCTTACGTTGTTATCCCAGATGTGATTCCAGCAAATCCCCAAAGCCTCCCCTTATACAAATACCCTGGAGTGGAGGAGCTGACTGAGGCAAATTAGCATGCATGGCTATGGTCCTGAAGCATAAAATGGGACCTCTAGTGAGATCCCTTCCTCTCTTTTCTTGAACTACAGCCAAGTAGGACATGAACCAAATCAGATCACATCAAAGCAATTAAGGATGAGATATAAACATTCCAATAAATGATCAAGTGAGGCTCAGGTCAGTTCTCATGTAAGTGGGGTGGTGAGTCAGCTCCTGGTCTTACTCTGATGGAGCTAGTCAGGGTGCTGAAGCCTAGCCTCCAAAACAGGTTCGGAACCTTGAGCATCTCCTTTAAAATTTGCACTAAAACCTGGAACAGGTTCACCACCCTACTGACATGGGAGCCAACAGACACTTCTGTAAATGAATGCATAACCAAGGAGCCTTGGATCAGCTCAGAAACTTCTTCTTAGGGATGGTCTGCTGCCTTCTAGAAAATCACTGTAGATGGGCAAGCAGCACTGTTTAGGATCATTTAGCAGTGCAGCAACATATAGTTTATATCTCCTGAGTCATAGTCACTTTTCTTGGTCCTTCATTTTTACAGCAAGATCAAGCAGTCCCATCAGATTCTGCTTGTGGATACAGGTAGCATCCCTAGAGCATCGCCTGCAGTCCCCAGGGAGCTGCTCAGGGTACTGAAAGACCCAATTGTGCCTAGCTTTGTCTTCTCTGTGCCTTACAGCTGTTCCTCTCTGCTTCAGGACAATTTCCTCAGACCTCATCCAGTTGTACATTGCAATGTTTAATCCAGCAGGAACAAAGCAGGGGTGGAGTGGGGTGAAGTTACCAGATCAGTTCCTGACAAATTACAGGAAAATACAATGCTTATGCAGTGGGGGCTGGTGGGGGCCCCATGTTAATGTGGGTGAATGGTGGTAAATCCACCCTCAGTTTTAATAAAAGCTTTAAGGGCCTATCCAAGGTGATGAACCTTATTTTGCAGAAACAGTTCCACATCTTGAACAACACTTTCAAAGTTTAGGTTAAAACCTAGACTGGATTCCCCACCCCACTGACATGGAAACCACAGGCCACCACACTGTGCGAGTGTGAAAACTGTCTCCACAGGTGTATCATTGTCATCCAGTCCGAGGAAAGCAGTTTCAGCCCCACTTTGGCAATGGATGAATTGGCCCAGTCAGTTTGGCTCAAAGAGGAGAAGCAGTCTACAGTCAAGGCGATTCTTCTAGCCACGAGAGGCTTCAGCCTAAGAGTTCTTGACCAGTGAGTGGGAGAGGTATTACAAACTGGACATGGGCCTAGGCTGTGTGGGATGCAGGATTCTCCTAATAATTACTGTCAGTTGGCTCCCCTTCTGTCCTCATGTCTTCCTGCAAGTGTGAAACGATCTTACCTGTCATGTATGATTCATTGGTGACCTTTTGGCATGCTAGTAGTAACAATGGATACTCATGTTTGCTCTCAACAATAGTGCTGAATTTTGAAATAATCTTGCCACAAATGGGTAATATAATAATAGAACCGCCTGTAAACATTTAAATGTCTTTCTATGGGAATGTGATTTTTTAATTTCTATCATGGTTTGGACCCAGGTGCATTGATAGAATGCCTGGCGGAATATCATGTTCAGAAGGTTGAGAACCACTAGTCTAGAGAATAGTACAGTTGGACCCCCGTATCCATGGTACCAATATGCACAATTTCAGTTATTCACAACTGAAACAAACAGGGATGCATACCGTAGAGTCATGTTTGAAAATGCCTAGAGAACTATCCTCTCTAGGCATCTTCTAGGTCCTCCAATGCAACTCTATGGTATGTTCCTACCAGAAGGCCTTTATTTTAATAGGGTTTGCTATTATCCATGCTTTCCAGGATACACAGTAAGTCCTGGAACAGACAGATATGGGGTCCAGCTGTACTTAACTCTTATCACGCAAAAGATAATCGGCAAGTCTCTATCCGATATGGTGGTATAGTTTGAAAGTTTTAGAAGAATGCCATAAGAATTATAAATAAGAGTTCTAAGTGAATGTTGGCTCCTTCACTCTACTTTTTTAACCATGTGAAAATGATGTCAGCAGTAAACATCCCCAGGGATTCCTGATATTATTCTGGGCCGGAACCTGATTGGTTAGTTCCAACTGGAGCAGACTTAATGAATTAATAGTTAAGTGGTGAGTTAACGTACAGGTAAAACCAAATGATCCCATGTGTCTACTGTAGTTGGCACTAACAACAGGATTTAAGCCAGAGTAGAGAGAGACAGAGATGACAGAGACAAGCAGACAGACAGATATTAGTGTTGCCAGGTTTTCAAAATAGCAATAAGGGACAGTCAAAATTCATGACATGCAGAGTTGGCAATCAAGAAGGCACTGTTAATGAGTTTTTGATCTAGTTAAATACCAAATGAAAGAACTGATTTCAGTAAACCCAGCCAGATATTTCCTTGTAAAATTAAGACATTGTCCAGCTGGAACAAGTTGGAGCATGTCCAGAGGAGGGCAACCAAAATGGTGGGAGGTCTGGAAACCATGTCCTATGAGAAGCAGCTTATGGAGCTGGGTATGTTTAGCCTGGGGAAGAGAAGGTTGAGAGGGGACATGATAGGCATGTTTAAATATTTGAAGGGATGTCATACTGAGGATGGAGCAAGCTGGTTTTCTACTGCTCCAGAGACTAGGACACGGAGCAATGGATGCAAGCTCCAGGAACAGGGATTTCACCTAAACATTAGGAAGAACTTCCTGACAGTAAGAGCTGTTTGGAAGTGGAATGGCTGCTGCCTGGGAGTGTGGTGGAGTTTCCTTTGGAGGTTTTTAAACAGGGGCTGGATGGCCATCTGTTGTTTCTTGCAGTTGATTGTGTATTCCTGCATGGCGGGGGTTGGACTAGATGGTCCTTGTGGTCTCTTCCAGCTCTATGAGTCTATGACTCCACATTCATAAATTACATGATGCACACATTTCTGTCTTTATGAAAGAGCCACGCCCTCAAATATGGGAATTTTCAGGCATCTCGTTCAGTCAATAAAAATGGAAAAGTTTTCCACTCCTCAAATAAGGGACATCCCTTATAATAAGGGACAGCTGGCAACACTAATACAGATATAGACAGAGATATAGAGGTAGATACCAGGTAAGTAAATAGAGAGAGAGAGAGACGGCTACAGAGACAGATATAGATAAATAGAGAGAGAGAGACAGACAGATTCAAATATGGGTAGAAAGATATAGAATTAGATATATAAATAGATACAGAGAGAGAAAGAGAGAGAGAGAGATGGTATAGGTAAAGGTCTTCCCCAACCCAGTGCCCTCCAGATGTATTGGACTACAAGTCCTATCCTCCTCAGCCCGCACAGTCATTAACTGCTGCTGCTGATGGGAGCTGCAGTCAGACAAATCTTGAGGATACCAAATTAGAGATGGCCATCCTAAACAATCTATGTGGTTATTTTAAAGGAATCTCTTCATTAAAAAACACACACACATAGGTGTTTGAAATCAGGAAGTATTATTATTAGCAATGAAAAAGACAGTGGTGGCCAAGGGAGGGGGCAGAGGAGAGCTGAAGGAGGGAGAGGTGAGAGGGAGAGTGAAATTCTGGGAGGTCAGTTTTCCACGAGGACATGAAAAAGAGCCTCACTCAAGATATCAAGAAAATGCAGTTATTCACACAGCATATTTTAAGAACAAAGGGGGGAAAGAAGAGGGACCATGTGAGGAATGCAACTTATATTCTTTCCATGGCCTTCTTTTCTTTGGTGGCACTGGGGTGTCCAAAAAGTGACTCCAGTGATCAGTACTAGAATGTGCACATATGCAGAATGTGTTTCCTGTGTCACTGGGGCAGTGAATTCACTCCAGAGGCCAAGCCAGGCTTTAACTAAACTCTCCAAGGTGGTGAAATTTAATCCTTAACCAGTCCAGCACCTTGGATAGTTCCTTTAAAGCTAGCCAAAACCTGAGACGGATTCACTACCCCACTGAAATGGGAGCCACCAGTGACCTGCATCTCTCCTCCTCATTCTTTATGCTGGCAGAACCACCACCACCCTGCCAGCGCTCTTAAAGGAATCTTTGCAGCCACGACTCACCTTCTGAGGTCTGCAGAACCAGCGTCTTGCTGTAGGGGCTGACCCCAGTTTTGTTGAAGGCCTTGACCCGTGCACTGTAGGTGCTGTTGAAGTGGAGGCCGTCCACGGTGCACATGGTTTCCTTTCCGACGTATACTTCCTAAACACCAAATGCAGGAAAGCTGCCTTAGAAGCGAGTCAGATCATGGGGCAGCCTTCTAGTGCAGCCTAGGGCAGGAGAGTCATGCCGTACAAAAGCAGGCATCATGTAGCCCTCCAGACATTGTTGAACTGTAACTCCCAGCATTCCACAGCTTTGGCTGTGCTGGCAAGGGCTGCTGGATGTTGAAGCTGAACAGCAGCTGGAGGGCCATGCAGTTCCAATCTGGGGTGTGGCTATGCGAGTGGAGCAAAACAACACCATTGCCTACAAAACAAAAATTCTACCCCCTAAATGAAATTTTCCATCAACCCCCAAAGTACTAGCATGCAATTTAGGCATCCAAAGAAAAGGGGCAGGCAAAGCGACCAAGGGAATGAAAACAAAGCCAACGGAAGAGCTGAAGTGTGAGAAATGCCTCACTGTCTGCAATGCTGGACATTTGGGGAGTGAAGGGAAATTTTCATTGTGAGACAGAAGTCTTATTTGAGGGGCAATGCCCCCATTTCCTCCCCACTCAGTTGCTATACTCCTTCTTCTCTGGTTTACTTGGAAGTAAGGGTGGAGAAGCTGAGTACCCTTGGCCAGCACACACAAGCACCAGGAATTGTCTTCTTCCACTGGCAATTGCTCTATGAAATCTGGAGCATGTCCAGAGGAGGGCGACTAGGATGATGGGAGGTCTGGAAGCCATGCTCTATGAAGAGCGGCTTAGGGAGCTGGGTATGTTTAGCCCGGGGAAGAGGAGGTTAAAAGGTGATAGCCATGTTTAAATATTTGAAGGGATGTCATACTGAGGATGGAGCAAGCTTGTTTTCTGCTGCTCCAGAGACTAGGGCATGAAGCAATGGATTCAAACAAAAGCAAAAGAGATTCCAGCTAAATATTAGGAAAAACTTCCTAAGAGTTCTTAAGCAGTGGTATATGCTGCTGCCTCGGAGGGTAGTGGAGTCTCCTTCTTTGGAGGTTTTTAAACAGAGGCTGGATGGCCATCTGTTGGGAATGTTTTGCTAGTGTATTCCTGTAGGGCAGGGGATTGGACTAGATGGTCCTTGTGGTCTCTTCCAACTCTATGATTCTATGAAATATCAGTCAGAAGTGTGAGGTGTGAAGTATCTGCCATTTGTCACATTGGTGGTTCTTTGAACGGGAGGTGCTTTTTCAGCACAATTATGGGGCAATATGTACCTGAAAACCACACAAAAAGCCCCCAAAGCTCAAAAACACAAAAAGACTCCAACCCACAACTCCCAAATACAGTACGACCCCAGTATCCACAGAGGATATGTTCCTGGACTTACTGTGGCATTGTGAAACTGCAGATAATAGCAAACCCTACTGAAATGAATAACTTCCAGCCCAAGCGTACCATAGAACCTAGAGATTCCTAGAGAGTATACCTCTCTAGGCATTTTCTCAGTCCTCTAGCATGACTCTATGGTCAACTTTCAGCAGAAGCATGCCACAGAATTATGCTGGAGGACCTAGAAATTGCCTAGAGAGAACTTTTTTTAATGCAGGTAAGTGAAACTGTGGGTACCAGTCCCACAGATATGGGGGTCATATTGTACTTCCATGTTTGTCACAGTCCTTCTCAAAATGGCAGCAGGAAGTGACATGATGTCATTTCCAGTTGCCATTTTGAGAGGGACTGCAAATGAAAATAGAGGTATTTGGGCTCGCTGTGGGGAAGTGGTCTGCAAGGTTTTCAGGGGAGATCCCTCCTCTATCTGTTTCCTCTGGGTCTGGCACTGCTCAGAGAAGTGAAGGGAATACAGAAAAAGTCCCTTTCGTTGTCAAATGCTTGGATATTAATAATTTTAAACCACTTTCTCAAAAGGGAATTTCAGATATCTGTGGTCTTCCACAGGTAGGACCAAGCGTAACTGTAAGTGTAACTGTAATTTTATGTACATAGAGATATGTGGTAGTTGTGTATTGCCACCTTTATAGTGAATCGTGATGTTGTGCATCCCAATGCACAGTGAAATCTGCACAACCTCTCCATGCACAATGTGCTATATGCAACTGTGTGTGATGATGCATGATGCACAGGTTCATCAATGCACAATGTACAACTGCAACAGCACCACACATGCAACTCTTCTTTCACAACACTGAAGTGAAGTATAAAAAGCAATGTGGCAGAACCTTTAAGACTAACTGGTTTTTATTTTAGCATGAGCTTTCATGGATATGAACTCACTTCTTCAGATGTAGTACCGAGTGGTATTAAGGCCTCAGGTATAAAGTGTATTTATACAGTTGTGGGAGTGGGATGGAATATTATAGGATGCAAACAGATAGCAAATAGGATACTCCTAAATTTTCTGGGTAAGGTGACACAGGTCTTTCAGATCTTTACAGTGGTCAGTTACCGTATATTCCGGCGTATAAGACGACCCGGCGTATAAGACGACCCCCCCAATTTTTAAGGGGAAATGCAGAGTTTGTGATATATTCGCCCTATAAGACGACCCCCCTCTTCCAACGCATAGCCCCCGCATGCCCCTCCTGCGCTCCCTTCCAGGAGGGAGCGCAGGAGGAGGATGCGGAGGCTGTGCGCCCAAAAGGGGTACGTTCGCCCCTTCTCCCCACCTTCCAGGAAGGTGGGGAGAAGGGGCGAATCGCGGGTTTGGCCGCGCAGCCTCTGCATGCCCCTCCTGAGCTCCCTTCCAGGAGGGAGCACAGGAGGGGGATCCGGAGGTTGTACGGCCAAACCGGGCACGTTCGCCCCTTCTCCCCACCTTCCAGGAAGGTGGGGAGAAGGGGCGAATCGCGGTTTGGCCGCGCAGCCTCTGCATGCCCCTCCTGCGCTCCCAGGAGGGAGCGCAGGAGGGGAATCCGCAGGCTGTACGGCCAAACGGGGCTTTGGGGAAGGGGGGAGGCTGCGCGGAGGGTGGCAGGGGGGAGGGGGCTTCGCAGCCACCCCCCTCTCCAAAGCGAGCCTTTGGGGAAGGGGGGTGGCTGGGCAGAGGGTGGGAGGGGGGCAGGGAGTAGGGGGCTTCCCAGCCCCCCTCCCTTTTGGGAGGGGGGGATGCGCGGGGGGTGGGTGAGGGGAAGGGAGGAGGGGGCTTCTCCGCCACCCCCCTCCCTGAAAGCGCGTTTCCGCGGCTTTCAGGGAGGGGGGTGGATGCATGGGGAGTGGGCAGGGGGAAGGGAGGAGGGGGCTTCTCCGCCACCCCCCCTCCCTGAAAGCAGCGGTTCCGCTGCTTTCAGGGAGGGGGGTGGATGCATGGGGAGTGGGCAGGGGGAAGGGAGGAGGGGGCTTCTCCGCCACCCCCCCTCCCTGAAAGCAGCGGTTCCGCTGCTTTCGGGGAGGGGGGTGGATGAGCGGGGGGTGGGCGGGGGGAAGGGACGGAGGGGGCTTCTCCGCCCCCCCCTCCCTGAAAGCAGCGATTCCGCTGCTTTCAGGGAGGGGGGTGGACGAGCGGGGGGTGGGCGGGGGGAAGGGACGGAGGGGGCTTCTCCGCCCCCCCTCCCTGAAAGCAGCGGTTCCGCTGCTTTCAGGGAGGGGGGTGGACGAGCGGGGGGTGGACGAGCGGGGGGAAGGGACGGAGGGGGCTTCTCCGCCCCCCCTCCCTGAAAGCAGCGATTCCGCTGCTTTCAGGGAGGGGGGTGGACGAGCGGGGGGTGGGCGGGGGGAAGGGACGGAGGGGGCTTCTCCGCCCCCCCCTCCCTGAAAGCAGCGATTCCGCTGCTTTCAAGGAGGGGGGTGGACGAGCGGGGGGTGGGCGGGGGGAAGGGACGGAGGGGGCTTCTCCGCCCCCCCTCCCTGAAAGCAGCAATTCCGCTGCTTTCAGGGAGGGGGGTGGGCGAGCGGGGTGGTGGGCGGGGGGAAGGGACGGAGGGGGCTTCTCCGCCCCCCCTCCCTGAAAGCAGCGGTTCCGCTGCTTTCAGGGAGGGGGGTGGACAAGCGGGGGGTGGGCGGGGGGAAGGGACGGAGGGGGCTTCTCCGCCCCCCCCTCCCTGAAAGCAGCAATTCCGCTGCTTTCAGGGAGGGGGGTGGACGAGCGGGGGGGTGGGCGGGGGGAAGGGAGGAGGGGGCTTCTCCGCCACCCTCCCTCCCTGAAAGCCGCGGTTCCGCTGCTTTCAGGGAGGGGGTTTGATGCAGGGGGAGTGGGTGGGGGAAGGGAGGAGGGGGCTTCCTAGCCACCCCCCCCAAAGCCGCGGTTCCGCGCCTTTCGGGAGGGGGGGTGGAAGCGCGGGGGGTGGGCGGGTGGCAGGGAGGAGCACTTTGCTTCACCCCCTGCCCGATCTCCTGCCTCTTCGCTCTGTTTGCGAAGAGGCAGGAGATAGGCAGGCAGGTGAAGTAAAGTGTATCCGGCGTATAAGACGACTGTCAATTTTGGAGGGCACTTTTGAGTGCTCAAAAGTCGTCTTATACGCCGGAATATACGGTAGTGTTGATGTGTGAAAGCAATAGATGTTACCAAAGTCAGCTTCCCAGGGTTCAAAACTCTCTCTGAAAAGATTCCTTTTGTTATATGCACAGTAGTGAGGACTCTTGTATAAATATATGCAGTTTGCCAAGAAGCCATTGTCTTTGTTCATACCTCTGCTAGTGGATTGGAACTTGTGAATATAATTCAGCTGCAAGAGACTAACACGGCTACTTCTCTGAAGTAAAGTGAATTCCTCATTGAACAAATGTCTTTATTATACCACACTGTTATAGCGCTATTATTCCATTCCTGTGGAATTCAGGGGTTTGTAGTTTAGTTAGGGCTAAGAGCTCTCTGGCTGAGAATTCTAAATGCCCTTTGCTAAACTGCAAATCCCAACAATTCCACAGGAGGCAGCCATAGCAGTTGAAGTGGAATAATAGTGCTATAATGTTATAGTGCGATAATCTACAAAAATGCCCTGCTACTTCCAGAAAGGAATTTATCCACACATAAGACACCAACAGGATTCTTGCATCAACACTCTCTTTCTTGTTGGCTACGCACAGAGAGTGAGCTCTGATTTGGACCTGCCAGCCATACAGATGCCTCTCCACCATCCTTACCCTGAACTGACCGCCGCTCCCATCATCCAGTTCCAGAATGTATCCTTCCACCTGCACCGTGGACAGAGGTGGCTGCTTCCATGACAGGGTGGCGCTGTTGTTGTGGGTGCAGCATTCTTCCAGCTGAAGGATTGGGGGAGCCGGTACTGGGGAGGAAGCTAAACAAAAATTAGTGTAACCCTGACTTCTGACCACCACCCGTGATGGAACATTTTGCTTCCAAGTTCTGAAAGGACTGGCTTGGTGAGAGTAGTTCACTAAATCAGAGCAACAACCAAAATGAGCAACAGCTGAAACCAACTTTGGGGATTGGCATTTCCAGGTCACTTCCATGTCAGTAGGATGGTGAATCCACTCCAGGGTTTTCAAACAAACTGAGTTACCCAAGGTACTGAAGCTATAGTGAAGAATGGGGTTTGGTGCTTTAAAGTTCAGATTAAAATCCAGCCCAAATTCACCACCACACTGACAAGGAAGACATCAGCTGCTCTTGGGAGAAATCTGTTCAAAAGAGGGTATAAAAGCCCCAGAACCCACCCCTGGAATTACTACCTAAACACTGATGGGCTAAGACTCAAAATAAAAGGCTACTGTTATGTAAATGTGTATGGTACAAAGTGTATAGGAACATGGCAATTAATCACATATAGATGTTACCTGAAATTAAATAGAAAAGAACATTTAACATAATGTTGTTATGATAATAGAAAAAAGCGTAATGTATTGTCTAATAAACAAGGAACTGTAATTATTTCTAATGAAAATATTTGTTTTTACAGAAATATCAATGGTTTCAAATGCTAAGTCCGGGAAACGAACCCTCGCAGAGATGGGAGTCTAACTGTACTTGTAAATGTTTTTTGAGGGTGTTTTTTTAAGGATTTGGATCCTTGTTCCTATCTATATATTTTTGTAAAAAAGAGAAAGTAAAAAAAAGAATGAAAAAGGGCTACATTGGTAACATATTACTAACACTTTGCTCTTTAGGGAATGTGTAACAAGCACTGTGTTCCTTTTTCAAAAAGCAATAGCTAATGCTAACACATTGGCTGGAATGCTACTGGTTACTCCTACCTAGAATAAACCCACTGAATCAACTGTTGAAGGATGAGTCAACATGTATGTAAATCCAACAGGATGTAATCCATTATTTAAAAAAATAATAAAGTTCCAGCCTACAATGAGTAAGGTGTATCCCATCCCCAACATTTCAATGATGAAAACTGGAGCACATGTGCCAAGCAACATCAAAGTGTGGTCATGATGGCAAAAGTTATTAACGAAGAGGAAAACCCAAGCTAGGACAGGCTGTAGCACATTGCTTTTGCCTCAGTTTACAGGGAAAGGCAAGATTCTGCCCCTCCTCTCCTTGCTCCCCCTGCTAAATTAATGGAGTGCAAACTAATTTTGCACTTTGAATTCCGTTTGCAGCAATTGAAATAAGCTGCAGATAAAGGGAGGAAGTGTGCGGAAGAAGAGAGAGAAACCAGGACATTTTAAAAGCAGTTGAGACAGTGGGATGGCAGAAGATTAGTCGGGACTGTCCCTGTCACATCCGGACAATCGGAGGGTACATCAGTGTTTTGTTTCTCCCTGTATGAGCCCAGTAGAGACTTAAGATAATCTGGAGAAGCCCTTCTCTCTGTCCCATCACCTTTTCAGGCTCCTTTAATGGCAACAAGGGAGAGGGCCTTCTTGGTAGCTGCTCCCAGACTTTGGAACTCCCTCCCCAGAGAAGCTAGGATGGCCCCATCCTTGCTCTCCTTCCAGCAGCGGGTTAAAACGTTTTTACGAACTGACAAGTACTGGGGTTGTAAGGCTGTGCAATGTGATTTTAAATTTTTTAGGGTTTTTAAATACAGCTTTCAATGTATTTTAATATGTTTTTAACCGATAGACTGTTTAATTCTTTTTTAAATTTTATATTTTTAATATATTTTTAAAAAAACGTTTGTGTTATTTTTAACTTGTATTTTTTTAAAGAGGCTGTTAGCCGCCCTGGGTCCTACTCGTGAAAGAAAGGTGGGATATATATGAATAAAATAATAATAAATAATAATAATTGCTTCAAGGTTCAGTTGGGGACTGTCATTTAGTGGCCAAACTGGCACGAAGAACCTCATAGAGAGCCCACAGCTTTCTATGTTGACTCAAGGAATCACAGAATCATAGAATTGTAGAGTTGGAAGAGACCATGAGGGCCATCCAGTCCAACCCCCTGCCATGCAACTATGCAATTTTACCAGCTATAAGGAAGGCAGTTTTCTAGATTTCTCTACCTGGCAAGGCTGTGAAAGTGCCACAAGAGGGCAGATGGGGCACACATGTGCACCTGTCCCCATGTGTGTGTGTGTGTGTGTGTGTGTGTGCACATGTACACACACACCCCTGTCTGCTGGATCATGAAATGCAGCAGAGCTAACAAAGGGGCCAGGAATGAATGCAAAGGCAGGCAGATGGGCAAAAGTCAAACAAGAAGAGATCACGTGCCCAGTGGAATAAATATAGGAGCACCGATCTCAGAATGAATGCCAAGTGAAGGAAGGAATGCTTTTGCCCCCTAATATTCATTTCCCACTTTTTCTAATGTGGCAAAAACAGGTCTCTTGGTACTTCACATGTCCATTATGGCCATGCACAAACATGGCCTGGGGAAAGTTATAACTGATGGCTAGGTGGCTGTCATGTCAGCTGGACAGCTGGACAGTGAACACACTTTGGGTTTTACTCCAGATTTTAAAGGGGCTACAATATCCCCAAAACAGGTTCAGCAATTTGAGAGTTCCTTTAAAGTCCACACTAAAAACCAGCACAGTAATGAAGACTACTACAAGAAAGAACATGCAAAGCACCCATTAGGAGGCTAATTAAGAAGCTAATTAAGAGAAGAGAAGGAAAGAACTGATTAATACATATTAGTATGACACATGTATCAGCGGGGCATACGTTCCCGGACTTACCACATAGTGAAAATCATGGGTAGTAGTGAAACCATGGAAGTTGACCACAGAATTGTGCTGGAGGACCTCCAAATGCCTAGAGGGGCCCTCCGGCTCCACTCTATGGTCGACTTCTGCCACAGTACCTAGAAAACACCTGGAGAGAATGTATTTTTTTTTTTTTTGGATGCTGGTAAGTGAAACCTTGGGTACAAATAAACTTGTGGGACAATCAGAGCAAAACAGCCCAGAAGCTCAGCAACTATTGAGAGTTTGGATGTAGAAGTGATATAAACCTATGAAGGAAGTACTGTACTTAGTCAATTTACAACCACAGGAGAGAGAGATAGGCACTCAGAGCCCCTACCCAACATCATGTTCCTGTCTGTGCAGTTCCACCACCATCCACCTGAGGGTGCTACAGGTCTGAAGCGGGGAAGCCCGCCGAGTATCTATAGCCCCATCACCATGGCATGGGAACCTTGATCTCACTGGGAAAGGGGGCAGAATTTGCAACCGTGGCTGGAAAAACTCAGGTGTTAGCATTAGCATTACTTTCTTGGGGGAAAAAAAGTAATTTGGCTTGTGACTCATGAGTAACAAGTAACATCACTTGCTAGCAATTGCATTTTGGAATGTTCCTTTTGGGGGTCTATAGCGCCCATGGAAAATTTCATATCTTTTACACTAATTCTTAAAATACCAGGTACACCCAAAATCTTCCAGCAGGCCTATCCAGATGATTTTAAATTGTGAATTTTAAATTGTGTACTGATCGTTTTCAAAAGTCTTAGTTTTACTGGTTTTTAAATTGATAGGTTTTGACTGGTACATATCTGTTCTTAACTAATATTATGTTGATATGTTGTTCCCCACCTTGATCCAAAGGAAGAGGCAAGTAAGAAATAATAATAATAA
This sequence comes from Gambelia wislizenii, assembly GCA_030847615.1. Taxonomy (NCBI): domain Eukaryota; kingdom Metazoa; phylum Chordata; class Lepidosauria; order Squamata; family Crotaphytidae; genus Gambelia; species Gambelia wislizenii. Next base: position 495,147,302 of record JAUMIR010000001.1, on the reverse strand, counting down.
TAATAATAATAATAATAATAAATCTAATGCTGACACTAGCAGCTGTAATATTCTCATGACTAACACAATTGCCTCCCTCTCCCATTATGTTCCAAAGTGATACCTTGTGAGTAATTCTGGTATTTCCTTCCAATCGGTGTAGGCAACAAGTAAGTGTGTGCGCTGTGTAAGCAGTAAGCACTATGCACCTAAGTACCGTTCTCTCACACAATATAAATCTGCTATATTGTTTTTCATGGTAGCCCATGCAGATCATCTACACTGATTTTAAAGATGGGATTTTTTTGGTCATTGCTTGCATATGATGCATGCTTTGGATGTGGCAAAGTATAAAATGAATACATTTACTTTTCATCTGCACAAAATCAAGCTGGTGGATGGACTGCAGCAATGGAGCGTTGTCCAGGTTCAGATCAAAGTCCGTCGTCATTCGTGGGGAGAGCGTCCCTTTGCCCCACTGGTCCTCTGTCAGGTGAACCCTTCGGATCAGCGCGTCAGAAATCTGATGGTAAAGGAGACCAGAAAATCCATATATGGTGAGAAAGTGTAAATATATGCAACACTGCTAGCAGAAAATAGTGAAGACTTGGAACGATTGTTGAAGAAAGTCAAGGCAGAAAGTGCAAAGGCTGATTTATAGTTGAACATTAAGAAAACAAAAATAATGACCACATAAGGTTTACATGATTTTAAAGTAGACAATGAAGATACTGAAATCATTCACGATTTTCCATACCTTGGCTCAATCATTCATTAAAGTGGAGACCACAGCCAAGAAATCAGAAGACTTAGGGCTTGGAAGGGCACCTATGAAGGAACTAAACAAAATCCTGAAGTATAAAGATATATCACTGAATATTAAAGTTAGGATTGTCCCTGCCATTGTATTTCCTATTTCTATCTATGGTTGTGAAAGCTGGACAGTGAAGAAAGCTGACAAGAAGAAAATCAACTCACTTGAAATGTGGTGCTGGAGAAGAGTTTTATGGATACTGCGGATTGCTAAAAAGATAAACAAATGTGTCCTAGAATAAATCGAGCCTGAACTCGCCCTTGAAGCCAAGATGACTAAACTGAGGATGCCATACTTTGGCCATATCATGAGAAGACATGACTCACTAGGAAAGACAATAAATGCTTGGGAAGGGGGAAGGCAGGAGGAAAAGACGAAGACCACATCTCTGATGGAGAGATTCAACCAAGGAAGCCACGGCTGCCCTGAGTCTGGTACACCTGAGCAGGGCTCCTGAGGAGAGAGGGACATGGAGGTCTCTCATTCATAGGGCCGCCATAAGTCGAAGCCAACTTGAAAGCAATTACCAACAACAACATCCAGTTGCTAGTCCTAACTATAGTAGACCCACTGAATCAAAGGAACTGACATATGAGTTGACCTACCATTCAGCAGTCAATACAGTGGGTTTACTTTAGTCGAAATGTTGCTACGTGCCATCAAAGGGACTGTGACTTATGGTGACCCTCTGAGTGAGAGATCTCCAAGAGACCCTGTTCTTAACAGCCCTGCTCAGGTCTTGCAATCTCAGGGCACCCATGACTTCCTTGGGTAAGTCTACCCATCTGTAATGAGGTTCTCATCTTTTCCTACTGCCTTCTGTAGTATGTGGGGAAATAATCATTGTAATGTAAAAGCAATCTTGTGTACCTCATTCACATCCTTAGATAAGTCTAGGTTTTTTTCCCTGCATGCTTTTGTTCTCCCAAGCTCCCTTTCTCTTATTTCACTGGGCACTTCCAGCCAACTGGAGTGCTGGGTCATTCAACACATGACCTAATTTAAATTTTATTGCTTTGTGTAAGTTCTCTTTAAGTTTGAGTCTCCATGAGGCTGGAGCCATCTTTAGCCATCTCCATCTTAAGACGTCTTAAGCCATCTTTCCTGTAACCATGCAATGATGTTTACCATGCAGCCTTCTACCGGTGTAGGCTGGTGAGTTTTCTTACCCTAAATACCATTAGTCAGTTAGGAACCTCTTTTTAAAGTTTGTTTTAGTATGTAGATTGAGATTGATATACCTTCAGTAAACTTTGATTTGCATTTTAAACTGACTCCTTTGTTTTGTAATGAGTCTAATTTAACTGAGTGATCTCAGACCTCTGAATACACTTTTTAAATGTTAATTGAGCTTAAGTCAGCATTCTTAAGTGCACTCTGCATGAAGTTAAAAGTAAATGAATGATTTTTAACTCTCTTTTTTTAAAGGAGGTAATTCTTGTTGCTTTTTAAAAGGACTAGATCCTGGAATTTTTAATACAATTTTATTTTTTAGACTCATTACTCCTACACCTTCCACCTTTCCAAGCATAATTGTCTTTACCATCGAGTACTGTTTTTCCATGGTATGTCCAAAGAATGACAGTTTAGTCATTTTGGCTACTGTTGAGAGTTCTGTCTTGATTTCCTCTTGGATCCATTGATCTGTCTTTTGGGCAGTCTGTGGTCTCCACAGAACTCTCCTCCAGCACTACATTTCAAAGGAGTTGATTTTCTTCCTATCAGTCTCCAGCTTTCATTCCCATACATAGTATGGATGAGGCTGAGTTTAATATTCAGTGATATATCTTTACACTGGAAGATCTTATCTAGTTCCTTGATAGCTACCTATAGTCTTAGTCTTCTTTTGATTTCTTGGCTACAGTTAGTCTCAATCTCAGCCCTTAATCATAGACATCTTCTGATTTCTTGGCTACAGTTGCCATTTTGATTAATGGCAGAGGCAAGCTTTACAAAATCTTGAATAATTTTGATATCTTCATCATCTAGGTTAGAATCACAAGGTTGGGAATGACCACAAGGGCCATCTAGTCCAACCCCCTGCCAAGAATACACAGTTGAAGCATTCCCAAAAGACGGCCATCCAACCTCTGTCTAAAGGCTTCCAAAGAAAGAGACTTCATGACCTTCCAAGGCAGACCACTTCAGTGTTGAACAGGTCTTACCATCAGGAAGTTCTTCCTAATGCCTTGGTGGAATCTCTTTTCTTGAACCTTGAATCCTTTGGTTCATGTTCTAGTCTCTGGAGCAGGAGAAAATGAGCTTGCTTCCGATGTGACACCCCTCAAAATATTTACAGAAGGCAATGAGGTCACCTCTCAATCTTTTCTTTTCCAAGCTAAGCATCCCCAGCTCCCTAAGCTGTTCCTCTTAGGGCTTGGTGGTTTCCTGGGTGTCCTTCTCTAGATATGTTCCAGCTTGTCAATAGTCTTCTTGAACTGTGGTGCCTAAAACTTTAAGGCTATCTAGGGAGCCAGCATGGTGTAGTGGTTTGAGTGTTGGACTACAACTCTCAAGACCAGGGTTCAAATCCCCACTCAGCCATGAAAACCCACTTTGGGCAAGTCACACTATCTCAGCCCTCAGGAAACCCTGTGATAGGGTCACCCTAGGTTCACTGGAAGTTGGAAATGACTTTGAAGGCACACAACAACAACAACAACAACAACAACAACAACAAATCTTTTGTGGTCATTACTTCTGGGCTAGTCTAGACATGACAGTTTATTGCGAGTGGGTGCGCATTTTTGCCCATTCGCAGCAAAGTTGATTTGTCACCATTTCCATGCCTATTTGCATCCATTTGCATTTATTCTGATTGAGTGGGCACACACATTCTTATATGACAATTGAATGAAAATGCACAGCGATGCAAATTTGGACAGCCAAATGTCTGAAAATGTGCATCTATACACATTTTTCAGGAAGCTTCTGGGAAAACTATGAATCCCTTTCTGACATGGTTTATGGAGTTTTTAGCCGCCCGTCCCACCAGATACTGAGAATCCCCTTCAGATCTCATTCAGACAGATTGTATTCTCTGTGAAGATTATGATGAATAGTTTCATCTTCTAGACAAGCCCTTTGTTTTCTTAATATTCAGCTATAACCCTGCTTTTGGACTCTTCCCTTTAACTTTCATCAGTACCAGTTGGGACTAGCAACTGGATTTTGGACATAGGCTACAGTCTCCTGGTGGTGGAACAAGAACAAAGAGGAGAGGGAAGTCTCGCCTATCGTGAGAGTATAGAAAGGGGGAAAGAGGCAGCATTAACCTGCAGGAATCCACTGGGGTCATTCTCCTTGATGACTTCCAAACAGTATTCCATGAGGCCGGTGGTCTGGCGCAGCTTCACGGTGCAGTGAGAAATCTGGTCTCGCACCACCTGCAATAGGACAGAGAAATGGCCAAACCATTCAGAAGCTGATAGGTAGGCACCCCCCTTGCAAATAATGGGGGAAACAGTAAAACAGGCACAGGCAATGGCAGTCTGAGGGTTGACTTTTGCCCCTAGGAAGTTCTGGGGGCACTGTCTCTGCTCTCTTTCCTGCTGTGCTAATTGAAAGCAAATTACTTTTGCACTCGGAACGCAGTTTGCAGTAGTTGAAGGAATCCAAAGACAAAGGGGAAAAGTGGAAGGGGCAGAAGGAAACTGGGACGTTTTCAAAGCAGCTGAAAAAGTAGGATGGCAGAGGATTAATTGGGACTGTCCCTGCAAAGTCTGAACAGTCGAAGAGTATGGAAGTGGCCAGATCCAGTTTTGAAAACTGCAATTAAAAAAAAAAAAAAAGCTTAACAGCACTGAGGAGCCCTGCAAATGAATTATGAGCCTACTAGAATTCTTAGATGATCTGGAGAGGCCCTTCTGTCTATCCCACCACTGTCTCAGGCTCATTTGGTGGGAACAAGGGAGACAGGGCCTTCTCAGTGGCTGCTCCCAGACTGTGGAACTCTCTCCCCAGGGAGGCCAGGATGGCCCGTCTATGCTCTCCTTCCATTGACAGGTAAAAACATTTCTGTGTCGGCAAGCATTTGCACTCTGATATGGGCTAGGCTTTTAAATGCTGTGTCATTTATACAGAAGGACCCCCGTATCCATTGATTCATTATCCACCGATTCAATTATCCACGAGATACAAAACAGCACCTACCATAGAGTCTTTCTAGAAAATGTGTCCTCTCTAGACATTTTCTAGGTCCTCCAAGGCAATTCTATGGTATTTTAAACCGGAAGTCCCATTATTTTCAATGGTGTTCGCTATTATCCATAATTTTCAGTACACACACACACACACACACACTAGAACCAATCTCCAGCTGGAGAGGTCTTACTGTATTTTAAAGTGTTATATTTTTCAACTAGCTGGACCCAGTGTACCATATGCTGTTATCTTCTCCAAACTTGCCCGGTAGACCTCATGACATCCCTGTAAGGTAGGCCAGTGGGTTTACATTCCTCCTCCCCAGTGTTCTCACAGACTTCTCAGCATTCCATGCTTTTCCCGGCATTGCTGAGGGTGACTCTCTCTGTTGCCCTGCCGCTGCCGCCACCCCCTACACTTGACTGCCTGGGTCCTGTTGCAGTGGCAGGAGCAGCATCCTACTGCTGCCACCAGTTGATTGCCTGGGTCCTGTTGCAGCCCCTGACTGGTGAGTGGCTGGAGGGAGGGGCCCTTGTGAGGCTGGGGGTATAGGTGCAGATTGAGTGGCAGGAGTGGATTGTGAGGGGGAGAGGGAATTTGCATGTGGGTGTGGATTGGTTGGGTGTGTTTCCTGAGCAGCCAATCAGCACACTGGGAGAAGAAACGTACCCAAGAGTTGGAAACATACCCAGGCCTATTGTACATACTCAAGCCTTTTATAGATAGATAGATAGATAGATAGATATGTTAATGTTTGTCGTTCTAATTGTGTAAATTGTTTAATTTGTTTTTAAACTTGATATTTATACTTTTAATAATTTGTACTGTTTTTAACCTGGACTATTTTAAACTGAGTGTTAGCCAACCAGAGTCCCTATATTGGGAGAATAAATGAAGCTGACTTTGGAATCTGGCCCCCACTGGATATATCCACACAGGTAAGTGTATCAAGGGGCAAAGAGATCAGGATGGGAGAAGTGGATGACCGGACACCAATTGGAGTCATGCTCTGCCGGCTGAGCTGCCTGTCTGTTGTCAGCCTTCCAGCTTTGAAGGCTGGGTCAGTCCCCGTGGACTGCTTCTCTTCTCTTCTCTTCTCTCTCTGTCTCAGAAGGCAGAGCTGGGACTGACATCCACAGACCTTTTGTGGACAGAATGAGTAATTGCGGTTTGTCTTGAAGGGAGGAGATCTGGAGCAGGGATTAGGGAGTGAATTTTCAGACTCTAGCAGTGGTATAATTCCTGGTCAGAAGGTCAAAGTACTGTCATTCACCCGATTCCCACCCTGGTGCTCTCTTTCTCTTGCAAGCATTCAAGACTTACGGCCAAGATCCTGCATCAAGGAGCCAAAGTATGACCTTACACTCATGGAGTTTTGTGGTGATTGTGCATTAGTGAACTGCAACACTGCACAACTGGATGTGCAAACAGATGTCAGGCGTGCAGTTGCACTGCACAATTCATATATCCATGCGCAATGCACAGTACACATCTGCCTGTGCAATGCACAATGGCACCCTATGCACAACTCTGCTTCCATAGTCTTCAGATGAATGGACTTCCACACTGGACAAAAATGTCCAACCACTTCTGCAAGGGAACTTAATTAATGCATGCATGAATCTCTAAGGCAGGGATGGTCAAAGTGTGGCACATGGGCCCTGTTTGTCCCCCAGGGCTATTTTTGTGGCCCCTGGGACCCACTGAGGATCAAAATTTTTGTGGGGGGCAAAGGAAAAACTTTTTTTAAATGGTTTCTCTCAGAATGCCCCCAAATGCTCTCTGGCGGCATGGGGACATTTTGCCATTTTTTTTACCCCCATGGGACATTTTAGATCTAGAAGAGGCCTTTTTAAATACAGGAAGTGAATGGAAATTGACTTCCTGTTGTCAAAGGAGGCCTCTGCTGGAGCTAAAATGACCCCAAGGGGCTAAAAACACAGCAAAAATGCTCCATCTGCCCTCTAAAGGGCACTTGGAAGCCAAAAATATTTTCTTTTGCAGGGAGCTGTCTGAGGTCTAGCCCTCCCAGTTTCTCTGTCTCCTCCAGTCCTTGTAGATGTCCATGGCTTAATGGTAAAGCCCACTAGCCTGATCATTCACTCCGAAAAGGGTCTGGCTTGATGAGGGCTATGGGCAAATGCTCTCACAAGAATGTTTGGACCAGGATTGTGCATCACACAAGCCAGTACTACACCCTTTCTCCCCACGCTGCCGAGAGAACTCACCTGTCCTCTGCATGCCCATTGCATGTGTGCACACACATGCACACATACACAGCTGCTTTGTTGCCAGAGGAGACTGGAGGACAGTGTCTGGCTATATTCCTAGAACTGGACACACAAACAATTCTGCATGCACAATGCACAATGTGTATCTCAATGTGCAACACCACTTCTATAAACTTGAAATGAATGCAGAAATTCTGCATCAGTCAAAAGCGTCCAACTGCTTCCTAACTTACTATGCATAAGGCACCCACACGGTTCCTCCATCAGAGCCAGGCATTTCAGAAGTAGCCAGCAATCTGTAGAGTGTGGCCCTGTGCTAGGGCTGGCAATTGCGTGGACCCCCAGATGTTGTTGGACGGCATCTCCTGACATTCCTCACACAACAATGATATCATCCTCTGGGTCCTCCAAAAGACCCCTGTGAGGTCCTGGAGGATGGTGTCATTGTTGTGCAGCAACAGGAGCATAGCTGGATGCAGTGATGCTGTGCCTCGCCCTCTCCGAGTCACTAAATGGCCATGGGGGATACCGGCAGGAGAGAGCTGAGTTGAGTGGTCGGGGTGTGTGTGTGTGTCATTGCACAAGGGAGGCAGGGAATAGCTCCCCTTGCAACAATCTTTTAAAAATCCACAAAAGCATAAGATATACCTGCATATGTCACCAACAGAATGCCAGCCATAGTGTAAGCACCCACAATGCACCTTCTGTGGCCTTTAGCCTGGGAGCAGCCTGGTTCTATCTTTGATACCACTTGTGGGTTTACAACAACCCAGCTGGCATCTTGTCAGTGACTTATGTATGCACACGTTCCTACATGCTGCCATTGTCCCTATGGTGCCATTGTGCATTTCACACGCTGCTGCATATTGCGCACTGAAATGCAGATGGGATTGTGAATTGCAATCATGCATGTCTCATTTGTCTGCACTGTTTCTTTCATTTGATTTACACACCCTCTTTCTCGCGGCATGGGACCCTTCTGAGGTTGTGAAGTGTTGCAATTCTCACTAACACACAGTCTTCACAGCTCTCCATTAGTTTGAAGTTATATTTTATCTCCTCATCTATACAGGCCAGGATATGCCAGAGTATCCTGCCCATGGATCAGGTCCATTCCTCCCCCATTACTTGCATGAAGCAGGAGGAAGTCCAGGTGGGCACGCCAACCCATTGCTGCCGCCGCCATAGTTTCCCTCACTCTCCCAGGAGCTAGGAAGCCAGCCTGCAACATGTAACCAAGGCCCCCTGCATGTGACCAGCCTTGGTCACATGCTGTGGGACTCCTTCCTGCTGCGGAAGAGCGACGGCAGCAGCTATAGGAATGGGCTGGCGTGCCGGATCAGGCTCCTATGATCACGTGGGGCCATTTTTTTGCTGGCAGGAATGGATTGAAGCAGATATTATTTTAAAATGTTTTATTGGGTTGTTTTATCAGGGTTGTGAGTACTGTTTGAGGGCAGAATGGGGCAAAAGCCCTGCGTCGTCAGGACTGCAGGGCTCTAAGACAGGGGCAAGGTGGGATATACCGCCTGTGTAGATAAGCCCCATAGATCTCAGCCCCCTAGTTCTGCATTCCCCATCACAGCTTCCAAACTCATCCCTTAATATGGAATACTAGTTTCATTGCCATTTTAACTGCATGGGTGTGTGCGGCTGCGTATTTGTATGTGTATGAACAGCCCTGGAAAACAACTGAAGGGAGGGAATACATGTCAAGAAAACCAAGCAAATGCCAAGAAAAAGCAACTGAAATTAAAGATTCCAAATGCCACACAGACCGTAAATGGCTGCTGGAGGAGTCTAGGTCAAATCCAGCTTAAGGAAAGATGCCAGCTGAGGGGAAATCCACAGAGCTGGGATAAATAGAGCTGGATATTCCGTGGCATCACCCTATCTTGGCACAGGCTTAATTTAAGGATATTTGATGAATAATAGAGACACCAGCAGAGCTGTTGGTGAGACGGAGTGAGACGAAGTGGGTTGTCTGTCCTGTATTGTTGCAATAATGCAACCAGGACACAGAAGGAGCTTTCACACAGCACTCCTTCTCTCCAGCACTCCTTCTCTTCTCTGAGCGGTAGCTCAGGAGACACCCCCCCCCCGTGGTTGGATGAGCAGTTATTCCTTGTGGTTGCTATGTACTGTATATCTTTCCCCCCAGACCAGGACTCAAGTTGGCTTGATCAAGGCTGGGGTTGTTTTGGGCTACTCTTTCCAGTCACACACAGTTCACAGAACCAAAGAGATGGAAGGAACGTCGGAGGCTATCTAGTCCAACATTCTTCCACATAGGAAATCCACAGCCAAAATGTCTGTGGGAGGCAGCCACCCAATCTCTGCTGAAAAGCCTCCACCAAAGGAGGTTTTACTGCCCTTCTGAGATAGTCTGTTCCACTGTTGAACAGCTCTTATCTTCAGGAAGCTCTTATTAAATGCTGGATCAGAATTTCTTTTCTTTTTATTTGGATCCATTGGTTCTGGTCCCACACTCTGGCAAGGGGTTGAGTGAGATGCTGTCCTGGTATCCCTTCCAACCCTATGCTTCCATGATGTGAGTTGTTTTTGCAGAGCCAGGATGCCTCCTGAGCCACTGAGGGACGAGTGTGAAATCTGCAGAACCAAAGACACAGAACCAAAGCCTTGGCGTGTCTCCGCTTTCATTGCAATGCATCCCCCAGGAAGGCTCTTGATCACAAAAGCACAAAATATGGGATGGTGGCTGAGGAGGGGGTGGGATGCACACTCATCTTTTATCTCCTTATCTTCTTTACAGCTTAAGCTGAGGTTCCTGCTCTCTCCAGATAATGAAATTGCTGGCTTCTCTGCTCGTAGTTGACGCTTTCAGAATATTATAGAAGAAACTGCCATCTGCTGCTACACACCCAGCCCCGCCTGTATAAATCGCAGAGTGGCGGCTGTGCTTTATCACAGGTACATTAAGGAGAGAGCTCCAAGGACACTGAAAAGTCAACCTGAGGAGGCTCGTAATCTTGGCTTATGCAGATGGGAGCCCAACAGGAAGGGAAGGCCAGGAGATCCTGTCAAAACTCAAAGGACCATGGTACAAAAATGTGGATCACTTAAGGATGTCCCTTGGTTTAAACATTTGAGGTGTCTTGTGCGAGATATAGTTTTAGGAACAGTAGGGTTACCAAAAGCTGTATACCAGTAATAAGGCTGCATGATTTTAATAGAAATTTATACATATGATCTGTCCAAAAGTTAATGGTTTTTATCAAATTTTAAAAATTTTATATTAAGCTGTTTTAAAATGCATGTATCTGTAATTAATTATATTTTGCTGTTTTGTTTAACATAGATTTAATTTTTTTTTTACTCATGTGTAGAACATATATAATCATTTACATGTGTGCAGAATGTGTAAGACCATTCTATCGCCTCACGGTTGTTTTGACTGCAATCAAGGCTCTGTATGCGTGTATTATGTATGCATGAGTAGAGATCCTTTCACTGTTCCGAGGGAACAGAGTTGTAGCCCAAAGAGGTCTCCGGGCTTGATCTGTGCCAGGAATGATTTATATCCCACGACATTCACCCTTCCAGTTCCATCCCTCTCAGCCATCCACAGGGCTTCTGAGTACATGCAAAGAATCATAGAGTTGGTAGAGGCCATACAAAGAGGCTGGCCAAGATCCGACAGTAGCGAGCTGTGCTTTGCCACCAGGCAGCTGGGTTTGGGAGTCCTTGTTAGCATCATGCCTCAAAATTAACAGCTACCCAGTAGCAGACAAGGACTCATTTGTATTAGTGACCTTATGGGATACCTTTTGCATTTGCTTTGCAGTTTGAGCCCAGGAAAAGATACGAAGGCTGGGAAGGGATTGGGGGAATGAATTTTTCTCTGTTGCTCACCTGTTTGTGTAGTTCTCAAGCAATGGGGGGTGCTTCTTTGCTGTGTACCACCTGCTGCCTCATTTGCCACCAAATACGTTTATGCTGTAGCAGTAATGTGTGTCAGTGTCTGGCACCAAAAGAACCCTTGGAGGGACCTGGAACTATGCCCACTTCTGGAACAAGATACCGACGCCAAGACTGTGCAGCATAAATCTCTGTATGTGCAATTACATAATCTATGCAACCCTTTTGTCAAATGGCAAAGTTGTCAACTGACTGCACACCTTAATGAACAATCAAATGCACATCTTTGCTAGCACCCTGTTGGTGACTCAGGCATGCGTAAGTTTTCCTAAAGAACTGGTTGGCTGAGGCAGACGTCCCTATTCAATTGAAGGCTCTGGAAGCAGAGTGGCACCTGTGGTGCCATTGTGCACATGGTGCCTTTGCCCGTGTGGAAGTGCACTGCACACTGCAATTGTGCATTTCACATTTGTTTGCACAGTGTCACAGTTTTCAAATGCACAAGTGTCCCATAACTCCACAAATGTAAAAACCCAACCTTCAGGCTTTTAAACCACTTCATTCGACTAAATACATAGTTTAAATGCTGGTTTTATATCCCTACTATTCTTTTTTTTTAATTGAATGCTGATGGTTTTGTATCTAGTGCATTTGGTTTAAATGTCATAAGGCTGCCCAGAAGGGTGAAAAGCCCCTTTATGAAGGTGAGACATAAATCTTAGATTTTAAAAAGGTAGGTTTATACAATGATTGTGCTATACAGCCCTTGTATTGAATGGCAATGTGGCACAACTGAAACTACATCAAAGTGTACATGTGCATGCTTCATACACAATGAACAAAGTGCATCTGGATGTGCAATGCACACCTCCATGCACAATGGTACCACGGGGTAACTCTGCTGCTGTAACTTTGAAGTGAATGAAGCATAATTGTGCACTGAATAAAACTCTCCTAGTGCTTCCATAGAGGAACATGCATAAGACAGTAACTGGATGCTGGGCTTTATGTAAAGGACTGCAGCAGCAGCTACAACATCTGGATGTAGCAATAAAGTGAGCATAGCAGTTTTGTATCAGCAGCAACAGCTCAGCCAGCTTAAGCACATCATGTCTGTACATTAAGCAGGATTAACAATACATTACAGACATTGTTGCAAATAACTCCTCCCCAAATAGCATCAAATAAATCTTCCATAGCGCAAGACAGACCATTGGAGTGTGCTCAATTAGCTCTCATTTTCTGGAATAAGTTTGATGAGCCTTTTAATCTACTTAAAGGATTGTACTTGTGATATCTGGCACCTCTCTTCTCTGCCATAATAATTCTGGTTCCACAAGGTTAAAAACTGGGCTGTGAATATCATGCCTCACTGACAAAGGTCTTTCACTCTTCATGCAAATAGAATAATAGAACCTTAAAGTTGGAAGGGACCACAAGGGCCATCTAGTGCAACTCCCTGCCATGCACTAAGCTACACTAAACCACTACTGAAAGATGTCCATCTAACTTCTGTTTAAAGATCTCCAAAGATGGAGAGGTCACCACCTTCCAAGGCAGCCCATTCCACTGTCAAATAGCTCTTACAGTCAGGTTCTTTCTAATATTTGGGTGGAATCTCTTCTTGCAATTTGAATTCATTGGTCTGTGTTCTTGTCTCTGGAGCAGGAGAAAACTAGCTTGCTCCATCTTCTACATGACATCCCTTTAGATATTTAAAGATGGTGATCGTGTCACCTCTTAACATTCTTTTCTCCAAGCTAAACATACCCAGCTTCCTTGTAAATTATTCCTCATAGGGCTTGGTTTCCAGACCTTTTTACCATCTTGGTCACACTTCTCTGGATGCTTTCTAGCTTTTCCATATCCTTCCTGAACTATGATGCCCAGAACTGGACACAGTATTCCAGGTAAGGCCTGACCAAAACAAAATAGAGTGGCACTACTGCTTTCCTTGATACTCCTTTGATGCAGCCTAGAATCACACCTACCATTCCTCTCTGAACTCCCTTGTGAATTATCCTCATTGTTTGACTGGCATGTGGGCTTAATGCAATCTTCAAGAAGCTTGTTTCCAGCATGGGACTGGAAGCCAGATGATTAATGACTGAATCATCCCAGCTCGCTAATCCCAATGAAGAGGAACTCTCTGGTTGTCAGACAGAATGGGACGGTTGCCAGAAGCAGCCTGGGCAAAGGCATCTCTGGACATTCAGCAAGGAAAGAGGGAAAACAGTGGTTAAATTAAATGTCTTACTTCCACCCTCCATTTACCCCTGTGCCTTTTGCATTTTAGTCCCCTCTGAAATGAGAGAGGGAATGGCAGTGGCACCCTAGCTGGAATCCTCTTGCTGTCTTGCACCTGTGAGAGTTCTCCTATGAAAGCAGTGGGACATATCTGGCCACGATCCTACAGCAAGGAGATGGATTACAGCTTTATACCCATGGAGTCAGGTGACTATTGTGCATGAGTGAATTGCAACACTAAATGTGTAAATGTGCAAACATGGAAGTTCCTTTCGGCCAACGTGTTTTCGTAGCTGTTGACAGACACACTCTCCATAAATGAGAGTGGGGGAGAGAGGAGGAGAGCAAGCGTGGGCTTGTCTAAGTGTCCCTGCTGAGTTCATGGCAGAGGCAAGATTTGAACTGGAGACTTGCCAGTTTACAGCTCATCTGATTAACGACCTCACCGCCACAGTTTTCTGGTGTTACAAAAGGAGGAGGTGGTGGAAGAAGACCAAACCCTCCCAGGCAACAGCAGATGGATTTCTACAATTCTCCACAAAGAGGACCCTGTGGCCATAAAATTGGTCCCTGAATTCACAACAATTGCCCAATGCTGAGTTACATGGACAAAGTCTCCTTCTTTGGAAGTTTTTAAACAGAGGCTGAATAGCCATCTGTTGGGAATGATTTGATTATGTATTCCTGCATGGCAGGGGGTTGGACTAGATGGCCCTTGAGGTCTCTTCCAACTCTATGATTCTATGAAATATGAAATGCATGACTGCAATGTACAATGCACATCTACATGTGCAATCCACAGTGTGCAATGCACATCTACATGTACAATCTGCAATGGTCCCATCTGCATAATGGCAACACATGTGCAACTCTGCTTCCACAACTTTCATCTGAATATGAATGTCTTCATCAAACCAAAAAGAACCCCATCTTGGAAGAAAGGAGGGATATAAATTCAATAAATGAAAATAAATTCTCTCTTTCTCTCTGGCTTTTCTTTGCAAACGAAGATTCAGGAAGGACTCATCCCGTGCTTTCTGCAAATAAATAAACTATAAATGCTTACATTTGAGTGCTGGAACTTTTCCCACTTGGGCCTGCAAGTAACTAACCAAATCCTCAGCTTTTCTAAATCTCACAAAACCTTCCAAGGGGCAAGAAGGGACAGAGAGCACGAGCCGCTTAACCTGCATTGCCAATGTTGTGTAAATAAGTGCTGAAGGAAAGTCAACTTACACTCAACCCTTTTAAGAGACCCCAAAGTTCATTATCAGCTTTGCAAAGTCAGCTGTTTCTTCTTCCTGCTGCCTCTGCCCCACTTGGGATCAACTCTCAATCACTCCAGTCCCATCTGTCTCTCTGTTCATCTACGAATCATCTAAGTCAATGGTGTCCAACCTGTGACTCTCCAGGTGTTTTGGACTATAGCTCCCAGAATTCCTGACCATTGGACCAGCTGGCTAAGGCTTCTGGGAGTTGGAGTCCAAAACACCTGAAGGGCCACAGGTTGGACACCACTGATAGAAGTAGTCGCAATCCCTCAGACTTTGGTGGGAGGTTTTTGCAATTCCATTTGGCACCCCTGTCAAACCTGAGGTACCAGATGGCAGAATTCAACACCTTGAAAATTGTGGCTGTTTTTTTCTCTAAAATGCTTCAAGTCTCTAGTCCTAAAGGCCTGAAGCAAGTGGACTACACCAACAGAGTTCAGCACTTTGGATGGCTTCTTTAAAATTTGCACGTCAAAGATCAGACTAAAACACAGAGTGGATTTACTACTACCACCACCCCAACATCAGGGCTGTCAGACTCCAGTGCCACAAAATGCCTCCAGAGTCCACCTACCTGGCATCCCCAAACATCATGAAATAGCTTCTCCTCCTTCCCCCTCCCCACATTTTCATAGGGGATGTATGAACCCATAAACGTTGGGCTGTGGGCAACTTACCAGCCCATATGGACTCTTTAAAGCCTCTACTGCACGGTGGGTGAAATTGCACTCGACTCCTGCTGTGTCTCATTGGCTGCCGGGCAAACAGAGTGTTGGCCGAGAGAGACCTTTGGTCTGATCCAACATGACGAGTGTTATGCCACCGTAAGGCAGGATATGGACCTCTTTGCTCTGAAAACACCAGCACTACTCAAACAAATCAAGGACTAATGGAAGGACAGGAAGACATCCAGAGAGCCCCAAGCATTGTGGATGCCACGCTCTGCATGGAGAGGAAAAGAGGCAACGATGAACCTTCCTGCTAAAGCGGCCTTTTGCTGAGTGGATAAACTGTATTTGGGTTAACTGGACCAGAAAGCATTTGGCTGCAGTCTTTCACAATCCCGGGGAAAGACCCCTGGGTCCAGTCGACCCAGTTAGGAGCAGCTCACTTGCCCTCTTGCCCTGCCTGTCTTGCAGAGGTGGCTGGAAATTGGCTGGCACGGACACATGCAAGCCTTGCTTGTGTCTCTTTTCCACCCGTATGCTCCTGTGCAACTGGTCCCAACCTCCCCCTCCTACTGGAAGGGGACTCATTGCATCCTTCCGTGGGGGTGTGCTGGCAGCCCTCAGCCCACCACCCTCCCCTCCAAGGTCACTCCGTAGGGCTTTCTCCGCTGCTGTTGGTCCATGGCACGCACAGCCCGCCCGGAGCCTCCATCCATCCTAGGCTGTTCCTATAGCAACAGTCGGCTTTAGCAATCTCCAGGCCTTTCCCGCACGTGACCCAATGCACCTTCTCCTAATTCATCGCAGCCTCACATCACAATTCTTTTTCCTGCAATGGATGGTGGCAGATTCCAAGAGAGTCACAGCAGAGGAGAGAGAAGAATAGAGCGGAACTGCAAAGCTCAGCAAGGTTGTCCCATTCAAGCAAAGGCCACACAACAATGCCAGAAAGGAGGGGAAATCAACATCAGGAGTGACTGGGGCTCCAATATTGCCTTTCATTTTGGAAGTTTTGATAGGGTTTGTTCTCCCCGACCTTAGAACTGAGATCTGAGCCCCCCACCCCAAAGGTAATCTGACAAAATTGAACCACTGAGATAACAATATAGTCGTGTCTCCTCAGGAATTATGCATCAGATGAGTACTAAATGATTAAACACAGGGCCTGTCTACACTGCAGAAATAATGCAGTTTGACACTGTTTTAACTATCATGGCTCCATCCTATGGAATCCTGGGAGTTGGTAGTTTGTTGTGGCACCAGAACTCCCTGACAGAAAAGCCTAAATAGTTCACAGAACTACTAATCCCAGAATTCCATAGCATTGAGCCATGGCAGTTAAAGCAATGTCAAACTGCATTATTTTTGCAGTGTGGCAGCAGCCTAAGAAAGGTTAACACAGCAATTGCCATTGAGCCCTTCCAGGAATAATAAAGGCTGCCTGCTTTCTATCCTATGCAAACTTTGTTGGGAGTAAGCTACGTTGAACACATGGAGGGCACTGCTAAGTAGACGCTGCACTTGTAAGAGTCTTCATATTTAAGGATGTCTGAATGGGAATGCCTGGAGAAAGTAATTTGCCTCCCCCTTTGCTCCAACTGACAAGCACCTGTCTGTCAATGTTGAGCCCCTCTATCTTAAAATAAATCCTGGGATCTCTGCCTCCAAGAACTGAAGGCAGGGGGAGATTTTGATCAAAATCAATGAAGGTGGGGGATTACTAGAGTATATAGATCATTGGAAATATAGTTGAAAGTATTGTAGATATCAGAGGTCTTATGGACTTGTTAAAAAGTATGATATATGAATATGTCTGTTGATATGTATTTCACATTGTTTATGTTAATCTATGTTATGCAAAATGAAATTTAATTTTTTTAAAAAGAATGGTGGTATACCACACATGCCACACTGAACACTTTGGAAGAAAGATGGGGGGGGGAATCAATGAAGGGGGCACAGGCCACTAAAACCATCTTTTGGGTGGGGCTGAGTGTGGGGTGAACTCTGAACTTTGGCCTCGCCCTGTTAAAGTGTCAGAACAAAGGGCAACTCCACAATGGTGGTCCAGTGCTAGGGATGTACCTCCATATTTGCGGGTTTAACTTTGGCAGATTTATTTGCAGATAGTTTGCTGCCGCCTCCACTGCTGCCCTGTGCCATTTTTAATAGGGACTGCAAGCCTCATGAGACTTAAGAGAGACTGTGAACATGCAGCAAGGCTTGTAAGTCCCTAATAAAAATGGCGTAGGCAGCAGGAGAGGTGGCCGTAAGCCCTTGTGAAGGAACCCTGCTGCCCTGAAGGCAACTGTGATGGGTTGGATCCACAGATTTACTTTTTGGTGTGTTAAATACAGTTTGGGGAGCCTAGAGATACAGTTGAACCCCCGTATCTGTCGGGGTTCAGTTCCCAGACTTAGCGCAGATACCAGAAACCTCAGATAACAGCGAATGCCATTGAAAATAATGGGACTTTCAGTTTCAAATACCATAGAGTTGCCTTGGAGGACCTAGAAAATGTCTAGAAAGGACACCTCTCTAGGCATTTACTCTATAGTATGTGGTCCTTTTTTCATGTCCCACAGATAACTGAAACTGCGCATATTGGTTCCACGGATGTGGGGTTCTGACTATATTTGCAGTTTTCCCACTTTTGCAGGGGTCTTGTGCCCCTAACCCCAGTGAACATGGAGGGCCAGCTGTAAATCCTTATTTCATCCTCACATGCAAAGATGAATAACAACTTTAGTTTTCTTTCTGATGCAGCAGAAAATGAATATTTCTCTGCAATATTCTACCCGTATTCAAATGTCCTGATGTGTTGAAGAAGAATTTTTCTGCAGAGAAAAAAAAAATACACATATGGGGCTTTCTTTTCTTTTCTTTTCTTTTTTGCACACACACAACATTTCTACACAGAAAATGGGTTTCCTGAACAGAAAACATGTGTTTTTTAGCCAAAAAAGAAAGAAAGAAAGAAAGTAAGAAAGAAAAGAAAAGAAAAAGAAAAGGAGGAGCCACGTGTATTTCACCACAGACTATGCGGGGAATTCTGGGAGTTGTCATACAATATCCCTGGAGGATTCCAGACCAGCTGAAAACCGTGCTACACAAGCTCAAACAAACCTTCAGCTTATGCTCATGTTCCTTGTTGACCCGGGACAGCAGCTGGGCTTTCCTCCTGTTGAGAGCATCGATCAGCGCATCGCACTGGGCCACCAGGCAGGCTTCAAACTCCACGCTGTTCTCCTGTAGGTCAAAAATTACCTGTCAGTCCCACAGCAACAGGGAGAGGGGATGAGGCAACTGGGTGGACAAGGGGCTGTCTATATGGTGAAAATACTCCTCATAGAATTTGAGGAGAATACGATTTGTCTCAATGAGACCCTGTAGCAATCCATCATATTTGGAAGAAGAGGGGCCAAAACCACAAAAAACTACAAAGGAAAAGTCTTTGCAACTTTCCCCATATTTTTTTAAAAGCTCCTCGAGGAATGCTCATTCCTGCTCATTGGGACAACTGATTCGCTTTGCTTGGACATTCCCGATAACAGCGTAAGTGGAAAGCTGATTGGTCGGACTTGTGTGGGGGCGGAGTTGCTGGCAAGGCAATGCCCTGAACCATCATGTTGGATTTTCGCCATAGTGATCGTGCACTGAGGTGATGAAACAGCCTCCCCCCCCCTATTTATTTAAGTGGAATATCACGCTTCCACATCTTGAATATGCTTATTAAAAAGAAAATACTTTTATTTTAGGAATGTAATACATAAGTTGCATGAACTATGAGATAATATGTCAAGTACAAATTCTTAATTGGTTATGTTATGTAACTTGATAAAAAGTATTAATAATAATTTTTAAAAAGTCAAAAAAGAAAATACTGTTTGGCGGCAGCAACTGTGAGTAATTCACTTAAATGTGAGTACAGTAATTCACTTGCACCTACCATCTTGATTCGCAGGCATGCCCATTTGAACAACGAACGTGGATAGCTTTGCATGCCTGCGATCATGCCATAAAATCGTTGAGAAAAATGAAAGCTGCTGTGAATTGGCATTAGTGTGCATCTATCTACATTTTATCATCTCGTATTCACCTACCTGGGAAGCATCATATCCTCAGATGCCAGGATTGACAAAGAGATCGACCACAGATTAGCAAAGGCATATAGCGCATTTGGAAGACTTACAAAAGAGTCTGGAGTAATAAACAGATTGAGGCGAAGCACAAAAATCAGTGTGTATAGAGCCATCGTACTGCCTATCCTCCTTTATGGATCTGAAACATGGGTCACCTATCGCCACCACCTACGACTCCTCGAGCGCTTTCATCAGCGCTGTTTACGCACAATCCTAAATACACACTGGACTGACTATGTGACAAATGTTGCTGTCCTTGAGCAAGCAGGGATCACCAGCATTGAGGCCATGATATTGAGAACACAGCTGCGCTGGGCAGGGCACGTTTCTAGGATGGAGGACCATCGCCTCCCCAAAATACTACTCTACGGTGAACTCGCCACAGGTCAGCGTAAGAGGGGCGCTCCAAAAAAGCGATACAAAGACTCCCTGAAACAACGTCTCAGGCTCGGCCAAACTGATCACCAACAGTGGTCCGCCCTGGCCTCACATCGGGAGGCATGAGACACACTATCCACAATGCTGCAGCCTTATTTGAGAACTCACGCCGAACAAGTCTTGAAGAGAAACGATAACGCAGAAAGAATCACAACCCGGAAACATCACCCAAGGAGGCCTTCTGCTGTGCTTTCTGCAACCGGACTTGTTTATCTCGGATTGGCCTTTTTAGTCATCAGCTTGCTTGCAGAAAGCGCGGGATGAGTCCTTCCTGAATCTTCATTTGCGAAGAAAAGCCAGAGAGAGAGAGAGAGAGAGGGAGAAGCCCAAGATGATCTGCAGTCACTGCCCAGCCTCCACAGAGACACCAGAAAGTAGAAAGCCCAGTTTCAAGTGGAAACTTACCTTTGCAGACACTGATCAGCCAGCATCTGGGCAGCCACTAAGAAAACCCCGGAGCAGTTTTGCACCATTAAAAAAGACAGCTTACCTTTTAAAAATATGAATACAGATTCACAAAGCACTTTTGAGATTTTTTAAAAAATCTGTCTCAAGCATAGACAGAAGACCAAGAGTGGCAGTTGAGCCAGGACTTGATTTGCTGAGATCTGTGTCTCCCAGTTATAGCAGTTTGAGACCACTTTTAACGGCCGTGGCTCCATCATATGGAATCCTGGGATTTGTGGTTTGAGGAGGCATTCAGAATTTTCTGCAACAGAACCAGAGTGCTATAGATTTTGGGAATGGACTATTGCTGTCTAATAAAAACAACAAATCCCAAGATTCATAGACTCATACAGTTGGAAGAGACCACAAGGGCCATCTAGTCCAACCCCCTCCCCTGCAGGAATAAACAATCAGAGCATTCCCAACAGATGGTCATCCAACTACATCATGCAATTATTTCTCTGACAAATTAAATAAACAGAAAGAGAACTAGAGAATAAGTAAAGGGCTTAAAGATTAAATTATATAAGAATAAAACTGATGGAGAGAAAAGCAAAAAAGAGAATAGAACAAAAACTTAGAGGAGTCCAGGTCCCAAAATAGGTATGCTTACATATGTACAAGCATTTATAGATACATATATATATATATATATATATATATATATATATGTATATATACACAACAGAAACATGGAAATAGACATGAATGACACACGTAAACAGTGTATAAAGGCAAGTATACATATATGCATGATTTAAGGAAAGTTAACATTAGCAAGGCAACTTATTAATATAAAATAATGAGAAGATGGTGAGAGATAATGAATGAAATAAGAAATGATAACAATACAGTTGTAGAATATAACCGGTTATTAGAAAGTGGTAGAATAACAGTAGAGGAAGCAACTATATAGAAGAAAACAGGATTAAATTAGAAGGCAAAACCAACTAAGAAAAAAGTAGGGAGGGAGGATATGATTTCATTGTATGTGTAAAAGAAAATGGAGAGTTAATGTAAATGATAAGTTCAGAATATTTAGTAATAAAACTTAATTAAAAATACAGTTGTCCCTTCACATTCTCTGGGGTTTGGTTCCAGGACCCCCTGTGAATACCCAAATCTGTGAATACTCAAGTCCCATTATATGCGATGGCATAGCGAAATGCTGGCCCTTATATAAGATGGCAAAATCAAGGTTTGCTTTTTGGATTATTATTTTTTAAAGAATATTTTCAAGCCGTGAATACTTAAATCCATGAATGCCAAATCCGTGAATGTGGAGGGACAACTGTAGTTTAACTCTATTTTGATGTTGACATTCTGTATTTTTTATTTTTTTTAAATGATGTTGCATTTGTTTTAATGTGTAAATTGCCTTCAGTTTTGATTTTGGGAGACTCTCTGGTTTTTCTTCGCAAACGAAGATTCAGGAAGGACTCATCCCACGCCTTCTGCAAGCGCGTTGATGACTAAAAAGGCCAATCCAAGATAAACAAGTCCGGTTACAGAAGGCACAGCAGAGGGTCTCCTTGGGTGATGTTTCCGGGTTGTGATTTTTTCTGCGTTGTCGTTTCTCTTCAAGACTTGTTCGGCGTGAGTTCTCAAATAAGGCTGCAGCATTTTGGATAGTGCATCTCCATGCCTCCCGATGTGAGGCCAGGGCGGACCATTGTTGGTGATCAGTTTGGCCGAGCCTGAGATGTTGTTTCAGGGAGTCCTTGTAACACTTTTTTGGAGCGCCCCTCTTACGCTGACCCGTGGCGAGTTCACCGTAGAGTAGTATTTTTGGGAGGCCATGGTCCTCCATCCTAGAAATGTGCCCTGCCCAGTGCAGCTGTGTTCTCAATATCATGGCCTCAATGCTGGTGATCCCTGCTTGCTCAAGGACAGCAACAGGGAATATATAAAGGTGGTGATGATGATGATGATGATGATGGAAGAGGAGAAGAAGAAGAAGCCACCATCAATACCAGCAGGCCCACTCATCTCTGCTGGTGCGTGCATAATGAGTTGTGATTTTATATTCCCCCCTCTAAAATATTTATGAACAATTGCTTCTGCTCACCCTTCCTGCAACCCCCCTGTCCCAAGAGGGCTTCCTTATGCTAAATGTCTACAAATTGGGGTGAGGGAGCCTCTGGGTGAAAAACACATTCCTATAAAATGGAATAAAGAAGCGAGATGCTGAGGAGGGGTGGAGGGGTATGGCAGGCACAAGGAAAGAGGGGGGGTTCTATTTGGAGACGGGCGAGAGGGGGATTAAGGGGAGGGGAGGGGGCGCAGGAAGCAGAGAGAACCAGCAGGACAGAAGTCAACCATCCGAGGTGTAGCTACGTTTTTAATCAATCCTGCCTCAAAACCCTGACTTTTGCCTCCAGGGTTGCTAAGCATTAATGCAGCAAGCGTGTTTAGTGAGGTGTTATCAGGCCCAGCTGGGGGCTGCGGAGAGAACCACCGTCATGCATGCGCAGGATTTTCACAAGAGAGCATCTGGTCCCCAGCCTTGAGGCCTCTCAAGGGCCCTGCCCTTCTTTTTTGCCCCCCAGGCAAAAGGGAAGAAACTCAGGGTGAGAGCACTGCCTTGGAAGGTATGTGTATTTATATTTTCCTCCTTTGTTAGACATGATGTTCTTGATTTGAACGGCTTGCTCTATTGGTGAATGGTCAATGTCTCATGCTTAATGACATCTTCAAAGCTCGCCACCTGTAACATCACACCAAGCTGTCCCTAGGTCTTAGGTTTGGGCACTGAAATCTCAAACAGAGAGTCTATACGAGGCAAAAACAAAAAACAAAACCCAGAGTGCCTTGCAATAATGGCATTTTGCAGTGCTGTGACTTGTCTTAATGGTGTTTTTGCCTCCATAAGCTTCGTGTGAAAGATGGTGGCTGCGAGTGATTTACTCACGTTTGTACTTATCTCAATTTGCCACCATTGAACTTTAAAAAAACCCCAACAATTTCCAAGGTGCAATAGAGTGATTTTTCAATTTAACCAAAAAGAAAAAAAAACCTATTTTTCTCACCTTAGTGTTTGCTGACTATGGCGAAAATCCAACATGGTGGCAGTGGGTGCGTGTGTTGTTAGCAAGTCCTGCCCCCCTCCTGACTCACCTGGCCAGTCAGCTTTGTGCTTCCTCTCTTATGGGAAAGTGTTTCATATTGAATCGCTTGTCCAATGAGCAGAAATGCACATTCCCCTCACTGTTTTTTTAAAACTCTGGGGAAAGCCGCAAAGGGTTTTCTTGCAGAGTTTTTGACATTTTGGGCCCCCTTCTTCCCAATACAGTGAAATGATGCGGGATGCCATCAAGACAGGTAGGATTCTCCTTGCATTCCATGAAGAGTATTTTTGCTGTTTAGACAACCCCAAGTCTGGGATCTCCTGACCTGGCAACCCTAGTCCCTGCTAGAGTGGCCAGGTCAGGACTACCCCAGGCCCTGAGAATTGAAGACCCAAACCTGAGGCCCTTTGTGATGATGTTACAGGGCAGTGGATCCTGGTGATATAACAGGGATGATGTTGCAAGGAGAAAGTCTCTGGTGATAGTCATTAAACATGATGGCCTACACATTGACTTACAGCTGCACAGAGTATGTAACTCAAATAGGAAACACACTGTCTATCAAATATCTCTCTATATAATTGTCTTGGGTATGTTGCCATTTTCAGTGTGCTGATTGGCTGCTTAGGTATCAGGATCTGCCTCTCCTTGCAGGACTATGTCACAGCCTCTCTGCAGACTCAGGCCCTGGCTGTGGGAGTCTTGGAAGAACCAGGGCCAAGCTATCAGATGCAGCTGGCTGCAATCATGCAACACACCTGAAGCAGCCAGGGGAACTGCTATTTAAGAGTGGTATTCGGGCCTTGGTCTTGGCCACCATAACATGGCCTTCTGTGCTGTCTGTAGCTGCTCCTTGCTCTTGGGGTGGAAACGTGGAAAGCTTCAGGTCCTTTCTAAACATGGTGGTGGAGGGGCTCCTGCATCCTGGTGTATATGGTGTGTAATGTGGGAAGTGTATGTGTGTGACATGGGTGTGTAGCATGGGGGTGTTGTAGTATGGAGTGGGATGTGTGTGTTTGTGCATGGTGGTGGTGGAGGGGCTCTCAGGTCCTGGTGTGCATGGGGGGGGTGTGTATGTGTAGCGTAGGGTGTATGTATAGCAAGGTGTGTGTGTGTGTATATGTATGTGTAGTTGCATGGCAGTGGCAGAGGAGCCCTTGTGTCCTGGTGTGCATTGTGTGTGTTTGTGTGTGTGTAGTGTGGTGTGGTGTGTATGCATGGTTGCATGGAGGTGGTGGAAGGGCTCTCAGCATGAAACTAGCCATTATAGTTTATTTGAAAGGTTATATATGAATGTGTCAAAAGGTCATACTCTTGACATATTTCCTAAGGAGCAAATCAGCAGAGTGGGAACGGAAACATACCAAAGCATTTTATATATGTAGATAACCATGTATGTTATGCCGGCTATAGCTAGTATATGTATAAACACCCTTTTTCAGGCAATGTTCTCGCCTTGAGGTTCCTCCATCTTGCCTTGAGGACTGGAGAAGAGGATCCAAGTCCTGAGACTTAAGGCCAGGCCTGGAAGTCTGGTAGCCCTGGTCCTTAACCACATTCATTCCCACACATCCTTTTGCTATGTTCCAGGGCAGCAGGAATGGGGAAATTGCAACACATCATCATCATCATCAGTAGTAGTAGTAGCAGCCCACTTTTCTCTCAAGGCTGGGACCCAAAGTGGCTCACGGTTTTAAAAACAACAACACAGAATTAAAACATACAAAAATGCACATTAAAACAGAATTAAACCATTTACATCACTAAAACATCAAGATATTTAGAAGAATAAAATACACTTTAAAATATTAAAAACTTTTTAAAAAAAAACAAAGGCTTCATAGACACATGGACTTCATGCAGACTTCAGTCTCTTTCCTGACCAATAAAGGCCCCCAGACACCCCCCAAAGGCCAAGGAACCTCATTTCTTTTAAAAAAAAACACACACACAACATTTCAGACAAA
Source organism: Gambelia wislizenii (assembly GCA_030847615.1). Classification (NCBI taxonomy): domain Eukaryota; kingdom Metazoa; phylum Chordata; class Lepidosauria; order Squamata; family Crotaphytidae; genus Gambelia; species Gambelia wislizenii. The sequence continues at coordinate 495,122,008 of JAUMIR010000001.1, read as the reverse complement.
AAAAAAAAACCCATACCAAATCACCAAAGCCACCACAAAACCACTCCAAAAGAGCAATTTGACTTTTTTCATCTCCCACAAATGCCTCCAATCCAATCCCACAAAAATCCTTTAAAAAACTGAATAATGGCCACCTCTCAGTTTAAAACAAAATTATAAGTAAGTGTCACTTCTGGGTTGTCTGACAAAGTGTAACTTTATATTTAATGAGTTGCATGAAAATTGTGCATTAATGAATTGGAGAACTGCATGTGGAAATAAAAGTGCAATGCGTGGTTGCAAGCCACAGTGCATATCTGCATGCGCAGTGTGAAATGCACAATACACACCTGCCATGTGCAATGTTCAATGGTGCCACATGTAAAATGGTTCTGCCTGCACAATACTCCTTAACACAACCCTCAGCTGAATACAGATTGCACCCTGGCCAAAAATGTCTAACTTCTTCTGCAAGGGATATAGGTGTAAGATTGAAACAGGATGTCACCCTGTGTTTTTGCCTGAAGTTGACCTTGTGCTGTCTCTACTCTTTTACATAAATCACCATCCATTTGCCTTTCTGTCCTGTCCCAAAAGTGAAAAATGAGCTCATGGCACAGGTTGGGTTTGAACCTGGGTGTCACTGAGATGCACGGAAAAGGTCAACAGCTCCAAAACAGCTAATTGATTTTGGAGTCACTGTCACTTTCTTGGAGATGTGTATCTATTTTACTTTTATGACGCCTCCTTGTTCCAATCCAGCAGTAATTGCTAATGTGTTGTTAATGAAGTCAAGCAGGTAATCATGTCATTTATTTCATTATCTTAGCCTTATCTCTAATCCTATACTTTGTCCCTACGCTAAGGCAAAAAGTTGGCAAATATGGCCCTCTGGATGTTTTTGGACTACAACTCCCATAATGCATGTAGAATCATAGAATCATAGAATTGTAGAGTTGGAAGAGATTGTTTTCTGCTGCTTGAGAGACTAGAACAAGAACCAATGGATTCAAATTACAGTTGTCCCTTCATATTCTCTGGGGTTTGGTTCCAGGGTCTCCCGTGGATACCAAAATCCGTGAATATTCAAGTCCCATTATATGCAACGGCATAGCAAAATGGTGTCCCTTATATAAAATGGCAAAATCAAGGTTTGCTTTTTGGATTATTATTTTTTAAAGAATATTTTCAAGCCATGAATACTTAAATACATGAATACCAAGTCCATGAATATGGAAGGACACTGAACTAGAAGGAAGATTCTACCTAAGCATTAGGAAGAATTTTTTTCCTTTTTTTATTCCAAGAGCCATTCGACAAGTGCCATAGACTGCCTCAGAGAGTGGTGGACTCTCCTTCTTAGGAGGTCTTTAAACAAAGGTTGGGTGGGCATCTTTCTGGAGTGCTGTAGTTGTGTATTCCTGTATGACATGGGGTTGGATTAGATGGTCCTTGTGATCCCTTCCAACTCTAAGGGATCATCTACACAAGCCAGGATATGCCAGCTCCTTGCTGGCGTATCCCGGCTGCAAATTAGGCCCATTCCTCTCCTGTTACCACCTCCAAATGGGAGGAAGTCCAGATGGGCACACCGGCCCGGCCCTGCAGCCGCCACTGCAGCCATGTCCCTCGCCCTCCCGAAAGCTAGGAAGCCAGCCCGCAACATCTGACCAAGGCCCTCTGCATGCGACCAACCTTGGTCACATGCTGTGGGTCTCCTTCCTGCTTCAGCTAGAGCGAGGCAGACCAGCAGCTGTAGCTATTAGCCAGCCTACTGAGACAGTCTCCTACAGTATCGCGGGCCAAGATCTGTTTTTCCCCGGACAGAATGGATTAAAGCAGGTATTTTAATACAACAGTTTATTGGGCCCTACCTTGTCTTCCCCCTGTCTTAGCCCTGTCTTTGTGAGGACTGCCTGGTGGCAGAATGGGGCCAAAACCCTGCTTTGTCTGGACTTCAGGGCTCTAAGACAGGGGCAAGATGGGCAATATTGCCCATGTAGACAAGCCCTAAGATTTGATTAATGCCTCACCATCAGCTAGGATCCATGGGAACTGGAGGCCAGCATCGTCTTGAAGTCCATTATTACCTATCCCCACCCTAGAAGTTGCAATAAAACATTTTATCTTATTTTGGGAGGGAAGGCAACCTGTTTTAGGCCCATGAAGGGTTTTTCAAAACTAGAAATGACCGGACAAGCTGCAGCAAGCTTCTGGGCACTGTATTGAGCCTACTTATTGATTTATTTGTTTATTTCATTTACATGCCACCTTTCTCCCAGAATGGGACCCAATGGCAGCTCACAAAAACATAAAATACAACGTACAATTTTAAAAAATTACAATGAAAAGTTAAAAAGTTAAAATCATCACAATTTAAATTTATATAAAACATATAAAAGTTAAAAAAATAAAAATAAAAACACACCCCAATCAAAAACCTCTGTGCAAGCAGCTACACATGAAAAAGCCCGCTTGAATAGATATGTCTTTGCCTGCTGGTAAGAGGAAAGCAGGTGAAAGGAACGGCTACAGTTCATCCACCCCTGGGCAAGATGGACCCTTGGCCTAATCCAGAAGCACCCTACTTTTGCTTCCAAAATATGGAAATACAGTGGCAGGCTTGCTTCTTAATGCACACTCCCCTGTGCTTTTGCCCTAAAACCCACCAGCACAGGGGCCAGACAGATAGATACATATAGATATAGATGTATAAAATGAACTCTGAATGTTCAAGGAAGGGGCTTCCAACTTTCTCAATGCGTCTGGTCCTAGAGCATCCAGAAGCAAGGAGAGGAAATTTGGGTATTGCTAAAGGAGATGCGGAGCCAGCATGGTGTAGCAGTTCATGTTTTGGACTAGAACTCCAGGAGGCCAGGATTCAAATCCCCCCTCAGCCATGGAAACCCACTGGGAGATCTTAATCAAAGCGCACTCTCTCAAGCTTAGAGGAAGACAGTGGTAAACCTCCTCTAAGTAAATCTTGCCATGAAAACCCTAGGAGAAAGTGGTCATGAGTCAGAATGGATTTTAAGGCACAGAACAACAAGGTAAGGGAATCTTGGGGTGAATCCACACTACACAAATAGTGCCCATCATATCACCTCTTCACCTTCTCTTCTCCAGGCTAAACATACCCAGCTCCTTAAGCTATTCCTCCTTGGGCATGGCTTCCAGACCAGGACAAACAAGGCTGCACCAATGAGCCCACTTGAGAAGGAGCAGCCTTTGTCCCCAGACAGTCATTCTGGCAACCAGCTAACTGGCCAAAATAGGAAGGAAGGAAGGAAGGAAGGAAGGAAGGAAGGAAGGAAGGAAGGAAGGAAGGCTGGCTGCTGGCTGGCTGGCTCTAGCAGTTAGGAGAGAGGGATCTCACTGTACCCATCCAAGGCATTTGCCTTTTGCTTGCTTGAGTTAATTTTGGGGGGAAACTCACCTAAGATGAGTGACTATTTAGAGACCTGAACTATAGGAAGGGCAAGAAACAGACAGATTGGAACACAAATGGGCCTGGGGATCATCAATGGCCAGGAGTCTAGTGTGGACTTTCCACAGCTGCCACCCAAACGTCACCCACTGGGCCTGCTCTCCCTTCTGGTTCTTCTTTCCAGGTGGGACGTTTAAAGCAATACCTGGATTTGCTGCACCATGTTCCGTAGCTGCACCAGGAATTCTTTGGCTTCCTTTGCTCTGTCTGAGAGGCCATTCAGTGCTTGGGACAGCTGGCTCTGCAGGAAGGAAGGAAGAAGAAAAAGAAAAAAGAGAAGTTAAAAGGGCCCTCATCCCTACATTGTGATGATTTAAAACTTGAGTTGAACTTGGAATCCTGTGCTGTTAGTACTGGTATACACAGGTGAAAAGGTCCTGAAGTTACCCACCTCTCACAGCCTTCCATTTGAGTTAATAATAGTTTCCCCAGCTAATAAGAGATCATGGGTGGGCTCCCCATGGCCCCCCCACAGACCCCCCACCCACCTCTTCGGGTAACACTTCCACAAGGGAACTTAAGCACACATAAGACACCAAAAGGATTCCAGCCTGTAAAATGTGAGCCATGGGTTTGTCATCCTATACAAAACCTTGATGTTCAAGAACAAGGTAAAGCAGTCTCAACTGGCATCTACTGGCATGCCTGCCTGTCACACTTAAACTTATCTTCAGATCTGATAACATGGGATCTGTGTGCATGGATCCACAATGTGAGTTGCAAATGGACGCTCATGCCATTTTGTTGTACATCTGGTTGCACTGAAGGCTGCCCAAACAAGGCCTTTTGGGCTTCACTGTACAAAGCACAGATTTCAAGGGAAGAGACTTTAATGGAGAATTGAATGTTTATAGCTTTCCTTTGGGAATGGGGGCGGGGGCGGCAGGAGGTGAAAACTGAGCTCTCTGCGTGCATGAACACCCTCTCACTGTAACATCCAAACCCACACAACACAGATCTGTAGGCTTTTGACTCCAACAACATCACTTTTGTTTCCCCTGCATGGTTTTTTAAAATATTTGCTTGAAGAAGCCAGTGAGATCTAAAAGCTAGCATCAAGGGGTTGTTGGGTTTTTGCTTTTTGTTTGGCCTAATAAAGGTAACACCATTATTATTTTTTGTTTTTAATGGTCAACACATCAAATCTGGTTAGTATTTGTAAGGGAGACTGCCAGGGAATATCAGGTGCTGTAGGCTAGTATCTCAGAGGAAGGGACTGGCAAATGTCCCCTGAATAAATCTTGCCAAGAAAGCCCCTGGTAGGGTCACCATAAATCAGAGTCAGCTTGAAAGCACATACAACAGCACAGCTATTCATCCATTAAATGTTCCTATTACCCTACACTGTCCCTGATTCCACCCAAGCCTGACCTAGGTAATTTAGTTGGCAACTTTCCCTGCAAAGAGGCAGACCATTTCCGAGCTGACATTTCCTTGTCTATTTTTTGCATAGTCTTAGTAGAAAACCTCTTTCCATTAAGGCAGTAGTTTGATTGCTGGGGGTGGATAGGAAGGAGACAGTAAATGGAGCCTGGGTTGCTGAAATGCACACATTCCTGTGATTACCAGCTTCTGCTCCATGCAATCAATTGCTTCCCCATTATGTAAATTGGGCACCATGGAGATGATTCACTGCATGCATGGCTGAATCCAGAGGTGCATCAGTGCAGACCGACTGCCTGGTTGGAGAGATGGAGGGAAGACAGTTTTGCAAAGACAAGAGGGAGGAGGAAGATGGATTCCAGGAAAATGCAGAGGCAGCAGCCCACAGAAGCTCAGAGAAGGAAAAACAACTTGTGTGTGTGCGCACACATGTGTGCATGCACCCACCTGCTTACAAATCACCTGTTGACTTATGGTGACCCCGTGAATTTCAGAGAGTTTTCTTAGGCAAGGAATCCTCAGAGGTGGTTTTGCCAGTTCCTTCCTCTGAAATAGTGCCTTACACCACCTGGGATTCCTTGCCAGTCCTTCTGGTCTTGGGGAAGGTTCTTCTTTTTGGACTGCCACTCCCAGAAGAGTGACAGTCCAAAGAGGCACCTTTCAAATTTGGGGGAAAGGGACTAAGGACAGAGCTTGTGTGTTTATGTGCCTTCAAGTGGCCTGTTGACTTATGGCCGCCCCATGACCTTCAGAGGGTTTTCTTAGGCAAGGAATACTCAGAGGTGTTTTTGCCAGTTCCTTCCTCTGAAATAGAGTCTATAGCACCTGGTATTCATTGGTGGTATCCTATCCAAATACTAATCAGGGCTAACCCTGCTTAGCTCCTAAGGATCAGGTGCCTTAAGGTATTTAGGGTAAAACAACTTGGCAGAGCGTTAATCCATCAAGTGTCTTTGGTCCTTCCCATCAGAAAGAACAGGTCTTCTTGCTGCTTTTGCTTCTAGCTGCCATCCTCTAGCACACTCAGCCCCAACCTGGACCCTGAAGATGTGTATGGACTCCAAATCTCATAATCCCCAGTTGCAGCACAAGTAATCTCCCAGATCACTGTGCCCCTTTCTATCCACTCCTCCAAGGCTAGGTTGCTGATCTCACACACAAACTGTACTGTCTCTTAGTTCATGTGCTAGTTCCAGATCCATACTCCATTTCTAGACGGTAGTGCAGACAGTGGGAACTGGTGACTTCCATAAGTGGTGAGATGAAGAATCCCTCCTGGGCTTTAGTCTGGGCTGAGGGGGTACATCAAGAAGATAGAGTGTTACTTTACACTCACAGAGCTCCCTGATGGTTCTGCATTAGTGAATTCCAACACTGCAACTGAACGTGCAAAGGTGAAATGCATGAGTACAATGCACAAAGGCACACCTACATGTGCAGTGGACAATGGCAACACAGGTACAGTGGCACCACTTCAACCTTCAACTGAATAGACATTCATATCAGACAAAAGTGTCCAACCACTTCTGTAAAGGGACTTACACCTGCCTAGAATCATTTTGAAGTACCATTTTGGTCGTCCTCCTCTGGACACGCTCCAGCTTCTCAATATCCTCCCTGAATTGTAGTGCCCAGAACTGGACACGGTATTCCCAGTGAGGTCTGACCAAAGCAGAATAGAGTGGCACTATTACTTTCCTCAATCTAGACGCTATACTTGTATTGATACAGCCTAGAATTGCATTGGCTTTTTTAGCTGCTGCCACATGTTCAGCTTGTGGTCCACTAAGAATCCTAGATCCTTTCTGGATGTACTGCCATCAAGCCAGGTGTCACCCATCCTATATCTGTCCATTTCATTTTTGCTCTCCAAGTGTAGTATCCTACATTTCTCCCTGTTGAAATTAATTTTCCTAGTTTTGGCCCAGCTTTCTAATCTGTTGACATCATTTTGGATTCTGATCCTGTCCTCTGGGCATTAGCTAACCTCTTAATTTGGTGTCATCTGCAAACTGGGTAAGCATACCTTCTATTCCCTTATCCAAGTCTAATAATGATGTCTAATAAGATGTTGAATAGCACTGGGCCCAGGACAGAACCCTGTGGCACCCAACTGGTCACTTCTCTCCAAGATGAAGAGGAGCCACTGGTGACCACCATTTGGATTCAGTCAGCAACCACCAGGTTGCCAGCCTTGGATTTGAAAGGAGTGATCCAAACTGGTAAACATATAGCCAAAATAAGCTTAATACACCAAATAGCTCCTTTAAAGTTTGGACTAAAACTCATGGTGGATTTTCCACCCCATAGGCATAAGAGGGGCCAGCTGCCACTGACTGTAGAACCCAGTTCTTTAGCAACCCAGGTGGGCCTGCCTCTTCCACTGCTATCCCTTTCTGTTGGAAACACTACAATGGAATTGCTGGCACAGACCTGAGCTGTGGAGCCCGAATTCTCCTGATACCTGAGGCAAGAAACAAAGTGCCAGCTCCGCAACCCCACTGTCCTTTTGTCAGCACAAAAACACACATACACACCAACACTTTGACAGAGGCCAAGATGGCTCTATGTGGTCTTCCAGATCATAGAATCATAGAGTTGGAAGAGACCACAAGAGCCATCTAGTCCAACGCCCTGCTATGCAGGAATGCACAATGTGCTGCAACAGGGGATTATGAGATTTGCAGTCCACATACATCTTCAGGGGGGCAGTCCAGATGTTACTGAACTACAAGGTATATTTTTCCACATTTGGTAGACCATGGATGACATCCTGTTTATGGCTGCTGCCACACTGCAGAAATAATGCAGTTTGACACTGCTTTAACTGCCAGGGCTCAGTGCTATGGAATTCTGGGACTTGTAGTTTTCTGAGATATTTAGCCTTCTCTGTCAGGGAGCTCTGGTGCCACAACAAACAGCAAACCCCAGGATTCCATAGGATGGAGCCATGGCAGTTAAAGTTAGAATACTCCTGAGAAATGGCCATCCAACCTCTGTTTAAAAGCTTCCAAAGAAAGAAACTATTCCAGAACACGGCCTCACAGCCCAGAAAAAAACCAAGGAAAATCTACATTCTAGCTTGTCGATATCTTTCTTGAACTGTTGTGTCCAGAGGTCATCATGCTTAAGTCATCATGATGCCATCATGCTTAATGACAATCACCAGGGCCTGCCCTCTGTAATATCACAAGGGGTCATCACTAGGTATGAGGCATTGACCTTAAAACCTCAGGGGCTGGTACAGTCCTGACCTGGGAACCTTATCTGTGGACCATGAGAGCCCTGGATCAATTGCACCAATAGAACCATTACTAACCATTGCAGTGGACACAAACTACAGGAAAAGAGAATCCACCTAAACATTAGGAAGACCTTCCTGAAGGTAAGAGCTATTCAACAGTGGAATGCACTGCCTGGGAGTGTGGTGGAGTCTCCTTCTTCGGAGGTTTTTAAACGGAGGCTGGATGGCCATCTGTTGTGAGTACTTTGTGTATTCCTGAAAGCCAGGGAGTTGGACTAGATAGCCCTTGGGGGTCTCTTCCAACTCTATGATTCTAAGCTGGCCCTGATTACAAAGGTCTCTATTGGATGCTCTAGACCAGTGGTTCCCAAACCTTGGTCCTCCGATGTTTTGGACTTCAGGTCCCCCAGAATCCTTGAACATCACCCAAGCTGGCTGGGACTTCTGGGTGCTGAAGTCCAATACATCTGGAGGACCAAAGTTTGGGAACCACTGAGAGAGAGAGAGAGAGAGATCTTTTCTGTTTGAGTTCAGAAAAGAAAAAGGAGACAAGCAAAGCCCATTCCATGCGTGCTGATGGGAAATTCATCTAAGTTAATGCTCTTTATTTCTCATTCTCCCTCCCTCCCTGGTTCCCTGGAATTGTAGGTGGTTATCTGAGAGATTAGAAGGGAGGAGGGAAGGGGCAAGGGCTTGGCTTTAATGAATTGGAAAAATGACCTTAACTGCTTCCCCTGTAATGCATTCCTTTGCTGCTTCTTTTTTCTGGATAATTCATAGCAATGTCATCACTGAGACCCTGGGCTAATTGGTCAGAGGGTCCTCTAATTAAAATAGCATCATGCATCAGCTCTGCTCCAGCTCAACTCCCTTCTCCACCCCATCCCCAAGTAGGGTGGCAAGCACAGTGGAGTTGTCACAATGGAGATTATCAGATGCATTAAAAGTGGTGTTACACAAATGCCAGGATATCACAAAAGGGCTCCCTCCCCCCATGTTATGCACCCGTTCTGCTACCGTTCCACCAGCATTGCTTTTTATTGACGGGATAAGCCCTCAATAGATCCCCATTCTGTTTTCGTCACGTATGTTCCTGCGAGCAAAAAGTTGCCCCGTTATGCTGGCGGGATCCCAGCATCAATGGGAAGTCCCTGCCAGAACACTTCCGGGTAAGATCGGGACATCCAGTTAAGTGACACACTTTTTATGACCCTCCCCGGGTTACTTCTACCTTTTAAAGTGTGTTTTTGTGGTTGCTGTAATTTTTTTGTGTTATTTTTATTTCTTAATTTCCCACGCTCGCGTCTTCTCACAAGAATCCATGGGTTTTCGATCCAGGAAGTGAAGGGAGCTCCGTTAGAGCTTCATTCACTCCTGTGCTGCTGGAACGAGGGGAGAGGAGGTAAGTGTGATAGGGAGGGTGACTGTGGTGTGACAGGAACAGGACAGGGGCAGGAGTGGAGATTCTGGGACAGGAAGGCTTTTTTCGTTCCTGTCTGAAAATTTCCCAAGTTTCAGGGCCAAGATTTTCCGTGGAGGGTTAGTAGAGTCTGGGTGTCAAACTGTTTGTGGTTTAATTTGTTGCTATTTGCCTGAATCCTGTTGGTTAGCCCCAACCAGATTCGATACGTAGAATCCACAGCTGAATAATGAGACAGCACATAGTTAAATCCCATTGATTTAATGGGTCCACTCACAGGGTTGCCAGACTGAAAACTGGAGAGAACTCCTGCATCTTTCATGGTTGCGCACACAAAACGGAGACTTGGGGACAGGTCCTGAGATCTGGCCAACCTACTGCTTCCACGTGCAGGCGTGCCCTAAATATAGCGTGCTTGTGGTCCTGGCCATAAATCTGCCCAGCGGGGCGTTAAATAAGTAATGGAGTTTTACATTATTTCCTCTGGAATACACACCAGGCATGAGGTCACCATCTAAACTATTCATTGACAGCTTTCACCTTCCTTTTCAGGCAGGTGGGTCACAGAGCAGCTTTCGAGGGAGAAAGAAAACTGGCCCATGGGAGGGGAGGAGTGTTTGGTTTGGTTTTTAAATCCCCAAGAATCCTGTTAAACTCCCCGTCTCCCCCTCCTCTTCTTCATCATCCCTTTGGTTTTTCCAACCCATTAGGGGATGCCAGCACATTAGGAGCCTCCGCTTTGGCTACTGTTCCGAAAAGACCCCTCTGCCTCCACTGACTCTTTCTCCTCTGAGCTCCAATGACCTTGAAGAAGCCAGGACGTGGAAAGGCATTCTGTGTGTGGGGGTTCTGGGTGAGGAGGCTGCCTAGCTTGTCCTTTTGTGCCCAGATGCCAAGTGGGGCTAGTCTGGGGGTGGGGGGGGGGAGGAGAGAAATGGGATTACTGGAGCAGAGCAGTGGGAACCCCTGGGGAAAGGAGAGAAGGAAGGTGCAGGCAAGGAAGGGGGGAAGGCGGAGAGGTGGAAGGGGGAGAAGGAGAAACCCAGAAGGAGGACTAGCAGAGACCACCACCACCACCTGAAGGGGCCTGAAGTCCAAATGCAAACAGGGGAAAGCAGACCAAGAAAGGAAGAAGGCCGAAGGCTAAGAGCCCACACTGGAGTTGTGTAGTGTACATTTTGCACATGGAGCTACGTACTCATTGTGCTAGGCATCTTTGAATGGAATGCTGCACAAATGGAATGCACACATGTACACATCCATCCCAAATCACACCTGAGTGCAAATGGCATGCACAACTAGGTTTCTGCAACTCGGAGCTGAACACAAACCTTATGCATCAGTCAAAAAGAATCAATAAATCATCTGTATGATTTTCTCTTTCTGCCAAAGACGATTACTTTGGTCTTTTCTATACGAGGGGGAGGGGAAATATGAACGTGTCTGAAAAAGTAGGCATTTGCAACTATGCAACCTGTCTTCACGGTCAAAAGACCCCCCCCCTAAACTCCACATGACCCCTAGCCAAGATGGCAGCCACAAGTGATTTACTTGCATGTGATTTACTCATGATTTTAAATCTTCCACTGCTATGTTTTTTTAAAAAAGTTTCCCAAGGTGCACACAAGTGATGGTTCATATTTCCCAAAAAAGAAAGGGGAAAAAAAGAGTATAAGATCACCGTTTGATTGACTTAGCCAAAAATGCAACATGGCAGCCGCAGGTGCTTTCCCTGTTTGCTAGCCCTGCCCCCATCCTCATCCAGCCAATCAGATTACGCTACCTGTTCGTATCTGTACGAATGCGGGTGTTCAAACAATCACAAACTCACATGTCATATGGACCTTTAAAAAAAAAATCCAGACGAAGCAACAGTGGATTTGGCTGCCCCCATTCCAAATGACACGTATTTGTGCAAATGTCCATATTAACGGATTACCTTCTGTTTGTATGCCGTTCATATTATTTTGACTGTATAGACAAGACCTTTAGATTTGTTATTATTAATGACCAGGCCATTTCCCATATGGTAAACGCTGAAATGTCTTAGCAGTCATCTCAGACCAACTTGAGATGTTGAAAGGAGAATCACAGCATCTGCATATAATAATATGTCAACTGCTTTGTTTAGAATTTTTGGCATAGGCTAATCCTGATTTTGGAGCAAAACAGCAGTATCATTGATATATAAATTAAAAAAAATGGTACTAAGATCTCTCTCTCTCTCTCTGGCTTTTCTTCGCAAATGAAGATTCAGGAAGGACTCATCCCGCGCTTTCTGCAAGCGTGCTGATGACTAAAAAGGCCAATCCGAGATAAACAAGTCCGGTTGCAGAAAGCACAGCAGAAGGTCTCCTTGGGTGATGTTTTTAAGTTGTGATTCTTTCTGCGTTGTCGTTTCTCTTCAAGATTTGTTTGGCGTGAGTTCTCAAATAAGGCTGCAGCATTGTGGATAGTGCGTCTCCATGCCTCCTGATATGAGGCCAGGGCGGACCACTGTTGGTGATCAATTTGGCCGAGCCTGAGATGTTGTTTCAGGGAGTCTTTGTATCGCTTTTTTGGAGCACCCCTCTTACGCTGACCTGTGGCGAGTTCACTGTAGAGTACTATTTTTGGGAGGCGATGGTCCTCCATCCTAGAAATGTGCCCTGCCCAGCGCAGCTGTGTTCTCAATATCATGGCCTCAATGCTGGTGATCCCTGCTTGCTCAAGGACTATACAGCCTTGTCAAACCCCTTTGTATGTAGGGATTGTGTCTGTCAGGGCAAGACTTGCCCTTGTTCTAACCTTTAAAGATGGCATCAGTCAAAAATGACCAAACACTTCTAGGCACCACAATTCAAGAAGGATATTGACAAGCTAGGACGTGTCCAGAGGAGGGCGACCAGGATGGTGGGAGGTCTGGAAGCCATTATGCCCTCTGAGGAGTGGCTTAGGGAGCTGGGCATGTTTAGCCTAGAGAAGAGAAGGTTGAGAGATGATATGACAGCCATGTTTAAATATTTGAAGGAAGGTCATATTGAGGATGGAGCATGCTTGTTTTCTGCTGCTCCAGAGACTAGGACACAGAGCAATAGACTCAAATGACAGGAAAAGAGATTCCACATAAACATTAGGAAGACCTTCCTGAGAGTAAGAGCTGTTTGGCAGTGGAATATTCTGCCTGGGAGTGTGGTGGAGTTTCCTTTTTGGGAGGTCTTTAAACAGAGGCTGGATGGCCAACTGTCAGGGGTGTTTGATTGTGTATTCCTGCAGGGCAAGGGGTTGGACTAGATGGCCCTTGTGGTCTCTTCGAACTATGATTCTATAAAGCGGTGCTGCTAAAAGTGGCAATCGTCCATGGACTGAGGCTGATCTATGAGCCATCAGCTCCTGGTCCTCAAAGAGTTTCCAGGAATGAAAGAAACAATGGTAACCAAAGGGCAGGAATATGGTGCCGATCCCTGCTAGCATTGCCTGGTTTTATCTGTATAATCAAGATATTGTCCACATTCACAAACTACATGGTGAATACATTTCTGTCTTTATGAAAGGGGAAATATTTTTTGCATCTTGTTCAGTCTATATAAAAGGAAAGGCCTTCTGACCTTAAGACACGGGAACATCTTGCATAAAAAGAGATACTTGCCAGCCCTATAAGGGATAAGCTTTCTAGCCCTCAAATAAGGGGTATATACCTTCTCATAGGGGACACCTGGCAACCCTAGTCCCCTGCTACATTGTTGTTGTCATTGTGTGCCTTCAAGTCATTTCCAATTTATGGCATTCTTAAGGTGAACTTATCATGGGGTTTTCTGAGGCTGAGAGTGTGTGATTTGCCCATGGTCACCCAGTGGGTTTTTATGGCCAAGCAGGGATTTGAACCCTGGTCTCTGGAGTCGTAGTCTAACACTCAAACCACTATGCCATGTTGGCTCCTACATTAGAAGAGCAAAATCCCCAGCCTCCTGCATCCGATAGCCTGAAAAACACTGCCAGAGAAGAACTTAGCCATTTGTAAGACACCATCAGGATTCCAGGAGTTTCCACTATTTTTTTCCAGAGGAAAACGGGTTACTTCAAGATGGGATGTACACTCTTCCAAATGTGACCAAATAAAAATGTACACATATTAACCTGTATACATTTGGGTGTGGATTTTGGGTCCACGCCATGCCTTCTACCAGCCTATTTTACCCATTTATTTTATCCACCCACCCCCCATCTCTTTTCCTCTCCCTCTTTCACCCCTTCATGTGCTAACACACTCCTCCACATCTGGACCAGAATCCTGTTGGAGGCACAATAGTTGTATTGGATTCACAGCTGTGCAAGCAATAAATTGAGTGAGTGTAACTGTGGAAAATGCAGTTCTGCATAACTGTAACATAGCAAAAGTATTTTCAGGGGAGCCTCTGACACGACACAATTCTAGCATATGATTCCACGTTGGCTGCTGCCATATTGCAGAAATAATGCAGTTTGACACCCCTTTAACTATCACAGCTCCATCCTATAGAATCCTGGAGTTGTAGTTTGTTGTAGCACCAGAGCTCTCTAACAGAGAAGGCTAAATATCTCACAAAACTACAAATCCCAGAATTCCATAGCATCAAGCCATGGCAGTTAAAGTGGTGTCATATTGGATTATTCTTGCAGTGTGGCAACAGCCTTTAAATACCATGACATTTTATAGAATCCTGGGATTTGCAATTTAGGGATGGGCATTTATAATTCTCAGCTGGAGAGGTCCTCTAGTACCTCGCCAAACTACAAATCCCAAGATTCAACATCCTCTCCTGAAAAGATTTCCAGTGTTGAGGTTGCTGTCTTTGGGAAAAGCCAGAAAGAGGAGAGGGCATTTGCTAATTTTCACCGCATTTGTACCTGTAGCACTTAATGAATGAATTTAGCATTCATGCGGTCCCCCTGCCCCACCCCAGCCCACACTTTATACTTTATTTGACTTTTGTCTGATGAGCAAAATAGCATTCCAAAAGCATCCTGTCTATGGACTTTGGTTGGCTGAACACTTTCAGGGAATTCAGTGGAAGATGCAAGTGTGTGTGTATGTAAGAATATACCCAAATATGAACGCAGCAAGTAAGAAACATACCATCTCCCTACCTCTCTGCCTTGAACAGGATTGTCTAGTGCCATTCCCTGAACTACAGCACTCGAGTTCTCTGGCAAAGAGGCCAAAATGCCTCACAGAACAACAAATCCCAGAATTCTATAGGATGGAGCGACAGTCCCCTACAGATTATGTTGCACTACAACTCCTATCATCCCAGCTATGCTGGCTTCAGGGCGCCATAAGACTCTTTTATCTTTTTTACAAAACAGGACCACCTGGCACCTGAATATATGCTTTCAAACACCACAGGCCTACCGCACAGCAGGGTCTGTTTGCTTTCTGCAGAGTACAGCTGGAATAAATTATTTTCACTCCCCTGTGTTTTGGCTGACTGAACTTTCTAAGTAGCACTATTTGTTCTGACACAGTATGTGCTGTTCAATGGCTTTGGCTTTGAAAATGGCATCAGAATCCCTTGCTTGGTTTATGGGTTCAATAATACTCCGATCTCTTCTTGCCACACAGAGCCCCTCTCTCAACCTGACTTGCATCTCAGTTCCCAACCTGTCTCCATTTTGTTTGCTTTAAACACAAGCCCAAGGGAAAGAAATTTGAAAGGCAGAGTTTGGAGCAGGGAGCAAACCACCAGAAGTGAAGTGATGGTTGTTGCCAAATGATGAATATTCCTATGGGACCTTAAAGATCAACGCGGTTTGACTTCTGGGCTTCTCCATGCTGCAAAACGATAGCAGCCTGGTACTACTTTAACTGACAGGGACCCCCTTCTACAGAATGCTGGGATTTGTAGTTTAAGTGAGGCATTTAGACTTCTCTGCTAGAATCATAGGCTGGCAAATTCTTAGTGACATAGCACATGCCTAAGTCATGCTCTGCATGTGGGGTAAATTATTTGCCATGGTGCAACAGTCATATTCGTTGACAGTAGGGGAAGCAAAATTCTGCATGTAACAATGTTGCACTTTGCAGTTGTGCATCTGCAGTTTCACATTGCAGTTGGGGATTGCGTATTGTGGTTGCACATTGCACACTGCAGCTGTACACTGCAGTTGTACATTGTGCATTGGGACTGTGCATTGTACAACTTTATTTATTTATTTATTTATACCCCGCTCTTCAGCCACAAGGCTATCAAAGCAGCTTACAAATTGTTTTAAGCAATAGCTATTTACACATCTACACCGCATTAAACAGTTTCCAATGTGCGTTAGCTAATTGCCCCCCACAAGCTGGGTACTCAATTTACCGACCTACGAAAGGATGGAAGGCTGAGTGAACCTTGGAGCCCGCTGGAATCGAACTTGCGATGTGGTGGCTTGCAGTACTGGCATTTAACCACTGCGCCACCAGGGCCCTCAGTCCTTGACATAGAAGATGTATTGCACAATGTTGTTATTCTGCATGGGGGTGCATAGTGCTGGTGTAGTATATCTCCACATGTGGATATTTATACTACACTGAGGAGGAATTGGATTGCAACCACAGAATCACAGAGCTGAAAGCGACCACAAGGACCATCCACTCCAACCCCTTGCTAGGTACCACCAGCTTCCCAATGGTATATAGTTGAGAACAGAGCGAACTAGAGCATTCTGGCAAAGAATTCTAAGTCCCACCCCTCCAAAACTACAAATTCAAGGATTGCATAGGATGGAGCCATGGCAGTTAAAGTGGTATCCAACTGTACAACTGTGCATTCCAGGTCACTTTGGGTTTTCCAAGCAGCCTCAGGGCAGAAGCCAGGTGACAGATGCAACACAGTTTGCCTGCCATGAGTTTCTTCCTTTGGAAAACTTCATGAATGGAGCTGTTAAAATATTTAGTCAACCTGGGATTTGGCCTGGAAAGAAATCAGCTTCTTGTCTTTGCAGCAAGGTGGCTTTTCCCTGTGGGGAAGAGCTATAGAACATACATGCTGGTGAACTTAGAACAACAAGATCTTCCCAGCTGCCTAGCAGAAACATGAGTGCATAACATAAATCTCCACATGTGGAGTTATGGGTGGATGTTGTTATGCAACTGTTGACCTGACTGGAAGCATTGCACAATGGAATGCACATCTGACCATACAACAAAATGCACAATTAAATGTGTAATGGCACCAGATGTGCAACTCAATTCCTGCATCCTTGAACTTTATGCAAAGCAGCAACCCTTCCAGGATTAAATGGTATACACACACACACACCAGACACCAGTTTCCCACCTCCAGGAGAATGAAGCTACTGTCATCAATAACATTTGCTTTGCTTTGTATTCTTATTTGTTGTGTGTGTTCAAGTCATTTCTGACTTATGGCAGTACTGTACTAAGTCGAACCTAACACAGGGGTTTTTCTGGGGCTCATTTATACGAGGCAATAAAATATAGATTGATGCGTACTAACACCAGTTCACAGCAGCTTTCATTTGTCTCCACTTTTTCCCCCCAAGATGGCAGGCATGCAAGGCCATACGCGTTTGCGTTTGCTGTTCAAACAGGCATGCCTGCGAATCGAGATGGAGGGCATGAGTGAATTACAGTCATCCCTTCACATTCGCGGGGGTTCCGTTCCGCGGACCCCCGCGAATGTGAAAAATCCGCGAATAACTACACCCCTCCCCCTCCCTCCCCAGGCCTTCGCGGGGCCTTCCTAGGCCCCGCGGAGGCCTCACCGGCCCTCCTTCCCACCCTCCCCGGGCCTTCGCGGGGCCTTCCTAGGCCCCGCGGAGGCCACACCGGCCCTCCCTCCCACCCTCCCTGGGCCTTCGCGGGGCCTTCCTAGGCCCCGCGGAGGCCTCACCGGCCCTCCCTCCCACCCTCCCCGGGCCTTCGCGGGGCCTTCCTAGGCCCCGCGGAGGCCTCACCGGCCCTCCCACCCACCTTCCCCGGGCCTTCGCGGGGCCTTCCTAGGCCCCGCGGAGGCCTCACCGGCCCTCCCTCCCACCCTCCCCGGGCCTTCGCGGGGACTTCCTAGGCCCCGCGGAGGCCTCACCGGCTCTCCCTCTCACCCTCCCCGGGCCTTCGCGGGGACTTCCTAGGCCCCGCGGAGGCCTCACCGGCTCTCCCTCCCACCCTCCCCGGGCCTTCGCGGGGACTTCCTAGGCCCCGCGGAGGCCTCACCGGCCCTCCCTCCCACCCTCCCCGGGCCTTCGCGGGGACTTCCTAGGCCCCGCGGAGGCCTCACCGGCCCTCCCTCCCACCCTCCCCGGGCCTTCGCGGGGACTTCCTAGGCCCCGCGGAGGCCTCACCGGCCCTCCCTCCCACCCTCCCCGGGCCTTCGCGGGGACTTCCTAGGCCCCGCGGAGGCCTCACCGGCCCTCCCTCCCACCCTTCCCGGGCCTTCGCGGGGCCTTCCTAGGCCCCGCGGAGGCCTCACCGGCTCTCCCTCCCACCCTCCCCGGGCCTTCGCGGGGCCTTCCTAGGCCCCGCGGAGGTCTCCCCGGCCCTCCCTCCCTCCCTCCCCAGGCCTTCGCGGGGCCTCCGGAGGGCCTCCGGGCGTCCCGCGAAGGCCTCCCCACCCCTCCCCAGGTCTTTCACGGGGCCTCTGGAGGCCCCGTGTCGCGGTTTTGGGGGGGCCCGGGGGGGGCCCTCCCAAAACCGCGAATAACCGAAACCGCGAATGTCAAGTTCGCGAATGTGGAGGGACAACTGTACTCATGTTTTTATTTTCACCAGTTGCCACAGCAGAACAGTATTTTTTTAAAGCATATCCAGGGTGTAGAAATGCGATATTCCACTTAAATAAACAGAAAAAAAGAGAGAGAAGGCTGTTTCATCACCTCAGCACATGATTGCTACAGCAAAAATCCAACATGGTGGTTCTGGGCACTTGCCTTGCCAGCAAGCTCCACCCCCTGCGTATGTCCAACCAATCAGCTTTCCACATCCGCTCTTATCGGGAATGCTCAGCAAAGCAAACCAGTTGTCCCAATGAGTGGGAATGTGCATTTCCTTCGGGGGGGGGGGGAGTAAAAATATGGGGAAACTCACAAAGGCTTTTCCTGTAGAGTATTTGGAGTTTTGGGGGGTCCTCCTTCTGAATATGGCAGACTGATGCGGGATCCCATTTGGACAAAATGTATTCTCCTCGAATTCTATGAGGAGTATTTTCGCTGTATAGACAAGCCCTTGGCAAGATTTGTTCAGAGGGGGTTTGCTTTTGCCTTCCTCTGAGGCTGAGAGAGTGTGACTTGTCCAGAGTCACACAGTGGGTTTCCATGGCCGAGCAGGGATTTGAACCCTGATCTCCAGAGTCATAGTTCAACGCTCAAACCGCTACACCACGCTGGCTCTTATTACTGCACTAAAAGGCAGGCAGCTTTAACGAGCTTTTGCCACTTTTAATATTTGCAATCTCCAGAGATTGAGGGTTTAGCAGTGGGGGGGGGGTTGACCCTGGAGGAGGTAATTTGCAGCAATTAGCACCCAGCCACAGTCATTCCACAACTGCCTGTGGATGGGTCACATCTGCCTTCTTATGAAGAGGAGCAAAAGAGGCAGCCAGACCAATTTGTGTCAAAGTCATAACACCCCCATGCTGGGAAGGATGGTGGTGAGTTCTTCCTATAACCACATGCCAGAATTCCTCTGTCAAGAAAACAGCATAATTGTACTCCACCCTGCAAAAATAATGCAGTTTGATACTGCTTTCACTGCTGGAGCCCAATGTTATGGAATTCTGAGATTTGTAGTTTTGTGAGATATTTAGCTTTTTCTATCAGAGAGACAAATCCCAGGATTGTCCATAGGATGGAGCCATGATAGTTAAAGCGGTATCAAACTACATTATTTTTGTATTGTAGACAGGCCCATTGAGGCAGCAGAACTTGCCTGTTCTACTCTTTAATGGATTTCTGCTCTGAATTAATGGCAGCTTCCATTTTGTAATTGATTGATAGCAATGCAGAATCCAGAGCTTGGAGGGCAAGGAAATGCCACCACTGTGCTATGAGAAAGAGCCCCCAAACCCATGACATCTTGGGGGCAGCACTCTCCATCAGCTAACCCTGCAATAGGAGATAAGATTCCTTGTATTTGCTTTTCTTGAATCTCCTGCCAATCAGTTGTATTGGAAGCTGCAAAATTAAGTGGCATTATTCAGCTGGAGATTCTGCAAGATCTAATAAGTTCTGTTTGGTCTCTTTGCAAAAAAAAAAAAAAGATAGGGCCTTCATTAGTGTCTACCGTTTGAAATAAATAAGGTTTATTGATTTTACACTGGAGATTATTAAAAATGCACTACAGGGATGACAGGAGATCGCCAAAGGGCTCTCTTTTCAGATGATGTCATCCTTGTCTCGTCTTGCTCCCATGTCCCCTCCGTTCCATCTGCATTCATTTCTATTGACGGCTTAAGCTATCAATAGATCGCCCGTTCCATTTCTATAACAAAATCACAGGCTTGTGAAGAGGTGTCCTGTTATGCTGGCACTATGCCAGCCACAGTGGGAGGTCCCTGCTGGACACTTCTGGGAGCAATCAGGACAAGAAGGTAAGTGACACCCATTTTTTCCCCTCCCCAGGTTACTTGTTATTTTTAAAGTGTGTTTTGGGCCTTAGGTTTTTATTTTGACATTTGGTTTTGTTTTTCTTTTTAAATTTTCTGTGCGATTGTTCTCTCGCGAGAACGGGCGGGACATGCTTTACGGGACGTGAATGCAGCTTTATGACAGCAGCATTCCCTCCCGGACGGCCGAGGGGCGGGGAAGCAGTTCTTATAGCGTCATAAGGTAGGTGTCTGGAAAAAAAGTATTTAAAATGGAACAGGGGTGGGAGTGCGGCGGGAGTCAGTCGGGTGTGGGGGGTGGCGAGACAGGGACACTATCAGACGGTTCGTCTAATAATCTCCACATGTTGAGCCATCATGAATTTCAGGTCATTTCTGCCTACTCCTATGGATGCCTACCTTTTCTGCACAGTTATAATGGTATGAATCCACTTTAACTGCCATGGCAACATCCTATTGAATCCTGGGGTTTGCAGTTTAGGGAGGGTAGAGAGCCAGTGTGGTATAGTGGTTTGAGCATTGGACGATGACTCTGGAGATCAGGGTTCGAATCACTGCTTGGCCATGGAAACCCACTGGATGACTTTGGGCAAGTCACACGCTCTCAGCCACAGAGGAAGGCAAGGGCAAACTGCCTCCGAACAAATCTTTCCAAAAAAACCTTGTGATAGGGTAGTGTTAGGGTCGCCATAAGTCAGAAATGACTTGAAGACACACAGTAACAATGTAGGACACCTAGGGCTTATCTAGATGAGAGGATATAATGTGGATTCCTGCACATTCTTGCAAATTCGCAGCAGCATTCATTTGTCTCCGTGGTCTTTTGGCAAAATTGATAGTATGCAAAGCTATCTATGTTTGAAGTGCACACATCTGCGAATCAAGATGGTGGCCAAGTAAATTAGTATGTTATTTTTCTGCACACGTTGTCACTGCCACACTGTATTTTTTTTTTTAACTTTAAAGCTAAGGTGCACAAGTGTGACCTGCTTAAAAATGCTATTTGGTTGCAAAAAAATGCACGATCAGGAATGCAAAAATCCAAAATGGTGCTTCTGGCTACTTCCTTGCTGGCAAGCCCGCCCCCCACAGACATCCAACCAATCAGCTTTCCACATCCACCCTCGCTGAGAATGTGCAGTAATGCAAATCAGTTGTCCTAACGAACGGTAATGTGCATTCCCACACATTATTTTTAAAACTTCAAGAAAAGCCATGAAGGCTTTTCCCACGTAGTTTTTGGATTCCCTTCGCTCCAAATACTGTGTATCTCCTGTGGATCCTGTGGAGACAAAAGGTATTCTCCTCGTATTCTATGCGGAGTATTTTCACCGTCTAGACAACATCCTGGAGTAAATCAGGTCTGAACTCTTACTAGAAGATGGCTAAACTGAGGCTATTGTAAAGTCGAAGGCTTTCACAGCCAGCATCCATAGGTTTTTTGTGGTTTTTTTCCAGGCTGTGAGGCCATGTTCTAGAAGAGTTTATTCCTGACGTTTCACCTGCATCTTGAGAATCTTGTCTGAAGATGCCAGCCACAGATGCAGGTGAAACATCAGGAATAAACTCTTCTAGAACACGGCCTCACAGCCTGGAAAATAACCACAAAAAAACCTGAGGCTATTCTACTTTGGACATATCATGAGTTGACATGACTCATTAGAAAACTGTGAGCAGTAAAGTGGAAGGCAGTAGGAAAAGAAGAAGACCACAGTACAGGTGAATTGATTCCATCGAGGAAGCCACAGCAGCCCTGAGTTTGCAAGACCTGAGCAGGGCTGTGGATAAAATGGAGCTCTCCAAGGTCTCCCATCCACAGGGATGTTGTAAGTCAACAGATCAACAACGATTTAGAACTCTCAGCCAGAAACCTCGAGTGTCTCACCAAAGTTCAACTCTCAGGATTTCATAGGAAGTTGCCATGGCAATCAAAGTGAAATCATAGCACTATATACTCTCCAATTGTCCTGATTTGGCAGGGATCGTCCTGGTTAATCATCTCTTGGCCTACTTTTTCATCTGCTTTTCAACATCCCAGCTTATTTTTCCTTCTCCTACACTCTTCCTTTGTCCTCAACTTGCTTCAGTTTCTTCAAGCTGAGTTTGCATTCAATTCAGTTGCTGGAAGCAGAGTTTGCATTCAGTCCAAAAGTAGTTTGCACTCAGTTAATTTCAAAGGGGGAGAGAAGAGGGGACAGAATCTTTCCCTTCCCAGTAAGCTCAGGCAAAAGCAAACTGCTGCAGCCTCTCTTAGCGTCCTCATTATTAACTTTTGCCATTGTGACCACCCTCTGATGTTATTTGTCCATGTGTGTCCTGGTTTTCATCTGTGAAATGTTCTAGGGTAAGGCACTACAGCTGTCTAGTCTGAAAGCGCCATTGGTGGATTGAGAGAGACTTATTAATGGGGAAGCAGAAACACTACCAAACTTTCTATTCGTTCTGGACCAAACAGCAATGCTGGTGATTGATTACAGCCATGATTTTAGTGGGTTGAGGGTTTAATTTGTTTTTAGTGATGTTTGCTAGTTGCCATGAATACTATTCTTTAGTAGGAAGACTGGATGAAAATGAAATAACTAATAACATTTGGAACTTATACATGTAAATTCCCTTAGACCTATGGTTGTACATTTTTGGCCATGGAGTAATGACCATATTACTGAGGATAGCAATAGGATATGATAAGATATTGATTGGATACCTGGTAGGAAGAAAATCCACTCATTTGAGATGTGGTGCTGGAAAAGAGTTCTGCAGATACCATGGGCTGCTAAAAACACAAATAAATGTATCCTAGACTAAATCAAGCCTGAACACTCCCTAGAAGCCAAGATGACTAAACTGAGATTGCCGTACTTTGGCCATATCATGAGAAAACAGGACTGACTAGAAAAGACAATGATACTTGGTAAGGTAGAAGGCAGTAGGAAAAGAGGAAGATTGCATTCTGGATGGATAGACTAAATCAAGGAAGCCACAGCCTGGACTAAGCAGGGCTGTTAATGACAGGGAAGTCTTTAATTCATGGGGCCTCCATAAGTCAAAGTCAACTTGATGCCAGTTAATAACAATAACAAATGCCCACATTCAGCTTAAAGGTTTGGAAGCAGAGTTCAACCTGCTTTGCCCCTGTGTACTGCCCAGGCAGATGCACTTTGTGCATTACACATTATACTAGCAGCTGTGCATTGTGTATGGCAATTGTGCATTTCACATTTGTTTGCACATTCACTCGTGCTGTCTTCCAGTTCACAATACATACCCTCCAACATTTCCCAGATTGCAATATTCATTTGTCAGTGGCCCCATAGAGCCCAAGGAAATGGGGCACTAGCAGTATTCTAGCAGGCCTTGCTGTGTGTCTTAAGGATAGTGCAACTTGCAAATGTTCTAGCAAATTCAAGTTGGAAAAATGGGCTCTCTTTTAACATCAAAGGTCTCCAACTGGGTTCACAACAGAATCTACAGCTTACATTCTCTCCTCCGCCCCCTTTCTGTCTTGTGTGAGAGTCATTACAGATGTCCTTTCTGGATTTTTGTGTTGTGGTGAATTATATGGCTTTTTCTTCACATGCTGCCGGGGAATCAAAAGGCTGAAAAAAGTCTTTTGGCACCCTCAGGCTAATTGCTTTGCAGGAACAATTCCTGAACCTCATCTTGGTTGTGTGAACAGGCCCTCTGAAGAGTACACAGAGGGATGGAGGAGCTATGGAGAGGCAGTTTTAAAATAAGTGGTGAAACCAGTGTAGGAGGCAGAATTGAATGTGCTAAGAAAGAACCATTGTTGTTGCTGCTCTGCTGTTGTTGTTGTGGGTTTCATGGCAGAGTGGGGATTTGAACCCTGGTCTCCAGAGTCCAATAATAAATAGATAATAAATAAATAAATAATAAAATAAGAAACAAGCTTCTAATCCTCAGCATGCAACAATGATATGTTAATTCAGTGAAAAATCAGAAATCACGATGGTATAGTCTTCAGGGTGCAGGTT
This sequence comes from Gambelia wislizenii, assembly GCA_030847615.1. Taxonomy (NCBI): domain Eukaryota; kingdom Metazoa; phylum Chordata; class Lepidosauria; order Squamata; family Crotaphytidae; genus Gambelia; species Gambelia wislizenii. Next base: position 495,097,941 of record JAUMIR010000001.1, on the reverse strand, counting down.
TACAGGTCTCCAAATGTGGCCATGGAAATCCACTGAGTGACCTTGGGCAAATCACATTCTCTCAGCTCCCTCTGAAGAAATCTTGCCAAGAAAATCCTATGATAGATTCACTTCAGGATCATCATAAGTCAGAAATGACTTGAAGGAACACAACAACAAAATAGATAATTGCCTCTCCCAGTGATTAGCAGAAAGAGAATAAATCATGCAAAGCAAATTTGCAGATTCTGAGCAGCTGCATAATTTTGCAGTTTGTGGAATTGAGCTTTTTGCTCTGCACGGTTTGGGTTACCTTGATGCAAAATTACTTCTTGTAAAGAGTACACATGGCATTGTGTAACAACCCTGACTTCATTCTATATTTGGCTACTAAAAATTTCAAAATACACACACAAACACACACGGTTATTAGCAGTCAAATTCTGAGTCACCTAAAAGCTTAACATTTCCCACAGATCTGAAATCCCATCATTCTCCTCTATATCTTGATTTGTGATAACAAGGACTTCACAACACGAAGAGAAAATTCTTACTGTGAAATATTTGCATTCATTCATACATTATGACTAGAGACATACTAGAAAACATGGCTAAGGGCTCATCTCCACCAGCCAAGATAATTCAGGTACTGCCTGGAGCATTCTGGCTCCAAAGCCATGGATTCCGCGGTTAACAGCGCACTCCATGCTGACACTGGCTGGATGGCTACATACCCGTCCCCGCTGTGTTGCCCGGTGCCACTGGCGCAAGTAGCATCCTCTGAAGCCAGAAGTGAGACACCCAGTATTGATCTGGGCACCTAGGCTGGGCAACTTGTTGTGACCTCAGAGAACATGACTCATGCCAGAGGTGGTGGCGTTGGGCAACACAGCATGGACATGTATGTAGACATCCATGGAGTCCACCAAGTTTTCCTGTAAAATTTAGAGCAAATGGTGAGGTTTTTTTACTCTGTTTTAAGGGGGGGTTAGTGTGGGTTCAGTGCTGAACTGGCTAGATCTTGTGTTGACAGTTCGCACCAGAATTGGGGAATGAGTCCTGTGTCGTCTGGATTGATTGACGTGGGCATGGGGCAAGGATGTTTTATTTGGCCAGTGTAGACGAGCCTGAGGTTCATCAATCTGTGTGTAGGACATTAAATCTGAACTATCTGTTCATATTTAACAGTGTGTTTCTCCCAATTGCTAGTCAACTGAAGTCTTGCAAATAGCTTGTGCTCTGCTCCAGGTCTAGAATATGTACTCTGCACTGACTTTGAGAGTCTAGAACAAGGGTGGGCAACTTTGGTGCAGACACACAGGCTGCACAAAATGCCATGTTTTGTTGCTTTTTTTAATCTTTTGAATATATTTTAAAGGTTTTAATTATATGGCTTACTTAATAGTGTTTTAATATTAACTTTTTATGTGCTTCACCTATATTTTTGTAATTGTTGGCCATCATGGTCTATGTTTCGTAACTATACAAATCCAGAGCTGTATTGCAGAAACACAACAAAACCCTGTCAGTAAGTAGTGAAAATGTGCATATAGCCTAGAATACTCCAATGTGTATCAGTGTCAGGATCAATCTTGGACATGACCTTTTCCTGCCAAGTTCAGTTTTGATATATAACCTTGTGACTAATTGTATTTTCGTTTTTTCTGTGGTTGTTAACAAGTGTGTAGCCTGCCTGTGAAAGGGAGCATGGGCTTTGTGTCTAGGACGGTTTGATAAGCACTGCACCTGGGGACTTTTTCAAATGTGGAATAAAAACCCCATCAAGGTCAGGAGGAAGACGGCGCTGTCCTTACAGCACTCCATTTCATACGACGGGGGTTCTCCATTAATAATAAAAGCAGCGCATTTCTTCCACCCAAAGCACCGGGGAAGGTAGGAAGGAGGATGGCTTCGTATGAAATGGAGCACTGTAAGCAAGACAGCGCCGTCCTCCTCCTGACCTCGATGGGGGTTTTATTCCCCATTTGAAAAGGTCCTGGGTCTCAAGTCTTCCAAAAGGTGACTGAGCCTTAGTACTGTGGGAATTGGGGACGGGAATGTTGGATAGGCAATGACTATATAGCCTGCTAGATTGGGCAGACTTGAATATGCTTTTAATGTACTATTTGTCGGTTAAGTTTCATTTTGAGCAACAAACTTGTAGGGTTAGCTTCCTGGATTACTGTACCAATAAAGTTTTCTGTTTTAAATTCTGAAATGGCTTGTTTCTGAGTCTGAAAATGCCAGGACATGACAGTCAAGAATTTCTCGTGCGCATCGAGCATTTCTAATGTGCATCAGGCACTCCTGTTGGGCTCCCGCACATCCTACACAGTATCTGTATATGTATCAGGGAGTGATCCAATATTAGTGCCCATTGTGCAGCAGCCCATGGTGTGTCAGTCATGCCAAAACTGTGCAATGGGTGCCCAGACATTGTAACATCATAGCAGCCTATATGGCTCAGGTCCAGATTACTTGAAGAACTGTATCTCCCCATATGAATCCATCAGAGAATTGAGATCAGCTGGAGAGGCCCTGCTCTCTGTCCCACCAGCTTCTCAGGCTCATTTGGTGGGAAGGAGGGAAACGGGGCCTTTTCGATGGCTGCTCCCAGATTTTGGAACTCCCTCCCCAGAGAAGTTAGGATGGCACCTTCTTTGCTCTCCTTCAGGCGGCAAGTTAGAACTTTTTTATGCCACCAGACCTTTGCTGACAAATGACAGTTGGACTGGTGGTACTTCTGTTTTTAAGATCTATTTTAATTTTTATGGAGATTTTAAAATGTTTTAAAATTTATGTGGAATTTTAATTATATAAGTGGGTTAATCTCTTTTTAATTCTTATTTATTGTACTGTGTTTTTTAGCTATTGTTGTTTTAAATGTTGTGAGCCGCCTTGGGTCCCACCATAGGGAGACAGATGGGATATAAATAAATAAAATAATAATAATATTAATGTTGCAAACTATTCAATTTTGCCCACAGTTAAGTCCATTTATGAAGGCGCAAGTCCCATGCAGAATGGCAACTATTATCTGTTATCAGTAGTAGGGAAAAGGTGGAATGATGATGATGACGACAAGGATGATGATAATGATAGATCAAAGTTGGCCAGAAGGCTACTTTGAGTTTTGAAAAATGAGTATTTTTAAAATTGTAAACAGCTCAGGGAGCCCATGTGATGTACAGTTGTCCCTCCGTATCCACAGATTTGGTATTCACAGTTTTAAGTATTCATGGCTTGAAAATATTCTTTAAAAAATAATAATCCAAAAAGCAAACCTTGATTTTGCCATCTTATATAAGGGATACCATTTTGTTATGCCATTTCATAAAATGGGACTTGAGTATTCACGGATTTTGGTATCCATGGGGGGTCCTGGAACCAAACCCCAGCGAATATGAAGGGACAACTGTATTTAAAAAGCAGTCTTCTAAGGCAGGCGATTCAGCCTTTTTTAGCCTGTAGAAGGTGGTCTGGTAGACTCTGAGGTTGGAAAATGGTCTTTGGGGACACCTGTAGTTTGACAGCCAGCCTCGGGGGCTCCTTTGGCTAAGAGCTGAGGTATTCTTAGTCTCCTTTCAAGGCCGTAACAGAGAAACAGCAGTGGGAGCAACACCTTGCATGAAGACACACGTACCTTCCCACTGTCTCGATTAAGCAGGGATAATCCCGGTTAATCCTCTGTCCTCCCTCATCCCTTCATTTCCTGAAAACTGAGTTCAATGTGCAAGAGTAGACTTTCACTTCCCAATCAGCTCATACAAAAGCAAACTGCTGTAGCCTCTCCTAGCTTGTGTGTCTTTCCTTCCTAACAATGTTTGCCACCTTGACCACACTGTGACCTTGCTTGGCCACCTGCATCCCAGTTTTCATCTTTGAAATGTTTGAAGGTACAAGAACTTGGAAGAAGGGCCTTCTTGCCCAAAGAACCCTAGTTACAGAAAGCCCTCCCCTGCTGCTGGTGGTTTCATTCTGGCCCATGGGTAAAGCTTGGCTTTTTGGAAAAAGCCTTTAGTCACATTTTAAAAATAAAACAAAAACAGATAAACTATTTTAACAAATCATGAGGTTTTTCTGTAGGAAGGCTACTTCTTGGAAAGCAACCTTCTAATGTTGTTGTTTAAGGAGACGAATAGCCGGGAAACTGACAGAAACAAAAGACAAAGACTAACCTCCTGCTACATATGTGTCAGTTGCTGTACCCAAGCAGTTGGACATTTTTGTCCAATGTGGAAGTCATCATTTAATTCATGATTGTGAAAGTAGTACAGTACAACCCCCATATCTGCGAGATCGGTATGTGTAGATTCACTTACCAGCATCCGGGGGGGAATGGTTCTCTAAGCATTTTTTATGTCCTCCAGCACAATTCTATGATATGCTTCTGCCAGAAGTTGACCATAGAGTCACAATGGAGGACCTAGAGATTCCTAGAGAGGTGATCTCTCTAGGAATCTTGATGTCCTCCAGCACGACTCTATGGTATGCTTAGGCTGGAAGTCATCCATTTTAAGAAGAATCTCTATTATCTGCAGCTTCCAGTATCCACACTAAGTCTTGGAACATATCCTCTGCAGATACGGGGGTCATACTGTATTATGATGCAGTGCCATTGCACATGTGGTGCCATTGCACATGGCATGGGCACAGGTGGATTGTTCATTACGCATTGCACAAGAAAATGTTCACTATGCATTGCAGTCATGTATTTCACAGTTGCCTGCACATTTGGTGGCGTGATGTTGCAATTCACTGATGCATAATTAACTCCTAATTCCATGGCTGCAATCCAACAATCCCTCAGTGTAACATAAAATATCCACATGCAAAGATTTACTGCACCAGCGGTATTAGCAGCACTGTGAAACATGTCAATGACTGGACGCCATTGTGCAACATGCAATGTGCAACTGCAATGCACAGTGCACAGCTGCAATTTGCAGTGCGCAAGCACAATATGCAAGCAGAATGCACAACGCTGCAGTATGTGCGGCTCTGCATCTGCCACTGCTAGAATAATGCATCCACTGTGCTATGGCAAATCATTCATCCTGTATGCATTGCATGATTTATGCATGCATATGTCACTAACAGGATGCCAGCCCATGAGTGTAAAGTTACCCTCTGTCTCCTTGAAGTAGCATCTTGGCCAAAATCTGTATCTGTATCAGAGGACGAGGGAAGCACAAGGAGAGAGAAGAAGAAAAAAAGGAGATGTAAATAGCTGTATTAGCTAACAGTCTGATTCTGGGCAGATTTCAAAGTGCTGGTTTTGACCTTTAAAGCCCTAAACGGTTTGGGTGTAGACTATCTGAAAGATGGTATATCTCTATACAAGCTAGCCTGAGTGTTAAGGTCGACAGGGGAGGGCTTTCTCTTAGTCCTACCACCTTCACAAGTGCAGCTGGTGAGGACTCGGGAGAGAGCCTTCTCTGTGGCTGCTCCCAGACGGTGGAACTCCCTTCCACGGGAGGTCCAGTTGGCCCCCTCCCTGCTCTCTTTTTGTCAGCAGTTGAAGGCGTTTTTATTTAGGCAGGCATTTGAAATGTGAATTTTAATTGGTGTGCTGTTTTTAATGTCGTATTTGTATCAATATTGTGCTTTTAATCCATGTTGTGTTTTTAACTATCATATTTTAATAGTGGTAATTAATTTGATTCTTTTTAAAACTTTTTAAACTTGTAATGTTTTAGTTGGGTTTTGTTTGTTTTTTTAATTATTGTAAGCTGCCTTGAATCCCATCTTGGGAGAAAGGCAGGACATAAATCCAATAAATAAATAAATAAATAAAATAAGAGCAGTGCGCAGGTGACACAAATTTGGAGACTCATAGAATCCTAGAGTTGGAAGGGGGGCCCAGGCCATGGAGTCCAACACCCACCTCCCCCAATGCAGGACCCCCCAGCTAGAGCATCTCTAGGAGGGAGCTGTCCAGCCTCTTTTTGAAAACCTCTAGAGAAGGAGACCCCACCACCTCTCTAGGCAATGGGTTCCATTGCTGAGCTGCTGTCTGTAACTGTCAAGAAGTTCCTTCCCATGTTCAAATGAAATTCAAAGTCTGGGTGTAGGCACAGAGATGGCCCTTCAGCATTCCAAAGTAAGGGAGAGGACATCATGGCCTTTTGTATGTGGGATGGGGTGTGTGTCAAAGATAGAAGCTGAGGTCTTAGAACCTTAGAGTTGGAAGGGACCACAAGGGCCATCTAGTCCAACACCCTGTCATGCAGGAATACACAACGAAAGCATTCCCATAGAACCATAGTGTTGGGAGAGGCCTCATAGGCCATCATAGGCCATCAAGTCCAACAATCCGTGCTCAGTGCAGGATCTCCAGCAAAAGCAGCAGGTAACTTCCCAGCCTCTTTTTGAAGACACCCAGAGAAGGAGACCCCACCACCTCTCTAGGCATTTGGTTCCATTGCCAAACTGCTTTCACTGTCAAGAAGTACCTTCTAACGTTCAATCGAAATCTACCCTCCTGTAACTTGAACCCATTAGATCAGGTCCTAAATCTGGAAGCCATGTCCTATGAGGAGCAGCTTAGGGAGCTGGGTGTGTTTAGCCTAGAAAAGAGAAAGGTGAAGAGGTGACATGACAGCCATGTTTAAATAGTTGAAGGGATGTCATAATGAGGATGGAGCAAGTTTGTTTTCTGCTGTTCCAGAGACTAGGACATGGAGCAATGGATTCAAACTACAGGAAAAGAGATTCCACCTAAACATAAGGAAGAACTTTCTGACAGTAAGAGCTTTCAACAGTGGAATGCGTTGTCTCAGAGTATGGTGGAGTCTCCTTCTTTGGAGGTTTTTAAGCAGAGGCTGGATGGCTTTGTTTGTGTCTTCCTGCATGGCAAAATGGGGTTGGACTGGATGGCCCTTAGGGTCTCCTCCAGCTCTATGGTTCTACGATTCACCATTCCATTGATATGGAAGCCACCAGCCACTATTTGCTGCTTCCTGTCTCTTCCCAGTATTCACCCCCAGTTCAAGATCATGTATAAACCACTTCCAATAGCACCAACTCCACTACTGCTAGTGGCTCAGCAAGTGACTGATCAGTGAACCAGGAAATCCCTCTTTCAAATCCCACCACAGCCATTTCCCAGCATGCTTTGCTTAGGGTCACCCTCCCATCTTAATATAACACTCAAAGCTTAAAATAGCAAGATCATTCATCATTGAACTCCATGCTATGAGATAACTGCCAAGGGGCCCCCATGAAAGTGCTAATTCACATCCCCCTTTAGATTCCACCTAAACATTAGGAAGAACTTCCTGACAGTAAGAGCTGTTTGGAAGTGGATGTGTGGTGGAGTTGCCTTCTTTGGAGGTTTTTAAACACAGGCTGGATGGCCATATGTTAGGAGTGCTTTGATTATGTGTTCCTGCATGGTAGGGGGTTGGACTAGATGGCCCTTGGGGTCTCTTCCAACTCTATGATTCTATATCATCTGGGGCAGGAGAGAACAGGCCTGCCCCCTCCTCTCTGTCAACACTCAACTAAATGGATACTCCAACCATCAACTCAACATATAGCTGCAATCTGTTACCACCTAATGGTATGGCAGTACACTGCATAGGGAGATCAATAGTGAATCTACCCAGTGCTCCCAGCCACAAATGTATTGATCAGTTAGTCATCCATAAGGAGCTTCGAACATGGAACATGAAAAGAAGCCTCCACGGGTGTAAATTTCCACACACCCAGGAGCATTTCCCACACAGGCATTTCTGTTTGCAAACTCTCGAGGGAAACAGAAAACTTAGACCCTGGAAATGATAAATTATTCATTGGTTTCGTACCTTTGGGGAATGTGCAAATTATTTTTTATAGTTTTAAATTTCAAAATGTTCAAGTTAATTTTATTGCAAGCCATCAACAGGCCTGAATCCAACTGGTTCATACCAACTAGAATAGACCCACTGAATCAATTCTTAAATGGTGAGTCAACATTTATGTAAATGCAATTAATTCAATAGGCCTACTCTAACTGCAATTAGTGATAAGGTTCTGGCCTTTATATTATAAGTCAGGATATAAATATTTTAATAAATACATTACAAAATTAACAACAAACGGTGTGAGGGCTGATGGGTTCCATGTCAGTGGGACAGTGAATCTGCTCTGGGTTTAAGTCTGAACTTTAAATAAGCTATATAAGGCACAGACTCTGTTTTATGAAGGCACAGACTCTGTTTTATGGGGGTAGGGTTCAGCACCCTGGCTACCTTCCTTAAAGTTCAGACTAAAACCCAGAGTGGAGCCCCCATTATCAATGTATTTATTCATTTAATTCATATCCTATCTTTCTCCCGATATGGGTTCCAGCCACTCCTTCCCTGTGTGTTCTCCTCATCCTCCTAACCAAGACCTCCATTGCTACCAAACAATGACAACACTGCGTTCTGTGTCTCCACAACTTCTGTTCCACCTCACTGGTTGTTGCTGACTTATGCATGAGGACATCATCATGCCATATATGGATGTCAATGGAGATCCAGGGGAGAGCTGGAGCTGGAGTATTCCTGCAGGGCAGGGGGCTGGACTAGATGGCCCTTGTGGTCTCTTCCAACTCTATGATTCTATGATTCTCTGCTCCACAGACTAGGACATGGAGCAATGAATTCAAACTACAGGAAAAGAGATTCCACCAAAACATTAGGAAGAACTTCCTAACAGTAAGAGCTGTTTGGCAGTGGAATCTGCTGCTGCCTCGTAGCGTGGTGGAGTCTCCTTCTTTGGAGGTTTTTAAGCAGAGGCTGGATGGCCATCTGTTGGGAATGTTTTGATTATACATTCCTGCATGGCAGAATGGGGTTGGACTAGATGGCCCTTGGGGTCTCTTCCAACTCTATGATTCTGTGATTCCATGAGTTCTTGAATGGATTGGGCAGGCTTGGGTTTGAACTCCCTTTCAAGAAATCTTTGAATCCTTCAAAGTTCAAACAAAAACCTGGGGGAGAGTCACCGCTCCCACTGATGTTAGATACACCAGTTGCTTTTGTCCCAGGTAGGATGGGTGTTTTGTCTGCAGTCACAATTTCCTCCTAGCTAAAACATGAGATGTCTTTCAATTTGAGACGTATTAATTTGGAACTTAGGAACTCCCTCCCCAGAGAGGCCAGGATGGCCCCATCCCTGCTCTCCTTCCGGCAACAGATTAAAACCTTTTTCTGCTGCCAGGTTTTTTACAAACTGACAAGGTCTGGGCTTCTATGGTTGTGTGGTGCTGCTTTTAAGGTTTTTAATGTTATTTACATAGCTTTTATTTTTAGTGCATTTTAGTATTTTTAATGTTTAATGTTTTAACTTATAAACTATATAATTGTTTTTTAAATTTTAAATTTTATATTTATACTGTTATTTTTAGTTTTGTATTGTTTTAAATATGTTGTTAGCCACCTTGAGTCCCATTATCGGGAGAAAGGTGGGATAGAAATGAATAACACAATAACAATAACAATAATAAATAGAAAATTAATTCTCTGGGTCCCTCTCACCTGTAGAGTTTTGTTTCTTTTCACCAAGTTCACATGCAAAGCTAAGGTGACAATCTTGCTTTTAGCACATTAGCAATTGTGGCAATTGCTTGGCACCTTTGGTAATTTCATGTCTGCAAGTGAGGCAAGATTTTACAAGAATAAGAGTTTGAAAGGAATCTTATGGCTTCAGGGAAGTCACCACAGAGCCTGAGAATGTTTCCTATTTTTGGACCACTACTCCCAGTATCCCTTAGCCAGGGAGTATGAGACTTCTAGTCCAAAATGGAATGTTCACAGGCCCTGAGCCACCACCATGATGCTAAAATACACACACATGCACACAGATACAATGTTCAAGGTAGGCCTTATTTCAGTCTCCAACCCATCCTGGAAGCCATACTCTATGAGGAGCGGCTTAGGGATTTGGGTACCTATAGCTTGGGGAAGAGAAGATGAAGAGGTAACATGATGGCTATGTTAAATACTTGAAGGGATATGGAGATCATATTGAGGATGGAGCAAGCTTGTTTTCTGCTGCTCCGGAGACTAGGACACAGAGCAATGGACTCAAGACCCTCCATCCCCCCCCCACTTAAAATACATTTAAATAATTCCAAAAAATTTAAACATACTTAATAAATACTAAAAATAAACAATAACATATATGAATTGCAACCTTGCACGTGCAACCTTGACTTGGTCATTGAACAGAATGGAGACTGCAGTCAAGAAATCATGAGACTAGAAGGGCAGCTATGAAGGAACTAGACAAGATCCTGAAGTGTAAAGATATATCATTGAATACTGAAGCTGGATTGTCCGTGCTATTGTATTTCCCATTTCTGTGTATGATTGTGAAAGCTGGATAGTGAAGAAAGCTGATAGGAAGAGAAACAACTCATTTGAAATGTGGTGCCGGAGGAGAGTTCTATAGATACCATGGGCTGTGAAAAAGACAAACCAATGGGTCCTAGAGTAAATGAAGCCTGAACTCTCTCTGGAAGCCAAGATAACTAAACTGAGACTTTCATACTTCGACTAGGAAATAGGGGGCATTCTTATCACGTTTCCAGATGACACCAAATTGGGAGGGGTAGCTAATACCCCAGAGGACAGGATCACAATTCAAAATGACCTGAACAGATTAGAAAGCTAGGCCCAAAATTACAAAATGAATTTCAACAGGGAGAAATGTAAGATACCACAGTTGGGTAGTAAAAATGAAATGCACAGATATAAGATGGGTGACACCTGGTTTGCTGGCAGTACATGTGAAAGGGATCTAGGAGTCTTAGTGGATCATAAGCTGAACATGAGTCAGTAGTCTGATGCAGCGGCTAAAAAAGCCAATGCAATTTTAAGCTGCATCAATAAGAGTATAGTATCTAGATCAAGGGAAGTAATAGTGCCAGTCTATTCTGCTTTGGCCAGACCTCACCTGGAATACTGTGTCTAGTTCTAGGCACCACAATTCAAGAAGGATATTGAGAAGCTGGGAGGAGGGCAACCAGAATGGTGGGAGGTCTGGAAGCCATGCCCTATGAGGAGCGGCTTAGGGAGCTGGGTATGTTGAGCCTGGAGAAGAGAAGGCTAAGAGGTGACATGATAGCTATCTTTAAATATTTGAAGGGATGTCATATTGAGGATGGAGCAAGCTTGTTGTCTGCTGCTCCAGAGACTAGGACATGGAGCAATGGGTTCAAACTAAGGATTCCACCTAAACATTAGGAAGAACTTCCTGACAGTTGGAGCTGTTAGGAAGTGGAAAGCCTGCTGCCTGGGAGTGTGGTGGAGTCTCCTTCTTTGGAGATTTTTAAGCAGAGGCTGGGTGGCCATCTGTTGGGAATACTTTGATTGTATATTCCTGCATGGCAGGGGGTTGGACTCTCTCTGACAATAGACAATAATGCTTGGTAAAGTGGAGAGCAGTAAGAAAAGAGGAAGACCATGTTCAGGCAATGAGTTTGCAGAACCTGAACAGGACTGTTGATGGCCAGGGGGGCTCTTGAAGGTCTCTCATTCATTCATAGGGTCACCCGGAGTCAAAGGCAAGTTGACAGCAAATACAGTCAGGCCCCCATATCCACAGGGCTTCAGTTCCTGGACTTACCGCAGATACCAGAAACCACAGATAACAGCAAATCCTATTAAAATAAAGGACTTCCAGTAAAAACATCACAGAGTTGCACTGGAAGACCTAAAAGATGCCTAGAGAAGATGCCCTTCTATGCATTTTCCAGCACAACTCTTTGATATGCGTCCCTGTTTTGTGTCCTGCAGATAACTGAAATTGCGGCTATTGGTTCCGTGGATATGCGAGTCCAACTGTAACAACAGCAAACAAATTATTGTACAAGTCCTTGCCCAGTGGGGATGTCCAAACTTCTAATCAACCTCAGGTTCATTACAACCTGAATATATGGAACATATACAATGCAGTTCCAATATATCCCCCCCCCGCCCGACCACTGAATGTGTTATAGAACAGTACAACTAGCTATCTTTTTCTCAGTTACAGGAAGCAAGCAACTCCTGCCTCCAAGGCAGGAGTATTCTGTGTCATATCCAAAGAGCCTGACTTTCATCCAGAGAGCTGTCAAAAGAGTTTTCCTTGGTCCTTTGCCTACAAAATACACTCAGTTTAATAGCAATTACCTGCCCATTTATGTGTTTTAGATCTACGGTATATCCACAAGTGATGGTGTTCAGAATGAAGCCATTCAGTATATCTCAGCAATCATTAGAATGTGCTGCAGTGAAGCATTACAATGTATTTCTAAAAGTTGGTTTTTATGGAATTCTTGGTACATGGTATCTAGCCATGAAACTTTACCCCAGTTTATTTTCATGTAGTAATGGTGTTGATGGAGTGTTGGGCTGGGACTGAGGAGATCTGGGACAGAATCCTATTTTTAGTCCCAATTAAAGTTAAACCATTGGATCAATGGGATTTTCATACATGTTGACTCACCATTCAGCTGTTCATTTAATAGGTCTACTCTCATTGGAACTAAGGCCCGGTCTAAACGGTGAAAATACCCCTCATGGAATTTGCTGGGAATCCTACCTGTCTAAATGGGATTCTGCACCAATCCACACTATTCAGAAGGAGAGGGCCCAAAATGGCAAAAACAACACAGGAAAAGCCTTCATGGCTTTTCCTGTAGTTTTTAAAAACAGTGAACGGGGTGCACATTCCTGTTCGTTAGGTCAAGGGATTTGAGAGGAAGAGCAAAGCGGATTCGCTGGGCAACTATGGGGCAAGGCTTGATAGGAGCCCTGGTGGCGCAGTGGTTAAATGCCAGTACTGCAAGTCACCATGTTGCAAGTTCGATTCCAGCGGGCTCCAAGGTTCACTCAGCCTTCCATCCTTTCATAGGTCGGTAAAATGAGTACCCGGCTTGTGGGGGCAATTCGCTAACACACATTGGAAACTGCTTAATGCAGTGTAGATGTGTAAATAGCTATTACTTAAAACAATTTGTATGCTGCTCTGATAGCTTTGTGGCTAAAGAGCGGGGTATAAATAAATAAATAAATAAATAAAATGATAACATGGCAAGCACACACTGCTACAATGTTGGATTTCTGCCTTAGCAAGCAAATGCTAAGGTGATAAAATGGGGTGGGGTTTTTTTGTTTTGCTTTCCTGTTCAATCAAAAAATTGCTATATTGCTCCAGTGCACCTTAAACTTTTTTTTAAAGTTTGGCAGCGGCAAAGAACTAGCATGAGGAAATCACTCATGGCCACCACCATCTGGCATGTGAGGCTTATGGGGACTTCTGAGGCCAAAAACACCATTAAGACATGTTGCTGCTGCTGCAAAATGCCATTACTATGAGGTACTCTGTTTCCCCCACCCCTCGTGTAGATGGGCCCCTCTTTCAGAGCCCTTTCTAATAACTAATGGAGTGAAGCAAGGTTGTGTTCTTGCACCAACTTTATTTACAATCTTCTTTAGCACGATGCTCCAAAGGGCTATGGCAGAGCTTGAAGAAGACGACGGCATCTATATACGCTACCGTACTGATGGTAGCTTGTTTAACTTAAGCCGTCTGAGGGCTCACACTAAGACTCTAAACTATCTAGTCCGTGAGCTGCTCTTCGCCGATGATGCTGCCCTTGTTGCCCACACAGAAGCAGCTCTGCAGCGCCTAACGTCCTGCTTTGCAACAGCTGCAGAGCTGTTTGGGCTAGAAGTCAACCTGAAGAAAACAGAAGTTCTTTACCAGCCTGCACCACAGGACGAACACCACCACCCCCACATTGCCGTCGGCAAATCAGTGCTCAAGTCCGTTCAGCAGTTCACCTACCTGGGAAGCATCATCTCCTCAGATGCCAAGATTGACAAAGAGATCGATCACAGATTAGCAAAGGCATATAGTGCATTTGGAAGACTTCACAAAAGAGTCTGGAGCAATAAACACCTGAGGCAAAGCACAAAAATCAGTGTGTATAGAGCCATCGTACTGTCTATCCTCCTTTATGGATCTGAAACATGGGTTACCTATCGCCACCACCTACGACTCCTCGAGCGCTTTCATCAGCGCTGTCTACGCACAATCCTAAATATACACTGGACTGACTATGTGACGAATGTTGCTGTCCTTGAACAAGCAGGGATCACCAGCATTGAGGCCATGATATTGAGAACACAGCTGCGCTGGGCAGGGCACGTTTCTAGGATGGAGGACCATCGCCTCCCAAAAATACTACTCTACGGTGAACTCGCCACGGGTCAGCGTAAGAGGGGCGCTCCAAAAAAGCGATACAAAGACTCCCTGAAACAACATCTCAGGCTTGGCCAAATTGATCACCAACAGTGGTCCGCCCTGGCCTCACATCGGGAGGCATGGAGACGCAATATCCACAATGCTGCAGCCTTATTTGAGAACTCACGACGAACAAGTCTTGAAGAGAAACGACAACGCAGAAAGAATCACAACCCAAAAACATCACCCAAGGAGACCTTCTGCTGCGCTTTTTGCAACCGGACTTGTTTATCTCGGATTGGCCTTTTTAGTCATCAGCGCGCTTGCAGAAGGCGCGGGATGAGTCCTTCCTGAATCTTCGTTTGCGAAGAAAAGCCAGAGAGAGAATAAGATTGAGGCTCAGGTTTCTGCTAAGCCATGAAATTCATGAGATGGTCTCAGGCCAGATGTTCTACTTCAACCTAACCTCCCTCACAGGGTTGTGGTAAGGATGACAAGGCAAGAAGAGAGAGAACCATGCATCCTTCTATGATATCTCTGAAGCAAGGCTGGATAAATATATAATAAGATGAGGGTGTGGGAATTCACGGCCATCTTGTGTCATCCCTTCTCACCGTGAGTGACTGCTGGGTAACCTCAGAGAGGTTTCTGCATCTTCTCAGGGGGAAACATACTTAAGGAAAGCAGCCAAAAAATTACACCACAGCAGCAAAAAGGCACTATTGCTCTCGAAAGACTGGACTCATTTATTGTGGTGAGAGTTTCCTTCACTGAAAATTGAGGGGCACCCTCATAAGACCCATAAGACCCACCCATGGGAGCAATATGCTCCATGAGCCAAACTTGACAACACACTTTACCATCATGTTGACTCATGTTCAACTAGGAGTCGAAGAAGAACATGAGTCAGTCATGTAATACAGCAGCAAAACAGGCTAATGCAGTTCTGAGCATTAGTATCAGTGGGGCTGCCATGTCCAGACTGGGGGATGTGATGGTGCAACTCTGCTCTATTTTGTTGTTTTACCTGGAATCCAGTGTCCAGTTCTAGGCACCATAGTTTAAGATGGGTGTGGACAAGGTGGAAGATGTTCTCCAGAGGATGGGTAACCAAGGTGCAAAAGCAGGGGTGGACAACTGTGGGGGACTAGGGGGCCCATTAACCCCACAGAAGACTTGGGAGGGCCACAAACACACACACACAGCACCTCTTCCACCAAAAATTTTGAAAATCATACAATCTCTTCTTCAGGCGAAACATACTCTAAGCTGCTCCTCATAGCCGCTCCTCCTAGGGCATGGCTTCCAGACCTCCCACTATCCTGGTCGCCCCCCTCTGGACACGTTCCAGCTTCTCAATATCCTTCCTGAATTGTGGTGCCCAGAACTGGACACAGTACTCCAGGTGAGGTCTGACCAAAGCATATTAGAGAGGTACTATTACATCCGTCGATCTAGACACTACACTTCTATTAATGCAGCCTAGAATTGCATTGGCTTTCCTAATTCTTTAAAGCACCTTTCAGGCCATGCATCTCAAAATTCCCTATGGACTAGAGACATGAAGAAATGCTAGTAGTAAGCATTTCCAAGGAGGGTGACCAAGATAGTAAGGAGTGTGGAAACCAACCCCTATGGAGAACTGTTGAGGGAACTGGACATGTTCAGCATGGAATAGAGAAGACTGAAAATCCACACTACACAAATAACCCAGTTTGAAACTGGTTGATTTGCCATGGCTCCTTCCTATTGAATCCTGGGATTTGTAGTTTTACAAGGTCTTTAGACTCCTATGCCAAAGAGTGTTGGTACCTCACCAAACTACAAATTTCAGGATTCCATAGGAAGGAGCCATGGCTAATAAATCCAGTTTCTAACTGGATTATTTGTGTAGTGTGGATTTGGTGGTGATGGGACACAGCCTCCTTTAAATATCTGAAGGGCTGCCTGGTGGAAGATGGAGCAAGTTTACTTTCTGTTGCTCTTCTGAAGGATTGAAATGACAAGAAAGGAGGTTCCAGCTCAACATTAGGAAGACCTTTCTCATTATAAGAGCCATTTGACAGTGGAATGAACGGAAGGTGGTGAACACATTTCATTGGTGGTTTCTAAATAGAGGTTGGGTGGCTGTCTCTCAGGAATAGTTTAGTTGTGTATTCCTGCATGGTAGGGGTTAGACTTAGTGGCCCCTGGAGGTACCTTCTGATTGTACAGTTCTAAACAGAGGCTGGATGTCCATCTGTCGGGAATGATTTGATTGTGTATTCCTGCATGGCAGAATGGGGTTGGACTAGATGGCCCTTGTGGTCTCTTCCAACTCTATGAGTCTGTGATTCTATGATTTTATGATTGACAGACATCTCAGTAACCTTTATGTGTGTGTCTTCAAGTTGCCTGCTGAGTTACAGTGATTTACAGTGACAGTATGTATTTCATAGGGTTTTCTTAGGAAAGGAATACTCAGGGGTGGTTTGCCATTGCCTGCCTCTGAAATATACTCTAACAGCACCTGATATTCCCCGGTGGTCCCCTGTCCAAGCACTAAGCAAGCCTGATTCTGTTACTTCCAAGATCAGACCTCACCTGGAACACTGTGTCCAGTTCTGGGTGCCACAATTCAAGAAGGATATTGAGAAGCTGGAGCATAGAATCATAGAATCATAGAACTGCAGAGTTGGAAGAGACCACGAGGGCCATCCAGTCCAACCCCATTCTGCCACGCAGGAAATCACGATCAAAGCATCCCCGACAGATGGCCATCCAGCCTCTGTTTAAAGACCTCCAAGGAAGGAGACCCCACCACGCTCCGAGGGAGTGTGTTCCACTGCCGAACAGCTCTGACTGTCAAAAAGTTCCTCCTCATGTTGAGGTGGAATCTCTGTTCCTGGAGCTTGCACCCATTGCTCCGTGTTCCAGTCTCTGGAGCAGCAGAAAACAAGCCTGCTCCATCCTCAGCGTGACATCCCTTCAAATACTTAAACAGGGCTATCATATTGCCGTCTTTTTTCCAGGCTAAGCATACCCAGCTCCCTAAGTCTCTCCTCATAAGGCATCGTTTCCAGACCTTTCACCATTTTAGTTGCCCTTCTCTGGACACGCTCCAATTTGTCAATATCCTTTTTGAATTGTGGTGCCCAGAACTGTACACAGTATTCTAAGTGAGGTCTGACCAAGGCAGAATAGAGTGGCACTATTACTTCCCTTGATCTAGACACTATACTTCTATTGATACAGCCCAAAATCGCATTGGCCTTTTTAGCTGCCGCATCACACTGTTGGCTCATGTTCAACTTGTGGTCTACTGTCCAGAAGAAGGTGACCAAAATGGTGGGAGGTCTGGAAGCCATGCCCTATGAGGATTGGCTTAGGGAGCTGGGTATGTTGAGCCTGGAGAAGAGCTTAAGCGTGATATGAGAGGCATGTATAAATATTTGAAGGGATGTCATACTGAGGATGGATCAAGGTTGTTTTCTGCTGCTCCAGAGACTAGGACACCAAGCAATGGGTTCAAACGACAGGAAAAAAGATTCCACCTAAACATTCAGAAGAACTTCCTGACAATAAGAACTATTCAGCAGTGGACTCTGCTGCCTGGGAGTGTGGTGGAGTCTCCCTCTTTTGAGGTTTTTAAACAGAGGCTGGATAGCGATCTGTCATGGGTGCTTGGATTGTGTGTTCCTGCATGGGAGTGAGTTGGACTAGATGACCCTCGGTGGTCTCTTCCAACACTAGGATTCTATGATGAGATGAGATCTGGTGCCTGTGACAAGCCTGCAAACAAGCTGTCATCATCATCATCATCATCATCATCAGTCTCCTCCTCCTCCTCATCCCAACACTGTGACCCCAAGGGCACTTAACACCTTCAAATCTGAGTAGAAAGAAGGAGGAAGGACCACCCACTCTCGGTGCAACATTCATTAGCTTTTACCCACCACACTAGTTCTGGCAATGTGAGACAGCGTGAGAGCAAATGGTGGTCGGTGTAGGTGTTCACAATCTCCACCAGGCACATTTCTCTGCCATCTGCATGTTGAAACATGCTGTTTGCATGTTGCCTTTTTTAAAAGACATCTGTCCTTACCTTTGTGCTACAGGGAAATTGTGTGGCCATGCTGGGGATAATGTTTTCAATTGGGGGGTGTCCTTCCTCCCTCTCCATGCCTGTTACGTTGAACATGTCACCTCCTAGCTCTGTGTCTTGCTCAGCTTCAGCAGCAGGAATCTATTATCCCAGCGTGCACCCAAGCCCTGATGTGCTGCTGTTGCACATGTCAGTCAGGGTATGTTGGGGCAAAGAAGGGGACATCCAGCCAGGCATGTCAGGCAGCATTCACTTCTCTGACCTAGTTACCTCAGAGACAGGGCCGCCTTTGCAAAGTCAGGTCCCAGATCAAAGCGAGATGTGGGTGACTGGTACATTTCTGTGTGTGAGTGTGTGTGTGTGTGTGTGTGTAGTGGGAGGAACAGAAGGGGGAAGGGACAGATTCAGCAGGAGAGAGAAACTGTGACTATAATCCTGTTGCTTAGTCCCAACTGAAGTAGACCTATTCAGGTCATTGCTGAATGGTGTGTCAACACATAGGCAAATTCAATAGATTCAGTGGATCCTATCTTGCAGGGACTAAGGATTTAGGCCATAATTTTGTTTTAATCTATTTAAGCCACCAATATGGGGTCCCATACGGGAAGAAAGGGATCTTAATTAAGATAATTGTCTACTTTTCTCCTCTCTTGCAAGACAGACTTCCTCAGGTTCATCCAACCCTAGCTGCATGGCTCGTTTTGCCAAGGAAAGGAACAGGTGACCTGACTGCAGTTCCAAAGAGAAATCTGCTCTGTTGCTTTTCCCACACCCTTCAAAAATTTGGCACTCCATCTCTTCCAAGATTCCTCAAGTCTTTCCCAATGCTCCGCAGGTCTCTCACAGATTTAGTCATTCCCCCCTCCCCATGCATCCTTGCTCCCCCTATTTAAGGCTCCTCCATACCAGCCAGCCAACCGAGGGCTGCATTTGAACCTCTAAACCTATTTGTTTCCACTGCCGGTGTTCTGCCTTGGCAATGGTGAGAAGACACCACCGCTAAGCCTATGCCAAATGCTCTTTGCCAGTGTATACATTGGGATGTAGGAAACATCTGCTTCCAGATCAGACCGTAGCAGGGGAAGGCTTGAGCCCTGTCTCTTCTCCGGCCACCCAATTTCAGCCAGATATCACTGCTCCCTTCTAGCTCTGAATCCTTGGGAGAGGAAAGGACTACATGGCAGTCACGTCCAAAGTAGCATTCTGGGCCACTGCCTGAATGTGAGCAGGGGGAGAATATCAGGAGGCAATGGAAAAAGCCAATGCAAGGAAGAGAGACAAAGGGCAGTGGGGGGGGGGTGAGGTCTAGTGACCCCATTTATCTCACCTCTGATCCTGCCACCCCATCCTCGGAGCCCTCAAAATCCACCCCACTCTTGCTCCCATTCAGCACTGCAGGCAGCTTGGTGCAAAGCCTTGACTGGCAGCCAAGAGAGGAGGGGAGGGGGGAACCCAGGTGAAAAATCAACACATTTTTGTGTCTGATGTGTGCTTTTGGAACCCCATGGTGGCCAGAGGTGCCCTGCAAAGCAGGCAGGCAGGCTGGCAGAAAGGAATAGCACCCCCCCTCCCAGGAAGGGGGAGGGAGCTGCAAAGCTTACAGAGACAGAAAGAGAAAAATGTGCTGTTTACAAGGAGAGAGACTGAATTCCTGGAGGTGGGGAGGGGAGTGAGAGAGGCAGGGAGCAAATGGATCCAGAAGGCAGCTGACGGATGATAAGAAGGCAAGACTGGATACTGAGCTTGTGGGGCGTGGATAAGAAGCCAGGCCAGAGGGGAAAGGAGAGAGGGCTGAAGGGAAAGGTTGCAGAGACAAACAAGAGATGATGAGGCTCCAGAGGGGAATGAAGGAAGCCAAGAGATGAATGGAGGCAGGAAGAGGACTGTCGCTCCCTCCCTCACAGACTTGGTTGGACTACAGGTTCCATTGCTCCCGCCTGGCTTGGGATGATGGGGGTTGTAGCCCAATAACACCTGCAGGACTAGGTTTGGGGGCACGGAGAGGGTAAGAGAGGAACCAGAGACCAGGATCCTATTGGCTAGCCCCAACTAGAACAGGTGCATTGAGTCAACATATAAGTAAGCCCCAGTGATTCTATGGGTTTACTCTAACAGGGGATTTACCCATCGGGTTCAGTCCAAATATATGGAGAAAGGAGGGAGGGGGTGGAGAGGAGAAAAGAGCAAGAGAGACACAGAAGACTGGGGGTGTATCCATCCACATGACACAAACCCTCCAGTTGGAAAGTGGATGGTTTCCCATGGCTCCTTCCTATGGAATCTTGGGATTTGTAGCTTGGTGAGGCACCAACACTCTTGGCCAGAGAAGGCTGAAGCCCTTGTAAATCTACAGATCCCAGGATTCAGTAGGAAAGGAGCCATGGCAAATAAAGCAGCTTGAAACCGGATGAGTTGCCACGGCTCCTTCCTCTGGAGTGCTGGGATTTGTAGTCTGGTGAGGCACCAGCATTCTCTGACAGAGAAGGCCACCAGTTTGAAAGTGGATTATGATGATGCTGATGATTTGCCAGGGCTCCTTCCTGGGGATCCCTGGGCTTTGTCCTCGGGTGAGGCACCCGCCCTGTTGGCCCGAGAAGGCGGAAGCCCTTGTAGCGCTACAGATCCCAGGCTGGGTCAGGCCAGAAAGGAGCGGCGGCGGCCTGGGGCCTGGGTCCACCCACCTTGTGCTGCTTCCACATGGCGCCCAGGGCCTTGACCTCGTGGCTGGCGTGCTTGCCCTCCTCCAGGCACTGGTAGCAGACGGGGGCCTTGCAGGGCACGCAGTACATGCTGTGGTTCTCCAGCTCGTGCTCGGTGCAGGTGGCCACCTTGCGGGGGCTGAGGCGGCGGCCGAGGCGGCCCTGGGCCCCGGGGGGCAGCAGGCGGTGCTTGGCCAGCGGGCCGCGGGGCGGGTGGCAGCGGAGGCGGCAGGGCTCGCAGTAGGAGACGTCGCACTGCTCGCAGACGGCCGCGGCCTCGCGCGGGGGCGCCTTCTCGCACAGCTGGCAGCGCAGGGCGGCCGCCGGGCCCGGGTGCTGCTGCTGCTGCTGCTGCTGCTGGTAGCGCTCGATCACCCCCTCCAGCACCCGGTTGCGGGGGAAGCCGCGCAGGCCCCGCTCGTCCAGGATCAGGCTGCGGTGGCACTGCGGGCAGGTCAGGCAGGCGTTGCGGGGCACCGGCGGAGGGGCCAGCGAGGAGGAGGAGGGAGGCGCCCCCGGAGGCGGCGGCGGCGGGGGCTGCGGCTGCGGCGGCGGGAAGACCCGCACCCCGTTGGGCGACTTCTGGCAGGGGGTGGTGGGGGCGCTGGCGAAGCCCCCGTACGAGCCGTAGCCGCTGTCGGCCTCGCTGTAGAGGCTCATCTTGTCCAGGTCCAGGTAGTCATAGTCGCCCGAGGCGGTGGAGGCCGAGCCCGAGGCCCGCCGGCGGCGGCTGCTGCTGCTGCTGCTCCCGCTCTGGGGCGAGGAGGAGTCGCCGGCCGCGGCCTCGGGGGTCTGGACCAGGATGTTGCGGGCGCAGGCCTGGCACAGGTTGTGCGAGCAGGGCAGGATGAGCGGCTCCCGGTAGAAGGAGCCGCACACCGGGCACTTCAGCTCCTCTTCCATCTCTTCCATCCGGGGAGCAGCGCAGCGCAGCAGCCGGGCAGCGCCTTCCCTACCGCGCGCCTTCAGCACCACGGAGAGCGCCCGTCTGCCTGCCCGCCCGCCTCCCAGCCCGCTCTGCCCGCGCAGCCCCGCGCCGCCTTTCCCTCGGCTCCTCCGGCCCCGCCCCCCACACCCGCCATTGGTCGACGGCTCCGGGGCTCGGCCGCCATTGGACGAGCGCGGGGGAGTGGGCGGGGCCCAGGGGGAAGCCTTTAGGGAGCCTGCCATGCCTAGCTCCCACTGCCCCCCCCCCGCTGGGCTGAGAGAGCGCTGCCTGCTGCCCCTCCAGAGAGCCAGGGCCGGGTTAAGGAATTTTGGAATTTTGGGGAATTTTTTCTTGGAATAAGACCATTCTACTGAAAAACACACCCGACCGCAAAAGGCCGTAACAATAACGCAAAAATAATAATACAGTAATTGTTTTCCTTTTTTCTTACTAATACAAAAATAAAACTAATATATTTTTCCTCTTAATCTAAAGGCACTATAATCACATTATATTTACACATTACAATTATACCTATTTGGAAAAGGAAAAAAATCAATAAAATAATAAAAGAATTTGGGGGGGCCTGCAATGCTTTAATTTGGGGGCCCATATGTTTATCTCAGGTCGATGTAACCTAACTCAACCTAAGCTATCCACAGTACAGGATATTCAGATTATTACTAATAATGTTTTTGCAGGAGGAGGGTTACTAAGCCCCCCCCCACAATGTGGGGGCCCCCTGCGGATGCTGACCCCACAGGTGCCTTAAACCAGCCCTGCAGATAGCTACCTTATGGCACCACACTGTTATAGCGCTATTATTCCGCTCTAACTGTTCTGGCTGCCTCCTGTGGAATTCTGGGGTTTGTAGCTTCAGGAGGCACTAGACTAGAGCTTCCTAGCTGAGAATTTGAAATACAAGTTGTCCCTCCATATCCACGGATTTGGTATCCGCAGATTTAAATATCCAGGGCTTGAAAATATTCTTTAAAAAATAATAATCCCAAAAGCAAACCTTGATTTTGCCATCATATATAATGGACAACATTTTGCTATGCCATTGCATAGAATGGGTCTTGAATATTCATGGATTTGGGTATCCACAGGGGTCCTGGAACCAAACCCCAGCAAAAATGAAGGGACAACTGTATTGTACCTCTCCCCAAACGGCAAATCCCAGGATTCAACAGAATGTTGCTTTAGCAGACATTCTTCAGTCTGAGTTGTTGTTGTGTGCCTTCGAGTCATTTCATATTATGGTGACCCTAAGGCAGGGGTTTTCTTGGCAAGATTTGTTCAGAGGGGGTTTGCCTTTGCCTTCCTCTGAGGCTGAGAGAGTGAGACTTGCCCAAGGCCACCCAGTGGGTTTCCACAGCTGAGAGGGGATTCCAACCCTGGTCCCCTGAGTCCTAGTCCAACACCCAAACTGCCACACCAGGCTGGTTCTCACAATCACTGAGAGCCAGTGCTAATAATGGACTATGCCAGAGGTGTGGTAAGGCCACTGCAGGTGTTATTTTAAACTTTAAAGGAGCTATCTTCTGTGATTGTTTAAAGATCCAGAGATTTGCATGCATGCTGTTGTCAAATATTTCAAGTAATCATGCAGAGTTGACATCATTGTTGTGTGCCTTCAAGTCATTTCCAACCTATGGCAACCCTAAAGTGAACCTATCCCAGGGTTTTCTTGATTTACTTGGCAAGATTTGTTCAGAGGGGGTTTGACATTGGCTTCCTCTGAGGCTGAGAGAGTGTGACTTGCTCAGTGGGTTTCCATGGCCAAGCAAGGATTCGAACCCTAGTCTCCAGAGTCATAGTCCAATGCCCAAACCACTACACCACACTGGCTCCTTACAGCTGACCTTAACTCAGGGTACATGGGTGTGACCCCTGGGCAGCATTAAAGTATATGACATTGGGATTTAGCTCGGAAGCTTGATGGCTTGATAAAGACTGTGCTGTGACCTATAAAATCTTATTATACCAAGTGCAATACTTTCCCAAGCAATACACATAGACTGAATTGCTCGTTCGTCTTTTTGTATGTTGACTGGTTCATTTGTAACGTGATAATTGAGTTGAACACCAACATTTTAAATTAAATGTGATAATCACACACAGAGCATGATTCTTTGTTTCATGCCGAAATGCTTGCTTGATCATTTTACACATTTTCCAGGAAGGAGAATGCAGAGTAATATAGAGTAATACAACACAACCCAGTAGCTGCACCCTTGAAGACTGAATGATCATTTTAACTGTCATGGGAAGGCCATGTGACAGGCTCCATCAACCTATGGAATCCTGAGATTTGTAGTTTGGACCTAGAATTTCCTGCTAGAGAACTCTAGTGCGCTCCCCTGAATTGTATAGCAGAGAGATCTAAATAACACACCAGACTACAAATCCCAGGATCCTATAGGGCAGGGCCATAGAAGCTGTTAGATTTGAAATAGATTCCCAGGGTGCTAGGTGGTTTTCTGGGAAAGATGAAGACTGGTTCGATTAAGACTCGTCATCCTTCTTCTGCATAATTCACAAGTGGAGAGGAAGTTTCATAGCTGAAAAGTATTAATTACATTTAAAGGTACATTCAAACTTATATACATGTAATGCCTAAGTCCTGGCAAACTACAGGAAAGTTTCAAGAAGAGGAGCAGCTCAGCAGCTCCTTGAGGGCAGGGGTCTTTTATATGCCTGCAAACACACCAGGAAGGTCCTCTGGTCACATGGGGTGGTTGCTTAGATACATCCCCACAATGGTTGACTGAGCAAATGGGGAACGTTTTAGAGACAGCATGTATAGAGGTGTTATGAATCCCCTCTTGCTCTGGAGTAGGAGATGGGACTCCTTGAGATCATCTATAGCTGCCACCATCCACTGATTTTAAATCCGTAGGACCAGTATCTCAGTGGGACGTTACTGGGGAAATTTAACTCCCACTTTTCCATCCCTAGCTCTGCACACACACACACACACACACACACACTGAGCAAAAGGCACTGAGCAAAGGTAGGGAATCCTACTGTCTAAAGCTCCATTGCTCTAATAGCAAATGGGTGAAGGGGGTTAAAGAGAATGCTTGGTTGGGAATCATTTTCCAACAGAAAGTTAAAATGGTATCAAAGCATTTTAAGTGTGCAAGACAAAGACATAGGAATAGAAACAGATGTGTACATTACAAATAATTGTGTCACATTTCAAGTACAAACCACACCTTTTCAGGAGAGCCAGGAATGAGCAAGGCCTCCAAAACACATGAATTTAGGACTTGGTTGGCTTTGTTTAGTTTACTGAATGGCTCTCCTGTCAACTGGGCATTGAATCCAAACTGGGTTTTACTCAGAACTTTTAAAAGAGCTAGCCCAGAGTCTGAAGCCTGTTCTGCCAGATAGGTTCAGCACCTTGGATGGTTCCTTTAAAGTTCAAACCATTTGCACTGCTCCATTTAAATTGGACCCATCCACCTCCACCACCTGAGGGGCAGGATCCAAGGTTGAAAAGCAGAGGTCTTGTAAATAAGGAAGAGGTCTTCCCCCTTAGCTCTTTCAACTGACCTACCATGCCAGTTAGGGCTGGGAAAGGCAGAGAGTCCTTTTGTCCACCCACTCAGAGCATGCTTCTCAGGTAGGTAGGAAATCCCATTTTCTGATAAGGAATACACAACCAGGGCTTAATCTCTCTTTGGGATTAATTGGTTGGCAGAGGGAAGATGCACAGTCCCAGGCAATATCAGAGTCCAGAGAAATTTCTTAGTGGAGGCTTGCACTGGGGCATGTTGATTCTTTTTATGTTAGTTTCAGAGTCTACCAGCTATTAACTGAATGGAGTTTTGGATTGTCAGTGATCTGGATACTATCCAAGAATCTACCCATCAGTGAGGTATCATGGGATAAAGTGGCCTCTTTCATCTAGCGTCAGTTTTTGTGTAATGGTGCTATTGTGTAATGTTCTGGCTAACT
Source organism: Gambelia wislizenii (assembly GCA_030847615.1). Lineage (NCBI taxonomy): Eukaryota > Metazoa > Chordata > Lepidosauria > Squamata > Crotaphytidae > Gambelia > Gambelia wislizenii. Next base: position 495,072,083 of record JAUMIR010000001.1, on the reverse strand, counting down.
CCACTTCAGCCAACACAAGCTCTCAGTAGATTCAGAAGAACTTGATTAAGGAAGCAGAGCAGATGTCATGTACTGGCTTCAGACTCAGTAACCAGCAGTTTCAGTTAAAAAACAGAAAATTTTATTGGTACAGTAATCCAAAGAGCTAACTATGCAAGTTCATTGCTCAGAATGAAATCTAACTATCAAGCAGTAAACTAAAAGCATTCTACAATCTCCAAATCTGGCAAGCTATTCAATCATTGGCTAGCCACACTCTGTTCTCACCAAACCCAGGTTTTGTCCATTTTTCTCATGGCCAAGGCCAGGTGCTGGTTCTATCAAACAGTCATGAACACAGAGCACGTTTTCCCATCTCCCATTTAGACTACACACTCATCCGCAAGTACAAAGGAACACAAACACAATTAGCCACAGACAGATACAACCGAAACTGAACTTGGCAGGAAAAGGTCACATCTGGGACTGATCCTGACAGTAGATCATAGTATATAAATGTTGTCAGGACTGAAGGTTTGTCTAGTTACACAGTATACTTAAAGCCTACACAGTTCAACTGTTACACAAGTTTACACCATATTTGTTAGCATCTCAAAATATTCTGTCTTCTCAGCACTACCCCTCCTTCATCCCACGCTTCCCACAAGAACAACGTTGAGCTACTTGCAAATCCAAATTCTTCTTCACACAGCTGTTCATTATCCCAGACCGCAAATATACACAATCATTATTTCCATGCACTCCACCCAACAGTATAGTGTATCTCATCATCCTTTATTACCAAACATCAGCCCAAGCATGACAACCAAACATGGCAGGACCACAGCTGGATCATGATCCTGACATATTGTGATCCTTCCTACGATGACGTGGTGCCCAAAGCTATGTCCAGTTCCGGGCACCATAATTCAAGAAGGAAACATGCTGGAAGGTGTCCAGAGAAGGGTGACAAGGATAGTGGGAGGTCTGGAAGCCATGCCTATGAGGAGCAGCTTAGGGAGCTGGGCATGTTTAGCCTGGAGAAGAAAGGTTAAAAGGCGATATGATGGCCGTGTTTAAATATTTGAAGGGATGTCATACTGAGGATGGATCAAACTTGTTTTCTGTGGCTCCAAAGACAAGGGCATGGAGCAATGGCTTCAAACTACACCAAAAGAGATTCCACCTCAACATTAGAAAGAACTTCCTGACAGCAAGAGCTGTTCAGCAGAGGAATCTGCTGCTGCCTTGTAGTGTGGTGGAGTCTCCTTCTTTGGAGGTGTTTGAACAGAGGCTGGATGGCCAACTGTCAGAAGTGCTTTGATTGGGTATTCCTGCATGGCATGGGGTTGGACTGGATGGTCCTTATGGTTTCTTCCAACTCTATGATTCTATGATTTCCAACAGATGTTTGTGAGTCCATCTGAAATTTTTCTCAGAGCATCCATCACCACTGAAATCACAGTTGTTTTGTTTTCCCAGAGGCACTGAATCTCCATGTGTAGCTCTCAATATTTTATAATCTTTTCCTTCTTTTTCTCTTGAATTCTTTTGTCTCCTTGAATCTAAAATCCAAGTTTTTTTCCCCTCTCAGCCAAAATTATGTCTGGTATATTAGGTTGTAATTGTTTATCTGCTTGAATGTGAGACCCTCCTCCTATATTATTCCTCTTAATTATTATTTTTATTTATTCTTCTATTTATTGGATTTTTAAAAATATCCTGCCCTATATTCCAGGACTTCAGGGCATGTCCAAGTAAAATCTAAAAATTTAAGCACTTTAAAACAATTTAAGATTGAAAACCAAAATAATTTATCAGACTAAAAGCATATTAAACAATTTAACAAGTTAAGTTTCAGGACAGGTCCCAGACGTCTCATATACCTTGTTGTAAATTGTGTTTTCATTTCTCTGTGTTTGTTAACGAGTGTTCTTTGCCAAGTGTGGAAGGGAGGTGTAGCAGTCCATGGGAATGGAGAGATAAGCTTGTAGCTGCATTTGTAGCTTGAGAAAATTGGGATGGATACTTGTTTGGGAAAAGGAGGTTAGGGGGTGATGGGTGACCAATAACATTGAATCCTGTCAGATATTATAGATTGCAATATGCTTTAATTATACTGTCTGTCCTCTAAGCTTTAATTCTGAGCAACAACCTTGTATGATATGCTTTCTGGATTGCTGTGCCAATAAAGTTTTCTGTTTAACTCTGAAACATCTGGTCACCGTGTCTTGGAATGCAAGTACATGACATTAAGCCAGGTTGAGAAAGTGAAAAACATGCCCATGTGCATTTAAGAATAAATCAGGCCCCAAAAGCTTTAATAAAAAGTGATGTTCTTACCTGCTGCCAGAATGAATCAAGCATTGGTGCCCACTGGGCCTCCAAGGAGAAGGAATTCCACAAAGGCAGTGCTACAATTGAGAAGACCCCAAGATGTTATTCATGATTACTTCATAGAACCGTAGAGTTTGAAGAGACCACTAGGGCCATCTAGTCCAACCCCCTGCCCTGCAGGAATACACAATCAAAGCATTCCTGACAGATGGCCATCCAGCCTCTCTTTAAAAACCTCCAAAAAAGGAGACTTCACCACACTCCAAGGCAGCGGATTCCACTTCCTCCACTTCCGAACAGCTCTTACTGTCAGGAAGTTCCTCCTAATGTTTAGGAGGAATCTATTTTTAATTGAGTTTGAGTCTATTGTTCGGTGTCCTTGTCTTTGGAAGGACACACACCCATGGAAATGCCTTCCTTTTGGAGGCCCATGATCATATTATGATGATTTCCATGTGCATTTAATGCTCAGTGGACTGTTGGATATCCTATGTCAGTGACATGGTAGAACTTGAAAGGTGGTTGGATCTTGGAAAGAACGGTCCAAGGTGTGGAATGCTTATCCTGCAACTAGTTCAGCAACTTTTGTAGCTCCTTTAAAGTTCCAACTAAAACCCAGAGTGGACTCAGCGCCTCGCTGACATGGAATCCACCAGCTGCTACTGCTGAGGCCAGAAAAATCCAGATGGAGTCCACTTTGATGTGATGGTAATGGATCAAGCCATCAATCAATTAAGGCCAAATCCACACTACACAAGTTATCCAGTTTCAAACTGGATTATTTGCCATGGCTCCTTCCTATGGAATCCTGGGGTTTTGTAATTTGGTGAGACACCAGCACTCTTTAGCAGAGAAGGCTAAAGACCTCGTAAAACTACAAATCCCAGGAGTCCGTAGGAAGGCACCATGGCAAATAGTCCAGTTTCAAACTGGATTAGTTCTTTACCAGCCTGCACCACAGGACAAACACCACCATCCCCACATTGCCGTCGGCAAATCTGTGCTCAAGTCCATTCAGCAGTTCACCTACCTGGGAAGCATCATCTCCTCAGATGCCAAGATTGCCAAAGAGATCGATCACAGATTAGCAAAGGCATATATAAGACTTCACAAAAGAGTCTGGAGCAATAAACACCTGAGGCAAAGCACAAAAATCAGTGTGCATAGAGCCATTGTACTGTCTATCTTCCTTTATGGATCTGAAACATGGGTCACCTATCGCCACCACCTACGACTCCTCGAACGCTTTCATCAGTGCTGTCTACGCACAATCCTAAATATACACTGGACTGACTATGTGACGAATGTTGCTGTCCTTGAGCAAGCAGGGATCACCAGCATTGAGGCCACGATATTGAGAACACAGCTGCGCTGGGCAGGGCATGTTTCTAGGATGGAGGACCATCGCCTCCCAAAAATACTACTCTACGGTGAACTCGCCACAGGTCAGCGTAAGAGGGGCACTCCAAAAAAGCGATACAAAGACTCCCTGAAACAACATCTCAGGCTCGGCCAAATTGATCACCAACAGTGGTCCGCCCTGGCCTCACATTGGGAGGCATGGAGACGCACTATCCACAATGCTGCAGCCTTATTTGAGAACTCACGCCAAACAAGTCTTGAAGAGAAATGACAACGCAGAAAGAATCACAACTTTAAAACATCACCCAAGAAGACCTTCTGCTGTGCTTTCTGCAACCGGACTTGTTTATCTCGGATTGGCCTTTTTAGTCATCAGCGCGCTTGCAGAAAGCACGGGATTAGTTCTTCCTGAATCTTTGTTTGTGAAGAAAAGCCAGAGAGAGAGAGAGAGGAGAGATTTGTGTAGTATGGGTTTTCTTGGCCTTCTAATAAAGTTTCCAGAATCTGCCACTGGAGACATAGCACCTCACCCCACTTAGCACTGGGGTCACAGAAAACTGGCATCTCCTCCCTTTAACTGCACATATGCTTAGAACACACAAGACTGGTGCATATGAGCATGGGGGACAGCGGGATTTGGGTTTCACTATGCATATACTCCTGGGGCCTCTTGATAGCTCCCTGCAGGTAATCCATTTGTTCTCCTAATTGCCTTGTGTACCTGCAGTCCCCGCACCCTCTGGCTATGTAAGGAAAGAATTACCTGCCTCTCCCTTTGCCTCCTCTGTGGATCGTCAGGGGTCATTTTTCATGCTGTCAGGGTGAGGAATGTGGAGGCTTTAAGAATCTGTTTAGCATGCAAATAGCTACAAGGGAGCCACAGATAGGAAAGCAAGGCTGCTGTTTATCTTAAAGCCTTCCCCCAACTCCATCCATCCTCCCCTTGATCATGTACCATCATCTCCTGCTGCAGTTTTCTCCCTGACACAGCATCTCAGCCTGTTTTAACACAGCGAGACAATGCTTTGGGTCATACAAGCTGCTGCCTCTCCTCCATGTCATGTTCACTATCCCCTGAAAGAAGTGCTGCTGTTTCCATAGCCAAACAAGCTTCCCCAGTTGCTGAGCTCTACAGAGAAATGCACAGTGGTTTGGATGTGTGGGGAAAGGATTATGAAACCAGAGAGATTTCCTGGCTCCTCGGCCACCAGCTTTGCCCACCTGCTCAACACTTCATTTCTGCCTTGGTTCTGTTGTTGTTTTGGTCTGGAAAGGCACCTTGCCCTGGAACACTGCCAGCATTTCCCAGCCAGCATGGCCAATAGGAATCCTAGGAGTTGTCCTCTTTATAAGAACCTTTTCCAAGCTCTGCCTTTGAGACAAGGTAACATATCTCAACATTCAGTGAAGCAACTGTGCAAGAGAGAAATTTACAATCCTCTTGTTCTTTCTGTTTTTAAAAACCGAGTTTTAGGCCTTTATTAAAAATCTAACCCTCATTATGAGCCAGCATGGTGTAGTGGCTGAAGGATTCGACTAGGACTCTGGAAGACACAAGTTTGAATGTTTTTAACTCTTTAAATTGTTTTTTTTTAATTTCATTTTTATATTTTTAATGTTTGTGTATTTTTTTAATTTACATCTTTTTAAACTCACTGTTAGCTGCCTTAAGTCCCTATATAGGGAGAAAGATGGGAAATCAATCAATCAACCAACCAACCAACCAACCAATGAATCATTAAATCCCTGCTGGACTATGGAAACCCATTCCGTGACCTTGGGCAAGTCACACTCTTCCAGCCTTAGAGGAAGGCCATGACAAACACCCTCTAAACAAATCTTGCCAAGAAAGTACTAGGATAGAGTTGCTATAAGATGGAGACAACTTGAAAGCACATAATAATAATAATAATAATAATAATAATGATAATATAACAACAATAAAACCCTTGTTATAAATCTCTGGCTTTTCTTCCCAAACGAAGATTCAGGAAGGACTCATCTCGCACTTTCTGCAAGTGCGCTGATGACTAAAAAGGCTATCTATTATTTGCTAATGTACTAATGGCTGAGTCCATAACTCAAGGGAATAGAGCATACCTTTATTTTCACAAAGTTACATAGTGGTATCGCTATTCATTGGTGAATTGTGTTGTGCAGCTGAATGTCTGGAAGCCATGCCCTATGAAGAGTGGCTTAGGGAGCTGGGTATGTTAAGAGAAGGTTAAAATGTGACATGATAGCCATGTTGAGATATTGGAAAGGATGTCATGTTGAAGAGGGAGCAAGCTTGTTTTCTGTTGCTCCAGAGACTGTAGAGCAATGGATTCAAACTACAGGAAAAGAGATTCCACCTAAACATTAGGAAGAACTTCCTGATGGTAAGAGCTGTTTGACATTAGGATATGCTGCTGCCAGGGAGTGTCATGGAATCTTCTGCTCCAGAGGTTTTTAAGCAGAGGCTGAATGGCCATCTGTTGGGAATACTTTGATTGTGTGTTCCTGCGTGGCAGAATGGGGTTAGACTGGATGGCCCTTGTGGTCTCTTCCAACTTTATGATTCTATGTATATGCATGCTCAAAGTACAATGCACACCCTTTCACACTCCACTAGATGCATCCATGTCCAACTGATGCAATGCACATACACAGACATGTGAAACCAATATGGCAATGCATGCACACCCATGCACCATTTGCAACCATGCACAACGGCACCACAACTCTGCTCCCATAATCTCAAACTGAATACAGTAGGACACTGGGGATTGGTTCTGGGTGGCTCCGCGGATACTGAAAACTGTGGATAATAGCAAACACCATTGGAAATAATGGGACTTCTGGTTTAAAATACCAAAGAGATGCCGTGGAGGACCTAGAAAATGGTTAGAGAGGACACATTTTCTAGGAAGACTCTATAGTAGGTGTGTTATTTTTTGTCCCATGGATAATTGAATCAGTGGATACGTGATCAGTGAATCTTCGTTTGCGAAGAAAAGCCAGAGAGAGACAGGACAATGAATCAGTGGATACGGGAGTCCTCCTGTATAGTTATTCCACTTTGGACAAAAATGTCCCACCATTTCTGTAGGGCAACTTACGTGTGCATAAGACATTAAGAGGATTCTGGCCAACTTAACAATACCAATAACTTTTTTCAGTCTTTCTGCACAAAGCATCAATTTGTTTCTCAACAGCTGGGAGGAGGGTGGCTCATAGCAGCAGCAGAAACAGAAGCAGCAGCCAGGCACAGTGGAGGCATGTGCCTGGCTACTACGGAACTTCTCCCTTCATGGCCAGAACAGGGGCAGATACAAGTAGGATAGGTGAGGCACCCCTTGGAGAGATTGATCTCTCACTGACTTTTCTGATAGCGGAATAAACTCCCTAAGAACGTGATGGACCTTTCTTCTTTGGAGGGCTTTAAACAGAACTTGGGTGGACATTTCTTAGGAGTGCTTGAGTTGTGTCTTCCTGCATGGACGTAGTTCGGATTAAATGGCCATTGGGGTTCCTAGCAAAACAATGATTCTATGATCCTATGATTCTAGGAACAACGTGGGATAGTGGTTTAAGTGTTGAACTAGGACTCTGGGAGACGAGGGTTTGAATCCCTGCTTGGCCATGGAAATCCACTGCATGATCTTAAGCAACACATACACTCTCAACCTCAAAGGAAGGCAATAGCAAACCACCTCTGAAGAAACAGTGCCATTACTGAGACAGTGTGGTGTAGTGGTTTGAGTGTTGGCCTAGGACTCTGGGAGACAGGGTTTGAATCCCTCCCATGGAAACTCCCTTGGTGAGCTTGGGTAAGTCACACTCTCTCAACCTCAGGGGGAGGCAATGGCAAACCTCACTTGAATACCACTTGCCAAGAAAACCCTAGGACAGAGTTGCCATACGTTGGAGTCAGCCTTGAGGTTGGCAAGGCATAACAAGGTTGATAAATGACAGCTGGTGGTTCCAGGTCAGCCGAAGGGTGACTCCACTACAGGTTTTACTCAAATTATCTTTTTAAAAATCATTTTTATTAAGATTCTATATAGAAAATAGACTAAAAACTGATAATGTCAAACAAAGGAAAAAACACATAATAAATTATGCTACATACAAGAAAAGAAAACATAAAATACAGTACAAACTACAAGTTTTAGTCAAAACTATCCATGATATCAGACCTCTTTTGAGGAAGGGGGTCAGCACCTTAGATAACTCCTTTATAATTTGATTTACCACCGCCACATTGGCTTTCAGGAGGCATGGAGACGCACTATCCACAATGCTGCAGCCTTATTTGAGAACTCCCGCCAAACAAGTCTTGAAGAGAAATGACAACACAGAAAGAATCACAACCCAAAAACATCACCCAAGGAGACCTCCTGCTGTGCTTTCTGCAACCGGACTTGTTTATCTCGGATTGGCCTTTTTAGTCATCAGTGCGCTTGCAGAAAGCGCGGGATGAGTCCTTCCTGAATCTTCGTTTGCGAAGAAAAGCCAGAGAGAGAGACCACCGCCACCAACATGGAAGCCACCAGCTGCCACCTCATGAACCAGCCATGGTTATTCCTGCAATGGGGGGTGGGAGGAGACTGTAATCTACAGTTGCTTAGCAATAGGGAAACACCCTTCCCAGCTCCTTCTGTGGAATGGGCAGAACTGGGATCTAGTGGGACAAGGAGCTGGTGCCCTGTGCCTGCTCAGCACTTCTTAGCAGAGCCAGCAACTGGGCCAAAACTCCACTTCCCAATTGTGTGGGCTGGGTTGTGCAACTGAAGTTGGCTCCTCTTTGCAAGAACAATCTGGTGAATCACTCTGGAGGCCTTTCATAAGCTCTCTCTGTTCTCTATTCTTGCTGCTTTCCCTTGCCAGGATCCGTGACTCAGCCACTTTCTGTGAATCATGCCTCCTTCCTAATTCTGCAACAAGCCCCTTCTGCCAAAATCCTTCCTTGGCCAAATGGTCTCCATAAAAGTGGGATCCAGTTCCCCACAAACTCACAGAAATTGCTCCCTTTACTGGACCAGAATGGTTGCTCTGTCCAGCTCAGCAACTCTGCATCTAGCCAAAAGACTCTGTGGAGAGCGCCTAAGCAAGGATGTGCCTCATTTCTCCCCAGCCTCAAGTCATCAGGGGTATGCTGCTCCTGACTATGGAAGCTCCTTCACTATCAAAGACACTCAACAGACATTGAGATGCCTGACACTGTCTGTATCAGGGGTAGGTCACTGCAGTAGGTCCAGAGGCCCATTTTTTCTCCTTGGACCCTCTGGGAGCTGCTGTCATGCCCTGCTTCCAGAATCTGGCAATGGACTCTGAGTCAGAGACTGAAGCAGTGGACATGGCAGGAGGATGTTCCAGAGCCACCGGTCTTAGAGACAGACAATAGTGCAGTACCAGCTCTGGCAGAGGGTCCTGCCCCTTCAGATACAGCGCACAACTTACCTATACCCACCTTCTCAGCACGGAGACAACAAAAGGAGGGCTTGAGGCAGTCTCAGCATATTTATAGGAAGCAGCAATTAGTTAAGCAGCAGCTGCATTAGCTGCTGATCAATAAATAGCACTGCCCTCCAGGGGTTGTCAGAGATTATCTGACCTGCCTGCGTACCTATCATATTCCTGCTCTTTGTGTTTGACCTGGACTGTGTTTGTTTACTCTGGACATTGTTTGCCTGACCTGGATTCTGCTGGACTACCCTGGACTCTGTTTGCTGGACCTGGACCTTGTATATTGGACTTTGCTTGTGGGCTTGTGTCCTGCTTGCTAGCAAAGTAAGTGTCTGATTCCACACCGTCTTGGTTCCTTTGCCTGTAATTAGCCTGACTGTGCTATGACTCTGCTCTCAGCTGTGTAGTAATCAGCCTTTGGCTGGTTGCCCAGACATTGTTTGGACAGCTGCACAGAGTGCCAGAAATACCCCAACAGAAGAAACAAAACTGGAAGCTTCTGGACACCCACCTCTAGGGTTTTTTTTTTTTTTTCAGGGGAAGGGTATTTTTTATTCTGAACAGAGCAGTGGGAGTTCAACCTATTTATACCTTTTTAAACTGACTTATTTTAAGTGTTAAATGGTCCCACAGGCTTTTAGACTTTTAAATTAATTTTATTGTTTTAAATTGGTTTTAAACTGTTTAAACTGACTTTAAATAGATGAATAACTAGATAAACAAATAACGTACAGGGTGAATTACTACTCCAAGAGGCTTCCTGGAGAAATTGTTCCTTTTTTCTTTTTTTTTAAGCCAGGAAAAAAGACAATCCAGGGCATCTGGATAGATTTTGTTCTTTTTATATGCCTTCAAGTCAACCCCAACTTTTGGACACTCTTGCATCTGAGGAAGTAGATTAAGGCTGCTGCCACACTGCAGAAATAATGCAGTTTGACACCGCTTTAACTATCATGGCTCCATCCTATGGAATCCTGGGTTTGTAGTTTGTTGTGGCACCAGAGCTCTCTAACAGAGAAGGCTAAATATCTCACAAAACTACAAATCCCAAAATTCCATACCACTAAGCCATGGCAGTTAAAGTGATGTCAAGCAGTATTATTCCTGCAGTGTGGCAGCAGCCTAAGTCTACAAAAGAAGTCTGCACCTTCTTTCTCTCAGTTAGTCTCAAAGGTGCTACTAGATCCTTTTGCGTACTCATATTCCAGACTAACAGGGCTATGTCTTTGCATTCTACCCTCATGGAAACTATATCCTTGTGTGTGTGTGTGTAGTTGCCAAGATTACTCAGAGGAGCTTTGCCATTATTTCCTCTGAGGCTGAGAGAGTGTGACCTGCTCAAGGCCACTCAGGGGTCAGAAGCCTTGGTCTTGTAGTATTTTGCAAAAGAGTAATATTTCCAGTCCCCATCTACACCCTGTCTGCTATTTTAGAAATCTCTCTACTGTTGTCTCCTTCTTCCCACCCTAAAAATGAAAAATGAGCTCATGGCAGAGGCGAGATTCCAGCCGGGGCCTTCCCCACTCCCAGGGAGAGGCACAGAAAAGGTCAACAGCTCCACAACTACTAATTAATTTTGGAAGAGCTGTCACTTTCTTGGAAAGGCACAGCTACCTTTGCTTAATGACTTCTCATCTGAATCAAGTAGTAATTAAAAAATGCCCTCCTGGGTTGCTAATGAAGTCAAGGAGGTAGATTATTTCACTCATCTGAGCCACTTCAGCCGCTCCACATCTGCGTTTCTCATCCTAACTTTTTATGTTAGAAAACCAACATTGGCCAGCATCCATTCAGTGGTTTGTTGTTATTGTTGTGTGCCTTGAAGTTTTTTCTGACTTATGGTGACCCTAAGTTCCTATCACAGGAATTTCTTGGCACGATTTGTTCAGAGGAGGTTTGCCTTTCTTTCCCTCTGAGGCTGAGAGAATGTGACTTGCCCAAGGTCACCCATGGGTTTCCATATCCAAGCAGGGATTCAAACACTGTTCTCCAGAGTCCTGGTCCAACACTCAAACCACTGCACCACACCGGCTCTCATCAAAAAACCCACTCTGCATGTGTAGTCTTGTTAGCAGTGGGGAGACAACTAAGATATCAGCCCCATTCGCCAGACTCTGGAGTCTATGGATGAAACAGCAGTCCTTGGATCCTGAATCCCTGTATAAAGGTATCTGCTATATTGGGCCAAAGAGGTTCCTTACTTTTGAACAGAGTCTCATATAATCAGTGTCAGGACAAGCAAAGAACGACTTTATTAGTGGAAACTAAGAATTTATAGACCTGCTCACAAAGGTTCAGATTGTCATAGACACACTTGTTAAAGGAAGAGGTTCTCATTATTTCATGTAGTAAAAGTATCCAATTATAGCTGACAGAAACAGTTAAACAATGGATTACAGTTGTCCCTTCACATTCACAGGGATTGGTTCCAGGACCCCCATGAATACCCAAATCCATGAATACTCAAGTCCCATTATATGCAATGGCATAGCAAAATGGTGTCCCTTATCCTCTCTCTCTGGCTTTTCTTCGCAAACGAAGATTCAGGAAGGACTCATGCCGTGCTTCCTGCAAGCGCGCTGATGACTAAAAAGGCCAATCCGAGATAAACAAGTCCGGTTGCAGAAAGCACAGCAGAAGGTCTCCTTGGGTGATGTTTCCGGGTTGTGATTCTTTCTGCATTGTCATTTCTCTTCAAGACTTATGTCCCTTATATAAGATGGCAAAATCAAGGTTTGCTTTTTGGATTACTGTTTTTTTAAGAATATCTTCATGTCGTGAATACTTAAAACTGTGAACGCCATATCTGTGAACGTGGAGAGACAACTGTATCCACTTTACCTGAACTGACTAACTCATGTTGCCTAAATGTTGCAGAAAGCCATGCATTTTATTCTGGGAACAGCAGCTCCCAGCAGTTTCATAGCTGCTTCAGTATCTCTGATTGTACTCCGTCTCAAGGTTACTTCAAATTATTGCTTTGGCATGTATCAGCAATCATGATCACTCTCTGGTTTTGCTTAACTTTGACAGTCATATAGAGGAGAACACAGAGGGGAATACAATCAGAGGGGAATACAATCAGGATCCTAATCTGCCTACTGTCAAGCTGGATTTACTAGCATAGAAAAGGGCTTGGATTTCTGCTTTCAGTGTAACTTACACTTGTGTAAATTTAGTGATTTACATTGGTGTAAGTTACATTACACATGCAGAGTGGTTTTTTGACAACGCACAAGTCATATCCAGCTGGTAGTGGCATAAGCAGAGTTGTACATGCAGGACCATCAAACATGTGGTAGCACATTAAAGTACACTGAGTAACATGTCAATGTACATTGTTCCTATGTATTGCCTCTGCGCATAGCAATTGCACAATTGGTTGTCAGCCATGCTTACTGCCCATTGATCCTCATAGGTTGCACTATGTTGATATTCAGTATAGCGGTTGCTAAATACAACTCTTCTGGTGGATATTTCTGCTATGTGGAAGCAATGTAGGATCTTGGCCATTGGGTAAGACATAAGACAGGCCAGGGAGACTGTAGGCAGGAGCAGAGTTTGTCAAGATTAATTATTTCTTGGACTTCCAGCTCGAAAAATCCCAGTTAGCATGGTAAATGGCCCTGCTGGTTGGCTGGGAAATTCTGGGATTTGTACTCTAATAAAGTAACTTTGCCAAGCCCTGGCCAGGAAGTTGGACTGGAAGGTTGGACTGGAAGGCCCTTGTGGTCTCTTCCAACTCTACAATTCTATGATTCTATGATTCTATCTGCCAAAAATAACAGAACACAATAGAATGAAAGGACAACGTTGAAGACAGGACCAAAGAGCCACCATGAATAAACTAGCTCACAGGTAGACCTCGACTTAAGCAAAGGGCAGTTTGAACAGGAAACCTCTTACACTCCTTCCTGACAAGAAGGAGCCAATGGCTGTCTTGAGTGGGCGGAGTCAGCTGGCACCAGTAGTTCTGTGGTTCACCACAAGAGGCAGGATTCCACAAGGGGTGCATGGATTCCAGGGGTTCCCAGAAGGGTATAAACAAAGTGATAGATGGGGAAGAGGCAGGGTATGTGATCAAGTGATAGACAGACAGACAGACAGCTTGCTGGGTAACTCATAGCTCTGCTGACAAGGCTTGCCTGACTTTGGGCTCTTTGCAACCTCTATTGTGTTTTCTGTCAAACTAAATGGGAGCAATAGCTATGCACCAATGTGGAAAGCCAGAGACAGGTTTTGAGGCTTCTAGTTGGACACTCTGTTCTTCAGCGTGTGGCAACTGCTGCTCCCTCTGCTCTAGCCCAGGCATGCTATCAAAGCTTTCAGATTCCTCCTCATTGTCCTCAGAAAGGCAGGGCATAACATAGTTCATAAAATGTTGTACCAATAAAGGCACAACAAGTGTGAAGGTCTGTTGGGCATGAATCTTTTCAATGGAGGAAAATTAATGACCATTGATTTTCATGGTCATTAATTTCATGAAACCAACAATATAATGAAGGCCAGACACATTTCGACACTACTGTCTGCATCAGTGGCTGGTATAGAAGTCCAGTGCTTTGTATCTTCTAATGGAAGCATATTGGTGTAGAGTTCCCCATGTCATAAGAACAAAACTGCCTTTTGTCTTTACCATCCATAGCTGATTGGCTGATTTAGAGAGGAAGAGTGAGAAAATTGACAGGCAAGATGACCCTGGTTAACATTCTAATCATCTAAAGTCGGTACATCCCATCTTCTAAGTTGGCTATCAAAATGAAACCATAGAGTACCCTATGAGAAGAGCCATAAGTCAATGACAGCCCACAAGCTTTGCATGTGGAAAGTCTCAGGTTGAATCTCTGACCAGTGAAAGCCATCATCTCAAGCTCTTGGAGAACCATTGCCAGTCAGAATACAGGTCACCATGTGTGGAACCAATATCTATGGTTTCAGTTATCCACAGCTGAAAAAATAGGAACACACACCATAGAGTTGCACTGGGAAATGCCTAGAGGGGCATCCTCTCTAGGAATCGCTAGGTCCTCCAACACAACACTATGGTATGTTTGTATCGGAGGTCTTTTATTTTAATAGGGTTTGCTATTATCCATGGTTTCATTTATAAACTGTAAGTCCAGGAACTTATCCCCCACATATATGGGGTGTGTGGGAGAAACTTGTATAGATGAGCCCTTCTCAACCTGATTCTCACCAGATGAGTTGGACTACAGCACAAGTCATTCCAGATAGCATGGCTGGGGTTATGGTAGATAATGGGGGTTACAGTCCAACATAGCTTGAGGGCACTATGTTGAACAAGTCTGAAATAGACAGTTGTGAGTGAGGTACACCTATGATCTGACTCAGTACGTCAGTTTCATATGTTCATTTTGTAAAGTCACATTTTTAAAAGGCAGCGATAAATAATAGCAATAAAACCAATCCATAAAAAGGCAATAAAATCTCTGTTTTAAATGAACATTTTAAACAGGGATTTTAAAATACTAATTTAAAAAGATCAGTAACAACAATAATGGTTGGTTGGCAACAAAACAGGAATCAATAGTTGTCTTAATATGTGCCCACGAAAAAAGGAAACAAGATAAGGAAAACAATTAATATAAGCATGAGTGCAGCAAGCTGTAAAAAATTAAAATTCTCACACATTGGGCAATCAAATACAAATAAACAACTTCTAAAATGATATTTAAAAGGGCAACAGACATTGATTTAGAAGCTTAGCAGAACGAAGGTGCCACAGGATTCTGTCCTGGGCCCAGTGCTATTTATCATCTTTATCAATGATTTGGATGAGGGAACAGAGGGGAATGCTTATCAAGTTTGCAGATGACAACAAATTAGGAGGGGTAGCTAATACCCCAGAGGACAGGTCAGAATTCAAAATGACCTTAATAGATTAGAAAGCTGGGCCAAAACTAACAAACTGAATTTCAATAGGGAGAAATGTAGAATATTACACTTGGGCAGTAAAAATGAAATGCACAGATATGGGATGGGTGACACCTGGCTTGATGGCAATACATGCAAAAGGTATCTAGGAGACTTAGTGGATCACAAGCTGAACATGAGTCAGCAGTGTGATGCATCAGCTAAAAAAGCCAATGCAATTCTAGGCTTTATTAATAGGAGCATACTGTCTAGGGAGATTATCAGATGGGCTAAATATGGTGTTAACACAACATCCTCTCTCTCTCTCTCTCTCTCTCTCTCTCTCTCTCTCTCTCTCTCTGGCTTTTCTTCGCAAACGAAGATTCAGGAAGGACTCATCCCGCGCTTTCTGCAAGCGTGCTGATGACTAAAAAGGCCAATCCAAGATAAACAAGTCCAGTTGCAGAAAGCACAGCAGAAGGTCTCCTTGGGTGATGTTTCTGGGTTGTGATTCTTTCTGCATTGTCGTTTCTCTTCAAGACTTGTTTGGCGTGAGTTCTCAAATAAGGCTGCAGCATTGTGGATAGTGTGTCTCCATGCCTCCCGATGTGAGGCCAGGGCGGACCATTGTTGGTGATCAATTTGACCGAGCCTGAGATGTTGTTTCAGGGAGTCCTTGTATCGTTTTTTTTTTGGAGCGCCCCTCTTATGCTGACCCGTGGCGAGGTCACCATAAATACTATTTTGGGGAGGCGATGCTCCTCCATCCTAGAAACGTGCCCTGCCCAGCGTAGCTGTGTTCTCAATATCATGGCCTCAATGCTGGTGATCCCTGCTTGCTCAAGGACAGCAACATTCGTCACATAGTCAGTCCAGTGTCTATTTAGGATCGTGCGTATTCAGCGCTGATGAAAGCGTTCGAGGGGTCGTAGGTGATGGCGATAGGTGGCCTGTGTTTCAGATCCATAAAGGAGGATAGACAGTACGATGGCTCTATACACACTGATTTTTGTGCTTTGCCTCAGGTGTTTATTGCTCCAGACTCTTTTGTGAAGTCTTCCAAATGCGCTATATGCCTTTGCTAATCTGTGATCGATCTCCTTGTCAATCTTGGCATCAGAGGAGATTATGCTTCCCAGGTAGGTGAACTGCTGAACAGACTTGAGCACAACACCAAGGGCTTCCCTATCAGACGACATCATTCCCATGTCGTCACGCTCCCGTTCTGCTGCCATTCCACCACTACTTTTTATTCATGGGCTAAGCCATGAATGGATCCCCCATTCTGTTTCTGTGACAGAATTGACAGCTTGTGAAAAGGTGCCCCGTTATGCTGGCGCGATACCAGCATCAATTGGAGGGTCCGTGCCAGAACACTTCCAGGTGAGATTGGGACATTGAGGTAAGTGTCACAGTTTTTTCTACCCTCCCCAAGTTACTTGTAATTTTTTAAGTGTGTTTAGGTGCTGCTTACTTTAACTTTTAAAAGTGTATTTTGCTTTTAACTTTTGAATTTCCCACGCTCTTGTCTTCTCACGAGAGCAGCCAGGATTTCAATACAGGAAGTGAATGGAGCTCTCACAGAGCTCCATTCACTCCTGGGCAGCCATGCCAAGGGAATGTCACACAAAAGAGGTTGGTCTGGGTTTTTTTCCCCTGCCGGGACAGAGACGAGAGAGGGGCGGGAGACGAGACTGCGAGATGGGAACACTTCTTTTGTTCCCATCTGATAATCTCCTAGATCAAGGGAAGTAATGGTGCCACTCTATATTCTGCTTTGGCCAGACCTCACCTGGAATACTGTGTCCAGGTCTGAGCACCACAATTCAGGAAGGATATTGACAAGCTAGAATGTGTCTAAAGGAGGGTGACCAAAATGGCCGGAAGTCTGGAAGCCATGCCCTATGAGGAGTGGCTTAGTGAGCTGGGTATGTTTCACCTGGGAAGAAAAGGTTAAGGGGGGACATGATAGCCATGTTTAAATATTTGAAGGGATGTCATATTGAGCATGGAGCAAGCTTGTTTTCTGCTGCTCCAGAGACAAGGAAATGAAGCAATGGACTCGTAGTGTGGTGAAGTCTCCTTCTTTGGAGGTTTTTAAGCAGAGGCTGGATGGCCATCTGTCAGGAGCACTTTGATTGTGTATTCCTGCATGGTGGGGGGTTGGACTGGATGTCCCTCATGGTCTCTTCCAACTCTATGATTCCATGATTCATAACATCAAATAAGACTAAAGCTGCTGTCACGCTGCAGAAATAATGCATTTTGACACTGCTTTAATTATCATGGCTCACTCAGGCTGGCTTACACTTTTAAAAAGTTCAGCCAGATTCAAAACAGTAAAAAATAATTTAAACTTGATTTAAAACAGATTAAACAATTTTACATTCAAGCAACTTAGAAGGTCAAACCATGTAGAGAAGTATTTTGGGGGAAGGTAACAGTTACTGCTCTCAGAATAGCTACCCTGCTGGGCTTTAACAGACTTTGGGGAAGTAATTTTGTGTAATTACAGCTCCCAGTATCCCCATAGCCATGCAGGAAAAAAGTGAAATTTTCCAAGAACTGAATTAGATTCCAGGCTTACTGAAACCCATAGAACAGGGGTGGGGGTGTTGTTGAACTATAATTCCCAGCATTTCTCACCATTAGCTATGCTGGGTAGGAATGGTTGGAATTGCAGTCCAACAAAATCTTGAAGGACACACAGTTCCCACCCACATAGGGTAAAGCCCATCAATCCATCCAGCATTCTGTCTCCCATCACAGGTGCAGCATTGCACCAAAGTATGGTTTTCGCCACTTGCTGCTTCCCCTGGTGCTTCTCGCTGAGGCAGAAACTCTGGCAAAAGCGGGCAAAACAAAACCCCATCAAGGAAAAGTGGGTCAGCATGTTATTCTGTAGGTGGAAATGTACAGGCTGTGTTCTGTCTAATTCTGTGCAATCTGTTCCGCAGCAGGGAGGAAGGTTTAGGATACTTTGAGTAGGAGGTCCCCCCTCCCCCCCGAAAGGAAAAAGTTAGCTGTATCTTGTATCCTAGTGCCGAAATCTTGTTGCTGCCATAGCAACCAAATTAGCTAAAAATAAAAAAAAGCCCTACCTTAAATGGCTAATCTTGGCACACTTCCTCTGACGTCAAATGCACCCCACTTGAAATATCTAATCATGGCTCCCTAACATTCAAAGGAGCCACTGGTCATGTGAAAAGGAATTTCTCTCTCTCTCTTTCTCTCTTGAGTCAGTGATTGAGCGAGGGGTTCCCAGCCTTGCCTGTCTACATCTGTAAAACTGGTGTCACTCCAATTAAACATTTGCTGTAGGTCCTTCTCAGCTCTTTACATCCCCTGTTATATCACACTATTTTTTTAAAAAATGCTCCAAGAGATTGTAGCATCTTCCACCTTAGGGGCCTGTATACACTGCAGAAATATATCAGTTTGACACCACTTTATCCATCATAGTTCCATTCTATGGAATCCTCGTATTTGTAGTTTGGTGAGGCACCAGAGTTCTCTGATAGCAAAGGCTAAAAACCTCACAAAACTACAAATACCAGGGGCTTATCTATATGAGAGGAAATAATGCCAATTCCTCTGCATTATTGCCAATTCATAGCTGCATTCTTTTGTCTCCACAATGTTTTGCAAAAATGATATGCTAAGAAGCTATCTGCGGCTTAAAGTTCAGATGCCTGCGAATCAAGATGGTGGCCATACATTAGAGTGATAAACCCTGCTGCTGCTGCACAATATTTGCTTTTTTTTTTAATTGCATTATCCACAATGCTGCAGCCTTATTTGAGAGCTCACGCCGAACAAGTCTTGAAGAGAAACGACAACGCAGAAAGAATCACAACCTGGAATCATCACCCAAGGAGACCTTCTGCTGTGCTTTCTGCAACTGGACTTGTTTATCTCGGATTGGCCTTTTCAGTCATCAGCGTGCTTGCAGAAAGCGCGGGATGAGTCCTTCCTGAATTTTCATTTGTGAAGAAAAGCCAGAGAAAATCAGAAGTGCGCAGGTGTGACCTGCTAAAAAAATTATTTGGGTGATCAGCAGAGCAAAAAACCACACAATTGCTAACTCGAAAAATCCAACAGGGTTCTCCCAGGTGCTGCCTTGCTGGCAAGCCCACTCCTCGCATATGTCCCACCAATCAGATCTCTAGTTCTGTCCTCTCCGAGACTGAGCAGAAAATCGAATTGGTTGTCTTAATGGGCGCTAGTGCAGATTTCCTCATATTATTTTTAAAAATATGGGAAAAACCACAAAGACTTCACATACAGTAAATGGAGTGTCCCCCCCAACTCCTTCTGAATAAGACAAATCACCACAGGATGTCATTGGGACGAAAGGTATTTCCAACAATTTCTGTGAGGAGTATTTTCACCATCTAGACAACACTCAGGATTCCATAGGATAAAAATATGGTGGCTAAAGTGGTGTCAAACTGCTCTATTTCTGCAGTGTAGACAGCCCCTTAGAAGCACCTCTGAGAACCAGCAGGCCGTGGTCTGAATCCTATTGCTTGTCTCAACTAAAGTAGACCCATTCAATAAATGGGATTTCCCTAGGTGTTGACTCACCCACCACCAATGGATTCAGTGGCCCTCCACTGATTAGGACTGAACAATAGGATTCAGGCTTGTATCTTTAATGGTTCTGCAGTGGCAATTGCACATGTAACAGTGATGGTTGTGGAATTCCGCTTACACACCTGTGAACTGAATACAGTTGTTGTGCCTTGGTGAAAAAAGTACAACTGCATGAGGAATTGACCTATGCATCATTTTCTTGCATGGCAGGGGGTCGGACTGGATGGCCTTTGTGGTCTCTTCCAACTCTATGATTCTATGAAAGACTGACAGGAGATCAGCCATGATGTCTGCACACCAGGATCCACCAGGATGAGATTCCAACAGACTTAAAATCCCCTTCTTTGAAATGCCTCTTTGGAGACTGGGGCTTTTCAGGACAGACTAGTGTGGGGAATTAAGCTTATCTGACCATCTGGAGAGAAGGGTACACAATTCTTAAGCTGCCTTTCAAAGCAGAAGGGTGTTTTATTTTTAAAAATGTATATTTTAAGTTGTTGGGAAATCTGATCATTGCAGCAGCACCATGGAGTTGGAAGGGGCCATATGGGCCATCAGATCCAACCCCCTTGCTCAGTGCGGGAGCTCCAGCTAGAGTAGTGGTTCTCAAACTTTGATCCTCTAGTTTTTTGGACTTTCGCTCCCAGAAGCCCCAGCTGGTTTGGCCAATAGTTGGGAATTCTGGAAGCTGAAGCCCAAAACATCAGACCAGAGTTTGGGAATCACTGAGCTAGAGCATCCTCAGGTTATTACAAGCAGAGTTGGATTTCCATAGTTTGCCTCTTTGTCAGAAAATGAGTACCCGGCTTGTGGGGGCAATTAGCTAACACACATTGGAAACTGCTTAATGCAGTGTAGATGTGTAAATTGCTATTGCTTAAAACAAATTGTAAGCCGCTCTGATAGCCTTTGTGGCTGAAGAGCGGGGTATAAATACCTAAATAAAATGTTTTAAAAATTCACAGTGGTTGGCAGCGCTCTCTCTCTGGCTTTTCTTCGCAAATGAAGATTCAGGAAGGACTCATCCCGCGCTTTCTGCAAGCGCGCTGATGACTAAAAAGGCCAATCCGAGATAAACAAGTCCGGTTGCAAAAAGCACAGCAGAAGGTCTCCTTGGGTGATGTTTTTGGGTTGTGATTCTTTCTGCGTTGTCGTTTCTCTTCAAGACTTGTTCAGCGTGAGTTCTCAAATAAGGCTGCAGCATTGTGGATAGTGCGTCTCATGCCTCCCGATGTGAGGCCAGGGTGGACCACTGTTGGTGATCAATTTGGCCGAGCCTGAGATGTTGTTTCAGGGAGTCTTTGTATCGCTTTTTTGGAGCGCCCCTCTTACGCTGACCCGTGGCGAGTTCACCGTAGAGTAGTATTTTTGGGAGGCGATGGTCCTCCATCCTAGAAACGTGCCCTGCCCAGCACAGCTGTGTTCTCAATATCATGGCCTCAATGCTGGTGATCCCTGCTTGCTCAAGGACAGCAACATTCGTCACATAGTCAGTCCAGTGTATATTTAGGATTGTGCGTAGACAGCGCTGATGAAAGCGCTCGAGGAGTCGGAGGTGGTGGTGATAGGTGACCCATGTTTCAGATCCATAAAGGAGGATAGACAGTACAGCTAGTTTGGAAATGAATGCTTGAGGTGGTGTTCTTTTCCTTTTAATTCTAAATGCTGTCTTTCCCTGGGAATGCCTGAGTTTCTTGTGATATTTTGAGAATTGTTGTTGTTGTTGTGTGCCTTCAAGTCCTTTCTGACCCTAAGGTGAACCTATCACAGGATTTTCTTGGCAAGATTTTGTTGAGAGAGGATTTGCTTTTCGCTTCCTCTGAGGCTGAATTTTTTAAATTATTTATTCATTTTTATTTAGTTATTTATACCCAGCTCTTCAGCCACAAGGCAATCAGAGCGGCTTACAAATTGTTTTAAGCAATAGCAATTTACACATCTACATTGCATTAAACAGTTTCCAATGTGTGTTAGCTAATTGCCCCCACAAGCCGGGTACTCATTTTACCAACCTACAAAAGGATGGAAAGCTGAGTGAACCTTGGAGCCTTCTGGAATTAACCTTGCAATGTGGTGACTTGCAGTACTGGAATTTAACCACTATGCCACCAGTATTTGAGGATTTGAACCCTGTTCTCCACTGTCATAATCCGGCACTCAAACCACTACACCATGCTGGCTGGCTGTTTTGAGAATAAGAATGATCCATTTTCCAGGCCAGTGCAAGAGATTTGGCTACCTGAGGCAAAAGACAGTATACTGTACCATCACCACCCACTGCACACTCCACATAGATATGTAGGAGACATACAGCTCTGTCTTCCAAGAGAAGAGAACAGCAGGAGAGCTCTAGGAGAACAGCAGGCAAGCTACTATAGCTGTCGCCCAGCTTCCGCCGCCTGAGGCAGTTTCTTCACTTTGCCTCATTGTAAGGCTGGCCATGTTAATTTTAAAGAAATATAAACTGCCTTACAGGTGAAAGGAGAATAATTAAAACACACTGCGCTAATATTAGTGTTAAAGCCTTCCTTCTGTTGTGTGTATTCTGATGAAGCTAGCTGGACCCAGCATACCATATACCATTAAACACCCCCAAATTGCCCAGTAGACCTTACGACAAACCTGTAAGGTAGGCTGGTGGGTTTAAATTCCTCCTCCCCCTTCTCAGCATTCCATGCTTTTCCCAGAATCGCTGAGGGTGACTCGCTCTGTTGCCCTGCCACTGCTATGGCTCCCACCAGTTAACTGCCTGGGTGCGATCTCAGCCCGTGGCTGGTGAGTGGCAACCACCTGCTGAGTACAGGTGAAGACAGGAGAAAAACAATTTGGCAGCTTTGAAGGAACCCAGCAAAGAAAATCTTTGGCTTTTTAACTGCCTGAGAAGGACAAGACTTACCGTAGTATCATAGAATCATAGATTTTCCGTGGATTTTTCTGGAAAAAACCTACGGAAAACCTATGGATGCCAGCCGTGAAAGCCTTCGATTTCACATCGAATCATAGAGTTGGAAGAGACCACAAGAGCCATCCAGTCCATCCCCCTGCCTTGCAAGAATACATGATCAAAGCACTCCGGACAGAGCACTGTTACTGCTTACCATTGGGGAGAGGAGAAATGGGACAATTCACATAATGAAAAAGCAGCTGGTCTTGGTTTGGAGGGGAAGAAACAAGGATGTACTTGCAGTTGGAGTCCATCCTCCTTTCACTTCCCCCTCCAAGCCCAGACCAACTGCTTCTTCATCATCTGAATTGCTGTCCTTTCCTCTCTCCTCCCCCTTGCCCTACAAATTAGCAGTGGCCACTCCTGTGGCTTGACAGCTGCCCCAGGGGAGGTTTTGGTCTGGGTGCCATGCCCTAGGAAATAAGCCCCCTGAGCCTCATCCCAAAAGCAACATAGGAGATTTTCAGACGGGAACAAAAAAAGCGTTCCTGTCTCTCAATCTCCTCTCCTATCCCTATAACAACACAAAATTAAAAGTTTTCAGACCTACCTTGTTGGCGCCTTGTTCTCTCGGCAGGGCAACCCAGGAGTGAAAGGAGCTCGAACGGAGCTCGAACAGAGGAGCTTGAATGGAGTTCCTTTCACTTCCTGGACTGAAATCCTGGCTGCTCTTGCGAGAAGATGAGACCGCAGGAAATTCAAACTATAAAAGGAAAATACACATCAAAAAGTTACACTAAGCACCTAAATACACTTAAAACTTTCCAAGTAACCCGGGGAGGGTACAAAAAAGTGTATCACTTACCTTGATGTCCCAACCTTACCTGGAAGTGTTCTGGCATGGACCTCCCATTGACGCTGGCATTGCGCCAGCATAACGGGGCACTTTTTCACTCACAGGACATTCCATTGCAGAAACAGAATGGGGGATCCATTGACGGCTTAGCCCGTCAATAAAAAGCAGCATTGGCGGAATGGCAACAGAACGAGAGCATGGTGACATGGGAACAGCATCGTCTGAAAGGGAAGCCCTTTAGCGATCTCCTGGCGATCACGCCATATTTAGCCCGCCTGATAATCTCCACACACATGCCTAAACCACACATACGTGCTCATATGCCCCTCACACATTGTTTGATGTAACACAACCACTGTGAACAAACTGCCTTGGGCTGCCTTTCCTGATAAGTACAGCCTCTCTGAATGTTTTCCTCTGCCTGTCAGGTACGTTATGTGTTTGCAAAGGAGCCAGCATTGTACAAGCAACATATATTTCCAGAACTTTCCTCAAAGGGACACAACAGCTACCCTTCAGTCTGTTCCGGCTGATCTGGAACCTTCCCTGTTCTTTGGGAATAAACTGGGGTGGAGTGGTGGAGCTTGCAAGAAACATTTCACACACTCTCTCACACAGAGAGAGAGACAGTTCTGTTCATGTCTCCCGCCTGCTTTGTGGAGCAGCCTGGTTGATTTAGAGCATGTTTTGGTGGCCAGGAGAGGCTGACACCGTGACCGGAATCTATAGAGGTTGCCATGGCAGCAGAGGCGCCACAAAAGCCTTCCGAGACCAGCTCAGGGCAGCCTATAAAACATGCCCGCTGATGTTGTTGTTGCCAAGGCAAAGCTAGGAGGAGGAGGTCTGCTCCTTCTCTAATTTCCCCACACAGACATCCCTCACAGAGTCTGCGTGCTCTGAAGAGATGGTTTATTTGCAGAGGTAGCAGGAAAGACAAGGAGCAGCAGCCACGGCAACAGGGCCAGGTTGGCTCAGAAACATTGCCACCTGAGGCAGACAGTCCAAAGGTCCAGGCCTGGCCTGCCCTTAGGCACAGTAGGCCTCAGGCATCCAACCTCAAGACAGGAGAGGAGACCGTTCTGTGTTTTTAGCTGTTTTGTGTTATATTATAAGGCACTTATTGGCCAAATCCACACTACACAAGTAATCCAGTTTGAAACTGGATTATTTCTATGGCTCCTTCCTATGGAATCCTGGGATCTGTAGTTTTACAAAGTCTTTAGCCCTCTCTACCAAAGAGTGCTGGTGCCTCACCAAACTACAGAGCCCAGGATTCCATAGGAAGGAGCTATGGCAAATAATCCAGTTTCAAACTGGATTATTTGTGTCACGTGGATTTGGCCTTTGAGTGCCATTTTGGGAGAAAGGTGGGATATAAATCAAAGAAAGAAAGAAAGCATTTTGCTCTTACTCTATTTTTACTGATCAAGGAAGGTACTATATTTCTACCTCCTGTGCCCAAAATAACTTTGGTCAGCTTTGAGTAAGAAACCACAGAATCATGGGACCTGTCTATACAAGGGGGTGGGATGTGGATTGATGCACACTAACGCAAATTCGAAGCAGCTTCTATTTGTCTTAACAGTTTTCTGGCAAAATCGCAGGCATGCGAAGCTATTCGCTTTTGCTGTCCCAACGGGCATGTGTGTGAATCAAGATGGCGGGCACAAATGAATTACTCATGTTTTTATTATCACCAGTTGCCACTGCTGAACAGTATTTTTTTTTTAAAAAAAAAGAATGTCTAAGGTGCCAAAGTGCAATATTCTGCCTAAATAAAGAGAAAAGAAAAAGCCTGTTTTGCTGCCTGAGTGCGCAATCACTAAAGTGAAAATCCAAGATGGTCGTTCCGGGCGCTTGCCTTATTAGCAAGCTCTGCCCCCTGCCCACATCCAACCAATCAGCTTCCACTTCTGTTTTTATTGCAAATGCAAACTAATGCAAATCCAATTGTCCAAATGAGCGACAACGTGCATTCTCTCTGGAGATTTTTTTTTAAATATGAGGAAAGCCACGAAGGCTTTCCTAGCAGAGTTTATGGTAGATACGGCCCCCCCTCCTTCTGCAATCTGATGTGGAATGCCATTAGGACAGGTAGGATTCCAAGCGTATTCTATGAGGATTATTTTGTCCCTTTAGACAACCCCATGGAGTTTGAAGGGACCTCAGATATCACAGCAAGTAAGTAAATCTACAGCTAAAATATCTGTCATAAGTGGCCATCCACTTAAAATATCCGTCATAAGAGGCCATCCACTGGTTTAAAAAAAAAAAAAAACTCCAGTGAAGAATAGTCTATCACCTTCCCATTCCACTGCCATATAATTCCCCCGGCAGCAACTTTTGCCGAAGTTTTGTTGGAACCTCCTTTCTTGTCCTTGGAATCTACTGACTTGGATCCTATCTCCAGGAGCAGTTGTCAGGACCAGGTTGTAAAGCAACCTTTTCCTGTTATGAGTTCTGTGTGCTGATCTTACTGTGTGCTGTGTGATCATTTGATATTTTGCATTCCTTTGAAATGGTAACAAGTCGACTTGCTGGGAATGGCCGAGGAAGGATGGGTTCTGTTGGAACAAACGGTTGTGAGGATACTGCTGTTGCAAAAATAATAGGTGGAGTTAATGCTGTGTGAGAAGAGGGAGTGTGGATATTTGGGTAACCAATGAATGAGTTGCCCACCAGATTTGGCTAATTGCAAATCCTTTTTATTGTACTGCTTTTCCTTTGAGCTTCATTAGAAGCAACAATGTTGTATACTTTTGCTCTTTGGTTTCTTCTGTGACAATATAGCTTACTGCTTAACCCTGAAACTACTGTCCACAGATTCTGAAGACACAGATACATGACAGCAGCTGAGAACAAGCTCACACCATCTTCCACCTGAAGGTACTTCAGATATTATCATATCACCTCACTTCATACTACAGTATACTGTACAACTTGACTGGGGCCTTATTCACATTATAGAATCAGAGTGCTATTATTTCATTCTAACTTCCATGGCTTCATCCTATGGATGCAGGAGTTTGTAGTTTAAGGAAACAGAATTGGCTGAGAATTCTAAATGTGTGTGTGTGCGTACGCCTTCAAGTCACCTGTCGACATATGGCGACTCCATTAACTTCATAGTTTTCTTAGGCAAGGAATACTCAGAGGTGGTTTTGCTAGTCCTTCTGGTCTTGGGGAAGGTTCTTCTTTTTGGTCTGTCACTCCCAGAATCCCCCAGCCAGGAACTGCCTGGGAAATTCTGGGAGTGACAGTCCAAAAAGGCACCTTTCTCCATGCTGTGGAAATTCTAGCCTGCAGCATTTGGGGAAAAGGGACCAAGGTCAGTTCTTGTGTGTGTACATGCCTTCAAGTTGACTGTTGACTTATGGTGACCACATGAATTTCATAGTTTTCTTAGGCACAATAAAAAGGCAAGTACTCCCAAAATTATTTTTTTCCTATTTCAAAACATCCCCGTACCTTTAAGCCCTAAAAAATTCTCTGAAATACAGAAGCAGGTTAAGAAGTACATGACAGGTAGAAAAAGAAATTGTTTCTCCAAAAAAACGCAATACAACATGGCAAATTCAGGAGGGCTGGCTGTACCTAATTTTAGAATATACCTAAAATGCATTCCAGTTGCCACAATTAGCTTTACATTATCAGGCAGGAAACTTCAATTCAGTGGGTAGAATTAGAGAAAGTGATGAGGGGTATAGTGAGACCTTGCTTTACTCAAATTTAAATACTACCAAGCTAACCAAATTTATCAATCCCTTTTTTAAAAGTTCTTTACTCATTTGATGAGAATGGAAGAAACATCTTGCTCCGGAATCCTCTCCTATCTGCCCATTTCTTTGCCACCGCAACTTTACATTTAAAGATAAAACATGGCAGTTCTGATATTGGAGAGAGTGTGGATTGTAGACTATTAGAAATTTATTTCACAGAGGAAGACCAATAATGTTGGACTCTACTAAAAAAAATTGCAAGATATAAAGTATACCTGGTTGCAGATATTTCAAGTAATCTGTTTTTCTAAATTTACATATAAAAAAGAAGGGCCTCTCAGATCTCTTATGTATTTTGAGGACTACGTATGTATAACAATGGATTTACAATGTAGGGGAGTTGTCTCAGCAATCTTCAATAATCTTATAAAAAGATCGTATGCTATGTGGTTAGGAAAGTTTGGTTGCAAAATTAATACTCAAATTTCTGAAACATAATGGTCAAAGTTGTGGAATTTGTACTGGCTGACTTATATCTCTCTTTCCTATCAGGTAGACAGTCCTTGGAGATTATCAGACAAGCCTCTAAAAATATTTCTGTCCCACCGTATTTTAAAGTATAAGTGTCCTACTACAATAACCCTTTTTATCAGACGTTGCCATAATAACAAGAAAAAGCAGCCCTGGAATTATGGGAGCATGACCACTAGTGCTGTTTACTTCCGCGCTTGCTGGTGCACATGCTCTCGGCAGTTCTTGTGAGAAGATGTGGGCATGCTTCAAATTCTAAAAACAGCTACAATTAACAAACAAAATGAACAGATAAGCACTGAAACACACTTAAAAACTTGCCTGCAAAACAGGGATGTTCATAAAACGAGCATCCTCTACCTAGTTTTCGTGTTCTCACCTGGAAGTGTTCTGGCAGGGACCTCTCATTGACTCTGTAATCACACCAGCAGAACAGGGCGTGATTTCAGATGCTAGCAATTCCACAACAAAAACACCATGACAGATCAATTGATGGCTTTGAGCTGTCAATAAAAAAGAACGCCTTATTAACAATTGCATAATGCCAAAGCACGGCATTGTGCGAAATGGGTGCCTTTTTGCATTCTTTTGGCATCATGATTATGCCATATTTGCCGTGTCTGATAATCTTCCTTGAGTCCTGATGGTGAGCTTCCCAAGGAGTAACCAATTGGCTACTGTGGTGAACACAAAGCTAGACCAGAGAGGCCTTTAGTCTGATGCAGCTCTTCTTATGTTACCGTACCATATCCACCCAGCAGCGACAGGGAAACTACCGTTATGGAAAAGGGCTGAGTCAGAATGCAAGGTACCCTGCATGGAATGACTATTTTACTTTATATGATCTCTGCTGCCCAATTAGTTATTGCAAAAAATTGGAAAAATCAAGAAGATCTTAAAACAAAAGATTGGAAATTTAAAGTCATAGACGTGATGGAACTAGACAAATTACAGCCTGGTTGAATTTTAAAACAACAGACAAAGTAGAAAGAGACTGGGCACCAGTCATAGTTTCTGGAAACTGGATCAGAAAAGAGTGAGTTAACAGATAACTGACAGTGGAGAGGTTAAATATGCTAGGAAGAGAGGTATACAGGAACCACAATAATTTTAAGAGTACATAATGAGAAAGGTAGTTGGATGGTAAATATAAAAATATGTTTGTATTACAAAGCCTAGTTTAAATACTTCATAAATCAGTAACAGTCGGAAACAATTTAGGAAGTGAAGATGCAACAATTTAATGTAGAGATTGATATATGTTAAAAGGACTAATGCAATTGTGTTTTTAGATGTTAAAAAGTGTAATTCTTTTATTTGGCAAACACCAGTACGTTACTTGAATTTTCTGTGTTAAATGTATGCTTAATGAGTAATATGTATGATTTTCTATATGGGGAAAAAAATAAATTTTTAAAAAGAAATGACTATGAGTGATGAAACCATGAGAAGGAAGCTGTTAATCAACACTGTACCTACTCTTTTGTGTCATTTCAGAGTACGGGGGCAAGGGCTTTTGGACTTCAGTGCCCAAACAAGCCTTGAAGGTTGTAGCCACCTTGAATCCCATCTTGGGAGAAAGGCGGGATATAAATCCAGTAAATAAAATAAATAATAATAATAATAATAAACACGTAACTTTCCCCAGGCTCTGAATTTCAGCATTTTCCAGCCTCATTCCTTATCTAAGTGTCAACACAGGATTTTTTGGCGTTTCAAAATTCTATCATCCCCAGCTAACATAGCCAGAAGCTATTAATGCTTCCCAGCAACTCCTTTGAGTACAGGTGGGTGGTGTCTTCTTTGTGGGTTGGGCAATGAATCTGCTCTGAGTTTTACTCTGAACTTTAAAGGAGTTCTCCAAGGAACTGAATCTGTTTTAGGGAGATAGAGTTCAGCACCTTGGATAGCACCTTCACATTTGGACTAAAAGGAACTAAAACCTAGATTCACTACACCATGGATATGGAAGCCACAGCTGCCCTGCATACAGAGTCATGGGTTTACTCTGCCCCCATACATGCAGCTATAGGAAGGAAGTGTGCTTCTGATTTATAATCAGGAAGAAAGCAAGGTGTGCCTCCATGAATAGGAGTTTCTTAACTGCAGCATTCCTACAGAGCTGTTTTTGTGGAAATTAGCTGCCATAACTTTGCCAACTTGCTCCTGGTTTCCATAGAGCCCAAGGAAAGACAGTTCATCTGGAAAAACAGACCAAAAAAAGCCCCGTTTTTAACAGAAAACAAACCAGGACACCCACTCTTCCTGTTTTGCTGTACTTCATAAGCCAGGTCAGGCTCTGCTGGAGATAGGTTCCATTCTTTGAAATACAACCTACAGTACCTGGTATTCGTTGGTGGTCTCCCATCCAAGTAGTAATCAGGGACAACCCTGCTTAGCTTCCAAAATCAGACATGATCTGGTGCCTTTAGGGTATTTAGGCCCAACTTTGACTTAGGGCAAACTTATGAATGAGAGGCTTCCAAGATCCCCAGTCTTCGACAGCCGTCTCAGGTTTTACAAACTCAGGATCGGGGTTTTGACCTCAAAGGAACTGATCCCAAGGATTTTAGCTTTGGCCACTAAGGACGGAACCCCAAAGGTTTTGGTTTTGACCCCAAAGAAAGTGACCCAAAGGTATTGGTTTGGACCCCAAGGGAAACTGACTTTTGGTAAGCAGATTTATCGCTTTCACACATCATTACTAACTAACTGTCATAAAGTTCAGAAAGACTGGTCTCACTTCCCACAGCCCTGTGAAGAATTAGGGTCAGGGTCACAATTTGCATCTTTCCAGGTCTTATTACATTCTTTGCCACTCCCACAACTGTATAAATATACTTAATAATCTGATGCTTTAATCGTGCTTTGTCAGGGCATCTGAAGAAATGGACTGATATCCACAAAAAATTATGCTGAAATAGAAATCAGCTTTCTTCACTGTTCAGCTTTCACAACCATAACACTTGCCACACAACACTGGGAGGCAAGTCTACTTGAGGACTGGTGGGAGAGGAGGAGGCCGAGAAAAGGGCTTGAGGAGGATTCTCCTTGTTGTCATTTTCAGCCACTTAAGCATTTTTTTTCTCCTGAGCATTGTCATATTATTATTTTTTACCCCTACCGCTGAACAGCAGGGTGCTCCAAAATGCATCAGAAAGCAGTGCTGATTCTTGTGGTGACACAATTAGCAGCCACTGTGAAGATCCTCCAGTGCAACTGGGTTTCCCGTTGGTTCTCTCACGACTGTCAACAAAATGAATAGCGAAGAAAAGGGGGGAACAGATTTATTTAGGCCAGAGACCTGTTGGTGTCTTACACATATGTAAATCCTTTTATTGAGCAGGATGGATAATTTTTTATCCAAGGCGGAATGGCTAAATTAAAGTTCAACGCTGCAGAAGTGAAGTTGTGCACAGAATGCAATGTGCATGGATGGATTGCGAGTGGGTGTGCATACCTATTTGATTGTCCCATTGGGTGCACATCTGGTGTCTTGCTTCAGTGGAGCCTGCCCTACAACTGTCCCAGTTTGGCAGGGACAGTCCCAATTAACCTTCTGCCACCCCAATAGAGAGCCAATGTGGTGTAGTGGTTTGAGTGTTGGGTTAGTACTCTGGGAAAACAAGGTTCAAATCTGTGCTCAGCCATAGAAACTCACTGGGTGACCTTGGGCAGGTCATGTCCTCTCAGCCCCAGAGGAAGGCAATGGTGAACCCCCTCTGAACAAATCTTGCCAAGAAAACCCTGTGTGCTTTAGAGTTTCCAAAAGTCAGAAATGACTTGAAGGCAACAACGACATCCCACTTTTCAGCTGCTTTTAAAATGTCTCAGTTTTTCTCTCGTTCTTCTATGTTCCCCTTTTGTCTACAGCTTACTTCAGTTGCTGCGAACTGAGTTCAAAGTGTAGAATTTAGTTTAAATTCAATTAATTTGGGCTGTGGGGATAAGAGCAGGCATCAGAATCTTGCCCTTCCCAGTAGGTTTGGGCAAAAGAAAAATGTTGCAACCTTTCCTAGTTTGTGTGTTCTGCTTCATTAGTAACTTTTGCCATCTTGTCCACATTCTGATGTTGATTGGCCACCCGTGTAATGGTTTTCATTTGTGAAATGTTGGGAGGGTATGATCATGCAGTCCTGCCATTCAACACAGGGTGTGAGTAGCGCAACTCATGTTGATCTCCACCCATAGAGAGTTACACAACAGGATCCTGATGTAGGATCTCAGCCTCACATTTCTTTTATATGGCACCCCAGGTGGTTCATAACACAGACTGAAGCAAAATGCAGTTTTAAAAATGAATACTATAAATAAGTTTTAAAAACCACAATTACATAAGCTGTTAGCAACAACACAACTTTAAAAGGATTTAAAACATAACAAGGAAGAGAAACCCACAGCTCATCTCTCCCCTCCTTGGCTCTTACCTTCCCGTGGTTGTGTGACTGCGTAATCCTGTGAGGCAAGGGACTATGCTGACCATAGCACTGCTGCTGGGAGGACGTCCCACATCAGACAGGCTTTTGCTGAGGAGCCAGATGTTGGCCTGAATTCAAGAAGTGACACACACCTGCAGAGCAAGCACTGATGCACACACATGGTGCAAAGAACTCAGCTTTGCACAACAGACAAATCCAGCAGGCCGTGGCAGAAGCAAAAGACCGCAGAGCACAACCATGGGCAAAAGGCATAAAATTGAGGAGACCATAGAAGAAACATGGTTGAGCAACCAGTGAGGTTGCACATTTAGGATGCAATAAGTGTTGTTGTGAAACCCACAACATTGCACAATCACCATAGCCAGCCCAATATGCCGCACATAGACAGGTGCACACAGCTCTGCACATTAATAGAGTTGAAAGAGACCACAAGGGCCATCCAGTCCAAACCCCTTCCACCATGCAGGAATACACAATCAATGCATTCCTGACAGATGGCCATCCAGCCTCTGTTTAAAAACCTCCAAAGAAGGAAACTCTACCACACAACCAGGCAGCGGCGGATTCCACTTCTGAACAGCTCTTACTGTCAGGAAATTCTTCCTAAAGTTTAGGTGGAATCTCTTTTCCTGTAGCTTGAGTCCATTGTTCCATATCCTAGTCTCTGGAGCCACAGAAAATAAGCTTGCTCCATTCTTAGTATGGCATCCCTTCAAAGATTTGAACATTGTGGTTTGGCCATTGTGCAACTCAGATGTATGACCGTGTGTGTTGCCTTACATTGTTATTCTGCATGGGGGGTCTGGAGTGCTGTGATGGCATATGTTCACATACAGTTGTCTGTGCTATACTAAGAGCTTAACTGAGGCCAATGTGTGCCAAGCAGCTACTGGGCAGCAGCAGTAGCGCAGGTGGAACTGGTGGAGGATCTCTCAGAGACAACGGCAGTGGCACCATAGCTAACTCTGAAGAAGCTAGCATTGAGTAGATGAAGGCAATGGTAACCACTCCTGAAGCCTTTTACCCTGAAAACCCTATGACAGGACAATTCAAAAGTACAGTGCAACACTCTGCATTCAAAGACCTTTCTGCAACCATCAGTTAATAAAACAAAGCCTGGCTATATAAAAAGATCTTTGCCTTGCAGCCAAATGGAAATGGGGAAGGGGGCCAGCCTAGCCTCCCATGGGAGAGAGTTCCCAGCTTGATAAGTGGTCTCTGTGCTAAAGTGCTACTCACTGGGAATTCCAGAGATTGGTTAATTGCTCAGGGCATGATGCCTTTTGTCATGTTCATTTGTCACATCAGATGCAAAGACAAACTCTGTTGATATGAAAGGGGAACCTAAGCCAAGGTTCCCTGCCTCTGGTCTAAACACAGTGACAAGCAGTTGACCCCAGGACACAAGCAAGCAAGTGAGGAATAGTGGTTTCTGTATCCTTGGGGTGGCTAGTCCACTCTGGATTATAGTCCAAATTTTAAAGGAAAAATCCAAGTGCTGCACTTAAAGAAGCTATCCAGGGTGCTGAACCTATTTTTAAGATAGGAGTTCAGTCCTCGGATAAGGTCCTTAAAGTTCAGACTAAATCCCTTTAGCAAGCACTGGAAGTAAGGAAAATTGATTGTCCCAGAACAGAAGTGAGCAGGGTTGAGATTTTGTACTAGGATTAGTGCTCCTTTGTACTCTGTCAGTGCAAATTCTGATTCCTAAGCATATAAACCAACTTGAAACTATGGGTATGCTAAGGAACTGCTCCTCACAAAATTAATGAAGATAAGGTAGGCAAGTTATTATTATTTTTCAACCCACTGGGACTCTTGCAAAGATTAGAACTGTTACGGTATTTTACAAAATGATATCTGAGGCTTACATCTACTGTTTAGCCTTAAAGGCCCACATGATGAATTATCAATGCTTCGGCGCCTAATGTCCATTTAGCCGAGTAATCGGGGTGAAAGAAAAAATGTTAACATACCTGACCTAGTTTTTAACTCAGCTTTGCTTTCCCCTGCCCCCTGGAGGTCAATGGGACGGTGGGGGATTTCTAGGCCAGGAAGACAAATCTTTAAACAACAGCAATGGCATCATTTCATGATACACACAGGAAGCACAACAGGGGGCTTCAGGCACCCTGTACATAGATGGATGCTTTGTCAAGATAATATTGCTTTGAGTGCAAAAGGAAAAATGTTGGAGCAACAGACCACTTACTAGCACAGCTGAAGTGGGTTTGTTCACAGCTGTGGCTAGGCAGAAGGCTGACTGTCAAACACTCCTATATAGTTGAAGCACAAGATGCATTATGTATGTGTTGTTGTTGTTGTTGTGGAGAAAGAGAGTATTGGTGGATGTTGGAGAAACTGCTGTTGTGTTTGTTAATCTGGTTTGCCGTGTATATACTGTGTTTGCTTATACTGCAACTGAAGATAAAGACCTCCAGATATCTTTGGATGAACCTCGCTGTCTGTAAGTCTTTTTTGTGTGTGAAAGTGGGTCAGAGCAATGAAACGGCTGCTAGCTGAAGCCTTTGCTTTTGTGCCCTTTCTGCTGCGCAGTTCTGCTGATTGGCTACTCCTGGGTTAGTTCGTCCCCAGGCTGTGCCAGGTGCTGCTCAGTAAGCCTATACTGAGTGGACATGCTTCACATCTGATGGTGTATTAATAAGATATTCATTGGGGACTTCTCATGCTCTCAGGTTTGGGTCTGTGAAGGCTGAGATCCTCTAGCTGGCCCATGAAGGTTGTTTTTATGTGTGTCTTAGTTCCCCATTTTGTCCTAATGGCCCCTTTTCTGGCGAATTGTCTCTCCTGGAAGCCTCCAGAAAAGGTAATTTATGATTTAAATAGGACACAGCAACCCTCCTCCCACTACTAAGCTATTAAACATTTTTTAAAAAGTGGTCTAAACCCTATTCTTAGTCCCAGTTACAGTAGACCCATTGGATCAATAACGTTTACCTATGTGTTGATTTGTCACTCCATCCAAAAACCTCCCACATTTAGCAGTTGTCAAACCCTGGGAGGAGCGGTGGCTTTTCCGTCTCACCAGTAGGAAGGGGAGCAGGGGGAGAGAATTCAGAGCATGAAGATCCAGCCACACTCTCTCAGCCTCTGAACAAATCATGCCAATAAAACTCTGTGATAGGTTCACCTTAGGGTCACCGTAAGTAAAAAAATGACCTGAAGGCACAAAACAATTCTAGTTGGCACTAAGTGATAGGATTCAGACTTCTGTTTTTCAAATGCCTAAGAGACCATCCAGCTGCTTCTGGGTTTGTGTTTGTTCTGTTTTTTGGCAGTCTGCATTGTGTTGGGGGAAGGGGTTGGCAGCTCCTGAATTATCAAGAAGGCCTTTCCTGTCATTTCCCGCTCCCAACACACACACACTTACTTCTCCAGCTCCATCAATGTGCTTCATGTAGGTGGAAAATGACTTGTTAGGATTGGTATCGAAGGTAGGTGGGAAAATGCTTATGAAGTCATTTGGAGCTGGAACCGGGCACAATAGGAGATGGTGGGTGGGAGGCACAGCCAATTCATCACTTCAGCTTCATTTTCTTTTATCCCTCCCTCTAACAATGGAACATTGCCACCTCTAGAAATAAAGATATCTCAGAAAAGCTTGCATTTAAAAGCACTCAGTTTTTCTTTGAAAAACCTGAACTCCAGGGCTGGGAGAAAGGCAGGATACAAATAAATAAAATAATAGCAATGATACTAACCATTTCTCAGACAACCTTCCACAATGGTGAGGGGTCCCTCCAGATACCATTAATATTTTCCTGTCATAAAGTCCCACCAGGATTATTTGGTTGTGGCAGAGGGAAGGGAAACGTGCAAGTTAAGGCGGCATGTTGTTCTAGACATATGTACACATAAGTTGGGCAGGGCACGTTTCTAGGATGGGAGGACCATCGCCTCCCCAAAATAGTACTCTAGAGTTAACTCGCCATGGGTCAGCGTAAGAGGGGCGCTCCAAAAAAGCGATACAAGGACTCCCTGAAACAACATCTCAGGCTCGGCCAAATTGATCACCAACAGTGGTCCGCCCTGTCCTCACATCAGGAGGCATGGAGACGCACTTTCCACAATACTGCAGCCTTATTTGAGAACTCACGACGAACAAGTCTTGAAGAGAAACGGCAATGCAGAAAGAATCACAACCCAGAAACATCACCCAAGGAGACCTTCTGCTGTGCTTTCTGCAACCAGACTTGTTTATCTCAGATTGGCCTTTTTAGTCATCAGCACACTTGCAGAAAGCGTGGGATGAGTCCTTCCTGAATCTTCATTTGCAAAAAAAAGCCAGAGAGATGTACACATAATTTCTCTTACCCATGTACTTTTTTGCCCGTGATGTATCGTATTGTCTATATTCAGCTGAATGTTACAAAAGCAGAGCTGAAAATATGGTGCCATTGCCATTGTCCATGATGTTGTTGTTGTTGTTGTTGCTGTTGTTGTTGTGTGTCTTCAAGTCTTTTCTGACTCATGGCAACCCTAAGCTAAACCTATCAGAAGGTTTTCTTGACAAGATTTGTTCAGAGGTAGTTTGTCATTGTTGTCTTCTGACGCGGTGACTTACCCAAGGTCACCCAGTCGATACAGTTAGAGATGCCATGGCCAATGTCTAGGTAGAATGTCTTTTCTTGTTTGAACCCATTGGTTTGTGTTCTATCTCTGGAGCAGCAGAAAACAAACTTGTTCCATCTTCCACATGCCATCCGATGGGTCACATCATCTCATCATATATCCAAAGTATGACAGCCTCAGGTTAGTCATCTTTGTTTCTAGGCAGAGTTTAGGCTTGATTGCTCTCAAAGCCATTTTGTTGACCCTCTGGATTCTAACTGGCAGTCTGTGGTATCTGCAGACCTCTGCTCCAGCACTGTATTTCAAATGAGTTGATTTTCTTCCTCTCAGCTTTCTTCACTGTCCAACCTTCACCTTCATAAAAAATCAGAAATATAATGGCTTGGATTATTCTGAATTTGGTATTTAATTATATGTCTTTACACTTGAGCATCTCATTGTAACTGCCTTTGAAGTGCTAGTCATCTTCTGATTTCTTCACTACAGTCATCATTCAGATTAATGACTGAGCCAAGGTATAAGAAATCTTTAAGTATTTCAGTATCTTCATTACCTACTTTAAAGTTATATAAATAATTTGTGATAATTATTTTTGTCATCTTAATATTCCACTGTAATCCTGCCTTTTGTAATGTCTTCCTTGACTTTCTTCAATAGTAGTTCCAGGGCTTTGTTATTTTCTGCTAGTACAATGGGCCCCAGGTATCCAGTGAGATTAGGAATTTTTTAGGAATTTTTTCTTGGAATAAAACCATTCTACTGAAAAATACACCCGACCGCAAAAGGCCGTAACAATAATGCAAAAATAATAATAATTGTTTTCCTCTTTTCCTACTAATACAAAAATAAAACTATCTATCCTAACACTAGTACATGTTTCCTCTTAATCTAAACATGCTATAATCACTCTTTTTTCTTTTCCAATAAACATTATATTTACACATTACAATTATACCTATTTGGAAAAGAAAAAATCAATAAAAGATTAATAAAAATAATAATACAAAATGCAATAATAATATCAAATATTTATTTAAAATATCTTTTTATGTTATTGTTGGGGTTGTCTTACTAAACCACGGCCAAAACTTTTTCCAATGATGCTTTGGCAATTTCTCTTTTTCACTCAGAGCTAAATTTTCAATTACGTTCTTCACATAATAAGCAGTGCCTTTTACATCCTGCACATTTTGACTCTTTACCTCCCTTTGTCTTTGGAAAAATAACCCTTTAACCTCACATAGAGGTTTACCAGGTGCATCGTGGACCAGGGCACTTTCCAAAAACTCTCAGCCATGGAACCAGACTCCTTCCTCTTCCTCTTTTGGCCCACTGGCTTTCTGGGTCCCCGACACCCTCCGGAGGTTCAGTCCCTGAAAGCACTGTCTCCCAAGCCTGTTGTGCCAAATCTGGGACCCGGGCCACCTCCTCCCATGTTTTCCGGGCACTCGGGCAGTCCTGGACAAGATGTCTGATCATCTCCTTTTGTGCCACGCCACTCAAAATCTCAGCCTTTTTACATTTCAGACAAGGACAAGTCTGTTCATCCTCTGTGGTCCATGGTCTCCTTCCCCTCAGATTAAGAACCTGATGGTAGAGCCTCTTTTTGGGGGCCCTGTTGTCCATGAAATACTCAACTGGGTTAGTCTGGTGATTTAGGTATACTGATAAATCTAGTATGGCCTGACGTTTTTGCAAACATAGGTTAACGTAAATCTCCTCCACTATTTTCCTGTACAAAACTCTCTTGATGCTCTGACCTGGTCTGTCTTCCCCCTTCAACTCTTCAGCTTGAATTCTATATTTCTCTATGTAAAAAACAAAGTCTCTCAAATAATCTAGTGCTTTCAATTTTTCAGGTAAAGAAAACCTAAAACTTAATGAGCCTTCCTCCCACCAAGTCTTTCCCCATCTAGTCCCTATCCAGCACTCACAAAACAAAACTAGCCAAGCCTGAGGTTGAATCTGACCCTTTTGCAACAGAGAAAGGTAGAACAAGGGGGCCTGGACTTTCCCAAAATTTTGGGCAGAAAAGATGGCAATGAACTTAGGTCCCAGGGCTGGGA
Organism: Gambelia wislizenii; assembly: GCA_030847615.1. NCBI lineage: Eukaryota > Metazoa > Chordata > Lepidosauria > Squamata > Crotaphytidae > Gambelia > Gambelia wislizenii. The sequence goes on along the minus strand of JAUMIR010000001.1, from coordinate 495,033,396 downwards.
AGTCCAGGCCCCCTTGTTCTACCTGCCCATAAGCCACTGCTCTTGCCAGGGGGAACGTGGCCATTCCCCAAAGGAACTTGAAGAGAACCTGATTGGTTTCTTTAACCACTGAATCTGGAGATGGGAAAACAGCCGCCAAGTTGGCTGCCACCGGAAGCAGGTAGGTGTTTACAAAAGCGGCTCTCTCTGGTAAATGGTCAGCTTCCATCTCTGCCAGAGGGCCACCCTCTCCTTCACTTTTTCCAACCAGAAATACCAATTTTCTTTCCATCCCTCGGAAACCACTGCAAAATTCAGCCCCAGGATCTTCACCCTTTCCATCTTTGCCTCTTGTTCTGCATGCCACCCTTCCTTTTCTTCAACTACGTCTTTTAGAGGAATAGCTGCCATCTTGTCCTCTGCAGCAAAAAATCTGATCAAAAAACTCTTTTCCATGTTAAGTCAAGCACCAGAAACTCGACCGTAGGCCTCAAAAGCATCTTTAATCTTTCTAACTTGCATCCTGTCCTTAACCAAGAGGGACACATCATCAGCATCGGCAACAAATTTAACAGATTTGCACCGAACCAACCATGAACTGTCCAACGGATGTGGGATTTGGATCCCCGAGATGCTCTTGTCTAAACGAATCTTACACAGGATAGCATCCAAAGCAATAACATACAAGAGAGGGCTCAGTGGACAACCTTGCCTCACCCCAGAATTTAACTTAATCCTCTTTCCTCTATGACTATTGACTTGCAAAACCACCTCTGCATCCCTATAAAACAATTTAACTAAAGCAATAAATCTGTTTGGCGCTCCTTTCCACTTGAGGGCTTCCCATAGGAACGTATGATCTACATTGTCAAAAGCTTTCATCTGGTCGATCTGTAGGATTGGACCAGTCCAACCTCCCTCCATGCTGAGTCAGAACACTTCCTGAAACAAACAAAGAGAGTCTACCATAGTCCTACCCGGCACAGCACTGGACTGTGCTTCCACCACGATCTTATCAGCCACCTGAGCCAGCCGATTGTTCAGTATTTTTGCCAACATGTGGTAGTCTACGTTGGTCAGAGCTATGGGATGCCAGTTTTTTGGAAGGGTAGGATCGTCCTCCTTTGGGGGAAAAAATCAGGACCCCTTGATAAAACGTCTCAGGGAGCTCAATATTATCCCACAAAAAAATTAAACAAAGTGGTTAAAGGGGGAACAATCCACTTCCTGTAAACTTTATAAAAATTCCAACTGAGGCCATCTGGGCCAGGGGCCGACTTACCCTTCCCCTGAACTATGACCTCATGAACTTCCTGTTCTTCTACAGGAGAGACAAACCTCTTCCTGTCCTCTGGACTCAAACCCTTATAGAGGGTGTCCGTCTGGTCCTCTGAAAAATCTTGGGAAAAAACCTTCATCTCTTCTATATCTATGTTCTTCTGAGCATATAACTGCCTGTAATATCTCTCCATAATATCCAGCATCTCACTTGGTCTAAATGCAATAGGGTCTGACTCAGAGGCCCTCAAGCTATTTAATTCAATAGGAGCTTTGGACTCCGGGAACCTGCCCACTCATCCATGTTGACCACACCTCCTCGAGTCCTGAAATTTTTACTCCTCTTTCTGTTTTGTCTTTGCTTTTGGCAAAATATTGCTATCGCTCCCTTCGCCCAGTTAAGCTCTTGTTCTGAAAAAGGAACACCTTGGTTCAATCGATAATGACACTTCAAAAACTGATAAATGGCCAAATGATACTCCTGAATCTGTCTCCCATTGGGGTTTGGTTCCAGGAACTCCACCCCAGCCCCTGTGGATACCAAAATCCATGGATGCTCAAGTACCATTATATACAATGGCATAGTAAAATGAGGACAATCGTCGCCCAAAAATACTACTCTACGGTGAACTCGCCACAGGTCAGCGTAAGAGGGATGCTCCAAAAAAGTGATACAAAGACTCCCTGAAACAACATCTCAGGCTCGACCAAATTGATCACCAACAGTGCTCCGCCCTGGCCTCACATCGGGAGGCATGGAGATGCACTATCCACAATCCTGCAGCACAATCCACAATCCTCACAATCCTGTGAGTTATTTGAGAACTCACACCAAACAAGTCTTGAAGAGAAACGACAACGCAGAAAGAATCACAACCCAAAAACATCACCCAAAGAGACCTTCTGCTGTGCTTTCTGCAACCGGACTTGTTTATCTCGGATTGGCCTTTTTAGTCATCAGCGTGCTTGCAGAAAGCGTGGGATGAATCTTCCTGAATCTTCGTTTGCGAAGAAAAGCCAGAGAGAGAGAGAGAGAGTAAAATGGTATCCCTTAGCTAAAATGGCAAAATCAAGGTTTGCTTTTTGGATTTTTTTTTACATTCAAACTGGGATGGTAGAATCCATGGATAAAGAATCCGTGGATACAGTGGGCTGACTTGTAGTATGGTGTCATCTGTATTATCTTAAATTGTTGGCGTTCCCTCCACTGTTAGGACAGAATATGGAGAAATAGAATGGTTTCCAGCTGGAAAGGAGGTGAGGCAAGACTGCATTTTATCACCCTATTCATTTAACTGGTACACTGAATGTATCACATGTAAAGTTGGATTAGACTCTAATGAAGGAGGTATGAATATTAGAGGAAGGAACATCAACAGTTTAAGATATGGAGATGACACCACACTACTATCAGAAAACAGCAAAGACTTGAAATGACTACCGAAAAAAGTTAAGGAAAAAAGTGCAAAAGCAGGTTTACAGTTGAACATTAAGAAAACAAAAATAATTATCACAGATGATTTATAAAGTTTTAAAGTAGACAATGAAGACATTTGAGATAGTCAAAGATTCCCTATACTTTGGCTCAGTCATTAATCAAAATGGAGATGACAAGGACTTAGAATGGCAGCTATGAAGGAATTAGACAAGATCTTGAAGTATAAAGATATACATTGAACACCAAAGTAAGGACTGTCCATGCCATCATATTTCCAGTTTCTATGTATGGTTGTGAAAGTTGGAATGTGAAGAAAGCTGATAGGGAAAACATCATTTCATTTAAAATGTGATGCTGGAGAAGAGTTCTACAGATACCCCTGACTGCCAAAAAGACAAATAAATGTGTCCTAGAGCAAATCAAGTCTGAATTCTCCCTAGAATCCAAGATAATACTGTCGGACTTTGGACATGAGACTGCCGACTCAGTTCAAAAAGGATATTGACAAGCTGGAACGTGTCCAGAGGACAGAGACCAAAATGGTGAAAAGTCTGGAATACATGCCCTATGAACAGCGGTTAGGAAGCTGGGTGTGTTTAGCCTGGAGAAGGGAAAGTTGATAGCCATATTTAAAAATGTGAAAGGATGGCTGAATGAGACTACGTGCGAAAGGGATCTAGGAGTCCTAGTAGAACATGAGTCAACAGTGTGATGCGGCAGCTAAAAAAGGCCAATGCGATTTTGGGCTGCATCAATAGAAGTATAGTGTCTAGATCAAGGGAAGTCATAGTGCCACTCTATTCTGCCTTGGTCAGACCTCAGCTAGAATACTGTGTCCAATTCTGGGCACCACAATTCAAAAAGGATATGGACAAACTGGAGTGTGTCCAAAGAAGGGCGACTAAAATGGTGAAAGGTCTGGAAACCATGCCTTATTAGGAGAGACTCAGGGAGCTGGGTATGTTTAGCCTGGAAAAAAGACGGTTAAGAGGCGATACGATAGCCCTGTTTAAGTATTTGAAGGGATGTCACATTGAGGATGGAGTAGGCTTGTTTTCTGCTGCTCCAGAGATTGGAACACGGAGCAATGGGTGCAAGCTCCAGGAACAGAGATTCCACCTCAACATTAGGAGGAACTTTCTGACAGTAAGAGCTGTTCAGCAGTGGAACACACTCCCTCGGAGCATGGTGGGGTCTCCTTCCTTGGAGGTCTTTAAACAGAGGCTGGGGCTTTGATCATGATTTCCTGCATGGCAGGGGGTTGGACTGGATGGCCCTTGTGGTCTCTTCCAACTCTACAATTCTATGATTCTATTTTCACACCTGCTTACTCTGTGGCCACCTGCAGCCCTTCAAAGCAGTCTTTCATGGCCTACTGACACCTCCAGACTTCTTGGGGCTATCCTCTTTCTGGAAGCTGAATCACCCCTATTGAAGGAGGAGCATTTTTGGCAGCCTGTTGCAAAGCTCAGTGATGAAGCAATGCTTTTCTAGGAGGTGCTGGATTCCACTTGCTTGCTACCGCTTGAAAACCTAAGCCAAAAGGCCATTAATGAGTAAGCAATTTTTTAAAATCTAAAAAAAGAAGAAGAAGAAGAAGAAGAAGCCCACAACAGCAGTAGCTGTTCCTAAACATCCTTCCTAAACAAACTAGCAGACAGATGGCAGTCGGTCCAGCCTGAAACATTCTGTTAGGACAGAAAAACAAATGTGGGTTTAAGGACAAAATGGGAGGGGAGCTATGCACACTGACACAGCCTTCCTTCTCCTTTCAGAAGGGTCCTTCACCGCTACCCCAAACACTGTAAGCAAACAAAACCAGAAATTGCCAGCAGTCCAGCTGTAACACATGAAGATATTGCATTCTGATCCCCAAGGAAAAGTTAAGCTTCCATTGAAGAAGCAGGCTCTTCTGGAACATGGCCCATGCCAAGTGGAATCTCAGAGGGTCAACAAAGCTGACAATGATTGGGTGCAGACCTTGGAGTGAGGCAGTCGTCTCATGTGGCCAGGAGGGGTGTCTGTTGATTCTTGTGTGGGGTGCTGGTCGTGGTAAATCTGCCCTTGATTTTAGTCTGAACTTTATAGGAGCTATTTGAAGAGCTGGAGGCTATCCACCAAATAGCTTGGGCACCTTGGGTACCTTAATATTCAGGGTAAAAGCCAGTATGCATTTGCACCCCGCTGGCATGGGAACAACTAGCTGCTACTAAACACCACTGTCACCCAGGTCAGTAGGGTGGTAAATCTGTTCTGGGCTTTAGCCTGAACTTTAAAGGAGCTATCTCAGGTGCAAGACCCTTTCCCCAAAGTAAGTTCAGTACCTTGGATAGTTCATACTAAAATCCAATTGCTCCACTGACACAAGAGACACTAGCTGCCCTTCAGGGACTGATGCTGGGAGGAGGGGGACAGAAGTACAGTCGTCCCTTCACATTCGCGGGGGTTGCGTTCCACGGACCCCCGCGAATGTGAAAAAACCGCGAATACTGTTTGCCCCCCCTTCCCTGCTATAGCGACCATGGGGCCTCCGGAGGCCCCATAGTCGCTTTCCCCCGCCTCCCCAGGGCCTTCGCGGGGCCTCCGGAGGCCCTCCGGAGGCCCCGCGGAGGCCTTCCCTGCCCTCCCCATTCCCCCCCAGGGCCTTAGTGGGGCCTCCGGAGACCATCCGGAGGCCCCGCGGAGGCCTTCCTTGCCCTCCCCACTCCCCCCAAAGGGCCTTCGCAGGGCCTCCGGAGGCCCCGCGGAGGCCTTCCCTGGCCTCCCCACTCCCCCCCAGGGCCTTAGCGGGGCCTCCGGAGACCCTCCGGAGGCCCCGCAGAGGCCTTCCCAGCCCTCCCCACTTTCCCACAGGGCCTTTGCGGGGCCTCCGGAGGGTCTCCGGAGGCCCCGCGGAGGCCTTCCCTGGCCTCCCCACTCCCCCCCAGGGCCTTAGCGGGGCCTCCGGAGACCCTCCGGAGGCCCCGCAGAGGCCTTCCCAGCCCTCCCCACTTTCCCACAGGGCCTTTGCGGGGCCTCCGGAGGGTCTCCGGAGGCCCCGCGGAGGCCTTCCCTGCCCTCCCCACTCCCCCCCAGGGCCTTAGCGGGGCCTCCGGAGACCCTCCGGAGGCCCCGCAGAGGCCTTCCCAGCCCTCCCCACTTTCCCACAGGGCCTTTACGGGGCCTCCGGAGGGTCTCCGGAGGCCCCGCGGAGGCCTTCCCTGCCCTCCCCACTCCCCCCACAGGGCCTTAGCGGGGCCTCCGGAGACCCTCCGGAGGCCCCGCGGAGGCCTTCCCTGCCCTCCCCACTCCCCGCACAGGGCCTTCGCGGGGCCTCCGGAGGCCCTCCGGAGGCCCCGCGGAGGCCTTCCCTGCCCTCCCCACTCCCCCCACAGGGCCTTCGCGGGGCCTCCGGAGGCCCTCCGGAGGCCCCGCGGAGGCCTTCCCTGCCCTCCCCACTCCCCCCCAGGGCCTTAGTGGGGCCTCCGGAGACCCTCCGGAGGCCCCGCAGAGGCCTTCCCAGCCCTCCCCACTTTCCCACAGGGCCTTTACGGGGCCTCCGGAGGGTCTCCGGAGGCCCCGCGGAGGCCTTCCCTGCCCTCCCCACTCCCCCCACAGGGCCTTAGCGGGGCCTCCGGAGACCCTCCGGAGGCCCCGCGGAGGCCTTCCCTGCCCTCCCCACTCCCCGCACAGGGCCTTCGCGGGGCCTCCGGAGGCCCTCCGGAGGCCCCGCGGAGGCCTTCCCTGCCCTCCCCACTCCCCCCACAGGGCCTTCGCGGGGCCTCCGGAGGCCCTCCGGAGGCCCCGCGGAGGCCTTCCCTGCCCTCCCCACTCCCCCCCAGGGCCTTAGTGGGGCCTCCGGAGACCCTCCGGAGGCCCCGCAGAGGCCTTCCCAGCCCTCCCCACTTTCCCACAGGGCCTTTGCGGGGCCTCCGGAGGGTCTCCGGAGGCCCCGCGGAGGCCTTCCCTGCCCTCCCCACTCCCCCCCAGGGCCTTAGCGGGGCCTCCGGAGACCCTCCGGAGGCCCCGCAGAGGCCTTCCCAACCCTCCCCACTTTCCCACAGGGCCTTTGCGGGGCCTCCGGAGGGTCTCCGGAGGCCCCGCGGAGGCCTTCCCTGCCCTCCCCACTCCCCCCACAGGGCCTTCGCGGGGCCTTCGGAGGGTCTCCGGAGGCCCCGCGGAGGCCTTCCCTGCCCTCCCCACTCCCCCCGCAGGGCCTTCGCGGGGCCTTTGGAGGGTCTCCGGAGGCCCCGCGGAGGCCTTCCCTGCCCTCCCCACTCCCCCCCAGGGCCTTAGCGGGGCCTCCGGAGACCCTCCGGAGGCCCCGCAGAGGCCTTCCCAGCCCTCCCCACTTCCCCACAGGGCCTTTGCGGGGCCTCCGGAGGGTCTCCGGAGGCCCCGCGGAGGCCTTCCCTGCCCTCCCCACTCCCCCCACAGGGCCTTCGCGGGGCCTCCGGAGGGTCTCCAGAGGCCCCGCGGAGGCTTTCCCAGCCCTCCCAGGGCTTTCACGGGGCCTCTGGAGGCCCCGTGTCGCGGTTTTGGGGGGGCCCTGGGGGGCCCTCCCAAAACCGCGAATACTCGAAACCGCGAATGTCAAATTCGCGAATGTGGAGGGACAACTGTAATGTTTTAGAGGACAAAGGGGAGTGTGACACATAGCCCTGTGTCCCCTAAAAGATCCTGCTGTCCTCAGATATAGTGGAGGAAGCCCTCAGATATTGTCCTGAACACAAGTCAGCAAGTGCTTGAGGAAGCAGGGGGTTGGTGTGTATAAGCTGTTGGGGTCAGTCACAGGTCAGTCATGGATTATTTGAGTAAAATGAAGGGAAAAGCAAAGGTTAGTTGATAGCTGGCCCAGAAGTCATATCAACAAGCCAGAAGCCCAGATACACATGCCAACAAGGAGTAAACAGAGTAGGCCAAAACCTAGCCAGTCCAAGGTCATAAAAAACAGGAACATGAGAGAGTACTGCCAGTCAACCAGATAAAACAGTTGTCAGCACTAAGACTGAGAGAGAACTGCTGAGATCTTTATGGGCAGTTCTTTCAAGGCAACAGGTGCCTAATTAGGTCAGCATCTATTATTTAACTGGCCCTGGGCTTGGCATTTCTCTCTGTCACTCTACAAAGGCTGGGGGCATGTCATCTCCAGCTTCTGTAGCCTCTGCCAACTCCCGCTGGGGAGCAGGGTCCCCTACTGTCCCAGCCCCCATCTCTTTGGACCCAGAGAGAGTTTCACTATCAGGAGCTGCAGCTTCCTGGCAATCTTCCACCCTTCTCCTCCTCACCCGTCATCCAGGGGGTGAGTTATGACAGATATAGTGGAGGAAGCCTATTACTCTGTTAACTACCTGAAGCTGTTCCCTGAGGAAGAAGGACTCTAATATAGCTTTGCTTTGCCTTTGGCCTTGCCTTTGGCTTAAGGTGCTATAGGCTTCAACATAATAATATTTGTCATGGCTAATAGGGAATTCCACCAGAAACTGCTAAACTAGCAAGTGAAGGCTACCTCCTGCATATCATTTTCTTCCCTGGAACAGAAAAATACAAGGGTTTCCTGACAGAACAACTTGCTCACTCAGAAGAAAACAACACAAGGTCAGTCTGAGGCCTCGCCAGTTAGACAACCAAAACATTGGTCTGAAATGCATAACTTGGTGGAAAATTAACTCCATACATGCAGAATGTATGAAGGGCTTTGCAAATGTTCTGGAAACTATACTACAGTGTATGAGCCACTGGTTCAAAGCTTTCATTCTGTACAGCATCGTGGCTGTCAGAATGTGAGACACAAGTGCATTTCTTTGAATAAAGTGAGATCTTTGATTCACCAGCTTGACCTCCTGATTGGACTAAGCATAGCACAGAGCAAATTCCCTTCATCTCTTATTAAAACAGCTTTCGCTGGCTAACCGTTTCCAGGCACAATATAAAATGCTGATCATGACCTATGAAGCCTACATGGCTTAGGTCCAGACAATCTGAAAGACTCGGTCTCCCTATATGTATGTGCCCATGTTTTAAGATCTTCATGGAAGTGCCTCACATCAGTCTCACCATCATTGCAGACATGTTTTGTGGTGACATAGAATCAAAGAGTTATAAGAGACCACAAGGGCCATCCATTCCAGCCCCATTCTGCCATGCAGGAATACACAATCAAAGCACTGCCAACAGTTGGCCATCCAGCCTATGTTTAAAAACCTCCAAAGAAGGTTAAATATACCCAGCTCCCTAAGCCACTCCTCACAGGGCATGGCTTCCAGACCTCCCACCATTTCCGTTGCTCTCCCCTGGACACATTCCCCCAGTTGTGGAATATTCTCTCTTTGGAGGCCTGACAAGCACGAACACTGGTATCAAGTCGAAATATGGGCTTGTATTAAAGCCTAATTGGTATTATGCACTTTGGACATGTGATACAGAATCATGGATGGCACTATTTTAAGTTTTCTCAGCTGGTTTTAAATTCTCTGGGTTTTAAGTGGTAAGTGATTTTATATTTTTAAGTCTTTTAAAATTATTGTTACTGTTTATTATTCTAAATTGCTTTTATTGTAAGCTGCCCTGATACCTGTGGATATAGGGTGGGGCATAAATAATATAATAAATAAATAACATAAATAATTCATCTGAGCTGATTTCTGCTCTAATCTGTATTGCAAGCTACTCTTGATTCTGTATTAGGAGACTCGAGGGGCAAAAATTAAATACATAGCTAATATTGAAGCAAGATTCAGCTACCAGCCCAGATACTGTTTGCATATGAAAGAGGACTGTTGCTATCAAATAAATACATTGACTTTCATGCTGCAAAATCTTTTGTGCCAGCCCAGTACCTTGAAAATCTTGCTACCCCATCTCCCCTGCCCCTAAAAAAATGGCTATCAAAAGCAGTATACAATGTGCAGCCTATAAAATATGTGAAGTGTTTCCTTTTAATGATCAGAACATGTAGCATTTCTTTAAACAAAGGTTATAGACCTAGGCACAGAATCCCTTTCTTGTGTTCTTTTTGTTTTTAATCTGCAGTAGCTATCTTTGATCTTTCCACCTGAATGACTAGTTTGGGCATGGCTCCCGACTGCAACTCAAGCAGAGTTGCAAAGGATAGCCTCTTCTGATCCATCATGCTGCATAGCCAATTAGAAGTGACTACATATTGTCTGTGAGCAAAGTCAATTCAGAGTGAGGGCAATACCCTTTAACTACACAAAAGACCATGGAACCTTTAAAAAGGTGGATGGCTAGCTTTTGATGATACTGAACATCTTCCCAAGAACAAGTTGATGAGTATGATGATGCAGCCAACCCTCACAACTGCCAATGCCTTGAACTAGACATGGAAGCCAACACACATTGGAAACTGTTTAATGCAGTGTAGATGTCTAAATAGCTATTGCTTAAAAACAATTTGTAAGCTGCTCTGATATCCTTGTGGCTAAAGAGCGGGGTATAAATAACTAAATAAAAAATAAATAAAAATAAAATAAAGCCAACTGGCAGGCCTTGTAAGTGCTATGGAGTTGTTTGTTTTGTGTTCTTTGCTTACCAGCTCCTGCCAGTAAGCAGCAGTCGCCTTCTGTGAATCTGTGCCAGCTACAGTTGTCTCTCCACATTTATGGGTTAAGCATTTGCAGATTTGCTTATGCATGGATTACTGTTGTTGTTGTTTCATACATGTTGCTGCCCTATACACACACACACACACGCACACACACAAATGTTCTCTCCAGGCATGTCTAGGTCCTCCAGTGTGAATTGCGTTGGAGGACCTTGACATGTCTAGAGAAGTGTTCTCTCAGGTAAAAAAATAAATAAATACACAGGCCTATATTTGCAGTTCTTTCAATTTTGTGGGAGTCCTGCGCCCCTAATCCCTGCAAAACGTCAGGGCCAACTATATTGGCAAACCTTCTGTCCTGAGGGCAAAAAAGGCATGCCTCCTGACTGGAACTCAAGCACAAATTCAAAGGACAGTTTCCTTGTAGCCATCATGCAATACAACCAATCAGCACTGACCAAACACAGTCATCACTGTAGGCAAACTAAGTCAATTCAGAGTGAGGGTAATCGAGCCTGTGCAATGGATTTTTCTGGTGGAGCGCAGCGTGCACAGAACTGGCCTCACCCTTTAAACCAGAGATTCATCTGCCGTGGCCTTGCAAGCATGGACGTGGCAGCGAGGTCCTCGGGCCGTAGGTTTGATTAGAGTTTCCTTCTCTTAGATGGTTGACCTTACAGGGTTGGACGAGCACCATCTGCCCGGGTTTGGGATTAGAGTTTTCCTTCTCCTAGGACGGTTGCCACAAGGCTAGAGAGCCCATCCTGCCCTTTGACGCTCTTTGTCAGACCCTTCGGTTTTGACCTGTCTGGCATGGGAGACCCTACCGGTGGCTATTATGCCACCGCCAGCATAGCTCAAAACATCATTAGGGTACGCAAGCCTCTCTCCCACGACAAGGGGGCGTCAATGGAGAGGAGAGTGAGGGTAATACTTTTTTAACTAAGCATCCATAATGAATGCTGAAGACACCAAAGCCCTATACAGGCATTTGCCCAATGGCCTGGCTGGCAAGGGGATTCTGGGAGCTATAGTCCAAACAATGGGACTTTCCCATGCTCTGTACCAATAAGTACCCAATGCAAACCAGGAAGACAGATGTGAGTTCTTGGTGTCTTCTCCTTCTCAAAGTATCTTTTTTTTCCTCCAGGGATCCAGGAAAGCCTGAGATTCTTGCCAAAGTGCTACAGGAAGACCTTATTTGGACACATGCTCAGTGACTCGGAGAAGCCTTGGATAGCATTTTTTTGTTTTATTCATGCATCTGATATTTTCCGTGTCATTGGTATTCAATTGCTTTAAATGATGCTATGCACTCTGAGAGACCACCCCCGGGGAAAAGGCAGTTTCTTTCTGCTTTTCTGAGGCGGTTACGTAACTGACTCAAAATACGCACCAAAGACATCCAAGCACTGAGCTCCCCTGCTCTTTCGAAACAGCAAGGGATATAAATATCCACGCTGTGCCAGGAGCAAGATGTTGCTGGAATAAAAGATTAAGCACAGATATAACCATCCTTGCTACTTCCTCCTCCCTTTATGGGCCTCAGCTTTGGGAGGCATTTTCCACTTTTCTGTTTCTCAGCGCCATTTAATAATAATAATAATAATAATAATAATAATAATAATAGTAATAATAAAATGTATTTATACCCCGTCCCTCTGTTAAAACAATCGGGGCGGCTTACAAAAATTAAAATACAATACAGATAAAACATTTGTCCTGCTTGAGAAAACCTCCATTTCATTCCTGCTGCTACCCTAAAGGTACCAGATCCCATCTGACCTTGGGAGCTAAGCGGGGTCAGCCCTGGTTAGGACTTGGATGGGAGACCACCAATGAAGAGCAGGTGCTGTAGGCTATATTTCAGAGGAAGGAACTGGTGAAACCACCTCTGAGGATTCCTTGTCAAAGATAAACCTATGAAATTCATGAGGTTGCATACACATACTCTTTGAAGGCACATACACAGACATTTGCAATTTCAAATACTGTGCTTCTAAAGTAACAAAATGACTTTCAATCTGTAAACGGAGCTAATATCATATTACAGTATTTCAAACTTTCCAAAATGTTTCTCTTCTCCGCCCCTCCCTGACCTAGAAAAGAAAACCAAAAAACAAACACACACGCAGCCTTCCCCCTCCCCTTAAGAGATTCCAGAAATTTCCAGAAATTTTACATCTCTAGGTCTGCCAAAACAAAAATATCTTCATTTGCCACCAGAAGGAGTAAGGAAGGAGTCAGTCTAACTTGTCCAGGCAGTTCCAGAGCCTAAGAGCAGCCACTAACAAGGCCCTTTCCCATGTCTCCGCCAAATATGTAACCACTGAAAGTAAGTTAAAATGAGTGCTTTGCTATTGTTATCAACTGCCTTCAAGTGAACTTCAAGTTATGACAACCCCATGAATGAGAGACCCCCAAGTCACCCTATCCTCAACAGACCTGCTCAGGTCTTGCAGACTTGGGGCACCCATGGCTTTCTTGATGGAATCTGCCTATCTGAAATGCAGTCTTCTTTTTTCCTACTACCTTCCAAGCATAATTGTCTTTTCTAGTGAGTCATGTCTTCTCATTATATGTTCAAAGTACAACAGTCTCAATTTAATCATAGAATCATACAGTTGGAAGAGACCACAAGGGCCATCAGCTCCAATCCCATTCTGCCCTGCAGGAATAAACAATCAAATCATTCCCGACAGATGGCCATCCAGCCTCTGCTTAAAAACTTCCAAAGAAAGAGACTCCACCACACCCCAAGGCAGCAGCAGATTCCACTGTCAAACAGCTCTTACCATCAGGAAATTCCTCCTAATGTTTAGGTGAAATCTCAGTCCATTTGCTCCATGTCCTAGTCTCCGGAGCAGCAGAAAACAAGCTTGCTCCATCCTCAGTACGACCTCCCTTCAAATATTTAAACATGGCTATCATGTCCCCTCTGAACCTTCTCTTCCCCAGGCTAAACATACCCAGCTCCCTAAGCCGCTCCTCAGAGGGCATAATGGCTTCCAGATCTCCTAGTCATCTTGGCTTCTAGTGACCTTTCAGACTTGATTTGCTCTAGGACTCATTTATTTATCTTTCAACAATATCCACTGAACTCTCCTCCAGCACCATTTTTTTAAATTAGGTATTTATACCGTCCAGCTTTCACAATGGTACATAAGAATGAGAAATACAATGGCATGGACCATCCTAACTTTAGTATTCAGGGATATATCTTTACGCTTTACACTTCAGGGTCTAAAATGAGATACACACTCAAACTGGATAAAAGGATTAGACTGCACAGGCTATAATAAAAAGCCATCTTTTAACTTGGTGTCCAAATGAAGCCAATGTCAGTGTCAGTCAGGCCACAGTGGGGCTCCTACCACAGCAAAGATTTGTGGGAGGTCCACTAACATGCCACTTTATGGGTGGACTCTTCTCTGCACTCGGCCCGTTTACTCAGATAGATGTTTAAGGACACATCAAGCGCTGTGAAGAAACAGGCTAAATTATATAGCTAGCACCACCATTGACGAATGCCTCATTTCGACTCCTGGTGGGTTAAATTATGGCTTTGCTCAAAACATTTGGGTTCCAACTTCACTTCCTTCCTGTACATGAGGTTCCTGATGACGTTATACAGGCAGGGTGAAATATTGCTGATTTTACACCTCTCTGATCGGTGCACTAAATCTACCATAGACACACTTTAGCATGTGAAGGGTTCTCAGTCCTCCACCTGTGAGGTTGCAACCTTGACAATTCTCTGCAGGATGATTGGGGTGGGCAGAACACATTCCAATGTTTCACAGATTAAAACCTGCAAACATCAGAGTGTGGGCAAGATGGCAAAAGTTATTAATGAGGCTCCAAATCCACACTACATAAATAATCTGGTTTGAAACTGGATTATTTGCCATGGCTCTTTCTTATGGAATCCTGGGAGTTGTAGCTTGGTGTGGCACCAGCACTTTTTGGAAGAGAAAGCTAAAGACCTTGCAAAACTACAAATCCCAGAATTCAGTGGGAAGGAGGTATGCCAAATAATCCAGTTTCACAGCAAGTTATTTGTGTAGTGGGGAGAACAGTCTGCAACAATTTTCTTTTGCTTGAGCCTGCTGAGAAGGGTGAGATGTCCCTTTCTTTTTTCTCTTCCCTTGCTAAACTGTTATTCTTGTATGCCTTCAAGTCATTTCTAATTTATGGCAACCCTAAAATGAACCTATCAGTGATTTCTTGGCGAGATTTGTTCAGAGGGGTTGTGCCTTTGCCTTCCTCTGAGGCTGAGAGAGTGTGACTTGGCCAAGGTCACCCAATGGGTTTCCATGGCTGAGTGGAGATTCAAACCCTGGTGTCTTAGAGTACTAAGCCAAGACTCAAACCACCACACCACGTTGGCTCTTCCTGCTGAGTTAACTGAGCGCAAACTACTTTTATATTTGGAACCCAGTTTGCAGCAATTGGAGTAAGCTGAGGACAAAGGGGAAAAGTAGGAGGGAGAGATGGCAACCAGGGCATTTTAAAAACAGCTGGAAAAGTGGGATGATAAATAACTAATCAGGACTGTCCCTGCCAAATCAGGACAGTTCGAGGGTACTGAGGAGTGGACAACCAACCTTCAACTATCAACTGCATCGTTCCTGACTGGCTGGCAGCCGCTTTCTAATGACGACAGCTCATTCCACACCAGGGACGTAGACCTACTAGTCAAGCACTCTCTCTTGCATAGTGCTAATTCAAATGGCCTCTGCCTTGTTTTCAGGGTGGGCAAGCTTGGTAGATTAGGAGGCCATTTTCTGATTCCGTGACACAAACGGAATGGGCAATTTATTAACAGCTTAAGTCATTATTAAGAAGGAGCGGGGGGGGGGCAGAAGAGGCACAGAGGCATATCGCCACAGGGACGCTGCCATCTGAAAAGGAAGCCTTTTAGCAATCTCCTGTTGTCCCTATGGTGGGATACTTGGCATGTGTGATAATCTCCCTACAGTACAGATACAATACAGTCATGGGTTATGCAGTTAGTGGTTATCACACACATTTCCCCATATAGATAAGCCTTTAGCCTTCACATTTCCTTCCCATGGCTGTCTCTCAGACATAATCTAGATATGCTCGCCAGCTGCATTTAGCCTGCTCATTGCTGGCCGATGTAATGATAATAACCAGAAACCAGAAGCTGTGAGAATAACTTACTCAGTGTTCCTAAGCAACTGGCAGCTTTATTTAATTATAAAATGCAAAACAATTAACCCATAGCATAGCTGGGGGCAGGGTAATGACAGCTAAGGACCCAGTGTAGCTTGCCTTCAGGATGACACAGCTGAGACCAGCTAAGCCATACTGCCAGGAGAGCAAGGAACTGCCTACATTTTGCTTTATACCAGTGTTCCCCACTTGAACTGAACACCAAAGGCTGCTACCCATTTCCCAACTAAGCCACCATAAATTTCACAGTATTGTGAAGCACCTGACTCCCTTGTTACAATAGCTCCACTGGGTACTGGTCCCTTTCCAGGCAAAATGGTTAAGCCTTAAAAAATTCTACAGTACGTGGTTTTGCTCCAGACTAGAAGGAAACACTCCAAGGCAATATGACATTCAGGCCTGTTTTGAGGTGGACACTTCCAGGCCTGCCCAAGATTTTATAGAATCATAGAAGGGATCACAAGGGCATCTAGTCCAACCCCCTACCATGCAGAAATACAGAGTTATTTCTGACTTATGGTGACCTGAAAAGCAACTCTACCACTGGGTTTTCTTGGCAAGTTTTGTTCAGAGGGGATCTGCCTTTGCCTTCCTCTGAGGCCAAGAGAGTGTGACTTGCCCAAGGTCACCCTGTGGATTTCCATGGCCAAGTAGGGATTCGAACCCTGGTCTCCAGAGTTATAGTCCAACACTCAAACCAAGACACCAGGCTGGCTTTCTTTAAAAATAGTGCTTGCTACTTGCTGGTGAGTTTATATGTCTGTCATAGCCTTTTGTTGCTCAGTTACTGTCATGCATGTTTTGCAAGAAGCCTATATAACATTGGTTTAATTGTTTCTTTGGGTGAAGCCCTGGGTTTTCAAATCAGATTCCATTCATGAATCTGAAAGAGGCTTTATTTTTTGTTTTTTTTAAATCCCCTTTAGGGCCTTCTTCTCAGCCATCTCAGAAAGCATTAGAAGCCTTCACAAGCCAAGGAGTTACACAAGTATCCTTCCCAATTTGAGCAGCTTTCTGTCTCTCCACTACCATGCACCAACCATCCTCCAGGCAATGACTCATCTGCACGGTGGGCAGGAATGAGTGACGGTGCTGCTGTGCTGGGGGCCCCTCCAGCAGAGAGGTGGGCAGCCAGCCAGCTTGCCTCCATTGCTCTTGCTCATGGAGGCAGAGGACGTGTGGGATGGCAAACCCAAGTGATAAGGGAAGTCAGAAGATCCAGATGTCATCACCTGCACTACAGACCAGAGTCAGGAAATGTATGGGATTGCAGAAAGCGTGGGGGAGGAGGTGAGTTCTGTAGGTCTGAGCAAGTATTTCATAATTCACAGAACCATAGAATCTTAGATTTGGAAGGGACTGCAATGGCAATCTGGTCCAACTCTCGGCCATGTAGGAATATACAGCTATAGCATTACAGCACTAGGGTGACCAAAATAGTAGGAGGTGTGGAAGCCATGCCCTATAAGGAGCGGCTTAAGGAGCTGGGTATGTTTAGTCTGGGGAAGAGAAGGTTAAGGAGGATATGATAGGCATGTTAAAATATGAAGGGATGTCATATTGAAGATGGAGCAAGCTTGTTTTCTACTGCTCTAGAGACTAGGACACAGAGCAATGGATTCAAACAACAGCAAACGAAATCCCACCTAAATATTAGGATGAACTTCCTGATGGTAAGAGCTGTTCAGCATGGAATACATTGCTTCCTGGGAGTGTGGTGGAATCTCCTTCTTTGGAGGTTTTTAAAGGCGGGCTGGCCAACTGTCGAGGGTGCTTTGATTGGGTATTCCTGCATGGCAGGGGGTTGGACTAGGTAACCCTTGCGGTCTCTTCCAACTCTATGATTTTACGAAAGATTCCTCTCCTACCTCTGTTTAAAGACCTCCAAAGAAAGCGAGTTCTTTCTCCCACCACCATTCCCAAGCAGTTCATTCCACTCTCAAACAGCTCTTACTGTCAAAATGTTCTTCCTAATGTTTTGGTGGAATCTCCCTTTCCTGTTGTTTTGGTCCATTGGTTCATGTTCTAGTCTTTGGAGAAGCAGAAAATAAGCTTGCTCCATCTTCTACATGTCATCCCTTCAGCCATTTAAAGTCATGCGCTCAGCCATGAAAACCCACTGGGTGACCTTGGGCAAGTCATGTACTCTCAGCCTCAGAAAAACCTATGATAGGCTTCCCATAAGTCAGAAACGACAACCATCATGCCCCCTCTCAGTTTTCTCTTCTCCAAGCTAAACATGCCCAGCTCCCTAAGTGGTTCCTAACAGGGCTTGGTTTCCATGCTGGTCGCCCTTCACTGAACACGTTCCAGCTTGTCAACATCCTTCTTGAACTGTGGTGCCCAGAATATGAGGCCCATGAAGCCATACACCCATCTACAGAGGTGGAGAGGATGTACCTGAGGTCCACCATCCTATTTCTCACAATGGCTGCTAGTCACAGGCGCTCCCAAGAACAGCTTAAGTGGCAGCAGGTGGCTTTCACATCAGTTGGAAAGTGAGCCCAGTGGGGAGGCGGTATGAGAATTAATCCAAACTTTAAAGAAGTTCTTCAAGGTGCTGAACCCTATTCCCAAAATAGGTTCAGCACATGGGCAGCCCCTTTAAAGTTGGGGGGGGGGGAGACCTGGAGTGGACTCAACACCATACTGGCATGGAGAAGTGAACAGTATTACTGAGTGGCTTGTCTTGCCCAGCCTTCTTTCTTTAATGGTTTTCTGCCATTACTGGATATCAAAGACTATCCTTTTCAGATGGATAATAAAACAGGTCCCTGCATATTTTAATGTTTATTCTGCTCCTGGCTTTTGAGGTTGCTGTTCTTTGTACAGCTCTTGTTTTTGTTTCTTTGTACAGTCCTTTTAAAACTGCACAGACCTCTATTAAAAACTGACACACAACACTGCCATAAGATCAGCTTACATGGTGATAAATTCATGCAGCAGGTAAGACAGCATGGTGTAGTGTTTTGAGCGTTGCACTATGACTCGTGAGACCAGGTTTCGAATCCCCGCTCAGCTTTGGAAACCAACTGGGTAACCTTTGGCAAGTCACACTCTCTCAGCCTCAGAGGAAGGCCAAGGCAAACCCCCTCTAAACAAATCTGGCCAAGAAAACCCAATGATAGGTTCACTTTAGGATTACCATAAGTCAGAAATGATTTGAAGTCACAAAACAACAACAGCGTGGTGGGGTCTCCTTCCTTGGAGGTCTTTAAACAGAGGCTGGATAGCCATCTGTCGGGGATGCTTTGATCGTGATTTCCTGCGTGGCAGTGGGTTGGACTGGATGGCCCTCGTGGTCTCTTCCAACTCTGCAATTCTATGATTCGATGATTCGATGAACAACAACAACAACAAGGTGGTCTATGAGAGCCAGTTTGATATACTGGTCTGAGCGTTGGACTATGACTGGAGACCAGGACTAAAATCTCCACTCCGCCATGGAAACCTAGTAGATGACCTTGGGCATGTCAGACACTCTTTGCCTCAGAGGAAGGCAATGGCAAACCACCTCTGAACAAATCTTGACAAGAAAATCCCATGATTGATTTGGCTTAGGGTCTCCTTGGGGTTTCCCTAGGGTCACCATAAATCAGAAATGATTGACAAGTAGAAGAAAGCACCACAGTCCTTTAGTTCTTTGGAGGTTTTTAAACAGAGGCTGGATGGCTATTTGTCGGGAATGATTTGATTGTGTATTCCTGCATGGCAGGGGGTTGGACTACATGGCCCTTGTGGTCTCTTCCAACTCTATGATTCTGTGATTCTATGAAACGGACCCGTACACAACAAATTCTAGCCAGATCCCAGGGTCAAGTGCATGCCCACATGTCTGGACAACTGTTTCTCTGGGATGAGGTACATCCCCCTCCCCAGAAGAGGCAACTGGAAGATGTATCCTCCAGGGTTATATAGGGCAGAATTAAACAAAGGAAACTGAACCGCTGTTCTGCTTTGACCAGACCTTACCTAGAATACTGTGTCCAGTTCTGGGCACCACAATTCAAGAAAGATATTGACAAGTTGGAACATGTCCAGAGGAGGACGGCCAGGATGGTGGGAGGTCTGGAAGCCATTATGCCCTATAAGGAGCGGCTTAGGGAGCTGGGCATGTTTAATCTGGAGAAGAGAAGGTTGAGAGGGGAGATGATAACCATGTTTAAATACTTAGAAGGAGATCATATTGAGAAGGGAGCAAGCTTGTTTTCTGCTGCTCCAGAGACTAGGACACGGAGCAATGGGTTCAAACTACAGGAAAAGAGATTCCACCTAAGCATTAGGAAGAACCTCCTGGCAGTAAGAGCTGTTAGGTTGTGGAATGCACTGCCTGGGAGTGTGGTGGAGTGTCCTTCTTTGGAGGTTTTTAAACAGGCTGGATGGCCATCTGTTGGGAATGCTTTGATTGGGTATTCCTGCATGACAAAAGGGGGTTGGGCTGGATGTCCCTTGTGGTCTTTTCCAACTCTATGATTCTATAAGAGCAAGGCAAAGGATTTCCTCCACACTGCTGCCAAGAATCCTTCAATCAGAAAAGAGGCCATGGATAGAACCCATGACCTTAATTTCCTCAGCTCATGGGTTTTCTCTCCCTGCTTTATTGCAAGGCCAGTGGGAGAACCAGACAGCTGAAAAGAAGGGAGGATGCTGCACAGAATAATCAAGCCAGCACTCTTTTTTTGGTAATAATAGCTGTGCTGTAGATTAATTTGGGGGACGGGGGGAGTCTTCTGTGGCTTGATGCTAGGAGATGCTTTGTGAGAATCACCCACGTGCCATTTACTGACAAGTGCTGGGATCATTGTGTGGGCCAAGGCAAAATGTTCCTTCACCCACATATGCTCTATTATGGATCTTTTGGCGGGGGGCGGGGAGAGAAGAAGGCATAACACATCACCATGGAATCTGAGTGGGGAAGCTCTGCTTGGTAAAGGCAAGACAGATCCTTCCAACCTCAAATCAAATTGCCTGCCCATCTAGCCTGCTACCATTATTCCCTCTTTGGTCAGGGATGGGCAACTGTCAGGGGTTACTGGGCCACAATGCACACCCTCCAGCATTTCACAGATGAAAACATGGGCATCTGTGGCCAAAGAATATCAGAGTCTGGTCTAGATGGATAAAGCCATTACTGACAAAGAAGGCACTGTTACCTGCCCTGACACCCTCACCCTTCCAATAATTCATCAATTAGCTATATCTCATAAATGGCCTTACAGTTGCCCCTCCACATTCGTGAATTTAACATTCACGATTTTGAGTATTTGTGGTTTTGGGAGGGCCTCCCCTCCCTCCCAAAAGCAGCAACAGGGCTTTGGAAGCCCTGTGGCCGCTTCTGGGGTGGGGGGAGAGAAGCAGGCCAGGGGGTGGGAGAGGTGGCGAGGAGGCCTTCGGAGGCTCCCTCGCCACCTTAGGAGGCTGGGCGGGGGGTGGGAGAGGTGGCGAGGGAGCCTTGGGAGGGAGGAGGAGGCCTGGGGAGGCGACCAGAAACCCTCCGGAGGCCCTGTGAAGGCCTTGGGAGGGAGGGGATAGGCGACCACAGGGCCTCTGGAGGCCCCAGTGAAGGCCTGGGGAGTGAGGGGGAGGCCTGGGGAGCGAGGGGGAGGCCTGGGGAGGCGACTACGAGGCCTCCGGAGGGTGTCCAGAGGCCCCGTGGTGGCCTAGGAGGGAGAGGGGAGGCAGGGAGAAGTGACTATGGGGCCTCCGATGCCCCGTGGTCGCTTTGGCGGGGAAGGGGGAGAGCAGTCGTTATTCGTGGAATTTTCACATTTGCGGAGGTCTGTGGAACCTAACCCCCGCGAATGTGAAGGAATGACTGTAGTTATTTTCATTTCATGTGGTTGGTAGTAAACCAAGACCTCCCAAATGGGAGGACTCAAGGTTTACTCTGAAAGCCTAAGGAAGAGGCCATCCCAAATTCCTAAAATACATGTCCAAGTAGTAATTATGTGGACCCCCGTGGACAGTGAGTTAGGGTGGATGTGGGCTAATTCTCCTTGATGTACCTGGAAGTGAGTCATTCACTAATTCAATCAAGTGGCCAAAAAAACTCATTACTCTGCAAACTGGTTTTCCTTCACACCTATGGCCTCAACTATAGAAGGTTGCCTGACACCCAACAGTTTTAAATGCCTCAGCCGTTAGCGATCACTCACATAGTTGGAGCTTCCATTGTCTAACTGTGGGAAACTCCAACAAAAATTGTATTCCACTCATAACACCCCTTCAGGAGGGATATCGAATATAAATACCACCCCAAAATACTGAGAGTGTGCTCAGTTTCCCAGAGGCCGTCACTCTGTTGGTTTGCTGTGTCACCTGGCACACATATCTGTACTTCTTCTCTGCATGAAACTCTGCTCTTCAGACAGATATAGTATAGCCCATCATCCTGAACTCTATCTCAATACTTCCTCCTATTCTTTGCTAGCGATTACGTGAAGCCTGAGTGTTGATATGAATGCTTCCGAGATTATTTTTCAATAAAAACATTTTTATTTTATTTCCTGGCTGTGAGTCTCATCAGTTAGTTCCAGTCAGGGCCGGTTTAAGGTACCAGAGGCATCAGCATCCACAGGGTCCCCATCATTGTGGGGGTCCCCGTAGTAACCCTCCTCCTGCAAAAACATTATTAGTAATAATATGAATATCCTGTATTGTGAATAGCTTAGGTTGAGTTAGGTTACATTGACCTGAGATAAACATATGGGGCCCCAAAATTCCTTAAACTGGCCCTGGTTCCGGTATACATAGGTCAAAAGTTCCCATAGTTACCTGGATTCTCGCAGCTATATTGAGCTAAGTAAAATTCCCCAAGTTAATAGCTGACACAAGTGGGGTTCCCAGAACCCCTAGGAATTAGGCTAACAGCACAAGACAGGAGAGACTGTAGCAGTTTGCTTTTGCCTAAGTCTATAAGGAGGAGGCAAGATTCCATCCTTTACCTCTCTTCCCCACCCACTGAGATAATGGAGTGCAAACTACAGTAGGACCCCCGTATCAGTGGGGGATTGGTTCTGGGGGCCCTGTGGATACCAAAAACCACAGATAACAGCAAATGCCATTGAAAACAATGGGACTTCCCATTTAAAATACCATAGAGTTGCCTTGGAGGACCTAGAAAACATCTAGAGAAGATGCCTCTCTAGGCATTTTCTAGGAAGACTCTATGCTAGGTGTGCTGTTTTGTGTCCTGCAGATAACTGAATCAGTGGATAATGAATCAGCGGATAAGGGGGTCCTACTGTACTTGTGCGTTTTAAACACTGTTTGCAGCAACTGAAATAAGGTGAGGAAAAAGTGGGGGGGGGGAATAGGAGGAGAAGGAGGAGTAAGAAACCGGAACATTTTAGGTGCTGCTGAAAGAGTAGGACAACCAAGGATGAATTGGCACTGTCCCTACCAAATTGGAACAGTTGGAGAGTATGACATGGTCCTCCCCAGGAGATCTGAGGGCTGCAACCCGTGTGAAAAATATTCACATTCTTGCCCTCCAATGCCCTTTGAGATGGGGGCAATTTCACCATCTGATTGATTGATTGCCCTGATCCAGGCCATTTTAGGCCCAGGAGAGGTCTTTCTTGCAACAGGAAGTAACCCACAAGCCAACTTCCTGTTTACCTCCTGTTAGAAAAAGGTCTCCTAGGTCTTAAAAAAGGGAGGGACATGGTAAAATTGCCTCATGGGGACACTTAACCCCCCTCATTTTGGACCCTTGGAGCTCTAGGCAGCCTGTGGGCCATGCTTTCCCACCCCTGCTCTATGGAAAAGTTCAGAGGCAACCCCTCTTTAGACAGGCAATATGGCCTCATCTATGCCTAGAGAGGCTTCAGCCATCCAAACATTTTTGAGGGGGTGGAGGTGGGTTGATGCGCAGAAGAACAAAATAAAATAATTATTTGGAGACAAAATCTTAAAAGGAGGGGATGGGGAAATCTCAAAACAGATCTAAGAGGACTGAGCATGCTCAATGGCCATGAAATGCTAACCAGAGAACGAGGAATCTGTCAGGTGTTACAAGGTGGTACAAGGTTCTTGGTTGTTTCTGCAGTCAAAGGCTAGCACAGTTATCTCTTAGTTCATTCATATATTATGGTGGTTGTGAAGAAATAAGCAAAGGCAGGATCTCGATGGATGAGTCTCAGACCTGTCATACATACCTCTGTAGTTCACTTTCAAACACCAGCTGGCTCCCATATTCATGAAGGCAGTAAATCGACTCTGGATTTGAAGTTGAAAGAGAGCTACCCAAGGTGATGTGCCTATTTTGAGGGACTGGGCTCAGCATCTTGAATGGATCCTTTGACGTTTGGACTAAAACCTGGAGTAGACTGACTGCCACCAGAGCCACCAGCCGTGGAAATTTCACTGCCAAGGAGCTAGCTCACCTGTGTCAAAAGACAGAGGGCTAAGGAATCCAAATTGTCTTTGGTTTCATAAAAATCCCCCCCCCCCAGACACATATTATTTTGTGTGCATGAAATTTCCTTTCCTGCTATTACAGTATTTAGTCTGTACTTCCTGCCTCTTCCTGCCATCTCCTGGCTGGAAGGAGAAATTGAAATGTGGACATCATTTCAATTTTGGGAAGGCAAAGGAGGCTGGTAGATCATAGAATCATAGAATTGCAGAGTTGGAAGAGACCACGAGGGCCATCCAGTCCAACCCCCTGCCACGCAGGAAATCACGATCAAAGCATCCCCGACAGATGGCCATCCAGCCTCTGTTTAAAGACCTCCAAGGAAGGAGACCCCACCACGCTCCGAGGGAGTGTGTTCCACTGCCGAACAGCTCTTACTGTCAGAAAGTTCCTCCTAATGTTGAGGTGGAATCTCTGTTCCTGGAGCTTGCATCCATTGCTCCGTGTTCCAGTCTCTGGAGCAGCAGAAAACAAGCCTGCTCCATCCTCAACGTGACACCCCTTCAAATACTTAAACAGGGCTATCATATCGCCTCTTAACCATCTTTTTTCCAGGCTAAACATACCCAGCCTGAGGTATCAGATGAGGTCACCAATGCTAGGATGGTCTAGGAACTACTGAACAGGTCTCATTCCTAAGATCAGCAGCAAACTGATGGCCACTGGGGAAATATCATTGGGCTGCGATCATAAGAGTATTCCAGAGCTCCCATGCTGATCTCCGGTGGGATTGCAGTGCAGCTGGAATGCAGAAAGCAGGTGACAAGCTCATCAGTACTGGGGAACATGTGCTAACCTATGTATTTAGACACTGCACAAAAGTTCACAAGGTCTCCTTTTTTGCAGAAAGAAGATGACCCTGAAATGGGAACTGGAGATGATTAATGGGAAGCTGGGAATGGTTTCAAAAGTGAAACAGAAGGCATCCAGGCTGATTCAACAGCCCCAGATTTTCTTCCTGTTCTTTCCAATTTTATATTAGCTTAAAATAAACTGACCTGGGGAGCTGGTATAAAAAGTCTCTAATCGTACCAGGAGTGACCATGGATAAAGAAAATGTGTATGGATCTCCGAATTAAAATTGGAAAGAACAGGAACAAAATCTGGGACTATCGGGCCTTTTTAATTAGTCTGGAAGCACCAATACAGTACTTTTATGTACTATATTGTGGATGGAAGTTAGTACAGCAACATTGTTGCACAGTGTTAGTAGTATAATTTTCCTTGTCAGTAACCTCTGCATTTAATTTCCTGCTGGGCTTGTTGTCTAAAACATCATATGCCGCAATTGTGTGTACCTCGGACTTTTTTAATGTATTGATGTGTATTCCATATATTTCCTGTACAAATGTGGGCAATTGTATGTGTGTATAGATATACAGATAGATACATGTATATACCCTAAATTCCAGACAGCACTATTTGTATCTGATGAAATGAACTATAGTCCAGAGAAGCTCAGGCTATAATAAATTTGTTAGCCTTTAAGGTGCCACAGGACTCTCTGGCCAAGACCCAACAAAGGAGTTTCATAGCACAAGATTACATCTGTACACCATGGGTATAATTGTGCTGCCAATTGTGCTGCCACATGACCTAATTGATTGTGAAATGAATCATTTGGATGTGTGCCCCTGTTGCACAGCAGATGATAATTTCCCAGTCAAAGAGCACTGGGGACACACTTCTGCAAAACCTTGAAAAGCACAACTGTTATTCAACAGTCTCACTGGAGGAACTCAGGTTGTTGAAACAGAGTCAGGATACAACCTTGTAAAGGTAGCTTGTAGCACCTTTGAAACTAATTGAGAGAAAGAAGTTGTAGCATAAGCTTTTTTAGACTGTCTACTTCCTGAGATGCATAGAGACCCATGCATCTCAGGAAGTAGACTAAGTCTACAAAAGCTTATGCTACAACTTCTTTCTCTCCGTTAATATCAAGGTGCTACAAGATCCCTTTACAAGGTTGTATCCTGATTGTATTTGCACAACCTGAGTTCTGCCAGTGTGACTGTTGAATAACAGTTGCGCTTTTCAAGGTGTTGCAGACATACTTGCATACTGATATTCCAGACTAACACAGCTACCGTATGTCTTTGATGGATACAACCTTGTGTAACATCTCTAAAAGTGGAACTGCTAGTGCATGGGTTGTTACACCAGGGATATGTTACCAATAGTATGCTAGCCTTTGTTAAATTTGCTGCAAAGTACTAACACAGCTGCCCCTTTCAAAACTGTAGAGGGAAGAATACATTGTGTTGTGATTTTGAGGACATGTGACAGGTAGCAAGTCTGCTGAAATGAGGGTCTGTAACAAAAGCAAAAGAGGGCTGCCCCAACCAGTAGCTATTTATAGAGGACCTATTTCAGTACTGCCCCTCAATATCATCATCTGCTGCCCCAAATATTCTGGCAACTCTCTGGACTCTTCCAGATTGATATAAAGAAGCATAAGTACTTGTGATAATAGGAAAAGAATATACGTTACTTTTGGAGAAACAATTTAGAATAAAGGAAGGTTTGATTGGAATATGGGAGAAAGATTTGAGTATAAATATAGAAGAAATAGTGGTTTAGATCTCCCAGATAATCAAAATCAAAGACATAAAGGTTAGAGAACAACAATTAAACAATAAATCATCAAGTGGTACAAAACCCCACACTAGATCTCAATGATAAATAAAAATCTCTCCTCAAATTGTTGACATGGTTGTGCGCAAAAAGGGACATATATTCATTTGTGGTGGGAGTGTCCCTTTGTACAGAAATTTTGGATAGAAATTATTCAAGAGGTAAATAAAGTGATGGGGAGAAACCTCCTATTCAATAAAGAGAATTGCCTAATTTTGAATCTAAGGAAACTGGGATTGAGTAAAATAGAAGATTATGCAATAAAAAATCTTTTAAGAGCAGTATGCACAATAATAGCATTGGAGTAGAAAAACGAACAGTGTTGGGATAAAAATAATTGGATGCATTAAATAGCAGAATATCTCCTATTTGATTTTTTAAGGGAGAGAAAAGGAAAATATAATGGGCAAATAAAGGAAATGGCCGGTGGGTTAAGTGGGGCTTTTGGACTGAGAAAGTCAAAGATGAAAAGGGGTACAAAGAAGTGAGAAAACTATTAATAAGATATTCCACATTGTAGGTCTCTCCCTCTGGCTTTTCTTCGCAAACGAAGATTCAGGAAAGGCTCATCCCACGCTTTCTGCATGCACGCTGATGACGAGAAAGGCCAATCTGAGATAAACAAGTCCGGTTACAGAAAGCACAGCAGAAGGTCTCCTTGGGTGATGTTTCCGGGTTGTGATTCTTTCTGCATTGTCGTTTCTCTTCAAGACTTGTTCAGCGTGAGTTCTCAAATAAGGCTGCAGCATTCTGGATAGTGCATCTCCATGCCTCCCGATGTGAGGCCAGGGCGGACCATTGTTGGTGATCAATTTGGCCAAGCCTGAGATGTTGTTTCAGGGAGTCTTTGTATCGCTTTTTTGGAGCGCCCCTCTTACGCTGACCCATGGCGAGTTCACCGTAGAGTAGTATTTTTGGGAGGCGATGGTCCTCCATCCTAGAAACGTGCCCTGCCCAGCTCAGCTGTGTTCTCAATATCATGGCCTCAATGCTGGTGATCCCTGCTTGCTCAAGGACAGCAACATCGTCACATATTCAGTCCAGTATATATTTTCTGCCCGGGTTTGGGATTAGAGTTTTCCTTCTCCTAGGACGGTTGCCATAAGGCTAGAGAACCCATCCTGCCCTTTGACGCTCTTTGTCAGACCCTTCGGTTTTGACCTGTCTGGCATGGGAGACCCTACCGGTGGCTATTATGTCACCACCAGCATAGCTCAAAACATTATTAGGGTACTCAAGTCTCTCTCCCACGACAAGGGGGTGTCAATGGAGAGGACATTGTAGATAATGAATATTAAAATATCTTTTATAGCCATTGGTGGGGACTGAGGTAGGAGGAGGGAGGAGAGATGCTTTTATAATAATATAGAAATATATTTGTAATTTTTTTTTATTTTATAAGTCATATGCTATTAATGAGCAAAAATTAATAAATAAAGCAAAGAAAAAAGTACTCATGATATAACTCCTTCAGTTTTGCCAGTTGTTTTCACCTCCACATCCACTTGTTCCTTTCTTTTTCGGGGCTGTTAGTAGTGATTTCTTAGATCTGCACTAGGGCTCTTCCAAAGTTGTTGTTTGTTTCTTTTTCAAACCGGGGTAGAGTTTGCTGAGGTAGTCCTATGATTTGAAGGTCAAATTCCCTCCTCCAAATTTTTTTAAAAAAAGAGTCATAGAGTGAGAATGCAAACTGTACACTATAACTCTAAAAAAGATTTTAAAGAGAAATGAGAAGTGAAGGGAACATATTGATCCAATCTGTCTCAGAATTAAGAAGAAACCTATATTCAGGGACAGCCACTACAGAGTAGGAATACAGTGTTGCAGAAAATTTCCAGAAAATAGTCTGGGACAACAGAAAAATCATTTCTTTGCTGCCATCTTTTGTCTAAAGTGGAACTTTTTTGAAGTTGAACTTGAAAGCCAATAGCTGGGTATGGTGACTTCCGTCTGCAATCTAAGAACTAAGTGGGGGGGGGGAGAGGAGGCAGGCGGGTCCTTTGCACTTAGAAATTCAAGAGGGTTTGGTTAAGGAGCTTCCTCCTCAATCTTCCCCCCACCTCTTCAAATCCAGGGTCCAGCTGCATACACCAACCTCATCCGCCACTGACTCACGTGCAAACTTATGGGTTGTCCACATGGTGAAAATACCCCTCACAAAATTCACCTGGAATACGAGCTGTCTTAATGGGATCCCGCATTGTCTCATTGTATTGTGAAGGAGGGGTCAAAAAGAGGAAAAACTACATGAGCCTTTGTGGCTTTTCCCAACTTTTTAAAAAAGCTCCAGCGATATGTGCATTTTTGCTCATTAAGACAAGCGATTCGACATGAATCACTTCCCCATGCAGGATACAGTGCAAACCTGATTCGCTGGATGAGCACAGGGGGTGGGGCTGGCTTACAGCGTAAGCGCCTGCTGCCACCATGTTGGATTTTCACTTAACGAGTGATTGCTAAGACAATAAAACAAAGGTTTGTGCTATCTTTTTTCTCTCTTTCTTTTTGGGAATGGTGGAATATCACTTGTGCGCACCATAAAAATAGGTGTTTTTTTAAAAAAAAAGTTAGGTGGTGGCAGATTTTAAAATGTGAATAATCCACTCACGGCCGCCATCTCAGCTACAGGCATGCAAAATTTATAAGGACCATAAAACCATTAAGACAGGTTGCAGCTGCTGCAACTTGCTATTACTGTGGAACAGTCCATTTTTTCCCATCATGTAGACAAGCCCCAAACTTTTTAAAAATTAATTATATTTAAAACCAACAGATTTATATATTAAAACAATAAAGAAAAAAGTACAAAAGTAACTTTTCCATCCAAATATAAAGCAAAGAGCAAAAATGAAACCTTTTACATTTCAATTTTCAAAGTTCCTTAAAGTCCTCATATCTTCTTACTCCTTTATTATACTAATCAAGTTCTCTTTACACTTCCAATTATATCCTGACTTTCAATGAATCTTAAATGTATCCTATTTGACTTTGATAGTTTGTATCTTTTATATTACATGCCTCTAGCTTTTCACATCTTACTCGTCACTCTTCTTGACCTTAGTTTGTTTTCATTAATATTTGTGATTTTTTTATTCTTATTTTATTCCATTATTTTTCCCCAGTACAAAACTACAGGTGTCCAGTCCTTTTATGCTTTTAACAGGGAAGCAAGTAAAGTGACAAAAGGTGTGTATTTCATCTTTTATTTCTCCCTTAGGAGAGGATGGATGGTGAGTGATCCAATCTTCCCCAGTGGGCCAAATCCCCATTCCTATTTTTTCTACCTAAACCCAACTTCAGCTAGACAGTTGACCCAGAAAACTAATATATTTGTTGTTATTGTGTACTTTCAAGGTGTTTCCTATCACGGGGTTTTCTGGAGCTGAGAGTGTGTGGCTCACCCAAGGTCACCCAGTGGGTTTCCATGGTGGAGTCATAGTCCAATGCTCAAACCACTATACCACACTGGCTGTCAACTAATATATAGCCACCAAAATTTCATAATAAAATTTCAAAACCA
Source organism: Gambelia wislizenii (assembly GCA_030847615.1). Classification (NCBI taxonomy): domain Eukaryota; kingdom Metazoa; phylum Chordata; class Lepidosauria; order Squamata; family Crotaphytidae; genus Gambelia; species Gambelia wislizenii. The sequence continues at coordinate 495,003,386 of JAUMIR010000001.1, read as the reverse complement.
AAAAGTGACCTGCTGGATCTGTCCAGGTGCTTTCTTTTCAACACACACCCCTACCTTCCTGTATATATCACAGAACAATATATTCAGATATTATATAACAAAAACAATGTTTGAATGCCATTTGTTTTGGGTCAAAACACTTCTGGGAAATTTATGAAGTTGGGAGGGGAAGACATCTTTGAGATAGGCAATGGTTTGTCGAACAGTGGACATTTCCTTTTTTTTCCCCAGATGTTTACAAGTAAAACAGGATATAGGACCACAGGTTTATGTTCTCTTGGATACATGATGATTATATGGGAAATTAAACAATTTCCGCCAATCTACCCAATTACATTTCCCACCCAATTATTTTTTTCCACAAATGTCTCTCTGAATAACCCTTCCCAAATTGTGTCATCTTGTCTGAAAGTAATTTAATCCTTGCTTTGAACTCACATCAGCTTGCCTCCTGCGCCTTGGCTTGTGGCCTAACTAAATTCCCTTCATCTGCTGCTTTTTCTGATACCCAGTAGATGGCAGCAGCATATCGGAGACATCCATTTTAGTCTGATGGAAAATGCTTTTGGCAAAATATGCTAAATATATCTAAGGAGGGATAGCCTTGTTAATCTGCTGCAGCAAAAACTAAAGGTCCTGCAGCATCAACACAATTACCAAATTTATTTTATTAGGTTCTGTGGACCAGAAACCACTTCATTGGATGCCTCTGATCAAGTGGCTCTGGTTCATGAAAGGCCATAGTGAATGTGTTCATTTTTTAAAGTGTCACAAGTTTTTTTGCCCAGACTGCATATATATTTTACCCCTATGAATTTTATGCTCCATCATTTTTTAGAATTATGCACTACTTCATGTTCTATAGCAAGGGTGGGGAAACAGTTTGGCGTACTGGGCTGGATCACTCCCCATACACAATCACCAGTGGGCCAAATCATGTCAGGACATCTCATGTTGGCTCTTTGGCCATGACCCGGCTTTCCCTCATCTCTGGTTTCTCTTCAGATCATATAAATCTTTCACTTTTACCAAAGATTTCTGTGGAGAGGAACAACATTATTATACCAGAGGGGGTATAGCTCAGGGGTAGAGCATTTGACTGCAGATCAAGAGGTCCCTGGTTCAAATCCAGGTGCCCCCTCAAGCAATTTTTTTTTGGTAGGCAGTCTGGAAGCCATGTTTGTTTGTTTGTTTGTTTGTTTATGCTCCTTGTATACGCACAATCCTAAATATACACTGGACTGACTATGTGACAAATGTTGCTGTCCTTGAGCAAGCAGGGATCACCAGCATTGAGGCCATGATATTGAGAACACAGCTGCGCTGGGCAGGGCACGTTTCTAGGATGGAAGACCATTGCCTCCCAAAAATAGTACTCTATGGTGAACTCGCCACGGGTCAGCGTAAGAGGGGCGCTCCAAAAAAGTGATACAAGGACTCCCTGAAACAACATCTCAAGCTCGGCCAAATTGATCACCAACAATGGTCCGCCCTGGCCTCACATCGGGAGGCATGGAGATGCACTATCCACAGTGCTGCAGCCTTATTTGAGAACTCACACCGAACAAGTCTTGAAGAGAAATAACAACGCATAAAGAATCATAACCCGGAAACATCACCCAAGGAGACCTTCTGCTGGGCTTTCTGCAACCGGACTTGTTTATCTCGGATTGGCCTTTTTAGTCATCAGCGCGCTTGCAGAAAGCACAGGATGAGTCCTTCCTGAATCTTCGTTTGCGAAGAAAAGCCAGAGAGAGAATATTTATGCTCCACTCTTCAGCCACAAAGGCTCCCAGAGCAGCTTACAAATTGTTTAAGCAATAGCAATTTACACATTTACACCACATTAAGCAGTTTCCAATATGTGTTAGCTAATTGTCCCCACAAGCTGGGTATTCATTTTACCAACCTACGAAAGCCATGCCCTATGAGGAGTAGCTTAGGGAGCTGGGTATGTTCAGCCTGGAGAAGAGAAGGTTGAGAGATGATATGATAACCATGTTTAAATATTTGAAGGGATGTCATACTGAGGATGGAGCAAGCTTGTTTTCTGCTGCTCCAGAGACTAAAACATGGAGCAAAGGGTTCAAACTACAGGAAAAGAGATTCCGTCTAAACATTAGGAAGACCTTCCTGACAGTAAGAGCTGGTTAGTAGTAGAATGGGCTGCCTGGGAGTGGAGTCTCCTTCTTTGGAGGTTGTACCAGATGCCTAGAGAGGTGTCTGTTTCCAACTTATGGCGACCCTAAGGCAGCCTAGAGAGGTCCAATTGCAGTTAATACCTAACAACTATATTCATAGTCTTCCACAAATCCACCCTGCAAAAGACCACATGCAAGAAAGTCTATGATCTCAGTGAGAAAGATACTCAAGGAAAAAAGTTACTAAATGAGGCTTGTTGTTTCTGATTGTCAGGATTGCCCTGAACATGACCTATTCCTGTGAATTTCAGTGTTTCTTGTAACCTTGCTGTTAATTATGTTTTCATTTCTCTGTACTTCCAACAAGGGCTGTGGTAGCAACTGTGGGAAAGGGGGAGTGAAACGGTCACTGTGGAATGGTAAAAAGCAGCTGCAGAACTGGGAAATGGACAATTGTCTGGGAAGGAGGGGTCAGGGGGTGATTGATAGCCAATAGCTTTGTAGTCTGCCAGATTTCATAGAACACAAAGGCTTTTAGTATACTGTCTGTTCTCTGAGTTTCCATTCTGAGCAACAACCTTGCATGATATGCTTTCTGGATTACTATGCCAATAAAGTTTTCTGTTTAACTCTGGAACTGCTGGTTACTGCATCTGGGAATGCAAGTACATGACACTGACTTAAGGCAACCCTAAAGCGAACCTGTCACGGGGTTTTCTGGGCAAGATTTATTGAGGAGGAGCTTGCCTTTGCCTTCCTCTGAGGCTGAGAAAGTGTGATTTGCCCAGTGGGTTTCCATAGCCAAGCAGAGATTTGAACCCTGGTCTCCAAAGTCCAACACTCAAACCACTACACCACACAGGCTGCTATAGCACTATACCGCCATGGAGCTGCCAATTTTTTAAAAAATTACTGTAAGTATTAAAATTAAGTAGATTTGGGAGAGAGATTCTGTTCTCTACTAGTGTTTGAATAGCATTAACAAGTGCTTATTCTCTTCCCTTTCTGAGAATCCCTAAGTTCTGAATGGCGGGATTCCCATATTATTTTCAGTTTCTGATGACGATGCTGAACTTTGTACAGTATTGGGTTCTCTCCCACTCCATGCACAAATCGGCTTTCTCACTCCATCTCTTTTGTTTCCCTCCTCCAGACATCCTCCTCTTGGAAATCAACAGCTACTGTTGCTGCTTTGGCAGCACTAGGACTGCTCCAGACAGGGCAATTTTGTCTGGAGGTTGCAGTATTTGTTGTCACCTCTTTCTAAATGGTAAGAAAATTTGTACAGCTCAGTCATTCTTGAGGATATAACTTAGTTTAATAGGTTGAGCTTTGCTGATTCTCAGAGTCTGACTAATTTAGTTGTACAGAAGGGAGATTCCAACCACAAACATACATGGTCAGAGTGCATAGTGTCCAATACAGTAAGTAGTTTTATGCAGCAGGGATAGAATACTAAAGTTAGCATGGTCCATGCCATCGTATTTCCCATTTCTATGTAAGTTTGTGAAAACTGAACAGCAAAGAAAGCTGATAGGAAGAGAATAATCTCATTTGAAATGTGATGCTGGAGAAGAGTTCTGCAGATATCATGGACTTCTGAAAAGAAAAATCAATGGGTCCTAGAGCAAATCAAGCCTGAACTCTCCTTGGAAGACAAGATGACAAAACTGAAACTGTCGTACTTTGGACATATCATGAGTAGACATGACTCACTAGAAAAGACAATAATGCTTATTAAGGTAGAAGGCAGTAGGAAAAGAGGAAGACCACATTCCAGATGGATAGACTCAATCAAGGAAGCCATGACCCTGAGGTTGAAAGAGCTGAACAGGGCTATTGATGATAGGGTGAGTGGAGGTCTCTTATTTGTGGTGTCACCATAAATCAAAGTCAACTTGACGGCAGCTAATAACAACTACTACTAGTAGTAATATTAATGATAATAGTAGTAGTAGTAGTAGTAATCTCTCTCTCTCTCTCTCTCTCTCTCTCTCTCTCTCTCTGTGTGTGTGTGGCTTTTCTTTGCAAATGAAGATTCAGGAAGGACTCATCCTGCGCTTTCTGCAAGCACGCTGATGACTAAAAAGGCCAATCCAAGATAAACAGGTCCAGTTGCAGAAAGCACAGCAGAAGGTCTCCTTGGGTGATTTTTCTGGGTTGTGATTCTGTGTTGTCATTTCTCTTCAAGACTTGTTCTCAAATAAGGCTGCAGCAGTGTGAGTTCTCAAATAAGGTTGCAGCATTGTGGATAGTGCGTCTCCATGCCTCCCGATGTGAGGCCAGGACGGACCATTGTTGGTGATCAATTTGGCCGAGCCTGAGATGTTGTTTCAGGGAGTCCTTGTATTGCCTTTTTGGAGCACCCCTCTTACGCTGACCCATGGCGAGTATTATTATATAATAATAGTTTATTTTATGCAACTCTACTTTTACAAGAACTCTAAATGGATATGCTGCAAATAGGACAGACCATGGTATGCCTGTGAAGGACACAATCAAGGGAAGTAATAGTGCCACTCTATTCTGCTTTGGTCAAACCTCACCTGGAATACCGCGTCCAGTTCTGGGCACCACAATTCAAGAAGGATATTGACAAGCTGGAGTGTGTCTAGAGGAGGACAACCAAAATGGTGGGAGGTCTGGAAGCCAAACCCTATGAGGAGCAGCTTAGGGAGCTGGGCATGTTTAGCCTGGGGAAGAGAAAGTTAAGCGGTGACATGATAGCCATGTTTAAATATTGGAAGGGTTGTCATACTGAGGATGGAGCAAGTTTGTTTTCTGCTGCTCCAGAGACTAGGACATGGAGCAATGAACTCAAACTACAGGAAAAGAGATTCCATCTAAACATTAGGAGGAACTTCCTGACAGTAGGAGCTGTTTGGCAGTGGAATGCGCTGCCTGGGAGTGGAGTCTCCTTCTTTGGAGGTTTTTCAACAGAGGCTGGATGGTCATCTGTCGGGAATGCTTTGATTGTTTATTCCTGCGTAGCAGGGGGATGGCCTGGATGGCCCTTGAGGTCTCTTCCAACTCTATGATTCTATGATTCTAATTTTGTCCCAGTCCCCAAGTGATTCATCCCAGGTTGGGCTATCAGCCATTCCTCTAAGAAGAAGGATCCCCTTCTTCCTTTCCATCATATTCAGCAAGACCTACAAGCAGCCATAGTTCTTTTCCTCATTCTGTTCCAACCACATGGTTTGATTTAAGAACTACTCAGATGAAGGAGGCAGAACAGAGTTGCCTTCTAACCTCTCTCTCATGCTATATATGATAGAATCAGATTGTTGACTATGCGGGGCGGGGGGGAGGCAGACATTTGTGATCATGTCTACTTTCTAATCCCTTCTTAAAACAAACATTTTCCCCCCTTCACAAAGCCTTTGACAGAACCTCTGAGCTCCATCTCCATCTGGAATGGAGCCCAATGGTTGATTTTCATCACATTTATGGTATTTCTTGTTACAACTACTTCTCCACTACTTTTCATTTCCGGCCCTGCTGTTTTCAACAAATTTTGGAGTGTATGTTTGGAATGGTCTGACTTAAAATATAGGCTACACAAAACTCACATTTGAGGAGGCGTGGGGGGCCCTAAATTATTTGTTCAGTGGACTATCACCAAATTTATAGGGTGTTTGGGATGGTCTGATTTAAACTGTACAGCTATGCACCATACACAGAATTTACTTTTTGTGTATGTGGGGTGTGTGTGTGTCTTCAAGTCATCTGAGGGCTACCCCATTAATTTCATAGGGTTTTCTTATGCAAGGAATACTCAGAGGCAGTTTTGCCAGTTCCTTCCTCTGAAACAGAGCCTACTACCACTGGTATTTGTTGGCTGTCCCCATCCAAGTACTAACCAGAGCTAACCCTGCTTAACTTCCAAGATCAGAAGGGACCTGGCACCTTTAGGGTATTTGGGGGATACCCCAATGAGCTTTTCATTCATACAAAATAGTGTGGAACAACAGCTGAAAGATTTTGACAAAACAAGATTTTTTTTAAAAAAATTAATATTTAGCAAATGAAAAATAAAGGAAAAACTGAAATAAAAAACATAGACATTGGATACAATTTTACATATTGATCTCTCTCAATTGTGTACACAGGCATGAGTCTTTTGCAGGAGGCAGAGGTTCTATTTATGGTGAATAAATGTTCAGATGCAAGATGTCCTTCCAGAGGTTCTGTTGGTTGCCTGGTGGTTGGAATTGAAATGTATGGCTGTTTACATAATAAATAAAAATAAACCAACCTTCAGTAAATGAGTCGTCTCTTACTTGATCCAAACAAAGTCTCATCATGGAAGAAAGTTTTTCCAACAGTATATGCTTCCACCAATCAGTCATTGTAGGGAGGCCAGATTTCCAACTCCATATGAAGATAAGACCCTGTGGTCTTACATCCTCTCCAACAAGTTGGAGGTACAGTTTTTATCATTCTGGACAATTGGACAGGCATGAGACACCATTTGTGAACCACCTTTAATGTGGTTTCTTTTGCCAAAATGGATCTAGATTCAGATTGGGGGGGGGCACCAAATTCTTGCCCAGTCATTGTCTGTAATGCTAATGTTTAGTTCTGAATGTCAGATTGACTGCATTGATTGCCCCCTCCCATAAGAGTGTTCAATTAAATGTTTATAGATTCTCGCTGTAACACCTTTTTTCTGAGATTCATTTGTCATACATGGATTTTCATAGAAGGTTAGTGATCTTGGGATTTCTCCCAATGTAGTTAGATGTGACAGAAAGCCCTTAAGTTGGAAAAACTGAAACCAGAAAGGATTGGCCAACTGAAGAGAACCTTTTAGTGTATCTATTGACTTGGGCCTCCCCCCAAAAAGAGATCTGTAACTCCATATATTCCAAAATCCTTCAATTTGTGAAACTGTAAAAATGTATCTTTCATTCGAAATTTTGGGTGCAGAAGGAAAGGTCTAACAGGGGAGGGGGGTCTGGAGCAAGGAGAGGTATCCATCTGACCCAGATAAGTAAGGTGCTAGATGGAAAGGGATTGGGTATTGATCTTTGCTTATAACCTGTGGTCCAATAATATAAGTAGGAAGATTCTGCAGAGAGTGAGGGACCTAGTTCTAAACTAAACTATCTCATGGAATGTTTTTCTTTAATCAATTGTGTGAAGACACTTAATTGAAATACTTGGAAATAAAGCAAAATATCCAGGATTGCCAAGCCTCTGTTAGAGGAGACAGCATGTCTGGTGGACTTTGAGAATCTTAGTTTTTTTGTTGTTAAAACATGAATTGATTAATTTCTGTTTGCCATTTCTTAAATTTGGTTGGGGAGGAGAGTCAGTGGGATGGTCTGGAACAAAAAAAGTAATCGAAGGAGTAGAAACATTTTTATCAGCGCAATTTGGCCAAGGATAATTTAAAAGCTTGCCAATATTTTAATTTGTGTATCGCCCATTTGGTAAAGGGATTATAATTGCATGGGATAAGTTGCCAGCCAGGCGTGATGGTAATACCCAAATGTGAGTAATGACCGATTTAAAGGGAAAGCCCCATCAGTATTTCACACCCACTTGCTGTAAGAGTGATGTAAATGGCTTAAAGCTGTGACATTTTCTTAACGTTTCAGGGAACACATCTTGATAAACTTGCAAGGCTTTATCTTGGTAGGAGAGGGTTGGGACACTGGTGTGTTTCTTGTAGAACTCATTTTCTCAGGTAATGTGCAAAATGGAGAGTTGTGTCCTTAGGCAGAACCCCTTGTTTCGCATTTGAAGCTGGCAATCAATGCAGTCTTTCGATGTCAGCAGGTCAGAGGTCCGTGTCTGGAGAAATAGTGTTAGCCCAGGTGTGTACAAAGGAGAGTAGGTCTCCCTGTTCTGCATAGTCTGGGATCCCTTATATACGAATGTTCTTACGTCTATCTTGGTTTTCCAGGTCTTCTAACTTGCTTGAGAGGTAAATATTTGTTTGCTCCAATGTTTGTTTGTTCCAATGTCTGTATATGGTGTTCATGCAGGCTCCCTTGCTCCAGAGATGCATTTGCTGCATTTTCTATTGTCTCGGGTATGACTGGTAAGAGTAGTCAGTTTTGAATCAACTGGCTCTAAAGTGCATGCCAATCTCTCTGTGGGTTGCTTACCAGGTTCTCCCAAAGTTTTTCTAAGAGTTCAGAGAAGGGTAGGTCTGGTGCCAAAGACACCTCTCCCTCCTTTATGACCTTTGTTCAAGCTTCAAGGCATAGTAACTTCTCTCAAAGGGCGAGTGTCCTCCAAGCAGATCTTCGGTTCCTTAACAGATAGGTAGAAACCAGATATTTCTTGGTCTGCAAGCCTCTTTGTACCTTGCATCAGATATGCAGTTTGGACAGTAAAATTACAGCAAAAACCACTCCAATTGCTGGTTTACTGTTGAGATCAAAACCCTGTCAATCTTTATATGTCCACCATGTACGATGGCTAACCACACACCCCCAACAAGTTTTTTAAATTATGGGCTTTTAAAATTTTTACTTTGCAAACTTTATTTTATTTTATGCAAATAAATTTTAGCTTTTGTCTGTTTGTCATTGCATCACCTACAAATACTTGGGGCAGGTTTTCACCAAACTGGGAGAGGGATATTTAGGATGGTCTGACTTATAGGCTAACTAGCCACAGGTCTGGTTAGATGCTTCCTTGGTCACCTGAGACTATTGTACAACATGAAGAATGCATGAGTACCCAAAGAAATAGGCACTCATCCTCCAGAGTAGTTGAAGCATAATAATCCTTAATGGTGGTTAATGATTTGGCCAATCAATCCCAGGTACAGGTTGTAATTCAATAAAACAACAGCATCAAGAGAGCAGGATTTAAGATATAAAACTGATAGAGGAAAATAAAACACTTCAGTATGTAAAATCAAATTAATATCAGCAGGAGAAGAAGAGTGCAAACATGAAGAATCCCTAAAACAGCTGTATGAATAATCTGTCCGTCCCTTGTGGTTTTCTGTTATCATTACTATGGTAATGGTATGCAAATGAAATACTTTTCCAGGTGCCCTGAACCCTTTTAGGAGGTGCCAGCTGTGTGAAATCTCTCCTTCTGTTTTAACTACCAAAACAAGTAGTACGGTAATTGCACTCCAGGAACAGAAAAGAGACCAGGTCATATTTGTGTTTTGTTTTTTGTTTTTTTAAAGAAAACGTATGCATAACCATGGGAAGGATGACTACAAACAAACATTGCACTGCTATATAATAAACCATATCCAGTGAGGAGGACCACTAGGAATCAATTGTGGCCCCTGAACAACTTAAAAGAGTCCCTGGCCTTTTATACCTCTCTCTTTAGAGTCATAGAGTTGTAGAGTTGGATGAGACCATGAGGGCCATCCAGTTCAACTCCCTGCCACGCAGGAAATCTTGATCAAAGCATCCCCAACAGAGGCTTTAAAGCCTCTGTTTAAAGACGTCCAAGGAAGGAGACCCCACCACGCTCCAAGGGAGTGCGTTCCACTGCCGAACAGCTCTTACTGTCAAAAAGTTCCTCCTAATGTTGAGGTGGAATCTCTGTTCCTGGAGCTTGCATCCATTGCTCCGTGTTCCAGTCTCTGGAGCAGCAGAAAACAAGCCTGCTCCATCCTCAGCGTGACACCCCTTCAAATACTTAAACAGGGCTATCATATCGCCTCTTAACCATCTTTTTTCCAGGCTAAACATACCCAGCTCCCTAAGTCCTCATAAGGCATGGTTTCCAGACCTTTCACCATTTTAATTGCCCTTCTCTGGACATGCTCCAATTTGTCAATATCCTTTTTGAATTGTGGTGCCCAGAACTGGACACAGTATTCTAGGTGAGGTCTGACCAAGGCAGAATAGAGCGGCACTATTACTTCCCTTGATCTAGATACTATACTTCTATTGATACAGCCCAAAATCGCATTGGCCTTCTTAGCTGCCGCATCACACTGTTGACTCATGTTCAACTTGTGGTCTACTAGGACTCCTAGATCCCTTTCACACGTAGTCTCGTTCAGCCAGGTCTCTCCCATCCTATATCTATGCATTTCATTTTTCCGCCCTAAGTGCAGTACTTTACGTTTCTCTGTGTTGAATTTCATTTTGTTAGCTTTGGCCCAGCTCTCCAGTATATCCAGGTCATTCTGAATTTTGATCCTGTCCTCTAGGGTATTAGCTACTCCTCCTAATTTGGTGTCATCTGCAAATTTGATAAGTATGCCCCTAATTCCCTCATCCAAGTCATTGATAAAGATGTTGAATAGCACTGGGCCCAGGACAGAACCCTGTGGCACCCCACTGGTCACATCTTTCCAAGACGAAGAGGAGCCACTGCTGAGCACCCTTTGGGTTCGGCCGGTCAACCAATTACAAATCCATTGAACAGTTAACTTGTATACCAGCATTTTACAAGCTTGTTTGCAAGAATGTCATGGGGAACCTTGTCAAAGGCCTTACTGAAATCAAGGTATGCGATATCCACAGCGTTCCCTTCATCTACCAAGCTGGTAACTTTATCAAAAAAAGAGATCAGATTAGTCTGGCATGACTTGTTTCTCTGAAACCCATGTTGACTTTTTGTGATTATGGCATTGCCTTCTAAATGTTCACAGACTCTCTGTTTAATGATCTGCTCTAGTATCTTCCCTGGTATTGATGTCAGACTTACTGGACGATAATTGTTGGGATCCTCTTTTTTCCCCTTTTTGAAGATGGGGACAATGTTTGCCCTCCTCCAGTCTGCTGGGACTTCTCCTGTTCTCCAGGAGTTCTCAAAGATTATTGCCAATGGCTCTGAGATCACATTTGCCAGCTCTTTTAATACTCTTGGATGGAGTTCATCTGGTCCTGGAGATTTAAATTCATTTAGATTAAGAAGGTATTCCTGTACTACCTCTTTGCTTATTCTGAGCTGGATTTCCCCTCTTGTGTCCTCTGTTCCATTCTTCTCAGGTTGGTCCCCCTTTTCCTTTTCTGAAAACACTGAGGCAAAGAAGGTGTTGAGTAATTTTGCCTTCTCTCTGTCCCGTTAGCATTTTGCCATCTTCTCCACATAGTGGCCCTACCATTTCCTTCTTGCTCCTTTTGCTGCGGATATACCAAAAAAAACCCCCTTTTTATTGTTCTTAACCTCCCTAGCAAGCCTGAGCTCATTCTGCGCTTTAGCTTTTCTGACTTTATTCCTACACGTGTTCGCTATCTGTTTGAATTCTTCTTTGGTGATTTCCCCCTTTTTCCATTTCCTATACATGTTCCGTTTAAAACTTAGCTCCATTGTATAACAAACTCCAGGAGAACATGATCACTCTCACCTAAGGATCCCACCACTTGCACCCCATTAACCAGGTCATCCCTGTTGGTTAGGATCAGATCTAAAATAGCTAACCCCCTTGTTGCCTCTTCCACCTTTTGGACCATGAAATTGTCTTCCAGGCAAGTAAGGAATTTGCTAGACCTTGAAGTTTTGGCTGAGTTAGATTGCCAGCAAATATCAGGATAGTTGAAGTCACCCATCACTACTGCATCTCTCCTTTCTGCATGTGTGGTCATCTCTTCTAGAAAGACATCATCCAATTCCTCCGTCTGACTTGGGGGTCTGTAGTAGAGTCCCACAATAACATCCCTGTTGTTTCCCTCCCCTTTATTTTTTATCCAGATGCTCTCCACCTGGCTTCCAGTATTGATGTCATGGATCTCTTCACTGGTGTAAATATCCTTGACATATAATGCTATTCCTCCTCCTTTCCTGTTTGGCCTGTTTCTCTTATAAAGGTTATACCCCTCTATTCCTACATTCCAGTCATGAGACTCATCCCACCAGGTTTCAGTGATGCCTATTATATCATATTTGTTTTGTAGTGCTAGGAGTTCAAGTTCATATTTCATATTTCCCATGCTCTGTGCATTAGTGTAGAGACATCTAAGACCATGTGTTCCCTTTACTTGCTCCCTGTGCAAGTTTTTTTGCCTCCCACTGTTGGGTCCTTGCGCTGTTTGCCTTGTTCCCTCTATGACAGTTTGACTATTTTCTCCAGCCCTTTTGCCTTCCAGAATACTGTCTCCCTCCCCCATTTGACTCAGTTTAAAGCCCTCCTGATCAAATTCTTGAGACTGTAGGCAAAAATGTTTCTTCCAACTGTCGTAAGATGCACCCCATCTCTTGCCAGAAGTCCCCCCTCATGGAAGCGCAGTCCATGATCCAAGAATCCAATTTGTTCTCGGCGACACCATCTACGGAGCCAGTTGTTTACGTTGGCTATTTTCCTCTCCCTTTCTCTATCTACTTCATCCAGGCTTCCATTGCCCCTTCCAACTGCCTTGAAATCTTTGGCTCCTCCATTGGGAAAGTGGCCATATTTTAAACTTCCACTGAAGTAATCAGAATAGGTCTTCTTAAGAAATTGTCAAAATAGCTGTGGTCCATGTAAGTGATGAGAATTCCCTTAAACCAAATGCAGAAGGTAGAAGCTGTACTGGTTTGGTGGGTTTTTTTTTAATATGTATATTACTAGCTGTACCCAGCGTAACATATGCCCTTATAGTAGATTTGAAGAGGCATATAGTGGAATGGAGCGGGGGGGGTGTGCTCCATTGAGGCTCCCAGAGTCCTTGCTATGGCTTCTGGGTCAGCCACTCTCACCACTGTCACTTCCCCCCAGCTAGGGTCATGGTGGACACTGCCTGATGGATGGCAGTGGCAGCTTCTCCTCTTCAACACTGTGCGCTCAGCTGAGTGGCTAGCAACCGGGCCCTTGTGAGGCTGGGGATGTAGATGCTGATTGAGTGGCAGGAGTGGATTGGGAGGTGGAGAGGGAATTTGCATGTGGGTGGTGATTGGCTGAGGGAGCGAGAGGAGGGAGGGGCCCTTGTGAGCCTGGAGGTGTAGATGCAGATTGATTGGCGGGAATGGACTGTGAGGTGGAGAAGGGATTTGCATGTGGGTGGTGAGTGGCTGAAGGAGTGATAGTAGGGAGGGGCCCTTGTGAGTCTGGGGGTATAGATGCAGATTGAGTGGCAGGAGTGGACTCTAAGGTGGAGATGGAATTTGCATGTGGGTGCTGATTGGCTGAGGGAGTGAGAGGAGGGAGTGTCCCTTGTGAGGCTGGGGGTACATGCTGATTGAGTGGCAGGAGCGGATTGGAAGGACGAGAGGGAATTTGCATGTGGGTGATAATTGGCTGAGGGAGTGAGAGGAGGGAGGGGCCCTTGTGAGGCTGGGGATGTAGATGTATATTGAGTGGCAAGAGTGGACTGTAAGGTGGAGAGGGAATTTGCATGTGGGTGGGGATTGGCTGAGGGAGGGAGAGGAGGGAGGGCCCCCTGTGAGGCTGGGGATGTAGATGCAGATTGAGTGGCAGGAGTGGACTGTAAGGTGGAGAGGGAATTTGCATGTGGGTGATGATTGGCTGAGGGAGTGAGATGAGAGAGGGGCCCTTGTGAGGCTGGGGATGTAGATGCAGATTGAGTGGTAGGAGTGGACTGTAACATGGAGAGGGAATTTGCAAGTGGGTGGGGATTGGCTGAGGGAGGGAGAGGAGGGAGGGCCCCCTGTGAGGCTGGGGATGTAGATGCAGATTGAATGGCAGGAGTGGACTGTAAGGTGGAGAGGGAATTTGCATGTGGGTGATGATTGGCTGAGGGAGTGAGAGGAGGGAGGGGCCCTTGTGAGGCTGGGGATGTAGATGCAGATTGAGTGGCAGGAGTGGATTGGGAGGAGGAGAGGGAATTTGCATGTGGATGATGATTGGCTGAGGAAGTGAGATGAGAGAGGGGCCCTTGTGAGGCTGGGGATGTAGATGCAGATTGAGTGGTAGGAGTGGACTGTAACGTGGAGAGGGAATTTGCAAGTGGGTGGGGATTGGCTGAGGGAGTGAGAGGAGGGAGGGGCCCTTGTGAGACTGGGGTGTAGATGCCAATTGAGTGGCAGGAGTGGATTGGGAGGTGGAGAGGGAAATTGCATGTGGGTGGTGATTGGCTGAGGGAGTGAGAGGAGGGAGGGCTAACGTTTCCTAAGCGACTAATCACCATACTGGGAAAGGGAACAAACCTAAGAGTTTTATATATACAGTATAAATGTTTGGACTGTACGAATGAGGTATTCTTGTGGAACCTTCAGCTCCAGAGGCAATCTACCTAGAAATGTCAAATGCTAGGAGAGGGAGCAACCGATGACCTTTATCTTCCTGTCCTGCTTTTGGGGGGGGGGGTTTCCCTGCAATCCAAAATGGTGACTGAAAGGTAACTTTGGTTTGAGCAGAGTTTAGCAAAGTTACTTTTTGGTCTATAGGCTATGCTGGGAGAATTCTGGGAACTGTAATTCAAAAAAGCTCTTTTGGCAAACAGCTCCAAAAAAGCAATACAAGGACTTCCTGAAACAACATCTCAGGCTTGGCCAAATTGATCACCAACAATGGTCTGCCCTGGTCTCACATCAGGAGGCATGGAGACGCACTATCCACAATGCTGCAGCCTTATTTGAGAACTCACACCAAACAAGTCTTGAAGAGAAACGACAACAGCATGGCTTTTCTTCTCCAGATCTATAAGTCTGGCCACCAAAATGGAAACCATAACAAAAGTGGAGGCTGGTGAAAGAAAATGTATCCTGTATACATTTTAGAAGAAGCTTTCAGGTGGTCTCTAGAAGGTTCAAAATGTTTTTGCAAGGCTTACCTGACCTGTTTCATTTCACAGGTGCATATTGCTTCATTTTTAATAAAAATTTTGCTGAATACGGTGAACTGCTCTTCTTTTTTGTGTGTGTGAAGTAGATGAACACATCTATATTGTTAAGTGAAGTACTGTAGGACCCCTGTATCCACTGATTCAATTACCCACAGGATGCAAAACAGCACACCTACCAGAGTCTTCCTAGAAAATGTGTCCTCTCTAGCCATTTTCTAGGTCCTCCAAGGCAGGTCCATGGTATTTTAAACAGGAAGTCCCATTATTTTCAATGGTGTTTGCTATTATCCACAGTTTTCAGTATCCACTGGGACCCCCAGAAGCCATCCCCAGCAGATACAGGGATCCTATTGTATACCTCCAGTAGGTTGCCAGTGTCCCTTCTTTGAGCTTGTCCCTTAAAGGGCTAACATTTATCCCTTATTGCAGTGGTTCTTAATCTGTGGTCTGGGGAGACCCAGGGGTCCGCGATGTCCTCACATGGGGGTCTGCAAAGGCTTGAAGGCTGCTAGGCCCACCTCCTCCCAGCAGTGGAGCGGCCACATGACAGGAGTCAAGGCAAAGGCTGGCCGGTTTGGCCTGCATATTTCCATTCAATCCACTCCAGCAACAAACTTGTACCAAAAAACAGGTGAAAAGTTTTCCCTTCCCTTCCAGAGCCTCCAAGGGAAGGTTTCATGGATGGTTTAATTCTATTATTACAGTTCTCCCTCCGTATCCATGGATTTGGTATCCATGGATTTAAGTATTCACAGTTTGAAAATATTCTTAAAATAATAATAATCCAAAAAGCAAGCCTTGATTTTGCCATTTTATATAAGGGACAACATTTTGCTATGCCATTGCATATAATGGGACTTGAGTATTCACGGATTTTGGTATCCACGGGGGTCCTGGAAGCAAACCCCAGCGAATATGAAGTATTATTATTATTATGGTTTTAAATCTTGAGTTATGTCTTGGGGGTCCCTGGCAACAAAAAATATTTAAGGGGGTCCTTGGGAAAGAAAAGGTTAAGAACTACTGTCTTATTATGAAGAATGCACCTAATCTGAAGGCTGGAATGTGTTTCCTTTCATATAAATAAACTAAGGAGGCCCGAAAAATCCTGTAATTTGGGATGTGGACCCTTCATAAAGACAGGAATGCGTGCATCACGTAATTTATAAAAGTGGACAATTGGTTGATTTCACAGACAAATACACGGCCAGGTTAATAGAAATCAATACTTTCTTTCATTTGGTTAGCCATGAATTTCGACTATTCCTTACTGCTATTTTGAAAACCTGGCAACGTCGCTCAATGCAAACCGCCTCCCCTACTGAAAAGAGACCAACAGACCCAATTCAGAAAGACCCCCATTCCTTTCTCGTCCTCCTCAGACTTTACAAAAAAGCGCCAAGTTCTAAACTCCCATCAAAATAATCCCTCAGACAAGACCTCCCCATCTTTGCCTCTACTGCGCAGGCGCGCTTCCGAAGCGGCGAAACCGTTAACAGTCCTACCCTTGCCACGCGCACTATGTCGCTTCCACTGCGCAGGCGTCGCTCCGTCTCTTTCCAGCACCCGCGAGACCCAGCCGGCACTGATCTTCAATGCGCATGCCCAGCGCTTTGCAAACGAAGGGATCGCGTGCAGATGTAAGCACGCGCTGTTTTTTGTCAAATCGCGGGGCGGCGTCCGCGTCCTTAGGAGGAGGAGGAGGAGGAGGATTTAGCTTGCAGGGTTACGCATGCGCAGTCGGTTGGGAGTAAACCCCTATTGAACTCTGTATGACTTAACTCTGGTTGTATTTGCATAGGCCAGTGGAGGAAGTAACAGGTTTATTCATTGATTTAAAAGCTTTCAAATTCGCCTTTCGGGGCACCGTGCCAGCACAAGGCAAGGCTACGTTTCGAAACACGTGCAAGTGCAAGTGCATTAAAATGTATTAGCTGTACAGTAAATATGGTAGAATGGGGTTGGACTTGATGGCCCTTGTGGTCTCTTAGAATTGTAGAGTTGGAAGAGACCACGAGGCCATCCAGTCCAACCCCCTGCCACTCAGGAAATCACGATCAAAGCATCCCTGACAGATGGCAATCCAGCCTCTGTTTAAAGACCTCCAAGGAAGGAGACCCCACCACGCTCCGAGGGAGTGTCTTCCACTGCCAAACAGCTCTTACTGTCAAAAAGTTCCTCCTAATGTTGAGGTGGAATCTCTGTTCCTGGAGCTTGCATCCATTGCTCCGTGTTCCAGTCTCTGGAGCAGCAGAAAACAAGCCTGCTCCATCCTCAACGTGACATCCCTTGAAATACTTAAACAGGGCTATCATATCGCCTCTTAACCGTCTTTTTTCCAGGCTAAACATACCCAGCTCCCTAAGTCTCTCCTCATAAGGCTTGGTTTCCAGGCCTGTCACCATTTTAGGTGCCCATCCTATATCTATGCATTTTATTTTTCCGCCCTAAGTGCAGTACCTTACATTTCTCCGTATTGAATTTCATTTTATTAGCTTTGGCACAGCTCTCCAGTCTATCCAGGTCATTCTGAATTTTGATCCTGTCCTCCAGGGTATTAGCTATTCCTCCTAATTCCTCCTAATTTGGTGTCATCTGCAAATTTGATAAGTACGCCCTCTCTTCCCTCATCCTCTCACTCTCTCTGGCTTTTCTTTGCAAACGAAGATTCAGGAAGGACTCATCCCGCGCTTTCTGCAAGCATGCTGATGACTGAAAAGGCCAATCCAAGATAAACAAGTCAGGTTGCAGAAAGCACAGCAGAAGGTCTCCTTGGGTGATGTTTCTGGGTTGTGATTCTTTCTGCGTTGTTGTTTCTCTTCAAGACTTGTTCCTTCGAGCCTGTGCAATGGATTTTTCTGGTGGAGCGCAGCGTCCAAGTCATTGATAAAGATGTTGAATAGCACTCGACCTAGGACAGCTCTATGATTCTATGATCCTACTTCAGTGTGTTGATTGGGAGTGGAAGTAACAACTGCAAAAAAACAAGAAGAAGAAATAAAAAGGAGTTGTGGCACTTTTGAGATAAAGATTTCTTTAATAAATTTGTTAAATTAAAAAGTCCCAAAAGTGAAGTTGAAGGCTTTCATGGTTGGTATCCATAGGTTTTCCTTGGTTTTGTTCCAGGCTGTGAGGCCATGTTCTGGAAGAGTTTATTTCTGACGTTTTGCCTGGATCTGTGGCTGGCATCTTCAGAGAATGGTGGCACAGGGTGTGTGTGATGTTTATATACTGTGAGTCCCTGTTGGAAGTCGCAAAAGACTTTTTTTTAAATTCTGCTAAAACAAGCTAACGGGCTCTTTGAAAATAAACATGACAAGATGCTAAAAGATTAAAAATATGGAGTGATTAAAACACAATTTTATGTACAAACATGCATGCAGATAACACGTGCGGCGAACGCGCTAAGTACCATTTGCAGGTGGAGTGGACTAGTGACCAGGGAAAGTGGAAAATTCAGCTACTCTTATTCTGGAGCAAGCTCCAATGTTGCACATACTTTCTTGGAAATTGCAGAACCCACATCAACCTATTCTGAGTACGTTTTAATATCTTAGATGTTGATGGAACTTACTTAGCCTTCTGGTTGCTGTTGGCCTTCTACTCCCAGCATTCTTCAGTGCTGGCTGGGACTGATGGGAGTTGCAGTCTAACCACATCTGGAATGCCTAGCAATTCTCCCCCATTAGATTTCCATTGATTTCTGACAAATTCAACAAAACTTAGTCTAAAGCAGTGATTTCCAAACTTTAGCCCTCCAGGTTTTTGGACTTCAACTCCCAGAAGCCCCAGCTGGCTTGGCCAACAGTCAGAACTTCTGGGAGCTGAAATCCAAAACATCTGGAGGACCAATGTTTGGAAACTACTAGTCTAAATTAAGTGTGTGTGTGTGATACCAGGAGCCCAGAATATCTCTTAGAAATAAATACCACTGAATTTTAATTGAGTGTGTGTCCTTTCAAGTCACCTGTCAACTTATGGCGACCCATGAATTTCATAGGGTTTTCGTAGGCAAGGAATCCTCATAGGTGGTTTTGCCAGTTGCTGCCTCTGAAGTATAGCCTACAGCGCCTGGTTGGTATTGGTTGGATGTCTCCCATCCAAGTACTAATCAGGGCACCCCTGCTTAGCTTCCAAGATCAGCGGGGTAGGGGGTGGGAATCTGGTTCCTTTGGGGTATTTTGTTGTTCTGTGCATTCTTTACGCAGATGCCAAGATTGACAAAGAGATCGATCACAGACTAGCAAAGGCATGTAGCGCATTTGGAAGACTTCACAAGAGTCTGGAGTAATAAACACCTGAGGCGAAGCACAAAAATCAGTGTGTATAGAGCCATTGTACTGTCTATTCTCCTTTATGGGTCTGAAACATGGGTCACCTATCGCCAACACCTACGACTCCTTGAACACTTTCATCAGCGCTGTCTATGCACAATCCTAAACATACACTGGACTGATTATTGATGAATGTTGCTGTCCTTGAGCAAGCAGGGATCACCAGCATTGAGGCCATGATACTGAGAACACAGCTGCGCTGGGCAGGGCACGTTTCTAGGATGGAGGACCATCGTCTCCCAAAAACAGTACTCTACAGTGAATTCGCCACGGGTCAGCGTAAGAGAGGCGCTCCAAAAAAGCGATACAAGGACTCCCTGAAACAACATCTCAGGCTTGGCCAAATTGATCACCAACAATGGTCCACCCTGGCCTCACATCGGGAGGCATGGAGACGCACTATCCACAATGCTGCAGCCTTATTTGAGAACTCACGCCGAACAAGTCTTGAAGAGAAACAACAACGCAGAAAGAATCACAACCCGGAAACATCACCCATGGAGACCTTCTGCTGTGCTTTTTGCAACCGGACTTGTTTATCTTGGATTGGCCTTTTCAGTCATCAGCATGCTTGCAGAAAGCGCGGGATGAGTCCTTCCTGAATCTTCGTTTGCGAAGAAAAGTCAGAGAGAGAGAAGTGCTATAGCTCCATTGGAATCCTGGGATTTGCAGTTTTACAAGGTTGTTTTTTTGTTTTTGTTTTTGTTTTTGCCTTCTTTGCCAAAAGAGTGCTGTTGTGACACAATCCCACAATTCTGTAGGATGGAGCTATGGCAATTCATGGAGTTCATGGCACAAAGAGGCAGGCAGAAGTTCCTCAGGCCTAGATGCAGAGGAAAGGCCCTCGCTTCAACCCAACTGCTACTGCCCTGCCCTTTGAGGGAGTAAACTGCTCTGAGAGACTTTGTGGCGGAAGAGCAAGTGGTATAAATACTGTAAATAAATAAATTATAATAAATAAACAGGCCTTTCGCCGTGGGAGCAACTAAAATCCACACTACACAAATAATCCTGTTTGAAACTAGATTATTTGTCATGGCTCCTTCCTATGGAATCCTGGGCTTTGCAGTTTGGTGAGGCACCAGCACTCTTTGCTCTTTGGCAGAGAAGGCAAAAGACATTAGTAAAACTACAAATCCCAGGATTCCATAAGAAAGGAGCCTTGGCAAATAATCCAGTTTCAAACTGGATTACAGTATTTGTGTACTGTGGATTCTGTTTAGGCCAAATCCACACTACACAAATTGTCCATTTTGAAACTGGATTACTTGACATGGCTCCTTCCTATAGAATCCTGGGATTTGTAGTTTGGTGAGGCACCAGCATTCTTTGGCAGAGAAGGCAAAGACATTTCTAAAATTACAAATCCTCAAGATTCCCTATTACATCCCTTGCTCTAGACACTATAGTATGCTAGTCCTTCCTCCAGAGCAAGTGCGGTGCTGGTTTACACCAGGGCTCTCCTTGAGCCAAATCCACAGTACAGAAATAATCCAGTTTCAAACTAGATTATTTGCCCAGGCTCCTTCCTTATGGAATCCTGGGATTTGTAGTTTTACAAATGCCTTTCGCCTTCTCTGTCAGAGAATGCTTGTGGCTCACCAAACTACAAATCCCAGGCCTCCATCGGAAGGAACCGTGTGGCAAAGAACAACCCGGTTTCAAACTGGAGGGTTGGCGTAGTGCGGATGAGGCTGAGGCGGGGTGGCCGCCTTCTCTCAGCGCCACCGTCGACGGGGCGGCGCCCACATCTCTCGCCACGGTGGCCTCTTTCCCTTCCCACAGCGGCCGCGGCTGAGAGGCGGGAAGAAGGGCGGGCCGCCTCCGTCTCCTCCTCCTCCTCCGCCTCGGTGGGCGGCCGGGAGGAGCCTTCGAAGGGAGGCGCTCGTTCGCTCGCTCGGCCGGCCGGCTTGGCCGCGTAGGCGCGCGCGTGTGGCGCCCGTTGGCCTCGTCCTCCTCGTCGTCGTCGTTCTCCTCAGCGGCGGCGGAGACATGGAGAGCCCTGAGGAGGCCGCCAACGACACCGCCGCCGCCTCGCCTCACAGCCCGCGCTTGGGCGGCTTCTTCGTTTCTGAGGAGACGCGGCTGAACGACCCTGAGGGAAAAGACAAGAAGCCGCCGCCGCCTTATTCGCCTCAGCCAGTGTTACAGCGGTCGGTGTCGTCGTCGTCGTCTGGCTCTGAGGCGGCGGCAGCTGCGGCGGAGCCTCCTCCCGTCGGGCCGCTCCACCTCCCTCTGCCGCCGCCTCTCCTCCACCACCGCCGCCGCTCGCCTCAACCCCACCACCCGCACCGCCACTCCTCCCCGCCGCCGCCTCCGCCGCCCGTTCTCCATGCCGCCGGCAAGGCCGCCGCTTCTCCCCCTCAGAGGCAACGGCGCCGCCAGCGCCGCCAGCGCCACCGCCTCCTCCTCCTCGACCCGGGCGGCGGCGCCCTCATGGACGCCGGAGGAGGCGCCCTCCTCTACCAGCCGCCGCCGGGGGGCCGCCATGGGGGCGAGGAGGAGGAGGACGACGAGGATGAAGTAGACGGAGAAGACGACGACGAAGAAGATGGCGAGGAGGAGGAGGAGGAGCCGGGCGGCGGCGGGCTGGGCAGCAGCGAGAGCGCCGGGAGCGGCTTCTCGGTGGCGCCCGGCGGCGGAGGGCCGGAGCCCCGCAAGCGAGCTCGAGGGACGGCCGGGGGCGGCGGCGGTGGTGGTGGTTCCTCGGCCGGCTCCTCGTCCTCGCTGGGCGCCGCCGCCCGGGGGGCCTACGAGGCGGTGGTCCGCGAGCTGGGCCCCGAGGAGGTGCGCTGGTTCTACCGCGAGGACCGCAAGAGCTGGAAGCCCTTCATCGGCTACGACTCGCTCCGCATCGAGCTGGCCTACCGGGCCCTGGAGCTCCGCGAGAGGCCGCCCAGCCCCAGCAGCAGCAGCCCCGCCGCAGGGAAAGCCTCGCCCCCGCCGCCGCCAGGGCCCGGCCCGGAACCGGTCTGCGTCCGCGGCGGCCTCTACGAGGTGGATGTGGCCAGCGCCGAGAGCTACCCGGTCTACTGGAACCGTAAGGGGCAGCGCCGGCGGCGGCAGCGGCAGCATCGCCCTCGCCTTCCCCTTCCTTCCCCCTTCCCTCGGGCCCGCAGGCTTCCTCAACCCTTTTACCCTCTTGGAACAATCCCCAGGTCTTAGGGAACCCCTGCCTAAACATTAGTAAATCTACAGCTCCAAAAATATATATGTTTCTCCCCCCGCCCCAATTTCAATATCTCAAGGGAACCTCCTAGCAACCTCTTGGAAACCCTGGTTGAGAAACCCTGGTGCCTCAGAGGGATGCAGCAGCCTCTCTTGTGAACAAACCCAGAGAGGAAAAGCCTCCCTTAGATTCACCGTAAATTGGGAATGTCTTTAATAATAATAATAATAATAATAATGATGTTATTATCCGCCTCTCTCATCAGAATCCAGGCGAGGTACAACAACACAGTAATACAAATAGGACTTGAAGGCATGCAACACACACACACTTCCCTCCCTCCTTTCTCATTATTGTATTATATTTACTGGATACCTTTTTCAAGTGTGTCTTTTGTGTTGAGCCATTAGAGCAGTGGCTCTAAACCTTTTCTTTGCCAGGGACCCCCTTTCAATATCTTTTGTTGCAGTGGGCCCGCAAGACTTAACTCAAGATTTTCAACCCTAACAACAACAATAATAACAATAATACCTGATCATCATCATAATAACACAATTACACCAGTGGCTCTTGACCTTTTCTTTACTATGGACCCTCTTTCACTATCTTTTGTTGTAGTGAGCCCTCAAGACTTAATGCAAGTTTTTAAACCCTAATTATAATAACAACAATACTAATACCTAATAATAATACAAATCAGAACAGTTAGAGGGTATGGGGCACATATCAAGTATATAAATAAGATAAATAAATAACATGTTTACATTCATGGACTAATGAAATCATTGTGCAGTGCCCCCATCATTAGTGAATTGCAAAAGTGTGCCGCCTAATAAGAATAACAACAGTACTACCTAATAATAATAATAGGTGCTGATGATGGTAACAGTAGAATTGCACAATTGGTTAACCCTTTCCTCAGAGGCACTGGAGGGGGAGGGAAGACTTCTGCTGCTTCTTCTGGCATGTTTGTGACTGGAGTGGATGAATGGTAACGCGCAGGCCAAGCCAGCCAGCCTTTGCCTTGTATACTGTCATGTGGCCACTCCGCTGCAGGGAGGAGGTGGGCTGAGCAGCCTTCAAGTCTTCGCAGACCCCCTATGAGGACACAGCGAATCCCTGGACCACAAGTTAAGAACCACTGGTTTAGAGGAAAGGCCTGAGGTGCTGAAATTGTGTGCCCAGTGACGTAGGAGTAAATCGAAGAAAGCCAGAACTGTGGAGCACCCAGTAAAATCCCCAGAAGAAACCATGCACACAGGACTTGTCTACACTAAGGATAAAATACATACCTTATATTCCGGCGTATAAAACGACTGGGTGTATAAGACTACCCCAAACTTTTCCAGTTAAAATACAGTCATCCCTTCACATTCACGGGGGTTACATTCCACAGACCCCCGCGAATGTGAAAAATCCACGAATAACGACTTCCCCACCATAGCGACCATGGGGTCTCCGGAGGCCCCATAGTCGCTTTCCTCAGCCTCCCCACTCCCTTCCTAGGCATTCCCGGGGCCTCCGGAGACCCTCCCGAGGCCCCGTGGATGCCTCCCCAGCCCTCCCCCCTCCTGCCCAAGGCCTTCGCAGGGCCCCGCGAAGGCCTCTCCCGGCCCTCCCCCCTCCCTCCCCGGGCCTTCGTGGGGCCTCCAGAGCGTCTCCAGAGGCCCCATGGAGGCCTCCCCGGCCCTCCCCGCTCCCTCCTAGGCCTTCATGGGGCCTCCGGAGCGTCTCCGGAGGCCCCATGGAGGCCTCCCCGGCCCTCTCCCAGGCCTTCGTGGGGCCTCCGGAGGCCCCGCGGAGGCCTCTCCCAGCCCTACCCGGGCCTTCGTGGGGCCTAGCAAGGCCCCGCGGAGGCCTCTCCCGGCCCTCCCCCCTCCCTCCCCGGGCCTTCGTGGGGCCTCCGGAGCATCTCCGGAAGCCCCATGGAGGCATCCCCGACTCCCGGCCCTGCCCACTCCCTCCCCGGGCCTTCGCGGGCCTAGCAAGGCCCCGCGGAGGCCTCTCCCAGCCCTCCCCCCTCCCTCCCCATGCCTTCGCGGAGCCTCCGGAGCGTCTGCGGAGGCCCCAAGGAGGCCTCCCCAGCCCTCCCCCAGGCCTTCATGGGGCCTCCGGAGCGTCTGCGGAGGCCCCATGGAGGACTCCCCGGCCATCCCCACCCCCTCCCCGGGCCTTCATGGGGCCTCCGGCGCGTCTGCGGAGGCCCCATGGAGGCCTCTCCCGGCCCTCCCCCCTCCCTCCCCGGGCCTTCGCGGGCCTAGCAAGGCCCCGCGGAGGCCTCTCCCGGCCCTCCCCCCTCCCTCCCCGGGCCTTCGCGGGCCTAGCAAGGCCCCGCGGACGCCTCTCCCGGCCCTCCCCCTCCCTCCCCGGGCCTTCGTGGGGCCTCCGGAGCGTCTCCGGAGGCCCCATGGAGGCCTCCCCGGCCCTCCCCCAGGCCTTCATGGGGCCTCCGGAGCGTCTGCGGAGGCCCCATGGAGGCCTCTCCCGGCCCTCCCCCCTCCCTCCCCGGGCCTTCGCGGGCCTAGCAAGGCCCCGCGGAGGCCTCTCCCGGCCCTCCCCCCTCCCTCCCCGGGCCTTCGCGGGCCTAGCAAGGCCCCGCGGACGCCTCTCCCGGCCCTCCCCCTCCCTCCCCGGGCCTTCGTGGGGCCTCCGGAGCGTCTCCGGAGGCCCCATGGAGGCCTCCCCGGCCCTCCCACCCCCTCCCTGGGCCTTCGTGGGGCCTAGCAAGGCCCCGCGGAGGCCTCTCCCGGCCCTCCCCCTTCCTCCCCGGACCTTCGCGGGCCTAGCAGGGCCCCGCGGAGGCCTCTCCTGGCCCTTCCCCCCTCCCTCCCCGGGCCTTCATGGGGCCTCCGGAGCGTCTCCGGAGGCCCCATGGTGGCCTCCACAGCCCTCCCCGCTCCCTCTCAGGCCTTCATGGGGCCTCCGGAGCGTCTCCGGAGGCCCCATGGAGGCCTCCCTAGCCCTTCCCCAGGACTTCATGGGGCCTCCGGAGCGTCTCCGGAGGCCCCATGTTCGCCTTCCCAGCCCTTCCCACCCTCTCCCCGGGCCTTCCTGGGGCCTCCGGAGTGTCTCCGGGGGCCCCGTGAAGGCCTCCCCAGCCCTCCCCCCTCCTTCCCAAGGCCTTCCCCGCTCCCTCCCCGCTCCCTCCCAGGGCTTTCATGGGGCCTCCGGAGGCCCCGTGTTGCGGCCCGGGGCCCCCAAAACCGCGAATAATCAAAACCACGAATGTTAGGTTCGCGAATGTGGAGGGGAGACTGTATAGAGTTTTTATATAGAGTTTTTAAAGCAGGGGGAACGCAGAGGTTTTGCTGGCTGGCTGGGGAGAGCATTCCCAGCCAAACCTCTGTGCTTTCACAAGGAGTCCTTGTGAGGATCCCTCGTAAAAGTGCAGAAGTTTGAATGGTTTAAAATACCATAGAGTTGCATTGGAGGACCTAGAAAATGGCTAGGGAGAATGCATTTTCTTAGAAGACTCTATGGTAGGTGTGCTGTTTTGTGTCCTGCGGATAACTTAAGCACTGGATAATGTATCAGTGGATACGGGGCCCTACTGTAATCAGATACAGGAAACAGTATCTTAAACTGGCAGCTAAACCCATGTGTACTCCCCTCTCTCTCCTCTGGTTTTTCTTCGCAAACGAAGATTCAGGAAGGACTCATCCCACGCTTTCTGCAAGCGCGCTGATGACTAAAAAGGCCAATCCGAGATAGACAAGTCCGGTTGCAGAAAGCACAGCAGCAGGTCTCCTTGGGTGATGTTTTTGGGTTGTGATTCTTTCTGCGTTGTCATTTCTCTTCAAGACTTGTTCGGCGTGAGTTCTCAAATAAGGCTGCAGCATTGTGGATAGTGCGTCTCCATGCCTCCTGATGTGAGGCCAGGGTGGACCACTGTTGGTGATCAATTTGGCCGAGCCTGAGATGTTGTTTCAGGGAGTCTTTGTATCGCTTTTTTGGAGCGCCCCTCTTACGCTGACCCGTGGCGAGTTCACGATAGAGTACTATTTTTGGGAGGCGATGGTCCTCCATCCTAGAAACGTGCCCTGCCCAGCGCAGCTGCGTTCTCAATATCATAGCCTCAATACTGGTGATCCCTGCTTGCTCAAGGACAGCAACATTCATCACGTAGTCAGCCAAGTGTATATTTAGGATTGTGCGTAGACAGCACTGATGAAAGCGCTTGAGGAGTCGTAGGTGGTGGCGATAGGTGACCCATGTTTCAGACCCATAAAGGAGAATAGACAGTACAATGGCTTTATACACACTGATTTTTGTGCTTTGCCTCAGGTGTTTATTGCTCCAGACTCTTTTGTGAAGTCTTCCAAATGCACTATATGCCTTTGGTAATCTGTGATCGATCTCTTTGTCAATCTTGGCATCTGAGGAGATTATGCTTCCCAGGTAGGTGAACTGCTGAACGGACTTGAGCAGATTTGCCGACGGCAATGTGGGGATGGTGGTGTTCGTCCTGTGGTGCAGGCTGGTAAAGAACTTCTGTTTTCTTCAGGTTCACTTCCAGCCCAAACAGCTCTGCAGCTGTTGCAAAGCAGGATGTTAGGCGCTGCAGAGCTGCTTCTGTGTGGGCAACAAGGGCATCATCATCGGCGAAGAGCAGCTCACGGACTAGATAGTTTAGAGTCTTAGTGTGAGCCCTCAGACGGCTTAAGTTAAACAAGCTCCCATCAGTATGGTAACGTATATAGATGCTGTTGTCTTCTTCAAGCTCTGCCATAGCCCTTTGGAGCATCATGTGATGTACTCAGAACACAAACTCAGGGTTCTTCAATAAAACTCTTTATTGGAAGAGTAGCTTGTGTAAGGAACCATTGCAAAGCTGCTACTGAAGTAAATGTAAACTATCCAGAGATAATAAGGCATCAAGCGTGAGAACAGACACGGGGGAGCAAAAGTAGCTGGGGAGCGTGGCCTTGAGTTCCCGGTAGGACTTGCGTTACCATGCCAACCAGGAGGCCTGGCTCACTTCTCAGGCATTCCAAAATCCTGAGAAAATACTAGCTACATGTCAGGGCCTCCATGAATTCCACTCCAATGCCCAGAATTCAGGGATGAGCCTGACATACTGCCCCCCTGAAGACCAACCCTCCCCCTTTCTCAGCCCGGCTTATCGGGAAAGCGGGCATGAAACTTTCGCAATAAGCGTTTGGCATTGACATGCTCAGAAGCAACCCACTCTGCATGGCCCAAAGGCAGGTGTTTCCACTTTACCAAATACTGTAACCCTCCCCGGTGAAGTCTAGAGTCCAGAATCTCAGAAATTTCAAAATGTTGGTCTTGATCCACCAGGATCGGCTGAGGAGCAGGTTCTGGAGCCGGGTGGTGTTTGTCCGGAGGGCTCACGGGCTTGAGCAGGCTGGAATGAAACACAGGATGTACATGACGGTACAACTTAGGCAAAGACAGTTCAAAAGCCACAGGATTTATCATCCTAACAACACGAAAAGGCCCGATGTATTTGGCTCCCAACTTTTTTGAGGGTTGGGGACACTTAAGGAATTTGGTGGACAAATAAACCATATCTCCCACTGCATATCTGGGGGAAGGGTCCCGTTTCTGATCAGCATAATGTTTGTAGCGTGCTTTGGCAAAGTCCAAGGCCGAGATTACATGAGGCCACGCATCCCTGACCTTTTGACTCCACTGGGAGACCGAAACGGGGTCAGAGTTGGGAGACCCCTCCAACAAGGGGAGGGGACCGAAATCATGCCCAGACACAACCTTGAACGGCGAGAGCCCAGTGCTCTGGTGAGTGGCATTATTGTAGGCCACTTCAGCAAAAGGTAGAAGATCAACCCAATCAGATTGTTGGAAATTCACATAGCACCTTAGGTATTGTTCCAGAGTCTGGTTCGTTCGTTCCGATTGTCCATCCGATTGGGGATGATGGGAGCTGCTGAGACCAAGCTCCACCCCTAGAAGGTTTGTGAAAGCCTTCCAAAACTGCGAAGTAAATTGTGCCCCCCGATCCGACACAATCTTGGCCGGAATGCCATGAATCCGATAAATATGCTGAATGAACAATTTGGCTAGTTGGGAGGCAGTGGGGAGCTTCTTACAGGCCACAAAATGCGCTTGCTTGGAAAACAAATCAGTCACAACCCAAATAACCGTCTTTTTCCTACTCTCTGGCAAATCCACAATAAAATCCATGCTAATGACCTCCCAGGGCTTGTTTGGGGTAGGTAGAGGGTGGAGCAAACCTTTGGGCTTCCCTGACCCCCCTTTTGACACTGCACAAGTGGTACACCCCTTTACATAATCCTCCACCTCCTTCCTCATGCGGGGCCACCAAAATTGTCTGCGGGCCAAATGTAAAGTTTTGAGATACCCAAAATGTCCCGCACTCTTGACATCATGGCACTGTTTGAGAATACTCGCTCTCAAGACCTCAGGAACATACAGGCGATCCCCTTTCCAGGCCACCCCCTCCTTCACAGTTACCTCATTGGGGTGAGCCAGGAACCACTGGTCCCGGGGCAGTTCCGAGGCCAATTGAGCATGCCACCCTCCTTCCTCCCCTTGAGAAACAGTGGGCGTGGCAGAGCCATCTGCCGTAGGGGTCACCACCTGGGTCCCCGGATCGGGGGAAGGCGGGTCGGGGTTCAAGGGCTGTGGCACCGGTCCCTGCGCCAAGGGTGAATCACCGCCACTTTCAGTAGGACCCGGCACCTGAGCAGGGCTATCAGTGGATTTCTGTTCTTTGGCTTTGCTCCGAGTGAGGACGGCTAGTCCCAAGTGGGAAGGAGAAAAAACGGTATCAATGACCTCCTTGCGCTTACTCTCATGCTGTGGTAGCCTGGACAAAGCGTCAGCCAGAAAATTCCTTTTCCCCGGGATAAATTTCAAGGTGAAATTAAATCGGTAAAAGAAACTGGCCCACCTGACCTGCTTGGGGCTCAAACGCCTAGGGGTAGCCAATACTTCCAAATTTTTATGATCAGTCCAAACTTCAAACGGTTTGGGTGAGCCCTCCAGTAGGTGGCGCCATGTCTCTAGTGCCAACTTGATAGCACCTGCCTCTTTCTCCCACACTGGCCAATTTCGTTCCGTGTCATTGAACTTTCTGGATAAATAGGCACATGGCCTCAAATCCCCGTCCTCCCCCTTTTGCAACAACACCCCACCCATAGCCACATCAGATGCGTCCACTTGGACCACGAAAGGATGGGAGGGGTCGGGGTGTTTGAGAATAGGTTCAGAAGTGAAAAGGGATTTCAATTTGTCAAATGCTTGTTGGCACTGTGGTGACCACACAATTTTTTGGGGAGGTTTGTTCCCTTTACCGTGCTTGGAACCTTTGGTTTTCCCTTCTTTGGTTTTTAACAAATCTGTCAGGGGGAGGGCTACCGACGCAAAGTCAGGGATGAAGGACCGATAAAAATTAGCAAACCCCAGGAAGCTCTGCAACTGTTTCCTGGTTCTAGGGGCTTCCCATGCCAAGACCCCCTTAACCTTTTCTGGGTCCATTTCAATCCCTTTGTTTGAGATGCGGTACCCTAGATAATCTAGACGGCTTTGGTGGAACTCACACTTGGACATTTTCGCATACAGATGATTTTCCCCCAACCTGGTAAGCACCTTTTTCACCAGTTTCACATGGGACGTGTAGTCCTCCGAATAAATCAACACATCATCAAGGTACACCAACACCCCTTTGTACAAAAATTCACGTAACACATCATTAATCAAGTTCTGAAAAATGCCAGGGGCCCCTTTGAGGCCGAAAGGCATGACGAGGAACTCAAAAGCCCCTAGGGGGCAATTAAATGCAGTCTTCCACTCGTCCCCCTCCCGAATCCGTACTCTGTAGTAGGCCTCTCGTAGATCCAGCTTCGTGAAAATCTTCCCTTTGGAGAGATGGGCTAATATGTCCTTCATCAAGGGCAGGGGGTACTGGTTGGAGACACTAATAGCGTTTAGCCCTCTGTAATCCTGAATCAAACGAAGCCCGCCATCAGCCTTGCGCCTAAACATCACCGGGGCCCCCACAGGCGAGGTTGAGGGCCTAATGAACCCTCGGGCTAAGTTCTTATCTATGAACTCTCGGAGCGCCTCCATTTCAGCTGGTGTCATAGAATAAATGCGAGGTTTGGGCAGGCTGGACTCCGAGAGTATCTCAATGGCACAGTCAAAAGGCCGGTGGGGTGGCAAAATGTCACATTCCTTCTCCTCAAACACATATTGCCACGCCTTGTACTCCACTGGCAACCCTTTCAGCTCCCCTTTTACTAAGGCAGTTGTGTAATTCTGCGGCTTATCCACCAGGGGGCCCCCGTCCCCTGGGGATC
Source organism: Gambelia wislizenii (assembly GCA_030847615.1). Classification (NCBI taxonomy): domain Eukaryota; kingdom Metazoa; phylum Chordata; class Lepidosauria; order Squamata; family Crotaphytidae; genus Gambelia; species Gambelia wislizenii. The sequence goes on along the minus strand of JAUMIR010000001.1, from coordinate 494,972,774 downwards.
CTCCCCCCGCCCCGTGCTCCTTGATACACAACGGGTCTGCAAAAGTCAGTGTTTCTTTTATCCAGTCTATGGAGGGGTTGTGGTACTTTAGCCAGTTCAGACCCACAACTGCCGCAGGGACTAATCCTGGAGCAATCACAAACTGCAGTTCCTCCTGGTGGTTGCCCATCCTCATGTGCATGGGACCAGTTATGCGCCGGGCGGGGCCCCCCTTCATCATCCCCCCATCCATCTGAGACAGCCACACGGGCTTGTCCAGCTTAACAGTATCAACGTTTAGTTCACTGACTAAGGAGGGATGAATAAGTACTTGGGTACAACCAGAGTCAATCATTAACATAACTTTGCGGGTGGGGCCCTCCCCTCCAACCCCCACTCGAGCTTTGATAAAGAACGGGCCCTTCACTCCACTCACCACGGCATCCGGGCGCCCTTCCGGATTAGCCCGCCCTCGGGCGCTCAGTAGGGCGGGCTGGGCCCGTTTCCCGCCGGCTCAGCGTCGGAGGAGTAGGACCCACTATCCTCGGGATCATCTGAGGACTCCCCTGCCGCCTGGCCCGCTGCCAGGGCCCTGGCCGTCGCCCTGGTCTTGGGTTTGGAGGGCGTCTTGGAGGACCCGGATCTCCCCTCGCTCCGCGCTGGCTTGGCGGCGGCGGGTTGCTCCCGTGGGCTCCTCTCTGGGCACTCCGCTATGCGGTGCCCGCTCCTCCCACAATGCAGGCACAGACCCTTTCTCATCCTTCGCTCACGTTCGGTCTCTCCGGTGGTGCCTCCCCCCGAGCGTGCCGTCTTGGTCTTCTTCCCGGGGGCCCCAGCGGATTTCCCCTCCGTCCCAGCCTGGCGGCGCAACATCTTAATGCTGGCCTTCACCGACTCCACTTCCCCAGCCAGCCGTATCCACCCCATGAGGGTTTCGGGGTCTCCCTGGAACTTGGCCCACTCTAGAATGTCAGGGTTCAGGCCCTCCTGGAAAAACTGCACCTTGACCTCCTCTGGCCACTCCGGTACTTGGCTGGCTAGGCGGCGGAACTCAGCTGCGTACTCGGCCACGGGCATCGGGCCTTGCTTCAGGCTCCTAAGCTTGCTTCGCGCCCGCTTCCCTCTTAAGGGATCGTCAAACTGGGCCCTGAGAGCCATCAGGAACTCTTGGTAATTACCCAGTTCAGGGGCTCCCATATCATACAGACCCACCAACCACTGAGCCGCCTCTCCCTCCAGTTGGTTGGACACATACTGCACTTTCTCAGCCTCAGACTGGAACTCCCCTTCCCACTGGGTCATGTAACTCACCACTTGAGTCATGAAGTAGGGTAGTTTTGCTGGATCCCCATCGAACTTCGCCTTCAGGTGCCGGTGTTTCCAGCCCCGGGGTCGCTCCTGCGGCTCAACCGGGCCAGCCCCCACCGGGGGAGCCGGTCCAGGAGCCGGCAGGCCAGGTACAGCTGGGGGCTGAGCGGGGACTCCATCCCCGGGTGCCTGGGCAGCCGCAGGTGGCGCTGGGGGAGGCTGGGCCCCTCCGGGTGCTGGTGGAGCTGGAGGGGTTCTGTGCAGGAGTTCTAGGAGCACCTCCCGTATCTCACCCATTTGCTGTTTCAGTTGAAGAACCTCGGTTCCAACTTCTGCCAAGGAAAACTTCGCTTCTGGCTCTCTAGGCCCCTCACCCTGGGGTCTGTCCCACCGGGACCGGCGGTCTTCTCGGCGTCCGGCCCCTGCCCATGGCCAGGCAGGGCCTAAAACCTCTCGCACTGGAGTGCCGAAGCTTGGCAGGCTGCCCCTCCCTGGAGCCAGCTCCATCCCCAGCTCCCAGGGCTCAGTGGAGGGTCGAAATACTGCAGCCCTCCGGCGGTCTCGGTCCCGGCCGGTGCCTTCAGCTGCGGCAGCTACAGCACCCCCCTCTGCCCCGGCCTCCTGCTTCGAGGCCTCGGCTTCTCTGGCGCTGGCTGCAATCAGATCTTGGTCCGTCTGTGTGCCAGTCTCTGCGTCGTCAGACATTGCAGGCAAAGGCTCCACAGTTTCAGGACAGAGGGGAAAAAAAAAATAAAAGTAAGGGAGTAGCAGCTTTCTGTGATGTACTCAGAACACAAACTCAGGGTTCTTCAATAAAACTCTTTATTGGAAGAGTAGCTTGTGTAAGGAACCATTGCAAAGCTGCTACTGAAGTAAATGTAAACTATCCAGAGATAATAAGGCATCAAGCGTGAGAACAGACACGGGGGAGCAAAAGTAGCTGGGGAGCGTGGCCTTGAGTTCCCGGTAGGACTTGCGTTACCATGCCAACCAGGAGGCCTGGCTCACTTCTCAGGCATTCCAAAATCCTGAGAAAATACTAGCTACATGTCAGGGCCTCCATGAATTCCACTCCAATGCCCAGAATTCAGGGATGAGCCTGACACATCATGCTAAAGAAGATTGTAATAATAATAATAATAATAATAATAAAATAATAAAATTTATTTATATCCCACCCCTCTGCGAGCAATCGGGGCGGCTTACAACAGTAAAATAGTAAACAGTATAAAACAACTCAAGATCCCTTCCCCCCCTTAAAACATTATTAAATTAATTAAAATTAAAATTAAAATCAGTATATAATACAGTTTATATACTGTAAATAAAGTTGGTGCAAGAACACAACCTTGCTTCACTCCTTTAGTTATTAGAAAGGGCTCTGAAAGAGCATCGCCATATCTGACTTGACCACGCTGGCCCTCGTGTAGCAAGATAATCATTTTAAGGAATTTGGGGGGACATCCTAGTCTTTCCAGGATCTGCCACAGACCTTTTCTACTTACAGTGTCGAATGCTTTGGTGAGGTCGACAAATGTTACATAGAGACTCTTGTTCTGCTCTCTACATTTTTCTTGCAGTTGTCTAAGGGCAAATACCATATCTGTAGTACTCCTATTGGCTCTGAAGCCACATTGGCTTTCAGGAAGAAGTTCTTCGGCAATGGCAGGAAGTAATCTGTTCAGGAGTATCCTTGCAAGGATTTTTGCAGCAATAGAGAGCAGTGTTATGCCTCGATAGTTTGAGCAATCGGATTTTGCTCCTTTTTTCTTGTACAGGGTGATGATGACTGCATCTTGGAGATCTGATGGCAGTTCCCCCTTTTCCCAGCAATTCACAAGGAGTTCGTGGAATTTATCATGGAGTACATGACCTCCGTGTTTCCAAACTTCAGGTGGGATTCCATCAATCCCAGCTGCCTTGCCGTTTTTCATCTGCTGTATGGCCTTAAGGGTCTCTTCCAAAGTGGGAGCTCTGTCCAGTTCATTTTTCATTGGTTTTTGTATCATATGTTGGATAGCTGAGGCTTGGACTACTCGGTTGGCGCTAAAGAGACTTTGAAAGTGTTCAGCCCATCGATTCAGAATGGAGGCTTTATCAGTAATTAATGTTTGACCATCTGTACTGTATAAGGAGCTTTGGACCTGATAAGTAGGTCCAAACACTGCTTTAAGAGCTTCATAAAATCCTCTATGATCACCCAGATCTGCACAGCGTTGTGTCTTTTCTGCTATATTGATCCACCACTTGTTCTGCATGTCTCGGAGTTTTTGTTGAAGTTTACTACATGTGAGGCGGAAAGCTGCTTTTCTTACATGGCAGGTTGGCTGGGCGAGGTATGCCTGGTGAGCAGTTCTCTTCTTTGCCAACAGCTCCTGGATCTCTTGGTTTTTTTCATCAACCCAGTCTTGATTTTTCTTCAGGGAGAACCCGAGGGATTCTTCTGCAGACTGGAGGATACTGTTTTTGATATGTTGCCAAAGCACTGTAGGGGAAGGATCAAGTTGTCTCTCATGGTAGCTTGTTGAAGATTGTTGACTTGGAGTCTCTTCTTTAAAATGCCACCCCTCTTAGGTTTGAAGTTAAGATGAAGATTTAGTTTACATCTGATGAGGCGATGATCTGTTTGGCATTCTGCACTGGGCATCACTCGGGTATGACGGACATCACGAATGTCTCTCTGACGGACTAGAACATAGTCAATGAGGTGCCAATGTTTGGATCGGGGATGCATCCAGGTTGTCTTCAAGCTATCTTTCTGCTGAAAGATTGTGTTTCTAATAGTCAGCTGTTGTTCTGCACAGAACTCTAGCAGGAGGCGTCCGTTATCATTGCAATTTCCAACACCATGCTTGCCTAAGACACTTCGGAGTTCTTTCCTACTCTGGCATTAAAGTCACCAAAGATAATAATTTTATCTTCTACAGGGACTTTTTGTATGAGTTGGCGTAGGTCTGTGTAGAATTTGTCTTTCTGTACAGGGTCGGCTTGCATAGTTGGGGCATATATACTAAAGAGAACAACATGTGGGAGGCGTAAGGAAATAATGCGATCAGAGTGTCCTGTTGGCAAGGTTTTGAGTTTGGAGGCAATGGAGTTTTTAATCATAAAGCCTACTCCTGAAAGATGTTTTTTGGTTTGGGGTTTGCCAGACCAGTAAAGTGTGTAGCCGGCGCCATGTTCTTTAAGGCTGCCTTCCTCGTGGAAGCGAACTTCACTAAGAGCAGCGATGTCAATATTAAGCCGTGATAGTTCATGGGCTATTAGGGCAGAACGACGCTCAGGCCGTCCACTGTCTTCAGAGTCTTTCATGGTTCTGATGTTCCAGCATGCCAGTGTCAGTTTATTTACACCTTTGGAGGCCGGTGTGTGCCTTTGTTTCTTGCCTTGGTTTGACCGTATCAGAAGATGCCCGTTGGCCGCGGCTAGCCAGCCAGGTAGTTGGGGATGAGCTTTCGTTAGGCCACCTTTTCTAGGCCCCTCTGCATATGGAGCAAACAGTGCTCTCTTTAAAGAAGGCTGCTTGGTCGTTCAGGCTGCTGCCGAACAAGACTGTCATCTCCCGGGTCAGCCTCGAGCGACCAATGTCCTGAACCGCCTGCATGCAGGGTTGGGGCTGCGGCTTCCAGTGCATCTTTACACCTGCCGGTTTCGTCCCTCACCTGTCGCTACAGGGCTTTTTTGGAACTGGATTTGTCCTTCGAGCCTGTACAATGGATTTTTCTGGTGGAGCGCAGCGTGCACAGAACTGGCCTCACCCTTTAAACCAGAGATTCACCTGCCGTGGCCTTGCAAGCATGGACATAGCAGCGAGGTCCTCGGGCCGTAGGTTTGATTAGAGTTTCCTTCTCTTAGATGGTTGACCTTACAGGGTTGGACGAGCACCATCTGCCCGGGTTTGGGATTAGAGTTTTCCTTCTCCTAGGACGGTTGCCACAAGGCTAGAGAGCCCATCCTGCCCTTTGACGCTCTTTGTCAGACCCTTCGGTTTTGACCTGTCTGGCATGGGAGACCCTACCGGTGGCTATTATGCCACTGCCAGCATAGCTCAAAACATCATTAGGGTACGCAAGCCTCTCTCCCACGACAAGGGGGCGTCAATGGAGAGGATGTGTACTCACAGAGGTCTGAAAAGTTCCTTTTTTTTTTGGCCAGGGGGATTGTGGGCATCGTTTGGTGGTGGGGGATTTTGGGCTCTCTAGCTCCCCAAAGTAAAAATTGCCAAAGGGCAAGGCCCATGTGGGGTGTGGGGGAGGGTTCAAAGAAAAAAGCATCATAATAGTGTAGCGAGGTAAAAGCGCAGTGGTGCTGGCCACCCAACAGATGAAGGAGTGTGCGTGTGGGCCTCGTTTTCTGTTGAAACCGGAGGCAAGTTGGATGAGGCGCACTTTTTAGCCACAGATGAGGAAACTGACTGCTCACTTTTTCTCTCCCCCCCCCTCTCAAATCAAGAACCTCTCCCATACTTTTTTTTTTAATCCTCTTTCTTCCCGAGTGTAGGACTGCTTTTTGAAATCCTCTGTGAAAGCATAGAGGTTTGGCTGGGAACGCTCTCCCCACCCAGCCAGCCAAACCAGAGATGGGGCTGCCAACCTCATCTCAGACTCAGGAATGCCGGGAGCTGGCTAGGAAGCTTTCTAGCCACCTCCCATCCTTCCTGAGTCCGAGATGGGGCTGGCAGCCCCATCTTGGTCTGTATATCCAGCGTATAAGACACCCCCCTCCGATTTTCAGGGGTTAAAAAGTTGTCTTATACACCGGTATATATACACCGGTATATACGGTACTAACCCTGGATCGGGTGCAATTTGTACATACAACACATGCAGCGAATGTGCTCCTTTTAGCCATTAATCTGGCTTGACAGAAACCATAAGTTGCTCCCGAGTTTCTGGGAACTCCGGAGTAGCCCTGGTGTTTTGCATATGTGGACACTTAGATCCAGATGGATCCGGAGAGACCCAGCTGTCCACACATCCACATATCCACCACATCAGCTCCACTGGCCCATCCCTGTTGGTACTGCTGCCAGCCAAGCAGCTGTCTGTGAGAGCCTGGCCATTGCTGCTGGTGAGGTCAGAATGGAGCACCGCACAATGTGATCAACAAGGAGGGGTTCACTCCATCCCCTCAATTATACAGGTGCCCCATTCTGACCTTAACAGCAGAAACAATTATGGCCAGGCTCTCACAGAGAGCTGCTTGGCTGGCAGGCGAGGTGGCAGCACCAAGGGGGATGGGCCAGTGGGGAACAGATCCATGCCAGTACGTGTAGCCAGGATTATGTCAATCCAGGGCCGCTCCAGAGCATGATGCTCTGGACTGGCCCCAGATTACAGTGCCAGTGTATGTATATGAGCCCACATTCCCAATCTGCTCAGTTTATGGATGGCTTTATTGGTTTAAAAAATGGACATTATTTTATGTGTTGTCTCCTTTTATGATTTTATATAGCCTCTGAAGAAGGCCTTTGAGTATACAGTAAGAAAGGCATTGGACCTTTTTTTAATCAATAAAAGCATCTATCATTTGAGCATCTTGATAGGTATCTCAGGGTTTTTGGAAGTAAATCACATTAAGTTCCTGGGTGTGTGGTGGGGGGAAGCTGCCTTCCCAGGCAGCAGACCCAGGATGATTGGGCTGAAAGGCCATCTCAATCAGTGTGTACAGTAGGATTCCCTTATCCGCTGGGGATTGATTCTGGAGTGCCCATAGATACTGAAAACTGGATAATAGCGAAAACCCTGAAAATAATGGAACTTCCAGTTTAAAATTCCATAGAGTTGCCTTGGAGGACCTAGAAAATGGCTAGAGAGGACACATTTTCTAGGAAGACTCTATGGTAGGTGTGCTGAACACACACAATCCAAAATGCATATGAGACAGTACCTTTATTAAGCCAACAGAACATCAACTGCAAAATGATGGTTAAACCTTTTTGGGTCACCAGATATCTTCATCAGACAAGGAACTGTACAAATTTCAGGGAGGGAAAAAGATGGGAAAAGACAAAATAGACTTGAGGCTTTTTCACACTATACAGTTAATAGCACTTTGATCCCACTTTAAGTCTCATGGCTGCAGCCTGTGGAATCCTACCTAGGATTTGTAGTTTGAGAAGTCACTAGAGCACTCCGGCAAAGAATTCTAAATACAGGTGTGTCCCCCCTGCCCGGGTCTGGGGGTTTTGGTTCCCAGACTTACCGTGGCTACTGAAAACCCCAGATAATAGGAAACCCTATTAAAATAAAGGCCTTCCAGTACAAACATACCATGGAGTTGCATTGGAGGACCTCGTGATTTCTAGAAAGGACAGTTCTCTAGGCATTTTTTGGTGTGACTCTAGTATGTGTCCATATTTTTTCAACTGTGGATAACTGAAACTGCGGATATTGGTTTTGCAGATCGGGGGGGGGCAACCTGTACCCCTCAGTAGACTGCAATCCCCAGGATTCCATAGGATGGAACCATGGGGTCTTTCACAGTAGGTAATGATATTGCTATGATTCTGCCATGGTTCCATCCTATGGAATTCAGGGATGTGTGGTTTAGGGAGTGGCATGTAGAATTCTAGCCAGGGAGCTCTAGTGCCTCACCAGAGTGCAACTCCCAGGGATCCATAGTATGTAGCCCTGCCAGTTGAAGTAGAATCATTGTGCTGTAACTGTGTAAGTGCAGTCAAGTCAGCTTTGATTTATGGTCCCCTTATGGATGAGAGACCTCCAAGAGCCCTGGGCATCAACAGAATTGCTGAGCAGTTGCCAACTATGGGCAGCTGTGGCTTGCTTGAATAAGTCAATCCACCTGTAACATGTTCTTTTTCTTTCCCTACTGATTTCCACTTTCCTGAGTATTGTCATTTCCCAGTGAGCCATATCTCATGATGATAGGTCAAAGTAAAGTATTCCCAGTCATTTCTGCTTCTAGTGAAAGTGCAAGGGGTTGGACTAGATGGCCCTTGTAGTTTCTTCCAACTCTGTGATTTTGCTCTTGGACCCATTTGTCTTTTTGCTATAAAAACATTACCCTAATTATTATCTTGCAGTTGATTCAAAAACAAGTTCTTTGCCTGTTCATTTTCAGGTAGACCAGCCCCATTCCATTGTGTCCCTGTTTCCTTGTTTCTCAAAGTACCTGTTTGAACTCTCAGCTAGATATGACACAAGGAAGTCCTATTCAGTTTTCCAACACCTGCAGTCATACTATTTATGCAAGAAAAGGGTGTAGCAGAGAGACAACTTTCTGTTCTGTATGTACACAACCACATGTGCTTGCTCTACCACTTGTCTCCCTACTTCCACACTGCAGTTTTAAAGTGGTAGTTTGTGATTTCCGTAAAGTATCACTTTCTTTTACCATTGTCTGCTAATTTGGAGTTGAGGAGGGAATACAGTAGGAACCCACACACCCCGTATCTCCTGGGGATTGGTTGTACGGGGGTGGGGTGGGGGCATGGATACAGAAAACCATGGATAATAGCGAACACCATTGAAAATAATGGGACCTCCAGTTTAAAATACCATAGAGTTGCCTTGCATGATCCTAGAAAATGGCTAGAGAAGATACATTTTCTAGGAAGACTATGGTAGGTGTGCTGTTTTGTGTCCCATGGATAATTGCATCAATGAATAATGGATCAGTGGATATGGGGTACTACTGTAGCACTTTGTTTAAATATAAGCCATGGTAGGCAAGCTTAGAAATCTGAGTGTTCACTGAGATCAGGGCTGTGTGTGCCCCATGCTAGAATAATATGTTGCTGAGAGGGAGTTATTCCTCAACCTGATAACAGTTTGAAAATAGAATATTTGGGTGTGTGCATGTGCAGTCCTGTTCATCTGCAACAAAGTTTGGGAGGAGACAGCATCATCAACAATCATGACAGGAGAGAAGGTACACTGTAACATAGGAGGCTTTGTTGAACCCCTCCCAGCCTAGAGATGTTGGAAATTGCTTAGGATTATCTTCCTTCTGGTCTCACTTTATGCCGGCATTGTAGCTGTGTCCCTGCACTAGAGGAGATTTAGATCTGGCTTAACCTGGCTTTGTTCTTATCCACCCCTTGTCCATCCCTTCTTTGGCTCCTCTGCCAGCAGATCTTAGCTAGAAGAGCATTTTTGCTAGCAGAGAGCTCTGTTGGCAGATCTCTGAGATTTGGTGGCAGAAGAGGGTTCTGCTGGCAGAAGAGGCTGGTGCCTAATCCTTACTCCCTACAGCTGGCCCATCTTTTGAGGTAGGATTGTACTGCCTGGCAGAAACGAGTTTTGCTGTTACCAAAATCTTTCTTTTCCTTTTCCTTTCTTTTTTTGTGGGGCAGGGGGACTGGACATGGCATGATCATGTTCGGTCATTCATCCTCCCTGTTCATGTATTAAAGTGGTGGTGAGAGTCTTATTATAGCTGAAAGGGAATGTGAATGGGAGCAGTTGAATTCTCTTTTGTCTTTCCTCACCTCACATTCACATCACTAAAGTTTTAGGCACATCTCTGCTAACTCACCAGTGACTTTTTATGCATTGCTATCTTCATAGAAATTCACTGCCAGCCTGGTTCCTGCTTCAGTATTTATAGAGGGCCTTTGTTGAACAGTTGTTGTGCAGGATGACACTTTACGTCAAGCCACTCTGAATCCCATTTTGGGAGAAAGGTGGGCTATAAATTCAATAAATAAAGTGTGTGTTTCTAGAAGTAGAGCTGCTTTTTTGTGGGGTGGTCAAGACTACGATTTTAAAACAGTGTTCTTTACAATATGTAGTGCAGAGATTTTCATTCAAAGTGGGGTTATGGGGATCTGGTTTCTAAACCTGATTACACCAGAGAATATGGCACGAGATACAGTCAGCCCTCCTTATCCATGGGTTTTGCATCCATGGATTTAACCAACCACAGCATGAAAACTTAATCTTGCTGTTCACCATTTTATGTAAGGGATCCCATTTTAGAACACTTTTGTATATAATTGGACTTCAGCGTCCATGGATTTTGGTATCTACAGGGAGTACCAGAACCAAACCCTAGCAGATACTGAGGGCCCATTGTATTCTGTACATCTCCAAAGCCAGAAGAATACTTCAGCTTTTTGTGCTCTACAAAACTCTTTATTCCTACTTTTGTTGTTGTTATTAATGTAATTCCCTCATCAGATCCTTCATATCCAATTACCATGCTCCCCCCTTCTTTAAAATGACTCCTGGAAAACGTGGATCTTGAAAGCAGAGTAAATGAAACATGAATGAGGATCTGTACAACATTTCCACATATTCTGATTGTAGGTTTCCCTCATTGCTGGGTTTTTGAGGCAGAACACACAGCCCTATCAGTGCCCTTGCATCCCTCTCCATTTATTCTTTGGAACTGAATGAAGAAGATGGAGCCTCACTGAATATTTTGGCAACTGCATCCCTTGGGCATTTGGATGGTATGGATACATAAGGCAAAGAGGGGAAATACAAATTATTTAACTTTTTCCTCCTATAGTGTGTAGGTATTTAGAGAAAGTGGTGCTTATCTAAAGGGGGAAGGATAGGAGAAGGGGAGGACATGAAGGGTTGAAATTGGTGACCTGCTGCATAGCTCCCTTTTTCTCCATGTTTTTTGCCTTCTCATTAAGTCTGCGTAGCAGATGTTTGAAATAGCTGCATATGCTGTTCACTGAGGGATTTCTGAGGCTGGAAGTAGAGATGCCCAGATGCCAGCAGAATTGTACCAAGAAGGGAAGCAAGCATGTGATCTTGAGAAGATTACGGGTGTTGACAGAAAGCATCCCGTTAATAATGAAGTTGTAGTGACCTGCTTACCTCAGGTAGTTGTATCAGTTTACTGGATTAAAATCACAGCTGGCTCTTTGCCCTCTGATACTCTATGGTAAGGCCACAGCAAAGCATCTGTAATGTTCAGCATTATTCCTCTATTGCTTGTCTTTTTTGTTCAGTACACTGTTGTGTGGCATCCTGAAGGCACAGGTCCCAGGGTGTCTACATTATGATGCCATTCATAACAGCTGTATAGCTTTTCTTTCCTTCAGAGGGGTTGCAAGGGCTTACTTTGATATTCCACTTTTAAAAGTTCCATAGGTTTTCTTGCTGCCTATCACAAGTTGTTCTCTGTAAGCATAGCTCTTGTTTTAAAGTCCTGAATGTGAATTTGCATGAATTAGTCATCTCATCCAGGTCTGCTGTGGGCTTCTCTGAGGACACCTCTAATGCCTGTCTTATAACTGTTCAGTCACTGTATAGAGAGCCATAGTTATCTCTCAAATACTGCTTTTTGTTGCTCTACTTCTTCAATTTAATGATCATGTGCTCTTGACAATGAATGTTAATGTAAAGTAAATTTGAGAAACAGTGTGGTGTAGTGGTTTGAATGTTGGACTCCAACTCTGGAGACCAGGATTCAAATCCCCACTCAGCTAGAGGAAAAGGCCCAAGCGGATTCAGCTAATGGTCAAGTGAATCACCTGTTGGTGGCGGTGGCCAAATTCACTTGGACTTCTCCTTCTCCTCTCAGCTACAAGGGTTACTTTCCTAAAAGGGCAGAAAGTGTGCCGACAGCCTGGGATGCATCTGAGATGTCTGCACTTTACAGGGGCATTGTGTGAGCGGAGCCTCAGGAACCTGAGTCTTTCTTTCCTCTTCTCTTTTCCCTGTAAAATTTCTGATGGTGGAGCATGGGCTTCTTGAGGAAAAACCCAGTGGGCACTAGACAATCAATTAACCCTCTTTTCTCAAAGTCATAAACGAGTGGCTGGTGGCAAAAAGTTTTGGGTTTGGGAGGTTTTCAAATTTACAGGTAAGGGAGGCTCAATCTGTATCTAACCAGCAGTGTTGTGTTGGGAGGGAAGATGCTATTTAAAGCTAATGCAGAGATCAAGAGTCTAAATACAGGAGGCTGAATCCAGAGTGTTCTGTTTATGGAAGGAATAGATTCCTCCCATTCACTGAAGGTACTGAGATCTAAGAGGCTGGAAGAAAGGCCAACATATTTGCAACCCCCCCTCCTCCCACTGTGCTCCCTGCAGTATCATTTTAGTTTGGGTAGTAATATATGGCGGAAGGTGTAAAATGTGCAGGAAATGGAGTGATTTTGGACAGGTCACACTCAGCCTCAGAGGAAGACAACAGCAAACCTCCTCTGAAGAAATCTTGTCAAGCAGACCCTAGGATAGGGTCGCCATAGGTCACAGTCTGCTTAAAGGTGACATTTAGCAACAACAAATTGCAGTGTTGTATCTGTAACCTAAACAGGGCGGGTGGGGGGTAACATATAAATATAACTTAAAATATTTTCTTTTTGCATTTGATGAAACTACAGTTAATTTTTTTTTTTTTAAAGTAAGCCTGTGTACCAGGGGTCAAAAAGTATTGGCTGGCTTTGTGTTTGCCTCCCTCTGCCCAAAGCTATGCAGCTCAGCTTGGAAATAACTGCACTATCTTCAAAGGGGGAGTGGAATACTCACCATGGCAAATCCAATGAGTAGAATTGTGCTTCGTAGACACTATCTAATGTGTACCTCCAACATCCAGATGTCCTATTTAATCTTGGGCTTTCACGTCTGACATGCTTATGTTCTTCTTGCTTGGTTGCCCATCTATAGCTGTGATACATTCATATCTCCCTTTACTTTGACAAGTATTTCTAGCATTAGCAGTTTTCCTTCCATTTAAATATATTTTTGGTTTTCTATTTACATTATCATCTTTTATGTCCTTTCATGCAAGAAGGGAAACATGAAAGAGAAATTCTCTTCAAGGTGAAACATGAAAGGTTTTTTTTTCCTTCTGGGTTTGGTAATAAATTCTTGCTGCTGATAGATTTTCCTTTGTTTTTTTTCGGGCTGTGAGGCCATGTTCTGGAATACAGCTGTCCCTCCACATTCAGGGATTTGGCATTCACGGATTTAAGTATTCACGGCTTGAAAATATTCTTTAAAAAATAATAATCCAAAAAGCAAACCTTGATTTTGCCATCTTATATAAGGGACACCATTTTGCTGTGCCATTGCATATAATGTATACGTTACTGTACTGATGGTAGCTTGTTTAACTTAAGCTGTCTGAGGGCTCACACTAAGACTCTAAACTATCTAGTCCGTGAGCTGCTCTTCGCCGATGATGATGCCCTTGTTGCCCACACAGAAGCAGCTCTGCAGCGCCTAACATCCTGCTTTGCAACAGCTGCAGAGCTGTTTGGGCTGGAAGTCAACCTGAAGAAAACAGACGTTCTTTACCAGCCTGCACCACAGGACGAACACCACCATCCCCACATTGCCGTTGGCAAATCTGTGCTCAAGTCTGTTCAGCAGTTCACCTACCTGGGAAGCATAATCTCAGATGCCAAGATTGACAGAGAGATCGATCACAGATTACCAAAGGCATATAGTGCATTTGGAAGACTTCACAGAAGAGTCTGGAGCATTAAACACCTGAGGCAAAGCACAAAAATCAGTGTGTATAGAGCCATCGTACTGTCTATCCTCCTTTATGGATCTGAAACATGGGTCACCTATTGCCACCACCTACGACTCCTCGAGCGCTTTCATCAGTGCTGTCTACGCACAATCCTAAATATACACTGGACTGACTATGTGACAAATGTTGCTGTCCTTGAGCAAGCAGGGATCACCAGCATTGAGGCCATGATATTGAGAATGCAGCTGCACTGGGCAGGGCACGTTTCTAGGATGGAGGACCATCGCCTCCCAAAAATAGTACTCTATGGTGAACTCGCCACGGGTCAGCGTAAGAGGGGCGCTCCAAAAAAGTGATACAAAGATTCCCTGAAACAACATCTGAGGCTCAGCCAAATTGATCACCAACAGTGGTCCGCCCTGGCCTCACATGGGGAGGCATGGAGACGTATTATCCACAATGCTGCAGCCTTATTTGAGAACTCATGCCGAACAAGTCTTGAAGAGAAACGACAACGCAGAAAGAATCACAACCCAAAAACATCACCCAAGGAGACCTTCTGCTGTGCTTTCTGCAACCGGACTTGTTTATCTCGGATTGGCCTTTTTAGTCATCAGCGCGCTTGCGGAAAGCGCGAGATGAGTCCTTCCTGAATCTTCGTTTGCGAAGAAAAGCCAGAGAGAGAGCACATAATGGGACTTGAGTATTCACAGATTTGGGTATTCACGGGGGGTCCTGGAACCAAACCCCAGCAAATGTGAAGGGACAACTGTAGTTTCTTTCTGACGTTTCGGCTGCATCTGTGGCTGGCATCCTCAGAGAAGAGGATACTAGCCACAGATGCAGGCGAAACGTCAGAAAGAAACTATTCCATAACACGGCTTCACAGCCCCCCAAAAACCAAAGGAAAATCTATGGATGCCGGCTGTGAAAGCCTTCGACTTCACATCTTGCTGCTGACATTGTAGATCCCTGTAAGTGGAGCCTTCCCTTCAGGATTACAGAGCAAAATACCCCACAAATGAGATCAATGGAATTTTACCTCTTGATTAAGGTGCTTTTATAGAAATACAGCAAGATTCTTTTAAAACTTACTTTAATAGCTTCCCCTAGCAGAGCTTATGTTATCAAAGGTTTTCCTTGTCTTGTGAGTTTCAGTAGGAGGATTTGCTGATAAGGAAACTTAAGGATGGTGGAAAGGAAAAGTTAGTAATATGTCCATCAGTATTTAAAAGTAGAAATTTAGTATACTAAATTAACATAGACAGGACAAGCACTAAGGTTTTTTTTTATCTTTACTCTTTATTATTTTTCAACTTAATCCCACTCTGCAACAAAAAACATAAATCAGCTAACCATAAAACAATAAAATTCAGAATCAATCTCTTTTTCCCATATGGTGGGGGGAGGTATCCTCAAATGGATTGTTCTTCCCACTCTTTCCAATAGGCAAGGTTGTTTGTGCCTAACTTTATTTTTCTTTATTTTCTTAAAGAAAATACAAGGAAAAGCCTGTTACTTTACAATAGAAGGTCTGTTCTTAGCTGAGGATGTGTTCAGAACTACAGTTGTCCCTCCACATTCGCGAACTTGACATTCGCGGTTTCGGTTATTCGCGGTTTTGGGAGGGCCCCCCCGGGGCCCCCCCAAAACCGCGACACGGGGCCTCCAGAGGCCCCGTGAAAGATATAGAGGGAGCGGGGAGGCCCAGGGAGGCGTCCACGGGGCCCCCGGAGGTGCTCCGGAGGCCCCATGAAGGCCTGGGGAGGCGATCCTGGGGCCTCCGGAGACGCTCCGGAGGCCTCAGGAAGGCTTGGGGACGGGGTGGGGAGGGCTGGGGAGGCGATCCTGGGGCCTCCGGAGACGCTCCGGAGGCCCCAGGAAGGCCTGGGGACGGGGTGGGGAGGCGATCCTGGGGCCTCCGGAGCATCTCCGGAGGCCCCAGAAAGGCCTGGGGACGGGGTGGGGAGGGCTGGGGAGGCGATCCTGGGGCCTCCGGAGACGCTCCGGAGGCTCCAGGAAGGCCTGGGGACGGGGTGGGGAGGGCTGGGGAGGCGATCCTGGGGCCTCCGGAGACGCTCCGGAGGCCCCAGGAAGGCCTGGGGACGGGGTGGGGAGGGCTGGGGAGGCGATCCTGGGGCCTCCGGAGACGCTCCGGAGGCCCCAGGAAGGCCTGGGGACGGGGTGGGGAGGGCTGGGGAGGCGATCCTGGGGCCTCCGGAGCATCTCCGGAGGCCCCAGAAAGGCCTGGGGACGGGGTGGGGAGGGCTGGGGAGGCAATCCTGGGGCCTCCGGAGACGCTCCGGAGGCTCCAGGAAGGCCTGGGGACGGGGTGGGGAGGGCTGGGGAGGCGATCCTGGGGCCTCCGGAGACGCTCCGGAGGCCCCAGGAAGGCCTGGGGACGGGGTGGGGAGGGCTGGGGAGGCGATCCTGGGGCCTCCGGAGCATCTCCGGAGGCCCCAGAAAGGCCTGGGGACGGGGTGGGGAGGCGATCCTGGGGCCTCCGGAGACGCTCCGGAGGCCCCAGGAAGGCCTGGGGACGGGGTGGGGAGGGCTGGGGAGGCGATCCTGGGGCCTCCGGAGACGCTCCGGAGGCCCCAGGAAGGCCTGGGGATGGGGTGGGGAGGGCTGGGGAGGCGATCCTGGGGCCTCCGGAGACGCTCCGGAGGCCCCAGGAAGGCCTTGGGATGGGGTGGGGAGGGCTGGGGAGGCGATCCTGGGGCCTCCGGAGCATCTCCGGAGGCCCCAGAAAGGCCTGGGGACGGGGTGGGGAGGGCTGGGGAGGCAATCCTGGGGCCTCCGGAGCATCTCCGGAGGCCCCAGAAAGGCCTGGGGACGGGGTGGGGAGGGCTGGGGAGGCGATCCTGGGGCCTCCGGAGACGCTCCGGAGGCCCCAGGAAGGCCTGGGGACGGGGTGGGGAGGGCTGGGGAGGCGATCCTGGGGCCTCCGGAGACGCTCCGGAGGCCCCAGAAAGGCCTGGGGACGGGGTGGGGAGGGCTGGGGAGGCGATCCTGGGGCCTCCGGAGACGCTCCGGAGGCCCCAGAAAGGCCTGGGGACGGGGTGGGGAGGGCTGGGGAGGCGATCCTGGGGCCTCCGGAGCATCTCCGGAGGCCCCAGAAAGGCCTGGGGACGGGGTGGGGAGGGCTGGGGAGGCGATCCTGGGGCCTCCGGAGACGCTCCGGAGGCCCCAGGAAGGCCTGGGGACGGGGTGGGGAGGGCTGGGGAGGCGATCCTGGGGCCTCCGGAGACGCTCCGGAGGCCCCAGGAAGGCCTGGGGACGGGGTGGGGAGGGCTGGGGAGGCGATCCTGGGGCCTCCGGAGACGCTCCGGAGGCCCCAGAAAGGCCTGGGGACGGGGTGGGGAGGGCTGGGGAGGCGATCCTGGGGCCTCCGGAGACGCTCCGGAGGCCCCAGGAAGGCCTGGGGATGGGGTGGGGAGGGCTGGGGAGGCGATCCTGGGGCCTCCGGAGACGCTCCGGAGGCCCCAGGAAGGCCTTGGGATGGGGTGGGGAGGGCTGGGGAGGCGATCCTGGGGCCTCCGGAGCATCTCCGGAGGCCCCAGAAAGGCCTGGGGACGGGGTGGGGAGGGCTGGGGAGGCGATCCTGGGGCCTCCGGAGACGCTCCGGAGGCCCCAGGAAGGCCTGGGGACGGGGTGGGGAGGGCTGGGGAGGCGATCCTGGGGCCTCCGGAGACGCTCCGGAGGCCCCAGGAAGGCCTGGGGACGGGGTGGGGAGGGCTGGGGAGGCGATCCTGGGGCCTCCGGAGACGCTCCGGAGGCCCCAGAAAGGCCTGGGGACGGGGTGGGGAGGGCTGGGGAGGCGATCCTGGGGCCTCCGGAGACGCTCCGGAAGCCCCAGGAAGGCCTGGGGATGGGGTGGGGAGGGCTGGGGAGGCGATCCTGGGGCCTCCGGAGACGCTCCGGAGGCCCCAGGAAGGCCTTGGGATGGGGTGGGGAGGGCTGGGGAGGCGATCCTGGGGCCTCCGGAGCATCTCCGGAGGCCCCAGAAAGGCCTGGGGACGGGGTGGGGAGGGCTGGGGAGGCAATCCTGGGGCCTCCGGAGCATCTCCGGAGGCCCCAGAAAGGCCTGGGGACGGGGTGGGGAGGGCTGGGGAGGCGATCCTGGGGCCTCCGGAGACGCTCCGGAGGCCCCAGGAAGGCCTGGGGACGGGGTGGGGAGGGCTGGGGAGGCGATCCTGGGGCCTCCGGAGACGCTCCGGAGGCCCCAGGAAGGCCTGGGGACGGGGTGGGGAGGGCTGGGGAGGCGATCCTGGGGCCTCCGGAGACGCTCCGGAGGCCCCAGGAAGGCCTGGGGATGGGGTGGGGAGGGCTGGGGAGGCGATCCTGGGGCCTCCGGAGACGCTCCGGAGGCCCCAGGAAGGCCTGGGGACGGGGTGGGGAGGGCTGGGGAGGCGATCCTGGGGCCTCCGGAGACGCTCCGGAGGCCCCAGGAAGGCCTGGGGACGGGGTGGGGAGGGCTGGGGAGGCGATCCTGGGGCCTCCGGAGACGCTCCGGAGGCCCCAGGAAGGCCTGGGGATGGGGTGGGGAGGGCTGGGGAGGCGATCCTGGGGCCTCCGGAGACGCTCCGGAGGCCCCAGGAAGGCCTGGGGACGGGGTGGGGAGGGCTGGGGAGGCGATCCTGGGGCCTCCGGAGACGCTCCGGAGGCCCCAGGAAGGCCTGGGGACGGGGTGGGGAGGGCTGGGGAGGCGATCCTGGGGCCTCCGGAGACGCTCCGGAGGCCCCAGGAAGGCCTGGGGACGGGGTGGGGAGGGCTGGGGAGGCGATCCTGGGGCCTCCGGAGACGCTCCGGAGGCCCCAGGAAGGCCTGGGGAGGGCGGGAGGGATGGCCGGGGAGACCTCCGCGGGGCCTAGCAAGGCCCCGCAAAGGCCTGGGGAGGGAGGGGGAGGGGTGTCGTTATTCGCGGTTTTTTCACATTCGCGGGGGTCCGCGGAACGGAACCCCCGCGAATGTGAAGGGACGACTGTATTAAGCTGATAGCTGTGTTTGAGGCCCACTTTAGTAGAATTTGTTTGGAAGACATCTGGATAAAATGTGTCTGAGGTTTTATGTAATACAAAATGACTGTAGATTTGTTGTTTAAAAGCTGTTGCTCTTTCAGAGGCATTTTAAAAAATCCAGTTACTCTAAATTTTAAAGAAGTTACTAACTACTGAAAAATAGACTGAAGTGATTTGTTTTTGAAGCTTAACCAAATTGCCTGACCTACTTAGCAGTTTACTGACTTCCTCAAGGTAGTTCATTCAATTTTTCTGGATAACTTCCAAGTGGAACCAGATACTTTAGAAATGCAGAGCTAGCTATCACTGTAGAAACAATCCCACACATATTGTGTCATACATGTAGTGAGATATTGCCCAGAGAATAGTATTTTATCATTTTATTAACTACTGTGTTGGATCTAAAATAATTGTATTCCTTTTCTTTTTAGAATCTGAAAAGATTCCTGTGATGCGTGGGCAGTGGTTTATTGATGGCACCTGGCAGCCCCTGGAAGAAGAAGAAAGCAATCTGATAGAACAGGAACATCTGAGCTGTTTCAAGGGACAGCAGATGCAAGAGAATTTTGACATGGAAGTCTCAAAACCTTTAGATGGAAAAGAGGGTACGCTATTGTTACATAAGAGATCTTCTTGCATTTTTTTCCTTTTGGTAATCCTAATATTTGTATGCATGGTTGGTATGTTCTGCATGAGTAGCCATCACTTGTTTCAGTCCCTTGTTATTTTTAGAAACATGACAGCCTGCCTCCTTCTTTGTCAGAGAGCTGGACATCTAGCTTTGTATTGTCTACACTGATTGGCAGTGGTTTTCCAGAATTCCAGACAGAAGTCTTTACCAGCCCTACCTGGAGATGGTAGGAATTGAACCTGGGACCTTTTATATGCAAAACATGTGCTCTGCCACTGAGTTGTGGCCAGGGCTACATTAGATGTACAGATACTTAACTAAATATTTCTGAACAGTCTTAGTTTTTATTACCTGTAATGCGAGTAGCAGTCCACACACACACACACCTACACCTGTTGTTTTGTGGGGTGTTTAAAATATTAAGATGTGTTCTTTATGAAAGTCCTTCCAAATGCCTTTTTAAAAACTTTTGTAAAAACAGTGATTTTAGTTTCAGCCAGGAGAGATTACAAATCACTTATTTCTTAATTTTGGTTCGGTCTAGGTGAATAGTATTTTTGCACTTATATTGTTTCCTATGAATTGCTTTGTTGTAGAATAAAATACTGTTTTAAAATAGCTAGACCACGAGTCTTCCCATAGCAGTCTTTAGGTTTTGAATCATAATCACTTACAAGATTAGTGTTTGTAGAGGGAGATAGTTTAGTAAACTATTGATTGCTTGTAATTTGATCACAGTCTAATATTCTAGGCAGCCAAGAGTGATAATTGTGTAGCTGGCAGCTTAGCTTTTTAAATGTCAAGATGGTGTCATTGGTTAGCAAGGACAAATGTGAAATTCTTCACCCGTAGCCCCACAGTAGCCAAGGACAAGGCTAGCAGTAAGGCAAAACTGTTCCACCAGCCACCTGCTCTAATTTCAGGTACATCCAAACAGGCACACAGTCGTTCACATTAGCAGAAATGCTGCCTAATGTTTTTTCAAGTTATAATAATGCATTTCAGTTTTCTTACAATAATTTTATTGTGTTAGCTAGGTTGTTTTTTGTAATTTTCATTAAATATCAAGGGTTTTTTATAGCAAAGGTATATTTTTTGTCATTCTAACAAGGCTAGTGCTTTGAAAGTACATTGCCATTATTTAACAATATTTGACCATTTGGTTGACTGAATCTCTTTTGAACATTTAGATGCCCAGCCCTAGTGAATTGTGTGTTAAACCCTCTGAAATGGCTGTAATTGAGTCATTTATCTTGTACAATCAAATCAATTGTTGTGAGTAAGCCTAGCAGCAAAGCTAGCCCCAGGTTCTGATCGCCCTGGGCGGTGAGACAGCTCTGGTTGTCTGCTGTTGACTCTGCATCATTGCTGCCTGCTGTCCCCTTCTCAGTTCTGTCATGAGGTTCCTTTTCCATCTGTCTCCTTAAATTGCTTTGCCAGGTTGAGGCTTTTGCCCTAGGCGGCTGCCAGGAAGAAGCAGGCAGTAACCTCTGGCTGCTTGATCTTTTGTAGGGGCTGATGCTTGGCTCAGATGGACAGTGAACAAGTTGATGGTCAACACTACATTAATATTTTTTTTTAAAGTATGTTTTAATGCTAAGGTGTGGTTTGAATGAGCATTCACATTGATTACGTCTGTGCATAGAAAAGAAATAGGACCATGTCTGTCCTGCCTCCAGGCCTGTTGACTTTGAATGAATTGGATATAATGTTTACCTGAGTCCTAGACACGTGTTTATATCCAGTGATTTTCATCCAGTTATGCTTAGGGAAGTATCATGGAAATCAGTGGCACTTGTTAGTGTGCCCCATTTATTTCAGCAGGTCAGTTCTGAGCATGGCAAAGTCTGGATCCAACCCAGGGCATGGCTTCAGGCAGGACAGGCTGCCTAGTGGCTGAGAAGGATCAATGTTTATAGCTGGTTTAAGTTGTACCACTATTGGGATCAGGTCAAGTGAATTCTTAAGTGGTAAAATAGTGTATATGCCTTGCATAATCCTGGAGTTTGAAGAGAGATTCATGAACTAATATTGGATGACACCAGCAATGCCACAATCATCTTTTGAAACAAGAGAAGAAATAAGATTTGTCAACATTTTTCTTCTGGCAGATTCAGTTAACATTTACTTGTTTGCCTTTGTTCTTTTGAAGTATCTTCCATGGAGTTTTTACTATTTCCTCACTGATCCAAAAGCATTTACTTGGAAGTATGTTAGATTATTTCTAGTGGGTCTTTTATTCTATCAAATATTCTTGAGACTGTAGTCTTACAAATGAACATTAGTCAAATTTTAGCAGCTCCCAAAGGAGGTCAAGAGCCAATGGAGATATGGGTCCGTGATGCTACAAAGGTTATGTTCTTCTGTTCTGACACTTTTCTAAGACTGTAAATTTCCAAGTAGGAATATTGTTGCAACATGGACATTGGCAAGGAAATTTTGATTTTAATTCATGCAGCTGAAATACCTTGGCCAAACTTTGCCTATGGTCAGACTGCAATGTATTTATCCTGTTTTTTTCTTCCAGAACACCTAATTCTGATACAAAGTTGTGTTCCTTACCTGAGGTTTTCTGATGACCTGCCTGTTCTGTCTTGTAGAAGTACCACAGTGTATGAGGCTAGCGTTGGGGGAAAGTTGGAGGCTAGCATTGGGGGGAAAGTCTGGCTTTTTTTCTTTGCAAACGAAGATTCAGGAAGGACTCATCCCGTGCTTATTGCAAGCGTGCTGATGACTAAAAAGGCCAATCCGAGATAAACAAGTCCAGTTGCAGAAAGCTCAGCAGAAGGTCTCCTTGGGTGATGTTTCCGGGTTGTGATTCTTTCTGTGTTGTCGTTTCTCTTCAAGACTTGTTCAGTGTGAGCTCTCAAATAAGGCTGCAGCATTGTGGATAGTGTGTCTCCATGCCTCTCGATGTGAGGCCAGGGCAGACCATTGTTGGTGATCAATTTGGCTGAGCCAGAGATGTTGTTTCAGGGAGTCCTTATATCGTTTTTTTGGAGCGCCCTTCTTACGCTGACCCGTGACAAGTTCACCATAGAGTACTATTTTTGGGAGGCGATGGTCCTCCATCCTAGAAACGTGTCCTGCCCAGCACAGCTGTGTTCTCGATATCATGGCCTCAATGCTGGATCATCTTCGTGGTCTCTGTGAATACACACAGTGGGTTACTCCTGCGCCTGCGCAGAGCATTCGGAACTATCTAGAATCGCTAGGCAGAACTAACTTTGCAACATTTTGGCGGTAACTCCGCCCATCCTAGCGGTCCCTATATAGGCGCTCCCGCCTAAACCCCCTCAGTTCCTTTCGTCCGCCGTGCAAGCAGCTAGTAGGGAACTGTTTTTTTTTTTTTTAGATCACTACGTCTTTCTCTCTCCTCTTGACTCGGACAGTTTTTTCGACTTCGGATTTGAATTTGGAATTGGCTGACGTCTCTCTCCCTTTGACTGGACTGTTTTTTCGACAACGATTTTTGGCCTACATCTCCGGACTCACCATCTGACTGTGATGGCGTCCAAGCTAGCAGGCTTCAAACGGTGCTCCGTTTGTCAAGCGAAGTTACCGGCCTCTGATGGCCATTCTAAGTGTCTCATTTGCCTCGGGGAGGCCCACAACGTGGACGCCTGTGTCCATTGCCGTCACTTCACGCTGCAGCCCCGTAAGCAACGCCTGTCCAGGCTTAAGTCCTTCCTGTATGAGAAGACCCTCTGTCCGCCCATTACAACGGTGGCATGGGCAGCCTCACCTCCGAAAAGGGCCAGGTCCCCATCTCCTTGGCCCTCAGCGGAAAAATCAAGCCCATGGCGAGGGCGGTCTCCTGAGGCGGACCCATCAAAGAAACACCATCGGGCATCCAGCCCTAAGTATAGGGAGGCGGTGGCCTCTGATCTGAGGCAGTGCGAAGATCGCATAAGCACTCTATGGCGTCGAGCTCCAGGAAAGACGCCGATAACTGCTCGAGCTGGAGCTGAGACTGACCCTTGGTACCGACGTCGGGTTGGGATCGATCCAGCCCCACCTCCAAGAAGTCCAAAAAGAAAAAGACCAAGCATACTTTTCCTAGACCGAAAGCCGTTGTTTCGGCAATGACGTCCACTTCGGCCCCGACGGACCTACCTCGCCCATTGGCGGCAACCTCTTCGGTCCCGGCGGTTGAGTGCACTTCTCCCCGTTCCACCCCGCAACTTGCGGAGGGCTCCTCTGTTGCCCCTGAGACTCGAGGACAGCACCAGCCTTCGACTCAGAAATCCTCTGAAGTGGTCCAACTGGAGGAAGGGGAGATCTCTGAGGACGAACAAACTCAAGCCCGACCTGACTCCCCGGCCTTGATTGTGTCCCGAGAGGAACTCCTCTGTACGGACACGGTAGTGATCGATGTTGAGTCCTCTCCCCAGGCGGCGAAGGGTACGAGCCATACTCCCATGCTTTCTCCAGTCCATCATGAGGTGGAGGTGGAATATGAATACAACATCCACCACTCTTACGGTGCTTTCGATGCAGCGTGAGCTACGCTTGGATCGGCCTATCGCCCTACCTCGACAGTGCTCCAAGGCCTTACCACATACCACTGGCTCTCTCCTGGTACTGGGGACCTACTCCAACGTGGTGCCTTCTGCTCCACACTGCATCTCTCCTTTCACGCACTGGAGCGATCCCGTACAGACGAGTCCACCTCGCAGGCCTCTCTTAGTCGATGCAAGTAGTCAAGCAGACTCAGACATGCGACCACGAGGCCCCACTTGAGTCGACACCATGAACCAAGTCTCTTCAACTCAACAGGAGCACAGACCGCTGCCCCCGCTCCCTTCACCAATTCCTACTCGTGTGTCACCGGTTGTCCACCCACCGCGTGCAGCTTCACCGGCTAGCTGTAGCCCTTCCCCATCTCCGGGCTCATCCTCTGACTCGTCAAGTTCCTCCTCTCACTGTGTCCCCAGGGTCCCCTCACTGCCTCTGGAGTTGTTTGGTGGCGATTCCTTGTCACCCACCGACGACATAGGGGCTTTTTCAGAACAAATGGTAAGAATGGCCCATGCCCTGGAACTGAAGTTGACTGAAAAGGACTCTGATCCCCTGGATCCAATCCACCGTCGACTCAAATCTAAGGCACCACCTATAGCCGAGCTGCCGGTGCTGCCTTCCCTATTGAAGCTGACCCAAGGCAGCTGGGAAAACCCATCCTCCATACCGCCCACCTCTAAACGCATTGATCGTCTCTATAAGGTATTGGGAGACGATATTGGATGGCTCCGCAAGCACCCACAGCCCAATTCCGTAGTGGTGGAGGCTTCGCAACACCGGCGGCAGCATCGACCCCAGGTGACCCCAGCAGACTCTGAAGGCCACAAGATCAACATCATTGGGAAAAAGATCTATTCGGCGGCCGGGTTGAGCTTTCGCATTGCGAATTACGCGGCGTGTATGGGGTCCTACCAGCAGGTACTCTGGGAGCGGTTGGGACCCCTGATCCAGGACCTCCCTGAGGAACGCAGACGCATGGCAGAGGCCATCCAGCACAAAGCCCAAGCCCTTGTGGGCCAACAAATGAACTCATCCCGGCACTCAGCTGACTGCGCTGTGAAGACTATCGCCGGTGCCGTGGCAATTCATAGGCATGCATGGCTCCGCTCCTCGGGACTGGCCCCTCAAGCTGCCTCCACCATCGAGGATATGGCCTTTGACCACTCGGGTCTTTTCAACTCCACAACGGATGAAAAGCTCAAGTTTACCCAGAAAATGCGATCCACAGCCAGGAAGTACGGTATGCCCGCCTCTACTACCTATAGATCTAAGGGACGTTCCTCCTGGCATCAATATTATCCCTCTTCCACACGGAGAAGTTATGGTCAACAGGCTTTGAGGCGGCCTCATTACCAACAACAGCCCCTTCCTACTCCGTCGGTGAGGAGTCAGTCCTCCAGTTCTCACTTCCGCCCATCTACCAAGCAAAGGTCCAAGGACCTGGGGAAAAGGAAGTTCTGAGCCATGACCCTCACAACTCTTTTTGTCTTTTCTTCTAGACTCTACTCTTCGGTTGTCGCCTGTCTCGATTCCTACCCAACTGGGCGTCGATAACATCAGACCGCTGGGTGCTTCGCATCGTCCAGGAAGGGTATTGAATAGAGTTCGACGAACTCCCACCGACAGGCTACATCCGGACAACCCCGCTATCCACCCACCTCCTCGAGGAGATGCAATCTCTACTCCAAAAGGGTGCGGTCGAGGTGGTCCCCCCGTCCCGACGTCATCTATGCTTCTCCCGGTACTTCTTGGTGAAGAAACGAGGGGGAGGACTACTACCAATCTTGGACCTCCGAGGAGTGAACTTCTTCATAACCCCAAAGAAGTTCAGGATGGTGACTTTGAGGACTATCATGCTTCTCCTCCAGCAGGGCGACTGTTTCACGTCCGTTGACCTCAAGGACACTTACTTTCATATCGGGATTCATCCCGACCACAGGCGGTTCCTAGCCTTCCACGTTGGGACCGAGTCCTTCCAGTTCCGGGTTCTTCCCTTCGGTCTGCCCACGGCACCGAGGGTATTCACCAAGTGCATGGCACTGGTGGCAGCCTTCTTACGGCAGCGGGGCATCGTCGTATTCCCTTACATCGACGACTAGTTGATAACGGCCCAGATGCGACAGCAGCTGATCTTCAATGTTGAATTTGTCCTAGCTCTACTGGACTCACTTGGACTAATCGTGAACATGGAGAAGTCCCACCTCCAGCCCACTCGCTCCTTACAATTCATCAGGGCCTGTCTGGACTCGTCACCAGCAATCGCCTGCCTGCCTACAGACCGCTTCGCTTCTCTTCGCGCTTCCATCCATCCTTGCCGTCGATCCCAGAGGGTGTCAGCGTTACCGGTACAGACCCTCTGTACCGGGACATATGTCCGCCACAACATCCGTCACCCAGTTTGCTCGGCTCAGAATACGGCCCCTCCAGTCTTGGTTTCTGGGAGCCTTCGGTCCACTTCGAGACCCCCCGGAGACCCTCCTCACGATGCCCAGGCGGTTCAGCGCTCCCTACAGTGGTGGCTCGACCCGGAGAAAATGTTGTCGGGCATGCTCTTCGAGCCCCTTCAGCCACATCTCACCCTTACCACAGATGCATTGACATTTGGTTGGGGAGCCCATCTGGACAACTACTGGATACAAGGGACATGGTCTACCGACGAGAGGCGGCTTCACATCAACCTACTAGAGCTCCTTGCAGTCAAGAAAGCTCTCAAGGCATTCGAACTCCTGGTAACGAACTCAGTGGTTCTGGTGGCCACGGACAACACCATGGTAATGTACTACCTCAACAAGCAACGGGGTACCTGTTCTCAGCCACTTCTCACCCTCACCATGGAAATTTGGGACTGGTGCATCGAAAGGGGAATTCTCCTCCAATCCATCCATCTTCCGGGGGAGGAGAACACTCCTGCAGACGAACTGAGCCGTTCCTCTTCCTCTGTACACGAATGGAACCTGCATCAGTCGGTAACCCGGATCCTGCTCCGACGATGGGGAACACCGGACATCGACCTATTTGTGACAGCCGACAACAGACAATGCTTGTTCTCGGGATTGGAGTTCGGGATCAAAGGGCGACGCATTCCTGTTCAAATGGACCAGTCCCCTCTTGTACCTGTTCCCACCTTTTCTGCTCCTCACTCGAGTGGTGGCCAAACTGTGCAGGAACCGGTTGAATGCGATTCTCATCACGCCGTGGTGGCCCCGACAAGCGTGGTTTGCTCTTCTCCTCCATCTGGCCAACCATCATTTTCTGCATCTTGCACACCGTCCGGACCTTCTCACCCTCCAGGAAGGAAGGGTCAGACACCTGGACTTAGAGACACTCTGACTGACAGCATGGAGAATCCTACCGTAGGAGCCACGTGGGTACCGGACAGACGCCCAGTCCCTCACTTTCCAGCAGATGTACAGGCTGTGATCGACGCAGCACTTCAACCGTCAACGCGGCGTTCTTACTCTTACAAATGGAAATGTTTCCAATCCTGCCTGTCTGAACTGGATGTCCCATTGGTCACCGCTTCGACACTGATAATTCTCTAATTTCTGTTGCACCTCTCCAACTCAGGGCTCTCGGCCTCCTCCATTCGTACCTACCTGGCCTTCTCCATTCGTACCTACCTGGCGGCTCTATCTACGGAGCTTCAGGCTAGGGGCATGCCTTCCCCCTTCAAGGATCCAACAGTAAAGAAGTTCCTTAAGGGGTACACCAATCTGCACCCACCGGTGACTGAACCCACCCCTGCCTGGAGCCTTGAACTGGCATTGTCACAGCTCATAAAGAAACCATTCGAACCCATGGCCACCGCCGATTTGCGGCTTCTCTCCTGGAAGACGACGTTTCTGGTGGCCATCACCTCAGCACGTCGGGCTGGAGAGCTCTGTGCCCTGCGCTCTGACGCCCCCTTCCTGGTGTTCCACAAGCATGAAGTGGTGCTCAAGCCTGACCTTCCTTCCCAAAGTTGTGACTAGTTTTCACTTGAATCAGCCCATCGTCCTTCCTGCCTTGATGCAGGACCCCAAAGACGACCTTGAACGAACCATGCACACCCTGGACGCCAGAAGAGCACTGGCATTTTATGTGCAAAGGACTGCCCAGCATCGAAAGTCTCCTAGACTCTTCGTTTCTTACTCGGATTCAAGGCTGGGGAATCCCATCTCCACAGAGACTGTCCAAGTGGGTCGTCTCCTCTATTTCGCTTTGCTATGAACTCGCCTGAAAGCCTCTGCCTTCTCGAGTTCGAGGACACTCGACCAGGTCCGTCTCCACTTCAGCCGCCTTCCTCTCCAGGATTCCGTTGGAAGACATGTGTAAAGCAGCTACCTGGTCCACCCCTTTGACCTTCATCTCACATTACAGACTTCACACTTGGTCTCGCACTGAGGCGGCCTTTGGGAGAGCGGTACTCCTCTCCTCAATCCAATGACTCCTTTTTTGTACCTGGTATGGCCTTCCTCATGTTCAGATGTGACTGGCTATTCATGTATTGTGCGGTAACTCCTTGAAACACATGTCTACTCTGTAATGTTTTGATTTTCATGCTTACTCAGTTTCTTATTCTGGGCTCGTGTTCACTGAGTGCCTGTACCCTTACTGAGGACTACTATCATAGGCTTGTCCTCGTCAGGATTCTTAGCATGACACCCCTCCTCCAGTAGGGGAAGCTTGCTAGTCTACCCACTGTGTGTATTCACAGAGACCACGAAGAAGATGGACAGGTTGCTTACCTGTAACCATAGATCTTCGAGTGGTCTTCTGTGAATTCACACAGACCTGCCCATCCTCTCCTCTGTGTCCTGCTATATGTGATATGCTCAATGTTCCTGATGCTGCTCTTTGCGGTGTCCTTTCTGGAACTGAGGGGGTCTAGGCGGGAGCGCCTATATAGGGACCGCTAGGATGGGCGGAGTTACCGCCAAAATGTTACAAAGTTAGTTCTGCCTAGCGATTCTAGATAGCTCCGAACGCTCTGCGCAGGAGTAACCCACTGTGTGAATTCACAGAAGACCACTCAAAGATCTATGGTTACAGGTAAGCAACCTGTCCTGATCCCTACTTGCTCAAGGACAGCAACATTTGTCACATAGTCAGTCCAGTGTATATTTAGGATTGTGCGTGTAGCATTGGGGCATAACCTACATTGTGTGGAAGTATATATCCATTAGTATTATTAGGGTTGGCCATTTGATAGGCTAGGTACTGGTTAGATCTGTGCACAGAGTATCTAGGCCTTTGCAAACGAAACCCATTCAAAATAGCAGCATTTCTGTCAAAATAGCGGTTGGAGGAAATCCCACTCTAACTCTTGAATATAGTTCATTTGAATTTTTAGCAATTTTGAAAGAACATCCTGTGAGTATCCCCATTTGTACTAGGGAGAAGGAGAGTGCCTGCAGGCTTTGCAGCTATCCCAGGAGAAATGTGCTTCTGTTTATGTAGTGCCCCACTCCTAAACTGAGGAGCCAGTCTTAATATATCATAGGAATATAGTAAGCAGCCTTAAGTCAGACCATTGGTCCATCTAGCCCACAATTGTTAACTCTGATCCAAATCAAGTGAAGTAGTAGTGTCACTCTATTCTGCTTTGGTCAGACCTCACCTGGAATACTGTGTCCAGTTCTGGGCACCACAATTCCAGAAGGATACGGACAAACTGGGAAGTGTCCAGAGAAGAGTGACCAAGATGATCAAAGGTCTCGAAACTGAGTGTTATGTGGAACATCTTAGGGAGCTGGAGAAGAGAAGCTGAGAGATGACTCGATAGCCATCTTTAAATATTTAAACCAGTAGATTTAAATGACAAGAAAAGAGATTCCACCTAAATATTAGGATGAACTTCTTTACTGTAAGAACTGTTCAATAGTGGAATAAACTGCCTCATAAGATGATGGACTCCCCTTCTTTGGAAGTCTTTAAACACAGGTTGGATGCGTATGTTTCAAGAGTACTGTAGTTGTATATTCCTCAATAACAGTGGGTTGGACTAGATGGCTCATGTGGCCCCTTAGAGTTTTATGATTCTAAGAATTACAGCCATTTCCCTCCCAGGTTTCAGGCAGGATCCTTCCCTAACCCTACCAGGTATTTTCTGGAACACCCAGGTGGTCTTCTATTCAAGTAATAATTAATCCAGGCTTTGTATGGCTTCCAAAAACATGTTCAGGGTATAAAGTTTGAATTTTGCGGAATGTACTACAATTAGTTTAATAGAACTGACTGTTTGTTTGTTTTTTAAGTAATTTCATAATGTCATAAATCTTGACTATACAGTAGCACCCCCGTATCCGCGGGGATTCCCTGCAGGGCCATCCCGGAGGAAAAGGGGGGCAAGTTCGCTCCTCCCTTCCCCCTTCGCTCCCTCCATGGCCCCACTGTGGCAGCAATCACGAGGGGATAGTGGGGGTGAGATCACTCCATCCCTTCCCCTGAGAGGGCTCCTATTGCTGCTGCCGTAGGGCCATGTGAGGGGGAAGGGGACAGAGAAGCAATCTTGCCACCACCATGGCAAAAGGAGCCGTCCCAAGGGAAGGGACGGGGGAGGTGATATCCCTCCTCCCCCTTATCACCAGCTGTGGATAATTGAATCCACAATTGGTGAATCAGCGGGTACGGGGGTGCTTCTATATTTTATATTGTGAGAGGGCTGTAGTATTCTCCAGAATTAATTGTAGCTCATTGATAATGCGTTCGAGTGGTCTCAAGCTGGGGACTGTAGGTGGCCACTAGGGGTGTTCTGTCATTTTGTGTTGTTATTCTGTCCTATAAGTGGACTGTTCTTAGGAACTAATCTTGCCTTGTTAATTTGGGTGTTGTGGTTTGAGAAATGCCTCTTGTAAATCCAAGAATATTGATTCTTAGTCTTATGGGTTGTATCAAAGGGCTTGGCTGTAAATAATAGATTTGGTAGTATGTTCTGGGTGGAAACTGGAGGCATGTAAATATGTGTAGTGATCAGTGGGTTTCTGATAGAGCATGGTGCTTAGAAGTCCATTGTGCAGTTGCACAGTGGTGTCAAGAAAATGAATTTGTTGTGTGGGTTGTTTCAGGATCATGTTGATGGTGGGACACATGGAATGCAATCACTTGAAAAGTTTCACCAGAACTTCAACAACTCCCACCCTACTATAACCTGAGATCACTCAAATGCATCATCAATGAGCTACAACCAATTCTGGAGAATAATGCAGCCCTTTCACAAACTCTGGGAGGTAGGCCTTTATTGGCCTACAGACATCCTCCAAATCTTAAACCACTATTTACTCATAACAGGAAACATAACATGGATGGTATTATAGAATCATAGAATTGTAGAGTTGGAAGAGACCACGAGGGCCATCTAGTCCAACCCCCTGCCACGCAGGAAATCACGATCAAAGCATCCTTGACAGATGGCCATCCAACCTCTGTTTAAAGACCTCCAAGGAAGGAGACCCCACCACACTCTGAGGGTATTACAGGAACAAGACCTGTCATAAATCCACATGCCAACTTTGTCCCCACATCTACTCTGGAAGCAATATTACGAAGCCAATAACATCATCCTCAACATTAGAGGTGCATTTACTTGTTCTTCCTCAAATGTGATTTATGCTATCCTGTGCAAGCAATGCCCCTCTACATTGGACAAACAGAACAGTCTCTACACAAGAGGATAAATGGACACAAATTGAACATTTAAAGTGGCAATGCCCAAAACCCAGTTGCAGAACATTTCAATCTCCCTGACATACTGTATGGGATTTAAAAGTTGCAGTCCTTGAACAAGAAAATTACAAAGGAAGGCTAGAAAGAGAAACATCTGAATTGAATTACATTCACAAATTCCAGCCCATTAGCAGAGAGAGGTATGAACGAAGACAATGGTTTCCTAGCACACATATTAATACAAGAGTCCTTTCTACTGCACATATAACAAAAGGAATCTTCTCAGAGAAGGTTTTGAAGCCAAGGAAACTGACTTTTGGTAAGCAGATTTATTGCTTTTACACATCAACACTAACTGACCACTTTAGAGATCTGAGAAACATGTATGCCTTATGCAGCCCTCTGAAAATTTAGGGCAAGTGTCATGATTTGCATCTTTCTGATCCTATTACATTCTGTCCTACTCTCAGTCCCACAACTACTGTATGTAGATATACTTTATATCAAGAGGCCTGGATATCACACTGCACTGCATCAGAAGATGCCCGTTGACTGCAGCTAGCCAACCAGGTAGTTGGGGATGAGCTTTCGTTAGGCCACCTTTTCTAGGCCCCTCTCCGTATGGAGCAAGCAGTGCTCTCCTTAAAGAAGGCTGCTTGGTCGTTCAGGTTGCTGCCGAACAAGACTGTCATCTCCTGGGTCAGCCTCGAGCGACCAATGTCCTGAACCGCCTGCATGCAGGGTTCGGTCTGCGGCTTCCAGTGCATCTTTACACCTGCCGTTTCATCCCTCGCCTGTCGCTACAGGGCTTTTTTGGAACTGGATTTATCCTTCGAGCCTGTGCAATGGATTTTTCTGGTGGAGTGCAGCGTGCACAGAATTGGCCTCACCCTTTAAATCAAAGGTTCATCTGCTGGCCATGCAAGTATGTACGGTAGCACCAAGATCCTCAGGCCGTAGGTTTGATTAGAGTTTCCTTCTCTTAGATGGTTGACCTTACAGGGTTGGACGAGCACCATCTGCCTGGGTTTGGGATTAGAGTTTTCCTTCTCCTAGGACAGTTGCCATAAGGCTAGAGAGCCCATCCTGCCCTTTGATGCTCTTTGTCAGACCCTTCGGTTTTGACCTGTCTGGCATGGGAGACCCTACCAGTGGTTATTATGCCACCACCAGCATAGCTCAAAACATCATTAGGGTACGCAAGCCTCTCTCCCACGACAAGGGGGTGTCAATGGAGAGGTTTATACAAAAAGTCCCTGTAGAAGATAAAATTATTATCCTTGGTGACTTCAATGCCAGAGTAGGAAAGAATTCTGAAGCCCGGAAAGGTGTCTTAGGCAAACATGGTGTTGGAAATTGCAATGATAACAGACGCCTCCTGCTAGAGTTCTGTGCAGAACAACAGCTGACTATTACAAACACTATCTTTCAGCAGAAAGACAGCTTGAAGACAACCTGGATGCATCCCCAATCCAAACATTGACACCTCATTGACTATGTTCTAGTCCGCCAGAGAAACATTCGCAATGTCCGTCATACTCGAGTGATGCCCAGTGCAGAATGCCAGACAGATCATCGCCTCGTCAGATGTAAACTAAATCTTCATTTCAAGTTCAAACCTAAGAGGGATGGCATCTTAATAATAATAATAAAAATAAAATTTATTTATACCCCGCCCTTTGTCAAAACAATCGGGGCGGCTTACAAAAATTAAAATACAATACAGATAAAGAAAAGACTCCAAGTCAACAATCTTCAACAAGCTACCATGAGAGACAACTTCCAGGCAAACCTGCAAACAAAACTTGAAGACCACCCTATAGATACTTCCACTACAGTGCTTTGGCAACATATCAAAAACAGTATCCTCCAGTCTGCAGAAGAATCCCTCGGGTTCTCCCACAAGAAAAATCAAGACTGGTTTGATGAAAACAACCAAGAGTTCCAGGAGCTGTTGGCAAAGAAGAGAACTGCTCACCAAGCATACCTTGCCCAGCCAGCTTGCCATGTAAGAAAAGCAGCTTTCCGTCTCAGATGTAGTAAACTTCAACAAAAACTCCGAGACATGCAGAACAAGTGGTGGATCAATATAGCAGAAAAGACACAACGCTGTGCAGATCTGGGAGATTCTAGAGGATTTTATGAAGCTATTAAGGCAGTGTTTGGACCTACTTATCATGTCCAAAGCTCCTTATACAATACAGATGGTCAAACATTAAGTACTGATAAAGCCTCCATTCTGAATCAATGGGCTGAACACTTTCAAAGTCTCTTTAGTGTCATCCGAGTAGTCCAAGGCTCAGCTATCCAACATATGATACAAAAACCGATGAAAAATGAATTGGACATAGCTCCCACTTTGGAAGAGACCCTTAAGGCCATATAGCAGTTGAAAAACGGCAAGGCAGCTGGGATTGATGGAATCCCACCTGAAGTTTGGAAACACGGAGGTCATGTACTCCATGATAAATTCCACGAACTCCTTGTGAATTGCTGGGAAAAGGGGAAACTGCCATCAGATCTCCAAGATGCAGTCATCATCACCCTGTGCAAGAAAAAGAGCAAAATCTGATTGCTCAAAGTATCGAGGCATAACACTGCTCTCTATTGCTGGAAAAATCCTTGCAAGGATACTCCTGAACAGATTAGTTCCTGCCATTGCCGAAGATCTTCTTCCTGAAAGCCAATGTGGCTTCAGAGCCAATAGGAGTACTACAGATATGGTATTTGCCCTTAGACAATTGCAAGAGAAATGTAGAGAGCAGAACAAGGGTCTCTATGTAATATTTGTTGACCTCACCAAAGCCTTCGACACCATGAGTAGGAAAGGTCTGTGGCAGATCCTGGAAAGACTAGGATGTCCCCGCAAATTCCTTAAAATGATTATCTTGCTACACGAGGGCCAGCGAGGTCAAGTCAGATATGGCGATGCTCTTTCAGAGCCCTTTCTAATAACTAATGGAGTGAAGCAAGGTTGTGTTCTTGCGCCAACTTTATTTACAATCTTCTTCAGCATGATGCTCCAAAGGGCTATGGCAGAGCTCTAAGAAGATGACGGCATCGATATATGTTACCGTACTGATTGTAGCTTGTTTAACTTAAGCTGTCTGAGGGCTCGCACTAAGATTCTAAACTATCTAGTCCGTGAGCTGCTCTTCGCTGCTGCTGCTGCCCATGTTGCCCACACAGAAGCAGCTCTGTAGCCCCTAACATCCTGCTTCGCAACAGCTGCAGAGCTGTTTGGGCTGGAAGTCAACCTGAAGAAAACGGAAGTTCTTTACCAGCCTGCACCACAGGAAGAACACCACCATCCCCACATTGCTGTCAGCAAATCTGTGCTCAAGTCCGTTCAGCAGTTCACCTACCTGGGAAGCATCATCTCCTCAGATGCCAAGATTGACAAAGAGATCGATCACAGATTAGCAAAGGCACATAGCGCATTTGGAAGACTTTACAAAAGAGTCTGGAGTAATAAACACCTGAGGCGAAACACAAAAATCAATGTGTATAGAGCCATTGTACTGTCTATTCTCCTTACGGATCTGAAACATGGGTCACCTATCGCCACCACTTACAACTCCTCGAACACTTTCATCAGCGCTGTATACGCTCAATCCTAAATATACACTGGACTATGTGACCAATGTTGCTGTCCTTGAGCAAGCAGGGATCACGAGCACTGAGGCCATGATATTGAGAACACAGCTGCGTTGGGCAGGGCACGTTTCTAGGATGGAGGACCATCGCCTCCCAAAAATAGTACTCTACGGTGAACTCGCCACGGGTCAGCGTAAGAGGGGCGCTCCAAAAAAGCGATACAAAGATTCCCTGAAACAACATCTCAGGCTCGTCCAAATTGATCACCAACAATGGTCTGCCCTGGCCTCACATCGGGAGGCATGGAGACGCACTATCCACAATGCTGCTGCCTCATTTGAGAACTCACACCAAACAAGTCTTGAAGAGAAACGACAATGCAGAAAGAATCACAGCCCGGAATCATCACCCAAGGAGACCTTCTGCTGTGCTTTCTGCAATGGGAGTTGTCTATTTCGGATTGGCCTTTTTAGTCATCAGCGCGCTTGCAGAAAGCGCAGGATGAGTCCTTCCTGAATCTTCGTTTACGAAGAAAAGCCAGAGAGAGAGCATCTGAAGAAGTGGGTTTATATCTACAAAAGCTCATGCTAAAATAAAAACCAGTTAGTCTTAAAGGTACTGCTCCATTCCTTCCTTCCCCGCTCCTCCTTTTTTATTTAAAACATTCAGTTTTAACACATTTTTAAAAACTACACTGTTGAAGGCAGGAATCAAAAATATTGTCATCACTAATCTTAGAGTCAGCTAGCTACAGACCCAACTCTTGCAGCTGTTGACTAAATAAAGAATGTTTAGGCACACTTTTTTTAAAAAAAAATCAGTGTTTACATCTGTAAGGTCTAGCAAATTATTCAGTTAATTTTCTTGCCTCTTTTCTGTAGCAGGCTTTCTAGCAAATGTGTTGTGTTTCTCCTGAATATTCAGAGGCAGATAAATTCTGATCGGAGCTGAGATAATGATAGGGGAAATGTGTTGTGTAGTTGTCCAAGTTTGACTGGCCTCAGGCTAAAGGAGCAGCAGCCTGTTAAATTTATCTCTGTATTCAGTTTTCTGTGTTTGTGCTGCAGTCAGGTTCCATACTTGCACATACATCTTGTTTAGCTTAGATTGATGTGATCTAAACAGCACTCTAGGACATTAGACCTCTGTTTAAATCTCCTTAATCTAGGCTTTGTGGCATAATGTTGGTAGAGTCCATATTGTGGATCATAGATCTGCTGGCTCTTGGAGGCAATATGCCTCTCAGTACCAGTTGCAAGGGAACATGATTAGCTGTTTGCATTCATGTCTTGTTGTAGGCTTTTAGTGTGAGTTGATCACTGTGGGAGCTTAATGATGGACTTTGGATAGGCTTTTGGTCTGATCCAGGGAGATCTTTTTATGTTTCTCTGTTCTTTTATCTTGTTTCTTTGCTGTCTGCCAGAAGCAACAAAGTGTGCTATGAGACCTTTGAAGGAATTAGCAATTAAGTACCTGTAAATCAACATCTGTCATTTGTTGCTGTTGTTAATGCCTTCAAGTCAGCTTCAGCTCAAGACCCCCTGTCCTCAACCACCCTATTCAGGTCCTGCAGCTTCAGGCCTGTGATCTCATTGATTGAGTCTAACCATCTAGTTTGCAGTCTTCCTCTTTCTTCCCCCCCCTCCACTTTTCCTAACATTATTGATTTTTCTAGTCAGTTGTTTCTTCTCATGATGTGTCCAAAATATGACAACCTCAATTTGGTCATCCTGGCTTCCAATGAGAGTTCAGGCACGATCTGTTCTAAGACCCATCTGTTTGTCCTTTTGGCCATCTACGGTATCCTCAGAACTCTTCTCCAACACCACATCTCAAAAGAGTTGATTTTCTCCTTTCCTCTCACTGTCCAGCTCTTACAACCATACATAGTGTTGGAAATACAATGGTTTGAACGATCTTGACATTATTGTTCAGTTTTATATCTTTGCATTTTATGATCTTTCCAGTTCATTCATAACTCCCCTTCCCAATCCCAGTCTTCTTTTGATTTCCTGGCTGCAGTCTCCATTCTGGGCAATGATTGATCCAAAGAATGGAAATTCTTTCATTATTTCAATTTCCTCATTGTCTGTTTTGAATGTGTGTAAATTCTCTGTGGTCATTATTTCTAATTTCTTAATATTCAGCATTAAGCCTGATTTTGCACTTTCTTCTTTGACTTTCTTTAGTAGTTGCTCCAACAAGTCTTTGTTGTTTTCTGCTAGTAGTGTAATGTTTACCTGCATATTTTGGATTGTTGATGTTCTTTTCTCTGATCTTCACTCCTTCCTCCAAATCTAAGCCTGCTCTATGTATGATATTTTCTGCATACCTGTTGAACAAGTAGGGTGATAGAATGCAGCCTTGTCTGACTCCCTTTCCTATTGGGAACCATTCTGTTTCTCCGTATTTTGGTCTTACGGTGGCCTCCTGTCCTAAGTACAAGTTCCACATCAGAACAATCAAGTGTTGGGACACCCATTTCTTTAAGAGTGTTGCATAGTTTCTTGTGATCTGTGCAGTCAAATGCTTTGCTGTAGTCCATAAAGCACATGATGATTTCTTCTGGAATTCCTTGCTGCGCTCCATATTCTAACATTTCATTTGTAATCATTTGTAAACAAAGCAACTATGATTTAAAAGTTTCTCTGAGGTTTCTTCCCCAGTTGGCTGCTGTAGTTGTGGATGTTGTGAAATTTGATTGTCTCTTGCTTTTGGTAGCTCACCTCTGAATAGTATTGTTTATTTTTGCTACTTCGTTGCTTTACCACTAGGCCACATTTATACCCATGCAGAGCTATAAAGGAATTTGAAGCATCAGTTCAAAGATGGGGCATTTTAGTGATACACAGCCTCAGACTCTCTTAGGAATTTCCGCCCCGCCTCCCCGCCCTAGTTTTAAGGTCTAAATTGTTCTGTTGCTTCCTTTTATTTGGAAGCAGCAGGGGACATTTCCATGATGGCCTAGCATCCTTCCCTTTCCAATTTAAGATGTACTAAATGAGGGTGGGCAAAGCTGTTTGCCACATGTGCCCCCCCCTCCCCACGTTCAGAAAAACCTTTTATTTTCTCCCAGATGCCATCTGTTGGGACATTTTTGCCACATGCTAGGCCTAGGGAAAGCATTTTTCTAAACCAGGAGGGGAACAGGAAGCAACCTTTGGTCGCTTTCTGTTGCTACAAAAAGGCCTCTCCTGGGCCTAAAATGGCTGGGCGGGGGTGCAAAAACATGGAGAAAATATCCCCCACACTCCATAGAGGGCATTTGGGGGCAAATAAATTGATTGTGAAAGGGTGCAATGGGGTGTGTGGCCCTCCAAGTTCTCCTAGTCTCCCATAGTTGTCCACCTTTATACTAAATCCAAGCAACATAAAGTTTCTTGCTTACCTGAAATAGTGGCCAGGGCCATCTCTACCTTTCACCACTCATCACCTGATGGACATCCCTTGGAGAGTGAGGAAGGTCTCTTTCAGTGTCTGGCCCTAGTTTGACTTACTAACTAGGGCTGAACAATTCATTTATCACCTCTCAGCCTACCAGCACTCCTGGGTGATTAATATAGGAGACAAACAGATTAAAATATATTTTTAAAAAACCAATTAAAATAATGTTTAAAATATATTTCAAAGAAGCACAAAATTTAAACATTTTTAAAACCCTACCCTGCTTTTTAGGACCAAAGGCCATATGTGTGATGAAATACCTCTTCAAGGCTGAATATGAAACATCTTAATATGGAGCAATGCAGTCTTGGCTGCATGGCAGAAGTTCAAAAGTTCCTGTGTTACAGTCCCATTAAAGCTGTTCTCCCATCGCAAGCTGCTCTGCTATGCCAGTCCTGATTGTGCTCTACCAGCTGCCATGTTGAAAGTAAAAAAGCAGCTAAAAGTTTTGTTCAATATAACATCTAGTTTTCCCCTCCTTAATAGCTGAGGATACATATGTGTGTAGCCTCAAAATTCAAAATTTTGTATGTAATGTGCTTAGCAGCATTGGCTGAGAAAATTGTTGGAGATGTTTTTAAAACTAAGGTTGAATTTCCACTTTTTGCTTTACTTGCCTAAACATATATTGACCCAGTTTTACCTCTTTAAATTCAGTCTTGGAAAACCAGACCTTTAGAGGCCTGAGGGTATACCCACTTTTATTCATTTTATTTATTTATTTTGCTTTTTGTGTGTATTCATCCAGTGTATGCTGTTTTCTTTCTCCAAGTCATTTTATCATTCTGTAAAAAAAAGAAAAAGAAAGAAAGAAAAACTGTAACAAACAGTACAGTGGACCCTCAGTATCTACTGGGGTTTAGTTCCAGGATCCCACATAGATACCAAAATCTATTGATGCTCAAGTCCCATTATATACTCTCTCTCTCTCTCTCTGGCTTTTCTTCGCAAACGAAGATTCAGGAAGGACTCATCCCGCGTTTTCTGCAAGTGCGCTGATGACTAAAAAGGCCAATCCGAGATAGACAAGTCCAGTTGCAGAAAGCACAGCAGAAGGTCTCCTTGGGTGATGTTTCTGGGTTATGGTTCTTTCTGCAGTCATTTCTCTTCAAGACTTGTTCAGTGTGAGTTCTCAAATAAGACTGCAGCATTGTGGATAGTGCGTCTCCATGCCTCCCGATGTGAGGCCAGGGCGGACCACTGTTGGTGATCAATTTGGCCGAGCCTGAGATGTTGTTTCAGGGAGTCTTTGTATCGCTTTTTTGGAGCGCCCCTCTTACGCTGACCCATGGCGAGTTCACCGTAGTGTACTATTTTTGGGAGGCGATGGTCCTCCATCCTAGAAATGTGCCCTGCCCAGCGCAGCTGTGTTCTCAATATCATGACCTCAATGCTGGTGATCCCTGCTTGCTCAAGGACAGCAACATTCATCACATAGTCAGTCCAGTGTATATTTAGGATTGTGCGTAAACAGCGCTGGTGGAAGCATTCGAGGAGTCGTAAGTGGTGGCGATAGGTGACCCATGTTTCAGACCCATTATATACAATGGCATAGTAAAATGGCATCCCTTATATGAAATGGCAAACAGCAAGGTTGCTTTCTGGAATCACACACACACACACACCGCTCCCGTACCCAAATATTTTCAAGAGATGGTTGGTTGAATCTGTGGGTGCAGAACTTGTGGATATGGTGGGCTGACTATATATATTAAAAACCACAAAAGTAAACTTCTAGAAGATATCATTTCTGTCACTTTCTTAAGCTTGTTCTGCCTTTCCTTTCTGCAGCTTAGGTGGCCAGCATGAAACCTTTATACTGAAATATTTGAAATATTATTATTTTTGCCTTAAAGCTAGGACAGCTTCCTGCTTTTTAAATTAATATTTAAGCTGGCTTCTAGCTGTTTTTGCCAGGTGTGGGTCTTTTTAAAGAGATCTACAAACTGTACAGGTTATGTTAATGTTCCATTTCACCTGCAACTTAGTCTTCCTAATGATGCCATTCACAGTCTGTTTCTGACCATGGTCCACAGTTTTGTCATTAACTAATGGCTCTGTCACAATAGGCATTAAAGGCAGAAATGGAAACCAAATGAAACGAACTTCATTTGACTGCCAGTAGCCAACAATTTCCACGCATCTCTGATCTATGGTCTGCTCCGTGGAGACAATCTCTTTCCTTCTTTGTTGTAAAATAGATTAGTCATCATGCAGCTTATTGATCTCCATGTGGACTGCTTTAGCAAGAGTCTGTAAATCTACCTGTTCCCTATTATTGCAAAATGGGAGCACTTACATTTGGTTTTTTAAAAAGTGCTATTTCAATATCATACCATTTTTCTGGGTGCTCAGCGCACCACATTAGTAGACTTCCTCTCTGAATTTTCTGTTTTCAATTGGGGAATACATTATCCAAAATAATGTAACATGATCTTCCATAAAATTGGTCCTCTCTTCCGTTATTCAGTTTTCTTAGCACTGTGGGGTTCTGGGGAGCTGCTGTTACTACATTCTGGTTTCTTCACAGAATCCTGAACAAATATCATCCGATTTACAAAAAAGGGAGTACATAATTATGAAATTATAAATAGTGAGGAATTTAGTGTTTTCTTTTGCAAAATGGAAAAACATGGTGTCATACAGTAGAATTAATGAATAGTAGATTTAAACCTAAGAACTTGATCACTTTACAGGACTGAGCGGCATAAGTTTCTTAGACAAATCTTTAAAGGCACAGAACTGTATGGAATTCTATTTATAGAAGACCTTTATAGAAAATTATTAATATATTCATACCATGACCAGGCTCAAACAATGTTGTTCTTTCAAAACTGCAGAGCTAGCAAGAGTTCTGGTCTGAAGGGAGGAGGGCCACGCCCCATCCTGGGTATTCTGTCCTAACCATTTTTCAGTAGAGCAACCACATCCATTTCCAGAAATGACTTTCTACATTGTGCATTGATTTTCATGTGCTGGAGGCAGATTACACAGTGAATTGCCTTCTTCCCACCCCCACCTAGTTGTATGAGCAGCATTGTTAACAAAAGATAGAGCCCAGTTTGTTCAGTACTGTACTGTATCTTGGAATTGTTCCTGAAAAGCTGGTGTAGAAATCTGGAGCTCTGGCGTAATGAATTCCTGGCAATCTGCTCCCAGCACAGTGGTCCAGAGATGCATGAAATCCCAAGCAACATCATCCCTCATCCCCCAAAAAGTGGGATTGATGTGCTGGTTTGCCTAGTCTTTGTGCTTAGATGTTCTGTGATTTACACAACAGTATTCTTTCTTTTTTTATTTTTTGTATTTATTCAGTGGGCTTTTAGCTCACCTTTCTCCCAAAGATGGGATGTGACAGCTCACAATAACACTTAATGAAAGATAATAAAGCAAGATCAAGTATTAGAATTAAATTAAAAAAATTTTAAACCACCACCTTAAGAAAAGTAGTACACCCAGCTGGTAACAAGTCCTGTCCTCAGGAACATTTTGAATGCCAAAAAGCTTGCTTGAATTAAGACATATTTTGTTCTGTGTGGGAGTTAATGGTCATCAGAAAGTTCATGGGAAACACCCCAGTGATTCAAGGCGGGCAACATAAGTGTACCTTAAGCTACCAAACTATATCTCATGTGCAGTTGTATGTTGGTTTGCAAAGGAAAATTGGTAGCATGGGCATTAAACAAAATGACAGGTGCCCCCATCCTTTTGGTCCCTATGCAGTATATGCCTAAGGGTCTGCCCAGCCTCTTTATGTATACTTGAAAATTCTCCATATGAAGTCCACTTGAGGACAGCATGTTTTTAATTTCTTGAAAGACGTTCATACATGCTTGCACCATAAATTGGTTAGTCTTTAAGAAACCACAACACAGGCTTAATTCTTCTGAGATTTTAATCTCTAACAAAGGTAAAATTTTCCTTGGTTTTTTTCCCAGGCTTGTGAGGCCATGTTCTGGAAGAGTTTATTTCTGACGTTTCGCCTGCATCTGTGGCTGACATCTTCAGAGAATGGTTGGGTAGAAGTGTGTGTGTGGGGGGGGGTTTATATACTGTGAACCCCTGTTGGAGAGGATATGTAAATTTGTGTATTTGAATGGCTAGTTTCTGGGTGGAGATATGCAAGGAAAGCATTAAAAGCACTAAAGATGATCTCTTTCGGCAGGCCTTTCCTGATTAGATCCCAGCCTCAGGAGCTGCGTCTCCTGGTCTTTCCCCCCCCCCGTCTTGTTTATATTTGTTGTTTTAATGTGATTTTAGTTAGGTGATTTTAATTTTATACTGTTTAATGTCTTTTTATGGCGGAGGGTGGGGGTGGGTGGTGTTTTTAGTAGGCATTGTAGCATCTTAATTGTTGGAAGCTCTCTGATTGTTTTTAGCAGAGGGGCGGGGTATAAATAAATATTATTATTATTAGGAGGAGGAGGAGGAGGATTAGTGTCTGTTTGGCTAATGATCCATTGTCTGCTGGAAATCACCCTCCCCCTGGGTGAGTTCATTTGCAAGTGTTGAGTTTTGATTTTAGTGTTTTTCAGAACTGGCAGCCAGATTTTGTTTACTTTTAGGGTTTCTTCTTTCCTGTTGAAGTTGTCCAGGTGTTTGTGGATTTCAATAGCTTCTCTGTAGATTCTGACATGATAGTTGTTGTTGGTCCAGAATTTCTGTGTTTTTAAATAACATTTTGTGTCCAGGTTGGTTTATCACATGTTCTGCTACTGCTGATTTTTCTAGCTAGCCCAGTCTGCAGTGTCTCTCATGTTCCTTGATTCATCTTTGCACACTGTGTTTAGTGGTCCCTATGTAAATGTGTCCACAGCTGCATGGTATGCGGTAAACTCCTGTAGCTGTGAGAGGGTCTCGTTTGTCCTTCGCTGAGCATAGCATTTCTTGGATTTTCTTTTGGTCTGTAAATTGTTTGGAGGTTGTTTCCTTATCAGTTTCCCTATTCTGTCTGTGACTCCTTTGATGTATGGTTTGATTTCCAGCAGACAATGGACCATTAGCCAAAAAGACACTAATCTTCCTTGCATATCTCCACCTGGAAACTAGCCATTCATGTACAGAATTTACATATCCTCTCCAACAGGGGTTCACAGTATATAAACCCCACACACACTCCTACCCAACCATTCTCTGAAGATGCCAGCCACAGATGCAGACAAAACATCCCAAATTAACTCTTCCAGAAAACAGCCTCACAGCCCAGGAAAAAAAACAAAGAAAATCTATGGATGCTGGCCATGGAAGCCTTCGACTTCACAAAGGTAAAATTCTTTCATTTGGACTACAAGTGTGGCAAGTAATACCTAAATTGTACCTGAAGGTTTTTCCAGGGATTTCCCAAGTGCAGGGACTTCTTGAGAAAGTCAGTGGTTTCTGCCTAAGAAAGGGGCAACTTGGATGTCAAGGGAAGTTACTTTTCTGTTGCTAATGAAGTTGACATTTTATTACCTGTCTTTTGTA
Source organism: Gambelia wislizenii (assembly GCA_030847615.1). Lineage (NCBI taxonomy): Eukaryota > Metazoa > Chordata > Lepidosauria > Squamata > Crotaphytidae > Gambelia > Gambelia wislizenii. Next base: position 494,928,759 of record JAUMIR010000001.1, on the reverse strand, counting down.
CCTTTGTCCCTGGTCTTCACATGGCCAAGAAGGGGATTGGCCTCTGCCTGCATGGAGATCCCTCCAGAACAACTGAACTACAACAGAAACAACATCTGATGCAAAATGTAGGCCAGTGACTCTAACATTATCACTTTTTGTCTCCTGTATGATTTTTTAAACATCTTTTGCCTGATGAAGAAGCCAGTGAGCTTCAAAAGCTTGCATGATGTATTTTCTGCTTATTGGTTGGCCAATAAAAGTATTGACTCCTTTGTGGATTATGAACTTTGTTGTATTTTGATGCATGACTAACAGGGCTACCCCAAATGTGTTTCTGGCTTCAGGAAAATGTATATTGGGAAAAGGGACAATACTAATCAGACTGCTGGAAGTCACTATGTGCAACCTCTGCAGCTCACCCCGTTTTGGAAAGTTTGCTTCTGCATAACCTTGGGGGGCAAGGGGGAAGAGACTGCCAGAGGAGTTTGGGGACCAAGAACTTTGCTAATACTGTACAAGAGCAGTTGAACAAGCCTAAATATGTGATAAGGAAACAGCAGCAAAAATGATTTAAAAAGGAGTATCATCAGAGTTTTCAGTCACTGAAAGCCTGTATCAAAAGATAAGTAAATCTCAGTCAGTGCTTATAAAAGCTTATTGTTAAACATAATGCCAAAACTTGGCTAGGATAGCAATGGGCAAGAAACAAATACAAAATGCTATTGTACTCTCTTTGAAGTGGAAAGATGCCATGGGAAAATTTACTGTTTTTTTTTAAGCTGCTCATTTGTTCAATCAAGTATTATCCATCCTCACCCAACCCCATTTTCAGATTCTCTTTATCCTTTTCAAGTCTCCTGTGTTACCTTGGGCAGTAGGAGTTTATAATAATACCACAGTTCTGCAGGCTTCAGAGATGCAGAGCAATCCCTTTAATAAAAATTTACTACAGGGTTATCCTAACCTTTGCATCAGGTGCTGGGGGAAAGACTGCATTGGGTAATACCTAAGGAAGTCTTCCCACTGATCTCAACTGTTAGTGTAATGGGGAAGGAGACAGTTTCCCTCTTATTATTATTATTATCTGCTCTCAAAAACCATTCTGACAGGTGGGGGAGGTTAAAATGGAAAGACTTCCACTTGCTTAACATTGGATTTCATCTGTTCACAGCTACAGCAGAGTCTTTCCCAAAGTTCTGATCATCTAGGACCAAACTGGAATTTATGAGGGAAAGGTGGGGTTCTGGAATCTTCTCTGAAATAAGCACAGCTGGGGGAAATTGTTGGGAGGGGGTGTATTGTTTGTCTGCTGCACCTTCTCTGCACTTGCCAACTCTCTGTTCCCACTTTCTTGTTACCTCATCAAAGTGCACCATTGAGATCCGTATACTGAGATGATGGCTTGTTGTATATTGAAGCACACAGGCTATTGTTGTTGTTTCTGACTTAAAATTGAAGGCACTAGCCTAAATCCATTGGCTAGTGCCAATCAGTGTAGACACACTGAAGCAATGCAAATTATAGAAAGATTGTCTTGCTATTCAGCAGTTGATTTAATGGTCTGTTGTAGCTGGAACTAATAGTTGGATTTATTTTCACTATCTAAAACAGGGTGAGCAACTTCTAGGAGGTGGAGAGCCCTAAAATCCCCCTCCTCGGTTTTTGGGAGCATGAAACCCACTTTTCCCACCTTCAGAAGTGTCTACAGAGCTGTGTTTGGCCATTTTGAAACATTTTCTGCCCCCCAGTAACAATTTTAAAACAGCCAGGTGAACAGAAATGGCCAATCACGTGAGCCATACTTTGACCACCTCAGATCTAAAAACTGACTACTGTATTTTGAAAGAGTCAGAATGACCTGCCCACAAAGGATTCTACCCATGTGTTTCTGCATGAATTATGTACCTGGCCTGGCTGTGCCTCTTTTTCAGAAAGCTCAGAGCAATAACTCATGCAGAGTTTTTTTTTTTAGAATATTGCTTCCTCTGAAAATGGGTAATTCTGCTGCCCCTCTGTCTCAGGTCATAGAATCATAGAATTGTAGAGTTGGAAGAGACTACAAGGACCATTCAGTCCAACCCCCTAACATGCAGGAAATCACGATCAAAGCATCCCTGAAAGATGGTCATCCAGCCTCTGTTTAAAAACCTCCAAGGAAGGAGACCCCACCACGCTCCGAGGGAGTGTGTTCCACTGCCGAACAGCTCCTACTGTCAAAAAGTTCCTCCTAATGTTGAGGTGGAATCTCTGTTCCTGGAGCTTGCACCCATTGCTCCGTGTTCCAGTCTCTGGAGCAGCAGAAAACAAGCCTGCTCCATCCCCAATGTGACAACCCTTCAAATACTTAAACAGGGCTATCATGTCGCCTCTTAACCGTCTTTTTTCCAGGCTAAACATACCCAGCTCCCTAAGTCTTTCCTCAGAAGGCATGGTTTCCAGACCTTTCACCATTTTAGTCGCCCTCCTCTGGACACGCTCCAGTTTGTCAATACCCTTTTTGAAATGTGGTGCCCAGAACTGGACACAGTATTCTAGGTGAGGCTTGACCAAGGCAGAATAGAGTGGTACTATTACTTCCCTTGATCTAGACACTATACTTCTATTGATGCAGCCCAAAATCGCATTGGCCTTTTTAGCTGCTGCATCACACTGTTGACAGGTCAGTCATACCTGTTTCTCTCAGTGACCAAGGTCAATTGGAAAATGGGAATATCAAAGTTGTAAAGTATGCAGCTGCCCAGTGAACCATTGTTTGCAGGGCAGAGTTGAGGAAGGATGAAACTGTAGGGACCCACTGAGCAGTATATCATAAGAGAGTCACCCAGCTCTGGATGGAAAAGCTATCATCCTGCTCCCCCTTCCATCATTAGGTTTGTTTGCCATTTATTTATTTATCCATTTATTTATTTGCTACCTTCTGGCTTCCCTGCAGCTGCCTGATCCTTGAAGACAGCAGACCTCAGAACTTGAGACACAAAGCAGATACCAATGTTTTCCCAAATACTAGAGTTATGTGTTTATGACTAGTTCTGTCTGGGGGTGGGGAATGTACCATCATGCCTTTTTTATTTTCTCAGAATTAGTATTTGCCTGTTCTAGGGCACTGGTGTTTTTTTTAATGGTTCTATCTTTATTTGGCCTCAAACAGACTTTCCAGTTAATGGTTCCATTTTTTAAAGACTATATAGTAGGACCCCTGTATCCACTAGGGATTGTTTCTGAGGGGGAGCGTGGATACCAAAAACCGTGGATAATAGCAAACACCATTGAAAATAATGGGACTTCAGGTTTAAAATACTACAGAGTTGCCTTGGAGGACCTAGAAAATGGCTAGAGAGGACACATTTTCTAGGAAGACACTATGGTAGGTGTGCTGTTTTGTGTCCCGTGGATAATGAATCAGTGGATAATGAATCGGTGGATACGAGGGTCCTACTGTATATGTTTTTGTGTTGCCATTCAGTGCTGGTTTGGCTTGACTCCCAACTGACCTTCGTGGTGCTTATTGTTCTCCTGTTTCTTAGGTGGGGTACCGCAGCTTCCTCTTGATCCCTAACTTCCCACTTGTGAGACACCACAGCATTCATTCACCTTGTGATGTCCCTTTCCACACTGAACAGCACTGGCATCTACCTGTGAGGGTAAGGTAAGTCCATCAAACCACAGCACAGTGATTTGAAGGGGTGTCACTTTTTTTCAATATCCTCATTGAATGGCTTGGAAAAGCTGCACAATGAGCATTGAAAACTTCATAGTGGACTTGCAGTTACCTCCACAGGGAAACTCCAGTGCTGTTCAGGAATGGAAGGCTTGTTATAGACAGTGCATGCTGGGATGTTCCTTTCTTTCTTTTGTGAGGGTCTGAACAGCAGGCAGCATCTGCTAATCCAGTCACCAGTGGCCTTTTCTCCTGGTCAGGGAGTGCAAGGAGGGGGAATTAGTAATAACTCTTAAGGTTACCTGCCATTTCTAGTTCATGTTTTAGAGTTGTCCATTATTATTTTTCCAGTACAGTTGTGTGCTTATGTACCTGCAAACTAACAGGCACTGGATGAATTTGTTTATCCTGCTGATGCATGCCTGTTGTTTTTCTGCGCTTTGAATTTACCAGATAAGCATTTCATGGAAAAGTATGATAGATGAAACTGTTAGTAACCGATTTTCCCACAAAGTCAGTGCCATTTCTCTCACTAAAATTTATTTGCAGTGGTTTTTTTCCCTATATTTTCTATGTTCATCCTTTGTTTTAGCAAGTGTTCTGCAAATGCTGTTGGTGCCCCTTTTCCAAATTTCACTTTGAAGCTTGGTGTTTTTGCTTTTAGTTATCTACCATCTCCCTCCCTTCTCCCTCCATTCTCTGTTCAAATGGAGAGGATATAAGGAGAATGCAGAGGCTGCAGGGCTTAAACGCAAACGGTCTGAAGGTACAGTAATTGCAGATTTGTCTTCTTGTCTTCTTGTGTAGGAAGCTTTCCGTTGTAGCTAGCATCTTTTGATGTAGTGTTGTAGATAGGCACATGCTCCCCTGTCTGCATGGTTTTGATAAGTACTCTCTCCCAAAGTTAAGAAGGAGGAAGAAAGCACTGTGGGTCTCTGTGAGATCATCAGTGCTTTGTTAAAGGGAAAATTAAAGGCTGACAATCCTCTAACAGTGTCTATTCATAATTCATTAAGGATCTAAAACACTCTGCATTATTTCCTTCAAATAAAAATGGGCCCTTTCGTTAAGGAACGCACAACTGTTTTGGTCAAATTATCTGCAAATTATCAAATCCCTGCCTAGCTCTGATAATCTTTGGATGGTCTTTATCAAATTGCTGTCTCAACCACTTATTTCACAAAATTGTGACATGGAATAATGAAAGCAGAACTACCAAGTGCCTTGCATGAATAGTGTGATACAGATTTATTTGTTAAAAACTCCTATATCCTGCCTCTCTGCCTGATGTCAATTTCCTTTAAGGCCTCTTAACACGAAAAATATAAATGTACTATACTTTTTTAAAAAAAAAAAGTGGTGAAGAATGAAGACTCTGAAGGGAGAGGAATGGGTATTGAGCTGGTTGTCTTTCCTTGCCACTAGGTGTTACACAATTTAGTTCATTGCTTTTGTTTGTTTCCATTCTTGTCTGTTTTGCCTTGAATAACAACTGTTGCACCAAGAAACGAAATAAGGAGTAAAATAGGAATGGTATGTTGATTTTTTTAAAAAGTCCCTTAGTATATATTGACAATCTATTAAAATAGGGGGTTTTGCATTGTTACCACTGCTTGGACTTATTTCAATCTTGTTGCAATCTTGCATTTGTCATCCACTGCTTGGCATGTCCCTGATTCCTTAAACCTGTTTTATCTACCCTCATGATTAACACTTCTAAAGCTAGGTATGTGCCTGCAATAAATAATTTCCTCTTCATAGCCTCCCTCTCTGCATCACACACATGGGTTCTATAACTGCCCAGAGCCCCACTTCAGAACCTGTAGAGCTTCTAGTGCACACTCAGGTGGGTTGCTGCTCAATTCTACTTTGTCACAGCAGTTATGTCTCCACTTGGTGGGTTTATTTGCCTCATTGCCATACAGCAGCAGCATAATCCTCAGACTAATTGTTAAGTATTCAAGGAAAGACACACTTGCCCTTTGCTGACCATGATGCAATTACAAATCTTTATCACTCCTAGCCTTCCCAGCACTACAATCTTGGACAAATAATAGGCAAAAGTTTTTAATATCAAAGGCAAACATGCATTTAGAAATCTGCAAATAGGAATATAGCTGAGGGGAGAAATACAGTTTAGAATGGAGAAGCAGCAGGCAGAGAAAAAGTTAATCCACTTTGTAACTTCACATTTACTTCCCCGCAAATCTGCTTTTTCTAAAAAAGAGAAAAGAGCCAGCAAGAGTTGTTCACATGCAAATATCTGTAACATCTAGTTCAGCACTTCATAATATATGATCTAAACGTTTATCAGCAAGTTCTAAGATTCATTAGTACTTGCCTGCCTTTCCACATACTTCTCTGCTTTTTCTCCAGAACAATTCCACCTAAGTCTTTCATATTTGCTACACAGAGGAGTCATCTTGTTTCACTCTGTTCTGCTATGGAATTACTGCACTAGGCTATAAATACTTTAGACACCTTGAGGAAGGCACCAGATTTTTAGAAATGCAGGCAGCTGTGTGCATCAGAGAGACTTCCTGATTCTTTGGGAAACAAGGGAGGGAAAGTATCTGAATAGACACTCCCCAGTTCTAAATGAGCAAATACACGCTCCTGCTGAATGTGGTAAATTACCTATCTAAGATGCATAAACTAGTCTTTACTTATATGCAGGTTGTGTATATTCTGCAAACTCTACCTACTCCTAGCCATGTGAAAACCAAACTACATGCACTAAAAGGAGTGTAAATTTTAATATTGATATTTCATAACTCTGTTGAATGCTGAAACGCAGAGTAAGAAAATCAGGTGGAACAAGGAGGCTTACAATCTGTGACCAATGGAAGTTTGCTCACCTTTGTGGTTTCTGAGCTTTTATCAACACATAAATAAATATCAAAGCTGGAACAACATTACCAGACTTGAATGGGATCTTTTCGGTGCTCTCTCGGTGTCTTTTAAACTAGTAGAGGAAGCCCCCACTTATCTGACAGGTCAGAGACCAGAGTGGAATCTGTTGAAAAGTGGAACCCAAGTTTTTAAAATTTGCAAATGCACTGTGGCCACTGAAGCATGTAAAATAATACATACATATCACTTTTGAATGCATGCAAAAGCTTAATTAACATTATATATATAAAATTATAGAGTTGGAAGAGACCACAAGGGCCATCTAGTCCAACCCCCTGCCATGCAGGAATACCCAATCAGAACACCCCTGACAGATGGCCATCCAGCCTCTGTTTAAAAACTGCCAAAGAAGGAGACTTGACTAGACTCCGAAGCAGTGCATTCCACTGCCGAACAGCTCTTACTGTCAGGAAGTTCTTCCTAATGTTTAGGTGGAATCTCTTTTCCTGGAGTTTGAGTCCATTGCTCCGTGTCCTAGTCTTTGGAGCAGCAGAAAACAAGCTAGCTCCCTCCTCAGTATGACATCCCTTCAGATATTTAAACATGGCTATCATGTCCCCTCTTAACCTTCTCTTCCCCAGGCTAAACATACCCAGCTCACACACACACACGTGTGGTGCAAGCAGTCCCAAGTGAGCCTTGTAAGCAAGAAAAAACTGAAGAAAGAGTGGAAACCCTTTAGAATTAATGAAACTTGTCTGTAATTTCCAAGCATTGAAAGAGCGAGGCATCGGAAAGCAGGGAAAGCCTGTATATAAAATGCAGTCGGACCCTGTATCCATGGGGATTCGGTTCCTGGACTTACTGTGGATACTGGAAGCTGTCTATATCAGTGAACCTTATTAAAATAAAGGACTTTTTGTTAAAAAAAAAAACCATATAGTTGTGTTGGAGGACCTGGAAGATGCCTAGAGAGAACACCTCTCTAGGCATTTTCCAGTACAACTCCTGTGGTATGTGTCCCTGTTTTGTGTACCGCGGGCGTTGGTTCTGTAGATACAGGTCTGACTGTATTCTTATGATTCCAAGGTACAAGTAGAGGCAGCCTGCAGATTCATAGAATACACACAGCCACATGCTTGCTTTTGTGTGTCTTTTCCCTTCTTGGCTTTTTAATCTTCCTGGCTTTGTGAGGGGTTTTGTCCCACCAACCTTAAGCTAAAGACAGTCTTCTTTGCTACAGCTATTCATAGTTTGAAGTTGAGTCGCAACCACGTCGACTGGCACAGCGTGGATGAAGTGTACCTCTACAGTGATGCAACAACTTCTAAAATTGCAAGAACTGTTACTCAAAAGCTGGGTTTTTCCAAAGGTAAGGCTGTTTACGTTTTTAACGCATGCTGATAAAATATCCCTCCTCTTTCCAGTAGTTTCTGTTCTGTGAAGGAAAGACCAGTCCATATAGAGTTTGAGGACTGAAACAGGTATTTTTATTCATTGCACTCACACATGAAAGCTGTTCAAAAAGATGTTGGCTCTTCTTCCAAAAATAGACTGGAGCCTCTCTGTTTTTACCCAGTTCTTGTAGTTAAGGGGATTGTGTGAAATCTGTGGTAGTAGGCACCAGGCTGATATTGTCCTGTTCTCTTGAGCCTCTCTTGAGTCAGATAAGGACCTGCTTTTTCTTATAACTGCTGTTCACCAGTGCTGTTATGTATATTTTAGACTTTTAGGCTGCAGTGTTCTAAACTGGCTTGAAGGCATGTGTTTGTATTATGTAAAACTACACATAAGCCACCCTGAGGATCAACCTTGCTGGAAAAGAATGTTTAAAATAAACAGAGGAGAAAAGCTTTTGGGGGAAAACAGCTGTTGATTTCCAGTACCAACCTTAAGTACAAACACTGGCATGCTGATTCCTGACTCTGCTTAAACCATTCCTGGAGTGGTGTGAAAGAGACTGGGGAGGGGGAAACAACTGAAATGTTTCCTTTCTAGTGAAAAACAACTGAAAAGAGATGGGGGAGGGAAAAACAACTGAAATGTTTCATTAGCTTAATAATAGCACACGACAAAATAAAAGTACACCCCTAGCCTGGTTTGAACAATCATAGCTCAGTTTAGTAAGCTAAGTCATAAATGAGTTATTTGTCCAAACACATAACTTCTTTGCTTATTGTGCTGATCTGGAAGTCTCTAATTAACAGAAATTTCCCCTTTCTTCCAAACTGAGGAACTCTGGTTATCAGCTTGAGAACAAACCAACCATGGAGGCAGAAACAGCACAAATTCACATGTGTCAGAAAGATATGTGTCTGCAGACAAATAATAAACAATTAAACATAAAAGTCAACAACAGAACTAAATAATAATTTGGTCTCATTAGAAATAAGGGGCTGTGTTAGGTAGTCTTGCCTGCTAATAAATGTCTGATCTACAAGAAGATGTAAAAGACCAAGTTTACTGAAGTACAATTAGCCATGCAAATAAATCATACACATTTCCAGACCCTTTTTCCATAAGAGGTCTGTGTGTGTGTGAAAGAGAAAGAATGTACAGAAGCATCTCTGCCGGATCACCTGGAGAACACTTTTACTTGCCACAGGAGGTGAAGGCAGAGGCCTTTTGAGCCTGAATTAAGCAGTGACAATTGCTTTTCTGCAGCTTCAAGCAGTGGAACAAGACTTCATAGAGGCTACGTTGAAGAAGCTACACTAGAAGACAAGCCATCACCAACAACTCACATTGTGTTTGTTGTGCATGGCATAGGACAAAAAATGGACCAAGGAAGGATTATCAAAAACACTGCCATGTAAGTGCTTCATTTCCCTTCCTTCACAGTCTTTCAGGGGTAACTGTGTGTTTCCATTTTTAGAAAGTGTGCTGCTTTAAAATTGTGAATTGTCTTGATGCGAGTCAGTCCTTTTTTTTTAACCCTGTCTTCTAATTTTTAAGCTGCAAGTCTTTTGGAAAAGATATTATGAATGTTAGTTAGGTATAGAGTAATGCATTATATACTTATTTGTTTATTTAGAGTATTTTACCCCAACCTTCAGCCAAAAAGGTTGCATCTCAACTGCAGTGGCAGTTGAGATGGAGGGAGAGTCTTTCATCAGCTGCTGGAGATGTAATTTAGTACACTGTGTTTGCTGCATTCCATTTTGTAGTATTTCTTCATTTAAAAAATCTTCTGAAGGTAGACTTGCCCCAGTATCCCCTGAAAGCCACATTAGTGACATCTTTGCTGGAGAAAATAAAAAAACCCAATCCTCATCAGACTGTAGTGTGTTGGATGAGGATGATGATGATGGTGATGATGATTATTTCTGGCCAATGTTTTGTGTTCCATTTTTGGGCAAGGTGGTTGTGTGAATGACATTTTCAATCAGGACTTCAGTCTTTTTGTATGAAGGGACTATATAGACCTCCTTTTCAGTTCTAGGCCTCATTTTAACACAAAATAGGCCTTGGTGGACAGTCTACATTGGGGGCTAGCCATTGCACCACTCTGTGTTACATACTATTGACTGTAATACTTTCTGGAATTCTTTTCTAAGTAGAGGTGCTGTTAATAGTGATTTCTTACCCTGGAGGACAGGTTCTAGGAAGTGGTATCAGGAGGACTTCTACTAGATACTTGGCCTGTGATGTCCTGCAGAGTTCTGTTTTGTGTTCCTTGCTAATGAGCCTATCATGAAACCATTGAGGAAGAACATGCAGAGAATTGGGAGACTTACTAATTGGGTCCAACTTATCTTTGGAACCACCTCCTCCCATACAATCCTCCCCGCATACTCCGGTCCTCTGGGAGGAATTTACTTCAGCCACAAAAATCTAGGCTGTCTGCAACCTCCCAAAGGGCCTTTTCAGTAATCACCCCCAAATTATGGAATGGCCTCCCGAACGAGATCTGTCAGATGACGAGCTTGAGTAGCTTTAAAAAAGCACTAAAGACGGATCTCTTTCGGCAGGCCTTTCCTGATTAGATCCCTGCCTCAGGAGCTGCGTCTCCTGGCCGCTTTTAGTCTTGGTTGTACTTGTTTTTTATGTGATTTTAGTTAAGTGATTTTTAATTTTATACTAGTATAATATCTTTTTGTGGGGGTGGGTGGTGGTTAGGGATTTTAGTCAGCATTGTTGCATTTTAATTGTTGTAAGCTGCCCCAATTGTTTTTAACAGAGGGGCTGGGTAAAAATAAATTTTATTATTATTATTTATTATTGTTATTGTTAATTAGCAGATGACATGCAATCCTCATTCTTTGGATTGATAGGAATCAGTACAGAATACAACGGTACAGAATACAACTGAACTTTCTAACTAGAACTAATTTCAGGGAGCGTGTACAGTCGTCCCTCAACTTTCACAGGAGTTGGGGCAGAGGAGCCCCATGAAAGGGGGAAAGTCTTTAATGTAGGCCTGCTATTTTTTTTTCCTTACAGAACACTTCTCTAGGCATTTGTAGGTCCCTCCAGCACGATTCTATGGTCCGGCGGAAATTGACCAAAGAATTGTGCTGGAGGACCTAAATGCCTTGAGAAGTATTCTCCCTGGGAATCTCTAGGTCTGCCAGCATGACTCTATGGTCAACTTCTGGTAGAAGCATATCACAGAATCGAACTGGAAGGCCTAGAAAATGCCTAGAAAGAACATACATATTTAGCAATCTACGAATAATCAAATCTGTGAATGCTTAACCTGAAAATGTGGAGGGAAGACTGTAATTATCTTCACTGTTCCTTCTTCTGTTTCGGGTGTATTTAAGGTGCTGGTTGTTACTTTTTTAAAGCTGTAGAATCTAGGGCTTTAATGGTTTGGGTACATAATCAGCATACCTTAAGGACTGTCTTCTTGTCTTTGAATTGTGCTCACCTCTTGCAGTCAGGTTGAAAGGCTTTTGTGCATATCTTGGCATCAAATGAGTCTCAGTTGGTGAGGACAGCATGCAGATTTTGGAACTTCCTGCCCTGTGGCATTCACCTTGACTCCCTGCCACTGAAAATATTTCTTTTTAGGCAAACATTTTTATTATTTTTGTCTCTTGGATAGTTTCCCCGCCTATTTTGCCATATTTTGACTATTTATTGTGATTTTAGTTTCTTTTATTGTTGATAAAGACATGTCCATTTAGATAGACTTTTGGCTTTTAATCTGATTCACATGCTGAGGTAGGTTTTAACTAGTTTATTTCTATATTGACAGCTGTTATCTTGTTCTCCAGAGCTATTCATTCTGAAATGTATAACTATGTTCTTCTTCATGTCTCTGTGACATAAATGGGTTATCTGTGCCTGCACAGTGCATCGTTCAGAACCTTCTAACGCTATTACATAAGGTTTATGGCAGCACCTTTGGGTACCTCATCCCCTCAATTCCCGCCTAAACCCTCAGTTCCTTTTCATCCACTGCTACAGACACATAGAAGGAACTGTTCTGAGCTTTATTCTCTCTGGATTTTGATTCTTGCACTGTTCTTGATGTGCTTTAGATTGTGATTCAGCTTTGGTATTTGTCCTTCTGGTTATCAGACTTCATTTGGTTTTTGGGTAGGTGAATTCTTTCAGATAGTTATTTGGATGGTTGTTTGCCTCAGCTTGGTTTGACTAGGATTGTTTGATTCCTCTTTGGCTGTGTCCTTTTCCTCCATTAGCCTATTATGGCTTCTTCAGGTTCTTCTAAAAAGTGTACATCCTGCAGGGTTAAGATCCATAAGAGGGATGGGCATTGATGGTACCTCTTAAGCTTAGGCAAAGGTCACAACATGGGATCTTTTACCCATTGTAAAACCTTCACAGGAATGCAAGTACTGATCTTCCAGACTCAAGGCACTATTGTATGAGCAGACCTTGTCAGGCTCTGCAGAGCCTTCATCAGCTTCTGCGTCCGTCCCACCTCAATCTTCCATAGCCCAGACTGCTTCTGGATTGTTGGTTCATCTAGCAGTCAAGAGATCTTTGCAAGAGGTGGGTTCTCTATTGGGATTAGCAAAGGATGGCTCTAAACGCTGTGCTACTACCTCTGCCTCTTGTTCTAAGGATTCTTCTGTACCTGCCACATCTCATGGTACTGACACCCAGCCTGAGGTGCCCTCAACACCAGGTTGTTCTCTTGACTTGGAGTGCTCCACTGATGTATCTAAGCACAGGAGTAAGAAAAGGTGCCACAAGAAAAAGAAGAGGTCGTTGCATGCTGAGGATTCTCAAGTAGCATCATCTTCCCCATGTCAGCCCACCTCGGAGCAGGCTCGACATTTGTCCAGGGCTGAATCGGGAAGTCTCTGTACTGATTGAGGTGGATTCAGTTCATTCTTCCCCTACACTTGATTATCAGAATAGACTTCACCCTCAGGAATCCTTCTGGATCACTCAAATTGGTTCTCCATTGGAGGATGAAATTGTTGACTCCTCTTTTGTGCAGAGTCAGAGATCGCCTATTCCAGTACCCTCTGTTAAAGAAGTTTCATCTCTGGCACAGGTTTTGGAGAATGATTTACCACCTGTTCCACCTCTACCTCATCATTCATGCTGTCAGCCCAGGTCTCCTTCCTTTACTGACACCTCCTATGGAAAGAGATTCCCTTCTTCTTCCAGATCTCATACGCCCTGGAACAAATCACCTCTGCATCATCAGCATCACTATGGATCTGTTGATTGAACACATGGGCGTATTTTTGAGGGTCATGACCATAGAGGGCATGGTCAGTACAAGTCTCATTGTCATTCATCTTGTTTCCAGTATGAGCAATCTCCATCATGTGGCTATGATTATGAAGATTCTGATTATGAATGGCATCAACACATCGTACTTACCCAACTTACTTTCATTATGATTTGCCATACCATCACCATTTGCAACCATGGCATCAACATGGTTATCATGTTGATGGGCAACCAAAATGGTTAAAGGTCTGGAAGCCATGTCCTATGAGAAGCAGCTTAAGGAGCTGGGTATGTTTAGCCAGGAGAAGCAAAGGTTAAGAGGTGACATGATAGCAATGTTTAAATATTTGAAGGGATGTCATACTGAGGATGGAGCAAGCTTGTTTTCTGCTGCTCCAGAGATTAGGACATGGAGCAGTGGGTTCAAACTACAGGAAAAGAGATTCCATCTAAACCTTAGGAAGAACTTCCTGACAGTAAGTGCTGTTAAGCAGTGAAATGTACTGCCTGGGAGTGTGGTGGAGTCTCCTTCTTTGGAGGTTTTTAAACAGAGGCTGGATGGTCATCTGTCGGGAATGCTTTGATTGTGTATTCCTCCATGGCAGGGGGCTGGAATATATAGCTCTTCCAGCTCTATGATTCTATCACAGCCCTTCTCGAGACCAGTACCAACTGTACCCAGCAGGCAGAGGTCTCCAGCTCAACATTAGCGTGATGAAGAGCCCCCCACTTCTCAGACTAATGTACTGGTTCAACGTTCCAGCCCTGTGACACATTATCCACAACAATGTATGGAAGAAAGAACTGATGAACCAGATGAGCGGAGGATACCTCCACCTGTTCCTCCTCGAGGTCAGTCTTGGGTTCAGGAGACCTCTCTGTCTTCTTGGGTTACCCCACAGTCCTCCATATCAGAAGTTTCAGATACTGACTCTTCTTCCTCTGATATGCCTCCAGTACACTCTCCTTTGAGGGGTTTAGGAGAGCACGTCAGTCGACTTCTACTGATGATCACACTTTTGTGGCTCAGGTGGTACAAATAGCATGAGCTTTGGAGTTAGAACTTAAGCGATCCATTGCCATAGCTTCTTATCAAGGAAGTCAACACCCTCTTGGAAAAAGGTGCTGTCAGACCTGTAACAAGATCATCAATTCCATGGTGTGTGTTTTTTCTCCTGCTATCTTGTCGTGTCCAAGAAGAACAGAGGTTTTTACCTGATCTTGGATTTTCAGTACGTCATTTTTTACATACAGCCCAGGTGATTCTGAATGGTAACTCTTGGTTCCATCCTTCCTCTGTTGCAAGAAGGAGATTGTTTTGCCATGTTGGATTTGAAGGATACATATTTTTGTATCATAATCCAGGTATCGCACAGGCACTACCTTTGCTTTGCTGTGGGAAGAAGGGTTTTTCGGTTTTGCGTCCTTCTTTTCGGACTATCTACCATTCCTCAGGTCTTTGCAAAGTGTTTGGTGGTGGTGGCGGTGGCGGTGGCAGCTTGGCTCAGGCAACAAGGGGTCATCGTGTTCCCCTACATCGACAACTGACTCTTTGTTGCCCGTTCACAACACAGACTCCTTGACAACATCAATATTATGCTCCGTCTACACAGTTTGTTAGGCCATGTTGTCAACTGGGAAAAGTCACACCTAGACATCGCAGACTGTAAAATGCATTGGTACGATACTGAACTCTCATGTAACGATGGCCTACCTCTTGGACAAGCAATACCAGTCTCTTCTCAGAGCCACACTGAGTTGTCGACACAATTGCAGGGTGGCCTCAACAACTGTTCAGGTGCTGCTTGGGTTCATGGCCTCCCCCACTTCGGTAACATGGATGGTGAGACTCAGATGCATTCCTTACAAGCCTAGTTCCTGTCATGCTTTGATTCTGTGACAGACAGAGAAGACGGACAGATACAGAGAAGTGTTCATCAATCTCTAGCATGGTGGGTTGATCCTGCGAATGTACTGGCTGGTATGCTCTTTCAGCGTCCGCAGCCCAAGATAGCTGTTACAACCAATGCTTCCATGTAGGGATGGAGAGCTCATATGGAAGTCTTCTCAGTACAGGGACATTGGTCGACAGAAGAAGCTATTCTCCACATCAACACTTTCAATATGCTTGCTGTGGAGAAGCTGTTTCGGGCCTTCAAGACTCTTCTGTAGAACAAGGTCGTTCAGGTAGTTACCAAGAACACCACAGTAATGCATTACCTGAATAAACAAGGCTGAATGAAATCTGACACCTTGTTTCATTTCATGTTCTGTCTATGGGACTAGTGCATTGAAAGGAACAGGCACATCACAGCAATCCATATTCTGGGTGAGGAGAATGTCCTGGCAGATGTTCTCAACATGGCTTCGGTTTCATGTCATGAATGGAAGCTCCATCCCAATATTCTGACGACAGTCTTCGGTACATGGGACAGTCCAGAAGTAGACCAATTTGCCACCTCCCCCAAATGACCAGTGTTGGAATCTCTGTTCCAGGGCTTATTGGGGAAAGGACTTGCATAGCAATGCCTTTCTTTTTCATGGCGGGGTGGTGGTGGCCTCGTGTAGATCTTTTCTCCATTCCTCCCCATCACCAGGGTAATAGTTAAGATTCAGAGACACGGTGAGGTGCAATTTGATCACCCTTTGGTGGCTCAGACAGCTGTGGCTTACACCCCTATTACACCTGTCTCGAGGCAACCATTTCAAGCCTCCATACCATCCAGAACTCCTCACGATTCACAACAGGCAGGTGAGGCATCCAGACTTGGGATGCTTCTACACTGTAGAAATAATGCAATTTTACACCACTTTAGCTGCCATGGCTCCATCCTACAGAATCTATAGTTACAAGAATCTTCATCTTTCAGTCTCTGGTCCAACACTTCAATGGAGTTTAGAGATTGTGCTATCATAACTATCCAGGAAGTCCTTTGAACTTATGGTAACTTGTGATGTCCACCTTCTTGCATGGAGTCAGCCTTTTTTGGTGGTGATTTTTTTTCCCCAGGAGAGTGGGAGAGCTATGTGCTCTCAGAGTGGATCAACCTTACCTTCAATTTTGTTGGGACAAGGTGGTTCTCAGGTCAGATTATTTTTTTTCCTATCCAAGGTAGCTTCAGTCTTCTTCATCAATCAGGACATTGTGTTGCCTGCGTTGATACAAAATCCTACTTCAGACATGGAATGGGCCCTTCGTTGCCTGGATGTCAGATGGTCCCTAGCCTTTTATGTGGACAGAACTGCAGGATTCCGCAATTCTCAAAGTCTCTTTGTCTGCTATTCTTCAAAGAGGAAGAGGTTGCCGGTTTCTTCACAGTGATTTTTAAATTGATCACCAACAATGGTCCGCCCTGACCTCACATCAGGAGGCATGGAGATGCACTATCCACAATGCTGCAGCCTTATTTGAGAACTCACACCAAAAAAGTCTTGAAGAGAAACGACAACGCAGAAAGAATCACAACCTGGAAACATCACCCAAGGAGACCTTCTGCTGTGCTTTCTGCAACTGGACTTGTCTATCTCGGATTGGCCTTTTTAGTCATCAGCACGCTTGCAGAAAACGCGGGATGAGTCCTTCCTGAATCTTCGTTTGCGAAGAAAAGCCAAAGGGGGGGGGTGTTAAGCCATTCATCTGGTCTATGAACTGTCCAGAAAGGATCCTCCAGTCCATGTCTGTAGCCACTTCACAAGGGCTATATCTGCTTCATCTGCCTTTCTGAAGGGTGTGTCACTGGAACAAATGGGTAGAGTGGCTATGTATCACACAGCCTTTGACCTTCATTTCTCACTACAGACTGGGTGCACGGTCCAGGGCTGATGCTGTTTTGGGGAGAGCAATGTTGTTACCCTGCTTAGCATGACACTTCCTCCTCCTATGGTTAGTAACTTGCTAATCTCCCATTTGTCTGTCACAGAGACCACAAAGAAGGACAGGTTGCCTACCTGTAACTGTAGTTCTTCAAGTGGTCATCTGTGAATTCACACAATCACCCAAGGGTGGGCAGGGTTACTGCCAAAAACTTTTATGTAGTAGCTCTAGAAGGATCCAAATGATGCACTGTGCAGACACAGATAACCCATTTGTGTGGGTTCACAGATGACCTATAGTCACAGCTATGCAACCTGTCCTTCCTTAGGATGGCAAACAATTCTATTTTAGTACCAATCTGGGCAAAAATGCTGTTTTGATTTAAGTCCTTTGGTCACAAGGGAACATGACAGGGTTTACTTATATTAGTGAGTGGAAAGATAATAGTTGAAACAGTGAATAAAATGTGAAGATACCAGCCACAGATGCAGGCAAAACGTCAGAAAGAAACTATTCCAGAACATGGCCTCGCAGCCCGGGAAAAAAACCAAGGAAAATCTATAGTGAATAAAATATTTGATAATTAGTATTATGGCTGTATAGCAGGAGCAAAACTCTGGCCTTTAAACCAATTGCAAGGTTAACTAGAGGAGAATATTCTAATCAGGAGCAAAAAGTGTTGAATCCTTTGCCCTAGAACTCTGCACTTCAGTCAATACCCAGCCTAGTTTAGAGAAAGAATTATTGTATGGAAATTAATTGCCTTTGATCATCTTTAATCTAGTAATGATATTCTCATATTTTAAAAATTCAGGGCCCAGGGAGTAGATGTGGAGACATATGGGATATTTGCTGTTGTTTTATTTTGTTTATAGCCTGGCTTTTTCCAAGCTCTGAGACACAAGGTGACTTACAAAATTAAAATATTCAAATAAACATTTGCATCACTAAAACATACACATGTTCAAATATAATTAAAATATCAATAGAATTAAGAGCATTTAACAAATATACCCATTAAAAAGCCATAAATATGAATAAATGCAGTAGATTCTTAACAGTCTTGTCCTTGTAAACTGTTGGCCCCCAAAGACCCATGGGGTCTTCACTTAATTATGAGTGCTGTTATTAGGGGGGAAAGCAGGATATAAATTAGTACTATAGGTAGAGTGTCCCTTATCCCAAATGCTTGGGACCAGAATGTTTTGGATTTTGGATTTTTATTTTTATTTTGGAATGCCTATATTTGCATATATATACATAATGAGATATCTTGGAGATGGGACCCAAGTCTAAACACGGAATTCATTTGTGTTTCATATACACCTTATACACATAGCCTGAAAGTAATTTTATACAATTGTTTACTATGACATAACCTGTTTTACGTGTAATTTGTTCCTCTTGAGTTTTACTCATGTTCTTCGTAAGTACTGTTGTCTTTTCCTTGTTTATTTTGAATCCTGATACCTCTGCGTACTCATGAATGGTATTTTCTAGTTCGTCTAGTTGATCTAACGGGTTCTCTAAAATAACTACCAAGTCATCTGCATAAGCTTTAATTCTATGTTCAAAACCCTTAATTTTCGCACCTCTGATTTTGCTATTTTCTCTTATGTTTTCTAGTAATATCTCTATAGTTATTATGAACAGCAGAGGGGAAAGTGGGCATCCCTGCCTAGTTCCTGTTTTTATACTTAGCTTGTTGGTCCTTTCTCCATTAACTAACAAATGGGCCGTTTGTTCTGTATATATTAAATCAATCCATTTCATGAATTTCTCCCCCATGCCCATACTTCCCACAACTCCCTTCATAAATGCCCATTTTGCCCTATCGAAAGCTTTCTCGGCGTCTAAAAATAACATTGCCAGTTTTCTTTCATTATGCTGTTCATAATATTCAATCAGATTTATAATTGTCCTAATATTTGCTCTAGCTTGTCTGTCCGGTAGAAACCCGTTTTGGTCTGCATGAATTACCTGGGAGAGGATCTTTTTTAATCTTTGTGCCAGTATCCATACAAATATTTTGTAGTCGCAGTTCAGAAGGGAAATAGGCCTGTAATTTTTTGGGTCTTTTGTGTCTCTTCCTTCTTTTGGAATAAGGGTTATAAGAGCTTCTTTCCATGAAGATGGAATTCCTTTTACTGTAATTTTGTTAATGGTTCTATATAGTGGAATGATCAATTCATTTTCCATTTTTTTGTAATATAATGGGGTGAACCCATCGGGTCCTGGTGCTTTATCCGATTTTAACTGCGAGATAGCCTGTGATATCTCAACCATTGTGATGTCTGCGTTTAAACTATCTCGTTGTTGTTTGGATAGCACTTTTATCTTTTGTTGAGATAAATATGCTTTTATTTTATTCAAGCTTTCTATAGTTATAGATGGATTATCATACAGTCCCTTATAAAATTCATAAAAGCTTTTCTTAATTATTTTGGGGTCTGTCTGCAGCTTTCCTTTATATTTAATTTCCGTAATTAAATTCTTATTTCTTAAAGATTTTAATCTGTGTGCCATCCATTTCCCCACTTTATTTGCAGATTCAAAATAACGTTGTCTTATCCGTTTTAGTTTTAGCTCTACTTCTGTGCGCATTATAGATTGAACTTGCATCTTGAAAAACTTTAACTCCTGTTGTATCTGTGTATCTGTTGGTTTTTCTGATAGTTTTTTTTTCCCTGACTGATATTTCCTCCATCAACACATGAAGCTTTTCTGATTCTTCTTTTCTTTTCTCAGCTGCTTGTTTTATAAAAAATCCCCGCATAACAGCTTTAGATGCTTCCCAAATCGTGTTTGCACTTACATCATCTGTAGTGTTTTCTAAAAAATATAATCTTAATGCATTTTTTGCTTTTATTAACAGATTTTCATCCAGCAATAACGAGTCATTCAGGCGCCAGTTCCATTCCTTTTTGTGTTCGCGTATTTTTAATTGGATAGGATTATGATCTGATATCCATTTTGG
Source organism: Gambelia wislizenii (assembly GCA_030847615.1). NCBI lineage: Eukaryota > Metazoa > Chordata > Lepidosauria > Squamata > Crotaphytidae > Gambelia > Gambelia wislizenii. Next base: position 494,908,815 of record JAUMIR010000001.1, on the reverse strand, counting down.
GAGAATTTCCATATCTACTATGTGTCGGTTTAAATATCTAGAAACCAAGAACATGTCTATTCTGGATGAAGAATGATGTACGTCAGAGAAGAAAGTATAACCTGGCGCATCACCATATTTCCACCTCCAAATATCCATCAGACTGAGATCCGCATACATATCGAAAAAAGCTTTAGGCAATCTTCCTTGATTTGTTTTTATTGCTTTCGTGGATCTCCTATCCTCTTTCGGATTAATAACCCCATTCCAGTCGCCAAGTAAAAGTATATTCTCGTTATCTTGATTTACAATTTCCTTTGTCAAATTTCTAAAAAAAATTTCTTTATTATCTAATGGGGCATATACTCCAATCAATAATATCACCTGTCCTCCAAGTTTAACTTCTACTCCCACATAATGACCCTTAGCATCTATGAATTTTTCTCTTGCCTCATATCTTCTGTTAATGTACAAAACCACTCCTTTTTTCTTTTTATCATTTGCGGAAATGAAATTTTGACCCAATTTTGGATTTTTTAAGTATTTAATGTCTTTTTTCTTGATTCGTGTTTCTTGTAAGCATATGATGTCGTTGTGTGATTTTTCCAAAAAATGAAATATCTGGTTTCGTTTATGTTTTGAGTTTAAACCTTTAATGTTCCATGAAAGGATTTTACACTCCATTTTTGTTTTATTTATTGTTTAAACCAGTTTCTCTTCACAATTCCTCCTCTGTCTCTTCTTCCCCGTGACCTGCTTGATGTTCTTCATTTGATAACTCTGAACTTACATCCGCATCCTCCCCTTCCCTCTGTTCCTTTACTTCTGCTTCTATTTCTCCTAGCTCTCCTATCACCAGACCCTCATTTTGTTTATCCAGAGGCGATTCTTTTGTCTCTGCATCTTGATCTTGTTTCCCCTCCTCTGATGTTCTCCTTTTCCTAGCCTCTTTTAGAAGCATTTTACAAAACTCTTTCGCTTTCCTCAAAGTGTTAATCTTATATCTTCTATTACAATAAGTGAACGACACTCCCTCTAGCCTTTCCCACCTATAGGTTATATTATTCTTCCTCAGTTCCTGTATCAGAAATTTATAGTCTTGTCGCTTTTTAAGTATCTGAGGTGGTATGTCCTTGAATATTTTTATCTCCTCTCCTTCTATCCTTAATTCATCAGTGTAGCTTTTCTGTATTGTTTTATCTTTTAATCTATTTGTTGTAAATGTTACCAGAACGTCCCTAGGCACTTTTTTCTCCTTTGCTACAATTGAATTTATTCTAAACAGCTTATCAACCCCCGCATCCAGTTTTCCTATATCCACTTCTGCAAATTCTGCTAATGCGGGGAGTACTCTCTCCTCCAGAGTTTCATTCACTTGCTCCTTTAAACCTCTTAATTTCAGACATTTTTCCCGGTATCTGCTTTCGTTTAATACTATATTTTTCTGCATCTGCTCTTGTTCTTCCGTTAACCTCCGTGTTTGTATCTCTGTCTCATTTGTTTTTCCTTTAATATTTTCAACTTCTTCTTTGATTTTGTTCATATCCTCTGCTAATTTCTCCAGTTTTTTCCCAAAGTTACTTAATTCTTTTCTGATATCAGCTTTAATTTCAGCCCTCATCTCTTTCATCTCTTCCCTCATCTCCTGACGCATCTTTTTCATTTCTCTTCTCATCTCTTCTAATAATACGCTAGTAATCTCTGTTGTTTTAATTTGACCTTCAATTGAGGGACGCCTCTGAGTAATCAATTGAGATTGGGCTAATGCTGCTGCCTTCCTTTGTGAGGCCATTCTGATTTTAATATTTGATTTGTTTCTATGGCTATGTGTTCCTTCTATTATTTATTTGTTCAAACTATAATTTTAGTTTGAACCTAATACTTTCTTATTTCTGTGTAATATTGAATTATTTATCCCTTGCCCAATCTTGTTACCTCCAAAATTCAATACTTGAGCAAACCAAATTTCAATGCTTAAGCAATCTAAAACAATAATCAAACTTAATATTACTTTGTTAGATACCGCACCATAAAATCAAAATTCAGTTTAGGCACTATATATTACAAAATTGATGACAAAATCATGCATACAATATTAGTTTGCAGCAACTTACTAAAGCCACGCCCGAGTTTACTCTCTCTTACTCTTTGCCTCAGTCTTTCTTTCTTACAGTTTTAACAAACTTATTCAAACCTTCTCCACAGCCTTATTGCATTCTTGTATGTCTCTCCGTCTTGCTTTAGAGGGGGGGGGGAGGAAAAGTCAGCTTGCAACTGTAGTTTTGTAGCTATTTCTGGAGTCTGTTAGAATCACCTATCCGGTATTTTCTGTGTCTGCCCAGTCTCTCTTGTAGCTCTATCCACCCACCCTTTGATTGATTCCTCCTGCTTCACTCTTCAATTCCCTTTATTCCTTTAAGGGGGTATAGCTCAACACCCAGTCCCTTTGTGCTTCGTATGTAACAGTTCTTTCAACTTTTCCACCTTATTCCACTTTGCAGTTCTTACTCCTTCGACCCCTTTTAAAGCTCTACAGTAACTCTCAGTTCGTTCATTCTCTGCCTCTTCCTCTATTCCCGTTCTTCACCCTCCAATTCGACTTCTCTGGCACTTTCCACTCTCTTTCCCCTCTCCATTCTCCGTTCTCCCTTAAAACTCGTCTCCGTGAACTCACACCGCCTTCTATCTCCTCCGTCGCAGCTCCTTTTCCAGGGATTATATCCTTCCGCGTTCACTGTCTGCGGTTGTTTAGCTGCAAGGACTTTCCAAGTTCAAACTTAGAGTTATTTGTAGCTTACGCTCCCCGCAATCAGAAGGCTACTAGCGGGAGCTTCTAGATTCCAGCGTTTTTCGGAAAGCGCTTATAGTTGCTATTACTATTGTCAAGTAGCTCCATTAAAAAAGGTGCGTGCGTTGCTAGCGCTATAGAAAGCAGCTGGAGCTGGGAGAGCTGCTCCTGCGGTCCCCTTCAGGGTCTTGTGTACACGCCCCTTCCCTCTGTGGGAGTTTCGTGCGCCAACCCCAGGAAGGACCCCCAACGAGCGCTCACTATCTCCCCGTACCGGGGGAGGGTTGTCGAGGCTGTATACCCCTCGATATCCACCAAACTCTCAGCTGAGACTGCAGAGCGCGACGCTCACACAGCCTCCTCGCAACGCCGTTGCACCGGACATACAATATTTTAAATAATTTTGTACATGAAACAAAGTTTGTGTACATTGAACCACCAGAAAGCAAAGGTGTCACTATTTTCCCACCCATGTGGACATTGGATTTTGGAATTCTGGAAAAAGGATGCTCAACCTGTAGTGGTGGTGGTGGTGATGATGATGATGGGAGAAAGAGTTGTGTGATGTGACTGGACCCTATTGGTACTCGTGCTGGACAAAAGCTGTTCCACGCTTTTAAAAATCTGTTTTTGGTATGTTTAAGTACTAAGGGGGATACTTGACACTTTCTTTTATATAAGTGCAGCTTCCTTGATTTTGGAAAATCCAACTTGATTCTGCCCAGAAGATCCAGGCTCTTTAGTCTTTAGCATATTCATGCCCATATCCTAAATGAAACCTTTCCATCTGATTGCCACATCATCACATAGCAGTCTTTTGACTATGTGACTGGTTTAGGAGTTCTAGTGACTGAAATCCCCCTTGACCTTTGTTTAAGGACTCAACAAACTGTTTCAACCAGACAAGTGACCCACTTCATGACTCCACTCATGACTGCAGTTAAGATCACTAATTCAAGAGAATGATTGGAAAAGACATCTTGTCCCTTAGCTGCGGAACACTTAAACCTTCAATTATACCTTCCATCTAGGTTGAGAGTGAAAGCTCTGATTTTAAACTTATATGTGGGGTTTGAGCAGATACTGTGAAAGATGGAGATAAAAATATAAAACTTTTGCGACAAACATTTGCCTTTAGATTTCTGACTGGGGGGGGGATCTGCTCCTATTGCAGTTAAGGAATTTCCACAGAGACATGATACATAGAAACAGTTCACATAAAAGATTCTCCTCAATCCTTGCAGAATGGTTTACATTTTTGTGCCTTTGGGAACTCAGTTTGGGATTGCTGTTAAATTCCTTCAAACTAACTCCAGTTTATGGCAAACTGATTCCAGGTGTTTGTTTTTACAAGACTTACTCCAAAGAGGTTTGTCAGTATCTTCCTCTAAGGCTTAAAGGGTATGTATTGCTCAAGGTCACCCAGTGGGTTACCATGGCTGAGCAGAGATTTGAAATCTGGAGTCCAGCCCAACGCTCAAACTACTATACCATGCTGGCTCTCAGTTTTAGATGTAGTAGCCTAAATAAAGTTCCTTGCAAACAGTGTACCCTCTAACTGGTGTCCTGACAAAGTAGAAAGCAGAAGAGTTACAGAATGTACTCCGCTTCAGTGTCCTTGTGTGCAGTGTATCTTGGCTTGTCCCATGACTGTCTCATGGTCACACATACTTGTAGTAAACTAGTCATAGAAAGAATTGCATTCTGGCCATTGCACCAGGCAGACATGGTACAGTGAAGGAGGAAGAATGTGAAAGATCCAGGTTAGGAAAAAACTGCTTAACCATGGAGTTCTCTTTCTAGCATCTTTACTCATACCTACTTCCCAGATAATCACAATAAACAGAAAGCACTCTTGGTCTTTGAGCGTGGAGATAATTTATTCAATTAAATGTATGCTGTTGTCTCCAATTTTCTAGGATGCGCGATACTGCAAGGAAAGTAGAAGACAAATATTTTTCCAACCATGCAACACACGTTGAGTTCCTTCCAGTTGAATGGAGATCCAAACTTGCACTTGATGGAGGTACTTTTTTGGCTGAAGAAATTTATTTGACCAACTAGAACAACAGTGCTTCTATTTAGAAAATAGTAGTCTTCGTTTTATATCTTGACGGTAGCTTTCAAACTTCCTTTGCTCAAGTGACTTTTTCAGTGTCATGGGCCAGGGACCCCCTACATATTGCAAAGGCTTCCTGGTCATTTTCTGGGTTGTTCTCTCACTTCATATAGGGTGTTGCTTCGGTCTGTTAGCTCTGCCTATCATGACAAACACCCAGCACCTACCTGTGGTTGAAAATAGGAGAGAAAGATTTGTGGGGGCTTGTGGGTTTTTTAGGTATTTATACCCCACTCTTCAGCCACGAAGGCTATCAGAGCAGCTTACAAATTGTTAAGCAATAGCACCTACACATCTACACCACTTTTATAGCATGCTAGGTACTCTCCAGTCGGTTTTCAATGTGTATTAGCTAATTGCCCCCACAAGCCAAGTACTCATTTTACTGACCTACGAAAGGATGGAAGGCTGAGTGAATCTTGGAGCCCTTGCGATCAAACTTGCAATGTTGTGACTTGCAGTAGTGACATTTAATCACTGTGCCACCAGGGCTCCCTTAATAGTAGGTAATAATAGGCAGACTTTCTACTCACCTGGTAGGGGAGTTGGTCTGCTGTTACTGGCCTTCTCACTGGAAACCACTGGAGCTTGCCTGGAAGGTAGTTTGAAAACCATTGTACTGTGGGTGGGTGGGAACCAGTAAGTAACTTGCTTGCTTTTTTGGTTCAGCACTTGTGAGATTTCTTTGTTCCTATGTTTCTTAGAATGTGTACCCATGCTGTCTTGAATTGTTGGTTTTAAACACACTCTAAAGTTTTATCACACCTCAGTCAAATATTTATGTCCCCTTTACTTTAGACACTGTTGATTCTATTACTCCAGATAAAGTCCGTGGCTTAAGGGATATGCTTAACAGCAGTGCAATGGACATAATGTATTACACAAGCCCCCTCTACAGAGATGAGGTATGTATATTTCTTTAAGTGTGTGATTTAAAGTATGGCCAAACTGGCTGTCCTAATTTAAACAAACTGAAGTTTCTAAATCTTGAAGCAGGATTTGTTCATTGTGAAGTTCCCTTGCATAGGAGGGGAAAAAACATAGTTTGTCCTCTATACCCTGTTGTTTGCCAGGTGCAAACTATTTATTAGATCCCATCAGCAGTAAAAGTAAAATCATATGGTCTGTATCCCCCATCTTTGAATTCTAGATCAAGGATTATCAACTGTGGCCCTCCAGATATAGAAAGACTACATTGCCCATTATCTCTCAACACTGGAGGGCCATGGTTGCCATTTCCCGCATTAGATGCTAAGATGGAAGTCTGGGATGGGAGCGTGCCTGTGAAAATGTCAAATAGGACAGACTGTCTGTAAAAGTTAGCAATTCCTATGCCTTAAAAAATAAGTGAAGTGGATTTTTGAAGAGGTGGGGCCACTTTATACATGATACTACAGTCCTTTGAGTGATGAATGTGGAAGTGATGGCTGTTGTCGTTAATTGCCATCAAGTCAGTTTCAGCTTAAATGGCAACCCTATAAATGATAGACTTCCAAGATACCCTGTCATCAACAGGCCCTCCATAGTCAGGGCTGTGGCTTCCTTGACGAAATCTATCCACCTGTAATGTGGTCTTCCTTTTTTCTTACTGCCTTCCACTTTACTGAGTGTTACCATCTTTTCTAATGAACCATGTCATTACATGATATGTCCAAGGTATGATCACATCTATTCAGTCATTTTGATTTCCAGAGAGGATTTAGGCTTGATTTGCTCTAGGATCCATTTATTTGTCTTTCTGCAAGTCCATGATATCAGTAGAACTCCACCCCTTGCAGGAAGAATAATCCTATAAGCATCCCTTATTGAAAGAAGGAAGATGATGGTCCCAAACTGCATTTGCACCCACAGTTTGTGGGCCTTACTTGTTCATCATGTTGATAGAACGTCTTTAACAAGGAACCCCCTCTTGCCTCTGAGGTTCAGTATCCCAGTGCCAAACTAGATGTAGAAATGAAGTTACCTGGAAAGGAAACATGTGACATAAGGCACCTCACATCACCATCACTTTTTATTTCTTTCTAGGTAGAAATTTCCTACATGCTAGGAATCAGCAACTGAAGGCCCCAGAGCCTTATCCAACTCCGTTGTCTCCAGCATAGCAATTCTAACCTCCTTGGTTATCAGTCCGTAGGCATGGGAGAGGTAGAAAAGGAGCCCTGTGGTAATGGGATTTGGTTTACTAGTTCACTGTAGTGCAGGCCGTGAGCCAAGTATGCCCTTCAGTGACATTTTTACGACCCACCCCCAGCATCTACACCCATCCCCTCAGGAGTCCCAGCTCTAACACCTTCAGTTACCAATCCATAGGTCAGAGAGATTGAGAAGAGTAATGTGGTAATGGAACTTGATAGCCATTCACTGTTGGCCTGGGGTGGGGTAAGTGTAGCCTACAAACTTCATTCAGTCTCTTAGATGGTTGGTTTGTGTGGCCCCATAGTCTGTCCACTTCCCAGTTTTGGAAGAGGAAAATATACCTTTGCTTTACTTAAAATGCCTCTCACTCCTCTAGGGAGATGGTACAATTTTGCTATTTTTTTGTTCCTCCCAGCCTGTTTTCACCATATTTTTGGCCCGAGGGGCCCTGAGCAAAGTGGTTTCTCCTTTGCTTCCTGGCTGAGAAAAAAGGCCTCCTGTAGGCCTATAATAGCCCAGTGGGTCAAGAACATGAAATGATTCTCACTGGCCCTAGGGGAGTATAAAAATTGAGGGGAACATGGCAGGATGAACCTCTCCAAGGTCTATTACAGGATGTGTGCTAGGTCTGGCCCAACTCAGCTATAGAGAGTGATCTTACCTTATACAGTAGGACTCCCGTATCCACTGGGGATTGGTTCGGGGGGGCCCCATGGATACTGAAAACTGTGGATAATAGCAAACACCATTGAAAATAATGGGACTTCTGGTTTAAAACACCATAGAGTTGCCTTGGGGGATCTAGAAAATGGCTAGAGAGGACACATTTTCTAGGAAGACTCTATAAGACTGGATAATTGAATCAGTGGATAATGAATCAGTGGATACAGAGGTCCTACTGTACCTACTGCGAATGATCCTCTTGTAGCACCCGTTGTAGGTTGATGCTGTGTGTCATAGAAGTTGGATGAGAAGACACTACAGACAGTAGAAGACGTGTTGTTTACAGGGTGCACATAGATTAAATTAGTTTGTGTAATGTCACCCTATCCTACCCCCACTTTGTGCAGATATGCCATTAGCTGTCATAATAGATCTAAGAGGGTGTAGACTGCTCCCTTACATATGAGAGTAGGTATGAAGCCATGGCAATTGAAGTGGGATCTCAGTGCTGTTTTGCAGCTTATTTTATTTTTCACCAGTTCCATGTGTTACTGAGACCAAAAATAGTCGCCTTGGGGCACCTAGTAACCTTTATCATGGCTGCATACACTGAGCATGTGTGTATGTGTATGTACCTTCCAGTCCCCTATCAATGTATAGTGACCTCATGAATTTCCTAGGGTTTTCTTAGGCAAGGAACACTCAGAGGTGGTTTTTGCCAGTTTCTTCCTCTGCAATATCTCCTACAGCATCTGATATTCATTGCCAGTCTCCCATCCAATTACTAACCAGGGCTGACCCTGCTTAGCTTTCAAGATCAGATTGAATGTGGTGCCTTTAGGGTGTTTACTGCACCTCAAAAGATTTGTTACATGGTACAGGAAATGACAACAAAAACGATTAAGGGGTTGAAGCAATGTCTCTGTTAAAAAAAGATTGCAACATTGGGAACTTCTTAAGCTTAGAAAAAAAGATAAGGGAGTAATAGAGTAGAGAGATAGAAAATTATGTGTGGTGTGGAGAGAGAATATGTAGATGATTTTTCCCCCCTCTATCTCATATTATTAGTACCCATGGTCATTCCATGAAACTGAGTGACAGAAAACTCAGGACAGTGTGGAATAGTTACAAAATGAAAATGAAGCCGTTAAGAACAAACGAGCGCTGGGGCTGGATCAGCCCAAAGGCCTCTCTAGTCTGAATTCTGTTCCCACAGTAGTCACTCATTCCTACATAAAGCCAGCTCATAAGACCTGAGCAGACCTGCACTCTCCCTTTCCTGTTCCCAGCAATTGTGACCCACAAAGACATCCTCTGATGCACAGCTCTCATGCTTAGCAGCCATTGATGCCCCCATTCTCTCAGAGCACATAGGAAGATTCTGGAATTCAGTACCACAAGATGAAGCTTCAAAAAGTCATGAGGGAAAATGCATTTCTAGCTTTAGCAACCAGCGTCCCATGGCTTCAAGCATTCTAAGAAAATCCATGTACATTTTGCAAACTTCCTGGTGGTTTCACTACAGGCACAACTGCTGTTCTGCTGATGCTTGGGTGTTTTGAAATGTTGATTAATCAAGTTAGCGGGGGGGGGGATTAGGAATTTTTTATTGGAGTAAGACCATTCTACTGAAAAATACACCTGACTGCAAAAGGCCGTAACAATAACTCAAAAATAATAATTGTTTTCCTCTTTTCTTACTAAGAAATACATGGTGGAGTATGAGGCTCTTGCTCAGAGGTACTCCTGCCACTACCTGTTGGGTGTTACAATATGCTGGCCCCTTTATTACTGCCTCAGTAATAAAGACATCAAGGAACCTGATGTCTTGAAGAACCTACTTTGTAGAAGAGTACTATTTACATCCAGATTTTTTAAAAAAAACATCCAGTGCCTCAACAGTAAGGTCAGACTGAAGCAGTGAGGAACTGGGGAGTGGGGGAAATAGCCAAATGCTTAGACTCATAGAATTGCAGAGTTGGAAGAGACCACGAGGGCCATCCAGTCCAACCCCCTGCCATGCAGGAAATCACGATCAAAGCATTCCCGACAGATGGCCATCCAGCCTCTGTTTAAAGACCTCCAAGGAAGGAGACCCCACCACGCTCCGAGGGAGTGCGTTCCACTGCCGAACAGCTCTTACTGTCAAAAAGTTCCTCCTCATGTTGAGGTGGAATCTCTGTTCCTGGAGCTTGCATCCATTGCTCCGTGTTCTAGTCTCTGGAGCAGCAGAAAACAAGCCTGCTCCATCCTCAGCGTGACACCTCTTCAAATACTTAAACAGGGCTATCATATCGCCTCTTAACCATCTTTTTTCCAGGCTAAACATACCCAGCTCCCTAAGTCTCTCCTCATAAGGCATAGTTTGCAGACCTTTCACCATTTTAGTTGCCCTCCTCTGGACACGCTCCAATTTGTCAATATCCTTTTTGAATTGTGGTGCCCAGAACTGGGCACAGTATTCTAGGTGAGGTCTGACCAAGGCAGAATAGAGCGGCACTGCAGCTTAGAGGACTGCAGAAAGGCCAGCTCAGCTAGATGCTAATGGGGCATCAGACATTTTAAAATTCTGCTGATTGAACTCTCATTTCCACACTCACACAAAGTACATATACCTACTTCCTCAGGCATTTATTTGCTTACTTGTGCAGAGCCCAGTGTGTGCTGTGCTCAAAGTCATCCCAATGCATACTGCATAAGATTTGCCATGCAGAATCAGTCCAGTGTTCCATGTAGGCAAATAATCTGGGGGCAGCCATGGGCAGTCAGGTGATCCTGGCAAAAAGGCCACCCTTGATTACACCATTCAGTAAGCAGAGGTGTACCATCCTATTCTTAGCTGCCATAAGTGCATTGCTGTGGTAGAAATAAATAGGTTGCAGAAGATGGGGGGAGGGTTGAAAGTCACTCTCAGTTCACCAGAATGTGTGGAGCAGTTCTTCCCAAAAGCTAGGAGCCTGTTAGTCTTGTGCAGAAATGAAAAATAGCAAAGACAATACATCTGTAGGTTTTTAAAGTGCTGCATGACTCAGTTATTTTTGTGGAAGCAAGGTTTGTCACGCAGTGCACGAAGTTGGCACCTCTTTTTGTTTGTCCTGCAAAGTCACATCAATTTCTAGGAGGGCTTATTGGATATCCTAGAGTCCTTGCACTGCTTCCATGCATTGCAGGACTTTCGCAGGAGACCCTGATGGGTTGTGTCCTGTCCCAGGAAACACTTAAGTGGTAGCTGAAGCTGTTAAGTTTAAGAAATGGTGGGGGTATGTATATTTGGAAAGCAGGGAACTGGAGACATCAGGGCAAAACATCAGTGGATTTAAAATGCCACCTAACTAAAGTGAAACCTTTTAAACCCTGCCCAGGGCTGTTCTGTTTCTTGGCAAAATACTTTTATTTTCAAAACTAAAAAGTAATGATCCTAAAGCTCACTACCTTGATGGGAGATAACTGAGAAATTCACCTAAGAGGCAGAGAAGAATCAGGGCCACACTGGATGTGACATGTCACATTTTTAGCACATTATGATTTTAATGCAATACCTGGTCCAGGTTGAGGGCAGGGAGAACCATATTGGGACTGGGACTGGGAGGACTTTGAGCTGTCACCCATCCCATAGCCTGAGTTGGAGCTGGAGTAGAGTGGTTCCTGCTGTTCTCTATAGGAGGTAGGAAAGAGCAGGTACTGAAAAGTCCAGTTCTGAACAGGGTTGCAGCTGGGAAAAGAACATCACGCTACAGTCCTCATCTTCCCCCCTCCCCTCCCACACATACAGCAAGATTTTTAAAAAATCTTTTTAAATCTTGTATGGGAGGCTTTTCCATATGTCATATCTCATGTCTAGTTTGGCCTATGAATAAAAAATACAGGATCTTCTTCGTGGTCTCTGTGAATCACACAAAGCTGGGTTATGCCTGTGCCTGCGCAGAGCATTCGGAACCTTCTGGTATTGCTATTCAGAATGTGCTTTGCAACATTTTGGCGGTAACTTCACCTCTTCTTCCCTTTAAAAGGCTCTCCCACCTAATTCCCCTCGGTTCCTTTTTTCCCCACCGTGTTAGCAGCTTGAAGGAACCTTCTTTCACTTATCCTATCGATTTTCACTTTCGTTTTTGACTCGGACTGGATTTTTTGACTACGATTTTGCCTACTCCCTTGGATTTGTCTGGAGGTTGCTTCTGGACCTCCAAACTGATGCTGCTTGCTCAAAAAGGTTTTTAATAAATTGTATTATATATTGATTTTAATTTGTATTAATTTAATAATGTTTTAAGGGGGGGAAGGGATTTTGAGTTGTTTTATACTGTGTACTATTTTATTGTTGTAAGCCTCCCCGATTGCTCGCAGAGGGGCGGGATATAAATAAATTTTATTATTATTATTATTATTATTATTACTCTCTCTGATACTCGACCTGACACGGCCGGCTGACGACGGTATCTCTTCATCCTTCAGCTTTGGTTTTGATCTTGACTTTCCCGGCTAGACCTGGTTCTCTTCTTCTACTGTGCCACTCAAAATGGCCTCAAGAGCCGCTTTCAAGAGGTGCTCCATTTGCCAAGCGAAGTTGCCAAGTTCAGACGGCCACTCTAAATGCCTTATTTGCTTGGATGAGTCACATAATGTCGATGCTTGCATCTAATGTAGAGCCTTTACACCCCAGGCTCGCAAACACCGATCCTCGCGTTTGAAGTCCTTTCTATATGAAAAGGCCCTTGTACCACCCGCAGCCTCCACTACGGCTACCAGGCAACCTGCCTCTCCTCAGAAAAGGGGATGAAGAAGTGTCACCAATCAAGGAGTCCTTCCCGCCGTCGGTCTGTGGCCTCCGACCCTGAAGCGGTACGGCACTCCCATAAACATGCAGCCAAACCGTCCTCAGCTCAGGACCGAGCTTCATCGGATTCGACCTCTTCGACCTCGAAGGTGATGCCGCGGGACTGAAAGACCCCGGTCGGGACCGGGAATCCTCAACATCCTCTAAGGATAAGGTCTCCAAGAAAAAGAAGACCAAGCACTCTTCTCGAAGCGATAAGGCTTCGAAGGACTTGGCTAGTCCTCCATGGAGGTGACCCCGCACCCACCTGCCGCAGACGTTGCAACGGTGCATGAACCTGTGGCTCCAACTTGAGAGGAATCTCGAATCCAGAGAACCAACACGGAACGGCCCTGTTCCCGTACGGGTACCCCAACTCCCTCTCTGGAAATCGTAGAGGTCGATATGGGGGATGTGTCGACGCAGACTTTGGAAACGGCCTTCTGGATTCGGGCCCACTCTCCGGCCTTACTCGTCTCAAGGGCAGAGCTCCTTCAGCACACTGCCGCTGATGTTAACGTGCAGACTGAATCTATCAGTGAGGTCGATGAGCCCAAGCCCTCCACATCGAGGATCCAAGACAATGCGCAAGCCTACGGCGCCTATGATTTGGCTAGGGCTGTCTTCCGCACACCTATTTCCACCACGTCGGGACGGAGAGAGCATTCTCCTGATCCGATTTTTCATCTTTCAACTGAAGCTGCCACTTTGCGTGCCATGGTATGGACACCACCAAGGCTTTCCTTCCACAGACTGGACACACCTCGTGAACCGGAATACAGGCCATTGGTACCAATGCGTAAGGAGGCTGAGATACAAGTGTCTCCATTTCGTCCCTTGCCTCTTTGCCTCCTATACCTCCAACTCGCACAACTTCGCTGCACCGTAGGCACTGAAGTCCCTCTCCATCAGCAGACTCCTTGATATCCTCCAAGTATTCTGAGAGCTACATGCCTTATGTTCCATCTCCACAACGTGACCTGTTAGACAAAGCCTCATCTTTACCTACAGATGATGTTTGATTGTTCTCTGAACAGGTTGTACACATGTCTCATGCACTTGATATACCAGGTGGCAGGCGACGACATAGAATGGCTGGAAGAACACCCACGTCCCAACTCCGTGGTGGTCAAGGCTTCGCAGGCAAAGAGACAGCGAAGAACCCAGATGACCCCATCGGACCAGGAAGGCAGAAAGCTGGATATAATTGGCAAGAAGATGTACTCGGCTGCTGGGCTCAGTTTCCAAATTGCCAATTATTCTGCATGTATGGGGGCATATCAGCGTGTCTTGTGGGAGAGCATGATGCCCCTGATTCAAGACTTGCGTGATGAGAGGAGGAGGCTAGCTGAAGCCATCCAGGCTGAGGCTCAACTGCTGGCCGGGCAGCAAATGAACTCGGCGAGGCATGTTGCAGACTGTGCCGCCAAGACTGTTGCAGGTTCCATCACCCTACGACGACATGCTTGGCTCCGCTCCTCTGGACTCACTCCTCAAGCTGCAGCGACCATTGAAGACATGCCGTATGACAACTCCGGCCTCTTCAGGGGGTCCACTGCTAAGAAGTTAGAGTTAACACAGAAGATAAGGACCACTGCGCACAAGTACGGTATGCCATCATCCTCATCTACTTACCAGGCACAGAACTGTATGAGCTGACAAGGCTCATCTTACGGCCTCCAGTTCAGACAAGGGAACATGCCTCAATCATCTAGGCGCTCCCGATTCCAACAGCCTCCATCTTCGGCTTCGTCAGTGAGGAGCCAGAGCTCGACCTCCCGCTACAGACAAAAACCAAAGGACCGTGGCAGAAGGAAGTTCTGATTCACCTTAACCTCACTGTGACTATTTCTTTTTTCCTAGACTCCCCTGTTTGGAGACCGCTGTCATCATTCCAGGACGCCTGGTCCTCAATAACATCGGACCGCTGGGCACTACAGATTGTACAACAGGGCTACTGGATTGAATTCGATGTTCTGCCTCCAAGAGGCCAGATACGACGAACGCTGCCCTCCCCTCCCCTCCTTGAGGAGGTGCAGATGCTACTTCAGAAACGGGCCATCGAGCCTGTCGATCCCAATCTCCAACACCTCTGCTTTTTTTTGAGGTACTTCCTTGACACCAAGAAAGACGGGGGACTCCATCCAATCCTGGATCTCAGAGGTGTGAACAAATACATTGCCCCGAGGAAATTCAGGATGGTCACTCTTGCTACTATACTGCCCCTCCTTCAACAAGGGGACTGGTTTGCGTCCATAGACCTCAAGGATGCCAATTTTCACATTGGGATCCATCCTGCCCACAGACGGTACCTGCCATTCCAGATCGGGGATGATGCTTTTCAGTTTTGTGTCCTTCCATTCGGCCTCTCCACGGCATCGAGGGTGTTCACAAAGTGTATGGCTGCAGTGGCCACCTTCGACAACAGGGAGTGATAGTCTTCCCTTACATCAACGACTGGCTAATGGTCTCAGGGTCTCCAAACACCAGCTCAAGATGGATGTTACTTTCACCCTAGATGTGCTGAACACCCTGGGACTTGTTGTCAACATGGAAAAGTCTCATCTCATCCCATCACAATCCATTCAATTCATAGGGGCCCGACTGGATTCAGTGACTGCGAGGGCATACCTCCCTCAGGATCGATTTGACACTCATCGATCCCTTATCCATGACTGCCGTTGATCCCGAAGGCTGTCTGTTCATGTGGTACAAGTTCTACTGGGCCACATGGCGTCTACCATCTCAGTCACTCACCTGGCCAAACTTCGATTCCGACCGCTTCAAGCCTGGTTCCTGAGTGTATTCGATCCTCTGCGAGATTCACCCAGAATGCTCTTGACAATGTCGCGATGGGTGAATCGCTCCCTGGACTGGTGGCTGATACCGAGCAATGTACTGTCCGGCCTACCATTCGAGCCTCTACAACCAGAGGTCTCGCTGATGACAGATGCCTCCACACTGGGTTGGGGAGCCCACCTCGGAGCCCGTGATATCCAGGGCATTTGGAGTGCCAAAGAATGGACGCTCCATATCAACGTCCTGGAGCTTCTTGCAGTTCAAAAGGCACTTTGTGCCTTCGAGACTCTGGTGACGGGCAGGACCTTGCTCCTACTGACAGACAACACCTCTGTCATGTATTACCTGAACAAGCAAGGAGGAACGAAGTCCCCACAGCTTCTCCAACTCACATTTCAAATCTGGGATTGGTGTGTTCATCGAGACATTCTCCCCCAATCCATCCACCTCCCAGGGGAGGAGAATATTCTTGCAGACAGACTGAGCCGGTCCAGGTCATCCATCCACGAATGGATGCTAAACAGGCATGTGGTGCAGGAGCTCTTTCTTCGCTGGGAAACTCCTCTCATAGACCTCTTCGCGACCCGAGAGAACAAGCAGTACATGCAGTTTTTTTCTAGGATCTGATCCCAGGGATCAAGGGGCGATGCATTCCTGTTCTGGTGGACAGGACCATTCCTCTGTCTTTTCCTTCCGTTCCCGCTCCTTACAAGAGTGATCGGGACCGAGCGAATGCAATATTGGTCATTCCATGGTGGCCTCGGCAGGCGTGGTTCGCACCGTTACTCCACCTGTCCATTCAGCACTTCATCCAATTACCGGACCGTCCCAATCTCCTCACGATTCAGGACAGCAGGGTCAGACATCAGGACCTCAAGATGCTCCGCTTCACAGCCTGGAGGATACGTCTGTGACTCCTCTCCTATCCGTAACCATGCCTCCTGCTGTTTTACCACCTGACGTCCAAGCTGTTGTGGATGCAGCTAGGAAACCATCTACATGCAAATCCTATCTATACAAATGGAAACATTTTGAAGCATTCCTAACTGAGCGTGGCCTGAACATGGACTCTTGTTCTGTGCCAGTTGTCCTTCAATTTCTTCTTCTATCAGAAATAGGGCTCTTGGTATCTTCCCTCAGATGCTATTTGGCAGCGATCTCAGTCGAATTCCAAGCTCGGGTCAACCCTCCCCATTCTAAGACCCAACAGTCAAGAAGTTCCTGAAGGGGTATATCAACCTTCAACCCCCGGTACTCGAACCCGCCCCGGCTTGGAGCCTCGAACTCGTCCTTTCCCAGTGGTCAGATGACCCTTCGAGCCCATGGCTACAGCTGACCTTCGTCTGCTCTCTTGGAAGACTGCCTTCCTTATTGCCATCACATCTGCTCGTCGGGCTGGAGAACTGTGTGCTTTATGGGCGGATCCACCGTACACAATCTTCCATAACCACAAGGTGGTGCTCAGACCAGACATTTCTTTTCTGCCAAAAGTGGTCTCCAGCTTCCATCTCAACCAGCCCATCATTCTGCCTGTGCTGATGCAGAACCCAAAAGAAGAATTCGAGCGTACCCTCCATTCCATGGATATGTGGACGGCACTCGCATTCTACATACAACGAACTGCTCCAATCCGTAAATCACCTCAGCTGTTTGTTTCCTACGCGGACTCAAAGCTGGGTGCACCGATCTCATTGCAGCGCCTCTCAAAGTGGGTGACTTCAGCCATTGCCCTTTGCTATGAACTTGCTAAGAAACCATTGCCTCCTCAGGTTCGTGGACACTCCACAGGGCTGTCTCCACTTTAGCAGCTTTCCTTTCAGGGGTGCCCCTAGAGGAAGTCTGCTGCGCTGCCGCCTGGTCATCACCTCTGACCTTCATCTCACATTATAGACTGGACACTTGTTCTAGAAATGAGGCTGCCTTTGGGAAGGCTGTACTTTTGTCCTCCATTCAATGAGTAAGTTTGATTGATTGGTAATGATTTACTTATTTCTTAAAGAATGTGCTGTCAATAAATCCATGTGTGGTTTGAATACACAGTATTGTCCTCGTCTACTGATGAACAGGACATACCCGCCTCCTGGGGGAAAGCTTGCTAGTCTACCCAGCTGTGTGATTCACAGAGACCACGAAGAAAATGGACAGGTTGCTTACCTGTAACCATAGATCTTTGAGTGGTCTTCTGTGAATTCACACAGACCCACCCATCCTCCCCTCTATGTCCTGATACATCATATACACATGCTTAATGTTCCTCAAGCTGCTGATTGCGGCTTCATTCAAGGAACTGAGGGGAATTAGGCAGGAGAGCCTTTTAAAGGGACCATTAGAAGAGGCGGAGTTACCACCAAAACGTTGCAAAGCACATTCTGCCTAGCGATACCAGAAGGTTCTGAATGCTCTGCGCAGGCGCAGGAATAACCCAGCTATGTGAATTCACAGATGACCACTCGAAGATCTATGGTTACAGGTAAGCAACCTGTCCTTACCTGGACTACCTGTAAGGTTTTCCAACCCTTAAAGCCCGCACCCCGCCATCAACTGTGGGGATTCCCCTCAGGCCAAATGTGAGGTATCTACCCCTTAACCCACCAAATGTGAAGACTTCCAGGGTTCTCACTGCAATCACCAGGTCCCTGATCGCCACCTCTGCACCCAGAGTAAGGGTTTCCTCCTGTCCCCCTTCTGTGACACTAGCTTTTTGGACCATCTAAATGCCCTCAGGGTGTTATATAAGGATTTTTACAACTTCTGTCCCTAATGGGTACCACCCTTCTATATTCAAGGCTGCCACCACAGAGACCTTGTCTGTATCTAACTAAGCTTTCAGTTAGATAGTTTTACTAGAGGCCAAAACGATATAAAAATAAAAACAATTCTTTATTTACAAAAGTTCAACATAACAAAGCAGATTAAATACTTATTACATTTAAAACATTACATGTTTCTGTCTATCTAACTCAGACCCTTAAAATCCACTCATATATTCCAATACCTGACTGACTCTCTTAACCCTAATTCTTGCTTTACTCACTGCTTTCTTCTTTCTAAGTACCCTAACTGACTATGGTGTTGTCTATACGAAGGGGGGAAATGTGGATTGATGCGCACTTATGCCAATTTGAAGCAGCTTCAATTTGTCTTAATGGTTTTTTTGGCAAAATCGCAGGCATGTGAAACTATCCCCTCATGCTGTCCCACAGGCATGCCTGCAAATCAAGATGGTGGGCATGAGTGGATTACAGTTGTCCCTTCACATTCGCTGGGGTTTGGTTCCAGGACCCCCCGTGAATAACTAAATCCGTGAATACTCAAGTCCCACTATATGCAGTGGCATAGCAAAATGGTGTCCCTTATATAAGATGGCAAAAGCAAGGTTTGCTTTTGGGATTATTATTTTTTTAAGAATAGTTTCAAGCCATGAATACTTAAATCCGTGAATGCCAAATCTGTGAATGTGGTGGGACAACTGTACTTGTGTTGTTATTCTCACCAGTTGCTGCCACCAAACAATTAAAAAAAGCATACCAAAGGTGTGAAAGTGTGATATTCTGCCTAAATAAATAAAAAAGGGGGGGGAGTCTATTTTGTCACCTCAGCACATGATCACTAAGGCATAAATCCAACATGGCGGTTCTGGGAGCTTGCCTTGTTATCAGGCTCTGCCCGCTTTGCATGTTCGACCAATCATTTCCGCTTCTGCTTTTATCAGGAATGCAAATGAATGTGAATCAGATTGTCCCAACGAGCGGGAATGCGCATTCCCCACAGAGCTTTCTAAAAACTTCGGGAAGAGCCACAAAGGCTTTTCCTGCTGAGTTTTTGATGGATTTAGCCCCCCTCCTTTTGATTATTGTGGATTGATGAGAGGTGGCATTTAGACAAATCATATTCTCCTCAAATTCTGTGAGTAGTTTCGCTATTTAGATAAACCCTGTATCAACTGTCATCCACCAGCCTTATTCAAATCCCCTCAGATATTCCACCAATCAGACCTTGTCTTTTCAGAATTTGAAACAATCCTGGATAATTTATCAGTTTTTTAATCTGATTCTGAGCAGTTCTCTCACCTAAAAATTGATGCACACAGTTTGCACATTGGTGTGCAAGGTACAAATTTGTAAGATGCTTTTTATTTTGTTGGAAATTCAGACTGTTTTAGGGCTTCTCAGCTCTGTTAAAGTTGCCATCCTGAACACATATGCCTGTCAGTAATTTCCACTGAACTGAAAGGGGTTTCTTTCCCAATAGACATGCAAAGGTTTGTATTATAATCACTCTTTATAATTCAAAAGTTTGCATATTTTATACCAGAGTACTGTGCTTTGTAAAATTTTTACAAAAAGATTTATACGTTTTTATGCCAGCAAATGGTAATCCAGTATTACTGTTCTTATTTTGTATATTTTGTTGTCTTTTATCAATGATTTCAAGGTGGCTTAAAAATTAAAATATTGTGTAGCTTAAAAATTAAAACAGGGAGTCTTTTCCCAGAACAGGCAGCCTCCTTCATAATGGATTTGATTGATTGATTGATTGATTCATTCATTCATTCATTCATAAAATTATTCCTCACTTCCCTTTACACCCAGCAGCACAGATCCCTCTTTCCTCATACCATTTTTTGCAATGTTGTTAGATATAGTAAAGTACACACAAGATTTCCAAATATAGGTTGAGTCTCCTTTATTGAAAATGCTTGGGACCAGAAGTATTTTGGATTTTGGAATACTTGCATATACATGACGAGACATCTTGGAGATGGGACCCAAATGTAAACACAAAATTCATTTATGTTTCATATACACCTTATACACATAACCTGAATTATAATTTTGTGCATGTAACAAAGTTTATGTGCATTGAACCATCAGAAAGCAAAGGTATCTATATATTAGCCACTCATGTGGACAATTTTGAATTTTGGAATATTTTGTAATTCAGAATTTCAGGTAATAGAGACTCAACCTGTACTAGTAAACATATTAATATATGTGGGGGTTGGAGTTGTGCATTTCTGAAGAACAGAAATGCCATCTTTTCATTCTGTGGTTAATGTCAGAGATTTGTTACAGAAAATACAACTTGCGAGCATGGCCACATAAATGTGTTCTTGTTTTGTTCCTGTGGTTTGTTTAAAATGTTTTTTTTTTTTAATTTAGTTATTTATACCCCGCTCTTCAGCCACAAGGCTATCAGAGCGGCTTACAAATTGTTTTAAGCAATAGCTATTTGCACATTAAACAGTTTCCAATGTGTGTTAGCTAATTGCCCCCCACAAGCTGGGTACTCATTTTACCGACCTACGAAAGGATGGAAGGCTAAGTGAACCTTGGAGCCCGCTGGAATCGAACTTGCAACGTGGTGGCTTGCAGTACTGGCATTTAACCACTGCGCCACCAGGGCTCAGTGTTTAACCCTCACTCAGATGGCAAAATGTCAAAACTGAGCTGTTTTGTGAAAGGTCTCTGAGAGTTAAAAGTTGACTGCTAGAAGTTAGCCAAATCCAATAATGTTGATAAAGCTGTTGCATTTTTTAAAAAAAAATCTGGTAAAAGGTTATCTGGAATACAGAAACTAAATACATACTGTTATGCAAAATATAAGAAATGTGCTTTCTCTCTCACCTTTCCCCTATCCCTGAAATTCTTTGAAACAGCTGGTAAAAGGACTTCAACAGGAGCTGAACCGTTTGTACACACTTTTCTGTTCTCGGAATCCAGAGTTCACAGAAAGGGGCGGGAAAGTATCCATCGTGTCACATTCTTTGGGATGCGTCATCACATACGACATCATGACAGGATGGAATCCAGTCAGACTCTATGAACAGTTGCTTGAGAAGGAATACGATGACCTTGAGGATACGTGGATGAGCTATGAGGAGCAGCATTTGCTAGAAGAATTCTACTTAACCAAACAGCGGTAAAGGGTTTTCCTTTCTCTTGTTGAAAAGGGCTTGGGGCATTGAAAATCACCAAGTGAATCCAGTTTTAATAACTATTGCTTTCCCACACACCCAGATCCTAACTCAGCTGCTTATTGAGTTTGAATGCCCTTATTCGTTCGGTTTTGAGCCCCCTTGGGAGATAATCTGTGCACAGTGTGCAACTACTAACATATACAGCACTTGGATAGTCTGCATATACAGATACTGAGGTGGGAGTTAAGTTGCTCTCAAATGAACTTCTCCACTCTCTGAAATTGTAGAGGACAACACAAGTACATAAGCCCAGGCTTGAGCTGCAGGAGAAAATGCCCCAGCAAGTCCTGATTCTGTATATATGTCTATGCACACTATAGGAATTCTCTTTTCTCTCTTAAAAAGCCAAGGTGCAGGGAGAGTGCAGTTGTGTTTCAGGCTGCATCTCTTATGAGCCTGCCTGGACCCTGAGAACCTCAGGGAGGAGCTGCCTCGCCAGCTGCTGGTTGCAGTGGGCTTTGGAGGGCGTGGACTAAGCATGAGAGAAGGAGCAGCCCAGCAGGGGATGGCGAAATGAAGCCGGAGTGGCAAAGAGACACCCTCCCCTTTTAACTGCAGCCAGAATTGGAGGCCGCTACTGCTGCTGCCGGGATGTGTGAAGGGCAGGAGGTGGCTCAGTCTCTCCTCCTCTTCCTCGCGGTGGCCACTGTTGTCATCTCCGGGTGCTGCCATTCCGTTTTGACAGTTTCAAAAAATTAAAGTTTAGAAAAGTGCACAATTGCTAGCACTTCTGGGTGCTTGATGGCAAGCCTGCGCCTGTGCACTTCCAACCAATCAGATGTAGAGTTTCACCCTCTCTGGTCCATGCAACAAATTGCATCGGTTGTCTGAACAAGCAGGACTGTGCATTTCCTTCAGTACTTTTTTAAAAATATGGGAAAAGCCGCAAAGGCTTTTCCCATGGAGTATTTAGAGTTTTTGCCCCCCTCCTTCCCAATACGTCAAATCACCGCAGGATCCCATTGGGACAAAAGGTATTCTCCTTGCATTCTATGAGGAGCTTTTTCTCCATCTAGACAACCCCATTGAGAGGCTAGAATGGACCCCTCCTTGCTGTGTTTCTGTCAGCAGGCAAATACTTTAGCCTTTTTAAAGGGCTTTTAAGAAAGTATTGTTAAAATTTATGTTTTAAAAATTGTTTTTAATGTTGCTGATGGTATAATTCCATCTTAATCCTGATTTTGTGGTATGTTTTTATTATATTGTATTTGTTTAAAGTTATAAGCTGTCTTGAGTTTTGGTTTTGGAATAGGCAGAGTATAAATAAAGCTAATAATGGTGGTGGTAGGCTAGTTGATTTCATATATGACACTAAGTTACATACAGAGCTCTTAAACAGAGCCAATGGCATGTTTCTCACGCATGCATGCTTTTTTAATTTTAATTTTTTAGACTGAGGGAGATAGAAGAGAGATTGCATGGACTGAAGACATCCACCATATCCAAGACACCTGCCTTAAAATTTAAGGTATGAAAGAAAATACCTCTTTGCAGCTCAGGGCTGGGTTTTGGAGCGAAGGAGGCTTCAGTTCTTTTCCAGGCTCTGCTTTCACCACAATTGCACAAACCTTTTCTCGTCAAATCCACTGATATTTTTTCCTATATAGCATTCAAGTTTAATTAACCACCAAGAACCAGCTGCCCATATGGGAATTATTACTGTGGCAGGTTTAAATAAGAAGTAGCTTTGTTCACAAAGGAGAAAGAAAAATAGATCCCACTGCATGAAAGGGAAGAGAGGGAAGCAGTCAGGAAATTAGGGAGTGGAGGGGGATGTAGCATCCTGGAGCAGAAGGATGCTTTGTTGAGCTGCCCTTAATTGTGCTTAAAGTCTTCGCCAGTCCTTGGCAGGGGTACTGAAGTACCAAGGACCATGAGTTGTGCCTTTACCGCAAGTTCTTTCTCTGCCTGCTATGATAAAGGGAGGTGTGTTTAGACCCAAAGGCAATTCATAGGATTTTGTAGTTGAATGAAAAGACAGCGACCTGGAGAACAACCCTGTTGTGAAGATCTTCTCATTGAAATATATATACAGTCATCCCTTCACATTCGCAGGGGTTAGGGGCAGCCAATCCCCGCAAATGTGAAAAAAACGCGAATGAGAAATTAACTGGGGGAGGGAGGTTTTTCACAAAAGCCCTTCCCACGACAGCGATCTGCCAAGGGAAGGGAGGGGTGGGAGGGAGGCTCTTCAGCCCCCCCCCTTCCCAAGACAGCGATCTGCCAAGGGAAGGGAAGGGAGGGGTGGGAGGGAGGTTTTTCAGACCCCCCTTCCCAAGACAATGATCTGCCTTGGGAGGGGAGGGGAGGGGTGGGAGGGAGGTTTTTCAGCCCCCTCTTCTCAAGACAGCAATCTGCCTTGGGAAGGGGTGGGAGGGAGGCTCTTCAGCCCCCCCTCCCCCCATTCCCAAGACAGCGATCTGCCAAGGGAAGGGAAGGGAAGGCAGGATGGGCTTCAGGAGAAGCCCATCGCTGCTTTGGGAAGGGCAGTGTGTGTGTGTGCGTGTGTGAAAATCGCCTCTGCCCCATACTCCCCGGACTTGGCTCTCCACCCCAAATGGAGCGAAGCCCAGGAGAGCGGGGAGTTAGGCAGCACGGTTTGGTTAGGGAGCACTCCGTTTAAATCGGCTGCTCTCCCTTCTATGCAAGGGAATGAAGCTGATTGAAATTAGGTGCTTCCTGAGAAAACCACGAATAGTCAAAATCGCGAATGTGAAAGCCGTGAAAGTGGAGGGGTAACTATATATATATATATATATATATATATATATATATAGTTATCTACACATTTATTATACACAAAGAAAAAAACAAAAAAGGGGGAAGTACTTCCATTAAGTGAGTTTATAA
This sequence comes from Gambelia wislizenii, assembly GCA_030847615.1. Classification (NCBI taxonomy): domain Eukaryota; kingdom Metazoa; phylum Chordata; class Lepidosauria; order Squamata; family Crotaphytidae; genus Gambelia; species Gambelia wislizenii. The sequence goes on along the minus strand of JAUMIR010000001.1, from coordinate 494,884,688 downwards.
TCCAGCTTCTACCATGAATTAAACCCATATGATCTTTAAAAAGCCTAAAATTGATATATACCCCTTACTTTATTGCAAAAAAATGTATAAACAACTCCCAGTCTTTTTTGAAATTAACCAAGGATTTTTCCTTAATCAACATTGTCAGTTTATCCATGTCAGCCAAATCTTGATCAGCCAGCCAATCTTCTTTCAAAAGAATCGGTGTCTCTCTCCATTTCTTGGCATATAATACTTGCAGTTGTAAGCATTAAAATTCTCCCATGTTTCACTCCAGATTTTCTTCCAGTATCCCAAGTAGATAAACTTTAGGTTTCATCTGAAGTTTTATTTTGAAAATGTCCTCTTACATCTTGTGAATTAGAATCCAATATTTCTGAGCTTTCTCAGAAGAGTTTTCATTTATTTTAAATGATTAAAAATTCAGTTTCTTTTGTAAAAGCAGCAACAGCGTTGCAAGCTCACTAATTAAAGGTTAATGTGTAGTGCTTATTTGACTTAGGATTGGCTTTGTAGGGTTTTAGGGGATTGACAATAGATAAACAAGGCTTCTCAGAGGAGGCCACTATAGCTCAGTGGCATCTAGGTTTCCAGTTCACTCCCTAGAATCTTGGGGAAGAGGGCTGGGGATACTTTGGAGTGTCGTTGCTGGACAGAACAGTGCTAGATGGACCAATGGTCTGATTATGTATAGAGCAGTGTCATTTCTTATTATGTAGCACGCCTAAAAAAGGTTAACATTTTCATAGAATTTGCTTTTCTGCCTTCTTGATGGTCTTTATGAGTTTAAAAAAAATAGAAATCCAGTTATAGGAACACTTCCTGTAGGCAGAGTTAAGCAGAGGTCACAAGGTGAAGAAGGCTTTCATGGCCGGCATCCATAGATTTTCCTTGGTTTTGTTTCTGGGCGGTGAGGCCATGTTCTGGAATAGTTTCTTTCTGACGTTTCACCTGCATCTGTGGCTGGCATCCTCAGAGAGGTCACAAGCTTCTTCACTTCAGCCACCTTGAATCCTATCTTGGGAGAAAGGCGGGATATAAATTCAATAAATAAATAAATTGTGACCAAGCAAATTTTTTGCTTTGGGGAAATACCTTGAAGAGTAATCTCTGTCTCCCAGCCTTCCTTGTCCCCCTTTCAGCTCAAATTTTTAGAGACAGCAGTTCTGAAGTATTTTTGAAGTCTTTTGCAGTGTCCCATATCTGTTTCCTGGGTTATCAAAGGATGTAAAAATGTGTTTCTTTATTGATCTGTGGATTTCCTCAGTTGTTGAGGTATTGAAGAAGTGAGATCACAGCTCTCTCACCCATCACTCCCCAAATATGTGTTAGAAAGCTGCCTTTTCACTATCTGTTAATATCAAATGAAATGTCTCCTTAGGTTGAAAATTTCTTCTGTATGGGATCTCCATTAGCAGTGTTTCTGGCCTTGCGTGGCATCCGTCCCGGGAACAGTGGAAGTCAAGATCACATTCTTCCCAGAACTATTTGTAACCGGTTGCTAAACATTTTTCATCCAACAGATCCAGTGGTGAGTGTTAGTGCAGTAATGGGTTTTCCCCGACAGCACTGGCCCTGCCTTGAGGCAAAATGACATGCCCCCAAAGGTCCGCAGCAGAGTGGAAGGCAGGAGAGTGCCACAGGGCCCCATCCTCCCGGGTGTTCTTCTGCGCAAGCCACAGAGGACTAAAGGGATTGCTGCAGCACCACTTCCCTTCATTTTGGCCAGGTTGAGCCCCGCCTTGCAGGTGGAGAACATGGTGTTTGGATTTTCCATCTCAGGCACTCAGATCTCAGGTGCTGGACTTGCTTGAGAGTGTTGCTAAATAACAGGTAGTATGAAGATTCTCAATGACAGTGTGCCAGAAGAGGTCAGCCAGGCTGCCTGTGTGGACACAGTTGTGTATTAGCATGTCACACAGTCTGTCAGGAGGAAGAGGGACCTAGTGTATGAGAGTTCACAGCACATTCCTCAGCTGCTTCCTGTAATTGACAGTGAATGGGATGTTGGGTCAGCATTTAGCCTTCTCCTTCCCAGCCTGTTTCAGGTGGGTGGCTCCCTTTTTCCTTTTTAAAAGTGCAACATGAGTGCCATGCATTTCTGCATTTCTGTTTTTATTTGTTGGCTTGTCCAAGTGTTTTTTATAAAGAAACCCTGCAAAACCTTTGTGAACATGTGCATTTCTTGGTAATATAACATGGTACCACCCAGTTAGCATAGTCAGGTACAAACTGACAAAATAATTTGTCTCCAGTGCTCAGCCTTGCAAAGAAAGAAACACATTCATTAACATCACACAGCAAGAGAGAAAGAAGGCTGACTATAAAAATGACAGGGTGTGTCTTCATGCTTTTGACCTTGTTATGATTCCCCTTCCCAGCTGTGTGGAAACTGGCTGGAAAATGTGGTAAAATATTGAATATTTCTGAAGTTTGCCAATGGCTGTTGAGTGTTTATTTAAAATAATGTTTTAAATATTTCAGAGGTAGTAACTGTGTGTACCAGCAGCATATATGATTAGAAAGTTCTGTAGCAATGCTTTGCATTTTCACAGTTATCAGGTAGTGATTTTTGAGATGCTAAAAATATATCTTCCCAGAAACCATTTTTAGCCATTTTTCTCATCTTTAGCACTCGAGTGACTTTAACACGACTTTCGGAAGCAAGGACCACATGACCAGGTTCCTGGTCTGTGTTGAACATGTCGCTTGTTTCATGTCATGCTGTAATCTAAGTACAGGGCTGTGAGGTGATTGTCTTTTCTAAGAATTCAGCTGCCCAGAAGTTTTACATTGGATTTCCCGAAGCCCTTCAATAGCTACACTGGCTAGAGTCGGGATGGTGGGTTACTCCCAACACACTTGGAAGATGCTATGTTCAGGCAGACTGTTACAGACAGTTTTGATCAGTCATCTTAGGGCTTTATCACTTTACACTGTTACAGCACTATTATTCCACTTTAGCTGCTATGGCTGTCTCCTGTGGATTCCTGGGATTTGCAGTTTAGGGAGGGGCATTGAGCATACTCAGCCAAAGAGCTCTTAGACTTGACTAAATTACAAAACCCAGAATTCCATTGGAGGCAGCCATAGTAGTTAAAGTAGAATAATAGTGCTGTAACAATGAAGTGCAATAAGACTCTTAATTTCTTTTTATCAGAAAGTCTGTAGCTATTGGGAGAGGAAATGTTTCCTAACTTCCAAATGGGAATGTAAGTATATGTCTAGATGAAGTATGGGCAGCGTGAAAGAAATTAATTTTTGTGTTATCACTTAAGGCATCTTCTTCTTACTTGCAGGCCTATAGACTAGAACCTTTAATTCTGAAGCATTATAGCAACATTTCTCCTGTCCAGATCCACTGGTACAACACCACAAATCCTCTACCTTATGAGCACATGAAGCCAAGTTTGCTCAACCCGGCAAAAGAATCTACCTCAGTCCCTGAGAGTGAAGCTCTCTCAACGTTACCCAGCCCTACAACATCACCCGTCATGGCTCGGCGGCACTATGGGGAGTCCATAACAAATATAGGCAAAGCAAGTATAATGGGTAATTATTCTTGAAGCCTTGAAAGCCTGTGTTTATGTTTGGCTATCCTATCTCTGTTACTGGTTAGACTCTCCAGATATAGGTATGTGCTCATACATGCTCTGAAAATGTATGCATGTAAGTTTTGCGGTATCACATCCGGGGTCTACATCTAGGCAGATTGGTCTCACTAACTCACGCTGACACAGAGCTGTTTCAGGGGAGGATGTTAGTGAACACACCAGAATCAAATACATACAGTGCCTTGCAGAAATATTCACTCATACATCCTTCTGACATACTCAATACTGTGAAGGTGCAACACATTTTTATTGTAGCACAAAAGGGAAGTGAACAGTAACAAACTGGGACTGGGACTCAAGATTAGGCTGAGTAACATTTTTAGCATAGCTGGTGACTTCAGCAAAGGTACATATCAAGACCAGCAAAGGTCCTAAGATCTTGGAAACATAGATCAGGAAAGGAAGAACCTTAGTGAATTTCAAGAGTGCAGGAACCAGAGCAAACCAAAAATAGCAGACACGAGGGATTTTAATACTGTTCACAGGGAAAGTATTCCTTAGAAATGCAAAGGGATTAGCAGGACAGATAAAAGGCGGCTGCAAAGATCAGCCTTTCTGAGGTGACACTAGTTCCCAATTGGGGGGGGGGGAGACACAAAGCGGATGATGATGATTCAGTCTAATTAGAATATTTTTCTAAGTAAATAAGATGTTTGGTACCAAGTGCAAGTTACTCCCAGAGCAAGGGTGTAGCCAGTCCACACTTCCAAGTTATAGCAGTTTGACACCACTTTAAGTGACATAGTTCCATCCTTTGGAATCCTGGGATTTGTAGTTTTAAAAAGTGTTTAGCCCCCCCTGTCAAAGAGTGCAGGAGCCTTACCAAACTACAGATCCCAGGATTCTCTAGGATAGAGCCATAGCGGTTAGTGGTGTCAAACTGCAATAATTCTACATTGTGGATATGTTGTAAGGCTCTTTGCCTGCATGTAGTCACACCTTTGGTCTGATTAGCGGACTTCTAAATTCCTGGCCTGGTCATTTCCTTTTACTGGTGGCATAGTGGAGTTATATTTGTTTGCTCTGACTCTGCACTTATACCCATCTGTTGCACTACTTGGTACCAGTCAAAGTTGTCTTGATCATCATTGGACTGTGCTGATCCCAGCTTTTGCTCTCCTGGTATCAGCATGGCCAATTTTCTCTTATTCCAGGTTGTACTAGGGCGGGATAAAAATAATTTTTATTATTATTATTATTATTATTATTATTAGGTTTAACATGCCCACCACATTCACAGACATGGGATCGGGGGGGGTGTCACATAGCATTCCCTAGCGGGCACTACAACCTGCCAGCACCTCAGAAGTATAAAAATCCCCACAGCCATGAAACAGGGTCATCTGCGGTCAGTCATATCTTAAGTTAATCAACTTCACAGGGATAAAAAGGTTGGGAGTAATGTGGGAAGTTAGCCATGTACCTTGCGCTGAGCTCTTTGGAGGATGAGCAGGAAAGAGGTTGGTTCTACTTCTCTTGTTTGTCTGTTGCCTTTGAAACATTCTCTTTCCTCCTTTGGATTCAAGTTTAACCTTTTTCCTCTTGGAAGAGTTGCATGAGTGCCCGCCGTTGGTGCTGCCACAGGATGGGAAGGCAACACACAATCTTTTAATAGCAACATATTCTGTTCCTGTCCTGCACTTCCTCTGAGGGGGGTGGATGTTTTTGATTCGGTAGCAGCCTTGTCAGCTTAAATTTCAAGGTCACACTTTGTGTTTCATGTCTGAGCAGGGATTGTGTTTTTCCCTGCACCTGAGTTTTCCACATACTAAACCCAAAATAAAACCTTTTAACATTTGCAAAATAGCATTAAGGGTGGCAAGTGGTGCCTTTGGTCATCATTATGTTGTAGGCACTGTTTAATACCTGATCATATCTCTTTTATTTATTATTTATTTGACTTGCACTAACAGCTTCCATGTAGCTCTCACATTTGCAATGAATGCCCTAAATGGAGTGGGCAAGGGGAGTATTTTCCCAGTGCTTTCCTTACTTTCACTTATGCAAGGGATTGTGGCTTAAGTACAGCAAAAAATGTGACATTCTTGCCACAGAAGCACTGCTCTGTGAAATGATGTCTAATTCCCCCACAACAAACAAGCATCAACACTTCCTTTGGGTGAGGGGAAACATATTGAAAAGGTTTGTACATTACATAGTGCTAAGCCTTTATCTCTGCATCGTGCTCCTTCTTGAGATCAGTGATCTGCTTCTACAGTGGGCCTACCCATCCACTGGGGTTCGGTTTCGCCCCCGCCCCCCACCGCCCCAATGGGAAAAAACATGGGAGCTCAAGCCCCATATTAATCAATGGGGGTGCATGCATACAGCTGTGTGCACGCATTGCCATTGACTCATGGGGCGTATTGGTCCGCAGGAGCTCCAATCCACAAATGGCAAGCCCACTGATGTGGCACGCACACTGTACTTTTTACTGCAGGATAGAATATTTTTGTGTATCTAATCTTTCCAAGGAAGTCTCTTTGATCCCCTTCACTCAGTGGTGGCACTAGGGGTGTGTGGAGAGAAAGTGTGTGCTTTTTATTCTTCTCATGTACAAAGGGTGGCTATCAGCCCCCGTGTAGTGATGGGAGTTGAAAGCACAGCTTTGTAAATCTCTTGTGCTGTGATTCACCAAGCTTTCAGCCACAACATCTATCTCAATAACATCAGATCTGACCTTCTGGACATCAGCAGCGAATCCAGGCATCTTGGCAACAGGCTTACCTGTAACCATACAGCCTCCAACATTGACCCTGTAGGCAACTCTGGCTCCAAATCAACCTGCCTCTTTGCATATTTGTGACTCATTGCTTACCTCAGTTCTGATAGCTCCTGAACAAGTGTTGCATATAGTTGCTATACTGACATCTTTGGCTCCTGGTTTCATCTATCATGCCCGCTCCCCCCGCCCTTGATTGAAGTACATTGTTCTTCAGCAGAAGGTTCTAATTCAGATGATTGAGGTCACAAGCCCTTATCCTCATTGTCCTCTTCTGCGCAATCTTCTTTGTTAGATTTTCCTTGGGTTTTTTCTGGGCTGTGAGGCTGTGTTCTGGAAGAGTTTATTTCTGACGTTTCACCTTCATCTGTGGCTGGCATCTTCAGAGAATGGTTGGGTAGGAGTGTGTGTGAAGTTTATATACTGTGAACCCCTGTTGGGGAATATATGTAAATTTGTGTATTTGAATGGTTAGTTTCCATCACCCAAGGAGACCTTCTGCTGTGCTTTCTGCAACCGGACTTGTTTATCTCGGATTGGCCTTTTTAGTCATCAGTGCGCTTGCAGAAAGCTCAGGATGAGTCCTTCCTGAATCTTTGTTTGCGAAGAAAAGCCAGAGAGAGTTCTGGGTATAGAATCATAGAATTGTAGAGTTGGAAGAGACCACAAGGGCCATCCAGTCCAACCCCCTGCCACGCAGGAAATCACCTTCATGACTCCTTTATCTTTTAGTATTTCTGACCATGGGCTCATCCCCAGTCATTCCCTAAATTTTCTGAAATCAGCTTTCTGAAAGTCTAGAATGCAAGTCTGACTATGCTTGGCTTCCCCTTTCCTCTGTATAACAAACATGGTCACTCCCCCCTAGGGATCCTACCACTTCCACACCATTAACCACATCATCCCCATTGGTTAGGATCAGATCTAAAATAGCTGATTGATCGATCCCCTTGTTGCCTCTTTCACCTCCTGGACAATGAAATTGTCTGCAAGGCAAGTGAGGAATTTGTTGGACCTTAAATTCTTGGCAAAGCTGGACTTCCAACAAATGTCAGGATAGTTGAAACCCCCCATTGTTACTACATCTCTGCTTTCTGAGTGTGCTGCCATCTGTTCCAGAAAGGCATCATCCAAGTCCTCGGTTTGGCTTGGAGGTCTGTAGTAGACCCCCAGAATGATATCCCTACTGTTTCTATCTCCTTTTACCCAGATGTTCTCAACCTGCCTCCGAGAATTTAAGTCATGGCTCTGTTCACAGGTGTACACATCTTTAACATATAATGCTATTCTACCACCCTTCCTGTTTGGTCTATTTTTCTGAAATAGGCTATACCCTTCTATTAGTAAATTCCAATCATGAGACTCATCCCACCAGGTTTCAGTGATGCCTATGATATTATATTTGTTTTCCTGTGCTAAGAGTTCAAGTTCATCCTGTTTATTTCCAATGCTCTGTACATTCGTATAGAGACATCTGAGACCATGGGCTGTTTCCCCTTCCTGGCTTTTAAAGGGCTTATTCCTCCCATTGTTGGGTTGTTGTGTTATTTGCCTTGTTCTCTGTATATAACACTTGGGCTCTTATCTCTAGCACTCAATGAACTCCTGCCTTCAAAAGTACTATTCCCCCCCCCATACAACTCAGTTTAAAGCCCTCCTGATGAGATCTTTCAGACTCTTTGCAAAAACATTCCTACCAACTGCTGTGAGGTGCACCCCATCTCTTGTCAGAAGTCCACTTCCCTGAAACCACATCCCATGGTCCAGGAAGCCAAATTGTTCCTGGCACCTCCACTATTCTTCTCTCCCTTCCTGGGCCATGCCCTTCAACTGGAAGGACAGATGAAATGACTATCTGTGCATCCAGGTTCTTCAGCTTCCTACCCAAAGCCTCATAATCCCTTGTGATCTTCTGGAGGCTATGCCTTGCAGTATCATTGGTTCCCACATGGACCAAAAGGAAGGGATATTGGTCAGAAGGCTTGATGAGTCTTGTCAGCCTCTCTATTATATCTTGAATTTTTGCCCCAGGTAAACAGCATACCTCCAGAGACATTTTGTCAAGCCTGCAGACTACTGCTTCTGTTCCTCACAATAGGGAATTCACATCACCTTTTATGGTTATAAAAATCAGGCCAAAAGTTCTGAATGTTCTTGGGCAAGTGATGCCCATATTTTTCCCCAAACACTTCTAAAGAAAAAAAAACTTAACAATTGTTCAGGATATAGGTAATACCTAGTCTTATGTGATAATGGGTCCTCCTATTATCTGGGCAGCACAGCTTAGCAGCACAGTCTCTCCTCCAGGTAAACAAAGGGTTAATGAAGTGAAGGTTTAAAGTTACATTTATTGGGGGTCAGCATCACAGAAAAGCATCAGAAACCACAGGTGACACTAACCAAATGAGAGTGACCACTACCCAAAGCTTCAAGATGCTTCTAAGGAAAAGCTATAAAAACCTCAGGGGACCAAGCAGCTGGAGAAGAACAAAGAGACCAACAAGGAGAGACAACAGACAGGGGTTCCTGTCCCACCTAAAGGGGTGCTTGGTAGTAGACTGGGCTGAGGCTCCCAGGCTCCCAGCCCCCATGAACATTCAGACCAGAACTCTATCTGCATCCTGAGTAGACAAGAAAATGCTAGTTAGAAATGTTAGAGAATTATGTTTTTGTATAACCTCAGCTGAATATGACCTAGGCTGTTGTTTGTAACTTGTAACTACAGTTGGCCCTCCATATTCATGGATTCTGCATCCACAGATTCAACCAAGCATGGCTTGAAAATATTTGGAGTGGGGATTCCAAAAAGCAAAGCTTGCTGTTTTCCCTTTTACATAAGGGACGCCATTTTACTACACTTTACTAAATGCAGGGCCGAAACATCAGAAGTAAACGCTTCCAGAACACAGCCTCACAGCCCGGAAAAAAACCCAAGGAAAATGTATGGATGCCAGCTATGAAAACCTTTGACTTCACAGGATTAGTGTCTGTTTGGCTAATGGTTGGTTGATGGCCCATTATCTGCTGGAAATCCCCCTGTCCCTGGGTGGAATTCCTTTGTAAGTGTTGAGTTTTGATTTTAGTGTTTTTCAGAAGTGGCAGCCAGATTTTGTTTACTTTTAGGGTTTCTTCTTTCCTGTTGAAGTTGTCCAGGTGTTTGTGGATTTCAATAGCTTCTCTGTAGATTCTGACATGATAGTTGTTGTTGGTCCAGAATTTCTGTGTTTTTAAATAACATTTTGTGTCCAGGTTGGTTAATAACATGTTCTGCTACTGCTGATTTTTCTGGCTGGCCCAGTCTGCAGTGTCTCTCATGCTCTTGATTCGTGTTTGCACACTGCATTTAGTGGTCCCTATGTAAACTTGTCCACAGCTGCATGGTATGCGGTTAAGTCCTGTGGCTGTGAGAGGGTCTCGTTTGTCCTTCGCTGAGCGTAGCTTTTCTTGGTTTGATGATGGTGTTTTCCAGTGCATTGACCGTTGTTTTGTCTCAGGATCATACTTAAAGATCCAGGTGTCATCCCAAGTGATGATTTTTTGAAAAAGGTTTAGGTCCACCTCAAGTTGCGGCAGAATGTTAGTGCAAATGTCCTTGCGGCATTCTTTTTGCTCTGGTGTGAGAACCCTAAGGCCACCTTGGCACAAACTTTTCTCATGTTGAGATCCTCATGCAAAATTTTCCATGCAGTGTCTTTGTCAATATTCGCGGCTTCAGCTATCATTCATACACTGAGTTGGCAGCCTCTTCGAACAATCTGGCTTACTAGCTGGACCTGGCATACCATATGCCATTTAAAAAACTCCCCCCAAAATGCCCAGGAGACCTCATGACAACCCTTTGAGGTAGGCTGGTGGATTTAACTCGCCCGCCGGCCACTTGTTCTGCCCCCGCCTCCCCCCCCACTGCTTGTTCTGCCCTCCCCCCACTCTTTTTGCCCCCCACCACTTGTTCTGCCCCTCCTCCCTTTTGTTCTGCCCCACCACTTGTTCTGCCCCTCACCCCACTCGTTCTATCCCTCCCCCTCGTTCTGCCCTCCCCCTCATTCTGCCCCTCCCCCATTCGTTCTGCCCCTCCCACCACTCGTTCTGCCCCTCACCCCACTCATTCTGATCCCCCCAACCCCTGCACTCCAGAACACACAAGCACATGCCACATCCACCCCCATGTTACTCACTCTCCAGCTCCAGCCGCCATGTTTGAGATCTACATGGTCCTGCCCCCAATATACTGATTGGCTGCCCAACAGACCTGTGATTGGTTGGTCAGTTCCCTAAGCAGCCAATCAGCACACTGGAAATGGCAACATACCCAGGAGAATTGTATATATAGATTTTTTCCACCATTTCTTCAGTTCTTGAAGTGGAAGGTCATCCAGGGCGTGCATCCTCTTTCCACATTCTCACATCCTTCTCTGAATCTTTTGTGCCACTCAGACACACGTGCACAAGACATAGAGTCTTCCCTTTAGGCCTCAGTAAGCATTTGACAAGATTCCATTGGTGTTTTGTTCAATTTTACTAAAAAATTCAAATTGACACGTTGCTCGACTTTTAAACTTAACATTTTTCAGGCACACAACAGACAACACAGCTGCTTTAAACGATAACTGACAATTAACTGAACCACCAGGAGTGTTGATGTTTGTCATGCAGGTTCAGACATGTTCAAGGTCACCACGCAAGCGTTCACAATCAGTTCTTCCTGATTTGTCTGAAAGGTAGAAACACAGTCTCATTATTTAATAGACAGAGCTCATAGTTTGGTTGGGGACCAGAACTTTCTGTCCCCAAAAGAAGATGTTCAGTTATATTCTGAACAGTTGCTACCTATGGCCACTGCTCTAGAAGAGCATTCATGCCTCTGCATAAACACAGTATTTAAAAGAGTACAGGGGAAGTCTACCCCACATCTAGCAATTCCCATGTTGCCATCTTTGCTTGATGTGGCTGGACCATCCTAGAATAACCCTTCTTGTTCCAGCTACTGACAGGAAAGTTGAGAATCTTCACAAGGTGTTGGAGGAAAATTGTTGCTGTTTCCCCTTCAAATTATCCATGGGCAGACTGCCATCAGCCAAATGCTTGACACTAATGATCAAATGTTTTGGTCCACTGTGGCATTATCACTGCCATTGCAAATTACCAATAATGCATGCATGGGGCCTGCCAGTGGTTGGGGACGAGGAAGGTAGCCCCCTTTTAACAAGTTATATGTGAATCAGTGTGGTATAGTGGTTTGAGCGTTGGACTGGGGCTCAAATTCCCGCTTGGCCATGAAAATTGATGGGGTGACCTTGGGCAAGTCACACTCTCTCAGCCTCAGAGGAAGGTAAAGGCAAATCCCTTCTGAACTGATGTTGCCAAGAAAACCCCATGATGGGGTTGCCATACATCAGAAACAACTTGAAGGCATACAGCAACAAATGTGAGTCACAGGCCAAAGAGGTTGCTCACCTGTTACTCACCATCTGTGAATCCACACAACCTGCCTGGTATCTCTTCCTTTTTTCTTCTCATTGTGTTCCCAATGAGTATTATGGGAACTGAGGGAAAGGGCAGGAGCTTTCTGGTCATGTGTATTTGGTAATGGGCAAGGCTTTTGCCAAAAATGGTTGGCTTAGCTCTAGAATTTCCCCCAGAGCTCTGCAAAGGCACAGAATAATCCATATGTGTGAGTTCACAGATTAGGGCTTAAAGAAGCACTGAATACAGGTAAACTGCTGAGCATGTGTACATTCAACAGGGTGGCTCAGACAGTGCCACCTGCCAGCTCAGTATGAGATCTCAGTGTGGCATACAATTAAAACAGCATAAATAGTTTAAAACCATTCCAGATAAAAACGGCAGAGTAATTTAACTACAGTTAATTAACCAGAGTAAAATGGCAGAAAAAGTTTAGGAGAGTGAAAATGTGTACACTTAACACTTTAAGAAGTAACAAGATTCAGATAAAGATAACATTCAATACTAGCTGGACCCTGCGTACCATACGCTGTTAAAAAGCTCCCCAAAATTTGTCCAGTAGACCTTATGACAACCCTGTAAGATAGGCCAATGGATTTAAATTCCTCCTCCCCCTTCTCAGCATTCCACACTTTTCCCGCAGTTGCTGAGGGTGACTCGCTCTTGCTCTGCTGCCGCTGCCAGTTGACAGCCTGGGTCCCATTGCAGTGGCAGCAGCAGCATCCCACCACCACTGCCAGTTGACTGGGTCTTGTTGCAGCAGCGGCAGCAAGTGTCCTGCCACCGCCACCAGTTGACTGCTGAAGGGGCCCTGGGAGGCTGGGGGTGGAGATGCAGATTGAGTGGTAGGAGTGGATTGTGAGGTGGAGAGGGAATTTGCATGTGGGTGGTGATTGGCTGAGGGAGGGAGGGGCCCTTGTGAGGCTAGGTGTGTAGATGCAGATTGAGCGGCAGGAGTGGATTGTGAGGGGGGAGGGAATTTGCATGTGGGTGGTGATTGGTGAGGGAGGGAGGGGCCCTTGTGAGACTGGGGGTGTAGATGCAGATTGAGTGGCAGGAGTGGATTGTGAGGTGGAGAGGGAATTTGCATGTGGGTGGGGATTGGTTGTGTGTGTTTCCTGAGCAGCCAATCAGCACACTGGGAGAGGAAGCATACCCAAGAGTTGGAAACATGCCCAGGCCTATTGTACATACCCAAGCATTTTATATTTATATATATTTCAATTTAAGCTTGCATACCTAAAAATTCAATGTGAGGGGAAGACTCGAGGTACCTGTAGCTTTGTAAGTTTTGCAGCTGTTATTTTGTGGCTACAACTCTGTCCACAGGGGGGCAGCAGAGTCAGAAGAAAAAAATTAAGTTAGTTGTTATATTTGAGTGGCTGTGTTAGGTTGTTAAAAGTGAAGGCATCTTGCCATCTGTAAATCTCTGTAAATCACAGATATAATTTATTCAGCTAGCTAGAAATGCTAGAAGTACTGGAAGGGGTTTGGGAAGGAACATCCACACAGCTATTCTATACAGTTGTCCCTTCATATTCGCTGGGGTTTGGTTCCAGGCTCCCCAATGGATACCAGAATCCGTGAATGCTCCAGTTCCCATTATATGTAATGGCATAGCAAAATGGTGTTCCTTATATAAGATGGCAAAATCAAGGTTTGCTTTTGGATTATTATCTTTTAAAGAATATTTTCAAGCTGTGAATACTTAAATCCGTGGATACGGAGGGACAACTGTAATAGTATAAGCAAGAAAATGCAGCCACCATCAAGTAAGACAAGCAGGCAAACTTGGAAGGTCCAAGAACCATTTTTCACCTGCCCTGCCCTCTGGGCTCTGCACCAGCCCTTCACGATAAAACTAAAGTGTCACTTCTATTACTATTATTATTTTATTTTCCAAAGTGGATTCTTGGCTACAACAGGATACAGAGGATCTACCTTCTTCTAGAGAAGAATAATGCCTACTATAAGTACAGAAAAACAACCTAGGGAGGCTATGCAGCACCTCTGAAGGACAAGGGTTCTCTGTATCAGAAGCTACAGGGAGAGAGGCAAGGGGACATGGAGTTTGTTTTTAGCTCCAGCTATGCATTGATCCTAATGTCTCGTTTGTGCTTTGAGCAGTGTCCGCTTGCAGAACTGCAATTCCCCTTGTGTTGTGCTACCCAAATACAGGAGCTGCTAGTATTGGAAAAGGCCTCGGAGGGATGCTCTTCTCAAGATTTGGACGCTCCAGTGCTCCCGCCTCGCAGGTGCTTGAGCCAGGAAAAGAAGGGACAGAAGTAGAGGAGAAGAAGTCGGCCTTGAGTCAAGCAACTATCATGACTCAAACCTTCCCCCACAGCAACTCTGGCTTCCTAGACCCAACGTGTAAGCAAGCAGCTTGGTCTGGCAACTTCCATTGTGCCAGTCTTGGCTTTTTACCTTTCACTCTTAAAGAGGGAAACTTGCCTCACTAGAAGTGGAGGCACTCAGGGCGGGTGTTAGCGACAAGCAGTCCACGTGGGTTTTTGAATTGATGCCTTGTACATCTATAATACATCTTAAGATACAGACTAAATGCACTCCGTTGTTGCAGAGCTGGAACCCAGAAGCTGTGTCACACTCAGCCTACCCAGACTGAGGGCAGCTGAAATCCTGAGAAGTAGCAGATGCCTTTATCCAAAGGATGGGGAACTTTGGAGGGTTGTGGAGGGGGAGAATATGTTTTGCCTTCTCTTTGGACCTTGGCATACCATGTCCCTCCCTCCCAAAATAGTTCACACACACACACGAGGAATAGACTATCTCAGAGGGTGGCATGCTCTTTTTCATTGGAAGTCTTTAAACAGAGCACTCTCAGAAGTACTTTAACTGTAAATTGCTGCACTGGCAGGGGGTTGGGCTAGATGGCCTTTGAGGGTCATTTCAACTCTGTGAGTCTTAAGGCAAATTGCTGACCCAAAAGCCTCAAGGGAGAATGATGTGCCATTTAAATTTAATTCCACCCACCCACCCTTGGGCCAGAGCATATTTCATCCCCAGCCAAGAAAACCTTTTTCTGAACAGCAGTGATGGTCAGCTGGGGGTGCAATATCTAATTTTGGGAGTGAGTTGGGAGGGGGCTGGGGGCCACATGTTGACAGGACTTTATATCCTCCCTTATCCAATGGCTTTTGACTCTCTAATCTGGGTGGTGTGTTAGAGTCTCTGGAAACAGGAGGGTGTCTTAGGAACGCCAGCTTTATCAACCAGCTGCCTGGTTTGGAGCAGTTTGGAGGATGAGGGCAACAGCATCTTTCTGAGATGTATGGAGGGCCTTGACGATCAAGGAAGAACGTCTCCTAAGAAACCCACCTGTCCTCCGGTAGGCCCAGTTGGCCTCCAAGATGTCTGGGAAATGGAGGGAATCTTGGCAGGCCACAGTGCAGACCATTCCAGATCATTCAGCCATTGTTTTTGTCCTCAGAAAGAGAAATGGGTGGGAGGGCCTTGCCAAGCTCAAGTAACATTATCTTCCTATCTTACTGATTTTTCCATTGGCTCCAAATGCCCATGCCCTGAAGACCATCGCTGCTTATGTCCAAAAGTGTTTTAGTTGAAGGACAGGTTTTACACCAGTGCAGCTTCTTAGCCACTTACAGGACCGCTGCATCACTGCCCTGGGTAATTCGTCACTGTCTCGTGCTTTCCAGGATCCAAAACTAGGAAATGTTCCTTCCTTGGACTCCAGTTGCCAGAATCTCCTAAGCAGCATAGCCGGTTGCTGTGCAGTTGTGGGAGTTGCTATATAATCAGAGTTAAATTAGACCCCAGGGCCATTTAGCCCCAGCTCCCTGCCATGCAGGAATACATAGGTAAAGCAGTCCTGAGAGATGCTATCATCCTTCATCCCAAGCTCTTGCAGGATCCAAATAGCTTGCCTGACAATTCCCAACTGCTGTTTCTCACACACCACCCATCCCAACCATTTGTTTCTTTTGAGAACCATATCCTAGAGAGAGGGGTAGGTAGGGTGCAATTTTATGCATTTATAACACGTCATGGTCCTGTTTTTTCCCAGTTCAGGACTCAAGGCGGTTGACAACTGTGAAAACAAACTTAGCTAAAAATTTTGCCTCAGAGAAAAATTTTAAAATTATTTAAATAAATAATCAGTCAATCAGTCAAACAAAAACCAGTTAAAATATAGCCACTAAAAATAAAACAGCTAAGCATGGCAGCACATTATGCAGGGCCTATTCCCCCTTGAGCAGTCAGTCTTCAAAGGCCTGCCAAAACAAACAAGGCTTCACTTGCCTGTAGAAAGATAGCAAGGAGGAGGCCAGGCCAGTCTCTCTGGGAAGGGAGTTCCAGAGCCTAGGAGCAGCCACCAAGAAGGCCCCCTCCTGTGTTCCCCACCAGATGTACACACATGGGTTGTGCAGCAGAGAGAAGGGCCACCCCAAAAGTTACAAGAAAATACAGGCAGGCTCATATGGAAGAAAATAGCCCTCCCAATAACCTGGAGCTGAGCTGTATAACCTGGATCTAAGCCCTCTCCTCCCCAAATACTTCCCAGATGAGGATAACAGAAAAGAAACCTAAAGAAGGCTGTGGGTTTTCTCCGTGAGAATGGTGTCTTATGGTTGTAAAACTTTGGATTTTGTTCTCTTTCTTTCCTACCCAGTGGAGCTAGAGCACAGGATTGACTTTGAGCTCAGGGAAGGCCTAGTGGAGAGCCGGTACTGGTCTGCCGTCACGTCGCACACAGCTTACTGGTCTTCTATGGACATTGCTCTCTTTCTTCTCACCTTCATGTATAAGCAGGACCAAGAAGAGGATGGCATCAAGTCCCACTTAGAGTCTGTTTGATTTTAGTGTGAGGGGGAGCATTGGGGAGGGCTGGGAGGAAAGGATGAAACTTGACAAGTGGCACAAAGCAGTCTTAAGTGCAGCCTCTGTTTTCAAGGCATGGTGGTTTCAGGTTTAAATGCATGTCTGGATCTCTTCCTTCTGAGATTATTTGCTCTTCAGGGTACATTTCCAGTCCTCTGGTGGTTGAGGCCTTCTTGAAAGAATGGCTCTCAGTACAGCTGCATACAAACAGGCCACCAATGGTTGTTTCGGCATCCATGGCAGGGTTGACACCATTACAGATTAACCACAACTGTTGTTTAACAGAGTTAATTTTTTTTTTAAGTGCAGAGATAAGTCCTCCTGAATGGAATTAGTTTTCGTTTAAGAACAATGCCTGCAAACCTAAAACAGCCATGTTCTGTGTCCTTTGCGCTGCGATCTAAACAGCAAATGGGTCTCATCGTTCTGAGGGAAGTCTGCTCCTCCTGGTTCCATTGAAATTCTTCTTGAATGGCAGACTCAAAGGGTGCGCTAACACAACTCATCCAGATACTAAACTGGCAAACAGGCATGAAGCAAATATTTTGAGATACTGTAATTATAATTTATTATTACCTCCGACTAACTGTTTTGTTTTACTCCAGTGTGTACAAAACGTTACTTTTTCTACTGTTTCCCTCCCCCCCCTTTTTTTGTTTTTGTTTTGTTTTGTTTTGTTGTTTGGGTCAAGAAGACATAAGTTAAAGAACTGCATTTATTTTCTACAGTGTTAAAACAGCTTTATTCCTCAGATGACATATCTTTGTACTATTCAAAAGGAGCTATGGACACTGTGGCACACTTTTCCGTATTTTTTCATTAAAAATAAACCTTTGTGGTATCACACAAACAATCCTTGTTATATGGTTTTTTCTCCAAGTAAACACTACAGCTAGGGTCAGGCTCTGGTTTTGTTTCCTGCCGAATGTTCTCTGTGGACCCTGAAGTCGGCTTCTTTTTCTTCTCAAATTATAAAATACAGTTGTTCCTCTGTATCCACGTATTTGGTATCCATGGATTTAAGTATTCACGGCTTGAAACCATTCTTAAAATAATAATAATCCAAAAAGCAAACCTTGGTTTTGCCATCTTATATAAGGGACACCATTTTGCTATGCCATTGCATATAATGGAACTGGAGTATTCACGGATTTTGTGTCAGGAATTGGTTACTGAACCCGAGTTTTAAAATGGCCAAACAACTGCAGAAATCATGCTGAGTCATGAAGACTGACTCCATGAACTGCCAGTCATGCTAATCATGCTACAGCTGCATGAGAAGGGTTGCATCAGAAGAGGGTTACTACAGTACAAGCCCACGAAGGTAGAAATCTGATGCAATGTAACCGTGTGCTTGAGTAAGCCAGTGGTGTGCTGGGTTGTATATAAGAAAGCCAGATCAGTGTTCATTCTCTTCCTTTGATCCTGAGATGCCTGGCGTAGCACTTTGTCTCTGTACATACTGAAACTACTGAAGATTAAAAGCACCTCCTGTTTTCTGGACGCCAAACACTCTGTGTGTGTGAGTATTCTTGGGAAAGGGTTGCTACCTAGTCTGCTGAGACAGTTTTTGGCTTCTGTCGGGGATTGAATGTCCTATCATCCCCTGACATTTGGGTATCCACAAAAGGAGGTCCTGGTATATGAAGCTGTAGCTGCATCTTCAGAAGTGACAAAAACTAGGTCTGGAATTTGTAGTTCCTCAGTAACCAAGGTAGTCCTAAATATGAGCAACACTGAACAGTTAATTTATTTGTGTCCCACCTTTCTCCTAGTGTGACTCATAAGTTAAAACCAAATACAATTAAACCATGAATAATACAGAAGTTAAAAGGCAATAAACAACCATTTTGATTGAAATAAAACCATATTGCACCACTGTTAAAACCCTTTGCTAAGGTCACGGCCAGCCAGCAAGGATCAAGGTAAGATGCATCCACGTACACAGCAGCCATTATTGGGAGGCTGTTTTGTCTCAGCTGTTTGTGCCGCCACAGAATGGAGTGCAACTCACTTCTTCCCAAAAGCAACTGTTGCTGCAACAGCAGCAGGAAACTTCCATCATGGCTCACACATCACTCCTCCACAGAGCAGCTGGGGCTGGTGACAGCCTGTTTCTAGGCAGGCACAATTGAAAGCACTGGTTATGACCTATAAAGCCTTATATAGCTTGGATTCAGGACTGTGGCTTTGAGATATTGAAAGCAGGTCCTTTGCTCAGTCCTGGGGCTCTCGGAGGCAAAGAAGGGGCCAACTCACACTACACGGTTCTTGTGCTGCTATTCCACTATTTGCAATGGTTCCATCCATGGAATTCTGGGGTTTGTCGTGTGGGGAGGCACTAGAGGCAATGTAGCATAGTGGTTTGAGTGTTGAACTGGGTCTCTGGAGACCAGGGTTCAAATTCCCACCGGCCCATGGAAACCCACTGGGCAACCTTGGGCAAGTCACACCCTCTCAGCCTCAGAAGGAAGCAATGGCAAATCTTCTCTGAAGGAATCTGGCCAAGGAAACCCATGATAGGCTTGCCTTATAGTCACCATAAGTCAGAAAATACTTGAAGGCACACAATAATGACGTAGCACTAGAGCTCTCTGGCTGAAAATCCTAAATGCCCCTCCCTAAACTGCAATTCCCAGGATTCTATAGGATGGAACCACAGCAATTAAAAGTAGGATAGTGCTATAATTTTATAGTGTGAATAGCCCCAAGGCCTCTCTATTGACGCCCCCTTGCCATGGGAGAGAGGCTTGCGTACCCTAATGATGTTTTGAGCTATGCTGGTGGTGGCACAATAGCCACCGGTAGGGTCTCCCATGCCAGACAGGTCAAAACCGAAGGGTCTGACAAAGAGCGTCAAAGGACAGGATGGGCTCTCTAGCCTTGTGGCAACCATCCTAGGAGAAGGAAAACTCTAATCCCAAACCCGGGCAAGTGGTGCTCGTCCAACCCTGTAAGGTCAACCATCTAAGAGAAGGAAACTCTAATCAAACCTACGGCCCGAGGACCTTAGTGCTACCGTCCATGCTTGCATGGCCAGCAGATGAACCTTGGGCTTAAAGGGTGAGGCCAGTTCTGTGCACGCTGCGCTCCACCAGAAAAATCCATTGCACAGGCTCGAAGGACAAATCCAATCCCCCCCAAAAAGCCCTGTAGCGATAGGCAAGGGACAAAATGGCAGGTGTAAAGATGCACTGGAAGCCGCAGACCCAACCCTGCATGCAGGCGGTTCAGGACCTTGGTCGCTCGAGGCTGACCTGGGAGATGACAGTCTTGTTCGGCAGCATCCTGAACAACCAAGCAGCCTTTTTTAAGGAGAGCACTGCTTGCTCCATATGGAGAGGGGCCTAGAAAAGGTGGCCTAATGAAAGCTCATCCCCAACTACCTGGTTGGCTAGCCGCGGCCAACAGGAATCTTCTGATGCGGTCAAACAAAAGCAAAGAAACAAAGGCGCACACCGGCCTCCAAAGGTGTAAATAAACTGACACTTGCATGCTGGAACATCAGAACCGTGCGAGACTCTGAAGATAGTGGACGGCCTGAGCATCGTTCTGCTCTAATAGCCCATGAACTATTACGGCTTAATATTGACATTGCTGCTCTTAGTGAAGTTCGTCTCCATGAGGAAGGCAGCCTTAAAGAACACGGCGCCGGCTACACACTTTACTGGTCTGGCAAACCCCAAACCGAAAAACATCTTTAAGGGGTAGGCTTTATGATTAAAAACTCCATTGCCTCCAAACTCGAACCCTTGCCAACAGGACACTCTGATCGCATTATTTCCTTACGCCTCCCACATGTTGTTCTCTTTAGTATATATGCCCCAACTATGCAAGCTGACCCTGTAGAGAAAGACAAATTCTACACAGACCTACGCCAACTCATACAAAAAGTCCCTGTAGAAGATAAAATTATTATCCTTGGTGACTTCAATGCCAGAGTAGGAAAGAACTCCGAAGCCTGGAAAGGTGTCTTAGGCAAACATGGTGTTGGAAATTGCAATGATAACGGACGCCTCCTGCTAGAGTTCTGTGCAGAACAACAGCTGACTATTACAAACACAATCTAAGTCTCTTTAGTGCCAACCGAGTCGTCCAAGGCTCAGCTATCCAACATATGATACAAAAACCGATGAAAAATGAATTGGACATAGCTCCCACTTTGGAAGAGACCCTTAAGGCCATACAGCAGATGAAAAACGGCAAGGCAGCTGGGATTGATGGAATCCCACCTGAAGTTTGGAAACACGGAGGTCATGTACTCTGTGATAAATTCCACGAACTCCTTGTGAATTGCTGGGAAAAGGGGGAACTGCCATCAGATCTCTGAGATGCAGTCAACATCACCCTGTACAAGAAAAAAGGAGCAAAATCCAATTGCTCAAACTATCGAGGCATAACACTGCTCTCTATTGCTGCAAAAATCCTTGCAAGGATATTCCTGAACAGATTACTTCCTGCCATTGCCGAAGAACTTCTTCCTGAAAGCCAATGTGGCTTCAGAGCCAATAGGAGTACTACAGAAATGGTATTTGCCCTTAGACAACTGCAAGAGAAATGTAGAGAGCAGAACAAGGGTCTCTATGTAACAATTGTTGACCTCACCAAAGCCTTCGACACTGTGAGTAGGAAAGGTCTGTGGCAGATCTTGGAAAGACTAGGATGTCCCCCCAAATTCCTTAAAATGATTATCTTGCTACACGAGGGCCAGCGAGGTCAAGTCAGATATGGTGATGCTCTTTCAGAGCCCTTTCTAATAACTAATGGAGTGAAGCTTGTGTTCTTGCGCCAACTTTATTTACAATCTTCTTCAGCATGATCCTCCAAGGAGCTATGTCAGAGCTCTAAGAAGACGACGGCATCTATATACGCTACCGTACTGATGGTAGCTTGTTTAACTTAAGCCGTCTGAGGGCTCGCACTAAGATTCTAAACTATCTAGTCCGTGAGCTGCTCTTCGCTGATGCTGCTGCCCTTGTTGCCCACACAGAAACAGCTCTGCAACGCCTAACATCCTGCTTTGCAACAGCTGCAGAGCTGTTTGGGCTTTAAGTCTACCTGAAGAAAATGGAAGTTCTTTACCAGCCTGCATCACAGGACGAACACCATCATCCCCACATTGCCATCGGCAAATCTGTGCTTAAGTCCATTCAGCAGTTCACCTACCTGGGAAGCATCATCTCCTCAGATGCCAAGCTTTACAAAGAGATTGACCACAGATTAGCAAAGGCACATAGCGCATTTGGAAGACTTTACAAAAGAGTCTGGAGTAATAAACACCTGAGGCAAAACACAAAAATCAGTGTGTATAGAGCCATTGTACTGTCTGTTCTTTACGGGTCTGAAACATGGGTCACCTATCACCACCACTTACGACTCCTTGAACGCTTCCATCAGCGCTGTTTACGCACAATCCTAAATATACATTAGACTGACTATGTGAAGAATGTTGCTGTCCTTGAGCAAGCAGGGATCACCAGCATCGAGGCCATGATATTGAGAACACAGCTGCGCTGGGCAGGGCACGTTTCTAGGATGGAGGACCATCGCCTCGCAAAAATACTACCCTACATTGAACTCGCCACGGGTCAGCGTAAGAGGGGTGCTCCAAAAAAGCGATACAAAGACTCCCTGAAACAACATCTCAGGCTCGGCCAAATTGATCACCAACAATGGTCAGCCCTGGCCTCACATGGGGAGGCATGGAGACGCACTATCCACAATGCTGCAGCCTTATTTGAGAACTCGCACCGAACAAGTCTTGAAGAGAAATGACAATGCAGAAAGAATCACAACCCAAAAACATCACCCAAGGAGACCTCCTGCTGTGCTTTCTGCAACCGGACTTGTTTATCTCTGATTGGCCTTTTTAGTCATCAGCGCGCTTGCAGAAAGCGCAGGATGAGTCCTTCCTGAATCTTGGTTTGCGAAGGGAAGCCAGAGAGAGAGCCCCAAGGCGCCTACTCCTAGGCTCTGGAACTCACTATCAAGGGAGGCTACGTTCTCCTTCATCCTGTTCTATTAGCAAAGACTTTTTGATTCATTCAGGCTTTTAGCACCTGACTGGTTGCTGAGAAAGTCCTTAATGTTCGAGTTGTTTTTAATGTGTATTAAGTTTAGCTTTTTGTGTGGGTTGTTTTAACTGTAATTTTTAATCCAGCCTTGCTGTAAATCCCATTTTAGGGGAGACAAATATCTCTGATACAAATCCAGCAGACAAATAATAAAAAGTAACAGGGAAAAAGGGGCGGGGGGGGGACACACACCAAAAATGATACATAATAATTAAGAATCAACCCCTAGAATATTGTGAAATCATAGACCTAAACTTTATTTGTCAAAATGTCCAGTCCTTTCCAAAAAAATTGGCTCCAAAAAAAGGCTGCTTGGAGCATTAATTCTTCATACGTGCTGGAATGTTAAATGCTGCTGCTTCGTTTTCCATCACTCTGGAATGCAAGCAAGCATCTCGCTTTTCTATCTTACGAGTCATGGAATAGACTTAGAAAACAGATTCCATTGAAATCCTTTCATGATCTCTGTTTATCTCTGATCCTGACATCGAACTCTGCCCTTCAGAAGAGTGTTTTACAATGATTTTGTGTGGTGGGATGGAGAGCAAAAATATTGTATTGGAATGGGGGAAAAAAAAAAACAGGACTTGAATTTATCCTGGAAAATGGCCTGTGAGCTTGTTGCCAGCCCTGAGTCTCCTGGCAAGATGGAAGGGGGTACTAGAAAAAACCGGGGGGGGGGGGTATGTTTCCTCTGGCTTTGTTGGGCCTGCAGATCAGTTCTAGCATCAGTTTTCACCCCCAGTTACACACAGGATAATATTAGATATTAACAAGAGGAATTTTGAAAGGAATAGCCATAAAGCATATTGACAGGAAAAAATAAAAAGCACAAATAAAGGATGAGTGCTCCCCCCCCCCTCACCAGCTTGACAACAGTACATATGAAAAAATCTAGAGGTCTTAATACACAACAAGCTAAATGTGAGCCAACTGTGATGCAGTGTCCAAAACCAATGCAGTTCCAGGCTACATTAACAGGAGTATAGTGTCCAGATCAAGGAAAGTAGTAATGCCATTGTGTTCTGCTTTGATCAGACCTCATCTGGAGTCCTGTGTCCAGTTGTGGGCCCACAGTTCAAGATGGATATCAAAAAGCTGGAATGTGTCCAGAGAAGGGTGACCAAGATGGTGAAAGGTCTGGAAACCGACTGTTACGAGAAACGGCTTAGAGAGCTGGATATGTTTAGCTTGGAGAAGAGGAGACAGAGGTGACATGATAGCCATCTTTAAATATCTGAAGGGGTGTCATGTGGAAGACAGTAAGCTTGCTTTCTGCTTCTCCAGGGACTAGGACATGAACCAATGGATGCAAATTACAAGAAAGGAGATTCCACCTAAACATTAGGAAGAATGTCTTGAGTGTAATAGCTGTTTGATAGTGGGACAGGCTGCCTTGGAGCTTGGTGGATTCTCCTCTTGGTTGGCCATGTTTTGAGAGTGCTTTAGCGGTGTATTCCTGCATGATGGGGCTGGACTAGATGCCCTTCTGGTCCATTCCCACTGTGATTCTATAAAATAACAGCACACTATTAAAAGCCATTGCAGTCAATTCCCCAAAGTCTGACAGAAGCATGTGCAAAGCTGGGCTTAGATGTAATTTCTGGTAACCTACTCAAGTGCGAGACCCAGCCCACCTGATGTACTGGTTTGAATGTTGGACTAGGACTCCTGGAGACCAGCATTTGAATCTCCACTCAGCCATTGAAACCTACTGGGTCCCACTGCCATGTTACACTCTCAGCCTAAAAGGATGGCTGTGGCAACCTGCTCTGCATAAATCTGGCCAAGAAAACCCTAGGGGAAAGTTAGTCGGAGTCAACTTGAAGCACATAACTCAAAAAAAATTCCTGCAGTTTGGGTAGGGCCAGGAGCCAGGGTTCTGCCTTTGGGTCCCTAAAGGGATGGACTCTGATAAATGCCAGAAAGGAAGAAAAAATGGAAGAGGCCAGAAATCTATTTCTGCTTTTGAAAAATGTGTATTAATATCATGCTTTCCCTCACTATGCAGGAGGAGTCTGACTTATCTGAAATATGAATAGCTGGTCCTGGATGTCTCCTGGACAGGCCTTTTGCGGGGAAGAAGCAGGACAAGAGCAGTAAGAGATCACAAAAGCAGCCATAGGGGCTGCATTTTGCCCACCCAAGGCTCTTGGCCTACTGGCTGCGTAGATGGGTGTTACCAGAAATGGGCAGATCTAACCCTTTCATACCTGCCTAAATCGCAGGGAGTACCATATGCCAGATTTTTATGTAAGTGAGTACACAGCTCAAAAAGTCTGACTCTGTTTTGACATGCTGCCAAATCCCTCTGCTAAGCAGAATGTCATCCTTGGCTAGAGGACCGGCCCTGGTCAAATGCTTTTCTCTGATCCGCTTTTGTATTTATATGGCCAGGAAAGCCGTCTGTTTTATCTCTGGCCTTTAATAGAATATGTGTGAGTCATGAGGCCTTGCTCCAGTTCTGGTTTGGTCTGGAGGAACGTTCTATGCATTGTCTATTACCTTCTGGTTTTTTAATTAACTAAGAGGGTGGGACTTTCTCTTCCTTCTTATCACCCTCGTCCCCCCTCCCACCAAAAACAAAACACTGATTCACCCTTTAAATACACTATCTGGCCAAGATGTCTTTCTGTAACTTTTTTTGTCTTCCAGCATTCTATGGTTGAGTGGCCCCTGCCCCAACTTTCCCTTGAAAAGTATTTGCCTTGCAAAACTTGGAATCTCCTGTAAATCATTTCCCGGGATAGCCTGTGGAGTGTGATCCTTGATCTCCTGTTATGTTGTGCTCTACTGTGGGTTTGTTCTGGCCAGTTGATCAGTTCCAAGGGGCACATTGCAGTCATGTGGCTGACCCTCCCCCAGGACCTGCAGAAGAGGAGCAAAGCTTAGCCCTGTGTCTTGTTGCCTGAGGCAAGGGGGGAGCAACTGCAGAAGGAATGGGGCTCTGCAACACTGTCCCCACCCACAGCAGACTACACTGACATGCCCAACATGACCCAAAGCGATGTCCTGTCAAGTCCTGTTTTCAGCCAATTTTTTTTCTATTTCAGGGATAGGGGGTGAGCAGACAAAACTACTGTGTTCTGCTCCAGAATTGGGGGTTCTGGGGCTTTGAGAGTCTTCAGGGCCCACAAACTGGGTCCCCGGAGGCTGCAAATTCCTCAACTACTGCCAACCTAGGGGACTGTCTATACAGTGAAAATACTCCTTGTTGAATGCGAGGAGAAGGCTACCTATCCTAACGGGATCCCATGGCATGTTGACGTATTCAGAAGAAGGAGGGCAAAAAAGGCCAAAAACTTCATGAGAAAAGCCTTCACAGCTTTTCCCATAGTTTTTGAAAAACTGCAAAGGGGGTGCACATTTCCCCTTCATAGGACAGTGATTTGATCAGACTTGCTGTCACATGGTAAAGGAATCATCATTATCATCAGAATAATAATATAATTTATTTATATTCTGCCTTTTACCTAGGGAATCAAGGCGGAGCACAACATAATTATAAAATAAAATGTTATAACAATAAAAGCTCAAAGTTAAAAAAACAATCCCACATCCCATCACCCCCAATCATAAAAACAACAAAGAACAATAAAATAGAAATTAAACAACAGTATATATTAAAATTACAAATACCCCTGATTGGTTGGACAAGCACAGGGATGGGACTTGCTGATAGGGCATGCACCGGCAACTGCCATCCCCCCCCCCAGTGATCAGGGATGGGGAAGGGAGGAGGGCGGCCGTCCTTCCCACCCACCCTCCCTGGCCGCCACTGCTGTCACCTTCACCGCCGTGGGGATCAAGGAAGGTAGGAGGGCGGCTGCCATCCTCTCCCCCTTTCCCAGTTCCCTGCCACTGTTGCCACTTCCGCAGAGACCAAGGAAGAGAGGAGGACTCTCTCACCCTCTTCTCCCTTTCTCAGCTGTCATCACGAAGCTTATGGGAGCTGCTAGGGGAAAAAACACCATTAAGACAAGTACAGCTGTTGCGACTTGCTATACTACAGGGCAGTATGTCCCCCCCCCCCCCGCTAGACAGGGCCTAGGTGTAGGTTGTTGGGATTAACAACCTTTGCAGGCATGAACTCTCTCTGGCTTTTCTTCACAAACAAAGATTCAGGAAGGACTCATCCTGCGCTTTCTGCAAGCGCGCTGATGACTAAAAAGGCCAATCGGGGATAAACAAGTCCGGTTGCAGAAAGCACAGCAGAAGGTCTTCTTGGGTGATGTTTTTGGGTTATGATTCTTTCTGCGTTGTCGTTTCTCTTCAAGATTTGTTCGGCGTGAGTTCGCATGGTAATTAAAGCGCATGTTCTCTCTAGGAGTTTATGCAAAGCATGTTTATGACTAATTTCCTGTTTACTTGTTTATACCTCTCCTCTTCCCGATCACATATGAACAAACCCCAAGCACACTTCTTTTACTAACCTTCCTCCATTAAGCATATGGTTTTTAAAGTAGCTCTCTAAAGATGCTTCTAAGTTCTGAAGAGCATGTAGATCTCCATATTTCTTCTACCTACCTATGCAGAACGTGTGTATTGATTATGCACATGCTACTTTGTAAGTAAACTACGTTGTTATACTTTTTAAAGAAGATTAAACTTGTTTTATTTCTCAGCTAGATAGTGTGTGGGGAGGAGGTGGATGGCTTAAATGTTCCCAAGACTTCTGCTAAGTGCAACTTTAACTCTGCTGCTGAGATCACCAAATCTCAAATGTTTTAAAATTCCAATATAGGTTGCTTGCAGACAAATGTACATAGAATTGCAACCTAAAAGTACCTTTCCCTCACTGCTGAGGAACTGGAGCCAAGCACAGACAGCTGGGATGAGGAGAGAGAGACTATCCAGGCTTCTTTGAGCCCTTGCACCTCTTCTATTTAGAAATTTAAAATCTTACTTCCTCCCCTGCCCTCCAACCATATTGTATTAGCAGCTCTTCTTCAAGAATCCTTCAGTGCCCCTCTATTACATTTGCAAGTCATTCCACATGCAGGAAGGTAGTCCCCGGGGGTACCCACGTCTTTGATTTGGGCCCTGAAATCTCAGAGCCTGGGATGCTTCTGACCAGGCAACCCTATCTGCAGCCATCACTACATCTTGCAGTGGCAAATTCCAGGCTGCCTGCCTGGCAACAGCTGGCTGGCCACTTTTAACAGCAGGATGGGAAAGCCCAGTCTGATATGCACGGGCTTTGACATTAGTAGAGCTTTCTTATTAACAAAGCCAGGAGGCTGCAGTTTGGGGAGCTACAACCAGTCTGGATTCAAATTCCTGCTTGGTACCAAATGGGGTTGTTAGCTTTTCCATGAGTAAGGATGATAAGAACCTGGAGTGAAATGTTTGCCACTGGCAGGACAGTTTGTAAGTAGCTACACCTATCGCCACCACCTACGACTCCTCGAACGCTTTCATCAGCGCTGTATAAGCACAATCGTAAATATATACTGGACTGACTATGTGACGAATGTTGCTGTCCTTGAGCAAGCAGGGATCACCAACATTGAGGCCATGATATTGAGAACACAGTTGTGCTGGGCAGGGCACGTTTCTAGGATGGAGGACCATCGCCTCCCAAAAATAGTACTCTACGGTGAACTCGCCACGGGTCAGCGTAAGAGGGGCGCTCCAAAAAAACAATACAAGGACTCCCTGAAACAACACCTCAGGTTCGGCCAAATTGATCACCAACAATGGTCCGCCCTGGCCTCACATGGGAGGCTTGGAAACGCACTATCCACAATGCTGCAGCCTTATTTGAGAACTCACACCAAACAAGTCTTGAAGAGAAACGACAATGCAGAAAGAATCACAACCCAGAAATATCACCCAAGGAGGCCTTCTGCTGTGCTTTCTGCAACCGGACTTGTTTATCTTGGATTGGCCTTTTTAGACGTCAGCGCACTTGCAGAAAGCGCAGGATGAGTCCTTCCTGAATCTTCGTTTGCGAAGAAAAGCCAGAGAGAGAGAGAGAGAGAGAGAGTCGTCAGGTTGAAAGTACTGCCTTTGGCCTATAAAGCAGGGCTTCAGTGCAGCCTCTCTCTCTAGCAACTGAAGATTATCGTTTGCAAACTGCTGAAGAGTTGTTGCTTCTACCTGAAGCACAAAAAGGTTCCTTGCAATATCAGTTGGCTGCAGTTACCACTTATACCAGCACTGCTCAAAATGGGGGCCCATGGTCTGGTGCCAGCCCAAAAGCCATCAGGCTGCCAATCCCTGGAAAAATTCCAGGAAAAAAATGGTTGTATTCAGTAGGCTCAAATACCAGACTCTGGTCCATGGGGGGGGGGTTCTGGACCCATAAATCAGATGTGTAGACTTAACACCATATCAGGATGTAGGAAAAGGGTTTTTTTTTGCTGTCATACTCATCTTGTGGAGTTTTATTTATTTATTTATTTATACCCCGCTCTTCAGCCACAAGGCTATCAGAGCGGCTTACAAATTGTTTTAAGCAATAGCTATTTACACATCTACACTGCATTAAACAGTTTCCAATGTGTGTTAGCTAATTGCCCCCCACAAGCTGGGTACTCAGTTTACCGACCTACGAAAGGATGGAAGGCTGAGTGAACCTTGGAGCCTGCTGGAATCGAACTTGCAACGTGGTGACTTGCAGTACTGGCATTTAACAACTGCCTTTAGGTCAACTTTGACTTATGGCAACCCCATGACAGAGAGTTCTCCAGGTCACACTATCTTCAACAGCCCTGCTCAGGTCTTACAGACTCAGGGCTATGGCTTCCTTGATTGACTCTATCCATCTGGAATGTGGTTTTCCTCTTTTCCAATCTGTGGCACACTGAGAAAGAGAGTGGCCGGTCCGAGCAAGCTGGCACACCTCAGCTGTGACACACCTTGCTATTGTTGGGGCTCTAATATTTATACTCTGTTCTCATGATGTTGCCCTTCTTTAATTGCAGAAAGATAGAACATTGATTGGTTTGCAACAACCTCGTAAGGTTGGACAGGAGGGGGAGAGAGGAGAGATTTCTGTAGGGTATGGAATGAGGAATGGTCACTTGATTGCTTGATTGAATTATTGCCTGAACTGCTCAGGGCTAGAAGAAAGGATTAGCACATACCCCTTAACAACCAGATTGTTAGCATAAACCTATTACAGGGTTTATACTTCCTGCTTAATCCTAATTTGGGCTTTCACACCATTACATTTCTAGACATGTCTTAGGTCATTGTGACCTTCGACTCTCTTGGAATGTGGTGGAGTTTCCTTCCTTGAACATTTTTAAACAGAGGCTGGATGGCCACCTATTGGGAGTGCTTTGATTGGGTATTCCTGTATAGCAGGGGGTGGACTAGATGGTCATTGTGGTCTCTTCGAATTCTATAATTCTAAGCCAATGTGACCCGGAAAAGTGTTAAATATGTCCAATTATGGAATCTTTGGGGGAGTGGTGGTAGGGGTTGACTTGCTGTAGGATCCATTGATTTGTCTTTTCAGCAGTCCATACTTCCTGAATAGGAACTTTTAAAACTGCTTTATGTTGAGTCAGATGATTGGTTCATATAGCCTAGTCCTGTCAACTCTGCCTCAAACAGGATCCTTTCCAAGCCTTAACTGGAGATCCTGGGGGTCTCCCATCCAAGTCCTAACCAGGCTCAACTCTACTTAGCTTTTGAAATCAGAGGAGATCCAGATGTGTTCAGGGCAGCATGATGATGTTGCTCTTCTAATCTGACTCTATTTTATTGCTTTTCCATGAATACTCCTTTTCTCTCGCCTGGAGGGAGGAAGGACTCCTTGGCTGTTCACGCCATCCATCATCGAGGCATATGGAATTCCAAGTCCCTCTGTGCATTGTTTTGCTTCAGGCTGGGTTCTGTGGCTCTGCCCAATGCAGGAATGGATTCCACATGGTCAGTCCGCTGCCACTCCTTGGGAGCTTGCTGCTGATGTGGAAAACTCAGTTCCTGTGAGCTACAAGGATCTGGCTTTACCAAGCATTTTTGGCAGAAAGCATCACAGTTCACATCTCAGTGCAAGCTTTGTGGCAAAGCCAGACAGAAGATGTGGGGTGTTGGAGAAGGGAAGTTATGTCATGCTTTCCCTGCTCTTGGTACAGTCAACTTCTGTTATGCAGGACACTAGAGAATATGTCCCTTATTACACCCAGCCAATCTCCTCCATGCCCCAATTATCTTAATGTTGCAACTTGAATACTTGATGCAGTTTTCACAAAATTTGCACAATATATTCGAGTTTTGACTAATTTGCAGAACACATGCAATATGTTGCTAACTTTGAGTGAGCCACGGAGTGATACGCAGCAATGGCATATACACAAGCAGCTGGAAATCTTACTGAGAAACTGTGTATCAGCTGACATTCTTGAAACCTGTAATTGCAGCCATAAGGGCTAGGAACATACTATCTTAAAAGGGAAAAGAAAAACAACTTCCCTCCAACACCCAAGCCATTTGAGAAACTGGGTTCAGTACAAAGGTGATCACAGCTTGGCATGGCTGTGCTATCTTTTGGGAACATCTTTTTCACTAGGTAGAAGATCCCATGACGTCACTCCAGGAGCAGAATGACCTGAGCATGGACTACCTGGATCTTCTTCAATGAAGTGCCATACTAGCTAATATACAAGATCTACTTTCAGGTCTTCTGTGAGTCAAATCCTTTCTCGCTGTTCTCTTTTTCACTTAGGATGTATCACAATGGTTCCAGCACAATGCAGGCTTGGCAAGCATGCTAGACAAGCAGAGACCCTCCATTCCTGGGGACTGAATCCAAAAGCCACTTGCAACAGGAAGCTGCAGGAGGGCTTTGAAAGGAAATGAGGGGTGCATGTTTGTCACCCTTACTACTGCAAGTTATTAAGGGGACAAGGCACAAGCCTTAAATGCTGGGCAGTTCCTGTTGGTTTAAACAATGAGAAAAGCCAATGTGATTTTTGGCTACATCGATAGGAGTATAGTGTCTAAATCAAGGGAAGTCATACTGCCACTCTATTCTGCTTTGGTCAAACCTCTCTTAGAATACTGTGTCCAGTTCTGGGCACCACAATTCAAGAAGGATATTGACAAAGAAGGTGACTCCACCACACTCTGAGGCAGTGCATTCCATTACCAAACAGCTCTTACTGTCAGGAAGTTCTTCCTAATGTTTAGGTGGACTCTCTTTTCCTGTAGTTTGAACCCATTGCTCCGTGTCCTAGTCTCTAAAGCAGCAGAAAACAAACTCGTTCCATCCTCAGTATGATACACCTTCAAATATTTAAACATGTCTATCATGTCACCTCGCAACCTTCTCTTCTCCAGGCTCAACATACCCAGCTCCCTAAGCCATTCCTCATAGGGCATGGCTTCCAGACCTCCCACCATTTTGGTCGCCCTCCTCTGGACATGTTCCAGCTTCTCAATATCCTTCCTGAATTGTGGTGCCCAGAACTGGATGCGGTATTCCAGGTGAAGTCTGACCAAAGCAGAATAGAGTGGTACTATTACTTCCTTTGATCTAGACACTGTACTCCTATTGATGCAGCCTAGAATTGCATTGGCTTTTTTAGCTGCTGCATCACACTGCTGACTCACGTTCAGCTTGTGGTCCACTAAGACTCCTAGATCCCTTTTGCAGGTACTGCCACCAAGCCAGGTGTCACCCATCCTGTATCTGTGCATTTCATCTTTAATGCCCTGTCATATATGTAGTATCCTACATTTTGTCAGTTTTGGCCCAGCGTTCTAGTCCTGTCCTCTGGGATATTCTTATCCTGTCCTCTGGGGTATTCACTACCCCTCTCTCCTAATTTGGATAAGCATACCCTCTATTCCCTCATCCAAGTCATTGATAAAGATGTTGAATAGCGCTGGGCCCAGGACAGAACCCTGTGGCACCCCACTAGTGGTCACTTCTCTCCAGGATGAAGAGGAGCCATTGGTGAGCACCCTTTGGGTTCGGCCCATCAACCAATTACAAATCCACCTAACAGTCGCATTGCCTAGCCCACGTCACCCCTGAGTCTTCTCTTCACCAGGATGAATGTGAATATGCCCACCTCTTTCTAAAAACACTGGTACCCCAAGTTTGCTTCTCCCCTCTTCTCCCTGTTTCCCTCTCTCCGCCCTCCTCTTTTTTTTAAAATAACGTAAGCCTTGAGGGCAAAGGTTGTCTTGTTTATTTCAAATCAATGTATACGTTGCTCTGGGAGTCTTTTTGGCTGAAGGGCAGGGTGACAATGTTTTAGATTAAAAAACAGTTCCTAATGCCAGCAAGAGTAGAATCAGATACTGGAACACACTTTGTAAGGGGGGGAAAACCCAACTGCAAGTAGCTGGATGGGGCAATGTTTTTCTCCAAAAGGCTGATCCCCTTTCTTGCTTTCTTGCTTTTTGTTTTTATTCTTTCCCCCACCTCTCTTCTTATATAAGGCAGAGAGAAGAAAGCAGAAGATGAAAGGGGAGGAAAACTCAAAAGATACCAAAAGAACCATTTCTTCCTCAGGGCCAACACTAATTCAATGTGGGCCTTTTTGTAGAAAACTCCAGATTTATAGTGTGGTGGCTCCCTTTTCACCCCCTTCTCCCCCTCCTGTAATGTGAAGGAGGGAGCAGTGCATCCACCCTGGGCTTTAGGCCCAACTTTGAAAGAGCTATCCAAGGTGTTGAATCCTGTTCCCTTAAATAGATACATAGAATCACAGGGCTGGAGAGGAGGAGACCCCACCACCTCTCTAGGCCATTGGTTCCATTGCTGAACCACTATTACTGTCAAGAAGTTCCTTTTCATGTTCAATGGAAATCTACCCTCATGTAACTTCAGACTATTAAATCTAGTTCTGCCTTCTCAGGCAGCAGAGAACAAACTTGCCCCCCCCTCCGTGACAGCCGTTGAGGTATTTACATAAAGAGTGTGATCCTGTGTTCCACCTGGGATCCTGTGTCCACTTCTGGGCACCACAATTCAAGAAGGATATGGAGAAGCTGAAATGTGTCCAGAGGAAGGCAACCAAAATGGTGGGAGGTCTGGAAGCCATGTCCTATGAAGAGCAGATTGTGGAGCTGGGCATGTTCGGCAGTGGAATGCACTCCCTCGGAGTGTGGTGGGATCTCCTTCCTTGGAGGTCTTTAAACAGAGGCTGGATGGCCATCTGTCGGGGATGCTTTGATCGTGATTTCCTGCATGGCAGGGGGTTGGACTGGATGGCCCTTGTGGTCTCTTCCAACTCTGCAATTCTATGATTCTATGATTCTATGTTTAGCCTGGAGAAGAGAAGGTGAAGATGGGACACGATTGCCATGTTTAAATGTTTGAAGGGATGTGTCATATTGAGGATGGAACAAGCTTGTTTTCTGCTGCTCCAGAGACTAGGACATGGAGCAATGGATGCAAGCTCCAGGAACAGAGATTCCACCTAAACATTAGGAGGAACTTCCTGACAGTAAGAGCTGTTCGGAAGTGGAATACACTGCCTCGTAGTGTGGTAGAGTCTCCTTCTTTGGAGGTTTTTAAGCAGAGGCTAGATGGGCATCGGTTGGGACTGATTTGATTGTGCTTTGCTGCATGGCAGGGGGTTGAACTGGATGGCCCTTGAGGTCTCTTCCACCTCTATGAATCTATGTCACCCTTCTGTTTTCTCTTCAGCACCTTTGATAGCTCAAAATTTGGACTAAAACCCAGGGTGGATTTACCGCCTCACTGACATGGGAGTCCCCAGTCATCACTACCTGTATTGAATTTAGCTAATCTGCCCACTAAAACAACAGTCCAGGCATTTGGTGACCTCGGGCTCTTGTAGTCCAGGAAAGTTCCTGATAGGATCAATTTGTACTTGTATATCATTTTAACTGCCCTGGCTCTACCCCATGAAATCCTGGAATCTGTAGCATAAGGTACTTAGTGAATTCTCTGCCAGAGAGCTCTTCTAGTGCCTCCACAAATTACAAATCCCGGGATTTTGTAGTATGTAGCTATGGCAGTTAAAGTAGTATACAATTGTGCAATGTGAAAGGGACCTAAGGCAGTGGTTCTCAAACTTTGCTGCTCCAGATGTTTTTTAACATCAACTTCCAGAAGTACCAACAAGTATGGACAATGATCAGGAATCCTGGGAATTCCCAAACATCTGGCGGATCAGAGTTTAAGAACCATAGGTCTAAGATACCCCAAACTGCTTTGCTCTTTTTGTTGCAACAGATGAACAAGGTGACCACTCCGGAATTTTGTAGCTGGAAGAGGAAGCCACAACCACACTGATCTCAACACAGCATTAAAGAAGCAAGGAATATGGTCACCTTGATGCTGCAACCCATATAATCCAGCAACTGTTTCACAGCCAGGCATATTTGATCTGCAAAGAGACCCATCTGCTGGTGTCCAAGTCATAGAAGAACCTACTAAGAAGCCATTCTAACCCAAGGCATCTTGGAACTGATGGGAAAAAATGAGAATTCTAGCACTGTGGAAATAGCTCACTTTTAGGGGTCAAGCCACCAGATGCTATGTGTCCTCCAGATATATTGGACTACAACTCCCATCTTCCCATCCATCAACACAGCTGGAGAGCATTAGATCTAGGTAAGGCTGGAATCCTTGAAGGAGGCCATATAGACCATGGGCAGGGAGCCTCTTTCAGCCCTGGGGACCAAAATCAGTTTCACAGAATTCCTAGAGGGCTTCATTCCAAGGAGATGGGGTAGGGCTAGAGTTGCCAGATCAGGACTACACCCTGTCCTTGCAATTTGAGGGCCAGCACCTGAGATCTAAGGACAACGGCTTGTGATGTCACAGGAGGCAGTCCTTGGTGATGGTTCAAGGATGGGGTGGCAATTGACATCTCCAGGTGATATCCTTCAGCAGGTTATACCAGGCATCAACCAATGTTATACAAGGTATGCCATTCAAATATAACACAAAGTCTAACATATGAGGATATATATATATACACACACACTTTCCAAAGCAGCCCTCTTACCCTGAGATTCCTCCCCTCAACGTGGGTTGAGGCCATGAGACTCAAGGCCAGACCCTAAGATCTAGAAACTTTAGGTGGGACCAGCAGGGCCAACATAAGATAACTCAAAGCTCTTCCTGTCAGTAAGTAGGTCTTATGAGGTACATCCTCAATCTTGTAGAATGGGGGGAAATGATATAAAAGTTGGGGAAATGCCAAATGAAGGTGTAATGGGGAAGGAAGGCGCAGCCATTTGAGGATCAGCCATGAAGAGGAGAGTGGCTGATGGAAGACATTGGCTGGAATCCTGTTGGTTAATCCAACCAGAATAGACCTATTTATGTAATTGTTGAATGGTGACATAAGTAAATCCAGCAAATTGACTGACTCTACTCTAGTTGGGACTAACAATATGATTTAGACCAGAGCTTTCTAAACTGTGTGTTGAGACACATTAGTGTGTCAGCTGCAGTGTGTAGGTGTGTCATGTGTAGGAAAGGGACCGGGGGGCAATCCACCCCAGGTGGCACTTTTTGGAGGACGGCAACAGGAAGAATCTCTCAGTGGCTACTAAAACAGCTCTTTTTGCACCATAATGTGGATTGGTGCATGCACGTTGTTAAACAGTGACTCTCCTCACACTTCCCACCCTGTCTTTCCTCACTCACTGATCTTGTAAATGTATATTATCTTACAGATCATATATTTTAAAAAATATAAATGAAAGGTTTTCATGAGATATATTGTGACCCCATACATTTTGTTATTGCAATTTATGTATGTGTCTGTATCTCTTAAAAGGGTTGGTTTAACCTCTGATTTGCTAGTAAAATCGAATTACTGTGTCACAAAATGATGCATGTCTAAAAAGTTTGTCACCAACATGAAATGTTTGGAAACCTCTGATTTAGACCATCTTGCCCAAGGGTCTAGCAAAATTTGAAGGCAATACGAAGCCGAAGAGAAGTTTCATAGGGGTGCTAGATTTCGTGACCAGGATCCTCTTCTACAGTCCTCAAACTGAGGTGAAAGAATCTGAGGGTGAGAGTACTGCCACTTTATTTGATGCTGAACATATCATGCTTAATGATCTCACCTGAGCCCAGCCCTGATGACCTCACAAGGGGTCGTGTCTAGCAATCATGGTTTTGCCCTGGCATCTCTGGGCCTGGGATAGTCCTGATCTGACAACTCTATGTGTCCTCTATTTTCCAAGAGGTGGGAGACTTGCAGTCGTTGACTCAGTTACTGTCGCAGTGGAGAAATGCACCTCAGAGCACAATGGTTCCACATGCTCATAAGGTGCCGGGTAGGTTGGCTGGACTCCACAACCTACAGAAATCTGTGGCAAAGCTAGGTACTGACAGACAAAGCCGCATTTCCTGTTTCCGAGGTCTGTGGTCTAACCGCAAGGCCCTTGTTCCCTTTCAAGCCTGCCGGTGCCACCCCCTTGAACAAATCATTGCTTGTGTTGCTTCCCCATCGGTGCCAACGTTATGGGCCATGCCAGGGCAAAAGCTGCATGAGCCTTTGCTTTCTCATTCATAAAAACCAGGGTATTAAATGTGCAAGGTTTCAAAGAGTGGGCAGGATCCTGTGAGAAGTGAATGCATATTTGAAACTCACTGATTCATTTCAGAACTTGGAAAAACTGCTTTTTGAGGAACTATCATTTCTGGCTAAGGGCTTCGGTGGCCTGCTTTTTTTAAAAGGAACTTTTATAAACTCTGGTTCATTTCAATGAGGGGGGGAGTTTGCGGACCTAAAAAAATTCCTTTTTTTAGATAGAAAAGTCTGGGGTTTTTTTACTATACTGCCTGGCTGTGAGATTCTGTGAGCTGCAGTTTAAAGAAAAGGAACTTTCTCAAGCTCTGGTTCATTTCAGTGGGAAGGAGGAAAGCTGAAAGCTGCACATACTTTGGGCTCTCTGCCATTGGCTTGTGAAGCAGGCTTTTCACTAAGAAAAGATCCAGTAACACAATGTGCCTTTGTCTCCGCATTAATTCATTTATTTAGATTTATAACTGGTTGGTCACATTGTGAAGAAAGAGCCTTTTTGCTTGGGTGAAAAGCTACAGCTGGAGGCATAATGCAGGATCTTATGAAGAACATTTCTGCTGGAGAACAAATGGAAAACTTGGGGAGTCACACTGATTCCTCCCAGCCTACCAGCTACTGATTCCTAACATGCTACACAGAGAAATCCACACAATTATCACTTGAAAGTGACTGGAATCCCAGCCTCTCAGCTGGCAAGTTAGCTGACTGTGCAGGCAGTTTGGTGCTGGAGCAGTTTTGGTGCTTGTCTTGGGATGCCAGCTGAAATTGCTGTGCTTAGGTTTTCAAGAAATTGCTGTGCTTAGGTTTTCTGTGGGTGTTTTTCTGGACAGTGAGGCCGTGTTCTGGAAGAGTTTATTTCTGACGTTTCGCCTGCATCTGTGGCTGGCATCTTCACAGAATGGTGGCATAGGGGGTTTGTGGGGTTTATATACTGTGAGTCCCTGTTGGAGATGGTATGTAAATTTGTGTATTTGAATGGCTAGTTCCTAGAATGGAAGGATATGCAAGGAGGATTAGTGTGCTGTTTGGCTAGTGGTCCATTATCTGCTGGAAATCCCCCTGTCCCTGGGTGAAGTTCATTTGCATGAGTTGAGTTTTGATTTTGGTGTTTTTCAGGACTGGTAGCCAAACTTTGTTTGTCCAGGTGTTTGTGGATTTAAAAACACTGAAATTCTGGACCAGGCCAACAACTATCATGTCAGAATGCACAGAGAAGCTATTGGAATCCACAAACACTTGGACAACTTCAACAGGAAAGAAACCCTTAAAGTAAACAAGCTTTGCCTACCAGTCCTGAAAAACACAAAAATCAAAACTCAGCACATGCAAATGTACTTCACCCAGGGACAGGGGGATTTCCAGCAGACAACGGACACTAATCCTCCTTGCATATCTTCCCACCCTAGGAACTAGCCATTCAAATACACAAATTTACATATCATCTCCAACAGGGACTCACAGTATATAAACCCCACACCCCCTATGTACTCTTTGAACTCCTTGCCATCATTTTTGAGAAATCTTGGAGAACAAGTGAGGTGCCAAAGGAATGCAGAAGGACCAATATTGTCCCTCTCTTTTAAAAAAAAGGCAAAAAAAGATGATCCAGGAAACGACAAATCTCTATACCAGGAAATATATTAGAACAGATTATATAGGAGTCTGTCTGCAGTAGTCAGTAGGTGTCAAGATGGGTTTCTCAAGAACAAATCCTGCCAAATTAATCTTATATCTTTTTTCCATCAGGTCACTAGTTTAGTGGATGGTGGGAATGTTATGGATGCCATTTATCTGGATTTCAGCAAAGCATTTCATAAGGTCCTCCATAAGGTTTTGGTTAGCAAACAGATTAAAAGTGTAATAGATGGGAACACTGTCAGATGGATCTGTAATTGTTTGGAAAACTGCTCAAAGAGTCATCATCAATGGCTGCACTTCAAATAGGAGGGAGGTCTCCAGTGGAATACCTCATGGGTCTTTCCTGGGGTCAGTACTCTTCAACATTTTTATAAATGACTTAGATGTCTGGGTGGAGGGAATCCTTTTCAAGTTTGCAGATGACACCCAATTGGGAATGGTATCCAACACACTGAAAAATAAGAACAGAATTAAAAAGGACTTAGATAAACTAGAATATTGGGCAGAAATTAATAAAATGAAATTCAATAGAGGCAAATGCAAAATTCTACCACAGAAACCAAATGCACAGGTATGGGATAAACTTCTCAGCAGTACTACTTGCAAAAAGGACCTTGGGATTATTGTTAATCATAAACTGAACATGAGCCAGCAGTGTGAAGCAGCAGCAAAAAAGACGAATGCTATTTTAGCCTGAGTTAATAGAAATGTAGTTTCAAAGTTGAGGGAAGTAGTTGTCCCACTATATTCTGCTCTGGTCAGGCCTCATCTGAAGTACTGCATTCAGTTCTGGGTGTCTCATTTTAAAAAGGATATAGACGAGTTGGAGCAGGTTAAGAGAAGAGCAACAAGGATAAGAGGTAAGGAGAACAAAGCGTATGAGGAAAGGTTGAAGGAGCTGGGCTTGTTCAGCTTGGTGAAGAGAAGATGGAGGGGTGACATACTACACTCTTTGAATACTGCAAGGGCTGCCCCAGAGAGGAAAGGGCAGGCCTGTTCTCTGCTGCCCCAGAGGAAAGGACCAGGTCCAATGGTCAGAAGTTACAAGAGGGTAGATTTTGATTGAACATCAGTGTCATGAACCCCCTGGCTGAGGACTCAGAGGAGGAGGAAGCAGAGAACGCAGACAAGGCAGAGGGGGGAAATATAGCTGAGTCTGAAGAAGAGAAAGAGACAGCCTGGCTCAGCCTGAAGATACTGCCTTGGCTTTCCCCAGAAGGCAGCCGAAGCAGATAAAGAACACATACCTCACTCAGAAGAACAAACAGCCGGTCAGTCAGTGATGAATGATCTAGATGCCATGCTGCCTCCCTTCTCTGAATATAGGAGAAAGCCATGCCTGAAATTGCCATTTACATACCAAACACTGACCTGCTTCCTCCATAATTAGCTCCACCTGGCCCTGAAACTCTAGCTATAAATCTAGCTGCAACTTCCCTTCAAATCTCAGAACTGACAGCTGCTTATCTTGAGCTGTTGCACTCCTCCTGGATTCTTGCTTGCCTTGACTTTGAACAGACTTCTGGACTGCTGCTTTAACCCTTTGCTGACCATGGACTTGGACCAAGGACCTGACTCTACTGACTTCTGGAGTGGCTTTTGACTTCCCTGGCACCTGGTATGGATTTTTGGTAACTGCACTCTGGACTGGCTTTTGCCTACTGTATGGATTATTGGTGACTGATTTCTGGACTGGCTTTGGACTTTTCTTGTTTCTATTGTGGACAATTAGCAGCAGGGTAGAACTGCATCCCTTACCCTGTTGCTCTTGCATTCCTCCCCTGTTGCACCTCAGGCACTGTGAATTCAGGACAATTAGAAAGGACTTCTTGATGGTAAGAGTGGTTGGGCAATAGAATCAATTGCCTAGAGAGGTGGTGGGGTCTCCTTCACTGGACATCTTCAAAAAGAGGCTGGACAGCTACCTGCTGGGGATACAGGGGGTTGGACTCACTGGCCCATGAGGCCTCTTCCAACTCTATAATTCCATGACTCTTTGACAATACCAAGGCTGCCAGTCTATATCATGTTTGCACATAGTAGATCTCCACAAGTGGACTTACTTATTAACTGTGCAACACAATTTTTGTATTGAATGCAGTATGTGCAACTGAACTAAGACACCAAATCTGCAACCAAATGCACTGCCCATGTGCGTGAACATCCATGTGCAATGTGCATGCACTCCCATGCAAACATGTGCCATGCAATTCTGAATCCCTGTGAAACACGCACCTGTGCTCAATGGCACTGCATGTATAACTCCACTTCTGTAGCCGTGGCCTGAAAGTGGTGATTCCACATCAGATAAGTATGTCCAAACATTTCCATAGGGGAACTTAGACATGCGTAAGACACCAAAGGGATTCTGACCAAGATATGCCAAAAATTCCATGGCCTACATCCAATTGTTAGTCCCAAATAGAGGACATTGTTGTTGTTGTGTGCCTTCAAGTCTTTTCTGACTTGTGGTGACCTTATCACTGAGTTTTCTTGGCAAGATTTGTTCAGAGGAGGTTTGCCATTGCCTTCCTATGAGGCTGAGAGAGTACAATTTTCCCAAGGACACCGGGTAGGTTTCCATGGCCGAGCAGGGATTTGGTTTCCCAAAGTCCTTGTCCAGCACTCAAACCACTACACCAGGCTGATCAGTGGAATTTACATCAGGACTGATCTACCAAATTCCCCATTAATTCAATGGATCTCTGCTCATATAACTTTTAAGTACAATGGGTCCTCAATATCCGCTGGAGTTTGGTTCCAGGGCCTTCCATGGATACCAAAATCTGTGGATGCTCAAGTCCCATTATATACAATGCTGTAGTAAACTGCTGTCCCTTATATCAAATGGCAAACAGCAAGGTTTGCTTTTTGGAATTCCCCCCACCCCAAATATTTTCAAAGCCATTGTTGGTTGAATCCTTGGATGCAGAACCTGTGGATATAGAGGGCTGACTGTAGTACCAGCATGTATCCTAACCGGTAGTCACAACATGTTGCCCCAACATTCAGTAGGTCTATTTTACTTGTGACTGACCAGCAGGAATCTGGCTGTTACTTTGCTTGCTGTCAAGTCTGCCCAACTGGGCTCTTATATTTTTATTCCACATTTCCTTCAAGGAGTTCCTATTTGACTTCTCTTCCACCGACCCCAACCACCAATACCAGATTTTTATTCGACAGCAATCCTGTGAATAAAGATGGACTGAGAAAATGTGTCTAGATCAGCAGTAGAAAACATATGGCCCTCTAGACTGGACTGTAAGCCCCCAGCACTCCTCACTGTTGACCATGAGAGCTGTGGCTCATGGGAGTTGCAATTCAACAACATTTGAAGGGCCAGACATTCCCAGCCTCTCTGTATGTGTCCCTTAGGTTAGTAATTTGCAAACGAGACCCAACAATTCTGAAGGCTAAAGTGCCGTATGAGCAAGGTCTGTTTGATGAGAAATGAAAAATGGTCCCTGTGAATCAAAACTGGCCATCTGCTAAGACACACACCCAGCCGGCTATGTGACACATTGAGGTGGGGAGCAGCAACAGAAGAAATCCCTTTCTTGCTAAACTTGCAGAGAGAAAAGGCAGAAAGCCATAAGACTTGTCAGGCCCAGTAGCTAAGCTGAGGCCAGGTCTGGCTGATGTAATTTATGTTGACTTCTGAACCCCCTCACTTTGGTACCTTATTTGGATATCTTGCCTATAAAATCCAAGCCATTCTTACAAACAAATGGGAAGAGTTTACAGCTCATGACGCAAGTCGCCTGGGTTTCCAACCTTGCCTTCTTCACATTTTAGGGTGGAATTTCCAATAAATCTGCTAACAGACAATTTTGAGAGTAGCTGCTAGGATTGCAAAGTGCAGATGAATGCATTGTGCTGTGATTGTTCAAGCAAGCAACAAACATCCCCAAAGAATCTCCTTTAGGGAAGGGGTCTGATCCCCCCAAATAATTTTGCAGTATTGCTTACAGAGCAGTGACCATCCTAGCTGAGGATTCTGGACCTGTAATTCACAAAAGCAACTTCTACAAGCTTGGTTTTAAAGGTCTTAAGAATGTTACCGCAAAAAAAAAAAAAAAAAAACCCACCCTCTTTTTGCTGATTTTTATCCAACTAGCTTCGGTTTTTAAAACTGGATTTTGAAAGCATGATTATAAAGAAAAGGAAGAGAAAAAAGAAAAGGAGGATGAGGAAATACACAGGATATGAGCATGGGCTAGGCATATACTTTAATACAAACTAACCATATTTCCAAAAATGTGTTTTCTTGAGCTGATGCCTATAAAATACACATTAATGTGTCACTAAAGCAGTAGAGTGGACCCTCCAGACCTGTGGGTGTTTGGTTTAATGTTTATCTTTCTGACTTTGGAGTACAGTATAAGTCTTTTTGCAATAATAAAGGCACACAGAATCCAGCTATGTTTACTAGTTTTAACAACAAACTGAAAAATGAAATAGAAACATGGCTAGAATCCTGTTAGTGACTTATGTATGTGTTGGAAAGTTTTTGTCTGATGCAGAAGCCCTTCTGGAAGCAGAGTTGTATGCAGTGCCATTCCACATTGCACTATGCAGATGTACACTGTGCAGTCCACACACAATCAGCTGCCTAGTGTTGCAACTCACAAATACACAATGGTCACATAATTCTGTGAGTGTTAATGTTACACCCCATCCTTGCTGTAGCATCTTGGCCCATATTTTAAAGTTAATTAGAGTAAGTTAATCCTTCCAAGACATTTACTTTTGCATTTGGAGGCCAAACAACTTGTAGAACTTTGTAAGGGAGGGAATTCAAAACACTAACTGGTTTTGTTATATTGCCCTAAGCTCACTGAAGGTAGTACTATCAACCAAGTTCATCTTGGCACTATGATTTTGGCATCCTGGTTGACTGCCCAAATCACCTGCCTCAGAAAATGCTGTAGACCTTGCCTGGGGTAAACAATAAGATAGCAGAACCAACATATTCATTCAGTGTTTCTCTACCAGGGTTCCTCAGAGCCCTACGGTTCCACAAGAGATTGCAATTAGGGGGAGAAACCACTTTTTGAAAGCTGTAGATACAATTTTTATGCAGGAGTCCCCTGCGTGTTTGTGTAGTAGTCTTCAAGTCATCTGTTGACTTATGGCAACGCCATGAATTTCATAGGGTTTTTGAAGCAAGGTCTAATCCCCTACACAATCAAAGTATTCACCACAGATGGCCATCCAGCCTCTGCTTAAAAATCTCCAA
Source organism: Gambelia wislizenii (assembly GCA_030847615.1). Lineage (NCBI taxonomy): Eukaryota > Metazoa > Chordata > Lepidosauria > Squamata > Crotaphytidae > Gambelia > Gambelia wislizenii. Next base: position 494,840,592 of record JAUMIR010000001.1, on the reverse strand, counting down.
AGAAGGAAATTCCACTACATTCCAAGACAGTGTATGCCAATACCGAATAGCTCTTACTATCAGGAAGTTCTTCCTAAATGTTTAGGTGGAATCTCTTTTCCTGTAGTCTGATTCCATTGCTCCATGTCCTAGTCTCTGGAGCAGCAGAAAACAAACTTGCTCCACCCTCAATATGACATCCCTTCAAATATTTAAACATAGATATTGTGTCCCCTCTTATCCTTCTCTTCTCCAGGTTAAACAGACCCAGCTCCCTAAGCTGCTCTCCACAGGGCATGGCTTCCAGACCTCCCATCATTTTGGTCACCCTCCTCTGGACACATTCCAGCTTGTCAATATCCTTCTTGAATTGTGGTGCCCAGAACTGGACACAGTATTCTAGGTGAGGTCTGACCAAGGCAGAATGGAGTGGCACTATTACTTCCCTTGATCTAGACACTATATTCCTATTGATGCAGCCTAGAATTGCATTTTCTTTTTTAGCTGCTGCATCACACTGCTGACTCATGTTCAGCTTGTGGTCCACTAAGACTCCTAGATCACTTTTGGATGTCCTGCCATCAAACCAGGTGTCACCCATCCTATATCTGTGCATTTCATTTTAACTGCCCAAGTGTAGTATCCTACATTTCTCCCTGCTGAAATTCATTTTGTTAGTTTTGGCCCAGCTTTCTAATCTGTTAAGGTCAGCTGGTCCAAAATTAACATACTCCAAGTATGACTAAGCCTGGATTCATAGTTTGCTGCACTATGCATATAGTATAGTGCAGCAAACAGGATTCTAGACATTATATTAAATGCATGATAATATGGAATGTACTTAATCTTTTTGAGTAGCAGCTGCACATGTAGGAGGAGAGGGTTCAGTTAAGAGCATAGGATACAGGGAAATGTTTGGTTTCTCCCTCTACCATGATCTTAATGAAAATTCCCCAGTCAAATATACACAATGGGAATGCTTTCACTGCAATGGTGATATGGAGGGGAAACCTAATTCTTCCATTATGTACTTAACATCCCATCTGTGACTGGGCCCTGCTTTTTAACCAGAACACCCAGTTATGTTCAATCATTGTACAAAAAAAATAATAATGGAAAGACAAGGTTACAGTTGAACATTAAGAGAACAAAAATAATGACCACAGATGATTTACATAACTTTGAAGTGGGTAACGAAGATACTGAAAGATTTCCTATTACCTTGATTCAGTCATTACCAAAATGGAGACTATAGTCAAGAATTTAGAAGATGGGGAGTTGGAAGGGCAGCTATGAAGGAATTAAACAAGATCCTCAAGTGTAAAGGTATATCAATGAAATCCAAAGTCAAGATTGTCTGCTCTGTCATATTCCCAGTTTCTATGTATGGGTGTGAGAGCTGGACAGTGGAGAAAGCTGATAGGAAGCAAATCAACTGCTTTGAAATGAGGTTCTGGAGAAGCATTCTACAGCTCCTGTGGACTGCAAAAAAGACAAATAAATAGGTCCAAGAGCAAATGAAGCCTGAACTGTCCCTAAAAGCCAAGTTGACTAAATGGAGGCTGTTGTCCTTTGGACATATCATATGAAGACATGACTCATTAGAAACAAACAAAACAATAATGATTGGTAAGATAGAAAACAACAGGAAAAGAGGAAGATGGCATTACAGGTGGATTGATTCAATCAAGGAAGCCATAGCCCTGAGTTTGCAAGACTGGAGCAGGGCTATTAATAGCAAGATGATCTGGAGATCTCCCATTCATAGGGTAGCCATAAGTTGAAGTTGACTTGATGGCAAATTATCAACAAATTCATCCCAAAAGCAGCATTAGTTGACCACTTCTGAAATACATATGCAACTTAACTCATTTTCACACTGCACAATTATGGCATTATGATTCCACTTTAACTGCCACAGCTCCATCCTATGGAACCCTGAGATCTGTAGTTTGGTGAGGCACTAGATTCTCAGAATTCTACATACTTCACAAAACTATAAATCTCAAGATTCCTTATGAAGAGGGCATAGCATTTAAAGTGGTATTGAAGTGCCATAATTGTGTGGTGTGAAGAGAAGGTAGTGTATGAGGTAACAATATACTGTTTTAGTACAGCTTCTTCCTAAGACAACCCCTTGGAAATAAAAGGCTTTTTCCTGTCCTCTGGTTATACCATACACCAGTGGTTCTTAACCTGTGGTCTGTGGACCCCCAGGAAGCTGCAGTGTCCTCACAGGGGATCCACGAAGGCTTGAAGGCTGCTCAGCCCATGTGACAGGAGCCAAGGCAAAGGCTGGCTGGCTTGGCCTTCGCATTGCTCTTCAATCCTCTCCAGCCACAAATTTTGCAGAAAGAAGTAGGAGAAAAGTATTCCCTCCCCTCCAGTGCCTCTGAGGGAAGGAAGGATTATTGGATGGTGTAATAGTATTATATCATCATCAGCAACAACATCAACATCATCGATATCAGGTGGTTTCATTATTAATATTGTTGTTAGCGTTTAAAATCTTGAGTTAAGTCTTGGGGGACCTCAGCAACAAAATATATTTAAAGGGGGTCCCTGGTAAAGAAAAGGTTAAGAGCCACAGCTATACACTCTTAAACCCCGGAGAACCTTAAATAAAGTACAGAGAAGGTCTAAGAGAAATTAGAAGCAAAAGAGTATGACAGTTAACAATTTTAAACTGACCTCTTTGGTTTTAATATTCTGAGCTTTGAAAAGCTATTAAAGGAACAAGTCTGAACTGTTAAAATTTAATTTCCGGTTTGTAAGACACACACAAGTCATATGGTAATTATGTGAGGCTATTAAATTCTTCTTTACTCCAGTTGGGTGCTCTTGTGCAGAAGCCCTTTCCACATTACAACTGTGCAAACACTGAACCTGTGGAAGGAAGAACTAGGTTATTCTACCATGACTAGGCTCTGTGTGATCAAGCAACCTGGCTTTTGCAGAATTCCTAATTGCATAGGGGAACACTGGGAATTGTGTGTCCCTCCAGAGGTAGTTGGAATGACACTCCCATCATCTCTCGCCAGCATAGGAATGGTGGGATTTGCAGTTAAACAACATCTGGAGGGCTGCATGATTTTCATGTTGGCACAGAGAGTACCTACATCTAAGCTGCACATACATAGATTCTGTTGGTCTAATGCAAGAGTGGGTAACATTTGATCTTCCAGGTGTTTTGGAACTCAGCTCTAAATGGTGAAAAATAAGGGATTATGGAAGTGAGAGTCTGAAACATCTAGGGAGCAGGTGGTGCCTTATCTCTGCTTTAATGTATTAATTTCCATAACAACTATTCTTTTGTTGTTTGTATATTGTTACTGACCCCACTTGAATCTGATAATTGAAGAGGGGTATATAAATAAACTTGACTTGATTCACCTTCAGAGAACAGATGGAACCCCATGAGGTTCCAACCTCAAGCTATTCAGACTGCAAATGGGTACTTTTACGATACTCGGAATGAAAAATGCCAGACGTCCAAGCTGGGTTCAGAAAAGGAAGGGGCACTAGGGATCATATTGCAAACATACAGTGGAGAATGAAATGCACCAACAAAATTTCAGAAGAAAATCTACCTGTGCTTTTTAGATTACAGAAAAGCCTTTGATTGTGTAGATCATGAAAAACTATGGAAATGAGTGCACCACAACATTTGATTATACTGATGTGTAACCACTGCTCAGGATGAGAGGTTACAATCAGGACAGAATGTAGAGAAACAAAATCGTTTCCAATTGGCAAGGGGGTCAGGCAAGTCTGTATTTTATTACCCTACTGGTATAACTTGTCCTCCCCACTGACGCCCCCTTGTCGTGGGGGCGTCAATGCAGAACGAAGAAGACGGCATCTATATACGTTACCGTATTGATGGTAGCTTGTTCAACTTAAGCCATCTGAGGGCTCGCACTAAAACTCTAAACTATTTAGTCCGTGAGCTGCTCTTTGCTGATGCTGATGCCCTTGTTGCCCACACAGAAGCAGCTCTGCAGCGCCTAATATCCTGCTTTGCAACAGCTGCAGAGCTGTTTGGGCTGGAAGTCTACCTGAAGAAAACCGAAGTTCTCTACTAGCCTGCATCACAGGACGAACACCACCATCCCCACATTGCCATCGGCAAATCTGTGCTCAAGTCCGTTCAGCAGTTCACCTACCTGGGAAGCATCATCTTCTCAGATTCCAAGATTGACAAAGAGATCGATCACAGATTACCAAAGGCATATAGTGCATTTGGAAGACTTAACAAGAGTCTGGAGTAACAAACACTTGAGGCGAAGCACAAAAATCAATGTGTACAGAGCCATTGTACTGTCTATTTTCCTTTACAGGTCTGAGACATGGGTCAACTATTGCTAATACTTATGACTCCTCGAACGTTTTCATCAGTGCTGTATACATAGAATCCTAAATATACACAGAACTGACTATGTGACGAATGTTGCTGTCCTTGAGCAAGCAGGGATCACCAGCATCGAGGCCATGATATTGAGAACACAGCTGCGCTGGGCAGGGCACGTTTCTAAGATGGAGGACCATCGCCTCCCAAAAATAGTACTCTACGGTGAACTCGCCATGGGTCAGCGTAAGAGGGGCGCTCCAAAAAAGCGATACAAGGACTCCCTGAAACAACATCTCAGACTCGGCTTGGCCAAATTGATCACCAACAATGGTCCACCCTGGCTTCACATCTGGAGGCATGGAGACACACTATCCACAATGCTGCAACTTTGAGAACTCACGCCGAACAAGTCTTGAAGAGAAACGACAACGCAGAAAGAATCACAACCCGGAAACGTCACCCAAGGAGACCCTCTGTTGTGCTTTCTGCAACCAGACTTGTTTATCTCGGATTGGCCTTTCAGTCATCAGCGCGCTTGCAGAAAGCGCAGGATGAGTCCTTCCTGAATCTTCGTTTGTGAAGAAAAGCCAGAGAGAGAAAGAGAGGGTATAACTTGTAGGGGCTGGATGTATGTAAAGCTGGATTAGACTTGAAGGAAGGTGTGAAAACTGGAGGAAGGAACATCAATAATTTAAGATATGCAGATGACACCATACTACTAGCAGAAGATAGCAAAGTCTTGGAACGGCTATTGAAGAAACTCAAGGAAGAAAATGCAAAGGCAAGGTTACAGCTGAATGTTAAGAAAATGAAAATAATGACCACAGATTATTTATGGAACTTTAAAGTAGACAATGAAGACATTGAGATAGTCAAAGATCTTCTGTAACTTGGTTCAGTCAATAATCAAAATTGAAGGCTGCTGTCAAGAAATCAGAAAAAAACTAAGTTGTGAAAGGGCACTATGAAGGAACTAGATAAGATCCTCAAATGTAAAGATATATCTTTGAACATCAAAGTCAAGATTGTCCCCACCATTGCATTTCTGATTTCTATGTCTGGTTGTGAAAGCTGATAGGAAGAGAATCTCATTTTAAATGTGATGCTGAAAGAGAGTTCTGCAGATACCATAGACTACCAAAAAAACAAATAAATAGGTGCTACAGTAAATCAAGCATGAATTGACCCTAGAAGCTAAGATGTCTAAATTGAGACTGCTGTACTTTGGCCATATCATGAGAAGACATGACTCACTAGAAACAACAATGATATTTGGCACGGTAGAAGGCAATAGGAAAAGAAAAAGGCCACATTAGATAGACTCAACCAAGGAAGCCACAGGACTGAGTCCACAAGACCTGAGCAGGGCTTGTTGATGACAGGGTGCCTTGGAGGCCTTCATTCATAGGGTTGCCAGAGCAAAACAAACTCATAGAGACCTGGTGATATCACATCACTGCTCTCCTGGGGCAAGCTTATTCCCTGTGAAAACGCAGATAAAATTTGTGTGGAATTAAATCCCCAGGACATCAATGCTGTGTGAAGCATTGAGAAGTTATTTTGGGATAGATTGACTCCTGGGGGACATTTTTTCCTTAGGAGTCCTTGCTCCTACTCCTACCCTTGCTGATATAACAAGCCCTCTGTGCTCTCCACTGCTCAGCTTTTGGTTGCTATCCAATCACTATATTGTTACAGCTGCTGGGTGACCCTTCTTTGTTTAGACCTTTGCTCACTAATTGTCAGGAACAGTTGGCAATGTTTCCTCAGGGGGAGCTAAGGCCTGGTGAGAGTCCTCAGAACAGGCAATTTACCTGCAGGGCTGAGTCGAAGGTCAGGTTTTTGCTAGCCAGCTTTAAATTGCAGAAAAGAAAGACATTAGCAGTTTGAATCTGCCAGCAAACCAAGGAGTGTTGCTCCTTATTTAAATTTGGAGTTGGCAAAAACTGAGGCATCTTTGAAGTGCAGTTCCTCAAAGATGGCAACCTGTCACAAGAACCTCTGTGTCAGCAAGATATCCCTCGAGTATTAATAGCTGTCATCTGTTTGAAGGAAACCTTGCTAAGATCCTACAAAAGGGCTGCATAGTGTAAATCTCTGCACGTGGACCTACACATTAATTGTGCCACTCCTCCCTTGTGCAGAATGGCAATGTTGCACAACCCAATGAAGATATCAAATGCGACACAAATGTATGACTGTGTGCACGTACCCATGCACAATGTGCATCTTTGTGAAATGCAAATCTTATGTGCAGTGGCACCATATGTACAACTCCATTTTAAATGAATGTGGACCATCTGCATAGGATAAAAATAACCAACTGCTTCTATAGGGGAACTTAGTCATGTGCAAGACACCAACAGAATTCCAGTCAACATCTTAGACTTCATCTCAAGATAGAGGGAAGCCCTTGACAATACAACTCTAGACATTAGGAACAACTTCCTGACAGTAAGAGCTGTTCAGCAGTGGAATGCACTGCCTCAGAGTGTGGTGGAGTCTCCTTCTTTGGAGGTTTTTAAACACAGGCTGGATGGCCATCTGTCGGGAGTGCTTTGATTGTATATTCCTGCATGGCAGGGTAGTTGGACTGGATGGCCCATGTGGTCTCTTCCAACTCTATGATTCTATCTTTACCCACAAAAGCTTTTCCTCCTTGTATACCTCTTATAAACACTCTTGTACATTCAGCTTGGAAGAAATGAGATACAAATAACACAGTTAGTTGTGACTAGTTACCAAGGATAACAAGGATGCAAGAAGCCACATTTCAAAGAAAACACAATGATTAACAGCAAAGTTATTTCAATGTTGCAAAAATGGTTTTGAGTTAGTCCCAAAACTTATTAATCAGACATTTTTCACTCCCACCCTCCAAATGTTATATAATTCTCTTATCAAGTCTAATCGTTTTTTCCTCTAAAAATTTCACAGAACATAAAAATAATAGAGAGCCGGTGTAGTGGTTTGAGTGCTGGACTACGACTCTGAGGACCAGGGTTTGAACCCACACTCGGCCATGGAAACCTACTGGGTGACCCTAGGCAAGTTACACTCTCTCAGCCTCAGAGGAAGGCAAAGGGAAATCTGGCCCTTGATATGTTCACCTTAGGGTTGCCATAAGTCAGAAATGACTTAAAGGCACACAGCAACAAAATAAAAATAACGAATACTGCAACAAACAATATAACAACTTACTTGTTTTCATCACTGTAGTAAGTAATGGCAACAGGTTACATTTTAAACACTGCAGTGAGTGTGTATGGGCTAGTGCTACATGTGATGGAGTGTTGGACTACGACTCTGGGATGCCAGGGTTCAAATCCGTGGAAATTTGGCCATGGAAACCTGCTGGGTGACCTTGAGCACATCACAGTCTCTCAGCCTCAGAGGAAGGCAATGGCAAACTCCCCCTGAATAAATTTTGCCAAGAAAATCTTGGTATAGGGTCAGTGTAGGTCAGAGTTGACTTGAAGGCACATGACAACAACAAATGAGTTAATGGAATTAATTACTTCTAAAAAGTAACGTTCCAAGCTGTTTGTAAATTGCCCTGCTTCATAAACTAAAGTACACCATCTTTAGGGTGCAATCTTGTACTGAAGGTACTCCAGATGCCAGAAAATGGCTGTGAAGTTCCCCTACAGAGACAACTTGATATTTTTGTCCAATGCGGAACAGATGTATTCAATGCAAGGTTGTGGAAGTGGAACTACACATGCGGTGTCATTGTGCATGGATGTGCACCACATATTTGCACAGGGATGTCTATTTTCACTGTACATTTGTTTCAACATTTGGCGTCTTGGTTTAGTCATGCACTGTTAAACACAAGAGATAAATAACTGCATGAGAAAATGTAGGCTGCACAACCCCAACGTAGGATCTCAATCACAAGGATTAAGTGAGTTGGATAACTGCTCCCCTGGGTCATTCCTAATGTCATTCACTGAAACTGGGTCGTTCCTAGTGTCATTCACTGGGAGCCCTCACCACGTTGCAAGTTTGATTCCAGCGGGCTCCAAGGTTCACTCAGCCTTCCATCCTTTCGTAGGTCGGTAAAATGAGTACCCGGTTTGTGGGGGCAATTAGCTAACACACACTGGAAGCTGCTTCATGCAGTGTAGATGTGTAAATTGCTATTGCTTAACAATTTGTAAGCCGCTCTGATAGCCTTTGTGGCTGAAGAGCGGGGTGTAAATACCTAAATAAGAAAAAAAAAACCCTTAGTCCTGACAGTGCCACTGGAGTCTCTGTTGCCATTCCTTCTCACACAACACTTGTGATATGAGCATCTTTGCCTTGCAGGACAATTAACAGGATCAATATAATGGCAGAGCCCCGAAGGGATGCCATATTTACTCCTCACACAACACATCTTGTAGCACTTTTGATACTGAGAAAAAGAAATTGTAGCATGAGCTTTCAGAGTTGGTGTACTTCCTCAGATGCATGCATGACTCCATGCATCTGAGGAAGGACACCAACTCTATGATAACTTATGCTACAATTTCTTTCTCTCGTTTAGTCCCAAAGGTGGTACAAGAATCCCTTGCTTACTGATACTCCGGACTAAAACGGCCATCTTTGAACAACACATCTTGTACAACTAGGAGCAGGAACTGCAGATGCTTCTGGATGAGCTTTGTATTGTGCAATCATCTGGCCTCAAACATGGAATTTTACAGGTGGCTCCCGAGAACTTCACCTCCCATTTGTAATGATCCTGTGTATCGTATCCCCACTGCTTCTTTCTTTCAGCTAAAGGGGGAATACAAAATAGCTGCAGAATGCCTTTTAATCAGTATTGCTAGGAATCCTGCTGCACAAGGCAGCTTTTACTGTGTGCATATCACCCTGCTTCTTTCATGGAATTTTACAGGAGATTTTAGATGATGTTGTCATGTTCCACAGAGCAACTCCAGATGAAGTCTTTATCATGTCATTGCTCTGCCTTAATCATTGGATTTCATGGGGGCTTCTGAGAATGTTGTACTCCACTTGTAACCTGCTTTCATCTACTTTTCCCATTTTTTTTTTGAATGGGGACAAAAAGATGGAATAATTGCAGTGTCTTCTAGAAATGCCCACAGCCCTCTCATGTTTTCCTACAATGTTTTTCCATTGTTTTTGATAACAGATAACATCTAGTCAGGGTGGGGGAGAGCTGTACAATGTCCTTTTGCAAAAAATCCAAAAAAGTTACTCCACCCAAAGTGGCTGCCACTTGAAAGACTTTCAAGTGGTAGAATTCTGTCTGGAAGCACACAGCAGCTGACCATTGCTTATGGAATCAAGAGTTGGAAGGGACCCCAAGAGCCATCTAGTCCAACCACTTCCCACACAAGAGTACATACACATCTAAAGCACTTCTGAGAGATGCCATCCAACTTCTCTTCTCAGTCAGTTCTGAGCAGTCCATTACAGTGTTGAACAGCATTTACCCTCAAGAAGCTTTCCTTAATTTTGTTTTGGTAGAATCTCTTTTCTTACAACTTGAGTCTATCAGTTCATGTTCTAGTCTCTGAAAACAAGCTGGCTCCATCTTCTACATGACATCCCTTCAGGTATTTAAAGATGGCTATCACATCACCTCAGGTTTCTCTTCTCCAAGCTCAACATACCCAGCTCCTTAAGTCAGAACTGGACACAGTATTCAAGGTGAGGTCTGAAAGCAGAAGACACTAGGACTACAATTTCCCTTGATCTGGACACTATACAGTAATAATAATAATAATAATAATAATAATAATAATAATAATAATAATTTATTTTTAACCCGCCCCTCTGCTCGGCAACCGGGGCGGCTTACAGCAAGATTAAAACAACATCAAGTTAAAACAGACCTTCCCCATCCTACCCTCCCACCCCTTAAAACTAAATTAAACAAATAGAGAGTTAAAACAAAGATAAAATACAATAAATAAATAAATAAATAAAAGCAACGACGGCGAGGGGGTGGGTAGCAATCAGTCCACTTGAACCGGGAAGTTATTCTGGGAAGGCCTGCCGGAAGAGATCCGTCTTTAGCGCATTCTTGAAGCTATCAAGAGTAGCGATAAGACGGATCTCATCCGGCAGGCCATTCCAAAGTCTGGGAGCCGTAGAAGAGAAGACCTCTGGGAGGTCTGCGACAGCCTAGTTTTCATAGGCTGCAGCAGGTTCCTCCCAGAGGACCGAAGTGTGCGGGGGGGATCATATGGGATGAGGCGGTCCCGGAGATAAGATGGACCCAAGCCATGTAGGGCTTTAAAAGTTAAAACCAACACCTTGTACTGTGCCCGGAAACTAATCGGCAGTACTCCTGTTAAGGTTGGCTGGTTTAAACCAGGTTGGTGTAAACCAAATTACTTAAAAAAAATAATAACCACTATTGGTTTTTTAAAATTGATATTATTGATTATTGGCTATAATTACTTTTTTCTAACTCTCTTTCTGGAACAATGACTGTTTGAATTTAAACACTGTAACTTCAACAGTTTATTTGCAGTTGCTCATTGTTAGACCAGCATCCAGTATCAGTTGCTTCTTTTTAACCACTTTATTTTATAGTGCAAGAAATGCCATTTAGAAACGAATCCTTCAATTAACCTAAGTTCAACCCAAACAACTTGCTTTAAAATAGCACTTTTTAAAAGAACAATTGTTATTTAAGCTAGTGGTCATAATGTCTGAACTGCATTTTGCTACTTGATTTTCTGATTTAGTTCTATATTGGTTTTAATGCAAAAAACAACAACAACAAAAGACACCACACACCTTGGTTTTAAAAAACAGTTTAAATAAACAAAAACCAAAACTTTAAAAAAGTTTTTAAAAAACGTTTCACCCCAACCCTGACTCCTGTTGATGCATCTGTCCGAGAAAGCAGCTACTTGCTGGCAAAGTATATACAAACAACAAGAATCTGGGAAGGTAGCCAACTGTTAATTAGCACAAAGGAATGGAAACACCGTCTTGCAAGATTAGTCTAGCAAAACAATCCAAAGAGTTGAGGCTTACAGAATTCAGCATGGGTCCAAGCAAGTCCGTAGGTCAATAGGATCAGGCAACAGCGTAGTCAGGAACAGTCCAAGATCTAAACACTAATCAAAGCAACAGGAATCAAGGTAACAGGAACACAGTCAGAGACAGCAGACCAGGGCCGGTTTAACCTGTTTGCCAAATCAGCATTGGCAGGGGGCCCCGAGGTCAAGAGGGGGCCCCTTGTTGGCCTCCTTAAACTGACGAAGGAACAGCCAGGAGACAGCCGGGAGGAGCCCCCTCTTACCCTCCTCCTCCAAAAACCTCCTGCTGGCTTTTTTAAAAAAACAAACAAAACAGCCTCTCCAAAACTAAAGAGAAAGAGAAAGAGAAAGAAACAGCAGCCCTCCATGGCAGAAGCTGGAGGGAGAGGCACATCGGAGAGGGTGAGTGTGTGTGTGTGAGAGAGAGAGAGGGAATTTGAGGGTTGTCTCCCTCAGAAAGGGCTTCTTTCTTTCTTCTTGCCCATGTGCCTTCAAGTCATATGGGGGCCCCAAAGTAAAGCATTGCAGGGGGCCCCAAAATTCCTTAAACCGGCCCTGCAGCAGACACAAAGCTTTCTCCAAGATCAGCTGATATCTGACAAAGCTTCCATAGCTCCTCAAAGCATACATATATTCCAAGGAGCACCTTTGCCAGGTGCTCCTTGACGAACAGGTGTTTCTGATAAAGCCTCAGCAATCTTCAAGCTTCCTTTTGGGATCGCTGCTGGCTGAATGACGGTGGAGGTAAGTCCATCTCCTCCTCATCTTTATGTGAATTGGCAGGGCTCTCTATTGGGACTGGTACCAACCCACTAGGACCAGGCTCTTCTTCTGCTTGAGCGTCCAAGGTTGGCAGGGCTTGCTGCTGGCACAGGTATAGATAACCTGTGCCAGGGTCCATAGGGCCATTCCCTGCCATGTCTTCTCCCTCCTCTGATTCCATATCCTCATCAGACTCAAGGGGCATGACAGCTGCCTAAAACTGCATTGGGTTTTTTGGCTGCAAGATCATACTGTCGAGATGTGCTTAGCTGTAGCTTGCTCTCTCCAGAACACCCACTTCTTTCTACAGAATGCTTTTCCACAGCTATGGGATCCACCCCACACCCAGCTCTGTGCAGACCAAGGAGTGCACTGCATGGCCAGGGATAAATCCAACTGTTCTCTTGCAACAGTTGGCCTCAACCTACCTTGCTTATTTTTTCAGAATGTCTGCACGTTTGTGTTCATACCCCAACTTGGGGGCATGAGGCCAAACTGTGGTGACTCTTCCAACAGTCCATCTCTTTCTCCATACTTCATCTAATTGACATCTACTGGGATTGTCAATAAAATGCTCCCTAACCCAGGGACTGGCAAATATAGCCCCTTGAATGCTGTTAGACTCCATCTTCCATAATCCCTCATCATTGTCTGTACTGGGTAGGGGCAATGGAAGCTGTAGGGGGGAAAGTCTGGAGGGTGACAGTTACTCATTTTATAACCAATGAAAAGGCTAAATTGGGATGGAAGTGCTGTGGTCCTCCAGATGTTGAAGTGCAAGTCCCAGCAGCTTTAGACAGCATAGCCAATGGTGAGGAATATGGCATATTGCACCCAACAATACCTGGAAGGCCACAAAAGTACAAAACACTGCTTTAACTGCCATGTGTCCATCCTATGCAAACCTAGGGTGTGTAGTTTGTTGTTGCACTAGAGCTCTCTGACAGAGAAAGTTACCGTAAATATCTCACAAAATTACAAATCCCAGGATTCTATAGCATTGAGCTATGGCAGTTAAAGCCATGTTGGACTAGATTATTTCTGCAGTGCAGCTGCAGCCAAAGTATGAGTAAGCCTGGGTCCAGCTCAAAGGCTTTAAATAGCAATGTAATTGTTAGATTTTCCTTGTTTTTTTTCCGGGCTGTGAGGCCGTGTTCTGGAATAGTTTTTTTTCTGACATTTCGCCTGCATGTGTCTGGCATCTTCAGAGAATGGTTGGGTAGGAATGTGTGTGGAGTTTATATATTGTGAACCCCTGTTGGGGAGTATATGTAAATGTAATTGAATGGTTAGTTTCTGGGTATAGAAATGCAAGGATGATTAGGGTCAATTTGGCTAATGGTTAGCTGATGGGCCATTATCTGCGAGAAATCCCCCTATCCCTGGGTGGAATTCCTTTGTAAGTGTTGAGTTTTGATTCTATTGTATTTCAAAACTGGGAGCCAGATTTTGTTTACTTTTAGGGTTTCTTCTTTCCTGTTGAAGTTGTCCAGGTGTTTGTGGATTTCAATAGCTTCTCTGTGCATTCTGACATGATAGTTGTTGCCCTGGTCCAGAATATCTGTGTTTTTAAATAACAGTTTGTGTCCAGGTTGGTTTATAACATGTTCTGCTACTGCTGATTTTTCTAGCTGACCCAGTCTGCAGTGTCTCTCATGTTCCTTGATTCGTGTTTGCACACTGCGTTTAGTGGTCCCTATGTAAACTTACCCACAGCTACATGGTCATTCTGGCTTTTCTTCGCAAACGAAGATTCAAGAAGAACTCATCCTGTGCTTTCTGCAAACGCGCTGATGACTAAAAAGGCCAATCCGAGATAAACAAGTCCGGTTGCAGAAAGCACAGCAGAAGGTCTCCTTGGGTGATGTTTCCGGGTTGTGATTCTTTCTGCATTGTTGTTTCTCTTCAAGACTTGTTCAGCGTGAGTTCTCAAATAAGGCTGCAGCATTGTGGATAGTGCGTCTCCATTGCTCCCGAGGTGAGGCCAGGGTGGACCACTGTTGGTGATCAATTTGGCCAAGCCTGAGGTATTGTTTCAGGGAGTCCTTGTATCGCTTTTTTGGAGTGCCCCCCTTACGCTGACCCGTGGTGAGTTCACCATAGAGTACTATTTTGGGGAGGCGATGGTCTTCCATCCTAGAAACGTGCCTTGCCCAGCGCAGCTGCTTTCTCAATATCATGGCCTCAATGCTCAATATCATGCTCAATATCATGGCAGCTGCATGGTACTAACTATTCAGTTACAGAAATTTACATATACTCCCCAACAGGGGTTCACTACATATAAACTCCATACACATTCATACCCAGTGCTTCTCTGAAGATGCCAGCCACAGATGCAGGCGAAACGTCAGAAAGAAACTATTCCAGAACACGACCTCACAGCCCAGAAAAAAACCAAGGAAAATCTATGGATGCTGCCCATGAAAGCCTTCGACTTCACAATGCAATTGTTGTTTCGCTTACTACAACTCTCCTTTCCGTCAAATAGTGTCTATCCCACTTTACTTTCTGCAGGCAAATACCTTTTTATTTAATCAGGACTTTGGCTGTAAACTGCTTGATTCTTTTAATGGAGGGGTGAAGCTTTCTTATGATCTCCACTATTATATTAAATGACTTAGAACTTTTGAAAGTTTTTTTTCTTTAAAAAATGTGATGGCTTTAAAAAAACTTCTATGTTAACTCCATCAATAATAGATATCTAATTAGATATGTATGTATCCATGTAGAACAAACTTGGAAATACCTAACAATGTTTATTGAAGTAGATAAAATAGGTAAGTTATCCTTTGAGGTAACAAATGGAAGTTAAAAAAACAGAAGATTGAATTAAAGGTCTTGAATAAGAAAATATAAATTTTATAAGTAAGAACAAACACAAGAGGAAGGCAGGTTAATGGAACGATGCTTGTTTTTGATTATGATGATGCAGTATTTCATAAACTTTTGTGATTTTCTATATGAACAAACAGATAATTTTTTATACAAGCAAGCTTTTTTATGCAAGCAAGCTTTTAATATGTAGCTGGGCTTTGGAAACTTTTATTGGGGGGTGTCTTTGTTTTTATCTTGTTTATTTTTAACTTTTATATATTTATGTAGTTTTAGATTTTCTATATTGTGATGTTTTTAATGGTCTTTAAACTGTATTTATATGATATTCTGAAAGCTGCCTTGGGTCCCTTCTGGGAGAAAGGCGGTATATAAATAAAATAAAATAATTTTTTCCCTCCTCTGTTGTTGTCTTAATACAATTTTTTTGAGGGAAAATTAGATATCTAATTAGTACAAATGAAGACAAGTTGGGCTATATAAATTAAAATAAAATCCCCAGAATTATTCTGAGGTGAAAAGAAGCCTTATTCTGGGGAAAAATGAAATATCTAATTAGTACAAACTAAAAGACAAGTCGAGCTATATAAATTAAATAAATAAAGTCTCCACAAATATTCTGAGCCAAAAAGATGTGTTATTAGGAAAATGATCAGATATCTAATTAGTACAAACTAAAAGACCAGTGGGGCTATATAAATTAAATAAATAAAAAACTCACAAATATTCTGAGCCAAAAAGATACCTTATTGGGGGGAAAAAATAGATCTCTAATGAGTACAAATTAAGAGACCAGTAGGGCTATATAAATTAAATAAAACCCCCACAAATATTCTGAGGTGAAAAGATGCCTTATTGGGGAAAAAAATTAGATATCTAATGAGTACAAATTAAGAGACCAGTAGGGCTATATAAATAAAATAAATAAATAAAACTGACAAATATCCTGAGGTGAAAAGGAGCCTTACTGGGGAATAGTGTGTGTGTATATATAATTAGTACAAGCTAAAACAAGTCAGACTATATAAATTAAAAAAATAAATAAACCCACAAATATCGAGGCGAAAAGAAGCCTTATTGGGGAATAATGTGTGTGTGTGTGTGTGTGTATATATATATATATATATATATATATATAAATTAGTACAAGCTAAAACAAGTCGGACTATATAAATTAAATAAATAAAAACCCCACAAATATCCTGAGGCGAAAAGAAGCCTTATTGAGAAACATCTGTAATTAGTACAAACTAAAAGACCAGTCGGGCTATGTAAATTAAATAAATTTTAAAAACCCCACACACATATTCTGAGGCGAAAGGAAGCCAGAGGAGGACGAGGCTTCGGACCCCCTCCGCGCTTTCCCGCCCTTTCCCTCTCCTCCCTCAGGCCGCCTCCCTCTCGCTCTCCCTCGGCGCCCGTGTGGAGGGAGAGCCGCGGAGGGGATTCCCGGATGTTGGCCCCGCTTCCCGGCTCCTCCGTCCCTCGGCTTCCATAAAAGGCCCGCGCCGCCCTCTCGCCCCCTTTCTCCCCTCAGGCAGCCAAGGCGGCGGCGGCGGCAGGAAAGGAGGAGGAGGAGGAGGAACCGGGCCTTCCGAGCCGCCTCCCTCTTTCTCGCCCTCCACCCCCTGAGGCGGCGGCGGCAGCTGCAGCGGGCAGGGACAAGGCTGCGGGGCCGGCCAGAGGCTCCCGTCCTGGCTGGCCGGGGAGCGAAGACGACGACGGCGACGAAGAAAGAGGAGGAGAGAAGCGGAGCGGGAGAGGTGGGCGGGTAGAGGAGGAGGAGGAGGGCGGCTGCTCCGTCTTCCATTCGCCGCCCCGCTTGAAGGGAGAGCCGAGAGCCCGGCGGCCGCTGCTCGCTTGCTTGCCAGCCAGGGGGGCGAGGAGGTAAAAGGGAAAGAAAGGAGGGAGAAACGGGCGGGGGGGGGTCGTGTGTCGGTCCCTTTGCTTTCCCCCTTCTAGGATATGAAATTTATTTGGGGATTTGGAGGGGGGTCTTAAATGTGTGTGTCTGTGTGTCTGTGTGAGGAGTCTTTCCCCCTTCTGGGATATGAAATGTATGTGGGGATTTGCAGGGGGGGGGGTCCTGTGTGTCTGTGGGGGAGTCTTTTCCCCTTCTAAGATATGAAATTTATTTGGGGATTTGGAGGGGGGGGTCTTAAGTAAGTGTGTGTGTGTGTGTGTGTGTGTGGAGTCTTCCCCCTTTTAGGATATGAAATTTAATTGGGGATTTGCAGGGGGGGTCGTGTGTGTCTGTGGGGAGTCTTTTCCCCTTCTAGGATATGAAATTTAATTGGGGATTTGGAGGGGGGTCTTAAGTGTGTGTGTGTGTGTGTGTGGAGTCTTTCCCCCTTTTAAGATATGAAATGTATGTGGGGATTTGCAGAGGCGGTCATGTGTGTCTGTGGGGGAGTCTTTTCCCCTTCTAGGATATGAAATTTATTTGGGGATTTGGAGGGGGGTCTTAAAAAAAATTGAGTCTTTCCCCCTTTTAGGGTATGTGGGGATTTTGGGGGAATGTCTTAAGCCTTTCTTTTTCTCTCCCTCTATCCTTGTTATTTCATGGGGGGGATTTTGCAAAACACACAGGCAAAGTCCTTAAGGACCTGAAAGGAGATGGGCATGGAGGTGTTTCTATATGTGCCTGTGGGGGAGAGTTGTCCCTGTGAATACAAATGGGGTCATTGTGTACCCCCACCCCCTTTTCATGGTGCTAGTCCCTTTGATGACGGTGGGTTGCTTGCTTTCTCAGATATATCCATGCACACATGTTTTTCATGAGTACTGTTTTACATGCATTCTTTTTAACACTTGCCTCTCTCCTTTCAGGCTCTCTCATTTAGTTCATCTATTCACCCCACTAAATATTCAGGATTCAGGCTGTTTCCCTTGTTGCCTTTTCAACAGGGACAGCCCTAGTTCTCTTGTTTAAAATTTGTTGCTCCTGTCCGTCCCTTTCCTCCTTATCATGTACAAGAAATGTGTTCTCCTCCTTTCTCTTTTCCTTTTGGTAGTTGGTTATTTCTTGGGCTTGGGCTTTGCATCCCTAAACCATCAGAGGAGTATAACCCTTGTTCTTTTTGGATGGGTTTGTGTTTGCACACAAAGTTAGCTTAGCTATATAAGACTTCTCAGTCTAACTGCTAGTTCCAACTACAGTAGGTATGTTCAAACAGAGGCACTTGCATAAGTGTTGATCTGCCAAGTTCCCTTTGATTCACTGGGTCTTCACCACTATTGGCCCCAATTGAATTTAAGCCAGTGTTGTATGCAAAAGTGAATAGATCTGTATTTTTTAAGAGGGAAGGAAGAATATTAAAGAGTAGGAAATCAAGAAGGTTGGATGGTCATATAGCTGGTCCAGTTTTTGGTCTGAAATCCTTTAAGGCAAATCTTGGAAGGTATATGTGAATTTCACTCAGGGTACTAGGAGGTAAGCCTGGCTAAATACCCTAAGGCACCAGATCCCATCTGATCTTGGAAGTTAAACAGAGCCAGCCCTGGTTAGTACTTGGATGAGAGGCAGCCAAGAAATACCAGGTGCTGCAGGCTGTATTTCAGAGGAATTGAACTGGCAAAACCACCTCTGAGTATTCCTTGCCTAAGAAAACCCTGTGAAATTCATGGGCAACTTAAAGGCATGTACACATAGACACAGACACACACACACACAATAGGAGGTGTGTCATATCTTTCTTGGGTGCCCAGATGAAAGCTGATAGTATGGATGGTGTATATGTCTGTGTGTGAGAGGGTGAAAGAGAGAAAAGGATTGTTGGGTTGTCGGGACACATGAAATACTACTTGATAGCACAAGTAGTAAAAGTAGCTCCTTTTTTAAATGTCCTAAGCAGAGCTGGGGCTAAATAAGGTTTCAGTTTGCATTCCCTTCAAGCTTGCGAAGTACTTGTTGTTGTTGGGCAGCTGAAAATTTGCAGTCCAGTGCTACCCTCCCCCTTCCTACGATGTTCTTTGTAAACTGAGCTGAGCTGGGAGCTCTCAGCCTTACTGCGTGTTTACCAGTTGACTTTAGCAAGCTTGTTTGCCCTCCCTGGATTTTGCTTCTTTCTGCCTCCTCCTGTTTTCTCCCGATTCTTCCTCCCCCATCACTGTGATTTTCTTCACTCAGTTGGGAAGCAAGGGGAGAGGCTTGTGAACTGTGAGCATGAGGCTTCTGCTTAGCTGATGAATGCCATTTCCTCTGTTCCTTGCTTGCAGGAAGGAGGAACGAGATGGCTCTGGACGGTATTCGGATGCCAGATGGCTGCTACGCGGATGGGACGTGGGAGTTAAATGTCCATGTCACAGACCTGAACAGGGATGTAACTCTGAGGGTCACAGGGGAGGTCCACATTGGTGGTGTCATGCTGAAATTGGTGGAAAAACTTGGTAAGTTGTAATTGTTAGGGGGAAGGGGAAGGTGTGGCCCTTTTCTGTTGCTTTGGTGCTTCTCTGAATGCTGGAAGGCCAAGAGGAGGTGGGGGTGGGAATGGAATTGCATATTTGTCTTGTGCATGGGAATGATTTCAGGAACCCATTGCTATTTTTAAATGTTCCTTTTTGTTAGAGAACAGCAGTCATCATCAGACAGCCTGCTAACCCCATCAGGCCTGCTGAATTGCCTGGGCTCACTCAGTTAGTAGCTTGACATAATTCCCTCTGTGCTTTTCCCTGCTTTGTGGGATGACTATCATATTTCTTTATAATATTGTATTTGATTTGTTTAGTTTCCATAGGGGCACGTGAAGGCCAAAAATAGGGTGTCATCTTAAGAAGTAGTGCAGCAAACCAGGGAGGGGTTGATTTCTTGATCCCCTCATATTGAGACCCAAATAATTTTTTTGCTTTTCCCTTTTGCTTGTCTGTCCCCACTAGTTGTTACAAGAGTTTCTCATTTATAGAATGCCTGAACAGCTGGATTCAGAGACTTATGATTCCACCTTATAAATGCTTAAATCTAAAGGCTGGTTTATATAGAGCACAGCAGAATATACCGTAGTTTTAAAACTTGACCTGGATAGTTTAAAACTTGACCTGGATAGTTTAATGAAAGGCTGTTAGCAACTGTTGTTAAGTGGGAAGCACAAATGGTTAAAATTACTATTTCCATGGAGAAGTCTAATTTTCTCACTGACATATTGTACTGGTTTTTCTGTATAGAGGGAATTCTTTGCAGGACAGGATTGAATGTGCAGCCTAAAGTACAGCAATCCAGTGAAAGCTTGTACCCTTTGATACCTGCTGGATTGCCCTTATATAAGCTTGCTCTTATATTTGAATAATGTACTCTTCACGTACAAGCTTCACATAGAAATCTCACTTCTCGATCCTCTCATGTTCCTTGATCTATGACAGCTGTGCACTTTTGCAATTGAAACAGAATTCTGCATAGCTAGCCTGTTATTCCTTTTCCCCCTCTAAAAGCTGTGAGGTAGATATGTGTGGAGTGCATATCTAATACTACCATTTTTTGTAGCTGCAAAAAATTTCAGAAAATAGTTTGTGTTTTTCAAGTTTGAAACACATTTTTTGTGGCTTTAAAAGTCTAGGGTAATGTGCTCTGTATGGGTAGTTGTTCTTTGGTGCTTTTGCTCTTGAATTGTTCAGTTTGTACAAATTTTGACGGTAAATGCCAGGTGGGAAGATCTGTGCCTGGTCTTGCAAAAATATTAAGACAGTTTTGCAAGAATGTCTTGTTGTTGTGTCTAGCTGTGTTTTAATTAAACCAGTCATTCTGTTTTTCATAACTTCTGGTATTTTGAAAGGGCCTTGCACTCTTGGAGTTGGCCACCTCCCTTAAACAAGTCTATGTGTTCTGTGAACAATGCTGCTATGCATTGCAGACTTGGAAGCAATTATACCTGCAGAGATACTTCTTTCCAGTTCAGCAGTATAACAGTCTTTTCCCTTGAGCCATCCTGTGAATCTTAGCGACCAATCATTTTCTCTCTCTCTCTCTCTGGCTTTTCTTCGCAACCAAAGATTCAGGAAGGACTCATCCCGCGCTTTCTGCAAGCGTGCTGATGACTAAAAAGGCCAATCCAAGATAAACAAGCCTGGTTGCAGAAAGCACAGCAGAAGGTCTCCTTGGGTGATGTTTTTGCGTTGTGATTCTTTCTGCGTTGTCGTTTCTCTTCAAGACTTGTTCAGTGTGAGTTCTCAAATAAGGCTGCAGCATTGTGGATAGTGCGTCTCCATGCCTCCCGATGTGAGGCCAGGGCGGACCATTGTTGGTGATCAATTTGGCCGAGCCTGAGATGTTGTTTCAGGGAGTCCTTGTATCGCTTTTTTGGAGCGCCCCTCTTACGCTGACCCGTGGCGAGTTCACTGTAGAGTACCATTTTTGGGAGGCGATGGTCCTCCATCCTAGAAATGTGCCCTGCCCAGCGCAGCTGTGTTCTCAATATCATGGCCTCAATGCTGGTGATCCCTGCTTGCTCAAGGACAGCAACATTCGTCACATAGTCAGTCCAGTGTATATTTAGGATTGTGCGTACACAGCGCTGATGAAAGCATTCGAGGAGTCGTAAGTGGAATCATTAGGAAGCTATTAACTTCTTACTGTGTACTTCAAGGGCTATTACCTGTGTGTTATGCAGTGTAATAATAATAATAAAAATAAAATTTATTTATACCCCGCCCCTCTGTTATAAACAATTGGGGCGGTTTACAAAAACTAAAATACAAATACAGATTAAAATCCCTAAACACCACCCACCCCCACCCTCCCCCGTAAAAAGATATTAAACCAATATAAATTAAAAACAACTAAATTAAAATCACATTAAAAAAGTAATAAATAGCCAGCAGACTAAAAGAGGCCAGGAGCTTCTGAGGCCAGGATCTTATTAGAAAAGGCCTGCCGAAAGTCATGTAAGCTATGTAAGTCATAGAGGATGTTAATCCTGTCTTAGACCCGCTTTATTTATTATTATTTATTTATTGTATTTATACCCCACTCTTCAGCCACAAAGGCTGTCAGAGCGGCTTACAAATGGTCAGTTTAACAGTTCCCTGCCCTCAGGCTTACAATCTAAATAAGACATGACATATAAGGAAAAGGGAATGGCAGTGGGGGTAGAGATTAAATCCAGCAGATACTGCTGGGTTCTTCTCTCCCTCCAAGGGCAGGACGGTGGCAGTTGGGCTGAAGGGAGGGCATTAATAAATGCAGTCTGCAGAAGGGATATCCTAAGCTACTTATGCCACCTCTTAACTGAAGGGTGGGAAACACGTGGCCTTCCAGATATTAGATGCCAAGATTGACAAAGAGATCGATCACAGATTAGCAAAGGCATGTAGCGCATTTGGAAGACTTTACAAAAGAGTCTGGAGTAATAAACACCTGAGGCGAAGCACAAAAATCAGTGTGTATAGAGCCATTGTACTGTCTATCCTCCTTTATGGATCTGAAACATGGGTCACCTATCGCCACCACTTACGACTCCTTGAACGCTTTCATCAGCGCTGTTTACGCACAATCCTAAATATACACTGGACTGATTATTGACGAATGCTGCTGTCCTTGAGCAAGCAGGGATCGCCAGCATTGAGGCCATGATATTGAGAACACAGCTGCGCTGGGCAGGGCACGTTTCTAGGATGGAGGACCATCGCCTCCCAAAAATACTACTCTACGGTGAGCTCGCCACGGGTCAGCGTAAGAGGGGCGCTCCAAAAAAGCAATACAAAGACTCCCTGAAACAACATCTCAGGCTTGGCCAAATTGATCACCAACAGTGGTCCGCCCTGGCCTCACATCGGGAGGCATGGAGACGCACTATCCACAATGCTGCAGCCTTATTTGAGAACTCACGCCGAACAAGTCTTGAAGAGAAACGACAACACAGAAAGAATCACAACCCGGAAACATCACCCAAGGAGACCTTCTGCTGTGCTTTCTGCAACCGGACTTGTTTATCTCGAATTGGCCTTTTTAGTCATCAGCGCACTTGCAGAAAGCGTAGGATGAGTCCTTCCTGAATCTTCGTTTGCAAAGAAAAGCCAGAGAGAGAGAGAGAGAGAGAGAGAGAGAGAGAGAGAGAGAGAGCGAGCTCCTCTCCTCCCTGGTATCAGCTGCTGTGACTAGGGCTGATGGGTTTGTAGTTCATCAACATCTGGAAGGCTATACTTCCCAGTCCTGTCTTAACTAGACATGATAACTGCTTGCAGTGTGCTGTGCATCTTGTGGAAGCCCCATAACCCTACTGAATACAATGTGTTTTGCATAGGAGCAGGGCTGTTCAATATGTAATAAGTAGTGAGCTTGCACCAATGTTATCTTCATTTTGAGAAGTGTGCTGTACTTCAGTGAAAGATGCTGAGGTTTATACAGTTGGTAATCTCATGTTTTCCTTCCTTAATAGATTTGAAGTTGATTGGTACACTAGCTCAAACAAAAAATCCATATCAGCTCCCCAGCCCACCTCTGGTGCTATGTAAATACTTGATTTGTTGGCTAGCTGTACATGTAGGTCATAGTTGGGGCATTTAAAAAAGAAAAATCTGTCCTGTACTGTGACTTTGTACTGATGTAATAAGGAAGGAAAAGCAGATATAAATAAAAACTTGCTTCAAAAGGAAGCTTGTGTTTGCATGCTGGACTCTTAGTCTTGATGTGGCTTTCAGACTGTAGAGAATCAGTTTCAATAATATATTTTGTCCTCAGTTTATGAAAGGAATGGCTTGAGATGATTGCAGGCCTCAGCACTTAACATTTTTAGAGGCTGAACAAGTTTAAGGGAAGAAATGCCACTGTCTCCTTCGTAATGAATAAGCCAGTAAGAAACATTACTTTAAGTGGTACTGATGAGGATTCTTTTTGTATATAATTTGCTCAAGTATAGGATAGAATCTGGTAGAGAAAGCTAGTTGTTAATACTTTCTGTGGGGCGGAGTTTAATTGCCCTTCACGGAATAAAAGTTTACTTGAAGTTCAAACATATATTTTGGAGGTCATTCTCATGTAAACATCCCATAAATCCACCTTAGAGTGTGTTTGATGAAGCTCGGGAATCAGGTTGTAAAAAAGTGAATCTTCATTGGATAGAAGAGAAACATCTCTATTTATTCCTAGAGCGGGCAACAGGTGGGTTCCATATGTGCTGTTTTATTTAGCTCCTAGACAGCCCTAACAACCTGCCCATCAGCACCTTGGTTTGCCCTCACCCAGGAGTTGTACAAAAACATTGGCTGGATGGTAGCATGGGTTGTGACTGCATCCCTACTATCACAAGCATAACCAGATGCCCGAGGCTATAGGCTTTCTAGCAGTGCTGTAGCCAGGGGATTGGCTTTGCTCCCTCTCTGCTTTCTCCATGTAAGGAAAAATAAGGGTAGAGCAAAGCTCAATGCAGAGCCAAGTGCCTGTTGCACAGTCCTGCATTTGATGTTTAGGTCTTGGCATTTTTTGTCTGCCTCGTTTTCTCCCATTGGTGAGAATGTGGTGGAGATGAAGCTCCCTGATGTTGCTTGGAGAGAGCAGTGGATAGATTTTCCTTGGGTTTTTTCTGGGCTGTGAGGCCGTGTTCTGGAATAGTTTTTTCTGCCGTTTCGCCTGCTTTTGCCACAGATTCAGGCGAAAGGTCAGAAAGAAACTATTCCAGAACACTGCCTCACAGCCCGGAAAAAGCCAAGGAAAATCTGTGGATACCGGCCGTGAAAGCCTTCGACTTCACATAACAGTGGATATTCCCTTCCCTGCTCCTGACCTTCCAGTTCAGAATTGTGTTGGAAGGTGGGGAAGAATTACCAATCTTGTGATTATAGATAACAGGGGGGCTCCATCTCTCCTCTCCCTATTTCTGAGTAGAAAGAGGGTGACCAGAAATGTACTTTGAGGCATCCCCAGATGTTTTGCAGGCTAGATGGGGGGTGTTTGTGGACTAGATGTCCCTCTCTCTTGCCTTAAGGGACTGGTGCAATTACCTCTTTTTAATAGTCCTTAAATTTTTGTCACATAATGGCCCCATCTGGGATTTCTAGCTAGCAGCAAGCACTTAATTGCATCTCACTGGTTGACAACAAATTGTAGAACATTCTGTGTAAGTATTGCAGAAACTTCTAGGTGTGCCAGTTGTTCCACATTTTCTTAAATTGTGATTTTCTGTCAGGGACTACCAAAAAAGCAAACTTATATCTGCCCGTTAATGTTTGCCATATATTTTTGTTTTGCCTGACCATGTATAGATCTATTTCAGATGCAGGCTGTGAAATGACAGGAAAGTGTTATGATTTCTTTGACAGCAGAGCTTCTGTCTTGCAAATATTGGAGTAGGCTACTTCACTTGAGCTGTTTTGATGCTGTGATGCTAAAGAGCTATGTTGCTCCTCCTATTGCAGTATGACAGGAGGCAGGAAGAGGAATGATGAGGTACTTCAAAACTCCTTACTTAGGAATATTGTGGAGAGCAGAGGTGACTCACTGTGGATGTTGCCCTCATCTTGTAGAAGCTCTGAGAGTACAGCCATCTATAATCAGCTCCTCGGATCTTAGATTTAAGTTGTGCAGCACAGATTGTTCCCATTGTCCTACACAGTAATGGGAAATATCCACCCAGAGGTGTTCCCACCTGTTGGTGTTCTTTCCTAATCTGTTCTCTTTTAAACTGTATCTTTTTATTTGGTTCTTCATGTTTGGGTTGAAGTCTTCTCTACAGTCCAGATTAAAATAGTGAACCTTCTTATTACGGGCCACCAAATGTAGGTCAGGTTATGAAATACATTAAGCTACCTTAAAAGCTGTGAATACCATGCAAATAAATGAGTCCTACAACTTGCATTGGTTGCATAGTGCATCTTGAAGCATCTGTTTTTACAAATTAAGCAAAACTTTATTCAACTGACCTTCAAAAGCAAACATTTGTGAATGTAAATTCTCTGAAAAGCTGTAGTCTCAGAGTTGTTCTTTTGTCTGTTGTCCTGTTTACAAGATTGTTCTGAAAGGCTTTGGGATGCCAGCATGTGTTTGGAGTAAAAGTCCTTTGTGTGCATCTTCTCATTAATTATATAAACAACCCAGTGTTACTGACTTCTTCAGTTTTCTAGAAGCATACATCTGTTTTTGGAGGCTTAGGCTGTAATGCAATGGTTGGAATCATGGGGTCATTCAGATCCAGAAGAGGCAGTACTGTATCTGCTGAATTTAATCCTGTCCCACACTGCTATTTTCTTTTCCTTTTGTGTCATGTCTTAATTAGATTGTAAGCCTGAGGGCAGGGAACTGTTTCATTGTAAAGCGCCAAGAACAGTGATGGCACTGTATAAATAAATAAATAATGATGATGGTGATAATAATGTTGAACTGCAAGTCTCAGTGCCCCAGCCAGTATAGTCAGTGGTGAAGAGCGCTGGGACATGCAGTCGAACAACATCTGGGAGGGGCTGCATGAATCCCACCCTTGCTTAAATCAAAATGCAAGTAAAATTGGAGTGGTGCTTTTCTCATAGCCCATCTGTTGCTTATAAGAATACAGTATGGAGTTGCAAGCCTCGGCACATTTCCAGATGTATTTTATAAACACATTCAGGATCATTAACAACAAATGATGTCAAGCAATATATCTGGGGCCAGTGCTGATGTGATACAATTCATCTCTCAAGACAGCCTGCCCCAACTTGCTGCCCTCCAGATGTTGAAGATTCAGCTCCCATTCCTCTCCAGCCAGCATAGTCAGTGGTTAGGAATCAAAGGAGTTCTAATCCAAAACCTCTGGAATCATTGGGTTGTGGCAGCTTGCCTTAAGAAATTAGATGAATGCCTCAAGATCCTGCAAGGATCACATTTGGATGGAAATGGCTTGAGATTGGCTCCACCCACAGGGTGTTCTTTTTTTAATGTTGCCCTAAATACCCTAAAGGCACCAGATCTTTCCTGATCTTGGATGCTAAGCAGGGTCAGCCTTGATCAGTATTTGGATGGCAGACCACCAATGAATACCAGGTGCTACAGATATGAAATATATAGGTTATATTTCAGAGGAAGGAACTGATGAAATGACCTCTGGGTGTTCCTTGCCTAAGAAGACCCTATGAAATTCATGGGGTTGCCACAAGTCAACAAGTAACTTGAAGGCACATACACATATACACACCCAGCGATGGAGGATTGCCAATAGAAAGAGGCTTGAAGGAGCTGACTGAAATTGCTTCTTTTATTTTTCGATAGAGTAGATGTCAGGGGTGTGATTTATTTTTTGGTATATGGTTATCTGCTTTGGTTATTGAAACAACACAGGTAGTTATGGTAGGTACCTTAGTAAGTGACAGTTACCTGATATAGTTTGCTTTAACACCTCTTGTAGGTGGCAGAGCTATGATGTAAAGGGATGTTTGGCAAAGCAGTAATTTAAGTTGCTTAGCTTGATGGTTTCAAAGACAGACCTTTTTTTAGACCACATTTCTTGTGAAAAAGGTATGGTATTTCGTTTTTTGCTATATGCATGTACTTCCCAAATAAACTTCCTACTTTTATGTTTTGTTTTCCATGGTATGTGTATTGTTACTGGTTTTGCTATATTAAGCTTGCCTCCCCCACCTCCTGTTAGTTTTGAATAAAAAGTTTGCTGAAACATGTTGAACTGCTCTTTTTTGTGGTGTAGGAACCTATCTCTATCTGTTCACTGTTATTTCTGCCTCTGGTACCAAAATTTGTGTTAAAGAAGTAACTCCCAGAAACACATCTGCTTCATTAACTGATATATACCTGTATGTTAAATTTTGGAAGCAGCATTGAAAATTCACCCATTTCTTTTTAATAGGGTAAGGTCCTCAAATGTTCATGTTGCACAGGTGATGGAAGTCAGGAACTGTCCTGTTTGTACTGTTGTCTGTGGCAAGCTGTGTGCAACATTGCCTTCCCTGTCAGTGCATAGTTCTTACGGTGAAAAGGGACTGCCAAGCAAAACTATGTCTTTTTACCTTGGAAAGCTAGAGGAAAGCTAAGCTGGTGAGCAAAGAACTGCCCTATACTTGATCAACAATCCTGTTTATTAACTTCTGTTCCTCTGGTGGGATTAGGAGGTTGAGGCAGTAGAAGCAGGAGCAGCATGCATGAAAAAAAATAAAATAAATAAACCACCCACCCCTAACTCCATGTTCTTTATTTTCCCCACCTCCTTGCCCTTCCAGTTCTGGAAGATTTGGTGAGGAGGGGCTTAATCTGTGTTTATAAAACAGGCATGCTTCTTTGGGACTTTTCACCCCTTGGTCTCCATTTCTCTGTGGTTCTACTCTCTTGCCCTTCCAAGGATAGCCATTTGCTGGAGCCCCCAAATGAGCAAGAACTTGGGAAGGGAATGTGACTTGGTATTATTACAAGCCCCACAACAGTTATCTCTCCCCAGTGGCAGTTGGTGGCTACAGTTGGGATGATGAACCTGCACAAGATAATAGACTGAACTTTTAAGGAGCTATCAAAGATGCCATCCCATAATCCCCAGTAGGTTCAGCACCTTGGATAGCTCTTTTAAGTGTGGACTAGGTCCTGGAGCAGATTCACTACACCACTGACATAAAAGCCACCAGCCACAACACTCTTTCCATGTTGCAGTGCGTTTGACATCTGTGGAATAAAAGTGGCTGCAGAAACTATGAGTGCACATAAACATGGCTGGTTGAGCTATTAGGTAGACAATTAGAGTACTGCCTTCCTGTTTAGTATCTGATGAATATTGGAAGCAAAATTAAGTTAGAGTGCTCCTCATGTGGCTGATCTGTCTGGTTTTATCCAGTCTTGGACAGAACCCTTGCAAGTTTGTTTCCAGTGTAACCAATTGTGATTTTATCCTTGTTGAATGATGTAGTGTTGTTGTTGTGGGCCTCCATGTTGTTTCTGACTTAAAGTAACCCTAAGGTGAACCTGTCAAGGGGTTTTCTTGGCAAGATTTGTGCAGAGGGGTTTTCCTTTTGCCTTCCTCTGAGGCTGAGATAGTGTGACTTGCCCAAGGTTACCCAGTGGGTTTCCATGGGTGAGTGGGATTCAAACTCTGATCTCTAGAGTCATACCAATAGTGCCACAATATGGTGCAGGCATCATTTCATTTCCTTATGAAGTGGTTACAGTGAGGGGGGTGATGTTTAAAGCCCTATATGCCACTTGGGTGCAAGATGGGAAAAGCTGCCGCAGCTTTGCTCTTTTTTGCTTTGGTGATTGGTGTTAAACTGCATTTCTTCCATCCTTTTTTGGGAGAAGATTAGTCATTATTTTTTATTTTGTACTTTTGTTGGTGCTTTGATCTTTAATGTATCAGATGTTTTTCATTTACCATAATCCCTATAAAAAGAATAAAGAGTCTGTTCCTTCAGTGCTTCTCTGTTGCTCACAATTTGATGTGAAGATAGTTTGTTCAAGTTTTATTTTTAGGAAAAAGTTTCAAAAATTAGTGGCATTAACATTAATTTACTGATTGGTCTTCTTTCCTTCCACCCTGCCTTTAATGGAAGACTTCTGGAAGGTTATGAATAAAACACTAAGAAAGTAGAACATTATTGATTTACCAGTTTGATGGCACTTGAGGTTTTACTGTAATGGAGGGAGTGCTTGCACATTCATTGAGTTGAATCTGTAATGAACCCTTTTTAAACAGTTATGATGAAAAACAACAACAATGTTGTCCATATTGTTGGTGTTGCAGTTTTCCCATTCAGTGGTTGTTTGTTTCTAGTGAATAATTATTTAGTTTTCTCTGTTGCCTTTAAAAACTTTCTTCCATCGAAAGCCCTATCCTTCCCTCTGCTTTTTAATGTGAGATTCTGGCTTATATCTAGAGATGTTTGTTTGTATACAAGGAGATCTACTTGCAAATTGAAATTTGCTTTCTTATTTTCCCAAATCCCTGTGTTGTCCCTCCCTCCTCTGTTGTAATCCACAAAGCTTTTAAAACATCCTTGTGTGTAAACCATTTGTGTGGTTGAATAAGGGACTGCTGTTTGAAAGCACCTGCTGTGATTTGCCCTTGGGGCTTGCAGATGTAAATATGCACTTTGGGTCAGTTTTTCCTGAGGGAGGCCAGCTTGATGGTCAGCAGGAAACAAAATGTACAGGTTGACTCCCATATCTATGGATTTGGTATCCGTGGTTGCACTTATCCATGTCCGAAAAAATGTTTTCTCTTGGCATTTCTAGGTCCTCCAATGCAATTCTGTGGTCAACTTCTGGCTTTCTTTGTATTGAAAATAATAGGGTTCCCTGGTATCCTCAGTTTCAGGTATCCATGGGGGGTCTTGGAATGTACAGAAGCATGTTTATCACTGATTGCATGAGCTACATTACTAAGAATGTGGTGACCGAACACTTGTTATTCTATGTATGGTAGCCTTTCTCTACTTTGTGCCTTCCAGATGTATTGACCATAGCTCCAATGCATCAGGAAAGTGGCAGGTTGGAGAAGGCTACTACAGGTTGCCCCCCTCCTTTATGCGGGATTGGTACCTATGGTTTTATTTACCTGTGGTGGGGAGGGGCGATCTCTAGGCATCTGGAGGAGCATAGACTCACACTGGAGATGATCTCTCTAGGCATTGGGAGTTACTCCAGTGCCGTAAGTTGGCCATAGAATCATGCCAGATGCCTAGAGAGGTGTCCTTTCTAGGCATTTTCTAGGTCTTCCTCCTATGGTATTCCATGGTGGCTTGCTATTATATGTGGTTTTGCATATCTGTGGTCAGTCTGGGAATGCATCCCCTGCGGATGTGGGGTATGACCTCCTTGTCAGAGCAACATGGTCCTTGCTGTAAACGCTTAAAGGCTGTTGTTTCCCCAAACTTTATTGTAATTTTACACTTACACTTAGTAGGCCACATCAGGATGGGTGAAAAATATAACATCCTAAGCCTGGGTTAACCATGTGGTTATCAAGGCTTGTAATTTAACACATATATGTTGATATAAGCATCTTCTTGAAGAAAATCCTTTCCTCTTGGGGAAGCATGCAAATCCTGGAAGGTCATGCACAAGTGGAGTAACAAATGTGACATGATAGCAAGGACAAGTCTTTAAATAAGGCTAATGACTATGTGCTAAGTATCTATGAAGATCCTTTCTGAACAGGAAATGATACAAAGTTTGGCACTTGCCTCACTCAGTTGGCAGGATTTACTACAAAACAAATTTCCCCTGTTGATTCGCCCTTGAGCAGAAAGAGTGCCTTTGCTATGCAATACTTAAAGTGACTTGGGTTCCCCTCCCCCTGGAAGGTCACTTTTAAATAGCACTGGTTAAGTATGCCCTTTCATTTTGGATGTTAAGAGGTAGGATGATAATCCTAAAACTTGGCAGTCGTGTGTGAGCACAAGCGAGGACCAAGCGATGACAGAATTAGATTTGCTTCAACTGCTGTGGATTTCTCTTGAAGATAACAGCAGTGTTTTTGGATCAGACTAGTGAATGTCTAAATGCCTATGGAAATACTGTACTAGAGGATACCTAGACCTATTCTTTGCTCCTTGTTTTTGCTCTTGTTTGCTGTCAAGCTGCTTTGACTTCTGCCAGGCCTATCAATGAGAGTCCCTCAAGAGCCCTGTTCATCAACAGCCCTGCTCAGGCTTTGCAAACTCGTGCTGCTGCATCCTTAATTGAATCAGTGCATCTGTAATATGGGCTTCCTCTTTGCCTGTTACTTTCCACATTACTAAACATAACCCCTTAACCATTGTTATTTTTAGTCCATTGATTTTAGAAGCCCTTTGTTCATTTGTATACCCAAAGCATCCAACTAAGTATGCTTCTTATATTTTTTAAAAAGATTGGTGTATGCATACCATGCTAAACTGTACAGTGAGACCTTAGAACTTGTCTTTGGAAATAAATTTCATTGATTTTCAGTAGAGTTTGTGTGTGTGTATGACTTCAGGTTACCTGTTGACTTTCATAGGGTTTTCTTAGGCAAGGAATACTCAGAGGTGGTTTCACCAGTTTCTTCCTCTGAAATATAGCCTGCAGTACCCGATATTCATTGGCAGGCTCTCATCCAAGTAGTAAACAGGGCTGATCCCACTTAGCTTCCAAAATCAGATGGTATCTTGTGCCTTCAGGGTATTTAGGCCTCAGAGTTTATTTCCATGTAAAATGACTTTGAATTGGACCATCCAGTATACCTTATGTGGCTTTGACTTCTGGAAAAGATATTTCCATATGGTCTGTTGTATATGTATATATGATTTTTAGCTTCTGTTTATTGCACAGCTTGCTTTGCACATTTTCACCTCAGCTTTTTATTCAACGCCCTTTCTGCTACATTAGGTTAAGGGACTTGCTTAACATCACCTGGTATACATTGATTGATCAATTGACAGAATTTATATTCTGCCTTTCTCCTGAGATGGGATTCAAGGTGACTTACAATAATTTTAAAAAGATTAAGCTAAAACATTAGTTTACAAAAGTTAATAAGAATAACATTATTTTAAAAATATGATTAAACCAGTTAAGCACATTTAAAACATATTTAAAACACACTTTTGCTACTACAGTCCTCCCTCAACATTCGTGGCCTCCACACTCGCGGTTCTGCATATTCGCGGTTTGCCATGAGGGGAGGCCGAGGAAAGTGGCGACGGGGCCATTTTCAGGAGGGAGTGGGGAGGCGAGGGGAAGCAACCATGGGGCCTCCAGAGGGCCTCCGGAGGCCCTGTGGTTGCCTGGGGAGGGAGGGGGGAAGCGACTACGGGGCCTGCGGAGGCCCGTGGTCGCTTCGGGAGGGAGGTGGAGGGCAATCTTTATTTGTGGAATTTTCACATTTGTGGGGGTCTGTGGAACCTAACCCCCATGAATGTGAAGTGACGACTGTATAAGCATGAATCTGGGTTTTCTGCATGTAGACATGATCCTCCATTCTATACAATGGTCCAACTGGCTTAGTGTTGCTTAATTTCACTGATTGTGGTCAATGGCTAGAATGATATTAAGCAGTATAAACAAGTAACTGTTATTGTTTTATGATCAGGGAACCACTTTTAAACCCTTCCCCCAATATATTACTAAGAGAGTAGTAGTTTTCAAAAAGAGAGCCATTTTAATTAATTAATAGTGTTTCTGTATCACCTTCCAGTCCACTAGGGCTCCCGAGGTGATGAACAAATAAAAACCAATTAAAACAGTACAGTAAGTCTGTTTCAGCAGAAAATGGAAGGGCAGGACAAGAAGGAATTGAGCAGCATCTTTGAGACTAACTGCTTTATTTAACATGAGCTTTCATGGATGATATCTACTCCTTCAGAGACTCTGATGGGGTAGGAATACATCCACAGATACATAGGAGAACACAATAGTGGTGGTTGGGGTCAAAGTGTGATAAGATTAGAAAGATACAAATCGTGACCCTTGTACTTGCTAAACTTCAAGCGGTTGCTTGTCAGACCTTTTCATCTTATACAACTGCTTGAAGTTTGGTCCTGGGGTGGGAAAGCAATACTCAAAACAAAGCTTCAGAAAAATAAATGCCCTTAAAGCAACACAAAAGCAGTGCTTAACTGATGCATAAGAATGATTAAAACACTACATAAGGAATACCTGAGCAGGCAGTGCTGTTCAGGCAGTGGTGGGACGAATGGGTAGTGCTTCTCAGTGGTGGCTGGTGGCTTTCCTGTCAGTGGGGTGGTGAATTTGTTCCTAGTTTCAGCCTCAATTTTAAACGAACTATCCAGCATGCTTAACCTTAGCCCCAAAATTGGTTCAGAAGTTTGGATGGGTTGTTTAAAGTTTTGACTAACATCCCAAGCAGATTCACTGCCCCACTGACTTGGAGCCACCAGTTGCTTATGAAGTAATGGTGTTACAATCCACTTTAGGTCAAGTTGTGACCAAGTAGTGGGTTTCAACTCAGCAGCTGAATTCCAGTGGTATAAACTGATAGGAGGATATGGTTTTCCATTTTGCCTTAAATAGTTTTTTGTTAGTTAAATGATATGTTCCGTTACCACAGCTTTGGGTTTTGAAAGTCCCATATGGTGTGTGTGTTTTTCATTTACTTGCATTTATCAAAGAGGTGGAGGTAAACAATATGTGGTTTTCTTTTGCTATGGGACATGTATCAGAATACTCAGTCTTTTTTCTTAATCTTTTCCCTGTCAAAGCTTTTTAATCAGTAAAAGGGACTACACAGACTTACACATGCTTTAACAAAAGTCTTTGGCTTTTCTTTTCCTTTCTTTTTTGATAAACATCTGTCCATTTAAAAAAAATCTAATTTCAAGAGTATTCAGGAGTGGTCTTAAACTGAACCAAAGAACACAAAGCATATTATTTGAGAGAATTCCCACAGATATCACTTGTCTCTTCTTATCAGTTCATTTGCACTTAGTTCTGTTTACTTCCCAAGTGGGCAGCACTGATTATCTTTCTAGCTTCCAATTAAGTGCTGCTGGAGAACAGAAAAATCTTGTAGTCTTCCTTGTAACAAGAAGGCCAGGGCCAATCTAGATAGCACCTTGAAGACATAGCTAGCAGTTGCATTTTTTTCTTACTCTAGAGTAAACAAGGGGGACCCGATTAGTTTTCTATGCTTACTTCACAGTAAGAAAGGGGGGGGGAAGTCTAGCTGATAGCAATATCTTTAAAGTACCATTGAGTTTGTTTCTGAAAAATTATATTGGGAGACATTTTGGTCTGGGAAGATTGCTGTCTTCAGAGCCATTCAAAACCTCTGGCTTGTTATAGCAAATGAAGGAAACAACAAGAGGGGTATAGTTAGACCCAGCCCAAATCAGCAGCTTCCTCTTAAGACTTGGTGTTACTATTTCCAAAATGTGATCACTCAGTTCTGCATCAGTATATAATATCCCTGCTTTGCTGAGAACGGAACTGTGGCCAGACTGTAGTGCTTAGAAGAACTTGACTGCCACCCTGCTCTAGTCATGTACATATATCTTCTGATGCCACAAGAAGTGTATGATTAGCCCCATGCAGCTAAATGTGAAGGACTTACAGTGACGTCACCCAGTGCAGAGAGCGAGCTTGGGGATTCCCAGGTTCAGTGAGCATGAGCCTCATAGGCAATGATTAGTTAGTCACATGCATACTAAAGAATTGACAATACTGTATAAGTAGTAGTTGCTGTTATGTGCCCTCGGGTTTTCTTGGCAAAATTTATTCAGAGGAGGTTTGCCATTGCCTTCTTCTAAGGCTGAGAGAGTGTGACTTGCCCAGTAGGATTCCACGGCTTGAATGGGGATTTGAACCCTTGTCTCCCAATTTTAGCTCAAACTGCTACACCACACTGGCTTTCCCCCCAAAAATACAGCACACACAATGGTGCCTCAGAATAGGACCCTTGATCAGGCAATATGTCTGAATACCTACCAACCCCATTGATTGTGTTGTATGAAGTATATGTTCAGCTACAGTTGCATTCCAGTGCTAACAAAGGTCACCCAGCTTTCAGGTATGGTGCTACAGGAAATATTTGATACATAGTGCCTCTCTTCCTGGAAGCTGAATAACAGTTGAGTTATAGGCCACCTAGACTAGATTTTCCTTGGGTTTTTTCCAGGCTGTGAGGCCATGTTCTGGAATAGTTTCTTTCTGACGTTTCACCTGCACCTGTGGCTGCTATCTTCAGAGAATGGTTGGGTAGGAGTGTGTGTGGAGTTTATATACAGGTATAGAAATGCAAGGATGATTAGTGTCTGTTTGGCTAATGGTAAACAGACACTAATCATCCTTGCATTTCTATAACCAGAAACTAACCATTCAATTACACAAATTTCCATATACTCCCCAACAGGGGTTCACAATATATAAACTCCATATACACTCCTACCCATCCATTCTCTGAAGATGCCAGCCACAGATACAGGCAAAACGTCAGAAAAAAAACTTTTTCAGAATACAGCCTCACAGCTCGGGAAAAAAACCAAGGAACATCTATGGATGCCGGCCGTGAAAGCCTTTGACTTCACACCTAGAGTAGGTTCACCTGTCTGCAAGGATCTTGGAGAATAGGATTTGCCAAATGAAAATGGAGGTGATTGCAATGGAAGAGTAGTTGGATTCCTCTCAGCTAAGCAAATAAGAGTTCATGGTAAATGTGTTGAGGCTTTCTTCCTGAAAATGTTAAGGATGGATGGCTACAAACTGAGGATCCAATTTGTTAAAATCTTTATTCTCAAATTTGTAGTACAGTAGTACCCCCGTATCAATGGAGGATTGGTTCTGGGCCCCCCGCGGATGGTGAATTCTGCAGATAATAACAAACACTATCCACCACCACCCTGCCGCTGCCACAGAAGCCCTCCTGGGGGCAGGGGGCCAGGGGAGATTACTTCTGCCCCCTCCCTTCGCCCGCCATGGCCCTGCCGCAACCAGAGGTCTCCCAGGGGAAGGGAGGGGGCAGGCTTGATCGCTCCTGCTCCCTCCCTTCTCCCTTTGTCCCTGCCATAGCTCCTGCCCCCTCCTTTCCCTCTTCCCCCTTCCCCGTCACCATGGCCTGGCTGGGAACAGGAGCCATTCTAGGGGAAGGAAGGGGGGAGGCGAATCCCTCCCGCCATTGCCAACCATGGATAATTGAATCCACAGTTGACGAATCAGCAGATATAGGGGTATACTGTAGTCAGGCTTGTAATCTGCCATAGCCTTGTTGCCTAAAGGCATGTAACAGTAGTACCGAGGGAAAAACTAGTACCTAACATATTATAAAAATACGTTTTGAGATATTTACTCATGTATCTTAAAATACACATTTTGTGCTTCTAAATACTTTATGCAACCAAATTATCCTCTTGATGATAAGGCTTGGGCAGGGTCCTAAAAACTGGGATTTCTGAATTTGAGACATTAGCATCAAACATGATTACGTAGTGTACCTGTGGTTGAGTACTGTTAAGAGTGTTTTCTGTTGGCCTTGGAAAATGGGGCAGGACTTAGAGGAGAAGGTGATACAGCTGAAGTGTATATAGCTACCATTTGGAGTCAGAATTGACACTTTGTTTTGTGCAAATGGGAGAGCATAGCTTTAACAACACATACCCATCAAGCCATCATATACTTCAACTTGAAGCTTTCAAGGAGTCACTCAGGCATCATTAACAGAGTCTAGCATTGATGTTAGTTACAAAGTCATGAAAGGCAGTAATCGCCTCTGAATGTAAAAGAGAAGACCTCATGCTTGTCATCAACTATTGAATAGTATTTATGGCAGTCATCCAGGAGCACTCCCAGTCTCTTGGATCTGAGTCACTGTGGAGAAAGGGGAGGGGCTACATAGATGTTCCCACCTCAAGTCACAGGACCTCTTGATAATAACTGAAGCCCAAAGTTACCATGGAAATGAAAGATTAAGGGAGAAATGTCCTTTGGTAACCACCCAGCCAAATCACATAAGAACACTCTTAATATTGAGCAGCCTGCAGAAGTGTCTAGATGTGACTCTGAAAGAAGTATTCTTCATGTTTATCTGTATATGCTTTAAGTCTGGATGGTGTAATGGTTTGAGTCTTGGACTAGGACTTTAGGAGACTAGGATGCGAATCCCTACTCAGCCTTGTTTGCATGGCCTTGTTTGGCAGTATAATCACGAGGAATGCTGCACAGCTGGAAGACTGAAAGTCGTACATTTCTGATCGTTCCAGTGAAGTAGAATGCAATTCTCTGTGTAAAATGTGTTTGATTGCATTGTTTTTACCACACAAGAGAAAAGGAGCTATAATTTTATGTTTACAGTATTTCTTTTGCAAAATGGTTAGGGACAAACAATATCACTATTGCCAAGTTCTGAAGTTGACCTGACTTTAGTAAATTTAATTCCATAGTAAAGGAAAGTATTCTATAGCTTCCACATCCCTGGTGAGTCCATTTTCAAGTCCACTATATAAAGATTATGAACTCTTTAAAAATTCAGAGTTATTTCATATCTCATATCTTATGACTCAGATATGCTAATGCCACATTCTTCTGAGGAATTCTTTGAGAAGCCCTATTTGAACATTTGCTCTGAATTATGTTCTGAGTCAGCATGGCTAAGTAGTTGTAATCAAACCCCAAGCCATGGGGAACATGGAAATGTAAATTGACAGGTCCTACATGGTATTCTTGAAGCACTTGCTTCCCCTTCCTCTGTCTAAAGAGAAATAAAAAAATGGGGTAAGAGTCTTGCTGCACTGGCAACCATACAGGATAAAAAACTGAACACAGTTAAGCAGGAAAATAACAGACACAGTGACTGTAGAAAGCATGTGAGGAAGCATACTGCTATACAGATGTGGAGGCTATTGCCTAGAGTGTAATCCTGTGCATATGTATGTAGTCACCTGTGATGCATAGCATTATATTCTGAGTGGAGAGGAGAAGATTGGTTCTGCAGATGTACATGCATGTGTATGCCTTCTGGTATGTTTTCGCTTGTGAAAGACCTATGCATGCAGAAGATGGGGTGTGCATTGGTTCTTCTGTAGGGTGAAGTGGCAGGAAGAATCCGTAACACTTGGGAACCTAGGACCGCCCGGAAAAGCAGGAAGCTGACTGGCCTATAGCAGATTTTAAATCCCATTGTTCTCCTCCAGGAGGCCAGTTCAGCTTCCTGCTTTCATCCGGGAAAGATCAGGATCAAGCTCCTCCATCTTTGGATACTTTTTTCTTCTACCTTTTCCTTCTCTGCTGCTTACCCCCACCTTCCCTCTCTCCCCAAGCCTCCTTAAAAAAAAGCCTCCCTTTTCTCTCCTTTCCCCCTGCTTCTCTCATGCTTCTAACCCCCCCTCCGCTATCCTCCGCTCCCCCTCCTGCCTCTATGGAGCCTTTCCTGCCTCCTAATGGCATTGGACCAAGACCTCTCAGAAGCAGCCCAGCAGGGCATCGTTGCAGAGGAAACACTGCCTTCCCAGAGCTCCCTGAATGACAGCTCGGAAGGAGAGGACCTGGCTGTGGCCTCCACCTTGTTAACATCCTTGCCGGAAGGCCGTGAGCGACGCGGAGAGGGCCCTGGCGGCAGGCGGTTCCCGCGCGCCCTCCAAACCAGCCCACCAGAGGAACAAGTGACTCCGCACCAAAGCGGGTGCTGCGGCAACGGCCGGGACCGGGGCAAGTAAGCCCCGCGGAGACAGGGGAACCGCGGCAGCCTTCCCCTCCTCCTGTAATGACTCCAGCACCAGCGGCGACCACGCGGAGACCCAGCAAGGGGTGGCAGCCCCAGTGAAGGTACCCGGGGACGCTTTGGAGGCCCGCATCCGGGCCATCTTTGATGCCTGCGCCCCCGACCCAGAGGTCGTGAGGGCCAGGGTGGTGGAGTCCTGTAGGGCCCGCAAAGCCCTGGAGGGGGGGTCATCCTCCAGCGAGGACGATATGGGGGAAGGAGAAGCACATGGCGGGGAGGAGGAGGAGAACCAGGCCTCAGGAGACGAGGTAGAGGACCTGGGGTCCCTAGACTCTCAAGCATCAGAGGACTATGAGG
Organism: Gambelia wislizenii; assembly: GCA_030847615.1. Taxonomy (NCBI): domain Eukaryota; kingdom Metazoa; phylum Chordata; class Lepidosauria; order Squamata; family Crotaphytidae; genus Gambelia; species Gambelia wislizenii. The sequence goes on along the minus strand of JAUMIR010000001.1, from coordinate 494,801,278 downwards.
ATGAGGAGGGGGAGAGGGAGGTCCAGAGCAGAAGGGAGGCCATCAGCACAGCCCTACAGATCCTCACGGATGTCCTCTTGCCACCCGCCCACTCACTTCCCAAGGGCCCCAAGAGGAAAGGAGTGCAGGCCAAGACCCCTGCCCCCAGGAGAAAACCACGCAAAAGGGCCACCACACAAGGAGAGAAGACGGAGGGGAGGCCACAGGGGGATTTGGGGGAGGCTAACAGGTCAAGGGGAAAAAACCCTGCACCTAAATCCGCGCCAAAGAAGCGTAAAGCCCCCCCTTCGAGGTGGTCCTCCGAGGAGTCGGGGGAGGCCTCAGACGGGGAGGCACTGGCACTAGCAGGGGCATCCAATCGGGATACCCCGAGAGATGCAGAGGACACCTTCCACTTGGATAAAGAACCCGGTGAGCTCTCTGACTCAGAGTCTTCCAGGGGGAAAAACTGGCCTACCTGCTGAAAACAGCCCTCCAGACCTTGGAAATCCCCTCCCCCCCGCTGCCCAGCAGGATTCAGCGGGAGATTCCTACGCCCCAAAGAACCAAAACGTGGCAGCACTCATGCCCTCTACTAAAAAGAAGGGGCACCTCTTTCCTTTCCCAAGAGCCTTTTGGAACTTGGTGGCAGAGGAATGGGACAAGCTGGCCTTGGGCGGCGAGGTTCCTCTATGGCACAACTTCCCCAAAGAGATCCTGGGCAAGCTGAAGACCCCACCCCCGTGGTAGACCGGCGGGTGGTCTCAATGGTTTCCAACTCGCTAGCGCCCAAGGAGGGTGAAGGCACCCTGAAAGACGCTGATGAAAAGAGGGCGGACGGTGCCCTGAAAAAATCCCACGAAGCCTCAACACTGGGAACCAGGGCGGCTCTAGCATCGGCCATTATCTCCAGAGCTGCCATTGCCTGGATCCAAGAGGTAATGGAAACACAAAACCTGGACACCAGATCACTTGACAGGGCCTTCAGAAGGATCTATTTGGCTTTTACATTCCTGGCAAATGCCTCCCAAGACCTGCTCTCATTCATAGCCTGGGCAACAGGAGCAACAACCCTGGCTAGAAGGTCTTTATGGATCAAACATTGGGATGCCGACGTGCAGTCAAGGAATGCCCTAGCGACAGCGGCGTTCAAAGGTCACAAGCTCTTCGGAGAAGAGGCCTTAAAAGACATCCTAGTGGAGACCAAGGACAAGAAACAAGCCATGCCTTCGTCCAGCAAGAAACCCGAAAGGAAAATCGGAAGAAGGCCATTCAGCTTTTCGAAATCCTTTCATTCCTCTAGAGGATCGGGCAGGAGAGGAGACTTTCGCTCCTTCAGACCAGCTTGGTCTAAAACCAACCATGTCATTCGACAGGCTCCCTTCTCCAGCTCCTCCGCCAGCCGCCAAGGGGGCTCCTCAGCACAGAAGGGCTTCTCGTGTCAACAGCCCTGACGCGAGGCCAATCCCAGTAGGAGGACGGCTGTCCAAGTTCCTGGCGGCTTGGTCGAACTCCACCTCAGACAAGTGGGTCCTGCAGACAATCACGCAAGGTTAAAAGGTGGAATTCGACTCAAGCCCAAGGAACAGATTCCTGCCCGCACCAGTCCCCCACAACACAAAAAAGGCGGTGGACCTAAGGACAGCCATCGACCACCTACTGGAAATTCAAGCCATAGAAGAAGTCCCGACATCCCAGCATTTCTCAGGGGTCTACTCCTACTTCTTCACTGTACCCAAAAAGGACGGCAGCCTCCGCTCCATTCTATATCTGAAATACATGAACTCCTGCGTGATATACAAGCGCTTCTGGATGAAAACGCTGTCGTCAATAAGAGAAGCACTACAGGAAGGAGACTTCCTGGCATCACTGGACCTGGCAGAAGCAAATATGCACATCAGGATCCACCTGGACAGCAGAAAGTTCCTCAGATTCACTTTCTGAGCCAAACATCAATTCAGGGCCCTACCATTCGGTCTCTCAACAGTGCCTAGGATCTTTACCAAAGTGCTCGTAGTCCTTATCACCTCCCTGAGGGCGAAAGGGATACCCTTGTACCCCTACCTGGATGACATCCTCCTGAGAGCTCCATCCAAGGAGAAAGCAGTAAGGGACCTGGAGACAACGGTGTCTTGCCTGCAGGAACACGGCTTCCTGGTAAACTTCGGGAAGAGCTCTCTCACGCCATCCCAGTCACTCTAGGGGTACACCTAAACACCGAAAACGGCAGGATCACCCTTTCAAGAGAGCGGCAGCAAGCCCTGAGGAAAGAAGCCCAGGCAGCTCTCACCAGCCCAAAGTCAAGGCTCCTCTCTCTGGCACGACTTTTCGGCCTAATGATCTCGTCCATCCAAGTGATCCCTTGGGCCAGATTCCATTCCAGACCCCTACAAGAGTTCCTATTACCCTTCCAGGAACAAATAACAAGAAGAGAACAGCTGGCCCTCCAAATTCCCCTGGAGGTAAGATCGGCCTTGAGGTGGTGGACCCACCCTCCACACATAGTGAGGGGATCCCCATTCAGCATCAAATTCGAAGTGACAGTCACATTGGACACAAGCCTGCGTGGCTGGGGAGCCCACTGCTGGGACCAAGTGGTCCAAGGGACCTGGTCAAGGGAAGAACAAAGCCACAGTATAAACTGGCTGGAATTGAGGGCAGCACGCCTGGCCCTCGCTCACTTCTCACACCAGCTAGAAGGACACCATGTGTTACTGTGGACAGACAACAACACAGCCCGCTCCTACATCGTGAAACAGGGCGTATCCAAATCCAGGTCGCTCCATCAAGAGGTGATACTACTCTTCACATGGGCGGAGGCGACAGTAGAGTCCATCTCAGCACAGTACCTCCAAGGGGAAGTGAACCTGAGAGCAGACTATTTGAGCAGACACACAGTGCTCCCAGGGGAGTGGGAGCTGAACCAGGAAACCTTCCTACAGATGCAACAGAGGTTCGGGAGTCCACAGGTGGACCTCTTCACAACCCCAAGAAATGCAAAACTGGACAGGTTCTTCTCCAGGTTTCCACTCCCAAGAGCAGAAGCAGTGGACACTCTCACAGCGCCCTGGCCCAACGGTCTCCTGTACCTCTTTCCTCCATTCCCACTGATAGGCAAGATCTGCAGGAAAATACGCCAGGAACAAGCACAAGTAGTCCTGGTAGCACCACACTGGCCAAGATGATCCTGGTTCTCTGACCTACAGGAGATGTAAACACAACCCCCCATGAAGCTCCAACCACGGCTGGATCTCTTGCCAGGGCCTCATCAATCATCCCAATATCCCCTGGCTACAACTAACAGCCTGGAGATTGAGCGGCAGGCCCTGAGGGAGTGCGGCTACACAGAGAAGATTATAGCCATGCTCCTGGCCTCACGGAGACCATCAACCAGGAGAATATACCAAGCCACCTGGGAGGTTTTCTCCAGCTGGTGCATATCACGGAAATTGAACCCGACGAAGGCTTCCATCCTCAATATCATCACCTTCTTGCAAGAGGGCCTGAACAAAGGCCTCAGGCCTAACACACTGAAACGCCAGGTAGCGGCACTCTTGGCTTTCCTACTTGACCCACAAGGAAGGAAAATTGCAGCACATCCCCACGTACGGAGATTCCTGAGAGGGGCAACCCAACTGTCACCCCCGGTGCACCATAGGTTCCCATCATGGAATCTCTCCTTGGTTTTGTGTCAACTGTCCCGCCATCCCTTCGAACCTCATAGAAAGATACCCCTGAGGCTCCTCACCCTCAAGGTAGTCTTTTTAGTGGCCATCACATCAGCAAGGAGAGTGTCCGAACTCACTGCACTCTCAGTCAGGGAACACCTCTGCTCCTTCAAGACAGATTCGGTCCTGCTTCGGGTGGACCCTTCGTTCCAACCCAAGGTTCTCTCTAGCTTCCACATCACGCAACCCATAATTCTGCCATTGTTCTGTCCTAACCCAGTCCATCCCATGGAAAAGTCATGGCATAAACTGGATGTGAGGTGAGCACTGAAGATATACATCAACCGGACGGCGTCCTTTAGGAGATGCGACTCCCTCTTCATGTCGTTTAACCCGGCCTCAATGGAGTCGCGAGTATCGAGACAAACTATGGCAACGTGGATCAAGGCGTGTATCTTCGAGGCATACGACGTGGCGAAAGTCCCAAAGCCGACGGGGGTGATGGCGCACTCCACACGTTCAGCGGCCACTTCAGCAGTTTTCTCCACTAATGCCCCGCTAATTGAGATTTGCAGGGCCGTGACATGGAGCACACCCTCCACCTTCGTTCGGCACTACAAGGTGGACAAGTTTAAATCAGCAGAAGCTACCTTCAGCAGAAGGGTGCTTCACGAGATAGTACGCCCATACGTTCGCAGTCCAAGTCAGTCACTCCCACCCTAGAGTTTTCCGGGGCAGGCTTGGGTATGTCCCAAGTGTTACAGATTCTTCCTGCCACTTCACCCTACAGAATGTTACATTGGTTACTTACCGTGAAGGTACTTTCTGTAGGGTGAATGGCAGGAAGAATCCGCCCCACCCTGTGACTGTGGACGTCAATCCAACGGGCTCACACATGTATTCGTTATTGGTCCTTAACCTGTATGCTTTATTCCAGATTATGGATCTCGATTCAGGGATCTTCTGAGGCTTTGCTAGTCAGTGAACTGGCCTCCTGGAGGAGAACAATGGGATTTAAAATCTGCTACAGGCCAGTCAGCTTCCTGCTTTTCCGGGCGGTCCTAGGTTCCCAAGTGTTACGGATTCTTCCTGCCATTCACCCTGCAGAAAGTACGGTACCTTCACGGTAAGTAACCAATGTAACATTTTGTTGTGCTGGTCTGTGTGCGCACACATTTTAAAGATATATGCTTTAATCTGGTTTTAATCTTTTGATTGTTTAATCTCATTTTAACTTTTGCATTTTGTGGATTTTTAACAATATAATTTTTAATTTGTTGTAAGCCGCTTTGAGTCCTGCACTGGAAAAAAGGTGGGGTATAATAAATAGATATACTGATAGTAGCAGTAGTAGTAACGGTAACAATAAATAATAAAAAATATTTTCACCTGTGTGCAGGGACATTCTGTGTAATTTTGCAGAAGCGAGTTCATTACAATGTGCCTTGCCATTCTTTGTGTAGTTGCTGGATTTGAGCAGTTAACTGAGTTTTGTTACTGAAACTCATATGGAAAACATATCACCATTCTCCAGGCTGTATTACAATGAAACATGACTGCATTAATTTTTGACTTCTATAAAGAGCTAATGCATTCAGCATTCCACAAAATACAAGTTGGAATCAGCTATCATGTTAGGTCTTCTCCAACTGGTTCTTGTTTTTTAAATGTTACTTGAGCAGGTCTGGACTAAATGGCATGGAAGGAGCTGCCATGCTGCTGAGGTAATATTCAAAATTGTCTGTACGTTCACAGTGAAAACTATTAAGAAAGTCCTTCTGTGTTCTGGAATCTGGCACACTTCAGAGGTTTCTCAGACTAGATTCAGGTCTGTCACACTGATGTAGACATAAAGTTAACCCTGGTAATCTACCAACTTGGTTAAGATTTAGTCATATTAACTTGGCCATCACTAATTTTTTGACTCTTTCCTAACATTTGGAACACCAGCTGACAGTGGTCCCAGCAAAACCAGCATCCAGTGTTGGTTTTAATTCTTGGAGTGATAGAATTGTTGTTCAACTGAAATATTTCCTGGTGAAAGTCCACCAGTTTTTCAATAATAATTACTGATAACTTCTAGAATCCCATCTTTATCTTGATGTTCCTGCTGACCTGGAGAGATTTTAACCCTATTGATCAGCTTTAAAATGTATCATTTTAACTCTGCATAGCCTGTTTTTTTTCCTGCCCTGTACTGGAATCTAGTTCACCATTTTTTTTTCATATTAACTCTAATGCTAAATAAAGTAATGGCTTTCATTTCCACTGTTCTGTAAATTCTTAGATGAGAGTGCTGTTTAATTGCTAATTGTTAAAGAATTAATGATCTCCCTTTTGTGTTTATTTAGTGAGCTGCTTTGAGTTGAAACTATTTGTATATCAAAATGAAAATAGACTTTCATTAAATAAACAGGAATTTGTTCAGTCTAGAGCACTTTAGAAGCACAACTGGGCCTTGCTGAACTTCCCAGAAGAAAATAGCCAGGGACTTTCTGTGTTTCAAGCAGGAGTAGGAAATCTGTGGGTTTTTTCTGGGCTGTGAGGCCGTGTTCTGGAAGAGTTTGTTCCTGATATTTCGCCTGTATCTGTGGCTGGCATCTTCAGAGAATGGTTGGGTAGGAGTGTGTGTATGGGGTTATATACTGTGAGCCCCTGTTGGAGATGATATGCAAATTGCACAGTAATTTACATATCCTCTCCAACAGGGGCTAACAGTATATACCCCCCACCACCCAACCATTCTCTGAAGGTGCTAGACACAGATGCAGGCGAAATGTCAGGAATAAACTCTTCCAGAACACGGCCTCACAGCCTGGAAAAAAACCAGTGGATGCCAGCCGTGAAAGCCTTCGACTTCACAGGAGTAGGACACCTTAAAAAAAAATCTGAGGCCACATTCCCCAGTGGCTAAACTTCCAGGGATGTAAAACATGAGTAGGGCCAAAGCAAAAATGGCTCTACTATCTGTTGAGACATATATGCATTCATATCCATCTACTTATAATGTGGCACACACATCCATTCTCATATTTAAGACATTTGCTTTCATCCATACAAAGTCAGAAACATGAGGATGCACAATGTTTCAATCCTGGCCTGCCAATAAAATCTCATATCAGTGCAAAAGCCCCCCTCCCCCTGCCTCACATTGGAATTTTAGTTTAGATGTCACTGAGCAGAGCTCCTTAGCTTCAGTAGTAGGAGAGGTGGGTGGAATGTTTATAAATGTGCTCTGGAACGCAGCCAGTTAACACCAAGCACTTTCAGAGTTGCCTGAGCAGTGTCATGTTGAAAATGCCAGAAAGGCCTTGCAGTGATTCCTGATCATTGAGTGCTTTAGTGGACCAGTTTAAGGCAGCCTGGATCACCTGCTTCTGATCTTGTTCAAGATGAGGCAAAGGGCTAGTACTTCTGGCTTGTTGGAAGCAGTTTCTAGAGTTTATGGTGCAAAACTTGGGAAGGAGGGCTGAGAGGAGAAGTAGCAGCAGCAGTAGAGAGATGGTATGGATGGGGGAAATGAGGTTGGGGAGGTTGCATGTCTGAAAGCAAACATTCCCTGAATTCATCCTCTGCCCATACCAGGATCCTTTGAGCTAAGAAAGGAGTGGAGCTTAGAGAGATCCTGGTGGGCAGTTGTGTTCAGATCATGTTGTCCATCTCCTGACCACAGTTGCCTTTTCCCAATTAGAGTCTAATCAGAGCATTGCTTAATTCCTTTCAGTTGGACAACTGCCTGGTCTTCTGATGCTTGTGCTTAGAGTATGTCCTCATATTGCCAGAATTCTTTAGCATCATGAAACACGTGTGGCTTTTCCCTTGGATAAGCAGAATCCTTTGTTTGCCTATAGGTGACCCGCTTTGAGTGATCAAATTAAAGCAAGTTAGACAATTGACTGCAGTCTAAGCCCAAAACAGCAAATGAGCTTCTCCAGGATTTGTCCCCGTATGTCCCTAACTGGTTTCAAATTTGTCAGGCCCGCATGTTTTTGACCAGATTAGTAACTTCTGGTTTAATTTTATGTTCTCCCACAATATATGAACATATCTGCAGGTCACCCACCTCACCAGCCAAAGGCAGGGCAGCCTAGATATACAGGTGGCTGATAGATGATACCTTCAGGAGCAATATTTATTATAAAGCAACTTGGGAAATCGAATTAAATGTCTCAATTCATGAGACGGATTGGCTAAAACTTTGGGCATCACCAATTTTTAAACTCTGCTCTATTGCCTTAAAAGAAACATCCTTGAAGCTACTTTATAAATGGCATCTCACGCCAGTACAACTGACCAGGATGACCAAAACTGCCTCCCCCGTATGCTGGAGAGGTTGTACCCACCTGGGTACATTTGTACACATGTGGCTTGAATGCCCAAGCGTCTGGAGGTTTTGGTCCTCAACACTCGACATTATTACCAAAATCACCACCCAGGCCATAAATCCCAGAACTACTTTTGCTATCACTGTTCACCGATTCTAATAAGAATTTAAAACATAAGAAGATTGTCTTCTTACTTGCCATCTCCCGAATAGTGATTGCTAAAAATTGGAAAAATGAAATGCCCAATATGAGTGCCTGGTGGGATAAGTTCTGGGACATATGGTTTATGGAGAAGCTCTCTGTCAATATTTGGAAGTCGACTGCTGGTGATGCTGCTGACACCTTCATTGAACAGTGATTCCCTATAGTTACATATCTTTCTGAAGCACAGCCTCCACCACATCACGGTAGAATGTGGAATGATGTTTTCTCTGTCCCATCTCAATGAAATCACATGTCTGGACTGAAGTACTGTGGTCTTTTTATACTTCCAATTTCACATCCCTTCTCTGACTGTTTGTTGTATTCTATTTTTGGTTATGTTAAGTGTTGATTTCATAAGATTTCTGTAACAAACTGACACTTATTCATGTTTATTTTTATTAATAAAAACTTTATTTTTTTAAAAAAAACAGTTGACTGTCTGTGGCTAGACCACTCCTATAGCCAGTGATAGGTCAAATGCCTGTGTGCTACAAAGGGAAATGATATTGGAGGGAGGAATACATTTATTATAAAAATCTGATTTCTACTTTGAAAATCATGTCTTCAGCCATGAGTTAAATGTGACAACACCTGTACTATAAACCTATGAGTGATAGAGCCTTCTCCCCCTCCCCCAACTACAGATATCCCGTACTAAGTTTTTGTTCTTTTCCCCGTATTGAAAGGCAGTAGTCACTGAGTTTAAAAGTATCACCTTGTAGGTGTCTGGACAACTAAAGCTTGAATGTCTGGGTGGGGGAAAATCCCTTTCCTCATTCATTGTACTATAATTAGAACTAAATGATGTATTTAAAGCTTGAATGGATTTACCAGCAAAACTACTGCTGTTTCTCTGGACCTACAGTGGGGTTATGCTTAGTGGATTGTACGCTTCTGATTTTACTGCTGTTTTAATGCATGCCGTTTCCCACCTTCTCCTTCAGTCTGATATGTTTTTGTGTTTGCAAACTTTCATCTATTATCTCAGTTTGCTGAAATGTATAAATTAAGTTCTGTGCCCTAGTGAAGGAGTGTACCAGATGTGAAATCTTTGCTCAGTACCTTTAGGTCAACATGTCTATGACAGAGAAGACTAGCCTCACCTACTTAGCAAGAGACTGAGGAGAATGTTTTTCTAAAAGTCATTTTTTCCTCTTCTGAACATTCTCCTGTCAATAATTTATGTTGTCCCTGCTAAAAGTGTAAACTTTGCAGGTTTGTAGCTGAGCTCCCCCCCTCCACCGCCTTTGTGGTCTTATCCGCTGCTAGAGTATTTTGAATCTTTGCCAGGTCTTGTCTGTTTTCTACCCTGTAACTCTTTGTAGTTGCAGAAAAAACGCTTTTAAACATAAATTTATTGGCCCAGTGCAGATTTAAGACTGCAGATCTTTTAGTTGATGCTTAAGAGATCACAAGCCAGGACTCTTGCTTACATGCATTCCCCCCCCCCCCGTGACTTTGGTTTAGTATTAGGTCTACAACTGTCATTTGAAATCAAGATTTGCACTAGGTTCACCAGCTCAGGTTAAGTGGAAATGTAGTTAGTTGTGTTAAGTAAGTATGGTTGGTAGAAATATAGAAGTTCTTTTAAAATTTTCAGGTCTAAAGGTACTGTTTTGACAATGTGAAATGCATTGGAGAAACTAGACATCTGTCATATGTATCATATCAGGATGGACGTGATCCGGCATTGTCCCGCAGTTCCCTGTCTCCTGTCCCCATGTCTTTTCCTTGGGGTTGCATTATCTTCTAGAGAAGATTTAGGGGTTACAGAGAACTGCAGGGGGAGGTGGCTATATACTATGAACGTATTTGGATTTTCAAGTTGAACTCAGTAACAACTACTATGAATTCTACAGTCTACACAGGAGTTACCATTGTTTAACGGTATAGAAAAGGGGTGGGAACCAGCAATCCAGCTGTTGTTGAACTGCAAATCTCAGCACTCACCATTGGCTTAGTGGCTATAGCTGCTGGAAGTTGCAGTCCAGCATTAGAAAGGCTGCACAATTTTTCTTAGTGGTCTCTGTGAATCCACACATAATGGGTTAATCCTGCCCCTGCACAGAGCGCTTTGGAAAACCGTTAGAACCTCTTATTCAAGTTTTGGCGGTAGCCCCGCCCCCTTCCTCTAGGCCTATATAGGCCCCCTCCCTGCCTGTCTCCTCAGTTCCTCTTTTTCCGCTGCAAAAGCAGCACGGGGAACTTTGTTAGACTTCTTGTTCTCTTCATTCGTCTCTTCCTCACTGGGATTACTTGGCTCGACTTGGACTGTTCTTTCTTCGGACCCCCACCCCTTCTGGTTGTTGTTTGGATTGTTGTTTGTGGATTTCTCGGCTTTTTGGATCTGGACTGTTTGACTTCGCCTCAGAATTCCCTACAGTACTGTACAATGGCGTCGACCTTGTCGGCGGGATTTTTAAAGGCATGTTTGGTCTGTGCTGGAAAAATGTCAGAGACTGACGGGCACTCAAAATGCCTTCTTTGCCTGGGAGAGTCCCATGACGTGCGCTCCTGCAGGCATTGTAAAACCTTTACACATCAGACCTGATGGAACTGGGACAAACACCTTAAAGCTCTCTTATATGAGCATGCTTTGTCAGCCTCTGTACCGAAGTCTTCTGAAAAGACCTCAAAATCAACTGGAGATCACAGTCGCTCTCCTAAGAAAGCCCTGAGACCGAAGAAACAAGACCATGGTATCGACTCGGCGTCGGACCCTCATCGGAAGACTAGACATGATAAGCCTGGTACCATCCAGTTGGCTGTCGGTACTGTTGTCGCTACCTCCTCTAGTGCGATTGTCAGCGGTACCTCAAGGACCAAGACCCCATCAGACCCCATTTCCCTGAAAGAAAACCAGAAGACAGTATGCTTAACATTCCCATTTGGAACTGGAACAACTCAGAAGTCGGTGCCGAAAACAAAGTCATCGGACAAAGGTGATGGAGATGGAAGGGCTGACGGTCGCCAAGTGAAGTCCCCCAATCAAGGGCGATCTCAAGAATCTGAAGTTCACTCTCCAGTAGTTTCTCCGATCCGCATTAAGATACCGATGAGAAGGACTAGCAAATTGGGCAAGGAAGTCTTCACGACGAGGTTGGCTGTTGGTGGTACCGGATCGGTCTCGATATATGAAGGTGAACTCAGGGAGTCTTCCCCGGAGATCCGCATCATCCAAGTTTCTTCACCTCGAGAGGGAAGACCCCTGCATCAACGTTCCCGATCATGGTCACAAACACCTTCACACTCCCCATCACCGGTACCGTCTGTGTTACGCGGCCAGCACGCCAAGTCGCAATCCTGCACAACAACTCCACAGGAGAGGGATAGCCGGTCGCCTTCAAAGTCGCCACTTAAGAGACCAAAGATCATCTGGTCCACCTCGAGACCTAAACCACGAGACCGCTCCAGGTCACAGTCCCGTAGATCCACTTCCCGAGGACGGTCCCGTTCGCCACGCTCCCATTGTTGCAGAAGATCGCACTCCTTTCAAGCTTCAAGCTGTTCCCATCAGTACCGTCGATCCCCTTCATTGATACCAGAGGGTTACTATTCATCAGACTTGGAATCCTATTCCGACGACGATTGGTACCAGACACATGACCGTATGTATGATTATTACAGATACCATAAAGACCCTTACTTCTATGGAAACCGTGAGCCACGGTACTGCCACTATGATACCATATCTCCACCTCGACACTGGTACCGTTGGCATGGTGAAATTCCTTCTTGATGGGATCACCAAGATGCTAAACACCATGAGCGACAGAAGACAAACGGAAGCAATTGTCGCCAAGCAAAGACAGGTCTCCAGATCAACACGGTACCGATCGAGACCATAGAAGATCCCCCAAACCACATCATACTCCTGATAAGTCAGGGGGCAGGTCACCCAAACCTCTCCGCAGAGGAAATTACCTCCCCAACTGCGAACTCACCAAGAAGGTCTCTCTCACCACCTGCGAAGAGACCGAGATCACACACCACTGGTAGAGCCGACGATTGACATGCTCCTCCTCACACACCTTCATCCTCATCCACCAGTTCATGCACAGCTTCGCCTTCACCAAAGCTTTCCCCAAAATCCAGGGGCGCTAACCCTGACCTGCCGTCACCTACAGACGATGTCAAGGCCTTCGCAGATCTAATGCTGAGAATGGCAGGTGCTTTAGGAATTCAGGTGGTCTGTCAAGATAAACAGGTTGATGACCCCATTTTTGAGGATCTGCAGAGACGGTCTCCAGCGATCCCTTCATTCGTCTGGACCACTTATACATAGTGTCAACAGAAATGGCTCCATGGCTTACTTATCACCCAAAGCCTAATTCGGTAGTGGTGGATGTCACGCAAATGAAGACTTCTCAGAAACTGGTCTCCACACCCATGGACAGAGAAGGCAAAACATTAGATGCTGCCGGGCAAAAATTTTATTCCTTGGCTTGTCTCCTGACAAAGATAGCAGTGTATACAGCGTGTGTGGGTGCCTATCAAAAGTTTCTTTGGGATGCCCTAGCGCCCCACATTTCAAAGTTGTTGGAGCAGGACCAAAGGATAGCCCACTCTTTTAGAGAAGAATGCCTTTCCCTAGCTGGATATCAGAGACAAGCAGCTAAACATTTGGGTGATTGTACGGGGAAAATCGTTCCATAGCGGTCCATTGCCATGCATGGCTAAGATTGTCGGGTTTGTCCCGTACAGCCTGAGCCATGATTGAAGATCTTCCCTTCGATGAGCTGGGACTTTTTCATGCTGAAACAGATGCTAAACTTGAGCATACTCAAAAGATGAGGGTGACTGCTAAGAAATTTGGTCTTCCATCACATTATCAGCAAAAACACCCCAGATTCTCAAACAGACGCCTCTAAACAACGCGTTTGACGTGATGCTACTACCACTGCTTACCATGACTTCTCTGGCCGACCGTCTCTCCAACTCCATCCATCTTTGGCGACAGATAACATTGGATTGCTGGGTCTTCAGAATCTTACAAAAGGTTATTTCATTGAGTTCGCCGAAACCCCCCCTCGTGGGGGTCTACAGAGTAACTCCTCCCTCCTCTGCACTCCTGGAAGAAGTGAACACCTTACTTCTCAAAGGGCTATAGAGCCCATACCTCCATCTCGGATCAAAAACACCTTCTTCTCCAGGTACTTCCGGGTGGACAAGAAAGATGGAGGCCTCCGCCCAATCCTGGACCTCAGAGATGTCAACTCATACATACACCCAAGACGATTCCGTATGATATCCCTTGCCTCCATCCTACCTTTCCTGGATGAGGGAAGTTGGTTTGCCACCTTGGATCTAAAAGATGCTTATTTCCATATTCCTATTGCTCCGGCACACAGATGTTACCTTGCCTTCATGGGCCGTTCATGCTTTCCACTTCAAGGTTCTCCCATTTGGCCTTTGTACGGCTCCAAGAGTTTTTACAAAATGTGTAGCAGTGGTGGTTGCTTGGCTCAGACAAAAAGGTGTTGTTGTCTTCCCCTACTTAGACAATTGGCTCTTTGCAGCACATTCCGCAGCCAAGCTGTCTGAGGACCTCCGCTTAGCCGTCTCTCTGCTAGGGAATCTCGGGTTTATGATAAACAAAACTCACCCTTACCAAGTCCATTCGGTTCATTGGAGCGGACTTAGATTCTTAGATTAGTTAGCCCCAGCAAGTGGCTAACTATTCCATGACCAGTGCAACCCTACATTGGTGGCTAAACCGACAATTTGTTCAAGCAGGTGTACCTTTCCTCCAACAGCAACCTACAAGATCCATAACCACAGATGCATCCTTCACAGGATGGGGAGCGCATTTTCAAGATCTCACAATCAAGGGCCACTGGTCACGAGGAGAAAGATAATACCACATAAACCTTCTAGAGCTTCTGGCAGTCTTCAAAGCCCTAAAGGCCTTGGAACTGTCTTTACGAGGCCACTTAGTACAAGTCATATCCGACAACACAATGACTGTGTTCTACCTGAACAAACAAAGAGGGACTCGATCCCGGCCACTCTTAGAGATGTCCATCCAGATTTGGGAATGGTGCATCAGATGGAGGATTTCACTCACAGCCATTCACCTTCCAGGAGACCAGAACTCGATGGCGGACGCCCTAAGCAGGGCGCTAAGCAGCAATCACAAATGGTCTCTCAATCAGACGATTTTGGAGGACCTCTTCCATATGTGGGGGACTCCTCTAATAGACCTGTTTGCATCCAAGAACAATGTGAAATGCCAACTATTCTTCACCAGGAGCCCAAAGACACACGAGAGTCTTGGGAATGCTTTTCTCTTCAGATGGACTGGCCCACTACTTTATGCCTTTCCCCCCTTCCCGCTCCTGCCCAGAGTGATTTTCAAGCTCCAACAGGATGCCGCCAGGTGCATTCTGATTACCCCGTGGTGGCCCTGCCAAGTATGGTTCACACCTCTTCTTCTGATGGCCTAACGCCGCTTCAAGAAGCTACCATTCCAGCCAGACCTTCCACGATGCGAGATGGGCTAATCAACCATCCGGACTTGACCTCAATCCGCCTAACGGCCTGGCTGGTCACTCCCTGAACAATGTCTCTCACTCTCTACGTCGCATTATAGATGCAGCGCAATGACCTGCTACACTTAGAGCTTACAGGTATAAGTGGAAAGGTTCCAGGCCTTTCGACTCAAAAAGTGTCTGGACACTGCAACAGTTTATATACCACAGTTACTGGACTTTCTGGCATCCTTATCTGTTGAAGGACTATCCGTCTCATCAATTAGAGGGTATGTTGCAGCAATCTCCTGGTATTTCCAGCGACAGAGAAAACTCCTGTTTTAAAGATCCATTAATCCAGGGTTTTTTGAAGGGCTACAAAAACCTTCATCTACATGTGAAGGATCCCACTCCTGGTTGGAGCCTAGATATAGTCTTAAACACATTGATGAAAAGCCCCTTTGAACCAATGGCCACATGTGACCTATTCCTTTTATCAATGAAAACAGCCTTTTTAGTAGCGGTTACATCTGCCAGGAGGGCAGACGAACTGTGTGCACTGCGCATAGATCCACCTTATATGAAGTTCCACAAGGACAAGGTGATCCTCCGACCAGATATTGCATTCATACCAAAAGTGATTTCTTCTTTCCATCTTAATCAAGATATCGTTCTACCAGCTTTCTTCCAGGACCTGACTTCTTCACTAGAGCGCAGCCTTCACACACTAGACGTTAGGCGCACTCTGGCTTTTTACATAGACAGAACTACTGATGTACGTAACTCTGTACGACTGTTTGTCTGCTACGGAGGAAGCAAGAAAGGCAACCCTGTTTCTAATCAACGTTTTTCTAAGTGGGTAGCGGCTACTATCCACCTTGCTTACCAAATGTCAGGCAAACAGATTCCCACTTCCGTCCGCAGCCACTCCACGAGAGCAGTGGCTACCTCGAAAGCATTCCTGAAAGGTGTGCCTATACAGGACATTTGTAGAGCAGCGACGTGGGCCATTCCATTGATTTTTGTCAAGACATACAAGCTTGATGCAGTGTGTCACCCGGAAACCGTGCTAGCAAGAACGGTATTATTCTCTGTGCTGGCCTGAACAAGTTAGCTTTGGCTTGCGAACCCATAACCGCCAGTTTGCCCCCCCCCTTTTTCTTGCTCCATAAAGTTTATTGTTGTTGTATCTTATTCTGTAAGCTTTTGGTGCTTTGTTTTTTCCCCTCAATTAGGTAGACAGGACATCCCCTCACCAGTGGATGAGCTTGCTAGTCTACCCATTATGTGTGGATTCACAGAGACCACGAAGAAGAAGGACCGGCGGTAGGAAGGTTGCAGTGGGTGGGCAGGAGGGTGAGGGAGGGGTCGAGCTTGCCTCCCCCTCCCTTCTCCGGGGTGAATTCCATGGATAATTGAATCCACAGATGGTGAATCAGTGGATGTGGGGTGCTACTGTACATTTTTATGGGTAAAGTTTGTCTTAATACGTACTTTATTAATTCTAAAAGAGAAAATATTTCAAATGAGCTTTTTTCTCTCATTGTTCCCCCATACTTCAGGTTTTAGGGGGGGAAATAGTCCCAGGATTGGGGAAAGGATGGTGAAAGGCCCCCTGCTGAATTTTCCAGGACTTCATATTTCTAGAAGTAGTAAGGCACTAGTTAATCCTGCCTTTATTGTTTTGGTCACTGACTGGCATTTGTGGTATGGGTATAACATGGATAAACCATGGTTAAGATAAAAAGGGCCTAAAGGCATTAGATTCTGTCTGCCCTTGGAAGCTAAGTAGGGTCAGCCCTAGTTAAGCACTTCAATGGGAGACATCCAGTGAATACAGTTGGGCTCCCGTATCCATGGGAGTTAAGTTCCTAGACTTAATACGGACACCGGAAACTGTGGATAACAGCGAACCCTATTAAAATAAAGGACATCCAGTAAAAGCATATACAGTTGCATTGGAGGACTTAGAAGATGCCTAGAGAGGGTGCCTCTCTAGGCATTTTCCAGCACAACTCTTATGGTATGTGTCCCTCTTTTGTGTTTCCCAGGTAACCGAAACAATGGGTATTGGTTCCATGTATCTTGGGATCCTACCGTATGAGGTACTCTAGGTTATATTTTAGAGGAAGGAACTGGCAAAACCATCTCCGAGTATTTCTGCCTAAGAAAACCCTATGAAATTCATGGGGTTACCATAAGTCGACAGGCAATTTGAAAGCACATACATAAACACAAGGTAAGAAGGGAACAAATTAGAGAATTCACTTCAGAGAAGGTAGAAGGAAGGGACACATAATTCTGCAGTCACAGCTGAGAGTGTCAGTGCTCATTTTCTTTCAGAGATACTGTATATCTTCTTTGGGCTGTTGTAAACAGAAGTCTCACACAAGTATTACAAGATGCATGGAAACGGTGAATCTTGATATTTTTTAAAAAATTGTTTTTGTCTAAGCTGCTCTTTATGGTGGTAAAGCCAGTGGCTATTGTAATCTTGAATCTGCCCCCGACATCTATCTATATCAGAAACAGCAGAAATGTGAAGGATGCAAAAGACTTCTTCTGTCTCCAGATCCACCCTAAACATTTTTTTCAGAGAAGTGAAAGTTTGGACCAGAGTTCATAATAATTTGACAAGATTTCTCTGAGAACAGCCAAGACTTTGTTGCAAGCTGCATGCTTTTCTATATTTGGTTTTGTTTAATTTGGTGATAGAATGCTGTGCTGTTTGGAGCCATGGCTGCTGGTCCTACTCTCTATAGCCTTATTACAGCAGCAAAATTTGCTTCCTTTTCTCTTTAAAGGCTAGGTTTTTTTAATGGTGCAGATGTAAAACTTACTTTAAAAGTCAGATACTGTATATCTGTCATTTTCCTGTCCTGTTTTTTTTTTCTCCTAGAAATTCAGATTACAAGTTCTCAAACAGTTCTCAGAATGTTCTGTGCTGGCCAGCTCAGTCTTATGACCATAATTTATCTGTTGTGATATATAAAGGCTTCATCATAACAGCTGAATTTTGTTTCCTGTACTTGGGAAGGGGAGTACAGAGGAATCCTGCACCCTTTTAACATAAAACTACTTTTATGTTTATGTAAAGGAGCAGGGGTCTGTCACTGCATGTATGTGTGTGCCTTCTAAGTCACCTGTCAACTTATGGTGACCCCATGAATTTCATAGGGCTTTCTTAGGCAAGGGATACTCAGGTGGTTTTGACAATTCCTTCCTCTGAAATATAGCCTACAGCACCAGGTATTCATTGGTGGTCTCCCATCCATGTACTAACCAAGGCTGACCCTGCTTAAGTTTGAAGATCAGACAGGATCTGTTGCCTTTAGGGCATTTAGGCTGCTGCTAATGAATGCGTATCTTTAAAAAAAATGCTCAGCAACATTCCAAAATATGTGCCAAGTGAAGCTGAGATCTGTGACCTTCATACACAAATTCAGGAAACACACATAATTATCTGCATAATTCCATTTTTGTTTATTAACTGGAAGTGGATGCATGTACCAAAGTCCTGGTCCCAGCACTGTACATTTTTTTATACCGTTAGCTTTGAATTTCTAAGATTCCAGCAGGTGCTACTGATGTATTTCCCAAGCATATACATATTTGCAGCCATCATGTTTAGACACTTCTTTCTATAATGAAAGCTGAGTATCTCATAAAGCTACCCAAAATTTCTGGCCAATGGCTTATCCATTGTTCATGTGGCATTGTGATATGCATTAGGCTTGCTCCAGAACACTGCTTCTTCCTTTTAGGGAAGTAATAGTGCCACTCTATTCTGCCTTGGTCAGACCTCACTTAGAATACCGTGTCCAGTTCTGGGCACCACAATTCAAAAAGGATATTGACAAATTGGAGCGTGTCCAGAGAAGGGCAACTAAAATGCTTAAAGGTCTGGAAACGATGCCTTATGAGGAGAGACTTAGGGAGCTGGGTATGTTTAGCCTGGAAAAAAGACGGTTAAGAGGCGATATGATAGCCCTGTTTAAGTATTTGAAGGGATGTCACGTTGAGGATGGAGCAGGCTTGTTTTCTGCTGCTCCAGAGACTGGAACACGGAGCAATGGGTGCAAGCTCCAGGAACAGAGGTTCCACCTCAACATTAGGAGGAACTTTTTGACAGTAAGAGCTGTTTGGCAGTGGAACGCACTCCCTCGGAGTGTGGTGGGGTCTCCTTCCTTGGAGGTCTTTAAACAGAGGCTGGATGGCCATCTGTCGGGGATGCTTTGATCGTGATTTCCTGCATGGCAGGGGGTTGGACTGGATGGCCCTCGTGGTCTCTTCCAACTCTGCAATTCTATGATTCTATGATAGTCTTCTTGTGTTCTTCAGGTGTAATGTCCTGAGAGAGAATAGCTCATGTATGATTATTAATTTTGTTTGCCAGCAGTGCACTGTAGTCAAATTTAGACCCCTTTGATGACAGATTGGTCTGTGTGAAGGAGTTTTTACCCCACTGTTCATCCAGAAAGGCTCTCAGAGTGACTTAGAATGATCAGTCATCAAATTCCTTGCCCTCAAGTTTATGTTCTAAAGGCTCAATACAAAAGACACACTTGGAAAAGGTATCCAGTAAATGTAATAAATAATAAGAGGAAGGAGGTAGGAATATAATGCTACCTCTTAGAGGAGGGAGGTTTGTGGGTGCAGGTGTATTTGTTGCGTGCCTTCAAGTCATTTCCAATTTATGGTGACCCTAAGGCAGTGTTTTCTTCAGAGGGGGTTTGCCTTGGCCTTCCTCTGAGGCTGAGAGAATGTGGAGATTTGAACCCTGGTCTCCAGAGTCATAATCCAGTGCTTGAACTACTATACTATGTTGGCTCTCTCTTTTTCTCCTGTGTGTGTATGTATAGATAGATAGAATATCAGGGGTCCTAAGTAAACAGGTGTCTCTCTTGCTTGCTAACCTAACTGCCCCTCATGGCAAGCATATGAGCTGGGCCTTTGTAGCTGACTTGCATGTTCTGGCGGGTTCATATGGGTAGGGAGTGATTTTAGTATCATGGACCTAGACTGTTAATAGCTTTAAATTAGGTTTATAAACTAGCCAATGTAGTTGATTTTTAAAAAATAGTTTAATATGGTCCAAACAACTGTGTCCATGGTGAAGTACTACTGTTACTGGTTGTGCTGAAAATGCCACCATCTGTGTGGATTCATCCTTGCTGGAGAGATGCAGGTAGTGTTAATAATCTGGGAAGTCTTTGCCAGCTAAAGCTGGCATGCTTTCTGTGCTGTTATCTAGAGCAATTGGGCTTCTCTTTACCCACTGACTAGCTACTTCCAAGCTGAACTACTGTGCTTCACATAGAGGTTGCCTTTGGAAATGGTTCAGAAAGTGCAACTGGTGCAAAATCCAACTGGGTGTTTTTATAGGAGCCCAGTAAGTCAGAGTACCTAACACTGATTTTTCACCATTTGTACTTCTAAGTTCTTAGCAATACATTTTGGGGCCCATTAAAACATTTTAGTGTTAACATGGTCCCAACTGCTAGGGTTTTAAAGGGTATCAGAAGAACTGTCTTCACTGTTAGGATTCTTTCTGTTTTTTAAGATAAAGTTTAGATATTCAACTTTTGTGCTTTTTGGTAGGATTGATTTACCTTGGCAGGCATGAGAAATGGGGCAGCTGGGGCTGACCCAGTGGTTCTGAAACCCTCTTCCAGATGTATTACACCTGACCCCTACAATACAGCCTTGCAACATTTGTCACTTCCAGACTGTTTTTCCCTGAGAGTATTTTTGTGCAGCTGAACTGTTTATTCCCCCTGCCTTCTAATCATACCATAGGACCCCCGTATCCACTAATTCATTTATCTTCTGATTCAGTTATCCACGGGACACAAAACAGCACACCTACCATAGAGTCTGCCTAGAAAATGTATCATCTCTAGCCATTTTCTAGGTCCTCCAAGGCAACTCTATGGTATTTTAAACTGGGGGTCCCCTTATTTTCAATGGTGTTGACTATTATCCATGGTTTTCCGTATCCACGACCCCTCCCCCCCAGAACCAATCCCAAGCAGATACAGGGGTCCTACTGTAATTGTATCACTTAGATCCCTGTTGGGAAAATTGCATTAGTTAACAGAAAGTATTCTCTGTGGTGACATCTCAACTCTGAAATGCCCCCTCTCCAAGAAAGATATGGATGCTGACTCTATTCCCTTGCACACTAACTCAAAATATTTTTGTTTTCCCAGGCAATTGTACTTTTTGCTGTTTTATGCCTCTTAATTTTATTGTATCAATGTTTTGGAGTACGTTTTAATGTCATACCGTGACACCACTTAATTATAGCCCTACAGAAGTAATAATGGTTAACTATCCTCTCTAGTTAAATACTTGTGAGCACCTCTGGATGCTTTTTTTTTAATCATAGAATTGCAGAGTTGGAAGAGACCACGAGGGCCATCCAGTCCAACCCCCAAATGAGTAGGTAGAAGTTGTTCCATGTTTTGGCTTAGTTTCTAATCTTTTTATCATTGCTTTCCCAGATGTCAAGAAGGATTGGTCTGACCATGCCCTGTGGTGGGAAAAGAAGAAAACATGGCTCCTTAAAACTCACTGGACCTTGGATAAGTATGGAATACAGGCTGATGCAAAACTACAGTTTACTCCTCAGCATAAATTGCTGCGACTCCAGCTTCCCAACATGAAGTATGTGAAGGTGAAAGTCAACTTCTCCGACAGAGTCTTCAAAGCTGTGTCTGACATCTGCAAGACCTTCAGTGAGTATCTCTTGTGTATGGAGGAGTCAAGGAGTGCCTTTTCTTATGAGACTCAGCCAGCTTCAGTAGCTCATGATACTTACTCTGTAACCTTTCAAGTTATTTGTAACATCAGCCTTCTAGCAAGGATAGATTAGGCTGTCTCCCTCTGGAATAATTATTCAACTCCCTAAACAGTCTAGTGTCACAAGGGGCAGTTGCAAAAATGTGGAAAAATAGGTTTCAGTTGATGGAACTAGCAAATTGCCTGCCAACTGGTGGAAATATGTATGAAATAATAGTAGTACTATATTGTGTTCCTGCACTTATTCTTGCCTTTTGCTTCCAGGCATGGCAGTCTTTGCCTTTTCATAATTTGTAGTATGTCAGTTGGCCTACATGCCCAAAAGTGTATTATTTTTATTTATTTGGGGGGAAAAATGTATACCCCACTGAGCTTTGCCACAGTGTGGTAAAGTGTGACAGCCAACAGATGTCACTAATGTTTGTTACAGTCTTGAGATATTTTCATGGGCATTAAAAGTCACTGCACAGCAACTTTTCTCTTACACTTAAACTTGCAGTGATGTGAGATCCCTCCAGATAAAAATATCAAATCAGGGATTATCTATTCCTTAATAGCCACCTCCCATTACTTTTGTTATTCTTTGGTTCCTCTGGACTCAGGATCAAATAAGATGTACTGAATCTTAGGAGGGGGGAGATTGATTCCACTTTAATCAGTTTCATTAACTGAATTAATTCTCTGTAAGTTTTATACCTTGTGTTTGAGACAAAATGAATAAATGCCCTTGTCTGAAGGTTTGGGACCATTGGGAGCTGTGCATGGAATTTACCAGCACTTTGTCCTGATATGTGAGGTTGCTGTTATCCTAAGATAGCCTGTTACGATATGGGTGTTTCAAAGCTGGAGTCAGAAGGGCTTTGATTTTTTTATGTTGTTTGCCTTGTTCTGTTTGCTGGTTCTTGATTTGTTTTGTCTTTCCTTTTAGATGTGTTTATTTAAGTTGGTGATAATGGTTGGTGCTAACAGGAGCTTTTTTCTTAGGTTTTAATTCGCATAGGAGGCATTTTTTGTTGGGATTGCAACTATGAAGGTGATACCTCCCTCACTACATCACTCTGTTTCTGATAGAAAATAGTCCCTTGCTGAACTCCTCCCCCATGCTGCTATTAAATGAACAAAACACCTGGATATATTTTCTAATGACATGTTCAGCATCATTTCTAATTTCAGTCTCAAATCTTGAAACAGAAACTATACCAATATAATAAAAGTAATATACTATAACACTTTTCTTTTACTTTGTTTATATTGTGCTCTGGCAAGAAAGTTTTACCTGCCCAAAGGCCAGTTCTTTGTTCTGTGCCTAAGAAATAGCATTGACTAACGGTGCTCACCCATCTTTAGTACCCCCACCCAGCCACAAAGTGGGGGCTCATTGCCTAGTCAGGCAGACTTCTGCTTATATTTGGTGAGGGAATCTACTTCCATTATATTCTCAATTCTGCATGGAAAAGATGAATTTATAAGCAATATTAAAGACCAGTTCTACTCAGAGATTGGAGGCCCCTGGACCAGTACTGATCCCCTGGCAAGTTTCCATCAAAGAGAGAAATAGTTGTACACAACAGAAACAAGTACTGTGCCAGTCTCTGGCACACAGGAAAAAAAATAATTGCCCACCTCCCCAGAACAGCTCCCTTGTTCTCAGTCTGAGAAGCACTGATAGAGACAATAGCAACACTTACAATGTAGCCCAGTACTTGTAGGTGGGAGATAACTGACAACAACATTTTGTGTGCTTTAAAGCTAAATAACATGCTTGTTGTTATTTGTTACTTGCTCATTACACTTTGGAGCCATTTTTGTATGATCTTCTTTTTTAAAAAAAGAAGTTGAAAAATAAAAGATAATTGAGTAACGTAACTAATGAGTAAAAAGCAACAGAGGGCTTAAATACCCTAAAGGCACCAGATCCCAACTGATCTCAGATGCTAAGCAGGGTCACCTCTGCTTAGTACTTGGATGGGAGAGTGCTAACAAATACCAGGTGCTGTAAGCTCTATTTCAGAGGAAGGAACTGGCAAAAGCACCTCCAAGGATCCTTGCCTAAGAAAACCCTAGGAAATCAATGGGGTTTCCATAAGTCAACAGGTGACTAGAAGGCACATACACACACCACACAAAACAACAAGTAATACAACATATTAGCTTTTCATAATGGGGTGAGAAGAGGAATGGATTACCTTTTTTTAAAAAAAGAGTAACATCCCAAGCTCTGCTCTAGAGGTTATTGTTGAAAATGGGCTTAAATATATAATAGAATAGATTTTGAATTTTCAGTCCAACCCTATCTAGGATGTGTATTTTTAAGTCAAACATCCTGATTTAGTCTTATCAAAGTACAGCCCCACCTTTTCTTCCTTCCTATTTCTATGCTTGGGGTCCTCTGATAGCTGCTGTCAGTTTTACATAAGCCTCCTTACTCAAGGCCAGTTCTAAAAGGAAATCTAAATTGGAGCCTGCAACAGGAATCTGCAACTTGAGCTTTGTCATAATAAATCTTTCTCTTTTAAAATAAAAATGGATTACTTTTAGCTGATCTATTTCTGTCGGGAAGCAGGAAGTGATCCACTGTTGGTAAATTATTACAGTATGAGAGTGACATTTCCAAATTAGAGCTCTTCTTTGGACTTTAGATTTTTTTTTGGTAAAAATAAAGGAATGTAATAAAAGTTACGTAACTTCATGTTATGCAACTTTTTGTAAAAGTTATCCATTAGCCCACTGCTATTCAACCTGTTTATCAATGACTTGGATGAGGGAATAGAGGGTATGCTTACCAAGTTTGCAGATGACACCATATTGCGGGGGGGGGGCGTTGCTAATACCCCAGAGGACAGGATCAGAATCCAAAATGACCTGAACAGATTAGAAAGCTGGGCCAAAACTAACAAAATGAATTTGAACAGGGAGAAATGTAGGATACTCCATGTGGGAAGTAAAAATGAAAAGCACAGATATAGGATGGGTGACACCTTTGCTTGATGGCAGTACATGCAAAACAGACACTAATCATCCTTGCATTTCTGTACCCAGAAACTAACCATTCAGTTACACAAATTTACATATACTCCCCAACAAGGGTTCAGAGTATATAAACCCCACACACTCCTACCCAACCGTTTCTGAAGATGCCAGCCACAGATGCAGGGCAAAATGACAGAAAGAAACTATTCCAGAAGACAGCCTTACAGCCTGGAAAAAAACAAGGAAAACCAGTGCCGACTTCAAACTACTGTACGAATGGGATAGCATCCATGTGATTTGACTTGTTGGAAAACCTGAATTTGTCAGGAAGAAGGGAAGTGTAGCAGTTTTCTCAGCATGCAGATGGTACCAGTGCTTCAATGCAATCTTGTTTAGCAGTTCAGTACATATTTAACAGGAGAAGAGGTGGGAAAAGCCAGCATCTGTGCATATTTTGGGATCTTAACCCTCTGTTCTCTCCCATTTTCTTCCCCACCCACACAAGCAAGCATGCACACCCCCAGGTATGATTATATCAGTAGGCTTTGGTAACTGTTCTGAAACACTGCCGCAAGAAAGTCTCCAGATGTAGAAACTTGATGTTATTGCTTAGATCAGAAATAGTTTTTCAGCTGTTTAAATCAAATACTTTTCCAGCCCTGCCTGTTGAGGATAAAGGTCATGACAAACAAGTGAGATATTGAAATGAGCTCAAGGTGTCTGGGATAGATATTCACACACGTGTCTGGATGATACTTAGGGATGGAATATCAAGAATATTGGCAAGAAAGATGTTAGGTGAAAGTACACTTTGAAATTCTTATGATTTGGCAGGAAAAGTAATAGTACCTAAGAAATTATCTTTCTTGGGTATTGGTCGTCTCCTCCTAGAACTGGCTTGGTTTTTGCAACTGTCTTAAGGTTTGCAATATAAGTGGCTTCTATCATCTTCAGAGAAAAATAAATTCCATGATTTTCATTGTTTTTTTATTTTGATTTTTTGGAAGTTGGTCTGAATAATTGCCTTAGAGGAAAGGAAAGGGGTGATTGCCACAAGGCAAGTTCACAGGCTCCATTTCACCCAGTGTGTGATGCTTCATGGGTCCCCATGTTAATTGCTTGGACGGATAGAGGAGAGAGATGGGCATTATGGGATGTTTCTCTGAAAGTATGAGTAAATAGCTATAACCCAGGAAAGTATTGCCTAAGGCAGTGCTGTCCAACCTGTGGCCAACAAGTGTTTTGGACTACAGCTCCCAGAATTTCTGACCATTGGACCAGCTGGCTTAGGCTTAGGCTTCTGGGAGTCGGAGTCCAAAACACCTGGAGGACCACAGGTTGGACATCACTGGCCTAAGGTATAGTCTTGGCCTCTAGAAGAGCTTCCCAGTTTACAAAAATTCTGGAGCAGAAGACAGTGTTGTGCCTTCACCACAATAGCTCTCCTGTAAGTGGGAGTTGATTTGCTGTGGGCCCTGATGTATAGCTTTGCAGAACTTTTGAGATAGTTTTTCCAGATGTCATCCTCCCTGCTCTAAAAAAGGTGGAGGTTTTTTGTTTTTTAGGCCCTGTTGTCTTAGCTCAGCATGCTCCTTTCTAGAAAAGAACTGCAGGAAATACTAGCTAGTAGTTTCCCAGTGGGATTAAAACTTCTCACAGTGTGTTGGCTCAGTTCCCACACGCTTCACAAGATAGGACCTTCCTCTCCCTCCCTCCCCTTAAGTAGGAGAAGAATAGAAAACCTTTATAAATGAGTACATTGGAATTAAAAGTAGAAAGTGATAGCTTTCTCACTGTACATAGTCTTACCCTTCACTTGCAGTTACTAGTACTTGTGGTATACTGTCTGGCATTCAGTATTCCTTTTTTGTTTCTGAAACAGGGAAACAGAACAGAAATTTGATGAAATTTATGAATGAAGAGTGGCTTTCTAATTTTAATGATAGTATTAAAAGATGAATCATGCTGATGGCAAGTAACCAAGGAAGTGGTGTGCAAATGTCATATCTTCCCTGCGCACTTCTATGTTTTTCTCTTTGTTTCCCACCATTGTTATTTATTTTATTTTATTTATTTTATTCTCCCAGTACAGGACTCAAGGCGGCATACACACATTAAGAGACATTCCAGACTTCTATCCCAAAGCTGAATTCATAATGAGTTTATGGGCTTGAATGTTTCCCAGGTTGATACGTATTTTTGGGCAGTGCAGCAAATATTCCTCACCCGTGTTTATATTAGTGTTACAATTATAAGACTGAATGGTAAGGATCTGCATTTTAAATAAAGTCCTTCAGCTAAACTGCTAGAGGCAAATACACAACCATCTGTAGCCTTCCTCCCTTTCATCTGTGTCCTGCCTGTGATCATTGCATGCCAGAACCCTACTAGAATAGGGAAATAACTATATAGCCCATTGATCTGAAGTCTCCCTTGCTACAGATCTGCTCATCAAAATCATCTTGTCTACATTTCAAAAAAAAGTTGAAATCGTCTTCTCATACTCATTCTTGTGAAAGTAGTGGACAGTAAGTTTGCAAGACAGCCATCTGAGCCACAGTTTCCTCTTTCGCCCTGGGAGAAAGGATGTTTATTCTTAGATAGCGACAAGTGTTGTATGACTTCAGAGAATCCATATAGCCATGAGACACATAGCTTTGTGGAGCCCACAGAATAAAAATAGGGTGATAGCCTGTTTGCCTTTGGGATGAAGAGGAATGCCTTTGGAGACTTTTTCATAGGCCCCCCCCCCCAAAAAAGATGTGTCTCTGTCCTTCACTAGAATAGATAACTAGCTTTGGAAAAGAAGGAGGGGTAGTTCATCGCCATTCTGCTGACAACAGCTGCCAGTGTCATGCGTTGTTGGGCTCTTAGTGTAGCACACAAATGGGCAGAAAGGGAGGGAGAGGCACACACCATCATCAAGGCATTCTTATCACTCTGAAACAGTCTCCCTTGGTGTGTGTACACACCAAGATATCACATGGCTAGTAACCTTTATCACCTGGCATAGGGCTTCTGTTTGGCTTGAGCAGCAAGCTGTTCTACTGGGGTCAACCTAAATTACTCCCTTGATTGATTGATTATTTATTTAGTTACATTTATGTTCTGCCTCTCTGCCAATGAACTCAAAGCAGCTTGCATGGTCCTCCTCCTTTCTACTTTATCCTCATGACAATCCTGTGAGGTAGGCTAGGCTGTCACAGTAATTGACACAACATCACCCAATGAGTTTCACAATTTCAGTTGGGACTAGAATGTGGATTGCCAAAGTCCCAGGCCAGTACTCTTTTAACTACTGTCCTATAATGGCTCTTTTTGCAATGCAGAGAATGTTGGATAATGGTGGAAATGAGATATTGTGCTAGTGCAACAACAGTATCTGAGAGTGGCTTCTTGAGCACACCCATATAAATGATTTTTTTATTGAGGTATACTTTAAAGTTTTTTTATGAAATCGGGAAAACATACGAGTTTTAACCAGTGAAATTGGTTATAAGCCACATCCTGTGTTTATGCAGATATCTGGAAGCTTTGAACATCAATGAAAGTATGTAAAGCAGATAAATTATCTCATTCCAAACTTTAAGATACTGTGTATCAGTAGTCCTCTCTGACAATACGTTTAAGCAGGACAAAGCAGACTGAGCTTCGTTGTGGGGCAAAAATACCTTTCCTTCTAGCCTCCTATAAATAAGTGTATTGTAAACCTGTACAATTACCGCCTTCTTTGCCATGAGTGCTTCTTGAAGGGTAGAACATGGCAGTTTCAATATAGCTGTTAGCCTGCATATCCTTGCAGCACAGAAGGCTCACACACCAGAACACTGCTTGCTTTGTTAGTCAATGAAAGCTGAAAACTGTAGTGGCCAGGATTATATAGTGTACTCTAGACAAAAGCCATTGGTCGCTGTGTTTTTATTAGCAAGGCTCTGGAACCTGAGCGTTTTGAGACTTAACTGCTATATTCATTTATTAATTGAGGGTGGTGGCAGCAGGAAGAAAATGGTTTTAATGTTTCCTTTTAAGGAGAGAAGCAAAAGAAGACTTGCTGTTGACAATATAAACTGTCTGATCACTGGGTGCAAGTGAACTCTTTGCTCCTCAGTAGTTCAACAGGCCGTAGCAAGATCACTGAGTTTCTTTGGACAGCGGCCCCTCCAGGAACCAAGCCTGGTGATGCCTATCAGCTAGAACAATACTGGGCAAAATAATGCTAGGATGTAACTCCCCTGCCCTTTGTTGGCTAGAGCTGATGGGAATTACATTTGGACAACAGCTGGACTGCAATTCCCACCCTTGATGAGCTAGATGATGCAATGAAATTATTTAAATTGAATTTTCTCTAGATGGCATACAGTAGGGCTGTGCAACATACGGCATGTAGGCCACATGCAGGACACTCCAGAATCAGTTTTGTGGCAGGTTTTTTTTTCTTTTTTTGCCAAAAATAAAATTTTGCTTCAGAATGTCCCCCCAAATGTACTCTAGGGAGTGTGGATGGCAT
Source organism: Gambelia wislizenii (assembly GCA_030847615.1). Taxonomy (NCBI): domain Eukaryota; kingdom Metazoa; phylum Chordata; class Lepidosauria; order Squamata; family Crotaphytidae; genus Gambelia; species Gambelia wislizenii. Next base: position 494,772,351 of record JAUMIR010000001.1, on the reverse strand, counting down.
TTCCGCCATGTTTGGAGGCCCCCCTGGGTCTCCCAGGGGTAAAGTTCTGCAAAAATTTCCAAAACATTTTTTTTTTGCCCCCAGTTGTTCCAAAATGTCCACTAGTGGTGTGAGGTGCATTTCTACCACACTGCTGTATCCAGCATAACATACGCTGTTTAAAAACTCTCCCCAAATGCCCGGTAGACTTCATGACAACCCTGTAAGGTAGGACGGTAGATTTTAAAATTTCTTCTCCCCCATCTCAGCGTTATACACTTTTCCTGGAATTGCTGAGCGTGACTCACTTTGTTACCCTGTGGCCATCACCAGTTGACTGCCTGGGTCCCATCGCAGGCGACCCACCACTACCACCACCACCACCACCAGTTGACTGCCTGGGTTCTGTTGCAGCAGCAGCAGTGTTGTCCTGCCACTGCCACCAGTTGACTATCTGGATCCCAATCTGGGCCACAGATTGAGTGACAGGAGTGGATTGTGAGGTGGAGAGGGAATTTGCATGTGGGTGGTGATTGGTTGGATGTGTTTCCTGAGCAGGCAATCAGTACACTGGGAAAGGCAACATACATGAGAGAATTATATCTATAGATTTTGCATGGGCTTGGGGCCAATTTAGGCCTAGGAGAGGCTTTTTTTAAACCCAAAACATGGTGGAAATGTTCCCATACCCCCTAGAGGTATTTGAGGGCAATTTTGGGGGGTTGGGGTATGAACAGGTCAGGCCCTCCAAGGTCTTCTAAGAGGCTAATGTGTCCCCCTCATCTTCCACAGTCTGCCCTGAAAGAAAGGAAAAATAAGCATTATGTACTGGTAGTGTAGATAGGACCATAAAATGGGGTGAAATTCTTATTAAAATGGCATTAATCAGAGATGTACAGTATTAATTTAAAGTATTTATACCCAAAAGTGAGTTGCATACCTTATGCCTGTTGGTTTTTGTGGTGGCTGCAGTTACAGTGGGCATGTCTGTGGAGAATTGTGTCAAGTTGCCCCTTACATTATAGGATCCCTTCATGCCAGGCAGTGCAGTCAGACTTTACACAACTGATGGTATAAGTAAACTTGCCTGACAGATAATAATGGTGTCTCCCCAGGGATAAATTTTCTAACACGGTCTTCCAACTATAAATATAATCTGGCAATAAAGCCAGTTTCTCAAGGAAGTTGTGGGAACTCTGCTGCTGGATCTTTAAGAGGCAACTTCTGGACTAGCATGGTTTGGAACTGAAATACCTAAATTTTAGAGATACTAGCTCTTGGATAGCGTTGGAATAAATAGACATCTGTTTTAGGACTTAAACTTTCAATGCTTTAGTTGTTTATACCAGAATATTTGCACAAACAGAACTTTGCCTCACTCCTTTTATCTGAAACTGTGGCATAGGTCTTAATCTTTGTGGGAATCCTGTTGGGGGAAAAATTGACAATGAGTAAACAGTACAGTTGTCCCTCTGTATCCACGGATTTGATATCCACGGATTTAAGTATTCACGGCCTCAAAATATTCTTTAAAAAATAGTAATCCAGAAAGCAAACTTTGATTTTGCCATCTTATATAAGGGACACCATTTTGCTATGCCATTGCATATACTGGGACTTGAGTATTCATGGATTTTGGTATCCACAGGGGGTCCTGGAACCAAACCCCAGCGAATATGAAGGGACAACTGTATTATGTATTTATGTATATGCCCCCTTTCTCCTGGAGTGGCAGCCGAAATGGCTCACACACACAAAAATCAATAAAACCCAACAATAAAAATTTAAAACAAAAACATCACATTAAAACAATATAAAATAATGTAAAAGACATACAATATTTTTTAAAAATAAAGGAGACACCTCAATAAAAAGCCTTCCTGCGAGCCTGCAGGAATTACATATTAAATAATTACTTATTAAACACCTGCTTAAAAAAAAAGGTCTCTGCCTGCTGAACAAGAAAAGCGGGGAGAGGGCCAGCCTAACTTCCTGTAGAAGGAATTCCAGAGGGTGGGAGCAGCCACTGACATGGCCTCACCAAGCGAGTCTGTGATGGTGGCAGCACCCAGAGAAAGTCTTCCCATAAAGATCTTAAGATCGGGTTCATATAGGGAGATATAGTCTTTCATAAAGTCTGGACTTATTTACAGTAGCACTCTCATATCTGCTGATTTACCATCCACTGATTTAGTTATCTGTGGTTGGTGACAGCAGGGGGAGTGGAGGGGGAGAAGGAGACTTCCCCTCCCTTCCCCTACGATGGCTCCAGTGGAGGCAGTGGCAATGAACAGGGGGGCAAAGGGAGAAGAGGAGGGGAGATCTTGCGGTTGGCAGCAGGGGGTCTCCGGAGGCTTGGGGAGCCGCCACTGCTGTTGCGGTGGCAGTGGTTGTGGTAAAGGAGGAGGCCTGGGAGGCCGTAGCGGTGCATGGTGGTGGAGAAGGCTGCGGTGGTGGTGGTGGTGGTGGAGGAGGCCTGGGAGGTGGTGGCCCAAGTGGGTTGGGTTGCGGTGGCAGCAGCAGCGAGCCACAAGCCTCCCTCCCCGTCCTTCTCCAGGGCGTCCGCTATTATCTGCAGATTTCATTTTCTGTGGGGGATTGGAACCAATTCCCTGTGAATACGGGGGTGTTACTGTATTCTGCTACGTTATTTTGCTTTGCTGAAGTGAACAAATTTTATATAGTGTGTTCATCCATGTTTCCAATTTATGATGGCCCTGAGGGGACCCTATCATGGACTTTTCTTGGCAAGATTTGTGCAGCAAAGGCATTTGCCATGACCTTCCTCTGAGGCTGAGCGGATGTGACTTGTTCAAGGACATCCAGAGAGAGCTTCCATGGCAGAGTGGAGATTTGAACCCAAGTCTCCCAGAGTCCTAGTTGATCATTCAAACCATTATACTACACTGGCTCTCTTATGTATACCAGGCACTATATAAGGGTGTCCTTCTGTGACCTCTTGATTAGAAGGTTATTGAAGCAACAGTGCTTGTTGGAGAACAGGATCTGCATTACCCAAGGCATTCACTGCAAAGGCTGTTGCGTCCTTTGTTTGGGAGGTCTCTATCCTACAATTTGTTGTCAGTCAGCTGCCTTCTGAAATAAATCTATGCATATTCCTTCATAAGTACATTTACAGGGTAGCAGCAAAACAATATTGTGTGATGTTTTGAGTCATTCTTATGTTGGGTCTTTTCAAGTCTAATTTAAAAATACATGCACAATTTTTTTTTCTTTAGGGAAAGGAGTGTCTCTGTATTTTTGGAGTAAGTTTACAGTACAAATAATGGAATACTTCATTCATATATGGGAGACCCAGTTTCAAAGCATGAGCAAACACTGAGACAGTTGGCTTGTCATGAGCAAGTCAGCTACCCATAGCCTAAGTTAGATGAATGAGACAAAACTGAAAGATCAAAATGCAGCAGCCGCCAGAATAATTATGACAACAGTTGTGATTATGACAACAGTGATTGCAACAATATGTGGGTTCTTAAAGAAACTTGCCCTTGCAGAAGCTGATATGTTGGTATCTTACACATAGATTTGATAACTGTGCTCAGTGAAGTTAGAATTAGCTACATCATTGATAGTCAAATGATATGTGTGTCATTTCTAAAGATATCCTGTTTCTTAAATTGATCATGAATAGTCAAATAGTATGTGTGTCATTCCCAAAGATGTCCTGTCTCTTAAATTTAAGAAGAATTAGATAATATTTCATTGATGTATTGTGAAGAACAGTGAAACAAAACTATATTGTGAGGTGGAAATCTGCAAAGGGTGCTGTCATCTCATCTATATGTCTATTTTGACCACTTTTTTTTTTTTAAGGAGGTCTTCATTCAGGACAGAATGTCCTCTGGCACGCAGAAGCCTATCTAAAATTTCCATCCCTGTGGCTGCCAGAAAAACACTTTAAAGAGCTGATTTGTGTCCATGGCTACAAATATTAGGTGACAAATTAGCCTATATTTTGATAAATGTAAAAGCAGGGGAGGGGAGCAGACTGGAACAATTCCTGAGCCTTTTATACTTACTGCTTGTGGGGAGGATAATATGAAACTGTCTAAGAGATAATTTGAAACAGAGGTTATTTTTGTGAAATCTTTCAAATTTAGAATATTTTAATGGCAGGTTGAAGAAAGGGGAAAGTAGGGTAGAATTTTCAGGCCTTCATAAACTGCCCAACTTCTGACTTGGCTATAGCACAAGCTTCTGCTGTCTTTTACTGCCAGATATTTTGAAATATTGTTAAGTGCAGTGCTGATGAAGAGAGGGGTTAGGCTGCAATGGGTAGTCCCTGCCTGAAGTTAGAAATTTCAAGGCCTAGAGAAGGAAAATATAAAATTGGGGGAGTCAGGGAAACTTGCTTCATTTTTTTTCCTGAGGATCCAACTTGATTGGCTGACTCTGGGCTTTAATATTATGGAAGTGGGAGAGGGCATGTGTTGGGATATAGCATCTCCACATTTCCAGATATTTAGTTCCTAATTTTAAGTGACACTGTACATGCACCCCCTGCCACCCAGCCAGGGGTTTGGGGTGACCAACACTGAATTTTGATGGGGTCAGTGCAGTGGCTTTTAACCTTTTCTTGACCAGGGACGCCCTTTAAATATCTTTTGTTGCCACAGACCCCAAGGCTTAACTCAAGATTTAAAATGATGATGATGATGATGATACAGTAGGACACCTGTATCCACTAATTCATTATCCACTGATTCAATTATCCATGGGACACAAAACAGCACACCTACCATAGTCTTCCTAGAAAATGTGCCCTCTCTAGCCATTTTCTAGGTCCTCTAAGGCAACTCTATGGTATTTTAAACCAGAAGTTCCATTATTTTCAATGGTGTTAGCTATTGTCAACAGTTTTCGGTATCCACAGGGACCCCCAGAACAAATCCCCAGCGGATACGGGGGTCCTACTGTAATAATACCCGATGATGATGATAGAATTATACCATCTATTAAACCTTCCCTCAGAGTCACTGGAGAGGAGGGAAGACTTTTCTCCTGCTTCTTCTTACAAATTTGTGGCTGGAGCGCATTGAAAAGTAATGCACAGGCCAAGCCAGCCAGCCTTTGCCTTGACTCCTGTCACATGGGCTGAGCAGCCTGCAAGCCTTCGCGGGACCCCCTGTAAGGACATTGTGGACCCTTGGGATCCACGGACCATAGGTTAAGAACCACTGGATCAGTGTCCTCAAACATATGTTGACAGATTAGAAATCTGTGGCTTGAATGCTCATTGTGGTTAGATGCTAACTCTGCACACAGAAGAGAACCGCTGACCTGATTTAAACATGGCTGTGCCCATGTGGAATTTTGCAAAGGTATGGTGTATGTCTGTTTTCCTGACGCATACCATTACTTTTAAAATCAGGCCTGCAAATAATGAATTTGGCCACAACAAAGGGAAGACCAGCTATAAAATGAAATCTGATTTAAACTGAGTATTTCTCACCCAGAATGGTAATGTTCCAGTAATGTTTTCCTGTCTTTGGTTTGCTTTTTAAAGGCCTTCAATGCTCTGATAATCCTTGGAGTTCTTCCCTTAAAGCAACTCCACTTTTTCCTATCTGTAAACACAAAAGTCATGAACTGTTTGGTGTCTTTGTTCCAAACTCTTCACAGATCAGATTAAAGTTTAGATGTCATTGGCATAGTTGGTCACACTTGCATGCCCTTGTCATAACTAGTGAGGACTAAGGGTACCTTTCATTAGTCATGGCTATAAATAAGTCAATAGGTGTGTTGTTCCCAGAGAGAATGCCAGTAAGCCAGAACAGAAGGAGATAGTCTGTTTCTGAAAATGACACACATTGAACAGCATTCTTAATGGAACTTTTAGCAACCTTGGAGCCTAACATTCAATCGTAGCAAAGATGTGGGGCAAATCTGATCTCCGGATCCAAAATCTGGACGTCTTATTCTGACAGTGAACTCTCACCTAGCCTCCTCACTCCCTCCCCATTTGTCTCTTTTAATAGACTTCTAGAAGCTTAACTTGGAAGTCAATTTTTATTAAATACTTGTTTTTAAGGATCCCAGTGAGACTTTTGCTTCATGTGTTGTCTCTGGAACTTAGTTTTCTACTATTACAAGAGAAGAATGTGAGAGAAGACCTTCTCAAAGCTACCCCAACTTTGGGGCTTTCTGCTGGCAAGCAAAGACATCTTTTAATCACAGATGTGGACTTTAAAACTGCTTTCTAGGTGGTTTTAACTATAGGGCATGGATTTTAATTTTTTTTAATGTTTTAATTATGCTTATATATTTATCTGGTTGTGCCTAAATACAACAAATTCCACCTGATCTTTGACGCTAAGAAGGGCCAGGCCTAGTTAGTACTCAGATGGACTGCCAAGAAATACCAGATGCTGAAGGCCATATTCCAGAGAGAAACAATGGCCAAACCAGCTTATGAAATTCATGAGGTTGCCATAAGTCGACAAGTGACTTGAAGGCACATACACATGCATTTATCTTAACTTAATGTTGTGAACTGGCTTAAGTGTTCTTTGTAGTGGAAATTTGCACAACTTGGCAGTATAGGATGGCTGAAGAAATCTCCATTGGCCTCCTATTTGAGTTTGCTTCATACATTTGCACTTTCGAAAAGCGGTCATCCAGTATGAATGGGACGGCATGTGTTCAAAACAGGTACAGTCATATGAAAAAGAAAGTAGACCCTCTTTGAATTCTATGGTTTTATATGTCAGGACATAATAACAATAATCTGTCCCTTAGCAGGTCTTACAATTAGGTAAATACCACCTCCGATGAACAATAACACATGACATCTCTGGCTTTTCTTCGCAAACGAAGATTCAGGAAGGACTCATCCCGCACTTTCTGCAAGCACGCTGATGACTAAAAAGGCCAATCCGAGATAATCAAGTCCGGTTGCAAAAAGCACAGCAGAAGGTCTCCTTGGGTGATGTTTTTGGGTTGTGATTCTTTCTGCGTTGTCGTTTCTCTTCAAGACTTGTTCAGCGTGAGTTCTCAAATAAGGCTGCAGCATTGTGGATAGTGCATCTCCATGCCTCCTGATGTGAGGCCAGGGCGGACCACTGTTGGTGATCAATTTGACTGAGCCTGAGATGTTGTTTCAGGGAGTCTTTGTATCGCTTTTTTGGAGCGCCCCTCTTACGCTGACCTGTGGCGAGTTCACCGTAGAGTAGTATTTTTGGGAGGCGATGGTCCTCCATCCTAGAAACATGCCCTGCCCAGCGCAGCTGTGTTCTCAATATCATGGCCTCAATGCTGGTGATCCCTGCTTGCTCAAGGACAGCAACATTCTTCACATAGTCAGTCTAGTGTATACTGTATTTAGGATTGTGCGTAAACAGCGCTGAGTCAAGGAGTCGTAAGTGGTGGCAATAGGTGACCCATGTTTCAGATCCATAAAGGTGGATAGACAGTACGATGGCTCTATACACACTGATTTTTGTGCTTTGCCTCAGGTGTTTATTGCTCCAGACTCTTTTGTGAAGTCTTCCAAATGCACTATATGCCTTTGCTAATCTGTGATCGATCTCTTTGTCAATCTTGGCATCTGAGGAGATGACATATTACACATGACATATTACACCATGTTATGATTTTTTCAACAAAAATAAAGTCAAAATGGAGAAGGCATGTGTGAAAAACTAAGTACACCTTATGATTCAGTAGCTTGTCGAACAACCTTTAGCAGCAACAACATGAAGTAATCATTTTCTGTATGGTTTTATCAGTCTTTCACATCATTGTGGAGGAATTTTGGCTCACATTTCTTTACAATGTTACTTCAGTTCATTGAGGTTTGCGGGCATTGATTATGCACAGCTCTCTTAAGTTTCCACCACAGCGTTTCAATCAGGTTGAGGTCTGGACTTTGACTGGGCCATTGCAACACCTCCTCAGGATTGGGAGGATAGTTACTTAAATTAATTTTCATAATTTAATGTAATTAATTACAGTTTTAATGTGAGATTTGACTTATAACAGTGTTCATTCCACTTTCTCAGTTAGACTTGTATTTGTTTAATAATTTTATCAAACAATGCATTTCTAATCATTCATGAAAAATTCTTCATTTTGGAAAAATTTCCACCACATACTACGTAATAGCAAACCTAATGAAAACATGTATTTGATAAACAGGAATTTTCTTTAATTTATGAAATAAATCTATAAATCAGTAGTCCTTAAAGAATCATAAGATTCTTCTGTCTTTAAAAACTACAGAGATTTTTCCATTCTTTAGTGGCTAATAATCTCTTGACCTGAATATTTTCCATGTGTTTTTTAATTGTTTTGAAACCAATGAAGAACATTCCTAAAAATGTATAGTGGGTCTTTCCATGTAAAACCATTAGAGAGATTTTTGGCAGGGAAGCAGCTTCCCTGCTTGCAGACTCTCTTTCCCCTCCTTTTCTTCTTTTTTACTGTTTTTATTTCTTCAGTATATTAAGATCGTTCCAATTAGTACTGCTTCCCAAAAGCTCATTGGCACTGCAACAGATTCTACTCTGGAAAAAAGAAGCATTTGCAAAGTGCTGTTTCAGCTTTGGAGAGAATGTGGAAGCTGGGCCTTCCTTTAAATGTATATTTTCAACATATGCCAAATACATAAATCTGCAATAAAACACGTAAACTACACTTTTCTTCTTCATGATCTCAGTGACTCACGCTGATGGGTCATCTACACCTGCGCAGTGCATCACTCAGAACCTTCTAGAGCTATACAATATGCATTTTGGTGGTAGCGCCCCCCCATCCCCTGCACAAACGAGTAGCATGCTTCCCGCCTAAACCCACAGTTCCTTTTCATCTGCCACAACAGCAGCGTCATTAGGAATCTGTTCTGAGCATATTCTACTAACCTTTTTTCAGACTGACTTCTGTGTTTGATTTAGTTTTAGGGACTGAATTGTCTCCCTCTTCCCTGCGTTTTGGCTTTGGTGATCAGTTTTGTGGGTCTGCTGGTTTTTCTGACTTTGGGCTTACCTGACTATTCTTATTGCCTCACGGATTAGGGTGGTATTTTCAGCTGTTGGGCTTATGGTCTTCTCCAGATCATGCAAGAGGTGTACTGAATGTGCTGGCAAAATCCCAGAGAAGGGTGGACATTCTGATTACCTCCTGTGTCTGTGTGAGGGGCATAATGTCGGGGGGCGGGTGTGTAAGCACTTTTCTCCCAGACCCATGCTTCCAGCTTGGATTCATTTGGCATTGCTGGCCCCTTTGACAGTGAGACCCACTACGGTTCTGGAAACAGATTCTGGCACTCTAGTCCTGCCTCAGTTTCTCTGTTTCCTCCATCTTGACCTTCAGTCCAGTTACAGTCTTCAGGCTCGGAAGATGGCTCTTATTTGTCTTCTGCATCCTCTGTCTTACTTGCTCATGAGTCTCCTCCAGCACTGGTGTGTGAATGCAATTTGGCTTCTCCTATGGATGATGTCCGATCCTTCACCAACCAGATACTTTGTATGGCCAGAGCACTGGATCTTCAGGTCAAACAAGTGGAGCCCTCAGTATTGGACCTGGTTTTCCAGTGTGTGCAAAGCCAAGCTCCTGCACCAGGCTCCATACTGTTGCTTCCTTATCCCCTTCAGGTTATTAGGAAGTCTTGGGCAATGCCATTGTCCATCCCTTCAGCCTCTAAGAAAATAGAACGGCTCTGTAAGGTAGTGGAGGCAGGCTCTGAGTGGTTGTTCCAGAACCTGAAACTGAACCCCAGCATTGTGGATGCTGCCCAGTCAAAGATCTTGCAGAAGCTTCACTCCATTCCTGCAGATAGGGAAGGGAAGACGTTTGATGCCATGGTGCAAATTCTATTTGACTCCTGCCCTCATCTTCCACATTGCCAAGTTCCCATATCTGGACAAACTTTCAGAAAAGGACTGCAAGGTGTCCACCATCCTGCAGGCAGAGGCACACAGGTTGGTGGCACAATAGATCACCATGGCACAACATGCTGCTGGTTGTAGCAGGAAGGCCTGGGAAAGCCTTGGCAGGGGCTATTACACTGTTGTCACATCAAGCCAGAGCTACCATCAAAGATCTCTCTTTGGATGAAGAAGGTCTCTTTAATACAGAGACTGATGGCAAATTGGAGCACACTCACAAGATGCATTCCACAGACAAGAAATTTGGTCTCTACTCACTCCACTCCAATTGGTCTCCACAGTCTTTATGCAGGCCTAGATCTTTCTGGTCCAGATATACTTCAGCATCCCAGCATCAATATAGCCTGAGTGCAAGTCGACTGCTTTACCTGCCTCTTCCTCCAGAAAGAGCTCCTTGGCTGTTAGATATAGGCCCCAGCAATTTAGGAAAAGCCACCAGAGTTCCAGCAAGCGGTGTCTTTGACTTTTTGGAGAATGACAACCTTGTGGCCGTTCAGACACCACCCACTCTAATATCTTTTAGTGACAGGCTCCAGAAGCTCTATCTTGCCTGAGACTCCATCATTTCAGATTCGTGGGTCCTCGACATCATCAGGAGGAGATACGCAATAGAGTTTTAGAAGACTCCCCCGTCGGGGGTTTTTCTGTAACCTGTGGCGTTACTAAGGCTGACATCACTCCTTCCTCTGATGGTGTCACCTGGTGCCTCTCCTCACCCTCCTAGTGCCACCACTGCCTTTGCCCACGCTTGAAAGAGAAGGTAAAGTCCTTCTTGCTCAGAGGGAGCCCTGGTGGCGCAGTGGTTAAATGCCAGTGCTGCAGCCACAACGTTGTAAGTGTGATCCTACAGAGCTCCAAGGTTCACTCGGCCTTCCATCCTTCTGTAGGTTGGTAAACTGAGTACAGTACCTAGCTTGTTGGGGGCAATTAGCTAACACGTTGTAAACTGCTTAGGGAGTGCTTTGGCACTGATAAGAGGTATAGAAATAGAAGTGCTATTGTTGTTGCTCAAATGTGCAATCGAGCCTGCCTTTATCTTTAATCTGCCTTGGGGGATCTTTTCCTGCTACTTCATTGTGTCCAAGAGGGACAGAGGACTGTGTACCATTCTGGACCTTCTAGGCGTCATCTTCTAAATACAGCCCAGTCGTTTTAATATAGTATCTCTCAGTATCATCCTTCCCCTGGTGCAGAAGGGTGACTGGTTTGCTACCCTGCACCTGAATTTCCACATCACAATCAGGCTGTCCCACAGGCATTTCCTATGCTTCGTTGTGGGAAGATGAGCTTACAGTTTCTGTGTCCTACCCTTTGGCCTTTGCACTGCTCCATGTGTGTTCACCAAGTGCATGGCATAGTTGTGTCTGCCTGCCTTCGTGAGGAAGGTGTTACTCTTTTTTCATACATAGATTTTTGCCTTTTGGTCGCTCACACTTGCGTGTGTCTCCTCATGAATATCCGTCTCACACCTCGGCTTTTGGACTCTTCAGGCATTATTGTGAATCACAAAAAATCCCAACTAGAAATATTTCAACAAATTTCAACAGTTTATAGAACCCTTATTAGACTCCCTTGCTCATAGAATCATAGAATTGGAAGAGACCACAAGGGCCATCCAGTCCTACCCCCTGCCATGCAGGAATGCACAGTCAAATCATTCCCAACAGATGGCCATCCAGCCTCTGTTTAAAAACCTCCAAAGAAGTTTGGAGTACACTATGAAGCAGTGTAATTCCACTTCTGAACAACTCTTACTGTCAGGAAGTTCTTCCTAATGTTTAGGTGGAATCTCTTTTCCTGTAGTTTGAACCCATTGCTCCATGTCCTAGTCTCTGGAGCAACAGAAAACAAGCTTGCCCCATCCTCAGTATGACATCCTTTCAAATATTTAAACATGGCTGTCATAGCATCTCTCAACCTTCTCTTCTCTAGGCTAAACATGCCCAGCTCCCTAAGCCACTCCTTATAGGGCATAGCTTCAAGACCTCCCACTATCCTGGTCACCCTCCTCTGGACACGTTCCAGCTTGTCAATATCCTTCCTGAATTGTGGTGTCCAGAACTGGACACAGTATTCCAGGTGAGGTCTAACCAAAGCAGAACAGAGTGGCACTATTACTTCCCTTGATCTAGACACTATACTCCTGTTAATGCAGCCTAGAATCACATTGGCTTTTTTAGCTACTGCATCACACTGCTGACTCATGTTCAGCTTGTGGTCCACTAAGACTCCTAGATCCCTTTTGCATGTACTGCCATCAAGCCAGGTGTCACCCGTCTTATATCTGTGCATTTCATTTTTACTTTCCAAGGGCCACCCTTCAGCGTCTTCCCAATCAAAGAGTACATGCCAGAGATCCTCAGGTCCTCTTACGGCTTATGGCCTCAACAACTTCAGTAATGCCCTTTGCGAGACTCAGGGTGAAACCTCTGCAGGCTTGGTTCCTGCTATGCTTCAGTCCTCTCACCCGACTATACAAGAGGCTGACAATTCCAAAGAGCATACAGTACATTGTTCTCTGAGGTGGTAAATGGACTCCAGCAATATTCAGGCTGGCATGCTGTTCCTTCCTCCACAGCCCACAGTGGTGGTCACAACCAACACATCTCTATAGAGGGCTGGGGTGTACAGTCTGCAGGCCTGACAGTCAGGGGTTGCTGGTCTTCCAAAGAGAACATTCTTCACATCAGTGCTTTTGAGATGCTGGTTGCCATAAAGGGCATTCAGACAGACCTTATGGGGCAAGATGTTTCAGGTGGTCTCCAACGACACCATGGTCTTCTACCTGAACAAATAGTACTAAGTCAGATACCTTACTCCTCACAGTCCTTCTGTGGAACTGAAGTATTCCTTGACCAATCCTGGTCTTTGTGATTCATCTACCAGGGGATGAAAATGTTGTACCAGACACCGTGAACTGGGCACCCATGTCCTGCCATGAATGGAAGCTTCACCTGTGCAGGCTTTGCAAAATATGTAGGAAGTGGGGTATACCAACTGTGGTCCTGTTCACATCATCTGAGAACCAGCAGTGCAAGATCTTCTGTTCCAGAGCCTGCAGAGAAGGGGCTCACTTGGCGATGTGTTCTTGTTCCACTATGGAGGGCCCCTCATGTATGCTTTCCACAGTTTCCCCTCTTCAGGAGGGTTATCTCCAAGATTAATCAGAACAGTCAGGTGCATTCTGGTCACTACATGGTGGCCCAAACAACTGTGGTTCACCTCTCTGATTCACTTATCCTGAGGGGAGTTCTTCAGGTTGCCCCTTTGCCTGGATCTCTTCACTATCCACAAAGGCAGGGTGAGGCATTCAGACTTGCAGGCTCTCAAGCTGACTGTGTGAAGACTCTTCCTGTAATGTCTCTGTCAGGTGTGTGCTTGAAGCAACTTGCAGAACTTCCACTTGACATTCGTACTCTTACAAATGGACCAAATTCCTGGAGTTCGTGGCACCTCAAGGTGTCCCTCTGACTGATGTGTGGTTATTGTATATATTCATGTATAAACTGAAAAAATTATGTGAAATAATTAACCCGAAAAGAATGGGTCAGCTTATACATGGGTCAATATGGTACTTCTGTTTGTCTCACTGCCACTTCTGGCCCTTTGTAATGCCTATTTTTTAAAAAATGGTGGTGGCAGTTCTTTGGGGCCTCCTCAGCATGGTGGAGAGAGCAAATGGGGTGGTTTTTTCCCTTCAGGCTCTCTCACCATGGATCAAGCACCAAGAGTGTGAGAATTTAGTCCATGCTGGAAGGGCCCAAAGGAAGGTATACCCCACCTTCTCTCTCTCTTCAACATTTGTTTTGGGGATTTACCAGCATGGTGGAGAAAGCATATGGGCTGGGTTTTTCCTTCAGCCTGTCGTGGCATGAATCAGCTCTTCTTTGTTGCTGGACCACCCACCATTGCATGTCTGCTGCTGGCCTGCTTGTCTGCTCAGAGAAGGCAGCGAGAAGGAGGAGGAGATAACTGAGGGCAGGTGGTCCAGCAATGAAGAGGAGCCTGAGAAAGGGCAGGCAAAAGACGAGAAAGCACAGCCGGCCCCTCCAGAGAGGGCAATGATCAGCCCTCTTCCAAGATGATCCGCTGATGAGCTGGGAAGGCCAGTTGAAGGCAAAATTATTATTATTATTATTATTATTTATTTATACCCCGCTCTTCAGCCACAAGGCTATCAGAGTGGCTTACAAATTGTTTTAAGCAATAGCTATTTACACATCTACACTGCATTAAACAGTTTCCAATGTGTGTTAGCTAATTGCCCCCCACAAGTCGGGTACTCAATTTACCGACCTACGAAAGGATGGAAGGCTGAGTGAACCTTGGAGCTGGCTCCACTGCCGCTGGTTTCTCTGCCTTCTCCGGCTCTTCTGAAAAAGGTGCAGAACAGGGCCGACAAAAGTAATTATGGGGCTGGAGCAGTTCTCAATCGATTAGGGATTATACTGCTTGTAAGATCAAATTAAGACAAACTGAGGCCGCAAGAGGCATCGTCCTGGAGGGTTAGATGATAAGTGCATATAGATGTGACTAAAGCAGGAATGGGCAACTGCAGAGGGAGGCCAAAGGCCATTTTCCACTTCCACATCACCCCTAAGCAAGTCACAAAAGCATACTTGATGGTGGATGTCCCATTGCCACTGAAATGGGGTTGCCATAATCTTCCTTGGGAAACCCAGATATCATGCAAAAAGGGCAAGCTGGGTGTTGATACATGTGTGGGGTTGCTACTTGCATTTAAAGAGGACCAAGGAGAAGATATGCTTTGTGGTGGCACAATAACTGATTAGGAATCCTAGGAAGGAGGAAATAGAGAGCTAAATATCAAAAGCGACTTCTGCGTTGGATGCGAAGTTAAGGGCCTGCAGTCTTCAGTTTCTGCTCTTGATAGGGTACCACTGATGGTAGTAGTGGTCTATAAATTTTAGTACTGCATATTTCTTGAAATTAAAAACTTGCCATTCTCTTCTACTTTGGGTGGGCATGGCCAAAGCAGTCGAACCTCATCTGTGCTCTTCTGCTGATGCTTGATCACATTCAGAATGTGTTGCTTGTTTAAAATTCCTATTTCCCTCAAAGACTGGCTTATTGTTAGTTGACTTGTATAAAACTTGAATTCAGATGGAGCATTGTCTGTTAGATTCCAGTAGCTATCAAACACTAGCTATGAAACTTGTCTGAGGTTTCTTTCATTTGAATGATGATTTGTAACATTGGTATTGTTAATGGTTCAGTAGAGCCAGACAGTGGTGAGAAATATCCCCACATCTAAGTTGTATTTCCTTAGTTAAGGAACTGATTCATTCCTAAAATGGATTTTCCCAAATGTTCCAGTGAATTAAAGATTCCCTATGCAACTAGAATGCTTGTGTTATTGAAAGTGGTGGCTTCCAAGCACCCAGATATTTGAATACATATTCTAAACTTGTGGAAGAGTGGAATGTGACCAACACCTAACACTCTGTCCTTCTCATCTTAAAAATTCTGACTTGCAAAATGCTTACATTTTCTACCATTTTCATTTGGAAGAGTGAAAGTGTTCCATCTTTAGCATAATACAGTTGGACCCCTATATTGGTGGAATCAATACCTGTAAATTCAGTTATCTGTGGGACAGGTACCATAGAGTTGTGCTAGAAAATGCCTAGCGAGGCATCTCAACTCTATGGTATGTTTTTACTGGAGGTCCTTTATTTTAACAGGGTTCACTGTTATCCACCATTTCCAGTATTCACAAGAACTAAACCCCCATGGATATGGGGGTCCGACAGTATTTTGTTCTTTAATCACTAGCTGTTTGGGTTTGATATGTATACTCTTTGTATCTAAACTGTGAATGATCTAGTCATAATTTGGATGATTATGCAGGTCTCTTCTGTTGTTTTTCTCTTCAGCACCTGTTGTAATCTATTAGACATGTTAAAAATGTTTGAAGACATATCTTAAGACCATGTGTTGTACGTTTGAGTATGTAGCTAGTTATGCTCAGAAAAGAATTTCTAATTAGAAGGCCTTTGTTAGGTATCTGTTTACAGAAACTCATGAATCCACCCTTCATTTGCAAGATCAGGAATGCAATATTTGTATTGTCATCTCCTTGCATCAAAGACTTAGCTCTGTCTGTACTGAAAAGTGCTGTGTATATTTATGTATGACTAACTGGAGATCAATGGAAGATGGTGTTCTCTCAGAAATATTGTAGGATTACCTAGGAGCTTGATGCCCAGGACAGTTTATTCTGCCTGACCTAGGTACAGTGTAACTTGTCACTCCAAATATGTAAAATCAGTCCTACTCCAATGTCAGGTAACGCCAGTAGTCTGAATTACATAACTCAGTGCAGTCCTGTAATACATATTCTCTGTAGCAACTTCACTAGGCTGTCCCTCGTTTTACAGGATGAAAATGTTCCAGCTGCTGCCATATTTAGTAACTTGAGCTCAACAGCATGAGAATTCAGTATATCAGACCTAAATACTGAGTGTCCTCTTTATTGTTGGTACCACATCCAAACAGCTGGAGAAAGTAAGAGATGCTTTTCTTGAGCAGCTCTTGTTTCTCTGGCTTGTGGGGCAAAGAACTGGAAAGGAAACATGAATGGATTATTGAGTCTTTTCTCTTACTGGACAGTACTCTTGTTCTGTTTCTTACTCAGTTTCTCTCTGAGCAAAAATTTAGCTCTGCATTATTATTAGGAAATGAGTTATATCTAATTCTCTCCTCCTCTTCTCCCTTCCCCCTTCAGCCCCCCCCTCACGGTGAAGGGAGAAGGGAGGCGAGTTCTCTCCTCCTCCTCCTTTCCCGTTTACCAGCAGCAGCCCTCCTCAGGAAGGGCGAAGGGAGGTGAGTCCTCTCCTCCTCTCCCTTCCCCTTGCTCCCTTTGCCTGTTGCCAACCATGGATAAGTAAATAGTGTATAGTGAATCTGGATACGGGTCCTACAGGAGGCAAGTCCTTGTAGAAGTCATGACCAAAGGCAGCTGAGAAAATGGAAGACAAGTGAAATAAAACTTACTAGAATGAGAGAGAAGGAAAAGCAGAGCAAGGCTTCTGAAACCAGAATGCAGTAGAATGAAGTCTGTAGTCAAAATAAAACAGTGTATGCAGAGAAGGAAGGACTCATTTGAAAATATTTGCAGATGGTGATGAAAGTATTACAAAAATTGGCAGAATATTTTTTCCGTTGTGAGTTGCAACAAGTCTCTGAAGCATGCCTACTCCCATTCAATGATTGAGGGAGGTGGTTCATCTTGGTCAATCTTTGAGGCGTTGTGTTTGCTTTATTGTATTTCACTTTTATAAGAGCATTTAAGTAGGAGGGATTTACTCCAGGAAAAGAAATAGTGGTGAGTGAAGAATATCTATACTCAAAAACTCTGTAGAATTTGCTTCCCTTCTGTTGCTGACGTGGGTTTCTTCTGCTTCTAATCCCAGGCATCATCATGAAGTGATGCAGCACAACCAGGGAATCTGTGCCCACCCAGATGTTGTAGTACTCCAGTTCCCATCAGGCTGAACCAGCTTGGTCAAAGGTGAGGATGGTGGGAGTAGAAGTTCATCAACATCTGGAGGTTCACTGGTTCCCCATCCCTACTATACAGTTCTTCAGATTGGCCACCACTAGGAAATTAAATTGTCAATTGCATGTCATGCGTAGTTGCATCTAGTTGTGTCATAAAAATAAGACACCTTCTGAGAGATTTATGAACTTCATTATTTAGACTGGACAGCTCTGCATCATATCGTACCATATGACAGATGACACATAAAAGTGATGCATGAGGGAATGATAAAAATGCTTTTTTTTCTCCCTCTCTCTCCCCTTACAGTCCAGTATCAAAGTAGCAAATATGTCGCCTGTGTGTGTTCCAAGTCTTTAACTATTGGAAGAAGACACATGTGGAACTCAAGTGGCTTTTGGAAACCTTTTTTTTTTTTAAAAGTGGTGGAGAGAACTTTGGAAAAGGTGGAATATAGCTTGATGAATAAAGAAAGAAAAAGTATTTTAAAATCTTGGCAAACACGCTGGTAGGTGCTTTGCTCTGTGTGCAAAGCAAAATCGTGGATTCATTTTTATTTTAATAGAGGAAATATACTATATATGATAGTGATATAAAGCATAAATATTATCATTATGTAGTATTCCTTATTAATGCCCCACACAACACTGCTAGTATCATGATGTCACAAAAAAGCAAGATTAAAGTAATTATACAGTGAGTGTAAGATGGTTAGATACAAAAGGCAAATCAACCTTTTTTGTTTGTTTATTTGTTTTTTAAAATCTTCCATAGGCTGGCATTATGTTTTAGATGTACATGTTGGCACAGTTGAAGTTAAGTCCAATGTTAGTCTTATTTAGAGTACACCTGCTGAAATAACTGGGATGTGTGTTAGTCTTGACTAGAGCCCCATAGATTGCAATCACAGTTATCCCTTCATATTCGCTGGGGTTTGGTTCCAGGAACCCCGTGGCTACCAAAATCCGTGAATACTCAAGTCCCATTATATGCAATGGCATAGCAAAATGGTATCCCTTATATAAGATGGCAAAATCAAGGTTTGCTTTTTGGATTATTATTTTTTAAAGAATATTTTCAAGCTGTGAATACTTAAATCTGTGGATACCAAATCCGTGGATGCGGAGGGACAACTGCATTCTTTTCTACATAGAATTTAATTTTGGATTTTACCCTTGGTATTTGATACATCTTTGTACTAAAAGGAGAGACCTGTAGTAATTCTGAATTTCTTGATAGGAGTGTCAGAGGGGGATAGGTCACAGCATCATCCAGGCAGAGGAATATTCCCTTCAGGAGTTTGTCTTGAGCCTTGTTGAAGGGCTCTAAGTGATGTTCATACAAGATAGTGTGGTTGACTTGAGTGAATTCAAGTGCACAAATGCCTGTCAGTGTTTTGTTGTCTTGTAGTGTCTGCCACCATAGGGGTGTGTGATATAATAGACAGCTGTTGTTAGCTTACATTGACAAACGCAGTTGCCTTTCAGACTGAAAGAACCTGAGGGTCCTACCCAAGCTAAAGACAGTGCAGTATAACTAATCTATGTATGAAAATTGCAGATGGAAGGAAATTAAACTTGTACAGAAGGGAGGGAAGGGGTTGACCTTTCATTAGAGTTCTTCAGTTAGTGAACAACAGTGAGGATACTGTCATATTTTAAAATTTGCTCCTGACAAAATGTGCTTCCTCTGTTTTTATTCTATGAAGTACATCTCATAAACTTTCAAGAGTCTGCATGCCTGCTTCCACACAGCTAGGCATTGTTGCTAGGAAATCATTTTTCTGACTTACTGGAATAAAATCTTCTGGTCAAGAGATGTTGTTTAGTTGGTTTTAAAAAGAGCAAACTTATCTTCAGGACCCAGTTCTTGCTGCAGCCTATAATCATGTATGCAACCTGTATGCCTTTACAGTCAACTGCTGTAGTCCAGCCCTTGCTGTAATTGGAAACTGGGGCAAGCATTGCCATCTGGTAGTCTTTAAACCCCTGGAATTTCTTTGCTTTAGCTACAGAAACTAAACAGTACACATGCCAAGACCATTTCTTTATTCAAAACATGTTTGAGAACCTTTTTGGAAAGCTTCATGAATCATATGTGGGAGAGAGGGAATGTGGGCGCTGACTCCTCTCACTATACATTTTATTGAGTGATCTTAAAAGGACTCCAATAAAGCATGCAAAATATAGTGATCAAGGCTTCATTATTCCCATGCATCTAGGTATTGTGTGGTTTACTCAAAGCACCATTTGAATGTAGAATCCCTATCACGGGAATCGAAGGCTTGAACTGGGAACTAACTTATGGTCCTGTATTAGGACCTAGCCTATTTATATTGCAAGAACTTGGAAATGTGTTTTTTGAGCAGACATCATTCCCAGTACAGTTACTGATGGTATTCTATCATTTGCAACAGTTGGCTGATTACAATATATCCTAACTGCTTATAGAGTGTGAAGTAGCATAAGTAGCTGAATCATAGAATCATAGAATTGCAGAGTTGGAAGAGACCACGAGGGCCATCCAGTCCAACCCCCCTGCCACGCAGGAAATCTTGATCAAAGCATCCCCGACAGATGGCAATCCAGCCTCTGTTTAGAGACCTCCAAGGAAGGAGACCCCACCATGCTCCGAGGGAGTGTGTTCCACTGCCGAACAGCTCTTACTGTCAAAAAGTTCCTCCTCATGTTGAGGTGGAATCTCGAAAGTGCCCGCACCATGGTTTCCAGAGATGGAGGGTGGAGCAGCTGAAACATGGACTTTCCCAGTGGGGAGGGCTCCAGAGCATCCGTCAGCTTTGGGTTGTCCCTCCCCATTGCTCCCGGTAGGCAGGAAACAAAATTCTTTGGGACTGCCCCCGGTGAGGTCATCCCTGAGGGACAACCCCCGGCTGGCCAGTCTGTTTCCTGCCTAGCTCCTGGTAGGACGTGGTTTACCTTGACTCCCTGACCCTTCCTCCACGTGACCGGTGCCATCTTGGAACACCACCCCCCCCTTCAAAAAAACCCAAACTTTTTAAATCTGATCCTTGGGGATGCTACCTCACCGGTTCCTGGGAGAAAGGGGAAGGATGGATCACATTGAGTTGGACACTATTATCGCAGCGGCAATTGCGACAGAGAGACGACACGACAGGGCAACAATCAAACCGTGGTGGAGGAGGATGCCCGCAGTGGCGCTGCCAGAGCCACCAGCGTTGCCTGCAGTAGCGCGGCACCCAGCAAGGGCAGCAGGGGCACCGCAGCCGCCGAGAGGAACAGCGAGGGCTGCACAGCAACGGAAAAGACCGGCAGCGGCACCTCAGCGGCCAGGAAGACCGGCGGCGGCGCAACAGCAGCAGGGAAGACCAGCGGCAGCAGCACATCGGCCAAGAAGAGTGCGCTGGCCAGCAAGAGCAGCAGCATCCGGAAGAAGCCGCCTAAGGAGGGGAAGACCTCCGTCGCGGCGGCTGCTCACTGCGCCCCGTTCCTTCCTCACCCGGAGGAGCGCAGGGACAAACGGGAGGAGGGGATCGCCATGCAGCCTCTCCAGGAGGAGGAGGCGTGAACCGAGCCCCAGAGCGGGGAAAACGACGCGGCACCGGCGACCCCAGGCCTTCCGGAGATGACAGAAAGAGCGGAGACGAATCCCCAGCCGCCACTGGTGGACGCGGTGAGTCTCTCCGGGGCCCTGGGAACAGGGACGACGGGGGGGAAGTGCCCCTTGAGGTCGCTGAGTGGTTCAAGGCCACCCTGGCTAGGGAGGCAGTTAGCTGGCTGGCCATGAGGTTCTTCCAACATGGCCCGCTGGGGCTCCCCGTGCCAGGTGGGGAAGGGATCGTGAACCAGGGGACCCTGGAAACTAGACCCCCTCTGACACAGGTCATCAGGCCCCAACAAGAGGAACCCCAGGACCCGCTGGTTGAAAAGGGCAGCAAGGGGGGTGGGGTTAACAAGGGCAAATCCAAAAGGCTCCCAGCCCGCACACCGCCTGCAAGCAACGCAGACACAGAACGGGAGGTGACCCCAGGCCCCAGCAACCGGAACACGGTCCAGCCGGCACCAGTCAGGCGGACAACCAGACCCCCCTCGGATGAAGAAGACTTAGGGGTCTCTGACCCAGAGGATTAGGGTGCCCATCAACCTCCCCTTAAGCGGCTGAGAGGACAGCAGGAGCAACAACTCTCAGAGGAGGAGGTGCTCTCTGCATACTCTTCTGAGGGGGAGGACATAGACCTCTTGGCGGAAGCCGATAAGGAAGAGGGGGAACTTTCCGAGGAGGAACCAGGGCCCACTCCAGAGACATCTCGCCCCTCTGCCAAGTTGTTTTCTGCAGACAACTTTGCCATTCTTCTCAAGAAGGCAATCAGGACATTGGGGATGAAACTCCCAACAAATCAACAATCTCAGATGGATCCAGACCTCCCGGAGATCTCTGGGGAGTTTTTCCCAGACGCTCAGCTGCTTATGCTAGAAATGCCAGTGCCAGCCACGGTGATGCGCATAATATGTGATGAATGGGCAGCCCCAGCTATGACCAAGGGACAACCTAGTCATGCCAAGAAGCTGTATGCTTTACCCAAAAAAGTGATGAGCAAATTACAGGTACCCCTCATCGATGCACCAGTCTCTGAGCTGGTCTCATCTGCGATTTTTTGCCGTGATGGAGAGGAGACTCTGAAGGTCCCTGAAGACAGGCGGGTGGACACAGCACTGAAGAGGGCACATGAAGCGATAGCCGTGGCTTCAGGGCTTCCACCAGAGCCACCATGATCGCTAGAGCAGCTATGCAGTTGTCCAAGGACGCCTTGGCGGACGTCCCTAAATCTCAAACCAGAATAAGACAGGACCTTAATAAACTGATGAAAGCTACAGCCTTTCTGGCGGACAGCACGTTGGATTCAGTGCAGTTCTGTGCCAGGGCTCAGGCCGCGACTGTTGTAGCCAGGAGACAAGTATGGTTGAAGTCTTGGAATGCTGACTTCAAATCAAAGCAGAACCTGGTACTGTCACCCTTCCTAGGCGAGAAATTGCTTGGTGAGTCTCTGGAACCGGTTCTGGTGGAGGACAAGGACAAGCGCAAGAAGACGCTAGCATCGGTAAAGAGAAGAGAGGAGAGGAGATCCTCCAGGCGCTACAAGCCTTTTCATTCCTCAGGGGGGCCACAGGGTTCGGTGGCAACCTCATCATCCAGCAGGCACAGAGACGGCAGAGCATCGAGGTCCCGCTGGGGGGACAGTCGCTATCAATGCTGCCACCAGCAGGGAGATGTAGGCAAGCCGGGTCAGAGCCAGCCTGCTAAGGGCAGCAACAGAAATCAACACCAATGACACCAGCACCCCGGTTGGGGGACAACTTCAGGCCTTCGTGGATGTATGGGAAACCTCTACATCGGACAAATGGGTCCTCCAATCAATTCGGGAGGGCTACCAGATAGTGTTTTCTTGGCAACCTCCACGTTGGTTCATCCCTACTCCACTTCAAAGAGACAGCGAAAAGCAACGCCTGATGGAAGAGGCCATCCACCACCTACAACAGTTGGGGGCAATAGAGGAGGTGGTCGGAGCAGAGCGAAGCAGGGGATGCTACTCCATCCTATTCCTGGTTCCAAAGAAGAATGGAACCTGGAGGGCGGTTCTGAATCTCAAGGGAGTCAACAAGTTTGTACGAAGGTTCAGGATGGAGACCTTGAAACACATCTTGGAGGCCTTGAGACCGGGGGACGTCCTAGCATCTCTGGATTTACAGGATGCATACTTCCATGTCCCAATCCACCCAGATTTCCGCCGCTTCATACACTTCTGCTACAACAACAAACACTTCCAATACAGGGCCCTTCTTTTTGGCCTCTCCTCAGCACCAAGAGTGTTCACTGGTAGTGCAATGGAGGCGTTCTGGGCTGCATGTCTATCCATATCTGGACGACTTGCTGATACGCTCACCCTCTCCTCAGAAAGCAGGAGAAGAGGTACAGATGGTTCTGGAATCCCTATAAGCTCACGGGTTCCGAGTCAATTACGAGAAGAGTCAGCTGGTATCAGCTCAGAGGATACAGCACCTGGGGGCACTGATAGACATTGCGACAGGTTAGGTCTGCCTACCCCAAGAGAGAATTCAGTCCATTCGCCGAGCAGTCCAGAAGGTAAGAAGAGATTCAACAGTAGATCTCATGCACCTCGCACAACTTCAAGGGCTGATGATAGCGGTGATAGATTGCCTCCCCTGGGCAAGGTTCCACACCAGAACTCTGCAATGGTTTCTGCTCTCCTTCCAAGACGAAACTGCTCTAAAGAGACACCAGGCAGTACGTGTGTCGCAGGAGGTGCTGACTTCCCTGCAGTGGTGGGATTCACCCACAATACACTCAGGGCACCCATTATGGAAATCAGACACAGTTCAGATCACGAGGGACGCCAGCCTGAGGGGATGGGGAACCCACTGTGGTCCACACCTGGCTCAGGGCAAGTGGACGGAAGTGGAGGCGACACACAGCATCAACTGGCTAGACCTCAGAGCGGTAAGACTGGCTCTACTGACATTCACAGATCTAATCAAGGACAAGGCGGTCCTAATCAGAACAGACAATATCACAACGAAAGCGCACATAAATTGCCAGGGGGGCACCAAGTCACGCGCCATCATGGAGGAGGTGACAAGCCTACTGCTATGGGCGGAGAGACACCTGATCTCCATAGAAGCGGAGCACCTACAGGGATCCCTCAACTCAAAAGCGGACTGGCTCAGCCACTTGGACATAGACCAGAGCGAGTGGAGTCTACACCAGGAAGTATTCAACACCATCGCACAGAGGCTGGGGCAAATGGAAGTAGACCTGTTCGCATCCCCAGCGAATGCAAAATTTCCCCGTTTCTTCTCCAGGTACATCACAGAGGGGGCGGAGGCGATGGACGCTCTGACAAGCCCATGGCCACAGGTCCTGCTGTATGCATTCCCCACTGTACAGCTAATACCAAGAGTACTAAACAGGATTCGGTCAGAGGGGGCAGAAGTGATCCTAGTGGCTCGAGAGTGGCCGCGACGGGCCTGGTTCCCAGACGTTCTGGATCTTGCAGTGGAGTCATTCCTACTGCCGGGGCAGCCAGATCTACTGACTCAGAGTCAGGTGCATCACTCAGACTCGAGCTGGCTGCAGCTCCACGCGTGGAAGTTGAGAGGCAGATGCTAACTGCAAGGGGATATTCCCAGACAGTGATAGGCACCATCCTGGCTTCGAGAAGGGAATCTACACAGCGAATCTACGAGTACACCTTCAGGGTGTTCCGCCAATGGTGCAGCCGAAAGGGAATCGACTTCAGACAAGTCTCGGTCCCAGCACTGTTGGAGTTTCTACAGGACGGAGTAGAGGCAGGATTGCGGCTGAACACCATCAAGAGACAAATAGCGGCCGTTACATCTTTCCTGCCACCAAAAAAGGCTTCTCAGGTCACCAACCATCCACATGTAAAGCGATTCGTCAAAGGCCTGGCGAATTTGGCGCCACCGACGGTACACAGATTCCCAACATGGGATCTCCACACAGTCCTAAAGGCATTGACGGTACATCCGTTTGAGCCATTGAGGGAGACGTCACTAAAGTTCCTGACCTGGAAAATGCTGTTTCTGGTTGTCATTACATCAGCACGCAAGGTTTCGGAGTTGGCAGCACTTTCGATCAGGTGAGACCTTTGCATCTTTAGACCTGATTCGGTTGTCCTACGCCTACGACTGGACTTCAGACCGAAAGTTAATTCGGCATTCCATAAAACACAGAAGGTGGTACTACCTTCCTTATGCCCAAAACCGGAAAGGGAATTGGAGAAAATTTGGCACACCCTGGATGTACACAGGGCCCTGCACATCTACATTAACAGGCCTGGGGCCTTCAGGGTGTCAGAAGCGTTATTCGTGTCTCCACACAATAAGTATCTAGGAAGAAAGGTCTCACTTTCCACACTGGGGCGATGGATCCGTAATTGCATTGCAACGAGCTATCAGACATTACACCTAGAGGTACCCGAAGGCATACTGGCGCATTCCACTCGAAGCGCGGCAACCTCAGCGGCTTGGGAGAAGGACGCTTCATTGGAGGAGATTTGTAAAGCAGCAACCTGGAAATCATCGTCCACCTTTGTGCGACACTACAGGCTGGACAGGATGCAGTCAGCCGAAGCGGCATTTGGCAGATGAGTGCTACAACAAGTAATACAGGCCTGAAAGGTTCCCAGTCGCCAGACCCACCCTGGAGCAAAGCTTCTGTATATCCCAAAGCTGACGGATGCTCTGGAGCCCTCCCCACTGGGAAAAGGAATGTTGGTCTTACCTGTGATACGTTCTTTTCCAGTGGTGAGGCGAAGAGCATCCGTCAGCTTTGGGTTGTCCCTCCCCATTGCTCCCGGTAGGCAGAAAACAAAGTTCTTTGGGACTGCCCCCGGTGAGGTCATCCCTGAGGGACGACCCCCAGCTGGCCAGTCTGTTGAACGTTCCTTTCTCTCCAGTTAGCCTACTGGTAAAGAAGGAGATACACTACAGCCATACCCCAACCTTCTAGATTGTGCCAACGAAAGCTCCTCTGCTCTGTTAACAAGTTCATGGCGAAGAAGAAATTCAAAATGGGAATTTCCTTTTAGAAAATTAATTTTTTAGAAAATTAGCCAATAAACTGCAGGAGCTTTTTAGCTGCCAGGGTAGACAATCTGGTGCCTTCTAGATTGATCCAGCCTTACGGGAATTGGACTCTGAACATATCTAGAAGGCATACGGTTGCTTGTACCTTATCTAGGCAACACGATCCTGTGAGCATTCTTAACAGTAGCAGCTATGCTGCTGCTATACTGCTATTATTGTCCTGGTCGGAGACATATGCAACTGAATGCTCAGGTTATGTTCTCATGACCTTAAAAACTTGTACTACAGTAGTTCTCACAATGTTCCTGTAATGTGAGAAGGGGATGAACATGAGAGTTTCCTAGCTTTACAGGATACAAGATCTTGAAAGTATATTCAGGAGGTTGTCAGAGCTGTGAAGATTATGTGGAAATGCACATGGTTCTGTATGTTTGACAAGATGGGGTATACAGCCTGGATTGGCCACTGTTTTACATGGAGTCTGATATGGAACCCTGCGAATCTTGCCTTTTAATTTTTTTCTTAAAAAAAAAAAACACCGAACGAAGAGCTTTTTAGTTCTCAGAAAAGAAAATGTACAAGCAAAATCTGTATGCTTTAGTGCTGAGAGAATTGATTAGGGGTGGGGGACTGTTTTGGCTGTAGCCAGCAAAGCTAGTTGGGGGGGGGTGTTGGGAGTTGCAATGAAGAGCATCTGGAGGGTCACAGTTCCAATCCTGGGGCAGACCTTCTGCAGCTTTCATAAAACTGACCCTAACATTCAGACTAGCAGACATCTCATCCAGCATTCTGTCTTTACTAGTATGTAGGCAAATTTTTCCGACTACGGTACTTGCAAGCACAACGCAAACACAGTGGCCCTCCTGTGTTTTTCTCCAGCATTTTCTGTTCCAAGATACTTTGTCTTCAAACATGGATGTTTCCGTTGGCTAACAAAATAGTATGGCAGTGGTTGGCTCAATTAACTAGCTATAGGATTCCAGTATGGTAGCTGGAATATAGTTCATATAAGAAGTATCTTTAAAGAGTCTTTGAGCAAACATAGAGGATACCAGGGGTGGTTATTACATTGGCACAAATATTATTTTGAGGAAAATGAGAGCATATGTTTTCATTTTAAAGAGATAAGCACAGTCTCCTGTGATAGCTGTAGCAGGAGTCTACATTTTTATTTTTATTTTTTTAAAGGCCATTAAAAGAGTAGATTCCTCCCCACTCTGGCCTCCTTTCAGAAGCCTAGTTTGGCTTCTGTCCCAATCCCTGGCAGCCTCATTCTGTCACTTTAATAAAAATTGAAACCTTTCTTGCCCTAGAAATGAACACTGGCTTCCCTGTAGTAAGGGCTACTGACTGGCGGTAAGCTATAAATAAAACATACCCATACCCATGAATATGTTAAATTGAAAACCACAGTAATGGCAATATATGTACCACTGTCTAAACAGAAGAAGCTTCAGGGATATTGTGGAGCTGAACAAGGGTAAACAAAATTATCAAGGGACTGAATCAGCTGCTCAGTGTGGAAAGGTACAGTGTTAGGAGATGTTAGCTGAGAAAAAAGTAAAAAGTGAAGGGGAAGTGATAGAGGTATATAAAAGTAAGCATGTCATGGAGAAAGTAGATGGGGAAATTTCTCAGTTTAATATTAGAGCCAAGAGTTATCAAAGGAAGTGGGATGATGGGAAATTGGGAAAAAAATAGCACAGCACATAACTATGGGATTCATGGTCATATGACTTAGCAATGGTCACTAATACAAGAGGCTTTAAAAGGAGTTTAAGACACATTTTTGGACAGAGTTAACTATCCATGACAGCTGTATGTTACGCCCTATATAGGAAGTTTTCAAAGGGTGTAAGTGCTCTGCCTACCCACTACAATCCTTTCCATTGTATGTCTTTACCAACCCTGTATATCACAAGCATTATCTCCACCAAAACATAGTGTAGACATTTTGAGGCTTGAAATCATTAGATGCACAAAGACAGGCACATATACTCTAGATAAGCACAGCAGTTCTGGGAGTTAGCGCACTAATATTATTCCCATATGGAGAGAGTAAAGCAGAGAGAAGGTCATCTAAGCTGGGATAGAAATTCTGTGGCTCAGTTTGCCTTTGCTGTGTACTCTCTAGGTCAGGATTGACAAAATGTAGCCCACAGGGTCACATGCAACCCCTAGCAGTTTTTCTGGAGGGTATTCACCCAACCTGGGGGGGGGGAAGAGTATAAAAATAGTTGTACCCCCAGAATCCTCCAAGGGCCATTTTTGTGGAGGATGGATGAGCAAACTTGATACTTGTCCAGTCGCTTGTGGTATTACAAAAAGGCCTTCTCCTGGTCTGGAGGAAATAGCAGGGAGGCTGTATAAATGGCCTTGGGAGAGGGCTGCATGTGGTCTGTACTTCGGCCATTTCTAACCTAGGATGTATGCCCCAAGCTGAACTATCGAATGTGTATCCTAGTTCATTCAATTTCTTAGCCATTTGGATGCAATAGCTTTAATTACAATGGCTGCTTCTCTTTAGTGTAGGAGATGTGGGTATCCATTCTGTAATAAAACAGACCAAGTTTACTGTGAAAAATAATGCAAATTTTAACAGGAACAAAATCACTAAAACCCAACAAAACTAAGTAGTTGACTCAAAGGCCAAACAGCAGAGATGGGGGAGGGAGAAGGATGGGGTGGGGAGGTGGAGAATGATGGACCTTCCAATAATGAAAGTTCATTCCCCAAGTTCATCAAAGTTCATTTCACAGCCTTGGGGCAATTGCTGTATTAAACATCCTGCTCCTTCCTGGGACAGCTCTAACCAAACTGATCTTAGAGTGGTGTCTGAAAAGAAAATTCAAACTGGGGTAGGAGACAAGATAAAGAGAAGTGTGCCCTGAGATATGTGGGATCAAAGCTGTGAAAGACTTTACAAAGTGGCTTCTTAGCTGAAACCATTGAAAACTGGGTAATCATCTCTAGCACACTGCTTTGTTTGTAGAAATGCTCAACTGCTGATTCTTCAACACCAGCTCAGAGACACAAAGGATGTTGCAGTACTGTTCTTAAGGCTCCTAAGACATACCGGTATTAAATTCCTTGTATGTGCTATTATTTATGT
Source organism: Gambelia wislizenii (assembly GCA_030847615.1). Lineage (NCBI taxonomy): Eukaryota > Metazoa > Chordata > Lepidosauria > Squamata > Crotaphytidae > Gambelia > Gambelia wislizenii. Next base: position 494,743,230 of record JAUMIR010000001.1, on the reverse strand, counting down.
TAAACCATACTATTAATCCAATGTCCTTGATATAAATATGGGATGTGGCATGCTCTCAGTTGGTTCAGGTCCTATTAGCATATTCTGCCCTGCCTTCCCCCCCCAAAAGGCAAAGAGGCTCTAAAAGAGAGATGGTTGAAGTTATGACACTTTTATGCATAAATCCATCTCCCTAATCACCACCACCACCACACATCCACACAAAATTTGCTGGCAGGGGGTCACTTCTGTTTAATTTCCAAAATTGGTATAGTGAAAATTATCAAGCAGAGATTCCTGTTTCAGAGCTGAAGGAGACATTTGCATACAGTTTTTATTGCCACTCATGTTTTAATTGCAATAGCATATGGAACATCATGTGAATGTGAAGGAGATTGGTTAAAATATGTACAATATCCTTGCTTGAAGAGAGGTATAAAACTATACATGAAGGTGCCCTTTAAATGTCAGTGGGAGAATAAGAAGAATGGATGGGTGGATGAGCATGCTTTTGAACACCAGAGAACAAAATGCCTTTAATGCATTTGACACTATCGAAGAACATTTCTCTAACAAGTAATGTCTACACTGGTCATCTTCCCTTACATTGATGTGCACTTGTTTAGAATATCTTTTTTCAACAACAGTGAATGTTTGAAGAATGGAGATTGGATGCTACCTGTATGTATGCCTGACAGGGCTTCAGAATAAGCCTTATTCTTTCCTAAAGGAGAAGAAAGATTTCTGCAGGGAAATAAATGTAAATGCAAATGAGTATATGAGACTCTTTGGTCTCAGAGAGGGGGTTGGGTAAGAGCTATTGTTGTTTTATCAGCTGCGCACTGTTGAGAGTTCTTAATCCTTTTAGACTATCAAGGCAAATCAGACTCTGGGCTTGTCTACACCAGCAAAAAAATGCAGACTCATCCTGAATCCAGTGCTGGGCAGTCCAAACGATGTACAGCTACTTCTGGAGAGGAACTTTTTTTTTCTCTCTTAACCTGACTGTGCTCTGAACTAAGCAAATTTGGGGGAAATTGTGAGGTTTCCTGGAAACTCCGAAGTAACCTCGTGTTCTTTTACTGTCTGGACAGCTGAATCAGGTTTGATTCAGCCTGATCCAGTTCTGCACAAACACAGCATCTACCTCCACAAACATATACAAACGCAGCACCATCTTCCATACCCTGCCCTGAGGAGTACAGGGAAGGGAATGGTTCTCCTCAGAGCTGCTGTCGAAGCAGCTCTTTGCAACAGCCTGAGCAGCATTTTTGCTTCAGCTGAGGTCAGAACAGGGCAGCAGTGGATCAGCTGCTGCTTGCTCATCAGGAGAGATGGAGGCTCCAGGCAGCAGCTCCGCTGCAAGGAGCAGCAGCAGGACTGGAGTCTCCAAGGGCGTTGGTGGCAAGAAGAAGGGGGAGAAGCCCCCCGCCTCGGCTGCCACCAGCTGTACCCCGTTCCCACTCTGCCCAGACAGTCTGCTCCGACGGCACCACTGGCCAAAACCCCTCCCCCCAGGAAGGAGATGGATCTGGGCCCAGCCACCAGCTGCCACTGGCTGCCTCCATGAGTGGGGTGGCTGCCCCGGGATTGGGATCAGTGGGGGGGGGAGCACCCATGGCCATCCTGGAGTGAGTGCAGGGCTTCCTGGCCAGGGAAGCAGTCTGCTAGTTGGCATCCAGCCTGACACAGCCGGGCCCACAGGGGCTCATCGGTCCTTCCCTTGTGGGGGGACCAGTTCATAGAATCATAGAATAGCAGAGTTGGAAGAGACCACGAGGGCCATCCAGTCCAACCCCCTGCCACACAGGAAATCACAATCAAAGCATCCCCGACAGATGGCCATCCAACCTCTGTTTAAAGACCTCCAAGGAAGGAGACCCCACCATGCTCTGAGGGAGTGTGTTCCACTGCCGAACAGCTCTTACTGTCAAAAAGTTCCTCCTAATGTTGAGGTGGAATCTCTGTTCCTGGAGCTTGCATCCATTGCTCCTCCAACTCCAGAGACTTCAGACCCTCTAGACCACATTGGGGTGACAACATATACCATCACAGAAACCAGCAGGGAGCTTCTGGGAAGCCTACACAGTACCAACTCCCCAAGAACAGTACCAAGACTCAGCAATGACAGCTCCCCTCTAGTGGGGAGAAGGCTGCAGGCCTACGTGGGAGAACTGTACCTCAGACAGATGGGTCCTGCAGTCCATTCGGCAGGGCTACTGAATAGAGTTCTCTCCGTGACCTCCATGTTGGTTTATCCCCACACCAGTTCCAACAGATCCAGAAAAACAGCATTTGATGGCGGATGCCATCCATCATTACAGCTGGGCACAATAGAAGTCCAGAGAACACAATGGAACAGGGGCTGCTACTCCATTCTATACCTGGTCCCGAAGAAGAACGGGACATGGAGGGCAGTGCTGAACTTGAAAGGAATGGCCATCATGCAACTGGCCCACTTCCAGGGTCTAATGACAGTGGCCATCGATTGCCTTCCATGGGCAAAGTTTCACTCCAAGACATTGCAGTGGTTCCTGCTTCCCTTCTAGAGGGACGTTGCCCTGAAGAGGCACCGTATGGTGAGATTGACAAAGGAGGTCATTGTCTCACTCGACTGGTGGCTGTTGCCAGCCATCCACAGAAGACAGCCGTTGTGGAGACAGGACAGGGTGCAAATCACCACAAATGCAAGCCTCCGAGGGTGGGGGTCCCATTGCGGCCCACACCTAGCCCAGGGCTGATGGTCGTCGACAGAATCAGGCCACAGCATCAACTGGCTAGAGCTGAGAGCAGTCAGGCTAGCCCTCAGAGCCTTCAGGGACCTGATCAAAGGCAAGGTGGTCCTGATCCAAACAGACAACATCATGGCAAAGGCCCAAGTAAATTGCCAGTGGGGCACCAGGTTGTGGGTGCTCATGGCAGAAGCGAGCTTGTTATTAGAGTGGGCGGAGGAGAACCTGATTTCGATAGAGGCAGAGTATCTCCGAGGTACTCTCAATCTCAAGGCAGATTGGCTCAGTCGTGCAGACATCAACCAAGGAGAATGGGGTCTCCATCCGGAGGTATTCGACAATATCAGCCACTCATTGGAACACCCATCAATCGACCTGTTCATCTCTCTAGTGAACACGAAGCTTCCCCGCTTCTTTTCCCGATATTGGACTGAGGGGACAGAGGCCATGAATGCTCTAACAACCCCCTGGCCACTGTCACTGCTGTATGCCTTTCCTCCTTGGCAGATCATTCCCGGGGTACTCAACAAAGTCAGCGAAGAGAAAGTTGAGGTGATTTTAGTAGTGCCAGAATGGCCCCGGAGGTCCTGGTTCCCCAATGTCCTGGAAATAAAAGTGGCCTCAGTCCCTCTTCCAGTCCGTCCCAATCTCCTAGTGCAGGGCCAGGTACATTATCTGGACCCTACCTGGCTTCAGCTCCATGCGTGGAAGTTGAAAGGCAGATGCTGACAGCGAAGGGTTACTCATAGACAGTAGTGGGCACCATACAGACCTCTAGAAGGGAGTCCACACAGCGAATCTACAAATACACCTTCAGAGTTTTCCATTGCTGGTGCAAACGAAAGGGCCTTGATTTAGAGAGGTTGCGGTGCTTACGTTACTGGAATTTTTTCAAGACGGGGTGGAAGTGGGACTATGCCAGAACACAATTAGGAGACAGATGGCGGCTATCACGTCCTTCTTACCACCAGAGAAGGCATCGAGTCTTTCTTCCCATCCTCACCTCCATTACTTTATGAAGGGACTGAGCAATTTAGCCCCACCTACAGTCCTTAGGTTTCCATCTTGGGATCTCCATACAGTTCTGAAGACCCTAAAAGTCCAGCCCTTTGAACCAATTAGAGAGGTGCCTCTGAAGTTCCTGACATGGAAGGTCCTTTTTCTGGTAGCAATTATGTCGGCACGCAGAATTTCAGAATTAACTGACTTGTTGGTCAGGAGGGACCTCTGCATTTTTAGACCAGGTTCAGTAATCTTACGACTACAACCAGGGTTCAAGGCAAAGGTCAACTCAGCATTTCATAGATCACAGGAAGTCATCTTACCCTCTTTCTGTCCACATCCTGAGAGGGAGTTGGAAAGAATTTGGCATATCCTAGACGTTCGCAGGGCACTACACATCTACATCAGGAGGACAAGGCCGTTTAGATAATCAGAGGCCTTATTTGTTTCCCCTCACACTAAGTATCTGGGAAGAAGGGTCTCCCCATCTACACTGGGGCGATGGATAAGGCATTGTATTGCCGCATGCTACGAATCATTGAAATTAGGGGTTCCGGACGGGATCATGGCACATTCTACACGAAGTGCGGTGGCATCGGCAGCTTGGGAAAGGGATGCACCATTGGAGGAGATCTGCAAGGCGGCTACATGGAAGTGATCTTCAACATTTGTGCAACACTACACACTAGATAAGTTGCAGTCCGCTGAGGTGGCTTTTGGCAGAAGAGTCCTGCAGCACGTGACGCAAGCATGAAGAGGATCAGCCTTGCCAGACCCATGTGTTGTTGGAGTTTTAGTACATCCCAAGCTATTGGATGATCTGGAGCCCTCCCCACTGGGAAAAGGAACGTTGGTCTTACCTGTGATACCTTCTTTTCCAGTGGTGAGGCAAAGAGCATCCGGACCCACCCACTGGCGAGGAAGGCGAAAGACACTATGGGTGACGGGCACTGTTTGAGTGTGGGGTGTACTTACAGTGGGCTGGTATATCTGGACTTCGTTTTCTACCTTCGGATCTTCTCCACAAGATGCTACAGTGTTGCAAGGTTGTGATATTGACTGGCCAGCTTGGGGGGGGGGGATCATCCCTCTCAAATGACCTTACTGGTGGGCAGTGCAACGGTTTTCTGTTACCTGCCTACTAGGAGCAAGTGGGGAGGGACAACCCAAGCTATTGGATGCTCTTCGCCTCACCACTGGAAAAGAACATATCACAGGTAAGACCAACGTTCCTTTCTCACAGTAATCCAGAGAGGTAATTTATTTGCTCAGACCCACCTTTCCAAGAATGAATCTAATTTAGGAGTTTTACATGATTCAAACCCAACATTGCACTTCAAACTAGCTAAAACTTATTAAGAAAGAAGGGCATGGCTACATAAGACCATCAAGAGTTTTTACTCCACCATTTAAAGAATAAGATTATCTGATGATAGTGAGGCCGCACAATAATGGGTGCTGTTAACTGAAAATGTTCAGTTCATATTTTTGCAAAATATGCCCTACACTATCATTAGAGTTACCTTAGGTGAAATTTATTCTGTAAGAAAATGCTGGTATGACACCAGGGTTTCTCCAACTTACTACTATAGTTCCCCTCACTATAGTAAATTGGCTATGCCTAGTGGATATTTTCCCTCATCAGTTAATTACATGTGTGGAGAAAATCCAACTTTTTCCTTTGCAAAGTAAAACCTTGCTGCAGAGGAGGAAAATTTCCTTTCTCATTTGATACTTACCTTGTTGAATCACTAAGCCAACAAATCAACCCTTCCCAGAACCACAATGATCAAAATTCCTGTAGGGCCGTAAGGATGGGCAAAATTAGGCCCCAGGGCCATTTTAGGGGCCCTCCAAGGGTCATTTTTTTTTTAACTTTAAAAAATTGCCTCCAAATGTTATCTAGGAGAGGTTATGGGGAATGTATTTTTTGCTGTGTCTTGCCCCATGGAAGAGTCCTAAAACAGGAAATGGGGATTTTTTTTTGCAGGGCTATGCGGTGGGGGTGCAGACCCCCAAGGTCTCCTGACGAGGGCTACTGTGGTCCCCTGCATTCCTACAGTAGTCCACCCATGCTCTGGAAGTGAAAAGGAGCTTAATCCAGTGCACAGATTCCTGAGGGTCCCTAGGAGTTTTGTGTATGTGTGCCTATGTCCCCCTGCTGTCTAGGTAACTGACCTGATCCTTCATATTCTTGGCTTGCTCTACACCGAAAGTGTTTGTGATCTGTGTGGCTAGACAAGGGCAGGGGTCTCCATGGGACCAGCTATGGAAATAGTCTGGTATGTACTCTAGACTGCTACTGCAGCATCGCACTGCTATTATGTTCTCCATCTCCACAGACTAGAGGAGCAAGAAAGCCATACAAGGAGATGGAGATATATGTACAACAGTGATTTTTCTTTCATAGTTGGATATGCATTTGCCAATTACATCACTTTGCTGAAAGGCCAGTAGTGCCAGTGGTAGAAGGGGAATTTAATTCCCCTACCAAAGCAAGTGAGACAGGATTTGCCTACCTCCCATCCTCAATGTGATAGAACATCCTTTTTTTTCCCACAATGGTAAAAAATTAAATTGGTAGGAAAGATTCCCCCCCCCCCCGTGAGATGTAGGAAAACGACTAACTTTAATTACTTCTGCAGATGCAATGATTCAATGGGAATGTATCCCTAGGTATCATTTCAGACTGCTTCCCAGAGTTCAAGAACACTCACTAATAATAGTAAAGCAATATTATTTCTAAAATATTAAGCTTTGTGTCACTTATACTTAGAAACTCGTTAAGAGCGAAAATCTAAAAACCCTGCTGTTAGTTTCAGAACAGAGAAACGGTGTTAATTGCTGGAGAATTATTCTCTTTTTTTCTGTGACAAACCACTTGATTCTCATAGGAGAACTGTTGTTGTTGTTATTAATATGATTGTTTATTTATATAGCACCATCCATGTACATGGTGGTTTACAGAAGGTTACAGAATAAAACAATTATATTAACTATTCCAATAATATAAAATACTAATAAAATACAATACAGTAGGACCCCTGTATCCACTGGGGATGGGTTCTGGTGGGGTCTGTGGATACCGAAAACTGCGGATAATAGCAAACGCCATTGAAAATAATAGGACTTCAGGTTTAAAATACCATAGGGTTGCCTTGGAGGACCTAAAAAATGGCTAGAGAGGACACATTTTCTATGGCGACTCTATGGTAAGTGTGCTGTTATGTGTCCCATGGATAATTGAGTCAGTGGATATGGTATCCTACTGTAGGAGAAAAAACCCACACACATACACATAATGCAGAATAAAACAAAATAATCAGTATACGGTAATAAAGATATAAGCACTAATCTGAAATTTCAAAAGCTTCAGAGAACAAAAAAGTTTTCAATTTGGATTTAAAAACATCAAGGGATGAAACAGTCCACAAGTTTACAGGGAGGCGATTCCAGGAATAAGGGGTGGCAAGAGAAAAGGGACGAAGTTGAGCCAAAGAGGAAGAAACAGTGAGATAAAAAGTACTCAGTCATATTTAGATAGTGATGCAGACATCTATCTATACATGCTATTTTCACATTCCCAGGCCATAACAAGATGTAATAAGTGTGCAACGTATGTTACTCTTACTAATCAGTTATCTCTTATCATTAGTAATGGGGAGGCACTGTGCACATCATAGAAGTATGTTTTGTGAGGAGAAAGGTTGTTAGGATGAGGATGAAGTGAGAGGCTGGGGTCTTCTGGTAATAACAAGCACAGAACGGAAGATTTAAATGTGTAGAAAAAGGTTCTGGAAACACTCTTGCTGAAGTAGTAGATTTGTGGAGAGGAACCTGAGGAGAGAGAAATGTCTTAAAAAGAAAGCTCTGGAAAGCTGTTCCAGGTGGATGCATTCCAAATTAATTTGTGCTTCTGGCAGGTATCTGGCACTTTTTTAAAAAAACGAAAACAAAGATTATGCAGAAAGCCAAGCAATTCTTCTCTTTCCTGTTCTGCTGCCAATGGAATTCTGGATTTCTGTTTCAAATCCCTTCTGAGATGAATTAAAATGGGACATGGAAGACTGAGAAAGTCATTGTGCCACACAGCCTCCATGGCACACTTATTTGTTTATAGTATTTGTATGCTGCTCAATAGCAAAGTCCTCTGGATGGATTACGATAACAAAATCAGTGGGGGTGGGGAGCAGAGCCCTTGTCATTCATAAAAGTTTATGCTTTATCTGGCATTTTCCTGGTAGTCCTTATCAGGAGGTGTGGTTTTTTCACTTTGTAAAAAGTCTGCCCCCACCCCCAGCATTGCAAACTGAAGAGGAGTGCAGTCTCCATGAATACAAACAGCTCTACTTTTCTGTCTTATTTTAAGGGGTGGGGTTTTAACATGAGTCCCAGTGCTGCATCAGAACGGAGAGCTGATCTCAGTTGAGCATATAGTGGGGTACATCTACTTCTGCTTGTACAGTGGGCTTTTCCTCTATTCCCCCCTGAATTCCCCAACCCTCCCGAGCACACTTGGGCTGACTTCAGGGGAGAGGTAGAATCCACTCTCCTGGTGCATGCTTTTCCACCAACAGATGGACCCTGTTGGATTTTACCCCTTCTTTATAACTTACATTTCTGATAAATGTTTATTGAATTTTTAAAACATAAAAGATACAAAAGAAACCCATATAAACAGACAGAAATACACAAATACTTGAAGAGCATCCCTTACTTCCCCCTACTCCCACCTCCTAAAAAGGACTTCCCGCCTCCCTCAGATTGTATCTTAACTAATTAATAATAATAAAAAATAATAAAATTTATTTATATCCCGCCCCTCTGCAAGCAATCAGGGCTTGCAGAGGGGATTATCCTATGTTCCCCTCATATTTTTAAAATATTAACTTTTAATAAGCCTTTCTATCGCTATACTCAATGTATAATATTCTTTCCACAATTAAAAACAGAAAAACAATCTTTACCATCTACATCTCAAAACTTAAAATGACAACATCTTTTCTTTGTTGCTTAATATCATCTGTAAAGGGTCTCCAAGTATAATTTTTATAGATGCAGGCTTATTTCTCTATTTTTTGTTTTGCTTAAATAATTCTTTTAATTCTTGGTAGTAACTACTTTTGCTTCCAGTGTGTAATTTGCACTTGTTCTTCCCTAGACATCAGGCATCCAGAAGAACTCTCCCTCTTGAGGAAGCCTAGAGATCCAATGAAGAAAAAAAAGAAAAAGCTGGATGACCAATATGAAGATGAGACACTGGAGCTGGAAGGACCGTTAATCACCCCAGGATCAGGTGGAACCTATATTTTGGATTGATGGATTAAGAGTGTGGGGTTGGGGAAGGAAAGAAGGGAGCAATTTGAAAATGGCACTGAGAGAAGGGAGGGAGATCCTCAAAGTGAAACTAGACTAGATGCTAACGGGAATTATGTATAGTCATACCTAATCTCTTGATGGCTGTACAGGAAATGGCATTGCTGCTAAAGCCTGCAGAATTCACTGGAGTGCTGTATAATATTTAGTAATGATAGTGATTGGCTTTTATTTCCCCAGCTCTGCAGTTAAGACCATGGCACCATGTCAAGTGCTCTTTTGAACATCGAGTCTGATGCATGTAGTCATCTGGCCTTCTACTGACACTCTTATAAGTGTTGGTTAAGCGTTACAGCGTCAAACATAGGGACACATCTGTGTGTACATTTCTAACCCTCTCTTTCCCATCTGTGTATCACTTCTTCACTCAAAATTGTGAGTGATAACTTCTGTATGTGCAGAGGTGCTACCCTTTTTTATCAGTTCTGAGTTATGGGGCAAGTGTCCTTATGAACACATAAGTGGCTCATAGAAAGCTTTTGTTTTTAGACTTCTTTGTATTAATCCTTGTTTAATGGCAAACTGCAGATTTTTCGTATGTTAAAAACAGCTTTTTGTGCTTTGCCTTCTCTACATACTTACATGTATGACTTCTGCTGTGGCTTGTTTTTAAAGTAGAGATTAAAGTTAGAAAGTGTGTCTCAAAATATCACCCATGAGTATGAATAAGAAAATGGGGCACTTCTAAGCATTGCAGATTTTTGAGAACAATCCAAGGCTTAACTGCCCTGTTGTTCTGATGTGGAATCTACAATAGTGAAAGAGAATGTCTTCATGTGTGTGACAGCCATAAGTAATCAGTATGTTGTTCTAGACACTTCAAAATTTGACAGTGTTGTGCCTGTGTTGTCTGCGTGTGTGTATGTGAGAGAAAGAGAGAAACCATGCTTCTCTGGGCAGCTCCAGTTTGCTGTCTGTGAAACCAGTATTTTCTTGTATTTTACAGAACAAATTTGGCATTTGGTAGAGGCTCCGCTTCTGCCTGTCTTGTACTGAATTTTTTCAGCAAACCTATTTTCTCTGTGTCTCATCAGTTTGTTCTGTGAAATTAGTAATAGAGTTGAAAATTGAGATTTCAGGCACGTTGTGTGGGAACTAGGGAAAGGGCCTTTTGGGTAGTTGCTCCCAGACTTTGGAACTCCCTCCCTAGAAAGGTTAGGACGGCCCTATCTTTATTCTTCTTCAGGTGGCAGACAAAAACATTTTTATGCCACCAGGCCTTTGCTGACAAATGAAGGTTGGACTGCTGGTGCTCCTATTTTAATTTTTATGGAGTTTTAAAAAATGTTTTATCACTTATGTGGAATTTTAATTATATAGTAGTTTAATTTCTTAATTCTTATTTATTGTAATATGCTTTTAGATATTGTTGTTTTTAAAATGTTGTGAGCCACCTTGGATCCCACCATAGGAAGAAAGGTGGGATATAAATAAATAACATTTTGAAGTTCAGACTTACACCTTTGCCTTGTTCTTTCTGCCTCATCAATTTACCTTTGGGAAATAGATTTTTTTTTAAGTGGTCATGCACCCTGTCGCACACATGTTCAAAATGTCAGCAAATGGCACATTCACAAAAAACCCCCAAATGTGCGCATTGGCCCAAAATGTTTGAGGAACCAGACCAGTTATGGGTTCCCTCCAAGCCCTTGGAGGACAGAGAAATCTAAAAGTTATCTGAGATGAGGAACAAACAGGCTCAAACCTTAAGAGGAATGAATTATACATTGAGGATCCCCTTAATAGCAAAAAACTCAATAGTGCTGAGATTTCTGAAACTATAAGTGACAACTAGGTGTTGAGAACTGCCAAGCTAGAGCATCTTTAGGTACAGCCAAAGTGCCATTCATTGCCTTGAATGCCATCAACACTATGTTAAATTTAATATGCTGCATTATAGAAAGCCAGTGTCATACACTGTGACATTGTTTTGTCACAGCAATTCTGCTTATTGGTTGCCAGCACAATAGCTGTTAGGGCCATGCCTATGTCTGGTATAAGCATTTCAGTCAGGAATCAGTTTGGAGTTCTTGGAAGGACTCTACCCTTGGAGTGTCCAGTCCTGCCAAAATCTCCCCTTTAATTTTAATTGTGGGACTGGGTACCCTGGCTTGAGAAGGAGCAGAGTCCCTGGTTTCCTCAGCAGGAGGAATGACTGACATGACTTTGGAGGTTCAGAGATGTGTAAAGATATGCTGGGTCTGGTCTCAAGGACCCCCTATGGAGAAATGTATAGGTAGATCAAGCCTGGCAGCTTAATGCTCAACACATCTTTTCCTGTCTGTCTCCTTTCCGAAAGGCCAGCCTCCTCTTTTTAAATGTCAACAGGAGGTGTTACGTGCCTGCAAATGTCTACCCAACAAATTTAGTCTGGCCCTTTATTGCTGCTTTAGTGGATAAATGAACGTGTGAGGCTGCAGTTCTAAGCCTTCTTATCCCTGTTGGAATCAGTAGGATTATACCCTCAGCAATAAGCAGGTTTTAGGTGTTATTATTTCCCAAATGTCTACCAGTGCCTCTGGTCTTCTGAACTTGCATATAGAATTAACTGTAAAATAAGGGCCATGCATAGTTTTCTGAAAGCTTGATTTTTAAGTATGTTTTGTTTTCACTTGCTGTTCTTAGTCTTTCAGGGTGTTCTGTGTCTATGTGCCTTCAAGTCACTTGTTGACTTATGGTGACATCCTCTCCCATGAATTTCATAGGGTTTTCTTAGGCGAGGATCCCCAGAGGTGGTTTTGTCAATTCTTTGCTCTTAAATATAGCCTACAGCAACTGGTATTAATAGGCAGTCTCCCATTCAAGTACTAACTAGAGCTGACCCTGCTTGGCTTTCAAGATCAGATGCAATCTGGTGCCTTTAGGGTGTTTAGGCCATTTCATGGTGTTACTGATTTCTTTATTTTTATTGAGCTCTTCTTCTCTGGCTTTTCTTCATAAATGAAGATTCAGGAAGGACTCATCCCGCGCTTTCTGCAAGTGCCCTTCTCCCTCCCTCCCTCTCTCTCTCTCTCTCTCTCTCTCTCTCTGGCTTTTCTTCGCAAATGAAGATTCAGGAAGGACTCATCTCGCACTTTGTGCAAGCGTGCTGATGACTAAAAAGGCCAATCTGAGATAGACAAGTCCGGTTGCAGAAAGCACAGCAGGTCTCCTTGGGTGATGTTTCCGGGTTGTGATTCTCTCTGCGTTGTTGTTTCTCTTCAAGACTTGTTCGTCGTGAGTTCTCAAGTAAGGCTGCAGCATTGTGGATAGTGCGTCTCCATGCTTCTCGATGTGAGGCCAGGGCGGATCATTGTTGGTGATCAATTTGGCCGAGCCTGAGATGTTGTTTCAGGGAGTCCTTGTATCGCTTTTTTGGAGCGCCCCTCTTACGCTGACCCGTGACGAGTTCACCGTAGAGTAGTATTTTTGGGAGGCGATGGTCCTCCATCCTAGAAACATGCCCTGCCCAGTGCAGCTGTGTTCTCAGTATCATGGCCTCAATGCTGGTGATCCCTGCTTGCTCAAGGACAGCAACATTCGTCACATAGTCAGTCCAGTGTATATTTAGGATTGTGCGTAAACAGCGCTGATGAAAGCGCTCAAGGAGTCGTAAGTGGTGGCGATAGGTGACCCATGTTTCAGACCCATAAAGGAGAATAGACAGTACAATGGCTCTATACACACTGATTTTTGTGCTTCGCCTCAGGTGTTTGTTACTCCAGACTCTTTTGTAAAGTCTTCCAAATGCACTATGTGCCTTTGCTAATCTGTGATTGATCTCTTTGTCAATCTTGGCATCTGAGGAGATGATGCTTCCCAGGTAGGTGAACTGCTGAACGGACATAAGCACAGATTTGCCAACGGCAATGTGGGGATGATGGTGTTCATCCTGTGGTGCAGGCTGGTAAAGAACTTCCATTTTCTTCAGGTTGACTTCCAGCCCAAACAGCTCTGCAGCTGTTGTGAAGCAGGATGTTAGGCGCTGCAGAGCTGCTTCTGTGTGGGCAACAAGGGCAGCACCATCAGCGAAGAGCAGTTCACAGACTAGATAGTTTAGAGTCTTAATGCAAGCCCTCAGACGGCTTAAGTTAAACAAGCTACCCATCAGTACAGTAATGTATATAGATGCCTTCGTCTTCTTCAAGCTCTGCCATAGCCCTTTGGAGCATCATGCTGAAAAAGATTGTAAATAAAGTTGGAGCAAGAACACAACCTTGCTTCACTCCATTAGTTATTAGAAAGGGCTTTGAAAGAGCATCGCCATATCTGACTTGACCGCGCTGGCCCTCATGTAGCAAGATAATCATTTTAAGGAATTTGGGGGGACATCCTAGTCTTTCCAAGGTCTGCCACAGACCTTTTCTACTCACAGTGTCGAAGGCTTTCATGAGGTCGACAAATGTTACATAGAGACCCTTGTTCTGCTCTCTACATTTCTCTTGCAGTTGTCTAAGGGCAAATACCATTTCTGTAGTACTCCTATTTATTGAGTATATTAGTGTATTTCTGTGAATATGATTGTAGAAGTGTTGGTTATAAATAAATAAATATCAAGGCATGTAATACAGTTCCTTTTAGGTTAATATGTGATGGACTACTACTATTTCTTTTTTCTTTCTTTAATCTGAGGCAAGCCACATGGTTTTTGGTACAATACCATGTTTCATGAAGTTGTCCTGCTATAAACATTAGTGCATTCCACCCCAAGTTACTGCTACAATGACTCTAGCTGTAAAAAACATTAAAGATTTGGCAGAGAAGAATAACAAATGTTTTGCTACAACTTACCTCTGGAACACTCCCTTCCCACACAACCTAGTTTGCCAGCATATTCCATATACAATCTCATGTTCATATAAACATTTCATTTAAAGATAGTAATTTGGACTCTGGCACTAACCAAAGAGAAATTTGCCTGTGATTCATTTCCAAAAAATGTTCCTGACCCATTGTTTTGTGCTGTGAGTACCCGCTCACAAACTTAAAACAGTACTTTTTGCCTGCTGTTGTACCTGAGTGGTTTGGGAGCTTCCTTTTGAAGCTTGCAGTCAGTTCAAGTCCTGGGAGCACTCTTCTTTTCCAGGGAGAGGCTGTGGCCCTTGGTGGAGCACCTTCTTTTCATGCATAATGTCCCAGTTACAATCTTTGGCATCACCAGGTAAGATGGAGAAAACTACTGCCTGATACCATGGAGCAACTCCTGATGGGCAGGTGAGGTAAAACTGGGTGAGGGGGACCAATGTCTAAATCAGGAAAGGGAAAGTATGACCTGTGGGCTGCATGTGCCCCAACCCCATTTTTGTGACCCCTGAAACATCCCAGCCCCCCCAAGGTTTTTTTTTTTTTAAGTGCCTGGAAGCAGGCTAAAGTGCCTCAAAACTGTTTACAAATGCAGTTGGTTAAGTTGCCTTACCCTGAACACTCCATAACCCCCTGGAAAGCAAGAAAGGCTCAAACATTGACCCAAATGGTAACCAAAATGATGTTACATTACTTCCGGTGTGCCCAAACTAGAAAGTCGCTGCATAGTTGGCCTCCCTTTGTATAAATAGATCAATGTGTTAGCTTCCAATATTGACGTGTGCACTTTCAAGTTATTTCCAACTTACAATGATCCTAAAGCAAATCTATCACAGGGTTTTCTTGCCAAGATTTGTTCAGAGGGGATTTGCTATTGTGTTCCTCTGAGGCTGAGAGAGTGTGATTTACCCAAGATCACTTGGTGAGTTTCCATGGCCAAGTGGGGATTTGAACCAGAGTCTAGTCCAACATTCAAACCAATACATGTTGCAGTGGGTGGAGCTTCTCTGAGTTTGAATTTTTTTAAACTCCTGGGAGAGGCTGCTTGTTGCAGTGGGTGGAGCTTCTCTGAGTTTGAATTTTTTTAAACTCCTGGGAGAGGCTGCTTGTTGCAGTGGGTGGAGCTTCTCTGAGTTTGAATTTTTTTAAACTCCTGGGAGAGGCTGCTTGTTGCAGAGTTTCAGTGGCCAAGGCCCCCCCCCCACAAAAAAAGTATACTTAAAAGTACAGCATAGAGTTTTCAGCATTAACTAAGAGTTCTTAAATTACCTAAAAACTCTCACCATGCACACTGAGGGGACTGTGGCGGTCACCTGCAATACTTGTGCGATATTTGTCTTTTTGGCTACAGACGTGGGGAACTTCACATGTACCAAGTGCAAGTTGGTAGCCCTCTTGGAGGAGAAAGTCCAGCAGCTGGAGACACGGGTAGCTACACTTCAACAGATTTGGGAGCAAGAGGTTTTCCTGGACAGAACAGAACAAACAGTCTTGGACGGGGACCGTACAGAGGAACTGGCTGGGGAGGAGAGGGTCACTCCACAGACACAGGAGGTAGACAGCTGGAAGAATGTCACACACAGAAGAAGGAAATCCAGGGATACTTCGAGCAGCTTGCAGCTACAGAATCGATTCGAAGCCCTCTCTCTTATCAAGGACAATGAGGAAGAACAGCATGGACAGACTTCAGGGGCAGAGCAGGGGACCTTGAGAGGACCACCGCAAGGAACAGCAGCTGCGAAGCCTCGGCGGAGGCGCGTGGTGGTGGTGGGAGATTCCTTGCTGCGAGGTACAGAAGCAGTGGTTTGTGGGCCTGACAAGATGTCTCGGGAGGTGTGTTGTCTCCCTGGGGCAAAGATCCGTGATGTGACGGAGCAGCTAACAAGACTCGTCAAGCCTACGGATCATTACCCCTTCCTTTTGGTCCATGTGGGAACCAATGATATGGCAAGGTACAGCTTTCCGAAGATCAGAAGAGATTATGAGGCTCTGGGGAGGAAGCTGAAAGAAATGGATGCACAGGTTGTCATCTCGTCTCTTCTGCCAGTTGAAGGGCATGGTCCAGGAAGAGAGAGGAAAATAGCCAGTGTAAACAACTGGCTCCGTAGATGGTGTCGCCGAGAACAATTTGGATTCTTGGATCATGGACTGCGCTTCCATGAGGGGGGACTTCTGGCAAGAGATGGGGTGCATCTCACACCAGTTGGCAGAAACGTTTTTGCCTACAGTCTCAAGAATTTGATCAGGAGGGCTTTAAACTGAGTCATATGGGGGAGGGAGACAGTATTCTGGAAGGCAAAAGAGCTGGAGAAAATAGTCAAGCTGTCATAGAGGGAACAAGGCAAACAGCGCAAGGACCCAACAGTGGGAGGCAAAAAAACTTGCACAGGCAGCAAGTAAAGGGAACACATGATCTTAGATGTCTCTACACTAATGCACAGAGCATGGGAAATAAGCAAGATGAACTTGAACTCCTCGCACTACAAAACAAATATGATATAATAGGCATTACTGAAACCTGGTGGGACGAGTCTCATGATTGGAATGTAGGAATAGAGGGGTATAACCTTTATAGGAGAAACAGGCCAAACAGGAAAGGAGGAGGAATAGCATTATATGTCCGGGATATTTACACCAGTGAAGTGATCCACGACATCAATACTGGAAGCCAGGTGGAGAGCATCTGGATAAAAATTAAAGGGGAGGGAAACAACAGGGATGTTATTGTGGGACTCTACTACAGACCCCCAAGTCAGATGGAGGAATTGGATGATGCCTTTCTAGAACAGATGAACACACACGCAGAAAGGAGAGATGTAGTAGTGATGGGTGACTTCAGCTATCCTGATATTTGCTGGAAATCTAACTCAACCAAAACTTCAAGGTCTAGCAAATTCCTTACTTGCCTGGAAGACAATTTCATGGTCCAAAAGGTGGAAGAGGCAACAAGGGGGTCAGCTATTTTAGATCTGATCCTAACCAACAGGGATGACCTGGTTAATGGGGTGCAAGTGGTGGGATCCTTAGGTGAGAGTGATCATGTTCTCCTGGAGTTTGTTATACAATGGAAAGGAGAAACCAGGCATAGTCAGACACGCATTCTTGACTTTAGGAGAGCTGATTTCAATAAACTCAGGGAAATACTGGGGATGATCCCATGGTCAGGAATACTAAAAGAGAAGAGACCTCAAGACGGATGGGACTTTCTCAAAAGGGAGATACTGAAGGCACAATTTCAAACAGTACCATTGAGGAAGAAAAATGGGAGGTGTCTCAAGAAAGCAGGATGGATGACTAAAGAAATATCAGTGGAGCTAAGTTTTAAATGGAACATGTATAAGAAATGGAAAAAGGGGGAAATCACCAAAGAATAATTCAAACAGATAGCGAACACATGTAGGAGTAAAGTCAGAAAAGCTAAAGCACAGAATGAGCTCAGGCTTGCTAGAGAGGTTAAGAACAATAAAAAGGGTTTTTTGGGGTATGTCCGCAGCAAAAGGAGGAAGAAGGAAATGGTAGGGCCACTACGTGGAGAAGATGGCAAAATGCTAACAGGGGACAGAGAAAAGGCAGAATTACTCAACACCTTCTTTGCCTCAGTGTTTTCAGAAAAGGTAAAGGGGGACCAACCTGAGGATAAAGGTACAGAAGACACAACAGGGGAAATCCAGCACAGAATAAGCAAAGAGGTAGTACAGGAATACCTTCTTAATCTAAATGAATTTAAATCTCCAGGACCAGATGAACTACATCCAAGAGTATTAAAAGAGCTGGCAAATATAATCTCAGAGCCATTGGCAATAATCTTTGAGAATTCCTGGAGAACAGGAGAAGTCCCAGCAGACTGGAGGAGGGCAAACGTTGTCCCCATCTTCAAAAAGGGGGGAAAAGAGGATCCCAACAATTACCGTCCAGTTAGTCTGACATCAATACCAGGGAAGATTCTAGAGGAGATCATTAAACAGAGAGTCTGTGAACATTTAGAAGGCAATGCCATAATCACAAAAAGTCAACATGGGTTTCAGAGTAACAAGTCATGCCAGACTAATTTGATCTCTTTTTTAAATAAAATTACCAGCTTGGTAGATGAAGGGAACGCTGTGGACATCGCATACCTTGATTTCAATAAGGCCTTTGAGAAGGTTCCCCATGACATTCTTGCAAACAAGCTTGTAAAATGTGGGCTAGACAAGTTAACTGTTCAATGGATTTGTAATTGGTTGACCGGCCGAACTCAAAGGGTGCTCAGCAATGGCTCCTCTTCATCTTGGAAAGATGTGAGCAGTGGGGTGCCACAGGGTTCTGTCCTGGGCCCAGTGCTATTCAACATCTTTATCAATGACTTGGATGAGGGAATTAGGGGCATACTTATCAAATTTGCAGATGACACCAAATTAGGAGGAGTAGCTAATACCCTGGAGGACAGGATCAAAATTCAAGATCACCTGGATAAACTGGAGAGCTGGGCCAAAGCTAACAAAATGAAATTCAATACGGAGAAATGTAAGGTACTGCACTTAGGGCGAAAAAATGAAATGCATCGATATAGGATGGGGGAGACCTGGCTGAATGAGACTACGTGCGAAAGGGATCTAGGAGTCCTAGTAGACCACAAGTTGAACATGAGTCAACAGTGTGATGCGGCAGCTAAAAAGGCCAATGCGATTTTGGGCTGCATCAATAGAAGTATAGTGTCCAGATCAAGGGAAGTAATAGTGCCGCTCTATTCTGCCTTGGTCAGACCTTACCTAGAATACTGTGTCCAGTTCTGGGCACCACAATTCAGAAAGGATATTGACAAATTGGAGCGTGTCCAGAGAAGGGCGACTAAAATGGTGAAAAGTCTGGAAACCGTGCCTTATGAGGAGAGACTTAGGGAGCTGGGTATGTTTAGCCTGGGAAAAAGACGATTAAGAGGCGATATGATAGCCCTGTTTAAGTATTTGAAGGGGTGTCACGTTGAGGATGGAGCAAGCTTGTTTTCTGCTGCTCCAGAGATTGGAACACGGAGCAATGGATGCAAGCTCCAGGAACAGAGATTCCACCTCAACATTAGGAGGAACTTTTTGACAGTAAGAGCTGTTCGACAGTGGAACGCACTCCCTCGGAGCGTGGTGGGGTCTCCTTCCTTGGAGGTATTTAAACAGAGGCTGGATGGCCATCTGTCGGGGATGCTTTGATCGTGATTTCCTGCATGGTAGGGGGTTGGACTGGATGGCCCTCGTGGTCTCTTCCAACTCTGCAGTTCTATGATTCTATGATCATGCTGGCTCTTAATTAGCTTCGTATATATCATTGTTTTTGTTTTTTAAAAAGCCACATGATGTCTGCTGTGACTTCATTAACTTGAATTAAAGTCCCATACCATCCATTGCCTGGTACACATATCCAATAAAGAAGAGGGAACCACTTACCACTAAGTAGCAAGGCAGAAATATATTGTGCAAAGAATGGTGATGCAGATTATTTATAGATTTCAGCTGCCTGTAGTTTGTGGAATGGCATGACTGTTCTTTTGTGTCTATCCCAGTGGCTAGATGTCCTGTGCTTTACTTGGAAGCAGGGATGATATGGAGAAGGCAGTTATCAGCTGGGAGAGCGGGCAGGATGGGTCAGTCTGGAGAGGGGGAAGGATCTTGCCTTGTATGATCTTGGCTTCTTTCTTTTTTTTAAGAGCTGAAAAATAACTGCAACTATATTGAATCCTGACCATGTCCTTGCAGACCACACAGGAATTCCAGAGCTTGTTGCCTGCCTTCCCCACCTTAATATGTACAAAGCAAATGTTCTGAATGCTGTTTATTAAGTTGTGTCCTTTATGTGTGGTCTTGGTCCTGTTAGATTGCTTAGTAATGCCTGGGATTCTTTGACCTCCTTAATGAGGGTTTTAAGTGGGCAGATTACTGGTGGATCAGGATTTCTCAACACCATATCACAAGTAGTCCTTGCAAAGATTGCACTATCCATGGGCCAGCCTGTACCCTTAGTGGGCTTGCCTTCCACTCCCTCACTTCAGTGTGCCTGCTTGTTTGTTTTTCTGGCTGCTCTGTCCCAATGATCAGATCAGCTGATTTTAAGAAGGGAGCAACTCAGGGGTTGGGCATTGCACTCTGTCCTCTCCTGCCCTTGGCATTCCTCTCCAAAAACCAGAATTGTAAATAAACCAGTTAGTTGCTATGTCAAGAGTACTTTTGCCCTTTTTGTAAAAAAAAAAAATAGGAGAAGCAAACAAGATGCCTCTTTTCCCACAATTATTGTGAAATGTTTGGTGCTTGGCAGAGTTTCATGATAAGCATGGTTTGAGTTCAGCTTGAGATGTGCTGTGCAGTAGTGATAGGTTTTGTTTCAGCAGAGTGCCACTTAAAGCCACTTTAACTATTAGTTAATGAATTATTTGATGAAAATCAGCCGTGGTGGCTGTGGTAAAATCATAAAGTTGGAAGAGACCACAAGGGTCATCTAGTCCAATCCCGTGCTCTGCAGGAAGACACAATCAAAGCATTGCGGTGCAGGGGATGCAGTCAGTAGAGGAAGAAATATGGTGGCAGGAGGACCTAGCCCTAGGAGAATGCATTGGTTTTCTCTCCAAAAATATCTACATATATCTGTCTGTTTTTCCACCCACTGAAGAATTGTATGTGAATGTGCATAAATTTTCTCTTATGGTTGCAAAGCAGTTGGGATGACAAGGGGAAAATATGAGTGGTGAAGTGATTGAAGGTGAAGTGGTTGAAGGTGGTAAAGTTAAGCAGCTAGCCCCTCTCATCACTCCTCAGTTCCAGATGCCTGCTTTTTAGTAAAAAAAAGAATCATAGAATCATAGAATTGCAGAGTTGGAAGAGACCACAAGGGCCATCCAGTCCAACCCCCCTGCCACGCAGGAAATCACAATCAAAGCATCCCCGACAGATGGCCATCCAGCCTCTGTTTAAAGACCTCCAAGGAAGGAGACCCCACCACGCTCCGAGGGAGTGTGTTCCACTGCCGAACAGCTCTTACTGTCAAAAAGTTCCTCCTCATGTTGAGGTGGAATCTCTGTTCCTGGAGCTTGCACCCATTGCTCCGTGTTCCAGTCTCTGGAGCAGCAGAAAACAAGCCTGCTCCATCCTCAGCGTGACATCCCTTCAAATACTTAAACAGGGCTATCATATCGCCTCTAAACCGTCTTTTTTCCAGGCTAAACATACCCAGCTCCCTAAGTCTCTCCTCATAAGGCATTGTTTCCAGACCTTTCACCATTTTAGTTGCCCTTCTCTGGACACGCTCCAATTTGTCAATATCCTTTTTGAATTGTGGTGCCCAGAACTGGACACAGTATTCTAAGTGAGGTCTGACCAAGGCAGAATAGAGTGGCACTATTACTTCCCTTGATCTAGACACTATACTTTTATTAATACAGCCCAAAATTGCATTGGCCTTTTTAGCTGCTGCATCACACTGTTGGCTCATGTTCAACTTGTGGTCTACTAGGACTCCTAGATCCCTTTCGCACGTAGTCTCATTCAGCCAGGTCTCTCCCATCCTATATTTATGCATTTCATTTTTCCGCCCTAAATGCAGTACTTTACATTTCTCCGTATTGAATTTCATTTTGTTAGATTTGGCCCAGCTCTCCAGTCTATCCAGGTCATTCTGAATTTTGATCCTGTCCTCTAGGGTATTAGCTACTCCTCCCAATTTGGTGTCATCTGCAAATTTGATAAGTATGCCCCTAATTCCCTCATCTAAGTCATTGATAAAGATGTTGAATAGCACTGGGCCCAGGACAGAACCCTGTGGCACCCCACTGGTCACATCTTTCCAAGACGAAGAGGAGCCACTGCTGAGCACCCTTTGGGTTCGGCCGGTCAACCAATTACAAATCCATTGAACAGTTAACTTGTCTAGCCCACATTCTACAAGCTTGTTTGCAAGAATGTCATGGGGAACCTTGTCAAAGGCCTTACTGAAATCAAGGTATGCAATGTCCACAGCATTCCCTTCATCTACCAAGCTGGTAACTTTATCAAAAAAAGAAATCAGATTAGTCTGGCATGACTTGTTTCTCTGAAACCCATGCTGACTTTTTGTGATTATGGCATTGTGATTATGGCATAAAGAAAAGAAAAAAGGCAGCAGGAAGAAGGAA
This sequence comes from Gambelia wislizenii, assembly GCA_030847615.1. NCBI lineage: Eukaryota > Metazoa > Chordata > Lepidosauria > Squamata > Crotaphytidae > Gambelia > Gambelia wislizenii. The sequence continues at coordinate 494,721,231 of JAUMIR010000001.1, read as the reverse complement.
ATAATTTTTTTGGAAGTGATTACATACCTGTTTGGCTCCTAATTAGGTTCTAGGTTGGTACAAAGTGATAAGGAGCCCTGGTGGCGCAATGGTTAAATGCCAGTACTGCAAGCCACCACGTTGCAAGTTCGATTCCGGCGGGCTCCAAGGTTCACTCAGCCTTCCATCCTTTCGTAGGTTGGTAAATTGAGTACCCAGCTTGTGGGGGGCAATTAGCTAACACACATTGGAAACTGTTTAATGCAGTGTAGATGTGTAAATGTAAATAGCTATTGCTTAAATGTATTGCTTTAAGCTATTGCTTAAAGTGTAAATGTGTAAATAGCTATTGCTTAAAACAATTTGTAAGCCGCTCTGATAGCCTTGTGGCTGAAGAGTGGGGTATAAATAACTTAATAAAAATAAAATAAAATAAGATAAATTAGGGGCTCTTCCCTGTTAGAGCAGCTGCTGACACAAGACTCTGGGGTATTTGAGTGCAGGATTTTCTCTCCCTGTGAGTCCAGGCAAACCTGATAACATGTTGATGAGCACATCTCCCTTCATTGTCAGTCTAGTGAGTGATTCTAAATTGGCTGCTCATATTTGGACTGAGACTGTGTTTGTCCCATCATCAACAAACTAGAAGTCAGGGAATTCCCGCTGCTGTTTTTGTGCTACGGAGGAGCTTGTGAAGGGCAAGAAACTGCCATTGTTGGAGAGACAGTGACAGCAAGGAGAATGTGCAATATAATTGGGGCAACGAAGCACCTCAAAGGGCACAAGTGAGGTATGATGGCATTTATTTGTTCATCCTCTCCACTCTCCTCCTCCAGTATGGAAAGAAGGATCTGTATGAAGATTTCCAGGGGAGGTGGTGAAAACCAGACTGTCCGTTTCTTCCCCCAGAGATCTGTATACAAATCCTGATCATTGTTTTGTAATGTGAATAGTGCTTGCTAGTGATGGCAGTCCATATGTGAGCAATTGGATGGGCACAATGTATCCATGGGGAGCTACATTTAAAGCAGGGCTACACGATTGCCTGGGGGCCAGGGGCTAATTTCCCCAGAGCTCTGCCCCCATGGACCACTGCTCAGCATACCAAAATACTCCTGTTTTTTTTCAGAGTTCCTCTCAAAATGGTGACTGCAAGTGACATTGCATCACTTTTTGTTGCCATTTTGAGGGACCTTGACAAAAACAAGTATTTGGTGTGGTAGGAGATTTTGGGAGGGTGAGGAATATTGTGCAAATTGTTGCGCATTTGTGAAGGGCTTTGTGTGTGGTTTTAGGGTGAAAATTGCCTGACGTTCATGTCAAAATTTTGTTTAAAATTTTGGGGATCAGGAGGTTATGGGGAACTGGCAGGCAGTTTCAGGGACTGCAAAAGTGGGGTTCAGGGGCCTCATGCTTGGAACATTGTCACAAGTCTTCATGCACTGCTCCTTCTTATCCTTTCTTGAAACAAAATGCAGGGAATAAGGTACACTGTAGTATTGCACAGTGGATTGGCTCTTTTGTGTTATTAGTGTGCACTCATTCTGTTGAAGCAGCTGGCTTCCTTTTAATTCCAATACATTTTGTTTGTTAGTGGTTGGATTCCAGTTGTCATTGTTCTTCATGCTCCATTGCTATCAAACATCTGTCCTGGTCTAGGAGAACATCTGGATTCTGCTTAAAATTCAAATGTTGCAGAAGAAGCTCCCCTCCCCCCCAGGCCTTTTTTAAAAAACTAAGTGCAGTGTATATATAAATATGAAAAGAGTGCATAGTACCTCTTTGTTCTTTTCAGGATTTTAGTTCATAAGAGTAGGAGGTTGACCACAATATAAAAAAGGGGACTTAAATTAGGCTTGTAAGTTTGTCCGTCTTCTTTTGACAAGAAAGAATTATGTAATCTTTTATAAAGGGAAGTTGTTGTAAAGTAGAAAACTGCTGTGCCGTCTTTATTGGATGTTAAATCTGCTGCAAAAATGACATAAATGGATACAGGTAGGCAGACAGTCTAGCCAAACGTCTTGTAGGTTGGTGCCTGATTTATGTGCAAAATTGGTTTAGGCTGCCTATATTGTCTTATATGCATATGCTCTTATAACAAACACCAGTTATGCATGCACACAGGTCTGGTTTAAGGAATTTGGGGGGGCCCTGCAACACTTTATTTTGGGGGCCCCATATTTTTATTTCAGGTCAATGTAACCTAACTCAACCTAAGCTATTCACACTACAGGATATTCAGATTATTACTAATAATGTTTTTGCAGGAGAAGGGTTACAACTGGGCCCCCCACAATGATGGGGCCCCTGCGGCTGCAGGAACTGCAGGGCCCTTCAATGGGCCCTGCTGTGATGGGCATTTTTACCATGTGGCCAACCCCACCATCTCTTGAGGAACCCCTAGCCACCTCTTTGGGGCAACCCTATGGTTCCAGGGACCCTGGGTTGGGAAGCCCTGTGGAGTCCACCGGGCAAGGGTGGTAGGGCCAGTTCAAGGGCCCTGCAGCACCTGCAGCCACAGGGGGCCTCGTCATTGTAGGGTTCCCCTGTCATAACTCTCCTCCTGCAAAAACATTATTAGTAATAAAGTAGGACCCCCGTATCCCCTAGGGCAGTGATGGTGAACCTATGACACGCATGTCAGCACTGACATGCGTAGCCATTTGGGCTGACATGCGGCCATAGGCCTTCTCGCTCCCCGCCCGCAACCTCACCACCCTCCCTAAAGTGGTGATTAGTCACCACTTTTAGGAGGATGGAGGAAAGTGACGGGTGGGGCTATGAAGCCCTGATCACCACTGTAGGGAGGCGGGGGGGTGGAGCCTCCCCCCACCTGGCCTGCCCCCCGAGGCCTGTCGTGCTTCCACGGAGCCATCTTGGAAAGGCTGAATAAGGCGGCGGGCGCATCTCCCTGGCCTTTTTGAGGGTGCTCCAAGGCTTTGAACCTCCAGATCCGCCCCGGAAAGGCCGGGGAAGGCGGCGGGTGGGTGGGAGGGACTCTTCCTGTCCTTCCCGAGGGGGCTGCAAGGCTTCAAAGTCCCGGAGCTGCCTCGGAAAGGCCGGGGAAGGCAGCAGGAGGGAGGGAGGGACTCTGCCCGGGCTCTCCCCAGCCTTTCCAAGGGTGCTCTGAGGCTTTGAAGCCCTGGAGCCACCTCGGAAAGGCCAGGGCAGGCGGGACTCTGCCCGGCCTCTCCCTGGCCTTCCCGAGGATGCTCCAAGGCTTCGAAGCCCGGGAGTTGACTCAGAAAGGCCGAGGAAGGCAGTGGGTGGGAGTCTCCCTGGCCTTCCCGAGGGGGATCCAGGGCTTTGAAGTCTCGGAGCCACATCGGGGAGGCCGGGGAAGGCAGCAGGCGTTTAAATCAGCTCTTCTCCCTTGAGTGGGAGGGAGAGAAGCTCATTTAAATGGGGGCTTGCTGAGCAAACAGCAAATAATTAAAACCGTGAGAGTGAAAGCTGTGAATGTGGAGGGGCAACTGTATACATTTATGTTGTTTAAACAAATATCGCAAAATAATGTTTTTTCTTCAAAATGACACACTAGCCAAGTTATGCTCAGTTTTTTGGCGAAGTTTGACACACCAAGCTCAGAAGGTTGCCCATCACTGCCCTAGGGATTGGTTCTGGGGTGGCCCAACAAATACCAAAAACTGTGGATAACACTGAATGCCATTTTAAAAGATGGGACTTCCAGTTTAAAATACCCTAGAGTCGCCTTGGAGGACCTAGAAAAGGCTGAAGAGGACCCATTTTCTAGGAAGACTCTATGGTAGGTATGCTGTTTTGTGTCCCATGGATAATGAAACAGTGGATACAGGGGTCCTACATTAATCTGAATATCCTGTACTGTGCTGCACAGTCTGTTCCTCCTCGAGGTGCTCGGCCAGGGCGCCCAGCTCCCACCAGAGCTCCTCCAGCTGGCTGCCCCAACTCACCAGCAACAACACACACACACACACAGAGACATGGCCCAACCTGTGATCACCTGTGTGGTTGGTGGGGATGGCAGCAGGTGTGTCTCTGGGGGGGGAGCAGGCATTGCTGCCTGTGCCTTGGCGGGAGGCGCCCTGCACGCTGGCAGTGACCTGGAGCTGCAAGTGGAGCCGAGCAGAGCCCGCAACCCCCTTTGTGAGGCAAACATGGCGTTACCTGCCTGCCTGCTGGCTCCCTCCGAGCGCTGGGGCAGGCTGGCCTCTCTTTGGTGTACTGGGAGGGAAGGAGCTCCTCTTCGCTGCAGCAGCGGGGAAAGGCGAGGGGCAGAGCGGCGACGGTGGGAAGCAGGGTGGGAGAGGAGCACAAGGAGAGGAGAGACTCTTTGGGGCATGGAGTTTCTCGTCCCTTCACCTTGCTCCACAGAGAAAGAGGAGGTGAGGTTGCAACAAGCTGCAGCAGGGTTGGTACAGCTGGTGCTCAGTACTGCTTTGGGGGCAGCCGGGACAGGATGGGCCTTGCCTCCTCTTCCTCTGTGGAGCAAGGTGAAGGGACGAGAAACTCTGTGCCCCAAAGAGTCTCTCCTCTCTTGGTGCTCCTCTCCTGCTTTGCTCCTTGCCTTTCCCCGCTGCTGCAGCGAAGGGGAGCTCCTTCCCTCCCAGAACACCACAGAGAGGCCCCAGCCTGCCCCAGCACCCGGAGGGAGGTGACAGGCAGGCAGGCAGCTCCATGCTCACCTCACAAAGGTGTGTGTGGCCTCTTCTTGGCTCTGCTCGCAGCTCCAGCTCAGCTCTAGCGTGCAGGGCACCTCCGGCCAAGGCACAGGCAGCAGCGCCAGCCATGGGGCCCAGCCCAGACGCTGCCGCCATCTCTGCCGCCTCTCCTCCTGCTGCCGCTGGCATTTGCCCCCCAGGTTCTCCAGGGTCGCTTCCAGGGCGGCACAGTCCGGGGGGGGGGGCGGCTGCAGCTTGTCCTGCTTGGTGGGGGCAGAGGGAGGAAGGTATGAAGGAGTCAGGAGAATAAAAAAAAAAAAGGCAAGGCCAGCAGGAGGTTTTTGGCCTCTTTCTTGCTCCTGCTTGCTCTCTCCTTTTTTTTTTTTTTGTTTGTTTGTTTTTTGCAGGAGGAGGGTTAGGATGGGGGCCCGTGCACCTGTGGGCCCCCCGCAGATGCTGATTTGGCGGTATGGTTAAACCGACCCTGCATGCACAAGTTCTTTTTATAATGAGAAAGTTCTCTGAGCGATGGATTTTAATCTTTCCTGATAGTACAATTCTTTCTGAATGGTCCAGGCATCTATGTGTCTGTCTGTCTGTCCAGCTCTCTCCCTGTCTCAGTTGTCCTCCATTTGTAAAATGGCTTACTTCACAGTGTTGTTGAGGAATGATAATAAAGGAATTTGGGGCATACTAGGGTTGCTTCAAAAAATGTAGAAGAATAATTATCATTTAGAGGAAATTGTAACATATTTAGCTTTTGAGAACTAAATTCAATTTTAGTTACTGTCACTAAAAAACCCTGTTTTGTTCCACTGGTCAATTGTTCCACTGGTCAACAAACGCTGACCCATAAATGAGCTCCCAGCTAGCATTGCTTTCAGAGTATGAATGTTTGTTGTGGAGCTTTCAGACAGCCAGGTTAAGCCTGGTATTAATAATCCAAGATTGCAGTGTGTGGTTCCTTAAAATAATAATATAAAATAAAATAAAATAAAATAAATAAAATAAAATAAAATAAAATAAAATAAAATAAAATAAAATAAAATAAAATAAAAAAAATAAAAAAATAAAATAAAATAAAAATAAAATAAAAATAAAATAAAAATAAAATAAATATAAAATAAATATAAAATAAATATAAAATATAATGCATTATAAGGCCACCTGATGTTGCATGCCAGGTGCTCATAGAATTGGAAGGGGCCCTATGGGCCATCAGGTCCAGCCTCCTGCTGCCTAACCATTCTTATTGTCTAATGTTCAATCAAAATCTACTCTTAACTTAAAACCATTAGACCTAGTTCTACCCTCTGAGGCAGCAGAGAACAAGCCTCCTCTACCCTTTGTAGCAATCCTTGAGATATTTAAACAGTGTGATCATGTCTCCTCTCAGTCTTCCCTTCACCAAACTGAACCTGTCCAGCGCCTTACATTTTTCCTCTTGGAGGAAATTCCCTTGTGTGGCTATATTCCTCTGCTCCATCCACTGAATTGCCCTTTACATTGTTGTGTGCCTTCAAGTCATTTCTGACTTATGGTGACCCTAAGACCCTATCACAGGGTTTTCTTGGCATATTTGTTCAGAGTAAATTTACCAGTGCATTCTTCTGAGGCTTGTATGTGACTTACCCAAGGTCACCCAGTGGGTTTCCATGGCTGAGCAGGGATTGAATCCTGGTCTCCAGAGTAGTAGTCCAATGCTCAAACCACTATACCATGCTGGCTCATAATGGTGCTCTTACCTGACTAATAAAAATGGAGTAAAATAGTTCCCTTTGGGGGCTGATTAGGTTTGCTTATATAAATGTAGCTTATTAGTTATTTTAAAATAGTAGAATGAAGATGCAGCATTACCAAATGGCTCTAACTACTATGGGCACTCAGAGGTTAACTGGATGTAAATTACATTTCAGCACCATCTTAATATATCTACATCCAAGAAGTCAGCTATCAGGATTTCTGCTTCTGCTTTTAATAAGCCCCCTGGATTCTCTACTGCAAACAGAATAGTTTTCTTTATTTAAGTAAGGTTTAATGATAGTATTAGTGTTGGAATAGTCTCTCTGGGCAACATGTTAGAGAAAACAGCAAGCTGCTTTCCACACTGGCTTAATTCTGGATGTATTGAAAATTGTAGTTCTGTTGGCTTGAATGGAAGCAAAATAAATACGTCTAAAATCCAACTCTTGAGGATCTCTGGAGGTGGGCTTCCAATCACTACCACCTTGTAGAAATATTTCGCACTCAAGTAGCCTTATATTAATTTAAAAGAGGGTGATGATGATACCAAATATTCTAAAACTCATAAGAATGAGAATATGCCTTGCAAACACCCGTGGGTAGCAAGAGGTTATAAGAAACTGACCACAAACCAATTGTACTGTGTAGACTCTCATGCACTATTTTAAGAAATGTTGGTTTTGAGGCTGTGGAACCACGCACTGTGCTGAAATCCAGGCAGCCTGTTTATTTCTGGAAGTTTAGCTAAAAGAGGGAAAACATTTTATTGCCTCTTGAAAGGTGCTTCAGATGTTCATTATCCTCATGCTGTGACTTTATCAATTTGATTTTATGTGGAGAGTTTGGGATAATACATGTATACAACTTTCATATAATAAAGTGAAAATTCATGTTTGGATTGGTTCTCTTAACTTACTTTACCTGCTTAGTCAATCCTTTTAATAATACTCCTCTTGAACAGACAATCCTAATGCAATTTGGTTCTCTTTATTAGCTTTGTTGATCAGGAAGATAGCAACAGGCATCCTTCACACATAATAACTTGGGAAGAACCCAAACTTCTATGGATCCCTAATGAAAGAAATGATTAATGAACTAAATAGCCGAGACAACTTTGGATGAATTATGACGGCAGACCCTGTAGAATGGCATTTTGACCTTTATTGTAATTATTGCTGGTTTTGATTATTAACATTTGATTATTAAAGCTCGTTACTGTTAAAAGGGAAAATTCACATGTTCAGCAAAGGATACTGATTTTTCTCTGCAAAGCTGTTCTCTCTGCCATGCTGACATGTTGTTTTTGTTGTTGTTGTGTTTAATGCAAAAGCTAGCCATTGCAAATGGCCCCCTGTGAAAAACCGGGTTACCATATACACCAGAACAAACATATAGTGCATGTGACCAAAAAAAAGAAAAAAAAGCCATGCTACTCCACAAGATTTGGTGTCTTTCTTTTGGACATGCAAAAAAGAACTTAGGGGCAATTTTCTTTCCCAGTTGTTTAGGAGTTTGTTCCTTTGAGAAGTCTGTCCTGGTCAATGTGTCCAAAATTTTGGTGATTGTCAAGCAAAGGAAGCAATGATGGCCAACTTCATTTCCATCTATAACATGTACAGACCAAAGAATGTGATGTGGAAATTTTGTGCTTCTCGAGCTGTCAGTTATAGAGGTCCAGTTGGCCTCATCTGCATTTCTGGATAGGAATTCCTTTCCTGAGTTTGACAAGAACCCAGTAGATTCACAGTACTGATTTTGCTGCAGAAAATGTCAGTTGGCACTTAATTCTATTTTGAATGGGAACACTATATGTGAATCATGGAAAATGTCACACATAATTTTAATTTTAAAACCAGAGAAGGACACAGAAGAAATTGATTCATTTCATCCAATTTCTCTTATTAATCAAGATTTTAAAATCTTTTCTGCCATCTTGACAAACAGTTTGAAATCTGTTGCAGGAAACTACATAGAACTAGACCAATTCAGCTTTCTTAAACACTGACAAATTGCTGACCTAATTAGAAAGCTCCTCAATGTCATTCATTATGCTTCAGTTTACAGGCAGGTCCCAGTAACAACAGCTTCATAGGACTCAGCCAAGGCCTTTGACAAAATAGAATGGCAATATATTTTACAACTGTGTTTAGCCATGGATATGGGAGAAAAAAATTATTAAAGTTATCTCCAACATGTATAAAGATTATCAAGCCATCATGAATACTAACCAGGCTCAGATCCAATTCAGATAAGCAGGGGAACTCATCAGGGGTGCTCTTTGTCTCCACTTCTGTTTACTCTACCCATGGACCCCTGGTGAGCACAGTCAGGCAGAACATAGAGATTACTGGCATAAAAACAGAAAATTCTAAATCTCTCCTCTTTTGCTGATGACCTAGCAGTTTCCACAGCCAAACCTACAATTGGTCTAACTAAAGTACATTTTTAAATTACAAGAATTTGGAGAAATATCAGGCATTATAGTCATTAAAGCAAAGTCAAAACTTCTTTGTTTAAATGTATCAAAGATTCAGAAATTTTACTTGTCCAAAACATTGGACATAGCTTTCTGTACTAAGTTCATGAGTTAATATACCAAGCCGACTGGAAAATACATTTTCTTACAATTTTAAGTCTTAATTTAGAGAACTAAAACAAAAAATATTGCCAAATGGAAAAAGCTAAAGCTTTCAAAGAATGTACTATACAGAAGCTTTTCTTATTAGGCAAATGCTAAGAATAATTCACCACAATAATGCGCATGCCTGGATAAAAATGGAATGTGAAAATTTTAAATTTCAGTGGATAAGAGGATTTGCATTCTAGAAATTTAAACACAGACACCTACATCTAATACAAAATCCTTTTCTAAATAACATTTTCAAGATATGGAATAAATGGAGAGATAAACTTATATGACACCATCACCATTGATCCCAATTGTATGTCATCCCTTATTTTATCATCAAGATGTATTTAACTTGCTCAAAGGGCAGGGGCGGGGAAAGGACTATATAGACGACTAGACTTGTATATAAAAGCTAAACGTAAGCCTGGCAAACAAATCCAAGACCATGAAGTCGAAGGCTTTCACAGCCGGCATCTATAGATTTTCCGTGGTTTTTTTCTAGGCTGTGAGGCCGTGATCTGGAAGATTTTATTCCTGATGTTTCGCCTGCATCTTCAGAGATCCAGCCACAGATGCAGGTAAAACGTCAGGAATAAACTCTTCCAGATCATGGCCTCACAGCATGGAAAACCCCCACAGATAATCCAAGATCAATTAGCTGCAATTAAACAAATGTGGATCCAAATACATCAGGTGCTCTACTTTATCTCCAGATCAGACATAAAAACATAGATGCAGCGTCCTCTAAGCAAATGTGAAATATTAATACAAAATTCCCAAACAAACAAACATTAAAAGTTTAGTATCAAAAATTTATAATCTGTTGATTGAATGCCCAGACCCTGATACTACATACAAATGTGGCAAGTGTTAAATGGAAAACATTACAAAAAAGCCTTCCAATAAAATCTGTATCTTCCCGTAAGAGAGAACATGCTTTAAAAATAGTATGTGGTTGGTATCTAACCCCAGTAAATATGAAATATATAGACAAACTCTCATTTAACAAATGTTGGAGAAACTGTGAGGCATTGGGTGCATTTCAGTATATTCAATGGGAGTGTTCCAGTACCGTATTTATGAATTGTGGGAAAAGATGTTTCTAATAATGAATCGAATTACAAACCAAGCAGTTCCTGATGACTGAAAAATAGGATTTCTCTCCATATTTTGTGACAATTGTGAGGCATTGAATCATAAAGATCTGAGAACATTTATTTATTTATTTGCTGCAAGATTGATAATAGCTCAGTATTGGGGTGAAAACTGGCTGGCTTTTCTTCGCAAACGAAGATTCAGGAAAGACTCATCCCGCGCTTTCTGCAAGCGCGCTGATGCCTAAAAAGGCCAATCCGAGATAGACAAGTCCGGTTGCAAAAAGCACAGCAGAAGGTCTCCTTGGGTGATGTTTTTGGGTTGTGATTCTTTCTGCATTGTCGCATCTCTTTAATTGAAGCCTGATATATATATAAAAAAATTGGAAATATCACTTACGGAAAAGCTGACATCTTCTATATAAGATAATAGAAATGACCAGTCAGAACTAAGCTTCTTTTCAACATAATTTCTTGTTATTAATTTAATCAATGACAGCAGGGAGTTTCCACCTCCTCCACAGTCATATTTGGACATATGGAGAGATGTTTTAGTAGAATGGTAAATTTATTGTTATTTTCCCATGCTGTGAACTAAAGATTTCATATAAGCCTTGAAAATTAACTTTTGGGGAAAATAATACGCAATGCCTGGTGAGTTTTTTGTTTGTTCTGTTTTAAAAAATAGTTACATTATGCCATTATGTCATATTGTTAATAACATAATAATTTTTTTAGAAAACAGAATTTTTATTCAGTTATCCCCTTTATGTTTGATTTTTGCTGATTTGTGTTGTTATGTGATGCTGCATTACCACCACTTTTCAGGTTATTGCCTTGATTAAACTTCACTTGAGCCGTAATCCTATATAAAGCCTGGACCCTTACACCCAGTACTTCAGAGAAATGACGTAAAACATATAATTTGGCAGATGACATACAACTTGCCGCAAGAAAGGCTTGAGCATAAATGCCATGTCCCTTATTGCATCCTTGGCGGCCCTATCTCTTTGCCTGTTTTTCACACCTAGTCACTCTTATTTCTGTTTCTTCCCTGGTCTTACCTTCTGACTTCCTTTCTTTCCCTCTCTGTAGGCTCTGATGTTCTTTACATTGGTCCAGTGAAAGGTGAGCCCTATGTGGGTAGGACTTCTCATCTTCTGTGATTTTCTTTGGCCTGCTTTCCTTCCTCTCTAATCTATTTGAATCTGAAGATCCTTACGCAGCAGAACCTTCTTTAGTAACTTTCTCCCTTCTCCTTGTCCCACACTGACATTCTTTAGACCTTCATTGTGAAGTGTGGGAATGAGGCACCGGGCCTTGTGTTTCAGTTTGGCAAGTATTTAGTATAAAGTGATGTTAAAATACGCATAAAGTTGATTTGGACATTTTTTATCTGAAGTGCGGGATCAAAAGAGCATATTATGTGCATTCCTGCATTCTGCATGCTTGATGTAATGAGCAAAGTTCATTCCTGGAAATCTCTGAGCTACAGCAGTCATTTGGAGGTGCAAATTCCTGCTTTATACATTGTGTAAATGGGACTCTGATGTTCCTGTCACTTACATAAGACAAGCTCTGCTGAATCAGGGAACCCTGGTGGCACAGTGGATAAATGCCAGTACTGGAAGATCCCAAGGGCTCCAAGGTTCATTCAGCCTTCTGTCCTTTAGTACGTTAGTAAAATGAGTACTTGGCTTGTGGGGGCAATTAGCTAACACACATTGGAAACCTCTTGAAGAGTGCCTAGTGCGCTATAAAAGTGGTGTAGATGTGTAGGTGCTATCGCTTAACAATTTGTAAGTCGCTCTGATAGCTTTCATGGCTGAAGAGCGGGGTATAAATACCTTAAAATGAATGAATGAATGAATGAAATCGCTATCTAGGTCAGCATTATTTTTCTATAGTCACTGAGCAGGTGCTTATAGGGAGCTCCTAAGTGAGACCGGAACAGTAACACTCTCTGCTTGTGTTCCCTTCTCTGCTCTTGAAGGGAAGATACATATAGCCATCTGTTTCTGTTGAGTCCCTTAGCTATTAAGCTGTTGGGGGCTGCAAGGTTCCATCTTATCCACCCACTGCTTGTAATATCTATATAAAGCTGCTGGGTGAAGTCATTAGGACTTTTGGGGTTGGGTGCCATTAGTATGCTGATATCGCTCAGCTCTACTTCTCCTTGTCATCGGACTTAGCAGGGGCTGCGCACGTAGTAGACCAGCGCCTGGGTGTTCTAATAGGTTGCTGAGGGCTCTGAGTATTGGCAGAGATTCAGATCACTGTCAGAAAAGGGGTTTCCCAAATGTTGGGAAGGAGAAATGTGGGTGCTGTGAGAGTCTTCACAGTTTGGAACTTCTGTGCAAAAACAAAAAGAATGACATTTTCTCTACAGGAACATTATTTTCTGCATATAAAATTGTGTTTTCTGTACAGGAGCTAGCAAGAAGATTGTTTTTTGTGCAGAAAATAACATTCCTGTCCAGAAAATCACGTCTGCTTGGCAAAATCAAAATCTTGACACAATCTCAACTGTAGGCAATCTTCAAAAGTGGCATAGTTTTCAAGGACTTTCTTGCAGTGAGGGGGAAATGGATTAAACTATTTGTTGTTTCCTATAATTTCAATAATGAAATTAATGAAGATAAGATTCCAGGGCCAATAAACTGAAGGTGAATCCAAATAGAATGGAGACTTGGTGGATTGATGGTTCTCTCATCCAGGAAGTGGGTAAACAGCTCTTCCTGGACACAGTGCATTTCCCACAAGGGAAGAGGAGCCCAACTTGGGAGTATTTCCAGACCCATCTTTGTGGCTTGGAGTGCTTGGGATCAGCTTTTATTGGTCTGCCAGTTATGGCCTTTTCTGAACAGGGATTGGCAGCATCAGTCTTAAGGGAACGCACTGGCTGCCAGTACCTTTCTGGTCTGAATTCAGGATGCTGGTGATGATGTTTAAAATCCTAAAATGGCTTGGAAGCTCAATACTTAAAGGAGTGCCTCTCCCTATATACGTCTACCCAGAGACTGATGTCTCCCTCATCTGTGATCCATGGAGGGTCAATGCACTGTGTGAGGACATGGAGGAGGGTCTTCTCAGCTGTGGCACCCCAGTTGTAGAACGTTCAGATTGTCATCATTTTGGTGTCAAGTAAATCAACACGGCTGTTAAAGCCTTTGGGGCCTAACTGATTTATTCCAAAGTGTCCAGATGCATGGTTTTAAACTGTTCTAAAGTTTTAAACCTGCTTTAACCTGTTAGATTGTTTAATAAGCTTTTCATATGTTAACATTATTTTTGTTTTAAATTGTTTTAAACTGTTTAAGTTGATTTTACTGTACGGTGACGTGAGAGTTCACGATATAGGGTGGGTATAATATATTTTAATAAATAAATAATGAAATCAATAATCTTGATCCTCCAGAAATGTGTCTAATGCTCTTCTAAAGCTGTCCAAGTGGGCCACCGTGGCTGTATTTTATGATAGCAAATGACATTTGTTTAAATGTGTACTGTGTGAAGAAGTACCACCTTTGGTCTGTCCTGAATCTGCCACTGTTCAGGTCTCCTGGATGACACTGGGTTCTATTACTGAGAAAGAGAAAAGACTTTTCCTTCTCCACTTGACCTACCTTGTGTATCATTTTAGGTACCTGTACTATTTCCTCCCTTACTTAGTGTCTAAGCCTTTTCAAAAGCCTTTTTAAAAGTCAAACAGTGCTTCCCTTCTGATCACTCCACCCATATTCTTGTTTATGCTCTTGGGGAGCTCTGAAAAAGAAATAAGATATGACTTGCCTTTCCAGAAGCCCTCTTGACTCTTTTCCACCAAGATTTGTTCTTCTCGTGTCCCTGCACTCTTGTTCTTTGCCATATTGGAATCTTCTCCCCCCACCCCCCTGGCCATATTTGCAGCATTTGCTAAAAATGTTGAGTTGTTGGGCTCTTTAATTTTTATTTTTTTAATGTTGTGTTCAGTGAACCAAGCATTGAATGCAAACTGTATTCTAACACTGTGTTTCCCTCCAATTTAGGGAGCATTTATTCGAGTCCAGGACTTTACAGCAAAACCATGACACCAACCTATGATTCTCATGATGGGAGCCCCTTGTCACCAACCTCAGCTTGGTTTGGTGATAGTGCATTATCAGAAGGGAATCCAGGTATACTTGCTGTCAGCCAGCCAATCACCTCACCAGAAATCTTAGCCAAAATGTATAAGCCACAGACACTTTTGGATAAGGCCAAGATCAACCAAGGGTAGGTCTTGAGAGCTTATTTTAGCAGCTTGACTTCAAAAAACAAAACAAAAAAACATTCTTCTGTAATAACTAAGCCAGCACTTGCTTTTTTGTATTGGTAGGTGGCTTGATTCTTCAAGGTCACTTATGGAACAAGATGTGAAGGAGAATGAAGCATTACTTCTCCGGTTCAAGTACTACAGCTTCTTTGATTTGAATCCTAAGGTACACAGTTGTGTTTGCTAGATTATGGTCTTTAGTATTTCATGTGAATGTGAGAATGACAGATAGACCCATGTGTATTCTGATGGTGGTAGTTCAGCAGGAATAGCTGAAGTGTCTCACACCTGTTACTAACCCATAGGCCTGGCTGGAAACAAAATGTGCTCTACTTGTTACATGACACTATCAGGTTTGTATTTAGGTAGATAGATCATAGAATCTTAATAAAAGGGCCATGGGGGCCACTGGTATAATACCCCCCCATCATGCAGGAACACACCAAGGAGTGTGTGTGTCAAATAAGTCAACTGACTATATCAAATGCAGACAAACTATATTTTAAAAATTACCATGTATAACAAGAAAAGAAAAGGAATGCTGTCATGTTACTACTTTCCATTCCTTTCTCCCCCTTAAAACTGGCTGCTTCAGCTTGCAAAAAGGGCAGCCTACTGAGCCACTAGCTGGTTAGAACCTTGCAGAAGAAACTTCAGTTTGTCCTCAATGTCCCAGTCTCCCCTGTGCCTAAAATAAGGAGATAAATACAATTCTCTAGGAGTGGAATACAACCAACATTCCATTAAATAGTGGGCCAGATCTGACACTTCAGTTGCACCTCATAGACAGTAGAAAGTACCATGTAATTCTGCACTTGGATTAAATTAATTTGTCTAATTTGTTTTGAATTTGTCTTGTGGGGATGGGGCAGAATCTGATCTTCAGTTTAGCAAAAGAATTTGACTTTTTTTTTAGCCATAAGAGAAAAATGCAAAGTGATTGTGAACTAAAGAAAAACAGCCCCTATAGCCTGAAGAGGAGATTGCTTTGGGCAAGTCAGTGCCTGCTAGGCTGTCCCTCTTCTTACAACTGGAAATGGAACAATGATTGTCTGGAAAGTGGGCCATTGGCTAATTAATTTTCGTTGCATGATAGGGTTAGAAGGGGCACTTTGCACCCGGAGTCATACAGCGCTGGTCGCCCACAGGCATGAGAATACCTGCTCAAATATGTACTGTTGATTGTTCACATAGATTAACGTGATCAGTACAGCAATCATAATTTGAAGACCACCTATTATAGGATGTTACTCTTGAAACACTCCATCCTGCTATATCTGGAAGGCAGTATACCAACTCAATGCTGTTAAGACACAGCTTAATTGAGTATGAGGCTAGTAAAAACAAGGTTGGGAAACCAATTGTTGGAATAGGAGGTTTCCTTTGAGGTGAAACTAATGATTGACTATTGAGGTTTGCAGATGTATGTAGTAGCTCCTAGTGGGCAAGAAGCTTTATATCTCACAGCCCTCACTTTTCTGGGCAGTTGAACAAACATTGGTATTTCAAGTTGGCATAGCATTTGGCCAGCAAGTAGAAAGTGAGGTGTTAAGCAGGCTTACAAGATAATTTGTCAGGGTTCATTTCTCAGTTACAAAAAGTCATAGGCAGGATTCTGTACCAACACTTTTGGTTATGTCCTGACAGTATGATGCAATCAGAATCAACCAGCTGTATGAACAGTCAAAATGGGCTATTCTATTGGAAGAAATAGAGTGCACGGAGGAGGAGATGATGATGTTTGCAGCATTACAGGTGAGTGGGGGATCCAAATATTCTTTTTGACATGTTGGGTTTCACTGTCTTAGCATACCATATATACTTGTATACGTTGAAATTTTTTTGCCAAAAAATTGACCCGAAAAACGTAGGCTTACTTATCCACAGGTCAGTGCTGGAAACAGATTATGGTAATGCCGGCTGGATGAGCCCTGTGCTCCCTGCTATTTTGGACACTTGAGGTGAATAGAGTGGTGGCAGCCATTTTGCATAGGGGCTTACTGTATAAACCTCTCAAGACTTGGCAGTCTCTTTGCAAGCCTCACGAGGTGAGGCTTATACAGCAAGCCCTTATTAAAAATGGCCACCACAAACATGAAGTGAAGCTTATATAGTAAGCCCTTATTTAAAATGGCTGCTGCTGCTCCGCTCCACCTCAAGCACCCAAAATGGCAGGCGTGCTGCATTCTTCAGGCTCTTGCATGTTGCTGCTGAAAGCCACTCAAGCAGAAAAAGAAGAAGGGAGGGCTGTCTTTCTTTCTCTGGTTTGGGCAAAGGAGGGGCAATGGGGTGGGAACGGTAATTCCACGCCCTTTTACGCCAAGAGGGGCTTCTCACCTCTGCCTCTTGCCACTGCCTTTGTGCTGGGTCCCTAATAGAGGCAGGTTGCTTTCCTTGCTCTTCTCCTCTTCCCCCATTTTTTCAGGCTGCGTTCTCATTCTTTTTCCTCATTGATATTCCTTTCCCTATCTCCATTTGTATAGCTGTAGACATTTTAAGATCAGCAATGCAATTTACACCCCCACCACCACTTGTAACCCCTCAAATGAACAGATACTCTCCTTCTCTTTATCTAAGTACGTTCCCTTTATTTTTAAAAGGAGAAGAAAAGATGTGTTTGTTACATGCCCCTATGTTTTACCCTTGACTTATCCACGGGTCATAGCAAAATTAATAATTTTGGCCCCAGAACCTCCCCTTGACTTACACATGAGGTTGCCTTATACATGAGTATATATGGTATCTTAGACTCACAGAAAGTGCTGGAGTCTTTGGTAAATGGAGTTTTGTGTTGCCCCATAGTCTTTTGGAAGCTAGAATGTTTTGTTCTAACAAGCCTTGGCATACTTCCCATTCTGCAGAGTTTGCTTGAACCTTTTTAGGTAATTTAAAATAGATTTGACTCCTTGCTATGTCTCATGCAATGGAATTTGGATTCACTTTCACAAACAAGTTTGTATCCATCTTTACTTTTTGTTGGCTTTTAAACAAATGACAAGTACATTAGGTGCTGAACCCAAGGATCTGGCCCTGAGCCTCTCAAACAGCTGGTGATAATCTCTGGGTTTCCCAGAAACAACTTTCTCTCCTCCCTTTCCATGTTTTTCTGGGGGGTGGGGGAGAAAGCAGAGTGCAATGTGCCGTACTTGGTGTACAGATATGCACCTGTAAACACTATGCTAACTCATAGTAGTGTTTTTATGATATTGTCCTAATGTCTCTTATTTTGCCCTCTCCCCTCATCTTTAAATAACGGTTGTTTTATTCTCATGCTGACCTACCTTGCTATTCCTTAAATAAATTGTTTGATTATTATCCCTGGTTTCAGACGTTGATACTGAGCAGTCACAGCAATCTAAAATTACCCTAGAACTGGAAAGGAGACAGTTGGAAACCACTTCAGGTTGTCCCTTAATCAAATGCTTTTTTCATAGTTGCAAACTAAAGTAGTCATTTGAAAGCCATTTTTCTTTCCAAGGTAGAACAAACATTTCTTGAGTAAAACTGAGTGGGGTATTTTCATGTACTTTACCAGAGATTATTACACAGTTAGTAGCTTCCTTGCTCAGTCAGTTAGAACATGTCCTATGTTTAGAGTTATTGGTCAGAAAAAAATTAGAGATGTGGAAAGAAGAGGCATTGTGAAGATTTCCTTTTGCATATCTTTCTGGACAATATTTTTAACATATGTCCTGGTGCCATGCCTTTCATGATGTTATAAAGGAGCCTCGCTACTCAGGTCCTCTTCTCCATTTTCTGTATGCTTGCTGTAAGATGAAAAGAGAGAACCAGAGGTATAAAATTATTCATGCAACAATGAGTGTTGCAGCTATGATCAAACATGTAAACCAAGAAAAATGTGTGGGTACCTGTACAACATTGGCTATCTTCTGACTATAAAATACATTTATAATAATTTATGGTCTAACTCAGAGGTGGGAACCTGTGGTCTTTCAGATGCTGTTGAATTAAAGTTCCCATTATCCCTGGCCCCTGGTCCTAGCAGATGGGGCTGAGGGACTTGGACCCCGACAAAACATGGAGGCTGCAGGTTCCCTACTCCTGATAGAAACAGTGTTATTGATACTGTAATTTAATTGCCAAGTCTGAGTGTGTCAGAAAGGTTTTTTTTTACCTTGTGTTTACATACACTGGAGAGCAACAAGTAGAAAACAAGGGATGTAGCTGAATTTATATTTATTTATTTATAGCCCATCTTTCTCCCAATAATGGGACTCAAGGTGGCTAACAACATATTTAAAAACAATACATATTAAAATTATGCAAAGCCACTAATAAAAATATAAATATAAGAATTATTGAAAAAAGCTAACAGTGTAGCAATTTATAAAGTTAAAACATTAAAAACACAAACATTCGTTAAAAGACCATATACAAACATTAAAAACAGCACTGCACAGCATTAAAACCCAATCCCAGGCTTTGTGTAGGCTTTGTGTTCAGAAAAAAATTAACATAGGCTCACCCACTCCAGCATCAATCTCCTGCCATGCTTCATTACAAAGCAGCTTCACAGGTAAATGCCCAGCAATAATTTAAAAAAAAATCTTCAACTTCCCTCTATTCCAGATGCAAGGTGAGTGTGAAGAGGTTTTGGGGAGTTAGATTTGGCCATCTGACTGGAATGCACATTGCCTGTCCTTAGTCAGTGTGGTTTGACTCACTGTGGTCTTTATTAGGCTCTTCCATCCATTTCTTTAGTGACCCTCCTGGTTTTCAACTACTTTATTTCAGTACCATATCAATAAGCTATCAATCATGTCATCAGAAAATCACTTAAACAACAGTGACAAAGAAGTTGATGAAGTTGATGCTGCTCTTTCTGACCTGGAGATTACCCTTGAAGGCGGGAAGACCTCCACAATTCTGGTAAGAGCTGGAAGTGGGAACTTGGACTTGCCCCAAAGAAGCATTCCTCTATTGAAGTTGTGAGATAAACTGTGTGGAATGGTGTAGGAGCTAGGCAATAGTAAGTCAGGCTGATAGATTTGGATGTGAAGTTGGAGACCAGCTCAGTCCCCAGTAGAGAACATATTTCTCAGATGGAAAGGGGCATCCCAAAGGCAGCTGTTTGGCCACTGTGGGAGCACAGTGCTGAGGTAGGTAGCATTAGACTGGTCTGATCAGGATTCTTCTTACATTCTTAAGGAGGAGCCAGGCCAGAAAGTTATGGGATTCAGTGTCAAAGCCACTGGCCTCTTCCATTGCCTGACTACCTGCTAAATTGATAGCTGCAGTACCACTAGCTGTCCATAGTAGTGCAGTGCAGACGTTTAGAGGAAGAAGCACCTCCCTCTAGCAAGCTATCATAGTAGCACAGAAGTAATTTATTAAGTGTATCTTTTGCCAGCTTTCCTAGTCTAGCATAGGGCTTCTTGCAATTCTAGACTGCATTAATAGGTGTATAGTGTCTAGATCAAGGGAAGTAATAGTGCCACTCTATTCTGCTTTGGTCAGACCTCACCTGGAATACTGTGTCCAGTTCTGGGCACCACAATTCAGGAAGGATATTCACAAGCTGGAATGTGTCCGAAGGAGGGTGACCAAAATGGTGAGAGGTCTGGAAGCCATGCCCTATGAGGAGTGGCTTAGGGAGTTGGGTCTGTTCAGTCTGGAGAAGAGGAGGTGAAGAGGTGACATGATAGCCATGTTTTAATATTTGTAGGGATGTCATACTGAGGGTGGAGTCAGCTTGTTTTTGGCTGCTCCTGAGACTAGGACACAGAGCAGTGGGTTCAAACTACAGGAAAAGCAATTCCACCTAAACATTAAGAAGAACTTCCTGACAGTAAAAGGTGTTCGGCAATGGAATACACTGCTGCCTGGGAGTGTGGTGGAGTCTCCCTCTTTGAAGGTTTTTAATCAGAGGCTGGATGGCCATCTGACGGGAATGATTTGATTGTATATTCCTGCATGGCAGGGGGTTGGTCTGGATGGCCCTTGTGGTCTCCTCCAACTCTATGATTCTTGCCTTTTCCTCATGTCGTCCTAACAACATAAAACTAAAGACCCTAGCTGAGAAGTCTATGGCAGAACTCACACTTTTCCCAGGCATGGGGCAAGACAAATCAGTGGAGGGAGATTTTAGGAGCCCCCATCAAGGGAAAAAACAAGAGCTGCTGAAAGCACACAGTGGATTTATTGGCTTGCAGCTTTGTCCATCAAAATAAAATGAAGCAAAGAAAGGAAGTGTTTCCTATGTGACAGTTAGACAAGGTGAGGAGGATGGGGAGAGCTTGACATAACTCTCATAACCAAGCTATACAGCTGCAATAGATGATGTCTTAAGGGATGAAGTCTTAAGGGAAGAGGTTCTGAGTAGCTTTCCATCCAGTACAAGACTGGTGTAATAGATAACTTAACTGGGACTCTTTAAGTTGTAGTTAATCTCTTTCATAATATATTTCAAAAGTTTGTTCTTCTTCTATAGGTAGGATTTAAATTCAGGCACATGTTTTCCTCAGGGCTCAGCCAGAATGAACCCTGCTCTTTCTGTTGGTGTAAACCCTGTGCCCCCACTGGGGAAGGCTCATCTCAGACACTGAGGACTCTTCCTCTAGAAACACATGCATATTTGGACAGATGGGGAAAGGAAAATATCTGTTGGCTAAGCAAAGCAAAGCTCTGTGTGCGACTCAGTAGCATTCCTTTGCCTGAGATGCAAGAGCCATTGAAATCTGTATCCATTCAGTTCTGCAGTTCCAAGGAATGCCCTCATTAGCTAGAAATGGCAGGGCCCCTCTGGCCTGGGCTCCTGATTTCTCAGCAACTGAAAAAGAACAAATGGCATCTACTGCCAAGGGCAGGGGAAGGGATTGGAGCTGAGCCCTCAAAGCATGGCTGCAGTTCTTCATTGCAGAGCAAAAATATTTTTTTAAGGCAGAAGTGGGGAACTTGTGGTTCTCCTGATCTTGGATGACAGCTCCCACCATCCCTCAACATTGAGTGTGTCAGCTAGGACTGATGGAAGTTGCAGTCTGAGAACATCTGAAAGACCACCCCTCTTTTAAGGGTGCCTCTCTTCTAAGGGCAGTAGCTATAGATATGTTAACAGCCTGATTAAAAAACAAGCACAACTAA
Source organism: Gambelia wislizenii (assembly GCA_030847615.1). Classification (NCBI taxonomy): domain Eukaryota; kingdom Metazoa; phylum Chordata; class Lepidosauria; order Squamata; family Crotaphytidae; genus Gambelia; species Gambelia wislizenii. The sequence goes on along the minus strand of JAUMIR010000001.1, from coordinate 494,699,751 downwards.
AAACATGTTAAAGTTGGTGTTATAGTTAAATTCGCCTATTAAAATAGCAGCTGAATGAAAAACAATTTTAAAACACAGTACACATATGGCCCCCATTCAAGACCTAAACAGCCACTCAGTCGCCAAAAGCCTGCTTGAATGAAGAGGTCTTTGTCAGCAGAAGGATAATAGGGAGGCAGCCATCCCAGTCTCCTTTAAAAGGGAGTTCCACAATGTGGGAGCAGCCACCAAGAAGGCCCTATTTTGTGTCTGCATGAAACATGCCTGTGACAGGACTGAGAAGGGCATCTGATAAATACGAATGTTTACATGGTAAGGCAGGGGTGGCTGCTTCAGTTTGGCAAGAGTCTACTGTATAAAATGTGTCTAAATTTACAGACACCTGAACCATTAAATTGTGCTATAGCAATTAAACTAAGAATCTTTCCTCCTTGATCTGAAAGAATATGAAAAACAGACTATTAGATTTTTCAGATATAAAGCAATAACAGTCCATAGCCAGAATGCCCTCAAGGTTTATTGCTGTAATATTTTTTTAGTCAAGTCTTCTTCTCATCCTTAAACAAGGACATTGCCTTTTTGGAGTAAGTGTGCAACTATTTTAATCATCTTGAGTCACTGTTCCCAAAGGGGGTTGGACTGGATGGCCCTTGTGGTCTCTTCCAGCTCTACAATTCTATGATTCTATACTTCTGAGCCAGCCTGCCCCTGCCAGTACCAAGTTCTTGGTTCTTGTGTCTGAAATGTTAATAGCTACTGTCTTTTCCACAGGGTGACATCACTTCGATCCCAGAGCTTGCTGATTACATTAAAGTATTCAAGTAAGTACACCTGGAAATCTTGAGGGTGGGCGGGAAAAATTAGTGAACCTTAACAATAAACACTGTGTAATGTCCTAGTATCTCTTCTAGTGTCTCAGGACTCCTTTAACTTTCCTTTGAAGCAACCTCTAGTGCATGTACTTAGAAGCAGAATTTTTGCTCATGCTCTTTAATGACTCACACCTACAGTTTATTTTCAGTGCCACTGCTTAGCCATGTGCAACACGTAAACCAGCTAAGAAAACCCCTGAGCATGTGCAGACTAGCTCTTCTTGCCAGTAACAGCAGCCAGTAATCTCTACACTAGTCTGCTTCACATATTCTGATAATTCACTTTGACTAATAAAGTTTTTTGAAGAGTATAGAAAAAGTAATCTGTAATTGTTCTTTTTCGTTCATACATCACTTGGTGATTTGGTCACTGAGGAATGGACTGTCCCACCAGTAAGGTTAAGGGATCTGGGTCTAAGGGTATGATTTACAGCAGTGCTATTCAGACTGGTGGTCTGTGGACTGGTGGTGGTCCTTGAGCCATCTGCTGCCTAGAGAGCTGGCATAATAAGCATAGTACTGGTCCCTGGGACACTGGGGGGAAATTGCCAGCCTGTCACATCAGATTAGCTTAAGAAGCACTGATTTACAGGATGGTTTTCAGACATTGTTTCAGATATTAAATATTGGGTTGGGTCCTTTCCTATTCCAAAAATCAATAGGGAAATAAAAAATATCTCCATATTTCTGTTCCCCTGGCAGCCTCCTCAGCTGTCCTAAAATTAGAGAGTGTGTTGCATAGCTTGAAATATTACTTAAGTACCTTTCTTGGGCTTCAAGACCACATAAATGGATAATAAACATAATTCCAGACAGTTTGCTCTACTTGAGCTGCCAGAAAATACCAGCTTTAGGGTAGATATGCTTGCTATTCTTTAGTCAGATTTATTTTGATTTTTAAAATAAGACTTTTTACTGGGGGGGGGGAGGAAGAGTATTATCTTGGATCAGGGTATGTGGAAACTGGAAACAGTTGCGTCTGGACTTTGACTAATGTTTTGGCAGCTTGAGCTGTCTGTTGCAAAGTAATACCCACCACACTTAAGGATATGACAGAAATTCTTGAATCAGTGCAGAGTCCACCAGGCAGGATAGGTAGATGAAATGAAGAACAGCAGTTGCAGGGGAATGGCCTAGAAAACAGGGGCTGGTTGTTAGAGCCATAGACAATTCACTAAAAAAAAACAACAACACCAAAACCTAATTGTGTGATTAAAAAAAACTGTTTCTTTCCCTGTTGGTCATTTCTTCTTATACTATGAGAGGAGGGGCAGGTTTGACTTCCCGCTTGTTCCTGGGCATTTCCTTTTCTATTTAAATCCCGTTATGCAATCTGACACTTGCCAGAGCTGCAGTTTTAAAGTGGAAGCCTGTGGTGTGAAGAGAATGTTGGCTAAAGGAAAGGAATCTGAGTTTCATTTCCAGCCCTCCATGAAATTTTGAAGGGGGTGGATTATCCTATGAAAACATATGCTACCAACTTCTTTCTCTCAGTTACCTCAAAGGTACCCTTTGCATACTTCTCCTATCTCTGTTTAACTTACCCCACAGGGCTTTTGTGGGAGTAAAATAGACTCCCCTCTATGTACACTGTCCTAGAGGACCTTGTTTAGTGTTAAAACAGAAAATAACATGGAAGAGGAGGGATTGGAGGCAGATACTTTCACAAAAATGCGGTTGAATTACAAGCACAATATGTGTACCACTTCTTGTAAACAGCAGCAGTCAGCAAACTTCCTGCCCTCCAGGAAGAACCTCTCCATATTGATTCATTTGTCAAGGATTTACTGGACAACTGCAGTAGGGTTTTGAAGCGCATTCTAGGATATGGAGCCATGTTGCCCAGGGTCATGGTTTTTGGGTGGTGGGGGGAGTGCAGTATCCATTGACAGCTCATACAAGCCAGAGGCAGAAGAGAAGGATGTAGTAGTGGAGTTGTTGATGATGAAGATATTTGTTTATATTCTCCAAAATGGAGACCCAAGATGGCTTTACAAAAATTAGAACACATCAAACATTTTTTTAAAAAAAGTTATAGTTAAAATATCATTAAATCATCTATACAGGTAAGAACAATTGTAAACATATCCATTAAAAAGGCAAAATTAAAAGCAGTACAGTACATTATTAAAAGTCCTTATAAAACTGTTCCCAAAAGCCCACCAGAATTTTTAATAAGACAAATTTACCTGCCTGTGGAATCACAGCAAGGAAGGATCTGTAATTGCAGGTGGCTTGCGTTTTCACAGAGCCTTACCTGATGTGGTTGACCTTCTTGTCTAGGTTTAGACTCCCTTTTCCAAAACCTAGAAGATTTTCTGGGTTGGGCAGCAGCTTCACAAAAATCAGGCTGTGGTTTATGTTGATGAGATTATTTATCTGTTTGGTTTATGTCCCACCTTTTCCCCAGAATTGGAACTGAAAGTACTATGCAACAAAGATCAAGAGCAGGTACATATTAAAACACAAAAGGTTATACTGTTTAAACAACTAAACAAATTACACAATGGAATTAAACACAACTGAATTAAAATCTATTTAAAAGCACATCAAAAAGACCTCCAGAAAGTGTGAATTCCTTTTCCTGTGAGGTTCCAGGAGTGTCAGTTTACTTTTTGAAGACGTTGATGGCTTTCCCTGCACTGTTGAACATAAAAATAACTCATTTTTCAAAGTTAGAAATGGACCTCTGACCACTTTTCACCTTTTCATTTCTTGGGGGTGGAGGGACCAATATGTGCAGCCCCAGAGGGTCCCAGGACAAGAATATTAGCTCATGAATCCACTTGAGCTGCCCACCCCTGCTTTAAATTGAACTCAACTAGCTGGGCTCCATAGCTTTATATAATCGTTGCATCTATTGGAAGAAAGATTAGAGTGTAGTTCATATTGGTAGCCCAGGATTCAGAGTCTGCCACCACTCCAGTTTCTGAAGATCACGTTGCATGTTGGATATGATGATACATGATAGGCCTAAATCCATTTGTTAATTCCAAGTAGAGTAGACCCATCAAAATAGTGCAACTTACCAAAGTGGTAACTTATCATGTCCCCATTCATTGAGTAGGTGTATTACATCTGGGTGAGAAAAAACTAGATTTAGGCAATTGTATTTATTTATTTATTATTTATTTATTAAAATGGATATTTTCATACCCACTAAAAGAGAAATATGTTTTGAGGGGCAGAAGGAAAGAGAGCCTAGTGCAAATTATGCCCAACCCATGACTTCACATTTGTCACATGCTGGTAATACTCCGTCTATTTCACAGGCCCAAGAAGTTGACACTGAAGGGTTATAAACAGTATTGGTGCACCTTCAAAGATACGTCTATCTCCTGTTACAAGACCAAAGAAGAATCCAATGGGACTCCAGCTCACCAGATGAACTTGAGAGGTAAGTCTTTTCCCACCTCTTGTCTGGGAATGCATTCATCCTTAATGTGTCCTCTTGTTTTTGTTTGTTTGTTTGTTTGTTTGTTTGTTTTGGTTTTGTTTTGTTTTGTTTTTTTGTTAATTCTTCAGCCCTTGGATAAAAGTGGTAAAACTGCCTTTATGCTCACTAACGTAGGCAGGCAGGAGGGCCCCAGAGCCAGAACAAAGAACATGCAGAATGTTCTTTTATGCTGGTGCTGCAGCATAACCTCTGTGGTGGATCAGTTGGAACCATTCCCCCTTCACCCATTCCTGCATTGTGTGGACAGGGGAAAATGTCAGCTTTCTACATATTAAAATCCTCAGGCCATCACAATTGTTGGGTGGAGTTTTGTGCCACATGAGGAGGGGCTTTTTGAAGTTTTAAATCAGGGATTAGGAGAATGTGTAAACCCCCCCCCAATACATTGATAGACTGCAACTCCCATGAGTCCTAGCCAGTGGTGAGGGAATTGCTGTCCAACATCTAGACTGCTACGTGTTTTCTATCCCTGTTTTAAATGCTTCCTGGGATGGAGTTGTATGGGCTGGCATCCCCTTGGTGATGCTGCTTCAACTGCCAGAAGCAAACCTCTGTCCCCATTGCTATTACAAGCACAGCCTCCAAGAGTGAGTTGCTGGAGTTCTAAAGGCAAAAACTTAACCTACATTGAAGCAATAAAGGGTAGCTTGAGGTATTTACCAAGTTAGGTTGGCGGGTACATGTGACAGGGCTTTCTCTGTAGCAGCACCTCAACTGGGGAACTCCCTACCCAAGGAAATAAGGATGGCCCCCAACTCTTCTAGAGTTGGAAGAGACCACGAGGGCCATCCAGTCCAAGCCCCTGCCACGCAGGAAATCACGATCAAAGCATCCCCGACAGATGGCCATCCAGCCTCTGTTTAAAGACCTCCAAGGAAGGAGACCCCACCATGCTCCGAGGGAGTGTGTTCCACTGCCAAACAGTTCTTACTGTCGTTCCTCCTAATGTTGAGGTGGAATCTCTGTTCCTGGAGCTTGCATCCATTGCTCCGTGTTCCAGTCTCTGGAGCAGCAGAAAACAAGCCTGCTCCATCCTCAACGTGACATCCCTTCAAATACTTAAACAGGGCTATCATATCGCCTCTTAACCGTCTTTTTCCCAGGCTAAACATACCCAGCTCCCTAAGTCTCTCCTCATAAGGCATGGTTTCCAGACCTTTCACCATTTTAGTTGCCCTTCTCTGGACATGCTCCAATTTGTCAATATCCTTTTTGAATTGTGGTGCCCAGAACTGGACACAGTATTCTAGGTGAGGTCTGACCAAGGCAGAATAGAGCGGCACTATTACTTCCCTTGATCTAGACACTATAGTTCTAGTGATACAGCCCAAAATCGCATTGGCCTTTTTAGCTGCCGCATCACACTGTTGACTCATGTTCAACTTGTGGTCTACTAGGACTCCTAGATCCCTTTCGCACGTAGTCTCGTTCAGCCAGGTATCTCCCATCCTATATCTATGCATTTCATTTTTCTGCCCTAAGTGCAGTACTTTATATTTCTCCGTATTGAATTTCATTTTGTTAGCTTTGGCCCAGCTCTCCAGTCTATCCAGGTCATTCTGAATTTTGATCCTGTCCTCCAGGGTATTAGCTACTCCTCCTAATTTGGTGTCATCTGCAAATTTGATAAAAATGCCCCTAATTCCCTCATTCAAGTCATTGATAAAGATGTTGAATAGCACTGGGCCCAGGACAGAACCCTGTGGCACCCCACTGCTCACATCTTTCCAAGACGAAGAGGAGCCACTGCTGAGCACCTTTGGGTTCGGCCGGTCAACCAGTTACAAATCCATTGAACAGTTAACTTGTCTAGCCCACATTTTACAAGCTTGTTTGCAAGAATGTCATGGGGAACTTTGTCAAAATCTAGCAGGGAGCCAAAACAGTGCTGTTACGTATGGCATTCAGTGTTTGAAATTGCTGTTTTAACTGATTCGAAACTGGATTCTAGGATTGCTTTTAGGAGTTTTAAAAGAGTATTTTAATGTGTCTCCCTGCCCCCAATGTTTTTGTCTTTATAGTGTTTTAATTGTTTTTTATTTGTTCATTGCCTTGGGAGCCCTTGTGGGCTGGGAGGCGATACTATAAATATATACATACATACATGATATCAAACTTTGTGCTTCACTGCATATATCCTTGGAACAAGCAAAGGAAATCACAGAGGATCTAGATTTATGAAATGAAAATTGTTAGAGCACACAGATAAAAACAAAAATATCTGAGAAACCCAGTTGGCACACAAGTGCATAAGGTGTAAATAATGCTGTTTTATCACACAATAGAATTCCCTTTCTTCAGGCATTTTCCTCCTTTTTCTTTAGTTGCTCCCAGCACATACATACATAGGCATACTTCCTTATTCAAATAGGATCTGCAAGGAATTTATGCTGCATCCGACATTCCTAAGGGTTCCAGCTCTGCTTGTATTCAGCAGTAAAATATTCCAGCTTGCAGGGTTGTGAAACAACAGGCGTTACTCACATCCTTTTTTTTCTCCCCCCCACCCCCAAGCCTTTGAGACAGAAGTGGAGAGGCTGCCAGATGACCTCAGCCTATAGCTACGAGGATGTGAGCTGGGGAAGGGAAGCATGGAATACCTTTTTGGGAGCTTTTTTTAACAGAGCTGCTGTTGCTGACTGGGTTTTAAAAGAATTCTGCAGGAGGAGCTGGAACAAGGCTAAAATTGCTTCCAAGAAAATGAGTACACTTTCAATCAACTGTATTATTACCTTCTGTAGAGGGCTGCGCTAAAAAGGGTCTATTTACAGTCCTCGGAGAAGTGCCCATATTCATTCACACCACGTTACAGATCCAACCACATAAGAGAATTGTTTCTCCATTTCAGTAGCCACCAAAAAGATGTTGAATTGGATAGGGAGGATAGCTCAACTGGAAGAGAAATGGAACAGTTGCATTGCCCCATCTTTCTGTTTCTTGGAGGTTCCATTAGATGAAAGTGTTAAACTGGGCCCACTGAAACCTCTAGGACTGACTAAACCACACAATATATTTAAAATCCCAATGGCTTTGGAGAGACTGGGACATGTCTGTGTTTATCTGGTATCAATCTTTTATGTAGAGGCAATATCAGTGGGAGCACTGATTTCAGTGGAACACACTCCTAGGAGCACACTCCAAGGGCACAATATCTCCAGTCTCTAAGCCCCCTCTCTCTGGCTTTTCTTCGCAAATGAAGATTCAGGAAGGACTCATCCTGCGCTTTCTGCAAGCGCGCTGATGACTAAAAAGGCCAATCCGAGATAAACAAGTCCAGTTGTAAAAAGCACAGCAGAAGGTCTCCTTGGGTGATGTTTTTGGGTTGTGATTCTTTCTGCGTTGTCGTTTCTTTTCAAGACTTATTCTGCGTGAGTTCTCAAATAAGGCTGCAGCATTGTGGATAGTGCGTCTCCATGCTTCCCGATGTGAGGCCAGGGCGGACCACTGTTGGTAATCAATTTGGCCGAGCCTGAGATGTTGTTTCAGGGAGTCTTTGTATCGCTTTTTTGGAGCGCCCCTCTTACGCTGACCCATGGCGAGTTCACCGTAGAGTAGTATTTTTGGGAGGCGATGGTCCAGTGTTCAAACAAATGCAGGTCTGCAACTGTGTAAAGCATGTGTGTGTGCTCTTGTACACAAAATATTTTTGGTTTAGGAATCCTGGCTTTCCTGCTCTTTAAGCATCTGAGTAAATTAATGTTTTCGTCCATGGGTGAAATTTTAAGCTTTCCCCCCTTCATAGAGAAAATCAAAATCCCTTTGCATTATATGACATCCAACTCTGGCAGTGAAGGAAAGAAATATCGTATCATGCTTCAGAGCACTTCTGGAGATTGGATTTTAATGGCTAACACTTTGCCGATGAGCCAGTCCCTTGGTAAACAGAGCCACTGGGGTGATCTTAGGCAATGTTGTTTGTTCTCTGCACCCTTATTCAAACCCTTGAAATAGGAAGTTAAAGGAATCAACATAGATCTTCAAGAGGTGTCTTGTGATTTATTTTTGCATGAGCGGTGGTTATCTTGGTTATTTTTTTAATTCTATGGTGAAATGGCTGATTAATTTTTCTGTGAATTAAATATAGGTTGAATTATTTTATCCAGTTCTCAGAACATTTTTTTAAAATCAGACTAGCTGCTTTGCGTGGTTTGCCTGCTGAACATAGAACCTTACAGCAGCTAATCTGAGACACTTACTAACCATTTGACCCTACTGAGTTCTGGCAGGCTCTCTTTAGCAAAACAAATAGCAGCAGTATAGATTACAGGCAGAGTTTTTCACATTTCAGATGAAAAGGAAGGGGAGGCAGAGTGCCCAGAGCAGAGAATAGAGTTTGCAGGTAGCATCATTAACCCACCACAACAACTATTTTACAAATTAGCCTATCCAGACTTCTCTTTACATGTGGTGCTGGTACATATTAACCAAAGGCCATGGTTATGTCACCATGCCATACTTGTAAGTAGTCTTTGCCAAAAGGCAGGTCCAGAACTTGAGACTTACTGAGGAGAAGACATTACTAGCATAAGCTTTCATGGACATAGGCCACTTCATCAGATGCAAGGCTGTCTTTGAAAGCTTATGCTAGAAATTTCTAGTTTGTCTCTAGATTACTTTATGTATTTTTATGCTAAAACAAACTCTCTTTAAACTGGAAAAGTTACATATTTTAGACTTCAACATCCAGATTTCCCCAGCTATGTGTGGATCACTGTAAGTCTTTCCTAGAGCCCTCAGAAATTTGAGACTTACCATACAGAAAGCATTGTTGATGAGGAGGGAGGGGGGTTGTTTTCCCAGGCACTGCAGCTCTTACCAAGTGTTTCTTTCCCATCCTATCCAAGTATCACTATCTGCTGCCTCTGTGTCCAGGTGGGAATCCAGGCATGAGTCATTCCATCCCTGAACTCTCCTATTCTTGTCCTTGTGCTTTGCCATAAAGATTTCCTACTAACGCTGGACCAAAGGCAGTCCTTCCCTATGCAGTGAAGTCACACACTGCATGAACAGCAAAAGATCTATGCAAAGGATAAAATTTCACGTCTTTTTCACAGGATGTGAAGTGACTCCTGATGTCAACATCTCGGGCCAGAAGTTCAACATAAAACTCTTGATCCCGGTTGCTGAGGGCATGAATGAAATTTGGCTCCGTTGCGATAATGTAAGTTTAAATGGGGTCTGGCTCACGTATGTGTTCAGTTGCGCAGAGGGAGTTGCAGTGGGTGCTGCAGAGCTCTCCTGGACCTTCACAAATCTGAGGCTACCTGTGCACATTTTATTGTGAAGTAGAAGTGAAACGGAGGGCAGTAGTAAAATGGGGGGCTCTCTTCTGATTTGTGGCCTCCCTCCAGGGGCTTTTGCCTCTTAATCTGATCTTATGTTCTGCCTTGGAGCCAAACCAGAACTTTCACTAAATTTATTTTTAAATTTTAAGCTACCTTGAGTACTAATTTAGGAAGAAAGGTGTGATAGTGATGGTGATGACGACTGTATATGCCACCCTTGAGCTCCACGTGGGGTCCCCAGAACTCCTCACAATCTAAGAAAAGCACTGACTTATCCAAACAACAAACAGCAATGCTCTGGGGATCAGGGGGCATCAGAAGCTGATCTGAACAGAGAGATTTTTCTGTAGGTTTGGAGGAAAGTGGTTAAACAGGCCTGCTCCAGATGGGAGTTCTAAGAACCTGGAGGCCACCACTAGAAGGACACCAGATGTGTCTCAAGGGTGGCCGGGTGCCAATCTCCCACAGGCCATCTTAGCAGGCAGGCAGATTTGGGAGGAAAAGGTGCTTCTCGGGCAAAATCAAATAGGGCGGTAAAGACTGACAACCAACATTTTCTGTAGCAGTAAAAGCCATTCTTTTATTAGTAAAACAATATCAAAATATTTAAAATAATAAAATTTACATTAAACGTATTATTAAAAAATTAAAAATAGATAAAAAGCTTTTAAAAAACAATTCAATAAAACCATACAGCACCTTCTAGCCTGTTCTTTAAAAACCGTCTGTTTTAAAAGCCTGCCTGAATAAAAAGGTTTTGACCTGCCACCGGAAGGATAACAGGGAGGGGCCAGTCTGGCATCCCTGGGGAGGGAGTTCCAGAATCTAGGGGCAGCCACCAAAAAGGCCCTCTCTCACATCCCCAACCAACCTTTCTTGAGATGATGGTGGGACTGAGAGAAGGGCCTCTCCTGATGATCTCAGGACCTGGGCTGGTTCATAGAGGGAGATATGGTCTGCCAGATAACCTGGACATGAGCCACATAGGGCTTTATAGGTCTTAACCAGCACTTGGAATTGTGCCTGGAAACAGACTGGCAGCTAGTGGAGCTTCTTTCAACAAGGGGGTGGTATGATCTCTGTAACCTGCCCCACTTAACAGCCTGGCTGCAGCCCTTTGGGGCAGCTCTAGTCTCAAAACTGGGACTCAAAGTAGCTTACAAATTAAAATAAATACAGTATAGTTTAAAACATACAAAATATCAACATTAATATTAAATTAAGCTGTAATTAAACTATTATTATTATTATATTTATTTCTATCCCGGCTTTTTCCTAGTTCAGGACTCAAAGCGGCTTGCAACAAATTAAAAACGTATAGTTAAAAATCCACAAGATACAAAAGTTAAAACGAGATTAATCAAAAAATTAAAACATAAATCATTAAAATGCATGCATTCACCATCTTAACTATTAGCAAGATCCAACATATTATTTTGGTGGGACAGGCCTTAGATATAGCCAGTCATCAAATGCTGATAATATTGGCCTGACTTTGGAGGACTGTAATAATTCACAGGCTTGATCATAGAATCATAGAATTGTAGAGTTGGAAGAGACCATGAGGGCCATCCAGTCCAACCCCCTGCCAAGCAGGAAAACACAATCAAAGCACCCCCGACAGATGGCCATCCAGCCTCTGTTTAAAGACCTCCAAGGAAGGAGATCCTACCATGCTCTGAGGGAGTGTGTTCCACTGTCGAACACCTCTTACTGTCAGAACGTTCCTCCTCATGTTGAGGTGGAATCTCTGTTCCTGGAGCTTGCTTCCATTGCTCCGTGTTCCAGTCTCTGGAGCAGCAGAAAACAAGCTTGCTCTATCCTCAATGTGACACCCCTTCAAATACTTAAACAGGGCTATCATATCGCCTCTTAACTGTCTTTTTTCCAGGCTAAACATACCCAGCTCCCTAAGTCTCTCCTTATAAGGCATGGTTTCCAGACTTTTCACCATTTTAGTTGCCCTTCTCTGGACATGCTCCAAAAGTATTCTAGGTGAGGTCTGACCAAGGCAGAATAGAGCAGCACTATTACTTCCCTTGATCCGGACACTATACTTCTATTGATGCAGATGTTTAGGTTCACCATTAACTTGGATCAACATTTGATTCAAGCACAACATGAATGAAACAGATGACTTCCTGACTTGCAGGTAGTCACATACTGCAATCCTAAGGAACTAGTATGTAAAAGACTGAACAAGTTATAATTCCAAAAATGAACTTAGAAATGCATTGACCAGTAATTGTAAAGGATTTTGTTACTTACTTCTGTAATGGTTTTATTTCTTGTTTGTTCCGTTTTACCTTTTTGGGAAAAGAAATAAAGGATCCATGATGAAACACGTGCTGCTATCTCAGTTTTTGCATATCTAACTTGTGTAAGATGAGCCCTTTTATCTCCTGCTTTGTGGTTAACTGTGCTATATGACAATTTTGTGTTAAGTCCTTGGTGTGTTTTATAGTGTGTATTTTCCAAGATTTTCAGGTTTTGAGCTTTCTAGAATTATTGAAAATAGGATGAAGTAAAACAAAGAGTCTGTCCCAAAGTTACTAATTTTTTTTTTCCTTTCGAATTTGCAGGAAAAACAGTATGCACACTGGATGGCAGCTTGCCGGCTAGCCTCCAAGGGCAAAACCATGGCAGACAGTTCATACAACTTGGAAGTTCAGAACATCTTGTCGTTTTTGAAAATGCAGCATCTGAACCCAGATCCTCAGATAATTAACGAGCAGGTCACAACAGACATCAATCCTGAATGTTTGGTTTCCCCAAGATACCTTAAAAAGTATAAGAACAAGCAGGTATTTAATTTGAAGTCATATTTTGCTGGAGTTTGGGGGTGTGAATGTGACTTCTAATAAACATGAATTATTTTACAAAAAGAAAAACTGAACTCTTATGGGGGAAACTTAACTGCAAGGGGAAACTTAACTATTAAAGGAAGAACGCTTATCTACTCAAGGAAGAAACTCAGCTCTAAAATGGAGCCCATTTACAAGAATGTGGGCAAAGAGGTTTCAGAGATAAAAACACTCAGAGAGACATGTGAAGGGAGAGGGAGGGAGGGGATGCGTGTGAATGTGCTCCCAAATGGACAGTTTTAGGGGCGGACAAGGATGAGCAAGTGGAAGCTCAAGCCAACAAGGCAGAAGTACTTTGGGTGGTGGAATTTGCTGCTCCTGATGGAGAGATTTTAAGTGGTATTGGGCAGGGCTGCATTCTCCCTAAAGGCCAAGTCCATCTGAGGGTCCTTCTAGACTTGTCTCTGATTTAAAAGTACAGGTGGGGCAGTCAGTGAGAGAGCCTGGTAACAACCTCAGTTGGTGCTTCAGCTGCACCTGTATCTAGGAAAGTGGGCCTAGCTTAGTTGCGCAGGTCTGGGCTGGACTGCTGTAATGCTCTACTGTATATTCAAAGGCACAGTCTGTCAATTCTTCCAGCATTCAGCCTGATGGGCCAGCATGCAAGGAATCTTCCTTCCTTCTGCAGTATCTTTCCTGCAGCAGACTAACCTGACCTGTGTAGCATTGTTTGCATCTTTCTTGCAGGAAGCAGGTGCTAATTAAAAACATTATGTCCCAGCAAAGAGTAGTTCACAACCTTCCATTGTTCCATGGCATGGCTTTTTAAAAATACTTCTGCCCCGAAAGACAATAAGGTTCCTTCTGCTCTTTCATTAATAATACTTAATTGTTACTTTGATCTTCTGGGATCAGTCGTTTGAAGCTGTGGAGTCAATAGTCTTACTTCTTTTGTTCAGAGTTTTCATTGTTAAAAAAGTGACCAAACTTGGCAATTACCTGAATGGCGGGTAGAGGTGTTCCTCAACCTGTGTAATTCTGTTTGAACAAGATTGGCTGCAGTGGGTGTTGGGGAAAAAACACCAAGGGGCTAAAAGTAGAAATAAGCAATTTCTGCTTATTACATAAGTTTAGAAGGAAAACAATAGGTGGCAGAATAAACTGGCACCATATACCTGGCCTGCATTACAAATTCCGACCTTGTACCTTTGTGCCCCACAGTAGCCAAAACACATACTGCAGTCATGTATTATTTTGTTAATGCTTTTTGTATGCTACCTCTAAGGGGGAAGCCCCTCTTCAGGCTTCTAGAAATGGATGAACATAGATCACAGTAGTAAAACAATAAACTTAGGAAGTCACTCCTTAATAAAAACTAGGAAAAAAGCTCAAACATGTTGTTCAGTAAAATACAAAATTCCAATAAATATCTTGACATCGGTAGCTAAAGCCATCTCAGTTTGGCAGTCCATAAAATGGTAACGAACGACCAGAGATAACAAATGTGTCTTAAGAGTTCTTCTTAAGGCTTGTAATGACAGGGCCTGGCAGTGTGTTCCACAGCCATGGGTGTGAAGCAGACAGTCCTGCTCCAGACCAAATTTTTTTCGGAAGTTTTGACATTGTGACATACTGTAGATCTCCACACATTTTTATCCCCAAAGATGATAACTTAGATTCCATTGTCCTGCCAACTCCTAAGAAGAAAAATACATTTCTCTGTTTGAAATCTACAACAAGTAGTGTAATTTGTTTAGAAACCACTTGTACATTGTTTAAATCTAATATGTAGTATTCTATGCTATGAATGACTTGTTCTGGCCAAAGGCAAGGCAAGAGAACAGCATGGAAGAGCTAGGGATCTCTTGCCTTGCCAGGGCAGCAGAAGTGGTTAGCCCATTCCTGGATGGCTCCTTCTCTGCTGGAAGAGAATTCTAGCAGTTCATTTCCAGTTGTTTATAAATATTACAGGATCTAAAATAATGTTAAACTCCTATAGAAGTAAAGTAAAACCCACTTCCTAGCGCATAGCAGCCTGGCTGTCCTCAGCAGTGGCATGTGATCAGCTCCAGCAGCTCACCTCAATGTGCAGGAAGGCTAAGATGGGTGAAATGCTCCGTCAAGTAACTATAGTTCCAAACTGTTTTAAGGTTTCAAAAGTTAAAGATTTACACTTGGCTGGTGAAGAAAAACACCACGGGCCATCACTGCAGCTTGTGTAGTAGTGCAGATGTCACAGGATCTGATTGCCCAGTAATGCCTGGGAAGCTGCTGCTGAAATTTCTGAACCATTTGCTAAGGCAGCCCCTCATAAAGTATATTACTGAAGCCTGGACTGAACATCACCGTTGCATAGGTAACTGCTGAGGCACACATACCTTGATTCCACTTCCCAGGTGTCTGTTGGATGGGGCTCATGATATTTGCGCTAGAATTCTGTCGGGGCACTATGCTAGAGTAAAAAACAGTTATAGAAGTGATTGTGTCTTCTGAGATGTTACGTAAAGACAGTCCCTAGTATAGTTAGTTGTTCTGCTTGCACACAGACACATACCAACCTTTTGAGTTGGTGAGCGGGTAGCTGTTTGGCCATTGTGCAACAGGTTGGCCCTTGTTGTGCACCTGTGGCATAC
Organism: Gambelia wislizenii; assembly: GCA_030847615.1. Classification (NCBI taxonomy): domain Eukaryota; kingdom Metazoa; phylum Chordata; class Lepidosauria; order Squamata; family Crotaphytidae; genus Gambelia; species Gambelia wislizenii. The sequence goes on along the minus strand of JAUMIR010000001.1, from coordinate 494,684,700 downwards.
AGTGTATCTTTGCAGGCATATATTTATGCTGTGCTAAAAGTTGTAGGATTTTGGCTTTACTGTTCCTTCTACCCTCCCTTGCTTTAAGTGCCCAGAACTTTGTTGCTTTAAAATCAGAATGTGGTTAGCATGGATGAGAACTGGTGTTTCTATAAGAACTTTAGAACTTTTGTGCATTGTTCGATCAGGGTACAATGAGGTAATTGAAAATCTCTCTCTCTCTCTCTCTCTCTCTCTCTCTCTGGCTTTTCTTCGCAAACGAAGATTCGGGAAGGACTCATCCCGCGCTTTCTGCAAGCGTGCTGATGGCTAAAAAGGCCAATCCGAGATAAACAAGTCCGGTTGCAGAAAGCACAGCAGAAGGTCTCCTTGCGTGATGTTTCCGGGTTGTGATTCTTTCTGCGTTGTCGTTTCTCTTCAAGACTTGTTCGGCATGAGTTCTCAACTAAGGCTGCAGCATTGTGGATAGTGTGTCTCCATGCCTCCTGATGTGAGGCTAGGGCGGACCATTGTTGATGATCAATTTGGCCGAGCCTGAGATGTTGTTTCAGGGAGTCTTTGTATTGCTTTTTTTGGAGCGCCCCTCTTACGCTGACCCATGACAAGTTCACCGTAGAGTAGTATTTTTGGGAGGCGATGGTCCTCCATCCTAGAAACGTGCCCTGCCCAGCACAGCTGTGTTCTCAATATCATGGCCTCAATGCTGGTGATCCCTGCTTGCTCAAGGACAGCAACATTCGTCACATAGTCAGTCCAGTGTATATTTAGGATTGTGCGTAAACAGCGCTGATGAAAGCGTTTGAGGAGTCATAAGTGATGGCGATAGGTGACCCATGTTTCAGACCCATAAAGGAGAATAGACAGTACAATGGCTCTATACACACTGATTTTTGTGCTTCGCCTCAGGTGTTTATTACTCCAGACTCTTTTGTAAAGTCTTCCAAATGCGCTATATGCCTTTCCTACTCTGTGATCAATCTCTTTGTCAATCTTGGCATCTGAGGAGATGATGCTTCCCAGGTAGGTGAACTGCTGAACGGACTTGAGTACTGGTTAAATAAGGCAGGTTCAGTGCTTGGACAGAGGAGCCACAGTTTTTGAAAATGATTGTTTGGGAGATCTTTGGAGGCAGTGAGTTGCAGAAGGAGCTTACCTGAATTGCAGTGCCATTGTTTGAACTCTGAATACTAGATTGGGGCTGCCATCCAGAGAAGTGGAGAGGACAAACTCTTTTACAGGTAGGAGAGGTCCCCGTTTGTGCTTTTTGGACCTCCGGGCAGCCTTCAGGACCATTGATCTTTGTATCCTTCTGGAAAGCCTGAGGGGTTTGGGAATTTGGGGCACTGTATTCCAATGTTTGTGGTCCTATCTCTCAGGCAGGTTTCAGATGGTGGTTCTTGGGAATAACTGCTGCTCAAAAAAAGGAGCTGTTATATGGTGCCGCAAGGTGCCGTTCTCTCCCCAGTACTGTTTAACATGAAACCCCTGGGAGAGCGTTATCCAGAGCCATGAGTGGGGTGCTATTATTGTGCCAATGACACCCAAATATATTTCTCCATGCCTTCAAAAATAGCACCAGCTAAGGATAGTGTGTCTCCTCTGAATGAATGCCTGGAGGAGGTAATGGGCTGAATGAAAAAAAAAACACTGAAACTGAATCCAGACAAGATGGAGATGTTTACTATTAAGGGTCCTAACCTGGGGCTGTAGGTGTGTCAACCAGTTGTGGATGGGGTCCCCCTCTTCCTGAAAAACTGTGTTTGCAGCTTGGGGTGCTTCTGGATCCATTGCTCCAAATGACGGCCCAGATCGTTAACACAGCCAGATGTGCTTACTATCACCTTTGACTGATCCACCAGCTGCGCCCCTTCCTAGAGCTGGAGGACCTCAGGTTGGTAGTGCATGCACTTGAAACCTCAAGGCTGGACTTCTGCAATGTGCTGTACATTGGGCTACCTCTGTACCAAGTTCGGAAACTTAAAACATGGCAGCCGGCTTGGTTACTGGTACATCTAGGAATGATCATATTACACCTGTATTAAAATCACTCCACTAGCTGCCAGTTAGTTTTGGGGCAAAGTACAAAGTGTTGGTTGTTACCTTTAAAGCCCTACATGGTATGGGTCCAGGTTACCTACAGGATCACCTCCTCCCATATAATCCATCCCATAAACTCCGGTCTGCTGGGGGACATTTGCTTCAGTCATCTAGGACCAGACTGACAACTCTTAACCAAATGACTTTCTCATCAGCTGTCCCAAAATTATGGAATGACCTGCCGTCATTAAAGACCAATCTCTTTAAAAAAAAAAAACAGCATTAAAAAAACAGCATTAAAGACCAATCTCTTCTGGCAGGCCTATCCAAATGGTTTTTAAGTTGTGCATTTTAAAATTATGGATGTAATATATATGTATGATTTTTAACTGATGTTATGCTCTTTTAACTGATGGTGTATTTTTAATTGGTGTTCATGTTTTTAACTGTGTTACATGTCTGTTTATTGCTGTGTTTTAATCTGTTGTTCCCTGCCTCAATCCATAGAGAGAGGCGGGTGAGAAATAAATGTGGTACTGATTCTGGTGCTGGTGATGATGTAGTAACAGTTTCCTGGCAGTGGAGCTTCCCTTTTCATAGCCATCATTAACTCTTTGAAAGAGTGTTGTGTCCACTGCAATGGGTGGAGGTTCTGCATGTGAACAAAAATGGTTAGTTTTTGAAGCAGTAGAAATTTGGGCATGTAAGAGGGTTTGGGACTGAATACGAAGCATTCCAAATTATTTGAAACCACTTGTAATTAAAGCCAGTTGATAGTGAAAGAGGTAGGAAAGTAAACAGCAAATACTTCCGATTGCCAGAGCATCCTTTGATGGGAAGAGAGGAATTCAACCAGAGAAGTTGGTGCTTTTATTTAGGAAAACCAGCAAGCACTCTCATAGCTTTAGGTCTGGAAGGTTGTGCTGTGGCAGATCAAATAATTGCACAGGATCACATGACATGGAGGCTGTGTGGGGGAATGAAGGAAATGCTGCCTTTGTGGAATTTGTAGAATGCAAGGGAGTACACTGAGGGCAGAAAAAGCTGTTATTGCTTCTGAAGTAGCAGTCAGTCAGAAGGAAGAACTTGCAGCATCTGTAGACCAGCAGAGAGCAATCTCATCAAATGTTCATGCCTGCCTTGAGTTAAGAAATCACTTGTTTCTTCCCAATTCACAATCAAAATGCATCATAGCAAGCTCCCAAAGGGTGACTTTTGGTGTTTGTAGCGCAGTGCTCTCTACCCATGGCTGGCAGCAGTCCCCCAAGGTCTCCAAGCAGAGGCCATTCCCAGCCTGCAAATTATTTTTTGCATGGAGAAGCTACTTGAGATTGGATTTTATTTATATCATTTATGTGACTGGTCTGATAGATAGATCCCTGTGAAGGGAGTGTATAATAAAACAGGCACAGCAGAGGAAGGCAGATGATGGAAGCGTGGGTCGCCAAGAGGGGGGAATGGGATTATTTTAATTACATGAATCTTGGTATGGAGGTAAATTATAATAAAGTATAGAAATGGGAAGGGAGAGGACAAAGCGCAGTTCAGAAGCCACATGGAGCTTCCAAAGCCCCCCCCCCACAATCCTTATTGCCTAAATTGCCCAGATAATTGCTTCCAAATTTAGTGATCTGCTCTTGATCATATCTCATGACTGTCCAAGCTGCACAAAAAATAAACAGTTGCCTGAAAATAAAGTAAATCACAACCAGAGATGGTCAAGTTAATTCAAAACTGTAAATAAAAAAAATGTTGAATGCATCAGTGTGGGGGTGTGTGCCTTTGGATGATTGAGGGTATATGGTTGAGGGTGGTAAAGGTGGAGGAGAAGAAGTCACAGCAGGGAATTACTGGAGTGTGAGTCCAGGGAGGAAAGAGGGCAAAATGTTGTGAAGGTGAGGACAAGAAACACTTACAGGAGTCACCACCAGTAGAGAAGAAGGCAGAGTAGTTTAAGGAGAGGGGACATGTAGTCAGAGCAAAGCTAGAGATGAATAAATACATATCTTTATTTCCCACAAGACCATGTGTGTGTTTGGGTTTCTTTTTTAATTTTGTTGCTATAGCAAGCTAACACAGCCCCACCCCACTTGAAACAATTAGTAGTTGTGCTTCATCTGCAGTATTTTTGTTTTAAATTTCAGGAAATGCAAGAAACATAATTGAACTGAAGCTCATTTTTTAACTTTAAAAAACCTTTACCCTTTTCCTGCATTTTTATGTTCATTTGTGTGCTGATTTTTTTATTCCCCTTCCCATACACTCATTTGACATGAGAGGTAAAAGATTATCTAAGGAAAACTGGGATGCTTCAAGATTCTGTGGATTGGTAACAGAGAATGTCCAAATGTCTGCTAATATTCTGCCATCCAGGCTTTGCTATGCTCAATTTTTGCTCCGTTTTTCATGCTCCTTTTCATTTCTTGCTGCTTTTCTCCTCAGGACAGCTGTGTGGAAGGTTTTGGGTTCATTTGTTTGCTTTTGTTTTGTTTTTTTAAATGGTTTGAACTATTGTTCTTGCTGATAATTTGCACATTTTCCTCCTTTTGCTTTGTTTACCATATTTCTGATTGCTTTTTTTCATGCCTCCTTTTCTTTTCCTTGCATTTGTCCTTCTGCAGCCAAGCTATGTAAGAGACTTGGTAAGTGACAGTAAATGTGAAATAAGCACTTAAGGCTTTGCCATTTTGTGAATAAATGTTAAAAGAAGGGCAAAGGTGCACGCCAAGAAATTGATTGTGGGGGTGCTTTGAGACCTGGATGCTTTGGTGTGATTTTTTTAATGTCATGAAATAACTGTCAACTCTCCAGCACCGCAGAAAAAACTAGGACAGGCGTCTGCTGTTATGTGGCTCCTCTTTGGCTTTCTGGCACTAACATCAGAAAGTTCTTTATTCAGTGCATAGGTGAGTTAAAGAACTAATGGCTAGAAGGTGCAAGTGCTATGGCCATGCAAACTTTTTGAGGGGAAATGAGACAACTAAAAATTCCAGTAACCAGATGCAACCTCCACATTCAGAGGCTGCTGGAGAACACATAAGATTGTGGCCTTCATGCTGGAAACCAGTCACTTGGGTTAGAGATACCTTGGGTCTGATATAGTTGGAGGGAGGAGCCATTGTTCTAATACAATTTGACACCCCTGTATCAGCAGGGGATACGTTCTGTAACTCCCCGTTGATACCTGAAACTGGAGATAATAGGGAACCCTATTATTTTCAATGAGATGAACACTGGATGTTGGCCATAGAATTGCATTGGAGAACCTAGAAATGCCTAGAGAGAACATATTTTTTTCAGACATGGATAAGTGAAGCCCTGGATATTGAATCCACGGATATGGGGGCTGACCTATATTTTTAGCTTAGAAGATGGCTGCTGGAAAACCCTTGTTTTTAATGCAGCTGCTCTCACCTAACTCCCTCTGTCACCTCGCTTTAAGCCCAGGAGACAAGGGAAGGAGCTGTGAATCATCAGCCAGCTGCCTTTGTGGCACACTGGGTTTCTGTTTCTTATTCCTTATGAAGCTTCTCCCTTTGTGGTTCCTTCACTGCCTTTAACAGTAGTGATAAAATAAGCCAAGTGCTTAAACAAGCAGGTGTTGGACAGTCAAGACAGAGCTGTAAAATCCACCATCCTGACCAAAGGATTATGAACTGGCAGCTACCCAATGTTTGGGGGCACAAATTCCACCCACTGGACCTGCAAGGGGCACACCACCCAATTTCTTGGTGTGTGTTTTGTGGGGGCTGACCCTCCCGGCACTATTTATCAGCAACGAGGGGCATTTTTGCACATAGGGAGGTTGCCTTCCTGTTTTAGGCCCATGAGAAGTATTTCTTCCAACCAGGAAGTAGATGGAGGTCACTTCCTGGTTAGGAAAAATCCCTCCCCTTCCCAGCCTAAAATAGGTCACAGATTCCCTCCGACCTTAGTGAAATTTCAGGATGCACTTTGATCTAAGGGGGAGGGGGGGATGCATGGCCACACCAGGTTGCTGTTGGGTTGTAATTCCTATAATCCTTAACCACTGGCCATTCTGGCTGGGGGTTGATGGACAGTTAAGTCCAACATCACTTAGAGGGCCACAGCACTGCCCCCCTTCAATAAAAGAAGAAAAACAGCTGTGGTGGTGGTAGAAGAGGGCTGGAAATCAGTACATGCACATCACCATAGTCCTGTGATGTGGTGGCTACATGCCTGGGCATGGACACCTTGTTTCCATTCTTTAAAAGGCCCTTCAGGGTGGAAGGCAAAGAAGGAGCAAAGCCTTTGATTCCTAAGGACTGACAGCCAAGCAGTGCCAGAATTTGGAAATGTTACTCTTTTGGACTGCAGTTCTGGGACTCCCTGAGCTGCAGTCCAAAAAAGTAACTTTTCCCCGGCTCTGTGCATTACACAAAGCAGCCAGGGCCAGCACCTGAAATAGCACTGCAGTAGCAGACAGGCTGTGGGATGAGGAGAAGGTACTTTGCCAGCTACTGCCTGTTTGAAGGCCTTTGCTTTTCCCTGAAGCTGAGTGAGTGGAAAATTGCACAGCAACATTAACATCTTTTTGAACAACATGGGGAGGAATGGGAAACGTGTTTTCTTCCCTCCAAGCATCCTCTGCTGGCTGTCAGAGTGGACGCTTGTTTTGACAGTGTGTGTGTGTGTGAATATTGCTTCTCATAATATTAACAATGTTTGCATACCTCACCAAAGAAATTATGGAAAAGAAAATATATAAAGGTTTTAAAAATAAAGTTTTAAATCATATTCCAATGCTTAATAAATCAACTTGTTTTTTCTGTAAGTGTTTATGTACTCTATTTGTAGTGTGAAAGTTTGGTTAAGTATGCTGTGGCCCATACCTACTTGGTCTGGTTAAAGACAGGACACTTTTTACATGCATATATTTTGTAGGGGAAACTGATCTTGTATAATGTGCTGTATAATGTACAATCCAACAACAACTCTTCGAGAACATGACCTCACAGCCCGGAAAAAAAACGCACGGAAAATCTATGTTGGGCCTTTATTTGTTGTTTTTTAAATGGTTTCTTTTTAACTGGTTTTTGAGGGTTTTTTAGTTCAATTGCTTTTTAACTTGTATGCTATGAATGTTTAACTATGTTTGTTTTAACTGTTGTAAGCCACCTTGCAAAATGGCAGGTTATACATTTATTATTATTCTTGTTATTGTTGTTACTGTTATTTCCCATTTGGAAGCTTTTTTCTCTGATGTGGAACATCTTCAACCATCAGTTCAAAGTTGTGGAAGCAGTTACATGCACAGTGCCGTTATACATGCTTGTGCATGGATGTATATGTGTATTGCATGTGGTTCTTGTCAATGCACATGGGTTGTGCAGTGTTGCAATTCACTAACTGTGGCATTGGCCAACTGCTGTGTAACTCTGTGAGTGTAAAGTTATTCTGCATCTCCTCAATATAGAATCTGGGTTGAGGCCTTTTAACATTGCCAGCCTAGGACATGTCGGGGGGTGGGGAGGAGAGCACATGGAAGAGAAAGGAGCAAAGATCCACAGGGGCAGAGAAGGGACAAACTCTGGTCCCGTGCATCTGAAAGGACTAGAAAATTGTTTGTTTTCAAAGTACCTAAAAAAACCCATAAGCTAGATTCCAGCCACAGTCTTCATATTTTGCGAAGAATACATTGGCTTGCTTCTAAAGCTTGTCCTTACAATTTTCCACTCATTTGTATTTGTGCATATTCCCCCAGTTTTTTCTTGAAAAACAACTGATGCTGTACTTCACCAATTTAGAGTACATATTTATGAGCATTAAATATCCTCCAGTCCACCACTTCTTCTGTACGAGGAAGTGAAACTGATCCTGCATCATCCCTTGTTCTTCGCCATCATCCCAAAGAGTTGTCTCAAAGGCCCTCCTTCCTCTCCCCCCCACCATAAATTGATGCACAGTTGTTTTGATTAATATCCAATTTTTAAGGAAGGGGGGAGAGCCAGGACAGCTGTCCACAGTTTCAGGGAGGACCTAGGCAAAAGAAATGGACAAAATCACTACTGACATTTAAAAAAAAATAAAGAGGCACTGCTGCAAATTTAAGTGCAGCGCTGCAATATACTGTTTCGTCCTGCAGCTGCTCTTCCTCTCTTCCTTCCCTCTTCTCTGCCTCCTGGTACTGCCTTCCACCTTCCCCCCCCCCTTCTTGCAGCCATAGATGCAGCATCCCAAATGCAGGATAGTTGCCTCACACCTTTTTGTCTCTCTTCCACCAACCTTACAGATCACCGCCCGGATCTTGGAGGCCCATCAAAATGTTGCCCAGATGAGCCTCATTGAAGCCAAAATGAGATTTATACAAGCTTGGCAGTCTCTACCAGAGTTTGGCATCACACACTTCATTGCAAGGTCTGTATGATCTCCAGCCATTCAGCAGAAACACCCATATGCTGACCAGTATAAGATAATTCACTCAATGTGAGCTACTCTGGTGTGTTGAGAGCTGGGAATGGCCAGTGTGGGCATAGGGATGTACTTGATTACAGTGTCTGCCCATAACCACGAGACATGAAATGGCAGCCATAAGAACATAGCCTTTCCACTTTTGACTTGGTTATTCGGCTGTAGGCACATGGCAAGAGCACTTTACACTATTGGAGTAAAGGCAAAATATTTCCCCCCTTTAAAAAACAACAACTGACTATACAGCCCTTCCAAAATAAACCACTGGTGGTGTTTCACAACAGTGAACTTAAAACGATAAAATAAAAACAGTAGAAAGGAATCTAGAAAAATGAAAACCTGTATATCCTAAGTTCTCAGTAGGTCTCAGACACCGTTCTGTGCAAGAACTGCTGCAGTCCATGGGATATAAATCTGAGGGGAGTAAAGGTCTCCGAAATGCCCAGCCACTGAGGAGACCGCCTGCAGCCTCTGGCATCATTAACTGTGTGAAGCCAAAGCAGAGGCTGCCTCCTCCTAAGAGCTGGTCGTTCCTTGCCCTGCATCTCAGTATGAGGAATGATCTCGTTTGTAGCTGATGCAGAAATGGCCCAGAATTATCTTTGACTAGCAGAAGTTGACTGAGGGGGGGCCAAGATGAAGGTGTGTGTGTGCGTGCGCATGTGAGCCCATGAATTTCATATGGTTTTCTTAAGCAAGGAATACACTAGGACCCCTGTATCTGCAGGGGTTCGGTTCCCAGACTTAGCACAGATACTGGAAATCGCAGATAACAGCGAACGCCATTGAAAATAATGGGACTTCCGGTTTAAAATACCAGAGTTGCCTTGGAGGACCTAGAAAATGTCTAGAGATTATGCCTCTCTAGGCATTTTCTAGGAAGACTCTATGGTATGTGTTGCTGGTTTGTGTCCTGCAGATAACTGAAACCACGGGTATGGGTTCTGCGGATACGGGGGTCCTACTATACTCAGAGGTGGTTTTGCCAGTTCCTTTCCCAGAGGAAGATGAAAGCTTACCTCCTTCCACTCAGGAGGTGTACCTGAAAGAGCAGTTCAGGCATGGGTGTGATTGAGGGGTGGTGTCCTCTGGAAGCAGTTGGCCTTACTCTTAGGCATTCTAAATGGGTTGGGGCTTCAAGGATGAAACAGCTCTTTATTTATAAAATGTGAACATTTTAGGTTCCAAGGGGGCAAGAAGGAGGAGCTTATTGGGATCGCTTACAACCGGCTGATACGGATGGATGCCAGCACCAGCGACGCCATCAAGACTTGGCGGTTCAGCAACATGAAACAGTGGAATGTGAACTGGGAAATTAAAATGGTGAGCAACATGGGCTCCCAAAGCTTTCTGTGCCAGTTGAGGTCCCAGGATACCATATTGCAGCCTCTCCTAACCTCACGTTGTCTAGATGTGCTGGATTACAGCTATTTGGGGAGTTGTCACGTGGCACACCTGGATGCCACCAGGGTGCAAAAGGCTATATTCATGATTCCCCTCTTCCTTTCTGTTCCCGTTCATTTCAAGTCCATGTTTGCCACCTTTCCACTTTATGTGCAACTGGTTTTCAGAGAGTTTTCAAACAGAATTCCTGGAGCCTCTTTCAGGCTGCTTGGATGAATTTCATCAGCGATTGCAACTTTGAGCTCATGTTTTATTTTTCAGAGTTTTAAAAAACTTATTTCTTGAATATCTTCACCTCTCCTCTTCAGTATCCCTGGTCTATTTGTAATTGCTTAGTTCTTTTAAAAAGCCAAAGTAAGGTACTTATTGGATATCGTTTGTATTTCTGCCACTGTCCCTTCTTTAGCTGATGGACTGACAAGAGTTGTTTGTCTTGCCACTAACAAAAAGGGAGTTGAGTGGTGCCCTGAAGCTTGCCAAATTCATGAGAGCTGTTTTGATTTACATATAATAATTACAGAAAGAGCTTCATAAGAGTGCATTATTCCTAGCTACCAGGGAATAAAGTTCCTGGATCTATCCCTTTGGTTATGTTAAAGGCCATGTGGGAGGAAGAGTTCATGTGACCAGCTGAGGTTCTATGTGCAAAGCGTTGGTCTTAATCACTTAATCAGCTTGTGACTCATCAAAAGATTCAGCTTTCACTCAGTAAGAAAACTGCCGGATGGATATCATGCTAAACCAGCATCTGTTTACCCTACAAAATGCCCTGCCAAAGGAAACCTTATCTGTGATCCTGTGTTGGGCTACTCCATGGCTAATATTAGGGTTTGGCAGATTTTGTGGGACCCATCATATTCCTACCCAACTGTGCCCCTAATATAGTATTATAGAGAGCCCTGGTGGCACAGTGGTTAAATGCCAGTAAGTACTGCAACCACAATGTTGCAAATTCTATCCCAAGAGCTCCAAGATTCACTCAGCCTTCCTTCCTTCCTTCCTGTAGGTTGGTAAATTGCGTACAGTAGGACCCCTGTATCCACAGGGGATTGGTTCGGGGGGGGGCATGGATAGCCCAAACCCCAAATAACAGCAAATGACATTGAAAATCATGGGACTTTCAGTTTAAAATACCATAGAGTTGCTTTGGAGGACCTAGAAAACATCTAGAGAGGAAGTCTCTCTAGGCATTTTCTAGGAAGACTCTATGGTAGGTGTGCTGTTTTGTGTCCCACAGATAACTGAATCAGTGCATAATGAATCAGCGGATATGGAGGCCCTACTGTACCCAGCTTGTGGGGGCAATTAGCTAACACACATTGGAAAAACGCTTAGTGCCTAGCATGCTATAAAGTGGTGTCGATGTGTAAAGTGCTATTGCTTAACAATTTGTAAGCCTCTCTGAGAGCCTTTGTGGCTGAAGAGTGGGATATAAATACCTAAATAAATATTAGTGGGCATTTCCACGCTTCAAATCACTACTTCACCTTTGGGACCTCAGTGTTGTTACAATTGTGTTACAGAGAGGGGTGGGGCCTGAGAGAGAGAGAGAGAAAATACCTTGCCTAAAAGACATCTCACAGGCTTTATTTGAACCAGAGACTCCACTTCTCACCCCCGTGCAACACATGCAACCTACACCCTGAAAGTGGCAACAGTAAATGCATAGAAGTATTCTCTCCCCATCCACTTCGGTTGCCCTTGGCACATAGAAAGTTATGATCCAAACATGAACTTCCTCTGTCTGCCTGAATAGGGGCCCTCAAATCCATCTTAACCCTCACTGATATTTTCACCATCAAAGAGCTACTGGTCGCAATTCAGACCTCACTTTCTAAGTGAGATTAAACTACAGTGGGATTGTAAAAAGAAAGAAATAAGGGATTGGATCATCTAACAGTCACTTTCTAATTCTTCCAACAGGAGTTTGGAGGACTGGGAGCATGCTGCAAGTTTGCACATTCTCTCCTCTTCTCTTAAGCCCCGGTTTCCTCTAACCATAGTTTGCCATAACATCTAAATGGGACAGACTTTGGTTCACATTACATTTAGGAGGCTAGCACTAACCACTGGTTCCCTGCTTCAAATATCATGGCAAGCTGTGGTTAGAAGAAATCTGAGTAGGGAATTGATGTGTAAGAGCAGAGGAAGCACATGAATTTCCATCGCATCCATGATCCTCCCAACAGTGACTCATCTGGATCGAGCCCACTCTATTTTGGGGATTAAAATGTTGGACTTGGAACAGGCAGAGCGGAGCTCAGAGTCTTCCTAGCCATAAAGCTTGCATGTGGTTTCAGCCTAGCCTGCTTCATACAGTTGGTGTAACAATAGGAAAGAATGACTCCCAGATGCACTGCCTAGACCTGTTTTTGAGGGAATTAGGATAAACGTACATACGTGGATGTGAGCTAAATGTTGTGAATAGGAACCTTTGGTCTGACATTTTAAAAATTGCCTGGTTTTGTGCTTTCAGGTGACTGTAGAATTTGCAGATGACGTCCGTGTGTCCTTCATCTGTACTGAAGTGGATTGCAAAGTAGTGCACGAGTTCATTGGAGGCTACATTTTCCTGTCGACGCGTGCAAAGGACCAGAACGAAAGCTTAGACGAAGAGATGTTTTACAAACTGACCAGTGGCTGGGTGTGAGTTGGACAAGCCCGTCTGCTGTACTGACATTAAACTCAATGGCCATATTAATATTTAACTTCAAAAGCTGTTATTTGAAATATGCTGCTTAATCAAGTTAAGCTTGAAGTGTATCTTTTTCCTTTTTTAAAAAAAAACATGGAAACTTTTGCCTTAGCAGACCAGTTTGTATGTGCTCTAAACAGCACTTCCGTTGTTCTGCTAGAAAAAGACCGTAATATGGGCGATGTCATGTCTGCGCTTGTGCCTCTTCCCCGCCCCTCAACCACCCTGAGCAAGGGAGGGGCTGATCAGGTTAATATTTCTGACAGTTGTAAGCTAACCAAACCAACAGAATATCCTTAAGCCATTTAACTATAAAGATACCCAGGGCCTAATCTATATGAAGTCTATTTATCATGTTTAATGCATGTTTTGTGAGGTTTTTAAACAGAAAGATATATATATATTGTAAAGTGGACATCCTATGTGTTCAACGTCCTTCCTACTTTTAGGGTCGGCTTTTTGGTGTGCAATCCAGGAAGGTCTTTTGGCTGCCCCTCTTTCCCTGTTTATTTTGGTGGGGTTTGCACGTGGACTTTCCTGTGTAGCCATGGTGCTCAGTGGACAATGTCCTTTGGCCCTTTGTTTTTCACACTATACGTCCCAGGCCCTTGCAGGAGTCCGAAGCTTTTACAGAAACAATTGTGCGTGGCCTTGAAAAATATGTCTTCATTAGGTCTAAGTCTTTCCTTTCCTTTTGATAATCGTTTATATAGTGCCTGTCTCTTCCTCTCTCTCTCCCAATTCTTTCATCTCTCTTTTATTTTTTAACACCATATTGTATTACAAACGCCTTTAGTATTCACCAGCATAGGCACTCTCTACCTAAGATGATATGCAAAAACTTTTCATTACAATATGAAGTAAAGGTCTATGAAGTATACGGATTTTTTTGTGTAACTAATGTAAAAAGAAGAACACAAATTTTATAAAATTGTACAGGTTTTTCTTTCTTTTTCTTTTAAAGCTAGTTTCACAAGCCAAAGTAGGAGTTGCAGTAGTATTGACTGTATTGGCCTTACAGTAGTTTGTTTTTAATCTAAGTTAAAATTCCTGATTAGGTTATAGCTGTGCCAGAAAGCCCTTAAACCCAGTTGCCTGGATTTGGGGTTTCCCACTTCAAAAAATTAACACTATAACAGCCAGGGAGACCTCAACCTATCCAAAGCCAAGGCATAAACCAGTATTGTGTTTGGTAGTCTGTGACGTAAAGACTATGTACAAATGCATTGTATTTTAAATAAAGGTCAAATCTTTTATTTAACATCACGTTTTCATGCCCTCCTTCATGAAAAGTCCTATAAGGAAGTTGTTTTTCTGACAGTTTTTGTGCCAGGTTCAGCAACAGGCGGCACTGTGTATGTAGATGGTGACGGGGCACATTCTTGCTTGCCCATCAAGCTCATTTGTTGGGATGTTTTTCAGCCTTGCCCTCCTCTTTCCCAAGGTTGCTGATAACACAGGAATTGACTATTATTACTTGCCACTGGATCAAGGCAGAAAGAGAGAAAAACACTGGAGAGACCAGGATACCTGGCCCATGGCCCCCTGTGCATTTGAAATGCTTTTCCATCCTCTTCCATGTATCCCTGTTAGATCATAGTGAGTCCTCTAGCACAAGGGCTCCCTCCATGGTGGTCTGATGCCCCCACAGCGTTTGGCCTGGGGACTACTAGGCTGTAAGGTGTATCCCTCCCCTCTCCTTCCCAAAAGGATTTGCCCATTGCTCAGCAAACCTGGCCTTTCTCTGCCCAAAAGTGGATCCTCCTTCTTCCCAGCTCATTCCACGCAAAATCAAAATGGGTGCAAGTCCTTCTCTCTCAATCTCGTATCCACTCACTTCCTTGTGAGAGGGTACATCAAATGCATTCTGAGTAGAAGATTACCTGAAGTGATTATCAGACTGCTTCATGTTTGTTGTTGGTTGTGTTTTCCATTTCTGAGAAAATCGAGAAATACATAGGCTAGCTCCACAAAAGAGGTTTTGATACATCTCTTCTTATTACAGCCCTAACCTTTTGACCATAATAGTATTTGCCAGCACTGCGTGGTCATAAGTGTTCCAAAGTCAATGCTAATTACATCTGAGAGATAAATCATGCTGTTCCACAAGACAGACTAAAAATGTTTAGGGCTAAACATTGTCTCTGTAGCCTTTCAATTGGCAACATAATGTAATCTAAAAACAACGTTATAGGTCAATTTGCAAAGATCCCTTCTAGTAGGAGGATAACCACAGGGGGCTTCCTGTATGAAATTCTCATCTGAATAGCCACCCTGCTGCTGCCTCCAGTGAAAGCATGTGTTCCGTGAGTGAGGGATTGAACAATAAATGCAAGCCAATGTCTCCTGGTAGAGGCTAAAAAGTTCTTCCTGTTACAGGTGTAGCCATCTTCTTCTTCCTCCTTGTCTGTTCCCTGTGGAAGTGGCCAGCAAACCTAGCCAGAGTCGCCCACAGGCCTCTGAAGATTACCCTCCCCAAGAACGTGTCCTTTGTTGTCTGTGGTCTGCTTGCCCAGGGTAATAGGAGAGGCAGCAGAACAGTGTGAATTCCTGGTGGGATCAGCAGCCCCCATTTTGTCAGAGTGTGTGTATGTGTGTGTGTGTGTGAGAGAGAGAGAGAGGCTATTGCAAGCATTCTTCACCCTCCACTGGAACAAAGATTATTATTTCTGAAAAGCACTGTCCTGCTTCCCATGGCCCTTTGTTGACCCCCTTTCCTCTTTGTAGCTCATTCCCACACTGACTTCAGATGTTTCGGCTGTCTTCCTCACTGTTCTTGTGTGTCGCCTTGATCTACGTGCGGGCAGTCTTTTCCAGCAGCTCCAAAAGCAAAACTCCTCACTTAATTAGGTGATGCTAACCAGGCAGGATGATAGCCTTGATCTCTGCAGTGGCCACGTGAAGAGAACAGAGGCTGAGCCACCAGCTGTGCTGGGAAGATGGTGGTGCGCTCACAGAGACAATCCCAGTATTAACATAAAACAAAAGTCTGTGCTGGATCAGACCCATGGCCTCTCTAGGGTAGCATTCTGTTCCCAAAGTGGCCCACCAGAGGCTTCTGGTAAACCTGCTTGCTAGGCATGATCGGATGTTCATATGAAGCTGCCTTTTTAACTGCTGGTGTGTTTTCTTCTCCAACTGGCTGGTGCTTTCCAAAATCTCATGCAGAAGAGCTTTTGCCAGTCATGCTGCTACCTTAGATAGATTTAATTGGGCTATCCACCAAGCAAAATGTGTGCCCTAGCATTAGCTCTGCTCTTCATAGCCAAAAGGCCTGCTTCTGGATCCATCTTCTGCCATTCATGCTTCCCAGCAGGCACTCTGGTTCAGGACCGTTTGCTTTGTTATTTGTGTGTGTCCAGATCACAGGAAGCAGTCAGAAGGCACCAGAACACGTGGCCCTGCTGGCAGAGGGATTCTGGGAGTGATAGCTCCCAAAAGTAACTTTTCCAAGCTCTGGGTTCTGGGGGTATACTTTTCTGCACATCTCACCTTTGTGGCAGCTGAGGTGCGTTGGTGTTGCCGCTGTGTACATCTTCTAAACCTTTGTAGAGGAAAGAACACAACTAGAAATGGGAGTATTTGAGGCAGCCACATAAGTAAGACATCTGGTGCCATCAAGGAGATTCCAGCAGCTTAAAACCTTGAGCAAAGTAATACCCCACAGATGGCAAATTCAGGCAGCCTTTGAAGCAAAGGATCTTCTTGCAGATTTATGAAGCTTCTGTTCACAAGCATGCAGGCAGTTCTGAACCATCATCATTTGCACACATGCTGTGCAGTGCACCAATAGCTTAAGAGATCTCCTTTTCCAGTAAGCGTGAATATATTCTGAGTGCCACCGGCTGAGATTTCACTGCAATAGTCGCCGTAGCTTCACAGTACAGAAGATAGTGTGGGTTGCACATTAACACCACAGAGCAGAGGGAAACAGCCACCTGACCTCTCATGACATGGAATCCCATGTTTATAGGTTGCAACGTAATTTGGCCATGATGACCTTTCACCACTTGCATGAGGCCCCTTCATCAGTGCCGTTATGCCACTGAGAGATCTAGGCCAGGCTATTTTGGCAGCACATGGATTCGGCTTCCATTCATCCTGTGCCAGGAACAGCATATCTTTGCTTCCACGGACATTAGCTATCAGAGATAACAACTATTTCCTGTCCATGAAGGAAGGGTTGTTGAGCTGGTTGTGGCTAGCTGAAAGTGGCCACTTGCCAATATGGGGGAAGAAGCCCTCTTCATAAGCTCAGGGCTGTATGTTCCTGGGGTTCCCAATGTCTTCCTTTCAAGAATCCCAGTGGCAACCTTTGAGAATATGCAGGTGAGCTTTCATCCCAAGAGCACTGGCTCTGGACAGAGTCTGGCTTGGAAATCTAACAGTATGCCTAGGGTATACTGTCTTTGATTATGGAAGAAAGGGATAATTAGATTACTAATGAAACACCACAATTCCAGAAGGATATGGACAAGCTGGAAGGGTGTCCAGAGGAGGGCGACCAAAATGGTGGGAGGTCTGGAAGCCATTATGCCCTATGAGGAGAGGCTTAGGGAGCTGGGTATGGTTAGCCTGGAGAAGAGAAGGTGAACATGATGGCCATGTTTAAATATTTGAAGGGATGTCATACTGAAGACGGAGCGAGCTTGTTTTCTGCAGCTCCAGAGATTAGGATACGGAGCAATGGACTCAAACTACAGGAAAAGAGATTCCATCTGAACATTAGGAAGAACTTCCAGACAGTAGCTGTTTAGCAGTGGCATCGGCTGCTCCCTGGGCATGTGGTGGAGTCTCCTTCTTTGGAGGTTTTTAAGCAGAGGCTGGATGGCCATCTGTCATTGGGAGAGCTTTGATTGTTTATTCCTGCATGGCAAAATGAGGTTGGACTGGATGTCCCTTGTGGTCTCTTCCAGTTCTATGATTCTATGAAACCATCCTTAATCCTAGATGTATTTAAGTGGGTTGTGCTTTATCAGGGTCAAAGAAATGCATTCTGCACATGCACAAAAAGGCAGTGCATGCTTCAGGACAGAGTCCTAGCTCACATGAAATCTTTCTGCTGAATTTCCTCTTGGCAGTAGAGCAAACTGCTCCAGGGCTATAGATTTTCTTTGGTTTTTTTCTGGGATGTTTTCAGGCCAACAACTATTATGTCAGAATGCACAGAGAAGCTATTGAAATCCACAAACACCTGGACAACTTCAACAGGAAAGAAGAAACCTTCTTCTTTCTGGCTGCCAGTTTTGAAAAACAATAGAATAAAAACTCAACACTTACAAAGGAATTCCTCCCAGGGACAGGGGGATTTCCAGCAGCAGATTTCTCTCTGACTTTTCTTCACAAACGAAGATTCAGGAAGGACTCATCCCGCGCTTTCTGCAAGCGCGCTGATGACTAAAGAGGCCAATCTGAGATAGACAAGTCCAGTTGCAGAAAGCACAGCAGAAGGTTTCCGTGGGTGATGTTTCTGGGTTGCAATTCTTTCTGCGTTGGCGTTTCTCTTCAAGACTTGTTCGGCATGAGTTCTCAAATAAGGCTGCAGTATTGTGGATAATGCGTCTCCATGCCTCCCCATGTGAGGCCAGGGCGGACCACTGTTGGTGATCAATTTGGCTGAGCCTAAGATGTTGTTTCAGGGAGTCCTTGTATCGTTTTTTTGGAACGCCCCTCTTACGCTGACCCGTGGCGAGTTCACCGTAGATACTATTTTTGGGAGGCGATGGTCCTCCATCCTAGAAACATGCCCTGCCCAGCGCAGCTGTGTTCTCAATATCATGGCCTCAATGCTGGTGATCCCTGCTTGCTCAAGGACAGCAACATTCGTCACATAGTCAGTCCAGTGTATATTTAGGATTGTGCGTATACAGCGCTGATGAAAGCGTTCGAGGAGTCGTAAGTGTTGGTGATAGGTGACTCATGTTTCACACCTGTAAAGGAGAATAGACAGTACGATGGCTCTATACACCCTGATTTTTGTGCTTCGCCTCAGGTGTTCATTATTCCAGACTCTTTTGTAAAGTCTTCCAAATGCGCTATATGCCTTTGCTAATCTGTGGTCGATCTCTTTGTCAATCTTGGCATCTGAGGAGATGATGCTTCCCAGGTAGGTGAACTGCTGAACAGACTTAAGCACAGATTTGCCGAAGGCAATGTGGGGATGATGGTGTTTGTCCTGTGGTGCAGGCTGCTAAAGAACTTCTGTTTGATAATGGCCCATCAACCAACCATTAGCCAAAACAGACACTAACAAGCCTTGTATTTCTATACCCAGAAACTAACCTTTCAATTACACAAATTTAGATATACTCCCCAACAGGGGGTCACAGCATATATAAGTCCACATACACTCCTACCCAGCCATTCTCTGAGGATGCCAGCCACAGATGCAGGTGAAACATCAGAAAGAAACTATTCCAGAACACTGTCTCATGGCCTGGAAAAAACTGGGAGGAGCAGTCAACCACTGGGAAGAGCTGTGGCTGCCTTTATGCTTGCGGACTTCCTGGAGCTACCAGCTTTGCTGAGGAGATGTTGGGCAAGAGGTGAACCTTCCCAGTGTCTGCTCCAGTAGGGCTCTTTTTCCATCATTTGTATTTTATTATTGTATTTTTATCCTGGCTTTCCATAAAAAAAAAAAAAATACAGCTGCAACAGTGCTCAAAGCAGCTAACATCATTAGGAACAAAACAAATGAAATAATGAAACCATTAAAATCATCACACACAGAGACACACACAAAATATTCCATGGACTGACTGAAAGCAAACTCTCTTCTCTCTGGATTAACTCAAAATGATGACTTCCTAGGAAATGAAAAACAAAAGACCATAGGAGAACGGGTGGGAAAAAGGAGCCAAGAAATGGCTGTTTAATATGACAAGGATTGTGCTGGACAGTTAAATTGCGCCCACCACATGCACGGGCTTGTGTTCAAGATGTTCTCAAACTGAGTGATGGTACACATAAATGGGTTGTGAGAGGACAATTCAGGCCCTGCAATGAGAAAGAAATGAAGCATTATTTCATGTCATGGTACTTACAGTGTTTAAAAAACAAATATTCGATAAAAGTTTCCTCAGAAGAAGGAACCAGGTCCCACTCTCCATGCTCTGCTGCACTGACCTTACCTCTTTCCAACTAACTGCCTTTGGGGGCAAGGAATTCATTTTGCCATCCTGGGTGCAACAGGACCATTTTCTCCCTTCTGCTGATAAAATCCACGAGTATCATTTTCTGCCCTCCAAGACCTCTCACCTTTGTTTCCAGATGGCAGCTGAGCTCATGCCTCCTGCAGGTAGGGCATAACATTCTGTGTCCACACCCAACCTGTGTATTTTTTTGGATGGAATGCAAGGGGCTATCCTCTGGCCTTTGTGCAATGTCCAAAGCCTTCCCTCTCCTGCAGCTGGCAACTCCGGGGTGGGGGGTATTACTTCTGCTGCTGCTGCTTACTGGTGGGGAGGAGAGGGAGCAAGGAGGCCAGTCAGACTGAAGAACCAGCTCATCTTGGCTCTGAGAAGGAAAGAAATGAAAGTGGGCTCAAAGATGGAGTGCACCCTCCTTTCCCTTTCTGCCAGAGTGGCATTGTCTGAACTCCTTTCGCTGCTTCCTCTTCTCCCCACTGGTCATTAGTCCCACCCAGGACTTGATGGCTGCAGGGGGAAAGGTTTTGGATGTTGCATGAAGGACTACAGAATAGTACCTTGCATTCTGTCCAAAAAAGTCACACTCAACACATGTGAGGCCCTAACAGGATTCCAGCTGTGCTCTGCTTCAGGCCCACTGCCTCTGCATTCAGTGCAACTGGCGTGTACGCTCCCTGTGCAGAAAAATCACCTGCCGTCAAAAGAGGCGTATACCCTCCAGCTGTCCTATTTGGCAGGGAAGGCCCTGATTAATCATGCCATCCCACCTTTCCAGCTGCTTTTAAAATGTCCCAGTTTCCCTCTCCCTCAGCTTACTTCAGTTGCTTCAAGCCAAGTTCAGAGTAGCTTGAAGTCAATTAACTCAGCAGGGAAAGAGGAGAGGAGGGGCAGATCTTGCCCTTCCCAGTAGGCTTGGTAAAACAAACCACTGCAGCCTCACCTAGATTCTGTCTTCTTCCTCATTAATGACTTTTGCCATCTTGACCACTCTCATATCAGTCACTTGGCTACACATGTCCCAGTTTTCATCTGTGAAATATCAAAGGGTATGGAAGTGCATCTACAAGGGCCTCTTTGGACTCTGGGTAGTAATTTTTTAAAAATCAATGCGCCTCCCATTTTCAGACCAAAAATAGCATCTTGGCTTTCAGAAGTTGGGAATCTGCTCCAAAGAGATCTGTAATCAGGAAGCCCAACTTGTTACTTCTCCCCCAAGCTCAGTTTGTCTAGACTAGCTTCCTCCAAGCAACTTTAACTGCCACCACCCCCCCTATAGCCACTGAGTGGGCTGGATGGTGATCAGAGCTTGAAAACGTAACCTTTTGCAGTTAACACAATGGCCAGTATCCCCAGCCAGTGGACATGCTGGCTATAGTATTCTGGGATTTGGAGTTTAAAAGGTAACTTTCCCAATCCCTGATGGTAACAATGAACACTGTAGTGCAACACATCAGGAGGAGGATGCCAGCTTGGAGGAGATTGGTCTACTCTAGAACATTGAAAGCCATCCCCTCTACCTCCCAGACATTAAAATGCACTTTTAAGAGATGTGTAAGAATTCTCTAGTTGAGCTGCCTTTTGGCGGGCATGACCTGTGTTTGGCTTATTGGACATTAAAGGGAACCATTCAATGAATTTGGGGCCTGGTGCTGGTACTCATCCCCAAATTCTAGGGTAGAGCAGGCTACACATTGTTTTTATGAACGAGACAAGCAGTTCTTCTAAGCATCAGCAGAGTAAGGCCAGATGGAGCTTGAAAGTCTAAAAATAGAAAATGTTCCAGCAACAAATGTCAAAAACCATGTCACCCTGAGCCATTTCTACAGCACAGTGACTCACTGGACGGCCATGGCAGGCTGACCACTGGGTCCTTGCCACTGACTCACTGGCCCTGTAATGGGTGGGTGGGGTTGAGGGTGGGGTGTGGGAGCTGACTTCAATATTATGGTGTTTTACTGCCACTGTTACTAGACTCCCCACTGCCTCATATTCAATTTTGAATCAAGCTAGATTCAAAATCTCTCAACAATCGAGGCGTAACTTGCTTCTCTTCAGCCACCCCATTGCCCTATCCCTTTAAAATGTCAGAATTTGCCTGTGAGATCAGCTTTGTGTTGTGTTGGTGGGAGGTCAAAGGCTTTCCAACATCAAGGGAGACACACTGGCTGCGAGCCAGAGGGTAGCTGATTTGTGTGCACACACAGTTAAATGGAGTGGTGTTAAGTATCCCATGCTCCCCTGCCCAGTGACCCTGCTGTGGGGAGCAGAGAGGCTGGTTATGGGGTCACGGAGGGAAAAAAGAGCCTTTAGTCCTTCCAAAATCCTTGGCTGGCAGCTGGAAGGGAATTCTGCAGTGAGAAGGCCATGGGGTGGGGGAAAGAAAAGGCCTCGGGGAAGAATGTGTGGCTTGTGTGCCCCCATCTAGCTGGTCCGGTATTCTTCACAGGAATTATAGCACAGCTCAGGGGGATTTTGTTTTATTTTATTTTATTTGTAAAGTTTTATTGATTTAACAAAGAAAAAATTGTACAGTTGTTATTTTGTAATAGGAACAATACCAGGAGAGCTGGAGTCGTATACAGCAAAACAACTATACAAAACAAAATTAAAACATAACAAACACCAAGAAAAGGGGCATAGGATTTGTCAGGAAAGTAGTTCATGGCATAAAAAAGCTTGAAAGGAAGGACATCAGGGAGAGTTGGGGAGGACATCCTTCCACATCTTACCATGATGTGGTGGAGGTGCTATTGCAAGATCTGGGTCAGAAAGATATGTGATTATCGGGAACCATTTTTCAATAAAGGATTCAGAATCAGCATGGACAGCCATGTGTCGGCTGATGTCCAAAAGCTTCTCCATAAACCACACATTCCAAAATTTGTCCCACCAAGCAGTCACAGCAGGCATTTTGTTCTTCCAATTTTTAGCAATAACAATCCAAGAGATAGCAAGCAGGAAAACAATAATCTTTTTATGTTTACGATTTCTATTAGACTTAGTAAAAAGTGACAGCAAGAGCAGCTCTGGAGAGGGGTCTATAGGTTGTACGGTGATGGTGCTAAAAATATCAGGGGGATTTTATTTTTAACCACTACTCCCAATCAGACGGTTCTGGTTACTATTAAGTCCAGAAAAAATAATCCTCTCAAACTCTAGGACTACATGGACAGAAGAAGCTGCATTCTGTTGAGTCAGAACGATGACTTGTCTTGCCCAGTATGTTAAAGCAAACAGACAAACACAAGACCATTTGCAACTAGTAAACACATAGTTTCTGGTACTCTCTGAAAGTAGGACATATTCCAGTGTAGGAGTGGGGCCAACCTGTGCCATTCTGGGCTTCTCCAGAGGGATGCGTCCCTTGCCCCAACTGCCGTGATGGGTGCCAGAAGTGATGCTGTGTCACTCCCAGTTGCTTCAAAGGAACAACTGTCCACCCAAAACAGAATTACCGTATGTAACAAAATCTTAGATTGGGGGGTGGTGGTTTCAGCCAAAAAAGTGAAGGTGATGGGGTTGGCGAAAAATCCCCAATTCCCACTCCTGCTGTAGTTGTTCTTTGTGATATTGAAAAGCACATTTTTAAAAAGAAGAAAATGAAGAGATGCAGCATTGCAGAGTCTTAACTCTCTCCTAGAAATCCATCTTGCCTTCAGAGCAAACTGCCCATTCCTGTTTTGATTGGCTGCTTTGGCTTCTTCAGAGGCAAGACTGACCCATCCTGCTGCCTTGGGTGGTGATGAAAGACCTTGTGGGGGGATGTGTGTGTCTGATTAAGGAGCCAGAATTGATGGGAAAGTCGGAGGCATAAACGTTCTCACTCCCCCTCAACTCAGAAATGTACATCTTTATCAACGTGATGTCAGAGGCGGGTGGGGGGTGTTTCCTTTTTGTCCCTCTCAGCAGAAGAAGGAGGCTGACCAGAAAATTGTGGTTTAAGGAAAGCAAAGATTAGCAGAGCCTTTGCTAACAGAAATGTCAGGCGGGGAGAGGGTAGAATTGCTTCTATCTTGCAAATAAGAATAAGATTTTTTAAAAATCCGTTGAAGAGCTGTTGCCTCAAATAACACTGGGCTGTCCAAAGGATGCTAAGTGGTGTAATTTCAATGACCAGAGCATTTAATGAAGGGATGGAGAAAGGGCAAGCCAGGGGTTGCATGCAGTCCCCCCTTTTTTAAAAAAAAAAAAGAAAGAGTTTTTGAGGTGGGGGGGAGTGCCACCAAACACTCTAGAAGTGGCGGGAAGCATTTTGCCACTTTCTTGGACTCTTCAACAGGAAATGTCAACTTCTGGGTCACTTCATACAGGGGGGGGAGGCTTATCCTGGGTTTAAAATGGCCCAGAGAGTGCCAAATATACACCACAAGCCAACCTCCATATCCACAGGCAATTTTCATCTAGGGGCCCCTCCACAAGGTCCCCTGAGAGGAGCCAACGCCAGCTCCCCAGCTCCTGACAGTCTCCCACCCTGATTTAATGGTTCTTTCTGACACAAGGGCAACATGGAAGCCAGGCAAACTAGCTATAGCTCTTGCCTGCCACAGCCTAACTCTTATTTGGACAGTTGAGGCCTGACTCAATAGATGGGGCAGGTTTTTAAAACAACAGGGGAAATGTGAAGTCGAAGCTTTCACAGCCGGCATCTATAGATTTTCCTTGGGTTTTTTTCTTGGCTGTGAGGCCGTGTTCTGGAAGAGTTTACTTCTGACATTTCGCTTGCATCTGTGTCTGGCATCTTCAGAGAATGGTTGGGTAGGAGCGTGTGTGGAGTTTATATACTGTGAACCCCTGTTGGGGAGTATATGTAAATTTGTGTAATTGAATGGTTAGTTTCCGGCTTTAGATATGCAAGGAGGATTAGTGTCTGTTTGGCTAGCGGTTGATAATGGGCCATCAACCAAACACTAGCCAAACAGACACTAATACTTGCAAATCTAAACTCAGAAAGGACAGGTTGCTTACCTGTAGCCACAGATGCAGGCAAAATGTCAGAAGTAAACGCTTCCAGAACACGGCCTCACAGCCAAGAAAATCAACAGGGGAAAAGTTACCATGAAACCTGCCGAGAAAGAAAGGGAGAGCTGAACTCCAATCAGCCTAGGGAATGGCCGGGTGGAAGCTCTTTTCTTGTCCCTTGGGACAGGAGGCAGCAGGTAGAGGCAGCAATTTCAGGTTTATTTCCATACAGAACTTCTCTGCATGTTTTTCCTGGTTTTACTTGGTGTGCTTCCAGACAGAGGACATTTAACAAGGCTTGGACAAATGATTTATTGGTTTACAACTCCCAGCATCCCCCACCCAGCATGGTCAGTCTGGCTAGGGAATCCTGGGACTTGTAGTCCAAAAAAAGCTATGTCTCCAAGCTCTGGCTGTATCAGTCAAAAGGCACTGTTCAGCTATTCTGGGGTTTTTTTTTCTTTCCTGTAATGGATTTCCCCCCACTTGTATTACAAAAAGGATGGGAGAAATGATGAGGAAGCATGAGAGAGTTGCTGAACTGAAGACTACATCATTGGGATCAACCAGCCTTGCAAATTCTACATGAGACAGAATGATTGCACAAGAGGAAGACTGCACATGGAAGTAAGTGCCTGTGGTCACAGTCCAGCAAATGTGAGTCACAATTGAAAGTCAATCCCCACTGAAAGTCAACACAATAGCCCTGCTAATATCCACGTAGGACCTTTCCTGAAAATGATCACAATTCATCCTTTCCGTACCATACTCCCATTACAAAGAAATGTGGAGTTACTCCATCAAAAAAGGCTTATCTTGACCATTGTTTGGGCCATTCCCGCAAAACCTTCCCTCTCTTCTTGGCTTTTCCCACAACCTTCTTTCCTCAGATTGCATCATGAGGCAGCTACTTCAGGAAGCAGAGCCCAGGAGCAATGAATGTCACTACCCCACTCCTCCTCTTGCTTTGCCTCTGTCACTCTGCTCCTAACTTGACCCATGTGCATTCTCCCCCCCCCCCAAACTCTGCAAAACTCGCCCCACCATCTCTTGTTCTTTGCACTCTGCTACTTTACCTCCAACCCTTTCCCTCACCTTGTGACACCACATCTGCATACTACATACTGCAAGGCATAGCCTTCAGAATATCAAAAGGGATTATGAGGCTGTGGGTAGGAAGCTGAAGGACTTGGATGCGCAGGCAGTCATTTTGTCTGTCCTTCCAGTGGAAGGGCATGGTCCAGGAAGGGAGAGAAAGTTCGTGGAGGTGAACAACTGGCTGCACAGATGGTGCCACTGGGAATGGTTTGGCTTCCTGGACCATGGGGTGCGGTTTCATGGAGGTGGACTACTGGCAAGGGATAGGTTGCACCTCACAGCAGTTGGCGGGAATGTTTTTGCGAAGGGTCTGAAAGATCTCATCAGGAGGGCTTTAAACTGAGTTGTGTGTGGGAGGGAGACAGTATTCATGAGGACAGAAGTTCATCAAGTGCTGGAGATAATAGCCCAAATGTTATACAGACAACAAGGCAAATAGTACAAGAACCCAACAATGGGAGGAATAAAACCTTTAAAAGGCAGATAGGAGGAATGGTCCATGGTCTTAGATGTCTCTACACTAATGCACACAGCATGGGAAATAAACAGGATGAACTTGAACCCTTAGCACAGCAAAACAAATATAATATCATAGGCATCACTGCAGCCTGGTAGCATGAGTCTCATGATTGGAATGTAGGAATAAACAGAGGCTGGATAGCCATCTATTGGGAATGTTTTGGTTGTTTATTCCTACATGGCAGGGAGTTGCACCGGATGACCCTTGGACTGGACAGCCTCTGTTTAAAAACCTCCAAAGAAGGAGACTCCACCACACTCCGACGCAGTGTATTCCACTGCCAAACAGCTCTTACTGTCAGGAAGTTCCTCCTAATGTTTAGGTGGAATCTCTTTTCCTGTAGATTGAAGCCATTGCTCCATGTCCTAGTCTCTGGAGCAACAGAAAACAAGCTTGCTCCATCCTCAGTTGACATCCCTTCCAATATTTAAACACGGCTATCATGTCACCTGTTAATCTTCTCTTCTCCAGGTTAAACATGCCCAGCTCCCTAAGCTGCTCCTCATAGAGCAGGGCTTCCAGACCTTCCACCATCCTGGTTGTCCTCCTCTGGACACGCTCCAGCTTGTCAATATCCTTCTGGAATTGTGGTGCCCAGAACTGGACACAGTATTCCAGGTGAGGTCTGACCAAAGCAGAATACAGTGGCACTATTACTTCCCTAGATCTAGACTCTATACTCCTATTAATGCAGCCTAGAATCGCATTGGCTTTTCTGGCTACCACATCACACTGCTGACTCATGTTCAGCTTATAGTCCACTAAGACTCATAGATCCCTTTCGCATGCACTGCCATCAAGCCAGGTGTCACCCATAGGGGAGACATCAGTCAAAAATTCCCTATAGGCAGAACTGAGTAATGTTGCTTTTTTTTTTTTTTTGGACTATAACTACTCCAGGTATTCCCAGCCAGCATGGCCAAAGGGAAATCCTACCACTGCATTCAGAATAAGTTTTTACTTTCTCTTCTCTCCTACTCTGAATGGATGCGGCAAATCCAGTTCAGTCCTGTGTCCAGCTGTATACTCTTGAGAGTTTGTTTAAAATCTACATTTCCATCAAAAACTGGTTTATCAGTAGTTCATGTGCAAAAAAAGTCAATTCTCATGGAGGATCATGTGTCAGAGTCTTAGCAGAAAATTAAAACTCCAGCTGTCTTGTCTGAATTTTTTATACAGTTATTTTTAATGCTGACAGAAAAGTCCTGTGATGAAGGTTTCTTGGGGAAAAGACATGTGTAGGACACTATTTGCAAGTAGACCAATTCCACAAGTAACACTGGTGGCCTGTCACTGTGTCCTCAGAGGAGGTTTTGAAGGGTCAGGCTTAAAAGTAGGGCAGGAGTCAGATTGATAGACTCAAATCAAGGCAGCCATGGCCCTGAGTTTGCAAGACCTGAGTGTGGCCATTGATAACAGGGTGACTTGGAGCCATATTCAGGGGTAGCCATGTTGGCCATGCAGCAAAATACAACAAAATACAAAACCCACAAAAGAGCGATACCAGTATTGAGTAACCAAAATGCACAAAATACATCATGCAAGCTTTCAAAGCTCCCTGGCTTCTGCATCAGGCCAAAGATATTAACAGATTATACAGGAGGAGAAAGGTGACAATGGTAGAGTCACAGGCTTACATTTTACATCAGATGTTGTTTCTGTTGTACTTCTAGTCCAGTTGTTCTGGAGGGATATTAAGGCATGCAGAGGCCACTCCCCTTCTTGGCCATAGGGGGATCAGGAACAAAGGGCAATAAAAGACTGGTAATAAAATTTCAACTCCATTAGCAACAGAAGAGTGACTTGGAGGTCTCTCATTCTTAGGGTCACCATAAGAAGACCCACTTGACAGCAATTAACAACAACAAAGGAATAATTTGCCCCTCCAGGTGTTGTTGGTCCCAGCATTCCTCGTTGTCAGGGTACTATTGCTTTAAGGACAGAGGAAAATATTGAAGCAACAGACCACGTACTAGCACAGCTGAAATGGATTTGGTCACATCTCTGGCTAAGCAGAGGGCTGACAACAAATACTTCTATATAGGTGAACCACAAGATGCACAATGTGTGGGTTGGTGTTTTAGTGAAGAGGAGTGTTGGTGATATTGCTGTTAAGATGATGAGGTTTGTTGTGTATATACTTTGTTTGTATACACTGCAACTGAAGAGAAAGGCCTCCAGATATCTTTGGATGAACCTCACAGCCTGTAAGTCTTTTTCTTGTGTGTGAAAGTGGGTCATAGCAGTGAAATGCCTGCTAGCTGAAGCCTTTGTTCCTAAGTTACTCTTTTTGCCCATTCTGCTGTGCAGTTCTGCTGTTTGGCTACACCTGGGTTACTTTGTCGCCAGGTTGTGCCAGGTGTCTCTCAGTGAGCCACCAGTGAGTGGACACACATCAGTCACTGGCTAGAGCTGATGGGAGCTCCAGACAGAGTGCTTGGAAGAATGTCTTTGCTAGCACCCAGTTTTATGCAGCTGCTTACGAGACACTCCTGTGTTTGGACTTTGGATTATGAGTTCAGCACTCACTCCTTGTTAATTTTTGCAGCTGCTCAGCCATCAGGTTGCCCAAAGCTGGACACTGCCTCTGAGTTCCCCAGTGCCTGGGGAACCATAGAGGGAGGGATCTATTGCATCCATGTCCTGCTGCTCCCGGCTGCATTCTCAGGCACCTGGCTAGCCACTGTGGGAAACAGGAAGCTGGAATAAATAGATGGATGTCTATGTTATGATTATCCTTTTTACTATGTTTTAATATGTTTTAAATCGCTTTAATTTAGTGTTTTTATTAGAATTGTTTATCCAATTTTTAAAAACTTTTATATCAAATAGGTTTTAGCTATACTTTTTTTAAACATTTGTTGGAAGCCAGTGTGGTGTAGTGGTTTGAGCGTTGGAGTATGACTCTGGAGATGAGGGTTCGAATCGCTGGGTGGCATGAAAACCTTGGGCAAATCACACACTCTCAGCCTCAGAGGCAGGCATAGGCAAACCCCCTCTGAACAAATCATACCAAGAAAATCCCGTGATAGGTCTGCCTTAGGGTTGCCATAAGTCAGACAACAAGAAGCCACCTTGGGCCCTGTACCAGGAGAGCAGCAGGCTACAAATTAAATCAACAAATACATATCTATTTCTTTTTGGCTTGGGTTCTAGGTTGCCAAGGGGGTAGGAGGAAAATAACTTGACAGCTTGCTCTTGTGACTTTGAGTGCAGCTTATTGTGCAAACATTAGCAGGAGATCGTTCTAAACTTCAGGCCTTAAACACCTTCAGCTAATGATTTCTGGGTGCTGCTTCTGCACCATAAGCTGGAGAGGTCTGTTGAAAAGAAGGCAGCACTTGAAAAGATCCATCAAACTGGTCAAAAGCATGAATGGGTCTTCTGGCAAACAAGTTTTATTTGGCATGCTCTTGACTGCAGCCTCATGAAAACTGTTGCCAGGTAAAATTTGCTAGCCTTGCTCTGGCTGCTGCTCACATGGCTAACCGCTCCCACTAGCTACTGTGATCAAATCAGGAGGTGAAACTGAGCACGGATCAGAAAAGTAATTGAGATCAGGGAAGGGAGAGAAGCCGGTCTCCTGTTTCAAGGTAGGAAATCCATACCACTGTAAATCAAACCCTACAAACCAAAGCATTGTTGCACAATAAGATTACAAATTTGCTGCAACAACAGTGCCCACACAGAATGTCTATAAAGGTATGTACTACACTGCACAGTTATAACAATTTGCATCACTTTAATGGCCATTGCACCTTCCTAAGGCTCTTGGGAGTTGTAGTTTAATGGGGAACTTAGAACTCTGTTAGACAGCTCTAGTTCCCTACTGCTCTGAACCACAGTTCCCAATGTATCCTGAATGACTGTCAACACTACAGAATTAAAATTTAATCCTTAGGCCCTCTCTTCTCAGGGTACCTTGGGAAATGTAGTTCAGAGGAACTAGAGCTCTCTAGCAGAGAATTCTCAGTATCTCACCTGACTACAAATCTTAAGGTTCTTCACGCTGGAGACATGATTTTTAAAGTGGTATTATACTGTGTAATATGTGACGAATGTTGCTGTCCTTGAGCAAGCAGGGATCACCAGCATTGAGGCCATGATACTGAGAACACAGCTGCGCTGGGCAGGGCACATTTCTAGGATGGAGGACCATCACCTCCCAAAAATACTACTCTACGGTGAACTCGCCACGGGTCAGCATAAAAGGGGTGCTCCAAAAAAGCAATACAAGGACTCCCTGAAACAACATCTCAGGCTCAGCCAAATTGATCACCAACAATGGTCCGCCCTGGCCTCACATCGGGAGGCATGGAGACGCACTATCCACAATGCTGCAGCCTTATTTGAGAACTCCCGCCAAACAAGTCTTGAAGAGAAACAACAATGCAGAAAGAATCACAACCCAGAAACATCACCCAAGGAGACCTTCTGCTGTGCTTTCTTCAACCGGACTTGTTTATCTCGGATTGGCCTTTTTAGTCATCAGCACGCTTGCAGAAAGCGCGGGATGAGTCCTTCCTGAATCTTTGTTTGCGAAGAAAAGCCAGAGAGAAAGAGAGAGATGAAACTTAAATATGATTGTCTTCAGATCCAGCAGATCTCAGATGGCAAGGAGACTTCTGTCTGCATACCTTGGTTCAGGACATCCTTGAGGCACAATGTGACCGAGTAATGTCAGAAACAGAACCCTGGGCAAAATAGTCTCATTGCCTGCGTTATGTTCTTAATACAGAACATCCATTAATTGATTTGTTATTAAGGCTATTCATCCCATTAATCCTCCCTGCCTTAAGAGGATTGCTTTTTGTGCTGATGGTGCATTTGCTGACAGCTGTGCACAAACGAGGGCTTTGCATTCACCTCCTCTTGTCAGAAGCAAGCTGTAGAAATTCAGGTGACAATTTCAATGGAGTGTCAAGATCGCCACCTAGAGCTGGATTTATTATAAGCAGAGGTACAAAGCCAGCTCAATAGGGGCAGTTGTAGCTGGAGAGACGGAGCAGAAAGAGACAGCGTAACTGGGAAGACCAAATCCTTATTCTGCCATAAAGCTTCCTGAGTGTCTTTGGGAGTGACACACAGGCCAAGATCAGCACTTAACATTTGCAATTCTTTTTTTATTTAATTAGTCTTATTTGTAACAAAACATATACATATTAACATCATCAAAATACAACAAACAGCAGTAACTGCGGGTCATTGGGATAGTTATATAACAAGTTACAGTATTTATATACATTTTTCCTTTCCAGATATGTTTTGATGATCAAGAGTTTATAGAGAGAACGTGTCTTTCCAAAGGAATCGACTGTCTCCTGGAGGCTTCAGCCAGTGTGACTGTTTACATATTCAATAAAAATCATCCATTCTTCCTGAAATGTCACGTCTGTTTTTTGTCCTCTAGCTCTAGCCATACTGATTTGTCCTTTGAGCCTGTGCAATGGATTTTTCTGGTGGAGCGCAGCGTGCACAGAACTGGCCTCACCCTTTAAACCAGAGA
The DNA here is from genome assembly GCA_030847615.1 of Gambelia wislizenii. Classification (NCBI taxonomy): domain Eukaryota; kingdom Metazoa; phylum Chordata; class Lepidosauria; order Squamata; family Crotaphytidae; genus Gambelia; species Gambelia wislizenii. The sequence goes on along the minus strand of JAUMIR010000001.1, from coordinate 494,652,901 downwards.
TTCACCTGCCGTGGCCTTGCAAGCATGGACGTGGCAGGCCGTAGGTTTGATTAGAGTTTCCTTCTCTTAGATGGTTGACCTTACAGGGTTGGACGAGCACCATCTGCCCGGGTTTGGGATTAGAGTTTTCCTTCTCCTAGGACGGTTGCCACAAGGCTAGAGAGCCCATCCTGCCCTTTGACGCTCTTTGTCAGACCCTTCGGTTTTGACCTGTCTGGCATGGGAGACCCTACCAGTGGCTATTATGCCACCGCCAGTATTGCTCAAAACATCATTAGGGTACGCAAGCCTTTCTCCCACGACAAGGGGGCGTCAATGGAGCGCGCTTGCAGAAAATGTGGGATGAGTCCTTCCTGAATCTTCGTTTGCGAAAAAAAGCCAGAAAGCGAGCGAGTCTAGCCATACTATAGGAAAACTTTTCTAATAACCATGTATTCCAATTCTGGACCACCATTTCGCCATTGTCAGATTCCCTGTCTTCCCATTTTGAACTATTTCCATTCTAGCTGCCATTAAGAAGGCCATCAGCCTATGATGCATCAGGTTTCCACTAGGGCCTCTGTATATGCTAAGCAGAAGCAACGCTGGGCAAAAGTGTATCTTTTGATTGGTGATCTGAGAAATTTGATGCAAAATGCTGGTCCAAAACTTTTGTGTCTCTTAATGCAGTCAAGCCACATGTGCATACAAGATTCTGAATTTTTAAGTGCAATTTGCAGCTGTCAACCTCTGGGGAGGGAGGCACTGCCATTGAATGGCAGGGAGGGATGTAACCATGCAGCAGAGACCTTGGCTTGTCTATAGAGGTCACTGGAGAACTGCAGCTGGGGACAAGTTGCAGACCCTCTTCATAGCCCGCTCCCCCAGCCATTAAATGGGTATAGCAGTGCCCCACGGGGGTTGACAGCTATTGGGGCAAGGTTTGGAGAGTGAACAAGACAAGTTATGTGCACCTATGTCACTTACAGAATTCCAGCCATTATGTTTTGCATTAGCTTACTTTGCAGATATGTTGCCAAAAAAAGCATTGGGAGACAGATATGTACACATTCCTTTGGGTATAAGAAGAGGTATGCCAGAATATGAGACTCCCAGGTCAGAAAGCACTCAGTGAGCTACTGGGGAAGAACAGAGGACAAGTGCAGGTAGCACTGTGGCTAATGATGCAACTGGACTCAAGATGAAAGGACATTCTGCTGTTGATGTGCTCAGAGGTGAAAGGAAAGTCAAAAGATGCACAACACAAGCCACAGCCCTGTAAGACCTGAGCAGGGCTGCCGATGACAAGGTGACTTGGAAGTCTCTCATTCACAGGGTTGTCATAAGTCAAAATCAACTTGACAGCAGTTAACAACAAGCAACGACAATGGAGGGGTGGACCAAAAGCCTAGCTTAATCCATGTTCACAGAGTGGTCAAAGAGTTTGCCAGCAGAACACGGTTGCAACTGTACCTGACTTCCCAAGCAATAGGTATAAGGAGGCACGCTGCCTCTGGTACTCAAGGTGACATAATGATCCCGACTAGTTGCCACTGATAGGCCTAACCTCAATGACTTTTTCTAATCTTCTTTTTAAAAGCATCCAGACTGGTAGTCACCACAACATCTTCTGGCAGTCAATTCCACAGTTTGATTATGCACTCTCTGAAGAAGTACTGCCTTTTAGCTGTCCTGAATCTCTCATCATTCAGCTTAAATAGATGGTCCTGGGTTTTACTGTTGACTGAGAAATTCCTCTCCCTCTTTTGTTTCTCCGCACCATGTTTAATGTTATACACCTCTATCATGTCTCTCTTTACCCATCATTTCCCCCCTAAGCTAACTCACCCAAATACTGTAATCTTTCCTTATAGGAGAGTTGATCTAGTCCCTTAATAAACTTGGTGGCCCTGGAGAGTAAAATGTTCTCTGTAGCATTTTCAACCCCCCTTTTTTTAAAGGAGCAGTGACCAGAACTGTACAGTGTATACCTGACATCACTGAACAGATGTGGACAATTCATTTTCAATGGAACAAATTTACAACTGCCTTTTGTGTGGGATCTGGATGCTTTTTTTTTAGGCAGCACTTCTATTTGGGTGGTGCCAAGCTTCTCAATGTTAAAAGGATCTCTTTTTGCAGGTTCAAAATCTAAAATGTTTGTTGAAGAACACGTAAACAGAACTGAGTCAGAAAATAAAAGCAAATTCACAGAATCATAGAATTGTAGAGTTGGAAGAGACCACGAGGGCCATCCAGTCCAACCCCCTGCCACACAGAAAATCACGATCAAAGCATCCCCGACAGATGGCAATCCAGCCTCTGTTTAAAGACCTCCAAAGAAGGAGACCCCACCATGCTTTGAGGGAGTGTGTTCCACTGCCAAACAGCTCTTACTGTCAAAACGTTCCTCCTAATGTTGAAGTAGAATCTCTGTTCCTGGAGCTTGCATCCATTGCTCCGTGTTCCAGTCTCTGGAGGAGCAGAAAACAAGCCTGAACCATCCTCAACATGACACCAAATACTTAAACAGGGCTATCATATCGCCTCTTAACCGTCTTTTTTCCAGGCTAAACATACCCAGCTCCCTAAGTCTCTCCTCATAAGGCATGGTTTCCAGATCTTTCACCATTTTAGTTGCCCTTCTCTGGACACGCTCCAATTTGTCAATATCCTTTTTGAATTGTGGTGCCCAGAACTGGACACAGTATTTTAGGTGAGGCCTGACCAAGGCAGAATAGAGCGGCACTATCACTTGCCTTGATCTAGACACTATACTTCTATTGATGCAGCCCAAAATCGCATTGGCCTTTTTAGCTGCTGCATCACACTGTTGACTCATGTTCAACTTGTGGTCTACTAGGACTCCTAGATCCCTTTCACACGTAGTCTCATCCAGCCAGGTCTCTCCCATCTTATATTTATGCATTTCATTTTTCCGCCCTAAATGCAGTACTTTACATTTCTCCGTACTGAATTTCATTTTGTTAGCTTTGGCCCAGCTCTCCAGTCTATCCAGGTCATTCTGAATTTTGATCTTGTCCTCTAGGGTATTAGCTACTCCTCCCAATTTGGTGTCATCTGCAAATTTGATAAGTATGCCCCTAATTCCCTCATCCAAGTCATTGATAAAGATGTTGAATAGCACTGGGCCCAGGACCGAACCCTGTGGCACCCCACTGGTCACATCTTTCCAAGATGAAGGGGAGCCACTGCTGAGCACCCTTTGGGTTTGGCCAGTCAACCAATTACAAATCCATTTAACAGTTAACTTGTCTAGCCCACATTTTACAAGCTTGTTATTTCCCCTGATTAATAGGGTATATTACATTTTCCCCAGTATTCAAAATTACCATGCTGCAAAGGCTAAGTTCATTTCCCTTCTAAACTGAGTATTGCAGGTTGGAGTATTTTATATAATGCATTTGGGTGAGTATAATATGTCCCTACTGGATAGTGCCTGTATTAAGATAGGAAAGCCCATTTGGCTACCTGTTACATCCATGAAAATGAGAGATACCATTCTTTGCTATTCCTCTTTCCATTCCTATATGGCCATCTTCTTTTCATGCAGTTTTTATCAAAAACATTAAATCAGTCTGCATATGAGGGGTAGAACTTTAGCTCTCCAGATATTTTGGCCAACAGTTTCCTTCAGCCCCACACCATATTGCCAGACTAGAAGAGTTGAGGTCCAAAATAGTTGGAGAGTAAACTGTTCCATGTCCTTTAGATAGTAATTCAGTATTATTTGATTAAGTTATAAGTTAATTAAGCTTCTTCAAACAAATGGCAGAGGAATAAGGGTGCATGCTGTCTTAAAATTTATCATCCTAAAACTTGCCAAAAATACTCATTTTTTTCTACAAACTTATTTTTCAAAAACCTTGCTATTTGAAAATTCCAGAATACAGTTGTCCCTCCACATTCGCGAACTTGACATTCGCGGTTTCGGTTATTCGCGGTTTTGGGAGGGCCCCCCCGGGGCCCCCCCAAAACCGCGACACGGGGCCTCCAGAGGCCCCGTGAAAGACATAGAGGGAGCGGGGAGGCCCAGGGAGGCGTCCACGGGGCCCCGGGAGGCGCTCCGGAGGCCCCATGAAGGCCAGGGGAGGGCTGGGGAGGCGATCCTGGGGCCTCCGGAGACGCTCCGGAGGCCCCAGGAAGGCTTGGGGACGGGGTGGGGAGGGCTGGGGAGGCGATCCTGGGGCCTCCGGAGACGCTCCGGAGGCCCCAGGAAGGCCTGGGGACGCGATGGGGAGGGCTGGGGAGGCGATCCTGGAGGCTCCGGAGACGCTCCGGAGGCCCCAGGAAGGCCTGGGGATGGGGTGGGGAGGGCTGGGGAGGCGATCCTGGGGCCTCCGGAGACGCTCCGGAGGCCCCAGGAAGGCCTGGGGACGCGGTGGGGAGGGCTGGGGAGGCGATCCTGGGGCCTCCGGAGACGCTCCGGAGGCCCCAGGAAGGCCTGGGGACGGGGTGGGGAGGGCTGGGGAGGCGATCCTGGGGCCTCCAGAGACGCTCCGGAGGCCCCAGGAAGGCCTGGGGACGGGGTGGGGAGGGCTGGGGAGGCGATCCTGGGGCCTCCGGAGCATCTCCGGAGGCCCCAGAAAGGCCTGGGGACGGGGTGGGGAGGGCTGGGGAGGCGATCCTGGGGCCTCCGGAGCATCTCCGGAGGCCCCAGAAAGGCCTGGGGACGGGGTGGGGAGGGCTGGGGAGGCGATCCTGGGGCCTCCGGAGCATCTCCGGAGGCCCCAGAAAGGCCTGGGGACGGGGTGGGGAGGGCTGGGGAGGCAATCCTGGGGCCTCCGGAGCATCTCCGGAGGCCCCAGAAAGGCTTGGGGACGGGGTGGGGAGGGCTGGGGAGGCGATCCTGGGGCCTCCGGAGATGCTCCGGAGGCCCCAGGAAGGCCTGGGGACGCGGTGGGGAGGGCTGGGGAGGCGATCCTGGGGCCTCCGGAGCATCTCCGGAGGCCCCAGAAGGGCCTGGGGACGGGGTGGGGAGGGCTGGGGAGGCGATCCTGGGGCCTCCGGAGACGCTCCGGAGGCCCCAGGAAGGCCTGGGGACGCGGTGGGGAGGGCTGGGGAGGCGATCCTGGGGCCTCCGGAGACGCTCCGGAGGCCCCAGGAAGGCCTGGGGACGCGGTGGGGAGGGCTGGGGAGGCGATCCTGGGGCCTCCGGAGACGCTCCGGAGGCCCCAGGAAGGCCTGGGGACGGGGTGGGGAGGGCTGGGGAGGCGATCCTGGGGCCTCCGGAGACGCTCCGGAGGCCCCAGGAAGGCCTGGGGACGAGGTGGGGAGGGCTGGGGAGGCGATCCTGGGGCCTCCGGAGGCCCCAGGAAGGCCTGGGGACGCGGTGGGGAGGGCTGGGGAGGCGATCCTGGGGCCTCCGGAGACGCTCCGGAGGCCCCAGGAAGGCCTGGGGACGGGGTGGGGAGGGCTGGGGAGGCGATCCTGGGGCCTCCGGAGATGCTCCGGAGGCCCCAGGAAGGCCTGGGGACGCGGTGGGGAGGGCTGGGGAGGCGATCCTGGGGCCTCCGGAGCATCTCTGGAGGCCCCAGAAAGGCCTGGGGACGGGGTGGGGAGGGCTGGCGAGGCGATCCTGGGGCCTCCGGAGCATCTCCGGAGGCCCCAGAAAGGCCTGGGGACGGGGTGGGGAGGGCTGGGGAGGCGATCCTGGGGCCTCCGGAGACGCTCCGGAGGCCCCAGGAAGGCCTGGGGACGGGGTGGGGAGGGCTGGGGAGGCGATCCTGGGGCCTCCGGAGCATCTCCGGAGGCCCCAGAAAGGCCTGGGGACGGGGTGGGGAGGGCTGGGGAGGCGATCCTGGGGCCTCCGGAGACGCTCCGGAGGCCCCAGGAAGGCCTGGGGACGCGGTGGGGAGGGCTGGGGAGGCGATCCTGGGGCCTCCGGAGACGCTCCGGAGGCCCCAGGAAGGCCTGGGGACGGGGTGGGGAGGGCTGGGGAGGCGATCCTGGGGCCTCCGGAGCGTCTCCGGAGGCCCCAGGAAGGCCTGGGGACGGGGTGGGGAGGGCTGGGGAGGCGATCCTGGGGCCTCCGGAGACGCTCCGGAGGCCCCAGGAAGGCCTGGGGAGGGCGGGAGGGAGGGCCGGGGAGACCTCCGCGGGGCCTAGCAAGGCCCCGCAAAGGCCTGGGGAGGGAGGGAGGGAGGGCCGGGGAGGCCTCCGCGGGGCCTAGGAAGGCCCCGCGAAGGCTTGGAGAGGGAGGGAGGGAGGGCCGGGGAGACCTTCGCGGGGCCTAGGAAGGCCCCGCGAAGGCCTGGGGAGGGAGGGGGAGGGGTGTCGTTATTCGCGGTTTTTTCACATTCGCGGGGGTCCGCGGAACGGAACCCCCGCGAATGTGAAGGGACGACTGTATAAGCAGATAACTCGTGTCTTGTTCACCCCTCCAGGTGCTGCCATACTGTGATCCAAACACTGGGCACTTAGTCTGTAAAGAGGTGGCTTGTTTGGGGGATGAAAGCCTTTCTGAACACTAGCCTCCACCCCAGGGGGATTGTGCAGTTATCAAATGGCATCCCACATCACTGGAAGGATCTAGTTGGCACCAATTACTGGTTTATAGAATCATAGAATCATAGAATTGCAGAGTTGGAAGAGACCACGAGGGCCATCCAGTCCAACCCCCTGCCACGCAGGAAATCTTGATCAAAGCATCCCCCACAGATGGCCATCCAGCCTCTGTTTAAAGACCTCCAAGGAAGGAGACCCCACCACGCTCCAAGGGAGTGTGTTTCACTGCCAAACAGCTCTTACTGTCAAAAAGTTCCTCCTAATGTTAAGGTGGAATCTCTGTTCCTGGAGCTTGCATCCATTGCTCCGTGTTCCAGTCTCTGGAGCAGCAGAAAAGCCTGCTCCATCCTCAGCGTGACATCCCTTCAAATACTTAAACAGGGCTATCATATCGCCTCTTAACCGTCTTTTTTCCAGGCTAAACATACCCAGCTCCCTAAGTCTCTCCTCATAAGGCATCGTTTCCAGACCTTTCACCATTTTAGTTGCCCTTCTCTGGACATGCTCCAATTTGTCAATATCCTTTTTGAATTGTGGTGCCCAGAACTGGACACAGTATTCTAAGTGAGGTCTGACCAAGGCAGAATATAGCGGCACTATTACTTCCCTTGATCTAGACACTATACTTCTATTGATACAGCCCCAAAACTTAGGTGATAAACTGCCATTGCTGGGCCATAGAAATTCTTGCCTTGGAAAACCCCTACCTGCCTACTGTGGGGATTTTTCCTATTATCCCACCATTGCCTACTCCAATTGTGGGGTTTCCTCCCTTTATGTGAGAGTTCCACTCTTTATCTCACCTGTGTATAGACCAAGTATAGGGTTTCCCACTCTGGCAATCACACCAGTGCCACCATTTGTGAGGATTCTTCCCAGACAATTCCACCACTGTCATCACCAAATGTGAAGACTTCACAGTGCTCACTACAAATACCAAGAATAAGGGCTTTCTCTGATCTCCAGCTAGGCCACATATAAGTATTTCCTCCTGTCCCTTTTGTCTGACACCAACTGCAGGGTCAGTCTAAATGCCCTCAAGTTTCCTATGTTATTATGCTATTTTTATCCCCAACAGGACACCACCTCTCTACCATCAATGCTGCCACCACAGACACCTTGTCTGAAACCGTTCTCAGAATGATAGCGTTTTCAGAGGCCAAAAGTGTATAAAAACAAAAACAAACTTTATTTACAGAAGTAAAACATAACACAATAGATTACTTATATATTACATTAAAACACCATTCTTACTCCTTTCAAGCTAACATCAGACCGCTTGGCTCAAATTCCTTTCTCTCACTCCACCCCTAGTCTAATTCAAATCCCCCTCAAACACTTTTCTCAAACCCCAAGCTAAACTTCTCTCAAACTCAAACTCTTAATTGCCATTCACCAACTGTCCCATGCAAATCTCCCCAAACACTCCATCAATCAGTATCCACCTCAAGACTCTATTCTCCCCCTGCTCCCAATAGCTACTTACCTCATCTCTCTCTGTCTCTCTCTGGCTTTTCTTCGCAAACAAAGATTTAGGAAGGACTCATCCCGCGCTTTCTGCAAGCGCGCTGATGGCTAAAAAGGCCAATCCCAGATAAACAAGTCCGGTTGCAGAAAGCACAGCAGAAGGTCTCTTTGGATGATGTTTCCAGGTTGTCATTCTTTCTGCGTTGTCGTTTCTCTTCAAGACTTGTTCAGCGTGAGTTCTCAACTAAGGCTGCAGCATTGTGGATAGTGCGTCTCCATGCCTCCATGTGAGACCAGGGCGGACCATTGTTGGTGATCAATTTGGCCGAGCCTGAGATGTTGTTTCAGGGAGTCCTTGTATCATTTTTTTTGGAGCGCCCCTCTTATGCTGACCCGTGGCGAGTTCACCGTAGAGTACTATTTTTGAGAGGCGATGGTCCTCCATCCTAGAAACGTGCCCTGCCCAGCGCAGCTGTGTTCTCAGTATCATGGCCTCAATGCTGGTGATCCCTGCTTGCTCAAGGACAGCAACATTCGTCACATAGTCAGTACAGTGTATATTAGGATTGTGCGTATACAGCGCTGATGAAAGCGTTCGAGGAATCGTAGGTGGTGGCAATAGGTGAGCCATGTTTCAGACCCGTAAAGGAAATAGACAGTACAATGGCTCTATACACACTGATTTTTGTACTTCGCCTCAGGTGTTTATTACTCCAGACTCTTTTGTGAAGTCTTCCAAATGTGCGATATGCCTTTGCTAATCTGTGATCGATCTCTTTGTCAATCTTGGCATCTGAGGAGATGATGCTTCCCAGGTAGGTGAACTGCTGAACGGACTTGAGCACAGATTTGCCGATGGCAATGTGGGGATGGTGGTGTTCGTCCTGTGGTGCAGGCTGGTAAAGAACTTCTGTTTTCTTCAGGTTGACTTCCAGCCCGAACAGCTCCGCAGCTGTTCCGAAGCAGGATGTTAGGCGCTGCAGAGCTGCTTCTGTGTGGGCAACAAGGGCAGCAGCATCAGCGAATGGGCTATTTAGGGCTATTAGGGCAGAACGACGCTCAGGCCATCCACTATCTGCAGAGTCTCGCATGGTTCTGATGGTCCAGCATGCAAGCGTCAGTTTATTTACACCTTTGGAGACCGGTGTGTGCCTTTGTTTCTTTGCCTTGCTTTGACCGCATCAAACCAACCAGGTAGATGGGGATGAGCTTTCATTAGGCCACCTTTTCTAGGCCCCTCTCCATATGGAGTAAGCAGTGCTCTCCTTAAAAAAGGCTGCTTGGTTGTTCAGGATGCTGCCAAACAAGACTGTCATCTCCTGGGTCAGCCTCGAACGACCAAAATCCTGAACCACCTGCATGCAGGGTTGGATCTGCGGCTTCCAGTGCATCTTTACACCTGCCTTTTCATCCCTCGCCTATCGCTACAGGGCTTTTTTGGAACTGGATTTGTCCTTCGAGCCTGTGCAATGGATTTTTTTGGTGGAGCACAGCGTGCACAGAACTGACCTCACTCTTTAAAGCAAAGGTTCATCTACGTGGCCTTGCAACCATGGACGTAGCAGTGAGGTCCTCGGGTCGTAGGTTTGATTAGAGTTTCCTTCTCTTAGATGGTTGACCTTACAGGGTTGGATGAGCACCATCTGCCCAGGGTGCCAGTTACACGACAGAAATTGTCGCGTTGCCTACCGCGACAAAATGATCACGAATCCGTCCCTTGCTGTTTATACGATTTTTGTCACTGATAAGGATATCCCGTTTGGTCCCGTGACTGATATTTACACGTACAAGGTTCCGTTTTTAATTTTAGATTCCGAGATGGTTTATCCCGTGATTTTATTGTTTACACGTACTGGATGTCCCGTGATTTATTTTTTTTTGTCTGTCAATCAAAGATGCGATTACTCGTTTTTTCAAAATTTGGCCTACGTGTTTCCGTTCCCTTTTCCCGCCAGGGATGCAGCGATTGGCCAAACTTTAAACAAAGAATGACGTCACATGCGCTTATCATGCACCTCATCATTCCTGAATGGCAACATGGAGGTGGCAACTTCGGCAGCTCTGTCTACCGCTGCCCGTTTGCGGTTATCTCTTTTAGCTCTTAAGAGGCGCGTAATCCTCATGCATAGAAGAAGGATGCTCCTTATTTTCCTTCTTCTTCTCCATTCCCAAGCTATGGAAGTAACACTTTCAAGGCCACAGGTCATGTACTTTGCTGCCATCGATTCCCCAGAGGTTTTGAGATTTGTTCGCCCAGACCGGAGAAAGCGACGTTGGTGGGTGTACCCGACAACTGACGAGTGGTGGGAGAAATTTGTGATGAACATCTGGTCAGATGAACGTTGGATACTGTACTTCAGGATGCCAAGGTTCCTATTTATGCGCCTTGCCGAGCTACTACGTCCTGAGATAGCAAAGTCGGACACTAACATGAGAAAAGCCATTACTGTGGAGAAGCGATTCGCTGTTGCTGTTTTCCTTCTCGCCCACCAATGCTCGTATGGAGCAGTTTCCCAGTTGTTTGGTATTGGGAGATCTACTGTGTGCAAGATTTTTGTGGAGGTCGTGCTTGCAATGGAGAAGTTACTTCTTAAGCGAACAGTGTTCCTTGGAGACCACAGAAAGGTAAATTTTTTTAATGAGTAATCGTTTAATCGTTTTTTCTGTAATACTTTCAAAGTAATTATTAGGGAGTACCCATGTATAATGCTGTACTGTAAGTTCTTGAAGGTTCACCCGTAGTGATTATTCACTTGACATGAATACTATGGAAAAACATAAAGGAAATTTTTTTTCCTTAACACTAATGTTTATTCGAAAAATCCTTATTCCGAATTTTCACCATCTTAACTTCTGTTATTTGTTCTTTCCTTAGGTTATGGATTCCTTTGCAGCAATGGGATATCCTCAAGTGGTTGCTTGCCTGGATGGCTGCCATGTTAATATAATCCCCCCAATATGCCAAGGGGACGAATTTATAAACAGAAAGAATAGGTACAGCATTCTTCTTCAAGGGACTTGTGACCACCGTGGGGTATTTATTGACGCGGAGATCGGTTGGAGCGGGAAGAATCACGACGCCCGAATGTTAAGGAACTCTGGGTTTTTTGAGACTATGGAAGCAGGGATATTTGTACCTGGGAATCCAACTCTGACAATTATGGGGAAGCCGGTTGTACCACTTACTCTGGTAGATGGGGCATATCCAATAAGAAATTGGCTGTTGACACCATATAGGGGGACTACAAATCCCAAACAGAGACTGTACAATAAGTACCATAACAAGATAAGATCAACGGTGGAGAGAAGTTTCGGCCGTTTGAAGGCGAGATGGAGAGCATTGAAATATTGTATTGAGGTTGCAGAGGAGAATGTATGTTCTGTAATATGTGCATGCGTTATTCTACACAATATATGTGAAATGAAGGGCAGTATACTTGACGATCCTAACCGGCGTGTGCAGAGGTTTGTCCTTGACACGCTTGGAGCCCCAATGGTAAATAATGATGCTAGGGAGAAGGAGCGAGGGGAGGCGGTACGTAACGCTTTAAAAGAATATTTTTGGCGGGAAAATCACAGTGTGGATGGGGAGTAAGTGTATGCATGATTCTCAATTTGCTACATGTAATTGATAACTTCTTGTTATGACCAATAAAGTTAATTCATCATTTTATGTTCCTGCTTTTTATTTTCATGACAGCATGTTCTTAATACCCTTTTTAAAAGCTGAAAAGGCATTGCCTTTACAGGTTTCTGTAATGGAATATATACAGCATGCAAGACAGTAGGAGTGGAAATTGTCTCTGAAAAGTAGGCCAAACTTGATACAAATGAATTGTTAGGCAAGCAACCAGAACTGATACATTGTTGCGGCTTCGGCGGTTGAAGGAATTGGCGGGCTTTTGGAAGGGATTACTCTTTCTGGTTTTTTTTTTTGTTTTTTTTTTCATCAGCGCTGTCTACGCACAATCCTAAATATACACTGGACTGACTATGTGACGAATGTTGCTGTCCTTGAGCAAGCAGGGATCACCAGCATTGAGGCCATGATATTGAGAACACAGCTGCGCTGGGCAGGGCACGTTTCTAGGATGGAGGACCATCGCCTCCCAAAAATACTACTCTACGGTGAACTCGCCACGGGTCAGCGTAAGAGGGGCGCTCCAAAAAAGCGATACAAAGACTCCCTGAAACAACATCTCAGGCTTGGCCAAATTGATCACCAACAGTGGTCCGCCCTGGCCTCACATCGGGAGGCATGGAGACGCACTATCCACAATGCTGCAGCCTTATTTGAGAACTCACGACGAACAAGTCTTGAAGAGAAACGACAACGCAGAAAGAATCACAACCCAAAAACATCACCCAAGGAGACCTTCTGCTGTGCTTTTTGCAACCGGACTTGTTTATCTCGGATTGGCCTTTTTAGTCATCAGCGCGCTTGCAGAAAGCGCGGGATGAGTCCTTCCTGAATCTTCGTTTGCGAAGAAAAGCCAGAGAGAGACTCTTTCTGGTAAAGGATCCAGACACTGCCTTATAGCCTCAAAGAGTATCCTCCGCAAATAAACCAATCGATTAGCACAAACTACTTAAATTTTGAACTGTTTTGAAAGCTCAAAACTCTATAGGCTTATGGCAGAAATGTAACGGTCAACGCGGTAAGTTATAAACTCGAGTTTTCGCATCCCGCCACATGGCGTTACGATGGCCGAAGGGGGGAGAGGACGTATCCGGCCGGAACGGCGCATCGCCTACTGGGGCACCAGGGAGACAAACTTGATGTTGGAGTCCCTGGCCCAGCAGGTCGGTGCGCCGGACCGGCTGATGCGGTCCTCAAACCGGAGGAACCGCAACTTCTTTTCAGAGGCAGCGCGGTTCCTCCGGTCGAGGGGCTACTTGCGTACTGGCCTCCAATGCCGCTCGAAATTTAACACCCTTAAGGGCAAGTTCTTTGCGGCATTGGAGGCCAGTGACGGTAGCCCACCCACCCCCGTAGGCGCCCCCCATTTTATGCCGTCCTGCACGACATGTGGGTCCGTGCAGGGCGGCCAAGCTGGCGCGACAGGCTCCCCAGAGGTAAGCACATCCCTGACATTAATTGCAATAATGGGTATGTGTGTGTATGGGTGTTTGTTCTTGTAATGATAAACTAATACCTTCCCGTTCCACGTGTTTATACAGCGGTTCGTATCCAGAGAAGGGCCGCTGGGGAGCCTGTATCGGAGTCATCCTCAGGAGAGGAGCAGGCAGGCCCGGCACCTGTTGCACCCCCCCAAGGTAACGTTTGCAGAAATAAAAAACAGCCCTACTAATAATGTAAAGTGAATAATGTATAGTACCATCTATATCTGTGTGATTTCAAGTGCTGCTGCATTGTCTTTAAAGGTCCCCAAGATGCGCAGGAGGCAGCTGCTCAGCTGGCAGGCCTCAATATTATAGCTAGAATTGAGGAACTAGGTAAATAGTTCTTATTTAGTGATAACTGAAGCAAATTAGTATTCACATAATTATGTTGCAGCACACTAACACATTACCTTTCTTTAACATTGCAGGGCGCACACTAAGGGATGAGATAAGGGACCTTGGAAGGAGGGTGCAAGTGATCGAGGAAAGGCTTGCACTGTAAATAATGTAAATATTGTAAATTGTTGTACTGTAAATATGGTTGACAAAAAACATGTATTAATGTTTTGATGATGTAAATATTGTAGATATTATCATTGTACATAGCCCTATACCACTGTAAAGTATTTCAATACCCGCATCCTTGTAAATATGCCCTTCCCTTGACGAACATCCCTTCAAACTGTAAATAATGTATATATATATGTGTGTGTGTGTGTGTGTGTAAATAGTTAAAAAAAAGTTTATTGAGAAACATAAATTGTTTATTGTTTGCACAACATAAAACCTGTTTTTTTGTATCTATTACCGTAAACTACACAGTAACACAGAGTTAGAACAATCAAGGAAAATAATTATTGTAAAAATAGTTTCATTTTTTGAGGTAGATAACTGCTGTTAAACTTAAAGGTAATTATTAAAACCGTGCATTCCCTCCCACTCAAAACTTTCAGACATATCTTACTGTTTAATAGTTCCCCTACAGTGACAAGGGAATTTTTTTCTTAATCACCCTTGTCGGTCTGAGCGCATTTAAAGTACTAGGAATTTTTTTGTTTGTGGGTGTATCACCCTTTTCTACAACAGAATTTTCCTTGTCAGCATCAGAAACATTGTTAGTGGTGTTATTTCTCCTTTCAACGGCACGTTTCTTTACACTACCAATTGATCTAATATGAGATACCAATTCACCAAAAAGGTCATTCTGCCGTTGAATTTCTTTTAACATCCTCTCTGATTCATCAACAGAATGCTCATAAAATTTTTGTAGGTAACCATGCAAAGACTGTGTTTGCTCTTTGGAAACTTTTTCTATCCGGCAAGCAAACAAATCTGCCACAAATCTTGTATTCGCCATCATCTGTTCAACATCTGAAGAACGTTTTTTTCTCCGAAATAATGCCAACCTCTCAGCGGGGGATAAAGTGGCAGTCGGGTTACTCAAGTCCGCGGCTGTAGGAAAACATACAAAAAAAAAGTCTTCTTTTTTTTTTTTTTGGCCACAGCAGTGGAAGGTGTACATAATTCCCAGCCCAATACTGCTTGGACGCGTACCGTTTCTTGCAGGTGTTGTTGACCACACAGTGTCAATTTCCTCCACAACAACAGTAGTGTTTTCCTCGTTTCATTTACCACCCCGTTTTCCTCTCCCTCCTCAGTTAGGGTTAGAGTCACAGTTGCATCTTCAGAGTTCTGGGTGGGAGATATTTCTGGTTTAAAAGTAGAACACATAAAAAACAACTGCGTTATTCCTATGAATACAGTTATGCTGTGTAGATAACATGTAGCTGTGGGTATGCCACAGTGTAAGAGGGGGACAGATAGATTACATCCTTCTTTATGTCAAGTACTGGAGGCGCCATTGCAAACGTGCCAAGGTGCACGCATCCCTTTTTAGTCCCAGGGCACAGAAACAAAAGAGCGCCATTTGGCTTTTACAGCCCTCATTAGCATAACACAAAGTTGAAACCACAACACAGCACACCCGAAATTCAATGTTGTAAACATGGAGAAATAAGGCTACGTTTGCTAACATAAAAATATGTACAGGTACTGTTAATCAAAGTAGCAAGAAACATTAAACAAGTTTTTTTTAGAAGATGCTTAATCGAACAATTAAGCAGCCGTGTTTGCACATTTATTCCCAAACCTCAACAATCAGTTTTACATTGAAAAACCAGCACTGACATACTCGGGCTGCATATCAGAGGCCCAAAAAAGGGATACCAGCATCAGGTTTGCATTGCCCAGTTTGAAAAAAATATTAATTGCATAGATATGAAATTCGCGTAATAGATTAATCGATTTTTCACATGCAGTGTACATAGAGAAAAAAAAAACTCACCCAGGGGTTGTGAAAACAGTTCCTCAGAGAAACCCTGTAGCATCTCTTGGGAGGATGGAGGGAATCCCTCTTCTTCTGAGATGATGGGGGCGTGATGTGGAACTGCTGACCCTCGCGGAACCCGCACAATGTCGGTGGTGCTTCCTAGCCGCTTCAGGTAGTAGTTGGCATCCCCGCCAAGAATAGCATGCAGTTCTTTATAAAAGGGCATTGTAGCCGCGTTGTTTCCACTTTTTGAATTGTGGTCAGTTACCTGGCGGTAATTTTTACGCATCAGTTTCGTCTTCGTGCGGCACTCTTCTGCGGTACGGTCATGCCCTTTCTTTTTCATTTCCTCAGCAATCTTTTCAAATAAATCAATATTTCTGTGTGATCCCCTCAGCTGCTCCTGCACCTTTTCTTCGCCCCATATAGCCAAAAGATCAACTGTTTCATTGTAGGACCACGAGATCCCACGACCACCTTTTCTGGGACGAGGTGCGCTTTCGCCGTCCATTGCCGCAACTGCTAACAGGTAAACGTGCAGCAGCAAAATGGAGAAGCATCAACTTGAAATTTTAGGGATGGCCAAAAAGGGGGCAGGTACACCACCTACTAACTGGTCAGAGCCCGCCCACGGGTAGGGCAATTTCCGGGCATCTCCTGTACCCGGGATAAATTGTTACTGGCTGTTTACATATTCGATTTTCCGCTTCCCCCCGAGCTTTTTTTAAAATTCGGCACAACCCGCGGGATTGAAAGTCCCGCAGGTTGAGCGACAAAAGGTGGCCCCCCTTCCGAAAATCACGTGTTCGACCCGATGTACGTGTAAACTGCCGGGGATCGACACGAATTCTCCCCAGGACATTTTATCGTGTAAACGGCACCCAGGTTTGGGATTAGAGTTTTCCTTCTCCTAGGACGGTTGCCATAAGGCTAGAGAGCCCATCCTGCCCTTTGATGCTCTTTTGACCTGTCTGGCATGGGAGACCCTACCGGTGGCTATTATGCCACCGCCAGTATAGCTCAAAACATCATTAGGGTACGCAAGCCTCTCTCCCACGACAAGGGGGCATCAATGGAGAGGCCCCATCAGTGAATACTCCCACAATAAACTGAGCAGCTCATGACATCATGCCCACCTACATACTCATACTAACACCCCCAGGGGAGCAGGTTTGATCTAGGTTTCTTTCACATTACAGAATTACAACACTTTGATACCATTTTTATTACCGTGGTTGCATCCTATAGAATCCTGAGGTTTGCAGTTTGGGGGCCATTAGAACTCTCTGGCTGAGAATTCTAAATACTTAATGAAACCACAAATTCTAGGTTTCCATAGCATGGAGCCATGACAATCAAAGTGGCATCAAAATGCTTCATTTGTCTAATGTAAAAGACTTTCTAAACCCTATTACTAGAATTCATCCCTCTTCTACCAAAATGCTTACCTGGGCATTAACTCTTGATCTCAACACAGAAGAGTGAAGTAATGGGGGCTATTTGCCTCTTACTTCTAAAGACAACATTAAGAAACAAAAGAGGAAAGAAAGAACAATTCTTCCCTTTGTCTTTTTTAGTTTCCAAGCACTCATACATGATAGCCAAGGATTATAAATGTAGCTAATATCAAGTAGCATTTGCTGCAGTCCTACAGCAGTGGAAAGCTGCAACACACACACACACACACACTCACGTATACACATATATGCAGGCCTTATCAGGAGGCTGATATAGTCTGAGTTAATGTAAACTTCCTCCTCTCCAGAATCTCATGGCATTTCCTGCTCCCTACCGCGACTCACATCCCACCCTGGTGACATTCCCAGAGTTCATTTTCCTCCTAAGGGAATTGTGCTTTGCAAAAATTGTGGTATGTCAAATTCCATCTTGGATTAGTATCTGTGCATGATTATCTGTTAACTACAACATGCCATTCTAAAGCCACGATCTTGCAATTTCCTCTTTGAAACAATATCTAAGATACTGATTGAAAAGCGCGTCACAAAGACAAGCTAATCTAAGACCTCAATGGGACAGTTTGGAAAGACCTTGCTTAACAGCTGTGCATTGGTGCCATCAGTTTTACTGTTTAATAACGTTGATAAGAATTGTTATCTGGTAAATACTGGAGCAGTGCTGGCAGGCATTGCAGAAAACTTCACCTCCAGTTGTCATTACCGTACATATCATTTGCTGAAGACCTAAGACAGTTGGGCAGCATATATACTCAGGGGACAAATCAAACGACCAGTTATGACCTTTAAAGCCCTACATGGCTTGGATCCAGACTATCTGCAAGACCATATCTCCCCCTGAGAGCCTGCCTGACCTTCAGGAGAAGGCTTTCTCTCTGTTCACCAGCATCACACATGCGTTTGGTGAGGATGCAGGAGAGAGCCTTCTTGATGGCTGCTCCCAGACTCTGGAACTTCCCCCTGGAGGAGGGCCAGTTGGCCCCCTCTGCTCTCTTTCCATCAGCAGGCAAAGACTTTTCTATTTACGCAGGTCTTTGGAAAATAACTTACTGTGGCAGAAGGGTCTTTTCATGGGGTGTGTTATGCTTTTACCCTTTTTACTATATTTTAATGTGTTTTTAATTTTTTAATTCAATGTTTTTAATGGAATTGCTTATTTAATGGCTTTTAAACTTTTGTATCAAATAGGTACTTTGTTTTAGTGTGTTGTAAGCTGACTTAGGTCCTGTATTAGATGGAACAATAAATAAATAAATAATAAAACAAACCCACAGACAAATAAATAAATAAATGTGTCCATTTAAAATTGCAGTTATAGATTCCTTACCTAGAATTACAGACCTGTAACTGCTCTCTATTCACTAACATCACTTAGGTATGATCATGGAGCTATTGCCACAATCATAAATGCCCCCCACAACCCAACTTGCTGGTGGAAAGGGGCTGCGAACAGCGTCCTCCTTGCACCCTAATCGCCAGCTGAACAGACTGCCTTCAGTTCATATAGCTGCACGATATTAAATTGTGATGGTGGGATGGGCAGGAGACTTAGGTCCTGTCTATACAAGGGGTAAATAATACGTACACGTCCAAAAAGGTAGGCGTTCGCAATGATGCGAACAGCCTACACAGCTAAAACTTCCCCCTAAACTCTGAATGACACCTAGCCAGCTGGCCGCTGTGAGCGATCTACTGGGGATTTTAAATCTCCCACCGCCTATATTTTTTAAAGGCTTCCTGTGGTGTGCGCAGGTGTTCTTTTGTCTTTATAACAGTTTTTAAAAGAGTTAAAATCACAGTTTCACAGACTTATTGGACCCTCACTTAGCCAGAAATCCAATATGGCAGCCGCTGCCGATTCCCCTTTTCCTAGCCCTGCCCTCTCTGCTCATCCGGCCAATCAGATTCCCCTGCTTGTGCGTATTTGTGTGAACGGGAGTGTACAAATAATCACACACTCACAAGCCATACAGATTTTTTTCCAAAATCCAAACGGTTTCCCGAACGCAGCATGAACGGACTTTGTGGTGGATTTGGCTGCCCCCCTTCCAAATGACATGAATTTGTGCACATGTTAGTATGAACGGATTGCCAATCTTTCACACACCGTTCGCATTTTTTAAAATTTTTATTTTATTTTATTTTATTTTATTTGCCATTTAGACAGGCCCTGAGTTATGAATGT
Organism: Gambelia wislizenii; assembly: GCA_030847615.1. Taxonomy (NCBI): domain Eukaryota; kingdom Metazoa; phylum Chordata; class Lepidosauria; order Squamata; family Crotaphytidae; genus Gambelia; species Gambelia wislizenii. The sequence goes on along the minus strand of JAUMIR010000001.1, from coordinate 494,633,814 downwards.
GTAACTGAGTCTCTCTCTGGCTTTTCTTCGCAAACAAAGATTCAGGAAAGACTCATCCCACGCTTTCTGCAAGCGCGCTGATGACTAAAAAGGCCAATCTGAGATAAACAAGTCTGGTTGCAGAAAGCACAGCAGAAGGTCTCCTTCGGTGATGTTTCTGGGTTGTGATTCTTTCTGCGTTATCGTTTCTCTTCAAGACTTGTTCGGCGTGAGTTCTCAAATAAGGCTGCAGCATTGTGGATAATGCATCTCCATGCCTCCTGATGTGAGGCCCGGGCGGACCATTGTTGGTGATCAATTTGGCTGAGCCTGAGATGTTGTTTCAGGGAGTCCTTGTGTGGCTTTTATTGAGCGCCCCTCTTATGCTGACCCGTGGCGAGTTCAGCGTATGTAGGATACTGATGATTACCATTAGTTCCAAAAACACAATCCCTTTTGTGTATGTGGACTGTCCTGCTGGAGGACTGGCTTTCCAGGGTGGCAGGTCAAGAGGAGCCACAGCCAGAACTTTTCAGGCCTGAGGAAGATGTTTCCCTTGCCTGTGGCATGTGCTTTGCCTAGTCCCAACTGGCATAGCCAAGGATGGAGTCTCTGAAGCAGTGACACCAATGCACCACTGGTGGGAAATGGGCTGGGACGAGCAGTGAATTCTGTCAGCCCTTGGTAGGGCTGAGGGAAATATAGCTACAGATATATCCGCTCTCCTAACTGACTATTCAGTCTTGTATATATGTACTGTATTTAATTGTGAACAATAGCAAGATGGCGTTTTAAAGTTAATGGCTAAGGGTGCCTCTGCACTGCTTTTACTGCTATGGCTCAATGCTATGAAATTCTGGGATTTGTAGTTTTGTGAGATATTTAGCCTTCTCTGTCAGAGAGGTCTGGTGCTACAACAAACTACAAATCCCAGGATTCCATAGCATTGAGCCATGGCAGTTAAAGTGGCGTTAAACTGGATTATTTCAGGAGGGCAGATACAGCCAGAAGAAGATGAAGACATAGATATTTGCAATTTAACAATAACTCCCGGAAGATGAAAACAGACCCAATCATCCCACCAGCCCTAGTAGCAGCTGACCCTATGGTAGAGAGCAGAATTTGGAAAAATTACTTTTTTGGCCAAAATAGCCTTTATTTCTGCCACCATTATGATGTGGAGCAAAGAGAAAGAGGTAGTGATGGATATGTTGAGGAAAAGAAGGAAAAGGTAGCAGCTTTGGGAGCAGAAAGCATCTTACTTCTTCCTCATGATGCCATGGAGAATGTCCTAATGGACTGTTACACAAAGTGTTTTGCCACTCTAGGATCTCTCACTATAATGTGAGAGAAAACAAAGCTGACAGATTCATCCATCCAAGCCCAGGGCTTTATGTGCTTAGTTCTTCAGAATCTGGACTTCAACTTCTGTAATTTCAATCATATTGGTGGTTCAGAATTAGGATGGCCACCTCTCCTCATCTTTAAACCTAAATGACAGGCAGATACAACAGTCTTCCACAAGCTGCAAATAGCTTTATCTATTGAAGTTGGCTAGTTCAGATGGGGGAAGAACTTCATTTCAATTGGTTTTTAAAGTTTGCCTATTTTACATTCAAAATGGAAATAACTTCATGATTTAAACATTCAAGTGTGGGGGGGATAGTAAAACTTCTCAATTTCCCCCATTTGATGGATTGGTAGCTAGTTGGTGGAGCTCTTTGTTAGCCTGGAAAGTAGCATCAAGTGTCACTTGTAGGGCTCTGTAGAGGGCCTGGTAGTTTTTAACATCTTTTAAAACAGTATAGACAAAGAAGGAGAGGAAAGGCTCATTAAATTATCAGATGACACCAAACTGGATAAGGTAGTTTATACTTTCAAAGACAGAAACAGATTCCAAGAGGAAACAACAGATACGCACCCATAGTATGAAAAAAAATCTTCATTTAACAGCCATTTGTGTGAAAAGGATCTAGGGGTCTAAATAGGCTAAACATAAATCAACAGTGTGATGCAGTGGCAAAGAAAGTTAATATAGTTCTAGGCTGCATCAACAAAAATATTGTGTGCAGATGAAGGGAAGAAATATTCTGCTTTGGTGAGACCTAACTTGGAACATTGTGTCTGGTTCTAAGCACCAGCGTTTAGGAAGGCTATTGTCAAATTGGAAGATGCCTGGAGGAGGGCAACAAAGATGGTGAGGAGCTCAGAGACGAAACCCTATAAGAAAAGGACTTGGACACGCTTTGCCTGAAGAAGAGGTAGTTAAGAGGTGGTATGAACAGGAGAACAGGAGAAGTCCCAGCAGACTGGATGAGGGCAAATGTTGTTCCCATCTTTAAAAAGTGGGGGAGAAGACCCAAATAATTATTGCCCAGTCAGCCTGACATCAATATGAGGTAAGAATCATAGAATCATAGAATCATAGAATTGCAGAGTTGGAAGAGACCACGAGGGCCATCCAGTCCAACCCCCCTGCCACGCAGGAAATCTTGATCAAAGCATCCCCGACAGATGGCCATCCAGCCTCTGTTTAAAGACCTCCAAGGAAGGAGACCCCACCACGCTCCGAGGGAGTGCGTTCCACTGCCGAACAGCTCTTACTGTCAAAAAGTTCCTCCTCATGTTGAGGTGGAATCTCTGATCCTGGAGCTTGCACCCATTGCTCCATGTTCCAGTCTCTGGAGCAGCAGAAAACAAGCCTGCTCCATCCTCAGCGTGACATCCCTTCAAATACTTAAACAGGGCTATCATATTGCCTCTTAACCGTCTTTTTTCCAGGCTAAACATACCCAGCTCCCTAAGTCTCTCCTCATAAGGCATGGTTTCCAGACCTTTCACCATTTTAGTTGCCCTTCTCTGGACACGCTCCAATTTGTCAATATCCTTTCTGAATTGTGGTGCCCAGAACTGGACACAGTATTCTAAGTGAGGTCTGACCAAGGCAGAATAGAGTGGCACTATTACTTCCCTTGATCTAGACACTATACTTCTATTGATACAGCCCAAAATTGCATTGGCCTTTTTAGCTGCCGCATCACACTGTTGGCTCATGTTCAACTTGTGGTCTACTAGGACTCCTAGATCCCTTTCGCACGTAGTCTCATTCAGCCAGGTCTCTCCCATCCTATATTTATGCATTTCATTTTTCCGCCCTAAATGCAGTACTTTACATTTCTCCGTATTGAATTTCATTTTGTTAGCTTTGGCCCAGCTCTCCAGTCTATCCAGGTCATTCTGAATTTTGATCCTGTCCTCTAGGGTATTAGCTGCTACTCCTAATTTGGTGTCATCTGCAAATTTGATAAGTATGCCCCTAATTCCCTCATCTAAGTCATTGATAAAGATGTTGAATAGCACTGGGCCCAGGACAGAACCCTGTGGCACCCCACTGGTCACATCTTTCCAAGACGAAGAGGAGCCACTGCTGAGCACCCTTTGGGTTCGGCCGGTCAACCAATTACAAATCCATTGAACAGTTAACTTGTCTAGCCCACATTCTACAAGCTTGTTTGCAAGAATGTCATGGGGAACCTTGTCAAAGGCCTTACTGAAATCAAGGTATACAATGTCCACAGCATTCCCTTCATCTAAGATTCTAGAGCAGATCATTAAGCAGACAGTCTGTAAACACTTGGAAAGTAAAGCCATGATCACTAACAGTCAACATGGGTTTCTCAAAAACAAGTCATGCCAGACTAAACTTCTCTCTTTTTTTGATAGTTACAGACTTGGTAGGATGAAGGGAATGCTGTGGTTGTACTGTATCTTGATTTCAGTAAGGCCTTTGACAAAGTCCCCCATGATATTCTTGCAAAAAAGTTAGTAACATGTGGGCTAGACAATGCAACTGTTAGGTGGATTTGTAATTGGTTGTGACCGAACCCAAAGGGTAGTCACCAATGGCTCCTCTTCATCCCAGAGAGAACTGACCATTGGGGTGCCACAGGGTTCTGTCCTGGGCCCAGTGCTATCCAACATCTTTATCAATGACTTGGATAAGGGAATAGAGGCCATGCTTATCAAGTTGCAGATGACACCAAATTAGGATGGGTAGCTAATACCCCAGAGGACAGGATCAGAATTCAAAATGACCTTAGCAGATTAGAAAGCTGGGCCAAAACTAACCAAATGAATTTCAACAGGGAGAAATGTTGGATACTACACTTGGGCAGTAAAAATGAAATGCACAGATATAGGATGGGTGACACCTGGTTTGAGGGCAGTACATGTGAGAGGGATCTAGGAGTCTTAGTGGACCACAAGCTGAACATGAGTCAGCAGTGTGATGCGGCAGCTAAAAAAGCCAATGTGATCCTAGGCTGTATCAATAGGAGTACAGTGTCTAGATCGATGGAATAATGCCACTCTATTCTGCTTTGGTCAGACCTCACCTGGAATACCATGTCCAGTTCTGGGCACCACAATTCAAGAAGGATATTGATAAGCTGGAAGGTGTCCAGGGGAGGGTGACCAAAATGGTGAAAGTTCTGGAAGTCATGCCCTGTAAGGAGCGGCTTAGAGAGCTGGTTATGTTAGCCTGGAGAAGAGGGGACATGATAGCCATGTTTAAATATTTGAAGGGATGTCATATTGAGGATAGGGCAAGCTTGTTTTCTGCTGTTCCAGAGACTAGGACATGGCGCAATGGACTCAAATGACAGGAAAAGAGATTCCACCTAAAAATTAGGAAGAACTTCCTGATAATAGCTGTTCGGCAGTGGGCTGCACTGCCTCGTTTTGTGGTGGAGTCTCCTTCTTTGGAGGGTGGTTTTTTTTGGGGGGGGGTAGGTAACATGATTAACTCTAATTTTATTTTATTTTTTCTAAGATTTTATTTGGATCAATTCATGAGACAACATAGAAACAATAATGTCTCACAAACAAATGAACATTCAATGACAAACATAGTCAAGATGATTACAAATAGTAGGAAAGGAAAACCTGTATAGTCCAGGGCACAGCAGGTACATGTTTTGTATTTTTTCACTTTCACAGATGAGTCTAAGAGCGGTTGATGATATCTTGGAACTTGCAGAGGGAACAGTAGAGGTGTGCAGCACATCCTTCCAGAATGGGAGCTGGGATCCTGGGCTTCTTTGGAGGTTTTTAAACAGAGGCTGGGTGGCCATCTGTTGGGAATGCTTTGATTAGGTATTCCTGCATGGCAGAGTATTGGACTGGATGGCCCTTGTGGTCTCTTCCAATTCTATGATTCTACAATTCTATGATTCAAGTATTTGAAGGGATTCACAGTGACAGTGAAGCATGGGTTCGCAGGCAGTAGGTATGAACTACAAGAAAGGGGATTTTTATTAAACTTTAGGAAGACGTTCCTGACAAGAAGAACTGTTCAGTAATAAGCTGGACCACCTGAAAAGGTGGACTGTCCTACATTAGAAATTTTTAAAAAGAAAGTGATTGGCTACCTATGCTACGGCAGTAGTTTTCCCACATTGGCAGGCCTCTTCTACATTTACGATTCTGTTATTCTACAAGGACATTTGTACAGAATGTGTGTGATGAAACAGATAAGCTTACCAAAAGATTTAGCAGTGATGGAACAAGAATGGAGATGTACCCAATAGGAGATTTATTTTTCTGAACTAGGTGGTATTTTTAAACCTTGGCTACTTCAAGGAATGTGGGGGTAGGGTGGGGGACCAAAAAAAAAAAAAAAGGAATACATGGTATCTATTAAGATTTTTCAAAGGCTCTCAAAAAAGTTTCACACTGCAGAATATTTGTTTCAGAAAAAGAATCTGACAGGCGCAACCAAAGAAAGCCATGGAGTCTATGAGCTTCTGAGAATTCAGTCTCCAAAACAGAACATAAATAATTCAACTGGGTGAGACTTCTCCCTCTTAGGAAAGTGGGTGTAGTTCATACCCAAAGACTGATGTCAGAGAGAGGCAGGAGTCAATGGCTCTAATCCTTTTGTGAAGCAGGAGCTAATGGCTGGAATCCCATTACGCTTCCAAAGTGTTTTTGTAGTCATTGCGCAAGGAGTATTTCAGCACCTTCTTGTGCAATGACAACCCCCCATGTGGGCAACTGACTTGGTTATTGCTGCAGAGTGCCCTCATAGCCAATTAATGGATGGGAGAGAATGAGTCTGCCCTAGCAGTATCTGGTTATTTTTGCAGCCCAGAAACACAGTAGGTACCCAGGAGGATGAGGTAGTACCTGTGCTTTCAGCTGCAAAAATACAACCAGATGCTGCCTATAAGTTTCCCCACCTTCAACTGGCCATGAGGGAGCATCTCATCAATGACCAGGTCAACTGCACATCCATGGGAGGAAAAAGAGAGCAGAAACAGGGCAGAGGTACACCAGCAAAGTTTTATGCTCTGCCAAGTAGACCTAGGATCTCTGCTATTTTCCCTTCCTTTTCTGCATCCTGTCATCCTACCAGTACCATACACACTGACTCGGATGGATAAATTTTTCGCAAGTGTGAAGTTTAACACAATCTCCACCCTGTCTAAGGGTGATGAACTCAGCTTTAACTTCCATGATATTTGTCTAGCCAAAGGGTGTGGCGCTGAGAGTAAGGCCATGGGCTGAAAACTGGGTTAAACATGGGGGGAAAAACAACACTTGAGATACATTTTGGGTAACAAGACCAAAGCCTCATAAAAGTAATGTAACAAGTGAAATGAAGTCACATTATTGATGCACTAAGTAACCTTTTCTACTTACTTTTGAACATTCCTTTTTAAGGGCATTTTTAGGGGGATTTAAACCAGATTTTTTCAAGTGCTATGCCATTCTTTAATCAATATTATGGTTTTTTTAAAGTAACCTAAAGTAATTAATAACAAGACAACAGTGTAGCAAGTGCAGCAATAGATTACTTCTGAAATACTACAGTAAGTAAAAAAAATGAATTAATTTTTAAAAATAACTTCCCAAGTTCCGGGCAGAAGTTAATTTGCCCTGCTTCTAACGATATAAGACCAGCTATTCCTACCTGGGTCTCTTCCCATTGCCTCCTGGTTCATCACTGTTGCAGGGAAAATAATACTTGAAGTGTGACTGGTTTGAATACCTTGAAAACAAATGCTCTGAACCAGGGCTTGTAAATGTTTTGGGCTGCAACATTATCATCATCATCACTACCACCACCATTAATAACCCACTTTTCCCCTAAGGCTGGGACTTTCCACCAAGGAGGCAGAGTATAACCATACAATAGTAGAGTTATGTGACACTGGTGCACTACTGAATTCCAGCATTGTGCAACTGAGTTTACAAACAAATGTAGAATGTGCAGTTGCAACATGCAATGCACATCTACATGTGCAATGTTCAATGACACCACATATGCAAGCAGTTCACCTACCTGGGAAGCATCAGTCCTCAGATGCCAAGATTGACAAAGAGATCGATCACAGATTAGCAAAGGCATATAGTGCATTTGGAAGACTTCATAAAAGAGTCTGGAGTAATAAACACCTGAGGCGAAGCACAAAAATCAGTGTGTATAGAGCCACTGTACTGTCTATCCTCCTTTATGGATCTGAAACATGGGTCACCTATCAGCACCACCTACGACTCCTCGAACGCTTTCATCAGCGCTGTTTACGCACAATCCTAAATATACACTGGACTGACTATGTGATGAATGTTGCTGTCCTTGAGCAAGCAGGGATCACCAGCATTGAGGCCATGATATTGAGAACACCAGCAAAGAGGCCATGATATTGAGAAACATGCACTGGGCAGGGCACGTTTCTAGGATGGAGGACCATTGCCTCCCAAAAAATGTACTCTATGGTGAACTCACCACGGGTCAGCGTAAGAGGGGTGCTCCAAAAAAACGATACAAGGATGACCTGAAACAACATCTCAGGCTCGGCCAAATTGATCACCAATAATGGTCCGCCCTGGCCTCACACTGGGAGGCATGGAGACGCACTCTCCACAATGCTGCAGCCTTATTTGAGAACTCACACCGAACAAGTCTTGAAGAGAAACGACAACGCAGAAAGAATCACAACCCAGAAACATCACCCAAGGAGACCTTCTGCTGTGCTTTCTGCAACCAGACTTGTTCATCTGGGATTGGCCTTTTTAGTCATCAGCACACTTGTAGAAAGCGCGGGATGAGTCCTTCCTGAATCTTCATTTGTGAAGGAAAGCCAGAGAGAGAGAGAGAGGCATGCATAATTCTGTTTGTGCAACTTTCAACTGAATGCATACTTCTGCAGTGGAGAAAAACTTTCACCTGCTTCTGAAGGGTCACTTACACAAACATAAGTCATTAACAGGATGGTAGCCTATCTGTGTTTACTAAAACTCCCAGAATCCCCCAGCCAGAATGGCTGGAAGATTCTGGATGGTACAGTCCAAAAAGGTAACTTTTCTAAACTGTGCTCAGAACACAGCAGATGGCTGAGATCCTGCATAATCTGCCAGCACATAAAAGACTGTCAGGCAGAATTGCACTCTGTTCCCCCAATCCCTACATGGACAACTTCTATGGGAGACACCACACACAGCCATTTATTGTCCTTGTGTGGGTTCAGCCTAACCATATCCACCTATACAAAGCTTAGAGACTAGTCTCAAAGGTGCTAGAAGATCCCTTTATATACTGATACAGACTAACACAACTCTGAATTTGAATACAAACATTCAGCTATGTTTCTCTAACTGGACATACCATAACAATGTCATCCTCTGCCACATTCAGAGGTCCCGGAGGATAACGTCATAGTTGTGAGTCAAGACACAGGAACACAGTTGGACGCTATGAGGGTTTCTCCTGCCACCCTCCAATGGGGGGGGGGGTCTGCAGGAGACAGATAAGTTCAGTGGTCAAGGGGTTGTTTTGCAAGGTAGGTAATGAAAACCTCTTGCTGCACAACAACCCAAAAAAAGGGCATATATATTTATAAGTTAGCCTTAAGCCTGTGATGCCAGCCAATGTATGTCTAAGACCACTCCATCATAGTCAAAATGCCACATCTGTTTTCTCTTTTAAAAATGCACCATCTCTCCCCCTGCACCCACCAGGGTCAACTTATACCCTTCCCACGCACATCACAGGCTCACCTCCAAATTCCTCCTTGGCCTATAAGCATTGCAGGAAAAAGAACTGCCAACTTCCCAATGTGTGCTTTAAATTAAAAAGCCAAAAAGTGAGGCTTCCAGATGTGGTTTAACTACAAGTCCCAACAAACCCTAGGCAACACAACAAATGGCAAAGAATGCTAGGAGATGCAATCCAACAACATCTGTCCAACAGCCATCTGTGCTTTGATAGTACTTTAATCTGTCATTTCAAAAATCATTTTGGGGAAGGTAAGTGGCCCTGAAAGGTGGGTTAAAAATCTTTAAGAAAATAAGTATTGAATCAGCAAATGATCATGTTTATTAGCATGCAAGTGTAATCTTTAACCTACTGATGTCTGCAGATCTGTTAAAGTCATCAGAGTACGCTAGGCTATTTTTCTCCTGGTCATTTGGCAACCTACAGAGGAACCACCCTATGAATGTTACTTCTGGGGAGGCTATGAATGCCAAAAGCAACTCTGCAGAGTTAGGATCAAGTCAGCACTGAAACTAGCTCCTTGGGTGTGCCCAGTCCCCAAATGAATGTTTTTTGGTGGGGTTTTTGCACCATTAATTTTGGGTTATGTGCATCACAAGCTGGATCACTTGGGAAATTTTGCTAGCAATGGAAAAGTATGACTCATGAGGACACAGAGGGATGATGTAGGGTGGAAAACATGAAAATTACATAGGAAAGATAAATCAAACATGGGAACTAGAAGATTCTGGAAGCTGTAGTCCACAAAAGTAATTGTTCCAAGCCCTGCCAGCTCCAAGTCTCAATACTAGCCTTCTCAACTTTATGCCCTGAAGTTTTAACTCTGAGAGGCAGAGGAGGGAGGGAAAGGCAGACTCCCTGGATAAACTACAACAGACACTCAGAAGCAAGTTGCAGCAGAAGAAACAACAAATATACAGGAGGAAAAAAGCATTTTTTTTATTTTGAAGACACTGCTTTCACCCTGAGATTCCTTCCTCTGCCAGAGGCCTGGAGAAGAAGCAGCAGGTACTGGGATCCAGGAAAGCAGACCATGCATCCTTAACAACCTGAACATTTTCAGACATTTTCCTTCTTTCCCTCTTACTGCTCCTGCTTTTTGTAACACTGCCTAATGAAGAGATGCTAAAATCTCATAAGCTTGTCCACAATTTTGTACATATTCTGGAACCATTAACTGAAACAGCCATGCTGACTTAACCAGGAAAAGGCTTTGCAAAGTTCCTTGTTTCCTTCTCAAACAAATAAAGTAAGTCTTCTGTATCTAGCAAGTGACCTTATTGTGGCACTATCTCTGTCACAAGCAAAGGCCAAGAAATAAAACAAGCATTGTTCATACTGGTCTCAGTGACCTATTTGAAGAAGGCTTACGTCAGCTCCTTCCCTAAGAATCTCTACTCTATGAAACTCCCTGGATGTTCAGATAAATGCAGACATTAAAACATTATTTGGATCATGGCCAATAGATGATGCAATCATGTAGAAAAGTTGTACAAAAGAAACATTCAGACAGAGAAGCATTAGTCTGCAGCCCCAGGGCCTATATTGATTCATTGTTGAAGTATCTGAACAAGGACCAGACATTCCAGAAACAAAGCTTTAGAGAAGAAAAAATAATTATCTTCAGGTACCTAGTTTGCATTGTAATGATGCTGGAATCAGTAAAAGGACTGCAAAGTCTAAGGAGATTTTCACACGGGGACAAAATGCCCCGTTACTGCCCCGCCACCTCCTCTCCCGTTCCTGCCACGGAATAATGTAAATCTTTCACACACTTACCTTAATTCCGCGGCAGGAACGGGCTCCCCCTCCCCTCGCTGGCCGGCTGTAAATGCAGCCATCGTAAGGCTGCTTTTACAACTGGCCATCTGAAACATTATCACGTTATCGTGTGATAATGGCCGGGCAGTAAATTTAAAAAATAAAACTCTCCCAAACATAAAATCAGTTCACCAATCACAAAAACACACTTTAAATCACACAATCAAAACAGGGAGGGTAAAATAAAGGGTGCCACTTACCTGGATGTCCAGATCGTACTAGGAAGTGCTTGGAACGGACCTCCCCTCCGCGGCTGTCATTTCGGAACAGGAACGGGGCTCCTGTTTGCACACCCGTGATTACGTGATAGCGACAGAACGGGAGGTCTATTCACGATGAAAAATCGTGATTACATTGTTCCAGAACAGTCACGGGAGCAGAATGGATGCAGGACAGAACAGGGTCAATGTCATCTGAAAGGGAAAACCTTTCCCGACCCTGTTGTGTTCCTACCACAGGATATATAGCCTGTGTGAAAATCTCCTAAGTCTAGTTTAAAGAGAAAGTACTGCTTTGGCTATTAATCAAGCAGGTGTAGCACATCATGAATCTGAGCTGTTCTTTTGAGCAGAGAAAAAGGCCAGAGGCTGACTATCTCTGAACCTGGAGGGTCAATTTAATGGCTACATAAGAACATGAGTTAGCAGTGTGATGCAGTAGCTAAAAAAGCCAATGAGATTCTAGGCTGCATCAATAGAAGTATAGTATCTAAATCAAGGGAAGTAACAGTGTCACTCTATTCTGCTTTGGTCAGACCTCACCTGGAATACTGTGTCCACAGTTCAAGAAGGATATTGACAAGCTGAAACATATCCAGAGGAGGACGGCCAAAATGATGGGAGGTCTGGAAGCCATTATACCCTATGAGGAGAGGCTTAGGGAGCTGGGCATGTTTAGCCTGGAGAAGATGGAGAGGTGACATGATAGCCATGTTGAAATATTCAAAGGGATGTCATACTGAAGATGGAGCAAGCTTGTTTTCTGCTGCTCCAGAAACTAGGGCCTTTTCGGTAATCGCCCCCAAATTGTGGAATGACCTGCTGAACGAGATCCGTCAGATGACAAGCCTGAATAGCTTTAAAAAAGCACTAAAGACGGATCTCTTTCGGCAGGCCTTTCCTAATTAGATCCCGGCCTCAGGGGATCCTGGCCTCTTTTAGTCCGCTGGCTATTTATTGTATTTAAATGTGATTTTAGACAGTTGCTTTTAATTTATATTTGTTTAATTTTTTTTATGGGGGAGGGTGGGGGTGGGGGTGTTTAGGGATTTTTATCTGTATTGTATTTGAATTTTTGTAAGCTGCCCAAATTGTTTTAACAGAGGGGTGGGGTATAAATAAATTTTATTATTATTATTATTAGTAGTAGTAGTATTTATTATTATTATTATTCTCTCTACAAAAACAAGACCAGGAGCTTGCTAACAAGGCAAGTGCCTGCTGCCACCATGTTGGATTGTCGCCTTAGCAAGCGAGCGAGCGCTAAGGTGAGAAAACAGAGTGTTGTGGGTTTTTTGCTTTTCTGTTAAATTGAAAAATCACTCTAATGCATCTTGGAAATGGTTAGTTTTTTAAAAAAAGTTTGGTGGCAGCAAATTGAGGTAGGTACAACAGCGAGATGGGGGCTAAAAAAACCATTAAGACAGGTTGCAGCTGCTGCGAAATGCGATTACTGCAGGGCACTCCATTTTGGGGAGGCTCCTATAGACGGTCCCTTGGTGATAATGGTGGAAGTCTTCACATTTTATGGCAGCTTAGGTTTAATTTACATCAGGCAGTGTACACACCTTAAAAAAAATACAATTAAAACACTCAATAAAAAGTTAAGGTACAATTAAACTAACTTAGATTTAAAAACAAAAGATAAAAATAGGATTAAAAAGCTTTAAGCAGAGCCTCACACCTGGTGTAAAAACTGTGGGTTTAAGTGGTATTTACACAAAAATTAACAGCAGCCTCTAGAATAGCTAGACCTAAGCCTATGTCTCCCTTTTTATCATACTACACTGTTATAGCGCTATTATTTCACTTTAACTGCTATGGCCGCCTCCTGTGACATCCTGGGATTTGCAGTTTAGGGAGGGCTTTTAGCAGTCTCAGCCAGAGAGCTCTAGGGCCTCCCTAAACTACAAATCCCAGGTTTTCTTTACCCTGCTCAGAATAAAGCCCACAGCTGGAGGGGAGGATGAAACCGAATTTTATCGCACGTTTGGATTACAGGAACCTTCCCCTCACCGTACAGGGGCCTGTATCCGCTTCCCTATTACACTCTAAAATTATTAAGAGTATTACTGAGGGAAAACGTTGCTTTGAAGAAGGGAATTAAAAAGGAAAATACAGTCCCTCAGGTCGGACAGGACAGTACGCATGCGCAACCCTCACCGGCTGGCATATTATCATTTTCCCGCTTTCGCTTAGAGGAAAAGCGCATGCGCTTTGGGGGGGGGCTCTTACTCGTAAGTGGGTGAGAAAAAGGCGACCTAGAAGAGTCCCTTCTAAGAAGAGGAAGAAAGGAAGTCCCTGATTGGCGAACGCTCTCCCTTTCTCCGCCCATTCTCACTCTCGAAGGGAGCCGCGAAGCACCGCCCCTCCCCGCCGGGGTCGCCACGTCAGTCAAGCTCCGCGCGTGCGCGCTGGGAAGGAGAAGGGAGGCTAAGCGGTTCGGTTGAAGAGAGCGCTCGCGGAGGCGCGCCTGCGCGTTCGCGACTGGAGAGCCCGAGGAGCGCCGAGGGAAGGGGGTCGGTTGGAGGCGGCCGGTGAGTGACGTGGAGGCGCGCGCCCGCGGATTTGGGGGTGGGGGGACCCCGAGAAGGCTGTGGGGGGAGGGGGCGAAGAGTGTGTGTCGGGGGGTGGTCGGGACCCCATCCCTCCTGACCAGGATGGAGGCGCCCCAGGAACCCACCAGGTAACAAGAGCGCCTCTGACCATGTGCAGAGAGCACCTTCCCCTCTTCCTTCTCATAGAGCGGGAAGAGACCCCCAAGGGCCATCCAGTCCAACCCCATTCTGCCCTGCAAGAAAACCCAATGAAAGCATTCCCAACAGATGGCCATCCAGCCTCTATTTAAAACCCCCAAAGGAGAAGACTCCACCACACTCCCAGGCAGTGCATTCCACTGCCAAACAGCTCTTACTATCAGGAAGTTCTTCCTCATGTTTAGACGGAGTCTCTTTTACTGGATTTTGAGTCCATTGCTCCGTGTCCTCGTCTCTGGAGCAGCAGAAAACAAGCTTGCACCCTCTTCATAGAATCAGAGCTGGAAGATACCCCCAAGGGCCATCTAGTCCAACCCCCTTCTGCCATGCTGAAAGACACAATCCAGCACCCACCCATCCAGCCTCTGTTTAAAAACCTCCAAAGAAGGAGACTGCACCACACTCCCAAGTAGTATATTCTACTGCTGAATTATAGAATGATAGGGTTGGAAAAGACCTTATCCTCCTCATAAAGTCATAGAGCTGGAAGAGACCCCCAAGGGCCATCCAGTCCAACCCCATTCTGCCATGCAGGAAAACCCAATGAAACCACCCCCAGCAGACGGCCATCCGGTCTCTGCTTAAAAACCTCCACAGAAGGAGACTCCACCACACTCCCAGGCAGTGCATTCCTCTGCCAAACAGCTCTTACTGTCAGGAAGTTCTTCCTGAAGTTTAGGTGGAATCACTTTTCCTGTAGTTTGAGTCCACTCCTCAGTGTCCTAGTCTTTGAAAGACCAGAAAACAAGCTTGCTCCATCTTCTGTATGACATCCCTTCAAATATTAAACATGACTATCACGTCACTTCTTAAACTTCTCTCCTCCAGGTGAGCCTCTCTGTGGCTCGCTTCCTTCTCCTCATCCCAACAAAGAAAAGCTGGCCTATCCTTAATTACATTTATGGTATATAAAAATAAGTCTAAACAGAAATGTTTTGAATATGCAGTATAAAATTTTTACACTATATTATGTTGCGTTGAACTACTTAAACATCCGTTATGTTGGAATAACACCTGTGGCCAGAAGAACCATGAAAACTACTATGATAAGGAATATCACTACAAAAATTAAGATCATTTTCATGTTTTTCATAGAATCATAGAGTTGAAGAGACCGCAAGGGCCATCTAGTCCAACCCTCTTCTGCCTTGCAGGAACACACAACAAAGCCCTCCCGACAGATGGCCATCCAGCCTCTGTTTAAAAACCTCCAAAGAAGGAGACTCCATGACACCACATCTTCTTTGAAATCTTTGTAATAGTTTTTTTTAAAACCATGAGCTACTGTTTCAAGATAATCACTTCAGTCAGCCAGTTCAGACAGTTGCTCTTTTCTTTTCAAGACCTTTTCAGTATTTTGAGTTATGACATTTTTCACATCGCCCACTTGAACTTGAAGCATAGAAATATCAGTATCACCATATTTCTGATCATACTCCATCTTCCTATTTTTCCAAAAGTTTTCTGTAAAACAACATTGGCCACTGAAGATGCAGCTTCCTGGGTAGTACTAGAGAAGCACTAACATATCTTGCAGGCTTGGGTGATGCTCCTAGGGTGCCAGGTGGCCGTTCCAGAAATTAAGAATAAAGTGTGCATATAAAGCTGCCCTTTTAGAGTGTCAGAAGTGCTTTAGGTACACTTACTTACTCAAGGGGGGGGGTTCTCATAGTACTGACCAACCTTACAGTTGTAAGTTACTTCTGTACTATTCCCCTGTATGATAGGTGTGTTCACTTAACAGAATAAAGATGTGGGAATGTGGGCTTCCCTTTGGGACACTTGCTTGGCTGCTGTGTTAACAGAAGGCTGGATTAATAAAATAATAATAATAAAATTTAATTTCTTACCTGCCTCTCTCCAAGGCTCAAGGAAGGGTACAATATTAATTAAAATACAGTATATAACATAAAATCATTAAAACACACAAGTAAAAATACACAAAATTGAAATAAACATTACATTAAAATCATCCATACAAATTTAAAATTCATAAATTAAAATCAACTGGGTAGGCCTGGGATTAGATTGGCCTTTGGTCTGATCCGGTTTCTAGGGCTTTCCTATGTTCTTTTTCTAAGGTGTCTCAGCTCCTTCACAGGACAGCAGATGTGGAGACTTTGGGTGAGCTGTGAGCTTTTAGGTTGGGAGTTGATTTGTAAAAAGGCAGGTAGCCAGCTCAGTTACCTGGAAATCTCATCATGTACATTAAGAAATGTGTGGAATTATAGAATCATAGAGTTGGAAGAGACCACGAGGGCCATCCAGTCCAACCCCCCGCCATGCAGGAAATCACGATCAAAGCATCCCTGAAAGACGGCCATCCAGCCTCTGTTTAAAGACCTCCAGGGAAGGAGACCCCACCATGCTCCAAGGGAGTGCATTCCACTGCCGAACAGCTCTTTCTGTCAGAACGTTCCTCCTCATGTTGAGGTGGAATCTCTGTTCCTAGAGCTTGCATCCATTGCTCCGTGTTCCAATCTCTAGAGCAGCAGAAAACAAGCTTGCTCCATCCTCAACGTGACACCCCTTCAAATACTTAAACAGGGCTATCATATCGCCTCTTAACCATCTTTTTTCCAGGCTAAACATACCCAGCTCCCTAAGTCTCTCCTCATAAGGCATGGTTTCCAGAACTTTCACCATTTTAGTCACCCTCTTCTGGACACGCTCCAATTTGTCAATATCCTTTTTTAATCGTGGTGCCCAGAACTGGACACAGTCTTCTAGGTGAGGCCTGACCAAGGCAGAATAGAGTGGCACTATTACTTCCCTTGATCTAGACACTGGCTTTTTTAGCTGCCGCATCACACTGTTGACTCATGTTCAACTTGTGGTCTACTAGGACTCCTAGATCCCTTTTGCATGTAGTCTCATTCAGCCAGGTCTCCCCCATCCTGTATCTATGCATTTCGTTTTTCTGCTCTAAGTGCAGTACCTTACATTTCTCCGTATTGGAGAATGCTTACAGGGGATCTAGAGAGAGGTGAATGCAAGGTGCACTTTCTGATTTGTATGTTGCTTTTTAAAGATCCATATCTAAATTTGTTGTTGTTGTTGTGTGCGTTCAAGTAGTTTCCGACTTATGGCAACCCTAAGGCAAACCTATCACAGGGTTTTCTGAGGCTGAGAGTATGTGACTTGCTCAATGTCACCCAGTGGGTTTTCATGGCTGAGTGGGGAGTCAAACCCTGGTCTCCAGAGTCATGGTTGAACACTCAAACCATTACACCATGTTGGCTCCTTCATATCTAAATACTTGGTTTAATTATAATGCAAAAGCAAAACGTGCTTAAGTTGGTACAGTTTCCTAATAAAATGTACATGTGGTTGGAGCCTTCTCTTGTGTCAGATGTCAAAGCAGCCCTCAGAGACACATTCCATGACTGGAAGAGTATCTGTCTCCGATCCTTTGATTATCAGAGTGAGCAGCTGAGTGGAAGACAGTAGATTAGTCAGTGGAATACGCCTGTAATTGTGTGGGTGGGTACACACATGGACAAGCTTGTGGGAAATGATCTGGTGAGCTATGAGTGGGGTGAGGAGATGCTGGCAGCTAGTGACTACTGTGAAATATTTTGTCTTTCAATGGGTCTGTTCTAGTTGAGACTACAAATAGGATTCAGGCCTGCTTAGCTTTATTTATTTATTTAGAAACCAAAAAGTGAACACAATAGATTTGTTCAGAGGACAAGACAGGGATACTTCTTTCAGGAGAATGTTGCTTAATATTTCCTCTTCCCCATAGATAAGGGATTGCAATTCTCCCTAGTATATATTAGCATTTATACCATTCATACAAAGATATCACAAAATGCCAGTATAGGAAAACTCCTTTCCTTGACATCTATTTAAATGATTGGTTTTGCCATAACCAGTTTGACTACCAAGTAATGCACCTGCCAAGCAAGGAGGAACTTGTGTCCAGTGAGGTGGGAAGAATGCAAAAGCCATTTCCTTGTTTGCTTTCTCCACATTATGGCAAACATTCACGTTATACTACATCATTGTAATCTGTAATAGTTGGCTCAGCTGGAGAGTTTCTTTCTCTACTAGCTGGACCTGGCATACCATACGCCATTAAAAAACTCCCCCCACCAATACCCAGGAGATCTCATGACAACCCTTTAAGGTAGGGTGATGGGTTTAACTTGCCCAACCACCGCTCGTTCTGCACCTCCCACCCAACCCCCTGCACTCGAGAACACATACACACACTACATCCACCCCCATGTTACTCACTCTCCAGCTCCAGCCACCATGTTTGAGATCTACATGGCCCCGTCCCCAGTGTGCTGATTGGCTGCCCAACAGACCTGTGATTGGTTGGTCAGTTCCCTAAGCAGCCAGTCAGCACACTGGAAGCAGCAACATCTCTCTCTCTGCCTTTTCTTCGCAAACGAAGATTCAGGAAGGACTCATCCCGCGCTTTCTGCAAGCGTGCTGATGACTAAAAAATCCAATCTGAGATAAACAAGTCCGGTTGCAGAAAGCACAGCAGAAGGTCTCCTTGGGTGATGTTTCTGGGTTGTGATTCTTTCTGCGTTGTCGTTTCTTTTCAAGACTTGTTCATGGGCTATTAGAGCAGAACGACGCTCAGGCCGTCCACTATCTGCAGAGTCTCGCATGGTTCTGATGGTCCAGCATGCAAGCATCAGTTTAATTACACCTTTAGAGACAGGTGTGTGCCTTTGTTTCTTTGCCTTGGTTTGACTGCATCAGAAGATGCACGTTGGCCGCCGCTAGCCAACCAGGTAGATGGAGATGAGCTTTCATTAGGCCACCTTTTCTAGGCCCCTCTCCATATGGAGCAAGCAGTGCTCTCCTTAAAAAAGGCTGCTTGGTCGTTCAGGATGCTGCCGAACAAGACTGTCATCTCCCGGGCCAACCTCGAACGACCAAAGTCCTGAACCGCCTGCATGCAGGATCGGATCTGTGGCTTCCAGTGCATCTTTACACCTGCCATTTCGTCCCTTGCCTATCGCTACAGGGCTTTTTTGGAACTGGATTTGTCCTTCGAACCTGTGCAATGGATTTTTCTGGTGGAGCACAGTGTGCACAGAACTGGCCTCACCCTTTAAACCAAAGGTTCATCTGCTGTGGCCTTGCAAGCATGGACGGTAGCAGTGAGGTCCTCGGGCCGTAGGTTTAATTAGAGTTTCCTTCTCTTAGATGGTTGACCTTATAGGGTTGGATGAGCACCATCTGCCCGGATTTGGGATTAAGAGTTTTCCTTCTCCTAGGATGGTTGCTAGAGAGCCCATCCTGCCCTTTGACGCTCTTTATCAGACCCTTCAGTTTTGACCTGTCTGGCATGGTAGACCCTACCGGTGGCTATTATGCCACCACCAGCATAGCTGAAAACATCATTAGGGGACGCAAGCCTCTCTCCCACGACAAGGGGGCATCAGTGGAGAGGGGAAACGACAACATACCCAAGAGAATTATAGATATAGATATTACAAGTTTCGGAAGGACGTGTTCATCCTGGAAGAAGGGTGTTAGGTGTCAAGGGAAAAACAAAGTCGTGAGGTTTTTTTTTTCTTCATTTTAAATCTCAGGCCTCCCCTACCTCCATGATGTATCCACTTTAAAAGTGCTCATTTCAAAAGTGGCTTGTTGCATGGCAGAGGGCTATCATTACTGAAACACAAGTGCAAGGCCTCCCTTAGGCACATAGAACTGATTTTGTGCTCCTTGAAACCCCTGCCTTTCTATTCTGTATCCTCTAGCTCAGGATCAGGAAACTATTTTCATCCAGGATTTGCATCCCCTCACAGGTAAACATTTGGGGACCACATGCCAGTTGTGATCAGGGGGCAAAGCTGCATTCTTTTCTCTTGTTGCTATAGGTCAGCTCACAAAGTTCTCCTGGTTGCACTTGGCCAGTTTCTGTTCCTTCTGTACTTCGCATGCCAATAGCCAAGAATCAATGTAGTGAGCTAGTTCTGAGACTTGGCTTTAGTTTGAAGGGGCCCCATAGACATCAAAATTGAAAAGGGCTGAGAATGTGTTCAAGGCCTTTCCTGCTTGCTTACTGATGTACAAGAGGGAGGCACTGGAATCATTCTGGCTATTTTATAGTCTTCTTAGGGGCTTCAGTAACTTGACACTGACAGTGGGCAAGAGTAATCATGTTTTCATGGGAGGGTGTTTTGGCTGGTAGAGTAATTTATTGATTGGGTAGTAAATAGTAAAACATGGATTACAAAATAATCTGGAAAAGTCCTTGCTCTGTGAAAGTTTTATTATTTTACATCAGTGGAAAAAGTTGTCCTCCAAATTGACTTTTTATCTGAAACTTTGTACTGTACTTGGAATTGAAATATTTATTTAACCCCTGGTCTTAGTATATTTTTAGTTCAAAGCCTCCATGTGATGAAAAATAAATACTCTTTTAATGTGATTAAGCTTTTGTTGCATCACAGGCTCAAAAGTAAATAGGCATCTATATAACCATCCCATTACTGTTTGGCTGGCATGCTGTTCAGTAGTTATGAGATCTTAAGCTGGGCTTAAGATCTCTTTTAACTGCTGAAAATTTAAGTTAACAATCAAATGTGAAAATTAACAATCAAATGTGTCCTCCAAACCCTACCTTTTCAGCCTGGCAGTGCCCCCACCAAAGGATTTCTGAAGCACTGCAGATCAGGGTGCTGAGAAATGACATCTGCAGTGCTCTCTCAGTTGTGGGCGCCTTGAGACAAGTTGTTGCAGTCTCTCCTCTCCAGCTGCCGGTCCTCAATGCATCCAGGAGAGTCTCCTGCTCTGATCTGCAGTGCCATGGAAACGCTCAAGTTGGGGTGCTGCCAGGCTGAAAAAGGTAGAATTTTGGGAAGTGGCATCACCAGATGTAACTACAGTGGGCCTGCCCTATCCGCAGGGTAGTCATCTGTGGATTGGAGTGTCCACACATTGCAACACCCCATATTATTCAATGATGGTGCATGCATGCAGCTGCACACTGATGTGGACGCGTCCACACATCACCATTGATTAATAAATATGGGGCTTAAGCGTCCACTTTTTTTTCTATGTGCAGGGGGCCCTGGAAACAATTCCCTGTGGATAGGAAGAGCCCACTGTGCTACAATACTGTTCTTTTAATTTGTGCTAAAGAAGAAATGTGGGTAGTCAGTTCGAGATATACTTGGAGGGAAGGAGCAGTAGTAACTCCTTGCCCAATTTTTCTTCTTTCTGTGCCGATAAGGGCAGGAAGAGTGAACATGTGGTCCTCCAGATGTTACCAGAATCCAACTGCCATCAGCCCTATTCAGCCTAAACAAGGGCTGCTGGGAGTTGCAGTCCCAACATCAACTGGAGAGCCACATAATCTTCTTCGTGGTCTCTGTGAACCCACACAGCTGAGTTATTCCTGCGCCTACGCAGAGCACTCAGAACCCTCTAGAATCACTAGGCAGATAATTTTTGGCGGTAGCCCCACCCACCCTAACGGTCCCTCTTGAGGCACTCCCGCCTAATTCCCCTTTTTCATCCGCTGCGCAAGCCGCACATAGGAACCTTCTCTCTTCAGAGTTCTCTTTCGGTTTTGGTTTTGGCTTCGGATTGACTTGGACTATTCTTGGACTTTGATTTTTGGATTTTCCCTTGGCTATTTTGTTCACTATTTCTGGCTTTTGGACTTTGGACTGGCTTTCGACTTCTCTTTCTCTCTCCCCTCGGATTTGGCTTCAGACTCAGATTCTGGTTACAACCCTGGACTGTTTTGACTCTTCTTCCATCTGTTCCCTTACTGTAAGTCAAAAAAAGCTTCAAGATTCACTGCTTTCAAACGGTGTTCCGTTTGTCAAGCTAAGCTCCCGAGCTCCGACGGCCATTCCAAATGCCTCACCTGCCTTGGTGGGACATATAACGTTGATGCCTGTATCCACTGTCAGGCTTTTACTCCTCAGGCCCGTAAACATCGTCTCTCTTGTTTGAAGTCTTTACGAGAAGACGTTGTTTCCATTGTTGGCGTCCATTTCTAGAGCCCAGGGTTCGGCTCATCCTCTGGCTCAGCAGAAGAGAGGTTGGTCCCCATTGGTTAGCCCAACTGCAAAACGTCAGCACTGTTCTCCCGGTCTGTCACGTCACTGATCTATCGCATCAGTTCCGGAGCCCACGGCTTGGATTCATAAGTATGGGAAAACCTCAGGCTCGAGTTGGGACCGTGACTCCTCTGCGTCATCCAAGCAGCAGAAGTCCAAAAAGAAGAAGGACAAGCATTCTTCTCCAAGGCCTTTTAGGTGCCCTCTGTCCACTGCGGTTGCTACTTCGGCGCACGAGCCTGCTGAGCACCCACAGCCACTGAGGTGGCTACTGTGGCGCACAATCCTACTCCGACACTGATCCCGGCTCCTTCAAGGGAATCCGAAGTTCAAGTTTGGAGCCATACTCTGACCCGAGAGGTGGCTCCTGCTCCCTCATTAGAGATCGTTCACGTGGAGGTCGGAGAAGTATCAGAAGGGAATTGGAGGCTTCCCCTATACCACAGGCTTAGTCGCCTACACTACTTGTGTCAAGGAAGGAGCTGCTTGGAGGAGGCACGATCGAGGTCGACGTTGAGGGCCCATTGCAGAAGGTGGCTGAGAAGCCTGCCACGCATTCATCTCGAGTTTGAGTTCGTTTGCTCATACGGAGCATACGATGTTGCCCATTCTGCTTTTGCGGCCCTTATACCATTTCCTCCACGGGCACATGGCCTGACCTTCACCCAATGACCACAATTCATCATGGGCGCTGGTACCGAGCATAGTGGCTACCATTCCCCTCCTCATCTATCATTCCATGCATTGGAATGCACACCTCTGCAGGAGCACCGCCCTAGCAAGCCCCAAACTAGAGACGTTGGCAGTCAAGTCTTCCCTCTTCAGCAGGAGCTTCGCCCTCTGCCTACTCTGCCTTTTTTGCCTCCTCCACATATGACGTCATTCCATCATCAACCTCGTAGCCTGTCGCCTTCATCTTCCTCCTGTCTCCACAGCCTCCTTGGTTTCATATGTGCCACGGGTTCCAGCTCCACCACTGGATCTTCTCGATGAGGATTAGTTGTCCCCCACAAACGATGTACGTGCTTTCACGGAGCAGATGGTCAGGATGTCGCATGCCCTGGATCTGAAGGCCCTGGAGAAGGAGTCCGATCCTGTGGATCCCATCTACCACAGGATCAAGTCAAAGGCTCCACCGATTGCCAACATCCCAGTGCTGCCTTCGCTGCTAAAGCTGACATAGGGGTCGTGGGAGAACCCCTCTTCCATCCCTTCGACGTTGAAGAGGATTGACCGTCTGTACCGTGTTGTGAGGAACGACATCAAGTGGCTCCGGGAACATCCTCGACCAAACTCCGTGGTGGTGGCGGCCTCCCAGCAGAGAAGACAACGTCGGTCTCAGATGACCCCTGCAAACCCTGAGGGGCGGAAGCTCAATATCATCGGCAAGAAGCTTTACTCAGCTGCTGGACTGAGGTTCTGCATCGCCAATTACTTGGCCTGCATGGGGGCCTACCAGCAGGTCCTGTGGGAGTGAATGGGTCCTCTTCTTTAAAACCTGCCTGAGGAGTGGCAATGGGTGGTGTAGGCAATTCAAGCTGAGGCTCAGCTTTTCGACGGTCAGCAGATGAACCTTGCAAGACATGTGGCCGACTGTGAGGCAAAGACAATGGCTGGGTCCCTGGCGCTCCGAAGGCATGCCTGGCTACAATCATAGGGACTCACTCCACAGGCCTCCACCACTATAGAGGACATGCCCTTCGACCACTCTGGTCTTTTCAATATCTCAACTGACAAGAAACTGGAGTTTACGCAGATGATGAGGACCACCACATGGAAGCACAGTATGCCATCATCTTTGTCTTCTGCGTATTGGTTGAGGGGCCAGTCTGGGTGGCAGTCAACATCATATATCTAGTCCAACCGGAGGGGGTTCACACCACAGTCATCGAGGCATTCCCGGTACCAGCTGCCTTTGTCATCCGCCTCTTTGGTGAGGAGTCAGGCTTCCACCTACTAAGCAAAGACCAAGAGACCAAGGCAGGAGAAGATTCTAATTGTCTCCTCTTCTCCCTCTCTTCTTTCTCCTAGATCCCTCTGTTTGGAGACCGCCTGTCAGCATACCAGGATGCCTGGTCCTCGATAACATCGGACCTCTGGGTTCTTCGCATAGTCCAGGACGGCTACTGCATCGAGTTCAAAACACTTCCTCTGATAGGTTGGGTCCAATGTTGACCTTCCCTCCTCGAGGTGCAGATGTTGTTCCAGAAAGGGGCCACATGGGTATTCCACATGGGTATTCATCATTCCAGATCAATGATGAGGCATTCCAGTTCTGTTTTCAGCCTGGCCACAGCCCTGAGAGTCTTCACAAAGTGTATGGTGGCAGTGGCAATGCAGCCTTACTTCGTCAACAAGGAGTGATTGTCTTCCCCTACATCAATGACTGGCACCTGGCAGCAGAGTCCTGTCCACAACTTTTGGTGGACATCGAACTGACGCTGGACATGCTGGATTCACTGGGCCTAGATGTCAACATGGAGAAGTCTCATATTGAACCCACACAGTCCATCCAATTCATAGGAGCCTGTCTGGATTTGATAACTACTACTGCCTACCTACCAGTAGCTCATTTCGATACTCTACGAGCTCTGATCCATTGCTGCCACCAATCCCAACATGTACCAGCACACTCTGTCCAGGTCCTTCCTGGCCATATGGCAGCCACAGTGTCGTCACCCACTTGGCTAAGTTGAGGTTTTGGCCACTCCAGTCCTGGTTTCTAAGCATCTTCGACCCGCTACAGGATTGACCTCACAAGCTCCTCACTATGCCCTGCATGATCTGGCAATCCCTGGACTGGTGGTTGGAACCAGATAATGTCTTGTCAGGCATGCCTTTTGAGCCTCCGCAGCCGCAGGTCTCATCACCATGGATGCATCCCTGCTTGGCTGAGGAGCCCACCTCGAAACGTACACCATACAGGGTACTTGAGATGCCCAGGAACGGGAGCTTCACATCAACATTCTGGAGCTCAGCGCCGTCCAGAAGGCACTTCAGTCCTTCGAGAGCTTGGTGACCGGCAAGACCGTCCTGTTAGTGACGGACAACACATCAGTCATGTACTACCTGAACAAGCAAGATGGAACAAGGTCTCCCACACTCCTCTCGACGACCATCGAGATTTGGGACTGGTGCAGCCAGAGAGGAATACTCCTTCACTCCATTCACCTCTCAGGGGAGGAGAATACTCTTGCTGATGGACTGAGTCGATCAAACTCATCCGTCCACGAGTGGATGTTGCACCAGACTGTGGCACAAGACCTGTTCTGTTGCTGGGACACTCTGGAGGTGGACCTTTTCATGTCACCGGCCAACAGGCAGTGCTGGCAGTTTTGTGCCAGATCCTGGGTTCGGGGCTCGAGAGGGGATGCCTTCCTCTTCCAACAGGTACAGAAGGGGAGGTACAGATGCCTCCCCTTCTGTACCTGTTCCCTCCATTCCTGCTGCTAACAAGAGTGGTGGCCAAGCTCCGTTGGGATTGATCAGACGCAATCCTAGTTACTCCGTGGTGGCCTTGACAGCTGTGGTTTGCTCCTCTTCTTTGCCTGGCCCATCGACACTTCTTTCGCCTCCTGTCCTGTCCTGACCTGCTCACCATCCAGAGCAGCAAGGTCAGACATCTGGACCTCGAGACGCTCCATTTGACAGCGTGGAGAATCCAGCCCTGAACTTGTTGTCGGGCCCGAGACTGGTTGCTGCCTCATCATTGCCTCCCGAGATCCAAGCCATGGTCGACACATCTCTCCAGTCTTCAACATGTCAATCCTACTTCTATAAATAGAGGTGTTTCGAATGCTTCCTGTCGGACTGTGGTCTCTCCGTTGAATCTGCCACCGTTACCACCATCTCTGTCAAATTCCAAGCAAGGGGTCAACCATCTCCCTTTTGGGATCCAGTGGTCAAGAAATTTCTGAAGGGCTACACCAATCTCCATCCACCTGTACTTGAGCCCACTCCAGCTTGGAGCCTTGAACTCGTCCTCTCTCAAGGCGACCTTTCGAGCCCACAGCCACTACAGACCTGAGACTCCTATCTTGGAAGACGGCCTTCCTTGTAGCTATCATCTCCGCTTGATGTGCCAGTGAGCTTTGTGCCCTGCGTTCTGACCCTCCATACCTGGTGTTCCATAAACATAAGGTGGTTCTCAAGCCGGACATGTCCTTCCTTCCAAAGATGGTTTCCAGCTTCCACCTCAACCAATCCATCATTCTCCCTGCTCTGATGCAGAACCCGAAGGATGACTTTGAACAAGCTTTCCATTCTCGGTATGTTCGGAGAGCACTCGCATTCTACGTTCAGTGGACCGCTCCGTTCCGGAAGTCCCCAAGACTGTTTGTGGCTTATGCAGATTTGAAATTGGGCCTCCTATTTCCCCACAGCGCCTGTCCAAATGGGTGATTATGACCATCTCCCTGTTGTATGAACTGGTTCGAAAGCCGTTGCCCTCACGGATTCAAGCACACTCCTCTAGAGCTGTTTCTGCCTCAACTGCCTTTCTCTCCGGGGTTCCCCTGGAAGATATTTGCCATGCAGCTACTTGGTCCACACCACTGACATTCATTTTCCACTATAGATTGGACACTCGTTCTCGCAGCGGGGCTGCTTTGGGGAGGGCTATTTTTCTGTCCTCCATTCAATGAGTTAGTGTATTTGCCATTGCCTCTTGTTGTGAATAAATGTTGACATGTTTTTTTGCAGGACCATGGTTGTCCTCATCTTACCTGATGGCATGACATACCCTCCACCTAAAGGTAAAACTTGCTAGTCTATCCAGCTGAGTGGATTCACAGAGACCCCAAAGATGGACAGGTTGCTTACCTGTAACCATAGATCTTTGAGTGGTCTTCTGTAAATTCACACAGACCTGCCCATCCTCCCCTCTATGTCCTGCTCTGACATGTGGTTTAATGTTCCTGGTGCTGCTATTTGCGGTGTTCTTCAAGGAACTGAGGGGAATTAGGCAGGAGCACCTCAAAAGGGACCGTTAGGGTGGGCGGGGCTACTGCCAAAAATTATCTGCTTAGTGATTCTAGAAGGTTCCGAGTGCTCTGCGCAAGCACAGGAATAACCCAGCTGTGTGAATTCACAGAAGACCACTCGCAGATCTATGGTTACAGGTAAGCAACCTGTCCTTCCCCAGCCCTGCCATAAGCAGTAGTTCAAACAATCTTTTCTGGTTTCCTTTTGCCTCGCGTTTTTTCATCTAAGGAGATTATCACACGGGTCCTAAAAACCTGTCCCTGTACCCCCAGTCCCGCCCAACTCCCGTCCCTGTAACACTTTTTTTTTTTAAATTCAGACTTGCCTTAGAGCCGGGACAGAAACAGCTCCCCCTCCCTTCGGCAGTCCAGGAAGTGAATACAGCTCGCACGGAGCTGTATTCACTTCCTTATTTGAAATTCTGGGCTGTTCTCGCGAGAGAATGAGTGCGTGAATGAAAGAAAGAAAAGTGATAGCAAGCACAAAAACAAAGTTAGAAAAATACAAGTAACCCAGGGGTGGGGGTGGGGAATTGTGTCACTTATCTCCTTGTCCTGATCACACCCAGAAGTCTTTGCAGGGACCTCCCACCATAGCTGGCATCACGCCAGCATAATGGGGCTCCATTTCAGGCGCCTGTGATTCCATCACAGAGACGGAACGGGTGATCTATTAATGATTTAAATCGTTAATAAGAGGGAGTGGGGGGGGGACAGGAGCAGAATGGGAGCCCAACAGGATAGGGACGACAACATCTGAGAAGGAAGCCTTTTAGCGATCTCCAGTTGTCCCCATCTTGTGATAATCTCCTTAGGATGTATGACAGAAGCTAAGTCAAACTACATGTTACAGGATGGGACCTGGCATGGGCCTATTGTTTTGGAGGTTACTCTGCATTTGATGTAATGTCTAGTTTCAGCTGAGGAAGAGGAGAAGCAAAGCTGTATGTTGATTGGGGGAAACTTGTGGAAGAGAGAAGTTGGTTGAGAGATATTGGCCTTGATGGTACTGGTTAGTTTTCAATAGAGTAGCTAATCTCATTTGTTGAGTGGTGGATCAACACACAGGTAGACACCACTATTAAACTTACAGTAGGGTTCAGGCCAGTGAATATTGTTCTGAGGGTTGAAACATAGAGGTTTAGAAAAGTGGCACATAACCTTAAAACTAGCCAGAAACAGAAAAATGTCACAATATTTGAAAATAGCATTTGTATAGATCAAATGTGTCATTCAGTTTCAGTGCACCAGTTAACAGTCATAGCTGCCATGATGCCTGCAGCAACGATAAAGCCTAACAGCACCCCCATGTATGACCCTCAACTCCTTCAGGAATTGGATTGGAGCCAAAACACCGTGACCTTTTCTCCTGCCATTTCACCAGTGGATCCGGGTGATGGTTTAGTCCTGAGACCTCTTTGCACTGCTGACATCAACAGAGGTACTACTGTGCACAAGTTCTTATTTGTAAAAGTGGTCTGTGTTGAATCCCACACGTCACAGGCAGGAAGCGTACAAATCTGATGCTAGGTTTTTACTTGTTTCTGTCAAGCTCTCAGTAAATTCAGCTATGAGTAGACCAAAAGGAATAGCTTCAAAGGCATTTGCTTTGCAATCCACACACAGGTCAGGCTGCAGGGTGTTTTTTTGGCAGGGCAGGGAGGGGTACAAAATCTTTTACTATCTCAGAACTCTTGACTAACCTGAGGGTCCTGTGCTTGTTCTATGAGCTTGATACCCACAGTTTAGCTCCCTTAAAACATTTATTTCCCACCCTTCAGCCAAAAAGGTTCCCAGGGCACTCCCCTGCTATTAGGCTTACAGTCTAAATATGACCTGTAAGGAAAAAGGAATGGCACTGGGGGAGGGGACTAAGTCCAGCAAATGTTGGCTTCTCTTCTCCCCCTCAGAATATGGAGGAAGAGCGTCTCACCAGCCACTGGCTGCTCTTCCCCCCACCCCAGAGCAATAGCAGTTGGGGCTCTCACCAGTTATTGGGCCAATATTGCTAATGAAACAGTCCCAACCTTGCTAAGATTGCAGAAAGGAGGTGTCTGAATGTCCATTACAGGAAGGATTTGGGGGCTTCAGATGCAAGGTGTCTGGATTTCATGTCAAGCAGATTATGGACCTAACAGAGCAGCGCCGAACACAAACATTTGTGAGAAATTGGCCATATTAGGTAGCCAGCTATACTGTATTCTTGGTTTGGCTTTAACAGATCCTCCTGTCTAGACATCATAGCAGATCACACACATGAATTATATTCATATTGGATGAAAAATGGGCAGAGCAAATTGTTAACCTTTTAATGGTCTCTTTGGTGCCAAAATGCATTTGCAGGATGGTTGGTCCAGAGAGTAATAGACAGAGCAAGTATCCTTTCTGCTTCTTTATATTGTTCTTGAACTATTTTTATCTGTTTTATTGAATTTTGAAGTTCTGCCCTGCTTATTTATAAATTATTGCAGTTAATATTATGACATTTGCTGGGTTTGTCACCTTTATTGTACACTTCTGTTAACTTTGCTGAACAGCAACCTTAAAATTGTTCAGATTTTACTGCCCTTGGAAGACTGATTCCCACTGGTTAGTCTGAATTCTTGCTTAAGTCTTTTTTTTTTTTAACAGGTCTTTCTGTATAGTAAAATATCTATTAGAATGCTGGCGCAATGGAATTTCATTTAGTAAACTGTTCAATTTGAAAAAAATTAACATGCACTGAAACCCTGTTTTGATTTGCAGGATTTTTAAAAGTCCTGAGTCAGCTGACTCAAATTGGAGTTGTCAGTCCTGAGCAATTCATTAGTAAGTACCTGTTGGGGGGGTTTGCACTTTAGAAGAAGGAAACAAAGAGTGCTTCAGTGGCCACTGTCTCTAAGATGCCTCCCCACCCCCACCTAGCTTTTGAAAATGGATGCCTGGTTGAAGAACTCTGTAAATAATCAGATGTGGACTGTGGGACGCAGCCAGTGGCTTCTCTCAGGCCACATTTCTTGGGCAACTGGCCATAGCAGTCCCTTACCTTTCCCAAAAGAAACTCTCACACCCTATTTGTCTGTTAGTTTTAACTGAAGGTATAGTTTTTCCTGGGTTATCATTTGAGGTGGCAAACATTGGGTAGAGCAGTAAGAAAATGTGATACCAAAGAAATGCTAAAATTTGTTACCAAAAATGTTACTGCCTGTATTTTTATAGAAACCTTTGAATGCATGAGGAATTCTGGGGACTACTATGTAACAGTTGTGGAAGATACAAATCTAGGCGAGATTGTGGCTACTGCAACTTTAGTCATAGAACAGAAGTTCACTCACTCGTGTGCAAAGGTAGGTATATTGAAGAAAAAAAACCTGTTGCCATAAATAAGCGCTTAGACTTGGTGGTTCTAAATGGTTAAATAATGTTGCCTGTTTTCAGAGAGGAAGAATAGAAGATGTTGTTGTAAGTGGGGATTGCCGAGGAAAACAACTTGGGAAATTGTAAGTAATTATTTGTGGTTGTATTGCCTACCATCTTGGACGATATCTTTTATTCACTCACTAGTTTCTATGAGAGAATTGCAGAGGGTCTAAACCAGGATTTCGCAACCAGGTTCCCTGAAACCCTAGGGTTTCACAAGAGGCTGCTGGAGGTTCTGTGAGATAGTGAGATTGCGGGGGGGGGGCTTTTTTTTTTTGAGCTGTAGACATAATTTTTAGGCAGGGGTTCCCTGAATCCTGCAAATTGTTTCAACAGTTCCACCAGGGTAAAAAAGGTTGAGAAAGGCTGGTCTAAACAAACATTTTCCACCATTAAATTTTTCATATATACCTGTAAAATGCATTACAGTTGTCCCTTCATATTCGCTGGGGTTTGCTTTCAGGACCCCCCGTGGATACCAAAATCCGTGAATACTCAAGTCCCGTTATATGCAATGGCATAACAAAATGATGTCCCTTATATAAGGTGGCAAAATCAAGGTTTGCTTCTTGGGTTATTATTTTTAAAAAAATATTTTCAAGCCATGAATACTTAAATCCATGGATAGCAAATCCGTGGATATGGAGGGACAACTGTATATAAATAATTTATACAAATTATTAAAATGTTACATTAAGTGTCCCAAACTACTTAAACTTTTACTAATCTTTACAGTAATCATGTAACAGACTTGTTAACCCCATACTACAAGGGTAGGGGTAAGGATAAAGTTGAGAAAGCAGTTTTGGATTAGAGTTTATAACTAAGCTGAGATCTGATGTAGAGAACATTTAGTAAACATTCTTAGTTCCTTAACAAATTCCTAAAACATGATTCAGCAGCTGAAGAATTAGTCTTATATCTGGGAAAACCCACATTTATAGCCTTACTCATGGATGAAGCCAACCTAGACCAAAACTTAATCTTCCTATGAAGGTGCTAGACTAAAAGTTTGCCCTCAACCACCTGAGGAGGGATGTAAATGTGGCATGGGGGAAAAAAAACCCTTCCCTCCCCAAGAAAAAGCACCTGTTTGGAAAAAGACGCAACTTATTTGGGGCACTCAACTTGTAACCAAGATTCCAGAACTTGTAGAGGTCACTCCTTGGGCTTGATTCAAAGGCTCACTCAAGGTGAATGCTGTCTTGTTTCCTATCTGATTTGACAGATCCTCCTGCAGTAGCCGGAGTGCCACATTTATGGTCTAAGCAACCATCTCTCGTCCACTTGTGCATCTTTGAGAGACAGGGTTAGAAAATGGGGATACATGCTACCATGCAGTCTAAAATGGTTGTCCTAATCTGCTTCTGCACGAGCTGAGTCAAAACATAGTTTTGTTTCAAAGCATTACACTTTCTTCTTTTTTAGACTGATGTCAACACTCACCTTGCTGAGCAAGAGACTGAACTGCTACAAAATTACACTTGAGTGCCTGCCAAAAAATGTAGCTTTCTATGAAAAATTTGGATATTCGGTATCTGAAGAAAACTACATGTATCAAAGGTTCTTCAATTAAAGCACTTCCAACTGTAATCTTTCACAGTGGACTGTTGGTGGAGGAGCTTGTGCTACTGTCTTCATTCTCTTTAGGGAAAACAAATTTGCTGCAAATGAAGTAATCATCTTGAGATATGGGACAAATACTTCAGTACTGAAGACCAATTATTTTGGGTTTCCCTGCCAACGGTGAAACTATTAGAAGCTGTTTCCTACTGTTCATACTACATGCTGCTTTTTGCTAGCTGGGATGTCAGCAAAATGCTACAATGTAGGGTTGGGTTTTTACCTGGTGTTTTTTCTTGCCTTGTGTTTTTCCCAAGTGTTCTGCTGCTTTTTGTTGGCAGCCAGAGAATGGTTATAACTGAGGCTGGACTCATTTGTGCAATTTTTTTTGTTACACAGGAATGAAAAGCTCAAGTCTTTGCCAGACTGAACTATTACTATGTTGACATTAAGGAACCTCAATTTTTTATAGGTCCCAGAAGGAACCCTATGGTGATGACTTCCAAAGCATGGGCGATTTTATTGGTCCCAGTGCAATAACAATTGATAGAAATGGCTACAGAGAGAATAAGTCTCTCCTTTCTCATGCAGTTTAATACCTCAGACCATGGGCTAAACATGAAGCAAAGACTTGCATATGGAATATTCCACAATTTTTAAAATGTATTAAGAGGCAGAGTTTGGGACACAGAGTGTGGCTCTGAAAATGCATAGTACTGTAGACCTTGCAGCTATGAAGGCTTGTGACCATCATTGTGAGAAACCAGTGTGTCACAGAACATCACTTTTCTGCTTGAATTGTCATCTCTTTCTAAAAGCAGTCTTCTTTGGCATGAATCCATTCAACAGATTCATAAATCCAAAGTTAGTCTCACAGGTTTTCTATGTTTAAATATTTTTTAATAAATAATTCAGTACTTCTTACCATTAAATGATAGTAAGTCTACAACTCCGCTCTTGCCATATCAAATTGAAGGGGGTTGTCATAGTTTCAGGGCAGATAAAAGTTATGATAGAAGGGTTTTATAGTTGAGTAATT
Source organism: Gambelia wislizenii (assembly GCA_030847615.1). NCBI lineage: Eukaryota > Metazoa > Chordata > Lepidosauria > Squamata > Crotaphytidae > Gambelia > Gambelia wislizenii. The sequence goes on along the minus strand of JAUMIR010000001.1, from coordinate 494,600,951 downwards.
AGCTTTATAAAATATTATTGAACCACAGAGGGCTGCTGTAAGATGGGATTCCATTTCATGTGTTTTGGGGTAGTCTTAACTTTTTGGAAGATGTTTAAGTTTTATTTATTTTTTTAAAGCATTGTCAAACTCAAATAAACAGAAAATGTTAATTCAAGTCAAAATATTATTGCCTTATTTCTGTTTGGATTCCAGTGGCCTCTGACTAGGTGGCAGTAGAATTCGTTCATTTAGGACAAATGAATACTGGTCAAGGTGGGACATGACTCTGCTTCTTTAGAATTTACTCCAAATATGCTACTTGACAGTCTAGACCACGAGCATGGAAAGCAGTGGTCCTACTCTGAATTACAGATGTAGGTTGATGTCTCGCTGGAGAATGAGTCACTAAGATTATTACTGATTTTAGCTTTAAATTCCAAGTATCAGGCCAGAAGAATATGAGATGAGCCATCTTATATTCAGAGCCTTTCAGAATCTGCCCTTTGATACAAAACGGAGGAGTTGCTCATGCCTTATATAATGCTCATCTAAGACATTGCTAGACGCTCTTCTGTCAAGAGAGAACTTGAAGAAAAAGCTAGGTAAGCAGATTATCCTCCCAGGTGAAAATATTTAAACTGCCTATTTTAGTAACTGAATGAAGCAAGAACCTAAAATAAGCCACTCCCAAAAGAAAAATGTGTAGGTTTTGCTTAAGAACCTGGCATAGGGAAAAGAATGTTGTTCTTTCCCCAAAATCAACTGGAAGGAACATGGAGAGCAAGAACACTTCTTAGCATGCCTGTTTTTCATCTTCAGTGCTACAGAAAAGCAGGCATGGAAGTGGCATTCCTCAAGATCTGAGGAATGTGAATGGACTTTTCAAGACACACAGCTATTTATATGGTAGGAGCTTACATGTATACTTGGGTAAATCCATGGATGCAACATGTGCGTTTGCTACAGCAGGTGTGGAGAAAGTACAGCCCCTCTTAATGTGTGACTGCAACTCTCAGCTCTATTCGGTATAGCCAAGGGTGAGGAACGCTGGCAATTGTAATTCAATAACTGGAGCCCACACATAATCTAGACTGTTTTCAGAAGAAGGTAGTACTGGAGTAACCCAATTATTCTACTTCAACAAGACCTACTGGGTTTTATTTCCTAATGCTGTTTTTAAAAGGAGTATGTTCTGTTTGTTCTGCAGTACTGAAAATGGGCTGAGGCCTAATCATGAGATTTAGGTTGTCCTTGTTCCCATCACCATGATGCTATTTCCTCTGGTTTAATAAAATGTATGGAAGTCATACCTGTCAGTAGTACAGGATCATAAAATCTCATTAACAGATTAGAAAGCTGGCTCAAAACTAACAAAATGAATTTCAACAAGGAGAAATGTAGGATACTACACTTGGGCAGTAAAAATGAAATGTACAAATATAGGTGTACAGATGGGTGACACCTGGCTTGATGGCTGTACATGCAAAAGGGATCTAGGAGTCTCAGTGGACCACAAGCTGAACATGAGTCAGCAGTGTGATGTGGCAGCTAAAAAAGCCAATGTGATTCTAGGCTGCATAAACAGGAGTCTAACTTCTAGATCAAGGGAAGTAATGGTGCCACTATTCTGCTTTGGTCAGACCTCACTTTGAATACTGTGTCCAGCTCTAGGCACCACAATTCAAGAAGGATATTGACAAGCTGGAACATGTCCAGAGGAGGGTGATCAGGTTGGAAGCCATGCCCTATCAAAGCCATACCCTATGAGGAGAGGCTTAGGGCCCTGGGCATGTTTAGTCTGGAGAAGAGAAAGTTAAAAGGCACCATGATTGCCATGTTTAAATATTTGAAGGGATATCATACTAAGGATGGAGCAAGCTTGTTTGCTGCTGCTCTAGAGACAAGGACACAGAGCAATGGAGAAAAGAGATTCCACCTAAACATTAGGAAGAACTTTCTGACAGTAAGAGCTGTTCAGCTGTGGAATGCACTGTCTCGGAGTGTGATGGAGTCTCCTTCTTTGGAGGTTTTAAACATAGGCTGGATGGCCAACTGTCAGGTATGCTTTGATTGTGTATTCCTGCATGGCAGGGGGTTGGACTAGATGGCCCTTGTGGTCTCTTCCAACTCTGTGATTCTATGATTAGCTTTAGCCCACTTCAGAGAGTTTCTAGCAGAGGCAAGGAAAAGAAGCATAGCTTTTCCACAATTATGTTATCTGCAATTCTTCCTTGAATCCTATTTTAATTGGGTACACAGTCCAACACACAACCCTGCATAAAGTAAGTACCATCCTGGACACTATCGGTGATTTCAGTTGTGCTGATTAAGACAGAAGAGATCAACATTCTGTTTCTGGTCTCTCTGTTGAGAGACCTGCTCCTATCTACTCCCCATCTCGGCTTGTATTAAAAAAAACAGAGGGAAGCAGCACTGGCAGGGGCCCTGTTCTGAAACTAAGCAATGCTAAAATCATAGGCACGCACTCAAGGGAGAGAGTGATGTATATTCTCATGAGCTCTCTGGAGGAAAGGTAGGGATCAAGCATTAATTAGGTTCATGTATATTAGAAAATTTTTAAAAGCCTAGTTTTCACTTCTTGCTGTATGAGCATTTTGTCCAAAATCTTGGCTTAGAGCCTTGAGATTCACCAGTACATGCTTCACTGCTGCTTCTGCAGGAAAAAAATGGTCCAACTTGATTATGGGGGGGGGGAAGAGGGGGAATTACCAGAAATAAAATACGGTTGCGTGTTGCATTCATTTGGATTGTCCGTTTGAGCCCATACTATGGATTATCAAGCCGATTGAGGAAAATCATGCCTTACAATGGACTTTTGGCCTTTCAGGGACAGGCAGGAGCAGACAAAAAAGCAACCAAGTTATTTCAGAGAAAATCCAAGTTTTCTATTACGGTAACAGTAGCAACACTGAACCCACTGTTTTTACTTTATGGTGGTCATAGTAATATGTTGTGGTAACTGCTAAAAGAAGCATAAACTTGGGAAATGAAACCAGTACAAATCATAGTGAATTTTAGGAATTTGTTTCTTTTTTTACTAAATACTCTTGTTATAAATTACACAAAACTTTATAAACAAATCATCCCCCCCACTTGCATTTTGCTTAAGTAATAATTTTATCAATACATATAAAGAAATTTTCAAGTATGAAAAGTGCATTATTGCAGTAATACCTCTTTGCAAGTCCAAAGTCTTGGTTTAGGGTAAAACTATAAAGTGTAAAAAAAAAAAAAAAGTGGAGTAAAACAATCAGTGCCATCTAGTCAGTCAAGGGATCCAATACCTTTAAAATGTTGCCTGGTGTGCTACTGGAGGGGCAGGTTTGCATAAGGAAGTTGGACTCTTCTCCCATTTAAAAAAACATTACATCTGGTTGTTCATCCTGCTGAGATTAGCAGCTGCCACAAGAACAAATTCTCAAACAGAAAGTCCAAATTGCCCTTGGTATCAACCATTCTCAGCTGCTGCTTGCATATTGGTGATTTCTTCATCCTCTTCATGAGTACGTTTTAGACTTCCTGTAAAACAGGCAGGTGATTAGAGAAAGTGATCAAGAAGATAGAAATATGAAGTCTTCCGAAAGAAAAGAGCCTTGGTTCAAGTGGAATTGGAGCTGATTCTGAAAATTGCTTTGGTTTTGCCTTAGATGGTAATAGCTACTCTGACAATTCCTTTTCTAAGGGCAAACTAGAAAGTCAAGGTTAGTTATAGTAAGAAATGTAAAGTAATTAATAGAATCCTGTTGCTTATATGTATTGTGCAAGCAGTTTTGTTTTGGATCCAGTCTCCTTACACCTGAAAGCATTCCAGCCATCTTTATTCAAATGATCACTTCTCTCCTGCGACTGCAGCAGCAGTAAGTTCATACTGTTTTGTCCAATATGAACCAACTCCTGCAGGAAGAGAGATTCAATCTAAACATTAGGAAGAACTTCTTGACAGTAAGAGCTGTTCAGCAGTGGAATGCACTGCCTCAAAGTGTGGTGGAGTCTCCTTCTTTGGAGATTTTTAAACATAGGCTGGCTGGCCATCTGTAAGGAGAGCTTGCATTGTGTCTTCTTGCATGGCAGAATGGGGTTGAACTAGATGCTCCTTGTGGCCTCTTCCAACTCAATGATTTTATGATCTTAGTTCATATTGTTATCAACTAATTTTGGGAGAATTCTCAAGCTATGTTTTATTACCTCAAACTGATAACTTAAGGCCAAAAATTCCAGTTATATCAGAAAAGTATCTAGTTACAAGTACAAGAAAGAGCTGCTCACCTGTACTGACAGACAGTGATCGTTCCAGCTGTCGTGGTGACATCATTTGGATAGTTAACTTTGCTAGATAGATGGCTTCGTATTCCTAAGAAAGTTATGTGGAAACAGTTAAGAAATGGACTCTACCTGAATAAGGATCTTGGGACAAAAAAAGCAAAGGATGGTAAAGTAGGGAAAACCATGCTATTTCAAATAAAGGGAGAACAGTTTTGCAACTAGAAAATAATTATTTAAAAATATACACCTAAGTCCTTTATTAGTCCCTAGCAGAGAAGACCCACTGAATCACTGGAACTTACATAAATGTTGACTTGCAAAGTTGCTATTAATTTAATACACTGGACTGACTATGTGACGAATGTTGCTGTCCTTGAGCAAGCAGGGATCACCAGCATTGAGGCCATGATATTGAGAACACAGCTGCGCTGGGCAGGGCACGTTTCTAGGATGGAGGACCATCGCCTCCCAAAAATACTACTCTACGGTGAACTCGCCACGGGTCAGCGTAAGAGGGGTGCTCCAAAAAAGCAATACAAGGACTCCCTGAAACAACATCTCAGGCTCGGCCAAATTGATCACCAACAATGGTCCACCCTGGCCTCACATCGGGAGGCATGGAGACGCACTATCCACAATGCTGCAGCCTTATTTGAGAACTCACACCAAACAAATCTTGAAGAGAAACGACAACACAGAAAGAATCACAACCCAGAAACATCATTCAAGGAAACCTTCTGCTGTGCTTTCTGTAACCGGACTTGTTTATCTCGGATTGGCCTTTTTCGTCATCAGCGCACATGCAGAAAGCGCAGGATGAATCCTTCCTGAATCTTCGTTTACGAAGAAAAGCCAGAGAGACCCTATAGCTGGGACTGACAACAGGCTTTAGACCAGGTGTGCACGTGTGATAGCCAGAATGGTATAATGGTTTGAGCATTGGACTATGAATCTGGAGACCAGGGTTCAGACCCCCGCTCAGCCATGGAAACCCACTGGGTGACCTTGTCTCACACTCAGTCTCAAAGGAAGGCAAAGGCAACATTTCCCCACCCCCACCCTGGATCTTGCCTTAGGGTCACCATAAGTCCGAAACAACTTGAAAACACACCACCACAGCAAGGCACAGATGGGCTACCTTGAGCAAGAACTGGAGTAAGTGAACACGGAGCAAGATTTTTCTAGCTTATCGAAAGACTCAGAGAAGGATGGAAACTGTAGCTCTCCTATATCACAAAGCATCAAGCTCTATTACAGAAAGAGTCAGGACCCTGGCTGTTGAAAACTATGTAGTCGCTGCAGGCTGTTCTACATGGACTTAAAACTGCATTGCAGAATCCTCATCATCCTGGGATAAGAAGTCTTAATATTATTAAATATCACAGACTCCTTATTTTAGCTTATTTTGCCAGCTAAAATTAATTGATTACATCTTCAAATATTCAGATATACACAGCAGCCAAAAGAAACAAACAGTTTCTGTTAAATCCATTGGAACCGCTCCTTTCTCCCTAAGTTTTAAAAAATCCTGCCTGCCAAACAGCCATGGCTAACCCTTCTCCAAGTGTTAAGTGCTAGATTAGGATTCCTTTGCAGGGCAGAACTGGGCAGAGCTGGCAGAGCTGTTGCTGCCACTTCTGCTGCTGCCCTATGCCATTTTTAGTAGGGACTTATAAGCTTTATGTTGCATTCACAGAATCTCTGCAAGGCTTGCAGCAAGACTGCAAATGCAACATGAGGCTTATAGGTCCTATTAAAAATGGTATAGGGCAGCAGTGAAAGTGGTGGCAAGCTCCGGCTGCACTCTTTAGGCTCCCCCATCTCTGGGGAGCATGCCAGCCATGAAATTATTTGTTGTGTCTTACTGAAATCAAGATACACTCCCTTCGTCTATCTTATGTGAGTCTTGTTCATTGCCCCTCACATATATATCTCAAAGTATTCCTCAAAGGCTTTTAGTATTTTCATATTGTCCATTACATACCAATCTCCCTTTCTAATCTTTGTGACAAGTACAAATCTTTTCTTAATCCTTTCCTGTCTCAATTTATAGAAAATCCACTTCTCAGGTTTATTTACAAATTCAAAATTATTTTGTTTTTAAGATGTGGTAGATTGACATTCATTTCTTGGACTGTAAACAATGAAAACTGTTATTGCAATAACTTAATCTTTTGTTGGGTCACTTTGTCAAAGTTCTTGAATTTCCACTCTAGACTTTCTATCTTCTGTAGCAATTTATTATTTTTCTTCTCTCTTTCTTTTTTCATCGTCCTTATATAAGGTTTACTTCCATCCCAAATCACTGCAGGGCCTCTTTTTTTGTTAAAATTTAGTTCAAAAAATTCCATGAATTCTTTTTTACATTCTTGTAATATTTTAGTCTTCAAAAGTAAATATTTATTAAGTCTCCATCTGAACTTCATTTGCTCAGTTTTCAAGGATATTGTGATGGTCTGAAAAAGCTTTTGGCAAAATCTCCATCCTTTTTACTAAATTGGCCATATTCTTAGAAATCAAAAACATACCTATTCTTGAAAAAGATCTGTGATGACCTGAGGAAAAATTATAGTCTCTGGAGCTTGGCTGCACATATCTCCAAGCATCTATTAATCCAAAGAACTCTATATATACAGGTCAACCCCTGTGCCCATGGAATCTGCAGTTTCACTTATCCACTTAAAAAAAAACAAAAAGTCTCTCTAGGCATTTTCCTGGTCCTCCAGCCTGATTCTATGGTACGTTTCCACCAGATGTTGGCCAAAAGTCATTCATTTCAACAGGGTTTGCTATGATCCACAGTTTTGCATATCCATAGTAAGTTGGAACGTATCCTCGTGGATGGGGGGGGATCTGTATAAAAATGTTCTGGTAGTCTTCCTTGGTCCTCCTTAATTCCTTTACAAGAAGATTTATCTTTATTTTGGATTGATAACTCCATTCCAATCTCCCAGAGAAATCAAATTTTGTAAAGCAAATTCTGATGTCTTTCTTAATAATTTTTTTTTTAAATTAGGTATTTAACCTTGGAGCCCTCTGGGATCGAACTTGTAATGTGACTTGCACATTGCAAGTACATTTAACCACTGCGCCACCAGGGCAGTTTCATAAAACTTCGCTTTATCATTATTTGGGGCATAAATACCCATTAAATGTATTATCTTGCCATTCCAATTAATTTGCAGAATTATATCTAGCTTGTTTATCTTGAAATATCAATTTAGGCTGTAATATTTGATTTATTCAGACCATTACTCCATTTCTTTTATTCTTGTTTGCTGAAACAAATTCCAAGCCCAAACCTTTATTCTAGAAAAACCAGAATGTGAGCCTTTTGAAGACAAACTATATCATATTAGGGATTTTTAGAAAATGACAATTCGTTTTCCCTTTCTGGGGTGAATTTAGTCCATTCACATTCCATGAGATTATTTTCAAATTCATTTTAATTGCTTTATTAAAATACCATTGTATTATACTGTTTTGTGCTACTTTTTGTTTCTTCTCGACAACTCTTTGAGGTTCAAGCCCTCTGGGACTATCCAGCAAAAGGCTATGTCTTTTTTTCCCCTAAGTAGCTCAAAAAAACAAAAATGTACTCTCTCCATTTCTTCAACAGTCTGGAATTTTTTTAAATATAGGGAGCCCTGGTTTCGCAGTGGTTAAATGCCAGTACTGCAAGCCACAAGGTTATGAGTTCGATCCCAGAGGACTCCAGGGTTGACTCAGCCTTCTTCCATCCTTCTGTAGGTTGGTAAAATGAGTACCCAAGCTTGTTGGGGGCAATTAGGTAAAAAACACTGTAAACCACTTAGGGACTGCTTTGGCACTGATAAGCAGTATCTAAATATCAATGCTATTGCTATTGTTAACTATAAATCATAGAGTTGGAAGGGGCCTCATGAGCCATCAATTCCAACCTGCTGCTCAGTGCAGGATATCCAGCTAAAGAATCCCCAACAGTAGCTGTCCAGCCTCTTTCTGAAGACAGCCAGAGAAGGAGAACCCATCACCTCTCCAGGCAATAGTCCCATTGCTAAACCACTCTTATTGTCAAGAAATTCCTTCTAACTTTCAATCAAAATCTATCCTCCTGTAACTTAAAATTATTAGACCTGGTCCTACCCTCTAGGGAAGCAGGGAACAACCCTGCCCCTCCTCTCTCTGACAGTCCTTGAGGTATTTAAAGACTGCAATTGTGTCAACCCACCAGTCTTCTCTGTGCCAAGTGGAACATGTCTGGCTCCTTCAACCTTTCCCCATATGTTCTGAGCTCCATACTTTTTATCATCCTTGCCTTGTCGCCCTTCTCTGAACCCGATCCAACTTGTCCATCCCAGTTGAGTTACACAGCCTGATCTCCTATGAATCAGGGGTGCAAGTGGTGGGATCCTTAGGTGAGAGTGATCATGTTCTCCTGGAGTTTGTTATACAATGGAAAGGAGAAGCCAGGCATAGTCAGACACGCATTCTTGACTTTAGGAGAGCTGATTTCAATAAACTCAGGGAAATACTGGGGGTGATCCCATGGTCAGGAATACTAAAAGAGAAGAGACTTCAAGACGGATGGGACTTTCTCAAAAGGGAGATACTGAAGGCACAATTTCAAACAGTACCATTGAGGAAGAAAAATGGGAGGTGTCTCAAAAAACCAGGATGGATGACTAAAGAACTTTCAATGGAGCTAAGTTTTAAACGGAACATGTATAGGAAATGGAAAAGGGGGGAAATCACCAAAGAAGAATTCAAACAGATAGCGAACACATGTAGGAGTAAAGTCAGAAAAGCTAAAGCGCAGAATGAGCTCAGGCTTGCTAGGGAGGTTAAGAACAATAAAAAGGGGTTTTTTGGGTATGTCCGCAGCAAAAGGAGGAAGAAGGAAATGATAGGGCCACTACGTGGAGAAGATGGCAAAATGCTAACAGGGGACAGAGAAAAGGCAGAATTACTCAACACCTTCTTTACCTCAGTGTTTTCAGAAAAGGAAAAGGAGGACCAACCTGAGGATAATGGAACAGAGGACACAATAGGGGAAATCCAGCTCAAAATAAGTAAAGAGGTAGTACAGGAATACCTTCTTAATCTAAATGAATTTAAATCTCCAGGACCAGATGAACTACATCCAAGAGTATTAAAAGAGCTGGCAAATATAATCTCAGAACCATTGGCAATAATATTTGAGAACTCCTGGAGAACAGGAGAAGTCCCAGCAGACTGGAGGAGGGCAAACGTTGTTCCCATCTTCAAAAAGGGGAAAAAAGAGGATCCCAACAATTACCGTCCAGTTAGTCTAACATCAATACCAGGGAAGATTCTAGAACAGATCATTAAACAGAGAGTCTGTGAACATTTAGAAGGCAATGCCATAATCACAAAAAGTCAACATGGGTTTCAGAGAAACAAGTCATGCCAGACTAATCTGATCTCTTTTTTTTTTGTAAAGTTACCAGCTTGGTAGATGAAGGGAATGCTGTGGACATCGCATACCTTGATTTCAGTAATGCCTTTGACAAGGTTCCCCATGACATTCTTGCAAACAAGCTTGTAAAATGTGGGCTAGACCAGTTAACTGTTCAATGGATTTGTAATTGGTTGACCGGCCGAACCCAAAGGGTGCTCAGCAGTGGCTCCTCTTCGTCTTGGAAAGATGTGACCAGTGGGGTGCCACAGGGTTCTGTCCTGGGCCCAGTGCTATTCAACATCTTTATCAATGACTTGGATGAGGGAATTAGGGGCATACTTATCAAATTTGCAGATGACACCAAATTGGGAGGAGTAGCTAATACCCTAGAGGACAGGATCAAAATTCAGAATGACCTGGATAGACTGGAGAGCTGGGCCAAAGCTAACAAAATGAAATTCAGTACGGAGAAATGTAAAGTACTGCATTTAGGGCGGAAAAATGAAATGCATAAATATAGGATGGGAGAGACCTGGCTGGATGAGACTACGTGCGAAAGGGATCTAGGAGTCCTAGTAGACCACAAGTTGAACATGAGCCAACAGTGTGATGCGGCAGCTAAAAAGGCCAATGCGATTTTGGGCTGCATCAATAGAAGTATAGTGTCTAGATCAAGGGAAGTAATAGTGCCACTCTATTCTGCCTTTGTCAGACCTCACTTAGAATACTGTGTCCAGTTCTGGGCACCACAATTCAGAAAGGATATTGACAAATTGGAGCGTGTCCAGAGAAGGGCAACTAAAATGGTGAAAGGTCTGGAAACGATGCCTTACGAGGAGAGACTTAGGGAGCTGGGTATGTTTAGCCTGGGAAAAAGACGGTTAAGAGGCGATATGATAGCCCTGTTTAAGTATTTGAAGGGATGTCATGCTGAGGATGGAGCAGGCTTGTTTTCTGCTGCTCCAGAGACTGGAACACGGAGCAATGGGTGCAAGCTCCAGGAACAGAGATTCCACCTCAACATGAGGAGGAACTTTTTGACAGTAAGAGCTGTTCGGCAGTGGAACACACTCCCTCGGAGCGTGGTGGGGTCTCCTTCCTTGGAGGTCTTTAAACAGAGGCTGGATGGCCATCTGTCGGGGATGCTTTGATCAAGATTTCCTGCGTGGCAGGGGGGTTGGACTGGATGGCCCTCGTGGTCTCTTCCAACTCTGCAATTCTATGATTCTATGAATCGAATTAAACCAGAGCATTAGGGGTGAAACTGATTCCTTCCCCTTTTACTTCAAGCAGAATTAACAGGAAGCCATGTTATGACAAGGACATTGACTCAGCTAATTTGGCGATCACACTTCTATAATTGCTGTTATGAATTGATATTCATTATATAGACACATACCGCTCTCTCTATGCTGGCTGGCATTCAAACTCCAGTGGATGCTGAGAATCTCTGCCCATGAATGAGGTGTTTCCCTTTAATCTCATTTAAGATATAACTACAGGTAATTAATTTGTATGGCGTAGGTTGCAGTAGATGTAAAGCAGAGTTGATAGTGGTTCAAATCCCATTGAACCCAATTGAAAACCACTCAGATGCCAAAGATTGACAAAGAAATCGATCACAGATTAGCAAAGGCATATAGCGCATTTGGAAGACTTCACAAAAGAGTCTGAAGTACGGTAATAAACACCTGAGGCATAGCACAAAAATCAGCGTGTATGAAGCCATTGTACTATCTATTCTCCTTTATGGATCTGAAACATGGGTCACCTATCGCCACCACTTAGGACTCTTCGAACGCTTTCATCAGCGCTGTATACGCACAATCCTAAATATACACTGGACTGACTACATGATGAATGTTGCTGTCCTTGAGCAAGCAGGGATCACCAGTATCGAGGCCATGATACTGAGAACACAGCTGCGCTGGGCAGGGCACATTTCTAGGATGGAGGACCATTGCCTCACAAAAATAGTACTCTACGGTGAACTCGCCACGGGTCAGCGTAAGAGGGGTGCTCCAAAAAAAACGATACAAGGACTCCCTGAAACATCATCTCAGGCTCAGCCAAACTGATCACCAACAATGGTCCACCCTGGCCTCACAACGGGAGGCATGGAGACGCACTATCCACAATGCTGCAGCCTTATTTGAGAACTCACGCCAAACAAGTCTTGAAGAGAAACGACAACGCAGAAAGAATCACAACCCAGAAACATCACCCAAGGAGACCTTCTGCTGTGCTTTCTACAACCAGACTTGTTTATCTCGGACTGGCTTTTTTAATCATCAGCGCGCTTGCAGAAAGTGCGGGATGAGTCCTTCCTAAATTTTCATTTGCGAAGAAAAGCCAGAGAGACATGTAATTAATTTGTATGGGGTAGGTTGCAGTAGATGTAAAGCACAGTTGATAGTGGTTCAAATCCCACTGAACTCAATTGAAAACCACCACAATAAGAAACAAGCTCCAATTTATCCCAGCGAGTTAAAGGACATTATCAGGAGGTGTTAATCCCCTATTCTTCCCCTTCTGAATACATGCAAATCTTGACTGTAACAAATGCTTCCAACAGGTTCAGGACATAGGATTACTTTTCCCCTTCGTTCACAGGCTAGCAGTTGGCATGTACTATATTTGTGTTTCTCTCAGACCAACCATCTATGAGGGGCCGTTGAGTATTGGGGAGGAGAGAGAGTTCAGCTACTGTCCTTAGGCACGCTTGATAAGCAGGGCTCCTATTGCCTAGGAATCTTTTGAAGCAAGCTTGTCAAGTCACTAAGAATTATGCAGGGAGTGGGCCAACAGGAGCCCCATTCCTTGCTCATCCGAGGCCACAAATCAATTCCTAGAGGCAGAAGCCTCCAATAGAACATTATTCTTCTATTTACAGCCAAGCCTGGAGGTGTTAGCAGGCTGGCTCTTTGCTCAGGAACTGTGAATCTATTTCCTTCTCATTTATTTTAAACGTTTTCTTGAAATGTGTTCTAAATATTTCAACTCTGACACTTTTTTGTGCCAATAAAACTATCACATCTCTAGGCATTTCCCCCCTCTGTGCATAGGCAGAATTCTGCCTCTATAATGTTTCCACCTTCTTATCCATCTCCTCCAAAGAAGCATTTGTGAGTTCTGCCAAAGACTTTATAATTTTCTATCCAAAATCCGTCAGCAACTCTAGGATACCTCTCAACTTGATTTGTTTCTGTTTTAGCTTTAAACCAATCAATACACCTCTGTCTTGAGATCTCTCTAAATACAAACATAAATTAGCAGCTCTCTTCTTGTTATCAGAGATCTCCTGTTAGTAGTGGCTGTTAAAATTCTGAACCGAGGCAATAAGCTCCTAGAGTTGTTTTTGAGTAGCCTTTTTAAAATGGCAGGTTTCTGCTGATAAATCTGCTCTAAAGCCATCCAATACTTTTTCTATCTTCTGTTCTAGGCTCATATTCTTTTCTAACATTCTTTTCTAACGTTCTTTTACTCAAACCTAGGATTTGATTAGAATTCTGACACTGAAACATGGAGACTTGCAAACGCAAGTTCTGATTCCTCCTTAGATTGTTTCTTGGTGGTGGTGGTCATTTTACAATGCTCTTTTATGGTATGTTAGAAGTACTTTTTAATTGCACTCAAGCATCTGAGAGTCTTCCTCTTTTCTCAAAAGTGGAAGCCACATAAACCTTTTAACTACTGTATCTGAGTTTTTAAAACACTGAGTTTAGTTCTTGTTTTCTGACCAAAGTTGGCACTTTAGTACATCCTCGAATTCTTTAAACAGAAGGCTGTACATCCTTTCCGAAGCTACTTTCAGTTTGCAAATGCTCTGATAATGGAGGATGGACTTGAATTATTTACGATGCAAAGTTATTTGTACTCACTTGGACATATTAAATCTCCAACCGGGGGTGGGGTTCCTCCTTCCCTGTTCATTGAGGGTCATCAGGTGTCTCATTAAACATGTTATAAACTTTTTTGTACAAGTATCCATCTTGCCAGCCTTGAGCCTTTACAACTCCTTTAAGCTTCACTGTGAGGAACGCTGTAAATACCGAGGCATGTGCCTCCACCAGATAGATTCCAGCTCCTTGCTGAGGAGGGGATTATCTAGGAGACTATGCATCTGCCCTTGTGGGATCCTTCCATATCTTTACAAGCATAATCATAAATTAAGCAAAGCTGCAGCAGCACACAGACCATGCTGCTAATGGTTGGCCATCTTTGGCCAGTGTCTCCTAAGTTTTAAGGTTCTAAAACTACTGTGGACTGCAGTTTGTGCAAGGGAGATAAGGCCAGAAAGAGGTTCCATATGTTATCAGTTGGCTAGAGCTGAAGACCATCATACAACCTCTCTTGTATTCCCCCTGCCCCCTGCTAAAGGGTCAGGAGGTTCTGGTTCACACCAACAGTACTGCTGCAAAAATCCATGTGAACTGTCAGGGAGAGGCTCCATTCCATTTCCTGATTACCGAAACCATCACCTCGCTATCATGAGCAGAGTCTCACTTTCTTCTCCTAAAGGCTGAACATCAAGGCAGACTGGCTTAGTCAAACCAACATGGACCAAGCCTGCATCCACAAGTGTTCTATTTGACTACGGATGACTTTGGGAGTTCAGTAATGGGAACTCTTTGCCTCCCCATGAAATTACAAGGTGTCCTACTTTGCATTGGAAGACAACGAGGGACAGCTGCTTGGGTAATTCTGTGGCCCCTAAGCCTCTTCCCAAGTTGCTGTTATTCCCAGGTCCTGTGAAAAGGGCTAATATGCTTGTTTTCGCTCCTCACTGGCCCAAAAGGGGGTTCAATTCTACCTCTAACACAAGATTCCATTCCACTACTGGTGTCTGGACCTACTAACACAGGAAGTTAGGGGTGTCATCTCGATCCAGCTTCGCTCCAGCTTCACATGTAAAGACTGAAAGAGAAACACTGAAAAATGCAGGGTATTCTGAAGTCCTTTTTACCTGAGGATCCTCTGAAACAGAATTTATGAATCTTCTTTCCTGGCATTTCATAGGTGGAGCAGGAGGAAAGGTTCAGATTCAAGAAAGGTATTTTGCTAAGTCCCACCTAGCCTTCTTTCAGGAGGGCCTACTCTACAATTAAGAGACACATGGTGGCCATTTCTTCCATACCTCCTCATAGATAGTGGTTCAGACTGGTTTCTCATCAGCACATAGACAGGTATTTACATACAACTACTCTTATTAAACTTCCAGTATTCATTGCTGTCCTTGCTGGGATCTGTATACTATACTGATGTTGTCGTTGTGTACCTTCAATAGTTTTCGACTTATGGCAGCCCTAAAGCAAACTTATTACGGGGTTTCCATGGCACGATTTGTTCAGAGGGGATTTGCCTCTGCCTTCATCTGAGGCTGAGAAAGTGTGACTTGCCCAAGGTCACCCAGTGGGTTTCCACGGCTGAGCAGGGATTCAAACCCTGTTCTCCACAGTCATATTCCAACACTCAAACCACTATACTACGGACTCTCATGCTGTACTGAGCGTGCTGACTATGGGTTCATCCACACTACACAAATAATCCAGTTTGAAACTGGATTGTTTGCCATGGCTCCTTCCTGTGGAATCCTGCGATTTGTAGTTTGGTGAAGCACCAGCACTCTTTCACAGAGAAGGCTAAAGATCTTGTAAGACTACAAATCCCACGATTCAATAGGAAGGAGCCATGGCAAATAGTCTACTTTCAAACTGGATTATATGTGTAGTGTGGATTTGGCCACAATCACTTTTTTGACTCAATCATAAAACCATCTAAGTTATGACTTGGAAGATTCTTTTTTCTGACAGCACTCACACCCATGCATAGAGTATGTGAGCCAGAAGCCCTGCGGACTAGGAAGGGACTATAGACAGTCCAGCCAGATTCTGCTTTTCACCATTCACAGGAGGAGATCTTGCCATTCATCTGTTGGTGGCTTTCAAAGCCTCTGGCAAAAGAATGACACACTTTAGATGTTTGAAGGGTGATCCGTATTTTTCTGAAAAGGATCTAAAGCTTTTCAAGTCTTTTCATTTCCTTTTAGCCAGCTACTGTGGGTTATGAAGTCTTCAACTCAGCTCTCTGCAGGTGGATATGGCTAATGAATCCTCAGGGGTTCAGCTGCCTGGGAAGGCTGTTGCTCATTCAACAAGGAGCACTGCAGCCCCTGCTGTTCTATCTACAAATGCTTCTTTACTTGATGTTTGTCACGCTGCCACCTGGAACTCTCCTCCTTCCACATTTGAGAAGTATTAGATGTTGGCTATTCCTTCTGCCAAGGCTTCCTCAGCAGAGAGCTGCTTCAATAGGTGGCTCAGATTTAACAATTCTTTCATGAAAAGGGTAATACCACTGTGACCACCCTTGTGCTGGGGAAGATCTGGGTCTGCTCCAGGGTGTCCTCTGTTTTTGCAGATGTCCTTTTGCACATCTGCAAAAATGACCTCTGGATCTTCTGCCTGTCTTCCACAGTGGACTAAGAATATCCTCCCAACCCAGAAGTGTTTTTCCTAGTGGGGGTGTATGTCCACTGGCTTAGATTGCCAGGTTTTTTTTCTTGTCTGTTTTCTTATTCCAGCTATTATCTGTTTTACTATTGGGGTTCCACTAAGGAATGTCTGGGCCATTTCACAAGACCAGCTTCCTGGTTAGGCTATTCTTACAAGAAGGCACTTCTCAAAGTTTTTTGGATCCCTGCCTATCACAGCAAAAGGGAGGAGGGAACTCTTGTCAAGATTCCTTCCAGCCACTGCTGAAAATGAACGTATTACAGCAAGAGCCTATGATTGTTTTTAATTTCAAGAAAAAAGAAATACCAATGCATTTGAGATACCTGCCCAGTAAGATACATCAGATACTTGCCAACAGTGAGTATCATCATCTTACTGGTAGGGAAAGCGCTTACCTGAAGTTGATGAACAAATCCAGCATTGGGATTAATACAAAACCTTCTTTCTTGCACATATGTAAATGCATCTCTACAAAAGAGAGGAAAAAATCTCCATGTTCATATTGGATTAATACTAGTTTACATTTGGTCTCTGACTCAGTATCTTGGTATTGTTTAGTTTGGTTATGCTTGCATTCTTCCCTTCCTAAAGCAAGCTTAGAATAACACACGAGGGCTACCAAGAAATTACCCATCCATTAATCATGCTCAGTAGAGGAACATTTTTGCTTAACTTCAGTAAAAGTTAATAATCCACAACTATTTACTGATAGTTATGTGTACAGATTTTCTCTATACATAAAACTCTACATCTGAAATTCCTGGTACAACCATTAAGCACTGAACAGGGACAAAAGTCCTAGGGTCATCTGGCAGCAAGGCCTGCTGCAGGGAAAAGGGCAACTGAAACACAAATACATAATATAGCACTTCATTTAACTGTAGCAATGCTCAATGAATTCATTCTTACAACAATCCTATGAGGAGTATCACTTCCATATTACAAATGGAGAACAGAGGCTGAAGGTACAATGATTCTATGGTAGAAGCAGAACTTGAATCCTGACACCCAAGGATCAAGCCAAATGTTCTATTCATTCAACCAAGACACAATTACTGTACAATTACACAGCTACACTGCTAGTAGAACATTAAAAAAAGCTGACCCAATCCCATCCCTACAGTCAACTTTAATCCTTACAATTATCCCCATAAAAACACATGCACAGTATTCCCATCCTTACTGGAAAAGCCAGAAGACCCCAGCTGAATAGACTGTTTTTGTATCCCTTACATCTTCCGAAACAACACACTACTTTTGGGTCCATCCCTCTGCTTTAATAAGATGCAATTTTTAGGTGGAAAATTGATTATTAAACATATACAATACCCAAACATTTTAAGAATGAAGATCTATTTATGCTGTTGCTTTCTTTTCTGCTGCTATTTGTAATTTCTTGTTGTGAAGGTGGACATATTGTTGTAATTGGGAAGAAAAAACACATTAATTACTTGGGAATCCCATTTTGTGCACCTAGCAGCCCACTAGTTGACTACAAACAATTATAGTATGAAGGTGCCTTATGTAAGATCAGATCACTACATGGTCTTGTCCATACTAACTGGTAACTACTAACCAGGGATTCAGACAGGTGTACTACCTAGAGATGCTAGGGCCTGAGCCTTGCAATTCCACATGCTCTGAAAGTAAGCAAATTCCTTCCCTCAAAGTAGTTCAAAGCAGATTCATGGATTTCCTTACCTGTACTTCACTCCAAATGTTTCCATAATATATGCAATAACTAAGGCAGCACTGAAAAGAAAAACAAACAAGGTAAGATATGTTGGCCACTCCTTATGAATATTTTCTTTTAAAGTGTGAACTTTGTTACCTTCTGGAAATCCCTGCGTTCCCATGGACAAGAACTTTCCCTGAGAATGAAGAAAGTTACTTTATACAAGAAAGGAGAATTTCCACAGTCACTACATTTTCTATTTTTGTTATTTAACGTATATCCCTGCATGCAATCCATAACACATTCCACAACATGGTTTACAAACAGTGATCAGGGTCACAAGGAGATTGCACCCCTACCACCTCAGAAGGACACAATGGTAAGGAGAAGGAGGCCTGTCTAGTAGCCAAAGGAGGAGCTGGTGCAGCTTGCTTACGTCTGTGAGCAAGGAAGACAACAGGGCTCTGGCAAGGCTGAGCTGAAGGGAAGAAACTCTGCCCTCCAAACTCAGCCAGGGAACTAGAGACTACTGAGTTCCACAAGTTTGTGGTGTGTGATATGTAAGAATATATACGGATACATTTGGTTGTGTATTGTAGACTATTATAAATTGCCTTGTGGATCATTTGATCAAAAGGCAAGATAATTATTTTCCAAACAAACCTATTAGAGAAAACAATCCAATTACAAACCAGTTTAATACATTAACACTAATTTAAATCATCAGCACAATTGACACCAGCAATAAAATCTAAATAAACACCTTTAAGCACATCTGAGAGGGAAGCAACTTTGTTTCCTTTCAGTTAACCAAAGGAGGCTACCATGTGTGGTTGTGATTCATCCTTCTACTACTACACACCAATTACAAGGATTAGTCTGTGGATTGGAGACACTATTCTTTGACTCTGAAAGACTACTTTACAGCCAGCAACCTATGCCACTCCTGGTGGTGCTGGGCCACAACTCCCATCATCCCTCATCACTGTCTATGTTAGCTACAGAAGTGCAGTTCAACAGGATATACAAGGCCATTACTTTCCCACCCAGATTAAAACAATAGCTCCAAAGATATTAATTTTGATTTGGTACTGTAACAAACAGTGACCTATTTGTTGATGAAGAAACTATAGACATACCTCAGTTAACAAAGCCTCTGACAAACAAGCTCCTTTTTACAAAGTCTTTTTGTGGGTGCTGAGCCCAGCCCTCCCCCTTTCTTGTCTTCTATCTAACTGGAAGGTGTTTTGGGGTGGTTTTTTTTTTTTTTTTTTTGCCAGCAGTGATATTGAGTGGATGGAGAAGAGCTGGAGAAAGACTTTCAGTGCTGAGTTGCAGTAGTGTGTCTGCAGTAAACAATGCAAAAATAAAATCCCTGGGAAAGAATGGAATTCTACTTTAGGTGATCCTACTGTAGCTATGTGTGCTTACGTACAACAGGCAAGGTAAGCAACTACTTCCAGAATCACTTACTGAGTAGTTGTGAAGAGCAAAACAGAAAGAAAAGGGGAAAGCAGGTTAGTCTGCCTCACCAGCTACCCTGGTATGTTGAAAAAACATAGATCTGTAAACTTCAACCCCAAAATGGAAATCATAAGAAAAGCGGAGGCTGTTAAAAGAAAACAAATATCATCAAGGAATGCATTTTGGGAGAAGTTTTCAGGTGGTCTGTAGAAAATTCAAAACTTTTTTGTTTACTTATGCAAGGCTTACCTGATCTAGTTTTTCATTTCACATAATATTAGTTTTGAATAAAAACTTCGCTGAAACATGTTGAACTGCTTTTCTTTTTTGTGGTCTAGGGCTCTATCCCTATTTTTCCCCTGTTATTTCTACTTTTGGTACCAAAATTTCTGTTAAAGAAGTAAAGCTCAGGAACACATCTAATTTGTTAACTGAGGTATACTGTAACTTGAATGAAACTAACTGTGCCCTTTGCCATGACAAAGACACCTCAATCACCTCTATACTGTTGTAGCCTGAAAAAAATTGTATTTGCAACATACAAATTTGTCTCGCTTCATAAATTACATAAACAAATCAAAAATTGAAGGCACATACCTCCAGTTTGTAAACTCCCATCAATAAACTCCTTAGTCTAAAGAGGGGGAAAAAGAGATTCCATTCCCATTATAGCAAACTCAAACATATCCCTATAGCAAACATATCCCTATGTTGATACAGCCAAATCAACATCAAGGACAGTAGCACATTAGCATTTTTAAGCTAAAAATCACATGCTGTGCTTTGGTCTTCTTTAAAATCCAGGTGGTGATAACAATTCCCAGCAACTCTGGGAAGTCCTTCTGCACATGTCAGTTTGACATGAACAGGAGCTATGCAAAATCACTGACATGCTCTTGTACAGGTCCCATTTATTTATCGGAGCTTGTGCAAGAGAACTTCCTGGTGAACTGTAACCATGACAACTAGCAATACTACCAGTTAACATTTGATCCACAAAAACCATTTTGTTATGAGGACACTGCAGAAGATGACATGCAAATAAGCCATATAAAATGCTACCTATAGTATTATTATCAGTCACTGCTGGTGAAAGTCACTTGTTCATCTAGCAGAAGTATTCAGACAGGTTGCCTCACCTCCCACTCACAGGGTTGCATTAACTCACATTATTTCTGAAAGGTAGGATAATGAAACAATTTAACTGACAAGATATGAAAAACACTTACCGTTGGGAAAAATCTTATTATATTTTCAATGGGATTATCTGCAATATCCAAGACTAAATACCTACAATTAAAATAAGTGTGTTAAGTACATAGCAGGAACTGCTAATCTTCAAAAGTGTTGACATTTGGCCTAGAAAGTATTTCTCTTACCATCTAAAACTGTTATAAAGAATATGAAGTTACAAGGCAGGTTCCTGACATAGGGTAAATATATTATGCTGCAGTTCTGTGCACTGATGCAGCTTACAGCTCCTTTTCTGTTACTAAATGTCCTTAGCAGACCACATCCAAAACCTCATGAGGCAGAATTGGCTTAGGGGAGGTTTTCAGGAGAAAAGCAACCAGCAAAGTGATGCTTCACTGCTCTTTTCTTTCCATTCCCTTGCTACAACCAAGCAGATTTCTTTATAGTCAAGAAAGCACGCTAGGTCAAACTTGTGATTTAAGAAGCCTGAATTTAAAAGCTTTGGCCAGGAAAGAATTTCCCTGAAATCTAAGAAGAAAGGTGGGGAAAGTACTACAAGGATAGGGTCCATCATGGGTGGGCAAGGCTACTGCCAAAAAGCTTATATAACAGCTCTAGAAGGTTCTGCAACAACGTTGAGAACTTCATCTTATTATAAAAGCAGAGGAGGCAAAGACAATAAGAGACACTTTGCCTTTTCTCTAGGTGCTGAGGATCAACTTTCTGTCAGAGAAAACTGACAACAGGCTGAATTGAGCTCACACTTTGCTCACCCTTGCCCTACAGAGAGAATCTGGAATTTGTATTTTAAATCATGGGCTACTGCATACATGTTGTTGAAAGGACTAATCTGAACATGGAGAAAACGCTTGATGAAACTAGGAATAATATAACAAAAATCAGTGCCTAGGGGGAAGACAGGCAACCCACATTCTGTGAATAAGTTACTGCCAAAACATGCCCTTGTAACTGCATCCTGAACCCAGAATTCTTGAACCGTGGAGATATAAAATGACGGTCCTGTTCTATGAATCATTCTGCCATTGGAATGTATGTAATACATAAAATAAAGGATTATTTAGAAGAAGAAATAGAATAACAAATCACACAGGTGTAATTTTGGAGTAATAAAAATATTTCTCATGTTTCAACAGGACAAAACATGCCATACATTGGCATACCACACCCTATCCTTGCATCATCACTCAATATACTTTCTCCCACTTTTCCCAAGTTATAATACCAACTGGAAGAAAAAGGCAACTTGAGTTCTTTATCTCTGTTTTGAACCACTTAACAATTAACGAGTTGACTATTGACATACACTACACCATCCAAATACCAGGATCCATGGAGACTTGACACATGTCACCTGTTATTCTATTTTTCACTATACTCACTGGAAATCACATTTAAGGCATTAAGAACATAATTGGAAACAGCGATTTCCAGAGTAGGATTTTATGGAAGTCTTACCTAAATAACTGCTGGAAATTTGGTTTAATAAAGTTTGCTTCAATATTCTGTCTTATGCATATTACATGGGTGATTCCATGCTTCTGAAGTATAGGTAGCTGTAATAGAGTTTCAGGGAGAAAAGTGAGAACTCCTTTAAACAAGGATTGATAAAACAGAGAAGGAAGAAATTTCAAAGTTACAGAATTTGTATTCTTAGTAGGTCATATATAGTTTGTTATCATTTCATTAAGATAGGAGAGTACGTGTGTATGCGTGCACACACACACCTTCAAGTCACCTGTCGACTTATGGAGACCCCATGAATTTCATAGGGTATTTAGGCCCTTCAATAAGATTTTCATTTAGTTATTTTGAAAGGTCAGTGGAATTTTTATGACTTAAAATCACATTAATGAACATAGTCTCCCAAAAGTCTCCTCCACATCCACTTAAATCTTTCCCCTTGCTGTTTAATATTGTAACAAAATGCAGTTGATCAATAAACAATATCAACATCTGCAAGGATAATCAGTGTTGTGTGAGAAAACATGTGGATATTCCTAAATGGTGTTTATTTTCATTTAAAATATTTCTACCCCACTTTCCCTTAGGCAGAGTCCATGGCAGGTAAGAAAAGAAAACCTAATAAAGCGGGGGTATACAAAGATGACAGCAAAGCTAAAAACTGTGGGGTAAAAATAAAAGAATTCACTAAAAACAATTTCCAGCTATGAAACCTATTTTACATTCAAGCTTACGACACTAAAGGTCCAAAAGCCTACAATAAAGAAGGGTCTTCAGGACACTGCACACACACACACACACACACACACACACACACACGCCTTCAATGGGGGCGGGGGAGTAAACGGGCCTTGAATACTGCTCCCGAGCCTAGGTACAGCTTAGTTGTGACTGCTGAACTTTATAGAAATGGACTAAGTGTTGCAAAGAAAAGGTTAATCAAGAGCAACCTACCTTGCTTTTCATAGCTGAAGAATATGGGCCCAGGAACAACCCAGGTAAAATCTCCTAAAAAAAAAAAAGCAGGGAGAATAAATAAAACTCAGTCTACTACAGAGCAGTATTTAACTACATTTAAGTGGTAGATGACAGTAAGCCCTACGCTGATGGCAAGGTCCAATTACACTGGCATTATCTAGTTGTGTCAACAAGCATGCAGATAGAATTGATTAGGTAGGTGTTGCTTATCTGGGCTTTCAAAAGGCTTTTGACAATTCCCTCACTAAAAGTTTAGAAGAAAATAGAGCGGGATATGAAAAGTATTCTTACTGATCAGTAACTGGTTAAACAAGTGGCTACCTGCCAAGTTCTTATAACAGATGACTTTAAAGAGTGGAGGAGGGGGAGCTAAAGATCTGTATTGAGAATTATGTTCTTTTAACTTGCTTATCAATGATGTGGATTTTGGGTGATGTAATCTGCTGATTACATCAAATTACTTAGCATGGTTAAAACTGGGAAATGTGCATTATAATGGTGCTTACTAGACTAACTGATGTAGGGAACTGGCAATATCTTTCTCCCTTAAATGCCAGGCACTGGTACCACATTTGTGCCCATTGGGTAGAGCTGCTTTCTTTTATTCCCTGCAAACTCTCTGTAGACTGGCAGCCAATGGCTCATGGATCAGCACTGCTCCAGGAAAACCATTTTGAGTGGCAATGCATTAGAAAGCCAAATGCAATTTTACATAAGCAAGTTAAAAATGATGTATAGGGGGATTAAAAAAATCCTACCTTTCCTCATATGCTGATGGAATCTGCACTAGCAACAAATGACCAGAAAAAGGATGTGGGGGTTAAGGTGAACAATTGATGAAAATATTTAGGTCCAAGGTGCCGTTGATATGGAAAAGTCTAGATCCATGTTGGGGATCATTAAGAAAGGGGTCAAAAACTTCTTAAAAACCAATTCTGTAATGTTTTTGTGGTACAGCTATGGTCACTGAACCTCAAAAAAGTGGAGAAAGAGGCAAGAGAAATTCCCTTATGAAGAGTGTCTGAAATATTCTGGAGTGTTAGTGCTTGGAGCTTTTGAAAAGCAGCATGTTAGGAAGAAACATGATGCATATAAACTTATGCATGTTGTGGAGAAAGTGGACAGGGAGCAGCCTTTATTCCTCTCATACTACTGGAATCTGGTATCAACCAATGAAGCTGAAGGGCAAGTGACTCAAGTACAGTTGGCATTGTTAAGAGGTTTACACATGCATAAGATATCCTAAAGTGGTTGGACTTTGATATGGAAGTTCAGTTGAAGATTTCAGAAGCAGGTGTGCACTGAGCACTAGAACTGTGCCTTTCACATTTGCACATTCAATGGCATAGTGCTCCAATTCGCTAATACACAATTGTGAGTGTAATTGTGAGTGTAAATTTACGTCCGTCTACATGATGTAGGATCTTGGCTGTATTTTTTTCACACAGTACATGGGTAAACTATGGAACTTACCATCACAAGGTTTATTGATGGCCACCAATTATACAACATTCTGGACTAAACAGGCTTTTGGTTTAATCCAGTATGGCTCCTGCATTTGGTGCACTTCAAGTCTGAGCAAATCAAACTGAAACCTGGACTGCAAAGGAAACATGCCCAGCCAGAACACAGGAGGTGCTACAGTGAGAAAATCCCCAACCCACCCTGATGTTGTCACAAGTGGAAAGCCCAATCACACTGCTTGGTCTTGACTGAGAGCAGTCATGAAGAGTATGAACACTGGCTTCTGATGATTCACTACTTGGTACATTCTGTGAAAAAGGGGAGTGACAGAAGCATGAACGGCACTGAAGAAACAAGAGAGGTAGAGTGAAATGTTTCAACAGCAGGCAGCTGCTTATTGCTGCCAAGATAATCATATCCCAGACCAGGATTCCAAGAACTGTCCTGTATTACTGCTGCGCCATCTCAGGCTTCCCTCCCCCTACAGCTCATTTCAGTGGACTGTTTCTAGAGCCACAGACGTGAAAAGCAATTCAAAGCCTAAAGTGTTTGAGGCTAGCAGGACCAAAGTAAAAGTTGCCTCACAGGTACAATAGTTATTTCAGGCTGAGCAACAGAGTGTGATCACACACACAGGTTGAATTTTCTTATCACCTTTTCAATGCATATTTTACTACAGCCTACCTCTCCCTCCTGTTTTTCCCTTTTTTGCTTCAACATTGACTCCTCTTTCTGGATTGGTTAGTTTACAATCCAGATTTCTTTTTATCTGCTGCCCTGGGGTACATTGATTGGCTTGCTTACTTGGATCATCTGGATTGTTTTTATAGAAGCATATTCTAAGGCAGCTCTGATAAAGCAGGTTATACCCTTTTTTCCTGGAAGGATTCCTCAATGCATGACAGCCTGAAATTTAATAGGCAAAGCTCTCCATCTCCAGATCTTCCACTACTGAATGTCTGCCTCTCATGCAGCAGTTAAAGGTAAACCACTCACTTTGTCTGAACAAGTCAGAGTCCTACAAGTACTGAGGGCTTTACTGTTTTCTATCCAGAAAAAAAACTTTTAAAAATTTAAGGCTGTAATGCCATAATTCATAGGCTGCCAACAATACTAAAATCGTTCTAGCTAACATCTGAATACACATAGTTCTAATCACACGGAGGGTAGTAGCTGTCTCATGCAGCAGACTGGGGTGACATGGAAGGGCTGCAAATTATTATTTAATTCATTATTATTGCATTTTTATGTCCAAGGAGGTATTTGTGGGATTTTCTGCCTCAGGCACCAACGTAACCTGGGTGGCTTTGAATACTATGCATTTAAGAGACAATGGCTGCTGTCACACTGCAGAAATAATGCAGTTTGACACCGCTTTAACTATCATGAATCCACCCTATGGAATCCTGGGATTTGTAGTTTGTTGTAGCACCAGAGCTCTTTGACAGAGATGGCTAAATCTCACAAAACTACAAATCCCAGAATTCCATAGCATTGAGCCATGGCTGTTAAAGTGGTGTCAAACTGCATTATTTCTGCAGTGTGTCAACAGCCAGTGAAAAAGACAATCATCTGTTGATCTGCCTCAGGCCCTGTTCTGAGGCAATAGTAAAAAGGGAAAAAGACTGGAAAAGTGAGGCCATTCTCCTACTTCTACTGAGACAATAACCAAGGCTCCCATCTTGAAGTTCACTAATGTTCTAAAATAAGCATTAATTTAAGCAAACTTCTGTGTATGATACAAATTGGTGAGATGGATGCAATACCTTTTTGGCATTTTCACATAAATCAATCTACATTTATTCATTACTTTTTATATGTAAAGAAGCATGCTTCTAAGAGAGCTATTCAACAGTGGACTACACTGCCTCGGTGCATGGTGGAGTCTCTCTCTTTGGAGGTTTTTAAACAGAGGTTGGATGGCCATCTGTTGGGAATGCTTTGATTGGGTACTCCTGCGTGGCAGAATAGGGTCGGAGCTGATGGCCCTCGTGGTCTCTTCCAACTGCATGATTCTATGAACTTAGCAACTTCCTGAATTTGTTCATCCAGGGCAAACGCAGCATGGGAGTTACAACATTATTAGCATTAGCTTCCTCAACTGCCTATAGTTAATCAAAGGATCTTTTTTTTCTGCATGGCACAACCACCAGGGACCCTGAACAAATGGAAAGGGAACTGCATCATAAATAGGAACAGAGAAAGGCCAGCTGAACAAGGGCAAATATAGCAGTGGTGGATGTAAAGACTTTCAGCATAAAGGACTGGGGAAGTGCTCACAAGGCCCAGAGTAAGGCAAAAAAAGGTAATGGACTGGAGGGGGGGGGAGTTTTGGATCCTTCAAAACGAGAAGATGTCTTTCAGCTGGATAGTAATGCATACAGAGCCATGTCTGGCTAAAATATAGAAAGCACGTGGGGTAGAGAGAACACTGTTCCCTAAAAAGCCTGTAGTGGTGTTAGCTCTGTCATCCCAAAATGACTCTTGGAAAAGGTGTGTTTCCTGAACAACCCCTCCCCAACTCCGAAGCACTTGGGAGTGTCTCAGGGCATCGTGTGATTCTTCCAAATCTTTACAGTTGCACCAAGTACCTAATGAACTACTATCTGACTGACTGAAAGATATACACATACCTGCATCTCTCTTCTCATTGGATATGTCCAGTCCTAAAGAGAGAGGAAAAAAATAGGATTCATATAGTAATATTAAGTTGCAAGACCAATAAAAACAAACAGGCTAAAAATAATCAGGTTCTTTGACAAGCTGCGAGGTGTAAAATGGCAAGTTAGGCAACCCAGCTGAACAATAAATAGCTTCAGTTACTCTTTAAGAGCTTTTAAAAGAAGCAAGGAAAAACATTAAGTATTTTCTGGATGACAGGCTCAGGAATCCATACCTAACACTAGACACCATCTCCAAGCCTTAAAACCTTGATAGATTTGCACCAAAGCAGGCATTTCCAGTTTGTACGTGGATAACACAATCCAGAGTAGGGCTACGTCAGAGCTGAAGTTGAACATGCTGTTAAAGAAGAGCAATTTCTCAGAAAATGTGTGAGACATTATAGCAGTGGTTCAGAAAGAATGTTTGTTGATCTCCAGACTAGATGACAAGGAATGTGACATAAAATCCTAGAAACTTAAAAAAAAAATAAGCAGAAATGTGACTCTTCAGATGTTGTTGGACTGTAACTCCCATAAGCCCTACTCAGCATAATGGTGATGAATGCTGGGAAACTGTAGTCCAACGACATCTGGAAGGCTGCACGCCTGATTTGAAGGGTGAGTCACCGTGCTGCAAATTCAGAGTTTTCTAGAATTTTAATTACTGAGATCTGATCACAAATTTCCTTTACATTCAATCGTTTACTATGTTATCTTTTAGGTACGGTTGTGGTCACAGCCCAAATGCACTAGTCAAGCAGCACAACAAATTCCAGCAATATATGGGCTCTACCCACTGAGTCAACCATAGGTAGAGACAGAAGCAAAGACTAAGGAAGACTCCCTGTCTTGTACACAGCACCAGGCTGACAAGATCTCACTCTTTTGCACATTAGTTGCTGTTCTCACAAATCCTGTTTCTGTTCACTGGGTGGGGTGAGTATGCTAGTGTATTTAAAAGATTTTTGCCCACCTCCCACATTAAGGAGAAGATCTGAATAGAAACTGAGCTTTGTAACTTTCTCTGTTGTATTTCATGCTGGAAAGGAAGCTACAAAGCTTTATCAAGGAAAAAAGCTGAGAGAATAAGGGGAGAAGGGATGATCCTGCAGATCGCACTGAGCCATATGCCACTGGTTGTCTAGCTGAGAAGATAATCAGGAAGCCAAAAGGAAAAGAAAGCTAGTAAAAGCTCCAGAGAAAAAGGTGCTCTTTCTGCATTTTCAAACATCTGATTTTGCAGGTCAGCTTACTGTCCATGTACTGCTTTCTGGAACAATGAAGATGTGTAGCAGACATCTCACAAAGAGTTAACATGAAAAGGTTAATTATCCTTAAAAGTGATTAGAAATATTACAAAATACTGTTCAGTTTATGGTAAAGACCTGATTATTCCAACAAGACACAAATAAAGAACATAATTTACTATACCCTAATTGCTGGAAATAATTCCTTCATTAACTATTTAAATGTCAAAGCATTTTGCTAAAGTGTTAAGATATGCAGCTAGAAATAAAAAGCAAAACAACAAATGTCTCCAAACTGCCAAAAGGATACTACAAAGCTGGAAAAAGAAAAGTGCAAGTAAAATGAGCAAGAAAGAACTCCTTCATAAGGAAAGTTCAGTGATTTTTTAGCTTAGAAAAAGCACAATGGCATGACAGAGGTACCGGTTGACCACTGTATCCACAGGACCAGTATCCGTGGTTTCATTAATCCATGGCTGAAAAAATATGTCCTCTCTAGGCATTTTCTAGGTCCTCCAGCACAATCCTATGGTATGCTTCTGCCAACAGTTGGGTTGGAAGTCATTCATTTCAATAGGGTTCACCATGATCCATAGTTCTGCGTATTCACAGTAAGATTGGGAATGTATTCCCCACAGATACAGTGGGGGTGGGGAGAAGACTTCTATATAAAATTAGGCATGGTATATGGGTAAAGTCCTAGACAATTTTTCTCTGATCTTCCATCAAAGCATTACTCAGGAAAAAGAAAGGAATGAGGTTAGAAGAGGTGCTCCTGCAAGTAGGAGATTCAGACCAGATAAAAGGAACAATTTCTTCAAACAGCACATATTTCAAGTATGGAATTTGCCACCGCAAGGTGTTTTGCTGGTCACCAACTATACTGCTTTAAAAGGGGATTAGTCACAATTGTAGAAAAGAAGGCTATCAGTGACCACTATTAGAGCCTTAACGCACTCCAAGGAAAAGCAGCAAAGCAGCAGAAACATTCAGTCTTTCCTGCCGCCTTCCTGCATGGCGTTTGTTTTTTCATTCCGGTCCCATAAGGGACCTAGGTAAAACCATGCCTTTTTGCTAACCTGTTTTGAAAAACCCATTTGCAAAATTCGTTCCACAGGATTGGGGCATTTTAAATAACAGAAAAATAGCAGGAAGTTTTAACATTACCACAAATACTGAGTATTTTCACATTTTGTCAAACAAATGGAGTCTATCAACCAAAACAACTACTTTTATATGGACTACGAAAAAGCAGATACAAGCACATTCATATACACTTATTCGGTTAATAAGTTGGTTAGTTCCAAATCCTGAATAGATTTCTGTTTTTCCTCTGGGCACCCAAAACTGGACTTTCACTTCAGCAATGAATAGATTTTCCTGGAAGTGCTATTAATTTCAATGGAACATTTCCAAGGGTGCTCAGAATCATGACTTTAAATCAAAGACTGACCAGATTGGAAACTTAGTAATGACTCAGGGATGCTACTACACGTTGAAAGCACGTCTAAAAGTCAACAACAATTCTTCCTGCTGCTTTAGACATTTGTGACCAATTCTGATCCTTGACTGTTGAATGTGGGAGCCACTCTAGGAGCCTTTCTGTGTGAACAGCAGGTAAAAATGAGATAATGAATAATTAAATAATATTCTTATTCTCATGTTCATTCGTAGTATGATTCTGGAATAAAATTATCAGTTCTTTTTCAGAAAGGGAGATGAGCAGCAAGCATATGGTCTGCAATCCAGTATGGTACAGTGTAGTGTAGTACAGTAGTTCTACACGAGGACCTACACCAGGCTAAGCCATACACCCCACAAGACTTACTGTGCAGCCTCTGAAGATACCCTGTTCCCGCACAGCAGTTCCATACCTTTGAAAAAATATCAGAACATTGGTACACACCATGGAAGATTTCTTCTCAGCAGTTGTGGGGAGGGATTCCTTCAGGCTGGGTTGACTCCTCCTTCGCCTCTGATAGGCAGGGCTCCTAACCAATCAAAAACTGCCAACCCACCACCTTAAGGAGGAGAGCACCCTCTATCTTCCAATGATGGAAAAGTGGCTCAAGTGCACAAGATACTAACAAAAAACAGAAGGGTGGGAAGGAATCCCTCCCCACAATCGCTGAGAACCTTAACAGTGAGTACCAATGTTCCATTCTCCAGCAGTGGAGGGAGGAACTCCTTCAGACTGGGACCTACACAAGTGGTCTCCAGAAGGAGACCTGCTGTAGCTCCCTTCTTCCAAAGGCTACATCAGCAGATGCAAATTTATTAATCCTGTAGTGCCTCAAAAAGGAAGAAGAGGCCCATGTCGCAGCTCTACAAATGTCCAACAAGGAAGCAGAAGTAGAAAGTGCTGTCAAAGTAGAAGCACTACGAGTAGAGTGTGCCTGGATCCCCTTAGGAATTGGAAGAGAATGATGGGAATAAGCCAACTGAATTCAAATACGTAAACATCTAGAGATAGTAGAAGAAAAGACCTTTCAACCCTTTGAAACCTCAGAATAGGAGACAAACTATCAAATTTCCTAAAGTCCCTTGTCCGTTCAAGATTGAACTTTAAAGCCCTTTGCACATTTAACTTGTGCCACTCCTTCTCCAAGGCCATAGATGGACCTGGACAGAAGGACCGTAAAACCAGTTCCTTGGAATAATGAAAAAAGGAAGTAACCTTTGGAACAAAAGAAGGATCCAACTGAAGAATAACCAAACCCTTATGGAAGATAGAGTTCCTCCCTGACAGACAGAGCCCCCAACTCTGAAACTCTGCGAGCAGAAGTGACAGCGACGAGCAGAAGTGATAGCAGCTAAAAAGACAACTTTAAAGGTAAGGAAGTGCAATTCCAGTGAGCTAAGGGGCTCACCTTTCAAGAAACTCTTAACATGCAGGTGACTGGCCAAAGGCTTAGACCCAGCAGTCTTCAAAATAGATCCCAGAGCAGAAACATGTCTCTGCAAAGTATTAGTGCAAGACCTTTGTTAAGACCCGCCTGTAAAAAGGCCAAAATTGAGCCCACAGAAGCCTTCCGAGGCTTGATCCCCCTACCCTGACACCATCTGCAGAAGGCTTGCCAAGTTGACTCATAGGGTCAAATGGTCAAAGGGCATCTAGCAGTCAAAATAGTCTGAACCACCTCCTCTGGATATCCCACAGCTAACAGACATCACTCAACCTCCTGGTGAGCAAGTGTAACAACTTGGGAAGAGATGCAACAACCTTCTTTGGTACAGCAGATCCAGCCAGGCAGGTAGGTGCCAAGCCTCCCCCACCTGATGGCTGATGATGTCCGGAAATCAAGGTCTGCAAGGCCACCTGGGGGCTATCAGAATGACCTCCACCTTCTCCATCCTGATTTTTTGAAGAACCCTGGAAAGAAGAACCAAGGGAGGAAAAGCATAGAATAAAACCCTTGGCCAGGCTATAGTTAGAGCACTGTATGTAGATGCTTCCTGTGTCCACAACCTGGACGCAAAGCAGGGAACCTTGTGGTTTTCTGGGGAGGCAAAGAGGTCCACCCAAGGCCTGGTGAACCAACTAACCACCATTTGAAAGACCAGAGAGTTGAGACCCCACTCTTCCTGATCCACAAACTGATGATTCAGCCAACTGGCTTTTAGACTGAGAGACCCCTGGAGATACTCTGCCTGGATCAACAGAAGATGACTTTCACCCCATGAGAGAAGTATCAAAGTCTTATGCATGAAAGAGCATGACCTTGTTCCCCGTCTGCTGAGACAGGCTTTCGTGGAGACATTGGTGCATATCAGAACATGCTGAACTTGCACCAGAGGCTGGAACTAACAGAGCTTCAACTAGTTGATACTGTGGGATGAATCCTCCACAGACCAAAGACCCTGAGCTATCTGATTGTTGCAATGGGCCCCACATCCCCTCAAGCTGGCATCTGTGGTGACCAACACCATCCTGGGATCCCAAATCGGGAGACCTTCCCTGATGACATCTGTCAGCTACCATGTGAGAAAGTCTCTCACATGAGCTGGACGCCTCAAAAAACAATGGTGTTTTTTGGCTATCTGACTCTGAAAGGGTAAAAGGAACTACTGGAGCTCCCCGAGATGGAAACGAGCCCAAGGCATGGAGTCAATGCAGGACACCATCAGTCCCAGAGAGGGGTAGAGGTCTGCGTCTGCACCCGATGGATTAGGAGCTGAAGCTTGGATTTTCTTGTCTTCTGGGAGTAAGACCCTGTAATGATGGGTGTCTATCAGGGCCCCCAAGATGCTGAAGTTATTGAACTGGAACTAACTTACTCTTTTCCCTGTTAATCAGGAAGCCATGGAATTGTAAGCAGTGAATGGTGGTAAGAGCATGACTCCTGGCAATCTGAAGGGAAGGGGCCGTGATTAACAGGTCGTCCAGATAGGGGTGAACTTTGACCCCCCCCCAAAGACAAAAGGTGTGCCATCAGGGCCACTGAGACCTTGATGAACACTTGAGGGGAAGATGAAAGACCGAAGGGAAGAGCCAAGTATTGGTAATGCACCTCTTGGAAGGCGAAATATAGAAAGCGTCAATGTGCTGGATGAACCGGAATATGCAAGTACACATCCTGTAAATCCAGCAATGCTAGGAAGTCCCCTTCTTGCACACACTCCAGAACAGACCACAGAATCTCCATGCAAAATTTCCACCTGGCCACCCAGCAGATTGAGGATAGCCCTCCAGTCCTTGTTCTTTTTGGGGACCAAGAATTATATCCTTTGGAACCTCTGGTTGATTGGAATCGGTTCCATGGTTCCAAAGTCTTCATCTGCAAGAGGCAATCGATCTCCCCTAGCATGAGTGTGTGTTTGTGTATCACTCTGCTGTTGAAGGACTGGTGAAACCTGGGCAAGGGCCTTCAAAGAAAATCTATGGTGTAGCTACGTGCCACGGACCTGCGCACCCAAGAGTCGGAAGAAATACTGTTCCAACGATGGGTGAACAAGAGGAGACGTGCCTTCCCTGGAGCCATTCTCCAGTGAAAGAGAGTGATTAGCCTTCCCTCCTTGCTTGGAGGACTGGCTGGAGAGGGGAATATGATCCCCCTGCACCAATTCCTCCTCAGAGGAGAAACTGAAGTGATGAGAGGACAACAAATCCTCCCCTGAAGCCACCCTCCAAAAGGTGGTAGGGAAGAAATATATGAAAATATGAAAAAACTAGGCCTTTTGCTGGAGCCAAAAGAACCCTGAACCAACCAGCAAGCGAGACAGGATGGAACTGGAGATAGGAGCTGCTCTCCTCCTTAAGGTGGTGGGTTGGCAGTTTTTTATTGGTTAGGAGCCCGGCCTATCAGAGGTAAAGGAGGAGTCAACCTAGTCTGAAAGAGTCCCTCCCCACACTGCTGGATAACTGGCTATGTCCCCATAGCCAGATGCAAAATGATTACATCAGTGCTGGGGGCCTCTGGGGGCCTCAGCCCTGCTATAAACATTTCATGTCTGGCGCAGTTGTTCTCAACCTGTGCACAGGACATAGTCAAATACTTCTATGATTCTGCCCACTCCCCATAAGGTGTGGGGGGAAAGCTTCAGAGTCTGTACAGTAAGTCAGGGGGAGGGGCTTCTGAGTGCTGTGGAGAGAGGTGGGGAATATCAACCTCCGTAACACCAAAAAAGGACATACACAGGTGTAAAGGAAACATACACATGCAATATGCCTCTAATAGGATGTGAGCCATACTGCGCCAACCAAAATTCACCATCTATGTGTATACAATTTAAAAGGTAAATTCTATGCACGTTTTTTTAAAAAAACCTGTTCATCCTAGATACCTAGCAATATATCCTTTACATATTTGTATAGAATTACAAAATTGGAAAATGTTAAAAAACCAACCGCAGCAAGCACAAAATATAGACCAAACTTTTAAATGACATTTGCACTGAAAACTGATTTGAGGACAAAGCCAATAAATATTATGTTGCTGCTACAAGTTCAGTCTTATTGTTTCATAATTGTACATATTCCTACCAAGTTAGATTTATCAGAGTTCTGGTACCTATTGTAATCATGCAACAAAATAGGGAAATAAAATAAATATTTAGCATGTAGGAACACAAAAGGATTCAGACTGATTTCTAATAATTGATTCAACCAGTTGAATAACTGAATATTGTACCTGAATAATTGAATATTCAATCAATTGAATAATTGACTGGATTCAAGCTACAGGAAAAGAGGTTCCACCTAAATATTAGGAAGAACGTCCTGATGATAAGAGCTGTTTGATAGTGGAATACACTGCCTTGGAGTGTGGTGGAGTCTCCTTTGATGGTTTTTAAACAGAGGTTGGATGGCCATCTGTTAGGAGTGCTTTGTGTATTCCTGCAGGGGGTTGAACAGGATGGTCTTGGTGGTCTCTTCCAACTCTATGTGTCTATGTAATATTTTATTGCTAAGTGTTTAACTACTTATTTAACACTTAAAAGGTGGTGACTCTCAATGGCTACTAGTCAAGATGCCCATGTATTATTACCTCTAGTTCTACCTCTGTACATCAGGTGCTGAGGAACCTGAGTGGGGGTATACTGCTGCACTAATGTCCTGTCCATGGGTTTCTTATTTGGGTATCTGGTTGGATCAGTGTGGAAACAAGAGTGCTGGACTTTAGTTTGATCCATCAGGGCTCTTCTTATACTCGTGGAAATTAAAACCAGCACATTTAAAATTGTCACAGAGAGAGAGAGAGAGAGAGAGAAAACAAGCCAAGTTACAATTTTGTGAACAAGTGCTATTTTATTAGAGTTTAACAAATACTAATTTTTATCTGTCATTGCAAAAGGCTGCTTTCTAGGTTTTAATCATGTTCTGCCTATCTCAAGTGCTTGAAATGGAGTTTGTTTCATTTGGCAAATTCTCAATTTTATGAATTGGTTATAAAAATATGGTAGAAAAATGTATAACAGACACAGAACAGGGTTAGGGTTGCAGTTCTAGCACTCTGAGCAGAAGTAGGGGATACTAAAAATAGTAACGAAGTGCAGCAAGAGTGTTTGTGGGGGATGGGAGTGGTGAGACAAAAAGAAAGCATCAAATGGGACTATACATGAGATAAAGACCAACGCATATGAGGATTTGGAGGACAGAAAAGTCAGAGGTTACTAAACAACAGGAAGAGGACTTACCAATTTGCTTATTTAGCTATCAGTTATTTAAATCTACTAGCATTTTCATAATTACGGTCTATTCCAAACTACTAATATTGGACAACCCAATTTTTAATCTATTGCCTTGCAAGAAATCTTTCAAGCAAAGTTCCAAGGAAGTTCTTCTGAGATTTTTTTTAAAATAAAAGGTCTCCCACAACGTAAGAAGGACAAACATGTCTGCTCTCAAAAGTCTTTGTTCTGGATTTTTCAAAAAGGATTATTTTGTGCAGTATCTTTGGTCACAAGGGCTAAAAATGTTTTTGACAATCAGTATAGGATTCTTGGATTCATACAGAAACCTAGCAGTCATGTGAAAATGGCACATGTGCCTCTTCTTATCCTTCCCTGCTTTATTCAGCAGCAGGTGTAAAGACGGATAGGGTATGTAAACAGGACTTTATGCAATTCAATCACACAAGACACACTAAACATAAAAAGAAGACTCTTTAACATGTCCTAGGTTCTAATGAATATAAATTTACATTGAATATATTGTACAACCGTCCAAAAGCAAGAGAAATGAACCCACTATACACATAACTGACTGTCTCAAAGTTAGGCCATTTTATCAGCTAAGTTGGGGCCATTTAGCACCTCTTCCAAGTCTGTCTCCACCAACACCTCTTCCAGCTGGTTCCATCAGGGCACACAACCTGATCTATGTCACCAGCTAAGATAGGCATGTGTCTGTCTTTTTTGGGGGGTGGATCAAATGCTACTTGGTTTGTCCCTTGCTAGAACTGACTCCCTCAGTGGCCATTCCATTTCACCATTATGACATTTCTGTAACATTATGAAGAACCAGTACCTGAATTTGGCTGTTTTCCACATCCCTATCCATTCCTTTTAACTTTTGTAAACTAAAGTTGTGGGGAGCATCTGTTTCTTAAAAAAAACTGTACAAAAACCTGATAAAAATAGGCACTTTGACAACAGTTTGGAAAAGAGATTCCACCTAAGCATTAGGAAGAGCTTCTGATGGCAAGAGCTGTTCAACAGTGGAATAATCTGCTGCCTGGGAGTGTGGTAGAGGCTCCTTCTTTGGAGGTTTTTAAACAGGCTGGATGGCCATCTGTCGGGAGTGCTTTGATTACTTATTCCTTATAAGGCAAGGGGCTGGACTAGATGGCTCTTGTGGTCTCTTCCAACTCTATGATTCTATGAAACAGGAGAAGAAAAGTGAGCAGACACACCTCAAAAGGCTGTAAGGAGCAATTTACTTTTAAATCTTAACCATGTTGTCATGGATTTGTACAGTAATTAGAACTTGAAGAGACTACAAAGTAGGGTTATCAGTAGCTAACCTCCCATCCAGCACAGAGTATTATTTCCTGAAACAAAGGATCTTCTGAAAGTAATAGAAATTTACCATCCCAGGACAGCCGAGTATGATTGTCAAAGGAAATCGGGGAGCAACCAAAATCTTATCAGCATGTGTGACAGTAGCTTGAGCAGCTGAATTCTTGGCATGGGAATAGCACCAACAGTAGTTGAAGACAGTAGATTAGACACTAGACTGATTAACAGATAATTAGTAAAGGGGGATCCAGGAACAAATCACATGGGTAAAAATGCCATCATCTGAAATACAGTAGATCCTCCAGATCCACAGGCTTCAGATCTGGTGATCTGACTCACTGTGGATCGTTGCACTCTATACCTAAAATGATGGTGGCGTGCACATGGATGCCCTAACATGTCCGTGCACACATTGCCGCTGTTTAATAAGATGGGACATGATTATCTGTGGTTTTTGGCATCTATGGGGGGGGGGTTCCAGAACCAAACCCCCACGGATCTGGAGGGCCCACTGTAGATGGTTACTGAGATATCTAACCAACTAGAAAGAAGTTGGAAAGGATACCAAGGGTTGCCTGTCTCAAACCCTGACAGTGTAAGAATCCATAGTTAAAGCATCCCTGAGAGGTAGCCATCCAACCTGTGTTCAAAAACCACCAATAAAGGAATCATATTGGTTTAAAGAGAAATAGTAGGAATCTTTGCTATGTTTATGAAAAAATCCCCTTAAATGCTACAGTGAAGGTTAACTGGGAACAGAGTTGTTTATGGGACTGAAATATTCCAAAATGGAACAAGGAACCTACAAGGCAGAAGTACAAAAAAACCAAAAACCAAACCCACTTTCGGTTACAGAGAAAAATGAACAGAGACTGAGTATGTATGTGGCAGCTACAAAAGCCCAATTAACAAGGGAAGATAAATATAGCTGAAAATGCAGATGACTTTACAAAGCTGGGATGGGAAATGTATAGTCCTCCATACATTGCAGGAATGCAATTTCCATCATCCTAACTCAGTAGAGTCAACAGTGGGGGATGAGGGGAATTTCAGTCCAATAACATCTTGAAAAGCACATTTCCTGTCTCTGTCATAAGGGAACCCCTTGCCCTGGTGGCCCATGACATTGGCGTATTAGCTCCCCTTAGAGATATGACACTGACAGTACAGATGTTCCACCCATCAGTAGAAATGCACCTTCTCATCCACAGGGCCAATCATCAGTACCTGTTTTAATGACCCTTGGATATTTTGCTATATGCTTTCACCATCCTTTTTATTTTGACAGTTTTATCTTTTAAACTACCTAATCTTTTATGATAAAAGGCAACTTATATATAATTTTAAGAAATAAAATAAGTCAGGGGGAAATCCTTTAAATAACAAGAAGACTAACAAGGATTACACATGTGCTACTGCATGAAGTGCTACATAGGGTCTCTGTGTGAAGTGGGGGGAAAAATTAACAAAAACCTTCCAATTTAGGATACCACATTTACCAGCCAGCATGGTAGACCAGAGCCAGTCTGGTGTACTGGTTTGAGCGTTGGACTAGGACACTGGGAAACCTGGGTTCAAATCCCTGCTCAGCCTTGGTAACACACTGGGTGACCTTGGCAAGTCATACTCTCTCAGCCTCAGAGGAAACCAAGGACAACCCCCATTTGAAAAAATCTTGCCAAGAAAACCCTGTGCTAGGTTCACCTTAAGGAAGTCAAAAGGACTTGAAGGCACACAACAACAACAACAACAGGAAAACTCCACAGTATAAAACCCTCTGGCTATAAGGAAGATGTAGAGAAAAGCAAAGAAAAAGCAATATTGAGAATTCATAACAATAAATGTGAGGGGGGGACAACAGGATTCAACAACAAAAAATCTGCTTAGGACACCACAAATCCAGCAGAAAAATGAGGAACTCTCAGTTGCCAGAGAAAAACCCAACATGGTTATAAGCAAAACAGAAGACATGTGTTTACATTAGCTTTATTATTCACTGTCTTTCTCACTGAACTGCAATCTGCCTTGGATCGACTATATAAAGTGGAAAAAAGAGGAAATGTATTAAAGAACAAACAAATGTAAGCAGGAACAAGTCAAGGTATCCGCTAAGTACCTACATCAGATACAAGAAATCATACAGTGCTGGGTGAGGGGTATGCAGGCACAACTACAGCAGCAAAATCAATTACAGTACTATTATTATTATTACTACTACTACTACTACTACCAGGCTTTTCGCCCCCCAAAGGTTAGGACTTTAGGTGATTCAGAAATCCCAAGCCAGTCTAGGATGAAGGGCTGAAGAATACGAATCTTTCAAGGGTATTAAAATGAAAAGCATCCCTTGGGGGGGGGGTTAGGTTTCTTCTTTATCTTGCCAAAATGAGTGTGCGACTAAAAACTCATCATATAAACCCATACATTAGTGGGGGTGGGGGGTGGGGAGAGCTAGGGGACTTCCTAGAAGACAGGGCAGGCTATAAAGGCATTGGGTCATCCTATCTGCTATCAATGTAGGATAGGAAGGAAAACCCTGCTAAAATCAAAAGGAAATCCACCCAGTTTCAGGACTAACCTGTGAAGAAACAGCAAAGGCAGTATGACACACAGGCTACACATGCAAAGGCAAAAACACTCCACCCTCAGGTCACTCCTTTCCAAGGAGCCTGTTTAAACGTTTAAAAAGAGCCAAAAAAAAGGGGGAGAAACGCGTGGGGGGGGGGAGAGATACAAACAGCATTTTCCACTCTGGCTGAAATTCTCCCTCACACATAATTCAAAGCAAAAAAGAAAAAGGAAAGAAGAGGAGAGGAGAGAAGGCTCAGAACAAGCCTGAAAAAAGAAGGGAAAATAAAGGGGAAATTATTAT
Source organism: Gambelia wislizenii (assembly GCA_030847615.1). NCBI lineage: Eukaryota > Metazoa > Chordata > Lepidosauria > Squamata > Crotaphytidae > Gambelia > Gambelia wislizenii. Next base: position 494,561,270 of record JAUMIR010000001.1, on the reverse strand, counting down.
TATTATTATTATTATTATAGGAGAGGCTCAGAACAAGCCTGAAGATGGAGGAGAAAATAAAGGGGAAATTATTACTATTATTATTATTATTATCATTGGAGAAGCTCTGAACATGCCTGAAGAGAGAGGGGGAAATAAAGGAGAAATTATTATTACTATTATAGGAGAACTCGGAACAATAATAACAATAAGAGAGACTGAGAACAAGCCTGAAGAGGGAGGGGAAAATAATAATTGGAGCAGCTCAGAACATGCCTGAAGAGAGAGGAGGAACTAAAGGAGGAATTAGTATTACTATTATAGAGGAACTCTATAATAATAATGATAGGAAAGACTCAGAGCAAGCCTGAAGAGGGAGGGGGAAATAAAGGGGGGATGATGATGATGATTCCCGATGGTTATTATTCGCTCGGCCCGCCCCCTTGCAGGTGAGACACCTGTATGCGTCCTTCCCCCTCCTCCTAGGGGGAGGTTTCACACTAGTGTGTGTGTGAGGTAAGTCACACACGCACGCACACACTCGCACCCGTTCCCGGCCCTGAGGGCAGGGGGCTCTTTCTTTCTTTCTTCCTTCCTCCTCACCTCCGAGTCCTCTTTGGGCTGCGGCAGCGCCGGGAAGACCGGCTTGGCGAGCTCCATCGCTGCCGCCGCCGCCGCCGCCGCCGTGGCCAAGGAGGAAGGGGGCGGCGGGGCTCGGGGGCTGGTGGCCGGGCGAGGCGCCCTCCTTCCCCCCTCCCCGCCTCTCTCTCTCCGGGGCTGCCTGCCTCTTCTTCTTCTTCTTCCTCTCTGCCTGTCAGGCTCCGTCTTCCTCTCAGCCCCTCTCCGGTCTCTCAGTTGGGAAGCGGGCGGAGGAGGGCGGCGGCGGCGGGCCTCGGGGCTCCTGCGGCGGGCAGGGCGCTGGCAGGGGAGCCAGGAAGGAGGGAAGGGGAAGGCGAAGGGAAGAAGAGGAGGAGGAGGAGGAGAGGCGGCGGCGGCGGCGTCTCGCGCCCAGCCGCCATGCTGATGGCAGGCAGGCTGCCCCTCCCCCTTCCGACCGACCGACCGGCAGACAGACAGACACACCAGCCGCCGGTCACTCCCTCCTCCGCCCGCCGCGCGTGCGCACGCGCGGGGAGGGGAAACTCGGGGGCGCGCGCCGCGGCGCTGATGAGGCGAGCAGAGGAGGGAGTGGCCGACAGATCGCGCGCCCTCCGTCGTACTATTTTTTTCTTTCTATGCCCCGCCCACTCTCTCTCTCTCTCTCTCTCCCCCCCCCTTGCTCAACGGTCCCTCCCTTCCCTTCACAAGCGCCCTCTCCCTTGTTTTTTTTCTCTTTACGCCCCGCCCATTCTCTCTCCTCCCTCCTCGTCACAAGCGCTCCCCACAGACATTCCCTCCCTCTTCCTTTTTTTCCTACGCCCCGCCCACTACCTCTCCTCCCCCAACGGTCCCTCCCTTCTCCTCACTAGCGCTCCCTCCCTCTCCCTTGCTTTTTTTCCTTTTCTACGCCCCGCCCCCTCCCGTCTTTCCTCCCCACACACGCCCGCCCTCCCCCTTCATTTTTCTACGCCCCGCCCACTCCCCCCAACGGTCCCTCCCTTCTCACAAGCGCTCTTTTCCTTTTTTTTTTCCTACGCCCCGCCCACTCTTTCCCCAACGGTCGCTTTTCCCTTGCCGCGAGCCAGCCGGCCAGCCAGGGAAGCAAGGGGCGTGGTCCTTTCGCCTTGAGGGGGTAATTGACGCGTGCTTTTAAAAGGAGTGGGCGTGGCGATCGGGCCACAAAGCTGAGAGTGACTTCATTTGCATAGGTTGGAGAGGCGGGGCTCGGGCGGCCAATGGTGCGTGTCGAATAAAAAAACGAAAAGGGAGGGGTGGATTCTAGAGAGCGGAGGTGGTGGTGGGTTTTCGCTCCCTCAGCTTACTTCTAGCGCATGCGCGTTGAGTGGGCGCCTGTTGGGTCACTCGTGGGCGGGCGGATGGGTGGGTGGTGAGGTGCGAAGGAAAAAAGAAACTTTAAAAGTTTTTTTTTTAAATGAATAAATTGGAAGCACGACTTAGTAATTGGGAGCACCCAAGAGTGTTATTTATAAAGCCACTACTCTACGGTGAACTCTCCATGGGCCAGCGTAAGAGGGGCGCTCCAAAAAAGCGATACAAAGACTCCCTGAAACAACATCTCAGGCTCGGCCAAATTGATCACCAACAGTGGTCCGCCCTGGCCTCACATCAGGAGGCATGGAGACGCACTATCCACAATGCTGCAGCCTTATTTGAGAACTCACGCCGAACAAGTCTTGAAGAGAAACGACAACGCAGAAAGAATCACAACCCAGAAACATCACGCAAGGAGACCTTCTGCTGTGCTTTCTGCAACCGGACTTGTTTATCTTGGATTGGCCTTTTTAGTCATCAGCGCGCTTGCAGTAAGCGCGGGATGAGTCCTTCCTGAATCTTCGTTTGCAAAGAGAGAGAGAGAGAGAGAGAGAGATGATATTGAGAACACAGTTGCGCTGGGCAGGGCACGTTTCTAGGATGGAGGACCATCGCCTCCCAAAAATACTACTCTACGGTGAACTCGCCACGGGTCAGCGTAAGAGGGGCGCTCCAAAAAAGCGATACAAGGACTCCCTGAAACAACATCTCAGGCTCGGCCAAATTGATCACCAACAATGGTCCGCCCTGACCTCACATTGGGAGGCATGGAGACACACTATCCACAATGCTGCAGCCTTATTTGAGAACTCACGCCAAACAAGTCTTGAAGAGAAACAACAATGCAGAAAGAATCACAGCCCGGAAATATCACCCAAGGAGACCCTCTGCTGTGCTTTCTGCAACTGGACTTGTTTATCTCGGATTGGCCTTTTTAGTCATCAGTGTGCTTGCAGTAAGCGTGGGATGAGTCCTTCCTGAATCTTCGTTTGCGAAGAGAGAAAGAGAGAGAGAGAGACATGATATTGAGAACACAGTTGCGCTGGACAGGGCACGTTTCTAGGATGGAGGACCATCACCTTCCCAAAATACTACTCTACGGTGAACTCGCCATGGGTCAGCGTAAGAGGGGCGCTCCAAAAAAGCGATACAAGGACTCCCTGAAACAACATCTCAGGCTCGGCCAAATTGATCACCAGCAATGGTCCACCCTGACCTCACATCGGGAGGCATGGAGACACACTATCCACAATGCTGCAGCCTTATTTGAGAACTCATGACAAACAAGTCTTGAAGAGAAACAACAACGCAGAAAGAATCACAACCCGAAAACATCACCCAAGGAGACCTTCTGCTGTGCTTTCTGCAACCAGACTTGTTTATCTCGGATTGGCCTTTTTAGTCATCAGCGCGCTTGCAGAAAGCGTGGGATGAGTCCTCCCTGAATCTTCGTTTGCGAAGAAAAGCCAGAGAGAGAGACACACTAGTCCAGTGCTTGAGTTGTTTTGCCATCTAACTGTCACCCTGGGAGAGTGTTTGACAATATAACTGTGAGGGAAAATCTCTCAGTGGCTTTATTTATTTATATCCCAGCTTTTCCTCAAGAGTAAGACACATGGTAGCTTGCAGAATGCACCTTCTTGCCTCTTGCTAAGTCCACTGCTGATTGATTGACTGAGTTCCAACCTCCTGGTGTTTTAATTTTTAATTAATACTGCATTGTTGTTATCATCATCATCATCATCTTTATTGCTATACTTTCTTTTTTCTTGACTTGGGACTTTCATCCTCTTCTTATTTGTTTGTTTTGATAGAATTACTCTCTTGGTAGATCAAGGGAGTGCCATAGATGTAGTATATCATGATGTAGTTTATCTTGACTTTGCAAGGTCACCCATGATATATTATCGTGGGGAAGCTGGTTGGTTGACTGATTGAGCCCACAGAGCATTCATCAATGGTTGCCCTTCATCCTGGAGAAAAGGGTTTTTCTTGCATCCAGTGTTGTTCAACATATTTATAAATTGCTTGGATGATGGAATAAGAAGTATGCTCGTCAAATTTGCAGAAGAGGCCAAATTATGGGTGGTGGTGATGATGATGAGGCAAACTGGGAACTCCAATTTTGGATAACAGGGAGAGTAACAAATAACCCAGGGGACGAGTATCAGAATTCAAAATGACCTTGACAGATTGGAGAGCAGAACCAGAACTAAGAAAATGAAATTCAACAGGGATAAATGTAAGGTACATCTAGGCAAGAAAAATGAAATGTACAAATACAGGATGGGTGATACCTGGGTTGAAAGTACAGTAGGACCCCTGTATCCACTGATTGGGACACAAAACAGCACACCAACCATAGAGCCTTCCTAGAAAATGTGTCTTCTCTGGCCTTTTCTAGGTCCTCCGAGGCAACTCTATGGTATTTTAAAACAGAAGTCCCATTATTTTCAATGGCGTTCGATGTTATCCACGGTTTTTGGTATCTACGTACCCCCCAGAACCAATCCCCAGCAGATATAGGGGTCCTACCGTAGTGCATAGGAAAGGGATCTAGGGGTCTTAGAAAACAACAAATTAAACATGATTCTGCAGTGTGATGTGATAGCCAGAAAGGACAATCCAATTCTAGGCTGCATTAATAGGAGCATAGATTGAGGGAAGTAATAGTGTCACTCTATTTTGCTTTGGTCAGGTCTCACCTGGAATACAGTTTCCAGTTCTCAATAGCCCAGTTCAAGGGAGATATTGACAAGCTGGAATGTATGCAGAGAAGAGGTACCAGGATGATCAAACATCTGGAAACTGAATCTTATGAGGAACAACTTAGGGAGTTGGTATGCTTAGCCTGGAGGAAAAAATTGAGAGCTGACATGATAGTCATCTCCCAGAACCAAAACCTATGGATCCAAAGGGCCTACTGTATATTCTCCGAAAGCAGGTACGGTCTCCTTCCTGTTTATTGGGAGAGAAGCACACTAGCCCTGGATTCCTTCTCTGGTTTGTTGGAAGACAAGCAAACCAAAGAGGTGATTACTCCCACATTTGGGTGATATAAACCATGGAGCAAAGCTGGTTTGTTTTGGAGCCTGGTCTGCAACTGGAGCAATTAACATGAGCAGGCTTGCCTGTAAGCAGTAAGCCAGGGTTTCTGTGGGTGCTTAAGAATCTTAAAGACTAATAGGTTTTATTTGGCATAGGTTTTCTCAGGCTGTAACCCACTTCCGATGCAAGTGAGATGCCATTCCTGGACATTTACACCAACTATATCACGCCAATCTGCTTTTTAAATCATTTGTAGCTACTATGTTTTAAATTGTTTTTAATGTTGTTGGTAATTAAACTCCATTTATTGTATGGAATTAAATGGTAGTTTAATTCTATTTTCTGCATCTTAATTGTTTTTAAATGCTGGCAGTGGTTTAACTCCATGTTGATCTTTTTTATATTTTAATTGCATTGTATTTTAATTTGTAAGCTGCCTGGAATTCCAGTTTTGGCAGAAAGGTGGGATATAAATAAAGTTAAGGAGGAGAAGGAGGTGCGAGATAAAATGCTTCCCTCCCCAGATGTTGGACTGCAGTTTCCAGCATTCCTACCTGTGGCTGTGGCTGATGGGAATTGTAGTAAAGCAACATGTGTGAGGACAAACTTTGCTTCACTGCTTTACAGTAACAAAAAATCTTTTGTCTCTAAAATGGTAAGAGAGGCAGAAGCATTGCTACCTCTTGCACACAAGAGAGATCCAGAGCCAAGCCAGGTATACCAAAAGCCGTTAGTAAGGCAATCTGTGTGAACATGGCATGTCTTCAGTTCAGAAGAACTTGCCAGATGCCCTACTTCAGGTGGATATAGTGTTACCTCATCAGCAGACCAACTGTATAGCAATGGCTAAAGTGAGGGCATCTAGCAAAGGTCAGGTACCTTTGGTCCTCCAGAAATTTTGGCCTATAATTCCCATCGTCTCCAGCCAACATAGCCAATATATAAGGGCTTATCATAGAATCACAGAGTTGGAAGAGACCACAAGAACCATCTAGTCCAACTCTGCAGGAATATCCAATCAAAGCACTTCTGACAGATGGCCATCCAGCCTCTGTTTAAAAACCTCCAAAGTAGACTCCATCACACTCCCAGGCAGCAGTGGATTCCACTGTTGAACAGCTCTTGCCATCAGAAGTTCTTCCTAATGCTTAGGTGGAATCTCTTCTTGTAGTTTGAGTCCATTGCTCCGTGTCCTAGTCTCTGGAGCAGCAGAGAACAAGCTTGTTCCATCCTCAATATGACATCCCTTCAAATATTTAAACATGGCTATCATGTCTCCTCTTAACCTTCTCTTCTCCAGCTTGTGGGAGCTGTAGTGCAATTTATCTGGAGGGCCAAAAGTTCCCCACTGTTGGCCAATCTTTTAGCAGCAGAGCAGGTGGTTTCCATACAAACAATCCATGTTGGATGTGAAGTTGAAGGCGACAGATGCAGGCAAAACGTCAGAAAGAAGCTATTCCAGAATATGGCCTCGCAGCCTGGAAAAAAACCAAGGAAAATCTAATCCATGTTGGATTCAAAGGTAGTACCAGGGAAGAATTGTAGCATGAGGTTTTGCTCAGAGAAAAAAGTCCTTTGGACCATGAGGTTGGAAACTCACAGAATCCTCCACCCATGAGATTGGAAACTCACAAAATCTTCCATCCAGGTAGGGGATTCTGGGAGCTACAATCCCCCAAAGCATCATTTTTCTAGCCATGCGGTCCAAACGTTTGACAAACGAATGGCCTCTTCCTCTGCCTTAGTCGTTTCCCACCTTGATTATTGTAATCTTTTTGATTGGTCTTCCATTATCTCACCTTAGACCTCTGGTTTCCATTCAGTGTTCTGCTGCTAAGATTTTTTATTTATTTATTTATTTTTGCCTGTCATTTTGATCATGTCATCTCACTTTTGATAGCTCTTCATTAGTTACCCGTTCCTTCTAGGATTCAGTTCTAGCTTTATGTTTGAACATTCAAATCCCTACATAACTTAGCTTCCCCCACGATCTTCCAGCTCCATTATTTCTTTTTTCAGCCTGTTCGAGATCTGCATTCTAGGAACTCTAGGCTTCTCACCCAACCAAGGGTTTCCTCTTCCTTGGCTCAGCTTCGTCCTTTCTCACTCGCTGCCCCATATACTTGGCATTGCCTCCCTGAACATTTGTGGACTGCTTCTTCCCTCGGGTCTTTAAAACTCAATTGAAAACTTTTTGGTTTTCCAAAGCTTTTGGAAATTTTGTCTGATATTATTTTATAATCTTGTATATTTTGATTACATGTATTGGCCAGTTTGCTTTATATTATACAGGTTGAGTCTCCCTTGTCTGAAATGCTTGGGACCAGAGGTATTTTGGATTTTGGAAAATTTCGGATTTTGGAATACTTGCATATACTCAATGAGATATCTTGGAGGTGGGACTCAGGTCTAAACACAAAATTCATTTAAGTTTCATACATGCCTTATACACATAGCCTGAAGGCAGTTTTATACACAATATTTTTAATAATTTTGTGCATGAAACAAAGTTAGTGTACACTGAAGCATCAGAAAGCAAAGGTGTTACTATCTCAGCCAACCATGTGGATGGTTTTGGATTTTTGAATATTTTGGAATTCTGGATAAGGGAGACTCAACCTGCATTGTATTTTTTGCATTTTATCTGGATAATTTGTTCTGCATTTGTATTGTATTGTATTATATTTTATTATTCTTTCCTTCCCTCTGTATTTGTATAGATTGTACACCTTTGGCAGGACCAATTTTTTTGTTGTTTTGTTGTAAAGTGCCACGTACATTGATGGTGCTATATAAATAAATAAATAAATAAATAATAACAATAAGGCAGATTCATATGTTTGAACATGGATATGCATTTCAGCTGTGTCTCACAGATCAGTTTCCACTTGTTTTCAAGATGGTGGATACAATATTATGCCAACTGCAGTCTTAAACAGAACTTGGAATACACTGCCTGTGTGGCAACAGTGAAGAAGCAGGAACTATATTTAGCACTATTACTTTTCCCCTAGGTTTACTTTCTTCCTCTTATATGAACCAGTGGTGCCCATCCATCCCAGGAAAGCACTTCTGATGAACAAGAGAACATCTTTTCTCTGTGACAACTTCTGTTATTTCCAGAGAAAATGTAGGCTTTGCATTTAAGTGGCTTCTCACTGCTGGACTAAAAATACATTTGGAACTTGGTTGGCTTTGTACATATCTGAGCATTGGCTAGCTTTCATTTCTGAAAGCTAAGGAAGAGTTCAGCGTACAGTAACCCAAATCCCTCTCCGTGCAGTCAGCAAATGTCAGGCTAGTCCAAGTTTGCTCTACATCGATTTTGCTTCTCTGTTAGGCAAGGCACAGAAGTTTTCCATGTTTGCTGTTTACAGAGATTACCAGTGTACCATGATATTGTTTAAGGTCAGTATATTATCATGAGATAATAATTTAAATGTTCTGCTGTAGGACCAAAGTAATTACCCACATTTGGGCAATACCATCATTAGATTAAAGCCATGAAAAATGTGTGTACTTGGGTTCATTCTAGTAAAGGTTGATACCACAGATTTTGGGGGTTTTTCCGTTTCAGAATTTATAAACAATTGTATTTCTGAGTATGTACAAAGAGCCTTTACCTCACTCTAAATACTAATTGCTTAGGATTAGTTGGAGGAGAGTGAAAGACATCCAGTTGTTGGAAGTTCTGAACAGAGACTGGAAAACTTTTGGAAACTCTAGATCCTAGAATCCCACAGTCAAGCTAGCTACTAGCTCCTGGGAGGTTTTGGCAGAACTTGGAAAACGTTACTTTTTTGTATTTGTTGTAATGTGCCTTCAAGTTGCCTCTGACTTATAGTGACCCTGCCATCCTAGGACTTTGGAAAGTTCCAGGTGACGTCTCACCAAAGCAGAATAGTAATAGTGCCACTCTATGCTTTGGTCAGACCTCACCTGCAATGCTGTGTCCAGTTCTGGGAACCACAATTCAGGAAGGGTGTTGACAAGCTGGAACATGTCCAGAGGAGGGCAACCAAGATGGTGGGAGGTCTGGAAACCATGCCCTAGGAGGAGTGGCTTAGGGAGCTGGGTATGTTTAGCCTGGAGAAGAGAAGGTTAAGAGGGGACATGCCATCCATGTTTAAATATTTGTAGGGATGTCATACTGAGGGTGGAGCCAGCTTGTTTTCTGCTGCTCCAGAGAGTAGGACATGGAGCAATGGATTCAAGCTACAGGAAAAGAGATTTCACCTAAACATTAGGAAGAACTTCCTGATGGTAAGAGCTGTTCAGAAGTGGAATCAGCTGAATGGCCCTTGTAGTCTCTTCCAACTCCATGATTCTATTATTTATTCAGGGGAGGTTTGGCATTATCTTCCTTTAAATCTGAGAGAGTGTGGCTTGTCCAAGAAGATGTGAATCCCCACTCAGCCATAGAACCAAGGTCACCCAGGTTCCATTGCTGAGTGGGGATTAAAATCTTTATCTACCAGAGTCCTAGTACAATACTCAATACTCAAACCATTGTACTATGCTAATTGTAACTTCTTAAACCCCTAGCAACAGTGCTCATGCTGGCTGGGGGTTCTGAGAGTTTTAGTCCAAGAAAGTAACTTTCTCAGGCTCTGGATTTGGGCAAGTTTCAGCTATGTCACTTTTCCTTTCATAAACTAACTACAGTTGGCCCTCCACATTTGCTGGGGTTAGGGGTGCAGGACCCTCGTGAAAGTAGAAAAACCATGAATATCTCTAGCCCCTGCCCAAGCAACATTTAACACACACACAAAAATACCACCCATGGATTCAACCCACCACAGATGCCTTTGGAGCAGTTGGATTCCTTTGCAAGGCAGAAGCGGGTGGCTGGTGGGGCTTGCCAACGTCTGTGCTGCTGTCTTACGCCACTTTTATTAGGGACTTACAGGCTTTGCTGCACATCTGCAGTCTTGTCAGGCTTGCAGTCCCTATTAAAAATGGCACAGGGCAGCATCCGAAGCAACAGCAAAATAATCAAATCTGCAAAAGTTAAATCCACAGACATGGAGGGCCAACTGTACTAGTATCAACTAAAGAAGAGGCAGTGTGGTGTAGTGGTTTGAACATTGGACCAGGACTCTGGGAGACTAGCCTCAAATCTGTTTCAGTATGGAAACCCCCTGGATGACCTTGGGCGTCACACTCTCAGCCACAGAAGACGACAATGGCATCTCTCCCTTACAAAAAAAACTCTATGTGAGGGTCACCGGAAGTCAGAGTTGACTTGAAGTCACCTGACACTGCACCTAATTACTCAGGAAGTCAATGATTCAAGTCTTCGCTCAACCCCTGTCCCTTTTGGGCAGCCTGGGGATAACTCTGATCCACCTTCAAAGGTGGTTGTAAAGATTTGTAACACTATCACAAGCAACTGTTTCTTGAATCCAGTCCTGCCCTTTTGCTGAAATGAAACAAGTGGGGAGTGGGGGCTATAGATCAAGAGCAACTATTGAGGGTTGCAATCCCAAAACAATGACACACACGCCGTTTCTGTGCACATCCACGGCAGTAAAAATATAGGTCACAGCATGGCCCACAGGCGGGATTTGCACCAATCAGCAGTAGGGCTGCCTTAATCCACCGACAGCCAACCTTTTGCTCAGTATGTTTCATGACTCAGGGCACTGAAAGCTTTGTCTCCATTGTTTCCCCCTGCTTTTCTACTGATATTTTCTGAACCAGTGCTAATGACTGCATAGGTAATATCTCAGTTAACAAAGTAGATGTGTTCCTGGGCATGATTTCTTTACAGAAAATTTCTTTACAGAAAATACAGAAATAACATGGAAAGAAATAGAGATCGGTTTCTGTACCTCAAAAAAGAAAAGTAGCTCTACATGTTTCAGCAAACTTTTTATTCAAAATTAACAATCTGCTCATGTGAAATTAAATGTCCAGGTCACACGTAAGCCTTGCAAAAACAAACAAGAACATTTTGAATCTTCTGGAGACTACTTGAAGGCTTCTTCCAAAACGCATTCAGGAATGACTTTCTTTCAGTAGCCCTCACTTTTCCTATGTATTTCCATTTTGGTAGTTAGGTCTATGCTTTTTGAACATGCTGAGGTGGCTACTGAGGCAGACTTATCAGCTTTCCCCTTTGTTTGGCTGTTCCCATGTACCTGGTAAGGGATTGTGGTGGCAACTGCTGTTTACCTTGTCTAACGTAGACAGGCACACACAGCTACAGTGTGATCCCCTAGAACAGAATACTACTTTTTTGCAGCTCAAGATTTAGTGCATTGTTTACTGTAAACATGCTGCTGCAAATCAAAACTGGAACTCTGTTTCTCCAGAGCCTTCCACCATCTGTCCAATACTGATGCAACTAAAAAAAAATCCTGCTAGATAGAGGACTAGGAGGGAAAGGCGGCTGGTGAATGTAAAAACACATTGTAAAATGGAGCTTTTACAAAGAAGCTTCTACAGTGGCCTTGTTAACTAAAGTATGTCTGTTTTTAAGCCCACACAGCTTTGCATCAGTCTTCAAGAAAGATACTACACTTATGCTAGCCAGTAAGCATTAGCTCAAGCATGAAACCAGCTTCTACAAGATGACCCACAAGAGAAAATCCAACTGATTGATAACATGACTCTTATCTGAAGACTTCTCTTGTTGTGTGCTTCCCAGTCGTTCCAACGTATGGCGACTCTAAGGTGAACCACAGGGTTTTCTTGGCAAGATTTGTTCAGAGAGGGTTTGCCTTTGCTTCCGAGGCTGAGAGTGTGTGATTTACCCAAGGTTACCCAATGGGTTTCCATGGCTGAGCGAGGATTCGAACCTTGGTCTCCAGAGTCATAGTCCAACACTCAAACCACTACGCTACTTTTGGACCACAAACACTTCCATTAAAGTTAGGAGGGGTGGACAGCAGGGGACCAGAGGGTTAGAGGTGCCCCCTCAACCATGCTGCCAACATTTGGCAGCCAATCACACTGGAGATTATTGTATTTGTCCCATACATGTACATACTATTTTTCATTTTTTAAAAATCCCAAAGCACTTCATAATAAAAACATATACAATTTTTTAAAAAAACCTCCTTTAAGTAGGATGGAAGGCTACCTTGCTGCAGTGAGGAATTCACTACTCCCCTTGCCCACTCAGCAATCACTTACCCCTAAGCCTGCTTTCATACACTAGGAAGGGGCAATTTTGAAGACAATTTTGGAGGAAAACTCAATTGCTATGAGAAGCAGCTACCAGGGTGTTAGTTGGAACTAGACTGTTGCATTCATATTATACCAGGGTAGTATATCTTCCACACCAGTGCTGGGGGAACATGCAGCCTGCATGAACATGTGCACAATCTAAACCTTCATTGTGGCTAAACTTCAAACACCTCCATTTTTCAACCCCTGCTATATGCAAATTGATTCCTATGTTTTTCCTGGGCCCTGTTCTGTTCTGGTTTTTTTTTTTTCTTTTTAAACAAATTTACATGGAGCAAATTTGGGTGGAAACAGGTCATAACTTGTTGGCTTTCGAAGTCTGGCTCCGAAGTCTGGGTTTCTCGTTTGCCACAAGGGAAGATCGGGTTGGCAGTTCTTGTATAGCTGCATAGCCCAGCTTTGGAAAACATTCTTCCATATGCATATCCTGTCCGTGGCTATTTTAAAACAAACCTAGTGGCAGTGGTGGCTCTTATGTCAGTGGGATACTGAATTCAACCCAGGTTTTAATTCAGGCTTTAAAGGAGTTCTCCAAAGTGCTGAACCCTGATTCTAAATAGGCTCAGCATCTTGAAGAGTCAGTAATGAAGACATGGAAATAGTTAAAAGATTTCCTATACCTTGGCTCAGTCACTAGCCAAAATGGAGACTGTAGTCAGGAAATCAGAAGACAACTTACAACTTGGAAGAGCAGACCAAAAGAACCAGATACGATCCTCATGAAAGACATGTCATTAAATATTAAAGTCAGCATAATCCAGGACATGTTACTTCCAATTTTTCTGTATGGTTGTGAAAGCTGGACAGTGAAGAAAGCTGACAGGAAGCGGATCAACTCATTTGAAATATAGTGCTGGAAGAGAGTTCTACAGATACCACAGACTGCCAAAAAGACAAATAAATGGGCCCTAGAGCAAATCAACACTGAACTCTCCCTAGAAGCAAATATGACTAACCTGAGGCTGTCATACTTTGGACACATCATGAGAAAAAGAAGATACTGCTTGGTAAAGTGGAAGGCAGTAGGAAAAGAGAAAAATGTTATTACGGGCGGATTGCTTTAATCAAAGAAGCCACAGCCCTGAGTTTTCAAGACCTGAGCAGAGCAGTTGATGACCAAGGATCTTGGAGGTCTCTCATTCATATGGTCGCTATAAGTCCAAGATGACTTCACAGCAACAATCACAATCTTGGAGAGCTCCATTTAACACCTGAATTAAAATACAAAAGTGGATCCACCCACCCCGACAGGTGCCGCTACCTCATGGACGCCTTTGTTGTGGATTCCCCCCCTGCAAAAAAAAAGTTTTTCTGCTGGACATGGTTTGATTCACCTGCTGCGCAGTCTTTTGCTCATTTTAATTATGTGAAATCATAGAATCATAGGGTTGGAAGAGACCACAAGGGCCATCCAGTCCAACCCCCTGCCATGTCCCAACGATTTTGAACATTGGACAAGGGAATGGGAATAAAAACATGAAATGTACAGGTGGATGGATTGCCATGTTTGCACCAAACACATCTGGACAGCCTCAGGTTGGGGGAGATTGCTCTACTTCTAACAGAGAAAACAGAAATGACATTTTGGAAGTTCCAATACCAACACTAATTGAACATTTTAGCCGCATGTCTTCTTAAGTTTATCACCTCACTGCCAACCTATCCTACTGCCACACAATTCCTCATTTCCATTGCTCTAACCGTGCCAGAGGGTGAATTCTTCTACACTCTATCTTTAGAGGAGTTCACAAGAGTTCACAGCAGTCAGTCAGTCAGTTTAATGCATTTCAACAGGCTCAGCAGTGCTGGTGGAAAGACCCTTTTTTTCATCACTGTAACTCCCACAAAATGAAGCCATCTGGTGGCAGGAGGGGAAGGAATATTTCACATAGGTCCCCATGACAAAGTATGTCCTGCCCTTTTCCCTTCAATGTACTTTCCAAGGTCGATTTAAAATATCAACTTAAAAAAAAATAATTTGAAATGTAAATTGAATGTATTTGACTTAATCCTATTTTTTTCTTAAAACAGTACAAAATTGTAAAAAGACACCAATCAAAGATATCATGAACACTAATTATGCAACTTCTAATTATATGATTATGTTAAATAGCACTTTATGGAACAATAACCTGATCAGTCCTATCAGGTGGTGTACATCAGGGGTTGGCAACTACATGGCGACTTGAGCCCAATTCACTCCCAACTTCCTACTGGCTGGACATTTCCCCCAGCAAGCCATAGTACCTCCATTTTTCTCCATGGTCCTTCTCAAAATGGTGACAGGAAGCAACATGGCATGACTTTCTGCTGCCATTTTGAGAGGGACCAAAAAAGAAAACAGAAGTATTTGTGGATAGCACAATTGTGGTTTATCAAGTGTTTGTGGGATTAGTGATTTTCATGGGTTTAATGCATTTAGGGGGTGTCTCTATGATTTTGGGGTAAACTTGGCGCCAAATAATGCAAAATATTTTAAAATGGGAAACATACTTTGGGGGACTGATGGGGGAGCTTCAGGGGTATTTAGTGGGCTACACTATGTGCTACACTATGCCCAGCTTTCGTGTACATGAAGTATGTTATCTCTTGCGTTTGACCTTGTCTTCTAAATGCAAAAAAAAAAAAAAGGCGAACAAATGTCTTATCCAAAAATAAGTATGTGCACGTATGAAATGAAACAATCCTGTCAGGCAAGCTTGATAAGTAGATGAAACATTTTGTATCTTCAAGAGACCACTTAGGAGGACCTACCAAAATACACGCTGGGACAATTTTCTCTTTCACCAGCCTCCATTTCTCACAGAATTTCTATTTTGGTGGCCAAACTTAGTGGACACCAAACATTTGTGTTTGTCCAGTCCTCCTTCACCATCTTCCCAATGGCAATGCTGCTAAAAAGCTTCCAACTACACAGAGGAAGTGGGGGGAAGCCTTTGTAAGGAGCTGTCAGATGCGTTGTTAATTGAGGTATGCATGTACTGGCAACAAGCGCCATAACGTACATAATCAAGAAGCCATGTGTTACATTTTCAAAGCCACTTTCTCTGATGGAAGAGAACCAATTTACCAGTAGGGCAGAAGCTGTAGGTCAGGTGTGGACAATGTGTAGCTCCATTTGATGGCCACATAAATGAACGAATGGTGTACTGCTGTTGCAATTCACTTTTTAAATAGGCTGTAAGCCCTGCCTGCACTGTTTAGTATCAAAACACCTCCTCTTCAAAACAGGAAATGGACTCGCCATATCCAAGTTTTAGGGCAGCATTTTTGGCAGTCCATGTGACCCCCCAGACCTACCGCAGTCACTCATTCCAGTCTAAGCCCTGTCCACAAAGCCTTTTACTCACTTCTCAAGATGGCCCTTTAAGAAAACTAGATACTAGATATGTACTAAAACAACAAATGAAGACTTAGAGAAGAAAAATGGTAAAATACTATTCCATATAATTGTTGCAAGAATTGTTTACGCAAAGATGTGGAAAGAAGAAAGGACTCCAGAAGTGATGGATTGGACTTTGAAATCACAAGAGTATATGGAGATGGACAAACTTACTTGTTTAATAAAAAATAAAACTATAGATGCATATAAGAGAGACTGGAAAAGTGATAGATTATTTTAAAAATACCTTTGGCGAGTTGTTTACTAAGGGAGTAGGATTTTAGACAAAATTAAGTGGAAGATAAGTAGAAGATAACAATAGGTGACAAATATATTAATTATAGATACAATAAAGCAAGTTGAATAAATCAATACAGATAAATGTGGAGAGAATAAAGTGATAGAATATATCAGTCAAACACAGATTGGAAGTCATTTTAGTCTGTTATATGTAAAGTTAGAGACAGATAAGTGTAATGTAATGTAATGTAATATGTGCTCTGTTCTATTATCGTAAAAGTTTTTATTTATTTTTGTTGTTCTTTATGTATGTTACTAAAGATATATATATAAAAGAAAAGAAAACTAGATACTGACAGGGCACTAACCCAGACGTCAGTAGTGTTGCACTTTTACAATTCTGTTTTGATTTTCACGTGGAATGTTCACACTGTCTGTATACAAAAAAGCAAAAGTGAGTTGAGAAGCAGTTGAAGCTGGCTCTTAGCCCTTTGTGTTGTTTTTTAAATCTTCCATATTTAAAAGGGTTTGATCCTTGAGAGAGCACCTCTGCTAATGTTTCTGGCTGAGGAGTGAGGTCTGCTCAGGGGCCCTCTTGTGTGTCCCACCAGTGAGGTCAGTAGTGTGAGGACACGGGACCAAGGCCTTCTCAGTTGTGGGACCCCAACTGTGGAAAGTCCTCCCCTTGGAGGCCTGATGGCCACCAACACTGATTTCATTTAGAATCAATAGAGTTGGAAAAGACCACAAGGGCCTTCCAGTCCAACCCCATTTGGCCATGCAGGAAGACACAAAGCACTCCCAACAGATGGCCATCCAGCCTGTTTAAAAACCTCCAAAGAAGGAGACTCCACCACACTCCCAGGCAGTGCATTCCACTGTTCAACAACTCCTACTGTCAGAAAGTTCTTCATGAAGTTTATGTGGAATCTCTTTGCCTGTAGTTTGAATCCATTGTTCCGTGTCCTAGTCTCTGGAGCAGCAGAAAATAAACTTGTTCCCTCTTCAATATGACATCCTTTCAAGTATGTCACCTCTTGACCTTCTCTTCTCCAGGTCAAACATACCCATCACCCTAAGCTGCTCCTCATAAGGCATGGCTTCCAGAACTCCCATCATTTTGGTCACCCTCCTCTGGACATGGCCCAGTTTGTCAATATCCTTCTTGAATTGGGGTGCCCAGAACTGGACACAGTATTCTAGGTGAGATCTGACCAAAGCAGAATAGAGTGGCACTATTACTTACCATAAGTATTTAGCTATTTAGGTGCCAAGTAAAAACACAGCTATTTTTTGGCCTGAATGATTTATTTCAAATGCTATGCCCAAGGTTTTAAAATTGTTTTAGTCTTTTAAACCTGTTATGTGTTCAACATGTTTAGTCTATTTACATTATAATTATTTTGATCTGTTAATACTGATTTTACCTGAATGTGGCCCTAAGATCTTTTAACAGAGTGGAATAGAAATATTTTAACAAATATTGTTGTGAGCCACTTTGGGTCCTACTCTGGGAGAAAGGCAGTATATAAATGAAATAAAGACAATAAATATTTTCAAATGTTTATAAAGCATGAAGGGTAGAAACTCTTCCAAGAAAAGAAAGGATCCTCAGGTTTTCAACCAAGAGGCTGCAAAGGTGTGCCACAAGGGCCAGAAACCTCAAGTGATCCAACTCTTGTGCTGAAATAAACTGAGCAAATATGTATTGAGGAGAAAGGATTTCAACAAGTTTTATTCAACTACTTAAGGGAAGGAAAAAATACAATTATATATAAAATCAGAAACACACTTTTTCTTAAAATCTGCTGAATGAAACAAACTTGGTACATTGTATAGAGTCTCCATGTGACGGCGTACTTTATTCTGCACTCAACCAGGTTTGTAACAGGCCTCGTTGCAGTCAAAATGCCATGTGCTCTCCTGCAAGCAAACATAGCACTTACTTTTAACAGCCGGTGAGCTTGCCAGTGTAATTCAAAGGCTTACAATACAAACACAATCAAGGGATACTTTTGTTTCCACTTTAACCTATCAAGTCCCCATGTACCCCATGCAGTCAGTCAGCCACATCATGGCACAGTTACATTCAGACAGGCTTGTAGTCCAATTTCGACTCCAGCTTCTTGGAATCTGCAACTTTCCTAACGGCCTTCATGAAGTCTTCCTGAACGACAAAGTCATGATCGGCACGAATGGCAAACATACCTGCAAAGACAAGCACTTGAGACACACACATACAAAACCAATCTGGTTGAGGACAGGCAGCTCTGTGAGTTCTTATCTCTTGTCAGCAATCCAGGGTCTCTTTCACACTACACAGTTCTAGCACTATGATGCCATGTTAAGTACCATGTTATCATCCTATGGAATCCTGGGATTTGTAGTTTGGTCAGACCTCAGAGGAGCACTCTGGTTGAGAATTCTAGATACTGCTCCCTAAACTATAAATCCCATGTTTCCATAGGATGGAACCAAACAGTTGAAGTGGAATTGCAGCACTATCAGTGTGTAGTGTGAAATCAAACTTGTACGGTTCCCTTTATGACAGGATGGACAATTAGAGACTTTTGAATTTTTGGTGGGCCTACAACTCCCTTCAGCCCTCGTCAGTAAAGCCTGTCATGGATATTAGGACATGTAGTTAAAGTAGATTTATTCTGTAAAGAGCTGAGATGTAACAATCTGCAGAATGAAGCAGTGTGAGCAAGTAGCAGTTTGCAGAAGCTAGCTGATATATCATTTTTAATGAGCTAACAGCTCTGGCGCCAAACTGTCTGAGAAGGCTCTGTGAACGCTGCTGAGCTGAGTATTTAGCTATCCTATACAACTGTGTTTCTGAGCCTCAGCAGTTCTGTTTTGGATCTCACCGTGTGAAGACGTTTTTCTACTGGATGTTGTAAATTACTGTAAATATGCTTTATTATGTTACAGTAAAGAGAAGTTGATTTTAGACACAAGCCTGTGTCTGTGTGATTATTCTTATGCCTGGAGGAACAATACTCTACTACAACTTTTTCCTGCCTAGACCTCTTGTCTTGTTCAGAGGTACCCAGTGTGCGCTAACTGGACAAAGCCAATGGTGAGGGATTATGGGAGCGGCGATCCAAAAGTGTCCACACACCTGCTTTCACAGGAGTTCAAATATTACTCAGGCCTCCTTTTTATTTTCAGACTGCCATATGTAATGGATTGTTTGAGCTTAAAATAAACTTCAAAAGAAGTGTTGAAAGGCTTTCCTCCTTACCTGCTTCAGTACAGACATTTCGCAGGTCTGCACCATTAAACCCATCAGAAAGCTTCACAATTGCTTCATAATCTAGATATAAGACATAAATGGCTAAGTTAAGCAGATATCAAGCTGAGTGCAGTATCTTCCCCCAAGAATGGCTCCAAATTTGACATATACAACAATTCTAAGATTTGTAAGCTGCCTTGAGACCCAAATCTGGTGAAAAGGCAGGATCTAAATAAAGTAGCATACCGTGGACCACCAAAAATGAGTACAAAAGCAAATGAAGCTGGAACACTCGTTAGATGCCAAGATGGCTTAACTGAGGCTATCGTACTTTGGACACCTTGTGAGACTACAGAATTCACTGGTAAAGACGATAATGCTCAGTAAAAGTGGAAGGCGATTAGAAAAGATGAACCCTGCGTGACAAGTGGATTGAATCAATCAAGGTTTGAGTTTTTAAGACCTGAACAGGGCTGTTGATGATCACAGTTCTTGAAGGCCTCTCATTCGTAGGGTGGCCAGAAGCTGAATCCATCTTGATGGCTCATAACATATACTTTAATGTATGACATGATGAGCTGGATCAGGTTCCACACGAAGTGTAAGATATCCATGGGGCCTTCCTGTCAGGAGTTAGAGACTGAACTCCATTATAAAATGGCCAAACAACTGCAAAACCATGCTGCATGAACTACCAAGTCATGCCTAGTCAGACCACTAGGGGGCAATGTCCTGTAGATATATGAGAGCTCAGAACAGAGCTCACTTCCTTCTCTTCCTGTGAATGCTGAGGCCTGGTGAAGCAGTTTCTCCATCAATTGTAAATATTTGTACATACTGCAACTGTTTGACTTTGAAGATAAAAGTGCCTCCTGCTTATTTGGACGTCAAACACTGTGTGTGAGTATTCTTGGGAAAGAGTTGCTACTGAGTCTGCTGAGATAATTTTTGGCTTCTGCTGGGGATTGAGTGTCCTATCATCCCCAAACGCTTCCATAGGTATCGAATAGGTTTCATTGCACCTCAAATTCCTTAAACAGCCAGTATGAAGCCCTGGGAACTTACCGATTTCTCCATGTTTAGTTATAGGCCCAGCATGGATCTTCAGTATGTCTAACCTGGCTTGTTCATTTGGCAAATCAATATCTAAGAGGGAAAGAAATATTAACACTCTTATCTGTAAACTGCCTTGAGTCCCAGTCTTGAGGAAAAAGCTAGGTATAAATAAAGTGATCTACTGATTCGCAAAGAGGGAGGCAGAGGAATGTGCTAACATAAAAGGTACACTCACGGATTTTCCTGTCCAGCCGTCCAGGACGCAAAAGTGCCGGATCCAAGGTATCTGGCCTATTTGTAGCCATAATCATTTTAACTCTATGCAGGGTGTCAAATCCATCCATTTGATTCAATAACTGAAACACATGGCAAGAAGACATAGATGTCAGCTAGCTCTGATATCCTGTCAGTCTGAGAACTCATTGAAACCAGTAGGCTGAGAAGTGTAGTGAGGCATATTGCGATGCTGCCCTTTCCAAATACATGGAACATGGAATGTAAGACACATCCGTATTAATCTATCCCAGTCTTCTTCAACCTGATGCCTTCTGGGATTGATGGACTACAATTCCCACAATCAACCAGCCAGCACAAGAACTTAGGGGGATGTAGTCCAACACATCTGGAAAGTACCAGGTTGGGAAATGGTTGCTCTTGTCATGGGTCTCGTTTATTCAGAGCATGTAGGAAGGCTGCAGTCTTCACAGACATGAAAACAGTCCTTTTTCTCTGACTGCAGCTACCATGCAATAAGCTGCCCTACCCATGGGACCATTCACCTTATGGAATAAAACCTTCCTCTCCATAGTTGTACAGATGTTGTACATAGTTGTAGAGATGCTAGGAGGTTCCATGCCCATGAAGTTTCAATTTTAAGCAGCCTTGCTGCAACCCTGTGATCACATATGGAGACGCTTTCATAAAAACCCAACTGAGAGTGATTCAAAGAGATTCCAGTGTTCAGGAGAAAGTTTTGAGGGCTGCACAGAATTATCAGATTTAATCACATCCTCCTCTCTGTATGTGTCGTTCAAGTGTGATGCAGCTAAAAAGGCCAATGCAATTTTGGGCTGTATCAATAGAAGTATAGTGTCTAGATCAAGGGAAGTAATAGTGCCACTCTATTCTGCCTTGGTCAGGCTTCACCTAGAATACTGTGTCCAGTTCTGGGCACCACAATTCAGAAAGGATATTGACAAATTGGAGCGTGTCCAGAGAAGGGCAACTAAAATGGTGAAAGGTCTGGAAACCATGCCTTATGAGGAGAGACTTAGGGAGCTGGGTATGTTTAGCCTGGAAAAAAGATGGTTAAGAGGCGATATGATAGCCCTGTTTAAGTATTTGAAGGGATGTCACGCTGAGGATGGAGCGGGCTTGTTTTCTGCTGCTCCAGAGACTGGAACACGGAGCAATGGGTGCAAGCTCCAGGAACAGAGATTCCACCTCAACATGAGGAGGAACTTTTTGACAGTAAGAGCTGTTCGGCAGTGGAACACACTCCCTCGGAGCGTGGTGGGGTCTCCTTCCTTGGAGGTCTTTAAACAGAGGCTGGATGGCCATCTGTCGGGGATGCTTTGATTGTGATTTCCTGCGTGGCAGGGGGGTTGGACTGGATGGCCCTCGTGGTCTCTTCCAACTCTGCAATTCTATGATTCTATGATTCTAAGTCTGCACAGCTTGTGGCCCATAGAGAACTTGGATGCCATTAAGTTCCTTGAAAGCATGGGTAGATATGACAGGACAAAATACACTGACCTCATGTTTTGACTACAGTACTTGGCTGGTTCTATAAAAGAGTGTATGGGCAAGAACCTGGCTGGACTTATTCTGTAGGAACTTTACCTCCATTAAAGTTCTCTGAATTTCTCTGTCAGCTGACGTTCCCTCTGAAAACCGACGACCACCTGGGGAGGGGGAAAAAACAGAATCAGAAACTAGTGTTTTACTGAAAATTTGTCTAGATTTCAAAATCAACTTGGAAGTTTAAAACAAAGTTTTTGTTTAGAAACTAGACTTGGGTGCAGAACCTGCATCCCTCCAGATGTTACTGGCTTGGATTCCAACTCCAATAAGCCCCAGTCAGCACAGCCAATGGTCAGGGATGCTGGGAGATGTTGCAGTTCAACATTCAGAGGTCAACAGGTTCCCACCTCCGGTCCAGAAAAAGACAGGGTGACAAGTAAGCAATAACATTTTGTAAAAGATTCCCTTCAAAAACATACAAAAAGAAATTATCTAGATGCCAATGGATCTGTGTAGGCATTCAATTTTGTGAGCCTTTAATCAGTTTTACATCATGCTGGTTACCTTCAGTTATGCTCCAGTCAGACTATCATAATAATTTCTTAGTTTTCATGTCATAGAACTCTGTATTTTTTGATACCCTAGATTAGTAGAGCTATACTTCTGACACTTTCCTGATCTGTTTCATGCTAGGCTGTGGAAGGTGTGACCCTCCAGTTCCTGCCGGACTGCAACTGCCAGTATTGCTCACCACTGTGTATGCTGGCCAGGACTGATAGGAGCTGTAATCCAACAACATGTGGAAGGCCACACATTCACCCACCCCTGTTCCAACACATTCAACTCTATCCAATGCAATACAGAGAGGAAGAGACTTTCCCTGGGGAGAAAATCAAAGGCAGATTTGACATGCCCAGGCGTCATAAGGGGATCAGTCTTACCAATAGCATCAATTTCATCCATGAAGATGATGCAGGGCTGGTGGTCCCTGGCATAGTTGAACATTTCTCGGATCAGCCGAGCACTTTCCCCAATGTATTTGTCCACAATGGAACTAGAAACAACCTGAGAAACATGATAGGTAGTGTGAGCAGCAGCTGGAGGTCAAACAGATTTTGTTTAATATTCCAGATTAGAACTCTATTGCTTTACCTTTAAGAAATTGCAGTCCAACTGACTGGCAACAGCTCTGGCCAGGAGAGTTTTCCCTGTACCTGGATGGAAAACACATGAAGTCCAAGAAGTAAAGTACCAAGATGGCACAAACTTTAAAATGTCAGCCACCCAAATAGCATTGGCTATTGGGCAGGGCAGAAATGTAATAGCTAAACACATGCCTGAAGGGATGTAATGTAATGGATGGCACATGGATCAAGTAAATCTGGGATCAAATTCTCATTCAGCCATGAAGCGCAATAGGATCACTTAGGAAACTATATTTCTCCATTCCTTCTCTCAGTTTGGCCTACTTTACAAGGTTGTTAGGAGAATAAAATACAAAAGCTTCGTGATTGTTATACTCATGAAGGGCATAAGATGATCTACATGACAGAAGACATAAAAGACTAAAAATGGAATAAAACAGTTGTTCACAACTAGCTTTTAAAGGCATTAAATTATACATTACTGTACAAGGGTAGAAAAAACCCTAGCAATCCAGATATCTAAACTGTAACCCGTCATCAAAGAAGACGACCACACTCTCACCTCTTTGGAGATGGCTCTTAAAATGTCTTTAGCCATGCTATTGAAACTCCTGCAAACTCAATGGAATGTTTGTCTAAGGAATCCTGAACCACACCTAAAAAACCCCAAGTCCTATTCCTCCAACAAGGACGTTCCAGGCTTTCTAAAGCAGCATTACTCAACCTCTATCTTTTGTCCCATTAATCACTATTTCAAAGAACCTGGGTCTCACCATGAAACAAAACCCATACTTTTTTTCTAAGGACATTTGCATGTTTACAGGCATGCTGCTATTAAGTTTAACATTTGTGGCAAGTTTTAAAAACACAAAATACAGTAGTATTCAACTCTTCTCAGATATACAGCACATCACTGTTGAGTATATTTTTTTCAAATTATTTGGATATATTTGTTGGTAATTGTATTTACATAATAAAAAGAGTTAAAAATAAAGTAATATTGTTGAGAGGAAATGCAAAGAAAAATAGTAATTCCATCTGTACAGGGGCAGGACTCGTGCAGCTCTCCAGAAGTTTTTGGACAGCAACTTCCAGCATCCCTCACTGTTGGCTGTGCTGGGTAGGGGATAGTGGGACTTGCAGTCCAAGAACATGTAGAGGGCCACACAATTCCCATCCCTGTGCTAACAGCTGAAAGTTGTAACAATACAAATAACACGGTAAGCATGAAACATAAAAATGTTAAATACAATATTGCTGTTGTTGTGACTTCAAGTCATGTCTAACTTATGGTAACTGTAAGGTGAACCTAGCATGGGGGTTTCTTGGCAAGATTTCAGAGGAGGATTGCCACCACTGCCTTTCCCTGAGGCTGAGAGAGTGTGACTTGCCCAAGGTCACATAGTGCGTTTCCATTGCTGAGTGGGGATTTCAACCCTTGTCTCCAGAGTCCTAGTCCAACACTCAAACCACTATGCCACACTGGGTTCTAAATAGGAAATTACAGTAATGTTACTGAGAATATGTGAAGTCAAAGGTTTTCCTGGCTGGCACCCATAGATTTTCCTTGGTTTTTTTCCAGGCTGTGAGGCCGTGTTCTGGAAGAGTTTGCTTCTGACGTTTCGCCTGCGTCTGTGATTCTCTGAAGATGCCAGCCACAGATGCAGGCGAAACGTCAGAAGCAAACTATTTCAGAACACGGCCTCACAGCCCAGAAAAAAACCAAGGAAAATCTATTTACTGAGAATACATTTAATTGCTATGATGATCAGAGGGAATTATTAGTCATTGTTTTGAAAACTCTGCATTCCACTTGTATTGCTTTTTTGTCCCACCAGTGGCGTATCTATCACCAGCAGAGAGAACCACCAGATCTGTTCTCTTCCCATCAACAACGGCAATAAAGCTTTCCAAGCCCAGCACTAAGACCCAGCTAGTTGCACAAAAGAAGGCAGATGAAGTGGGCCTGCCTGAGAACTTGATGACACTAAGCTGGGGTGGGGAATGTGTGACCCTTGCAGCCCCAGAAGCCCCCTAGAAGCCTCCCAAAGCCCCTAGACTAAAAAAAATAATTTTAGCTAATTTTCAAATAACCCCAAACCACAACAGTTTTCTTCCCCTGACCTTCCAAAGGCCCCGGAAACCTCCCCAAAACATAAAATAAATTTTAAAAATTTGCTGGAAATTCAATCAAAATGGCACCCGGAAGCAGTGTCGTGCTACCATCCAACAGTGGGTCTGAAATGAAATAACCACAAGTGACCCACCTGTTTGCTCAAGAGTGTAAGAGGCAAGCAGAGAACACATTAAGAAGACCAACCTGGTGGACCATACAGCAAGCAGCCTTTCGGAGGTATAATCCCCACACGCTGAAATAGTTCTGGATTAGTCAGGGGCAACTCTATAACCTGTGTAGAGGAGGAGAAACATGACAGGTTTCTTTAACTTCAAGGAACATGTCCGATTTTTTTTAATTTTAAAGAAGTCTCTATACTGCTTTTCATTGTCTAAAAATCTCCCAAAGTGACTTATAACAGTAAAACAAACAAACAAACAAACAAAACCCCACAAATAAAACCAATAAAAACAATTAATAAAGCAATAATAAAATTATTTCGAACAAAGACTGCATATGCACAAGACCTACAGAGAATGTATAAAGGATGGGCTTTTCTTGCTACAATAGCCTATTTTGGGGTGATCAGCCTATTCCATTTCAGTTGGGACTGAAAAGATATAATACTGCTTGTTAAAAAGAAAAATCCACAAATTTTCTGGGATCTATTCAAGTTGTTAGTTTAAACCCTACAATAATTTTGGACCAGGTACTTAAAGGCTCATCTTCTCAAGTACACATCAATCCAAAGAGGACTCTTTCACGGGAGGTTAAATGAGTAATGAGTGGAGAGAGGGTTTGTTTTTTTTTTCAGTGGTGGCAACCTGTTTGTGGAATTATCTTTTTTGAAGGAAGTACCACCTGCTTGGGATGTAAGTTAGTGTGTTGTTTTACTGCTACAATTTAACTTTTTAAATGTGATTGCTTGTGTTGTTCTGTTTTCAAGTTCAAAAGAATTTTTATTGTCCTTATTGCATTTCTTTTTATCATGCTAAAGCCACTTTGATATAAATACAGTAACTGAAAGACCTCAACAGAGCTGTTTATAACAGGATGTCCCAGATGTCCCTTATTCACAGGATTGCTGTAAATCGAAGCTGACTTAACAACAAATTATAACAAATACTTTTTAAAAAATCAACCGACACAAAAGCTAAACTTCATCAAACAATATCTGTATTGCAAATTCCTTGTGAATTTGTTCTGCAGTTATGGTGGGACTGAAAGTTCATAGTGACTGGTAGAAATGCATCCATTTGCTTTGTACTCCACTTTTTTCTTTCCAAAATGGGACTCAAAGCAGCTGTACAACTATATCAAGCTACAGTTGGCCACCGTAATTTGAAGATTTTTACTGTTGCTCTCCCTTTAGATTTTAAAGGGTGGAGTCTGTAGTAGATGGCAGTTCATTTAATGATAATCCAGTCTCAAATCTAACATGCATGTTATTATTCACAGAGGTTTATGAAAGTCTTTCCAGACACAGCATATAACAACATATAGCTAATTATAAGCAGGGGTTTTTAAGATGACTGGAAATGTATGGGGAAATTACTAAGCAAGCATCAGGTTGTTACTCTCTGGCTTTTCTTCGCAAACGAAGATTCAGGAAGGACTCATCCCGCGCTTTCTGCAAGCGCGCTGATGACTAAAAAGGCCAATCCGAGATAAACAAGTCCGGTTGCAAAAAGCACAGCAGAAGGTCTCCTTGGGTGATGTTTTTGGGTTGTGATTCTTTCTGCGTTGTCGTTTCTCTTCAAGACTTGTTCGTCGTGAGTTCTCAAATAAGGCTGCAGCATTGTGGATAGTGCGTCTCCATGCCTCCCGATGTGAGGCCAGGGCGGACCACTGTTGGTGATCAATTTGGCCAAGCCTGAGATGTTGTTTCAGGGAGTCTTTGTATCGCTTTTTTGGAGCGCCCCTCTTACGCTGACCCGTGGTGAGTTCACCGTAGAGTAGTATTTTTGGGAGGCGATGGTCCTCCATCCTAGAAACGTGCCCTGCCCAGCGCAGCTGTGTTCTCAATATCATGGCCTCAATGCTGGTGATCCCTGCTTGCTCAAGGACAGCAACATTCGTCACATAGTCAGTCCAGTGTATATTTAGGATTGTGCGTAGACAGCGCTGATGAAAGCGCTCGAGGAGTCGTAGGTGGTGGCGATAGGTGACCCATGTTTCAGATCCATAAAGGAGGATAGACAGTACGATGGCTCTATACACACTGATTTTTGTGCTTTGCCTCAGGTGTTTATTGCTCCAGACTCTTTTGTGAAGTCTTCCAAATACATTATATGCCTTTGCTAATCTGTGATCGATCTCTTTGTCAATCTTGGCATCTGAGGAGATGATGCTTCCCAGGTAGGTGAACTGCTGAACGGACTTGAGCACTGATTTGCTGACGGCAATGTGGGGATGGTGGTGTTCGTCCTGTGGTGCAGGCTGGTAAAGAACTTCTGTTTTCTTCAGGTTGACTTCTAGCCCAAACAGCTCTGCAGCTGTTGCAAAGCAGGATGTTAGGCGCTGCAGAGCTGCTTCTGTGTGGGCAACAAGGGCAGCATCATCGGCGAAGAGCAGCTCACGGACTAGATAGTTTAGAGTCTTAGTGTGAGCCCTCAGACGGCTTAAGTTAAACAAGCTACCATCAGTACGGTAGCGTATATAGATGCCGTCGTCTTCTTCAAGCTCTGCCATAGCCCTTTGGAGCATTGTGCTAAAGAAGATTGTAAATAAAGTTGGTGCAAGAACACAACTTTGCTTCACTCCATTAGTTATTAGAAAGGGCTCTGAAAGAGCATCGCCATATCTGACTTGACCACGCTGTCCCTCGTGTAGCAAGATAATCATTTTAAGGAATTTGGGGGGACATCCTAGTCTTTCCAGGATCTGCCACAGACCTTTTCTACTTACAGTGTCAAAGGCTTTGGTGAGGTCGACAAATGTTACATAGAGACCCTTGCTCTGCTCCCTACATTTTTCTTGCAGTTGCCTAAGGGCAAATACCATGTCTGTAGTGCTCCTATTGGCTCTGAAGCCACATTGGCTTTCAGGGAGAAGTTCTTCTGCAATAGCAGGAACTAACCTGTTCAGGAGTATCCTTGCAAGGATTTTTCCAGCAATAGAGAGCAGTGTTATGCCTCGATAGTTTGAGCAATCGGATTTTGCTCCTTTTTTCTTGTACAGGGTGATGATGACTGCATCTCGGAGGTCTGATGGCAGTTCCCCTTTTTCCCAGCAATTCACAAGGAATTCGTGGAATTTTTCGTGGAGTGCATGACCTCCGTGTTTCCAAACTTCAGGTGGGATTCCATCAATCCCAGCTGCCTTGCCGTTTTTCATCTGCTGTATGGCCTTAAGGGTCTCTTCCAAAGTGGGAGCTATGTCCAATTCATTTTTCATTGGTTTTTGTATCATATGTTGGATAGCTGAGGCTTGGACTACTCGGTTGGCGCTAAAGAGACTTTGAAAATGTTCAGCCCAACGATTTAGGATGGAGGCTTTATCAGTAATTAATGTTTAACCATCTGTACTGTATAAGGAGCTTTGGACCTGATAAGTAGGTCCAAACACTGCTTTAAGAACTTCATAAAATCCTCTATGATCACCCAGATCTGCACAGCATTGTGTCTTTTCTGCTAAATTGATCCACCACTTGTTCTGCATGTCTCGGAGTTTTTGTTGTAGTTTGCTACATGTGAGGCGGAAAGCTGCTTTTCTTACATGACACGTTGGCTGGGCGAGGTATGCCTGGTGAGCAGCTCTCTTCCTTGCCAACAGCTCCTGGATCTCTTGGTTGTTTTCATCAAACCAGTCTTGATTTTTCTTGTGGGAGAAGCCAAGGGATTCTTCTGCAGACTGGAGGATACTGTTTTTGATATGTTGCCAAAGCACTGTAGGAGACGGATCTGTAGGATGGTCTTCAAGTTTCGTTTGTAGATTTGCCTGGAAGTTGTCTCTCATGGTAGCTTGTTGAAGATTGTTGACTTGGAGTCTCTTCTTTAAGATGCCACCCCTCTTAGGTTTGAACTTAAGATGAAGATTTAGTTTACATCTGACAAGGTGATGATCTGTTTGGCATTCTGCACTGGGCATCACTCGTGTATGACGGACATCACGAATGTCTCTCTGACGGACTAGAACGTAGTCAATGAGGTGCCAATGTTTGGATCGGGGATGCATCCAGGTTGTCTTCAAGCTATCTTTCTGCTGAAAGATTGTGTTTGTAATAGTCAGCTGTTGTTCTGCACAGAACTCTAGCAGGAGGCGTCCGTTATCATTGCAATTTCCAACACCATGCTTGCCTAAGACACCTTTCCAGGCTTCGGAGTTCTTTCCTACTCTGGCATTGAAGTCACCAAGGATAATAATTTTATCTTCTACAGGGACTTTTTGTATGAGTTGGCGTAGGTCTGTGTAGAATTTGTCTTTCTCTACAGGGTCGGCTTGCATAGTTGGGGCATATATACTAAAGAGAACAACATGTGGGAGGCGTAAGGAAATAATGCGATCAGAGTGTCCTGTTGGCAAGGTTTCGAGTTTGGAGGCAATGGAGTTTTTAATCATAAAGCCTACTCCTGACAGATGTTTTTCGGTTTTGGGTTTGCCAGACCAGTAAAGTGTGTAGCCGGCGCCATGTTCTTTAAGGCTGCCTTCCTCATGGAAGCGAACTTCACTAAGAGCAGCGATGTCAATATTAAGCCGTGATAGTTCAAGGGCTATTAGGGCAGAACGACGCTCAGGCCGTCCACTATCTTCAGAGTCTTGCATGGTTCTGATGTTCCAGCATGCAAGTGTCAGTTTATTTACACCTTTGGAGGCCGGTGTGTGCCTTTGTTTCTTTGCCTTGGTTTGACCGCATCAGAAGATTCCCGTTGGCCGCGGCTAGCCAACCAGGTAGTTGGGGATGAGCTTTCTTTAGGCCACCTTTTCTAGGCCCCTCTCCATATGGAGCAAGCAGTGCTCTCCTTAAAAAAGGCTGCTTGGTCGTTCAGAATGCTGCCGAACAAGACTGTCATCTCCCAGGTCAGCCTCGAGCGACCAATGTCCTGAACCGCCTGCATGCAGGGTTGGGGCTGCGGCTTCCAGTGCATCTTTACACCTGCCGGTTTCGTCCCTCGCCAGTCGCTACAGGGCTTTTTTGGAAATGGATTTGTCCTTCGAGTCTGTGCAATGGATTTTTCTGGTGGAGCGCAGCGTGCACAGAACTGGCCTCACCCTTTAACCCAGAGATTCATCTGCCGTGGCCTTGCAAGCATGGACGTGGCAGTGAGGTCCTCGGGCCGTAGGTTTGATTAGAGTTTCCTTCTCTTAGATGGCTGACCTTACAGGGTTGGACGAGCACCATCTGCCCGGGTTTGGGATTAGAGTTTTCCTTCTCCTAGGACGGTTGCCACAAGGCTAGAGAGCCCATCCTGCCCTTTGACGCTCTTTGTCAGACCCTTCGGTTTTGACCTGTCTGGCATGGGAGACCCTACCAGTGGCTATTATGCCACCGCCAGCATAGCTCAAAACATCATTAGGGTACGCAAGCCTCTCTCCCACGACAAGGGGGCGTCAATGGAGAGGAGGTTGTTACTACTGTTAACTAAAAAGCATCAATTTGTCAAGGGTATGCGGTAAGCTTGTTTTCTGCTGCTCCAGAGTCTAGGACACAGAGCAATGGACTCAAACTAAGGAAAAGAAATTCCACCTAAACATTAAGAAGAACTTCCTGACAGTAAGAGCTCTTCAACAGTGGAATTTGCTCCCTAGGAGAGTGGTGGAGTCTCCTTCTCTGAAAATTTTACACAGAGGCTGATGGCCATCTGCCAGGCCTGCTTTTATTGTGTCTTCCTGCAGGACAGAATGGCATTGGACTGGATGGCCTTGGGGTCTCTTCCAACTCTAGGATTCTATCTAAGTGCTTACTTTGGTTTTCCTTAAGCTTCCTAATAGCCTAGAACACTGCAGCTTCCAAAAATTTCCTTGGTTGAGGACATCTTTTCTTTCAGCACGGGTCTATCTTATTTTGGCCTTCTGGTCACCCTCTGACCTTTCTCTTGACTCTTGTTATTGCTGTGTGCCTTCAAGTCATTTCTGACTTATGGTAATCCTAAGTCAAACATATGATGGGATTGTCATGGTAGAATTTGTTCAGAGGGGGTTGCCTTTGGCTTCTTCTGAGGCTGAGAGTGTATGACTAGCCCAAGGTCAGCCAGTGCGTTTCCGTGGCCGAGCGGGGATTTGAACTCTGGTCTCCCAGTGTCCTAGTTCAACACTCAAACCACTGTGATAACAGCCAGTGGTTAAAAAAAACTATGAAAAAGAGGAGGAAGTCAAGATCAGGTTGAAGGAGTGCACAATCCCAGGGCTACTTCTGATCTTAAATGGCATGGTAGGGAGGACCATTACTGCAATATCTCAATGGCCTCCATTGGTATGAGTCTATAACCAATGTAACCCTAACTCTTTGTACTGACCTACAAAACAAAACAAAACAGAAAAGTACCTCTCTTAGTTCCCTGATTTGTTCTGACAATCCGCCAATCTCAGAATAAGAGACATCACCAGGGTCTTCATGAGACATGTTGTAAACCAGGGGATCAACTTCTCTTGGCAAATATCTAAATGGAAGAAATGATGCTAAACATTCTATTTCAGTGTCAGGAGACATTAAAATACACCTCAACAGCAATTTCCAAACTTTTTCTGTTCCTCTAGTTGTAATTCAAACACAAACGTGAAGACACCTGAGCAAACTACTATTTCCACAGTGTTTTTCCAGAGGGCAATTTGCACAAAACACTGAACTCCGATTTAGCACACAAGAAAAAACTATGACTTAGCTCAACCATGTCCTGAGCTCAGGCACTGCCCCTCACATCAATTAAACAGATTTAATTTCACTTCAGCAAATTCTTGGCTTGTGCTTACATTGGCAGGTTTAAAATAACATCCTGCCAATTGCTAAAACAAATGAGCAACAAACCCTCTTCAAGTACTGTAATCTTTATGAATATCCTGTAAAAAGGTCAGGCTTATCCCCATTTTACAGATGGGACGACTGATGAGAGATTGATGAGACTGATGAAACAGGCTTGCCAGAACACCAACCAGAGAGTTCATGGCACAGGTGAGACATTAATCAATGCATTCCTGGCTCGTACCTCAGTATTTTAACTGAGGTGCTAACGCTGGTCTTGAGGACTCAGCCCCAAGCCACAAAACATTTAACAGCAACCTGTGCTGTGCAAACACGGATACTTTCTCCACAAACCTCCATTCCCTCCTGTTGAACTCTCCTTCAAAAACATTGTTTTAAACTGTTTTAACAGATTTTTAATTGTCTTGTTTTAACTTGTGAAACTGTTGAATATGCTTTAATAAGGCAGCAGGAATGGAAACTTCATAGTATCAGGAAAGCTCAGAAAATCTCTCTATAGATAATTGAAGAAAGAGAGTCTGGACAATCACTCCTATGGGAAAGCTTTCATACAAGGTCAATGAGCAAAGGCAGATCAGGATGCTACACTGTATGGTCTCCATTCACAGACTATATTAATCCTAACATTAGTACAATACCCCCTTCCTTGAGCACATCTCAATTTGTGTTACTATCATTTGTTTCCCCCCCACACTCTTTTACATGATAAAATATTTTTTTTAATGCTTTTAGTCTACTTCAACCATTTCTTAGAGTTTTTTTATTACTAGTTAAACTGATTTTACTAGACACTCCCCTGAGACTTTATGAAACAGGGTGGAATATAAGTATTTTGATAAAAATAAATAAAATAAACAGAGTAACTTGATTCCGCCCCCCCCCCTCTGCTTTCACTACAGGAAATTATTCCACCACACTGAGTCTTAGCAGAATGTCCTGCTTTTGCTTCTGGCTTGTGGGGCAAACAATATACCGTGTGCCCTTCCCATCCACGGGGGTTTGGTTCTGCCCCCTTCCCCTGTGGATGAGTAAAAATGTGCATGCTCAAGCCCCACTGTAGTCAATATGCAGTGATGTGAACGCAGCCACATCAGTACAGCTGTGTGCACACGCAGCCATTTTATTTTTTTTATATTTATTTATTTTATTTATACCCCACTCTTCAGCCACAAGGCTATCAGAGCGGCTTACAAATTGTTTTAAGCAATAGCTATTTACACATCTACACTGCATTAAACAGTTTCCAATGTGTGTTAGATAATTGACTATAATGGGGTGGAGTGATCCGCGGACAGTCAAGACCACAGATAGCTAACACAGAAATGCTATGGTAATTTAATATACGAAGGAGGGGGCTCCACTGCAATAGCCAGGCCTTAGTTGTTTATTCAGAAAGTTCCATTCTGTTCCTCCAGAGAGCTTTGAGAGATTTCAGAGAATGACTTTATTTTAAGGCAGAGGCAGGCAAAGTGCTGCCTGAAATCTGCGTGCATCCCCCGGAGGCCATTTTTCAGACCCTCAACTGCTCCCCAGTATACACCTATTTAGAAAAAGAAAAAATGTTTTTACAAAAAAAATAGGCCCCAGGCTGTCTATGGAGTATGAGGGGCTATTTTACCATACATGTCATCCCCCAATATCCATGGAACCAATATCTGTGGTTTCAATTATCCATGACTGAGAAAAACAGGGACACATACCATAGAGTCAAGCTGGAAAATGTCTAGAGTCGTGTCCTCTCTAGGAATCGCTAGGTCCGCCAACACAATCTATGGTATGTTTATATCGGAAGTCCTGTACTTTAATAGGGTTTGCTATTATCCACCGTTTCACCTATAAACAGTAAGTCTGGGAAAGTATCCCCCGCAGATATTGGGGGGAGGGAACCTATATTTTTTTTAACTGTTTAAGGCATAAGGAGATCTTAAAAAAAAAACAAAAAAAACTAGAACTTAACTGCAACATGACCTACAGTGAATGTAGGGAACCTGAAAAGTTGGATTTGCTTGGGGAAGCATTTTGAATTTGGATTTTTCTTACTTTAATTTTTCTTTAATAAACACCATACATTAACATTCCATTCTCATTTTTACATTTTCCCAAAAAGAAAGTTTCCATTTTGTTTTATATTTATCATATATAAATAGATGAAAAAAATCCAGTGTTGGAGGACATGACAAGGGAGAAGCACAGTCCTCAAAGATCCTGCATGGGCCAACGTACTTCCAATCCCTGGCACTTGCTCATTGCTGCTTTGAGGGTTATTGCCAAAGCCCACTCTCCTCCCTACACAGTTGTATGGCTAATTCTGCTACTTTGCAATGACTCTGCTGCACACTTCCTCCATCCCTCTAATGTCTCCCACAACCCCTCTACCCCGCAAAGCCCTGGATAGTAAAAACTCACCTCATAATAGTAAGCGTGGTCATATCCAATGCAACTCTTGTCCCAGGCTTCAGTTTACTTTTATCAAGCTAAAGATTAAAAAAAGCAATTGTTAATTTTGGCCAAAAAGCAGAAGAAACCCCTCAAATGTATACAGTAGGCCCTCCTGATCCGCAGGCTCCAGATCCGTGATTTTGCGCAACTGCGGATCATAATGTGCTATGCTTAAAATGGAAGCAACATGAATATGGAAGTGTCTGCGTGTATGTCGCTGCCATTTCATAATATGGGACACAATCATTCACGTTTTTTGACATCTGCGGGAAGTCCCAGAACCAAATCCCTGAGGATCTGGAGGGCCCACTATCCTTTTGTAACCAACATCCTCAATAAGGACCACACATCTGTTGAGAACATACCAGGTCACCTTGCTAGTCAGAAAAAGGCATTAATTCCTCCTGCCTTCCCCCCCCCCCACAGTAAGAATCTTAATGAAAAAAAGTTGAAATGATCAGATGGCAAAATTCACTTCTCAAATGAAATTTTTGAGACAACATCCACAGGGAAAGAAATAAAACATCTGGGAGATAACTGCAAATAAAGAGGGACCGTTACTTTAATAATTGGGTGTGTTTATGTGTCTTAAACATCAGCATTTATGATACATTATGATACAAATGCTGAAAATCAGCATTTATGATACACCTAGTATCAAAGCAACCATTTATTATGGCAGAGTCATATGAATGGTTAGGTGCCAACAACTGATAGCTGAATCCAACCCAATGAAAGAAAGCTGACCCTCTTAACACTCTCTGAGGCTGCTCAGTAACTTCAGGTTCCAGTTGCCCACCCAGAGTTCAAATAATAGTGTGTTACCCTAGCAAAGCAGGGTGTGTTTATTCATTCTGTATTATTCTTTCTACAAATACATTCAAAGCAGAATTTATGCACCCTTGAGTAAACTTGGACTTACAGCAAACCTCTCATACGGTTTTCTTGGCAAGATTTTATGCACAGGAAGTTTCCCATTGCTCTCTTCCAAAGCTGAGAGAGTGTGACTTGCCTGAGGTCACCTGGTGGGTGTCCATGGCTGAGCAGGGATTTGAACCCTGATCTGCCGGAGTTTTAGTCTAACACTCAAGCGACAACACCACACTGGCTCTCCCAAAGCAGCACATAAACTACTAAAACATAACAATGATTAAAATAACAAAAAGACAACCAGTCTGGATTCAGGTGATAATGTTCAGAAGAGGGATGACAACCCATGACCACACAGCCTGGCTTGGGACTGGTCACCTCACACAACACTCAACCTGCTCCTACCCAAGCGGGTCATGGCACTCACTGAGAAGAGGTGTAAAAGCAAGCTAGATTTGAAAAGGCCGTATTTTCCACATGAATACACTAGTAGAACACAGTTGCAGTCCTAAAATCTTTCACCCTTACCCAGCAAGTGTGTAATTTATCTGCCAACGGAGGCTATGCAACAAATGAAGTTTTCTGGAGACCATAAAAGCTTATGCCAAAGAAAACATGTTAGTCTACTCTACAAGATGCCACATGACTGTCTACTGTTCATCCTCAAGTCTGTTTACATCATGTTATGATCTTAGAAACTGACACACATATTCAAAAGCAGTCAGCTTACCTGACGCCGACAGCCAACGACATATCTTGGTCCATTTGTTGCTTTGACAATAACTAGAAGCAGCAAACGGAAGCAAATGACAGCATT
Source organism: Gambelia wislizenii (assembly GCA_030847615.1). Lineage (NCBI taxonomy): Eukaryota > Metazoa > Chordata > Lepidosauria > Squamata > Crotaphytidae > Gambelia > Gambelia wislizenii. The sequence continues at coordinate 494,525,152 of JAUMIR010000001.1, read as the reverse complement.
TTAAATTTAAATTCATCTGTGATTGTGGCTTCCACTAAGCAAGTAGCTAGAACACATCTTCTTTTTTTCTTTTCCAAGATTTTATTTGGATCAATTCATGAGACAACATAAAAACAATAATGTCTCACAAACAAATGAACATTCAATGACAAACATAGGATGGTTACAAATAGTAGGAAAGGAAAACCTGTATAGTTCAGGGCACAGCAGGTACATGTTTTGTATTTCTTCACTTTCACAGCTTAGTCTAAGTAAGAGCAGTCGACGATAGATGATATCGTGGAAGTTGCAGAGGGAACAGTAGAGTTGTGCAGCACATCCTTCCAGAACGGGAGCAGGGATCCTGGGGGTCTTGGGCATTGGCTTGTATTGTTTACATATTGTATTAAAATAAACCACTCCTCTACAAAAGTAGTAGCTGGCGCATTACCATTATATAGCTTGGTCATATAGGCCAATTTCTCAGAGAGCTAAGTGGACCAAACCCTTTCCCACCATCCCTGTATGGAAAACAATCCAGTTTTCCAGTGCTTGGCTATCTCGGTCCGGGTGGCTGCTAAGAGGAACGCCAATATTTTTCTGAATTTTAAGGTACTGTTTCCACCAGTATAAACTGTCAAGAGCAAAAGAGCAGGACAAAAGTTGATAGATTGCTGTGTGATGGAGGAGAGATAATGTTGTGTGATGGAGGAGAGATAATATAACACCTTATTCCAAAAATTTTGTACTGATGGACATTCTACCCACATATGCAAGTAGGAGCCAATTACATTGCAACCTTGCCAACAATTAGGGGACATGGACTTGGTCAGTCAGGAGAATTGCAGAGGGGTGAGATACTATTTATGAATAATTTTCAGTGTCCCTTCCCTAACAGCTGCTGAATGTGATTTGTAAGGGGGAGAGGACCATATACGTGCCCACTCAGATTCTGAAAGTGTTAAGGTCAGACTGCCAGACCGTTCACCTCAGATCACCTTCTCCATATTGATGACCAAGTATGGACTTATACATAGTTGCAGAAAAACCTTTGTGTAAGAAGTTAGGGATAGCACAAGTGGCTTCGTAGAAGGTGAGTGATCGGGGGTATTCTCCTCAAGTAGCTAGAACATGTCTAGAGTGCTGGATTATTGTGCTACTGACATACAGCTTAAATTCCCATGTTAAAGAATACATTAGAAAGGTTAACTCTTACTGATATAAAGCATCCCAAGGTACTTACATTTCTCTTCTGTTAACTGTTTAAGAACCTCACCAACAATCTGTAATTTTTTTAAAAAAAGAGAAAAATAATATTAGATCTAGAAATGTAACAACCTTGATTATACAGTAGTTCTAAGAAACAATATGAAATTGGTCAATTTACAGCAGTCTTTCCTGACTCAGTGCTCTCCCAAACATGTTGGATTACACTTTTCTGCAGAATTTTTCTGTTTGTCTCAGAATATTAAAGCTGTGCCTTATCCATTGAAGCTAAATGTGTTAGCTTCAGGGCAGGTAAAAGGAAGTAATTCTTCAAACAACAAAGAGCTAAGGTATGGAATTTACTTCCAAAAGGTGCAGCAATGGCCATCTATAGTATGGATGACTTTAAAAGATTAGTTTCAGAGACATTATGCAACCCTGTATCAACTGCTGAGATTATCAGCACAGAGATAAACTAAACTCATGTCTTGTTTATGAACTTATCAAAAGCATCTAATTGGACACTAGCCTGTAGGGCTCTTTTGATATCTTTTATCTAAAGGCAACATAGCCATTGTAAGTTTTAATTGAGCACATATGGAGGGGAGGCAGGTTAGACAATACTGATCTACAACATAGGGTAGACAGAATGCTGGATTGGGGGAACCCAACAACAAATTCAGATTTACACCTTTGTTGTTGTTCACTGCTGTCAAGTCAACTGACTGATGACAACTCTATGAGTGAGAGACCTCCAAGTCACCCTGTCCTCAACAGCCCTGCTCAAGTCTTGCAGACAAAGGGACATGGCTTCTTTGAGTCTATCCATCTGGTCTTCTTCTTCTCCTCCTGCCTTCTACCTTACCAAGCATTATTGTCTTTTCTAGTGAGTGATGTCTTCTCATGTATGACTGTCTCAGTTTAGTCATCTTGGCTTCTAGGAAGAGTTCAGGCTGGATTTGTTCTAGGACCCATCTGGATGTATGTTTATATGTGCTCATATGTATGTGTGCTGGAGGCATCCTTTCAGCAGACTACTATTAGTTCTCTCTCTGGCTTTTCTTCGCAAACAAAGATTCAGGAAGGACTCATCCCGTGCTTTCTGCAAGCACGCTGATGACTAAAAAGGCCAATCCGAGATAAACAAGTCTGGTTGCAGAAAGCACAGCAGAAGGTCTCCTTGGGTGATGTTTCTGGGTTGTGATTCTTTCTGCATTGTCGTTTCTCTTCAAGACTTTTTCGGCGTGAGTTCTCAAATAAGGCTGCATCATTGTGGATAGTGCGTCTCCATGCCTCCCAATGTGAGGCCAGGGTGGACCATTGTTGGTGATCAATTTGGCTGAGCCTGAGATGTTGTTTCAGAGAGTCCTTGTATCGCTTTTTTGGAGCGCCCCTCTTACGCTGACCCGTGGCGAGTTCACCGTAGAGTACTATTTTGGGGAGGCGATGGTCCTCCATCCTAGATACTATTAGTATCTTCTTATCTTTCACCCTTCCAGTCTGGTAACTTAGGTTGGAAACTTCCTAATAGAACAGTAATATTTAGCATTCATAAATCACTTTCAAGTCTTTAAGGTATTTCACATGTGCTGTATATGTTTGCAATCGTAATACTAATCTTCTAATGTAGGAATGAGACTGTGATGTCCCCTCAGTTGTTTTGGAACTGCACCTGCTATCAGCCCTAGCTAACACAGGCAATCATGAATAACCATTGCTCTGGTCTTACTGTAAGTTGTGTTTAGCTATATGCCTATCCCGACAGTCAACTCACATCCAACCACAGAGGTAAAAGAAAATTGAACTTGGTTGTGGGACTTCGATAATACTAACTAGAAAGGGAGATAAAGAATGGACGAAGTTTAAAAAGAGATGAACGAACAAGGGCCTACGGACAGCAGAAAGAAGCTAAAACTGGGGAGAACAAAGCCAAAGAGAGGAGATCTGTAAAGGACAGCCAATCAGACAGACACACAAAGCCTGATCACTTGATTATTTCTTGCCGTGCCACCTCAAGCAACAAAATTTCTGCAGGAGATAGGAATCCAGTGAGATGTCAAGAAGAAGCTTTGACTTTTTTGCCTTGCAGGGAAACTAACAGTCACTGAAAATGGCTAGAAAGCACCACCATGTTTCTGCCTCAAGCTCATACTGGGGAAAGCAAGGGAAGGAACAGGAAGGGTTTGTTACAGCTAAGCAAACAGTTAGCTGTGGTTAAGTGTGCTTGTTCTTGCAAACAGGTAACTGTAACCTACCCTGGAAGCTTATACAAAAGCTGCTATGGACATTTCTAAAAATAGCATTAATAAAATAAGCTGTTTACTATGCATCAGGATTTCTGCAATAGCAATGGACTTCAACCCAAACTGAGAAAATCACAAAGGCTTAAAGCAAGATTGGGAACATGCAGCCCTCCAGATATTGTTCAACTCTCATCAGGTACGTGTGATTGTCATAGATGGTAGGAGTTGGTGTAATGATATCTGGAGAGCTAAAGGTTCACCAATTCTGGGCTAAAGACACACAAACTTCTCCATTTCAACTAGGATGTACCTCTTCCTCAATTTCTATCCCCAAGGCAGTTCTCTTTTACAGAATTAGATGGTCCCTGAGTCTATTACTCACCTGTCCAACACTCTGCAGAGCCTTGAGATCATTTTCAGATTTCTCATATTGCTTGGTAAGCTCCTTCAGTTGTTCCCTCACTGCAACCAGAAACAACAGGGGGGGAAAATGGCATACACATGAAGAACTTGCAGTCTTTCTCCCCTCCCCGAAAATAAAACAAAAATTTACTCTTGCACTAACTTTCTATGGAAGAATAAAAAGTGTATTTTCTGGACATATTTTGATTCAATAAGAATAAATCAAGCATCACAATTCATTCTTACAGATGCTTTACAAATCAGTGTATAGTGCAAATCTGTGCACACTTGGGAGCAAGCACCACTGGTTGAGAAGGATAGGTTAGCACACACAGGATCTGACTGAAAGATGTTCTGAACACCACGGAGAATATAAAAAAGAAGAACTCTTCTTTGATGAATAAGAGTAGCCTTACTTTTTCACTCTCTCCAATACAATATAAGCTTGCAAACAATGGTTCAAAACCAAGACCAGTGAGGACACAGATCCAGTTCTAACCTCTGCCTAGACCAGCTGTATGTTTCTAGGGGAGACTACTTCAATTCCTGCTGTAGTTATGTGTAGCTTCAAACTTCTACTGGAATAAGGCATTACTGCTGGACGTTTCTCCAATAGTTTCTTCTTTTTCACATTCCTCCTCTTCTCCTTTCCTTCCCAAAACTAAAGTACACATGTCTGAAGTGGGACAAGTACTGTGCTAATAAATGCAGCCCAACCCCTGTATCCACGGGACCGGTATCTGTGGTTTTACTTATCCACATCTGACAAAAAATGTCCTCTCTAGGCATATTCTAGGTCCTGCAGTGTGATTCTATGGCATACTATTGTCAGACGTTAGGCTGGAAGTCATTCATTTCAATAGTGCTCACTATTATCCAGTTTCACATATCCACAGTAAATCTGGGAACGTATCCCCTCGCAGATATTGGGGGGGGGGACCTGTACCTCTCCTGTAACGTTTTCACTCTTGCCCTTCTTACAGCTGTCTTGTAAACAACTTTTAAAAGGTTCAAATTCATGAAGAAAATCCAGTTTCCTGGCTGTTTACACAACAGCAAAAGAGAACCTTCAGGTTCAGAGACAACAGCATGCCTCTGAAAACTAGATGCCTAGGGAGTGGGGGCGAGACGGGGGGGGCGAGAAACAAAGAAACTTGTTTCCTTTTTGTAGCTTTCCAAGATCCATGAGTCTACCATTATTAGAGAAACAAATGCATAACATTTTTTACTTGCTGCCCCCAAATGCTGCAACAGTCACCAGTTCTGATTGCTTTATAAAGCTGAAACAAACCTATAAAGAAAGAGGAGTTGCACCAGCCACTATCAGCTATAACACTGAAATGGCCGGGTCCGCCTGTATTCTGAGCAGAACTTGGACAAGCTACTTCTGTAGATTATAAATCCAAGAATTTGCGGAGGGACTCTTGGAAGTTGCAGTCTAAAAGAAGAGTTTTCCAGCTTTGTTTCTCAGCAGATATTACAGAGAAGCCCACAACCATAACAAGTATATGAGTGGCCACTACTAAGAAATAAAGACGGTCAGATTAGGTGGTGCTTTGAATTAATTTCCAATAGGTTGGTTTTTTGTTTTTGAAAAATAAATAAAATAGAAGCCCTCTAAAGTGTTGCCACCGAAAGATAGCAGGGGTGGGTCCCTTCTTCTCAAAGGGGTAGGAGAACAGGACATCTCTCTCTGGAATGGAAGAGGGCAGCTGACCTCAGGAAAAAAGCTACAGCAGCAACCCTGCCAGACTTTTCTTCCTATTATTATTATTATATTCATTTCTATCCCACCTTTCTCTCACCAATGGGACTCAAGGTGGCTCACAACATCATTATAAAAACAATACTCTTGCAGCACAAACAGCAAAGAGTGGTGGAGAATCCACCAGACTGAAACCTATCCACCCTCAACTAGGGGTACATCCACACTACACCAATCGTCGAGTTTGAAAGTGGATTATTATTTGCCATGTCCCCTTCTTATGGAATCCTGGGATTTGTAGTATGGCAAGGCACCAACACTCTTTGGCAGAGGCTAGAGACCTTGTAAAACTACAGCTCCCAGGATTCCATAGGAAGGAGCCTTGGCAAATAAACCAGTTTGAAAACAGCTTATTTGCCATGCGCTCCTTCCTATGGAATCCTGGGATTTGTCATTTTGGCGAGGCACCAGCACTCTTTGGCCGAGAAGGCTAAAGACCTTGCAAAACTACAAATCCCAGGATTCCATAGAAAGGAGACCATGGCAAATAATCTGGTTTCAAACTGGACAATTTCTGTAGTATGGATTTAGCCTAAACAGAATCCACACAACACAAACAATCCAGTTAGAAACTAGATTATTTGCCATGGCTCCTTCTTCATGGAATCCTGGGATTTGTAGTTTTGTGAGGTCTTTATAGCCTTCTCAGCCAAAGGGTGCTGATGCCTCGCCAAAATGACAAATCCCAGGACTCCATATGAAGGAGACGTGGCAAATCATCCAGTTTCAAACTGGCTTATTTGCCAAGGCTCCTTCCTATGGAATCCTGGGATTGTAGTTTTACAAGATCTTTATAGCTCTCTCTGCCAAAGAGTGCTGGTGCCTCGCCAAACTACAAAGCCCAGGGTTCCATAGGAAGGGGTCATGGCAAAGAATTATCCACTTTCAAATTGAACGGTGAACTCGTCACAGGTCAGCGTAAGAGGGGCGCTCCAAAAAAGCGATACAAGGACTCCCTGAAACAACATCTCAGGCTCGGCCAAATTGATCACCAACAGTGGTCCGCCCTGGCCTCACATCAGGAGGCATGGAGACGCACTATCCACAATGCTGCAGCCTTATTTGAGAACTCATGCCGAACAAGTCTTGAAGAGAAACGACAACGCAGAAAGAATCACAACCCGGAAACATCACCCAAGGAGACCTTCTGCTGTGCTTTCTGCAACCGAACTTGTTTATCTCGGATTGGCCTTTTTAGTAATCTGCGCTTGCAGAAAACGCGGGATGAGTCCTTCCTGAATCTTCGTTTGTGAAGAAAAGCCAGAGAGAGAGTGAGCCACTCCTGCGTGGCAAGGGGTTGGACTGGATGGCCCTCGTGGTCTTTTCCAACTTTGCAATTCTATGATTCTATGAGTCCCACTGGTGAGAGAAAGGCGGGATAGAAATGAAGAAAATAATAATAATAGTACTAGGATGACAAGTCTGGCAGGGCTGCTCCAAGCAGCAGACTGGACGATTGGTGGGTGTCGGTGGATCTGCTCCTTTGTCTGCCTGACCAAGTGAGAGGCGTCCTCTCCGCCCGGCCTACCCCGCAGGGCTGTTGGGGAGGTCCAAGGGGGGAGCGGGGAGAGCCTCCTGAGGGAGGGAGGGGGGGAAGGGTGTCGCCAAGGCCCGCCTCACTCGAGGGAAGGCTGCCGGGCGGTGCTGAGGGAGGCCGAGCCCTTCGCGGGCCCAACGGTGACAAAGCACCCGAAGGAAGGCGGGCCGAGGCTGACCGAGCCCGGCCCAGAGTCGCCCGCCAAGGCCAGGCCACCCGCCGCCACCGCCGAGCCACTCACGCTCCTTGAGGCGCCCGTCGATCTCCTTGTGCTCCAGCAGCTTCTTGCGGTAGTCCTGCAGCGCTTTGTCCCTCGGCTCCGCCATGATGAGGCTGCTGAGGAGAATGACCAGCAGCAGCCCCAGGAAGCCGAGCCGGAAGCCACCACTGCGCAGGCGCCGTGCAAAGCACGCTGGGTAAAGCGCTTCTTCGGGCGCCGCGCAAGGCACGCTGGGTAAAGCCAGTCCGCCCACCCAAACCCTCTACTACTTCTCCTTAGTTTTGCTCCCAGGCGCAGGCTTTGGCGCATGCGCAGTCGTTTGCGAGGCTGCTGTATGAACGCGAGCGCCCTCTGCCGCTTGGGAGGGGAATGACATCTATTGCCTCAAAACAGCACCTTCAAGATTATAGTACGACCCCCGTTTCCACTGATTCAGTTATCCACGGGACACAAAATATGGGACACCTACCATAGAGTCTTCCTAGAAAATGTGCCCTTTCTAGGTCCTTCAAGGCAACTCTATGGTATTTTAAACCAGACGCCCTGTTATTTTCAATGGCGTTTGCTGTTATCCATGGTTTTCGGTATCCACGTATCCCCTTCAAAAAACATCTCCCCCCCAAAAAACAATCTCCAGCGGATATGAGGGTCCTGTTGTATCACATTATGGGGGGCATCCACACTAGAGAAATAATCCAGGTTGAAACTGTTTTATTTGCCATGGCTCCTTCCTATGGAATCCTGGGATTTGTAGTTTGGTGAGGCACCAGCACTCTTTGGCAGAGAAGGCTAAAGACATTGGTAAAACTACAGATCCCAGGATAGTAAAACTACAGATCCATAGGAAAGGAGCTATGCAAATAATCCAATTCAAACTGGATTATTTGTGTAATGTAAAGTTTCCCTTAAAATACGGGGTGATTGGGCTAATTTGGGATTTTTGAACTGATTAATAACACAACATTCTGTTGATGTGTCTGCTTCAGTTTAGAGTAAGAAACTTTTGTTCTTGTTATAACTCACTCATTACAAATTATGTTAGGACAGTTGAAACTCTACTAGTATCTCCCTGTGTGGCAGCTTAATGGGAAGTATAGATAATGGTATGATTGTAAGTAGGAAGATACAGAATATTATTAATCAACAAGATTTCTTATAAAACAGCGGAAAGATGAGTGAGATTTAGTGTAAAAATGCTGTATTTTATAATCTGTTTATTGTAGTTGGTCTGCTGATTTATGGTCAGTAATGATTTATTGAATGTTTGTATATTTGCATTTAAATAGTGTATCACACTACACTATTATAGTGCTATTCCACTTTAACTGCTCTGGCAGTCTCCTGTGGAATGCTGGGATTTGCAGTTTGGGGAGAGCTCTTAGGCCTCACTAAACTACAAACCCCAGAATTCCACAGGAGGCAGCCACAGCAGTTAAAGTGGAATAATAATAATAAATAAATAATAATAAAACTTATTTATACCCCGCCTCTCTGTTAAAACAATCAGGGCGTCTTACAAAAATTAAAATACAATACAGATAAAAATCCCTAAACACCACCCAGCCACCCCTCCCCCATAAAAAGATATTAAACAAATATAAATTAAAAAGCAACTACTCTAAAATCACATTTAAAAACAATAAATACAATAAATGGCCAGCAGACTAAAAGAGGCCAGGAGCTCCTGAGGCCGGGATCTAATTAGGAAAGGCCTGCCGAAAGAGATCCGTCTTTAGTGCTTGTAGTGTGATAAAGTCCGAAGTTTATGATTTCTAAAGGACCTTTCCAGCTATTCATATCATTGTTGTTGTTACTGCCATTATTATTATTATTATGTATTAATTTCTGTCATCTTATTATTATTAATTTCTGTCATCTTTGTTGTTGTTATTATTGTTGCAAGGAGGGATCTTGGTTTTTTTTATCATTATCCTTATATTAAGTGGTCTTATAGTATTTTTGCTCGCTTTATAGATTTATAAACAGTTCAAGTTGTTTTGGTATTGTTTTAAAAGAGTAATAAAATATTTTGGATTTTGTTTTAGCTGCATCAGTAATAATCATGCCATCTTTCTGAGTTTATATGCAGGTGAGCACTCAGAAAAGTTACTATTTGGGACTACAACTGCCAGAATTCCCCCATCTGGCCCAGCTATTTTAGTTCCCAAAGCATTTTTACCCCTTCACCTCTGAGCTGCAGATCTATCTCCACTCACAAAATTCTGGCCCTGACACTGCAGAGGTCAAGGAGAACATATTAGCCTCTGCCCTTGTTACTGGAACAACAACTACAGTTGTCCCTTCATATTCACTGGGGGTTGGTTCCAAGACCTCCCGTGGATACCAAAATCTGTGAATATTCAAGTCCCATTATATGCAATGGCATAGCAAAATAGTGTCCCTTATATAAGATGGCAAAATCAAGGTTTGTTTTTTGGATTATTGTTTTTTAAAGATTATTTTCAAGCCATGAATACTTAAATCCATGGGTACCAAATCTGTGGATACAGAGGGACAACTGTACTGGTACGGCCAGATTAAAGTTCTTGGGTCCTGTGCCAGGAGAAAGGTCAGATATGAAATAAATAGTGGAATCTGCTGCCTGGGAGTTTCGTGGATCTTTCTTCTTTGGAGATTTTTAAACAGGCAGGAAGACCATCTGTCAGGAATGCTTTGATTGTGTATTCCTGCATGGCAGAATGGGGTTGGACTGGATGGTCCTTGGTGTAGAACAGTGCATATTTAAGGGGCTGGACAGCTGTATTCAGTTGCAATTCTAGAAGCAGAGCTTGGAAAAGTTGCTTTTAGGGGGACTAGCCCCCACTCCAGAATACCTCCAACCAACACAGCCAATGGAATTTTAAGAGTTTTCGTCTAAAAAGAAAGAAGAATTTTCCAAAAAGCATTCACCTTTTTAATGTCTGTCTCTGAGTTAATTAGAAGTTAATGGGAACCACCCAACCTGGCTCCTTTGTTGCCTCACATGCAACTGACTCTTCTCAGGGACAAATAACAACTACATCAAAAATTATATGAGTCAAATAATTACTTAGAAGACCAAATCCAGTTCTTTTGACAGAAGTTTGATCGGCTCTTTTGATCTGAGTGCATATAAGCAATTTCTGAAAACAACGATGTATACTTACATCATGAGACACTGCTACAAAAAGCTTCCGGGTGTGTCTCCAGGTATTCAGTTTGTGAGCTGGGATCAAAGTATAATGCCACTAAGATGTGCTGCCCGTTGTTTGGTGTACGTAACCTCTGTGGTGGGGTTTGGGTGTGCTCAGATTTTTACGATTTCTTAAAATACTTATCTCCTGTCTTTCTGCTCTATTCCTAGAGTGCCGGAGGCAACTCCCATCATAAACATTAAAAGTAAACAGAAAAGGGTAGTCACCAAGCATAGTATAGTTGCTGTGTTAGATTAAAAAAAAATCTATAGCAACCATCCAATCAATTGTTACAGACCTACTACCAGAACAAGATTTTTTTCCCCAGAAGGTGTATAAATGCCATTAAAGAGGCAAACAAATTGAGTTTTCGGGTCAGAGGAGAATTCCAGAGCTTTCATGTTTCCGGTGTTGCTCCCTGTGAAATATATTGTGGCAATCCAGCATGGATGTACGAAGGACATGTGTGATGTTTACTGTATTTTATTGTATTTGAACCCTGCTTTTCTCCCAACATGGGACCTGAGGCAGCTTTAAAACAATTCAAAACCAAGTGCAGCTAAAATCTCATTATGCAAAAATTTAAAAACAATTATAAATAAGCAGCACAAAGTTAAAGCAGTTTAAAGCATATTTTAAACATTTTTTTAAAAGCACACACCACATTAAAGAGCCAAGGCCCTGCCTACATAAACAGGCCTTTGCCTAGGTTTTCTGTGGATTTTTTTTCCAGGCTGTGATTTAGTCCTGATGTTTCGCCTGCACCTGTGGCTGGCATCCTCAGAGAATAGTTGGGTAGGGGTGTTTGGAGTTTTTATAATGTGGACAAAATTGACTGGCACAAAAAAAAAAAAGACTGGGACAAAATTGACAACTTCACCTACAGAAAAATGGAAAAAGATACAGCGGTTCACACTGAAAGGCAGAAACAAAAATTGGACAAATGCCACAAACACCAACGGAAACTCCAGCTGGACGCATCACGGACTATCATCAACCTAACAGAATGGCAACTGTCAAAAGAAGAAACATCCATCCTGTCCAAAGGAAGCAATTTTGCAGTTACCACCACCAGAATCCCAGTTGAAGACATCATCGCCCATGTTGAATCCACCCTCTACCATCTCCCGGAGGAAGAGGCAGAAGAGATAAGAGGAGAAACAGCTAGGATCCTGAGGAAGACAAAACCACCACCCAGCAACATAACCATAAAAGAAAGAAAAGCCATCAAGGATCTCAGTGCAGACCCAGAAATCATTATTTTCCCAGCAGACAAAGGCAATGCCATGGTAATTATGGAAACAGAAACATACAAACAAAACATAAGGGAACTCTTGGATCCTGCAATATACAGAAAACTCAAGCAAGACCCGACTAACAAAATCACCAGAAGAACAAATACCTTGATCAAGAACTCATCAATTCAGCCAATCATACACCAGAATCTATGCAGATCTGAGGCTCTCCCACCAAGACTATATGGACTTTCCAAGATCCACAAGGATTCCATTCCACTCCGACCCATAGTGAGCTCCATTGGATCCCCCACATATGACCTGGCCAAGTTTCTGGCCACATAATTAAAAACCCACATAGGGCAAACCCCCCACTACATCAAGGACTCAGCTCATTTCATAGAAAAAATCAACAACCTTGAACTGAAGCCTGGAGACAGACTGATCAGCTTTGATGTGCTCTCTTTGTTCACTAAAGTCCCCATAATGGACACTATGGCTCTCATCCAACAAATATTTCCAGAAGACATCACAGCCCTGTTCAAACATTGCTTCACCACAAACTACTATAAAGGTGTACTTGCTGGAGATAAGCATCAAAATAAAGGTGACAGAAGTTTGAGACCCAAGCAGCAGTTGATATCAGCACAATATGCACAAACGGGAGGGTAGAATTAAAACGCATGTCCTGCTGGTGGACTTCCCTTGAGGCACCTGGTTGGCCACTGTGGGAATAGGAGGCTGAGCTAGAGAGACCTTCACTCTGACCCAGCAGGACCTGTCTTCTGTTCTTCCATTTCTACATGTTGTCCCTACCTGTAAAATTTGCGCATGACTGTCAGTTTTTGTTTCCTGCAACCCAGTGCGGTCCAAAACCCAATCCAGAATCTCTTGTAAATGTTTGCACTTTCTCCCAGTTTTCTGTCCCATGGCGATACAAACAGTATATCCCCTCCCACTCCAGTCTCCACGACATTTCTGAAAGTTGTTGTTGTTGTGTATTGGCCGGCATTCTGTTGGTGACATATGCAGGCATAAATGGGCTTACACATGTAGCTCAAACCTTTGCCCTGTTGTGCAATGGAGGCAGAACACATTTTGGGCACAGGAGCAGAGTTCTGCATGTGGTGCCGTTGTGCATTGTGTGTTACATATACTGTATAGTCAGACTCCCGTATCCATGGGGATTCAGTTCCCAGACTTACCGCAGATAACAGCAAACCCTATTACAAGAAAGGACTCACGGTAAAAACATATGATAGAGTTGCACTGGAGGACCTAGAAGATGCCTAGAGAGAATGCCTCTATAGCCATTTTCCAGCGTGACTCTATGGTATATGTCTTCTATTTTATGTCCCACAGATAACTGAAATCATGGATATTGATCCTGCAGATACAGGGGTCCGACTGTACTTGCAAATGGATGTGCAATGCATGTTTAGTTGTGTAAAACTGCAATTTACAAATGAGGTGGTGTATGTAAATGCATGAAGATAAAGATATGCTCTGTCTCCTCAATGTAGCATCTCAGCCACTGAATTGTATTTAATACAGAAGAAGAGCTAAGGCTCTTAAGAGAGCACTGTGTGTGAACTCTTCTTGGAATGACACTGATCCATAAATTACTACCCTTTGGGTGTAGCTGCGAACTAATTGTGTATCCACCCACTGATAGTTCCTTCTTCATTAAATGTTTCCTGTACACTAGATAGTTATACTGCTCCTCTCACAATAGATACTCCCCTGTACGCCCAGATTCATCACCATGGGGCTCCACCTATTACATCTATGAATTGATGCAAATGCACAGACAGTAATATTGCTTATTCAGCACATCATCCCAGACATCTTAACTATTACAAAATATGGTTTTCTGGGCAGATCACCCAAGGCTTTCCTGTAATCAAATTCTGGGAGAAAAATCCCATGTGCCTTAAATTATGATAGAATCAGGCACCAAATATATTTATTTTATTTTTATTTATTTATACCCCGCTCTTCAGCCACAAGGCTATCAGAGCGGCTTATAAATTGTTTTAAGCAACAGCACAATTTACACATCTACACTGCATTAAGCAGTTTCCAATGTGGGTTAGTGAACTGCCCCACAAGCTGGGTAACTCATTTTACCGACCTATGAAACGATGGAAGGCTGAGTGAACCTTGGAGTCTGCTGGAATCGAACTTGCAACATGGTGACTTGCAGTACTAGCATTTAACCACTGCACCACCAGGGCTCCCTACAGAAATTAGCAGCTGGTTCTGCAGCTGACTGTTTGAATATGTTAAACTGAGTATTCAATTGAAAAGGAATTTGTCTCAGATGATACAATATCAATCACTCAATCTGTGCTGTTAGGTCTGTGCTGTGTTTGTATTTTGTGCTGTATTTTGTATACCAAGTAAAATCTGATAATTTTCACATTGCCACAGAACTCCGCTGTTTTTGCTACCATCAGCATAACCTCTTGCCTCACGCAATCCCACCACCATGGAAAGGTAGTGCCATTGGTAGGAAATGCACATTGTTCACTGCAATTGTGTACTTCACATTTATTTGCACATTCAGCTGTGCAGTGCAGGAGTTCACTAATGCACAATTGCCATGTACCTCTGTGAGCATACAGTTACAGTTTCTCCTTCATGTAGGATCTTGGTGACATATATAGATGTACCCAAGTACATATGCATGCATATATAAACCCATAAAAAGAGGCAATACATTTCTGTTTTATTAATCAGTAATATATAGATAACATACACACTATAATGACTAACAGAACAGAAATATTTACCTGTCTGTATGTATGTTTCATAGGTATCTGCTTAAATAAATGCACACATACCCTTGTACATAGGCATATACACATATAGGCACATCCATTTCTGTTTTGTTACTCACTCCAATGGACTCACTCTTAAGGGTCTGCCAAAACAGACACATTATTTTTAGAACAAATCAAGCATGAATTTTCACCAGAAGCTGAAATGATTAAGATGACTGTACTTAAGACACATTATAAAAACATGACTCATCCAAAACAAACACACACAAAACCAAGAATGATGGGAAAAGTAGAAAGCATTAGCAAAAGGTGAAGACTGCACAAAAGATGTATTGATTCAATCAAGGAAGTCACAGCCCTGAGTCTGGAAGACTTGAAAAGGGCGGTACACAATAAGATCTCTTGGAGTTCACTGATTCATAGGGTTGCTGTAAGCGGAAATGGACATTACAGTACGTAACATACATACCGTCACTCCAATATATATTTTATCAAAATCAAAACGCGTGAGTCAGTGAGATCCTACATAGGGTTGTATAGTGTAATTCTCCACATGTGGAGTCACTTAGTAATTATTGCTACACAACTCTTGTGTTGAATGGCAATGCTGTGCAACTGAACACACAACCAAATGTGCACTTGCACAATATGCAAAACTCTGCTTCCACAACTTTGAATGGAATGTACATGTTCCATATCAAATAAAAGCCTTTACTCTCTTCCACTGAAGGACTCATGCATAAGTACAGAGCCAGTGTGGTGCAGTGGTTTGACCATTGGACTGTCTCTGGAAACCAGGGATCAAATCTCTGCTTGGCCATGGAAACCCACTGGGTCCCCTTGGGCAAGTCACACTCTCTCAGCCTCAGAGGAAGGTAATGGGAACCCCCCTCTGAACAAATTTTGCCAAAAAAACCTAATGATAGGTTTGCTTTAGGGTCGCTATATGCTGGAAATGACTTGAAGGCACAGAACAACAAGATACCAACAGGATTCTGGCCTGTACATGCATTTTATAGAGAGAGAGCTGGAGGGGGATTGTTAACAAACAGAACTTTATAAATAAAGTAGCAAAATGTTTTTGCTTCTGCCTACTTTGGCTGCTCAAAATAAAAGCTGCATCCAGTTTAAAACATGATGTCATCAAGATTCTTCAGTGGAATAAATTGCCTTGGAGGGTGGTAGACTCTGGAGGCCTTTAAGCAGAGGGTGGATGGCCCTCTGTCGGGAGTCTTTGATTGTGTCTTCCGGCATGGCAGAATGGGGTTGGACTACATGGCCCGTGTGGTCCCTTCCAACTCTAAGAATTTATGAAGCTATGTAATCCCCTAGGCTGAGACTATGCAGAAGTCTTAAATCTGTTGACATATGGGAGAATTTCTAGATCCAAGCATCGGCTAATTTGAAATGGAGTAGTGGAGGCCAATTCTATGGATACCATGGATTGTCTGAAAGGCAAGAGGGTCTGAGGGCAAATCAAGCCTGAACTCTCCTTAGAAGCCAAGATAGCTAAACTGAGGTTGTTGAACTTCCGACACATCATGAGACGATTTGACTTACTGGGTACCAACTCTGTGTTTGGAGGCAGACAGTACACTATTTGGAGGCAGCTGTGACTCTCATTGGCAGGAGTTAGGCCTATTGAAGGTGATGGCCATGCTGGCTGGGAGGATTTTTGGGGTTGCAGTCCAAATAAATATTTGTTCCATGCTCTGGCCAAGCAACAGGAGAGACTTTGGCTTTGTGCCATCTTTCTGAACTTCCAGAGATTTACATTGGCAGGGAATAAGCAACACCTGCTCCGCAACACCAGGACCCACTGTATCTCTAGGACCCATTGTTTTTTATTGTTGCACTTATAAAGCATCATGTAAATTGATGGTGCAATATAAATAAATGATGATGATGATGATGATGATGATGAAAACAACAACTACTACTACTGAAATATGCAATAAAACAATATTAAATGTCAAAATCTGGTTTGTTTGTTTGTTTGCCGATAATCTCAATATAGGGCCTGGGAATGGAGTAGAGTCTCCTTCCTTGGAGGTTTTTAAACAGAGGCTGTATGGCCATCTGTCGGGAGTGTTTTGATTGTGTCTTCCAACATGGCAGAAGGGGGTTGGACTAGGTGGCCCTTGGGGTCTCTTCCAACTCTATGATCCAACAGTAGAATATACTGCCTTGGGAGTGTGGTGGAGTCTCCATCTTTGGAGGTGTTTAAACAGAGACTGGATGGCCATTTGCCAGGAATGCTTTGAGTGTATCTTCCTGCAGGGCAGGAAGGGGTTGGATTGGATGACCCTTGGGAGTCTCTTCCGACTCTACAGTGATGGTTTGATGAGGATGAAAAGGTAGGTGAGGGCCTGGATGGATGGCCATCTGTTGGGAGTGCTTGGATCTGGTCTGGATAGCCAACTGTTGGGAGCGCTGGATGGGCAGAAGGGGGTTGGACTGGATGACCCTTGGGGGTCTCTCCCAACTTTCTATTGATGATTCTATCAGGATGAAAAGGTGGGAGAGGGCTTGGGCAGGGCCACCTAGGGTTGCATCGGTGCTGCCCCGTCCCTCGGAGCTCCGCCGGGCGGAGGTCGAAGGAGACGCGCCCGGGAGGAGGATGCGCAATTGCGCATCCTCCTCCCGGGCGCGTCTCCTTCGACCTCCGCCCGGCGGAGCTCCGAGGGACGGGGCGCTGCCAGCTCGGGGAGCTCCCTTGCCCGCCTCGCCCTTCCTCCCTCCGCGGCTCTCCTCCAATGAGCCCCGGCCAAGTCAGGCTGGGGAAGCCCGGTGCGCAATGGCGCGCCCCTCCTGGCCCTTCCCTCGGCAGGGCGCGCCGCCCGTCCGGGGAAGAAGGCCGGCCAGGGCCGGCGAGGGGCGGAGCAGGAGGCAGGGCCGGCCGGCCAAGCCAGGGCTCGCTTCGCCCGGCCCGCCCGGAGGAGCCAGTCGCCCCTGGGCCACGCCACGCCGCGCCATGCCGATGCGCGCAGCTCCTCTCCGGCGGCCGCTGCGGCTGCTACTCTTCCTCCTGGCCCCCTGCGCCTGGGCGCTCCCGCCCTCGGCCGAGCAGCGCTGCTTCTGCCAGGTGAGCAGAAATAATAATAATGATAATAATAATAATAATAATAATAATAATAATAATAATAGGCATGGTTATGGCTTTGACTTTGGATAGCATGTGAATGGCGAGTGGATTGATGAGATGGTGGATAAGGAGAGAAGGAATTAATAGTAAGGATGATGGCTTCGATTTTGGATAGCATGTGAATTGATGAGATGGTTGATAAGGAGAGGAGGGATTAATAACAAGGATGATGGCTTTGACTTTGGATAGCATGTGAATGGCCACTGAATTGATGAGATGATTGATAAGGAGAGGAGGGATTAATAACAAGGATGATGGCTTTGACTTTGGATAGCATGTGAATGGCCACTGAATTGATGAGATGATTGATAAGGAGAGGAGCTATTAATAAGAAGGATGATGGCTTTGACTTCGGATGGCATGTGAACGGCCACTGAATTGATGAGATGATTGATAAGGAGAGGAGCTATTCATAATAAGGAGGATGGCTTTGACTTTGGATAGCATGTGAATGGCCACTGAATTGATGAGATGATTGGTAAGGAGAGGAGCTATTAATAACAAGGATGATGGCTTTGACTTTGGATAGCATGTGAATGGCCACTGAATTGATGAGATGATTGATAAGGGGAGGAGATATTAATAATAAGGATGATGGCTTTGATTTTTGTGAAGTCGAAGGCTTTCACAGCCAGCATCCATAGATTTTCCTTGGGTTTTTTCCCCAGGCTGTGAAGCTGTGTTCTGGAAGAGTTTGTTTCGTCTGCATCTGTGGCTGGCATCTTCAGAGAATGGTTGGGTAGGAGTGTGTGTGTGGGGGTTATATGCTGTGAACCCATGTTGGGGAGGATATATAAATTTGTGTATTTGAATGGTTAGTTGCTGGGTATAGAAATGCAAGGATGATTAGTCTCTGTTTGGCTAATGGTTGGTTGATGGCCCACTAACCACTGGAAAACCTCCTGTCCCTGGGTGGAATTCCCCTGCAAGTGCTGAGTTTGTATTCCACTGCTTTTCAAAACTGGAAGCCAGGTTCCGTTCACTTCTAGGGCCTCCTCTTTCCTGTTGAAGTTGTCCAAGTGCCCGTGGACCTCAATAGCCTCTCCGCGCACCCCTACATGACAGCTGTTGGCCTGTCCAGAACCCCTGTGCCTTCAAATAACATCTCATGTCCAGGTTGGTCTACAGCATGTCCCGCTACCACCAACCCCCTGGCTGGCCCAGTCTGCAGTGTCTCCCATGTTCCCTGACCCACGCCTGCACACTGCATTCAGTGGTCCCCATGCAAACCCATCCACAGCTACATGGTATGTGGTAAATTCCTGCAGCTGTGAGAGGGTTTCTTTTGTCCTTCGCTGAGCGTAGCATTTCTTGGATTTTCTTAATAATAAGGATGATGTCTTTGACTTTTGATAGCATGTGAATGGCGAATGAATTGATGAGATGATTGATAAGGAGAAGAGGGATTAATAATAAGGATGATGGCTTTGACTTTGGATGGCATGTAAATGGCGAGTGAATTGATGAGATGATTGATAAGGAGAGGAGGTATTGATTTAATTTATCTAGAAAAACAATCAGATAGAAGCAGGAGGTCAACTTTAATGGGGTTGGGAGGGAGGGATGGGATGAAATTGGTATGTTTGTCATGTTATGGGGTTTTGTTGGGAGAGGTTTTTTTTCTTCTTTACACTTCCTGCACTCTGCATATGCTTAGAGGAGGCAGTTGCCTTCAGTGAGGAGGATCAGGTAGGCAATGGATTTTTAAAGCAACAGCAGGGGATTGGACTAAATGGCCTTTGTGGTCTCTTTCAACTCTATGATTCTATGGTAGGATGTTTGGGATGGATGGAGGCCTTTTGGAAATAGGGTCAAACTCCTTTGGGTTGCAGTTTGTTGACTGTCACTTCCTCCTGTGATGGTTTTGTCCCCTGAGCGTTATGGCACCTGCTGTGGTAGAGCTGGTTTATTGTTATTATTTTTTACTAGCTATACTCGGTGTAACATACACCGTTATCTGCATATATAAAACGCTTCAGTATGATTCTATGTTTCCATTCCTATTTTGCTGATTGGCCACTTAGGAAACATGTCAAGAGTACGATAATTTGACGCATTAATATATAACCTTTCAAATCAACTATGATGGCTAATTTCATACCTAGAGTCCCTCTGCCACTGCCATGCAACTGCACGTACACACACACATACCACACAACACACACACACAACACACTACATGTACACACCATGTGCGCCAGGAATGAGAGCCCCTCCGCTGCCGCCATGCAACCACATGTACACACATACCACATGCACCAGGACATGAGAGCTCCTCCACCACTGCCATGCAATCACACATATACACACAAACACCACACTGAACACCATACACACACACTACACACATACACACACCATGTGCAGCAGGATGCGAGATCCCCTCCACCACTGGCATGCAACCATGCATACACACACCACACTACACACACACCACGCATGCCAGGATGCGAGAGCCCCTCTGCTGCCACCATGCAATTGCACAAACACACAAACTCCCCACACTACACGCACATCCTACACTTCACACACACACGCCATGTTACACATACACACGCAACCCACACGTGGCAGGATGCGAGAGCCCCTCCACCGCCATGTTTAGAAAGGACTTGAAGTTTCCCACATGTTTCCACCCCAAGGCCAAAGAGGAAGAAACTGCTGCAGACAGCACAGAAGGCCCAGGGCGCAGCTACAGATAGTGCCCAGGGCCCAAGAGGCCAGGCAGCACAGAAAATATCCAGGCAGCACAGAAAGGCCCAAAGCCCCAGGCTGCACAGAAAGGCCCCATCCCCAGGTAGCATAGGGCCCAAGCCCCAAGGCTCCAGGCCCCACAGAAACGTAGGACAAGAGGAAAAAGAAGAAAGAAGAGGGTGGGGGACACATAGAAAGCAGCATTATTTCCCCCCATGCATGCATCTTAAGAAAGCAAGGGGAGCTGGCTGACTATTTAGTTCCTGCAGCTCAACAGGCAAAGATGTGGCTGTAGGCCAGGGAGGGGCTACTGAAAAATACCACCAAGCTGCTGATTGGCCGGCCAACAGAGCACCACGATTGGTTGGGTATGTTTCCCAAGCAGCCAATCAGTACACCGGGAATGGCAACATACCCAAGAGAATTATATATAGAGATTGTTAAAAATGTATGGATTTAAAAATGTATCAGCTTAGAAAAACGTAAAACAATTTAAAGATTTTAAAAGAGTGAGAAGTATTTTTAAGGCCCCCCAAAAGGTCAGTTAGACACTTGGACATTTGTGTTGTGGTAAAGTATCTGGAATGTCCCTTTGAAACTTTCTTGGTAGACCCAAAGGGCAAGCTGTTTATCCTAATTTCTAACAGCATCCCCCACAACTTGAATATGGAAAATAATGTTGCTGGACTGCCTCACAGGGTTGTCAGGGTGACAGCAAAGAGGAATATAGATGAAATATTTTTGGACACCTAAACCCACTACATACATCTCTTTTAAAAAACGATCAATGCTGCAATCTTATAGTACATAGTATTTTGAGTGATAAGGAAACATGTAGACTTATGTTTTAAATAGGTGTGTTATTTATTTATTTTATTATACCCTTCTTCTCACAGCTAACTGTTTGCCATAAAGAACTTCCCTCTTTCCTTTTTTGCCCAGAGAAGGACATTTTAAACTGGTTGGATGGAATATTTGTAAAGTGTGTTGATACATCACTGTTTCAAATGTTGAAAGCTTTGTTGAATCTTCTGTCCATTGGATCACAGGTGGATAAGTATTATCTTTCCAGTACTGGAGTGTCAGTCTTTTTGTAGTCAAGAGGGCATGGAAGATCCATTTCCACTGACCATGTGCTCCATTTGTGTGTTTGTGCCTTCAAGTCACCTGTTGACTTATGGTGACCCCATGAATGTCGTGTAGTTTTCTTAGGCAAGGAATACTCAGAGGTGGTTTCACCAGTTCCTTCCTCTGAAATCTAGCCTACAGCACCTGATATTTGTTGGAGGTCTCCCAATCCAAGTACTAACCAGGGCTGACCTTGCTTAGCTTCCAAGATCAGATGGGTCAAAATAATCTGAACGGCATGCGAACATACGGCAATCTGTTCATATGAAAATGCGCATAAATACGTGTCATTTGGAAGGGGGCCAGCCAAATCCACCCTCCACTTCCTTAACCTTGAAAGAAGTATGAGTGTTCTGCATCGGACAAAAATGTCCATCTTATTCTGTAGGGGAACCTACAGGTGTAGAGGTCGCCTCCCAATAGTAAGTGTACAGGTTACTTACAACCTGTAAGTGTACAGGTCCCCCCCAATAACCCCATCAATATTTATATTCCCATCAATATTTGACTGAGTTGTATAGGAGAAAAATCATAGAATCATAGAGTTGGAAGAGACCTCCAGGAAGAGACCTCCAGGGCCATCTAATCCAACCCCCTGCCATGCAGGAATACCCAATCAAAGCATTCCTGACAGATGGCCATCCAGCCTCCTTTTAAAACACATACTTTCTCCTGTCCTACTTGCAAAGTGCTTTATTGACAGAAAGTTTCAGGATCAATCACATGACTAATGAGGTTTGCAGGGTTAGAACCTGGTTTTCTAGTATCTCTCCAAACAGATGGTAGTACCTGGTGTTGGTTACATGCTATGAGAAGAAAAAAAGTAATAGTTATGCTTACCTGAACTGGGGAAACTTTTCTGTTTGGGTGACAGCATTTTTCACTCTCTGGTTTGGGTGAGGTTTGCACATTCCTCATTGCTCCTTATTACAGAATCCATGGAAATATATTCATCTGATATGGATGAGATAAAAGGGAGAGTCCCAAAAGCAACATCAGGAAATTGGAAGATCACCCTCCTTTCCCTGTTGCTGTTGCTTCCTTTCTTAACACCCCTGAAAGTGATTCATTAACAGATCCTGTCTGATCTTGGAAGATAAGCGGGGTCAGCCCTGGTTAGTACTTGGACTGGAGACTGCCAACGAATCCCAGGTGCTGTAGGCTATATTTTAGAGGAATGAACTGGCAAAACCACCTCTTTGAGTGATAGTCCAAAAAGAAGAACCTTCCCCAAGCCCAGATGGACTGCCAAAGAATACCAGGTGCTGCAGGCTCTATTTCGGAGGAAGGAAATGGCAAAACCACCTCTTTGAGTATTTCTTGCCTAAGAAAACCCTATGAAATTCATGGGGTCACCATAAGTCAGCAAGCGATTTGAAGGCACCTACTCTGCTTTGGACTAAAAAAATACCTCTGCTGAACCTGGCTTTGAAACCAGATCAGAGTCCTGTTTAAGCAAGACCTCGTGTTCTGGGAATTGTAGTCCAAAAAAACTTAACTTTTTCAAGTTAACTTATGGGCAAATGCATGCATTTGAAAGAAGAAGAAGACAAAAGCCAACTCCTCTGGGACATTGGTGGGTGGTAGGTTGATAAATTGCTGCAAATTGAGAACTTGTTTAGAAAGTTGGCAGTGGTTGGCTTTCAGCTAGGAAGAAACTGAATAGGATTTGCATACCACTTTCATTTTGACAACTCCCTTTTAGACTACGTGCCACAAAGCCATCCCTGAAATCTCCTTGCTAGGAAATAGCCATGCTTAGAAATGTTGGTTTTCTGAGCTGAGTTTCCTGGCTATTGCCTCATCATTTGACCTCTCTGAAGCAAGCAACAGCATGACCGAAATAAATGATCTGAACACTCCCTTTGAATGACAGCCTCCAGTGGGAAACACTTAACAATAATAAATAAACTAGAATCTAGGCTAGAAAGTTGAATTCATTTGAGAGCTTGGAAAGATCTGTTTCAGATGACAGCTGACAGACTCCCCAAGCCATGCAAGTTAGGGATGCTGAGAGTTTTAGTCCAAAAATAACATTTCCAAGTTCTGATTCATTTGTACTCAGCCATTTTTACAAAGTAGCCATAAAGCAGCATGTGTTAAAAAGTCAACAAATGTTATGTAGTATACCAGTCGTTCTTAACCTGTGGTCTGCGGACCCCCAGGGAGCCGCAATGACCTCACAGGGGGTCTGCGACAGCTTAAAGACTGCTTGGCTCACCTTCTCCCCACAGTGGAGCAGCCACGTGACAGGAGCCAAGGCAAAGATGGCTGGATGGCTGGCTTGGCCTGCGCATTGCCATTCAATCCGCTCCAGGCACAAAATTGCAGGAAGTAGCAGGAGAAAAGTCTTGCCTCCCCCTCCAGTGCCTCTGAGGGAAACTTTAATGGGTGATGTAATTATACTATTATTATCATCAGGTATTCTTATTATGGTTTTAAATCATCAGTTAAGTCTTGGGGATTTGCAGCAACAAAAGATATTTAAAGGGAGTCTCTGGTAAAGAAAAGATTAAGAGCCACTGTGGTATACAATAAAAAAGCAACCTCAAAATGTAAATCAGAATAAAATCAAACAGCAGTTTTAGAAATTAGTAGAGAAAACAGATTTTATTTTTTTTACAGACTGCATAAGCCTTAAATCAAAATGATGTCTCCTTCTATGGAAGTTTTTGAACAGAGGCTGTTGTGAATGCTTTGATTGGGTATTCCTGCATGGCAGGGGGTTGTACTAGATGGTCTTTGGGGTCTCTTCCAACTCTATGATTCTATGATTCACGTTCTGTCAGAATGCAGACTATACTATGGTAGGTGGGCAAGAAGGTGTTTGTCTCTCTCCAGAGGCCATTCCAAATCATGGCTGCCATAACTAAAAAGGCCCCCTCTGATATATGTATTTGCGTGAGTGTATGTGTCTTCAAGTCACCTGTTGACTTATGACGACCCCAAGAAGTTCAGAGGGTTTTCTTAGGCAAGGAATACTTATAAGTAGTTTTGCCAGTTCCTTCCTCTGAAATACAGTAGGACCCCCGTATCCACTGATTCATTATTTCTCCTCTCTCTCTCTGGCTCTTATTCACAAACAAAGATTCAGGAAGGTCTCATCCCGTTCCTTCAAGTCATTTCCAACTTACAGGGACATGAAGGCAAGCCTATCATCATCATCATCATCATCATCATCTTTTATTTCTCTCTCTCTCTCTGGCTTTTTCTTTGCAAATGAAGATTCAAGAAGGACTCATCCCACGCTTTCTGCAAGCGCGCTGATGACTAAAAAGGCCAATCCCAGATAAACAAGTCCGGTTGCAAAAAGCACAGCAGAAGGTCTCCTTGGGTGATGTTTCTGGGTTGTGATTCTTTCTGCGTTGTCGTTTCTCTTCAAGACTTGTTCGTCGTGAGTTCTCAAATAAGGCTGCAGCATTGTGGATAGTGCATCTCCATGCCTCCCAATGTGAGGCCAGGGTGGACTACTGTTGGTGATCAATTTGGCCGAGCCTGAGATGTTGTTTCAGGGAGTCTTTGTATCGCTTTTTTGGAGCACCCCTCTTATGCTGACCCGTGGCGAGTTCACTGTAGAGTACTATTTTGGAGAGGCGATGGTCCTCCATCCTAGAAACGTGCCCTGCCCAGCGCAGCTGTGTTCTCAATATCATGGCCTCAATGCTGGTGATCCCTGCTTGCTCAAGGACAGCAACTTTCGTCACATAGTCAGTCCAGTGTATATTTTGGATTGTGCGTATACAGTGCTGATGAAAGCGTTTGAGGAGTCGTAAGTGTTGGTGATAGGTGACTCATGTTTCACACCTGTAAAGGAGAATAGACAGTACAATGGCTCTATACACATTGATTTATTTTTATTCATATCTACAGATTCAATTATCCATGGAATGCAACACAGCACACCTACCATAGAGTCTTCCTACAAAATGTGTCCTTGCTAGCCATTTTCTAGGTCCTCCAAGCCAACTCTATGGTATTTTAAACTGGAAGTCCCATTATTTTCAATGGTGTTCGCTATTATCCACGGTTTTCAGACTAGCAAAGTTTTATTTGGCATAAACGTTCACCCATGTCATCAGATGCCTCGAGTGTGATAATGCCAGTGTTGTCATTCTTGAATGCAACTTAATTGTTTTGTTCAGCTTTTTTTAAAACCCAGTTGCCTGTTTATTCAATAGGTCACTGGTCATCTAGATGATTGTACCTGCGATGTCGAAACGATTGATACCTACAACAATTACAAGATTTTCCCCAGGCTGCAGAAACTTCTAGAAAATGATTATTTCAGATATTACAAGGTAATTTTTTATTATTTATTCTCTAGTCCCTACCCCTCATACCTGGTAAATCTTTTCCAAAAATGCATGCTTGCTTTAATGCAGAGCTTGTGAACATGGTGTCCTCCAGATATTATTGGTTTGCAACTTATTTTATCTCTTACAAGTGGCTTATGGGAGCTACAGTCCTGTGAACTATGGAGGGTCCACCTGTTCCCCAGCCCTGATTTAACAGAAGGCACATTGTACACCCAAAACGGCAGTGGGAACCATGGAGCCTCCCAGGTGTTGTTGGACTGTAGCTTCCAGCAGCCTTAACCCAGCATAGCCAATAGTGATGAATGCTGGGAGTTGTAGTCCAAGAACCTGAGCAGGGCCATATGATTTCCACTCCAATCTAGAAGTAGGTTATTTGTTTTCATGTTCTTATGAGTCATAAGATGTGGTTAGTGTGATGGTATTACTGGTTATCATCTGAAACTTCCTCTTATGTCCTTGAGAGAGAGAAAACATGTTAGAAAAACTTCCAGCATTTAAATTAGAATAGACCCACTGAATTGCTTGCTGAACAGTAAGCCAAAATGTATGTAAGTTTCATAGATTCAATGAGTTTATTTGTGCTGGGTGTCATATTTGGACTGAGGCCCTGTCGTATCTTGTAAACCTTGTGCTGGACTTCAAAGAAACTGTTCCGTTTATTTCCAAATAACAACCATGAAACAGCTGATTACTTAGACCAATTTTCCAAATAAATATTTTTACTTTTGATGTTGAGATGATATGGGCTGGGGATGATGGGGGCTGCAGTTCAACACCTTTGTAGGATGTTTGGTGGTGGAAGGCTGCTTTGCATCTTGATTATAAAGTAGCTGCAATGGGATATGTGTGTGTGTGTTGCAGCCTAGGGTAACAGATCCCTGCCCCAGGGACCTTACAGACTAAAACCAGGGTGGGAATCATGCTGCTTTCCAGATGTTGTTGGACTGCAACTCCCAGCAGCCTTAGAATGTTGGGGACTGCAGTCTAACAACAATTAATAGGTTACATGATTCCCACCTCTGGCCCAGGGAGCATTTGATGCAGATGATACAATGGAAGAACAGGGAGCGAAGTAGAGTAAGCAGGAGAAGAATGTGCTTTTATTTTCATTGCAGGTTGGATTTGAGGTAGGACTTGAATAAAGTGGATAACTCAGTCTTTCCTCCTTCCTTTGGGTCACTTTCCTTTTTTTCCTTTCTGTATTAAAAATACCTCCCCCTCCACATCTTGTCATCTCTTCAGGTTAATCTGAAGAGGCCTTGTCCTTTCTGGAGTGACAGCAGCCACTGTGGGATCAGAGACTGTGCTGTACAGCCATGTCCAACTGTAAGTGCCAAAAACCTTGTACTCTTTCATAGTATCATAGAACTGGAAGGGACCACAAAGGCTATCTAGTCCAACTCCCTGGTATGCAGGAATACACAACTACAGCACTCCTGACAGATGCTCATCCAACCTCTGTATAAAGACCTACGGAGATGAGGAGTCCACTGCCCTCCGAGGCAGTCTATTCCACTGTTGAACACCTCTTAGGACATTATCACACAAGGGTTGTGCAGCATGATTGCAGCTGTATAACAGCATCTATGGCCGTACTGTGTCGCATGATGTTGTCTCGGTCCTGTTGCCAGTTTGTATTCAACTCATCATTGGAGCACAAGTTTTCATTGACGGGGAAATCCCATCCATGATTGCCAATATTGCTATTGATCCGCTGTTGGTCCAGTGTGACAGGTCTCTTTTGGTTCAGTTCTGGGATGTGTGCAGTCACGTGGTATGAGGGGCCTGATTTTCCTCCTCTTCCCCTCCTGCTGGCTATTCCAAAGCAGGCTTATTCCATGCTTATTTGGAAAAGCGATTGAGAGAGGGGAGAAGAGGAGAATAAGGACCCCTCATTCCGGGACTGAACTGAAGACTGTTGCACCAGGGGCAGCAGCGAGACATAAGACTGGTGTGATAATCACTTTAGAGTAAAAAGGTCCTTTCTAATGTATAGGTGGCAACTCTTTTCTTTGTAATTTGAATCCATTGGTTCATGTTCTAGTCTCTGGAGCTGCAGAAAACAAGCTTCCTCTGTCTTCTACACAGCACCCCTTCAAACAGTTAAAGTTAGCTCTCATGTTGCTTCTGTCTTATCTTTTCCAAGCTAGAAGCATTAGCAAAACTGCTTGGTATTGCCTAGTTGGCCTACAAAAGACTTGAGGCCAGTGCTGGGCTTTTGCAATATGTATTTCAACAGTTTACCTTCCCTCTGGCATTTTGCATGCAGTTCTGTTTCCAACCGCAAACTCAGATAAAAGAGGAATTGCATCTCTGTGTTGAGCAGAATGTTCTGTCGGTTCTACAGTTGTAGGCATGTGTCCCTGGGTGTTTCACATGAACTGCTTGGGAGGCTATATGTGCTGATACCATCCACCACTGGAACCACATACTGCCTGTTGTGTGCACTGGCTGTTTGTGAGACTTAATTCTTTTTGTATGCAGATTTTATGTATTGATTTCATTTCTAGCTCTCAAAACTGGGGCTGAGGCTCACAACAAGATTTTTTTAAAATATATTTTTATTAACACACACACATACAACATAAAAAGGAAAGAAGAGAAAAAAACATGACACATATTTAATTTTTTATGCATTAAAAACATATAGACAAAAACAACAAAAAAACCCACCACAAAACTTGACAACCCAGCTAGACTGCTAGTGTCTCCCCCCTCGACTAATGATTCTATTCCACTATTAAAGTAATCTTATATTATCTTATAAGTGATTACCATTAAGTGAATTCCCTGAAACAACATCTCAGGCTCGGCCAAATTGATCACCAACAATGGTCCGCCCTGGCCTCACATCGGGAGGCATGGAGACGCACTATCCACAATGCTGCAGCCTTATTTGAGAACTCACGCCGAACAAGTCTTGAAGAGAAACGACAACGCAGAAAGAATCACAACCCGGAAACATCACCCAAGGAGATCCTCTGCTGTGCTTTCTGCAACCAGACATGTTTATCTTGGATTGGCCTTTTTAGCCATCAGTGCGCTTGCAGAAAGCGCGGGATGAGTCCTTCCTGAATCTTTGTTTGCGAAGAAACGCCAGAGAGACCATTAAGTGATCGCATAATCCTTCTATCATAAATTAAACCCATACTATCTTAAAAAGCCTAAAATTGATATATACCCCTTACATTGTTGCAAAAAAATGTATAAACAGCTAACAATCTTTTTAAAAATTAACCAAAGATTTCTCTTTAATCAACATTGTCAGTTTATCCATTTTAGCCAAATCGCATATCTTGATCAGCCAGGAATTGATGTCTCTCTCCACTTCTGGGCGTATAAAAATCTTGCAGCTGCTTACAACAAGATGAAAAGAAACCCAGATATCTGTTTGGTGTTGTTGTGTGTTGTCAAGTCAGCTTTGTCCTTCTGTAGCAGGTGTGGAAAAGTCTGGCAGCTCTGGGAGAAAGTTTTCTCCCATTGTGCTTCATGGGAGTTGTAGTCCTCCTTATCCATATGGAACAGAGTGAACATTGGAGAGAGTTCCTGTCCCTTTAATGGTTGTGTAGTGGAGGGATTTTTTTAGTCATCAGTGTGCTTGCAGAGAGTGCGGGATGAGTCCTTCCTGAATCATCATTTGGGAAGAAAAGCCAGAAAGAGAGAGAGAGGAGGGAATTTCAGCAGGTGTTGCTTGACATGTAACCAGGTAACAAGCAACAAGCAACCCTCCCTTATCTGGAATTCCGAAATCCCAAATATTTCAAAATCCAAAATTGTCCACATGGGTGGTTGAGATAGTGATACCTTTGCTTTCTGATGGTTCAGTGTACACAAACTTTGTTTCATGAATAAATTATTAAAAACATTGTGTATAAAATTACCTTCAGGCTATGTGCATAAGATGTATATGAAACATAAATGAATGTCATGTTTAGACTTGGGTCCCATCTCCAAGCTATCTCATTATGTATATGCAGGTATTCCAAAATCTGAAATTTTTCAAAATCCAAAATACCTCTGGTCCCAAGCATTTTAGATAAGAGAGACTGAACCTGTCTAGGAGCTGTCCCTGGTTTTCACTCTGGCACCCTAAGCTATGGGACAAGGCTGGGATGCACAGATGATATTGGTTGTAAATATTTTTGGAAGAAGCAGGGGATAATAAAGGGAAAGACTGTGATGTGTTTCCCTCCAGTTCCTGTTCCACATACCTCCCACAGCAAACTTAATGGCTGACTAGGGAGTTAGAATCCCATCTTGAGAGAAAGGCAGGATATAATTCCAATCAATCAATCAATCAATCAATCAATCAATATTTTTACTCTTTGACTGGGAAATTAATTAAACACAATAGGCGTTGACCTTGTAATTTCTGTTTCCAGGATGAAGTCCCTGGTGGAATTAGAGCAGAGAGTTATAAGGTAAGAAATGGTGGGATTTGGAGAAAAATTGGTTTACTGTGGGGGTGGGGAAAGTTTAGCACACAAATGCATCTGTCCCCATATCCCTATTTTTTAGGGGGCATCCACACTAGACAAATAATACCAGTTGAAACTGGATGATTTGCCATGGCTCCTTCCTATGAAATCCTGGGGTCTGTATTTGGTGAGGCACCAGCACTTTTTGGCAGAGAAGGCTAAAGACCTTGTAAAACTACAAATCCCAGGATTCCATAGGAAGGAGCTACGCAAATAATCTAGTTTCAACCTGGATTATTTGTGTAGTGTGGCTTCCCCCTTAGCCTCCCCAGCCTTGTGGGAGACCCCCAAAGCATCCAGATCTCCCAAAATTTAAAAGAAAAAATGGTCAAAAATTACTCAGATTTTACTCCCAAATTACCCAAACTGTTGCAAAAATAAAAACGATGGTTTGGGTCAATTTGACCCCCCACAAACCCAACCTCCCCATGGCTGATTTTTGCTCACAACCAGATGGGACATTACATCACTGCTGGTTCATCCAAAATCCAACAGTGTGGTTTGCTGGGTGGTGTCTGAGGACAAAAATTTTACCTCACCCCTTGGTGCGGTGGCCCACCTTGATTCACAACTGTGGGCTGGTTTTGCATATGTATCCGATTTTAAAGAGCAAGAAGGAAGTAAGGAAGAAGAGCATGTTCTTGTGATGGTAGCCTAGCAACCAACCAGGCCCAATTTCGTCTGAAGTATTGGGTAAATTTTACCTGATTTATTTTATTCAATACATTTATGTACAGTATGACCCCTGTATCCATGGGGATATGTTCCTAGACTTACCATGGATACTGGAAATGACAGATAATAGCAAACCCTATTAAAATGAATTACTTCCAGCCCAAGCATACCATAGAATTGTGCTGGAGGTCATAGAAAATGCCTAGAGAGTCATGCTGGAAGACCTAGGAGCTTCTCTAGGCATCTTCTATGTCCTTTAACACAACTCACTGGTCAGTTTCCAGCAGAAGCATACCATAGAGTTGGACTGGAGGACCTAGAAGATGCCTAGAGAGACCATATTTTTTCAGACATAAGTAAGTGAATCCATGGCTATGGATCCCGCAGATATGGGGTCATATGGTAACAAATTATTGTAGGTATTTCCAGAGTGAGGAACACATCACACCTATCACCACACATGCCAAATTTCGCCAAATTTCACCAAATCCATCCCCACTGATGTGTGTTGTTCCAATTCCGCCAACTCTCAGGCTGTGTTGTTATTTAGGGTTGCCAGAATGAAAACTGGAGACTGCTTCTGTCCTTTAATGGTTGTGTAGATGAGGGAATTTCAGCAGGTGTTGATTGTTACCTGGTTGCATGACAAGCAAGACCTACTGAAATTCCCACTTCTGTGAAGCCATTAAAGGGGCAGGAGCCTTCTCCAGTTTATACTCTGGCAACCCCAGTTGATACTGTTGGCTTAGTCAGGGGAGAGAACCAACATGGCCACTTTCCTCAGGTTCAGCTTGTTTTGAGAATGGGTGAATGCCATACCCCGTGATAGTCACTTCTAATTTTACCAACGTTGACATTGCTTTATAGTATTCAGAAGAAGCCTACACTTTTGCTGATGACTGCGAAAAAGCAGAGAGACTGGGAGCTGTTGACGAATCATTGAGGTGCCATTTCTCCTTCTTGGTAAACCAGGGTAGCCTGTAAAGTGGGGTTGGGCTCTCTTTACCTCAGCTGTTGTGAAGACATTTCCTTAAGCTTCCTTCTCCCCACACCCTGCCCCAGGGACACTGATTCAGGGCTCAATAATTTATTTCAGGGGACCATTCAGCAGAAGTAGCTGTGGGCTTGGAACTAGCCATGGCTGGTGGCGTCCTGTCAGTGGGGGCAGTGAATCTGCCCCCCCCATTTACTCCGAACTGTACGAACTGTCTTACACTGTTGAACCTATTTTGAGAATAGGGCTCAGCATCTTGGATTGCAATTTTAAAGGTCCAGCTAAAACCCAGAGTTGATTCATTGCTCCGCTGACAGAGAAACCAACAGCAACTGGTGCTAGAACACATTACTATAAGTGATACTCCTCATCTTCTTTATTTTTTCAGTGGTTAGTTTCTGCTTATCTGTTAAAAGCAGCAAGCAGGGTTGATTGTTAACATTAATTCTCAGTAACTATGGTTGCAGGAGTGTAAACTGGAGACAACTTCTGTAGCCTTACTGGTTGTATTCAAAGACAGATAAGTGTTAGTTTGGAATATCAGTATGCAAAGGGATTTTGTAGCACCTTTGAGACTAATTGAGAGAAAGAAGTTGGTAGCATAATCTTTCATAGATGCAAGTCCATGAAAGCTTATGCTACCAGCATCTTCTGGTTAGTCTCAAAGGTGCTACAAGATTCCTTCAGGATTGTGTAGAAGAGGATATTTCAGCAGATGTTGCTCGTCATACAACCAGGTAAGAAGCAACACTTGCTGAAATACCCTATTCTATACAATCGTTAAAGGGACAGGGCCCTCTCCAGTTTTCACTCAGGTATCATGCCAGTAACGTATTACTAGCATCTTATTTCTCTCTATATACGTATTAAAATACAAAACATGTCCCCAAACTCATTCCTAGTAATATTTTGAAGTAATGAGTAAATGTTACTCTTTCCACCAAAAAACATTATTGGCATTCATAATTGTTCTATTATTGTATTAATATCAAGTAATGACATTGCTCACTTGTTGCCCCCAGTGAAAGGCATCACAAGCCATGGTGTTGTGTCCAGTTTCAGTTGTTGACCAAGGTGTGTGTGTGTAGAAGGAAAGGGGGTAGTTGCTGTCACTCAGACTGGTGGAAACAGGGTTACCAGAGTGAAAACTGGAGATGTCTCCTGTAACTTTAATGGTTCTGTAGAAGGGGGAATTTCAGCAGGTCTTGCTTGTTATCTGGGCGACAAGCAGTACCTGCTGAAACATTGAGCAATGGCTGTATCTAGTTGACAGGGATAAAAGTAGAGGTCTGTAGGCAAAACATGTACCAACCAACATCAAATAGCATGTACCTAATTTGCAGTGGGCCTCTGTTTATTCCTTAAAGGAACATCCACTCTGAAATCCCAGAGGCCTAATTTAGAGCAAGCCAGCATGAAGTAGTAGTTTGACTATGACTCTGGAGACCAGGGCTTGAACCCCTGCTCAGCCATGGAAACCCACTGGGTGACCTTGGGTGAGTCATACTCTCTGAGCCTCAGAGGAAGGCAAAAGGCAAGTTCCCTCTGAGTAAATCTTGCCAAGAAAATTCTGTATAGGTTCACCTTAGGGTTGCCATAAGTTGGGGGGTGACTTGAAGGCACACAGCAACAACAACTAATGTGGAACACATAACCAGTGTTCATTGTGTTGAACATTGCAATTGCACGATGAGGTGTCATCCATACATGCTGATCAGTGACCCACATATGTTGAGCTACAGTGGTAAAAGGACTGTATTAATACAAGCAGAGCAGAACTCTGCTGGTAGTTGTTTACACGACACTGGGGCAATGTAGGATCTTGGCCTATGTGCGCAGCAGGATGGGGCATCTGCGGGTTGTTTGTCATGTAACTGTGGTAGGCTTAAGATGCATCTGCACATAATTATAGTAATTTAATTCCATTTTAGCTGCCGTGGCTCCAGGCTGTGGAATCCTGGAATATGTAATTTTCTGAGGTACTTAGACCTATCTGCTAGTGAGCTCTAGGGCTGTTGCTCAGGGGACAGGGAATGCTATAGCCCAGCCACAGTGACAGTGTTCTTGGCCCTTGAGGAGAACATTCTAAATATCCCTCACCAAACTACAAATCTCAGAATTCCATAGGATGGAACCATGACAGTTAAAGCAGGATAATATTCCTGTCACCGTTTAGTGCAAAGACACATTTATTCTCCTGAATATCCCACATCTACTGTATTCTGACCTAAATATAAATGTAGGTACTCATATTCACTGTTGGTGGGAATTTTTTTTTCTTGTTTTCTTTGCAGTGAAGAAACTGCCCAGGCGGTGCTCCGGTGGACCCGGCATGATGATTCTGCAGACAGCTTTTGTGAAGCTGACGGTATTGCTGATTTCTGAGTGCCTGTGCTATTTGACTGTTTAAGCCAGTTGCCATTTTTTTTAAAGTTTCCCAAGGCATAACAGATACACGTCCAGGTAGCCGTATTTATCTCAGGGATTGCCTTGTTATTGTTATGCAAACTTTAAAGAAATCTTCAAACTTAACTGGGAAGAAGAAACAAAACAAAAAGAGAGCATGGGTTAAAGATGTAATTATTGCTGACAAGGTTCTACTTGTGTGTGAGGTAAGCAAGGACATGTTGTTAATGTGCCTTCAAGTTGACTTTGACTGACGGTGACCCTGAGAAAGTGTGATTTCTCCCAAGGTCACCCAGTGGATTTCCATGGCTAAATGCGGATTTGAACCCAGGTCTCATTTCCTCTCAGCCTATGAGGAAAATAGTGGCAAATCTTTGAAGAAATCATGCCAATTTTTTTTTTGACACCAGAAGGAGGAATCCCTAGGTCTTTGATTTTGGCCCTAACATTTCAGGGCTGGGGTGTGTGTTTGACCTGGCAACTGCAACCCAAACCCAATGACTTCTACCCCACTAAGATACCTCACGTTCATCCCAACATTTCTGCCAAACCTTGGTGGAAATTAGTTTCAAGCTTTTGCACTGTCAGGGATTGGACTAGATGGCCCTTGGTGGTCCCTCCCACCTCTAGGATTCTATGAAATAACATGTTACATTTATTTTCCCCAATACAAAGTTATAATTACATCACATTACAATTGTAGCTATCCAGTGAACTTAAACATCAACAACAATAACAACAAAAAGTATTCTAAAAAGATTCCCAGCTCCACTACTAACTTTAAAGAAAACGAAAAGAACTATTACAGATATCTTATCAAAACAGACACACAAAGGCACACACTCATGCCCACTTTGATTTGATTTTGACGCCCAAATCAAAAACTTTCTTTTATATACAGAGATGCAAAAGCATATACAAACCCCATTCTCCCCTCTTACAGAGACATGCAAACATACACTTCCCTTTCTCACATGCACACAAATGCAACAACACACACATACCTCTCCCTCCCTCACACACGCACACTCCCCTCTCTGACATAAATGCAAACACACACCTCAAGATGGCAGGAATTTCCTGGCTTCCTTTTTGATGATCCTCCCCTTCCCCTGACACACAGATATGCACACACACACACACGCATCCAGCCTTCATGGATTCCTTCTGTGCACCGACTTGCTTGCCCTTGATATCTGAATGTCAGACTTTCATGATATATGGGAGAAATAGAAGGTCAGTAAGGGAGCAGGGAGGGCCCAAAAATATTATCTTGAATAAGGGAGATCCTGGGAAATAAGGGAAAGTTGGTCAGTCTACACACAGTATTAGGGCTTTTGGAAGAGTTGAGACCCAGGTGCAGTGCTTATCAAACAATCCTAGCTACAGAGCACATACTCCCTTTTACCGTCAGGCTACATACTCGTTAACCAGTACAGAAAAATGCAAACGCCATTAGCCACAAGATTATACATCAAAATTGAATTTGGCAGGAGAAGGTCACATCCAGGACCGATACTGACAATAATATGGGTGCCAACCCTAGGATGGGGAGGCAGTTTAGGGCAGCAAGAACAACAAATCATTTAAAATTTGGAGTAAAACCTGGAGCCAGTTCACTGCCCCAGTAACATAGGAGTGCTAGTTGCCACTTTCTGAAATGCTATAGCCCAACCACAGTGTTCTTGGTTTCTTGCTGTTTGTTTGTTTACAGGCATTCTATTATGATATTTATCATCTATGTTAAGCTTTAAGGACATTTGAGAAGGCAGTGGTCTTTTAGGGATTAAACCCAAATATAATAATAATTACATCTGTACTGGGAATAATAGAGCATCCATTTTACTATGCTATGCATAGCATAGTATGCATAGTAAAACACAAAGAATACCTACAATAAATTGCTGTAGTGTTACTGTATTTTATATTGCTATGAGTAAAATACCTCTAGGAGCCAGAGTGTAATAGTGATTTGAGTGTTGGACTACAACTCTGGAAATCAGGGTTCGAATCCCTGCTTGGCCATGAAAACCCACAAGGTGACTGTGGGCAAGTTACGCACGCTCAGCCTTCAGAAGACCCTGGGATAGGTTCTCCTTGGGGTCTCCATAAGTCAGAAACAACTTGAAGGCACATAGCAACAATAATACCTCTCTTCTACCTAGAATACTTCCATATCCCACTGTTGGTGCATGCATTACTGGCTGAGAACAGTGCAGTGGTTCACCCTGGGTTTTACTATGAACTTTAAAGGAGCTATCCAAGGTGTTAAACTATACTGACAGAATAGGTTCAGTGTCTTGGATAGGTTGTTGTTTAAAGTTCAGTCTAAAACCCAGAGTGGATTGGCCACTCCACTGATCTGAAAGGTGCTGGTCACCACTAGAGCCATTTTTAATAGCTTGTTTTATTTCCCTTTCTCATCCTCTTCTCTTAATATGGGAACTTTTCTTTTCCAGATATTTACTCTCCTGAGGCTGAGTACGTAGATTTGCGTATCAATCCAGAGCGCTACACTGGCTACAAAGGGCCTGAGGCCTGGAAGATTTGGAACAGCATTTACGAAGAGAACTGCTTCAAGTATGTTTGTTTATTTTTATTCAACAACACTTTTATAATGCAGTCGAACCCCTATATCCGTGGGGGTTTGGTTCCTGGACTTACTGCAGATCTCAGAAACTGCAAATAATAGTGAACCATATTAAAATGAAGGACTTCCGGTAAAAACATACCATAGAGTTGCATTGGAGGATCTAGAAGATGCCTAGAAAGGATGCCTCTCTAGGCATTTTCCAGTGCAACTCTATGGTACGTATCCCTATTTTGTGTCCCACGGATAACTGAAATTGCAGTTATTGGTTCCATGGATAAGGGATCTGACTGTACTGGTTTTATAAAAACCCAAAGTAGTTGAAAATGAAAACAGCTGCAAACATTGTAAAAAAAAATCATAGAACCATAATGAAATAAGTACAGTAATTCATTAAAAACAGTTCATTAAAAACCAGGGGGTATAATTGAAAATATTAACCATCAGAAAAATAGTCAGGAAAATGCTCGAGAAAGCTAGTGTTTAGTTGTCTGTGGAAATATCTCCCTGCTGAAATTAGGAAGCCTGCCTAATCTCAGTAGGGAGATAACCCCAGATGGTGGAGGCTGCAATAGTTACATTTTTTTTTTAAAAAAATGTCATTTATCCTTTAGTGATATTTCTTGGGGTTTTATATTTATGAGTTTAAAAACACTGAAGTCCTCCTTCTCAATTATTGTTAAAAATTCAATTAAGTTAT
Source organism: Gambelia wislizenii (assembly GCA_030847615.1). NCBI lineage: Eukaryota > Metazoa > Chordata > Lepidosauria > Squamata > Crotaphytidae > Gambelia > Gambelia wislizenii. The sequence continues at coordinate 494,487,480 of JAUMIR010000001.1, read as the reverse complement.
TAACAAAGTAACACGATGACACACAAACACCTTTTTGCAAAACAAACAAGAAACACACCAGGGCTTGCATCTTATTTTTCCCAAAAAAATTACCCTTTCAACCCTTGTGTAAAATCTTTGGTTCACAGGTTCATGGCATGAGAAAGTAATAATAAATTCATGAAATGAATAGATCTTCACTATTCAGATAAAGCATCTCTCTTTTAACAAGGTTTTAAATTCCCTCCAACCCCCCTCCCCCCAAACAATTCACTAAAGTCTCTCTCTCTCTGGCTTTTCTTTGCAAACGAAGATTCAGGAAGGTTTCATCCCGCGCTTTCTGCAAGCGCGCTGATGACTAAAAAGGCCAATCCAAGATAAATAGGTCTGGTTGCAGAAAGCACAGCAGAAGGTCTCCTTGGGTGATGTTTCCGGGTTGCGATTCTTTCTGTGTTGTCGTTTCTCTTGTTCGGCGTGAGTTCTCAAATATGGCTGCAGCATTGTGGATCATGCGTCTCCATGCCTCCCGATGTGAGGCCAGGGCGGACCACTGTTGGTGACCAATTTGGCCGAGCCTGAGATGTTGTTTCAGGGAGTCTTTGTATCGCTTTTTTGGAGCGCCCCTCTTACGCTGACCCGTGGCGAGTTCACGATAGAGTACTATTTTTGGGAGGCGATGGTCCTCCATCCTAGAAACGTGCCCTGCCCAGCGCAGCTGTGTTCTCAATATCATGGCCTCAATGCTGGTGATCCCTGCTTGCTCAAGGACAGCAACATTCGTCACATAGTCAGTCCAGTGTATATTTAGGATTGTGCGTATTCAGCGCTGATGAAAGTGTTCAAGGAGTTGTAGGCGATGGCGATAGGTGACCCATGTTTCAGACCCGTAAAGGAGGATAGACAGTACAATGGCTCTATACACACTGATTTTTGTGCTCCGCCTCAGGTGTTTGTTACTCAGCAGGCGTACCTCGCCCAGTCACTAAAGCAAGCAAACTGCAAAAGCAGCAGTGATAATAAGATATCATCAGAACAGAGCAAGGACAGTCCCGGCAGGCATCAAAAGCTTAAAGTTCATTCATAGGAAAAACACCTAAAAGATCTGAGCCTTAAATAAGTAGCAACATTTCTAAGTGGAGCTTTAAAGGCTGTCAGGGTAGGCGCTGAGTAAACAGAGGCAGGGGAGGTGTCTTTCAGTCATGGTGCTACAGCTGAGAAGACCCTGCCATTTTTTGCCACACTCTTCCCTTCTAAAGGTGAGGACAACCCAAGCAGGATAAGGGAAGTCTTAAGCGTTGGGCAGGGTCATACCAGAGGTGGTGCCTGCCTCCCAGCATTTTAATACCTATTTTGAAGAGTGTCCAAATGAGGAGCCAGTGGAAGGAACTAGTGGGTTGCTTCTTGCCACAATTAGTCACCCATTTTTCTGTGCGGTCTGGACTGACAGCAGTTTTGCAGTGAGCTTTAGAGGCCGCTGCATGTAGAGCATGCATCAATTGATAACGGAGATTGTTATCAGGCATGTTATCAGAGAGTAGATAAGAGGCCTATGACTACATCCTGCGATACTAGTCACAGAAGATAATTTGAACATCTGTTGGAAGGGCCCCTCCAGGTTGCACGTTTCATGCTTGAGCAGCACTACACCATGCAGAGCAAGCCAGATCACTTCTTGGCTTTTTGTGGCTGTAACTTGTGCCTCAGAAGAGAGATGAGACAGTACGTTCACACAACATAATTATTACACTGTTATTCCACTTTAGTTGCCTTGGCTGCATCCTAGGGAATTCTGGGATTTGTAGTTCTCTCTGGGATTTGTAGTTCTCTCTGGCTGAGAATTCCATATGCCCCCCCCCCGCTAAACTGCTAACCCCAAGATTCCATAAAATGCAGCCCTGCCAATCAACGTCCTATGGACCCTTGGAATTTGTAGTTTAGAGAGGCATTCAGAATTCTCAGCGAGAGAGCTCTAGTGCCGCCTCAAATGAGAAACCCCAGGATTCCATAAGATGCAGCCATGGCCATGAAAATGGAATCATAGCACGAGAAATGTTAAGTGTGAAAGGGCCCTAAGTCAACTCTGGCCATTTTTTTCTCTTAATCTCTCATTGAGTTTCCTCTGCCCTCCTTTGCCATATAGGGAGAATAATTGTAAGTTTATTAACAGAATTCCTGCAAGGATTGTGGCAAGATAATTAATGTGCATGGGATACTGCCTTGTAGTGGGTCAGACTAGTTTTTTGAAAGCATGTGCTCTACTGGCTGAGGGATTCTGGGAGTTGTAGTCCAAAACTATAGCTTTTCCAGCCTCTGGTACAATTAACAACTTAATGGTTTGCATTTTTGTAGACCGGTTAGAGCTTTTCACATGACCGTCTTCCTGTCATCCTTTGGATGACAAGTTTTTTCTGAATTTAAAGACATAGACAAGTTAGTCTGGAATATCAGGGTGCAAAGGGATCTTGTAGCACCTTTGAGACTAACTGAGACAAAGGAGTTGGTAGCATAAAATTTCATAGCATCATACTACATTCCAGTAACTCCCTCCACCATCCATAGGGTTATCTAGGTACTCACAAAGGCATCTTTCCTCCTGCCTTTGTCTTATTCAACTGAACTTGTCACCTCATCACCATACCCACAGGTTTTGCATTTCTATGGCTATTCACACATAGAGCCTGCTCATAAAGCTCTGTCCCTAGGCACTTCACTCCCTGCATCTGCGGAAGTAGACTTAAGTCTACAAAAGCTTATGCTACTTCTTTCTCACACTCTCAAGGGTGCTGCAAGATCTCCCTGCATTATGTTTTTTTCTGAGTAGTTGATTTTTTTAGATTTTGGGGGTTTCTTTTATCTACTTTATCTACCTGTTATCTACCTTGAATGCTTTCTTTGAAAGAGAAAGGCAGAAATAGAAATTGTGAAATAGAACATTTGTTGTAGGCCATCTTGTGTCCTGTTCTGGGAGAAAGGTGGGATATAAATTACTGTAATTTTTTAAAAAATAAAATAAGTTTAAAAAGACTTCATCTGCCTTTGACTGTATCAGCACTATCTTGTCCTAATTCCATCTGTTTCTTGTATCCAGGTGATTAGGTAGCCAAAAATCAGAGCTTGGAAAAGATACATTTTTGGACTTCAGCTTCCAGTTATTCTTTCTCTCTTTCCCTTCCTTCCTTCTGATCGCCTCTCAACCCACCAGGGTTCCAAGCTAGTGTACTTCAGATAAAAATACTTAAAAGTCTAAATACATGCAAAAAACAAATAAAAACCCCGCATTAAAATAGTTGTGTCTCACAATTGGTCATTCTATTGTGGGAGCTCTAGTTCAAAAAAGGACCTGTTACAAGCTTTGGTGAAAATTGTGCTGTCCTTTCACCCACAGTGGGCACAAAGGGAACTGAAAATACACTTTTAAAAAAAACCTGGATTAGTGGATGGGGAGAGACACCTAATGAAAACCTTGTGTGCTTAAAGAGGCAATGGAATGTCTGACTGTTGGGCGGAGAAAAGCAGCAAACCTGGTGGTAGGTGAAACCGAAAACCATTACCTGTGGAGGCAGGTGTGGCTGACTATTCAGAATAGCCACCAGCAACACCCTATATTAATATTATTTTAGGCAAACCCACTTGTCACTGTATAAATAATAATACCACTGCTGGGTTTGGGTGGGAGTCCTTTTATCTTTCGGCTCTTCAGTTCTGAAAAATAAAATTAAAGCCTTTAAAATAATAGACCAAAGGGAATACTGTATATCACTAAAGGTTCCTGATGGACCACTTTGTCTCCTAGAAGCCTGCACTTGTCCGGTCACAAAATTGTCTTTTGAGGTGCATTCTCTGGTATCCCTACTTTCAAAGGTTAGGCAGGTTGCCACTGAGGGTAGGGCTTTCTCTGTGGTGGCACCCTGAGTGTGGCATGCCTCCCTCACAAACACAAATGTGTGCCTACCACTCTCCCTTTCGGCTTTTAAGCAGGAGCTAAAAATGGTTGTTTCCTCAACCTTTAGATGAGCTGTGTTACTCACTACTGAGAGCCAGTGTAGTTGTAGTGGTTTGAGTGTCGGACTATGACTCTGGAGGCCAGGGTTCAATCCTTGCTTGGCCATGGAAATCAACTGGACGACCTTGGGTGGCTCACACTCTCTCAGCCTCAAAGGGAGGCAGAAGCACAAATCTTGCCAAAACCCCCCAACTCCATGTTAGGTTTGTCTTTGGGTCGCCGTAAGTTGGAAATGACTTGAAGGCACACAACAATAGTTGCTCACTATGGGGTCAGCTGGTATGTTTGAGTTACCGCTCTGAAGAATATGATTGTAGATTGTGTATTTTTCATTCTGAGCCACCTAGGTGGGGAAAAATGAAGTACAAACATTTTAAATAAATAATCCTGACTATGTTTTTTTTTCTTTGTCCCTTAGGCCTCAGTCCATAAAAAGGCCTTTAAATCCATTGACGTCTAGCCAAGGTAAGCTTGACTTCTCTGCAGTAGTGCAGGGGTGGGTGACTGTGAGGTGGTGAAGGGCCACTTCCACCTCCTCAATCTCCCCATGGGCCACAACCTTGCACAGGAAGCCCGGATACCTCTATTTTCCTCTGTAGCCCCTCTCAAAAGGTGACAGGAAATGTCACTATTAAAAGAGGGACTATAGACAAAATATAAGTCCAGTACAACCCTGTATCTGCAGAGGATACGTTCCCAGACTTACTGTGGATACTGTAAATCGAAGGTAATAGCAAACCCTATTAAAATGAATGATTTCCGGTCCAAGCATATGATAGAGTCACGCTGGTGGACATAGAAAATGCCTAGAGAGTTGTGCGGGAGGAGCTAGAAGAAGCCTAGAGATCCTCCAGCACAGCTCTATGGTTAGCTTCCAGTGGAAGCATGCTATAGAATAGCGCTGCAGAACTAGAAGATGCCTAGAGAGGACATATTTTTTTCCAGACATGGATAAGTGAAACTGCAGCTATGGGTCCTGCGGATACAGGGGTCATACTCTATTTGAGAACTGTGCAGGATGCTGAGGTGCTTGTAGAAGTGGGGATAGTCATACATGTTTTCATACCTTTGGGTAGTTTTTGGTGTGCTTTCAGGCCAAAAATTGCCTGGAAACCATGCAATTTTTTTAAAGGGTTGGTTGAGGGGCTTCAGAGGAAGAATTTCACATTCTTGGTGAGCAGAGTTTTGTGCTGGGTGAAAACAGGTTGTGCCAAACAGTACAAGTAAGGTTCATACTCTATGAATTGTGCTCAGCAACATTTTAATGTCTTTGTTTAAATGACATGGTTTGTGCTGCTCCACTCTTGAAGAGTAAAGTAAACTCTGCTCCAGCACCACATTTCCAGTGAATTGATTTTTTTCCTTTCAGCATTTTTCACTGTCCAACTTTCACATCCATCCATAGAAGTCAGAAATACTGGATCCATAGATGATCCTGACTTTGATATTCAGTGTGTATATAATCTGAATACTTTTTAGTGCTAATAGCATCAGTTCTTGTCTTCAAGCAATACAGTCAATTAACCTAGATCAGCATATTATTACTAATTAATTTATTGTTATTATTAATTTTTTCTGAAGCTAATGTAAATTTTCATCTTTTTTAAAAAAATTGAATCTGCAACAGCGACAGGAAAAAATGAAGGTGAGTGTTTCCAGTTGGAGCTTATCATCATCATCATAATCATCATCATCATCATTAATATCCCACCTTTCCCCCAATTTGGGTCTCAAGTGGCTTACAACAGTTAAAAACAAACATAGGCAATTCAAATATTGAAAAGATTAAAATCAATTAAAAAACATAAACCATTTTAAAAACTGTTGCAGAAATCAGGAACAGGAGACCCACAGATTGGAAAGTAAGTTTTATTACACCGGTGGGCCTGACTGGAATACCTTCCAAAGAGTCAGAGCCAAGGGCTATGGCTACAGAATACTTTTATACAGTTTTGACAGTATGCAAAGAGCAATCCCTCCTCCCTCTCTCTGATGTCAGCAACGTCTCTTCCTTGTGACAACTGTTGATAGTTCAGAAAGTACAAGACAAGATAGTTTAAGAACACTTGGGTACACTTCAAGCGTTATTAGGGAAAGAATTGTTTACATCAGCATATTGCATGTTTATGGAACATAGAGTTTGATTAGTAAGGAACATTGACTAAGCCTAAGAGTTAAAGGAAAAAGACTTTGCAGAGTCCTAGAGTCTCATGGGCTATCTAGTCTGACCCCGAATAGTGATTGTAAGGTGACAGCATTCAGCAAATAGACATTAGGACTCACCTGGCTACTTCAAAACAACAACAATAAATGTTGTACAAGGCTCCACCCCTAAAAATATCAGTTTTCAAAGGCTAGCTTGGAACAAGAAGATCTTCTCCTGTCTGCAGAAAGATAGTAAGGAGGGTGCCAGTCTCTGGGAAGTGTTCCAGAGCTAGGGAGCAGCCACTGAGAAGGCCCTCTCTTGTGTTCGTACCAGGTGAGGGTGGTGGGAAGAGAGAATGTCCTTCCCAGAAGATCTCAAAACACGGGTAAATTTGTGTGGGAGAACATAAACCTTTAGATAAACCTGAACCTGAGCTGTATAGGGTTTAAAGCTCCAAAGTCTAGGAGCAGCCACTAAGAAAGCCCTCTCTTGTATTCATAGAATCATAGAGTTGGAAGAGACCACAAAGACCATCTAGTCCAACCCCCTGCCCTGCAGGAATACCCAGTCAAAGCAGATCCAACAGATGGCTATCCAGCCTCTATTTTAAAACCTCCAAAGAAAGAGATTCCACCACACTCTGAGGCAGTGTATTCCACTGCCAAACAGCTCTTACTGTCAGGAAGTTCTTCCTAATGTTTAGGTGGAAGCTTTTTTCCTATAGTTTGAACCCATTGTTTCATGTCCTAGTCTCTGGAGAAGCAGAAAACTGTCACACTCCCTCGGAGCGTGGTGGGGTCTCCTTCCTTGGAGGTCTTTAAACAGAGGCTGGATGGCCATCTGTCGGGGATGCTTTGATCGTGATTTCCTGCGTGGCAGAATGGGGTTGGACTGGATGGCCCTCGTGGTCTCTTCCAACTCTACAATTCTCTGATTCTATGATTTCAAGCTTTTGCGGACCCCCTATGAGGATACCGTGGCCTCCTGGGAGTCCGCAGACCACAGGTTAAGAACCACTGGACTATGACTTCGGGAGGCTGGGTTTCAAACCCCCGCTCAGCCATGGAATCCTATGGGTAATAATAATAATAATAATAAAATTTTATTTATATCCCGCCCCTCTGCAACGCAATCGGAGTGGCTTACAATATAAAAACTCCATAATCACAATACCCTAGCCCTTGGTGGATGGCCCTTGTGGTCTCTTCCAACTCTACAATTCTATGATTCTATGATTTGCAATCCATGAAATTCATGCTGTAAAGAGATACTCTGACAAATATGTCTGCCAGTAGGGAGCATACAAGCTATACAAGCTGTAAACATGATATGCAGCTGGGTTTTGTTATGAGAATGTATCCTTGAACAAATCCCAGCTTATCTATGTGGGAACTAGAAGAGACAGGCTGTTTACTGCATGTAATGACGTAATGCAAAGCTCTATATCTGTACTCACTCTGTGTATGTGTTTCCAAGCTGCCTGTATAGACAGAGTAGTGATGCAGGCTGCTCTGTCCTGTAATGTTGCTACAGAGAGAATTCTCTGATATGTTCTGTAAATATTCCAATGTGTGTTAATAAATGTAGTTACTTAGACACCAAAGTGTCTGTCAGCTTTATGGGATGTCCTAAAGGAAATGCTGGGGGCAACTGGAGTCACTTCTGTTACTCTGCTACAGTTTTTGGCTGCCTGGTACTCTGAGCATGTACAGAGTGTCCAGTGTGCTATAACGTTTCAAAAACAGTATGACATCCCTTCAAATATTCTCACTGTAAAGGTGGTGGGATCAAGAGGAATGCCCCCCAAAAGATCTCAAAGCTCAGGCAAGCTCATATGAGGCCCGTCAGATAGCCTGGACCTGAGTTGCATAGGGCTTTATAGGCCATAACCAGCACTTTGAAATATCCCTGGAAAGAGATCAGCAACCAGTGGAGCTGTTACCACAAGGGAGTCCTGTAACCAGCCCTGTTATCTAGTAATCTGGCAGCAATGCTTTGGACCAGCTGAAGTTTTCATACACTTTTCAAAGGCAGCCCTGCAACAAACAGGATATGTAATGAGCAGCTTTTTGCTGGAGAAGCACCTTTGTGATTTTGGTCTTGTTTCTTTATTTGCAGGGAATATGTTTTATAGTTGGCTGGAAGGTAGGTCTTTTATTTACTGGTTAATTCCCTGACTGAGATGGATCTTCAATTAATTTGTTAATGATTTTGCTACTTTGCCCTTGTACTTCTATACTTCTATTTTTCCATTATCTATTTTCTTTTTCACAGTATATTGTTATTGGTTTCCATTCTTCCTCTACTTGAGTTGTTGTCTTATAAATTATCCAAGCAGTTAATTTGTCCAACTCCTTCATTTCTATAATTTCCATCTTGCATTCCTCAATCGATGGTAGGTTGACTTCCAATTTTTTGCTATTAATAAACAGGCTGTTGTAATCCTATAAAATATTTTTTTCCAATGATTGCTCTCAGTCTTTTTATCTAGAGGACTTATCATTGCAGCAGGTGCATCAGATCTAGCCATGAGCTCATCTCATCCAGGTGTTCCTAATTAACTGCTGCCTTGAGATTTGGCCTTGGACAAATTGGCTTGGATATTTCAAGCCTCAGCTGAACACACTTTGTCTCTAAGACTCCCTTCTGTTCAGCTTCAGTAAAATCCATTTCTAATATATTTGGGAAATCTACAAATCCTGACAATGCAACAGGTACAACTGAGGAGTTGTTGAAAATTTAATCTTGCATATGTCACTTATTATATTGTTTATTTCCCCCCAAAACTTTTTTACTTTTGGACACTGTGACCACATGGGTTTATTTATTTTCCTCACCCCACTTCCTCTGCTCTCAATGGCTAAGGCAGCATTGGTGCCTTGGCCACTTGTATTAAGTTGTTCAAATTAACCTTGGCTAAAAATATTTTTTAAAAAAACCCTTGAACCAGAGACATTTCCCCTTCCTTAGGTCTTTTAAATATGAAGTCGAAGGCTTTCACGGCTGGCATCCATAGATTTTCCTTGGCTTTTTGGGGGCTGTGAGGGTGTGTTCTGGAAGAGTTTACTTCTGATGTTTTGCCTGCATCTGTGGCTGGCATCTTCAGAGAAGTATCTTTTAAATATCTTCTTGCAGGCCTCTGTGTGGAGAAGAGGGCTTTCTACAAACTTATTTCGGGTCTCCACGCAAGCATCAACATCCATCTCAGTGCCAGATATCTTCTGAAAGGTTGGTACCAATGTTGCTTTGGCAATGACATTGATTAGCTGGCACAGTTAGTCAAACAGGTCCCTCCAGCGGTAGCAGAACAGGTGGGAGGGAATGTGAGGTTTGTGTTAGCTCAGACATAGATTATAGAGTTTCTTTTCTCTTCCAAGACACCTGGGCAGAGAAGCAGTGGGGACACAATGTGACTGAGTTCCAGCAGCGCTTTGATGAGGTTCTGACTCAAGGGGAGGGTCCCAGGAGGCTGAAGAACCTGTATTTTATCTACCTGATTGAATTGCGGGCCCTCTCCAAAGTCCTGCCTTTTTTTGAGCGACCGGACTTCCAGTTGTTCACGGGGGATAAAACGCAAGATGCAGAAACCAAGCATCTCCTTTTGGAAATCCTGCACTTAACCAAGTAAGTGTAAAGGCCTTTCAGAGGTGCTATTGGGGTTGAGAGGTGGAATGATCCTATTGCGAAGGGTAGAAGAATTGATTTATTCATTTGCATAGTGGAGTCTTGCCCCAGTTGGTCACCTCCAGATATGCTGCACTATGGCTCTGATCACCCCCTGCCAGCTAGGCCATTGGCACCTTGGGCAGGCGGTGGGGGAGACCCATTTGAAAAAGGCTGATAGCATACGTCTCTGGCTTTTCTTCGCAAACGAAGATTCAGGAAGGACTCATCCCGCGCTTACTGCACACGCTGATGACTAAAAAGGCCAATCCGAGATGAACAAGTCCGGTTGTAGAAAGCACATCAGAAGCTCTCCTGGGGTGATGTTTTCGGGTTGTGATTCTTTCTGCGTTGCCGTTTCTCTTCAAGACTTGTTTGGCGTGAGTTCTCAAATAAGGCTGCAGCATTGTGGATAGTGCGTCTCCATGCCTCCCGATGTGAGGCCAGGGCGGACCACTGTTGGTGATCAATTTGGCCGAGCCTGAGATGTTGTTTCAGGGAGTCTTTGTATCGCTTTTTTGGAGCACCCCTCTTACGCTGACCCGTGGCAAGTTCACCGTAGAGTACTATTTTTGGGAGGCGATGGTCCTCCATCCTAGAAATGTACCCTGCCCAGCGCAGCTGTGTTCTCAATATCATGGCCTCAATGCTGGTGATCCCTGCTTGCTCAAGGACAGCAACATTCGTCACATAGTCAGTCCAGTGTATAAAACAATCCAGCTTTTATATTTTTTCAAGAATTTAGCTTAGCAGACGAAAGTGACAAACACTAACTTATAACAGAACTAACACACACATAGAAACATATAACATAGCCATACCTCCTCTCCAATGAGGGATTGTGGGAAGTTCTACACAAGGACCAGGAGATGCAGGATAATAATTGGCAGCCTATCTGTTTGATGACAAGCACAACAACACATTTTTAGAATACCGTTAGATCCCCGTATCTGCAGAGGTGCAGTTCCCGGACTTACAGTGGATACTAGAAATTGTGGGTAATAGTGAATCCTATTAAAATAATGGATGTCCAGGAAAAAACATACCATAGAATTGCCTTGGATGACCTGGGTGTCTAGAGAGGAGGCCTATCTAGGCATTTTCTAGGATGACTCTATGGCATGTGTCCCTGTGTTGTGTTTTACAGATAACTGAAACTGCGGATATTGATTCCGCAGATGTGGGCATCTGCGCGCTAAACAAATAACAACACAGAATGCCAGACAAATAACATTTCACGCTGGTTCCTTAACTAGAAGAGGCAAAGGGATCTTGTAACACCTTTGAGACTAATTGAGAGAAAAAAGCAGAACCCTCTTTCGCTCAGTCTCAAAGGTGCTACAAAATCCTTTGCATATAGATATTCCAGACTAATACGGCTGTGTCTTAGTAGAGGTAAAATCATCAGGCATTCATAGCCGTTAATCAGTAAGGATTGGCAAGCTGAGAGTGAGAGGGAGTCTTGGTTTACCTGTCTGGGTTCTCACCAAACAGAAGTCTTCTTGGATTGCCCTCCACCTCTGCTGTTTCGGATGACAACTCCCATAACCCTATACCATTGACGGTACTGGGTGGAGCTGGTGGGATTGTGAACACAAAACAGTAATGTAGATTTACTACTGTAAATGTGGCGGTTTAAGCGTTGTATTATGACTCTGGAGACTAGGGTTTGTATCCCTACTCAGTCATGGAATGCCACTGGGTGACCTTGGGCATGTCACACACTCACAGCCTCAGAAAACCCTGTGATAGATTCGCCTTAGGGTCGCCATAAGTCAGAAACAACATGAAGGCACACAACAACAACAACAACAACAAAAACTATTCTGTTTTCACGATTGCTGCTTGGTCATGATTGTGACAGTATTGCCATGATTGTAACTCCTCCTCCAGTCTACTTCACTGGGCATTACCTGGATGGGGAGTAGGTCCATTCTGCTGGCGACTGGAGTGTGGGTAAATGTTGCTTCCATCAGATTGGGGGAGTGGGGAGCGCTTGGTTGGATAGGTTACTTAATTAAGTATACTTAGCTAAGAAGTTGATGTATAATTAAGTATATTTAGCTAAGTAGGATTTTGGCCACTGTTCAGTTTTTGTTTTTTTTAACCAAATTGTAATCGTGCTTTCCAGTAAGACTGTTGGTGGCTGCTGTTGACAGGGTTCAAGATTTAGCATTGAAAACAAATGGCAATGGTACACCCATGTCAGGATCAGATCTGTAACAACGGCTCCTTCTTTACTCCTTAAGCCATTACAGACACTTGAACTAAGCAAAACAGCCTCCCCAATTCCTCAAAGTGTAAATATAAATTATGGGACAGAGCAAGTTGAAAACAAAGTTGATAACAAAGTCAAACTCCCGGAGCTTGGCAGCATTCCCTACAATAACAGTGCTCAGCTCTTTTATGATTTCTGCAAACTGTCCATAGAGACTTTGATTCTTATTTTGCAAAGATTAAACAACATTACCAATAAGCTCTCCCAACAAGATTTTCAAAGGCAAAACCCATATGGTACACAGGGGGTTAAAAATGTAGCAGATTTGGAGGAAATGACGTGCCCTGCCACATCACAGGATGCAGTTAACCACAGCAGAGTGTTAAAAAAAAAAATGAGCTTCTGCTGCAAATACATTACAACAGGCACTTGTTGAACGGAAAGAAGGCTGTTATCAGATTTCTTTCACAACTTTTAAACATGCACAGCAGAACAATTGATTTAACAGACTGCCACTTTTTGCCCAGCTCAAGAGCTACCAAGCGAATTTTTTTGACCTTTAGCCAGGCAAATATTCCTAACAGGCTGTTACAGAAAAGACATTTCCTCTGGAATGCACATTATATAGAAATTAACAGAGTTTTCAAGGATGAGATAGTCCGTGATCTCATCACAGGGAAAACAGCAACAATAACACAAAGAAGCAATAATTCTGCACACCAAGAGGGAGAACCTAAACACACCTTAAAGGAAGAAACTCAGGCTATTAATAATGAAGTAAATAAACTGAGAGAAAAACTGACAGAAATCTGGGAACACGCTCCCACAATACAGCTGATGAAAGATACCATCCTGAGTCAATCTAACAGCAATCCAGCCCCATTGAAATCAGCCCCCCCTCGCAGAAAACTGTCAGTGCATTATTCTGATATTTATGACAGTGAAAGTGAAAGTGATGACTCTCTACTCACAATCAAGGAAGCCTTGAAATCCCGAGTTGTAGCCAGCACCCCTCCACAAATGCAATATACTGCAGATGCACCCCCATCTACAATTAAACCCCAGGGGACTCAAGCATCCCTATGCAAACCTAGCTCAAGGGAAAAACAGTCTTCACTGCCACCTACCTCATCTCCTAAGCCAAAGAATGCCCCCCTCACTAAAGAGATGGGATCCTTGCTTGCTTCTGATCCTCATTTCACTTCCCATGCTGCATTGGTTCTTCCAATCTCCCTTCCAGAACAGGCAGGGCAAGAAGAACAGGAATGTGACGCATGACCCCTCCATCCTCAGAGGAGGACACAGCCACAGTCAACCCAGTCATTTAACCAACTGCCATCAGATGAATTATCCACTCAGCCTGTGCCCTGCAATGCGACTGCCTGACCTCCAACAGACCAGCACAAGGTGACCCTTATGACCTGGAACATTGCTGGGTGGCCGACGGCCCACAGAGATCCCTGTCCTAATGACTTCCTCACCCAATATGACATTATACTGATCCAGGAAACATGGACTAATAAGGATCTGTTATTAAATGGCTTTCACTCATTCTCAATTCCAGCAGAGCCAGGGAAAAAGCATGGAAGAGCTAGAGGCGGTCTGGGCGTCCTGGTCTCCACCACCCTACGTGCCATAACAAGGCCTCTTTCCACTTTTAAAACACATGCCATGGCAGTGCTGATTCAATTTAACCATTGCACTTTGCTGATAATAAATGCCTACATGCCTCCAATGAAGAAGAAATCCCAAATCAGAGGCCTGTGGGCTGAATTGGAATCATATACTGCTAATCTCATGTTGCAGAACCCAAATGCATTTGTAATTTTGGGAGGTGATTTGAATGCCAGACTGGGCCCCAATAATCATACCCTATATGCCCGTCACAAATGCCCTCCTCCTGATTTTGAAGACGATGGAACGCACCTCATCCGATGCTCAAAGGACAAGAAATCAAACTTTGCAGGACTTTGTCTGGATCAAACAGCATTCAGGCTGAACCTTCAAATCCTAAATGGTGCCCTGAAAAATGACTGCCCAGCTGAATTCACTTATCTCTCTGGGTCCAGAATGAGTGCCATTGATTACATAATCATTTCCAGGGACCTTCTTCCCTATGCCAAGGAATTAGAAGTTATGCCCAGATTTGAAAGTGATCATTTACCAATTCGGCTACAGCTTAGCGACTTCACTCAGGAGACACACACCAGGGAGCGCTATCATCTCTCTGTGACACCATCAGGAAGGACTTATCGCCGAGCTAAATGGACCCCCCAACTAAACCAAACAATAAGTGAGGTATTGGCTTCAGACCAACTTCAGTATCTTAGGACTGCCCTGATATCAGCTGAGTCCCCTGATGAAATCTTGGAAAATTACAATACACTTACCCAAGCTCTACACCAAAATCTAATCTGTCAAAATAGCTCACATCAGCGGAAACAACAACAGCACCACTCCAAACCATGGTTTGATAAGGAATGTGTTAATGCTAAAAAAGCCCTCATTGATATTTATCAAGGTTACCTATCTAATAACATTTCAGATGCTGCACCAATGCTGCTTCAGCAGAAAAGAGACTACAAAAAGTTGCTGAGGAACAAGAAAAAAGAAGCCATGAAGAATGACTGGACACAACTTATCCAGGCAGTCAGATCCAACAACACAGCTCTATTCTGGCATATTACATCAAGTTTCCAGAGAAATGGGCCAGCTACAGTGGATTGTCACATCCCTCCAGGGATATGGGAGGATCACTTTCAAGCACTTTATAAGGACAACTACATAGAAAGTGGATGCACTAGCCAAAATATAGAAAATATCCAAGAGTGGCCACCAGTGACAGTGACAGAGATCAAGAACCTTGTAGCCCAGCTGAGAATGGGGAAGGCTCCAGGAGAAGACTTAATACCTGCAGAAGCCATTAAAAACAACCTTGAATTTTGGGCCCCTATCCTGGCCTCACTTTTCACCTGTATCGACAAATATGGTCGAGCACCCAAGGATTGGGGTCTTGCAATCATCGTCCCCATATATAAAAAAGGAAGCAAGGATGATCCTGTCAACTACAGACCAATTAGTCTCCTCAGTACAATCAGCAAACTCTATGCAAGACACTTACAGTGGAAATTTCAGACCTGGTTGGAACAAGAAAACATACTTGCAGAAGAACAAGCTGGCTTTAGGGAAGGCCGCTCCACCATAGATCAGTGCCTTGTACTCCACCACCTTATTGAAAAATACTCCACCCGCAGCACAGTTTCTCTCTATGCTGCCTTTATAGACTTTAAAGCAGCTTTTGACTCCATATCCCGAACCAAACTGTGGAAAAAACTGGAGGCTTCTTCAATTGACCGACGTTTACTCCATCTAATTCGTATGCTGCATGAAGGGACCTCATTAAAAGTAAGATGTAACCCCCAGGGACATCTCACCAATGACATTGTCACTGAGAAGGGTGTCAAGCAAGGTTGCATTCTAGCTCCACTCCTGTTTAACTTCTACATTAATGATTTGGTGGATCACCTCAACAACACTAACTTCCACCCCCCAAAATTAAAGGGAAGGCATATTTCAACGCTGCTTTATGCGGATGATGCAGCAGTACTTTCAAGAACTCCCATTGGACTAAAAAGAGCCCTAAGAGCACTAACATATTATTGCAGAGTGGAACAGCTAGAACTCAACTATCAAAAAACTAAAATCATGGCATTCGCTAAAAGGCCTAAGAACTACAACTGGAATATAGATGGCCACAAGATTGAACAGGTCTCTTGCTTCAAATACCTGGGGGTAATTTTTCAAGCCACTGGTAGTAGGAAAGCGCATGGAGAGTATGCTGCTTGCAATGCACAGAGGAGCACAACAACCATTCTCAAATTTCTTAAGACAAGAGGAGGCCACTATTTACCTGCAGCGCTCAAACTTTTTGAAGCCAAACCAGTAGCACAACTGCTTTATGGATCCCAATTGGGACCCTTCCCCAACCCTGCTCCATTAGAACTTGTCCAATCCAAATTCTTAAGATCAGCTTTCCAAACTCCAAAATGTGTCTCTAACGCAGCTCTGAGACTGGAGTCAGGATTTATGAAAATGGAGGCCAGAGTGTGGGTGACCATACTCAACTACTGGCTCAGACTATCCCTCTTTCCCACTGGCCTTGCTCCACTAACCTTAAGTGATGATTTCCAATCCAGATGGAAACAGACAGTGATGACTAAAATCTCAATGCTGGGCCTTTCCCCAGTTCTTCTGCTAAGCCTGGGATATGATAGGGCAAAAGCTACTATCAAACAACGGGTAGCAGATATAGAGCGACAACTGGACATAGCCAGTACTCCAACCTTCATTGCTAGTGACTCCAATAGATATCTGGCCTCACCTTTGGCATACTTAGCAACACTTGAAATACCTAAACATCGAAGGGCCTTTACTCTTGCACGGTGTCATGCCCTGCCTTCAGCTGTCCTTGAAGGCCGATACAAGAAGATCCCCTTCTCAGACAGACTGTGCCCCTGCAACTCAGGCCAAATAGAAACAACAGAGCATGTATTACTCCAGTGCTCATACTACAGGGACATACGTCTCAGACTTATTTCACCCCTGTTGCATAAATATCAAGGGCACACTGGACAATTCTACATAAACTTGTTGCTTTCAGACACCAACCCAGGAACAACTTATAATGTTGCCAGATTCTGCGCAGCTGCGGTTAAAATTCGTCAGACAATGTCCTCAGCAGTAGAATAGTGTCAACCTAGTCTTGGTATCTTGTTATACTGGAGCTAACATTTTAAATACTGCTTTTAGCCTGTTTTTATTCTGTGATCCTACCTTTATTCTGTATCCCCTTTTTACCTGTGCTGGTCTATGACCGTAATAAAGATTCTATTCTATTCTATTCTATAGAGTGTGGTGGGGTCTCCTTCTGCAGGTTTTTAAAGAGAGGCTGGATGGCTATCTGTTGGGAGTACTCTACTTTGATTGTGTATTCCTGCAGAGCAGGGGGTTGGACTAGATGGCCCTTGTGGTTTCTTCCAAATCTATGATTCTATAAGTAACATAAAACTTTTTAGAACCCTAGATGAAAGCCATCAAGTTATGAAAAGGTTCTAATAGTCTTCTAATAGCCAATAGATCTGTAAGTTGAGCTCTGTGAGCAATTTTTTCTACAATAGACTATTAATTCAGAGAACTTTAATTTTCCCTTTGACTAATATTTATGTCTCTAAAGGGCTTTCCAAATAAGGACTTGTGTTATAAATGACGTTTTCCCTTTCTGCTTCAGAGCTTTCCCCTTGCACTTTGATGAAAATTCTTTTTTTGCTGGAAACCAAAGAGAAGCTGCCAAATTAAAGGTAATATAGTTCTTTCCCCAGCTCCTTTTTGTGGTTCCTACTTAAATCCCAGAGACAACTGTTTCTATATCATATATTGTGCTGCCAGCAGTGACGCCTCCCATTCTATGGGCTAAACTGGTATGGATGTTAGAAAACACTCCTGTTGCTCAGGGTGCAGAGCTGCCAGCAATTGAATGTCCCCAGGCCAACTTCTGGGAGGGAAGGTGAGCAGTCCTTTGGCTGGGACTAGGAGCTTGCACTGACCGTTATAACAGGGAGGATCTATGCATGGCAAGCTACGGGCTAGAAAACTGGACCACAGGGTGTGGAACTTAAATGGGCAGACAGTCTATAGGCAGGGTAGCAGAAGGAAGGAGGTGAGGTAGGTGTTGCCGGGGGAGGGAGTTGTAAGAGCTCATGAAGAAGGAATACAGTAGGACCCCCGTATCCACTGATTCATTATCCTCTGATTCAGTTATCCATGGGACACAAAACAGCACACCTACCATAGAGTCTTCCTAGAAAATGTGTCCTCTCTAGCCATTTTCTAGGTCCTCCAAGGCAACTCTGTGGTATTTCAAACCAGAAGTCCCATTGTTTTCAATGATGTCTGCTATCATCCACAGTTTTTGGTATCCATGCCACCCCAGAGCCAATCCCCAGTGGATACAGGGGTCCTACTGTAGGCAAGAGGCCTAAGGATAAGAATGGGGATTGGGGTGGGGTTGGGGAATTGCCATGCGATTGACAAGTCCAAGAAGCTTCCAGTGCCTTTAAGGTGGGGTTGGTAAAGTTCTGAATAGAGATACATAACTTAATAAGTGAAATACTACACATTAGATTACTAATGAAGCCAGAACTTTGTTTGTTGAATATGACAAATATAATGGATAAACAAGAGGGGGGGGGGGAAATACTGGAGAGTTATACTTTACATGGTTTCTGCGGCAAGGCTGCTTAGAGCCCAGAACTGGAAAAATATTCAAGTACCAACTACAGATGATTGGTTTTTCAAATTGGCTAATATTATAGCAGTGGACATACTAACATTTAAAATAAACCAGAAATCTATAGAGCAAGTGAAAAAATGAGTGACTCCCAATAATAGAATTTTGGGATAAGCATTGGATAAATACGAATTATGTAAACCTGCATATATATCCTGAATCTTCGTTTGCGAAGAAAAGCCAGAGGGGTGTGTGTGTGATATATTTCAGTTTGATGCATTATAAAGTATACTAATTAAATGTTCAACTCAAGGCAGTGGAGGTAATGCGAAAGAAAGAAAAGTTCAGAAGAACAGTAGATCAAACAAGGTATTTTAATATGGAAGAGAAGTCAAGTATATAGAGGAAGCTATTCTTTGAATTTGGGACAAAGGAAAGGAAGTACAATAGAAAGCAGATTCTTAGAAAGTTAGAAATATGTATGGAAAAGAAATCAGATATATTTGTTAATACTGGTGAAAGGTAATGGAACTTTTACTCTATAACTTTTTTCAATAAAAATAAAACGGGAAAAAAATGGGGTTTTGAAAGTATGACCCTGGTGCTACATGCAGCCGTTGAGTCTGTTTTTACGGTGCTTGGCCTCTTCATGCTCCCCAGACTGTCTTTATTTTGGCAAAAATGGGTGACTTCCTTTTCCTGGAAGCCTTCTGGAGGGCAATTCATTTTTTAAATAGGTATGAGCCCCTGCATCTCACGTACTGTTTTAAGTTTTTTTAAAAAAAACATTTTTCAAACCAGAAGTGGATTTCCATGCTACTTCCATTTCATTTTGGGAGGCATTTTCCACTTTGGGAGGGACAGAAAATTGGCCCCCAGACCCACTGTGGTTGCCCACCCCTGCTTTAAGAGTAGCACAGAAGGGGGAATACTTTCCCATGGTGCTCCAACCATTACTTTAGGATTAAGCCCTGGGAAGCCCTAAGAAGACAGAGAGGGACAGAAGATTTGTAGGATGAGCTGCCTGATTTGTACACATTTATTTAAACTTTGGGGAAAGTTCTAGCAACAAGGTAAGAAAAAGCAAAGGAACTGTTTTTAAGCAACATTTCTTCTTTTTCCTCACCTCCTTACCAGGAAGAATTTAGGTTCCATTTTAGGAACATTTCAAGGATTATGGACTGTGTGGGATGTATTAAATGCCGCCTTTGGGGGAAGCTGCAGGTAAGTAATGCCCTTCCTGTCACCATTTTTTCCTCTCCATTCTAATTTCTTTGAAATATTACTGATTTTAAAATCCTCAGCCTTGATATAGTATGGGTATTCCTCAGTTAATGAAGTTGATGTGTTCCTGAGTGTGACTTCTTTAACAGAAAATTTGGCATCAGAGGCAGAAACAGCATGAAAGGAGTAGGGTTAGGTTCCTACACCACAAAAAAAGACAAAAGAAAAAGAAAGAGGAACAGTTCAACAAGTTTCAGCAAACCTTTAATCCAAAACAAACAATATACTGTATATAGGTCTTGTCTTATAGGAGGGGGAAAGAAATGGATTGTTCCACAGTAACGGCAATTTGCAGCAGCTGCGATTTGTCTTAATGGTTTTTTTGCAGGCATAAGCTTTGCATGCCTATGGATCCAGATGGTGGCTGCATGTGAATTACTTGCATTTTTACTTACTGCAATTTGCCGCTGCCTAACCTTTAAAAAACCACCTACTTCCAAAGTGCGATAGAGCGATATTTCACCTTTACAAAAAAGAAAAAGCAACAACACCCCGTTTTATTGCCTTAGCGCTCACTTGCTAAGGCGAAAATCCAACATGGCGGCTCTGGGTGCTTTCCAAGCCCCACCTCCCTGCTTGTCTGGCCAATCAGCTTTGTGCTTCCACTTGTATGGGGAAGCAAATTAATGTGTGTCGCTTGTCCAAACAAGTGGCGATGTGCATTCCCCCCACTGTTTTTTAAAAAACCGTTCCTTTGGAGTTTTTGGCATTTTTGATCCTCTTCCTTCCAAATATGGCAAAACAATGCAGGGTGCATCTGTAAGGAGTATTGTTGCCATTTAGACAACTCCTTATTTGAAATGAAACAACCAGGTCAGGTAAGCCTTGCATGAGTAAACAAGAACACTTTGAACCTTCTAGAGACCACTTGAAGGCTTCTTCCAAAATGAACCCAAGGGTCCCCAAAGGGTGCTCAGCAGTGGCTCCTCTTCCTCTTGGAAAGATGTGACCAGTGGGGTGCCACAGGGTTCTGTCCTGGGCCCAGTGCTATTCAACATCTTTATCAATGACTTGGATGAGGGAATAGAGGGCGTGCTTATCAAGTTTGCAGATGACACCAAATTAGGAGGGGTAGCTAATACTCCAGAGGACAGGATCAGAATTCAAAATGACCTGGATAGACTGGAGAGCTGGGCCAAAGCTAACAAAATGAAATTCAATATGGAGAAATGTAAGGTATTGCATTTAGGGCGGAAAAATAAAATGCATAAATATAGGATGGGGGAGACCTGGCTGAATGAGACTGCGTGCGAAAGGGATCTAGGAGTCCTAGTAGACCACAAGTTGAACATGAGCCAACAGTGTGATGCGGCAGCTAAAAAGGCCAACGCGATTTTGGGCTGTATCAATAGAAGTATAGTGTCTAGATCAAGGCAAGTGATAGTGCCGCTCTATTCTGCCTTGGTCAGGCCTCACCTAGAATACTGTGTCCATTTCTGGGCACCACAATTCAAAAAGGATATTGACAAATTGGAGCGTGTCCAGAGAAGGTCAACTAAAATGGTGAAAGGTCTGGAAATGATGCCTTATGAGGAGAGACTTAGGGAGCTGGGTATGTTTAGCCTGGAAAAAAAACGGTTTAGAGGCGATATGATAGCCCTGTTTAAGTATTTGAAGGGATGTTACGTTGAGGATGGAGCAGGCTTGTTTTCTGCTGCTCCAGAGACAGGAACACGGAGCAATGGATGCAGGCTCCAGGAACAGAGATTCCACCTCAACATTAGGAGGAACTTTTTGACAGTCAGAGCTGTTCGGCAGTGGAACACACTCCCTCAGAGCGTGGTGGGGTCTCCTTCCTTGGAGGTCTTTAAACAGAGGCTGGATTGCCATCTGTCAGGGATGCTTTGATCAAGATTTCCTGCGTGGCAGGGGGTTGGACTGGATGGCCCTCGTGGTCTCTTCCAACTCTGCAATTCTATGATTCTATGACGTTTTGTTTCATCAGCCTCTACTTTTCTTATGATTTTCACTTTGGTGGCCAAAATGTACAGATGTCTATGCTTTCCTCCAGCATGCTGGGGGTTGCTGGTGAAGGAAGCTGAGCTGCTCTCTCCTTTTCTTTCTGTTCTGCTGTTCACACATGCTCAGTAAGGGATTCTGGAGGCAGCTGCTGTTTACCTTCCCTGTTGTAGGTAGGCACACACAGCCATTGTAGAATCCCACTCTTTCCCAACTCAAGCTTTGTTTATTCCATTATTTACTGTGGACACGTTGCTGCTGCAGCCTAATGCCAGAAGTGTGTGTTTCTCCAGCCCTCTTTCATCATCCTCCCAATCCAATGCTGCTAAAAATACTTCCATCTAGACAGAAGATGAGGAGAAAAAGAAATGGGGGCTGAGCAGGCATAAAATGCCTTTGACTGTCAGGGGCTTTGTTAACTGAGGTTGTTGTTGCTGTTGTGTGCCTTCAAGTCATTTCTGACCTATGGCAACCCTATCATAGGGTTTTCTTGGCAAGATTTGTTCAGAGGGGGTTTGCTTTTGCTGAGAGAGGCTGAGAGAGTGTGACTTGCACACACTCACCTTGCGGGTTTCCATGGCCGAGCAGGGATTTGAACCCTGATCTCCAGAATCCTAGTCCAAGACAAACCACTACACTATGCTGGCTCTCATTAACTGAGGCATGCTTGTAGAAACACCTATAATCTGCTAGGAAATTGATTCAGGCAAGCTGGGAAAAGTTATTTTTCTGGACCAACCAGAACTCCCAGAATCCTGCAGCCAGCATGGATGATGGGAATAGTACCATAAGACTGAGAGGTTGTGGAAGGTTGTGCTATAGAATACCATGAATCTCATCTTGGGAGAAAGGTGGGATATATATATCCAATAGATAGATTGATCATTAGGGCAGTGAATCCAATCCGGATTGTAGTCTAAAGTTTACCCGAGGTGGTAACACCCCATCCTCAAAATAGTTTCAGCTTCTGGAATGGCTTCACCTCCCTTCTGGTGTTGGAGCCCACTGTGTCTCCATTCATGGAATGACTGTCTCTCACTCCTCTTGCATACAGACTCAGGGCTTGGGAACAGCTTTGAAGATCCTGTTTTCCGAACGCCTGATAGAAAACATGGCAGGAAAAGCCCCTTCGCCCAAATTCCAGCTAACAAGGCAGGAGATTGTTTCCCTCTTCAATGCATTTGGAAGGTGAGTGTGAGCTCCACAAATGGTCAAATAATGGCTGGAACTCCATTGGTGTTGTAGATGAGTGCTAAGTTCTCCTACGGAAGTAGCTGGATATTTTTGTCTGTATTCAGTTCAAGGCCAGAGGTAAGGCCCACAGAGGCCCAGATTGATCCAGTTTTCCAACTCTGCATGTCCATGCAGGGGACAGCTGCATCTGTTGAAGTTCAGACTGTGTGGCAGCCATTGAGGTGGGGTGGGGGCAAGAACTGTCAACACCAGCCAGAAGATAGGAAGCAAAGCTGGCCCAGGTTATCAGTGGTTCCATTGAGTACTATTCCACCAGGGCCCGGTGCTGAATGGAAAAGGGTATCACTTGCTTCTTCTTCTCTGGCCCATTCCTGAATGTCCCGGTTATCTTCAACATTTTGTGGACTACTTCAGTAACTGAATAAAAATGGTTGATTCAGACTGTTCTGGTGTATCTACACTGCCCAATTATTGCAATTTGATACCAATTGACATGGTTCTAGTGTATGATTCCTAGGATCTGTAGTTTGCTGAGGAATTCTCTGGGGAGCACCATTAAAGTTTTTTGTCAGATATTTCTAAGTACTTTACCAAACTACAGATCCCAAGATTCTGTAAGATGAAGCCACAGCAGTTAAATTAATATCAAAGTACTACAGTTGTGTAGTGTGGATATACCTTTAGTGTGTAGTATGGATATACTTCACCAAAGTTGCAGGGCTGAGAATGGGCTTGCGCATGAAGATTTGTCTGTGGCTTCTCATTTGTGCTTTGTTGTTTTTTTATTTCCTATTTATTCATTTAGACCAGAATCCTCCATCCTGGTCTTCATTATGTAACTTTACATAGACTTAGCTACATAGTAAAGGTGCTAAGAAACCCTGTTAGTGAATTGTGAAGATGCGTAACAGGACACTGGGGAAGAGTATCCCAATGCATATCAGGCTTTAACCAGTGTGCATTGGCACTACCTAGCCAGTGTCATGATGCGTATGGGTCTCAATGTGCATGGGTCACTTAGCTGGCTCCCCTTTGTAGAGCGCAATAGCAGCCCTCTACTGGGTACATTACATTGTAATGTAACAACAGCCTGTGGAGGACCGCAATTCCACTGTTGCCACCTTTATGTCAAACTCCCCCCTTATTCATTCCTTGGACTGGGGTTTGACTGGCTATGGATAGTACTTGTATTGGTGTGTGTTTAATTACAGAGTTAGCATGGCAAATAAATACTAATAAGAGAAATAATTCATGTGGTATCTGGATTTGATAAACTAAACATAAAGATTGGTTTATTGCATAAACAGTATAATAGAAATGTTTTGAACTTTGTCTCCAACTTGGTTAACTTCTGTTTGATAGTCTCACTCTGTCGTGATCGGAATCTGCCAGACTCAATAACAAGTTATTAGGTTCTTTCTTTCCTCTCACACTGTGTTCTAATTAGCCTCTATTTCTCTCAACCATAGGTTTTCTGTGGTTTTTTCTTCCGTGTTCTGGAAGAGTTTATTTCTGACATTTTGCCTGCATCTGTGGCTGGCATCTTCAGAGAATGGTGGCGTAGGAGTGTGTGTGGGGTTTATATACTGTGAGTCCCTGTTGGAGAAGATATTTAAATTTGTGTATTTGAATGGCTAGTTCCTGGGGGGAGATATGCAAGGAGAATTAGTGTCTGTTTGGCTAATGGTCCATTGTCTGCTGGGTGAAGTTCATTTGCATGTGCTGAGTTTTGATTTTGGTGTTTTTCAGGACTGGTAGGCAAACTTTGTTTACTTTGAGGGTTTCTTCTTTCCTGTTGAAGTTGTCCAGGTGTTTGTGGATTTCAGTAACTTCTCTGTGCATTCTGACATAATAGTTGTTGGTCTAGTCCAGAATTTCAGTGTTTTTAAATAACATTTTGTGTAAAGGTGGATTTATAATATATTCTGCTACTGCTGATTTTTCTGGCTGGCCCAGTCTGCAGTGTCTCTCTCATGTTCCTCGATTCGTGGTTTCCAGCAGACAATGTACCATTAACCAAACAGACACTAATACTCCTTGCATATCTCCACCCAGAAACTAGCCATTCAAATACACAAATTTACATATCCTCTCCAACAGGGACTCAAACAGTATATAAACCCCAGACACACTCCTATGCCACCATTCTATGAAGATGCCAGCCACAGATGCAGGCGAAACATCAGAAATAAACTCTTCCAGAACACAGCCTTACAGCCCGGAAAAAAACCAAGGAAAACCTATGGATGCTGGCCGTGAAAGCTTTTGACTTCACATCTCTCAACCATATCGCCACTGTACATACAATCCCTCAGCTGCACTCACAACCATACACATACATCCCAACACTCTCCTCATCACATCACGGCTCACACGCTCCCTTCTCAAGTGTCACCCACCTCCTTTCACTCTAGGAGACCCCTCCCATACCAGTTTCCTGCCACAGGATTGGCTCCTTCATGCTCTCTCCCCATGCGCTCATCAGCATTCCATCAGATGCTCATCATATGGTTGCCACACAGCCCTCTACCTTCTTTGAATCCCATCTTGGGAGAAAGGCAGGGTATAAATCAATAAATCAATCAACAAGTCAATAAATACATAAATGAAACATGGACATTACGGCAGTGCCCAGTTCTAATTCCTGCAGACATAAGTCCACTTACAAAGAAGTATGTAACTCCCATACAGGATTCTGGCCTGAATTGCTATGCCTTCATGCCTAGAAGAGATCACACATGAGCAGAAAGCTGGTGTCTTTTTTGGGAATTGCTCCTGGGACCTTACTACCTTAAACCTGGTCTTGAGCAGGAGATGTGGATTTCTGATGTGGAATCCAAACAGCTCTAGTCCCCATTTCTGGGGAGCTACTAGCATCCATTTAAGTGAGATTTAAGTTGGAAAGAGCAGTGCCTTGTTGGTCAGTTCTTGTTAAAATCCCTGTCCTTTCCACTGGGGATTTGGGGGAGTGAGTTTCTGGGATTATTTGCATGCAAAGTTTGTGGGTACATGGGGTGATGGGACAGGAAGTGACCTTCTTAGATCCTTAGCTGCATATAGTCAGAGTTGCCAGAACAGGAGCAGGGAAAGGTGGCTTGTGGGCTGGGTGTTTTGCTCCCTGCCCTGTGACAAAACACCTCCTCACACAGCAACTCAGAACACCCAGCTTGCCTGAGAAATTTGAACACAGGCTGTTCCTGCTTTTGCCAGATCCTTTTGCCTGACCTCATGTTTCGCAGTAATGCTGTAACAACCACTCTGAACCTGTTGTTCACTCCTGACAACATACACACCCTCTCTACTGATATTACTCCGTGTGTGGCTAGAATGAGCTCAGTAAGAAAATCCCTTCCTTGTACTGAGTAAGCCATCCATGTAAAGCAGGGGTGGGGAGCATGCAGCCAGTGGATCAAATGTGCCCAGTGGGTCTCATGTGGGCCCCCCAATAACTCTTTGCAGCCCCCTTTGTCCCTTTAGATATGCATAAAAACCCCTTCGAGCCCCCCCCATTAAAAAATCGAACAAAAGCAATCACTTGGAAATTGGCCAAGCTACCCCCAAGTTGGTCCAAAATGTAGTGGTTTTGCCCCCTCCCCCACCAATGCCCATGAAATGGCTGAAAATTAAAATGGAAGTGGTGTTTGGCCACTCCCAGGTCACCCATGATGTGACAGTGTGTTGGGTGTGTCTGGTGTGTGTGTGTGTGCATGCGTGCCTTCAAGTTGATTTATAGTGACCCCATGGATTTCCTAGGGTTTTCTTAGGGAAGGAATCCTCAGAGGTGGTTTTGCCAGTTCCTTCCTCTGAAATAGAGCCTACAGCATCTGGGATTCCTTGGCAGTCCTTCTGGGGTTGGGGAAGGATCTTCTTTTTGGACTGCCACTCCCAGAATCCCCCAGCCGATGCTCTGGGATTCTGGGAGTGTTAGTCTGAAAAGGCACCTTTCCCCAACCCCAGAAGGGATCTAGTGCCTTTAGAGTATTTAGGCCTTGTGTGTCTTCCTCTGAAATAGAGCCTACAGTACCTGGTATTCATAGATGGTCTCCCATCCATGTACTACAGGCATGAAAAATAGCCCCACACCAGTTGCAGTCTACCCCAAAGTAAAGGCTTTTTGTCAACAAGACAGCTTTTGGTTTTTTTAAAAGAAGAAGCCATTTTAAATCTAATATACGTTGATTTATTCCCTCTCCTGGAAAAAACCTGAAAGTTGCCTTTATCTAGGTTTGTGTGCATTTTGTGTTTTAACCGATACAGTTGATCCTCCACATTTGTGGTGTTAACTTTTGCAGATTTGATTATTCGTGGATTATTTGCTGCCATCCCCACTGCTGCTGGCGTAGGGTAGCAGTGGAGGCAGCAGGAAGTCCCACCAGCCACCCGCTTCTGCCTTGTGAAAGAATCTCCTGCCTCGAGGGCATCTGCAGTGGGTTGAATCAATGCATCCTACTTTTTGTGTATGTTAAAGATGGTTTGAAGGGGGCTAGAGATATTCCTGGTGTTTCCACTTGTGCCCCTAACCCTAGCAAATGTGGAGGGCCAACTGTAGTGTAAAACGTTTAACTCTAGTTTCTGCATTTAGATAAGTCCCAGAGTGCATCCTCCTGATGTTGCACAAGTTAAATTAGTGGGTTTCTAGTTATGTTGGTGGGTAGCAAATGACACTAAGTATTATGTTCTGTCTCTGGCTTTTCTTCGCAAACGAAGATTTAGGAAGGACTCATCCCGCATTTTCTGCAAGCGCGCTGATGACTAAAAAGGCCAATCCGAGATAAACAAGTCCGGTTGCAGAAGGCACAGCAGAAGGTCTCCTTGGGTGATGTTTTTGGGTTGTGATTCTTTCTGCGTTGTCATTTCTCTTCAAGACTTGTTCGGCGTGAGTTCTCAAATAAGGCTGCAGCATTGTGGATAGTGCATCTCCATGCCTCCCAATGTGAGGCCAGGGCGGACCACTGTTGGTGATCAGTTTGGCTGAGCCTGAGATGTTGCTTCAGGGAGTCCTTGTATCGCTTTTTTGGAGCGCCCCTCTTACGCTGACCCGTGGCGAATTCACCGTAGAGTACTATTTTGGGGAGGCGATGGTCCTCCATTCTAGAAACATGCCCTGCCCAGCGCAGCTGTGTTCTCAATATCATGGCCTCAATGCTGGTGATCCCTGCTTGCTCAAGGACAGCAACATTCATCAATAATCAGTCCAGTGTATATTTAGGATTGTGCGTAAGCAGCGGTGATGGAAGCGTTCGAGGAGTCGTAAGTGGTGGCGATAGGTGACCCATGTTTCAGACCCATAAAGGAGAACAGACAGTACAGTGGCTTACTTGCCTGCTATTCATCTTTTTCAACCAGATTTCTCGCTTCTGAGGTTTCAGCAGGTATAGTACACACATTTTCTTATAGGTCTGTCTCTGCAGCCATGAGGACTAGAAATGTGCTCCATGTTGAAACTTAGAACAAACATACACAGCTCTGTTTTTGCCCATTTTTACTGTAAGTATGTCAGTCACAAAGATTCCTGATAAGTCTTTTTTTCCCCCTCCTCTCTTTTTTCATCGCAGGATTTCAACAAGCATTAAAGAACTGGAAACCTTCAGGAGCCTTCTGCGACCCCTGCAGTGAAATGGCTTCTTACAAAGACTTGCCCCCCCTTGTTCTACACAGGCAAGGCTCAGAGGGGGTTTCTGCTGGTGTGAGCATCAGGCTTGCCCCCGTTTTGGCAAGGGGGCAAAGCAGGGGCTCCCCAAACCCCACCACAATCTCCAGCTTGCAAGTTGAAGCTCAGCTCTGTGGCAGCTGAAATCCTCAGGCGAGTCTGATTTCCCAGGACAGAGAGAGGCACGCTTCAGGACTGCGAGGATCTCTTTGTTTCCTTGAATCTCTGCAGCCCACCAATGTGTTCTTACTTGATGGGAGTCTCTTTGATAGAAGTTAGCCCTGCCTTCACTGTTCTCAGGCAGTCATTCTGCTTAAAAAACAAAACAAAACTGAAGAAGTACAGCATCTAGATCTACCTGGCCCAGCATTCTTTACAATGATCCCTACTCATGTCAGGCGGTCCATGGTCTTTGGCTCACCTCTGTTCTAGGGGGTTCAGAGGACACACCATTTGCAGGCTTCTAATGCCAATGACCTTGTGACCAGTTTGTTGTAATTATTGTGGAAGACCATCGGTTGCCCCCCCACAAAAAAAAGCAAATAAGCAACACTCAGATATTGGGGAACGCCAAGTATAATCCTAAAGGGCAGAGAGTTTGGGGAGATGTGAGTGGAGCCCCCTGGGAAAGTTGCTTTTTTTGAGACAACTCCCAGAATTCCCCAGCTAGCCATGCTGGCTGGGGGATTCTGGGATTTGTTGCCCCAAAATGTAACCTCAAGTTCTGGGCTGCAGCGGCAATAAATGTGCAGGTCATTATGAATGTCTTGAGAGCAGAGGGCTCTTATGACACAGTTTGGGCTAACAGGACCTCCTCTACATTCCCACCATCAAAAACCAAGCCCTCTCCTGTATTGTAAATGAATCCCACTCCATAAAATTTGCAAATTGCAAGTTTCCCCAAGGTGGGAGAGAAATCACAGGCAGGGCCTTCCCTTCACCACCTGCTGGGAACTTAGCAATATTCAAGATTCAGAGAAGTGATTCCTTTTTCTCTCCCCTTCCCAAAGAAAATTGCTGGGCCAGTAGTTGTATGCTGTGTCCCCCCTGCTTTCTCCTTGTCTTCCCTCTGATGGGACTTGATGCTGCTCCATTACCAACCTGTAGCTTTTGACACAGCATGTTCAGATGTCCCATCGTCCTCTCCTCCCCATGTTGGAAGAAAGAAACAGGCCAAAGCAGGCTCTGTTTGCCAAGGCAGGTGCCTTTTCAAGGTGACTCATCTTTTTCCATACCGGTGGGAGGCAGCTGGTGTAGCTCAGTTGTACAGCATAGACCGAATCCTTGCTATAACCAATTAAAATGGTGTCTTGAATCCAGTTGGTGGTTCCAGCTAGAGTACACCCATGGAATCAGTAGGATTTGCTGATGTGTTGACTCATGCACTCAAGAACTGATGTGTTGATTCAAGAATTGATTGGGTCTCCTCCAGTTGCAACTGCCAACAGAATTCGGACTGATATTCTTAGGAGGGCACGGAAAGACCTCCAAGTCAGTCAGAGTTCCGCTGTCCTCTATACTGCTGCCCTCCAGCTGTGTAACTCCCATAATTAGCCACACTGGCAGGAGCAATGGACCAACTAGAGGGTACTAGCTTTGGAAATCTTGGGCATGGATTATACGGAGGGAGGTGAACTCCCAGAGGGCCAGTGTGGTATAGTAGTGAGTGTTGGGCTAGGATTCTGGGAGACCAGGGTTCAAATCCCCGCTCAGCCCTGGAAACCTCTTGGATGACCTTGGGCAAGCCACACACTCTCAGCCTCAGAGGACGGCAATGGCAGCAAACCTCCCTGAACAAATCTTGTCAAGAAAACCCAGTGATAGGTTCACTGTAGGGTCGTCATAAGTTGGAAGCAAAATCAAGGCACATAACAACAAGGTGAACTCCTGGTCACAGTACAGGGGTGGCTGTCCTGATGATGTTGAACTTCCAGCTGCCAGCATTCTTTACCACGGGCTGTACTGGCTGGAGGCTGCTGGGAGCTGCAGCCTAGTAGTGGCTGGAGGGCTGCCCAGGTCTTAGTGCTCCACCAACTGCAGGGTTTCTACATAGCAGCTCTTAGGGAGGTTTGGAAAAACAACTGCATTCCCAACATACAAAACACCCTCCTCCATGTAACCCTGTAACTTGGTGTCACCTCTCTATCCCTTCCTTGAGCCAGGCCATATTTGCACCAGCACCCAGTGCTGCAGCAGGTGGGAGAGGAGCTTAGTTTGAAGTATCCCAGTGAAGCTAGAAGCAGAGCGAAGTTGGAATTTGGGAGTGCATCGCTTACACTTAACATGTTCAGGCTGGTAGCATCTTCTTCAAGAGAGCCAGTGTGGTATAGTGGTTTGAGTGTTGGACTATGACTCTGGAGACCAGGGTTTGGATCTGCGCTCAGCCAAAGAAGCCCCCTGGGTGACCTTGAGCAAATCACACTCTCAGCCCTACAGGAAGGCAAGTCTCCTCTGAAGAAATCTTTCCAAGAAAACCCCATGATAGGTTTGCCTTAGGGTCTCCATAAGTTGGAAATGAAAGCACACACAACAATGGCATCTTCTTAAAAAAAAAAGAATGGAAAACTATTCTCTCCCCTCCCTGGGCAACTCAGTGCAAATGCCTGCTGTATTCTTTTCCTGTCGAAACACTGTCTCTGCTCAGTGAGGCCCAGAGTGTATCTACACTACACAGTTAGTACAGTTTGATATCACTTTAACTGCCATGGCTTCATCTTGTGGAATTCTGGAATATGCAGTCTGATCAGATACTTGGAATGTCCTGCTACAGGGGCTCTAGTGCTATAGTTAAGGAAAGTGGGCTAGAGCTCTCTAGGGGAGATTTCCAGGTAAATTTCCAAATTGCAATTATCAGGATTCCTTAGGATGGACCCATGGCAGTCAATGTGGTATCAAATTGTTGTCAGTGTAGTGTAGGCAGCCCTCACAGTGCCTGCTGCTCTGTTCTCAGGGAGAAAAGTGTAGACGCTTTTACTGTGAAATGTTAACGTAGGATTTGTCAGACAGCAAAGCTGAAGGAATTCTAAAAGAAGATTTTGTGCAATTTTGCAGAATACCAGTGGGTGGGGTGGGTGGAATGCAGAAGGCAATGTCTGTAAAAGCACATATAAATACAGAAATGGGATATACACATCACTGCTTGTTTTCCTTTTTGTGTGTGATTTGAGGCTGAAGGCCAAAGGAATAGACCTAGTGATTTGAATGTGGCAGTTTACTTCAGGATGGTAATATCTGGGAGATATACAATACAACCACAGGACTGGTAACTGTGGTTTCACTTACCTGAAAAGATATGTTCTCTCTAGGCATTTTCTG
The DNA here is from genome assembly GCA_030847615.1 of Gambelia wislizenii. Classification (NCBI taxonomy): domain Eukaryota; kingdom Metazoa; phylum Chordata; class Lepidosauria; order Squamata; family Crotaphytidae; genus Gambelia; species Gambelia wislizenii. The sequence goes on along the minus strand of JAUMIR010000001.1, from coordinate 494,455,783 downwards.
TGTCCTCCAGTGCAATTCTATGGTATCCTGCTGGAAGTAGACCATAGAGTTCTGCTGGAGGACCTAGAAATGCCTAGAGAGGTGTTCTTTCTAGGTCCTCCAGCACAACTCTATAGTATGCTTGGGCCAGTTGTTCATTTCAACAGGGTTCACTTATTTGCAGTTTTGTATTTTCATGCCAAGCCCAGGAATGTATTCCCTGCAGATATGGGAGCCATACACCAAAAGAAGAGCCAAGGCAGATAGGAGTATCTCAGCTCCCATTTGGGCATCCTACCTGCCACCTTCCTCTCTGCTGAGTTCAAAGAAGCTATAGCTATCTGGAAGTCTGTAGTGGTTTCACTGGGAGCCCTCTTCCAAATGTGTCCTTGCTGGTTTTAATTATGCAGGGATAGAGAGGAATGGCAGTCTAAATATAGCAATAGCATTGATGTTTATATATGATTATCAGTTCCAAAGCACTCCTTAATCGGTTTACAGTGTTTTTTAGCTATTTGCCCCCAACAAGCTGGGTACTCATTTTACCGACCTACAGAAGGATGGAAGGCTGAGTCAACCTTGGAGTTCTCTGGGATTGAACTCATAACCTTCTGGCTTGCAATACTGCCATTTAGTACAGAGGTGTCTTTTTCTTAAAACCAAGTTATCTATTGATCTCCTTATCTTGTTAATGCAGTCATACTTTTAGGAAACATCCGTGGACTGCCTGGGAGAATTTCATTTGGGTTTCTCCTCAAAAATGGGGATGGGAATTATGGCAAGTGCCCACATGGTGAGGGTTTGAGTGTTGGACAGGGACTTCGGCCATGGAAACTCACTGGATGACCTTGGGCAAGCCATATTCTCTCAGCCTCAGAAGAAAAAATGGCAAATGTCCTCTGAATTCACTCTGCTAAGAAAACCCTAGGGTAGGGTCATTATAAGCCAGAGTTCGTAAGATCACACAAACCAACAATTTACACAGTGCTCCAGATGTTGGACTGTACTTCCCACCATTTTTCATGATTGGTTGCGCCAGCTAGGTCTGATGGGAGATGCAGTCCAGCAACGTGTAGAGGGCCTCATGATCCCCATCCACTTGTCCTTCTGTCTCTGATCTGGCATCATCTAATTCTGTCAGCCACCAAAGAGGGTAATACGGTGGCAGCGTGTCCCCCCTCCCCCAAGGATAAGACTGAACCAATATTCAATTGTCCAAGAAGTCGTGCCAGGACTTTGCAAACACAAGTCTCACAAGGGTTAAAAACAAGCCTTTTTATTTCAAAATAAAACAATATTACAGTTTTGAGTGAAGGAATGAACTTGGTACATTCGTCAGTTGCACTCTCCTGCTTTTAGCCAGCCCACTGCCGGGGGGGGGGGTTGGTTGGATGGTTAGAGGCAGCAAATGGTGTCAACCATATTAAAAAAAGACACTACCTCTGCTGAAGGCAGTTTCTGGCTGTAAAAAAAAAAGGCAAGAAATAATTCTAAGGTAAGATGCTTTATAAGAATGTGGGACTGGACTTCTGTAGGGTTTTAGAATTTAAATCATGTGAAGGCAAAGGAGATACTTTGGACACTGACATGCATCAACCAGCTCCACTTAACCACCCCAAGTCATGGTGGTTTTTAGGGAACATCATCTTCAGTGGATACCTGTTGAGGGCAAAAACTGGACAAGGCGCTTGTAGTCCTCTACGCAACACCCCTTTGCCCCAGAAACAAACCTAAAGTGCGCTATGTGCATTGTAAAACTCATTGGTCAGAAATAAAATACATAGGAAGGTGGTACGATGTTCAGTGGCTCAATCTATCTTTGGTGTCTCATAGGTAACAGAGCATAAAGTTCAGGGCCTTGCTTGTTTTGCCACAAATCAAGGAATGGCAACCAAGGGACCTCTATGCTTACACAACAAAGCTGTAGCTGAGTTTGCAAGGATTCCTTTTGGGGGGGCGGGTTGACTTTCCACAGATTATGTTCCAAAAAGAGAAAAAAGTAACATTCCAAAGCTCCCAATACTGATATCATTTTCAAAGGGTGGTTGAAGCATGGTGAATTTTACATACCCATAATGGCAGGTAGTGTTCATCTCTGAGAACAGAGTGTGTGCTAGAACACCATCACCTCAATGTGCTTCTTAGTGTTTGCATGTAAGTTGCTGACACACCATGAATGATCAATGTTTTCTATACCACCCAATGCCTGAAAACTGTCCTTCCTGCCATCAATGTAAAGCCAAGTCTTGAGAGATAAACTCACTACTAATCTATCAATACAGTTTCACGGGACACTGAAAATAGTTTGTGACTGGACAGGCCCAGACCACCACAGTTCATGGGAATCTTTTTGGGATATGAGACAGGAGACTGGAAAAAGCAAAGGAGCTTCATGTATGGAAGTGTGACCTCCCAAGCAGTGTCAGTCCGTGACTGCCATGATAATGGGGTTGTGAACCTGCTCCTGGGTTTCAGTCTGAACTTTCAAGTGGTCCAAGCCACTGGGCCTACCTGGAGTGGGGGGAAGTAGTTGAGCACTGTTTATAGCTCCTTTAAAGTTCAGACTACAACCCAAAGCTGCCCCACAAGAAACCAGCTGCTAGTACTCCCTAGGTTGGTTGGCACCCTCAGGACTTAAATTCCCAACATCCTCAGCTAACATGGCCAATGGCAAGAAAGGCTGGAAGTTGTAGTCCAAAACATCTGGAGGGCACCAGGCCTGTGAAACTCACCTTAGGTAAATGACTGTGGATGCAGTGGGCATTTATTTTGCTTGTGAGAAACCCGAGAATCCACTGCCAGGAATAAATGGCAATTTTTGCGAGGGGGATATAAAGGTAAGCCTCCATGGCAAACCTTCATATATTTCTCAAAGACACCTCTAGAACAGAAGTTCCACAGGAAAGGAAATGGCCTTAATAGTTAAAGTGAACATAAAGGGAAAGCTAAAGCCACCTGTATAGCAATCATTATGGCTACATATATAAGTCAGTGTGGTGTAGTGGTTTGAGTGTTGGACTAGGACTCTGGAGACTAGGGTTCAAATCCCTGCTTGGCCATCGAAACCCATTGGGTGACCTTGGACAAGTCACACTCTCTCAGCCTCCAAGGAAGGCAAGGGCAAATCTCTAGAGAAATCTTTCCAAGAAAACCTCGTGACAGGTTCACCTTAGGGTCACCTTAAGTCGGAAACAAAAAGGCACACAAGAAGAAATCTACCTTCCTTTTACCACTTTTGCAGCCAGGACTGTTTTTTTTTAAAGCTGTTGCTATAGATTGTGTATGACTTCACAATCTGCCTGGGAGATTCTGGGAACTGTAGTCAAAAAAGGGGGAATTTCCCCAAGCTTTGGTCATGATTGTATATAAGAGGGTTTAAATTTATGATCATTACAGGCATAGTGATGAGGAGAGGGTGAAATGAGGTGTTTGCTGCTGCCACCGCCATTTCTATCATAGGATTAACCTCACTTAGAACAGAAGTGGGCAGCTGTGGGAGGTTAGGGGGCCACATGACCCCCCCCCAGGAGATTTGGGAGGGTCACATACACACAAAAATCAATTTGTTTGCCTTCAAATGTGTGCTGGGGGTATTTTTATTTTTTTTGCCCCGTGGCCATTTTAGACCCAGAAGAGGCCTTATCTACCAACAGGAAGTAAGCAGAAGTCTCTTCCTTTTTAAAAGAAAGAAGCAATTTTTAAAAAAAACATTCCCCCAAAAATGTTTTTTCTTTGATCCCTGGAGGATCCTGAGATCTACAAAAATAGACCTGGGGGGCTACGTTGTGTCCACATGCCTCACTTTGCCCATTATTTAGAGGCTGGAAAGAAACAGAGGCCTGCATCCTATTGCGAGTCCCAACTCAAGTGTCCCCCACTGAATCAATGGGATTCACCAATGTGTTGACTCACCATCCAACCATTATTTCAATGGTGCTACTCTAGCTGGGATTAACCAACCAAATCCAGGCCAAACCAAACTCAAGGGCTTTCATCCCAGAAGGGTTTCCATTTCACTCTCCAGCTTCTTTCAAGCCAAAGATGCAATACAGTTGGCCCTTCCCATTTGCTGGGATTAGGGGCGCAGGACCCCCAGGATAGTGGAAAAACTGCAAATATCTCTAGGCCCCAAAACCCACATTTAACACACACAAAAAGTATCATCCATGGATTCAACCCAGTGCAGATGCCTTCTAGGCGGTGTGGTTCCTTCGCAAGGAAGAAGTGGACGGCTGGCGGGGCTTGCTGCCACCTCCGTTGCTGCCCTATGGCATTTTTAAAAGGGACTTACAAGCCTCACCGTGCGTTTGCAGACCGTATTAAAAATGCTATAAGGCAGCACTGGAGATGGTAGCAAATAACCAGCGAATAATCAAATCCACAAAAACTAAGCCTGCAAATGCGGAGGGCCGGCTGTTCATACTTTACCAAGGTGGAGTGGGGGGGAAAGATCACATCAGGACTGAAACTTATTCAGACACTCGTTTAAAAAACATGGACTCCTCTGACAGACAATTTCAATTCACATTTAAAACCAGCACCCTTGTCAAAGCCAAGACTTGCATACATACTCCAAAAAGTCACTGTCCCATTTGTTAATTTGGAAAAACCATAGCCAGTTCTCCAAAGGACTCACAAGAAGCTTTCCATAACATATGGGTTGTTGTCCACAAAGATTTTATACAACTTGAGGAGCCTAAGAAGAGGTTCCATTTTGTACCCAAATACTTCTTGGCCCTGGCCTTGCTCCTTGTCTCTTTAAGGGAGCAGAACAGAACGGTTGAGCCTAGCAGCCCAAAACAACAATAAAGACAGGTTCAGATTTAGCTCCATGTGGAAAATGGCTGCAACAGAGCCATTCCCCAGGGCTTGTATACTCGCGAGAAATGCTGCTTAGGAAGACCTGGAAATCTCCAGGATCACTGCCAGTTTGAAATGTGAATAACCACTCTTAGAGGAATTGCCTTTATCATTCTAGTCTCTGAGGATTCTTTGCCCAGCCTATTCTAGAACTGTAACCAGCTATATCACAAAACTACTCCAATGAAATCCGGCCATATACTCAGGAGGCTGGGGGCGATGTATGCTCCAAATCTGGGGTAAGAATGGAGAAACTTAATCCCACACCATCCTCCCTCAACCTGGTATCCCTCCAGATGTGTTAAACTACAAACCACATCATCCCCAGCCACCATGATCACTGCTGGAAGGGAAAAGATGGAGAGTCAGTGCTTTAGAAAGAAAAACACATTGTGGTGAGCACTATAAACAAGAAAGAGACCCAGACATGGAAGCTGCAGCTAGATTGCAGTGGGTAGGGGATCTTGGGAGTTATAGTTTGAAAAGGACTTTCACCATCTTATTTTCTGTTAGGCTGGGCTCTCTACCGTTAGCTTTCAGGCAATACCTCTACAGCAAGGTTTATCACCATAGACCTTGGTCTGTATCATCCTACACAATTATAGCATTTTGATCCCACTTTCATGGTCATGCCTGCATCTCTTGGGAGCCTGGGATTTGTAGTTTCATGAAGTACTTACACTTCTCTGCCAGAGAACTCTTGTGCCCCCACCAAACTACACATCCGAATCCCAAAGAATGCTCTCCACGGTTGATGCTATCCTTGGGCAGTGTGCCTTGGCCATACCTTCTTGACAGGGAATTTTTACTTAAATCTTCTTCATGTTTCACACAATTGGTCTTCTTCGGTGGTGAGAATGGCACACTTTGGAGGTCGTCAACCAATCCAGGAGTGGCTTCTGCTTCTCCTTGGTTCCTAAGCCAGTACAAGGATTTTCAGTATCTCCTGGAAGCAGCTGATAAGGGGGGAAAAACCCCCACAGAAGTGCCCATGCCAGCTGGCTACACAGCAGCCAAAGCAATCATGCAACTAGTCCTCATGGAGCCACCCTGACTGTAAAAAAAAAATACTACAGTTTGCCACCTTTGCTTTCTGCCATGTGAACCAAGTTATTGTTTTGAAAATGAAACCACTGAAGCCAGGAAGGACTGACTGGCCCCAGTCAGGCAATCACAAGGGAAATCATGGCTCATGCAATTGGGGCTTTTTGCCTTTGATAGTCCCAGGATAAAGGAATGGATAGCAAAACACAATTACAAGTTAATACCCTTGGAAATGGGCCACACCCGTTAACATTTCTTGGTTTCCCCGTGCCCTGATATTTTTTTTTAAAGAAAAAGTACAAACTCTAAAGAGCTTGGATGGAAAAGAGACTCCCTCCCCCTCCCGAACTGTTACATATATAGAGGTTCCAGTCATCACAGGAAGACTAAATGAATTTCCCAGCTATGAGTGTGGAGTTGGAAGGGTTACCCAAAACAGTTATTTCATGCTGTTGGAGAAGAAGAAGGAAAACAAGATGGAGAAAAAGGAGAACCGTTCCTTTGGAAACATTTTGGTTAAAAGTGCAAGTACCCATTCCTCCAACAGTCCTCCAACCTCTGGAAGGGCCTGACCATCCAACATAAAATGCTCCTGGAAGCCGTGAGAACCTCAATGCTTCCATCATTGCAGGAACCATGTAGCAAGGGGTTGGTCTTTTGGTCCAAAGTGCAGAGCCTCTTACTGTTCCTTCCCCATATTATAAAATCATTGGGAACCACAAGATGTTGGGGGATCCTGTGGGGAGCCCCACTCCCTTCCCAGAGCTGCTCCCAAGTCAGTTTTGTAGTGTCAGGTGTGAGTTGTGGTGGTTTCTTGACTCCAAGCTTCCGTGAGTGAAGAGCAGTGGAGCCACGTCCATGGAAGGTGCAACCGAAGGAGGGATTATGGCGCAGCTGTCGCTCCCCGTCAGAGACCCATACCACCCAGAGCTCTGGGGCGTAGTCAAGCTATGGAGAGAAGAGGAAAGTGAAAGAAAGCTCCCAACTTCTCAAGAACAAGACACATTAGGAGCAGATGATGCAAGAACGGAGGACCTTCAGCTCAACAGATGTTGGATTATGGCTCAGGTCCGGGTCATCTGAAGGACCATATTCTCCCTTTTGAACCTGCCAGCATTTTGAGATCTGCTGGGGAGGCTCTTCTCTCTGTCCCACCACCCTCACAGGTATATCTGGTGCGAACATGGGAGAGGGCCTTCTCGGTGGCTGCCCCCACGTTCTGACACTCCCTTCCCAGAGAGGCTAGACTGGCACTTTCTTTTCTCTCATTCTGTAGACAAGTGTAGACTTTTCTGTTTCAAAAGGCCTTTGAAGACTGATTGTACAAGGCCTGTCCTGACTAAAAAAAGTGCCATTTTAAAAAAGTTGTTATCTTTGTTGTGCCTTTTTCTTTTCTTTTTTAAAAAATGGGTTTGTGTTTTTAACTGGTTCTAATGTTTTTATAGTTAAAAAGTGCTTAAACGATGTTTTTAAAAAACAGGTTGAAAGCTGCCTCGAGTCCCCAACTGGGAAAAAGTCAGGTTATAAATCTAATAAACACATCACCCATCTTCCCTGACCAGTGCCCATGCTGGTTGAGGCAGACGGAAGCTGGCATCCAGCAATGCCTTGTAAGATGAAAGTTCCCCACCCTGGAGGTTCAGGTTCCTAAAAGTCACAGGCTGCTCTGACCCAGTTACATAGGAAGAAATGTGAGAAGCTGTCCTTCCATGAAGTAAGACCCATGCGTCCATTTTGCCGAGTATTGTCAATTGGTGGCAGCGGCTCTTCAAGGTTTTGGAATAGATTCTGTCTTAGCCCTACAAGGAGATCCCTGGTCATCTCCTATCCAAGTAGTAACCACACCTGATCCTGCTTAGCTTTCAAAGTCAGATGAAATCGAGTGTGTTCAGTGTAATTCAGCCATTTATGCACAGGTGCTGGGTTGCATTTATGTTGCTGTTTTATACCTTCAATTCATTTCTGACTTATGGCAACCCTAAGGTGAACCTATTTTTTCTTGTCAACATTTGTTTGCTGTTGTCTTCCTCTGAAGTTGAGAAAGTGTGACTTGCCTAAAGTGCACTCAATGGGTTTCTACTGCTAAGCAAGGATTTGAACCCTAGTCTCCAGAGTCCTAATCTAGCACCTAAACCACTACACTACACTGGCTCTCTGTTGTTTTATGCTGTTGTTGTTGTTAACTGCCTTCAGGTTGACTGACTCATGGTGACCCTGTGAATGAGTTCCCTTCAAGACCCGCTGTCTTCAACCGGTTCGCTCGTGTTCTGCAGGCTCAGGGCTGTGGCCCCCTTGAGCGAGTCTATCTATCTTGTATGCGGCCTTCCTTTCTTTCTGCTGTCTTTCACCTTCCCTAGCATTATTTTCTTTTCTGGTAAGTCATGCCTTCTCATGATGTGTCTGAAATATGATAGCCTCAACTTAGTCATCTCAGCTTCTAGGGAAGAGTTCAGGGGTTGATCTGCCCTAGAATCCATTTATTTGTCTTTTTAGCAGTCCATGGTATCTGCAGAATGCTTCTCCAGCACCACATTTCAAATGAGTTGATTTTCTTCTTATCAGGTTTCTTTACCGTCAAGCTCTCATACCCATGCATAGTGATGGATTATACTTGCATATATATAAATGGATCCAAGAGCAAATCAAGTCTGAGCAAACCAATCACTAGAAAGCGAGTAAGTAAGTAGGGACATCAAGACATCAAAATGACTAAACTGAGGCTATTATCATACTTTAGTTATTATCCTGAGTCAACATCCCTTACAGGAAAGGGTGATAATGCTTAGTAAAATGGAAGGCAATAGGAAAAGGGGACGACCACATTATCAATGGATTGACTTGATCAAGGAAGCCATGGCTGCCCCAAGTTCAAAAGACATCCAGGATTTCCTAAAGGCTTCTCATTTAGAGCATCACCAGTGTACATGATGGTACATAACAACAATGCTAGGATATGTAGTGGTCAAGGAACATGGGAAACGCAGTCCAACAACTGGTATGTTTTGGGCAGAGAGAGCAATGATCCATTTTTATCCTGCTAAGCCAGCCTGTTGCCGCAGCTACTCATGAGCAACTGGTATACAGGTCACACACACCCTGTATCCACATGGGATACATTCCTTAGCGTTTAAAAGTGAAACCATGGATAACAACCCTATTAAAATAAGGGACTTCAAGTACAAACATACTATAGAGTAGTGTAGGATGACCTAGCAATTGCTAGAGAGGATACCTCTCTAGGCTCTCCCCAACACGACTCTATGCTATGTGTCCCTGTTTCTTCAGCTGTAGATAACTGAAACAACAGACATTGGTTCCTCAGATACAGGGGGCAACCTGTATACACATTAAGAAACTTACGCCAGAGAAGATTAATCCAGACCTCCCCGCCTACCTGATGAAAGCCTCACACAAAACACCTTCACATTTTGTGCACCAGAGACCCATGAAAAAAGGGAGATAGCCTGTCTCATGGGCTTTTATTGCATGCTCTCTGGCTGTTGTTTTCCCCTGGGGATGGAGACCATCACACTTTGCTCTCTCTTTTTATTTCCTGATGAAAGGGCAGTTGGGAGAGCAGAACCAGACTGGAATTCAATTGCCTCTCGTGAGCAAGTGAACCATATACAGAGAGATAGAGAGAGGGTAGAGAAACTCTCTTAGCCTGAGGGGCCAGATTCAGTGTCCGATAAGCTCTTGAGGGCTGGATTCCACTATTGGGCAGGGCCAAAGGCAAAAGGTGTGGGACCAGAAACACCAGCCTATTTTTGCCTGAAGCTTTTACTGCCCATTACAAAGCCACAGGGGAGCCATTTTAACTTTTCAGAAGGGGGCAGGAGGAGCCCCATACAAGAGCTGGGAAACAACCAAGCAGTGATGTCATGAAAGGGGGATGTGGCTGTCTGGGGAACCCCAAAGGTTTGGCCCAATGGCTACTATACTATGCCATACTATGTGTTCTATCTAGTCTGCCTCATCTATTCCCAAAAGGGCTGCATTAGCAAAAACTGAAGAGGGCTCTTGTCTCTTTAATGGTTGTGTAGAAGGAGGAGTTTCATCAGGTGTTGCTTGCTATGGAGTTGTGTGACAAGCAACTCCAGCTGAAATCTCTTCTAGATGTCCATTAAAGGGACAGGAGCCCTCTCCAGGTTTTATTCTAGCAACCCTAATTCTCAGCTGGCAGGCTGGTCCTCAAAGTCTCAGAACTGGGAGTGGAAAGAATGTTGATGTTATTCACTTCCTGGCCAACAAAATGGATTTCCTGTCAAGATGAATCCATAAAGCCCAGTATTCCCCCATCCCAACTTGCAACTGTGTCTTCCTGCATGGTATGGGGTTGGACTGGATGGCCTTTGTGGTCCCTCTCAGCTCTTATGATTCTATGAAGTGACCACCCTACCTTCCTCCACCGAGCCTGGGAAGGTCATCGTCGCTGTCGTACCGCCTTGGATTGTCGAAGAAGTAGGCCCGGGAACTGTAACTGTGGCTGTTGATCATTCCAGCAGGCGCCTATTGGGTTAAGAGAGGGAAACATGTCAATGGAAAGAGAGATGGACTGGAGAAGAGAGCAACTGAGCAGAGTGAGAGTTTGTCAAAGGGAGATCCTGACCATTTTTGGTGGTGAGAGAGTAGAAAATGGAAATCTTTTGAGTCCTTCCCACCTGGGATTCTATTATGGTTTTAGAAAGGGAACAGATACAGATCTTAAAAATGACACCCAAGTGATTCAAAGAAAAAGACAAACTTTGGGGGTTCTAAATGGTGAATGCAAGGAGAATCCTACTTGTCTTGATGGCATTCCGCATTGTTCTGCTGTACTATGAAGGAGCCCCCCTCCCCAACACCAAAAACTGTGTAGGAAAAGCCTTCGTGGCTTTTCCTGGAGTTTTTTAAAAACAGCGTGGGGAATGCGCATTCTCCCTTGTTGGGACAGGTGATTCAATATGAATGTTTCCGCATACGAGAGGAAGCTCAAAGCTGATTGGCCAGATGAGTGTGGGGCGGAGAGATACCAGGTTGGATTTTCGCCTCAGTGAGTGTACGCTAAGGCGGGAAAACGGGGTGTTTTTTCTCCTTTTTTTCTACATGCGAAACATCACTGTAGCGCACAATGGAAACAGTCTTTTTTTTAAAAAAAAAAGTTTGATGGCAGCAAATTGAGGTAAGTACAAATGTGAGTAAATCACTCATGGCCGCCATCTGGCATGCAAAGCTTATGGGGGGGCAAAAAACCCCCATTAAGACACTCTGGGATCAGGGCCTTCTCTGTTGTGACACCTTGGTTGTGAAATGCCTTCTCTTGGAAGCCAGATTTACAGCAGCACTGGCTTCGTTCTGATGCCACAAAACTCCACAACTTTTTACTAAAGCCTTTGGGATCTAATTGATTTATCCCCAAATGCACATACACAGGGCTTCAAACCAGTTAAAATGCGTTCAGTCTGTTAAATGATTTGTTGTTTTATGCTGAAATTGTTTTAAAACTGTTTAATTGATTTTATTTGTACACCACCCAGAGATAATCATGTTATAGAATGGGATATAAATATTTTAATCAATAAATAAGACTAAGATAGGCCATTATTGACACAGGGGTGTGTGCCTCTGTGGCAGAGTGAAAAGGAAGCTGAAAAAAACCCATGGTGGAAGATGGTGCAGTTCCATGCAAGGCACCCAAACAAAATTCAAACTTTTTCAAGAGTGTATGGCTCAGGCCTGAACAATGCTCAGAGAAATTGCAAACCCAAGAAGTACATCTCAGACTCTACAGGCCTCAGTTAGCATGTTAAATGTTAAAGATCATGACAGTTCAATTAGAAAAAGACTGAACAAGTATGGTTTGTTTGGGAGGGTTGCCAAGAGAAAGCCTTTTCTCTCTAAAAAGAACATGGCACCATGGATTAAGTTTGCAAAGGTGCATCTGAACAAACTAGAAGACTTCTGGAAAAATGTCCTTTGGACGGACGAGACCAAAGTGGAGATGTCTGGCTATAATGCACAGTGGCATGTTTGGTAAAAACCAAACACAGCATATCAGCACAAACACCTCATGCCAACTGTCAAGCACAGTGGTGGAGGGGTGATGATTTGGGATTGTTTTGCAGTCACAGAACCTGAGAACCTTGCAGTCATTGAGTTGACCATGAACTCCTCTGTATACCAAAGCTCCCAAATGCATTTGACAGATCAAATAACTGAAATATGGAGTTAGCATGTGTCCATCTTCACTGTAGACAAGATCCATTAGCCATCATCATAATTACCTTCATCTGACTTTAGGTTTTTTTTGGGGGGGGGGGGGGCTCAGCTCCAGGGAAGACGAAATGTCTGTGTGCAAATCTCCAGCTCAATTTTTGCAAGGGTTCATTGATTAGTTGCTGCAATATGCAGAGACTCTTCAGGAGGCTCTCTGCATTTACCTAGTTTTCTTCTTCCCGCCCAAGGTTTGTGGTGTCAGGGCTCACCCTCCACTCTGCTCTGCATTCACCTTCTGGCTAGAAACAAGTAGGCTAGATTAAATGAGCCTACCCCCGCTACCATCTGTGGGTGAAACATTCCCGGACTTAACATTTATAAATGAAACTGGGGATAATAGCAAACCCTATTTAAAAAAAGGACTTCCGGTAACAACATACCATAGTGTTGCACCAGAAGACCTAATGGTTCCTAGAGAGGACACCACTCTAGGCATTTTCCAGCTTGACTCTATGGTATGTGTCCCTATTTTTTCAGCCATTGGTAACTGAAACTGTGGCTATTGGTTCTGCGGATACAGGGAGAGACCTGTACTTTTGGAAAAGTCTGGGGTGGGGGAGAAGGCACTCTGTACAAATGGAAAGTCACTGTTACTTTGTTCTTGCTGTTGTGATTGTGTTCCTTCAAGTCATTTCCAACTTACAGGGACATGAAGGCAAGCCTATCACATCATCATCATCACCATCATTATCTTCTTCTTTTATTTCTATAGTGGCATCAATGTACAGGGCCAATTTACAAGAAAAAGAACAGAACAGTTCCCGGCCCTCAAGCTTGCAATCTATTACAGGGTGTTCTTGGTTAAATTTATTCAGAGGAGGTTTCCTATGGCCTTCCTCTGAAGCTGTGAGAGTGTGACATGCCTAAGGTCACCCAGTTGGTTCCCATGGCCAAGTGGGGATTCAACCCCTGGTCTCCATAGTCATAGTCTGACACTCAAACCACTGCCCCACACTGGCTCTCAATGCATTTTATGTTACTTTAGGAACCTGTATATAACTTGGTCTGCCAGAATATCATCATGTTTGACATATTAAAAGTACAATTTACTTTTAAAAATTTAATCTTTCTTACAAATGGACCTAGATCCCAAACTGGCTACAGGGAGCACACAACTCGCTTATTACAACAGCTCCGTGCGTTGCTGGTTCGTTTCCGGGCACAATTCAAAGTCCTGGCTTTGACCTATAAAGTTCTATATGGCCTGGGTCCAGGTTATTTGAAGGACTGTATCTCCCTTTATGAGCCCATTCGAGCTCTTAGATCATCTAGAGAGGCCCTTCCCTCTGTCCCACCACCCTCTCTGGCTTCTTTGGTGGAAATGAGGGAAACGATCTTCTCGGGAGCGGCTCCCAGATTTTGGAACTCCCTAGGAAGGCCAGGATGGCCCTGCCTCTCATCTCTTTTTGTCAACAGGGAAAAAGATTATTGTGCCATCAGGCATTCACAATCTGATGGGGGCTAGGCTTGTACATGCTGCGCAGTTTAGTTTTTAAGGCGTATAAAGTTTTATTGTATTTTAATATTTTTAATGTTTTAACACTATAAATTGTTTAATTTATTATAAATAAATACAATAAATATAATCAATAAATAAAACTGTAAGGATCACCTGAACTATGAGCAACCTCTTTGCTTTCGACAGTTTGTGAGGAACAGGCCAAACAAAGCAACGAAAACAAAAAGAAACCATCAATGTCCATAAAGCAAAGAAAATGATTGTGCTGCCTCTAAGTCTTCTGCAACATCAAGCACTTCTTTCCACAAAACAAACCAAGAAAAGGGAAATCAGGATCCAAAATTGCCATGATGCGAGATGCTGTCAACGGGTCTTACTTAAGACTCCCTTCTGTATAGCTTTTAAAAATAAAGTGGGCGGAACAAATCTATGAACAACTTGTCTTAAATATTTTATTCACCTTTCTAAAAGAAAATATCCCATAAACCATTTAAAAAAATTCCGGAGGGGAGGAAAAGGCTTCAAAAAATTTTTTTTGGGGGGGGGGAAATGTCTTCCATCTCATTTTTTGTCCCTCCCGCCCCCGGTTTTCAAATCTCTAAATAAATGGAGGCTCAGAACAGGAAGGATGAAGCAGACCTGTTTGCCTTCCCCTTTGTAGGCAGCCTATGATTGGTTTTAGCTCTGTACTTTCAAGATGCAAGCAAGGAATGCAAACAAAATGCCTACTGAGCTTCAAAGCTGGAGGGAGTGGGCAAGCAACAGAGATCCTGCAAGACCTGTTTACCGAAGGCGGGACTGCTCTTGCCCCTTTTGACCCATCCTTAGTTCTCGGAACAAATGATCTCCCTTCTCTCAAGCACTGGAATTCTGCCTCATCAAAACACTGGGGCTCGTCTATACAAGGCAATAAAATGTGGATAGATGCAGCTAATGCCAATTCCTAGCAGCTTTCATTTGTCTCAACTTTTTTTGGCAAGACTGCAGGCATGCGAAGCTATCCATGTTTGTTGTTCAAACGGGCATGCCTGAGAGTCAAGGTGGCGGATGTCAATGAATTACTCACCAAACAGTATTTTTTAAAAGCATATCCAAGGTGCGGAAGCACGATATTCCGCTTAAATAAACAGGAAAAAAGGCTGTTTTGTCGCCTCAGCGCACGATTGCTACAGTGAGAACCCAACATGGTGGTTTTGTGCGATTGTCTTGTTAGCAAGCTCCACCCCCGTGCACATTCGACTGGTCAGCTTTCCGCTTCCTCTCTTATTGGAAATGTGCAGTAAAGCGAATTGGTTGTCCCAATGAGCAGGAATGCGCATTCCCTGTGGAACTTTTAAAAAAATACTGGGACAGCCACAAAGGGTTTTCCTGTGAAGTTTTTGGCCCCCCTCTTTCCGAGCCCTGGTGGCGCAGTGGTTAAATGCCAGTACTGCAAGTCACCATGTCGCAAGTTCAATTCCAGCGGGCTCCAAGGTTCACTCAGCCTTCCATCCTTTCGTAGGTCGGTAAAATGAGTACCCAGCTTGTGGGGGCAATTAGCGAACACACATTGGAAACTGCTTAATGCAGTGTAGATGTGTAAATTGCTGTTGCTTAAAAAAATAATTTGTAAGCCGCTCTGATAGCCTTCTGGCTGAAGAGCGGGGTATAAATAAATAAATATTTAAATATTTTAATATGGTGAATTGATGCAGGATCTCATCAAGACAGATTGTATTCTCCTCAAATTCTATGAGGAGTATTGTTGCCATACAGGCAACCCCTGGAAATCAAGCTATACAGCTCCACAGCCTTCCCACAAAGAAGAAAAACATGCAAACTGGGAAAAAAATAATGTAGATCTATAAAATTTTGTAATAGGGGTGCGGAGCTAAGCAGAGATTTGTTTTGGAGTTATAGTTCTATCCCACTTTGCCCTAATGATCTCAAAGGAGTGCACATGGCTCTCTTCCTACTTCTCACAATAATCCTGTAAGGTAGGAATGGAAGTGATTTCCCAATAATACTCCACAAATTTCTGGGCTCAGTGAGAACTTCGACCTAGATTTCCCCAGTCCAAGCCCAGAGATGGGTCATTTGCAGCCTCTGGATCACATGTGGCTCCTGGACCCCACTTTTGGGGGCCCTGAAGCCCCCTACCATTATCCCCCCAAGTCCATCAGGTTTTTTGAAAAAAGTGATTTTTGGGGCAACATTTGCCCCCAACCACACACCAAGCCCCCTGAAATGTGTGAAAACACACCAAAAAACAAAACAAAAAACAAACAAACAACAACAACAAAAAAAAAACAACCCTCACAAGAATCCTTTACCCCCCCCTGGATGCCTATACCTTCCCTCTCAAAATGGCAAGAGGAAGTGACACAAGACCACTTCCTGTCACCATTTTGAGAGGGAAGGCAGAGGGAAATGGATGTATTTGGGCTTGCTGTGTGTTTGTATGTGAGAGAGTGAGTGAGTGAGAGGCCTGGGGAAAAACTGGCCACTAGCCCAACACATTTGGCCACCTCTGTCCTTAGACTGACTAATTCTCCCTTATTTTCTGGGACCTCCCTTATTCCAGTTAACTTTTTTGGATCATCCCAGCTCCCTTATTAACCTTCTATTTTTCATATATATTTGTGAAGGTCTGACATTCAGATGTCAAGGGCAAGGAAGTCAGCCCCCCCTGAAGGCTGGATGTGTGTGTGTGTGTGTGTGTGCTTTTGCAGCTCTCTACATAAAAGAAGGTTTTTGATTTGTGTGGGGGTGAGTGCGCGCCTTTGTGTGTCTGTTTTGATAAGATATCTGTGATGGTTCTTTCAGTTTTCTTTAAAGTTAGGACTGGTGCTTGGGATCTTTTTAGAATAGTTTTTGTTGTTCTTGTTGCTGTTTAAGTTTCCTGGATAGTGCATACAAACATACAAAGTCAATCAAAATATTAAACAATATGGCCTGGTCATGAAAGATGTCATCCTATACTAATGAACATTTGCTGGAGTGATGCCATGTTGCTAAAAATTTGTGGTGACTAAATTGGCCTTAAATTCATGGCCGAAAGTTGGTCACCCTACCCGTCCCAGCCCAATGCTCAATGCGAAGAGTGGCTCTTTGGATCTTGTCAAATGACAACTCCCAGCCTTCTCCACCAAGAACTATACTGACTGGAGCTGATGAGAATCTCAGTCCAACAACATGTGGAGGGCAATATTATTCACTTTTACTCTAATGACAGAACACTATAAGAGCCCTACCTAAAACACTTAAGTTATTTTTCTTCCAGTACAACATAACCTCATCTCTGCCCATTCGCATACCAGCTCCATAGCAAATAAATTCTATGGTGTCCAAAACGTGAAGCCATCTCAAAAGGAGAGGTCACATCGCTGTACAATCTTTCCATTCATTCACCTAAATATACTATGGACTGGGTTTTTTCAGTGGCTGGGGGCTGTTCCCCTCTCAAGACAATTTCTGGTGCATTTTAAATTTCCTTTCAAAATTTGCTTCATGATCCTGGGCGCTTGCTTCATATAGAATCATAGAATCATAGAATTGTAGAGTTGGAAGAGACCACGAGGGCCATCCAGTCCAACCCCCTGCCATGCAGGAATACACAATCAAAGCATCCCTGACAGATGCCCATCCAGCCTCTGTTTAAAGACCTCCAAGGAAGGGGACCCCACCATGCTCCGAGGGAGTGCATTCCACTGCTGAACAGCTCTTACTGTCAAAAAGTTCCTCCTAATGTTGAGGTGGAATCTCTGTTCCTGGAGCTTGCATCCATTGCTCCGTGTTCCAGTCTCTGGAGCAGCAGAAAACAAGCTTGTTCCATCCTCAACGTGACACCCCTTCAAATACTTAAACAGGGCTATCATATCGCCTCTTAACCGTCTTTTTTCCAGGCTAATCATACTCAGCTCCCTAAGGCTTTCCTCAGTCTGAGCATTATTTTAATGTGATTTCCCACAAATTACAGTTGCCTGAAAGTATCTGAGAAGCGTGCAGCTACTCACACATTCTTTGTTGCTGAAGTTTCAGTTTATCATTGCTTCCCATGGTTCCTATGGTGCTCCCTCTTTGAAATGTCATCTCTGCTGCTTCTGCATCTGCCTTCAATATAACCATGTTACTCTCTACATCATCTACCCTGTGCCTCACCTACTCCATTTTGTGCTCATTTTGTCCATGTCCCAGCTTTCTATGGTTGGCATGACTGAAGACATCTCATGCAGACACTTACAGGCCACCTGTTGTATTGCAACCCAGCATGTGAGACCTTATCTTTGTTTTGGGTGTCTCCTTTGTCACTGGCATTCTGGATCCAAGTGAATTTTGACATTTTCCTTTACAACTTGATTGTTTCATGGACCCAGTGCAGATCCAAAAAGAGGAAATAATATTCCAAAAGTCAATGGGCAAACCCATTCTTTGTTGTGTTTCCTTTTTTTAATTATTGTATGTGCTAAGATGTAATTATAAGCATTATCTATGGAACACCAAAACAAAAAAAGGTTCTCATACCGCAACACTCCCACTTTTCATCCAAGAAATATAAAAGAAAAACCAGCTGATCGAGAAAAATCCCACTCTTCCATACCAAGTTCTGTGCCAGCCGCTGTGCTCTGAAGAACAGGACCACAAATACAGTTGGAACAAACTCCCAGAGGAAAAGCACCACTCCAAAGACCACGTACTCTTCGCTGCTGACGTCTTCCCCTCGAACCTGCATGAACAGGAACGAAGTGTTCAAAGTGAGAAAATCAAAAGTGCAGGCAAGAACATAACCTTAAAGATAGACTACTTCAATGTGCTGTGTGTAGGGCTGCCCATGTAGACTGCTCAAAAGCTGCAGCTAGAACAGTAGAGCCAACAGGGGGTCGCCTTTTACTTCAGAAATGTGTACACGTTGCCCCTTTTAGTAAGCTCCCAAGGCAGCTTATATATTGAGTAAGAATACAGGACACATTAGGGCAAAGGAAAAATAACAGTGTGGAATAGTGGTTAGAGAGTCGAACTAGGACAGTGGGTCTTAACCTTTTTACCAGGAACCCCCTTTAAATATCTTTGTTGCCACGGACCCCCAAGACTTAAGATTTAAAAACCTAACAACAAGAACGCCAACAACACCTAATAATACTAATAATAATTACACCATCCATTAACCCTTCCCTCAGAGGCACTGGAGGGGGAGGGAAGACTTTTCTCCTGCTTCTTCCTGCAAATTTGTGGCTGGAGCAGATTGAACGGCAATGTGCAGGCCAAGCCAGCCTTTGCCTTGGCTCCTGTCACTTGGGCTGAGCAGACTTCAAGCTTTCGCGGACCCCCTATGAGGACACCGCAGCCTCCTGGGGGTCCGCAGACCACAGGTTAAGAACCACAGGACCAGGACTTCAGGAGGCTGGGTTTCAAACCCCCGCTCAGCCACGGAATCCTCTGGGTGACCTCTAAACAAATCTTGCCAAGAAAATTCCATGACAGGCTCGCCTTAGGGTCCTTGTAAATTGGAAATGACTTGAAGGCACTGAAAAGCCACAACAAAGATAGCAGAAACCAATGTATTTACAAATCACAAAGCCCTGTGGGAACATCATGATTTACAAGAAGAGCTCACCACCGTGGGGTCCAGGCATTTTCCAGGCTTGGTTCTAACCTTGAAATGTGTCTTGGAAGGCCTTGGCAGCAGAGCGTGGAAAAGTAGCTTCTTTTGGACTAGAACTCCCAGTATCAAGGCCATGGTGGCTGGGAGATACTGAGAGTTGTAAGTGACTTTTCTAGCTGATCTTAATTTTTTAATTGTGGAATCCTCAACTGAGCTGTGTCTGGCTGATCTGGGTGATGAAAGAGGAAGCTATAGGGAAGCGCCCCACAGAGAAAGCCATTATTTCAACCCTCCAGGGCACTCTCATTAAAGGGAAGCCTAGGTGGGCAGGTGAGGGAGGTAGCAAATGGGAGAATCATGTCCTGCAAGGGGCAACAGATCCAGTGCTGAGCTAGAATGGAAGACTGTTCAGAAGACTGACAGAGTTGTAAGGGACCACAAGGGCCATCTAGTCCAACCCTGAAATACCATGCAGGAATACACAACTAAAGCACTCCTGAAAGTCACCCATCCATCCTCTGTTTGGCACTCCTTCCCCAGAGAGGCCAGGATGGCTCGTCCTTGCTCTCATTCCAGTGGCAGGTTAACACATTTTTGAGTGTCAGTTAAGCTGAAGTTAAGAACAGAGTCAGCTAGAATGTCTTCTTAATGTAGGATATAAATAAATAAACGTTTTTATTAGGCAGTGGCACTTTATTTACCCCTTTATTACCATCCCTTTGGAACTATTTTAAAGGTTAGTTTGGGGCTTGATATATTATTCTTTGTGCTTTAGTGTTTAAGTTTTTAAAAAAACTTTTTCTGGGGTGTGCATGTGTGTTAGTTACGTACGTGATATAGATATCAATGCACAAGCAGCACCCATACATCTTAGCTCCCACCACTGTGCAGAAAAACTGTACACATATTGGGAATCATAGAGTTGGAAGAGACCCCAAGTGCCATCCAGTCCAACCCCCTGCCATGCAGGAATACACAATCAAATCATTCCTGACAGATGGCCATCCAGCCTCTGTTTAAAAACCTCCAAAGGAGGAGACTCCACCATACTCCCAGGCAGCGTGTTCCACTTCTGAACAGCTCTTACTGTCAGGAAGTTCTTCCTAATGTTTAGGTGGAATCTCTTTTCCAGTAGTTTGAGTCCATTGCTCTGTGTCCTTAGCCTCTGGAGCAGCAGAAAGCAAGCTTGTCCCATGGGCTAGCCCCTCTTTATTTATCTGACTTTCTCTCTTCTTACATTCCCACCCGTACCCTTCATTCTAGTACTCAAGGCTTACTGTCCCAACCTAGGATTTCCACTGCTCCATCCTGGATTCGCCCCTTCTCGCTTGCTGCCTCTCACTCCTGGAACCTTCTTCCCCCTCAAATACGGGCCATTACTTCTTTGTCCACCTTTAAATCCGAATTAAAGACCACCTTGTTCAGGGAGGCATTCCCCGGCTTTGTCTGATATACATTTATTTCTTGTGTCACTTGAGTTTACTGTGGAGGTTGTTATTATTGTTGTAATTCTCCTTGTTTTTAATTGATTTTTATTATTTTTTTTTTAAATTGTACGCCTTCGGCAGGTTTCATTCTGTTTTATCCTTGATTGTCTTTGTACAGTGTACACCGACAATACTCTAGAAATAATTTTTAATAATAATAATAATAATAATCCTCAGTATGACATCCCTTCAAATAGTTAAACATTTAAATATTTAAATTAAAAGTTGATGACAGTTGGCTGGAGCAGAAGGCTCCATGTGTATATGTTGCATGAGAGGCTTAGATGTGGTAAAATGGTGTGCAGAGGTTACTAATTTGGAACAGAGGAGTGAATGGACAATGAGCAGATGAGGCTGGGAAATAAGAAATGACATGATAAAGATGTAAGTACTAGATAAAACAAAAAATCCCACCATTTAGTATGTTTATTCCCTTTAATAAAGTTGTCCTTTGTTGTTAATACAAATACAGACTCTGGCTCATTTCTACAGAAAAAGATAATTAAAGGCAAGCTACCATAACACACTATCCACACATTTAGGTTAAAGGTATGCCCTTGGTTAGAAAGAGGAACCTTATAGGGATTTAGGTGGGAGGAACAGAGGGTAAAGATGTCAGGATAATATCCTTTTAAGTGCAGAGAGAAAATGTTGGAGCAATAGACTCTGATAGCACAGCTGAAATGGGTGTGTGCACAGCTGTGGCTAGGCAAAAGGTGACTTCCAAACACTCCTATAAAGATACGCTCTGTGTGAATTACTGTTGTGAGTTGGTGTTGAGGAGTGGTAGATGTTTGGAGAATTACTGTTGGATTTGTTATTGAGGTTTGCTGTATATATTCTGTGTTTGTTTTGCACTGGAACTGAAGATAAAGTCTTCAGAAGGACCTTGCTGCTTGTAAGTCTTCTTATTGTGGGTGAAAGTGGATCAGAGCAGTGATAAAGCCTGCTAGCTGAAGCCTTAGTTTTTCAAGCCCTATTCTGCTGCGTAGTTTATTTGTTGTTTGGCTACTTCTGGTTTAGTTCATCCCCAGGCTGTGCCAGTCACCCCTCAGTGAGCCTATATAGAGTGGACAAAAGAGGCGGCCAGGCTGAATCCTGAGGCAAAGAGGGGTTGGCGCTATAAGGTTTGCCCTCGACCACCTTGGTGTGACGTGGTCGTGGGATTCGAGGGCCCCTGCCTCACAAAAATGGTGGTAGGTGGGATTCAAAAGACCCCTGCATCACAAAAGTCACTTCTGGGCTCCCGGAGTCCTGGTCCAAAATTCAAAACACTACACCACGCTGGCTTGCCTCACAGCCGCTCTAAATAAAATGTTATTTCTATGGCAATGGGAAAAGAGTGGGGCAGGGGCAACTGAGCTTCCTATGGGAGGAATTCTACAGCCTGGGAGCAGCCACCAAGGAAGCCTTCTCCTGTGTCCTCATCATGTGTCTATGACAGTGACGGTAATGAGAGAAAGCGCTCCCCTGAAGATCTGAACCTGGGCGCACTCATACACAGAGATAAGAGTCTTTCAGGTAGTCTGGGTCCAAGGAGCATAGGGCTTTATAACTCATAACCCGCACTCGGCAGACCTCCTGCCAACTGACTCCTCCTCTGACCAGCTCCCTGATTTCCTACTTTATTGAGACAGATGCAAAGAAATGAGGTGATTGAGTTGTCTGGACTCTGGTCTGTGACAGAATCTTATGGGTTTATTTTACAGTACGACCCCATATCCACTGATTCATTATCCACTGATTCAATTATTCACAGGACACAAAACAGCCCACCTACCAGAGTCTTCCTAGAAAATGTGTCCTCTCTAGCTATTTTCTAGGTTCTCCAAGGTAACTCCATGGTATTTTAAACTGGAGGTCCCATTATTTTTAGTGGCGTTTGGTATTATCCACGGTTTTCGGTATCCACCCCCCCCAACCAATCCCCAGGTGATACAGGGGCCCTATTGTATTCCTTTACATCCCACCTTTCCCCTTGTACACAATTCCAAGGAGCCTATAGAAGAATTTAAAAAACAGGGTACAATTTAAAAAATCATATATATATTTTTAAAAACAATGTTGTATTGTGTACAATACAATACACAATAAAAATATAGTGGAAAAGATATAAACACAGCCCCATTAAAGTCTCTTTCTACCACATAAATTGTAAGTCAACAACCTGCCTGAATAAAAAGGTCTTTGCCTGCAGGTGATACGAAAGGAGGGGACTAACCAAACCTCCAGTAGGAGGGAATTAAACAACCAGGGAACAGCGACTGAGAAGGCTCTCCCCCAACCTGATGTTCTCAACAAACATCTTCTGCATCAAAAGCAGAACAGCTAACTTTGGAAGGTCCATTTCTCACAACCCTGGACATTCTATAGTTCATGTTAGCCCCTTTTGGCAATTAAGAGACCAGGAATCAACCTCTTTTTTTAGCTGGTTCATGGGGGGCAGAGTTGTTATTGTTTTACAACAGAATATACAGTTGGACCCCTGTATCTGTGGTGGTTCGGTTCCCAGACTTACCACTGATACTGGAAACTGCAGATAACAGCAAACCCTAATAAAATAAAGAACTTCTGGTAAAAAAATACCACAGAGTTCCATTGGAAGACCTAGAAGACACCTAGAGAGGATGCCTCTCTAGGCATTTTCCAGCACAACTCTATGGTATGTGTCCTCCATTTTGTGTCCCGCAGATAACACTGAAACCACAGATATTGGTTCCATGGATACGGGGGTCCAACTGTACTGTATTTCAGAAGAAGGAATTGGCAAACTACCTCTGGATAGTCGTTGCCCAAGAAAATCCAATCAAATTCATGGGGTCACCATAAGTCGACAGGTGACTTGAAAGCAGAGAGTGAGAGATGCTGCTTTCACTTTTTTGCAAAAAATGGGAGTGGGCAGTGGAGATGCAGGCCACAAGAATAGTGTGTATGTGTGTCATCCTTATCCCTGATCTCGAGGGAAGTTTGAAAACCTGCAGCTCAAGGGCCCCCCAATTACCTTATCTGAAAGGTTGTCCCAACCATAGTTGAACGGACTGGGTACGTGGTCTGGAGAAACGGCGACCGCCACCAAGTTATAGAACGCCCTCGAAGTGTATAGGAGGATGACGACCGAACCCACAAGGAGAGCCTGGCAGACAGATGTGCCCTAGATTTTTTTTTTTTTTAAAACAAACACATATATACAGGGGGCATTAAAAATAGAACAGACTGATAAGACAGATCTGTTCCCCTTAAGTGGTTGTTTTATGATGGGTAAATCATTCACAGAGAACTGAACCAGAACAGATGCATGTTTTTAAATCCAGCTTTTAAATATTTGAGCATGCTGAGTTCACGAAGCCACAGAGACGGTATCTCTGTACCAGCCTCCGCGCTGGGATAATCCGTGAGTTCAGTGAACAAAGTTGGGGACTGACTGGCTATCTATTGTGTCCATAAAGATGCAGAAGCAACTGCTTGAGAGCTTTGGACAGGAAGCAGGAATGAGCAATGGGATCTGGAGGCTTCTGGGTCAGCGGGGCAATGAATCCACTCCAGATTTTAGTCCGGACATTACAAGAGCTATCCAAGCTGCTGAACCCTATCCCCAAATTGGTTCAGCACCTTGGATCGTTTCTTTAACATTTATAGACTAAAACATGGAATGGGTTCATCACCCCACTGACATGGCAGCCATCAGTCTCCACTGGAGATTAGAAAGACGTCTTTGTGATCCACTGCTGCTGCTGCCACCGCCACCTCCTCCTCCTCTTAATAATAATAATAATAATAATAATAATAATAATACAGTTGTCCCTCCAAATCCACTGATTTGGTATGCACAGAGTATTTCCGGCTTGAAAAAATTCTTAAAAAATAATAATCCAAAAAACAAATCTTGATTTTGCTATCTTATATAAGGGACACCATTTTGCTATACCACTGAGGCATGGAGACGCACTGTCCACAATGCTGCAGCCTTATTTGAGAACTCACGCCGAACAAGTCTTGAAGAGAAACGACAACGCAGAAAGAATCACAACCCGGAAACATCACCCAAGGAGACCTTCTGCTGTGCTTTCTGCAACTGGACTTGTTTATCTCGGATTGGCCTTTTTAGTCATCAGCGCGCTTGTAGAAAGCGTGGGGTGAGTCCTTCCTGAATCTTCGTTTGCAAAGAAAAGCCAGAGAGAGGGCATATAATGGGGTGAGTATTCACGGATTTTGGTATCCATGGGGGCCCCTGGAACCAAACCCCAGTGGATATGGTGACAACTGTAATAATATTTTTTTATTTCTTACTGCTTCTCTCCAAGGCTTGAGGTGGGGTACAAATGAATTAAAATACAATATATGACATAAAATCATTTAAACACCCAGATAAAATGCATACGATTAAAACAAATATTACATTAAAGTCATTCATAAACTTGAAATACCACATTAAAATTCACAGATTAAAATCAATTGGGTAGGCCTGCTGTCAACTCTCTTCCAGCAGGTCATTCCACAGTCTGGGGGCAGCTGATGAAAAGTCCTCTGGGTGACAGTTGCTAGTCTTGTCCTGGCTGGTTGAAATAAATGTCCCCAGAAAATCTGAGTGTATGGGCGGATTGTACGGGAGGACGCGATCCTAAAGGTAACCTGGACCCAAACCATGTAGGACTTTAAAGGTAATAACCAACACTTTGTACTTTGCCCAGAAACTAATTGGCAGCCAGGGGAGTGATTTTAATATTGGTGTAATATAGCCTTTCCCCCAATATTGGGACTCACGGGGCTTACAATTTAAAATGAGTACAGCATAGCTAAAAAAAAATAAAATAAAAGTTAACATTAAAATAGAATTAAACTCTCCATGATATTACAACAGTTTAAAACATGCACCTCAAAAGGATAAGTAGTAGTTAAAAACAGTTTGATAAAAACAATACAGTACTCTCTAATGCCCTTTCTTTATAAAC
The DNA here is from genome assembly GCA_030847615.1 of Gambelia wislizenii. Lineage (NCBI taxonomy): Eukaryota > Metazoa > Chordata > Lepidosauria > Squamata > Crotaphytidae > Gambelia > Gambelia wislizenii. Next base: position 494,430,169 of record JAUMIR010000001.1, on the reverse strand, counting down.
CTTCCATTCTAAAAGCTTTTTGGAATAAAACAGTATTTGCTTGCCAATAGAAGGCCAGCAGGGAGGGGGCTATTCTGGCCTCCCTGGGAAGAAAGTTCCAGGAACTTAGGGGCAGCCACAGTGAAAGCCCTCTCTCTTGTCCCCAACCAGCTATGCCTGCAAAGGTGGTGGGATTGAGATGAAGGCCTCTTCTGAGGGTCTCAGGGAACAGGAAACTCTTTATTTTATGCACTTTATTGCTATAATCCCAGAGGCGATCCTTCCAAATTATCAACCATGCTTGCTTCAAACACTTCCTGCCCTACTTCACCTAATGTCTCAAGTGAAAGAGATATACTCCTGTTCTCTCCTTCAAACTCTTCCGCAAAGCCCACATTCTGGCAGCTTGATAATGTCACTATTTGGAAATCTCAGCTTTAAAAAAAAACCAACCCAAACCCAAACCCTCCAGACAGCATGGTCACTCTCCTAGAGTTTGGATTTCTTTCTCTTTTTATTAATAATTTTAAAAAGAGTTTGGATTTATTTTGGACAACTCAGAGAACACCACAGGCAGCAATTTCCCAACCAACCAAAAATCTTTACACTACATCTCCCAAAATTCCCCAGGAGAGTTCTGGAAGATCTAGTCCAACCCCCCCCCCAACTTTTCCATGCTCTGCACTTGACCCATGAAACCCTCAACTTACCTGTCCCTGACCCAGCTTCTTTTCCAACTGGAATTTGGAATTGCATTTGCTCTCATTTACTATCCCTCCCCACATGCCTTACTCCTTCTACCACCTCCCTAGCTGCAAAATTTTAAGCAAGCAGTACCTTGGGGGGTGGAAACTTGTCTGTTCTGGCTTATATTAAGCCTGCAAAGTACCATGCATACTGATGGTGCTCTATAAATAATCCACACTTGCTAATCCATGCAGTGCACTCAGAAGCGCTTCATGTTGACAGTTTTTGCCGAAGAAGCATGAGGCTTGTACAATCAAGCTTTTGAGAGCACCAGTGAGTAGCTGTAGTGTCATAGAACGTTCACCAACATTCTGCTGAGGGAGTGAAGCTAATAGCAAAGGGACTCAATTTTACAAGGAGTTAGTGAAAAGTTCCAGCAAGAAGCCATCATCATGGTGGAAAGAGATGGGACTTGCTTTGCTCTTGGACTCATTTATATCTCTGCTCAGTTTCCTGTCTGTAAAATGGGAGCTATGATTGCTGCAGGGTTGTGCTGGGGATTAGCCTGCAAAAGCTCTCTTGTCATCAAAGAATAAAGTAAATAAATATTAATGAAAAGGTTAAGGTGACCCACTTTACCAAAATCAAAAGTCTGCCCTGGGGAAAGGAGCCCACTCAGAATTGTAGGTCTTTACAAGCCAAGAAGCAGAACTGGCTTACGTTTAAGATCTATATACACCAACCTTCCATTCCGTCTAAAGAGAAACACACCAGCTGTAATGCTCCTAGCACAGTTATGAGGGTGGAAGTCCCAATGGCTCACGAATCAAGAAAGCTGCCTTACAGGAATCCAGTAAGGAATCACTTGTCCATGTAGCCCATGACTGCCCACTGTGACTGGGAGCCATAGCTCTCCAACGTTGGAGGCAAGATTTCATAGTGTTGGAAGGGGCCTCACGGGCCATCGAATGCAGGATCTCCAGCGAGAGCATCAGAGAAATCCACAGTGACTACAAGGTAGGTGTGGGGTTTCCTGCCCACAGTCAAGCCCATAGAATCATAGAGCTGGAAGGGGCCGCAGGGGTCATTGAATCCACCTCCCTGCTCTGTGCAGAATCTCCAGATAAACATCCCCAGCAAGTAGCTATCCAGCCTCTTTTTGAAGACATCTGAGAGAAGGACGCCCCACCACTCCTCTAGGCAACTGGTTCCACTGCCCAATCACTCTTACGGTCAAGAAGATCTTTTTAATGTTCAATCAAAATCTACCCTCCTGTAACTTCAAACCATTAGACCTGGCCCTCCCCTCTGGGGCAGCAGAGAAGAGGCCTGGCCCCTCTTCTCTGTAGCAGACCTTGAGGTATTTAAAAGAATGCTCTCATGCCACCCCTGTCTTGATGGCAGCACATGCAAAAGGGATCTAGGAGTCTTAGTGGACCACAAACTGAACATGAGTCAGCAGTGTGATGCAGCAGCTAAAAAAGCCAATGTGATTCTAGGCTGCCTCAATAGGAGTAGTGTCTAGATCAAGGGAAGTGATAGTGCCACTCTATTCTGCTTTGGTCAGACCTCACCTGAAATACAGTGTCCAGTTCTGGGCACTACAATTCCAGAAGGATACAGACAAGCTGGAGCATGTCCAGAGGAAGGCAACCAAAATGGTGAAAGGTCTGGAAAGCCCTCTGAGGAGCGGCTTAGGAAGCTGGGTATGTTTAATTTGGAGAAGAGAAGGTTGAGAGGTGACCTGATAGCCATGTTTAAATATGCGAAGGGATGTCATTCTGACGATAGGGCAAGCTTGTTTTCTGCTGCTGCAGAGACTAGGACATGGAGCAATGGGTTCAAACTACAGGAAAAGAGATTCCACCTAAATATTAGGAAGAATTTCCTGACAGTAAGAGCTATTCGGAAGTGGAATCCGCTGCTGCCTGGGAGTGTGGTGGAGTCTCCTCCTTTGAAAGTTTTTAAACAGAGGCTGGATGGCCATTTGTCAGGAATGCTTTGATTATTTATTCCTGCATGGCAGGCAGCCGGACTGGATGGCCCTTGTGGTCTCTTCCAACTCTATGATTCTCTGATTTTCTTCACTGGCTGAATATGCCTAACTCTCTCAACTGTTTCTCAAAGGTTTTGTTCTCATGCTCGTTGTCCTTCTCTGAACCTGCTCCAGCTTCTCTATATCCTTCTTAAAATGAGGCCCCCAGAACTGAACGCAGTACTCCAGATGAGGCCTGACCAGTGCAGAATATAGTGGGACTATTACTTCCCTCGACTTGGAAACTATGCTTCTATTTTTTCCTTGCCCTACCTGGGGATTGAATCTGAGACCTTCTGCATTCAAGTCATGTACCATACCAGTGAGCTATGCTAGTCATCTTGCCTCTCCAACCCATCCTACTTCTAGTAGCGTAGCCCAAGCCACACATTTTGGCTAGAGTGCAACCAGCAAGGGTCTTCCATCAGAAATCCAATTTAGGGAAGTTTATTTCTCTCCCTCTCTCAAAAAAGCGGTCTTCCATATGAAATCTCAGTCAGACGAAACATTAGCCCCACCCGCCCCATGCAGCTGCCCTCCCCTCAATCTAGGGACAGGAAAGGGTGAAATAATGTAAGTGGAGAGGCAAGGAAATTTGGAAGTGTTGTACATGTTCACCCAAGGATGTGGGGCTTGTCTGTTTCACAGAAAGGAGAAGGCACATTATATAGCAAGATCCCACAAGCACAGTTGTTACCTGGCAACCTTGTGTGCAAAAAGAAGCAGCTACATTTCAAATATGAATCTGAACAAGGCAACAGATCTTCACAGCTAAGAAAAAGCCATTACAACATTCTCTGTGTGTGTGCATGTTTAGGAGCAGAATTCTAAAACTTGATAATTTCTTCCATGGCTTCCTTGGCCTTGCTTTCACCCTAACTACAAAGAGGAAAAGAGACATATACAGGTCGCCTCTTGTATCCGTGGAACCAATATCCAGTTTCAGTTATCCACGACTCAAACAATAGGAACTCATTCCATAGACTCGTGCTGGAAAATGCCTAGAGAGGCATCCTCTCTAAGAATCACTAGGTCCACCAACATGGTATGGTTGTAGTGGCAAAACCTATTAATAGCAATAGCAAAACCTATTAAAACCTATTTGTTTTAATAGGTTTTGCTATTTATCCATGGTTTCACTTATAAATGGTAAGTTCAGGAACATATTCCCAGCAGATACAGGGGGTGGGTGGGGTGGTGATATCTATGCAGCTTCCAAAAGGTGACCCACATTTTATTGCAACAAACCCCAAAACAAATTTTAAGACATTCTAAAAGACACAGTATTCTATGAATATTTACATCAAAATTAATCTGTTAGCCTTTAAAGAGCCATCAGACAGAAGCTTTTTGTGGCTTTCATCCACATCATCAGATAAAGCAGCTATGTTGGTTGGAGGATTCTGGGAGCTGGAGTCCAAAACAGAGTACAGTAGGACCCCCCCCCCATATCCACTGATTCAATTTGTGGGACACAAAACAGCACACCTACAATAGTTTTCCTAGAAAATGCATCTTCTCTAGCCATTTTCTAGGTCCTCCAAGGCAACTCTATGGTATTTTAAACAGTCCCATTGTTTTCAATGGCATCTGCTGTTACCTGCGGTTTTCGGTATCTATGCCCCCCGGAACCAATTCCCTGTGGATACGGGGGTCCTACTGTATATCTCTAACTTCCAGTTTCAATTAGAGGGCCTTTTCAGGGCTGAACTGTAGAGCGCAGAACTTTTTAATATAATGAAGTAGAACCAAAAGATGAAAACATTTTAAAACATGGAAAACAACTTTTCAATGGTACTCAACACTGTTCTGGCAAATGGTTTTATTCCAGTTCTCAAACACAATCTGTGGTTCTATGCTGGTAGCTGGACCCACAGAAACTTTCCCCAGAGGGTTGTCAAATTTTCCCTGCTTGAGACAGGGAGTTTTTAAATGGAAGAACTTGTGCTCCCTTACCTTGGACTCGAGATAAACGTTTGCAGAAGACATTTTAGACAGTTTGCACATGGAACATGCAAGCAAGACGGCTGAGAGAATGAAGAGACTGTCATTGATCAAGGCCCGGGTGAAAATGGTCCATCTCAGCTGATCTTCTGGCATGTCATCTCGAGCCAACAATGCGCACGTCAAGTTCACAAAGATGAAGAGGAGACTGGTGAATATGGAGCCCATGTACAGGAGTGCCCTGGAAAGGGAAATAATTGTTTGTATTAAATAGGGATGAAAAGATATTAAAAATACAGCAGGGCCATATATTACACAGGTTGAAAGTGATTAAAATAATAAGTGATAAGTGATTGAAAAAATATGTTTTTCTCCTGGCGTTTTCTAGGTTCTCCAGTGCGATTCTATAGTATGCTTCTGCTGGAGGTTGACCACAGTCACACTGGAGGACCTAGAAATGCCTAGAGCAACAGTGCTTAACCTGTGGGCCAGGGACCTGCAGGGGTCTGTGAAGTCTTCACAGGGGATCCGCAAAGGCTTGAAGACTGCTTGGCCCACCTCCTCCTTGCAGTAGAGTGGCCGCATGACAGGAGCCAAGGCAAAGGCTGGCTGGCTTGGCCTGTGCATTGCCATTCAATCCACTCCAGCCACAAACTTGCAGGAAGAAGCAGGAGAAAAGTCTTCTCTCCCCCTCCAGTGCCTCTGAGGGAAGCTTTAATGGACAGTGTAGTTATTACTATTGTTATTAGCATCATGTGTTCTTCTTCTTCTTCTTCTTCTTATTATTATTATTATTAGGGTTTTAAATCTTGAGTTAAGCCTTGGGGGTCCATGGCAACAAAAGATATTTAAAGAGGATGCCCGGTAAAGAAAAGGTTAAGAGCCACGGGCCTAGAGAAAACACTTCATCATTCATTTTGGATAGAAGAATAGGGTTATACACAAAAAATGATCTACGTGAAGGGAACTGATGCCTCATGCTATATGCGGGCCTCTCTCTCTCTCTCTCTCTGGCTTTTCTTCGCAAACGAAGATTCAGGAAGGACTCATCCCGCGCCTTCTGCAAGCGCGCTGGTGACTAAAAAGGCCAATCCGAGATAAACAAGTCCGGTTGCAAAAAGCGCAGCAGAAGGTCTCCTTGGGTGATGTTTTTGGGTTGTGATTCTTTCTGCGTTGTCGTTTCTCTTCAAGACTTGTTCGTCGTGAGTTCTCAAATAAGGCTGCAGCATTGTGGATATTGCGTCTCCATGCCTCCCGATGTGAGGCCAGGGCGGACCACTGTTGGTGATCAATTTGGCCAAGCCTGAGATGTTGTTTCAGGGAGTCTTTGTATCGCTTTTTTGGAGCGCCCCTCTTACGCTGACCCGTGGCGAGTTCACCGTAGAGTAGTATTTTTGGGAGGCGATGGTCCTCCATCCTAGAAACGTGCCCTGCCCAGCGCAGCTGTGTTCTCAATATCATGGCCTCAATGCTGGTGATCCCTGCTTGTTCAAGGACAGCAACATTCGTCACATAGTCAGTCCAGTGTATATTTAGGATTGTGCGTAGACAGCGCTGATGAAAGCGCTCGAGGAGTCGTAGGTGGTGGCGATAGGTAACCCATGTTTCAGATCCATAAAGGAGGATAGACAGTACGATGGCTCTATACACACTGATTTTTGTGCTTTGCCTCAGGTGTTTATTGCTCCAGACTCTTTTGTGAAGTCTTCCAAATGCACTATATGCCTTTGCTAATCTGTGATCGATCTCTTTGTCAATCTTGGCATCTGAGGAGATGATGCTTCCCAGGTAGGTGAACTGCTGAACGGACTTGAGCACTGATTTGCCGACGGCAATGTGGGGATGGTGGTGTTCGTCCTGTGGTGCAGGCTGGTAAAGAACTTCTGTTTTCTTCAGGTTGACTTCTAGCCCAAACAGCTCTGCAGCTGTTGCAAAGCAGGACGTTAGGCGCTGCAGAGCTGCTTCTGTGTGGGCAACAAGGGCAGCATCATCGGCGAAGAGCAGCTCACGGACTAGATAGTTTAGAGTCTTAGTGTGAGCCCTCAGACGGCTTAAGTTAAACAAGCTACCATCAGTACGGTAGCGTATATAGCGTATATAGATGCGGGCCTACTGTACTCAAAAAATAGCTGAAAATGTGTTCCTCAAGTGTTGGAGAATCCTGGACAAATTGCACAAAATTATCAATTTTTTTGGCAGAAAATGCTGCTTCCTGAGGGAAATAATAATAATAACAACAATAATCCATGAGTGAATTTTTGGCAGAATAAGTTTCAAGATGCAAATACTCTTTGAAAACTGTACAGTCGGAAGAAGATTGTTAAAATTATTTAGGCCTTCCTTCCACACAAAATTAGTGATGAGTTACATTCTTCATATTAATAGATTACAAAAGACACTTTTTGTTCCTTGCTACTAGTTGCATTTCTTTCCTATTCCTGGCTCATTTCTGTACCCCGAATATCTTCAGGTTTACATCATAGTTTACTTAATCAGTGGAAATGGACTCCATTAAGGGGAAAGGGCACCTCAGGTCTCATGTTGGGAAATTAATTATATATAAAAGAAGGACAAACTGATGGCTTAAGATGGTGTAAAAATTAAGTTCACAGAACCATAGAGTTGGAAGAAACCCCAGGGGCCATCTAGTCCAACCCCATTTTGCCATGCAGGAAGACACAATCAAAGCTCATTGGACAGATGGCCAGCTTTATTGCATTTGTTTTAATTTCTAAGCTTTCCTAACTCATGATTTTTGTGTGGTGGTGGTGGGGAGGAAGCATACAGGTCGCACCTCCGTATGTATGGGACCGGGACCCACGGTTTCAATTACCCATGGTATGAAAATATGGTTTCTCTAGGCATTTCCTAGGTCCTCCAGTGCGACTCTGTGGTAATGTCTGCCAGAAGTAACCATAGAGTCACACTGGAAAGGCGGCCTCTCTAGGCATTTCCTAGGTCCTCCAGCACAATTCTGGGGTTCACTATTACCCGCTTTTTCAAGTATTTTCAAGTATTTGTGGTAAAGACTGGGAACATATCCCCTGCAGATACGGCGGGCTACCTGTGTAAATAAAATTAAGAACAACATCAACAACAGTGAGGAGGGGGGGGAAAGAAAAATATTATGATGAATTTTGTACAGGGGTAAGAACCACAAGGCCCTCCACATTTTGCTAGACTGCAGCTCCCTAGCCCTAGGTAACATTGCCAAGTGGGAGGAATGCTGGGACTTGTAGTCCTATAACATTCAGATGGCTGTATGATCCCAGACATGCTGCAGCCACAGAGATGGGGCTAGGAAGGCTGCAGAGAGAACCCTAGAGGGTTGACGCAGAAGCCAAGTGTGAACTTAATTGCTGCCCGTATGAGAGTTTTTTTTTGGGGGGAAGGTCAAGACCCACTGGGACTATAGAATCAGAGTTGGAAGAGACCACAAGGGTCATCTAGTCTAACCCCCTGCCATGCACGAATCAAAGCACTCCCAACAGATAGCCATCCAGTCTCTGTTTAAAATCTTCCAAAGAGGGAGACGCCACCACACTCCCAGGCAGTGTATTCCACTTCCGAACAGCTCTTACTGTCAGGAAGTTCTTCCTCATGTTTAGGTGGAAGCTCTTTTCCTGTAGTTTGAACCCATTGTTCAGTGTCCTAGTCTCTGGAGCAGCAGAAAACAAGTTTGCTTCATCCTCAGTATGACATCCCTTCAAATATTTAAACATGTCTATCATTTCCCCTCTCAACCTTCTCTTCTCCAGATTAAACATGCCCAGCTCCCTAAGCCGCTCCTCATAGGGCATAATGGCTTCCAGATCTCCCACCATTTTGGTCGCCCTCTTCTGGACATGTTCCAGCTTGTCAATATCTTTCTGGAATTGTGGTGCCCAGAACTGGACACAGTATTCCAGGCAAGGTCTAAAGGAAACAAATCTCTCTTCCTCTTTGACACAGAGGCATGAAGCCAAATTTAAACTGAGCATCCACTGGTTCACGTGCCTCCGCTGTTACTGTTGAAATGGAGACAAAAGTGGCTTTGAACAAGTATGGTATAATGGTTTCAGTGTTCAACTAAGTCTCTGGGAAACCAGGATTCGAATCACCGCTCAGCCATGGAAACCCACTGGTTGACCTTGGGCAAGTCACACTCTCTCAGCCTCAGAGGAAGGCAAGGGCAAACCTTCTCTGAAGAAATCATGGCACAAAGACCCTAGGATAGTGTTGCCATGTTTCATTTATACCCCACCTTCCCTCCTTTCCGAATACTGGGGCTCTTGAAAGCTTACAAAAATTAAAGCAAATACAATTAAAAGCATGTTTGTTGTTGTTGTGTGCCTTAAAGCCATTTCTAACTTATGGCAATCCTAAGGTGAACATATTGTAAGGTTTTCTTTGCACAATTTATTCAGAAGTGGTTTGCCATTGACTTTGTCTGAGGCTGAGAGAGTGTGACTTGCACAAGGTTACCCAGCAGGGTTTCTATGGCTGAACAGGGATTCACACCCTGGTCTCCTAGTCCAACACTCAAACCAATGCACCATTGCTGGCTTTAAAAACATGTACAAGGTCATTATATTAATGTGCAATTAAATTATTCATAGAATTAAAGCCATTTAAATAATAAAAACTAGCAAAATGGCACACTACAGTGAGCCCTTGGTATCTGCTGGGGTTTGGTTCCAGGACCCACCGTGGATACCAAAATCCATGGATGCTCAAGTCCCTTGATATATAATGGCACAGTAAAATGGTGTCCCATAAATGGCAAAAATCAAGGTTTGCTTTTTGGATTTTTTTTTGTGAGGGTGTTGGTGTTGGAATATCCTCAAGCCATGGATGCAGAATCCATGAATACGGAGGGTCGACCATATTAAAAGCCCTTGCAGTTAATTGCTAAAAGCTTATTGGAACATTTTTTAAACTTTCTGAAAGAAGGACAGCAAGAGGGGAGCCATCCGTGCCTCCATAGGATGTTACCTGAAACCTTTTGCTATAAATAGGAATATAAGTTATTTTTTAGGTAAGAAAGACAGAGTCGCCATGGAGTGTTGTCAAGGAGCTAAGCCGCTAGGTTCCAAAATGTTATTTTTATTAAAGGTTTACAATCATTGATTTCTAAAAACAGCACTTATGGTAGCTTTAACCATCATTTAAAAAAGGAGATGAAGCAGAAATTAAGAACAAATTGATTATCACACTATTCAAGCAATTAATGTCACCACAATAGTCAGTTTAAAAGGGTTGTTTGAAGTGAGGGGTCTTCACATCCCTCCTAAAAGCAGCAAGAGAGGGAACCAATCCCAAAGCTGAACTACAATTCCCATGAATATGCAGGGGCAAGACGATGGGAGTTGTAGTCAAACACACTGGGGGACTATGCCAGCTTATGAAAGGTTTGTTCATCAATTCACGAGGACGGGGATTTTAGGATGCAATTAACTGAATACCTGTAGCCCAGTAGAGTGAAACGCCCCGGAGGTTATAATTAAATTGATTTAATTAGGTATTTATACCCCACTCTTCAGCCACAAAGGCTATCAGAGCGGCTTACAATTTGTTTTTAAGCAATAGCAATTTACAGATCTATACCTTATTAAGCAGTTTCCAATGTGTGTTAGCTAATTATACTTACTTGTATCTGTTGAATTCAGCAGCACACTTGACTTTGAAGATGACCTATTGAGAAAGAGAATATCCTTACATTTTCTTGCATGTTGGGGGAATTTATTGCACCATACAAACAGCATAAACACAGACATTTCCAGGGAAATAAGAAAAGCAGCTTAAACTGGACCAAACCAATCAGCTCCACCAGGTACACTCCATTCCATTCCAACAACGACTGGTAGATTCAGGTAAATATGGCAATACCCAGCCCAGTTGTCCTCATTATTGGCTATTAAGTGATATACCCACTCTACGGGGGCTGCCTTTGAAGAGTGTTAAAAAGCTTCTGTTAGCACAAAGAGCCAGACCCAGAGTATTACATGATACTGGTTAGAAGGACCATACAACTCCATTCTAGCAGGGGAGTTGTATGGTCTCTTTCTACCAATCTCTTTCTAGATATAACTGAAAATTCTAGTTATGGCCTATAAAGCCCTATATGGCTTATGTCCAAGGTATCTGACAGACTACATCTTTGTGTATGTCCCTGTCCGGGAACTGAGAGCTTCAGAAGAGACCCTTCTTCAGTACCCACCACCTTCACACATATAGAAGCATAGCTGGCATAGAGACCACAAGGGACATCTAGTCCAACCCCCTGCCCTGCATGACCACACAATCAAAGCATTTCCAACAGATGGCCATCTAGCCTGTTTAAAAACCTCCAAAGGAGACTCCACCACACTCCCAGGCATTCCACTTCCAAATACCTTTTACTGTCAGGAAATTCCTCCTAATGTTTAGGTGGAATCTCTTTTCCTGTAGTTTGAACCCATTGCTCTGTGTCCTAGGGCCCGTCTAAACAGTGAGAATACCCCTCATGGAATTAGCTGGGAATCCTACCAGTCTAAACAGGATCCTGCGCCAATCCATACTATTTGGAAGGAAGCGGGCCCAAAACAGCAAAAGCAATGGGGTAAAAGCCTTAGCAGATTACCCTGTACTTTTCCAAAAACTGCAAGGCGGTGCACATTTTTGCTCATTTGGACTATCGAATAATAAAAAATTTGAAGGGAAGCATAAAGCTGATAAGCCGGGCAAGAGCCTGCTGCCTCTATGTTGGATTTGCACCTTCGTGATCGCTCACTAAGGCAATAAAACTGGATGAATCTTTTCTGTTTTGTTGGTAAATCGCTGTATCGTACCAGCACACCTTGGGACATGTTCTTTAAAAAAACAAAACAGTGGCGGTGAAGAACTAACGCAAGTAAATCATTTGTGGCCACTATCAGGAATGCGAGGCTTATGGGGGCTTCCGAGGCCAGAAAAAAACATTTAGACATGTTACTGCTGCTGCAAGATGCCAATACTACAAGGTACTTTGGATTTTGTACCCTCGTGTAGATGGGCCCCTAGCCTCTGGAGCAGCAGAAAACAAGCTTGCTCCATCCTCAGGATAACATCCCTTCAAATATTTAAACATGGCTACCATATCACCTCTCAATCTTTTCTCCAGGCTAAAAATGCCCAGCTCCCTAAACTTTTCCTCATAGGGCATGGCTTCAAGACCTTTCACCATTTTGGTTGCCCTCCTCTGGATACCTTCCAACTTATCCATATCCTTCTTGAATTGTGGTGTCCAGAACTGGACACCGTATTCCAGGTGAGGTCTGACCAAAGCAGAATAGAGAGGTACTATTACTTCCCTTGATCCAGACACTAGACGCCTATTGATGCAGCGTAGAATTGCATTGGCTTTTTTAGCTGCCGCATCACACTGCTGACTCATGTTCAGCTTGTGGTCCACTAAGACTCGCATATCCCTTTCGCATGTACTGCCATCAAGCCACGTGTCGCCCATCCTATATCTGTGCATTTCATTTTTACTGCCCAAGTGTAGTATCCTACATTTCTCCCTGTTGAAATTCATTTTGTTAGTTTTGGCCCAGCTTTCTAATGTGTTATTTCAGATTCTGATCCTGTCCTCTGGGGTTTTAGCAACCCCTCCTAATTTGGTGTCATCTGCAAACTTGATATGGCTTGGGAGGACATAAGAAAGAGCTTTTTCGGTGGCTGCCCCAGCTCTGGAACTCCCTTCTTAGGGAGGCTAGATGGCTTCCTCCTTGCTGTCCTTCCATCAGTAGGTAAATATTTTTAATTAAAAAAAAATTTTTTTTTTACTCTGACCATCATTGAAAACTGAAGATTTTTAAGAAAAGGCCTTTGAGGGAGAGAAGAGCAGCCCGGCACAGCTCCATGATGTGTTGGTCCCAGCTGCTGATGAGAGGTCCTCCCTCCATTCCAACTGCTCTGGTCTCTAGGAATGAGAGAGGAGCAGCCAGGTGCAGCTTCTTCATGCCTCAGCCCACCACCTATTGAGAAGCCCTCCCGCCATTCCTCTGACCTCTGAAAAGAGGGGAAGAAGAGCAGCCAGCATCTGCTGGACTTAACCCTCTTTCACCCTCTTTTCTTTGTGTATGGGGTACAGTATCTTTTTAGACTGTAAGCCTGAAGGGAGAATTGTCCAATTAACAATTTGTAAGCTGCTCTGAGAGTTTTGGGGGCTGAAGGGTAAGGTATAAATATTTATATTACAGTATGGTCCTCATTACCTCTAGGGAATATGTTCCGGGACTTTCCGTGGATAACTGAAACCACAGGTAATAGCCATCCAAGTCTTGTTTTAGTGAATTTCATACTATAATTCACTGCTGTGTGAAGCAGTCCTTATTTTATTAGTCTTATGCCTCTGAAGGAGACCCTGGACTTATCTATACAGCAAAAATACTCCTCGTAGAATTCAAAGAGAATATCTTTTGTCCCAATGGGATCCTGCATTATTTCGCTGTATCCAGAAGAGGGGGAAACTCGAAATTTCAACGGAGTTAAGTTTTAAACGGAACATGTATAGGAAATGGAAAAAGGGGGAAATCACTGAAGAATAATTCAAACAGATAGCGAACACGTGTAGGAGTAAAGTCATTTAAGCTAAAGTGCAGAATGAGCTCAGGCTTGCTAGAGAGGTTAAAAACAATAAAAAGGGGGCTTTGGGGTATGTCCGCAGAAAAGGGGAAAAAAGGAAATGGTAGGGCCACTACGTGGAGAAGATGGCAAAATGCTAACAGAGGACAGACAAAAGGCAGAATTACTCAACACCTTCTTTGCCTCAGTGTTTTCAGAAAAGGAAAAGGAGGACCAACCTGAGGATAAAGGAACAGAGGACACAATAAGGGAAATCTAGCACAGAATAAGCAAAGAGGTAGTACAGGAATACCTTCTTAAATTAAATGAATTTAAATCTCCAGGACCAGATGAACTACATCCAAGAGTATTAAAAGAGCTGGCAAATATAATCTCAGAGCCATTGGCAATAATATTTGAGAACTCCTGGAGAATAGGAGAAGTCCCAGCGGACTGGAGGAGGGCAAACATTGTCCCCATCTTCTAAAAGGGAAAAAAAGAGCATCCCAACAATTATCCTTCAGTTAGTCTGACATCAATACCAGGGAAGATTCTAGAGCAGATCATTAAACAGAGAGTCTGTGAACATTTAGAAGGCAATGCCATAATCACAAAAAGTCAACATGGGTTTCAGAGAAACAAGTCATGCCAGACTAATCTGATCTCTTTTTTTGATAAAGTTACCAGCTTGGTAGATGAAGGGAATGCTGTGGACATTGCATACCTTGATTTCAGTAATGCCTTTCACAAGGTTCCCCATGACATTCTTTCAAACAAGCTTGTAAAATGTGGGCTAGACAAGTTAACTGTTCAATGGATTTGTAATTGGTTGACCACCCAAACCCAAAGGGTACTCAGCAGTGGCTCCTCTTCGTCTTGGAAATATGTGACCAGTGGGGTGCCACAAGGTTCAGTCCTGGGCCCAGTGGTATTCAACATCTTCATCAATGACTTGGATGAGGGAATTGGGGCATACTTATCAAATTTGCAGATGACACCAAATTAGGAGGAGTAGGTAATACCCTAGAGTACAGGATCAAAATTCAAAATGACCTGGATAGACTGGAGAGCTGGGCCAAAGCTAACAAAATGAAATTCAATATGGAGAAATGTAAGGTACTATACTTAAGGCAGAAAAATGAAATGTATAGATATAGGATGGGAGAGACCTGGCTGAACGAAACTACGTGCGAAAGGGATTTAGGAGTCCTAGTAGACCACAAGTTGAACATGAGTCAACAGTGTGATGCAGCAGCTAAAAAGGCCAATGCGATTTTGGGCTGCATCAATAGAAGTATTGTATCTAGATCAAGGGAAGTCCACTCTGTTCTGCCTTGGTCAGGTCTCACCTAGAATACTGTGTCCAGTTCTGGGCACCACAATTCAAAAAGGATATTGACAAATTGGAGCGTGTCCAGAGAAGGGCTACTAAAATGGTGAAAAGTCTGGAAACCATGCCTTATGAGGAGAGACTTAGGGAGCTGGGTATGTTTAGCCTGGAAAAAAGACGGTTAAGAGGCGATATGATAGCCCTGTTTTAAGTATTTGAAGGGGTGTCACGTTGAGGATGGAGCAAGCTTGTTTTCTGCTGCTCCAGAGATTGGAACACGGAGCAATGGATGCAAGCTCCAGGAACAGAGATTCCACCTCAACATTAGGAGGAACCTTTTGACAGTAAGAGCTGTTCGGCAGTGGAACGCACTCCCTCGGAGCGTGGTGGGGTCTCCTTCCTTGGAGGTCTTTAAACAGAGGCTGGATGGCCATCTGTCAGGGATGCTCTGATCGTGATTGCCTGCGTGGCAGGGGGTTGGACTGGATGGCCCTCATGGTCTCTTCCAACTCTGCAATTCTATGATTCTATGAAATACTCTCTCTTCATGGCTTTCCTCGAACTGTATTTAGAAAAACAAAAAACGCCAAAGGAAATGTGCATTCTTGCTTGTTGGGACAACCAATTTGCTTTGCTGCACATTCCCGATAAGAGCAGAAGTGGAAAGGTGATTGGTTGGATGTGCGCAGGCGGCGGAGCTTGCTAACAAGGCAAATGTTTGGAGCTGCCATGATGGATTTCACCCTAATGATCATGCGCTGAGGCAACGAAACAGTCTTTTTTTCTATTTCTTTAAGCTGAAGATCTCACTTTTGCACCCTGGATTTACTTTTTTTAAAAAATTGTTTGGCGGTAGCTACAGGGGACAATAAAAACACAAGTACTGTAATTCACTCATGCCTACCATCTTGATTCACAGGCATACCCGTTTGAGGAACCAATGCCTGCAATCTTGAAAAAAACCCTGTGGAGACAAATGAAAGCTGCTGCAAATTAGCATTACTGTGCATCAACCCACATTTTATTGCCTCGTATAGATGAGACCCCATCAGTGCAGTGGCTGCTTTGATAACCAGTAATAATAATAATAATACAATTTATTTCTATCCCGCTCCTCTGCAGTGCAATGGGGGTGGCTTACAGCAATGGCATAAGATAGTGGCCAAGGAAGTCAAGCTCTTCTTTGGTTTATCTTGCTTATCATGCCAGAGAAGAGAAGGGACATTCAAAGGAGTTGGCATATTTAGACCAAAGGGAAGAATGAAAGAGAATACAACAGCCATCTTTAAATATCTGAAGGGCTGTCACATGGAAGATGGAGGGAACCTCTCCTGAGGACAGGAACTGAACCAATGCATGGACACTTTTACAGAGATGTAAAATTTCAAGAAATTTTGAAGCCACAGGGAAAAAAAGGTTCCCCCCTCCACGGCTTCAAAATTTCCAGAATTTTTTTACCTCACTACTATCTTTTCCCCATTATTCTCCCCCTGGACAAATAGAAATTTTCCAAAAAAAATTTGCAACATTCTCACCCTTTACAAATTGAAAGTCACTTTAGAAACATAAAATGCACTATGTATAACTTGATTTAGCATAAAAGTAGCATGTTTAGTAAGACACAGTTTACTCAGGAAATTACAAATCAAATTTACTTTTTAAACTATTGTTACAAATAAGGCTACAAGGTGCTGAACTGTAAGGAATACCTCAACTATAAGGAATAAATAAATAAATAAAAAACAGTCTCTTTGCTTTTACCAATTTATGATGACCAGGCAAACAAGCCCATTATCTTTAGACATACAGTGGAGTGGATTGTGGCATTTTTCCATTTTGAGCAGGCCAACAAACCTATTAAATATAGATGAAACCATCAGTACTGGTGAAACAAAGAAATTTTGCTTCCTTTAGGCTTCCATGGTATGCTTAAATATCCTAAAGATCCCAGATCCTGCCTGATCCTGGAAGTTAAATAGGGTCGGCCCTGGTTAGTACTTGGATGGGAGACCCCAGAAAATACCAGGTGCTGTAGGTCATATTTCAGAGGCAGGAACTGGCAAAACCACCTCTGAGGATTCCTTGCCTAAGAAAAACCTATGAAATATATGGGGTTTCCGTAAGTCAACAAGTGACTTGAAGACACATTTACATAGAGAGGCCTTCATAGTGACAAGCTGACATAAATCACTCATTGCCATGAGAAGGAAATGATCAAACCATGACCAGGAATTACAACGATGTGACATACCTTACTACTCTTATTTTATTTGATTTATAGTTTACTTTTCTCCCAAACGGGACTCAAAACTTCAGTCTTATATAAATGTGTATGAGAGACACTGTTTTTATAGATAATGTGGAGGAGATTATTTTTTATTTATTTATATCCCGCTCTTCAGCCACAAGGCTATCAGAGCGGCTTACAAATTGTTTTAATAGCAATAGCTATTTAAAAGCAATAGCTATTTACACATCTACACTGCATTAATCAGTTTCCAATGTGTATTAGCTAATTGCCCCCACAAGCTGGGTACACATTTTACCAACCAACGAAAGGATGGAAGGCTGAGTGAACCTTGGAGCCCACTGGAATCGAACTTCCAACGTGGTGACTTGCAGTACTGGCATTTAACCACTGCGCCTTAAGCCACTTGCCTTAAATATTTTATTTATTATTCTAAAAGAAAATAGAAGCATAGAATAATAGAGTTGGAAGGGACCCCAAGGGCCATCTAGTCCAACCCCCTTCTGCCCTGCAGGAAGACACAATCAAAGCATTCCCAACACATGGCCATCCAGCCTCAGCCTCTGTTTAAAATCCTCCAAAGGAGACTCGACCACACTCCCAGGCGGCACATTCCACTGCAAAACAGCACTTAGATGGTTTCTTATATCAACTGAAGAAGACCCTAACGGCAAAACAGCTGGAACAACTCCAGAGGTAGCCATCTTGATACCTTGCTCCCTTTTCTTATCTTTAATATTGCCTTGTATTGACTGCCACTGTCTAGCATTTCATCATAGAAACAATAACTTCACGATAAAGATTCTACAGAATTGCATATGCTAATTGTGAAGACGATCTTTTCTACCTCTAGCTGCTACTACGTTTTCTACAGCAAAGCTTGAAGAACTGGAATGCATACTGGACTTTTCATAAATAACCTTATTTGTATATAGTATATGTGTTCAGAGCTGTTTGGGCTGGAAGTCAACCTGAAGAAAACAGAAGTTCTTACCAGCCTGCACCACAGGATGAACACCACCATCCCCACATTGCCGTTGGCAGCTCTGTGCTTAAGTCCATTCAGCAGTTCACCTACCTGGGAAGCATCATCTCCTCAGATGCCAAGATTGACAAAGAGATCGACCACAGATTAGCAAAGGCATATAGCGCATTTGGAAGACTTTACAAAAGAGTCTGGAGTAACAAACACCTGAGGCGGAGCACAAAAATCAGTGTGTATAGAGCCATTGTACTGTCTATTCTCCTTTATGGGTCTGAAACATGGGTCACCTGTTGCCACCACTTACGATTCCTTGAACACTTTCATCAGTGCTGTTTACGCACAATTCCTAAATATACACTGGACTGACTATGTGACGAATGTTGCTGTCCTTGAGCAAGCAGGGATCACCAGCATTGAGGCCATGATATTGAGAACACAGCTGTGCTGGGCAAGGCATGTTTCTAGAATGGAGGACCATCGTCTCCCAAAAATAGTACTCTACGGTGAACTCGCCATGGGTCAGCATAAGAGGGGCGCTCCAAAAAAGTGATACAAGAACTCCCTGAAACAAAATCTCAGGCTCGGCCAAATTGATCACCAACAATGATCCGCCCTGGCCTCACATCGGGAGGCATGGAGACCCACTATCCACAATGCTGCAGCCTTAGTTGAGAACTCAGGCTGAACAAGTCTTGAAGAGAAATGACAACGCAGAAAGAATGACAACCTGGAAACATCATCCAAGGAGACCTTCTGCTGTGCTTTCTGCAACCGGACTTGTTTATCTTGGATTGGCCTTTTTAGTCATCAGCGCGCTTGCAGAAAGCGCGGGATGAGTCCTTCCTGAATCTTCGTTTGCGAAGAAAAGCCAGAGAGATGTGCTCAGTCATTAGATAATCTTCATTGTGTATCACAAGATGCTGGTGTTAATATAATGCAAATATAATTTGATATAGGAAGTCTTTACAGTATTCTTATTGTTTGTAATACATAGTACAGTTGTCCTTTCGTATCCATGGATTTAAGTATTCATGACTTGAAAATGTTCTTAAAAAAATAATGATCCAAAAACCAAACCTTGATTTTGCCATCTTATATAAGGGACACCATTTTGCTATGCCATTACATATAATGGGACTTGAATATTCACAGATTTTGGTATCCACGGGGTTTCCTAGAACCAAACCCCAGAGAATATGAAGGGACAACTGTACTTAGGGATACATAGTGTTTGGATACTTTGTTATTCTCTCTCTTTTGGTTTTGACAATTGTTTGTGAAACCCTCCTGGCATAGTGTTCTTTATTTTTGTTGAGCAGGTGTCTGAAATTTAGTACAGTATTTAAAAGTTTCTCACAAGACACTGTTTTTATTTTAAAAAAAAGTTTGTTAAATTATTTTCTGGGCAGAGATCTCATTTTCTAGCTAGAACCCATGTAGTCCTTGTAGCTGCCCATGTTTGTACAGTATTTGGTTTCAAGGTTAAAAGGAGTTATGATCACAATTTGGCCCTCTCATCAGGCTTGATGTCTTGGCAGAGGCTTGAGGTGAAGGGTGGTGGTGGTGAAAAGCAACCCAAAAAAATCAAGTCCAAGGGCTGATTTAGCAGGTGAGAGAGCACCGCCTGGCCTATCAGCGTGAAGAGATTTCCTTGTTGGTTTGGTTGCCCAACCTACAATTCCTCCTGGTAGCGGCTCCCAGGCTGACACCTGGCTATACAACACTCAGGTCACCAACTCAAGACCCACTGAAAGTCACATTCCTTTCACCCAGTGTTGACAAAATGGTGGAGATGTGAAGTTGAAGGCTTTCTCAGCTGGCATCCATAGGTTTTCCATGGTTTTTCCCCAGGCTGTGAGGCCATGTTCTGGAAGAGTTTGTTTCTGACATTTTGCCTGCATCTGTGGCTAGCATCTTCCTACCCAACCATTCTCTGAAGATGCCAGCCACAGATGCAGGCAAAAAGTCAGAAATAAACTCTTCCAGAACACGGCCTCACAGCCTGGAAAAAACCCAAGGAAAACCTTAAAATGGTGGAGCTTTTCTTCTCGGACATTACAGGAGGGTGAGAGCAGGATTCTGTCCTGGTTTTCCTTACCTATTAAATCCACCCACCGTCACCGACATGTAGAGTTAATATAGTTTCATAATTTGGTATAGTTTGATTATGTGTATGTTAGCCTGTTTTGTCCTGTATTGCATTGATATCAGCCTTGCATTGGTATCTGCATAACTTGTTTTGCAATTGTGTTGTACAGGTTTTATATCTTTATTACTCCTTCCTACACATTTAAAAAAAACGTTTAGATTGTATGCCTTTGGCAGGGGCTGCCTCTATTTTTCATTTTATTCTGTGAAGTGCCATATACACTGACTATTATTACTATTGGAATAACAATGATGGCTTGCATTTAAACATTTTAACTTTAACAGTTTGTTGACAGTTGTTAGACCACTATCCAGTGTCCATTGCTTCTTTTAAATAACTATTTTACAGTGCAAGAAATGCCATGCAGAAACAAATCCTTCAATTCATACAAGTTCAACCCAAACAACTTGCTTTAAAAGAGCCCTTTTTAAAGAACAATGATTGCTCTTGTGTATTCTTGCATGGCAGAATGGGGTTGGACTGGATGACCCTTGAGGTCTCTTCCAACTCTGTGATCCTATGATGGAACTAAATAAATAAATTATTATTATTATGAAAGGAAAGCCTGTGGAGGGAAGCCTGCTGTGTGTGTGTTAATGCTACCCTAGGATTTACAATTCTGATCACATGGGGAACCTAAGCCTACAGGGCAGCCCCTTAGGGTTGCCAAAGTTAAAACTGGAGATAGCTCCTTTTCCCTTAATGCTTGTTTAGAAGAGGGAACTTCAGCAATGAATCATAGAATCACAGAGTTGGAAGAGACCTCAAGGGCCATCCAGTCCAACCCCCATCATAATCTCTAAAGAAACTTTAGGACCAGCCACTTGTATTCTACCAAAGGAAATTGCACAATTTGCATCAGAGATGACAAACAAGCTTGCTTTGCGTTATTTCTACCAGAATAAGGAAATTCTGTAAATATATCAATATCAGTGTTCTTCAACCAGTCAGTGTTCCTCAGCCAAATGCTCTCCAAATGCCTTTGATCACACCTTCCATCATCCATAGCAACACATAATTGTCCATGCTGTTGAGGATGATTGGAATCCTAGCACTACACAACAAAATTAGGAGGGGCAGCTAATACCCCAGAGGACAGGATCAGAATCTTTGAACCCTCTTGTTCTCAATCTGACAACCTTACAGCCACCCCTTTTGAGAACTTCCCCTCAATGTATGACTAGCCAGAGGTGAGGCCAGCAGGGATGTGGGGCGGTACCATGTGCTCCCTCTTAGATGCATAAGAGCACATCTACCTTACAAAGCCATCTTATACCATTTTTGAATGCCATGTCTCTTGGGGAGGAACTTAGAATACCAGAGAACTCTATTGGCCCAATGCTTCTCAAGCTACATGATATGATGGACCAAGAATTCCCACACCTGAAAGTGCTAAAGACTGGTATCATAGAGTTGGAAGAGACTCTCAAGGGCCATCCAGTCCAACCCCCTGCCATGCAAGAATACACAATCAAATCATTCCCAACAGATGGCCATCCAGCCTCTGTTTAAAAATCTCCAAAGAAGGAGACTCCACCACACTCTCTCTGGCTTTTCTTGGCAAACGAAGGTTCAGGAAGGACTCATCCCATGCTTTCTGTATTCCACTTCCGAACAGCTCTTACTGTCAGGAAGTTCTTCCTAAAGTTTAGGTGGAATCTCTTTGCCTGTAGTTTGAGTCCATTGCTCAGTGTCCTAGTCTCTGGAGCAGCAGAAAACAAGCTTGCTCCATCCTCAATATGACATCCCTCAAATATTTAAACATAGCTATTATATCACCTCCTAACCTTTTCTTTTCCAGGCTAAACATGCCCAGCTCCTTAAACCACTCCTCGTAGTGCATGGTTTCCAGACCTCCCACCATTTTGGTAGCCCAGAACTGGACACAGTATTCCAGCTGAGGTCTAACCAAAGCAGAATAGAATGGCACTATTGCATCCCTTGATCTAAACACTATACTCCTATTGATACAGCCTAGAATCGCATTGGCTTTTTTAACTGCCGCATTACACTGCTGACTCATGTTCAGTTTGTGGTTCACTAAGACTCCTAGATCCCTTTCACATATACTGCCATCAAGCCAGGCGTATTAGTAATAGCCAGACTTTAAAAAATATATATGAACAATCAATTTTTAAAAGGAGTGTTTTTTTAAAAAAGTCATTTTGTTTAAACCAACTATAGTTTAAAGCAACCATGGTTTAAACCAGCCAAGACTGCCTGTCTCCCTCCTCTGTGTCCCACCAGTGGAGGCAATATGAAGTGGGAAGAAACCAGAGAGAGCTTCTCAGTTATGGCACCCCAATTATGGAATAGCTTCTCCACAGAGGTCTGACAGTTGCCAACGTTGGTTCCTTTCCAACTACATGTCAAACATGGCTTTTAAATAAAGCCTTCAGGGACTAATTTACCTCACAACTGTACATATACATGTTTTTAAACTGTTGCAGCTTTTAGAGTTGTTTTCAATGTTTTGTTTAATATGCTCACCTTGATTAGTAATTTATTTGGGTTTTTTTTTTAAATGAAGTAGGCAATATAAACCATTTTAAACACTATCACCCTGTGGTCCTATAAGAAAGGCTGGGATGGAAATATTTCAATAATAAAAATAAAACATGAAGCTATATGTAGTCACATCATCATAGGGATTTCAAGGTAAAAGACATTCAGGAGTGGTTTACCATTATCCTCTTCTGTGCAATACCAGCTCCTTCAGAGTTAGCTATAGTGTCACTGCTGTTGGCTCTGAAACAAGGAAGCCATAGTTTCTTGGACTATACAAGACCTGAGCAGCACAGTTGAGGACCGGGGATCATGGGAAGCTTGGGACAGAGCCTCCTCCGTGGCTGCTCCCAGACTGTGGAGCTTCCCTTGCATGGGAGGTCCACTTGGCCCCCTCCCTGCTCTCTTTTCGTCAACAGCTGAAGACATTGTTATTTAGGCAGGCATTTTTGAAACGGGAATTTTAATTGGTGTGCTGCTTCTAATGTTGTCTTTTTATTGATATTATGTTTTTATTTTTTATATTTTAATAATACTGGTAATTAATTTAATTTTTTAAACTTTTGCATCTTGTAACATTTTAGTTGTATTCTGCAATTATTGTAAGCCACCTTGAATCCCATCTTGGGAGAAAGGCAGGATATAAATCCAATAAATAAACAAACAAACAAACTCAATTGATGTGAAGTTGAAGGCTTTCACAGCCGGCATCCATAGGTTTTCCTTTTTTTTCCCCGGGCTGTGAGGCTGCATTCTGGAAGAGTTTCTGACATTTCGCCTGCATCTGTGGCTGGCATCTTCAGAGAATGGTTGGGTAGGAGTGTGTGTGGAGTTTATGTGTGTGTGTGTGTGACCCCCTGTTGGGGAGTATATGTAAATTTGTGTAATTGAATGGTTAGTTTCTGGGTATAGAAATGCAAGGCTTGTTAGTGTCTGTTTGGCTAATGGTTGGTTGGTGAGCCATTAACTGCTGGGAATCCCCCTGTCCCTGGGTGGAATTCTTTTGTAAGTGGTGAGTTTTGATTCTATTGTTTTTCAAAACTGGGAGCCAGATTTTGTTTACTTTTAAGGTTTCTTCTTTCCTGTTGAAGTTGGCCAGGTGTTTGTGGATTTCAATAGCTTTTTTGTGCATTCTGACATGATAGTTGTTGGCCTGGTCCAGAATTTCTGTGTTTTTAAATAGCATTTTGTGTCCAGGTTGGTTTATAACATGTTCTGCTACTGCTGATTTTTCTGGCTGGCCCAGTCTGCAGGAATCATGTTCCTTGATTCGTGTTTGCACACTGCGTTTAGTGGTCCCTATGTAAACTTGTCCACAGCTGCAGGGTATGCGGTAAACTCCTGCAGTTGTGAGAGAGTCTATTTTGTCCTTTACCCGAGCATAGCATTTCTTGGATTTTCTTGGTTGGTCTGTACATTGTTTGGAGGCTGTGTTTCCTCATCAGTTTCCCTATTCTGTCTGTGACTCCTTTGATGTATGGTCAAAATACCTTCCCTTTGGGTGGCTGTTTTTCTTCTTCATTCCTATGGTTTTTTCTGGGTCTGGCTGCTCTTGTGATGTCTGATCTGGAGTAACTGTTAGCCTGTAGGGCCCAGTTTAGGTGACTCAGTTCATCCTCCAAGTAGTGGGGTTTGCAGAAGAGGTGCCTTTTTGGACTGTGCTGGCTGGGGGATTCTGGGAGCAGCAGTCCAAAAAGAAGAATCTTCCTCAAGCGCAGAAGGACTGCCAAAGAATACCAGGTGCTGTAGGCTATATTTCAGAGGAAGGAACTGGCAAAACCACCTCTGAAGATTCTTTACCTAAGAAAACACTATGAAACTAATAGAGTTGCCATAAGTTGAGAGGCAATTTGAAGGTACATACACACATCTGACCTGACCTTGTTCCCTTTCCCTTAAATGCAGCAGGTGCGAACTTCCAGAGCATGGGGATAAGTGTCTTTTTGGACTGCCGCTCTCAAAATCCCCCAGACAAAGTCAACAAGCAACTTGAAGGCACATACGCAAACATGTCCCGCCCACTGCAGAGCACCACAACTGACTCGCCTGTGCATCATCACACAATGCACCTTTTTTTTTACTTGCTTTCATTAAGTGTACAGCAGCCACCTCTAACCTGGCACCGTCCAGATGTTTTGGGCTAGTTTCCATAGTTTCCCAGCCAGCTAAGGGGATTATGGGAGCTGTAGTCCAACTGAACTGGAGAAAGCCAGGCTAGGTTTATAGAATGTGTATGAGACCATCCCTGCGAACTGCCACTGTCTTTCCCTCCCTATCCTGTTTTTTAAAGCAGGTATGATGTTTTGCAACCCAATCCTTATGCATAGCTATTTCAATATTAAGTTGTACAGGGCTTACGATCAAGTTTTAAGCACGGAAAAGGAATGCAACCTAAAAGCTGTTATTCTTTATCCAAAAGAACTGCAATCTAAAGATTATTATTCCTGCTTCAATCTTTTATTTCCAGTCTTATAGATATTTGTTTGAAAAGGCTATGAGCATCTGTGATTATTTTTAAGCAGTGAGCGCATAGTTGCACTCATCATGTGAAAACCACACCCCCAGCCCCCCCCCCAATGAAATCATTGTTGACACCACATCCTAAACTGACAGGACAAATTTGCAGCAAATCAGTGTAGGGTTTGTCTGCAGGTTTGTTCAAGACCTGACTGATAAACACCACTCTATCCTCTTGCAAAAGACAAATGCGAGAACACATCCTTTAAGAAGATGCAAACAGTTGCTTTAAAAAAGGACCGTCCCATCCTGTTTTTTAAAAAGAAAGAGTGTCTAACCATATTCAAAAAAAGGGCTGGTTCAGATCCAAGGCTTCAATTATCACATGCACTTTTGCCCAGGAGTAACTCCCATAGGATGCTGCATCCCTTAATTCCAAGTAAACATACATAGGAACTGCAGTACAAGAGGTTGTGAAACACCCAAACCTTTCAGCCCGGACCTGGAAGATTGTTTTTTCCCCATTCCAAAAGGAAGGCGAATCGAGGGGAACAGATTTAAAAGGACAGCTGATGGGGCTGAAAACAAGAGACCAACAAGACCCACAGTCAGGGTGTGGGTGCAGAACACTAGGAATCAATCCAGGAGCAACTAAAAAAAAAAAAAATCCAAACCACTATTTCAGTACTGATCCATTCAACACTGGGAGACGAAACGACTCAATAATTAAAAGGTTTAATCAGATGAAAAGAATCACAGCCAGAAAAAAGGGGGATGCAGATTTTTTTTAAAAGGGAGGACAATATTATAGGAATAAGGTGGGGGGAGAAATTGGTGGGAGGGGAAGG
This sequence comes from Gambelia wislizenii, assembly GCA_030847615.1. Classification (NCBI taxonomy): domain Eukaryota; kingdom Metazoa; phylum Chordata; class Lepidosauria; order Squamata; family Crotaphytidae; genus Gambelia; species Gambelia wislizenii. The sequence continues at coordinate 494,404,437 of JAUMIR010000001.1, read as the reverse complement.
CAATAGCAACGATAGAAGGAGAGAGATGAGGCTCCTAAGCAATGACGTAATGCCTGACAGCAGTGCCTTCCTCAGCTGAGCCAGCTTGACTGTTGCTATTCTGTGTAGCTCCCCCCTCTCTCTGCCATTTATCCCTCTGTAAAAAAAAGGAGGAAAGATCCAAGTAGCACTTTGAAGACCGACTCATTTATTTCAGCATCAGCTCAAGGGGACTCCAGTTCACTTTTTTTCAGAGGCAGGACTGGAGTTGAGCAAAGCAGATGCGGAAATAAAATAGGTTAGTCTTGAGAGGAGGAGTCCTGTGACACCTTGAAGACCCCTCAATTTATTTCTGCGCAACCTTTTCGTGGGCTCCAGTCCTGCATCTGGAGTGGGCTGGAGCCCCCAACCACTTCTACTGGAGTGGGCTGGAGCCCCCAACCACTTCTACTGAAGTAAATCGGTGAGACTTCAAGGTGTCATCGGACTTTTCTTAAGGCTCATCTATTTATTTCTGCATTGGCTTTGCTGGACTCCGGTCCTCCCTGCTGAAGAAAGGGACTGGAACAAACACAAAAAGCTCTTGCTGAAATCAAACTGGGGAGTTTTCAGGGTGTCACAGCACTCCTCTTCCTCAGGGCTACATCAGCTTCACCCAGCCCTGCCTCTGAAGGAAGTGAACTGGAACCCATGAAAAGCTTAAGCGGAAATAAACTGCGCACTCCTCCAGGTACCACAGGGCTCCTTCCTTTTCCTCCTGAGAAGCTAACACAGCTCCCTCTTTCTCCTTGAAACTTGTTTTATCTGTCTCTCTGTGTGTTTTTTACAGCTGCTGCAGCTGTTGCCAAGGTTTGCATCACATTCATGCAAGACCAGTCCAGCCTCTTTGGAAAGCCCTAAAAACCTTGCAAAAAAATAAAAATAAAATAAAATTGGAAAGGGAAAATAAAAGGATGAATCAATCTTTGTTTTTCTTGTTCTGGGGAAGGGAAGCGAGGGAGGAAGAGGATGCACAAGCAGAATGTGGTAAACAAGAGGAAAAACAAGAGGCATCCACACAGGGAGGCGTGCCCGGCGGGTGGGCATGGCCGGGTGCGCGTGCACGTGGGTGTGCATTTGCACCTTATGGCAAGGCTCAATCCTGAGCAAACAAACAAGCAACCAAACAAACTTACCTCGGCGAAATAGAGGTTGAGGAGGCAGAGGGTGGCGAAGAGCAAGCAGACGGGGAAGCAGCAGAGGAGCCAGCGGGCGAAAGGCTGGAGCCGGAGGGGCTGCCCGGCCGCCTGGAGGAGCCGGGCGCTCCGCTGCAGGTAGAAGGAGAAGAGGACGGTGCGGAGGGCGGCCCAGAGGAGGCAGAGGAAGAGGCAGACCGAGCGGTAGCTGAGCCGCTTCTCCCGGTAGCAGAAGAGCAGCCAGAGCTGCAAGTAGGCGAAGAGGAAGAGGCCGGCGTAGAGAAGGCCCTGCAAGAGGCTCAGCCCCAGCTCCACGGCGGGGAGAGACGAGGAGGAGGAGGAAGGGTCGGAGAACAACGACCCTGCAAGGAAGGCCACCATCGCCCCGGCCAGGTAGGCTGGGCGTGTATGTGTGTGTGCAAAAAAAAGAAAAAAATGCAAGGAAAAGTGGGGGCTTTTTGGGGGGGCTGCACCCACCCCCACCCTAGGGATCCACCACTAGGGCAGCTCAGAGCTCCATGCTTGCAGCGAGCTTTGCGGGAGCTTTGTACTCCCTTTGCTTGCTTTTGCACCCGACCGCCCCGCGGCAGCGCTCGCCTCTCTGTCCCAGAACCAAACTCTCCGCTCGCTCGCGAGCCACAAAATCAGCTGAGCGCGAGCCCAGCCCAGGGATTTTGAGGCGTTCGCCCCGGGCCGCGCGCCGCTCGCCATTGGCTCCTGCCGAGCCACGCCCATTCGGCGCCCGAGAGCCTCGCCGGTTGGCTGTCGGGCCGCGTCACTCAGCTGAGAAAGTCCCCGCCCCTAGCTTCTTTCACTCTTGTCTCGCTTTTACTTGGCCGGCTTTCTAGGGGGCGTGTTTCTTAGGTTAGCGCCGCCCGCCCGCTCCGGATTTGTCATGCTCCTGCGCCCTCCTTTTCTCATCCTTTTTGGATGTCTGCCTTCCTGCATTGGGGTTGTTTTTTTGCTTTTCCCACTCTCCTCCTCCACCCACCCTGGTTTTTTTCTTTTTTTACTGGACCAACAGAGCAAAAGAGAACTAGAGGCCTGTCTCTAAGCTGGTCCTCATAGGAGAATATTATTATTATCATTATTATTATTTGCAAATGGCTTTTGCAAATGGCTTTTGCAAACCCTCACCCACAGCCTCCTCTTTTCAGAGCAATTTTAATTCCCCTCACCTGAAAATCTGAGCTTTTATATTGCATAAGCTTGGCTCCTTTTGCCTTTGCTTGCTAGAGGCACTCCAGGCTTTTTAATTAATTAATTAATTTGTCATTAACATAGAGGCATCTGGGGTGGATTTTCTCCTCTTCCCCCACACCTACCATTATTGTGCACCCCTAAAAAAAAAGGTCAGCTCCAAGTTGAAGGCACTGCTTTTAAGCCTGGCTTCTCTTCTTCAACATGCTGGGCTAGGTCTGGCTTCTAGAAAGAAGTCCCATTGATTTCAAGGGGACTTGGGTGTGACCTGGTTGGTGACCTCCATGGGCTTCCTGTAGCTAAGGGGACTTCTAAAAACCAGAGGCTTTTGGGTAGCCAAAAGACCTGACACCCTTCCCCACCACCCCTTAAATCATAGAATTGTATAGTTGGAAGGGGGTATCCAAAGGTCATCCAGTCCAACCCGCTGCCAGCGCAGGAAACCCACAGCTATTTGTTATGGGGAGTAACTGTACCCATGGACTTGAGTCTTAGGGGTTTTTTTGGAGAAAGGTGAGATAAAAATAAAAATAATACTAATCAATAAGGACTGTACTTTAGTGGCTGTTTAAAGGGATTGTTGTAGCAGCACTGAGTTTGATGTTTATGCTGGTACAGTGGGCACATTTGTGATGGGTCTGGCAAAAGTGAAACCTTTGTAATTTAGTGCTGGGGGAACAGCTGGATTTGGGGAGCTCAGCAATGGCATGAACGTCCTCCGGACCACCACATCCATTGCTACAGGAGAAGAGGAGTGTGAAACCTTTGGAAGACAGCAAGCTGTGAAAGGAATTGGTGAGTCTTTGCTCCCTTGTTGCTGTTTATTGTCATGTTATTGCAGATAATAATAATAATTATAATCATATCTTAATTTATAGCCCACTTTTTCCCCATGGCTGGAACCCAAAGTGGCTCAAAGTTTTAAAAACGCACAATTAAAATATACAAAAAGTGCACATTAAAACAGAATTAAACCAATAACATCATTAAAACAACATCACAATATTTAAAAGACTAAAATATACTTAAAAGTATTAAACACTTTAAAAAATAAATTAAAAGCTTTTTAAAAAAGCCCAACAAAAGCAAAGAGCAACATCTACTGTTGGACAGGTAAGTTCAGGCCCCAGTCCTCAGTGCAGGGATGTACATGTGAGTACTATGTTTTGGAAGCAGAGGGGCATTGTTAACAAATCAATGTAATTACAATTGGGAATTTTCAGAGGGGTGGGTTATGTTAGAAATCGCTTAAAAAATGGCTGGTGGGACAAGAAGCTTTGGACCCTATCACAGTACACTGTGTAGCGTTACACAGTTGACCCTCTGTATCCACAGATTTGGTATCCACAAATTTAAGTATTCACGGCTTGAAAATATTCTTTAAAAATAATAATCCAAAAAGCAAACCTTGATTTTGCCATCGTATGTAAGGGATACCATTTTGCTATGCCATTGCATATAATGGGACTTGGGTATTCACGGATTTTGGTATCTACAGGGAGTCCTGGAACCAAACCCCAGCGAATATGAAGGGACAACTGTATTCCACTTTAACTGCTATGGCTGCCTCCTCTGGAATTCTGGGGTTTGTAGATTAGTGAGGCCTAAGAGCCCTCTGGCTGAGAGTTCTAAATGCCCCTCCCTAAACTGCAAATCCCAGGATTCCACAGGAGGCAGCTGAACATGAGTCAGCAATGTGATGCAGCAGCTAAAAAAGCCAATGTGATTCTAGGTTGCATCAATAGGAGTATAGTGTCTAGATCAAGGGAAGTAATAGTGCCACTCTATTCTGCTTTGGTTAGACCTCACCTGGAATACTGTGTCCACTTCTGGACATCAAAATTCAAGAAGGATGTTGACAAGTTGGAGTGTGTCCAGAGGAGGGTGACCAAAATGGTGTGAGGTCTGGAAGCCATAGCCTATGAGGAGCGGCTTAGGGAGCTGAGTATGTTTAGCTTGGAGAAGAGAAGGCTAAGAGGTGACATGATAGCCATGTTTAAATATTTGAAGGGATGCCATACTGAGGATGGAGCAATCTTGTTTTCTGCTGCTCCAGAGACTAGGACACAGAGCCATGGCTTCAAACTACAGGAAAAGGGATCCCACCTGAACATTAGGAGGAACTTCTTGACAGTAAGAGCGACAGCACTGCCTTGGAGTGTGGTGGACTCTCCTTTGGAGGTTCTTAAACAGCGGCTGGGGATGGCCATCTGTTGAGAATGCTTTGCTTGTGTATTCCTGCATGGCAAGGGATTAGACTAGGTGGCCCTTGTGGTTTCTTGCAAATCTATGATCTTGTGTGGTGTGTCACACCAGTGTGGATTATATGCTGGTTTACTCTGCTTCTGAACGTGGAGCCTTTTCTCACTAGAGAATTAGAACACTATGATTCTCCTTTAAAAGCCAAGGCTGGATTCTGCAGAATCCTGGGATTTATAGTCTGGTAAGGTACTAGAGCTCTCTGGCTGAGAATTCTAAATGCCCCTCCAGAATACAGAGACACAGGATGCTTTCCAGTTGGCAAGGGGGTCGGACAAGGCTGCATTTTATCCCCCTAGCTGTTTAATTTATATGCTGAACATGTCATACTTAAAGCAGAATTAGATGCGGAGGAAGGAGGCATGAAAACTGGAGGAAGGAACATCAACAATTTAAGATATGCGGATGACACCACTCTACCTACATCAAATAGCAGACTTGAAACACTTCCTGAAGAAACTCAAGGAAGAAAGTGCAAAGGCAGATTTACAGTTGAACATTAAGAAAACAAAAATAATGACCATAGATGATCTACATCACATTAAAGTAGACGATGAAGACAGCAAAATAGTTCAAGATTTTCCCTGTCTTGGCTCAGTCATTAATCAAAATGGAGACTGCAGTCAAGAAATCAGAAGAAGACTAGGACTTGGAAGGGCAGCTGTGAAGGAACTAGACAAGATCCTAAAGATATATCACTGAATACTAAAGTTAACATTGTCCATGCTATCGTATGTCCCATTTCTATGTATGATTGTGTAAGCTGGACAGCGAAGAAAGCTGATAAGAAGAAAATCAAGTCATTTGATATGTGGTGCTGGAGAAGAGTTCTACAGATACCGTGGACTGCTAAAAACAGCATCAATAGCAGTATAGTGTCTAGATAAGAGAAGTAATAGTGCCGCTCTATTCTGCTTTGGTCAGAGCTCACTGCAATACTGTGTCCAGTTCTGGGCACCACAATTCAGGAAGGATATTGAGAAGCTGGAACGTGTCCAGAAGAGGCGAGGTCTGGAAGCCATGCCCTATGAGGAGCAGCTTAGGCAGCTGGGTATGTTTAGCCTGGAGAAGAGAAGGTTGAGAGGTGACATGGTAGCCATGGTCAAATATTTGAAGGGATTGTCATACTGAGGATGGAGCAAGGAAGCAATGGACTCAAACTACAGGAAAAGAGATTCCACCTAAACATTAGGAAGAACTTCCTGACAGTAAGAGCTGTTCGGCAGTGGAATACACTGCTGCCTGGGAGTGTGGTAGAGTCTCCTTTAGAGATTTTTAAACAGAGACTGGATGGCCATCTGTCGGGAATGATTTGATTGTGTTTTCCTGCATGGCAGGGGGATGGACTAAATGGCCCTTGTGGTCTCTTCCAACTCTATGATTCTATGATTCTAAAAAGAGAAATAAATGAGCCCTAAAGCAAATCAACACTGAACTCTCCCTAGAAGCCACAATGACTAAACTGAGATTGTTGTACTCTGGACATATTGTGAGAAGACATGAACTCACTAGAAAACACAAGAATGCTTGGTAAGGTAGAAAGCAGTAGGAGAAGAGGAGGATGGCATTCCTGATGGATGGATTCAATCAAGGAAGCCACGGCTGCCCTGAGTCTGCAAGACCTGATTAGGGCTGTTGAGGATAGGATGACCTGGAGGTCTCTCTCATAGGCTTGCCAAGTCAAAGTTTATTTGAGGGCTGTTAACATCAAAACTGCAAAGCCCAGGATTCTGTGGGATGCAGCCATGGCGGTTAAAGTAGGATCATAGCACTATAATTGCATAGTGCGAATCTGGGAGCCACTTTTATGCCCTGGGACCCTCTGCTTGCTACTTTTAGCCCCTGCGGTCAGTGAGAGCTGGGGACTTGCTACTTTTGATCTTTGGAGCCTGTGAGTGCTGGACACTTGCTGCTTCTGCACCCAGTTATGAAAGCTGACTCCTCAGTGCAGTATCAGCAGGTCATAGATTTCGTCCACCAATTAATTTTTAGCATCAGCTGTAGTTACCAAAATTTTTGGTGCTTTCCAGATGTTAAAAAAGGTTGGCCACAGGTGGCCTCCCCGAAAAAAGAGAAAAATACTATACAAACCTTTCCTCCAAGTAAACAACCATCCTTTCATTATGAAGAAAGCTGCAGGACTTGAATAGACTGACTGTTTGCGAACAAACTGGCAATCTTATCTACAGCTAAGTGTTTAGGGCTGGCTCTGTTTTTCTGGCAAGGAGTTGAAAAATGGCCTGATAGCCTGGACACAGAGGTATCAGCAATCTCTCTGTTTCTTTCACAATGGCTGCCTTTTCACTGAAACTTGATCTGGAAAACTGGCAGAAGGAAATGTCCACAAGTGCAAGAGATTTGGCAGTTTTACTGTGGCTTACTGGCCAGGATGGAAATGCACGCTGGATTTATGTGTGTTTACAGGTTGAGTCTCCCTTATCCAGAATTCCAAAATCAAAAATATTCCAAAACATGTTTTTTTTCCAGAAGTGGGTAAGTGAAACCGTGAATACCAAATCTGTGGATATAGGAGTCGACCTGTGCTACACTTTATACACATAGACTGAAGGTACAGTATTTTTATACATAATATTAGTAATAATCTTGTCCAAATTTGTCCACATGGTTGGCTAAGATAGTGACACCTATGCTTTCTGATGTACGCAAACTTTGTTTCATGCACACAATTATTACAAATATTGTGTATAAAAATACCTTCATGCTATGTGTATAAAGTGTAGCACAAGTCGGCTCCTATATCCACAGATTTGGTATCCATGGTTTTACTTATTCACGTCTGAAAAAACATGTTGTCTCTAGGGATTTCTAGGTCCTCCATTGTTATTCTATGGTCAACTTCCGGAGTTCATCTCATTGAAGATAATAGGGTTCCCTATTATCCACACTTTCAGGTATCCACAGAGGGTCTTGGAACATATTGCCCACAGATGTGGAGGTTGACCTGTATATGAAACATAAATGAATTTTGTGTTTAGACTTGGGTCCTATCTCCAAGATACCTCATCATGTATGTGCACGTATTCCAAAATTCAAAATATTCCAAAATCCCTCTGGTCCAAAGCATTCTGGATAAGGGGGACTTAGCCTGTACTATCTTGAAACTCCACAGTTAGAGCACTTTGATCCCACATTAACTACCCTGACTACATCTTACGGAATCTTGAGATTTGTAGTTTGGTGGGGGCAATAGGGAGCCAGTGTGGTGTAGTGGTTTGGGCACTGGGAGACCAGGGTTTGAATCCCTGCACAGCCATGGAAACCTTCTGTGTAGCCTTGGGCAAATCACACACTCTCAGCCTTAGAAGAAGGCAATAGCAAACTCCTCCTGAGCAAATCTTGGCAGGAAAACCCTGTGATAGGTTCACTTTGGGTTGCCATAAGTCAGAAACGACTTCAAGGCACACAACAAGGGGGCAATAGGGCTTTGGATACCTCATGAAACTACAAATCCCAAAATTCTATAGGATGGAGCCATGGCAGCTAAAGTGGTATGAAAGTGTTAAGAATTGTGTAGTTTGAAAGAACTTCTTTAGCAAACCCCTTCCCCACTACTGACTTACAATATGAAATGAACAAGATGGAGCAAGGTTGTTTTCTGCTGCTCCAGAAACTAGAACATGAAGCAATAGATTCAAATTAAGGAAAAGAGATTCCATCTAAACATTAGAAAGAACATCTTTGGCATATGAACTGTTAGTGGAATAGACTGGTTCAGAGTGGTGGAGGGCTCTCCTCCTTTGGAGGTCTTTAAACAGAGGCTGGATGGGCATCTGTCGGGAATGCTTTGATTGTGTATTCCTGTGTGGCAGGAGGTTGGACTAGATGGCCCTTGTGGTCACTTCCAAGTCTAAGATTCTATGACTCTAAAGTCCAGCAAGGCAACAAAACAAGGTGGCTCTCACTATCCTCATCATCCTCTCCTATCTTTCCCCAGAAAAGTTGGACTCAAGGAGACATTGTCACTATTCTTAGTGTGTACCTTCAAGTTGTTTCCCACTGTGGCAATCCTACAGCAAACGCGGTTTTCTTGATAAGATTTGTTCAGAAGGAGTTTTGTCTTTGCCTGCCTCTGAGGCTGAGAGAATGTGACTTGCCCAAGGTCACCCAGTGGGTTTCCGTGGCCGTGCGGGGATTCGAACCCTGCTCTCCAGAATCGTAATCCAACACTCAAACCTCTACCCCATAGAAAGATTAAACAACTGTATCTATACAAGGATGTAAGTAAAAACATGCAAAAAGGTATTATCAACATGCGAATGAACTCTCTATAGCATGAAAACCATTTAAAATAAGTTTGTTTTTAAAAAGGGGAAAGCTTTAAAAAGTCAGTAAAAGAACACACAGTTAAAACTTGCATTCTGAGCTTGCATTCAGTTCTTGCATTCAGTTCTCTAAGGCTTATTCAAATATGGGAAACAGTATGGTGTAGCGTGAGTGGTTTTGAGCTGGGATACAGAAAAATCTGGGTTCAAATCCCCACTGGCCATGAAGCTCACTGGACAAGCATTAGGCTAATTACCAGCTCTCAACTGCTTTGAGTCCCTATATTGGGAAAAAGGTGGGATATAAATAAATATAATAAATAATAATTACCTACCCCACAGGGATGTTGTAAGAATAAAATGGAAAAAGAACATCATGTACATGCGCAAACCTGGAGTCACACAGAGGTCCTAAGGCTGTCTTTGCGGTTTTCAGTGCTCCAGATTAGACTGTCCTTTTTTAGTCCACCCACCAAAATAAAGAATTGCTTTTCCTGCAAGCCTCCAGGAGAGGCAGTACACCTTTTAAATAAGTTGCAGTGTTCCTTGAAATTTTTAATGTTTTTTTAAACAGTTTTTCAAAGCTGAAGGTATGATTCTGGCCACTTGGGTTCCCCCCTCCTTGCCTCCCCCCTGTTCTTGTGGTCTTAGGGGGAGAGAAGTGACCACTAGCACCACTATACTGTAGTTGTCCAACCGTAATGTACATCTTTTGAGTTTTTTGGGGGGAAGCATGAAGTATAGATTAAATACAGGTTGAGTCACCCTAATCTGAAATACTTGGGGCTGGAGTCAGACCCCCATATCTGTGGAACCAATATCCACGGCTTCATTTATCCACGGGACACAAAAAGAAGAACACATATCATAGAGTCGTCCTAGAAAATGCCTAGGGAGCCATCCTCTCTAGACATTTCTAGGTCCTCCAAGGCAACTCTATGGTATTTTAAACTATAAATCCCATTATTTTCAATGGCGTTCGCTGTTACCTGCACTTTCCCGTATCTGGGGTAAGTCCGGGAACTGAACCCTTGCAAATACAGGGGTCCAGCTGTATTTTGGATTTTGGAATACTTGCATATACATAATGAAATATCTTGAAGACGGGACCCAAGTCTAAACACAGGATTCATTTATGTTTAATGTACACCTTGTAAACATAGCCTGAAGGAAATTTTATATGCAATACTTTTAATAATTTTGTGCATGAAACAAGATTTGTGTACATTGAAGCCTCAGAAAGCAAAGCTGTCACTCTCTCAGCCACCCATGTGGACAACTTGGATTTTGGAATATTTCGGAATTCCAGATGAGGGAGACTCAGCCTGTACAGCAAAACACATTTCACAGATGAAAACAGCGCATCTTTGGCCAAGCAACATCAGTCTATAGTCAAGACGGCAAAAGTTATTCATGACGAAGAACAGAACAGGTAGGAGTTTTGCTGCAGTTTGCTTTTACCTGAGTCTACTGGGAAGGACAAGATCCCATCCCCTTCTCTCCTCTCCTCTCCCCCACCCCACAGCTTAATTGAGTGCAAACTACATTTGGCCTTTGAACTCACTTTGCAGCAGTTGGAGTAAGCTGAGGACAAGGGAGGGGAATGGGAGGAAGAGAGAGAAATTAGGGCATTTGAAAAGCAGCTGAAAAGGTAATGGCATTTCGTAGCAGCTGTGACTTGTCCTAATGTGTTTTTTTGCCCCCAAAAGCTTTGCATGCCTTCTGTGACCATGAGTGAATTACTCGCGTTCCTGCCACCACCTAACTTTTTTTTAGAAAACTATTCGTGCTATGTGCTGGAGCAATATTTTGCATTTGCAATAAAAAAGTTAAAAAACCAATACCACATCTTGTCACCCTAGTGCTTGCTCGCTAAAGCAAAAAAATAAAAAATAAAAATAAATTAAAAAATAAAATACAATAAATAAAAAAAATCAAGGTGTCCCAACGAGCAGGGATGTGCTCTTGCTGTTTTGTAAAATCTCCGGTAGAAGCCACGAAGGAGTTTTTGGCCCCCTCCTTCCAAATAAATACAATGCAGGATCCCATTAAGACAGGTGGGGTTCTCCTTGCATTCCGTCAGGAGTATTTTGACATAGAATCATAGAATTGGAAGAGACCACCAGGGCCATCTAGTCCAACTCCCAGCCATCCAGGAATACACAATCAAATCATTCCTGACAGATGGCCATCCAGCCTCTGGAAGCATGATAGTCATGTTTAAACATTTCAATGGATGTCATATTGAGGATGGAACAAGCTTGTTCTCTGCTGCTCCAGAGACAGGGTGCAGCTATACGATCATAAAAAAATCCGTATGGGGGGCAAAAAATACGAACAGCCTGTCGTTCGTATGCATACGAACCGGCTATACGATTTTTAAGCCCCCTAAGCTCCGTATGACTCCCTGTTCCCGAAGCTGGCTGGAGCGAGCAAGCCAAGCGGCAGTTTTAAATCTCCCACCGCTTTTTTTTTTTTTTAAAGGTTCCTGGTTTGCGGACATTCGGTTTTCCATATTTACAATATAAAATAAAAATAAATAAACATACAAATTCATGGACTTACCGGATGCTCGCTAGCCGGGAAACCAACATGGCGTCCGCTCCCAATTCCCCTCTGTGCTAGCCCCGCCCCCTCTACTCGGCCAGCCAATCAGATTACCCTGCCTGTTCATATGTGTGCGAACGGACCGTACAGACCCGTCAGCCATCCGAACGGCGTACGGATTTCTCTTCGCGATCTGCTTTCCTTCCCGAATGCCGCGTGTGCGTATTTCAGGGTGGAAAACCGCCCCCCCTCTTTTGCATTCGTGTGCATCCGAACGGCCGTTTGTACGGAAGTGCGAACTTTCGCACGCCATACGTATTATTTAAATCGTGTAGACGGGACCTAGGACACGGAGCAATGGGTTCAGTTTACAGAAGAGATTCTACCTAAACATTAGGAAGAACTTCCTGATGGTAAGAACTGTTTGACAGTGGAATCCACTGCTGCCTGGGAGTGTGGTGGAGTCTCCTTCTTTGGAGGTTTTTAAAGAGAGGCTGGATGGCCATCTGTCAGGAATGCTTTAATGCTTTGATTATATATTTGTGTATTCCTGCAGGGCAGAATGGGGTTGGACTGGATGGCTCTTGTGCTCTCTTCCAACTCTGTGATTCTGAGCCTTTCAGATTTCATAGTCTTCCAGACTTCTAGCTTTCCAGAGTCCTTTTTCTACACCCAAAGGTGAACTGCCTCTCCTGGAAGCCTACTGGGGTGCTGTCATGATGGAGTGACTGCAACTCCTATCATGGAACCAGAATTACATCTGCCAGAACTACATTTCCCAGTATCTGTAGTCACCAGTTCCTGTATCTTCAGGACCAGGTAACAAAGGGTTTACAACTTTAGGCTTAATTAGGGTAACACCTACAGGTCAGCATCAGCAATGACATCAGAGCACCAGAGACAGTAAGTGGCCAATCAGAAGGCTAGGGGGTCAGTTTGAAAGACGGACTATAAATTCTTTGTTCTGAGCACGTGGAAGGCAGACATGTTTGAGCCCTCTCTCTGGCTTTTCTTCGCAAACAAAGATTCAGGAAGGACTCATCCCGCATTTTCTGCAAGCGCGCTGATGACTAAAAAGGCCAATCCGAGATAAACAAGTTCGGTTGCAGAAAGCACAGCAGATGGTCTCCTTGGGTGATGTTTCTGGGTTGTGATTCTTTCTGCATTGTCGTTTCTTTTCAAAACTTGTTCGGCGTGAGTTCTCAAATAAGGCTGCAGCATTGTGGATAGTGCGTCTCCATGCCTCCTGATGTGAGGTGAGACATGTTGCCCCTGGACCTGACAAAGTTGTCCAGCCCTGCCCAACCCTACTTGCCTGGAGATTGGTGACATTCCCTGGTATTTTCCCATCTAAGCACTAACCAGGCCTGATCCTGCTTAGCTTCCAAAATTGGTGTGTTGAGCGTGGTTTGGGTACAAGTCAACTTTTGTGTTCAAAGCTAATACAGAGAAATTAGGATTGGGGAAAATATTTAATTACGTGCAACACAGTGCTTTAAAATTATACTTATTTTACTAATTATGATAATGACATTATCTGAGTTAATAGCATCAGCTTTTGCTATTTAATTAACTGCAATTAATTCACAATTAGTTATATAGTCAATTAATTATGACATCAGCTTCCCCAAATGCCCACAGGGGTTCTTAAAAGAAAGGCCTACCTACCCTGACTCACACTTTTGAGGTTGACCTAGGGTTAAGAAATCAGAGACTGAGAATGCCTTCTTATCAGACCTTTTATTGTCTGAAGTTAAATTCTTCCCCTTGCTTTGATTGTGATTCATAGGTGCTAAATGCCAAACACAGTTAAAATTAACAGGGCTATAAAATGATAAAGGATGAGTCTCCCTTATCTGGAATTCTGAAATGTTCCAAAATCCAGAGTCATCTACATGGGTGGCTGAGATAGTGACACCTTTGCTTTCTGATGGTTCAACGTACACAAACTTTGTTTCATGCACAAACTTATTAAAAATATTGTGTATAAAATTCCCTTCAGGCTATGTGTATAAGGTGTATATGAGACATAAATTATTTTTGTGTTTAAACTTGGGTCCCATCTCCGAGATATCTCATCATGTATATGCAAGGATTCCAAAGTACAAAATAGTCCAGAATCCCTCTGGTCCCAAGCATTTTGGATAAGGGAGACCCAACCTGTAGGATAATAATTTGTGTGTTTTGGCCATAGCAATTTCATCCCCTCCAACTATCCTGATTTGAGTTGGAGGAGACCTGATTAGTCTTCTGTCATCTGGCTTTTTCAGCTGTTTTTAAAGTGTCCCAGTTTCTCTCCCCTCTTTCTACTTCCCCGCTTTGTCCTAGCTTACTTCAGTTGCTGCAAACTGAGTTCAAAATGCAAAAGCTATTTGCGCTCAATTAACACAGCAGCTGGAGAGAAGAAAGGAAACATGGAAAGTTGTCTTCCCAGTCAGCTCAGGGAAAAGCAAACTGCTACCGCCTCTCCTAGCATGTCTCTTCTTTCTCATTAGTAACCTTTGCCATCTTGACCACAATCTGATGTTGTTTGACCACACTTTTCCTAGTTTGCATCTGTGAAATGTTGGCGGGAATTCAGTTTGTTCTCCTCCTTATAGTTACAGATCTGGAAGGCGCTGTATAAATAACAGTTATAACTTTTCTTTTAAAGGTCCGGTCCCCCTGTGACAAAAGGAAACAGCTGAAGTCATGTCATCACTGCCAGTGAAGCGAAAGGCCCTTTCCTTTGCCTTCTTCCTCGTCTACGTTTCTTGCATTTATGTGGCAAGTTGTGCAGAAGATGCTGCTGTGCCAGAGCTAAGCCCCCGGGAATATTTCAGTACCTTGCCAAGATCTAAAGCATCTTTGGTTTATTTTCGGAAGGACAGTGAGTATTTCTTGCTACCTGCATTTTTATTGCCTTCGGTTAGGAAGATTTGTAGGCAATGCAAGAGAAAAGAAAGGAGGAAGCCAGTAGGACTGGGTGGGATAATAGGGAGAAAACCAAAGGTTGCTGGAGCTTGCATTATTGTGATGAAAATCCATATTTTGTTGATGGGGTTGTTGTTGTTATTGTTGTTGTTAGGGTTGGCTGGTTTAAACCAGGTTGGTTTAAGCCAAATGACTTTAAAAACACTCCTGGTTTTTAAAATTGATTATTCATATATATATTTTTTTAAGTCTGACCATTATTATTATTTTCCAACCCTCTTACTGGAACAACAATGACAGAATTTAAATATTTTAACTTCCAAAAGTTTATTGGCAGTTGTTCATTGTTAGACCAATATCCAGTGACAGTTGCTTCTTTTTAACCACTTTATTTTATAGTGCAAGAAATGCCATTCAGAAACAAACCCTTCAATTAACTTAAGTTCAATCAAAACAACTTACTTTAAAAGAGCACTTAAAAAAATATTATTTAAGCTGGTGGCCATAACATTTGAACTGCATTTTGCTACTTAATTTTCTGATTTAGTCCTGTATTGGTTTTAACACAAAAAATCTGGTTTAAACAACAACCAGAACAACACTGGTTTAAACCAAAAACTATGTGGGGTTTTGGGTTTTTTTTTAAAACTGGTTTTTCCCCAACTACCACCTCTTCTGCTCCTCCTCCTCTTATATCCCAGCCTTTTCCCAATCTGGGTTTCAAGGCATCTTAAAAAGTGAAGTTGAAGGCTTTCACGGCGGGCATCCATAAATTTTCTGTGTTTTTTTTTTTTTCCAGGCTGTGAGGCTGTGTTCTGGAAGAGTTTATTTCTCTTTCAGAACACGACATCGCAGCCCGGGGAGAAAAAACCCCACGGAAAACCCATTTTAAAAAAGTTAATAATAGATAAGGCTTTAAAATTCATATCCTGCAAAAATTAAAAATGTAATGAACTAACAGTAGAATTAAAACCAGTTAAAAGGAAGACCATTAAAAAGAAAGTGAGAAAGAAACACTACAGCACATTATGAAAGGCCTTGCCCCTGTGAACAGTCAGCCGTTACAGGCCTGCTGAAACAAAAAATCTCTTCTCCTGTCCTGCCTATGGAAGGATAGCAAGAAGAGTGCCTGTCTAGCCGATGTAGGAAGGACCTTCTAGAGTCTGGGAGCAACCACCCAGAAGACCCTCGTCCATGTTCCCTTGAGATGCACCTCTGATGGTGGTGCCACAGAGAAAAGGGCCTCCCCAGAAGATCTCAAAACACAGACAGGTTCATATTGGAGAGTACGGTCCTTCAGATAACCTGAGCCAGATAAGTGTTAAGCGAAGAAGTTGTTTCTTTCATCTTTCTTAAATCTCTTGCTCAGCAGTTTCAAAAGGTCCAGTATCATAAGAAATGGAGAAAAGAACCCTCACTTTGTCCATTTCCCCCTATACCATGAATGTTTTTTTCCTAAACTACTGTTAGGTCCGTGTTTTCTCTCCAGAGCTTGGGGGGGAAATACTTTTTTTTGGACTGCGATACTATACCCAGCAACCCCAGCCAGCATCATCACTGCGAGTTGTAGTAAAAAACCCAAACTTTATTCCTTTCCCAAGCTCTGTGCCTCTCCCTAGAGTAGTAGTGCACAACCTGTGGCCCTCCAGATGTTTTGGCCTCCAACTCCCAGAATTCCTGATGATTGGACCAGCCGGCTCAGGCTTCTGGGAGTTGGAGGCCAAAACACCTGGAGGGCTGCAGGTTGTGCACCACTGCCCTAGAGCCTCTGAGACTACAGGTCACCCCCTGTATATGCAGGGGATTTGTTCCTGGACTTACCGTTTATGGTAAGCCCTCCACATTCCTGGGGGTTGGGGCGCAGGATGCCCGTGAAAGTGAAAAAAACACAAATAGCACACACACACCTCAAAAAAAAAATGCTACAGACTCATTTCCTATCAACAGCCCTGCCTGTCACTGTCTTTGCCGTCTTGTTTCCATGATGGCTCATCCAGGTTGTCAAACCCTTCCATACCGATCCACCTCTTCCTTCTCCTCCCCCTACTTCGTGACATCTCCTCCCCTGCCCACTATGGCAGTCCCTCACTCCAAAGCAAAGAGAAACCCCTTCCCTTCCTCTCCTCTCCTCTCTAAGGCAGAAACCGGTGGCTGGAAGCCTCGCTCATGAAGGTAAAAGCCTCCTCCCATACAATCCTCCCCGTGCACTCCGGTCCTCTGGGAGGAATTTGCTTCAGCCACAAAAATCTAGGCTGTCTGCAACCTCCCAGAGGGCCTTTTCGGTAATCGCCCCCAAATTGTGGAATGGCCTGCCGAACGAGATCCATCAGATGGCAAGCCTGAGTAGCTTTTAAAAAGCACTAAAGACGGATCTCTTTTGGCTGGCCTTTCCTAATCAGTTCCCAGCCTCAAGGGCTCCTGGCCCTTTTTAGTCTGCTGGCTATTTATTATTTATTATTTTAATGTGATTTTATATCAGTTGTTTTAATGTTTTTGGTTTAATGTCTTTTTATGGGGGAGGGCGGGGGTGGGTGGTGTTTGGGGATTTTAATTTGTATTGGTATTTTAATTTTTGTAAGCCGTCCCGATTGTTTTAACAGAGGGGCGGGATAATAATAATAATAATAATAATTTCCTTCCTCTCCCCTCCTTTCCAAGACAAAGTCAGTGCCTGGAAATCTCATCTAACTTTGTCTCTGAGAGGAGGGGAAAGGAAGGGAAGGGGGGTTTACCTTTGCCCCTTCCAAAGTTGAATGAGGCTGCGAGCCACTCCTTTCTACCTTTTGGAGGAGGGAAGAGGAAGGAACGGGGTTTCTCTTCCCTTAGGAGTGAGGGGCTGGCATGGTTGGCAGGAGGGGAGACGGCAGGAGAAGGAGTGAGGCTAGGAGGTCAAGGTGGTTAAGCAGCTGTTAGAAATTTGCAAATACAGTAGGAGCCCCATATTCACTGGGGATTGCTTTTGTGGGCCCCCATGGATACCGAAAACCATGGGTAATAGCAAACACCACTGAAAATAATGGGACCTCTGGTTTAAAATACCATAGAGTTGCCTTGGAGGACCTAGAACATGGCAAGAGAGAACACATTTTCTAGGAAGACTCTATGGTAGGTGTCCTGTTTTGTGTCCTGTGGATAATTGAATTAGTGGATACGGGGGCCCTACTGTAGTCACATCTGTGAAAGTGAAACCTGTGAATGTGGAGGGCTGACTGTATAAGTGAAACTGCAGATAATAGCAAACCCTGTTAAAATAAAGGACTTCCTGTATGAACATACCATAGCATTGCATTAGAGGACTTAGAAGATGCCTGGAGAGGTATTTTCTCCAGGCATTTTCCATTGCAACTCTATAATATGTGTCCTTATTTTGCATCCCATGGATAACTGAATCTGTGGATACTGGTTCTGCAGATATGGGGTGGGGTGGGGTGGGGTGACCTGCACTTTTTTCTGCTAGTAAATTATTGTTATTATTATTGTTAATGTTATCTCACCCTTTTCCCAATTCAGGACTCAAGGCAGCTTACAATAGTTAAAACAAACATACAGTACTTAAAAACTAACAGCATACAAAAGTTAAAAAGCATTTAAACCATCATAAAATTAGAACCAGTCAAAACAAATTAGAGCAGCATCAAATAAAAGCCCAGCACATTACACAAGGCTCGTTTCCCCCAAAAAATCAGTTGTCAAAGGCCTGCCGAAATAAACATGGTTTTCTTACTATCGGTCCAAATAAATCATATGTAAAGTTTAAAAAGAGAATAACAATAAACCTGTATTTAAGTTTCAAGTGTAAAAAGTTTTGAAGTTCTTGAGATGTTTAAAAGCAACAGATCAGAACAAAATGAGAAAAGCAAGATTGTATCAGCTAGCTGAAAAATAAAATTAAGAGCTTGAAAAGCCATTCAAACATGAGAGGACGCTCAGTCACCAGGAGGAAGTCCCATAACCCAAGCGTGATCTCTAAGAACGCTGAGTCTTTCTTAAGGATGGGACAGCTAGCACGGCTTTCTTTCCTGACCTTAAAATGTTGGGCAGTTTTGTAGGGTTCGTTCATGGTTCCAGTGTTGAGGGGGCACCTTACCCCCTCCCCACCCTTGGACCACAAGGCCTTGATGAAGGTTTGTATAAAAAGGTGTAAGCAAACGCAGTGGGAGAATACATTAAGGCAGTGTGAAGATGTCGGTTTTGATTAGCATTTTGATCAGAGTATGCTGCATTTTGGCTACCCCCTCAACCCTCGGTCAATTCAGTATGTGTTTGGCACTTTCCAGATGAAAGACTGTGGAAGAATTAGGGCCTCAGTACCCTAATGTCACCAGATTCCGTCTGATCTTGGAAGCTAAGCAGGGCCAGCCTTGGTTAGTAATTGGATGGGAGACCACCAGCAAATAGCAGGTGCTGTGTATGCTATATTTCAGAGGAAGGAACTTGCAAAACCACCTCTGAGAACCCCTTGCCTAAGAAAATCTGATGAAATTCATAGTGCTGCCATAAGTCAACAAGCAACTTGTAGGCACATACACACATATTATAGCACATCAGGAGGCATGGAGACGCACTATCCACAATGCTGCAGCCTTATTTGAGAACTTACGCCAAACAAGTCTTGAAGATTAACGACAATGCAGAAAGAATCACAACCCAAAAACATCACCCAAGGAGACTTGCTGTGCTTTCTGCAACCGGACTTGTTTATCTCGGATTGGCCTTGCAGAAAGTGCGGGATGAGGCCTTCCTGAATCTTCTAGAGAAATACCCTAAAAGGCACCAGATTCTGTCTGATCTTGGAAACTAAGTAGGGTTAGCCCTGGATGTTATTTGAATGGAAGACTGCCAGAAAATACCAGGTGCTGTAGGTTATATTTCAGAAGAAGGGACTAGCAGAACCACCTCTGAGTCTTCCTTGCCTAAGAAAATCCTATGAAATTCAGCAGGCGCCTTGAAGGCACATACACTCAGGTACACGTGAAAGAATTGTGAAGTGCTATTGATACGAAAGCTTGGAGTAAAGCCATCAGATCCTGTTTGGTTTTAGAAGCTAAGCAGGGTCAGTTCTGGTTAGTATTTGGATGTGATACCGCTAATGAATACCAGGTGCTGTAGGCTCTGTTTCAGAGGAAGAAACTGGCAAAACCACCACTGAGTATTCCTTGTCTAAGAGAACCCTATAAATTTCATGGGGTCGCCATAAGTTGTCAGGCGACTTGAAGTCACACACACACAAACTCTGATACAAAATGGTGTGTCAACAATGTTAAAAAGCCACCTGAAAGTCTATTTAGCATAAGCTTTCACGGGTTGCAGCAGCCCCACTTGTTCAGACACATATAAAGACTGATTTAGATTGATTTCCTTCTTCTCTCAATTTGTTCTGGTCTGCTGCTTTTAAACATCTCAAGCATTCCAACACTTTTTGTGCCATTATCTTATTTGAAGCTTGAATGCTTCTGAAAAAGTGAGCTGGAATCCTCAAAAGCTTGTGCCAAGCTAAACTTGTTATTTTTTTAAGATGCTACAAAATATTGTATATTTTATCAACAGATTAATGCAGCTGCCTCCCTGGAAATTTCCAGAAAGCTTAAACCGTGGTTATAATTGTGACCATAAGCCTGAAGAAGTGTTTGTTTGTATTCCAGCTTCTCCATCAACTGAAGTGTTCTTGGAACAACTAGAGAGCTCCATAGAAGCACTTCAAGATTATGGAATTTCAGTCTTAAAGGTAAAAACGCCTTGCTTTACCAACTATTAGCAATGTTTCACCCTTGCAGACTCAAAAACAGTTCAGGTTACACCATCCTCAACCCACTGGGGAAGATGGGAGCTGTAGTCCAACACATCCATAGGGTGCATAAAGAAGAAGGCTGAACTGTAGTGATGAAAGGTGAAGAAATGGCAAATTTGCCTATTACCCAAATAGGTGGGGGTGCTTTAGCACGTGTGATGTCAGAACTACATTAATATTTTGGGGAGTTATGATTAGCTCAAATGTAATGCTGTGAGAAGTGAGTAACTTCGGGACGTTTTTACCTATATATACCAGTACTAACTGTAGAGGACTCCAGGTTAAAGTGAAATAAATGTTTTTTATTGGAAAATGACACAGGAAGCAACCACACATGCAATGCATGCTCACAAGAACCACACAAGGCTATCGAAGAGTTTATGGCAGAAAGGTTGGATAGAGGAATAGATTCAGGAGACAGGGCAATAGTTACCAGTCTTGAAGAGGAGCGAAGTATTCAGACAGAAGTCTGTGGGTAGCACTAGACATTCCGATCCGGGGGTACACCAACAGAGAGTGTGGCTGTGTGTCATCCACAGGGGCACACCTTGCTGTTGTCTGGGGCTTATATTTATATTATATTTCATGTCCTGAAGGGGTATTTGGGATTAGAACAAAGCTTAGATGGGTTTACCACCTATTAAACAAAGGAAATGGAAATTTAGCTGGTCACTGTTAATGGCTAGGAGATAGGAATTGATGGGTTTATGGCAACCTCATATTGCAGGACAGGAGGGGTTACAGCAGAATACATCCTGGGAATATGAGTTGTGTAGGTCACTTGTTTGTTTAGGATATGTGGCTCAATAGGGGATTAATGATGTTGTTTACTAGGATCCCTTGGAGTGTGGTGGGGTCTCCTTCCTTGGAGGTCTTTAAACAGAGGCTGGATGGCCATCTGTCGGGGATGCTTTGATCGTGATTTCCTGCATGGCAGGGGGTTGGACTAGATGGCCCTCGTGGTCTCTTCCAACTCTGCAATTCTATGATTCTATGATTCTATGATCTCTGCTTAATCCTATCTTGAGTGTGTTTGCTAAAATATTGCCAAAACATTGTGAAGTTGAAGGCTTTCACGGCTGGCATCCATAGATTTTCCTTGGTTTTTTTCTGGTCTGTAAGGCCATAGAATCATAGAATTGTAGAGTTGGAAGAGACCACGAGGACCATCCAGTCCTCTTCCATGTTCTGGAAGAGTTTATTTCTAATGTTTCGCCTGCATCTGTGGCTGGCATCTCACTCCCACCACCCTCTCTGAAGATGCCAGCCACAGATGCAGGCGAAACATCAGAAACAAACTCTTCCAGAACACGGCCTCAGAGCCTGAAAAAAACCCCAAGGAAAATCATTGCCAAGACACTTTCCTAGGTCCTTGTGACCTCTGTTTGACCTCACTTTGGCTCATCCCAGTCTACTAGACTCCTTGAAGTGTCCAATATTGCCAGTTATGAGATATTATAGGGAGGGGGTTAGTAAGGCATGGTAACACACCCAAATGACAGACATGCAGCCAAGTATGGTGGGTTGGACTTATTTGTCACACTCAATCCGCTCCCCCAATGGAGAATAGAGCAAAAATAACACTAAATCAAAATGCATATGGTCTCTGGGGGTGGGAAATGAGAGGGTGAACATTGCCCCACCAGTTGTCAATCCTTGCATTACAACATTGCATTTGAAACTCAAAAAGCTGTGCAGCCCCAGCTGAGGACTGTATAGTCAAATAAATGTCATTGTTTGTACGTTTGTGGCTATTATCCCTGCCAAGCATCTTCTTTAATTAGTTAGTTAATTAATGCAGAGCATGAAAGTAGGCCAGGCACCTTTAGGTATGTTCTCTCGGTAAACATTCTGAGATGTCTCTTCCTTCTCACAGGTGAACTGCCACAAAGGAGGAGAAGCATCGGGTTACTGCAGAGAGGACAGTTCCTTGGGGAAAGCGTACCTGTTCAGGTAAGTAGTTCATCCAGTTGCAAATGTACAAGTTACCAAGCACAGACTTTGCTTAGGTGGAAGTGGGGTTGAGATCGCATTGTCAAAAAGTTGATGTATCAAGTATATTGGAAAAGCAGGCAGGCAAAAGCCTCTGAATATCATTGATCTGCCTTAAAGCACACTCCTTCTCCCATAGCTCTTCAAGATTTCTGTAGTCGGGAGAAAATCAGTGATCTCTAACTAGATTTTCAGACAACACTGTTATAGTGTTACTATTCCACTATATTTGCTATGACTGCCTCCTGTTGAATCCTGGGATTTGCAGTTTAGGGAGGGGCATTTGCAACTCTCAGCCCAAGAACTCTTAGGCCTCACTAGACTACAAACCCCAGAATTCCACAGCAGGAAGCCAGAGCAATTAAAGTGGAATAATAGTGCTATAACAGTGTAGTCTGAAAATACCCCTAGAATCCTAGAGCCATAGAGCTGTAAGGGGCCACTTGGGCCACTAAGTCCAACCCCATGCTCAATGCAGGATTTCCAGCTAAAGCATCCCCAGCAGGTAGTTGTCCAGCCTCTTTCTTAGCAATTACCTCTCTAGGCAATTGGTGCCAATGCTCAGCTGCTCTTACTGTTGAGAGGTTCCTTCTAATTTTCATTTGAAATTATTTTTCTGTAACTTAAAACCATTAGATCTGGTCCTACCCTCGGGGGCAGCAGAGAAAAATCCTGCCCCCCCTTCTCTGTGACACAGCCCACCTCCTTCAAGCTCGCCTCATATCTTTTGTTCTCCATCCTTATTGTTGCCTTTCTCTGAACTTGCTTTGACTTTTCTGTATCCTTAAAATTCAACACCCAAACCTGAACACAGTATTCCAGATAAGGCCTGACCAGACTATTACTTCTCTCAGTTTGGAAACTGTGCTTCTATTAATGCAGACTAAAATAGCATTGAGCCAGCATGGCATATTGGTTTGAGTGTTGGACTATGACTGTGGGGACCAAGGTCGAATCTCTGCTCGGCCATGAAAACCCACTGGGTGACCTTGGACAAGTCACACACTCTCAGCCTCATAAACCCCATGATAGCTTCACTTTAGGGTTGCCATATGTCGGAAATGACTTGAAGGCACACAATAACAAAAATAGCGTTCGCCTTCTTTGCAGCTGCATCACACTGCTGGCTTGTGTTCAGTTTACGATTAACACTAATCCCAAGGTCCCTTTTGCATGTACTGTAGTACTTATGACCCATGCATCCCCCATCCTATAAAGCCTTTCTTCTGTTGATCAATGCTTAAACGGACATGTCTGGATATTCTTTCAGTGAACTGGAGGATTCATGTCCCCGTTTCTTTGTGTCCTTTCAGAAACTGTCAGATGATTTTTCTCTCCTGCTGATTTCATGTACCATCAGGAAGCTGGACTAAGCAACTTAAGGGTTGTCTAAATGATGAGAATACTCCTCACAGAATATGAGGAGAGTACGATCTGTCTTAATGGCATCCTGTATCGTATCACCGAATTCAGAAGGAGGAGGCACAAAACCATCCAAAACTCTGCAGGAAAAGCCTTCACAGCTTTTCCTGGAGTTTTTAAAAACAGTGGGGGAATGTGCATTCCTGCTTATTGGGACAAGCGATGCAAATTGCTTCCCTTTCCCAAAGGAGTAGAAACCGAAAGCTGATTGGCTAGAGGAGTGCAGGGGGTGGGGCTTGCTAACAAGGCAAGTACCCAGAACTACCATGTTTTTTCCCGCCTTAGTGAGTAAGCAGTAATGCGATAAAATAGGGGTTGGGTTGTTTTTTTTTTCCTTTTCTGTTCAGGCAAAATATTGCACTTTTGCACCGTAGATATGCTTTTTTTTTAACAAAAATACTGTTCAGTGGTGGCGGCAACTGGTGAGAATAAAAACACAAGTAATTCACTTGCGTCTGCAATCTTGATTTTGCAGGCATGCCCATTTGCATAGCAAATGCACCTAGCTTAGCATGCCTGCAATCTGCCACCCCCCCCCCCAAAAAAAAAGCCATTGAGATAAATTGCAGCTGCTACAAGTTGCCTTTACTACAGAGCAATCTGCTTCTTTTTGCCTCGTATAGACAACCTGTGGTGTCTCTTCCTAGCTTATGATTCTGTGATTCCTCCCCAGGGGCCATGTGCTACTTCGGGAACTCCCTACCGATGCCTTGTTCAGCGTGGATGCCATTGTGGCAAACGTCCTCTTGTGAGTATTTTGCCATCTCTTTATTTGCTTTGGTGATATTATTTTTCTGGGCAGAATGTAGCCTTTTCTATTCAGTGCAAGGCGTGTGGAGGATGCCAAGATTTTAGGAGTGAGGCAAGATCCTGGAAGAGGCAGGGGAAGTAGAGTTTGCAGCAGAGGAATGCACAATCAGGAAGGGCCTGGGCCTGGTGTGGAAGTTTTTACAGGTGTTCGGAGTGCCACCTTTTATCATTTTCATAGTTTGTATCCCAGTCTTCTTTCTAAAGGGAATCCAAAGATGCAAATGATAAGACCAGAACAGAAGTTGGGTTGGATTTAGTTTTAGAGTAGACTTAGATTTTTTAATTACAGCTTTTGGGGCCTAGTTGATACTGTCTGATTTGCACTCATGCTATCGTTGGCAGTATTGTAAATTGCTTAAATTGGTTTTGAATGGTCTGGTTTTAAATGATAAGATGATGTATTATATCTTTAGTGTTTTAAATTATAGTTATTGCTGTTTCTTGTCTTAAATTGATTTTATCGTAAGACACCCTGAGATATTTGGATATCAGATGGGATATAAATATTTTAATCAATCAATCCATTTTGCTTCGGTGGCACATAGCAGCTGGTGGAGGGGGATCAATCATTTTTAGTGGAAGTTTCTTTTGGGGGAAGAGAGCTTTTCTAACAGAAAAAAAAATAATAATATACAAAAAATTAACTTCATACCTTCTTGCTGTGTGCCTTCAAGTAATTTCTGGCTCATGATGACCCTAAGGCAAACCTATCACAGTGTTTTCTTGGCAAGATTTGTTCAAAGGGTGGTTGCCTTTGCCTTCCTCTGAGGCTGAGAGAGCGTGACTTGCTCATGCTCTCCCAATTGTTTCCTGTGGCTGAGCGAGGATTTGAACCCTGGTCCCCCGGAGTCATAGTCCAGCACTTCGACAACTACACCACGCTGCCTCTCAACTTCATACCTCTAGGGAGGAAAATTAAGAATTCGGCTAATCAGCATAATACAAATCCAGATTCCTTTGCTTAATGCCCAAAAGTGTTCCAGCATTGCAGAGACATTTTAGAAAATGAGCACATGTGGGCAGGTTCAGGGGCTGCATAGCAGATAACTTTTGTTCTCTTTTCCCAAATGCAAATGGTTGGAATTTCTGCCAGGGGACTCTGCACTTTCACTCACCTTCAGGGTCTTCCTTTCAGTGCCCTTCTCTTCAATGAGGTGAAGTATCTGACGACTGTGGAAGACCTCCAGAATCTGGAAGATTCCCTAAAGGGCCGGTCAGATCTCGTTTTTGCTTATGTCCAAGCTATTGGGACTGCAGGTATACATCATGTTTTTGAATCAAGCAACCAGAGGTTGCTTCCTATCCAATACTGTATACAGGTGGGTCTTGAGTTACAGCAGGGTTGCATTCCTGGACACATGAAATTGAGACTGATGTAAATGTGGGGGAGCCAGTTCCATAGAGAATTATTGGAGACCAGGGGATGTGTTCCCAAGGAACTGACGTAGCCACAAAGTTAGCAGTTTTACTTAACCCACCACGTTTTTCAGACAGTTAGAGAATAAAACACCATAGCTCACTTTTTCCAGGCCAAAGAAATGAGCAGATGCTCTTCAGAGGCTACTAGCAATTGGCGATCCCAAGGCAGCTGGGCTGAGGTCAGTTAGCTTGCTATTAGACAACAGTTCCTCTTCAGAGGAGCACACAAAGAGCAACACATAGAGGAAGCACATCAGGAGAGAGCAAGGCAGCTGCTCTGTCTTCTCCATGTGGTTTGCCAGGTGAAGAAGGCAGGCCCCATTTGTTCCCCCACTACCTACGCAAGCAGAGGAAACACCTCCTAGCCATAGCAAAACTCCTAAGATTCAGTTTCTTCCTCCCCCTCCTGCTTCCCCTTCTAAGCAGACAAAGGAAATCTCTTCCTCCAAATGATGGCAGATTCTAGTTTCTTCCTCCCCCTTCTAAGCAAGCAAAGGCAGTCTCTTTTGATGTGAAGTCAAAGGCTTTCACGGCCGGCATCCATAGATTTCCCTTGGGTTTTTTCCGGGCTGTGAGGCCGTGTACTGGAATAGTTTTGCCTGGTGGCGCAGGCACTGCCTGGTGGCGCAGTGGTTAAATGCCAGTCCTGCAAGTCACCACGTTGCAAGTTCAATTCCAGTGGGCTCCAAGGTTCACTCAGCCTTCCATCCTTTCGTAGGTCGGTAAATTGAGTACCCAGCTCGTGGGGGCAATTAGCGAACACACATTGGAAACTGTTTAATGCAGTGTAGATGTGTAAATAGCTATTGCTTAAAACAATTTGTAAGCTGCCCTGATAGCCTTGTGGCTGAAGAGTGGGGTATAAATAAATAAATAAATAAAAAATAATAAAATAAATAAATAAGCAACCTCTTTCATCTGGCAGTGTGAAGACTGCAGTTGCTTTCTCCCCTTCTCCACTCCCCATTCTATGTAGAAAAAAGAAACCAGCCCAGTCATTTTTTTTTATCAACCAAAACTCCCTGTTAAAACTCCAAATAGCCTATCTCACCTCACCCTCCTTGTTCTCTCACTTGTCCCTCCTTGATCTCCTGACTTGCTCAACTGCATAGATACACCAGGAGAGTGATGCATCATGGAGAGATTTTTTTTATCTATATCTATATTTATATCTGTATGCGTATCTATATCTATATCTATAGCTGAAAAAGCATAATAAATTTTAAATGTTAAGTTAAGGCAACATAAATTGAGACTCACCTGTATATCCCCAGAATTCTTCAAAAGGGCTGTTTTTGCACTATACTGTCTGACGTATAAAGACAGTGGGGACTTCTAAGAAGGTGTCATTCAAAAAAGTAACTTTTCCATGCTAAGTCTGAAGAGCATTTTTTCCCAAAAGATGTATCTATAAAAATTTTAATTTAGTTTAAAAATGCTGTCCCCTGCACTTAGGCATTTGGAAAAGAATAACAGTTATAAAGATAAATATGTAAAAAATGTGGGTTTTTTCCATAGAGAAAAGGGGACAGATTTACTAGAATAGATCTAGTACATATTCCAAGAAGTGTATAATGTTTAATGGCCTGCTCTGCTTTGTTTAGAATCTGCTTTATTTTTAACAGATGTGCCATTTTCATGCTGAGACATTATTTTTAGTGCTGTTGTATAACTATCTTATACAATTGGACCCCCATATCTGCTGAGGGCTTGGTTCCCAGACTTACCATGGATACCAGAAACCGCAGATAACAGTGAACCCTATTAAAAGAAAGTTAAAAACGTACCATAGTGTTGCGTTGGAGGGCCTAGAAGATGCCGAGAGAGGATGCCTCTCTAGGCCTTTTCCAGCATCACTGTATGGTATGTGTTCCCTATTTTGTGTTCTGCGGATAACTGAAACCATGGATATTGGTTCCATGGATACGGGGATCTGACTGTATATTGGATTGGGTTATTTTTTCCACAAACCATCTGAACAAGGTACTGTAATATTATATTTTAGTATACATATGTCTGTGTTTATTTAATGGATATCACATTCCTCCAACCTTAGTTCAATTGTTAGTTCCAACCGGGCTGGTGCTAGGCTGTTTTGTGCCCTAGGCAAGGTTAACTACTTGCACCCTCTCAAAAAAACTTGCAAACTTCAATTTTCAAAAACAGATGTCTTCAAGAAAAGAAAAAGAAAAGCACAAAACTTAAAACTGCCAAATTTACTGTAAATCGCATGAATCATAAATACAACAATGTTTGATTACCTTTCTTAAATAGAAAACAAAATGTTGTTGGCACACAAATAATTTTGAATATTTCCAGTTTTAAATAATAACAATGCACTGTCCATACCTAAAATGGTGGCACTGCATATCTAAAATGGTGGTGCCCATACTTAAAATGGTGGTCCCATACTTAAAATGGCCTCTCTCAGTGATTAATGTGGGATGCTGCCAACTGTGGTTTTTGCTATCTGCGGAGAGTTCTGGAACCAAACCCCCGTGGATACAGAGGGCCCATTATAATTATATTCCATAGCACAGTTGTGGTATTTATCTTACAATAAAAAACATTGTCAGTTGCATTTTTAAAAGGGTGAACAAACCTAATCTGTATAAACCTGTACCCCTCAAAGGTCAGTACTGTGCCACTCTGAGGTCTGTGCCCTAGATGGCTGCCAAGCACCAGCCTTGGTTCCAACTTGCGTAAATCCACTGAATCAATGAAGTTAGTTTTTTATTTGTGGTCTCTGTGATTGGTGCACATGGATCTTCTTGAGAAGTGCAGAATACAGTTGGCCTTCCCTATCTATGGGTTCTGCATGGATTCAACCAACCACAGCTTGAAAATACCCAGAGGGGAAAAAAAAAGAATTCCAAAGAGCAAACCTTGCTGTTCGCCATTTTATATAAGGGACACCATTTTACTACACCATTGTATATAATGGAACTTAAGCATCTGCGGATTTTGCTATCCACGGGGGCCCTGGAACCAAACCCCAGCAGATACTGAGGGCCAACTGTATTTGGCACATGCTAGAGCAGAGCACACACACAACCCTCCCCCTCCCCCTCAGGGATTATATGGTCAGGATGCTATATCAAGGAGACAGAGCATAGATTTATGGACTCATCTATATGAGCCCAAAAAACCTGAAGTGTCCCCCAGTAAGACAAGTTGCTGCAGCTGTGACTTGTCTTAATGGTTTTACAGCCCCCATAAACTTCAAATGCCCTCTAGCCACAAGATGGCTGTTGTAAGTGGGGGGTAAAAAAGACAACCCCCCATTTTATCACCTTAGCAATCACTTGTGGGGGGGGGGTAGAGAGAGAGCCTGGTGACTATGGGTGCTTGCCCCATTAGCAAGGCCCGCCCCATGCTCATTTGGCCAATCAGCTTGCACTGCTTCCGTGCAGCAACGCGAATGTGACTGTCCTAACAATTGGACATTTGTATCACCTACTGAGCTTTTAAAAAACTCCAGGAAAATCTCCGAAGGCTTCCCTTTGGAGCTTTATGGTGGATTTGGCTGCCCCTGTTCCGAATGAGACGCATGGATGCGAATGACCGTTTAGACAGATAGCCTTCCGTGCGATTTCTATGAGGATTATTTTCACCGTTTAGACAGGACCTATGTTCACAGTTATGTGATAGTTGCACAATGCTATCTTGTTAGTGAATTGCAACATTGTGCAGCCCATGCACAACTAAATGCACATGTTCATCTACACAGACAAAATGCACCTGCATGCAGCATCCTATGGTGGTACCACATGTGCATCTTTGTTTCTGCAACCTCCAGCTGAATACAGACTTCCACACTGGACAAAAATGTCGAGCTGCTTTTTTAGGGAAATGTACCGCCTGTGCAAGACATCAACAGGCTTTGGGTCTCTGTGTTAGTACCACTATAATTTTTATCTGACAGGGAGCTGAAGTAAATTGGAGAAAATAGTACTGCCATGAACAGTAGAAGTGATGGGGCTACCACCCAATGATGTTTGCTCAGCTCTGGAATGCTCTGAATATTCTTCATTAATGTCAGAAGACTAGGGTTACCAGAGTAAAAATGGGAGCAGGCTCCTGTACTTTTCATAGTTGTGTGGAAAGGGGGATTTCAACAGGTGTTGCTTGTTACCCTTGGTTGTGTGACAAGCAGCATCTACTGACATACCCTCTTTTACACAACCAGTAATGGTACAGGTGACCCCTCAAAGAACCACAGTTGCAGGTAAGCAATCTCTTTTAGTATTGACTTGCCAAGTTCCCACTGATGGGTGTACTCTAAATGGGACTTGCAGTTGCATGTAGGCCCATTGTTGTAATTTTTAGCCTGACCAGACTTTTCAGTGTCAGAATTGGATTGGTGTGAAAGAAGGAACGAGGATATAGAGGAAGAGTACATTTGGAACTCCAGACTAAATAACAAAGTAAATGTCTCCTTTTCTAGAGCACAGAGTGGTGATGGAGGCGGCTTTTGTCTACAGTTCCGTTAAGTTTGCCATAACCACTGAAGTGACACTTCTGAGGAGCATTCGGTATGTATTCAGCAGCCAAGGCCCTGTGGACATAGATCTCTCTCTCTCTCTCTGGCTTTTCTTCGCAAACGAAGATTCAGGAAGGACTCATCCCGCGCTTTCTGCAAGCGCGCTGATGACTAAAAAGGCCAATCCGAGATAAACAAGTCTGGTTGCAAAAAGCACAGCAGAAGGTCTCCTTGGGTGATGTTTTTGGGTTGTGATTCTTTCTGCGTTGTCGTTTCTCTTCAAGACTTGTTCGTCGTGAGTTCTCAAATAAGGCTGCAGCATTGTGGATAGTGCGTCTCCATGCCTCCCGATGTGAGGCCAGGGCGGACATAGATACTACATGTACAAAACCTTTCAGCACCCCCAATCCCAACACACTCCAATTCAGGTTTGCCATTTGAAACAGGCACGGTTTTCCACTCCTGTCTCTTTAGACTGAGTGATTGAGGATATTTGCTATTTGTCAGCTAATCTGGATTCTGTTTGGGGTCTCATCATCAGACAGGCAAAGTTAACATCCAGAGATTTTTCGTGGTTTTTTTGCGGGCTGTGAGGCCATGTTCTGGAAGAGTTTATTCCTGACGTTTCGCCTGCATCTGTGGCTGGCATCTTCAGAGAACGGTGGCGTAGGGGTGTGTGGGGTTTATATACTGTGAGTACCTGTTGGAGAGGATGTGTACATTTGTGTATTTGAATGACTAGTTCCTAGGAGGATATGCAAGGAGGATTAGTGTCTGACGTCAAAGGCTTTCACTGCCGGCATCCATATACATGTTCCTTGGGTTTTTTCCAGGCTGTGAGGCCATGTTCCAGAACACGAACTACTATTCCAGAGCACAGCCTCACAGCCTGGAAAAAAACCCAAGGAAAATCTAAGGATTAGTGTCTGTTTGGCTAATGGTCCATTGTCAGCCAGCATGGCCAATACCTTAACCACTGGAATAATGCTTCTGTGGAGGATTCAGTATGTATTGTAACAGTCAGGATCTTGTGAGTGAGCCAGCATGGCATAGTGCTGGTTGGGGATTCTGGGAGTTGTGGTCCAAAAAAAGTAACTTTCCAAGCCCTAGGACTGGAGTGGAGAATGACTGAGCTTCCATCTTGAGGCTCCTTTACAATATGACAGCCTTTGATACCAGGATGTCTCCTGGGGAAACGGGGGAAGGCCCAGGGGCCCTTTCCCACTACATAATTATAGCGCTGTGATTCTACTTTAACCTGCTGTGGCTGCATCCTGTGGAATTCTGTGATTTGTAGTTTGGTGAGGCACTAGATATTTCTGGCTGAGAATTCTAGATGTCCCTCCCTAAACTGCAAATCCCAGGATTCCACAGGATGGAACGATGGTAGTTAAAGTGGAATCATAGTGTACAGTTGTGTAAGATCTGTTTGGCAGTGGAATCTGCTGCTGCCTAGGAGTGTGGTGGAGTCTCCTTCTTTGGAGGTTTTTAAACAGAGGCCGTCAGAAGTGCTTTGATTGTGTATTTCTGCAGGGCAGGGGCTTGGACCAGATGGCCCTTGTGGTCTCTTCCTGCTCTATGATTCTATGAGAGGCCTGTGTTGTGGCACACACTGCCCCAGATACAAAGAGGGTTTCCCCCTAAATATGAGCCATGAAGCATCCGTATTCCAACTATACCAGAGCTTAACTCAAATCCTGTATCCACCCTTCTGTGCATTCCTCCTATAGCAGTGGAGAACCCGATGTCCCGTCTTCGCAGCTCTTTTTCTGCCACTGTAAAGTGCACACAGATACATCCCAGCCGTGCCGAAGAACCCGGATGGAGCAGCTGCTGACCACACTGAATGTCCACAAGTTCCTGAAGCTGATGGGGGAACCCCTTGTGGTATGGTTGATGGTGGCTGTGACCTCCTTCCCCTGCCCCCTCCCCGTTCTCCCTCACCCACCTTTGTTCAGTTCACAACATTGATGGAAGGTGGTTTCCATGCCAGTGAGAGGGTGCTGAATCTGTTCTGGGCTTTAGTCTGAACTTTAAAGGAGTTCAGAGCAGGGGACTGGACTAGATGGCCCTTGTGGTTTCTTCCAACTCTATGATTCTATGATTCTTCCCAAGGTGCTAAAGCCTATTTTTGGTGGATGGGAGGGAGTGCAGCACCTTGGACACCAGCTCTACATTTGGATTAAAACCCAAAACAGATTGTTAGTGCCTCCTCCTCCTCCTTTTTATCCCCACCCCACCCGCATGGAAGCTATGAGCATTGGGTTTTGCAGCATATGAGAGTAGCATATTAAGAGGATAAAACTGGGAAAAGTGATTTGTGTCAAATGGGAAAATGTTGGGAAAGTCTTTTTTTCTTTTGGACTACAACTTCCCAGTGGCCCCTAACAAGCAGTAGTCATGCTGGCTGGGGTGTTACCCAAAATGCTCCTTGGAAAATTCCAAGAAAATATCGAGTTTCTAATACGTTGGGGAAATTAGCAGCAACTCGACTTTAGCTATGCAAGAGGGGGTAACAACGGAATCTTTTAAACCTTTGTCTACTGGTTTAACCTTTGTCTGGATGGAATACGTACGCATTTAAAATTAAGTATGTTTTTTTTATTAAGGAGTTCAAAAATAACACCAAACACACACACACATTCACCCAGAAAAAGCATTCACACAAGGCTATAGGAAGAAACAATAGGAAAGCTTGGGATAGAGGGTTGCAAGAGGGTTGTGCTGCGGTAATAATATCACCTGTCCTGTAGTCCGTCTGGCAGAGTGGATGGGGAACCTGGATGTGGCTAACACAGAGCAACAGAGTTTCCCCCCATTACAACTGTTCGCTGGGTTGGCTAACACAGAGCAACAGAGCTTCTCCCTGTTACTGACTGTGCGCAATGAGGCATATTTGGGGGGGGGGGTCTTTTATACCTCCAAATACACCTGAGGGGATCGGTTGCTTCATGGGTTGAAACAATGAATTCCATGAGCCTTCATGGATTGCACAGAGTTTCCTGGTCTTGACAAAAGATGCTAAATGTGTTTCTTAATGTCCAGTGATTGGATTTTAACAGCTTTTAGCAGCTTCTTTAAGGTTGGGAGCTGAGGAAAGGAAATTTCACAATCAGCAAATACAAAAGGGTTTCTCCATCCATTAACCTCCCATTTATGTGGCATGTGTATTCTTTTGGCCCTTCAGCCCCAGGCCTTCCTTTTCAGGGAAAAACAAAAATGACCTTTTTCTGAGACCATCCTGTCTTTTACCCTTGTAAAAGGCCACATTAATGAACCAAGCTTAGCCAGTCTCTGAGGCCTGTGAAAATGGGGTGCAGGGCAATGCTAACATTCCAGGAATGGGGTGCCTTGGAAGTGGGGTTACAGGGGGGTGGGGGTATTTTGGGAGTTGTAGTCCAAAAATAGTCACTCGTCCAGGTGCTCACAGACTGAGGCAACTGCGTAGGGGCAACAGTGCAGAGATGCAAGGGAGCAGCCTGCTCTAGCCAAGTCCCATCTTTGTCATTGTTGTTGTTTTGTGCCCTCAAGTCATTTCTGACTTATGGCGACCCTGTCACAGGGTTTCTTGGCAAGGTTTGTTCGGAGGGGTTTGCCTTTCCCTTACTCTGTGGCTGAGAGAATGTGACTTGTCCAAGGCCATCCAGTGGGTTTCCATGGCTGAATGAGGATTCGAACCCTGGTCTCCAGAGTCATAGTCCAACACTCAAATCATTACACCATGCTGGCTTTCCTTCTCACACCACCCTAAATCTGGTCTGTAAAATATTACAATATTAACCCTTTCCTCAGAGGCACTGGAGGGGAGGGAAGGCTTTTCTCCTGCTTCTTCTTGCAAATTTGTGGCTGGAGCGGATTGAATGGCAACGTACAGGCCAAGCCAGCCAGCCTTTGCCTTGGCTCTTGTCATGTGGGCTAAGCAGCCTTCCAGCCTTTGCAGACCCTCTGTGAGGACACTGCGACTCTCTGGGGGTTCGCGGACCACAGGTTAAGAACCACTGGCAAAAGACGTTTGAGGGTTTTATTGGTCTCTGGCCCAAAACTGATTTTCTGAAAGCATTTTTTTCTGTTTGCTGTTCTTGGCTGTGCTCAATTTAAAAAGACCCCCATGGCCACCTCTAAAAGTTGGGGTATTAGCTTTGGGTGGTATAGCAAAAAAAAACCCCTCTAACTGTCTTTTTTCTCCAGGTGGAAGTTGCTGGAGACCCACAAAAGATTTTAACCACTCACCTCCAGCTGGGCCTTCCTCTGATCTTCATTCTGACTCGAGAAGAGACTTTTGAAGCCGACAGGAGGACTGCTGAGTCGGTGGCCTGGCGGTTGCTGGGCAAAGCTGGAGTCCTCCTTTTGTCAAGGTATTTATTGAAGGCCGTCATCACTTCAGAGGGACTTGATGTTGCTTCCAGTGTGGTTAGATGCACCTGGGGAGGTTGTGAGGATGAAATTGGCCCCATTCCCTGTGCCGTTGCTATACCCCTGATGTAGGACAATTACTCCAGCTACAGGGTGTGTGTGTGTGTGTGTGTGTGTCAAATGAGGGTAGGGTATTGTCCCCCAAAATAAGAATCCTGCCCCCTCAGTGAAATGTTTGTACAGTCTTCAGATGTCTAGCATTGTAGTAATTTAAAACTTCAGCCAAGCTAGAAATGCAGTTTAGGTATCTGAAAAAAGGGAATCATAGAGTTGGAAGAGACTGCAAGGGCCATCTAGTCTAACCCCATTCTGCCATGCAGGAATACCCAATTAAAACATTTCCGACAGATGGCCATCCAGTCTCTGTTTAAAAACCTCAAAAGAAGGAGACTCCACCACACTCCCAGGCAGCAGCACATTCCGCTTCTGAACAGGTCTTACTGTCAGGAAGTTCCTCCTAATAATGTTTAGATGGAATCTCTTTTCCTGTAGTTTGAGTCCATTACTCCATGTCCTTGTCTCTGGAGCAGCAGAAAACAAGCTTGCCCCATCCTCAATGTGACACCACTTCAAATACTTAAACATGGCTATCATGTCACCTCTCAACCTTCTCTTCTCCAGACTAAACATGCTCAGCTCCCTAAGCCATTCTTCATAGGGCATGGCTTCCAGACCTCCCACCATCCTGGTTGCCCTCCTCTGGACACATTCCAGCTTGTCAATATCCTTCCTGAATTGTGGTGTCCAGAACTGGACACAGTATTCCAGGTGAGGTCTGACCAAAGCAAAATAGAGTGGCACTATTACTTCTCTTGATCTAGACGCCTAGACTCCTATTGATGCAGTGGACACAGCAAATAGAAGAGTTCTAAGTGAATTATTTTCAGTAGCATTTTCATGCCAAAAGGTGCTGATATGGCCTGCCAGGTGAGGAAAAATCCCCACCACCACTGTTGCCCAGCACTTTATTAAACTAAGGGTGAGTAACCCCCAGAGATCAGGCAAACCTATTCCCCCCATTGGAACTCAGAAGACCATGCAAGCATACCCCAGGCCATTGTGACCCGGAGACAGGCTATGGACAACTTGGAGGGGGTTCAGAGAAGGGCAACAAGGATGATAAGAGGTGCAGAGAATGAAAGATATGAGGCGAGGTTAAAGGAGCTGGGCATATTCAGCTTGGTTAAAAGAAGATGGAGGAGTGACAAGATAGCCCTCTTTGATCAGCTAAAGCAGTGGTTCTTAACCTGCGATCTCGGGACCCCCAGGGGGCTGTGATGTCCTTACAGGGGATCTGCGAAGGCTTGAAAGTTGCTTGGCCCACCTCCTCCCTGCAGTGGAGTGGCCATGTGATAGGAGTCAAGGCAAAGGTTGGCTCCTTTCAACTCTGTATTTCTCTGATTATATACCAGTGAACCTCTCCATTCATGACCCCTTGTCGTGGGAGAGAGGCTTGCGTACCCTAATGATGTTTTGAGCTATGCTGGCGGTGGCACAATAGCCACTGGTAGGGTCTCCCATGCCAGACAGGTCAAATGGGTCTGAAACATGGGTTGTGATATGGCAGGCGCCACTAGGTGGTGCTGTAGTACAAGCATTGAAAAGTTTTGCTCTCCATCCAGTAAAGGATAGTTTGTAAGCAGAGCTTGTGGGGAAATACTTACTTTTTTGGACTATAATTCCCAGAATCTGCCAGCCAGAATGGGAGTTGTCGACCAAAAAAATTACTAAAAATAACTTTTCCTGGCATGCCTGGTAAAGCATGCATAACAACAGCTTGTCAGGCACAGGACAGAGGTGACTGCACTTTATCTCAAGCGTACAGATATGAAGATGGTTTTAGATATTTCAGGCAGAGAGTTGCCAATTCCCAGCCCATTTTTCCTCTCTTGATGGTGATTCAGTGGAGCAGCACATGTCTCACATACAGGAGCTGAGTTTTGATCTTATTATGCCCAGTTAAACAGGTTGTACCTAAATACCGTAAAGGCTAAATATTATTGTATCTACAGCTCTTTTTTTGTTTGTTTGTTTATTTTCTTTTCCCAATGCAATCTCTCATGGACCCCTAGGGACCTCTCACAGAATTCAGGAGTTCCAGGAAACCCTGGTTAAGAAACCCTGGTCTAGGATGAGGATTTCTGTGTGTTTTTGCAAAAGCCTGAGGAGAATACGATCCACAGACTCGTACCACTGAAAAAGAGCAATTGGCATTTCTTGGTATGGGGCTATGATTAGGGTGGGCCCCACGTACATTGTAGGGTGAGGACAGCAAACACAGAATAATGATAGAAAACAAGAATTATTTGGAGGCTGTGGGATGAGGGTGCCCATGGGGTGGAAGTTAGTGTGTGTGTGTGTGTGTGTGTGTGTGTATATATATATATATATATATATATATATACATACATATATATACCCCGCTCTTCAGCCAGAAGGCTATCAGAGTGGCTTACAAATTGTTTTAAGCAATAGCAATTTACACATCTACACTGCATTAAGCAGTTTCCAATGTGTGTTGGCTAATTGCCCCCCACAAGCCAGGTACTCATTTTACCTCTGGTTTATCTCAGCGGAGGCATGTGGTGGTGGTGGGGGACTCCTTGCTGAGGGGTACAGAAGCAGTGGTATGTGGGCCTGACAAGATGACTCGGGAAGTGTGTTGTCTCCCTGGGGCAAAGATCTGTGATGTGACCGAGAGGCTGACAAGACTCGTCAAGCCTACAGATCATTACCCCTTCCTTTTGGTCCATGTGGGAACCAATGATACTGCAAGGCACAGCTTTCCCAAGATCAGAAGAGATTACGAGGCCCTGGGGAGGAAGCTGAAAGAAATGAACGCACAGGTGGTCATCTCGTCTCTTCTGCCAGTTGAAGGGCATGGTCCAAGAAGGGAGAGGAAAATAGCCGACGTAAACAACTGGCTCCGTAGATGGTGTCACCGAGAACAAATTGGATTCTTGGATCATGGAGTGCGCTTCCATGCGGGGGGACTTCTGGCAAGAGATGGGGTGCATCTTACAACAGTTGGAAGAAACATTTTTGCCAAGAGTCTCAAGAATTTGATCAGGAGGGCTTTAAACTGAGTCAAATGGGGGAGGGAGACAGTATTCTGGAAGGCAAAAGGGCTGGAGAAAATAGTCAAACTGTCACAGAGGGAACAAGGCAAACAGCGCAAGGACCCAACAGTGGGAGGCAAAAAAACTTGCACAGGGAGCAAGTAAAGGGAACACATGGTCTCAGATGTCTCTACACTAATGCACAGAGCATGGGAAATAAGCAAGATGAACTTGAACTCCTTGCACTACAAAACAAATATGATATAATAGGCGTTACTGAAACCTGGTGGGACGAGTCTCATGATTGGAATGTAGGAATAGAGGGGTATAACCTTTATAGGAGAAACAGGCCAAATAGGAAAGGAGGAGGAATAGCATTATATGTCAGGGATATTTACACCAGTGAAGTGATCCATGACATCAATACTGGAAGCCAGGTGGAGAGCATCTGGATAAAAATTAAAGGGGAGGGAAACAACAGGGATGTTATTGTGGGACTCTACTACAGACCCCCAGATCAGACGGAGGAACTGGATGATGCCCTTCTAGAACAGATGAACACACATGCAGAAAGGAGAGATGTAGTAGTGATGGGTGACTTCAACTATCCTGATATTTGCTGGCAATCTAACTCAGCCAAAACTTCAAGGTCTAGCAAATTCCTTACATGCCTGGAAGACAATTTCATGGTCCAAAAGGTGGAAGAGGCAACAAGGGGGTCAGCTATTTTAGATCTGATCCTAACCAACAGAGACGACCTGGTTAATGGGGTGCAAGTGGTGGGATCCTTAGGTGAGAGTGATCATGTTCTCCTGGAGTTTGTTATACAATGGAAAGGAGAAGCCAGGCATAGTCAGACACGCATTCTTGACTTTAGGAGAGCTGATTTCAATAAACTCAGGGAAATACTGGGGATGATCCCATGGTCAAGAATACTAAAAAAGAAGGGACCTCAAGACGGATGGGACTTTCTCAAAAGGGAGATACTGAAGGCACAATTTCAAACAGTACCATTGACGAAGAAAAATGGGAGGTGTCTCAAGAAACCAGGATGGATGACTAAAGAACTTTCAATGGAGCTAAGTTTTAAACGGACCATGTATAGGAAATGGAAAAGGGGGGAAATCACCAAAGAAGAATTCAAACAGATAGCGAACACGTGTAGGAGTAAAGTCAGAAAAGCTAAAGCGCAGAATGAGCTCAGGCTTGCTAGGGAGGTTAAGAACAATAAAAAGGGTTTTTTGGGGTATGTCCGCAGCAAAAGGAGGAAGAAGGAAATAATAGGGCCGCTACGTGGAGAAGATGGCAAAATGCTAACAGGGGACAGAGAAAAGGCAGAATTACTCAACACCTTCTTTGCCTCAGTGTTTTCAGAAAAGGAAAAGGAGGACCAACCTGAGGAGAATGGAACAGAGGACACAATAGGGGAAATCCAGCTCAAAATAAGTAAAGAGGTAGTACAGGAATACCTTCTTAATCTAAATGAATTTAAATCTCCAGGACCAGATGAACTACATCCAAGAGTATTAAAAGAGCTGGCAAATATAATCTCAGAGCCATTGGCAATAATATTTGAGAACTCCTGGAGAACAGGAGAAGTCCCAGCAGACTGGAGGAGGGCAAACGTTGTTCCCATCTTCAAAAAGGGGGAAAAAGAGGATCCCAACAACTATCGTCCAGTTAGTCTGACATCAATACCAGGGAAGATTCTAGAACAGATCATTAAACAGAGAGTCTGTGAACATTTAGAAGGCAATGCCATAATCACAAAAAGTCAGCATGGGTTTCAGAGAAACAAGTCATGCCAGACTAATCTGATCTCTTTTTTTGATAAAGTTACCAGCTTGGTAGATGAAGGGAATGCTGTGGACATTGCATACCTTGATTTCAGTAAGGCCTTTGACAAGGTTCCCCATGACATTCTTGCAAACAAGCTTGTAGAATGTGGGCTAGACAAGTTAACTGTTCAATGGATTTGTAATTGGTTGACCGGCCGAACCCAAAGGGTGCTCAGCAGTGGCTCCTCTTCGTCTTGGAAAGATGTGACCAGTGGGGTGCCACAGGGTTCTGTCCTGGGCCCAGTGCTATTCAACATCTTTATCAATGACTTAGATGAGGGAATTAGGGGCATACTTATCAAATTTGCAGATGACACCAAATTGGGAGGAGTAGCTAATACCCTAGAGGACAGGATCAAAATTCAGAATTACCTGGATAGACTGGAGAGCTGGGCCAAAGCTAACAAAATGAAATTCAATACGGAGAAATGTAAAGTACTGCATTTAGGGCGGAAAAATGAAATGCATAAATATAGGATGGGAGAGACCTGGCTGAATGAGACTACGTGCGAAAGGGATCTAGGAGTCCTAGTAGACCACAAGTTGAACATGAGCCAACAGTGTGATGCGGCAGCTAAAAAGGCCAATGCAATTTTGGGCTGTATCATTAGAAGTATAGTGTCTAGATCAAGGGAAGTAATAGTGCCACTCTATTCTGCCTTGGTCAGACCTCACTTAGAATACTGTGTCCAGTTCTGGGCACCACAATTCAGAAAGGATATTGACAAATTGGAGCGTGTCCAGAGAAGGGCAACAAAAATGGTGAAAGGTCTGGAAACAATGCCTTATGAGGAGAGACTTAGGGAGCTGGGTATGTTTAGCCTGGAAAAAAGACGGTTTAGAGGCGATATGATAACCCTGTTTAAGTATTTGAAGGGATGTCACGCTGAGGATGGAGCAGGCTTGTTTTCTGCTGCTCCAGAGACTGGAACACGGAGCAATGGGTGCAAGCTCCAGGAACAGAGATTCCATCTCAACATGAGGAGGAACTTTTTGACAGTAAGAGCTGTTCGGCAGTGGAACACACTCCCTCGGAGCGTGGTGGGGTCTCCTTCCTTGGAGGTCTTTAAACAGAGGCTGGATGGCCATCTGTCGGGGATGCTTTGATTGTGATTTCCTGCGTGGCAGGGGGGTTGGACCGGATGGCCCTCGTGGTCTCTTCCAACTCTGCAATTCTATGATTCTATGATTCTATACCGACTTACGAACCTTGGAGCCCGCTGGAATCGAACTTGCAATGTGGTGACTTGCAGTACTGGCATTTAACCACTGCACCACCAGGGTTCCTTGTTTAAGAAGTGGAGGCAGTAGGCACTCAGTTGTACACAGTGATCTCAGTAGGCTGGCCAAAGCTTGGACTGCAGATCTGTAGATTTTTGAAAAGACTTTGAATAAATTTTGTATGTCTTCCCTATGTGCCCATCATTTAGGTCTTCTCACTGAAACATCTGCAGTGCTCCAGTTTGGAGTGGAGTGGGGAGATTATGAAATGGGATACTCTTCCATTAATTTTTTTTTCACCTCCTAGCACATATATACCTAGCTTCTCGGGGCATGGGTGTGTGTTTTTTTATGTGCTAAACTTCTACATGCGGGGGGAATATATAAAGAAGCACTCAGCCCTGTAAACTGCCACCTGTAGTCTGAAGTGGTAAAGTCCTCCAATAGGCATATTACCTCATTGAAAACTGGACCTTAGAGTTCTAATGTTATGGATGCTGTATTTCTCAGTTTCAACTTCTGAATTCTATTCTGACAGGAATTCTGTTGGTCTAGATGTTCTTCCGCAGCATAATGTGGCCATCAAGACAGCTGATGAGGTTAGTTTCTTGCTATTGCCATTTAAGGGCCCTTTCACCTTCCACAATTATAGCAGTATATATTCCACTTTGACTCCTGTGGCAACATCCTGTGGAACCCAGGGATTGGAAGTTTAGGGAAAGGTACTTAGAATTCTCACCCAGAGAGCTCTAGTGCTTCCCCAAGCTACAAAGCCCAGGATTCCATGGCATACAAGAATTAAATAAGCTAGACTATTCACACAGCCGATGGTTTATAGATTATAGCAAAGCCTTTAAATTGAGTAGGTCATGGAAAACTATGGATTGCTCTTACATGGGTGTGCTACAATATTTGATTGTCCTGATGCGTAACTTGTACTCAGGACAGTAGACCACTGTCAGAACAGAATATGGAGAAACAGAATGGTTTCCTGTTAGTCAGACAAGGCTGCATTTTATCACGCTATCTGTTTAACTTGTATGTTGAACACAGCAGACATAAAGCAGGATTAGACATGGAGGCAAGAAGCGTGAACATTGGACGAAGGAACATCTACAGTTTAAGATATGTAGATTATACCATATTACTTGTGGAAAATAGCAGAGGCCTGGAACGACTATTGAAGAAAGTCAAGGAAGAAAGTGCGAAGGCAAGTTTATAGTTGAACATTAAGAAAACAAAAATAATGACCATAGATTATTTTGCTGTTAACTTCCATCAAATCATTTTCGACTTCTGGCGACCTTATGAATGAGAGACCTCCAAGTCACCCTGTTACCAACAGCCCTGCTCAGGTCTTGCAGACTCAGGACAACTATGGCTTCCTTGATTGAGTCTCTCTATCTGAAATGTGGTCTTTCTCTTTTTCTCCTGCCTTGTAGTTTACCAAGCATTGTTGTCTTTTCTATCTTCTCATGATATGGCCAAAGTAGAACATTCTCAGGCCCTGTCTACGCAATGAAAAAAATCCGTACGGTGTTCGAATGTTCGATTGTTCGAATCTTATCCGTCATGTACACACGATCAAACATTTGAACGGCTGTACAAATTTTTTGGGAAATCTGGCAAATTTACCAAACACCAGAATGCCAGACTTTACGGGGGAATTCACAGCCCCACTTCTGAATGCTACGCTTACGTTTGAATGATCGTTTGTACAAATGATCGGTCTTTTGAATGCCATACGGATTTTTTTCATCGTGTAGATGGGGCCTCAGTCATCTTGGCTTCTAGGGAGAATTCAGGCTCAATTTGCTCTAGGACCCATTTACAGTTGTCTATATTCACTGGGATTTGGTTCCAGGACCCCTCATGGATACCAAAATCCATGAATACTCAATTCCCATTATATGCAATGGCATAGCAAAATGATGTCACTTATATAAGATGGCAAAATCAAGGTTTGCTTTTTGGATTACTATTTAAAAATATATATATTTTCAAGCTGTGAATACTTAAATCCATGGATACCAAATCCATGGATACGGAGGGACAACTGTATTTGTCTTTTTAGCAGTCTCCGTAGAACTCTTCTCCAGCACCACAGTTGAAAGGAGTTGATTCTCTTCCTATCAGCTTTCTTTACTGTCCAGCTTTCATAACTGTACATAGAAATGGGAAACATGATGGCGTGGACAATCCTAACTTTAATATTCAATGATGCATCTTTACACATTCATAGGGTAGCCATAAGTCAAAGTTGACTTGATGTCAGTTAACAACAATTCAAACATTGCTTCTTTGAAACCATAACAATATGTTGGAAAGGACAGCACATGCACCCCATGAAAAGACCCTTCTGCCCAACCACTTGATAGCCAGATGTCTGTTTACGTAAAAAGGTCTTTACCTCCTGGCAAAAGGAGAACAGAGAGGAAAACAGTGTAGCCTGCTGGGGAAGACAATTGCGGTTCCAGACAGTAGTGTGGTTTCTTTCTTTGGCATTTCTGTAGGGCATTCCTGTTCGGTACCTGGTTTTAAAAGACATTGATGAAATTGTAGCTCTGGTGGAAGGTGATACACAAAAGGAATCTATCCCACCATTTGAGGAAGAGGAGGCATATGAAGGGGAGTATGAAGATGAAGAGTACAATGAACAAGGTAATTTAGCAATGCCTTTCCACTTAGGTAATCTGTGGTCCTTTAAATCCTTGTACAGTAGGGATGGACAACCTCAGTAGGTCTGGGAGGTTAAGTTTCTACCCCTGAGGCCTTCCAGAGGCCAACCAGTCTGCCAAAAATGCCAACATACACAAAATCACTGTACCCCAAAGGGCTGGAAGTCTCCTTCTAGTTTTGAAAAATGGGTATTTTTATGGCTTTCAGGAGAGGCAGTTCAGCAATTTTTTATGGCTAGGAAGAGTGGTCCAGAAGGTCTGGAGGGGTGGAAGACCTTAAAAACAGCCTTGAGGGGACACCTATGGACACAAGGCCTCTAGATTTTAAGAAACCCAGGAAAAAGCTGGAAACCTATTCAGGGATAGCCGTATTGGCCATGCAGCAAAATAGAAACAAAATGCAAAGCCCACAAAATAGCAGTGCTGTTATTGGCCAACCAAAATACACAAAATACATCATGCAAGTTTTCAAAGCTCCACTGGCTTCTTGATCAGACAAAAGATGTTAAAAAATTATACAGGAGAAGAAGTGTGACAATGTTAGACTTACAGGCCTACATTTTGTATCAGATGTTGTTTCTGTTGTCGTTCATTTGTTCTGGAGGAATCTCAATGCAGGAAAAGTCCATGCCCCTTCTTGGCCATGTGGGGATGAGGGACAAAGGGCAATATAACGCAGGTAATAAAATTTCTACTCCATTAGCAATAGAAAAGTAACTTCCCTTGAGATCCAAGCTTCCTCTGTCCTGTGCAAAGCTGATGGCTCTTTTCCTAGGCAGAGAACATTGAATTTCTCAAAGAGTCTCTTACATCTGGAAAAACTTTTAGGTGCTGTATAGGTAAAACATACCAGGAAAAAAAAATAGGACTGGAAATAGAAGAGGTCCTTCTCACACTGAGGGTCTCACTGAATTATTGGGAGACCTTCGCTGTGCCCAGAGGGAGAGGGCAAGAGAAGGAGCAATGATGGCAGTGGCAAGGAGAAGGTAGGCTGCTACAGGCGTTTTGTCAAAGAATATTTCTGACACCTGGAGCTGACGTGGGGTGCAGGGGAAACATAGTTGCCCCATGACAGTAGGGATATAAATCCTAGATATTTCATCTTCACATAAAGGGACGAATAATCACAGTAGTTTTCTCCCTGCTTTGGGAGAAAATGAATATTCCTCTGCAGTATTCTCCCCATATTCAAACATCCTGAAGTATTGCAGAATAATTATTCTGAGTAGCAAAAATGGGGGTTTTGTGCAAATGTCCTGTTTTCTGCATAGCAAAAAAAATGTATCCTCTGTAGGAAATCATGGTCTTTGTACAGAAAATGGGTTTTTTG
This sequence comes from Gambelia wislizenii, assembly GCA_030847615.1. Taxonomy (NCBI): domain Eukaryota; kingdom Metazoa; phylum Chordata; class Lepidosauria; order Squamata; family Crotaphytidae; genus Gambelia; species Gambelia wislizenii. The sequence goes on along the minus strand of JAUMIR010000001.1, from coordinate 494,359,628 downwards.
CACAGGAAATCTATTTTCTGCAGAGACAATAGTCTTTTAATGCAAAAACCTACTTTTTTTATACAGAACAATTCCTCCACAGCACTTGGGACATTCAAATACTGGAAGAAAATTACACAGTTTTTTGGCTCATCTATTAATATTCTTGCTTCTCAACCTGGGAAATGAATGATTTTTTTCCCCCATTCCTGCTCTGCAGGTTGGTTGCTTCTTTCTCTGCCGACTTTCCCAGAGCCTGGTATCCTTCATTCTTTTTCTCTGGGATGGATCCCATTCTTGCACAGAGTTCAGAAAGATTCCTTTTTTTTTTTTTTTTTGAATGCAACACCCAGAATCACCCAGCCAGCCTGAGATAGGGTGCCCACAAACCCCATATCCAGATTATACTATAAGTGCTGATGGTGTTGAGGATTTAGTTTAGTTTGAATTTTGGGGGGTCTTTCTCTTGCCAATTAGGGTGTGTGTGTTTGTCTTGCAGAGATTCAGGATGATCAGGTGGTGGAATCCATCATCAGAGATCGGAAGCGTGAACTTTCCCTAGAAAACATCCGGACCCTGACAGAAGAATCCTTTGGCTCCGTGCTGGCAGAGGCCAACCACACGGTGGTGCTGTTCTATGCCAGTTGTAAGTCAGCGCTTGCAAACTGCTGCCCTGCACACATCAGAGCACATGCTCTCCTTGCTTTCGAAGAAGTAGTTGTCTCTTGCAGCATAAAAAGGAGGAACTGAGGGAGAGAGGGGGGAAGGGAATGTGTTAGCACCTTTTAGACTAACTGGCTTCTATTTTGACATGAGCTTTCATGGATATAAATCCACTTCTTCAGATACAGTGCAGGGTGATATTAAGGCCTGAGGCATAAAGCATATTTTACAGTTGTGCGAGTGGGATAAACAACAGCAACAACATTTATTTCTTACCTATCTCAGTCAAGAAAGCCTTAGGTGTCCAGAATAAAAGGTGACCACCTATTTTTCATTTGCATTGCAGGGGAAGCTGTCTCACTGGTTGTAATGCAGACCTACACTGACGTGGCAGCTCATCTGAAAGGTATGGATCTGAGCTATTATTACTTTGCCTGTTTCTGGCCATAAATACCCTCCGGGGTATTTCTTCAAAGAGTGTCCTTTCTCCATTTAAAGCCTCCACTGATGCTGGGCAATTAAGTGCCGGCTAGTGATTTCCACGTGGAGTATATGTATGTGGGTCCACTCTGGGTTTTAGTCTAAAGTTGAAAGGAGCTATGCAAGGTGCTGAAACTTTTTTTTTGTGGTGGGGGCTGGGTTTCTGCACTTTGGATTCCACCTTTAAAGACTGAACTAAATCCAGGAATGGATTCACTGGCCTACTGGCAGAGAAGCTCCAACCACCCTCAGGGCTATTGTTCCCAGCTTCTTTTCTGAGACTTGTCACTCAACCGCATTCCCTTCCCCTAGGAAGTCCCTGGTTCATATTTCTCTTCTGGGATACCCTTGATACTCACCCCCACCCCATCTTCAGTTATGGGTCCCATATTGTCGGCCTTCATTCAAGAGCTTGCTGCATGGATTACATTTCCAAGAAGCTGTTGTATAAAAAGCACTGTCATATATGAACTTAGAAACCCTTTCTAGAGTGACATTCTTGCTCACTTATTTGTGGACTGGAACTAAGGACTTCTCTAGCTCACAGCTCATGCTTTTAACCAGCTTTCTAAGGCACCCATGACCTTAAGGCTCTTCTGTTCTGTCTCAAATCCCAATGCGCTCTTAAATGAATTGGAATTGCATTGAAGCATGGCATAGTGGTTTGAGTGTTTGACTATGACTCTGGAGACCAGGATTCAAATCCCTACTCAGCCATGGAAACCCATTGGGTGACCTTGGGCAAGGCACACTCTCTCCGCCTCAGAGGGAGGCAAAGGCAAACCCCTTCTGAATAAATCTTGCCAAGCAAATCCCATGATAGGGTCGCCTTAGAGCCGCCATAAGTCGGAAACACCTTGAAGGCATACAGCAGCAACAACAAGGGAAAGTGTGAATTGCAGGCTACGTGCAGCCCTTGGGACCCCTAAGTGTGGCTCCAGAAGTCTTCCAAAGCCACCAGATTCCTCCCCCTGTTTAAAATCTATTTCATCCTGATTTTGGGGTGATATTTTTCCTGACCGGCAACCCCAAGACACCAAAAGCACCCACAAATGCAGCGGTTTGTTTCCACCAACCCCTAGAGCCTTCCTAACCCCACCCACAGGGAACAAATTGAAGGGAAACTGGCCAAAATGGCAGCTGGCAGTGATGTTATCTCATTTCAAGCATGCCAAAAGGTGCTGATATGGCCTGCCAGGTGAGGAAAAATGCCCACCACCACAGTTGCCAACCACTGCATTAAACCAAGGTTGATTCAGAGATCCAGGCAAACCTTTCCCTCCTCTCCCCCCATGGAACTCAGAAGACCATGCAAACACACCCCAAGCCATTGTGACCCAGAGACAGGCCATGGACAACTTGGAGGGGGGTTCAGAGAAGGGCAACAAGAATGATAAGAGGTATGGAGAACAAAGGATATGAGGCAAGGTTGAAGGAGCATGTTTGGCTTGGTGAAGAGAAGATAGAGAGGTGACAAGATTGCCCCGTTTAAATACCTAAAGGGTGGTCATAGAGGGGAGGGGGCAGGTTTGTTCTCTACTGCCCCAGAGGGTAGAACCAGATCTAATGGTTTTAAGTTACAAGAGGGTAGGTTTTGAAGGAATGTTTGAAGGAACTTCTTGATGGTAAGAGGTGTTCAGCAATGGCACCAACTACCTAGAGAGGTGGCGGGGTCTCTTTCTCTGGACGCTTTCAGAACGAGACTAAACAGCTACCTTTAGCTGGATGCTTTAGCTGGATTTCCTCAACCAATCTCTGTTGTAGATCCGTGTAGGTCATGGTGGAAAACGATGTCCATAGAATCATAGAATTGAAGAGTTGGAAGAGACCACGAGGGCCATCCAGTCCAACCCCCTGCCATGCAGGAAATCATGATCAAAGCATCCCCGACAGATGGCCATCCAGCCTCTGTTTAAAGACCTCCAAGGAAGGAGACCCCACCACGCTCCGAGGGAGTGCGTTCCACTGCCGAACAGCTCTTACTGTCAAAAAGTTCCTCCTAATGTTGAGGTGGAATCTGTTCCTGGAGCTTGCATCCATTGCTCCGTGTTCCAATCTCTGGAGCAGCAAAAAACAAGCCTGCTCCATCCTCAATGTGACACCCCTTCAAATACTTAAAACAGGGCTATCATATCGCCTCTTAACCGTCTTTTTTCCAGGCTAAACATACCCAGATCCCTGAGTCTCTCCTCATAAGGCATCGTTTCCAGACCTTTCACCATTTTAGTCGCCCTCCTCTGGACACACTCCAATTTGTCCATATCCTTTTTGAATTGTGGTGCCCAGAACTGGACACAGTATTCTAAGTGAGGTCTGACCAAGGCAGAATAGAGCGGCACTATTACTTCTCTTGATCTAGACACTATACTTCTATTGATGCAGCCCAAAATCGCATTGGCCTTTTTAGCTGCCGCATCACACTGTTGACTCATGTTCAACTTGTGGTCTACTAGGACTCCTAGATCCCTTTCGCACGTAGTCTCATTCAGCCAGGTCTCCCCCATCCTATGTTGTTCTAAATGATGCCATGGAGAAGCAGGTAGGTTATAGACAAGTTGTAGTAGGTTCAGAGAAGGCCAAGGAGGATGAGAAGAGGTGCAGAGAACAAAACATACAAAGAGAGGTTGAAGGAACTGGGCATGTTCAGCTTGGTGAAGAGAAGATGGAGGGGTGATTTGACAGTGAAACCAATTGCCTAAAGAGATGGTGGGGTCTCCTTCTTTAGGGCCCCATCTAAGCTGTGAAAATTCCTCTTATGGAATTCACTGGGAATCCTACCTGTCTAAATGGGATCCAGCACCAATCCATACTGTTTGGAAGAAGGGGGGGCCAAAACAGCAAAAATAATGGGGTAAAAGCCTTTGCAGATTTTCCTGTACTTTTTCAAAAAGAGCGAGGGAGGGTGCACATTCCTGCTCGTTTGGACTATCAAACAACAAAAAATTTGAAGGGAAGCACAAAGCTGATTGGCCAGGTGAGAGTAGGGGCGGGGCTTGGACTTTTGCCTTAGCAATCGCTCGCTAAGGCGATAAAATAGGATGAATATTTTATGTTTTCCTCTCCTATGAAATTGGAAAATTGTTCTATCACACCAGCATACCTTGGGATGACTTTAAAAAAAAAATCAAGTAAATCACTCGCGGCTGCCATTAGGAACACGAGGCTTATGGGGGCCTCCGAGGCCAGAAAAACCATTTAGACATGTTGCTGCTGCTGCAAGATGCCAATACTACCAGGTACTTTGGGTTTTTTCTCTTCGTGTAGATGGTCCCAAGATGTCTTCAAATACAGGCTAGACAACTATCTGCTGGGGATGCTTTAGCTGGAGACCCTGCAGTAATCAGAGGGCTAGGGCCTCTTCCAATTCTTTGAGCCTGTGACCCTTCTAATTTTGGACCCTTCTAGGAGCTGTGAGGAGCTCTGTTTTAGCAGCCCTCTGAACAGTTTTAAATCCAGGTGGGACTTAAAGGATGTCACTTCTAGTTTTGAAAAGAGCCTAAAACAGGGCCTAAAATAGCAATAGCAATAGCACTTAGATTTCTATACTGCTTTTATAGTGCTAAGCGCTCCCTTAGTGGTTTACAATGTTTCCTGAATCTTCGTTTGCGAAGAAAAGCCAGAGGCTCCCAACAAGCTGGGTACTCATTTTACTGACCTACAGAAGGATGGAAGGCTGAGTCAACCTTGGAGCCCTGCAGGATCAAACTCACAACGTTGTGGCTGCAGTACGGGCATTGAACCACTGCTCCACCAGCTCTCAGAGGCCATTAAAATGATAACAAAGTTCCACTCATGCCTCATGGCCCATCTGAGTTTCCAGAGGCCACAAAAATGACTTCAGGGGCCACATGCAGCCTTCAGAGTGCCCTGTGCTCACCTTGCATGAAACTCAGTTTGGAAGGACTGCATAATTCCCAGTGTAGTGGGTGGATTTGCAGCTGTAGCTTGAAGCCTGCTCCTTGGATTAGTTAAATAATAGTCAAGAGGTCTCCCGAATGGTTCCAGGAACTCCTTTGTCTGTTGCTACTTTCCTGGCACACTTTGACACCACTGAGTGGATTGAGAGGGCCCTCTTCAGGGCAGTGTCTGCATACAAATGGATGGTTTGACACAACACAGGGAAGCAGCTCATGGACCATTTGTCATGGGAAGAGCTTCAGCCTCGTTAAAGTCATGCCAAAAAACTGCAAAAAGCCAGAAGCAATGAACAGATGTTTTAATTTCTGCAACTAGTTGTGCACGCAGTTGCATGAAGACAGTAACTGTACAGCAGGAGGGAGGGGGGGGGACAGAAGAGAGGCCTGATCCCTCTAGGATATCTGTGCATTTTCAGCTACTCTTTACAAAGAAGAGGAAGAAAAGAGTAAATGAAAGAATCAAAAGGTTGGAACAACTCTCCAAAGAGGAAAGGTTAAAAATTTGCATCTTTCTACCTTAAGTGTGGAAGGGTTTTTTTTGTTATTTATTGTTTTATTTTATTTATTTAAAGTATTTCTGTATCACCTCCCAGCCCACAAGGGCTCCTGACAGCATGAACAAATAAAAACCAATTAAAACAATACAGAGATTAAAATATTTTAAAATCACATTAAGATATTCTTTAAAAACCCATAGAAGCAGTCAAAAACAATCCTAGAAACCAGTTTTGAAACAGTTAAAACAGCAATTTCAAACACTGAACACCATGCAGAACAGCACTATTTTGGCTGCCCATTGAAAACTCAAAAGAGACTTCCTTGTACCCAAGTTCCACAGCTGAGGTGCTGCTACAGAGAAAGCCCTGTTACTTGTACCCACCAATCTAACTCCATGAGGTGTTGGGACATGCAAGAGGGCCTCCTCTGAAGAACTCACATTTCTGGCAGGCTCATATGGGAGGAGAGGGTCTTTCAGTTATCCTGGCCCCAAGTCAGTTAGAGCTTTGTAGGTCAACACCAGCACCTTGCATTGACCTCAGAAGCAAATTTTGTAAGCCACTGCAGGCTGGTGTTACATGGCCTCTAAAATACACACCTGACAGCACTCTGGCTGCTGCATTTTGTACCAGCTGCAGCCTTTGAACCCTTTTCAAGGCTAGCCCCACGTGGAGCACATTACAGTAGTCTAATCAAGAATAACTAAGACATGAACCACTGTGGCCAGATCTGCCTTCCCAAGAAAGGGCAAAAGCACTCCTGGCCACTGCAGCAACCAGGCTTTCCAGGAGGAGTGCTGGGTCCAATGGTACCCCCAAGTTATGAACCTGATCTATCAGACGGAGAGCAACGCCGTCCAGAACAGGGTGAGATCCCAATCCCTGGCTGATTTTCCTACTGACCAGCAGCACTTCCATCTTGTCTGGATTGAGCCTCAGTCTGTTCACCCGCATCTAGTCCGTCATTGCACCCAGACAATGATTCAGGACTGGCATAGCCTTCTTGTTGTCAATTGTAAAGGAGAGATAGGGCTGGGTATCACCGGCGTACTGATGACACCCAGCCTCAAAGCTCTGGATTACTTCTCTCAGCAGCTTCATGTAGATGTTAAACAACACAGGGGACAGTATTGACCCCTCTGGGACCCCACAGGCTATTGGTCAAAAGGCTGAACAGCAGTCCCCCAGCACAACCCTCTGGGAACGGTCAGCCAGATCAAAACCACTGCAAGGCAATGCAAGGTAAATGTTTAAAGAGTATAAAATTCCATAGGGCATGGATGGAGATAGGGGATAGGAGTATATCTTAATTATTTTATAATTATTTATTAAAAATATGCATATCCTACCCTATTTGGGATATGTGTTTTTATTAAAATATACATATCCTGTCCTCTATTTATTCCTCTGAGCCTGAGAGTGTGCTTTGCCCAAGGTCATCCAGTGGCTGATGGGAATTCAAACCTGGTCTCCTAGAGTCCTAGTCCAGTCCTCAAACCACAAATATTGAACCTTGTTACTGTACCAGGAATGCATTTTTATTTTATTTAAACAATTTTATGTATAAAATTGCTTTAATTTAAATGTCAGGTTGTATTTATGTATGACTCCCTTTTCCCGGTACCACAAAGATTTCTGACTGAGAGCCAGGCTGTTCTTTACTGGAATCGGTCTGTGCCAGGGCCAATTGGTTGAGAGCTGAGCTGAGCCAACTTTGGAATAGATTTGACTGCACAAACAATGGCATTTCAAGGAAAGGTTTCATTTGTCTCATGACTGGGGTGCAGAGTCTGTTTTTAGTTCTGAGGCTCAACCTAGGACCAAGTGAACTAAAGGCAAAATTCCCCAAATAGGCAGCAGCCCTCCAGAAATATTGCATTAGCTTTTGAACTACACTGGCTTCTTTATCAGGCAAAGGAAATGAAGAATCATTGAAGAGAAGGAAGATGGCATTGTTGGAGTCGCAGGTCTGCATCTTGTTTGTTTGAGATGTTGCTGAGAGAGGGAGTCTTTGGAGACAGAAGTTCAGGCCAGTGGCGTAGCTAGAGCTTTTGCCACCCGAAGAAGCCCCTGAATTTGCTCCCCCTCTCAATACACAGCAAAAATACTACAAAAAGTCAAAATGACATATAGGGAAATTAATTAAATAAATAAGGAATAACAGGGATAAATAAATCCCTTTTAAAATGTTAATTTGTGTAGTCTACATGCCTAAAAAACTGTGATACTCTAATTCACCTCAGAAAAACAAAGAAGAACAGTGTAAAAAATCATGAAGATACTACACACAGTTAATGAGATCAAATTGCCAAGATTGACAAGGAGATCGATCACAGATTAGCAAAGGCACATAGCGCATTAGGAAGACTTTACAAAAGAGTCTGGAGTAATAAACACCTGAGGCGAAACACAAAAATCAATGTGTATAGAGCCATTGTACTGTCTATCCTCCTTTATGGGTCTGAAACATGGGTCACCTGTCGCCACCACTTACAACTCCTCGAACGCTTCCATCAGCACTGTTTACACACAATCCTAAATATACACTGGACTGACTATGTGACGAATGTTGCTGTCCTTGAGCAAGCAGGGATCACCAGCATTGAGGCCATGATATTGAGAACACAGCTGCGCTGGGCAGGGCATGTTTCTAGGATGGAGGACCATCGCCTCCCAAAAATACTACTCTACGGTGAACTCGCCACGGGTCAGCGTAAGAGGGGCGCTCCAAAAAAGCGATACAAGGACTCCCTGAAACAACATCTCAGGCTCAGCCAAATTGATCACCAACAATGGTCTGCCCTGGCCTCACATCGGGAGGCATGGAGATGCACTATCCACAATGCTGCAGCCTTATTTGAGAACTCACGCCGAACAAGTCTTGAAGAGAAACAACAACGCAGAAAGAATCACAGCCCAGAAACATCACCCATGGAGACCTTCTGCTGTGCTTTTTGCAACCGGACTTGTTTATCTCGGATTGGCCTTTTTAGTCATCAGTGCGCTTGCAGAAAGCGCAGGATGAGTCCTTCCTGAATCTTCGTTTGCGAAGAAAAGCCAGAGAGAGAGAGAGAGAGATAACAGTCTAAGGCTTAGTCAACATCACCACTCGTCAGACTAGCAGGCATTTTTGCCATGGCTCCCTGATCGCCGGAAATGCCTCAAACATACAGCAACATGAAAGATTTGTTTAAATCATTGAAAAATAAAATTGTGTCTCATGTTAAAAGTACAACCCCCAAAAAAGTGCTGCCCAGGGCAGACCACCCCCTCTAGCTACAGGACTGGTTCAGGCTCCATCTCTTCCCACCTCTAATGAGGTTGTGAAGTCTCTGGGAACAAAGGCAACTTAAAAAGACAATAAAATTTCCATTCTCCATCTTGCAGCTCCAGAGTCTCTTCCTTTGAGATCTGGGTTTGTCCCTGTCCTTATGATTAGGCCCCCTGGGTTGACCATGTTCAAGTGTGGTCTCAGGAAGATTTCATGCTGTCAGGTCTGCACATGGATTTAAGTGGTGTAACAGAGAAAGGTGAGCCAATGTGGTGTAATGTTTTCAGTGTTGGGATAAGGACATTATCACACCAGCCTGTTGTCCTGCAGCAAGTGCGCTAGTTTAATTACGGAAGCATGCCGGTTTTGCATTAATCTTTACCACACTTACACATTAGCTCTGCTTTGGTGATCCATAGTTGCACGATCTGCTTTCCACATCACCACCATAACTCAGCCTTCTGACCCCTGCATGCGCTCCCCTGTGCATACATGTCTTATTATTATTACGTTTATTTATATAGCACCATAGGCTTTACATAGCACTTTACAAAAGAGAAAAACAACAATCCAAAATAAGCACAAAAACCTGCCTACGGTGCACAATCTAAAACCACAAACAAGATTATAAAATTAATAAAATATTACTATAACAGAATTAAAACAATACTATAAAATGTAAATTAAGAGAAATCTCTCTCTCTCTCTCTCTCTCTCTCTCTCTCTCTCTCTCTCTCTCTCTCTGGCTTTTCTTCGCAAATGAAGATTCAGGAAGGACTCATCCTGCGCTTTCTGCAAGCGCGCTGATGACTAAAAAGGCCAATCCGAGATACAAATAATATGGACATAAAATCAAGATGAAAGCTGGAAGGCTTCCCTGAATAAAATAGTCTTTAGTTTAGAATTAAAGTAGTCTAGAGAGGTGGTGGTCCGCAAATTCATGGGAAGGAGATTCCAAAAATAGGGGGCAGCGTGGAAGAAGGGGCACGTCCGAGTAGGGGCAGAGGAAGTCCTCAGCAGCTCTGAATCACTAGAGCGCAGGGCACGAACAGGAAAATAGGAGGAAACAAGTGCTGAAGTCTCTTCTTGGCAAGGGGGGACTGTCATTCCTTCTTTGGCAGAGGGGAACGGGGGGAGAAGCCACCATTCTGCACCCACCAAAGAAAGAATGAGAATTGTTCTTTTCATGGAGACACCTACCATTCTTTCTGGGGGGAGGGCAGTTGCACCCCTTTGCATCTGCCAAAGGAATGACAGTCATTCCTCAACTGAGAGCAGTCTCCCCAGCAAGGGAGGACTATCATTCCTTCTTTGGTGGTGGTGGGGAGGAGAAAAGCCAGCTGCATGCCTTATTGCCCCCCCCCTTCTTTTGCTGTGATCACAACAAACAAAATAGGCACAGACTAGGATAGTGAGGGGGAGAGTGTCAGGGGTTATGAAATGCAACCCGCCAGTGCATATGCGGAGTTCAAGTACAAGCACTCTGATTCAAGGCACTGTCTTCTAGCTGTAGCAAGGATTCAGCAGAGTAGCAGCTTCTTGCTTAAAAGAAGCTTACTAAGGACAACAGCATACAGTACAGTAAGTATCAGCTAATTGGCTCTAGCAACTAACTCCACAGACTAAATAACCCACAACTGTGTGTGCAAAGCTGCATGGTTTATATAGAACCAAATTGGCTGATGCAAGCCTCTTAAATCGCCTGATCATTGCAGCAGGTGCATAAGATCTAGCCATGAGCTCATCTCATCCAGGTGTTCCTAATTAACTGCTGCGTTGAGATTTGGCCTTGGACAAATTGGCATAGGCATTTCAAGGCTGGCTCAGCTTGTCTCAGCTTGTCACTTTGTCTCTGAGACTCCCTTTCTCTTCAGCTTCAGTAAAATCTATTTCTAATATATTTGGGAAATTTACAAAGCCTGACAAAAATGTGTATTCATACATTTTAATAAGAAAAGAGAACGCTTCTGGGCATGAGTGGAGTGCATTGCTTGCATTTGCTGAACAATGACAGCTTCTCCCTGCATGCTTAGGACTGAGATGTAAGACAGCTGTAGGGTGTACTGGTTGGGGGATTCTGGGAGTTGCAGTCCAAAAAGATTCCTTTCCAGGCTCTAGTTATTACTCTTTTTGTTAATTATAAGGACGTTAGGGCAGAGTGCAGCAAAGGGCAATGGGAGTTGGTGACTTCTGTGTCAATGTGGCACAGATTTGGCACCCATGAATTCCATCATCCACAGCTTGAAAACGTTTTTTAAAAAGTACAGGAAGCCAGTCTTGATTTTTTTCATTTTTATATAAGGGACACCATTTTACCATGCCATTATATATAATGGGACTTGAGCATCCACACCTTTTGGTATCCTTGGGGTGCCCTGGAATCAAAACCCAGTGGATGCCAAGGGCCCACTGTATACTCCCTGAAGATATCCAAGATGCCGAACCTGTTTTGGGAATGGCAGAGTTCAGCACCTTCAGTAGGTTCTATAAAATTCAGACTGAAACGGGTATATGCACACTGCACAGTTGTAGTAGCTTGATAGGACTTTAACCAACACAGCAGCATCCTATGGGATCCTGGGATTTGTAGTTTTGTGAGGGGCTTAAACATTTCTAATGCAGTCCCTTGAATTACAGCAATAAAGTTCACTGGCAAAAGAAGTCTCTCAAGAAACTACAAACCCCAGGATTTAATAGGATGGTCTCATAGCAATTAAAATGGTATCAGAGCATTATGATTTTGTAGTATGGATGCAGCCCCCCGTCCCTGGAGAGGATTAATTTCCCAACAGACATGGAAACCGGCAGCTGCCACTGGGGGAGAGCAAATAAGTATTAAGTTTTCACCCCACCTTGCATCCCTCAATAGTGCCACTTGAGTAGATTGACATGATAGATTGTTCAATGATGAAAACAGTAAAATAATAATTTAAAAATCATGCACCCAGAGATTAGTAAAGTGACTTTTTAAAAAAACAACAACTCCCAGAATGCACCAGCTAGCATAGCTACTGAGCAAGCTCCCTGGGGCATTCTGGAAATTATAATCCAAAAATGTAGTTCTTCCAACCCTTGCCTTTGACTTGAACAAAGTTACCAATGATGGTTGTAACCTCCTTCCCTCCTTTCTTCCCTCATCCATAAATCTTTTTCAGGGTCTTCTGAGATCTCACTTGCACGGGTGAACTGTTGGGACTGGCCGCAAGTGTGCACGCAGCAGAATGTCACCCAGTTTCCTGCCCTCAAGGTGTTTACAAAAGAACGGAGATGGCTGGCTTATTCAGGGATGTGGGAGACTCAAGAGATACTTGGGTTCATAGAGCTGTGAGTATCCACTTGCCAGCTGAGAGAGGCCCTAGAACAAGAGAAAGCAACTTTCCAGATGTTCTGGATAACAAGATTTCTGCTCTCTGATCATCGGCCTGGGTGGATGGGTTGGTAGTCTGTGGTGTACCAGAGGCAGGTATTGCAGAGTTGAACCCCCAGGGCTTTTTGTTTAGCAGGGACTATGGCAATCATCTGTACACACAGTCTCCCATGTTTTCTCTGAGCTTAGTTGCAGTGCCCACAATAATGAGATGAAATAAAATTTCCCAGCAACTGTGTATTGTTGTGAGCTATCCCCATTGTAATTGAAAGCTTTTGGGGTTGGCTTGGTCTTAAGTGAGCAAGACTTATTAGCTTTACAAAACACCTGCTCTTGGTGGAGTGGAAAATGAATAGGAATTAGTTTTCATGTAGTTTTTGAAATCTCCTTGGTGGTGACACTGTGGGGACTGTCATGCTGAGGACTTGCTCTTCACAATTTACCGCTACTGTACTGGTTATAATCCAGGATATCCAGAGGGTTTAAGATTGGGAGAAGCTGGTTAACAGTGTGCTCTGCTAAAGAGGGAAAACAACAAATATAGTCAGCCCTTCACTTTCACAGGGATTAGAGGTGTAAGACCCCCATGAAAGTGGGAAAAACATGAATATAAATAAAAATAGCAAATGCTATTTTTTTTTTTTTTTACCTGAGAGAACACTTCTCTAGGAATCTCTATATCCTCCAGGGTAACTGTATAGTTCATGCTGGAGGACTTATAAATGTCTAGAAAAGTGTTCTCTCTAGGAATCTCTAGGTTCTCCAGTGTGACTTTGTGGTTCACTTCGGGCAGAAGTGGACCATAGGATTGTGCTGGAGGACCTACAAATGCCTAGAGAGAACATATTAATCAAGTTCGCAGATCATCAACTCCACAAATGCTTAAATGTGCAGAGACAACAGTATTCACGTTGCCTGAATACCACCTTCTGCCTGTGGCAAATCCTCTCAGTCAGTCTCTTGAAATTTCAGCCTTTGACACTTTCAGGCCAGACTTTAGATCCATAAGGACTAGAATCTTGCTTGCTATGAACAGAAAGCTGTGGGGCAGAATACGGATGTATGTAGAGTTCAGCCTCTGCAAAATTGTAGAACATAGCGAACCCTGGGAAGAATCAGGAATGTGGCTAGGGAACAGTTGGCTGAAGTTATTGTTGGAAAGAGGGCCAAAAGATTTAGCCTCTTCTATTTTCCCCTCTCTGCCCTTCCCTGCTTTCTTTTGGCTCTCTAGACTAGTGTGTCCTTGGTAAATTCTGAAAAGCTTGTGGCTCAAGAGAGATTAAAAAAGGCCAAACTTGAGTTCAGCTCCACAGGTTTGTGCACTTGCTGCAAGCCTGAGCTTGGGAAAGGTCCTTTCCTAGAGGGCAACTCCCAGAATGCTCCTCCCAGCATGGCTGTGCTGGCAAGCAGGATTCTGGGACTTGTAGTCTAAAAAGTAATTTCCCCAAGTGCTGCAGCAAAGAGGTAAAGATGCTGAAATGTCATACATTGTTTAGTCTCCCAGATGTGTGAGTAAGATGGTTGTATGCTCATTTTGTGTGTGATTGTCATGGAAGATGCTAATGGTGTAACACCAGTGACCTTGGGCATGTGGTGAATGGAGGTGGTCCAATTCTTGGGAAAAAATTATGTACAGGAATGAGCCAAAATGTGCCTTGTAAATATACCTGAAGTCTTCTATGTGGCTTCAACTTATTTCTCCAGAAGCAGAATCTCTTGTCCAGTGAGGCTGATGACACCCAAAGAAGTGGAAGAATATTTAAATTTCAAAATCCCGCCATACCATCGTGTTGCTGTCCTGGGATTATTTGATTCAAGCATGCAGGAAGGTAAATTTTTTATTTAGTTAGACTCCAGATGTGCTCCACAAAGACAGAGTTATCAGAAATACTGGAAGCCATCCTTTTACAACAGGGTAGGCAACCCAGGGGTGGTGTCGTTGTTCTGGGAGCCAATTTTCCCCTTCACTTCTGGTGCCATTTTGAGAGGGACTAAAACAAAATTGTGGTATTTAAGAGGGGGGGTTCTGGGGGATTGTGAAGGTAGATGTTGTTTTATACATTTTCACATATTTGGGGGCTTTCTGTTGATGGGTTGGAAACTTTGGGGGAATGGAATGGGAAAATTTAGCATGGCCGTTTCAGTGCGGCCAGTTCAGCAGGGCCATTTCAGCACAGCACGGTTCTGCTTGCATATCAATTGATAATTGATGTTTTTTTACAAGAGAATGCAATCAAAACCACCACTTCTGTTTGGTTGGGATTGTCCTGCAAAACCATTTGGGTAAGGATTAGGGTTTAGGTTAGGGTTATTATCAACGATCAATAATATTACTAATTAATAATTGATAATAACCCTAACCATTACCTTACCCAAATAGTTTTGCAAGACGCTCCCAACCAAACAGAAATGGTTTTGATGGCATTTTCTTGACAAAATGATCAATTATCAATGGATACTCAAGCAAAACCATGCTGTGCTGAAACAGCCACGCTGAATTGGCTGCACTGAAATATTCTAGACCCTTTGGGGACTGGTGAAGGGCTTTGGGAGCTGCAAAAGTGGCACCTGGAGGCCCCATTTTCCCCATCCTGATTCTGCAGTGTGTCCTTTTTAACTGTAGGAAGAATTTTATAAGCCTCACAACAGCCTGTTCTACTAGTCTGCTCTTCCCGTTTTTGCAGCACAGTGGTGGGATTCTGTTAGTTGTAGTCCAAAAAAAGGTTGTGTTTCCAGGTCCTGAGGTTGAGAGGCGCCTTCTTGAATAGGAGGAAGAAGAAGCCAGCAGGGGGCGCTGTTGGCACAGTTTCTTGCTGTTGTCGCCTTCTTTTTAAAAGAATTTTATTAAACATTTTAAAAATACATTAAAAATTACAGAAATTTAAAAAAGAAATAGAAAATGGGAAATAAAGTACAATAAACATAAAAATTAAAATGTGCAACACAGATTTTTTTAAAAAAAAGAAGAGAAGAAAAAATGGACACCCGGTCTTTTGTTTGGTGGTTATATATGCATATAACATAGAATCATAGAGTTAGAAGAGACCACAGGGCCATTTAGTCCAACCCCTGCCATGTAGAACTACACAATCAAAGCACTCCGACAGATGACCATCCAGCCTCTGCTTAAAAACCTCCAAAGAAGGAGACTCCACCACACTCCAAAGCAATGTATTCCACTTCTGAACAGCCTTTACTGTCAGGAAGTTCTTCCTAATGTTTAGGTGTAATCTTTTTTCCTGTAGTTTGAGTCCATTGCTTCGTGTCCTAGTCTCTGGAGCAGCAGAAAACAAGCTTGCTTCATTCTCAATATGCTATCCCTTCAAATATTTAACATGGCTATCATGTCCCCTTTTAACCTTCTCCAGGCTAAACATAACTATTATTCATACTTCTCTTTTATTTTATTTATTTATTTATACCCCACTCTTCAGCCACAAGGCTATCAGAGCGGCTTACAAATTGTTTTAAGCAATAGCACATTTACACATCTACACTGCATTAAGCAGTTTCCAATGTGTGTTCGCTAATTGCCCCCACAAGCCAGGTACTCATTTTACCGGCCTACGAAAGGATGGAAGGCTGAGTGAACCTTGGAGCCCGCTGGAATCGAACTTGCGACGTGGTGACTTGCAGTACTGGCATTTAATCACTGCACATTGACATGTTCCCTTCTTTCAATAACTGTTGCTGTTTACCTTCTGAACCATCTCTAAGGTTAGGCCAAGAGCAAGTTTGTGTGTGTGTGTGACAAAGAGAGTAAACAAGAGAAAGAGAGCTAGAGTGAGCGTGGGAAGAGCAGATACTGTTTTCATGACAAACTCTGAATTTTGCTAGTGACAAACCGATTGGCTTTTCCAGGAAATGGAATCCGTGCGGTCAGATAAATGCCTCCAGATCTGTTTTCATTTGTTCCTATAATGAGCCACAAAACTTCATTAAGGGTCCATTTGGAGAGCTGCCCTTGAGGCTGCTGCTAGCTGATATTGGGAGGAGAGGTAGGGAGGATGCATGGAAGAGAAAGAGAGAAAGGGAAGGAAAGTTCTGCTTATTAGAGACTCAGAAGTTAGTAGATGAAAGGTTTTTGTGGTGTTTCCCCAGAGAGGCTAATTTTGTACTCGAAGCAGCAAGTAATTTTAGCGATTTTCTTCCTGCTGCCAGAAAGTCTTTGAAAACTGTACACTTTTTGAAGACTATTCACAATTCAGGATTTATTCTGTGCAAAATTTGTACAAAATTTTTATGCAGAAAACAGTATTTTTTGCAGAGGAAACAGCAGTTTCTTCACAGATTATTTATTTATTTGTTATTTACTTTGTATACCGCCTTTCCCCCCAGAATGGGACCCAAGGCAGCTTACAAAGACTCAATTAAAAAACATACACAATTTACAATTAGAATCAGAATCATAGAGTTGGAAGAGACCGTGAAGTCCAATCCCCTGCCATGCTGGAATGCCCAGTCAAAGCATGCCTGACAGATGGGCGTCCAGCCTCTGTTAAAAAACAAAGAAGGAGACTCCACCTCATCACCATTTAAAAAAAACAACAACAAAATTAGTTAAAACCTATAAGATGTTTCTGTGGAGAAATACTTTCTGTGCAGAAAGTGCTGTAGTGGTTTTTTGTGTAGAAAACAGGATTTTCTGCATGCAGCATAATATTTCTGCACAGAAAATGTTTTCTCTGCCAAAAAAAAAAGGATTTGAATTTTTTACAGAAAAAGTCCTGAACTGCAAAGATTCTCATCAGTTCGGGATTCTCCTCCTCAGGGTTTCTTAGCACTTGAGAAATATTTTTTTTACTATTTTTCAATATTTTATAATGTTTTTTTCTTCCCTAGTTTTTCTACCAGCCTTCCTGCTACATAATATCAAAGCTTCTAATATTACTTTTTGGGAATACAGTTACCAGAACATGGGAGCCCTGGATACTGAAAAAATACCTTTTCCAAGCCAAGATCCCTTTAGCTCAGGGTATGTGAGGCCCATGGGCCCTGTGTGGGTTGTGGGGTCCCATTTTTTGTAGCCTCTGAAGCACCGCTAGTCCCCAGACTCAGCTAATTTTTTTTAAAGACCAGCGAAAGCCAGCTCAAAGCCACTGTCAAATGTGGTGGTTTTGCTCCCATAATCACCCAAGTCCTCCCCAATGCAGAAGCCCCCCCAGTGCAAAAAGTGAAAATGAAGGCCAGAGGAGATGTCAGGAGCACCAGCGTGGCCCCCTTGGGGGGGGACAGTGGTGGAAAATGGCCCTTGCCCCTTCCTGCATTGTCCGCTCCTGCTTTAACTGGAGGTGTCAGGAAGTCAACAGGAATTCATAATCCCAGAGGTTGTCCGATGCCTGGGGTTCCACACATAGAGAACGTAGAGAATGCCATTTTTAGTGCCGTTCATATAAGTTTGCTGTTAATTTTGTTTATCTTTCTGTGTGCTGGTTAACAAATGTTTTGTTCCATGTGGAGAGGGAGTATAACGGTAACTATTGAAGTGGGCAAATAAGCCCACAGCTGTGACTCAGAGCCTGGGAAAAAATGGGTTGGATGTTTCTGTGGGGAAAAGGAGGTCTGGAGATAATGGTTAACTAATGATATTATAGCCTGCCTAATTTTGAGATTTCAGTATGCTTTTAATGTACTGTTTGCTGTTCAAGTTTCAATTCTGAGCAGCAACTCTGTATGGTTGCTTTCTGGATTTCTGTGCCAATACAGTTTTCTGTTTTACTCTGAAACTTCTGGTCACTGCATCTGGAAATGCCAGTACATGACAGAGAAGTCTTATGAGGGCTTTGAGCCCGAGTGCAGGTAATAGGTACGTGGCCATACAGGATGGCCTTGCCTCCAATATCCTCATGCATGCTGGGCCCCCTTTCTTGAGTGCCCAATGTCCTCCTTTGGAGCAGTTGCCTGGAGTGGTGTGAGGTCACCTTCTCTGGGCATCTTCAGAAAGAGGCTGGGCAGCTCCCTGCCTGGGATGCTCTAGCTGGAGATCTTGCGCTGAACTCTATGGTCCATGGGGCCTCTTTCAACTCTATTGTTCTGTGATTCTAATGAAATCTTTGCAGGATATCTGTTCCATTGCCCTGATTTCATTTGGGCATATTCTAGATCAAAGGAAACCCTTGCCTGTATGCAGTACAGCCATAAACATCTATTGGTGTGAGTAACATGACTGTTACTTTTATATTCTTATTTTGGAATATAGAATTGTAAAAGTTGGAAGGAACCCTAAGGGCCATCTAATCCAACCCCTTGCCAGGGCAGGCAGGAAGCTGCCACTGAAGTACCACTGGGAGGTCAGCATTCTTATTCTTACTATTCACCTGGCCTACAAATGTTTCTAGCAATTTACAGTTAGCATACAAATGATGACAACAACAACAAACACTTAGCAATAGTCTGAAGCAAATAGATAGAGATAGAGAGTGTTTGGAAACCTGATGACTCACCATTCCCAGTTGCATAGAGGTTTCTGTTCAGACATGCTGGGCTAGCTGTGAGCTAGCTGAGGGCATTCTAGGAGCTGTAGTCAAAATACCGTAAAGTAAATTTTCCAAGCTGTGCCGTAACTTCTATCATCCTTTCCTTATGTGGTGTCCTCCAGATTTGTTCAACCCCACACAGTCTGGAAGGCACCAGATTGGGAAAAGTTTAATTTTTAAATTATTTTAGGCACCTTCTTAGGCAGCTCTTCATTTTCTCTCAGGCTAACCAAATAAATCAGACAGCAAGGAGAGAAAGCAAAGTTGTGTTGTCTTGTATTAGGCAGCTCTCTCTCACACACAGAAAAGTATTAAGACATGAAGTGTGAACCATTGTATTGGAGAGAGTGCTTATTTGGCCATATTTGAAAGGCTGGCTTATTTTCTGTTTTGATAGCAAGAGAAGCCTTCACTGAAGCTGCCAGAGTCCTGGAGGGATATGTCACTACTGGGATCTACTTTGAAGAAGATGCCACAGCTCTGTATGTTGTTTGCTTGCTTCCTTTGAATTTCCAGTGGAATGGCGGGCAGGGGGAGAGGAAGAAGGGATCTAACAGCACCTTTGAGGCTATCTGGTTTACTTTAGCATGACCTTTTACAGATTTCAGTCTGCTTTTGCAGATGCAGTGGAGTACAAAAACTGGATTTATTTTAGCATGAGCCTTCATGGATTTCAAGCCATGCCATCAAGACTTTTTTTGATCCACCATAACTTGGCTTTATTTTAAAAAACAGTTGGAAGATTGGAATAAAAAGTTGCAGCTATTGTTTGGATAAAAAAAAACTCAACAACCATGAGAATTACAGATTCAGGTAGAGCTTCCCACAACATTTGGCCTGATGGCATCCTCCATGTTAGATTGGATCAACAGGAGTCAGTCTGCTAGTGAAGGTTGCCTTTCAGCTGGCCAGCCAGTGGGAAGGATTAACAGTTGTTTGGATTGCTCAGCAACTGCCACTAGAGAGTGTCAAAGCTATTTGCAGACTCATTATACATACACTATACTTTAAAGCTGGTTCATAAACTAGGAAGAAAATGCAAAAGAAGGGGGTGGTTGTGTGCCTTCAAGTCATTTCTGACTTACTGCGACCCAAAGGCAAACCTATCACAGGGTTTTCTTGGCAAGATTTGTTCAGAAGGGGGTTGCCTTTGCTGCCCTCAGAGGCTGAGAGAGTGTGACTTGCCCAAGGTCACCCAGTGGGTTTCCATGGCTGAGAGGGGATTTGAACCCTGGTCTCCTAGAATCCTAGCCCAGTACTTAAACCACTACACCACACAGTCTCTCTAAAAGAAAGGTTACAGTAAGTTATATACAATCCTTATGTGTTTCAGTGCCTTTATTACCCTCTTTAAAGTTATGTGAATCACCTGTGGAATTATTTTTGCTTCCTTAATACTGAACTGTAAAAGAAGGGCTACAGCTGAGTATTAAGGAGGCAAAAATAATGTGTCATCCAGATGTGCATGATTACAGCTACCACCATCCCCATGGTCATCATCAGATTGGCACCATAAGAGCACCACATTAGGTATTCACTTAAAGCGTGGGACCCACAACTGGATAAGACACACAGGCTTCTCACAGATACAGAAATAAGGGATCTCAGGGACAGCAGATTTCTTTGTATGCATGTACAGTATGACCCACGTATCCATGGAACCGGTAGCCCCGGTTTCACTTACCTGCTTTTGAAAAAAATATGTTCACTCTAGGCATTTTTTAAGTTCTTCAGCACAATTCTATGGCATGCTTCTGCCAGAAGTTTACCATAGAGTCACGCCGGAGGATCTAGAGATTCCCAGAGAGGTGTTCACTCTAGGCAGCTCTAGGTCCTCTAGTGCAACACTGTGGTATGCTTGGGCCAAAAGTTGTTCATTTCAGTAGGGTTCACTATTATCTGTGGTTTCACATTTCCACGGTAAATCCAGGAATGTTTCCCCCATGGATACGGGGTTCATACTGTATTATTATTTTTACTCCACCAGTTATAGGTAGTAAGTGCCATCTTAGCTGGTGGATGCCATCTTCCTTCTTCACACAGGATGGAATGCCCTGTGTGACCGGTGGTGGCTGGTGGCTTACATATCAGTGGGACAGTGAATCTGCTCTGGCTTTCAGCCTGAACTTCAATGGAATTATCCATGGAGCTTAACATAGGGTTCAGCATCTTAGAAATTTGGACTAAAATCCAGAGTGGCTTCACCTTTCCATTGTCATAGAAGCCTATCAAAGGACACTGGCTGCAATGTGTGTGCGTTCCATAAAAATAAAGACTGTGTGTGTTATTTTCTTGCTTCCAAAGTATTGTTTTATTCATTTGCAATGTATGAAGATTTAATTGATGATCCATTAAAGCTCATACAGTGATACAATTAAGACTTAAAATCCTGTGACAGCTATGATTTGGATGAATTTTTGAAATCTCTTTGGGTTTTTTTTCCTGCATTTTTCTCCAGTTCCCATAAATATAACGTACCTCTTCCAGGGCTGCTGTTTGCTAAGCCTGAAACTCAGAAGAGGAGCATTGTTCGCCTCTCAGAGTATAGTGCCTGGGACATTGTTAAAGCCATCCGCCATCAGCTACTGGAAAAGTTTGTGAGTAGTGTCTCAGCTTCTGGCTGACATGGAATGTAGCTTGTACATTGGGTTAGTTCAGGGCCTAGTTGACTGGGAGAAGATCAGCAGGTCTGGAGCTTCACTCCAGCAGATAAACCAGAACTTGGAAAAGTTTGGGGACCTATAACTCCCAGAATCTTTGCGCCACTATGCTCATTGGCTGTGCAGGCTGGGAGAATTTTCAGTCATCAGGGATGCTAATGGAAGAGAAGGCAAAGTCAAAGGTAGCTGAGGCCAACTGATTCTGGCTTTCCCCCCTCCTTCCTTCCTGTGACACCTCAGGTCAATAGGGCGATGAGTCCATTATGGGTTTTAATCCAAACTTTAAAGGGGCTTTTTCAAGGTGCCTGAACTATTTGGGGTATGGATCCACAAAAATGGGTAACAACTGCCTTGCTACATCGAGATTATATAGCAGTAAGTCTGCAATTCAAAAAGGATATTGACAAATTGGAATGTGTCCAGAGAAGGGCGACTAAAATGGTGAAAGGTCTGGAAACGATGCCTTATGAGGAGAGACTTAGGGAGCTGGGTATGTTTAGCCTGGAAAAAAGACGGTTAAGAGGCGATATGATAGCCCTGTTTAAGTATTTGAAGGGGTGTCACATTGAGGATGGAGCAGGCTTGTTTTCTACTGCTCCAGATACTGGAACACGGAGCAATGGGTGCAAGCTCCAGGAAGAGAAATTCCACCTCAACATTAGGAGGAACTTTCTGACAGTAAGAGCTGTTTGGCAGTGGAACACACTCCCTCAGAGCGTGGTGGGGTCTCCTTCCTTGGAGGTCTTCAAACAGAGGCTGGATGGCCATCTGTCAGGGATGCTTTGATTGTGTATTCCTGCATGGCAGGGGATTGGACTGGATGGCCCTCATGGTCTCTTCCAACTCTACAATTCTATGATTCTATGATTTAAAGGGGACATAGGAGGTCTGTCTATTAAATAACGAGACTGATACAATAACCCATCTTTATATGTATTACAATTCTAATGCTTGTCCCTGTCAATATACTCCCTGGTCACACTCACATACTGATGCAGTCTTGTTTTCCACTGGTTGAAGGTGTGGAGCAGATCAGTTTCTGTCCGCTGTTTCAGCACATCTGCCATTTTCTTCTTTACTGCATCAGTTGACTCAAAACGTGTTCCTTTAAGCACCAGTTTCAGTTTAGGGAAAATAAAAAAGTTGCATGGTGCCAAATCTGGTGAATATGGAGGATGATCAAGTGTAGTAATGCGTTTGTCGGCCAAAATCTACTTCACAGAAAGTGCTGTGCGAGCAGGCATATTGTCTCGATGAAGAATGAAACCATTTTCTCACTGTTCTGGCTTCCCCCCCCCCCCCGAGTCTCTCAGTTTTGTCAACATTTCCTTATAATAATGCTGGTTCACTGTTCTGCCTTCTGGAACCCATTCTGCCCAAATTACGTCCTTGATGTCAAAAAACCCTAATGAGCATGGCTTTGAATGTGGACTTGCTTTGAGGTGCTTTTTTCATTCTTGGTGATGATGGTGTTTTCCAGTGCATTGAGTGTTGTTTTGTCTCAGGATCTTAATGAAAGATCTAGGTTTCATCACAAATGATGATTTTTTTTAAAAAAAGGTTAGGGTCTGCCTCAAGCTGCTGCAGAATGTCACATTGCTTGACTTTTAAACTTAGCATTTCTCCAGCGCACAACAGACAACACAGTTGTTTTAAACGACAGCTGACAATTAACTGAATGGCCAAGAGTGTTGATGTTTGTCCTGCAGGTTCAGACATGTTCAGCGTCACCACTCAAATGTTCATAATCATTTCTCCCTGATTTGTCTGAAAGGGAGAAACAGTTTCGTTATTTAATAGACAGACCTCTTAATATTATAAACATTATAATGCTTGTTTAGAAAGGTCCTTTTCCAGTATCATGTTCACCTTTTTCTCTCCCTTCCTACTGCAGCCGGAAATTACTGTGGGAAACCTGCCGGAGTTCTTTCAGCTGGAGAAGCCCTTGCTCATTATGTTCAGCGATGGGGCCCTGAGCAAGAGGGACGAAGGAGAAATGAGGCGTTTGTCTGAAGGAGAGACCAGCAGAACCTTTGTTGCCTGCTGGTTGAACCTGTAAGAATGTGGGACACTCTTGTCTGCTTCAGTTTGGGGACACAATGCACACACTTGTGAGCTTTTGCTTTCCTGGCAGTTCACAGGCTGTATCCTAACATGAATTTTAAACTCACAGTAGCAGCTGGTGAGCACTGTGGTTGACCGGGGTGGAAGGCACACTGTCAGGGGGGGGAATGGAGCCAGAGGAGACTAACTTAGGTCTTGTCTAGACGGTAAAAAAAATACGAACAGTATGAGAATGTACGGCAATTTGTTCAAATGGCCATTTGCACAAATATGTGTCATTCACAAGGGGAGCATCAAAATCCATTGCAAAGTCCATGTGTGCTGCACCTGGGGCTTTCATATGGATTTTTAAAAAAAGTTTTGTACAACATGCAAATGTGCGATTGTTTGAACACCCAGGTTTGCACAAATATGAACAGGCAGTGCAATATGATTTGCTGGATGGGGGGGGCGGGGCTAGCAAAGAGGGAAAGCAACTACGGCCGCCATGTTGGACTTTCGGCTGAATGAGGGTCCGGTAAATCAATCAAATAGCGATTTTATACTCTTTTTAAAAATTCTTTCTATCTTTGTAAATACAAAGTGTTGCTTGTGCGCACCCTGGGAAACTGGTTTTTTTTAAAAAAAAAATTGGTGGCTGCAGATTTAAAATCGCGAGTAAATCACTCGCAGCCGCCATCTGCCTAGGGGGTCGTGCAGAGTTGAGGGGGCTCTTTTGGCCATGTAGGCAGGTCGCATCATTGTGAACGCCTGCTTTTCAGAACGTGTTCGTATTTTTCTCTCCTCATATAGACAAGACCTTATTTAGATTCATTCATTCATATGCCACCGTACTCCCAATAATGAGACTCAAGTCAGCTACCAACATATTTAAACAGTATGGATTAAAAACTGTAAAAAAATCATCAATAGAAGTAAAAATATGAAAGTCATTTTAAAAAAACAATTGCAAGTCACCCGCCACCCCTCCACCGTGATCCTTGGAACCGATATCCACAGTTTCAGTTATCCATGGCTGAAAAAATAGGGACACATACCATAGAGTCACACTGGAAAATCCATAGAGAGGTATCCTCTCTAGGAATTGCGAAGTCCTCCAATGCAACTCTATAGTATATTTGTACTGGAAGTCCTTTATTTTAATAGGGTTTGCTATTATCCGCAGTTTCACTTACAAATGGTATGTCCAGGAATGTATCCCCTGTGGGTATTGGGTGGGTGGGTAGAACCTGTAAGCAATTTAAAAAGTTTTAAAAATCAAACATTAAAAGCATTACAAACAGCATTGCACAGCATTAGACGTCTACCCCAGTCAGTTTCTAAAAGCCTGACAATATAAAAATGTTTTAACTTGCTGGCAGAAGACAACAAGGAGCAGGGCCAGCCTAACCTCGCTAGGCAGGGAATTCCAAAGCCTGGGAGCAGCTACCAAGAAAGCCCTCTCCGTCAAACGAGCCTGAGAAAGTGATGGGACAAAGAGAAGGGCCTCTCCAGAAGATCTTACAGCTCTAATGAGCTTATCACCAGGGACAAAAAAGTGAGCATTTACATGCACAGACATTCACTTTTCATAGAATCATAGCGCTGGAAGAGACCACAAGGGCCATCCAGTCCAACCCCCTGCCTTGCAGGAATACACAATCTAAGCATTCCTAAAGATGGGCATCCAGCCTCTGTTTAAAAACCTCCAAAGAAGGAGAGTCCACCACACTACGAGGCAGTGTATTCCACTGTTGAACAGCTCTTACTGTCAGGACATTCTTCCTAATGTTTAGGTGGAATCTCTTTTCTTTCTCTATTGTTCCCACCCTGTTCATTCAACCCACAACACAGCAGAGGGGCAGAAACATAATCCTTCTCCCCCAAATTAGGAGCATCTCTACTTTCTGCTGTTCCACTCTGTGTCTGGCTTGAAAACTGGACCGTTAGTTTATCCAAAAAGCGGAGCATAACTCGGGTGGTGTGTCACTTTGAGGAAAAAACATTATTTTGCAATATTTATTGTTTAATCAACAATATTATTGTTTATTAATAATTAATGAGTCGTCACAACTCATGTGACAACTGGGTAATCAAAATGTACAGTCATCCCTTCACATTCGTGGGGGTTAGGTTTCAAAGACCCCCGCAAATGTGAAAAATCCGCAAATAAGAAACAGCCCCCCAACCTCCCGAAAGTGGCAACGGGGCCTTCAGACGCCCCGTCGCTACTTTCCCCCCCACCTCCCCCGGCCTCCTGAAAGTGGCGATGGGGCCTCCGGCCCATTCAGAGGCCCCGTCGCTACTTTCCCCCCACCTCCCCCGGCCTCCCTCTGACTCATGGGTTTATTTTGGGGGGGGGATACCTCACCCACGAGTGAAGCAGGGAAAGATATAAAAGAGGTGGACTTACCTGCTGGAGGTAGAGGAAGGCTGGGGGGCACAGTAGGAAGTGTGGGAGCAAGGTGAGGTTGGAGACAAGGAGGCAGCCTGAGTTAGCCATGGAGCAGAGCATTTGTTGCCGGCTAGCCTAGAAGCGATTATGCGGGCAGCTCCTTGGATCCCAGACCCTCGGCTTCTTCCCTTCACAGCACTTACTCTCCCTCCCCACAATGCCATGCGCACGCACACACACGCGCATTCTTCCCCCTCCCTCTTTTGGCAGCTCCCCTATGCAGAGTTATTTAGGAGGGCTCCTTTGGAGAAACTGCGCGCGGTGCCCTGCGTTCAAACAAGAGGCCCACCTACCCACCACCTTACCCGGCCTTTCAGAGGTGGCTCTGAGGCTTCGAAGCCACAGAGCCCCCTCGGGAAGGCTGGGCAGCCACCCTCCCGCTCGCCTGCTGCCTTCCCCAGCCTCCCCGAGGCTGCTCCGTGGCTTCAAAGCCACGGAGCCCCCTCTGGAAGGCCAGGGAGAGGCCGGGTGGCTACCCTCCCGCTCGCCCTCCATCTTCCCTGGACTTTCCGAGGTGGCTCCAAGGCTTTGAAGCCTCAGAGCCACCTAAGGAAGGCTGGGGTGAGGCCAGCCTGCCCGCCGGCCACCTTACCCGGCCTTTCCGAGGCAGCTCCGGGGAAGCACGGCAGGCCTCAGGGGTGGTGGTGGCCAGGTGGGAGGGGTGGCTCTACCCCCCTCCTCCCTAAAGTGGCTATTGGGGCTTTGTAGCCCCACCTGCCACTTTCCTCCACCCTCCCACCCTCCCTAAAGTGGCGATCGGGGCTTCATAGCTGTGCCTGCAACTTTCCTCCCCCCCTCCCTAAAGTGAGGCTTTGAAGCCCGGATTGCCACTTTAGAGGGGGTGAGGTTGTGGGTGGGGGCGGGGGGGGGAAGGAGGCCTTACGGCCGCGTGTCAGTACAAATGGCTACGCGTGTCAGTGCTGACATGTGTGTCATAAGTTCACCATACAGGGTGAGTAACTGCACTGAACACAAGGTGCCAAACTTTGCCCCTATGTCTCATTGGCAGCCTGCAGGGGTACACTTTCATCAACCTGGAAGTGATGTGACCTCA
The DNA here is from genome assembly GCA_030847615.1 of Gambelia wislizenii. Taxonomy (NCBI): domain Eukaryota; kingdom Metazoa; phylum Chordata; class Lepidosauria; order Squamata; family Crotaphytidae; genus Gambelia; species Gambelia wislizenii. The sequence goes on along the minus strand of JAUMIR010000001.1, from coordinate 494,332,766 downwards.
TTTCCTGGTAGTGAGGTCACATGACTTCCTGTTTTGTTTTCAGCCAGTTTTTATTTATAGATTTACTTATATTTATTTTTAGTCATCAGCGCGCTTGCAGAAAGTGCGGGATGAGTCCTTCCTGAATCTTCGTTTGCGAAGAAAAGCCAGAGAGAGAGGGGGGGGGATTTGTATCCCACCTTTCTCCCAAGATCGGATTTGTGTCAGAATTTATGGCAGTGACATATGTAAAACTATTGCATTTTGGGCTCAGTTTGCACCGTTTGGGGCCTTTTGATGGTGTTAAATTGCCTGAAAAAATTCAATTAGGGGTGTGTGAAGGCTTTAGGAGGTGTCCAAGGATTTTGAGGGGTGTGTGAAAAAAATGGGTTGGTGCTGCACTTTCCCACTCAGGTTACACTTTCCTACCCCTGCGCTAATGGACCAGTCTCCATCATCCACTAGGAAATATTAGCAAGTATATTACTGAAGTACAGTCTGTTTAACAGCATCTGCCATGGACAAGGAGTTCAGTTTGGGTCCGTTTTTATGTTGGCAACAAGTGCCCTTTCAAAGGTGAGAACTGTTCCTATTTCCATTCACCACATACTGTTAATCGGCTGCTCTTTTAAACACAGCAAGAACACGCCTGTAGGCCGAGGAATTTTGAAGAGCTATTTCGGAAGCCCTGTCCCCCCTCTGCCGCTCCTCCTCTGGATCAACCTCCATTCTGGGGGCCAAGTGTTTGCTTTTCCATCAGATCAATCCCTTTCGGAAGCCAATGTCCTAACTTGGGTTGAGAAGTTGAAGTCTGGCCAAGAAATCCCGAGTGGTAAGTACGCAGTGATGTGCAAAGATACATTTGGTCTCATTCTTTTGTGCTGTGTGACACCTGGAGGGCAAAGTTGAGCTAGACAAATGTAAACATGACACATCTTGGATTTCGGCAGGCTGCTTTTGCTCAGTTGACAGGATGTTCTGTTTGTAAAATCTGAGATTTTCCTTTGTCTCAGTCCCTTTCTGAAGCTGGTGTCTGAGCTTGGATCAAGAATTTGAAGACAGAGCAATAAGCATGCAGAGATGTACAAAAATTTCATCTCTCGTTCCATCATGCTCTGTATTTTGGCAACCCCCAAAGGGTATAGTTGAGCTGGACCAGTTCAAACAGACCCACAACATGAAACTTCTCAGATTTCTGCAGTCTGCCTTTGGGTAGTTGGCAGGATGTTCTGTTTGTAATATTTGTGTTAAGTTTTTTCTTAACTGGCTGTCTACATCCAGTCATGCCCCAAGCTTACTGACAACCTGGCTTTCTTATAAGAAGTTATGCTCACATAGAGAAATTTTAACCCCACATACGCAGCTAAAAGGATACTTTTCTGGTAATAAAAAGAACGCAACCACCAAAGAGAAATTTCGCTGTTGCTCAACTCATGTGGTCTGAATGAAAAAAAAAATGAACCAAGGAGAATATCAACCTCAAAGAGTAGATGGTCCTTTAGAGAGCCTGAACCAAACTTTATCAGGCTTTATAAGTCACGACCAGCACTTTGGATTGTGCCTGGCCCAGTGGACCTGTGGTGATGAGAGAGTTGTGTGCCAACGAGTTTGTGATTGAAAAGTTTCTGAACATTTTTCAAAGGCAATCCCATGCAGTAGTCTCTGTGTGTGTGTGTGTGTGTGTGAATGTGTGTGTGCCTTCAAGTCACCATCGACTTATGGCCACCCCATGAATTTCATAGGATTTCCTTAGGGAAAGACTCCTCAGAGATGGTTTTGCCAGTTCCTTCCTCTGAAATATCACCTTACACAGCACCTGGTATTCCTTGGCAGTTCTTCTGGGCTTGAGGAAGGTTCTCCTTTTTGGACTGCCATTCCCAGAATAGCTGGCTGGGGGATTCTGGGAGTGACAGTCCAATAAGTCACCTTTTCCCATGCTCTGGAATTTCTAGCCTACAGCATTTGAGGAAAAGAGACCAAGGTCAGAGTTTGTTTTCTTCATGTCACCTGTCGACTTATGGCAACCCTTTGAATTTCCTAAGGTTGTCTTAGGTAAGGAATCCTCAGAGGTGGTTTTTCCAATTCCTTCCTCTGAAATATAGCCTACAGCACCTGGGTATTTGCTAGCAGTCTCATCCAAGTACATAGCAGAGCTGACTCTACTTAGCTTCCAAATCAGACAGGAGCTGGTGACTTTAGGGCATTGAGATGACATTACAGTAATCCAGATGTAATGAAGGCATGCCTGACTATGCTCAGGAATGGGCCCAGCTGGCATACAAGCTTCAAGCATGCCAACTTAAGGAACATATAACCCCCCTGTTGAAACAACTTCACTGGCTACTGGTTTGCTTCCAGGCAGAATTCAAAGTACTGGTTATGATCAATAAAAGCCTCTGGCTCAGGTTCAGTATTATTTGGAAGACTGTATCCTCTAATATGAACCTGCCCGAGTTTTAAGAACTTCAAAGGAGGGGCCTTCTCTTGGCCCCACCAGCCTCACAACCTCATCTGGTGAGGGACGCTGGAGAGGACCTCAGTGGATGCCTCCAGGCTATGGCAGTCCCTCCCATGGGAGGCTGAGTTGGCCTCTTCTCTGCTTTCTTTCCATGAGGAAGCAAAGATCTTCTTGTTTACCCAGACCTTTTGATGGTGAAGGTCTTTTAATTGGGGTGTTAACTGTATTTTCTGTCATCATCATCATCATCATCATGTCATAGCTGCCTTTTAAAGCTATTTTAAATTAATTGTTTTATACTGTATGACCCTCATATCTGCAGGTGATATGTTCCCAGACTTATCGTAGATACTGGAAACTGTGGATAATAGCAAACCCTAATAAAATGAACATCTTCCTACCCAAGCATACCATAGAGTCATGTTGTAGAGAACACCTTTCTAGGGATCTTCTAGGTCATTCACAACAACTCTATGGTCAGCTTCCAGCAGAAGCATATGATAGAGTTGTATTGGAGGACCTAAAAGATGCCTAGAAAGACCTCCTCCCCAGACACAGGCAAGTGAATCTGCCGGAACTGGTCTCACAGATATGGGAGTTGTAGTGTATGGTGGTTTATTTAATCACTTTTCATATATTATTTTGACTGTATTAGGTTTTAACTTATATTGAGAGCCAACCTGGGTCCCATATAGGAAGAAAGACAGGATATTAAATAAATGAGTGAGTGAATAATGCACTCCTAGCCACCATTGAAACTCAGGGCTGAGTCCAGAAGCCTACCCATGCTGCAATATAACTCCATTCACATAGCCTGAATCCTTTCCCCCGGTTTTGCCTTTCCAATTGACCTAGAACTCTGCTGCCTTTTCGCATCCTTAGGCAGCTGTTGCCCCAATTGTAAGCAGTGTGTCAACATCTGTTTTTTCCCTCCCCAGCTGTGTTGTCTGACAAAGACTGGAAGCCTCGCCTTCCTGCCTATGACTTCCTGAGCAAGATGGAGCCCACGCTGCCTGAATTTACCATTTACAGTGGGGGGAGTATAAGTAATGGCCCAGAGGAGATGGGAGAGAAGAAGGCTGGAGCAGCAATGAGGAAAGAGTCCATGGACGGAGCAGCCCAGGAAGCAGAAGTGGAGAAGGAGCTGCCGATCGGAGGGGACCTGCGAGGGACGGCTCCACGCCTGGCCGCCCGGGAGAAGCAGTCGAAGCGCCACGCAGAGTTGTGATGCTCCCTGGGAGCACACCAGAGACATGAATGGTTTTGGGAGCAAGAGGTGGACAGTGGGAAGTCTTCCCCTCAACTCCCCCCATGGCATTTTATATAGTACAACCCCCACGTTCACGGGATCAGTATCCACACATTCACTTACCTGCGTCCAAAAAATGTGGTCTAGATATTTTCTAGGTCTGCCAGCGTGATTCTGTGCTATGCATCTGCCGAACGTTGACCACAGAGTTGCACTGGAGGACCTAGACATTCCTAGGGAGGTGTTCTCTCTAGGACTCTCTAGGTCCTCCAGCACAACTCTATGGTATGCTTGTGCTGGAAGTCACTCATTTTAATAGGGTTCACTATTATCCATGGTTTGAAGTATCCACAGTAAGTCTGGGAATGTATCTCCTGCAGATATTGGGGTTGTACGGTATGTGATATAGGGTGTGTGTCAGAGATAGAGGCTGAAATTCTAGAATCTTTGAGTTGTAAGGGACCATAAGGGCCATCTAGTCCAACCCCCTGCCATGCAGGAATACCCAACTAATGCGGTCTCAAGAGATGGCCATCCAGCTTCTGTTTAAAGACCTCCAAAGAGAGAGAGTTCCATCACTATCCATGGCAACCCACTCCATTGTTGAACAGCTCTTACAGTCAAGAAGTTATTACTAATGTTTAAGTGGAATCTCTTTTCTTGTATTTGAATCCATTTACCTGTGTCCTAGTCTCTGGCGCAGCAGAAAACAACTTTGCTCCATCTTCTACATGACATCCTTTAAGGATGGCTGTCATGTTCCTTCTCTTTTTCTCTTCCCCAAGATAAACATACCCAGCTCTCTAAGTTATTCCTCATAAGGCTTGGTTTCTAGATTTTTCACCAACTTGATCAACCAATGATACTACAAGGAACCATGCCAGACATAGCCTTGAGAATATCAAAAAGGATTATGAGGCTCCGGGTAGGAAGCTGAAGGACCTGGATGGATCCTAATGAACAAAGATGACCTGGTTAATGGGGTGGAAGTGGCGGGATCCCTCCATGTTCTCCTGGAGTTTGTTATACAGAGGAAAGGGGAACCCAAGGGTAGTCAGACATGCCTTCTAGACTTTAAGAAAGCTGATTTCAGAAAACTTAGGGAATTACTGGGGGTGATCCCATGGTCAGAAATACTAAAAGAGAAGGGAGTTCATGATGGATGGGAGTTTCTTAAAAGGGAGATATTGAAGGCACAACTTCAAACAGTTCCAGTGAGGAGGAAAAAAGGGAGGTGTCTAAAGAAACCAGGATTGATGTTGAAAGAACTTTCAACTGAGCTAAGAATTAAAAGGGACATTTACAATAAATGGAAAAAGGGGGAAATCACCAAAGAATTATTCAAACAGCCAGCTTATGTAGGGGGGAAGTCAGAAAAGCTAAAGCACAGCTGGAGCTCAGGCTTGCTAGAGAGGTTAAAAAAATAAAAAGGGCTTTTTTGGGTATGTCTGTAGCCAAAGGAACAAGGAAATGGTAGGGCCATTGTGTGGAAAAGATGGTGAAAGGCTAACGGGACAGAGAAAAGGCAGCACTTCTTAACACCTTCTTTGCTTCAGTCTCCCAAAGGGAGAACAGTGCTCATCCTGGGGAAGATGGAGCAGATGATGCAGTAAGGGAAAATACAGCGCAGAATTGGTAAAGAGGTAGTTTAGGAATACCTGGCCAGTATAAATGAGTTCAAGTCTCCATGGCCAGATGAACTTCATCCAAGGGTGTTAAAAAGAACTGGCAGAAGTAATCTCAGAACCACTGTCAATAATCTTTGAGAATCCCTGGAGAACAGGAGAGGCCCCAGCAGACTGGAAGAGGGCAAATGTTGTCCTCATCTTTAAAAAGAGGGGGAAAGAAGACCCAAATAATTACTGCCCAGTCAGCCTGACATCAATACTAGGAAAGATTCTAGAGCAGATCACTAAACAGACAGTCTGTAAGCACTTAGAAAGGAATGACGTGATCACTAAAAGTCAACATGGGTTTCTCAAAAACAAGTCATGCCAGACTAACCTCTCTCTCTCTCTCTCTCTATATATATATATATAGGATAGAATTACAGACTTGATAGATGAAGGGAATGCTGTGCATGCAGGGTTTCCCCCCCATAACCAGGGAACCAATATCTGTGGTTTCAGTTATCCATGGCTGAAAAAATAGGGACACATACAGAGTTGCACTCAAAAATGCCTAGAGAGGCATCCTCTCTAGGCATCGCTAGGTCCTCCAACACAGCACTGGTATGTTTGTACAGGAAGTCCTTTATTTTAATAGGATTTACTATTATCTGTGGTCTCACTTATAATCAGTTTGGTTATAAGTTTGGCTCTTAACACTTGTTTAAAACTGATTCACCCTCTATGAATATTCATAGCTGAATATTACAAAATTTTTGAGGAAGATCTAATAGAACATATGCATGAAATGTTTAATAAAATAAAGGAGGAAGGCAACCCAGAAACTTGGGAAAATGCAGAGATAACGGTGATTCCAAAGGAAGGGAAAGACAATACGGAGGTTAAGAACTATCGACCAATTTCCCTCCTGAACGTTGACTATAAAATATACGCAACGATTTTAGCTAACAGATTGAAAGAAGTACTAAGGGAGTTTATACATCCAGACCAGAACGGTTTCCTCCCAGGAAGAACATTGGCGAACAACATAAGACTAACTTTAAGTATTTTAGAATACTACGAGAAAAACAACGATAAGAAAGCAGCCTTAGTTTTCGCTGACGCCGAAAAAGCTTTTGATAGTCTGAGATGGAAATTTATGAAAGCCGTACTGGTCGAGACTGGTGTAGGTACTGAATTTTATCAATGCATTGATCAGATATACAAAAACCAAAAAGCACAAGTGTTAGTGAATGGAGGAAAATCTAGTCCAATTAACATTCAGAGAGGAACTAGACAGGGATGTCCTTTATCCCCCTTACTGTTCATTCTGGCAATGGAAGTTTTGAACGGGCAAATCAGAGAGGAAAAGAAAATCCCAGGTTTAAGATTAAAAGGTCAAGAATATAAATTGTTAGCCTACGCGGACGATTTACTTTTAATAATACAAGACCCAATATCCAATACGGGAAAAGCATTCAAAATGATAAAGGAATACGGGAAGATATCAGGCTTCAGAATCAACAAAGAAAAAACAGTTATGTTAACTAAGAATTTAACAAAATCGGAAGAACTTAACCTAAGAGATAAATCAGGCTGCAAGATCGAAGCTAAAGTAAAGTACCTGGGCATATGGTTGACTATAAGGAATAGACAATTGTATGAAAACAATTACAAAAGAGTATGGAACCAGATTAAAGAGGATTTCAAAAGATGGCAAAAATTGAATCTAACATTATTAGGGAAGATTGCAACGATCAAGATGAACATCTTACCAAGAATGATCTTCTTGTTTCAAAATTTGGTAATATTAGCTAACGAGAAACCTTTGCAGGAATGGGTGAAAGACCTAAAGAATTACATATGGAACGGACGTAAACCCAGAATAAAATGGACAACACTAACTAACGTCAAGGATAAAGGAGGGACGGGTCTTCCAGATCTTAAATCATATTACATGGCCTGTGGAATAAATTGGGTTAGCGATTGGATAAATCTAAGAAATGAGAGAATAATAAACTTGGAATGCGGAAACCAGAAATTCGGAATTCATGCGTATCTTTGGTACGACAAAGTAAAAGTAGACAAAGAATTCGCAAATCATACTATTAGAGGGCCTCTATTGAGAATTTGGAACAGGGTAAAACGGAAATTTTATAACAACATTCCCCTATGGGTATCGCCTGTGGAAGCATTCCAAAGAAGATGGACAAAAAAAGAAGACTGGATGACCTACAATGATTTGACAAAATGGTCCAACGGAGATTGCTGTTTAAAAACAAGAGACGAATTAAACACCCAAGGATACAACATGCAGTGGCTAACACATGCTCAACTAACACACAGATTTAGAGAGGATAAGGTAACATATGGTTTTTCAAAGGTGAAAAATGAAATAGACACGATTATTTGTGAACAAGGAAGAGGTAAAATATCCAAAATTTACAAGTTACTGCTCGAAAGAGAGTTAGAAAAAGATCTGATAACCGAGTCTATGATAAGATGGGCCAGAGACATAGGAGAAGCTATTAGTTTGGCGGAATGGGAGTGTGCCTGGAAAAGAACCAGTAGCTTTACAGCAAATCAAGACCTAAAGGAAAATTTCTTAAAGATAGCCAACAGATGGTATCTAACACCAGTAAGGTTAAGCAAAATATATAAATCAAACAATAAAAAGTGTTGGAAATGCGAAAAGGAGGTGGGATCCCTATTCCACATGTGGTGGGGTTGTAAAAAGATAAAAAGATTCTGGAAAAAAGTGCACGGGGTCATACAAAAGATATTTGGAGTCATGTTCATATTAGATCCTAAGCTATATTTGTTAAATATAACTATGATACTAGAGAAGCAGATAGAGAAAAAATATTGGAGGGTGATGCTCTATTTAATAACGGCGGCTAGATTAAAGATAGCTTCGGTTTGGAAAACAAAAGATGCGCCAAACATAGATGAATGGTTGGATAAGTTGACGGAGATGGAGGACAATGATAAACTGTCACGGATAATAAATAATGGTAAGATAGAGGAAGTGAGAGCGGAATGGAAATACGTTACTGATTATTTGAATAAAAGAGCGAGAACCTAGGCGAGGGTTCAAGAAAGTTACAAAAGTAAAAGAGTAAGATTAGAAAATATGGCAAAGTACACAAAATGAAGAAATAAGCTATAAGGTATATAAGTGAGATTGATAATGCAAATAAGGACCAAAGACAAAGAAAGAAGTGAAGTTGAATAAAGCCTTTGGGTTCGTATTCTAGGGAAGTCAAGAGGGAGGGTGAGTAAACACGGGAAGTATTTAGAAGAAGGAAGAGAAGATATAGGAAGGAAAAAGCTTGACGGAATGTATTATAGGTATTATAATAGTATTATTATAACGTACTATAAGCATTTCTCTCTCTCTCTCTCTGGCTTTTCTTCGCAAACGAAGATTCAGGAAGGACTCATCCCGCGCCTTCTGCAAGCGCGCTGATGACTAAAAAGGCCAATCCGAGATAAACAAGTCCGGTTGCAAAAAGTGCAGCAGAAGGTCTCCTTGGGTGATGTTTTTGGGTTGTGATTCTTTCTGCGTTGTCGTTTCTCTTCAAGACTTGTTCGTCGTGAGTTCTCAAATAAGGCTGCAGCATTGTGGATAGTGCGTCTCCATGCCTCCCGATGTGAGGCCAGGGCGGACCACCGTTGGTGATCAATCTGGCCAAGCCTGAGATGTTGTTTCAGGGAGTCCTTGTATCGCTGTTTTGGAGCGCCCCTCCCACGCTGACCCGTGGCGAGTTCACCGTAGAGTAGTATTTTTGGGAGGCGATGGTCCTCCATCCTAGAAACGTGCCCTGCCCAGCGCAGCTGTGTTCTCAATATCATGGCCTCAAGAATGTAAGAAACATGGTGATGGAAATTTAAAAATGTTAAGATTATGAAAGACGTAAGATTATGTACTAAGTAGAATGTAATAGTACGCATGTATAATGTATGAAAATGTATGAAGCTTCTTAATTAATAAAAAATAAAAGTTTTTTTAAAAAAACTGATTCACCCTCCCACTCCCACTCACAGAACTGGATAAGAAAACAGGAAGTCAAGCCGAATGAGATAAAAATAGAAGGATTACTCTTGGCAAGAGAGGATGACAAATAAAACCTGGAGGTAAGATTTTATGTTATGGCTTTAGTATGATACACTCACCTCACCAAGCGGTGTTGCAGTGGTTCATCCTTGGCCTAACAGGAGCCATCTCATCCCGATGTGCATGCATTAATTGTATTTGTATACCATTCATTATAATAAAATCTGTGTCCCATGGACAAAGCATGAGCCCAAAGCTGTTTCTGTGGCCCCTGTAAGTTCTTCAAACCATCCCTTTTCTTCCCAAAAAATGCCTCCAGGAGAGACCATTCACTTTTTAAACAGATTGTAGGGTTCTCTTGCACTGGGCATTGTTGAGTTCTTTGGAATTGATATGTTCTAATTACAACGAGCATGGTTTTATATACTTTTTAAAGCAAATCTGAAAGCTTATTTGGGCTGTCCCAAAAGCAGAAGGCAAACTGGAGAGTGAATCTGTTTGGCCATGTTGTGGAGAGAGAGAAGCATATAGGCTTTTGGTATCCCTCAAAGTTGTATGCAGGTTGTGTAGATTGCTGGGATTACTAAGGGTTCTTTATGATCTGGTATGGGAGGAGGTCTGTATGGGCGACACTGCAGAGTGCGCCACTGTGGAAGGCCAGTCTGAATATGGTGAAAGAGCTGTGGGGCAAGAGGATGTTGACTTTTAAATGACAATTTGCAGAATTCACATCTTAGTTCAGAGTGTGGGAAGGTTCAGCAATTTCATCAAGAATACACTATTTTCCAGACTTCCCAGCCGTGGTGAACAAGACTCCTGTGATTATTTAGGATTCAAAGCAAGCTGTGATATACAGTAGCACACCCATATCCATGGGGGATTGGTTCCAAGGGGTTCTGTAGATAATAGTGAGAGCCCCTCCCCTGTCGCCACTGCCACTACTGGAGCCACCCCAGGAGGTGAAGGGAGAAGGGAGGCGAGATCTCCTCTCCTTCTCTTCCTTCGCCCCCCCAATCGCCTCTTCTTCCTTCATCCCCCCCCTGTTGCTACTGCCACCATCAGAGCCATCCTGGAGGGGGAAGGGAGGCGAGATCTCTCCTCCTCTCCTCTCTTTGCCCCCCCCCCCGCCACTGGAGCCATCCCAGGGGGAGAAGGGAGGTGAGGTCTCCCCTCTGCCCTCCCCCCATCATGATTGTTGCTACTGGAGCCATCCTGGGGGAAGAAGGAAGGGGCCATCTCCCCACGGATGGTGAATCAGTGGATATAGGGGTGCTTCTGTACACTCTTCTTGAGACTCAGTAGCTAGAAGCTTCAGGGTTAAACAGTAAGCTATATTACTAACAAAAATCTAGAGTGGACTGTACAACATTGGTGCTTCAAATGAAGCTCAAAGGAACAGCAGTATAATAAAAAGTATTTACAATCAACCAAAATCTGGTGGGCACCCGATTCGTTGGCTACCCAAATGTCTGCCTCCCCCTTCCACTGTAGTATCCTCCCAACTATTTGTTCCCACAGAACTCATCCTCTTTTGGAACATCAATTTGTTACTACTTCAAAGGAATGCAAGATGTCAAACACACACAGCAGAGTGCACATAGTTAATGGTGGAAAAGGTAGATTTATGACCAGGTCCTGACAACTATGCAGGTGGGACAGAGTACAGGAGCTTTTCTACAGTCTGAACTAGGATATAGATCCTGACCTAGTTTGTCTTCTTGCAGCAAATAAGACAACACAAGATCCCCCCTGCCCTGCTGTCAAAGGGTGAGATTTATTTGGTTGATTTACCCAAAGGGTAGTCACCAATGGCTCCTCTTCATCCTGGAGGGGAATGACCAGTGGGGTGCCACAGGGTTCTGTCCTGGGCCCAGTGCTATCCAACATCTTTATCAATGACTTGGATGAGGGACTAGAGGGTATGCTTATCAAGTTTGCAGATGACACCTAATTAAGAGGGATAGCTAATACCCTCTTAATCAGGATCAGATTCCAAAATGACCTCAACAGGTTAAAAAGCTGAGCCAAAACTAACAAAATGGGGAGAAATGTAGGATACTACACTTGGGTAGTAAAAATGTAATGCACAGATATAGGATGGGTGACACCTGGCTTGATGGCAGTACATGCAAAAGGAATCTAGGAGACTTCGTGGACCACAAGCTGAACATGAGTCAGCAGTGTGATGCAGCATCTAAAAAAGCCAATGCAATTCTAGGCTGCATTAATAGGAGTATAGTGTCTAGATCAAGGGAAGCAATAGTGCCACTCTATTCTACTTTGGTCAGACCTCACCTGAAATACTGTGTCCAGTTCTGGGCACCACAATTCAGGAAGGATATTGACAAGCTGGAGCGTGTACAGAAGAGGGTGACCAAAATGGTGGGAGGTCTGGTAGCCATGATGCTCTATGAGGAGTGGCTTAGGGAGTTGGGCACGTTTAGTCTGGAGAAGAGAAGGTTAAGAGGTGACATGATAGTATTTGAGGGGATGTCATACTGACAATGGAGCAAACTTGTTTCTGCTGCTCCAGAGACTAGGACACGGAGCAGTGGGTTCAAACTACAGGAAAAGAGATTCCATCTAAACATTAGGAAGAACTTCTTGATAGTAAGAGCTGTTCGGCAGTGGAATGCACTGCCTGGGAGTGTGGTGGAGTCTCCTTCTTTGGAGGGTTTTAAACAGAGCCTGGATAGCCGTTTGTCGGGAATGCTTTGATTGTGTGTTCCTGCATGGCAGGGGATTGGACTGGATGGCCCTTGAGGTCTCTTCCAATTCTATGATTCTATGACATTTTGCGCATTTCTGAGACTGGGTCTTACACATTTCTCCATATGCACAAAATCTAGAATGGCAAGAACCTTTGCTTCATTGAATAGGCTATTAAAGAGTGGTAGCTTTCAACAAGTTGTTTGCATCTTGTTGCACTACACTGTTATAGTGCTATTAATCCACTTTAAATTCTGTGGCTGCCTCCTGTGGAATCCTGGGATTTGCAATTTAGGGAGGGGCATTTAGCATTCTCAGCCAGAGAAAGCAAGCCAGCATACTTTTATTACACCAAGCAATTCATAATATTTTGCCTTGGTTGTTGGTGTTGAAAAACACCACCAACAGCAATCTTAAAATGTTTTCTTAGAGTAGAATTTGTAAACTAGAAGGCAAAATTATGTGTAGAGTACAGAAAATTACGTACAATCCTCCTTCCACATTTGTGGGTTTCGATTTTGCAGATTTGCTTATTCACAGATTCTTTGCCCCACCTCTGCTGCTGCCCTATGCCATTTTTACCACGTTGACACCAGTGTCACTGGGAGGAAATCAAACTGGCAGGCTGGCTGGGCCTATTGCGCATACATTTGCGCATTTGCTCACTTACTCATTCGCACAGGCTAGCAGAAAGGAGATGGACTGAGGGGATTATGAGGAAGGGGAGTGTGTGCATTTGCTCACTCAGGCAGGCAGGGGATGGGATGAGGGGAACCTAAGGAAGGAGGGTGCATGCGCGTGTGTGTTTGCTCCCTCAGGCGGGCAGAAAGGAAGAAAAGGTTGCAGAAGCAGCACCATCAAGCTTCAAGTCGTTCCCCCCTGCTGCGCCCTCCCACACAAGCCATTTTTTCTTCTTCTAGTACCTCTTCTCTTGGCCTGTTCAATGAGGGGAAACAGGAGCACCAGCGCATCTCCAGCCTGCCAGCCAAGTACTGGCAAAGCTCACAAATCTTAAACAGGTTCTCAAATTTGAAAGCTTTTTTTCCCTGCCGCTGCTTCTCCCCCATTGCCACGTGCACTTAATTCCTGCTCCAGTCAGTCAGTCTGTCCCAAAATGGGGCCACTCTGAGCTGCAGAAACAATGCTGCCCACCCAAGCCTCGTCAGAGTCCCCTACCTGCTGCTGCCTCTGCTAGCGAAACATGGCCATATGAGTGAGTGCACATGTAAAGAGCAGGAGTGAGCGCCTGGTGTAAAGGGCAGGAGACACCACCACACAAGGCTGCATGGCAGTTTTAAGGGACCCTGAAAAGAGAGATTTCATGGACCCTCATCCTCTCCATCCCCTGCTGCCCCCCCTTTTCTTCATTGCCCCCCTGGAGTTTTCCACCACCCCCAGGGGGGCAGTTCCACCCACTTTGGGAATCACTGGGTTAGGACAATGGTTTTCCAGCATGGAACTACAACAGAGACTGGTTGAGGACTAGTGGAGCAATCCATCCCAATTCCATTAACCTGTTAACTCACCTGTGCAGACTTTCGAGTCACCTATGGAGACCAGGCTAAGGGCTTAACTACCAAAGCTAAAGCTGATACGGTGTTCACCCGGTGTTATTTTCCCAGTTGAAATTGCATTGCATCTTCCCGCTCAAAGTCACCTTTTCCTCTATTCTTCTCCTCTTGTGGAAGGACATTGGGGAATGCAAACTACCCCTGCTTCCAACACTGGCTGGGGGAATTCTGGGAGCTGTAGTCCAAAAGAAAGTAACGTTCTCAAACTCTGCTAGTGATACTATGATGTTAGCCACCTTGAGTCCCATAGCTGGGAGGAAGGTGGGATTAAATTAATATTATTGTTGTTGTTGTTGCTCCTCCAGTAGAGCATTATACCAGGGCCTGGGCTTGGACAGGGCTTCTGTTAGAGGAATCTGCCAAATCCCCACTACACAAATAATCCTGTTTAAACTGGATTATTTGCCATACCTCCTCGCTATTGAATCCTGGGATTTGTAGTTTTTCAAGGTCTTTAGCCTTCTCTGCCAAAGAGTGCTGGCACCTCACCAGGACTACAAATCCCAGGATTCCATAGGAAGGAGACACAGTAAATAATCTAGTTTCATACTGGATTATTTGTGTTGTGCAGATCTGGCCCAAATCTACACCGAAAAGTAAAAAGTTGGACTAGATCCCATTGGTGTCTCCTTGTTAGTGTGCTTACATACTGGATCCTAATTATCTCTTATTGTTTAAAAAATAAATATAAATAAGGGAAGGGGAAATCAGCACTGACAGAGCTCAAATGTTTGTTCCATAAACCAGCTGTTTGCTTCTGTTGATATTTCTTTGGCCTAAAAGCAATCCAGAGTGGATAACTGAGCAGCTGACTTATGTCCAATATTTTTGGCTGGCACTGTTGAAACCTCCTTGATGGAGAGCTCATTCTTATGGGAAAGAGGACCCGTCAGTTCATGGGGACCTGGTTCCGTACAGCCAGGGTAATGTTACATGTTTGTACATTAGTTGGTAAAGTTATAGTCAGTGTTGGACTGACCAGGGTGTCAGTTTGTGGGCCCCTGTAGGCCTCTGATGAAGTGGGCCCCCTTAAACATTAGACAATATGTTAAAAATGTTAATGAGCTTTTAGTAGCTTGAAAATATAATAGAACTTCCAATATTATTATTGTATGCAACTAAAATTTATGTTGTATTATGGGCCGCCGGGCAGGAGGCGTCCTCTGTGCAGAGTGAGTCTGGGCATCTGTCCTCTCTGGCCTGGGCCAGTGGATCGGGACCCTCAGGCAAACTTTGTTTCACGTGTGCAGAGGCCAGTGGGTAGACCAGGACCCCCGTGGGGTGGAGGCTTGCACTGGTAGGCCAGGACCCCCCACCATTCCTCCCCCCGGAAGCAAGGGGTGATGCTGGTGGGTTCCCCACAGGGGGGGGCAGCAGCCCCTCCCCTCCTGGAGTGTGGGTAGATGGGGCTCCCCTCCAGTGGGCCCCCTTTGTCTCCTGGCAACCAATATTTTTAGACCCAGTCCACCACTGGTTATAGTTTGGTGGCTCCCACATCAGTGGAAGGGTGAATCAGCACTGGGTTTTAGTCTGAACTTTAAAGGAACTTTCCAGGTGCTTGAACCTATTTTGGGGATAGTTTGTTTGGCACCTTGGATATCTTCTTCATAGTTCAGTCTAAAACCCAGCATGGATTGAATGTCCTACTGATACAAGAGGTTGCCTGCTGCCCTGACATCAGCAGGAGAGAATGCACCATTGCAATCCTGAAAGGCAAGAATACTCAGAGGTCTATCCCATTTTAGCAAGGGTGAAAACAGCAATGAGAGCTCCTCCTTCAGAAGTTGCCACTGTTTTTGCTGGGCCCTGCTCCTGTGCTGTTTAGGCAGCTTGATGGGCCAGTGTTAACAAGTGATGCTTATGTATCTATACTAGGAAAACATCCTGCTGATGATTTCTGTGGATCTGGCTGCTTTTACTGTTTTTATTTCGTAACGCAGCCTGCAACAAAATGTTGCAGTTTAGGGTGTGCTCTTGATGTTACCAAGCCAGTGAGTGATGCTTTCTGTCAGGAGATGCTACTTCAGTCCCATTTCCAACCCAGTTGTGTTTCCCTCCTCCTCCTTAACATTCAAATCAGAATCCAATGTAATAGGGCTATTTTGGGGGGAGTGGGTGTCCCCCTGTGGAGGGGTACCCTCAAGGAGTTGTGTAATTTTTGCAAACTTTGGGTTCTCTGTATCTACTAATCCAGGAAATATATTCAGGGGTAGCTGGGTTGGCCACATGGCAAAAAACAACAAAATGCAAAATCCTAGGGGCCGTTTACACGATGAAAATGTCCTGGGAAGAATTCGTGTCGATCCCTGGCAGTTTACACGTACATCGGGTCGGGTACGTGATTTTCGGAAGGGGGGCCACCTTTTATCCCTCAACCTGCGGGACTTCCAGTCCCGCAGGTTGTGCCGTTTTTTAAAAAAGTCACTGGAGGATTCGGAAAATCGGAAATGTAAACAGCGTGGGACAAAAAGTCTCGGTACTGGGATGACCGGAAATGGTGACTGGGGGCGGGCTTAGAGCTCAGAGACCAGAAAAGGAGGGGTCAGTCACCCGTTCAACAGATCCAGCCTCACCAGCCGAAAACAAAGGCATCCCTTCCAGCTGCATGAAGGTTGATGTGTGTGTGTGCGTGCGCGCGAATGTACTCAATCACCTTTTTAAATGGATTTCTACACTGCATGCTACAGAGAGATCGTGGTGGGCAGATCCTCCCTGGTTCTGAACAGAGAGATCGTGGTGGACGGGCACAGTAAGATATTCCAGCCTCTGAGCGAATGAAAATCCCTTAAATTTCCCCTCTATGTCTGTGTGTTTCAAAACAGCCTGTTTGTAGCTGGTTTGAAGCATGAACTCTGCAGCTAATCTGTGTTGTAAGGGTTAACATTTTACAGAGGCAAGGGGAATACGATGCCTCCCCTCCCCTCCCATCCCCCTCACTCGGCTTGATTTCAAATGGAAAGCATTCTTTCGTTCCTGCGTCTGAGTGAAAGATCTCAGTCTGGATCTTTAAAAATGCTTTCTGCCTCTTCTGAAGGGGTTAAAATGTTCAAGAAGCAAAGGGGGAATAACAAACCTCTGCCCCCCTCTCTCTCTCCCCCCCCAGCCAGCCAATAGCATCGCTCGTGGCACGGAACTCTAAGGGAAGTGCGTCACCGAGGTTGTGAAAACACGAGTAATCGCATCTTTGATTGACAGCCAAAAAAAAATTTTTTTTAAACCTAAACAAAACCGGAACTATGGACGTGTAAATATCAGTCACAGGACCACACGGGATATCCATATCAGAGACATAAATCGTATAAACAGCGAGGGGCGGATTCGTGATCACTTTGTCCCGGTAGGCAACGCGACAATTTCTGTCGTGTGACTGGCACCCTAGACTTTCCATGGATACTGGAAACCGCAGATAACAGCGAACCCTATTAAAATAAAGGACTTCTGGTAAAAACATACCATAGAGTTGTGTTGGAGGACCTAGGAGATGCCTAAAATGATGCCTCTCTAGGTATTTTCCAGCATAACTCTATGGTGTGTGTCCCCTATTTTGTGTCGCATGGATATTGGTTCCTCAGATATGGGAGTCTGAACTTTTTTAGATTCTGTATGCCGCCTCGAATCCCACAATGGGAAGAAAAAGACAGGATATAAATTAAATGCATACATACATACATACATACTGTGTGTTTTTACTTTCTCCGGACCCGGTAAAGATGGCCACCACCAACACAGCTATAGTTTCCAGGACAGATAATTCAATACATACCAAGTTAGGGCAAGATGAATGGTAGCACTAAAACAAAATGATTCTAATGCTTAACTAACATAATATTGCTAAAGCTCTTTAAACATTTTGACTAGAATTCCTAGATGATGATGGTGGTGGCTCAGTGGAAACCGGTAAAAATCAGTTTCTGAAATGTCACATGAGACTAGATGTGACACATGATCAGTGAGAAAGGAGAGGGGAGGGGAGGAGGGGAGGAACGAAACCAGCAAGATTTCAAGAAGGAGACCGAATGCAAACCCGTGAATATGCAGGTATGAAAAGAACGGGCAAGTCTTGATGCTTCCTGAGATTCTTTCCCCCTCTGGAGACACCCTCAGTAATATGGTGCCATTAAAGTACAGGTCGATCCCCGTATCCACAGATTCGGTATCCACGGTTTCACTTATCCACATCTGAAAAGATATATTCTCTCTAGTCCTCCAGTCTGATTCTATGGTTAACGTCTGGCATTTGTCTCATTGAAACTAATAGGGTTCCCTGTTATTCATGGTAATATCCACAGTGGGGAGGTGTCTTGGAACATATCCCCCACGGATACTGGGGTTGACTTTTACCAGACTCACCAGACACGCCGGCCAACATTGTGCTGGTTAGAACCAGCTAAAGTAGATTCAATGAATGGTGCCTCAACACATAGGCAAAACCAACTCTCTCAGTGGGTCTACTCTAGTTGAGATGAACCATAGGATTTATGCCAATGCTCTTAAAATAATTTAATCTAGAACAGTTTGAGGAAGAAAAGTTTCCTTTCTTCTACCTCACACCCTTCATTTCCACCCTCTAAAAGCCTCTCCAGAAAGTTGGAAGTGTGTGTCTATGGGCCTTCAAGTTGCCTGTCAACTTACAACGACCCCATGAATTTCATTGGGTTTTCTTCAGCAAGGAATCCTCAGAGGTGGTTTTGCCAGCTCCTTCTTCTGAAATCCCTACAGCACCTGGGATTCCTTGGCAGTCCTTCTGGGCTTGGGGAAAGTTCTTCTTTTTGGACTGCCACTCCCAGAATCCCCCAGCCGCTGGCTGGAGGATTCTGGGAGTGACAGTCCAAAAAGGCACCTTTCCTCATGCTCAGGAAATTCTAGCCTGCAATATTTGAGCAAAAGGTACCAAGGTCAAGTCTTGTGTGTGTACACACCTCCTATTATGTGTGTGTCTGTGTGTATGTACATGCCTTCAAGTTGTCTGTCAATTTATGGCAACCCCATGAATTTCACAGTGTTTTCTTCAGCAAGGAATCCTCAGAGTTGGTTTTGCCAGTTCCTTCCTCTGAAATAGAGCCTGCAACACTTGGAATTCCTTTGCAGTCTCCCATCCAAGTACTAATCAGGCCTGACCCTGCTTAGCTTTCAGGATCAGAAGTGGAAGACCTCATCCCAAACAATGTGGGCTGGGTGGGTATTTCAGGGGAGAGGGGATGGGTAAAAATTCTTAAGTTCTCCAAGGATTCAAGCCATATTATTTTGCTCTTTTGACAAAAGTCCCCATTCAAAGGGTTCTGAGCAAATTTAGCCCTCATGAAATAAGAGTAAAAGGCAACTGAGTAAAGAACAGGAAGCAGAGAAGGTCAAATGCTCACATCCCATAATGAAGGGCTATAAACACTGTGGAGTGACTTGTGTCCTATTTCCCAGGAAAGCAGGTGTGATCAAGTCCTTGGACAGAGATCAAATGCAAGGAGGGTTTCAGATATAGAAGTGTTACTTTTAACACAGTTTTATTGAGAGCCCCAAACTTTAAAAATCTGAGGAAGTCTTAAGGAAGTTCTCTATACCAAGCATGTTTTCACATGCACAGACCTTTAAATGCATCAGGGTCAGGTGATTTATTTATTCATCTATTTAGTGTCATCAGTATATGTCACGTTAGCGCACTAAACCTCTGAGCATATTAAGAGGTTTAGGCAGCAAAGAATTTGTAGCATAGTCTTGTTTCTTCAGGCAGAAGAATAAAAGGCAGACACAGCTTTATACCTAAGAAACTATTTCATTTTACTAGAGCATAAATAAAGAAATATCTTCAATAGTACAGAGCACATCTTCATAGTACAGAGTTTCAAAACAGGACTGAACATACATTTACAGAGCTTCATAGGATATCGAATCCTTTTAGCTTTATAGAGAAAGATAAACATTCCCTGATACCAAAGAGATAGCATTCCCCAGACTTCAGGACTCCTATCTCAAGCTCTGAAAGTCATATTTGACAAAGTCATTAATCTCAATATACAAGCTAATTCTAGCAAGCTTTTGCACTCATTTCTGCACCCTATATTACACTGCAGCTCTTTACAGCATAAATCTACTAACAGCATGTCCCATCATCCATGACAGTATATACGGCACTGTACAAAAAAAATAAAACAGACAGAGAGCCCTGCCAAAGGCATACAGTCTATTTTTTTTAAAGTAATATAAGAGAAGGAAGGGACTAATACAAATGTAAAAACCAATCCAATCCAATCACAGAAACTTGTAGTGCAAATACATGTTGGCTGGTATCCTGATGGTTGTTTTATGAACACATATTCATTCCAGACTCATGCGGCTGTACTTTTTTGTCCATGACATAACCGTTAATGTCTGTACAGGTATACCTCAGTTAACAAGTCAATGTGTTCCTGGGCATGACCTCTTTAACAGAACATTTGGGACCCGAGGCAGAGATAACCTGGAAAGAAAAGAGATTTGTTTCCTGTACTGCAAAAAAGAACAGTTGAACAGGTTTCAGCCAAACTTTTTGCTTCATACTAACAACATGCACACATGTTCAATAGAAGTCTCTCTCTCTCTCTCTCTCTCTCTCTCTCTCTCTCTCTCTCTCTGGCTTTTTTTTGCAAGCAAAGATTCAGGAAGGACTCATCCTGCGCTTTCTGCAAGCGCGCTGATGACTAAAAAGGCCAATCCGAGATAAAAAAGTCTGGTTGCAGAAAGTACAGCAGAAGGTCTCCTTGGGTGATGTTTTTGGGTTGTGATTCTTTCTGCGTTGTCGTTTCTCTTCAAGACTTGTTCGGCGTGAGTTCTCAAATAAGGCTGCAGCATTGTGGATAGTGCGTCTCCATGCCTCCCGATGTGAGGCCAGGGCGGACCATTGTTGGTGATCAATTTGGCCAAGCCTGAGATGTTGTTTCAGGGAGTCCTTGTATTGCTTTTTGGAGCGCCCCTCTTACGCTGACCCGTGGCGAGTTCACCACAGAGTACTATTTTTGGGAGGCAATGGTCCTCCATCCTAGAAACGTGCCCTGCCCAGCACGGCTGTGTTCTCAGTATCATGGCCTCAATGCTGGTGGTCCCTGCTTGCTCAAGGACAGTAACATTCGTCACATAATCAGTCCAGTGTATATTTAGGATTGTGCGTATACAGTGCTGATGAAAGCGTTCGAGGTGTCATAGATGGTGGCGATAGGTGACCCATGTTTCAGATCCATAAAGGAGGATAGACAGTATAATGGCTCTATACACACTAATGTTTGTGCTTCGCCTCAGGTGTTTGTTACTGTAGACTCTTTTGAAAAGTCTTCCAAATGTGCTATATGCCTTTGCTAATCTGTGATCGATCTCTTTGTCAATCTTGGCATCTGAGGAGATGATGCTTCCCAGGTAGGTGAACTGCTGAACGGACTTAAGCACAGATTTGCCAACAGTAACGGGGGAGGGAGAGAAACCATTTCACGAAGGGCTGTAGCAAGATGAACTGCTATTTCCCCCCCCCCCTTTCTCTCTCTCTCTGCTTGGGGGAGGGAGGGAGGGGGAGATAGAGAGACAGACAGAGAGAGAGCAGCTGGAAAAACTTGCGATCCATGGCATGGCAGCAAGGTCTTTTAGCAGAGAGATTACTCTCCCTCTGCTTTAGGAGTGAGTTCATTTACAGGCAGATTTACAGAGACACACAGAGCCACACCCCCCACACTTATTCAAGTCTGAACTTCAAAGCGACATAATTAGGAAAAAAAACCTGACTGGCACAGCTGCGGAAAATAATTAAACCGCAAGTTGCCGCAATAAATCTGCTGTGTAAACCGGCCCAAAGTTACACTCTGTTATGGAAATACAGACTGCCAGCCAATTTTGACAAGAGAAATACTAGGTGATTCAAGAAGCAAATGGGAAAGAAGAGAAAGCAAGCAAAACCTTTTCTCTTCAGCATTGAGCCCCTTAGCTCATGAGGGGCATGGAGCAATTGCACCATTAGTAATCCAGCCCTGTCTACATGTTTCAGGTCCACTTCCCCATGCAATACCTTCCTGACCTAAACCCACTGTAAATAATTGAACAAATTATTGCAGAAGTGCCTCTGCCCCCCCTGTTTCTTCCCTCTATAAAATGTTGTCCTTAACTTTCCAGTGCTCATGGAACAGGGAAGTCTAAGTGAGGCTTCTGCAGGGGCAGATGAAGGGATGCTTAGATTAGGGAGTTAAAACAGAGAATGACGTGGACTTAAGTAAACAGTAAGGGATTGCTGATGTCAGGACTTGGGCCAACTAAAGATAAATTCCACTTGGTGTGGGAACTCTGCTTTGGTCCTTACGCTGCTTAATCAGGTTTATTGCTGATGATAGGGTCACAATAGTAGCTTATAGGTTACACTTATCTCATCCCCAAGGCGAGGAAGCTTGAGTCAAAAGTGGAGTCTCCTCCTTTGAAGGTTTTTAAACAGAAGATGGATGGCCATCTGTCGGGAATGATTTGATTGTGTATTCCTGCATGGCAGGGGTTGGAATGGATGGCCCTTGAGGTCTCTTCCAACTCTATGATTCTATGATTGTATGAAAAGCAAGCAATGACTTGGATGATGGAATTGAGGGCATGCTTATCAAGTTTGCAGATGACACCAAATTAGGAGGGGTAGCTAATATACCAGAGACAGGATCAGAGTACCCAGCTTGTGGGGGCAATTAGCTAACACACACTGGAAACTGCTGAATGCAGTGTAGATGTGTAAATTGCTATTGCTTAAAACAATTTGTAAGCCGCTGTGATAGCCTTGTGGCTGAAGAGCAGGGTATAAATAAATAAACAAAAAATTAAATAATAATAATAATAATAATAATAATAATAAAATTTTATTTCTATCCCACCCCTCTGCAACACAATCGGGGTGGCTTACAATATAAAAACTCCATAATCACAATACCCTAGCCCACCCACCCCTTAAAATAATATTAAATTATAAAGGATTAGAAATGTACAATAATTAAAAATATATAAATTAGAAAAAAATTAAAACATACAATAAAATAATAATAAAATAAAGAAAGGCCAATGCGATTCTAGGCTGCATCAATAGGAGTATAGTGTCTAGATCAAAGGAAGTAATGGTGTCGCTCTGTTCTGCTTTTGTCAGACTTCACCTGGAATACTGTGTTCAGTTCTGGGCACCACAATTCCAGAAGGATACGGACAAGCTGGAACGTGTCCAGAAGAGGGTGACCAAAATAGTGGGAGGTCTGGAATGATGCCCTATGAGGAGCAGCTTAGGGAGCTGGGGGTGTTTAGTCTGGGGAAGAAAAGGTTGAAGAGGTGATATGATAGCCATGTCTAAATATTTGAAGGGATGTCCTATTGAGGATGGAGCAAGCTTGTTTTCTAGTGCTCCAGAGACTAGGAGATGGAGCAATGGGCTCAAGCAACTGAAAAAGAGATTCCACCTAAACATTAGGAAAAACTTCCTGACAGTAAGAGTTGTTATAGCAGTGGAACATGCTGCCTTGGAGTGTGGTGGAGTCTCCTTCTTTGGAGGTTTTTAAACAGAGGCTGGATGGCCATCTGTTGGGAATGCTTTGTTTATTCCTGTATGGCAGGGGGTTGGACAAGATGGCCCTTATGGTCTCTTCCAACTCTATGATTCTAAGCTGGAATGGTTTGATATGGTGGCTGCAGCCAGTATAAATACTCCATTACAGAATAGTAATTCTCTGACTTCATAGGCTACATCAGCACTGCAGAAATAATGCAGTTTGACACCGCTTTAACTGCCATGGCTGAATGCTACAAAATCCTGGGATTTATAATTTGTTGTGGCACCAGAGATCTCTGACAAAGAAGGCTAAATATCTCCCAAAACTTCAAGCCCTAGAATTCTATAACATTGTGCCATGGCAGTTAAAGCGGTGTCAAACTGCATTATTTTTGTAGTGCAGATGCAGCCTAGGATTGTCTTTAGACTGCTTTTAGGAGTCTTTAAAAAACATTTTTATGTGTTTTTAAAGATGTTTTTATCTCCGTAATTTTTTGGTTTTTGCTTCTTCATTGCCTTGGGAGCCCTTGTGGGCTGGGAGGCTCTGCAGAAATACTTTAAACAAACAAACAAACTTGTCAGTGCCTTTGATGTCACACCTCATTCACTGGGATTGCAGAAACAGCCATGGTATATTCCTCCTTGCATAAAGGGACAATAAAACACATACGTACACACTGACAGATACACAATCAGTTGCACAATGTCAGTGTCCCACAGAAGGGAGATGTATGTAGCGCAACCACCATCCAACTATGTGAGTGTACATGTATACCTTGCAAACATAGGGTTTTGACCACAAAGTTTTTTTTTTTTGGCTGGTGGGGGTGGGAGGAAGAAAAGGAAACTACTAGACAAATTTCACAATGGCAAATCCTTTTGTGCATGTGTTTGTGCATGTGTGTTTGCCAGCCTTTCTCAACTTGGTGCCTTCCTGATGGAGCAGACCACAATTTCCATCGTAATAAATAAATAAAGGCCATCTCCCAAGGCCATTCTGGCTGGGGATGATGGGAGATGTAGTCCAATACATCTGGTGGACACTAGGCTGAGGGAAGCAGTTCTACTCTGTCAAATCTATTGAAAAGTATTAATGTTAGAGGAGACCCAGATGGGCACCCATCTTCTTTGGAGGTTTTTTAAACCGAGGCTGGATGGCCATCTGTTGGGAATGCTTTTATTGTCTACTCCTGCATGGCATGTTAAGGTGATGGGATATACAATCACTGGAAATTTATTCTGTAAAGAGCTGGCATGGTAGAATATACTACAGCCTGTAGGGGCCAGCAATGAGCAGGCTAAATGCAGCTGGCGAGTATATCTAGATTATGTCCTGGGAGACAGGCGTGTGAAGGACATGTGAAGGATAAAGTCTTCTCTGTATGGTGAAATATGTGTGAGAACCACTAACTGTATAACCCATGACTGTACTGTATCTGTACTGTATAACTGGATCACCCCACTCACTGTGTCTGTACTTGTCTTGACTTGGATTTTGCTCTCAGACTGTGTGCATTCAGTCTGGGCTGTACAGTGCAGGACTGCAGTGTACATTGTGCTGTGTTATGTAGTCTTTATGCTATGAGTCTCAGACTCATTGTAAATAATACTCCAACATGCTTTAGTAAAGAGGAATAGTTTAGACACAAGTCTGTGTGCTCATTTCTTCGCCTGGTGATTGCAACTCTGCTACAACAACTTTTTTTTTTTTGCTGCCTGGTCCTCTTGATATGCTCAGAGGTACCAATGCACTACTGTTACATGGCAGAAGGGGGTTGGACTGGATGGCCCTTGTGGTTTCTTCCAACTCTATGATTCTACGATTCCTTTGAAAAATCTGACTTGGGCGAAATGTCAAAGTGGCTTAGTTCTGATGTATTTTCTGGTTGTTTTACACTTGGGCACATTCCAAATCCCAAGGTTATGTTTTTTCCAAAACTCCAATAACCAGTTCCCAAGCTCTGCTTATGAAGGGTCTCACTTGTTTCCCATCATTGCTATATATATAAACCTTTGGAAGCAAAATTTATAACCAGGCAAGGAAGGGCGGACAATAATACTACTTTCATGACTTTCTTGGGTTTCCCATCTTTGGCTTCACACACATATATTTTTAAATCAAACCTCAGAATTAACAAACATCTTGGAAACACATGCCAGTTCCTAGGTAGATTTCCAGCTTCTTAATTATGTTTAAAGTTCAGATAGCTTTACCAGATAAACATTAAACAGGTCCTGAAATTTTGATTTTCAGTTTTGAAATGTCATGGGTAACGCATTATCTATTTCTCCAGATTTGGAACAAGGGTGGAAAACTGCATGGGAGCCAGGGGACAATTCCCTCGCCAGCACCCTTACAAGCCTCTGCCCCAGCAAGTCCAAATACTGTACCTTTATTTTCCTCTGCAGTCAGCTTGCATGAAATTCCCTCTTCTACACAGCTACTAAAAGTGCAGAAGTTCTATCTCTTTCCCCCATCCAGCCATCCTAAATGCAGGCTGGCATCCTGTTGGTGACTTATGTACGTGTAAGTTCCCTTATACGGTTTTGTCAGATGCGGTAGTCCATATTCTGTTGAAAGATGTGGAAGCAGAGTCACAACATGTGATGCCATTGCAAAGTGCAAATGCAGAAGTGTGTTGTGCACTGCAATTGTGCATTTCATCTTTATATGCATATACAGGCCCAGACCCTAAATTGCTTCAGTATAGCATTAACACTCTTCGGAGGAATTATCTTCTGGCTCCTGTATACTGAATAGCAATGTAGCATCAAAAATATCCATTGGCAGCCAATGGATATGGCTGTCATCATGCAGTGTAAAGCACAATGCATAATACACATATGGAATGCACATTGTGCACATAAGAGCGTGTGTAATGGATGAGGTGCGTGTGCAATACATATTTGCACACTGCTCTTTGAACATTAAAGTGCTAACACATGCACAACGGATCTGCATGGAGAACTCCACTTCCACTGCTGTCAACTGGATATAACTGTTGCACATCATCCAAAAACCCCACTTGGCATGCATACAGCAATGTACGCCTATTTTAGACACCAACAGGATTCCGGCCACTGTTGCACAGTGTGGCAACTCACATTTGTCACTTTCTCATTGATCTTGGTTGCATTGTTAGTTGAGAGCCTGCATGGGGTTTGGATGCTGGAACTTTCTGTGTGGGGAGTTAAACATGGATTGTGCTATACAGCCCTGGTGTTGAGTGGCACAGTTGTACAACTGAATATGGAACTGAATGGACAACTCAATGGCCATACAGATCTGCATGTCTATTCATATCCATGTGCACATGTCCATGTCCAGGCACATATGCACACCCAAGGGCACTGCATGTGCAACTCTGCTTCCATGACCTTGAACTGAATGCAGACATTGCACAGTGGAGAAAAATGTCCAGCTGCTTTCATAGAGGAACTTACATGTGCAAGACACCAACAGTGTCCTGGTCAATATGTGTGGGGCACGCAGCCAAGCCTCTATGGCTTCTGCCCAGTTCCTGCAGGCTAAAACAGGAAAGCAGGAGACTCTTTGGAGCAGGCTTCTAGTCCATCTCCAGAGGCGGCCGGAGGAAGGAAGGAAAAGGGCAGATGGCAAGACTTCACCGGACACAGAAACACACCAGTGATTCTGCCTGGCTTCCGCCCTATGTATGGTTTTCCTTCCACATTTGGAGCAAAGGTATTTATTTATTTATTTATTTGACTTTTATCCCAACTTCCTCCCCAAACTGGGACTTGGGTTGGCTCACTACATGATTACAAATAGGTACAGATTAAAAATAAAGACAGATAAAAATAAACAAATAAAATAAAACCAGACAAAAGGTTAGCATATGAAACCACAATGATGATGCTCAAACCCATGACTGGTTTAAAAGCAATGAAAAGCAGAGTAATATGGAAAGGAGTAATATGGAAAGTGCAGGTGCGCATTGCAATTTTGCATTTTGCATTTGTTTGCACATTCAGTTGTGCAATGTTGCAGTTTACTAATGCAACAATTGTCACATTGACTCAGGCTGCTGTCACACTTCAGAAATAATGCAGCTTGACATCGCTTTAACTGCCACAGATCAATGCTATGGGATTCTGGGATTTGTAGTTTTATGACTCATTTAGCCTGCTCTGTCAGAGACCTCTGGTACCACGGCAAAGTACAAATCCCAGGATTTCATAGGATGGAGCCATGATTGTTAAAGCAGTGTCAAACTGGATTATTTCTGATGTGTGGCAGCAACCTCAGTGAGTGTAAGGTTACATTTTGTCTTCTTGATGTAGGATATAAATAAATGAATGATTTATTAGGCAGTGGCACTTTATTTAAACCTTTATTACCATCCCTTTGGAACTATTTTTAAGATTAGTTTGGGGTTTGATATTATTCTTTGTGCTTTAGTGTTTAAGTTAAAAAAAAAAAAACCTTTTCCAGGGTGTGCATGTGTGTTAGTTACGCACATGATATAAATATCAATGCACAAGAAGCAGCCATACATCATAGCTCCCACCACTGTGCAGAAAAACTGTACACATATTGGGAATTAAAGAATCATAGAATCATAGAGTTGGAAGAGACCTCAAGGGCCATCTAGTCCAACCCCCTGCCATGCAGGAATACACAATCAAATCATTCCCGACAGATGGACATCTAACCTCTGTTTAAAAACCTCCAAAGAAGGAGACTCTACCACACTCCCAGGCAGTGCATTCCACTGCCAAACAGTTCTATGAAGATTATCAGACACATCAAAAGTGGTGTTATAAAAACGCCAGGAGATTGCAAAAGGGCTTCCTTACCAGAAAACGTCATTGTTATGCAGGCACTCTTTTTTATTGACGGGGAGA
Source organism: Gambelia wislizenii (assembly GCA_030847615.1). Lineage (NCBI taxonomy): Eukaryota > Metazoa > Chordata > Lepidosauria > Squamata > Crotaphytidae > Gambelia > Gambelia wislizenii. The sequence goes on along the minus strand of JAUMIR010000001.1, from coordinate 494,304,753 downwards.
AGTTGTCAATAGATCCCCTGTTCAGTTTCTGTTATGGACTTTCCTGTGTGGAACAAAGTGCCCTGTGCTGCTTGTGAGATCCCAGCATCAATGGGCGGCCCCTGCCAGAACACTTCTGGGTGAGACCTGGACATCCAGGTAAGTGACACACTTTTTAAAAACTTCCCTGGTTTACTTGGAAGTTTTAAAATGTGTGAATGTACTTTTTGTAACTTATTTTTGAGTACTTCTGTTTTTATTTTTGAATTTGCTGTGCTCACGTCTTCTCATGAGAATGGGCAGGATTTCTATCCAGGAAGTGAATGGAGCTCCGTTAGAGTTCTGTTCACTCCTGGGCTTCCTGAACTACAGGACAGGAGGTAAGTGCGGTGGGGAGGGTGATGTTATCACCCAAGAAAGTGGAATGCACTGCCTGGGAGTGTGGTGGAGTCCCTTTCTTTGGAGGTTTTTAAACAGAGGCTGGATGGCCATCTGTCGGGAATGCTTTGATTGTTTATTCCTACATGGCAGGGGGTTGGACTGGATGGCCTTTGTGGTCTCTTCCAACTCTATGATTCTATGAATCTTTCATCTCCTGACCCAGCTCCCCAAATCTAGCCTAACAGCCAGTAGCTGCACTGAGCAACAGAGGTCTGTTCCGCTCGTGATCAGGGTGCAGCAGATGACCTTTCCAGCCCCCTTCTACTAGTGATCTGTAGCACAGCAAGGAGTTGCAACAGGAGTCCTACTGCTGATTGTTTCACTGCAGATCATTGGCAGGAGGAGGCTGGAAACATTTTGCAGCACCCTGATCACCAGCAGAACAGAACTCCATCTCTTTGTGTGGCTCCCCGGTTTTAAGGTGGTTGCAGGGGTGCACTTATGATTATGGCACTAGCATAGCTGAATACAGAGCAGTTACAGATCCATAATGTTCGGTTACAAACCCGTAACTGCAATGCAAGATGCCAGCCAATATCTCCAACTTCAGCCTTCAAAGACCTGGTTTTCCAAGGTCAGAATTTCACATTGGATCCATCTGGAACAGCTTTGATTTAAGGGTGACCCCAAAGGCCCTACCACAGTCCAATGTTTCCTGGTCTCATTCCTCTTTGGGGAATTTTGTTTGAGGCTCTTAGACTGTTCCCTTGAAGGGTTGAGGGGGAAGCCTTAATGGAAAACATCTATTTGGCTTTCTTTCTACGAATATGTATACCAAACAAATCTGTCAGGCCAAGTTTATTAAACAAACAAACAAACCAATAATACTCCACTTCTAATGATGTTTATTATTATTATTATTTCCAAAACACGCCCCTGCCTATATGTCAAGCTTTCTCAAAAATTCTTCTGCTGGCAAGATCCCATATGTATGTTGGATATTTCAAGAAAAATTAGCAGGAGGACTGGAGATTTTTGAAGGGTACAGGCCTTTACAAAAGGATGCAAGAATCCCCACTGGGCTGGGGAAAATTTTTCAGCCTGGTTTCGGGGAGGTTCTTAGAGGCCATGGTCCAGTGGTGGGCAGAGTCAAAGGTCAAAGGTCAAAGGCCAAATGCAATGGTTAGGATCTTGTTGGTGTGTTACACATGCATCCAGTTCCTCTCTGGAAGCAATAGGATATTTTTGTCAGATGCACAATGTCAATTTTCTATTCAAGGTTGTAGAAGTGGGGTTGTGCATGTGGAGCCATAGTGCATTGCACATTTGCACATGGCTGTGTGTGCACATCTGGTGGTCCATTCACATTTGGTGTCTTGGTTCAGTTGTGCAATGTTGCCATTATAGAATCATAGAGTCATAAAGTTGGCAGGGGCTCCATCGACCATTGAGCCCAATCTCCAGCTTGGTATAGGATCTCCAGCTAAAGCATCCCCAGCAGGGAGCTGTCCAGCCTCTTTTTGAAGATATCCAGAGAAAGAGACCCCACTGCCTCTCTAGGCCATTCGTTCCATTGTTGGACCACTCTTACTGTCAAGACGTTCCTTCTTGTAATGTTCAGTCGAAATCTTCCATCCTATATCTTAAATTGACCAGAAAGGTTGCATAGCAGCATTAATACATAATTCTACATGTGGTGATTTATGCTCGCAGCATATTTTAGCACGGAGCGCTTACTGCCAGCAATTAAGTGTTAGAATTTCAGCCTTTTAGAATGGGAAAAATCCACACAAATGATAGCATCATGGAGTTGTGATCAGCAGTAAAAACCCAGAGGGCCAGTCTAGAACTTCAGGAGGGTTAGATACAGGTTCCAGGGCTGGAAGTTCCCCACTCCCTCTACCATGGAGTTTCCCAGTTGCTTCCCCTCGGAAAGAAATTGAAGTGCCTCTTTGCATCCTACCTGCTTAACTGGTATAACAATTATTGTTGTGTACCTTCAAGTCATGTCCAACTTGTGGTGATCCTAAGGCAAACCTATCATAGGGCTTTCTTGGCAAGATTCCTCCAAGGGAGAATTGTCATTGCTTTCCTCTGAGGCTGAGAGTGTGACTTGCCTAAGGTCACCCATTGGGTTTCTGTGGCCAAGCAGAGATTCAAACCCTGGTCTCCCAGACTCCTAGCCCGACACTCAAACCACTCTGGATCTTGTACAGTGATTGCTATTCTCCAATCCCATTCTGCATTCCTGATAGATGCCTATCTGTTGGCTGTTGCTAAGTGTTAACATGCTCTACTACCCCCTGCCTGTAATATCCTATAATTGGAAATATTGAACACTTTGAATGGGTCACGTTGACTGGTTGATCCAAAAAGAGGTCAGGCGGAGGTCACATAGACCTGGGAAGATGTCTTAGAAATATTTTAGCAAGCATGCCCAAACTAGGATTGAACGGAAGCCCACGGTAAACAAAGCCATTAAGCAGGTATATACTTATTCCTTCTTGGGCACCTTAGCAATGAGGCATTCAACCAAACAATCAAGTGACCTTTCCAATCCCAATCCCAAGGAAATCTCACCTTGAAACCCCTTCCTGTCCTGTATTGTGAGGTTGTCATAAACCAATTAATTTCTATCTATCAACCATCAAAGCAATCAGATGAGTTTCAGCTTCGTTTGTCTAAGCAATCAGTTGAGTTTTGCCCCCTTTGTCTATCTGGTGGAAAACCATCCAGACATTGTCCTACCACTTCAGGATATGAAACAGGGTATAAATATTAGTCCCCCAACAATAGCAAAGTGTCTCTCTGGCTTTTCTTCGCAAACGAAGATTCAGGAAGGACACATCCCGCGCTTTCTGCAAGCGTGCTGATGACTAAAAAGGCCAATCTGAGATAAACAAGTCCGGTTGCAGAAATCACAGCAGAAGGTTTCCTTGGGTGATGTTTTTGGGTTGTGATTCTTTCTGCGTTGTCGTTTCTCTTCAAGACTTGTTCAGCGTGAGTTCTCAAATAAGGCTGCAGCATTGTGGATAGTGTGTCTCCATGCCTCCTGATGTGAGGCCAGGGCAGACCATTGTTGGTGATCAATTTGGCCGAGCCTGAGATGTTGTTTCAGGGAGTCCTTGTATCATTTTTTTGGAGCGCCCCTCTTACGCTGACCCATGGCGAGTTTACTGTAGAGTACTATTTTTGGGAGGCGATGGTCCTCCATCCTAGAAATGTGCCCTGCCCAGCGCAGCTGTGTTCACAATATCATGGCCTCAATGCTGGTGATCCCTGCTTGCTCAAGGACAGCAATAGTCATCACATAGTCAGTCCAGTGTATATTTAGGATTGTGCGTAGACAGCGCTGATGAAAGCGTTCGAGGAGTCGTAAGTGGTGGCGATAGGTGACCCATGTTTCAGACCCATAAAGGAGAATAGACAGTACAATGGCTCTATACACATTGATTTTTGTGCTTCGCCTCAGGTGTTTATTACTCTAGACTCTTTTGTAAAGTCTTCCAAATGCACTATGTGCCTTTGCTAACCTGTGATTGATCTCCTTGTCAATCTTGGCATCTGAGGAGATGATGCTTCCCAGGTAGGTGAACTGCTGAACGGACCTAAGCACAGATTTGCTAATAGCAATGTGGAGATGGTGGTGTTCGTCCTGTGGTGCAGGCTGGTAAAGAACTTCCATTTTCTTCAGGTTGACTTCCAGCCCAAACAGTTCTGCAGCTGTTGCAAAGCAGGACGTTAGGCGCTGCAGAGCTGCTTCTGTGTGGGCAACAAGGGCAGCACCGTCAGCAAAGAGCAGCTCACAGACTAGATAGTTTAGAGTCTTAGTGCAAACCCTCAGACGGCTTAAGTTAAACAAGCTACCATCAGTACGGTAATGTATATAGATGCCGTCATCTTCTTCAAGCTCTTCCATAGCCCTTTGGAGCATCATGCTGAAGAAGGTTGTAAATAAAGTTGGTGCAAGAACACAACCTTGCTTCACTCAATTAGTTATTAGAAAGGGCTCTGAAAGAGCATCGCCATATCTGACTTGTCCGCGCTGGCCCTTATGTAGCAAGATAATCATTTTAAGGAATTTGGGGGGGACATCCTAGTCTTTCCAGGATCTGCCACAGACCTTTCCTACTCACGGTGTCGAAGGCTTTGGTGAGGTCGACAAATGTTACAAAGAGACCCTTGTTCTGCTCTCTACATTTCTCTTGCAGTTGTCTAAGGGCAAATACCATATCTGTTGTACTCCTATTGGCTCTGAAGCCACATTGGCTTTCAGGAAGAAGTTCTTCTGCAATAGCAGGAGCTAATCTGTTCAGGAGTATCCTTGCAAAGTGTACCACAGTGGATAAACACAACCACTCTCTTTCTCAGTGCGCCGCCAGATTGGAAACTCCGGCAACAAAGTGTGCCATGGCGGACGCACCCGACCACTCTCTTTCTTGGCCTGCCTGAGTATCTTTGCTACAAATCTCTGCTCTTCAAGACAGGTAACTATCACCATATTTCCCCCGAATCTTTCTATCTACTCTTTCTGCCTCTCTCCTTGTTAGCCTTATATGGTTCTCAGGAACGTGTGTTGCTTGTGTGTGAGTTCACTTTGTGTTATTTCCAATAAAGATAATTTATTTCACTTTAAACTGGAGTTCTTTGCAGTTAGTACTGGTATAGATAGGCAAAAAAAAAAAAGATCCTGAAGTTGCCTGCCTCTCACAGGTTTCCATTTGAGCTAATAATTCCCTCAGCTAATAATAGATCACTCTAAACTCTAAAGCTCCCCCCACCTCTTAGGGTAACATAAGCACCCACCACATGCCTGTCTCCACCTTCCAGACATCTTGGACCACAAACCCCATCAGCCAGGGTGAATGGAGGTAGCAGTCCAGCCAGTCCAGAAGGAAGCAGCCTGAAGGAAAGGCGCTGTGTTTTTGGCCATCAGTCCTCAGCCCAGCTGGTTTTCATTTCTGTGCTATTGCTATCCAGCAGCTCCCAGTCACAAGAGTTGGCCAGACACCTTCTCCCCAGCCTCCAAGCACAAAGCAGCCTTCCCTCTGGATTGCATTATCTCCTTATCACCACTTTACCACCCATTTCCACAGAAGCCTTTTTAATGCCATTAGGGTTTCTTCCTCGGGTAGATAAACATCCTCATTAATTTGTCCCTCTGCTTCTCCTGTGATAAGGGATCTGGGATGCTAATTGGACCATAAGCCACACTTGGCTGATGGACCAGACACACTGGAGCAGAATGGAGGGGGAAGGATGGTGGAGGAGTGCTATTTGGGAGTGCTATTTGTGATGAATGTTGTGCCCAGGAGTAAGGTAATGACTCCATTGAAGAGGCAGGACCTCTGTCCAATTTGGCTTGGAAGAATGGAAGTGCCTTTTCCAAATCCCAAAGGGTGTTTGCTCTCTGAAAGAGAAATTTTACACACACACACACACACACACACACACACACAATCTGAGTGCCACATGGCATACCCTGATTTGGCAGAGACAGCCCCAATTAAGCCTAAGGAAAACCTTATTCAGAACATGTTTGCCATTGCCTTCCTTTGAAGCTGAGAGAGGGTGACTTGCCCAAGGTCATCCACCCATGTTCCCTCTACATGGTCAAACGGGGATTTGAGCCCTGATCTCCCAGAGTCCTAGAATCATAGAATCATAGAGTTGGAAGAGACCACCAGGGCCACCCAGCCAATCTCCTGCCATTCTTAGTCCAACACTCAAACCACAGCACCACACTACCTCTCCCACCAGAAAACTCTTATCAAGGCATAGAAAAATTGTCGAAAAACCACAACTGATCTGGAATTGCAAAAGGTATCTATCTGAAGATTATTTTTATTTTTAGTTTGCAGTAATTTGATTAAATGGTGTGTGTTCATTTGTTTCCACTGAGTGTTCCAAATGTCCAGCTCAACAGACAGTTCATCCTTAAAAAATGCCTTGCTGAGTCATGCAGGAGCTTTGCCAATGTCAAACCTCTGCAGGGATGGATTCTGGAGCAAGGGGAGTAGCTAGACCCATAGTGGTGGACTCACCAACCACCCCTGTTTCCAAGTCTCTTGTGCCACTTCTGTGACAAAATAACATTTGGGCTGCCATGCTGCTTAGGACATTGTTGTTGTGTGTCTTCAAGTCATTTCTGACTTATGATGACCCTAAAGCGACCCTATCACAGGGGTTTCTTGGAAAGATTTGTTCAGAAGGGGATTTGCTTTTGCCATCCTTTGAGGCTGAGAGAGGGTGACTTGCCCAAGGTCATCCAGTGGGTTTCCATAATCAAACGGGGATTCAAACGCTGGTCTCCAGAATCATAGTCCAATGCTCAGACCACTGTACCATATCAGCTCTTCCTTGGGACTTTGCAAATGGCTTTAGGTATGTGTGCAAAATTGAACTGAGTAGTTCCATAACATCCATATTTACCTAGGGTGATGTTACAACATATGGGTATCCGTCGTGCAATGGTGGAGTGACTGATGAGCTGTGGCCTGATGTGCAACAAGCATTGATACACATCCAAATGCTGGCCCAAAGTGCCAGAGCACAACAGGAATGCCTAGTGTGAATCAGAAGTTCCCAATAATGTGGCTCAGAAGAGCCTGGTGATGATTGATGATGATGTGTGTGGAGAACTAGAACTGGAATGCATGGCAATGGGGGAATCAATCGCAGTGCAGGAAACTGTGATGGGAGGGGTTTTCTGAGAGTATGAAATGAGTGAATGTCAGTTAAGAAAGTCAGTTGGTGTTGAAGTCATTTGAAGTTGAAAGATGACACTGAGTGGTTGACAGATGAGTGGATGAGTCCATTGTCTGAAAAATAATGGGAGTGTCACGTTAAGTATGAAGGAAGTTTGGCTGAATTAGTCAAGAGACTGAAGTTATATTGTTTAGTTCAATAAGTACCGGTAGTCTGTCCCTCTCTCTGGCTTTTCTTCGCAAACAAAGATTCAGGAAGGACTCATCCCGTGCTTTCTGAAAGCGCGCTGATGACTAAAAAGGCCAATCCGAGATAAACAAGTCCGGTTGCAGAAAGCACAGCAGAAGGTCTCCTTGGGTGATGTTTCCGGGTTGTGATTCTTTCTGCGTTGTCGTTTCTCTTCAAGACTTGTTCGGCGTGAATTGTCAAATAAGGCTGCAGCATTGTGGATAGTGTGAGGCCAGGGCGGACCATTGTTGGTGATCAATTTGGTTGAGCCTGAGATGTTGTTTCAGGGAGTCCTTGTATCGGTTTTTTGGAGCGCCCCTCTTACGCTGACCCATGGTGAGTTCACCATAGAGTACTATTTTGGGGAGACGATGGTCCTCCATCCTAGAAATGTGCCCTGCCCAGTGCAGCTGTGTTCTCAATATCATGGCCTCAATGCTGGTGATCCCTGCTTGCTCAAGGACAGCAACATTCGTCACATAGTCAGTCCAATGTATATTTAGGATTGTGTGTATACAGCGCTGATGAAAGCGTTTGAGGAGTTGTAAGTGTTGGCGATAGGTGACCCATGTTTCAGACCCGTAAAGGAGAACAGACAGTACAATGAGTAATAAATACAGTTGTCCCTCCACATTCATGGATTTGGCATTCACGGATTTAAGTATTCATGGCTTGAAAATATTCTTAAAAAAATAATAATCCAAAACGCAAACCTTGATTTTGCCACCTTATATTAGAGACACCATTTTGCTATGCCATTGCATATAATGGGACTTGAGTATTCACGGATTTGGGTATTCACGGGGATGGGGGTCCTGGAACCAAACCCTAGCGAATATGAAGGGACAACTGTAGTGTGTTAAGAACCAGAAACAATGTTATGTGCAGAAAACAGCTGAAGTTTGTAACTTTGAGTATAATAAACCAACTAGTTTATTTTGTTAAAAGTTCCTAGACTCATTGTGCTTTATTCCACTGGCTAGAAAAGGGCAATAGCCATGCTAATCAACAGAAACCACATAATCTATCCACATAGGACTCAGACCCCAGTCCAGATAAGGAATTCTGCAGGGGTGTGGGATCTGAAGGTATGGTGGCAATGACAGGAGGCCAGGCTGGGTGTTGAGGAAAAGTTGGCTGGCATTTCATAACAATAATCATGATGATTATGATGATGATGGTTTGTTTATACGGCACCATCAATGTACATGGTGCTTTACAAATAAAGCAGCAAAAAAACAACAGTGGGTGCTGCCAAAGGCATACAATTTAAAAAATATGTGTACATGTAGAAATACAGAGGGAAGCAAGGAATAATAAAACAATAAATCTATACAATGCAATTGTAAAACAAATTATACAGATAAATTACAACAAATACAATATAATATAAAGCAAACTGACCAACACATGTAATCAAAATATTTTGGCATTAACTGCCACCAACAAAGGACACTATCTGTAGCCAAAAAGAAAGAGAAGCCTGAATGGATGACAGATGAAACTCTTCAAGCAGTTAAGGACAGATGAGAAGCAAAAGGAAAAGGGGACAGAAACAGAGCCAGAACACTGAATGCAACTGTTCATGGCTTGTGCACAGGGACAAGGAGAATGACTATAATAATCAATGCAGGGAAACAGAAAATGGCAACAAAAAAGGAAGAAGAGACCTCTTCCACAATATCTGAGAAATCAAAGGGAAATTTAAACCAAGAGTGGAGACGCTCTATGACCAGCAGGGGAACACACTGCATGACCAAGTAGAAATAATAGAAGTTGGAAATAATAAACGGAAGAACTATATAAAAGAGATGAAAGGTTGACAGATACATTCAATGAAGAACCATATGAAGACAAACCTCCACTTTAGGAAGTGAAGGCTGTACTCATAGCACTTAGGAGAAATAAATCACTAGGAACAGATGGCATGCCAATCAAAATATACACGATTGTAAAAACAACATTGAACTAAAATTCTAAAAGCTTTGGAAGACAACAACATTTTTAATTGAGAGTTAAAAATAATGAGGGAAGGGCCACATAAGAAGTCCCCAATGCATGTCAGAAGAGCCCAGTGCACAGCAGAAGTACCTGGTGCACATTACAGCACTCTTGCCTGTGCCTGAATGCACATCTTCACAATTTTCTAAAAGGGTTTTGTTGAGTTTCTGTAACATAGTTATGGATTCGTAAAGTTACAAAACGCGGACTGTGATGAAGGATGTCTGCCTTGGTTTTCAGAGGTTCAGTCTGGTGTGCTCCCACAGGGGATGTGCTTTGTTAATTTTTACTCTTGAAAGCCAGGGTGGGAACCAAAGTGGTGGGACTGCAACTCCCAGCACTCCTCATGACTGGTGAGAGCTGATAGGATTTGCAATCCCATAGTATCTGGAGGACTGCAGCCTTGATTCACAGCGAATATTCAAAGAGAGAGCCATGTTAGTCTGTTTTAGCACAGAAAGACATAAAGGAATCAAAGAGAACATTTGAGGCTAGCTAGGAAGAAGAAATTCCTAGCGTAAGTTTTCATGGATAGAGTCCACTTTATCATATGTCTGCCCAACAGGACCAGATGTATCTGATGGAGTAGACTGAGCTTATGTGAGGAATTTCTTCTTCCCAGTTAGTCTCAAAGATGCTCCTGGATTCCTTTTTTTTTTAATGCTTTAAAGCTGAAATACTTACAATCATAGAATCATAGAATTGCAGAGTTGGAAGAGACCACGAGGGCCATCCAGTCCAACCTCCCTGCCACGCAGGAAATCTTGATCAAAGCATCCCCGACAGATGGCCATCCAGCCTCTGTTTAAAGACCTCCAAGGAAGGAGACCCCACCACGCTCTGAGGGAGTGTGTTCCACTGCCAAACAGCTCTTACTGTCAGAAAGTTCCTCCTAATGTTGAGGTGGAATTTCTCTTCCTGGAGCTTGCATCCATTGCTCCGTGTTCCAGTCTCTGGAGCAGCAGAAAACAAGCCTGCTCCATCCTCAGCGTGACATCCCTTCAAATACTTAAACAGGGCTATCATATCGCCTCTTAACCGTCTTTTTTCCAGGCTAAATATACCCAGCTCCCTATAAAAACCAAATAAGTGATGGTTTCTTGGTAACTGGATGGTAGATCTTGGAACCAGTTCAAGACATTTTTTTCTCACAGAGGAAAAAGTCATTTAAGATGTCAAGGTTATTTTATGAAACAACGAGGGGGGTTAATTTTTTAAAAAGGCATATCCATCAAAGCTTTATAATGTAGAAAAGGGCTGGCCTTTATCTCTTCTGTCTCCATTTTGAAAAGACAATTAATTCTACTGCTTTGGACTTTTATAAAATTGCTTTCTGTTCTAATACTTTTTTTTAAATGGGCTTTTAAGAGAATTATGACCAGGACTAATAATGCAAGAGAGGCAAGAAATGCAATGAGATTTAAACAATGTGTTTACCACACTGAGAATTATTCCTGATATTGTTGTTGTGTGCCTTCAAGTCGTTTCTGACTTACGGTGCCCCTAAGGTGAACCTATCACAGGGCTTCTGAGGACTGAGAACGTGTGACTTGCCCGAGATCGCCCAGCGGTTTTCATGACCAAGTGGAGAGCTGAACCTTGGTCTCCAGAGTCATAGTCCAACACTCAAACCACTACACCACACTGGTTCCTATTCCTAATATACAGGCACTATAAATATTCTCCCTTTGCTTCAATCAACTGGTGATAACATATATATGCAGGGACACCAAGGCTGTTTTTAAGGTGTGCATGTTGGGATAGGGGTTCAATATTGGCAGGCATGTTGCTCCTAATTTCACCTCCTTGCACTTAACTTGCAGGGAGAGAGCAAATTCCTTTCCCCATCCATTACCTTTCAAACATCCTTAAATATAAAGACTCTGACAAGCACAATTAATGCTTGTGTTCAGTGTAGCTTGTGTATGTCTGTGTGTCCGACGACCCTATGAATTGCATAGTGTTTTCTTAGGCAAGGAATACTCAGAGGTGGTTTTGCCAGTTCCTTCCTCCGAAATAGAGCACCTGGTATTCCTTGGAAGTACTTCTGGGCTTGGGGAAGGTTCTTCTTTTTGAACTGCCACTCCCAGAATCCCCCAGCCATAGAATACCAGAGAATTGCACTGGACGACCTAGAAAATATCTAGAGAGGATGCCTCTCTAGGCATCTGGTATGACTCAGTGGTCAACTTCTGGCAGATGTTGACCATAGAGTCACACTAGATGACTTTCCAATGCTTAGAGAGACCACTTTCAGCATAACTCTATGGTCCTCCAGATGCCTAGAGAGACCCCCCCCCTGACCACAGGTAAGTGAAACTGCAGTACACCTTCTTGCAAGTGATTTCCAGTGTGTCAGTCAGAAGGAGGGTCTCTGTCCAATTCTTTCTCGTACCGGAGATCACTTGTGGGAGGGGGTGGAAACATCAGTCTGCTGAGTCCTGATTGGCAGGACTGAGCTATGCAATTGCAATATCGAAAGGCAATCTTATGAAACTGACTGTGCCCCCAAATGTGCAACTGAATGTGCATACACATCTTGTGTGCATCAGTGTACATCTGCATGCACAAGGGCACTTACACGCACAACTCATAGAATCATAGAATCATAGAATTGCAGAGTTGGAAGAGACCACGAGGGCCATCCAGTCCAACCCCCCTGCCACGCAGGAAATCTTGATCAAAGCATCCCCGACAGATGGCAATCCAGCCTCTGTTTAAAGACCTCCAAGGAAGGAGACTCCACCACGCTCCGGGGGAGTGTGTTCCACTGCCGAACAGCTCTTACTGTCAAAAAGTTCCTCCTAATGTTGAGATGGAATCTCTGTTCCTGGAGCTTGCACCCATTGCTCCGTGTTCCAGTCTCTGGAGCAACAGAAAACAAGCTTGCTCCATCCTCAATGTGACATCCCTTCAAATACTTAAACAGGGCTATCATATCGCCTCTTAACCGTCTTTTTTCCAGGCTAAACATACCCAGCTCCCTAAGTCTCTCCTCACAAGGCATTGTTTCCAGACCTTTCACCATTTTAGTTGCCCTTCTCTGGACACGCTCTAATTTGTCAATATCCTTTCTGAATTGTGGTGCCCAGAACTGGACACAGTATTCTAAGTGAGGTCTGACCAAGGCAGAATAGAGTGGCACTATTACTTCCCTTGATCTAAACACTATACTTCTATTGATACAGCCCAAAATCGCATTGGCCTTTTTAGCTGCCGCATCACACTGTTGGCTCATGTTCAACTTGTGGTCTACTAGGACTCCTAGATCCCTTTCGCACTTAGTCTCATTCAGCCAGGTCTCTCCCATCCTATATTTATGCATTTCATTTTTCCGCCCTAAATGCAGTACTTTACATTTCTCCGTATTGAATTTCATTTTGTTAGCTTTGGCCCAGCTCTCCAGTCTATCCAGGTAATTCTGAATTTTGATCCTGTCCTCTAGGGTATTAGCTACTCCTCCCAATTTGGTGTCATCTGCAAATTTGATAAGTATGCTCCTAATTCCCTCATCTAAGTCATTGATGAAGATGTTGAATAGCACTGGGCCCAGGACAGAACCCTGTGGCACCCCACTGGTCACATCTTTCCAAGACGAAGAGGAGCCACTGCTGAGTACCCTTTGGGTTCGGCCAGTCAACCAATTACAAATCCATTGAACAGTTAACTTGTCTAGCCCACATTCTACAAGCTTGTTTGCAAGAATGTCATGGGGAACCTTGTCAAAGGCCTTACTGAAATCAAGGTATGCGATGTCCACAGCATTCCCTTCATCTACCAAGCTGGTAACTTTATCAAAAAAAGAGATCAGATTAGTCTGGCATGACTTGTTTCTCTGAAACCCATGTTGACTTTTTGTGATTATGGCATTGCCTTCTAAATGTTCACAGACTCTCTGTTTAATGATCTGTTCTAGAATCTTCCCTGGTATTGATGTCAGACTAACTGGACGATAATTGTTGGGATCCTCTTTTTTCCCCTTTTTGAAGATGGGGACAACGTTTGCCCTCCTCCAGTCTTCTGGGACTTCTCCTGTTCTCCAGGAGTTCTCAAATATTATTGCCAATGGCTCTGAGATTATATTTGCCAGCTCTTTTAATACTCTTGGATGTAGTTCATCTGGTCCTGGAGATTTAAATTCATTTAGATTAAGAAGGTATTCCTGTACTACCTCTTTACTTATTTTGAGCTGGATTTCCCCTATTGTGTCCTCTGTTCCATTCTCCTCAGGTTGGTCCTCCTTTTCCTTTTCTGAAAACACTGAGGCAAAGAAGGTGTTGAGTAATTCTGCCTTTTCTCTGTCCCCTGTTAGCATTTTGCCATCTTCTCCACGTAGCGGCCCTATCATTTCCTTCTTCCTCCTTTTGCTGCGGACATACCCAAAAAAACCCTTTTTATTGTTCTTAACCTCCCTAGCAAGCCTGAGCTCATTCTGCGCTTTAGCTTTTCTGACTTTACTCCTACACGTGTTCGCTATCTGTTTGAATTCTTCTTTGGTGATTTCCCCCCTTTTCCATTTCCTATACATGTTCCGTTTAAAACTTAGCTCCATTGAAAGTTCTTTAGTCATCCATCCTGGTTTCTTGAGACACCTCCCATTTTTCTTCCTCAATGGTACTGTTTGAAATTGTGCCTTCAGTATCTCCCTTTTGAGAAAGCCCCATCCGTCTTGAGGTCTCTTCTCTTTTAGTATTCCTGACCATGGGATCATCCCCAGTATTTCCCTGAGTTTATTGAAATCAGCTCTCCTAAAGTCAAGAATGCACGTCTGACTATGCCTGGCTTCTCCTTTCCATTGTATAACAAACTCCAGGAGAACATGATCACTCTCACCTAAGGATCCCACCACTTGCACCGCATTAACCAGGTCGTCTCTGTTGGTTAGGATCAGATCTAAAATAGCTGACCCCCTTGTTGCCTCTTCCACCTTTTGGACCATGAAATTGTCTTCCAGGCATGTAAGGAATTTGCTAGACCTTGTAGTTTTGGCTGAGTTAGATTGCCAGCAAATATCAGGATAGTTGAAGTCACCCATCACTACTACATCTCTCCTTTCTGCATGTATGTTCATCTGTTCTAGAAAGGCAACATCCAATTCCTCCGTCTGATTTGGGGGTCTGTAGTAGAGTCCCACAATAACATCCCTGTTGTTTCCCTCCCCTTTAATTTTTATCCAGATGCTCTCCACCTGGCTTCCAGTATTGATGTCGTGGATCACTTCACTGGTGTAAATATCCCGGACATATAATGCTATTCCTCCTCCTTTCCTGTTTGGCCTGTTTCTCCTATAAAGGTTATACCCCTCTATTCCTACATTCCAATCATGAGACTCGTCCCACCAGGTTTCAGTAATGCCTATTATATCGTATTTGTTTTGTAGTGCCAGGAGTTCAAGTTCATCTTGCTTATTTCCCATGCTCCATGATATTGAGAACACAGCTGCGCTGGGCAGGGCACGTTTCTAGGATGGAGGACCATCGCCTCCCAAAAATACTACTCTACGGTGAACTCGCCACGGGTCAGCGTAAGAGGGGCGCTCCAAAAAAGCGATACAAAGACTCCCTGAAACAACATCTCAGGCTTGGCCAAATTGATCACCAACAGTGGTCCGCCCTGGCCTCACATCGGTAGGCATGGAGACGCACTATCCACAATGCTGCAGCCTTATTTGAGAACTCACGCTGAACAAGTCTTGAAGAGAAACGACAACGCAGAAAGAATCACAACCCAAAAACATCACCCAAGGAGACCTTCTGCTGTGCTTTTTGCAACCGGACTTGTTTATCTCGGATTGGCCTTTTTAGTCATCAGCGCGCTTGCAGAAAGCGCGGGATGAGTCCTTCCTGAATCTTCGTTTGCGAAGAAAAGCCAGAGAGAGAGAGAGAGAGAGGCATTAGTGTAGAGACATCTGAGACCATGTGTTCCCTTTACTTGCTCCCTGTGCAAGTTTTGTTGCCTCCCACTGTTGGGTCCTTGCGCTGTTTGCCTTGTTCCCTCTATGACAGTTTGACTATTTTCTCCAGCCCTTTTGCCTTCCAGAATACTGTCTCCCTCCCCCATTTGACTCAGTTTAAAGCCCTCCTGATCAAATTCTTGAGACTGTTGGCAAAAATGTTTCTTCCAACTGTTGTAAGATGCACCCCATCTCTTGCCAGAAGTCCCCCCGCATGGAAGCGCAGTCCATGATCCAAGAATCCAATTTGTTCTCGGCGACACCATCTACGGAGCCAGTTGTTTACGACGGCTATTTTCCTCTCCCTTCTTGGACCATGCCCTTCAACTGGCAGAAGAGACGAGATGACCACCTGTGCGTTCATTTCTTTCAGCTTCCTCCCCAGGGCCTCATAATCTCTTCTGATCTTGGGAAAGCTGTGCCTTGCAGTATCATTGGTTCCCACATGTACCAAAAGGAAGGGGTAATGATCCGTAGGCTTGACGAGTCTTGTCAGCCTCTCGGTCACATCACAGATCTTTGCCCCAGGGAGACAACACACCTCCCGAGTCATCTTGTCAGGCCCACATACCACTGCTTCTGTACCCCTCAGCAAGGAGTCCCCCACCACCACCACACGCCTCCGCTGAGGCTTCGCAGCTGCTGTTCCTTGCCGTGGTCCTCTCAAGGTCCCCTGCTCTACCCCTGAAGTCTGTCCATGCTGTTCTTCCTCGTTGTCCTTGACAAGGGAAAGGGCTTCGAATCGATTCTGTAGCTGCAAGCTGCTGGAAGAATCCCTGGATTTTCTTGTTCTGTGTGTGACATTCCTCCAGCTGTCTACTTCCTGTGTCCGTGAAGTGACCCTCTCCTCCACAGCCACTTCCTCTGTGCGGTCCCCATCCAAGACTGTTCGTTCTGTTCTGTCCAGGAAAACCTCTTGCTCACGAATCTGTTGAAGTGTAGCTACCCGTGTCTCCAGCTGGTGTACTTTCTCCTCCAAGAGGGCTACCAGCTTGCACTTGGTGCATGTGAAGTTCTCCACGTCTGTAGACAAGAATACAAACATCGCACAAGTGTTGCAAGTGACTGCTGCAGTCCCCTCAGTGTCCATGATGAGAGCTTTTAGGTAATCTAAGAACTCTTAGTTAATGCTGAGAATGCTAAGCTGTACTTTTAGGTCTGCTGTATTTTTGTTTGGTTACTGAAATTCGCACACAGTTAGGCGAGCGCCTCTGGCTCCTGAGGGTAAAAGGGGAAGGTCAGAAGTTCAAGCCCCTCAGCAACAAGCAGCCTCTCCCAACAGTTTTTTAAAAAAATTCAATCTCCCCAGTCAGAATGGCTGTCCAGAAGCTGCTCTCCTTCTTCTCCCTGGCAGGAAACTGGCCTGGAAACTGGCAGGAAACTTGCTGTCCAGAAGCTGCTCTCCTTCTCTCTGGCTGCACCAGGTTTTCTCAGATTTGAACTGAAAATACACATTCCACATCAGATAAAACTCTCTACCCACTTCCATAGGGGAACTTACACATGCGTAAGACACCCACAGGATTCCAGGAAGTGTCCAACAGCTGTATATTCGCCAGGACCCATGATGTAAACACTTCACGCCATTCTGATGCCCAACTGATGGTCAAGTGATATCAAAATATTTCTCTGCTCAGTTTCACCTTTCAGCTCAGTCTGACATTTCCCCGCAAATCTCTCATCTTGGTTCATGTTTGCTCTGCCCTCATCCTGCGCTTAGAATTCTTTGCCACTTAATAATTGGTGTTGTCTCTCTAGTTTCCTCATCTAAAATGCTTTTAAGAACCATCTGTTTCTTCAGTGCTGCATTTTGTTCTATAAACACAGAGGGCCAAACTATACAAGATGACATGGGAAATCTGTGATCAAATCTCTTTGTGTTTAGATTCTTACAGTGGTGTTCAGAACAGCAGTGCGGGGGGGGGAGATGGTATTTAACTCTTTTCTGTTCTAATTCACCTGCTGAAGTTATTGCCTCCCCACCTAGAAAAAGAATATTATAGCCTAATAATATAGCTCAAGCCTACTAACAATATGAATTTCAACAGGGATAAATGTAAGGTACAGGTTGCCCAACCTCTCATATCCACAGGGAATACATTCCTGGACTTACCACAGATACATAAAACCATATAATAACAAACTGCCATAGAATACCATAAAATCACACTGGAAGACCTAGAAAATGCCTAGAGAGGACACCTCTCTAGGCATCTGGTGCAACCCTGTGACCAACATCTGGCAGAAGTTGACCATATAGAGTCTCACTGGAGGACCACTCAATGCCTAGAGAGACCATCTCCAGCACAACTCTTTGGTTCTCCAGAAGCTTGGAGAGACCTTTTGCTCCCCGACCAAAGATAAGTGAAAGCACAGGTATTGATCACATGTAAACAGGGGGCAACCTGTACTATATTTGTGCAGGGAAAATGAAATGTACAAATATAGGATGGATGACACCTGGCTTGACAGCAGTACATGTGAACAAGAACTAGGGTCTTGGTAGATCATAAAGTTAGCACGAGGCAATAATATGATGCACTGGCAAAAAGGACCAATGCACTTCTTGGTATAGTATCTATAGTGTCCAAATCAAGGGAAGTTGTAGACCAACTCTATTTTGCTTTGGTCACATCTCACCTGGAATACTGTGTCCAGTTCTGGGCACCATAGTTAGAATCACAGAATCCTAGAGATGGGAGAGACCCCATGGACCATCCTGTCCAACCCCATTCTGCCATGCAGGAAGACACAACCAAAGCGTTCCCGACAGATGACCATCTAGCTTCTGTTTTAAAACCTCCAAAGAAGGAGACTCCACCCTTCTAGGCAGTGCATTCCACTGCTAAATAGCTCTTACTGTCAGGAAGTTCTTCCTAATGTTTAGGTGTTTAGTTCAAGAAAGATAAGGACAAGCTGAAAACTAGACCCTGTGAGAAACTGTTGAGGAAGGTGGGTACACTTAGCTTGGAGAAGAGAATATTGGCAGGTAATATGACAGCCATCTTTAAATAATTGGAAGGGTTGTCATGTGGTAGGCAGAGCAAAAAATATTCTGATTAAACATTAGGAAGAGCTTCCTGATGATAAGAACTGTTGAATAGTGTAAGAAACTACCGTGGGAGGTTGTGAATGTTCCTTTGTTGGAAGTTTTGAAACATAGGTTAGATGGCCACTGCTCAGGGTGCTTCAGCCATAGATTCCTGCCCTGGCAGTGGGGTTGGATTAGATGACCCTCAAGATCCCTACCCAACTCTACAGTTCTGTGATAGTGGCTGCTTCCACACTGCAGAAATAATGCAGTTTGACACCATTTTAACTACCATCACTCTATGCTATGGAATTCTGGGATTTGTAGTTTTTTGTGAGCTATTTAGTTTTCTCTGTCAGAGTGCTCTGGTGCCACAACAAACTACAAATTCCAGGATTCCATAGGATGAGCTGTGATAGTTAAAGGGGTGTCAAACTGCATTATTTCTACAGCGTGTCAGCAGCCCATAGGATTCATTAACTGGGAGGAAAGCAAATGGGGGGAAATGAAAACCTTGCAAACCTCTGAAGACCACCAACATTTATTAAAAGACGGTCCTGACAGAGAAAAGGCAGAACTACTTAACATCTTCTTTGCTTCAGTCTTCTCCCAAAGGGGCAACAGTGCTCAGCCTGGGGAAGATGGAGCAGATGTTGCAGTACGGGAAATACAGCACCGAATTAGTAAAGAGGTAGTTCAGGAATACCTGGCCAGTATAAATGAATTCAAGTCTCCAGGGCCAGATGAACTACATCCAAGGATATTAAAAGAACTGGCAGGAGTAATCTCAGAACCACTGTCAATAATTGAGAATTCCTGGAGAACAGGAGAGGTCCCAGCAGACTGGAGGGGGGCAAATGTTGTCCCCATCTTTAAAAGGGGGGGGGGAAGAAGACCCAAATAATTACCACCCAGTCAACCTGACATCAATACAAGGAAAGATTCTAGAGCAGGTCATTAAACAGACAGTCTATAAGTACTTAGAAAGAAATGTCATGATCACAAAAAGTCAACATGATTTCTCAAAAACAAATCATGCGAGGCTAATCTTATCTCTTTTTTTGACAGAATTATAAACTTGATAGATGAAGGGAATGCTGTGGATGTAGTGTATGTTGATTTTAGTAAGGCTTTTGACAAAGTCCCTCATGATATTCTTTCAAAATATTTAGTAACCTGTGGGCTAGACAATGCAACTGTTAGTCATTTGTAACTGGTTAACTGACCAACCCCAAAGGGTAGTCACCAATGGCTCCTCTTCATCCAGGAGAGAAGTGACCAGTGGGGTGCCACAGGGTTCTGTCCTGGGCCCAGTGCTATCCAACACCTTTATCAGTGACTTGGATGAGGGAATAGAATCATAGAACTGTAGAGTTGGAAGAGACCACGAGGGCCATCCAGTCCAACCCCCTGCCACGCAGGAATCACGATCAAAGCATCCCTGACAGATGGCCATCCAGCCTCTGTTTAAAGACCTCCAAGGAAGGAGACCCCACCACGCTCCGAGGGAGTGCGTCCCACTGTGCTTTGCTACCTTTACTGCTCCACCAAAGGCCTTGATATACAGTGCAATAGTAACATAATGAAACTTTACGAAAATAAACAAATTTGGAGTCAAAAGTAGCAGTGATTAAAAAGTAATTTTAAAAAAATATCCAACCAGGTTTTTCTGTGACCATTGGAAAGCAAGCACTGATGGAGGTAGGTGAATTTTGCTCAGAGTA
Organism: Gambelia wislizenii; assembly: GCA_030847615.1. NCBI lineage: Eukaryota > Metazoa > Chordata > Lepidosauria > Squamata > Crotaphytidae > Gambelia > Gambelia wislizenii. Next base: position 494,284,748 of record JAUMIR010000001.1, on the reverse strand, counting down.
TATTTATTTTATATGCTGCCTTTTTCCTGGAGAGGGACCCAAGGCAGCTCAGAAAAGGAATCAATAAAACCTGACAATACCATTTTTAAAAACAATTAAAATAATTTTATTAAAACAGTATTTGTAAAGCATAGAAAAATTAAAATATATATATTATTGCCTTTCATTTCTTAAACTTATTTTAGAAGAAACTGGCAAACGGATACCAAGTCCTGCTTAATTTAAAGTGATGTGGCCAAGACTGAAGTTCTGAGCACATTTAAGTGGGAGCAAATTTCACATGGATTCTATTATCCAAGAGAATACATACATATACTGTATTTCATTACTAGAATACATTTAGACAAAAAAAATGCGGGCACCTCTAACTACAAGAGCAGATGCCCAGCCAGGGCATGCTTATCAAGTTTGCAGATGACACCAAATTAGGAGGGGTAGCTAATACCCCAAAGGACAAGATCAGAATCCAAAATGACCTCAACAAATTAGAAAGCTGGCCCAAAATTAACAAAATGAATCACAACAGGGAGAAATGTAGGATACTACACTTGGGCAGTAAAAATGAAATGCACAGATATAGGATGGGTGACACCTGGCTTGATTGCAGTACATGTGAAAGGGATCTAGGAGTCTTAGTGTACCACAAAATGAACATGAGTCAGCTGTATGATGCGGCAGCTAAAAAAGCCAATGTGATTCTAGGCTGCATTAATAGGAGTATAGTGTGTAGATCAAGGGAAGTACAGTAATAGTGCCACTGTATTCTGCTTTGGTCAGATCTCACCTGAAATACTATGTCCAGTTCTGGGCACCACAATTCAGGAAGGATGTTGACAAGCTGGAATGTGTCCAGAGGAGGGTGACCAGGATGGTGGGAGGTTTGGAAGCCATGCCTTGTGAGGAGCATCTTAGGGAGCTGGGATGTTTAGTCTGGAGAAGAGAAGGTTGAGAGGGGACATGATAGCCATGTTTAATTATTTGAAGGGATTTCATACTGAGAATGGAGCAAGCTTGTTTTCTGCTGCTCCAGAGACTAGGACACGGAGCAATGGGTTCAAACTACAGGAAAAGAGATTCCATCTAAACATTAGGAAGAACTTCCTGATAGTAAGAGCTGTTTGGCAGTGGAATGCGCTGCCTGGGAGTGTGCTAGGGTCTCCTTCTTTGGAGGGTTTTAAGCAGAGGCTGGATGGCGATCTGCCGGGTATGATTTGATTGTATCTTCCTGCATGGCAGAATGGGGTTGGATTATATGGCCCTTGTGGTCTCTTCCAAGTCTATGATTCTATAACCAGTCTGGTAATTTTCAAAGACACTGGTGCCTAATGGATGGGGTCAGATCCAAGTCAATTTTGGTTACTTGCTACCCTTTAAATGTATTGTCTGCTTCTCACTCAGGTTCGCTTTGCTTTAGCTGAGATGCTGAATCATAAATCAGAAAGAGCTCCTTTGACATTAATGGAATGGCCTCAGTGTGCCTCCCGTGGTTTGGAGTCCCATTAAACTCTGCCAGGGCTTCAGTTTAAGAGCTCTGAATTTCATCTAATTTGTTTTTATGATGGGGATGATCGTACAGTTTCTCCCTTCTGGCTTGAGTTTGCAACTTGTAAATGGTGGCAACTGATATAAAGGCATCTAATTGAGCAGTTCTTTTCTCCCGTTATCTGCTCTTATTCCGCAGGGTTTTTGAACAACTGATATGAGCAATTGTGGCTTGGTAAGATTATCTGCCAATTGCTTCTAAGCAAATGTAATAGCCCATTTAAATGTATTCCACCATTTGCCTGGACAGGAAACAGAGAGGTGATATGAGCCAGGGATCTCCTGCCACTGCTCAAGTCAATGAGGATGGCCACCTCCCCACAGTTTGTCCAAAAAGGAAAGAAAAATGAAGGTAATGGATCACTTCCTAGGAGTCAGCATAGTGTGATGCTTAGAGTGCTAAAGCAGGATTTGGGACACCCAGGTTCTAGTTCCCACTGAGAAACATATTCTTCCCTATCCCACACCCTTCAACATTTCACAGATATTTCACCATGTTTTAGGCCCAGGATAAGCTTTTTTTCAGAACAGTACTTGATTGGTACCAGTGCCAGTTTCGTTTAGGTACCAAGTAAAAACCTTGGCTGTAATACTGCATCCGCTACTTAAAGCCTTGTCTAGGCAGGCAGTCAACCTTGGCTCCCTTCACCCCATATCTTGGAGCCATGCAGTCCAAAAGACGCAGGGCTCTTGCCCGTTTTGCCTCTGGGCAAGCTGGGGTGAAGCCAGAGGAAATCCATTTAAGATGTTTCAAATTAACCCCCAGGAAAACCTGTGTCATGCGGGAAAACCCAGATTGGTTCAGCACAGGAATGCAGGAGTCTGTACCTGCACGCTGGGCTGTATCGTTGGACGCCACTGCTGCTGGTGTTGCTCTGCAGCCAGGGAGGAGGCCACCAGCATGTGATCAATCCCCTGCATATGACCGGCCTTGATCATATGCTGAGGGCCTCCTTTTTGGCTTCAGAGAGCGTGATGCTCAACAGCAGGGGAGGTGCCTACTGATACTAGGCAGTGTCTGTGTGCGGCAGCTGGCATGTGCATGTGGACTTCCGCCTGTTTTGAATCTTGGTAATGGGGGGAGGGGGGAGATCTGGACCAGCTTCAGGGCCAGAATATGTCAGCCGGAAGCTGGCGTATTCTGGCCGGTGTAGACAAGGCTTCAGGGCAGCCATGGCTTCCTTGATTGAATCAAATCTACCTGTAATGTGGTTTCCTTCTTTTACCACCACCTTTCCGTGATGGTGGGATTGCAGGGAAGAAGCTATCTTGCTGGTCGCATTGGTGCTGGTAGGGTCACCCATATCAGACAGGCCTTTGCTGGAGCGCCAGACTAAGGGGCTTACCACACTCCAAAGAAAAGCAGCAAAGCAACAGGAATGTTCCATCTTTCCTGCTGCCTACCTCATGGCATTGGCATTCTTCTGGCATTCTTTTGTTCTGCTCCCATGGAGGGACTGAGGTAAAACTGTGGTTTTTTGCAAACTGATTTTTCTGGTTCACAAAAAGGCACAGTTTTACCTCGGTTCCCCATGGAACCAGAACGAAAGAACACCAGCATCATGTGGTAAGGCAGCTGGAAAGTTCCTATTGCTTTGCCTCTAAATTTGATAAAATAGCCATTGGGCAGCAGCAGTTGTAGTGGGTGACACTGGCAGATGATCTTTCAGCGATAACGGCAGTGGCACCATAGCTAACTCTGGAGGAGCTGGTATTGCACAGAAGAAGGCAATGGTAAACCACTCCTGAATGTCTTTTACACTGAAAACCCTGTGATAATGCTGGGAAATGTGGAAGGCAATAGGAAAATGTAGCTTTATACTCATGCAACTGAGATTGTGCAACTGGTGTTGAAACAAATGGTAAATGCATGATTGCAGTGTGCAGTGCACATTTGCATGTATATTATGCAGTGCATAATTAGTATCTGGACTTGCAATGTGAAATAGTGCCACACGCCCAATGGCATGGCATGCCACCCGTACCCTTTGTTCTAGTACTCAAGGCTTACTGTCCCAACCTAGGATCTCGACTGTTCCATCCCGGATTCGCCCCTTCTCGCTTGCTGCCCCTCACTCCTGGAACCTTTTCCCCCTCAAATATGGGCCATTACTTCTTTGTCCACTTTTAAATCTGAGTTAAAGACCACCTTGTTCAGGGAGGCATTCCCCGGCTTTGTCTGATATACATTTATTTCTTCTGTCACTTGGGTTTACTGTGGATGTTGTTATTAATTGTTGTAATTATCCTTGTTTTTAATTGATTTTTATTATTTTGCCTATTGTTTTATTTAGATTGTACGCCTTTGGCAGGTTTCATTCTGTTTTATCCTTGATTGTTTTTGTACAGCACAGTGTACACCGACAGCGCTCTAGAAATAAACTTTAATAATAATAATGATGATGATGATGTTTGGCTCTGTTTCCATTATTTGTAACTGAAAATGGGCATTACTCCATGGTCAAAAAAGTACAACTGTATCCATAGGGAAACCTGTGAATGTGTGAGTCACTAATAGGGTGCCAGACAATTACTTAAAAAAAAAATAGTAACTTTCCAAGTGATGGAACAGACTTCACCTTTAAAAAAAATTGGCTCAAACAAGATAGCCATTAAAACAATCAGAAAAGTTCATGCGGAGATGTGGGAAAGTCTGCACAAAGGTAGCCCACTGGGCTTCAGAGGAAGTCATAAAAATGAGGTCAGAAAGGAGGAACCAGCTGGGGCCAGGCAGAGATGAGCCAAGTGGATTCAACGTTGATCAGTTAACAGCCAAGTGGGTTAGATGAGATGAAGCTGGATCTGTACAAAGGAGATCCACAGCTCAGAAAGGTTACTTTTAGGGACTACCACTCCCAGAATGCAATCCACATGCTTGTATCGCTTCAAGGGAAAATAACTTGCATCTGCACAAACTTTGTGTAAAGGAAAAGAAATGCTGTATGTAGCCTAATTACTTGGTCTGAGGAACCTTTAGCCACTGTATGTCTCCCCCTGTAACTTCAGATTTTCAGAGAGTGGCTAGCAGGAACCTGACAGGCAGTGGCATTGCATCGTTCGAGCTAGAGAGGTCTCAGAATGTCAGAAGAATTCAAACTGTCCTGCTCAGGGAGAGGATACAGAAGTGGGAGCAAAGGGGTAGGAGGCAAATTGCAACCTGGCAAGGTAGAAGACAGATGGTAGGGGTTTATACAATACATTGACAGAGTTAGAGGAAGGAGGTAGGAAAATTGTTGGAGGGCATAGATGAGGATAAACTAGTTGCATACAGGAATTCCTTTCTCCCACCTGTAAAGAGAAAAAGTACTGGCTTTGTTGGGATTCCACCACCCTATCACCATTTTTCTCCTTCTTTTTGTATGTGTCTGTGCCTTCAAGTCACCTGTTGACTTATGGGGACCTCATTAATTTCATGGGGTTTTCTGATGCAAGGAATACTCAGAGGCGGTTTTGCTAGTTCCTTCCTCTAAAAATGTAGCCAACAGCACCTGGAACTCTTTTATTTTGTTGTAAGTGTTTCCTGTTTCATTCAGTGCATCTTTGAATGTGGTAGTTGAGGGGTAAAGTTGATATTTTTGATGCTACATTGAAATTCCTATGAGTGAAGTATGGGAATCTGAGCATCTCTCTTCTGGGTATGTTTAGCCTGGAAAAAAGATGGTTAAGGGGTGATATGATAGCCCTGTTTAAGTATTTGAAGGGGTGTCACATTGAGGATGGAGCAAGCTTATTTTCTGCTGCTCCAGAGACTAGAACATGGAGCAATGGATGCAAGCTCCAGGAACAGAGATTCCACCTCAACATTAGGAGGAACTTTCTGACAGTAAGAACTGTTTGGCAGTGGAACACACTCCCTCAAAGCATGGTGGGGTCTCCTTCCTTGGAGGTCTTTAAACAGAGGCTGGATGGCCATTTGTCAGGGATGCTTTGATTGTGATCCCTGCATGGCAGGGGGTTGGACTAGATGGCCCTTGTGGTCTCTTCCAACTCTACAATTCTATGACTCTATGACTCTAACCTCTCCATTGACGCCCCCTTGTCGTGGGAGAGAGGCTTGCGTACCCTAATGATGTTTTGAGCTATGCTGGCGGTGGCATAATAGCCACTGGTAGGGTCTCCCATGCCAGACAGGTCAAAACCGAAGGGTCTGACAAAGAGCGTCAAAGGGCAGGATGGGCTCTCCAGCCTTGTGGCAACCGTCCTAGGAGAAGGAAAACTGCAATCCCAAACCCGGGCAGATGGTGCTCGTCCAACCCTGTAAGGTCAACCATCTAAGAGAAGGAAACTCTAATCAAACCTACGGCCCGAGGACCTCACTGCCACGTCCATGCTTGCAAGGCCACGGCAGATGAATCTCTGGTTTAAAGGGTGAGGCCAGTTCTGTGCACGCTGCGCTCCACCAGAAAAATCCATTGCACAGGCTCGAAGGACAAATCCATTTCCAAAAAAGCCCTGTAGCGACTGGCGAGGGACGAAACCGGCAGGTGTAAAGATGCACTGGAAGCCGCAGCCCCAACCCTGCATGCAGGCGGTTCAGGACATTGGTCGCTCAAGCCTGACCCGGGAGATGACAGTCTTGTTCGGCAGCATTCTGAACGACCAAGCAGCCTTTTTTAAGGAGAGCACTGCTTGCTCCACATGGAGAGGGGCCTAGAAAAGGTGGCCTAAAGAAAGCTCATCCCCAACTACCTGGTTGGCTAGCCGCGGCCAACGGGAATCTTCTGATGCGGTCAAACCAAGGCAAAGAAACAAAGGCACACACCGGCCCCCAAAGGTGTAAATAAACTGACACTTGCATGCTGGAACATCAGAACCATGCAAGACTCTGAAGATAGTGGACGGCCTGAGCGTCGTTCTGCCCTAATAGCCCTTGAACTATCACGGCTTAATATTGACATCGCTGCTCTTAGTGAAGTTCGCTTCCATGAGGAAGGCAGCCTTAAAGAACATGGCGCCGGCTACACACTTTACTGGTCTGGCAAACCCAAAACCGAAAAACATCTGTCAGGAGTAGGCTTTATGATTAAAAACTCCATTGCCTCCAAACTCGAAACCTTGCCAACAGGACACTCTGATCGCATTATTTCCTTACGCCTCCCACATGTTGTTCTCTTTAGCATATATGCCCCAACTATGCAAGCTGACCCTGTAGAGAAAGACAAATTCTACACAGACCTACGCCAACTCATACAAAAAGTCCCTGTAGAAGATAAAATTATTATCCTTGGTGACTTCAACGCCAGAGTAGGAAAGAACTCCGAAGCCTGGAAAGGTGTCTTAGGCAAGCATGGTGTTGGAAATTGCAATGATAACGGACGCCTCCTGCTAGAGTTCTGTGCAGAACAACAGCTGACTATTACAAACACAATCTTTCAGCAGAAAGATAGCTTGAAGACAACCTGGATGCATCCCCGATCCAAACATTGGCACCTCATTGACTACGTTCTAGTCCGTCAGAGAGACATTCGTGATGTCCGTCATACCCGAGTGATGCCCAGTGCAGAATGCCAAACAGATCATCGCCTTGTCAGATGTAAACTAAATCTTCATCTTAAGTTCAAACCTAAGAGGGGTGGCATCTTAAAGAAGAGACTCCAAGTCAACAATCTTCAACAAGCTACCATGAGAGACAACTTCCAGGCAAATCTACAAACGAAACTTGAAGACCACCCTACAGATCCTTCTCCTACAGTGCTTTGGCAACATATCAAAAACAGTATCCTCCAGTCTGCAGAAGAATCCCTCGGGTTCTCCCACAAGAAAAATCAAGACTGGTTTGATGAAAACAACCAAGAGATCCAGGAACTGTTGGCAAGGAAGAGAGCTGCTCACCAGGCATACCTCGCCCAGCCAACCTGTCATGTAAGAAAAGCAGCTTTCCGCCTCACATGTAGCAAACTACAACAAAAACTCCGAGACATGCAGAACAAGTGGTGGATCAGTATAGCAGAAAAGACACAACGCTGTGCAGATCTGGGTGATCATAGAGGATTTTATGAAGCTCTTAAAGCAGTGTTTGGACCTACTTACCAGGTCCAAAGCTCCTTATACAGTACAGATGGTCAAACATTAATTACTGATAAAGCCTCCATCCTAAATCGTTGGGCTGAACATTTTCAAAGTCTCTTTAGCGCCAACCGAGTAGTCCAAGCCTCAGCTATCCAAGATATGATACAAAAACCAATGAAAAATGAATTGGACATAGCTCCCACTTTGGAAGAGACCTTTAAGGCCATACAGCAGATGAAAAACGGCAAGGCAGCTGGGATTGATGGAATCCCACCTGAAGTTTGGAAACACGGAGGTCATGCACTCCACGAAAAATTCCACGAATTCCTTGTGAATTGCTGGGAAAAAGGGGAACTGCCATCAGACCTCCGAGATGCAGTCATCATCACCCTGTACAAGAAAAAAGGAGCAAAATCCGACTGCTCAAACTATCGAGGCATAACACTGCTCTCTATTGCTGGAAAAATCCTTGCAAGGATACTCCTGAACAGGTTAGTTCCTGCTATTGCAGAAGAACTTCTCCCTGAAAGCCAATGTGGCTTCAGAGCCAATAGGAGCACTACAGACATGGTATTTGCCCTTAGGCAACTGCAAGAAAAATGTAGGGAGCAGAACAAGGGTCTCTATGTAACATTTGTCGACCTCACCAAAGCCTTTGACACTGTAAGTAGAAAAGGTCTGTGGCAGATCCTGGAAAAACTAGGATGTCCCCCCAAATTCCTTAAAATGATTATCTTGCTACACGAGGGCCAGCGTGGTCAAGTCAGATATGGCGATGCTCTTTCAGAGCCCTTTCTAATAACGAATGGAGTGAAGCAAGGTTGTGTTCTTGCACCAACTTTATTTACAATCTTCTTTAGCATGATGCTCCAAAGGGCTATGGCAGAGCTTGAAGAAGACGACGGCATCTATATACGCTACCGTACTGATGGTAGCTTGTTTAACTTAAGCCGTCTGAGGGCTCACACTAAGACTCTAAACTATCTAGTCCGTGAGCTGCTCTTCGCCGATGATGCTGCCCTTGTTGCCCACACAGAAGGAGCTCTGCAGCGCCTAACATCCTGCTTTGCAACAGCTGCAGAGCTGTTTGGGCTAGAAGTCAACCTGAAGAAAACAGAAGTTCTTTACCAGCCTGCACCACAGGACGAACACCACCATCCCCACATTGCCGTCGGCAAATCAGTGCTCAAGTCCGTTCAGCAGTTCACCTACCTGGGAAGCATCATCTCCTCAGATGCCAAGATTGACAAAGAGATCGATCACAGATTAGCAAAGGCATATAGTGCATTTGGAAGACTTCACAAAAGAGTCTGGAGCAATAAACACCTGAGGCAAAGCACAAAAATCAGTGTGTATAGAGCCATCGTACTGTCTATCCTCCTTTATGGATCTGAAACATGGGTCACCTATCGCCACCACCTACGACTCCTCGAGCGCTTTCATCAGCGCTGTCTACGCACAATCCTAAATATACACTGGACTGACTATGTGACGAATGTTGCTGTCCTTGAGCAAGCAGGGATCACCAGCATTGAGGCCATGATATTGAGAACACAGCTGCGCTGGGCAGGGCACGTTTCTAGGATGGAGGACCATCGCCTCCCAAAAATACTACTCTACGGTGAACTCGCCACGGGTCAGCGTAAGAGGGGCGCTCCAAAAAAGCGATACAAAGACTCCCTGAAACAACATCTCAGGCTTGGCCAAATTGATCACCAACAGTGGTCCGCCCTGGCCTCACATCGGGAGGCATGGAGACGCACTATCCACAATGCTGCAGCCTTATTTGAGAACTCACGACGAACAAGTCTTGAAGAGAAACGACAACGCAGAAAGAATCACAACCCAAAAGCATCACCCAAGGAGACCTTCTGCTGTGCTTTTTGCAACCGGACTTGTTTATCTCGGATTGGCCTTTTTAGTCATCAGCGCGCTTGCAGAAAACGCGGGATGAGTCCTTCCTGAATCTTCGTTTGCGAAGAAAAGCCAGAGAGAGAGAGTGACTCTATGACTCTAATGCTGCAGGCTAGACTACAGCTCCCAGGATCCACCACAAACCACCACCCTTTATAAGGCCCATCTTGGCATTAGGGCTCCTGGCCAGTGGGGTCCCCTCACAACATGTGCCACTGCCTTTCTATGACTGAACTGAATGTGAATGTTCTTCATGAGAGAAAAAAATCCAAACAGCTCCAGTAGGCGATCTTACAGGGGAGGTTGCCTGACAGATGGATGCAGAACCAAATGCATATCCATGCACAATGCACACCCACATTCAATACACATCCACATGCAATGTGTATAAATGTGAACGGCACACCCATCTATAGCTCCACTTCTGCACACTTGAATGGATTATGGGCTTCTGTGTTGGATATGCTACACCCATTCCCTGGGACATACGTTCTGACTTGGCCACTTGTTTTAGTTAAATCCTGATTGGATTACTGTAAAGCATTCTATGTGGAACTGCCTTTGAAGAGTGTTTGTAAACTTCAACAGGTCCAAAGAGCTGCAGTGAGATTGCTAACAGGTCCTGGTTACAGGGAGCACAAAACTCCATTGTTGCAACAGCTCCACTGGCTGCCAATCTGTTTCAGGCACAATTCAAAGTGGTGGTTTTGACCTATATATGGCTCAAGTCTTGGCTATGTGATAGATCATATCTTCCTGTATGAGCCTGCCCAAGCTTTAAGATCTGCAGGGAAGGCACTTCTCTCTAGCCCACCACCTTCACAGGCCTGGCCGGTGGGAACTTCTCAGTGCTGTTCCCACATTTTCATAGAATCTTAGAGTCGGAAGAGACCACATGAGCCATCTAGTCTACCCTCTGTCCCACAGGAACACACAATCAACACACTCCTGACAGTTAGCCATCCAGCATTTATTTAAAAACCTCCAAAGAAAGACTCCACCACACTCCAAGGCAGCGCATCGCACTGTCCAACAGCTCTTACTGTCAGGAAGTTCTTCCTAATGTTTAGGTAGAACTTCTTTTCCTGTAGTTTGAGTCCATTGCTTCGTGTCCTAGTCTCTGGAGCAGCAGAAAACAAACTTGCTCCATCCTCAGTATGACAATCCCTTCAAATATTTAAACATGGCTATCATGTCACCTCTCAACCTTCTCTTCTCTAGGCTAAACATTCCCAGTTCCCTAAGCCTCTCCCCACAGGGCATGGCTTCCAGACCTCCCACCATTTTGGTCGCCCTCCTCTGGACACCTTCCAGCTTCTCAATACCCTTCCTGAATGGTGGTGCCCAGAACTGGACACAGTATTCCTGGTGAGGTCTGACCAAAGCAGAATAGAGTGGCACCATTACTTCCCTTGAAACACCCTCCCTAAGGAAGTTAGGTTGTCTCCTCCTCTGCTGCCTTTTTGGTGGCAGGTTCAGACCTTTCTTTTCCAGCAAACCCTTTGGAAAATGAGTTTTGAGAAGAAAAAGGCTTTTTATAATGCTGTGCTGTTCTTGATCTTTGTTTTGACGTGAGATTTCAAATGGTTGTCTAATACTATTTTAATCTGTATGGTTTTATTGAATTGTTTCTAAAAGCTTTTAATCTTAAAAAAAAGTTTTTAATACTTTTAAGTATATTTTATTCTTTTAAATATTTTGATATTATTGTAATAATGTAATTAGATTAATTTGGTTTTACTTTTTGTATGTTTTGTGTGTTTTTTAAAAGAGTGAGCCGTTTTGGGTCCCAGCCTTGGGGAAAAAAGCAGGTTATAAATAAAGATCATCATCATCATAATCTTAAGTTTGTATGTTTTAAACCATATGTGTTTTATTGTAATTTTCTGCCTTTTGTAAGCCACCTTGAGTCCTGAGGCTTGTCTACATTAGGGACAAAAATCCAAATGGACTCCCCAACTTGCTCTGCTCTGGACCTGTCCTGGAGCCACCCGGCAACTTGTTTTGGAGGAAACCACAAGGGCCATCTAGTCCAACCCCCTGTCATACAGGAATAAACAATCAAAGCATTCCTGACAGATGGCTACCCAGCCTCTGTTTAAAAACCTCCAAAGAAGGAGACTCCACCGAGGCAGCACTTTCTGGTGCTGAACAGCAATTACTGTCAGGAAGTTTCTCCTAAAGTTTAGGTGGAATCTCTTTTCTTGTATTAGGTATACACCTTACGTTTATGCCTACACCAGTACAGCACCACCAACATAAAACTAAGAAAGCAGCAACAACAACAAAAACCACCGCCACCCCAGCAGGAACATTCCACAGATAAAAACTCAACGGAATCAAAATGCTATGTCCAACTGCTCAAAATTGTAAAATCCATGTTAAAAAGGCCCTTGCTTGGCAATGAAATTGCATGAAGGCAAGCACCAATTGAGTCTCATGTTGGGTAGATGTCTACACATGTCCCTGCATCTGGATGTTGCTTTGGTCCACCGCCATTACCTTTCCTCTGTCAACTCCCCAGCAGAGCCCACACAGATCCCTGCCTGGCAGGCACCACCATGATTTACCTCAATGTCTGGGCCCCAGTTCCCGATGGCTAAAGAAAGTGAAGTCGAATGCTTTCATGGCCAGCATCCATGGTTTTTTTGTGGGTTTTGTTCCCCAGGCTATGAGGCCGTGTTCTGGAAGAATTTATTCCTGACATTTTGCCTGCATCTGTGGCTAGCATCTTCAGAGAATGGTTGGGTCTTGGATCAGTTTCTCCCCATAGAGATGTTCAATGTGAAGTCAAAGGCTTTCATGGCCAGCATCCATAGGTTTTCTGTAGGTTTTTTTCCCCCCGGGCTATGACGGTTTTCCCCTCCTTTGCGCCACTGACATAGTTGCTTGCTCTGAGGCAAATGAGGCCCCCAGCCATGTGATCTGAACCAGTGGCACCAAAGAGGGAGAAAACTTTCTGCAACTGTTCCATTCCATTGGTGAGGTAAATGGCGGCACTTGCCAAGCAGCAATCCATCCTGTCTTTAAAAAAAAAAAACCAGGAAAATTCAGGAAACCCTCCGTCTGTTTTTTCCCCTTAAACCTTTTTTGGTTTTTGCTGAAAAATTGAAAAAAGGAAGAAAACTAATTACGAAATGTTTTATTTTAGCATGATGAATAAAATATTTCAGACAATAAAATCTTTAATATACTACAATAATTGTGATAATTTTATGCCCAATCAAATTGTATATAGTCATATTTTATGTACCTAAAGTAACAGTGACTTTCAATCTGTAAAAGTGCTAATGCTACATTTTTCAATTTTTCTGAAAATTTCCATTTTTCTCAACCCCATCCCATGTTTTTTTTTCCCATGGCTTCAAAATTTCCAGAAATTTTACACCTCTAGTCCACTTCCCCACCCCTGAATCCAGGGCAGATCCATTGTTCACACTAGAGGTAACACTGGATTTTCCTGCAAACTGGAGAAAAGTGTGAGCTTTTAAAACCTGGTTTTAAGGTGGTATACCTCAGGCTTAGTGCAAGTAGGGCCGTACGTCGTGTGGCCTTATTGCACCTGAGTCGAGGTTAAGGCTGCATGTCGAGGGGTCTTATCCCGCCAGTTTCAGGGGGGTGGTGCGGTTCACCCCCCTTATGTAGACAATCTCCCAGTCTGGGAGAAAGGCAGGATATAAGTAAACGGGTGCTTTCACACATCAGCAGGATCCTGTCCTTTCTGTCTAACAATGAACCCCTGGGTCTGACATTAGCATTACTGCAGAAACTGAGAGTGAATGGAAACCAAGCGGTGTCTCATGATTGTGCATGAAGAGGCTGACTGTTCGGTCACATCGCTCCAGCTGAGAAGGAACCCTTGCGCAATCTATCCCCCCCTCCTCGGCCACATCCACCCACCCATTTGGAAAGGGCAATGTACATCCTGTCGAGTTTGGCAAACAGACCTCCATCCTCCCATCAAGGCTGATTGCTGTTGTGTCTTAACAGCCGGATTCACTAAAGAGTCACACACTGCACTGAGCTTAATAATGGGCCAAAGTGCACACTCGTAAATAGTTTTATAGAGGGTAGCAACCCACAAGCAGCCTGGTAGTATTTTCTTCTTTTTTTAAAAAAAAGGCCTTCTGGTTTTCCACAGCCTAAGCCTCTCTCTGCGTTTACTCTGACTGAGGGCCTTTTCACACTACACAATGATAGGTTGGCATTCTACTTGGGTCTTAAGACTTATGCGTGTGTAAAATTGGCATTACAACATGTGGGTATCCATTGCACAATGGGAGCTGGTGGAGTGACTGATGCGCCATGGTCTGATTCGCAATGTGCACTGATATGCACCAGGGCCCTCCTCAATGCACACTGGGTAGGAAGTGCCAGAGCACCACAGGAGTGCCCAATGTGCATTGGAATACTCTTGCAAACAACAACAACAACAACTTATTTCTTACCCACCTCTCCACATTAACATATAAGGCTAATATTAGTTAAAAACACATATCAGTTAAAACTTATCAATTTAAAAAACAAGTAAGACTAAGACATTTTAGAACAATCAGTATACAGTTTAAAATTCACAATTTAAAATCATCTGAATAGCCCTGTCAGAAGAGACTGGTCTTTAACGCTACTTTAATTTCTGAGTGTATTCAGCTGTTGCATCTCTTCCTGCAGGCTATTCCAGAGTTTAGGGGCAGCTGAAGAAGAAGTCTGCTGGGTGACAATTGCCAGCATAGTCCTGGCTGGCTGGAGCAAATGTCCCCCAGAGGACTTAAATGTACAGGGCGGATTATATGGGAGAAGGGGATCGTGTAGGTAACCATAGGCTATGATGTAGGATCTCGGCCTATGGGTGCATCTTGTGGCATCCTGGGATTTGTAGTTTTGTGAAGCTCTTGAGCTTTCTGGCTCAAAATTCTAAAGGCTCCTCCCTAAACTGCAAATTCCAGGATTCCATGGGTGGGAACCATTGCAATTAAACTGGAAACTCAGCGGTATAATTGCATAGCGTTTATCTCAGGTCCTCTGGGAGACATCTACTTCAGTCAGCCAAAACTAGGATGACTGTTACCCAGAGGACATTTTATTTGGCTGTCCCCAGACTGTGGAATGACTTGACAGAACAGATTTGATAGTTTTGAGATATTGTCGGTATTTAAATCAGCAGTAAAGACTAGTCTCTTCCAGCAAACCTATCTAGATTCTGGACTTTTTCAGATGAACCTAAAATCCGGAAGAAGCCGTCGGGAGAGGAACGCAGCTGCTCTGCAGCAGGGGGCAGTTTCTGACGGCGACGTCCCTCTCGCGTTACCCTCCGTGTTCCTTCTGTGTCATGGAAGGAAAAGGTGCCAGTTCTTATTCACGGATTTTAGGTTCGTCTGGAAAAAGTCCTATGTTTAAATTATAGTTTTAAAAGTATTTTTAAAGCCTTCTGTATCTATAGATTCTACATGCATGGGTTCAACAATCCATAGCTTGAAATTATCTCTCCCCTGCACCCCACAAAAATAAAGAAAAGCAAAAAAAGCAAAAAGCACACCTTGATCTTTGCCATTTTATATAAGGGAGACCATTTAACTACACCATTGTATATAATGAGACCTGAGCTTCCACAGATTTTGGTATTCATGGGGGTCCTGGAACAAAAGCCTGGAAGATAGCAATGGCCCGCTTTATGATCTTTTAACTGATGCTATTCTCCTGCTTTAATAGGCAGCCAGGGAATAGACCAGCAGGGTCATAAATGCTGTCTTACCAGACCTTTCCAGCCAAGCATTTTAGAGTTCTCAGTAACAAAACCAGTCCAAGTCAACAGGAGAAGGCAATTAGTCAAGGCGTCAAACCCAAGGGTGTGTTGGTAGCAAAGTCAGTTCATGAATCAGGGTTTCAAAGTCTTGGAATCACATGAGCTGAGAGTCCAGAGCAAAGTAGGTTGTAACTCTCAGGAAAGGTTGGTTGTCAGCAACAACCTGCCAAGAGTGAGGTTGGGATATTTATGGTCTAGAATCCTCCCTCAGCTGTTGCCTGATTAATGCATATTTTATATAAATATACTCTGGGTGACAGAGACCCTCCATTTCCTGTCTATGTTCAATTGCAGTAGGTATTGTCTGGTTTGTCTCTGTATCTTGTGGCTGCTGGGGAACATCCCTGTTTGTCTCCTGCATAGGGACATCCCTCTGCCCTTCCATTTTCCTGTCAGGATCTGCCCCGGGTCCTGAGAGCTAAGCCTGACATCCTCTTCATCTGCCTTGCTGTCTGTGTTGTAATCCAGACCAAGGGTCTGTGAGGGAGGCATGACAGTTATGTGTTGTGTTATTTGTTGTTGTTCCCTGCCTCGATACACAAGGAGATGAGGGTAAGAAACAATAATAATAATAATAATAATAATAATGTGAATGGCCCTAGGGATCAGTGAGACTTATTCATGAGTAAGCATGCCTTGAATGCCAGTCTCAGTATCTCTTTGAGAAAGGAGGCCTAGCTTTTGGCTCAGGAAAAATATATATCAGTTTTTGAACTTCAACTTCTAGCAATGCTGGTTGGAGAATTCTGAGAGTTGTAGTCCAAAAAAGGGGGAAACTTTTCCGCCTTCTGTTTTCAGTAGTAAGAGACGTCAAACTGATGCTTCCCTTTGTTACAGCAAACTTGCTAAACCTAACAACCCAAACACATTCAACTGGCTGGCAACTGTTAATCAGAAGACTTCTTCATCAAGAAGTAAACAAAATCTGGCTCCCAGTTTTGAAAGACAATAGAATCAAAACTCAACACTTACAAAGGAATTCCACCCAGGGACAGGGTGATTTCCAGCAGTTAATGACCCATCCACCAACCATTAGCCAAATGGACACTAAGGAGCCTTGCATTTCTATACCCAAAAACTAACCATTCAATTACACAAATTTACATACAGTCCCTAACAGCATATAAACTCCACACACACTCCTACCCAACCATTCTCTGAAGATGCCAGCCACAGATACAGGCGAAACGTCAGAAAGAAACTTTTCTGGAACACGGCCTCACAGCCTGGAAAAAACCCAAGGAAAATCTATGGATGCCAGCCGTGACAGCCTTCGACTTCACAATAGGAAAATTCTTTTCTTTTATAGATTATTTGTCATCCAGACTTGAAATCTCAACAGGGTTATATTTTACATTGTGGTTAAAAACAAAAACAAAAACCTGAGTTTCTATTATAGATGAATTTCTTAATTTCCCTCCTTATGTGGAAAATGAAAATTTACCCTGGCCTGAATGAGAAAATAATTCATACCATTTCCAGCAGCTTTCCCTACAGCTTTTTTAGGGGAAAAAGTTGTGGGCATTGTTTTGCAACAGGCCAAGAGACATGAGTTACAAATTAGGAAGTTCTTGTTTCAGCTTTCATTTCTTCCATGAGCTCACTGAGTGGCTGAAGGAAAACTCCTATTTTCTCAGCCTTGGCCTCTCCCAACTGCATTATGGACACAGTCATACTTTAGGAGAGGAGAACCTTAAAGCCTGGGGCCAAATCTGTCCCTCTCTGAGTCCTGAACCAGTCCTCTGGGCTGCCCCAGAAAGTCAGAGCCAGGACACCATTAGGTAGTGGGTTCCCTGATTTTTCACATCTATTAGCATCATGGCACGGCAGCCAGATTGGTTAATGGTACATCCAGGAGTGACCGTATCTCTGGCTTTTCTTCGCAAACGAAGATTCAGGAAGGACTCATCCCGCGTTTTCTGCAAGTGCGCTGACGACTAAAAAGGTCAATCCGAGATAAACAAGTCCGGTTGCAGGAAGCACAGCAGAAGGTCTCCTTGGGTGATGTTTCTGTGATTCTTTCCGCGTTACCGTTTCTTTTCAAGACTTGTTCGGCGTGAGTTCTCAAATAAGGCTGCAGCATTGTGGATAGTGCGTCTCCATGCCTCCCGATGTGAGGCCAGGGCGGACCATTGTTGGTGATCAATTTGGCCAATATTAAAATCATTCCACTGGCTGCCTATTCATCTATCCAACCTTTCTGCCTAAACTCTTCTGTAGTCTTGTGTGGTTCCTGTGAGTGTACATGTGTGCACGAATGCTTCTGTGTTATTTTCCAACTGGAGTCCTCTGCAGTTAGTACTGGTATACATACTGTAGATGCAAAGGTCCCAAAGTTACCTGGCCTCTCGCAGTGTTCCCTTTGAGCTATAATAATTCCCCCAGCTAATATTCGATCATGGGTGGATTCCCCACAGACCCCCACCTATTTGGGTAATAGGGCCTAGAGTCTGGAATGACCTGCCAGAAGAGATTAGACAGCTGAATACACTATCTGAAATCAAAACTGCATTAAAGACCAGTCTCTTCCGGCAGGCCTATCCAGATGATTATTAAATTGTGGATTTTAAATTTAATTTTAAATTTTAAGTAGGGACTGATTGTTTTAGTAGAGTTTCATCTTATTTGCTTTTAAAATTGATTTTATGTGTTTGTGTTTTTAACAGGTGCTATATGTTATATGCTAACCAGTTTTGTTCCCTGCCTCAATCCATAGGGAGAGGTGGATAAGAAATAAATGATGATGATGATAATAATAATAATATTTATTGATTTTCATAAATAACCTTATGATGTAATATTACATGCTGTATAGTTTCCTATTGCATAAACATATAAAGTTATATATCATAATGTATTATAATAGCATAAGTTGAACAGAAAGAAATAAGTTTTTTTAAAAAGTTATCAAAGGGAAAGTATGACTTCCCACCCTACAAATCAAAGACAACATTTCTATTGTAATATGTTTCTCCCTACATAATCTAACTGGTACTTTAACTTCTGACCAAATATCTACAAAAAGAAGGGGGATTACTTTTCAAAACTCACAATCGTTTTTCTTTCCTTCTTTTTTCTTTACATAAACTATGAAGGGCTCCCTTTAAACCATTGTAAGAGGTCAAAACATTTCTCCCAAGGCTTAGTTACCAGCAAAAAGAGTTCCAAATTAGACTACCGTAATAACAACAAAGCAGCAAAAGGGGCTTTTTGTTTGGTTTTGTTTGGGCAGGGATTGGAAGGCTAAGTCCTCTGAGTCCTGCTTTTGATCTGCTGTGTTTTCTGCTCTCTAGGGCAGAGGACTGCTCAGCTACAAAAGGTTTTTCTGCCAATCCCTGAAATTTGGCCCCTGGGTTGAAAGTTGTTCCCCAGTTTCATCATACTGGTTTATTTACAGTATTTACATATTCAATTTATGTTCCACCTTTCTCCCAATATGGGGTCCAAGGTAATTTACGTAAATATGGGTTAAAAACAGATACAGTTGTCTCTCCGTATCCACGGACTTGGTATTCACGGATTTAAGTATTCATGGCTTGAAAATATTCTTTAAAAAATAGTAATCCAGAAAGCAAACCTTGATTTTGCCATCTTATATAAGGGACACCATTTTGCTATGCCATTGCATATAATGGGACTTGAGTATTCATGGATTTGGGTATCCACAGGGGGTCCTGGAGCCAAACCCCAACGAATATGAAGGGACAACTGTACAGTTAAAGGGCAATACAAAAGTTAAAAAACAAAAACAGTTCAAGGACACTGATAAGCTGGAACATGTCCAGAAGAGGGCAACCAAGAGGGTAAGAGGTCTGGAAACCATAGGAACAGCTATACCACGAAAAAAATCTGGCAAGAATGTGGGCAGAATACCTTTAGTTTACATGAGCTCCTGCCAAGATTTGCCATATTCAGAAGAAGGGGAGCTGAAAACTCCACATAGACTGCGATAACAGCTTTCGCTGTTTCTAGTGACCTTTTTTTAAAAAGTGTGCAAAAATGCACATAATTGGTCATCTGTACAACCAAATTGAAAAGGGGACACAGAAGAGCTGAAAGCTGATTGGTTGGACCTTGGAGGGGATGGGCTGGCAAGAGAGGAATGGCAATGCCAGAGCCACCATTGTTGCTGTTTTTGCCGGCACTATCGTTCAACCGAGAAAGCGGCAGAGCAAAAGTATGTAGTTTTTGTTAAGCGGAAAACAGCTCTTCTGCATCTGTCACTTTAAGAGGAAAAAAGAGGGGGGGTGAACAGAGGGAGATTTTCTGGACTCAACTCACTCATGGCCACTGCAAAATATTCCCTACCAAGCTTGCGAATGAGCCATGGGCACAAATGGGCACTGCAGCGAAAAGGAGGTAAGCCGCTATTTTTTGCTACAAATTTTTCTGTGTAGCTTCTCCCCAAGACTATGAGGAATAGTTGAGGGACACAGGCAAGTTTAAGCCCAGAGAAGATAAGATAGGGGGATAATATGATTGTTGTTGATGACTGCTGTCAAGTCAGCTTTGACTTATGCCAACCCTATGAACGAGAGATCTCTAAATCTCCCTGTTATCAACAGCTCTGCTCAAGGGGTGCAAACTCACGGCTTACTAGATTGACTCTGTCCACCTGTGATGTGGTCTTCCTCTTTTCCTCCTGCCTTCTACCTTACCAAGCATTGATGCCTTTTCTAGTGAGTCATGTCTTATTGTGACATGTCCAAAGTATGGCAGTCTCTGCTTAGTCACTTGGCTTTCAGGGAGTTTTGGCATGATTTGCTCTAGCCATGTGAAACAGGCATTGTTCCCCACCCCTATCTCTATAGACTTTAGAGGCTCCTTTGCCATTTGCCAGATAATCTGGATTCTGTCTGGGGTCCTGGTATCACCTTCTGGTCATCTAGGCCTCCAACTCATGATTGTGGTGAAAACCAGACAGGCAGAATTAACATCAACACTCCACTTAAGCATTCTTAAGTCCTGGACTTGCAGGATATTTATATGGGAGATGATCAGGTCCTTTAGTAATCTTTCAGGCTATTTATTATATGTATTAGATTATGGTTATAACCCCTGACTGCTTTTGCTACATCTCTCCTCACTATCAATGCCACTCTATTTCTTCTTAGGTTTTCATTTCTCGAGTAAAACACTGTGTAATTATCTGATTGAAAATGTCCCGTTCCTGTCCACTTTAGCTTGCTCACCCCAAGCATTGCAACATTTATATGTTCCATTCTGGTTTTACAATATCTAACTTTTCCTAATTCATGCTTCTTGAATTCCATATACCTATTATATACATTGTTCAGCTTCGGATTTTCCTTTCACCTGTGAGCACATCAACAGCTGAACATCCTTTCAGCTTGAACACAGTTGCGTCAGTAGCCACAGTGCTACTCATAGTTGTCCTCCGCTCTTCCCCAGTAGCTTGTTGAGTGTCTTCTAGCTTGGGAGTATCATCTTCTGGCACTATCTCTTCTTTCATTTTAGAGTGTCTTGTCATTGGGTTTTCATGGTAAAAGACATTCAAAAGTGGTTTGCCGGTGCTTTCTTCTGCACAGTACTACCAAGTGTTAGGTATGGTGTTACCACCTACTGCTGCTGCTGCCCAGTAGCTATTTGGCGAGTTTAGTCTGGCTCCACAGCAAAAGCCTGTCTGATGTGGGAAGCCCTGACAGTAGCACTGATACCATCAACATAGGAGCATGCAATCCCACCACTGTGGAAAGGTACTGCCATGGTGGAAGAGACCTTGGAGAAGAAGAGATAGCCACCCTTAAACATCCAAAGGGATATGTCATGGAGAAGATGAAGCCAACTTGTTCTCTGCAGCTCCTTGAGAGTAGGACCCAAACCAATGGATTCAATTTGCAAGGAAAGAGATTCTACCTAAACATTAGGAAGATCTTTTATATGTAAGGGTTGTTTGAAAGCAGAATAGACTACTCAGAAGATAGTAGACTCTCTTTCTTTGGGGGTTTCTAACCAGAGGTTAGATGACTATCTCTTAGGAATGCTTTAACTATAGATTGGCAAGGGGTTGGATGAAATAGCACTTGTGGTTCCATCCCATTGTAAGATTCTATTACGGACCTTTCCTCTCTTGGGCTACACGGGGGGTAAAAATCAAGATGAAGTTTGGACGACTTTGTCCCAGAGCTGTAGTACATGTAATTTGGACTAGTCTGGCCTGCATTTAAGTGCCACACCTGCCAAAGCCCAAATCTGCATTTGGATTTTTACCTCCAATGAAATACTTGGCTGCCATTCAAAGCTGTTACTCACACTTAGGGCTTGATTCTGAGCTCTTGGAAAGCAAAGCTCCAGTGGTAGTTGTTCTCACTGAAGTCAGAATGGGCAGCTAGCCCTGAGATGGTGGGATGGGCCGCCCATTCGGACTTCAGAGAGAGGAACTACCACTGGGGCTTTGCTTTTCCTGGAGCTCAGAGCGGGCGATTATGCACCAGAAAAGCAAAGCCCCAGCGGTAGTCACTCTCTCTGAAGTCAGAATGGGTGGCTAGCTTTGTGATGGTGGGGCTCACCAGCTGTTCTGACCACAGAGAGAGCGAATATCGCTGGGGCTGTGCCTCTGGAATGAGAAGTGGTGCCAAGGAGGAGAAAAAATGGTGGTGCCCCAGGTATCAGTTGTTTTTCCTCCCCCGCCCCGGCCCCGAATCCAGTGCAGATGGATTGTTCACACAACAGTTTTCTCTGGAGTTTCAAGCAAACTCCGGAGAAAATGGCAAGTTTTCTAAAACCTGGATTAAGGGGGTATTCCCTGAGTTTGGTGTGGATAGGGCTGTACATCGTGTGTCATTATTGCACCAGATTCGGGAAAAAGGCGGCACATTGTGTGGAATTATTGGGCCAGATTTGGGGTTTTTCACTGGTGTGGACAAACCAGCAGTTAGTCTCAAAGGTGCTACAAGATCCCTTTTCATACCACCTTTCCTCCAGTGAGCTTAAGATGCATTTCTCTTCTCTTTCTCCACTTTGTCTTCACAACAGCCTGGTGAGATGGGTTCAGCTGAAAGAGACAGTGACTGGCTCAAATACTTCCAGTGAATTTTCAGCTTTTTATGGTCACTTGACTAGGAGCCAGCGTGGTGTAGTGGTTTGAGTGTTTGACCAGGACTCTGGGAGACTCAGGTTTGAAACCTTGCTTGGGCACTGAAACCCATTGGATGACCTTGGGCAAGTCTCACTCTCTCAGCCTCAGAGGAAGGCAACGGCAAGCCCCTCTGAACAAATCTTGCCAAGAAAACCCCAAGATAGGCTCACCATAAGTTGGAAATTACTTGAAGGCACAAAACAACAAGTCACTTGAACCAGGACCTCCAATTCACCTCTCTAACCCCTGCACAGCACTGGTAACTTAAAAGTATAGTCCCTCTGAAGCTAAATCAATCTGAAAGAGTCTGCAATACTGCTGCAGGGAATATATTTTCCTTAGGAATTTTCCTTAAAAGTTTCAATTTTGTTTTAGTTTCTTAAATGTTTAAGATTGGCCAGTGAAGTTCCATCTTGTATGGAGGTTGGTTCAGTCTCCTTTCACAAGATAAGGGCTTTCTTTCTTTCTTTCTTTCTAGGGTTTGTCTAGAATATGCTGGCTTCCGCTGGTGTATTCTAACCCGAATCAGGCCCACTTCCCGTTACCTAAATGCAATGGGAGGAAGTCTGCACGGACATGCTGGCCCATACCAGCAACCGCCTCCACTGCCATCTGCTTCACTCCCTCTGAAGGAAGGATGGAGGCCAGCAGCATGTGATCAAGGTTGGTCCCATGCTGGGGGCCTTAATCATGTGCTGTGGGCCTCCTTCTTGGCTTCAAAGAGAGCAATGCAGATGGCAGTAGCAGCGACTGCAGATATGGGCTAGTGTGCAGGTATGGACTCCTGGATTCCCGCGGGACTTGATTCATTTTTTCCTAAATGTGGTGGATTTTCCCACGTTAAGCTAAAACAGTGTAACAGGCTTTACTCCATCTTTCCCTGGGTGTTGTCAGGACTGCCTGGGGATGAAATGGGGCAAAAACCCTGAGTCGTATGAATTACAGGGCTCCAAGATGAGGGCAAGATGGGGTAAATGACCTGTTTAGACAAGCTCTTAGTTGCCACTCCAGAATGGTGGACTTCTCCTCCGTTAGCCGTTAGCTTGGCTCATTCTTGGCCTTTCAAGGTTAGAAGTAAGCAAGAATAATCTCTTTCCATCTGCTCTGGAAATCAGCCCTGCTACATGCCTTTGTTGTTTTGTTCTTTCCCCCTCCTTTTAATAAAAGAAAATGAAAACTAATAAAGACATGGGGCAGCAAAAAAAGAGAGGTCAGAATGGAGACAGATAGTATCTTGGAATGTATTGTGCAGTAACATTGTTCATTGCTGATATTAAGTCTGTGTCTGCAATTTTAAGATGTTTGGTATATTGCTAGGTGAGCCACAGCTGAAAATGAGTTTAGCGATTTTGTAAAGAAATCAATCCCTATTTATGGACTGACCAGTTGTGAAGGCAATTCTTTATTATTATAATAATCATCTACTTTTGTATATATAGAAATTCAAAAAACAAAAAGTACAAAACCAAAATCACGTTGGGTACTTTCATATACACAGCAGTAGAATCATGGAAACATAGAGCTGTAAGGAATCTTAGAGGGCATGTAGTCTAACCCCCTTAGCAGTGCAGAAATTCACAGCTACAGCTTCCTTGACAAGTGACATAGTTTCCTCAGTTTGCTATCATGCAAGCAGAAACTTCTTACAAAGCGGTGATGCTGCAAAATTGCCACGTTACACGATCCTTGATTTTATATGCATTGGTTTACACCCATCCTCTGTGAAACACTCATACATATTCAAACTGGCCTTTTATGTTAACTGAGAGTTTACATAAAGAAAACTGGCACTTTTCAACCTGTGTATGTTGTCTGAATTCAGAAAATTTGCCTAACTGTTGTCTGTAACGCTAAGGCCAAGATCCTACATCAATTGCATGGCAGTTGTGGAGTGCTACCTCATTAATGAATTTCCAAGTTGTTCAATTAAATGCACACACAGTTGTCCCTTCACATTCGCGTGTTTCGCGTTTCCAGTTTTGCATATTTGCGGTTTGCAGCTGCTGCTCAACTAGCTCAAACTCCAAGACCCCACCCTCCTCCCCTCTCCCCCTGTCTTGCCAACAACACAACTCCATCTTGCTTTCTTTCCTTGCACCAAAACAGCCCGTTATTTTAAACCTTACTGTTTTAAATGGGCAGCACTGTTTTGGTGCAAGATAAGAAAGTAAGCTGGAGTTGTGTGGTGGCAGGTATTGGCAGTCCTTTGCAGGAGAGGAGTCTACAATACTGTAGTGTAGTATGCATGTTGGGGGCGGGGCTTAACTTATTTGCAGTTTTTTCACTTTTGTGGTGGTGCTCCGCCCCTAGCCCCCGTGAATGTGAAGGGACAATTATACACATGGAAATGCATGTGTGATGTGCACTTATGCAATGAGCACAACACGCAATGTGCATCTATGTTCAACCTCACTTCTGTGCCCAAAATGTGACTGCCTCCATCACGCAATAGTGCAAAAGTTCAATCCACAGGTATAAGGGAATGTATGCCTGTATGTGTCACCAACATGATGCCAGTCTTATGTGGGAGTGAACCCCACTGTATTCAATGGAACTTACTCCTGAGCAGGCAGAGGCAGCATTGCACTGTTTTAATCTTCTTCAGGTTAAAGGGAAGAACCAAGAAACATAAGAAGAACACAGTGGAGCAGAAAACACAGCCAAAAATAAAATAAAAATAACAAAAAACAAAACTAAACCACCACCCCCAAAAAATCAGAGGCAATTATTTGCCCATATTTCTTAAATAGAAAAATAATCTTTTTAAAAAATGAACAAATCACACACACACACGTATGTACAGGGACCATCATGTCCAATAATACACAGCTTCATATTCAACCAGCAGCTTTGAAATGAAAGCAAGTAAATGTAAGGACATTCACTGAAGGAGTACTTCCTATCCCTTCCTGCCCCCACGTCTGTGGCAACTTTCACCCTCCCCCATAATGCCTCTTTTTGCCTTGCTAGTCAGATGCCCTAATCCAGAGACAAAAAAAACCCCAAACCCAGAGATATTTAGGGAATTGTGTGTAGAGGGATGTTTTGTACATTTTCATGCCTCTGAGGGCACAGTTTTCTTGAGGAAATTACCTGAAAACCACACTTTTAAAAAATAAAATGAGGGGATTTGTAGGGGACTTGGGGGACTGGCAGGAACTTCAGGGGTCACAGGGATTTAGTACTGCATGAGACGCAGGGATCATACTTTCCCCAACCCTGGAGTAATGGGAATAAATTACTTTTAAGCAATAACTTTCCACAGTTTGTTAAGGCCAGGAAACAGGTCTGTGTGTGGCCGCAGGTCTCATGTCGTCCATTCCTGTGCTACAGGGCAGGCACCCTTATGCTTAATCTCCACTGGAAATAGCTTTTTCAGGTTCAGCATCTCCTTTAAAATTTGGACTAAAACCCAGGGTGGATACACTGTCCTACTGACATTGGGAGACTCTAAACCCACTCAGTCCACATAGGATTTGCTCACAGCAAAGTCATCACTGTGGGGCTCTGACTTTGGGGCACGTGAAGCTTCAGGGCTTAATTTTGCGTATTCAGTGAGATAAAGGCTCCCATCACCTGAGATGGCTGGCTGTATTTTGAAATAAATGATATCATACACACATTGACATCTAAAGAGCTCCCTCACACAGGCACACTCACCTTTGGTAAGGTGACACGCCACAGCTGTAGCAGGTTGATACCAATTTCATGGTCATGGCTCCATCTGACAGAATTCTGGGATTTGTAGTTGGATGAAGCATTCAAAACTGGAAATTCTAGTGGAGAATTCTAAGCTCCCCACCAAATAACAAACCCCAGGATTTCATAGAGCGAAGACAGGGCTAGTTGAAGTGGTATCAAAGGGCTATGATTGTGCAATGGAGGTAACACACTATGGGCTTTTCCACACTAAACACTTATAGCACTACGATTCCATGTCAACTACCATGGCAACATCCTATGGAATCCTGGGATTTGCAGTTTAGGAAGGGAAATTTAGGACTTTATCAGACACATAAAATATGGCATCATAACGATGTCACATAACCGCGAAAGGATATGCATATAAGACGATGTCACCCTTTCGCGATTATGTCCCCGCCAAAACCCGTAGATTTATTGATGGCTGAAGCCATCAATAGATTCCCCCATGGTGCTTTTGTGCCAGCATCGCCGGCATGTGAAACCTCGCACCACTGGACTCACATCAGTGCAGCGTCAATGGCCAGTCCAGCGTGAACACCTCCAGGTGAAATCACGACAGCCAAGTAAGTGACACACTTTTTATGAAACCCCTTCCCCCCCCCCGGTTACTTGGGACCTTTACAGTGTGTGTATGTGAATTTAAAAAGTTTTTTCTATCTTATTTTTGTTTTGTTTTTTTAATTTCCCACATGAAGTCTCACGATAATCTGTGGGATTTCAAAGGAAGAAGTGAACGGAGCTCCATTCACTTCCTCTTTCATGCCGGGGAAGCCTTTGCCGGGATTAGAGGTAAGTACGGTGGGGGGGGGGAGTTCTTTTAAGAATGCTTTTAAGGGGCTCGTCTGATAAAGTCCTTAGAATTCTCTGCCAGGGTGTCCTACAGCCTCACCAAGCTATAAATCCCAGAATTCCATAGGCTGTTGCCATGGCAGCTAAAGTGGAATGACAGTGCCCTCAGTCTCCAGACTCTAGAAATACGGAACTGTATCACTTTAGTGTCTCTCAAGACATTTTACAACCACGCAGACCAGAATTTAGAGAGGCACTGAGAAAGTAAAGATTCCAATTTCAACACTTAAACAACAGAACTCAAAGTGCACTTAAGATATTGTTGGCTAATGCAGATATGGCCGCTTTGATTATCAATCAGCTTAACGTTTTATGGATCCAAATATATCATTTGCAGACTCTCAGCAAATGGTGTGTGGGTGAAGAAAACTCTCTGGGGTAGCTGGCTTTATTCTTGGCAGGACAACAATACCCACATGTTGTCAAAGATCCGTTTGCACAGGGCGTCTTCTCCAATCACTAGTCTCAACTTGGGTAGACCCATTAAATGAATGTATGCTAAGTGCTGATTTAGCAAGTTCCTCTTGATTCAATGGGTTTCCTCTAGCTGGGAGTAACAGTTTGGTGTAGACATGAGTGGTCTGCTCACCAATCCATCCATCCACTCTCTTTTTCTCTCTTTCTGAAAACAGCAGAAAATCACCCCTTAAGAAATACGAAGAAGTCCCAGGTTCAGTCTTTGACAATTTCATATGGGGAAAACTTCCCATCTGGAGTCCTGTGAAACTGTTGCCAGTGCAGATAATACTGTATGAGATGGACAGAGGGCCTTAGATGGTATTCCTCTGCTTCCTTCAAATCTGTTTCTTGATGTATTCACTGAAGTATTTCTGGGAGGAACACAGGCATGGGATCACTTTGGACAATCCTCCCAGATGCTCCTCTGACAAAGGCAGGACAATGGACAACTGGACAGTCCACATCACACGTCAATACTCAGCAGGGATGGCATCCTGAAAATCCAGTTTTCCAAGTAATGGTTCTGTAACTACCCTGAGGAACCATCAGGCTTCCAAATGTGCTCTCCAAAACTGGAGAACTACTGACGACAAATGTAAACTTCTGGCATAGGCTTAGGTTTAGATACACAAGTTCCCTGCTTGTTCTTAATCCGCAACTTGAATGGGGTTCGGCAGCAGAGTACGGAGCGTATAAACCGGAGGACTGGGGGGCGCAGGATGACAAACACCCAAGGGTCAATGATGGAATTAATGGACAGAAACCGCATTGCCAGAAGGTCATGTCTGTTATCACCACCCGGAGCAAAATAGTTCATGAAGGCACGGATCTGAAAATGAAAGGGAAAAAAAGAAAGAAAAGGACCATTTAGTAGTTGCATAGTCTGGAATTTGGTATGGGACTTAAATCTTTGGAAGTGAACTTAAGTGTGTGGGAAATAGAACTGAGCAGTTTTGCGATGTCCGTATTCACCTTGGGGATACTCTGATGCTACAACACAATTCTAGGCTGCATCAATAGGAGTCTAGAGTCTAGAAGTAATAGTGCCACTCTCTTCAGCATTGGTCAGACCTCACCTGGAATACTGTGTCCAGTTCTGGGCACCATAATTCCAAAAGGATGTTGAAAAGCTGGAACATGTTCAGATTAGGGTGACCAAAATGGTGGGAGGTCTGGAAGCCATGCCCTATGAGGAGAAGCTTAGGGAGCTGGGTAGGTTTAGCCTGGAGAAGGTTAAGAAGTAACATGATAGCCGTGTTTAAACGTTTAAAGGGATGTCATACTGAGGATGGAGCAAGTTTGTTTTCTGCTGCTCCAGAGACTAAGAGACAGAGCAATGGACTCAAACTACAGGAAAAGAGATTCCACGTGAACATTAGGAAGAACTTCCTGACAGTAAGAGCTGTTTGGCAGTGGAATCCACTGCCTAGGAGTGTGGTAGAGTCTCCTTCTTTGGAGGTTTTTAAACAGAGGCGGGATGGCCATCTCTCGGGAATGCTTGGGGCATCTGTTGCACAATGGTAGCCAGTTGAGTGACTGATGTGTCATTCCCCTGATGTGCATTGGGCACCAATGTGCATCAGGACATTCCTGATGTGCATCTGGACATGAACTAGGAAGTGCCAGAGTGCAACAGGAGGGCCTGATGTGCATCACAATTGCCCACTGATCCTGAGAAGTACCCAATACACCCCACATGCCCAAGGATCATGAGAAATGCACGGCACCATGTGTCTAAGCAATTGGTTCCAATGTCAAACTGCTCTTATTGTCAAGAAGTTCCTTCTAATGTTCAATCAAAATCTACTCTCCTGTAACTTCAAGCCATTAGACCTAGTCCTACTCTCTGGGGCAGCAGAGAGCAGGCCTTCCCCCTCCTCTCTGAGACATCCCTTGAGGTATTTAAAAAGTGCAATTGTGTTACCCCCCAGTCTTCTCTTCACCAAGCTGAACATGCCCAGGTTTGCAAAGCCAACAGTTTGTTCATCATAAACATGTTCTTCAAGCAACCAAGACGTGACTATATACATGGACATCACCCAAGAGCCAATACAGAAATCACACAGACTACATCATTGGATGCAAGAAATGGAGAAGCTCCATTCTCTCTGCAAAAACAAGACCATGTGGCAAAGACCATGAACTGCTGAATTCAAATATTAGACAGAGCAAAGCTAAAGAAGAACACTAAACCAACCATCATACCAAAATACAATCTGAAGAACATCCCCGTTAGAATGTAAAGATAATGTGAAAAATAGACTTGCACTTGACCTGGAGCCAGAATAATTCTGGACTGAAGCCAAGTGCAGTGTCAGGGAGGAATGCAAGCCCCCCACAAAAAAACCCAAACTAACAACAACAAAACAACAAACAAACAAATATATTTTTTAAAAAAAATCAATATCTGCAGCCAAAAAGAAAGAGAAGCCTCATTAGATGACAGATGAAACTCTTCAAGCAGTTAAGGACAGATGAGAATCAAAAGTAAAAGGGGATAGAAATAGAGTCAGAACCCTGAATCAACTGTTCAGTGATTTGTGTGCAGGGACAAGGAGAACAATATGTTGAGTCTCCCTTATCTGAAATGCTTGGGACCAGAGGTATTTGGGATTTTGGACTATTTCAGATTTTGGAATAGTTGCATCTCTATAATGAGATATCTTGGAGATGAGACCCAACCCTAAATAAAAAAAATCATTTATGTTTCATATATATCTTAAACACATAGCTTGAAGGTAATTTTATACACAATATTTTAAAAATAACTTTGTGCATGAAACAAAGTTTGTGTATACTGAACTATCAATAAGCAAAAGGATCACTATCTCAGCCACTCATGTGGACAATTTTGGATTTTGGAGTATTTCAGTTTTTGGAATTCTGGATAAGGGAGACTCAACCTGTACTATAATAATCAATGCAGAGGAATAGAAGGGGACAACAAAAAGGAAGAACAAGAGACCTCTTTCACAAGATCTGAGAAATCAAAAGGAGATTTAAATCAAGAGTGGGGATGCTCTATGACCAGCAGGGGAACACATTACATGACCAAGTAGAAATAAAAAGATGATGGAAATAAGACATGGAAGAACTATATAAAAGAGATAAAAAGATGACAGATTTATTTAAGGAAGAATTATAGGAAGATGAATCTCCAATTTTAAAAAATGAAATGGAAGCTACACTCAGAGCACTTGGGAGAAATAAATCACCACAAACAGATGGCATACCAATAGAGCTGCTTCAAGCTACAGAAACAGAATCTACTTTACTTCTCACTAAAATCTGTCAATAAATATGGAAAACACAACAATTGCCCACAGATTGGGAACACTCAATATACATTCCAATCCCCAAGAAAAGGGACCCCGGGGGTTGCAGTAACCACAGGACCATTGCATTAATTTCCGATGCAAGCAAAGTGATGCTCAACATTCTATAACAAAGACTTTTACCATATATGCAGCGAGAAATATCAGATGTCTAAGCTGGGTTCAGGAAAGGAAGAGGCACTAGGGATCATACTGCAAACATACATTGGATAATGGAGTGCTCCACAGAATTTCAGAAGAAAATCAATCCGTGCTTTATAGATTATAGCAAAGCCTTTGATTGTGTAGATCATGAAAAACGATGGATTGCTTTTAAAGAAATGGGTGTGCCCCAACATTTGATTGTCCTGATGCCTAACCTGTACCGGGACAAAAGGCTGCTGTTAGGACAGAATATCAATGTGTTAGCCACCTTTCAGTTTTGTATCATCTGCAAACTGGATAAGGTTTCCCTCCACCCAGTCATCTAAGTCACTGATAAAAATGTTGAAAAGTAATGGCCCTAGGACAGAACTGTGAGGTACTCCACTTGAGACCTCCTTCCAATTGGAAGTGCAGTGAGGTCAAGGTGGCATGGGAAAAAACAAAAAGGATATTGACAAATTGGAGCGTGTCCAGAGAAGGGCAACTAAAATGGTGAAAGGTCTGGAAGTGATGCCTTATGAGGAGAGACTTAAGGAGCTGGGTATGTTTAGCCTGGAAAAAAGACGGTTAAGAGGCAATATGATAGCCCTGTTTAAGTATTTGAGGGGATGTCACGCTGAGGATGGAGCAGGCTTGTTTTCTGCTGCTCCAGAGACTGGAACACGGAGCAATGGATGCAAGCTCCAGGAACAGAGATTCCACCTCAACATTAGGAGGAACTTTCTGACAGTAAGAGCTGTTTGGCAGTGGAACACGCTCCCCCGGAGCGTGGTGGGGTCTCCTTCCTTGGAGGTCTTTAAACAGAGGCTGGATTGCCATCTGTCGGGGATGCTTTGATCAAGATTTCCGGCGTGGCAGGGGGGTTGGACTGGATGGCCCTTGTGGTCTCTTCCAACTCTACAATTCTTTGATTCTATGACCTTCTTTTAAGATGGTGTACATATCACTTTATCCTCCCAGCAACCCTGTGGGGTAGATCAGGCTGGAAGGGAGAGTGAATGACAGGCCAAACAATTATCAGACATAGCCAGGCTAGTCTGCTACAGTATAGAATGGGAGGGGGAGAAGGAATCCGGCAGCAGCTTTAAAACTATGGCCAAACCCACACTCCACAAATAGTCCAGTTGGACAGTAAGAACTGTTCGGAAGTGGAATACACTGCCTCGGAGTGTGGTGGAGTCTCTTTCTTTGGAGGTTTTTAAACAAGAGGCTGGATGGCCATCTGTTGGGAATGATTTGATTGCATTTTCCTGCATGGCAGAAGGTTGGACTGGATGGCCCTTGTGGTCTCTTCCAACTCTATGATTCTATGAAACTGGATGATTTGCCACGGCTCCTTCCTATTGAATCCTGGGATTTCTAGTCTTACAAGGTCTTTAGCCTTCTCTGCCAAAGAGTGCTGGTGCCTCACCAAACTACAAAACACAGATTCTGTAGGATGGAGCCCTTGCAAATAATCCAGTTTCAAACTAGATTATTTGTGTAGTGCAGATTTGGCCTAACTGGTTTATTTCTGGCTTATACCGTATGTTTTCATGGAATTATTTAGTATATCTGAAGAAGTAAATTGAAATCCATGAAAGCATATGATAACATAAACCAGCTAATCCTAAAATGCTATGTTCCGTCTCCCCACACATTTCGCTTTTATGGTCCAGCAGTGAGTTTCATGGCTTAATGGGGACTAAACCCAAATCTTTCATAACCCTGTCAAACACTCTGACCACTACCCCACATGTTCATGCCACTTGCAGGATCTAAACCTAAGACTTCCTGATTTTCCTAGCTACGACTCAGCCCGACTAACACAGGAACAGCCTTAAAACAAACGAGAATGGCTTGAATCCTAAGGGCCGTTCCCTAAAGTAGATGTACTGAATCCATTGTTGACTGGTGAGCCACACATAAGTAAATCCCATTAATTTGTGGGTCTAGTAAGAACAGGATCTAGATCCTATGTGTTTTAGGGCTCAGCTAGATGGGCTCAGCTAGATGGGCGCATTAACTCATTATCGCAGAAGTATCCATTTGTCCCATGATCCACTCACAAGATCACTGGCATGGAAAGCTATCCAAATTTGAAGTTCACGCAGAGGATGCTCACGAGAAAAGATAGTGGCTGCAAGTGTATTACCTGCATTATTATTCCCCCCAAACACCCTCCATCCCCCCACCCTTTTGGCCTTGTTAAATGAGAGGTACAGAAGAGCGGTCTAATGCTTAATTTTTTTTTCTCTGCCGCTCAAAAACAGTGCATAATCACTTCTGTGAAAAACAACCATGGCAGCTCTGGCCGCTTCATCACTGGCAAGCCCACCCCTGCGCATGTCCAACCAATAATGTTCTGACTTCCTGGATATGCCCCAATTCAAACTGAACAAATTGTTCAGATGGGCTATAATGTACATTTTCACATTTTTTTTGAAAAAGATTGAGAGAAACAATGTAAGCTGTAATCACTTGGAACTACAGTACTTGGGAGTTTTCAGCCCTCCTCCTGGCGGCAGCTCATCTAGACAAAAGGTATTCTGCCCACATTCCTTGAAGATTTTTTTCACCATCTAGACAACCTCAGCTTGACATCATATCAATGTCAGCATAAAATTCCCATAGATGTACCTGGCATGCAGCTCTTGAGGACAGGAAATAAAACATTTCAACATGAATCAATAGTGTGATGTGGCAGCCAAAAAACGCCAATGCAATCCTGGGTTGCATCAACAGGATCATAGTGTCCAGACTGAGGGAAGTAGTCGTAAGACTCTCTGCTGGCTTGGTCAGCCCTCACCTAGATTACTATGTCCAATTCTGGGCAGCGCAGTTCAAGAAGGATATTGACAAGCTGGAACATGTCCAGAGAAGGGCGATCAAGATGGTCAAAGGTCTGGGAAACCAAGCCTTATGAGGAATGACTTAGGGAGCTGGGAATGTTTAGCTTGGAGAGGAGATGATTGTGCAGTGACATGATAGCCATCTTGAAATATTTGAAGGGATATCAGGCAGGAGATGGAGCAAGCTTGTTTTCTGCTGCTTCAGAGACTAGAACACAAACCAACAGATTCAACTCACAAGAAAAGCAGTTCCACCTAAACTCTAGGAAGAAATTCTTGACTGTAAGAGCTGTTTGATGGTGGAATGGGCTGCCTTGGAGGGTGGCAAACTCTCCCTCTTTGGAGGTCTTTAAACAGCGGCTGGAGGGCCATTTCTTTGGAGTGTTTTACCTGTGTCTTCCTGCATGGTGGGGGGTTGGAGTGGATGGCCCTTGTGGTCCCTTCCAACTCTATGGTTGTTGCCACACTGCGTAAATAATCCAGTTTGACACCGCTTTAACTGCCATGGCTTGATGCTATGGAATTCTGGGATCTGTAGTTTTGTGAGTTATTTAGCTTTCTCTGTCAAGAGAGCTCTGATGCTACAACAAATTGCAAACTCCAGGGTGCCAGTTACACGACAGAAATTGTTGCGTTGCCTACCGTGACAAAGTGATCACGAATCCGCCCCTCGCTGTTTATACGATTTATGTCTCTGATCTGGATATCCCGTGTGGTCCCGTGACTGATATTACACGTCCATAGTTCCGGTTTTGTTTAGGTTTTAATTTTTTTTTTTTTGGCTGTCAATCAAAGATGCGATTACTCGTGTTTTCTCAACCTCGGTGACGCACTTCCTTTAGAGTTCCGCGCCATGAGCGATGCTATTGGCTGGCTGGGGGGTGGGTGGAGAGAGGGGGGCAGAGGTTTGTTATCCCCCCTTGCTTCTTGAACATTTTAACCCTTTCAGAAGAGGTAGAAAGCATTTTGAAAGATCCTGATAGATCTTTCGCTCAGACACAGGGCTTTCCTTTTGAAATCAAGCTGAATGCTTTGAAAACAAGCAGAGTGCTTTCCTTTTGAAATCAAGCGCTTGGTTTTCCTGTTGCCTTTTTAAAATATTAACCCCTACAGCTGGCTGCAGAGATGGCTATAGGCAGGAGTTTTGAAAGACACAAACACAGAGAGGGGGAATTAAAGGGTGCTAATTCGCTCAGAGGCTTGAATATTTTAATGTGCCAGGGAGGTGACCAAGCTACTACGATCTCTCTGTAACATGCAGTTGAGGAAAAGGTAAAGCTGAAGGGTTTGCAGTGTAGAAATCCATTTAAAAAGGTACTTGAGTACACGCGCGCGCGCACACACACATCAACCTTCGTGCAGCTGGAAGGGATGCCTTTGTTTTCGGCTGGTGAGGCTGGATCTGTTGAACGGGTGACTGACCCCTCCTTTTCTGGTCCCTGAGCTCTAAGCCCGCCCCCAGTCACCATTTCCGGTCATCCCAGTACCGAGACTTTTTGTCCCACGCTGTTTACATTTCCAATTTTCCGAATCCTCCAGTGACTTTTTTAAAAACCGGCACAACCTGCAGGACTGGAAGTCCCGCAGGTTGAGGGATAAAAGGTGGCCCCCCTTCCGAAAATCACATACCCGACCCGATGTACGTGTAAACTGCCAGGGATCGACACGAATTCTTTCCAGGACATTTTCATCGTGTAAACGGCCCCCAGGATTACAAAGCATGGAGCCATCACAGTTAAAGCAGTGTCAAACTGGATCATTTCTGCAGTGCAGATGCAGCCTTTGATTCTATCTGGAAAATTCTATGCTCCTATCTGGAAAAAGGGACAAAGCAGAGAAAAGAGAGGCCAGGAGGAGGCAAGAAAAGAAAGTCTATACAGGCGGGCTGTCAGGCAAAACCACAAATCCAAATTTACCTCAGAATGTGAGCCAGGCCCTCAACAATTTCCTGTCTTCTACTTAAAGTGGATAAAGAACCCTTTTGTTGCCGCATCAATTGATGTCAGAAACATTTCCTGCATTAAAGGACTGTATGTAATCCATTGCAGTCTTTTCATCCTGGCTCTGCTAGATGTTCCTGAGCAGATCCTGGCTTGTTTTCTGTTGATGGTTATCACTCAGTTCATATTTATTCAAGCGGTTAAACGTGTTGCTTCCCTAAAGTGTCCCTTTACTCTCTTGGACAAGTTCAAATAATGTGCGCATAATCCCCCAAAACATGTGTGACAGTTGCTGCTTTCAGCTGGAATCCTCTTCCATCGCTGACACTGGCCTAACTCAAGGTGATGTCTACCATTTTTTTGTCTCATACTCCCCTGGCAAGCTACATTGGGGTGCCTGACACAACCAGAAGTGCTATCGCATCAAGTCCATAACCTCCAACATTTCACAGAAGAAAACTGGGATATGTGTGGCCAAAAAGGCAAAAGTTATTAATCAGGAAAAACACACAAACTGGAGAGAGGCTGCAGCAGTTTACTTTTGCCTGACTCTATAGGGAAGGAGAAGTTTCTGCCTCTTCTTTCAGCTGCCTCCTGCTTTAAAAGCAGCTGGGAAAGTGGGACAGCAGAGGACTGAGGATGGAGAAAGCTTGTTTTCTGCTGTTCCAGAGACTAGGTCACAGAACAATGGGTTCAAACTACAGGAGAAGAGATTCCACCTAAACATTAGGAAGAACTTCCTGACAGTAAGAGCTGTTCAAAAGTGGAATACATTGCCTTGTTGTGTGGTAGAGTCTCCTTCTTTGGAGGTTTTTAAACAGAAGCTGGATGGCCATCTGTCGGGAATGCTTTGATTGTATATTCCTGCAGGGCAGGGGGTTGGACTAGATAGCCCTTGTGGTCTCTTCCAACTCTATGATTCTATGATTAACTGGGACAGTCCCTGCCAAGTGGGACAGTACTTCTGATTTCCTTTTTGGAAAGGAAATAGTTTGGCAGATTTTTTTCACCCCAGCTCTTTGCTGTTTACAGGTGAAGGGCTTGGGGAGGGGCAAAACTGTTGTGTTTTTAAGCAGTTTTGACCCCGTTGAGCAGGATTTTTGGATGAAAAATCACCTTTTTTAAAAAGTGGTGGGATCTTAGGGCTACAGGAGCTATGCTCTGGTGCCTGGTGGACTTCAGGCGGCCTGCAGAATGCACTTTGTCCATACCTGCCCTATAGCATTACCCCCTGGAGAGCCCCAAAATTCAGGGAACTGCAGTGATCTAAAGCAATTTCTGGGAGTTTTCATCCCCCCCCCCGCACCCAGGAGCAGGTCTTTTGTAAAGTTGATGGGCCCTAATTGTCTATTTAAGACCAAGCCACTTCCAAATGCTTTGGACCACAGTAGGACCCCCACATCCACTCGGGATTGGTTCTGGGAGGCCCTGTGGATAGTGAAAACTGTGGATAATAGTGAACACCATTGAAAATAATGGGACTTCTGGTTTAAAATACCATAGCGTTGCCTTGGAGGACTGAGAAGATGGCTAGAGAGGACACATTTTCTAGGAAGACTCTATGGTAGGTGTGCTGTTTTGTGTCCCATGGATAATTGAATCAATGGATAATGAATCAGTGGATATGGGGTTCCTACTGTACAATAGAGTTAGCTTGTCATGATTCATTCTTGCTGGGGGAAATCCATTTCCCCTTCCACATGCTGCAGAGATTGCAGCTAAACTAAGAGGGGAAATGGGAATCCAAGGGGAGTGACAGATGAGACCAGAGGCCAAGACATTGATTGGGGTTGTGTAGTATAAATCTCCATAGGTACGAGAGTTGTGGATCTTGGCTGGCATCCTCTAGTGGCATACACATATATGCAAATCCCCCTTATGCCTGCCTGTCCTTTCTAGGACATTATGGAGGTTGGTACAGGTTGTGCCCGTATCTGTGGGGGACACATTCCCAGACTTACCGTTTATAAGTGAAAATGCAGATAATGGTGAACCATCATAGAATGCCATAGAATTGTGCTGGAGGACTTAGAAAATGACTAGCAAGGATGCCTCTCTAGGCAGCTGGAGGTCCTCCAGTGTGATTCTATGGTCAACCTCTGGCAGATGTTGACCATAGAGTTCCTCTGGAGGACCTCCAGATACCTAGAAAGACCCTCTGATGCCTAGAGAGACCTTCCCCCTCCTAACCGCGGTTACATGAAACCATAGTTACTGATATTGCAGATAAGGGGGGGCAGGGGTAGACCTGTATTCCCATCTTCCTTTCACAGCACTCAAAGCCCTCCCTATTTTTACTATATAGCTGCTGAAGCCTTCCTCCTCACCCACCATGGTATTCTGGGATTTGTGGGGAACAGGAAGGGAACAGAGATAGGGTTGCCAGATCTCAGGGCCTGGCCCTGACTCTTCAACTTTTGCGGGTCATCTCCAGGTGGGAGAGGAGGGTGCAAATTCCCCAGTATCTTGGCTTGGTCATTAATCAGAATGGAGACCGCAGCCAAGAAATCAGAAGAAGACTAGCTTGTGAAGGCAGCTATGAAGGAACTAGATACGATCCTGAAGTGTAAAAACATATAATTGAATGCTAAAGTTGAATACTAAAGACAGGATTGCCCATGCCATTTTATTTCCCATTTCCCACTCCTACGGTTGGGGCAGTGAAGAAAGCTGATAGGAAGAAAATCAACTCATTTGAAATGTGGCGCTGGAGAAGAATTCTACAGATACCGTGGACTGCTAAAAAAAAAAACTAATAAATGGTTCCTAGAGCAAATTAAGCCTGAACTCTCCCTAGAAGACCAAGATAACTAAACTGAGGCGGTTGTACTTTGACCATATCATGGGAAGACATGACTCACCAGTAAAGACAATGATGCTTGTTAAGGTAGAAGGAAGCAGGAAAAGAGGAAGACCCCATTCCAAACGGAGAGACTCAACCAAGGAAGCCACGGCTCTCTCATTCTTGGGGTCACCATAAGTCAAAGCCCCCTTGACGGCAGTTAGCAACAAATTATTTTTGAACAATTGTATACCATTTTAAATGTGATGATTTTAATTGTTTTTTAGAATTGTATTGTCAGGCTTTTACTGATTTCTTTTGTGGCCCACCCTGGGCCCCGCTCTGGGAGAAAGGCAGCATATAAATGAAACAGACAGACAGACAGATGTAAAAAGCAGGTTTTCAAATGAACACAAAACAATGCTTAGCAAAACTACATTTTTAGACTGCTGGGGGATGCTGGGTCTTGTAGTTCAAACAAGCAGGTTTCCAAATTCTGCCTAGAACCAACTCCTGACTTCTAATTTTCATATGTCCTGAAAACAGCAGCTAGCATTCATTCATATTTGTGACTTACGTATCTGTAAGTTCCCTCCCGCATGCGTTTCTACTTTCTTTGACCATGCATAGATGAATGTTGCTGTCCTTGAGCAAGCAGGGATCACCAGCATTGAGGCCATGATATTGAGAACGCAGCTGCGCTCGGCAGGGCACATTTCTAGGATGGAGGACCATCGCCTCCCAAAAATAGTACTCTACGGTGAACTCGCCACAGGTCAGCGTAAGAGGGGCGCTCCAAAAAAGCGATACAAAGACTCCCTGAAACAACATCTCAGGCTCAGCCAAATTGATCACCAACAGTGGTCCACCCTGGCCTCACATCGGGAGGCATGGAGACGCACTATCCACAATGCTGCAGCCTTATTTGAGAACTCACGCCAAACAAGTCTTGAAGAGAAACAACAACGCAGAAAGAATCACAACCCAAAAACATCACCCAAGGAGACCTTCTGCTGTGCTTTCTGCAACCGGACTTGTTTATCTCGGATTGGCCCTTTTAGTCATCAGTGCGCTTGCAGAAAGCGCGGGATGAGTCCTTCCTGAATCTTCATTTGTGAAGAAAAGCCAGAGAGAGAGAGAGAGAGAGGGAGCGCACATTCATATTCCGTTGGGAGTTGCAGAAGCAGAGTTGAATGTGTGGTGCCAATGTGCATGTTGTCTCACTGTGCACTGCACATGCAGGTCAGCACTGACCATGGCAACTGTGGATATCACATTTGTTTGCACTTTCAGTGTTCCACTTCACTAAGGCACAACCATC
The DNA here is from genome assembly GCA_030847615.1 of Gambelia wislizenii. Classification (NCBI taxonomy): domain Eukaryota; kingdom Metazoa; phylum Chordata; class Lepidosauria; order Squamata; family Crotaphytidae; genus Gambelia; species Gambelia wislizenii. The sequence continues at coordinate 494,245,015 of JAUMIR010000001.1, read as the reverse complement.
ACATCACTTTAGGATCCCAGCCAGTATTTTGTTTCTCTGCAAATCCATTACTCTCACACACAAAAATCCCCCCAATTAAATTCCTACTCAGCCCCACCACGCATACATAAATTCTCCCCACCCCTGCACACTCTCTCTCCCAAATTCTGTTTTCCTTCAGTTCATTCTCCACTAAAGAACTCTTCTATCAAAGAGACAGGACGCAGACAAAACACAAACGGATTTAGAGATATTTATGATACCCTGGCCTATACAGCAGCTACCCAAGTTGATTAATTCACTCCTCTTTCCCTGTTTTGCTTTGACCAAAACATAAAGTGCGAGCATTTGTCTCATGCACCAGTCCATCTTGCAGGAACACACAGAGAGGGAACACTTGCAAAGTCCCATTTGTGTACCTCAGCAACTGGAGCTTGGAGACATCAGTTGGTATCCTATTAGTGACTTACTATATGTACATTTAAATTTCCTTACACATGTGGCTGTCTGTATGAATAACATTATTCAGTTGAAGGCTGCGGAAACAGAGTTGTGCGTGTGGTGTCACTGCACATTTGGATGTGCCTTGTGCATTGCACATGGATTGTGCATTTCACACTTGTTGGCACATTCTGTTGTGCAGTCTTGCAATTCATAATGCACAATAGTCATGTAACCCCAGGGTGTAAAGGTTACACTCTCCCTCCTTGATGTAGGGTTAGCTATTATTTCATTTACACTTCAATTCCCAGAATATCCACCCCCTAGTTATGCTAGCTGGGGAGGATGCTGGGATTTGTAGTTAAAAGTATAAAGTGTCCAAGCTCTGTCAGTGCCAATGCACTGGGGGCTGCTGATTAGGTCCTGAGGCTTCTGGCCACCACCTTCAGGGTAAGAAAACAACAAATGCAAAATAGATTTCTCGAGATGCTTTGCCCTTTGGATGCTAAGCTGGAGATGCTGTGCAAACTTAAATAAGAGCCCTAGATGGGGACCCCACCTCTGGATGTATTCAAGGGGAATCACAAAGTTGAAAGAGACCCCAAGGGCCATCCAGCCCAACCCCATTCTGCCATGCAGGAAGACACAATCCAAGCACCCTCAACAGATGGCCATCCAGTATTTAAAAACCTCCAAAGAAGGAGATGCCACCATACTCCCAGGCAGTGTAGTCCACTGTCAAAGAGCTCTTATTGTAGAGCAGGGAGTTGTAGTGTACCATGTCTATAGGTGTTCCATACTGGGAAAAGGTCCACAAAACATCCATTTACGAAACCCAAACAGCTGCATACTGTGATGGAATTGTGGGAACTATGTAGCCAACACTACAATCAAAGACCAAGATCCTATAATGGTGTTGCATAGTTTAAGTCTCCTCATGAGAAGGAGATACTTGTTAATTGTGCTTTCCAACCCTTGTGTTCAGTGGCAATGTTGCACAACTGAGCCCAAGACATCAAAATATACAACTGACTGCACAATTGAATGCACATGTGCATTCACCTGCAATGCATAATATGTATCCACGACCAAGAAACAGCACAGAATAGTGCTCAATGCACATGTGCATCCATGTGTAATGGCACCATCTTTGCAACTCGGCTTCTGCAGTCCTTAACCGAACGTGTAAAAATGTCCAACCGCTTCTGTAGGGGAACTTACGCACATGTAAGATACCAAGATAATTCCAGCCCAATGATCTACCCTCAAAAGGAAGAACACATTTTAAGACAGTAAGAATTTACCCCTCTGAATCAGCCAAGGCCAGATGGAGATACAGAAAACTTTGGGCATATACTCTTCTTAAAATAACAGCTGTTGCTGTCTCACTGATATTACTATTTCATTTTTTCCAAAAATATTATCTGCATCAAGGAGAAGCTGGACTCAAGACCGAGTTTCACAGAACAATCCTCTGCATGTGTTTTCAAAAGCAAGCCCTACTATGTCCAAAACATTTTTTTGCTGGTTAGCACGGACAGCAACAGTGGGAAACTTGTGGCCTGGGCAAAACACCTGACTGAGGGGGGAGCCATAGTCTGATGACATTGGACAGGCCACAAGTTGCCCACCCTGGTGTACAGGATGCAGCACATTTGCATTATTTCTTTTATGTTGCATAATTCACAGTGATGTTAAGAGCCTTGAATAAGCTCAGTTCCGTTGGCTATATATTTGGGGAGATGGAAGCCAGTATGTTGGATGCTGAAGTGTTAATGCCCCTAGGCCTTTCCTTCAGCAGGCACTGGCCACACATTTTTATGCACTCATGAGGACCAGAAACTTCCGTGCCCCCCATCTGGCGTCCCCTGATGTGCTGATGACAATTCCCGGTGGACATACTTCATGGATCCCCCAAGCTGGGGCTCTCTGGGACGAGAACATCCGCCATCCCCAACCAGCAGGGCAAGTGACTGTGTTGACTGGGGATGCTGGGAGTCATTGTCCAACATATCTGGCTTGGGGAGTTCAGTAAACCATTCCTGTTTTTCTTATCCAGAAATCAGGATGCTGCAATGAAATGGCGTGAACTCACCAAAGGCTAAACTCAGCCGTTCTTTTCCAACTATCTGTCACGAGGCCTTTTAAAAACCAGCTGTTCCATCTCAGATTCTGACTAAGCTTGATGGGAAAATATAAATGAAGTACATGATTGAAGATGTTTAAATGTAGCGAATACCCATCCATTGGCAATGACTAGGAGTCCATCAGCATCCAGGGAAAAGCCAGCTGGAAATTTCTCCATTTCCACAGCTTACTTTTCCATCCTTTCAAACTGATGGTTGGTAACTGGGTCAGCAACTTCTGAAAGACAGGTGAATGCTGAAGCAGCTAGCGGCTTCTGAGTCAGGGTGGTGATGATCTGCTTTGGGTTTTAGTCTGAACTTTAGAGGAGTGATCCAAGATGACACACCCTATCCCCCAAACAGGCTTGGAACCTTGACTTGCTCCTTTGAAGGGCAGATTGCAACCCAGAATGGATTCACCACTCTACTGATCAGGTGCCATTTGCCATCATTAGCAGGTAGAAGGAAGATAGGGATCTATTGGTACATCTTCTCTGAGGGGTTTGAGTCAATCAGCAATTTTTTTTTTTTACTCTAAATGGTGAAATAACGCAGTTTGACACCACTTTAACTGCCATGGCTGAATGCTATAGAATTCTGGGATTTATAGTTTTGTGAAATATTTAGCCTATTCTGTCAGAGAGCTCTGGTGCCACAACAAACTACAGCCAAATCCACACTACACAGATAATCCAGTTTCAAATCTACAAATCCTGGTATTTGTAGTTTTACAAGGGTTTTAGCCTTTTCTGACAAAGAATGCTAGTGCCTCACCAAACTACAAATCCCAGGATTTCATAGGAAGAAGCCATGGCAAATAAGCCAGTTTCAAACTGAATTATTTATGTACTGTGGATTTGGCCTACAAATCTCAGGATTCCATAAGATGGAGCCAGGATAGTTAAAGTGGTATCAAACGGCATTATTTCTTCTGTGTGGCAGCAGCTTGAGAGCTTAAAACATTTTTTCTGGCTAAACCAGGCTTTTGAAATCAAGAAAGCTTGTTGAGGTGAATGGAATAGACAAGAGCAGATCCACCTAGTGGTTGTTACTTGCTATCAAGTCAGCTTAGACCTATGGACTTCCTTAGAAACAGAGACCTCCAAGAGTCCTGGCTGTCAACAGCCCTGCTCAGGTCTTGCGTGGCTTCCTTGATGGAGTCATAGAATCACTGAGTTGGAAGAGACCTCAAAGGACATCCAGTCCAACCCCCTGCCCTGCAGGAACACATAATCAAAGCACTCCTGAAAGAGGGCCATCCAGCTTCTGTTTAAAAACCTCCAAAGAAGGAGACTCCACCACACTCCCAGGCTCAGCATTCGGCTGTCAAACAGCTCTTACATTAGTTCTTCCTAATGTTTTAGTGGAATCTCTTTTCCTGTAGTTTGAGTCCATTGCTCCATGTCCTAGTCTCTGGAGCAGCAGAAAACAAGCTTGCTCCATCCTCAGTATGACATCCCTTCAAATATTTAAACATGGCTGTCATGCTTCTCTTAACCTTCTCTTTTCTAGGCTAAACATACCCTGCTCCCTAAGCTGCTCCTCATAGGCCATGGCTTCCAGTTCTCCCACCATTTTGGTCACCCTCCTCTGGACATACTCCAGCTTGTTAATATCCTTCTTGAATTGTGGTGCCCTGAACTGGACACAGTATTCAAATTGAGGTCTGACCAAAGCAGAATAGAGTGATATTATTATTTCTCACAGCCTAGACCCTATACTCCTGTTGATGAAGCCTAGAATCACATTGGCTTTTTTTTAGCTGTTACATCACACTGTTGACTCATGTTCAGTCAATCCCTCTCTCATGTGGCCGTCTTCTGTTCCCACTGTCTTCCAATTTACCCAGCATTATCATATTTCTCAATGAAAAAAAGAAGACTTTTCCTGCCATCTCATGATGTGTCCAAAGTATGCTATCCTCAGTTTAGTCATTTTCTGTGTTCTAGTACTGAACAAAAAACTTCTGGGTGCAGTTATATTTCTCCCCTGCAGTTTTATTCCTGACCTCTTGAGTGACTATTTTGCTCCTGGTTCATAACATCCTGGAGGCTGGCATGTCATTAATGAGTTATGATGGTATTAAGTCCCACTCACACCAGTAAACAGCCAGCGTGGTGAAGTGGTTTGAGTGTTGGACTAGAACACAGGGAGACCAGAGTTTGAATCCTCATTTGGCCATGGAAACTCACTGGCTGACCTTGGGCAAGTCACACTCTCTCAGCCTCAGAGGAAGGCAACGACAAACCCCCTCTGAACAAATTCTGTCATGAAAACCCCATGATGGGTGCACCTTAGGGTTACTATAAGTCAGAAGCGACTTGAAGGCACACCACCACATAGTCACTTACATTTTTGGTCACTGCAGAAGCTGGAATTCTGTATTCACACAACCAAAATTCCCTCACAAGCACCCATGTTTTCTCTGCTGCAGCCCAACAACATGGACAGATGGGGACTTCAGTGGGGAAAGGTGGGAACAGGAGACACACATCCAGCTATTTTCCTGCATTTTCTGATTAGCTGGATGCACAAGGACCAGTATCCTCTGTGGGGTTCCTCCGGAGTCTCTCAGGACAATGTGTCCAGCTATAGGAAAAGACCTAGGTGCTTCTTTAAGCATACCCCAGGAGCTCAAGGAATCATAGAAGCCTAGAACTGGGGGGGGGGCATCGAGTCAACCCTGACCCACTCAGTGCAGGATCTTCAGTTAAAGCCTCCCCAGCAGGTAGCTGTCCAACGTCTTTCTGAAGACATCCAGCGAAAGAGAACCCCCCACTTCTCTCGGTTCATTGGGTCCATTGTCAAACCACTCTTATCATCAAGAAGTTCCTTCTCATGTTCAATCGAAATCTACCCTCCTGTAGCTTAAAACCATTAGCCCTGGTCTTACTCTCCGGGACAGCAGAGAACAGGGCTGCCCCCTCCTCTTCATGACAGCATTTGAGGTATTTAAAAAGTGCAGTCGTGTCATCCCTCTGTCTTCTCTTCACCAAGCTGAACAAACCCGGCTCCTTCAACCTTTCTTTATAGGTTTTATTCTCCATACTTCTTAGCATCCTTGCTGCCCTTCTTTGAACCTACTCCAACTTGTCTATATCCTGCTTAAAATGAGATGCCTAGAATAGAAGGTTCCAGATGAAGCCTGACCAGTGCAGAATGCCTGTATTTGGAGTAGGGTGGGGGCTCCAGCAGACAAAAAGTGGTGGATTGGGCAGAAGACGTCCTATCATAGTTATTTATGTGTTATATTCCACCAGTTCCAGGATCTCAGCCAGAATCACAGAACTACATGATTGGGGGTAACCCAAGTGTAATCTAGTCCAACCTCCTGCCAGTGCAGGAATCCATAGTTAAAGTATCCCTAACAAAAGAAGACACACACCCCGTAGATTGTATGAAGCCCTACACTGGTCCAGCATTATACTCCCTTGTGGCCAGCCACATCATACAGGAAACCTGCCAGACCCAGCTGGTTGATCTTGGGAATCTAGAGGAATACTAAAGGAGATCCCTCAAGCCTTTACAAGTCTGCCTTCTCCTGGTCTAGTGCCACTTAAAAAAAATGCACACACGTAATGGCAGGTCGGCTATGTTTACAGAATACGTATACCTGCCTGTGACGTATCTTCAGTAAAAAAATATGGATAAATAGTCCGGCCATGGAAAAGAAAATCCATGAGTCATACCATTGACTCAACACTCCCAGCTGGTTTTTAGATTGGTGGTGTTTTAATTACACGCAAGCAAACAGACCAATTTTGGCTCAATTGAGCATACTGCCGCTGGGCTTATTTTACAAGCTGACTCCTCAGGATTCGATGGTTGTTTATATGCTGTGTGGTTTCATTATGTCAGCAGTGTATCATTGCAATGCAATAAAATGTAAGGCATATAAACAGTAAGGCTGGAGTCCTGAACACACTTATCCAGGAGTAAGACCCTGTTAAACTAACTGAACATTACTTCCCTTTCAAGTAGACACAACACACTGCAGGCCATTGAGATGGTTTAGCTTCTATTGCGTTGGTCAGCTGCCTTCAGGCTTTGGAACAAGCCAGAAAGTGGGAGTAACTTATACATAGCCTAGGTACAGTATGAACAGCTGCAGAACCTAGAAAAGTTATTTGAGGAATGACCTAGAATTTCCCCAGCCAGCTCTCAGAATTCTCCAATGGCCATCCCTGTCATCATCTAAAAAGTAACTTGTTGAAGCTCTGGGATGGGGTACCGGTGATCAAAAGCAGGAGCAGGCTGAAGGGTATGGAGTGTGTAACTTTCCCTGGCCATTCATTCCCTTTTCTAAATCTTAGCTTTATGTTGGAGGATTGGTCCACCTAGCCATAGGGTGGGAAACTCTGGCCCGGGGCCCACATGCAGCCCCTCCAGACTGTTTCTGGGGACCTTGACCCATCCAGACTCCCTGGACTGCCCCTTTTCTGACCATTAAAATAATCCCCAAACCATTGTTTAGCATTATATAATACTAAATGGTGAAAGGTCTGGAAACCATGCCTTATGAGGAGAGACTTAGGGAGCTGGGTATGTTTAGCCTGGAAAAAAGACGGTTAAGAGGTGATATGATAGCCCTGTTTAAGTATTTGAAGGGGTGTCATGCTGAGGATGGAGCAGGCTTGTTTTCTGCTGCTCCAGAGACTGGAACACGGAGCAATGGATGCAAGCTCCAGGAACAGAGATTCCACCTCAACATGAGGAGGAACTTTTTGACAGTCAGAGCTGTTCAGCAGTGGAACGCACTCCCTCGGAGCGTGGTGGGGTCTCCTTCCTTGGAGGTCTTTAAACAGAGGCTGGATGGCCATCTGTCGGGGATGCTTTGATCGTGATTTCCTGCGTGGCAGGGGGGTTGGACTGGATGGCCCTCATGGTCTATTCCAACTCTGCAATTCTATGATTTTATGATTCTATTTTTTTTCCAAAACCAGAAGACTTCTGGCCAACTTGACTTTTTCTCCCCCTTTCACTTCCCCTCACCAGCATTTTCAACAAGATGTAGCCACACTGCGGCCAAATGAGGGCACGGCCCTTCCAAAACAAAATATTCCCGTGGTCCTCAAATTTCTAGCCTATGTACTGAAAACTGTGCACACCCAGAACTCTAGAACCTAGAATTTACTGTGTTTAATTCCTTGCCCATTTGGCCTGCCCTTTTTCTTTGGATGCCTAAAATGTATTTCATAGAGTCATTGAGCTGGAAAAGACCATAAAGGCCATCTAGTCCTACCCCCTGCTGTGTAGGGAGACACAATTACAGCGCTCCTGAAAGATGCCGTCCAACCTCTCTTTAAAGACCTCCAAAGACAGAGAGTCCACCACCCTCTGAGGTAGTCCATTCCACTGTAGAATGACTCTTACAGTCAAGAAGTTCTTGTAATCTCTCTGCTTGCAATTTGAATCTGTTGGTTTGTGTTTTACTCTTTGGAGCAGCAGAAAACAAGCTGGATCCATCTTAAATAAATTACAGCTTATTTCACCAGCAATTCTAAATGCTCAACTGACGTTTTAATTTACTATGATGCTAAAATTCTTGAAAAGGTTCATCGGGGCAGAATTCTTATTTGGGAGGTGCAATACCTTCATTTTGTTCCCCATAGCTACACTTCTGACCATCCTGCAGAGGAATCTGGAGTAGAAAATTAGCCCTGGACAAACTACAGTCACCCATCCCTGATCTGGCTGAAAGTTGTCTGCTCTGATGGGTGCAGCTCTCTAGGATTCCAGGCAGACCCAGTCTTTCCTCCATCACCTGGTCTCTGATCCTGTTCACTAGAGATGCTGCCAGAGAAACCCAAAGAAACCCAGAGTTTTCACATGTGAAAATGGGACCACCTGTTTCTGTTTTGTGATTTGTTTGGTTGAGATAAAGCCACTGCTTCTGGAATAAAGACCTGTTTCTGGACTAAATTTCTACTCTGCATATCCACGGCTTTGGAAAGACTGATGCCATTCTAGTGGGGCCAGATTATTTGTCTCTATTGTGTCCTTAACAAATTGACAAGCTGGAAGGTGTCCAGAGGAGAGCAACCCGCATGGTGAAAGGTCTGGAAGCCATGCCCTATGAGGAGTGGCTTAGGGAGCTGGGTATGTTTAGCCTGGAGAAGAGAAGGTTAACAGGTGATATGATAGTCATGTTTAAATATTTGAAGAGATGTCATACTGAGGATGGAGCAAGCTTGTTTTCTGCTGCTTCAGAGACGAGGACACAGAGCAATGGATTCAAACTACAGGAAAAGAAATTCCACCTGAACATTAGGAAGAACTTCCTGATGGTAAGAGCTGTTGGACAGTCGAATCTGCTGCCTGGGAATGTGGTGGAGTCTCTGGAGGTTTTTAAACAGAGGCTTGAGGGCCATCTGTCAGGAGTGCTTTGATTGTGTCTTCCTGCATAAAGAATGGGGTTCGACTGGATGGCTTTTGGGGTCTCTTCGAACTCTATGATTCTATGAAATTACTCTGACTAGTACTGTCTTACCAGTCTTCTGAAGCTAATGCAGATAGACTCGCTGGCTGAGCTTGGAGAACAGAGTTGTAAAACAGCAACTGAAGCCCAGCTTACTTTTTGGATGATCAGACTGGATGTCAACAAATACTGGTTGATTCTTGAACTATCTGTTTCTAAAGAGTTTTAAGATCTTTGCTCAGTGATGAGCACTGTATTTTTGTATGGATGCTTATTCTACTATTTAATTTCCTTGAACACAGCTGCGCTGGGCAGGGCACGTTTCTAGGATGGAGGACCATCGCCTCCCCAAAATAGTACTCTACGGTGCACTCGTCACAGGTCAGCGTAAGAGGGGCGCTCCAAAAAATCAATACAAAGACTCCCTGAAACAGCATCTCAGGCTTGGCCAAATTGATCACCAACAATGGTCTGCCCTGACCTCACATCGGGAGGCATGGAGACGCACTATCCACAATGCTGCAGCCTTATTTGAGAACTCACGCCGAACAAGTCTTGAAGAGAAACGACAATGCAGAAAGAATCACAACCCAAAAACATCACCCAAGGAGACCCTCTGCTGTGCTTTCTGCAACCGGACTTGTTTATCTCAGATTGGCCTTTTCATTGATCAGTGCGCTTGCAGAAAGTGCAGGATGAGTCCTTCCTGAATCTTTGTTTGCGAAGAAAAGCCAGAGAGAGAATCACAGCCAAGGAAACCATAGCTTCATAACAAGCCACCATTCATTACCATTCTAGATTTTGATTCTAATACAGACTTGTGCACCATGCATTGATTGTGTCTTCCTACATGGCAGGGGGTTAGATTGGATGGCCCTTGTGGTCTCTTCCAGTTCTATGATTCTATGTGGTCTATTTTTCATTTCAGTTCATAATACATGGATCTGCCCTCTAATTACCTCGTTGCTGTTACTGTTGTTGTTAAATGACTTTTAAGTCATTTCCAAAACACATGGCATCCTTAAGGCAACCCTGAGAGACAGCGTGGTATAGCAGCTTTTGTTGGACTAAGACTCTGGAGACCTGGGTGCGAAACTCCCCTTAGCCATGAAAACCCACTGGGTGACCTTGGGCAAGTGGCACTCTCTCAGCCTCAGAGGAAGGCTGAAGCAAACCCCCTCTGAACAAATCTTTCCTAGAAAACCCTGTGATAGGGTTGTCGTAAGTTGGCAACAACTTGAAGGCACACAGCAACAAGGCAACCCTGTCACAGGTTTGTTCTGAATGGGTTTGCCTTTGCCTTCCTCTGAGGCTGAGAGAGTGGGACTTGCCCAAGGTCACCCACTAGGTTTCCATGGCTGAGTGGAGCATTGAACCCTGGTCTCCCAGAGCCCTAACCCAACGCTCGGACCACTACCCCACGTTGGCTCTCTGTTACCTTAATCTTATTGTGCTTGGTTTTTAGAGTCTGGAAAAGTTACTTTTGGAGGCTACAACCTCCAGAACCCCCAGCCAGCATGGCCACTGGCTCCAAGGCTACTTTGTGGCCCCATGGGTCTCTGTGTCCATCTTCCCCAAAAGGTGGAGAAAGTCCTTTTTTTTTTTGCTCTGATATGTGAAGTTGAAGGCTTTCATGGCCGGCATCCATAGATTTTCCTTGGTTTTTTCCCTAGGCTGTGAGGCTGCTTTCTGGAAGAGTTTATTCCTGATGTTTTGCCTGCATCTGTGGCTGGCATCTTCAGATGCAGGTGAAACATGAGGAATAAACTCTTCCAGAACATGGCCTCACAGCCCGGAAAGAACCCAAGGCAAATCTATAGTGCTCTGATTCTTTGTACCTACTGCTGTCCCGTATTGAACCGGGCACCTTCTTCCACAGGCAGTGCTGTTCTGGACTTCCCAAGGACCAGGCAAAGTTGGGTGGTGGGTCAACGTTTCAAGCCACAACCCAAAGGCAAGGATTTCCCTAAAGCGTGCGCAGGGTGCAGCCCTAAGGAGACCTTGCACGGAGAGAGGAGGGTTGACTAACATAAGGAAAACCAGAGCAGAGGCTCCGTTTCGGGGGGGGGGGTGAGGAGGCAGGTGGGAAACTGCTCCCACTTGAGCCTGAACTTGAAAGGGGCTGCCTGGGGTTCTGAAACCTGTCCCCCAAATGGAAAGGACTTAGAATCATCGAGTTGTAGAGTTGGAAAAGACCACAAGGGTCATCCAGTCCAACCCCCTGCCACGCAGGAATACACAATCAAAGCTTGGCAGGCTCCCCTGGAGTTTGGCCTTGGCACTTTGGCCAGCTCCCCTGGAGTTCAGACTAGAGCCCAGAACCAACCCCTCGCCTCCATGGGCAGGAGCCCTCAGCCCCCCTCTGTGTGTGTGGGGGGGATTCCCGCCCGCCCTTCCCTCCACTCACCGTGAAAGGCAGGGTGCAGAGGGCGAAGATGAGGGTCATGGCGGAGAGGAGGATGAGGTGGTCGATCTCCTCGGCCATGGCCAGCGGCCTCCGGGGGGGCGGCCCGGGGGCGGCCCGGGGCTCTTCCTCCTCGGGGGGCGGCGGGGGCGAGGGGGCGGGCGGAGGAGCGTCGTCGGCGGAGCCGCCTCGCCAGCAGCCGCAACCGCCGCCTCCCTCGCGTGGCCCGGGGCCTTGCTGGGGCCTGTGGCGGTCCCGGGGGCGCCGTCGGCGGGCCCGGCTGCGGCGCTGCATGCGGAGGAGGCTGCGGATGGCGCTGAGGTTGCCGAGCAGGACGGCCAGGACCAGGGCCAGCAGGAGGGAGGCGTAGAGCAGCGAGAAGGCGCCCGGGGCCGCCCCCCCCTCCGCCGGCCGCCGGGGGTGCATCTGGAGGAAGCACCAGGTGCCGGGGCAGTACTGGACGTAGCGGCCGAGGCCGAGGAGCGGCAGGGCGGCCAGGGCGGCGGGCAGGGCGTAGAGGGCGGCCAGGGCGGCCGGGCGGAGGCGGCGTCGGAGGCGGCGGTGGAGGTAGGGGGCGCCCAGGGCCAGGCTCCTCTCCAGCGCCATGGCGCCCAGGCAGCCGGGGGTGGCCAGCCCAAAGAAGCTCATGGCGAAGGCGAAGGCCCCGCACAGCCGGCCCCGGCCCCCGTCCAGCCCCACCAGCGTCCGGCCCCGCCCGTAGGCCCACAGCACGGCCGGGCTCAGCAGGCAGGTGCCCGACAGGTCGGTCAGCACCAGCGCCAGCGCCAGCCCGTGGAAGGGCGCCCGAGGCTCCCCGCGGCCCCGACGGCGCCGCCCCGCCGCCACCAGCAGCCCCAGCGCCGCCAGGTTGCCCACCAGCCCCGCCGAGAACATCGCCGCCGAGATGGCCGGGCCCTCCGACCACGAGCCCGACGGCGGCGGCAGCAGCAGCCACTCCCGCGAGCCGCAGCCCGGCCCGGCCCCGGCCCCAGCCGACGGCGAGGGCAGCGCCATCCTCCCCGCGAGTGGAGGCGCGGCGGCGGCGGCGGCGGCAGGAGGAGAGGAGAGCGGCCGCCCCGCCCTCGGGCCGCCTCCCGCCCTCCTCCCGCCCCACCCCGCAGCGCCTCGAAGAGGCCCCGAGGGCCAGCCAGTCCGACCCCCTCTGCCTGCAGGAAGGCCCCGCCAAAGCACGCCCGACGGGGGGCCAGCCAGCCTCCGAAGAAGGAGGCGCCACCCCACTCCCAGGCTGTCTAGTCCGCTGTCGGATCATAGAATCCTACCGTTGGAAGAGATCCCCAAGGGCCATCCAGTCCAACCCCCTTCAGCCATCCAACTTCTGTTTCAAAACCGCCAAGGAAGGAGACCCCACCACACACAGAGGGAGTGTATTCCACTGCCGAACAGCTCTCACTGTCAGGAAGTTCTTCATGTTTAGGTGGAATCTCTTTTCCTCTAATTCACGGATGGGCAACCTTCTGAGCTTGGTGTGTCAAACTTCGCCAAAAAACTGAGCATAACTCGGGTCGTGTGTCACTTAGAAGAAAAAACATTATTTCGTGATATTTACTGTTTAAATAACATAAATGTATACAGTTGCCCCTACACATTCGCAACTTCGACTAATCGTGGAAAGCCTCCAGCCCGCACGTTTCCCCCTCCCTTCCCAAGGCACCGACGGGCTTCTCATGAAGTCCATCGCTGCCTTGGGAAGCGGAGTGGAAAGCCTCCCACCCCCACGCTCTCCATCCATGGCTTCCCAAGGCACCGCTGGGCTTCTCATGAAGCCTGTCGCTGCCTTGGCAAGGGGAGGGTAGAAAGCCTCCCACCCACACGCTTCCCCCCTCCCTTCCCAACGCACTGACAGGCTTCCAAGGCTCCTGCCTGCTGCCTTCTCCGGCATTTCCGAGGTGGCTCCGGAGCTTCAAAGCCCAGAGCCCCCTCGGGAAGGCTGGAGGGAGGCCGGGCAGAGTCCCAACCACCCACCCTCCCGCCAGCCTGCCGCTTCCCCAGCCTTTCCAAGGTTCGCCATCACCGCTCTAATTTGAACCCATTGCTCCATGTCACAGTCTCTGGAGCAGCAGAAAACAAGCTTGCTGCATCCTCACTCAGGATGACATCCCTTCAAATACAGTTGTCCCTTCATACTCGCTGGGGTTTAGTTCCGGGACCCCTGTGAATCCCAAAATCGGTGAATACTCAAGTCCTATTATATGCAATAGCATAGCAAAAGGGTATCCCTTATATAAAATGGCAAAATCAAGGTTTGCTTTTTGGATTATTCTTTTTTAAAGAATATTTTCAAGCCATGAATACTTAAATCTGTGGATACTAAATCCATGGATATGGAGGGACAACTGTATTTAAACATGGCTATCATGTCCCCTGTCAACCTTCTCCTCTCCAGACTGAACAGACCCAGCTTCCTAAGCCGCTCCTCATAGGGCATCATGGCTTCCAGACCCCCCACCATCCTGGTCACCCTCCTCTGGACACGTTCCAGCTTGTCCATATCCTTTGGACTTCACCTCCCAGAAAGCCAAGAAGCCTGGACAATGTTCAAATAACCGAAGTCAAAGGGGTTGTCTAAACAGCAAAAATACTCCTCGCAGAATGCAAGGAGAAGATGACTTGTCCCAATGGCAATCTGCATTGTTTCGCTATATTGTGAAGGGGGGGGGACCAGCAAAAACTCCGTAGGAAAAGCCACAAAGGCTTTTATAAAGCCAGAGTTTTTAAAAAACAAGGGAAATGCACACTCCTGCTTGTTAGGACAAGCGATTCAATATGAATCACTTTCCCATACAAGAGGAAGCACAAACCTGATCGGCTGGATGAGTGCAGGGGGCCCGGAGCTTGCTAAAAGGGCAAGCACCCACTGCCACCATGTTGGATTTTCACCTTAGCAAGTCATCACTAAGGTGATAAAATGGGGTTTTGTTTTCCCTCTCTTTTTCTGCAAACGTGAAATATCGCTTATGCGCACTGTGGAAATAGTTTTGTTTTTTTTTAAAAAAGTTCAGCTGCAGCAGATTTAAAAACTCAAGTACAGTTGTCCCTCCACATTCATGGATTTGGCATTCACGGATTTAAGTATTCACGGCTTGAAAATATTCTTTAAAAAAGAATAATCCAAAAAACAAAACCTTGCTTTTGCCATCTTATATAAGGGACCCCATTTTGCTATGCCATTGCATATAATGGGACTTGAGTATTCTGGGATTTGGGTATTCACGGGGGTCCTGGAACCAAACCCCAGCAAATGTGAAGGGACAACTGAAATTCACTCGCAGCCACCATCTTGGCTAGAGGGCATGCGAAGTCTATCAGGGTCTGTAAAACCATTAAGAGAAGTCACAGCTGCTGCAACTAGTTTCTTTTGGCTTCTTATAGACAACCCCTAAATCATCTGGAGGGCCAAAGGTTAAGAAGCACTGATCTAGAAGACAGGATCTGTATGACAACCAGGGGTTCTCAGTCTTTGATCCTCCAAATGTTAAAGACTTCACCTCCCAGAATTCCTGAACACTGGCCAAGCTGACTGTGGCTTCTGGGAGCTGGAGTCCAAAATACCTGGAGGAACAAAAGTTGAGAACCACTGCTTTTCACAATTACAGTGCTTAAAAGGGGCAGTTGGGTTTCAAAAAAATGTCAAAGCATGTTAAGGTGACACCTTCTCTCCTCTGGCAGGTAATGTCTCATAAAATACACAGAGGAGAATGCCAACGATTACCTTGGCAGGATACAGGAATGGTAACCATCTGCTGAAGGGGACTGTCACCAGGTTAATAACTCTGTTCTGTTTACAAGGAAGTTTATTAGGTGCTGCAAATACTGTATATTTGAGGTAAATTGCAGCCAGGCTGGGGCAGCCCTGCCTTTTCTGAAAGGCCATCTCTTATCTCTTTCATGGGTTATTACATTTTATAACTTCCCCTTAACATTGTGGGGGACCTTTGATTAATGATCAGTCATCAGGATTCTAACCTGAAGAAGAGGATCTAAGGCATAGGAGGACAGAATCAGCCAGACCTATAGAGGCAACTTGGGCAGCCAGCTTGGATGCCAACATTCCTGGGGGTCCGTGGCTTCTGCTGTGGCAATACTGAACCATGGAAGGAGTCTGGGTGATTGCTGTTTTGGAGGTGGGAATACAAGTTGAGCGGCTTGGTGACATTTGAAGGACCAGGTCGTGGAGAAGGGATTTCTTCTGGATGCCATCATTTCTTAGTGTCTTCTGGCTAATGTGGCCATTGGCTGTGCTGGTTGGGGGGATTCTGGGAGTTGCAGTCCACACAGAAGGACACTTTCCCAAGCTCTGCAGAGGGCATGATTACTAGCCAGCACTGTACAGCACAACACTGGTTTTGTTTGTTGTTAATTGCCGTCAAATCGACTTCAATTCATGGCAACTTTGCAAATGAAAGAGCTCCAAGTCCCCCTGTCAGCAAAAACCCTGCTCAGGTCTTGCAGACTCAGGGCAGCCGTGGCTTCCTTGACTGAGTCTACCCACCTGTAATACAGTCTTCCTCTTTTCCTACTGCCAAACATTATTGTCTTTTTTAGTCAGTCATTATTTTCTCATGTTACAGACAGTCTCAGTTCAGTCATCTTGGCTTCTAGGGAGAGTTCAGGCTTCATTTGCTCTAAAACCCATTCATAGAATCATAGAATTATAGAGTTGGAAGAGACCACGAGGGCCATCCAGTCCAACCCCCTGCCACGCAGGAATATACAATCAAAGTGTTTTTGACTAGTCAGATTTTACTAGCGTGATTTCACATTCAAAGCAGTGCATGTGAAAGGGATCTAGGGGTCTTAGCAGACCACAAGCTGAACATAAGTCAGCAGTGTGATGTGGCAGCTGAAAAAGCCAATGCAATTCTAGGCTGCATCAATAGAAGTATAGTGTCTAGGTTGAGGGAAGTCATAGTGCCACTCTGTTCTGCTTTGGTCAGACCTCACCTGGAATACAACCCTACAGTTGTTTACTGGCAGGGAGGAGAGGGAGGGGCAGGTAATTCAGACCATGAAGATCCAGCAGGTCTCAGCTCTTAGGGGAAGGAAACCCCCAATTTCTCCCACCACCACTGAGCTGAGAGCAGCTGCTTCTCCATGACCTGAATCCCCTCTCCCCCTCCCCACCAGTAAGCGACAAGAGCAGCTCCCACTCCCCTGGGCTGGACAGCTGATGAGTGGTGAGAGGATGTGGAACTGCACACATGTGGAGCTATACATGCATAGCCATTGGTAGCTGATGGGTGGGTGTTCCTTATCTGTGATGGTGTCCAAAGAGACATAATTAGATCAATCAAATGGATGTGCAGTAACATTCTGTTCAGGCCAGATGCCCTGTCTTCTTCGTTTGGAAGTCAAGCTTTGGAGGAAAGTCATTTTGAGTAGTTTCCAATGGATGAGAGAAGTGTGCCAATTTGATTGTCTGGCAATGGAGAACTTGTGGCTCCAATGTCAGTGGAGGCAGTGAATCCATTCTGGATTTTAACTCAAACCTTAAAGGAACTATCCAAAGTGCTGAATACTACCCTCCCCAATAGAGTCAGCACTTTGTATAGCTCCTTTAAACTTCAGATTAAACCCAAGGGCAGACCCACCTGCTGTTGTTGCCTGGCCCTTAGGACACCTTTAGGTTTTTATTTGAACAGACTTTTGAGAATGGAAGGTTTTTAAGACCTTCGTTAAATACATTTAATCTTGCCTTGAATCCCATGATGAGAGAAAGGCAGGATATAAATCAAAGAAAGAAAGAAAGAAAGAAAGAAAGAAAGAAAGAAAGAGGGCTTTTAACAGCATGTTGCAATGCCTTCAAAAATACTGTGTTTAAACCATTTTCCATTATTTTAATTGTATATTTTAAATCGTGTTCAATATGATTGACAGTTTTGTTTTGGGGAGCTGCCTTGGGTCTCATTTTTAGAGAAAGGTGTCATACAAATGCAATAAATAAACCATAAATAAATAAATACATGCCAATGTTGACTTTAAAAATCATTTTAGCTATATTGTATTTGTCATTTAGAAGCTGCCTTGAGTTCTGATTTTGGAGGGAAAGCTGGGATATACAGTAAATATAAAAATAAATAAGTTATTTGGAGCAGTTTTTCAAGTTTTTAAAGGGCAGTTGTGGTTTTAAATCAAGGCACAGAAGAAATGTTTGATGAGATAAGCTTGCAAGGCAGTTGAAGGAAATACAAAAGGCTGTTAGCCTACCTATAGTAAGGAATGATGGGAGGGGAAAGGAAGGAGAAGTCAGCAGAAGGGTCCCCCCCCCCTTGGTCCAAAAGGAAAGGTGGAGAGAAGCCTTCAATAGAATATGAAACCTAGCCAGGGGATGTATGCCCCTCTGTTAATGAGAGTTTACGAGTATTTGGTGGTTGCATTTATTCTCTGAGGCATTTTAGCTGTTAACCCAGCAGAGGGAGGGGGCATTTTAATTCTCGCGCAGAATCAAGACCTACATGATAAGCATTTAATAACATTGGCTGGAATCTGGTTGATGTCTTTACTCATGCATACGTTTCCCTATGGCAGTGGTTGAATATTTTTGGGCCCATCTATATGAGCGCCCCCAAAACAGAGTGCCCCGCCGTCATGGCATTTCAACTTAATGATGTTTGGGCCCCCAAAATCTTCACATGCCCCCCAGTCATGATGGCAGCTGCAAATGAATTACTCATGTTTTCACCTACTGTACCTGCTGCTGCCACACTTAACCCCCCCCCCAAACGATTTCAGCTGTGTGCTGAAGCAATTATTTCAAGCAATATTCCAAAAGGGAGGGGGGAAACAACACCCTGTTTTCTCACCTTAGCGGTTGCTTGCTAAATGAAAAATCAACATGGTGGCACCGGGCGCGTGCTTTCTGGACTTCTGTGCCAATAAAGTTTTTCTGTTTTAAGTCTGAAATTGTGGGTCACGGAGTCTGGGAATGCCAGTACCTGACAGTTCCACATGTGAACTTGGATAAAGTCTGGAGAACCGTTAATTAAAGTTAATAAATGGATACCATATGTTGTAAAATTTCATCTCTGTCTATTCATTTTGCATATTCGGAATACAGTTGGCCCTCCATATCCATCGATTCTGTACCCATCGATTCAAACAACCACAGCCTGAAAATATTTGGAGGGAAAAATCCAAAAAGCAAACCTTGCTGTTCACCATTTTATATTGGGGATGCCAGTTTGTTATGCCATTGTATATAATGGGACTTAAGCATCCATGGATTTTGGTATCCAGGGGGGTCCTGAAACCCCGGTGGATACCAAGGGCCTACTGTATAAGAAACTAACTTTTCCATTAAAGAAATGTTCTATGTTGTTTTCTTCCAAGCATCTATTGATGAGTTATTTGAAGATTTCCAAGACAAGGCAACTCCAAATCTTACTGCCAGGACAGGAAAATGGTTAATTCCTTATGTTTAAATGTTTTACAGTGAAGTAAAAGCAGAAGACCACTTTTAGGGTCAGTTTTGATTAGCTAATTTTTTTATTGGGAATAACATTTGAAAACTTTTATTCAAGAATTCTACTCCTTCTGCATTTGGAGGTATGTGCCTGATTTGCCACAATTTCTCCAAACAAAGATTTCTGCTTTGCAGCCCCAGTATCAGACCTTGGCATTAATTTGTATTTTGGCTATGTAGTTCCCCACCTCCACCACAGTATGTCTCGTTCAGCTTTTGTGAACAGATGGTTCATTTTTGCCTTTCCCTAACCTGACACATCTCTGGAAGTGGTGAACTACATCTCCCACTATCCCTCAGCATCTTGTGTTCTGACTTGCCCAGAGTTGTGCCCAGTTAAGGAAGGCTGGCTTTGTGTACATGAAGTCACTAGGTGCAAGTTGTTTTTTTTACAAACTCTTTGGGAGAGCAGGTTGAGAAATGCTTTACTGCTTCTACACCTTTACACCTCCATCACCTCCCAAAAATAGTACTCTACGGTGAACTCGCCACAGGTCAGCGTAAGAGGGGCGCTCCAAAACAGTGATACAAGGACTCCCTGAAACAACATCTCAGGCTCGGCCAAATTGATCACCAACAATGGTCCGTCCTGGCCTCACATCGGGAGGCTTGGAGATGCACTATCCACAATGCTGCAGCCTTATTTGAGAACTCACGACGAACAAGTCTTGAAGAGAAACGACAATGCAGAAAGAATCACAACCCGGAAACATCACCCAAGGAGACCTTCTGCTGTGCTTTCTACAACCAGACTTGTTTATCTTGGATTGGCCTTTTTTTCAGTCATCAGCGCACTTGCAGAAAGTGCAGGATGAGTCCTTCCTGAATCTTCGTTTGCGAAGAAAAGCCAGAGAGATAATTGGGATTTAAATGTTGATTTTTTTTTGTCTCTTCTGCCAGTTTTATCTTATATTTATGTTCTGCTTCTTTAGTTACTGGGCTAAATCCAATTGTTAGTACAGTACTAACTGGGGTGAAGCCATTAAATCAAAAGGAACTTGGGAAGTCAACATTTGTGTACATTCTGTTGAGTTAATGGGTGCACTTCAGCTAGCTCTTTCTTTTATTGTTGTCTTTTAAAGTATTTTATATTCTTAACAGACCATATATTGCCCAGAGAAGTTTGGTTATTCAGCAGTTTAAAGCACATGAGATAATATAAGGACACAGAAACAGTATTCTCTTAAAGCTTCATGAGTCTCATCATGGTATTCAGAGGACTAAAGCTAGTAAGCGGGTTGATGTATTGGCCTGGTATGTCAAAAGATATTGGGATAGTTAATGGAAACTGTTCTGACTGTGGTCGTTTTGCTACAAGCAATCAAAAGGAGCCACTTAAAACTACATGAGGATCCTGAAGTATCATGGGACAAGGTGGGTGTAGATACAGTATGACCTCCATATCCATTATAGTGGAAATGCGAAACCATGGATAATAGCAAACCCTATTGAAATGTGCAGCTTCGGACCCAAGCATACCATAGAGGCACGCTGGAGGACCTAAAGATTCCTAGAGAGAACACCACTCTAGGCATTTTCTAGATCCCCCAGGACCACTCTATGGTCAACTTCTGGCAGAAGCATACCATAGAATCACACTGGAGGACCTAGAAAATGCCTAGAGAGAACATACAGTCGTACTCCTGTATCCGCTGATTCACCATCCGCTGATTCAAGTTATCCATGGTTGGCGATGGGCAAAGGGTGAATGGGGAAGGAAGAGGAGGAGGAGAGAACCTGCCTCCTTTCTCCCATCTCTGTGAGGGCTCCTGCGGTGAGAGGAGAGAACTCATCTGCCGCCCACCCTCTTCCAGCCCAGTCCCCCCCCCCGACTGCCTTACCCTGTGGCACTGGGCCTGCTGGTTGAGGGCTCACGTGAGGCCAGAAAGGTGCGGCCCGGATGCCTCACCCCTGCCTCCAGCCTGGGAGCCCTGGCAACAGGAACCCACTGGGTTGCCTTGCTCTCCCCTACCTTCCTATTAAGTGAAACCACAGCTGCTGGTCTCATAGATGGAGGGGATCATACCGTATTTTTGCACAGGGCAATTCCTCCTTTTCTTCTGACAGTTGATTACTTTTCAAAATATCCAGAAGTATTAAGTTTACTGGACAGGACTGCAAGGACTGTGAACGGTAGGCTTAAACCTGTGTCTGCTCGCCTTGGAATACCAAAGACAGTTGTGAGTGATCCTATGCCCTCTGATAGTCAAAAATTTCAAATGTTTGCTAAAGAGTGGGGTGGGTGAGATTGATCAATGTTTTAGTAGTCCAAGGTATGCACAATCTAATGGAATGACAGAATGAGGAACCCAGTCTATGAAGCAGCTTATAAAGAAGACAGGAGATGTCCATGTCAATCAGCGTTTGGCATTGTTGGAATATTGGAATACACCAGTTACTGGGATGCCCTATTCACTTGCACAAATGCTAATGGGCAGGATGTTAAGAAGTAAACTTCCAGTAACAATTAATTTACCACATCCTCAAGATTCCTACTGATGTGTGTCAGGACCTTTAGAGAGTTCAGAACAGGCAAAAACATTTCTATGATCGAACAGCAATGTCTCTTGAACCATTTCAAGAGGGAGATTTAGTATGGATGGAAGCTTAAGGTTTGTAAGGAAGGATGGCTCCCTGCTGTTGTTACAGAAAAATGTAAGCAACTCATATCAAGTGAGGACTTCAGAAGGCCGGGTATATCCGTGTAATAGGCATCACTTAAGACCACAAAGGCAGGAGCCTGAAAGTCCTGATAACATCAGTTTGAGGCAAGATAAACCAAATGCTCAATCTGCTGAGTTTCCTGGTGCTTCCTTGAGTGACATAGGAGAGGCCAATGAAGGTATGGTCAATCTTATGAGCACATGTACCTCGAGCCGGAGACAGGCGTCCAGTATACGCAATGTCTCAAGGCAGATCTGTCTTTTTGCCTTGATGGTGTGCCATGTACTGGTGACCTCTGGCCCCATGTTGTAGTCTTTTTTTGCTATGTTTTAAAATGTTTATTTGTATTGATAGGTATGAGAAATACAGTTGGACCCCTATTATTAGCAGAACCAATATTCACAATTTCAGTTATCCATGGCTGAAAAGATAGGGACACATACCAGAGAGTAGTGCTTTGGAATGCCTGGATAAGTATCCTTTCTAGGCATCTTCTCGGTCCTCCAGTGCAACTCTATGGTATGTTTGCACAGGAATTCCTTTATTTTAACAGGGTTCGCTATTATGCACATTTTCCAGTATCCATGATAAGTCTGGGAACACAGTGCTCTGCTGGAGTTTGTGAAGAAATAAATTTTAGCTCTGCTGCCTTTGGAGTCTCATTTGCTTGTGAGTCTGTCTTATATTAATTGCATAAGTAGACAATTACAGCATATGTGCCTCCGCTTCTATGGCATTCAATTGAATTGTGGTCATTCTGCATCCGACAAAAATATCCAGCCACTTATGTAGGGGATTTTACCACGTGTAAGACACCAAGAGGAAGTCTGCCAATAAATATGTAATTTCAGTCTGGAGCATGGTTTATGGAAATTAATTGCTGGGAACAATATACAAGATAGATCTTGTTTGTGCTACTCATAGGAGAGCATAGTTCAATAGAGCTGAGAGTGATGGAAGGCAGAATTTTAAACCGGAGAGTCAGGAAAAGCTTTGGGTTAGTCCTGAATGATGGTGGAAAATTGACAGCACTGTGGCCATTGGTGGTTTCCATATTGTTGGGATAGTAAAACCACTCCAGGATTTTGTCCATCCCCTATAGTAACTGCTTTAAAGTTCATACTTAAACACAGAGTCATAGCAGCTAAAAAAGCAAATGCAATTCTAGGCTACATCAACAGGAGTATAGAGTCTAGATCGACACCACTCTATTCTGCTTTGGTCAGCCCTCACCTAGAGTACTGTGTCCCATTCTGGACACCTAATTCAAAAAGAATATTGACAAGCTGGAGCGTATCCAGAGGAGGGCGATCCTAATGGTGGGAGGTCTGGAAGCCATTATACCCTATGAGGAGTGGCTTAAGGAACTGGGTATGTTTAGCCTGGAAAAGAGAAGGTTAAGAGGTGACGTGATGGTCATGTTTAAATATTTGAAGGGAGGTCATATCTAGGATGGAGCAAACTTGTTTTCTGCTGCTCCAGAGACTAGGACACGGAGCAATGGACTCAAGCTACAGGAAAAGAGATTCCACTTCAACATTAGGAAGAACTTCCTGACAGTAAGAGCTGTTCAGCAGTGGAATGTGCTGCCTGGGAGTGTGGTGGAATCTCCTTCTTTGGGTTTTTTTTAACAGAGGCTGGATGGCCATCTGTCAGGAGTGCTTTGATTGTGTATTCCTGCATGGCAGGGGGTTGGACTGGATGGCCCTGGTGGTCTTTTCCAGTTCTATGATTCTATGATTATATGAATCATGGCACCATATGTGCAATGGCTCTGCATGTGCAACTCTGCTTCCACAACTTTCAATGGACTACAGGTTCCAAAAATGTCTAACTGCTTCTTTAAGGGAACTTCTGCAGGTGTGAGTAACTGACACGATGCCAGCCTTTTGATTCTGTGCCATTCTTTTGATACAAATCCCAGTCCCCTCCAACAATACTGCTTTTTGGACCTGAATGAGAGACACAGGTGTATAGTGACTCAACCAGGGATGCATGACCAGCCTCCATCCTCAAGGGTGAGTCGTTCTACTCCATCATGCCCAGCACAGGGAGTGGCAGAATGACCTTCCTCCAGTGAAGGGGGATTGGAAAGAAAGTGAATCACTTGAAAAGTTTTGGATAGTTTCTGAGCTCACAGGAAAACTGAGAGAGGATCTAAATTAGCACTTTCATGGGGGCACCTTGGCAGTTATCCCATGGCATGGAGTTCAAAGATGAGTGATCTCACCATTTTAAGCTTCGAGTGTTATATTAAGGTGGGCGGGTGAACCTAAACAAAGCATGCTGGGTGGGATTTGAATTAGGGATTTCCTGGTTCACCCATCACTCACTTGCTGAGCCACTAGCAGTAGTGGAGCTGGTGCTACTGGAAATGATTCATACTTGAACTTGAACTGGGAGTGAATGCTGGGAAGAGACAGGAAGTAACGTGTAGTAGCTGGTGGCTTTCATACCAATGGAACGGTGAATCATAGAACCACAGAGTTGGAAGAGACCCCAAGGGCCATCCAGTCCAACTCCTCAAGGACCATCCTGTCTAACAGTGGGCCCTCGGTATCAGGTTTGCCACACAGACAAAGCCATCCAGCCTCTGTTTAAAAACTTCAAATAAAGGAGACTCCACCACACTCTGAGGCAGCGTGTTCCACTTCTGAACAGCTCTTACTGTCAGGAAGTTCTTCCTAATGTTTAGGTAGAATCTCTTTTCCTGTAGTTTGAATCCATCGTTCTGTATCTTGAGAACAGCAGAAAACATGTTTGCTCCATCCTCAATATAACCTCCCTTCAAATATTTAAACAAGGCCACTCCAAAAACTTCAAAAGAACTTCAGCAGAGCCATCCAAGGTGCTAATTCTCACAGCCTCACTTCCTTAGATAGCTCCCTTAAAGTTCCAGTTCAATTCTATGGATAGCTCCCTTAAAGTTCAGACTAAATCCCAGGGTAGATTCACTACCCCACTGACTTCAGAACCACCGGCTGCCAGTGGAAGTAACATCATCATTATAATGAGATTTTTGGAGGGTAACAAGGATGTAATAAGGCATTTCAAAAGTAAGACAACAAACAGATTGAAGGGCCTTTCATGGTGCAATGAATACCATTGCCTAGTTATTCTGTAAAGTTATCTTTCTTGTAGGCATTTGTTGAAGCATTTCAAGAGGAATTTGTCAAGTCTGACACCATTCTCTTACCGGTCCCAAGGGTTTTTAAAAAAATAAAAATAAAACAAAAGTACTGAGCAACCCATTCTGTTAGTTTTAAACTTTTTAAATAAACAACAGCAATGAGAACAACAGTTCTCATTTCAGGCATCCTAACATAGGAATGTGTATGACTTTTGGCCCTCCAGATATTTTGGGACTGCATCTCCCATCATCCTTTGCACAGGTAATGGTGACGGATCATAGGACCCGTTGTACAATGACTTCTGGAAGGCCACTATACATTGGGCATAGAGGAGCACATTGCATCACACATTGTGAACTGCAAGTGCAGATTATGGTGACGTTCAGTTGTGCAATAAAAGGAAATGCAGTGGGCCCTCAGTATCTGCTGGGGTTTGGTTCCAGGACCCGCCATGGATACCAAAATCCCTGGATGTTCAAGTCCCATTATATACAATGGCATAGTACAATGGCGTCCCTTATATAAAATGGCAAAATCAAGGTTTGCTTCTTGGAATTAAAAAAAAATATTTTCAAGCTGTGGATGGTGGAATCCATGCATGCCAAATCCATGGATGCAGAGGGCTGACTGTTCTTGTTTAAAAGGAACTTTGCTAGCTCTGATAATTGGTTAGCCAAGGTGGACAACAACCCCATAATCCTTACTTTTAGCCGTATTGGCTGGAGCCACATCATCCATAGGATGTAGTCCAATCCCATGGAGACTGGTGTTTCCCAAGTTTGGCTGTCTTCAGGGCAACAGGAAATGGCAAATGAAGTTCAAAATTAGTGTGGTGACGCTGATTTGGACAATGGCCAGAATCCCATTCCATGTGTAAGTTCCTCTGCAAAAGTACTTGAACATTTTAGTCAGATTTGGAATGTCCACATTCAGTTTGAGGTTGTAGAAGCCCAGTTGGCCATGCATGTGCACATTGCACATTGCACATGTAGGCACATATTGTGTGTGCACATTGGGCATAGAGGAGCACATTGCATCACACATTGTGAACTGCATGTGCAGATTATGGTGACGTTCAGCTGTGCATTTGGTTGCACAATATTGTATTCAACAAAAGAGTTGTGTAGCACAAGTCAATGCATAACTCCTCGTGCAGACAGCTCAAGGCAGGATCTCAGTCAGTGTGTGTATGTATGTGTGTGTGTGTTTAACATCCTTACTTTGTGTGCATGTGTGTGCATGTGCACCCGCTCACACACAAACACAGAAGCTATCCTATGAAATGAATGGAATTTATGGTCAGAAAATAAGCTAATAATCTAAAACAGCCAAAACTGATGTCTTCCAAATAGTTTAGGGTTTAGACTTCAAAAACCAGCCAGCATAGCTAATAGTCAGGGACTGTGGGAGCTGTAGTCCAGGCAGCACCAGGTTGGGGGTTGTAGAATCCAGGTTGAGGTTGAATCCAAAGAGGTAACCCATTGTAGTTGAATGGTGGGACATTCAGGAATGGTTAAAAGATTGAACTTACCAGAAGACAATATCTTCTTTAAGGCCTGGTGGTACCACTGTCTGTGGATAAGATACCTCAGCAGTATTTATGGGGAACTTCTCCAAACAACATAGGGCTAAACTGAGGAATTCACTGCCACAAGATGTAGTGATGTTCAGTACCAACTTAGAAGACTTTGAGGAATGTTTTGACAGTAAGAGCTGTTCGGCAGTGGAACACACTCCCTCGGAGCTTGGTAGGGTCTCCTTCCTGTAGTATGTGGGGAAATCATATTGTAATGCAATGCAATCTTCTGTATCCATGTTAAGTTCAGTTTAGGAATTTTCCCTGCATGCATCAGTTCTTTCACACCCTCTTCTCCTTTCACTAGGCAATTTCAGCCAACTGGAGCAATGGGTCATTCATCACATGACCTAATTTAAATATTATTACACTTGTCTAAGTTCTTTTTAAGTTTTGGCTCCATGCGGCTGCAGCCATCATTGCCATCTTAGCAGTCTGTGAGTCCTTTTAGTCGAATCACCATGTAGCCCACACCGCTTAAGGCTGGGTGAGTCTTTTCCTACCCTAAATCCTCTTAGTTAGTTAGGGACCTTTTAAGTTTGTTTTAATATGTAGATTAAGATTGATATACCTTCAGTAAATTTTTAATATGCATTTTTAAACTGCCGTCTTTGTTGTTTTAATGAGTCTAATTGATTGGGTGATCAGACCACACATTTAAATGTTAATTGAGCTGTGTCTGTATTCCGGATGCTTTACTCTACTTGCTTTGAAAGAAAAGTGTTTTTTTACTTTTAAAGAAGATATTTTTATTTTTAAAAGGGCTAGATCCCTGGAATTTTAATACATTTTTAATTTTAGACTCATCCCTCCCTACACTTCCTTGGAGGTCTTTAAACAGAGGCTGGATGGCCATCTGTCAGGGACGCTTTGATTGTGATTTCCTGCGTGGCAGGGGGTTGGACTGGATGGCCCTCGTGGTCTCTTCCAACTCTACAATTCTATGATTCTGTGAAAGGAGTTTGAGCAAACTCATGGCAAATAAGGTTATCAATATCTGTCAGTCCTGATGGATATACAGTACAATCCCCTTGTCTGTGGGGGATATGCAACTTACTGTGGGTACCAGAAACCACAGATAATAGCAAAACCTATTAAAATGAGTGACCTCCAGCCCAAACATTAGAAGCAGGATGCCATAGACCTTCTTTGGAGGTTTTTAAACAGAGGCTGGGTGGCCATCTGTCAGATATACTTTGTGTTTTCCTGCATGGCAGAATGGGGTTGGACTAGATGGCCCTGGTGGTCTCTTCCAACTCTATGATTCTATGAGAACCAGGGTGGTATAGTGGTTTGGACTATGACTCTGGAGACCAGGATTCGAATCCCCGCTTGGCCATGGAAGCCCACCGGGTGATCTTGGGCAAATCACATTCTTTCAGCCTCAGAGGAAGGCCAAGGAAAACCCCCTCTGAACAATTCTTGCCAAGAAAATCCCTGATAGGGTTGCCATAAGTTGGAAAGACTTGAAGGTATGTAATAACAATACCATGGATCATGAGGTACAGGGCAGAAGGGAAAAAAAGGGACGAGGCTCTTTTCTGAGTTTTCCAAGGACATCTGGTTGAACGTTACTAGAACAACAGTGATGGACTAGGTTCAGGGTGTGAACTGGACTAGGTCCAGGGTGTGAATAGTCCAGGATGGACTAGGTCCAGGGTATGAAACTCTAGGGTTCTATATGAGGTTGCTAAGGGGTTCTGTGAGATATTGAGATTGAAAAAAAAACCCATTTTTTTGAGCTGTAGATATAATATTTTTTAGGCAGGGGTTCCCTGAGACCTGAAAATTGCTTAAAGGGTTCCACCAGGGTAAAAAGGGTAAGAAAGGCTGCTCTAGGTGGGGATCCTGCACTGAGCAGGGGGTTGGACCTTATGGCCCATAGGGCCTCTTCCAACTCTATAATTCTATGAAAAAAAGAATTGAGGAATATTAGCTGGACTGTGAGTCCCAGCAGCCTTAGCTAGCATAGCCAAGGGTGGAGAATGCAGCCTAATGCCATCTGGAGGGCTACAAGATTCCCACCTGTGGACTAGGTAGAGGAAAATTCTAACCCACCTTGGACGGTTGTTGTAAGGATTACAGATATAATGGCTGGGTGATAAAGACTGAATCATAAAGACTAGGGCTGAGAGATAATGGCTGGGAGTTTGCCCACAACAAATAGTGGTCCCTCCAAGTCCCATGACGTTCCAAACAATGGCCACTGGTGTCTTCAGTGTCAGTAGGATGATGAATCCACTCCGAGTTTTAGCCTGATCATTAAAGGAGCTATCCAAGGTGCAGAAATGAGTTTGGAATTCGGTTATGCACCATGGACACTCCCTTTAAAGTTCAGACTAAAGCTCAGAGCATGGTCACCCCTCCAGTTCTCATCAGTTTCTCAGACATTATCTGTAATCCTTAAGAGTTTGTAAATACACAACCAGAAATGTGTTGCTGGATCAAGTCTTGTCTGCTTTTTCCTCATTGATGCAATACTGCCACCTATGGGATGATTGTATTAATATTTATACAGTATCTAAGGTACAATCCAGCTGCAGCTCTTCCGTTAAATTTCCTTTTAAATGTGCCTTATTTTAAAGGGATACACCTAAACATGTGCCTTAATTTCACAGGACAAAGTTTGTTCAGCAAGTTGGATCACTTGTTTCAAGTTCACACTAAAACCCAGAGGAAATCTACCACACCTCTGGCACTGGAGTCACCAGCTGCCATTGTTTGGAACTCCAAGGGAGGTGGGGAATGACCATTTCAAATGGGGAACTTGTGGAATTATAGAATCTTAGTCCTGGAAGGGGCCAAAAAGGTCATCTAGGCCAACCCCCTGCTATGCAGGAAAATGCATCTAAAGTGTTCTTGAAAGATGCTCAACCAACCACTGTAATCCTTAAAACAGTCTTGTAAGGTTGTTCAGAATTTTTGTCCACTGTGTCTGATCTTCTCTCTTAGCAGATGAGTCACCAAAGGCACAATCTCAGCTGTGATTCCTCACTGTAAAAACTCAAGGAAATGGCTATTGTTTGCAGGAGAACCTAGCAGATTTTTGGGCTACAGACAATCAGCCTTTCCTTTAAATATTCTTTAGCACAGATGCACATGGGTTCTTTCCTTGTAATGACTACCCAGTCAGTCATATTAGTAGCTGAATATAATACAAGGTGAAAGAGTCACCACGATCTTCACCTGGAATATTGCATCCAGTTCTAGGCACCACAAATTCAAGAAGGATATTGACAAGCTGCAACATGTCCAGAGGAGGGTCACCAAAATGGTAAAAGGTCTGGAAGCCATGTCCTATGAGGAGTGACTTAGGGAACTGGATATGTTTAGCCTGGAGAAGAGAAGGTGACATGATAGCCATGTTTAAATACTTGAAAGGATACCATTATGAAGATGGAGCAAGCTTGTTTTCTGTTGCTCCAGAGACTAGGACATGGAGCAATGGAAACAAGCTAGAAGAAAAGAGATTCCACCTAAACATTAGGAAGAACTTCCTGACAGTAAGAGCTGTTTGACAATGAAATATGTTGTCTGGGAGTGTGGTGGAGTCTCCTTCTTTGGAGGTTTTTAAACACAGACTGGATGGCTATCTGTCGCAAGGGCTTTGATTGTGTTTTCCTGCATGGCAGAATGGGGTTGGACTGGATGGCCCTTGGGGTCTCTTCCAACTCTATGCTTCTATGATTCATCATTCCGTTGGTATGGAAGCCACCAGCCACTACTCGTTACTTCCTGTCTCTTCCCAGCCTTCACCCCCAGTTCAAGTTCATGTATGAATCATTTCCAGTAGCACCAGCTCCACTACTGCTAGTGGCTCAGCAAGTGACTGATCAGTGAACCAGGAAATCCCTAATTCAAATCCCACCACAGCCATTTCCCAGCATGCTTTGTTTAGGGTCACCCTCCCATGTTAATATAACACTGAAAGCTTAAAATGGTGAGATCACTCATCTTTGAACTCCATGCCACAGGATAACTGCCAAGGTGCCCCCATGAAAGTGCTAATTTAGATCCTCTCTCAGGTTTCCTGTGAACTCAGAAACTGTCCAAAGCTTTCCAAGTGATTCATTCTCTTTCCAGTCCCCCTTCACATCCACATTAGATTCCACCTAAACATTAGGAAAAACTTCCTGACAGTAAGAGCTGTTTGGAAGTGGAATACTCTGCTGCTTTGTAGTGTGGTGGAGTCTCCTTCTTTGGAGGTTTTTAAACAGAGGCTGGATGGCCATCTGTCAGGAATGATTTGATGTGTATTCCTGCATGGCAGAATGGGGTTGGACTGGATGTCCCTTGCGGTCTCTTCCAACTCTATGATTCTATGATCATGAAATATATGAAACACTGAAATTGGCATGAAAAGGTCACATCCCAGGTCCATTCCTGACAAACCACTACATCTCACAGGTGCTTGCTCACTAGAGTAGGCCCATTGAATCAATAGGATTTATCTGCATATTGACATCAACAGTTGATTCAATGGGTCTACTCTGCTAGACACATGGGATTCTGACCCATGGGGCAGACCTTAGATCCATTGGGACCAATATTGTTTGATCTGACAGGTAGGCCCTCTCATCCCAAGATCTTCTTTGAAGCTGCAGAATCCTTTAGATATTGTCATGCTGAGGGAGTAAAGCCTGAAACCTCCTCTGCTTGCAAAGCATGTGTTCCAAGACTTGAGTCACACTCACAGCCCTTTCTAAAAGCAAACTCCAAAAGCTACCGGGTGTGGTCACCTTCTGGACTGCTGCCCAGGTAAACAGGGACATAACTGTCAATTTCCTTCCTTGCTCTCGTTTATTCTCACTTTTGTTGTCTGTGCACACTTCTGTCTCCTTTGGCTGAACACACTGGTCATTCTGTTTTGAAAGAGAAAAGTAAATCCACCCAATGCTTAAGCAGTTGGCATCTGCAGATCTAAAATCCAAACTGGATCATTGTTTACTGCAATGACCCCTTTAAAACAAGGAAAGCTCTTTCCAGAGGGGCAGGGTGTAGTTATGGTTAGTTCCAAATAGAGTAGGGATATTGAATCAATTGGATTTACCTACATGTTCAGTCACGGTTCATTGATTCAATGGGTGTACTTGATTCCAGGCATGTAGCTGTGCATTCTTGACCAGTGTCTTAAGTATTCACCAATGATTTTAGTGTCCCATTTGATTCACTGGGGTTGCAGAAAAAACCACTGTCCATTCCCCATCACAGAAGGGGGCAAGAAGCAGGAACATCAGAAGAGACATAATTGGTTGCACAAAGTCTGTATTTAGCAGAAGGATACTGTAGCACAACCACTGTGTAACTACATGAGGGTGGATTTACACCATGCAAGCACATTTTCAACAGACTTCTAGAGGAGGGTGACCAAAATGGAAAAAGGTCTGGAAACCATGACCTATGAGGGGCAGTTTAGGGAGCTGGGTATCTTTAGCCTAGAGAAAAGAAGGTTAAGAGGTGATATGATGGCCATTTTTTAAATATGTGAAGGGATATCATACAGAGGATGGAGAAAGCTTGTTTTCTGCTGCTCCAGAGACACAGAGCAATGGATTCAAACTAGGAGAAAAGAGATTCCACTTAAACATTAGGAAGAATTTCCTGATGGTATGAAGTGTTAGACAATGGAATACACTGCCTCGTAGTGTGGTGGAGTCTCCTTCTTTGGAGGTTTTTAAACAGAGGCTGGATGGCCATCTGTCAGGAATGCTTTGATTGTGCATTCCTGCACGGCTGCGGATTGGACTGGATGGTCCTTGTGGTCTCTTCCATCTCTATGATTCTAGGCTTTCCTGTCTCTTGTGATCTTCACAGTATTCCTCACAGTAGCTAGGATGGCATATTTTCCCAACAATAATGAAATCTCATGAGATACCTCTGCTGTAATTAAAAAATATGTTGGTCTTATAGAATCATAGAATCATAGACTCATAGAGTTGGAAGAGACCTCAAGGGCCATCTAGTCCCACCCCCTGCCATGCAGGAATACACAATCAAATCATTCCCAACAGATGGTCATCCAACTTCTGTTTAAAAACCTCAAAAGAAGGAGACTCCACCACACTATGAAACAGCAGCATATTCCACTTCCGAACAGTTCTTACACTTCCAAACAGCTCTGTATATTTGTTTAAGACTCAAAGACGCAACACTTTTAAAAAAAAGTTTTATTTGTACAGGTTAACGTTATACATGCTTACATTTTAAGCAGAACAGTCCTCACTGAATAGAAAATACTGGAAGAAAAATATCACAAAATGGGCAACTCATAGAATTGGAAGAGACCACAAGGACCATCTAGTCCAACCCCCTGCCCTGAAGGAATACACAATCAAAGCACGCTTGACAGATAGCAATCCAGCCTCTGTTTAAAAACCTCCACAGGAGACTCCGCCACACTACCAGGCAGTGTATTCCACTACCCAACAGCTCTTACCATCAAGAAGTTCTTCCTAATGTTTAGGTGGAATCTCTTTTCCTGTAGTTTGAGTCCATTGCTCCGTGTCCTAGTCTCTGGAACAGCGGAAAACAAGCTTGCTCCATCCTCAGTATGACATCCCTTCAAATATTTAAATATGGCTATCATGTCTCCTCTCAACCTTGTCTTCTCCAGACTAAACATGCCCAGCTCCCTAAGCCACTCCTCATAGGGCATGGCTTCCAAACCTCCCACCATTTTGGTTGTCCTCCTCTGGACACGTTCCAGCTTCTCAATATCCTTCCTGAATTGTGGTGCCCAGAACTGGACACAGTATTCCAGGTGGAGTCTGACCAAAGCAGAATAGAGTGACATTATAACTCCCTCAATCTAGACACTATACTCCTATTGATGCAACTGTGGCAGGTCTGTGCACCAGTTTTCTGCCCCTTGGATCACCTGTGGGCCACATGGATTTGCAATAACAAAACAAAAGGAAAAATGGGAAATGAAATGTGTATTTGTTAAGTCCATCAAGAAGTGGGCTTCTAGCCAATTTAAGTTAAGAATATTTTTTGGACATTCTATGTGTCCTGAAGAAAGTGGGATTTTTTTGATGTTAGACAGTGCTGGTGGGGCTGCTCCATATAACTAGGACTGTGTGTATGCGTTTTGTGGTGAAGTCAACAAATACAATTCTCCACCAAGGGAAGCAAAATTCTGCTACCTGTACATAGTATGCGCAGAGGGACAATTTCATTGCAGAATATATTCCTGCTGATCATTGCTGTTCCGCGCGAATTACTCTCCCTTCCATAGTGGTAAGGGATGGCATGGAGGAAAACAGGCCAACAAGGCCCTTGCCTTTGACCACTGGGCATCTTACTTTGGCACAACTCTGGCTTGAGATTTTAGTGAGCGATGCCGCCACACTTTGTTGCAAATCTCTGCAATCGCATGAGCCAACAAAGTCAACTTGATGGCAGTTAACAACAAACAACAAGAGCTGAGATTCTCAAGAAGCCAAATTCCTTGAAAATCAGCATGCTTTTTGGGGGGGCGGGCATAAAGCTGGGTCATTAAATAATTAACAAGGTTATTATTTAACAGTGTTCCCATGTTCTTGCTAAATCACAGCTGACAGCCATCAGTACTTGTCCAGTGATGAA
Organism: Gambelia wislizenii; assembly: GCA_030847615.1. Lineage (NCBI taxonomy): Eukaryota > Metazoa > Chordata > Lepidosauria > Squamata > Crotaphytidae > Gambelia > Gambelia wislizenii. The sequence continues at coordinate 494,211,209 of JAUMIR010000001.1, read as the reverse complement.
TGAGGACCTCGGAAACACTCCCTTGAGACTGCAACTCCCAGAATCCCCCTGGATCTGCCCTGGATGGGGATTCTTGGAGTTGTCATTCAACCCCTCCCCCCCCCACACCTTCAACCTCTAATAGAGAGCAGCAGCAAATGACATCCATGACTGATACGCATTAACAACTCACTTCTACCCCAAACAAGCAGAAAACAGTATGAGTTAAAAAATAATTTATTTCACAAATGGTGTAAAATGGAGTCACTTGCAAAGAATAGCTGATGTCTGAGGACAGAAAACGTAACTGCTTGCCCCGTTACAAGCCTGGTGTTTTATATTACAACCCGTTGTCGTCAGGCCCTGGAAGCGGGATGGGGTGGGGAAACAAGAAGGTGGCATAAGCAGAGCTGAAATACAGTGAAGGCTGTTGCATCTTTTGGAGTAGGACAGAAAGGCAAATGACAGCCAGTGTAATGGAGTGGTTTGGGGGTTGGACTATGGCTCTGGAGATCAGGGTTCAAATCCCCGCTCAGACATGAAAGCCCAGTGGGTGACCCTGGGCAAGTCACACCCTCTCAGCCTCAGAGGAAGGCAGTGGCACACACACACACCCCGCCTTGGACAAATCTTGCCAAGAAAACCCCATGATAGGTTCACCTTAGGGCAGCCATGTGTTGGAAATGACTTGAAGGCACACAACAACAGAAGAGGAGTCACTAGTGGCTTTCATACCAGTGGGACAGAACACCCGCTCTGGGTTATGGATAGCTTTAAAGGCATTCCCCAAGGTTTGAACTTGTCTATACGAGGCTATAAAATCTGGATTGATGCACAGTAACACCAATACGCAGCAGCTTTCATTTGTCTCAACAGTTTTTTCCCCAAGATCACAGGCATGCAAAGCCATACATGTTTGTTGTTCAAATGGGCATGATTGCGAATCAGGATGGCAGACCCGAGTAAATTACTGGTGTTTTTATTGCCACCACCTAACAGTATTATTTTTTTAAAAAGCAAATCCAGGGTGCAAATGGTGCGATCTGCTTAAATAAACAGATAAAAAGGCTGTTTCATCACCTCAGTGCACAACTGTTACAGCAAAAAGCCAACATGGCGGTTCCTGGCACTTACCTTGCCAGCAAACTCTGCCCCCTGCGTACGTCCAACCAATCAGGTTTCCACTTCCACTCTTATTGGGAATGCACAGCAAAGCAAATTGGCTGTCCCAACCAGTGGGAATGAGCATTTCTTTTGCAGTTTTTTTTAAAGTAGGGAAATGCTACGAAGGCTAGTCCTGCAGAGTTTTTGGCGGTTTTGGACCTGGCCTTCCAAATACGGTGAAATGATGCATGATCCCATTTAGACAAAATGAATTCTCCTCAAGTTCTATGAGGAGTATTTTTGCTGTTTAGACAAGCTCAGAGTTGTGGGGGGTAATAGGTTCCCATACCTTGGATGGCTTCATATGGAGCAAAAATCTGCAGCAAAGTCACCGTTCCATTGCCATGGAAGCCAGCAGTGTGTGTGGGGCAGATGTTGGCAGGTGTGGCTTGCCCACCTGGACCTTCTGCATGCATGCACAGAATGTTCCCTACCACTGAGCTGTAGCCCTTCCCCAACTTTCACAAAGAAATGTGTACACAAAAAATTTATGTTCACAGCCATCATAACCAACAGCCACTCAGAGACACATTCTTCCCGAATTGGCCTAATCCCACTGTTTGGTTTTTAAAGATAGAGACACACAGGGCATAAAGAAACATGATCTTTAGGACTGAACGTGAATCGAGATGGATTAATCCTGAGTTCTGACATGCTGAAAATGCAGGAAAATTATAACTTTGTTCCATCTGTTCTCTGCCCCCGGGGTGGGCACCTTTGAGCTATTGGGGGCTAATTTTTCACCTCCATTATCCACCAAGGGCTGCACCAGGTTCAGAAATGATCAGAAAAAAAGCAGGGAGGGAATCAGAATAGAACTGGACAGAAGATGATTTCTGGCTTCTTACTTTTTTAAAGAACTTTTTTTTAGGCCCTCCACTCTTACACAATATTAATACTGCTGGTGTGGCAAAATAAACTTTAACAATAGTTTTGGGTCTTTCTGCGTGTACAGAGGAGGTATTAAAGGTTCTGAAGGGGCCCCAGGCAGCAAAACAGCCTTGGGGCCACATGTGGCTCCAAAACCTTTCACATCTTGTGGGCTACCTTTGGCCATGGCCACATTTCGCCCCATCTCCAGTTCTATACCATCCATGAGTGTAGCAGTGTCTTCCTTCTTATCCCACCCCACCCTTTACAGCAGAATCATATGCATGTCCACCCAGAAGGAAGCCCAATTGAGTTGGATGGGTCTTACTCAGAAGTAAGTAGGCATCAGATTGCAACCAGAAATCCCATGGTGTTTGGCTAATTCCATGATGGAGGAAGTGCTCATTCAAAGTCCTACCAGTTTGCACCAGCCAAACAAACCTAGAGGTGGAAGGGACCTTCAAGGGCATCTAGTCTAACCTCCTTCCAGTGCTACAGCATCCGAGTGTTACGCCATCCTACCTCCTTTTTAAAAACCTATAAGGAGGGCATTCTATGGCTTTAAGGAGAAACAGCAGAAATGCTGGCAGAATCTAAGCCAAGCAGCAAATAGGTGCTATTGGGGCATACTGGGGGTAGGGTTCATGGTACAGCAATGCTGCTCCTCTTCCTCCCCATCTCCCATCCCATCTTGTACCCCCTACCTTCCTAGGTGAGGAGACATTGGCTGGCATCCTGTTGGTGGCTTCTGTACACACAAATTCCCTTAAGCTTGTGGCTTTACTTGTTTTGCAACAGCGTAATGTCCAAATTCAGATCACAGTTGCGTAAGTGGAGTTCCTCAAGTCCAACTGTTGTAACTACAGGCCGAGATGCTGCATTGCTCCCGCGTAGTATAAATATCTGCCAGCACTGTTACGTTACACAACCCTTATACTGAATACCAACTTAGCACAATGTATGTGGAGCAATGGTAAATGTGCATGGCTGACAACCCATTGTGTTGTTGCAATCCACAACATGGAAAGACAATGCATAGAGGCAATGGGCATTCATACGCTAATCCATGTAATGTCCCACATGCACAACTCCACTTATGCTGCCATCAACTGGATACGACCACTGTGCATTGTAAAAATAATAATTACGCTATATGTATAGTGCAACTTACGCCTTTGTTTGTCACTAACAGGATGCCGGCCACAGGTGTGCATCCTTGCATGGTGTGTAGCTACTCATTGTTTCCTTCAATGTACTGTTTGATGCATTGGGATTGTGGAAACACAAAGCACATTCACAGTTACACAATTAGGTTGTACAATGTTGGCACTGAGCAGAAGAGTGGTGTAACGCAACCACCACTCAATGTTATGAAGGTAGATTTAGCCTACACAAGCACACAGTAGGATCTCAGCTAAGACGCTTATGTTTTTCCTCTTCCCCCTTCTATTTCTTCTTCTTTCGTCACCCATCCCATGAACTACACAGGACCAGCATAGTTTGGGCAACCTTTTTGAAGGCATGGGGGAATGAATGGTGGTAGAAACTTGTGGATAAACAGCCTGCCCCAAAATACCTCCAGAACACCCCAGGCATCCAACAACCAGCGGGAGCTACTGATTGACCTCTGAAGCTGTTGTACCCCAGCAGGAGAAAAGTCTCAGGTCAGAAGTGCTATCCTGTTGGGAGGCAGCTTTCTGTATTTGCATGAACTCCACTCACATGAAATCTTAAGGCCAAATCTGGAGCAAGGAGGACTGCAACGATTGTAGAATGGGATCCCCACTTCTGTGCATGCGGGAGCTACTCCAGGAGTGGTGGCAGAGACAAACAACAAACAAAACATAACATTCATAAGAAACAACAGCACAGAAGCCTTCCGATGTGACCTCATTTTCAGCCCTGCAATGTCTGTGTGACTAACCACCCCATCCCATGCATTCCCCCCACCTCAAATAATAACAGAAGCATTCGGAGATTTGGAAATATAACATGTGCCACAAACAGGATTCTAGCTGTTGTTGAACTGCAACTCCCATCAGCTCTAGCCACAGCCAATGGTGAGGGTGGATGACTAATGGGTGTCGCAGCCCACCTGACTTAAATTATTTACACGCCAACTTTCTGAAACTAAGGTGGCATACAGAACACTTAAAAAATTGAACAATGACCACATGAAGCATAATGGAACAATAACCTAGATGACTTCTGCGGTGCCCTCCAGCTCTATGGTTTCATGAGAGCCATAAGGCAATAGGTCCTGCCCCTTACCAAAAGGGTTGTACCAAGAATATTTGTCACTCTGGTATGTTTGTATATCATCCCACGGCTGGTCACCCATGGCAAGCCAAGGGTTGCTTCTGGGCAACCTGACAGGGATGTCTCTTCAAACTTGAGGATACTTCGTTTAAAAACACGCACACAACTTTTAGGCCACAAAGTTGCCACTGGTGATTACTGCAGGCAAGGAGGCCTCTTAGAGGGCTAGTACCTTAGCTGCATTTATTTGCAAGTTTTGGTTAAACCAATTCAGAAATGCTTCAGTGCAAATGGATCCACAGGTCAAGGAAACCAGTAGTCTACACAAGCCCTTGGGTGACGACTACTTTGGATCCGCAAAGGGCACATAATCCTGTCTTTGAAGAGTGGAGCCCTTGAATGGTGGTGTGACCAGCACCATGGGGTTGCCTTGGTCCATGCCTTCGATCTCAACAGATGCAAGATGTTTCATGCGCAGGAGTGAAGGAAAGCCCAGCTGCACTGCTTCCAGCTCCAGTTCATCAGGAGAGGGGAATTTTTCACTGTAATGGGTTGGATCCCTTCTGTGGCCATGTTTCTAGTAGCTGTGTGCAGGGGGCTTTTTTGGAACTCAGCCTCCAAGAAAGGCGACGGAGCCAAGAGCGAAAGACAGAGGTCCGGAAAATGATGAAGACCCACGGGTCCACGATGGAGTTCACAGAAAAAAATCGCAGGGCCGTAAGGTCGGCTTTCTCGTCGAAATCCGGGGCAAATGCCCCCACATAAGCACGGATCTGTGAAGAGAGGAGAAAAAAGTCAGAACTTAAGAAAATCTGGCATGGGAACGTCTAGGGTTCCGTAGAGCCATGCACCAGGAATAACTGCCCCTTGCCACTCCCCACTGCCTGCCCCACACACCCCTTACAAGCAATTATTTTATTCACACATGGATACACAATTAAGCAAATAGTTAATACCTTCCAACTGGCAGGAACAGTCCCAATTAATCCTCTGTTGTCCCATTTTTCTAGCTGCTTTTACAATGTCCTAGTTTTTCTCTCTTCCTTCCGCTTTCTCTTTTTTTCCCTGGCTTACTTTAATTGCTGCAAACTGAGTTCAAAGTGCACGATACAGAATGCACAATGGCACTCTATGCACAACTCAAGCTTCCAAAGCCTTAAACTGAATGTAGACATGCTGCATTGGGCAAAAACATCCAACCATTTGTCTAAGAGAACTTAGGCATGCATCCTAAGAGTTCAATTCACTGGGTGATCTCTGTCGTTCAAATTGAACAGGGAAGAAAAAGCTACTTCACACGTGCTCAGAGGTATTTTATTGCTTGAGCCCTATAATCCTAGAATGTACTTGTTGAATGAAAAATAGTGAAAGGTTTGTGAGTCTCTGAAATCACTGAAATCCTGCATCAATAACAGAATCACAAACATAAACATAATGGTCTACATTTTTGCTGTTTATATGTCTGTGACTTGTGTTTGTGCAATAAAAGCTCCCCCTTGTGGTACAACACCAGTTCCATTATGCTGCTAATGAAATGAAATGAAATAATGCAGTTAGTCACTGTTTTCTATGGAAAAAGCAGAGCATCATTTCAAGAGGCAGGAGAAAAGGTTCTCTGAGGCTGAAATCATAAAATCATAGAGTTGGAAGAGACCATGAGGGCCATCCAGTCTCACCCCATTCTGCCCTACAGAAAGATACAATTAAAGCAATCCCAACAGGTGGTCCTCCAGCCTCTGTTTAAAACCCCCCAAAGATGGAGACTCCACCACACTCCCAGGCAGCGCATTCCACTGCGGAACAGCTCTTACCGCCAGGAAGGTCTTCCTATTGTTTAGGTGGAATCTCTTTTCATAGAATCATAGAATCATAGAATTGCAGAGTTGGAAGAGACCACGAGGGCCATCCAGTCCAACCCCCTGCCACGCAGGAAATCACGATCAAAGCATCCCCGACAGATGGCCATCCAGCCTCTGTTTAAAGACCTCCAAGGAAGGAGACCCCACCACGCTCCGAGGGAGTGTCTTCCACTGCCGAACAGCTCTTACTGTCAAAAAGTTCCTCCTCATGTTGAGGTGTAGTTTGAGTCCATTGCTCAGTGTCCTAGTCTCTGGAGCAGCAGAAAACAAGCTGGCTCCATCCTCAATATGACATCCCTTAAATATTTAAACATGGCTATCATGTGAACACTTAACCTTCTCTTCCCCAGGCTAAACATACTCAGCTCCCTAAGCCACTCCTCATAGGGCATAATGGCTTCCAGACCTCCCACCATTCTGGTTGTCCTCCTCTAGACACATTCCAGCTTGTCAATATCCTTCCTGAATTGTGGTGCCCAGAACTGGCCACAGTATTCTAGGTGAAGTCTGACCAAAGCAGAATAGAGTGGCACTATTACTTCTCTTGATCTGCTAGACACTAGACTCCTATTGATGCAGCCTAGGATTGCATTGGCTTTTTTAGCTGCTGTATCACACTGCTTACTCATGTTCAGTTTGTGGTCCACTAAGACTCCAAGATCCCTTTTGCATGCACTGCTATCAAGCCAGGTGTCACCTATCCTATTACACAATCCTGTTTTCCAATGAATCGCATCATCTTGCAATACGTCCAAGGTATGATAGCCTCACTTTTGTCATCTTAGCGTCAAGAGAATTCAGGCTTCAGTTGCTCTAAGGCCTATTTGTTTGTCTCTTAGCCCATGATATCTGTAGCAAGTCTCCTCCAGCACCACATTTCAATGAGTTGATCTTCCTATCAGCTTTCTTCGCTGTCCAGTAACATACTTCTTTGCTGGAATACACACAAACACACCCACCCACACACCCCTGTTGAGTCCTAGATTCCCCTCCCACCCATTAGGTTGGACACCTTGGATAGAGCCTTTAAAATTCAGAGTAAAACCCAGAACAGATTTGGCACTCCACTGACAAGGGAATCACCAGCCGCTACTGCTTTGGAAATGATGGGTATCTTCCCCAGGCAAAAGTTAAGAAGAAATTGTGCCAGGAACTGGATAAACAATGATATTATCGAGTCACATCGTCTGTGGGTTGCCTTCACAAAGGAAGGATCTGTAGACTATCAAGGTCTTATCAGGCCACACCAGCAATGGCCCAGATGGTATGAGAGGAAAAAACTAGATTTTATTACTCTTCCTTTATTGTTCCTGAGATCTGATCATCCGCAGTCCTCCCCTTCATCGCATCTCATGACAACACACAGACTACATGACTCTAACATTGTCACGTTCTGCCTACGCTCAGCAAAGCTAAAATCCATTTGAGAGACTAAGACGTAAGTGGCCCTTGTACCCAACACAATTATAGCTCCAGGATTACACTTTATCTGCCATGGCTGCACCAGAGGCTATGATTTGTAGCTCTGCAATGAAACAGCCATGTCTCTGACATGATCTATCGCTCTTCTAGTGAATTAGGGCAATGCATTACCAGAGTGCGAGAGGCAGAGTGTTGTAGTGGTTTTGTTACGGTACATCTGGAGGGCTCCAGGGGCAGTAATTCATCCTTCTCTCTCTTTCTTGGGGCAAATTTTTTTAGTTTTTTGGTCGGTCTGAGGATTCTGGAGGGGTTGAGCAGCACAGAATCTTCCTTGGAGGCTGCATGTACTCTGCCCACCTGGTTCTGGAAAAAGGCAGGCCAGGTGGAAGGTCCTAAAGAGAGAGATTGTAGTGTAGTGGTTTGAGCGCTTGATTATAACTCTGGAAACTGGGGTTCAAATCCCCATTCAGCCATGGAAACCCACTGGGTGGCCTTGGGCAAGTCACCCTCCCTCAGAAAACCCCCTCTGAGCAAATTCTGCCAAGAAAACCCTGTGATAGTCTTAATCTTAGAATCATCTTTTTGTATTTGTAATAATTCTCTATACCAATGGTTTTTAACCTGTGGTCCGGGGACACCCAGGGGTCTACAATGTTCTCACAGGGGGTCCACGAAGGCTTGAAGGCTGCTTGGCCCACCTCCTCCCTGCAGTGGAGCAGCCACGTGACAGGAGCCAAGGTAAAGACTGGCGGGCTTGGCTTGCACATTACCATTCAATCCGCTCCAGCCCCAAACTTGCAAGAAGAAGCAGGAGAAAAGTCTTCCCTCCCCTCCAGTGCCTGTGGAAAGGTTTAATGGATGGTGTAATTGTATTACTATTATTATTATTATTATTATTATTATTATGGTTTTAAATATGGAGATGCACTATTAAAAATGAAATGCATAGATATAGGATGCGAGAGACCTGGCTGAACGAGACTACGTGCAAAAGAGATCTAGGAGTCCTAGTAGGCCACAAGTTGAACATGAGTCAACAGTGTGATGCAGCAGCTAAAAAGGCCAATGCGATTTTGGACTCCATCAATAGAAGTATAGTGTTTAGATCAAGGGAAATAATAGTGCTGCTCTAGTCTGCCTTGGTCAGACCTCACCTAGAATACTGTGTCCAGTTCTGGGCACCACAATTCAAAAAGGATATTGACAAATTGGAGTGTGTCCAGAGAAGGGCAACTAAAATGGTGAAAGGTCTGGAAACCATACCTTATGAGGAGAGACTTAGGGAGCTGGGTATGTTTAGCCTGGAAAAAAGACGGAACATGGAGCAATGGATGCAAGCTCCAGGAACAGAGATTCCACCTCAACATTAGGAGGAACTTTCTGACACTAAGAGCTGTTCGGCAGTGGAACACACTCCCTCGGAGCGTGGTGGGGTCTCCTTCCTCGGAGGTCTTTAAAACAGAGGCTGGATGGCCATCTGTCGGGGATGCTTTGATTGTGATTTCCTGCGTGGCAGGGGGTTGGACTGGATGGCCCTCGTGGTCTCTTCCGACTCTGCAATTCTATAATTCTATGGTTCTATCCACAATGCTGCAGCCTTATTTGAGAACTCACGCCGAACAAATCTTGAAGAGAAACGACAACGCAGAAAGAATCACAACCCGGAAACATCACCCAAGGAGACCTTCTGCTGTGCTTTCTGCAACTGGACTTGTTTATCTCGGATTGGCCTTTTTAGTCATCAGCATGCTTGCAGAAAGCGTGGGATGAGTCCTTCCTGAATCTTCGTTTGCGAAGAAAAGCCAGAGAGAGAGAGAGAGAGAGAGAGAGAGGGAAACCTTGAGTTAAGTCTTGGGGGTGCACAGCAACAAAAGATATTTAAAGGGAGTCCCTGGTAAAGAAAAGGTTATGACCCACTGCTCTATACGTTATCCAACCACTCTTGGACATATTTTCCCTTTTATAGAAGGCTTCATGGGGCGATACCCATAAAGGTATCTTATTAGAAAACTCTTTTTTTATATTTTAGCCATACATTTATTTATTTATTTATTTAGGTATTTATACCCTGCTCTTCAGCCACAAAGGCTCTCACAGCAGTTTACAAATTGTTAAGCAATAGCACCTACACATCTATACCACTTTTTATAGAATGCTAGGCACACTCCACACAGTTTCCAATGTGTGTTAGCTAATTGCCCCCACAAGTCAGGTACTCATTTTACCAACGTATGAAAGGATGGAAGGCTGAATGAAACTTGGAGCCCTGTAGGATCGAACTCGGAACCTTGTGGCTGCAGTACCAGCATTTAACCACTGCGCCACCAGGGCTCCCTAGTATTATTGAGGCCATGACATTGAGAACACAGCTGCACTTGGCAGGGCACGTTTCTAGGATGGAGGACCATCGCCTCCCAAAAATAGTACTCTACGGTGAACCCGCCATGGGTCAGCGTAAGAGGGCCGCTCCAAAAAAGCGATACAAGGACTCCCTGAAACAACATCTCAGGCTCGGCCAAATTGATCACCAACATTGGTCCGCCCTGGCCTTACATCGGGAGGCATGGAGAAGCACTATCCACAATGCTGCAGCCTTATTTGAGAACTCACGACGAACAAGTCTTGAAGAGAAACGACAACGCAGAAAGAATCACAACCCGGAAACATCACCCAAGGAGACCTTCTGCTGTGCTTTCTGCAACCGGACTTGTTTATCTCGGATTGGCCTATTTAGTCATCAGCGCGCTTGCAGAAAGCACAGGATGAATCCTTCCTGAATCTTCGTTTGCGAAGAAAAGCCAGAGAGGGAGAGAGACACATAATAATGCTTTGCTGATATAATGGTCGTTGAATTCTTTGTTTAATTTCAATTTACCATACCACATGTAGGCAGCCCAACCATATTGTATATTAAAGCCTTCTAAGCATTACAATTGTTTATTTTCCAAAGTCACCTAGTCCTTTAGCCACATTAAGCAACACGCCTGAAAATACCATTTCAAATTGTGATGTAATATGATTTTTAATATAGCAAATTGTGTACCTCAATTTAAAAGCTGGAAGTATGAAGTAGAAACAAAGTAATTTAACAACGTTAAGCAAAAATTGGCCTTATTAAGAGCCAGAGAAAGTCAAGATAGTTGAAGGAAATCGGTATAAATACAAATCATCTAATGTAAAGAAGCAATGAGAAAACAGGGTATAGATATGACAATTGTAGAGAAGACTCTTGACTCTTGACAAAAAATGAAAACTAATTTTCGTTATGTACAGTATTTTTATGATGAAACTTTACTACAATAAGCAGTGGTGTAATTTTTTTTATTCATATATATATATATATATATATGATGTATTTACTCTAATTTGGAAAAGAAATCAACTTTACAATATATATATATATATATATATATATATATATATTAAAAAATAAAACTTTAAAAATATAGAAAGTTGAAAAAATAAAATTTAAAGAAAAATAAAATAAAACCCTGAGTTAGGCTCGCTTTGGGGTCACCCTAAGTCCGAAATGTCTTGAAGGCACACAACAACAACTTTTCCATTATAAAAAGTTTCCTCCTTCCTTGCTGGAACGTGTCCAGAGAAGGGCAACCAAAATGGTGGGAGGTCTGGAAGCCATGATGCCCTATGAGGAGCAGCTTAGGGAGCTGGCCATGTTTAGTCTGGAGAAGAAAAGGTTGAAGAGGTGACATGATAGCCATGTCTAAATATTTGAAGGGATGTCATAGTGAGGATGGAGCAAGCTTGTTTTCTGCTGCTCCAGAGACTAGGATACGGAACAATGGATTCAAACAACAGAAAAAGAGATTCCACCTAAACATGAGGAAGAACTTCCTGACAGTAAGAGCTGTTTGGAAGTGGAATGCACTGCCTGGGAGTGTGGTGGAGTCTCCTTCTTTGGGGGTTTTTAAACAGAGCTGGATGGCCATCTGTTGGGAATGCTTTCATTGGGTATCCTTGCATGACGGAGTTGGACTAGATTGCCCTTGTGGTCTCTTCCAACTCTATGATTCTATAGGTCTGGCAATCAAGGCTTTTGAATACCAAGAGGGCACAGCTCCTCCTGACTCCTTTCTTTTCTCCTTGTCTGAGGCACCAGTTTCCCCGCCCAGGGTGTGCCTGCCCTCAAGCACTGCTCCTTAGCAACTGCCTCCAAGCAACTGTCTAGACCAGCTCCAGAGACTAGAACACGGACAAATGGATGTACACTCCAGGAACAGAGATTCCACCTCAACATTAGGAGGAACTTTCTGACAGTCAGAGCTGTTCGGCAGTGGAACACACTCCCTTGGAGCGTAGTGGGTTCTCCTTCCTTGGAGGTCCTTAAACAGAGGCTGGATGGCCATCTGTCAGGGATCCTTTGATCCTGATTCCTGCTTGGCAGGGGGTTGGACTGGATGGCCCTCGTGGTCTCTTCCAACTCTGCAATTCTATGATTCTAACCCTTGAAATAATTTTCAGGTCTCAGGGAACCCCTGCTTAAACATTATTCTATATACTGTTATTGCTTCCCTCTCACAATCACAATCTCTTGAGGAACCCATAGCAACCTGTTGGGGTTCTAGGGTTCCAGGGAACCCTGGTTGAGAAATACTGGTCTAGATCCTTTGCTATCTGCACAGGATAGAGGCTGCTGGGAAGGGGATGAGACACCAAGCTGTTGCTGTGGGAGGCAGAGGGGGCTGGAAATTACAATGCCAGTGAGCCCATGCATCTGTTTTGGGTTTTAGTCCAAACTCCAGTCTGAAGTGCTGAACCTTGTCTCCTTGCCAGAGAGATTCAGCACTGTGGATAGCTCTTTTAAAGTTCAGGTTAAAAGCAGGAATGGATTGGTGACCTTCCTGATATGGCAGCCACCATCCACCATGGGTGTATGGGAAGGAAAGACAAAAATGTTTGCCTTTGCCTTTGCCTTTTTCTCCTTCCCTTCCCTCCCTCCCTTTCCTTGCAATATACAGTTGCATCCCCCGTATCCGCAGAACTGATATCCACGGTTACAGTTATCCATAGGACACAAAATAGGGGACACATACCATAGTGTGGGACTGGAAAATGCCTAGGGAGAAGTGCTCTCTAGGCATCTTCTAGGTCCTCCAATCAACTCTATGTTGTGTTTTTACTGGAAGCCCTTTGTTTTAATAGGGTTTGTTGTTCTCTGCAGCTTCCAGTATCCACGGTAAGGCTGGGAACCAAACCTCTGCAGATATGGTAGTTTGTTAGATCTGAGCAGGACTGTTGAAACCAGGGAGACTCGGAGGTCATTCATTTGTAGGGCTGCCATAAGTCAGTGTCAACTTGACAACAGTTAACAACAAAACTTAGCCACTATATGTGCTTTTATCTGTGTTTAATTTTTGCAAGCTGCCTTGAGTCCCAGTTCTGGAGTGCGGGAGGGGAAGGATATAAGCAAATAAACAACAATAACATCATCATCATCCCCACCACCACCACCATCATCATCATATTTATTGCTGGCTCTGCCAATCTCATCCAAATGCTCTTTTCACATCAGCTTCACCTGTCTTTGGGCAAACCACTAGGGATTCAACCTGGGCAGCACTTCCAACCAATTAGCAAGCACCACTCTCCAGCCAGGATGGCAGCTGGCTTTGGCAGTTTAGGAGTTCTGGTCCAAGGAAGTAACTTTCCCAAGCTCTGCCCATGCTGAGAGACAACCTTCCTTCTCAAATAACCACTGACACAGAACACACAACAGGAGAAAACTGTTGGCTTCATGGGACTCCAGAGCAGCCATGGGCATCCTACCAGAACCAGTCCACTGAAACAGGTGGTCAGAAGAGTGAAAGAACAGCAGGGATTCCCACGTCAGTGGAGAGGTGAGTTAGTTCTGGGTTTTAGTGCAAACTTTTAAAAGGAGCTATCCAAGGGGTTAAAACCTATCTTGCAAAATAGGTTCAGCACCTTGGATAGCTCCTTTGTGTTCCACTAACAAAGCACTCATTTCTGGAAATGTTGATGCCATGAGGGGAGAATATTTCCTTCTTTTTTTCCTCTGGAAAAACATGAACATTTTCCAAAAAAATATATTTTTTAAAAAAGAAGTGATATTAGCATCATTTACAGATTGGAAGGCACTTTGTTACTTCAGGAACAACCAAAGTACTATTGTTATTGTTGTATGCCTTCAAGTCATGTCTGACTAATGGAAATAGATGTATCTTAGGTTGACTTATGGCAACCCTAAGGTGACCCTATCATGGGGTTTTCTGAGGGCTGAGAGTGTGTGACTTGCCCAAGGGCAGCCAGTGGGTTTTCATTGCCGAGCGGGGATTCGAATCCTGGTCTCCAGAGTCGTAGTCCAACACTCCAACCACTATGCCACACTGGCTCTCTCCAATTGTGTGCCATGTGAGAAAGTTCCCTTCTCTCTCCCCAACAACTTTCACCATTCAGGACTCCTACTATTATGAGCAACAGAGAATATTTTCTTTTTATCTATTGAGTTATCATTTGCATGTAGGATCAGCAAGGCTTCATGAAGGCAGAAGTCTGTCTGGGAATCACAGAATCAGAGTTGAAAGAGACCCCAAGAGGCTTCTGGTCTGACCCCCTGCCATGAAGGAATACCCAATCCAAGCACCCCTGATAGATGGCCATCCAGCCTCAGTTTAAAAACCTCCAAAGGAGACTTCACCATGTCCTGAGGCAGTGTATTCCACTGCCGAACAGCTCTTACTGTCAGGAAGGTCTTCCTAATGTTTAGGTAGAATCTCTTTTCCTGTAGTTTGAACCCATTGCTCCGTGTCCTAGTCTCTGGAACAGCAGAAAACAAGCTTGCTCCATCCTCAGTATGACATCCCTTCAAATGTTTAGACATGGCTATCATGTTCCCTCTTAACCTTCTCTTCTCCAGGCTAAACATACCCAGCTCCCTAAGCCACTCCTCATAGGGCATGGCTTCCATACATTTCAAAAGTGGATGGCTTTTGTGGTTGGAATTTTGGGCAGACATCAGCCAGAAATGGGACCAGGAGGCCCACAAGGGTGTAAACATTGGCCCCTAGCCTTCTTCCTGCTCTAAGATGACAGAAGGTGAGGCTTATATACACCAAGGCAGCCCTTTGGGTCATCTACTCGGGCTGGGGGAGGGTTGCCCAGGGCTTCAGTTGAGCCCAGCTATCTCAGCTCTTTGTTCAACATGGAATCAGGGACTTTGGTAATGCAAAACACAAGGGCCAGAATCCTGCATCATTATATGTATTCTTCCTGCACCCCCCACCCAGGGTCAGGGGTCTTCAAAACAATACATTGGTCCTTTTGAAAGAAAAAATAAAAGATGGCTGTTGCCTAGAAATGTGAAACATTCCCCAACTGTTTGCTGGTGTGTGTATGGGTAAGTAACCAAAGCAAGCCCTGAAATAATACACCATCCCTCATCATTGGTGTTACCCAACAGGCTAATTTCCCGACAGTGAATCAGTTAACAACTGTTGATTTGCTAGGGAAATGGCAAACCACACATTAACCAACCATTCTGGAGGCTTGCAAACTTGTATTTCAAACCTTTCACAGGTCAGGAAAGAAAGAAAGCAGGAAAGAAAGAACACCAGCAAAGCAAGGCAAAAAAATAAAATAAATGTTTTCATCCAGAACCACTTCCTGCTGCTCAACTACCAGAGATTTATTGTTTTCCCATACCTGCTGGGGTACTAAACCTCAGGAGGGAAAACAGAAAAACAGGTACAAAGCTGCTGTTCTGGAGTTAATCCAACTTTGGGCAACAAGCCAGCGCGGCACTTTATATGCACAGCAAAGCTCAGAGACAGTACTTTTTGGGAGAGGGACTACAAGTGTCAGAATCCCCAGCTAGGGAAAGAGGAACTTTCCCAAACTCCTTGTGCACTAGGAATAGTTCCAGGTTTTGAAAAGAACAGCTTCTGTTCTCCAGGATGGAGGGTGCACATAACAGCTGGACATTCTCCTTAACTCTTAATCACTGCTGCAGGAAAAGCAAGGCAGAATGGTTTCAGCATGCTGCAAAGGAGAGGAGAAAGCAGCAGAAAGCCGGATGAGGCATCATGACTTAGAGCTCAGTTGTGTACAGATTCAAAATGCAGTTGCATTTTCAAGGCCAGGATCCTGGATTTAAAATTTCACTTTTGGGGAGGGGTGAGGGGGTAAGCAATACTCATTGATTCCCCTTTCCTCTGCTGCCCCCAGTGCTACATTCTGAATTGGTCCAGAGGATCCTCCAACCCTCTGGACCAGAAAAGGTGGAGGCAACATCTAGAAGTTGCAGGGGCACAAAGGAATCAATGAAGATTCGGAGTGTGGTAGAGTCTCCTTCTTTGGAGGTTTTTAAACAGAGGCTAGATGGCCACTTGTCAGGACTGCTTTGATTGTGTGTTCCTGCATGGCAGAATGGGGTTGGACTAGATGACCATTGGGGGTCTCTTCCAACTCTATGATTCTATGAAGACGAGTGCCTGCTCCATTCTGCCTGCAGGATCTCTTTACTGGAGAAAGTCCAATATACTTGTGGCTTGAGATTAACTCCATCAATGCATCTGAAGAAGTTTGAAATCCATGAAAAGTCAGGCTAAAATAAATCAGTCTTAAAGGCGCTAATAGATTACTTCACCTCCAGCTTCTCCTCTCTAAATTGAAAAAAGTGATAGAATACTTCAAAAATATCTTTGGCAAGGTGTTTACTAAGGGAGTAGAATTTTAGACAAAATTAAGTGGCAGATAAGTAGACGATAATAATCGATGACAAATATAATAATTAGTGATATAATAAAGTAAATTGGATAAATCAATATAGATAAATATGGAGAGAACAAAGTGATAGAAGATATCAGTCAAACATAGTTAGAGATTCAAAGTCATTTTAGTCTGTTATATGTGAAGTTAGAGATAGATATTTGTAATGTAATGTAATGTAAATGCGGCCTGTCTTTTTTATTATTGTAAAAGTTTTATTTATTTATTTTGTTTATATATGTTATTAAATATATTAAAAAAAAGAAAAAGAAAGAAAACTGGTACCATGGAAGGCATCAGATTTAGGGCTTGTCTACAATGGCCACTTGGGTCACCTATCTCCACCACTTACGACTCCTTGAACGTTTTCATCATCGCTGTGTACGCACAATCCTAAATATACACTGGACTGACTATGTGACGAATGTTGCTGTCCTTGAGCAAGCAGGGATCACCAGCATTGAGGCCATGATATTGAGAACACAGCTACGCTGGGCAGGGCACGTTTCTAGGATGGAGGACCATCACCTCCCAAAAATAGTACTCTATGGTGAACTCGCCACGGGTCAGCGTAAGAGGGGCGCTCCAAAAAAGCGATACAAGGACTCCCTGAAACGACGCCTCAGGCTCAGCCAAATTGATCACCAACAATGGTCCACCATGGCCTCACATCGGGAGACACACTATCCACAATGCTGCAGCCTTATTTGAGAACTCATGACGAACAAGTCTTGAAGAGAAACGACAATGCAGAAAGAATCACAACCCGGAAACATCACCCAAGGAGACCTTCTGCTGTGCTTTCTGCAAATGGACTTGTTTGTCCCGGATTGGCCTTTTTGGTCATCAGCATGCTTGTAGAGAGTGCAGGATGAGTCCTTCCTGAGTCTTCATTTGCAAAGAAAAGCCAGAGACAATGGCAACTTAATCCAGGGCCTGTCCAGAGCATTATGCTCCAGACGAGCCCTGATTGACCATGATGGTGGCCACATGCACTGGGTTGGATCTGGTGCGACAGTGCATGTGTTGTCTACATGGGCCAGCCAGACTGACACTGCATCAGCCCCACTGGACCATCTCCCTGTTCTCAGTTGTGCCTCACCAGCCAAGCAGCTCCCTGTGAGAGCCTGGCCAGCGGCATTGCCTCTGCTGAGATCAGCACGGGATGCCCAGACATGTGTACAAGAATCTTCTCATTGATCACACAGGCACCCCGTTCTACCCTTAGCAGAAACAGGGGTGCACTGGGCCAGCTTTCCATGGAGCTCTTGCTTGTGAGGAGGTGGTGGCAGTGGTTCCAAAGGCAGGCCATCCCCTTTCCCTGCACTGCTCCCCATGGGGAAGGGGGATGGTGCGGCTTTTGGTGTGTGGACACTTGGATCTGCCAAAGTGGACCCAGTTCAGCTGTCCACATGCCAACATTACCCAAAGCCACTCTGGGTTTCCAGAAAACAGCAGACTTTCCCCTGACTTTGCTTAGTGTGGGGCAAAGTCGAGTTAGGGCCAAAAATAACCTCTGGAGTCTGCCTGGAAGTAACCATACATCATCTGGGCTACCAGTGCTGGATTCGGGGTGAGTGCAGTGTTTTTCAGTGGTATTGACAAGCCCTTAGCCAGGTGGAGTGAAAATCCATTAATCTCTTCAAGAAGAGATTATCTTCTTGGTATCTGCTGGGGTTTGGTTCCAGGTCCCCCTGTGGATACCAAAATCCGTGGGTGCTCAAATTCCATTACAGTATATACAATGGCATAGCAAAATGGTGTTCCTTATATAAAATGGCAAAATCAAGGTTTGCTTCTTGGAATTTATTTTTTGGGGAATATTTTCAAGTCATGGGTTGTGGATACCAAATCTGTGGATACAAAGGGCCAACTGTACCTGTGGCTTTAATAATATAATAATATAATAATTTTTTTCCTATCCCGCCCCAAAAGAGTCTGGAGCAATAAGAACCTGAGGCAAAGCACAAAAATCAGTGTGTATAGAGCCATCGTACTGTCTATCCTCCTTTATGGATCTGAAACATGGGTCACCTATCGCCACCACCTACGACTCCTCGAGCGCTTTCATCAGCGCTGTCTACGCACAATCCTAAATATACACTGGACTGACTATGTGACGAATGTTGCTGTCCTTGAGCAAGCAGGGATCACCAGCATTGAGGCCATGATATTGAGAACACAGCTGCGCTGGGCAGGGCACGTTTCTAGGATGGAGGACCATCGCCTCCCAAAAATACTACTCTACGGTGAACTCGCCACGGGTCAGCGTAAGAGGGGCGCTCCAAAAAAGCGATACAAAGACTCCCTGAAACAACATCTCAGGCTTGGCCAAATTGATCACCAACAGTGGTCCGCCCTGGCCTCACATCGGGAGGCATGGAGACGCACTATCCACAATGCTGCAGCCTTATTTGAGAACTCACGACGAACAAGTCTTGAAGAGAAACGACAACGCAGAAAGAATCACAACCCAAAAACATCACCCAAGGAGACCTTCTGCTGTGCTTTTTGCAACCGGACTTGTTTATCTCGGATTGGCCTTTTTAGTCATCAGCGCGCTTGCAGAAAGCGCGGGATGAGTCCTTCCTGAATCTTCGTTTGCGAAGAAAAGCCAGAGAGAGAGAGATCCCGCCCCTCTGCAACACAATCGGGGCGGCTTACAATATAAAAACTCCATAATCACAATACCCTAGCCCACCCACCCCTTAAAATAATATTAAATTATGAAGGCTTTATACTGACTTCCTCTGTGTATCTGAAGAAACGGATTGAAGTCCACAAAAGCTCAGGCTGAAATAAATCTGTTCATCTTAAAGATGTTGCTAGATTCCTTCCAGCTTTCCTCTTTATCTCCACTGAATCTGTACCCTCCCATAGTTAAAAACAGCCCTCCATGGGGCAAATTCTGGCTCCGACCATCTCTCTCTCTCTCTCTCTCTCTCTCTCTCTCTCTCTGTGTGTGTGTGTGTGTGTTTTAATTAAACCCCTTACAACCCAACAGTAGCTGGTATGGGGGACTGCTGTAAAACCTCAGACCAAGAAAATATTTAGAAAGTAGTCTGAGATGATTAGGTTTTAAACATATCAACAGACATCGCTTTCTAGCAACGACAGTGGGTAATCAAAACAGAAACCAAACTGTTAGGAAAAGAGTGGAAGTCTGTGTCATTTATATGGCAGGTTGATGTCTCTCTGTGTGTGTGGAGGGGGAGGTTTGATAAAAATAAATGTTCTGTGTGTGAAGTCACCCTCATTCAGATTTCTGCCTTCAGGGAACAGATGGCAGTGATCTCCATCTCTAGATGACTTGGACCGTTTCTTTTTTTCCTTTTAAAAAATGATTTCAGTCTGTTTTACAGTTCCAGTATCTGTTTTCTGTTAGGTCTGACAATCTGTTAGAACCTCAGCGGAGAGGATGGTATGTGAGTTCTTAGACATGAAAAGGAGATTAGCAACACAATCCGCTTGGTGACTTCAACAAGGGATAACCCGGGGATTATGCGTGCGTACGTAATTTGTTGGGTTCTGCATAAAGAGGTGTCCAGAACTTCCTTGTTCTCTCCTTGACAATCTATGGAGTTCTCAATGTATGCTTTTTAAAAAAATAAACATATAAAATAATAGTAATAGTAATAATACCAATAAGTTTTTATGTGTCTGCATAGAGAAACATCAGAGGAAGGGAAGGCCGAACCCGCTCTGGACAAATTCTGCCAAGAAAACCCTATGATAGGGTCACCACAAATCAGAAATGACTTGAAGACATACTCTCTCTCTCTGGCTTTTCTTCGCAAACAAAGATTCAAGAAGGACTCATCCCGCGCTTTCTGCAAGCGCACTGATGACTAAAAAGGCCAATCCGAGATAAACAAGTCCGGTTGCAAAAACCACATCAGGCGGTCTCCTTGGGTGATGTTTTTGGGTTGTGATTCTTTCTGCATTGTCGTTTCTCTTCAAGACTTGTTCGGCGTGAGTTCTCAAATAAGTCTGCAGCATTGTGGATAGTGTGTCTCCATGCCTCCCTATGTGAGGCCAGGGCGGACCAATGTTGGTGATCAATTTGGCCGAGCCTGAGATGTTGTTTCAGGGAGTCATTGTATCACTTTTTTGGAGCGCCCCTCTTACGCTGACCCGTGGCGAGTTCACCGTACAGTAGTATTTTTGGGAGGCGATGGTCCTCCATCCTAGAAACGTGCCCTGCCCAGCGCAGCTCCATTCTCAATATCATGGCCTCAATACTGGTGATCCCTGCTTGCTCAAAGACACACAACAACATAGAGAAACTTTTCGCTGGAATCCTGTTATGCTGCTATGTGCCTTCAAGCCAATTCTGACTTACGGTAATCCTGTCGGAGAGTTTTCTTGGCAAGATTTCTCCAGAAGAGATTTGCCTTTGCCTTCCTCTGAGGCTGAGAGAGTGTGTCATGCCCAAGGTCACCATGGGGGTTCCATGGCTGAACGGAGATTTGAGCCCTAGTTTCCTGGAGCTCTAGTCCATCCCTCAAATCACTGGGCTACACTCAGTCCTGCCTTCAAGTTGATTCTGACTTAGGGGTACCCACTCTGAGGATTTTCCTGACAAGAGGCGAGGAATCATAGAATCACATAGTTGGAAGAGACCACAAGGGCCATCTAGTCCAGCCCCCTGCCATGCAAGATGAAAGCACCCCTGACAGATGCCCATCCAGCCTCTGTTTGAAGACTCCAAAGAAGGAGACTCCACCATGCTCTGAAGCAGCAGAATCTACTGCCAGAACAACTCTTACCATCAGGAAGGTCTTCATCATGCTTAGGTGGAATCTCTTTTCCTGCAGTTTGAGTCCATTATTCCATGTCCTAGTCTCTGGAGCAGCAGAAAACTGCTCCAGGAGGTCTGCCATGGCCTTCCTCTGAGGCTGAGAGAGTGTGACTTTGTCATAAATCACCCTCTGGACGAGGTTTTCTCAACCAGGGTTCCCTGGAACCCTAGGGTTCCATAAGAGTTTGCTAGGGGTTCTGCAAGACATTGAGATTGAAAAAATAAACTTTTTTTGTGGTGTAGATAGGCAGGGCTTCCCTGAGACCTGAATATTGTTTCAAGGGTTCCAGCAGAGTAAAAAGATTGAGAACGGCTGCCTGGACGATTCAGACAAAGAGGAGGTGGATGGCCAGGAATCTATAACTCTTCATAACATGGGTCTCTTTGAGTCTGGGGAATTGGAGGCTAAGGCAGTTGGAGGCCCTGCTCCCAGCAAGAGCTGGCAAATATTGAATATGTGGAAGATACCCCTCCTCTTTTGCTGAACGCTGAAGAGAGAAACACTGATCTCAGAGGCTATCAGGTACAAGATGCTGACCTAAATAGATGCCTGTGTGCTTCCTATAAATCTCACAGACTTGTTCAAGGTCACCAGGGGGTTTAGGTTGACCGGCCGAACCCAAAGGGTGCTCAGCAGTGGCTCCTCTTCGTCTTGGAAAGATGTGACCAGTGGGGTGCCACAGGGTTCTGTCCTGGGCCCAGTGCTATTCAACATCTTTATCAATGACTTGGATGAGGGAATTAGGGGCATACTTATCAAATTTGCAGATGACACCAAATTGGGAGGAGTAGCTAATACCCTAGAGGACAGGATCAAAATTCAGAATGACCTGGATAGACTGGAGAGCTGGGCCAAAGCTAACAAAATGAAATCCAATACGGAGAAATGTAAAGTACTGCATTTAGGGCGGAAAAATGAAATGCATAAATATAGGATGGGAGAGACCTGGCTGAATGAGACTACATGCGAAAGGGATCTAGGAGTCCTAGTAGACCACAAGTTGAACATGAGCCAACAGTGTGATGCGGCAGCTAAAAAGGCCAATGCGATTTTGGGCTGTATCAATAGAAGTATAGTGTCTAGATCAAGGGAAGTAATAGTGCCACTCTATTCTGCCTTGGTCAGACCTCACTTAGAATACTGTGTCCAGTTCTGGGCACCACAATTCAGAAAGGATATTGACAAATTGGAGCATGTCCAGAGAAGGGCAACTAAAATGGTGAAAGGTCTGGAAACAATGCCTTATGAGGAGAGACTTAGGGAGCTGGGTATGTTTAGCCTGGAAAAAAGACGGTTAAGAGGCGATATGATAGCCCTGTTTAAGTATTTGAAGGGATGTCACTCTGAGGATGGAGCAGGCTTGTTTTCTGCTGCTCCAGAGACTGGAACACGGAGCAATGGGTGCAAGCTCCAGGAACAGAGATTCCACCTCAACATGAGGAGGAACTTTTTGACAGTAAGAGCTGTTTGGCAGTGGAACACACTCCCTCGGAGCGTGGTGGGGTCTCCCTCCTTGGAGGTCTTTAAACAGAGGCTGGATGGCCATCTGTCGGGGATGCTTTGATCAAGATTTCCTGCGTGGCAGGGGGGTTGGACTGGATGGCCCTCGTGGTCTCTTCCAACTCTGCAATTCTATGATTCTATGAGTGTGGATCTGAATCCTGTTCTCCCAGAATCCAAGTCCAAGACTCAAGCCACTACACCATGCTGGCTCTGTTAGGGTTATACACCTTTGCAAATGCCTTTACAAATCAGGTGGTTTGTTGTTGTTGTTGTTGTTTTTGCCACTGGGCAATGGACGTTCATGGTTGTATAAGTAGAGCTCCACAGCTGTAACCATGTCACATGGGCTGCAGTCCTATTGATAGCCTTGCATATTTTCATTACACGTATTGGTCAGTTTGCTTTCTAACATATTGTATTTTTTTCATTTTAGCTGGATAAGTTTTTCTGCAATTGTATTGTATAGTTTTACTTCTCTTCCAACTCTGCAATTCTATGATTCTATGATTTTATTATTCCTGTACATGTATAAACATATATTTTAAATTGTATGCCTTTGGCAGGACCCACAGTTTTGGGTTGTTTGATCATAAAGTGCCATGCACATTGATGGGTGCTATATAAATAAATGATGGTAATAATACAGGTTGAATATCCCTTGTATGGAAATCTGAAATACTCCAAAATCCAAAATTGTCCACATGGGTGGCCACCTTTGCTTTCTGGTGGTTCACTGTACACAAACTTTGTTTCATGCAAAGCATAACAGTATTAAAAATGTTGCACAACATTATTTTAAAAAATTACCTTCAGGCTATGTGTATATGAAACATAAATGAATTTTGTGTTTAGACTTTGGTCCTATCTCCAAGATATCTCATTGAGTATATACAATATTCCAAAATCCGAAATATTCCAAAATCCTAAATACCTCTAGTCCCAAGCATTTCAGATAAAGGAGACTCAAAACTATAACAATCATAATCATATGAGTCCCAACTACAGTTGTCCCACCACGTTCACGATTTGGCATTCACGGATTTAAGTATTCACGGCTTTAAAATATTCTTTAAAAAATAATAATCCAAAAAGCAAACCTTGATTTTGCCATCTGATATAAGGGACACCATTTTGCTATGCCATTGCATATAATGGGACTTGAGTATTCACGGATTTAGTTATTCACGGGGGGGTCCTGGAACCAAACCCCAGCAAATGTGAAGAGACAACTGTAAAGTAAAGCCACTGAAGCAACTGGATTTATTTATGGGTTGACTCACCACTCAACAATTGACTCAGTGGGTCTACTTTAATTTGGACTAACAAACAGGACCGTAAGGCAGGCAGCTGTGCATTACTGGACGGTGTGTAAGTACTGTATCCACCAGGCACATCAATGTACACTCGATGCTCTAGGATTGCAAAAACAGTTGCAATGCATTCCCAACTGCCCAATGGCACTAGAAGCAAACGCCAACAAATACACAATTGCTTCAGCAACATCAGGAAGGGCAACGTAGCACTGCGCAACCACCAAGTAACTATGTGAGTGTGGAGTTACACTATCTAAGCACAATGTAGGTGCTCAGCCAACCTGTTTGCACAGAAAAACCAAACCGAAGTGGCCAACAGAGTTTTTCTTTCTTTCCGATGTAAAGTCAGAATGAGTATATTTATATTCTTTGAGCCGATAAGGAATCTAGGAAGAATGCCAAAGTATCTCACCTGAAGAACTACAGAAATTATTTCCTCCCCACTCCCACCCCTTTAAACTAGTAACAGCGGAACTCAGAACTGGATGACAGGAAGGAACAACAAATGGCAATTACTGTGATTTAGTGTCGCAGAGGGGAAGGTTATTTGGGATTTCCTGCTGTTGATCATCTCATTCTGACTGAAGGCTTCTCTCCCAACCCTACCTGGAGAAGAGGAGGGGGGCAGGATGAATCAAAGACCTTCGAGTGGGGCTCTACCCTTGAACTATGGTCCTCTTATGACCAGTAAAGAAAATTTCTAGTCCTCATGGTTTTGAACAAACTGCTTGAAAAAGAAACCCATAATGCTTGGGAACAGGTATTCAAACTACCTGGTTGACCGAGCCCAGCAGCATCAACCAGAGTTTCTAAAGCTGGTGTTCCACCCCTGAATCTATCCCAGGTTTTAGTCCAAAGTTTAAAATGAGTTATCCAAGATGCTGGATCTATTGGAGAGGTAGGGTTCAGCATAGGAGACAGATACTTCACCAACAGGAAAGCCACCAGCCCCTACTACTGATCACAGCCAGAAAATTACAGTTGGAATGGATCTCTAGCAATCATCTAGTCCAACCCCCAGGAACCAACTACAACAGCCTCCCTGAGTGGTAGCCCATCTGTGCTTTAAACCCCTCTAAGGAAGGTGTCCTATGGAATCCAGGAGAAGCAGCAGAAATGCTTGGGGAAACTCAGGGAAAGAGGGGTGCTGTCCCGCCACACAGCCTGTAGATGGTTGTCCTCTTCCTTCCCCTGCCCCTTATTTCCTCCCATGGCCAGCAAGTTAGGAATGGTGAATCCCATTTAGACAGGTCAGATTCCCAGCAAATTCCATTAGGTTTTTTTTTTTTTTTGCCGTTTTGGCAACCTGCAGCCAGAGACTCCGAGTTGGAAGGGATTTCTAGAGGTCATCTAGTCCAACTCCTAGGAATCATCTACAACAGCATCCCTGAGAGGCAGGCCATCCCACCTGTGATTTAAAACCCTTCCAAGGAAGGCAACTTATGGATTCTAGGAGAACCAGCAGAAAAGTGCCCTCCGGGTTGAGAGGGTGGTCCTCTTCCTTCCCGTGCCCCCTATTTCCCCACTGGCAGGTGACTTACGAATCCCATTTAGACCGCTCCGATTCCCAGCGAATTCCATCCACGAGGGGTTGTTGTTTCTGTTGTTTTTGAAGCGCGTTTAGAGGACCCCGAGACTCAGCCTCGGGAGGGGTCCCTAGGGGTCATCTAGTCCAACCCCCGGGATCCCTGCGAGGCAGGCCATCTGCCCCGACGGCGTCCCACCGCCCTGCTCGGGACGGGCCAGAACCCCCACCCCCCCACCCCGCCCGAGAGAGACTTACGACGACGGGCAGGGAGCAGACGGTGAAGAGGAGGGTCATGAGGGCCAGGAGCAGGAGGTGGCCGAGCTCGGGGGCGGGCGCCGGGGGCCGGGGGGGCGCGGGGCCGCGGGGCCGGCGCCGTCGGGCCATGCGGTAGAGGCAGCGCATGGCGGCCAGGTTGGCGGCGGCGACGGCCAGGACCAGGAGGGCCAGGAGGCTGGCGTAGAGCAGGGCGTAGGCGCGCCCGGGCCCGGCCATGCGGAGGAAGCACCAGGTGCCCGGGCAGTACTGGACGGCGGCGCCGAAGCCCAGCAGCGGCAGGGCGCAGAGGGCGGCGCAGAGGGCCCCGGCCCCGGCCAGCAGCAGGGCGCCCAGGCGGCGTCGGGTGCGGCGCTGGTAGCAGTACGGGTGGCCCAGCGAGAGCCACACCTCCAGCGCCATGGCCAGCAGCAGGGCGGTGGGCGCCAGGCCGAAGAAGGCCATCAGGAAGGCGAAGAGCTGGCACAGCGCCCCGGGGGAGCCCGACGGCGCCTCCGCATCCCCCGACGCGGCCGAGGCGGGCCAGAGGGCGCTGAGGCTGCGGTTGCGCGCGTAGGCGGCCAGCACCAGCGGGCTCAGCAGGCACTTGCCCAGCAGGTCGGTGGCCACCAGGGCGCTGGCCAGCAGGCAGAAGGCCGAGGCCCGCGAGCCCCGACGCCGACGCCGCAGGCGCAGCCGGTGGCGCCCCAGCAGCCCCAGCGCCAGCCCGTTGCCCGCCAGCCCCGCCGCGAAGAGCAGCGCCCCCGGCAGCGCCGACTGGCCCGCCTCCAGGCCCCGCTGCCCGCGGCACCGGTACGCCTCCGACGCCTCCATCGGCCCACGGACCCACGGACCACGGGGGAAGGCCGAGCCCCCTGCGCCTCGAGGGGACGCCCGGCGCCCGAAAGCCGGCCAGCGAGGGAGGGAGGGAGGGAGGGAGACTGCGGGGCCGGGAGGGGGCGGGGGAGGGAGGGAGGGGCGGGCAAGGGGAGGGGGAAGAACCCACCGCCCCTCCTATGGGACCCCCCCCCGGGATCTGTAGGTTGGGGAAGCAGCCGCACGCTTCGCAAGAGCGGCTCCTGGGAATTGCAGACCCTGATCAGGCGCCGTCGGGGTGGGCGAGCAGGAGAAAGGGGCCGGGAAGAGACCGCAGCCCCAAGCGAACCAAGAGAGATGGAGAGCTACAGCCGGCCCGCCCTATCGATCCACAGGCTCTGTAGCCAAGGATTCAAGCAACCACGGCTCAAATATATTCGGGGGGGGGGACCTTACTACTAGCTAGCTTTTCTTCGCAAACGAAAGATTCAGGAAGGACTCATCCCGCGCTTTCTGCAAGCGCGCTGATGACTAAAAAGGCCAATCCGAGATAAACAAGTCCGGTTGCAAAAAGCACAGCAGAAGGTCTCCTTGGGTGATGTTTTTGGGTTGTGATTCTTTCTGCGTTGTCGTTTCTCTTCAAGACTTGTTCGGCGTGAGTTCTCAGATAAGGATGCAAGCATTGTGGATAGTGCATCTCCATGCCTCCCGATGTGAGGCCAGGGCGGACCACTGTTGGTGATCAATTTGGCCGAGCCTGAGATGTTGTTTCAGGGAGTCTTTGTATCGCTTTTTTGGAGCGCCCCTCTTACGCTGACCCGTGACAAGTTCACCGTAGAGTAGTATTTTTGGGAGGCGATGGTCCTCCATCCTAGAAATGTGCCCTGCCCAGCGCAGCTGTGTTCTCAATATCATGGCCTCAATGCTGGTGATCCCTGCTTGCTCAAGGACAGCAACATTCGTCACATAGTCACTCCAGTGTATATTTAGGATTGTGCGTAAACAGCGCTGATGAAAGCGTTGGAGGAATTGTAAGTGGTGGCGATAGGTGACCCATGTTTCAGACCCATAAAGGAGAATAGACAGTACAATGGCTCTATACACACTGATTCACCATTTTATATAAGGGACACAGTTTTATTACCCCATTGTATAGATGGGACTTGAGCATCTATGGATTTTGGTATTCACAGGCTCCCAGAACCAAGCCCTAGTGGATATTTAGGGCCCACTGTAGGTAGGTAGGTAGATATCTTTCATTTATATAGACAGATAGAGATAGAGATATTCCACATACACCAATTTCTATGACTTGCAGGTGTTGATAACAGGTCTCCTAGCCTGCACCTCCCACAACTTCAACCACTTTAATCTCACCTCACACCCTTCCCCAGCCCTGGCCTTTCTCTTCATCTGATGCAGAGGACAATGCTGCAAGTGCTCCTGAGCATGTGCAAGGTGATTTCCCTTCTCCCTCTTTAGCAACTGCCCCTTGTCCCCAACTATCGAGAAATGGGGAGCAGGGCTGCCTTTCAGGATGGATGGCAGAGCTCCCTTTGAAAAACCAAGCCTCTTTTGGACAGCCATCTCAGAACACTGTCTCTCCCCTCTCTTCCATTTTTGAAAGCTTTGGAGCTTAGACTCACTTCCAGTGGTGTCTGACATAAAGAGGTGCCCTGCCAGATCAGACCAAGACCTACTTAACCTGGCATCCTGCTTCCAACAGGAGACAACCAGATGCTTCCTAGAAGCTCCCAAACAGGGCAGGACCTGAGCATATAATCATAGAGTTGGAAGAGACCCCCAAGTGCCATCTAGTCCAACCCCCAGCCCAGCTCCTGCAGGAATATCCAATCAAAGCACCCCCAAGAGATGGCCATCCAGCCTCTGCTTAAAAACCTCCAAAGAAGGAGACTCCACCACATTCCCAGGCAGCAGTGGATTCCACTGCTGAACAGCTCTTGCTGTCAGGATATTCTTCCTAATGTTTAAATGGAATCTCATTTCCTGAAGTCCATTGCTCTGTGTCCTAGTCTCTGGAGCAGCAGAAAACAAGCTTGCTCCATCCTCAGTATGACATCCCTTCAAATATTTAAACATGTCTATCATGTCCCCTCTTAGGCTTCTCTTCTCCAGACTAAACATCCCAGCTCCCTAAGTTGCTCCTCATAAGCATGGCTCCCAGACCTCCCACCATCCTGGTCACCCTCCTCTGGACACGTTCCAGCTTGTCAATATCCTTCCTGAATTGTGGTGCCCAGAACTGGACACAGTGTTCCAGTTGAGGTTTGGCCAAAATAGAATAGAGTGGCACTATTACTTCCCTCGATCTAGACACTAGACTCATATTGGTCCAGAGATTGGGAAAGTGATGTCTGGGGGGACTACAACTCCCGCCATCTATCAGCCAGCCTGACCACTGGGATTCAGGTTATCTAAAGAGCAATTTTTCCCAAACTGTGCTTTTACCATTGTTGTTTCTTCTTGTTAATTGCAATCAAGTCAACTTCGACTTACAGTGACCCTATGAATGAGAGACCTCCCCAAGTCACCCTCATCAAGAGCCCTGCGCAGGTCTAGCAGACTCAGGACTGTGGCTTCCTTGATTGAGTCTCTCCATTTGGAATGGGGTCTTCCTCTTTTCCTGCTGCACTCTACCTTCCCAGGCATGATGGTCTTTCCTAGAGAGTCATGTCTTCTCATGATTGGCCAAAGTACAACAGTCTCAGTTTAGTCATCCTGGCTTCTAGGGAGAGTTCAGGCTTGATTTGCTCTAGGACCCATTTATTTGTCTTTCTAGCAGTCCGTGGTATCCCTAGATCTTCTCTATGGTATCTTCTCTAGCCTCACATTTCAAATGACTTGATTCTCTTCCTATCAGCTGTTACCTTAAGAGGTGGGGGACAGGACACGTTAAGAGTCCCACCCACAGTGCCAGCATCTCCTTTGAAATTTGGAGGAATTACAGCTCAAAAAGGTGGCCTGCGAGAGGAGGGTAACTTTGGGGATCTTTTAACCTATGTATGCCAGTACTGTAGAGAGCACTCCAATCAAAGTTAAAGAAAGTATTTTATTTGAGTTAACACAGGAGATAAACTAGTATACTGTACACTGTTGCAAACCATACAAGGCTATTAGAAACTAACACGAGAAGGGTTGGACAGAGAGAAGTTGATTAGAAGGGTGATAGTTACCAGTCTCAGAGAAAGTGTGAAGCGGAGGGACTCAGACAGCATCTGAGGGTGGCACAGTGAGAAAGAGGATGGAGGATCAGGCCTAGGGCTAGGGAAAGGGATTAGCATGGACCCATTAACGACCGGGCTTTCTGCATAATCCTATCTGGACTTTCTCGCCGTTATGTTTCTGGACTCATGTCAGGTCACTGTAACCCTGATTGGCCTCTCTAGTCAGCTTGATCCTGAAAGCCTCCCAGGTCGGCGTGACCCCCAAAAGTGTCCAGTGTGTGCAATTATGAAACCTTGTGGGGAAGGGTAGTTGGGTATGCTAACATGCTTTCTCCACTGTCCCCCTTTCACCATGATACAGAGACATCAGAAATAGGATAGGATGGACACTCCTGACTTTGGTATTCAATGATATGTGCCACTGTTAGGAGGGTGCATTCCCTCACCCCAAACACTGTAGACTTGATGGGAGAGTCCTATCACTCCACAGCCATATGGTATGCTGGAAGGAATCACCATTTCCCTCTGCCTCCCCTCTCCCCAGCAAGGGCAGTTTGGTATATACTGGAAGAAGGCAGTGTCTTCTCCCCTTGGTGTCAAGACAGACCATAATATTTATCTTCTACCAGTCAATTATTTTTATTGTATTAGCAGATCCCCTCTCCATTGACGTCCCCTTGTCGTGGGAGAGAGGCTTGCGTACCCTAATGATGTTTTGAGCTATGCTGGCGGTGGCACAATAGCCACCGGTAGGGTCTCCCATGCCAGACAGGTCAAAACCGAAGGGTCTGACAAAAAGTGTCAAAGGGCAGGATGGGCTCTCTAGCCTTATGGCAACCGTCCTAGAAGGAAAACTAATCCCAAACCTGGGCAGATGGTGCTTGTCTAACCCTGTAAGGTCAACCATCTAAGAGAAGGAAACTCTAATCAAACCTACGGCCTGAGGACCTCACTGCTACCGTCCATGCTTGCAAGGCCAGCAGATGAACCTTTGGTTTAAAGGGTGAGGCCAGTTCTGTGCACGCCGCGCTCCACCAGACAAATCCATTGCACAGGCTCGAAGGACAAATCCAATTCCAAAAAAAGCCTTGTAGCGATAGGCAAGGGACGAAATGGCAGGTGTAAAGATGCACTGGAAGCCGCAGGCCCAACCATGCATGCAGGTGGTTCGGGACTTTGGTCGCTCGAGGCTGACCCGGGAGATGACAGTCTTGTTCGGCAGCATTCTGAACAACCAAGCAGCCTTTTTAAAGGAGAGCACTGCTTGCTTCATATGGAGAGGGGCCTAGAAAAGGTGGCCTAATGAAAGCTCATCCCCAACTACCTGGTTGGCTAGCCACGGCCAATGGGAATCTTCTGATGCGGTCAAACCAAGGCAAAGAAACAAAGGCACACACAGGCCTCCAAAGGTGTAAATAAACTGACGCTTGCATGGTGGAACATCAGAACCATGCGAGACTCTGAAGACAGGCTGAGTGTCGTTCTGCACTAATAGCCCATGAACTATCACGACTTATTCTATGGTGAACTCGCCACAGGTCAGCGTAAGAGGGGGCGATACAAGGACTCCCTGAAACAACACCTCAGGCTAGGCCAAATTGATCACCAACAATGGTCCGCCCTGGCCTCATCGGGAGGCATGGAGACGCACTATCCACAATGCTGCAGCCTTATTTGAGAACTCACGCTGAACAAGTCTTGAAGAGAAACGACAATGCAGAAAGAATCACAACCCAGAAACATCACCCAAGGAGACCTTCTGCTGTGCTTTCTGCAACCGGACTTGTTTATCTCGGATTGGCCTTTTCAGTCATCAGCGCACTTGCAGAAAGCGCAGGATGAGTCCTTCCTGAATCTTCGTTTGCGAAGAAAAGCCAGAGAGATAATTGGGATTTAAATGTTGATTTTTTTTGGTCTCTTCTGCCAGTTTTATCTTATATTTATGTTCTGCTTCTTTAGTTACTGGGCTAAATCCAATTGTTAGCCTTTTCAGTCATCAGCGCACTTGCAGAAAGTGCGGGATGAGTCCTTCCTGAATCTTCATTTGCTAAGAGAAGACAGAGAAAAAGAGAGAGATTAGCAGATCCAGGGGCTGAAATGAGAAACAGAGATTAGGGATCTTAGCCGTGAGAGGGGTTGTAGTAGACCCAGGGCTTGTCTAGACAGGCTGTTTACCCCATCTGGCCCCCAGCTTGGGGCCTGTGCAGTTCAAATGACACAGGGCTCTTGCCCATTTTGCCCCCAGGCAGTCCTGATGACACCTGGGGCAAAGACAGAGGGAAGATGGGGCAAGGCCTGTTAAAATGTTTTATTGAAATACCCTAGGAAAACTGCCTCATTTGGGGGGGGGGGGAACGAACTGAGCTCCACTGGGGACTGTAGGAGGCCATACCGGCATGCTGGCCCATCTCTGTAGCTGCTGTCCACGCATTCTCCAAAGCCAGGAAGGAGGTCCACCGCATGTGACCAAGGCTGGTCACATGCAGGGGCCCTGATCATGTGTTGCGGGCCTCTTTCCTGGCACTGGAGAGCACGACACAGACTGCAGTGGCGTTGGCTGCAGAGATGGGTTGGTGTGTCCATGCGGACTCCATCCTGTTTTGTGCAAGTAATGGAGGGGCAACGTGTAGATGAGCCCCCTGACGCACATTCCACACACACATTTCGTGCAGTTAAAATCGGAGGCAGTTAGCAAAAGCTTCCAAATTGGTACCAGAAGGGATTTTCTTTTCCATGACAAAATCCCTGCTGTAACTGGGCATAATAGATTAGGGAATGGTGAGTGTAAAAGGCAGCATGGTGTAGTGGGTTGAGTGTTGGACGGGGACTCTAGGAGACCAGGGTGTGAATCACTTCTCGGCCATGAAAACCCACTGGGTGACCTTGGGCAGGTCACACTCTCTCAGCCTTCAAACCTCTTCTGAAGAAATCTTACCAAGGGAAACCCTAGGGTAGGGTCATTAATAGTTGAAGTTGACTTGAAGGCACATAACAATAGCAACAACAAAGCACTTTTGAGACAGCACGGTGTAGTGATTTGAGCATTAGATTAGGTCTCCAGGGAGCCAGGGGGTTGGATCCCTGCTCAGCCGTAGAAACCTCCTGGGTAACCTTGAGCAAGTCCCACTCTCTCAGCCTCAGAGGAGGGCAATGGCAAACCCCCTCTGAACAAATCTTGCCAAGAAAACCCTGTGATAGGGGGTGTAGAGTTTCTATTTCAATCTGTTTAAATACCTTTTAATACTATTTAACTTGTGTTCTAAATCAAAGTTGGTTTAATTGTATTTTAACTTTTATATTGAGAGTTTTTAAATTGTATTGTATTTTTTAAGGTGTGCATGCCACCTTGGGTCCCATAGTGGGAGAAAGACAGGATATAAATAAAATAAATAAAATAGGGTCTTTGTGAGTCAAAGTCTACTTGAAGGCATGTAACAACAACAAAATATTTGTAACATCACCCCCTAGCATTTTCACACTAATATTTCCACATACTGTATATTCTTTTTTGTTGTTGCTGGATATACAAAAACCTGACTCTTCTGCCTGTGCATGGCCTCATTTTGCTGCCTTACTGGTCCACCCCAGTTTCTGAGTTATGGTGATTCAGCAGCAGGTATCCGGAAAAAATTCACTCCTGCTTGTGGGTTCTTTCAGGGTATCT
The DNA here is from genome assembly GCA_030847615.1 of Gambelia wislizenii. Lineage (NCBI taxonomy): Eukaryota > Metazoa > Chordata > Lepidosauria > Squamata > Crotaphytidae > Gambelia > Gambelia wislizenii. The sequence continues at coordinate 494,177,848 of JAUMIR010000001.1, read as the reverse complement.
GCTTGGCCACTGTGGGAAAACATAAAGCTGAGGTCCTTTCACACCACAGAATTATAGCACTTGGGTTCCACTTTTTTTTTTTAATAATTTCTTTTTATTTATGTAGAATAATAAAATACTCCATTGAACATATCCATTTTGTGGTTACAGGTCACCACAAAACAATATACAGAGATAACTTTTTTATACATATATTAGAAAAACGAAAATAGAACAACAAAAAAAAAGATTTTTTTTTGTGTTGTTACACATGTAGAGTATATACTCTCCTGGTTGTGAGGTTTAATTTGATCATGTTTTACTTTACTTAACACACTTGTACAGTGATCTATGAGGAGGTATATGTCTTAATCTGTTAATATATCATTCCACAGTTTCTCATGAGTAGCAGGTGGGATTTGTTGAGCCAAATTATGATTTATATAGTCGATCATTGGAAACCATTTCCCTGCAAAATGGGTTCCACTTTAACTGGCCTGCCTGAATCCTATGGAATCCGGGATCTGTAGTTTGAGGAGGCACTGGAGCATTGTGGCTGGGAATTTGAAATGCCCCTCCCTAAACTGCAGATCCCAAGATTCCACAGGACAAAACCATGGCAGTTAAAAGTGGAGTCGTAGTGCTATAATTGTGTAGTGTGAGAGGGCCCCTGGAGTGGATGGGCTTTGGGTCTGATCCAGCTTTAGGGCTCTTCTTAGCTTGTTTTTTCATAAGGTAAGAAAGGTTACATCTGTACTGCCGAAATAATCCAGTTTGACACTGCTTTAACTGCTGTAGCTCAGTGCTATGGAATGCTGGGATGCTGGGTAGTTTTGTGAGATATTTAGCCTTCTCTGTCAGAGAGCAGTGCTGCCACAACAAACTACCAATCCCAGGGGTCCATTGCATTTAGCCATGGCAGTTAAAGCAGTGTCAAACTAGATTATAGTTGAACCCATATCCACAGGGGTTTGGTTTCTGGACTTACTGTGGATACTGGATAACAGCAAATGCCACTGAAATTAATGGGACCTCCAGTTACAAATCTATCTATATAAAACTCTTGGGTATGTTGCCTTTCCCAGTGTGCTAATTGGCTGCTCAAGAAACACACCCAACCAATCACCACCCACATGCAAATTCCCTCTCCACCTCACAATCCACTCCTTCTCAATCTGTGGCCCAGATTGGGACCCAGGCAGTCAACTGGTGGTGGCAGCAGCAGTGAGCCACCTCTGGTGGGACCCAGACAGTCCACTCGCAGCGGTGGTGGAGGCAGCAGGGCAACAGAGTGAGTCACCCTCAACAATTCCAGGAAAAGTGTGGAACTCTGAGAAGGGGGAGGAGGAATTAAAAAATCCACCAGCTACCTTACAGGGTTGTTGTGAGGTCTATGGGCATTTGGGGGGAGTTTTTTAAATATGTTACGCTGGGTACAGCTAGTACCATAGAGTTACCTTGGAGGACTTAGAAAATGTCTAGAGAGAACACTTCTCTAGGCATTTTCTAGGGAGACTTTATGGTAGATATGCTTTTTTGTGTCCCACAGATAACTGAAACCGCAGATATTGGTTCCATAGATATAGGGGTCCGACTGTATTTCTGCAGTGGAGATGCAGCCAACGTCAGTCCTGCCGTCCCGTCCCCCCCCCCGTCCCCATGTCCTCCCCATTATATATCACTTACTGCATGAAACGACTGGATGGATGAGTTAGAGCTGAGGCCATTCTTTATAGAGGAAAATGCACATTTTTAGGTGGAATAACAGCATCCTAGATCAGGGTTGACCTCTCTGTTACCCAATTAGTAAATACATTGTGGATTCCAGAGAAAGCTTCTGATGGGGCCTTGGGAGATTTAGCAGCAGCTTTGAGCAAGATCAGATCAACGAGAGCAGAATGATTACGCAGAGAACAAATATTGACAGAGGTCTTTCTTTTCTTTTAATCTGGGGCCTCTGAGTGGGCCTCTCCCATGGATTAGGATGGAATTGGATGATGAAGGCCACTGGTTCTGGTGTTGGTGGGCTGGTGAATCTGCTTTGGGTTGTAGTCCAAACTTGAAAGGCCCTGCTCAAAATGGTGAACCCATTGTGGGGGTAGGGCTCAGCACCTTGAATGGCTCCTTTAGTGGTGAATTCACCACCTCGCTGGCATGGAAGAGGAAGGGATGTGTTTAGTTTCAGGGATGGGGGCTAATTTGGAATGGTGGAGGTGCTTTTTCTTCCAAATCCAAATTCGCCCGCCCCTCCCCACAAATCTTGGAGACCACTGAAACCGTAAACATGATAGGTCCATGAACACCTTCGAGGAATGGAAGCTGGGCGTTAGTTTGTGATGTGAATGCTCTCATTTTTTGGGTGGTCTCCAGTTTGCTCAGCTTGAAACCTGAGCAGGGTATTGGTCTATCCCAGGGGGAGGCAACTCGGTGTCCTTCAGATGTTTTGGACTACAACTTCCATCTAGGATTGGATGGGGAGGGCAGCAAATTGGACGGCTTGGAATGGGATTAGGCTCACTTATGGAGGATATGGCTATCAGTGGCCTGAATCCTATGGGTTGGTGGCTACCAGAATCAGCCCACTGAAGTCATGGAATTTAGCTATGAGTTGAGCCATCCGTCAACTGATTCAGTGGGTCTACTCTAATTAGAGATTGCCAGCACAGTGTAGTGGTTTGAGTGTCAGGACTCTGGGAGAGAGAGCAGGGTTCAAATCCCTGCTTGGTCATGGAAACCCACTGGGTGACCTTGTCCAAGTCACACTCTCTCAGCCTCAGGGGAAGGCAAAAGCAAACACACCCTAAATAAATCATGCCAGGAAAACCTCTATGGTAGTGTTGCTTTAGGGTCTCTGTAATGACTTGAACGCACACAACAACAACAGCAACAGTATGGTGTAGTGGTTTGAGTGTCACAATTCTGGGAGACCAGGGTTTGAGTCCCCACTCAATAATGGAAACCCACTGGATAGGATCTCTGTAAGTCAGACACACAGCAACAACAAATTCTAAACTCTGTCCTGCCAGCCTCACAGGTACACTGGTGGGAAGACGAGACAGGGGCTTCCTAGTGGCTGCCCCCAGGCTCTGGACATCCCTTTCCAGAGAGGTTAGACTGGCACCCTCCCTAGCCTCATTCTGCAGACCGGTGAAGATGTTTCTCTTTCGACAGGCCATTGAAGACTGAGTGTACAAGGCCCGTCCCACCGAAGCAGTGCTGTTAAATTTGTTGTGCTGGTTTCTTTTAATGGTTTATGTTTTTAACTGGTTTTAATTTTTTTGATAGTTTAATCAATAACTTTTAACTTTTGTATTTTGTGAATTTTTAACTATGTGGGGTTTTTTTAACCTGTCTTTTTTTAAGCTGTCTTGAGAGTCCCAAAGGTGAGACGGCGATGATAGTTGTTCTTAATTGTCGCCAAGTTGACTTCAACGTATGGTGACCTCCAAGATTCCAGGTCTTGCAAACTCAGGGTTGTTGTGGCTTCCTTGAATGAATCAGTCCACCTGTAATGTCATTTTCGTCTTTTCCTACTACTTCCCACTTTTCCCAGCATTATTGTCTTTTTGAATAAATCATATTGTCTCACGGTACAGTTGGGCCCTCGTATCTGTGGAACCAATATCTGCGGTTTCAGTTATCCATGGGACACAAAATAGAGACACATACCATACAGTCACACTGGAAAATGCCTAGAGAGGCATCCTGTCTAGGCATCTTCTAGGTTTTCCAGTGCAACTCTATGGTATGTTTTTAATGGAAGCCCTTTATTTTAATATGGTTCACTGTTATCCGTGGTTTCTGGTATTCACAGTAAGCCTGTGAACCAAACCCCCACAGATATGGAGATCCAATTGTATATCCAAGGTATAATAGCCTCAGTTTAGTCATTTCGGTTTCTAGGGAGAGTTCAGGCTCGATTTGCTCTTGAATCTGATGTCAGTGGGTTCTGATGTTAGTGTGGGGTGGTGAATCTACTCCAGGGGTGCATCTGCACTGTAGAAATAATGCAGTTTGATGCCAGTTTAAGTGCTGTAGCTCCATCCTATGGAATCCTGGGATTTGTAGTTTCACAAGGTCTTTAGCCTTCTCTGTCAAAGTGCTGGTGCCTCACAAAACTACAACTCCCAGGATTCTGTAGGATAGAGCCATGGCAGTTCAAGTGGTGTCAAACTGCATTATATCTATTGTGTAGATGCACTTTAGGTTTTATTGTAAACTTTAAATGAGTTATCCATGGTGCTGAGCCTTAACCACTGTAATGTGGGAAATAGGAACATTTATCTCTAGAAGAACCCTCAAATGGGGTTTTTGTTCAGGCTCTATCTCTCCCAAGACTGAGCAGTTCAGTGGAGAGTCTGCATCCTGACCTAACGTCACCCCGTGGAACCCAAAGCCAGTTCGAAATGTGCTTCCACTCCCAAGGAAAAACATCTGTGCCTCCGGTCCAGAACTGACTTCTCTAAAATGGTATGCGAATGCGCTGCCAGAACATGGAAGGCTCCCTGTGAGTTGCTGTGATTTCCCGCTGGCTACAAATTGGCTGTAAATCATGGCCTGCTTTTTGTGCATTTCAAACTGTTTGTGTTGGTAGCGGCCTCAAGGCAAAAATATGTGCAGCCCCTTTGTTGAGCTGTCAAGAATGGTGGAGTTACTAAGTGGGGCAAGTGCTGATGGTCAGCAACCTCCATAGGGTAATGTGACTCTCTGCAGACTCCTCTTACTTTGCATATTAAGACTGTGACCAGACATAAGTGTGTATGTGCCTTCGTCAACTTACAGCAGCCCCATGAATTTCATCAGCTTTTCTTAGGAAAGGAATCCTCAAGGGTGATTTTGCCAGTTCCTTCCTGTAAAATATAGCACCTGGTATTCATTGGTGGTTTTCATCCTAGTACTAAGCAGGCCCAATCCTGCTTAGCTTCCAAGATCAGACAGGATTGGGTGACTACAAGGTACTTTGGCCCTAACCAGAGGATCATTGAATTCAACCAAAGGCCAGCTAGTCCTGCCTCTGCCAGTATAGCAACCCACAGCTAAACCACTTATTTCCAAGCTCAGTTTAAAAACCCTCCTATGAAGGCTCTATTTCATTTCAGAGGAAGGAACTGTCAAAACCATCTCTTGAGTATTCCTTGCCCAAGAAACCCCTATGAAGTTCATGGGGTTGCCATAAGTTGACTGGTGATTTGAAGGCACATACACACACACACACAAGATCTGACCTTGCTCGCCTTTCCTGCAAATGCTGGAGGCTTGAACTCCAGAGCATGGGAAAAGGTGCCTTTTTGGACTGCCACTCCCAGAATCCCCCAGTCAGCTATGGATTGGCAGTCCAAAAAGAAGAACCTTCCCCAAGCCCAGAGGGACTGCAAAGGAATACCAGGTGCTGTAGGCTATATTTCAGAGGAAGAAAATGGCAAAACCATCTCTAAGTATTCCTTGCCTAAGAAAACCTTAGGAAATTCATGGGGTCACCATACGTCACCTGGCAACTTGAAGGCACATACATGCACAAAAGATCTGATGGTCACTTGGTCGATTTTCCTCACGTGCTGCAGGACTGAACTTTCAGAGCATGGGGAAAGGTGCCTTTTTGAACTGTCACTCCCAGAATCCCCCAGCCTAGGGGCACAATGGATTGTCAACATATGCATTGACAGCTGATCTATGTACCTTGCACTACATTGGTATTCAGTACAGTTATACCTCAGTTAAATGAAGTAGATGTGTTCCTGGGCATTCCTTCTTTAACAGAAAATTTAGTGTGTGAGATAGCTGGGGGATTCTGGGAGTGGCAGTCCAAAAAGAAGACCCTTCCCCAAGCCCAGAAGGACTGCAAAGGAATCCCAGGCACTGTAAGCTATATTTCAGAGGAAGGAACTGACAAAACTATTTCTGAGGATTCCTTGCCTAAGAAAACCCTAGGAAATTCATGGGGTTGCCATAAGTCAACAGGCAACTTGAAGGCAGGCACACACACACACACTCACACACACGAAGGGGAGTCCACCACTTTTGGAGGAAGCTCGTTCCACTATCAAACAACTCTTACACTCAGGATGTTCTTGCTTAATGTCCTGTTCTCCTTTCAGAATGTCCTTTCTTGTTATTTGAGTCCATCCCTTCAGGTCCTACCTTCTGAAGCAGCAGCAAACAAACTCACTCCATGTTGATGCCATGGCTTAACCATCAACATTGTTTCCTCCTCCACTCTTTTCTGTTTGTGTGCCTGAGTGCACGCACACTTTGTTGACTGACAAAATAGTTCTGGACAATTCCAAAGCTCACATGCAGTCCTTTGTGACCTTTCAGATGGCCTGAAGAAAGGTTTTCTTTGGGCCAAAATACTAACCTTCCCTCATTGGGTAAGTTGTGCTGAAGGCAGAGTTGGGCTGGGTGTACCTAGCATTTCTAGGTAGCTTCTTAGAAGTAACTGGCATGGGATGGGAATTCTGTGGCCCTCCAAAGATGTTATTGTACTGCAGCTCTCAGCAGCCATCATCATTGACTAGGGCTGCTGGGACTTGTAGTCCAATGAGATCAAGAGGGCTACACAATTTCCACTCTGGCCTACATTTGATTGCTGTTCCCAACAAGAGCTGATACACTGAACCAGTTTCTGAATTGCGAGCCAACACTTATGTAAATCCCATTGATTTAATGCGTAATAGAATCATAGAGTTGAAGAGACCACAAGGGCCATCTACTCCAACCTCCTGCCCTACAGGGATGCCCAATCAAAGCACTCCCGACAAATGGCCATCCAGCCTCTGTTTAAAAACCTCCAAAGAAGAAGACTCTGCCACACTGAGGTAGCACATTCCACTGCCCAACAGTTCTTACTGTCAGAAGTTCTTCCTAATGTTTAGGTGGAATCTCTTTTCCTGTAGTTAGAGTCCATTGCCCCATGTCCTAGTCTCTGGAGTGGCAGAAAACTACCTTGCTCCATCCTCGGTATGACATCCCGTCAAATATTTAAATATGGCTCTTCATGATCTCTCTTCCCAGCTAAGCATAGCCAGCTCCCTAAGTCGCTCATCATAGGGCATGGCTTCCAGATTTCCCACCATCCTGGTCGCCCTCCTCTGGACACCTTCCAGCTTCTTCATATCCTTCTGGAATTGTGGTGCCCAGAACTGGACACAGAATTCCAGGTGAGGTCTGACCAATGCAGAATAGAGTGAGGCTATTACTTCCCTCGATCAAGACACTATACTCCTATACTCTACTCTAGCTGAGGCTGCAGTTTCTTCAGAACAGGGTGGGAATTGTTTGACCTTTCAGCTATTGTTAACCAGCAGCTCCCAGCACTGTTCAACATGCAAAACACTGGCTAAGGCTGCTGGGAGTTGTAGTTCTACAACATAGGGAGGGCTGCATAATTCCCTCCCCAGTTTTTTTTTTTTTTTTAATGAGCAGCTTTATTATAGTTCCAGCTTTTGCAGATTGATTTGCACTTTGCTTCTTCAAATGCATGGTTTGACAAAGTGGGTTGTAATCCATTAACATTTCAATAGTAAATCTGTTCCTCTTAAAAGAACCATGTAGACCTTTATTTTTTTTGCCACAGCAGAGCAATAGATCTACACTTTTTTTGTACAGGGAATTAGGAGTAACTCACATGGCCTGTCCTCCTGTTACTGACAAATGCAGGTGTAGTTAAACTATGCATGCAGAATGGACTTAAAAAACAACAGCAATGTGCAATGGTAATATCCAGGTGAGGGAACAAGTTTGTTTTCTTCTGCTCCAAAGACTAGGACACGGAGCAATGGACTCAAACTACAGGAAAAGAGATTCCAGCTAAGCATTAGGAAGAACTTCCTGATGGTCAGAGCTGTTGGACAGTGGAATCTGTTGCTGCCTGGGAGAGTGGTGGAGTCTCCTTCTTTGGAGGTTTTTAAACAGAGGCTGGATGGCCATCTGACTGGCATGCTTTGATTGTGCATTCCTACATCGCAGAAGGGGGTTGGACTGGATGGCCCTTATGGTCTCTTCCAACTCTGTGATTCTCTTCAAACAGACATTTAATGATTAATTGGTTAAGTGGTCTGAAAAAAACAAGCCTTATTGAGGCACAGCTTAGGGAGTTGGATATGTTTAGTTTGGAGAAGAGAAAACTGAGAGGTGATAGGATAACTATCTTTAAATAGCTGAAGGGGTGTCTTCTGGAAGTTGGAGACAGCTTGTTTTCTGCTGCTCCAGAGGCTAGAATACAAACCAATAAATTCAAACTGCAAGAAAAGAGATTCCATCTGAACATTAAAAAGAAGCTTTATGTTGTTTTGTTGGGGATGTTAGCATTTTCTTCTTCCTTCTGTAACAACCAACCCCCGCCCCCCAGGACTCAGCATTTCACTGCGATAGCCCCTGCCAGAGCCATTAACTGGCTGGTGGTGGTGGGTGGGAAATCAGAGAAGTGTCTGGCCATGTCATAGAATCACTAAAAAAATAGACTCTTATAGTTGAAAGGGGCCACAAAGGCCATCTAGTCCTTGTCATGCAGGAATACACAACTAAAGCACTCCTGAGAGATGCCCATCCAATCTCTCTTTAAAGACCTCCAAGGAAAGAGAATCTACCAAGCTTCAAGGCAGTCTGCTTCACTCTCAAACAGCCCTTACAGTCAAGAAGTTCTTCCTCTTGTTTAGGTGGAATCTCTTTTCTTGTCATTTGAATCCATTGGTTTGCTCACAACATCTTGCACATGACATCTGTTAAGATAAACATAGTTATCATATCACCGCTTAATCATCTCTTTTCCAAGCTAAATGTATCCAGCTGTTTTAAGTTGTTCCTCATAAGGCTTTGTTTCCAGACCTTTGATCATCTTGGTTGATCTTCTCTGGACACGTTCCAGCTTGTCGATAACCTTCTTGAACTGCAGTGCTCAAAACTGGATACAGTACTTTAGGTGAGCTCTGGTTTAGGGAGCTGGGTATATTTAGCCTGGAGAAGAGAAGGTTAAGAGGTGACATGATAGCCATGTTTAAATATTTGAAAGGCTGTCATACTGAGGATGGAGCAAGCTTGTTTTCTGCTACTCCAGAGACTAGGACACGGAGCAATGGGTTCAAACTACAGGAAAAGAGATTCCACCTAAATGTTAAGAGGAACTTCCTGATGGAAAGAGCTGTTCAGCAGTGGAATGCGCTGCTGCCTGGGAGTGTTGTGGAGTCTCCCTCTTTGGAGGCTTTTAAACAGATGGCCATCTGTTGGCACTGCTTTGATTGTGTATTCCTGAATGGCAGGGGATGGACTAGATGGCCCTTGTGGTCTCTTCCAACTCTATGATTCTATGATCCTGGGCATTTTTTATTTATTTCCCGCTCTGATGTAGGATCATGGCCTTTACCTTCCCTCACCACCAACTGCATGATTCTGGAATACGTGTGACTGCTAGCATAGTGCGCCAAGTGGGTTCTGGCCAGACTAGAATAGATCCACCATACCTCTTTCTCTTAATAGTTTTAACAGAGCAGGAATGATGATGTGATTTTATTATGCTGTGTGAACTGAGCTCCCTTTTGAGATCATTGGGATGAGCTGGTGGCATAGAGCATCCTAATATCCCTCAATGTCAGAACAAAGGTGTATCTGTTTAACTGAACAGGCTGAGTATCCCTTATCCAAAATACTTGGGACTAGATGTGTTCTGTATTTTGGATATTTCCCCCCAGATTTTGGAATTCTTGCATATACATCATGAGATATCTTGCAGATGGAACCCAAGTCCAAACATGAAATTAATTTATGTGTCATATATACCTTATACACATAGCCTGAAGGTAATTTTATACACAATATTTTTTAATAATTTTGTGCATGAAACAAAGTTTGTGTGACTGAACCACCAGAAAGCAAAGTTGTCACTATCAGCCACCCATGTCGACAATTTTGGATTTTGGAGTATCTCGGATTTCGGAATTCCAGATAAGGGAGATGCAACCTACATGCCTTTTAGCTGTATATGTTTTCACTTTTATAAGCCAAATTGCACCCTGGACTGGGGAAAAGGTGGGAAATTATGATGATTAAGATGATGATGCTATCTGGGTGGAAGCAGAACAGTTCTCTGGGTTTCTGTTTCTTCAGAAAAAAGGATTCCAGCATCCATATTGTGACACCTTTATTAGCCCTTATTAGGCTATCTTCAGAAAGGCACAACATTCTCTGTGCAAACTTTTGAAACAGACACAATTCTGCATCTGGCAAAGATGGTTAAAGGGGGAAAAAGCAAATAGGGAAAGGGGGAGAAATTGATGTTAGAGTGATGTAGTCTGCATGTGTTGTCTTGAGATAGGATGAAAGAAGGGTCTTAGCGGACTTTCAAAGGAGGTTTATCAGACTTAATCTACCCCCTTACCACCCACCCCACCCCACCCCATCTGTGGCCCTGGGCTCACTGGGAATAGCAGAGGCATTAAAAGAAGAAGGAGAAAATTGGGTTGTTAATTTTGCTGCCCTTTGAAAACTCAAACCCTGTGCCTTACAGTCAATATGGCTACCTGTGCGTTTGTATGATTTGAAAAAAAAGGGGATTATCCTTTCTCTGAAGTTGAGACCAAAGTTTTGGTCCTCAGAAGCAGTTTTAGCTTTTCACAGAATCAGAAGCAAGGGGGGGGCACTGGATTGCACCACCACATAACAGATTGTGCAATGAGTTTTATGGCCATGCACTATCACATTGTGCAACTGACCCTTGGGAAAGGGCCTCAGATTAACAGATTGGACCTCTCAGCATCTGAAAAAGGCCCTGGCCAAAATTCATACCTCAGAGTTATGTACTGTAAATCTCTGCCTGCAGAGTTGTGTGCTGATTGCACTATGCAACCTTTGTGTTGAGTGGCAATGTTTTGTATGCCTGAATGTGCATGCACATATATGAGCCTGGATGTCCATATAGCGGTCATGTGTGCAGACAGCTCTGTGCATATGTGCTATGCAAGCACATCTGCATGCACAATGGCGCTGTGTTTACAGCTACACCTTGACAAGCTTGAACTGAATACAGACGCTCTATATCAGACAAAAATGTCCAGCCACTTCCATAGGGGAATTGAACACCTGAATAAGACACCAACAGAATGCTGGTCAGTGTCTGAAACTTTTCAAGTCAGCCACCAGTCCAGGAATTCCCATGACAATGATCAGGGCCAAAGTAGGATTTTACCCAATCACTTCTAGTTCTAGTTTGTGTTCTATGATTCCTTACCTGGAAGTTAATGGCCCAGTGTCATTCTCAGCTTCCAGAACTTGGATATGGACTCTGACTCAGAGACTGAAGCAGTGGACATGCCAGGACCTGCTGAACCAGAGCAGGAAGAGGTTCCAGAGCCACAAGCCTCAGAGACAGACAACAGTGCAGTACCAGCTCTGGCAGAGGGTCCTGCCCCTTCAGATATAGAGGACAACTTACTTATACCCACCTTCTCAGCATGGAGACAACAAAAGGGGGCTTGAGGTGGTCTCAGTGTATTTATAGGAAGCAGCAATTAGTTAAGCAGCAGCTGCATTAGCTGCTGCTCTATAAATACACAACACTGCTCCCCAGGGGTTGTTGGAGATTATCTGACTGTCATACCCTCCCCTGGATTCTGGGGTTTAGAGTCCTAGAATCCCAGGTAGGCCTTGACATGAGTTTGGTCTCCCTTGGAGCTCTGGAGCTTCCCTCCCTTCGGGGCCTCAGTACTGGATTCCAGCCAGCCCGCCTAAACAGCTGGGAATGAGAATCTTCTGCTGAGCTTCAAGGCCAACCACCTGGGCTGGCGAGCCCTCCCTTTTCCTCCTCATAATTGTTCCCAGGGGCTGGGGGGATAACAAAATCTATCCTATTGCTTTTATCTACTATCTAATGCTAAGTTGGTCAGAACTGGCTTTGAGGTGAAACCGTATGCATATCCTTGCTCAATAAACCACGTTAACCTTTCATGCGTGTTGAGTTAATGCGTGTGCATGGCCTGGTTCATCACAGTAAGCCAGTTCTGCCAATTCTCCATATTCTACCTGTGTACTGAAGACGAGATGTCTGAGGGTACAGAGACTGGGACCCAGACAGAGAAGGACCTGGGTGCAGAAGATGACCAGGAGGCCAGCTTGCCAAATGCTGGTGCCGACTTGGCAGCAGGAGGGCTGTGCCGGGAATGACGGAGGTCTGGAAGACTGCTTCCTCCCCTCAACCTAACGGAGTTGGGAGCCAGGCAGGCCCTAGGAGGGGGCAGCCTTCCCTTCTCTGAGACACACGTGCGTGGGGCGGGTGCCAGATGAACGAGGCTGATCACTGAGGTGAGACATACCTCTGACAGGTGGCATTCATGAACCAGGGGTGAGACGGCCTCACCCAGAGCTGGAGAGAGAGGTGCAGCAGCTGAAGCAAGCAGATGGAGGTGATGCAAACCAGCCTCGTGGAAATGCTACAGTGGCTGCCCCAGCAACCAGCACCCCAGGACCCGTCCCAACCAGTTCCCCAAGACCCCCCAGCTGCCAGTGCCCCAAGGGTATGGAAGTTTGCCTTGGCCCAGTACCGGGGGCAAGAGCCCCTGCCCCTCCGGGTGGAGCCCCAGTCCCACAGGTTCCTGGGGGCCCTGCACCCCCAGCAGGTGCTTCCCCAGTTGAGCCGAAGCCACGGCTGTGGGGCCTCAAGCACTGAGACCTGAAGGCCACGTTTGATGGGGACGCCACAAAGTGCCATACTTTCTAACCCAGGTGATGGGATTCATGTCTCACTGGAAGGAAGAGTTCCAGACGGAGGCTGAGAAGGTGCAGTACGTCTCCAACCAGCAGACAATGGTTGGTGGGGCTCTAAGATATGGGAGCTCCAGAACTCGGGAGTTTCCATGACTTCATGATGGCCCTTCGAGCCCAGTTCGAATACCCACTGAGAATGAGGCGCGCATGCACTGAGCTACAGCATCTATGCCAGGGCTCGAAGTCTGTGGGCAAATACGCTACAGAGTTTCGCTGCCTGGCCAGCCAGATCCCTAACTGGACCAAAGCCACCAAGGTGCAGTATTTCCAGGATGGGCTCACTGTTGACATCCTAGAGTGGGCCTTAGTCCAAGGAACCCAGAAACCCTACTGGGATGGGTTCGCCTAGCCGGGGAGGTAGAGACCCTGAGGCTAAGTGTGAAGCTGGCGAGGCAAAATCAGGGCCTGACTGGGAAGCCTATGATTCTATGATCTCATAGGATGTGACTACAGTACCTTTTGCTCCAACAAGCTGCAATTGAGATTCACGGTATTCGGAAGGAGAGGGCCAAAAACTCCATCGTGCAGATTTTCATGAAGTTTTTTTTTTAAAAAAATGCATAGAAATGCACTTTATTGCTCGTTTGGACACCCAATTCAGGACGCTGTGCATTCTTAGTGAGGGCAGAAGTGGAGAGAAGATTGGTCAGACATGTGGGCAGGGGGAGGACTTGCTGACAGGAAGTAACTGGAAGGGCCATTTTCACATTTCATGTTATTGAGTGTGTGCTTTTATGCTGCACTGAGGTGCCCAAAGAGCTTTTTATAAGCGGAAGGTCACATTTGCAGCTTGACTTACAAGTCAAAAATAATAATACTGTGCAGTGGCAACAACATGTGTGGAGAATAATAATGTGCTGTACTCTTGGCCATCATCTTGATTCGCAGGCATGGCTGCGTGTCCACTTCAAATGCGGATAGCTTCGCATACAATAGACTATTCCAAAAGACTGTGGAGACAAATAAGCACTGATGCGAATTTGAAATAATGTGCACCAATCTGCATTATATCTTCTAAAGATGAACATGAGTCAGCAGTGTGATGCAGCAGCCAAAAAAGCCAATGAGATTCTAGGCTGCATCAACAGGAGTATAGTATCTAGATCAAGGGAAGTAATAGTACCACTCTATGCTGCTTTGGTCAGACCTCACTATGTCGAATACTGTGTCCAGTTCTGGGCACTGCAATTCAAGAAAGATATTGAGAAGCTGGAACATGTCCAGAGGAGGGTGAGCAAAATGGTAAAAGTTCTGGAAGTCATGCCCTATGAGGAGCGGCTTAGGGAGCTGGGTATGTTTAGTCTGGAGAGAGAAGGTAGAGGTGACATGATAGCCATGTTTAAATACTTGAAAGGATGTCATAGTGAGGATGGAGCATGCTTGTTTTCTGCTGCTCCAGAGATTAGGACATGGAGCAATGGACTCAAACTCCAGGAAAAGAGATTCCACCTAAACATTAGGAAGAACTTCCTGATGGTAAGAGCTGTTTGGCAGTGTAATATACTGTCTGGGAGTGTGATGGAGTCTCCATCTTTGGGTTTTTTTAAACATAGGCTGGATGGCCATCTGTCGGGAGTGCTTTGTGTATTCCTGCAGGGCAGAACGGGGTTGGACTAGATGGTCCTTGTGGACTCTCCCAACTCTATGATTCTATGATTCTTGTCTAGACAAGCCCATGGAGAATGGAGCATAGTACAAAAGGATTTGGTATCTGCAGATTCACTTATCCAGCAGGTGCCCTCTCCAGTTTTTACTCTGACAACCCTACTGGAGGCTTTTAGGGGGTGTCAACTTAGCCCTTTTTTCCAGTTAAAAGTGGCAGTCTGGAAGTGTTCCTATGGCTGCAAAAACATCATGGTGGGGCCATGCATAGCCCCGGGGCCCAACTTTGCTGCCATAATGCCATAGGAAGGGTTTCCTGCCGAGAACAAAGTTAGCTCCCTGCCTCCTTTCCAGACCCATTTCCAGCACAGATGAACTTCTGCTACCCACGCAGCTGGGTACAGGGAGGAAGGGTGAGTCACCCCCATCCATCACCTAAACCTTTGCGGGCCTTTCAGGCTGCCGCAGCCAAACAAACACACATCACCAGGATGTTATGGCTATCTCCTGCTTTTGGTCCAGCTGTCTGAGGTCTTGCCTCATGGAACCCTCACCAATGGTCTCAGCTTACATAAATCTTAACAGCGCCAAGCACAACAGATGCTGTTGCCTGTATGTAACCTATCGGGTTTTAGGTTTGTTGAAGTTTGTCTTAGGTGAGACCTAGTAGGAGTCAGGTGGAGGAAAGGAAGGAGAAAAGAAGGCAGGGTGGGGGAAGGTGGTTGTGAATTCTCTCTCTGCCTTTTCTTCGCAAATGAATAAGCCTAAATACCCTAAAGGCACCAGATTCTTGTCTAATCCTGGAAGCTAAGCAGGGTCAGCCCTGGTTAGTACTTGGATGGGAGACTGCCAATGACTACCAGGTGCTGTGGGCTGTACTTCAGAGGGAGGAACTGGCAAAACCACCTTTGATGATTCATTGCATAAGAAAACCATATGAAATCCATGGGATTGCCATAAGTCCACAGGCAACTTGAAGGCACATACACACACATACACACAAATTTTGATGGGCAAGGGGAGCCATGTTTTAGAACCAACAGCACTTTAAGGCCTAAAAAGTTTTATTTGGCCTAAGCTTTTCTGGACTACAGCCTACTTGTGTATGATCTTGCATCAAGCATCTAGTGAGGGGTGCTAGAATGCACAGAAGTTTAGAGTCATAGAATCATAGAACCATAGAGTCTTTAGCATTGTTTTGGGTACAGAGATTGTTGTTGTTGTCATTTCTGACTTATGGCGATGCTAAGGTGAACATATCACAGGATTTTCTGATACTCTACCCTTGAAAAAGGAGGACAGGAAATGGGGGGAATGAATGTGGCAACACCTTTAAAGACTAACTGGCTTTTATTTTAGCGTGAGCTTTCGTGGAAGTAAACCCACTCCTTCAGATTTAGTACCAAGTGTTATTGAGGCATAAAGCATATTTAAACAGATAGCATGTAATGAAAAGATGGTGTCTCTCAGCCTGACCTTCTTTCCAAGGTTGTTGTAAGGACAAGGTGGGAAAGAGAAGAGCCATAAAGAAAAGGTTGGATATCATGGAATCCTAGAATGGTAAGGGATTCCATGGGCCATTTAGTCCACCCCCATCAGTGCATGAAATCCATGGCTAAAGCACCCCTGAGAGATGATCATTTAGCCCCTGTTTAAAAATCTCTGGTGAAAGACAGTGGGTCTCCTTCTGTGCTTACTAGGTGAGGCTTTGGGGGCTAGCATCAGGAGGCGTAGCTACAGAGATGTAACTAGATGATGGTGATGATGATTTTATTCATTTATATCCTGTCTTTCTCCAGTGGGAACCAAGGTGGCTAACAACCTTTTAAAAACATGCAAACTCAAAACAGTACAAAGTTAAGATTACATTATAAATATAAAATTTAAAGAAGAATTAAACAATTTGCAACTTAAAAACATTACAGTAAAAATACTAAAATGCCTTAAAAATGCCTTAGATGATCATGATCTTGGCTATTGTTGTAGGGAGAGGAGGGCAGGTATTAGTGATGGGATCAGCCCAGGAATGCTGTGTGAGGCCTGAAGATGGCAGGATTTCTCAGACCACTGCTTTGTCTACCTCCTGTGCTCTGCATCAATGGCTGATCATTTTGTACTGGTGCATTCGCTGGGGCAGATCATCAGTAGCGTGACTGGTCCCCCAGGTCTCTTTCCCGGCTAGCCTGACCAACCTCTTTCCTGTTATGCCAGGGACAGCTTCCTTTTTACCTTTGCTGAGTGGATTTCCCTGCTAGCTCTGTAGAACAAAAGACAAGATGGTCATTAAAAACAATCCCTTTGTGTGCAGATCTGAACTGCTGATGGAATGCTTAAAAGTCTAAACAGGATGCAGTTGTAAAACTGGAAATAGCAACAGTGGTATCTCACTCAGTTTGCTGTTAACCTTGAAATTTTTGTCAAATCTTAAACTACAGCTGAGATCCCCCATCAAGGAGACAGAAATTGCATCTGTGCTGCAGAAATAATCCAGTTTGGCACTACTTTAACTGCCTTGGCTCAATACTATGGGATTCTGGGATCTCGCGACTCCTCGAACGCTTTCATCAGTGCTGTATACGCACAATCCTAAATATACACTGGACTATGTGACCAATGTTGCTGTCCTTGAGCAAGCAGGGATCACCAGCATTGAGGCCATGATATTGAGAACACAGCTGCACTGGGCAGGGCACGTTTCTAGGATGGAGGACCATCGCCTCCCAAAAATAGTACTCTACAGTGAACTCGCCACGGGTCAGCGTAAGAGGTGCGCTCCAAAAAAGCGATACAAGGACTCCCTGAAACAACATCTCAGGCTCGGCCAAATTGATCACCAACAATGGTCCGCCCCGGCCTCACATCGGGAGGCATGGAGACGCACTATCCACAATGCTGCAGCCTTATTTGAGAACTCACGCCGAACAAGTCTTGAAGAGAAACGACAATGCAGAAAGAATCACAACCCGGAAACATCACCCAAGGAGACCTTCTGCTGTGCTTTCTGCAACCGGACTTGTTTATCTCGGATTGGCCTTTTTAGTAATCAACGCACAGCACGGGATGAGTCCTTCCTGAATCTTCATTTGCAAAGAAAAGCCAGAGAGAGAGTTTTGTGTGATATTTAGCCTTCTTTGTCAGAGAGCTGTGGTGCCACAACAAACTACAAATCCCAGGATTCTACAGCATTGAGCCATGGCACTTAAAGTGGTGTCAAACTGGATTATTTCCACAGTGTAGATATACCCAGAGTGCAGATTTACACTCACAGAGTTACATAACAAGTGTGTATTAGTGGATTGCAAGACTGCCACTGAATGTCCAAACAAATGTGAAATGTATCATCTGCATGTGAAATGCGCAATGGCACCACCTGTTTAACTCTGCTTTAGCAGAGCTCCAGCTGACTATAGAAGTTACACGATGCCTAAGAAAGTAAAGGTGCCCCCCTCGGATCTTTTGGGAATATGTGCTAGGACTTACCATGTATAAGCGAAACTGCAGATAATAGCAAACCCTATTAAAATAAAGGACTTCCTGTACAAATATACCATAGAGTTGCATTGGAGGACCTAGAAAATGCCTAAAGAGGATGTCTCTCTAGGCCTTTTCCTGGGAAACTCTATGGTATGTGCCCCTTATTTTGTGTCCCTTGGATAACTGAAGTACAGTTGGCCCTCCACTTTTGTGGGTTTAACTTTTTGTGGATTTGATTATTCTTGGAGCTTATCTTAACGGTGAAAATACTCCTCGTGGAATTTTAGGAGAATCCTACCTGTCTCAATGGCAACCCGTGTTGTTCTGCAGTTTTTTGAAGGAGGAGGGTTCAAAACATAAAAAACCCCAAAACTTTGTGGCTTTTTCAGGAGTTTTTGAAAAACAATGGGATGAAGCATGACTCTGATTGGCTGGACAAGTTAAGGGGCTGAGCTTGCTAACAGAGCAAGTGCCCAGAGCTGCCATGTTCTTCTTTTTCGTAACAACAAATTATCAAAATATCAATCCAGCACACATATTGAACAGTTTATTTTTTTAAGTTCCACGGCAGCAAAACAAAAAGGCAGGTAAAAAAGGGGAGAAACCACTCGCTGTTGCCATTTTGACCAGAGGCCATCCAAAGCTTTGGGGGGCCCCAAAAAAACATGAACACAAGTCGCAGCGGCTGCAATTTGCTACTACTGTGGAGCAATCCATTTTGGGGGGGCTTGTATAGACAAGCTCATGGCTTAATTCCTGAATAGCTATCCTGGCCCGAAGATTCGGCTTTCTTTTCCCTTGAGCTGCCATTGGTCACCTATCGCCAAACAAACATGGGTCACCTATCGCCACCACTTACGACTCCTTGAACGCTTTCATCAGCGCTGTATACACACAATCCTAAATATACACTGGACTGACTATGTGACGAATGTTGCTGTCCTTGAACAAGCAGGGATTACCAGCATTGAGGCCATGATATTGAGAACACAGCTGCGCTGGGCAGGGCATGTTTCTAGGATGGAGGACCATCGCCTCCCAAAAATAGTATTCTATGGTGAACTCGCCATGGGTCAGCGTAAGAGGGACACTCCAAAAAAGTGATACAAAGACTCCCTGAAACAACAAATCAGCCTCGGCCAAATTGATCACCAACAATGGTCCGCCCTGGCCTCACATCGGGAGGCATGGAGACGCACTATCTTCGTTTGCGAAGAAAAGCCAGAGAGAGAGACTTACCTCAATTTGCCTCTGTCAGACAGTATTTTTTAAAAACCATATCCAAGGTGCGAAAGAGCAATCTTTCACTTTAACAAAAAAGCAAAAGAAGCCTTAGCGCTCACTTGCTAAGGCGAAAATCCAACATGGTGGCTCCATGCACTTGCCTTGTTAGCAAGCTCTGCCCTGCACATGTCTGACCAATTAGCTTTTAACTTCTGCTTGTATAGGGAAACAAATTAAATTGAATCACTTGTCCCAACGAGCAGGAATGTGCATTCCCCCCACTTTTTAAAAAATATTGGGAAAAGCTGGGAAGGCTTTTCCTGCACAGTATATGGAGGATTTCCCCCGCTCCTTTGCAATACGCTGAAATGATGCGGGATGCTATTTAGACTGATCGTATTCTCCTCACATTCTGTGAGGAGTATTTTTGCCTATAGATTTTCTTTGGGTTTTTCTGGGCTGCAAGGCTCCCATGTTTGGGAATAGTTTCTTTCTGATGTTTCACCTGCCACAAGATGCCAGCCACAGATGCAGATAAAACATCAGAAAGAAACTATTTCAGAACACGACCTCACAGCTCGGAAAAAAACCAAGGAAAATCTATGGATGCCGGCCATGAAAGCCTTTGACTTCACAGTATTTTTGCCGTTTAGACATCCCCTAACCTCATGATAAAGAAGGAAAGTGGGCAGCAGGGAGAGAAACCATCACCTTTTAAAAGTTGCTGAAAAAGCAGGATGGAAGGGGACTCATTGGGACTGTCCCTGCCAAATTGGGACAGTTGGAGGGTATGTCATATGCACTAGAACCTTTTTCAAACATTAAGCAGAGGGAAGGAAAGAAGGGTGGGAAGATCACAGTAGTATGTTTAGAAACTCTGCAGGCTATTGAGAGGAGCAGTATGTACAAGCTTAGAGCATCCAAGCCATAAAGACATCAGAAAGGCTTACAAGGTCAAATCAACCTTCCCTTGCCCTTCTGTCCTGCCTCGGACACTGGTCTGTTCCAAATGTACCAGGAAACGGAACAAAAGCATCTAGTTCCACCATCCGGGAGACTTGGAAGCTTACGGCCAGGCACGTTCTACAGTGTTGACGAGGTTCATGGAATTTAATCCGAGTTCTTTTCAGTGCCAGGGCTTAAGCTCGGAAACATGCAAAGTCATAAATATGTTCAGCTTTGGAAGAGCCCCCAAACTTGCTGGAATAAATAAAAGTCTTGGAAAGCAAAGAGCAACTGTTATGACTTAGGGATGTTTCACACCAGGAGTCTTTACCAGGGACCCTCTTTAAATATCCTTTGTTGCCATGGATCCCAAGACTTAAGATTTAAAACCCTAATAATAATAAAAACAACAACAACAACAACAATAATAATGCAATTGCACCATTCATTAAACCTTCCCTCAGAGGCTCAGAGGCACTGGAGGAGAAGGGAAAACTTTTCTCTTGCTTCTTCCTGCAAGTTTGTGGCTGGAGTGGATTAAATGGCAATGTGCAGGCCAAGTCAGCCAGCCAGCCTTTGCCTTGGCTCCTGTCATGTGGCCACTACACTGCAGAGAGGAGGTGGGCCAAGCAGCCTTCAAGCCTTTAAGGACCCCCTATGAGGACACTGCGGATCCCTGGGGGTCCCCGAACCACAGGTTAAGAACCACTGATCTATATATTGGAGTGAGGAAAGTTTGCTTTTTGTGCTATGAAAATGGCAGTACAGTATTGGTTGGGGGGATTCTGGGAGTTGTAGTATATCAAATAATTATTCCTAGTGCTGCTCTATGTGGTCCATTTTATTTTTTTCTTTCTCCACGCAATACCATGCCTCATGCAAAAGCAGGCCTTGACTGCATGGAGCGAGTTTGTTTCCTGCCACTCTGGAGGTTTGGATTCAAACTGGAAGAAAAAAAAAATCCAGACTAGTAAAATTTAGGAAGAATTTCCTGATGGTAGCATTGTTTAACAGGGGAGATGACAGGGGATTCAGCATTTTCCTTAATTCTAAAGCAATGCCAGTTCCTGATAAGAACTTTATAACTAACTGGTAGTGCTGAGTTTGCTTTTCTCTCTCCCTCCTCTCTTCTAACCCCCTTCCACTTGTTGTTGCGTCATTTAAGTGTGTAATTTAGAAGGTAGGAGCTGTCTTTATTCCACCCCTCTACCCCAGTCTTGTAAAGCCACTGAGAGCCTTTTTGGCTGAAGAACAGAATAAAATGCTTTAACTCAGTAAGTCATAAATACAGTCCCAGCCATGCTACCTGTGATCTTTTATGCATGAGATGCTGCAGTGTTCTAATTTAATTTAATTTAATTTATATCCTTCCTTTCTCCCAGTATGGGATCCAAGCACCCAGCTGTGACCTTTCACTTTAACACATCTCTCCTTTGGTAGCTACTTTGATTGGGTATTCCTGCATGGCAGGGGGGCTGGACTAGATGGCCCTTGTGGTCTCTTCCAATTCTAAGATTCTATGACAAGAACAGTCAGGCAGTCAGGTCTCGATGCTATAACAGTGTAGTGTAATATTCTCTTAGTGCTATTATTCCAGTTGCATTGTCTAGTCCACATGTTACTAACTTTTTTGCAAGAATATCATGGGGAACCTTGTCAAAGCCCTTGCTGAAATCAAGATATACTACATCTCACAGCTTTCCCTTCATCTACCAAGTTTGAAACTGTATCAAAAAAGAGATAAGAAAGGGATAACCACTGAAATCCTATACTGAAGAGATAAAACATAACTTTACACTTTCAGAGTTACTCGTCAGTTGCACATCTCCTCATTAGTGAATTGCCACCATTGTGTAGCCAGATGTGTTCCACTACACAGTGTGAATGCACTTCAGTGCTTATGCATCAGCACCCATGCACCTCAGTGCACTATCATGTGCATGTACATGCATGTCTATGTATGAGCATGTGCAACACACCACATATGTTAACTCAGACC
Organism: Gambelia wislizenii; assembly: GCA_030847615.1. Classification (NCBI taxonomy): domain Eukaryota; kingdom Metazoa; phylum Chordata; class Lepidosauria; order Squamata; family Crotaphytidae; genus Gambelia; species Gambelia wislizenii. The sequence continues at coordinate 494,155,875 of JAUMIR010000001.1, read as the reverse complement.
GCCCCGCCCCCCCGTCTTGAAATAAATACAGATATTCTGCAATGGCCAAAAATGACTATTTTGGTTGTGGGACTTTTGCGGTCATTAACAAACAACCAAGAATGTCCTATCATGATACCTTAAAGCTGCAGCCCTTGAGGTGGAAGCCTTGGTCAACTGAACGGCAGGGCCTGCCACATGTGCTCTACCAGCTGATGTTCTGCAGTAGACTGCCTCTCAACCAGGAGGTTGCATCTTTGCAGCTGAACCCATGACTGTACCACCAGGGTCTGAAAAGACTCTAATGGGTTGCAGAAGATGCTACTGTTCCAGGTCAGTCCAGGAGAGAAAATGCAGGCTAGCATCCTGCTGGCATTTTGCACCCATGCCATTTCTCGTCTGCACATAGTTGTTCTTTTTTGGTCATGGGGTAACACCTGTATTCAGTTTGTTGTTGTTGTTACCTGCCTTCAAGTTGAGTCCGACTTATGGCAAGACTCTCAGAGAGTTTTCTTTGCTCGATTTATTCAGAGGAGGTTTGCTATTGCCTTCCTCTGATTACAGCCTGGCTTTTCCTGGTGGTCTTCGATCAAAGGACCCAAAACAGGCCTAAGCCTGCTTAGCTTCCGAGATCAGACAGGATCTGCTATCTTCCTGGTATTTAGGCAGTTCACATTTGCGTAAGCGGAGTTCCTCAAGCGTCACTGTTGCAATGCAGTTGCACATTCGTGAATGGTGCATAAATGTTTGTCAGCTCCTACAGTGTTACAAATAGCTGTTGCACATTTGCAAGTACACAGTTGGTTGCACAAGTTTGGCATTCAGTGGAAGAGTGGCATAGCGTAACCACTCCTGGACTTTGGTCAGACCTCACCTGGAATACTGTGTCCAGTTCTGGGCACCACAATTCTAGAATATTGATGAGCTGGAACGTGTCCAGAGGAGGGTGACCAAGATTGTAAAAGGTCTGGAAGCCATGCCCGATGAGGAGGGGCTTAGGGAGCTGGGTATGCTTAGCCTGGAGAAGAGAAAGCTAAGAGGGGACATGATAGCCATGTTTAAATATTTGAAGGGATGTCATACTGAGGATGAAGCAAACTTGTTTTCTGCTGCTCCAGAGACTAGGGACATTATCAGATGTGGCAAAAATCACGGAATTACAACATCACGCTAGGGCAAACGGGCCCATGCATCACATGTTGTCATCGTCATTGCTGGGTTAGTTCATGCCCCAGCTGCAAAAAGGTGTTGCTTTTAATTGGTGGGGAAACCGTCAATAGTTAGGCAATAGCGCTTTTTTTCCACAGTATTGAAGGCGTGAGAAACCACGTTCTGTTGTAATGGCGAGATTACGATGTGAATGGGCGGCCCTCAGAGAGAAAACGTCTGGGTGAGAATGGAAAAACGAAGCACAGGACTTTCTTTTTATGAACCATCCCCTTTAGTTTGCACATTTTTTAAGGTTTGTTTCAGTCCTTGTGTGTTCATTTACTTTATTAATTTAGAGGTTTGGAGAGTTTTAATTGGGAGTAGTCTCATGAGAATTGCCAAAATTTTGCCCATGCCAAATTGTGGAAGTAAACTCCTGTTCTTGAAGCGCTAGTGGTCAGCGTGTGATAATTCCATGGTGGTTCTTTCACATGATTACAGCGACATGTGATAGTAAGTGTAATAATGCCTCAATGTTTCCACTATCCTCATTTGTAGAATTACAGAGTTTTTAGACCCTGGTCTGATAAAGTCCTAGGACATGGAGCAATGGACTCAAGCTACAGGAAAAGTGATTCCACCTCAACATTAGGAGGAACTTCCTGATAGTAAGGAGATTTTCACACAGGGCCAAAATGCCCCGTTACTGCCCCGCCACCTCCTCTCCCATTCCTGCCACGGAATAACATAAATCTTTCACACACTTACCTTAATTCCGCAGCAGGAACGGGCTCCCCCTCCCCTCGTTGGCCGGCCGTAAATGCAGCCATCGTAAGGCTGCTTTTATGACCAGCCATCTGAAACGTGATCACGTGATAATGGCTGGCGGTAAATTTAAAAAATAAAACTCCCCCAAACATAAAATCAGTTCACCAAGCACAAAAACACACTTTAAATCACACAATCAAAACAGGGAGGGTAAAATAAAGGGTCCCACTTACCTGGATGTCCAGATCGTACTAGGAAGTGCTTGGAACGGACCTCCCCTCCGCGGCTGTCATTTCGGAACAGGAACGGGGCTCCTGTTCGCACACCTGTGATTGCGTGATAGCGACGGAACGGGAGGTCTATTCATGATGAAAAATCGTGATTATATTGTTCCAGAACAGTCAAAAGAGCAGGATGGATGCAGGACAGAACGGGGTCAACGTTGTCCGAAAGGGAAAACCTTTCCTGACCCTGTTCTTTTCCTGCCATAGGATATATAGCCTGTGTGAAAATCTCCTAAGAGTTGTTTGGCAGTGGAATACACTGCCTTGGAGTGTGGTGGAGTCTCCTTCTTTGGAGGTTTTTAAACAGGCTGGATGGCCATCTGTTGGGAGTGCTTGGATTGTGTATTCCTGCAGGACAGAATGGGGTTGGACTAGATGGCCTTTGTGGTCTCTTCCAACTCTATGATTCTATGATTCTATGTGAGTATAGAGTGACACAAGCACAATTTAGGATCTCAACTGTGATCCCCTCCCATGTACACATACCCTCCAACTATCCCAATTTGGTAGGGACAGTCCCAATTAATTTTCTGTCATTCCACTTTTTATGCAGCTTTTAAAATGTCCCAGTTTCTCTGTCCTCCTCCCAGTTTCTTTCTTTGTCTTCAGCTTAATTCAGTTGCTTCAAACCGAGTGCAAAGTGTGAAAATAGCTTGCACTCAACTCAGCAGTGAGGAGCGGGGCAGAAAACCTTGCCTCTCCCAGCAGGCTTGGGCAAAAGCAGGCTGCTGCAGTTTATTCTAGCTTGTGTATTCTTCCTCATTAGCAACTTTAGCCATCTGGACCACACTCTGTTGCTTGGCCATACATGTCTTGGTTTTAATCTGTGAAATGTAGGAGCATTCACTGACATAGGCTTTCACACACAGCCCTGCCAGGGCTGGGTAAATAAACCCAGTTGTCTTGCCAGGGGTCCAGCTAGGGGTGGTTGTGGGGGGAGGCAAAGCGCCTTATGTAGCAATAGGACAGATAGATTCAACTCCAGAGGTCATGGATGCAGTCCCAGCCTCCTCTTCATGCCCTTCAAAATGTGCGGCTGCTTTTCCCATCTAAGGGTAAAATCCTGCAGGAAGGGAGTCCTTTGTGCCGAACAGTTCTTTCCCAGGATTAACACTGAGCCTTCAGGGCTCATGGAGCACGCTTTCTTTTCCAGAGTCACAGAACTACAAAACAATATACTGTCATGAGCTAGAAGTAAAAACACACCACCAGCACTGTCTCTCTTAACAGAGGAGACCCAGTAAGCCATCAGGGTGGCTTGTCAACATCTTTTAGATGAAGAACAGATGAGACAAGGAGCATGGCAACATGCGTGAGTTTCCCTCCTCCAGGCTCATATGATTGATTATGGGGAGCTGTGCTAAAGCAAACAATTAATTTTTCCACCTCCAAGGCCTAATTCTGAATAGGTTGTCCTTAGAAACTTTTTAGAAGCCTTAAGAGAGCCAGTGTGGTATAATGATTTGAGTATTGGACTATGATTCTGGAGACTAGGGTTCGAATCTCTGCTTGGCCATGGAAACCCACTTGGTGACTGTGGGCAAGTCATACTCTCTCAGCCTCAGAGGAAAGCAAAGGCAAACCTCCTCTGAACAAATCTTGCCAAGAAAAACCTTGTGATAAGTTCACTGTACCTTTAGTACAGGTTGAGTAACCCTTATCCAAAATGCCTGGGACCAGAAATGTTTTGTATTTTGCATTTGTATTTATTTTTATTTTATTTATTTAAATCCCACGTTTCTCCCCATGTAGGGAATGGATTCCAAGATTTTGTAATATCATCATATACATAATGAGATATCTTGGAGATGGGACCCAAGTCTAAACACAAAATTCATTTTTCGTTCATATAATCCTTATACACATAGCCTGAAGGTAATTTTATATGTGATATTTTTAATATGTTTGTGGACAAAATAAAGTTCGTGTACACTGAAGCATCAGAAACCAAAGTTTTACTATCTCAGCCACTCATATGGACAATTTTGGATTTTGGAGCATTTTGGATTGCTGGATATGGGATACTCAACCTGTATGTCAAAGACTTAGTCATGTTAGTCTGGAAAATCATTAAGCACGGGGATCTTGTAGCATCTTTGAGACTAACTGAGATAAAGAAATTGTAGCACAAGCTTTCGTAGACTTGGGTCTCCATGGATCTGAAGAAGTAGACCAAGTCTACACAAGCTTATGCTACAATTTCTTTTTCTCAGTTAGTCTCAAAGGCGCTATTTGTATTTGTAAGCAAGCCTGTATGTTTTTGCAAAGAGGACTAAGCCTTCTTTATTCCTCTGCTAGACACTGTGTGTAGAGAGCCAGCGTGGTGTAGCATAGTGGTTTGAGCATTGGACTAGAATCATAGAATCATAGAATCATAGAATTGCAGAGTTGGAAGAGACCAAGAGGGCCATCCAGTCCAACCCCCTGCCATGCAGGAAATCACGATCAAAGCATCCCTGCCAGATGGCCATCCAGCCTCTGTTTAAAGACCTCCAAGGAAGGAGACCCCACCACGCTCCGAGGGAGTGTGTTCCACTGCCAAACAGCTCTTACTGTCAAAACGTTCCTCCTCATGTTGAGGTGGAATCTCTGTTCCTGGACTAGAACTCTTGAGAAAAGGATTTGAATCCCCGCTCAGCCATGGAAACCCACAGGGCAATTCACAGGGCTTGTCTAGATGAGAGGATATAATGCGGACTCCTGTGCATTCTTGCTAATTCGCAGCAGCATTCTTCCATACAATCCTCCCCGCATACTCCGGTCCTCTGGGAGGAATCTGCTTCAGCCACAAAAATCTAGGCTGTCTGCAACCTCCCAGAGGGCCTTTTCAGTAATCGCCCCCAAATTGTGGAATGGCCTGCCGAATGAGATCCGTCAGCTGACGAGCTTGAGTAGCTTTAAAAAAGCACTAAAGACGGATCTCTTTCGGCAGTCCTTTCCTGATTAGATCCCGGCCTCAGGAACTCAGTCTCCTGGCTTTTTAAAAATTATGTATATATTTGAATTTAATGTGTTTTTTAGCTAGAAGGTTTTAATCTTATTGTGTTTAATGTCTTTTTATGTGGGAGGGTGGGGGTGGGTGGTGTTTTTAGTCATTATTATAATGTTTTAATTGTTGGAAGCCGCCCCGATTGTTTTTAGCAGAGGGGCGGGGTATAAATAAATATTATTATTATTATTATTATTATTGTCTCCGCAGTCTTTTGGCAAAAACAATAGTATGCGAAGCTATCTGTGTCTGAAGTGCACACGCCTACAAATCAAGATGGTGGCCGAGTAAATTATCGTGTTATTTTTCTCCACATGTTGTCGCTGCTGTACAGTACTTTTTCTAACTTTAAAGCAAAGGTATGCAAGTGCGAGCTTCTGCTTAAAAATGCTATTTGGTCAGCTCAGAGCAGCAAAAAAATAATAAAAAAAAATAAATAAAAAAATGCATAATCGGGAGCATGAAAATCCAAAATGGAGCTTCCGGCTGCTTTCTTGCTGGTAAGCCCGCCCCCAGCACACATCCGACCAATCAGCTGCCCACTCTGAGAATGCACAGCAATGCAAATCGGTTGTCTTAACAAGTGGTAATGCGCATTCCCATGCATTATTTGAAAAACTTTGGGGAAAACTACAAAGGCTTTTGCCATGTAGTATTGGGAGTTTTTGGCCCCCCTCCTTCCGAATCCGCGAATCAATGCGGGATCTCATTAGGGCAAAAGGTATTCTCCTTGAATTCTATGAGGAGTATTTTCACCATCTAGACAAGCTCACACTCTCTCAGCTTCAGAAGAAGGCAGAGGCAAAAACCCCTCTAAACAAATCTTGCCCTGAAAACTTCATGATTGGGTCACCTTAGGGTCACCATAAGTCAGAAACAGCTTGAAGGGACACCACAACAAAGTGGCTAAGAGTGTAATCAGCCATAATCCCCAGTTCAAAGTCAATTAAAAGACCATAGCTTGGAAAAGTTACTCAGCTATGCTAGCTGGGGGATTCTGGGAGTTGTAGTCCAAGAAAAATAACTTTTCCAAGCTCTGCACAAGGCACTTGCAAACTAACTAAGCAGCATGGGGGAAATTGCTAACTCCTTAGCTTCAGCCTTCTATTTCCAATGTGGAGATAAAAAACTTTTATAAAAGCTTTCAGGGACTAAGTTATTTCTAGGATACATGTACTACACATTGTTTTAAATTGTTGTCATTTTTACAGTTGTTTTAACTGTTGCTTTTAAAGTGGTTTTAGAATCATAGAATCATAGAATTGTAGACTTGGAAGAGACCATGAGGGCCATCCAGTCCAACCCCCTGCCATGCAGGAAATCACAGTCAAAACATCCCTGACAGATGGCCATCCAGCCTCTGTTTAAAGACCTCCAAGGAAGGAGACCTTTGTTATGAGATTAATTTTCAGGTCCCATCAAAGTTTTCCCAGTAATTTAGAATGTCTTGCTGTGTGTCCTGCACGGAGGTTTCTGTGCTGGGTATACTCAATAAGCTTATCCCCTGTGTCAACGCAAATGTGTCAGTTTGTTTTCACTCTGCTGTGTTAATGTCCATATTATGCTAACCCAAGATTTTAAAGTGAGTGGCAACTGATTTCCAATTATCGCTGCTGCCACTGCAGTAACCATTACCCCTATCACCCCTGCCCATCCCAAGAGCATCTGCAATGGCCCCTCCCTGGACATATGGATAGGCAGGACTTCCCCAAGTTCTCCAGGATGGCCCAAATCCAGTGCTTCCCAGTTATGTGTGGAGCCAACTTTGCACCCCTCCGTAGCTGCCCCTAGAGCTCAGGATGGCACAAGAACTATCAGGCAGGATTGATTGCCGAAGCAGGATGACATGCACACACAGAGCAAAACCGTCCCTGTGTTTAATACGTTCTTATATTGTTCAAATTATTTGTGCTTTTAACTTTGAAATGTTTTAAATTATTTGTGTTGTACGCTGCTCCAAGATCTTATGATAAAAGCTGGGGTAGAAGCATTTTAATAAAATAAAATAAAAACCACCACTGGCCAACCTTACAAGATTGTTGTACTTGTTGGCAAGGTTTGCTGAGACTTGCAGAGGGAGGAGAAAAAGAAAGAAAGAAGAAGGAAAGATGGACAAACGGAAAGAAGGAAGGGAGGAAGCAAAGAAAGTAAAAGAAAAAAAAATGGTTCCATCAATTCCGTTGTTATAATTTAGTGCTGAATTCACATGAGCATCTGTATTCTTGGCATCTCTTTCCCTCTCTCCTTTCCCAGCCCAGCTCTGCTTTCTTGCTGAATGGACTTCTGAAGACCCGGCATTTTACGAGGAACGCAAGTACAGAGAACAGATGTTCTAGGACAGATTCTCCGTTCCATCCCGAGAACTGAACAGGACAAATTGGAACACTGTTAAATATCACCTTTCTTAATCTCCATATATTCTGAGCCCTCAGAGACTGCAGCCCATTAAAATACATAAACTGGCTGGGGTCTGATCTAAGTGAGGCGAGCTGTGAATTCATGGCAACATAAAAGAGGACTGGTTTTCGTGAGTCATTCGTTCTGCACAAAAAATGACCTGCAGTGCCAATTGAATCAAGGAAAGTGGAATCATAGAACCATAGAGCTGGAAGAGACCCCAAGGGCCATCCAGTCCAACCCCATTCTGCCATGCAGGAAGACACATTCAAAGCACTCCCAACAGATGGCATCCAGCCTCTCCAAAGAAGGAGACTCCACCACACTCCAAGGCAGCGTGTTCCACTAATATTTAGGTGGAATCTTACTCTTTTCATGCAGGTCTTACTCTGCATTAAAAATACACATAGTTGTGTCTGTGTGTGAATAAACAGGATTGTGTGCACAAAAGCCAAGTTCCCTGTGCAGAAAAAGCCATGCCTCTACAGCCATGTCTCAGTTAACAAAGACTCTGACAGTGAAGTTCCTTTTACAAAGGCTTTGTATGCCCACCTCACCTTTTTTTCTTATTAATCCTCTGTCTAGCTGGAAAACTTTTAGCAACATAGGCATTAAGAAGATGGTGAAGGAGGAGGGCTGGAGAAACTACTTCTGGTGTTAAGTTGCAGGAGTGTATCTGAAGTAAACCATGTAATATGTCAGAGTTATGTGTATTGTTTGTAGGAATTACCCTGAAGAAGACTACCAGTTAACATTCTGAAGAAGATAGTTTTTCAAAACAGGGGTTTGGGACCATCCACCTGTCAGCTTCATAGCTTAAGGCTAATTATAAACATCTTTAATATATGTCTTGGTCATGTTATGGATCTGAAACATGGGTCACCTATCGCCACCACCTACGACTCCTCGAGCGCTTTCATCAATGCTGTCTACGCACAATCCTAAATATACACTGGACTGACTATGTGACGAATGTTGCTGTCCTTGAGCAAGCAGGGATCACCAGCATTGAGGCCATGATATTGAGAACACAGCTGCGCTGGGCAGGGCACGTTTCTAGAATGGAGGACCATCGCCTCCCAAAAATACTACTCTATGGTGAACTCACCACGGGTCAGCGTAAGAGGGGCGCTCCAAAAAAGCGATACAAAGACTCCCTGAAACAACATCTCAGGCTCGGCCAAACTGATCACCAACAATGGTCCGCCCTGGCCTCACATCGGGAGGCATGGATACACACTATCCACAATGCTGCAGCCTTATTTGAGAACTCACGACGAACAAGTCTTGAAGAGAAACGACAACGCAGAAAGAATCACAACCCAAAAACATCACCCAAGGAGACCTTCTGCTGTGCTTTTTGCAACCGGACTTGTTTATCTCGGATTGGCCTTTTTAGTCATCAGCGTGCTTGCAGAAAGTGCGGGATGAGTCCTTCCTGAATCTTCGTTTGCGAAGAAAAGCCAGAGTGTTACTGATTGTCTAGTTAAGCCTTGTTCTGTATTATACACTTTCTACATATGCTATTGAAGTGTATGATACTGCTTTGTGGTGAAGCATTGGATATTTTGTATTACCATAGCAATACAGTTTCTACCTCATTACTTCAATTAACCAGTTGTTCGATTATTATTATTTTTCTCTCTGTATGTAGTTTGGTGCTCTATCGCACTTTGGCGTTAATATCTTTCACACTACAGCCCTCCTTTTTTTCTATTCTTTCTGCAGTAAAACATGCAATAAAGCTTGAGCTGGGAAAGAATGGGATTCTCTACTGTAGCTGTGTGTGCCTGCCCAAACAGGCAAGGTAAACAGCAGCTGCCCCCAGAATCCCTTACTGAGCATACGTGAACAGCAAAATGGAGAGAAACGGATAAGCCCATTTACCCCCCACCAGGTTAGCAAAAAACATAGAATCATAAGCATTGAAATCATAAGCAAATTTTTGTTAAAGGAATAATGCCCAAAAACACATCCCTCTTGTTAACAGAGGTATAACTGTACTTGTACATTCTGAAGTGCTGGTGCACATGTCATTTAGGACACCGTAACTGTCCGCCCTCGCCACGAGAAGAATCTAAAAATTTAGTCTCGATCTATATCAGTAAAGCAAGGCTGCCCATTTTTGTCTCTGTCAGCTGCATGTCATTTGTAAAACTAACGAGTCGTAATGAAGTAGGGGGATGAAATTGCTCTGGGATTAGTTTTGAACTTTGAAGGAATTATTCAAAGTGCTGAAACTGTTTGATGGGCAAATGGGATTCAGAACTTTAGAGTCCTTTTCAATTTCAGAATAAACCCGAGCATGAATTGACTCTTCCCCCCGACCCTGACATGGGAGTCACCTGCCTCCCCAGGTCTTAAGGACCCATTCTGGACCAAGCCCCAGAACCCTGCATCGTTTTCAAAGAGATGGTCTGTTTCATTCCATGTTTAAATATTTGAAGGGATGTCATACTGAGGATGGAGCAAGCTTGTTTTCTGCTGCTCCAGAGACTAGGAGACGGAGCAATTGGTTCAAACTACAGACAAAGAGGTTCCACCTAAACATGAGGAAGAAAGTAAGAGCTGACAGTAAGAGCTGTTCAGAAGTAGAATACACTGCCTCATAGTGTGGTGGAGTCTCCTTCTTTGGAGGTTTTAAAACAGAGGCTGGATGGCCATCTGTTGGGAATGATTTGATTGCATATTCCTGCATGGCAGGACTGGATGGCCTTTGTGGTCTTTTCCAATTCTATGATTCTATGATTTTATTATCAAATTAAATTATGTACAGTAGAACCCACATACTGTTGATTCTCCAACCGCTGATTCAATGATCTGCGGTTGGTGATGGTCTGGAACCAATCCCCTACGGATACAGGGGTTCTACTTTATTTCTACTGCAGCACTGAGCAGTAGTCCATAAAAGCAGTTAATGTTACAGGTGCCAAAATGATACTTGGCATAGGATTGCCTACTGACGGGTTTGCCTTCTTGCTCTCTTCTTCCTTTGGTTTTAATTCAGAGCAGTGCCATCCGGGTTGTTTTAAATCTCCCTAAATATTTACATGTTTCTTCCTCTCGTAGACCCCTTCACTGGCTACCAGTTCAGGTCAGGGCCCGTTTCAAACATTTGGTCCTTGTATTTAGAGCTCTGCACTCTAACCTCCCCCTGTACCTGGCAGCTTGGATAGTTTGGTATGCACCATCGAGGAATTTAAGATCTACAGGCTGTTATTATTGTCTGTTCCATGGATGGACGTGCACAGCTCTGTCAAGGCTACAAGCCTTTCAAGATCTGGCTCCACATCTGTGGAACGGTCTTCCTTTGGACCATTTCAGTAAAGGATTGAAGATCTTCATCTTTCATGTCTGAAAAAATACATTTCTCTTGGCATTTTCTAGGTTCTCCAGTGCAATTTTATGGTATGCTTCCTTGGAGGTCTTTAAACAGAGGCTGGATGGCCATCTGTCAGGGATGCTTTGATTGTGATTTCCTGTGCGGCAGGAGGTTGGACTGGATGGCCCTGATGGTCTCTTCCATCTCTACAATTCTATGATTCTATGATTCATTGGACTGAGCTGCTGAGTTGTGCCTGAGGTTGCTGAGATGGGTAGTAGCAGGTGGGATGTGGGGTGTGTATGTGTATATTTGTATTGTTATGTTTTATTGTCTTTGTCTTTGATTGTATATGTTTGATGTTCTGGCCTTTGGTGAAAAGAGCATTATAAATAAACCTTCCCCATCTCCTCCTCCTTCTTGCCAGATCTCAGGGCCTTGCCCGGAGACTTCATTTTTTGTGGGTCACAAATTCTCCAATTTTGGTGGGTTCATCTCCAGGCAATAGTCAAGAGTTGGGTGCAAATCTCCAGCTCACCAAGTAGAGCAACACCTTGCTACAATTTGCTGGTTGTCAGGAACAACTCACAACACAAATTTTTCCTGCCATTTGCTATGTGCGGTTTCAGAAATAGGTGATACTATGTGGATAGCCAAATTGTGAGAATTCAGAATAACAAAGGTGTGTGTGTGTGTGGGGGGGGGTAATGGGTGAGAAGAGAGTTGTAAAAATTTGGAACAGCCAATTAAAAAAAGACATGACAAGCTTGCCTGTTTTGTAAATATATTACTGCTTTTCCTTCTGTTCTTCATTCTAACCAACAATGTACAATTAACTCTGCAAATTCCTGTCTAACAACAAAAGCTTACTGTTTTACTCTGAAGCTTCTGTTTACTGAAGGCCCATCTACACAAGGGGAAAAAATCCAAAGCACCTCATAGTATTGGCATCTCACAGCAGCAGCGATATGTCTAAACGGTTTTACTGGCCTCGGAAGTCCCCATAAGCTTCGCTTTCCTGATGGTGGCCGCGAGTGATTTACTTGCCTTAGTTCTTCACTGCTGCCATGTTTTTTTTTTAAGTTGTCCCAAGGTGCGCTGGTATGATAGAGAGATTTTACAACTTTATATGACAGCATAACAGAAAATATTCACCCTGTTTTATCACCTTAGTGAGCAATCGCTAAGGCGAAAATCCAACATGGTGGCAGCAGGTGGTTGCCCTGCTAGTAAGCCCTGCTCCCGCTCTCACCCGGCAATCAGTTTTGTGTTTCCCTTCAAATTTGTTGTTGTTCAGTAGTCCAAATGAGCACTTCTGGCCGCTTCCTTACCAGCAAGCTGGCAAGCCTTCCCCCTCCCACACATCTTATCAATTCGTGCTCCACTTCCACCCTGGCTGAGAATGCTCAGCATCCCGAATTAGATGTCGAAACATGTGATAATGCACAGGTACCCACATTATTTGAAAAACTTTGGGAAAAGCCGTGAACGCTTCCCCCCTCCCCGCAGTAGATGGAGTTTTTGGCCCTCTCCTTCCAAATACTGCAAATCTAATTTATAGGGTGTTGGTTCCCCTGCATGGGGTAGGAATTTTAATGGGACTTATCATTTTTTTTAATTTTCACCTTTCGCAGCAAAATATCTTGGGCTAGCCTTGCTGGAAACATGTTGCTCGCTGGCAATGGTTTTGAGTCGGAGTCTTTTAACACAAGCACTCCTAAACATAGATTTTTTTAAAAAAATCAATGAATCAATCAGCAGAGCTTAGCAAAAATTCCCCAATTCATTTTTGGACTACAAATCCCAGCCTTAGCTACAAACCCTGCATTAGCTATACGAATTGTGCAGGCAGGTTCCTAACAGAAGAAGATTGACTCTTCCAGTTGGTTCTCAGACTTCATATCTTTCCCTCCCCTTCAGACTCCCAAGTGAATGCCAAAAGCGTCTTACAAGGTCACTGATACAAATGAACTTTTCTGTGCCACTAGGCAGCTGTTAATATTTGCACACGACACCTACAAGGACTCTAAGACCCATCTGCCTGGCGGCAGCGGCCCAACTCACTACACCCAGTGATCCCAGTACACTGGAACTCTCATCCAGAAATATCTCTTGGTGTCAGAACAGTTGCCATCTGCCAATCTCCGATTGCAACCAAACCCTCCGACCTCAGCTGTACCCCTTTTTCAGGAACTCTCCTGTTATCTTGGGCAGTTGCTCTCTTGCACTTGCTGCTGGTAATCCATTCCACTTCCCGGCTTTTGAAGGCCTGTTGCAACGGATTCCAGTTCGTTACAACCGCTTCTCAGAAAAAAGGAAGGGATGTGGCTGCAGTGATTATTCCTGGTCTAATAACTTCCAGATTCAATTCCTGCAATGCACCCAATGATGTGACAGTCCCACTGGAGTCTGTTTGGGAAGTTCAGTTGGTTCAAAAGACAGCAGGGCCAAGAGGGTAGCGAACTGACAGAGTGTGACTGAGACATTTTGGCTGCCTGAAGTTGCCTTCCCTATTCCTTGTGCAAAAGGTGACTAGACTGGACAGTGGACCCACAAGTTGCAACTGCTGTCTCGTCCATCCATCCATCCATGATTTTCACCCAGATCGGGACTCAAGGTGGCACACAAAAAGCAGCAAACCCTCCCACACCATGCTGCTACCTCTCAGTATCTACTGCCTGAGGCAAGCATCTTACTCTGCATAATGGTGGGAAAACAGCTCTGCCCAGGCCCTGCACTCTTTGAGGGAGCAACTATGGTTATGAGTCTTTTTTTTTAAAAAAAAAGGAGAATTTTTTGAGTGAGGGCTTGCAGAAATAGACTTTGGAGCCACCCTTTCCCTTCCCTTCCCTGCCCAGAGAGACTATATTCTGAAGCCTTCTCCTAGCTAATGTCCTCTATTTGTGTTGGACTACAACTCCCATTTCCACACTAGTGGGGCACATCAACTTGGGGAAGGCTGGTTGACAGATCTGCACTCAGCTCTGAATTCCTTCCCAGGCAGGCCACAATAATACGTACTGGGTTTGGCCTTTAAAACCATAAAAGAAGAGTGAAAAAAATATGGCCCACGAGCCATATGTTACCCCAATCCCCACCCCCATTTGTGGCCCCAGCAAACCCACAATACCACCTGTTTTAATCCAAACTCAAGTTGGTTTTTAAAGCCACACAGTTCCCCCACCCTGAAGTCACCTTGGTACAAAAGGGCATTTCTACCATGTTCACTGTATTGGATTATTTTAGGTCACATGACTGCAGCAGCTGCATTTTTTTCTTCCCAGCATGCATGCAAATATATGTACATTTCTATATCCATATAAACCAACAGCCTTTCTTGTTTTCTTGTCATTCTTACTGCCCACCTACACTCCTGTTGGATGGCTTGTATACAGCTCCTATGGGTGCCAGGCTCTCTCGACCTGTTTTCCTTCTCTTGTGTCTATCTGTCATAAAATCATAGGGTTGAAAGAGACCACAAGGGCCATCTAGTCCAGCCCCCTGCCATGCAGGAATACACAATCAAAGCACTCCTGACAGATGGCCATCCAGCCTCTGTCTAAGAACCTCCAAAGAAGGAGACTCCACCACACTACAAGGGAGCGCATCCCACTGCTAAATAGCTCTTGCTGTCAGGAAGTTCTTCCTAATGTTTAGGTGGAATTTCTTTTCCTGTAGTTTGAGTCCATTGCTCTGTGTTCTAGTCTCTGGAGCAGCAGAAAACAAGCTTGCTCCATCCTTAGTATGACATCCCTTCAAATATTTAAACATGGCAATCATGTCACCTCTCAGCCTGCTCTTCTCCAGACTAAACATCCCAGCTCCCTAAGATGTGCCTCATAAGTCATGGCTTCCAGACCTCCCACCATCCTGGTTGCCGTCCTCTGGATACTTTCCAGCTTCTCAATATCCTTCCGAAATTGTGGTGCCCAGAACTGGACACAGTATTCCAGGTGAGGTCTGACCAAAGCAGAATAGAGTGGAACTATTATTTCCCTTGATCTAGACACTAGACTCCTATTGATGTAGCCTAGAGTCTGTGTGTCAGGAGAAGTAAACATCTCCTCATTCCGTTTAGGCCACAACATTCTTTGGATCTATTTTCTGCTGGGTCCAAAGGAATTTATTCTCCAATAATGCTGTAGTCCTCTGCCTACTTACCTGGGAGTAAGTCCCACTGAACTTTATTGGGCTTACATCAGTGTAGGAATGTATAAAATTGCACCGTTCATGGACAGTAGGCCAAAGTGTTGTCGGGGGTACTTGGGGGTCCTTCAGGTGGAGGAGGGTATCGGTCCCTGATTGCCCAGCTCCCACCTACCAATTTCAAGATGTGAACAGAGTTCATGGTGGGAAGGGTCCCAAAGAGGTTTACCTTGGCATCCACATCCAGCAAGTGTGGTGCTGACATCTTTTTTTTTCCTGTTCAGTCTATGTACGTATGCAAATACCCACATATTCAAATAACCGAAGGCTCGCAGGGCTTCTGAAACAGAGGTGTCCCTTCAGATATTCGAATATGCGGATATCTCCATACATACAAACACTGCACTGCAAAAGAAGTGTTGACACCACATTTGCCAGATAGGAAAGCCAAGGTAAACCCCTTTGGGACCTTTCCTGCCATCAACCTTGGGGCTTACTGCACTCCAAAGCAAAGTGGCAAGGCAGCAGGTATGTTCTGTCTTCTGTGCTGCCTTACCGCATGACATTGTCATGCTTTCATTCTGGTCCCATGGGGAACCGAGGTAAAACCGCATCTTTTTGCTAACTGGAAAAACCAGTTAGAAAAAGGACACAGTTTTGCCTTGGTTGCCCACGGGACTGGAATGAAAGAACACTGGAAGAATGATGGTGTCAGGCAGTAAGGCAGCATGAAAGATATGGAAGTTCCTGCTGCCTTGCTGCTTTTCTTTGGAGTGTGGTAAGCCTCTTTGCCCCACTCCCTTCTTCCCATACATACACTGCATGTTAGTTCTGAAAGGGATGCCTCCATTTCAGAAGCTCTGAGAGCCTTTGGTTATTCAAATATGCAGATATCCAGAGCACACACTGAAGGTAAAAGAAAAATGGGAACACCACACTTTGCCTGGAGATCTGAGAATCCTAAGAGATTTTGCCCATGCCCTGAGATTTTGAGGACTAAACCTGAGAGATTTGGGATCCTAAGCCTAGGGACAGTCTTTAGTGATGTCACAGAGGGAAGGCCTTGGTGATGTTACTAAACATGATACCTTAAATATCAAGCACATTTGAACAGGGTATATCTTTCAATTGAAAACACACACCCACACACACACACCTACTTTATAAGGCAGTAGGTTTGCTACTTCTTTTCTTCCTCTTGCCTAAAGACTGGAGAAGAGGGATTATTGATTGAATGCCAGGATAAAAAACAAGTATATTTCTCCCCAACCCCCCATCTCTCTCTGTCTCACCCACCCCCACACTTTCACATACACTCTGAGCCAGGGAGGGAGAGACGTGGGTCTCTTGTGTACTACACAATTTATAGCACTATGATTCCACTTCGACTGCTGTGGCTCCATCCAATGGAAGCTTGGGTTTTGCCATTTGGGGAGGCACTAGAGCTCTCTGGCTGAGCATTCTAAGTCCCTCAAGAAACAACAAACCCCAGGATTCCATGCCATGGTTGAGCCATGGCAGTCAAAGTGGAATCCAGGACTTTTTCAGACAAGGGTTACTGCGCAAGAAGCTTGCGGAAGAGGTACGGCGCTGTTGCGTGGCAGGGGGTCTGTTTCGGACGACACTATCCCTCTCTCAGCATCATCCATGTCACTTCCGTGTACAATTGAAGGCAGCCGCACTATATTTTACTCACAGAAGTTGTCCCAAGTGCTATAATTACATTGTGTGAGAGGGACCATGCCTATAGGTGGCAAATCCTCCCGTTGCACAGAGGTGATCTGTTGGTTGAGCCTCCATGGCATTGCTTCCAGGTTGCCCAAACTTGCTGTCTGCTCCCCTGGTTCTTTCTTCCTTTCCCCAGCCAAAAAGAGAAGAGGTCCCCCAGCATCATGTGTTCCACATTTTCATAAGCACAGACTCCGAATTTTTGCTAATGGCTGGCGGTGGCAGCTGGTGGCCTCCATGTCACCATGGACAATGAATCTGCTCCCAGTTTTTGCTCCCAACTTCAAAGGCGCTGTCCTAGATGTAAATAAACATTGCACAACAAGTTAACAAAATTGGATGGACTGCTGGGGGACAGTGTGTAGGGTCAGCATCGAGGATAGCTCTTTTAAACTTTGGACTAAAATCCAGAATGTATAGACTACCAGCCCCACTGAAATGGAAGCTGCCAGCTGCCACAGACTACAACTCCCAGCACCCCCAGCTAGCAGGGTCACTCTGCACAAACTCTGCACAGATTACTTTCATACTGCCAGAACGATGACTGCTCTGAAGTCCTGGTGGTCTCTGAAGAATGGAGACCCCACAGGTTGGAGTCCATTGGGTGCAATCCCTGGTGTCCCTTGGAATGGAGACTGAGGCATCTCCAGCTGTGAAATGTAAAATGGTTCTCCACCAGTGCCTTCCCTCACGTTGCTCTCTGTAGTTGTTTTTTAAATAATTTTTATTCAACAAATTAAGAAACATACACTCCAACATACTTAAACAAACGAATAGATATACACATTATAAATCTTATATAAAACATCAAACTCCCCATCATTCCTTCCAATTTACATTCAGCCATAAATTCTCCTTACATTCTTTACCCCCACTGTTCTTCATCTTCATTTCCTTTCTTCCTTCACCTTCCTTATACCTTTCATCCTTCCCCCGCTTTAACTTTTCTTTCTCATCGCTTTCTTCACATCCTCTGATCTTCTCACTTACTTTCCCATCCAAACAGACTTCCTTCCTTATCACGATTGCCTTCAAACTATTGTCAATTTCTTTTTGACTATCTTAATATGCAATTACAGCTTCACTCCATCGGTAATTTATTGTTATAATTATTATTGTAACCTTTTGTACAACATTTTATTATTAATGCTATTCTAACTTTTAAAACGTTCTCTGGGTGATTAAAATTGATGTCATTGTTATTAATAGATATTGTTATTGTAGGTGTTGGTAAATACAAGTACATATTCTATACAAATCATAGCCTTTGTGATTCCTTATGCTGTACATTCTTCATCCCAATCACTGCTGTAGCTTCTTCTACAAATTCTATTATCAGGTTGCAGTCTTTTTAAAATTTATTTTTAAAGTATATATTTTATTGATTCTAAAACATTATATAAAAATATTGTGATGAAAATTAATAATAGTAAGTAATAGTAATAATAAATAATAAAAATATAGAATTTTACATTCTGTTACAACAATCACTCCACATATAATCTTCTCTTCCAGTATTTCTTCTTGACGTCTTATTAACCTTCATTCTACTCCATTCACTAACTTCCTCTTAACAAAACTTGTCAGGCATTTTATTATGTATGCCTTATCTGTTCTTTTATAATATACTGCCAGTCCTACCTCAATGTCATGAAACTTATTTAATAACATGGTCCTGTATTTTACTTCACATGTCTGCTTCAATCTGTGAAATTAACAATTGCCAATTCTCCCCATATTGTACTTATATATTTTGTTACAGTGTCCCAATCTCTTGAATTTTCCAGTTCTACCTTCTCTTCAACAAGCATGTCAATTTGTCCATCTCAGCCATTTCGTACAGGTTCCAGAAATCTTCTCAAGTTTTATCTTTGCGTAGAGTGGTCAATTTATCCATTTCCATTAGGTCATATAATTTTAATAGCCATTCTTCTTGAGCTGGGATGTTGTTCACGTTGCTCTCCATTGACTGAGAAGCAAGGCTCCAACGGGCTTCCGTAGCCTGTTTGGCCACCTTTGTCTTGCAGCAACCCTTCCTTTGGCCTTGGGCTTCCAACCATGTGCCAAAGCAAACACCTTACAGCTCCTGCCGCTGTGGCAGCTTTTCAAGGCATCCATCCATTCTTTCCTCACACCCATTCAGTGTTGTCATTAATTCTACGACTACCAAGGAGATTAATCCTTAGTACATGAAGGCAGTAGGAAAGGAAAGGCCTGTGGAAATTAAAGGTGGAGATGTAAACAACTGACATCCTGTTGGTGTTTTTTACACATAAAAGACCCAGTGTGGGGTAGCTTGAGTGTTATGGACGAGGACTCCGTGGGTGTATCTACGCTGTAGAAATAATGCAGTTTGACACTGCTTTAACTGTCATGGCTCCATCCTACAGAATCCTGGGATATGTAGTTTTGTGAGGCATCAGCACTCTTTGATGGAGAAGGCTAAAGACTTTGTAAAACTACAAACCCCAAGATTCCATAGGATGGAGCTACAGCACTTAAAGTGGTGTCAAACTTCATTTTTTTTCTTACTGTCTAGATGCACCCTAGGAGACCAGGGTTCAGATCCCCATTTGGACATGGAAAACCACTGGGCGACTTTGAATCATAGAAACATAGAGCTTGAAGAGACCACAAGGACCATCCAGTCCAACCCCATGCCATACAGGAATACACAATCAATCAAGTCACATTTTCTCAGTTTCATCAGGAGGCAATGGCAAACTTTCTATGACTCCTCTGGAAGTCAGTGTCATGTAGTGATTTGAATGTTGGACTAGGGACTCTGAGAGACCAGGGTGGAAAAACCTGTAGGCTGCACATGGGCAAATTGGACTCTCTCAGCCTTAGAGGAGGCCAAGAAAACCCTACAAGAGGACTGCCATATGTCAGAGTTCATGGCACATAACAACTACCTGTAGGAGAGCCAGTATGGCACAGTGGTTTGAGTGTGGACTAGGAGACCAGGGCTCGAATTCCCACAAAGCCCTGGAAAGCTACGGGGTGTCATGTACAGTTGCCCCTCCACATTCGCAAACTCAGCATTCGTGGTTTTGATTATTCGTGGTTTTGGGAGGCCCCCCCGCCCTCCCCCCAAAACCGTGACACGGGGCCTCCGGAGGCCCCGTGAAAACCCTGGAAGGGAACGGGGAGGGCCGGGGAGGCCTCCACGGGGCCTTCGGAGACCCCCCGGAGGCTCCCAGGGAGCGAGGGGGGAGGCCCGGGGAGGCCTTCATGGAGCCTTGGAAAGCTCCGTGAAGGCCTGGGGAGGGAGGGGGGAGTCCGGGGAAGGCGACTATGGGGCCTCCGGAGGCCCCATGGTCGCTTTGGCGGGGGAAGGGGGGCAATCAATATTTGCGGTTTTTTGACATTCGCGGGGGTCCGTGGAACCTAACCCCCGCAAATGTGAAGGGACAACTGTACTAGCTTCTCCAGACTCGGTGACTAGCAGTTTCACAGTTAAAAACAGTAATCCAAAGAAGTAACCCGACAAGATTGTTGCTCAGAATGAAACCTAACTAACAAGCAGTAAACTAAAAGCATTCTACAATCTACAAAATCTGATGGGCTATACAGTCATTGGCTATCCATCGTTCCCACACTCCATTCCCACTGGACCCAGGCTCAGCCCACTTTTCCCACGGCTGAGGCCAGGTGCTGGTTTTATCAAACCTTTACAAACGTAGAGCACATACTCCCTTTTCCCAGTTAGGCTACATGCTCATTAGCAAGTACAAAAGAATGCAAACACAGTTAGTCAGAAAGAGATACAACAGAACTGAACCTGTCAGGAAAAGGTCACATCCGGGACCAATCCTGACACTAGGTGACCTTGGGCAAGTCACATTTTCTCAGCTTCAGAGGAAGGCAATGACAAATCTCCTTTGGAAAAAAAAAAAACTCCTTGCAGCAGCATGGTGTAGTAGTTTGCGTGTTGGACTAGGTACTCTGGGACACCAAGATTCAAATCCTCTCTCAGTCATGCCAACCCACTGGGTGACCTTGGGCAACCTGTACTCTCTCAGCCTCAGAGGAAGGCACTGGCAAACTCTCTCTGAACAAAGCTTGCCAAGGAAACCCAAAGTCAACTTGAAGGCACATAACAAGAACCACAATAATCCATTGTGAACCCCAACATCCCTCTCCTGGCTACCAGGATGTTTTTTGCTGCCATCAGAAAAAATGGTGCCACTCCCATTCTGTGTGCATAAGATAACTGGACTGAACTGCAACTGAAATCAGTATTTTGCCCAGATGATAAAATGGTATCCTCTACCACCCCACAGGGAGCCAACATGGTGTAGTGGTTTATTATTATTGAGCCAGCATGGTGTAGTGGTTTGAGTGTTGGACTACAACTCTGTAGACCAGGGTTCGAGTCCCCACTCAGAACAGATCTTGCCAGGAAAATCCTGAGATAGGTTTGCCTGAGGGTCACCATAAGTCAGAAACAACTTGAAGGCACACAACACCACCAACTGCTACCACCACACCATGAGACGGAGAGCAGGCCTTGTAGGATGCAGCAACTTGCTCCAACACCTTGCTGCTGCCTCCCAATATCTTCCTCCAAGGCACCCACCTCACTTTGCTAAAGAGAGCTTGGATTTAATGCATTAGAAATATCAAATTACACGCAATTATTTTCCCAATAGCAAATTTGCAACTATAACTTGATGGGTTAAGTAACTTGGTGAGGGATAATGTTGTTGTTGTTGTTTTGTAGTGCAAAACTGCAACTTTTGATTCCTTTGTGGCCTAACCAAATGACTGAGGAGGAATACTTTATGGTGCTTGTGCTAGTTTGTGCTGTATTCAGTACTGCTTCATTCAGACATTTCTTTTAAAAGGAACTATTTCTGTTACTTTTGAGAAATGAAAAAAGGAAAGCATTACTTTTAAACACTGTGAATACAGGTATATATCAGTTAGTGAAGCAGGTGTTTTCCTGGGATTACTTGACAGAAAAGTTGGCACCAGGTGTGATACCCTAAGATGTGGGTGGTACATTGGAGCCCACCCTAAAATCTCCTGTAATATCTGGGGGAATTATTAGTTCAAAGAGGAGGCCTGAGAGAGGAGGGTAAAATTCAGGGATCTTTTCACCTATGTATACCAGTACTAACTGTAGAGATTACTCACGTTAAAGTGAAATAAAGTATTTTATTGAAATAAGACTAACACACAATAATATACACTCTTACGAACATACGAGGCTATTAGAAGAGAAAGCTTGTTGTTGTTGTTAAATGTCAAGGTTGTACAAAGTTATTCTCAATTGTGCAATAAAAATATTATTTAAAAAAAGAAAGAAGAGAAAGCAGAAGGGGATGGATAGAGAGAGGTCTGGCAAGAGAGGGTGATAGTTACCAGTCTCAAAAAGAAGAGTTTTCCATGCAAAGATACCCAGACCAGTTTCTGAGGGTGGTGCAGGGGGTTCCAATCTGCGACGCGTCAAGAAAGAGAGTGGCTGGCCCTTCTGCAGCACACTTTGCCATGCTCAGTGATAAGATATTTATAACCCATTTCATGCCTTGGAGGTGTGTGCTGGTTATAACAAATCTCCCATGAAATAGACAAAGGAAACTGAAACTCAACTGATTGCTTTAATTGCAGAGAGATAGAAATTGATGGGTCTGTGACAACCTCATGCGGTTGGACAGGAAGGGGGTTTGGAGAGAGATTTCTGTAGGGTATGATTAAGGAATGTTCTCTTGACTGCTTGATTGAATCATTGCTTGAGATGCCCAAGGCTAGAAGAAAGGATTAGCACATATCCCTCTAATGACTGGGTTGTTAGCATAAACCCATTATGGGGGCTTCCTGCTCATTCCTAATTTGGGCTATCTCACCATTATTTCTCTAGACACGCCTCAGGTCATTGTGACTTCCAACCAACCTCCAGTCTGCCTAAGCCAACCTTGACCCTGAAAAGTATCCGGTATTTCTAGTTATGAGATACCATGGCGAGGGGGTAGTAGGGCATGCTAACAGAGGCAGAAATAACATGGAAAGAGTAGGGGGAGGTTCTGACACCACAAAACAAAGAGCAGCTCGACATGTTTCAGCCAACTTTTTATCCAAAACTAACCATATGCACATGAGAAGTGAAGCAACCAGGTCAGGCAAGCTTTGCCTTTTGAACCTTCCAGGGATCACTTCCAAAATGCATCCAGAAATTATTTTTCTTTCTTCAGCCTCCACTTTCCCATGATTTCCATTTTAGTGGCCAAATTTATAGATCTCTGCTTCTTATCTGTGCCTTTTTAACATGCTGGAGGTAGCTGGTGAAACAGGCTTATCTTTTCTCCTCTTTTCTCTCTGTTTGCTATTCACGCATGCTCATTAATGGACACTGGAGGCAACTGCTGTTGACCATGCCTGTTGTAGGCAGGCACACGCAGCTACAGTAAGATTGGCTAGAGTACAATCCCATAGAGTACAATCCCCCAGCCAAGCTTCATTGCATTGTTTACTGCAGACCCGCTTCTGCAACCTGACACCAAAACTCTGTTTCTCCAGCCGTCCTTCACTAGCCTTCTAGTACCCATGCTACTAAAAAAACCTTCCAGCTGTGTAAAAGATGGGAAGGAAAACTGGGTTTGGGGCAGGTGTAAAAAGCTTTTGTGAAAAGGGGCTTCTTTTTCAGAGGCATGGACCAAATCCACAGTACACAAATAATCCAGTTTGAGATTATTTGCCATGTCCTCTTCCTATGGAATCCTGGGATTTGTAGTTTAATGAGGTGCCAGCAGTCTTTGGCATAGAAGGCTAAAGATCTTGTAAAACTACAAATCCCAGTATTCAAAAGGAAGGAGACATGGCAAATAACCCAGTTTCAAACTGGATTATTTGTGTACTGTGGATTTGGAGATACTAGCTATACCCAGCGTAACATACACTGGGTATACACCCCCCTGTGCTATACCTCCCCATGCTACACATGCCACCCCCACACTGGAGGCATGTGCTGCCCTCCCGCACCATCCCCCTGCTCCGCAGGCACACGCTGACTCCCCATGCTGCCACCGCAGCGGAGGACATGGCGCCCCCATGTCGCAGATACACACCGCCCCCGCGCTGCCCCCCTGCACCGCCTCACCACGCCACCTGCACACGCTGCATGCACACGCCATGCTACACACCACACGCACACCACGCTACATCCCCCACCATGCTACTCACACCCACCATGCGTGCAACAACAGAAAGCCCCTCTGCCACTGCCATGTTTACAAAGGACTTCCACTTCCACATGTTCCTGCCCCCAGTGTGCTGATTGGCTGTCTAAGGGAGAGCTTTGATTGGTTGGTAAGTTTCCTAAGCAGTCAATTAACACAATGGAAACAGCAACATACCCAAGAGGATTATATATATAGATGCCTGTTTAATGCTAAGTAACTATTCTTCAGGGCTTCAGCACAGTAATTAATCATTTTAAAAGTAATTTTTCCCCAGTTCTACTACCTGACAGTAGGACTAGGCCTGCTGATCCATCACTGCCAGCTCAGACCCCATCAGCACGGATGAAAAATAAGGATTTTTTTCTTCCTTACACTGAACTGCCATTGCTGTTTGAATGCCCATTCTTGATGTTCACAAATACAAAGACCTGTGGTTATAAAAATGGTATTGTACTTGCATAGATGCTTACAAACATAAAATTTTAAAGGCATACAATCCTTGAATTACAATACCTATAAAAAGACACTGTCAACAATGGAACACTATGAACCATTTCTTGAGTTTGTGTAAAAATAGCTTCTGATTCCACTGAGAGAGAGGGGGGAAAAAAGGAATGTTTCTGTCAGATTCCAATGTGAGTTGTTAATGAGGCACTAAAACTGGAATCTCACAGAAAGAGTTTTTCACCCCAGGAATCTGTCAGAAGCTATTTTTACATGAACTCCAGAAAGAGATCATATCAAAATGGATATCTGCTGATTTCCAGTTGTTGACCATGGCCTAGATCCAACTGAAAGTCCCAACTAGTGCAGATTTATGTTATCAATGGAACTCAGGCAAGTCTTGACTCCTTGAGTTCCCAATGGGGCTACTGAGAATGGGACTAACAATTCAGTTTACAGAATCATAGAACTGGAAGAGACCATGAGGGCCATCTAGTCCAACCCCCTTCTGCCCTGCAGGAATATACAATCAAAGCACTCCCAACAAATGGTCATCCAGCCTCTGTTTAAAAACCTCCAAAGAAGGAGACCAAACAATCAGAGGCAGTGCATTCCTCTATTGAATAGCTCTTACATCAGAAAGCTCTTCCTAATATTTAGGTGGAATCTCTTTTCCTGTAGTTTTAGGTCAGGGTTCTTCATAGGTACCATCATTCAAGAGCTGTATGGGCTAGACCCTATTGTTAGTCCTGACTAGAGTTGTAGTTGTTGTTCTTAGTGTGTCCTTCAAGTCATTTTCAACTTCCGGCAACCCTAAGGCAACCCTATCAAAAGGTTTTCTTGACAAGATTTCTTCCGAGGAGATTTGCCATTGCTTTCCTTTGAGGCTGAGAAAGTGTGACTTGCTGAAGGCCACTCTGTGGGGTTTCATGCAGGGATTTGAACCCTGGTCTCCTAGAGTCCTCGTCCAACACTCAAGCCACTATACCAGGCTATCTCTCTTCCCTGACGAGAGTAGAACCATTGAATCCAGGGGTTTTACCTAGAGGTTAGCTCACCACTCAAAGACCCAGGCTGCTGCCACACTGCATTAGTAATGCAGTTTGACCCCGCTTTAACTGCCATGGCTCAATGCAATGAAATTCTAGGATTTGTAGTTTTGTGAGATAGTTAGGCCTTCTCTGTCAGAGACTTCTGATGTCACAACAAACTACAAATCCCAAGATTCCATAGGATGGAGCCATGATAGTTAAAGCAGTGTTAAACTGCATTATTTCTGCAGTATGGCAGCACCCTGAGTCAACAGGTCTTATCTGGTTGGAACTAACCCATAGGATTCAGGCTTTTGTGTTTAAACATCTGTGTTTTTATGAGGCTGAGGCTGTTGCCTTTGGGATGTGTCATGAGAGGACATGACTCATTGCAAAAGACAATCATGTTTAGCAAGGCAGAAGGCAGTAGGAAGAGAGGAAGACTGCACTCCAGATGGATAGATTCAACCAAGGAAGCCAGGCTGCCCTGAGTCTGCAAGACCTGAGCAGGGCTGTTGATGACAGGGAGGCTTGGAGGCCTCTCATTCATAGGGTTGCCTTAAGTTGAAGTTGACGTGACCATAAATAATGATAACAAAGTTTATGATTGCAAACCTGAGTACAAATAACTACAATCTATATGTCACTGGGTCTATGGTATTGTGGGAGACCCTCAGAGTGTGTGTCTATTTAAAAAAAAATCCTTTTTGAAGTTCGTTACCATTTACATTTTGCTTTGTTTTTTCACCATCCTGAATGTTTTAGCATCATTTTGAACACTGTCTGTATGTGCCTTCAACATAGGGTGACCCCCTCCTAGTGTTTTCTTGGCAAGATTTATTCAGAGGAAGGTTTGCCTTTGCCTTCCTCTGGGGCGGAGAAAGTGTAGCTGAGCTGGAATTCAAACCCTGGTCTCATGAGTCCCTAGTCCAAAACTCAGGCCACTACACCACACTATCACCTCTCTATTCACTCTTAACACCAGATAAGTTTAAAGGTACCAACTCCAGAACAGCTCTATGATTATTCTTATGGCTTTTCCCCCTTCCACTGTAAGAAAATGTTTTGATCTCTGAATATCTCGGGCATCCTCTGGATTGCTCTACACTTTGAATATTCTGCATATCAATGGATCTGGTGTTGTTGTGTGTCTTCATGTCATTTCTGGCTTATGGCAACCCTAAGGCAAACCTTTCACAGGGTTTTCTTGGCAGGATTTGTTCAGAGGGGGTTTGCCTTTTGCCTTCCTCTGAGGCTGAGAGAATGTGATTTGCCTAAGGTCACCCAGTGGGATTTCCATAACTGAGCAGGGATTCGAACCCTGGTCTCCCAGGGTCATAGTCCAATGCTCAAAGCACTGCAACACGCTGGCTCTATGTTAATGGATGCACACAATCAAACCCCCATAGTTTGGGTGCCTGGTGGCAACTGGGGACATCCTATCAGTGGGATGGTGACTCCACTCCAGGTTTCAGTCTGAACTTTAAAAGGAACGATCCAAAGTGTGGAAACCTATCTCCAATATGAATTCAGCACCATGGATAGCTCCTCTTGTGATGACCAGTTACCCAGATGCACTATATCCAGAGGTATTAAAAGAACTGGCAGAAGTAATTTCAGAACCACTGTCAATAAGCTTTGAGAATTCCTGGAGAACAGGAGAGGTCCCAGCAGACTGGAGGAGGGCAAATGTTGTCCCCATCTTTAAAAGGGAGGGGGGAAGAAGACCCAAATAATTACCGCCCAGTCAGCCTGACATCAATACTAGGAGAGATTCTAGAGCAGATCATTAGACAATCTGTAAGCACTTAGAAAGGAATGTCATAACCATACTAAAAGTTAGTATGGATTTCTCAAAAACAAGTCATGCCAGTCTAATCTTATCTCTCTATTTTTGATAGAGTTACAAACTTGGTAGAAGAAGGGAATGCTGTGGATGTAGTGTATCTTGATTTAAGTAAGGCCTTTGACAAGGTCCCCCATGATATTATTGCAAAAAAGTTAGTAACATGTGGGCTAGACAATACAACTGTTAGGTGGATTTCCAATTGGTTGGCTGACTGAACCCAAAGGGTGCTCACCAATGGCTCCTCTTCATCCTGGACAGAAGTGACCAGTGGGTTGCCACAGGGTTCTGTCCTGGGCCAGTGCTATTCAGCATCTTTATCAATGACTTCAGTGAGGGAATCAGTCCAGTGTATATTTAGGATTGTGCATATACAGCGCTGATGAAAGCGTTCGAGGAGTCGAAAGTGGTGGCGATAGGTGATCCATGTTTCAGACCCATAAAGGAGAATAGACAGTACAATGGCTCTATACACACTGATTTTGTGCTTCGCCTCAGGTGTTTGTTACTCCAGACTCTTTTGTAAAGTCTTCCAAATGCGCTATATGCCTTTGCTAATCTGTGATCGATCGGTTTGTCAATCTTGAGGCCATGATATTGAGAACACAGCTGCACTGGGCAGGGCATGTTTCTAGGATGGAGGAACCATCGCCTCCCAAAAATACTACTCTACGGTGAACTCACCACAGGTCAACATAAGAGGGGGCTCCAAAAAAGCGATACAAGGACTCCCTGAAACAACATCTTAGACTTGGCCAAATTGCTCACCAACAATGGTCCGCTCAGGCCTCACATCGGGAGGCATGGAGACACACTATCTACAATTCTGCAGCCTTATTTGAGAACTCAGGCCGAACAAGTCTTGAAGAGAATCGACAACGCAGAAAGAATCACAAGGAGACCTTCTGCTGTGCTTTCTGCAACCGGACTTGTTTATCCTGGATTGGCCTTTTTAGTCATCAGCGCACTTGCAGAAAGCGCGGGATGAGTCCTTCTTGAATCTTCGTTTGCGAAGAAAAGCCAGAGAGAGAGAGAGAGAGAGAGAGAGAGAGAGAGAGAGAGAATGAGGGAATAGAGGGCATGGCTTATCAAGTTTGCAGATGACACCAAATTAGGGGGAATAGCTAATACCCCAGAGGACAGGTTCAGAGTCCAAAATGACCTCAATAGATTAGAAAACTGCGCAAAAACTACCAAAATGCATTTTAACAGGGAAAAGTGTAGGATACTACACTTGGGCAAGTAAAAATGAAAAGCACAGATATAGGATATGGGACACCTGGCTTGAGGGCAGTACATGTGAAAGGGATCTAGGAGTTTTAGACCACAAGCTGAATATGAGTCAGCAGTGTAATGTGGCAGCTAAAAAAGCAAATGTGATTCTGGGCTGCATCAATAGGAGTATAGTGTCTAGGTTGAGGGAAGTAATAGTGCCACTCTATTCTGCTTTGGTCAAAGCTCACCTGGAATACTGTGGGGATTTTCAGACAGGGGAAATAAGAGAAACGGGGCTGTTCCGCTGCTGGCGCTCCGTTTCACACACACACACCCGTCCTTCTCCCAAACTCCATTTGTTCTCCCTCCGTCCTACTTTCATTTTCCTTCTGCTATTTTTTTACTAATGGAAGTTCTTCGTTAGTAAAAAACAGAGGAAACTAGCGGAAGGAAAATGAAAGCAGGATGGAGGGAAAACAAATGGAGATCTGAAGAAGGATGTGTGTGTGTGTGAAATGGAGTGCTGGCAGCAGAACAGCCCTGTTTCCCTCCCGATCTCCATGGGGGTTATTTCCCCTGTCTGAAAATCTGTGTCTAGTTCTGGGTACCACAATTCAAGAACAATATTGACAAGCTGGAAGGGTGTCCAGAGGAGGGTGACCAAAATGGTGAAAGGTCTGGAAGCCATTATGCCCTATGAGGAGCAGCTTAGGGAGTTGGGTATATTTAGCCTGGAGGAGAAAATGTTAAGAGGGGACATGATAGCCATGTTTAAATATTTGAAGGGATGTCATACTGAGGATGGAGCAAGCTTGTTTTCTGCTGCTCTAGGGACTAGGACACAGAGCAGTGGGTTCAAACTACAGGAAAAGAGATTCCACCTAAACATTAGGAAGAACTTCCTGATGGTAAAAGCTGTTCAACAGTGAAATGCACTGCCCTGGAGGGCGGTGGAGTCTCCTTCTTTGGAGGTTTTTAAAGAGAGGCTGGATGGCCATCTGTCGGGTGTGTGTGCGTGTGTGCTTTGATTGTGTCTTCTTGCATGGCAGGGGGCGGAACTGGATGGCCCTTGTGGCTGCTATGATTCTATGATCTGCAGATCAAGCTGCTGTTAAAGGCAGAGGAGAGTTAGGCAGGGCAAAAGTTGGTTACTCCAGACTCAGTTGGCCTGTTGCCTCACAAATAAAAGCCCAGAAAGCTTGGCTGCCAAAGCATTACATTTGAACATGATTTGTGCTTGCACTGACATGATGCCCTTGAGTGCCAATTGAGCATCCAAAGGAAGAAGCGGGGGGGGGGGGGCAGATTAAGAGATCATATCGCCATCTACTGGCCAATGGCAACATTTCTCCCTCTCCTCCCTTTTAATAGAACAAAACATTAATAAACACATATACATACATTCGTTTTTCTGGCCTTCAAGATGTCATTCCAAAGACCGACATGAGAACTTTTATTTATTTATTTATTTATACCCCGCTCTTCAGCCACAAGGCTATCAGAACAGCTTACAAATTGTTTTAAGCAAAGTAGTTTACACATCTGCACTGCATTAAGCAGTTTCCAATGTGTGTTAGCTAATTGCCCCCACAAGCTGGGCACTCATTTTACCAGCCTGTGAAAGGATGGAGGCTGAGTGAACCTTGGAGCCTGCTGGAATCGAACTTGCAACATGGTGACTTGTAGTACTGGCATTTAACCACTGCACCACCAGGGCTCCTAGGAACTAGGTTGATCTTGTAGATTACCTGGGTTTCTATTAATAAAAAGAAATAAATGGAGTAATGGGAGAGAGTTTGGACAAAACATTTAAAATTACTTTGTGTTATGATTTGAAAGAGAACTTTTATAAGATTTTATAACTTTTATAGATGATATTTGACTCCTGAGAGACATTCTAAAATGTATAAGAATTGCTCCAATACACATTGGAAAAGTGAACAGAAAACTGGGTCATTGTTTCATATGTGGTGGACTTGTGAAAAGCCCAGAAATTTTGGACTGCCCTACAGGAATACACAGTCAAGGCACTCCCATCTTATATCTCTGCATTTCATTTTTTTCCTGCCTAAATGTGGTACCTTACATTTCTTCTTGTTGAAATTAATTTTGCTAGTTTGGGCACAGCTCTCTAGTCAATTAAGGTCATTTGGATTTCTGTTCCTGTCCTCTGGGGTATTAGCTACCCAGGCTAGCGTGACAGCTGTCACCTGTAAACTTGATAAGCATGTCCTCTGTTCCCTCATCGAAGTCATTGATAAAGGTGTTGGACAGCACTGGGCCCAGGACAGAACCCTGTGGCACCCCACTGGTCACTTCTCTCCAGGATGAAGAGGAGCCATTACTGAGCAGCCTTTGGGTTTGGTCCACCTAAAGTTGCACTGTCTAGGCTACATGTTACTAATTTTTTTGCAAGAATGTCATGGTGGACTTTGTCAAAGGCCTTACTTGAATTAAGATACACTACATCCATAGCGTTGCCTGGCATTAGCCTGGCATGGTTTGTTTTTGAGAAACCCATGTGGACTTTTAGTGATCATAGCATCCCTTTCTAAGTGTTTACAAACTTAGATCTTTCTTGGGGTTTTTCCCCCAGGCTATGAGGCCATGTTCTGGAAGAGTTTATGTCTGATGTTTTGCCTGCATCTGTGGCTGGCATCTTCAGGGAATGGTTGGGGAGGAGTGTGTGTGGAGTTGATATACTGTGAACCCCTGTTGGGGAGTATATGTAAATTTGTGTAATTGAATGGTTAGTTTCCGGCTTTAGATATGCAAGGAGGATTAGTGTCTGTTTGGCTAATGGTTGGTTGATGGTCCATTTTCTGCTGGAAATCCCCCTGTCCCTGGGTGGAGTTCATTTACAAGTGTTGAGTTCTGATTTTAGTGTTTCTCAGGACTTGCAGCCAGATTTTGTTTACTGTGCATTCTGACATGATGGTTATTGGCCTGGTTCAGAATGTTGGTGTTTTTAAATAACATTTTGTGTTCACTGAAATTCTGGACCAGGCCAACAACTATCGTGTCAAAATGCACAGAGAAGCTATTGAAATCCACAAACACCTGGACAACTTCAACAGGAAAGAAGAAACCCTAAAAGCAAACAAAATTTGGCTGCTAGTCTTAAAAAATACTAAAATCAAAACTCAACACTTGCAAATGAACTCCACCCAGGGACAGGAGGATTTCCAGCAGAAAATGGACCATCAACCAACCATTAGCCAAACAGACACTAATCCTCCTTGCATATCTCCACCCAGAAACTAGTCATTCAAATATACAAATTTATATATCCTCCCCAACAGGGGTTCACAGTACTGTATATAAACCCCCCACACCCCTACGCTACCATTTTCTGAAGATGCCAGCCATAGATGCAGGTGAAATGTCAGAAATAAATTCTTCCAGAACACAGCCTCACAGCCCGGAAAAAAACCAAGGAAAATCTATGGATGCCGGCTGTGAAAGCCTCCAACTTCACAATGTTTACAGACTGTCTGTTTAATGATCTGCTCTAGAATCTCTCCTGGTATTGATGTCAGGCTGACTGGGCAATAATTGTTTGGGTCCTCTTTTCCACCCTTTTTGAAGATGTGGACAACATTTGCCCTCCTCCAGTCTGCTAGGACTTCTCCTGGTCTTCAGAAATTCTCAAAGATGATTGCCATGGCCCTGGAGACTTGAATTCATTTAGAGTAGCCGGTATTATTTGACCTTAGGTGCCATTTAGGAAAACAAGAAGACCAAAATCTGGTTATATGCAGACATCTGGCTGGCATCCTGTTGGTGACTCACCAATGGAAGCAGCTGGACATTTTTGTTCATTATAGAATTAGTGTATTCAGTTCCAGAGTGTAGGAGTAGAGTTGCGCATGTGGTGCTGTTGTGCATGGATATGCTTTGTTAATGGACATACAGAGTGGGTTGCACATGAATGTACATTGCACATATGCACCAACACTCAATACACATTTAGTTGTGCAGTCTTGTAATTCACCAAGGCAGTGGTGCCCACATTTAGAGACACAGTCACAATCAACTAATACAGCAGAATTCTACAAGGTTCCAGAAACAGTATTCTCCATATGGCATTATTGTGCATGGATGTGCATTGCACATGGATGGACACTGTGTATTGCACATGGATGTGCATGAGTGTACAGCACATGTTGCACATGAATGCATATGTGCAATGCAGATTTAGCTCTACAACTGCTAAGAACAGCTACCCTTCTCTCGCAGGCCTCCAATCTGAGCTAATAATTCACCCAGATTGCAAAAGAGACTCTGGCATTGCAGGTGTGGCTCTAACGTGTCCCCCTCACCCACCTCTTAGGGTAACAGAAGAATAGTAAGCAGTGTAAGAAGTTACTATTACATCCCTCTCTCTCTCTCTGGCTTCTCTTTGCAAACAAAGATTCAGGAAGGACTCATCCTGGACTTTCTGCAAGTGCGCTGATGACTAAAAAGGCCAATCCAAGATAGACAAGTCCGGTTGCAGAAAGCACAGCAGAAGGTCTCCTTGGGTGATGTTTCCGGGTTGTGATTCTTTCTGCGTTGTTGTTTCTCTTCAAGACTTGTTCTCCGTGACTTCTCAAATAAGGCTGCAGCATTGTGGATAGTGTGTCCCCATTGCTCCCGATGTGAGGCCAGGGCAGACCACTACTGGTGATCAATTTGGCTGAGCCTGAGGTGTTGTTTCAGGGAGTCCTTGTATTGCTTTTTTGGAGCGCCCCTCTTACGCTGACAACTGTGTAAATATGCTTTATTTTTGTTGTTAACTGCTCTTCAAGTTATGGCAACCCTATGAGTAAAAGACCTCCAAGTCACTCCGGTCTTGCACACTCAGGGCTGTGGCTTGCTTGATGGAGTCCATCCATCTGGAATGAGGTCTCCCTCTTTTCCTACTGCCTTCTACCTTCCCAAGCATTTTTATACCTAAGTATTTATTATCATTCTGTACTGAACTCTACGGTGAACTCGCCACGGGTCAGCGTAAGAGGGGCGCTCCAAAAAAGCGATACAAGGACTCCCTGAAACAACATCTCAGGCTCGGCCAAATTGATCACCAACAGTGGTCCGCCCTGGCCTCACATTGGGAGGCATGGAGACGCACTATCCACAATGCTGCAGCCTTATTTGAGAACTCACGCCGAACAAGTCTTGAAGAGAAACGACAACGCAGAAAGAATCACAACCCGGAAACATCACCCAAGGAGACCTTCTGCTGTGCTTTCTGCAACCGGACTTGTTTATCTTGGATTGGCCTTTTTAGTCATCAGCGCGCTTGCAGAAAGTACGGGATGAGTCCTTCCTGAATCTTCGTTTGCAAAGAAAAGCCAGAGAGAGAGAGAGAGAGAGAGAGAGAAAGAGAGAGAGAGACTGCCTGCGAAGAAGTGGGTTTTATATCCATGAAGGCTCATGCAAAAATAAAAACCAGTTAGTCTTATAAGTGCTGCTACATTCCTTCCCCTTCCCTTCTTCCTTTTTATACAGTTAAGAACTGCAAAACAAAACAAAACACTTCAGGGGTGTCAGTTTCAGCTCACAAAGGAGGTCTCTGCTTCAGCCACAAGATGGCAGCAAAGAGTCAAAAACAATTTAATATCCTTTGCCACATGCTTTCGACTACAGTTCCCAAAATTCCTGTCCATTGGTTATGCCATCTAGGCCTTCCGGGAGTGGAAGTCCAGTGCGTTCTTCCTCAGTAATACTTTTTTGGCTTAAACAAAAGCCTGAGGGCTCAGATCTCATAGGGACCTATAAAAGTAGGCTTGTTTTATTAGCTCTTGGTCCCTAACCAGGTACCTTCCTGTGCACATGCAATATCTTTGTATTAAGTTCCTGATTCAAGAAATGCTCTTGTCTTCATTTTGCCTGTGTGTTTTTGAGCTAAAAGCTGCTCACCTTAAGGGAGATTAAGGTGACAGTATTGTCGCCTTGGCTGCACTCTTCTGAGCATATTCTGATGTTTCTCAACCACACGTTTCCCAGTTTACATCTATTAAATGTTGGATGGTATAGAGAGCCAGTGTAGTGTAGTGGCTTAAGCTGTGGACTACCAGAGACCAACAATGGTCCGCCCTGGCCTCACATCGGGAGGCATGGAGACGCACTATCCACAATGCTGCAGCCTTATTTGAGAACTCACGCCAAACAAGTCTTGAAGAAAAACGACAACGCAGAAAGAATCATAACCCGCAAACATTACTCAAGGAGACCTTCTGCTGTGCTTTCTGCAACCGGACTTGTTTATCTCGGATTGGCCTTTTTTGTCATCAGCGAGCTTGCAGAAAGCGCGGGATGAGTCCTTCCTGAATCTTCGTTTGCGAAGAAAAGCCCGAGTGAGACCAGAGACCAGGGTTCGAGTCCCTGCTCAGCCATGGAAACCCACTGGGTGACCTTGGGCAAGTCACATTCTCTCAGCATTAGAGGAAGGCAAAGGCAAACCCCCTCTGAACAAATCTTGCCAAGAAAACCCCGTGATAGGGTCACCATAAGTCGAAAATGACGGCCAGGTCCTGAGATCTGGTAACCCTATAATTCTCTCTCACCCCATCTCCCCAGGCTCAAAGCATTTTTTAAAAATTAAGTCTTTAAAGTAAGAGCAGTTAGAAAGGTTATCAGCTTTCCAGTCTCCCGTCATCCAGCCCATTAACCAAAAAAGGCCATTTACGCTGAAAGGCTTGCATTTTCAAATGATGCATTATTGTACAGGCCACAGATCACCTCCCCTGAAACAGAGAACCCAATTCATTCTCACTCCTACCAGGCACTCTGCCTCTGGCCTCATAGTTGACCAAGGCCTTTTGGCCCATCATGAATTAGCTGGGCGAGTCTTTGCATTTTTATGCAAATATTTCACAGTGCCTCCCTCAGCAGCAGAGAAGACTGAGCGGAGGTGACCCACCCCTTCCCAGCAAGCCCAAGTCCCCATGGAGTAAGAGCATAAAAATAACCCTGCTGGATGAGATCAAGGGTCTAGTAACTCAGCATGCGAGGAGAAAAGTGGGGTGAAGGGGAATAGGGAGGAGGAGGAAACCAGCAAAAACCTTGAAGGACTGGTTGCAGAATCCTGGTTAGCTGCCCAGTTTGCTGAGATTTCATTGGGTAAAGCCCTCACAGTTGTTTTCTTCTTCATCATCATCATCATCTTCTTTGGGACTAGAAACTTTGCTTGAAAAACAAAAGTTTGATTGGCAGTGAGTGCCAGCTTTGACATTCAGTCACTTTCTGTCATTAAAAAAAGGCTTCCTCATAAAATGGCCCAAGAGCATAAAATGGCCCAAGAGGGAGAGGAACTATGGAAGTTCAGCCCACCAAAGGTCTCCTGAGGTCTAATGTGGATTCCTAGTCTCCCACAGTTGCTTCCTCTTGATTTGTGTTATTCTCACCAGTGCTTGGAAAGCCTGGAGAAATCACTGTCTTCCAGATGCCGCCAAATCCTCTTTTCTTTCCCCCTCTAACTTTAAGGTAGTTGACCTTACAGGGTTGGATGAGCACCATCTGCCCGGGTTTGGGATTAGAGTTTTCCTTCTAGGACGGTTGCCATAAGGCTAGAGAGCCCATCCTGCCCTTTGACGCTCTTTGTCAGACCCTTCGGTTTTGACCTGTCTGGCATGGGAGACCCTACCGGTGGCTATTATGCCACTGCCAGCATACCTCAAAACATCATTAGGGTACGCAAGCCTCTCTCCTACGACAAGGGGGCGTCAAGAGAAGGAAACTCTAATCAAACCTACGACCCGAGGACCTCGCTGCTAAGTCCATGCTTGCAAGGCCACAGCAGATGAACCTTTGGTTTAAAGGGTGAAGCCAGTTCTGTGCATGTTGCACTCCACCAGAAAAATCCATTGCACAGGCTCGAAGGACAAATCCAGTTCCAAAAAAGCCCTGTAGCGATAGGTGAGGGACGAAACAGCAGGTGTAAAGATGCACTGGAAGGCGCAGACCCAACCCTGCATGCAGGCGGTTCAGGACTTTGGTTGCTCAAGGCTGACCCGGGAGATGACAGTCTTGTTTGGCAGCATCCTGAACGAGACCTTCTGCTGTGCTTTCTGCAACCGGACTTGTTTATCTCAGATTGGCCTTTTGAGTCAGCAATGCGCTTGCAGAAAGTGCGGGATGAGTCCTTCCTGAATCTTCGTTCGCGAAGGGAAGCCGGAGGAGGAGGAGGAACTGTGGTGATCGCATTTCTGGAAATGCCCATTTTCCTGAAGGGCCCAGGAAATCTATTTTGGATCTGTCTTCTTGGAACCATATATATTTTATTGTGCTCTGTTGTTGTTGTTGTTGTTGTGTACTTCACACCACTTCTGACTTATGGCAACCCTAAGGTGAAACTAACGTAGGGTTTTCTTGGCAAGATTTGTTCAGAGGGGTTTTTGGCTTTGCTGTCCTCTGAGGCTGAGAGAGTGTGACTTGCCCAAGGTCACCTAGTGGGTTTTCATGGTGGAGTGGGGATTTGAACTCTGGTCTCCAGAGCTGTAGTCCAGTGCTCAAACCACTATACCAGGCTGGCTCAATAACTGCACCACACTATCACTTCTCAATTCACCCTTAACTCCAGATACGGTAATTTATGAACAAGTTTAAAAGCACCAGCTGCAGAACAATTCTATGAGCTTCTTTTACGGCTTCTTTTCCTCCACTGTAAGATGACATTTTGATTTCTGAATACTGTATCTCAGTCATCCTCTGGATTGCTCCGCTTTTTGAGCATCCTGCATATTAACGGTTTGGTATTGTTGTGTGCCTTCCAGTCATTTCTGACTCATGGTGACCCTAAGGCAAACCTTTCACAGGCGAACCCCTTATGAACAACCCCCTCTCCAGAATCAGTGCAACACTCGAACCTATACACCACTCTGGCTCTCTCTAGGTGGGAGACAAAGGTACAAATTCTTCATTTTTGGGGGCCTTGGCTCCAGGCAAGAGAGAAGGACTGGTGGAAATGAATGCACAGCTGTGACAGACGGATCCCCTCTCCAGGTTGGCCCAGCAGTTCCAGCCTTTGGGCTCCAGTCACTCACCTTGCCCCTTTCCCCCTCAAGAGCCTCCCTGGTTCAGGTACTTGGGGCTGTGTGGACCAGTGGATGTGTTGTTCTGTAGGTTCACTGTGGTAAGTGTGACCAGACTGTATCAAAACTCAACAGGAACACCCAGACACAATTGTAAAAAAGAATAAACAAGTAGAAGTTTATTAAAACACATTTAGATCACACATTAACCCCTGAACTATTTAATCATTCGCGGTTCCCCAAAACCCTATTCAGTCCTTCCCCTTGGCTGACGGTCCTATCTCTAGTACAGCTTTTCCCTATCTGTAGGCCATCTTTCTCCTACCTCTCTGCAATCTTTTCCCTGTTTCTAGGCCATCTTCTTCCTACTGTCTATCCTCCTTTATGGATTTGAAACATGGGTCACCTATCGCCACCACCTACGACTCCTCGAGCGCTTTCATCAATGCTGTCTACGCACAATCCTAAATATACACTGGACTGACTATGTGACGAATGTTGCTGTCCTTGAACAAGCAGGGATCACCAGCATTGAGGCCATGATATTGAGAACACAGCTGTGCTAGGCAGGGCACGTTTCTAGGATGTTGTTTCAGGGAGTTCTTGTATCGCCTCCCAAAAATACTACTCTACGGTGAACTCGCCACAAGTCAGCGTAAGAGGGGCGCTCCAAAAAAGCGATACAAGAACTCCCTGAAACAACATCTCAGGCTCGGCCAAATTGATCACCAACAGTGGTCCGCCCTGGCCTCACATCGGGAGGCATGGAGACGCACTATCCACAATGCTGCAGCCTTATTTGAGAACTCACGCCGAACAAGTCTTGAAGAGAAACGACAACGCAGAAAGAATCACAACCCAAAAACATCACCCAAGGAGACCTTCTGCTGTGCTTTCTGCATCCGGACTTGTTTATCTCAGATTGGCCTTCTTAGTCATCAGCGCACTTGCAGAAAGTGCAGGATGAGTGTTTCCTGAACCTTCGTTTGCGAAAAAAAGCCAGAGAACATAGTTTTATTGCATTTCTGCAATATAACTACAGAGCTTTACAGTTACAAAAGATAAATGGTGATTTAGAATCTTGGCCATATTCATAGAATCATAGAGCTGGAAGAGGCCACAAGGGCCATCCAGTCCAACCTCATTCTGCCATGCAGGAACACAAAATCCAAGCACTCCTGACAGATGGCCATCCAGCCTCTGTTTAAAAGCTTCCAAAGATGAAGACTCAATTCAAAGTTACCATGTGGTGCCATGGCACATGTTGGTGTGCACGCTCGTGGAAGTGCATATACATGGCACGTTTACCACTGATCAATAAGGCCTTTGACAAGGTTCCCCATGACATTCTTGCAAACAAGCTTGTAAAATGTGGGCTAGACAAGTTAACTGTTCAATGGATTTGTAATTGGTTGACAGGCCGAACCCAAAGGGTGCTCAGCAGTGGCTCCTCTTCGTCTTGGAAAGATGTGACCAGTGGGGTGCCACAGGGTTCTGTCCTGGGCCCAGTGCTATTCAACATCTTTATCAATGACTTGGATGAGGGAATTAGGGGCATACTTATCAAATTTGCAGATGACACCAAATTAGGAGGAGTAGCTAATACCCTAGAGAACAGGATCAACATTCAGAATGACCTGGATAGACTGGAGAGCTGGGCCAAAGCTAACAAATTGAAATTCTATACGGAGAAATGTAAGGTACTGCACTTAGGGTGAAAAAATGAAATGCATAGATATAGGATGGGGGAGACCTGGCTGAATGAAACTACATGCGAAAGGGATCTAGGAGTCCTAGTAGACCACAAGTTGAACATGAGCCAACAGTGTGATGCAGCAGCTAAAAAGGCCAATGGGATTTTGGGCTCCATCAATAGAAGTATAGTGTCCAGATCAAGGGAAGTAATAGTGCCACTCTATTCTGCCTTGGTCAGACCTCACCTAGAATCCTGTGTCCAGTTCTGGGCACTACAATTCAAAAAGGATATGGACAAACTGGAGCGTGTCCAAAGAAGGGCGACTAAAATGGTAAAAGGTCTGGAAACGATGCCTTATGAGGAGAGACTTAGGGAGCTGGGTATGTTTAGCCTGGAAAAAAGATGGTTAAGAGGCGATATGATAGCCCTGTTTAAGTATTGGAAGGGGTGTCACGTTGAGGATGGAGCAGGCTTGTTGACAGTAAGAACTTTTTGACAGTAAGAGCTGTTCAGCAGTGGAATGCACTCCCTCAGAGCATGGTGGGAGTCTCCTTCCTTGGAGGTCTTTAAAGAGAGGCTGGATGGCCATCTGTCGGGGATGCTTTGATCGTGATTTCCTGCGTGGCAGGGGGTTGGACTGGATGGCCTTCGTGGTCTCTTTCAACTCTGCAATTCTATGATTCTATGATTTTTGTGCTTTGCCTCAGGTGTTTGTTGCTCCAGACTCTTTTGTGAAGTCTTCCAAATGCACTATATGCCTTTGTTAATCTGTGATCGATCTCTTTGTCAGTCTTGGCATCTGAGGAGATGATGCTTCCCAGGTAGGTGAACTGCTGAATGGACTTGAACACAGATTTGCTGACGGCAATGTGTGGATGGTGGTGTTCGTCCTGTGGTGCAGGCGGGTAAAGAACTTCTGTTTTCTTCAGGTTGACTTCCAGCCCAAACAGTTCTGCAGCTGCTGCGAAGCAGGATGTTAGGCGCTGCAGAGCTGCTTCTGTGTGGGCAACAAGGGCAGCATTATCAGTGAAGAGCCGCTCACGGACTAGATAGTTTACAGTGTGAGCCCTCAGACGGCTTAAGTTAAACAAGCTACCATCAGTACAGTAACGTATATATATGCCGCCGTCGTCTTCTTCAAGCTCTGCCGTAGCCCTTTGGAGCATCATGCTGAAGAAGATTGTAAATAAAGTTGGAGCAAGAACACAACCTTGCTTCACTCCATTAGTTATTAGAAAGGGCTCTGAAAGAGCATCGCCATATCTGACTTGACCCTGCTGGCCCTCGTGTAGCATGATAATCATTTTAAGGAATTTGGGGGGACATTGTAGTCTTTCCAGGATCTGCCACAGACCTTTTCTACTCATGGTGTCGAAGGCTTTGGTGAGGTCAACAAATGTTACATAGAGACCCTTGTTCTGCTTTCTACATTTCTCTTGCAGTTGTCTAAGGGCAAATACCATATCTGTAGTACTCCTATTGGCTCTGAAGCCACATTGGCTTTCAGGAAGAAGTTCTTCTGCGATGGCAGGAACTAATCTGTTCAGGAGTATCCTTACAAGGATTTTTCCAGCAATAGAGAGCACTGTTATGCCTCGATAGTTTGAGCAATCAGATTTTGCTCCTTTTTTCTTGTACAGGGTGATGATGACTGCATTTCGGAGATCTGATGGCAGTTCCCCTTTCCCCCAGCAATTCACAAGGAATTCGTGGAATTTATCGTGGAGTGCAAGGCCTCCGTGTTTCCAAACTTCAGGTGGGATTCCATCAATCCCAGCTGCCTTGCCGTTTTTCATCTGCTGTATGGCCTTAAGGGTCTCTTCCAAGGTGGGAGCTATCTCCAATTCATTTTTCATTGGTTTTTGTATCATATGTTGGATAGCTGAGCCTTGGACTACTTGGTTGGCACTAAAGAGACTTTGAAAATGTTCAGCCCATCGATTCAGGATGGAGGCTTTATCAGTAATTAATGTTTGACCATCTGTACTGTATAAGGAGCTTTGGACCTGATAAGTAGGTCCAAACACTGCTTTAAGAGCTTCATAAAATCCTCTATGATCACCCAGATCTGTACAGCGTTGTGTCTTTTCTGCTATATTGATCCACCACTTGTTCTGCATGTCTCGGAGTTTTTGTTGAAGTTTACTACATGTGAGGCGGAAAGCTGCTTTTCTTACATGGCAGGTTGGCTGGGCGAGGTATGCCTGGTGAGTAGTTCTCTTCTTTGCCAACAGCTCCTGGATCTCTTGGTTGTTTTCATCAAACCAGTCTTGATTTTTCTTGTGGGAGAACCCAAGGGATTCTTCTGCAGACTGGAGGATACTGTTTTTGGTATGTTGCCAAAGCACTGTAGGGGAAGGATCAAGTTGTCTCTCATGGTAGCTTGGTGAAGATTGTTGACTTGGAGTCTCTTCTTTAAGATGCCACCCCTCTTCGGTTTGAACTTAAGATGAAGATTTAGTTTACATCTGACGAGGCGATGATCTATTTGGCATTCTGCACTGGGCATCACTGGGGTATGACGGACATCGCGAATGTTTCTCTGGTGGACTAGAACATAGTCAATGAGGTGCCAATGTTTGGATCAGAGATGCATCCAGGTTGTCTTCAAGCTATCTTTCTGCTGAAAGATTGTGTTTGTAATAGTCAGCTGCTGTTCTGCATAGAACTCTAGCAGGAGGCATCCATTATCATTGCAATTTCCAACACCATGCTTGCCTAAGACACCTTTCCAGGCTTCAAAGTTCTTTCTGACTCTAGCATTGAAGTCACCAAGGATAATAATTTTATCTTCTACAGGGACTTTT
This sequence comes from Gambelia wislizenii, assembly GCA_030847615.1. Classification (NCBI taxonomy): domain Eukaryota; kingdom Metazoa; phylum Chordata; class Lepidosauria; order Squamata; family Crotaphytidae; genus Gambelia; species Gambelia wislizenii. The sequence continues at coordinate 494,113,873 of JAUMIR010000001.1, read as the reverse complement.
TGTATCAGTTGGCATAGGTCTGTGTAGAATTTGTCTTTCTCTACAGGGTTGGCTTGCATAGTTGGGGCATATATACTGAAGAGAACAACATGTGGGAGGTGTAAGGAAATAATGCGATTAGAGTGTCTTGTTGGCAAGGTTTCGAGTTTGGAGGCAATGGAGTTTTTAATCATGAAGCCTACTCCTGAAAGATGTTTTTCAGTTTTGGGTTTGCCAGACCAGTAAAGTGTGTAGCCAGCGCCATGTTCTTTAAGGCTGCCTTCCTCATGGAAGCGAACTTCACTAAAAGCAGCGATGTCAATATTAAATCGTGATAGTTCATGGGCTATTAGGGCAGAACGATGCTCAGGCCGTCCACTATCTTCAGAGTCTTGCATGGTTCTGATGTTCCAGCATGCAAGTCTCAGTTTATTTACACCTTTGGAGGCTGGTGTGTGCCTTTGTTTCTTTGCCTTGGTTTGACCGCATCAGAAGATTCCCGTTGGCCACGGCCAGCCAACCAGGTAGTTGGGGATGAGCTTTCGTTAGGCCACCTTTTCTAGGCCCCTCTCCATATGGAGCAAGCAGTGCTCTCCTTAAAAAAGGCTGCTTGGTCGTTCAGGATGCTGCCGAACAAGACTGTGATCTCCCAGGTCAGCCTCAAGCGACCAATGTCCTGAACTGCCTGCATGCAGGGTTGGGGCTGCGGCTTCCAGTGCATCTTTACACCTGCCGGTTTCGTCCCTCGCCTATTGCTACAGGGCCTTTTTGGAACTGGATTTGTCCTTCGAGCCTGTGCAATGGATTTTTCCGGTGGAGCGCAGCATGCACAGAACTGGCCTCACCCTTTAAACCAAAGGTTCATCTGCCGTGGCCTTCCAAGCATGGACATAGCAGCGAGGTCCTCGGATTGTAGGTTTGATTAGAGTTTCCTTCTCTTAGATGGTTGGACGAGCACCTTACAGGGTTGGACGAGCACCATCTGCCCGGGTTTGGGATTAGAGTTTTCCTACTCCTAGGATGGTTGCCACAAGGCTAGAGAGCCCATCCTGCCCTTTGACGCTCTTTGTCAGACCTTTCGGTTTTGACCTGTCTGGCATGGGAGACCCTACCGGTGGCTATTATGCCACAACCAGCATAGCTCAAAACATCATTAGGGTACGCAAGCCTCTCTCCCACGACAAGGGGGCGTCAATGGAGAAGAAAACTATGTTAGTGAATTAAAAAAAAATAATACTATGTTAGTGAATTAAAAAAAAAGGTGCATATCTGGGCACCAGCAAGAGTATTTTGATGCACATCGGGTGCTTCTGATGTATACTGAACACTTCTGATGCTCATTGGGCACTTGTGATTCATACTGGACATTTGTAATGCACATTGTGCACTTGTGAGGTGCATCAGGCACTTGTGATGCACATTGGGCACTTCCGATGCGCATCAGACACTCCTGTTGCACTCTGGCACTCTGGCACTCCCTAACCAGTGTCATGAATCTCATTGGGAGTGCCCCAATGCACATTGGGGCCATTTCACTGTGGGGCCATGGTTCATCAGTCACCCAATGGCTACCATTGTGCAATGGATGCCCATACATTGCAACATCACAACAGCCTCTAAGTGAATCCCAGCCACAGTTGTAAAGGAAAGACAATAAAGAAACAGAGCTTTTCAAAAAGGACAGGTAGGTATCTTGGTCCCATCTCAGTCAAGCAAGTTTCTACCAAACTTACCTGTAAATCATCAGAATACAAGCTGTTTTAAAGAGACCATGGCCAAAATCTTGCATCCAGGTTAGATAATGTTAATCTCTGCATGCAGAGCCATGCATTAATTGTGCTATAGAGCTCTTGCACTGAACAGCTGCATTGTGCAATTGAACCAAGAGAGCAAATGGGAAACCCAATGCGCAACCAAATGCACACCCATGGTCAATGTACAATGTAGCTGGCATACACAATGGCACCCCACGTGCAACTCAGCTTCTGCAATCTTGAACTGAACATAACTGGTTCCATACTGGACAAAAATGTCCAACTGGTTCTGTAGAGCAACATACACTTACATAAGACACAAACAGGATTCGTGCCAATGCAATATCTCTCAGTCCTTTAAAAGTCTGCTCTCACCATTATGCTATATGGCCTGTGATAATTAAGGTGTGTATGCTTACAGTTGAATTTTCCTCCACCAGCAAAAGAACAGAAACATGGAAATGTGAGAGTGGCTTTGCTGGATCAGACCAATGGACCATCTAGTTCAGGATTCTGCCCAGTGGCCACCCAGATGCTCATGGAAAGCCCACACAAAGGATGTGGATGTAATCCAACCCTCCCTCTTGCATCCTCCAGTGACTGGTACTGAGAGGCACCATGTCTCTGATAGTGGAGAGATAATATATAATGGCCATTGATAGTGCAAATCTCCAGGAATTTGGCTAATCCTCTTCTGAAGTGGTCTATGTTGGTGGTCATTGCCACATTTCCAGGCTGTAAATGTCATAGTTTATGCACAGCACGAAAGCATTTACTGGTATCCTGAGTTCTTCCTATTGCCTCTCCTGAATCTCCCAACATTTTACATCCTCATGCTGTTATCAGTGTGTGTGCGTGTGTGTGCCTTCAAGTCGCCTGTCAACTTACAGGGACCCTATTAATTTTTCCTAGGGTTTTCTTAGGCCAGGAATACTCAGAGGTGGTTTTGCCAGTTCCTTCCTCTGAAATATAGCCTACAGACCCTGGTATTCATAAGTAGCCTCCCATCCAAGTATTAACCAGGGCTGACTCTGCTTAGCATCCAAGATCAGATGGGATCTGGTGCTGTTGGGGTATTTAAGGTACCAAGTAGTTAATCCAAATTGCACAGTTATAAGATTTTGTTAACATGTCAACTGCTATGTTTCCATCTTAAGGAATCCTGGGATTTGCAGTTTGGTGATGTATTTACAGTTATTTTTAGAAAGGCAGTAGAGGTCTCTAGTAGACAATTCAGAGGTTTCTAGCAGACAAGTTACAAATTCCAGGATTCCATAGGATGGAGTTGTGACAGTTCCAGCGCTATCAAACTGCTGTAGTAGTGTAGTGTAGATGGAATTCTCCATTCTCCCCACCATGCATAATTTTATAGACCTCTATCATGTTCTTTTCTGCCTGCCCCCATGCCTTCTTTTTAAACTAAAAACTCTCCAAATGTTGTGACATTTAGTCTATGCGTAAAGGTTTATAGAAACAGAAGGGAAGAATAAATCACCAGGAACATGACACACCAATAGAAGTGCTACAATCTACAGAGACAGAATCGACTTTAGTTCTAACTAAAATCTGCCGACAAATATGGAAAATAAACAGTGGCCCACAGATTGGAAATGATAAATATATATTCCCATCTCCAAAAAAGGAGACACAAAAGATTGCAGTAAACTACAGGACTATTTCACTAATTTCCCATGTAAGCAAAGCCATGGTCAAAATTTTGCAGCAAAGACTTGTACCATATATGGAGCAAGAAATCCCAGATGTTCAAGCAGGGTTCAGAAGAGGAAGAGCCATTAGGGTTCATATTGCAAACATATCCTGCATAATGGAGTGTACCAAAGAATTCCAAAAGAAAACCAGCATGTGCTTTATAGATTACAGCTAAGCCTTTGATTGTATAGATCATGAAAAGCTATGGACTGCTCTTAAAGCAATGGGTGTACCACAACATTTGATTATCCTGATGCATAACCTCTACTCAAGACCAGAGGCTACTATTAGACCAGAATATGGAGAAATTGAATGGTTTCCAATCGGAAGGGGGAATCAGGCAATGCTGCATCCTATCTCCCTGTTTGTTCAACTTGTATGCTGAAAATATCATATTTAAGGCAGGACCAGACTTGGAGGAACGAGGAGTGAAATTCAGAAGTCTCCTCCTTCTTTTTCCCCACCCCTCACCCCATTTTTTTTTAATTCTAAGAAAGTTACCCAAAGAGGTGGGGGGAGTCCATGGGGAGCCCACCCATGAACTATTATTAGCTGGGGGAATTATTCTTAGCTCAAATGGAATGCTGCGAGAGGTGGAAAGCATGGGGATCTTTTCACCTGTGTATACCAACCAGCACTAACTGCAGAGAACTCCAGGTTAAAATGAAATAAAATGTTTTTATTGGAAATAACACAAAAAGCATTCACACACGCAACGCACACCCGCAAGAACCACACAAAGCTATCAAAGAGTTTAAGGCAGAAAGGTAGCATAGAGGAATAGAGTCGGGAAACAGGGCGATAGCTATCAGCCTTGAAGAGGAGTGGATTACTCAGACAGAAAACTGAGGGGGCACTGGAAATTTCTGGGGGTGTGCTGGGAAAAAGAGTGGCCAGGTTGTCCACAGTGGCACACTTTGCTATTGTCTAGGCTGGGGTATTTATAACCCATTTTGTGCCTTGAAGATGCATTTTGGCTACAACAACGGCTAAATTATTCTTCCACGGGAGGAACAAAGGAGAGTGAGACTCCATTGATTGTCTTAGATTGCTGGGAGATAGGAACTAATGGGTTTATAACAACCTCACATTGCAGGACAGCAGGGGATACAAAGGGTGTTTCCTGGGGATTTGGGGTTGTGTAGGGCACTTATTTGTTTGTTTGGATGATTCATTGCTAAGGTGCCCAGGAAGGGATTAGCACATACCTCCCTAATGAGTTTATTTACTTGGAATCTCCATATAATCCTATGTTGGGGTAGTTTGGATCGCCCTGGTCTACTAGACCCCTTCAAATGTGCCCAATACAGTATTTCCAATTATGAGATATTACAGGGAGGAGGTAGTAGGGCATGGTAACAAGAACAACCCTGTGAAGTATGTTAGGCTGAGAAGCTGCAATTGGCTCGAGGTACCACATGAGTGTTACATTATGGGCAAGACAGGATTTGACCTGCACTGGGCAGAGGAGGTGGGTGTGACTACAGAATTCAGGCAGCAGATCAGAGAGAGTGCTGTAATTCTGAACAGGTCTGATAAAGGCATTTTGATTTTAGAATAATGAATTATATCATATTGGGAGCTAGTATGGTATAGTGATTTAAGTGTTGGACCAGCGTGTGAATCCTTGCTTGGCCATGGAATCGCACTGGGTGATCTCAGGCAAGTAGCATTCTCTCCATCTCAGGGGAAGGCCATGGTAAACCTCCTCTGAACAAATCTTGCCAAGAAAACCTCATTATAAGTTTCCATCATAAGCTGGAAATATTACCTACACAGACACCCCTGCCCCATATCTGTAACAATTGGCAATATTTAATAATTTGGCCAAATGTGGCCTTCCACAAAGTATGGCCAGTAAACTGGGGACTCTCAAAAACCAGGAATCCCAAAAGACTAGTGCTGAGACTCAGTCAGGTATGCACTAAGGAGGGGCTGGCCCAAATTCCAAAGACAGATAATTTGCAAGGCAACTTCTTGCTTGAACATCTGGCTAATCCCATCAGCCTAAGCTGAGATACTCAAGTTTGTAAAGAGCCCTCATACCATTACCTTCCCCCAAACAAAGAAGGTTGCTTCCTCTATTCAATTACAAAGTATCCATACATTATGGTAGTTAGCACATCCAGAGTGTCTGTTGTCTGACCTTGAGAACCGTCAAGAAGCAGTGTCTTTCACTCTAAATCCCATCCCCTGAAGGGTATTGTTGGGTATATAAACCCCTTCAAAACCTCACTCAAGTGTGCACAGTTTCTTTGCTTCTGGACTCCATGTCAGACTGTGTCACCGTTCCAGTTCTGGGACACCCACTCTGCTGGTTTCCTTCACGACTTCAAGTCCCCTGATCAGTATAGTATCACCTGAAAACAACCTCCCTTCTCAATTCCTCTATCCCAACCCTTCCTACTAGGCTTGTGTAAATGCTTGAAGCTTGAGTGTGAATGTTGTTATTATTGTTTCCTCAAATAAAGACCAATTAATTGTACTATCTAGCTTAACGTCTCCTCCTTATTACCAGTATTCATAGGTTAAAAGATCCAGCTCTCTCTTGCCTCCTCTTGCATAGCCAAAGCTGAGTATATTAATTCTCCAAATTAATATTAATATTTGAAGGGTCCCTAAAACTCCCGAGCATTTAGGCACACAACATATTATATTTATTGTTAACCATGCTGCGTACACATATGCACATGCATGGAGAATTGTATTTATTTATTTTTTCCTTCCCCCCTACCCAGGGAACATAAATTCCAGAGTTTCTCTGCTTAAAACAGTAGTTTAGTGTCTTCTTTTTCCTCGTTAATAACTTTCCTCCCTCTTTTTGCCTGGCTGCCCTGACCACACTCTGAGGTTGCTTGGAGACACAGGTCCAAGTTTTCATCTGTGAAATCTTGGAGCATGAGGGATCTCCTCTTAGGATACAGAAAAGGCTTGCAGCAACAAATTCCTTATCACAGTTGTGACAGGGGATAGGAACAAGAGGTACTGGAAATATATCTCACCCACACAACAATACCCAAGACGCAATCTATTGGCTCCCCATCTACAGTGACAGCATTCGAGAAGAAGGGGAGGGCTAGGCTGGTGAAAGAAAGGAAATAAATTCCAAATAAATTCCAAGGCAATTACTCCAAGGACCCTGTAGTGATGTCAGAGTCTTTGGGGCAAGCCCTCACCACCATATCAAAGCAGTCTTAGAAGATTAGTAGATGCCCTTAATATGGCATGACAACAACACCAGAAGTTTGCCAAAGGGATTTATTTTCAGATGATGTCATTCCTGAGTCGTCTTGCCCCTGTGCTCATTTCATTCTGCCATTGCTCCTTTCTATTCATGGGCTAAGCCGTGAATAGATTGCCCATTCTGTTTCTATGACGAAATGATGGGCGAGGGAAAAGGTGCCCCGTTATAATGGCGCAATGCCAGCATCAGTGGGAGATCCGTGCCAAACATGTCTGGGTGCGATCGGGAAATCCAAGTCAGGGACACACTTTTTTGTACCCTCCCGGTGTTACTTGTAAACCTTTTAAGTATGTATAGGTGCTTGGTTTTATCTTTTAAAGTGTATTTTCTCTTTTACTTTTGAATTTCCCGTGCACTTGTCCTCTTGCGAGAACGGCCCGGGATTTCAACAAGGAAGTGAATGCAGCTCTGTGAGAGCTGAATTCACTCCTGGGCTGCTGAGCAGAGGGGAGGACGCGGCAAAGGTAGGTGTGTGAAACTTTTCGTTCTCATGCTGGGACGGGATTGGGACGGGGTCAGGAGAAGAGATAGCAAGGCAGGGATGCTATTTTTGTCCCTGTCTGATAATCTCCTTAGAATCACAGAATCATAGAATATTAGAGTTGGAAGGACCACAAGGGCCATCTAATCCAGCCCCCCACCATGCAAGGATATACAACTATAGCATTCCTGAAAGAGTGCTGTCCAACATCTGTTTAAAGACCTCCAAGGATGGAGACCCACGACCTCTAAGCCTGTCCATTCCACTGGTGAACAGCTCTAACAGAAAAAAAAATCTTCCTAATGTCTATGTGGAATCCCTTTTCTTGTTATTTGAAGCCATTGGTTCATGTTCTAGTCTTTGGAGCAGCAGAAAACAAGCTGGCTCTCTAGAGACTATGATATGGAGCAACAGATTCAAATTCCAGGAAAAGAAATTCCACCTAAACATTAGGATAGTGGTTCCCAAACTTTGGTCCTCCAGGTGTTTTGGACTTCAACTCCCAGAAGCCCCATCTAGCTTGCTCAAAGGTCAAGAATTCTGGGAGCTGAAGTCCAAAACACATGGAAGACCAAAGTTTGGGAACCTCTGTTTTAGGAAGAATTTCCTGATGGTAATAGCTGTTGGAGGGTGGAATACACTGTCTGGGAGTGTGGTGGAATCTTCTTCTTTGGAGGTTTTTAAACAGAGGCTGGGTGGCCATCTGTCGAGGGTGCTTTGATTGTGTGTCCCTGCATGGCAAGCGGTTGGACTAGATGGCCCTTGGGGACTCTTCCAGCTCTACGATTCAATGGAGATTATCAGATGGTAAAAATATCCCAGGATAGGAACGACAGGAGATCACTAAAAGGCTTACCTTTTAGATGACATCATCTCTGTCCTGGGATGATCCTGTTCTGCTCCTGTTCCCCCCCTGCTTCCTCTTATTCATGGAAAAATCCATGAATAAGAGGCCCATTCTGTTATTATAACAGAACAACAGGCAAGTGAACAGGAGCCCCGTTGTGCTCCCAGGATGACAACTGGCTGTGATGTCACTGGGAGGTCCATACTGGACACTTCCAGGTGCGATACGGATGACAAGGTAAGTTAACCCCCTTTTCCCCTCTCCCCGGGTAGCTTTTTTTTAAAATGGGGTTTTGTGGTTGGTTTTGAGTTTTGACAGCTGGGGGGGGTATTTTTAAATTTGCCGCCCATGAGAACGGCCGGGATTTCAGTTATGATGATGGCTGCATTTACACCTGGATAGCAAAGGGAGGGGGAGCCTCTTCCTGCCGCAGAATTAAGGTAGGTGTCTGAAACTTTTTCCTTTATTCCATGGCAGGAATGGGAATGGAACGGATGGGAGGTAGCGGGATAGAAACAGACCCCAAGGGTCCGTCTGATAACCTCCTATGATCCTCTGCATGACATCCCTCCAGATATTGAAAGAAGGTGGTCATGTCATCTCATCCTGTATGCTTTGAAAAGCACAGGGCCTTCAGAGCGGGAGAACCATGCACAGGACAGCGGAGGGTGGCCAGAAGGAATGAGAGGAAGTAGAGAAGACATATGGCACAGAGGCCTCACTCCTCTGGTCTCCCTTCTCTACATTCCTAATCCTTTGGCTTTTTTGCCAGGCCCTTACAGCTGTTCGGTCCTCACCCTGAGCCAAAGGCCTCTTGTTTATCTTCCCAGCCTCCTCGTAATTCTTTCAGGTCTAACAGCAAAGGCTCTTCAGCTGCTCTTCAGCAAAAGCCAGATGCTGCTCTGCCCTCCCCCACCTCCTAGGATGTTTCCTGGAAGCAGGAGAATGTTTGAGAATGTTAACTTGTGAGACTACAAGTCCCACAATCTCTCCCCATGGTTGCTGGGGTTGCCAGGTCAGGCCTACCCTACTGTGGTTGTTGCCTGCCTTCAAACCATTTCTGAACATCCTGGGTTTGTCTATATGAGGCAATAAAAAGTGGACTGATGCACACTGATGCCAATTTGCAACAGATTTCATTTGTCTCAATGATTTTTTTTTTATCAAGATCAATGGCATGGGAAGCGATCCGCATTCGTTGTTCGAACAGGCATGCCTGCGAATCAGGATGGCGGGCATGAATGAATTACTTGCATTTTTATTGTCACCAGTTGCCGCCGCAGAACAGTATTAAAAAAAAAAAAAAGAAGCACATCCAAGGTTCAGAAGCTCAATATTCCGCTTAAAGAAATAGGGGGAAAAAAAAGAAGAAGAAAGGCTGTTTCATCGCCTCAGCGCATGATCGCTATGTTGAAAATCCAACATGGCGGTTTTGGATGCTTACCTTGGTAGCAAGCTCCGCCCCCTTCACACATCCAACCAATCAGCTTTCCACTTCCACTCTTATTGGGAATGCGCATCAAAGTGAATAGTTGTCCCAACAAGCGGGAATGTGCATTCCCTATGGAGCTTAAATATATATGGGAAAAGCCATGAAGACTTTTCCTGTGAAGTTTTTAGCATTTTTGGCCCCCTTCCTTCTGAATACGGTGGATTGATTCGGGATCTCAATAAGACAAATCGTATTCTCCTCAAATTCTATGAGGAGTATTTTTGCTGTATAGACAACCCCTCTGTTATGGGGTTTTCATGGCAAAATTTGTTCAAAGGAGCATTGCCCTTGCCTTCGTCTGAGGCTGAGAGAGTGGGACTTGCCTAGGGTCACCCAATGGGTTTCCATGGCTGAGCAGGGATTCGAACCCTGGCCTCACAGTGCCCTAGTCCAACACTCAAACCACTATGCCATGCTAGCTCTCTTAGACTACCCTCCCCCTGAGGTATCAGGGCCAAAACTTGAGACCTGCAGATGATTCCTTTGTGATGTCAATAAGCATGTGAAGTTAAACATCAACCACAGCTGCCCAGAGTACCGCACTCAAAATAAAAACCACCAGACTAACAAAGGAGGAAAATAAACATGTGCACACCTTTTGTCCAGTGTGCTCTCACCCTGAGATTCCTTCCTTTTGTCCTGAGAACTGGAGAAGAGGATCCATGCCTGAAACTCAGGACCAGGACCTGAGACCTGGCAACCCAAACAGTGACCCGGCTGGATGGAGGATTTCTGGACCTGCAGCCTTAAAAAGTAGCTTTCTCAAGCTCTGATATTTTTCCACTCCGCAAGGCAAGACTACTGGAAACATATAACAGCCAAGATCCTACCTCAAAGAGTCAGAGTGCAACTTTACTCTCACAGAGTGAAGTGGCAATTGTGCATTGCGACACTGTGCAACTTAAGGTGTGAGCAAATGTGAAATGCATGATTGTAATGTGGGATGTATGTCTGCGTGTGCAATGCACAACAGCACCATGTGCACAGGTACTGCATGAGTTTACTCTGCTTTCACAGCCCTGAACTGAATATGAATCTTGCGCATTGGACAAAAATGTCAAGATTATTCTGTATGGGACTTTTGGCATGCTTAAGTCACTAACAGGATGCCGGCCAATACCATACAGTACAGTATATTTTTCTGATATCTGGTTGTTCAGTTTGCAAAGAGAGCTGTGTTGGCTTGTTTCAGTATAAAAAGGAAGGTGTGTGGGGGGGAATCTAGTAGCATCTTTAAGACCAATATATTTTAGCAAAAGTTGTCATAGGCTTCATTCTATAATGTAAGGTGCATTGGTAATAGTGCCACTTTATTCTGCTTTGGTCAGACCTCACCTGGAATACTGGGTCCAATTCTGGGCACGCAATTCAAGAAGGATATTGACAAGCTGGAATGTGTCCAGAGGAGGGCAACCAGGATGATGGGAGGTCTGGAAGCCATTATGCCCTATGAGGAGCGGCTTAGGGAGCTGGGCATGTTTAGCCTGGAGAAGAGAAGGTTAAGAGGGGACATGATAGCCGTGTTTAAATATTTGTAGGGATGTCATACAGAGGATGGGGCAAGCTTGTTTTCTGCTGCTCCAGAGACTATGGACTTTTTCAGATGATACTTACTGCGCAAGGAGTTCTTGGGAGAGGCATGGTGCTGTTGCGTGGCAGGGGGTCCTTTTCGGACACCGCCATTCCTCTTCTGAAATCATTGGTGTCACTTCTGTGAAGGATTGGAAGCAGCCGCGCCATATTTGGCCATTTTTTACTCACGGGCAACTTCCGTGATTAAAATATGGTATGGCCACTTCCAATCCTTCACGGAAGTGACACCAATGATTTCGGAAGAGGGACGGCAGTGTCCGAAAAGGACTCCCTGCCACGCAACAGTGCCGTGCCTTTCCTGAGACCTCCTTGTGCGGTAAGTAACATCTGAAAAAGTCGTAGGACACGGAGCAATGGGTTCAAACTACAGGAAAAGAGATTCCACCTAAACATTAGGAAGAACTTCCTGACAGTAAGAGCTGTTTGGCAGTGGAATGCCCTGCCTGGGAGTGTGGTGGAATCTCTGTCTTTGGAGGTTTTTAAACAGAGGCTGGATGGCCATCTGTCGGGTGTGCTTTGATTGTTTATTCCTGCAGGGCAAAATGGGTCTGGACTAGATGGCCCTTGTGTTCTCTTCCAACACTATGATTCTAAGTGGAATGAAATCCATGAAAGTCCATTGGAAATAAATCAGTCTTAAAGATGGCACTAGACTCCTTTTACTCCTTTTCATACTATTTATTTAAGCATCTATACACTTTCTCCAAGAAGTGAGTCAGCATCCTCAGAGGCAGGGCAAACTGGTAAAGCAGCATCAGTTACCATTCCCCCCCTCCTGCCAAACAAGTGAGCTTCTGTAGCTCTCAACCATGGGCTGCAACACCCAAGCATGTGCGTCTTCACCAGCCAGCTGCAAAACCTGCCTGACTTTGGAGTTGGCTGCATTTCCGCAGCCAAACTATTTCTCTACTGTTTTCACCTCCAAAGCCATTAGCTAGTAGCCACCAGCTATCAATCCTCATTTGAAGCAGGTGTCTCCCAGCTGTCTGTGTTGGAGATGCATCTCTCGCTAACACAAATCCAGAGGGAAAGATCCTTCCTGCATGGATTTCTAGGAATGAAAAGTGGCAGCACAGTGACTTTCTGGAGCAGCATTATTAGAAATTCGCAGATGGCGGTTCATTTCCCTGTCCATCCATATAGCCATGATCAGCAAAACGGAGCCGTCACATGCAGCTGCAGGGCCCAAGAAAATGCTCAGCGCTCTCTGTGAAAGAGAGCTATTATCAAGGCACGGACACCACCAATCTAGCCACCCGGCCTCTGGATGGGAACGGAATGGTCTCCATCCCACTCATTTTCCATGCAATCGTGGCAGCTGCTATGAGAATAGGAGGCCAGGCCTCTTCTCCCATAATTAGTCCTCCTCTTTTCGCGTCCCCAGGGCCTGAGCAAATCCTTTCGGAGGCAGGAGGGATCTGGAACTTTATCAGTTCTCATGGCTATGAAAATAAAACAAATGACATCCCCCCCCGCAAACTCCCTGTACTCATCAGAACAAATTTGCTCCATGTTCCATCGTTTTCTTCCTTAACTTAAAAAGCCAGATCTTGGGTGGGGGTGGAAATTACAAAGATAAAACTGATTTTTTAAAAATTAATTTTGCTTTTGAATAGAACTACAAATAGCCCTCTAAGAACTTTATGTGCAAACTTTCTGCCTCTCCTTTCAATTCTCCTTCTGGCCATAGTCCCAATTTGCAAAAAATTCCATTTAAGGAAGGTGAGTGGAAGATTGGAAGGAGAAGGAGGCAGCAGCTCTTCCCTCTTTATTTCAGGACCAAAAAAAAAAAAAAAGAGAGAGAGAGAGAGAGAGAGAGAGAGAGAGAGAGAGAGAGAGAGTGAGGTGTTGGGGAGACCTGTGACCGTTTCTCCCAAAATTTTGCTTCAATGTCTGGAGGATCGGATCCTGATTTTGCTACGCTGCTGAGGGAGGCAGGAGGGGACTTGGGGTGATGGGAGTTGTAGTCGAACATGTTGGCAGACACTGGGTTGGGAAGACACTAGAAAGACCAATGGTGCGTGTTCTTATTTAAAATAAGACTTTATTCCAAGCCCTAAGGACTGGAGTCACAGCTCAATGTGAAAGCTCATGCGTTGCATGCAGGAAATCTCAGGTTCAAACCATGGAATCCACGTTTCACAGATGAAAACTGGGATGTTTATGGCCAAGCAATGTCCAAGTGTGATCAAGGTGACAAAAATTATTAATGAAGAAGGGCAGACAAATTAGGAGAGGCTGCAGCAGTTTGCTTTTGCCTCAGCCTCCTGGGAAGGGCATGTTTCCAATCCCTTCTGTCTTCTCCCCCACCCACCACTAATTTAATTAAGTGCAAAGTATTTTTGCACTTTGAACTCAGTTTGCAGCAATTGAAGTATGCTGAGAACAGAGGAGAAAGTGGAAGGATGAAAGAGAATATTTTAAAAGCAGGTGAAAAAAATGGAATGATAGAGAACTGCCCATGCCAAATCAGGACAATTTGGAGGGCATGGACATCTCTAGGAAGGGCTGAGAAATCATAGAATCATAGAATTGCAGAGTTGGAAGAGACCACGAGGGCCATCCAGTCCAACCCCCTGCCACGCAGGAAATCACGGTCAAAGCATCCCCGACAGATGGCCATCCAGCCTCTGTTTAAAGACCTCCAAGGAAGGAGACCCCACCACGCTCCGAGGGAGTGTGTTCCACTGCCGAACAGCTCTTACTGTCAAAGAGTTCCTCCTAATGTTGAGGTGGAATCTCTGTTCCTGGAGCTTGCATCCATTGCTCCGTGTTCCAATCTCTGGAGCAGCAGAAAACAAGCCTGCTCCATCCTCAACGTGACACCCCTTCAAATACTTAAACAGGGCTATCATATCGCCTCTTAACCGTCTTTTTTCCAGGCTAAACATACCCAGCTCCCTAAGTCTCTCCTCATAAGGCATTGTTTCCAGACCTGAATCTACCTCTCGCTACCAACTAGTGGAGACCCACAGATTCAATGGGAACTTGGTTAGTCAGCTTGTGTCAGGATTGGGTGTGCTTGATGTGTGCGTAGCAGTTTCGGCTTAACTTGGGAAAGATAAGGATGCAGCTGAAAAAACCTGCTTGGGAAAAATGGAATGTGTAATGGAATGTGGTCTCAGAGGGTGATGGATAGCCACTGGTTTTGAAGCCCACCAGATTTTGTAGATTGGGAGATGCTTTTAATATAGAGGGTATATGTTAATTTTTATCCTCAGCAACAACCTTGTATGGTATGCTTCTTGGACTTCTGACAATAAAGGTGTTTGTTTTTTTAATGGACTCTGAAACTGTTTGTTCCTTGTGTCTGGGGATGCTAGTACATGACAGCATGTATATCACTTATTTTACAGGCCTACACTAATTTGTTTGCTTGATTATTTAAGGCAGGAGTGGGAAACTTAGTGGGGCTATGGGCAAATTCCCCCCAGCTCCACCTGAGGACTGTACCCCCCTCTCAAAATGCCAACAGGAAATGATGCTGTGTCACTTCCACTTGTCTTTTAAGATGGGTTGCAGAAGAAAATTGAGATATTTGGGAGTAGTGAAGGGTTGTAGGGTGCTTGTATGGACAGGGTGAGGGTATTTGCATGTGTTTGCACATGTTGGTGGAGCTTCTATGTGGTTTGGGGGCAAAAATTGCCTCTAAATCATACATTTTAAAAAAAAATAGGGGTGGAGGGCTCCAGAGGCCAGGAAACTGGCACATGTGGCCCACAGGTCACAATTGGCAGACCCAAGGTTAAGGCATTTATGTACAAGGTCACCCCACCCCTGTATCTGCTGAACCAATATCCACGGTTTCAGTTATCCACGGCTGAAAAAACAGGGACACATACAATAGAGTCATGCTGGAAAATGCCTAGAGAGGCATCCTTTCTAGGAATCGCTAAGTCTTCCAACTCTATGGTATGTTTGTACGAGAAGTCCTTTATTTTAAGAGGGTTTGCTATTATCTGCGTTCTGACTTATAAACAGTAAATCCAGGAATGTATTGCCTGCGGATGGGGTGGTGACCTGTTCTGCCTCTCAGCCTACCAGGGCCCCTGAGGCAGTGTATAAAAGATAAAAACATTTGAAATATTAAATACATAGATTAAAATGTTTAAAACAAAGTAAATATCCTTGGAGGGCACTTGTCAGCTGATCTCAAGGAACAGAAGGCCTGGTGGACCATGGAGAATATTACATTACATTATTGTAGCACTATTATTCCACTTTAACTGCTCTGGCTGCCTTCTGTGGAATCCTGGGATTTGTAGTTTAGGGAGGGGGATTTAGAACTCTCAGCCAAAGAACTCTTAGGCTTCACTAAACTACAAACCCCAGAATTCCATAGGAGGCAGCCAGCGCAGTTAAAGTAGAATAATAGCACTATTAACAGTGTAGTGAGATCAAGTAAGGCAGCTTGCTAATTAAATCGGAGTGGTGAGGACTAGAATCTTGTTCAGAATTCCTGGTTGGTGTCATACGTGTATACATATTTCTCTATAGAAGCGACTGGAAATTTTTGTCTAATGAGGAACTGCCGTATTCCTTTGTAGAAGTGGAGTTGCACACATTGGTGCCCTTGTGCTTGGATTGCACACTGTTGCACATTCGCATCATGCACCATTATCTGTGGGTGGTCATGCATACTGCACACTCTTGCGCATGACATGTCGGGCTTTGTGCATGGAGTTGTGTGCATGTACGTTTTCTTGTGCAACGTCACAATTCATGAATGAAGCAGCTTTACACAAGTGCTGCATCACTCCAAGTTACTCTTTGTCTCCTCGATGTAGGAACTTGGTTTAATTGGTAAAGAAAGGCTCATAACCCATGGTAGCAGAGGCAGCTTGTATACAGGAATCCCCCTTTACAACTGGGACACAAGTGTGTGAATTCAATGTGCTTCTGTTCCATTCCTTAAAAAGAAGAAGAAGAAGAAGAAGAAGAAGAAGAAGAAGAAGAAGAAATTAGGTCCATAACTCAAATCTTCCTCCCTCAGGTCTTCGATTAGGGGCAGCGGATGGTCTCCTACAAATGCAAACGTTGCCCTGCCAAATGCAGAAGAGGGATGGAGCTCAGCCATAACAGCAAAGGGGTGACTTCATTTTGCCTGGGCCTCCTTTCCTCGTGTCATGTGGGGACAGTTCCTGGTTTTGGCAGCATATCATGTTGTCTTACCGAGTCCAATGTTGTCAAGATGTCTCTTTGGGAATAGCAAATTTTATTAAACACTGGAAAGAAAGAAACCCCTGATAACAATGTCAATGCATAATAGAGGTTGCTGGCTGTGCATAATATAATAGCATGACTAGGTTGATACCAGGGCCTAAATTTCTGAAAGGCACCAAATCATGTCTGATCTTGGAAGCAAAGCAGGGTCATCCTGTTACCCAAACTGTGTGGAGTCCGCGGGGATCCAACTAGTGTCTGAATTATAATATGGGGAATTTTTAATTTCGCTCAAGATGGCAGCGAGAGGCCAGGTCCCAGTGGGATCTTTCGACCTATGTATACTGGTAGTAACTAAGGAGACTCCAAGCCAGAGGATTAAATAAAAATGGTTTTTATTGAAAATACTCAAAGGAACACACACATATACGCATACACTCAGGCTTCAAGCAGTCACACAAGGCTAACGAAGAAAGTAGGAAGTATTGGTATAGAGGGATAGAGTTTGGGATGACGGGTTACACTATACCTATTTGAAGAGCAGAGCATTGTGCAGCAGGAGGAGCTCAGCATATTGTTTTGAGGGTCACACAGTAAACCAGCAGCATGGAAGTATGAAGAGGAACTGTAGACAGTTTGGTGACATTTTGGGGTGATATTTATATTTGATAATTCCCCTGAAGGGGTGAATCTGAGTGGAATACAATGTCTGCCGGAGTTTCCCAGGGTTTAGACAATGGATTCTCCGGATGTGTTAATGATCGCTAATGGCTGAAACATTGAACTTGAGTGGTCTCAGGCAAACCTCTATTGTTTTTGGGAGAAGGGAGAGGAAGAACCAGTTTTGCAAGTAAAGAGTACTCAGATACCTTTGACCAGATTAGTAAGTGACTCACTTCCAGAGCTACCCAGGAAGAATTAGCCCATTTCTCCCTAACTAATCAGTTCCAGGGGATTTCACATGTCTTTTAGGTGTGTCTTTTAGGAATTTTAGCAGGCTACTGCCTTAGGTTTTCCAAGCAAACCTTGGCTCCTTGTGTGGGAGGTCCCTGGTCTACCTTTAACCTTGTGAAGTGCCAATTATAAGCCAATATATGAAATACAGCCAATGAGTTATGAGTTATGAAAAGGTGGGGGCTGTCAACGCAGATTACAATTCCTGCTTAGTACTCAGATGGGAGACCACCAATGGAGGGAGCAGGGAAGAGGCCAACCAGATCTCCTGAGGAAGAATGTTCCATAATTTGGGAGCAGCCACTGAAAAAGCTGTTTCCTGTGTCTTCACTAAACATGCCTGTAATGGTGATGGGACTGAGAGAAAACCATCCCTCACAGATCTTAAAGCTTGGGCAGGCTCATATAGGGAGATACGGTCTTTTGGATAGTGTGCACCAAAGCCATGTAGGGCTTTAAAGATCATAACCAGCACTTTGAATTCTGTCCAGAAACAGATCTGCAGTCAGTGTAGCTTTTTCAGCAAGGGGGTTACAACATGCTCTCTTCTCTTCGTTAGTCTCAAAGGTGCTACAAGATCCCTTTGCCTACTTTCCTCTTAACAGTGTACCTTGATGGTAAGACCTGTTTGACAATGGAATGAACTGCCTGGGAGTTCTCCTTTTTTGGGGGAGATGTGTAAATGGCCCCTAATGGCCCCAGAACCTGTCTGATTTTAGAAGCTAAGTAGGGTCAGTTCTGGTTAGTACTTGAATGAGAGACTGTCAATGAATTCCAGGTTCTATAGGTTGTATGTCAGAGGTAGGAACTGGCAAAACCACCTCTGAGTATTCCCTGCCTTAGAAAACCCTATGAAATTAATGAGGTTGCCATAAGTTGACAGGCAAATTGAAGGCACAGATACACACACAAGATCTGACCTTGGTTCCTTTTTCCCATATGCTACAAGCTAGAATTTCCAGAGCTTGGTGAAAGGTGCCTTTTTGGACTGGGAGTGACAGTCCAAAAAGAAGAACCTTCCTCAAGCCCAAAAGTACCACCAAGGAATAACAG
Organism: Gambelia wislizenii; assembly: GCA_030847615.1. Classification (NCBI taxonomy): domain Eukaryota; kingdom Metazoa; phylum Chordata; class Lepidosauria; order Squamata; family Crotaphytidae; genus Gambelia; species Gambelia wislizenii. The sequence goes on along the minus strand of JAUMIR010000001.1, from coordinate 494,095,603 downwards.
GTGCTGTAGGCTGTATTTCAGAGGAAAGAACTGGTAAAAAACACCTCTGAGTATTCCTTGCCTAAGAAAACCCTATGAAATTCATGGGGTCACCATAAGTTGACAGGTAACTTAAAGATGCACGCGCACGCACACACACACACACACACACACATTGATAGACTTTATTATTACGGCAAGTAGCCAGCAGACGCACTGATAGCAGAGGTGTAGTGGTCTGAGTCCAGGAGGCCAGGGTTCAAATCCCTGCCCAGCCATGGAAATTCATTGGGTGACTTTGGGCAAGTCCCACTCTCTCAGCCTCAGAAGAAAGCAATTTAAACAGAGGCTGGATGGCCATCTGTCAGGTGTGCTTTGATGGTGTGTTCTTGCATGGCAGGGGGTTGGACTAGGTGGCCCTTGTGGTCTCTTCCAACTCAATGATTCTATAATTCTAATGGCAAACCCCATCTGAAAAAACCTTGCCAAGAAAATTGAGCCAGCATGGTGGAGTGGCTTGAGCTTTGGACAAAGTCTCTGGGGGGCCAGGGTTCAAATCCCTGCTGGGCCATGGGAACTAACTGGGTGACCTTGGGGAAGTCACACCCTCTCAGCCTCAGAGGAAAGACAACGTCCAACCTCCTTTGAAGAAATCTTTCCAAGAAAACCTTACCCTAGGGTCACCTTAGCTTGGAGCATAAAAGGGAGGAAGGAAGGGGGAGAGAGAGAAGAAAAGAAAAAGAAATGTGGCAGCACCTTTAAGACTGTTTTTTATTTTCACTTGAGCTTTTGTGGCTATAAACCTACTTCTTTGGATGCAGTACAGAGTGATAAGTGCCCGGGTATAAAGCATATTTACATAGCTGTGTGAGTGGGATAGAATATGATAGGATTCAAAAAGAGCCAAATCTTGTCCCTTACACTGGAGTCAACTTGAAGGCGCATAGCAATGGCAACAACAATGAAGAAGGTGATAGAGCTTGGAAAGCTACTTTTTTAAAGGAATTTGTTCCTCTTGCTTGATGTCATGTTTCAAAAATAACTTGTCATTACTTCTTATCATGTACTTAAAAAAAACATCTCACGCCACTCATTGCACAGTACATGGCTTCATCTTTCTTTAAAACAGATTTTTATTAACACACACACACACACACAAAACATAAACACAAACTTATTTTTAAATATATAAAACATACAAACTGATATAAACAAACCTACAAACTTAAAACTAAAACAAACAAACAAAACTACCAATGACTTGCCCCCCCCAACTGATTATATTCCACTAATAAAATTCTTCCAATAAGTGATAATAAAGTCCAGCTTCTACTATTCATCAAAAATCCTACTATTTTAAAAAGCTCAAAGTTGATTAAGGAGAAATCTTTGGTGATTTTTTTTTTTAAATTGAGATTTGTCTATTACTTTTTTGCAACAAAGTAAGGGGTATCTATCAATTTTGGGCTTCATGGTTTCTTTCAAAAGGAATCCTTTAAATGGATTAGAGAATGGAATATCATTTGAAAATCTCTCTCTCTCTCTCTCTCTCTCTGGCTTTTCTTCGCAAACGAAGATTCAGGAAAGACTCATCCCGCGCTTTGTGCAAGTGCGCTGATGACTAAAAAGGCCAATCCGAGATAAACAAGTCTGGTTGCAGAAAGCACAGCAGAAGGTCTCCTTGGGTGATGTTTTTGGGTTGTGATTCTTTCTGCGTTGTCGTTTCTCTTCAAGACTTGTTCGGTGTGAGTTCTCAAATAAGGCTGCAGCATTGTGGATAGTGCATCTCCATGCCTCCCGATGTGAGGCCAGGGCAGACCATTGTTGGTGATCAATTTGGCCGAGCCTGAGATGTTGTTTCAGGGAGTCTTTGTATCGCTTTTTTGGAGCGCCCATCTTACGCTGACCCGTGGCGAGTTCACCGCGATGGTCCTCCATCCTAGAAACATGCCTTGCCCAGCGCAGCTGTGTTCTCAATATCATGTCCTCAATGCTGGTGATCCCTGCTTGCTCAAGGACAGCAACATTCATCACATAGTCAGTCCAGTGTATGTCAAAATGCCTTTTAAAACACTGTTTTAAAAGTAACTCAATGTTGCTGATGACACCCAGAAAGTAGCTTGGACACACTACTTGTAATTTGTTGCTTCTAAGCACTAGGGCAGCAAGATTAATTTAAAAAAAAAAAAAGAATTTGAATGGAGGGCAAGAATTTGGAATAAAAAAAGCAGCAAGGGAAAGGAAATGCTTTAACCTTTCCTGCTTCTCTTCTCCAGATCCCCTCTGCAGCAGCAGATCTGCCTCTAGCTGCTAGCATGCTGGCTGGGGGTATTATGGGAGTTGTAGGACAAGAAGTAATTTTTTGCAACCACTGCTTGTGACTGCTTTTTGTTGTTGTTTTGGAATATTCACTTTTGCACTTTCAGATGTGTCAGCCTACAAGTGCCATCTGCTCAACCCAGAATGGGCAATGTTAGGGGATGATTGGAGATATAATCTAAAACTTTCCCCCCAAATTTTCCCTTCCTCCAACCTACACAGAGAAGAATATGTGCATCTAGCTTCCTGCAGTGTAGCCAGTGGTGACTGATGTCTCCCATGTCAATGGGGTGGGTGGGCAATCTGCTCTGGGTTTTAGTCCAAACTTTAAAGACATTATCCAAGGGGATGACCCCTATTCTCCCACTATAGGTTCGGCAGTTTGGATAATTCTTCTAAAATTCAAAGTAATATCTGGAGTGGATTCCCCGTCCCACGGACATAGAAGCACCAGCCCCTACGGAGCCAAGTCCATTGAAAGGAAGCCAATAAAATCCTAAACAGCACAATACACAAAGACCAATGCAGTCTGCTTCATTGATGCAGCTTCCTTTAAGGGAGCTTTCTATGGTTGCAGCTTTTCTTTCATAGCAGAAATCAGATTCCTTGCACTAAGATTTAATAAATGCAGGCCTGTGTGTATCCTGCCCACTCACCCCCCTGCCTGTTCCTTCAGCCTTTGCACCCCAAAAAAGAATTAATTACAAGTTGCACTAAAATAAAGGGACAGGAAACGTTCCAGTTCTCCCCAGGGCATTTTAAATGGATGTCAAAGGATTGAACTGGTTCCTTAAAAAAAAAAAAAAGTAATTACAAAAGGATGTTCTTTGTGATACTGGGAAACAGCTGGGGATTGTCTGAGTTTCAAGCTCTAGATGGCTGGCCACAAAAGCACCAATTTAAGGAACCGAAAGGCTGCAATTGGGTGCCCATTGTCCCAGGAGTAAGCCCCACTGCCTTCCATGGGAGTTATTGCAGAGTAGACAAGGTATAGGGTTGCCCTGTGATAGAAAAAAGACCAATAAGAATCCTGTCAGGGCCACCCATTCCATTAGGCACAGAAAGCAGTAGCCTCAGGCAGCAAATTATGAGGGTCAGGAGTGGCAATCCCACCCCCTGCCTTTCTTCTTTATCTGCTCCATGTGGTGGTGGTGGTTGTTGTGTACCTTTGCTCAGACTACTACACCATGCTGTCTCCTACTAGTTCCATGCTTCCCAAAATATGCTGAAGGACCACACAGCCAATGTTGAAGTAAAACTTCCCTGTCATTCTAGTCAGCTTCTATACATATAACTGAGGGGTACCATCTTGTCCTTTGCCCCAGGCAGCAAATTATGTGGGTTAACAGTGGCAGACGCACTCTCTAATCCCCATTTCCCCCTGTTCCATGCTCCCCAAAGTAGTGTTCTTCCAGAGTGCCCTTTCCTATTGCTGGTGTTGAGATAAGACTTCACTGCCAATCTAGCCAGCTCCTGTGGACAGACTTAAAGGGTGCCATCTTGTCTTTTGCCTCAGGCAGCAACACATTATAAAGTGCTTGGCCCTAACAGCTGCAGAAATACAGAGAGAGGTGAAGGCAGGTTTTTAGACCTACCCTTAAAAAAAAAGAGAATGCAGGCAGCAGTCCTAAGCAGGCTTACCTATGAGTAAACCATAGTTACTCATAAACCATAATTAGCTAACACACATTGGAAACCACGTAGTGCCTAGCACGCTATAAAGCGGTGTAGATGTGTAAAATGCTATTGCTTAACAATTTGTAAGCCTCTCTGAGTACTGTTGTGGCTGAACAGTGGGGTATAAATACCTAAAAATAAAATAAAATAAAATAAATAAAATAAAATAAAATAAAACCAGCACAAAATCATATTGGTGTTTAGTCACCAGAGTACTTGTGATCCTCTGGGATGCATGCCTTTGGCTGCCATTCTATTTTATTTTTTTGTTGGATTTTTAAAAGTATGGTTATAATGAAAAGCTTGCCTTATTGTGAAGTCGAAGACTTTCACGGCCGGCATCCATAGATTTTCCTTGTTTTTTTTCCGGGCTGTGAGGCCGTGTTCTGGAAGAGTTCTGGAAAAAACCCAAGGAAAATCTATGCTTGCCTTACTGCTGCAAAAATGGGCATGATTGCTACCACATTTTTTAAAAAAATGGCAGTCCTGACTACTTTGTTACCAGCAAGCCCCCCCCCCCTCCTACCCCTGTATCAGCTTTCGACTTCCGGAATATGCTGTGTGGCACATCAGTTGTCCAAACAGGCAGTAATGTGTATTTCCGCACATTAAAATAAAACTTTGGGGAAAGCCGCGTAGGTTTTTCCCACGCAGTAAATGGAATTTTTGGCCCTCTTCCTTCTGAAAATGGTGGAACAACCCCTTAAAAATTGCACAGCTTGAAAAGCCGAGCCCTTGTCAGTTTGTAAAAACCTGGCAGCACAAACATGTTTTAACCTGTCGTCAGAAGGAAAGCAAGGATGGGGCCACCCTGGCCTCTCTGGGGAGGGAGTTTCAAAGTCTGGGAGCAGCCACTGAGAAGGCCCTCTCCCTTGTTCCCACAACACAAGCTTGAGAAGGTGGTGAGACATAGGACTTTATCAGACAAGCCTCTAAAACATTCTCTTGGCACCTTATTTTACATCGTTTTTGTGTCAGCAAAAGAACCCAAAATATCAAATGTTGCCATGATAGTGTGAAAAAGCAGCACCATCCTTCTGTGTTGCCGGGTGCATGTGATCTTGGTGATTCTTGCGAGAAGACGCGAGTGTGCTTGAAAGTCTAAAGACAGCTAAATTTAAAAACAAAATGTATACACAAGCACTGAAACACACTTAAAAATTTGCCTGCAACACAGGGATGTTCATCAAAAGAGAGTCCCATGGTTAGTTTTCCTGCTCCTACCCGGAAGTGTTCTGGTGAGAATCACCCATTGACGTTGGAATCACGCCAGCAGAATGGGGCGCAATTTCACACACTCACAATCATGGCAAAAAAACGCCACGGCCAATCTATTGACGGCTTGGCCCAACAATTAAAAAAGAACATTTTATTTTCAATGCATAATCGCAAAAGCACATCCTTGTCTGGTATTGGCATCCTTTTGCATTGATCACCAACAGTGGTCTGCCCTGGCCTCACATCGGGAGGCATGGAGACGCACTATCCACAATGCTGCAGCCTTATTTGAGAACTCATGCCGAACAAGTCTTGAAGAGAAACGACAACGCAAAAAGAATCACAACCCAAAAACATCACCCAAGGAGACCTTCTGCTGTGCTTTTTGCAACCGGACTTGTTTATCTCGGATTGGCCTTTTTAGTCATCAGCGCGCTTGCAGAAAGCATGGGATGAGTCCTTCCTGAATCTTCGTTTGCGACGAAAAGCCAGAGAGAGAGAGAGCATTCATTAGGCATCGTTATGACACCATATTTTGCCTTATCTGATAAAGTCCATAGAGAATGGCTTCTCCAGATGATCTTAGAGCTCTACTGGACTCATACAGGATGATGCGGCCCTTCAAATAACTGGACCCAAGTGAAAGACCACTTAGAATAAAGCTGCTTCCTTATATTCCTATTAAGTTGACCTCTGTTTGTCCAACCTGTCTTGGGAGGTTGGGAAATCGGGATTATTTGTCATGTCTCCTTCCTCTGGAATCTTGGGATTTGTAGTTTTAAAAGGTCTTTAGTTTTCTCAGCCAAAAAGTGCTGGCGTCTCACCAAACTACAAATCCCACAATTCCATAGGAAGGAGCCATGGCAAATCATCCAGTTTCAAACTGGATTATTTGTGTAGTGTGGATACACCCTAATACTCTGGATACAATTCTTACCTGGCTTTTAGCACAGCTCTTCCCTCAATTTTACAGCCAGTTGGGACTGCAACTCCCAATACCCAGGGCCAGCATAGCTAAGGGTGAAGGATGCTGGGAACTGCAGCCCAGCCACCCTTGAAAGCTTGGCAGCTGTCTCATGGGAAGAATCCCCTTCTTGGACACTCGGATACTGAACGGTGGCAAGGAGTTCCAAGGTCCCTCCCAACCCAGCTGTTCCAGGAGAGGAGAATAGTTGCCTTGCCACTGGCGGCTCTCTCCTCGTGGGGTGGCTGGCCCCGATCCAAGGGGGCTTCTTCGGGTGGGAAGAGTAATAGTAACCTCCCTCCCGTCCCCTGGGCAGCTGATGGAGGAGAGAAGCTGCGGTTGTAATGAGATCCAGATGTTCCATGCAGGGGGGGCGAGTTGCAGGGATTGGTCGGTGAGTGGCTTCAGACAGCCAATGGCGTGCGCGGGGCAGGCCCTTCGGACCCCTCCCTCGGTCTGGGGAAGGCAGGGGGTCGGGCGGGGAAAGAAGCGGGCCGTCCCGCGCCAACTCGCTTGGTTGCCAGCTCTCCAGCCCGGAGCCGGAGCCTCCTCGCCCGGCAGCATGCGTCCGCACGGGCTCTTCCTCTCCCTCCTCTCCTTCTTGGTGCTCTCGCGGGGGGCTTCCCTGCTGCCCCGATCCGGCCTCTTCCCCTTCGGGGGGTCTCGGGGGGACCAGGAGCTGCCCGAAGGAGACGACGAGACCTCGCCCCCCATCGACCTGCCGGGCCACCCGCTACTTTTCTACGAGACCCACTTCGGGCAGCTCTATGTAAGTACGGGAGATCCTTCGACCTCCCCACCCCCTTGGCACCCCCACCCACCGCTTTCTGTCCGGGGAGGAAAGGGTGGAGTGGGGGGTAGAAGGGGATCCAGGACTCCCCCCGGCCCCAAATCTGGCAACCCAAACAAGACACAGAGAGAAAGAGCTGCCTGTAACCCAAGAGAGTCCCGGGGAAGGGTGGCACCGCGGCGAGCCAAGGCAGTGGGATGCCAGTTGCCTCCTCCCCGCGGGTTGGGCAGCTGCTGTTTGCCCAAGAAATTCCTGGGCATGGCATAGGGCACCTCTGTCTCCTTCCAATATGCAACCTTTTTTACAAGTTTGCATTGACCGACGGTGCGTAATTGCGCACGAAGGATTGGCCTCCCTAAACTAGGGCGATCACAAGCACTATATTCAACCCCTCGGCCCTCTGTGGTTGCTTTAAAACAGGAGTGTCCAACCTGTGGCCCTCCAGGTGGTTTGGACTACAGCTCCCAGAATTCCTGACCATTGGACCAGGTAGCTCAGGCTTCTGGGAGTTGAAGTCGAAAAACCTGAAGGGCCACAGGTTGGACACTACTTCTTTAAAACTTTCCCTGATTTCTGTTTGTAAAGCGGTGGGCCTAGCACTGGCCACCTTCTCTGGGAGATTGCTTCATTCTTCTTGGCTCCCATTTTACAGATGAGGAGCTAATGCCCAGAAGGAGCAGATGGTTGTGGTTGTGAGCCAGTTTATATTGTGCCACAGGCAGGAACACTGGCTGTGGCTGGTTGGTCATTTGGTTGACCGACATACTGTACTGCCTTTCCAATAAACAACATCTCAGGCTCGGCCAAATTGATCACCAACAGTGGTCCGCCCTGGCCTCACATCGGGAGGCATGGAGACGCACTATCCACAATGCTGCAGCCTTATTTGAGAACTCACGACGAACAAGTCTTGAAGAGAAACGACAACGCAGAAAGAATCACAACCCAAAAACATCACCCAAGGAGACCTTCTGCTGTGCTTTTTGCAACCGGACTTGTTTATCACGGATTGGCCTTTTTAGTCATCAGCGCGCTTGCAGAAAGCGCGGGATGAGTCCTTCCTGAATCTTCGTTTGCGAAGAAAAGCCAGAGAGAGAAAATGGCCCGGCAACCAAGATTAGCTCTTTCTGTGTGAGCGGTGGAAACCCAGGCCTACTTTGCAAGTCTGTCAAGTGTTGTTAACTGCCTTCAATCCACTTCAGTTTATGGCGACCCCATGAATGAAAGACCTCCAAGTCACCCTTTCCTCAATAGCCCTCCTCAGGTCTGGCAGACTCAGGTCTGTGGCTTCCTTGATTGAATCTATCCATCTGGAATGCGGTCTTCCTCTTTTCCTACTGCCTTCTGCCTTCCCAAGCATGATTGTCTTTTCTAGTGAGTAATATAATCGAGGCTTCTCTTTCTTTTTGGCTACAGATAGTATGTTTTTGCATTCCTCCTTGACAATGTCCCTGGCTTCAGTCCACAGTTTTTCTGGCTCCCAGTCAATTAGGCTTAATAGTGCAAATCTATTTTTTTTTACATTATTTTAAAATTCTACAGGAATGTTCTTCAGGTTGTATTTTGGCATGATGGTTGGTTTAATATTCTTCTTTAGCTTTACTCTAATATTTGAATTCAGCAGTTCATGGTCGTTCACAAACTGGCCCTGATCTTGCTTTTGCAGTTTGAATGGAGCTTCTCCATCTTCTCTTTCCAATTATGTGGTCTATTCTATTTCTATATTGGCCATCAGTATAGGCAATGTCCATAAATACAGTCGATTGTTTGGATGCTTGAATAATGTGTCTATGATGAACAAACTGCTAGCCTCACAAAATTCAATCAGTCACTCCCCTGCTTTATTTCTTAATCCCAGAAGAAGTATTCCTACGGTCTTGATTCTGCTCTGTTACCTACTTTTGCATTCCAGTCACCTATGATTAACAATATGTCCTGTTTAGTCCATTTCCTCCTGGACCAGCATAGACTGGTACCGGTATTTCAATTTCTTCTACTTCTGCCTCTGTAGTTGGAGCATAAACTTGGATTATGGTTATATTGAGGTTATTATGATTATAGTTATATTGAGGCTTCAGGATTTGCCTGAAGTCTTATTGATACAATTTGGTCAGACTTTGCATTATATCCTTTGACCACTTTTGCTGCATCTCTCCCCACTATTAATGCCACCCCATGTCTTCTTAGATTTTCATTTCCTGAGTAAAACACTGTGTAATTATGTGGCTCAAAATGGCCTATTCCTGTTCACATTAGCTCGCTCACTCCTAGTATTGCAATGTTTGTACGTTCCATTTCTTATCTAGCTTCCCCTGATTCATGCGCCTCACATTCATGTCCCTACAATATGTGTTGTGCAGCTTTGGACTTTCATTTTGCCTCTGAGTATGTCAACAGCTGAATGTCCTCTTGGCTTGAGTTAAGTCGCATAGTTGTCCTCTGCTTTCCCCCAGTAGCTCATTAAGTGCCATCTGACCTGAGTCTCATAGTCTGGTGCTATCTCTTGTTTCATTTTGGATTGTCTCATCATAGAGTTTTCCCTTGTAAATGATATTAAAAAGGAGGTTTACCATGCCTTCTTCTGTGCAGTACTAACAAGTGTTAGCTATGGTACCAGTGCCATTGTCTCTGAGAGATACTCTTCCAGTGTCACCCCACTACTGCTGCTGCCCAGTAGCTGTTTGGCACATTGAGTCTGGCTTCTCAGCAAAAACCTGTCTAATATGGGAGACCCTACCGTCAGCATAGCCTCTTGCCTCACAGGAGCACACAATCCCATCACCATGGAAAGGTAGTGCCATGGTGGTTGTCATCAACAATATAAAAGGCAGGTTTCCTTGATGGGGGAAAAACCACTCTCTCTAGGGAAAAAAATGACTCTTTAATTGTCCAATAATTTTTATTACCAGGGTGGTGGGTGGGAAGAGATCTTTATTTTTGGATGTGGAGCCTCATCTGCTTTGACCCTGGCTGCCCCAATAAAGCCTTTGGACTAAATCCATTTCATTGCCCCAACTCAATTAGACACATTGAATCAATACCTTGATGCCCACTACTCTTTTAGGATTAGATTCCCAATTCAGAAGTCAAAGCACTGGCCTGCCTTGCAAGGTTGCAAGTGCCACACATTTAAGCAACAGGAACAAGTCAACACTTTCAATGGGTCTACTCTAGTCAGGATGAACAATTAGATTTAGAGCAAGGTAAGCCAGCTCCGGAGTCAAGAGTCACACCGATTATCAGCTGGTCCAGAGGGCTGCAGGAACACCACTGCCACTTAAATATATTTAAAAACACAAGTACTAGCAACTTGAGTTCTTTAATTTTTTTAAAAAAGAAGCCACATACATTGCTGTTTGAAGAGAGCATTGTGTGGGGCTCTAGTACAAACTTTGGCCACTATAGTGATTTCTGGAGTGACAGGAGATAAGAGCAGTGGAAGGCCAGATAGACAATCTCAGTGAACCGCATCTGACCCACCAGGCAGAAGTTATCCACCCCCCTACCTCATGTATTATTCATTGAACATCTGCCTTTTCCTCAAATGGGACCCAAGACAATTCACAATGTAGATTAAAACAAAATGCAGCAACCCTAACATTATCTAACGATGAAAAAAGTGTATCAGATGAATAGTTTCGCATTCAGGTAACAGGTAACCGTGTTTCCTGTTGGATCGCTTTTGCTCACTATCTTTTGACCTGGCTCTCCGATAGGTTGGAACCAATGGGATCATCTCCACCCAAGACTTTCCCACGGAGACCCAGTATGTGGACGATGACTTCCCCACAGATTTCCCTGCAATTGCTCCATTCTTATCAGACATTGATACCAGCGGCGGGAAGGGTAAAATTTACTACCGCCTGGATGAATCCAGAGAGGTGCTGGATCGAGCCCTACAGCTGATTCAGGCTGGATTTCCTGCTGCTACCAACTTTACCCCACAGCATGCCTTCATTGCTACCTGGGACAATGTGGGGGCCTATGAAGAGGTCTCACGGGGCTCAGAACCATCCAAGCAGGTAAGGAGATGATTTGTAGCATCCAGTTTCTTAAACAAACAAACAAACATGCCTGCAGTGTTATTGGTGTCTTATGCATGTTTAAATTCCCCTATGGAAGCAGTTGGACATTTTTGCCCAATGGTGAACAGCCACATAGAAGTCAAGGTTGTGGAAGCAGGATTGTGCATGCAGTGCCATTGCACAGGCACATCTATGTTGCGCATGCATGTGCACTGAGTATTGCACAGGCATATGCACTTTGGTTGTGCATTTGGTTGCACAGTTTCACAATTCACTGTGGAAGAGGTGTTGGGCAACCACTGCATACATAACTCTGTGCATATAATATCATGCTCTGACCTCTCAATGTGGAATCATAGCTGTTTATTTTATTTATTAAATGTATATGTTGCCTTTTCACCAGAAAAAGAAGATAGCCACCAGCACTAAACTACACTATTAAAATCAGAAGTATTTCTGATGTCTGTAATGATTTTCATTTGTGAGACGCTGGACAAGTAAATGCCACCACTGTGTGCTCAAAAGTATGGGTCAGACAACTCAGATTGTATGAAACGTACAAGAGCTGTAACCAGATTGCTACTTTGTTTCTCTGTTGTACCGGCTGCCAGTCTGCTTCTGTGTACAATTCAAAGTGCTTGTGATGACCTATAAAGCCCTATACGGCTTGGGTCCAGGATATTTGAAGGACTGTATCTCCCTTTATGAGCCCATTAGAGCTGTAAGATCGTCTGGAGAAGCCCTTCTATCTGTCCCACTCCAGGCTTGTTTGGTGGGAACAAGGGAGACAGGGCCTTCTCGGTGGCTACTCCCACTCTTTGGACATCCCTCCCTAGGAAGGCCAGAATGGCCCCATCCTTGCTCTCCTTGCATCAGCCAGTTAAGACATTTTTATGCTGCTAGGCTTTTGGGAACTGACTTTTAATGCTGTGTAGTGATGTCTTCAAGGCTTGTAAGTTGTTCTTTAATGAATTTTAATACTTTTAATGTTTAATGTTTTGAACTTTATTGCTTTATTTTTTAAATGTTTATATTTATACTTTTATTTAAGCTTTTATTTTTATACTTTTATTTTGTATAGTTTTAATCTGTATTGTTTTTAAATATGTTGTTATCTGCCTTAGTCTCATTATTGAGGGAAGGGCGGGATACAAATCAAAATATTATTATTACTACTACTGCTACAATGGCCCCTTGATATCCACTGGGGTTTGGTTCTAGGACCCTCTGTGGATACCAACATCTGTGGATGCTCAAGTCCTATTATATACAATGACGTAGTAAAATGGTGTCCTTTATAGAACATGGCAAAATCAAGGTTTGCTTTTTGAAATTTTCTTTTTGGGGAATATTTTCAACCGTGGATGGTGGGAACCGTGGATGCAGAATCTGTGAAAAGCATAGATATAGGATGGGGGAGACCTGGCTGAACGAGGCTATGTGCGAAAGGGATCTAGGAGTCCTAGTAGACCACAAGTTGAACATGAGTCAACAGTGTGATGCGATAGCTAAAAAGGCCAATGCGATTTTGGGCTGCATCAATAGAAGTATAGTGTCTAGATCAAGAGAAGTAATAGTGCCGCTCTATTCTGCCTTGGTCAGACCTCATCTAGAATACTGTGTCCAGTTCTGGGCACCACAATTCAAAAAGGATATTGACAAATTGGAGCATGTCCAGAGGAGGACAACTAAATGGTGAAAGGTCTGGAAATCATGCCTTATGAGGAGAGACTTAGGGAGCTGGGTATGTTTAGCCTGGAAAAAAGACGGTTAAGAGGCGATATGATAGCCCTGTTTAAGTATTTGAAGGGGTGTCACATAGAGGATGGAGTAAGCTTGTTTTCTGCTGCTCCAGAGACTAGGACACAGAACAATGGATGCAAGTTCCAGGATCAGAGATTCCACCTCAACATTAGGAGGAACTTTTTGACAGTAAGAGCTGTTCGGCAGTGGAACACACTCCCTCAGAGCGTGGTGGGGTCTCCTTCCTTGGAGGTCTTTAAACAGGGACTGGATGGCTATCTATCAGGGATGCTTTGATCATGATTTCATGCGTGGCAGGGGGTTGGATTGGATGGCCCTTGTGGTCTCTTCCAACTCTATAATTCTATGATTCTATGGAGGGCGGACTGTATGAACAACAACAACAGTATTCCTTTAACCTTCTTCTGAAAGTGGGGAAAGACTCAAACTTTAACCACTGACTGCCAGTGTTGTTATCTACAGTACCGTATATTGTTTGGTGGGTTGGTGGGTTGGGGAAGAAAGCTAATAGGGCCCAGGTTTTTGAACAGGAATGTCGGCGCATTCATAACATGGAGAAAAAGTGGGCCACGTGTGGTCTTGTGATCCAAATCTGGCTCACCAAATGTAGCCTGTTGCAGGATTTGCAGCCTCTGGACACCCCAAAAGCTGTCCCCACTATTTCCTTTCCTTTCCCCTTCTAGGAAATTAAATTCCCCTTTAAAGGAAGGAGCACCTCACAGCTTGCTTAGAAGTAAAGGGGAGGAGGCTAGAAGTTTGAATTCTCAGTTTTGTGGGGTGTTACTGCTTTTGGAGGGTTCCAATGAGAAGAATTTGCCCTCAGAAACTTGGAACTTGCCCACCCATGGTCCCTTCAAGGGCTTAGAGGGCTTTAGCCTGGGAGCCTAGGATTAGGCGAGGGCCCCGGCATGATATTATTGTAAGTTTTTATTACGTAAATCCATTTAGTTTTTTTAAAAAATAAATATAAATATTACTTTGGTGTCATCATTGAAATGAACTTATTTTAATTTTTATCCTAAATCCTGTAGACTGAGTATCTCCCTGCCCTTAACCTTAGCAGTAAGTAGGGGGCCCACCAAAGTTCCTGACCTGGAGGCCTGCTTCAGGATGTGGGGGCCATATGCCCACCTGTGATCTGGAGGGTGACAAGGTGGGGTGAGAAGGCAGGGCTTCTGTCCCACTGCCTACTTGGGAGACCAAGATGGGAGTCTAGATGAGAGAACTGAGGATAAATTGCTTGAAATGTAGGCGGTGGTTTTGCTTTCTGTTGCATTGCTCTGAAATACCATGCTGCAGAGGGGGAGACTGCACACCCATAATGTGTTTTGTGCCTGCAGCCTAAGTGCTCTCCTCTGACCTATGTTCCCTAATTGCCCCCTGAAAGATAAGATCAAGATATTCTTCTTCCTATGCCAAAGCTTTCTCAAACCCAGTTAAAGCTCAGCAGGTCAAAGCCACCTCTTTTGAATTTTGTCCGGAAGAGGGCAAGGACATCGTTCTGTTATCATGCTCTGTGAATACGAGACTCTGCGGCTGGCAGCAGAATTGAACTGAGAATCCCCAGCTTTAAAACAAGACAAAACAAAACCCAGTAAGTTTCTAGTCCTTATGGGAATGCAAAGAGATAAAGCCTTTGTGGACTGCAGCCCACTTTATCAGAAGCATAGAGAGCAGCGCAGACAAATACAACTACCACTTCTTGAAAATGCCGCCTTGAAAGTGTGAAGTCATTGATGAAATCTCCAAACCAAGAGTGCAGAGTGAGTGGAAGTCAGAGCAGCCTTCCTAGAATCACACCTTCAGTACTCTTCAGCTGTTTCTTCTTCTTTCCCAACCATACAGATTAATCAGCCCAAAGACTGTTTCATATTCAGTAATGATGTCACTGTCGTCAACATTTAATAGTTCCTGTGGGTTCTTGGGTTCTTTTTTTATTCGTAAGCCCCAGCTAGTCATAGAATCTTAGAAGGGACCACGAGGGTCATCTAATCCAGCCCCTTCCCATGAAGGAATGCATAACTAAAGCACTCCTGAAAGATGCAGCCAGAATAGATTGCATTGGCCTAGACCAGTGGCTCCTGAACTTTGGTCCTCCAGGTGTTTTGGACTTCATCTCCCAGCATTCCTGACTGTTGGCCAAAGTAGCTAGGGCTTTTGGGAGATGAAGTCCAAAATTCCTGGAGGACCAAAGTTTGGGAATCACTCTCTCTCTCTCTCTCTGTCTGGCTTTTCTTCACAAACGAAGATTCAAGGACTCATCCCACGTTTTCTGCAAGCGCACTGATGACTAAAAAGGCCAATCCGAGATAAACAAGTCTGGTTGCAGAAAGCACAGCAGAAGGTTTCCTTGGGTGATGTTTTTGGGTTGTGATCCTTTCTGTGTTGTCGTTTCTCTTCAAGACTTGTTTGGTGTGAGTTCTCAAATAAGGCTGCAGCATTGTGGATAGTGTGTCTCCATGCCTCCCAGTGTGAGGCCAGGGCGGACCACTGTTGGTGATCAATTTGGCCGAGCCTGAGATGTTGTTTCAGGGAGTCTTTGTATTGCTTTTTTGGAGCGCCCCTCTTACGCTGACCCGTGGCGAGTTCACCGTAGAGCAGTATTTTTGGGAGGCGATGGTCCTCCATCCTAGAAATGTGTCCTGCCCAGCGCAGCTGCGTTCTCAATATCATGGCCTCAATACTGGTGATCCCTGCTTGCTCAAGGACAGCAACATTCGTATGGAGCAAGCAGTGCTCTCCTTAAAAAAGGCTGCTTGGTCGTTCAGGATGGTGCCGAACAAGACTGTCATCTCCCGGGTCAGCCTCGAGCGACCAATGTCCTGAGCCGCCTGCATGCAGGGTTGGGTCTGCGGCTTCCAGTGCATCTTTACACCTGCCGTTTCGTCCCTCGCCTATCGCTACAAGACTTTTTTGGAACTGGATTTGTCCTTCGAGCCTGTGCAAGGCTCGAAGGGAATCACTGTACTAGACAGACAAATAGTCTGATATAGGCTGCATCTGCATTGCAGTTTGACACCACTTGGCTCCATCCTATGGAATCCTGGGATTTGTAGTTTGTTGTGGCACCAGCACTCTCTGGCGAAATATCTCACAAAACTATAGATCTCAAAATTCCATTACATTGGGCCATGGCAGTTAAAGTGGTGTCAAACCGGATTATTTCTGCAGTGCCAATGCAGCCTTAGTTCAAGGCAGCTTCAGATCTTATAGTGGCCACATTCAGACATGTTCAGCAACTATCAGGAGTTTGGGGAGTTGTGGCTCCCACCAGGGGAACTTGGAGGGCTGCAGTCCTCTGCCAGACTCTCTTGGGGAAAAAAATTAAACTTTTATCTTCCTCAAATCCCTCCTCCCAATAGGATGCAAGCTGCAATTTTGCCATGTTTTTCCCCTCTCTGGGGCAACAGGAGCCATGTCTAGGTCACTTCCTGTTGGAAAGAAGACCTCTCCTTGGTGTAAAATGGTCCAGGTGGGGTGGAAATGTGGCAAAATTGACCCTCAGAGGGCATTGTGGGGCAAAACCAAAAATTGTAAAAAGGAGACATCTCAAAAATGGCCCGGGGAGCCACATGTAACCCACCAACTGAACTGTCCCCACCCTTGTTTTTAAATGTTGGCCTGAATGGATAATTTCTCCAGAAATTAGCTTTTCTCCTACGGTAAGGTGAGAATCTTCACCCAACAGAACATTCTCTTCTGGGTACTTCTTAAAAGGCACAGGAGTCTTTAAAAGTTGTGGGGTTGGCAATGCTAGTTCCACTTTGTAGGAGGTGGAAACTATTTACTCTTTAAAAACAATTCCTGACTGCTTTCTTAATCATTTTACCCCCCCCCCCACCTTTTTTTTTTTTAAATCTCCCCTGTTTTGCCTTCTACCTTTTTTGGTGGGGAGTGAAGTGGGCGGATGGGATTTTCTTCCGTACAATTCATTCACAAGTCAGCAGGGAATGGTATGTTTCAGATTTTCCACAGCGTATGGAAAAGAGTTACTAATGAAAATTCCTATACCAGGGGTGGGTAAGCATGTTTTGTTTTGTTTTTAAATGGGCTTGCTCATGAAAAGCTAGCATGTCCCCTGTATGCTGCTTGTCTGCAAAATGTATCTGGGGGGGCACATTGAAACAGCTTTCACCCCCAAACCAGCGTGAGTGTCAACTTCCAGGTTTCTGTGTCTGTCGGATGGTCATCTGCTCCAGATTTTAGTCTGAACTTTGGAACTATCCAAGGTGCTGAGCCTGTGTTAGGGATAGACTTCAGCAGTACTGAAGATTAGACTAATAACCACAATGGATTCATTGCCCCAGCTGCCACTGCCTGGTAATCTCAAGATGTGTCAGACTGCAGCTCCCATAATCTCTATGGCCATGCTAAATGAGGATGATGGTGACTGTAGTTCAAACAAAGCTGGAAGCTGTCAGGTTGGGAAAGGCTGCATTAAAAGCAGGAGCTATAATCTTCTAAGGTGGTCCAGTTGAAGGACCTTTGATTTTTTATTTTTGGACTAAGGCTGGTCTCCAAGGTATTCGGTAAGACTTCAGAATGTTCTTAACAGGAAAGTCTATGAAAGGAAGATGTCTCAAACATGAGCCAGCAGGGTGATGCGGCAGCCAGAAAAGCCAATGCAACAATAGGAGTATAGCATCTCGTCTAGGAGAAGTAATAATACTACTCTAGTCTGCTTTGGTCAGACCTCATCTGGAATATTGTGTCCAATTCTGGGTACCACAATTCAAGAAGGATGTTGACAAACTGGAGCGTGACCAGAGGAGGGTGACCAAAATGGTGGGAGGTCTGGAAGCCATGCCCTATGAGGTGCGGCTTAGGGAGCTGGGCATGTTTAATCTGGAGAAGAGAAGGTTGAGAGGGGACATGATAGCCATGTTTAAATAGTTGAAGGAGTGTCATATTTAGGATGGAACTACAGGTAGTTTGTTTGCTGCTGCTCCAGAGACTAAGACACAGAGCAATGGGTTCAAACTCCAGGAAAAGAGATTCCACCTAAACATTAGGAAGAACTTCCTGATAGTAAGATCAACAGTGAAACGCATTGCCTCGTAGTGTGGTGAGGTCTCTTTCATTGGAGGTTTTTAAACAGGACTGGATGGCGATCTGTTGTGAGTGTTTTGATGTGTCTTTCTGTATAGCAGAATGGGCTTGGACTAGAAGGCCCTGGTGGTCTCTTCCAACTCTATGATTCTATTCTGTGATTTTGTTGGTTTGCTCCCTGGGTCACGCCGAACAAGTCTTGAAGAGAAACGACAACACAGAAAGAATCACAACCTGGAAACATCACCCAAGGAGACCTTCTGCTGTGCTTTCTGCAACCAGACTTGTTTATCTTGGATTGGCCTTTTTAGTCATCAGCGCGCTTGCAGAAAGCGCGGGATGGGTCCTTCTTGAATCTTCGTTGGCGAAGAAAAGCTAGAGAGAGAGAGAGGACTTGCTCTCCTGTCAGGAACAACTTTTAAGGCTATTTACCTTAGGAAAAAAGATACATAAGCCAGCACAGTGTTGCGGTTTCAGTGTTGGACTGGGGCTCTGGGGAACCAGGGTTCAAATCCCTGCTCAGCAATAGAAACCCACTGAGTGACCTTGGGTAGGTCAGAGTCTCTCAGCCTCAGAGGAAGGCAATGGCAGACCTCCTCTGAAGTCTTGCCAAGAAAACCCCAGGATGGGATCACCATAAACCACCTGGAATCCCATTTTTGGGAAAAACGCAGGATATAAATTCTATAAATAAGTCAGAGTCAACTTGAAGGCACACAGCCAAAACAATAACAAAGAGGAGCATGCTAGAAGTAAATCTATGAATTTGTGTACAGTAGAGAAAGTGGACGAGGAACCATTCCCCCCCCCCCTCAACATTTGTTATGGGTCAACTCTGCATAACAGTGACCTTATCATAGTTTTCTTGCCACTGCCCTTCTGTAAGGCTGAGAGGGTGTGGCATACTAAAGGGGGTTTCTGTGGTTGAGCAGGGATCCAAACCATGGTCTCCTAGAGCCCTGGTCCAACACCACTGCACTGTCTGTCCCCTCCTCTCAAAAACCTAGAAGCCAAAAGGGACCATCCACTCAAGCTAAACTGAGAGAGGTTCAGGATGGATTGAAAGGAAATCTTTCTTCTCACAGACTGGGATTGAACAGTATCATGGCTGTCGGCAACTACTGGTCATGATAGCTACACAATACCTCTGATATTTTTGGAGGCAGGATGCTTCGGACTACTAACCCCCCCCCCCTCTGGCTTTTCTTCACAAATAAAGATTCAGGAAGGACTCATCCCGCGCTTTCTGCAAGCGTGCTGATGACTAAAAAGGCCAATCCGAGATAAACAAGTCCGTTTGCAGAAAGCACAGCAGAGGGTCTCCTTGTGTGATGTTTCCAGGTTGTGATTCTTTCTACGCTGTTGTTTCTCCTTAAGACTTGTTCGGTGTGAGTTCTCAAATAAGGCTGCAGCATTGTGGATAGTGCGTCTCCATGCCTCCCGATGTGAGGCCAGGGTGGACCATTGTTGGTGATCAATTTGGCTGAGCCTGAAATGTTGTTTCTTATGCTGACTCGTGGCGAATTCTTCGTTTGCGAACAAAAGCCTGAGTACTATTTTTGGGAGGCGATGGTCCTCCATCCTAGAAATGTGCCCTGCCCAGCGCAGCTGTGTTCTTAATATCATGGCCTCAATGGTGGTGATCCCTCCTT
This sequence comes from Gambelia wislizenii, assembly GCA_030847615.1. NCBI lineage: Eukaryota > Metazoa > Chordata > Lepidosauria > Squamata > Crotaphytidae > Gambelia > Gambelia wislizenii. Next base: position 494,076,166 of record JAUMIR010000001.1, on the reverse strand, counting down.
GCTCAAGGACAGCAACATTCGTCACATAGTCAGTCCAGTGTATATTTAGGATTGTGCGTATACAGCACTGATTGCTGAGTAATATAGCTGGGATGCTGCTGTTTCACTTTTATCCGTGGAAGCTGGGGCTTCCATGGCAATGGGATGGTGTGACTCTTCTGAACTTAAAAGGAACTTTTTAAGGGGCTGAACTCCTATCCCTTCCAAATAGGTTCAGAATCTTGGATAGCTACTTTAAAGTTCAGGCTAAAACCCCAAGTGGATTCGTTACCCCACTGACATTAGAGCTATTTCACCTTGGACTTTTAGGCTTCCCAGAGACATCTTGATGGCTAGAATGGGGACAGAATGATGTGAACCTACCATCCTTGAGATGATGTTAGACTATAGTTTCCATCACTCCCAGCCATTGATCATAATGGCTGGGACTGATGGCAGTTGGAGTCCAGCAGCATCTAGATTCTAGAGATCCATACATTCCTCACTCCTGAAATAGGTCACTGGTCTAACCTAGCAGGACTTTCCTTGACCACAGTCTTGTTGGTGTCTTATACATGTGCAAGTTCCCTAAAGAAGCAGTTGGACATTTTTCTCTGATGCGGAACTTCTGCCTTCAGTTCCAGGCTGGAGGAGGGGAGGTGCACATGGAAAGCCATTCTGCATGCAGATGTGCGTGCCCATATGATGTCTGTTGTGCATGGATGCATGCATACACATGGTATCCGTTGCACATGGATGCCCCTGAACACTCAGATGTGCCTTCAGTTGTGCAAAAACACCATTCAACACGAGGGTTGGGTAGCACAATCAGGGCACAATCAGGTGGAGATTTATGCTATACAAGTCTATACATGCTATCTGTATCCCCAGATTCGGTATCCACAATTTCATTTATCCATGTCCAAAGAAAAAAAAAAGTTCTCTCTAGGCATTACTAGGTCCTCCAGTGCAATTCTATGGTCAACTTCTGGTGTTCGTCTCATTGAAAATAATAGTGCAACCAAGGAGCGTAATCTGATTGGCTGGACAAACATGGGGGGTGGGGTTAGCAAACAGGAAAAGCACCTACTGCTTTCATGTTGGCTAAGCGAGGGTCTGGTAAGTCGATAAAATGGTGATCTTATGCTCTCTTTTTTCCCTTTCCTTTTTGTAAATATGAAATATTGCATGTGCGCACCTTGGTAAGCTGTTTTTTTTTTTAAATGGCGGTGGCAGATTTAAAAGTGTGAGTAAATCACATGCAGCCACCATCTTGGCTAGGGTGCATGCAAAGTTTAGGGGGGCGCTTTTGACCATTAAGACAGGTTGCAGCACTGCGAATGGCTGCTTTTTTGGACATGTTCGTATTCCCCACCCCCCATATAGATGGGACCTTACTCTCCTTCAGGTGCCAGGTTGAAACATATTTATGCCACCAGGTCTTGGCTGACCAATGAAGGTTGGAACTGCTAGTGCTCCTGTTTTCAGGATTTATATTAGTTTTAATGGAGCTTTAAAAATGTTTTATTATTTATGTGGAATTTTAATTATATAATGGTTTAATCTCTTTTAATTCTTATTTATTGGACTGTGTTTTTTAGCTAGTGTTGTTCTTAAATGTTGTGAGCAGCCTTGGGTCCTTCCATAATGAGAAAGGAAGGATATAAATAAAGTCACTTATGAAGAGACACAATTTGTTAGGTGGTATACCATAATATTATTGACTGGTGGACGCAATATAGATTCAGATACAACAATATACCATAAATCACTTTTATAAAGTTGCAGGATCAATATAACATAATTCTATAAACTGGTATATAAACCATGTTATTACATGAAACAATAATGAAGTCAAACCATTTATGTGTCAATATAACATAGATGGGTGTGTAGACAATGAAGCCAATTTGAAAATCATGAAAAACCATATATCTTGCTTCAAATATAAAGGAGTCACAGACAACAAGCTCTGGAGATTCCCACTGTTGTTTTGTTTGTAAACAAACTTTCTCAATGTATCTGTAATCATTTTAATTAAATTAATATAGATGTAAATCACTAAATTATATTTTAATTTAATTGTTTTAAGGCTCACCTTAATCTATGTTTATTAAATCAATTGCCAAGCATTGGCTTTCAAATTTCTTTCTGAAATAGAGCAGAATCCATTTAAACTGTGTTCAATAAAAATTATAATATAACAAAACTTGATAAGTTTAAACAGTCAACAAGTAATTCATGTGTATAAAAATAAATCAGTATCAATCTGTGTTACAGTATTTTAGTATAAAATACTCCCCCCTTCAAAGTAACTTACAGTTTATTATACTAAAATACTGTAACACAGATTGATATTGATTTATTTTTATACACACAGAATTTACTTGTTGACTGTTTAATGCATCATAGGGATACATTCCATTCACAAAATATATAAGTTAAAAGATTACAGTTATTTATTACAGCATAATTTAAAACATATCAAGTTTATTATGTTATATTGACTCTGCAAGTTTATAAAAGTGATTTATGTTATATCATTGTATCTGAATATATATTGCGTCCACCAGTTGATAATATTATGTTACCACCTAACAAATTGTGTCTCTTCATAAGCGACTTGCATAATATCATTAGCAGTTAATTTTCAATATTTACTGTTAAATAATATATGTTATATTTATGAATTCCATGTATGGTATTATGATTAAAGAATCATATTGATTGCTATATTGTTTAGGATTCTGTCTCCCTTATACTACAGTCTTTGACCCAGATATCTTTTTTTGTTGTATACTTTTTTGGGATATAAATAAATAAAATAAACATCCAAGGCTACATCCCCAACTGAAAAGTTATGGGGGGTGGGTGGGCTGGAAGGGGGTCCCAGAAGAATAGTCCCCACAGCCAGAAGGATTACCTTTGCTAGGTGGTGAATTCTGGTCTGAAAATTTTGCTCTGGAAAGTGCAGCTGAAGAGTGCCTGTATGTATGTATGCATGTGATGGAATTTGCCCTTTGTGTCTCTCTTAACAAGTGTGCCAAACTCAAAAAGTCCATTGACTGCCCCTTAGGAGCAGGCGCCAACCTGACCTTTGCAGTTGCCCTTTGACCCTTGACCCCACTTTCATCTTATCTGTCAGTTTTCTCTTGTAAAGGACCATGTCAACTGTTCCCAGCTTTTGTTTCGTTGGTCTTTTTTTATCCCTCTGTTTGCCCTTCTATTGGGAGCCTTTTTTTTTGCCAGAAGAGTGCTCCTAGAATCATAGACTCATAGAGTTGGAAGAGACCCCAAGGGCCATCTAGTCCAACCCCCTGCCATGCAGGAACACACAATCAAAGCACCCCTGACAGATGGCCATCCAGCCTCTGTTTAAAAACCTCCAAAGAAAGAGACCTCACCACACTATGAGGCAGTGTGTTTCAGTGTTGAACAGATCTTACTATCAGGAAGTTCTTCCTAATCTTTAGGTGGAATCTCTTTCCCTGTAGTTTGAGTCCATTGCTCCATGCCCTAGTCTCTGGAGCAGCAGAAAACAAGCTTGCTCCATCCTAAATATGACACCCCTTCAACTATTGAACCATGGCTATCATGTCCCCTCTTAACCATCTCTTTCCCAGGCTAAACATACCCAGTTTCCTAAGCCACTCCCCATAGGGCATGGCTTCCAGACCTCCCACCATTTTGGTCACTATCTTCTGGATACCTCTGTGCTACTTATTATTGATTTTATTCTTTTACGTTATTTATATCCTGCCTTCCTCCTGGCGTGGGATTCAAGGAGGCTTATGAAAATGCTAAAAGAACAACAAGAAAAAATGAACTCCCCAGTAATAACAAAAAATGAAAGATGATTAAGCAAGTGTTCATGTTAAAATGTCATTAAATTTGAAAATGTGAAAACTAATTTAAAAACAGAACAATAAAATTAAAAATACAGTGCACACCCCCCCCCCCCCGCAAAATGACTCCTTGCAAGCAATTCATCATTAAGTACCATACTTGTTTGAATAGGAAGGTCTTTGCCTGCCAGTAAAGGGAGAGGAGAGGAAAGGCCAGCTCAGCCTCCCATGGAGGGGAACTCCACAGGGTAGGAGCAGACACCAAGAAGGCCATCTCCTGTGCCCTCAGCAGACGGGCCTGTGAGGGTGGTGGGGCTGAGAGTGTCCCATTCTGGAATTGCGAGAAGTTCCAGGCTTTTCCAAGGGTTTGTTTGGTGCTGGACACTGACACACTGAACTGCTAGAATATAACCTTTATTGGGGGTAAATAAAGCAACAGATGGTATCTCTCTCTGGCTTTTCTTCGCAAACGAAGATTCAGGAAGGACTCATCCCACGCTTTCTGCAAGCGTGCTGATGAGTAAAAAGGCCAATCCGAGATAAACAAGTCAGGTTACAGAAAGCACAGCAGAAGGGCTCCTTGGGTGATGTTTCTGGGTTGTGATTCTTTCTGCGTTTTCGTTTCTCTTCAAGACTTGTTTGGCGTGAGTTCTCAAATAAGGCTGCAGCATTGTGGATAGTGCGTCTCCATGCCTCCTGATGTGAGGCCAGGGCGGACCATTGTTGGGTTTTTTGGCCCGTGTGAAAATCTCCGTTGTTTCAGGGAGTCTTTGTATCGCTTTTTTGGAGCACCCTCATGGCGAGTTCACCGTAGAGTAGTATTTTTGGGAGGCGATGGTCCTCCATCCTAGAAACGTGCCCTGCCCAGCGCAGCTGCATTCTCATTCCTACCCTTCTGCTGATGAGATCCAGCTTCTCCTCCCAGCACATGATAAAATCAGTTTTGTTGTTGTTGTTGTTGTTGTTGTTGTTGTTAAAGGTGTTCTAATTGACTTCGGACTTTATCAGACCACCCCATGCAAATGTTTTTCCCTAGTATAAATTATGGTGTTTTTATGCTGGCAAAAGACCCCCCCCCCCAATACCAAGCCTATCTTTTCTAGCGTAAAAGAGGCTTTTCCGGCAGTAACAGAGCACAAACGGAGCTCTGTTTACTTCCAGGTTCCTGATCTCTGTGATTCTCACGAGAAGACGCTAGCGTGGGAAATTTGAAAATAAAAGCAAAAAAACCAAAAACAAAACAGCACACAAAAAATACAGCAAAGGACAAAAACACACTTTAGAATTTACAAGTAAATGGGGAGGCATAAAAAGAGCATCCCCTGTCTGACTGTCACGATCTCACCCAGAAGTGTTCTGGCATTGACTATGTGATCATGTGAGTACAGTGGCGTGAGGATGCAAATGTCAGCAATGCCGGCATCAAAAGGAACAGGTTTTTTAACAAGGTATGATTGCAAAAGGGTGACGTTGCCTGGTATACGCACCCTTTCACAATCATTAGGTGTCCTTATGACGCCATATTTGCCGCATCTGATAAAGTTCTTCAGCTCATGACACCCTGTGCTTAACTGCTTTGCTCAGGTCCTTCAGGCTCAGGGCTGTGGTCTCCTTGATGGAGACTATTTTTGTGTAGTTTTTGAAACAGGCCTGTCTTTCAATGTGGCTGTTTCTACTTCACTGGCAATCAGTTCCTGGAGTTGTCCCTTGGCCAGCAATCCAATCCAATCCCCACTGTTGGATGTATGGGGAACCCTAGGGCTGAGGTGCACTCCTCCCCACAAGGTGAGGCCAATGGAAGATGGATTCCCAAGGGTTACATAGTGCAGAAGCAAACAAAAATAATCAAAGATTTTCCTTGGTTTTTTCCTGGGTTCCATTCTCCGAAGATGCCAGCCACAGATGCAGGCGAAACGTCAGAAAGAAAGAAACTCTTCCAGGACATGACCTCACAGCTCGGAACAAACCCAAGGAAAATCTATGGATGCCGGCCATGAAAGCCTTTGGCTTCACAAAAATAATCAAAGTGTGCAAGCCTGACCCATCTCTCTCCATATTGCAATGAAAACTGTGCAATAGGGTTAGCAATAGAGGAAGATTCACTCCCTTGGTCCATTCTCAGCCTTCATGTCTTTTCCCAGCCTTGAACTGCAAAGGAAATGCAAAAAAGTATCCAACAAGGTCACCAATACAAACAAACCCTTTCATGCCACTGGACAGCTGTTAATGTTTGGCCGGGAGGCTAAGAAAGGGCTTGTCTATATGAGCCTAATAAAATGTTTTGTGGCCGGCCTGGAGGATGACCTGTGCAGACGATGCTGGGCCAAAACCCTGAATCTGGACCGAATAGTCCTCATGACGTTCGGCCAGTTCAGTCCCCAAAACAGTGTAGCCCCCTCCTCTTTAAAACTCTTTAAAAACCTCTCAATTTACGTTGGCTCTTCCAAGAAAATCCAGAGCACTCCACGTAGAGGACAGGCAGCTGTCCTCACATGTGTCCTGCTCTGTCACCTGGAGCCACCACTGCTGCTGGTGTGTGTCCCGTCTTCTGAAGTCACAACGAGGCCCCCAGCATGTGATCAATGCTGGATGCCTCGTTTCTGGCCTCAGGGAACATGACACCTGCCAGCAACGGTGCTGGCACTGGGCAAAACAGCAGGATGCATGTGAGGACAGCTGCCCATCCTCAGCATGGAGTACTCCAGTAATGGGGAATCCATGGCGGCCCCATGCCCAGAATAACCTGGGCTGCCCCTGGGTTATCTTGCCTGGTGTAGATGAACCTGAAGACTCTAAAACCTATCTGTCTGGCAGCAGAAGCCCAGCTCACTTACAGAGAGGAAGCACATCCCCAAGGATCTTAAGACTTGGGTAGGTTCGTATAGACTATTGTGCTCGTTCTGTTGATGTGCAAGTGAGTTTGCTACAGGAGAACATGGCAATGGTCCTCATGTGCATCTCATTCATTGCACTTGTATTTGTGGAGGAAAATCTTTCTAGAGGTGTGTGTGTGTGTGTGTGTGTGTGGACTGTGGCCTCCTTTTTGCCATAAAAAGCAACCCCTTGACTGAATTGGCTGCATTCCAAATTTCTCTTCCTTTTCCCCACCCCCACTTTTTGTTCACCCAGTTTTCGACAAGGACGTGTGCTTCCTTCCCAGAGCCTCCCTGAGCTGCTCCTCCAACTTCCATCCAAATTAGCTTTGTTTACACAGCTCAGCTGCTGTCCCTGGGGCTTGGTCCGGGATCCGTTGGTCGGTGTGTGTGCATGTTGTTTGACAACAAACTCTTTATGTCTGGCAGGGAGGACAAGCCCCTGCCTTCAGAAGGAAAAACTCTAAAACTGGAATCCCTCCCCAGCCCGCAAGCCTGGCGCCACTTGCTGCTGAAAGCAAATGGTCAAGGCCTACGGCCATCTTTCCGTGACTTTATATATCCCATTCCACTCAAAAAAAGGGACGTGTTAAGTTTTGTCCTCACGGTTTCCTGGGAGGAGCCAGGGCTCACTGCAAAAAGCATACATGTTGCATGCAGTTCGGAACCGGGTTCAAGCCCCAGCCTTCCTAGGTTAGTGATTTCCAGTAGCCGCACTGAGGCCTAAGAAACTATGAGGATAGAATTTAATTTGTGGGGTTGTCTGAATGGTGAAAATGCTCCTCATTGAATTCGAGGAGAATACGATTTGTCTCAATGCCATCCCGCATCAATCCATAGTTTTGGAAGGGGGGAGCAAATTCACCCAAAATTCTGCAGGAAAAGCCTTTGCGGCTTTTCCCAAAGTTTTTAAAAATTTCCACAGGGAATGAGCATTCTTGCTCGTTGGGACAACTGATTCACATTTATTCACATTCCCCATAAGAGCGGAAGTGGAAAGCTGATTGGTTGGTGTGTACAGGGGGTGGAGCTTGCTAACAAGTTAAGTGGCCAGAACCGCCATGTTGGATTTTTGCCATAGCGATTGTGTGCTGAACTGACAAAACAGCCTTTTTTTTTCTTTCTTTCTTTTTTTTTTTTTATTTAGGCAGAATATCCCACTTTTGCACCTTAGATATGCTTTAAAAAATAAAATACTGTTCGGCGGTGGAAATTGGTGACAATAAAAACACGAGTGATTCACTCATGCCCGTCATCTTGATTTGCAGGCATTCCCGTTGGGACAGTGAAAGCAGATAGCTTTGTACACCTACCATCTTTCCAAAACACTGTTAAGACAAATGGAAGCTGCTTCGAATTAGCATTAGTGTGCATCAATCCACATTCCCCCCCCCTCATATAGACAAGCCCCGCATGTCCCTTTTTTCAACTGGAATGGGCTGTATAACAATAAAAAATGAATTATACTGGAGAGGACATGAGACCAGGTGACCAGGGGTTTCTGCTGCTCCATTTCTTCTCAAGGTGCTATCTAAAGTTGCCAGCTCCCGAATCTCCAGTTTTTGTGGATCTTTTCCAGTCAGGAGATATGGGTGCTAATTCTCCCATTTTGGTGGGCTCACGTCTGGGCTAGAGGAAGGGGCTGTGTGCAAATCTCCAGTTCACCTAGTAGAGCACCAACTTGCTCAAATTTGCAAGGCTTCATTGGCTGGTTAGTGCAGCTTGACTCTTTGGGAGCTATGGATAGTTACTTCCCTCCTTCCCTCCTGACCCTTTATTTATTTAGGTATTTATACCCTGCTCTTCAACCACTAAGGCTCTTAGAGCAGCTTACACATTGTTAAGCAATAGCACTTTGTACATCTACACTGCTTTATAGTGCATTAGTCACTAAGCGGTTTCCAGTGTGCGTTAGCTAATTGCCCCCACAAGCCGGGTACTCATTTTACCAACCTACGAAAAGATGGAAGGCTGAGTGAACCTTGGAGCCCTTGGGATTGAACTTGCAACGTGGCGGCTGCAGGACTGGCTGCTTGTGGTGCTAGGGCTCACCCTCTGCTTTGCTCTGCTTCTGCATTCTGGCTAGAAGCAAGTAGGCTACATTAAATTAGCTGAGAAAGAGAAGGTTAAGAGGGGACATGATAGCTGTGTTTAAATATTTGAAGGGATGTCATACTGAGGATGGAGCAAGCTTGTTTTCTGCTGTTCCAGAGACTAGGACATGGAGCAATGGACTCAAACTACAGGAAAAGAGATTCCGCCCAAATGTTAGGAAGAACTTCCTGATAGTATAAGATCTGTTCAGAAGTGGAATGCACTGCCTGGGAGTGTGGTGGAGAGAGTGTGTTGCTGGCCCATAAGTGTGGTGGCAGTGGTGGCTATATCTTCCTGTTATATCTTGCCTTTTTCATAGTCTGGGACTCAAGGGAAGCTTACAAAGGGTAAATCAGATACAGCTGAAAAATTTGTGTCATACAAAAACTAACAATATAATTAAGCTAACAATAGATTAAAAGACCATTAAAAAGTATGGGCATTAAATGGAAAGTTACCCAGTGCACATCATCATTGGTGAATGGGGATTTGAACCGGAATCCCTCAAGTCCTAATCAGAACTCTAGCCAGTTCCCCATGTTTGCTGCCTTTCACATCTAATTTGTTGGCTGTGTTAATGGGTAACCAAGGTGGTTTTCAAACCATTTTATTTTGGATTCATTGGTCAGTGTTCAGGGTCACTTCAGCTGCACAGAATGCTTACAGCCATGGCTGTTGGCTGGTGGGGTGAAATGTTTTGGACTGGCTCCAGGTTCAAATGACAGACAAGGGGATTGTGGGAAGAAAAAGAGTTAATCATCTCCTTCCTGTGAAAAGGATCTCAGAATGGAGTGTGAAGGTCCAGTCGCCATCCACCCCACCCACCCCACCCATCTGGGGAAGTTTTCTGTCCTTGAGGATGCTGCTCAGTTTTTTAATTTTTTTGTTTGCTTGGTGAGGGCAGAGAAATACACTTTATCATTGAGTCAGTGGGTCTACTCTAGTTAGGACTAAATACAGGATCTAGATCACTTTTATTTGTTTTGCCAACTTTAATGTAAAGATTGGCAATCTTTCATTTTATCCTATGTAAAGAGTCACATTAATTTGTTAGTCCTGCATTGTATATGTTGTGGAGTGGTTTTGCAGGATCTTTCGGCTGTTTTTTGTCTCCTAAAGTACACTAGAAACCTGAAAGAAGATGCAAAAAAGTACGGTAATGACCTACAAAAAGCAAGGTCAACAAGTTAGGTAGAAAAGGTAGAAAACAATGAGCAATTAGTATGAAATTACCACTTTGAAAAGTAGCATTCTGTGCTCTGAGGATTCTAATATCTACCTATATTCATACCTACCTACCTGTTTTTTTTAACTGTTGCCTTGAATGTAAAAGGATTTGGGTTCAAAACCTGGAGAAGCCCACTTTAACAGTTCAAAGCTGTAAAAATGATAGAATATGCCCCAGATTCTTGTTTTGGGATTGTGTAACATACATTTCTGCATATGTGGCTATGTATTGATTGTGCTGTGATGTCCTTGTGTTCAAGTGGGAATGATGTACAACTGACTGTCCACCTGATTGCGTAACTGAATGCACAACAAAGTGTGCATATCTATTTACACACAATGCACATCCATGCACAAGAGCACTGCGTGCACAACTCTATTTCCACAACTTTGAACTGGATGTGGATGTTGTACATCAAATGAAAATGTCTAAATTCTTCCATAAGGGAACGTTTGCATGCATTAAACACAAGCAGGATTCTGGCCCATGTGTTTTGCATTACCAAAATCCCTGATGTCATAAAACCCTTCCACTTTTGAAAGGTCTGGAAGCCATGTCCTATGAGGAGCGACTTAGGGAGCTGGATATGTTTAGCCTGGAGAAAAGAAGGTTAAGAGCCATGTTTAAATACTTGAAGGGTTGTCATATTGATGATGGAGTAAACTTGTTTTCTGCTGCTCTGGAGACTAGGACACAGAGCAATAGACTCAAACTACAAGAAAAGAGATGCTACCTAAACATTAGGAAGAACTTCCTGGTGGTAAGAGCTGTTTGATAGTGGAATACACTGCCTGGGAGTGTGGTGAATTCTCCTTCTTTGGATGGCTATCTGTCGGGGGTGCTTTGATTGTGTATTCCTGCAAGGCAGGGGGTTGGACTGGATGGCCCTTGTGGTCTTTTCCAACTCTGTGATTCTATGGCTGCCATGTTTGTTTAGGAGCACTTTCTGGAGAAGGGTTAGGGGATGTTTGAAGCAAATCCAACATGCCTGGAGGAATTTAGGAATGACTGCTGACCTTTTGTGTGATTTTTATTTTTTTGCCCATTTTTTAAAGGCTTTAAGTCATCTTAAAGTTTAAAAGATGGGGTCCGGCTTAGAGAAAGCAATATTACAAAAGCTTTCAGCCATGGCTACTTCTGAGCAGAAAACAGTGCCTATATAAGGATGGCACGCATGTTCAACTGCTGGGAGGGATCGGTATGAAATGTGGTTGCTACAGAAGTCACGATTTCTCTCCCTCCCCCTACTTTTCTGTTCATTCCCCCCCCCCCATATGATGCTGGGTTTCCAGAGTTTAATTCTGGCTATGTTTCTCACCAGGGCTAATTCCTCTGATGGGGCCAACATTATTATCATTTTATTTGTTTACTTTAGCACTTGCTAAACTGCGTTTTACAGTTGGAAAGGAAGAGGGGGAAGAGGAACCCAAAGGTCTTGGCCAGAAAGCTTATCATGTGAAACTGGGATGTCCAGCTTCTGCATTCTTGAGGATTGTCCAGTTCTCCAGACACATATTTTGATATACAGTCCAGCTGCCTCCTGTAGTTCTTTCTCAGCCTTTGGGACAAAGTTGACACCTCTTCCCCGAGTGTTAAGGCAGCCTTCCACAAGGGCGTACCCTCCAGCTGTGTTGGGCTACAAAGCCCGTAAGTTCTGGGAGTTTTAGTCCTATACAGGGCTACAGAGTCAGTATGCCAAATCTTTGACTCCAACTCCTCTATTTTTCCAATGTCCAAATCCAAATCTAAATGGCAAATGTCTATTAATGAGCAATAACAAACTTACTGTAGTAAAATGATATCGCAAGGCATTTCACACACACACCCTGAATCATCAGGCTACTTCCGTCTTTCCTGTTGCCTTACCACATGACATCGGCAGTCTTTCATTCTGGTCCCGTGAGGGACTGAGGTAAAACCGCATCTTTTTGCTAACCAGAAAAATCCGTTTGCAAAAAGACACAGTTTTACCTCAGTCTCCTATGGGGCTGGAACATAAGAATGGCAACACCATGCAGTAAGGCAGCAGGAAAGACAGAACGTTCCTGCTGCTTTGCCGCTTTCCTTCAGAGTGCGGTAAGCCCCTTTGATTGATGGAACATAAAATACAGGTATGCCTCTGTTAAGGAAATAGATGTGTTCCTGAACATGACTTCTTTAACAGAAAATTTGGTACCAGAGACAGAAATAACATGGAAAGAATAGGGATAGGTTCCTATACCACACACACACACACACACACACACACAAAACAGCAGTTCATGTTTTCAGCAAACTTTTTATTCAAAGCTAACAATATATACATGTGAAATGAAGCAACCAGGTCAGGTAACCCTTCCAGAAGTAAACATTAAAAAAAAAAAAAACTTTTTGAGACAACTTGAAAGCTTCTTCCAAAATTCATCCAGGGATGATACTTTTCCCTACTTTTCTTATGATTTCCATTTAAGGGCCTGTCTGAACGGTCAAAATAATCCTCTTAGAATTTGCTTAGAGTCCTACCTGTCTTAATGGGATCCTGCATAATTCTGCCATATTCAGAAGGAGGGGGTCCAAATCCATCATAAACCCCGAGGGAACAGCCCTCAGGGCTTTCCCTGAAGTATTTTAAAAGCTCCATGGAGAATGCATACTAGCGATCATTAGGACAGGCGATTGCATTTCGCTTTAGTGAGTGAGTGATCTAATGTACTTAGGTGGAATATCACACGATTGCACTTTTGCACCTTAGATAACCCTTAAAAAAAAGTTCAGCAGCAGCCACTGGCAAAAATAAAAACACAAGTTGCGGCTGCCATCTTGAATTGTAGGCATGCCCATTATGACAGCAAAAGCAGATAGCCTCACATGCCTGCGAATTTGCAAAACACAGTTAGGACAAGTTGATCCTGCTTTGAATTTGCATGAGTATGCATCAATTCACACACACACACACACACCACGTATGGACGGGCCCTTAGTGGCCAGACTTATAGATCTGGGTGTTTTGTTTTAAACATGCTGGGGGGAGCTGGTGAGGCTGGCTAATCTGCTTTCCCCTTTTCTCTCTGTTGTGGTGTGCACCCATACTTAGCAAGGGATTAGGTAGACATCTGCTGTTTACCTTGCCTGTTGTAGGCAGCCACACACAGCTACAGGAGGATCAGCTAGAGTCAAATCCCATTATTCCCCACTTCAGCTTTGTCCAAGGATTTGTTAACGGAGGTATGCCTGTATATTTATTTTACTAAAATTTCTATGCAAGAAAACCTCCCTAAATTCCCATGAAAGTAAATAGGCAGGATGTAAGGAATTTAATATTACAGGTTGCCCCCGATATTTGTGGAACCAATAGCCGTGGTTTCAGTTATCTACAATTGAAAAAATAGGGATGCATATCATAGAGTCATGCTGGAAAATGCCTAGAGAGGTGTCCTCTCTAGGAACCGCTAGGTCTTCTAACACAATATGGTATGTTTGTACCGAAAGTCCTTTATTTTAATAGAATTCATTATTATCTGCAGTTTCATTTAAAAACAGTAAGTCTGGGAATGTATCTTCAATGGAGGGGGGCAGGTAACCTGTATAAATTTTTATTTTGAAGCTGGAACCTGAGTCGGTATGTTTTTATCAATTCTGATTCCACCAAAAATTGCTTCTCACTCTGACTCCAACTCCACGACTCTGACTCCACAGCCCTGGTGCAGCTCATCTGGAGAGTGCCTCCATGTGGAAGGTTGCCTTTAGTGCCCTACAGATCCAAATAATGTGCTGTGCTGTGGCAGCAGAGTGGGGTTTGATGTCAGTGGAGCAGTGGACGTCCTCTTGTGTTTTGCTCAGATTTTGAAGCAATTAAAAAAGGTGCTGAACTTAACTTGAGTCTAGCACGTGGATAGCTCCTTTAAAATCTGGACCAAAGCTCAGAGTCGATTTGCATGCTCTGCTGACATGGGAACCCTCAGTTTGCACCAATGGTCAAGTGAATGGGCCTAATATCTAGTACTGAACATGAGTCAGCAGTGTGATGCAGCAGCTAAAAAAGCCAATGCGATTCTAGGCTGCATTAATAGGAGTATGGTGTCTAGATCAAGGGAAGTAATAGTGCCACTCTATTCTGCTTTGGTCAGACCTCATCTGGAGTACAGTGTCCAGTTCTGGGCACCACAATTCAGGAAAAATATTGAGAAGCTGGAACATGTCCAGAGAAGGGCGACCAGGATGGTAGGTGGTCTGGAAGCCATGCCCTCTGAGGAGCGGCTTAGGGAGCTGGACATGTTTAGTCTGGAGAAGACAAGATTGAGAGGGGATATGATAGCCATGTTTAAATATTTGAAGGGATGTCTTACTGAGGATGGAGCAGGCTTATTTTCTGCTGCTCCAGAGACTAGGGCATGGAGCAATGGACTCGAACTACAGGAAAAGAGATTCCAGCTAAACATTAGGAAGAACTTCCTGACAGTAAGAGCTGTTCAGAAGTGGAATGCACTGCCTGGGAGTGTGGTGGAGTCTCCTTCTTTGGAGGTTTTTAAACAGAGGCTGGATGGCCATCTGTCGGGAATGATTTGATTGTGTATTCCTGCATGGCGGGGGTAGGACTGGATGGCCCTTGAGGTCTATTCCAGCTCTATGATTCTATGATGCACCTTGGAACAGTGATAGCACTCCAGCATAATCATATAAAGGTGGCCCCCTGTATCAATGGCGGATCCACGGATAATAGCAAACCCTATTAAAACAAAGGACTTCCAATATAAGACACCATAGAGTTGTATTGGAAGACCTAGTGATTCCTAGAGAAGACACCTCTCTAGGCATTTTTCAGCACAACTGTATGGTATATGTCCCTATTTTTTTTCCATCCGTGGATCAGTGCAACCGTAGCTATTGGTTCTGCAGATATGAGGGGCATATTTTAGTGGGCAAACTTTTTTTGGCAGCCATTAGGTAACATTTTGCATGGCCATCAAGGGCCCCTTAATGTTGGTTTTTTGAGGGGTCTTGATTTTGGCCTCTGAGGTTCTAGTGGGCACACCCTGCACCAAAGGAGATGAAATGTGTAAGGAAAGAGGAAGGGAAGAGGGAAGATTAAGCTCAGTGAAGAACAAACATGTCAATGCAGGACAGGAATTTGTCTTGGGAAACGTGAGAATGGAAGGATAAGATTTCAGGATAAGGAATGATAAAGAAGGGTGCCTCTGAGCATTAGTGGAATGCCACTTCCTTCTCATCTGGGCATTTTAGCTAAGATCTTTGGAGTCTGTGAGACTGCTTCCAATCAAGCTGGAATCCTCAGTGTCTCCCTTTCTGGGGAAAGTAGTAGTGTGTATGTTGACGCTCTTGGCTTGGGTGGATGCCACAGCAAAAATGGCAGTCTCTCTTCTGATGCCCAAATGTGGGTGCAGGCAGGGGAAGTCATCAAAAGGAGTGAAACATTCTTCCCCATCACCCTTTATAGCAGGGCTGGCTTAAGGCACCGGCGGGGTCAGCATTCGCAGGTGGCCCCGTCATTGGGGGGGGGGGGCATAGTAACCCTCCTCCTGCAAAAACATTGTTAGTAATAATCTGAATATCCTGTATTGTGAATAGCTTAGGTTGAGGTAGGTTACATTGACCTGAGATAAACATATGGACCCCCAAAATAAAGCATTGCAGGGCTCCCCCAAATTCCTTAAACCGGTCCTGCTTTGTAGCAAGACTTAAGAGAAAAGTCATGCCCAAAGCCAAGGAGATAAGATAGGAGGGAGGGAAGATCAAGGATAGCAAATAGGGGGAGTTTTATAGGTTCTTGAGCAAGAGAGGGCTTTGAGGAAAAAAGAAGTAGGAGATAAATGGAATCTACCTTCTGAGATTTATTTTCAGTATTTATTCTGTACCAAAAGTTTTGCAATAACAGAGGAGCTGAGCAGGAAAGAGCATATTGTGATCTGGGAGTGTTGGACTAGCAGATAGTCAGCATGTTATAGCGGCTTGAGTGTTGGATGGGAGACCAGAGTATCAATCCCTGCTCAGCTATGGAGTGTGGGCACTCTTGAGATTCATTAGACACCTGAAAGCACCAGATCCTATCTGATCTTGGAAGCTAAGTAGGGTCAGACGTGGTTGGTTCTTGGAAGGGAGACCACCAGCAAATATCAGATTATATTCAGAAGAAGGTAAAGGCAAATCTTGTCTGAAAATATCTTGCCAAGAGGATCCTATGGTAGGTTGCCATAAATCAGAGTCCACTTGAAGGCATGTCACAACAACAAAGACATTGTATGGCATATCTTTGCATCCATAAGGACTAGATCATTGTATTTTTCTTATTTCATAGGAAAACTTGAGAATTGCAAGGCCCAGGCAACATACTCTCTTTTTTTACATTTCTATAGAAGCCCAGTGTACATGCTCACGGCCAGAAACCTGGCATTTTTTTTTTTAAGATAGAATATGGACAAAGTTCATCACACTCTGCAAAGCCATCAGATGACTTCTCTTAACCAGAAAAATATTTCTAGTAGTCAGAGCCATGAACTACATTCAATCAAACCATACTTTTAAAGACATTAACAAGTAAAATAAAACACTTAAACTACATACAGTGGGCCCCTGGTATCCACTGGGGTTTGGTTCCAGGACTCCCTGTGGATACCAAAATCCGTGGATGCTCAAGTCCCATTATATATAGTGGGCTAGTAAAATGATGTCCCTTATATAAAATGGCAGAATCAAGGTTTGTGTTTTGGAATTTTTAAAAAACTATTTTCAAACCGTGGATGACATAGAATCATAGAATTGTAGAGTTGGAAGAGACCACGAGGGCCATCCAGTCCAACCCCCTTCCTGCGTGGCAGGGGGTTGGACTGGATGGCCCTCGTGGTCTCTTCCAACTCTACAATTCTATGATTCTGTGATTGAATCCGTGGATGCAGAATCCATGGATATGGAGGGCTGACTGTATTGCATAATAAAGATAGCACATCTAACACAGCTGGTCTCAGAGTTGCTGCTGGAGTCGCCCAGACTTTTAGTTCTTGGTGACTTCAACATCCCACTCGAGACCAGCTTGCTAAATCTAACTGGCGCAGCTCGGGAGTTCATGGAATCCATGACAAACATGGGCCTATCCCAATTGGTTGTCGGGCCTACTCACTGTGCAGGTCATACCCTCGATGCGGCCTTTAGTACGGAACAGGAATATCCGTGGGCAGAGGTGATTGAAACCTCCGCATTGTCATGGATGGATCATTTCCTGGTCAAGATGGAGCTAAAAGCCACTGTCTGCCCCACCGGGGGTGGTGGACCTATTAGAATGGTCCGCCCTCGAAGGCTAATGGAACCAATTGGATTCCAGAAAGCCTTGGAGGGTTTAATGGTTGGTAACGCCGGTTATTCTGTTGAAGCTTTGGTTAATATTTGGAACACCGACCTCACCAAGGCTATTGACACAATCGCTCCCAAGCGTCCTTTCCAGCCTGCTCCTAACCGTAAGCCCTGGTACTCAGAGGAGCTTAGGAAAATGAAGCAGGCTGGACAACGACTAGAGCGCACCTGGCGGAAGACTCGACTCTTAGCCGACAAGACTCGTCATAGGAATTTCCTTAATTCTTATCGAGAGGCGATACGTGCAGCGCAGAAGTCTTTCTCCGCTGCACGTATTGCATCTGCAGAGTCCCGTCCAGCAGAATTGTTTAGGGTGGTGGGGGAGCTGACGCAGATTCCACCTGCGCAGAACCCCTTACTTAACCCAACAACGGCCTGCTGTGATGCATTTAACATCCACTTTGCAGATGAAATCTCTCGGATAAGAGCCGACTTAGATGCCAGTGTTATGACTGAATCTATAGACGAGGTGTCCAGCAACTCCGTTGATGAAATTTTATTGGATCAGCTTCAATCTGTGAGTACCGATGACGTGGACAAGCTCCTTGGTAGAGTGAGGAAAACGACCTGTCCCCTCGATCCCTGTCCATCTTGGCTGGCCACCCAAGGGGGTGACGCATCGAGAGTACTCCTTAGGGATATTATCAATGCGTCCTTCAGGGAGGGCTCCCTTCCACCTTGTCTGAAGGAAGCGGTGGTTAAGCCGCTCCTGAAAAAGCCTTCCCTGGACCCCTTGGACAGGAACAACTATAGGCCAGTCTCTTTGCTGCCTTTTCTAAGCAAAGTGATTGAGAGGGCGGTCGCTTCCCAACTCCAAGCTGTCTTGGATGAAACCGATTATCTAGATCCATTTCAAACTGGCTTTAGGACGGGTTATGGAGTGGAGACTGCCATGGTTGCTCTGGCTGATGACCTCCGCTTGGGTATCGACAGGGGTAGTGTGACCCTGTTGGTGCTCCTGGACCTCTCAGCGGCCTTTGATACAATAGACCATTCCATCCTCTTGGATCGCCTGAGGGAGTTAGGAATTGGAGGCACTGCTTTGCAGTGGTTCCGTTCCTTCCTCTCGGGCAGATCCCAGAGGGTGAGGCTTGGGGACAGTTGCTCTACTAGAATAGAGCTTAACTGTGGCGTTCCTCAGGGTGCCATCCTGTCCCCGATGCTATTTAACATCTATATGAAGCCGCTGGGAGAAGTCATTCGGAGGCATGGAATGCGGTGTCATCAGTATGCGGATGACACCCAGATATACTTCTCCATGTCTCGGTCATCGGCTTCGACTTCAGATGGCATCTCTCCTCTCAATGATTGTCTTAAAGCAGTAATGGACTGGATGAGGAAAAACAAATTGAGACTGAATCCAGACAAAACGGAGGTACTAACAGTTACAGGCCCAAAACCAGGTCTGGGAATACAAACTCCAATCCTGGATGGAACTACACTCTCCTCCAAGGATTGTGTTCACAGTCTGGGGGTGCTCTTGGACCCGTCGCTCCAGATGACTAATCAGGTTAATGCGACGGTCAGGAGTGCCTATTATCAACTTCGGCTGGTACGCCAGCTGCGCCCTTTCCTGGAAACTAGGGACCTCGAAACTGTGGTACATGCACTGGTAACCTCCCGTCTGGATTTCTGTAATGCGCTCTACATGGGGCTACCCTTGTGCTTGACTCGGAAACTTCAACTAGTCCAGAACATGGCAGCCAGGTTGATTTCTGGCGTTTCCAGAAGAGAGCATATAACACCGGTGCAAAAAGCTCTCCACTGGCTGCCTATTAGTTTCCGGGTACAGTACAAGGTGTTGGTTATGACCTTTAAAGCCCTACATGGCTTGGGTCCAACTTACCTCCGGGACCGCCTCCTTCCGTACGACCCTCCCCGCGCACTTCGGTCCTCTGGGAGGAATCTGTTACAGCCTATGAAAACAAGGCTGTCGGTGACCTCCCAGAGGGCCTTCTCTGCTGCTGCTCCCAGATTATGGAATGGCCTGCCGGACGAGATCCGTCTTATTACCACCTTAGACAGCTTTAAAAAAGCTGTCAAGACGGATCTTTTCCGGCAGGCCTTTCCTGAATAATTATCCCGGCCCAAGACTCAGCTGCCCTTTCTAGGCTATGATTGTATGTTTTAAATTTTTTTCTTTTAATTTATATATATTTTAATTAATCCATGTTTTTAATCCTTTGTAATTTAATATTATTTTAAGGGGTGGGTGGGCTAGGGTATTGTGACTATGGGGTTTTTATATTGTAAGCCGCCCCGATTGCGTTGCAGAGGGGCGGGATATAAATAAAATTTTATTATTATTTATTATTATTATTATTATTATTATTATATAATTGCATATTGCTCTACCCTTGCCAGTTAAGGGTGAAGGCCTGTTTTTTTAAAAAAACATCTTTACTTGCTGGTGTGATCCAAAACACCAGCATGAGAACCGGCTGGATCTAAATTGCCTCTTTTTCAACTAGTAAAAGAAATATATGGAAACCAATCTGTATTAAAAGAGTCATCATGGACTTCCTTTCTTGAAGTGCAAACCTGTTGTGTTAGTTTTGCCATGAGAGCAAAACACCACCATTTCTTTTACCAACAGTCCAAAGATAAATTGTGTAGGTTGTTCCATTTTTGAGCAATCACAATATGAGCTGCTAGACAACAATATGATAATAGTTTTTTTTTAAAAAAACTAATAAGATATTTCTTTTCTTCCATAAACAAAGAGGGTAAACCCAGTGCTAGTGAAAGTGTCATTTTTTATTTGTTATTTTTCCCATTTCATTGAAAACCTCCAATTAAAATCTTTGGACTTTTGGACAGCACCACCACATGTGAATGAAAGTCCCTACAACATTGTAGTTTCTCCAGCATTTTGCAGATATTTGCTTATTTATGTAACTGAGTTTCAGTGGAATACTATACCATTGGTAAATAATTTCAAAATATTATTTATGTGTTCTTGCTCAAATGTGTTCTTCCTGTTTTTGTCTTTGAATCACCTTATTTTGCTTCTGTTCTACAGCGCAACACCTTCCAGGCTGTCTTAGCCTACAGCACTTTGGATGCTTACGCTCTTTTCCTTTATCCCGATGATGGGATCCAGTTCTTTGGAACACGCCCTAAGGAATCATACAATGTCCACTTGGAACTCCCAGCCCGGGTAGGCTTCAGCAGAGGAGACTATCAACGTCGGGAAGGACCATACCACAGTGTAACCACCAGTGAGCAGTCTGTCAAAAACCTCTACCAGTAAGTAGCTGCTGTGTAATCTGTCCAATAACAGCAATAAAAATGACTATACAGTAGGACCCCCACATCTGTAGGGAATTGGTTTCGGGCCCTATCGCAGATGGTGAAATCCACAGATAATAGCAAACACTGTTGCCACCATGCCAGAACCCTCCTCTTGCCCACCCACCATGCCAGAGCACCCCTCCGCAAGGTCGCCTCCTCTCTCCCTCCCCTGCCTGCCCACTGTGCCGTAAACTTCTTCCTGCCTGGCTGACCCCTCCGCCCGTACACTCACCGTCCCGGAACTCCCCCACAGAGAAGGGAGGGGGGAGGCGAGCTTGCCTTCTCCCTCCCCACCAGCTCTGCTACGCCGCCACACTGGAACCCCCCCCCGGCAAGGTCGCCTCCTCCCTCCTTCCCCTGCCTGCCTGCCCACTCGCTGCAACCCCCCCATGAGGTTGCCTCCTTCCCCTGCCCGCCCACTCGCCATGCCAGAACCCTCCCCCAGCAAGGTTGCATCCTCCCTCCCTCCTCCACCAGTACTGCCATGCCATAATCCGCCCCCTCGCAAGGTTGGCTCCTCCCTCCTTTCCCCTGCCCACCAGCTCCTCTGTGCTGCAACCCCCCTGCGAGGTCACCTCCTTCCCCTGCCCGCCTGCTCACCTGCTTGCTGCGCTGGAATCCCCCCAGCAAGGTCACCTCCTCCCTCTCTCTCTCCCCTACCCGCCGCGTCACAACCCCCTCCCCACAAGCTCACCTCCTCTCTCCCACTGACCCACCCATCCTGCCGTCGCCAGATACGGGGTGCTACTATACTCAGAGCTTTTCAACTAGGAAATGACAAACGACCAGTCAATCTAAAGTCAATTTAGACTGATATTTAAACTCTGACATTCTAAATGGCAAAGAAAAACATTCTGACTTGCCATTGAAAAGAAAGCCAGGTTGGTGCCAATGGCACCTTGCTGCTTCATGGAGGACAAGCTTGGCAGGGAAGTTAATGGGGAAAGAATCTGCAGAGTTTAGAAAGATAAGATGTGTCCAGCTGGATCAGATCAAAGGCTGATATAGTTCAGCATCGTTCTTAACAGTGGCCACTATACTTCATTTTACATCCTGAGTGGGCAATCTGTGGTCCTTCAGATGATATTGGACTGCAGGGTCCATCAGTCCTTGCCATGTGCTATGCTGGCCAGGGCTGTTGGGCATGGCAGTCTTGCAAGAGAAGAATGTAAGAGTCCAGTTGGATCAGACTAAAGGCCTGTTAGTCTAGTGCAACATACTGCTTGCACCAAGGCCAAGCAGTTACTGATGGGAAGCCTGCTGGCTGGACATGATTATGCAACCTTCATCTGATGTACACAGGTATGGTATACTGCCTCTGATACTGGAGATTGTACATAACTATCCTGAGTATCCTCCATGAATTTATCTTGCCTGCTTTTAAGGCCATCCAAGTTAGCAGCCATGATGGTATCTTATAGCAGTGAGTTCCACAGTTTAGCTAAGCAGTTTAAAATGGACAGTTGGAATATACAAGTTCAGTGTTGGAAGAATGAAATGTTGCCTCCTTTATATTTATTTGTGCTAAGACTCCTTTGCCATGTTTTTGCCTGTTTGTCCTGTTTGGGGGAGAGATGTTTGGAGCTCTTCATAGCCCACTTTGGTTTTCACTTGTGAATGACTTGGAGCTCATCCACACTACAGAATTATAGTGGTTTGATACCAGCTTAACTGCCATGGTTCAGTCCTGTGGAATCTTGGGATTTGTGGTTTGAAGAAATACTTAGAATTCAGTGCTGGAGACCTTTAGTGCTGTCGTCCAGCAGAATGAACTACAGCTTTCTAGCAGAGAATTCTATGTCCCTTACCAAATAAGCAATCCCCACTGGATGCAGCCAAGACATTTGTCTAGCCAAGAAGAAATAATGCTCATACCTGCACATTATAGCCAATTTGCAGCAGCATTGTTTTTTTTCCATGGTGTCTTGCACAAAAACGATTGGCTGCAAAGCTCTCTGCACCTCAGCCACGAATCAAGATGGCAGCCGTGTCATTTTTTTGTGGTTAGGGGTGATTGGGGGATCGAAGGGATCCTGGCAGTGCCTGGAGATGAGAAGGAGGACAGCCACCATGAGGAACAGGAGGAGAGACAGGGTTGCTAGCCCTTCACCCTTCCCAGCGGCGGCATCCGAATCTGGCTGCAATTAAAGGGACGGGAGGAGCCGCCTGTCCAGGTGCTGGTTGTGAACAAGGAAGAGGAGTGTGGCTCTTCGACACTCCGGCTTCATCTCACCTTCCTGGACTGAGCTGCTCCTTCTCTCATGCCTGTCCCATGCCCCCCAAAGCCCACTGACACCGAGCTCGGCAGACAGGCATGAGAGAAAGAGCAGCCCAGGTCCTTTTTATCTCTCTTTTTTAGTAGAGTTACAAACTTGGTAGATGAAGGGAATGCTGTGGATGTACTGTATCTTGATTTCAATGAGGCCTTTGACAGGAATCCCCCATAATATTCTTGCAAAAAAGTTAGTAACATGTGGGCTAGACAATGCAACTGTTAGGTGGATTTGTAATTGGTTAACTGACCAACCCCAAAGGGTGCTCACCAATGGCTCCTCTTCATCCTGGAAAGAAGTGACTAGTGGGGTGCCACAGGGTTCTCTCCTGGGCCCAGTGCTATCCAACACCTTTATCAATGACTGGATGAGGGAATAGAGGCCATGCTTATCAAGTTTGCAGATGACACCAAATTAGGAGGGATAGCTAATACCCCAGAGGACAGGAACAGCATTCAAAATGATCTCAACAGATTAGAAAGCTGGGCCAAAACTAACAAAATGTGTTCCAACAGGGAGAAATGTAGGATACTACACTTGGGCAGTAAAAATGAAATGCACAGATATAGGATGAGTGACACCTGGCTTGATGGCAGTGTGTGTGAAAGGGATCTAGGAGTCTTAGTAGATCACAGACTGAACATGAGTCAGTAGTGTGATGCAGCAGCTAAAAAAGCCAATGCAATTCTAGGTTGCATCAATATGAGTATAGTGTCTAGATCAAGGGAAGTGATAGTGCTAGTCTATTCTGCTTTGTGAAGTCGAAGGCTTTCACGGCCGGCATCCATAGATTTTCCTTGTGTTTTTTTCTGGGCTGTGAGACAGTGTTCTGGAATAGTTTCTTTCTGACGTTTCAACTGCATCTGTGGCTGGCATTTTCAGAGAAACCAATTCGAGAAGGAGATTGACAAACTGGAACAAGTTCAGAGGAGGGAAACCAGGATGGTGGGAGGTCTGGAAGCCATGCCTTATGAGAGTGGCTTAGGGAGCTGGGTATGTTTAGCCTGGGGAAGAGAAGGTTGAGGTGACATGATAGCCATGTTTAAATATTTGAAGAGATGTCATACTGAGGATGGAGCAAGCTTGTTTTCTGCTGTTCCAGAGATTAGGACATGGAGCAATAAACTCAAACTGCAGGAAAAGAGATTCCACCTAAGCAATAGGAAGAACTTCTTGACAATAAGAGAAGCTGTCAAGCTTCTCTTACTGTCAGCTGTTTGGCAGCTGTTTGGAAGTGTGGTGGAGTCTCCTTCTTTGGAAGTTTTTAAGCAGAGGCTGGGTGGCCATCTTTTGGGAGTCCTTTGATTGAGTATTCCTGCATGGCAGGGGGTTGGACTGGATGGCCTTTTTGGTCTCTTCCAACTCTATGATTCTATGATTATTGGTTGCAGAATCCAGGTTTTCTGGATTCTGCAGCAATTTTTAAAAAATCTACAGAGCCCTGACAGTTGTATTTTCCACTTGTATGCTTAAGGTGGGACAAATATATCATGCCTGCTCTATCAGAAACTAGAAAGCACCATTGATGCTGTGTCAAATAATGAATCCAAGTTTGTTTGAATAAGGCAGCTGTTTCATTAGATAATTTTATGTATGCTGGAAAAATGTGCGCTTTGAAAAAATGGGTTCAAAGACAGGCTAATGTTGTGTGGAAAATTTGTGGAAACATCCCTCTGGGACAAGGATGGTGGTGGTTTTGTTGTTGCAAATTGTTACAAGGAAGTACCTGCAGATTTCACTGTTTTGATGGATAGCTTCCTGCTCTTGACCTGGGCGCAGTATTATTTCAAAGCATTAGAAGCCATGACTCCATTGGCTGTCTGGCTTGGAGATTAGGAAGGTATCCTTACAAATGGAAAGAGATCAAAGCCAAGCAGGCTGGAAGTAGTTCTCTTGAAGGACAAGTTGCCAGTCCTGCATCAACTTGTCATTTGTTGGGTTTGACTGGGGTAAAAGAGTTGCAGAAGGGTTGTGTGTGTGTGTGTGTGTGTGTGTATAGAGACAGGGAACATTGCACCTTCCACAAAAGAGGCCATTGTTTCAGAGTAGTGGTGGCTCAAACTTTCTGTCTTCAGGAGCTCATTGCCTATTGACACATCTGCGGAAGAACCCCAGCCCTGTTCCAGAAAACGCTGAGGAGTGTGCAGTGGAAGGAAATGTTATTCTGGATGGCCCATTTTTAAGAAGGTCATGGGCAAGCTGGAATGTCTCTAGAGGAAGGGAACTAGAATGATGGCCTGGAAACCAAGGCCTATGATAAGGACTGGAGAAAAGTTACCTTCTTGAATGTTTGGGGGCTCATTTATATATGGCAATAAAATGTGGATTGATGCACACTAACACCAATTCACAGCAGCTTTCATTTGTCTTCATGTTTTTTTTCCAAGATCACAGACATACAAAGCCATATGCATTTGTTGTTCAAATGGGCATGACTGCAAATCAAGATGGCAGCCACGAATGAATTACTTGCATTTTTATTGTCAGCAGTTGCCATTTAAAAGCAGTTTAAAAGCAAATCCAAGGTGCGGAAGTGTGATCTTCTGCTTAAATAAATCAAAAAAGAAGGGGAAGGCTGTTTTGATGACCCAGTGCATGATCGCTATGGTGGAAATTAAACATAGCAGTTCTGGGCACTTGCCTTACCAGCAGGCTGTGTTCCTGGTACACATCCAACCGATCAGCTTTCCACTTCTGCTCTTATCGGGAATGCACAGCAAAGTGAATTGGTTGTCCAAATGAGCAGGAATGTGTATTTCCTTTGGAGTTTTTTAAAAAATACAGGAAAAGCAATGAAGGCTTTTCCTGTAGAGTATTTGCCCCCCCCCTTCTGAATATGGGGAAATGATGCAGGATCCCATCAGGAGAAATGGTATTCCTCTCGAATTCTGTGAGTATTTTGGCTGTATAGACAAGCCACGGGACTTTGCTGTTCTTGTTAGTTGCCATCAAGTTGACTTTGCTCTGTGCTGACCCTATCAATGAGAGACCCTGTTCTTAACAAACCTGCTCAGGTCTTGCAAACTCAGGGCTGTGTCTTCCTTCATTAAGCCAGAGCATCTGTAATGCATTTTTCCTCTTCTCTTACTGCTTTCCACTTTGCCAAGCCTGATCGTCTTTTCCATTGAGTCCTGTCATCTCAATAGCTTCAGTTTGGTCATTTTGACTTCTAGGGAGAATTCGGGCTTGATTTGCTCTGGGATGTATTTGTTTGATTCTAGGACCTATCATCTGCCCAAAATAACTTTCCCAAGCTGTTCCTGTACATTTAGCTTGAAGAAATAAAATTAAGGAGACCCAATAGTGCTTCTCAAGTCTATGAAGGGCTGTCAAAGTGAAAATGGAGCAGATGTGTTCTTTGTTACTCTGGAAGGCAGGACTGGAAACAGTAGCTGGAAACCACAAGGAAGCAGATTTGGACTAAAACTTTGCTCTTGGTAAGAGCTGTTCAACAGTGGAACAATCTGAATGGGACACCTCCTGCATTCTCAAGTCCTGGCTCAGGTTGACCTCCTTACTTTTGGCTGGCGAGGGTTAGGTTGAGTCACTTCTGCACCAGGGTGGGAATTGTGCGATTTGTTTGCTCTATGCATCCCACCAAAACAATTTTTGCAGTCTCTAAACTTCCATCATTCAGCTTTGTTTTTTGGGTAGGACAATGGACTTTATCAAAAGCGGCAAAAAACGTGTCATAAAGATGCGATGATAACACAAAAGGATGAAATTATCAGACAGTGTCATCGTTCAGCCATTCCAGGGGAGTAGCGAGACTTGAATAATGTGTCACTTTTTATTGATGGCTTTGCCCGCCAATAAAAAAGTGACACTTTGTCTGCACCAGCACTACGCCCTGGGAATGGCTGAATGACGAGGACATCTGATAATTTCACCCTTTGTGTTATCGGCGCATCCTAAATGATGCGGTT
The DNA here is from genome assembly GCA_030847615.1 of Gambelia wislizenii. Taxonomy (NCBI): domain Eukaryota; kingdom Metazoa; phylum Chordata; class Lepidosauria; order Squamata; family Crotaphytidae; genus Gambelia; species Gambelia wislizenii. Next base: position 494,049,313 of record JAUMIR010000001.1, on the reverse strand, counting down.
TTGTAGCGGTATGTACCTTGTCTGATATATACAAGGTACTTTGTTTTACAGGCCAAACTCACACTACACAAATAATCCAGTTTGAAACGGAATTATTTGCCATGGCTCCTTCCTATTGAATCCTGGGATCTGTAGTTTTGTGAGGCGCCAACACTCTTTAGCAGAGAAGGTGAAAGATTTGTAAAACTACAGATCCCAGGATTCCATAGGATGGAGCTATAGCACTTAAAGTGGTGTCAAACTGCTACAGTGTAGACACACAGTCTACCAAATATTACTGACTGGAGTTTTGGACTGTCAATGATTCAGAGTCTATCCAAGAATCTAGGCATCAGTGAGGTGTCGTTGGATAATGTGGTCTCTCCCAAGTACTGTCTCTTTTAGTAATTGTGCTATTTTGATCCTATCTATGGTGATTTCATTCAGATGTTTCGTTCTCTGTTCACTATTGTTTTGTTCTCTGTTCACTCTGTTTACACTCTTTTCTCTGGAACCATATTGATGGTGATTATATCTTGCCCTATATCCTAAGATCTCTGGATGGAGTAAAATAATAAATAGAGTTTTAAAAAAATATTAAACAATTAAACATGTGAAAACAGTGTTAACAAGTTAAAACAATGCGATCTGAATTTTGGAATAAATCAGCCCACAAAGCTGTGGATTTCAATTGGTGCTGGAATGGGACCAATGTTTGGGCCCCTGGGGACTCATCTACATGGGGCAGAGTATGCCAGTCCCCTGCGTTGTCATTTCTCTTCAAGACTTGTTCGGCGTGAGTTCTCAAATAAGGCTGCAGCATTGTGGATAGTGCATCTCCAAGCCTCCTGATGTGAGGCCAGGGCGGACCATTGTTGGTGATCAATTTGGCCGAGCCTGAGATGTTGTTTCAGGGAGTCATTGTATCGCTTTTTTGGAGCGCCCCTCTTACGCTGACCCGTGGCAAGTTCACCGTAGAGTAGTATTTTGGGGAGGCGATGGTCCTCCATCCTAGAAACGTGCCCTGCCCAGCGCAGCTGTGTTCTCAATATCATGGCCTCAATGCTGGTGAGCCCTGCTTGCTCAAGGACAGCAACATTCATCACACAGTCAGTCCAGTGTATATTTAGGATTGTACGTATACAGCGCTGATGAAAGTGTTCGAGGAGTTGTAAGTGTTGGCGATAGGTGACCCATGTTTCAGACCCGTAAAGGAGAATAGACAGTACAATGGCTCTATACACACTGATTTTTGTGCTTCGCCTCAGGTAATAATCCTAAAAGCAAACCTTGATTTTGCCATCTTATATATGGGAGACCATTTTGCTATGCCATTGCATATAATGGGACTTGAGTATTCACAGATTTTGGTATCCACAGGGGTCCTGGAACCAAACCCCAGCGAATGACCTGGATAGACTGGAGAGCTGGGCCAAAGATAACAAAATGAAATTCAATATGGAGAAATGTAAGGTACTGCACTTAGGGCGAAAAAATCAAATGCATAGATATAGGATTGGGGGAGACCTGGCTGAATGAGACTATGTGTGTGAAAGGGATCTAGGAGTCCTAGTAGACCACAAGTTGAACATGAGTCAATAGTGTGATACAGCAGCTAAAAAGGCCAATGCGATTTTGGGCTGCATCAATAGAAGTATAGTGTCTAGATCAAGGGAAGTAATAGTGTCGCTCTAGTCTGCCTTGGTCAGGACCTCACCTAGAATACTGTGTCCAGTTCTGGGCACCACAATTCAAAAAGGATATTGACAAATTGGAGCGTGTCCAGAGAAGGGCGACTAAAATGGTGAAAGGTATGGAAACAATGCCTTATGAGGAAAGACTTAGGGAGCTGGGTATGTTTAGCCTGGAAAAAAGACGGTTAAGTGACGATATGATAGCGCTGTTTAAGTATTTGAAGGGGTGTCACATTGAGGATGGAGCAGGCTTGTTTTCTGCTACTCCAGAGACTAGAACACGGAGCAATGGATGCAGGCTCCAGGAACAGAGATTCCACCTCAACATTAGGAGGAACTTTCTGACAGTAAGAGCTGTTCGGCAGTGGAACGCACTCCCTCGGAGCGTGGTGGGGTCTCCTTCCTTGGAGGTCTTTAAACAGAGGCTGGATGGCCATCTGTCAGGGATGCTTTGATTGTGATTTCCTGCATGGCAGGGGGTTGGATTGGACGGCCCTCATGGTCTCTTCCAACTCTACAATTCTATGATTCTATGAATATGAAGGGACAACTGTAATAAAACAAACTGATTGGGTTATTATCTTCAATGTTACAAACTTCAGCTGCTCGGTACTCTGTATATAACATTGTTCCTTTTCTTAGTTTCACTTATTTTTACTCTTACTAACAGACTGTTTCCATAACCATATATGTTAATACTTTAGTCTTTTAAGTTGATCAAATTGCCTTCATACATGACACTCTTGTTATCTCTCAGACAACAGACTCATCCATGCTTTCTCTCACAACTCTCAACTTCAGTGTCAACTGTCACTCTTCTCCAACTGACTCTCTTAACTGATGTTCACCCAGATCATACTCTCAGAACCCCCTCCCATCACAGTTTCCTGCACTGGGATTGGCTCCCACATTCTGTCGGGAATAATTTGATTGTGTGTTCCTGCATGGCAGGGGGTTGGACTGGTTGACCTTTGAGGTTTCTTCCAACTCTATGATTCTATGATTCTCTCATCTCATTCACTCAGAGGCACTCCTATCCTAGCACCCTGTGTTGGGATTGGTTCCGTGATGCTTTCTTTTCCATGTTTTTCAGCTCTAGTTCTCCACATTGGGCTTTACCCCATCTTAGCCCTGTCTGCCCCGGGGGTCATGAGGACTGCCTTGGGCAAAACAGGGCAAAAGCCCTGCATTGTTAGGACTGCAGGGCTCTAAGGCGGGGGCAAGGTGGGGTAAATAACCCATCTAGACAAGCCTTAAGTCATCCCACAATTAAAGAGCCACAGCTGAGAAGGCCCTGTCTTACATCCTCCACTGTGGTATACCGAGAAGGCCGGAGAGGATGAAGAAGGGCAATCACTCAGCAGATGAATGTATTAAGGGACCCGAGAAATGTTCCCAGCAGTGAAACTTCTCGGCAGCCTAGGCTGGTCTTAGAGAAACCAGGGATCATGGGGAGAAGACGGGATTTAGAAATTTCACTGAAACATGATCAGCTCAAGGAGCTGAGCATTGGAAAGAACAGCTGTCATATAGAATTCCGCACTCTTATCAAGTGCCAGCTATTTTCTGACTTGCAGCTGGCTGACATGAGAGAAGGAGAGAAGAATGTGCAAAACTTTATTTTAAAAAAGATGAACAGGAGGATTGCTTAAGTAAGTGTTTAAAAGATATCCGGTCTTTGTTTAGATATGCTAGGAACCTGCAGCTAAAATATTTGGCCAGCTATTGTGTGACTTGGAGGGTATTTCCACTATACGGTACAACAGTTCGATACCACTATCATAGAATCATAGAGTTGGAAGAGACTACAAGGGCCATCTAGTCCACCCCCATTATGCCATGCAGGAATATACAATCAAAGCATTCCTGACAGATGGCCATCCAGCCTCAGTTTAAAAAACCCCAAAGAAGGAGACTCCGCCACACTCACAGGGTTATGTTTCTATACCAGCATCTTCCCTTTATTACCACTATTGCGTGCTCTCCAACATTTCACAGATGAAAACTGTGACATGTATGCCCAAGCAACATCAGAATGTGGTCAAGAGGGCAAAAGTTATTAATGAGAGAAAACACACAAGCTTGGAGAGTCTGCAGTGGTCTACTTTTGCCTTAGCCTACTGGAAAATGCAAAATTTTACTCCCTCCTCTATTCCCACTGAATTAATTGAGTAGAAACTACTTTTTCACTTTGAACTCAGTTTGCAGCAATTGGAGTAAGTTGAGGATGAAAGGGGGATGTAGGAGAAAGAGAGAGAAACCGGGATATTTCAAAGGCAGAGGAAAAAGTGGGATGGCAGAGGATTAATCAAGACTGTCCCTGCCAAATAGGGTATGCTGTTGCTGACAGTGGTATACTTAAGAAGACAATCACATTGTGGGCTACCCATTTGATTGAAATATCGTTGTTTTACTGATATGCCCTGGAACTGGGCTGCAAGGGAGCTCTCTCTCTCTCTCTCTCTCTCTCTGTGCATGGGTGTGTGTGCGTGCATGTGCACAGTGTGTGTTTGGGGCTGTTATCATGCCAGGGCAATAATGTAGAAAACCAGGCAGTCTTTGAGAATATTCCAGTCCTAAGGAATAGAGGCATTTATATGTTGTCACGCTATCTCCAGTGTCCTCCTAAATTCCCTTTCCCTCATGTATCATGTTTTGTTAGATTGCAAGCATGTGTCTCAGTGGTTTGATTGCCCTCTAGTAGAGGCGCCTCCTGAATGTTAAATTAAGCCAGCTTGTCTTTCTCTCAACTTGATGTTTACTCCAGATGTGTTGGACAACAACGCCAGTTGTTCCCAGCAGTCATGCCAGTAACAATGAGAATTGCAGCCCAGCACATCTGGAGGGTGTTGGGTTGGGGGAAAGGCAGCAAGCCTCTCGATGCCTATTGCTGGAGACACAAACAGGAGGGTGCAGAGGCATGGACATTACTGGTGAGCTTCCCCTTGAGGCAGCCGGTGGGCCATTGTGCAAACAGAATGTCGGACTGCAGAGGCATTCAGTCTGATCCAGACACAGGGCTCTTCTGAAGTACCTTCTGCATTTGCTCACATCCATCCATCCCTGCATGCATTGATTTATTTTAATATTTATTTAAATATTCATGTTCTGTCCTCTATCTAAAGATCTCAGGTGTACAATAAAATCAACCTGACCAACTTATTATAGACCAACAGACCATAATAATCTAAGTTTTTCCCGAAGAGCACCTAAAAATGCTTTCCAGATACAGCAGTAAAGAGACTTCTTGAAAAATCCAGTGATCTCTGCCTAAACAAAGGAGCTCATTGCTTCACAAAGGGACAGTGATTTTTGGGATACCAGAGAGTTTACCTCATTGCTACAAAATTTTTAAGACCCCTAACCTGAACAACATTGCCTGCATGAGACCCCTAACCTGAACAACAACACAGGCAACATCTGAAACAGCATGGAGGCCTGTGACTCAAACATCATTACTTTTCTTTTTTCCCCTTTATTTTTCAACATCTTTTGCCTGATGAAGAATTCAGTAGAGCTTTGAAAGCTTGCATCGTGTGTTTTGCATTTTCGTTGGCCAATAAATGTATCACTTTTTTGTGGATTCTGGATTTTGTTTTGTTGCATGGCCCAACATGGCTACCCCTGAATATGTTTCCTGACCAACTTAAAACGTTGTCAATAATAAAATATTATCCGTTCTCTTCTTTAGTTGTGGCCCTGCACAGTCAAAATTTAGGGTCTGGTAAATTTGTTCAGGGCCTGGACAACATCATGCTACTTTGCAAAGTTCCATAAAATATGTATTTTAATGTTGTTTGTTATATGTCTTCAACTTCTCTCTGACTTACGACCACCTCCACCTTAGGCTTTTCTTGCCAGGATTTACTAAATGTGATTTGCCACTGTCCTTCTTTGAGGCTGAGAGTGTGTGACTTCCCCAAGGTCACCCAGTGGGTTTCCGTGGCCGAGCCAGGATTGGAATCCTGGTCTCCCAGAATCATAATCCAATACTCAAACCATGACACCACACTGGCTCTCATATATTAATGGCACCATATTATAAATGATTTTAACATGGAGTTGGTCTTAGGCCAAGGTGGGCAAACTTCCAGGGGCCAATTATGCCCCTGGGAAGCTGCCATAGGCTGCACCCCTCCCCAAATAGGTCTATCTTGCTTTTTACCCCACAAACTAAAAGTGACTGGAGTTTAATTTCCAGTTTTGAAAGAACATTGGGAACACTGCTGTCCTTCCCATACACCTGCTAAATCAGGAGTGGGAATGATTTGGCCCTCCACATTGGTTAGAATGCAGCTCCCCACATTCCACACCAATGGCTATCGTAACTAGGGCTGATAGGAACTGCAGTCTAATGACACCTTGGAAGCCTGCATGATTTCAACATTACACTAAAGCAAGAGTGGTGTAGTGGTTTGAATGTTGCATCAGGACGCAGGGAGACCAGGGTTCAAATCCCCACTCAGCCTTGGACAAGTTACACTCTCTGAGCCATAGATGAAGGCAACAGCAAACCTCCTATGAATGAATCTTGCCAAGGCAACCCCAAGAGAGGGTCACTGTAAGTTGGAGTCCATTTGAAGGCACCTAGAATCATAGAGTTGGAAGAAACCACAAGGGCCATCTAGTCCAACCCCCTGCCCTGCAGGAATGCACAATCAAAGCATTCCCAACAGATGACCATCCAGCCTCTGTTTAAAAACCTCCAATGACTCCACCACACTCCCAGGCAGCACATTACTCTGCCAAACAGCTCTTGCTCTCAGGAAGTTCTTCCTAATGTTTAGGCGGAATCTCTTTTCCTGTATTTTGAGTCCATTGCTCCATGTCCCAGTCTCTGGGGCAGCAGAAAACAAGCTTGCCCCATCCTCAGTATGACATCCCTTCAAATATTTAAACATGGCTATCATGTCCTCCCTTAATCTTCTCTTCTCCAGGCTAAACATACCCAGCTCCCAAAGCCATTCCTTATAGAGCATGGCTTCCAGACCTCCTACCATTTTGGTCTCTCTCCTCTGGACATGCTCCAGCCTGTCAACATCCTTCTTGAACTGTGGTGCCCAGAACTGGACATAGTATTCCAGGTGAGGTCTGACCAAAGCAGAATACAGTGGCACTATTACTTCCCTCAATCTAGATGCTATACTCCTGTTGATGCAGCCTAGAATCACATTGGCTGTTTTAACTGCTGCATCACACTGCTGACTCATGTTCAGTTTGTGGTCCACTAAGGACTTTTTCGGACATCTTAAATGTAACGGAAGCAGCCTTGCTACGTTGCGAGGCTGCTGCGCTGCAGGGCGTCCCTTTCGCATGACGCCTGTCCCTGCCGGTACTGTTGCGGTACCGCAGAGACATTTGAGTGTTATATTTTGGCGATTTTTACTCACGAAAGTTGATCGTGAGTAAAAATCGCTGAAATATAACACTCAAATGTCCCTGCAGTACCGCAACAGTACCAGCAGGGATGGGCGTCATGCGAAAGGGACGCCCTGCAGCGCAGCAGCCTCGCAACGTAGCGAGGCTGCTTCCGTTACATTTAAGATGTCCGAAAAAGTCCTAAGACTCCTAGATCCCGTTCACATGTACTGCCATCAAGCCAGGTGTCACCCATCTCATATCTGTGCATTAATGACAACAGAAGTTAAAGCAAGCCCCTCACCTTGCCTTACTGCAGAGTTGTCCCTCTTGGACAAGAAAGATGATACCCTGTTTTTGGCTAGATTTTTTTTTAGTGGTCAGACAGTGCCAAAGAGACCTACAAGCCACTAAAATGGCCTTACCATGCCCCACCCCCCTTAGACAATTGGGGCCGTGCCTAGTACTTTTCATTCATTTTAAATTTGTTTGCCAGTGAATAACTGTCCACTCAATGGTGGCCCATTGAGAGATACCTGGCACAGCCTGGGGACAAACTAACCCAGGTGTAGCCAAACAGCAGTATTGCACAACAGAATGGGCCAAAAGAGTAACTCAGGAACAAAGGCTTCAGCTAGCAGGCATTTCACTGCTATGACCCACTTTCACACACAAGAAAAAGACTTACAGTCTGTGAGGTTCATCCAAAGATATCTGAAGGCCTTTCTCTTCAGTTGCAGTGCAAACAAAGAAAGTATATACACAACAAACCTCATCATCTTAACAGCAGTATCTCCAACATACACCAACACTCTTTACTGTGACACCCACACACTATGCATCTTGTGGTTCAGCTATATAGGAGTGTTTGCCTATCAGCCTTCTGCTTAGCCATAGCTATGACCAAACCCACCTCAGTTGTGCTATTCTGTGGTCTGTTGCTTTAGTATTTTCCTTTGTCCTTAAAGCAATATTAATATTACCCTGATAGTAACTGTGGGCTTTCTTCTGCATGCTTTCTTAATTCAGGACAAGCAACGCTGGGATCCCTGGTATCTGGGTCTTCCATATTGGCAGCTCCTCCCACTTGGAGAACGTGATTCCAGCTTCAATTGGGAAGAGGCCTCTTCCGTCTCTGAGAAATCCGGAAAGTGGCACTGTGGATCATAACATCTTGGAGCCTGAGTATCCCAGTTTGCCCCTTGATTATGCTGATTCCTTCTATGAAGGGGCTGAAGATGAGTATTTGCCTGTGACCACCACTGAACTGGTGGCATCTGACTTGTTAGATCCTGATGACCAACTTGATTTCACCGAGCCGAGGCATTCTGGGGGTGCTAAACTGGGTTTGGAGCCAGAGTCCACGTTGTATGATCCGGCTGCTAGCTCCCTCCCTCCATACCCTGACCTGGATTCTGTCCTGCTCTCCCTTGGGGAGCTGTTACCAACTGCAGCATCTTCTGTATCAGAAGAAGACTCTCAAAGCCCGTCCTTACCGTTGGTTTACGAGAGCCCAATTGAGGCGGTTACAGCTGTCCTGCTAGGGCAGGAAGACAGGGGTCCCATTTTGGAGACAGAGAACTATCCGGTCTACCCGGAGGGAGAGGTTATCCTTGAAAGCTTCCCAGACAACGCCCCACCCTTCAGCCCCAGGAGACGGGTCGTGGGGATAGATGAGGACACTAGCTTTAATCCAGATGGTAAGCTTCTCAAAGTGAGCCAGCATGTGTAATGGTTTGAGCCTAGTCTTTTCATCTTTTATTCTTTCATTACATGGCTAGTAGCATTTACCATATCAAAGAGCCAGTGTGGTATCGTGGTTTGGGTGTTGGACTAGGACACCGGGAGATCAGGGTTCATAGAATCATAGAATTGTAGAGTTGGAAGAGACCACAAGGGCCATCCAGTCCAACCCCCTGCCACGCAGGAAATCTTGATCAAAGCATCCCCGACAGAATGCCTGCTCAGCCTGCAAACCCACTGGGTGACCTTGGGCAAGTCACACTTTCTCAGCCTCAGAGGGAGACAATGACAAACCTTTTCAGAACAAATTTTGCCAAGGAAACCCCATAATAATTTTGTCTTAGGGTCTCCATAAGTTGGAAATGGCTTGAAGGCACACAACAAGAACTACAAAGCTTGTAAGACTTCTCAAAATGCTACAACTCACTTGCTGGCATCCTGTCATATTCAATTGCTGTTGTTGTTACTATGATGACTACTACTACTACCACTATTTATTTATTTATTTATTTGTATCCTGCCTTTCTCCCAATATAAGGACTCATGGCAGCTAACAAGCAATTTAAAACAGTCCAAGTGAAAAACAATACAGATTATTAAAAGTATAACTATCAAGTTTAAAAACAAATTAAACAATTTACACCATTAAAACCACAAACATTAAATATTGAAATGTATAACACTTTAAAGTCACACAGCATTTAAAAGTCTAGCCTACATCTGAGTGCAAATGCCTGCTGACACAGAAATGTTTTTATCCGTTTACAGAAAGAGAGCATAGATGGGGTCATCCTGGCCTCTCAGGGGGCGGGGAGTTCCAAAGACTGGGAGCAGCCACCAAGAAGGCCCTGTCTCCCTTGTTCCCACCATGCGAGCCTGAGACGATGGTGGAATAGAGAGAAGGGCTTCTCCAGATGACCGAAGAGCCCTAGTGGGCTATTAAAGGGAGATACAGTCCTTCAAATCACCTGGACCCAAGCCATATAGGTCAAAACCAGAACTTTGAATTGTGCTTGGAAACGGATTGGCAGCCAGTGGTGATGGGATGCAATGTGGCTTACAATAGTGACTGAGTGACTTAAACGTTTGTAAGTGGAGCTTACCGTGGCCGTTAGCAGCTTATGTGCCTGTAAATGCAACTTACAAACACTCAACATCCTTTTTGGGCAGGGTGCAGTGAGCTATTCTCTTGCCCTTGCATGCTGCCCCAAAAACCTCTTAACAAGGAGCTGCTCCTCCTCCTTCTTACTGGAGGGAAGGAGACGGAGAGGGGAGGCATCTCAAACCATGAAGATCTGGCTGTTCTCAGCTCCTGGGGGAAGGAAAAGGTTAGTGCATTCCATTTGAGATCACACCTTCATTTCTCCCCCCCTCAACTGAGCTGAGATCGGCTGCTTCTCTATGGTTTGAATCGCCTCGCCACTCCCTTCCTTTCCCACTGTAAGTGACAGCAGCAGTTTGGCCCCTCAGCTGACAGGCGGTGGGAAAATGCAGGACTGCTTGTGTGGAGCTATACGCACATGTAGGATCTCAGCTATCCTCTGAATCTCTTTTCTTTGAACTATTGTTGCCTTGATGTCCTCAGGCAATTGGCTAAATTAATTGCACGTGTCTCATCCCGTAAAGGCCTACTGATGATACCATCTTTTATTTATTAGTATATTCCCACTCCCCCAAATGTTTTGTTCCCCTGACTGAAAATAAAGGGAAAATGTATTCTTGGCACCAATGCTGAGAATGTGCGAGAGTGAATGGCTGTTCTGAATATGCCCCCAAATTTGGGGGCAAAGCCAGCACGCTGACTTGTGCAGAGAGGCAATGGTCAAACTCTCTTGAGAGCTGGTAATTCTGTTTTGCTGCTGTGTTGGAAGAGACCAAATGATCCAGTTGCACCAGAGCTAGAGATATAGGAGTATCCTCCCAAATCCACTCTCTCTTTTGTAAAGGCCGCCCTGAATCCTGCAGAGGGGCAACAGGGAACCTCCATGGGGCTGGGTCATTTTGAAGGAGAACAGGACTAACTATTAGAACATCATACCATTGCCTTCTTGAGAGAAGCTGCAGCAGCTGTTGGGTTTAATACCCACACTGCTTCATTATAGGATCGTAGCATTGGAAGGGACCGTAAAAGCTATCTAGTCCAGCTTTTAGTACCCCGAAATACTTTATCTCAGTTAGTCTCAACCTGTTCCTTACCAGGGACCCTCTTTAAATATCTTTTGTTGCTGTGGACCCCCAAGATGAGATTTAAAACCCTAACAACAACAACACAATTATACCATACTTTAAACTTTCTCTCAGGCACTGAAGGGGGAGGGAAGACTTCTCTCCTGCTTCTTCCTGCTAGTTTGTGGCAATGCACAGGCCAAGCCAGCCAAGCCAGCCAGCCAGCCTTTGCCTTGGCTCCTATCACTTGGCCACTCCACTGCAGGGAGGAGGCAAGCCAAGCAGCCTTCAAACGTTTGTGGACCTCCTGTGAGGACATCGCAGATCCCTGGGGGTCCCCGGACCACATGTTAAGAATCACTGATTTATCTCAAGGAAGGGCTTCTTGTTACCTCCCATCTCTCTTAATTGTTTAATTTATTTTCATGCAGCACTCTAGTGGCTTTCTTGCATGGCACACTGTGAGCAGCCTCTGTCCTCCTCCATTGGGGATTGTATTTAAGTTTGCCTGGGACACGAGGAGAACCACTAAAACCTGTGGAGGAGGCTGCCCTGTAAGCTCTGGACCACATGGGACCTGTAGTGGCTTTGGGTCTTCACAGTGTAAATCGTAGCTTCCACGTCAGTAGAGTGGTGGTGAATCCACTTTGGGTTTTAGTCTGAACTTTAAAAGATCTATCCAAAGTGCTGATCTCTATCTCCAAAATAGGTTCCACACCTTGGACACCTTTAAAGTTCATACTAAAATCAGGATCAGATTCACCATCCCACTGATATGGAAGTCACCAATTTTGTACACTGAACCTTCCTGGGGGCTTTTGCAAGATGTGAGATGTTGCACAGGATATTTTATTTTATTTTATGTATAGGTTGCCTTTCTCCCAGAATGGAACCCAAGGTGGCTTACAACACATAAAAGACAACATACAACAGGATAGTATGTAGTTTATTATGCAGAGTTTGGAAAAGTGTCTGTTTTGGATTACATCTCCCAGAATCCCCTAGGCAGCATGTCTGGTGATGTTTTTAGGCTTTGATGGTTGCAAAAGTAGCAGCCCCAAACAATTTCATTTTACATTTAAACATTTTAAATTCCTTACAAACTAGGCAGTGCCAACTATTATTCAATTAATCTTGGGTGCCAGCAGTCCATGAGCCAAAGGGTCAAGTTTGTCAGACTTTTCCAAGACAGTCAGACTCATAGATTGTAGGTGTATTTATACTGAGAAAAAGAGAGAGTACACATGTGTGTGCAAACAATACCCATCACAGTTATTAGGCAAGGTTTGTGTAAGAGATGGCTGTTGGCCAACCCAGGGGTTCCACCAGTCTCTGCCCCCCCTTCCCAACAGCTGGCAACAGCAGCCACCTTCTGTGCCATCAGCCAGAGTAGCTTATGGGTGTTTAGAGGTCTGGCTGTCCAGAGAACCCATAAGAAGGATTAAAGAACCATACACACGGGGAGGGGAAGGCGTCCCCACAGTCAGCCAGCCACAGCTTTTCTGGTCCATGAAACAGGATGCTCAACAGCTGGGAGATGTTGCATGCTGGTGGTTTGCATGCCAAAACTAGCCTCTCTGGGGAAAATCTAGCAGGATCTGATGGTGTGACTGGGGAAGGGGCTTAGGGAAGAAGTTGGAAGGCAGACAAAGGCCTTCCATAACCATTTTAAAAAATGGTTTTTAAATTTTAAAATTTTTTAAAAAGTGTCCATAACCATTTTAAAAAAGCATCAGGACTCACCAGTTTGGCCAACCTCAGCCCTGACTTGCCTTATACTTCACAAATGCGGGTCCTCCAGACATTTAGGAATTCATCTCCCAGAAAGCCTGACTTGGCCATCTGGGAGCTAGAGCTGGAAATGCCTGGAGGGTCGGCGTTTAAGCACCACTGCTTTAAACAATGTTGAATTTCAGTAGCACTGTTGGTTTCTGTGTATGCGCTCTTACACACGTGTATGCTGAATAATTAAAACCATTGTTTCTCCACTGGATCCCCATTCACACCACTGGAGGGCCTGGCAGTATCCCAGAGGCAATCTCTGACAATGCTAACTACTGTACCAAGTGTACATAATATTGAACAACAATACTGGTGTATAAGTCAATTTCATGTATAAGGCAAGGGCAAGTTTGGGGGCCAGAAGTATGGCTTTTGAGATGACACTACCATTTTCCCACCCAGGCCTTCAAAAAGGCCTTTCACTACTCTACTCAGAGGAGCGGATGGTTCCTTTCTTGATAAATATTAAGGTACACTATTAACTGTATTAAAAAAGGAACCATCCCCTTCTCTGAGTAGAGTGGTGAAAGCCGAGAGCTTAGTCCTTCCCAGGAGAACCTAAAAGAAGCACCAACTCCCTTTGCTTTCCCTGGGAAGTGCCAAAGAGTTGCCGTTGCCACCACCATTTTTTCAAACAGGAATTACAAAAGGCCAGAAGTGTGGCTGTGGTGGACAGAGGTACTGCAGTGACACCTATGTAAGTTGATCCAGGTTTTGGGAGTCCATTTTTGGGCATGAATTTTTCGACTTCATACTCAAGCATATACGGTATAGGGGAAAAAGCCAATAATATTAAATTCAGGCATACAGTGGGCAGTTTTAGCAGCTTGATATCACTTAAACTGTCCCAGTACCACCAGATGGAATCTTGGGATTTGTAGTTTGGGGAAGGTACTTAGAAAAAGAACCACACATGAACATAACGAATAAATGAAGCAGCCACATTTTTCTGATGTAATGCCATTGCGCTTTCTGCTCAGGGTTCACGTACAGCACCTCCAATGTTGAAACCTGTGAGGCTCACCACAGCCAGTGCTCCCCGCACGCCTTCTGCACAGACTACAGCACCGGTTTCTGCTGCCACTGCCAGTCCAAGTTCTATGGGAACGGCCAACACTGCTTACCGGAAGGTAGGCCCACTACTGGTAGCACCTGGTGGCTGGGGAGGGGTGGTTAATTTGCTCTGGGCTTCAGTCTGAACACTAAAGAAGTTATTTTCTTATCTATCTATCTATCTATCTATCTATCTATCTATCTATCTATACAGTTTTATCTTGCCTTATTACCGTAATACCTCAGGGTGGCAACCAGATAACATAATACAAACAATTTAAACGTTCCAAGTTAAAATCAATAAATAATTTAAATAAGATAGCAACGTGTTAAATGCATTGTATTCAATTTAACAGGGATTTTAAATTTTAGGGAGCCCTGGTGGCCCAGTGGTTAAATGTCAGTCCTACAGCCACAATGTTATGAGTTCGGTCCCAAGGGCTCCAGGATTGACTTTGCTTTATTTATTTATTTATTTGTTTAAAAAGGTCCCTGTTATGCGGACAGTCAGTTTTCCAAAATAAAGTAAAAAGGAATAAATGTAAAATTCATGGACTTACCAGATTCTTGCTTAGCCGTGAATCCAACATGGTGGCCACTCCCAATTCCCCTCTGTGCTCGGCCAGCCAATCAGATTACACTGCCTGTTCGTATGTGTGCGAACGGGGTGTACAGACCAACGACAGTACGAACGGCTGTACGGATTTTAGGTTGAGATTCGCTAATCCTCCCAAATGCCGAATTGACTGAGTTTACAGGGGATTCGCTAGCCCCCCTTCCGAATGACACGTATGCATCTGAACGGCCGTGTGTATGGATGATCGATCTTCTGAACGCCATAATATTTTTTTTACTGTGTAAACGGGCCCACATATTGTAAACCACTTAGAGAGTGCCTAGAGCACTATAAAAGTGGTGTAGATGTGTAAGTGCTAGTGCTTAACAATTTGTAAGCCTCTCTGAGAGCCTTTGTGTCTGAAGAGTGGGGAATAAATACTTAAATAAATAAATAAAATATTAAATGCAAGTGAAAAGAGTTTTAAAAGGCAGTCCATCTCAACATGGCAACAGGAAGTGATACCCCATTACTCCCAGTTGCCATTTTAAAAGGGATGACAGGAGATATTTGGGGCTAATACAAGGTTCTGGGATGCTTGGGTTGGTGGATGGGCATTTTTATGTGCTTTCACACATTTAGGGGACTTTATGATTGGTTTTGGGCAAAAATTGCCCTCAAATCATCCCATCCCCCCCAAATGGGGGTGTTGGGGGCTTCAAGGGCCACAAAGTTGGGGTCCAGGGGCTGCCTGTAACCTAAAGACCTCACTTTGATCATCCTTGAACTAAACCCATTTCTAGCAGTTTTCATCCTCCCCAGGAACAGGTCTTTTACAATGCTGATGGGTCTTGCCTACATAACTCACTAAACAACCACAAACAACCACAAACAGCTGACTCTACAGTGACCCACTAATAATTCAGACAAAAGGATGAATAAAAATGGAAGATGAAAGGACACCTTCAAATGTTTAACTTTTATACATTCATAATAGGAAAAAATAATTATACAGTAGGACCCCCTGTATCTGTGGGGGATTGGTCCCCTCCCGGACACCAAACACTGTGGATACCATTGAAAATAATGAGCCTTCTGGTGCAAAATACCATAGAGTTTGCCTTGGAAAACCTAGAAAATGTCTAGAGAGGATGCCTCTCTAGGCATTTTCTAGGAAGACTCTATGGTAGGTGTGCTGTTTTGCATCCCATGCATAACTGAATCAGTGGATAATGAATCAGCAGATATGGGGGTGCTATTGTATTCTCAGTGCTATTGTATTCTCCTTCACCCACCCGCCCGCCCGCCCGCTTGTTCACATGCTCGCCTGCCATGCTGTTCTACACCATACTGCCCCAGAACCCCCCTGACAAGGTCACCTCTTCCCTCTTTCCCCTGCCTGCCGCAACCCCTGCACGAGGTTGCCTCCCTCCCCCACCCACCCGCCCACCTGCCTGCCAACTTGCTTACTCGCCTGCCGTGCCACAACCCCCCCACAAGGTCACCTCTTCCCTCCTTGCCTTGCCTGCCCACCGCAACCTCCGCACGAAGTCACCTTCTTCCCCCACTCACTCACCCACCCACCCACCCGCCTGCTCGCTCGCCTGCTGTGCCGTGCCATGCCGCGCCATGCTGGAACCCCCCCCCAGCAAGGTTGCGTCCTCCCTCCCACCCACTCACCCCGCCGTCACTATCTGCGGATAATTGAATCAGCGGATGGCAAATCAGCGGATGACAGGGTGCTACTGTATAAACTTATCAATATGATCTGCACAATCCAAAAGGAAAGTTTTATGATTTACAATAGAGAATATACCAGAAGACTAATGTCCAAGTTTATTCTTGCCTAGATAAGACCAAGCCACCCCAAAATGCTTTGGATTACAACAGGGATTGCTCATAGCCAGGAAATCCCATTTCCTTTCTGGCTATTGTGGGGATTGCAGCTAAATTATGATGGAACAGGGGTGTCAAAGGAGGGGGATGGCAGACTATTTCATAGTCTCTACAGCCTAAATACCCTAAAGCCACCAGATCCCGTCTGATCTTGGAAGCTAAGCAGGGTCAGACCTGGTTAGTACTTGGATGGGAGACTACCAATGAATACCAGGTGCTAAGGGCTATATTTCCAAGGCTTTTCTTTGCAAATGAAGATTCAGGACGGACTCATCCCATGCTTTCTGCAAGCGCGCTGATATTTCCAAGGAAGGAACTGGCAAAACCACCTCCGAGTATTCCTTGTTTAAGAAAGTCCTATGAAATTAATGAGGTCGCCATAAATCCACAGGCAACTTGAAGGCGCGCACACACAAATTTACTGTATAGACAAACTTTTGATGGCTGGGTGGGGTAGCCATGTTTTAGCACAAATAGCACTTTAAGGCCTAAAAAGTTTTATTCGGCAAAACCACCTCAGAGGACTTCTTGCCTAAGAAAACCCTATGAAATTCGTGGGGTTGCCATAAGTGGACAGACGACTTGAGGGCACATCCACACACGAGATCTGACCTTGGTACCTTTCTCCCCAAATGTTGCAAGCTGTAACTTCCAGAGCATGAGGAAAGGTACCTTTTTGGACTGCCACTCCCAGAATCCCCCAGCCTGGGAGTAGCAGTCCAAAAAGAAGAACCTTCTCCAAGCCCAGAAGGATTGCCAAGGAATCCCAGGTGCTGTAGGCCCTATTTCAGAGGAAGGAACTGGCAAAACCACCTCTGAGTATCCCTTGCCTAAGAAAACCTTGTGAAATTCATGGGTCAACAGGTGAGTTGAACATGTGAGTTGGAGGCACAGACACATATCAGAAAGTCCTAGGACTTCGGCTCTGTGAGTGGTGGATCCAGTACACACATGCTTTGGCCTGATGCTCACCACAATTGTGCACAGTTTAGGTGCGTAAGAGTGACTCCTCTGCTACTTAAGTTTTTCAACCTGGCTGGAGATTTTAAGTGGACTGCTGCATGTAAAACCCTGCCCTTGTAGAAAAGGATCCACTCTCCCACATTTTGTGAAATCTCTTGATAACTGGTGTGGCTTGGAAACAGCTAGAACTCAGCTAGGTGATGGGTCTTGTCATTTCAGGAGCTGCACATCGTCTCAATGGCAAAGTCAGCGGAGACCTGCTGGTGGGACAGACGCCTGTGCACTTTGGGGGCGTCGACTTGCACGCCTACATTGTTGGCAACGACGGGCGAGCATACACGGCCATCAGCCACATCCCTCAGCCAGCTGCCCGGTCCCTGATGCCACTGGCTTCTATCGGGGGCTTCTTCGGTTGGCTTTTCGCTCTGGAGAAACCTGGCTATGAAAACGGCTTCAGTATCGCTGGTGAGTGGAAAGTGTGCATGGTTTCCGCCTGTGCACAGATGCACACAGCATCCTGTTATGTTACTGTGCTCAAGAAAAATTGAATTCTGATAATGGCTATAGTGGCCAAAATCTTGTGGCTTGGTTCCCCCTGGAGTAGATGTCAGGATATTGGGATATGCCTTAGATTTATTCTGTAAAGAGCGAAGATGTAGCAAACAGTCTGCAGAGAGCTGCAGAATGAGCTAGCAGCAGTTTTCAGAAGCTAGCTGGGTAAATGTATCAATATTGATTAGCTTACAGCCCTGGAACAGAGCTGGGCTGGACTGAGACCTAAGCAGTCCTGTTTTGGATTTCACTATGAGAAGGTGTCCTGTTTAGGATCTCACAGTGGGAAGATGTTTTTCTTCTGAGTGTTGTATATACCTGTAAATATACTTCATTATGCCCAAGTTAAGAGAAGTTTATTTTAGACACAAGCCTGTGTCTGTGCCTTTATTCTTATGCCTGAAGGAACAACACTCTGCTGTTTATTTTTGCTGCCTGGACCTGTTTAGGTATCCAGTGCACACTAACCTGACAGCAGACTCATGGAATCGATTGTTGAATGAGAAGTCAACACATAAGTAAATCCAATGAACTCGGTTCATTTACTCTGGTGGGGACCAACAGTAGGATTAAGGCTGCTGTAAACAGATTTTCACAGATGGCCTTAATCATTTCGTTGCAGAGCATAAGCAGAGAGTCTCTGAGCTATGTGACCTGAGGGCTCATTCTTTGGCCACCACCAGTCCCATTGGGCTCCTTTCTCTGGCTTTGGACTGTTCACCAGTGGAAACTGGTGACTCTGTTGTCAGTGGCAGTGATGAATCTGCTCTGAGTTTCTTCTGAACGTTGGGGATAGGGTCTAGCACCTTGCATCTTTAAAGTTCACGCTAAAATCCGAAGTGTAGTAACCCATCCCACCCACCCTCATCTCACTGTCATCAGAGTCATCAGCCCACCACTGACTTTTCTCATGCATTTCCATTTATGGTACCTATTCAGTCCTAAGGACTAGAAACTTGGGTGTTTTTTTTTAAAGATAAAGAATGTCTCAGGATTGCAAATTCAGGAATGCCAAATGTTGCAACTTTCCCTTGGATTGTATAAAATTACAGAGAGCTGGATCTGCTTTTGTCCCATCTAAATTGGGTTTAGATTACTCATCACCGACTTCTTCCATTTACCTGTGTTTTCTTGTATGAATGATCCTGGGTAGAACTGATGCAAAACATCTTATCTTTCTGACCTGTAAATCAGATTCAGCTATTGCACAGAACTTGGATTTTGGGTGCTAAGGCAGGCTTGACTCAAGCAAGTCCCCCTCCAGCATTTTGCAGATCTGTAGGGCCGGCTATACCATTAAGTAGAGAGAGGCAGTCATCTGCTTCTCGGAAGCCTGGCTCCAAGGGGTTTTCAGAGCCAGACTTTGTAGGCAAGGTGACTTGGAAAATTGCTTGCACCGTACCTGGTTCTGAGGACCCCTTAGGGCCAGGCATTTTGGGAAGCAGTTGGCTTTGTACAGAGCAGGGATGGACGACTTCCAGGGATCGGGGGCAATACCAGCCCTTGCTGGGACTTGGAGCCCTGCTATTTTAGTACTTATTTACTACATTCTTCTAAAGTCTAAATACCTTGAGTAAGGATTACAGTAATATATGTGGGATTCCCTCCTCCTCCTTTTTATTTTCTTTCTGGAATAGGTGCTAAATTCACTCACAGTCTTGAAGCCACTTTCTATCCAGGAGAAGAGACTGTTTTTGTCAAGCAAACAGCTGACGGGCTGGATGCAGAAAATTACCTCAGTGTTCGGACTGAAATTCAAGGACAGGTGCCTTATATTCCTGAGAATTTTACTGTTCACATTGCACCTTACAAGGAGATCTACCAGTACATGGATTCAGGTATTATGGCTGAACTTCTTCTGATTTTATTTCTTATGTCTACTATGTGATCATTTGTCTGGTAGAGTAATTTTGATTTAGTAGTAGGCTCTCCACATTCGCTAGGATTAGGAGCATAGGACCCCTGTGAAAGTGGAAAAGCTGCAAATATCTCTAGGCCCCTAAACTATATTTAATACACAAAAAAGTAGGATTTGCGGGTTCAACCCATCGTGGAAACCTTTGAGGTGGTGGGGTTCCTTCGCAAGGCAGTGCAGGCGGCTGGCAGGGCTTGCTGTCACATGCGCTGCTGTCCCCTGCCATTTTTAATAGGGACTTAGTACAAACCTTGCTGCACATTCACAGTCTCTCTCAATCTTGTGAGGATTGCAGTCTCTATTAAAAAAAGAGTAGGGCAGCAGCAGAGGCAGCAGCAAATAATCTACAAATAATCAAATTCACAATAATTAAACCTGCAAATGTGGAGGGCCAATTGTATTTCCAGTTCTGCTTATCTCACTTTACAAGTAATTTATTAGCCATATATTCGCCATCTATGCATGTCATACTCCAAGCACCTCCAAATTTCTGACCAGGAAGACCATAGTTTGCAGTGAAAACGTATTTATGAAATAAGAGGTTCATGGCCTGCAATGTGGTTGGTTGATTTGTTCAGACCTACAGGTAAATGTCAGTGCTTGTAAGCCGAGCAGTTAGAATGTTGGTGAACAGTCTTATCACACCCCAGGAAATCAGTCACTCTGCTGCAAGGCTTGAGAGGAAGAAATATGTTAATCCTTTCAACTGAGAGGGATGAGCAGGATTGATTGATTGATTGATTGATTGATTGATTGGATATACAGTATATCCCACCTTTCTTCCAAGATGGGATTCAAGGCAACTGGTAAATGGTTCTCATGTGACCCCAACTTGCCTAATTTTCTGCCTAACCCCCCCCTCCCTTTTTCATTAACGAGAGAGAGAATTGCTTTCCTGGAAACCTCTTAGGAGTGTGATAGCAGAGGGCCTTCTCTGTTGTGGGGCTCAAGTTATGGAATGCCCTCTCCTTAGAGGCCAAAATGGTGACAATGCCACTGTTATTCCAATGCCAAGTAAAAACTTGGGCCTGGATTCTAGATCAGCTACTTAGCTACATAACTACCCTAGTTATGTGACTAGGTAGTCTGGCTTCTTCAATCCCAGTCTGGCTCCTCCAATCCTGTCTTACTAGCAAGCAGCCACTATAAGCAATGGAGATCTGTTCTCTTGTTGACTGGGATGCATCAGTCTGACATTTCCACCCCCACCCCCTATGAATGATCTCTGGTGCAACTGTCAGAAGCAGGATCCCTGTTGCAATTCCTCCTTGCACTGGAGATCTCTGGAGGGAGAGGGGTGGGAACGCCAGTCTTCCCCATTCCAATTGGCAGGAGAACAGACCCCCCCCGCCATTACTCACAAGGGCTGCTGTGTGGTAAGTCAAGACTGGGGGACTTTTATGATCCCTACATATTCCCTACAATATTGAAAACATAGGGATTGTGAATACAAATCAGTTAAGAATGAGTATCTCTAGGTAATTGCGATCATGAATTCTAGTCAATGCGGTTTACCAAAGCTTTTGGGGCATGATTGAGCTCATTCAAATTTGCACATGCCTAGAAGCCAAAATGACTAAACTGACTAAACTGAGGCTGTTGTACTTTGGCCACATCATGAGAAGGCATGACTCACAAGGGGAAAACAACAATCATGCTTGGTAAAACAGAAGGCAACAGAATGTGAAAGCTGAACAGTGAAGAAAGCTGATAGGAAGAAAATCAACTCATTTGAAATGTGCTGCTAAAAAGACCAATAAATGCATCCTAGAGCAAATCAAGCCTGAGCTCTCCCTAGAAGCCAAGATGACTAAACTGAGACAGTTGTACTTTGACCATATCATGAGAAGACATGACTCACAACAAAAGGCAATAATGCTTAGCAAGGTAGAAGGTGGTAGGAAAAGACAGAAACCCCATTCCAGAGAGATAGACTCAGTCAAGGAAGCAGTTAAAACACTTTAAAACCCCTTGTTTTAACTGCTGTCAAGTTGACTTCAACTTATGGCGACCCTATGAATGAGAAACCTCCAAGTCAAGGCTTGTACTAAGTCCTTATTAAAAATGGCAGAGGACAGCAGTGGAGGCAACAGCAAGCTCTGCCAGCCGCCTGCACTGCCTTGTGAAGGAACCCCGCCACCTCAAAGGTATCCAAGTTGTTATACTGGGACATTATTGTATGTAACCGAGATCCCTTTTGAATGTAAATGAAAAATTACAATTTTTTAAAAAATATATGTAAACAACAAGAATAACTGACTGAATCCGAAGGGTGCTCAGCAATGGCTCCTCTTAATCCAGGAGAGAAGTGACTAGTAGGGTGCCACAGGGTTGAGTCCTGGGCCCAGCTCTATTCAACATCTTTATCAATGACTTGGATGAGGGAATAGAGGCCATGCTTATCAAGTTGCAGATGACACCAAATTAGGAGGGGTAGCTAATACCCCAGAGGAAGGGATCAGAATTCAAAATGACCTTAACAGATTAGAAAGCTGGGCCAAAACTAACAAAATGAATCTCAACAGGGAGAAATGTAAGGCACTACACTTAGGCAGAAAATAATGAAATGCACAGATATAGGATGCAGGACACCTGGCTTGAAAGCAGTGCATGTGAAAGGGATCTAGGAGTCTTAGTGGACCACAAGCTGAACATGAGTCAGCAGTGTGATGCGGCAACTAAAAAAGCAAATGTGGTTTTAGGCTGTATCAATAGGAGTATAGTGTATAGATCAAGACAAATAATAGTGCCACTCTATTCTGCTTTGGTCAGACCTCACTTGGAATACTGTGTCCGGTTCTGGGCACCACAATTAAAAAAGGATATTGACAAGCTGGAACGTGTTCAGAGGAGGGCAACCAAAATGGTGGGAGGTCTGGAAGCCATGCCCTATCAGGAGGGGCTTAGGAAGCTGGGTATGTTTAGCCTGGAGAAGAGAAGGCTGATAGGTGACATGATAGCCATGTTTAAATATTTGAAGGGATGTTATCCTGAGGATGGAGCAAGCTTGTTTTCTGCTGCTCCAGAGACTAGAACATGGAGCAATGGACTCAAACTACTGTACAGGAAAAGAGATTCCACCTAAACATTAGGAAGAACTTCCTGAGAGCAAGAGCTGTTTGACAGTGGAATACGCTGCCTCGTAGTGTGATGGAGTCTCCTTCTTTGGAGGTCTTTAATCAGTGGCTAGATGGCCATCTATTGGAGTGCTTTAATTGTGTATTCCTGCATGGCTGAATGGGATTGGACTAAATGGCTTTGTAGTCTCTTCCAACTCCATGATTGTATGATGCAAATGCTACTATCTATGTCATTATCATTGCTGTCATATCTCAGACTTATTTCCAGGAAACAACAATGGCTGATGCTACATCCAGTTGCTTTTCTCACTCTGACACTTGCTTGCTCTTTTCACAGTTGTGACATCGACATCTTACCGGGAATATTCCTTACTTGCTTTTGGAAGTGTCAACCAAACCTTGTCCTACCGGCTGCGTCAGAATCTAACCTACCACAAGTGCCCCCATGCACGGTACCGCAGGGTGATTCCTGCCACTCAACAGCTGACAGTGGACAGGATCTTTGCTTTATATAATGCGGAGGAGCAGGTGCTTCGTTATGCTGTCACCAATCAGATTGGGCCCCTTGGAGGTGAGTTTGGGCCTGGTTCTCATGCGTTCATGTTTCAACTTAAGTTTTGACTTTCCTCAAAGACTTTCCTCATCCATCAATATCTCATGGCTTTATTTATTGCGGCCGGAATACTTTTGGTGTCTTACATACACATAAATTCACCTACAGAAGCCATTGGACATTTTTGCCCAGGTGTGTAAAGTCTGTACTCAAGGATCATCTAAACAGTTAAAATAATCCTAACGGAATTCAGTTGGAAGATGATCAGTCTTAATGGGAATTCACATCAATGCATCGTATTCAGAAGGAGGGTAACAAAACTCCAAAAACAATGCCAGGAAAGCCTTTGTGGCTTTCCCCGGAATTTTTTAAAAGCTCAGCGGGAAATGTGCATTCCTGATTGTTGGAGTAAGCAATTTGACTTGAATTACTTTCCCATCACAAACCTGATTGGCTGGATGAGTGCAGAGGGGCAAGGCTTGCTAACAGGGCAAGCACCCGCTGCTGCCATGTTGGATTTTCGCTTTAGCAAGGGATTGGCAAGGCGATAAAATGGGGTGATTTTTCTTTTTGATGTGTGTAAAGGCAAAAGATCACTTGTGTGCACAATGTACATTGTTTTGTTTTTTTTTAAATTGGCAGAGGCAGATTTTAAAATGTGAGTAATCCACTTGCGGGCACAATAAGCAAAGTTGTGCATGCATCATCTTTGTGCACACATGGGCTTTGTGCATGGATGTCCATCTGCATTTGGTGGCACATTGTTTGGTGGTCCAGTTGTACAACACTGCCATTTATCCCAAGGGTTATGTAACACCATCAAAGCTGAAGTCCGCATGTGGACATTTATGCGTGGAACCCTGATGTAGGATCTCAGCCTGTTTATTGATCTATTACATTTATACCCCACCTTTCCTTCAATTATTTCAAGGTTGTGTCTGTGCTTCTCTCTCCTCCCTTCCACTTTAAGCTGACAACAACCCTATGAGGTCGGTTGGGCTGAAAAAATGAGTGGCTAAATATCAGATTATGACTGTCTAAGTGGTAACTCGAACCTGGATCTCCCGAAGCCCAGTTCAACACTCTAAGCACTACACCACTCTGGCTTTCTAGGTGTTGCCACCATCTTGTCAGCTGGTGATTGTCAGCTGACAAGACTGGGGAGATGAGGGCATACCAGAAGGGTTTCCTAGCAGAAAATGTCATGTAATGGAGACCAAATCTACACAAATAATCCAGTTTGAAACTGGATTATTTGCCATGGCTTCTTCCTATGGAATCCTGGGATTTGTAGTTTTACAAAATCTTTAGCCTTCTCTGCCAAAGAGTGCTGGTGCCTCATCAAACTGCAAATCCCAGGATTTCATAGGGAGGAGTCATGACAAATAATCCAGTTTAAAACTGGATTATTTGTGTAGTGTGGATTTGGCTGGAGTCTCTACATGAATGAATCTTTATTGAATAAGGGCCCATCTACACGGTAAAAAAAAATACGAACGCCATTCGGAAGATCGCTCTTCCATACACACGGCTGTTCGGATTCATACGTGTCATTCAGAAGGGGGGCTAGCAAATCCCCCGCAAACTATCTGGATTCAGCATTCAGAAGGAGTAGTGGATCTTGGCATAAAATCTGTACAGCCATTCGAATGGCTGGTGGTCTGTACGCCCCGTTCGCATACATATGAACAGGCAGTGTAATCTTATTGGTTGGCCAAGTAGAGGGGGCGGGGCTAGCAAGGAGGGGAAAGTGCCCTCCATGTTGGATTCCCGGCTAAGCAAGAGTCCAGTAGGTCCGTGAATTTTATATATATTTATTTTTATTTTACGTTGTAAATAGGGAAAACCGACTGGCCACAAAGCAGGCATCTTTTTAAATAAATAAAAAAAAAGTAGCGGGAGATTTAAAACTGCCGCTTGGCTTGCTTGCTCTAGCCAGCTGGGGAAGGGGGGTCATACAGAGTTTAGGGGGGGGTGGTAAAAAATCATGTAGGCGGATCGTATGCATATGAACGACGGCCTATTTGTATTTTTTACCCTTCAAATGGATTTTTTTAAAATTGTATAGACGGACCCTAAGTCTCCAGAACATTTCAAATACAAATATAAAAGAAATACACACACACACACACACACACACACACAATTATACACACACACATATATATATACACACACACACACATACACAATGATATACACACACACACATACATAGCTTAAAACTTACATAAAACTTTAAAACTATCTCTATAAAAATTTTAAGATATTTGAATCTAATTACACCCCTCTTGCAATTTACACAACAATCTATTTTAGGCCCTTTTCTACTTCTTGCTTCTGTAAAATGGCTGCTTTCACTGCAAACAAGGCAACCCTAAGAGTTATAAAAGGCTCTACTTCTTGCAATAGCAGTGATAGCTTGCTTTCATCATCTCTTTCTCTTTGTTTACTGAGAATGGGAGCTAAATATTGCTCTCTAATACCATTATATAATTGGAGTCTCTATAGACAGGGCTCTCATCTGAGAGGGACCAGATTGGGGAAGAATCCAGAGGTTAGAGAAGCGACTTTTTTGGACCAGAACTCCCAGAATCCTCAGCATGGCTGCTGTTCTTGTTGGCTACAGGATTCTGGGAATTACAGTCTAGAAAGGATAGGATCACAGAATCCTTTCATTTGAAGGAGTCGCATAGGCCATCAAGGCCACCTCCATGTAGGACAGGAAAGCTAGGGGGGGCTGCATTAGCTCCCCAGGAGACCTTGGGGGACTGCAGCTCTCCACAGCACCTGCACATTAAAAAAAACTTTGCCCCCAAAGACCTCCAGGGGATACGGGGGCGTTTTCACCATATTTTGGGGTCTCGCTAGGCTATTTTTAGGCCAAGGAGAGATCTTTTCAACAACAGGAAGTAAGCAGAAGTCATTTCCTGTTCACTTCCTGTTACAAAATGGCCTCTCCTGGGCCTACATTGACCCAGGGGAGGCCACAAAACGTGGTCTTGAAATGTCCCCTTGCCCCCTAGTGGACATTCTGTGTGAAAACATTATTATTTTTTTGCAAAAATTGTTTTTGACCCCTTGGAGGACAGGGTGCCTCTAAACATGGTGGAAATGCCCTCCACACCCCTAGAGTGCATTTGGGGGCATTTGTGAGCATTTCTGTTTTTTTTGTTGTTGTTCTTTTTCATTTTATTTTTTTTTACCCTTGGGAGGGTCTGGAGGCTACAAAAACAGTTCATGGGCTGCATTTTGCCTCCCCCTGATTTGAAAGCATCCCAGCAGGGAGCTGTCCAACTTCTTTTTGAAGAGGTCTATAGAAGGAGACCCCACCACCTCTAGGCAATTGGTTCCATTGCTGAACTGCTCTTACTTCCAAGAAGTCCCTTCTAATGTTCAATTGAAAGCTATTCTTCTGTAACTTAAAATCATTAGATCTGGTCCTACCCTCTGGGGCAGCAGAGAAAAATCTTGCCTCCTCCTCTCTGTGACAGCCCTTTAGATGTTTAAAGGGTGCAGTTTTGTCACCCCTATGCCTCAATCAAGTAACTTTTCCAAGCTCTGTTGCTCTCTTTCTAGTGCTCTCAGGGCAGGGTACAGAGCATCAAAGACTATTAGACAATAGGAATCAATTTAAGAGTTCAGTCTAAAAGAGTTCAGGAAGATTACCATGGAAATCTACAGCTCAGTCAGTGGGCCTCTGAAACTTAGACAAAGAGCCAGGTATTAACTTTATGACACTATAGTCTCCAAGGGACATGCTATTATCTGCATGTTCTATGTGGAAATTTCCCCCCTGATGTGCTAGTTTTCTACATGCAAGGAACATTCAAGTATGCAATTCTCTGCCTGCAATATGAAGTGTACAGCCACTTTGGGGAAGGACTCTAATTTGCACTGAGCTCAGCTCTGAAAGAGAGGATTAGAGGGTGAATTGCTTCAGCCAGTAGGAAGAGTAATTCCTATATTGAACAGGAACAGGCATTTAGGGGTTGTCTAAATGGCATCCCACATCAGTCCTCTGTATTTGGATGGAGGGGAGCTAGATCCACCAAAAACTCATCAGTAAAAGTCTCCACAGCTTTTCCTGGAGTTTTTAAAAACCTTCAAAGGAAATGCACATTCCTGCTTGTTGGGACAACCAATTCACATTCGTTTGCATTCCCCATAAGAGTGGAAGTAGAAAACCGATTGGTTGGACAGGTGCAGGGGGCGAAGGTTGCTAACAAGGCAAGTGCCTGGAACTGCCATGTTGGATTGTCGCTGTAGTAATCATGTGCTGAGCTGACAAAACAGCCTTTTTTTCTCCTTTAAAAAAATATTTATGTGGAATATCACACTTTTGCACCTTAGATAGACTTTTTAAAAAAAATACTATTTGGTGGTGGTGGCAACTGGTGACAATAAAAACATGAGTAAATCACGTGTGCCTGCCATCTTGATTTGCAGGCATGCCCGTTAGAACAGCAAAAGCAAATAGCTTCGCATGCCTGCAATCTTGCCAAAAAACCGTTAAGACAAATTGAAGCTTCTTCAGATTGGCATTAGTGCACATCAATCCATATTTTTCCTTTCATATAGACAAGCCCTTAGTGTTCTAAAAGTCTGAGTTTTTTTCTGAAAGCAGAGCTACTTTCTTGATAATGTTGATGTGCATCTGTTTAGTATAGAAGTAGAAATTGTGGCAGGTCCAGGGGCCCATTATCTGTGCCAAGACCCTTCAGGGACCATACCGAATGCCGGTGATGCCAAAAAAGGAAAATAAAATAAAAATAGCATTTATAGTTTTTTAAAGTAGCATTTTTAAAATATTAAACAGTGCAGGGTGGATTTAAGAGGTGGATCACAGCTTCTGGAGGTTTCCAGAAGAAGCCATTCACACTTAAAAAAACACAAACACCATAAAATGAATGAATTCTAGTGGTCAAGGGTTGCAAGAACAGGTCTGGGGGCCACATGCTGCTCCACTTTGCCTATCCTACCCTAAGCATTGGATTCATCCCTCAGACTACATTTTGCATGATTTTTCAGCAATGGAAAGGTTGCAGGAATGATGTTCCGATGGGATATAAAACCAAAAAATCTGCTGTTCTCATAGTTTCTTAATTGTTGACTTTGCTACCTCCTTCTTCACTTCCCAGGCCTGCAAAAAGAGTAACCTGTGCAGATCACTCTGTGGTGCAGCAATCTAGGGGATTTAGCCTCACTGCCTCCCTGATCACAGTCATATGAATTCAGCATGCCTGTGGAGGAGGGCTCACCTATAGAGCCAGGGTGGTCGGCTCTAGTTCTGGTTTCTCCAGCCATAAAAGATGCAATTCATTGTTTAACCTCCCCCTAACTAAGTAAATGAGTTCCAGAGCTCTAAGAGTTCAAACAGCTCAGAACCATGTGGTGTGTGTGTGTGTGTGTGTGTCCAAAGAAGGACAATTGCAGAGTCTATAGAGAGAACATAGAGGAATCCAAACTCCATAGTGCAATCATCCCGTTATGAGACCAACCCGCCCAAATAAAAAAATAAAAACAAATTGTGTGCAAAGATTTCAAGATGTTCTGATCTACCAGTGTGTTTGTTTGTTTTGGGACATTTTGGCTGATGCAGAGATCTGAAGATTTCCAATGCTTGCACATGTTTTTCTGCCACTTTGGTTGACCCACACATAAAAGAGGCATTGCCACATTATGGATCTGGGGTCCCCCCCATGCCTCTGTCTGTTTTTTATACTTTGCAACATTGGTCAGCTTGCCCACTGTGGGGATGAATCATAGAGTTGGAAGAAACTACAAGGGCCGTCTAGTCCAACCCCCTGCCATGCAGGAATACAGAATCAAATCATTCCCAACAGATGGCCATCCAGCCTCTGTTAAAAACCTCCAAAGGAGACTCCACCACATTCCGAGGCAGCTCATTCCACTTTTAAACAGCTCTTACTGTCAGGAAGCTCTTCCTAATGTTTAGATGGAATCTGTTTTTCTGAATGAGAGATAAACCATTTGCAAAATCCTTGGCAGGAGATGTAATCATTATTTTGTTAAAGGGGTAAGAATTGTGTGGCCTGAGCTGCCCTGATCCCGAGAACCCCTTTAAAAACATTGAAAAAAGAAAATTAAGTTCCTAGAAGACGTGGGCCATAATCTTATATTGAAGAGATGCAGCATAACTTTATGCTCATGGAGCTGCCATGCTGCCTTGTCAATAAATTGCAGCATTGCAGACATGTTTACTCATGTGCAATCACATACACAGGCCAAGATCCTATATCATGTCAGTGTAGCACAAATATCTGCTGGTGGAGTTATGTCATACATCTCCTATACTGAGTACCAAAGTAGCATAACATAGGTGGATCAATAGTTAATGCACATGGTTGACAACCCATTGTGCAGTTGCAATGTGAAATGTGCTATGTGCAGAGACAATGCACAGTCACGTGCTCATCTGTGTAATTTAATGAGCTACTATGCATTCAAGGGGCCTGCATATACAATTCTGCTTATGGTGCTGCCTCCTGGATGCAGTCATTGCGCATTGTCCAAATAAAATCACCACCTGTGTAGCACAGTTCACACATAGCAGGATTATGGGCATAATACTTGATGTATGCAATATACTAGTAGCCATGTGGTCTGAGGGATTCTGGGAGTTGTAGTCCTCTCAGACCTTTTCTAAGCTATGAATGTGATGAGAAACCAGGACGTACATCTCCTGAACTGCTAAGCCTTGATGGCGTCTTCTTTCTAACCCATTCTCTCTTTTCCTGGCGTAGAGGATTCTGGATTGGTTGCTCTGAACCCATGCTATGATGGCACCCACACATGCGACACAACGGCACGGTGTCAGCCAGGCTCCGGTTTGGATTACACCTGTGAGTGCACTGCTGGCTACTGGGGTGATGGGAAAGAGTGCACAGGTAAGTCAGAATTGTATTTAACTCCTTTCTGTTTTGTCTCAGAGTGCCAAAGAAGGATTGTTCCACTGTTCTTTCCTCACCTTAGTGCAACATTCTTTTTTCAGTCCTTGTTGGCTCAGGACCTGTCCTTGGAAAAGTTACTATTTAAGGATCATTTCCCACATACTGATTTTTCTCTTCCCTGTGAGCTAGTTGCTCACATTTTATTTTATTTATTTAGGAATTTATACCCCACTCTTCAGCCACAAAGGCTCTCAGAGCAGCTTACAGATTGTTAAGCAATAGCACTTTACACATCTACACTGCTTTATAGTGCACTAGGCACTAAGCGGTTTCCATTGTGCATTAGCTAATTGTCCCCACAAGCTGGGTATTCATTTTACCGACTTAGGAAAGGATGGAAGGCTGAGTGAACCTTGGAGCCCTTGGGATCGAACTTGCAACGAGGTGGCTTGCAGTGCTGGCATTTAACCACTGCACCACGTTTTAGCTTTGAATGGGTCAGTCTGAATTCTGTACTATTTCCCTCACTAGTTCAGTGTTGATGAACATTCTGTGCTCTCAGTGTACTTCAATCAATGGCTAAGGAGGGATTGCAAGCAACAAGTTACCTCTTAGTCTTCCTCTGTGTGTGTGTGTCTTTCACTCTCATCCCTCCCTTTCTTACATGCACGTACGCACGCACGCACACACACAGAAACACACTCTTGAGGATTGGACAGCCCCGATTCAGATTGCAGCTGTTGAATTTACCAGAGGCATGTTTGTGTCAAGAAGTGGGAAATTTAAAGGGGAAGGCAGATGGAAATTTCTGCCTCTGCTGTTAGTGTTATTCAGAGCTGAACTTGTGCTCTCTCAACACATTTAAGAGTTCAAGCCTCAGAACGTGGAAAACATCTGGAACTATTTGGCACTAGCTTGTGTTTTTATAGCTGCAAGAGGGCTGAACAGCCTGCCCCAAATGAGCCAAGATAATATTGGTGGGGAAGGGAGAAGGGTGAATTAGGGAACTGAGGGTTGTCCAGATGCTCATGTAACATGTCCTGGAACATGCTGGAATATGAATGGAAATAGCTGTCAGGCACATTTATTTCCTCCATTCGTCTTTCTGTCCTCTCTCCTCAGATGTCAATGAATGTGCTGAAGGCCTCAGCCGATGCAGCCCAGAGTCAGTCTGTGTCAACACTTTGGGTAGTTACAGATGTGAGTGCCCCCATGGATATGAACTTGCAGCAGACCGGGCCACTTGTATAGGTAAGAGGCTAGTCCCTTTTGAGGAAGGCCAGCAGCAGACCAAAAGAAATTTGACAAATTCAGGACACATGTAATTTGCCAATGACAGAATTGTAGTAGCCATTTGAGAAGAGGATGATGATGATAAGAGAAAAGGTGCTGGGTGAAATAGGATGCTGCAGATGCTGGTCTAGATTACTCCAGTCCCTGAGATTTCACTGCCAAAACCGCTCCCTTGTGATGGCACAGGGTGCAGGTCCTACTGATGTTGCAAGCGGCAGGGCCTGATGATGGCTGGCATCTTATTGAGGAGTTATGAATGCGTAAGGTAGGCTTACACATTCATAACTGTTTGCTATTCATGTTTACAATCATGGCACTATTGCCATGATGGCAAACACACTCATCAGTTTTTTTTGTGGTTTTTTTCTGGGTTGTGAGGCTGTGTTCTAGAAGAGTTTCTTTCTGACATTTCGCCTGCATCTGTGGCTGGCATCTTCAGAGAATGGTGGTGGGGTGTGTGTGTGTGTGTGGGGGGGGGCGTTATTTACTGTGAGTCCCTTTTGAAGAGGATTAGCATTTAAATTTGTGTATTCAGTTGTTGGATGTTTAGTTCTTAGGGTGGGAGGATATGCGAGGGGGATTAGTGTCTATTTAGCTCATGGTCCATTGTCTGCTGGGAAGCCCCGTCCCTGGGTGAAGTTCATTTGCATGTCTTGAGTTTTGATTTTGGTGTTTTTCAGGACTGGTAGCCAAACTTTGTTTACTTTTAGGGTTTCCTCTTTCCTGCTGAAATTGTCCAGGTGTTTGTGGATTTCAATAGCTTCCCTATGCATTCTGACCTGATAGTTGTTAGCCTGGTCCAGAATTTTGTTGTTTCAAATAGCATTTTGTGCCCAGGTTGGTTTAAAGGGGACCATTTTGGTTGCTATAAAATGCCAACAGGGAGAAAAATAGATGATTTTCTCATCCCAGGTCAGGTATGAACCAGGGACATCCTGCTTACAAAGTATGTGCTCTGCCCCCTAAGCTGCTTCAGGAATATTATTTCAGTAAGGCCTGTGCAGGAGAACCTCCCAACAGGTTCTGCCCTGTGTAAATTAGTTCGAAAGGGGCTGCCATTTTGGATTATTACCACTAGTTTTCAAAATGTATTACAGCAGCCCAATCAGCTAGAGTTCTCCTTTGACTTCATGACTGCATATTCACCATTATATCTGTTCTGCAGGTCATTGGGCTGCTGTCTCCTACATAGTTGGAATGCCATGTGTAGGCTATGCCTGAAGTGTATTTGTGTGGATGGAAAAACACCAGAATCCAATCCACTGTATGTCTAAAGATAAATACAGTAGGACCCCCGTATCTGCTGGGGATTGGTTCTGGGGGCCCCTGTGGATACTGAAAACTATGGATGATAGCAAATGCCATTGAAGATAATGGGACTTCCGGTTTAAAATACCATAGAGTTGCCTTAGAGGACCTAGAAAATGGCTAGAGAGGACACATTTTCTAGGAAGACTCTATGGTAGATGTGCTGTTTTGTGTCCTGGGGATAATTGAATCAGTGGATAATGAATAAGTGGATACGGGAAACTACTGCATGAGGGCTAAACAACAATGAACAATGAACAACTATATACTGTATTGTTACTTACAAGACCATAATATCTAGGTACATAAAGCATGCAACCATACCATATACTCCCTCCAATAAACAATCCTCTATTAAAAACAAAAAACAGTGGTAGATTTTCCTTGGGTTTTTTCCAGGCTGTGAGGCCGTGTTCTGGAATAGTTTCTTTCTGACGTTTCGCCTGCATCTGTGGCTGGCATCTTCAGTGAATGGTTGGGTAGGAGTGTGTGTGTAGTTTATATGCTGTGAACCCCTGTTGAGGAGTATATGTAAATTTATGTAATTGAATGGTTAGTTTCTGGGTATAGAAATGCAAGGCTGATTAGTGTCAGTTTGGCTAATGGTTGGTTGATGGCCCATTATCTGCTGGAAATCCCCCTGTCCCTGGGTGGAATTCCTTTGTAAGTGTTGAGTTTTGATTCTATTGTGTTTCAAAACTGGGAGCCAGATTTTGTTTACTTTTAGGGTTGGCCTGGTCCAGAATTCCAGTGTTTTTAAATAACATTTTGTGTCCAGGTTGGTTTATAACTACTGCTGATTTTTCTGGCTGGCTCAGTCTGCAGTGTCTCTCATGTTCCTTGATTCGTGTTTGCACACTGTGTTTAGTGGTCCCTATGTAAACTTGTCCACAGCTGCGTGGTATGCGGGAAACTCCTGCAGCTGTGAAAGGGTCTCTTTTGTCCTTCGCTGAGCGTAGCATTTCTTGGATTTTCTTGGTTGGTCTGTAGATTGTTGATTGAGATTGTGTTTCCTCATCAGTTTCCCTATTCTGTCTGTGACTCCTTTGATGTATGGTCAAAATACCTTCCCTTTGGGTGGCTGTTTTTCTTCTTCATTCCTGTGGTCTTTTCAGGGTCTGGCTGCTCTTGTGATGTCTGATCTGGAGTAACCATTAGCCTGTAATGCTGTGGACAAGCTTACATAGGGACCACTAAACACAGTGTGCAAACACAAATCAAGGAACATGAGAGACACTGCAGACTGGGCCAGCCAGAAAAATCAGCAGTAGCAGAACATGTTATAAATCAACCTGGACACAAAATGCTATTTAAAAACACAGAAATTCTGGGCCAGGCCAACAACTATCATGTCAGAATGCACAGAGAAGCTATTGGATGGCCATCTGTCAGGGATGCTTTGACCTGCGTGGCAGAGGGTTGGACTGGATGGCCCTTGTGGTCTCTTCCAATTCTACAGTTCTATGATTCTATGAAATCCACAAACACCTGGACAACTTCAACTTCAACAGGAAAGAAAAAACGTTAAAAGTAAACAAAATCTGGTTCTCAGTTTGGAAAAACAATAGAATCAAAATTCAACAATAGATCAAAATGCCAGAAGTATGAAAAAAATCATTTTAAAATGCATAAAAACTCTTGGAATCTCACCCAGTGAGAAGAAGACTTTTTAGATGATTCATTTTAGCATGTGGGGATGAAATGAACAATGTTTTACAGCCCTCTGCAACAGCTGATCTCCCTTCTCTTCCCCTCTCCTTATTGACCTTCTCCAGTGGTGGCCCCACCATCCAACCCTTGTGAAGAAGGCACTCATACTTGTGCCTCAGCAGATCGGGCACGATGTGTGCACCATGGGGGTGGCTCGTTCAGCTGTGTGTGCCTTAATGGTTTCGCTGGCAACGGGCACAACTGCACTGGTAAGCAGGGGAAGAGTCCATTGTTGGATTGTTTAGTCTTGTCCTTCCACAGTGATGCCATGGAGCACCACTATGGAGAGAAGCTGGGTGGAATAGTGGTGAAAATACTGGGCTTGGATTTGGGCTTGTCTGTATGTTGAAAATACAGTCGTCCCTTCACATTTGCGGGGGTTACGTTCCACGGACCCCCGCGAATGTGAAAAATCCGCGAATACTGTTTGCCCCCCCTCCCCTGCCAAAGCAACCATGGGGCCTCCGGAGGCCCCATAGTCGCTTTCCCCCGCCTCCCCAGGGCCTTCGCGGCCCTCCCCAATTCACCCCCAGGG
Organism: Gambelia wislizenii; assembly: GCA_030847615.1. Lineage (NCBI taxonomy): Eukaryota > Metazoa > Chordata > Lepidosauria > Squamata > Crotaphytidae > Gambelia > Gambelia wislizenii. The sequence continues at coordinate 494,014,263 of JAUMIR010000001.1, read as the reverse complement.
CCTTCGCGGGGCCTCCGGAGACCCTCTGGAGGCCCCGCGGAGGCCTTCCCAGCCCTCCCCAATCCACCCCCAGGGCCTTCGCGGGGCCTCCGGAGGGTCTCCGGAGGCCCCGCGGAGGCCTTCCCAGCCCTCCCAGGGCTTTCACGGGGGCTCCGGAATACTTGAAACCGTGAATGTCGAGTTCGCGAATGTGGAGGGACAACTGTAATCCAAATGGCAATCGCATGGAAGGTGATCTGTACAAATGGACATTCGCATGAATACGTGTCATTCAGAAGCGGGACAGCCAAATCCACCTTAAACTCCATGTGGGAAGCCTCCGGGGCTTCTCCCAGAGTTTTTTAAAAAGCTCCATACAGCATGCAAATGTGAAATCATTAGGACAGTCGCATTTGTGTTGCTGTGACCAGGCAGCGTAATCTGATTGGCTGGATGAGCATGGTGGGCGGGACTAGCAAACAGGGAAAGCACCTGCTGCCACCATGTTGGATTTTCGGCTAAACGAGGGCCTGGTAAGTTGATAAAACAGCTAAGAGATTTAGGGTAAGAGAATGGCATAAAATCTGAAACATTCAGGAGAAAATGCCAATTCTTTTTATTTTTAAAATCACTGTTTGAATTTTTTTGTCCCCTCGGCATGTTTCTGCATCCAAACTGTGCTGTCAGATGCTCTTGATGGTTTCTTCCTTCTTTGTAGATGTGGATGAATGCGCCGAAGGGAGATGCCACCAAGCTGCCACCTGTCACAATTCTCCTGGATCCTTCTCCTGTCACTGTCAGGCTGGCTATGAAGGTGATGGTTTCCACTGTTCACCAGGTATGGGAATGAATAATCAAAAGTTTGGCTATTTCATTTTATCAAAGCCAAAGCTTGGAAAAGCTACTCTTTTGGGCAACAGCTCCCAGAATCGTTCAGCCAGTCCTCCAAAGAGAAGCAAAGAGCTGCTACTGTGAGAGGGATAGATCAGGTGTGTGGCTTGCCCACATGGTTGGAGCAGTTAGTCCATCTTCAGTGGGACATTTTGGGGGAATATGAGAGATAGTAATTTACTTCACAAACAGAGTAATCTGTATTCTCAAGCAGAAGGTGAGCAACAACCAAGCCCACATCACCAGCACCACCCCACATGTCTGTTGTTCTGTTGTTGTTGTTGTTGTTGTTGTTGTGTGCCTTCAAGTCGTTTCCATCTTATAGCAACCCTAAGACTAACCTATCACAGGGGTTTCTTGGCAAGATTTGTTCAGAGGGGGTTGCCTTTGCCTTCCTCTGAGAGAGTGTGACCTGCCCAAGGTCACCCAGTGGGTTTCCATGGTTGAGCAGGCATTCAAGCCCTGGTCTCCAGAGTTGTAGTCTAATGCTCAAACCACTACACCATGCTGGCTTTCTACATACAGCGTTTAGCAGAGGAATAAAGCAGGCTTCGTCTTCTTTGTAAAAAAACATACAGAGTAAGTAAGCAAAGCATCATTAAGGAGGAAACCGAGCATTTGGTTTGGTGAAACCTTCCAGACTTCAAGCAGTCATTTTAAATTATTTAAAGTATTTAAAATGAACATTTTATTTATGTTTGTGTTCATTTGTCCAGTTACATTTGCCTCTGGAATAAGGGGACTGTATATGAAAATGGTTGCAATTCCTAAACGTTTCTCACGATATTTTTGTTCAATCCCTTAAATTAAAATGGAAAGTCTGCACTTCAATTGTATCTCAGTTGTTTAATTTCAAATCCATTGTGGTGGCGTACAGAGCCAAAATTATGAAAATTGTGTCAGTGTCCAAATATTTCCAGATCTAACTGTAAGTAGGGTCAGGCCTGGCTAGTACTTGGATGCCAAGGAATCCCAGGCACTGTAAGCTATATTTCAGAGGAAGGAACTGGCAAAACCATCTCTAAGTATTCCTTGCCTAAGAAAACCCTCTGAAATTCATGGGATCACCATAAGTTGACAGGCAACTTGAAGGCTTGCACATGCACAAGTAAACAGATGTTCCTGAAGGCCTCCATGAGTGACAGATTTGTTTCAACTCCCCAACCTCCCAAAAGAAAAAAAAAAAATCAAAAAAATCACCCCAAAAGTGCCCCCACCCCAAGCCCTGGAAATGACGACTGGGAGTCATTTCTGGTTGTGATTTCAAGCTGAAACTACAGCACTGGAGTTAGGGTGACCAGGTAAAATAAGGGAGAAGGCTCCTGTCCCTTTAATGGGTGGGTGCAAGAGGGAATTTCAACAGGTGTTGCTTGTCATGAAAGCAACAACTGCTGAAATTTTCCATTCTACACAACCTTTCAAGGTGCAGGAGCCGTCTCCCTTATTTTACTTGGTTACCCTAACTGGAGTCCACCTTGGATGCCTTGGAACAGAACTTGGTTCTTGTCCCTCACAAGATGGCCCACATAATAGCCCCTCAGCTTCTTCCCGGGCCTAAATCTCTCTCTGAGATAACCTTTGAGTTGTTCTTCTGCCCCATGTGAGGTCATTTAACATAGGGTGGTTGGGTTTTTTTTTTTTAACATCCTGCTGTGAATCCTCAAACCGAACACTCCTCTCTCTCCTCTTCTGGCCTGCAGAGCGCGTGCCGCCGACAACGACCCGCTGCCATCACGAGCGACTGTATGCAAGCCAGCAAGGCCCCTCACTCCCAGGGGGCCCCCATGTCCCCGAGTGCGATGACCAAGGGAACTATCGGCCACTGCAATGCCATGGCAGCACCGGGATGTGCTGGTGTGTTGACAGAGATGGCAAGGAGATTCCGGGCACTCAGACGCCACCTGGCGCTCCCCCACCGCCCTGCAGGGTTCCAGGTTAGCAGCCCCCCAGCTCACCTTTTGTGCTCTCAGCGCTAAAGAGGAAGGGCAGGGTTGGCACCATCCTTGGAAGCAGAGCTTGGAAAGTTCCTTTATGATTTATGCTATTTTTTTTAAAAAAACCAATTTCTTATGATGGTGTTTAAGAAGTAATCCATTGCAGTTATGCACTGCAATGTTTTTAAAAGTAACTTGTTGCATTTCCCATTGGGTTGCTTATTATTTCTTTAAAAAGCCTTAAGATTGTTAGAATGTCTCTAAAATGCCTCTACTATAATAGTAGTAGTAGTAATAATAATAATAATAATAATAATAATAATAGTAATATCATCATCTATGAATTCACACAATGTGCAAACTACAATCACAGTACAAAATGCTTTTTAAGCAGTTTTGAATTAGTATTCGTAATAGGATCACTTATTCAATTAATTTTTTGGGGGAAAACAAATTGTTACAGATGTATTTTGTTTTTTAAGTTATTTATTTATTTAAATGCTCATATCCCATCCTCTATCCCGAGATCTCAGGGCAACATATAATAAAACCAGTCTGACAAAATTTAAGCAGTACAAATGCTAAAATGATTTGAAAGGCTAAAAAAAAAAAATCAAACAATACAATAAATTAAAAAGGGAAGATTAAGAGTTAAAATAGTTTAAAACTATGTACATGTAAGGGCTTTAATAAAATCACTAAAGCCTCAAAAGCTTTCTTGAACAATCACTAAGCACCTGAACAACAGTAGTGTTGGTGCAAATCAGGCCTCCAAGGGGAAGGTGTTCCATAACTGGGGTGCCACCACTGAAAAGGCCCTGTCCCTTTTGCTCCCATAGCATATGGCCCTGACTAATGGGGCAGAGAGGGAGGCCTTTCCAGCAGACATTGAAACTTGGGGAGCCACATATCTGAAGCGGTGCTCCTTCAAATTATGTCAAAAGCAGCCTGAGATCCCATACTGGGAGAAAGGTGGAATATTAAAGGAAGAGAGGGAGGGATGCCCTTTGTTGACTGTATGCAAAGGGATCTTATAGCACCTTTGAGACTGAGAGAAAGAAGTTTGTAGCATAACCTTTTGTAGACTTGAGTCTACTTCATCAGATGCTTAAGGACAGACATTTATACCCATGAATGAGCAAGTGTGTGTGACTAGTAACAGAAATGCAAAACTTGCGGGTATGGTGATGAGGTGACAAGTTCAGCTTGAACAATGGTCATGGGGAGACAAAGTTTATTGACTGTATAAATCATACTACAGACTTCTATCCTCCTTCTGGGATGGCATCTTGTTAGTGACCTACACATGTGAACGTTTCCCTAGAGAAGTGAATGGACATTTTTGTCTGAAGCAAACTCTGCATTCAGTTGAAGGTTGCAGAAGCAGAGTTGCATACGTGGCCCCATTGCACATGCACATTGTGTATTGTACATTGCACATGTAGATATGCATTACATATTGCAATTGTGCATTTCATCTTTGTTTATGCATTCAGTTGCATTGTGTTGCAATTCACTAATGCAAACGTACTCTCTCTCCTTGATGTAACAACTTGGTCCCAGTTATTAGAGGAAATGTTGGAAGGACTTGCTCCAGGACATTTGATGCAATTATTAGTTGAAGATGCAATTACTAGTTGTAATGACTGGTCCAAAAGTTGTTCATTTCAAAAACAATTCAGACATTGCTGGCATCAGTGGTGACTGGTGGTGTTCATGTCAGTTGTGGCAGTGAATTGGCTCTGAATTCTGGTGTGAACTTTAAGTGAGCTATCTAAGAGGTTGAACTCTATCCCTCCAAATAGGTTCAGCACCTTGGAGATTTCCTTGAAACCAGAGTGGATTCTCTACCTTATTGAAGGGGAAGGCAACTTCTGCCAGCATTTCACATGTACAGACAGCAACTAACACTGTGTAATTGTTTGTGTCATCTAGAGCCCACCCGGAGGCCGCAGACCATGTGCGAACGCTGGAGACAGAGCCTTCTGGAACATTACGGGGGCAACCCACAAGAAGACCAGTATGTGCCCCAGTGCGACTCTTTGGGCAACTTTAAGCCCTTGCAATGCCACGGAAACAGCGGCTACTGCTGGTGTGTGGATGAACATGGCCGTGAAGTTCAAGGCACAAGATCGGAGCCTGGGGTCCCTCCACCATGTAAGAGGGCAGCATTTAGGCTGCAAAGCTTGCTGGGGAAAGGAGAGCTTTAGCAGAGTGGGTGGGCATGTAGAGGCAGGCTGGCTACCCATGTGTGGACACAAAATTAGTGGAAACTAACTGTACCCAGTGTAACGTACACCCTTATAGTTTTACATGTGGGTGGTGAGGGGCTGAGGGATTGAGAGGAGGGAGGGGATTGGTTAGGTATGTTTCCTAAGCGGCCAATTAGCACACTGGGGTCGGAAACATACCCAACCGTTTTATATAAATAGAGAGGTGTGGAGGAGGAAACGAAGGGGTTCTGAGAGCCAAAGGGCTGACGTGGAACTTAGAAAGGAGTTGGGATTGAGAGAGAGAGAGAGAGGAAATTTAGGAATATAACTTACATGATCTGTGCTAATGTATGGGTTTCCATGTTACTTTGAGTAAAAATAATGTGTTGTCGTTCTTCTTTGATTCTATGATTCTATGATTCTTTGCTTTAAAAGGCACCATTATTTTACTTGTGGTTTGACTGTTGGACTAGGACTCTAGGAGAGCAGGGTTCGAATCTCCACTCAGCCATGGAAACCCTCTGGGTGACTTTGGGCAAATCACATTCTCTCAGCCTTAGAGGATAGCAATGGAAAACCTCCTTTTGAAGAAATCTTGAAGTTGACCATAGAGTTGTGCTGGTGGACCTAGAGATTCCTAGAGACCTAGTACATCTCTCTAGGAATCTCTAGGTCCTCCAGCATGACTATGGTACGTTTGGGCCAGAAGTTGTTCATTTCAATAGGGCTCGCTATTATCTGTGGTTTCTGGTATCCATGGTAAGCCTGGGAACATAGCTCCCGCAAATATGGGGGCCATACTGTTTATCCCTAAACATCCCAATAATAAAAGGCAATTCAGAGGAACAAACTGAAGAGACGCCCCCTCAGTACATTGGAACCATGTTGGAGAAGTGTACCTGTTAGCCCACATTGGGTTGATGCTTTAGTGGGGTGCAAATAGATCTCTCCAGAATGGGACTTCCACCTTCTTGGGGCCAAAACACAAAAGACCCTCTTGTGCAGTGCCATCAGCCATGCCTCAGAAGGAGGTAGGATATGCAGGAGGCCTTCAGCCAGTCATCACAGTGGATAGGCAAATTTGAATGGCGTGGGGGCTGGAGGCTGTCTTTTTAAAAAACTGTGTTGTGTTTTTAACTGTTATAATCTTTTCATAATGGTAATATTTAATTCTTTTTTTAACTGCTCCAATAAATGTTTCAGCTGTATCTTTTTTAAACTATTGTAAGCTGCCTTGAACCCCATTTTGGGAGAAAGTCAGGATATAAATTCAGTAAATAAAAATAAATAAATAGACTTAGGCCACATCTAGGGTTGCCATATGTCCCTTGTTATAAGGGGAGTCCCTTATCTGAAGGCTGGAAAGCTTGCCAGGGGTCCTTTATTATAAGGGATCTCACCCATGAGAGAGTTGGAAGGCTTTTCTTTTTATATAGACTAGACACCCCTCAAATCCTATATATTTGAGCATAGGCCCTTCATAAAGACAGAAATATGTGCACAGTGTGCTTTATGGATGTGGACAATATGTCAGTTTTCCAGAGAAACCCATGGCTAAGTTAACTTAAATCGATACTTCCATTTGGTATGAACTTTGTTCATAACTGCTTCCCTTTTTTCAACCCCACATGTCATGAATTTCAATGGTCCCTTGTTGCTGTTTTGAAAACCTAGCGAGGTTAATCTCAGACCCCCCCCCTCTGTGTAACACTTACCTGTCGCTTGCACCCCTAGGCCTGCCCAGCGTGGCCCCTCCGACGGTCCGTCCATCTCCTCGCCCTGACGTCATTCCGCCTGCTACCGGGACGTTCCTCCTTTACGCTCAGGGCCAGCAGATTGGCTCTTTGCCCCTGAATGGCACCAGGCTGAAGAAGGAGGCCGCCAAGACCCTGCTCTCCCTGCATGTAAAGTAGTCTCCTGCCTGGTGGGAAAACTCGAGGGATGAGGGCATGGAGCAAAGATTTTCACCAAGGGGTGGGGAAACAGCAGGCATGCCCTGGGAGGGTCTGCAGCCTGGTGGTGGAGCCCCTGTTTTGCACGCAGAAGGTCTGGGAAAGATTCCTGCCTGTAACCCTGAACAGAAACTGCTGCCAGTCAATGTCGACAGTGCTAGCCTAAATGGACTAGGAGTCTGGCTCAGTATAAGACAAGTTCTTCTGTTACTGTGCAGAAGTTCCCAAGTTCAGTCCTGGGGGGGGGCGGGATTCTTGTGTGTAACCATTGAGATCCTTTGCTGCCAGTCAGAGTGGACAATACTAGGCTAGATCAGAGGTGGGATGCTGGGGGATGCCCTTGTTTGTCAGGATACCCTAGAGGGCTGCACACCCTTTATTTGGCCATGAAAATCCCAATTAATCCTCTGTCCTCCCATTTTTTCAGCTGCTTTTCAAATGTCCCAGTTTCTCTTTCCTTCTCCTACTTCCCCCTTTGTTTTCTTCTTACTTCACTTGCTGCAAAATAAGTTCAAAGTGAAAAAGTAATTTGCACCCCATTGACATCAATAGGAATCTAGTGTCTAGATCAAGGGAAGTAATAGTGCCACTGTATTCTGCTTTGGTCAGGCCTCACCTGGAATATTGTGTCCAGTTCTGGGCACCACAATTGAGGAAGGATATTGACAAGCTGGGGCGTGTCCAGAGGAGGGTGACCAAAATGGTGAAAGGTCTGGAAGCCATTATGCCCTATGAGGAGCGGCTTAGGGAGCTGGGCATGTTTAGCCTGGAGAAGAGAAGGTTAAGAGGTCACATGATATCCATGTTTAAATATTTGAAGGGATGTCAGACTGAGGATGGAGCAAGCTTGTTTTCTCCAGAGACTGCTGCTCCAGAGATTAGGACATGGAGCAATGGGTTCAAACTACAGGAAAAGAGATTCCACCTAAACATTAGGAAGAACGTCCTGACAGTAAGACATGTTTGGCAGTGGAATCCGCTGCCTGGGAGTGTGGTGGAGTCTACTTCTTTGGAGGTTTTTAAACAGAGGCTGGATGGCCATCTCTCAGGAATGCTTTGATTAGATATTCATGTATGGCAGGGGGTTGGACTAGATGGCCTTTGGGATCTCTTCCAACTCCATGATTCTGTTACTCAGTGGGGAGAGAAGAGAGGAATAATCTTGCCCTTCCCAGTAAGCATGGGCAAAAGCAAACTGTTGCAGCCTCTCCTGGTTTGCGTGTTCTTCCTCATTAATAACTTTTGCCATCTTGACAACGCTCTGATGTTGCTTGGCCACATGCATGTCAGTTTTCATTTGTGAAATGATGGAGGGCATGTGGCTGCAACAGATGCCCCAAACTGCCTCATAGCAGTGGGGGGGTGGAATTTTAGGCCATGTTTTTGGAGTCCCAGGGCCATTTTAGGCTCAGGAAAAGCCTGATTTAAGCAAACGGAAGCAAACAGAAAGCGACTTCCTGTTCACTTCCTGTTTTAGAAAAAGACCTCTCCTCGGCCTATAATGGCAATAGCAATAGCACTGATATTTCTATACTGTTTATCAGTGCAAAGCACTCCCTAAGCAGTTTACAATGTTTTTAGCTAATTGCCCCGACAAGCTGGGTACTATTTTACCAACCTATGAAAGGATGGAAGGCTGAGTCAGTCTTGGAGTCCTGTAGGATCAGACTCACAAGGTTGTGGCTGCAATACCAGCATTTAACCATTGCACCTGCCCTCCACCCCAAAATGGCACAATTGCCCCCCCCCACGGCATCTTGAGGCAAAAAAATTAGCCACTAGGTGGACCAATGGCCTGATTCAATATGAGGGAGTTTCCTATGTCCCTATTATGAGAAGGGGGTTCATTCTCCTTCTCATGTATGCTGAAAGAATGAGTGGGGAATGGAAGCTACAAGTGCTAGATCAACGCCATGCTTATGGCTATAGACCTGCTGGCCCAATCATCGGCCTGGGCAAAAATTGGATCCATGATGGAGTCATTTCCCTCGCCCACCCTAATTTGCCCAGCACTGATAAAGACGAAAGGGAAAAAAGACCCCTTCACAGGTCTTTCCTCTGCTTCCTTCATCTGTCTCAAACTGTTAATAAATATTTGCTTAGATTCTTATGAGTTCCAGGCCAAGGAGTATTTTCAAAATAAAATAAAATAACCCTTCCAAGAATCTTTATCTGGGAAAAATGTTTTTAAGGGAGACCACCTTCTCATGGACAGATGAAGACTGGGAAAATGCGCGCATGCGCGCGCGCACACACACACAAATAGGGGTTGTGTAGATTTCCCACAGAATTGAAACAGACAGTGAGCATGATGTCCAAAGGTTCAGAGGGGAATATAGCAAAAGTTGAGCAAAATAGAGGTTGGAAGATCATGCCCCCATTTTACCACTATTCACGCTTTCACAGAATGAAGCAGAGGAAGGTCCCAAAGCAACTCTGTGCACCTGAGGGAGCCCGAGGGAGAAATGATTGGGAAAAGGTGCTGATAGTTTTGAAGGTCAATGCAGGTCTGGCCACCTTAGAACCTTGGGTACCTTCATAGACGTACACACAAAAAGCAGAAGCACACTCTATAAAAATTATGGCTACAGTTCTAGACCAGTTACTTAGCTGTGTAACTAAATTAGTTACGCAGCTAAGTGGTATGTCCTGTCCTGATCTCCCCAATTACAAATTACCTGGCAGCAGTTGCTGCAAGTGACAGGAGTCTATTCTCATCAATCAGGAAACAGCTGATGGATGTTCCACCTCCTCCTGCCAGGGACTGTCCGGTGTGACAGTCAGTAACAGGATCCTTGCTGCAGTTCTTCCTTGCACCAGAGATTCCTCCCAGAAGTGGATGGAAACATTACTCAGCTGTGCCCCAATCAACAGGAGAACAGACCCTTGCTGCTTGCAGTGGCTGCTTCCCAGTAGAACAGGACTGGGGACTTCTTTAGTCTCTACATATACCTTAAAGGGGTGAATAAGTAGGGATTGTGAATATGAACCAGTCATGAATGCGTGACTCAAGATTATTCATTCATAACTGCGATCATGAATCCCAGCTAATGAAATAACTAAATTTCTACCCTTTATTGCAAGACTGGGGAAAGGTTGCCCATTCATGATTTTGGAGGCCTCCTCAGCACCCACAAGTCCCCTCCCTTAATCCTTTTTTCAACCAGGAAATAAACTGGAATTTGACTTCTGGCTTACTTCTTGGTTGAAAATAAAGGTCTCTCCTAAACCTAAAATAGCCCAGGAAGTTCTATAAACATGGTAAAATTGTCCCTAGGGACATAGGGACTATGTTTCTTCATCAGCAAAGTTGTTTTACTTATGAAATGTAACTTAGTTACATCTTTATTGCTCCATTCTCCCCTCTTGAGTTACAAGTTATAAGGTAACTGCAGGGAAGTCAGTAGATCCCCATCTATTTCCTGGCATTGGTTCCTAGGTGGGGATTTGTTTTTAAGCAATCTAGGTGGGGATTTGTTTTTAAGCAATCTAGGATGGGAGAGACCTGGCTGAATGAGACTACGTGCGAAAGGGATCTAGGAGTCCTAGTAGACCACAAGTTGAACATGAGCCAACAGTGTGATGCGGCAGCTAAAAAGGCCAATGCAATTTTGGGCTGTATCAATAGAAGTATAGTGTCTAGATCAAGGGAACTAATAGTGCCACTCTATTCTGCCTTGGTCAGACCTCACTTAGAATACTGTGTCCAGTTCTGGGCACCACAATTCAGAAAGGATATTGACAAATTGGAGCGTGTCCAGAGAAGGGCAACTAAAATGGTGAAAGGTCTGGATACGATGCCTTATGAGGAGAGACTTAGGGAGCTGGGTATGTTTAGCCTGGAAAAAAGACGGTTAAGAGGCGATATGATAGCCCTGTTTAAGTATTTGAAGGGATGTCACACTGAGGATGGAGCAAGCTTGTTTTCTGCTGCTGCAGAGACTGGAACATGGAGCAATGGGTGCAAGCTCCAGGAACAGAGATTCCACCTCAACACGAGGAGGAACTTTTTGACAGTAAGAGCTGTTCGGCAGTGGAACACACTCTCTTGGAGCGTGGTGGGGTCTCCTTCCTTGGAGGTCTTTAAACAGAGGCTGGATGGCCATCTGTCGGGGATGCTTTGATCAAGATTTCCTGCGTGGCATGGGGGTTGGACTGGATGGCCCTCGTGGTCTCTTCCAACTCTGCAATTCTATGATTCTATGATTCTATTTTTAAGGATCCTGCTTCACTGTGGGGGTGTACAAGAATTCTTTTCACCCATCTTTCTAACTGGTTGTATGTGTCTTCCCATAACATCAGGGGTCTATTGTCGTGGGGATTGATTATGACTGCAGGGAAAAAATGATGTACTGGACGGATGTGGCAGGACGGACCATCAGCCGGTCAGGCCTTGAGCAGGGGGCAGAGCCAGAGGCCATCATCAGCTCAGGTAGGTGACTGATGTCCACTGGGCAATGGTAGCCATCCTGTCCAATGGGGCAGGTGGTGGGACAGGAGAACTGGCTTTTGGTTTTGGAGCTCTCCCAGGTGCTGAAATCTAGCACCTGGGATAGCTCCTTTACAGTTCAGATTAAAAGCTGTGCCAGATTCACTGCCCTACTTGTGTAGAAACAACCCACCATCACTGCCTCAGGCAACCAGCATTGGGGTCTGTGAAATAATATTTTCCTCTCTTCCCTGCTACACCCCTTCAGATCTTCTTGAGAGGGTCCCTTGACCCCCCAGGACATAATTGAGGGCAGAGGGAAATCACCCACCTCCTTCCATGTTGTGTTGGTGGAAACCATTTCATTGGTGGAAGCAGTTAGCCCTGAATACCACCATACCTCATAGTAGACCCATTAAAATCAGTTGTTGAATGATGAGTCAACATGTAGGTAAATTTCATTTACTCAGTGGGTCTACTCGAGTCAAGGCTAACAGGATTCAAGCAATGGATGGGGGCATTGCCTTTCATGGACTTTGTCACTTTGTCACATGCATGAAATTATATACCTTGGCCAAACAGCATGATTTGTTAGCCCAGTGGTTCTTAACCTGCGGTCTGGGGACTCCCAGGGGGCTGTGATGCCCTCACAGTGGGTCTGCAAAGGACTGAAGGCTGCTCAGTCCATTTGCAGTAGAGTGGCCATGGGACAGGAGCCAAGGCAAAGGCTGGCTGGCTTGGCCTGCACACTGCCATTCAATCTGCTCCAACCATAAACTTGCAGGAAGAAGCAGGAGAAAAGTCTTCCCTCCCCCTCTGTGGGAAGGTTTAATGGATGGTGTAATTTTTACACCATTATCATAAACCATTGTATTATTATCATAAACACCAGGCATCATCAGCCCTGGTGGCGCAGTGGTTAAATGCTGGTACTGCAGCCACAACGTTGTGAGTTTACTCCCAAGGGCTCCAAGGTTTACTCAGCCTTCCATCCTTTCGTAGGTTGGTAAAATGAGTACCCAGCTCGTGGGGGCAACTAGCTAACACACATTAGAAACTGCTCAATGCGGTATAGATGTGTAAATTGCTATTGTTTAAACAATTTGAGAGCTGCTCTGAGAGTCTTTGTGGCTGCAGAGCGGGGTATAAATACAACAACAACAACAACGACAACATACCATTATTATTATTGTTGTTGTTGTTGTTGTTATGGGGGCCCACAGCAACAAAAGACATTTAAATGGTGTCCCTAGTAAAGATTAAGAGCCACTGTGTTAGCCTGCAAGGTGTGAAAAAACTCTTCCTTTATACTGGAAAATGTAATTTGACTGCCATTGCAGGTCTGGAAACAAAACTAATATGCCTCTTCTGAACTCATATGCCTGGATCCTGTTGGTTAGTCTTGATTAGAATAAACCTGTTGAACCAATTGTTAAATAGTGAGTCAAAAGATGGAAAAGAGATTCCACATAAACATTAGGAAGAACTTCCTGACAGTAAGAGCTGTTCGGCAGTGGAATGCACTGCCTGGGAGTGTGGTGGAGTCTCCTTCTTTGGAGGTTTTTAAGCAGAGGCTGGATGGCCATCTGTCAGGAGTGCTTTGACTGGATGGCCCTTTTGTGGTCTCTTCCAATTTTATGATTTCCACTGATTCAATGGGCCTACTCTAGTTGCAATAGAATTCAGGCCATTAGAAGATTTGCTGCTCTCAGAACAATGGCCAGAATCCTCCTAGTGACTGATGCTGGTTTAACTGGCGACAGTTTTGGTGAAGGAGACAGAAAGACTTGGAAGTATGTCTCCCTCCACCAGCAGTAGAAACATAAGAACAATGTAAATAACAGAAATTCTTCTTCCTGACATCCAATGGCTGCAATTTTTAATTGGCTTTGGGTAGCATAGCCAAGGGTTACTGTAATGTAACTACTTTTCCTAACATTTACAAGAAGGTAGCCAGTACCTCCTTACACAATAGCTTCCCCACCCACCCCGACTGCACAGCATGTTTTTTCCAGGCTCCATCCCTTGATCCAGACAGACATTGATGGGGGTGGTGGTGGTATGAGAAAAATCTATTGTGCTGTCCACTCCCTTCCAGACCTCCTATGTAACTATGGCTGGCAGAGCTTTATGCTCCATTACCATTAAAGGGGGCCTTATCCCATGATTTCTTTCTTCGTTTCTGTTCTCCTAGGGCTGATCAGTCCAGAAGGCCTTGCTATTGACCACCTCCGAAGGACCATGTTTTGGACAGACAGTGGTTTGGACAAAATTGAAAGTGCTAGGCTGGATGGCACAGAACGGCGAGTCCTTTTTGCCACAGACCTGGTCAACCCACGTGCAATTGCAGTGGATCCAATCCGTGGGTAAGTGGCTGGCACTACCTTTCTGCTAGGTGCTCTTTTTTTGAACCAGAGAAGCAATGGAGACATTTCTAAAATAACACTTCGTCACCTATTTAAAAAGCTGAATTGCCTCTCCTGGAGGCAATCTGCTTTGTTGTCAAAGTGGGGAAGAAGGGTTTGGACCTAGAGAAACTAAGTATGCATGTTCAGATCCTAAGATACACTAAAATCATGCTAATAGCATGTAAATCTGGAATAGGCCACTGTCGAAGGATAGGGAGCTGGATTAGGAGACCTTGGAAGGCTGCTAGCCCCGCCATGCCTGCTCCTTCACAAAACCAAACAAAAAACATACAAACCCACAATCAATTTCTTTTTTGCCCCCAGATGACCTCTAGGGTACAAGGGAAAGAGGCATTTTGACCATGTTTTTGGACCTTTATGGGCTATTTTAGACCTAGAAGCCTTTTTTTTTTAACAACTGAAAGTGAGCAGAAGTCACTTCTTGTTCACTTCCCAAGGCCTCTCTTGGGTCCAAATTGCCCCCAAAACATGGTGGTAATGCCCCCACACCCACACCCCTTAGAGGGCATTTTGGAGCAAAAAAAATATATATCAATAAATTTCCACTCCTTGAGGGGTCCTGGAGGGCCTGCAGGCTTCACTTTGCCCACACCTGATGTAAATGAAAGCAACACTGTTTACTCTACAGCAATGTATGCTAATCTCTGACAAGGGGTGGGCAGCTGTGGTGGGTCCAAGGGTCAATTTTCTGCCCCGAGATCCTCTGAGGGCTGCACATAATGCCAAAAACGCTCCCAAAGAAAATGCTAAGTGGATGGAAGTCTACTTCTGGTTAGGATGTCAAACAATGGAGGTGGAGGGGTTTGTCTCATTGTAAGGTTTTCAAGATAAGAGGCATTAGGGAGTGGTTTAACCATTGCCTTCTTCTGTGCAGTATTAATTCCTTTAGAGTTAACTAAAGTGCCACTAGCATAGTCAAGAAATCCAAAGAAGACTAAGACTTCGAAGGGTAGCTATGAAGGAACTAGATCAGATCCTCAAGTGTAACAATATCTACCAAAATCAGAATCATCCGTGCCAAAGTATTTCCAATTTCTAAAAGCTGGACAATAAAGAAAGCAGATAGGAAGGAAATAAACTCATTTGAAATCTGGGGCTGGAAGAGAGTTTTGAAGATATCATGTAGTAGTTTATATATATATATATATATATATATATATATATATATATATCACTACTCCATTATATACATACATACATACATAAAATGGTGGTGGGGAGAATGCTACCTCTTTTAAAAAGGTGACTTTCTACTGCTGGAGGTTTCCATCATGGGACAGGAGAGTCTAGAGCAGGCCTGCACAACCTGCGGCCCTCCAGATGTTTGGGCCTCCAACTCCCAGAATTCCTGATTATTGGACCAGCTGGCTCAGGCTTCTGGGAGTTGGAGGCCAGAACACCTGGAGGGCCGTAGGTTGTGCAGGCTAGACTCTAGAGCGATCAAGGGCCACAAAAAGAGCATATGTGGCTCCAGGTCCAGACGTTGCTTGACCGTGACATGATTTGTTGGCATAAAACCGCCCTTCTGCTTTCCTGTGATGTTGGAACTTCAATGAATTGTACTGTAGGCCTGCCCACACTTATCTAAAGGATTGTTAATATTGATGTTTTTTTAATTGTATAAAAGAAATAAAAATACTTGGAAAGCCCACTAGGCATTATATTAATATCATCAGTCTACAAAGGAATGCTTATAGCCATAGCCATGAAGGAGCTGTGGTGGCACTGTGGTTAAATGCCAGTACAGCAAGCTACAAGGTTATGAGTTTGATCCCAGAGAGCACCAAGGTTGATTCAGCCTTCCATCCTTCTGTAGGTCGGTAAAATGAGTACCCAGCTTGTTGGGGGCAATTCACTAAAAATATTGTAAACCACTTAGGGAGTGCTTTGGCGCTGATAAGCGGTATATAAATATCAATGCTATTGCTATTGCTTATGCTATGCTATGCTTATAACCAAGTGAGGATGCAGAATATCCAAATTCAACTTACCAAGCCAACCCATCTAGCCCATGGAGGTGGCAGGTGAATCTCCTCTCTGAAAGCAGGCCTCAAGGACTTGGGCTGTGCCTCTTCCCCTGCCTTCCTTGATTGCAGGAGGGGAGGAGGAAGGAGAGCCAGCTCATGACTCAACTACCATCATGAGGACTGGCTCCTTGAGTATGGTTTTGCTCCTCCCTTGACCTTCTTGACCAGGGAAGGGGTGGAGTAGCAGGGTGAACCAAGGCCCATTCTGTGTCTCTGGCGTTCTCTTCTGGTTCACTTAGCCACTTTAACCACATGGCCACATTTTTTTGCTCTCCAGGAATCTTTACTGGACCGACTGGAACCGTGAAGCCCCCAAAATCGAGACGTCCACTGTGACTGGAGAAAACAGGCGGATTTTGGTCAACCAAGATATTGGGCTGCCCAATGGTTTAACCTTTGACCCCTTTTCCAAACTGATTTGCTGGGCAGATGCAGGTGATGTGGATACAATACAGTAACTTCAAATTTCAGTTGAGCATTCAGAAACGCAGCTGAGACATTTAAAGAAAAGGGGCACACAAAGTAAGCCAGGGAATGCAATCACAGCAAACAGAAAAAGTTGTAGGTGCAAATGATTTTCAGTGTCTCATTCTCTGCAATGCTAGAAATTTGGGCACTAAAGGAAAAAAATATTTGGGAAGGGCAAAGCCCTCTTTCCTCTAATGTCATAGCTACACCCCTGGGATGAGCTCAAGGCCTTGGTACTCTATAGGTTTTTTGTGAGTTTTTTCCGGGTTGTGAAGCCGTGTTCTAGAAGAGTTTATTCCTGACATTTCACCTGCATCTGTGGCTGGCATCTTCAGAGAATGGTGGTGTGTGGGTTTATATACTGAGAGTCTCTGTTGAAGAGGATTAGTATGTAAATTTGTGTATTCAGTTGTTGGATGTTTAATTCTTGGGGTGGGAGGATATGCGGGAGGGATTAGTGTCTATTGAGCTCATGGTCCATTGTCTACTGAGAAGTCCCCTGTCCCTGAGTGAAGTTAATTTGCATGTGTTGAGTTTTAATTTTGGTGGCTTTCAGGACTGGTAGCCAAACTTTGTTTACTTTTAGGGTTTCCTCTTTCCTGTTGAAACCCCACACATCACCATTCTCTGAAGATGCCAGCCACAGATGCAGGTGAAATTTTAGGAATAAACTCTTCTAGAACACGGCCTCACAACCCGGGAAAAAACCCACAAACAAACCCCCCCTATAGATGCCGGCCGTGAAAGCCTTCGACTTCGCCTTGGTACTCGCTGCACCATGAGTCACACAACTGTGTGGTCTAGTGTTCCATTATGAGTGTATTTATTTATGGTGTGCTAAACGGTACGTAGGATTGTGGGCACAACATGGTGACAAAAGTGAATTAATTTTCCTTTACCACCATGTAGCAAGAAATAAAATCCTCACTGTGTCTAAATAAAACAATAAACCTGGCGAATATATTTGTTGTTATGCACAAGAGCAAGTAAGAGAGTAACTGAGAGAGTAAGGGAGCCCTGGTGGTGCCGTGGTTAAATGCCAGTGCTGCAGCCACAATGTTGTGAGTTTGATCCTGCAGGGCTCCAAGGTTGACTCAGCTTTCCATCCTTCCGTAGGTCAGTAAAATGAGTACCCGGCTTGTTGGGAGCAATTAGCTAACACGTTGTAGACTCCTTAAGGAGTGCTTTGCACTGATAAGTGGTATAGAAATATAAATGCTATTGCTATTGCTGTTGCTAACTGATACCGTTCTGTGGTTCAACTCTGTTTCCAAAAGGAACCAAAAAGCTGGAGTGTGCTTTGCCTGATGGAAGAGGAAGGCGCATCATTCAGGACAACCTCAACTACCCCTTCAGCATCGTTAGCTATGCTGATCACTTCTACCACACAGACTGGAGAAGGTATGTCCTAGTCCAGTAGCTTGAGGCCAGATGGTGAGAAAAGCCTCTTTTTACCAAACAGCAGTCCAGCTTCAGTGGCCTACAAGCCTTAAGGGAGATGGCCACTTTGCAGCTCCTTTTTGGATGTGAAAGATGAGTTTCTCCCCTCAGGTTATGGAGAGAAATGAGACTGTAGAATCATGGCCTTATAGGAAGGGTGAGCAAAGTGTGGCCTGTGAGCTGCATGTGGCCCCAAGGATCTCCACATATTCTACGCTCACATTTTGGTTTAAGGGGTGGGCATTGGGGAGGCAAAATGGTAAAAGTAAGGCAGTCATGACCCGTTGGAAAAGATGATATTGGTGGGCAAACTGAAAACGGGGTAGGAAAAGAGGGAGACTGCACCACAGGCGGATTGATTCAATCAAGGAAGCCACAGTTGCCCTGAGTTTGCAAGACCTGAACAGAGCCATTAGGAAAAGGGTCTGTTGGATGAGTCATTCATAAGATTACCATAAGTTGACTTCATGGCACGTAAGACAACAATTGGGGTGGGGGAGGGAGAGTTTGCCCATTTTTTTTAGCTTTCTAGAGGACTTCCTTCAGCCTCTCTTCAATCCAGGAAGTGATTGGACTTTCTGCTCCAGTCTCTTCCTGTTTTGAAGAAAAGCTTGTATAGATAGAGGGAAGGTTTCTAAAGGGTTAAATAAAACCAAGGCATCTCCAAAGCATGGTGAAAATGGCAAATAGCAACCTCTCTCTTGAGGCTTGGGGATGTTATTGGCTATCTGGGGGCAATATATGTATGTTTTTATGTGTTTGTAATCCCACACCAAATCTGTAACAATAAGTAGTACAGGAGGGGGAGAATTCCCCAGGGTCTTCTGGGTGGATCAATACAGCCCCCCCCCCACAACACTTGGCAGTTGCCTAGTTCACCTTGAAAAATGTTTTTTCTGGTGTTTGATGCACTTTGTCAATTGAAGGGAACATACAAAATGGCATCCATTCATATACTGTGAAAGAGCAGAGAAGGGGATTATTGCTCTCATGACCTGCTTGTGGACTCTCCCATTGGCTGTTTTAAAAAGAATAGTGTCCTAGTAGGCCTTTGGCCTTATCCATCACAGTTCTTCTCTCCGTATAATGTCCATCAGTTATGGCTGTTCTGCTTCTCCACACATCTTAATCTAAGTAGAGACAAAACATATTGGGAGTTAAATTTTCTCACTCTACCATACCCAATGGGGACAGTTCTTAAAGGAGGGGTGTTGAGAATGAGGTGAACACTGTTTTCCATTTCATTTCTTGCAGAGATGGGGTAATAGCTGTGAACAAAGACAGTGGTGCTTTTACAGATGAGTATCTTCCAGAGCAGCGGACGCATCTCTATGGAATAACAGCCGTCCATCCTTACTGCCCAGGAGGTAAGAACTGAGGCTTAACCAAAATGGCAGTGGGTAGGAGAAGAGACACTTAGCACAAACCCTTTTGCTCCCTGCAAAAATCACCCCTTCTTTTTTTGAATGTGGGTGTATGTGTGATTTTTCTCAGGAGTGCTGCAAAGCTATTTGCACTTGGCTGGGTGCTGGGGGCAGAGGAGGAGTGTGCCCCATTGCCCAGGCAACCAGGAGCTGTGGCAACTGGCCAGGCTGACACAGAGAAGAAAAACACACTACTGGAAAAAAGGGTGTTGGGTGGGTGGGTGGATTTTATTCAAAGGTAACTTTTTCATGGAACTTTTCAGTGCTTGTGAAAACACATTTCTGATCTTGAAAGTGTTTATAGAAATTTAGATTAGGAAAGGATTGCAAGGCCAATCTCTTGCCATGCAGAAATCCACTGCTAAAGGAACCCTGAAATGTGGGCATCCAGACGATTTTTAAAAAACCTCCAATGAAGGAGAGGCCATCACCTTCCATCTGTCAAACAGCACTTACTGTGGGGAACCTCTTCCTGATGTTTACTTGGCCATCTACGTTGTTGTAATTTGAATACTTTGGGTTTTGTCTTAACCTCTGGAGCAGCAGAAAAGCAGCTCCCTTCATCTTCCACGTGGTGGCAGCCGTTCAGATATTTAAATATGACTGTTAATCGTAGTACCTCTCAAATCTTGTCTTCACAAAGCTAAACACACCTAGCTCCCTCCCATGTACTGGGAAGGAAGGTATTCTGTACATCATTTGGAGGCGCCTTGTATTCCCACCCAATTACTAAAAAGCTTCTTTTTCAGCTGACTTGGCCACACACTACTCCACCTCTGGAGAGCTTCTTTTCCATCTAAGGCAGGGGTGGAGACCTTTAGGCCTACAAATGTTTTGGCCTACAATTCCACTCAGGTCCACCCATCATAGTCAATGATAAGGAACTGGGGAGTTGCAATGTAGGGACCAATATCCAGTTCTTAGTCCTAATCAGTAGAGTTTACCTAAGTGTTGATTTCCCACTCAGCAATTAATTCAATAGGTCTATTCTAGTTAGTACTAGCAATTGGATTTAGGCCCAAGACTGTTGAGGTCACCTTGAGTTTGTTTTGGGAGAAAGGCAGTGGCATAGATCAGTGCTTCTTAAACTTTTCCCACTCACAACCCCTTTTCACTTGGGAAATTTTTATGTGACCCTGGGTATATAAAATAGGTATACAAATCAAATTTACTGTTGCCAAATTTTTCACGACCACCACATTCAGTTACATGGCCCCATATGGGGTTGCGACCCACCATTTAAGAAGCTCGGGTATAGATGATGATGATGATCATAGAATCTTAAAGAGTTGGGAAGAACCACAGAATCATAGAATCAAAGAGTTGGAAGAGACCACAAGGGCCATCCAGTCCAACCGCCTGCCATGCTGGAATAAACAATCAAAACATTCCTGACAGATGGCCATCCAACCAAAGGGCATACACAACTAAAACACTCCTGAAAGATGCTCATCCAACCTCTGTTTAACCTCCAATAATGAAGAGTCCACCACCCTCCAAGGCAATCCATTCCACTATCAAATAGCTCTTACAGTAAAAAAAAGTTTTTCCTAATGTTTAGGTGAAGTCTCTTGTAATTTGAAGCCATTGGTTCATGTTCTAGTCTCTGGAGCAGCAGAAAACAAACTGGCTTCATTTTCTAGATGACATCTCTTCAGATAAAGATGGCTATCAGGTCACCTCTGTCTTCTCTTCTCCAAGCTAAACATACCCAGCTCTCTAAGTTGTTCCTCATAAGGTTTGGCTTCCAGACCTCTTATTACCTTGGTCACCCTCCTCTGGACATATTCCAGCTTGTTGATCTTTCTATGATGATGGTGGTAATGATGCAGCGCTTTATAGATGTTGCTGGAGTGCAAGCACTAGCATTCCTGACTGTTGGCTGGGCTGCTTAGGGTTTCTGGGAGTTGCAGTCTAACAACATCTGGAGGGCTGCATGATTCTCACCCATAGAATAAGGAGAGGAAGAAAGCTCTGAGTGAGTTGCACACCTGGTTTTATAGCCTGGACCATCGATTTCCTTCTCCTGATGTTTGGGACTTCAGAAACTTCCAACCAATATCGCCAATGGTCAGGAATTCTGGGAGCTGAATGTCAAACATCTGGAGGACCAAAATGTGAGAACCAGTAGCCTTTGGGGGCTTATTGGTCTCAACAGTCTGTTCTCAAGCCTCCCCACATTAAGCAGCATGTGAATGTGAACCAAGGGGGGGGGATATCTATGGGGAAAGGGCTTTCCCATAGGCTGTGGCAGCAAATGAAACTGGAAAGGGCAAGAAGGTACTTAGACCTCCTCTACTCATCATCCTGTTGTTGTTGTGTGCCTTCAAGTCATTTCTGACTTACGGAGACCTTATCATGGGGTTTCCTTGGCAGGATTTGTTCATGGGGTTTGCCATAGCTTTTCCTCTGAGGCAGAGAGGCAGAGTGTTGCTCAGGGTCCACCCAGTGGGTTTCCATGGCCGAGTGGGGAACTGAATCCTAGACTCCCAGAGCTGTAGTCTAGTGCTCAAACCACTACACCACACTGGCTCTCACCATCAACATCTATAGAAAGATCTGCCTCATGACCTAAGAACTGCAGCCTTTCTAAATAAACACTCCTTTCTCTCTTTTGGCAGGAAGAAAGTAAGCTACCTGGTATGTGGCAGGGGAGTAGAGGCTTAAAGTTCCACTATGACAGCTGGCGGAAGACTCCCACATCCTGATATTATTGTACATAACCAAAGAGACTCCTCAAACTGTGTCTGGACAACCAGCGATCTGTTACTGAAGAGAATTAAGTGATTTAACTTTAGAACAAAATTATCCAGTTTTTTTTTAAAGTTATACCTCAAATCTGTACTACTGTATTTTTATTTTTTACAAAAATGAGAACTTTTTATATATTGCCAAGAAGAAATGGTGCTATAGATGATGGGGCTAATAATACTTTTTTTTAATTGATGGGAGCAACGTTGTAAAAGAAAAATATGACCATATATCCTTACTCCACAGTTATTTTATTGGAAAACACAAGAGACTCTACACAATTTGAAACGGGAAGGGAGGGACCCCCTTAGCTCAATAGGGAAACTCTCTAGACTGGCTTCTTGCTGCGGTGCCTTAGTTGGTCAGCGTAAACACTCTGGCCATAGGAAAAGGATAGAAAGAGTATTTTATTTGTGTTAAGAGCCATGCAAAGCTATGAAGGCCTGTTTTAGAAAACTCACTGCCATATCCACCTCTTGTTGCTTCCGCCTCTGTGCATGTCTTTTTATTATTTATATAAAACAAATATGCTGGAATGAATTGGTTCAACTTTATCCTCCGCCTCAGCCTTCAGGGACCCACATGAGTGCAACTCTCAATACCTGACTGTAACGTCTCATGTTTTCTAAGCTATTCCATGAATTAAATAAACCAAAATTGGACTTGATTTTTGTTAGGCCATTTCAAGCTTTGTTTTTCACAGCCCATCAGGGAAGTTACCAGGCCCCAGGCCATCTGAAATCAATGAGGTGAGAGTAAAACTAGGGATTGGTGGGGGGGATTGCTTGCATTAAAAAAAAACAACCCAGGAATATCTGCCTCTACAGGACTACAAGAAGCTCTTTGAACAAATGAACTCGAAATGGAGAACTGAGCCACTATTGTACTTGGCAACCGCTGGCTAAAGGGATAACAGTTTGGATCTGTTTAATCCAAGCTTTATTTATGCAAAGGAAAATGATATTTAGTGGATGTGCTGGGAGTTGCTCTTGTTTTCTGTCCAAACACGGGAGCTGCAGCT
This sequence comes from Gambelia wislizenii, assembly GCA_030847615.1. NCBI lineage: Eukaryota > Metazoa > Chordata > Lepidosauria > Squamata > Crotaphytidae > Gambelia > Gambelia wislizenii. The sequence goes on along the minus strand of JAUMIR010000001.1, from coordinate 493,991,305 downwards.
TTTCTGAATTGCATGCTAGGTTTGGAGAGGAGTCCCCACACTGCATGCCCACCATGAGAGAGCCGGAAGGTTTTTTCCTCCTTCATCTGCCAACTTTGCCCAGTCTGTGATCAGTTTTTGGATCGGCAATAATTGCCTGAACGGCCACGATGGCTTCGTTGATCTTTGTCTGCAGCTCACGGAGCTCTTCTATATGCAGCAGGCGGAGGATCTGAGCAGCTTCATTAAGAACAGCATCTTGGGGAAGGAGTTGGCGGGAGGAAGAGGGGAAGGGGGGAGGAAAAAGGGCTCAAGTTTAATTTGCTGTTTCTTTTGAAGAACTGGCCAAGTTTCCATGATAAGACAGTTTTCTCCAAGCACACTGAGCTTAGACAGTTCCCTGGAAATCTTTTGGACACCACTGAATTTAGCCACATCCCTGAAGCAAACCTAAGCAAAGGACTCCCAAAAGTACCATGTGGAATTAAGCCACAGTTAGAGACAGGATGAAAGACCAAACTGGCCTCTCTGTCCTTCTTCACCAGCAGAGTCCATTCTGGGGTTCTCTTCCACCACTTTCCAGCTCACAACACTACAGAGTTATTAATTTTTTACCAAGCACACCAAGTGTTGTTGGACTGCAAGTCCTAGCAGCCCTAGCTAGCACAGCCAATGGTGAAGAATGCTGGGAGCTACAGTCCAACAACATCTGAATGGCTGGATGACTCCCATCTCTGGCTTAAAAATAACAACTCCCTAGCTCTTAATTCTAGAGATATACTGAAATGTGGTGGCACTCCACTTGAAAGTCAGGTAAATGAAGATGTCAAGCTGCCTTATAAATGATGCCTCATCAAATCTAGAACTGTCTACCCAACCCAGTCAGGAGACCCAGAAATGATCTAGTGGTTAGACAACTTCTGCCCGAAAAGTGCCAGCAGGAAGGATACCTGGTAGCTTGAACATGTAAATTATGTGCTCTACATCACCAAAGCACAGGGCCTTCCCAGCTTCTCATGTTCTGGCCAACTGAACCCTCACATAATTAATTATAATGGTTGTAGCACAGTCATTACTCTTACAGATGAGAAAATCTAGAGCTTGGAAAAGCTACCTTTTGGAACTACAACCTACTGGATCTTCCAGCCAGCATGACCAGTGCCCTGCTGGCTTGGGGTCCTGTGAGTTGTAGTCCAAAAAGAAAGGAAAATTCCACACCCCACTGCTCTGGTTCAGATCATGGCAGAAGAATGTCCACCACAAATACCACTGACTGTACATTAAGTGGGGAGTAGATTGTGATGAGCCATACACAGGAACACACAGAGAACTGCAGTCACCACAAATGTAGTGTTGAAAGGTAGCATAGCATTTTTCTCCTGGCCAAAATAGCGAAGTTTTCTCCACACACAGACCACAATTTCTCCAAAAAGAAAAGCACAGCCTTGCAGGAAAGTTGGGATCATTTGTACACATCAGAGGAGGAACAAAAAACACACTGATTGTGCAATAAAGCAAGGAAGATTCTGAAGAGAGAAGCCAAAAACTGAAGGAGACTTTCTTACCTCCTGTGTCGAACCCAAGAATGTGCTTATCTAAGGCGACAGGCAAACCCTGAAAGAAAGGAGAGGCAGCAATCACTGCAAAGGCACTGATACATACCAAATTGATTCGCCCAGATCAAGCCTATGATTCTTACTAATCATTTAGGTAAGAGGATGTCGTTCCGACTTGCAGAACCAGGAAATCCTTAAAAAGGATGCTCCAGTTTTCCTGAATGAGTCCAGTTCTCCTTTCAACAACATAAGCCACATGCAGTGTGCAAGATTGGGGCCTGAGAAATTAAAGCTCCCGGAAAAGATGATACTGAGAAGTTAAAGAGCCACTTGTTCTACACCAGGGCTGCTGGAGGATGCTGGAAGTCTTCGATCTGTGATTCACTTGTCTTTCGGTTCATTCAATTTTATGTAACAGGAACCAACAAAGTTGCCCTAGGTGGCACCAGAGCCTTGCTCCTTCTTTTATTAATTCAATAAAATCAATCAATCAATTTTCTCCTGCCAGCCATAACACTTCAGGGGGTCACAGAGAGTTGTGTCCCATCCTCGCTACCTTTGTGAACTGTTATTCTTATTTTGATTTCTTTAAGAAATGTCTTTCCCGCCTTAATAAACTCAAAGCTTGTGTACCCGGCTTGTGGGGGGCAATTAGCTAACACACATTGGAAGCTGCTTCTTGCAGTGTAGATGTGTAAATTGCTACTGCTTAAACAATTTGTAAGCCACTCTGATAGCCTTGTGGCTGAAGAGCGGGGTATAACTAACTAACTAACTAACTAAATAAATAAAAGCAATCTACAAACAACGCTGGAAGCAAAACACAGTATCACCTTACACAATCACAGAGGAAGAAATATCAGCCTGAAAGAGAAACATAGGGGAAAAAACTGAACAGCCAGCAGTGCCGCAACCAGAGAGGGTGGAGGTCCTGTTATGGCCACTCTGCCTAGCTGTGTGGTATTCAGCTTGTTCTGGAGGGGGCGGCACTCTCCGTACAGGATCAGTTCCCCAGTTTTAGGAGGAGGGTGTCTCTTGGATGCAGTGTTGTCACTGCAGGCATAAGTGGCCTCGGGCTTGGAACCCTCTTTGTCAGCTTGGACTGGTAAGCCACCTGCAACCCTACTTAGCTGGAAACAGTCTGGTTAGAGTTATTCATACTCTGCTACTTAAGATATCACTTAGATTATTAGAATGTATTGCATATGGGATTCTTTTGAAAGCAGACTGGACACTTCATTCCAAAATCAGGTTGTAAAATTGGTAATTGGAACTAGACCATCTAGACCAGGGATTCTAAACCAAGGTTCCCTGGAACTCAGGGGTTCTGCAAAAGATCCAGAAAAAAAGTATCTTTTTTTTTTGGAGCTGTAGGTATAGTCATTTTATGCAGAGGCTCCCCAAAACCTAGAAATTATTTCAGGGTTCCTCCAGGGTAAAGAGGTTGAGAAAGGCTGATCTCAACACATTATACCAATGTTCAGTCAGCTAGTTATACTGCCTCTTGGTCTGTTTCTGGGCCTGTGCTAGTCTTTAAAGCCCCAAGCAGCTTGGGACCAGATTACTTGAGATCACTTCCCCTCCATATTTATCTAGCCAGACTCCACGTTACTCAATGGGACTCCCGCAAGTGAGATCTTGTGAGCAGCTAGCCACCAGGAGAAGGGACTCCTTGGTAACAGCTCAACTGTCCAAACCCTCACCCAAAAAGGCTCACCTAGCACCATGAATGTGTTCTCCAGCTCCCCACCGTAAAAGAGAATAAATGGCCCATGTCATTTTTGGACTTTTCATGGATTTTGAGATTTTTGGGTTTTTTTTAAAGTTTATGATTCGTCTCTCTCTCTCTCTCTCCATTTTTCATTAGCTAAAAGCTACTGCTGCTACTACTATTATTTTTGTAATTTTTGTTTTATGTATGTTATGTGTTTGATGTTTACACATTTTTAACTGACATGTATTTTAACTGACATTAGATGCTGTGTGTTCATCTACTGTTCCCCACCTTGATCCATGGGGAGAGGCAGGTAAGAAAGAATACATATCAGTTAAAAACACATAAATATCAAACACATAACTTACATATAACAAACATAACAAAAAATAACTACATCTACTAACCACCTCTACAAACTATCTCTATTAGACCAAATACAAAAAAAGTTAAAAGTTGACTTCCTGCTCTAATGGCACAAGTGCAATGCTTAAGATTTACTTCCTTTAGAAACCAAAACTAATGCACACTTCTACTTCTTAGTTTTCAAAACCTGCAAATGTCATCTTTCCTCCTCTCTCCTGAAAAAAAAAAAGGCTCCTATGTTTTAAAAACTGTCCAGCTTTTGAAAAAAATACTTCACTCCTGATTTTACTGGTGCATCCCTCCTCTTTTTCAATTGTAATTTTATATTTTAAAAATAATTATGTACCATGTGTTATGTACCTTAAAACCTATTTATTCAGCAGCAAATAAATATTTAATAAATAAATAGGTAACAAACAGCCCTGAAGACACAGCCTCATCCATCTAGTGCCAAAAGCCTTGTGGAGCCAGGTGGCCTGGTGCCTGAAAGCATAATGCCTGGGCCAAGCAGGCTTCCCTGAGTAGAGCTTTCCACATTGGTGTCACCAACTAGTAGATTTCCAGAAAAACTTAGCCTGAGTAAAACCTCAGAATCTGGAGAGAGCACATGTGATTAAAAAAAAGGTGGTCCTTGTGAATACTTGGGTCCCAGACTGGTTACAGGCAATTAAGGACAGTGGTGATCAAACCTGGGAGTTCAAAAACATGCCATCCACCACTCAGCTACATCCCCAGTCTGCAAAAACGTGTACATAACCAGAATCTAAGTACATAGGGGGATTTCACAAGGATTTTAAGGTCAAATGTCTGCTTGCTTTGCTGTCTGTCCTCCGTACCAGTTCTCTTTCACTTGTCTGGCAACTGAGGAGAGCTTAGAGGCAAGGCTGGGTTTTCTTCATTTTGCATTGTGGTATGAAGAACACAAGAAGTGTAGAACTCACTTTTATTTAAAACACCTTGCTTAAAATACTGAGGGAATGAAAAGGACTCTGCCTCTCTTCCAAGTGCGCTGGCAGGCACACAGAACTTGGGAAATTGAGGGACTCTTGTTGATGCACAACGAGGCAGAGGTAAGATAAGAGGTAGCTGTTGTTTCCTTTCTTACATAAGCAAACCTCAGTGCAAGAAAAACTTTCAGATTCTTTGAGGAGGTTGCTAGAGAGCTATGTTAGGGTCACAACTGATAAGCAGTGGTGGTATCTAGAAAGCTGGAGAGATTCTTCTGTTCTGCAGGAAACTTCAGAGGAGGCTAGGAAGAGTTGATATGATGTTCACTGGATCTCCAAAGTTCCCTGCCACTCAGAGGAGTCTTTTGCCAGTTCTGTAAGTCCTCCAGTAAAAGGAACAATGATGATTTGCCCATTATGGATCATCTTCTGCAATGGATGACAGATATCCTTGGCTGATATTTGCATGGTGGCCACATGGAAATCAGGTTTCTTCCTTTGTCAGATACTAGGTGGGCACTTGATGTGATTTCCTTGTGGCTTCCCTGCATGTATCAACCAAGGATGTCCTTCAGTGCAGGAAAAGTGGAGGTCTAGAGGGAGAGGTGGGGATTTGCAGAACAATTTGAGGAGAGACAAAACTGAAAGCTTTTCTGCTGCTCTTTCTGCCCTTTTCTCACTTCATGAAACTTTGGTAAGATTCCATAGTTATTTCAAACTCTCTAACATAGAAAGGGGGGGTGTTCCCATTTATCTTTTATGAAGACACAGATACGTAGTCAGCAGGAGCTATGTTTCAATTCTTATCAAAATGGAGGCAAACCACAAAGAAGCTGTCAGTGGCTGCTGTCAGTCTCTTGCAAGAGGAAGAAAATTCACCCCTGGTCATTAGGCAAGTAGTATTGTTGATCTATGTAAGCTAAAACGCTATGCTGTTAGAAAGGTCATCTTTATTTGCAGGCCAAAATGCATAAAAGTGCTTTTAACTCACAAAATCTCCCACTACTGGTTAAGGTTGGTTACATTTTGTAGACTGATTCACCAGCTCCTCTGCCTATTGGCTTTAAACCAGATGACAAGAGTAGCACTTGCTAGTTGTTCTTACACAGAACAAGTTGCCACAGGGGAAACTGACAGGAAGGATTAAAGGGCAATGTGAACTTGGAGCACAGCCAGCTTTGGACTCTGTGTTGCCTAGGAGGAGCTGGAGAGAAAATTATCCCCTGACCTCTGTTTATGATGCCAGGAATACAAGATGTTTAAGAAACAGAACATGCCTCTTCCTTCTGCACGTGACCCACTTCGTGCCACCTGCTACGAGTCTGGGGAGATTCTTGTTCTCCACTGAATGAATAATGCTGCTCCCCTGTTTTACTATTTTCAAGAACACAGGAGTTGAGGGAATGTTCAGTTAAGGAATTATAAACATTTAGCCAGACAGCTTTGTAGAGCGTTCTTGGTCCTTGCCATGGCTAAGCTAGTCAGTGAACAGCTAGAAGCTGATCCCTCCAGAGAAGCTTTGGGATGCTTCTGGCCAGTTCACATTCATCACTCCAACTGTACACCGGTGCTAGAAGGGCCCCTTTCCAAAGAGACATCTTTACTCAGGCCAACTGTTCAGCATGGTGACGGCTTCTGAAAGATGACCTTTGCTTTGTACCCTAGGCATGACTACCTAGATTCTGCTGATTTTAACTTCTCCTGGTATCATTTCTGCACATTGACTTGAAGCCACACACTTCTGTTTAAACAACTGAACCGTATTACAGTAAAGCCATAGACAAAGATCATAATCCAAGTAAATAATTCATACGTTGGATAGAGACGTACCTCTTTGGACTGATTTGCCTTTGCAACAGCATCCTGACTCAGGCGCTCTTGAACCAAGATACGAATTGCCTGGGAAGGGAAAAAGACAACAGCCCACATAAGTTGAGGCCTAATACAAGCTACAAACCCTTGTAAAGACCCGGCGCTACATTCAGTCACAAATTATGCAGTGTTGCCAACAGATGTGGCCTTTTCAGTTTATTGTATAGGAAAAAGAGACAGATCTTCTTTTGCAGTCAGGAATCGGGCAGTGCCCTGGGGTCTTCTAAGAGCCTCAGCCAACAGAGCCACAGGCTTTCATTAGACATATTCCACAATCTGGAATGGTCTGTACTTATATATCAATGTTAAGTCTTTGCTAGCTAACTGACCACTTCAGACTTGCTGTGCTAGTGGTCATGAGCCAGGAATCATTTGTCTTGTACTGTAAAGCAACTGACAAGAAAAGTTGTGGTAACGACAGAAGGCAATATCTAAAAGAGATGTAAGCTACCACATCTAAAAAGGATTATGGGAAAGGCAACAAAAATGAGCAGATGGAAGGACAGGATATACTTGACTTTGTTTCCATCACATCTTATAAAACTGTACCTTCCTGAGCATTGACCACTTTCACTTTATTGCAACTGACCGAGTACTTCAACACAGATTACATTTACTCTTTCTGGGGAACAAGATTTCATCAGCCAGTCCACTTCAAGAGGTGATCTTACGTGCTTTTGCACTAGTTTGCAAGCACTCCTTTTTCATTTCAAATGTGAAAGAGGAATAGAAGTATTAACGTTCAAGATTTATAGCCCCCCTCCAGAGCTGCTAGCTCCTCTCAGGGACAAACAAGATGCTGTGAACAAATCTTTGTTCATGGAGAGAAAACTACAGGGTTTTGAATGACAACGCCCTGGAGTGTGCTTACTCTTTCTCACCTGTATTTCCCCACAGGCACCTGGCACCTCCAGAGGAAGAACCAGCTTGTAAAGGGGCAGATTTAAGATGAGAAAATAGCAGGTAGGCAGGCAAAGGATTATGTACCCACTGCAATCTCTCTCTTCTCTGTTCTAAGCCACCTGCCTCAGAGCTGTTTTGCCAGCTACTGGAACTGAAAAGACACACAGTTGGTATGCTGTTTCCTTTGGCCCACTGGTGATCTTCACACCAGGTAATACAGAATCAGGCAGAGTTAACTGGAGGGATAATCAAAAGGTGTCTGGGCACACCCTCCATACATCTCTGAGTCACAGCTGCCACACGGTTAAGGATGCTGGCTCTGAATTCAGGATTTCGGAACTTATTTCATGTATAGCATCTTGAGATTTCACCTTTCTTGTTCAAGTACAAATGGAGAAAGAGTGTCCTTGTGGTTATACTGCAACAAAGTGTGGATTTCTTCCCAAGTGTCAACTCTGTAACATTCTAAAAGCCAAATATAGCTGCTTTCATCTAATTTTTGAGATCAAAAGGATCTTCATTATTTCAGAAGGGAGCAAATCAACATTCTCCCTTTGAAGGAGAGATGAAAAAGCAAGCAGAACTCCATCAGGCCTGGGCCCAGCAGCAGGTGAAAGGCCCTCCATCCAACCCAACTGCCACCACCCTGCCCTTGGAAGGAGAGAAGAACCAGCAGTATCTGCTGGATTTAATCCCTATCCCCACTGCCATTTTCTTTTCCTTATATGTCATGTCTTATTTTGATTGGAAGCCTGAGGGCAGGGAATTGTTAAATTAACAATTTGTAAGCTGCTCTGAGCGCCTTTGTGGCTGAAGAGCGGGGTATAAATACTCTAAGTAAGTAAGTAAACAAACAAACAAATAAATAAATAAATAAATTCTGATACTATATAACCTTGAGGACTATCTTTGTCCATTGTTACTTAAAGATGAAAGTTGCTGTGCCATCTGAGGAAGTATACATATGAAACAAGTTTGCCAGGGTTTTGTTTATTTCTATTACATCTGTTCTTTTTTAAAAGCTGTATACAGTATTCCGTTACATTTTGTATTATATGCATGTCCTTGTTGATTTTTACTCTAAAATCCAAGAAACCCTCCTATTCACTGATGCACCTCTTTACTGACATATCTTGGATAAGCCCTGGACTGCTCTTGCAACCTAGGTGGAATTTTAAGCAGTGCTACTAGAAATGGGAACGTTTGGCCATCAGTATGTGTGTGCTCTGTCATCAAGAAAGAGTTTCCAAGTCATTTCACTGATCTCATTCGTGAAGAGGAAATTGGTACTGAGCAAAGCAAGCCATTGTATTTCCCATCACCATGTATGGATGTGAAAGTGAAGACAGTGAAGAAAGCTGATAGAAAGAAAATCAACTCATTTGAGACATGATACTAGAGAAGAGTGCTGAGGATACAGCAGATGGACAAAAAGACAAATAAATGGGGTCCTAGAACAGATCAAGCCTGAACTCTCCCGGGAAGCCAAGATGACTAAATTGAGGCTGTCATACTTTGGGCACATCATGAGAAGGCAGGAAATCACTAGAAAAGACAATAGTAGGAAAGGTGGAGGGCAGTAGAAAGAGAGGAAGGCTGGATACCAGATAGATAAGACTCCATCAAGGAGGCCACAGTCCTGAACCTGCAGGATCTGAACAGAGCGGTTGAGGACAGGGGGGCTTGGAGGTGTCTCATTCACAGCGTCGAAGTTGACTCAAAGACAGTTATCAACAACAACAAAGAAGAACTTTGGAAAAAAAAAATATTTGGACCAGGAACTCCCAGAAACGCCTAGCAAGCATAGTCACTGGCTGTGCTGGGTAGGGGATTGGGGAGGTGTTAATCCAAAACCAAATTCCTCTAAGCTTTTGACTACTGAGACAGGAACTGATTGCCAGTGTAGCAGAAAGAGCCACATTGAAAGACATGCTTGTTTCAAAAATGATACAAAATCTGTCACGTTACTACAATCTGTGCCACTGCCATGGCAAACATCACAGTAGCCCTGAAGCAGAGCCATGTATTTTTCCTCCAAGGCAGTGCAATATCAGATCTATGAAGTCATCAGCCAAAGTGACATCAAAGCAACTGAAAGTGTGCAGTAAACCTAAATTTACGTGAAGCAGGAAATGGGGATCTCTATGATTTTTATTGCAATCCAAAGCACCTTTACATGGGAACATTTCTCACTGGACCAAGTAAGTGGGGCTTACTTCTGAGTAAACAGCGAATTAAACTTGAGCCCTTTTTCCTCCCCCCTTCCCCTCTTCCTCCCGCCAACTCCTTCCCCAAGATGCTGTTCTTAATGAAGCTGCTCAGATCCTCCGCCTGCTGCATATAGAAGAGCTCCGTGAGCTGCAGACAAAGATCAACGAAGCCATCGTGGCCGTTCAGGCAATTATTGCCGATCCAAAAACTGATCACAGACTGGGCAAAGTTGGCAGATGAAGGAGGAAAAAACCTTCCGGCTCTCTCATGGTGGGCGTGCAGTGTGGGGACTCCTCTCCAAACCTAGCATGCAATTCAGAAAAGCTGCAGCTCCCGTGTTTGGACTCCTTTCAAGAGTCTCTTTGAACATTCCTGAAGTTATTCCTTAGCTGAACTGCTCTAACAGCTGGAAGATGCCCCATTGTGTTTCACCTAAGCTGCCATCAGATGACAGGCTGAGATGAACATTAAGGATGCTTTTCTAGATTTAAATACTGCTTATCAGTGGAATAAGATAATCCTTTCATGCAAAGGTATACTTCAGTTAAACATGGGGAAAGATCTAAGGCTGAATTTCTCAAGACAGACAGGAATCTGCTAGCACTATTAGAAACATGGGGTGAGGTAAAATCAGCAACTTTATAGAAATGCTTTCTTGAAAAGCGTTTTTAAACTAACACAATACATATTTTTGAAGCAGGCATAATGGTCAGTAATAAGCTCACCTTGAGCATCACCAAATAGTCATCATGACGCTGGATCTGAAGGAGGTTCGCCAGAGCCATCACACCTGCCTTAAAGTCAGGGTTGTTCACTGTGAAAAAGCACATAGGCACACACAAGTTGGTTCCAAATGGGTCAGCATGGATTTCTCATCATGCTCACTTAAACCAGCTACCACCTTTTACAGAAGGACTTGACAACATCTGGCCCTTCAGATGTTTGGGACTTCAACTCCCAGGATCTCTAGCCAACGTGGCAGATGATATAGAACTGCTGGAGTTGTACTCCAAAACATGTGGAGGGGCCCAATGTTCCTGACCTTTGTTTTAGAGCAAGTAAAGAAAAGCAGGGGCGGTGGGAAGGACATTTACTTACCATCCAGGTTTATCAGAGGTTCTGCATTTTTGGCTGCATTATCTGCATTTTTAGCCCCTTCAGGCGTGGAGTCCTTATATTTGTCAGCTGTTGAAACAAAAGCCATTTTGGCCCATGAATGACAACAGGCCAGAGAATGAAGAACGAGATAAAAATGAAGGAAAGCAACAGGCCAGCAAAGGGAACAAGCACTAAACCATTACTCTTATTCATGAGAACAGTACGTACACAGAACTGAAGCAGCTGCCCAAATTGTCCAGAGACTTCATTGTGGATGCTTGTCAATTGCTAATAATAATAGTAATTAAGCCTAAGTAGCAGCTGACACTGTAGTTAGTGAAAGAAAATGTTTTCTTGGGAGTGCTGAACTGTTATCCAGATACAGGAAAATCTGAGACCAAAGCAGCACACTCTGTGAAGACTGGGTGTCAGCAGGATATTTCAAACTGGCAAAACCAAGAAGCAGCCTGCTGTGGAGGAGGGATGCACAAGTAGTCCAGGTCTTCCTTCTTTCCCACCCTCCTTGTTTTTCTCTGTAACTCCTCTTCCCCACCAGCAGCTGGCCAGGTGAAAAAAACCTTCGGGGAGGTGGCTGCAGGATCAAACACCTCCTTATCCATTCATCCCATACCAATATGCAGCTGTTGGGTAGAGCCAGGTCGCCAAATCTGGATGCTTAAGGAGGTTCCTCTTAAATAGTAACTGAGTGCTAGAACAAAGCTGGTGTGCAGTGATTCAAGGGAAAAGCCTCACATTAAAATCTTAGATCTCTGAAACTCACTTCATTCACTACTGACCACACTGATTGCCATACAACTTAACTGGTTTCCAAATCAGCCTCTTCAATATCACATCCCTGCTCTGGCTGAAACTGACTGGAAAGTGCATCATTATGGCCATGTACTTTCATTCAAAACACGATTTTTACATTCTACGCAGCACTGTGAGGCTATAGTGCAAATCCAACTACAAGTCTAGAAATAATTGATCCCCAAGGACTGTCACTTTTACTTAAGGAAGCCAATGTTTGAGAAGGGCTAGTTAGTTTAGTTTAATTCCAATTTAAACCACAAAGAGTGAAAGGCTAAAAGATTTAGTGCGACTTGCAATGGCTTGCTCCTGCTTAAACCATCAACTATTATGGACTTGCTGATGCTTAGTGACTGAATCTTGTTAACTCCAAACAAAGCATACATGGGCTGTCTCTCTACTTTCAGGAAAACCTCCACCATATCAACTTCAACATGCAGAAGCTCCTTCCACTACAACAAACCTTCCAGGCACGTATATGTATGTAATCTGCACAACACCTGCACTGTGCCTGTAGCTGACAGTGGAGGGAAAGAAAGATTGTGCCATAATATATGACTTACAGCACAGTCCTCTATATACCTAGTCTGACATAAGTCTTAATAAGTCTTAGTAAAAATTACTGCAGACTGTACAGGATTGCAGCCTCAGTCTGTGCTGGGCATTGTCTAAGCAGACAAGGAACACACACTGCACACCTTGATACTACCACTCCACTGCACAACCGACCCATGAACGCCCTGCAGGATGAACTCCCTGCTTCATGCCTTCTAGACCATGGATTGAATGAAGATGTATTTAATCACCTCAGAAAAAAACAGCCTCAAATCCAAAGTAGTAATACTTCAGGAGAGGCCTTTCTCTCAGCCTTGCTGCTGTCACAAGCACAGCTGGTGGGGGTGTGAGAGAGGGCCGCTTAGGATGTGGAACTCCCCTCCCAGGGAAGCCAGAATGGGCCCTCCCTGCTGTGCTTCCACTGTTAGGCAAAGACCTTTTTATTCCAGCAGGCTTCATTTTAATATTGTCAATAGCTTAATCTCTTTTTAAAGCTTAATTTTTTGTATGTTTTTAGCTGTATATCATTTTTAAACTGTAAGCTGCCTTGAGTCCCAATTTTGGGAGAAAGGCAGGATATAAATAGATATAATCATATAATAATAAAAGTAAATTACAGCGTGAACTTTTGTGTATCTACTGGTTTTGATTCAGTTTGAAAAATACAATTAGCTCCAATGAAATGATCCATCTTTTAAGACGAGAGCAGAGAAAGCCAAACCTACCATTGTCTCCATACTCCAGACGAACCGCCAATCCCAGAAGCCAGTCAATGGTTTCCTGCCGTTCTTGTATGGTGAAGGGACAATTCACATCTTTAAGGTACTGTTTAAAAAATTCAAGCAAGAATTTGAAGGATGAACATGAAATCAGCAGAGGTTACAGGTTTTGTTTAAGAGAGTAGCTTTGTAGACAAGTGGCATTTGACTCAAAGTCCAGCATTAAGCATTAAGCATTAAGGAACTTTTGAAATGTGGGTTCTGGAGGAGACAGGGATAGAACTCATTGTTGTCATAACTGGTCCAATGCTTTTCATGTCAAGCACACCCTAATGTTTACCATCCTGTAGAGTTTCACTATATATGTTGCATGTTAAAAAAAAACCCAACACATGCATGCCTCAGGAATGACCTGAATGCATAGGATATGAAACTTTGCTGCAGCCACGCCCAGACCATGAATGGAAGACAATTTGGGAGTTCCATGTATACCTCCTGGAGTTTAATCAGGAGAAAAATGTGGGTTATAAATCTAACAAACAAACCAATGAGGCATGGAGGATTTTGCCTCTGCATGAAATCAACACAAAAGGTATACAGCATGCAGCCATGGTCTTGTGACACTTCTGTTCATTTCAAAGCTCATATGGAAGGAGAAATGAGTGATGGATAACAGACAGGGTATTTCCAAAGATCAAAAACAAAACTTAGCACAGTCTCCTACTCTCTTAGGCACTCAAATAATCTGAAGAGCAAATATTAAATAAACTGGCTCATTCCTGACATTAACACATTCTGATCAAGTCTGCTAAATTCAGCAGAATGGTCATCTTCCCAAAAAGCCTTTGAGTAAATGCCTCAAAACCCAACTGAGCAGAGCTTGGCATTTTGCGAAGATGACGATTCTGTTGAAGTTAGCAGGCTTAATCAGAATTTTTTAATGTCAGGAGTGCTTAAGGGACTTCTCTAAACTTTGCTTTTGATCCAACATTTCCTCTTTTGCTGTTGTGACATGGGCTAAAGCCAGCGTAAGGAAATTCCTACTATGTTGATGAGATGTCACATGAGACCACCAGGACCAAACAACCCAGTAAGAATTTGTCATTTAACATCCACACCTGTTTGCAGGACCAGAGCAAGAATCTGGCCTATCTGCCTCCCTTATCCCCAACCCCAGCTAGCCAGAGGTTTCTGCAAAGCTCCATAAACTACTATGCTACAATTTTTAAAAAGCCAATACTGGCCCTATTAATTGGCCAAACTAGATTGCCAGTCCGGTCTTTGCTGCTTTGTCACTGATCCTCCATCCCTGCAGTTGTATGACGAACTGAACGACTGGAAGGAGGCAACAGTGGCATCTTAAACCTGCTTAATATAACTGAGAAGCCATTTTCCTTACTTACTCTCTCAACATTGCTAAAACAAAAAAACTAGCTGACCCAGCATAACATATGCCATTATAGTAGATTTAAAAGGTTCACATGGTTCAGCTACCCGTTATTATTTTAGGAAAAAAATATTAATTGTTTTACGTGTGGGTGGTGAGTACCTGAGGGACTGAGAGGAGGGAGGGGCCCTTGTGAGGCTGGAGGTGTAGATGCAGATTGAGTGGCATGGGTGGGTTGAGAGGTGGAGAGGGAATTTGCATGTGGGTGGTGACTGGCTGAGGGAGCGAGGGAATTGGTTGGGTAAGCGGCCAATCAGCACACTGGGAAAGGAAACATACCCAAAAGTTTTATATATCTATATATATAGATATATAAATATAGATATAGATATAGATCATGGTTTGTCCATCCTGCAGTAGAATTTTTCCAAATTAATATGCCCCCAACTCTTTAGCTTGTTCCCTGAACAGAAGATACTTTAGCCACTGGTTAGTTTAAGCTGGTTTTTCTGCACCTTTCCTGATATCCTGTTTGAGGCAACGGTGCTTAAACAGCAGGAGCTATGATGCAGAAACAGTATCCACTAGCAGTCTGTAAGGTCTGAAATAATGCTACCTTTTCAAAAGACTTTGTCCATTCTGTGGCGTTATGTATGTTTCTTAAATTCCCTCTGTCTTCAATTTTGTAGTGCCGGATTTTCTGGTCTTCAAGCCAAACAATAAAATTTCGGAATTCTGTTTCATCTGTAAGGGGTAAAAAATGAATACATGTCACTCAGAAGCTGTCAAAGTCTATCCAAAGTTGCTTGACACGAGGTGATGTGGTTATGGGGCAACTGTATAAGAGTAAAACCAACCACGCTAATGGATGTTGTGTTGGATCATCCAAAAACATAAATGCAAAAAGAAAAACAATTATTCACATTATTGCATTATTCTGTTATGATTCCTGTTAAAGCCTTATTACTTACATACTGACATTCTAGTTTTGCACCGAACATCTAGATTTCAATTTGTATGCCATTAGAAACACCTTTCTTGGATTGTTTGGCAAATGAGCAGAAAATTAACAGGTTGACCCCCGTATCCATGGGACTGGTTTAACTTATCCATGTCTGGAAAAAGTATGTCCCCTCTGGACATTTTCTAGGTCCTCCAGTGCGATTCTATGGTATGCTTCCACCAGGAGTTAGGCCAGAAGTCACTCATTTCAATAGGATTTGCTATTATCCATGGGTTTGTGTATCCAGGAACATATCCGCTGCAGATATGGGGGGGGGTAACTTGTACTGTCTTTATGAAGTATTTAGCTCCACAAAAATATTTGCTGACCTTGTTCAAAAATGGCACCCTCCCATGTTTCAAACAGAATCATAGAGCTGGAAGAGAGCACGAGGGCCATCCAGTCCATCCCCCTACTTGCAGGAATACACATCAAAGCACTCCCAACAGATGGCCATCAAATATCTACTCAAGTGTGTACATCTGGATTACTATGGTGGTGTTAAACATATGGTGGACCATTCACATGGACCAGTCATCAGACAACTGATGGGCAAGTGCAAGCCCGGCTTGTGATTAAAGGCATTTAATCTTATACATATGTGAATCCTTCAGAGGTGCACTGTGTATGTGTGCATGTGTGGAGATTTTGATCACACTCCATAGGAAACAACACAAATACACTGTTGTTCTTGTATGCTTTCATGTCATTTCCAACCTATGGTGACCCTAAGGTGAACCCCTATCATGGGGTTTTCTTCGGAAGTTTTTGTACAGAGGGGGTTTGCCCTTACCTTCCTCTGTGGCTGAGAAAGTGTGACTTGCCCAAGGTCACTCAGTGGGTTTCTATGGCCGAGCAGGGATTCAAACTCTGTTCTCCAGAGCCCTAGTCCAATGCTCAAACCACTACATCACGCTGGCTCTCTTCACACAGATGCATACAAAAACAAAATAAAACATGGATGGAACATAGCTTGGAAAGTTACTCCTTAGTTATTCCCAGCAGTCAGTGACTACTGCAGAGCTTTGGTGTCTCCTTGCTGCTACTCATTACTATTTAGAAAGTGGCTTTTTATGCAACACTCCTTAGTGGGCATCCAGGTAGATATACAAGCTTACGCCTGCGGAGCCAAAAAGACACCAGTGTGTAATGGGCAGCATATTCATCTGTGCCTTGTCTTTGCAAGTTGTGCATTGTGTGTTGCTGCTGTGCATTGTGCTCAAGCATCCTATACTTGGGTTTGTGGTTGTACACTGTGTATTTTGCATTACACAATGGTACCTAGTCACTGACAGGTGTGCAATGTTGCTATTCTGTATGGGGGTTGTGTACTGCTCACTTAGCTTTCTTCTGTGCGCAGATATTTACAATGCACTGATATGAGGTTGGATTGATGCCTTTGTTAATTTTCTATTATTTTCTATTTCAACAGGAAGAAAAAAAATCAAGATTGATGAGACTGACATAAAACCTGAACTTTTTGGGGACCAAAATGGCTCTAAAAGTAACTTTTGAATGTAGAAAGTAGAAACTGATACTCATCTCACTAATACAATGTCATCCTTGCACCTTACCTGGTGTCTGGCTCCACTTTTCACTGTGCACCCATTAGCACCCCCCCCCAACAAGTAACTTGCACTGAGCCAGCATGGGATAGTGGTTTGAGCACTGGACTAGGGCTCTGAGAGGCCAGGGTTCAAATCCCTGCTTGGCCATTGAAACCTACTGGGTGACACTGGGCAAGACACTCTCTCTCAGCCTCAGAGGAAGGCAACGGCAACCCCCCCCCCCATGAACAAATCAAGCTCATGATAGGTTCACCTTAAGGTTGCCATAAATTGGAAATGACTTGAAGGTACACATCAACAGAAAAATAGTGAATGTAAAAAGCTACTTGTTTTCATCACTGTAATAAGTACAATAGGACCGCGTATCCACTGATTAATTATCCACTGATTCAATTATCCATTGGACACAAAGCAGCACACCTGCCATAGAGTCTTCTTAGAAAATGTATCCTCTCTAGCCATCTTCTAGGTCCTCCAAGGCAACTCTATGGTATTTTAAACAGGAAGTACCACTATTTTCAATGGCATTCACTATTATCCATGGTTTTCAGTATCCACAGGGTCCCCCAGAACCAATCCCCAGCAGATACGGGGGTCCTACTGCAATGGCAACAGGATACATTTTAAACACTACAATGAGTATGTATGGGCTAGTGTTACGTGGGATGCCAGGGTTCAAATCCTTGTTTGGCCATGGAAACCCGCTGGGTGTCCTTGGGCACATCACAGTCTCTCAGCCTCAGAGGAAGGCAATGGCAAACCCCCTCTGAACAAATCTTTTCAGGATAAACCCCTTGATAAGCTTTGGACTAGGACTCTGGAGACCACCCATGGAAACCAACTGGGTGACCTTAGGCAAGTCACACTCTCTCAGCCTCAGAGGGAGGCAATAGCAAACCCCCTCTGAATAAATCTTTTCAGGATAAACCCCTTGATAGGCTTTGGACTAGGACTCTGGAAACCAGCCATGGAAACCGACTGGGTGACTTTGGGCAAGTCACACTCTCTCAGCCTCAGATAAAGGCAATGGCCAACCCCCTCTGAACACATCTTTTCAAGATAAACCCCTTGCTAAGCTTTGGACTAGGACTCTGGAAACCAGCCATGGAAACCGACTGGGTAGCCTTCGGCAAGTCACACTCTCTCAGCCTCAGAGGGAGGCAAAGGCAAACCCGCTCTGAACAAATCTGGCCCATGATAAAGTTCACCTCTGAGGCCTTTCCTATCCGAGGGGGGGGAGGAGTAATGAGCCAGGGGGCGTGGCCAAAGCAGACATCGGTTGCCCGGGGGCGGAGCTAAGAGACGGCGCATGCGCACCACGAACCCAGCGGCGGCTGCCGGCCACGACTGAGGCGAAGGGAGACCCGAGCTCTCCGGCCTAGGCCTCTTAGCCTTGCTTCACCTCACCTCGGCAGTTGAACCCGGCCGGGTTGTGGTAGTCCAGCGCCGACAGCTTCCGTCGGAACATGGCGACGCCGCACCTCAGACGACGGCTCTCCGCTCGGCCTGGTCGTCGCCGGACGGAGGAGCGCCTCCACCAAGGACCGAGGAGACAGCGAGACAGAGCGCGCCTGCGCAGAACAGCCTATGAGGCGGGGCGTCGGGGTGGACAGACAGGTTCAGTCACCAATGGGAGTTCACCTTGGGAGCTCATCTCGGAGGGGCGGGGCTTACTTCGGGAGGAGGCGGAGGCGTTCCGGAGAGGGGGGCGAAAGGAGTTGATTGGCAGGTACAATGGCGAATAGAGATGAGAAGAAGGCGGAGCGTTGAGGAAGAGGAGGAGCAATGACGTAAGAAGGATTGCTAACAAAGAGGGAAGGGATCTCTTTCCGTTTCCGGTTGAGCCTTTTCCCTCTCCCGGGCGGAGGTTAGACCTGCCCATAGAAATCAAGAGATCTTTTTTTAAAAACCAACTTATTTAATGTATTCCTTAATATTACTGCTGTACAATTTTCATACACACAGAAGGAAATGCATATTGGCTACACCATGGCATGTGGATGCATTTCCAATTATAATACAGTTAATTATAATGCAACTCCACTTGAAAATGTACATTTTTACAGCTTCTACAAAGTAAAGACTGCTACTCTATTATCTGTGACAGTACAAAACTTCTGATTTATGTTAAGTTTCATTACTAAACCACTTCCTGGTTATATACAAAATACAGTAGGACCCCTGTATCCACTGATTCATTTATCCACCGATTCAGTTATCCACGGGACACAAAACAGCAAACCTACCACAGGCTCTTCCTAGAAAATGTGTCCTCTCTTGCCATTTTCTAAGTTCTCCAAGACAACTCTATGATATTTTAAATTATAAGTCCTATTATTTTCAATGGCACTTGCTATAATCCACGGTTTTCTGTATCCACGTTCCCCACCCCTCCAAAACCAATCCCCGGCTGATAGAGGGGTCCTACTTGTATACTATATCACTTTAAAAGGCCCTTGTGGTACATGGTCAATATATAAAATATGTTGTGTAAAATTTAACTATTTGCCAAAAAAAAAAAAAAAAAAAAGCTTGTAGAACTTTTAAAATGTTTAAAGCAATTGTAATAGGACTTCCATGCATCCCTCTTCTTCCAAAGAAAGCCAGGAGTGAAGTCGAAGGCTTTCACGGCCAGAATCCATCGATTTTCCTTGAACAGCATCCACCCAAATATCCAATTCATGATGGAAAAAGAGAAGGAAGGAACACTGCCATTCTTGGATGTCCTAGTCATCCGCAAACCAAACCAACGGTTAGGCCGCAAGGTATACAGAAAACCCCCACACACGGACAGATACCTACACAAGAACTCAAATCATCACCCAGGACAAAAAAGAAGCACAATAAAAAAATTGGTAGACCGTGCAAAAAGCACCTGCGAACCCCACTACCTGGAGGACGAACTCAGGCACCTAAACTGGGCTCTACAGGCTAATGGTTACTCCAGATCAGACATCACAAGAGCATCCAGACCCAGAAAAAAACACAGGGATGAAGAAGAAAAACAGCCACCCAAAGGGAAGGTATTTTGACCATACATCAAAGGAGTCACAGACAGAATAGGGAAACTGATGAGGAAACACAACCTCCAAACAATCTACAGACCAACCAAGAAAAGCCAAGAAATGCTACGCTCAGCGAAGGACAAAAGAGACCCTCTCACAGCCGCAGGGGTTTACCACATACCATGCAGCTGTGGACAAGTTTACATAGGGACCACTAAACGCAGTGTGCAAACATGAATCAAGGAACATGAGAGACACTGCAGACTGGGCCAGCCAGAAAAATGAGCAGTAGCAGAACATGTGATAAACCAACCTGGACGCAAAATGTTATTTAAAAACATAGAAATTCTGGACCAGGCAAACAACTATCATGTCAGAATGCACAGAGAAGCTATTGAAATCCACAAACACCTGGACAATTTCAACAGGAAAGCTTAAAAGTAAACAAAATCTGGCTCCCAGTTTCGAAGAACAATAGAATAAAAACTCAACACTTACAAAGGAATTCCACCCAGGGACAAGGAGATTTCCAGCAGATAATGGGCCATCAACCAACCATTAGCCAAACAGACACTAACAAGCCTTGCATTTTTATTCCCAGAAACTAACCAGTCAATTACACAAATTTACATATCCTCTCCAACAGGGCTTCACAGCATATAAACTCCACATACATGCCTACCCAACCATTCTCTGAAGATGGCAGCCACAGTTGCAGGCGAAACGTCAGAAAGAAACTTCCAGAACATGGCCTCACAGCCCAGAAAAAAACCCAAGGAAAATCTAAAGCCAGGAGTCATAAGTGGGCATGGTATAATGTCCTGCACATTGAAATCCATCTTCTCCCGATGTGGAACTTAGTTTGCATATGCGCTCTACAGGGGGCTACCCTCGTGCTTGGTCCAGAAACTTCAGTTGGTACAAAATATGGCAGCCAGAGTGGTCTCGGGAACATCTCGGAGAGACCATATAACTCCAGTGTTAAGATCTCTCCACTGGCTGCCTATCAGTTTCCGGGCCCAGTATAAGGTGTTGGTTATTACCTTTAAAGCCCTAAATGGCTTGGGTCCAACTTATCTCCGGAACCGCCTCCTCCCATACAATCCTCCCCACACACTCCGGTCCTCTGGGAGGAGTTTGCTTCAGCTACAAAAATCTAGGCTGTTTGCAACCTCCCAGAGGGCCTTTTCGGTAATCGCCCCCAAATTGTGGAATGGCCTACCGAACAAGATATATCAGATGATGAGCTTGAGTAGCTTTAAAAAGCACTAAAGACAGATCTCTTTCGGCAGGCCTTTCCTGATTAGATCCCGGCCTCAGGAGCTGCATCTCCTGGCCTCTTTTAGTTTTGCTGGCTGTTGATTTTTGTATTTGTTTATTTACGTGATTTTAGTTTAGGTGGATTTTAATTTGATACTAATTTAATATCTTTTTATGGGGCAGGGTGGGGTTGGGTGGTGCTTAGGAATTTTACTCAGTATTGTTGTATTTTAATTGCTGTACACCGCCCTGATTGTTTTTAACAGAGGGGTGGGGTAAAAATAATAAATTATTGCTATTATTATTATTAGTTTTAATTTATTTTGCTTTAATTTTATTTACGTTTGCCACAACCAGCTATGGGAAATGTTGTAAAAAAGGGTGTTACTTTATTTTCATATGGATTTCAGGGATGAAGGAAGAACAATTGAATCAGTTTCCGTCTGTAGTAGAGAGAGACCCAGATTTGAGGTTGAGGAGATGGAAGGTTAACTTTGCGCTCATGGAGTTTATGCTGCTTTCTTGGCAATTTATGAAGTTGCACCACTTAATGTACAATCAAAGGTGTGTGCACTAGACATCCATGTGCAACAGGCCATAGGGTTAGCAGAGTGAAAATTAGAGAAATCTGTACCTGAAATCAGTTCTTAGCCTTTTCTTTACCAGGGATCCCCTTTAAACATCTTTTGTTGCCGTGGGCCTCCAAGACTTAACTCAAGATTTAAAACAACAACAACAATAATAATATCTGATGACAATAATAATACAATTACACCATCCATTAAACCTTCTCTCAGAGGCCCTGGAGGAGTAGGGAAGACTTTTCTCCTGCTTCTTCTTGCAAGTTTTGGTTGAAGTGGACTGAATGGCAAAGTGCAGGCCAAGCCAGCCGTCAGCCTGCCAGCCTTTGCCTTGGCTCCTGTCATGTGGTCACTCCTCTGTGGGGAGGGGTAGGTCAAGCAGCCTTCAAGCCTTCACGGACCCCCTGTGAGGACATTGTGGACCCCTGGGAGTCCCACAAGTTAAGAACCACTGCCTTAAATGGTTATGTAGAAGGGGCTATTTCAGCAGGTTTTACTTGCTGTCTGGTTCTGTGACAAGCAAAGAGCAAGAACAGGTACTGAAAAGCAAGTACAGTTGTCCCTTCATATTCGCTAGGGTGTGGTTCCAAGACCACCCACCCCACCCCCGTGGATACCAAAATCTGTGAATACTCAAGTTCCATTATATGCAACGGCATTGCAAAATAGTGTCACTTATATAAGATGGCAAAATTAAGGTTTGCTTTTTTGATTATTTTTTAAAGAATATTTTCAAGCCGTGAATACTTAAATCTGTGAATACCAAATCCGTGGATACAGAGGGACAACTGTATTATGAATCCACAGAAAAATGCTTATTTGATGGCCCAAATAATGAGCTGCTGTTCATCGATATCTGGAAGGCCACACAACTCCCACCTTTGGTGTAAATGATGTGTGGCAAATTCAGAATGGTTGTTTTACGTGTGGTGTGTGTGTGTGTGTGGAGGGGAGCCATGGCTATAGGTTGTTTAAATGCACATTCGTCACTCTGTCACCACCAAACACCAATTTGCATATGTGAATAGGATAATATAGACCTAATGATACAGGAAGACATTTTGTCTTGGCCTCAAATATAATACTTTTGCAGTGGAAACCATTCTCGCAGTCCTCAGCTGTATGAGAGATATGCATGAATAAATCATCCCCCAGTGTACTGGAATAGTCTGCTGCACCCAGTAAACCCCAGTGTTTCAGAAACATTGGTTACACTGGATTACATCCCAGATGCTCAGGTCAGCCTCTAGAAGGCCATCCCATTTTGTCTGCTCAACAGTCCTTTGAGGCAGGTTAGGATACAGATGAGGTTAGACTTAGGCCAACATTAGTGATATAAGCACACGTAAGTGCAACTTGTGTGCCTTCCAGTTGTTTCTTGGTAGGCAAACTTATCACAGGATTTTCTTAGCAAGGTGTGTGTGTGTGTGTGTGTGTGTGTGTTACCTTTGCCTTCTGAGGCTGAGTTAGGGTGACTTGCCTAAGATCACCCAGTCAGTTTCCATGACTGAGTGGAGGTTTGAACTCTGGTCTCCAAAGTTGTAGTCTACCACTACACCACACTGGCTTTCACAAGTTCAACGTCCATGGGTGTAAGCCCCTTTTTTGGCCAGGACACAGAGGGCTATTCTGTTGCCCCGTACTCAGTCCAAAAACATTAAAAATGTTAGATTTTCCTTGTGTTTTTTTTTTCCAGGCTGTGAAGCTGTGTTCTGGAAGAGTTTATTTCTAACGTTTCGCTTGCATCTGTGGCTGGCATTGTCAGAGAATGGAAGAATGGCATCTTCAGAGAATAGCATCTTCAGAGAATGGCACCTCAGAGTGTGGTGGGGTCTCCTTCCTTGGAGGTCTTTAAACAGAGGCTGGATTGACATCTGTCGGGGATGCTTTGATCAAGATTTCCTGCATGGCAGGGGGTTGGACTGGATGGCCCTTGTGGTCTCTTCCAACTCTACAGTTCTATGATTCTATGATGCTATGGCCTCACAGCCCGGAAAACCCCCAAGGGAAATCTATCGATGCCGGCTGTGAAAGCCTTCAATTTCACATTAAAAATGTTACATTGGCACCCACTAAACAAGCAGGTTAAGACTTAAAAAAAAATCTACAGGCCTTTGAAGACTGACTACTCAAAGGCCTGGGCCTTGCAGAATTGTGCTTTACCCTCTCTGTTTTGTTTATTTGTCATTTTTAATAGCTATGGTTTTTTAAAAACTGGTTTTAATTTTATGGCTAGTTAAATTATACTGTATTTTTATGTTTTGCATTTGGCATGTTGTAAGCCACATTGAGTCCCAACCTGGGAATAAATATATTAATAATTTTCACTCTGGCAACCCCATACCTCTGTGAGACCCACTACCTCTTTGTATTGACACCACAATGCCCTCTCTGTGTGTTGGCTTTCTGGTTGGTCAGCATTTGCTCCAGTTATCCAGCAGAGGGCTGGTGGGGAAAGAATCACTCTGTGGCTGCTGCCTGTGGCAAGCTTTTCAGAAGGAGATGAACATTCCACCAATTATAATAACAGATGCATGGTAATAAGGTCACAGAAAAGGGTTAATATAGCCATGAGGCACAGAACAGCCTTCTTGCATAGAGATCTTTCTTGGAGAGGATCCACGAGGTGCTTGATGACAACATGCATTTAGATCAACTGGGCTGAGTCACAAGCAAAAGGCAGCTTACTTTCCCACAGCAGCTGGAATCCTGTTGGTGTCGTACAGGCCTGTGGGTTCCCTTACATTGGTAGCAGGGGTGGAGTTGATGGGAATGCGGGGCAATAAAAGTTCTCCCCCTCTCTGTGAAATTTTTCTTTGGTCTCCACTTGGAACTTCATTCAGTAGATCAGTGGTCCTTAAAATTTTCTTTACCAGAAACCCCCTTTAAATATCTTTTGTTGCCACAGACCCCTAAGACTTAACTCAAGATTTAAAACCCTAATAATTATAATCATAATAGTACTTGATGATGATGATGACAATAATACAATTACACCATCCATTAAACCTTCCCTCAGAGGCACTGGAGAGGGAGGGAAGACTTTTCTCCTGTTTCTTCCTGCAAGTTTGTGGCTGCAGTGGATTGAATGGCAATGCGCAGGCCAAGCCTGCCAGCCAGCCTGCCTTTGCCTTGGCCTCTGTCATGTGGCCACGAGGTGGGCCAACCAGCTTTCTAGCCTTGATGGACCCCCTGTGAGGACATTGCAGCCCCTGGAGGTCCCCAAACCACAGGTTAAGAACCACTGCAATAGTATTTAGAAACACAGTTTAGGCCTCCAAAGCAAAGGGGGAAATAGAATGAGCAAAAGAATGTGAACACAACAAATGTAAGAAGAGTTCTACGTAGGTATGAATGATTTTCAGTTTCTCACTCTCTACAAGTACAATGCTGGAAATCTGGGGATTGCAGGAAAATCTCATTGTTGGGACAGAATTCTTACGGGGGGTGCCCTCATTTCCCCCTCCCCCAGTTATGCCCCTGGCATGTGGTTGTACTTTTTTGGATGTTGCACAATGGATGTGTTTAGTTCACAGTTGCATAAGCAAACTTCCTGCCATGCAGAAACAAACAATCAAAGCATTTCCAACAGATGGCCATCCAGCTTCTGTTTAAAAACCTCCAAAGGAGGAGACTCCACCACTCTCTGAGGCAGTGCCTTCCATTGCCAAACAGCTCTTACTGTCTGAAAGTTCCTCCTAATGTTTAGGTGGAATCTCTTTTCCTGTAGTTTGAACCCATTGCTCCGTGTCCTAGTCTCTGGAGCAGTAGAAAACAAGCTTGCTCCATCCTCAGTATGACCCCCCCCCCTCCGTCAAATGTTTAAACATGTCTTTCATGTCCCCTCTTAACCTTCTCTTCTCCAGGTTAAACAAACTAAGCTCCCTAATCCACTCCTCAGAGGGCATGGCTTCCAGACCTCCCACCATTTTGGTCACCCTCCTCTGGTAACATTCCAGCTTCTCAATATCCTTCGAATTGTGGTGCCCAGAACTGGACACAGTATTCCAGGTGAATGGTATTCCAGGCATGTTGGAACTCCTTTGTGTGGTGCAGCTGCTTGGGTTGCGTTCTGGGGAGCAGTTGTAGCCATTGCCATAGTGCCATGACCGTAAATATGAATTTCAGTATTTACAGTGTCATAAGTCTGACTCATGACATCTTAAATACTGAAAAGGATGCCAGTAATTCCCCCCCCCCGCCCGAATGACGTACAGTGTGCAACTATGATTGATTCTTGATGTATTTTGCTTATTAACACTACTCAGGATCGTATTTGTTTTAAAGTAAGATTATAAATGGTTTTAACACTGTTTTAATCTCAATTTTGCATGCTTTTAGCTATTGTGTTTTACTGTAATTTTCTGTCTTTTGTGAGCAGCCTAGAGTCTCAATCTGGGAGAAAGACAGGATATCAATAAAGTGATGGAGGATCAGGTTTTGGCTCTGAAACCTTAGGGCCTGGAGTAGTCCTCGCCTGGCAACCTTATGGTTCATAGGATGCAGCAGAGAACAGATTTGCCCACTGCACCTGCAGCTCCATTTTGTTTGTGACCAGCTCTGGTGGGTAGATGTTAACATTAAAGACAACAGTGGACCCCATAACCCTAATATTTGCCCACCCTGTGCCTTAGAGCAGTGGATCTCAAGCTATCTGACATGGGGGACAGACATATTTTCATCCCAGTGTGCCAGAGCCTGGTAACCGAATTTGTGCCCATCGGCTACCATTTTGTTCTTTCTTTTTCGGGAGGCTCTCCGGGGACTGGCAGCCAATGCTCAGGGACAGGAACTGTATCATGAGCCAGGAGTCAGCTTCTCTAGCTGAACAGCAGCCTTAAAGTGGGGCAACCGACAACCACACTGGCACTTGCTGAGGTTGCAGGGCCATGAAGGTGGAAGGGACGATTGAGAGCCATCTGGCTCCATCCTTTTTAAGAAGGGCACAGGGTGGCAGTCCGACTCCAGAAACAACTTCTGTGTTTTGTTGGCCCTTGTCTTTGTGCTCTGTGCCTCGGACCCCCTGCTTTGTTGTCCTCCTGGATTCTTTGACTCCTGGATTGTCTGACCTTGCTGCTTGCAGTTTTCTGAACTTTTGGACTGGCTTTTGACTTCGCTTCTGCTAGAACCTCTGACAGGCAAGCTACTCTTGACTGTTAAGCTGTTATCAGTTTGTCTGCTGGGACAGCATTCAGCCAAGCTCTGCACTCTGTTGCTTGGCAATGGGCAACCGGCAGTTACACCACACTGGTCCATGGACTCCCACTTTGAGCAACACCACCCTAGAGCCCAGAATCCTGGGGAATGAGGCAACAAAGAAAATGAGTCAAGATACTCATCACAACATACAGTTTATTTGCAGAACAAAAGCTACCAAATACAAATGTTAGAAAACAGAGGTACTAAGTATACTAGGAATGCACAAGACAGCCCCCATGGACCCATTCAAAGCTACGACACATTCTCAGCTAAATCCTCCATCAAAAAAAGTTGTTTTAGGCTGATGTGGCTGCAGATTCTATACCCTGCCGCCTGCCCCTTGCCCTTGTGTGGCATGACTCTAAATGCTAAATACACACAAAGACCCCACATTAAGAAATGTCATAATAAATCTAACCTGTTGCAATTATTTTACAGTTCAACATAAATAAAAAGTGACATTTACGGAAAAGCAAGAGGGGGAAAAAAGTCATAAGGCTACAAACACACACACATTTGCATCATTTGCAGCTTTGCTCTGCACCCCCTTTTAAAATTTTTATTTTTTAATATTTTTTTTGGAAAAAAGGAAAGACAAAAGGGGTGGGTTGTTTTTTTTTTTTTTTTGGCAAGAGCAAATTGGACATTAAATCAACTCTTTTACACATTTCCCCCTCCCTCTCCAGGCAACTCTGCAGATGTTAAGATCTTTAGCCTCATGACGTAGATCAACATCATCAACTCCTTCTCCAAAGAAGGCAGACAATTCTCTTTTTGATCATGCACTTACTTCCCTGTAAACTTCCAGGCTGTTGGATTTTTGTTTTTAGTTGGATGGACTCTGGAAACACGTCCACAGTGCTGAAAAATCTCTACATCAGTGTCCAGGGCAGCCCAAATTGGAGTCAGGCTCCTCTTCCTCGGTTTACAGAATGGCACAAAAGAACTTCTTCTCTCTAAATGGGTTTTCTGAAGCAGGGACAGGAGTCAATAAGGGGTCCTCCTTGGCATGAGCTTCACAGTAGGCCATCAAGTCTGCCGCTGCTTTGGACACCTGCAAGGAGGAAGGTAGAAAGTTGAAAATTATCACGAGAATGTCAGTCCTCTGAACTGTAATTGTGTTTCTATTGTTACCCAAAATGCTCTTTGGAAAATTCCAAGAAAATATCGAGTTTCTAATATGTTGGGGAAATAGCAGCAACTCGACTTTAGCTATGCAAGAGGGGGTAACAGTGGAATCTGCAAACCTATGTCTACCGGTAATAGTCTGGATGGAATACATACACATTTAAAATTAAGTATGGTTTTTTATTAAGGAGTTCAAAAATAACACCAAACACACACACATTCACCCAGAAAAAGCATTCACACAAAGCTATAGAAAGAAACAGTAGGAAAGCTTGGGACAGAGGGTTGCAAGAGGATTTTGCTTGGGTAATACAACCTGTCCTGTAGTCAGTCTGGCAGAGTGGATGGAGGAAACTGGGTTGGCTAAGACAGAGTAACAGAGCTTCCCGCTATTACTGACTGTGCACAAATGAGGCATATTTTGGGGGTGATATTTATACCTCCAAATACACCTGGGGTGATTGGTTGCTTCATGGATTGAAACAATGAATTCCATGAGCCTTCATGGATGGCACAGTGAGTTTCCTGGTCTTGACAAAAGGTGCGAAAATGCTAAGTGTGTTTCTTAATGTCCAATGATTGAATTTTAACAGCTTTGAGCAACTTCTTTAAGGTTGGGAGCTGAGGAGAGGAAATTTCACAATCAGCAAATAAAAAGGGTTTCTCTATATCCATTATCTTCCCATTTATGTGGAATGTGTCTTATTTTGGCCCTTCAGCCCCAGGTCTTCCTTTTCAGGGAAAAACAAAAATGACCTTTTCTGAGACCATCCTGTCTTTTACTCTTGTAAAAGGCCACAATAATGAACCAAACTTGGCCAGTTTCTGAGGCCTGTAGCCAATGCTAACATTCCAGGAGTGGGGTGCCTTGGAAGTGGGGCGCAAGCTTGTGCTTACACTATAAAGAGAGTCACACTGGGGTAAAAAATATTCAGGGGTTAACTCTTGCTCTCAGCTGTGCAGCAAAATAAAACAAAATCCACAATCCACAAGCAGCCTTTCTTGGGCCAACTCCAAAGCATACAATACATTATGCAAATTTTTGAAGCTTCACTGGCTTCTTCATCAAGCAAAGATGTTAAAATTCATACAGGAGAAAAACGCTGATTAGACTCATAGGGCTACAT
Organism: Gambelia wislizenii; assembly: GCA_030847615.1. Classification (NCBI taxonomy): domain Eukaryota; kingdom Metazoa; phylum Chordata; class Lepidosauria; order Squamata; family Crotaphytidae; genus Gambelia; species Gambelia wislizenii. The sequence continues at coordinate 493,962,317 of JAUMIR010000001.1, read as the reverse complement.
TGTGCAAAAAGATACAGTAGCACCTTTGAGACTAACTGGTAGAAGCTGTAGCATGAGCTTTTGCATACTTAGGCTTTGTTTGGTGAAAATAATCCTAATAGAATTTGTAGGGAATATCCTTTATCTCAATGAGATCCTGCAGTGATTCACCTTATTTGGAAGGAAGGGGGCCAAAAACTATGTGGGAAAAGCTTTTGCGGCTTTCCCCAAATTTATTAAAATAATGAATGGGAATGTGCATTACCACCTGTTTGGATAATCAATTTGGGATGCTGCACATTCTCGGAGAGGAGCGGAAGTGGACAGCTGATTGGTTGGATGAGTGCTGGGGGTGGGCTTGCCGGCAAGGAAGTGTCTGGAAGCACCATTTTTTATTTTTGTGTTGCCATTCATACACTCTTTTGCTTCTCTGAAGCAACCAAATACCTTTTTAAAGCAGAAGGTCACACTTGCACACATTTTCTTTAAAGTTTTTTTTAAAATACTGTGCAGTGGTAACAATGTGTGGAGAAAAATAACATACAGATTTACTCGGCCACCATCTTGACTGGCAAGCGTGTGCACTTCAAATGTGGACAGCTCCGCATACTATCAATTTTGCCAAAGGACCGTGGAGACAAAAGAACGCTGCTGCGAATTTGCAGTAATGCTTAGGAATCAGCATGATATCCTCTTGTCTAGACAACCCCTTAGTCTATTTCCTCAGATGCATTGAGGCCAACATTTTGTCTAAGATGTTCTGAGTATGGTAAAGTTAAGTTTGGGGTTAAGTTTTTAGCACTCAAAGCTAAGTCACTTTTTGGTTAAAGTTAAGTTGGGGGTTAAGTTTCCAGCACAGACAGTTAAGTCACCTTTGGTGCAAACAGTGGCTGGCTCTGGCATGGTGTAGAGCACAGTCCTTTTCCCTTCTGCCCCCCACTGGGAGGGACCATGTGTGTGACTGAGAGAGAATATCACCCTCTCCATTATACTGCAGAGTGCCTCCTTTCTTAAGTATTCATTTGAGACTCAAGGCAGCTTCCAAAAACGTAGAAATGAATCCAGATAAAATGCATATAGGAGAAAAAACCAACCAACCATAGAATCATGGAGTTGGAAGAGACCACAAGGCCCATTGAGTCCAACCCCATTCTGCCCTGCGGGAATACCCAATCAAAGCATTCTCAGCATATGGTGAAGAAGACTCCACTGCACTCTGAGGCAGCACATTTCACTGCCAAACAGCTCTTACAGTCAGCAAGTTCTTCCTAATGTTTAGGTGGAATTTCTTTCCCTGTAGTTTGAACCCATTGCTCTGTGCCCTAGTCTCTGGAGAAGCAGCAAACAAGCTTGCTCCATCCTCAGTATGACATCCCTTCAAATATTTAAACATGGCTATCACGTCACCTCTTAACCCAAAAAGTTAGTTTTAAAATGTAACTAGATTTTTTAAAAAAATATATATATTAAGGGAAGCCATAAATAAAAAATTCACAGCACACTATCAAAAGCTGTTTCCTTATAAATGGTCAGTTCCACAGAGGGATATGATAGAGAGAATCATTCTAGCTTCTCTTGGAAAGGAGTTTCAGAGCCCAGGGGCAGCCACTGAGAAGGCCATATCTCATATTCCCCACCACACGCACCTGAGATGGTGGTCGATCTCGGATAAGGCACCTCACATGAGGAGATACGGCCTGTCAGTTATGTGTAGCTTGAACCTAAGCCATATGGGATTTCATAGGTTGTAACCAGCCCTTTGAATTGTGCCTGGAAACAGAGCAGTGGAGCAACTGAAGCAAGGGATTTGTGTGCTCCCAGGAAACAATCTGGCCACAGCTTACTGGGCCATAAATGCCAAATGTAGCATTTAATATATTGCCTAATTCTACCAACAGAAAGTTGCCTTGATCTAGTGAAGGAGGTAAACATTGTCACCTGTGTTTGTATGCCCCACATAGTCAAAATGACCAAAAGCTATAAGGGGTTTAACTGCACTCCAGGGCAAAGCAGCAGTGCAGCAGGAAGGTTCCATCTTCTGTGCTGCCTTAATGCATGACATCGTGCATTATTGAGGGATTGAGGTAAAACCAAGTCTTTTTGCTAATCAAAAAAACCAGTTAGCAAAAAGATGCAGTTTTACCTTGATCCCCTATGTAATAATAAAAGTAACAACAACAACAGGTTTTTAAACAGAGGCTGGATGGCCAGCTGTCGGGAGTGCTTTGATTGTGTATTCCTGCATGGCAGGGGGTTGGACTGGATGGCCCTTGAGGTCTCTTCCAACTCTATGATTGTATGAACAACAACATTTATTTATAACGTCCTTTTCCCCAAAGGGCAGAATATTAAACATACTGTGTATAATCAAAACAAGACAATAAAACACAGCATTATAAAATACTAAAAGAATATGGTTTTATACTAAAAACAAAATCCTCATCAGTCGCTACCCTTCTTGGCCATTTTAGGCATACTCAGTAGCTTAATCCAGTGAATCAAAGAGGAAAATGTTCAGCCCTTTACAAAAGTAAGTAAGATCCTCTTCCAGCCAGAGATGCAAAGGAAGACTATTCCACAAAAGCAGAGTCAGATCCTGAAAGCTTTGACAGAGCCCTGCGTGCTGGTGGAATCGCCAATAATCCTTTGTCTAAAGATCTTAAATTCCTAGATGGTACATACCATGCTAACTGAGCTGCCAGATATTGGAGGAGGTTAAAGCACAGGGCCTTAAATACCAAGACCAAAAGCTTGTAGTGAGCCCTAGCCCGGACTGGTAACCAGTGCAGGTATCTGAACTAAGGGAGGAGACGTGAGTATTTAGGGAGATTTAAAACAACCTGGACAGCAGTGTTCTGGGAGTGTGGTAAGCCCCTAAGCCTCTTTTCTTTTTTCTTTTCTTCTCTCTCTTTGGTAGAGGAGAAAGAAGATCCCTCCTGGTGGATGGCAAGGAAAGAGAATCCCAACGTCTCTCTCTCCTCTACCCTTTTGCCCCACATTTTCTCATTATCAAAAATAATTCTTGCTGAAGTAAGCTGAGGATGATGGGGAAGAGTGGGAGAAGAGAGAAACTGGGACATTTTAAAAGCAGCTGAAAATGTGGGATGACACAGGATTAATCCGGACTGTCCCTGCCAAATCAGGACAGTTGGGAGGTATGAACACAAGGGCAGGAGAGTGTGTGGCCCCGCAATGTTTGTGACTACCATACTTCCAGATTCCCCAGACGGCTCTTTTTCTGCCCAAACAGGAGGAAAATGTCTACAGATTTTAATAAGTTGCACCCCTTGCACTGTTCCATTATTTCTTTTAAATACTTTTTTTTTCTAAATCAGAATTTGATTTTTGGCTCTTTTTTCTGGCAGTCTGTGTAGCTCCTGGAAGACCCCTGGGGGCAGAAAATTGGCCCCTTTGATCTTTTGCAGTTGCCCACCCTGAAGTAAGAGAAAAACTAGAGAATTTCAGCTATATGCACAGCAGGGAGAGCCTCCTTAAATTAAACCTAAACCAAGAAACCTGCCTCTTCTACACCAGGGTTCAGCAAGTTCCAAGACCCAATTTTTAGCAGACTTTCAGGCTCCCTGAAGCACCCCCTCCTCAACAAAAATAGAAACAACTCAAAGTCAAGTCCACATTTTGTGAAACACTTGGGATAAAATAAAGCTAAGGTGCACTTTTTTTTTTAAAGAGAAACACTACCACTGGCGGCTTCTGGGACTGGCAATATTCTATGTTTCCCAGATTTATTTACTTTCTGGCACCTCAGGATGGTGGTAAGTCAAGGAGGAAGCTGTGGAGGGTCACATATAAAGGTCTTGGGGCTGTCTGTGGCCCCTGGACCATATGATGCCCACCCATGCCCTACACTGTGGCTACATCATGGGAGCAGGTTTGAAGATTTATATTTTCAAGGTTATGTTTGGGAGAGTTGTTGATTAATAAGTCAGGTCCCTAATCCATTCAGACTTCTGACACCATGTAAGAATAAACAGGGTCTTGCGGGCTTTAAACATGGATGAGTTGAAAGAGGGAAAGATACTCCTTCAGCTATTTGGGCTTCAGGCTGTTTAGGGCTTTAGGGGTGAAAAGCAGCAGCTGAGACTAAACTGGCAACCCATGCAGTTCCCTCAGAATGGGTTCAGTCTGTTCAATTGAGGTTTTGATAACTGAACTACTATTTGATATAATTTGATCATTAATATTACTTAATGTACTCTATGTATGTTTTCAGCTATTAACCTATCTATGTGTGTGTGTATACGTTTTCTTTTTTATTTGTTGGAAAATAACATAAAAATAAAATTGGGGGGAAAATGAATTGGTTCAGTCTGTTCCCAAGTGGTTGTACCTGTCATTGTCTCCAACAGGCCCTTTAGGACATTAGTTAAAACATCTAGATTGTCTGAAGACCTCCCCTAGGGTCTCATATTGCAGTAGTCCAATGACCAGAGCAATGATCTGTTGTGGCATGATTATTCCTGCCCATGAGTGGCCACGGCTGGCAAACCTAGCTGAATTTTGTAAAAAGGACCCCAAGGTACATTTGCGGCCTCCAGTAACGCTGCTGGACCAAGAGTATCCCAAAGCTATGTATCTCTCCTTCTAGGCTGCACATAAAATTCCCAGAGGTAGGAACCCCCCAAGCATCCATTTTACTTGGATTCAGGCTGAGTGCTCTCAACCCAGCCTCTTACTGAGCCCAGATTCTGGCTCACCACCTGCTCAGCCTCACCAGGCAGAATAGAGCTGGGTGTCATCAGCATACTGATGTCACCTCACCCCACGTCTTTCAATGACCTCACCCTGCAGATTCATGTAGATCAGGCATGGGAATCCTCTGGCCTTCTAAGGGCTAAGATCAAGGCAAACCAAGGGGATCAACTGAGGTTGGCCATCACAGTGACCAAGGCCATCTCAGTGCTGCAACCTAGATCAAAACCAACTGGATAATCCATTTTCTCCAAAAAGGGACTGAAGTTGAGCTGCCACCAGCTCTCCCAGTTACCAGCAGTGGACAACTGTGGTCCTCCAGATGTTGCTGGACTGCAACCCATCAGCTCTAGCCAGCATAACCAAGGGTGAGGGATAATGAGATAACAATATCTGGAGGCTAAGGAGTATGACCTGCTCAAAGAGATTTCCATGGCTGGGAAGGAATTTGAACCCGTGTCTCCCAAAGTCCTAGTCCTAGTATAGCTTCCTGCCAATTAGTTTTTGGGTAGGGTACAAAGTATTAGTTATTACCTTTAAAGCCCTACATGGTTTGGGTCCAGGTTACCTACGAGATTGCGTTCTCCCATATAATCCACCCTTTACACTCAGGCTCTCTGGGAGACATTCAGTCAGCCAGAACTAGGTTGGCGACAGTCATCCAGAGGACTTTCTCTGCAGCCACCCCTAGACTCTGGAATAGCCTGCCAGAAGAGATACGATAGCTGAATATGCTGTCTGAATTTACAGCAGCATTAAAGACCAGCCTCTTCTGGCAGGATTTTAAAGTGTGCATTGATTGTTTTAAAATGCCTTGGTTTTACTTGTTCTTTTAAACTGATATGTTTTTAACCAATGTTATTATATTTATGTGTTAATTTGTTGTTCCCTGCCTCGATACATAGGGAGAAGTGGGTAAGAAATAACAACCACCACCACCACAACCACAACACCACCATGTTGGTGTTCTCTCTCTCTCTCTAAATATATATATATATATATATATATATATAGTATAGCCACTTTGTTGTTCTTGTTGTGAGACAATGTTGCAAATCACTAAGCGATCTGCCTGTAGATCCAGATCCAATTTCTGGGTCCACTCTTTTCCTGCAATTGTTGTTGTGTGCCTTCAAGTGGATTTGGACTTACAGTAATCCTATCATAGGGTTTTCTTGACAAGTTATGTCACCATGGCCTTCCTCTGAGGCTGAGAGAGTGTGGCTTGGCCCAAGGTGACTGAGTAGGTTTCCATAGCTGAGCAAGGATTTGAACTCTGGTCCACAAAAAACCTACTCAGACTCTCAAATCACTGCCAGCATGCTGGTTCTCAACCCGCCTACAGTAGATCAGTGGCTCTTAACCTTTTCTTTACCAGGGACCCCCTTTAAATATCTTTTGTTGCTGCAGACCCCCAAGATGTAACTCAAGATTCCCTCAGAGGCACTGGAGGGGGAGGAAAGACTTTTCTCCTGATTCTTCCTGCAAGTTTGTGGCTGGAGTGGATTGAATGGCAATGCACAGGCCCAGCCAGCCAGCCTTTGCCTTGGCTCCTGTCATCTGCTCCACTGCAGAGAGGTGGGCCAAGCAGCCTTCAAGTCTTTGCAGACCCCCTGTTAGGCCAGTGCAGACCCCTGGGGGACAGCGCACCCCAGGTTAAGAACTGTTGCAGTAGATTATGGATTGCCAAATAGATTGGGGATTCAGCTGATGCGTTAATGCATTAATGAGATTTAGCAATGTATTAACTTCACCAGTGATTGAGTCAATGGATCTACTCTAGTTGGGACTTATCAATAGGACTGAGGTCTTTGCCCCTAGAGGTTTCACTCATCGTGGAGCTTCTCATGAAGGAACCCTTCATATGCCTCAGAATGAACTTTGAACATGGTCCAAAAACCACTAATGACACATGAGAAGAATGAACCAACTGGGGTTTACCTTTATTCTGTCAATGTTGGCCTCCATTTTGAGCTGTTCTACCAGCTTCCTAGCTTGTGCTATGCTGGTGGTATTGTTGCTGGCCATCGGAAGCTTCGTTGTTTCTATGTGTTTGTTTCTTTTCCTTCTTCAAACACCCTGCTGAAGACAAGAGAATAAATTAAGGCAATCCATGGAGAAGTAACAAACTGCCAAGCTTTCAAATTGCTCTGTGGGGATGTGGAAACTAATAAAGGAGATGGTGGTTACTAGTCATATTAAAAAAAACATACACACCCAAACCCTACAGTTTGGTTTTACTGAGCTCCCAGGACATACTTACTGCTACTTCTTAAAAAAAATCTTAGCTAGTTCAGAATATGGATATAAATCTTGGTATGTTTCATTGTCACATGCAAGAACAAAAAAAAATCCAAGTTTTCTCCCTGCTGAATGAGTCTTTGAGTTTTTTAAAAAAAATATTTTCCCCATTTTGTGGCCTTTTCTGCAAGATTCTTACAGAAATTATAAATATAGTTGTTCTGTAAGATTGGGGATTGTACAGAAATATTTTTTTTTGTTAATAACAGCAATATTTCAGAAGTGCTGGATTTTTTTCTCTTGCAAAAGGTAGAAAAATCTCTCTGTGGCTGACCTTTTTCCCCCAGCAGGAAGTCTCAGTTGGTTCAGACGCTTTCTCGTTGAAGACAAACAAACTAATGAAGATTCTTTATATTCCCCACTCAGAACAATGCTGTACCTTGAAATAAATTAGCTCCCTTTCACTACTCAGAAAAGGGTATGGGTCCTTTTTTGGGGGATAAATGTTAAAGTACAGTATTAACTCTTATCAAAAAAGGAATCATTCTGTTCTCTGATTAGTGATCAACGTCAGAGATCTTTGTCTGTCCCAGGAAAACCTAAAAGAAGCACCAACCTGTCTATTCTCTTGTTGTTCTAATGAGAGGAAATACCAAAGGGCCACCACTGCCATTTTCCCACCCAGACATTCAAAAAGGCCAGAAACGACACCATGACGGAGCGAGTAGAGGGGGTTGGTGCTTCTTTTAGATTCTCCCGGGACAAACTAAGCTCTTGTCTTTTGCCACTCTACTCAGAGAAGAGAATGGTTCTTTTTTCGATAAGATTTAAGGTACAGCACTTACAGACCCATGGATAAATCGACCCAGGATCTTGGGGTCGATTTTCAACTAAGATTTCTAGACTTATACATGAGTACATACAGTAAATTCTTTGTACTGGAATTTCTATACTGCATTTGCATCTATTTTCCATTTTTGATTTGGGAGTTTAAGGTTGCAACCAAACATTGCAATAATGCTGATTATCACAGGTGGAAGAGTCCTACAGTCAGGTCCTGTGCTGGCAACTCATTGGATGCATGGCACTTTTGGGAGAGGGCACATGTGTAAAATTTAATATATAATTTGTTATATTGTTGCTAAAAATATATTGGGCCCTAAATTGTGACTGTGTTTGCAATATTCAATCATAGTTGGCTCCATAGAACCCAGAAAGAGGTACAACAGCATTGCTCATGGATGTGTGTGCACATTTGGCTGTGCATTCGGTTGCACATTTGTTCTCTCTCTCTTTTTTTTATTAGTTATTTATACCCCCGCTCTTCAGCCACAAGGCTATCAGAGAGGCTTACAAATTGTTTTAAGCAATAGCAATTTACACATCTACGCTGCATTAAACAGTTTCCAATGTGTGTTAGCTAACTGCCCCCACAAACTGGGTCCTAATTTTACCGACCTACGAAAGGATGGAAGGCTGAGTGAACCTTGGAGCCCGCTGGAATCGAACTTGCAATGTGGTGACTTGCAGTACTGGCATTTAACCACTGCGCCACCAGGGCTCCCTGGGTTCAGCTGTGTAACACTGGCTTCAGCAGCACTATGACTATGTAACTCCACATGTGGAGATATGCAACCACCATGCAGGATCTCTCAGTCATAGCTGATTAAGAGGAAACCAGACAGCAATGAATGTCAAACATGAGATGTGAGTTCTTCCATTACTGCAAACTCCCGTGTCTGTTTATACTGCTTTCCTACTAAGCTATGGAAGATTATTTCTGATTGACTCATCTACATGAACTGGGAGTGAGCAATGTCCTGGGTCTAGGGCTGACCCCACCCACCCACATGCCCACCCATCCAGATTCACATCAGCAAAAAGCTGTGGTTTTAAAAAACCTTTCTGCCACACCCCTGAATTTTAGCAACGCAGTAAAAAAAGAAAAGAAAACTAACACCCACAGTTCTTTTAAAACCTAGGCAGGCAAGGAACATGTATTAGAGAAGATTTACCCTTCTGATCTGGCAACAGTTTCAGGGCAGGGGCCTTGAGAGGCATATAATGGATGTGTGGAACAGCCCTGATACAAAACATGATGTGATTTTTTGGGGTGGGGGGAGTCTGAGAATACACCTGAGGATACAAAGAATAAAAATTCTATCAGTTCCTAGACCACCACTTGCTTGGGATTGGGTTGCCAGGGTGAAAACAGAAGAGGACACCTGAACCTTTCATAGTTGTCTGGAAGAGGGAATTTCAGTAGGCGTGGCTTTGTCACACAACCAGGTAACCACAACCACCTCCTGAAATTCCCTCTTCTACACAACCATTAAAGGTGTAAGAGCCCTCTCCCTTTTTCACTCTGGCAACCTTCATTTGGAACAAGGCAGAAGGATTTCCAAAAGGAAGGGACCTTTGGAAACATTAAGCACTAGAAGCCTTTAAGAAGGTACTTGATACAGAGAGGAACCAGTGCTCTTTGGGCTCCCCAGCTGGCAGCCATTTTCTTGTGCCTCTGGTCAAGAGCTTCCTGTCTTACTACTGGTGATTTCGAGCCACTGATGTTACCTACTTGATGTGGGACCTTCAGTACTAGCCTTCCCCCAACCTAACGTTCTCTGGAGACATATACTGGGTGGGGCTGATGGACATTGTATTCCAATACAACATGAGGGCACCAGGTTGGAGGGAGGCAAAGGGACTGCCGAGGGCCCAAATCCAACATCATGCTGGCACATGATCTAACACAGGGGTGGGCAAAGTGTAATGAGCCCCAGGGAGGTCAAACCTTTTGCCCCCAAATGCCCTCTAGGGGCCATGGAGGGTCTTTTTGCCATGTTTTAGGGGCCCAGGAGATACGTTTTTTAAAAAGGAAGATTTTATAGTGCTATGATTCCATTTTAATTGCAATGGCAGCATGCTATGGAATCTGGGGATTTGTAGTTTGGTGAGTTAGTTAGTTAATTATTTAGTTATTTATACCCCGCTCTTCAGCCACAAGGCTATCAGAGCAACTTACAAACTTTTTTTTAAGCAACAGCAATTTGCACATCTACACTGCATTAAGCAGTTTCCAATGCATGTTAGCTAGTCGCCCCCACAAGCCGCTAGAGCTGTCTGGTTCTCTAAACTGCAAATCGCAGGATTTTCCTGGCAAATGCAGGGTAAAAGGCATTTCTTTTTAAATTGGATTTCTGGCAAATAGCCCCTCATTTCCTGAAAATCATCATGAATGCTGTGGACCCGGGTCACAGTGGCTATTAGGTTAGTACAAGTTTTTGGGTCAGTGTAGAAAAGCCCTTAGACAGTGAAGAATGATCTTATGTGCTTCAGTTTGTTTGGCACACGATTGTGAACGACTCACTTGTTGTCAATCTCAGATACTCCTGGGTGATGTTGAGTGTTCAGCAGAAACCAACTCTGAGGCCGTTCACCTCAAGAGGAACTGAGGTCCTGTAGGGACAAAGGAAAGGAAAAGATGACACACTGATCCTTCAGCAAATGCATGAAAACCTGGGAAACACCCCACCAAAAAAAACCCCAAACAGTCTTTCAATATCACAAACAGAAAATTCAAATGACATCATTAAATCTTACCACAAGAGTAAAAGAAAACAAAGCATGAACTGTCAGGCAGATTCTGCTACAGATAAGTTAGAAGAGCCAAATGTAGCCAGCAGAACAATTTCTAGATTGTTGTTGTTGTGTGCCTTTAAGTTGACTCTGATTTATGGCAACCCTCTCATAGGGTTTCTATGAATTGTTGTGAAAGCTGGACAGCAAGGAAAGCTGATAGTAAAGAAACAACTCATTTGAAAACAACTCATTTGAAATGTGATGCTGGAGGAGAGTTCTACAGATAACACGGACTGCCAGAAAGACAAATGAATCCATTTTTAGAACCAATCAAGCCTGAACTATCTTTAGAAGCCAAAATGATTAAGTGGAGACTGTCATACTTTGGATATACAGGCTGACCCCCTAATCCACAGGGGATATGTTCCAAAAACCCCTGTGGATACCTGAAACTGTGGATAATAGGAAACCCTATTATTTTCAATGAGAAGAATACCAGAAGTTCACCATAGAATCACAGTGGGGGACCTAGAAATGCCTAGAGAGAACATATTGTTCCAGATGTTGATAGGTGGAACATTTTTTCCAGATGTTGATAAGTCCTCATGAGAGGACAGGAATTGTTATAAAAGACAATAGAATCATAGAATCATAGAATTGGAAGAGACCACAAGGGCCATCCAGTCCAATAATACTTGGTAACGTAGAAGGCAGTAGGAAATGAGGAAGATCATGTTACAGATAGGGAGACTCAACCAAGGAAGCCATGAGTTTGCAGAACTTGAGCAGGGCTGATGATAGCAGGGTGACTTGGAGGTCTTTTGTTCATAAGGTCAACATAAGTTAAAGTTGATTTGGTGTCAATTCACAACAACAAGAACCCATAGGGTTATCTTACTGAGATTTCTTCAGAGGAGCTTTGGTATTGCCTCCCTCTGAGGCTGAGAGGATGTGACTTGCCCAAGGTCACTCAGTGGGTTTCCATGGCTGAGTGGGAATTCAAACCCTGGTCTCCCAGACTCCTAGTCCAACATGCAAATCACTACACAATCCTGCTATATTGTAAAACAAAAGAAAAAACAAGCCTGGACATATACTAGCTTTGAAATCCTTCTAAATGAAACTGTGATTCTCTCCAACAGGGATGCTCTACGTCTTGTTTTGTTTAATTGCTTGTCTAGACAAGGCAATATAATGTGGATTGGTGTGCAGTAATGCCAATTCGCAGCAGCGTTCATGTCTCTCCATGTTGTTGTTTTTTTTTGCAAGATCACTGGTATGTGAAGCTATCTGTGTTTGGTGTTCACACGGAGGCATGCCTGTGAATCAAGATGGTGGCTGTGAGTGAATTGCTCACATTTTTATTTTCCTCAAGTTGCCGCCACTGAACAGTATTTTTTTTAACAGTAAATCTAAGGTGCAGAAGTGTGACCTTCCACTTCAATGAGCTTTAAAAAACTGTTTTGTTGCCTCCGTGCTACGAAAAGTGCATGATTGCTACCGGAAAAATCCAACATGGCAGCTCCGGCCACTTCATTGCTGGCAAACTCCGCCCTCCATGCATGTCCAACCAATCAGCTTCCACTTCCGGTCTTATCCAGAAATGTGCTACAATGCAAATCAGTTGACCCAATGAGCAGGAATGCACATTTCCCTCACATTATTTTTAAAAATTGCAGTACTGCTGTCCCTCCATATCCACAGATTTAAGTATTCATGGCTTGAAAATATTCTTAAAAAAATAATAATCCAAAAAGCAAACCTTGATTTTGCCATCTTATATAAGGGACACCATTTTGCTCTGCCATTGCATATAATGGGACTTGAGTATTCATGGATTTTGGTATCCACGGCGGGTCCTGGAACCAAACCGCAGCAAATATGGACAACTGTATATGGTGTTTTTGGCCCCCCCTCCTTCTGAATACGGCGAATCACCGTGGGATCCCATTTGAACAAAAGGTATTCTCCTTGAATTCTATGAGCAATATTTTAACCGTTTAGACAAACCCTGAACTTCTAGCATCCCTGACCATGAAGCTGTCCTGGCTGGGGATTTCAGGAGTTGAAGTCCATGAACTATAATAATAATAATAACTATTATTATTATTATTATTTCTATCCCGCCCCTCTGCAATGCAATTGGGGTGGCTTACAGCATAAAAACTCCATAATTACATCAGTACCCTAACCCATCCACTCCTTAAAACAATATTAACCCTCATCTCAACCCTCAGAGTTGAGAAGAATGGATGGAATGCCTGTGCCGGAGACAACTGTTTTATAGAGCCAGGGAACCAATCAACAGCTTGCTAGCAGTCACCTGATTATGTCGTTGCCAACATACAACAGGAATGATAGGGAACCAACCTCTGAAAATGGGACTCAAGTTCTAAGAGAAGAGATCTAGTAGCTGTCATGGGCCACGCAGCCTGTGGGAAAGAAGGCAACAGGAAGAGCTTGCAAAAGTTACTTGTTTGGACAACAACTTCCAGAAGCTCCCAGCTCAGTTGGGGGGATTCTGGGAGTTGCAGTCCAAGCAGGTAACTTGGTGGGGGGCAGGCACTGTGAGACAGCAAACTGTTGCCTTCAAAAAGTTTTCTTGTTACTGCAAATTTACTGAGAAGGTGTCTTTTAAAAATCCTGCTATATAAGGTGAGTAACATTCTTCCCATTTCTCAAAATAGCAACAACTTACATCGTCAAGCTAGAATTATTTAAGAATCATCCCACACTGGAAGTTTTAGTGGCACATAGAGATTCAATCTATGGCAAGCTAATCCTTGTCCTCCTGACTTAAATGCTTTTTAAAAAGTTATTATTTAAGGAATTTATAACCCACTTTCTGCTTGTAGAAAAGGAGTTGCTCACTGCAGGTTACACAATATAAAATCAGAAAACTGAGCACCAAATACTAGTGCATGGTAAAAGCAGAAAGACAGAAATACGAAGAGCTAAAACAAACCACTGACTACTAAGTACGGTACTATTGCTGGTAGCAGAGAAGGGAGTAAAACCAGGCACTTTTACTTCCCCCAAATCTGTCATTTTTACCATTCTTGGCACGAAAAGCATGATCACATATACAGATGTAATTGCATTACAGGCTGCAAGGCAAGTCTTCCTAGAAGATTTTACATTGTTGGGTATGTCCTAAATTAGCCATTTGAAAGAAGCAGTGCAGATAATAACATGTAGTAAGACATAGCATGTTGTAGTGGTTCGAGTGTTGGACTATGACTCTAGAGACTAGGGTTCAAATCCTTAATCAGACATGGATGGACCCCCCCCCCCGGTAACCTTGGGCAAGTCACTCTCTCTCAGCCTCAGAGCAGCTCCCCTCTGAACAAATCTTGCTGAGAAAACCCTGCAATAGATTTGCCTTAGGGTTGCCATAAGTTGGATATGACTGAAGGCACACAGTAACAACAGTATCTGCACTGTACGGATATAACAGCTTGATGCCACTTTAAGCGTTATGGGTCCATCCTATGGAATTCTCTTAGGATTCTCTGCCAGAGAGCTTCAGGGCTTGTAGTGCAGCTGAGTGTGCCAGAGAATTCTAAGTACTACCCACCAAACTATAAATCCCAGGATTCCATAGGATGGACCCATAATGCTTGATGTGGCATCAAATGCCTGCAACTGTATAGTATAGGCACCCATGAATAAGAAGGGCAAACTATGTTCATATTATCCTGTTGGTGATTGTATTCTATATGCCTTTTTGGAATTCTCCAAATACCCATTTTAGAGGCAAAGGTTCATTCTTTACAACATCCCTATGAAGTACGTCAGGATAAGAGCGTGAGCACTCCAGATTTACCAAGTGAGTTTCATGATTCAGCAGTCATAGAATCATAGAATTGTAGAGTTGGAAGAGATCACGAGGGCCATCCAGTCCAACCCCCTGCCATGCATCCCTGACAGATGGCCATCCGGCCTCTGTTTAAAGACCTCCAAGGAAGGAGACCCCACCACGCTCTGAGTCATCAAAACAAAACAAAAAGGTCCCATCCCAGCACTCATAACCACTACTCTGCACTGCCTTGCAAACACATACTCCCGATCCTAAGATCAAATGCTTAAGATCAGATACAGCTCCATCATGCCTGGGCCCAAAAGCAGAGGAAAGGCACTCCCTCCATCCAAACCGCCCCTGCCCTGGCATCGGAGGGAGAGAAGAAGAGATGGTATGTGCCAGGCCTAATCCCTTCCTTTATTGACATTCATTTTCCTTGTCTATTGTAATTTATTTAGATTGTAAACCTGAGGGCAGGGAACTGTTAAATTAACAATTTGTAAGCAGCTCTGAGAGCCTTTGTGGCTGAAGAGCCAGGTATACAATACTCTAAACAAAACTAACAAACAAATATGGCACTAAAATGACTTCAGCTACACAACCGGCTGCCCTTCAGATGTGTGGGTACTACGGATCCTATCATCCTCAATCATTGTTAAGAGGATGGTGGGGGTTGTAGTCCAACACATCTGAAGGGTGGCCTTTTGGAGGAAGGCTGCTTCAGAAAGGCTATTTCCGTGTCTACCCATAGAGTATCCACCTACCTATATTTCAAGAGATGTTATACTGGGGATGGAGCACGCTTGTTTTCTGCAGTTCCAGAGGCAAGGACGTGGAGCAAGAGAATCAAACTACAGGAAAATTTATCTATTGTTTATTTTACGTATTTATACCCTGCTCTTCAGCCAAGAAGGCTCTCAGAGTGGCTTACAACTTGTTAAGCAATAGCACCTACACATCCAAACTGCTTTTATAGCACGCTAGGCACTCTCCAAGTGGTTTCCAATGTGTGTTAGCTAAAAAAAAAAATTCCACCTAAACATTAGGAAGAACTTCCTGACAGTAGGAGCTGTTCGGCAGTGGAACGCACTGCCTGGGAGTGTAGTGGAGTCTCCTTCTTTGGAGGTTTTTCAACAGAGGCTGGATGGCCATCTGTTGGGAATGTTTTGAGTATTCCTGCATGGCAGAGGGTTGGCCTAGATGGCACTTGTGGTCTCTTCCAACTCTATGATTCTATGATTCCACCCTAGAGTTGCTCTGTCACAAGCAAATGAACATAACTTCCAGATTCTACTTAAAGAATGCTAATTAGTAGTACAAGATAACAGATAAAGCCAACCTTCATTTGAGGATTTCTCCTTTCAGCTACAAAGTTCATATGAACACACATATATAGAGAGAGGAACATGTACAGAAAGTACTAATACCACAGCTGGCAGGCACATGCTAGGAGGCCCTTTTGCAATCTGCAAAGAACTGTATCCCCCTCAACTCACTTACTAGATTTTGAAGTGGAAGGCCCACATCCATTGGTCCTCCATTTTAGCCCTCTCTTTTCAGAAGTGAACTTAAGTACAACCTGTGCCCCACCCTTGCTTTGTTTTTTATTGCTTCCACCTGGCAGATTACTGGCAGGTGCACAGTTTAACATACCCTCCAACATTTCAGAGATGAAAACTGGGCCACATGCAGCCAAGCAACATCAGACTGCGGTCGACATAGCAGAAGTGATTAGAACCGGGAAAGCCGGGAAAGGCTGTGGCCATTTGTTTTTGCCTGAGATTACCAGGAAGGGCAAGACTCTGTCCCCTCCTCTTCTCTCCCCCACCATAAGTTAATGGAGTACAAATGACATTTGCACTTTGAACTCAGTTTGCAGCAACTGAAGTACACTGAGGACAAAAGGGGAACGTTGGAGGAGAGAGAAATGGGGCTGCCACCACACTGCAGAAATAATGTACCGTAGTTTTCTGAGATATTTACCTTCTCTGTCAGAGAGATCTGGTGTCACAACTACAAATCCCAGGATTCCATAAGACGGGGCCATGATAATTAAAATGGCATTATTTCTGCAGTGTGGCAGCAGCCTGGGACATTTTAAAAGCAATTGAAAAAGTGGGGTGGCAGAGATTAATTGAGGCTGTCCCTGTCAAATGAGCTTAAGACCTGATCTTAAAGAAGAAAAGATTGACAGGTGACCTGACAGTAATTTTTAAATATCTGAAGAACGGTCATGCAGAAGATGACCAAACTTGTTTTCTGCTGCTCCAGAGACGTGAATACAAACCAACGAATTTAAATTATGAGACTGAGAGAGTGATTGGAAGCTGATGGGCTCTCCTTTTTTGGAGGCCTTTTTTGGATACCACTTTAACTGCCACGGCTTCATCCTATGGAATCCTGGGATTTGTGGTTGGGTGTGGCACTTAAAATTCTCCAGTGCATTTGAGCTCCCTAGGAGAGAATTCAAAGTCTCTCATCAAACTACAAACCCTAGGATTTTGTAGGATGGAGCCATAGCCGTTAAACTGGATACATCTTAAGCTAAAGTCGGATGGTCATTTCTCAGGAGTGCTTTAGCTGTGAATTCCTGCATGGTGGGGGTGGGTTGGACTAGATGATCCTTGAGATCCCTTTTAACTCTACAATTTTGTGATCACTACCCTGTTCTCCAGGCGGAAGCTCTTTGCATTCAGCCACTATTTGGCAGGCCATAGTTCAGCTGGTGCAGCTTCACCTCTTGCATTGCTGCCAGCCGGATGGCCATTTAGTTTCATCTGTTGTGTGAAGGTTGCATTCATTTGTCAAAGGGCTGGCTTCTTCCAAGAAGGACCTGCTCCAGCATGTACCACTCTTGCACCAGTCTAATAATATCGAAAGGCCCCACGTAAGAGAAGCCCATGCCATACCATGGCTGCTTTGATTTCCTTGTAGTTGTGTGCTTTCAAGTTGTTTCTGACTTAGGGTGACCCTAAGAAAAAAACATCATAGGGTTTTCTTGACAAGATTTGTTCACAGGGGGTTTGCCATGGCCTTTCCTTAGAGGCTGAGAGAGTCTGACTTGCCTAAGCTCACCCAGCAGGTTTCCATGGCCAAGCAGGAATTTGAGTTTCCTGCCAGGGAGAAGAAGGAGAGAAGCTTCTGGAGAGCCATTTTGAGTGGGTGAGTTTGAATTTTTTTAAACTCTTGGGAGGGGCTGCTTGTTTCTGAGGGGGTGGAGCTTCTGGGAGTTTGATTTTTTTTAAAACTCTTGGGAGAGGCTGCTTGTTTCTGAGGGGGTGGAGCTTCTGGGAGTTTGAATTTTTTATAAACTCTTGTGAGGCTGCTTGTTTCTGAGGGGGGTGGAGCTTCTGGGAGTTTGATTTTTTTTAAAACTCTTGGGAGAGGCTGTTTGTTTCTGAGGGGGTGGAGCTTCTGGGAGTTTGAATTTTTTATAAACTCTTGGGAGGCTGCTTGTTTCTGAGGGGGGTGGAGCTTCTGGGAGTTTGATTTTTTTAAAACTCTTGGGAGAGGCTGCTTGTTTCTGAGGGGGTGGAGCTTCTGGGAGTTTGATTTTTTTAAAAAACTCTTGGGAGAGGCTGCTTGTTTCTGAGGGGGGGTGGAGCTTCTGGGAGTTTGATTTTTTTTAAACTCTTGGGAGAGGCTGCTTGTTTCTGAGGGGGGTGGAGCTTCTGGGAGTTTGAATT
Organism: Gambelia wislizenii; assembly: GCA_030847615.1. Lineage (NCBI taxonomy): Eukaryota > Metazoa > Chordata > Lepidosauria > Squamata > Crotaphytidae > Gambelia > Gambelia wislizenii. The sequence goes on along the minus strand of JAUMIR010000001.1, from coordinate 493,944,320 downwards.
TTTTATAAACTCTTGGGAGAGGCTGTTGGTGAGGGGAGTGGAGCTTCTGGGAGTTTGAATTTTTTTAAAACTCTTGGGAGAGGCTGCTTGTTTCTGAGGGGGTGGAGCTTCTGGGAGTTTGATTTTTTTTAAATCTTGGGAGAGGCTGCTTGTTTCTGAGGGGGTGGAGCTTCTGGGAGTTTGATTTTTTTAAAAACTCTTGGGAGAGGCTGCTTGTTTCTGAGGGGGGTGGAGCTTCTGGGAGTTTGAATTTTTTTTAAACTCTTGGGAGAGGCTGCTTGTTGCTGAGGGGGTGGAGCTTCTGGGAGTTTGAATTTTTAAAAAACTCTTGGGGGAGGCTGCTTGTTGGTGAGGGGGTGGGGCTTTTGTGAGTCATACCTGTGAGTCACTAGGGGGTGGAGCTGGGAGCCTAGCTCTATATAAACTCCTTGCAGAGGCTTTTCAGGCCAGTTCCCTGCCAGGGAGAAGAAGGGTGAGTTTGAATTTTTTAAAACTCTGGGGAGAGGCTGCTTGTTGGTGAGGGGGGTTACCAACAAAAATACAGCATACCTAAAAGTACAGCTTAGAGTTCTCAGCATTAACTAAGAGTTCTAAAAGCTCTCACCATGGATACTGAGGGGGCTGCTGCGGTCACCTGCAACACTTGTGGGATGTTTTGTTTTCTTGTCTACAGACGTGGGGAATTTCACATGCACCAAGTGCAAGTTGGTAGCCATCTGGGAGGAGAAAGTCCAGCAGTTGGAGACAAGGGTAGCTACACTTCAACAGATTCAGGAGCAAGAGGTTTTCCTGGACAGAACAGAACGAACAGTCTTGGGCGGGGACCACACAGAGGAACTGGCTGGGGAGGAGAGGGTCACTCCGCAGACACAGGAGGCTGATAGCTGGAGGAATGTCACACACAGAACAAGAACATCCAGGGATTCTTCGAGCAGCTTGCAGCTACATAATCGATTCGAAGCCCTTTCCCTTATCAAGGACAACGAGGAAGAACAGCATGGACAGACTTCAGGGGTAGAGCAGGGGACCTTGAGAGTACCACCGCAAGGAACAGCAGCTGTGAAGCCTCGGCGGAGGCGTGTGGTGGTGGTGGGGGACTCCTTGCTGCAGGGTACAGAAGCAGTGGTTTGTGGGCCTGACAAGATATCTCGGGAGGTGTGTTGTCTCCCTGGGGCAAAGATCCGTGATGTCACAGAGAGGCCGAGAAGACTCGTCAAGCCTACAGATCATTACCCCTTCCTTTTGGTCCATGCGGGAACCAACAATACTGCAAGGCACAGCTTTCCGAAGATCAGAAGAGATTATGAGGCTAAGGGGAGGAAGCTGAAAGAAATGGACGCACAGGTGGTCATCTCGTCTCTTCTGCCAGTTGAAGGGCATGGTCCAGGAAGGGAGAGGAAAATAGCCGTCGTAAACAACTGGCTCCGTAGATGGTGTTGCCGAGAATGATTTGGATTCTTGGATCATGGGCTGCGCTTCCATGAGGGGGGACTTCTGGCAAGAGATGGGGTGCATCTCACACCAGTTGGCAGAAACATTTTTGCCTACAGTCTCAAGAATTTGATCAGGAGGGCTTTAAACTGAGTCATATGGGGGAGGGAGACAGTATTCTGGAAGGCAAAAGGGCTGGAGAAAATAGTCAAACTGTCATAGAGGGAACAAGGCAAACAGCGCAAGGACCCAACAGTGGGAGGCAAAAAAACTTGCACAGGCAGCAAGTAAAGGGAACACATGGCCTTAGATGTCTCTACACTAATGCACAGAGCATGGGAAATAAGCAAGATGAACTTGAACTCCTAGCACTACAAAGCAAGTATGATATAATAGGCATTACTGAAACCTGGTGGGATGAGTCTCATGATTGGAATGTAGGATTAGAGGGGTATAACCTTTATAAAAGAAACAGGCCAAACAGGAAAGGAGGAGGAATAGCATTTTATGTCAGGGATATTTACACCAGTGAAGAAATCCATGACATCAATACTGGAAGCCAGGTGGAGAGCATCTGGATAAAAATTAAAGGGAAGGGAAACAACAGGGATGTTATTGTGGGACTCTACTACAGACCCCCAAGTCAGACGGATGAACTGGATGATGCCTTTCTAGAACAGATGAACACACATGCAGAAAGGAGAGATGTAGTAGTGATGGGTGACTTCAACTATCCTATTTGCTGGCAATATAACTCAACCAGAACTTCAAGGTCTAGCAAATTCCTTACTTGCCTAGAAGACAATTTCATGGTCCAAAAGGTGGAAGAGGCAACAAGGGGGTCAGCTATTTTAGATCTGATCCTAACCAACAGGGATGACCTGGTTAATGGGGTGCAAGTGGTGGGATCCTTAGGTGAGAGTGATCATGTTCTCCTGGAGTTTGTTATACAATGGAAAGGAGAAGCCAGGCACAGTCAGACACGCATTCTTGACTTTAGGAGAGCTGATTTCAATAAACTCAGGGAAACACTGGGGGTGATCCCATGGTCAGGAATACTAAAAGAGAAGAGACCTCAAGATGGATGGGACTTTCTCAAAAGGGAGATACTGAAGGCACAATTTCAAACAGTACCATTGAGGAAGAAAAATGGGAGGTGTCTCAAGAAACCAGGATGGATGACTAAAGAAATTTCAACGGAGCTAAGTTTTAAACGGAACATGTATAAGAAATGGAAAAGGGGGGAAATCACCAAAGAAGAATTCAAACAGATAGCGAACACGTGTAGGAGTAAAGTCAGAAAAGCTAAAGTGCAGAATGAGCTCAGGCTTGCTAGAGAGGTTAAGAACAATAAAAAGGGTTTTTTTGGGTATGTCCGCAGCAAAAGGAGGAAGAAGGAAATGATAGGGCCACTACGTGGAGAAGATGGCAAAATGCTAACAGGGGACAGAGAAAAGGCAGAATTACTCAACACCTTCTTTGCCTCAGTGTTTTCAGAAAAGGAAAAGGGGGACCAATCTGAGGATAAAGGAACAGAGGACACAATAGGGGAAATCCAGCAGAGAATAAGCAAAGAGGTAGTACAGGAATACCTTCTTAAAGTAAATGAATTTAAATCTCCAGGACCAGATGAACTACATCCAAGGGTATTAAAAGAGCTGGCAAATGTAATCTCAGAGCCATTGGCAATAATCTTTGAGAACTCCTGGAGAACAGGAGAAGTCCCAGCAGACTGGAGGAGGGCAAACGTTGTCCCCATCTTCAAAAAGGGGGAAAAAGAGGATCCCAACAATGATCGTCCAGTTAGTCTGACATCAATACCAGGGAAGATTCTAGAGCAGATCATTAAACAGAGAGTCTGTGAACATTTAGAAGGCAATGCCATAATCACAAAAAGTCAACATGGGTTTCAGAGAAACAAATCATGCCAGACTAATCTGATCTCTTTTTTTTTGATAAAGTTACCAGCTTGGTGGATGAAGGGAATGCTGTGGACATCGCGTACCTTGATTTCAGTAAGGCCTTTGACAAGGTTCCCCATGACATTCTTGCAAACAAGCTTGTAAAATGTGGGCTAGACAAGTTAACTGTTCAATGGATCAGTCTGTTCAATGTTCAGTCTGTTCAATGTTCAGTCAATTGGTTGACTGGCCGAACCCAAAGGGTGCTCAGCAATGGCTCCTCTTCATCTTGGAAAGATGTGACCAGTGGGGTGCCACAGGGTTCTGTCCTGGGCCCAGTGCTATTCAACATCTTTATCAATGACTTGAATGTGGGAATTAGGGGCATACTTATCAAATTTGCAGATGACACCAAATTGGGAGGAGTAGCCAATACCCTAGAGGACAGGATCAAAATTCAAAATGACCTGGACAGACTGGAGAGCTGGGCCAAAGCTAACAAAATGAAATTCAATATGGAGAAGTGTAAGGTACTGCACTTAGGGTGAAAAAATGAAATGCATCGATATAGGATGGGGGAGACCTGGCTGAATGAGACTACATGCGAAAGGGATCTAGGAGTCCTAGTAGACCACAAGTTGAACATGAGTCAACAGTGTGATGAGGCAGCTAAAAAGGCCAATGCGATTTTGGGCTGTATCAATAGAAGTATTGTGTCTAGAGATCGAGGGAAGTAATAGTGCCGCTCTATTCTGCCTTGGTCAGACCTCACCTAGAATACTGTGTCCAGTTCTGGGCACCACAATTCAAAAAGGATATTGATGAATTGGAGTGTGTGCAAAGAAGGGTGACTAAAATGTTGAAAGGTCTGGAAATGATGCCTTATGAGGAGAGACTTAGGGAGCTGGGTATGTTTAGCCTGGAAAAAAGACGGTTAAGAGGCAATATGATAGCCCTGTTTAAGTATTTGAAGGGGTGTCACGCTGAGGATGGAGCGGGCTTGTTTTCTGCTGCTCCAGAGACTGGAACACGGAGCAATGGATGCAAGCTCCAGGAACAGAGATTCCACCTCAACATGAGGAGGAACTTTTTGACAGTAAGAGCTGTTCGGCAGTGGAACACACTCCCTTGGAGCGTGGTGGGGTCTCCTTCCTTGGAGGTCTTTAAACAGAGGCTGGATTGCCATCTGTCGGGGATGCTTTGATCAAGATTTCCTGCGTGGCAGGGGGGTTGGACTGGATGGCCCTCCTGGTCTCTTCCAACTCTGCAATTCTATGATTCTATGAACCATGGTCTCTAGTGTCATAGTTCAACGCTCAAACCACTACTCCACATTGGCCCTCTATTTTCTATTTTCCAAGAAGTGTAAAAAGGTTGCAAAGAGTCACTAGGAGAAAGCAAGGCATTTTTAAAGTAAAAGTTGTGTGTCCAAATGCACACCCAGTCTTGGCTTTTGGATATCCCGTGGAAGCAAATGGACAGATACAATTTAATCTGTGAACCACATCATTCCCATCCCTGTTTCAATGCCCTCTGCAAATCAAATGTAAAAATAATCCCCATATATAGAGAGAGGCAACGCCAACTCCATTGTGTTTGTAAACTAGTTTTTCTAAGCTTTGATAAGAGTTTTAGGAACTTTTCTTCTTTTTAATTGAGATTATTTCTGGTAGTGGGCAGGATAATAAAATTGCTAGGATACTGATCAGTGGAAATGTATTTACAGCATTGTATTGACTTTCTTCTTTAAAAGAAATAATCTCTTTGAATACAATCTGGGTGTGAGGATTATATGTAACAAGAAGCTACACTCATAAACCTTTCGAATGGGAGAATGGACACCCAGCAACAATTGAGAGCCATGCTAAGGCTACGAGGTCTGTCAATTAAATAACGAGACTGATACAACAATCCATCATTATTTATATGTATTAAAATTCTAATGCTTGTCCCCTTCAATATACTCCCCGTTCACAACTCACAAACCGATGTAGTCTTGTTTTCCATGGGTCGAAGGCGTGGAGCAGATCAGTTTCTGCCAGCTGTTTCAACACATCTGCTGTTTTCTTCTTTACTGCATCAATTGACTAAAAAAGTGTTCCTTTAAGCACCAATTTCACTTTGGGGAAAAGAAAAAAGTCGCATGGTGCCAAATATGGTGAATATGGAGCATGTTTAAGTGTAGGAATGTGTTTATTGGCCAAAAACTTCTTCACAGAAAGTGCTGTGTGAGCAGGCATATTGTCTTGATGAAGAATGAAACCTATTTCCCCACAATTCTGGCCTTTTCTCCCCCTGACTCTTTCTCTCAGCTTTGTCAAAACTTCCATATAATAATGCTGGTTCACTGTTCTGCCTTCTGAAACCCATTCTACCCTAATTACACCCTAGATGTAAAAACAAAACAAAACACCAATGAGCGTGGTTTTGAATGTGGACTTGCTTTGACATGCTTTTTTCATGGTGATGATGGTGTTTTCCAGCGCATTGACTGTCATTTTGTCTCAGGATCATACTGGAAGATCTAGGTTTCACCACAAGTGCTGATTTTTTGAGAAAGGTTTGGGTCCGCCTCAAGTTGCTGCAGAATGTCAGTGCAGATTTCCTTGCGGCACTCTTTTTGCTCTGGTGTGAGAACCCTAGGGGCCATCTTGGCACGAACTTTCTCATGTTGAGATCCTCGTGCAAAATTTGATTTGAATGGCACGCTCTTTGGAAATGTGGTTGATGCTTGATGTATCACGCTTAAGTACATGCGGGGGGAGTGTTCTGCCCCTTTGTCACATGAACAATGTCCGCCTACTGTGACATCACAAGAGATTATCCCTAGGTCTCAGGTTTCGGCCCCTATATCTGGGGTAGTCCTGACCCGGCAATGCTACTCCACAGTTGCTTCCAGATGGATGGCTATTGAAGTGCCCCTGGCATGTAGGAATCATAATTCCTATTGGGCAGCTATTCAGTTTTTTTTTCCTTCTTAATGTTTTTTTTTTAAATGTATGCAGAAAGAAGAGAAAAAGACATAGAAGGGGGGAAATTGGGGAGATTGGGAGGAAATAGATAAGAAGGTTACTGCTAGAAGATGAATTTGTCTGGGATGCTTGTGGAATCCTTTGAAGTAAGCATTGCATGAACAAAACCCTCTCTGGAAGGGACCATGCCCTATAAGGAGTGGCTTATGAAGCTGGGGGTGTTTAGCCTGGAGAAGAGAAAGTGAAGAGGTGACATGATAGCCATGTTTAAATATTTGAAGGGCTGTCATACTGAGGATGGGGCAAACTTGTTTTCTGCTGGTCCAGAGACTAGGACAAGGAGCAATGGATGGATTCAAACTACAGGAAAAGAGATTCCACCTAAACACTAGAAGGTAAGAGCTATTTGACAGTGGAATATGCTGCCTAGGAGTGTAACTTCCCAAGAATTCAAAGACATGGCCATGTTGGTCTGGATTATCAGTATGTAAAAGGCTCTTATAGTGTCTTTGAGACTAACAGAGAGAGAGGAGATGATCAGACGTGGCAAAAACTGCACCAGAAGGTCGCTAGGAGACCAGGAAGGGGCGACCTTACCAGATGAAGTTGTCCTCCAGTGTTCTGGGGGTGTAGTGCAGGTATGAGTAAGGCATCCCTTTTTATTGGTGGCTTGTCCCTGTCAAAGCCTCATCTGCAACAGCACTACACCCTGGGAATGGCTGAAGGATGCGATGTCTGTCAAGGTTGCCCTTTCTGTTCTTCTAGCAATCTTCTGATGCGTTTGGGAATGCAGTTTTTTGATGCATTCCCCCGCATTTGATAAACTCCCGCATCTGATAGACTTAGGAGGTTATCAGATGAGTGCCTTAAAAACGTTATTATGGCACTATATTTTACAGCCTTTGTGTTCTGGCACAATGACACACATTTTCACACACTGCTGTGATAGTGATACAGATTCGCCCAAAGAATCTGGCATTACGAGTGCTCGTGCTGCTTACTTCCACGTTTCTCTGTGAATGTGATTTTGGCATGTCTCCCAAGAAGATGCGAGCACACTAAAAAGCCCCCAAACACCAAAATTAAAAAAGAAAATGTCCAGAAAAGCAAGGATACACGTTCAGAAACTTGCAAGCAAGATGGGGATGTTCATAAAAAGAGCGTACGGTACCTAGTTTTCCCATTTGCACCTGGAACTGTTCTGGTGGGACTGCCAATTGATGCTGGATTTGCGTCAGCATAATGGGGCACCTTGTCGCACACACTGAAATCCGGAACACAAACACGATGGGAGATCAATTCTCAACTTCTCTCCATCACTAAAAAAGAACTCCCCTGCAACAGGAGCAGAATGCTTGCATAACGCTGCAATGTCGTCTGATAATGAAGCCCTTTTACGATCTCATGGCATCATTATAATGCTGTTTTTGATGTGTTTGATAATTTCCCTAGTCTACTTCCTCAGCTGCCATTCCTAAGAATAACACATTTAATTCATCCCCTTTTGAGTAAGGATATGAAAATGCTGATTGCTGGAATGAAGGCCTGGGACTGTGTCCAGTTCTGGGCACAGTTCTGGGCACCACAATTCAAAAAGGATATTGACAAATTGGAGCGTGTCCAGAGAAGGGCAACTAAAATGGTGAAAGGTCTGGAAACAATGCCTTATGAGGAGAGACTTAGGGAGCTGGGTATGTTTAGCCTGGAAAAAAGACGGTTTAGAGGCGATATGATAGCCCTGTTTAAGTATTTGAAGGGATGTCACGCTGAGGATGGAGCAGGCTTGTTTTCTGCTGCTCCAGAGACTGGAACACGGAGCAATGGGTGCAAGCTCCAGGAACAGAGATTCCACCTCAACATGAGGAGGAACTTTTTGACAGTCAGAGCTGTTCGGCAGTGGAACACACTCCCTCGGAGCGTGGTGGGGTCTCCTTCCTTGGAGGTCTTTAAACAGAGGCTGGATGGCCATCTGTCGGGGATGCTTTGATTGTGATTTCCTGCGTGGCAGGGGGTTGGACTGGATGGCCCTCGTGGTCTCTTCCAACTCTGCAATTCTATGATTCTATGATTCTATGATTCTATGACTGTTGTAACAAAGGAGCTGATGCACAGGGAGCTAGCTTTCTTTCTTTCTTTCTTTCTTTCTTTCTTTCTTTCTTTCTTTCTCTGTTTCTCTTTCTTTCTTTCCAAACCAATGTCATCTTTTGGAGGGTGGGGTGGTTTGATTTATGATGTGCAATTGAAATTTTGAAACGCCACAGAGCCTGGGCGCTGGAGGGAGGCCAACAAAAATGAGTAGTAATGAGGCTTGTTTCCATGGAGATGGTTTCATTAGCATGCTGGCGTACCATGCCGTGATGCTGTGCTTGACATCAGCAGAGAGCAAAAAGCTGGCATGTAAGGGGGAAAAGACCTTCCTTCCTCCTCTGCACCAATGAGGAAGGGATTGCAATGGCTGATCTTGCTGTAAGTTCCCTGAGCTCTAGGGCATTGTTCCCTTCCTTGATTCAAGAGAGGTTGGAGCATTTTGACAGCACAATGCTTCAAACCCTGATTATTGATGGAGAAGGGGGGGGAGGCAGAGAGAGAGGTGGGGAGGCAATGTAGAAACAGGGGCAGAAATGCTCCAGAGCTCTCCACGATCAGCCAGGTTGCCATCAGGAAGTTCTGAGTGCATGCCAAAACAGAGGGCAGCATCGGACTTAGGTCTTCCTAAGTGGACTTAGGTCTGTGGGAAATTGAATCGAGCAGTTTGCAATGTCTGTATTCGGTTCCAGGCTCAATTCAAAGTGCTGGTTATGACCTATAAAGCCATAAATGGTTGGGGTCAAGACTATTTGAAAGACCAGATCTCCTGATACAATCCTGCCAGAGGTCATCAGGAAGTGGCTTTCTCTTGGTTCTGCCACCACAGCAAGCTCCTTTGGTGAGGATTTGAGCGAGAGCCTTCTCAGTGGCTGCTCCCACCATCTGGAATGCCCTTCCACAGGAGGCTAAGCTGGCCCCCTCCCTGTTTTTATTTCACTGGCAGGCAAAGACTTTTCTTTTTAAGCAGACTTTATTGTACAAGCAGCAGCCCTTGTTTTATTTTGTATGTTTTACGCCTCCCAAAAATACTACTCTATGGTGAACTCGCCACAGGTCAGCGTAAGAGGGGTGCTCCAAAAAAGTGATACAAAGACTCCCTGAAACAACATCTCAGGCTCGGCCAAATTGATCACCAACAGTGGTCCGCCCTGGCCTCACATCGGGAGGCATGGAGACGCACTATCCTTATTTGAGAACTCATGCCGAATAAGTCTTGAAGAGAAATGACAACGCAGAAAGAATCACAACCCAAAAACATCACCCAAGGAGATCTTCTGCTGTGCTTTTTGCAACCGGACTTGTTTATCTCAGATTGGCCTTTTTAGTCATCAGCGCGCTTGCAGAAAGTGTGGGATGAGTCCTTCGTTTGCGAAGAAAAGCCAGAGAGAGAGAGAGAGAGAGAGAGAGAGAGAGAGAGAGAGAGAGAGAGAGAGATTTTAATCTGTTTTATATTATGTTTTAATCTGATTTTATAATATTTTAACTCATATATATGGAATTTTTAATTTGTTTTATGGAAGCTGCCTTGGGTCCCATCTAGGGAGAAAGGCGGCATATAAATAAATAAATAAATAAATAAATAAATAATAACTAGCTGTACTCAGCGTAATATACACCATTATAGTAGATTTGAAAGGTTTAGCTACCCACTATTATTTTAGGGAAAAATATTGCACTGTTTTACATCTGGGTGCTGACTGGCTGAGGGAGTGAGAGGAGGGAGGGACCCTTGCGAGGCTGGGGGTGTAGATGCAGATTGAGTGGCAGGAGTGGATTGTGAGGTGGAGAGGGAATTTGCATGTGGGTGGTGAGTGGCTGAGGGAGAGGAGGGAGGGGATTGGTTGGCTAAGCGGCCAATCATCACACTGGGAAAGGAAACATACCCAAGAGTTTTATATATTGTAGGTAGATAGATATTCAGCATGGGGCTGCTGTTCTGTTACCACATTGTAGAGTCAGCAAAGGAACTGTTGTACTTCAGGACTAATGCACAAATGGGATCAGTGCCCATCGGATGCTCTTGCTGGTGTCATGTCATGCATCGTCACAATTCACGAACAGGGTTCCTTAGTGCTTCTGCTACATAACGAAGTATGTGCCAAGGTGTCCAACATAAGCCGCAGCAGACAATTCCAGCCACAATGAGGATGAGGATGTAGTAGTATCCCACATGTTTCCCAATCTAAGACTCAAGGCAGCTTACAAAAGTTAAGCTAAAAAATGTCACATGGTTGCAGATGCATCTCAGGCTGAATGAGCCACTCCTCAGCTAATGATCAGCTTTCTGGGATGGGACAGTGCTGAATGCCTTCGAAAGCATGCTCTGGAGTTCACAACATGGGAGCTATCCATAAAAGCATAACCATTTAAAAAAAGCATAACCATTAAAAAAAGGGGGGAAACCAAACTCCAAATGCAGGCAATACAGCAGATTATGAAAGGCCCTTTTCTATGGAATAATCAGCCCTCAAAGGCTGGTCAAAAGAAAAAAGGTCACCACTTGTATAAAATTCCCATTGGACTGTTAGCATGGGTTGCTTATTGGGAAGATCAGACATTGTGGATAAAATTCACCAGAATAAGCTCATCCACAAACAATGATCTCTCCTCTTGGATGGAACAGTGTTGAGTACCCCTAAAGGCACATGTTCCTAAGTTTGCCACAGGCAATGGTGAGATCCATCACAGCAGCGTGAACACCAGAGCTTGGGAAAGGTCATTTCATGGACTTGAATTCCCAGTATCCAGTTATGTTATGACTGGATAATCCTGGGAGCTGGGTCCAAAAAAGGGGAAACTTCTCTAAACTCTGGTAATGACTGCACACCCAAGAATAGTCTACCTCACTCAGGTAGTCTTAGGACTTTATCAGACACATCAAATACAGTATCATAACGACACCTCATAAACATGAAAGGGTGCACATACCAGATGATGTCACCCATTTGCATTTATGTACTGGCCACAAGGTGTTCTATTTTATTGTTGGGCCAAGCTGTCAATAGATCGCCTGTGGCGATTTTTTGCCAGCATTTGAAACCTTGCACCTTTTTTTATGTGAATACAGCGTCAGTGGCTGGTCCGGCCAGAACATTTCTGGGTGAGATTGTGACATCCAGGTAGGTGACACTCTTTTTATGAACCTCCCCTGTTTACTTGGGACTTCTAAAGTGTGGTGGGTTTTTTTATGCTTTTGTGAACTTTGTGTGTGTGGGGGGGGGGTTGCTTTTATTTTTGAATATCCCACACTTGCGTCTTCTCATAAGAATCCACGGGATTTCATTCTAGGAAGTGAACGGAGCTCACTTCATGCCTCAGTCATTGCTGGGGCTGCCTTTGGATGAGATGCAAGGTAAGTGTGGTAAAGGGGGTTTGGTTCTTTTGCTGGCATAAAAAGAACAGAAAAGGAGGGTGGTTTGATAAAGTCCTTCAGCTCCCACTCAGAATTATCATCCAATGTTTCTGTAGTCCAGAGATGGGACTCATGCAGCCCTCCAGTGGATTGAAACTCCTAGCAAGAATAGCCAGTGGTGAAGAATGCTGGGAATCACAGTCCAACAACATCTGGAGTGCTGCATGATTCTCACCCCTTCTGTAGTCCAACAACTAGGCTGGGGGGGGGGCGACAGGAATTGTAGCGTAACATGACCAGAGAGGGGCAGGCTGGGGAAGGCTTCCCTACAACATATTGCAGCAATCATTTGCAATGTCTGAGATTATGTGGAAGACCGTGACATGGCTCCTTGGCCTCCTAGGAAATATAAAAAGGCTGAAAGCTGAAAAATGTCCAGCTGAGCCAGCCCTACCCCTGCCAAGAAATTCTTGTTAGAATTGCAGTAATCAGGCATTGCATGCTTTCTGTACACATTGCATGCTTTCTGTGTAGAAAGTTATGATGGTTTTTAATGTATTAATTAATCTGCCCCCAATGCATGTGCACTACAATTGAGCACAGCTGTTGTAAACCAGTTCTTGGACTGAGCACTGGAAATGTTCCAGAGTTTATTTGTAAAAAGTGTGTTTAATGTCAGTTGTTACTTTGAAATTTTACATCATGTAAATTTTACAACATGTTGGTTACAATGTGGGAGGTCACACATTACCAACACATTATTTTTATTTATATACATAAAGAGGGAGGGAGGAGAAAGACAGAGCGCCTGGCTACATAGTATAGTGGTTTGAGTCACAGGGGTTGTCTAGATGGTGAAAATAATCCTAATAGAATTCACAGAGAATACCTTTGTCCCAACAAGATCCAACTGAGATTTGTGGTTTTTAGAAGGAGGGGTGGAAGCAAAAACTCCATTTAGTGCACAAGAAAAGCCTTGGATTTTTTCCTGAGGTTTGGACATCCAATTCACATTGCTGTGCATTCTCAGTGAGGGCGGAAGTGGAAAGCTGCTTGGTCAGACATGTGTGGGGTGTGTGCTTGCTGACAATGAAGTGGCTGGAAGCACCATTTTTAAGTTTCACATTATTGACTATCTGCTTTTTTGCTGCACTGAGGTGACCAAACAGCTTTTTAAAGCGGAAGGTCGCACTTGCACACCTTTGATTTACCATTTTTTAAAAATTACTATACAGTGGTGAGAACTTGGGGAGAATAATAATGAGAATAATTCACTTTTGGCCGCCATCTTGATTCTCAGGAATGGCTGTGTGTGCACTTCAAACATGGATAGCTTTGCATACCAGTGATTTTGGCAAAGGACTGTGGAGACAAAAGAAGGCTGCTGTGATTTTGCATTAATGTGCAACAATCCGCATTATATCTTCTCGTCTAAACAAGCCCACAGAGTCATAGAATCATAGAGTTAGAAGGGGCCTCATGGACCATCAAGTCCACCCCCCTGCTCAATGCAGGATCTCCAGCTAAAGCAGTGGTTCTCAAACTGTGGGACACAACCGTCAGGGAGGGGGATGTGACAGTTTCTCTCAAGGGGGGTGCAAGACATTTTTTGGACATTAAATTATTAATGTCCCTCAGTGCCAGGGCAGCAGTGGAGATAGTGGTGAACCCCAGGCACACATTCTTGGGCTTGCGAAGTGGGCAGCTGGCAGGCTCTCTGGAGGAGAGAAGAGAGAGATGCGAGTCCCTATGTTGCAGGGGGGTGGAGGTGGCAAGACACGGGTGCCAGGTGTGCATTCTTCGTGCTTCAGCTGTGGCAGTTCTGTGTTCCTTTCTCTTCCAAAGGTGGAAATGGCTGTTGGTGTGCTCCACAGACATGGTGGAGCAGAAAGAATGTGCGCTTTGTGCCTGGGACTTCCTGCCCACCCCCCTGGGGATGCGCGACACCCACATGTAGATGTAAAGGGAATCACAGAGATAAAATGTTCGAGAACCACTGAGCTAAGACAGCCCCAGCAGGTAGCTGCCCACCCTCTTTTTGAAGACATCCAGAGAAGAAGACCCCACTACCTCTCTAGGCCATTGGTTTCATTGCCTAGTGTTGGACTAGGTCTCTGGAAGACCTGGGTTCAAATCCCCAGTCAGCCATGATCCTCAGTCAACCTCCTTGGAATAAATCTTTCCAAGAAACCTCTAGCATAGGGTTGCCACAAATAATAATAAAAAAAAAGTTCTAGGAAAAATTCTTGTTTATAATGTGTTATTTCCAAGCTCTGAGACATTCTAGCTGAAATTAAACCTTTTATTTCCTTCTTTTTTCACAGCACTTGGTGGGGGAGTGAATCATTTTATTGAAATATTGGAATGTTTATTGAAATATTTCAAGGTTTTTAAAAAGCAGAAGGTCTCTCGATTGTTGGGTTGGCACCCCCCTCCACACACACTGCTTGGGGGGAACAGAATTTTGTAATGGATGGTAGCCAGCTTCTGGTTAAACAAGATCTGGACAGCTGGCTCATGGAGCACAAGCAAGATGCCCCCATACTGGAACACCGACAGATGACATTTATGTTATTTTCTGGCATTTGCAGACTTCTTTCTCAAATGTTGGCAAGTAGCAAAGATTTGACAGGCACAACAGTTCACAACAGCCTTGCGGCGTTCCGTCACGTGAGTCTGGAAGTGGAACTGACAAAGAGGACACCTTGCCAGAAGCAACGCCTGCCCAGATATACGCAAATGAACAAGAAAGGAATTTGCATGAAAGACTATGAATAGCCACTTCTTCAGAGTGGGGGGGGGCACAGAGGGGTTTGGCCCCACCCTTTGTCCTTTGATTGGCCCTTGCTGAGTGGGTGTGGCTAGGAAAGAATATAAAAGAGATGTTCCTGCTTTGGTGAGGGAGAATTGGCAACTGGGGAAGAGCCAAGATCTACTCCAGGTGTGGGCAACTGTGGTGGCACCAGGGACCACTTTCCCACCCTGGGATGCCATGGTGGCCAGATGGAGTGCCAAAAATGCCCCAAAACAAGACCCAGAAGTGGCTGAAGTCCACTTCTGGTTTTGAAAAGTGGGGATTTTTAAAATGGTAAATGCTGCAGAGGGCCCCACTTTTACCTTATTCAACAAGTGAATTGTTCTTCTGAGAATCTTCCAGGACAGACAATTCATCCTTTCTTTTTGGACAGAAAAAGGGCAGCCTGCAGAGGCCGAGGCCACAAAAAACACCTTTGGGGGCTTCATGAGGCCATAGGGCTGCACGTTCCCCACCCCTGATCTGCTCCACCCTGGGCCCTCTCCCCATTCAGTAAGCACTGCGCCAGGTAGATGCAGCAGCGAGACTTTGTTTGAACTGGCCAATGAGCTCTCAAGCCTGTCAGAGGTCAAAGGTTTCTTCCTAAGGTCAGGGAAGAGACTATACTACTGAGAGGTGATGTGTTATCCTGAGTCCTGTCCTCAGCTAGTGTAGTGAGCTGGGCCTCTGCCACCAAGCAGGTGGGTTTTGGACTTGTTAATATCATGGCCAAAGGTTAACCCATGTCTAGTGGTATAGAATTGGAGGAAGGAACATCAACAGTTTAAGATATGCAGATGGCACCATACTATGTGTCCAGGAACAAACATGTCCAGAGGAGCATGACCAAAATGATGAAAGGTCTGAAAACCATGCCCTATGAGGACTGGCTTAGGGAGCTGGGTATGTTTAGCCTGGGGAAGAGAAAGTTAAGAGGGGACATGATAGCCATGTTTAAATATTTGAAGGGATGTCATCCTGAGGATGGAGCAAGCTTGTTTTCTGCTGCTCCAGGGACTAGGATGTGGAGCAATGGACCTAAACTACAGGAAAAGAGATTCCATCTAAACATTAGGAAGAACTTCGTGAGCTCTCAAGCCTGTCAGAGGTCAGAGGTTTCTTCCTAAGGTCAGGAAAGAGACTATACTACTGAGAGGTGATGTGTTATCCTGAGTCCTGTCCTCAGCTAGTGTAGTGAGCTGGGCCTCTGCCACCAAGCAGGTGGGTTTTGGACTTGTTAATATCATGGCCAAAAGTTAACCCATGTCTAGTGGTATAGAATTGGAGGAAGGAACATCAACAGTTTAAGATATGCAGATGGCACCATACTATGTGTCCAGGAACAAACATGTCCAGAGGAACATGACCAAAATGATGAAAGGTCTGGAAACCATACCCTATGAGGACTGGCTTAGGGAGCTGGGTATGTTTAGCCTGGGGAAGAGAAAGTTAAGAGGGGACACAATAGCCATGTTTAAATATTTGAAGGGATGTCATACTTAGGATGGAGCAAGCTTGTTTTCTGCTGCTCCAGAGACTAGGACACGGAGCAATGGACTCAAACTGTAGGAAAAGAGATTCCACCTAAACATTAGGAAGAACTCCCTGAGCATAAGGGCTACTTGACAGTGGAATACACTGCTGCCTGGGAGTGTGGTGGAGTCTCCTTCTTTGGAGGTTTTTAAACAGAGGCTGGATGGCCATCTGTTGAGAGGGCTTTGATGGTGTCTTCCTATAGGGCAGGGGGTTGGGCTGGATGGCCCTTGGGGTCTCTTCCAGCTCTATGATTCTATGAGTTTGAAGTCTTCTCATTTGGAAAAATGATGTGAAATAGTGCAACTGATTTCATAGAATCCTAGAATCTTAGAGTTGGAAGGGGGCCGCAAGGAAGACATCAAGAAGATGGTAAAAGCTGCTTGGCAGTGGAATGCACTGCCTCAGAGTGTGGCGGAGTCTCCTTCTTTGGAAGTGTTTAAGCACAGGCTGGATGGCCATCTGTCAGGAATGCTTTGATTGTTTATTCCTGCATGGCGGGGTTGGACTGGATTGCCCTTGTGGTCTCTTCCAACTCTATGATTCTATGAACTTTGTGTAGTTCTAAAAGGCCTGGAGCGCTGCGAGAGCTGGATGCAGCAGAATAAACGCACAGCATCCTTCTATGGATGCTGAAATGAAACACTGACTCTTCTCCCCTCCCCCTCCTAAGGTATCCCCCTGAACAGATGCAAGTTTTTGCCTGGCATTTCCTTCTCCCTCCCTTCTATATACTGCACAGGAAAACCTGTCTGAAGAACAGTGCCTCCTTCATGAAGCTGCAGAGGATCCAACCGTGGGCTGGGGCCATGCTGTAGGAAAGACAAGGCCGGCATTGTAAAGTGAAGTGGTGGGGCCTACAGAACCGCCACTGTGCTCTAAAAGGTACTAGGGAAGGGACTGTTCGTGCTGGAAACACAGCCCCCATTTATTCCTGCCATTCTTGGATATAATGAAATCCAGGTGGAGAAAATCACTTGCTTATCAAGACTCATTGATATAGCTGGGCTACTTTCCAAAAATTAGTACAATGAATATTGTATTAATTTGTATCTCACCTTTTTCTTAATACCAAAACTCAAGGCAGTTTACAAAATATTAAAACAGATTGGAATACCAATAAAAAAAACCATTAGTGAATATTGTCAGTATTGGAGGCAGACTGTCACTGCATATCACATACCGTCCCACTGTTCCAATTTCATAGAATCACAGAACCTTAGAGTTGGAAGAGACCACAAGGGCCATCTAGTCCAACCCCTGCCACGCAGGAATACACATCTAAAGCACCCCTGAGAGATGCCCCTCCAACCTTTGTTTCAAGACCCCCAAAGATGGAGAGTCCACCACCCTCTAAGGCAATGTGTTTTGCTGTCAGACAGCTCTTACAGTTAACAAAAAAGTTCTTTCTAATGTTTAGGTGGAATCTCTTTTCTTGTAAGTTGAATCCATTGGTTCATACTGTAGTCTCCGGAGCAGGAGAAAGCAAGCTGGGAAAGCCCCAATTAATCCTCTGTCACCCCACTTTTCCAGGTGCTTTTAAAATGTCTTGGTTTCTCTCCTCCCACTTTTTCTTTTGTCCTTGGCTTACTTCAATTGCAGCAAACTGAGTTCAAAGTGCAAAAGTACAGTTGCCCCTCCACATTCGCGAACTTGGCATTTGCAGTTTTGAATATTTGCGGATTTTGGGAGGGCCCCCGCCCTCCCAAAAGCCGCGATATGGGGCCTCTACAGGCCCCGTGAAGGCCTGGGCAGGGGTGGGGAGGGCCAGGGAGGCCTTCACGGGACCTCCAGAGACGCTCCGGAGGCCCCATAAAGGTCTGGGGAGGGGGTGCGGAGGGCCGGGGAGGCCTTCACGGGACCTCCGGAGATGCTCTGGAGGCCCCATGAAGGCCTGGGGAGGGAGTGGGGAGGGCCGGGGAGGCCTTCACGGGACCCCCAGAGACGCTCCGGAGGCCCCGTGAAGGCCTGGGCAGGGGTGGGGAGGGCCAGGGAGGCCTTCACGGGACCTCCAGAGACGCTCCGGAGGCCCCATAAAGGTCTGGGGAGGGGGTGCGGAGGGCCGGGGAGGCCTTCACGGGACCTCCGGAGATGCTCTGGAGGCCCCATGAAGGCCTGGGGAGGGAGTGGGGAGGGCCGGGGAGGCCTTCACGGGACCCCCAGAGACGCTCCGGAGGCCCCGTGAAGGCCTGGGCAGGGGTGGGGAGGGCCGGGGAGGCCTTCACGGGACCTCCGGAGACGCTCCGGAGGCCCCGTGAAGGCCTGGGGAGGGGGTGGGGAGGGCTGGGCAGGCAATCATGGGGCCTCCGGAGATGCTCCGGAGGCCCCATGAAGGCCTGGGGAGGGAGGGGGAGGCGGGGGAAAGTGACTATAGGGCCTCCGGAGGCCCCGTGGTTGCTTTGGTGGGGGAGGGGGGAGGGCAGTTGTTATTCGTGGATTTTTCGCATTCGCGGGGGTCTGGGGAACCTAACCCCCGCGAATGTTAAGGGATGACTGTAGTTTTCACTCTGTTAATTCAGTGGGGGGAGAGGAGATAAGGGGTTGGAACCTTGGCTGTCCCTGCAGACTCAGGCAAAAGCAAACTGCTGCAGCTCCTCCTAGCATGTCTCTTCTTCCTCATTAATAACCTTTGCCATCTTAACCACACTCTGATGTTGCTTGGCTATATCTGTCCTGGTTTTCATCTGTGAAATGTTGGAGGGTATGGGATCAGGGAGCCCTGGTGGTGCAGTGGTTAAATGCCAGTACTGCAGCCACAACACTGCAAGTTGGATCCTAGAGGGCTCCAAGGTTCACTCAGCCATCCACCCAGGCTTTTGGGGGCAATTAGCTAACACACGTTGTAAACTGCTAAGGGAGTGCTTCAGCACTGATAAGTGGTATAGAAATAGAAGAGCTATTGCTATTGCTATCAGTTGCTGGGGAACGTAAGATGGAGGGTGCAGTCATATTGAGGACATGTTTGTTTCCCCCCTGCGCTGCCCCCAGGCAACAGCCTGGCCACTGGGTGAACAGAATGCTGGACTAGATAAGTCATTGATCTGACCCACCTCTTCTGATGTTCTTATTAACACAAGGGGAGGGAATTATCTGAATGGTAGTGATAAAGCAGCAGTTGGACATATGTTGCATAATAGTCTTGGAAAGGCAGCTGGTATAATGGGTAGCTCTGCAGCAAGCATGGGCTGGCTATTAGCAAGGAAACTATAGTGATAAGGAGAGAGGGAGAAATGGTTTGTGTGTCAGAGAGAGAAAAAAGAAAGAAAGAAAGAAAGAAAGAAAGAAAGAAGCAATCTCATTTCAAAAATAAAGGGTGCTTAAGGGCTTGTGCAAAAAAAAAAATGTGGATTGCTCCGCGGTAATGGCAATTTGCAGCAGCTGCCATTTGTCTTAATTTTGTTGGGTGTTGGCAAAATTGCAGGCATGCGAAGTTATCCATGTTTGCTGTGCAAACGGGAATGCCTTGAATCAAGATGGCAGCTGCGAGTGAATTACTCACACTTTTACTTACCTCAATTTGCTTCCGCCAGACAGTATTTTTTTTTAAAAAAAAGCCATATCCAAGGTGTGAAAGAGCGACCTTTAGATTTAACCAAAAAATGTTGTTTTATTGCCTTAGCACTCATTCGCTAAGGCGAAAATCCAAGTTGGTGGATCCCGGCACTTGCCTTGTTAGCAAGCTCTGCCCCCTGCACATGTCAGGCCAATCATCTGCTCATACTGGGAAAGTGAATCAATTTGGTCGCTTGCCCCAACATGTAGGAATGCACATTCCCTTCACTGTATAAAAGCTGCAAAGGCTTTTACCATAGAGTAGTATATGGCATTTTGGCTCCCCTTGCTTCACAATACAGCAAATAGATGTGGGATCCCATTGGGGCAGATCATATTCTCCTCGCATTCTGTGAGGAGTATTTTCACCATTTAGACAACTCCTAATTCTGAGGCCTTGGAAAGCCTCCCCCTCCATCTCAAATGTATAGGGCAATTATGGTTAGGAAAGGCACTCTATACATGTTCCAGAATGCTCTGCTTTCAAAGCCCGTGTTGGTCATGCACACAGATGAGACACACAAACCAGTCTTATTTTTAGCTGTGATTTAGCTTCACAGCTTGGATATTAAATTCAAAAAGACATTTCAGACCATTAGACCATGTGAGAGGCTGGACTAGAGTTACTCAAACAAATGTATAGAAAAGAATGTATGTATAATGTGTTTTTTTTTTAAAGTAAGCAGATCATGTTTATAGCCTGCCTTAAACTGGTACTATGTTTATAGACTATTACAAACCATTGCATATTAAAAAAAAAAATCACATGTTCTTATCCTTATCTGTTTTTGCTATTATCCTAGCTACTATCAGATCAAAGAAAAGTAGACATGCATAAATAATTATAACAAAGCTGGGCATATGTGTGTGTGTGTGTGTGTTAAGAAAGCAGATAGGAAGAATATCAACATTTAAGATGTGGTGTTGGAGAAGAGTTCTGCAGATACTGTGGACTGCTAAAAAGATAAATAAATGGGTCCTAGGACACATCAAGCCTGAACTCTCCCTAGAAGTCAGGATGACTAAGTTGAGGCTGTCGTACTTTATCATGAGAAGACATGACTCACTAGAAAAGATAATGATGCTCGGGAAGGTAGAAGGCAGCAGGAAAAGAGGAAGACCCCATTCTGGGTGGAGGGACTCAATCAAGGAAGCCACGGTCCTGAGTCTGCAAGATCTAAGCAGGGCTGTTGAGGAGAGGGCATCTTGTCAATGTCTCATTCATAGGGTCACCATAAGTTGAGGATGACTTGAAGGCAGGTAACATGAACACATGTTTTTAATTGGATTTAATTTTTCAGATAGTTTAATCACTTTTTAACTTCTGTATTTTGTGAATTTTAATTTATTTTATCTGTTGTATGCCGCCTTGTCCCAAATTGGGGGAAAGGTGGGATATTAATATTATTAACAACAATAACAACAACGAGAGAAGGAGAAAGGATTGGGGCTGGCCTCCAACACAGTTCATCCAGAGTTTGGAAAAGTATGCCCTATGCTGGCTGGGGGATTCTGGGAGGTGTAGTATAAAAAAAGAAACATTTCCCCCATGTTTCTGGACACTGCACAATTTTAGAACAGCATGTCACAACCAGTGATTGAACACTGACCTTCTTCCCTTTGCAGGATCCTAACCAAGATGGGGAAGCATCTGGAAACCAAGCCCTATGAGGAATGGTTGAGGGAGCTGGGTAAGTTTAGCCTGGAGCAGAGAAGATGGAGAGTTGAGTTGGCTGTTGTTGGTGGTGTTGTATGCCTTCAAGTCATTTCTGACTTATGGTGACTCTAAGGCAACCCTGTCACAGGGTTTTCTAGCCAAGGTTTGTTCAGAGGGGGTTTGCCTGTGCCTTCCTTTGAGGCTGAGAGAGTATGACTTGCCCGGTGGGTTTCCACAGCTGAGCAGGGATTTGAACCCTAGGCTTCAGAGTCATAGTCCAACACTCAAACCACTACACCAAGCTGGCTCTTGTTGAGTTGACAGCTATCTTAAAATATCGGAAGCACTGCCCTGTGGAAGATGGAATGAGAGTAGGAACTCAACCCTTGGAATGAAATGACAAGAAAGGAGATTCAAACTAGACATTATGGAGCACTTCCTGATGGTAAGAGCCACTTGACAGTGAACTAGCCTGCTTCAAAAAGTGGGAGACTCTCCTTTGTGGGAGTTTTTTAAACAGAGATTAGATGGCTCTTTCTTGGGGAGCTTTTCGCTTTGGATGTCTGCACCAGCAGGGTTTCCAACCAGATGACCTCTGGAGTAACTTCCCACTCCATGATGTTGTGGTTTCTCTGATTCCTGATGACCTCACCATGCTGGTTCCTACCTGTGCCCCCCTGGATCTGCTTGAACTTTTCTTCCTTTGGCAGAATTGCATCATCTCCTCTAGCCACTGGGACTGCTGCCCATCCTCTATTGACATTTTATTTTTAGATGACACCAAACAAAGGCAAACACACCTGGCCCCAAGGCCTCCGGGATTTGTCTCTGCGATGATGTCAGCAGTGACAAAAGAATCAGCAACAAATCAACGTCCCCTGAGCACGAGGGCTCTCCGATTGCCTTAATTAGGTATCTGTTCCAAAGATGAATTAATTAATTAGCAAACAGCACCTGGAGCACAGTATTCACAAGGGCCCAGTTCAGAACTTCAAATACAGCAAACAGGGCACACAGCCTGTCATTATGCGTACGTACACGCACACACACACACACACACACAGTGTGTCCCATGTCACTGGAGGTATGGCCCCACTCTGGATTTTAGTCTGAACCTTAAAGGAGCTATCCAAGTTGGTGAACCTATTTTGAGGACAGGGTTCAGTGCTTTCAACAGCAGTGTTAAAGTCTGGACTCAAACCCATAGCAGATTTCCTGCTTCACAGACCTGGAAGCCACCAGCCAATGGTGCCCACATGGCATTAAAGTATAGTGGGCACTACTTCCATGTTTATTTAGTTCTTTATTTAGCTCTCAGTTGCTCAGTAGCTTCATCTCAGTTGTCATGAGTGGCAAACCTAGTGTCAGAGAATTCTTGAGCTAGAAGGGACCTTGGAGATAATCTATTCTCTAGTCTTAATGGGGAAGAAGAGCAGCCAGGCACAGACTCCATCTTGCCTTGGCCCAGTGGCTGTTGAGAGGCCCTCCCTCTATGTTCCAACTGCCATTGCTCTGGCTTTTGAGGGAGTGAAGAGCAGCCATGCACAGACTCCATCAGTCCTTGGCCCAGCAGCTGGTGATAACCTCTCCCCACATGTTGCACTTGCCATTGCTGGGCCTCTAAGGGGGAGAGGAGCAGCCAACACCTTCTGAATTTAATCCCCTGCCACACTACCATTCCCCTTTCCTCGTGTATTGTCTTATTTTGATTGTAAGCTTGAGGACTGAGAACTGTCAAATTAATGATTTGTAAGCCACCCTGGGAGACTTTTTGGCTGAAGGGCAGAATATAAATGCATGTGTATATGTGCCTTCAAAGTCACCTGTTGACTTATGGTGACCGCATGAATTTCATAGAGTCAAGACTGTCCATGCCATCATGTTTCTGATTTCTATGTATGGCTGTGAAAGCGGGACAGAAAAGAAAGCTGATAGGAAGAGGGTCAATTCATTTGAAATGTGGTGCTGGAGGAGAGTTCTGTGGATACCATGGACTGCTAAAAAGAGAAATAAAAGGGTCCAAGAGCAAATCAAGCCTGAACTCACCCTAGAAGCCAACATGACTAAACTGAGACTGTCGTACTTTGGACGTATCATGAGAAGACACGACTCGTTAGCAAAGACTATCATAGATTTTCCTTGGTGTTTTTCCGGGCTGTTGGGGTTCACAGCATATAAACTCCACACACACACCTACCCAACCCTTCTCTGAAGATGCCAGCCACAGATGCAGGCGAAATGTCAGAAAGAAATATTCCAGAACACGGCCTCACAGCCCGGAAAAAAAGCAAGGAAAATCTATGGATGCTGGCCGTGAAAGCCTTCGACTTCACAAAGACTATCATGCTTGGGAAGGTAGAGTGCAGCAGGAAAAGAGGAAGACAATCAAGTCACAGCTGCCCTGAGTTTGAAAGACCTGAATAGGGCTGTTGATGACAGAATGACTTGGAAGTCTCTCATTCATAAGGCCAAGATAGGTCACTTTGAATCCCGTTTTGGGAGAAAAGGCGGGACATAAATCCAACAAATAAAATAAAAGTTGAAGCCAGCTTGACAGCTATTAACAACAGCAACAAAGCCATGTTTGGTCCTTTCCAGCATGTCAACACAGCGTGTTACAGTCCTTTTAAGTTTTCCCACCCCTGATAGTCTTAAAGGTGCCACAAGAATCTTGGTTGTTCTTGTGTCTCCCTTCTGGAAGAAAAAGAGATCCTACATCATGCTTGTGTAGTGTAAATCTACTTGTACTATGATTGACAGCAGAATAGACCTCCTTCACGCCCCATGCAGCTGATGCCTGGTAAAGGAGATAGGGTGGGGAGTTATAATTGTGGCACATTGATTGATGGTATTTGGAAGGAGGGGGGAAAAAACTCCAAATACTTTGTAGGAAAGTCTTTTGCAGCTTTCCCCGACTTTTTAAAAAAACTCCAAAGGAAATACGCATTCCCGTTTATTGGGACAACCATACCTTATTATTGATTAATATAGGTGCGTGGAGGGCGGTTGGCTTTTATGTGAGGGGTGTGGTGAATCTACTGTGTGTTTTATACTAGACTTTAAAGGAGCTATCCAAAGTGCTGAACTCATTACCACCCCCAAATAAGTTCAGCACTTGGCTGGATCCTTTAAAGTCTAGCGGCTTGTCTACATGGTGAAAATACTCCTCATAGAATTCGAGAATACCTTTTGTCCCAATGGGATCCTGCATCATTTTGCCATATTCAGAAGGAGAGAGGGCAAAAATTCCAAATACTCTGTGGGAAAAGCCTTCATGGCTTGTCCTGTATTTTTTTAAAAACCCCAAAGGAAATGCGCATTCCTGCTCACTGAGACAACTGATTCGCTTTGCTGAGCATTCTCGATAAGAGTGGAAGTGGAAAGCTGATTGGTCAGATCGGTGCTGGGGTGGAGCTTGCTGGCAAGGCAAGTGCCTGGAACTGCCATGTTGGATTTTCGCCATAGCAATCATGTGCTGAGGCAATGAAATAGCCTTTCTTCTTCTTTTTTCTGTTTATTTAAGTGGAATATCACACTTCCACACCTTGGATTTGCTTTTAAAATAAAATAAAATAAAATAAAATAAAATAAAATAAAATAAAATAAAATAAAATACTGTTCAGCAGCAGCAACTGGTGACAATAAAAATGTGAGTAATTCACTCACGCCCGCCATTTTGATTGCAGGCATGCCTGTTTCAACAATAAACACATATGGCTTCGCATGCCTGCAATCTTGAAAAAAACCTGTGGAGACAAATGAAAGCTGTTGCGAATTGGCATTAGTGCGCATCAATCCACACTTTATTGCCTTGTATAGACGAGCCCTAGAAGAAAACCTACAGTTGATTCACTGCACATCTAACTGGATGCCTCCTTCCTTGACCTTTATCATGGTCTAGTCGCTTGTTGAACTGGGGATTGTGTGAATGTAGTGCCACTGTTGGAGCTTCGCCCTTTTCTTTCATCTGTAACTTTGGGCAAACTTTTATTGGATAAGACCGTTGAAGAAGTAGGCTCCTCACATGTGCCTCTCTTCTAATTCTGTGCATATACAGGGTGAATGACCTATATAATGTCAATTAAATGGAATTAAATTATACTTCTGTAGCCTCTGGCTCTTCCTTATTTTAAAAGCTTAAATCATCTCAGCTTGAGAGAAAGGGGGAAAAACACCACCCCACATCCAGGTCACAACAGCAGTTTCTCCACCTGGGCCCTTTAAGTTTCAATTAAAAGGATGTGGGGAGGAAAGTCCTTCCAGGTCAAGCCTCAAATGGGGACAGGCACCGTCAAAGTTGGGAAGCACAAACCCAGAATGAGGCCACTTGAGAACGGTCCCAGTGTATTGGTTGGGAATTTAAAGTTTAACTTGCTGAATTGTATTAAATTGAATGTGATGAACTGTACTGTATTACTGTGTGTATTGCAATGTATGTACCCCGCCCTGAGGGGAGAGGCGGGTAATAAATAACTCATTATTATTATTATTATTATCCACAGATTTAAGTATTCATGGCTTGAAAATATCCTTAAAAAATAATAATCCAAAAAGCAAACCTTGATTTTGCTATCTTATATAAGGGACACCATTTTGCTATGCCATTGCATATAATGGGACTTGAGTATTCATGGATTTTGGTATCCACGGGGGGTCCTAGAACCAAACCCCAGTGAATATAAAGGGACAACTGTAATTTTAAAATGCTGTTAGTTTTGGATATTGGCAAGCTGGAACATATCCAGAGAAGGGCGACCAAAGTCATCAAAGGTCTGGAAACCAAGCCTTACGAGGAATGGCTTAGGTAGTTGGGTATGTTTAGCTTGGAGAAGAGAAGGCTGAGAGGTGACATGACAGCCATCTTTAAATAGCTGAAGAGATGTCACGGAGAAGATGGAGCCAGCTTGGTTTCTGATGCTCCAGAGACTAGTCTACGTGGCTTTTCTACACAGGCAATAAAACCTGTACTCACCCTGTACTTGTGGCACAGTTGATGCATGTTTTCAATGGTGCACATTTTCACTGGGGTTTCTGCAGGAAACCCTGGATCTATAAGATTCGCAGTTTGCTTTACATTTGAGGGGAAAACCTGGATTTTGGGCTGTGTGGCTGCCAAGGATTATCTTTGAAGCAAAGGCGGGACATGACTACCAGTAGACTGGACTCCATTCTGGTGCTTTTATTTTATTTTACTTTTTGATTGTGCGCATATCTGGATAAGTGTATCTCTGCTTATCCAGTAGTACAGTACTCTTGGACCAATGTGGGAATGATGGTGTTAATCATTTTAAGGAATTTTGGGGGACATCTTAGTCTTTTCAGGATCTGCCACAGACCTTTTCTACTCACAGTGTCGAAGGCTTTGGTGAGGTCGACAAATGTTATATAGAGACCCTTGTTCTGCTCTCTACATTTCTCTTGCAGTTGTCTAAGGGCAAATACCATATCTGAATGTTGCTGTCCTTGAGCAAGCAGGGATCACCAGCATTGAGGCCATGATATTGAGAACACAGCTGCGCTGGGCAGGGCACGTTTCTAGGGTGGACGACCATCGCCTCCCAAAAATACTACTCTACGGTGAACTCGCCACTGGTCAGCGTAAGAGGGGAGCTCCAAAAAAGTGATAGAAGGACTCCCTGAAGCAACATCTCAGGCTCGGCCAAATTTATCACCAACAATGGTCCACCCTGGCCTCACATCGGGAGGCTTGGAGACGCACTATCCACAATGCTGCAGCCTTATTTGAGAACTCACGCCGAACAAGTCTTGAAGAGAAATGACAATGCAGAAAGAATCACAACCCGGAAACATCACCCAAGGAGACCTTCTGCTGTGCTTTCTGCAACCAGACTTGTTTATCTCGGATTGGCCTTTTTAGTCATCCGTGTGCTTGCAAAAAGCATGGGATCAGTCCTTCCTGAATTTTTGTTTGCGAAGAAAAGCCAGAGAGAGAGAGAGAGAGAGAGACTCTTGAATCATAGAATCATAGAAACATAGAGTTGGAAGAGACCTCAAGAGCCATCCAGTCCAACCCCCTGCCATGCAGGAATACACAATCAAATTATTCCCAACAGATGGCCATCCAACCTCTGTTTAAAAACCTCCAAAGAAGGAGACTCCACCGCACTACGAGGCACTGCATTCCACTTCCAAACAGCTCTCACTGTCAGGAAGTTCTTCCTAATGTTTAGGTGGAATCTCTTTTCCTGTAGTTTGAACCCACTGCTCCATGTCCTAGTCTATGGAGCAGCAGAAAACAAGGCTGCTCCATCTTCAGTAAGACATCCCTTCAAATATTTAAACATGGCTATCATGTCCCCTCTCATTTCTCCCTGTTGAAATTCATTTTGTTAATTTTGGCCCAGCTTTCTAATCTGTTGAGGTCATTTTGGATTCTGATCCTGTCTTCTTGGACTATGTTTATTTGTTTATTTGCATGCACAAGCAAATAGAAGGAAAAAACCCTCAGTGCCTCAGCTACGTGGCTGGAAATAGTACAACGTATAGGACATCCGATCATTGTAGGGTTCCCTTTTACTCTGACACAATTGGACAAGCCCCAGTGTGTGTGGCAATTATGGGTCTGCTCTGAATCCATGAAATCCACCACGGCTACCAGGTAGGCGTGGGGTTTCCTGCCAGTGTAGACAAGCCCTAGGACACAGACCAATGGATTCTCTCTCTCTGGCTTTTCTTCACAAACAAAGATTCAGGAAGGACTCATCCCGCGCTTTCTGCAAGCGCGCTGATGACTAAAAAGGCCAATCCGAGATAAACAAGTCCGGTTGCAGAAAGCACAGCAGAAGGTCTCCTTGGGTGATGTTTTTGGGTTGTGACTCTTTCTGCGTTGCCATTTCTCTTCAAGACTTGTTCGTCGTGAGTTCTCAAATAAGGCTGCAGCATTGTGGATAGTGCGTCTCCATGCCTCCAGATGTGAGGCCAGGAAGGACAATTGTTGGTGATCAATTTGGCCAAGCCTGAGATGTTGTTTCAGGGAGTCATTGTATCACTTTTTTGGAGCGCCCCTCTTATGCTGACCCGTGGCGAGTTCACCGTAGAGTAGTATTTTTGGGAGGCGATGGTCCTCCATCCTAGAAACGTGCCCTGCCCAGCGCAGCTGTGTTCTCAATATCATGGCCTCAATGCTGGTGATCCCTGCTTGCTCAAGGATTCAAATTACAAGGAAAGAGACTCTGCCTAAATATAAGGAAGGACTCAGGGAGTGGCAGGGTGGACTCTCTTTCATTGGAGGTCTTTAAACAGAAGCATCTTCCAGGAGTGCTGTAGTTGTGCATTCCTGCATGACAGAAAGGGAGTTGGACTACATGTCACTTGTGGTCCTCTCCAGCTCTAAAGACTCTATGATTCCTAGTTCGGTTAAAAGAAAAAGAGCCCTTGTTTTTCATTTCAGGTGTCAAGATCCTCCACAGGACTAGTGCAGACAGGTCTGGAGGTGAAGCCACTGGGACTCCTCAACTAAAAATGAAGCAGAACAATGAGGTTTGTTCTGCAACTGAATTTTGTTAACAAGGGAATCAGACCTGATCGTGGTAAGACATCTGAGGTACCGTAGCTTTGCTCTCACCATCTCATTTATGACGCCTTGCTGTGAGAACAGACAAATTCACACACATACACATATTCACACTAGAAAACCTGACAGCATTTCACAGTTTCAGCTCTCCCTGCTAGACATTGCCAGCATAGTGCTGCTACCTGTTACCTCAGCAACAGGAGGCTTTTAAAAAGAGCATTTCTGCCCATTCTATAACCGCGGGCTGAAAGCATCAAAAGCCTCCCTCTCTGATCGCAACTCAGTTTCACAATTTTGCAGTGTTATCCACAACCTGGTGTCATAATGGAGTGAAGGCAACTCCATAATGGAGCCAGATCGCATCTGCAAGATCACAACTACATTTCCCATCATCTGTAATACCTGGTAATGACACACCTGGGATTTAAAGTACAGCAGAGCTGAAATTTCAGGCGGCCATGCCTTTTACAAAATCAAAGAGTTATAGGATCACATCAGGCATCAAGGGAAGTAACAGTGCCACTCTATTCTGCTTTGGTCAGACCTCACCTGGAATACTGTGTCCAGTTCTGGGCACCACAATTCAGGAAGGATATTGACAAGATGGAATGTGTTCAGAGGAGGGCGACCAAAATGGTGGGAGGTCTGGAAGCCATTATGCTCTGAGAAGCGGGTCAGGGAGCTGGGCATGTTTAGCCTGGAGAAGAGAAGGTGAAGAGGGGACATGATAGCCATGTTTAAATATTTGAAGGAAGGGGTGGGGAATGTCTGGCCCTTCAGCTGTTGTGAGAATGGAACTCACATCAGTCTTAGCAGTGTATCCAATGGTGCGAGATAATGGGAGTTATAGTCCCCAAAACATCTGGACAGCACCATATTCCCCATTCCAGTTATGGTGCATTTTATGGAAAATGAGGTATACGTAACTTTCTGCGGAAAGAGAGCTATCCCTCTTTGAAGGAAGGCCATCTTTGTAGAAAATCTTGCTCATATAAAGGGCAATTTTACTTTCAGATGCTTTTTAAAAAGAGCTCCCAGCAGCCCCAGCTAGCATAGTCAATGAGGATGATGGGCATTGTCATCTAACAACACAGCTTTCCAAACCAAGTTAAAGGGTGGAAGGAAAAGGGACTGAATTTTTTCTGACTTATAGCGGAACTACAACACACTGAACAAAATTGTTCCTTCTTTGGAATAGGATTGATTAACCAATCAAAATTTTAATTTGTTAATCCACGAAATAATCTAGGGGTGGACTATTTGGCTAGATTTGCTCCCAACCCCAGAATTTGTTGGGGGCCACCACTCAATCCCACTGCTGCATAGTCTGCCTTCCTGGTAGCAAAAATGGTTGGCTGGCATCCCATTAGTAACTTAGGCATATATAAATTCCCTTCTGTGTGTGGTTGTACTTTCTTGGCCACAGTGTAATGCCTGTATTTAGTTGAAGGTTGCAGAAGCAGAATTGCATATGCGGTGTCATTATGCATGTGGTGCCAATGCACATTGCAAATGCAAATGATCATTGTATATTGAACACATGGTGCACATACAGGTGAGCATACTGCATGGCCATTGTGCATTTCACTTTTGTTTGCACACTGAGTTGCACAGTGTTGTACAATCATTATATAACTCTGGGACTGCCAAGCTGCACTCCATCTCCTTTTTGGCCCCCTTCCAACTCTATGATTCTAGGATTCTATGAAATCAGTTGCACTATTTCACATCATTTTTCCAAATGAGAAGACTTTGAACTCATAGAATCATAGAGCTGAAAGAGACCCCCAAGGGCCATCCAGCCCAACCCCCTGCCCTATAGGAAGATACAATCAAAGCACTCCTGAAAGATGGTCATCCAGCCTCTGTTTAAAAGCCTCCAAAGAAGGAGACTCCACCACACTCCCAGGCAGCAGTGTATTCCACTGTCAAATAGCTCTTAATGTCAGGAAGTTCTTCCTCATGTTTAGGTAGAATCTCTTTTCCTGGAGTCTGAACCCATTGCTCCGTGTCCTAGTCTCTGGAGCAGCAGAAAACAAGCTTGCTCCCTCTTCAATAGGACATCACTTCAAATATTTAAACATGGCTATCATATCCCCTCTTAACCTTCTCTTGTCCAGACTAAACATACTCAGCTCCCTAAGCCGCTCCTCATAGGGCATAATGGCTTCCAGACCTCCCATCATTTTGGTCACCCTCCTCTGGACACATTCCAGCTTGTCAATATCCTTTTTGAACTGTGCTGCCCAGAACTGGACACAGTATTCCAAATGAGATCTGACCAAAGCAAAATAGAGTGGTATTATGACTTCCCTCGATCCAGGCACTATAGTCCTATTGATGAAACCTAGAATTACATTGGCGATTCTACTCCTTCCAGTTTCATTTTTTCTTTTTACTTTGACAGACTGTGTGCCACCCAGCCCCCAAGGCAGAAAATTGGCCCCTGTACCTCCCGCAGTTGCCCAC
Organism: Gambelia wislizenii; assembly: GCA_030847615.1. Classification (NCBI taxonomy): domain Eukaryota; kingdom Metazoa; phylum Chordata; class Lepidosauria; order Squamata; family Crotaphytidae; genus Gambelia; species Gambelia wislizenii. Next base: position 493,913,037 of record JAUMIR010000001.1, on the reverse strand, counting down.
CCCCTGCTCTATAGTGAGTCAAACAGCAACAAGGAAGGTTAGAAATGGGGTCCGTGAGTGGCCGAGAGTGAGCTGCCGCAATTGAGAAGATTAAGGGCTTGGTGGTAAGTTAATTTGTGCAAATGCTGGAAACGACTCTCCGTCCACCATCCCTTTCTTTCCTATGCTGTTTTCATGACTGGCATCCTGGCTGTTCCCCAAAATCCCATTCTGCCAACACTTTCACAGCTTTCAGATGAGGGAGGCAGAAGAATCTGACATGCCTGGGGAGGTATGTGCGAGAGAGAAAGATCCTGAGAAAGAAGAACCCTAAAAGCCTTTGGATACATGCCCATCAAGGGGTCCTATTTTGGGTTAGGGACAGGGGTATGGCAGTGGAGATTTCTGAAAGGCAGGGCTAGAGCTGACCTACGACCTTTTGCTGCCTGAGGCAGAGCAGCAGATAGCCCATCCATGCAATTCATTCTACCTGAAGCCAGCTTACATTATTTTGGTACTCTGGCAGCAAAGCTACAATGACAATATATTAAATATAATAATGATGCCATTCTGGGGACCATAGGACTGGAGCCTAGATTGCAAAAAATAACATGAGATGCATAACTTTAAAATGGGCAATGAATATAAATCTCCTTGAATGTTTTATAGAAATGTAAAAATGAGGAGGGGGAGAGATTGTAATGAAATAATGACATTTTTATAACAGTTTAATGCAACACTTGCCCCATGCAAATAAAAATATTTATGTAGTGGGCAATAAAGACATTGAAATAGTTCACAATTTTCTATACCGTGGATATTAATCAAAACGGAGAATGTAGTTAAGAAATCAGAAGACTGACTTGGAAGGAACTAGATAAGATCCTCAAGTGTATAGATATATCATTAAATATCCAAGCCAGCATCACCCAGGGCATTGTATTTCTGATTTCTTTGTATGGTTGTGAAGAAAGCTGATAGGAAGAAAAATCAACTCATCTGAAAGGCGGTGCTGGAGAAGAGTTCTGTGGATACTGTGGGCTGCTAAAAAGACAAATGAATGGGTCCTAGAGCAAATCAGGCCTGGACTCTCCTTAGATACCTAGATGACTAAACTGAGGCAGTCATACTTTGGCCATATCATGAGAGGGTGTGATGCACTTTGAGTCTTTTGGTTGGCCCAATAAAACTATCACCACTTAGGGCTGCCAGAGTGAAAATGGAGACGACTCCTGTGGTTTCCAAACTTTGGTCCTCCAGGTGTTTTGGACTTCAGCTCCCAGAATTCCTGACCATTGGACAAGCTGGCTGGGGTTTCTGGGAGCTGAAGTCCAAAACACCTGGGAGGCCCAAAGTTTGGAAACCACTGCTCTAATGGTTGTGTGGAAGAAGAAAATTCAGCAAGGTGCAACAAGCAACATCTGCTGAAATTCCATCTTCTACACAACCATTAATGAAACAAAAGCCCTCTCCAGTTTTGAATTGGGAACTCATCACCACAATGCGTATTTTGGATAGAGTTTGCAAATACAAGCAGCAGCATTTTTTTACATAGCACTACATGCGCACTAAGATATAAGGCTGTTGAACATGGACCAAGTACCTGTCTCATGCATAGTCACAGAAATCTCTTTCACACCACACAACTCTAGCACTTTGATCTCACTTTCGCTGCCATAGTTCCATCTTAGGAGAGCATGGGATTTGTAGTTTAGTGACGTACTGTATCTCCCTGGCAGAGAATTCTAAATGTCTCATGAGACTACAAATCCCAGGATTCCATAGGATGGAACCATGGCAGTCAAAGTGAGATCAAAGTGCTGATGTTGTGTAGAACGAAGCAGGCTTCATTGCACTCAGGCAGCTGGGTTTGCATGTAAGACTGCAAAGTGCAGATGTGTGGTTCCTTTGCAGTTGTTTGGCTGAGGGGGGGGGCAGTGGAAGGTTACAGGAGGACCACAATATTTGGAAGTGGTGATATTAGCAGTGGCTGTGAGGAAGACCCTCACGTCCCTAAACCTCATGTCCTTTTCCACCTAAACATTCGGAAGAACTTCCTGACAGTAAGAGCTGTTTGGCAGTGGAATCTGCTGCCTGCGAGTGTGGTGGAGTCTCCTTCTTTGGAGGGTTTTAAGCAGAGGCTGGGTGGCCATCTGTTGGGTGTGCTTTGATGGTGTCTTCCTTCATGGCAAGGGGTTGGACTGGATGGCCCTTGTGGTCTCTTCCAACTCTATGATTTATGATTCCCTTGCATCCTTGTAAAACCCCTTCCTCCCATGCTAAAACCAAGGGCCAGGTTTAGCTCAGAGCTTAGAAATTGTCCCTTTTTGGTATTACAGTACAATTCCCACAACCCCCCAACCAGCATGTGGGAGTTGTTGTCCCCAAAAATGAACGTTTCCAGGCTTTGGTTTTGCACTGTCTGTGACATCCCGGTCCAAGCCCCTGGGGAGACCAGAAAACCCTTCAAACTCACTCCACCACCATCACCACCACCATAATTTCATTTGTACCCCACACTTTCCCCTGCCAAATAAATAAAAGCGATACCAAGCAGGATCTTGTAAACTCCCCCATCCCCGTAAGAGAATTAGCGTGTTTGACTTCAAGAGATGGAGCTCAACATCTTTTGCTCAGGTCAATGGTCCCCAAGCTTGGGTCCCTAGCAGTCACTGTTCTGCAACTCTCATAATCCCTCACTGCTCCAGCCTGCCTGCACGGACTCCTGTGGCAGCCATGACAGCAGCATGTCCTGAACATGTGCGGTAGCCATGAATGCTCAGACCACTCAGCACATTGGTCCACAGCATTTGCTATGGCTGGGAAATCACCTTTCCCTCTTCTTCAGCACTTTAATGGAGAAGGCCTGGTTAATTCAGTGAGCTCTGCCTTGAATCCTCCACCATACAGCTTCAACAGATGATATTACGAGAGCAAGAGAAACGCTTTGCCCTAAACACTTTATTGCCCTTAGCATAATCTTATATCTCTCTGTCATGTCTCACAGGATGATTCAGTGCATAAATCATTAAAGCAATGAATAAGGAAGGGACAGAAGAAGCTTTCATCAAAACCAAAATGCACTAAAGTTAACTTAATACACGGTGTACCCACATCACACAGCACTTTGGCACCACTTTAACTGCTACATATTCTCGAACGGTCCTGATTTGGCAGGAACAGTCCCAATTAATTCTCTGCCATCCCACTTTTTCAACCGCTTTTAAAATGTCCCAATTTTTCCTCTCCTCTTCCTGGTTTTCTCCTTTGTCCTCATCTTACTGCAAACTGAGTTCAAAGTGCAAATGGAGTTTGTAATCTATTAACTCAGCAGGGGGGACAGCAGAGGAGGGGACACTTCCTTGCCCTTCCCTGTAGGCTCAGGCAAAAGCAAACTGCTAGCGACCTTTACCAGGTTGTATGTTCTTCCACACGAATAACTTCCCCTTTTGACCACCATCTTGCCCTGTTGACCACATTCTGGTCAACATTTCATCTGTGAAATGTTGGAGGGGATGCTGACATGGCTCCATCCAACAGAATCCTGGGATTTGTAGTTTGGGAAGGGTGGTAGAATTCTCTGCCAGACAATTCCCATGCTGTAATTGAGGAGAGTTAACTTGAAAGCAGAGAATTGTCCACATTTCTCACCAAAGTCCATATGGAGCTGTGGCATTTAAAGCCAGAGCCAACTGCTATAATTACATAGTATGGATACCCTCACAGGCTTGGAATCAAAAGCAGGCATGATAGGTGTTGTGATAAGAGAGGACATGATAGCCATGTTTAAATATTTGAAGGGATGTCACACTGAGGATGGAGCAAGCTTGTTTTCTGCAAAACGTCAGAAAGAAACTCTTCCAGAACACGGCCTCACAGTCTGGAAAAAAACCCAAGGAAAATCTATGGATGCCGGCCGTGAAAGCCATCGACTTCACACTGACGTTAACATTAGCTGCAGGAGGTTAATACACCAATTAATTGTTACAGATTAAGTCTCCCTTATATGAAATGCTTGGGACCAGAGGTATTTTGGATTTTGCATATACATAACTAGATATCTTGGAGATGGGACCCAAGTCAAAATACAAAATTCATTTATGTTTCATATACACCTTATACACATAGCCTGAAGGTAATTTCATACAGAATATTTTTAAATAATTTTGTGCATGAAACAAAGTTTGTGTACCTTCAACCATCAGAAAGGAAAGATATCACTATTTCAGCCACTCATGTGGACAATTTTGAAATATTCTGAATTTTTAAATTCCAGATAAGGGAGACTCAGCCTAGATTCTTTTGAAATGATCAAACCTTTAACAAGTAGGAAAATGACCCCAAAGCCCAAAAAACTCCCCAATGATACTAAAATTATTTCTTTTTGAAGTCATGAATAAAACATTGCTTGTGACACCCCATACCATTCAGTGTCAGTTTTAATGCTCACTCCCAAAAAAGGAGATGGATATGCCCTTGTTACCCCTACTCCAATATAGTATATAACAGCTAGCATCACTTGTTTTCACATCTTATTTCTGTGCATGCCTCACACTGTAGAAAAAGCCCTCCTGTTCAGATGGATCTTGGCTGCTCAAAGTTCATAGAATCATAGAGTTGGAAGAGGCCACAAGGGCCGTCTAGTCCAACCCCCTGCCATGCAGGAATAGCCAATCAAAGCACGCCTGACAGATGGCCATCCAGCCTCTATTTAAAAACCTCCAAAGAAGGAGACTCTACCACACTCCTAGGCAGCAGATTCCACTGTCAGGTAGCCCTTATGCTCAGGAAGTTCTTCCTAATGTTTAGGTGGGATCTCTTTTCCTGGAGTTTGAGTCCATTGCTTCGTGTCCTAGTCTCTGGAGCAGCAGAAAACAAGCTTGTTTCATCCTCACTATGACATCCCTTCAATATTTAAACATGGCTATCATGTCCCCTCTTAACATTTTCTCCTCCAGGCTAAATATACCCAGCTCCCTAAGTCTTTCCTCATAAGGCATGGTTTCCAGACCTTTCACCATTTTAGTCACGCTCCAATTGGTCAATATCCTTTCTGAATTGTGGTGCCCAGAACTGGGCACAGTATTCTAGGTGAGGTCTGACCAAGGCAGAATGGAGTGGCACTATTACTTCCCTTGATCTAGACACTATACGCCTATTGATGCAGCCTACAATTGCATTGGCTTTTTAAGCTGCCGCATCACACTGCTGATTCATGTAGTGTGTGGTCCACCAAAACTTCTAGAACCCTTTTGCATGTACTGCTGTCAAGCCAGGTGTCACCCATCCTATACCTGTGCTTTTCATTTTTACTGCCCAAGTGGAGTATCCTACATTTCTCCCTGTTGAAATTCATTTTGTTAGTTTTGGCCCAGCTTTATAATCTGTTAAGGTCACATTGAATTCTGGTCCTGTCATTTGTGGAATTAGCTATTCCTCCTAATTTGGTGTCATCTGTAAATTTGACAAGCATGCCCTCTACTCCCTCATCCAAGTCATTGATAAAGATGTTGGATAGCACTGGGCCCAGGACAGAACCCTCTAGCACCCCGCTGATTCAATGTATTCTCATCCACAGAGATGGTTCCTTTTTTGAAAGCCTGATCACTAAGGGGTGGTTTGATGGACTTGACAACGACACAGTAGCTACACTTCATCTGGAAGTTCTGCCTGCAGAAGCTTTACTGAAATGAAGGAGACCTGTTCAAAGATGCCATAGTCCCTAAGGCTGCCAGCTCTCAGGGCTTGGAACCTTTTCTTCAGTCCTCAGGGCAAGGGGAGGAATCTCAGGGCAAGAGCGCTGCCTTCAGAGGTGTGTGTGTCCATGCATGCATGCATTGTTGTTGTGTTTCTTCAAGTCATTTCCAATTTATGGTGACCCTAAGGCAGTGGTTCTCAACCTGTGGGTCCCCAGATATTGTTGGACTACAGTTCCCAGGAGACCTCTGAGGTCTCACCTTGACAGCCATTAGTGAGGCTGTAGGATTGAACTCACAGCCTCACTAATGACTGGGAGGACCACCTGGCTGTCAAGGTGAGACCTCAGAGGGATCCTGGGAACTGTAGTCCAAGAACATCTGGAGACCCACAGGTTGAGAACCACTGCCCTAAGGCAAATCTATCACTGGGTTTTCTTGGCAAGATTTGTTCGGAAGGGGGTTTTCCTTGGCCTTTCTCTGAGGTTGAGAGAGTGTGATTTGCCCAAGATCACCCAGTGAGTTTCCATGGCTGAGTGGGGATTTGAACCCTGGCCTCCAGAGTCACAATATCTATATTTTCTTCCTTTGTTACACTGTATGTTCTTTATTTGAATGGCAAAGTCAGGATCATCCCTGCCTTAGCATTTCTAATTTCTGTGTATGGATATGAAAGCTGGACAGTGAAGAAAGCTGTCAGGGGAAAAAAAAAACCCAAGTCATTATGAATTTTATATGTGAATGTTAAATGGTTTAAAAGGTTTTTAAAATAACACACACACACACTAATGTTTTGTGTGTGTCTTTTTATCTGTACTGTTTTAATTATTTTCAAGTGGCTGCAAGTCCCATTGTTTAGAAAAGGGTTGGATATGAATAAAAACAACAATTTGAAATGTGGTCCTAGAGGAATGTTCTGCAGATCCCATGGGCTGCCAAAAAGATCAATAAATGGGACCAGGGTTGGTGTCACCCAGTGCAGTAACTCACAATTTCATCTCCATGCACCTCCTCTCGTACCAGACCATACAGAATCTTTGGTGATGTCTTTTGTGCTAGTGTTACTTGTAAATATTAATTCCCATACATCACTGAATGTAATGACAATAGTAGAGACAGAACTAGCAAAATTAAAACTACACCTTTAAATTACAATAGCAGGGATATTTTTCTAAAAATTAATACATTTCTGTTGAAACTGCACAGATATTTTATAGACCGTCACTCTGGTGTCACCCCCTTTAGACGGTGTCGCCTGGTGCGGTGTGCACCCACAGCACCCTCAGCGATGCCACTGAATGGGCCCGAGCACAAAGCAAACCTGAACTCTAGAAGCCAAAAAATGATTAAACTGAGGCTATTAAACTTTAAGCATATCCTAAGACGTAAGATTTTCAGACAACACTGTTATAGTGTTACTATTCCACTTTATTTGCTATGGCTGCCTCCTGTGGAATCCTGGGATTTGCAGTTTAGGGTTGGGCATTGAGCATTCTCAGCCAGAGAGCTCTTAGGCCTCACTAAACTACAAACCCCAGAATTCCACAGGAGGAAGCCAGAGCAGTTAAAGTGGAATAGTAACACTATAACAGTGTAGTCTGAAAATATGAGAGCCAGTGTGGTGTATTAGTTCGAGCATTGGACTATGACTCTGGAGACCAGGGTTCGAATCCCCACTCAGCCATGGAAACTTATTGGGTGATCTTGGGCAAGTCACATTCTCTCAGCTTCAGAGGAAGGCAAAGGCAAACTCACTCTGAACAAATCTCACCAAGAAAACCCTGTAATAGGTTTGACTTAGGGTTGCTGTAAGTTGGAAACAACTTGAAGGCACACGACAACAACATATCATAAGACAACATGACTCATTGGAAGAGACGATAACACCTGGTAAATTGGAAGGCAGTTAGAAAAAAGGAAGATCACATTCTAGGATATTCCAGAAAGTGTTGGCAATGAGTTTGTAAGAACTTTGTATCCACCGGTTCCCGCTTCCTAGGCCTGAAAACACCCAGGACTCATCTATAGGAGCCCCTAAAAAATGGAGTGGCCCACAGTAATGGCATTTCACAGTAGTTGTGACTTGTCCTAATGGGGTTATTTGCCCCCATAAGCTTTGCATGTTCATGGCAGCCGAGAGTGAATTAACTGAGATTTTACCTACCATAATCTTCTGCTGCCAAACTTAAAAAACCCAACATTTTCAACTGTGCACACTGCAGCGATATTTTGCCTTTGCAATAAAAAGGTAAAGAAACAACACCCCATTTTTCTCGCCTTAGCACTCACTCGCTAAGGCGAAAATCAAACATGGCAGCGCTGGGCACTTGCCCTGTTAGCAAGCCTACCCCCTGCATGCATCCGGCCAATCAGCTTTGCTGACAGAGGATGGAGCAAGCTTGTTTCCTGCTGCTCCAGAGACTAGGACACGGAGCAATGGATTCAAGCTACAGGAAAAGAGATACCACCTAAACATTAGGAAGAACTTCCTGGCAGTAAGAGCTGTTCAGAAGTGGAATGCACTGCCTTGGAGGGAGGTGGAGTCTCCTTCTTTGGAAGTCTTTAAACAGAGGCTGGAGGGCCATCTGTCAGGAATACTTTGTGTTTTCCTGCATGGCAGGGGGCTGGACTGGATGGCCCTTGGGGTCTCTTCCAACTCTATGATTCTACAAAAGCTGCCATTTATCTGATCAGACATAAGCCAATATAGCTCTGTGCCAACTACAGTAGGGCTGGGTAGCTGGGGTCCAGTTTTCTGCACCTGGGGACCCCCCCCCCAGGGATGCACGGACTGCCCAGTGGCCCCACCCCCCAAACAAAACTGGAAGGAGCCCATGCTGCAGAAATAATCCAGTTTGATACTACTTTAACTGTCATGGCTCAGTGCTATGGAATCCTGGGATTTGTAGTTTGTTGTGGCACCAGAGCTCTTTGACAGAGAAGGTGAAACATCTCACAAAACTACAAATCCCAACTGTCATATTGGGGTTTCACCAGCAACAGTTCAGCATTTGTGCAAATAAGGAAACCATTTCAACCTTGTAGTGGTGTTTCCACTGAGTGTAAATTCGTCTCTCTCTCTCTCTCTCTCTCTCTCTCTCTCACACACACACACACACACACACATCCATTTGGCTACAAGCACATCACTCCTGGCAGACAGAAAAGCTTCCACATGGAACCGAACGTAACTCTAATTTTTTTTGGCTGTGTCAATCCGCTCCAGCTGGGTAATTATTATTATTATTATTTCTGGAGAAGTTACAACGGAGACCATCTCGCACAGCTAAGCCAAGTTACTATGGCAACTACACGAGCTGAGTGGGTGGATTTTGGTGTGTGTGTGTGTGTGTGTGTGAGAGAGAGAGAGAGAGAGAGAGAGAGAAAGTCATTTATTTATTTATTTATTAGCTCCCTGAAGAAGTGATGCCTCAACCAACCACATTTTTAATTACTTTGAAACAGAAATCTCAGCCACACTAGATATGCTGAAATGGGCACAAGCCCCCATTCTCCAAAGATCACACTCCCAAACAATGAACAAGAATAGCTGTAATATTTGGGCACTTCTAAGCCTGTTATTTTGAAAGGGCAAAGGGGAGGCAGGGAGAGCAACATATCCCCCTGCCCCAATTTCTGCCTTCTGGAATAAAGCTCGGCAGAACTGAGTTTTGGAATCCAATTAATAAGGCTTTATAAATAGCTCAGAAAGAAGACCTCGGCGGGCATCCCGTTCATGACTTACAAGTACCACTACAGGTGTGCAGCTATAGGGGTGGGGCAGGGCAAAATGGGGGTTCTGCCTACCAAATAAAAAAATCTACCCCCTCCAAAAAAGGATTCCTTCAGTCCCCAAATCTCTAGTATTGCAAAAACTTAAAATTTGAATTGGGCATTTAGCAATAGAGCTTCAAGATTTCCCCCCCACAAAAAAAGGCAAGGGATACCAAGGGAACGCAAACACAGCAAACATAAGAGTTCTAGGTGTAAATGATTCTCAGCATCACTCTGTGATGTTAGAAAATTGGGGATTGAAGAAAAATTTCATGGTGAATGCAGAGATTCAAGAATTCATGCAGAATTCTTCTTGCAGGGCCATGCCCTCATTCTGTCTCCCTGTAGCTACACCTCAGAGCCGGTGTGGTGTAGTGGTTTCAGTGTTGGAATACATCTCTGGACACCAGGGGCTTGTCTACACTGGCCAGAATAGGCTGCCTTCCGAATGGAGTGTTTTGTCTCCGGAGCTGGCCTAGACCCCCACCCTGGTTACTGTGACGAAATGGGCAGAAGTCTGCATGTACACGCCTACCGGTATGGGCAGTCTCCTCCAACGCTGTTGTATGTCACACTCACTGAAGCTGGGAAGAAGGCCCCCTCAGCATGTGTTTAAGGCTGGTCACATGCAGGGGGCCTTGATCACATGCTGGGGGTCTCCTTCCCAGCTTCAGAATGACACCAACATTGTTGCTGTCCTCGTCATCCGGAGATGCAACCTGGCATGCAGGTACGGATTCCTGCGTTCTCGTGCTGGACCTATCCAGGTTTCCCCGTATGACATAGGTTTTCCTGGGGGTTATTTTGAAATGTTTTCATAGAATCATAGAATTGTAGAGTTGGAAGAGACCACGAGGGCCATCCAGTCCAACCCCCTGCCACGCAGGAAATCACAATCAAAGCATCCCCGACAGATGGCCATCCAGCCTGTTTAAAGACCTCCAAGGAAGGAGACCCCCCCCACGCTCCGAGAGAGTGTGTTGCACTACCGAACAGCTCTTACTGTTAAAAAGTTCCTCCTAATGTTGAGGTGGAATCTCTGTTCCTGGAGCTTGCATCCATTGCTCCGTGTTCTAGTCTCTGGAGCAGCAGAAAACAAGCTTGCTCCATCCTCAGTGTGACACCCCTTCAAATACTTAAACAGGGCTATCATATCGCCCCTTATCCATCTTTTTTCCAGGCTAAACATACCCAGCTCCCTAAGTCTCTCCTCATAAGGCATGGTTTCCAGACTTTTCACCATTTTAGTCACCCTCCTCTGGACACACTCCAATTTGTCAATATCCTTTTTGAATTGTGGTGCTCAGAACTGGACATCATATTTTAGGTGAGGTCTGACCAAGGCAGAATAGAGTGGCACTATTACTTCCCTTGATCTAAACACTACACTTCTATTGATGCAGCCCAAAATCGCATTGACCTTTTTAGCTGCTGCATCACACTGTTGACTCATGTTCAACTTGTGGTCTACTAGGACTCCTAGATCCCTTTCGCACGTAGTCTCATTCAGCCAGGTCTCCCCCATCCTATATCTATGCATTTCGTTTTTTCCACCCTAAGTGCAGTACCTTACATTTCTCCATATTGAATTTCATTTTGTTAGCTTTGGCCCAGCTCTCCAGTCTATCCAGGTCATTTTGAATTTTGATCCTGTCCTCTAGGGTATTAGCTACTCCTCCTAATTTGGTGTCATTTGCAAATTTGATAAATATGCCCCTAATTCTATCATCCAAGTCATTGGTAAAGATGTTGAATAGCACTTTTAAAAGGGTTTACCCTGGCTTCCCCCCAGCTTTGCCCTGGATGTCATCAGGACTGTCCAGAGAAGCAAATTAGGACAAGAAAAAAAGAAGAGGTAAATTGCCCATCTAAACAAGCCCCAGGATTCAAATCCTTGCTTAGTCATGGAAACCAACTGGATAACCTTGGGCAAGTCACACTCTCTCAGCCTCAGAGGAAGGCAAAGGCAACTCCCCCTGAACAAATCTTGCCAAGGAAACCCCATGATAGGGTCACCTTAAGGTCGCCAAGTTGGAAATGACTTGAAGGTACACAACAACAGCTATACCTCTGAGTAACTGGACAATTTTGTCCCGTGTGGAAGGCTGAAGGTAGCCAAAGGAGAGTTTCACACCTGGTGCCATTGCACATTCTGCACCATTGCACTTTGCACATGCAGGGGGGGATAGTGCATTGCACAGGCAGATGTGCATCACACACTGTAATCACAGTGGTCATGCAACAACATGAGTGTAAAGCCACCCTCCATTTCCTCAATGTAGGGTCTCAGCCATATTGCAAATGGTTGTGATTTTGTGAAGCTGTGTTTTTTAAAAGATGTCATGCTGCATTAAAAAACAACAACAACACAGGATACAATGGTAAGGTTACACGAGTTAACAAACTCATGCACAAGTTCCTGGAAGAACCAGATCAATATAGGCACCAGTTATGTCAAGAAAAGCTGGATTCTGTAACTGTTTGTGCAGACTTCAGATCTAGATGGTTGCATGGGTAAGTCTGAGTGGCAGCCAAAACAAAGAGGCCATTTCAAGCCTGACCAATATCTGAGGGGAGAAATGTTCATCATCTGTCATTTCTTTCCATAAAGGCTTGCACCTTAATCAATTAGATAGCCTTTAAGGAGGGGTGGGAGATTTTGGTGGCTCTGAGGTGTGTTGAATTTTCTGCAACATGGGTTGGTAAAAATGCCACAGCCTTTTTTTTTTTTTTTTAAAAAGCACATTCAAAAAAGTATTTTTTTAAAATGTTAAACATAGCAGGGGGCTGCAGCCTATTTAAAAGGTGAATAGCTACTTAGGGAGGCAATTCACCCTTTTACAATGAATGGTGTGTTCTAATGGGGGAGTGGGGGGCTACAGAAACAGCCTTAGAGGACTACACCAGGACTGCATGCCTTCCAACTGTCCCGATTTGTAGGCAGTCCCAATTAATCCTCTGCTATCCCATTTTTCCAGCAGCTTTTAAAATATCCCCATTTCTCTCTCCCACCTTCCCCCTGTGTCCTCAGCTGACTTCAGGTGCTGCAAACTGAGTTCAAAGTGCAAAAGTAGTTTGAACTCAACTAACTCAGCAGAGGAGAGAAAGGGGCAGAATATTCCCCCTCCCAGTAGGCTCAGGAAAAAGCAAACTGCTGCAGCCTCTCCCAGCTTGACTTTTCCTCCTCATGAATAAATTTTGCCATCTTGACCACACTCTGACATGGCTTGCCCACACACGTCCTGGTTTTCATCCGGGAAATGTGAAGGGTAAGAGATTGCATTTTACCCATCAGTGTTTTAAGTTTCCTTAAAATCCACTGTCTATACCCAGGCTTAGGCACACAGCAGCCTTAAGGAGTGGAAGCATGCATATCCATGAGAAATGAAAGCTGACATGCTCAGCAAGCTCCCATTGTGTGCTCAGATTTCTCTCCATGTGGGCAGGGTGATCATAGAACACACGCAGCATGAGAAAGACTGTCAGCTCTCCTGGACTCATGGGAAAACAGCCGGGGGGAAAATAAATACCCTGAAATGAAATTAGAACAAGCACATAGCAAATTACGAAGCTGGGGAGTTCAGCTTCTCCCCAAAGGGAGAGGAGGCCATGTTAGGGTGATGGCAACTGGAAGGTTCAATCCGGAGCACTCTGGATACCAGGCAGTGTGTTGCATCTAGAGACAGAGACAGACCCAACACAATTATAAACCATTGCTGGAGCCCACGGAGATTTCTGATTGTGAGGCTGGCTGGCTGTAGGGGAAGGTGCAAAATGCTGACTATTAAAAGAAGGAGAAGAAACAACTGGCTACAGGCTTTGCAAATCTTTGCAAATTTATTCTCCGCTTCAAGAATGAACCATTATACCAGTGGTTCTTAACCTGTGATTCAGGGACCACCAGGGGTCTGCAATGTCCTCACAGGGGGTCTAGGAAGGCTTGAAGGCTGCACCTCTTCCGTGCAGTAAACTGGCCATGTGACGGGAGCCAAGGCAAAGGCTGGCTGGCTTGGCCTGCACATTGCCATTCAGTCTACTTCAACAACAAACTTGCAGGAAGAAGCAGGAGAAAAGTCCTCCCTCCCCTTCCAGTGCCTCTGAGGGAAGGTTTAATGGATAGTGTAATCCTGTTGTTGTTATTATTTGTTATTATTATTATTAGGGTTTTTAATCTTAAATTAAGTCTTGGGGGTCCATGGGAACAAAAGATATTTAAAGGGGGTCCCTGGTAAAGAAAAGATTAAGAGCCACTGCATTATACTAATTTTCTCCTCACTGTGAGAAAGCCCTTGAAATGTGAAGTCGAAGGCTTTCTTGGCCGGCATCCATATGTTTTCTGCATTTTTTTCCCGGGATGTGAGGGTGTGTTTTGGAAGTTTATTCCTGACGTTTCACCTGCAGCCCAGAAAAAGCCCACAGAAAACCTAAAGCCCTTGAAAGCTGCATTGTTTTCAAGGTCTATTTTTAGTTTGGGGCTTACGCTTTAAAAATAAAATAAAAATGCAGCTTTTTTTTTTTTTTTTTAGCACACAAAGCTTCATTTTTCTGCACAGAAATGTTCTTTCCTGCATAGCAAATTGTGTTTTCTGAGCAGGACGCTTGCTTTCTGCACAGAAAATGCTGTTCTTTTATGCAAAATTCCCCATGTGTGCTTTCTGCACGTAAGAAGTCCGGAAGTGTTAAGATCTTGTCTATCCCATATTTTCCCTCTCAGGATTTCTTGATGTTCAAGAAACCCATTCTAGTGGGACACTAGGAAGTCAGGGTGCAACACCATGCAGGCACATGATTCTTCTTTTTTCCAGAGAATTGCTTTTTAAAAACAGTTTGTAAGCTGCTCTGATAGCCTTGTGGCTGAAGAGCAGGGTATAAATAACTACGGTAATACATTAAAAAAAAAGAGAGGTTTTCCCTGAGCTTGAGTCTCTCTGGCTTTTCTTCGCGAATCAAGATTCAGGAAGGACTCATCCTGTGCTTTCTGCAAGTGCACTGATGACTAAAAAGGCCAATCCGAGATAAACAAATCCGGTTGCAGAAATCACAGCAGAAGGTCTCCTTGGGTGATGTTTCCGGGAAGTGATTCTTTCTGCGTTGTCATTTCTCTTCAAGACTTGTTCGGCGTGAGTTCTCAAATAAGGCTGCAGCATTGTGGATAGTGTGTCTCCATGCCTCCCGATGTGAGGCCAGGGCGGACCATTGTTGGTGATCAATTTGGCCGAGCCTGAGGTTTTGTTTCAGGGAGTCCTTGTATCGCTTTTTTGGAGAGCCCCGCTTACGCTGACCCATGGCAAGTTCACCATAGAGTACTATTTTGGGAAGGCGATGGTCCTCCATCCTAGAAATGTGCCCTGCCCAGCGCAGCTGTGTTCTCAATATCATGGCCTCAATGCTGGTGATCTCTGCTTGCTCAAGGACAGCAACATTCGTCACATAGTCAGTCCAGTGTATATTTAGGATTGTGCGTAAACAGCGCTGATGAAAGCGTTCGAGGAGTCGTAAGTGGTGGCGATAGGTGACCCATGTTTCAGACCCATAAAGGAGAATAGACAGTACAATGGCTCTATACACACTGATTTTTGTGCTTTGCCTCAGGTGTTTATTACTCCAGACTCTTTTGTGAAGTCTTCCAAATGCACTATATGCCTTTGCTAATCTGTGATCGATCTCTTTGTCAATCTTGGTATCTGAGGAGATGATGCTTCCCAGGTAGGTGAACTGCTGAACGGACTTGAGCACAGATTTGCCGACGGCAATGTGGGGATGGTGGTGTTCGTCCTGTGGTGCAGGCTGGTAAAGAACTTCTGTTTTCTTCAGGTTGACTTCTAGCCCAAACAGCTCTGCAGCTGTTACAAAGCAGGATGTTAGGCGCTGCAGAGCTGCTTCTGTGTGGGCAACAAGGGCATCACCATCAGCGAAGAGCAGCTCACGGACTAGATAGTTTAGAGCCTTAGGGCAAGCCCTCAGACGGCTTACGTTAAACAAGCTACCATCAGTACGGTAGCGTATATAGATGCCATCGTCTTCTTCAAGCTTTGCCGTAGCGCTTTGGAGGATCAGTAGCTTGAGTAGTGCCTGGGTAAAACGCTGGGTGTGAGGGTGGCATAATGTCGACACACTATGCCAGCTTACCTTTACAAACTAGGTAATAGGAAGGAAAAGGCTGTAGGGTCAGTAGCCCTGAAAGAAGTAAATAAAAAGTACATATGGTATTTATACCCCACCCTTCAGCTACAATGGCTATCAGAGTGGCTTACAAATTATTTTTAGCAATAGCAATTTACACATCTACACTGCATTAAGCAGTTTTCCAATGTGTGTTCGCTAATTGCCCCCACAAGCTGGGTACTCATTTTACCGACCTATGAAAGGATGGAAGGCTGAGTGAACCTTGGAGCCGGCTGGAATCAAACTTGCGACGTGGTGGCTTGCAGTACTGGCATTTAACCACTGTGCCACCAGGGCTCCCTGGTGTAAGTAAGGCAACCTAGTGTAAGTAAGTAAGGCAACCTGGTGTAAGTAAGGCAACCACTGTTGTAATGTTCCAGCAGGATTGCATCTTAAAATTCTACATAATGAGAGGCAAACATAAAAATAGTTTAAATACCAACAAAGAATCTATGGCTGTAAAATCCAAAATCAGAAGCAACATAAAATAGCACAAAGCAAAACTCATGGCAGTCCAAACAGAAGTGCACGGGTTTTGAAACTGAGACACTGGGACTTTGTGAGTTACTGGAAAGGGCTGGGTGAACGGAGCGGGATGATGTCAGCTGAACCTCTCTGGGAAACACAGGGTGTAGCTACAGAGTGCTGAATCTGTTCACTTCTTGTGGTTATTTCCTGTTGGTTTTGACTTAAGGGCAATTCTGTCAGTAGACCTGATCCTTCAGAGCAGGAGTGGGCAACTGTGGCAGGGGTGAATTTCACTCTTCTGCACTAGAAATCACTTCTGGTTTGGAACATGAGGGATCTTACAAAGGCCTTTC
Source organism: Gambelia wislizenii (assembly GCA_030847615.1). Lineage (NCBI taxonomy): Eukaryota > Metazoa > Chordata > Lepidosauria > Squamata > Crotaphytidae > Gambelia > Gambelia wislizenii. The sequence continues at coordinate 493,896,602 of JAUMIR010000001.1, read as the reverse complement.
TGACGGGAATCAACATTCACAGCAATGATAAGGAGATTTTATACTCCTTATTTAAGAGGGAACAATGGAGCACAGGAGCAATGGCACCAACTCCCTGGCCTGGGTATGAAGTAGCATTAAGATATGGAAGTCTGATCACCATTTAGAAAGAGCCCATTCTAATCACGCTCCGAATAAGTGCTCCCAGCACTAATTGGCACTCTTCTGAAACTGAGAGAGTAGAAAACATTTGCACAATCCACACACTTTATTCTTCCGTTTTTAAAAAAATCCCGAGCCACAAGCTATAAAGAGTTTCACCATTTCTCCTTCCTCTAAGGAGGTCAGGGTAGGTCATACCCTCCAACATTTCAAAAACGAAAGCTGGGACGCATGTGTCCAAGCGACATCAGAGTATGGTCTAGATGGGAAGAACAAACATATACTGTACTAGCTGTACCCAGCGTAACATACACCCTTATAGTTTTACATGTGGGCGGTGAGTGTCTGAGGGAGTGAGAGGAGGGAGGGGCCCTCGTGAGGCTGGGGGTGTAGATGCAGATTGAGTGGCATGAGTGGATTGTGTGGTGGAGAGGGAATTTGCATGTGGATGATGATTGGTTGAGGGGGGGAGGGGAGGGAAGGGCCCTTGTGAGGCTGGGGGTGCAGATGCTGATTGGTAGGAATGAATGATGCGGTGGAAAGGGGATTTGCATGTGGGTGGTGATTGGCTGAGGGAGGGAGGGGCCCTTGAGTGGCTGGGGGCGCAGATGCTGATTGAGTGCCAGGAGTGAATGGTGAGGTGGAGAGGGGATTTGCATGTGGGTGGCGATTGGCTGAGGGAGGGAGAGGATTGGTTGGGTACGTTTCCTAAGTGGCCAATCAGCACACTGGGAGTGGAAACATACCCAAGTGTTTTATATACAGAGATGCTAGGAGACACTGCAGCAGTTCGCTTTTGCCTGAGCGTACTAGGAAGGGACCCCTCCTCTTTTGTCCCCTACCACCGGTTGAGTTAATTGAATGCAAACATCTATCTGTTTAATTTATATGCCACCTTTCTACCCATGTTTTTATTGTGCTTCTTTTTTGTCCTGGGTGATGACTGGAGTTCTTGTGTAGGTATCTGTCCGTGTGTGTGGGTTTTCTGTAGACCGTGCAAAAAGGATCTGCGAACCCCACTACCTGGAGGACGAACTGAGGCACCTAAACTGGGCCCTATAGGCTACAGGCTAACAGTTACTCCAGATCAGACATCACAAGAGCAGCCAGACCCAGAACAAACCACAGGAATGAAGAAGAAAAACAGCCACCCAAAGGGAAGGTATTTTTACCATACATCAAAGGAGTCACAGACAGAATAGGGAAACTGATGAGGAAACACAACCTCCAAACAATCTACAGACCAACCAAGAAAATCCAAGAAATGCTACGCTCAGCGAAGGACAAAAGAGGCCCTCTCACAGCTGCAGGAGTTTACCGCATACCATGCAGCTGTGGACAAGTTTACATAGGGACCACTAAACGCAGTGTGCAAACATGAATCAAGGAACATGAGAGACACTGCAGACGGGGCCAGCCAGAAAAATCAGCAGTAGCAGAACATGTCATAAACCAACCTGGACACAAAATGTTATTTAAAAACACAGAAATTCCGGACCAGGCCATCAGCTATCATGTCAGAATGCACAAAGAAGCTGTTGAAATCCACAAACACCTGGACAACTTCAACAGGAAAGAAGAAACCTTAAAAGTAAACAAAATCTGACTGCCAGTTTTGAAAAACAATAGAATAAAGACTCAACACTTACAAAGGAATTCCTCCCAGGGACAGGGGGATTTCCAGCAGCAGTTAATGGCCCATCAACCAACCATTAGCCAAACAGACACTAATGAGCCTTGCATTTCTATACCCAGAAACTACCCTTTCAATTACACAAATTCACATATACTCCCCAACAGGGGTTCACTATATATAAACTCCACACACATTCATACCCAATGATTCTCTGAAGATGCCAGCCACAGATGCAGGTGAAGCGTCAGAAAGAAACTATTCCAGAACAAAGTCTCACAGCCCAGAAAAACCCCAAGGAAAATCTATGCATGCTGGCCGTGAAAGCCTTCGACTTCACAGCACTTGGTTGGTTTCTACTGTTTCAGGGCCCTTTCAAACTACAAAGTTGTAGTGCTATGATTCCACTTTGATTGCCATCACCCCATACTATCGAATCCTGAGATTTGTAGTTAAGGAATCTAGAATTCTCACCCAGAGAGCTCTAGTATGTCCACAAAATAAAAATCTCAGGATTCAAAGGGATGTAGCCATGGCAGTTAAAGAGGAATCATAGCATTGTAACTGTGTAGTGTGAGGGTCCCTGTGGTATCTGATATAAATCATCATCATCAATTCATCTACATACTACCATTCCCCCCCCAAAACTGGGACTCAAAGCAGCTTACAAAAATTAAAACAAATGCCTGGCTTGAAAACAGTGCATGTGAAAGGAATCTAGGTTTTAATAGACCACAAGCTGAACATGAGTCATCAGTGTGATGCGGCAGCTAAAAATGCCAATGCGATTCTAGGCTGCATTAATAGGAGTTTAGTATCTAGATCAAGGGAAGTAATAGTGTCACTCTATTCTGCTTTAGTCAGACCTCACCTGGAATACTGGGTCCAATTCTGGGCACCACAATTCAAGAAGGATGTTGACATAAAATAGTTTAAATAGTTTAATGTGGAATGTGTCTAGAGGAGGGTGACCAACATGGTAAAAGGTCTGGAAGCCATTATGCCCCATGAGGATCTGCTTAGGAAGCTGGGCATGTTTAGTCTGGAGAAGAGAAGGTGAAGTGGGGACATGATAGCCATGTTTAAATATTTGAAGGGATGTCATACCGAAGATGGAGCAAGCTTGTTTTCTGCTGCTCCAGAGACTAGGACATGGAGTAATGGGTTCAAATGACCGCAAAAGAGATTCCATCTCAACATTAGGAAGAACTTCCTGACAGTAAGAGCTGTTTGGCAAAGGAATGCACTGCCTGGGAGTGTGGTGGAATCTAATTCTTTGGAGGTTTTAAAACAGAGGCTGGATGGTCATTTGTCTGGAATGCTTTGATTGTATATTCCTGCAACGCATGGCTTGATAGCAGTGCAAGCAAAAGGGATCTAAGAGTCTTAGTGGATCACAAGTCCTTCTAGGCAATTGGTTCCATTGCCAAACCTCTCTTACTGTCAAGACGTTCCTTCTAAAGTTCAATCGAAATCTACCCTCCTGTAACTTCAATCCATTAGTCCTGGTTCTTCCCTTTTTTCTTTTAGTATCAGGAGTTAATCTTGGCTTCTCCATCTTGGCCTCTGGGGTTTCTAAAGAGGGCCCCTCAGCCGGATGGATTGAGCATTGCCCTGTATGTTTCCCTGCCAGGTTCAGTGGTGGCTTCGTGAGACCTTCCCTGCTCTCTTTGGGCTCTCGTGCCCCTCCCCAAGGAACCAACAGGGTGTCAAGGGTGCCAGATGTGGCTCTGACATGTTAACAGGGCATGTGGTGAACCACTTCCCGTGTGTGCGTGCTGATCTTTGTGTCGCTGCTTCTCAAGATGCCAGTTGAATGCTGCAAGTGAACCTGAGGCACTGGCTTAAAAACCAACTTGAGAAGATAAGAAAGAGCCCTGAAGCTGGGTTGGGTCCAAGGGCTAGTCACAAAATCCTAGAAGCATAGAATTGGAAGGGTCAGCAGAGAACAGGCCTGCCCCCTCCCCTCTGGGGCAGCCCTTGAGGTATTTAAAGAGTGCCACCCCTCAGTCGTCACCAAGCTGAACATGACCAACTCCCTCAACCTTTCTTTGTATGTTTTATTCGCCATACCTCTTATCACTCCTGTTGCTCTTTTAGTCAAAAATTTTGTTCACCCAGTGGCCAAATAGTTACCACAAGGAAGGCCAAGAGCAAGTCATGAATACAACTGTACCGTGCAGCTCACACTCTTCAGGAACTGGCACCGAGGAACACAATGCCTTTAGTACTGAATATATACTAAATAAACACCTGCCCACACCACTGGCCAACATGGTGTGTTTATACTGTCTGGTTATAGCAGCCTGATGCCTCTCCAATTGGCTCGGCTCTTTCCTATGGCATCCTGGGATTCATAGTTTGGCAAGTCCCTTAGAATTCTCCACTAGAGAACTCTACTAAACACCTCCCCAAACGACAGATCCCATGATTCCATAGGAGGAAGCCATGGCTGTTACAGCAGCATTGACTTGCCATATCGCAGGGGAGTGTAAATGCATTCTTAGCCATACATTGCCTTCACTTTTCTAAATTTACCTAATCATGTTTTCAAGCCACCTAGGTTGGTGGCTGTCACCCCCAGTCCATTTGGACAACAGCGATTAGAAGCCTCAGGTAGAGAAAACTCTGTCACATCAGATGTGCAGTGCTGGCTGGTGGCTCCCATGTCAGAAGGGCAGTGAATCCACTCCTGGTTTTGAATAGCTTTAGATGAGTTGTCTAAAATGCTGAATCTATTTGGAGCATATGATTCAGCACCATGGAGATCTCCTTTAAAGCCTAGGTTAAAACCTGGAGCGGATTTACTGCCCCATTGGCATGACACTGTAGTTGTTACCCAATCATTTAAACTCAGAAATGGGCAGCTACATCAAGTCTGCAGGACAGTCTTCTACCCTTGATACTTTCTTGATACAGCCTGCCCCAAATGCCATCAGAAACCACTTCTAGTTTTGAAAAATTGGGGTTTTTAAAATGTTAAACAGTGATGGGTAAGAGGAGTCTTTCAACGTATTTTAAAACTGAATTGCTACTCTTGAAGACATCCTGGAGAGCCAGTTCACCTTTTTGGGGTTTTTTTTGGTGTTCTTTTACCCAGAAAAAGAATAATCTGAGGAGTTTAGAGGCGTTGAAAGGGCACAAAAACTGGCCGACGCAGCTATACTTTGCCAAGCCCTGATTTAACAGGAGAGTAATTTAATTATTTGATTTACATCTTGCTTTTTCTCCCAAATGGGACTCAAAGCAGCTTGCAATATAAATTAAAAGGGAACATCTAAAACAACATGGGGTACAAAAGATTAAAAGTGTAAACTTTATGCAATACTAGTATCTGACCACAAACTGAATTGCTAGCAACTGTTTTAATGACAGCAGGCAATGGCACATCATTAAAAAGAAACTTTTCCAGGTGTTACTCAGCTCTTTCTTTAAAATAGGTTAAGTTTTCATAAAGTGATCTTAATGTCACATTGACATTCTTGGTATTCTTTATTTATGCAGAGCCATAAGTAACATTAGTTTGGTTTAATTTATAAAAAGCATTGGCCAAAAAGATGGTTCAGTATGTGTGTATTTGTCTGTAATACAGCATTTTTACTATATTTTTCTTGATTAAATCTGAGGAACGTTGTTTCAGTATGATAAACTTATTTCTACTTGAAGCTTGCATATTTTTGTTGTGTTGTAGTATAGTCAAGTAATGATTAAACTGATTTTTTAAAATGAAAAAAAAATAATAAAAAGTTTTAAAAGCATTAAACCGCACACCCAGTCAAAACACTCCTTTAAAGACATTAACAAGTAAAACAAAACACTTTAAAAATACATAGGATATACTAAATTATAGGGCTTTATAGGTCAAAATCAGCACTCTGAATTGTGCCCAGAAACGGACCGGCAGCTAATGGAGCTTTTGCAACAAGAGAGTTATATGCTCCCTGTAACCAGCGGCTGAGATGCTGCTGGGGCCTGCTACCATCTGCACGCAAACCACGTCCTGTGTTATTGAGCTCTGTTACCCTTCCCTAAGATGTGTATCAGTAGACGCACATGAAAATAATTAACAGGCAGCTGTTCTGCGAATCTATTTAAGCAGGAGGCTCCAAGGAGCTCATTCTAGGAGCTGCATAAGCTTAGGGCGGAACCTCTGTTTCGTAATGTCACACTGCTTTTTGGAAACATTCCCTTTTGGACTACATCTCCCAGAATCCCCCAGTCAGCATGGCTGTGTCTACTTGAGAAATTCTGGGAGTTTTAGTCTGAAACATTTCCCAGCGTCTGCATCACCCAGGCCACAAATGGGAAGAAGGACATCAGGATTCTACTATTATAACCCAGAATCCTCCTGGTCCAAGGTGTCCGGTGATCCCAGAGAGCCAATCCGCTGCCATGGTCTTACAGACGCTTTTCTACAGGCACCTCCTCAGTCTAGGCAGCTGAGTGCTGAAAGACAGGCGGTGAGCAAATATAGTAGATCCGTGTGTGTGTGTGTGTGTGTGTGTGTGTGTCATTTTTTGGCTTCTGGAACCTTTGAAAGGGTTACAAGAATTGTCCAAAATGCCCTCCATAACTAGAGGTTATAGCCAATGTTCCACTTCTGGTGTGGAAAAAATGGGAGTCTAGGAATCACCTGCAAGCTATTTAAAAGATGAATTGCTTCTCCGAAAGGTTACCAGAAGAGTTCGTTTATGTCCAGAAAGGGCAGTCTGAGGAGTTTCATAGAATCATAGAGTTGGAAGAGATCCCAAAGACCATCCAGTTCACCCCCCTTCCATGCAGGAAAACACAATCAAATCATTCCTGTTAGATGGCCATCCAGCCTCTGTTTAAAAACTTGCAAAGAAGGAGACTCCACCACACTCTGAGGCAGTGCATTCCACTGCTGAACAGCTCTTACTATCAAGAAGTTCTTCCTAATGTTTAGGTGGAATCTCTTTTCCTGTAGTTTGAGTCCATTACTCTGTGTCCTAGTCTCTGGAGCAGCAGAGAACAAGATTGCTCCCTCTTCAATATGATATCATTTCAGACCAGATATATTTCCATTCACACCAGATATATTTAAACATGGCCACCATATCACCATCAGGAAGTTCCTCCTAGTGTTTAGGTGGAATCTCTTTTCCTGTAGTCCATTGCTCCATCCTCAGTATGACATCTCTTCAAATATTCAAACATGGCTATCATATCATCTGTTAACCTTCTCTTCTCCAGTCTAAACATACCCAGCTCCCTAGACACTCCTCCTAGGGCATGGCTTCCAGACTGCCCACCATCCTGGTCATAGAATCATAGAATTGCAGAGTTGGAAGAGACCACGAGGGCCATCCAGTCCAACCCCCTGCCATGCAGGAAATCACAATCAAAGCATCCCCGACAGATGGCAATCCAGCCTCTGTTTAAAGACCTCCAAGGAAGGAGACCCCACCACGCTCCGAGGGAGTGCGTTCCACTGCCGAACAGCTCTTACTGTCAAAAAGTTCTTCCTAATGTTGAGGTGGAATCTCTGTTCCTGGAGCTTGCATCCTCGCCCTCTTCTGGACACACTCCAGCTTGTCAATATCCTTCCTGAACTGTGGTGCCCAGAACTGGACACAGTATTCCAAGTGAGGTCTGTCAGCTCTGTGACAAACACACTGCATTCTTCTGAAGGGTTGACTTCAACATGCTTTCAAGAAGCTCACAGATAGGGCTTGAAGGTAGCCATCTTTCTTTGGTATCGGTCCCCAACATTTGGTATTCAGAGGCATATTGCCCCTCAGTATGGAGTTTCACTGACAGCCTTTGATGTCCCTATCTACTTCCAGCAATTTGTCTCTTCTGCTTTAAAAATCATCCCTAAGCTACTGGCTACAGGCATAATCTTGTGGCAGTGAATCCCACAAGTTAATCAAATGTTTCTGTTTCTGCTCAGTTTTTCTCACTGGAGGGATTCCCAACTTAAAGAATTAAGGCAAAGGGGAAAGAGGGAGAAACATCCTGATCTTAATATCAGCAATACTTTTCATTGAATAACCATTCCCAGCTCAAATGGGAGAAGCATCCCAATCTTACATCAGTTATATTTCTCCATAAAATAACAATTCCTAGCTTGATGCATTCCAGATGTGTTGGACTGTAACTCCCATTCCCCCAACCAGCATGGGATGATGGTAGTTATATTCCAATCTGGAGGGAGGGAGCTGCTCTATCTTGTCTCCTTCATCTGTCTCCCCCTCCCCAACTAAAAAGTCCCCAGATGCTCCTGCCCATAGGTAATATCTGCCACAGACTCCATCAAAGACAGCATCTGCACCACACAATTACGAGCTCTGTGATTCCACTTTAACTGCCATGGTTCCATCCTATGGAATCCTGGGATTGGTAGTTTAGGGAGAAACATTTAAAATCCTATGCCAGAGAGTCTAATAGCAGCAGTTCAGGGCTGATCCCTAGAGAATTTCAAGTCCCTCTGCAAACTACAAATCCTAGGATTCTGTAGGATGGCACCGTGGCAGTTAACGTGGTATCAAACTGCTATGATGGTGCAGGGAGGACCCACCCAATTTTCTTTAAAAGAAAAAAAGAGAGAGAATGCCACACCCACTGAGAAAATGCAAGGCCAATGGAAACAAGGGTGAAAAAAATAAAGAATAAAACCCAGCCAAAGTAGCTTTCTACATCATCGTTAAGCGAATCTTTTTTTTAATGCAGTCCACAGCCATATGGCAGAAAAGAGGATTAAAACAGGAGAATTCAGCCAAATCCAGTTAATATGAAAAGGTGTGTGTGTGTGTGTGGTGGAACAAACCCATCACGGCACCCTCATCACCCGCAGAAAACAAGCAGAATATATTTCTGTTTTAAGACTCCCATACCAGAGGGGCTTTTGTGTGTGTGTGTGTGTGTGTATGCCAGGCTGTGATTCTGATTGTGGGTGGTTTCAGAATGAACGGACAGGCTTCTATGGCTATTCGGTGAGGCGATGGCCAGCTTTGTGAACCAGGCAGGAGCGAAAAGGACTTTTTTATGCCAATGCCCAGACTCTTTAAATAAAACATGGAAACAATGAAAGGCCCTTATAAATTATTCTCCTAAGAGACACAAAACAACAGGTACCTTTGGTCCAACGATTACTTACATGCCCAGATGGCTGAGGACCATTAACCTTTACAAACTATTAATACATGATTAATGTGGGAAACAAAAGGAGGAGGGGGAATGTTCATTTCATAATAAATATGGATCAGAATATCCCCTCCCGTTTGAAAGGGACCCCCCCTTTTTCAGTTTCTCATACTGAAGCTGCCCCCCACCTTGCAAATAAAGCCTTGATCCCCCCTCTCTCCACTTGGTTCTGTTGCTTAGACAGATAAAATGCAACCCTAGAGATGTTTACACATAAGCTGGCCCCATGAATGACAACGGTAGTGATCCCCCCCCCACAAGCTTTCGGACTGCGGTGTTTATTAATTGGCTGATTAATTGTTTAATTAATTAGCTGCCCCGCCTTTTTCCTGACATAGGATCTGAGGTGGCTTACAGCAAGGCTAAAACAAAGAACAGCTAAAACTGGATAATGCATATATATATATATATATATGTATGTATTGAAAAACACAATTCAATAAACAATCATATTAAAACAACCACCATTAATTGAGAACAGCTTAAAAATCATTTAAAAACATAATAAGAACAAAAAGCACAGCACAACCCTCCCATGAAAACAACATCATATCATAATCACTGTCATTTTTATCATTAGTTTCACAATCTACCAACCATTACTGCCTGTAATTTTGGGCCACCAATTATTGTATTCTGTCCAAGAATCAGTGAGGTATCATCAGATAATTCAGCCTCTTCCAAGTAGTGTCACATCATCATCATCATCATCATCATCTTTATTATAGCCTTTACTTTCCCCAGACCAGAATAGAATAGAACAGAATAATCATCTTCTAGCAATAAATTACTTATTTTTGAGTATACAGTACTTCACTCTTAGGCTGTTTTCTGAGTTACAGCTTTGAATACAAAAGATTCTTAAGTTGCAATGGTTGCTTTTCATTTTTCTGCGAACATGCAACAGTATCTTTTTTAAAAAAAGGGGGTTTAAGAAAACCAAATCAAGTCCCATTTTTCACATTTGTGTGATTTGGGCTCTCCAGTGGCTTTCTTTTGAGAAACCACTCCTAAGTCAGAAGCCCAAAGTCTGAAGTTTGGACTCTCCTGCCTTGTTCTTTTATCAAGGGGATGCTGAATTCAGGCTTTTTTTAAAAAAAAATGTGAAGGAATGCTAGTTTCCATTCATCCAAGATTAACCAGCAGCCCAAAGTAGTCTAAATTCAGCCTTTGTTCTGTGTCCTGACCTGCTTTGTCAACAAGCTGTCGCAGGCTGGTGCTACCACAGTTGCCCCAAAGAAGTCCAGGGAATGTACCCCTCTGCCAGTCCATTTTATGAATGGGTGGAGGAAAACACACACACACACACACACACACACAGAGGGTGGACCTGTTCATTGAAAAACCAGGCAGCCTTCCCATTCCATCTAGACATCCAATCTCTCTCTCACTTTCTCAGTCTTGCTTCACAGAGCCCTCGCTCTGCTTTAGGTTTGTTTTAATTTTAATTTTTTGTCTCTATTTTTGCATTTAGAAAGGGTGTTGGACCAAAGAAGCTAAATTTTCACCACCTCACTGTCACTCCTCACCCTTTTTGGAGAGACCCCCTCCAGCCCTTCCACCAAACCCCTACAGCCACCATACCCCCCCCCCAAGTCTCAGTAAAAGAAAAGAAAGGAAAATCTGAAAAGAGGGAGAACTATTTCCAGGGGAAAGAGCCACCAGGCAGGGCGATGTCCACTCCTTCCTCCCACCACCTCCAAGGCAGCCTCTGGGGTGGAGAAGCAACTTTGGACAGACACAAGGCTGAGCTGTATTTAAAAAATGAGAAAAGAAAAGAATAGGTGGCCTTTCCCCCCACCTTCTTCACCAGAGATGTACAGTATTTGTATCCCCTGGACTGGGCAGTTCTGGTGTGTGTGTGTGTGTGTGTCACTTCTATGCACCCGACAGGAGCCATATAAATGACTGAAAATAAAACCGAACACCCACTGTGGCCAGAAATCCCCTTCTGGTTTTCCAAAAAATGGCTATTATTTCTTTTTTACAATGTGAACCATCACAGAGGGAGGCCTTGCCATCTTCAAAAGATTTGAAAGTGTGAATTTCCAATTATGTGTTGACTGTTTGAAAATGTCTTGGTTTTACTTGTTCTTTGAAATTGACATATGTTTTTCCTTGATATGTGCTTTTAACCAATATTATGTTTTTGTGTTAATGTGTTGTTCCCCACCTTGATCCATAGGGAGAGGGGGGTAAGGAAAAAATATTCATCATCATCATCTTGGCATTCAAAGACAAAGCATGGCACCTGGAAGCTTCACAGAGCAGCAATTCAGGCCAGAAAAATCAAAATAAAAATCCGGAGGCGGGATGGGCCAGGGACGCATCCTTTGGGAGATGCAGGTGGCATTTTGCCCACTCCTGACCTAGATCAAGAGACCTGCCTTTCCCCATCCTCATCCAAAGCCCCCCTCCAGGCGAGGGCATCTCTCTTGGGGGGGGAGGATATCCATGAAACAAAGAGGTTGCAAGGCCCCTGAGGAAGGAGGTGAAGAACCCATCGCTCCCACGCCCAGCAGTAAAAATAAAGGAGGTTCTAAAGGACCTCATGCTGCCCTGTGGTGTGTGTGTGTGTGTGTGTGAGAGAGAGAGAGAGAGAGAGACCCAAACCCATTTCTTCCAAATTTCTTCCATTCCTTCCAAAAAAGAACCAGAGAACAGACCCCCCCCATGTCGCCCTGGAGGTTGTGTGTGTGTGTGTGTGAGAGAGAGAGAGAGAGAGAGACCCCCCAAACCCATTTCAAGCCCAGCTTCGTGAGGGGAAGAAGGAGTTTGCAAAAACCAAAGCCCCCCCCCCCTGGGGGCCCAAGTCCAGGGCTGGCGTGGGCGCACCGTCCCTTCGCGCGTGGAAAAAAACCCCACCCCATTTCCCCCCACTTTCTCTCTGGGGTGGAGATATCTTACTACGAAATCCCCCCCCAAAACCACCTCTGGGACCCTCCTCTCCCAATTCCCGGGTTGCAAAAGGGGGGCTCTTTGGGGACCCCTCCCACCTCTCCAGAAATCTGGGCAGATTTTTATTTTTATTCGATTGTCTTGCAAGCCGACGCCAGCGGTGTTTCCTGATTTTTTTGGATTTCTATCCAAGCCCCCCCCCCTTTCCCGGAGGCACCAGCAGCGCAGCCAGCCAGCAAGGGGGACGGGGCTGGGGGGGCAACGGAGCATCCTTCCTCCCTGCGCCATCCTTGCGCCTTCCCGGGGTTTGCGCCTTTACCTGGAGCCAAGGAGGACGCCGCCCACCCTTCTCGGCCGCCGCCTTCTTGCTCCGGCTCCCAGAGGGTGCGCCCGCTCCTGGGTCCAGCGGGGAGGATGGGCCAGGCCAGGCCAGGCGAGGGAAGGGAAGGCGAGCCCGGCAGCAGGAGCAGCGCCGACCGCGGGAGCCCGGGAGCCAGCGGAGGGGATGGATGGATGGCCGGAGACGGAGCCCGAGCGCACCAGTCCCACCCAGGCTCCAGCCAGGCTCTGTGCGTGTGTGTGTGAGAGAGAGATCGGCTCTCCGTTATACAGGAAACACACAGCCACCACTTCCTCCTGCAGCTGGCTTGAGGGTGTGTTTTGGGTCTGTGTGTGTGTGTGTGTGTGTGTGTCTGGCTTTTCACTGGCAGCCACTTTCTGCTTCCCTAACTGGACCAGTTTTATTGCCTGCCTGTCTCTTTCTTTCTTTTTTTATGCCTGCCTACCTGCCTCTTTCTTTCTTTCTGCCTGCCTTTTTCTTCTTTCCTGCCTGCCTCTTTCTTTCTCACCTCCTGCCTGCCTCTTTCTTTCTTTCTTTTTGCCTTCCTGACTGCCTCTTTCTTTCTTTGCCTGCAGACTTCATGCTTTCTTTCTCTTCCTTCCTTCCTGCCTCTTTCTTCCTGCCTGCCTGCCTCTTTCTTTCTTTTTGCCTTCTTGCCTGCGCACCTCTTTCTTTCTTTCTCTGCTTTCCTGCCTTCCTCTTTCTTTCTTTCTTTCTTTCTTTCTCAGCCTGCCTGCCTTCCTGTCTGCCTCTTTCTTTCTTTCTTTCTTTCTTTCTTTCTTTCTTTCTCTATCTATCTGCCTTCCTTTGTCCAGAAAGCAACTAGTTACCAGCAAAGTATAAACAGCACTAGTCTGGGAAGGGAGCCAATTGTTAATTAGCTCCCAGGAATGCAAACACAATCAAATATTTAGTCCACTAACACAGTCCAAAAGGTCAGAGGCTTACAGCAGTCAGTCAGAGTGGGTCCAAAGCAGTCCGTGGGTCAACAGGAGCAGGCAGCAGAGTAGTCAGGGACAGTCCAAGGTCTAAGCATGAGTCAAGGTAACAGAAGTCAAGATAACCAGAATCCAGGCACTGAAGTCATCAGGAAGCATTCACCAGGAAGATCAGCTGGTCTCTGACAAAGCCCCCATTGCCTCTCCCAACATATATAAAGCAATTAAGGCTTTATCAGGTGTTTCTTAACAAGCAGGTTTTTCTGATAAAGTCTCAGAGATTTCCTTCAAGCTTCCTTTTGAGCTCACTGCTGGGTATACGATAGTAGAAGTAAGTCCCTCTCTTCTTCTTCGTCCTTATCTGAATTGGCAGGACTCTCTGCTGAGACTGATGCCAACCCACTTGAACCAGAGTCTTCCTCAGTCCTCTAGGTTGGCAGGATTCCCTGCTGGCACAGGTGTAGAACGGTCCCTAGGGCCATTCCCTGCCGTGTCCTCCTTCTCCTCTGACTCTATATTCTCCTCAGGCTCATGGGGCATGATATCTTTCTTTCTCTGCCTGCCTGCCTTCCTCTTTCTCTTTCTTTCTTTGTGCCTGCCTGCCTCTTTCTGCCTGCCTTCCTTTTTCTTTCTTTCTTTCTGCCTGTCCTTTTCTTTCTCTACCTGCCTGGCTCTTTCTTTCTTTTCTTTCTTTCTTTCTTTCTCTGCCTGCCTGCCTGCCTCTTTCTATCTTTCTGCCTGCCTGTCTCTTTCTTTCTTTCTTTCCTTCTTTCCAGCCACCTCAACCTCTGCTCTTTCCAAAGAGAGAATTCCTTTCTCCTTCTCTCCTCATGCTGAAGCCAGCTAAAAGAGAAAGCAGAAATGACTCTGGTGCAGTGGTTTTTAACCTTTTCTTTACCAGGGACCCTCTTTAAATATCTATTGTGGCTGTGGACCCCCAAGACTTAAGATTTAAAACAACATTAATGTACCATCCATTAAACCTTCCCTCAGAGGTCCGGGGGGGGGGGAGGAAAGGCTTTTCTTCTGCTTCTTCCTGCAAGTTTGTGGCTGGAGCAGATTGAATGGCAATGTGCAGGCCAACCAGCCTTTTCCTGGCTCCTGTCATGTGGCCACTCTACTGCAAGGAGGAGGTGGGCCAAGCAACAGTCAAGTCTTCGTGGACCCCCTGTGAGGACATCGAGGCCCCCTGGGGGTCCACAGACCACAGGTTAAGAACCACTGCTCTGGTGGGATCCTGAAGATGAAGCTAGGAGAGAGCTCTTTTCGTCTGTTCCAGTGTGAAAAGAGAAGAGGAAACGAGACTAGCGACCAGTTCATTTCCTGAGAAGCAAAGTTCTTTTGAAAAAGAGACCCGCATTAGCTTCAGTGTGAAAAGACAAGGGGAAATGAATGTGGTGAGACCCCGGAGACTAGCCAATTTATTTCACTAGAAGCAAAACTCTTTCCAAAGAGAGACCTGTGTTAACTTCAGTGCAAAAAGAAAAGGGGAAATGAATGTGGTGAGATCCAGGGGCATCACTAGTGGGGTGTGGGCCACACTGGGAGACACTATAAGTGGGGTGACACCACAACCATCACCCTAATGATGTCACTGCCCCGAACCCCAGCTGTATCACTGCTGTTCCTTTGAATGCACCCCTGCCCCTCTTTTTGCAAAAATGAGAGAGAATGCTTCCTTTTGCCAGCACTGCTGTGATGCACGCTTCAACCACAGTGTGATTGGTTGGGAAGGAGATTCTTTGTCCACCCAGCTCCCCCCACCCCTGCAAGACTAACCATTTTATTTCCCTTGAAGCAAAGCTCTTTCCAAAGAGGGAGCCTTTTTAGTTGGCTTCAGTGTGAAAAGAGAAGGGGAACGGAGTCTGGTGAGACCCTGCAGACTAACCAATTTATTTCAGCAGAATCAGTGGTTAGTCTTTAGGGACTCACCAGACTCCATGCACCTTCCCTTGTTGAACCTTAAGTCTTCTTTCCTCCTTCCATGGTTTTTCTCCTTTTGAGCTTAGGGATGGGGTGGGGAGAATCAATTGGGCCACATTTGTCAGTCTAGAGGAGATCACTGAAAGCAACGGGGTGTGGGCTGCCTCCAACTCCAGCCCTCCAGCTAAAACAGCCCCAGTGAAAGCAATGGGGCACCACTGGGCTACATCCCAATTTGGTCTCCCAGCTGGAAGAGACAAATTGAAAGCAATATGATTTACTTGGAACACATCTCAATGTAGTTCCCCAGCTGGAGTAGATCCACTGAAAGCAAGGAGACTTATAGAATCATAGAATCAGATGGCCTGCACCCCAGTTTCCTCCAGCTGGAGTATGCCTGTTGAAAGCAATGGGACTTTCCTGGACTACATCCACTTTTCACCCTCCAGCTAGAAGAGACTTATTGATAACACTGAGACTTACTAGGCTACAGCCAACTTTAGCCCCCAGCTGGAATAAACCCATTGATAGCAATGAGACATACCTGGACTCTATCCCATTTTAATCTACCAGCTAAATTTGACCCACTGAAAGCAATGGAGCTTACCTGGACTAAATCCAATGTAAATACTTTGGTTAAGTAGACCCATTAAAAGCAATGGGATTCATCTTAGGGTTGGCTAGGAAGGCCTATTCATTTTAATGGGTCTACTCCAGTTGGGATTAAAATTGGATTTAGCTGAGTAGTAGGAATTTTGGTGGCCTTCCAGATGAGGTTGGGCTGCAGCTCCCAGCATTCTTTACCACTGGCTAAGCTGGCTGGGTATGATGGGACCTGCACTCCCACAACACCTGAAGGACTGTGTGACTCTCACCCTTGATTTAGCCCATCATCATCATCATCATCTTCATCATCATCACCAGCACCATTGTAGCCCTCCTACTTAATTTTATGTTTTAAAAAATGGGCCTCAGTTCTGGTTTTTAGTCCAGACTTTAAAAGTGTGATCCAAATTGCTGAGTCCCATCCCCCAAATAGGTTCAGCACCTTAGATAATTCATTGAAAGTTCAGTGTAAAACCTGGAGCAGATTCATTGTTTCACTGACATGGAAAGTACCTGCTGGCCCTAATTCAAAGCCAGTTTTCATAGACTTTTAGGCTTCTTCAGCCCTGGAATATATGAGGTTATATAACAGAGTCTATGAGCAGAGAGTATCCAATCCACATCAGCAAGAGGGAGGGAGCCAATTAATACTGATTCTGCATTTTGTGGCATCAACACAGAAGATAAGGCTGGGGAAATGAGGGTCCTCCAGGTATTTGTCATAAAAAGCTTCAGAGTGCATTCACTCTCTGCCCATCCGAGCAGAGATGCATGCAGCGAAGTAGCGTGGGCTTTTGAGCAAAGCCATGCACACCTCTGGTGCAAAAGAAAAGACCATATTAATTCTCTTTTATGGCTTTATTTAAGGTAAATGAAAATAGACAGCAGAAGACATTCATCCATGCTTCTGTATGCTCCAAGGTTCCTCAGGAGCTAAGAGAAAGGAGCCCCCAAAATGCAGAGGGTGCACACAAACTCTAAAATCCCCTCCCAGTTATATACCTTTCCAAAACATTCAATCCTTCTGAGAAGTGAAACAAGAAACTGGACCCTTAGTTTCGTTTCTCGCTCTCAAACTCCGAAGGACAAGAAAACATAACAACAAGAGACAGATTTATGAGTTCTAATAGACAAGCTGGCGTCTTCAGTGCCTTGGTGAATAAAATTACCCAAAGGGGGGAGACAAACTTCTAATTACAATATCTATTTTCCCTGACAGTATTTTGGACTACAACTCCCACAATCTATAAACTATTGGCACAGTTTGCCCCAGTCCCCGAGACACCCTCCTGTTCCTTGCTATAGCAGGTGTCTCTTCCTCCCCTTTGCTCTAGGACTTGGAGAAACCCTTGGACTACATCTCCCAGAATGCCACAGCCAACATGGCCATACTAACTGGAGGATTCTGGGAATTGTAGTCCAAGGACTCCTTTACTTTACTGGGTGGTAATAAGGAAGCTTTCTGGGGTATTCTTGGACGATGGAGATTTTCAGACAACACTGTTATAGTGTTACTATTCCACTTTATTTTCTCTGGCTGCCTCCTGTTGAATCCTGGGATTTGCAGTTTAGGGAGGGGCATTTACAACTCTCAGCCAGAGAGATCTTAGGCCTCACTAAACTACAAACTCCAGAATTTCACAGGAGGAAGCCAGAGCAGTTAAAGTGGAATAGTAACATTATAACAGGATAGTCTGAAAATCTCCCTTGTTGACTCAGGCATTCTCAGAGTTGTAGTCCAAGAAGCCACTTTCCTGAGCTCTGCCCTTACCAGCTCCATCTAAGCAGTAACCTCCCTGTCTGCACATCATATTCATCAGAGACCAGTCACAAATACAGATGCCCTATCATGGGGAATGTGACCATGCCAGTTTTAGACTGCTTTTGGGGAGTTTTGAAAAGAGGATTTTAATGTATTTTAAACATGTTTTTACCATTGTATTGTTTTAATTGGTTTTTAATTCGTTCATTGCCTCGGTAGCCCTTGTGAGCTGGGATGTGATACAGAAATGCTTTAAATAAATAAAATATATCACTGGGCCAGATGTCCTTGAATGTCATGGAGAGGGGTGAGGGAAGAGTTATTTATATGATGATTTGATGATTCCTTAAAATATTGATGTTCCTCTCTGTACCATCAGCTCTCTGGGTAGCTTGCCATCAAATCATTATAAACCACTGAGAGTTTAAAACCATAAGAATCATGGAAGCATTCTTAAAACCATATTCTGTAATGGAATGATATATATTGTTAAATGGAACAATTAGATAAGCATGAGCAGGGATGTCAATTTGGACTTCAAGGGGCTTTCGTTCTTCCCTGCAGAGATCACACTCCAAGCTCTGGATGCCTCGGAGTAAGGAAAGTCAACTGTGATCATTGACTCCTAGAATCTGAGACCTGGAGGGACCCCTAGGGCTATCTAGTCCAACCTCAGTGCAAGAATACACTACTTAAGCATTCCTGAAAGACTCCTATCCAACCTCTGCTTAAAGACCTCCAAAAGTGGAGAGACCACCAGGCCCCAAGGCAACCTATTCCACTGCCAAACAGCTCTTAAACAGTAAAAAGATCCTCTCTAATATTTGAAAGATGGATGAGTCACTGTCGCTGCAGCATCTAGGAGCCACCCAGGAACAATGTACTTTTCTAGATAGATTTGGGGGCTATAAATGAAATAACTGGATCAATGCTAGAGCATCTGCCCCTAGGGAAACCAAACAGCCTAGAGCATGATTCATAGAATCATAGATTTGGAAGAGACCACAAGGGCCATTTAGTCCAACCCCCTGCCCTGCAGAAATAGCAACAGCAATAGCACTTCTATTTCTATACCCCTTACAGTGCCAAAGCACTCCCTAAGTGGTTTACAATGTGTTAGCTAATTGTCCCCAACAAGCTGGATACTGATTTTACTGACCTACAGAAGGATGGAAGGCTGAGTCAACCTTGGAGCCCTGCAGGATTGAACTTACAACGTTGTGGCTGTAGTACTAGCATTTAATCACGGCACCACCAGGGCTCCTGGTGGGAGGGAATACACAATCTAAGCATTCCCAACAGATCTCCATCCAGCTTCAGTTTAAAAACCTCCAAAGAAGGAGACTCCACCACACTCCCAGGCAGCATGTTCAACTGCTGAACAGTTCTTACTGTCAGGAAGTTCTTCCTCATGTTTAGGTGGAATCTCTTTTCCTGTAGTTTGAAGCCATTGCTTCGTGTCCTAGTCTCTGGAGCAGTAGAAAACAAGCTTGCTCCATCCTCAGTCTGACATCCCTCACCTCTTCTCTTCTCCAGGATAAACATACCCAGTTCCCTAAGCTGCTCCTCATAGGGCATGGCTTCCAGACCTCTCACCATTTTGGTCACCCTCCTCTGGACATGTTCCTGCTTGTCAACATCCTTCTGGAATTGTGGTGCCCAGAACTGGACAAAGGATTCCAGATGAGGTCTGACCAAAGCAGAATAGAGTGGCACTATTACTTCAATTCACAAAAGATATTGAGAAGCTGGAATGTGTCCAGAAGAGAGTGACCAGGATGGTGGGGGGGTCTGGAAGTCATGCCCTATGACAGTGATGGTGAACCTATGACACGCGTGTCAGCACTGACACGTGTAGCCATTTGGGCTGACATGCAGCCGTAGGTCTCCTCCCCTGCCCGCAACCTCACCACCCTCTCTAAAGTGGCAATTGGCCGCTACTTTAGGGAGGGTGGGAGGGTGGAGGAAAGTGGTGGTTGGGGCTATGAAGCCCTGATTGCCACTTTAGGGAGGTGGGGATGGAGCCTCCCCCCACCTGGCTACCCCCCCTGAGGCCTGCCATGCTTCCCCAGAGCCACCTTGGAAAGGCCGGGTAAGGCACCAGGCAGGAGTCTGCCCGGACTCTCCCCGGCCTTCCTGAGGGGGCTCCAAGGCTTTGAAGCCTGAAGCTGCCTCGGGGAGGCTGGGGAAGGCAGCGGGTGGGCGGGCAAGAGTCTGCCTGGCCTTTCCCCGGCCTTCCCGAGGGGGCTCCGGGGCTTTGAAAACCCTGGAGCCGCCTAGGGAAGGCCAGAGAAGGCAGTGGGAGGGAGTCTGGCTGGCCTCTCCCTGGGCTTCCCGAAGGGGCTCTGGGGATTGAGAGCCCCGTATAGCCTCTTCAGGAAGGTTGGGAGGGGTGGAGGGAGCGCGGCGTAGAGGCTTTTCAGCCACCCCCACCCTCCCAAAGCCACAACAAGGCTTAGAAAGCTCAATAGTGGCTTTGGAAAAGGTGGGGGTAGGGCTAAAAAGCGCCTTCCGCTCTCCCAGGGCTTGGCTCCCCCCCCCCCCGCAAATGGAGCCAAGCCCCAGGAGAGTGGGGAGTTGAGGGCCTGGCTTGCTCAGCAAGCACTCCATTTAAATCAGCTCCTCTCCCTTGAGTGGGAGGGAGAGAAGCTGATTTAAATGGGGTGCTTGCTGAGCAAACCGCGAATAATCAAAACCGCAAGAGTGAAAGCTGCGAATGTGGAGGGGCAACTGTATACATTTATGTTATTTAAACAATAAATATCGCAAAATAATGTTTTTTCCTCAAAGTGATACACCACCCGAGTTATGCTCAGTTTTTTGGTGAAGTTTGACACACCGAGCTCAAAAGGTTGCCCATCACTGCCCTATGAGAAGCGACTTAGGAAGCTGGGCAGGCATTTTTAGTCTGGAGAAGAGAAGGTTGAGAGGTGACATGATAGCCATGTTTAAATATTGGAGCAAGCTTGTTTTTTGCTGCTCCAGAGACTAGGACACAGAGAATGGGTTCAAACTACAGGGAAAGAGATTCCACCTAAACATTAGGAAGAACTTCCTGACAGTAAGAGCTGTTTAGAAGTGGAATGTGCTGCCTGGGAGTGTGGTGGACTCTCCTTCTTCGGAGGTTTTTAAACAGAGGCTGAATGGCCATCTGTCAGAAGTGATTTGATTGTGTATTCCTGCATGGCAGGGGGTTGGACTGGGTGGCCCTTGTGGTCTCTCCCAACTTTATGATTCTATTTTTTTACTTGATGCCTAAAAAAACAACAAAAAACATTGTTGGCACCAATCCATCCTCCAAGGGGAGGTCATTCCACAATTGGGTACCACAGCAGATTGGCTCTGCTCCAGCATCTTCATGCATTATAGGCAGAACACAAAGATTAGTTTCCCCAGCAGACCTCAGGCCTTGGGTAGACACAGATAGGGAGAGGAGCTCCCTCGGGTATTGAAGTCCCAAAACTTTTAAGGCTTATGTCCAACTTGGTCACATCTATATTTTGCATTCACTTCTCCCCCTCCCTGCTTCATCCATCCTTCCCCAACTGAGGGCACTTCAGAGGTACGGGACTACAACTCCCATCATCTCCAAAAACAGCCTGGCTGCTGGCTTAAACGCACTTCACAGAACAGTCTCAAACTATTTTTGAGCTGCTTTCACCTGGGGTTTGCTTTTATGTTTCCTGGAAAAAGATGCAAAGTGTGGTGATTTTTTTAAAAAAGAGTATTTCCATCCTCCTTTGGTTCCCATGGCAACACTCAATGCCTACATGGCCATGTCACTGCTGGGTGGAAGTCCAGTTATCATGCTGTGTGAAGCAACCAAAACAATTAGTCAAACCATGGGGGAGGCAGGGGGAAGAGTCACGGCCCTGCCTTGTAACCAAGTGTTTACTCTGGGCTTTAGTTTAGACTTTGAAGGAGCTCTCCTTGGTACCAAGCCTACATTGAGGTGGGTTTCAGCACCATGGGCAGGTGAGAATAGGCTTAGCACCTTGGAGAGCTCCTGTGATGTCCAGAATAAAACCAGAATGGAGTCACCACTCCATGCGCAAGGAAGCCACCAGCTGCCTCTGTATCTTATACACAAACATGCAACCAGCGCAGAAGCTCCTTGAGAAATTCTGTGTTCTCTGCCTAAGAAAGGAGCAGTTAGCTTATCACAGGACAGGGACAGCGGGATCTCAAGGGAAGTTACTTTTCTGTTGCTAATGGAGCTGAAATTTTATTAACTGTCTTTTACTGCCCTTTGTCCCTGGTCCCCACATGGCCAAGAAGGGGAATGGCCTCTGCTTGCACTGAAAGCCATCAATACCATCTTAACAGACAACAGAGCAACATCTGCTTTGGTCAGACCTCACTTGGAATACCATGTCCAGTTCTGGGCACCACAATTCACGAAGGATATTGAGAAGCTGGAACGTATCAAGAGGAGGGTAACCAGGATGGTGGGAGGTCTGGAAGCCATGCCCTATGAGGAGCGGCTGAGGGAGCTGGGCATGTTTAGCCTGGGCAAGAGAAGGTTAAAAGGCGACATGATAGCCATGTTTAAATATTTGAAGAGATATCAAACTGAGGATGGAGCAAGCTTGTTTTCTGCTGCTCCAGAGACAACCCAGAGACAATGAACTCAAACTGCAGGAAAAGAGATTCCACCTAAGGAATAGGAAGAACTTCCTGACAGCAAGAGCTGTCCAGCAGTGGAATACACTGCCTTGAAGTGTGGTGGAGTCTCCTTCTTTGGAGGTTTTTAAGCAGAGGCTGGATGGCCATCTCTAAGGAATGATTTGATTGTGTAGTCCTGTATGGCAGAATGGGGTTGGACTGGATGGCCCTTGTGGTCTCTTCCAACTCTATGATGAGACAGAATGTAGGCCTATGATTCTGACGTTACCACCTGTGTGAGTTTTAACATTTTTGTCAGGTGAAGAAACCAGGGAAGTTTTGAAAACTTGCATAATGTGTTTTATACTTTGGAGCAGGCCCGATAAAGGTATCACTGCTTGTGTATTTTGTATTTTGTTGTATTTTGCTGCATGGCCATCACAACTACCCCTGAACAAAATACAACCATTTTGTTTCACTGAATAGTTATGGATTCAGTTAAAGAATCATGGATGCTGCAGTTTCTCTTCTATAATCATGGAACTTTTTTTTGTAATTTTATAAATAATAAAGGCTACCCTCCTTAATACTAATGATATTAATAATCATCATTGTTATTCATCATTACTCATATTCTTATAATATTATTGTTATAACTATTAGAACATGTTGACAGCATTACAGTACTAATATTGTAAATATTACTGTAATTTTAGTAATATTAACAGTCACTATCAATATAATTAAATATCAAAGTCAGGGTCATCCATGCTATAGTATTGCCAATTCCTATGTATTGCTGTGAAAGCTAGACAGCAGTCAGGAAGAAGACCAACTCCTTTGAAATGGGGTGTTGGAGGAGAGTTCTAGATTGCCAAAAAGACAAGTAAACAGGTCTAAGAGTAAATTGGGCCTGAATTCTCATGAAAGACCACAATGACTAAACTTGGGGCTATCATACTTTGGACATGTCATTAAATGATGTGACTCATTTGAAAAGATTATGATGCTTGGTAAAGATGAAGGCAGTAGGAAGAAAAGAAGCACATTATAAGTGGTTTGGCTCAGTTAAAGAGACTGTGGCTGCCCTACATTTGCAAGAGCTGATGGAGGCTCTTGGAGGTCCTGTATTCATAAGATCACCTTAAGCTTTTAGGGAATTATTGGTATTTTTGTTAAGCAGAATGCAGCATAGCCACAGTGCGACATGATCTTCTGGTATAAAACAGGATAAAAAATGCAGGATGCTCCAGTAAGGTTAAAAAACAAAACTTGCATTTATTGTGGCAGATTATACATTTTAGATAAGAAAAGTGGGTAGATAGAAAAGAGTTACCTAACTTGGATAGAAGAGTCCCTAAGTCTGACTCTCATGAGTTCATATAAGGGATATTGAGGCAGAGCTGCCTCATGTCTGATAGCTTGAAGCTTCCGAGACAGAGTTGTAAAACACTAAAACTTCTTGGGGGAGGGGCGGGGAGTGACCTCTGCATGCAAGTAGGAAATGAAACCTTGAAAACACAGACCAGTGACACACACAGAGAACTATAAACAAGCGTTGATGCTTCTTCACTTCCACCAAAGCTGAAGTCAGCTTAATGGCAAACAGCAACAATAAAGCTACCTTTGCAGAATTGCAGTTCCCCAAATTCACCAGGAAAAGGAAACAATGCTAAAACTAGTTTAAGTCTATGCTGTAGACACCTTCTTCACCACAATCAAGTATAGAGTTAGGGCTGCACAATTTGGAGTGATCATTTAATTAATTAAACTATTTGCTGTTAATTACTGTCACATCCTGGGGTTTTTTTTCCTGTGAGCTCAAGGAAATTTGCATGGCTCTCCCTCAATCCCACAACATCCCTGTGGAGTAAGGTCAGGCTAAGGGTGACTGGTCCAAGATCCCTCTGTGATTTCATGACTTGGAGGAAGGTATTTCCACCTGGACCTTGTAGGATATTTTGTTATTTATATTGAGCAGATTGCAGCAGAGCCCCAGTGTAACATGAGCTTCTGGTACAAAACATGACATAAAACATGCAGGATGCTCAAGTACAGTTATAAAGCAGAACTTAACATTTATTATGACAGAGAATACATCTCAGATAGGGAAAATAGATAGATAGGAGATAGTTATATGACTTTGGGTAAAAACATGATGGTTGCTAGCTTCTTGGTTCTGAGACAAAGGGCTGTAAAACAGTAAAACTTCTTGGAGCAAAGGGGGTGGGGAAGTGACTTCTGCATGCAAGTAGGAAGTAAACACACACACACACACACACACACACACAGATGTAAACAAGTGTTGATGCTTTTTCACTTCCAACAGACCTCCCTAGCCCCAGTTCAAATCTCACTACACCACATTGGCTCTCTAGTTCTGGCTATCTAATCCCTCTGCATGTTCCCACACCCATCCTACATTGGTTAGGAGGACACTTTCTGACATTACAAGGGTGCAGATGTGGGGGTGCTGATGATTGCATGGGGAAAGAAAGGACGAAAATTGCCCTTCCATGAACATCTTTAAGTAGGGTTTAGAAGAAGGTAATGGAACAGCTATACTGGGGGGTGGGTTCAAATCCCAGAATCCCCCTGTGGGATCCTGGGAGCTTTAGTCCCAAAAAATAAAGTTTGCAAGATATGGGGGAAGGGAGAGAGAATATTGCCCACACAGAATGAAAATCAGGGCAATGTATACAGTTGGTTCTGTCCATAATTAACACAGGCCCAAACAACATGATATAGTTAGAAGCAGAGATCTCTTAAGAGATGAAAGACATCTGTTAATCTTAGCATGCTGTGGATGTAGTGTATCTTGATTTCAGTAAGGCTTTTGACAAGGTCCCCCATGATATTCTTAAAAGTTAGTAACCTATGGGCTAGACAAAGCAACTGTTAGGTAGATTTGTAATTGGTTGAGTGACCAAACCCAAAGTTTAGTCACCAATGGCTCTTCTTCATTCTGGAGAGAAGTGACTCGTGGGGTGCCACAGGGTTCTGTCCTGGGCCCAGTGCTATTCAGCATCTTTATCAGTGACTTGGATGAGGGAATAGAGTTTGCAGATGAAACCAAGTTAGGAGGGCTAGCTAATACCCCATAGGACAGGATCAGAATCTAAAATGACCTTAACAGATTAGAAAGCTGGGCCAAAACTAACAAAATGAATTTCAACAGGGAGAAATGTAGGATACTACACTTGGGCAGTAAAAACAAAAAGCACAGATATAGGATGGGTGACACCTTGCTTGATGGCATTACATGAGAAAGGGATCTAGGAGTCTTAGTGGACCACAAACTGAACATGAGTCAGCAATGTGATGCAGCAGCTAAAAAAGCCAATGTGATTCTAGGCTGCATTAATAGGAGTATAGTGTCTAGGCCAAGGGAAGTAATAGTGTCACTGTATTCTGCTTTGGTCAGACCTCACCTGGAATACTGTGTCCAGTTCTGGGCACCACCCTTCAGGAAAGATATTGAGAAGCTGGAACGTGTCCAGAGGAGGGTGACCAGGGTGGTGTATCTGTTAGTTGTTCTGGAGGGATCTCAATGCATGCAGATGCCACTCCCCTTCTTGGCCATGTGGGGACCAGGGACAAAAGGAAATAAAAGACAGGTCTTAACAGTTTCACACCAAGGGAACCTGCCTTAGACCTGAAAATTATTTCAAGGGTTCCTCCAGGGTAAAAAGGTTGAGAAAGGCTGGGTCATAACATTTCAACTCCATTAGCAACAGAAAACTAAACCTCAGTTTTGTATCCTTTCTCTCTCTTAGGCCTCCTATTGCAGCATTCCCTGAGCTGTGATTGGATGAACCAGGCTCTGGAGGACAGGATCAGAATTCAAAATGGCCTTAACAGTTTAGAAAGCTGGGCCAAAACTAAGAAAATAAATTTCAACAGGGAGAAATGTAGGATACTACACTTGGGCAGTAAAAATGAAATGCACAGATATAGGATGGGTGACACCTTGGCTTGATGGCAGTACATGCAAAAGGGACCGAGGAGTCTTAGTGGACCACAAGCTGAACAAGAGTCAGCAGTGTGATGTGGCAGCTAAAAAAGCCAATGCAATTCTAGGCTGCATTAATAGGAATATAGTGTCTAGATCAAGGGAACTAAGAGTGCCATTCTGTTCTGGTTTGATGAGACCTCACCTGGAATACTGTGTCCAGTTCTGGGCACCACAATTCAGGAAGGATATTGACAAGCTAGAATGTGTCCAGAGGACGGTGACCAAAATGGTGAAAGGTCTGGAAGCCATGTCCTATGAGGAGCAGCTTAGGAAGCTAAGCATGTTTAGTCTGGAGAAGAGAAGGTTAAGAGGTGACACGATAGCCATGTTTAAATATTTGAAGGGATGTCAGACTGAGGATGGAGCAAGCTTGTTTTCTGTGGTGCCAGAGACTAGGATCACGGAGCAATGTATTCAAACAACAGAAAATGCTCAGTCAGTTATAGGGGGACACCCTGTCACTCTGTGTTAGCCACCCCAGATTCCTCCACCCACTCTGCCAGATTGATTACAGGTCAGGGGTTCACAGCATATAAACTCCACACACACACCTCCCCAACTCTGAGGATGCCAGCCACAGATGCAGGCGAAACGTCAGGAATAAACTCTTCCAGAACATGGCCTCACAGCCCAGAAAAAAAACCAAGGAAAATTGACAGAAAAAGATTCCATCTAAGCATGAGGAAGAATTTCCTGCCAGTAAGAGCTGTTTGGCAGTGGAATGCACTGCTTCGCAGTGTGGTGGAGTCTCCTTCTTTGAAGGTTTTTAAGCAGATGCTGGATGCTCATCTGTTGGGAATGCTTTGATTGTGTGTTCCTGCAGGGCAGGGGGTTGGACTGGATGGGCCCTGTGGTCTTTTCTAACTCTATGATTCTATGATTCTACTGTATTAATCAGACCTGACCCTGCTTCCCTTCCAAAACCAGGCAAGATCAGGTGTGTTTAGGATGGCATGGAGATGTTAAGCATGGGGCATTACCAAGGCATATGTTACCACCTTGGCCATGTGTACAGCTTCCACTGTCAGAGGGGAGGGAAAGTGTTGCTGGGGAGAGAAGAAGGCTGGGAAATGATGGAGTCAGATATTAATGTGTGCTGAATATTTTAAGCCCCTTGTTGGACCCAAAGGCTAAAAAGACTGTGCTCCGTGTTTAGGATTAGCCATTGCTGGGAATCTGCCTTCTTAGAGGAGTGCTCTCAGCATGCACTGGCTTGTATCTCTCTCCCCCCCCACATTAAATTAACATCCTCTTCCTTTGATCTGATGCCTCTCATCAGCACTCAGCACACAGATTCCTTGTGGGGCACAGCATGAGGCCGCAGCCATTGGATGTGTCTCCAGGTCTAAGCTGCCATTGCGCCTCCACTGTCTCGTTCAGCAGGGAAGGCAGGAGGGGGAAAACCACAAGGACTTATTCTTCAAATGGTTTTGGGGAACTTAAAGATCTTTGGCCACTCAAGTGGGCTGCACATTGAAGAACAGCTTCAGAGCAATTTATGGGATCAGATTGTTCCTCTTGAAGTTTACCATCTACCCATCTGGACAGACAGTTTTTTTTTAAAGCATGCCATTGGATACAGGGGCCAAAATCCTCCATCAGACTTATGTAGCATAAACTCAGCATGTGGAGTGATGTGTTAATTCTGCTATGGAATCCTTGTGTTGAATGATAATGCTGCACAATTGAACCAAGACAGCAAATCTGCACCCAGATGCACAACAAAATGCACAATGTGAACCCAGTGAACATCCGTGTGTACCCACACACAATGTGCGTATGTGATGACACTGCTTTTGCAAGTTCACTTCAGCAATCTAAAACTTAATGTGGATGTTCTGTCTCAGACAAAAGTGTCCAACCACTTCTCTAAGAGAACTTTATGCATGCAAAAGACAACAGCAGGATTCCAGCCAGCATGTGCAGCTGGAAAAATGAGAGGGAAGTTATGTATTAAGTGTATGATGGATGTATTAAGTGTTTATTATGCACCTAAATGACAAGGGCAATATGTACCCAAATTAGTGCTTGGTTTTGAAACCAACTGCCCAGATGATATTGAAACAACCGCTTCCTCTTTTTCAGCTTCCTCTTTGGGCAGGTAAAGCATTGGGTGGGATCCTGTTCGTGTGTTCCCTACCGAACCAGTTGGACAATTTTTGTGCAGTGTGGAAGTCCGTATTTAGTTGAAGGCTGAGGAAACAAAATTGTGCATGTGGCCCTATTGCACACAAAATGCCTTATACATAGGGCATGCACACTGCATATACACATTGCACATGCAGATGCAGGTGTGCATTGTTCACTGCAATGATCAATTTCTTGTTTGATTGCACACTCAGTTGGACAAGGTTGCAACTCACTCATGCACAATCATCATGTGCATGAATGTAAAGTTATACTATTATCTCCTTGGTGCAGGATCTCAGCCTTCATCATATCACTGTAAATACCCTTAATGTCCCCTTATTTCTGTGCCTTAGGACCATAGTGTACCCCATGTTCCTTTTCCTGCAACCAATGCAGAACCGCTGCCCTGGGGGCCATTCAGTCAAAGGCAGCACATTACTGAACTATAGGCCCTTTGGCTGCAGTGTAAAGTGGACTGTTTATCAGCTGTAAGCAATCTTGGTGCAAGCATGAGTAGCTCAGTTTTGGAAAGGTACCTATTTTGGCAGCACAGATGTACAAGGCAGCAGGATTGGCTCTTGTACTGGTTGGAGTAAGTAAGAATGAGTTGGGATTTGCATAAGTCATTGGATTGTCTTATTAGGCTGATCCAAAAATGAATCATCGCTCTATATAGTTGTCCTGTCATATTTGCTGGGGTTTGGTTCCAGGACCCCCCCATGGATACCAAAATCTGTGAATACTCAAGTCCCATTATATGCAATGGCATAGCAAAATAGTGTCCCTTATAGAAGATGGCCAAATCAAGGTTTGCTTTTGGGATTATTATTTTTTTAAGAATATTTTCAAGCCGTGAATACTTAAATCTGTGGATACAGGAAGGACAACTGTAGTTGATAAGAGCAATAATAATAATAATAATAATAATAATAATATTTTTTTATTTCTATCCCTCCCCTCTGCAACACAATCGGGGCGGCTTACAATATAAAACTCCATAGACACAGTACCCTAGCCCACCCACCCCTTAAAATAATATTAAATTATAAAAGATTAAAACATACAGTAATTAAAATATATAAATTAGAAAGAAAAAAAATTAAAACATACAATAGTTAAAAAATCTATAGGGCTACTGAGCCCTATGGGTGAGGGCCTGAAAAACAAGTGGGTGTGTGCATGTATACAGGCAGTTCTGTGACCACATTTTGCCTCCATCTGATATACAGCCACAAGTAGCTGAAGTTTTTTTTTTTTTTTACAGCTTCAGGGGAAGGTTTTCTTTCAGTGCCACCACCATTGCAGGGTCATCTGGTGAGGACATGACAGAGAGTCTTCTCAGTGGCTGCTCCCACCCTCTGGAACTCCCTTCCACTGGAGACTATGCTTGCCCCCTCCGTGCTTCTCTTTTGCCAGTAGGCAAAAACATTTTTATTCAAGCAGGTCTTTGACATATAACTGTCCCTGTGGAGCTTTTATCAGGGTCTGTTTTTTAATGTTGTTTTTATTCGTTTCTATTTTTTAAACTTTGTATGTTTTAAATTAATTTTAATTGGTTTTAACTGTGATTTTAATTGTTTTGTGAGCTGTCTTGGGTCCCACTTTGGGAGGAAGGCAGTATATACATTGCAAAAATAAATAAAAATAATAAACAGAACTAGGGTTCAGGGAGAAACAGTATGTGATGTCCAATATTTTAAAGACACAAAAAGGAGTTGCTTGCATGCACTGGGACCCCAGTGTGAACAGAGATATCGTAGGATTCCTGTATCCCTGGGGGTCTGGTTTCCAGACTTACCATGGATACCTGAAACCATAGATATTGGTTCCGCGGATATGGGGTCCTACTGTACTTGCATCAGCTACTTAGTTAATCTACCCCCTCCTTTTTCATGGCTTCAATATTTCTCGAAATTTTACATCTCTAGGTGTGAAGAGAATGAGGGAATGAATGAAAATGAAACCATCACCAAAGGGCACACACTTACAATTGTGTAACATCAGAGCATGGAAAGCTTTAGGTTCTCTGAGAGCTGGGCTGGACTCCTTGCCTTATATCACCATCGAGGGGTGACTGGTGGAATTACACAGACACTCATAGAGGGGTTGTCTAAACAGTGAAAATACTCCTTAAAGAATGGGAATATGACCTGTCTCAATGGGATTCCACATCACTCCACGATATTCGGAAGGAGCAGGGGCAAAAATGCCAAAAAGTACATGGGAAAAGCCTTACCATCTTTTCACAAAGTTTTTTTTAAAAGCAGTGCAGGAAATGAGAATTCCTGCTCATTGGGACAAGCAACCGAATTGGTTCGCTTTCCCAACATGAGCAGATGATTGGTTGGACATGTGCAATGGGGGGTGGTGGAACTTGCTAACAAGGGAAGCACCCAAAGTCACCATGTTGGATTTTCGCCTTAGTGAACAAGTGCTAAGGCAATAAAACAGCTCCCCCCCGGTTTGCTTTTCTCTTTCATAACATGGATATTTTTTTAAAAAAATACTGTCCAGAAGCAGCAAATTGAGGTAAGTAGAAACGTGAATAATTCACTTGCAACGGCCATCTTGATTTGCAGACATGCCTGCTTGCACAGCAAACGTGGATAGCTTCACATTCCCATGATGTGCCAAAAAACCAGTTAAGACAAATAGCACCTGCTGCAAATTGCCATAACTGTGGAGGAACCCTCATTTTTTGCCTCATATAGACAAACCCAGAGATTTCCATAGAGATCAATGTTTACAGTTACAACTGAACCAGATTTGTTCTTGCCTGTTCATCTGTTTTATTTGAAACAGAAGAGGTAATTTTAAAGCTTAAAACAATCAGGGCCAACTTGAGATATTCTACCACTTGACAGTCAGACAGGAGACCATAGTGAGGTAAAGAACACTCATAAATTTTCTTGTCCAACATGAGAAATGGTATCTTGAAACCTTGAGGCAATAAATCAGTGCCCTGGGTGCCAGCTGTGCATGGCTCCAAATGTCAACACTAGGACCCTGAATTTAGCTGGGGGAAAGAATCCATAGACGTCTAGAGCATTCTTCTTGATCCTGGAATTTGTACGGACCATGCAGCTAGCTGCAGTTAACAAGGTATTCACATTTCAGGCAAATCATTGCCAGAATCTTATATGACCTGTGATGTTCTGTAACTTTACATATACCCAGCTATGTAGCAGAGGCACTGGTCTTGTCTATACGGTCAAAATAATATGAATGGGATGCAAATGTACAGCAATCCGTTCATACGGACATGCGTATAAATGTGTGTCATTCGGAAGGGGGGCAGCCAAATCCACCTCAAAGTCCTTGTGCGTCATGTATGGGGCTTTGTTCTAATTTTTAAAAAAGCTCCGTACAACATGCAAATGTGCAATCATTTGAACACTCAGATATGAACATCCGCACAGATATGAACAGGCAGTGTAATCTGATTGGCTGGACAGGGATGGGGGGAAGGGCTAGGAAAAGAGGGAAAGTGCCTGCAGCCGCCATGTTGAATTTTCAGCTAAGCAAGGGTCCAGTAAGTCGATAACATGCCAATCTTATACTCTTTTCTTTCTTTCTTGTAAATATGAACTATTACTTGTGCACACTACAGGAAACCTTTTTTAAAAATTGGCAGCGGCAGATTTAAATTTGCAAGTAAATCACTCATGGCCACCATCTTGGCTAGGGGGTCATGTGGAGTTTAGGGGGGCTCTTTTTACCGTGAAGACAGGTTGCATTGTTGCGAATGCCTGCTTTTTCAGACGTGTTCGTATTCCCCCCCCCCCCCCCCGTATAGACAAGACCACTAAGGAACCCCTTTATGGAATTGCTACATAGTAGTGTAACAGCAGCCTTCTACTGGATATGGACATTACTCAACTGCACAATTCTAATTTCCGCAGACATAAGTCCACCAGCATCTGTCAAAATGGTCTCCAAAACAGGGTTACAGTTTTTTATGCCATCTAGTTTGGCTTCTCACATTTATATCTGACCACAAGATGGCAGCAGACACCCAAGTCTCCTCTTGCCTTAACGTTTAGAACAAAGATGAAATAACTGTGGCCTCCCAGCCTACATAGACAGCATAGCCTATGTGAGGAATGCTGGGAGTTACAATCCCATCGGCATCTGCCTGCCCTCTACCCATCCCTGAATTACCATATGACTAAGGCTGGGTGAGAATTTCATTTTAGTGTATTTTTTTAAAAAAGAGTATTGATCATAATGTAGCTGTTAGTTTGTATGCAAGATAGAAAGAACTTGCATTTTTAAAAAAGAAACCGGGATGAGTAGATTCATCCATCCATGCTTAATTTTTTCCTACTGGAGAAATCAGTACTTTAACTCTTAAAATTCTGGGTGTCAGTCCCTGCAAATTCAACCCTGTTCATGCTAAATTAGGGAATCATAGAATCATAGAGTTGGAAGAGACCACAAGGGCCATCCAGTCCACCCCCCTTCTGCCATGCAGGAATACCCAATCAAAGCATTCCTGAGAGATGGCCATCTAGCCTCTGCTTAAAAACCTCCACAGAAGGAGACCCCACCACACTCCCAGGCAGCAGCAGATTCCACTGCCAAACAGATCTTACTGTCAGGGAATTCTTCCTAATGTTGAGGTGGAATCTCTTTTCCTGTAGTTTGAATCCATTGCTCCATCTCCTAGTTCTGTAACAGCAGAAAACAAGCTTGCTCCATCTTCAATATGACATCCTTTCAAGGGAGACCATCTCTTTCTTTCTGAGAGGCTCCTCATCATTAACATTGGTATGGTACACTGTAGTCTTTTCCACAATGGAAACAGCTGTCTCTTTGAGCATTTACAGATTGGTCTAAAGAAATGGGAGTTAGAATCACAGCGTTAGAAGGGGCCTCATGGCCATCTATTCAAATCCCCTGCTCAATGCAGGATCTCCAGTTAAACCATCCCCAACAGGTAGCTGTCTAGCCTCTTTTTTTTTTTTTAAGACATTCAAATAAGGAGACCTCACCACCTCTCTGGGCAATTGGTTCCATTGCTGTACCACCCTTACTGTCAAGAAGTTCCTTCTAATGTTCAATCAAAATCTACCCTCCTGTAATTGAAAACCATTAGACCTGGTCCTACCCTCTGGGGCAGCACGCCTGCCCCTTCCTCCCTGTGAAAGCCCTTGAGGTATTTAAAGAGTGCCATCATGTTACCCCTCCAGCTTCTCTTCACCAAAATCATAGAATCATAGAATTGCAGAGTTGGAAGAGACCACGAGGGCCATCCAGTCCAACCCCCTGCCACGCAGGAAATCACGATCAAAGCATCCCCGACAGATGGCCATCCAGCCTCTCTTTAAAGACCTCCAAGGAAGGAGACCCCCACCATGCTCCGAGGGAGTGCGTTCCACTGCTGAACAGCTCTTACTGTCAAAAAGTTCCTCCTAATGTTGAGGTGGAATCTCTGTTCCTGGAGTTTGCATCCATTGCTCCGTGTTCCAGTCTCTGGAGCAGCAGAAAACAAGCCTGCTCCATCCTCAGCGTGACATCCCTTCAAATACTTAAACAGGGCTATCATATCGCCTCTTAACCGTCTTTTTTCCAGGCTAAACATACCCAGCTCCCTAAGTCTCTCCTCATAAGGCATCATTTCCAGACCTTTCACCATTTTAGTTGTCCTTCTCTGGACACGCTCCAATTTGTCAATATCCTTTTTTAATTGTGGTGCCCAGAACTGGACACAGTATTCTAAGTGAGGTCTGACCAAGGCAGAATAGAGTGGCACTATTACTTCCCTTGATCTGGACACTATACTTCTATTGATGCAGCCCAAAATCGCATTGGCCTTTTTAGCTGCTGCATCACTCTGTTGACTCATGTTCAACTTGTGGTCTACTAGGACTCCTAGATCCTTTTCGCATGTAGTCTCGTTCAGCCAGGTCTCCCCCATCCTATATCTATGCATTTCATTTTTTCACCCTAAGTGCAGTACCTTACATTTCTCTGTATTGAATTTCATTTTGTTAGCTTTGGCCCAGCTCTCCAGTCTATCCAGGTCATTCTGAATTTTGATCCTGTCCTCCAGGGTATTAGCTACTCCTCCTAATTTGGTGTCATCTGCAAATTTGATAAGTATGCCCCTAATTCCCTCATCCAAGCCATTGATAAAGATGTTGAATAGCACTGGGCCCAGGACAGAACATGCTCAGCTCCTTCAACCTTTCCTCCTAACTTTTGTTCTCCATCCCTCTTATCTTCCTTGCTTCCCTCCTCTGAACATAATGTTCTCATGATACAGATCCTTGTGTGTTACCAGTTGCTGTGTACCTCTGCATCCACTCATTCCCTTCTTTCTGGGGACTGTTTGTAGTGATTTTTTTGGCTCTGTAGGAGGTCTCTTACAAAGGGTTACTTTAAAACAGGGATGTGGTTTGCTGAAATGGTTCCTCTGGTTTGAAGAGCAAATTTTCTCCTCCTGAATTTTCATTTTTTTTTAAAAAAAGTCTTATAATGCAAACATTCTAGTTTACTAATGCACTATTGCACTATAACTCTATTTTTTTCCCCACAAGAAGGGAACCTACTGTTTCAATATGTTCAGAAGGTTTTTTTTAGTTTTTTTGTTGAATATAATTATTAATATTCTTCTTCATTTAAAAAAGAACAACATATTCAGAAGTTTTTAAAAAACAAACCTCGAGGGTGGGAATAAAATGTTGCAGCTGGTGCCAGGAATTTCCAGAAAATAGTCTGAGACAACACAGATATTGTTTGGATATATATTTTTTAAAGAATGTGAAAACTATAGGAAACTTTTGATATATTTGCCCCGTCTGGAAGCCTCCTCTTTTGCATTTGACCAGCACAAAGGCGGGATAATTTTATTGTTCTTTTAAGAAGAATGTACCCAAATTTATAAAAAGTCTTCCTGATTTGGGGCGAGGAGTTAAAAAGTTGGAATGTAGGAAGGAGGCAGGATGGACAGATTTCCCCAGCTTCGTCCAGTCAGCGTCTGCATGCACAGTATGGATTGTGTGTGTGCGTGTGTGCTTCAAGTTACCTGCAGACTTATGGTGACCCCATGAATTTCAGAGGGTTTTCTTAGGCAAAGAATTTCTAGAGGTGGTTTTGCCAGTTCCTTTCTCTGAAACCTACAGCACCTGGCATTCCTTGGCAATCCTTCTGGGCTTAGGGAAGGTTCTTCTTTTTGGACTGCTACTCCCAGAATGCCCCAGCCAATGCTCTAGGATTCTGGGAGCGATAGTCTGAAAAGGCATGCTCTGGAATAGTCTTTCCCCATGATCTGGAAGTTCTAGCTTGCAGCATTTGGTGTAAAGGAATCAAGGTCAGATCTTTTGTGTGCATGTGCCTTCAAGTCACCTGTCAACTTACTGTGACCCGATGATTTTTATAGGAGTTTCTTAGGCAAGGAATCCCCAGAGGTGGTTTTGCCAATTCCTTCCTCTGAAATATAGCCTACAGCACCTGTCATTCTTTGGTGGTCTCCCATCCAAGTATTAACAGAGAGCTGGCTCCACTTCGCTTCCAAGATCAGACAGGATCTTGTGCCTTTAGGGTATTTTGGTGCATAGCATGGATAATCACAGCATAAATAAATCCAAATGCTGACTTCTTGGGTGGACTTGGAAACCACTGTTGGCTTTTTAAGGAAGCAATTCTAAGTGGTGATGGCTCTCATGGCATTGGGATGGTGCTCTGGGCTTTAGTATGAACTTTTCAGGAGCTGAGATTCTGAACTCTATCCCCCCCAAATCAGTAAGAGCTGTTCGGCAGTGGAACGCACTCCCTCGGAGCGTGGTGGGGTCTCCTTCCTTGGAGGTCTTTAAACAGAGGCTGGATGGCCATCTGTCGGGGATGCTTTGATCGTGATTTCCTGCATGGCAGGGGGTTGGACTGGATGGCCCTCGTGGTCTCTTCCAACTCTGCAATTCTATGATTCTATGAAATCACTTTGGATACCTACACCAACATCTGGACTTGAAACTCACAGCATACTGTTCACCAGCTGCCATCACCAATTGTAACCATGTTTTTCATGACTCCCTAAGCAATCATTCACATTTATATGATGCCCACGGATCCTTCTGTGGTCCTGTCCAAATGATGAAAATAATCCAAATAGCAATCACATGGAAGGCCATCTGTTTAAATGGACATTCACATCAATACAGTACATCTCATTCAGAAGGGGGCAGCCAAATCCACTGTAAAGTTCCAAAGGGAAGCCTTTGGATGGAACTTTTCTCCGAGTTTTTAAAAAGCTCCGTAGGGCATGTGAATGTGTGATTGTTAGGACAGTCACATTCGTGTTGCTGCAATGAGGCAGTGTAAGCTGATTGGCTGGACAACCATGGAGGAGGTGTGGCTAGCAAACAGAGAAAGCATCTGCTGCCACCATGTTGGATTTTTGGCTAAGCGACAGATCAGTAAGGAGATAAAATAGCAATCTTTCTTTTCTTATTTTTTCTTTTGTAAAAATGAAGTATCGCTTGTGTGCACCATGATAAACAGATTTTAAAAAAAATCAGTGCTGGCAAATTTAAAATGGTGAGTAAATCACTCATGGCCACCATCTTGGCTAGGGGTCATGCAAAGTTTAGGGGGTCTCTTTTGACCATTAAGACAGATTGCAGCACTGCAAATTGCTGTTCCTTCAGAGGAGACTGTATATCCTCCCCTTGTATAGGTGGGACCTGTGTGTGTATAAATGCAGCACTGCCGTTATCATAGGGTATGTGGTAGGAAAGGGCCATGGGGCTACCCCAAAAGAATGGCACTCCATAGTCAAGTCCAGCTTGGGTCTTTTAAACAGAACCTGGAAAAACTGTTATTTCAGATTACAGCTTCCAACATTCTTCAACCAGTGTGGCTATATTGTCTGTGAATCTATTTCTGTGGTGTTGCTGCATTTAAAAAAAACCTCATAATTTGACTCTGTTCTTAATTGTAAAAAATCCTTTTTCTAAAAGCTTTTGAAGGATATCTTTAAATATGTGTATTCTCCCACTTTAGTATTTACGTTCACATTTTGATACATTTAAACAGCAAGGAATTCTTTTCCAACTTTTGGAGAAGCACAGAAGCCCATATAAAAGTAAGAGGAATCTTTCTTGGTAGTTTGAGAGGTTTTAAAAACCATTTTGTAATTGGTTTTGTAAAGATCAGATTCCATAGTGCTGTAGAAATGGGGAGGATCACACACCCACATCCACAAACTGGTAGCTTCTGTGCCAGTGGGGTGGTGTATCCATTCCAGGTTTTAGTCTGAACTTCAAATGATCCACCAGGTGTGTTTGAACCCACTTTGGGGGTAAGTTTCAGCATCTTCAATAGAGCCTTTAAAGCCGGGCCCAAAATCTGGAACAGATTCGCTAAACCAGTGGCTCTTAACCTTTTCTTTCCCAGGGACCCCCTTTATATATCTTTTGTTGCTGTGGATGCCCAAGACTTAACTCAAGATTTAAAGCCCTAATAATTATAATAGCAATAATACCTGATGGTGATGATGATGATGATGATGATACAATTACATCATCCATTAAACCTTCCCTCAGAGGTACTGGTGGGGGAGGGAAGACTTTTTTCTTCTGCTTCTTCCTGCAAGTTTGTGGCTGGATTCAATGGCAATGTGCAGGCCAAGCCATCCAGCCATCCAGTTTTTGCCTTGGCTCCTGTCATGTGGCCACTCCACTTCAGGGAGGAGTGGGCCAAGCAGCTTTCATGCCTTTGTTGACCTCCTGTGAGGACATTGTGGCCCCCTGGGGGTCCCTGGACCACAGGTTAAGAATCACTGCTTTACACCGTTACACTTTTGACTCAGATTCCTTTTCAGCTGGGCCCACAGCCTGAGATGAGCCCCATTTCTAGTATTTACATGACGTCTGTGCATTTAAGGCAGGAGAGAGACAATACTCAAATGAAGACCAGACGGAATACGCCAATGTAAACAGCGACTTTTATTGTGTCGTTCTCTGAACTGTACCACAACGAAAGGGGCACCACAAACTTTTTTCCGGTGTTCACAAGAGAAACCAGGGCTGTCCCTTTCACAGCGCTCCCTCGATCACTTTGAACGCTGCCGTTGTGCCGACAGTAAAGGCCTTTCACAGAAAGGAGCCATCGGTTGTTTACGTGGGCCAAGGGCCACTTGTGGATAGCAGCAAAAAACATGAACCCACAGCCACAGGCAGCCAGAGACACCCCAGACCTGCTAAACAGTTCCCAGAAATGGGGGGGGGAAGGGTATATATATTTATATTTATATTTATAAAAATACAACCTTGTAACACACTGCCTCCTTGGAAAACATCCACAATACAAAAAAGCTTCACTTCTTTGACACCTGTTTCATTTAAAGCCAGGGCTTTGGGGAAACTTCTTTTTGGACTAGAGTTCCCAGAATCCCCTGACGGATCTCCCCCAAAGCTTTGCTTGTTAAAGCACACCTGGCAAGAGTGACTGATGTGTCAGCAAGGTCTACCAACCAAAAAGGGCTGCTGGTTTTCCCAGGTGTCTGCCGGATCACACTGCCCACAAGTTGCAGGGCCTCTGCAAGATGGCAAGAATCGCACACATACTCCCACATGCCCCCTTGCCCCTCAACACCAGGCCTGAACTGCAAGGACAACAGTGAGTTCATGGATAAAGGGGCATGTCTACTTTTCATAACAAAATAGATGTGTGAATGATGGAAACTAATCTCCCTTCCCTGCTCCCACTTTACTCCGGGTGGAAGTCAGGTGCCTTCTACGTCAAGTGGGGGTAGCAAATTCACTCCTGGTTTTAGTCCAAACCTTAAAGGTGTGGCAGCTCTGTGCCCTTAACAGGCTCCTCACCTTGGAGAGCTAATTTAAGGTTCTAACCACCTCTATCTATGGCTTTACTCTTTTTTTCTTTTCTTGCTCATAATATGTTGAGTTGGAGAGCTGAAGGAAAGAGTGATTGAAAGGACAAGACAGGGTGAAATAAGGCAGGACCATGTGGTCCATGTGGACTTTTCTTGTTGGCATAAAAATTAAACCACCACGTTTTGTATATTAATACAAAATTAACATGAAGCCTTTCCCTTTCTGATAGGTCTACCTAACGCTTCTCTACTTCCTCACAGGGGATGTAGACATGGGATCCTGTAGCATAGGGGTGTGAATCATGGGGCTCTACAGGTCATTGGACTGCAACTCCCAGCATCCCCTATCCTTGTTTATGCTGGCTGGGGCTGCTCAGAGTTGCAGTCCAACACCTGGAGGGCCCCAGGATACCACTCTTTGCTTTTGCAACTGGAGAGGCATACCTCCCAGCTGTCCCAATTTGGCATCCCATATTTTCAGATGTTTTTAAAATGTCCCAGTTTTTCTCTCTTCCTCTACCCATTCCCCCCTTTTGTCCTCAGCTTAGTTCAATTCCTGCAAACTGAATTCAAAGAGCAAAAGTAGTTTGTTCTCAGTTGAATCAGTGAGGGGTTGGGGAAAGTAAGGGGTGGAATCTTGCACTTCCCAGTAGGCTCAGGCAAAAGCAAACTGCTGTAGCCTCTCCTAGCTTGTCTGTGCTTTCCCATTCATACCTTCTGCTACCTTGACCACACTCAGATGTTTCTTGGCCATGTGTGTCCCAGTTTCATCTGTGAAATATTGGAGAGTATGGAAACGCCAGGGTTTGAACCTACTAAAATATGGCACTCCAGGGCTGTTGCCTGGCTTAGTCCGAGCTTGAGAATCATGAACAAGCTAGTGCCTTCAAAAGTTCCTACCAACAACTGGACCAAGATCAAACATTTTATCATCCAGATTAGAAATGACCAAAACCTCATTTCTTGACATTTGCAAACCATTGACACTAGCGTTTGTGAATCCTGCTAGCACCATCTCTTAAAAATAAAACCTGGATTCATAGTGATAGCTTTTCAAGGTGTTTTCTCTGTCTCTCTGCATTTCACTCGTGACTTCAGTTATCCCCTCGATGGCATTTGTACTGGAATGCTTTCATCATTGCTGCTTACAGTCCTGATAAATAACTTCACAACTCGTTTTACAAAAATATGACACAACCTTTCTTCAAGAAACTTAGAATCATCGAGTTAAAAGAGACCACAAGGGCCATCTAGTCCAACCCCCTGCCAGGCAGGAATACACAATCAAAGCATTCCTTGATCACAGCTGTTACCCCCTGCGAAGTGGGGTGGTTGGTTTTTTTTTTCTTAATTGTGGTGACAACACAAGACCCAGAAGTTTTAGGCCTAGGTTCTGTGCAACTATGGGAAATGGCTTCTTGGATTTGCTCACAAGGCACTGTGTACACCACGTGTCTTAAATCAACATGCATGGTGAAAGCAAGATTATACTCAAAATATTCATTCTACTGGTTCCCAGAGCATACTGCCCTCTACTATTAAAAGATGTTTTATCTACAGCAGACGGGAGAAACATTTCTTCCTCCAGAGGTTTTAAAGTGCAACTACCACAGTCCCTTCGCATTGTCCATGCTGCTGGGGCCGTGGTTGGATATCTGGCAGACCTAGGTTTCTCTATTCTGGACTATAGAACTTGCCTACTCTCCTTGTACAGATCAAGATGAAAATTGTCTATATGTCACGAGGGCAGTTTAAAATGTCGCCATGTGGCAAGCGCAACCATGTGTCAAGTCACTTCTCTCAAGGGTGGGTGGCTGTAGTTCAGGGGTTGCACTGCCATCTGAGGACACCTCGAAAGACTTCACTCAACACTGCACTCCCATGAAAAATAAAAGCAAAAATCATTTTTTTGGCCTCCAAATGTCCTCTAGGGCAGTGCTTCTCAGGCTACCTAATGTGGGGGATTGGCAATTATGTTCCCCCTTCTGCCAGGCACGAGCATCATATTTGTGCCCATTGGTACACCTGTCTTTCATAGAATCATAGAGCTGGAAGAAACCACAAGGGCCATCTAGTCCAACCCTCTGCCTGGTAGGAATACCCTCTCAAAGCATTCCTTTCTTTCTTTCCTGGAAACTCACCAGGGCCTAGCAGCCAATGGCTCTGGGACTAGCAATGAAATGGGGATTATCACTTTGAGCAGTAATACTTTAGGGAGTGTGGGTAGAATTTTGCATTTTTAACCCCCCCATGGCCATTTTAGACTCATGCTATACTTTTTTTGTAATAATAAAAGTGACCTGGAAGTAAACTTCTAGGCCACTTTCTCTTAGCAAAAAGGCCTCTTCTAGGCCTAAACTAGCTTGGAGGGCACCCAAAATTGGGTGACATTGCCCCTTATGCTCCGTAGGGGGCATTTTGGCCTATTTTTCTGGACACTGGGGGCCACAAGAACAGCCCTGGGGCTGACTTCCCCCCATCCTTAACTTATATCAACCACGAGACACCTTTCCATGTTTCCCAACGGTTGTTTCTGGGTGCCTGACTTTTCCTCATCATGTGGGAGCAGCCGCTCCAGTCAACAAACTCTCTACAAAGCTGGCATTGTTATAGGATGAATTGGCCGGTCAATTCCCAGCAGCCATCTTTGTTTATACAGGGAATAGATGGCGAAAGAGTGGGAGCTGAGGTAAACAAAGATGGCCGCTGGGAATGACCAGCCGATTCATCCTATAACAATGCCAGCTTTATAGAGAGTTTGTTGCCTGGAGCGGCCACTTCAACTATCACTTCCTTGATGGGATCTGTCATAGAATCCTTTCATCTTTGCTATTTACGACCCTGACAAATATCCTCACAGCCCAGTTCAATATTGCCCTATCATTTCGCCATGCAAGTTGGTTTACTGATAATATGAGTGACAGAATCAACAGCTCACGCCACCAAGAAAAGCTGCCTAAAAGGAATTCAGTCTAGGAATTGGGTTGGAGTCACCGGCTCTGGGACCAGCTGAAAGGTTGCCTCAGATGAGGCAGCTTATGACTCATTTCTATTACCTATCTTTTACTGGACACGAAACAAAAGGTTGTGCAAACTTGGAAAGCTGCCGTGCGATAATGTGCTGATGCCACGGAAAGCACAAGTCTAAGAAAGGACAGGTTTGTTTCATCCCTTCTTTATAACACAAAAGAAACTCCTCTGAATGGATTTATTGTTGTGTGCTGAGAGTGTGTGATCTGCCCAAGGTCACCCAGTGGGTCTTCATGGCCAAGCGGGGATTTGAATCCTGGTCTCCAGAGTCATAGTCCAATGCTCAGACCACTATGTTACACTGGCTCCTCTGAATAAACTACCACATGATTATTGATATCAGCTCAAGAATGCTTTGTATATTCCTGCAGGGCAGGAAGTTGTACAAGAAGGTCCTTGTGGTCTCTTCCAACTCTATGATTCTATGATCTCCAGAACAGGTTAAGAGGTGATATGGTAGTCATGTTTAAATATTTGAAGGGATGTCATACTGAGGATGGAGCAAGCTTGTTTTCTGCTGCTCCAGAGACTAGGACAAGGAGCAATGGGTTCAAACTACAATAAAAGAGATTCCAC
Organism: Gambelia wislizenii; assembly: GCA_030847615.1. Classification (NCBI taxonomy): domain Eukaryota; kingdom Metazoa; phylum Chordata; class Lepidosauria; order Squamata; family Crotaphytidae; genus Gambelia; species Gambelia wislizenii. Next base: position 493,854,001 of record JAUMIR010000001.1, on the reverse strand, counting down.
CTAAACATGAGGAAGAACTTGTTGATGGTAAGAGCTGTTTGACAGTGGAATGTGCTGCCTCATAGTGGAGTCTCCTTCTTTGGAGGTGTTTAAACAGAGGTTGGATGGCCATCTGTCAGGAGTGCTTTGATTGTGTATTCCTGCAGGGCAGGGGCTGGACTAGATGACCCTTGTGGTCTCTTCCAACTCTATGATTCTTGATTCCAGCCTCAGTTTGCATAGGCTCTTTGCTAAGGGGAAGATAACCCTTCTAACTTGTGTCAGACAATCTGAGGAACCTAAGACAGGAAGAATGGACTTCTCACTTTCTGGCATAAAATATCTTATCAAGACCAGCTCTCTGCCTAGAGATATGGACAGAGCACTCTTGAGAGACCTCCAAAGGGTGTGAAGCAAGGGAAACTAGGGGGGGGGGGAAGAAAAGGCCACAAATTGCATTGTTGCCCTACTTCTGGCCTATACAAGCCACCAAGTCTAATGTGACCCACTTTCATTGTGCATTGTAGCCTGTCAGGTGGTGAAACACAAATGTTTATCAAGCCTGGTTGGTCCCCATGCTGATCTGGGGAGATGGACTGAAACCAGCCCATGACGGTTGAGGGTTGGAGCTCACAAGTTGCCAAGGCTTGTTCTACACCAGGGATCTTTTCACACTTCACAATTACAGCACTATGGTTCAACTTTAAGATTTCAGTGTGGTGTAGTGGTTTGAGTGTTGGACTAGGATTCCGGCACAGCAGGGTTCGAATCCCCGCTCAGCTGTGGAAGCCCACTGAAGGACCTTTGGCAAGTCACACTCTCTCAGCCTCAAAGGGAAGCAATGGTAGCAAACCCCCTCTAAATACATCTTGCCAAGAAAACCCCATGATAGGTTCATCTTAGGGTTCCTGTAAGTCAGAAATGACATGAAGGCACACAACAACAACACCAACAACATATGATTCCACTTCAACTGCTATGGCTGCATCCTACAAAATCCTGGGGTTTGTAGTTTGAAGAGACACTAGAGCTCTCTGGCTGAGAATTCTAAATACCTCATGTAATTACAAATCCTAAGAATCTATAGTACAGTACTATGGCAGTCAAAGTGGAATCATAGTGCTATTATTATGTAGGGTGAAAAGGCCCAAGAGGCCATGGAAAGGTGCTGGTGCCAAATTGGATGAGACTGGTAGTGCCATGTGAGGGAGCTGATGGTAAAACATCCACGCAAAGGCTATTATTGCCAAATTTTTGTACAACACATATACACTGACACTCTCACCTGTGTAACAATATTCAAAGACACAGACTGTTTCAGTATCAAGAGATATAAGGGAATCCTATAGCACCTGCTTGGTATTTTTTTCTCTCCTTATAACTGAGAAAAATAAGTTTCTAACATAAAGCTTTTGTAGACTCCAATGCCTCTGATGAAGTGGACTGGAGTCCTTCAAAGATTATGCTAGAAATTTCGTTTTCTCGGTTAGTCTCAAAGGTGCTACAAGATCCCTTTACATCCTTCTTTTTAACCTGTGTTAGCAAGGCAGACTTTGGCAGTGAGCCATCCATGCCTTCTACTGGTGAACAGAGATAGGCAGAGGAAAAATACCGGCCAGATGACCAAGCAGTTAAGAGCACAAGATAAGCCCATGAAGATGGATCACACCAAAAGCCTCTCTCTTCCAGCATTCAGTTGAAGAAGTGGCCAACTGCTCTAGCATACTCCAAAACTTGTGAAAACTAATTAAACTTTGGGTGGGGGACAAGCAACGCTCTGCAAAGCCTTCAGATAATCTCTCTCGTCCGTTCTTTCATACGGCCATTCCTGGTCCAACAGGAACCCTGATCCATTGATTTGTTCCTTTTGATACTTCCTCCCATGCACACCTCTTTATTTAAAAATAAAATACCAATGCTTTCAACTTTTTAATATACATATATAAATATATATGTGTGTGTATTCTTTTAAGAATGCCTCCCATTTGAAAAAGATGGGGTGTATCAAAATATGGCGACAATATGGCTGTGAATACAAAAAATCCCTCAAAAATATTTCTCTGTTCTCTCTTTTTTTTTTTAAAGGCTTGTGCTATAATTTTTTTCTTGTAAATATCTCCCCAACCCAATACAATGGCTTAGAAGTATTATTCAGAAACCAAGAACATTTCCTTACCGGGGACAATCCTTACCCACTGAAAAACAAACAAGTCATGGCTACTCTCCCCCAAATACCAAAACCCTAGAGCAAGGGTGGGCAAAGCCTGGGCTGGGGCTGAGAGGGCCCTTTTTTAGTGAACCCCCCCCTGGGGTGGGGGCTAAAATGGCCTTCAGGTCACTTCCATGTTTTAGCTTCAGGTGCTAAAATGGTTTCCAGGTCACCTCCTGCTTCAAAAGAAAGGACTTTCCAGGGGCTAAAATGGACCAAGCAGCTACAAACACAGTGTAAATGTCCCCAACACCCCCAAAGAGTACTATTTAAGGGCATTTGGGGCCAAAAATGTTTTTTTTTGGCAGGGGGTACATCCCTCCAAGGTCTCCTAGAGGGCTAATGTGCCCCCTGTAGCTTCTGACAGTTGCCCACCCCTACCCTAGAGTAATGCTTCCCCCTAAAAATTATTGAGGAACAACTGTGGAAGGGTGAACCCACACAGGCCCTTAGAGTACGAGGCTATTATATATATATATATATATATATATATATATAAATAATATTTATATATATATATATAATATTATGCAGCAGCAAATGCATTTTGGCCACCACCAAATTTCCTTAAAGCAGGAAATCTTGGTGGTTTCTAGCTCTCAGCTGTGAGTCCTTGTCTGACATATTTTTTTTCCATGGGAGCCCACAGATAAGTACCTGTATTTAGAAAAGTGGGTCAAAAGGTGTGCTTGCCACAAGCAAACATTATGGTTTGAGAAAGAGGGATGGAACATTTAAAAGGAATATTATGGGAGAAACGTGGCGGTAGGCAAGCAATGCTGCTTCCTAATGCCACCCCAAATTGACATGCAATTTGCAAGAGTGAAGCAAGAATTGTAGGAAATATGCTGATTGTTCAGCAATGTCAGCCTCCCACAATCTGGCGTCTTCTAGATGTGCTGGACTACCATTCCCAGAATCCCCATAGCCAGCTCTCAGCTATGCATTCCTAACAGTTTCCACTCCTAAAGTGGGCTAAACTGGGTGAAATGGGGCTCCTACATAATGCCAGTGGGGCCTGTAAGAATAGTGCAATGGGACTGGTCCACTCCTCTCATGGAGGCACTAAGTCCTCCCTTCCTTCCTTCCATGGTGGTCACTGTGCTCGCTCAGATGGGTAGGGGGCAAGAGGTGCAGGGCACCAGGGAAAGAGGCACACAGAGTTCCCAAAAATCAGTCCCTTGCTAGTGCATCCTCTTGTAGTCTGAGGATGGCAGCTGGCAAGAATTTCGCTACAGCCACGTGCCTTCATGTTTCAAAGTGGAATCTTCCTCACTCCCCACAGAAGGCGAGAGGGGATCGCTCAAAACACAGGGAAGCTCCAATCTGAAACAGAACTCTGTTACCCGTGAGAGGGAAAGCCATACCAAACAGTGCAACCACAGAATGCCTCACTATCAACTAAAAAAAAGGGAGACATTTTGCCCCACCAACGGGCCACGTTAGAGCTTACACGATTGTCTAATGATGTCCTGTGAAAGCAAGGAGGCATGAGTTAAGTTTTTCTACAAAAAGGCATTTAGAACAGAACAAAAAAAATGGCTTTGTGAATTCAAACATAAAGATATACTCCTCTCTATAGACTTATATATGTATTTTTTTTATATTCTGTGTCTCTAACTTAAGGTACTTTGGTCAGCAAAATCTTATTGCTACATCCTCACATATTATTTGTCCTTTAGGGCTTTTTCTTTTTCCCTTATGAGAAATTAAAAAGCTTCCAGAAGCTTTTTGAATTCCATTTTTTTTCAACACCGCTTTCTGTCGTCGTCTTTTTTTTTTGTAAACTTTTACAAATCATCAAACAGAAACTCCCCCCAGTTCTTCTTTTCTTTTTAGGAGGGGGGAGAAAACACACAATGGGTAGTATCACAACCTGGTGTCATCCTCCCTCCGTCTTCTCAACACACAGTCTTCTCCTAATAGTTCCTTATTGCTGACATCTTTGTCTTTAACGTCATCCACTTGGGATGTGTGCATTTCTTTGGCTTGACATGGTGCAGCAAGTGGAGGAAATAAAATAAAACAAAACAGAAGAAAATAAAATGGTATTCTTACTTGGAGCATCTGTACCATGATGGCAGAAACCAAACTAAGTTGCAAAAGCTGATGCATGAAGTCTATGGCATGGAAGACTTCCAGGAGCTTCCAAGAGGCAAAGAACGAAGAAATAAAATGGAGAAATTAAACCACATCGTGCATCCCTTTTTCTTTTTGCCAAAAGAAGAAGAAATAAAGGATCCTCAGGGTTGGGATGCTTTCAAAAGAAGACATTGGGTCTCCTAAATCCAACTGATTTAAACTCAGATCAAATCCTGCCACATGGCACAAATGTGAATGCTGTTGATTCCACATTTGGGATGGGCATTTGTAAATAGTGCAACAGTTTACAAGGCCTTGATTTTTATGTATCCAAAAAAAGATATTGAAGGAGGGATAAATCCCTGCATGGCACCCCAAAAACACAAGAGTTCATGGAAGCATTGGCACCTTTTGGGGTTGTCATTCTCTCTCTCTCTCTCAGGTACCCGGAGAGGCAGCTGCATCAGACAACGAACTCCGGAACGTCTTCATGGGAAAGATCCAATGAGAAATATTTGCTGGCCCTTTTGACGGGGAAAGCCTCTTGGATGTTGACGCACTGCCGAGCCAAGCAGCTATTGCAGTAGAGTCCTTCCTCAGCCAGTGCGTGGCCGCAGCCAAACGTGTAGCTCTGCGCCGTCTCTTGGCAGAGGCTGGCCAGGCGCAAGAAGTCTTTTTGGTAGAGCCGGATGTCATCCAGGCTCAAGCTGTGCCGGTCGGTGGAAGTCTTTGGCTTTCTGCAGACTGTCTGGAAAGACGACATTTAAGCAAATGCTTGTTATCTTATCTGTCCACCCACCCACCCATCCATTAATCTATCAGATTTCTATATTGCCTCCCAGCCCACAAGGGTTCCTGAGGTAGTGAACAATTAAAACAGTACAAAGGTAACAACTTATTAAAATATTCTAGAAACAATCCTTAAATACAATTTTAAAACAGTTTTAAAAAGAGCAGTTTCAAACATTAAAGGCCACCTAGAACAACACTGTTTTGACTGGCTGCTGGAAGCTAAAATGCAATGCGGCCAGCCTAACTTCCCTGAGTAGGGAGGGCTGCTATAAAGAAAGCCCTGTTATGTGTATGTGTTGTGGCCCATGGGTCATGTGAGGGCCCCTAAGGCTGCTTCTGTGGCCACCCCATGAGCCCTCACACTGCCCCCATGCCCAAACTAGCTGATAGTATTCCATAAAGCCTTGGGGAGCGGGTTACTCCTGGTAATTTTGCCTCACCTCTAGAGATGTAAAATTTCCAGAAATTTTGAGAACGGGGGGGGGGGGGGAGAAACATTTTTCCAGAAAAAAATGGAATGTTTTTTTTAAAAATTGAAAAAAAAAAAGCAACATTTGTACTTTTTACAGATTGAAAGAAACTCTGTTACTTTAGGAACATAAAATATGACTATGTACAATTTGATTTGGCATAAAATGATCACAATTGGTATATGATTTGGAGAATATATGAAGACCTTATCTTAAAGATTTTATTCATCATGCTAAAAGAAAACATTCCATAATTGATTTTCTTCTTTTTTTCATTTTTCATTTTTTTTTTTTTGAAAAAAGACTAAACAGGCTTCAGGGAAAAAAAAACCCCAAAACCACCCCCCCCCTGAATTTTTCCAGGTTTTTTTTTTGGGGGGGGGCCTCCACATCTCTGCTCACCTACCCCCTCTATTTTTAAGACCAACATGGACCTTCCTGTTTCAAATACAAGGCCTGTAGGGGTTTCTGGTGAGAACATGGGAGACAGCGTCTTCTAAGTGGCTGCTCCCAGATCCTGGAACTCCCTTCCCAGAAAGGCCAGACTGCCACCTTCCTTGCGATATTTCTGCAAACAGATTAAAAACCTTTTAATTCCAGCAGGCCTTTAAGAATTGATTTCATAGGGCGAACAGCCCTTGTATGATGTGCTGGACTTTTATTTGTTATTACTGCTTTTTAAACAATTTGTTTTATCTGGTTCCAAATTTTAGGGTGGATTAATTGCTTTTCAGCTTTTGAATACTGTTAATTCGTAACTATGTTTGTTGTAACTGTTGTAAGCCGCCCTGAGTTCCAAACTTGGGAAAAGTTGTAACATAAATAAATATCATCATCATCATCTAAGAAGATGAAGCCTTCTCCAAAATAAAGTAAATTGGTCAAGTGTATCTATCCCCAAGGGCTTGGGCAGCACTACTGGTCATTTCTGGGGGAATTTTCTTCAGAATCCAAATAATTATGGGGCGAAGGGGGCACAGAAGTGGGGAACGGAGGGAGATGTGGGAAGAAATGAGGTAGTGTCTCTCCAGAATCCTGGTGGAACACACCAAACCCCAGGCTCATCTCTGCTTTACAATGACTTCATAGAGCCATAGAGATGGAAGAGACCCCAAGGGCCATCTAGTCCAACCCCCTGTCCTGCAGGAATACACAATCAAACCATATCCGGCAGATGGCCATCCAGCTTCTGTTTAAAAACCTCCAAAGGAGACTCCACCACACTCCCAATCAGCAGCACATTTCACTGCCAAACAGCTCTTATGGTCAGGAGGTTCTTCCTAATGTTTAGGTGGAATCTCTTTTCCTGTAGTTTGAGTCCTTATTGGGTCCATATGTCATATTGAGAATGGAGCCAGCTTGTTTTCTGTTGTTCCAGAGGCTAGGACACAGAGCAATGGATTCAAACTACAGGAAAAGAGATTCCACCTAAACATTAGGAAGAACTTCCTGACGGTAAGAGCTGTTTGGAAGTGGAATGCGCTGCTGATTGGGAGTGTGGTGGTCTCCTTCTTTGGAGGTTTTTAAACAGAGGCCATCTGTCAGGAGTGCTTTGATTGTGTATTCTTTCAGGGCAGAATGGGGTCAGCCTGGATGGCCTTTGTGGTCTCTTCCAACTCTTCTATCATTTGATTAATCTGTGGCTGGTTAAATCTGCAGATCTAAATCTCATGGATACAGTGGGCCCATTGTAGCTGCCAAACCTTGGAAAACACCCACCCATCCAATCACACAGCTGTCCCCAAGATCACTTTGACTGTCACATCACATGACTCAGTTTTCCTGCCGTAAGTCACAAACCTGTGGCAATGAGTCGATGCTCTGGCCACGAAGCCTGACCACTGTCTCTGAAGAACTGGAAGTGGATGAACTGACTTCTTTAACGACTAAGCCTGAATGAAACAAAACAACCCAAAGAAGTGAGATTCATTAGTCTTCAAGACCAGTTCTGGTTGCTTTTTAAAAAATTATTTCTTATGTTAAGTTACATTAGAAATTCACTTGGAAAAGTCCCATCACTTTACCACCCTTTGGCTGGTTTTATAAAGCATGACACGTGCTCAAGACAGGGAACATATAATATATCCCTGAAAACAATTCTGTGAATAGATGGAAGACGCTGTGGCCAAGATCCTACATTGTGGTTGCATGGTGCAAATCTCACAAGAAGAGATGCAGTAGTTGTGCTATGCCAAATGAGCATATGCATATACGTCCACGTGAACAACTGCACTGCACACACAACTCTGCTTTCGTGTCCCTATACTGAACATGGATGTTGTGTATCGGACAAAATGTCCAACTGCTTCTACAGAGGAACTTTCGCTTGTGTCAGACATCAACAGAATTCCAACCTCCTTGTATTTTAGAACACTAAGTATCAAAATGACATCAGATTCTATTTACTGTTTACAATGACAGACTTACGGTCAGTCACACTATGTAGGTCTTCTTCATTACTGGTTGGAAATTTAATATGGAATGTACTGTTTATTTATTGCTGCATAATGAACTCCCTATACCTCTATATCTATCTAGTATATATGTTTTAAAAAATAGCTTTGCTGAGCTTCTTAACATTATAAAAGAAGCGTACTTTTCATAGACTCATAGAGCTGGAAGGGGCCTCATGGGCCATCTAGTCCAACCTGCTGCTCAATGCAGGATCTCCAGCAGGAGCTGTGCCACCTCTTTTTGAAGACGTTCAGAGAAGGAGACCCTAATTGGTTCCATTGCCGAACTGCTCTCACTGTCAATATGTTCCTTGTAATGTTCAATCGAAATCTACTCTCCTGTAACTTCTAACTATTAAACCTAGTCCTATCCTCTGGGGCAGCAAAGAACAGGCCTGCCTCCTCCTCTCTGTGACAACTCTTGAGATATTTACTTGTTCCTCACTTAGCTTGAGTGCAAGAATTTTACCTGAGTGTCCATTGAACTTCCTGGCCATCAACATGTCCTCAGTGATATAAATGCACATGTCAGGACTAACATCATCCAGGGAGGTTTCACTCGTTGGCTCAAGGTCTCGGGGGTCATCAACCAGCATCTCAATTTCTGAATAAGAGAGGAAGAAAGGGGCAGAGCAAGAAATACCTTGTAGGGTGGGAAAGTGTCAAGAAGAAGATTTTGGCTGCAGCAATGTACTATCTCATCTGCAAGATGGCATAAACAGGGATTTGGAAAATAAAGGCAATTTCATACCTTAATTTTATTCCGATGCTCCAGGGGCCAAAGCAGGTAAAACACGAGCACAAATCTCATAGAATCACAGAATCTCAGAGCTGGGAGGAACCACAAGGGGATGTAGCCCAACCCACTAGCATGCAGGAATATACCACTAAAGAACTCCTGAAAAATGTCCATCCAACCTCTGTTTAAAGACCTCCAAAGAAGGAGAGTCCAACTCCCTCTGAGGCCGGCCATTCCACTGTTGAACAGCTCTTACTGTACAAACATTCTCCAGCTACAACAACAGTGAAACGTATCTGTGTGGAGGCAACAATCGAAAGCAGAGAAACTCCTTTTCCTGGTAACCTCTTTGTCAACTAAGCCCTCTCTCCTATCCCACAGCTATATGTGAGAATGAGGCCAACACTGGAAGCATTAAAAAAAACCTCCTTCCCCCTGCCTTCTGGTGTTGCTTCACCCAAAATAATTTCCTTCTTGCAGCTGCTTTTCAATTAAAGAATTCCATTACTGAGCCAAGACCCTGAAGGGGTGTGATAAGGAGTTTTCCCACACTCCACAATTAAAATGGTATGGTTCCATGTTAACTGCCATGGCTACATCCTATGGAATCCTAGGACTTGCAGGTTTGGGGGGCACTAGAGCTTTCTGGCAAAGATTTCTGAACACCTGTTCCTAAACTGACAATCCCAGGATTCCACAGGACATTGCTGTAGTAGTTAAAGTGAAATCATAGTGCTGTAACTGTGTATTGTGAAAGGGCCTCAGGTGTGATGTGGTAATGAAGCTCTGCTGTTTAGACTTACCATCCTCCTGTGAGGAGTCCTCTTCCAGACGCTCCTTCTCGCTGCTCTCCACGCCAGAGGTGTGTGAGCTGCCATGGCTGGTCATAGAGCTGCAGGCCCTCAGCTTACGGTGGACAGCGGCCACCAAGAAGTCGTCTTCCGCCCCTCGATCCCTCGGCTTGGGGTCGGCCTCAATCCCAGAGGTATGAGAGCTGCTATGGCTAGCAGTGGAGTGGCGGGAGAGGCGCTTGTGTTTGATGCTACCCGAGCTACTCCCACTGGCCCGGGAACGCTTCTCCAGTTGGTCCATGTCAAGGTCCAGAGCATCACTGATGTAGGACTCCCGGTATTGCTTCTTCTCTAGAAGGAAAAGCCAGGAAGAAGATGCATGGAAGAGGCTCTTCTTGTTTTTACTCTCCAAAAAGTGAGCTCAGGAAGGTATTGCAAATGCATGTGCTATGGATCAGACCTTGGAAAGAGAAAACCATACAGCTGGAAGAGATCACAAGGGCCATCTAGTCAAACCCTCTACCATGAAGGAATACACAGTGGAAGCACTCCTAAGAGATGGCCATCTAACCTCTGCTTAAAGACCTCCAAAGAAGGAAAGCCCACCACCACTCAAGACAGTCATTGTCAAACAGTTCTTACAGTAAACAAGTTCTTCCTAAAGTTTAGGTGGAATCTCTACTTGTAATTTGAATCCACTGGTTCATGTTCTAGTCTTTGGAGCAGCAGTCAATAAGCTGACTCCATCTTCTACATGACATCCCTTAAAAATGGCGATCATGTCACCTCTCAATCTTCTCCACATGTCCAGCTCCTTCAGTCGTTCCTTACAAGGCTTGGTTACCACACTTTTGATCATCTTGGTTGTCCATCTCTGGACACATTCCACCTTCAGAACTGGACACAGTATTCCAAGTGAGGTCTGACCAAAGCAGATCAGAATGGCACTACTGCTTCCTTTGATCTGGACACTATGCTCCTATTGATGCAACCGATCATTGCATTGTCTCTTTTGGCCATCTTATCACACTGTTGACTTACCGTATGTTTAACTTATGGACTACTGAGACTCCTAGATCCTTTTCACATGTACTGCTTTCAAGCCAAGTGTCACCCATCCTGTATTTGTGCATTTCATTCTCCTTGACTAGATGTAGTCCCTTATATTTACCCCTCCTTTTTAAACACCTTTTATATTTACCCCTTTTTTTGTTAGTTCTGGCTTATCTCTCCAATCTGTCAAGGTCATTTTTGAAATCTTATCTTATTCTCTGGGGCATTAGCTATCCCTCCTAATTTGATGTCATCTGCAAATTTGATAAGCATGCCCTCTAGTCCATCATCCAAGTTATTTATGAAGATGTTGTGCAAAACTGGGCCCTGGAGAGAACCCCGAGGCACTCCACTAGTCATTACAGACAAAACAGATTCTTCCCAAATGCCCCCCCCCAATGACCTAATGGAGGATTCTGGGAGCTGTAGTCCAAAAAAGGAACTTTCCCCTCACTTGAATATTATCACCACTATTCACTTTATTTATACCCCTCCTTTTCCCTGCCAAAATTGGGATTTGAGGCAGCTTGCAAATGAAAACAAATACAATAGGAAAACAAATACAGTACACAATACAGTATATGTGTTTAACTGTATTACTCTTTTAAACTGTAAGCCACCATGAGTCCCAAGGAAGGCAGGATACAAATGAATATAATAATAATGCTAAAGTGTACAAAAAGTTAGCATGAAAATGTAACCATAAATGAATTTCAAACTTACATTTAAAATACTGTGTATCAGTCAAAAAACTTTTCAACAAAAATTGACCCCCCCCAATCTAGGTCAACTTATCCACGGGTTAATGTTGGGAACAGATGATAATTATGCTGGCTGGATGAGCTCTGTGCTCCCTGCCATTTTGGGCGCTGGAGGTGGAGTGGAGTGGTGGCGGCCATTTTTAACAGGGGCTTGCTGTATAAGCTCGCAAGACTTGGCAGTCTCTTTGCAAGCCTCACGAGGTGAGGCTTATACAGCAAGCCCTTATTAAAAATGGCCACCACAAACATGAAGTGAAGCTTATATAGTAAGCCCTTATTTAAAATGGCCGCCGCTGCTCTGCTCCACCTCAAGCACCCAAAATGGCAGGCGTGCTGCATTCTTCAGGCTCTCGCATGTTGCTGCTGAAAGCCACTCAAGCAGAAAAAGAAGGAGGGAGGGCTGCCTTTCTTTCTCTGGTTTGGGCAAAGGAAGGGCAATGGGGTGGGAACGGTACTTCCACGCCCTTTTACGCCAAGAGGGGCTTCTCACCTTTGCCTCACCAGCCTTTGCGCTGGGTCCCTAATAGAGGCAGGTTGCTTTCCTTGCTCTTCTCCTCTTCCCCCATTTTTTCAGGCTGCATTCTCATTCTTTTTCCTCATTGATATTCCTTTCCCTATCTCCATTTGTATAGCTGTAGACATTTTAAGATCAGCAATGCAATTTACACCCCCACCACCACTTGTAACCCCTCAAATGAACAGATACTCTCCTTCTCTTTAGCCAAGTATGTTCCCTCTATGAATTTTTAAAAGGAGAAGAAAAGATTTGTTTGTTACATGCCCCTATGTTTTATCCTTGACTTATCTATGGGTCATAGCACAATCCATAATTTAGGCCACAAACCTGTCCTGAACTTATACATGAGGTCAACTTATATACAAGTCTGTATGGTAATTAAAAGCAGTTTAAAAACAGAACAGTTATTATGTTATGGATGGATTGTCCCCATATTTTTTTTCTCCTTGGAGGAAAAACAAGTTTTGGGAAATGAGCCATGGGAACCCTGGAAATCTGTATTTGGTTTAGTCTTAAAAGTGATTATATATGTACACAGTTGTAAGAAGGGATTCCAATCAGAGGGTGACTCAAATTGCAAGAAAGAAGAAAAACGTTCAGAGGTCAAAGAGTTAAGGAGCCTCTTTTCCATTTGAGGAGAGGTCCTTCCCACCATCCCGCCCCGTGACATGCAGCGTTGGTGGCAACACGAGAGACAACCTTCTCGTGGCTGCCCCTAGGCTCTGAAACTCCCTTCTTATGGAGGCCAGAATGGCCTACTCCTTGGAGTCCTTCCGTTGGCAGGAAAAGACCTTTTTATTCTGACAGGCTTTTAAAATAGAAAGATTGTAATGGATGGGCTGAGCTGACTGTATTATTTTAATTGCTTTTTTAAATCTTTCAATGGTATTTTATATTTTTAAGTGTACAGTCAAAGCTCCACATTTGCGGGTTAAGCATTTGTGGATTTGATTATTTGCAGATTACTAAATATGTTCTTTCTAGGCGTTTTCTAGGTCCTCCAGTATGCCATGATATGCTTTCGCTGGAGGACCTAGAGATTCCCAGAGAGAAGACTTCTCTAGGCATTTGTAGGTCCTCCAGTGCAATTCTATGGTCCACGTCTGCCAGAAGTGGATCATAGAATTGTGCTGGAGGACCTAGAAATGCCTAGAGAAGTCTTCTCTCAGGTAAAAAATTAAATAGGGGGCTGGTTTTCCTCCTCCCCAGCCCCTGTGAAAGTCGAGGGCCAATTTTTAATCATTTAAATACTGTATTGTCAACAGTTTAATTCCAACAGTTTAATTCCATTTTAATGTTCAGTTTTTGGAATGTTTTTAACTGTTCTTTTTAAGTCCCAATTTTGGGAAAAAGGTGGATGATGATGATGATGATGATGATGTGGTTAGGAAAAAAAATGGCACACAGGGAAGTGAGCCAGATCTCCACAGCACCACCTACTCTGTTCTCAGCTTATTATGGCTACACAGTGGCCATTCAGTTGGAAAAAACAGAAAGAGTTCATTTTCCTTCTGCCCTTGGTTCCACAGCAACAAACAGTTGGGAATGGGGGGGCAGAGGGGAGCAGACTGACTATGAGAAATGTTGTGGACTAGTAACTTTGGCAGGCTTACTGGCATCGAATAGCAAGGGTGGGGAAAACAGGAGCAAGCCAAGCTAATCTAACAGAAAGGGCACTGAACGGAAGAAGAGGCAGAGAAGCACAGGCCAAAGCTAAGCCAAGCCAAGGGAAGGCCTGGGGGTGAGGGCTACCTTCATTCTCCTCCAGTTTCCTGATCTGCCGCAGGATCGGCTGCAGGTTCATGTAGAGGCGGTGGCTGCTGCTGAGCAGCTGCAGGAGGTGGCGGGAACGCATGGGGCAGCCCGTGTAGTAGGTGAGCTTGCGGGCAGATGGCAGGCCATCAGGCAGGATCTCGAACCTCTTGCCCTGAGAAGATAAGCACCGTGTGAGGAAAGGCGCCTGATCAATCCATTTGGCATCCCTTCCCCAAACCACCAACCTTCACTCCTTGTCTACACATTTTGCCACCAGAATCTTCCTTATAGTGGGAAGCAATTGTTGTTGTGTGCCTTCAGGTTGTTTTCAACTTATGGCGACCCTAAGGCAAACCTACCATAGGATTTTCTTGGCAAGATTTGTTTAGAGGAGGTTTGCCTTTGCCTTCCTCTGAGGCTGAGAGAGTGTGACTTGCCCAAGGTTACCTAGTGGGTTTCCATGGCTGAGCAGGGATTCCAACCCGAGTCATAGTTCAATGCTCAAACCACTACACCATGTTGGCTCTTGGGAAGTAATAGTCCCACTATATTCTGAACTAGTCAGGACTCATCTGGAGTACTATGTTCAGTTCTGGGCACCTCATTTTAAAAAGGGTATAGATAAGTTGGAGTGGGTTCAGAAAAGGGCAATAAGGATGAGAAGAGGAATGGAGAACAAAACATATGAGGAAAGGTTGTAGGAGCTGGGCATGTTCGGCTTAGTGAAGAGAAGACTGAGGGGTGACATAATCACACTCTTAAATACCTCAAGGGCTGCCACAGTGAGGAGGGGGCAGGCCTGTTCTCTGCTGCCCCAGAGGGGAGGACAAGGTCTAATGGTTCTATGATACAGGAGGGAAGATTTTGATTGAACATTAGAAGGAACTTCTTGATAGTAAGAGCGGTTTGGCAATGGAACCAATTGCCTAGAAAGGTGGTGGGGTCTTCTTCTCTGGACATCTCCAAAAGGAGGCTGGACAGCTTCCTACTAGGGATGTTTTAGCTGGAGATCCTGCACTGAACAGGAGGGTGGACTAGATGGCCCATGAGACCCCTTCCAACTATGGTTTTAGGATTCTATTCCCCCAATCAGGGCTAGGTCTAAACAAGTGGACATCTTTGGCAAAGCTACTTCGGCAGAAGCACCAGTCCAACACTAATACCCAGAATTGTGTTCCAAAGTAAAGAAAATTGCATGCAACGGGAAGAGATCACTCTGTACTAGAAAAGCTTGGAAAAGTTAATTACTTTGGATTATAGCTTTCTAAAAAAACAAAACTCAGCTAGGAGAACAATTGGCTCTGCTGACTTAGGAAACTATTCTGGGAGTCATAGTCCAGAAAAGGTAATTTTTCCAAGCTCTGTTCATCAAGGACAGAACTACCTCTAATAACCAGAATCCTCTTGATGACTTGAGTTCATGTAACCAGGAAACAAGCAAGGCTTGTTTTTTTAAAAAAATGCCACTACAGAAGGAGGTATCCAGTAGAATCACAAAATAGAATCATAGAGTTGGAAGAGACCACAAGGGCCATCCGGTCCAACCCCCCTGCCATGCAATCCAAGCACCCCTGACAGATGGCCATCCAGTCTCTGTTTAAAAACCTCCAAAGAAGGAGACTCCACCACACTCCCAGGCAGCACAATCCACTGCCGAGGAGCTCTTACTGTCAGGAAGTTCTTCTTAATGATTAGGTGAAATCCCTTTACCTGTAGTTTGAGTCCACTGCTCCATGTCCTAGTCTCCGGAGCAGCAGAAAACAAGCTTGCTCCATTTTCAATATGACATCCCTTCAAATATTTAAACATGGCTATCATGTCATCTATCAGCCTTCTCTTCTCCAAGCTAAAGATACCCAGCTCCCTAAGCCGCTCCTCATAGGGCATGGCTTCCAGACCTCCCACCATTTTGGTCATCCTCCTCTGGACACATTCCTCCTTACACAATTGTTTCTTCCTGACTATGCAGTTCCGTGGCCAGCAGATGCAGCACCACCCTGGTCCAAATGGTCATGAGGGGCCATATCGGAAGGAGGGGTGTCCAAAAAGTTCTCTCCCAACAGCTATTGAGACCACTTTCATCCTGGAGGGACCTCCTGCATTAGTACACCAGTGAAGCTTTGCTCTCTGCCAGCATCAAAGACTGTCTCACTCCAGAGTTGGAACACTGCTTCCCTTTTTGCTGAACCAAAAACAATGGGCCCAGGTCTCAATTTCCAGTGGACATTGAGTAGGTGGGAGCAGAAGGCTTATCCCCTGCCCCCACCCCCACCCCCACCTTGCTCTCCCCTCCCAGCAATTCACTCAGGCTACTCCTAACCCCTAGCCTAGGCTCCAGGCTCACCTTTGTAGTGGACATCGACACTGTTAATTAATCAGATCATGGTTACCCTACAGACAACTTTTAAGAGGCATCACACACAATATTACAGGAAGCAGTTGGGTAATTCTGTGCCAGAGACAGAGATCAGGATCTTACATCACTACCAATAAGTAGTGTCCAAGTTGACGGGAGAGCCCTCCTGCAACACTTGCATGATCTCAACCTCTGGAGAGGATTTCTTATCTCACACTCTGAGACAGCTGAGGATCTCGTAGTGTGGAGCACTCGGGGAGGAGTTTGGGCTGATGGTCCTAGTAGTTGAACCTTTGGAGAGGCACGGTCCCATGCAGGGGAGCAAAGCTCCCAAAGGAGAGTCAGCCTGGCCAGAGTCCCTGCCCCAGAAGGGGAGTGCTGCATAGCCAAATTGGTAGCGGGAATCTCCCTATGGGGAGAAACCACCTGAGCTCAGGAGGTGTCCTGAGGCGTGGAGTTGGTTTGCCAAGTCAGAGCTACAGTAGTAGGTAGAACGACAGGGTGATGTGAGTGCTCTCTTGCCCTCTTCTTGTTTTTTCTTTTGGGTTTCCTTGGACAACCTCGATGTTGACAGTACTGAGACAGTACCAGCCTGGCTGGTATTGTGCACATTATGCCATTCACCTAGGTAGAGCAAGTACTTCAAATGGAGGTAGAGACTGTGCAAGTTGTGGGAGGGCTCTCCTGTTAACTTGGACACTACCTCTTGGGGTAACAATGTACTGTACAAACCTCTGCATGTGAAGTTATGCATTAATTGTGCCATGCAAGCTTTCTGTTCAAGGCAATGCTATACAACTGAACGCACAACCAAATGCGCGTGTGTAACCCATGCCGATGTGCATACCCAATGGCACCACATGCACAACTCCACTTCTGCAGCCTTGAATGGAATGAAGACATCCTGCCCAGACAGAAATATCCAACCACTTCTGTAGTCTTAGTCATGGATACAATGCCAACAGGATTCCACCCAGATTGCTAGAGAGGAACTATGTAGAGGGGCTGATTTCAGGCGCTTCCTACTCACCACGAACACGAGTTTTCCAACGTTTGTCCAAGGGAAGTCATAAAGCAAGTGCCTTTCACTGTTTACATTCTGAGAGGGAGAGAGGAAAATGGAGAACACAACTTGATTGGGAGTCTATTCAAAGTGGAATGAGTATAATTTTCAAAGCAAATATACCGGCTGAATTCAACAAGATTTCTCACCTCACACAAAGCTACATGTTCCTGAGCACTGGGAGGATGCATGTCACTGTTTTTATGCTTGCTGAATCTCAGAGCTTGGAAAAGCTTGTTTGTTGGACTAAAACTCCCAGAATTCCTGAGCCAGCACTGGCCATGCTGGCTGGGAGATTCTGGGAGTTGTAGTTCAAGAAAGGAATTTTTCCAGGCTTTGCTCCCAATGGGAATTTTTCTAGAGTTTCTGCATTGACTCTGTGCTAGTCACACTGTATACAGAGGTGGAGGAAGAAACTGTGGCATGTCCAGGGGCCATTTTAATTATTTATTTAAAATATTTCTGTATCATAGAATTGTAGAGTTGGAAGAGACCACAAGGGCCGTCCAGTCCAACCCCTTGCCATGCAGGAATACACAATCAAAGCACGCCTGACAGATGGCCATCCTGCCTCTGTTTAAAAACCTCCAAAGAAGGAGACTCTACCATGCTCCCAGTCAGTGTATCCCACTGTTGAAGAGCTCTCACTGTCAGGAAGTTCTTCCTAACGTTGAGGTGGAATCTCTTGTTCCTGGAGCTTGCATCCATTGTTCCGTGTTCTAGTCTCTGGAGCAGCAGAAAACAAGCTTGCTCCATCCTCAATGTGACACCCCTTCAAATACTTAAACAGGGCTATCATATCACCCCTTAACCGTCTTTTTTCCAGGCTAAACATATCCAGCTCCCTAAGGACTTTTTCAGACAGGACTTACCACGCAAGAAGACTCCAGAACAGTTATGACACTGTCGCACAGCAGGGGGTCCGTTTCAGAAGACGCCGTCCCTCTCTCAGCATCGTCCGTGACTGTTCCGGGTATGATTGAAGGCAGCCGCGCCATTTTTTACTCATGGACAACTTCTGTGAGTAAAAAGTGGTGTGGCTGCCTTCAATCATACCTGGAACAGTCACGGATGACGCCGAGAGAGGGACGGTGTTGTCCGAAACGGACTCCCTGCCACGCGACTGTGTCATAACTGTTCCGAAGTCTTCTTGCACGGTACGTCCTGTCTGAAAAAGTCCTAAGTCTTTCCTCATAAGGCATGGCTTCCAGACCTTTCACCATTTTAGTCGTCCTCCTCTGGAAAAAAAAAAACATTTTTGTACAATAAGCTTTAGTGGTACTTTAATTTGTTGTAAGCTGTCCTGAGTCCTGTGCCGAAAGAAAGGTGGAATATTAAATAGAAGTGTGTGTATGTATATGTGTGTGTGTGTGTGAGAGAGAGAGAGATGGTTCACCACTTATGTAAAATACGGGGATACATACCTGAAAGATCTGGATTCCCCGTGTGGTCAGCCCAAGTGTCAAGGAGGCCTCAATTTCCTTCTTGTCCTACATAAAAGGAAGCACAATGAAGTCTTTTCACCCTTTCTAAAACCTCTGCCTCACTCTCCCCACACCAAATAGGGAACAGTCATTTGCGGTGGCAGATGGGGAAAAGGAGCCATTCAGAGATGAGAAAAGGGGAGTGTGCATATGTGCCTTCAAGTCACCTGTCGACTTATGGCCACCCCATGCATTTCATAGTAGAACGACCAACTTTCCCTTAATTCCCAGATCTCCCTTATCCAAGCTAATTTTTTTGGATCCACACAACTCCCTTATTGACCTTCTATTTCTGTTTAGGAAGGTCTGACATTCAGATGTCAAGGGAAAGCAAGTTGGCGCACAGAGGGAATCCATAAAGGCAGGATGCAGGTGTGTGTGTGTGTGTGTGTGTGTATCATAAAAAAGCAAGCTAGGAAACCCCTGCTGGCTTGAGACGTGTGTTTGCATTTATGTCAAAGAGGGGTGTGTGTGTGTGTATGTGAGGGAGGGAGGGGGAGAGAGAGGTATGTGTGTGTTGTTGCATTTCTGTGCATGTGAGAAAGGGAAGTGTATGTTTGCATGTTCCTGTAAGAGGGGGGAATGGGGTATGTATGTGCTTTTGCAGCTCTGTATATAAAGTAAGGTTTTTGATTTGTGTGGGCATGAGTGTGTCTTTGTGTGTCTGTTTTGATAACATATCTGTAAGGGTTCTTTTAGTCTTCTTTAAAGTTAGTTGTGGTGCTTGGGATCTTTTTAGAATAGTTTTTGTTGTTGTTGTTCTTGTTGTTGCTGTTTAAGTTCCCTGGATAGTGCACACACACACACACAAACATACAAAGCCCATCAAAATATTAAACAATATAGCCTAGCCATTAAAGATGTAATCCTCTACCAATGAACATTAACTGGAGTAACGCCACGCTGCTAAAAATGTGCAAAATTTGTCACAACTAAATTTCCCTTAAATTTATGGCCGAAAGTTGGTCACCCTATTTCATAGGATTTTCTTAGGCAAGGAATACTCAGTGGCAGTTTTGCCAGTTCCTTCTGAAATACAAGCTACAGCACCTGGTCTTTGTTGGTAGTCTCCTATCCAAGTACTAACCAGGGTTGACCCTGCTTAGCTTCCAAGATCAGACAGGATCGGGTGCCTTTAGGGTGTTTAGGCAAGGCTGAGAAAAAGTACACAACTATAAAGCAAAGCTTAGAAATTATCTGCTCCTAAAAGATCCTCAGGGGAAGGCTTTCTCTGAGACTTGCCCCCATCAGTCACAGGCTCATCTAGTGAGGACACGGGA
The DNA here is from genome assembly GCA_030847615.1 of Gambelia wislizenii. NCBI lineage: Eukaryota > Metazoa > Chordata > Lepidosauria > Squamata > Crotaphytidae > Gambelia > Gambelia wislizenii. The sequence goes on along the minus strand of JAUMIR010000001.1, from coordinate 493,834,217 downwards.
AAGGGTCTTCTCAGTGGCTGCTCCCAGACTGTGGAATTCCCCCCCCCCAGGCAATTCAGTTGGCTTCCCTCTTTGCTCTTTTTTTGCCAGCAGGCAAAAGGGATGATGATGATGATGATGATAACAATAATGATAATATTTAGACAGGTTTTTGGTTCTTAAATCAGTGGCAGAAGGGTGCAGTAGGACCGCCGTATCCACTGATTCATTATCCACAGGACACAAAACAGCACACCTACCATAGAGTCTTCCTAGAAAACATGTCCTCTCTAGCCATTTTCTAGGTCCTCCAAGACAGCCCTAAGGTATTTTAAACTGGAAGTCCCATTATTTTCAATGGTGTTCACTATTATCCACAGTTTTTAGTATCCACAGCCCCCCCCCCCGAACCAATCCCCAGTGGATATGAGGGTCCTACTGTATTTTCTATGTGGCATGGTGGATGTTCTTTTATATTTTCAATTACAGGTCGCCCCCCCCCCCAGTATCTGTGGAACCAATAGCCATGGTTTTAGTTATCTGAAGAGCACGAAATAAGGGACACATACCATAGAGTTGTGCTGGAAAATGCCTAGAGGTATCCTTTCTAGGGATCTTCTAGGTCCTCCAATGCAATTCTATGGTATGTTTGTACACCAAGTCCTTTATTTTAATAAAGCTTGCTATTATCTGCTGTTTCATGGTAAGTCCAGAAACTTGTATTCCACAGATATGGGGTGTGTGTGATCTGTATGTTTTAAATGTGCTTTAAACTGTTTTTAACTATGTGATTTTAAAAACATTATTGGTTTTTTAAAAAACGTTTGCAAAATATTTTTTTTCATCAAACTTTGTTTTAAATTGTTGGGTCTTGTGCTGGGAGAAAGGCAGGATTTAAACAAAGAATCTAAAACAATGCAAATAAATAAACAAACAGGTCAGAAATCTACTTAAAGCAGGACAAGGACCCCTTGCAACCTGCTTGCAAGGCAAACTGTTGCACTTGGAGGCTTCCAGGCACAGCAAATCCCCCGCCCATGGCCACAAAACAGTTGGCTGGGGGATTCTGGAGGTGTCAAGCACCACAAAAACGTTCCTGGGAAGGGGTGTATGTGGATCTGCCCTTGCCCTACCCCCCCCCTCAAGTAAGACTTCTATTACTATTGACGTATTTCGTATTTGTCTGACTTGGGAAATATTTGGCTAAAGTGACAGGCTTGGAAACTCTGGTGTGAGACTTGGAAATGGTCCTTTTTTGGGGGGGGGAACTGCTGGCTCGGGGGATTCTGGGACTTGCAATCCAAAAAAGAAAAGGAGCCATGTTTATGAACTTTGGATCTTCAGATGCAAAGTCCCAAAGTGAGAGAAGTATCCCTCACTGATCCTTGTCATCAAATACACTACTCAGCTGACTGGCATCTCGCCCCCTCCCTGAAGTATCCCATTTCTGCCTTTTTGTTTTGGAGAAAGGTGTGAAAGCCAAGTGCAACGGACAGACGCTGTGCCAGGCTGAGCGTCAGCCTTCTGGAATCTCAGCCACCGGACATCTGCTCTACCACCACCACACACAAACGTACAAAGCAGCTTTATCATCTTGCTCCGGAGAAAGGCCACTAAAAACGTTGCAATTTCTTGACACACCCAGCATTAAAACATTCCGCTAAACCTGCCTCCGAAGCTGACGGGGATGGTGCGGGGGGTGAGAGATAGTGACAGGGCAACAGCTTAAAAGGCTGTCTTCCTGAAAACTGAATTTTGTAGCTTTTCCGTAAAGAGACTCTGGCTTCTTGTAAAGACACACTTGCTCCAGCAACCTCTGTACTTGTCCTTTGTTTTTTGTCACAACTGTAAGTCCTGGCTGTGATCAACCAACCCTATTTCAAGTCCAGCCTCTCTGAAAGACTGTATCTCCCTCTTCAAGTTGCCAGATATCAGGGCTGACCCTGAGTCTCCAGTTTTCATGGCTTGTCTCCAGATGGAAGACAAAGGTGCAAATTCTCCAGTTTTGGGAGGCTCAGCTCCAAGTGAGAAAGACTGTCTGCAAATCTCCAGCTCACTTAGGAGAGCAGCAGCTTGCTACAATTTACAAGGGTGATTTGATTGGTTGCTGCAATCTGCCAGACTCTCCAGGTGGTCTATATATTTACTTGGTTAGTGTCATCCTTCCCTCCCCAGTCACTGTGGCGCCAGGACTCACCCTCTAATCTGCTCTGCATCCACCTTGCACCTAGAAGCAAGTGGGCTAGATTAAATGCTAATTATTCCTAAATAGATGAGAAAGAATAATCTCCACATTTCAATTTGATCTAGGGACAGTCCCTTTAGTTATGGCTTCTATCTCTCTGTGTGTGTGCTTAAATGAGAAGCTGTGAGCCACTGTGGATGGTACTTAACACTTAATGCCATCACCAGGAGCTGTCCCTAGGTCTCACGTTTTAGCCCCTGAACATCAGGATACTGGATGATCCTGAACCCTGCTCCCTATATAAACCTACCCAAGTCTTAAAATCCTCAGTGGAGGGATTTCTTTCACTGCCACCACCCTCACAGACTTGTTTGGTGAGAACACGGGACATAGACTTCTCAGTGGTTGCTCCCAGGTTATAGAATTTCCTTCCATGAGTGGCTAGATTGGCCATCTGTCTACTATATTTTTGCTGGATTAACTTTTATTTAAATGATGGTTAATTAGTTGTGGGGAGCCTTTCTTACAGGATGTGTGTGCCGTATTTGTCCACTCACTAGTAGCCCACTGAGAGACAGCCGGCACAGCCTGGGGACGAACTAACCCAGGTGTAGCCAAACAGTAGTACTGTGCAGCAGAATGGGCAAAAAGAGTAACTCAGGAACAAACGCTTCAGCAAGCAGCCGTTTCACTGCTCTGACCCACTTTCACACAGAAGAAAAAGACTTACAGGCTGCGAGGTTCATCCAAAGATATCTGGAGGCCTTTATCTTCAGTTGTGGTGTAAACAAACAAAGTACTGTATTTACACAACAAACCTCATCGTCTTAACAGCAATACCCCAACATACACCAACACTCCTCTATACTATGGCACCAACCCACACACTGTGCATCTTGTGGTACACCTATATAGGAGTGTTTGTCTGTCAGCCCTCCGCTTAGCCACAACTGTGACCAAATCTGCCTCAGCTGTGCTAGTATGTGGTCTGTTGCTTCAATATTTTCCTTTTTCCTTAAAACAATAGTACCCTGACAGTATTTTTACCTGTGATGTTATGTTTTTAAATGACCTTACCCCTCTTAATATCTTGTTCAATTGTCTTGTTCAATCATCCTGAGCAATATATATCTTGTTCAATTATCTTGAGCAAGCAGCAATTACCAGCACTGAGGCCATGATATTGAGAACACAGCTGCGCTGGGCAGGGCCAGCACATAGTATTCTACAGTGAACTTGCCACGAATCAGCATAAGAGGGGTGCTCCAAAAAAGCGATACAAGGACTCCCTGAAACAACACCTCAGGCTCGGCCAAATTGATCATCAACAATGGTCTGCCCTGGCCTCACATTGGGAGGCATGGAGACACACTATTCACAATGCTGCAGCCTTATTTGAGATGCAGCCGAAGAAGTCTTGAAGAGAAACGACAACGCAGAAAGAATCACAACCCAGAAACAACACCCAAGGAGACCCTCTGCTGTGCTTTCTGCAACCGGACATGTTTATCTCGGATTGGCCTTTTCAGTTATCACTGCGCTTGCAGAAAGCGCGGGATGAGTCCTTCCTGAATCTTTGTTTGTGAAGAAAAGCCAGAGGGAGAGACTCAATTGTATTTTAACTTTTTAATCCTCAGGATCTTAGGTTTATTTTGTTTTAACCTAGTTGTAAATCCCCTTGGGTCTGGGGATATAAAATACATACTGACATACCTTGTATAATATTGACCGACATACCTTGTATAATCTGTAGTAATGAACAGCAACATCATCCAGCCGCACAGCCTCCTTGATGTACTTCAGATGGGCTTCGGAGGCGGTCAGAGCGCACTGGTCTTTGTGCATGATGGGGATGTGCTTGAGGATGTAATCCTTCCCTCTCTTTGCCACCACCTGTCCGGAGACAGAGAAGATACACCCGAAGTTGGTGGAACTCCCAGGCAAATGAACACCACGATTCAAACCAATGCAGGGGTCAAAGGACCATTCTGGGGGTTCCCCTGACCTTTGGGGGTGCTGTGTGGTTGCCATTTTTGCTGACCTGGAAGTAATGTTCCAGGATCTCCACATCACATATGGATGACTTGGGAGACAATGTTCTGCTGTTTTGTATAGGGAAGTCCAGTTTTTTTCAACCAGAAACATTGGAGGAAAGTTAGAGGTTTTGTTTTGGCAGGGGGCAAAGGTCACAAGGAATCCCACAATGTCCACATGAATCGCACACTTTCCACTCATGATTCAAAGAGCTTTGGCCCTCACTGGCCCAATACAGGTGGAACCAAAGCATCATGTACAAACACAATCCACCGGAGTGTGGAAGAGTTATTTTTTGGGATGGTCACTCCCCAGTTTTCTGTCATCTTGTTAAAAAGCTGCAGGGGGCAGAAATGGGAAAGAAGTCTATGATCAATGGAGAGTTGCTGCCAGTTGTAACAGACAGTATTGGGTAAGGGGGAAAAAAAACAGCCTATAATTCTGCACTGCATATAGAAGTTTCCTATATTAAATGCTGGCATTTTTGCATATGGACTGACTCCTCGAACGCTTTCATCAGCACTGTATACACACAATCCTAAATATACACTGGACTGACTATGAGACAAATGTTGCTGTCCTTGAGCAAGCAGGGATCACCAGCACTGAGGCCATGATATTGAGAACAAAGCTGTGCTGGGCAGGGCACGTTTCTAGGATGGAGGACCATCGCCTCCCCAAAATAGTACTCTACGGTGAACTCGCCACGGGTCAGCGTAAGAGGGGCGCTCCAAAAAAGCGATACAAAGACTCCCTGAAACAACATCTCAGGCTCGGCCAAATTGATCACCAACAGTGGTCCGCCCTGGCCTCACATCGGGAGGCATGGAGACGCACTATCCACAATGCTGCAGCCTTATTTAAGAACTCACGCCAAACAAGTCTTGAAGAGAAACGACAATGCAGAAAGAATCACAACCCAGAAACATCACCCAAGGAGACCTTCTGCTGTGCTTTCTGCAACTGGACTTGTTTATCTCGGATTGGCCTTTTTAGTCAGCGCGTTTGCAGAAAGCACGGGATGAGTCCTTCCTGAATCTTCGTTTGTGAAGAAAAGCCAGAGAGAGAGAGATCTTGGATTTGATTGTCATGGGAATGTCAAGGGCACTGAAACTGACCCTATTCACTTGCGGGCTCTCAAAGTCAGCGGGATCCTACAAATTTCTCCCAACAGCCCAGTCAATTAGGATCCTTTGGCTTCTGAGATTTGCCTGTACCCATGGGAATGGTACATGTGGTTTCACTTACCCACGTCTGGGAAATAAAAGCTCTCTCTAGACATTTTCTAGGTCCTCCAGTGTGACTCTGCCAAAGTTGACCATAGAGTTGCACCAGAGACCTAGAAAATGTGTAGAGAGGTATTCTCTCTAGGAATCTCTAGGTCCTCCAGTGCAACTCTATGGCATGCTTGGGCTGGATGTTTCGCCTGCATCTGTGGCTGGCATCTTCAGAGATTTTGATTCTGCTCTGATGATTACTGTTTTCTCTTGCTAGTAGTATGTTCACACACATATGTATGGCTCCCAGCTAACACCGGATGTGGCTCTCAGGCCCCAAAAGATTGCAGATTCTAGCTTACAAGCATGTCCTTACAGCCATAAATACTGGACAGTTTGAGTTTTTCAAATACTGCATGGTTTTAAAGCTTTATTCTGTGTATGGCTCACAGAGCTTTGGCTATAGGGTTGTACAAATACATCATCATCATCATCATCATCATTACTACCACCACCACCACCAGAATAACAATCTACAAATAACAATTGTGAATATTACCATTCATTAATAAATAATTATTATTGAATTTACTATTGACAATGATTATTAATAAATTATTAATAATTAGGGCTATTAATAATGAATCATGATGTTCTTTGCCAGTCAAAACCTTTTTATTCAAGAAAGCTAGCTGGACCCGGCATACCATACGCCATTAAAAAACTCCCCAAAAAACACCTGGTAGACCTCATGACAACCCTGTAAGGTAGGCCAGTGGATTTAAATTCCTCCTCCCCCTTCTCAGCATTCCACACTTTTCCCGGAATTGCTGAGGGTGACTTGCTCTGTTGCTCTACTGCTGCTGCCACCAATTGACTGCCTGGGTTCCATTGCAGGTGGCCCGTCACCACTGTCAGTTGACTGTCTGGGTCCCAATCTGGGCCACAGACTGAGTAAAAGGAGTATACATTGTGAGGTGGAGAGGGAATTTGCATGTGGATGGTGATTGGTTGGGTGTGTTTCTGAGCAGCCAATCGGCACACTGGGAAAGGCAACATACCAAAGAGAATTCTATAGATAGATAGTCCTAGACTGAGAACAGCTTTGTTTTAAACAGGCATTTTACTGTTCCTGGGTTTAAATTTCTGTTAATTTTAAATGTTGCATGGTCCATAAAAGATACAATGCTTTAATTCTCTGTTTAGCTGTTTACTGCTTAGGGCATTTTAATTTTATTTTAATGTGAGCAAAGAATAAGCTTTGCAACTAAACAAACATTACAGTTCTCCAGTCATGTTAATTTCTGAGAAGCAAGTTACTCATACACACAATCTGTATTTCTTGGATGCAGAATCTGGAGTTTGGTATCCATGGTTTGATGGCAATAGCACAAGGGGGAGATCCTATTATGTCTTACTTCACCTGTCCTATAAAGCCACTCTTAAGACACAGGAGAGATGCCTACAGAAGCCAAATCCTAAACACGGACAAGCCTTCTGCTATGTTTAGATTCATTCCTACTCCCCAGTAAGCCAAGGCAGTGAAAATGGGGCTGATCCTTTTGTCAGACGGCAGTTTCTCACTCCAGAATCATTCTTGTTTGCTAGTTTCAGAATGACTGTATCATTTCAAGCAGTTGCATACAGCATGTGAAGTCTGTGAAAAACTCCAAGCCGAGGAGATGTTAAACACCCCTGGGAAGAGGGGCTTAAAATGGAAACAGTGAGTCAACATCGCTGTGAGCATCTAATCCTCTTACCTGGCAGGTTGGCACTGACAGTTATCTTGGGAGTTCGCTAAACTGGAAGCAATAAGCACTGAAACAGGTCATTTGAATCAGAGCTTAGAAACATCACTTCTTTTAGAGGGTAACTCCCGGGACCCCCCAGCCCAAGTGGCCAGTGATCTTAACTTTTCCAAGCTCTGAATCAACCCCACAAGAAAAAACAAACCAACAATGTGCTTTTTCCTTTGCAAGGACAGCTGAAAGATCAGGTCACAAGCATCAACCCACACACATAAAGCCGCCATCGGAAAAGCTGGATCATTGGTCCTCTTATTGCAATACAGTCTCCTGCGAGTTTGTTTTTATAACCCCCAGACTTCCTAGACTCTCCCAGATTCCTGCTTGTTTTTCTGGCAAAAGAAAGAAAAGCAAATTGATGTTGCTAAAAGCCTCTAGGAATTCCCCTTTCAAACATTGCCTGCTTGCAGTACATAGCAGCAAAAATTGTGTTTTTCAAAACCAGAGGTGACCTTCCAGCAATCTCTAGCTTCGTTTTGGCATGTTTTGGTGTTTCTTGCAATCTGTACATCCCCTGTGAAGATGTGGGAGGTCAAAAATGGCCCCTTCTCATCCTGATCTACTTAGAGGTCTGGAAGTCTTTCCAACACAGATGAAATGTTTACTGGTGGTGGGGATATGGGAGAGAGCCTTCTCAGTGGCTGCTTCGAGTCCATGAAACTCTCTCCCAAGGATAGCTCAACTGGCCCTCTGCAATTTTTTTTTGCTGTCAGATAAAGATCTTCCTATTTTAAACAGGCTTCAGTTTTCAACTGCTGGGAGCAGAAGGGTGTTAAATGTGTGTGTTGTATCATTTGCTGGCTACAACCCAACTTTTCCTCAATATAGCATAAACATCCCCTGCACCAGCACAACCCCCATGTGGAACAGCAGCATCACACAACACATGTCAGTGACTGGGTGCCATTGTGCAATGCAGAACTTTGCTGCATATGCAACTCCACTTCTGCTGCTGTCAGGAGAAAATGTCTGTTGAGCTATCATTCACCCTGCATGCGTAGCGCAACTTATGCATACATATGTCCCCAACAGAAAATCAGGATTGAATGTGCTTTTTTTAAAAATTAATGTTTTAAGTGGATCAGTCGAGTGGTTTTTAAACATTTTGTACTATTGTACCTCTCCATTGATGCCCCCTTGCCATGGGAGAGAGGCTTGCGTACCCTAATGACGTTTTGAGCTATGCTGGCGGTGGCATAATAGCCACTGGTAGGGTCTCCCATGCCAGACAGGTCAAAACCGAAGGGTCTGACAAAGAGCGTCAAAGGGCAGGATGGGCTCTCTAGCCTTGTGGCAACCGTCCTAGGAGAAGGAAAACTCCAATCCCAAACCCGGGCAGATGGTGCTCGTCCAACCCTGTAAGGTCAACCATCTAAGAGAAGGAAACTCTAATCAAACCTACGGCCCGAGGACCTCGCTGCTACGTCCATGCTTGCAAGGCCACGGCAGATGAACCTCTGGTTTAAAGGGTGAGGCCAGTTCTGTGCACGCTGCGCTCCACCAGAAAAATCCATTGCACAGACTCGAAGGACAAATCCAATTAAAAAAAAAAAAAGCCCTGTAGCGATAGGCGAGGGACGAAACCAGCAGGTGTAAAGATGCACTGGAAGCCACAGACCCAACCCTGCATGCAGGTGGTTCAGGACTTTGGTCGCTCGAGGCTGACCCGGGTCAGTCTTGTTCGGTAGCATCCTGAATGACCAAGCAGCCTTTTTTAAGGAGAGCACTGCTTGCTCCATATGGAGAGGGGCCTAGAAAAGGTGGCCTAACGAAAGCTCATCCCCAACCACCTGGTTGGCTAGCCGCAGCCAACGGGAATCTTCTGATGCGGTCACACCAAGGCAAAGAAACAAAGGCGCACACCGGTCTCCAAAGGTGTAAATAAACTGACACTTGCATGCTGGAACATCAGAACCATGTGAGACTCTGAAAATAGTAGATGGCCTGAGCATCATTCTGCCCTAATAGCCCATGAACTATCACGGCTTAATATTGACATTGCTGCTCTTAGTGAAGTTCGTCTCCATGAGGAAGGCAGCCTTAAAGAACACGGCGCCGGCTACACACTTTACTGGTCTGGCAAACCCAAAACTGAAAAACATCTTTCAGGGGTAGGCTTCATGATTAAAAACTCCATTGCCTCCAAACTCAAAACCTTGCCAACAGGACACTCTGATCACATTATTTCCTTACGCCTCCCACATGTTGTTCTCTTTAGTTTATATGCCCCAACTATGCAAGCCGACCCTGTAGAGAAAGACAAATTCTACACAGACCTACGCCAGCTCATACAAAAAGTCCCTGTAGAAGATAAAATTATTATCCTTGGTGACTTCAATGCCAGAGTAGGAAAGAACTCCGAAGCCTGAAAAGGTGTCTTAGGCAAGCATGGTGTTGGAAATTGCAATGATAACGATTGCCTCCTGCTAGAGTTCTGTGCAGAACATCAGCTGACTATTACAAACACTATCTTTCAGCAGAAAGAAAGCTTGAAGACAACCTGGATGCATCCCCGATCCAAACATTGGCACCTCATTGACTATGTTCTACTCCGCCAGAGAAACATTCGCGATGTCCGTCATACTCGAGTGATGCCCAGTGCAGAATGCCAGACAGATCATCGCCTCATCAGATGTAAACTAAATCTTCATCTTAAGTTCAAACCTAAGAGGGGTGGCATCTCAAAGAGGAGACTCCAAGTCAACAATCTTCAACAAGCTACTATGAGAGACAACTTCCAGGCAAACCTGCAAACAAAACTTGAAGACCATCCTACAGATCCTTCTCCTACAGTGCTTTGGCAACATATCAAAAACAGTATCCTCCAGTCTGCAGAAGAATCCCTTGGCTTCTCCCACAAGAAAAACCAAGACTGGTTTGATGAAAACAACCAAGAGATCCAGGAGCTGTTGGCAAAGAAGAGAGCTGCTCACCAGGCATACCTTGCCCAGCCAACTTGCCATGTAAGAAAAGCAGCTTTCCGGCTCACATGTAGTAAACTTCAACAAAAACTCCGAGACATGCAGAACAGGTAGTGGATCAATATAGCAGAAAAGACACAATGCTGTGCAGATCTGGGTGATTCTAGAGGATTCTGTGAAGCTCTTAAGGCAGTGTTTGGACCTACTTATCAGGTCCAAAGCTCCTTATACAGTACAGATGGTCAAACATTAATTACTGATAAAGCCTCCATCCTGAATCGATTGGCTGAACACTTTCAAAGTCTCTTTAGTGCCAACCAAGTAGTCCAAGACTCAGCTATCCACCATATGATACAAAAACCGATGAAAAATGAATTAGACATAGCTCCCACTTTGGAAGAGACCCTTAAGGACATACAGCAGTTGAAAAACGGCAAGGCAGCTGGGATTGATGGAATCCCACCTGAAGTTTGGAAACACAGAGGTCATGTACTCCATGTTAAATTCCATGAACTCCTTGTGAATTGCTGGGAAAAAGGGGAACTGCCATCAGATCTCCGAGATGCAGTCATCATTACCATGTACAAGAAAAAAGGAGCAAAATCCGATTGCTCAAACTATCGAGGCATAACACTGCTCTCTATTGCTGGAAAAATCCTTGCAAGGATACTCCTGAACAGATTAGTTCCTGCCATTGCAGAAGAACTTCTCCCTGAAAGCCAATGTGGCTTCAGAGCCAATAGGAGTACTACAGATATGGTATTCACCCTTAGACAACTGCAAGAGAAATGCAGAGAGCAGAACAAGGGTCTCTCTGCAACATTTGTTGACCTCACCAAAGCCTTCGACACCATGAGTAGGAAAGGTCTGTGGCAGATCCTGGAAAGACTAGGATGTCCCCCCAAATTCCTTAAAATGATTATCTTGGTACACGAGGGCCAGCGTGGTCAAGTCAGATATGGCGATGCTCTTTCAGAGCCCTTTCTAATAACTAATAGAGTGAAGCAAGGTTGTGTTCTTGCGCCAACTTTATTTACAATCTTCTTCAGCATGATGCTCCAAAGGGCTACGGCAGAGCTCGTTACCGTACTGATGGCAGCTTGTTCAACTAAAGCCGTCTGAGGGCTCGCACTAAGACTCTAAACTATCTAGTCCGTGAGCTGCTCTTTGCTGACGATGCTGCCCTTGTTGCCCACACAGAAGCAGCTCTGCAGCGCCTAACATCCTGCTTTGCAACAGCTGCAAAGCTATTTGGGCTGGAAGTCAACCTGAAGAAAACGGAAGTTCTTTACCAGCCTGCACCACAGGATGAACACCATCATCCCCACATTGCTGTTGGCAAATCTGTGTTTAAGTCCGTTCAGCAGTTCACCTACCTGGGAAGCATCATCTCCACAGATGCCAAGATTGACAAAGATCGATCACAGATTAGCAAAGGCACATAGCGCATTTGGAAGACTTTACAAAAGAGTCTGGAGTAATAAACACCTGAGGCGAAACACAAAAATCAGTGTGTATAGAGCTATTGTATTGTCTATTCTCCTTTATGGGTCTGAAACATGGGTCACCTATGGCCACCATTTACGACTCCTCGAACGCTTCCACCAGCGCTGTTTACGCACAATCCTATGTGACTATGTGACGAATGTTGCTGTCCTTGAGCAAGCAGGGATCACCAGCATTGAGGCCATGATATTGAGAACACAGCTGCGCTGGGCAGGGCATGTGTCTAGGATGGAGGACCATTGCCTCCCCAAAATAGTACTCTATGGTGAACTTGCCACGGGTCAGCGTAAGAGGGGCGCTCCAAAAAAGCGATACAAGGACTCCCTGAAACAAAACCTCAGGCTCGGCCAAATTGATCACCAACAATGGTCCACCCTGGCCTCACATCAGGAGGCATGGAGACGCACTATCCACAATGCTGCAGCCTTATTTGAGAACTCATGCCGAACAAGTCTTGAAGAGAAACGACAACGCAGAAAGAATCACAACCCGGAAACATCACCCAAGGAGACCTTCTGCTGTGCTTTCTGCAACCGGACTTGTCTATCCCGGATTGGCCTTTTTAGTCATCAGCGCGCTTGTAGTAAGTGTGGGAAGAGTCCTTCCTGAATCTTCGTCTGCGAAGAAAAGCCAGAGAGAGAGAGAGACAGAGAAGCTGTGTGGGCCGCATATTGAGAGAAAGGCAGGATATAAATTCAACCAACCAACCCATCCATCCACCCGGGACCTTCTCCATGCAAGAGAGATCCTGTACCAGCAAGATTCTTAGCTATGGTTTGCCAGAAATTCTCTCCCTACCCTGAAAAAACATCTGATTATTTTTCTTTTTAGGCTTCCATTCTATTTTGCTATGCAAGTGTTGGGGCGTTTCATGTCCTGCTCCAGAGAAATGTTACTCCCTTTTGCCACCCACACATGTAGCAATGAATCCAATTTTAGTACAACTAGCCCTCCACTTTCACTCATGGTTAAGGGTGCAGAATTTATTTATTTATTGGATTTATATCCCATTTTTCTTCCAAGATGGGGTTCAAGACAAATTACAATAGTTAAACTCTGCAAAACTGGGAAAATCATGAATATTACATGAATATTACGCATATTACACAAGGGATCTGTTCCAGGACCCTTTGCATACTGTAATTTTTGCATATAACCACGAATGCTTTTTTAACCTGAGAAAACATTTCTCTAGGCATTTCTAGGTCCTTCTGCATGATTCTATGGTCAGTTTCCAGTGGAAGTGGACCACAGAATCACGTTGGAGGACCTAGAAATGCCTAGAAAGAACATATTTTTTGGGTTGCGTATAGGGCAGCAATGGAGGCAGCAGCAAATACAGTAATCTGTGAATAATCAAATCTGAGAATGCTTAACCCACAAATGTGGAGGGGCAACTGTATTTAATATCACTAGCTATACCCGCCATAAAATATGTTGTTATACCATTTCTCCAACATGCTTCAGGGTGGGCGGGGGGGGGGAGACAAGTTCTGCCAGTTCCTCGGGAAAGGAAGCCCAGTTGGGCTTTACTCCCAAGTAAACCCACCTGGCATTGCAGCGCAGGACCCCAAGGCAACTGCAAAAAATGTGGCTCCTGCGGCATGTGCAGGGTTCAGCTGAACAGCCCAGATGATGTGCGGGGGAAAAAAGAAACCCTTTAATCACAAGTAAACCCTCACGGACCTGCCCAGCGACATGCTCGGGGCCTTCAGCTAGTGGAAGCATCCCACATGTTTCCACTCCCAGTGTGCTGATTGTCCGGCTGGCCAACGGAGAGCTTTGATTGGTTGGGAAGTTTCCTGAGCGGCCAATCAGCACACTAGGAATGGGAACATATCCAAGAGAATTATATATATATAGATTTTCCAAAAGTTGAAGAAAGCTCCCATCTTGAGTTTGGTTACTTTTTGGGACAACATCTCCTCTACCAGCATGGTCAGTGCCCATACTGGCAGGTGGATTCTGGGAACTGTAGTCCCCAAAGTAACTTTTCCAAACTTGAGTGTCCTCAACTTCTTCCAGGTCTCCTTTCTGAGTTCACCACATATTTTATCCACAGATATGACTGAACAATATTGTTCCATTTTGAATTCACAATGTATGCATATGTTCCCTGTCGTATGAATAGCTGCAGGGCTCTGTACCCGGCAATGGCGGGGGGGGGGGGAAGAACCAAGGGGAAAGGTAGTATCTCCAGCCCTTGGGCCTGGGGAAACTGCTAGTACCTACATGATGCTGCGATTGAGGAGTGTCTGGAAACTTCAGCTGCAGCCAGGTTGTGAACTGGGGCTGACTTCAGGGAGCACACAACTCCCTTGTTGAAACAGCTCCGTTGGCTGTCGGTCTGTTTCCAGTACAATTCAAAGGGCTGGTTTTGGCCTATTAAGTCCTCAGTGGCTTAGGTCCAGGATATTTTAAGGGCCATATTCTCCCATATGAACCTCCATGATTTGAGGTCTCCTAGGGAAGCCCTTCTCTCCACTATCCTCACAGGCACATCTGGAGGGACCACAGGAGAGGACCTTCTTCATGGCTACTCCTAGGCTCTGGAACTCTTCCCAGAGAGGCTAGACTGACACCCTCCTTCCTATCTTCCCATACCTAAGTGATTTTTTTAAATTCCATCCACCTTTGAGAATTTGTTTTTAGGGGAAGCAGGCCTTTTTTTACAATGTGCTAGATTTTTATCTGGTTTTTCTAATGGCTTATGTTTTAACTGGTTCTCAATTTACTTTTTTCTCTCTCAATTTACTTTTTTTGACAGTTTAATTACTCTTTAACTTTTGCATGCAGTCTATTTTTAACAATTTTTCTTTTTAAGGCTGGAAGCTGACCTGAGTCTGGAATAATACATCCAAAGTATGATACCTGCAATTTAGTCATTTTGGCTTCCAGGGAGAGCAGTCGGGATTTGCTCTTGGAACCATTTGTTTGTCTTTCTGGCAGTCCATGCTATCCATGGAACTCTCCTCCAGAACCACATTCCCAATGAGTTGATTCTCTCCCTTTCAAGTGTTCTGCATTGTCCAGCTTGCAAAGCCATGCATAGAAATACCTGGATGATCTTGACTTCTGCTCAGCTGAGGAAAAGTGCTAGCCAAGAAAACAGGGGCATAGAGCTCCTCTTGAGCAACTCTAATGGCTGCGGTTGAGACTTGTGTCTGCAAAGTCCAGCAGGAAGGCTGGTGCTGAGGCTTAATATCAGCATAATATCCACACAGGAGCACAATGGTGACTATGTCTGTGTCCACATAGGAAGGGGGAGAGCATAATAGAATCACAGAGTTGGAAGAGACCACAAGAGCCATCTAGTCCAACCCCCTGACATGCAGGAATACACAATCAAATCATTCCCAACAGACGGTCATCCAGCCTCTGTTTAAAAACCTCCAAAGACTCCACCACACTATGAAGCAGCAGTGCATTCCACTTCCGAACAGCTCTTACTGACAGGAAGTTCTTCCTAATATTTAGGGGGAATCTCTTTTCCTGTAGTTTGAACCCATTGCTCCGTGCCCTAGTCTCTGGAGCAGCAGAAAACAAGCTTGCTCCATCCTCAGTATGACATCCCCTCCAATATTTAAACATGGCTATCATGTCACCTCTTAACCATCTCTTTTCCAGGCTAAACAGACCCAGCTCCCTAAGCTGCTCCTCATAGGGTTCAGTACAAAGGTAGTGCAAGTGTACGTGGTTAGGGTGCTTGGGAGACTGGGATTTGAAAGACTGAGGTTCTAACTGCTCAATGAACCTTGGAAGTGCACAGGGTGACCTTGGGCCATTCTCTGATTCTCCCTTTGGCCTGCTCCACAGGGTTTTTGTGATGATAAAGGAGGAAGGAAGACAGGCAGGCACGCCACTGTAAGTTCTCTGAAGGAAAGGCGAGATAGGAATGTAACTAAGACAAAATAATATACAAATAGATCCGTGAGGGTGTATGAGAGGCTGAACACAGATTTCCTGGCCGTGGCTGGCTCTGTTCCTCTCAGGTCAAGGCAGCCTCACCATCAAAGGGCAGTGAAACTCTTTAAACTGGTCCTTCTGGCACCCCCTCCACTCTCACTCATGCGGCCCCACATATCACAACAACAACCAGAGGAGCATGAATGCCTCCGTTATACATTCTCCATGACATCACCCTCTTTTTATGACCCATGAGCTATTCTGGGGATGCCCACAGCTGCTGCTATTATGTACTAGAAATTCTGCCACACACACACACACACACACACACTGCAGTGAGGAAGAGACCTTGCATGAGCTACACCAATCACCTCCCCCCCCAAAAAAACCCTCTTCATAATTACCTAAATTAAAATTGGAAGTCAGTTTCTGGTCACTTCTGGCATTTATCACTTTTTTTTCAGAGCTAATATGGCCCACTAAGGGTTCTGTGGGCAGAAAATTTTAGACACTTGGCAGTTGTTTATCACAACCTTTACCATTATATAAAACGTGAAATGTAGTACTTTTTTGTGTTGCTTGTTTTGGACCCAGGCCCCTCCTAATCTGAGGCCGCAAGCTGTGTGCATATGTGTGTGACAGCTTCCTTTTACCAAAACTGCTGAACAAAGGTGGTAAGGAAGAGATTTTAAAAGTCTGTCCTTCCCTATTCGACTTTCAAAAATCCCTTCTCTCATGCTGGTTTTCTTCCTGGCTGGGGGATTCTGGAAGTTGTAGTCCTGAAGAAGGAACTTCTCAAAGCTCTACCATAATGAAAGTTACACCTCACTTTAGCCTGCCAGCACCGGTAACATGGACACCAGTTGACTACCAGTTAAAGAAATTCCATCTTTGTCCAATCCTTGCTGCCTTCAATGGATCCAGCTTTTAGAATTTCTCTCTCTCTCTCATATTTCAAATGTACAAAAAGTTTTTAGTCCTTAGGGATGTAAAAGTAGGCTCGAGAGTGCAGGTTGCCAGACTTACTGAGAACACTTGAAACTGCAGGTAATAGCAAACCCGATAGAATCACAATGGCGGACCTAGGGAATGCCTAGAGAGGCTACCTCTCTAGACATCTCCAGTGTGACTCTATGGTAACTTTTGGCAGAAGTTACCAGAGTTGTGCTGAACGACCTAGGAAATGCCTAGAGACGGTGCCTTTCTAGGCAGCTCCTGTGGGACTCTATGGTTACTTCCATCAGAAGTTACCATACAGTCCTGATGGATGACCTAGAGAAATAACAAGAGAGACCATATTTTCTAGAAGATGGATAACTGAAACTCCAGGGAACCAGTCCCATACATATGTGGGGGGGGGCAACCTGTATATGGGCAATTATTACTTAGCTTGTGGTGAAAGCCGTCCCTGGCCCTGGAGTCTTGATGCCGAACCCCACAGCCCTGGTTTTTCTTTATTGTGCACCCTCAGTTCACACATAAACCCATCAGGGTTTGGCCAAGGAGCGCCACCCACCAGATGGAGGTGGACAGAATTGCCAGATCTCAGGGGTTGGCCTGGAGTCTCCAGCTTTCGTGGGTTATCTCCAGGTGGGAGACAAGGGTACAACATCTCCAGCTTTGGGTGGGCTCAACTCCAGGGAAGTCGAAAGGATTGGGTGCGAATCCCCAACTGAGCTAGTAGAGCAGCTACTTGCAACAACCTGCAAGGATTGATTTCTTGCTGCAACTTATGAAGATTTTCCAGGGGCTGATGTTTTTACTTGGTTAGTTTCCTCCTTGCCTCCCAGCTGTTGTAGGATCAGGACTCACCCTCTGTTCTGCTCTGCATCTACATTCTGGCTAGAAGCAACTAGGCTAGGTTAAATGTTCTTTATCCTGTCTCTCTAAGTAAGTGAGAAGGAATGATTCCCCCCACTTCCCCTTCATTTAGAAATAGCTCCTTTAGCTAAAATTTCTCCCTTAATTTCCAAACAGGAAAATACATTCTCTGTGTGTGTTTGAATGATAAGCTGTGAACAACTGTGGCTGAAGTTTAAGGCATAACGTTTAATGACGTCACTAGGGGTCATCCCTAGCTCTCAGGTTTTGGCCCTGAAACGTCAGGGCCCAAGACAATCCTAAAACTAGTGGCAGACACCACAAAAGACACCCATTTCTCAGCAATGTTCCTGAGGAATCACAGAGTTGGAAGAGACCACAAGGGCCATCTATCCCAACCCCCTGCTCTGAAGGAACACACAATCAAAGCACCCCTGACAGATGACCATACTGCCTCTGTTTAAAAAACCTCCAAAGAAGGAGACTCCACCACACTCTGAGGCAGCTCATTCCACTTCCAAACATTTTCCTGTAGTTTGAACCTCAACGGGTCAGCATAAAAGGGGCGCTCCAAAAACGTGATACAAGGACTCCCTGAAGCAACATCCCACAGTGGTCCACCATGGCCTCACATTGGGAGGCATGGAGACGCACTATCCACAATGCTGCAGCCTTATTTAAGAACTCACGCTGAACAAGTCCTGAAGAGAAATGACAACGCAGAAAGAATCACAACCCGGAAACATCACCCAAGGAGACCTTCTGCTGTGCTTTCTGCAACCGGACTTGTTTATCTCGGATTGGCCTTTTTAGTCATCAGCGCGCTTGCAGAAAGCGTGGGATGAGTTTTTCCTGAATCTTCATTTGCGAAGAAAAGCCAGAGAGAGAGGAGTTTGAACCCATTGCTCCATGTCCTACTTTCTGAAGCAGCAGAAAACAAGCTTGCTCCCTCTTCAACATGACATCCTTTCAAGTATTTAAACATGGCTGCCATGTCACATCTTAACCTTCTCTTCTTCACGCTAAACATACCCAGCTTCCTAAGCCCTCTCTCATAGAGCACTGTGAAAAGGCAGCTGAGAGCCAGTTTCAAGACTGCACATCTCCTTCCTTGAAAGGGCTGCAACATCACATGTGTTCCGGAACAAAACACTGCCATAAAATAAAACATGAAAACCAAAACTCATAACACCACCCCCATATAAATGAAAGCCGAAACAGGAAGGAGATGCCAAGACCAGATTTCCACAAAGGCCAACTTCGTTCCGGCCAAGCTGGAAAGCCCCCCCCCCGCTTCCCTCCACCCGCTGCATTTTTTCCAGCTGAGAGAAACACTTCACACAAGCCCACCCTGATGCTGACATGTCTCCCTGCCGACTGGAGGCAAGGCTGAGCCCTTCCTGGCTATAGCAGCAGTGGCCACTAGTATTGGGAGGCCTTAAAAATAAAGAAAATAAACGAATAAGGTGGCTGGCTGGCTGGAGAAAGGCAAGGAGAGAAGCCCTGCAGAAGACGTTCCTACCCAAGCAGGGAAGTAGGCCTCAGGCTCAAAGTATTTCCCAAAGTGCTTGTTCCGTTTGAAGTTGCCCAGGTCAGCCTGCAAGGCGAAGGCAGCCAGGAGGAAGTAGGCCTCTTCCCGCAGCATGCACTGGGAGCGCAGGACCTGTTTCCTCAAATGCCAGTAATAATAGTAGCGGGCAGTGCGGTCGCTGGAAAGAGACAAAGATGGGAGAAAAGGGGGAACGAAAGAAGAACGAAGAAGACATTGTCAGACGTCCAGAAGAAATTAGGCAGGAGAAAAAAACCCACAACTGAAACCCAAGTCTGGGAAGGCCTTTTACTGATATTGGGCATCAGTTTGACACCAGATGCTAGTTTATTCTCTGTATTTGTTGCCTTTTAATTGATTTCTTTTTTTAAAAAACTGGCCAGAATCCTCTATCACAGTTTAGGTAATGCAACTACAGTTGTCCCTCCACTTTCGCGATTTCAACATTCGTGGTTCTGCTTATTCGCGAAACCTTGGTTTCTCCCCCCCCCGGGAAGCATTTTGGGGGTGGAGCCAGCCACAAGGAAAGCTGGCTGAGCGCCCCACTTTACTCAGCTTTCGCCCCTCTCAGGAAAGGGGCAAAAGCCAAGTGAAGTGGGGCACTCAGCCAGCAAGCCGAAGGGGGTTTGGTGAGTGAGTGCCTCGCTTCAACTGGCTTTTGCCCCTTCCATGAGAGGGGCGAAAGCCAATTGAAGCGAGGCACTCCCTTGCCAAACCCCCTTCGGTTTGCTGGCTGAGCGCCCCACTTCACTCGGCTTTTGCCCCTTTCCTGAGAGGGGCAAAAGCTGAG
This sequence comes from Gambelia wislizenii, assembly GCA_030847615.1. Lineage (NCBI taxonomy): Eukaryota > Metazoa > Chordata > Lepidosauria > Squamata > Crotaphytidae > Gambelia > Gambelia wislizenii. The sequence continues at coordinate 493,814,504 of JAUMIR010000001.1, read as the reverse complement.
TAAAGTGGGGTGCTCAGCAGCAAACTGGCAGTGGTTTGCTGGCTGAGCACCTTGCTTCAATTGGCTTTCGCCCCTTACACGAAAGGGGCAAAAGTCGGTTGAAATGGAGCGCTCAGCTTCTCCGCTGCTCACCCAACACCCCCCCAGGCCCTTCCCATGTGGCGGAGGGGCTTTTCCAGGTCCTTCGCCACTTGCCCGCCACCCCCACCCAGACCTTCCCAAGCAATGGCTTTTTGAGTCCCATCGCTGCTTTGGGAGGACAGGGGTGGTGGTTGAAAAGCCTCCCCTCTGCCTGCCTGCCACCCCCCCACCCTTCCCAAAGCAGCGATGGGGCCTTTCGAGTCCCGTCACAGCTTTGGGAGGGCGGGGTGGTGGTGGCTGAGAAGCAGCTACAAGGCTTCAAAAGCCCCATAGCCACTTTGGAAGGGCAGGCAGGGGGTTGTGGGCGGGCAGTGGGGAGGCGTGCTTTTCTCTGTGTTTTTTTCACATTTGCGGGGGTCTTGCACCCCTAACTCCCGTGAATGTGGAGGGATGATTGTAGATATACAGTATGATCACTGTATCTGTGGGAGATACATTTTCAGACTTACCATGGATACTGTAAAATATGGATAATAGCAAACCCTATTAAAATGGATGACTTCTGGCCCGATCATACCATAGAGTCACACTGGAGTACCTAGAAGATGTCTAGACTGAACACATACATCTCTAGGCATCTTCTAGGTCCTCCAACTCAACTCTATGGTCAGCTTCTGGAGGAAGCAGACTATAAAACCAAGCTGGAGGACCAAAAAGATGGCTAGAGGGACCATATTTTTTCAGATGTGGGTTACTGAATCTGTGGTTATTGGTCCCAGGGATATAAAGGTCGTATTGTACTTAGCCACACAGCAGAGGTGCTACGAAACCCTGTTAGTGAATTGTGAATATGTGTAAAGGGTAAGAGGGTCTGGATGAGCACAGGGCTCTACCAATGCGTATCGGTACTCCCTAGCTGGTGTTCTGATGCACAATGGGACTGATGCACAACAAGACTGATGCACATTTGTTGTGTTGTGCATTAGTCCCTTCTCTGGCTCCCGTATGTAGTAATGTAATGGCAGCGCTTTACTAAATAAGGGTATTAAAGAATTGCGCAATTCTAATTCCCTCAGACAGTAAGCCCACTTATGAAGAAGTAAGTGCCCAACAGCATTTCAGCCATTGCCCTTAATTCTATTGATACAGTAGCACCCCCGCATGTGCAGGGGATTGGTTCCAGGGGCGCCCACGGATGGCAAATTCCATGAAAAATAGTGAACACCATCCCGGGGGGCCATCCTGGGGGAAAGCAGGGACAAGTTCACTCCTCTGCCCCCTTCCCCCTTCGCCCATGGCCCCGCCATGGCGGCAATTGTGGGGGCAACGGGGGAAGGGGATGAGGCCAGTTCACTCCTCCTCTCCCTTCGCCCCCGCGATTGCTGCGGCGGTGACAGGAGCCCTCCCAGGGGAAGGGATGGGGGAGGTAAGATCCCTCCCCTCCTTCCCCCTGCCATCACCAAACGTGGATAATTGAATCCGCGGTTGGTGAATCAGCAGATACAGGGGTGCTACTGTACTTTCATTAGATGCTAAATTTTGTACGTTTTGAGTGTTGCAGTTTTTAATCTGTTTCTCTTTTAACTTTTAGCTGCCTTGAGTTTCAGGGATGGGAAAAGGTGAGATACGGACAAACAAAAAAAAACAAAATGCAAAGAAGTAACTAATTGAAGTAACACGGTTGCCTGGAACAAGTTACTTTTTTGGTTAACAAAGGTGTAGCAAGAGTTATATTTACATAATGTTTTCAATGTGGTTTTTTGAAAATCAACACTTTCATTGGATTCATTGTTTTATGATTTTTAAAATGTTTGTACCATATATTATTTTAGCTGTTTTAACTTATACATTAAGCTGCTTTGGATCCCATATTGGGAGAAACATGGAGTATAAATCAAATCCATAAATTAAATAACATTTCAAAAACATTGTAACAAGTGGTAAAGACATTCTCTGCTTGTGGTACAAAACCTAATGTATTGTTAGATGTCAGTAACCTCTGCATTGGCTGTTTATTATGACTACTGATTAAGTTAAGTTTACTGATTTCATAAATTCTTGGTGTTTTATCGTAGGAGAATTGATCACCAACAATGGTCCGCCCTGGCCTCACATCGGGAGGCATGGAGACGCACTATCCACAATGCTGCAGCCTTATTTGAGAACTCATGCCGAACAAGTCTTGAAGAGAAACGACAACGCAGAAAGAATCACAACCTGGAAACATCACCCAAGGAGACCTTCTGCTGTGCTTTCTGCAACCAGACTTGTCTATCTCGGATTGGCCTTTTTAGTCATCAGCACACTTGCAAAAAGCGCGGGATGAGTCCTTCCTGAATCTTCGTTTGCAAAGAAAAGCCAGAGAGAGAGAGGTGTTTTATTACATTGTGGGATTTTATTTCAAGGGCTAAAAAGTGGACTCACAATTTTTTTTCTAATAAATACAAAAAAGATGAAGAAAATATTAAGAAATTACCCTTCTGAATTTTGTGTAGTAGCAAACAATGGATTATCTTCTTTTTTTTAAGGCACCTATGCTGCAGTTTTGATAATATGCCAGTGGATTTTAACAAGGTATGGGAATTGCGTGACTACCCAGATGTTCTGGGTCTGTAGCTTCCAGCAACCCTGGCCAGCACAGCCAATGGTGAGCAATGATGGGAGTTGCAGTCCAACAGCATCTGGATAGTCACACAATTCCCACTCTTGGTTTAAATGGAATCAAAACAAGCCACTGACTAATTAGTAAGCAGTTGATTAAGCAGCTAAGGTTCTTTGGTGTAGGAGTACCCCTAGACATTAACATCTCTTCGTTGCAGTCTTTTTACTTGATGTTTTAGGTAAAACTATGATGTGTTGTCCTTCCCCGCCCCCAGCTTCCTGCTGCCTTACCTGATCAACCGGCCATTTTCCACGTAATACTGTACTCGAAAGTGAATGATCATTGGGGGACCAAACTGGTCTATGCCCTGTGAGGAAAAAAAGAAAAGAAAAGAAAAGAGGAAAGTTAGTTTTCTGTAAAAGAGACAGTGTGGTGTCATGGTTTGAACGGTGGACTAGGACTCCAGGAAACCAGGGCCTGAAATGCTACTCAGCCGTGAAAACACACTGGGTCCAGGTTATTTGAAAGACTGTATCTCCCTTTCTGAGCCGATCAGAGCCCTTCTCTCTGTCCCACCACCCTCTGAGGCTCGTTTGGTGGGAACAAGGGAAAGGGCTTTCTCAGTGGCTGCTCCGAGACATTTGAACTCGCTCCCTAGAGAGGCCAGGATGGCCCTGTCTATGCTCTCCTTCCACTGACAGGTAAAAACATTCTTGTGCCATCAGGCATTTTCAATCTGATGGGGGCTGGGCCTGTATGTGCTGTACAGTTTGTTTTTTAAGGTGTATATAGTTTTACTGCATTTTAATATTTTTAAACTAGCTAGACCTGGTGTAACATACACCGGGTATACACCCCCACGTGCTATACCCACCCATGCTATACACGCCACCCCCCAAAAAACCCTATTTATTCCAACATTCTTTTTCCCACAGCAATCATTCCATATGATTCCAGAAAGCCAGAACTCCTGCATTCATAGAATCATAGAATTGCAGAGTTGGAAGAGACCACGAGGGCCATCCAGTCCAACCCCCCTGCCACGCAGGAAATCTTGATCAAAGCATCCCCGACAGATGACCATCCAGCCTCTGTTTAAAGACCTCCAAGGAAGGAGACCCCACCACGCTCCGAGGGAGTGTGTTCCACTGCCGAACAGCTCTTACTGTCAAAAAGTTCCTCCTCATGTTGAGGTGGAATCTCTGTTCCTGGAGCTTGCACCCATTGCTCCGTGTTCCAGTCTCAGGAGCAGCAGAAAACAAGCCTGCTCCATCCTCAGCGTGACATCCCTTCAAATACTTAAACAGGGCCATCATATCGCCTCTTAACCGTCTTTTTTCCAGGCTAAACATACCCAGCTCCCTAAGTCTCTCCTCATAAGGCATCGTTTCCAGACCTTTCACCATTTTAGTTGCCCTTCTCTGGACACGCTCCAATTTGTCAATATCCTTTCTGAATTGTGGTGCCCAGAACTGGACACAGTATTCTAAGTGAGGTCTGACCAAGGCAGAATAGAGTGGCACTATTACTTCCCTTGATCTAGACACTATACTTCTATTGATACAGCCCAAAATCGCATTGGCCTTTTTAGCTGCCGAATCACACTGTTGGCTCATGTTCAACTTGTGGTCTACTAGGACTCCTAGATCCCTTTCGCACGTAGTCTCATTCAGCCAGGTCTCTCCCATCCTATATTTATGCATTTCATTTTTCCGCCCTAAATGCAGTACTTTACATTTCTCCGTATTTAATTTCATTTTGTTAGCTTTGGCCCAGCTCTCCAGTCTATCCAGGTCATTCTGAATTTTGATCCTGTCCTCTAGGGTATTAGCTACTCCTCCCAATTTGGTGTCATCTGCAAATTTGATAACTATGCCCCTAATTTCCTCATCTAAATCATTGATAAAGATGTTGAATAGCACTGGGCCCAGGACAGAACCCTGTGGCACCCCACTGGTCACATCTTTCCAAGACGAAGAGGAGCCACTGCTGAGCACCCTTTGGGGTCGGCCGGTCAACCAATTACAAATCCATTGAACAGTTAACTTGTCTAGCCCACATTTTACAAGCTTGTTTGCAAGAATGTCATGGGGAACCTTGTCAAAGGCCTTACTGAAATCAAGGTATGCAATGTCCACAGCATTCCCTTCATCTACCAAGCTGGTAACTTTATCAAAAAAAGAGATCAGATTAGTCTGGCATGACTTGTTTCTCTGAAACCCATGTTGACTTTTTGTGATTATGGCATTGCCTTCTAAATGTTCACAGACTCTCTGTTTAATGATCTGCTCTAGAATCTTCCCTGGTATTGACGTCAGACTAACTGGACGATAATTGTTGGGATCCTCTTTTTTCCCCTTTTTGAAGATGGGAACAACGTTTGCCCTTCTCCAGTCTGCTGGGACTTCTCCTGTTCTCCAGGAGTTCTCAAATATTATTGCCAATGGCTCTGAGATTATATTTGCCAGCTCTTTTAATACTCTTGGATGTAGTTCATCTGGTCCTGGAGATTTAAATTCATTTAGATTAAAAAGGTATTCCTGTACTACCTCTTTACTTATTTTGAGCTGGATTTCCCCTATTGTGTCCTCTGTTCCATTATCCTCAGGTTGATCCTCCTTTTCCTTTTCTGAAAACACTGAGGCAAAGAAGGTGTTGAGTAATTCTGCCTTTTCTCTGTCCCCTGTTAGCATTTTGCCATCTTCTCCATGTAGTGGCCCTATCATTTCCTTCTTCCTCCTTTTGCTGCTGACATACCCCAAAAAACCCTTTTTATTGTTCTTAACCTCCCTAGCAAGCCTGAGCTCATTCTGCGCTTTAGCTTTTCTGACTTTACTCCTACACGTGTTCGCTATCTGTTTGAATTCTTCTTTGGTGATTTCCCCCCTTTTCCATTTCCTATACATGTTCCGTTTAAAACTTAGCTCCATTGAAAGTTCTTTAGTCATCCATCCTGGTTTCTTGAGACACCTCCCATTTTTCTTCCTCAATGGTACTGTTTGAAATTGTGCCTTCAGTATCTCCCTTTTGAGAAAGTCCCATCCGTCTTGAGGTCTCTTCTCTTTTAGTATTCCTGACCATGGGATCATCCCCAGTATTTCCCTGAGTTTATTGAAATCAGCTCTCCTAAAGTCAAGAATGCGTGTCTGACTATGCCTGGCTTCTCCTTTCCATTGTATAACAAACTCCAGGAGAACATGATCACTCTCACCTAAGGATCCCACCACTGCACCCCATTAACCAGGTCATCTCTGTTGGTTAGGATCAGATCTAAAATAGCTGACCCCCTTGTTGCCTCTTCCACCTTTTGGACCATGAAATTGTCTTCCAGGCATGTAAGGAATTTGCTAGACCTTGTAGTTTTGGCTGAGTCAGATTGCCAGCAAATATCAGGATAGTTGAAGTCACCCATCACTACTACATCTCTCCTTTCTGCATGTATGTTCATCTGTTCTAGAAAGGCATCATCCAATTCCTCCATTTGACTTGGGGGTCTGTAGTAGAGTCCCACAATAACATCCCTGTTGTTTCCCTCCCCTTTAATTTTTACCCAGATGCTCTCCACCTGGCTTCCAGTATTGATGTCGTGGATCACTTCACTGGTGTAAATATCCCTGACACGCCAACACCACCTGGTATTGAGAGCCTTACTGCATTCACCTGGTGGGAACTACCTACTGGATAAAAATGCAGAATTCCTCCTCCCCCAATTGTCCAGAAGCCCCAATGACAAAAATACTATAACAGCAACTGCCTCTAAGCAAGGCTTGAGGGACAAAGAGACAAAGATCCAAGTAAGCAGACCTTCCACAACTCTTTTTGCTTCCAGAAATCCCCAGCCAGTACGGCTGGTGTATCAAACAACACACCTCCCCCCTGCTTGCTTTGCTTGGTTATTTAAGTTGACAGGCCTCCATTTATCAGGACCATTTAAAAATGAGCAGAACGTACGTGTGGTTTGGGGACATTTTACCATTCAAAATGCTCTCAGCCACAGAGTGCAGAGCAAGCTTGGAAACATCACTTTTTGGGGACTATAACTCCCAGAACCCTCGGCCAATATGGCCAGAAGCCATACTGTTTGGGGGATTCTGGGAGGGACTGTATAAAAAAGCAACTTTTTGTGCATATTTCAGCTGTTGAGCACATTGCTAGGGATGGTAACCTACGCTTATGCTTTGCTTCAGAGTTACTCCAGATTTGGAGCCCTGTTTGACCCCAGTTACAAGAGAGCAAACCCTGACTTTTTGCTGTCTTGGTGGCTGCTAGAGGGGGGAATGAGCTGACTTTGAGGGAAAGCAAGATTATCCCCCAGGGGACTTGACAGGAAACCCCGAGACATCTCCCCAAATGTCTGCAATTTATCTTAACAGCAAGCCAGGCATGTATGCAAAGACTAAGGAGATTTTCGGACGCCTCTTTCAGCCTCTTGCTGCGCAAGCAGCCTCTGGTGCAGTAACGAGGCTGCTATGTGGCAAGGTGTCCATTTCGGATGACGCCGTTTCTCTCTCGGCGTCGTCCGTGACTGTTGTGGCTAGCACTGGAGGCGGCCGTGCTGTTTTTCACTCACGGAAGTTGTCCGTGAGTAAAAAACAGCACAGCCGCCTCCAATGCTAGCCGCAACAGTCACGGACGACTCCGAGAGAGAAACGGCGTTGTCCGAAATGGACACCTTGCCGCACGGCAGCCTCGTTACTGCACCGGAGGCTGCTTGCACGGCAAGAGGCTGAAAGAGGCGTCCGAAAATCTCCTCTATGATAACATATACTGTATATACTTGTGTATAAGTCTAGAAATTTTAGTCAAAAATCAACCCCAAAACCTTGGATCTACTTATCCACAGGTCAATGTAAGCACTGTACCTTAACTCTTATCAAAAAGGAATCATCCCCTTCTCTGAGTAGAGTCGCAAAAGGCGAGAGCTTAGTGCATCATAGAAACATAGAGTTGGAAGAGACCATAAGGGCCATCTCCCTGCATCCTGGGAGAACCTAAAAGAAGTGCTGACTCCCTCTACTCTCTCTACCACGGTATCAGTTCTGGCCTTTTTGAATGCCTGAGTGGGATTCCTCCCCTTAAAGGAGCGCCGAGAGAGAGCAGACGGAGTCGGTGCTTCTTTTAAGGTCTCTTGGGATGGACTAAGCTCTCTGCCTTTCACCACTCTTCTCAGAGAAGGAAATGGTTCCTTTTTTAAAAATAAGAATTATTACCATGCCTTCACTTTTATCCAAAAAGGGACTATCCTCTTCTCTGAGCAGAGTGGCAAAAGGCCTTTTTGAATGCCTGGGTGAGAAAATGGTGGCAGTAACCGGGGTGGCTAGTCAGTGCTGGTGCTTTCCCCTCGCCACAGAATGATCCTCAACTTATCCATGGATCATATCATACTTTTGGCCCCCCAAACCTGTCCTTGAATTATACATGAGGTTGACTTATACCCAAGTATATACGGTATTTCCAAATTTCCCAGCATTACATCACTGACCAATATAAAGCTTCTGGCACCTTCTCCTTACAAGACAGGAAGAAAATACCTTCCATTTTCAAAGACATGAAACTGGTCACAGATTATTTAGCACCATTCTCTGAAGATGCCAACCCCAGATGCAGGTGAAACGTCAGGAATAAACTCTTCCAGAACATGGCCTCACAGCCCAGAAAAAAACCACGAAAAACCTATTTAACATCTAATGACATCTCCTTCTCTCTGAGAAAAGGCATTTACTTATGGAAGCTGTCAAGCGTTCAAAAATTGCCTCAGAGGCAAAAATGAAACCCAGAATTCTTGACCCTGGTACAAGAAGCAGAGTATGGAAAAGTTACTTTCAGGAGCTACAATTCCCAGAATTCCTCAGTCAACAGGAACCATATTGGTTAGGGCAATCTGGAGTTGTAGTCCATAAAAAAAGTAATGTTTTCAGGCTCTGACTAGAAATGAATTCTAATGCTTGTAGAGGTCAGTTGTCACAGAGAATGTGTGCCAGTTTCAGATTTGGGTGGGGAAGAGCTGCTTGTGACCTCTTTTTCATCTATTGCCAGTTGCCTGTCTCTACGGGCCCAATCTACTTCTTTTGCAGAGGGAGGCAGCAAAGACTAATTTTCCTTCTCTGCTCATAACTCCCCTGAAGACAGAGCAGGGGAGGACACCATATTTGCCCTCCAGATGCTGTTGGACTGCAACTCCCATCAGCCTCAACAGCATAGCCAAGAGTGCAGATGATGGAAACCTGGCAACCTTTGGTGGTCACAAGTTGCTCACAACCACAGGCCTCTAGTTCAAAGTTCTGTTCATAAAGAGGCCAATAACTCACTTATGAAAAGCCCAACAACAGGACAGAAGGGCAACTGCACCCTCCATCTTGCACTCATAGAATCATAGAGTTGGAAGAGACCACAAGGGCCATCCAGTCCAACCCCCTGCCCTACAGGAATACACAATCAAAGCATTCCCGACAGATGGCCATCCAGCCTCTGTTTAAAGACCTCTGAAGAAGGAGACTCCATCACACTCCGAGGCAGCAGCAGATTTCACTGCCAAACAGCTCTGACCATCAGGAAGTTCCTCCTAATGCTTAGGTGGAATCTCTTCTCCTGTAGTTTGAGTCCATTGCTCCATTTTCTAGTCTCTGGAGCAGCAGAAAACAAGCTCGCTCCATCCTCAGTATGACAGCCCTTCAGATATTTAAACATAACTATCATGTCACCTCTTAACCTTCTCTCCTCCTCAGCAGTCTATACAGAGAGATATGCTGCCTCTGAGTCCAGAGGTGATCTACAGCTGTCTTGACTGGTAGTCATTGATGCCTCCAAGCCTCAGTGACTACATCTACTCCCCTTTTAATATCTCTCAAGCTAGCAGCCACAAATACATCTTGTGGAAGTGAGTTCCACAGTTTAACTGGGTGCTGCAAACAAAAAAAAAAGTGTTCCTACCTTGCTTGCTTCTTTCTTCCATTCTTTTGGACAGTATTTGTAGAGCTTCTGGGATAATTCCATGTATACATGCTCGTTGTCTGCCAAGGGAAAGAACAGAGGATGCCTGAATGAGACAGCAGGCTAGTCGAATAGTTTTCTGACATTCTTTTAAAAACAATGACGTACTTGCAAATTGAAGCAGCTACACTTTAAAAAGCTGCCTTTATGAATTACCTTAACTGCCTCTGCTGAGGACAGGGACAGCAGGAAAGAACTGACTCACACATTCCTCTTTGGGATACTTACATTAAAAAAAATTGTATTAGTCAAAATCGTATATCAAGGAGACCAAGTGTAACTCACAGAGTTATGTGATGACTGTGCATTCATGAATAGCAAGACCAAGCAACTGAATGTGAGGATAAATGCGAAATGCATGACTGCAATGCACAAGAGGCATGTAATGTTCAATACACAAAGCACATCTGTGAAACACAATGGCACCACATGCACTATGGCACCACCTGTTCAATTCTGCTTCTGCAAACTTCAACTGAATACAGGCATTATACCATGGCCACAAAAATACAATCATTGGCATAAGGGAACTTATGAATGCTTAAGTCACTAACAGGATGTCAAACAATGTTTTATAATTTACTAATTTGCTATTATTTGCCCACTTGAAAAAAAATCAATGTGCTAGTTGCAGGGGAAAAAAAAGAATTTGCATGTGTACATATTCCTGATGTGAAGAATATCGAGAAACAAGGCTAATGAAATTCCTTTGTTCATTTAAGGCTGTGTGAAACGTTCCTTTCTTTAAATAGAATCCTGACATCAGTGTCTTCTTATGCTCATGATCTGATGCTTGTGCACTGAACACCCAGGGAAGTGTGATGCTACCCGATCTTCTGCCCATGGGCACAGAGTTCCCTTCCTTTATTTTCCAATATCCTTTCCCTTCCACTTTTAACAGCAAGCTGTGGTTCACCATTTCTGCTGGCATAGATATTAACATCAACCATGGTTCATGATGGCAAATCAGCTTCTAAACCTGGTTCACTATGTGGAAGAATGACTTTTTGGACTGCATCTCCCAAAATCCCCCACCCAGCAATTCTAGGAGCTGTAGTCCAAAAAGTGACTTTTCCATAGTCTGGTGTGGCTGCAAATGATTGGTTTAAGCTAACTGTGGTTAGCAAACACACAGATATGCAGCCCCAAACCCTGCAAGTGTGTCCAACTTGCAAGATATGCAGCCCCAAACCCTAAATCTGCAAGTGTGTCCAACAGAAACTCAATGAAAAAATACCCGGCTGAAAGTCACATGATACAAGAGAGGCACAAATGTACAAAATGTTAAATATAAATGCCAACGGCACTCCGGTGTAAAGGTGAAGCGCTCCCAGTGGGACTTACTCTGTATGACGCTAAGTCCAAAGAGGTGACAGTCTTTCAGTCGCAGCAGGTCACACACCTGGACGAGTAACTCATGACACAATATTTTAACCTGCAATACATGACAGAAAAAGAAAGCACTTATTTTAGGGACATTTTTTTTTGGCAAAGGCAAGATAATTTGGCTGCAAGTATTTGAAAGACTGTATCTCTCCATTTGCACATCCCTGAGTTTTGAGATCTTAGTGGACCACAAGCTGAACATGAGTCAGCAGTGTGATATGGCAGCTAAAAAAGCCAATGCAATTCTAGGCTGCATTAATAGGGGTAAAGTCTCTAGATTGAGGGAAGTAATAGTGCCACTCTATTCTGCTTTGGTCAGACCTCACCTGGAATACTATGTCCAGTTCTGGGCACCACAATTCAAGAAGGATATTGACACGATGGAATGTGTCCAGAGAAGGATGATCAGGATGGTGCGATCTGGAAGCCATGCCCTATAAGGAGCGGCTTAGGGAGCTGGGTATGTTTAGCCTGGAGAAGAGAAGGTTAAGAGATGACATGATAGCCACGTTTAAATATTTGAAGGGCTGTCATACTGAGGATGGAGCACTGGACTACAGGAAAAGAGATTCCACCTAAACACTAGGAGGAACTTCCTGATGGTAAGAGCTGTTCGGCAGTGGAATGCACTGCCTGCAAATGTGGTGGAGTCTCCTTCTTTGGAGGTTTTTAAATAGAGACTGGATGGCCATCTGTCGAGAATGCTTTGATTGTGTCTTCCTGCATGGCAGAATGGGGTTGGACTAGATGACCCTTATGGTCTTTTCCAACTCTATGATTCTATTCTATGCTTCTATGATCTTTGGGGGAAGGCTTATTCTTACTCCCACTAGACTGGTAGGCCTGTTTGGTGAGGACATGAGAGTGAGCCTTAGTGGTTGCTCCTAGGAACCCCCTTCCACACGGCTCTAAGTTCTGTGATTTCCTTCCTCTGGCAGGCAAAGACCTTTCCAATCAGACATGAGTCAGCAGTGTTGTGCAACAGCCAAAAAAGCCAATGCAATTCTAGGCTGCATCAATAGGAGTGTAGTGTCTATATCAAGGGAAGTAACAAAGCCACTCTATTCTGCTTTGGTCAGACCTCACCTGGAATACTATGTCCAGGTCGGGGCACCACAATTCAAGGATGCTGACAAACTGGAACATGTCCAGAGGAGGGTTGAACAGGATGGTGGGAGGTCTAGAAGTCACGCCCTATGAGAAGCGGCTTAGAGAGCTGAGTATGTTTAATCTGGAGAAAAGATGGTTGAGAGGTGACATGATAGCCATGTTTAGATATTTGAAAGGATATCATATTGAGGGTGGAGCAAGCTTGTTTTCTGCTGCTCCAGAGTCTACGACTTGGAGCAATGGATTCAAACTACAAGAAAAGAGATTCCACCTAAACATTAGGAAGAACTTCCTGACAGTAAGAGCTGTTTGGAAGTAGAATACAGTTATCCCTTCATATTTGCCAGAGGTTCCAGGACCCCCTGTGGATACCAAAATCTGTGAATACTCAAGTCCCATTATATGCAATGGCATAGCAAAATGGTGCCCCTTATATTTTTTATTTATTTATACCCCACTCTTCAGCCACAAAGGCTATCAGAGTGGCAAGATGGCAAATTCAAGGTTTGCTTTTTGGATTATTATTTTTTTAAGAATATTTTTTAAGAATATGTTCAAGCTGTGAATACTTAAATCCGTGGATACAAAGGAACAACTGTACACTGCCTCATAGTATGGTGGAGTCTCCTTCTTTGGAGGTTTTTAAGCAGAGGCTAGATGGCCATCTGTCGGGAATGATTTGATTGTGTATTCTTGCATGGCAGGGAGTTGGACTGGGTGGCCCTTCTGGTCTCTTCCAACTCTATGATTCTGTTTCTATGAACTTTGGAAGGGCCTTCTCAGTGGCTGCCCCCAGGCTGTGGAACTCCCTACCCAGAGAAGCCAGATTGGCACCATCTCTGTCTTCCTTGTAGAGCCACGTAACATGTTTCTTGTTTCGGCAGGCATTTACAGGTCTATGGTAATGGCTGTGCTGAGGTATGTGTGCGTGTGTATATTTGTATGTGCTTATGTGCACGTGTTTCTAAAATTTTAGTGGTTTTTAAACTTTTTCATTGTTTAATTGTGTTTTAACATTTGTATTTTCCTGATTTTTAATTATGTCTTTTTATTGTACACTGCTTTGAGTCCCAAACTGGGAAAAATGGGATAAAGATAACAACAACAACAAGATGGCCCTTGTGGTCTCTTCCAACTCTATGATTCTATGAAAGATTGCAGTGTCTGCCTGGGACCAGTCCCTCTTGAGATGCCAGCTCACTTACATTTATGATAATGTTGAGGGAATCGTCGTTGGGGAGGAAAATACACACACTGCGTCGGTCCTGCATGACTCTGTTATTGTGGAAGTTCAGTTTGTTCATTGTGTTCCGGGCTCTCCCCGTGGAACTGTCTGCGAGCCGCTCCAAGACCAGGTGGGAATGTCAGGATGAGAATGGTCAGTGGGGAACCGCTCCTCTTCATCACCCAAGGCACAGTGGGCAGGGCATCCTGGCATTTCTTCCTCTGGGTACCATCTCTGGGAAGAAAAGGAAGCAGAGATGTTAAGATGCTGTGGACCGCAAGAATAACTTGGCTAAACTTCACCCAAATTGATGAGAATAACAATAATGATGATGACACCTGACAGTGTGATGTAGTGGTAACAGCAGGGGCAGAAATTGTGTGGCCCTTTAGATGTCATTGAAGGACAACTCCCAGCATTCCTCACCACTGGCTCTGCTGACAAGGGCTGATGGGAATTGCAGCTCAACCACATCTGGATGGCCATACAATTCCCACTCTGGGAGTGGATTTTTTTTAGAAATTCAGGAGATCCAAGTGCCCCCCACAGCCAATAAGCTTACTAGGTCACACTCTCTCAAATTGTCTACCTCATAGAGTTGTTCTGTGAATAAAATGAGGAAGCGAAGAATCGTGTACAGGTCACTTTCTGTATCTGTAGGGGATACATTCCGAGACTTACCAGAGGTACCTGAAACCATGTATAATAGTGACCACCATGAATACCATAGAATCATGCTGGAGGACTTAGAAAGTTCCTAGAGAGGATGCCTCGCTAGGCATTTGGTACGACTCCATGGTCAACTTCTGGCGGAGGTGACCATATAGTTGTCCTGGAGGACCTCCCGATGCCTAGAGAGACCACCTCCAGTGTGACTCTATGGTCCTCCAGATGCCTAGAGAGACCCTCCACCGAACACCGGGTAAGTGAAACTGCAGGTACTGATCTCACGGAAATGGGGGCAGCCTGTATGCCATCTTGAGCTAACCCACAGGCTGTGTGCTCTCCAGTCTTGCTTCAAAAAGAGACCAACTTGACAGGGTATTCCCAGTAAAGGCCCTTGCTGGTAGAACTGTCTTCCCAGAGGTATTCCGCTGGTCTTTATATTGCTGGCCCTATGGTGCTGAGTGCATATGCATTTTTATTCTCCCTATTTTTAACTTTTTTTATTATTATTATGGCAGTTTCTTGGCTTTTGCTGCAGAGGACACTGGGTTTCTTGTTTTTGGTCAGTTTTAAATATTTTATGGTTTTAATTTAAATGTTAATGGTTGATTTTAACTGATTACTATCATCCACCACGCATGCTTCTACTGAGTGATGGGATATGAATTATAAATGTCCCATTATATACGTTGGCGTAGTAAACTGGTGTCCCTTATAGAAAATGGCAAAATTAAGATTTGCTTTTGGAATTTTTTTTTTTGAACATTTTCTTTTTTTTAATTTAATTTTAATTAGTGTTTTCATTACACCAATATTAAAAAAACATTTAACAACACAAAACCAAACAACATAAAAAATCAAAAATGCCCCAAACATACCTTACGTAACACTTCCATTCATTCACACAATCACCCCTCTTCTATCTATACATATACATGACAATTCACTTAAATAACTTCCTTTTTTCTTTCATATCCAGTGTTTTCTTCACTCAATTTTCCCCTCTTACTTATTTTCCTTTTCTTGTTCTGTTAAAGCTATACCTCTTATCTCTTTTTCTTAATCTAATTCATTATTCCTCTAGGCAGACTATTGCCCATTCCCCCCATTTCTCTTTCCAAATTGGGGCTAGGATTTCCCAATCATCACAATTTTTCTGTGATTTTTTCTCATCTAACAACATTGTTAATTTATCCATTTCATACATATCATACAGGGTTTTTTTGAACATTTTCAAGCTGGGATGCTTGACTCAGTGGATGCAGAACCCGTGGATACAGAGGGCCAACTGTATTCTTTCTCTTAATCTGAGGCTCAAGGCTGCTCAGAACAGCTTAAAATTGAGTATAAGGAGAAGCAGATACAAATAATAACAAAGTGAAAGTTAGAATACAAAGGCCAGAATCCTGCTGGGGCATTATGTTGGTTTTCACTCTGAGGGCTTGTCAATATGAAGAAAAAAAATGTGGACTGATGCACTTTAATGCCAATGCGAAGCAGCTTTGATTTGTCTTAATGGTTTTTTTGCCAAGATTGCAGGCATGCGAAGCTATCCATGTTCATTGTTCAAACAGGCATGCCTGTGAATCAAGAGAGCAGGCCTGAGTGAATTACTCATGTTTTCATTGTCACCAGTTGCCGCCACCGAACAGTATTTTTTTAAAAAAGTGTATCTAAGGTGCGAACGTGCAATATTCTGCCTAAATAAATAGGGGGAAAGTGGGGGAAGGCTGTTTGGTCACCTCAGCACACAATTGCTACGGCAAAAATCCAACATGGCAGTTTCTGGTGCTTGCCTTGTTAGCAAGTTCTGCCCCCTGCGCACATCCGACCAATCAGCTTTCCACTTCCGCTCTTATTGGGAATGTGAATCAAAGCGAATTGGTTGTCCCAAAGAGCAGGAATATACACTCCCCATGGAACTTTCTAAAAACACCAGGAAAAGCCGCAGAGTTTTTGGTGGATTTGCCCCCCCCCCTTCTGAATATGGCAAATTGATGCAGGATGCCATTTAGACAAATCACATTCTCCTCAAATTTTATGAGGAGTATTTTCAGTGGTTAGACAACCCCCGAGTTATACTGGCAATTTTACTTTTCACACACTTCTGTAAGGAGGTATCTGGTACCCCTTTACATAAGTAGTTCCCCATCTGCCTACAGCACAATGGGTCTGTTTAAAGGGTGCTTTAACATTCACGCACAGCCTAGAACACTTCTATCCTGCTTTTTTCCCAATTTGGGACTCAAAGCCGTGTACAACAGCTAAGCAGCCACCCGAACGGTCAGTGGTATGTTGCCATTACATAGAGCTAAACAAGTGTTAGTAATCCAACTCTACAATTCTATCATTCTATGAGTCTATGATTCTATAATTTGGTTTTATTGTACTGTAATTGTATATTTGTAGCTATAATTTTACTGTTTTAATATCTGTAACTGTTTGAAACAGTCAATAGACTAATTCAATAAATAAACTACATTACGTAGAGTTTTCTCTGTCCACGTTGAGAGCAGAATCTCAGCCTAAAACTTTCATTTTAAATAATTACAGCATTAAAACACTACTATGGTTTTTTTAAAAAAAGAAGCTTGAACTACACATTAAGGAAAAAGTGGTGTGGCTTAATTTTGTTAAGAATCTTTTCTCCACAGCCAAAAGCCTCCTTGCCCTTTAACTTGGTTCCAGGCAAGAAATGAGAATTAAAAGGGGATAAACACAAGACCACATGGAAAAAAGAAGAAGAGAAGAGGTATTTCTTTATTGGTACAGAAAGGGCTGGGAGGCTGCAGGGCTTGAGCCAAGGCACCCAAATGGCCCCCACAACACTTGCCGTCATTGCTTTATTTGTGGCTCTCTGACCAAGCCACCATAAACCCTACGAAGGGATCCACCCATTATAAATTCCACAGGCTGCTGTCATTTAAACTGAGGTCTCTTTGTCCTAAAAAACCTCGAAGCCCAGCACAGCTTCTATAAAAGCAACCAAATATGCAAGGGAAGCAAGAGCCTGGCCCCACAGAGCCTGGAAAAAATAGTAGTGGAGTGTTCTTTGTTTTTTTTACGATTGCAGGTCAAGATCCTACAGAGTCAAACCATTGGCACAGTGGGCCACAATGTGAGAGATTTGGCAGTTGCATCACGTGTGCAATGAGGCAACCAGGACATCACTTTGCACACAGAAGTTGCATTTTCTGAGCCGATTACTGCATGCACCTACGACTCCTCGAACGCTTTCATCAGCACTATCTATGCACAATCCTAAATATACACTGGACTGACTATGTGACAAATGTTGCTGTCCTTGAACAAGCAGGGATCACCAGCATTGAGGCCATGATATTGGGAACACAGCTGCGCTGGGCAGGGCATGTTTCTAGGATGGAGGACCATCGCCCCAACAATGATCCGCCCCGGCCTCACATCGGGAGGCATGGAGACACACTATCCACAATGCTGCAGCCTTATTTGAGAACTCACGCCGAACAAGTCTTGAAGAGAAACGACAACGCAGAAAGAATCACAACCCAGAAACATCACCCAAGGAGACCTTCTGCTGTGCTTTCTGCAACCGGACTTGTTTATCTTGGATTGGCCTTTTTAGTCATCAGCACACTTGCAAAAAGCGCGGGATGAGTCCTTCCTGAATCTTTCGTTTGCGAAGAAAAGCCAGAAAGAGAGAGAGAGAGAGAGAACTGAAGTACACCCAGGTCCATACCTAATATACCAAAAGAGATCCATAGGGCAGGGTGTGTGTGTGTTGCTTTCTCCCTAGTTTTATTAGCAGTATCTTAAGTTTTCTCACTCAAGCTTCCCCACTTTTTCTAAAAAACAAACAAACCCCAAAACCAAAAATTCAGGAGCAGTGCTGTAGCCCTCTACAGCTTTGTCTCACATTTTCCTCTCTACCTCAAAAGTCTTAGGGTTTGTCTATACAAGACTATAGAATATGGATCCATGTGCAGGAATGCCAATTCACAGCAGCTTTCATTTGTTTCCATGTGTTTTTTTTTTTCAAGATGGCAGGCATGCAAAGCCATACACGTTTGTTGTTCAAGTGGGTATGTCTGTGAATCAAGATGGCGGGCACGAGTGAATCACTTGTGTTTTTATTCCCACAAGTTGCCGCTGCTGAACAGTATTTATTTTTTAAAAAAGTAAATCTAAGGTGCTGAAGTGTGAAATTCCATTTAAATAAACAGAAAAAAAGAGGGGGTAAAAGCTGTTTTGTCACCTTAGTGCATGATCACTATGTCGAAAATCCAACATGGCAGTTCCAGGCACTTGCCTTGCCAGCAAGCTCTGCCCCCTGCACACGTCCGACCAATCAGCTTTCCACTTCCACTCTTATTGGGAATGTGCAGCAAAGTGAATAAGTTGTCCCAAGAAGGGGGAATGTGCATTTCATTCTGAGTTTTTAAAAAGATATGGGAAAAGCCGCAAAGACTTTTCCTACAGAGTATTTGGCATTTTTGGCTCCCCTCCTTCCGAATATGGCAGATTGCTGCAGGATCCCATTTAGACAAAACAAATTCTCCTCGGATTCGGCATATAGACAAGCTCTTAGCATCAGGGCCTCAGAGAGCCTTTCCCTTATCTCCCACCTCTTTTTTAAAACCTCAAGAATCTTGGCAGCAATAATTTTAGCCCTCTCTTGTTTTTCCATCCTTTCTCTGGAAATGTATCAGCAGTACCTCAGGGAACCCTCTCACATTTCCCCATACTTTATAAACCTCAAGAGCAGGGCCTTAACCCTCACCTTTTTTTCGTTCCACCACCCCAGGAGTCTTAGTTGCAGTGGCTCAAGGAATCTTCCTCTGTTTCTAGCTCTTTCCAAAAATTTTTTCCTGATGAGCATGCTTCTATGATACCCCTTTGTTCAGAATTCTGCTTTGAAAAATGACCACTGCGACTTAGGTGACAACCAAAACCAGTCAGATTTTGAAATAATGCCTAAGATTTCCCAATGAGTTGTGCGGTTGGTTATGTGGTTGGCCAATTTTAAGCCAATCTTTTTTTGAGGGGGGGAAGTGATGCCGTGATCGGTGTCAATGGGATTAGGGGCCACATGCAGTTCACCGATTGCACTTTGCCACCTGTCAGCCCAGTTTGAGTATCACATCTTGGTTGTACAAGATAATTTATCTTACACATAGTTCTTTCCTTCTTTCTCTGTGTTGCTTTACCATCAGAACTGAAGCTGCCCCCCATCACCTAGGTCTCATTGATCGAGGCCATTCTCTCAGTCCCATCACTTTCCCAGGTTCATTTGGTGAGAACACGAGAGAGGTCTTTCTTGGTGGCTGCTCCCAGGCTTTGGGATTCCCTGCCTAAGGAGGTTAGCTTAGCCTCCCTCCTTGTCTAGCAACTGAAAACTTTCGTGTTCCAATATGCTTTTGAGAAAGTGACTGCAAGGGTTTTTAATGGTGTGCTATACTGGGAATGTTGAAGATCATTTCAAGACGAACGTACAATTTTAGAAAGTGAAGTGGAAACTGTGCTCAGAGCATTTGAGATAAATAAATCACCAGGAACAGAAGGCATACCAATAGAGCTGCTTCAAGCTATGGAGGCAGAATCTACTCTAGTTCTAACTAAGATCTGTCAACAAATATGGAAAAAGAATGGCCCACAGACTGGAAACACTCAATATACATTCACATCCCCAAGAAAGGGGACACCAGTAATGACAGGACCACTGCATTAATTTACCATGCAAGCAAAGTACTATTCAAGATTCTCTCTCTCTCTCTCTCCCTCTGGCTTTTCTTCACAAATGAAGATTCAGGAAGGACTCATCCCACTCTTTCTGCAAGCGCGCTGATGACTAAAAAGGCCAATCCAAGATAAACAAGTCCAGTTGCAGAAAGCACAGCAGAAAGTCTCCTTGGGTGATGTTTTCGAGTTGTGATTCTTTTACCATATATGGAGCATATGTGGAGGAAGAAATGCCAGATGTCCAAGATGGCTTCAGGAAAGGAAGATGCACTAGGGATCATATTGTAAACATGCTAGATAATGGAGTGGACCACAGAATTTCAGAAGAAAAACAGCCTGTGCTTTATAGATTATAGCAAAACCTTGGATTTTATAGATCATGAAAAACTAGGGAGTGCTTAGCACTGATAAGCAGTATAGAAATAGAAGTGCTATTGCTATGGATGTTGCCTAAAGAAATGGGTGTGTCACAACATTTGATTATCCTGATGTGTAACCTGTACTCAGGACAAGAGGCTACTCTTAGGACAGAATACTGTATAGAGAAACGAAATGGTTTCCAATTGGCAAAGGGGGCCAGGCAGGACTGCAATTCATCACCCTGTCTGTTCAATTTGTATGCCTAACATATCATACCTAAACCAGGATTAGAGGAAGGAACGTCAACAATTTAATATACACAGATGACACCATATTATTAGCAAAAAACAGCAAAGACTTGGAACAATTCCTGAAGAATGTCAAGGAAGAAAGTGCAAAGGCAGGTTTACAGCTGAACATTAAAAAAATAAAAATAATGACCACAGATAATTTACATAACTTTAAAGTAGAGGATGAAGGCATCAAAATAGTACAAGATTTCCCATACCTTGGCTTAATAATTAATCAGAATGGAGACTGCAGTCAGGAAATCAGAAGACTAGGACTTGAAAGGGCAGCTATGAGGGAACTAGATAAGATCCTGAAATGTTAAGGTATATCACTAAATACTACAGCTAGGATGGTCCATGCCATTGTATTTCCCATTTCTATGTACGATTGCGAAAGCTGGACAGTGAAGGAAGCTGATAGGGAGAAAATCAACTTACGGAGGAGAGTTCTACTGTTACTGTTAAAAAGACCAATAAATGGGTCCTAGAGAAAATTAAGCCTGAACTCTTTCTAGAAGCCAAGATGACTAAATTGAGACTGTTGTACTTTGGACAAATCATGAGAAGGCAATAATGTTTGGGAAGGTGGGAGGCACTAAGAAAAGAGGCAGACAATAAAATAAGCTATGGCTCTGAGCCTCCAAACGGAGGCTGTTGATCACAGGGTGACTTGGGGGTTTCTCATTCATAGGGCTGCCAAAAGCCGAAGTCAACTTGATGGAAGTTAAGAACATACTCTGGGAATTTTTGTGTGTGTCTTTCAATCAATTTATTTTAAAGGGGTTTTAATTCTAAGTATTGCTTTATTGTACCTCACAATAACTCTTTACATGTTTTCAGGAAGCCAGTGGTGGGAACAGCCCATCTCTGCCTGAGAGCACAGAGAATTGCTGTCAGCCAGGGTGTAGATATTGCAGACTAGGCTACATAAACCTGGGGCCTGTCTAAATGGTGAAAATACCCCTAATGGAATTCACTGGGAATCCTACCTGTCTAAATGTGATCCAGTGCCAATCCACACTATTTGGAAAGAGGGGGGTCCAAAATGGCAAAAACAACAGGGTAAAAGCCTTCGCAGATTTCTCCGTACTTTTTCACAAACTGCGAGGCAGGTGTGCATTTTTGCTCGTTTGGACTATAGAATTTAAAAAAAAACTTGAAAGGAAGCACAAAGCTGACTGGCTGGCTGAGAGCAGGGACAGGACTTGCTAGCAGGGCAAGCGCCCGCTGCCATCATGTTGGATTTTCGCCTTAGCGAGTGATCACTAAGATGATAAAAACGATCAATAGTGTATTTTCTGTTTTGCTTTGGAGAATTGCTCTATCACACCAGCGCATCTTGGGGTGACTTTTTTTAAAAAACAAAACCTGGTGTAACACGAGTAAATCACTCATGGCCACCACCATGAATGTGAGGTTTATGGAGGCTTACGAGGCCAGAAAAAATGTTTGGACATGCTGCTGCTGCAAGATGCCAATACTATGAGGTACTTTGGGCTTTCCACCCTTGTGTAGATGGACCCCAAGACTCTGACCTCGTCACTGGTGTAGTGGTAAATTTTGGGTGCAGGAGCACATCATGGTCTCTACAGGGACACTCTCTCCTCTGGATAATCCAAAAATGCACAGATATGCTGATCTTTATTTATTTATTTTTAATAATTTCTTGCAGGTTTTTTGGTAAAGCTAACGGTCTTGACTACACAAGACCAAGCCACTCCAAAGTATTTTCGATTACAATGGGGACAGCTCATACAGGTTTGCAGGGAAAATCTACTCTCCCCTCCAGCTGCCTTGGGGACTGCAGCTAAACTCAGAAGGGGGAACAGGGGAAACCCAAGGGATTGGAGCAGGAGATGACATTGTAATTCCTGATGATAAAAAAAACCTCCTGGGCTTTTGACCTGTGAGCACTGGCTCTACTACACTGCTGCAACCGGTATAAGAAAGTTTCTTTCAGGAGCTGAATGGAACACCAGTGTTCTTTAGAATCATAGAGTTGGAAGAGACCACAAAGGCCATCCAGTCCAACCCCCTGCACTGCAGGAATATACAGTACAATCAAAACACTCCTGAAAGATGGCCATCCAGCCTCTGTTTAAAAACCTCCAAAGTAGGAGACTCCACCACACTCCCAGGCAGCAGTGTATTCCACTGCTGAACAGCTTACTGTCAGGAAGTTCTTCTTAATGTTTAGGTGGAATCTCTTTTCCTGAAGTTTGAGTCCGAAGGGTGTATGTGTTTTGAGAGGATGGGTAAAAGAGCTGTCAGAAGCCGCCTGCCAAATACCTGCAGTTGTAGTACCTCAGGGCTGCATTCCTGTCATGTCTGATTAGCTTAAGCCAGCCCAGCAATTTGGGGAAGTTAAAAATAGAGGCAGCTGCAGAGTAGGCAGGTGAGAGACAGAAGTTGGCTCAGAGACCCAAAAAAGGGTGCCAACTTCCGATCACTTATTTTTTTTAAGAATGCAGAGATGAACCACAACACCACTCCATGTGTTTGGACTCTATGTAAACACAAATTTAGAATGACAATCCATTTTGGTCCTACGTTTTATGACTCATATGTTGCACATTTAGGAACTCTTACTGGGTTTTTCCATAGAGAAAGGTTTCATCGCTTCAGATTCTTGCTCTATCCTTTTCCCACCATTTCCTTCTTAACTGTGTTGCAACAAGTGACACCTAGCTTGATAAGCAATACACGTGGAAAGAAATCTAGAAGCCTTAATAGACCATATCCAAAACATGAGTCAACTATATGATGCAGTGGCTTCAAAATCAAACGCCGTTCTAAGGTGTAGCAACAAGAATATCGTACAAGCCCCATATCTGAAGGACCTATACCTGCAGATTCACTCAACCATGTCCGCAAAAATATAGTCTCTCTAGGCATTCTCTCAGTCCTCCAGCATGATTCTATGGTACACTTCCGCTGGAAGCTGGACATAGAGCCGCACTGGAGGACTTGGAAGACGCCTAGAGAGGTGCTCCCTCTAAGCATCTTCTAGTTCCTCCAGTGTGACTTCATGGTATGCTTGGGAAAGAATATAACTGAAATTGTGGATAATAGGCAACCCTATTATTTTCAATGAGACAAGTGCTGGAAGTTGACCATCAAATCACATTGGAGAACCTAGGTGACATTCCCAGACTTACTGTGGATACATGAAACCGTGGATAATAGTGAATCACATTGAAATAAATGACTTCCGGCAGAAGCAGGATTAGAACCACAGAATCACACTGGAGGACCTAGATCATACCTAGAGAGGACTTTTTTTTTTTTTTGGTGTAAATAAGTGAAATCACAGATACCAATCCCGTGGATATGGGGGTCGACCTGTACAGGAAAGGATATTATGACTAAACGTAAAGAAGAAATTGTTGACGGCAAGAATTGTTAAGGAGCCTTGGTGCCACAGTGATTAGATGCCAGTACTGCAGCCACAATGTTATGAGTTCAATCCTTCAGGGCTCCAAGCTTGACTCAGCCTTTCATAGTTGGTAAAATGAGTACCCAGCTTGTTGGGGGCAATTAGCTAAAAAACATTGCAAAACAACTTAGGGAGTGCTTTGGCACTGATAAGTGGTATAGAAATGGAAGTGCTATTGTATGGACTACTTTGGAAAGCAGTGGGCTTCTTCACCGATTGGATGGCCACCTGTCAGTAATGCTTTAGGTGTGGGTTCCCTGCAGCTGCATAAGGCTGGACTAATGAGGCCTGGTATTCCTTCCAACCCAATAATTGTATTAATTATGCTGTGCAGGGCTGTGGCAGACCCGAGTCCCCTAACCCAAAAGAGTCCCAGAAGAATACATTTTACAAGCTCTGCTCTGCCTACACCTCCAGTGCTTTTTGCTCAGGCTCAGAAGTGTGTTTGAATGCCAAAACGTTCCCCAAATGCCACACAATTTCTACTTGTTTTAAAACAGCTCTGATAAACAGAGGCCTGTCAGCTTAAACAACCAGGCAAAGTAAAGCCAGCGGGAGGGGAGAAAAAAGTTGTGTCATTTGATGCATTTCTAGCAATTCATACCCTAGGGGTGTGTGTGTGTGTGTGTGTGTGTGTGTGAAGAGAGAGAAGAAAAAAGTGCTGGAGTCAGGGAAAATTCTTTTCAACCATCTGCTTCTCATTTCCACAAAGCAATCTTTGATTCCCTCACACACAGCACAGGCGGGGCAGCCAAGTTCTTCCCCTCAGCTCTGGGTGCAATATTCGGCAAACGTAACTTTGCTCCAAAAATTCCTAGCATCTGGCCATGAAGGAAGAAACTTGTGAGTTCAAGTGCTCCTCGGGCCATCCCAACGATATTACTGTAGGCTTACTTTGCAGTATTATCCTGGGGAAACAGCTAAACTAAAATTTAAAAATATGGGGAAGATGGCAATCCAGGGCTTCAGTTTGGCTTCCAAGATGGCCCTTCGAGCTCAGCATGGCTTCATTTTGTGCAAAAGAGGAGGACAGCAGGCAAAGTCTCCTTCCACCCCATAGGCAGCAACAGAAGTTTTAATCAACTTTGTCCAAGGGCTTGTCTACACGGAGAGGAAAAAAAGTAGAGTAACGTCAAATTGCAGCAGCTTTTGTCTCAATGGTTCATTTGCAAGATCGCAGGCATGCAAAGAAAATAGCGTTTGGTGTTCCCACGGGCATGCCTGAAAATCAAAATGGCAGGTGCGATTGAATCACAAGCAATTTTATTTCTGTATTTTTTAAAACAAAATACAAGGTGAGGAAGAGCAACCTTCTGCTTAAGCAAACATGCCAAAAAAAGAGGCTGTTTTCTCACCATAGCCCACAAGTGCTATGGGGAAAATCCGAGATGGTGATTCTGGGCACTTGCCTTGTCTGCAAGCTCCATCACTTATGCATGTCTGACCAATTATCTGCCAACTTCCACTCATATTGGGAAAGTGAATCCATTTGGTTGCTTGTCCCCATGAGCAGGAATGTACATTCCCCTCACTGTTTTTCACAAAAAATACGGGAAAAGCCATGAAGACTTTTCCCACGGAATATATGGCGTTTTGGGAGCCCTTCTTTCACAATATGGTGAATAGATGTGGGATCCCATTGGGACAAAAGGTATTGTCCTCACATTTGGTGAGGTGCACTTTTGCCATTGAGACAACCTTCAAGAAAATACATTTCCTTCTTTATTTTTTTTTTCCAGGAGTAGGCCTGAAAGAAAAATAAAAAAGTAGGGTCTTTGGCAGAAATGTGAACCACTCCCCAGCAGGAACAACTAAGGTGTATACCAGGAGGCTCATCCATCCTAGCGTCACCTATCAGTGACTCTTAGGCAGTGGGGTAAACCTGGAAAAAAGAGGGCTACCAATTTTATTTATTTATTTAAACATCTATATCCTGACAGAAATTACTTCCTGTTTCAATTTGTTTGATTTTTGGCAAAAAATTTTTTGTTAAATTGGGGGAACCATGGAATGTAGGTGTGTGTGTATGTGTCTGTTCCTTCAAGCTGCCTGTCGACTTATGGTGACCCCATGAATTTCTAAGGGTTTTCTTAGGCAAGGAATCTTCAGAGGTGTTTTTGCCAATCGTTGTTGCTGTGTGCCTTCAAGTCATTTCTGACCTTAAGGTGAAGCTATCACAGGGTTTTCTTGGCCAGATTTGTACAAAGGGGGGTTGCCTTTGCCTTCCTCTGAGGCTGAGATGGTGTGACTTGCCCAAGGTCACCCAGCGGGTTTCCACGACCGAGTGGTGATTCAAACCCTGGTCTCCAGGAGTCATAGTTCAACGCTCAAACCACTACACCACGCTGGCTCTCTTTGCCAGTTTCTTCCTCTGAAATACAGCCTAGAGCACCTGGTATTCACTGGTGGTTTCCCACCCAAGTACTAACCAGGACTGACCCTGCTTAGCTTCCAAGACCAAACATTTAGGTCCCCTGGAATGTAGGTCGAGGGTGTGAGTTAGGCTAGACTTTTATTCTGGGATGATTTTATCTGATTTTTTTCAAACATGAGGAGGGATATGGTGGCATTTTGTAGTGTGTGCGAGTCACCTACAGCCCACTGGCTGCCTTTGGCCACCCTTGATCACCTCAGCCACAGACTCCTATTTGTGTCTCAGGTTGTACAGGGAGGGGAGTCCCTCATAAATTATGTAAAATCCCATTGCTAGCCACACAGTGGACAGATGTTATACTCTCTGAAAAACGGCCCATCCCAAAATGGGCACAAAGACTAATTTGGGATCTAGCCAAGAGTCAAACTTTCAAAGTGATGATGAAGACAAGGAAATCATTAGAAGGTTTTCTATACCTTGGCTCAGTCATAAAACAAAATGGAGGGCATAGTCAAAGAACCAGACGATAACTAAGAATTAGACATATCCTTAAATGTCAACACCAAAATCACTCACGGCACAGTATTTTTGATTTCTATGTATGGATGTGAAAACTGGGTGGTGAAGAAAGATGACATGGGGAAAAAAATGAAATAAATCAACTCATTTGAAATGTGGTGCTGGAGAAGAGTTCTACTGATACCTTGGATTGACAACAAGATGAATCAATGGGTCTGGACACAAATCAAAGCTCAACTCTCCCTAAAAGCCAAAATGACTAAACTGAGGTGGTTGTACTTTGGCCGTATCATGAGACAACATGACTCCTTGTACAAGATGATAATGCTTGGTAAAATGAAATGGTGTAAGGAAAGAGGAAGACCACATTGAAGATGGATTGATTCAATCAAGGAAGCCTTGGTTGCCCTGCATTTATAAGATCTGAGCAGGGCTATGGATGGCAAGCAATTAACAACATCAAGATTCTCAACTGGTGCAGCAGGTGCAGTTCCTGGACCCCAATTCCCATCAGTCCCACTAAGTATGGGCAACAGTCAGGGATAATGGGAACTATGTTAGCATGCCCTACTAACCCTCCCTGCAAGGTTTCATAACTAGACATAATGGACACTTTTTAGGGTCCCATTGACTGTAAGGCTAGGCAAACTGGAGGGCATTCAAAGGTCACAATGACCAGAGACATGTCTAGAAGTATAATGGTAGGAAAGCTCAGTTAGGATTATGCAAAAAACCCCAAAAGTAATGGGTGTATGCTAACAACCCAGTCTTTAAGGGGTATATGCTAATCCTATCTCCCAGCCCTGGGCATTTCAAGAAATAATTCAATCATACAAATAAGTGTTAGGGTCCAGAGCATGGTCAGCAAGGTTTTGGTGTAGAGACACTGGGGCTGGGGCAGGCAGGCAGGTCCAAGAAACAAGCAAGGATCCACACATGATGAAGCAGGTCAAGGCAAGGGATCAAGGCCCAAGGAGCAGCTACAAACAGCACAGAAGACCATGTTGCTGTGGCAAAAGCTGAGGTGAGAACGCTGCCCTTAAATACCAGTTCCCCTGGCTGCTCCAGGTGTGCTGTATGAGGGCAACCGGCTGTGCCTGACAATTTGGCCCTGGTCCCACCAAGACTCCCACAGCTAGAGCCTGGTTCTGCAAAGAAAGGCTGCGTCTCCTTCTGCAGCCAGGGGCCTTGTCCTGTGAGGAGAGGCAGATCCTGACAATAAGTGACCTTTCCTCATTCCATCACTCCTCACATCCTTTCCTGTCCATACTTACGAGGTTGTCGCAAGACCATCAACATGTTAGCATTCCAGAATTAAAGCAATCAGCTGAGTTTTGGTTTCTTTTGCCTCTCCCGTGGGAGAACTATCCAGCCATTGTTATAGCCAGCATACACTTCCAAGGCATAAAGTAGGTTATAAATATCATAGTGCCAACCTTGGCAAAGTGTGCTGCAGAAGGGACAGCTACTCTCTCTCTTGGTGCGCCATGGATCGGAGCCCCCTGCACCACCCTCATGACCCTGTCTGAGTATCTTCATTGCACAGAACTCTCTTCTCTTCAAGACTGGTAATATCACCCTCTCTTCACGGATCTCTCTCTCTATCCAACCCTTCCTGCTTTTCTCTTCCAATAGTCTTGTAAGACTGTATATTCTTGTGTGTTAGTCTATATTATTCCAATAAAATACTTTATTTTACTTCAACTGGAGCCTCCTCTACATTTAGTACTGTTATACACAAGTGGAAAGATCTCTGAAGTTACCCTCCTCTCATAGGCCTTCTATTTGAGCTAATAATTCCAACAAATATTAGAGTAGATGCTGGCCTTGCGGGTGGGACTCTAACATCCCCCAACTTCTTAGGGTCACAACTAGAGTCCAACAACATCTGAAGGGCAACCCAGCTTGAAATAACGCAGAGATAGCTACTTGTGCATGTAATATAACACCAATGGTATGTTGCAAATGAAACAAACCTCCATGAAACCTATACTGTAACAAAAACAAATGGATGCTTTCTCGAAACACGGTTCTGGATGGGAGATTCTGAGAATTGTACTCCAAAAGGTAGCTTTTCCCAAGCTCTGATGGGATGAGAAGCATGTGGACCATCAGCCATTGGACAGTAATTCCCAATACAACTAGTTTGCCTGGACAATGCTGAAGGATGCTGAAAGCTGCAACAACATCGGCAGGCTCACACATCCCCCAAAGCATGGCATACTGTATATTTTACAGTATCCCAGTTTAACTGAGCTACTGAGCGTCAAAGGAGAAGATGCCTGGGGCCTTGACAACACATCTTTTACATCTCATTATAAAAAGGACTGGGCCCAACAGACTACTATATAAAGAATCCCTGCAGGCTGGCTGCCTGGTCCAGCTGTGTTAAAAGAAAGTTTGCCCCTTTTTTGGTATAGAATGACTTGTAGATTCTGATTTGCACATACACTCTCAAACTAGGAGGTGAAAGAAAACAATGAATGCGTTATTTTTAACTCTGGTGCTCCCAACGGCAGCCTCAGCATTCAGACACCTGGACAGCAGACGCATGACGTTCACTGAAAGAATGAGTGAAATGAAAACATGCTGGAGGAAAAAAAAAAAGTGCCAGTTCCACACACTCAAGTCAGAAGGGGGTCTGAATGGGGTACTGACTAACCAGGCAAAAGAAACCTGGCATCAAAGAAACTCAGTGAAAATGTGAGCTCTGAAAGAGGTAGAAGTGAACAAAGCAAACTTCAGAGCTAGGGATTATGAAGAAAGGCTGAAAACTGAATGGCCGGTATTCTGATATAATCATAGAATCGTAGAGTTCGAAGAGACCACAAGGGCCATCCAGTCCAACCCCCTGCCATGCAGGAATAAACAATTAAATCATTCCAGACAGATGGTCATCTAGCCTCTGCTTAAAAACCTCCAAAGGAGACTCCACCACACTCCCAGGCAGCAGCGCATTCCACTGCAGAACAGCTCTTACTATTAGGAAGTTCTTCCTAATGTTTAGGTGGAATCTCTTTTTCCTGTAGTTTGAATCCATTGCTTCATGTCCTAGTCTCTGGAGCCACAGAAAACAAATTTGCTCCATCCTCAATATGACATTCCTTCAAATATTTAAACATAGCTATCATGTCCCCTCTCAAACCTTCTCTTCTCCAGGCTAAACATACTCAGCTCCCTAAGCCGCTCCTCATAGGGCATGGCTTCCAGACTTTTTCTCATTTTGGTTGCTTTCCAGCTTGTCAATATCCTTCTTGATCTGTGGTGCTCAGAACCAGATACAATATTCAAGATGAGGTCTGACTAAATCAGAAAGAGTGGTACTATTACTGTACTTCCCTCAATCTAGACACTATACTCTATTAATGCAGCCTAGAATCACATTGGCATTTTTAGCTGCCACATCACACTGCTGATTCACGTTCAGCTTGTGGTCCACTAAGACTCCTAGATCCCTTTCGCACGTACTGCTGTCAAGCCAGGTGTCACCCATCCTATATCTGTGCATGTCATTTTTTCTGCCCAAGTGTAGTATCCTCCTCTTGCTAGAGAAGTATGGAATATGTAGTCCAACATGCCTGGAGGATATTGGATTGAGAAAAGCTGGGCTATGTACACCAGCATCCTCCTTCCTACAGTAGCCAGCCAAAACCGTAAAAATGACTTATTTCCACAGCATAAGTCCTTATTCCAAGCAAAAATCAAGAAGTACTTCTCAATGCAATTTTTGGTCACAAAATGTAAAGATGGTTACTAGCCATCTAGGTGGTATTCCAAGGGTGGTGGTTGTTAAATGTGGTTAAGTTAGCTTTGGCTCTCTATGAATGAGAGACCTCCAAGTCACCCTGTTATCAACAATTCTGGTCAGAGCCTGGACAGATTTCATGGAGAAAGAACATATTTATTGTTATCAATAATTTTATCAGCCGCGAGAGTTTAAATGGAACATCCAGGTTTGAGACAGTCTATCCAGGTTTGGAACATCCAGGTTTGAGGCATCTGCTGGGACACCAAGCAGGGAAGGGCCATTGCCTTCATAACCTGCTTACGGTGTTCTTGAAGGGAGGACTAGCTGTTCTCATGGTCCAAGTCTGATTCTTCTAACTTTTGTGTCCTAACTTCCTACTTTACATTTTTTAGGTACGAGATCTGCTGCATTCTGCTTCAGCACAGCCTCTCTGCTGAAGCCGCTCTTAAACAGAACTCTGAATCTCCAAACAAGGGCGTTTCAGTTCTCTTTCGTGATCTGCCTCTCTTTGTTGTGCAAAGCTCCTTTGATTCATTAATTCCTAATTACCTAATTACAACTCCTCTTTGGTATTAACTCGAGCTCTGGGATCCCAGTTCAGCACTTTTGATCCACTGATCTCAAAATGAAAAGCTTGGAACGTGTAATTTAAGAACATGTGGGTTGCAGCTAATCATCTCTGGAGTCTGTGTTCTGGTAGTCTTAAAGCTGCCAGAAAAACATGGTGGAGAAGCACAGCTTTTCTGGGACTGTATCGTGTTCAAAGGCAGGTGAAGTGGATTTCTGGTTTTGTTTTCTCCAATCTTCTCCTCACTTTTGGAAAAAAAGGGAACATATGTCGGTTCCCACTTTAATGGGGCTGCTCTAAGTAGGACGAAATCCAGATCTGATTCAGTGTCTCTGCTTTGCTGTGATGGGGAGCCTTTGGGCTTCTAGATGTTTTAGACTTCAGCTCCCATCATCCTCTAATGTCCACGCCTGGAGACTGACAGGCAGCCACTAGAATAGGGATGGGAATCATGTGGATGTGGCCTTGGAGGGAGAGAACAGCCACTGGGAAATGACGAGCCCTTTCACACTGCAATTGGCCCTCATCTTTCATGGGGGTTAGGGATGCAGGATCCCCACAGAAGTGGAAAAACCGTGAATATAGGGCACTATAATTTTTAGCTGAGAATACTTCTCTAGGTAATTTCTAGGCCCTCCAGTGTAATTCTATGGTCAACCTCTCCTGGAAGTTGACCATAGAATTGCACTGGAGGACCTAGAAATGCCCAGAGTGTGTTCTCTCTTGGCACTTCTAGGACCTCCAGCACAATTCTATGATCAACTTCTGGTGGAAGCTGACCATAGAGTTGCACTGGAGGACCTAGAAATGCCTAGAGATAACATATTTTTTCTGTCACATATTGGGCAGCAGCGGTGGTGGCGGCAGTGGCAAATAGAGTAATCCACAAATAATCAAATCCGCAAGCTTAACCTGCAAATGTGGAGGGACAACTGTACATAGTTATAGCATTATGATTCCACTTTAACCGCCATGGTTGCATCCTAAGGAATCTTGGGGACTATAGTCTGGTGAGGCACTAGAACTCTCGGGGTGGGAATATTAAGTACCTCTCCTTGAAATGCAAATCCCAGAATTCCATAGAAAGGAACCATGGTAGTTAAAAGTGAACTCATAGTGCGGTAACTGTGCAACATAAGAGGACTTGTAGTCCAGAACTTTCCTAAGTTCTGTCTCCAGAGATGGGAGAAGGCCCCAGTTTTTAACCACTGTCCAAAGGTTTTGCCTTCCTCACCTCTGCCTTATAAGGACCACCTGAAATAACCCCAAAGAGCCTTGTTTGCTCTTTGTCCTCACCCCTGCTCCCCTTCTCTGCCATGCAGGCCTCGAGACAGAAAAGTTTTCTGCTCTGCATTGGTCACAAGCTGCTCTGATTTATTTTCTTAAGGAGAAGCTGGGCTTCTCATTACCACAGGCAACACCAAAAACATTTTGCTCTCTCCATGGAAAAAAAGCCAGCCTGATCCCCGGGGATTACAGAGGAATCTGGTTAAGGACTTCCAGTTCACAGAGGCCCTCCAACCACAGATGCAAGACTGCCAAAAATTGTGTCTTTTTTTTTTTTTTTTTGCTTCCTGTTTCAGATTAAATTTAGGAGCCTTGATTCCCCATAATTTAAAATAGGGGGTTGCTGAGAGCAGCATACGCCACGTTGGATGTAACTGAGCAGAGCTCGGGCAAGTTTCCTTTTTTTTTTTTTGGACTATAGCACACAGAATCCTCCCAATGGGCCATTTTCAAGCTCATTGAGTCCCAGTAGCTGGCTGGGGGATGCTAGGAGTGGCAGTCCAAAAAGAAGAACATTCCCCAAGCCTAAAATGACTCCTAAGAAATACCAGATGATGTAAAGTCTATTTCAGAGGAAGAAACTGGCAAAACCACCTCTGCAGATTCCTTGCCTAAGAAAACCGTATGTAACTCATTAGGTCGCTATAAGTTGACAGGTAACTTGAAGGCACATACACACAGAGAGAGACCCCTTGTCTTCAGCCAAACTCCTACTAATCTAATTCAGAAGCTGATATCCAGATATTTCTGGTTTTAATATTTTTTCTCTCCCAATTTTTAAAAGCATTTTCAGACCTATTGTTGGCTGTGGTGAGTGCTGTAGGTGGAAATTTGATGTCTAGTTGCACCAAAGTTGCCCATTCCTGCTCTGAAGGACTGTCCACATGTGTTGGGTTAAACACCCTAAAAGCATCAGATCCTGTTTGATCTTGGAAGCTAAGAAGAGTCAGCCCTGGTTTGTACTTGGACGGGAGACCGTCAATGACTACCAAGTGCTGTAGACTATATTTCAGAGGAAGGAACTGGAAGGAACGGAACCTCTGAATATACCCTGCCCAAGAAAGCCCTATGCAATTCATGGGGTCACTATAATCCACAGGTGACTTGAAGGCACACACAAAAACACAAAGATAAAGAGCCAAAAGAAATTTCTTTTGTGTTTTTTTTCCCCGGGCTGTGAGGTCATGTTGTAGAAGAGTTTATTCCTGACATTTTACCTGCATCTGTGGCTAACTTTATAAATGCTTTGACTATTTTAAAAATAACTTTTATATTTACATTTTATTGAGGTTTTTATCTATCTATTTTATCTATTTTAAATCTATTTTATCTATTTTAAAAGCCATATTGTTCTTTAATAGATTGCAAAAGCCACCTTGAGAAAACAGTGGGATATAAATTAATGAACTAAATAAATAAAAGCAGGAGTGTTGCTGGGCAGCTTGAAGTTGCCTGTCCCCAGGTAGAAGCACCTGGGTAGCAGACAGAGCAGGCAAGCAGACACCTGGGTCACCTGACCTCCTATCTTTCCCCATGATGCTGAAATCTACTGGATTTCCATTTAAGTGATAGTGAAGTCTGGTATTGGAGGAGAGTTTTATGTATACAACAGTCTGTCAAAAAGAGAAATAAATGGGTCTGAGAGCAAATCAGGCCTGACCTCTCATTGGGAGTTGGAATGACTATCACATTTTTGGACATATCATGCGATGACATGACTCACTGATAAAGACAATAATGTTCAGTAAAGTGGAAGGCAGTAGGAAAAGAGGAAGACCACATGGGTTGATTCAATCAAGAAAGCCTGAGTTGTCTACATTTTTCAAGACCTGAGCAAGGCTGTTGATTTTGGAGGTCTCTCATTCATTGTATATTATTTGCCATCTAGTTGACTTCACCTTATGGTGGTCCTATGAATGAGAGACTTGCAAGATCCCTGGTCATCAACTACTCTGCTCTGGTCTTGCAAATTCAGGGCCGTGGCATCCTTGATTGAATCAATCCACCTGTATTGTGTGTTCTCTCTTTTCCTACTGCCTTCCTCAAGCACATGTTGTTTATAAATGAAACAGCAGATGATCGTGAACCCTATTAAAATAAAGGACCTTTCGGTACAAGCATGCCATAGAGTTGTGTTGGAAGACCTAGCAATTCCTAGAGAGGACAACGCTCTAGGCATTTTCCAGCGTGACTGTATGGTATGAGTCCCTCTTTTTTCAGCTGTGGATAACTGAAACCATGGTTATTGGTTCCACGGATATAGGGGGGAGAGCAACTTGTACGTTCAAAGTATAACAGCCTCAGTTTAGTCATCTTTACTTCTAGTGAGAATTCAGGACTGCCTAAGGTCCATTCATTTCTCTAGCACCACATTTCAAATGAGCTGATTCTCTTCCTGTCAGCTTTCTTCACTGTCCACCTCTGACAACTACACATAGAAATTGGAAATATGATGGCATGGACAATTCTAACTTTGGTATTTAATTATATGTTTTGAACTCACGCCGAACAAGTCTTGAAGAGAAACGACAACGCAGAAAGAATCACCACCCGGAAACATCACCCAAGGAGACCTTCTGCTGTGCTTTCTGCAACCGGACTTGTTTATCTCGGATTGGCCTTTTTAGTCATCAGTGCGCTTGCAGAAAGCGCGGGATGAGTCCTTCCTGAATCTTCGTTTGCGAAGAAAAGCCACAGAGAGAGAGAGAGAGAGAGAGAGAGAGAGAGAGAGAGATTTATACTTAAGGATCTTATCCAGTTCCTTCATAAGGTCACCATAAGTTGAAGCAAACCTGACAGCAAAATAACAAATTATTTTCAAACATGTGTCTACACATGTGTGTAGGTTTATAAATGCCTTAATGCATGTTGATTCAAAAGAATGTGCCCCCCCACCCCACACACACCATGTGCAAATGTTATATAAATCTGTGTCTTCTTTCTTTGGCAAGACAGAAGTAGCCATTACAACCCCTGTTCTGCTGTTGGATCAAATACCCAGAAGATTTTTTAAAAATTCAAAACATAGTACGACAGGTTAAAAGTTATGCAGTATAAGCTAGGAAAAGCAGAATCCATTTAAAGTAGCCTAAAGTAGCCTAAAGCAGAATCCATTTAAAGTAGCCATTTAAAGTAGCCTTTGCGGCTTTTCCCAAAGTTTTAAAAATAATGCATGAAAATGTGCATTACCGCTCGTTTGGACAATCGATTCGGTGCGCTGTGCATTTTTGGTGAGAGTGGAAGCAGACAGTGGATTGGTCAGACATGCATGGAGGGTTCTGGCAAGGAAGTGGTCAGAAGTGCCATTTCAGATTTTTGCATTATCATTTCTGCGCTTTTTTGCTGCTCCGACACAACCAAATAGCATTTTTAAGCGGAAGGTCACACTTTCACACCTTTGCTTTACAATTTTTTAAAAAATACTGTGCATCAGTGGCAACATGTGGAGAATAATAACACGCTGTAATTTACTCGGCCACCATCTTGATTCACAGGCATGGCTGCATGCAGGGCCGGTTTAACCAGTCTGCCAAATCAGCATTGGCAGGCGGGCCCCCTGCTGACCTCCTTATCTGACAAAGGAGACAGCCAGGAAACAGCCGGGAGGAGCCGCTGCTTTGTAGCCCCCTCCTACCCTCCTCCTCCAAAAACTTCCTGCTGGCTTTAAAACACACACACACACACACACACACACACAAAACACCAGCATCTCCCAAACTAGAAAGAGAAAGAGAAAGAAGAAGCAGCCCTCCGTGGCAGAAGCTGGAGGGAGTTTGCTGTTGCAAAATGCAAGCCAGTCAGGCATGTCGGAGAGGGGTGAGTGTGTGTGTATGAGAGAGGGGGAGAATTTGAGGGTTGTCTCTTTCCCTCAGAAAGGGTTTCTTCCTTCCTTCCTTCCCTCTCCTTCCTTCCACATAAATCCCCTCCAGTCCATCCTTCCTGCTGCTCTTAACATGTCCTGGTTCCTCTCCCCTCCCTTTTCCCCTTGGTCTTCTTCAGCTTCCTCCCCTTGCTACCAACTGAGTTCAGCCTGCAAAAGAAATTTGTGTGTGTTTGCCTATGTGCCTTCAAGTCATTTCTGACTAAGGCAAACCTACTATGGGGTTTTCTAGGCAAGGTTTGTTCAAAGGGGGTGTGCCTTTGCCTTCCTTTGAGGCTGAGAGTATGATTTGCCCAAGGTCAGCCAGTGGATATTCATGGCTGAGTAAGGATTCAGACCCTGGTCTCCATAGTCATAGTGCAATGCTGAAACTTCTACAACACTGTAGCTCTTTTAACAGAAGAATATAAAGAATATACATTAAAATTTGGAGTAATATTACTGGGAACAATGGTTTTATTGTTGTCATTAAAACACCAGTATCTCATTAGTGTTATGTGAGAGACATTGGCCTAGAGCAGTGGATCTTAACCTTTTCTTTACCAGGGACCCCCTTTAAATATCTTTTGTTGCTCCAAGACTTAACTCAGGATTCAAAACCCTAATAATAATAGCTAATAATATTTTTTAAAATAATAATAGCTAACAACAACAACAATACAATACAATTACACCATCCATTAAACTTTCTCTCAGAGGCACTCTTGCTTCTTCCTGCAAGTTTGTGGCTGGAGTGGATTGAATGGCAATGTGCAGGCCAAGCCAGCCAGCCTTTGCCTTGGTTCCTGTCACGTGGCTACTCCACTACAGGGAGGAGGTGGGCCAAGCAGCCTTCAAGCCTTTGTGGACCCCCTGTGAGGACATTGCAGACCCCATGTTAAGAACCACTGGGCTAGAGAATGCTGGAAAAGGAACAATGCAACCAGACCTTGAGAAGGGTGCTGGCAGGGGGATTCTGGGAGGTGTAATCCAAGAGTAACTTTCCCAGGCTCTGAATGCAGCCTAGAATCATAGACTCCTAGGGCTGGAAGGGATCCCAACAGCTATCCCATGTGATCGGCTTCTGCCCTGCAAGAACACACAATCCAAGCTTTCCTGGCAGATGGCTATCCAACCTATGTTTAAAAAAAGCCAAAGAAGGAGACTCCACCACACTCCAAGGCAGTGTATTAAAGTTCCGAACAGCTCACACTGTCAGGAGGTTCTTCCTAATATTCAGGTGTAATCTCTTTTCCTGTAGTTTGAACCCATAGCTCCGTGTCCTAGTCTCTGGAACAGCAGAAAACAAGCTTGTTCCTTCCTCAGTATGACATCCCTTCAAATATTTAAACATGGCTATCACGTCACCTCTCAACCTTCTCTTCTCCAGGCTAAGCATGCCCAGCTCCCTAAGCCGTTCCTCATATGTAAATTATTTAATACAGTAGGCCCCTCTTATCCACTGGGGATTGGTTGGGGGGGGGCGTGGATTCTGAAAACCATGAATAATAGTGAACGCCATTGAAAATAATGGGACTTCTGGTTTAAAATACCATGAAGTTGCCTTGGAGGGCCTAGAAAACAGCTAGGGAGGACACATTTTCTAGGAAGACTCTACGGTAGGTGTGCTGTTTTGTGTCCCATGGATAATGGATCCATGGATACAGGGGTCCTACTGTAATCTGAGCATCCTGTACAGTGAATAGGTTAGGTTACATTGACCTGAGATAAATATATGGGGCCCCCAAAATAAAGCATTGCAGGGCCCCCCAAAATTCCTTAAACCAGCCCTGGCTGCATGTGCACTTCAAACATGGAAAGCTTCGCGTGCAATAGATTTTACCAAAGGACTATGGAGACAAATGAATACTGCTGTGAATTTGCGTTAATGTGCAGGAATCAGCATTATATCTTCTCATCTAGACAAGCCCTAAGTCAGATAGAAACACTGCCAATGTGTTTCAAAATGGAAGAGAGCAGAGATATGCTTCTCAAATTTCGCCCACCCAAGAAGAGACCAGAACAGCTTGTAGGCAAGTTTTAAAAAAATTTTAAAACCCTAAATGAAAAAAATAAATAGTTGCTAACATGTAAGACAACCACAAAGAACTCATCTGCTAACTCTTAAATTAAAATTTTATTAGCTAATTCAACTGACAAGTGCCAAATTCTTATGCCATGACAATTACATTTCCTTTCCTCTCCAGCTTGCTCTCTCTCAATTTGAACTAAAAGTTATAAAAACAACCCCTTCCTTAAGGTGTCCCTAACTCTGTTGTTGTTATTATGGGTCTTCAAGTTAAGTAAAACTTATGTTGACCCTCTCCTAGGGTTTTCTTGGCAAGATTTCTTCAGGTGTTTGCCACTGACTTCCTGAGGCTGAGAGAGTGTGACTTGTCCAGGGTCACCCAGTGGGTTTCCATGGGCTGAGCAGGGATTCACACCCTGGTCCCCTGGAGTCCTAGTCCAACACTCAAACCACTATCCCACGCTGGCCCAACTGCACTGGGCTAAAGCAATAATCCATAGTGAAGTCGTAGGCTTTCATGGCCGGCATCCATAGATTTTCCTTGGGTTTTTTTGGGCTGTGAGGCCGTGTTCTGGAATAGTTTCTTTCTGACATTTCACCTGAATCTGCGGCTGGCATCTTCAGAGAATGGTTGTGTAGGAGTGTATGTGAAGTTATATGCTATGAACACCTGTAGGGGAGTATACGTAAATTTGTGTAATTGAATGGTTAGTTTCTGGGTATAGAAATGCAAGGCTCATTAGTGTCTGTTTGGCTGATGGCTGGTTGATGGGCCATTATCTGCTGGGAATCCTCTTGTCCCTGGGTGGAATTCTTTTGGAAGTGTTTAGTTTTGATTCTATTGTATTTCAAGACTGGGAGCCAGATTTTCTTTACTTTTAAGGTTTCTTCTTTCCTGTTGAAGTTGTCCAGGTATTTGTGGATTTCAATAGCTTCTCTGTGCATTCTGACATGATAGTTGTTGGCCTGGTCTAGAATTTCTGTGTTTTCAAATAGCATTTTGTGTCCAGGTTGGCTTATAACATGTTCTGCTACTGCTGATTTTTCTCGCTGACCCAGTCTGCAGTGTCTCTCATGTTCCTTGATTCGTGTTTGCACACTGCGTTTAGTGGTCCCTATGTAAACTTGTCCACAGCTGCATGGTATGTGGTAAACTCCTGCAGCTGTGAGAGGGTCTCTTTCTCCTTCACTGAGTGTAGCATTTCTTGGATTTTCTTGGTTGGTCAGTAGATTGTTTGGAGGTTGTGTTTCCTCATCAGTTTCCCTATTCTGTCTGTGACTCCTTTGATGTATGGGCAAAATACCTTCCCTTTGGGTGGCTGTTTTTCTTCTTCATTCCTGTGGTTTTTTCTGGGTCTGGCTGCTCTTGTGATGTCTGATCTGGAGTAACCATTAGCCTGTAGGGCCCAGTTTAAGTGCCTCAGTTCGTCCTCCAGGTAGTGGGGTTTGCAGATCCTTTTTGCACAGTCTATCAATGTTTTTATTGTGCTTCTTTTTTGTCCTGGGTGATGATTGGAGTTCTTGTGTAGGTATCTGTCCGTGTGTGTGGGTTTTTTGTATACCTTGTGGCCTAACCGTTGGATTGGTTTGCGGATGACTAGGACATCCAAGAATGACAGTGTTCCTTCCTTGTCTTTTTCCATTGTGATTTGGATATTTGGGTGGATGCTGTTCAGGTGGTTCAGGAATGAGACCAAATCTTCTTTTCTGTGGTTCCAAATGGTGAAAGTGTCATCCACATATCGGAACCATATTGTGGGCTTTTTTGGTGCTGTTTCCAGGGCTTGCTTTTCAAAATGTTCCATGTAAAAGTTTGCTATCACGGGGCTCAAGGGCTGTCCATGGCTACCCCATCTATCTTGTTCGTAGAATTCGTTATCCCACTGGAGATAGCTTGTGGTGAGGCAGTGTTTGAACAAGGCAGCAATCTCCTCGGGAAATATTTGTTGTATGAGGGCCATGGTGTCCATTATGGGGACTTTGGTGAACAAGGAGACAACATCAAAACTGATCAGTCTGTCTGCAGGTTTCAGTTTGATGTTGTTGATTTTTTCTATGAAGTCAGCTGAGTCCTTGATGTAGTGGGGGGTTTGCCTTATGTGGGTTTGTAATTGTGTGGCCAGAAACGTGGCCAAGTCATACATGGGGGATCCAATGGAGCTCACTATGGGTCGGAGCGGAATGGAATCCTTGTGGATCTTGGAAAGTCCATATAGTCTTGGTGGGAGAGCCTCTGATCTGCATAGATTCTGGTGTATGATTGGCTGAATTGATGAGTTCTTGATCAAGGTATTTGTTTTTCTGGTGATTTTGTTGGTCGGGTCTTGCTTGAGTTTTCTGTATGTTGCAGGGTCCAAGAGTTCCCTTATTTTTTGTCTCTGTTTTTCTGTTTCCATGATTACTATGGCATTGCCTTTGTTTGCTGGGAGAATAATGATTTCTGGGTCTGCATTGAGATCCTTAATGGCTTTTCTTTCTTTTATGGTTATGTTGCTGGGTGGTGGTTTTGCTTTCCTCAGGATCCTAGCTGTTTCTCCTCTTATCTCTTCTGCCTCTTCCTCTGGGAGACGGTAGAGGGCAGATTCAACGTGGGTGATGATGTCTTCAACTGAGATTCTGGTGGTGGTAACTGCAAAATTGCCTCCTTAGGACAGGATGGATGTTTCATCTTTTGACAGTTGCTGTTCTGTTAGGTTGATAATAGCCTGTGCTGTGTCCAGCTGGGGTTTCTCTTGGTGTTTGTGGCATTTGTCAAATTTTTGTTTCTGCCTTTCAGTGTGAATCACCATATCTTTTTTCCATAGGTGAGGTTGTCAATATTGTCCCAGTCTTGGGTGTTCATTTTTTGACTGATGTTGAGGTGGAATGATAATAGCTTTTTGTCTGTGTTGGCCAGGTCTTTGCGGGTGGTGTGTATTCTCTCTTGTAACAGTGCTTTTTCCATTCTGTTATAGATCCGGTTGGCCTGTGGGGATCTTAATGTCCTCTTTGCTGTGAGAAAGTGTGGTATGGTTTCTGTGTCTCTGCATCGTAACAAGAAAGTTAACGAACAGAGTAGATGTGCTCTCCTGGTCCGGAGTTTCTCCAGTCTCCGGGTGTCTTGGAACAGTTTCCAATCAACCAACCATTAGCCAAACAGACACTAAAAGCCTTGCATTTCTATACCCAGAAACTAACCATTTAATTACACAAATTTACATATTCTCCCAAACAGAGGTTCATAGCATATAAACTCCACACACACACACACACACCTACCCAACCATTCTCTGAGGATGCCAGCCACAAATCAGATGAAACATCAGAAAGAAACTACAGTTGCCCCTCCACATTCGCAAACTTAGCATTCGCAGTTTTGAATATTTGTGGGTTTTGGGAGGGCCCCCTGCCCTCCCAAAAGCAGCAACATGGGGCCTCTGGAGGCCCCGTTAAGGCCTTGGGCGGGAGGGGGGAGGGCCGGGGAGGCCTTCACGGAGCCCCTGGAGACGCTCCGGAGGCCCCATGAAGGCCTTGGGTGGGAGGGGGGAGGCCTTCACGGAGCCCCTGGAGACGCTCTGGAGGCCCCATGAAGGCCTTGGGCGGGAGGGGGGAGGGCCGGGGAGGTCTTCACGGAGCTCCCGGAGATGCTCCGGAGGCCCTATGAAGGCCTTGGGAGGGAGGGGGAGGCCTTCACGGAGTCCCCGGAGATGCTCTGGAGGCCTCATGAAGGCCTTGGGAGGGAGGGGGGAGGGCCGGGGAGACCTTCACGGAGCTCCCGGAGATGCTCCAGAGGCCCCATGAAGGCCTTGGGAGGGAGGGGGAGGCGGGGGAAAGAGACTATGGGGCCTCCTGAGGCCCCGTGGTCGCTTTTGCAGGGGAGGACAGTTGTTATTCGTAGATTTTTCACATTCGCGGGGGTCTGGGGAACCTAACCCCCCGCGAATGTGAAGGGATGGCAGTATTCCAGAACACGGCCTCACAGCCCGGAAAAAAACCACGGAAAAATAATCCATAGGTGTTACACAGGCACATGGGAAGAGTAGCCACCTGGCTTGATGGAAATACATGCAAAAGAGATCTAGGAGTCTTAGGACTTTTTCAGACGTGAACTTACCGCACAAGGCGGCTCATAACAGGCGCGACACTGCTGCACAGCAGGGAGCCTGTTTTGTACGACGTCGTCCCCCTGCCAAAATCAGCTGTGTCAGTTCCACTAGAGACTGGAGGCAGCCGCGCCATATTTGGCCATTTTTTACTCATGGAAGTTGTCCGTGAATAAAAAATGGCCAAATATGGCGTGACTGCCTCCAGTCTCTAGTGGAACTGACACAGCTGATTTCAGCAGGGGGACGGCGTCATACGAAACAGGCCCCCCGCCGTGCAGCAGCATCACGCCTGTTACGAGCCTTCTTGCGCGGTAAGTTCACGTCTGAAAAAGTCCTTAGTGTACCACAAACTGAACATGTGTCAGCAGTGTGACACAGCAGTTTAAAAAGCCAATGCGATTCTAGGCTACATCAGTATAGTATCTAGATCAAGGGAAGTAATAGTGCCACTCTATTCTGCTTTAGTTAGACCTCACCTGGAATACTGTGTCCAGTTCTGGGCACCTCAATTCAGGAAGGATATTGAGAAGCTGGAACGTGTCCAGAGGAGGGTGACCAAAATGGTGGGAGGTCTGAAAGCCATGCTCTATGAGGAGCGGCTTAGGGAGCTCGGCATGTTTAGTCTGGAGAAGAGAAGGTTGAGAGGGGACATGATAGCCGTGTTTAAATATTTGAAGGGATGTCATACTGAGGATGGTGCAAGCTTGTTTTCTGTGGTGCCAGAGACTAGGATGTGGAGCAATGGACTCAAACTATAGGAAAAGAGATTCCATCTAATCATTAGGATGAACTTCCTGACAATAAAAGCTGTTTGACTGTGGAATACACTGCCTGGGAGTGTGGTGGAGTCTCCTTCTTTGGAGGTTTTTAAGTAGAGACTGGATGGCCATCAGTCGGGAATGATTTGATTATTTATTCCTGCATGGCAGGGGGTTGGACTAGATGGCCCTTGTGGTCTTTTCCAACTCAATGATTCTATGATTCCACATGGAGACAGAAAAGGCTTTGAAAGGAGAGAGTGCCCTGGAAAGCAGATCAATAACGATCATACCATAGGTTAGCAGGCTGTTCCACTGTATGTTCACCCAGTCCTACAAGCACAGAATGCTCAAACAAACAAACAAAAATGTTACAGGCATTATGTCTGAAGGACATCCCAAGAATGGACTTTCTGAAACATCTCAACACAGTAGCAGCAACCTCCTCCTTGTCCTCTAGCGCCCTGTAGAGGTGGACTACAGTGCCCATCACCCCCAGCCAATGAGGGTGATGGGAATTGGAGACCAACACATCTGGAGGGCCTCAAGTCAGGAAAGGCAGCAAAGTATTTATAAAGGCGGGGGGAGAGAAGACACACACATGCGCAAGCAACACACACAAAGATTCAACACAAAGCGACATCTGGGTTGTAAATGTCAGTGGAAAAATTAAAAAGAAAAAAAAAACACAGCTGAGCAACTCTGCTGCAGAAGAATTTGGTTCCACGTTGCCAGGAATGTTATTTAGAAACAATCTTTCTGAAGCAGATTGTCCGAAGCAAGGATTCTGTACTACACTGTCAAACTCAGAATATTTGCAGTTCACTTATCTGGACTCCAAAAAGGACTACTGCAAATTAACACCATACTAATTGGGCCACTCCTAAGCAGGGTCAGCTCTGGTCAGGGCTTGGATGGGAGACCCTTGAAGACAGGCGATTCGGTTGGGCAAGAATCTTGCTTGAAATTCGGATTAGCTATGGCTGACAGTCAGAGTTGACAGAACTGGTCTAGATGGACCAACAGTCCCATTTAATGCAAGCCAGCTTTTATAAGGCAGATTCCTATATTTTTCCAAACACAGGGACACTCTCCTGCCAGCTTGGGGGGCCATCATTTTTCTCAGATTTTGACAGGTGTCTCCTTCTGCAAGCAACAACTATCCCAACTATCTCTTGCAAGCATCATGTTTTTGAAAAGTATATACAGCTAACAAACACCCTTATCCACAGAACCAGTAGCCGCAGTTTCAGTGATCCAAGGGACAGAAAATAGGGGACACATACCACAGAGCTGCACTGGAAAATGCCTAGAG
Organism: Gambelia wislizenii; assembly: GCA_030847615.1. Taxonomy (NCBI): domain Eukaryota; kingdom Metazoa; phylum Chordata; class Lepidosauria; order Squamata; family Crotaphytidae; genus Gambelia; species Gambelia wislizenii. The sequence goes on along the minus strand of JAUMIR010000001.1, from coordinate 493,770,098 downwards.
GTGTCCTCTCTAGGAATCAATAGGTCCTCCAATGCAACTCTATGGTATATGCGTACAGAAATTCCTTTATTTTAATAGGGTTCTGCTATTATATGTGGTTTCACTTATACAGTTGTCCCTTCACATTCGCTGGGGTTTGGTTCCAGGACCCCCCGTGAATACTCAAATCCATGAATACTCAAGTCCCATTATATGCAATGGCATAGCAAAATGGTGCCCCTTATATAAGATGGCAAAACCAAGGTTTGCTTTTGGGATTATTATTTTTTAAGAATATTTTCAAGCCGTGAATACTTAAATCCGTGAATGCCAAATCCGTGAATGTGGAGGGACAACTGTACATGGTAAGGCTAGGACTGTATCCCCTGCAGATATTGTGAGGGCAGAGGGGGCAACCTTTAAAAGTCCAAATACAAAGAAGGAAACAAAAAGAGGAGATGAAAAAAAGGATATGAGCAAGGATTTGTCCTATTTGTATCATGCTGTATTACTCATGTGCAGGTTGATGGCCATTCCCCCCACTGAGTGGGCCTACCATTTTTTTTACCCTCCCTCCCCCTCCAAAAGGGAGATGGGGAAGAAGAGGCTGTGTTTGGAATTTTTAATAATAATAATAAATTATTTATTTATGGAATCCAGGCGGGTTACAACAATAAAAACACATGGAACACAGTAAAATTCAGAATTACTCCCTTTCCAACCCCCCCTCAACCCAATACTAAAATTACAATTAAATAAATACATTTTAAAAACAAGAATACACAAGTTTAAAAAGGGAGATAATTGGTGGACAGAGCGACGTAGATCACCTTGTGTGGGGAGAGGAGTTTTATTATTATTATTATTATTATTATTATTATTTTATGGAAGGCTGCTGAAAGGTCCATCAGAACAAGGCTGCAATTCCTCCGAGGCAGGGGTGGGAATTCTGTGGACCCTGGCTGAGTGTGGCCCCCAAGGATCATGGAATCATGGAGTCAGAAGAGACTGCAAGGGCCATCCAGTCCAACCCCATTCTGCCAGGCAGGAATACACAATCAAAGCATTCCCGACAGATGGCCATCCAGCCTCTGCTTAAAAGCCTCCAAAGAAGGAGACCTCCAGTACACTCCAGTACACTCCCCGGCGGTACGTTCCACTTCCGAACAGTTCTTACTGTCAGGATATTCTTCCTAATCTTTAGGTGGAATCTCTTTTCCTGTTTTCTTGAACCCACTGCTCCATGTCCTAGTCTCTAAAGCAGCAGAAAACAAGCTTGCTCCATCTGCAGTAAGACATCCCTTCAAATACAGTATTTAAACATGGATATCATGTCACCTCTTAACCTTCTCTTCCCCAGGCTAAACATACCCAGCTCCCTAAGCCGTTCCTCATAGGGCATGGCTTCTGGACCTTTCATCATTTTGGTCATCCTCCTCTGGTCACATTCCAGCTTGTCAATACCCTTCTTGAATTGCAGTGCCCAGAACTGGACATAGTATTCCAGGTGAGGTCTGATCAATTAGAACAGAGTGGCACTATTACTTCCCTCGATCTAGACTCTAGATTCCAGACTCCTGTTGATGCAGCTCAGAATCACATTGGCTTTTTAAGCTGCCACATCACACTGTTGGCTCATGTTCAGCTTGTTGTCTGTTAAGACCCAGATTCCTTTCATATGTATTTCCAAGACAGGTATCACCCATCCTATATCAGTGCATTTCATTTTTTTTCTGCCTAAGTGTAATGATGTTGCAGAACTTTTGACTTCTGGGGAACATTTTTAAAGCCTTCAGAAGAGGCAGAAGATACCAACAACCCCTAGACTCACCAGGAAGTTGCAATCCTGTATCTTCAGGAAGTGGTCATACACACAGTCCTGAAATTACACACCAAATGTGGGGAAGGGTGCATTGTGAGGGTGGCTGGCACCTGCTCTTTCCATTGCAGGTTGAGCAGCACACTCAGCTCGGCAGCAGTTAAACTCCATCCCTTGCCAGGCTTCCAGGCTTCCAGGAGCCTGGGAGTTCCTACAAGATTTGGTATCCCACAGGAGCCTGGAACTCTCACGAGAGACCTTCCTCTCATGAAATTTGAGTGGGCCTTATACCAGCCTGCCTCACACATGCTGGCCAGTCTCAAAGCCCTTAATGTTATTTTGAACACCCGGCAACCCTGAGCATGGATCCACCTCTGCCCAGGGTTGACCAAGGCTGCTTCTGTCTCCAAACCAGGCCTTCACCCTAATTAAGAGGAGCTAAACCATCGGCTTCTTTGAAAAAAGCCTGATGTTCGGTTACCACCACTTGTTCAGGGAGAAGGTGGGAGACATGTGGTTCCCCACCCATTTCTGCAACACCCCTGGCCTTCTCTGGACACTCACAAATGCCCCTACTGGGACATTTTTGAATTAAAAAATATCACTCTTGGCTACCTTCAAAAGTAGCTGTTCTCTCCTCAAGCAAGGGGGCAGCTCTGTTCACCTAGTGTTGCTCCCCCCTCCACAAATGTTTTTTTTAGAAATGGACTCCTAGCTACTCCTGGTTTTGCTTCCTTAGGGGTGATCCCTCCAGTTGGAAAACGGGCCTCTGCATCCCTCGCACTTGCCTAAAACTTTGCTCATTAACACCCATCATGCAGAAAACTAGCACATCTGCTAGTCATTCCCAACATGCTTTCTACGTGCTGAGATTTCCCAACTTCAAATTCCCACATCTGCCATTTCAAACGGTCTCTCCTTCTTTGTTGACGGTTTTGCAAAAACATCCAGAAGACACATGGCTGTGGTGCACACTGTACAAAGTAAGCTGCTCTCTGGATCCCCAACCACACACACACGCATACACAGCTGTATCAAATGAAATGAGATCATGGGCAGCAACAGTCCATTTCTGTAACGGATGCTGCTTGGCCTTCAAAGTTGCCACCCGCACTGACTAATGCCAGCCTAATCAGAATTGAATCCTCCAGACTTCTTGCCAAAAATGGGAAGGATGCAAAGCCAGAGAGACTTCAAAGTCCAAATGCAAGGGAACATTGGCTGAAATGCTGTTTATGCACTACAATGGTGTAACTACTCAGTGGTGGTAGGAGGAGAAAGGCCTGTGGATGAGGGCAATGGCTGTGAAGAAAACCTGGCACTAGATAAATGGGATGCAGAGAGCAGGGAGATTTTGTCTACCTTCCCTCACTTCCATTGCACAGACCGGGAAAATGTGCAGCCACTGGCGTAACCCACCAACAGGCTTGCACAGCCAGGGCAATGGGCAAAAGTTCTGCCTCCAAAGAACATGGACTCGAAAGAATCATGCCTCCTGGAAGGCAGCTGGAACAATAAGCCACATACCCCACTCTCCTAGTGAATTACAAAGACAGACAGGGACAGAGAGTGAGTGAGTATGGGAGCAAGAGAGTCAGAAACCAATTCACCTCCTACTCTTTGCTACAGTCTGGGGTTTTAACCTCCCTCCCAACCTGGCACACTCTGGATGTCTTGGACTACAACTCCCATCACCCCACAGCCAGCATCTCCAATGGTGATGTTGGCTAGAAGTCAATTTCTAGAAGTGGAAAACCACTGGGGGCAGGGAAGGGACTGGTGCAAAACTAGGTGAATGGAGTGGCACCATGTTTTACAGAAGAATCTCTACTCCTGGAGGTTGCCAAGAGTGAGAATTCTTTCATAGACTTAAGTCTACGAAAGTTTATGTCACCAATGTATTTCTCTCAGTCTCAAAGGTGCTACAAGACATCTTTGCATACTGATCCAGACTAACATGGCGACATGTTTTATTTATATGTTGCTGTTCTTGTGTGCCTTCAAGTCAACTCCAACATCCAGTGACCCTATTCTAGAGCCCTCTTTCCAAGGTTTAGTCAAAGGAGGTTTGCCGAGGCTGAGAGAGTGTGACTTGCCCTAGGTCACCCAGTAGGTTTCCATGGCTGAGCAGAGTTTTGCAAACCTGGGACTTAAGTTGGCTAAAACATCTGGGCTGAAATCCCCTGTCAGGGTTGCACAGCATAAATCTCCACATGCGGAATTGTGTACTGATTGTGTTATACAACCCTTGGGTTGAATGACAAGACTGTGGCAACTGACCACCCAGTCAAATGTGCAACTGAATGAACAACCAAATGTGCAGGTACATCCATGCACAATGGAACCACAAGCACAGCTCCACTTCCGCAACTTTGAACTGAATGCAGATGTTGTGCACAGGGACAAAGGCCTGGCTGCTTCTGCAGGGGAACATATGCACGCATAAGATACCAACGGGAGTCTGGTCCTGGAAGGCACCAGGTTGGCTTGAGTAAATAGCGAAAAACCATTACGGTGCCTGGGAACCTCTCTGGAGTTTGGTATGAAGGAAAGCTATACCAATTCTGACCTATAAAGCCCTGTAAGGTGCGGGCCCCAGGCATCTGAGGGACCACATTCTCCCATATAAACTTGCCCCTTGTCATGAAATCTTCTGGAGAGGCCCTTCTCCTCATCCTGCCACCTTCACAGGTACATCTGGTGAGAACACACAGCAGGGCCTTGTTGGTGGCTGCTCCCAGGTGCTGAAACTCTTCCTAGAGACCTCAGCCTGGCATTCTCCTTGCTATCTGTCCTTAGGCAGGTGGACATCTTTTTGTTTCAGCAGGCCTTCAAGGGCTGCCTGCTCCAGGGGAAAGGGCCTCTCAGAATGTGCTGCACCATATATTGGTTCTCTTTGAATGGCCATGCTTCTAACTGCTTTTAATTCTATGGACAGTTTGATTATATTTTTAACTTTTTGTGTGATATCAATTTTAAAACTGTTGTCTGTTTTAACCTTTGTGTCCAAACACTGTCCAGGCAACCAGCCAAAGGATGATTACTACACAGCTGAGAGCAGAGGCACAGCACAGTCAAGCTCACTAAAGGCAAAGGAATCGGGCAGCATGAAGTCAGACACTTCATTAGCAAGCAAATACGAGTTCATAAGCAAAATAACAAGGTGTAGGTCTGGCATACAGAGTTCAGAGCAGTCCAGCAGAATCCAAGTCAGGTAAACAGACTTCAGAGTTACAAACTCAGTCTGGGTTAAATACAGCAAGCAGGAACGTGATGGATCATCAGGTAAGTCAGATAATCTCCGACAATGCTTAGAGGTCAGGGTTAGGGTTAGGGTTATTTATAGCTCAGCGTATTTATAGCTCAGCAACTAACACAGCTGCTGCTTAGCTCACTGCTGCTTACTATAAATACGCTGAGACCACCTCAAGCCCTCCTTTTGTTGTCTCCGTGTTGAGAAGGTGGGTATAGATAAGTTGTCCTCTGTACTTGAAGGGGCAGGACCCTCTGCCAGAGCTGTACTGCACTATTGTCTGTCTCTAGAATATCCTCCTGCTCTGGTTCAGCAGGTCCTGGCATGTCCACTGCTTCAGTCTCTGAGTCAGAGTCCATTTCCAAGTTCCGGAAGCAGGGCATGACATTTTGTGAGCTGCCTTGAGTCCCAGATGGGAAAAAGTTGGGGTGATATTGCTATTGTTATTTTGTGCTTTGTTAACCTCCAAAGAGCAGATCAGGGCAAATTCCAGCCTCCTCCATGTTGACTGGGGATGATGGGATGTGTAGCGTGGTATGGAGGAAAGAATGGTGTTTCCACAGAACTGCTAGTTGCTGATGGAGATAATGAAATGACTGCTAAAAGCAGAGGAACTTCCTAAGAATAAAAGGGATTTTAAAAATTATCGCTGTAGGGCCCATTCTAAGATTGGTCAAGCTTTCCTGATTGAATCATGTTGTGCGAAAACACACTGAACATGATGTGCCCTCCCACAACCACGCTCTGAGGCAAGGGGACAGTTATGTGGCCAAGGCAATTAATTAAGAACCTTCTGCCAGCTCGCAAACATGGTTGACCTTGCCTCCAAGAGCAAGGGAAAATTAAATCAGATGACTTCAATTTCCCTGGAGGCCAATATTTGCCGGAAAAGTTTCAACGTGGTTCCAGCTGGCCCAGGAAGAGAACCACTCTTAAACCAATCTCATAGAGTTCTGGTCACCTCATTTTAAGAAGGATAGAGACAAGTTGGAGCAAGTTCAGAGAAGGACAATGAGGATGAGAAGAGGTATGGAGAACAAAACATATGGGGAGAGGTTGAAGGTGCTGGGTGTGTTCAGCCTGGTGAAGAGAAGACTGAGGGGTAACACAATCACACTCTTTAAATACTTCAAGGGCTGCCACAGAGAGGAGGGTGCATGCGTGTTATCTGCTGTCTCAGAGGGTAGAGCTAGGTCTAATGGTTTGAATTTACAGGAAGGTAGATTTCGATTGAACATTAGAAGGAACCTCTTGACAATAAGAGTGGTTCTGCAATGGAACCAATTGCCCAGAGAGGTGGTAAGGTCTCCTTCTCTGGACATCTTCCTACTAGGGATGCTTTAGCTGGAGATACTACATTGAGCAGAGGGTTGGACTTCATGGCCCATGAGGCCCCTTCCAACTCTATGGTTCTGTGAGTTAATCTGACAACAAGATGTCAACATGCTCTGACTGATTTATAATGGTTTGCTTTATTACTTCTCCCCACACTCCCCAAAGCAGGTATGTAAGAATAAGAGCTGTTGGGCAGTGGAATGCACAGCCTGAGAGTCTGGTGGAGTCTCCTTCTTTGGAGGTTTTTAAACAGAGGCTGGATGGCCATCTGTCGGGAATTTTTATTTATTTATTTATTTATACCCCGCTCTTCAGCCAGAAGGCTATCAGAGCAGCTTACAAATTATTTTAAGCAACAGCAATTTACACATCTACACTGCATTAAGCAGTTTCCAATATGTGTTCGCTAATTGCCCCCACAAGCTGGGTACTCATTTTACCGACCTACGAAAGGATGGAAGGCTGAGTGAACCTTGGAGCCCGCTGGAATTGAACTTGCGACGTGGTGACTTGCAGTACTGGCATTTAACCACTGCGCCACCAGGGCTCCTGGGGAATGATTTGATTGTGTATTCCTGCAGGGCAGGGGGTTGGGCTAGATGGCCCTTGGGGTCTCTTCCAATTCTATGATTCTATGACTTGTAGCAGTGTTAGGTAGCCTCTCAAAAGAATCAGTCCTAGGGTTGGAAGAACCCCGCTGGCCCTCTAGTCCAAATCTCTGCTATATAGGATTCCACTGCTAAATTACCCCTGATAGGTGGACATCCAAACTCTATAAACATTTCCAAAGGAAGGAGACTCCACCACACTCCAAGTTAGTCTGTTCTACCATTGGTACAGCTCTTACAATCAGGCAGTTCACTGTAATGTTGAGTCAGAACATTGCGTCTTCCCACTGAAATCTACCGATTCAAGCCCTATCCTGTGGATCAGCAGAAAACGGCCTCATTTCAGCACAGGAGAGCTGAGAAGCAGCAAAGGGGCAGGAGAGCCTGGAATCCCAGCCCCATGAGCAACAGCTGAGGAACCACAAAGGCATCTAGTCCAACTGCCACCCAGTGCAGGAACCCACAGCTAATGCCTTCCTGGCTGATGGTCATCCAACCTCTGTTTAAAAAAGCTGTAACCTTTGCTAGATTAGACCATGAGTGCATCCGTTCTACAAAAGCAGCTTGCTGAGGTGGCCAGCCAGGCATCTCCAGAAAGTTTAGAGCAGGGCTTAAAACCAACAACACTTCTGGGTGGTGTCTTAAGAAGTAGTATTCAAAGGGACATTGCCTCCAGCCACAGAAGGTCCATTTAATTATTATGACTGCTTGGCATCATTAAGTCTTCCCTCCCTTCCATCAACTTGGCCAAACTCTTCTTTAAGTGGTGACCTTGGTGACCAATGGTTTGGTCCCAAGATCCCTCCAGGACAGTAGCAGCTGATGGCTCTCATGTCCGTGGGTCAATGAATCCACTCCAGGGTTTCACCAAGGCTTTATAGTAATATAACAACAGTATTACCAATAGGTGCTCTCCAAGGTCCTGAAGCCTATTCCTCAACCACTCCAGCACTCTGGATAGCTCAAAGCTGGCCAAAACCAGGAATGGATTCACCACACCACTGACATGAGAGCCACCAGCTGCCACTGGTCCAGGGGACACATGGAGTTCCTTCCCGCCCCCGGAGAAACAAACACAAAATGGCAGGTGGCTAGAAATCCAGTTCTGGTTTTGAAAATCAGTATTTTTTTTAAAAGCCAAACACTGCAGGGGCAATACGACCTATTTAAAAGGTAATTTAATGCTGCTGGAGAGTTCTAGGAAAAGCAATCCACTGAGGTCTGAAAACGATGCCTTATGAGGAGAGACTTAGGGAGGTGGGTATGTTTAGCCTGGAAAAAAGACGGTTAAGAGGCGATATGATAGCCCTGTTTAAGTATCTGAAGGGATGTCACGCTGAGGATGGAGCGGGCTTGTTTTCTGCTGCTCCAGGGACTGGAACACGGAGCAATGGATGCAAGCTTCAGGAACAGAGATTCCACCTCAACATGAGGAGGAACTTTTTGACAGAAAGAGCTGTTCGGCAGTGGAACACACTCCCTCGGAGCGTGGTGGGGTCTCTTTCCTTGGAGGTCTTTAAACAGAGGCTGGATGGCCATCTGTCGGGGATGCTTTGATCAAGATTTCCTGCGTGGCAGGGGGTTGGACTGGATGGCCCTCGTGGTCTCTTCCAACTCTGCAATTCTATGATTCTATGTTTTTCGGGGGGGGGGGAGGCATAAAAAGGACAGTCCAGGGAGCTGAGAGATTTAGGGCCCCCAAATCACCCTCAATTTTGTCTCAAACCCTCCAATTCGGGATGCTGCACATTCTCAGCAAGGGGAAGAAGTGGAGAGGGGATTGGTTGGATGTGTGCGGGGGGGGGTGGGATTGCTGGCAAGGTAGTGGCTGGAAGTGCCATTTTCAAATTTCGCATTATCAACTGTGAGGTTTTTCCTGCACTGAGGTGACCAAAGAGCTTTTTTATGCAGAAGGTCGCATTTGCACACCTTTGATTTACAGGTTTTTTTTTAAAATAATACTCTGCAGTGGAGACAACATGTGGAGAATAATAACATATTATAATTTATTGGGTCACCATCTTGATTCGCAGGCATGGCTGCGTGTGCACTTCAAACACAGATAGCTTCACATATAATTGATTTTGCAAAAAGACTGTGGAGACAATTGAATGCTGTTGTGAATTTGCGATCACACCCAGCAGTCTGCATTATATCTTCTCGTCTAAACAACCTCAAGATAAGAGATTTCACCTAAACATTAGGAAGAATGTCTTGACAGTAAGAGCTGTTTGAGAGTGGAATGGACTGCTCTGGGGCAGAGATGGGTGGACTCTCCCTCTTTGGAGGTCTTTAAACAGTGGCTGGATAGCTATCTGTCAGGAGTGCTTTAGCTCTGGATCCTTGCCCTTGCAGGGTTTGGGCTAGATTCGGGTTTGGCAAGTGTCTGGGGGCCAGAAGACAATTCCCACTCCCCGCACACTCCCAAAGAGCAAGCCCAAATCATTCTGTTCTCCTCTGCAGTCCCTCTCACAATGGCAACAAGAAGTGAAATCGTGCCACTTGCTGTCACCATTTTGAGAAGGGCTGCAGAGGAAATGGAATTACTTGGGGGTAGCCCAGGGTTCTTGGGTATTTGTGGGAGTATTTTCATGTGTTTTAAAGCAGGGGCGTGTGTGTGTGTTTCTGGGTAGTCTGAGGGCAAAAACTGCCCCAAAATATACTTTGTTAAAAAAAAATAGAGTAGTGGGAGGTTTCAGATACCACAAAATTGAGATCTAGTGGCTGGATATGGCCCACAAGCTGCACTGTGCCCATTGCTGGGCTGGATGGTCTTTGTGGTCCCTTATGGACCTATGATTCTATGCAAAAGTGATTTTTCCCAGCTCTGTCATCAACACTGACCCATGAGTGTGAATAATGTTCTTTGCTTGTGCAATCTGTGGAAACACATTTTAAATGTGGTCCTTTTCCTCCTAAATAAACTAAAGCTATTTGAAACCGCTGGTGCTGTTAATATAGTGCCATCAGTGTACACGGCATGGTCCAAAACATAAAACAATAAAACCGACAAGCTGCCTAGCCAAAGGCATACAATCTAATTTTTAAGAACACAGCGGAAGGAAGGGACTAATACAAATATAAACACCAATGCAATTACAAAAACATGCTATCCAAATAGATATAATCTGATTATTATTATTAATATTAAGCTTACAAGTGTCCACTTGGGGGAGGGGGTTATATTCACTTGAGGGTTCAGACTGTATGTGCCCACTTGGGAGAGGGTCCACCCCCAACAACAGCTTGGGAAAGTTCCTTTTTCATGTTGGTTCCTTTAAAGGCTCCACTTGCTCAGGCTTCCTGGATATGTCCCTAGCCTCTGTGGGTTTTTCCTTTTGTGAATGTTAACCATTCACTCTCCTGGCCCTGTCCTTCCCTGCTGGAATTCACACAAACTGACAGCAAATGTACTGGTACCAGGACAGCAGTGGCATATAAGTGGTGGCAGTCACCTGTGGTAGGATTCAATGAGCTCATAGTTCCCGTCAGAGAGATTTGATCCAAACAGTGAAGAAGATATGGAGCCTTCCATTCTGAAGGCTACAGCAGACAACATCTGAAGAGGGACCCATTCTCTCCCCACTGGTCCCATTTCAGAGGGGTGGTTATCTTTATACGAAAAGTTCATTTTGTTGACTCAACACCCCCACCCAGCTTTGCAAATGCTCAAGCTGGTTGAGGAATTCTGCAACCTCGAAATTCATGGGGTTGCCATAAGTCAACAGGCGATTTGAAGGCACACACGCACAAACACACACAATCCAACAACAACAACAAACCACCCACTTGTTGGGATTAGATTAGGCCTTTCCTTATTTCAGGTTTTCAACAGCGGCTGGTTGTGATAAAGCATCACTTCCAGGGTGCTGTGGCCCCCAAAAGAGCAGCCATGACATTTTGCCTGACGTTGGATGAATCTATTGCTTATATTATGCTGTGCATTCTTGGTGCTCCATTTGGAAAAAGAGATACCATTGCATTTCGGATCAGGATGCAAGCAAATAACACCAGCAGAACAGCGCCGATCTTAGCAAAAGTCTGCTGAACAGAGGGAGACACCAGAACTGTGGTCAAAAGCAAACCCAGTGCCAGAAACAGTGTGCCACGTTGCCTTCCCACAAGGGACTCCATGTCGTCGCAGTTCTTAAATAACCCTCGATTAATTATTTAAGACCCATTTTAAAATCCACGTGCTCCAAGCTACATGACAGACTGCTTTTATGGGCTTCCCCCCAACCTGCTCCAGCCCAAATCTTAGCAGTTGGACGAACGTAGCACAGAGCCCAAACTCTATGCTTCAGATTACATTCGTACACTGAAATTACTCAGGAAAACAAAATGGCAGGCGGGGAGGAGGCTATAAAGAAAAGAGAGAGAAGGCAGCAAAGGGTGTTACAAACACTTCCCAAATCATCACTTTCCAGGAAGTGCATGGAAACGGATCTGCATCCAAAAGATTTTTTAAAAAACGAACAAACAAAAAAAACCCTCTTCATAATTTGTACATCCATCCTGTTTCCAAGCCCATTTGGAAAAGAAAATGGGGAGGAAGAAGTTGAGATCATCTAAAAATTTGGAATTCACATATATTTTCAACATCTGGTCTGAATTATGCTTTTCATAGGGCTAGCTTAGATGTAATAGGATAATTGCTTACAGATTTGGTTTTTTCCCTCTTCCCTCTTCAGTGCGCTCTCTCAAAAACATAAGATGGGGGGGGGGTTAGAAGGAAAAAAGACGCCATACTACCCAGAATCCTCTTGTATTGCCAGAGAATACCAGGGGGGAAAGTAAAAAAAGGCATTAATCTCTGCACAGCAGTATTCCATAAAACCACAACTAAGCAGTAGGCCAAAAGAAAAGAGATAACATACACAAACCATGGTCATTTCTCTATTCAGTGGTCAACACACACATATAGAAGCACACCACCCTGAACAAACTCCATTTTGTCTGGTCTCAAAAGCTAAGCAGGGCTGGGCCTGGTTAGCACTTATAGGGGAAACCACCAGGCAGGAATATCATACTACAGTTATACCACATTGAAAGCACTTTAACATGGCCATATCCCATCAAATCTTGGGATTTGGAGTTTGGTGGTAGGCTTAAGATTCTCTTTGGACACAGACTAGAGCTCTTCAGAATTCTAAGTCCCTCCGCCAAACTATAAATCCCAGCCTTCTCTTGGATGGCACCAAAGGCCCTCTCACACTACACAATTGGCTTCAGGACGGGATTTGGAGTTGAGACTGCCATGGTTGCCTTGACCGATGATCTGCATCTAAGCATCGACAGGGGTAATGTGTCCCTGTTGGTGCTTCTGGACCTCTCAGCGGCTTTCGATACGATAGATCATGGCATTCTCCTGGATCGCCTGAGAGGGTTAGGAATTGGAGGCACTGCGCTCCAGTGGTTCCGGTCCTTCCTCTCGGGCAGGTCTCAGAGGGTGCGGCTTGGGGACAGCTGCTCCAGCAGAAAGGAGCTTACTTGTGGTGTTCCACAGGGTGCCATCCTGTCCCCGATGCTGTTTAACATCTATATGAAGCCACTGGGTGAGATTATTCGGGGTTATGGGGCTGGGTGTTATCAGTACGCTGATGACACCCAGATCTATTTCTCCTTGTCCCGATCATCGGCCTCGAATCCCAATGGCATCTCTCCTCTTAATGACTGTCTTAAAGCTGTAACGGGCTGGATGAGGAAAAACAGATTGAGATTAAATCCAGACAAAACGGAGGTGCTCAAGGTAGCGGCCCCGAAACCAGGAGTTGAGTTGCAACCTCCAGTCCTGGACGGGGTCACGCTCTCCGTTAAGGACTGTGTTCGCAGTCTGGGGGTGCTCCTTGATTCATCGCTTCAGATGACGAGTCAAGTGAATGCGACGGTCAGGAGCGCTTGTTATCAGCTTCGGCTGATACGCCAGCTGTGCCCTTTCCTGGAAGTAAGGGACCTTGAGACTGTGGTGCACGCGCTGGTAACCTCTCGTCTAGATTTCTGCAATGCGCTCTACATGGGGCTACCCTCGTGCTTGGTCCGGAAACTTCAGTTGGTACAAAATATGGCAGCTAGAGTGGTCTCAGGAACATCTCGGAGAGATCATATAACTCCAATACTAAAATCTCTCCACTGGCTGCCTATCAGTTTCCGGGCCCAGTATAAGGTGTTGGTTATTACCTTTAAAGCCCTAAATGGCTTGGGTCCAACTTATCTCCGGAACCGCCTCCTCCCATACAATCCTCCCCGCATACTCCGGTCCTCTGGGAGGAATCTGCTTCAGCCACAAAAATCTAGGCTGTCTGCAACCTCCCAGAGGGCCTTTTCAGTAATCGCCCCCAAATTGTGGAATGGCCTGCCGAATGAGATCCGTCAGCTGACGAGCTTGAGTAGCTTTAAAAAAGCACTAAAGACGGATCTCTTTCGGCAGGCCTTTCCTGATTAGATCCCGGCCTCAGGAACTCAGTCTCCTGGCTTTTTAAAAAATTATGTATATATTTGTTTTTAATGTGTTTTTTTAGCTAGAAGGTTTTAATCTTATTGTGTTTAATGTCTTTTTATGTGGGAGGGTGGGGGTGGGTGGTGTTTTTAGTCATTATTATAATGTTTTAATTGTTGGAAGCCGCCCCGATTGTTTTTAGCAGAGGGGCGGGGTATAAATAAATTTTATTATTATTATTATTATTATTATTACAATTATAGCATTACAATTCCACTTTAACTGCCATGGTTGCATCCTAGGGAATCCTAGAGTTTGTAGTCTGGGAAGGCACTAGAGCTCTCTAGTGGTGAATTCTAAGTACCTAAACTCCAAATCTCAGAGGTCCACAGGATGGAACCATGGTATTTAAAGTGGAATCATAGGACTATAATTGTGTAGTGTGAAGGTTTCCCTGGTTGCTTAAAGTGGTATCAAAATGATATAATTGTGTACTGTGGATACACCCCAGGTAGCCCCAAGAGAGGATCTTGACTGAAACTGTAGACAGCTATTTATACCTGTCAGAGCCGACCATACAAGAATGGATGGCCCAAAGGACCAACTCAATCTAGGGCAGTGTGTGTGTGTGTGTGTGATGTGCGCATATGTCACATTTAAAGCGGGTAATGAAGACAATGAAATAGTTAAAGATTTGCTATACCTTGGCTGAGTCATTAACCCAAATGGAGACTGCAGTCAAGAAATTTTAGACCATGGCTGCTGACACACAGCAGAAATAATGCAGTTTGACATTGCTTTAACTACCATGGCTCAATGCTATGGAATTCTAGGATTTGTAGTTTTGTGAGAGATTTAGCCTTCTCTGTCAGAGACCTCTGGTGCCACAATGAACTCCAAATTCCAAGTTTCCATAGGATGGAGCCATGATAGTTAAAGTGGTGTCAAACTGCATTATTTCTGCAGTGTGCCAGCAGCCTTAGAAACATTAAGCACCAAGGTCAGAATCATCCAGGCCACAGTATTTCTGATTTCTACATATGACTGAGAAAACTGGACAGTGAAGAAAGTTAACAAGAAGAAAATCAACTCATCTGAAGTATTGTGCTGGAGAAGAGTTCTGTAGATATGATGGACTGTTAAAAAGACAAATAAATGGACCTGAGAGACAATCAAGCCTGAACTCTCACAGAAGCGAAGATGACAGAGGCTGTCGTACTATGGCGACATGATACACCATACATGAGACAATGTGACTGATTGGAAAATACAGTAATACAGGTTGAGTCTTCCTTATCTGATATGCTTGGGACTAGAGGTATTTTGGGTTTTTCCCCCAGATTTTGGAATGCTTGCATATACATAATGAGATACCTTAGAGATGGGGCCCAAGTCTAACCATGAAATTCATTTCTGTTCCATATACAACCTATTCACATAGCCTGAAGGGAATTTTATACAAAATATTTTTAATAATGTTGTGCATGAAACAAAGTTTGCTTATATTGAAACACCAGAAAGCATCACTATCTCAGCCACCCATGTGGACATTTTTGGATTTTGGAGTATTTTGGATTTTGGAATTCCAGATAAGGGAGACTCAACCTGTACTCAGTAAAGTGGAAGGCAGCAGGAAAAGAAGGAGATCACACTACGGCTGGATGGATTAAGTTAAGGAAGCCATGGCTGCCCTGAGTTTACAAGACCTGAGCAGGGCAGTTGATGGCTGAGGCTCTTGGAGGCCTCTCATTCAAAGGGCTGCCATAAGTTAAAGTCAGCTTTACAGCAAACAACACCAAACAACAATGCCACAATCATCAAGACAAGCAACCCAGAAAACAACATGGCCATATTTCTGTGATCAACACCGAGACTTTTCTATGGCAAAGGCATGAAGCTGTCTTGCAGTAGAAGCTTTTCTTTTCATGTCTGAACTCATAAGTGGAAAGACTCTCGACTTGTGCAGGACTGGCAGGAAATACATTCATGTTTTGTATTGCAGAGATGCCTAAATACCTTAAAGGCATCAGATTCTATCTTATCTGGGAAGCTAAACAGTGCTGCCCAGATTAGTACTTGGATGGGAGACCACCAATGAACAGCAGGTGCTGCAGGCTACATTTCAGAGGAGGATTCCTTACCCAAGAAAACCCTATGAAATCCATGGGGTCACCATAAGTCGACAGGCAACTTGAAAGCACATCTCTCTCTCTCTGGCTTTTCTTCGCAAACGAAGATTCAGGAAGGACTCATCCCGCGCTTTCTGCAAGCGCGCTGATGACTAAAAAGGCCAATCCGAGATAAACAAGTCCGGTTGCAAAAAGCACAGCAGAAGGTCTCCTTGGGTGATGTTTTTGGGTTGTGATTCTTTCTGTGTTGTCGTTTCTCTTCAAGACTTGTTCGTCCTGAGTTCTCAAATAAGGCTGCAGCATTGTGGATAGTGCGTCTCCATGCCTCCTGATGTGAGGCCAGGGCGGACCACTGTTGGTGATCAATTTGGCCGAGCCTGAGATGTTGTTTCAGGGAGTCTTTGTATCGCTTTTTTGGAGCGCCCCTCTTACGCTGACCCGTGGTGAGTTCACCGTAGAGTAGTATTTTTGGGAGGCGATGGTCCTCCATCCCAGAAACACATACACACACAATATCTGACCTTGGTCCCTTTTCCCCAAATGCTGCAGGCTTGAACTTCCAGAGCAAGGGGAAAAGTGCTTTTTTGGATTGTCAGTCCCAGAATCCCTGAACCCAGAAGGACTCCCAAGGAATACCAGGTGCTGTAGACTATATTTCAGATGAAGCAACTAACAAAACCACTTCTTGAGTATTCCTTGCCTAAGAAAACACTATGAAATTGATGGGGTCGCCATAAGTCAACAAGTGACTTGAAGGTGCATGTGCGCACACACACATACACACAGAGAGAGAACAGCGTTGCTGCACAACCCACAGCCTAGCTGCAAAGCTAGGATTACAGCAGAAACGTGCAGATCTCCTCCTGCAATACTGCCGGGTGATCCTCCCATGTTCTGTAGGTTAGAAATGTTAAATGATGCTCGCCAAATCAATTAAGATGTGTGCACATCACCAGCTCTTGAGCATTTGGCTGGCGGGCTTTAGACAACACACCCCGCTGGTAAAATAACAAGATATTAACTCTTCTCCATGGGAAATCTTTCCTTTCCATTAATCAAGGGCTCTTTTTACCATGATCTACTCATCCAATAAAATCTACAATCCGCATGCAGATGGCTCTGGGGCATCATTGCTATTTAGGATAAGAAAAGAAAGTTTCACAGCTGAAGCTTTCTAGACCCTTCTAATGCTAGGCTGTTGTTGTTGTTGTTACTGTGTGCCTTCAAGTCATTTCTGACATATGGTGGCGCTAAGGTGACCGTCTCACGGGGTTTACTTGGAAAGATTTGTTCAGAGAGGGGCTGCCATCACCCTCCTCTGAAGCTGAGAGAGAGTGACTTGCCTCAAGTTAATCAGTGAGTTTCTATGGCTGAGCAGGGATTTGAACCCTGATCTCCCAGAATCCTAGTCCAATGCTCAAACCACCACGCTGGATCTCATACCATGCTGGCTGAACCCGATCGCCCCCATATGTTCAGCATCCTGGAGAGCTCCTTTTAAAAGTTCAGAATAAAGCCTAGAACAGATTCACCGCTCCACTGACATGGAAGCGGCCAGCCAGCACTGACTGTGGCACCTTAAAGACTAAAACGTTGCATTTGGTATAAGTCTTTGTGGACACAACAGACTCACAGACTTTTGGGGGGTGTCTTTCTCCCTCCACAACACCCAAAGACCCCATCACACACTTACTGTACAACCTCTCACCATTCTGTGCCTTGTGGGAAGTGGTCAGAATTGGAGACTCATCTGGCTGTGTCCCCAGAGCCAGACGTAAAATGATTCCATCAGCAACGAAATTCACTGGGGTCCTCCAGAAGTCTCAGCTATGATGTAATAATTTTGTGCCTGGCTACGAGGACACAACCAGATGCTTCTTCAATCCTAACCACTTCCCACAAGGCTCTGAATGGTCATATGGAGGCCTCCAGAGGCTGTGCAGTCAGTCCAGGGTGTGTGGCATATGTCTCAATCTACCACACTAAGCTATGCTGAATTGCAGCTGTTTGTTTGTTATTGTAACCCATGGGAAACCATGTCACTTTTTAAAGGAGTAGTTCTCCCTATCTATAAGGTGGTAAGGCAGACCCTATCCACTTTGCAGACAAGGTGGCCTTCATCTAACCCAGTAGCCAATTTTCAGTCTCCCATACTTTGCATCAATCATTGATCAGAATGGAGATTGCAGTCAAGAAATCAGAAGAAGACTAGGACTGAGAAGGGCAGCTATGAAAGAACTAGACAAAAGCCTGAAGTCCAAAGATATAAAACTGGGCACTAAAGTTAGGATCATCCAAGCCATCGTATTTCCCATCACCATGTAAAGAAGTGAGAGTTGGACAGTGAAGAAAGCTGATAGGGAAAAAAAATCAGCTTATTTGAAATGTGGTGCTGGAGAAGAGTGCTCCAGATACCACGGGCTGCCAAAAGGACAGACAAATGGGTCCTTGAGCAGATCAAGCCTGAACTCTCCCTGGAAGCCAAGATGATTAAACTGAGGCTGTCATACTCCGGCCACATCAATGAGAAGGCAGGACTCACTAGAAAAGACAATAATGCTAGGAAAGGTGGAGGGCAGTAGAAGGAGACGAAGACCACATACCAGATGGATAGACTCAATCAAGGAGGCCATGGCACTGAGCTTGCAGGACCTGAACAGAGCGGTTGAAGACAGGGGGTCTTAGAGGTGTCTTATTCACAGGGTGGTCATGAGTTGAAGTCGCCCTGAAAGCAGTTAAACACCAGCTGGGGGGCCTTTTCTAGCTCTGCTACCCCAAATCCTTATGAACGATGGCACTTGATTGAACTCACAGGCTTCTGCCCTTTTCCTTCTCTGTCAATAAAGATGGCTTAGTAGCCTCTCTGGCCATGGAAACATTCATTCATCTATTGTGGCTTAAGAGCCATTGGATTTCTCATTTCACAACCAACATCCAGAGCATGGGCAGAAAACAACACAGCAGATAATGCTGGCCATTCATAATTCAGGTTCACCATGACACAGACCATAATAAGATCCGCTGGGGGAGTGGATTGAGGAGAGAAGGAAAGGATGTGTAGTTAAGCAGAAGCAAAACCAAGGACTGAAACAGCCCCTGAAAGACATTAATTCCACCCTAGGGATTTGTTGAAAAGCAAAGTATAAATGCCTACAATAAACACTTATCCAATGAAAGCTGATGTTACGATGTAGCAGTTTGTTGGTCTCTCAAGGGTCTCTTCACACTTTGCTTGCAAGCAAAATACGCAGGTCTAGCTTCTTTTCTACAAGCAAAGACCTGCATGCCCAGACTTATTCAAAAGTTGCATTTTGTCCTTTAGATGTTCCACTTAGCTTCCGCTGCTCCCACTCCGAAGTCAATGAATGCATTTGTCAGTTCTGTGAATACACACTGCACAATCATAGCAAGACTTTAACTGCTGTGGCTCCATCATATGGAATTATGGGATTTGTAGTTTGGGGAGGGATTGCAGAGGAGATTCCAAGCACCCCCACCAAACTACAGATCCCAAAATTCCATAAGACAAAACAATTATTATTGTGGAGTATGAATATACCTTTCAATGGAGACTGTAGAAGATTTAAGACTTGGAAGGGCAGCTATGAAAGAACTAGAGAAGATACTACTTTCACCCTTGTGAAAGTTTCCATTTCCTTCCAATTCCTCTTTCTTTCTTTCTCTTACTCTCTCCCGTTTTTGTCTCCTCATCCACCTTGTATACTCTGAGCCTGCAGGAGGAGCTAGGGTTGAGGGGGAACTACAAATCCCAGAATCTACCATCCAGTGTGCTGGCTGTGGGATTCTGGGAGATGCAGGGATTCTGAGAGATGCAATCCCAAAAGGCAGACAGGCACTTTTGTTTCTACAGAACATCAATGCTTATCTTAGGCACTTTATTTCATAGAATCACAGAGTTGGAAGAGACCACAAGGGCCATCTAGTCCAATCCCCTGACTTGCAGGAATAAACAAAGCATTCCTGACAGATGGCCATCCATGCTCTGTTTAAAGACCTCCAAAGACAGGCTTTTAAAGGAGTAAATTTTTAAAGAACAGGCTAGGCCTGCAGTGTTTCCCAAACTCTCGTCTTCTGGTTATTTTGGACTTCAGCTCCCAGAATCCCTGATCACTGGCCAGGGTGGTTGAGTCTTCCGAGTTGAAGTCCCAAACCCCTGGAGGACTAGAGTTTGGAATCACTGGAAGGGATGCTGTACTGTTTTTTTAAGAGCTTTAAAAAAATCTTTATAATTGCATTTTATTCTTTTAACTAAGATGTGAACTGTTTTAATACTGTAAATAGTTTAATTCTATTTTAATGTTCGCTTTTGGTATGTTTTTTAAATTGTATTGCTCTCTTAAATTGTGAGTCACTCTGAGTCTCAATTTTGTGAGGGGAAACCAGGATCTAAATAAGCATAATAAAAAATATCCAAAAACAACAGGTTAAAATTTAAAATTTCTCAACCTTTTTAATCTGGTGGAACCCTTGAAACAATTTTCAGGTCTCAGGAACCCCGACCTTAAAAGTTATTATATCTACAGCTAAAAAAAAAATGTGGGTTTTTTCACTCACAATATCTCAAGGAACCCCAAGCAATATAATGTTCATTGGAAAAGAAAAAAGAGTGATTATAGTGTATATAGATTAAGAGGAAAAATGTATTAGTGTTAGGATAGATAGTTTTATTTTTGTATTAGTAAGAAAAGAGGCAAACATATTTTTTTTTTGCGCTATTGTTACAGCCTTTTGCAGTCAGGTGTATTTTTCAGTAGAATGGTCTTATTTCGATAAAAAAATTCCGAATTCTCCCCCCCCCCAAAAAAAATTCCTAGTAACCTCTTGTGGAACCCTAGGGTTTCAGATAACCCTGGTTGAGAAACCCTGGATTAAATAGTAGTAGTAGTAGTAGTATTTATGTATTTTTCTCCCTAAAAATGCCAAAATCTAAATGTAAAACAAGCCCCAGACAGGCCGACAGACAAACCTATTTTCCAAAGTGTCTTCTACAAGTTGAAGGATGGACTAGACAGTCTGCAACACACCACGGCCAAAATCATTTATTTATTTATTTATACTCTGCCCTTCAGCCACAATGGCTATCAGAGCGGCTTACAAATTGTTTTAAGCAATAGCAATTACACATCTACACTGCATTAAGCAGTTTTCCAATGTGTGTTAGCTAATTGCCCCCACAAGCCAGGTACTCATTTTACTGACCTACAAAAGGATGGAAGGCTGAGATAAACCTTGGAGCCCTCTGGAACTTCTGAAAGTCTGCAAGTGGAAATCAGTTCTCTTATCTCTGCTGTGGCCCCCTCCGAGAGGGTCAGTCCCTGAGTCTCCACTACACCCTAAGGGCCCAAACCACAAGCTCACCCATCTCCCTTATCAGGTGGATTTCAAACCCCACCCTAGAATATCACAGGAGGAAGGCTTGGTTGAACTCTGCTAGGTTACAGACACTGGAGATGGGCAGAAGGCAAAGCAAAACTAAAAAGTGACCTGGTCCGCTTTGTGCATAGTGAGAAAACAACAAGACTGCTCATGTTAAGCCTGGCGTTTCAGTGATGTCAAGGTAAAATGTTGAAACATACAAAGCCCAAGACAGGAGCACCTCTGAGCATACACAGCCCCTTTTCAACTTAGCTGAACTAAGTTTCAGACTCAAGGAGGAAAGTACTGCAAGTCAAAAGCAACTAGAGAAATGAGGCTAAGGCTGGACCTATTCAGAGAAAAGCCCAGGGTATACTTCTACCCTGGTGTAGTGGTTTGAGCATTGGATTACAACTCTGGAGACCAGGGTTCAAATACTGGCTCAGCCATGGCAAGTCATATTCTCTCAGCCTCAAAGGCAAACCACTTCTGAACAAACCTCACCAAAAGAACCCCGCAATATGGCGACCCGAAAGTCAGAAATGACTCAGAGGCAGACGACAAAGGGGTTGGACTAGATGACACCTGGGGAGCCCTTCCTACTGTATGATCCTGTGAAAGGGTTTCTGCCCAGCCCTGGCTGCAGCATGCAGGAAGAGGCACCAAAAAGGAGCTGACTGTGAGCAACTGGACTGACACCCCCCCATCCCTCCAAACACACATTGACACTCTTTCTCGGCAGCCCCATGCTTTACATGCTGGAATGTGTCCAGAGGAGGGCAACCAAAATGATGGGATGCCTGGAAGCCATTATATCCTATGAGGAGCGGCTTAGGGAGCTGGGTAGGTTTACCCTGGAGAAGAGAAGGTTGAGAAGTGACATGATAGCCGTGTTTAAACATTTAAAGGGATGTCAGTGAGGATGGAGCAAGCTTGTTTTCTGCTGCTCCAGAGACTAGGGCATGGCGCAATGGGTTCAAAATACAGGAAAAGAGATTCCACCTAAACATTAGGAAGAGCTTCCTGACAGTAAGAGCTGTTCAGAAGTGGAATGTGCTGCCTGGGAGTGTGGTGGAATTTCCTTCTTTGGAGGTTTTTAAACAGAGGCTGGATGGCCATTTGTCAGGGATGCTTTAATTGTGTCTTCCTGCATGGCAGAAGGGGGTCGGACTGGATGACCCTTGGGGGTCTCTTCCAACCCTATGATTCTATAATCCAACCGCAGAATATACTGGCTCAGAGTGTAGTGGAGTCTCCTTTGGAGGTTTTTAAGCAGAGGCTGGATGCCCATCTGTCGGGAGTGTTTTGACTGGGTCTTCCTGCACGGCAGAGGGGGGTTGGACTAGATGGCCCTTGGGGTCTCTTCCCACTCTGGGATCCTATGTCTCCGGGCGCGCCAAGCAAAGGGCTCTTCGCAAGACGAACGCCCGGCCCCGGCCCGTTGGGTCTCCCTGCAGCGCTCTCCCAAACCTGGGTCGGAAGCCCTTTCCCACGCAAGCCTCGAAGCTGCAGAAGCGCCGTCCCGCCTTCCGACGACCACCGACTCCCCGAGAGCCTTTTTTAAAAACCAGACACGCGTCCTACCCGCGCTGCCCGCACCATCCAACCCCGAGGCGTGTGCGCGGGATCCCAGCCCCCGTGGGCCCCTTCCCCTCCTTCTGAGAGCCCGGCCGCCCAAGGCGAGAGAAGCCCCTCGGCCCCAGCAGCCCCCAAGCCCGGGGGGGCGCCCGCCAAACTTTCCCCAGAGGAGCCCCCCTGCCGACCTCCTCCCAGCCCGTCCCGCGGGAACCCCCCATCCCATCCCTTCCCTTCCAGCCCCTAAGAAGGCGCCCCCGAGACCCTCTCCCGGCCCCAAAGGGAAGCCCCCCTCCTCCGGCCCACGCCTGGTTCGCCCGAGGCAGCCGAGTTTGGGGTGGGAAGCGGCGGCCGGGCTCCCTCCCTCCCTCCCTCCCTCCTTCCTTCCTTCCCGGCTCCGCATTCCAAAGCTGGGCTGCAACGGGACCCGGGGCGCTTCCCCGGACGGATGGCCGCCTGTGAGCTCACCTCTGCCAGGAAGGGCGAGGAGAAGACGGCGGCGGCGGTGGCCGGCTTCCTCGCCTTGGTCGCTGGCTGCCTCTCCCGGGGGCTGCGACAGCGCCTCCCCGCCTCGGCGCCCCCCGTCCGCCCTCCGCGCCGCCCAGGAGCCGACTGGAGCCCGACTCGCAACACATGGAGCCAGCCCAGCCGGGGACCGTACCAAAGGCGGGCGGAGGGGTGTTCCTCCCCAAGCCCCCCCCACTAACCAAGGCAGCCCTGCGGGTGGGGAGAGAGAGGAGGGCCTCGTCTCCCCCGCTGGCCCCCAGATGGCCTCTGCCGCCGAGGAGCCAAATCCTGTCCCCGGCGGGGGTGGGATGCAGGCAATCTCTTTTCCTCGCCCCCCCCCTCCGTTCCTGCGCCTTGGTATGGCCTCACCCCCCCTCCCAGAGTAGAACACCCAGATTTTGGAGCGTCGGGCACGCGGCGATGCGCAGCCCGGGGAGGGGGTGCTGGCTAGGAAAGGTGGGGGTGCAAGCGTGAGGGGGAAGGTGGGGGGCTTTCGCGGCCAAAGGCATCAGCCCCAGCACCAGTTGCACCGAGGCGGTGGAGACAGGCGCTCAAGAAAGAAGGCTGGGGGAAAAACCCACTCTGTGCATGCCCAGAGGCACTCTCAGGGGGGATCCACACGACACAAATAATCCAGGTTGAAACTAGATTAGTTGCAAGGCTCCTTCCTATGAAATCCTGGGATCTGTAGTTTTACATGGGCTTTCCCCTTCTCTGACAAAGAAAGAGTGCTGGTGCCTCACCAAACTCCAAATCCCAGGGTTCCATAGGAAGGAGCCATGGCAAAGAATCCAGTTTCGACCTGGGTTATTTCACTAGTGTGGATGCCCTCTCACCAGTGTTTCGTAACCCTCTGAAAAGGAAGACACTGCACGTGTTCGGAAGCATTCGTTATTTCATGGGCCCTCAAACAGGAAAGAAAGATACACTGTACACTGGTTATTCGCTAGCCTTGGAAAAGAAAGGCATTCTGTGCATGCTCAGAGACACTCAGTGTTTCGTAGCCCCTCTGAAAGGAACACACTGCACATGGTCAGAAGCATTCGTTATTTCAAGGGCCCTCAAACAGGAAAGAAAGACACACTGTACACAATCAGGATGTATAACATTGGTTATTCGCTAGCCTTGGAGAAGAAAGGCATTCTGTACATGCTCAGAGGCACTCATTATTTCACAACCCCTCTAAAAAGGAAGGCATGGCATGGAACATATCTAGTGGCACTTCTATTACCTCACGGATCCTCAGACAAGAAATAGTGGCACTCTGCACAGGTTTGGAAGCACGCTTATTTTTCTCACATGTTCAAGGGTGTCCTCATTAATATTTCCTAGCCCCTCTGAAAACCCAGTGCACATGCTCAGAGGCACCCTCATTTTTCATAGTTCATAAAAAGAAAGACACTGTACATGAGACAGGGGTGCTAAGCTGAACCAGCACTCTGTTGAAGGAATCTCAATTAATCCTTCAAATATGAATAAAGCAATCTGATTAATTTGTAGGTAAATATAATAATAAGGAGGTGGGGAGAGAGAATTCCTGCTTTTTATGTGGCACATCCATCAGTTGATTTGACTGTGAGAGAAGGAAGGGGTGCGATCTTACCCACAATTTTTCACCCTTAAATTCCAAGGAATTAACTTTTAAAAATTCAACTTAATCAGGGGCATTTAAAAACAAACAAACAAACAATTTAAATCACCAGTGGGAATCATGCATCCCTCCGATGTAGCTGGACTGCAATGCCCAGCATTCTCCACCACTGGCTATGTTATCTAGGACCGATTGGAGTTGCAGTCCAATAGCACTGGGAAAGCTGAGCAATACCCACTTTGGTCTTTCATGATTAATCTGATGAGGAGCATGAATGAAATGTTGCTGTCATTGGTAGAGGTATACCTGCTAATTCAGGAAGTAAATCCAGCAGAGTTCAATGCAGTTTATTCACAGGAAAGTGTGCAAAGTACTGCATCCTTATGTATGGATGCAGTCCTACAGACATTTACCTGGATGAAACTAAACTGAGTTGAACATACATAAGATGTGCAGAGCTTCGAAAGGTTCCTTTTTTTGGATACACGCTGGCTGGGGGATTCGGAGTGTTGCAATTCCAAAAGTAATTTCCCCAAACAGTTATTCTTCTGTACACAGACTTAACTGCAAGCTCCTTTGAACTACACATGGCTTACTTCTGAGTAAACATGCAAAAGACCCACCTGTCGATGGCTCCCTGGGCTGACATTTGAACCTGGAAATTTTGAGGTCAAGAACTCTCTGAGTCCAAAGATGAGAATTCCCTCCATACCCCATGGTTACCTATGTTTATTCTGAGATAAGGCCAAACAAAATCAGTTACTCTTGAGCAATACCACTGCTGCAGGAGGGAGGGAACAGGTAGCCAATGCACCCAGCTAAATGGGATACAGTATTTCCCGTCTGCTTTATTAGGGTCTTTAGCTAGAATATATGTATATGTCTCTGGCTTTTCTTCGCAAAGATTCAGGAAGGACTCATCCTGCGCTTTGTATAGGTATAGGTATAGGTATGTACTGTATACTGTATATAATATGTAAACTCATGTGTCTCTCATATATGGTGTGGGTCACACACACACACACATATATATATATTTGAGCGACACATGAGTTTACATATTCTTTTATATTATTTTTTTCTAGCTAAAGAGCCTTATAAAGCAGACAGAAAATATGTGTGTGTTTGTGAGTTATATTTATATCCTAATTTTTCTCCGAGTTCAAAATGGCAAACCTGACTCCTCATCTTTCCCCTTTTATTCCCACAATAACCCTGTGAGATAGGTCAGGCTGAGAAATGGACTTGTAAACCAGTAGGCTTCATGACTGAGTGGACACTTGGGTTTGGATTTCGTGTGTTAGCTAATTGCCCCCACAAGCTGGGTACTCAATTTACCGACCTACGAAACCTTGGAGCCCGCTGGAATCTAACTTGCAACGTGGTGACTTGCAGTACTGGCATTTAACCACTGTGCCACCAGGGCTCTGCTCTGGCAGAGTCCCTGGCTCTTTTAACTGAGTAGAGGGATCAGCAGAAATACAACAGGTAGATTGTTTCCATCACAGGGAGATAAAATTATAGGAAACCCTCCTTCCCTGTTGAACTTCTGTCTGTCACACAGGCATTAAAGAAACAAAACGGTTTAATTTAATTTAATTTAATTTAATAATTTAAGAAGTTTATTGTAATAGATACTGTATCACTGTTTTGTTTCTTTGTATTTTGTGAAACCTTGCTGCCTGCTTTTGTTGTTCTTTTGACACAGGCATTAAAGGCTTGCAGGCAACTTTAATTACTCCTGTCTTGTATACAGGAGTAGGGGGAACCCTATATTTATTCACAGATGAAAACTAGGGCATATGTGATCAAGAAGACACATGATACTAATGAGGAAGAGCAGGCAAGCTGAGAGAGTCTGCAGCACTCTGCTTTTGCCTATTGGGAAGAGAAAGATTCTGCCCCTGCCTCGCCTTGCCCACCCTACTAAGTTAATTGAGTGCAAGCTACTTTTATACTTTGGCCTCAGTTTGCAGCAACTGAGGACAAAGGGGAAAAGTAGGAGGAGGCAAAGAAACTGGGGCATTTTAAAAGCTGCTGAAAAAGTGGAATGACAGAGGATGCATTGGTACTGTCTCTTTCAGATCAGGACAGTTGGAGGATATGAGCTAGTGATGGTGGAGTAAAGCTCGTACAATTCAATGGGACTTGCTTTTGAGAACAGACATAAAACTCACTTGCACATAGGTATTGGAATCCGGAGGGCAAGAAGTGGTGTGTTTACAGGAAGGAAGGTTTAGTTTAAAATTAGAACAAAAGGGGGTGGGGGGGAAGGAGCCCTTGGCTGAAATCCAGCGCTCCACATTTGGTATCTGTAAGTTATAGGCATGCACTGAAGGGCCTCTCTCCACTTCCCACAAGTACCAGCTTCCTTTTGGCATGTTAAAAGTAGCTTGAGGTGCCTTTGGGAGACCTGAACTCTTAAAGATGAAGGGAATGCCTCAGCATGCATGGGTCTTCCCATGCTGTAAGAAGCTGTGTGATACTCCAGTTCCCATCAGCTGCAGCCACCAGAATTAATGGCAAGGGATGCTGGTCACTATATTCCAAAAACATCTGGAAAGACACTCCTGATCTAGGGTGTGAGTCTGGGCATTTTTGGATAGCATACGTTCCAAGGGTTTAGTATGGTGCAGAGTCAAGGGAAGAGACATTAAAAATCTAGAAATGATTTGGTGTGGGCTAAAACTATTTCTTTCATGGCTGTTAGGAGCTCGTGGCCACTAGCTGGTGATTGTGTGTCTGTGCAGAGCGGACTGAGAATGGTATTCTGTGTGTGTGGGAGAGAGAAGAAGAGAGAGAAGAAATGGAGGAGGTGGACGGTGGAGGGAATGCAGCCAAGGTTTTGGCAATGTGACAATTCAATGCTATGTGTGTTTACTCCCCCCCCCCCACAAGTTCCATTACAATGAAAAAAGCAAAAAGAAAAGAAGGAAGCGCAACTGACTGGAGTCAGAATGCTCCAAACAGAGCTGAGCTGGAGGGATCATCTCTGATCATCCTTGTCTGAATTAGAAAGAGATATTACCCATACATTCCTTTGGGAAATAAGAGAATACTGTAGGGATCTCTCTCTCTCTCTGTGTGTATGTTTGTTGTTGTGTGCCTTCAAGTCATACTTATGGCAACCCTAAGACAAACCTATCAGAGGGTTTTCTTGGCAAGATTTGTTCAGAAGGGGTTTGCCATTGCCTCCCTCTGAGGCTGAGGTAGCGTGGTGGGATCCTTAGAGGTCTTTAAACAGAGGCTGGATGGCCATCTGTCGGGGATGCTTTGATCAAGATTTCCTGCGTGGCAAGGAGTTAGACTAGATGGCCCTCGTGGTCTCTTCCAACTCTGCAATTCTATGATTCTATGACTTGCCCAGGGTCACCCAGTGGGTTTCCATGGCCAAGCAGGGATTCGAACCCTGGTCTCCAGAGTCATAGTCCAACACTCAAACCACTACACCATGCTGGTTCTCATATCTGCACTATTAGATCCAAGATACTACTACGTACTACTACTACTACTAATAATAATAATCAACCCTTCTGATTTTTTTATACAACAACAACATCAACAACGGAGGCAGGGTTTGCTGATTGTTTTCCAAGACCCAGATTTAACAGAGATCTAGTGAGGGAGAGAGGAATGCTAGCAATTAAAAAAGACCATACCGGTTAACTAGTGTAACAGAGCTAAAGCCCTTTAATGTTTTCACTATTGTTGTTGTGTGCCTTCAGGTCAGGCTGAGAGAGTGTGACTTGCCCAAGGATACTCCACGGCTGAGTGGGGATTTGAACCCCGGGGCTTGTCTAAACAAGAGGCTATAATACTGATTTCTGCACATGATCACAAATTCACAGCAGTGTTCTTTTGTCTCCATAGTCTTTTGGCAAAAACAATAGTATGCAAAGCTATCTGCATCTGAAGTGCACACACCTGCAAATCAAGATGGTGGCCAAATAAATTAGCATGTTATTTTTCTTCACACCTTGTCACTGACTGCTACACAGTATTCTTTTTAACTTTAAAGCAAAGGTGCACAAGTGTGACCTGCTGATTAAAAAAGCTACTTGGTCACCTTGGAGCAGCAAAAAAGCACACGATTGGCAATGTGAAAATCCAAAATGGCGCTTCTGGCTGCTTCTTTGCCAGCAAGCTTGTCCCTGCACATATCCAACCAATCAGCTTTCCACATCCACCCTCGCTGAGAATGGTGGATGTGGAAAGCTGACTGGTCCTAACAAGTGCTAATGTGCATTCCCAGGCATTATTTTAAAAATGTCAGGAAAAGCCATGAAGGCTTTTCCCACATAGTTTTCGGAGTTTTTTTGCCCCTGTCCTTCTGAATAGCACAAATCTCCTGTGGATCCTGTTGGGACAAAAGGTATTCCCTGCAAGCTTTATGAGGAGTATTTTCACCACCTTGAGAATCCCCTGGTCTTCAGAGTCGTAGTACAATCCCCAAACCACTACACCATGCTGGCTCTCTCTGAGTATATATATATATATATGTGTGTGTGTGTGTGTGTGCTCATATAGATATACATATAAAGACACAGACACGATCGATTTGATTGAGATGTATATGTGTGTTTGTGTGTTGGGGTGGAAAGAATTTTCAAAAATGTTCAAAAAATTGTCAAAATTCATGAAGAATCCTGGGCAGATAAGAAACCTCGCAGTTTAGGACTTCTTTTGTGCAAAATTTGCACACTACTTTTTTTTCACAGAAAACTGCATTTTCTGTGCAGGAAATAGCACTTTCTGCCCAGCAAATATTATCTCTCCATGAATATGTTCTCTCCTGCACAGAAAAAGCTGTTTCCTGCACAGAGATACTATAATTGGGGATTTCTTCTTTGCAAAATTCTCATGTGGTTGAGTTGCACAGAAAATGGCATTTTCCACAGAGAAGCAGCTTTTTCTGATCAGAAAATTTCATGGCTGAAAACAACTGAATTGCAATGATTTGAGGGAGAACCCAGATCCCAGAAGCTGTATGTGGGTTTGATGTATGTGTGCATGCGCATATAGGTGTAAGTGTATATAAGTGTGATTATGTATGTATATTTGTATATGTGAGTATGTCCAAGCTGGGTTCAGGACAGGAAGAGGCACTAGGGATCATACTGCAAACATAAGTTGGATAATGGAGCACACCAAAGAATTTCAGAAGAAAAGCAGGCTGTGCTTTATAGATTATAGCAAAGCCTTTGATTGTGTAGCTCATGAAAAACAATGGATTGCTCTTAAAGAAATGGGCATGCCTCAGCATTTGATTGTCTTGATGTATAACCTGTACTCAGGACAAGAGGTCACCACCAGGACAGAATGTGGAGAAACATAATTGTTTCCAATTGTCAAGGATGTCAGGGATGGCTGCATTTTATCACCCTATCTATTTAACTTGTATGCTGGAGATATCATACCTAAAACAGGATTAGATTCAGAGGAAGGTGGTGTGAAAATTGGAGGAAGGAACATTCAACAATTTAAGGCATGCAGATGACACCATACTACTAGCAGAAAGCAGTAAAGACTCGGAAGGAATACTAAAGAAACTCAAGGAAGAAAATGCAAAGGCAGGGTTACAGTTGAACGTTAAGGAAACAAACATAACAACCACAGGTGATTTACATCACTTTAAAGTAGATGATGAAGACATTGAAAAAGTTCAAGAGTTTCCATATGCTAGCTCTGTCATTAATTAGAATGATGACTGCAGTCAAGAAATCAGAAGACGTCTAGGAATTGGAAGGGCAGCTATAAAGGAACTAGATAAGATCCCGAAGTGTAAAAATATATCATTGAATTCTAAAGTTAGGATGGTCCATGTCATCGTATTTCCCACTTCTATGTATGATTGTGAAAGCCAGACGGCGAAGAAAGCTGATAAGAAGAAAATCAGATCATTTGAAATGTGGTGGTGGAGAAGAGTTCTATGGATAAAATGGACTGCTAAAAAGATAAATAAATGGGTCCTAGAGCAAACTGAGCCTGAACTGTCCCTAGAAGCTCAGATGACTAAACTGAGACTGTTGTACTTCGACTGTATCATGAGAAGACATGACTCACTACAAAAGGCAATAATGCTTTGCAAGGTAGAAGGCAGGAGGAAAAGAGGGAGACCCCATTCCAGATGGAGAGACTCAGGACATTTTCAGACGGCCCTTACTGCGCAAGCAGCCTCCGGAGCAGTAACAAGGCTGCTGTGTGGCAGGGGGTCCTTTTTGGACACCACCGTCCCTCTTCCAGGACCATTCGTAGCATGCCCGTGAAACTTTGGAAGCGGCCGCACCATATTTCAATCATGGAAGTTGCCTGCGATTGAAATATGGCGTGTCCACTTCCAAAGCTTCACGGGTGTGCCATGAATGGTCCCGGAAGAGGGACGGCAGCGTCCAAAAAGGACCCCCTGCCGCACAGCAGCCTCGTTACTGCTCCGGAGGCTGCATGCGCGGTAAGAGCCGTCTGAAAATGTCCTCAGTCAAGGAAGCTATAGCGGCTGCCCTGAGTCTGCAAGACCTGAGCAGGGCTGTTGATGACAGGGGGTCTCTAATTCATGGGGTTGATACAAGTTGAAATCAACTTGATGTCAGCTAACAATGGCAGCAAAAGACTCATAGCCCTAATGTGAAGTCGAAGGCTTTCACGGCTGGCATTCATAGATTGTCTGTGGGTTTTTTCCGGGCTGTGAGGCCATGTTCTGGAAGAGTTTATTTCTGACGTTTTGACTGCATCTGTGACTGGCATCCCGGAAAAAACCAAGAAAATCACAGCCCTAAGTCTACAAAACCTGAGCAGGGCTGTTGATGAGGGTGACTTGGAGGTCTCTCATTCATAGGGCTGCCATCAGTTGAAGTCAACTTGACAGGAGTTAACAAGAAACAACAACAATGTATACGTATTACTGTGACGGAAAATGAGGAAAATGAGGAAAATGATCGTTTTTCCTTGTTTTTATTTTATTTTATTGCATTTCTATACCCAGAAACTAACCATTCAATTACAGTACACAAATTTATATATACTCCCCAACAGGGCTTCACAGCACATAAACTCCACACACACACCTACCCAACCATTCTCTGAAGATGCCAGCCACAGATGCAGGCGAAACGTCAGAAAGAAACTATTCCAGAACACAGCCTCACAGCCTGGAAAAACCCCCAAGGAAAATCTATGGATGCTGGCCGTGAAAGCTTTCAACTTCACATTGAAAATGGTAGTGTTTGTCTCAAAAAAATAGGGTTGATTCTGCCATTTACCTGAAATGCAGTTTTTTTCTCTTTCTCTTTCTTCAGTTTCCCCGTTCCCCCCTCCCTTTGCAAAAGCAAAATGAAAGTCCCTTTCTGCAGGAGTGAGCAGCTGCCAACTAAAATTTTTGGGCTGTGTGTCACTCGCATTCCTACCGCCATGGCATTTCTGCTACGGCAGCAATGGGGAGGCAAAAGCAAACATACACTGAAAATCGTCTCCCCACCTCTACAGTTCTGATTTCTCCCAGTGATGCTGAAACCATCACTTTCGTGAGGAGCCCCTAGGCAAAGACTGGGCTGGTTATCTGCCTCTCTCCACCCCTTCCAGTTTCTGGTTCTTGGGATACTGGCTTGCTCCTTTGCCTCTCCCTGCCTCTGTCTGCCCCATCTATTCTCCAGCTTTGCAGCAGGGCCAGTCAGCTGCAAAGGAGGAGCACCTCCAAGCACACCTTAACTTGCAATGCTTTCTCTGGAGCACCTAGAGACCCTCACTGCACACCCTACCTATTATTAACAGCCAGGGTGAGCAAAATATGGTCCATGGTCCATGCGTGGACCCCAGGGATCTTGTTCCCACTCCCACGGAGAACACGGAGCAGAAATGTTTTTAGAAAAAATTTAAAAAGGGCCAGTGTTCAAGATCAACTACTTGGTTAAGTATACTTAAGCAAATGGCTTAGTACAGTACGACCCACCCACCCCCATATCCACGCAGGATACATTTCTGAATTTACTGTGGATACTGGAAACCACAGATAACAGCAAACCCTATTAAAATGAATGACTTTTGGCCCAATCATACCACAGAGCTGTGCTGGAGGACCGAGAAGATGCCTAGAGAGGCTGTGTTTTTAGACACATGTAAGTGAATCTGTGGGTACTGGTCCCACGGATATGGGGGGTTGTACTGTACTTATCTAAATGGCTAAAATTACTTCCTGCTTCTTTCAAGAATAACATAAATGAAGAATGATGTGCTGTGTGTATAAGAGCTGAAAAAAGCAACTGAACTGCAAAGTAGACTTAACTAAGTCACCTCTCCTGTCCTGATACCGACCCCCCAAACCTTACAGAAATGTCATTAATCTGTGCTCTGATCACCAGCAGACTGGATCTCCTTCTCCCCATACAGCTGATGCCTGGTAAAGTAGGTGGGGTGGGGGGTTGTTATGATCATGGCAATACTGTCATAATCGTGACTTAAGTAGCACTCGTAAATATGGAACAGTTACCGAGATTTACTCATCCGTAACTGTTCCGCATCCACATTTGCAATTTTAAAGTTGCATTGTGAGTTATATCTTGTTTTTGTATAAATTTATCTGGATCAATAAGTATTTTAAACTTGAGAGATTTAAAATGCATTCTGATAAAATTAAAATACATTCCGGCAGGCCTACCCAGATGATTTTAAATTGTGAATTTTAAACTGTGTACTGATTGTTTTAAAATATCTTAGTCTTACTTATTTTTTAAATTGATAAGTTTTAACTGATACGTGTTTTTAACTAATTTTATGTTTATATGGTAATGTGTTGTTACCAGCCTCGATCCAAAGGGAGTGGCAGGTAATAAATAAATGAATAAATACTTGTTTGTACATAGAATTGATATAATAAATTGCAATTTGTCTCTTGTTAAATTTGTGTTATTCATGCATTGTCACCTTCTCTTTCTTTTATAGTATATGTTATCAGCCTCTCCATTGATGCCCCTTTTCGTGGGAGAGAGGTTTGCGTACCCTAATGATGTTTTGAGCTATGCTGGCGGTGGCATAATAGCCACCAGTAGGGTCTCCCATGCCAGACAGGTCAAAACCGAAGGGTCTGACAAAGAGCGTCAAAGGGCAGGATGGGCTCTCTAGCCTTGTGGCAACCGTCCTAGGAGAAGGAAAACTCTAATCCCAAACCCGGGCAGATGGTGCTCGTCCAACCCTGTAAGGTCAACCATCTAAGAGAAGGAAACTCTAATCAAACCTACGGCCCGAGGACCTTGCTCCTACGTCCATGCTTGCAAGGCCACGGCAGGTGAATCTCTGGTTTAAAGGGTGAGGCCAGTTCTGTGCACGCTGCGCTCCACCAGAAAAATCCATTGCACAGGCTCGAAGGACAAATCCAGTTCCAAAAAAGCCCTGTAGTGACAGGCGAGGGACGAAACGGCAGGTGTAAAGATGCACTGGAAGCCGCAGCCCCAACCCTGCATGCAGGCGGTTCAGGACATTGGTCGCTCAAGGCTGACCCGGAGATGACAGTCTTGTTCGGCAGCATCCTGAATGACCAAGCAGCCTTTTTTAAGGACAGCACTGCTTGCTCCATATGGAGAGGGGCCTAGAAAAGGTGGCCTAACGAAAGCTCATCCCCAACTACCTGGTTGGCTAGCCGCGGCCAACAGGAATCTTCTGATGCGGTCAAACCAAGGCAAAGAAACAAAGGCACACACCGGCCTCCAAAGGTGTAAATAAACTGACACTTGCATGCTGGAACATCAGAACCATGCAAGACTCTGAAGATAGTGGATGGCCTGAGCATCGTTCTGCCCTAATAGCCCATAAACTATCACGGCTTAATATTGACATCGCTACTCTTAGTGAAGTTCTCTTCCATGAGGAAGGCAGCCTTAAAGAACATGGCGCCGGCTACACACTTTACTGGTCTGGCAAACCAAAACTGAAAAACATCTTTCAGGAGTAGGCTTTATGATTAAAAACTCCATTGCCTCCAAACTCGAAACCTTGCCAACAGGCCACTCTGATCGCATTATTTCCTTACGCCTCCCACATGCTGTTCTCTTTAGTATATATGCCCCAACTATGCAAGCCGACCCTGTAGAGAAAGACAAATTCTACACAGACCTACGCCAGCTCATACAAAAAGTCCCTGTAGAAGATAAAATTATTATCCTTGGTGACTTCAATGCCAGAGTAGGAAAGAACTCCGAAGCCTGGAAAGGTGTCTTAGGCAAGCATGGTGTTGGAAATTGCAATGATAACGGACGCCTCCTGCTAGAGTTCTGTGCAGAACAACAGCTGACTATTACAAACACAATCTTTCAGCAGAAAGATAGCTTGAAGACAACCTGGATGCATCCCCGATCCAAACATTGGCACCTCATTGACTATGTTCTAGTCCACCAGAGAGACATTCGTGATGTCCGTCATACGCGAGTGATGCCCAGTGCAGAATGCCAAAGAGATCATCGCCTCGTCAGATGTAAACTAAATCTTCATCTTAAGTTCAAACCTAAGAGGGGTGGCATCTTAAAGAAGAGACTCCAAGTTAACAATCTTCAACAAGCTACCATGAGAGACAACTTCCAGGCAAATCTCCAAACGAAACTTGAAGACCATCCTACAGATCCGTCTCCTACAGTGCTTTGGCAACATATCAAAAACAGTATCCTCCAGTCTGCAGAAGAATCCCTCGGGTTCTCCCACAAGAAAAATCAAGACTGGTTTGATGAAAACAACCAAGAGATCCAGGAGCTGTTGGCAAAGAAGAGAGCTGCTCACCAGGCATACCTCGCCCAGCCAACCTGTCATGTAAGAAAAGCAGCTTTCCGCCTCACATGTAGCAAACTTCAACAAAAACTCCGAGACATGCAGAACAAGTGGTGGATCAATATAGCAGAAAAGACACCATGCTGTGCAGATCTGGGTGATCATAGAGGATTTTATGAAGCTCTTAAAGCAGTGTTTGGACCTACTTATCAGGTCCAAAGCTCCTTATACAGTACAGATGGTCAAACATTAATTACTGATAAAGCCTCCATCCTGAATCGTTGGGCTGAACATTTTCAAAGTCTCTTTAGCGCCAACCGAGTAGTCCAAGGCTCAGCTATTCAACATATGATACAAAAACCAATGAAAAATGAATTGGACATAGCTCCCACTTAGGAAGAGACCCTTAAGGCCATACAGCAGATGAAAAATGGCAAGGCAGCTGGGATTGATGGAATCCCACCTGAAGTTTGGAAACACGGAGGTCATGCACTCCACAAAAAATTCCACGAATTCCTTGTGAACTGCTGGGGAAAAGGGGAACTGCCATCAGACCTCCGAGATGCAGTCGTCATCACCCTGTACAAGAAAAAAGGAGCAAAATCTGACTGCTCAAACTATCGAAGCATAACACTGCTCTCTATTGCTGGAAAATTCCATGCAAGGATACTCCTGAACAGACTAGTTCCTGCTATTGCAGAAGAACTTCTCCCTGAAAGCCAATGTGGCTTCAGAGCCAATAGGAGTACTACAGACATGGTATTTGCCCTTAGGCAACTGCAAGAAAAATGTAGGGAGCAGAACAAGGGTCTCTGTAACATTTGTCGACCTCACCAAAGCCTTTGACACTGTAAGTAGAAAAGGTCTGTGGCAGATCCTGGAAAGACTAGGATGTCCCCCCAAATTCCTTAAAATGATTATCTTGCTACACGAGGGCCAGTGTGGTCAAGTCAGATATGGCGATGCTCTTTCAGAGCCCTTTCTAATAACTAATGGAGTGAAGCAAGGTTGTGTTCTTGCACCAACTTTATTTACAATCTTCTTTAGCACGATGCTCCAAAGGGCTATGGCAGAGCTTGAAGAAGACGACGGCATCTATATACGTTACCGTACTGATGGTAGCTTGTTTAACTTAAGCCGCCTGAGGGCTCACACTAAGACTCTAAACTATCTAGTCCGTGAGCTGCTCTTCGCCGATGCTGCTGCCCTTGTTGCCCACAGAGAAGCAGCTCTGTAGCGCCTAACGTCCTGCTTTGCAACAGCTGCAGAGCTGTTTGGGCTAGAAGTCAACCTGAAGAAAACAGAAGTTCTTTACCAGCCTGCACCACAGGACGAACACCACCATCCCCACATTGCCGTCGGCAAATCTGTGCTCAAGTCCGTTCAGCAGTTCACCTACCTGGGAAGCATCATCTCCTCAGATGCCAAGATTGACAAAGAGATCGATCACAGATTAGCAAAGGCATATAGTGCATTTGGAAGACTTCACAAAAGAGTCTGGAGCAATAAACACCTGAGGCAAAGCACAAAAATCAGTGTGTATAGAGCCATTGTACTGTCTATCCTCCTTTATGGATCTGAAACATGGGTCACCTATCGCCACCACCTACGACTCCTCAAGCGCTTTCATCAGCACTGTCTACGCACAATCCTAAATATTCACTGGACTGACTATGTGACGAATGTTGCTGTCCTTGAGCAAGCAGGGATCACCAGCATTGAGGCCATGATATTGAGAACACAGCTGCGCTGGGCAGGGCACGTTTCTAGGATGGAGGACCATCACCTCCCAAAAATACTACTCTACGGTGAACTCGCCATGGGTCAGCATAAGAGGGGCGCTCCAAAAAAGCGATACAAGGACTCCCTGAAACAACACCTCAGGCTCGGCCAAATTGATCACCAACAGTGGTCCGCCCTGGCCTCACATTGGGGGGCATGGAGACGCACTATCCACAATGCTGCAGCCTTATTTGAGAACTCACGCCGAACAAGTCTTGAAGAGAAATGACAACGCAGAAAGAATCACAACCCAAAAACATCACCCAAGGAGACCTTCTGCTGTGCTTTTTGCAACCGGACTTGTTTATCTCGGATTGGCCTTTTCAGTCATCCGTGCGCTTGCAGAAAGCGTGGGATGAGTCCTTCCTGAATCTTCATTTGCGAAGAAAAGCCAGAGAGTATCAGCCTCTGAAGAAGCCCATTAAATATTACCAGGCTGAAATGTGTTGGGTTAATGGGAAGAATAAAATTGTCTTTTTAAAAACACCCTGAGACTTTGTCTCTTCTTCATATCCTTTTCAGTGGGTGTTACCAGTCCTCGGTGATTTTTTTTTTTTTGGCTTTATTTATGTTATATTGCTTTTTGTATTATATTTGGATAATCTGTTTTATTTGTGTGTTTTATATTTTTATATTTGCATTACTCTATCCTTCCTCTGTGTGTGTGTGTGTGTATTTAGATTGTATGCCTTTGGGAGGGCTGGTAATTTCTGGCCCTTTATCCACGCACATTTGAAAAGGCCATTCAGAAGAATCATAGAATCATAGAGTTGGAAGAGACCACAAGGGCCATCTAATCTAACCCCCCTGCTCTACGGGAATACAAAATCAAAGCATTCCTGACAGATGGTCGCCCAGCCTCTGTTTAAAAACCTCCAAAGGAGACTCCACCACACTTCCGGGCAGCATGTTCCACTGCTGAGCAACTATTACAGTCAGGAAATTCTTCTTAATATTTAGGTGGAATCTCTTTTCCTATAGTCTGAGTCCATTGCTCTGTGTCCCAGTCTCTGGAGCAGTAGAAAACAAGCTTGCTCCATCCTCAATATGACACCCCTTGGAATATTTAAACATGGCTGTCATGTCTCCTCTCAACCTTCTCTTCTACAGGCTAAAGAAGAAAAGTAGACATGCATGCAAACATGGTCCATCATTGTTGACCAAGGGGTGAATTGTGCTTCCTTCAATAGATTATTGCACTGTGTTTCCCAGCATTTGTCACCCCGGCTCTTCTTCGAGTGGAGACTTGAACCTACAGGGTTGTCTAGACCAGGGCTTCTTAAACATTTTCTACTTGTGACCCCTTTTTTCTCAAAAAATCTTTATGCGACCCCAGGTATATAAATATACAAAATAGATATACAGAAGCCTTTTAATGTTGCCAAATGTTTTGCGACTTCCACACTCAGTTATGGGACCCCAGATGGGGTCATGACCCACAGTTGAAGAAGCTTTGGTCTAGACAGTGAAGATGCTCTTTGTTGAATTTGCAGAGAATATGGTCCATCCCAACGAGATGCGGACAAGATTCATGGTATTTGGAAGGAGGAGGACCAAAAACTCTGCAAACTGCAGTAAAAGGTTTTGCGGTTTCCCCTGAAGTTTCCTGAAAAATGCCCGCAGATGCACATTTCCAGATGCGTGAACATCCATATTTGCATCGCTGTGCATTTTTGCTCCATTGCCTTTTATGAGCACGTGTGGACAATCAATTTGAATGAATGTGAATGGATGCAAATACGCACACAACTGTAGAGACAAAACAACTTTGCTGCGAATGAGCAAAAATATGCACCCACTCTCAGTAAACCGTCACGCCTAGTCAGGCCTCTGTTCTCCCAGTGTCCGAGTTCAACACTACACCAAGCTGGCACTCCTTGATACAGTATCTCAGCTCAAATATCATAGAATTGCAGAGTTGGAAGAGACCACGAGGGCCATCCAGTCCAACCCCCCTGCCACGCAGGAAATCACAATCAAAGCATCCCCGACAGATGGCCATCCAGCCTCTGTTTAAAGACCTCCAAGGAAGGAGACCCCACCATGCTCCAAGGGAGTGTGTTCCACTGCCGAACAGCTCTTACTGTCAAAAAGTTCCTCCTCATGTTGAGGTGGAATCTCTGTTCCTGGAGCTTGCACCCATTGCTCCGTGTTCCAGTCTCTTAATTCTATTGGTATTGCTTTTAATTCTATTGGTATTTAATGGTAATTTTAACTTTTCTATGTTGTATGTACATTTTGTGTGTTTTTAGTGAGAGGAGTTTTATATATATGTGTGTGTGTGTATGTGCCTTCAAGTCTTCCATCAACTTATGGTGACCCCTTAGGCAAGAAATACTCAAAGGTGGTTTTGCCAGTTCCTTCCTCTGAAATATTGCCTACAGCACCTGGGATGCATTGGTGGTCTCCTATCCAAGTACTGACCAAGGCTGATCCTGCTTAGCTTCTAAGATCAGACAGGATCTGGTGCCATTAGGATATGATTTTAAAAATTAGGGCATGATTTAAAAAATTAAAACATACAAGTGTACATTAAAGCAGAATTAAACCAATTACATGATTAAAACAATATCAAAATATTTAAAAGAATGAACTAAAAGTAGTTAAAACTTCAATAAAATTTAATAAAACCATACAGCCCGTTCTTTAAACACTGTCTTTTTTAAAAGTGTGCCTGAATCAAAAGGTTTTGGCCTGCCACTGGAAGGACAACAGGGAGGGGGCCAGTTTAGCCTCCCTGGGGAAGGAGTTGCAGAGTCTAGGGGCAGCCACTGAAAAGACCCTCTCTTGTATCCCCACCAACCATACTTGTGATGGTAGTGGGATTGAGGGAAGGGCCTCTCCTGATGATATGATTAAATAAAATAGTATTGGTGACAATAATAGCACGTTACCTTCACAGTTATTAGCCCTCTAGTACCTTTTGCTGGGGGGGGGGGGATTTCCCGCATCCACAGTTTACTTGGAGAAAGAAGGAATGCAAGAAGGAAAGCCAGAATCTTCAATTGTGGTTTGCCTCAAGCCAGAGAGAGAGAGATTACTGTTCATGTACAGATGTTCCCAACGCTTATTGAGATGGATGAGGAGTGAGAAATTGCCAAGAAAAAGAGGACGGGTAGGGTCCCAGTGGTTAGAAAGGGTTGTCTGGCTGGACGGCTCCCTTGGGAAACCCATTTTCTTTATAGCCCTTCTGTCTCCCAGAAAAATGAAACCCGGAATAATGACAGTCAAGAGGGTAGGCATTTTGGTCACAGTGTGTCATTTTGAAATTTAAGGGAACACTTAGCTCTGCTCAGCTTTCTCCATTAGCTAAACCCCTGAGGGTGTTCAACACAGCATGGCCTCTAGAGCGGCACAGCCTCTCTTCAACAGATTTCTAAAATATCTCCCTTTCTAAAACATCAGCCCAAATCCTCCAAGGGTAATTGGGATCAGCTATGGTGCTGCTATGAACTTCTACCCCCAGTCGCCAGCCATTCAAAGTGACAGAAAGAAGATTCTGCTCTGGAGAGAAGGTTCCAGAAGAGTACCACCTGA
Organism: Gambelia wislizenii; assembly: GCA_030847615.1. NCBI lineage: Eukaryota > Metazoa > Chordata > Lepidosauria > Squamata > Crotaphytidae > Gambelia > Gambelia wislizenii. The sequence continues at coordinate 493,729,428 of JAUMIR010000001.1, read as the reverse complement.
CCCCCTTTTTTGGCTACACAATTATAGCATTATGAATCTGCGTTAGCTGTCTTGGCTGCATCCTAGAGAATCGAGTTGGTCATTTGGGGAGGATCTTGAGCTTTCTGGAATTCTAAATACCTCTCCCTAAACTGCAGGCCCTGGGATTCCATAAGATGTTGCCATGGCAGTTAAACTGGAATCATAGTACTATAATTGTGTAGTGTGAAAAGGTCTCACGGATTTGAAAAGTGGCTTTTTTGGACTATACAGTCAGACCCCCATATCTGCAGAGGTTCTGTTCCCGGACTAACTGTGGATACCAGAAACTGTGGATAACAGCAAACCCTATTAAAATAATAGACTCGTGCTTAAAACATATCATCAAGTTGCATTGGAGGACCTAGAAGATGTCTAGAGAGGACACCTAACACCTCTCTAGGCATTTTCTAGGATGTCTCTATGGTATGTGTTCCTGATTTGTGTCCCATGGATAACTGAAACCATGGATATTGGTTCCGTGGATACAGGAGTCCGACTGTAATTCCTATAATCCTGCAGCCAACAAAGCTAATACAGTTGACCCCTTGCAGCAGAACTATGATTCACTCAAACCAAGTCTGATGAAACCATTTTTGGTCAGGCCAAACCATGTGATAGGTTCACCTTAGGGTTGCCATAAGTTGGAAATGACTTGAAGGTGCACAACAACAATAATTGAATCTTTCTACACAGAAATACAGATAGTCCCCTGTTTATGTGGGATTGGTATACCTGGTTTCATTTACCTGTGATTGGGGGAAAAAGTCTCTCTAGGCATCTTGAGGACCATGGAGGTGGTTTCTCTAGGCCTTCCTGAATCTTCATTTGTGAAGAAAAGCCAGAGAGAGAGGGGGAGGTCCTCCAGTGTAACTCTATGGTCAACTTCTGCCAGACATTAAGCATAGAGTTGCACCAGATACCTAGAGAGGCATCCTCTCTTGGCATTTTCTAGCCTCTGGCACGATTCTATGATATAATATGGCAGTCTGGGAACGTATCGACTGTGTAAACAGGAGGCAACTGGTACAAGAAAGTTAGAGTAACACACAGCCCCAGGTACCTAAGCCAATGGTGTGTGGTGACTTCCATGTCATCAGGGTGGTGAATCAGTTCAGGATTTTATTCTCCAAAGGATCTATCCCAAGTGCTGAACCTGTTTTGGAGACAGGCCAATGGCTCTGCTGGCTGGGGAGATCTTGGAGTTGTCATCAAAAAAGGGAACTTTTCCAAGTGATCCTAACTGATGTGACTTTTCCTGGGAGCCTGGAGCCAAGGTGGGGATTTGGCAGGGAGGACCAAAGCTTAGAAAAAATTACTTTAATGGACAACAGTTCCCTGTACCTTTAGCCAGTGCAGCCATGAAGGATATTTTCTAAGTGAAGCTTTCTTGTCACATCATCAACATTATCATCTCTCTCTCTATCAAATGCTTGGGTATGCACAGTGGCCACAGGTATGTAGGTATGTTCCCTCCTGGGCATGTACAATAGATTTAGGTATGTTGCCTCATTCAGTGTACTGATTGGCCACTCCCGTCACTCCCTCATCCAATCACCACCCACATGCAAATTCCCTCTCCACCTCACAATCCACTCCTGCCACTCATGGCCATATCTGCATACTGGGAGTGACCAAACAATGTGCTACAGTATTGGCTATAGTTACTAAGGCTGCACGCCTTTCCAGTTCAACCAGTGTCTCAGGGCTGCACGATTCCCACTTATGATTTAAGTCTACACAATAATATAATTTCTATTCCTGCTGCGATAGGACTCAGGCAGTGAACTGGTGGCAGAGGTGGGATCCCATAGCTGCCACTGCAACAGGACCCAGGCAGTCAACTGGCGGTTGTGGTGGCGGCAGGATGCCACTGCTACTGGTGTAATGGGACCCAGGCAACTGGGCATGAGGTCTACCGGGCATTTTGGGGGGAGCTTTTTAATGGCATATGGTACATCGGGTTCAACTAGTAATAATAAAATATTTCTTGCCTTCCTCTCCCCAAGGCTCAGGGTGGGGTACAATATGAATTAAAATACAATACATTACATAAAATCATTAAAATACACAGGTATAAACACATCATGCTTTATATCACATTTTTCTTTGTTATACCTATGGCCATGCTGTTGAGGGATTCTGGATGTTGTCATCCAAACAAAGGAACTTTCCTATGCTCTGTGGGAAAGCATGCTCTGCTCCCATTCTTCACGAGAGAGAAGTATCTTTCACTGGAAGGTTTAATTCCAAGAAGGTGTTCAAGGACAAAGGAGATCATTTTTTAAAAGAGAAATGCTTTACCTGTATATGCAGAAGTCTGATGAAGTCCATGCAAAGTCTTCTGAAAGTGCTAGATCTTCTGTCTTGCTGTAATTAGACCAGTCAGGAACCTCCTTTGAGCACTCTGTGACGAAGCCTTCTCACTGGCGTACTTGTAGACGTTGTGGAAACACGACAATCTTGAATAAGAGGTCAGCCCCTTAGAAGTGTGGTTCTGTGCCCTTGCAGCTCCCAGGTCTGGACACTCTCACATGAACTCTCTCTTCTTTTGTTCTCTCCCTTGGATCTCACCAAGGAACTGTTGGGACAGAGAAAAAAAGTGTTTTACTTTTGGCATTTCAGCTCTCCCACCAACGCTCTCTTTATTGGCCCTCACCAAGCACTGGCAGCTGGCAGGTCCCATGTCATTGGAGCAGTGGATGCATTGCGGGATTGAGTCCAAACTTTAACACAGAGTGGGCAAAGCACAGCCTTTGAGCTGCATGTGGTCCCCAGGACCCCCCAGGGGCAAAACATTTTTTTGATTCTATGATTCTATGAAATGATGTGTAAAACAGGATTTTATTTTTTAAAAAGGCCTTTCGTGAGCCTACAACATGGCTAAATGTCTACCATGTTCCCTAGAGGCATTTGGGACAAGCAAGCCTCTCAATTGACATCCCCTTGTTGTGGGAGAGAGGCTTGTGTACCCTACTGATGTTTTGAGCTATGCTGGCAGTGGCATAATAGCCACTGGTAGGGTCTCCCATGCCAGACAGGTCAAAACCGAAGGGTCTGACAAAGAGCGTTAAAAGGCAGGATGGGCTCTCTAGCCTATGGCAACCATCCTAGGAGAAGGAAAACTCTAATCCCAAACCTGGGCAGATGGTGCTCGTCCAACCCTGTAAGGTCAACCATCTAAGAGAAGGAAACTCTAATCAAACCTACGACCCGAGGACCTTGCTGCTACTGTCCATGCTTGCAAGGCCACGGCAGATGAACCTTTGGTTTAAAGGGTGAGGCCAATTCTGTGCACGCTGTGCTCCACCAGAAAAATCCATTGCACAGGCTCGAAGGACAAATCCAATTCCGAAAAAGCTCTGTAGCGATAGGCGAGGGACGAAACCAGCAGGTGTAAAGATGCACTGGAAGCCGCAGACCCAACCCTGCATGAGGCTGACCCGAGGGATGACAGTCTTGTTTGGCAGCATCCTGAATGACCAAGAAGCCTTATATATATTTTTGTAGAGGTGGATCTGGCCCTCCATGTTCTTCTGGGATTAGACTTGCCAGGTGTTCTTTATAGTAAGGGATGCCCCTTATTTGAGGGTCAGAAAGCTTGTCCCTTGTAACATTGGCAGATGTCCCTTACTAAAAGGGTGTTCCCTATTTGATGGCTGGAAAGCCTTTTAAAATAAACTGAACAAGATGTCCCCAAATCCCATATTTTTGGTATGGGCTCTTTATAAAGACAGAAATATGTGCATTATGTAATTTATGAATGTGGACAATTATTAATTTTGCAGAGAAAGATAAGTTAACAGAAATCAATACAGTCATACTCCCATATCTATGGAACCAATATATGCAGTTTCAGTTTTCCACAGGACACAACTTATGGAACACCTACCATACAGTTGTGCTGGAAAATGCCTAAAGAGGTGTCCTCTCTAGGCATTTTCGAGGTTCTACAATGAAACTCTATGGTATGTTTTTACCAAAAGTCCTGTATTTTAATAGGATTCTCTTTTATCCTGGGTTTCTAGTATCTGGGAACCAAACTCCTGCAGATACGGGGGTCCAACTGTATTTTTGTTTGGTATTTAGGTAGAACACAAGCTTGTTAATGCTGCCGAACAAGACTGTCATCTCCCGGGTCAGGCTTGAGCGACCAATGTCCTGAACCGCCTGCATGCAGGGTTGGGTCTGCGGCTTCCAGTGCATCTTTACACCTGCTGGTTTCATCCCTCGCCTATCGCTACAGAGCTTTTTCGGAATTGGATTTGTCCTTCAAGCCTGTGCAATGGATTTTTCTGGTGGAGCACAGTGTGCACAGAACTGGCCTCACCCTTTAAACCAAAGGTTCATCTGCTGTGGCCTTGCAAGCATGGATGGTAGCAGCGAGGTCCTCGGGTTATAGGTTTGATTAGAGTTTCCTTCTCTTAGATGGTTGACCTTACAGGGTTGGACGAGCACCATCTGCCCGGGTTTGGGATTAGAGTTTTCCTTCTCCTAGGACGGTTGCCATAAGGCTAGAGAACCCATCCTGCCCTTTGACGCTCTTTGTCAGACCCTTCAGTTTTGACCTGTCTGGCATGGGAGACCCTACCAGTGGCTATTATGCCACTGCCAGCATAGCTCAAAACATCATTAGGGTACGCAAGCCTCTCTCCCACGACAAGGGGGCGTCAATGGAGAGGACAAGCTTGTTAATAGCACTTTCTTTTATTGCTAGCTCTATATGTCATGAATTTCAACTGTCCCTTATGGCTATTTTCAAAACCTGGCCACACTACCTGGGGGATTTATGCAACCTATTAGCCACCCACAGTTGCCTTTGCTGATTTAAAACAACTGTCCAAGATGGTGGATGCTATCCTTCAAGATAGATCCAGTGCCTTGGATAGGTCTTATTAACTTCAGATTAAAACCAGAATCCTGTTGGTTAGTCCTACCTATTGAATCAATTGTTCAATGGTGAGTCAACACATAAGTAAACTCAGTTGATTTAATAGCTCTACTCAAGTTAGGTGTAACAAGAGGATTTAGACTTAAATGTTTATATAACCCTGCCAACTCTAGGTAACTCTTCAATGGACAGTAAAAGCCATCAGAGTTTGTTTCAGTAAGCAAACTTTGGTCAACACTGCCAATTTCAGAAGTATATTTAGCTCTTGCTGTATAATACAGAAAAGAGGCCATTGGCTCACAGGAGAGCTGTAGCAACATTATCTTCTACCTCACATTTAAGAAGACAACATATTTCCTGCATGACACAGAGTCAGAAATGGTTTCACAGACTAAACAAGTTCAAGATTCATTTGTTCTATGGAGGAATCCTCATTTCAAAGCTGGATTTCCCAATACGGCAATTGACGTGCCCTTGTGGCTTTCTAGAGGCAGCCATGTTGGTGGTTAAAGAAAGATCCTAGTGGTAATACTAACACTTGAATCAGGGCTGCAGAGAAACCCACTGAGAAACATTGGGTAAGTCACACTCTCTCAGCCTCAGAGGAAGGTGGCAGCAAGTCTCTTCCAAATAAACCTTGCCAAGAAGACAAGGACCGGTATGATGTAGTGGTTTGAGTGTTGGGCTACTGCTCTCAGAGAGTGGGCTTTGAATCCCTACTTGGTCGTGGAAGCCTTCTGGATGATTTACATGAGGGCTTTTCTACACAAGGGATCCCCCCCCCCAAATATGGGCCAATAAGTCAGCACAATGTGCAGCCTTATCCCTGAATCTGGTGTGATAAGGCCATATGATGTACGGCCCTATCGGAACCAAACGTGGGGTATACCACCTTTAACCTGGGTTTTAAAATCTCAGTTTGCTTGGAACTTCAGTGTTTCCTGTAGTGAGAACAATGGATCAGACCTGGATTCAGGGTGGGGAGGCAGGATAGACTGCTGCCTGGCAGGTGCCACCATTTTCCTCAATGTTCGGGCCAGTTCCTGGCCTGCAGTGGAGAAGAAAGGCTTTGCCCTCCTCAGCACCACTGCTGCACAGTCACTCACTCTGAGGCAAATGAGGTGCATAGCCATGTGATCCTGGTGCCTCGTTTGCCCCAGAGCAAGCAATAGTGTGCCAGTGGTGGCGGTGGCACAAAGGAGGGAAAAACTTTCCCATCACTGTTCTGGGCCGGGAACTGGCCTGGACATTGAGGAAAATGCCAGCGCCTGCCAGGCAGCAATCTGTCCTGGCTCTGCCAGGTTGCTGATGGAGAAAGGTAGCAGTGGCAGACCCAAGCAACATGCAGATGCGGGGACACATGTAGAAAATCTGCCTGATGTCCCTGTGGACTTATAGGTAGCAGGGCTGCTCCAGGGCAGCTCTGGGGTAAAACATTTGGGGAGTCCATTCAGAGTTTTATCCCTGGTGTAGAGAAGCCCTCAGTATCACAGGAAGGCAATGCCAAACCTTCTCGGAACAGAAAACCCCATGATAGCATTGCCATAAGGTGACTTTGGGCTTGTCTATGGCCTCATCTGTATGAGGCAAAATAATAATAATCCCAGATTGCTCTGCAGTAATGGCAAATTGCAGCAGCTGCGATTTGTCTTAATGGTTTTTTTGGCAGGAATAAGCATTGCATGCCTGCAAATCAAGATGACGGCCACGAGCAAATTACTCACGTTTTAACTTATCAGAATTTGCCACCCCTGAACTTTTTTTTTTTTAAAAAATCCTATGTGCGATAGAGCAATATTTCATCTTTACTAAAAAGAAAAAAATACACCTCATTTTATCGCCTTAGCACTTGCTTGCTAAGGTGAAAATTCAAATGGCGGCTGCAGGTACGTGCCTTGTTAGCAAGACCTGCCCCTGATGCTCACCAGGCCAATCAGCTTTGTGTTTCTGCTCATATGAGAAAGCAATTCAAAGTGAATTGCTTGTCCCAACAAGCAGGAATGTGCATTCCCTTTGCTGTTTTTTTTTAAACTCTGGGAAAACCCACAAAGGCTTTTCCTTTGGTGTTTTTGCCCCCCCCCCTTCTGAATACAGTGAAATTATTCAGGATCCATTAAGAGAGATAGGATTCTCCTCACATTCTGTGAGTAATATTTTCACTGTGAGGACAACCCCTATGTTGTGAAAATATTCCTCGTAGAATTCACAGAGAATATGATCTGTCTGAACATGATTCACAATATTTGGAGGGAGGGGGCTAAAAACTCGACAAACTGTTCAGTAAAAGGATTCGTGGTTTCCCCCTGAAGCTTCCTGCAAAATGCACATAGATGCACATTTTCAGATGTGTGGCTGTCCAAATTTGCATCGCTGCGCATTTTTGTTCAATCGCCCTTTATGACTGTGCCCACTCAATCCGAATGAATGCAAATGGATGTGAATAGATGTGGAAATGTGAAGACAAATCAACTTCACTTCAACTTCAATGGGTGAAAATGTGCATCCCCTCACAGCAAACAGTTGCATCTAGGCAAACCCTTGGTTGCTTATAACAACACGAATAAGCTTTTGAAGCGTCACAGTTTTGAAGCCTCACAAAGTGATGGTGTTTTGGTCCTGGCAGTGTTTACGTTCTGCGTTCTGTTTTAGAAATGGGGGTATAGACAAATAGTGACCCCTCCACCCTGGATGAAAGATGAGTGAGAAAAAAAGGCAACAAAATTGTGGCTTTATCGTCCAAAGTTGCAAAGCAGCCAGCCCTCTCAGAGAACTATTTTAGCCTCTATCCAGTTTTGAACCAAGGGCCACTAGTTTGGTATTACTGTAGGTATTACCATAGAATGGATGTTGTCTTGTTTCCTGCGGCTGGCTGGCCATCTATCGGGAATGATTTGATTGTGTATTCCTGCATGGCAGAGGGTTGGACTGGATGGCCCTTGAGGTCTCTTCCAACTCTATGATTCTATAGCTCTTCGCTGCTAGTTTGGGCTTACAAAATCAAAGAAACAACTGCAAAATTTAAGGTTGTACTCCTCAACGTACTTTTTAAAAAAATCAGTCAAAACCTGCTGCTCCAGAAATGACAAAGATTTCAGGTGTCACCAGGAGGGTCACATCAGTGTTTTTCAGTGTGACAATGAGACGATTCCTACAGAGCAGAGGGGATTAAAGTGTGCCCCTTCGGGCCACATACGCCCTCACCCCCCCGTGGCTGTGTTTGTGGCCAGATTTCCCCAGAAAGCCCCTTTTATGTTCCCCTAAAAGGCGATTGCTTACATTGGAGGCCTCCAGGGCCCTTTCATGCTACATAATTATAAAACTATGATTCCACTTTTAACTGTCATGGTTCCATCTGATGGAATCCTGGGGTTTGAAGTTTGGGAGGAGTACTTGGAATTCTCAGCCAGAGCGCAATAGTGCCTCCCCAGGCTGCAAACCCCAGGATCATAGAATCATAGAATTGCAGAGTTGGAAGAGACCACGAGGGCCATCCAGTCCAACCCCCCTGCCACGCAGGAAATCTTGATCAAAGCATCCCCGACAGATGGCCATCCAGCCTCTGTTTAAAGACCTCCAAGGAAGGAGACCCCACCACACTCCGAGGGAGTGTGTTCCACTGCCGAACAGCTCTTACTGTCAGAAAGTTCCTCCTCATGTTGAGGTGGAATCTCTGTTCCTGGAGCTTGCACCCATTGCTCCGTGTTCCAGTCTCTGGAGCAGCAGAAAACAAGCCTGCTCCATCCTCAGCGTGGATGTCATATAGGATGCAGCCATCACAGTTACAGTGAAAGAAGAGAGATTTATCAGTTGCAGGGGAAGATACCAAAAAATTGTGTTCCCAACCACGTCGGAAGTTTGCTAGAAGAACAGAAAGGGTGGCCTTGCCAGACACCGTATCCTTCAGCCATTCCCGGGGCATAGCGCTGCTGCGGATGAGGCTTCCCATTTCATTGATGCGGACAAGCCACAAATAAAAAGGGCTGTCTTACTGACACCCCGGGAATGCTGGAGGATGTCATCATCCGGTAAGGTTGCTCCTTCCTGTTCTTCCAGTGATCTTCGGATGTAGTTTTTGCCACATCTGATAATCTCCAAGGTTGCCAGATTTCAGGGCTCAGCCCCGAGTCTCCAGTTTTCGCAGGCCATCTCCAGGCAGGAGACATGAGTGCAAATCCTCCAGTTTTGGTAGTCTCAACTCCAGGCAAGAGGAAAGGGCTCTGTGCACATCTCCAGTTCAGCTACAGAGTAGCAGCTTGCTACATTTTTGCAAAGCTTCATTGATTTATTGCTGCAACTTGCAGTTCTCTCCAGGGGATCTTTGTATTTACTCAGGTGTTGTCTAGATCAGGGCTTCTTAAACTTGTCCCACTCACGACCCCTTTTCGCCTGAGAAATTTTTATGCAACCCTGGGTATATAGGTATAGAAAATAGGTATACAGAAACCGTTTACTGTTGCCAAATTTTTCGCGACTCCCACATTCAGTTATGGGACCCCATATGGGGTCATGACCCACAGTTTAAGAAGCTTTGGTCTAGATGGTGAAAATACTTCTCATAGAATTTGCAGGGAATACCCTTTTTTCCCAACAAGATCCCATTAAAAAATAATGTATAGAAATGCGCATTACTGCCTGTTTGGATATCAGATTCAAATCACAGTGCATTCTCGGAAAGGAGCAGAAATGGAAATCTGATTGGTCGGAGGTACACAGGGGGCAGGCTTGCCAGCCAGGAGCACCATTTTGGAGTTTCACAGTAGCGTTCGTGCACTTTTTTGCTGTGCCAAGGTGACCAAACTGCTGTTTTAAGTGGGAGATCACACTTGCGCATCCTTAATTTACCTTTTTAAAGAAAAAAAAATACTGTGCAGCAGCAGCAACTTGCAGAGAATAATAATGAGAATAATATAATAATAATAATAATAATAATAATAAACTCATGACTACCATCTTGATTTGTGGGCATGGTTGCATGTGAACGTCAAAGATGGATAGCTTTGCATACCAGCAATTTTGCTAAAAACAAACAAACATGGAGACAAATGAATGCAGCTGCAGATTTGCATTAATGTGCAGCAATCAACATTATATTGCCTCATTTAGACAACACCTTAGTTTTCTCCTTCCCTCCTAATGTTTGCAGTGCCAGGGCTTACCCTCTGCTCTGCCTGGCACACACTTTCTGTCTTAATTGCCAAACAAGAAAATGTGCTTGCTTCCCCCAACACCTGTCTTTGGAATCATAAGCTGTGAGTGACTGTGGTTTGTACTTAATGGGTAACATTTAATGACACAGTCAGAGGTCATCCCTATGCCTCATACTTTGACCTGGAACCTCAGGGCTTGGGATGATCATGAACTGGCAGCCCTAAAGTGGGATCATAGTGCTACAATGGTACAGTGTGGAAGAGCCCCAGGAGTGGAAATGCAGCTTTTAAATAGGCTGCAAAGACCCTCTGCACAGTGTAACATTAAAAAAATTACCTTTTCTTCTTCAGGTGGAAGTGGATTTACAGCCAATTAGTTGTTTTGTTTTGTGTTTTGGTCTTTTTGTTACTCAGTGCTTCTTCTAGAGGAAGAGAACTGGCCCACGGAAGAAAACTGGCCCCTGGATCTCTTGTAGTAGCCCACCCCAATGACAAAAGCAGCACTGCTTTCCATTTTATGAAGGGTTTGAACTGATTTTCAGACTTGACTTTCTGCCCACCCCCTTCCAGCTCCTCCTCCGAGCCCTGGGCTCAGACCACAAAAAACCATGATTAATGCGCAGATGATGAAGCCACGCTGAGAACATTTTGCACGATGGAAAGACTGGAATTTATGCTGACTGGGCATCCACTATGGAGCCTTACCACATTGTTTTTACGGCCTGTGGACGTTTATCCAGCTGTGGTTTATTTTCTGCCAGATAGATGCCTCACTATGGCTCAAGAACTCACTATGGCTCTTCTTAGGAGAGGAGGTGAAAATAAAATGGCAACAGACATAAAGACCATTCTGTAAATCAAGGCATTGGCAACTGGCAGGAAATGGGTGGTTGAGGTATACATATGGACCTCCTCTTTGGGCAAGACTCCCCCCCCCTGCCAGTCAATAAAAAAGAATTTTCTGGTTTGCTTCCTGTTTTTTTGGGTGTGTGTGTGTGTGTGAAAGGCCTTCCCTGGGCTTAAAACAGCCCAGGGAGGGGGCAGAAATGTCAAAGTTGCTCCATACCACCTATATAGTTAAAACAAAAATCAGACGGGGCAGTTCTGATTAATCCTCTTTTGTTCCATTTTTTCCCAGCTGCTTTTACAATGTCCCAGCTTCTCTCCTCTCTTCCCATTGTCTCCCTTCATCCTCAACTTATTTCAATTGCTGCAAGCTAAATTCAAAGTGCAAAAGTAGGTTACACTCCATTTACTCAGCGGGGGGGGGGGAGAGAGAGGAGAGAAAGGGGCAGAATCTGGCCCTTTCCAATAGACTCACAGAATCATAGAGTTGGAAGAGACCCCAAGGGCCATCCAGTCTAACCCCCTGCCCTGCAGGCACACACAGTCAAAGCATTCCCAACTGATGGCCATGCAGCATCTGCTTAAAAACCTCCAAAGAAGGAGATTCCACCACACTCTGAGGCAGTGTATTCCACTGTTCCACTGCTCCTAATGTCAGGAAGTTCTTCCTAATGTTTAGGTGGAATCTCTTTTTCTGTAGTTCGAATCCATTGCTCCATGTCCTAGTCTCTGGAGCAGCAGAAAACAAGCTTGCTCCATCCTCAGGATGACATCCCTTCAAATATTTAAACATGCCTATCATGTCCCCTCTCAACCTTCTCTTCCCCAGGCTAAACATACCCAGCTCCCTAAGCCACTCCTCATAGGACATGGCTTCAGATTTTATCATTTTGGTTGCCCTCTTCCGGACACAGTCCAGCTTGACACAGGGAAACACAAATGGCTGCCCCCTCTCCTAACTTGCATGCACTTCCCCACTCATAACGTCTGCCAACTTGATCATACTCTTATGTTGTTTGGCCGCACATGTCCCAGTTATCATCTATGAAAATTTAAAAGCAGGTGAAAAAGTGTCATGACAGAGGGTTAATAGGATTTACACTGGCGTAATCTCTGATTAGGCCAGTGCAACTCTCCAAGTGGCGTCCAGCCTAACTTTCCAGGCTCTGACCCCGAGTACCATACCCTTCAGTGGTCCAGATTAATCCGCAGTCATCATACTTTTTCACTTGCTTTTAAAATGTCCCGGTTTCACTCTCCTCCATCCACTTCCCCCTTTGTCCTAAGCTTGCTTCACTTGCTGTAAACTGAGTTCAAAGTGTAAAAGTGGTTCTCACTCCGTGAACTCAGCAGTGCAGGGAGGAGAGAAGGAGGATGGAATCTTACCCTTCCCAGAAGGCTCAGGCAAAAGCAAACATTTGCCAGTTTGTCTGTTCTTCCTCATTAATGGCTTTTGCCATCTTGACCACACTCTGATGTTGCTTGGCCACAAGTGTTTCGGTTTTCATCTGTCAAACATTGGAGAGCGAGCAGAGAAAGCCATGACAAATTGGCTGTGTACTTCAATAAGGGTCTCTCTCCCCTCCCCTCATCCTAAATACATCCATCCTGCTGTTTATGAGGAGGCAACACTGCTACGTTCAGAGCATCTGTCCATGAGCAACAGCAGAAAGAGCATCAACACTTTGTATTGATCCAGCACTGCAGGGAGCTGTCGATCAAGAACAAAAGCACCTGCTTTCTTCACAGCTGTTTAGGAATGACAGTACCTTGCAGGGTTGCTGTCAAAACAAACTGAAAATGCATTGATAAGGGACTTTTCTAGTCACTGCACAAGAATAACATGAAACCAGCAATGCGAAAGGGATCTAGGAGTCCTAGTAGACCACAAGTTGAACATGAGCCAACAGTGTGATGTGGCAGCTAAAAAGGCCAATGCGATTTTGGGCTGCATCAATAGAAGTATAGTGTTTAGATTAAGGGAAGTAATAGTGCCACTCTATTCTGCCTTGGTCAGACCTCATTTAGAATACTGTGTCCAGTTCTGGGCACCACAATTCAAAAAGGATATTGACAAATTGGAGCGTGTCCAGAGAAGGGCAACTAAAATGGTGAAAGGTCTGGAAACAATGCCTTATGAGGAGAGACTTAGGGAGCTGGGTATGTTTAGCCTGGAAAAAAGACGGTTAAGAGGCGATATGATAGCCCTGTTTAAGTATTTGAGGGGATGTCACGCTGAGGATGGAGCAGGCTTGTTTTCTGCTGCTCCAGAGACTGGAACGCGGAGCAATGGATGCAAGCTCCAGGAGCAGAGATTCCACCTCAACATGAGGAGGAACTTTTTGACAGTAAGAGCTGTTCGGCAGTGGAACACACTCCCTCGGAGCGTGGTGGGGTCTCCTTCCTTGGAGGTCTTTAAACAGAGGCTGGATTGCCATCTGTCGGGGATGCTTTGATCAAGATTTCCTGCGTGGCAGGGGGGTTGGACTGGATGGCCCTTGTGGTCTCTTCCAACTCTGCAATTCTATGATTCTATGATTCTATGAAAAGAAATGTCCCATAGTCCAGTAGTCAGAATAATTTAGGACCCCAAAACCCAGGTCTCTGTTCCACCCAAAGCTTCATCAGCTAGCTAAGTTTTTTTTAAAGGCAAGAAGAACCGAAAGATGCAATCCTGTACCCGTTTACTAGGAAGTTAAGTCCCTTGAGCTCAATGGGGCTTTCTTACAAGTAGTCATGCATGGGATTGGGATGTAAGAAGGAATGTTGTGACATGAGTACCAAATAATCCTTGCAGATACAGGGAAGGTCCTGATCCGTGTTGCCCTGAATGTCTCCTCTGATAATGGAGGAAGCCAGGAGAAGAGTTTTCCCAGGGGGCTTCTCCTGTTTCATTATTTACTTGTCCTGTTGCATTATCTGTAGAAAAAGGGTGGGGATACTTTGACCTCCAGAAGTTTTGGACTATAGCTACCATCACCACCACTACCACCACAATGCCTTTTCCCCAGGTGACTTCCAACAGTTAAAATAGATTAAAATTAAGTGTACAAAAGTGATAAGAGAGCCAGCATGGTGTAGAGGTGTGAACGTTGGACTAGGACACTGGGGGACCAGGGTTCAAATCCCTGCTTAGCCACGGAAACCCACTGGGTGACCTTAGGCAAGTCACACTCTCTCAGCCTTAGAGGGTGGCAAAGTCAAACCTCCCGCTGAACAAATTTTGCCAAGAAAACCCTGTGATAGGTTTGTCTTAGGGTCACCATAAGTTGGAAATAACATGATGGCACACAACAACAAAAAAGTGAAAAAGTAACTAAATTATCATAAATTAAAATCAGTTAAAGCAAGTTAAAAAGAAAAACAACAAATAAAGCTCCAGCACATTATACAAGGCTAATTCCCCTGCAAAATCAATGCTCAAAACTCCTTCTTCTTCTTTGTCTTAGAATCATAGATCATAGAATCATGGAGTTGGAAGAGACCACAAGGGCCATCCAGTCCAACCCCCTACCATACAGGAATACACAATCAAAGCATTCCCAAGAGATGGCGACCCAGCCTCTGCTTAAAACCTCCAAAGAAGGAGACTCCACCACACTCTGTGAGTTAGTAACACGTGGGCTAGACAATGCAACTGATAGGTGGATTTTCAATTGGTTGACCAAAGGTAGTCATCAATGGCTCCTCTTTATCCTGGAGAGAAGTGACTAGTGATGTGCCGCAGGGTCCTGTCCTGAGCCCAGTGCTATTCAACATCTTTATCAATAACTTGATGAGTGAATAGAGGGCGTTCTTATCAAGTTTGCAGATGACACCAAATTAGGAGGGGTAGCTAATACCCCAGAGGATAGGATCAGCATTCAAAACAACCTTAACAGATTATAAAGCTGGGCCAAAACTAACAAAATGAAGTTCAACAGGTAGAAATGTAGGATACTCCACTTGGGCAGTAAAAATGTAATGCACAGATATAGAATGGGTGACCCCTGGCTTGATGGCAGTACATGTGAAAGGGATCTAGAAGTCTTAGTGGACCGCAAGCTGAACATGAGTCAGCAGTGTGATGCGGCAGCTAAAAAAGCCAATGTGATTCTAGGCTACATCAATAGGAGTATAGTGTCTAGATCAAGTGAAGTAATAGTGCCACTCTATTCTGCTTTGGTCAGACCTCACCTGGAACACTGTGTCTAGTTCTGGGCACCACAATTCAAGAAGGATATTGAGAAGCTGGAGTGTGTCCAGAGGAGGGCGAGCAAAATGGTAAAAGGTCTGGAAGCCATGCCCTATGGGGAGTGGCTTAGGGAGCTGGGCATGTTTAGTCTGGAGAAGAGAAGGTTAAGAGGGGACATGATAGCCATGTTTAAATATTTGAAGGGATGTCATACTGAGGATGGAGCAAGCTTGTTTTCTGCTGCTCCAGAGACTAGGGACATTTTCAGACATGTCTTACTGTGCAAGAAGACTCCGGGAGATTTACGAGGCTATCCTGCAGCAGGGAGTCCTTTTCGGACGCCGCTGTCCCTCTTGCGGCATCGTCCATGACAGTTCCGGGTTCCATCTACAGCAACCATGCCATTTTTACTCACGGACGTTGTCCGTGATTAAAAAATGGTACGGTTGCTGTAGATGGGACCCAGAGCTGTCACGGACGATGCCTCGAGAGGGATGGCGGCATCTTAAAAGGACCCCCTGCCTCAGGATAGCTGCGTACCTCTCCCGGAGTCTTCTTGCGTGGTAAGATGTGTCTGAAAATGTCCTAGGTCACAGAGCAATGGGTTCAAACTACAGGAAAAAAGATTCCACCTAAATATTAGAAAGAACTTTCTGACAGTAAGAGCTGTCCGGAAGTGGAATGCACTGCCTTGTAGTGTGGTGGAGTCTCCTTCCGTGGAGGCTTTAAAACAGAGGCTGGATGGCCATCTGTTGGGAATGCTTTGATTGTGTATTCTTGCATGGCAGGGTGTTAGACTAGATGGCTCTTGTGGTCTATTCACACTCTATGATTCTATGATTCTACCTCCAGCTCTCCTTCTGCTGGACTTCTTTCATGGCAAGGTCAGCCACTGCCGCACATACCAAAGGCAGGTAAAAATAAGCAGGGAGAGAGGGTCAGTCCTGCCCAAAGAATGATTCACTATGAACGTAGGAACCCGTTTGCTAGTAGGTCACCGACATGGCACGGCACGTGGCCAGGAAGTGGGGCAGAAGAGGGGAGGGCAGATGGACCTCCATCTGTGTCAGCCCTCAAAGGGAACAGCTTTGCCCAGTTTGCTGGCATGACTCATGTTCTGAGATCTGCTTCAAAATATATCCATGAGGGCCTACTGCGCAAGCAAATTCAGTCACAAGTCAAGGAATCACGCAGTCCTGGTTTACTGCAGGCTCCATTTCAATACAGTCATATTTTAGTTGGTGTCTGTTGTACAATAAAGGAGACTGCGAATCACAGCTTGCAGCCCACAGCATAAACTTTTATCCACACTGAACCACGATCCCCGCTCCCCCAGCAAGTACAACGGCCAGATTCCTGCTGATTCCTGACACACATGTAAGTTCCTTTACAGGATTGGTTGCACATTTTGTCTGGTACAGAACTCCTGCATTCATTTCAAGATTGTGGAAACAGAGATGTGTATGCACATAGTTGCATGTTGTGCATGATGCTCATTGCAAATGAATGCATGGGTACAGATGGGTACAATGTGTCCATCTGGTTGCATATTTCGTTGCCTGTTTGCTGTCTTATTTCAGCGGCACAGTGTTGTCCACAGGCACCAGCAGCTCTTACCTACTACACATCATTGATGAAATGGCCTCAGTTCAGTGGCTAACAGGACAATTCAGTGATCCATGCACAAATGAAAATCTCAACTCAGTGATGTTTACATCAGCATGCCGCCCATTCTTATTGGCTCATTGCATTTGTAGAGCCAAAATTGGTGGTGGTGGTTATGAGCTTTCAAATCGACTCCAATCTCTGGGGCTTCCTGGCAAGATTTGTTCAGAGGAGGTTTACCTTTGCCTTCCTTTGAGGCTGAGGGAGGGTGACTTTCCCAAAGTCACCCAGTAGATGTCTGAACCCTGGTCTCCTAGACCAACAAAAACTACTACAACTTGCTGGTTTTCCTCTTGACGCTGACTAAGGCAGCTGCCACACTGCAAAAATAATGCAGTTTGACCCTGCTTTAACTACCATGGCTCCAGCCTATGGAGTCCTGGGATTTGTAGTTTGTTGCGGCACCAGAACTCTTTGCCAGAGAAGGCTAAATCTCTCACAAAAGTACAAATACCAGAATTCCATAGCATTGAAACACCACCCAAGAGTGCACAATTCCACTTCCTCTCAACTTACCGCCTTGCTGTCAGTTTATTTCATAATCTCAACTCTGCAGGATCAGTATAGTGTAACCTGCCATCCTCTCATCCTATTCCTCTATCTTCAATAGCCTTGTGTGATTGTCTGAAGCCTGAGTGGTTGCATGAATGCTGTTACTGTTAATTTTCAATAAAGACCATTTAATTGTACATTTTGTCTTAGAGTTTCCTCTGTTATTACCAGTATACATAGGTTAAAAGATCCTGCCGTTGCCTGACCTCTTGCTGCTATATTTGAGCTAATTAATATTCCTCATAATAATTTCAGACACTAGTGGGATCCTCACAGACCCCACAGAATTCGGGTAAGAAATCGTTGGACCTAGAAGGTTCCCGAAAAGGCAATTCATGTAGTTTGGGGGACATAAAAAGGTTGGTCTGTGGATTCAGGTGTCGAGGGCTGCATAAAACCTCTTTGGTGGGCAACATGTCGCCCCAGGGCCAGATTTCCCCACCCTTCATGAAAAATGGAAATTGCTGTTTATTTGAAATCATGGAATCCTCCCTTGTTTTTTTCTCCTGAAAGAGCGATTGCTCTCTGCAGGCTGCTTAGAATTTGCCATAATGCTGAAGCAATGCAGTAACTTCTAGGAATAATGAGGCTGCAAGATCTCTTGCGGTTCTCCTTTAAAAGCTGGATGGAGGATCCAGGTCCACCCAGAGCAGAAATAATGCAGCTACTGCCATGCTGCAAAAATAATGCAGCTTGTCACTGCTCTAACGGCCATGGCACAATGCTATGGGATTTTGGGATTTGTAGTCTTGTGAGATATTTTGCCTTCTCTGACAGAGAGCTCTGGTGCCACAATAAACTACAAATCCCAGGATTCCATAATATGGAGCCATAATAGTCAAAGTGGTGTCAAACTGTGTTACCTGAATTGCATGGGGTCCGTGGGGATCCCACTAGTGTCCAAACTCTAATGTGGGGAATTTTAATTAGTTCAAAATGGCAGCAAGAGGCTGGGGAACAGCAGGATTTTTTGACCTATGTATACCAGTAGTAACTGGGGAGGCTCCAAGCCAGGGGATGAAATAAAAATGTTTTTTATTGAAAAATAACAAAGGAACACACACATGTATGTTTCATGTAGTCACACAAGGCTATCAAAGAAAGTAGGAAGTATTGAGCTAGAGGAATAGATGAAGGGGATGGTGGGTAATACTGTACTGTTCTGAAAAGCAGAGATTCCGAGGATCATGCAGAAAACCAGCAGTGTGGAGTCCAGGAGAGAAGAGTGGTGAAAAAGACTGATGTGAAGTTTGAAGGAAGGGGATCTGTGCACACTTTGGTTTGTGTTTTGGGGCCATACTTATATTCGGTATTTCCTCTGAAGGGGTGAGTTTGAGTGGAATACAATGTCAGAGTTTCCCACAGTTGGACAATGGATTCTCCAGCTGTGTTAACAATTGCTAAAGGTTCAAACATTGAACTTGAGTGGTCTCGGGCAAACCTCTATTGTTTTAGGAAAAGGTGAGAGGAAGGACTGGTTTTGCAAGCAAGAGCACTCAGCTATCTTTCACTGGATTAGTGAGTGATTCACTTCCAGAGCTGCCCAGAAAGAATGACTACCGGTACATTATCTCCCTAACTAATCAGTTCATGGGGATTTAGCATAATTCTCACCTAGGTGTGTCTTTTAGAAATTTTCGCAGGCTATTGCCATAGGTTTTCCAAGCAAACCTTGGCTCCTTGTCTGGGAGGACCCTGGTCTACCTTTAACCACATGGAGTGACAATTATAAGCCAATATATGAAATACCACCAATTGATGAGTTATGAAAAGGTGGGAGCCAGTCAGGGCAGGTTACAATTGCATTATTTCTGCAATGTGTCCGCAGCCTCTCTGTTTGTTATGCTGGTATAAAGAGCAGGAGGGCCAGGGACAGAGCTGCGGTGGATTGGGGGAAGATAGCTTAAGAATGGAACTTGGTACAGTAGGCTCATGCCTGGTGCAAGGACTCCTGTTTTGCTCATTTTATTTAGCCTTCACCACACTGGTGCCTTCCTTCTGTGTTAGAGATTACACCCCCCATCATGCCCAACTGGCATGGCCAAATTAGCTGCGGTTGATGGCAGTTGGAGTTTGATGCCTATGGAGAGAACCACAGATTAGAGAAAATGGCTTTGAAGTGGGTGTTGGGAGATGGAGTTGGATTACTCCTCCCATCAGGCCCTGGCTAGCATGGTCAATGGTGAAGGATGATGGGGAGTATATTCCAACAAGGTCTGGAGGTCACAAGTGCCCCACACAGGTTGAAAGAGGTCGCTGGCAGGAAGGTGAACTAGAAGACCCACAAAGTCCTGCCCAAATCTATAATTTTGTGATTCTATGGAAATTTTAAAACGTTGATTTTCAAGAGAAAACCATTTTAAGGAAACATGCTAATAATGTGAGAAAAAAATTAGGCACTGTAAAAAACGCACTGAAAGAAAGCCAGTTATGAAAATAACACAACATCCATTTAAAACCATTTTAAAGACAAGCTCACAACTCAAAGAAATGAAGGCTAAGGAGAAAATTTTTAAAATGATGTGTGGGGTTGATTGTATTGGAGCTATTCATCATAATCATGTCATGTCATGTCATGTCATCATCGTTATCACCATCAATTTGATTGACACCCTCAGGGCCGGTTTAAGGAATTTTGGGGGCCCCTGCAACACTTTATTTTGGGGGCCCCATATGGGCCAGTTTAAGGGATTTTGGGGGCCCCATATGGGTACGACCCATCAGTCATCTCCCGCCCAGCACACAAGCTCCCCACATAAAATGCCCTCCCCAGAGCTCCCCCCGCGCCCCTTAGGCGGAGGCCCCGGGCACCTCACCATTGCTCTCTGCAGGTGGCTCAGCCGCAGGACGAAAGGGTTGGGGGCGGCGGTGGGGAGGCGTCTCCCGCTCCCCCTCCTCCTCTTCCTTTGAGGGCCCCCGACTCGAGCCGCTGCCTCCTCCTCCCCCCTCCATGCCTGGCCCTTCTTCCAGCCTGGGATTTCTCCCCAAGGCCAGAGCCAGGGCAGGGCGGGGAGATGGAGAGAGAGGGGGAGAAGGAGGGACAGCTGGGTGGGCGACGGGAAGGCGGCTGGCTGGAGGGACGCCCCAGCACTGGACCCTGGCGGGAGGGAGCCAGGATGCTGGAGGAAGGAGGAGGAGGAGGAGGAGGTGGGACCACTGCCGAGCTGAGGCGGGGGGGACGGGCTTTGGGTTGGAGGGAGTGGATGGAGGAGGAAGACTCATGGCCCCCTCGCCATGGCTGGGGCCCCCTGCCGTGGCTGCCCCCCCCTGATTTGGCAAACTGGTTAAACCGGCCCTGTACACCCTGATCCTTTTTAATAGGATACTGAAGAGGGAGCAAGCTTGTTTTCTGCTGCTCCAGAGACTAGGACACGGAGCAATAGGTTCAAACTACAGGAAAAGAGATTCCACCTAAACATTAGGAAGAACTTCCTGACAGTAAGAGCTCCTTGGCAGTGGAATCTGTTGCTGCCTCAGAGTGTGGTGGAGTCTCCCTCTTTGGCAGTTTTTAAACAGAAGCTGGATGGCCATCTGACAGGAATGATTTGATCATGATTCCTGCGTGGCAGGGGGTTGGACTGGATGGCCCTTGGGGTCTCTTCCAACTCTATGGTTCTATGATTCTATGATTCTTTGAATAAAAAATTTGCCAAAACATGTTGAACTACTTTTTGGTTGTGTAGGAACCTATCCCTACTTTTTCCATGTTAGTTCTGCCTCTGGTACCAAATTTTATGTTAAAGAGGTAATGCCCAAGAACACATCAAGTTCATTCACTGTGGTGATACAGCTATATCTAAAATCACAGATTACACATCTCAAAAATAGAAATCAGAGATGCCTTATCACAAATACAGTAAAGGGAATGCAAAATAGCAGTTGAAAACAACCCAGACACTTCCTCGTTCTCTGAATATTTGTACAAACAGATATGCTTTTACCATATCCATGCCTGAAACATGTCTGAAAGACAAGCATACAAAGGGATAGGCATTACTCTGTATTTCTTGCAGAGAAACTACATCAGGATTGCATAGTCTAAACCTCTGGATTTCAACACTGGTTGTGCTACTCAACCCAACTCTGTGCAATTGAATGCATGACCAAATGTGCAATTAAATGCACAACCCAATGTGCATGTGCATAAATACATCATCACACGTGCAACTCTGTTTTCACAACCTTTGACTGAATGTGGAGGTTCCACATTGTAAAAACAATGTCTGCATGCTTCTGTAGGGGAATTTAACACAGCAACAGGATTCTGGCAATTTTGTAATACCTATTTATCTATATAAAACACTTAGGTAGGTTTCCTTTCCCAGCGTGCTGATTGGCTGCTTAGGAAACATTTCCCCTCCCTCCTCTCCCTCCTTCAGCCAATCACCACTCACATGCAAATTCCCTCTCCACCTCACAATCCACTCCTGCCATTCAATCTGCATCGACACCCACAGCCTCACAAGGGCCCCTCCCTCCTCTCACTCCCTCAGCCAATCCCCACTCACATGCAAATTCCCTCTCCAATGATTATGGGCAAGAGGAGCATTACATCCAGGAAATGAGCAAATGCAGCCAAGGGCTGCCAGAGAGTGAAAAACTGCCTTGCTTTGCCATCCTCCTCCTGGGCATTGTGCCACTTGGAAAGGCTCCACCTCAGTGTCTGAGAGGTGAAATCAAGTCTCTTCCAATGCTTCCAAGGCTGATGGGCCACACCTGCCAGATCATGCTCTGCTCAGAGGATGGCCTTTCCCTTGGATTTGAATCAGGTTATTTCATCTCAGTGTTTTGGCAGAGACTCCCTCGGCTGCTCGGAGGGAATGAGCCAAACTCCCTCCAATTGACTCTGCTGAATGCTTTAAATTGAAGGGGATTATTAATTGAGTTTTTGAAAAGCTGCTATTCATGAGATGCAATGCAATTGTGTGGGTTTTTTTTAACAAAAACATATGGTGGTACAGCAGTGACTGGCTCTCATTTTTTTAATGCATAAAATAGCAGACCTTGGCTGATTGCTTTTAATTAGCCATTAGTGTCTAATCACCAGGCGTGCCATGCAATTAAGCATATACAGTCTTTCCAAACCAGTGTTCTCTCAGAACTGTTTCCCTCTGTGTGTGTGTGTGTTTAAGCATGAACTGCTTAGTAATTCATTGCCAGGAAGCTCCTCAGTCCATCTACCCTAGGGGTGCTCTCAGTGCTCCCCAAATCCCTCTGGAGTTGTTGCCCGAATTGCTTGGGGCATGTGGGGGCCCTCTAATGTCTGAATATTAATATGGGGAATATTTAATTAGCTCCAAATGGCAGTGAGAGACCAGGTAATGGCAGGATCTCTTGACCTATCTATACCAGTAGTAACAGAGGAGATTCTAAGCTGGAACATACAATTAAATGATTTTTATTGGAAATCAATGTAAACAGCATTCACACAAACATTCAGGCTTCAAGCACTCACACAAGGCTAATGAAGAAAGTAGGAAGTATTTGGATAGAGGAATAGAGAAGGGATTCTTGAGTGATACGATACCTCTCTGAGGAGCAGAGATTCCTGAAACAGAAGTTTCTCAGGCATGCATTCGGAGGGTCTCACAGCAAACTGGCAGCATGGTTGTAGGAAGAGGAACTGCAGACATTTTGGTTGTGTTTTAAGGTGATATTTATATCTGATAATTCCCCTGAAGGGATGGGGTTTTGAGTGGAATACAATGTTTCTTGAAGTTTCCCAGGACTAGACAAAGGGTGCTGCAGAAGAGTTAATGATTGTTAATGGTTGATGTATTAGGAACTGAATAGGAGCAGGCAAAGTCTATTGCTGGAGGGGAAGAGGAGAGGAAGGACCCATTTTGCAATCATCAAGGACTCTGCACTTGTTGAGTGGATTAGTGAATGACTCACCTCCAGCCATTAACTCTGAATCTGAGTATTTGTTTGGGGAATTTCCGAAGGCCCCTCCCTTGGTTGTATGTGACTCCAGCCTCAGTATTTGGGGGTCCCTGGTTTACCTGCTAGCCACATGGAAGGCCACATTAAGCCAAATTATTAAATAGTGCCAATTATTTGATATTCAAGATGGGGGCTATCAGGGTAGGCAACAGAGTGGGGGGGGGGTTGCCACATTTTTTGACACCCCTGGGCCATTTTAGGCCAAGGAGGAGTCTTCCAAAGCTGGAAGGAAACAGGAAGTGAGCTCCCAGTCACTTCCTGTTATGGGACTTTCTTGGACCTCAAATGGCCCAAAGGCATCCTGAAATGTGGTGAAAATGTCCCTGAACCCCTAGCGGCCATTCATATCAATTGGAGGAGATGGCAGTGGGGTGTGCAGCTCTCCAATGTCTCTGGGAGGGGGGCTGTTGCAGCCCCCTAGCCTTTGACAGTTGCTCACCCCAAGATTGCCCAAGATTGCCAAGAATACAAGACATCCATGATGCTCTGGAGCTTCAGGCATGATTCTTTCCTTGCTGTACCTGGAAATCCCTAGCTTCACATTCCTTTTTCTTGGTCATCCCCCAACTAAGACTAGCTGGACCTGGCCCTGCTTCACTTCCAAAATCAGAGAAGATTGGGAGTTGAGTTGAGATAGAAGCCTCCTGTCTTTCTTGGAGTGTGTTTTTCCTTCATCAGCCTTCCATAGGCTGATGGCCTCTAGAGGGGTTGGATTACAGATCCCAATGTCAGTGGCCATGCTGGTTGGGAGGGATTGTGGTCCAACATGTCTGGAAGGCAACAGGTTGGGAAAGGCTACCTTTCATGCTTGCACCATATAGGTTAAGTGGAACAAAATCTAGACTTTAAAGGAGGCCTTCAAGATGCTGAGCCTAAATGCCCTAAAGCCACCACATCCTGTCTGATCTTGGAAGCTAAGCAGGGTCAGCCCTGGTTAGTACTTGGATGAGAGACTGCCAATGAATACCAGGTGCTGTAGGCTGCATTTCAGAGGAAGGAACTGGGAAAAACACCACAGAATATTCCTTGCCTAAGCAAACCCTATGAATTTCATGGGGTCACCATAAGTTAACAAGCGGCTTTCCACAAACAACATGGTGTTATCTGCAGCTGTGGAACTCTAGCTTAGGTTCTTGCTTGCCTGCTTTTGAAAGAAGTAGCCTGTTGGATGCAATCTAATTGCGCAGTGCCAGCACATCAAAATTTACCTTCCCATCATTTCCAAAAACATGTTTGCCAGATATTGCTCAAAGGTATGTGTGCATGTGTTTCTATGTATGGTTGTGAAAACTGGACAGGGATGAAAGCTCACAGGAAGAGAATCAACTCCTTTGAAATGTAGTGGTGGAGGAAGTTCTACATATCCCATGGGTCCAAGAACAAATCAAGCCTGAAATCTCCCTTGAAGCTAAAGTGACTAAACTGAGGTGATCATGCTTTGGCCATATCACGAGAGGGCCCTGTGGACAGAGATGAATGACCAAGATGATCCAAGGTCTGGAACCCAACCTTGTGAGGAACAATGGAGTTTAGCTTGGGGAAGAGAAACATATGTTTAGCTTGGAAAAGAGAAGACTGAGAGATAATATGATAGCTATCTTTAAATATCTGAAGGGTTATCACATAGAAGATGGAGCCAGTTTGTTTTCTGCTGCTCCAAAGACTAGAACACGAACCAGTAGATTCAAATTAAAAGAAAAGAGATTCCACCTAAAACATTAGGAAGCACCTCTTGACTATAAGAGCTGTTTGACAGTGGAATGCACTACCTCAGAGTGTGGTGAAATCTCCGGAAATTATCACACTGCACTGTTATAGCACTATTATTCCACTTTAACTGCTATGGCTGCATCCTGTGGACTCCTGGGATTTTCAGTTTAGGGATGGACATTTAGAACTCTCAGCTAGAGAGCTCTTAGGTCTCACTAAACTACAAACCCCAGAATTAGACAAGAGGCAGCCACGGCAGTTAAAGTGAAATGATAGCACTATTACAGTGAAGTGTGATTAATCTTTGGAGATCTTTAAAGAGAAGTTGGGTGGGCATCTTTCAGGAATGCTTTAGTTGTGTCTTCTCACATAGCAGAGGGTTGGACTAGATAGCCCTTGTGGTCCCTTCCAACTGTAAGATTCTATGATATTTGATTTCAGTAGAAAATCTGATAATGCTTGGTAAAGTGGACGGCAGAAGGAAAGGAGAAAGACTGTCTTACAGGTAGATTGACTCAACCAAGGAAGCCATGGTTGTCCTGAATTTCCAAGACCTTGGCAGGACAGCTGATGAATGGATCTCTTGTAGGTCTTTAAAAAAACTTATATAATGGCACATTTATGACATGTGTGCATGGCAAGACATTCCTTTTGGGCAAGCAGTTGGATGTTTTGGGAAAGAAGCCAACTCAGCTCCCCACTGCCAATTTCTTTTTTTCCTGGCTGGAGGTTTACTAGAGCAACCGGGAGGTCAGAAGCCAGCAGAAGCCTCACAATATAACTTATCAGCTAAGAAAGGACCAGTGTGTGTGTGCAGGGTGTGTATGTGTTTATTGTATAAGGTGGAAAGAGATAGTTGGTGTGGAGAAGTACAGCTAGCAGCAGCAAAGAGGAGATAAGAGGCCCAGAAACTGGCTGGGATGATGTTTTGCCTAAGATACAAAGGAGTGTTAACACACACAGTTGGTGAGGGAGGCCATGGCCTATTGCTCCTTCCAATGGCAGCTGATGGCTTCCATCATGTCACTGTGGGTGGTAACTCTGCTCCTGGTTTTAATCCAAACTTTAAAGTGGAAAAGTAGTTTGCACTCCACTAACTCAGCAGGGGGAGAGGAGGGGAGGGATGGAGTTGTCTGTGAGTAAAATATGGTGCGGCTGCCTTCAATCATACACGGAAGTGACACGGACGATTCTGAGAGAGGGACGGCGTTGTCCAAAATGGACCCCCTGCTGCACAGTACTGTACCTCTCCCACAAGCTTGTTACGCAGTAAGCCTTGTCTGAAAAAGTCCTATGGCAAAGAGAAGCAGATTGCTCCACAGTAAAGGCAACTTGTAGCAGCTGCGATTTGTCTTAATTTTTTTTTTAGGTAGATCGCAGGCAGGCGAAACTATCCGCATTTGCTGTGCAAATGGGCATGCCTGCAAATCAAAATGGCAGCCATGAGTGAATTACTTGCGTTTTTACTTACCAATTTGCTGCTGCACAGTATTTTTTTTAAAAAAGAACTATTCTCAAGGTGCAATAGATCGATATTTCACCTTAACAGAAAAGCAACCCCCCAAATCCTCTTTTTATCGCATTAGCGCTCCCTCACTTAGGTGAAAAAAATATGATTCTGGGTGCTTCCCTTGTTAGCAAGCCCTGGCCCCTGCACTCATCCAGCCAATCAGCTTTCAGCTTCTGCTTGTATGGGAAAGGTGAATCAATTTGTGTTGCTTGTCCCACCAAGCAGGAATGTGCATTCCCCCCACTATTTTTTTAAAAAAAATCTGGGAAAAGCCATGAAAGTGTTTTCCTGCAGAATGTACGGCGTATTTATCCCCCCTCCTTCCAAATACAATGATACAATGTGGGATGCCATTAAGACAGCTTGCAATCTCCTCACATTCTGTAAGGCGTATTTTCACCATTTCGACAACCCTGAAGACTTGTCAAGGACTTTGCAGGCAAGAACATGGGGAGTGTGGGGAGGAAAAAGCAGAGGAAAGAAATGGGGAAGAGAAGAGATAAGGGTGGGCAGGAGAGAAACCCTTTTGCCAGGGATTGTAGGGAAAATATTTGTGCAGAGGAAAGGATGGCGTTGTGGGCAGTACTGCATGGAAGAGAAAGGTGGGTTATAGTGAGAGCAAGGAAGGAGGGAAAGGGAAAGATTCTCCAATGGTCTGTTAAGTGGGCGAGTGCTTGGTGTGTTGTATGTGTCCAGCTTTTCCTTCACCAAAATGTTGGCTGTAATCCAAATGTCTAATTTGAAGGCCATTAGATGGCTTGTATTTAAAGGCCTTCTGTTTTGCATCACTCAGTGATGCTTCCAAATGGTGCTTTCTAAGCTCTTTCATGGAGGGCCAGCCCTTTCATTAAGCAGAGTGAGATGGCAGGCTCAGGTAGGAGATACTGGGGGTATTACATACCTTGATAGTCCCCATCTTGGAATATCAAATAATTGTCTATATTTAATAATTTGGCTAACCACGTGGTTACAGGTAAACCAGGGACCCCCAAATACAAAGGTGGGATTCATGCAAACCAAGGGATAGGCCTGTGGAAATTCCCCCCCAAAAGCACTTTCAAGTTAAGACTCAACACCTGGAGGTGAGTCATTCACTAATCCACTCTCATATCCCTCTTCTACATTATACATTATTGGTTATACATTATACGTTAACAAATTTTCACATTTACCCCTTGACCATCCATATCACTTTACATCCTATTTACCACCCTCCACTCAAAACTCTCATCCCTTACTCTTCCTTTCATTCATTTGACTTCCTTGTTCTTTTTCTTTCCATTTTGATACCTACATGTTTTATATTCTTCTCAACTTTATTACTTCTATCTTAATTCTGATTTTCTTTTCTTTTCTTTTTTTCTTTTCTTTATATTTGCTATTTATTAATCTAATTCTATTAGTAGTTCTTCCTCCCATTTTTCTTTCCATATGGGATTTAAAATCTCCCATTCTTTTAAGTCTTTAAACATTTTCCTCTCGTCTAACATGAATGTCAATTTATCCATTTCACACATATCTTGTAATTTAAATACACATTCGTCTATTGAAGGTAGTTTTGGTAACTTCCAATATTTTGTATAAAGAACTCTCGCCGCTGTCAGCATATACATTAGGACCCTCCAGTTTTTCCTTTGGGTCTCCTCATCAATTTTAGAAAACATATTTAGTAAGTAGATCTACGGTTCTGTCTCATGGTTCGTATTAAATTTTTTATTTATCATTGTGTTTATTTTCTTCCAACATTTTACTGCCTTCTCGCACTTCCACCATACATGCACTAATCCACTCAACAATAGCAGGAGACGTTATTTCTTGTAAAACAGGATCATTCTCCCTGCTCCCATTCCAACTAAAGACCTTGCCTGTTTCCTGTTCAATTCCAAAGTATCCATCATTAGCGATCATTAACTCTTCTGGAGCACCCATTGTTTTAGCCTGGGAACCTCTGAAAACCGTTGTATTTCACTCAAACTCCTATCCCTTCAGGGGAATTATTTCATATAAATATCACCCCAAAACCTCACCAAATTGTGCAATAATCTCCTGCTTTCTGACTTCACATCAGTTCGTGTCACCGTTCTACTTTCCGGACCTCCTTGCTGTACTTTGCAATCTCAGCTCTGCAGGATCAGTACAGTATAACCTGCCATTCCTTCACTCTATTCATCTATCCAAATACTTCCTACTATCTTTGTTAGCCTTGTGTGAATGCTTGAAGCCTGAGTATATGCGTGAATGCAGTTGATATTATTTCCCAAGATCATTTAATTGTACTATCTAGCATGCAAGTCTCCTCCTTAGTACTGGTATACATAGGTCTGAAAGGTCTCATCATTACTAACCTCTCGTATTGCCAAGTTGAGTGTATTAATTCACCATCTTAATATTAGTGTGTTAGAGGGTCCTCACGGATGCTTTGATTGTGATTTCCTGCGTGGCAGGGGGGTTGGACTGGATGGCCCTCGTGGTCTCTTCCAACTCTGTAATTCTATGATTCTATGACCCCCCCTGCATTTTGGGTAACGGGGGGCTGGAGAGTGGTCAGCAAACAACACTGAGGTCTGCCCTTGTGTGGCCTGCTCTTAATTTCTCCACCCCAAACTGTCCTGTCATCTTGGGGACACTGGGGAAAGCTGTTCATTTGCCTTTGTCATGTCAAAAAGGGGGCAACTATCTGGTGGCTCCCAGTCAGTGGGGTGGTGAATCCACCCCAGGATTTAGAGTGAACTTTAAAGAAGCTATCCAGGTGCTGAACCTATTTTGGGGCGAGGGATTCAAATCCTGGTCTCCTAGAGTTCTAGTCCAATGTGAAATAGGTTATAAGAACCTGGATAGCTTCTTTAAAGTTCACTTTGAAACTAGAGGTGAATTATTTACTGCATGACTCAGCCACCAAAACCCACTGGATGACCTTGGGCAAACTGCAACTCTCTTGGTCTAAGAGGAAGGCAATGGTGAGACTCCTCTGAATAAATCTTGCCAAGAAAATCCTAGGAGACGGCCACCATCTGTCGGTCTGTCTCTTGTTCTCTCTGTTCTTTAAAGTTCAGACTAAAATTCTGTGCAGATTCCTCCCCCTTCTGAAGTGGAAACCCCCAGCCACCACTGACCCCAGGCAGCAAAATATCTTGGGTCAGCCCTGCCTCCAGCACTGTAACAAAACATCTGGCTACAAGAAGCCAGAGTAGTAAGTGTCATCTAACATAGTACAATGTTAATTTAATTGTCCATACTGAGTGTGCTTTATGTCGTCTTTGTGTTGATTGTATTGTTAGGCGTTACGGCTGGCCCTGAATGCTCACAAAACTGAACGAACTTGCCAACTGTATTTTTACAGCTCAGAGACAAAGAATGCACTTTTGACAGCCAGGATGGAGATTTTCTTAAAAGGATGTACCTGTACTGTGTTACATTGTAATTGCATCAAATCATTCTCTGATCTGGGGCAGGACCAGACATCTTGATCTAAAAGAGCACTGACCAGGATGAACACAGAGAGAGAAATGCCTGATGTAGAAGCCCATGAAAGAAGGAATGATAGAGTCATAGAGTCACAGAATCTCAGAGTTGAATGGGCCACAAGAGACATCTAGTCCAGCCCCCTGCCGTGTTGGAAGACACAACTAAAGCACTCCTGAGAGATCCCCATCTAACATCCGTTTAAATCTTAAAAAATGGAGAACCCACCACCCTTCGAAGCAGTCAGTTCCACTGTCAAACAGCTCTTACAGTCAAAAGCATTCCTAATGTTCTGGTAGAATCTCTTTTCTTGTAATTGGAATCCATTGGTTTGTATTCTAGTTTCTGCAGCAGCAGAAAACAAACTGGCTCCATCTTCTACATGACATCCTTTCAGATATTTAAAGATAGCTATCATATCACCTCCAAGTCTTATTTTCTCCAAATTAAACATACTCATGTCCCTAAATTGCTTCTCATAAAGTTTTGTTTCCAGATCAAGAGCATTCCAGGAAAGCTCTTAAAAAACAAATAAAAGAAACTAAAGTCTAATTATTAGACTCTATTATATAAATAAAATGAAGCTGCCTGTTTGAATTTCTCATCCTTGAAACATCTTCTAAGTTTTAAAGCCATTGCTTAATATGGTTGGTCCCTCATTGGGTAAATTTACAGAGTTTAAATTTCACTCCTGGCTTAACCCTGAAACTTGGTTTTCAGAGCCAAGTTCTAGCCCTTGATATATGAAACCCTAGCTAGGAAAAGAGTGCCCTGGCCCATATGCAGAGTGCCAGTTTTAAAAAAATAAATAGCTATTTCACCTTCTCAAACTGTTTCCCTCAAAGGGGGGGAAAAAAGGAACATTAGATTCAAGAAAGGCTTAAGGCCACAAAATAGGAGTACTTAGAAGATTTCAGACTCCGTAATTATAGCACTTTGATAGCTCTTTAATTACTATGGCTGCATCCCATGGAATCCTGGGATTTGTAGTTTGGTGGTGTACTATAGCTCTCTGGCAGAGAATTCTAAATAATTCATCAACTTGCAAATCCCAAGATTGCATCAGGGTGCAGCCATGGCATTTAAAGTGAGATCAAAATGATATAACTATGTAGTAGGAAAGAGACCAAAGGTGAAGGTGAAAAGGAGGAGACAGCATAACGTAGTGGTTTGAGTGTTGACTATGGCTCTGGAGACCAAGGTTCAAATCCCTGCTCAGCCATGGAAACCCATTGGGTGAACCTGGGCAAGTCACACACTCTCAGCCTCAAAAAAGCCCATGATAGGTTCGCCATAAGTCTGAAATGACTTGGAGGCACACAACAACAACAAATACATGGCCAAGTAGAACCAGAAAGTGTTTCAATATGGTTTAGGTAGTTTGTTTTGAAACTGAGTCCTAAGTGCATACTGTCCCTGTCATTTCAAGGACTTTATCAGATGTGGGCCTTTTTTGGCAGAGTAGTTGGCCCCCGGAGAGCCTGAGGGGCCAAAATCTGACTCTTCAGATCAGCCACAGTTGTCCCACCCCTGCAACAAGGATGCAAACAGAAGCAAGATCCAGGGGCATGTTTTTCAGTATGCTGAAAGACACCCGCTGTTTCCTTCAGGAGAAGCACTGAAAATGTGACTTGCAGGTACTGTATAGTGAGGGAGTATGATAACTCTCACTGGGTGGTCTTTAAAACACACGCATGCCTGTCTCTCAGTCTGGTCTGATTCTGTGGCTGCCATTGTTAAGATAGAACAGATAAGCATAGCTAGTCATCTGATGCAGTCATCTGACCATTGCTGCAGGCATCTACTCAGCTGTACAGCGTTACCCAACCTCTCACTAGATGGGGAATTCTTCTAGGAGTGGAGCTATTGGGGGGTGGAGATGAGTATTGTTCCCCATGAAAATTTCCATCAGTCCCACATTTCTATCATGGACTTAAAACTTCAGTTGAGCACAGCTTAGGCGTCCAAAGAAAAGGGGCAAGCAAAGTGAGCAAGGGAAGGTGAACACAGCAAATGTAAGAATTCTTGGTGTGAATGATTTGGAATTTCTCACTCTACAATGCTAGATGAGAGGCAGCATGGTGTAGTGGGTTGAGTGTTGGACTACAATTCTGGAACTATTGTTAACTGCCTTCACGTTGGCTTAGACGCATGGCACCCCATGGATGAGACATATCCAAGTCCTCAACTGCTTTACTCAAGTCCTGTAGGTTCAGGCCTGTGGCCTCCTTGACTGAGTCTATCCACCTTGTGTGCGGTCTTCCTCTCTTTCTTTTCCCCTCCACCTTTCCTAGCATTATTGACTTTTCTAGTGAGTCGTTTCTTCAAATGATGTGTCTGAAGTACAACAGCTTCAGTTAGGTCATCTTGGGGCTCATCTAGACAAGGCAATATAATGCAGATTGCTGTGCATTAACACAAAATTGTAGCAGAGTCCATTTGTCTCCACGTTTTTTTGGCAAGATCGCTGGTATGCAAAGTTATCCATGTTTGAAGTTCACACAGAGGCATGCCCGTGAATCAAGATGGTAGCTGCAAGTTAATTATTATTCACGTTCTTATTTTCTACAAGTTGCCGCCGTTGCACATTTTTAAAAACTTTAAATCTAAGTTGCGCAAGTGCAACCTTCTGCTTAAAAAAAGCTGTTTGGTTGCCTTGTGTTGCTGATGAAAAAAATGTGTATGAAACTCAAAAATGGCAATTCTGGCAACTCTGTTGCCAGCAAGGCCACCCCCTCCCCACGCACATACAACCAATCAGCTTTTGACTTCTGGAATGCACAACGAAGCAGATCGGTTGTCCTAATGAATACTAATGCACATGCCCATGCATTATTTTTTTTAAAATGGGGAAAGCTGCAAAGTCTCCTGCCAGAGGGAAGAAAGAGAGCAGCTTCTGGGCAGCCAGTTTCCTGGCCAGTTTCCTGCCAGGGAGAAGAAGGAGAGCAGCTTCTGGGCAGCCATTTTGACTGTTGGGAGAGGCTGCTTGTTGCTGAGGGGGTGGAGCTTCTGTGAGTCATACCTGTGAGTCACACCTGTGAGTCACTAGGGTGTGGAGCTGGAAGCCTAGCTGTATATAACACCTTGCAGAGGCTTTCCAGGCCAGTCTCCTGTCAGAGGGAAGAAAGAGAGCAGCTTCTGGACAGCCAGTTTCCTGCCAGGGAGAAGAAGGAGAGCAGCTTCTGGGCAGCCATTTTGACTGTTGGGAGAGGCTGTCTGTTGCTGAGGGGGTGGAGCTTCTGTGCATGAATTTCAGTGACCAAACAAAAATACAGCATACCTAAAAGTACAGCTTAGTGTTCTCAGCATTACCTAAGAGTTTTTAGATTACCTAAAAGCTCTCACCATGGACACTGAGGGGGGCTGCGGTAGTCACCTGCAACACTTGTGCGATGCTTGTCTTCTTGCCTACAGATGTGGAGAAATTCACATGCACCAAGTGCAAGCTGGTAGCCCTCTTGGAGGAGAAAGTCCAACACCTGGAGACATGGGTAGCTACACTTCAACAGATTCGGGAGCAAGAGGTTTTCCTGGACAGAACAGAACAAACAGTCTTGGATGGGGACGGCACAGAGGAAGTGGCTGCGGAGGAAAGGGTCACTTCACAGACACAGGAAGTAGACAGCTGGAGGAATGTCACACACAGAACAAGAAAATCCAGGAATTCTTCGAGCAGCTTGCAGCTACAGAATCGATTCGAAGCCCTTTCCCTTATCAAGGACAACGAGGAAGAACAGCATGGACAGACTTCAGGGGTAGAGCAGGGGACCTTGAGAGGACCACCGCAAGGAACAGCAGCTGCGAAGCCTCAGCGGAGGCGTGTGGTGGTGGTGGGGGACTCCTTGCTGTGGGGTACAGAAGCAGTGGTTTGTGGGCCTGACAAGATGACTCGGGAGGTGTGTTGTCTCCCTGGGGCAAAGATCCGTGATGTGACGGAGAGGCTGACAAGACTCGTCAAGCCTACGGATCATTACCCCTTCCTTTTGGACCATGTGGGAACCAATGATACTGCAAGGCACTGCTTTCCCAAGATCAGAAGAGATTATGAGGCCCTGGGGAGGAAGCTGAAAGAAATGGATGCACAGGTTGTCATCTCGTCTCTTCTGCCAGTTGAAGGGCATGGTCCAGGAAGGGAGAGGAAAATAGCCGACGTAAACAACTGGCTCCGTAGATGGTGTCGCCGAGAACAATTTGGATTCTTGGATCATGGACTGCGCTTCCATGAGGGGGGACTTCTGGCAAGAGATGGGGTGCATCTTACGACAGTTGGAAGAAACATTTTTGCCTACAGTCTCAAGAATTTGATCAGGAGGGCTTTAAATTGAGTCATATGGGGGAGGGAGACAGTATTCTGGAAGGCAAAAGGGCTGGAGAAAATAGTCAAACTGTCATAGAGGGAACAAGGCAAACAGTGCAAGGACCCAACAGTGGGAGGCAAAAAAACTTGCACAGGGAGCAAGTAAAGGGAACACATGGTCTTAGATGTCTCTACACTAATGCACAGAGCATGGGAAATAAGCAAGATGAACTTGAACTCCTAGCACTACAAAGCAAGTATGATATAATAGGCATTACTTAAACCTGGTGGGATGAGTCTCATGACTGGAATGTAGGAATAGAGGGGTATAACCTTTATAAGAGAAACAGGCCAAACAGGAAAGGAGGAGGAATAGTATTATATGTCAGGGATATTTACACCAGTGAAGAGATCCATGACATCAATACTGGAAGCCAGGTGGAGAGCATCTGGATAAAAATTAAAGGGGAGGGAAACAACAGGGATGTTATTGTGGGACTCTACTACAGACCCCCAAGTCAGACGGAGGAAAGAAATGTAGTAGTGATGGGTGACTTCAACTATCCTGATATTTGCTGGCAATCTAACTCAATCAAAACTTCAAGGTCTAGCAAATTCCTTACTTGCCTGGAAGACAATTTCATGGTCCAAAAGGTGGAAGAGGCAACAAGGGGGTCAGCTATTTTAAATCTGATCCTAACCAACAGAGATGACCTGGTTAATGGGGTGCAAGTGGTGGGATCCTTAGGTGAGAGTGATCATGTTCTCCTGGAGTTTGTTATACAATGGAAAGGAGAAGCCAGGCATAGTCAGACACGCATTCTTGACTTTAGGAGAGCTGATTTCAGTAAACTCAGGGAAATACTGGGGGTGATCCCATGGTCAGGAACACTAAAAGAGAAGAGACCTCAAGACGGATGGGACTTTCTCAAAAGGGAGATACTGAAGGCACAATTTCAAACAGTACCATTGAGGAAGAAAAATGGGAGGTGTCTCAAGAAACCAGGATGGATGACTAATGAACTTTCAGTGGAGCTAAGTTTTAAACGGAACATGTATAGGAAATGGAAAAGGGGGGAAATCACCAAAGAAGAATTCAAACAGATAGCGAACACGTGTAGGAGTAAAGTCAGAAAAGCTAAAGTGCAGAATGAGCTCAGGCTTGCTAGGGAGGTTAAGAACAATAAAAAGGGTTTTTTTGGGTATGTCCACAGCAAAAGGAGGAAGAAGGAAATGATAGGGCCATTATGCGGCGAAGATGGCAAACTGCTAACAGGGGACAGAGAAAAGGCAGAATTACTCAACACCTTCTTTGCCTCAGTGTTTTCAGAAAAGGAAAAGGGGGACCAACCTGAGAATAAAGGAACAGAGGACACAATAGGGGAAATCCAGCTCAGAATAAGCAAAGAGGTTGTCCAGGAATACCTTCTTAATCTAAATGAATTTAAATCTCCAGGACCAGATGAACTACATCCAAGAGTATTAAAAGAACTGGCAAATGTGATCTCAGAGCCATTGGCAATAATCTTTGAGAATTCCTGGAAACAGGAGAAGTCCCAGCAGACTGGAGGAGGGCAAACGTTGTCCCTATCTTCAAAAAGGGGAAAAAAGAGGATCCCAACAATTATCGTCCAGTTAGTCTGACATCAATACCAGGGAAGATTCTAGAGCAAATCATTAAACAGAGAGTCTATGAACATTTAGAAGGCAATGCCATAATCACAAAAAGTCAACATGGGCTTCAGAGAAACAAGTCATGCCAGACTAATTTGATCTCTTTTTTTTGATAAAATTACCAGCTTGGTAGATGAAGGGAACACTGTGGACATCGCATACCTTGATTTCAGTAAGGCCTTTGACAAGGTTCCCCATGACATTCTTGCAAACAAACTTGTAAAATGTGGGCTAGACAAGTTAACTGTTTAATGGATTTGTAATTGGTTGACCGGCCGAACCCAAAGGGTGCTCAGCAGTGGCTCCTTTTCGTCTTGGAAAGATGTGACCAATGGGGTGCCACAGGGTTCTGTCCTGGGCCCACCTAGAATACTGCGTCCAGTTCTGGGCACCACAATTCAAAAAGGATATTGACAAATTGGAGCATGTCCAGAGAAGGGCAACTAAAATGGTGAAAGGTCTGGAAACGATGCCTTATGAGGAGAGACTTAGGGAGCTGGGTATGTTTAGCCTGGAAAAAAGACGGTTAAGAGGCAATATGATAGCCCTGTTTATGTATTTGAAGGGATGTCATGCTGAGGATGGAGCAGGCTTGTTTTCTGCTGCTCCAGAGACTGGAACATGGAGCAATGGGTGCAAGCTCCAGGAACAGAGATTCCACCTCAACATTAGGAGGAACTTTTTGTCAGTAAGAGCTGTTCGGCAGTGGAACGCACTCCCTCGGAGCGTGGTGGGGTCTCCTTCCTTGGAGGTCTTTAAATAGAGGCTGGATTGCCATCTGTCGGGGATGCTTTGATCGTGATTTCCTGCGGGGCAGGGGGTTGGTCTGGATGGCCCTCGTGGTCTCTTCCAACTCTTCAATTCTATGATTGTATGATTGTATGATTCTATGACTTTTCCTGCATAGTTTCTGCAGTTTTTGGTGCCCCTCCTTCTGAAAATGCAAAATCCCTGTGGGATCTTGTTGGGGCAAAATGTATTCTCCTTGCATTTCATTGTCTAGACAACACCTTGGTTTCTGATGAGAGTTCTGTCTCGATCTGTTCTAAGAACCATCTGTTTGTCCTTTTGGCCATCCACAATATCTTCAGAACTCTTTTGCAACACAGTAGTTCAAATTTTCTTCCTATAGAAATGCGATGATTTGAATGATCTTAACTTTAGTGCTCAGTTTTATATCTTTGCATTTTATGATCTTGTCTGGTTCTTTCATAGCTGCCTTTCCCAGTCCTAGGGTTCATTTACACGGCAGATTTATTGCGACAAATTGTGCTTTAATTCTTTTCTGCAGCTGTGCCAGTCAGGTTTTTTTTTTTTTTTTTTTTGTTAACTATGTCGCTTTATAGTTCAGACTGGCAAAGGTGGGGGGCATGGCCTCCCAAGCAGAGGAGGGCTTTATGGGGAAGAGGATAGATCCTCTGCGACTGAAAGGATTAGAAGTCTGCCTTTTCTAGCTAAATAAAGAATCACAGACTGCCAAAATAGCAGGGGGGAAGATCAAAGAAAACTCTCTCTCTCTCTCTCCCCCGCCCCCCAAGCAGAGACACAGCTGAGGAGAAAGAGGAGCTTTATGTGGGGAACAGATCTTCCCTGACTGAAAGGACTTGGGAATCCTTTTTCTTGGCAAACTGGATTCACACAGACTTGCAAAGTAGCAGAGAGGATTTTTCAAAATTTCTTAATCGCTACTGAATCTCCCTCCCTCACTCCACCTCTTTTAAGCCCACCCCTTCATCATAACAACCAATCACAGTGCATCTCTGCTGCAGCCCTTAGTGGAATGGTTGTTTACACTAGCAATAATGCGCTACTTTGCAAATAACTCGGCAAAAGTAGCGACATCCCTTGTCACACAATATTTGGGTGTTTTACCTTCCCCCCTTCTGAATGAGGCAATGCTGTGGTGCGATCCGTGGGAACAATGAGCTATCTCTGCGGTATATTTAGGGGAATATTTGCACATGTAAACGAGCCCCTAGTCTTCTTCTGATTTCCTGGCTGCAATCTCTGTTCTGGGCTATGATTGATCCAAGGAATGGGAATTCTTTCACTATTTCAATTTCCTCGTCATCATTTGGAGACCAGGGTTCAAATTCCAACCTTAGAGAAAATTAAAAGCAACCCCCCTCTGAAGAAACCTTGCCAAGAAAACCCCATTATAGATTTGCCTCTGGATCGCCGTATGCCAGAAATGACTTGAAGGCAAACCACAAGAAAAACAACAATGTGGTTGATAGGTACACTTCTAATAAGCAACCTTGATTAGATGGTTTTACTGTTCCCTGCAGTCAGCACACCTCAGCATTTTTATCTTTCTTTGTGGCAAAACTTTTGCCTCCAAGCACAGATCAGAACACGGTGAAAAGACAAACATGAAGATTTTTTCCCCAGCACCTCCTGTTTTGCACAATTGGCCATCCTTTGCTCAGGAGACAAATGGAGTGGAGGGAGGGGGGAGAGATTTTGTTGATAAAAAAAGCCTTCCATGGCTAAAACCCTAAGAAAGTTGTGTTAGGAGTGGGAACTAGGTATACCATCCACAGCTTCATTCAAGTCATTGACTGATAAATTGCTAGATAACAGAGAAGAACCATGCATCCCACCCCAAAAGCATTCCAGTACGACCCCTGTATCCATGGATTCGATATCCACAGTTTTACTTATCTGCGCTCCAAAAAATATCCCACTTAGAAGTGTTTGTGGGACTCTCTAGGTCCTCCAGTGTTATTCTATGGTATGCTTCCAGCCCAAGTATAGCAAAAATATAGTGTTCATTATTGTCCATGGTTTCAGGCATCGGGGTGGTGGTGGTTCTTGGAACATATTTCCCACAGATACAGGAGCTGTACTGTCCTGCATTTGTTGTTGTGTGCCTTCAAGTCATTTCTGACTTATGGCAACTCTAAGGCAAACCTGTCATGGTTTTTTTTTTTTTTTTGGCAAGATTTGTTAAGAGTGGGTCAGTCTTTGCCTTCCTCAGAGGCTGAGAGAGTGTGACTTGCCACCCAGTGGGTTTCCATGGCTCTAATGTCTCTCCATGCTCTCTCCTCAAAGCAAGAATGTCTCCATTAAAAGAAAACAAGGTGTTATTAGACCACACCCCACCATTCCTGCTTGTCAAGGAACTGGCAGAAAGGCAGAGTTTTAGACAAGTTCAGACATAGTTCTAGCTGCAGTAAATAATTGTTTATGCACATGGTATAAATTTGGAAAGAAAATGAGGGTTTTGCAAGAGAAGGTTGAATCATCCAGTGCTATTTTCTCTTGTAGGCATCTTTCCTGGGCACCTGCTCTTTGTTTGCTGCTATGGTGGGATACGGCAACTTTGGGTCTACTCTAGTTGGGGCTACCAAAAGGATTCAAGCCAAAATGCATCTACTGTATATCTTTGAAGGTAAAACTCTCACCCTGAGATTCTTCCCCCTTGCCCAAAGGACTGGAAAAGAGCATCCAGGCACTGAGACCTTGGAACCCCAGGAGGAGGCATAGAAAGACAGCCCAGCAATCCCAAATCCTGACCCTTGACCCTGGCCCTGAACGTGGGAAAGCAAGCCATGGAAAGCATCCCTCAGCCCATGCAAGTGATTTTATCATCAATGTGCAAAAATATTTCTAAGTGCTTTGAAGGTGACTCAGAGCCCAGGCCTCCTGGCTTCCTGATGAAGTGGTTTGGTGTGCCGCCCCATCCAAGCTGGAGAGCTGGGTTCAAAGGCAACTAGGAGGGCCAGATCACACCAGATCTCTTGCACGCAGGGAGGGAGTACATAAGTGGTGCCAAACAGCTGGGGAGGAAAACAGGGTGGTGGTGGTGAGGGATGGGTTTTTTGTTTTTGTTTTTTTGCTTTCTCCCTTCCTCCTCTTCCAAAGTAGAGCAACATAAACAAAGGAACTGAGAAAGAAAGGAAAAGAGCTGACTTTCCCTGAAAGAACTTTGTTTTGTTTTGTTTTTGCTTTGGCTCAGCAGGACAGTGCCAGAAAGGAGGTGGAAAAAAATTCTTTCTTTTCTTTATTCACAGCAGCTTCAAAGCCAAGAAGTGGAACTTTGGAGGCCAACATCTGGCGATACTTCAGGGGCAGCTGCTGGATGGAGATGCTTGAAAGGCACCAGCAAAAGAGTTCCCAAATACTCATTTCCTCCCTTTTTCTGTCACACAGGGTTGCATAGCCAGGAGCATCGCAGGCTCTGCTATTTAAAGGCCAAAAACAGAGACCGACGGATGACTTCAGAGTATCATAGAATCATAGATTTGGAAGAGACAAGGACCACCCAGTCCAACCCCCTGCCATGCAGGAACACACAAACAAAGCATTCCCGACAGATTGCCATCCAGCTTCTGTTTAAAAACCTCCAAAGGAGACACCACAATATGAGGCAGTGTGTTCCACTGTTGAACAGCTCTTACTGTTAGGAAGTTCTTCCTAATGTTTAGGTGGAATCTCTTTTCCTGTAGTCTGAGTCCATTGCTCCATGTCCCAGTCTCTGGAGCAGCAGAAAACAAGCTTGCTCCATCCTCAGTATGACATCCCTTCAAATATTTAAAAACAACTATCACATCACCTCTTAACCATTAAGTATGGTGTACTGACTGAGGACTTTATCAGACTAGCATCTAATAATGCTGTAATTTTATGACAGAGGAAAGTGCAAACATTGTGGCATGATTATTGCAATTATCACATATTGACGTAATTGCATGGTAGTACTGCCACAGAATTATTGCACAGCCACCACTAGCAGTTTAAGAATGGGGTTTCAGCTCACGCTATCATAACACTTGTCTTCACATTGCCTTCTAATGACACAGTATTAACACCTCCTGCTGGCTGGCACATGAGCCTTTAGGAAAAAAATTCTCTTCCTTCCTGGATTTTGCATGGGTGAGATTTGGGGTGTTTTCATGAGAAGATGTGAGACTTTGCTCTAAAACACCAAGAACAAATAAATAACCAAAGAAATTCATAAATAAACACTTTAACAAACATAAAAAGGTACCATGAAAAGGTGACAGTTGATTAAAAGAGCGTCCTGTAGGTCCTCTTCCTGTTCTCCTCTGTATGTTTAATTATGTGTTCTTGTTGGGAAAGGGGAGGGGGAAAAGAAGACCGCCCTTCCACACTGGGATCACACAATTACAATAAGATGTGATTTTGTATGCTTCTCACCTACTAGGGAAGCATCATCTCCTCAGATGCCAAGATTGACAAAGAGATCGATCACAGATTAGTAAAGGCATATAGTGCATTTGGAAGACTATAAAAGAGTCTGGAGTAATAAACACCTGAGGCGAAGCACAAAAATCAGTGTGTATAGAGCCATTGTACTGTCTATTCTCCTTTACGGGTCTGAAACATGGGTCACCTCTCGCCACCACTTACGACTCCTTGAATGCTTTCATCAGCACTGTATACGCACAATCCTAAATATACACTGGACTGACTGTGTGATGAATGTTGCTGTCCTTAAGCAAGCAGGGATCACCAGCATTGCGGCTATGATATTGAGAACGCAGCTGCGCTGGGTAGGGCACGTTTCTAGGATGGAGGACCATCGCCTCCCAAAAATACTACTCTACGGTGAACTCGCCACGGGTCAGCATAAGAGGGGCACTCCAAAAAAGTGATACAAGGACTCCCTGAAACAACATTTCAGGCTCAGCCAAACTGATCACCAACAATGGTCCGCCCTGGCCTCACATCAGGAGGCATGGAGACGCACTATCCACAATGCTGCAGCCTTATTTGAGAACTCACGACGAACAAGTCTTGAAGAAAAACGACAACGCAGAAAGAATCACACCCGGAAACATCACCCAAGGAGACCTTCTGCTGTGCTTTCTGCAACCGGACTTGTTTATCTCGGATTGGCCTTTTTAATCATCAGCACGCTTGCAGAAAATGCGGGATGAGTCCTTCCTGAATCTTCGTTTGCGAAGAAAAGCCAGAGACAATAGTGTGAAAAAAGCAATATTGAGGGGTATTAATGGGTTTTGCCTGTCAATGAAAAGTTATGCATAATTAGCACATGGAGCACACATAGACCATGGGAGGAGGATGATGCTGTGCGATAACAGGAACCCGTTTGTGCTATTATGTCATAGTCGCACAATTTTAGCCTCATGTGATAAAGTCCTGAGTGTCAACTATAGTTGCATAGTGTATGTCATTCAAATAAAAAAAAAGTCCCAACTCACCAAGTCCAACAAATGAGGAAATGATACATATGCATATTTTTCAATGTGGTGCTCTCACCTTGAGATACCTTCCCTTTGCCCTGAGGACCAGAGAAATGGATCTGGGCACCCTGAGATTTGGGAACTTTTAGCACCATGAGCACCATTTTGCATCTTCATATTGTAACATAATGTTGGTCCAGGGCATTGTGGGAGAGCAGGAGAATGGCAGCTATTTACAAAACTAAAATAATAATGATAAAAAAATAAATAAAGGAGAATATACAGAGAAGATTTTGCCAAGTGGGTGTCTTTTTCTGGGACTGGGAAGCAAAATCTCAACATTTTTTCCTCAAGAAAAATAAGCTGACTGAGAAATTTCAGCTTAGCTCTAGTCCAAAGGCTTACTTTACTCTGAAAGCAGTCCAACCTTTCTTCTTCTTTTTTTAAAAAAATGTAATCTGTAGCTCAGATTCCATTATATCTAAACAGAAAAGAGGCAATTCCAATAGCTTACAGTGTCTGATTGCTCTTGGGCCACAATAAAAACCAGGATAAATGCAACATTTCTATGTTCTAAAGATTTGGGCATGATCCAAGGGGGAGCTGGTGTACCTCACCCCTCCTTGGGTCTCTCCCAACTTGGGTCCAAATGACTCTGCCCTGGATTGCATCCCAAAAGTATTGCTTCATTTCCTGATGTCATCTTGAGTGGATTTACATTTGAATCTTCAAGCTACACCAAGCTCAGGTTTCTGAGGCAGGGCTGATGCCTTGGCAGCAAAGATGGACTTCAAAGAGGTTTGCAACAAAAGTGTGACTGAACTTCACCCTGGGAACATTCTGCATCTGCCGCCCTGGATTGGATCATGATGCTAGAGAAGATTCATGTCTTTCACTAAAAGGAGCAGTCTTCATAGAATTG
The DNA here is from genome assembly GCA_030847615.1 of Gambelia wislizenii. Classification (NCBI taxonomy): domain Eukaryota; kingdom Metazoa; phylum Chordata; class Lepidosauria; order Squamata; family Crotaphytidae; genus Gambelia; species Gambelia wislizenii. Next base: position 493,686,444 of record JAUMIR010000001.1, on the reverse strand, counting down.
AATCAAAGAGTCATAGAGTTGGAAGAGACCACAAGGGCCATCCAGTCCAACCCCCTGCCATACAGGAATACATAATCAAAGCATTCCCGAATCTAAAATGATTCACAGTTTGAGGAAGTGGCTTTCTGCCACTATGGACACACCATCATCCCCAGGCAATTGCCTGGGGGATTCTGGTAGTTGTAATCTCCCTAGTTACTTTCCCCGCAGTTCTGACCTCAATCAGGAAAGGCAAGTGTTATTGAAATCATACTCTTGGCTGTCCAACCCACATTGTGAAGAAGGCAAAGGGTTTTTTTTTTTTTTACTAAGGAGATTATCAATCGCTCTAAATATGGCGTTATCATGATGCCAGGAGATGGCTAAAGGGCTTCCCTTTCAATGATGCCATTCCCCTCTTCTAGTGCCCCCTTTCGAGTCTTGTTACTCCGGCGCTGCTTTTTATTGATGGGCTAAGCCATCAATGGATCCTCCATTCCATTTCTGTCATGGAATGTCCTGCAAGTGAAAAGGTGCCCGTCTCACTGGCGTGATCCCAGTGTCAATAGATCTGTGCCAGAACACTTCCTGGTGAGATCGGGACATCCTGGTAAGGGACATACTTTTTTGTACCGTCCCCAGGTTACTTGTAAAGTTTTAAGTGTGTTTTTGTGCTGGCTGTCACTTTTTCTTTTTTTAACTAGGGTTTTTATTTTTGAATTTCTCACACTCTCATCTTCTTGCAAGAAGCAGCAGGATTTCATTCCAGGAAGTGAATGGAGCTCCATTCACTCCTGGGCTGCCATGGAAGCAGGAATAAGGTAGGTATGAACCTTTTTGTTCTTGTGCCGGGACAGGGACGGGAGAGGGGTGGGAGTGGAGATTGTGGGACGGGGACACATTTTTTGTCCCCGTCTGATAACCTCATAAGTGGCCACTCTGTCTGAGGGATTCTGGGAATTCAAACAACAGGAAACACGAGAGAGTCTCTAAACAAGTGCAACACCCACAGAAAACCAGAGGGGAGGGGGGAAAACTTCAAACAAATAATAAAAAATTAATAGGACAGTAAATAATACTATAAGAAACATAGAATTATAGAATCCTAGGGCTTGTCTAGATGAGAAGGTATAATGCAGATTGGTGCACATGATCGCATATTCGCAGCAGTGCTCATTGGTCTCCATAGTCTTTTGGCAAACTCAATTGTATGCAAAGCTATCCGCATTTGAAGTGCACACGCAGGTATGCCTGCGAATCAAGATGGTGGCCAAGAGTACAGTGCATTATTATTCTCCACACATGTTGCACAGTATCTGTTTTTTTACTTGTAAATCAGAGATGCGCAAGTGCGACCTTCCACTTTCAGAAAACTCTTTGGTCACTTCAGCGCAGCAAAAAAGTGCGCACTCAATAACATGAAATGTGAAAATGGTGCTTCTGGCCATTTCCTTGCTGGCAAGCCCACTCCCACCTCCTGTCTGACCGATCCATTGTCCACTTCTGCCTTTGCTGAGAATGTGTAGCATCTTGAATTGGATGTCCAAATGAGTGATAATTCCACTTATTTAAAAAAAAAAAACCTTTGCAAAAATCCACAAAGACTTCCCCCTCGCAGTAGATGGAGTTTTGGCTCCCCTCCTTCCAAATACCATGAATCTTGATTGCAGTGCGTTGGGACAAAAGGTATTCTAATCTCATTCTCTGAGGAGTATTTTCATCATCTAGACAAGCCCTCAGAGTTGGAAGCGGCCACAGGGGCCATCTAGTCCAACTCCTGACATGCCAGGAATACACAACTAAAGCACTCCTGAAAGATCTCCATTCAAACTCTATTTAAAGCCCTCCATAGAAGGAGAGTCCACCTCCCAATGCAACATAAAAACAGAAAAATTCAGGAACCCCCCCCCCCCACATTTTTCCTGTTTTTTTTCTGAAGCCTTTTTTGTTTTTTTCTGAAACACTGGAAAATTTGATAAAAGGAAGAAAATCAATTTTGGGATGTTTTATTTTAGCATGATGAATAAAATCTTTAAGACAATAAAATCTTTAATATACCAATTGTGATAATTTTATGCCAAATCAAATCGTACATAGTCATATTTTATGACTATGCTAAAGGAACAGAGTGACTTTCAATCTGTAAAAAGTGATAATGTTGCATTTTTCAATTTTTCCATAAATTTCCATTTTTTAATGGAAACCCAACATGATTTTTCCCCCATAGCTTTAAAATTTTTGGAAATTTTACATCTCTACTATTGACTGACTAATGAAATTAGTTGATATGATTGAGTGGGACAATTTAACAATAAGATTCGAGCAAATCCCTCAAAACAATTAGAAAAAGATTGGTTACCAGTAATTAGTTACTGGAAAGAAACATAGAATCATAGAATTATAGAGTTGGAAGAGACCACAAGGGCCATCCAGTCCAACCCCCTGCCACACAGGAAATCACAATCAAAGCATCCCCGACAGATGGCCATCCAGCCTCTGTTTAAAGACCTCCAAGGAAGAAGACCCCACCACGCTCCGAGGGAGTGCGTTCCACTGCTGAACAGCTCTTACTGTCAAAAAGTTCCTCCTAATGTTGAGGTGGAATCTCTGTTCCTGGAGCTTGCATCCATTGCTCCGTGTTCCAGTCTCTGCAGCAGCAGAAAACAAGCTTGCTCCATCCTCAATGTGACACCCCTTCAAATACTTAAACAGGGTTATCATATCACCCCTTAACCATCTTTTTTCCAGGCTAAACATACCCAGCTCCCTAAGTCTTTCCTCATAAGGCACGGTTTCCAACCTTTCACCATTTTAGTCGCCCTTCTCTGGACACGCTCCAATTTGTCAATATCCTTTTTGAATTGTGGTGCCCAGAACTGGACACAGTATTCTAAGTGAGGTCTGACCAAGGCAGAATAGAGTGGCACTATTACTTCCCTTGATCTAGACACTATACTTCTATTGATGCAGCCCAAAATCGCATTGGCCTTTTTAGCTGCCGCATCACAGTGTTGACTCATGTTCAACTTGTGGTCTACTAGGACTCCTAGATCCCTTTCGCACATAGTCACATTCAGCCAGGTCTCTCCCATCCTATATCTATGCATTTCATTTTTCTGCCCTAAGTGCAGTACCTTACATTTCTCTGTATTGAATTTCATTTTGTTAGCTCTCCTTGAATAAGCCGGGATCACCAGCATTGAGGCCATGATATTGAGAACACAGCTGTGCTGGGCAGGGCACGTTTCTAGGATGGAGGACCATCGCCTCCTAAAAATAGTGCTCTACGGTGAACTTGCCACGGGTCAGCGTAAGAGGGGTGCTCCAAAAAAATGATACAAGGACTCCCTGAAACAACATCTCAGGCTTGGCCAAATTGATCACCAACAATGGTCCACCCTGGCCTCACATCGGGAGGCATGGAGATGCACTATCCACAATGCAGCAGCCTTATTTGAGAACTCATGCCGAACAAGTCTTGAAGAGAAACGACAACGCAGAAAGAATCACAACCAAGAAAATCACTCAAGGAGACCTTCTGCTGTGCTTTCTGCAACCGGACTTGTCTATCTCGGATTGGCCTTTTTAGTCATCAGCACACTTGCAGAAAGTGCGGGATGAGTCCTTCCTGAATCTTCGTTTTTGAAGAAAAGCAAGAGAGAGAGCTTTGGCCCAGCTCTCCAGTCTTTCCAGGTCATGTTGAATTTTGATCCTGTCCTCTAGGGTTTTAGCTACTCCTCCTAATTTGGTGTCATCTGCAAATTTGATAAGCATGCCCCTAATTCCCTCATCCAAGTCATTGATAAAGACGTTGAATAGCACTGAGCCCAGGACAGAACCCTGTGGCACCCCACTGGTCACATCTTTCCAAGACGAAAAGGAGCCACTGCTGAGCACCCTTTGGGTTTGGCTGGTCAACCAATTACAAATCCATTTAACAGTTAACTTGTCTAGCCCACATTTTACAAGCTTGTTTGCAAGAATGTCATGGGGAACCTTACTGAAATTAAGGTATATTTCATCAAGTGGAAAATATGGGATATTCATGAAATATCTTATTGGATATAGATAGCATATGGCTGGACAATTAGAATACTGTATAGCTGAGACAGCATCAGTTCAAGATCTCATGAAAAAAAAAGAATTGTAATAGGTGGAGCAAATCTGTTGACCAAATGGGTTTAATCAGAAGATGATGAGATCAGTAAGTTAATATTTCATGTTTTGTATGGATAAGTAAAAGGACGTCAGCTTAAGAAGATTCAGTAATCATAATGAAAATGTAATTGAGTGTGATATGGAAAATGTAAAAATTGGAGGGGGGGTGGAGAGACTGTAATGAAACAATTTGTTATTTTTTTATAATTTTAACTTTTTCTCTTTTTAATAAAATACAATTTTAAAAACTGGCCAATTTTTGAAGATTTTTTTGCAGCAAGAAAAAACCCAGCTAAAATTACTTGTCACTTCCTCCAAGAAGAAAATTATCAAAGAATTACATCCCTTCTGTCTTCTGCTCCTCCACTTCTGCTGCTCTGGGTTGGGACCCAACCTGCTGCTGATCCAAAAGCAGGTAGGCGTGAGATCAGGATTCATCTCTTCCTCCTTCCTCAACCTCCTCCTTGCTCCTGGAATTTAGTTGCTTCCTGTCCTACTTGTCTGTTTACCAAATCGGGATCAAAGAACCCTACGCTCTGCTCCTACCCCACAGGTGAGAGCACCCAGCGGCTTTTGCTAGGAGTATTTTTTTTTAAATGCACATTCTTCTTTCTAAGGTGGAGCTGCCACATCAAGACAAAAGAAGCTTAACTTGTTTCCACTCAGAAATGTTGCTGGTTATGGGAACAAAGAGATGGATGAAAGCTTCTCTTCTAGTTTTTAAAAGGAAACTGGAAGGAGCGATTACAAATATAGGCTTGGGCTGAATCTGCACTGCAGAAATAACGCAGTTTGACACCGTTTTGAGGAAATTATCCGACGCGGCAAAAACCTTGTCAAATGATTGTGACAATAGCAGGAAGGGGACAAATTATCAGATGACGATATCCTCTAGCACCCCGGGGGCATAGCGCAGGTTTAAGGTGTCCATTTTTATTAGTGGCCTGTCCCCATCAATGCAAAAGGGAAGCCTCATCCATGGCAGCGCTACGCTCTCGGAACGGCAGAAGGATGTGGGTATCTTATAAGGTCGCCCTTTCTGTTCTTGTACCGGTCTTCCGACACGGTTGGTAACACAATTTTTTGCCGTGTTCCCCCACGTCTGATAATCTCCTAACTGCCATGGCTCAATGATATGGAATTCTGGGATTTGTAGTCTTGTGAGATATTTAGCCTCCTCTGTCAGAGAGCTCTGGTGCCACAACAAACTGCAAATCCCAGGATTCTATAGAATTGAGCTATGGAAGTTAAAGAGGTGTCAAAATGTGTTATTTCTGCAGTGCCGATGCAACCTTGGTCTCAGGGCTGGTTTAAGGCACCTGTGGAGTCAGCATCCCCATCATTGTGGAGGCCCCCGTAGTAATTCTCCTCCTGCAAAAACATTATTAGTCATAATTTGAAATCCTGTACTGTGAATAGGTTAGGTTAGGTTACATTGACCTGAGATAAACATATGGGCCCCCCAAAATAAAGCATTGCAGGGTGCCCCAAAATTCCTTAAACTGGTCCTGCTTGGTCTCTAGGGACCTGCAGTTTTTCTGCTTAGGGGGAAATCTGTGCTGATCATCATCATCATCATCATCATCGTCGGTCTCATTCACACTACCCAATTCTAGCACTTTGATTCCATTTGAATTGCCACAGCTCCACTCTATGGAATTCTCAGATATTTAATTGTTTTATTTTATTGCAGTCTTTATACCCCGCTCTTCAGCCACAAAGGCTCTCACAGAGCAGCTTATAAATTGTTTTAGCAGTAGCACTTACACAACTACACCGCTTTATAATGCACTAGGCACTCTCTAAGCAGTTTCCAATGTGCGTTAGCTAATTTGTAGTTCTGTAAGATATTTAAAATTCTCATCCGGCGAGCTCCAGTGCCTCACCAAACTACACATCCCAAGATTCTGTAGGAGGGAGTGCAGGCAGTAAAAGTGGAATCAATGGGCTAGACTTGGGCAGTGTAAAAGAGACCGTCCTCCTCCTCAATGCATGAGGATGGGAGATAGGGTCTTCTCTGCTGCGGCACCCCACTAGTGGAATCCCCTCCCTTGGAGGTCCAAATAACACTGATGTTGGTTTCATTGTGCTGCCAAGTTAAAACATGACAAAAAGAAAAAAAGAAAAAAGAATGGCTGATTTCATCCAGATCGGCATACATACATGGTTTTAGACGGCCTTGCCTTTTTAAGTTATTCAATTGCTTAGTATGTTTTTTAGAATGTTTAAATTATGTTTATTGTTTCAAATTTTAAATGGTTTAAACTGATTTCATTGGAAGCCAGGCAAATATTGCACATTCTAGGATATTTTAACAAACTAATAATAGTCATAATGATGATAAAGATGATGATGATGATGACAACAACCCTCCTTCCCTTCCTCATAAGTGTTTTGCACACCTAACAATCTATATAAAAAAGACAGTTAAAACCCATGAATTACAAATATTTAAAATAGCAACTTACAAACATGTAAGATCACAGTTGCTAAGCAGGCTCAGCCCTGGTTAGTACTTGGGTGGGAGACTGCCAATGAACACCAGGTGCTGCAGGACTTTATCACACCACCCTGCTGCCCCATTGCAATTTTGCTAGTTTAAGAATGGAAACATACTGATTCCGCACCCTTTATCATCATAGCTTCTTCCTATGGAATCCTGGGGTTAGTAGTTTTACAAAGTCTGTAGCCTTCCTCTGACAAAGAGTGCTGGTGCCTCACCAAACTACAAATCCCAGGATTCCATAGGAAGAAGCTATGCAAATTATCATTTCAAACTGGATTATTTGTGCCGTGTGGATTCCCCCTGAGTATTCCTTGTCTATGAAAACCCCGTGTCTCCCTGTGCTACCCCCCCAAAACCCAAAATCCATCTTTGAAGGAAGACAGCTCCCCCTAACATGGCCATTTCCATGTTGCTGGAGAGCAAGGGATCAGCAGGGGATCAGCAGGGGCGTATCCAGCTACTTTCTTGCAGCCAGGCTGCAACAGGCATCCACAGGGACATGGGGGGTGGGGGAGAAGTTCTGGGGGGGGGTCTTTGCAGATGACGTCCCAGCAGCATGTCTAACAATAGGAAAACAGCTGGGAGTGAAGGCTGCATGGGTGAAAAGGTGGGCTTTGGAGGTGATTTTGGGTGTTGTGTGCTTGGTAATGAATTCTGACCTCCTGACAGCCAAAAAAGTGAGTTGCAATGGCATAAGTACCGTTGCCTCTCCGTATCCACAGATTTGGTATCCACGGATTTAAGTACAGTTGTCCCTCCGTATCCAAGGATTTGGTATCCACGAATTTAAGTATTCATGGTTTGAAAATATTCTTTAAAAAATAATAATCCAAAAAGCAAACCTTGATTTTGCTATCTTATATAAGGGACACCATTTTGCTATGCATTGATCACCAACAATGGTCCTCCCTGGCCTCACATTGGGAGGCATGGAGACGCACTATCCACAATGCTGCAGCCTTATTTGAGAACTCACGACGAACAAGTCTTGAAGAGAAACAACAAAGCAGAAAGAATCACAACCCGGAAACATCACCCAAGGAGACCTTCTGCTGTGCTTTCTGCAACCGGACTTGTTTATCTCGGATTGGCCTTTTTAGTCATCAGCGCGCTTGTAGAAAACGCGGGGATGAGTCCTTCCTGAATCTTCGTTTGCGAAGAAAAGCCAGAGAGAGAGAGAGAGAGAGAGAGAGAGAGAGCGAGCGAGCGCATATAATGGGACTTGAGTATTCACAGATTTTGGTATCCATAGGGGGTCCTGGAACCAAACCCCAGCAAATATGAAGGGACAACTGTATTCACGGCTTGAAAATATTCTTTAAAAAATAATAATCCAAAAAGCAAACCTTGATTTTGCCATCTTTTATAAGGGACACATTTTGCTATGCCACTGCATATAATGGACTTGAGTATTCACGGATTTTGGTACCCACGGGGGGGGGGGTCCTGGAACCAAACCCCAGCAAATATGAAGGGACAACTGTTTAACTTATGCTACCATCATTCATCTGTAGGCCTCTGGCCTATATTTTACAGGAGAGGTGAGATGAAGGGAAACAGCAACTCCTCCAGATTCTTCAGCATGGAAGAGACTCCAAACAAAGAAATAAATGCTTTCACAGCATCCCTTGAGGCAGCTTCCTCATGCCTTTGTTTTACTTAAGACCTTATGCCAGATGCCATTCCCTTCTGGTGCTTTTGGGTAAGAGTTTAGTGTTGCTGACACTGTGAGTATGTATCCCTCTTCCCTCTGGGACAGAGTCTATTGTCTGAAAAGCTGGGCGATATGGCCACCGAGCCACAAATCCGATCTCATTCATGTGCACGAACCACTGGAGCCAATGGAGCCCTTCCCATTTCCTGAACACCAGCACAATCATCATCATCATCATCCTGACTTTTCCCCAAACCATGACTCAAAGCAACTTACAAAGATATAGAATCATAGAATCATAGAATCATAGAATTGCAGAGTTGGAAGAGACCACGAGGGCCATCCAGTCCAACCCCCTGCCATGCAGGAAATCACGATCAAAGCATCCCCGACAGATGGCCATCCAGCCTCTGTTTATTGAAAAAAGACTGAAATTTTACAACCGTGAAATTTATGACTCTTAAATTTTTGCCACTTTTTGTGGAGAAATGTGCATACCTTTTTAAAAATCAACTCCTCCCATAGATAGGAGGAGTAGCTAATATCCTGGAGGACAGGATCAAAATTCAAAATGACCTGGATAAACTGGAGATTGGAACACGGAGCAATGGATGCAAGCTCCAGGAACAGAGATTCCACCTCAACATTAGGAGGAACTTTTTGACAGTAAGAGCTGTTCGGCAGTGGAACACACTCCCTCGGAGTGTGGTGGGGTCTCCTTCCTTGGACGTCTTTAAACAATGCTTTGATCGTGATTTCCTACGTGGCAGGGGGTTGGACTGGATGGCCCTTGTGGTCTCTTCCAACTCTGCAATTCTATGATTCTATATTTTCTGTGCAGAAAATGGGTTTCCTGAACAGGAACCAATATTTTTCTGTGGAATAAACCCATATTCTGTGGGTTTATTCTCCTCACCCCACAACCCCCCCATCAAACTAACAAACCCATGTGTATTTCCCCAAAGAATCCACATAACATTGGGACATTCAATACCAGGAGAAAACTGCACAAGTCTTGTGTCCCCTCCAGCATTTCACAAACGTAAAGCAGGATATGTGTGGCCAAGCACCATCAGAGTGCAGTCAATATGGCAAAAGTTCTTAATGAGGAAGAATAAACAAGCTAGGAGAGGCAGTAGCAGTTTGCTTTTGCCTGAGCCAACAGGGAAGGGCAGGATTCTGAACCCTCCTCTCCCCGTTCTGCTGCTGAGTTAATTGAATGCAAGCTACTTTTGCACTTTGAACTCAGTTTGCAGCAACTGAAGTAAGCTGAGGATTAGGATTGGCTGGTTTAAACCAAATGACTTCAAAAAACACACACCTGTTTTTTAAAAAAATGATTATTCATTTAAAAAAAAATCTGGCTATTATTACTATTTTCCAACTCTCTTACTGGAATAACAATGACTGTTTGAATTTAAACATTTTAACTTTAACAGTTCATTGGCAGTTGTTCATTGTTAGACCAGTATCCAGCGTCAGTTGCTTCTTTCAAATCACTTAATTTTATTGTACAAAAAATGCCATTCAGAAACAAATCCTTCCATTAAGATAAGTTCAACCAAAACAACTTGCTTTAAAAGAGCACTTAAAAAAAAAGAAAAAAAGAACAATGCTTATTTAAGCCAGTGGCCATAACATCTGAATTGCATTTTGCTACTCAAGCAGCATTTTGCTACTTAATTTATTCTTATATTGGTTTTAATGCAAAACAAACCAACACAGCAACAACAACAACAACAACAACAACAACAACAACAAAAGCCTGGCTTAAACAAAACAAAAACAAAACGGGCGCGCGCACACACACAAAATGGGTAATTTTTTAAAAACTTTTTTCCAAATCAGGACAGTTGGAGGGGATGCCTCTTTTGGCCCTCTCTAGACAACACCCAAGCCCAAAGCATACCACAACTGTGCCATAAGAAACCCTGTGGCTTCCAGTAGATTTTCACATTTGCACATCCGGCCAACCTAGTGAGGAAAAGTGTCTTCGTCAGACGGTTTTTGATAATTGTCTTCATTAGAAAGGCTTAATGAGTTCTCTCTGGAAAGGCACCCAGCCCAGTTAGCGGGTTGCAAATTACCCCGGCCGGCCCTTTCTGCTTAGATCAGCTGGATTCGTCTTGAGTAAGCCCTTTCCTCTGCTTGGCTGAAGAAGCCAGGCTAACCTACTTATTAGCGAAATATGATGATGTTGCACAGCTGGTGGGTGGAAGAGCTGCTACCCAGCTCAAGCCGGACTACTTGCACAGCCTCATTCCTGTCTGGGAGGACCCACGAGCCACCATCAACAGCATTTGGCTGATGCTGACAATGCACCCACCCACCAGCTTCCTAGCAAACTCTTCAGCCGTCTCTGTTTCAACAGAAGGGTTCAGACCTTGTGCAAATGATTTTTAGGGGGTTTATGTAACTCCTACATGCCCTCCAACTGTGCTGATTTGGCAGAGACAGCCCTGATTAATACTCTGCTGTCCCACTATTCCAGCTGCTTTTAAAATGTCCCAGTTTCTCTCCTCCTCCTGCTTTTCCCCTTCATCATCAGCTTCCTTCAATTGCTGCAAACTGAATTCAAATTGCAAAAGTAGTTTGGACTCATCTCGGTGGGGAAAAGAAGGAAGCAGGGCGCTGAATCTTGCCCTTTCCAGTAGACCTAGGAGATGATCAGACGCAGCAAATGTGGCGCGATCATGACACCAGCGGAACGCAAAAGGACAACAATATCAGATGATGTCATCCTTTCACGTTCCACTGGTGTTATTCTTCCATTTCTTTCTATTGATAGCTGAAGCTGTTAATAGATCCCACTTTCTGATTTGGTGCCAGCATTGCTGGCATGCGAAACCTCAGGCCATTTAAATCCTGTCACTGCAGCGGGAATGGCCGGCCTGGTGTGAACACTTCTGGGTGAGATCAGGACATCCAGGTAAGTTTTGCTCATTTTATGACCCTCCCCAGGTTACTTGGGACCTTTAAAGTGTATTTAGGTGCTCTGTGTAACTTTTTATGTGTTAGTTTTGTATTAATTTTGAATTTCCCACGCAATGAAGTCTCGTGGGATTTCAAGCGAGGAAATGAACGGGACTCCATTCACTTCCTCTTTATTGCCGAGGAGCCTTTGTTGGGAGAGAAGGTAAGTGCGGGTGGGGGGAGCGTTCTTTTGCCAGCATAGAAATGATTTAGTTTATGCCTGTAAAATAATGCTTTTAGGGGGATCGTCTGATAATCTCCTTAGGCAAAAGCAAACTGCTGTGGCCTTTCCTAGCTTGTGTGTACAGTACTTCCTTATAAATAACTTTTGCCATCTTGACCACACTTTTGTGTTGCTTGGTCACATGTGTCCCAAGTATCATCTGTGAAATTTTGGAGGGTATGCATGATCCTATGGATTATTGGTTTATTAGCCCAGTGGGTGGGGAAACCTTAAGGAAGGGGCTGTACTAACTAGATGAGTTCAGAATTTTTTATTATATTTATTTATTTTATTTAGGTATTTATACCCCACTCTTCAGCCACAAAGGCTCCCAGAGTGGCTTACAAATTGTTTAAGCAATAGCTATTTACACATCTACACTGCATTAAACAGTTTCCAATGTGTGTTAGCTAATTGCCCCCCACAAGCCAGGTACTCATTTTACCGACCTACAAAAGGATGGAAGGCTGAGTGAACCTTGGAGCCGGCTGGAATCGAACTTGCAACGTGGTGACTTGTAGTACTGGCATTTAACCGCTGCACCACCAGGACTCAGTTCTCTTGCCAGCATAAAGAGAAGGAGAGCTGGAGATGAAGATGATCTACGCTGGCCAGGGCTAAGATGTAGGCCCTACCCACCTTGAATAAGGCATTGGGATTTTCAGTTATTCCTTTTAGAGGGAACAAAAGGAAAAATTCTTTGTAGTGGAATTTCTGTATTACATTTGCACCAATTTTGATTTTAAAATATATTTTATTTATTTATGATTTATTTATTAGATCTATATCCTGCCTTTCTTCCAAGATGGGATCCAAGGTGGCTTACAATCATTAAAAAATACAGCTAAAAACATCACAAGTGCAAAAGTTAAAAAAGAATTAAATTAAATTAAATTATCATTGTTGAAAAATAATTAAACACATGAATTAAAAGCATAAAATCATAAAAATGCAACAATAAAAGCAGCACACCAATTAAAATTTACATTTCAAATGGGCCTGCCTAAATAAAAATGTCTTCACCTACTGATGAAAAGAGAGCAGGGAGGGGGCCAACTGAAACTCCCGTGGAAGGGAGTTCCACAGTCTGGGAGCAGCCACGGAGAAGGCTCTCTGGTTGCATCCAAATCTTGCAATGCTACTGAGCAGTATGGGCAGAGCTTTAAATTCAGGTCCTGCACAGGCCCCTCATTGGATGCCTGGAATTTTTGGGACAGTGTATAATATGTAAAATAGCATAGAATTTATTGTACTGCTGTTAAAATACAGTATATTGGAACTTAGACTGTGACTGTGTTTGCGATAGAGCTCGCCCCCTGTTTACATGGGATTGGTACCCACAGTTTCACTTAGCCACTGTCAGGGGAGAAAGGTCACTCTAGGCATCCGGAAGACCACAGAGTTAAACTGGAGGTGGTCTCTCTAGGCAGCAGGAGGTCCTCCGGCATGACTCTATGGTCAGCCTCTGCCGGAACGTGACCATAGAGTTGCACCAGATGCTTAGAGAGGCATCCTCTCTAGGCATTTTCTAGGTCCTCCAGTGTGATTCTATAGCATTCTATTGCAGTTTGCTATTATACATGGTTTCACATATCTGCGGTAAGTCCAGGAATGTACCCCCCATGGATACTGTGGGTGTGTGTGGAGGACCTAGATTCAATTACAGTTGGCCCCATAGAACTCTCAAAGTGATACATTTACACACATCCTCCAACATTTCACAGATGAAAACTGGGACACCTGTGACCACATGACACCAGAATGTGCTGAAGATGGAGAAAGTTACTAACGAGGAAGGACGTAGAAGACCGGAGAGGCTGCAGAAGTTTGCTTTTGCTTGAGTCTACTGGGAAGGGAAAGATCTCACCACCCCTTCTTGTCCTCTTGCCCCTCCTGAGTTAATGGACTGCAAACTGCTTTTGAATTTTGAACTCAGTTTGCAAAAATTGAAATAAGCAAAATGGAAATAAGCTGAGGACAAAAGGGGGAAGTCAGAGGAGGAGAGAGAAACTGGGACATTGTAAAAGCAGTGGGGAAAGTGGGAAGGCAGAGGATTAATTGGGCCCATCCCTGCCAAATCAGGACAGTTGGAGAGTATGTATATAGACCCCCAAATCCCAGAACCTATGTTGGCCAGATGATTCTGAAAGTAACTTTGATAAACTCTGGCAGGGATGGTGTGGGGTCTCCTGCTCTGTCTGGAGACAGATCCTCGGCAGGCCTACTTTGAATGTCTGCCCTGTACAAAAGATAAAGAATCATAAAGATACAGATAAAGAACCATAAGAAAGAAGGGTCCTCTAAATTGCCCATCAACAGCTGATAGCATCTGGGCAGCCGACTCAGCAGGCAGGCTCATGGGTCACGTGGTCACAGGCTGTCTCCCCTTTGGGGAGATGGATTACATTTCAGTCTAAATCATAGTAATTTCTGGTTTCAGAGGCTCAGCAGAGAGAACACCAGGGAAAGACTAGGTCTGGAAAAGACTTCCACCTGAAACCCTGGAAAAGTACAGCTGCCAGTCAGACCTGACCATATTGGTGGGCAAATGGTTTGATCCAGGAGAAGGCAGATGCCACAAACCCTACTGTTGTGAAGCACACACAGGGATCAGGGTATTCAGTTTCAGCCACTCTCCGGATCTATAACAGAGGCTGGCACCTGCATGGAGGTGAGGAGATAATCCCCCTGCTTTCTCATGAGTCACGGAATCATAGAATCATAGAGTTGGAAGAGACCACAAGGGCCATCTAGTCCAACCTCCTGCCCCCATAGGAATACACAATCAAAGCATTCCCAAGAGATGGCCATCCAGCCTCTGTTTCAAAACCTCTAAAGAAGGAGACTCCACCACACTACGAGGCAGCATATTCACTGCTAAACAACTCTTACTGTCAGGAAGTTCTTCCTAATATTTAGGTGGAATCACTTTTCCTGTAGTTTGAATCCATTGCTCCATGTCCTAGTCTCTGAGTCACATCCTTCCACAGATAAGCCAAATACCTCAGTTTCCCTCTGCAGTCCTTCTCAAAAATGGTGGCTGGAAGTGATGATGTGTCAACTTCTGCTCACCATTTTGAAAGGGACTATGACCAAAATGGATGTACAGTGGGCCCTCGGCATCTGCTGGGATTTGGTTCCAGAAGCCCCCATGGATACCAAAATCTGTGGATGTTTAAGTCCCATTATATACAATGGCATAGTGAAATGGTGCCCCTTATACAAAACGGTGAACAGCAAGGTTTGCTTTTTGGATTTTCCACCTCCGCAAATATTTTTGAGCCATGGTTGGTTGAAACCTTGGATATGGAGGGCTGACTATATTTGGGGTTGGCTGGGATTTGAAGGGTGGGGTGTTTTCATACATTTGGGGTGTTTTCTACTGAGCTTCTGTGCTATTTTTTTAAAAATAAAAATGGGGTTGGGGTGAGCTTCAGGGAATTGGTGGGAGGCCACTGGAGACACAAAAGCAGGACTGTCCACATCTCTGCTTGATAACAAAGGTGTGTGTGGGCGAAGGGGGGAGAGGACAGAATTTGGAGGGAACAGATGGATTCTCTTTCCACAATAATACTTAGTTATTTATTACTCGCCTCTCTCCTCAGAATTGTGCCGCAGGCTAAGATAGAGGGAAGCAAGGACAAGCTTCTGGCATCAGACTAGCAGGTCACCCTTGCAAATGTATACAGTTCTTAGCCAAAGCATCCACTGGAGTTGCTGCAACCAGCCCTTTGCTCAGGAAGATGGCTGCACCACACGCCAAAAGCTTTCATGCAGCATAGATGCCCCAACCCCAGGGGGCAGCTGAGGGAATGCTCCTCTAGGGAGTTTATCAGATGCAGCCCTTTGAAAAGTTCTTTTGCCAGCATAAAAAAAGCATTTTTATGTCCACAAAAGAACGTTAACCCCCACACTTACGTTCTATCCCAGCAAAGGCTCCTGGCAATAAAGAGGAAGCGAACAGAGCCCCGTTCACTTCCTCGTTTGAAATCCTGCGTGATTTCATCGCACGGGAAATTCAAAATTAAAAACAAAAATAATGCCTAAAAAGTTTACACAAGCACTTAAACATACTTAAAAATCCCCAAGTAACCCAGGGAGGGTCATAAAAAGAGTATATCTTACCTGAATGTCCCAATCTCGCCCAGAAGTGTTCGCGCCGGTCTGGCCATTGGCAGGGTAAGTATGAGATTTAAATGCTCACATTTTTCGCACCTGGTCAATGCCAGCAAAAAAGTGGCAGGGGGATCTATTGATGGCTTAATCCATCAAATAAAATCCCGGGTGACTCCATCTGATATGTTTACCCTTTTGAGGTTATGTGGCATCGTTATGTCCTTGAGCAAGCAGGGATCACCAGCATCGAGGCC
The DNA here is from genome assembly GCA_030847615.1 of Gambelia wislizenii. NCBI lineage: Eukaryota > Metazoa > Chordata > Lepidosauria > Squamata > Crotaphytidae > Gambelia > Gambelia wislizenii. The sequence goes on along the minus strand of JAUMIR010000001.1, from coordinate 493,670,581 downwards.
ATGATATTGAGAACACAGCTGCGCTGGGCAGGGCACGTTTCTAGGATGGAGGACCATCGCCTCCCAAAAATACTACTCTACGGTGAACTCGCCACGGGTCAGCGTAAGAGGGGCGCTCCAAAAAAGCGATACAAAGACTCCCTGAAACAACATCCCAGGCTCGGCCAAATTGATCACCAACAGTGGTCCGCCCTGGCCTCACATCGGGAGGCATGGAGACACACTATCCACAATGCTGCAGCCTCATTTGAGCACTCACACCAAACAAGTCTTGAAGAGAAACGACAACGCAGAAAGAATCACAATCAGGAAACATCACCCAAGGAGACCTTCTGCTGTGCTTTTTGCAACCGGACTTGTTTATCTCGGTTTGGCCTTTTTAGTCATCAGCGCGCTTGCAGAAAGCGCGGGATGAGTCCTTCCTGAACCTTCGTTTGCGAAGAAAAGCCAGAGAGAGAGAGAGAGAGAGAGAGAGAGAGAGAGAGAGAGAGAGAGAGAGGGTCATTATGATGCCATCATATATTGTCTGTCTGATAAAGTCCTAGGTGCTGTCTTGGTAGGGCTGGCTGGCTGCCATGTTACTGGAGTGGAGATGGCTCTGTGATAGGGTTGTCATAAGTTGGGAACAACTTGAAGGCACACAGCAACCTTTGAGCTCAGTTTACAGCAGTGGATGAAAACCAAGAACAAAAGTCGGAAATGGGAAGAAGAGAGAGAAACCAGGAAATTCTCAAAGGAACTGAAAAAGTGGGAAAACAGAGGATTCATTTGGACTGTGCCTGTCAAGTCAGGGCAGTTAGAGGATATGAGGTGGGATATTAAATAAATTGATAGATAGATAAATATGATAAATAAATAACATTTTACATTCATGGACTAATGCAGTCATTGTGCAATACCCCCGGGGCTTCTTGCACAAGCAAAGAGAAATGGAAGTAAAGCCCGGAAGTAGTTTGTCCTGCCTTGCCTTATCACATAGCGTCAGCGTGGTTCAGCTGTTCTGCTGTTCTGGTCCTGTGGGAGACCAAAGTAAAACTGTGTCTTTTTTCTAACAGATTTTTACAGCTAGCAAAAAGATGCAGTTTTACCTTGGTCTCCCGCAGGGCCGGAAGAACAACAACATCATGCAGTAAGGCAGAATGGACGATGAAACCTTCCAGCTGCCTTGCTGCTTTGCTTTGGTGTGTGATAAGCCTACCCATCATTAGTGAATTGCAACAGTGTGTAACCTAATAATAATGGTGCCATCAAAGTACATGGTACTCCACAGAATGCACAAGCCTCTGCAAATATGCATGTACACATTTGCAATGTGTTTGCACATCCATGTGCAAGGATGCACAGTGTGCCTACCCACCCATGCACCATAGCACCCTATGGGGCACCTGGTTTCTGCAACCTGGAACGGAAGTCAGCCCTCTGGCTTCAGACAAAAACACTGGAGTGCTTCTGTAGGGGAACTTATATATGGTTTGGTCACCACTGGGTTATTCCATCCCTCGTTTCCTCCAGCACAACAGATAAATCTCTGTCTTGAAAAGAATTAGCAGAGAAGCAGATTTTCTTTTTTATAAAATTAGGTCTGAAAGAGTAGGAACAATGGCTGGGAACAATGGAAATCAAGCTGTCTCCAACCACAGGTGTATGAGCTGGCAGGAGCAGAGGAAAAAAGCGCCACTGTTTTTCCCTGGGGAAAGAGGCACCTGATGGGAGAAGAGCCAAATGGACCTCCGGGAAGGAAGATGAGTAGTCTCTCTTTCTCCCCCTCTGTGTGTGTTTGTGCATGTGGCAAAAAAGATCCTGACATTTTTGGCCGCTGAGTAATGCTCTTTGGCTTGCTCCCATTCCTCTTTGCCCTTGGGACTCTCTTGCCATGCCACTCACTGGTGTTGACTCAGTGGGAGGGGGGAACTCGAGGGACCTGGAGGCCAAATATCCGCTTTCCTGTTGGCTGTGGGCTCTCATTTTTTTTTTTTTTTGGCTGGGAAATTCCCTCCACTGGAGTCTGCCCTCTGAATCATCTAGAGACATAAAGACCTGGGAAAAAACCTGGAAAAATTAAAAAAAACCCCTGGTTTTTTCCTGGTTTTTTTCCCCTGAAACCTTTTGTTTGTTTGTTTGTTTTTTCCAATGTTTTTTTTTAAATTGAAAAAAGGAAGAAAATTGATTGTGGAATGTTTTATTTTATCATGATGAACAAAATATTTAATTCAAGGTTTTCATATATTTCCCACATAAACTAGCAAAACCAAAGTGGTTCCGTACAGTTCAGGAGATTGTTGCTCCATTTGTTACAAGTAAAAATTAAAAATAAATTCCATTTGTAATAATTGTTTGAATATGCTGTATTTTTAATATACCAGTTGTGATAATTTTATGCCAGATCAAATTGGACATAGTCATATTTTATGTTCCTAAAGTAACAGAGTAACTTTAAATCTGCTAAAAGTGCTAATGTTGCATTTTTCAATTTTTCTGAAAATTTCCATTTTTTCTGAAAAAAAACTTGTTTCCTATGGCTTCAACATTTCTGGAAATTTTACATTGGGAAGCAATGGGAAGATGACTGTGAAATGGGGCCTCCTTCAGAGCCGGGAATAATAGGACCCATTTGGACTACGCAGCTTGCTGGGGATTCTGGGAGCTGTAGTTCAAAAAAGGGTCACTTTTCAAAAGCCTAGTCTTGCTGAGGAAAGGGACAGGGATCATAACATTTTCTGCAACAGTGACTCCATACCCCATAGTCAGGTACAGTTGGTGGCTTTCATGTCCCTGAATCTGCTCTGGACTTTAGTCTGAACTTTGAAGGAGTTATCCAAAGTGTGGCGCCCTAGCCCCCCTCCCAAAGAATAGGTTCAGCACTTTGGGGAGCTCCTTGAAATTTCAGACTAAAACCTAGAATGGATTCCCTATGCCGCAGATATGGAAGCCAACACCCAGAAAGATTCACAGCTATCAAACAAATCTCCCCCCCACCATCAGCATAATGCAGTCTGGCCACCCACACTCCACCCCACAAAGAACCAAATCCTCATCCCCCCCACCCCCAAAAGTCCAAAGGGTAAGATTTCTTGAGGCTAATGAATACATGTGAATACATCTTCCCTCGGAGTCGTGTACTAACCTGGATCTAACCTTTAAAGCGCTATATGGCTCGTGGGCCAGATATCTGAAAGACCATCTCTCCTGATAGGAGCCTGCCTGAGTTTTAAGATATTCAGGGGAGGTCTTTCTCTCAGTCCCACCACCCTCACAGGCATACTTGGGACTTTATCAGACTAGCATCTAAAAATGCTGTAATTTCGCGAATGAGGATAACGGAAACATCATGGCATTATTACACTTACTATCACACATCGCCGTAATCATGTGAAAGAACTGCCACAGAATTATTGCATGATGACCACTAGCACTTTAAGAATGGGCGCTTATCTCCTGGATTTACTCCCTGAGTCAGCAGTGTGATGCAGCAACTAAAAAAGCCAATCTGATTCTAGGCTGCATTCATAGGAGTATAGTGTCTAGATCAAGGGAAGTAATAGTGCCACTGTATTTTGCTTTGGTCAGACCTCACCTGGAATACTGTGTCTAATGGTAAGAGCTGTTCATCAGTGGAACATACTGCCTGGGAGTGTGATGCAGTCTCCTTCTTTGGAGGTTTTTAAACAGAGGCTGGATGACCACCTGTTGGGGGTGCTTTGATTTTGTATTCCTGCAGGACAGGGGGTTGGACTGGATGGCCCTTGGGGTCTCTTCCAACTCTATGATTCTGTGATTCTATGAGGTGCTCTGTAGCAACATGGAACCACCATCACATCCCCATATGATGATAAAGAAGAAGAAATGAAATCCTGTTTATGTAAACACAGCCTAAACGATTTAGACATCCCAAGACTACAGCTACAATCCAGTATCCCCTCAGCAGAGCATAAATATCTGAATGTGGGGATATGCTGTGTGAGCACTCCACAACTCCCATGCAGAATAGCAACATTGTGTAACACATGTCAATGGCTGGGTGCTCTTGAGCAATGTGGGATGTACAATACCCAGTGTGCAACTGCAATACTCAATATATGATGTGGAACTTCAATGCAGAATGCACATTGTGAAAGTACACATGCAACACACCATCACAATGTGTAAAGTCAAGACACAGAGGATCATGCATTCTGTGCAACTCCACTCCTGCGGTATCAGCAGAATATACCTGTTGCACAATGGTGACCTTTCAGCCTTGCATGCATAGTGTGACCTAAAAGTCCGTATGTTCCTAACTGGTTGCTGGCCTGTAGGTGATGATAATGTCACTGAGACCATTGGTTTTTAATTGTGGTCCGTGGACCCTCAGGGGTCTGGATTGTCCTCACAGGGGGTCCGCAAAGGCTTGACAGTTGTTTGGCCCACCTCCTCCCTGCAGTGGAGCGGCCACATGACAGAAGTGAAGACAAAGTTTGGCTGGCAGGCTTGACCTGTGCATTGCCATTCAAGCCATTCCAGCCACAAACTTTCAGGAAGAAGCAGGAGAAAAGTCTTCCCTCCCCCTCCAGTGCCTCTGAGGGGAGGTTTAATGGAGGGTGTAATTGTGCTGTTGTTATTGTTTTAAATCTTAAGTTAAGCCTTGGGGGACCACAGCAACAGAAGATATTTAAAGGGGTAGAGAAAAGGTTAAGAGCCACTGACCTAGAGTGTCAGCAGAGCCAAATGGTTCATATACGTGCAAAATAATACTTGCAAGAAATATCAAAAGCTTGGTGAAAAAGCAGATGAGGAGACAGGACAAGGTCTTTTTGGCAGCTGCTCCCAAGCTGTGGAACTCCCTCCCAGCACAGGCTAAGTTGGCTGCATCTCTGCTTTCTTTTCACTGGCAGACAAAGACCTTTTTCTTCAGACAAGCATTTGACTTTTAATTGGTTGTACAGAGGGTTTATTTAATGGGCCGTGCTGGTAAGCCATGCTCATAAGTCTTTGCTGCAGCAAAGAAGGCAAATGCAATGCCACGTGGGTGCTGCCAAGGGCTGACAGGCCTGCTCCTTCGCTCAGTTGCTACGGCCCCTGGTCTTTGTCTGCCACTTTTTTCTGCCCAAGGAGCTTGGGACAAGTGGCGAGTTGAGACTTTGGAGCAGCTGGGCTCATCTTCCCACCTGGGTGAAGCAATCGCACATTGAGCTCCAGAAAAGCCGTGTGCTGGGGAGGCAACCTGACCCACCCACCCCCTCCAGCCTGCACTGACTTGCTTGCTTGCCTGTTAAAATTCCTGCTGAGCAGCCCGTGGCACAAATCCTGCTTTGCCTCACTCATAACAAGCACTTAAAACAAAAGCAAACATGTCCATTTACAGGCCTGGAGAGACCTTCTTTTCATGGGGTAAATTCTGAAACCTATCCTCCCCAAATATATCTGGCACCTTTAATAGCTCTTTTAAAATTTAGGTCAAAAAACAGACCAGGTTATAATTAGATTAAATCCCAGACAATTTCGCAAGCTAAACATGAGTCAATAGTGTGATGCAGCAGCCAAAAAAGCCAATGCAATTCTAAGGGCTACACGATGAAAAAAATCCAGCAGGAGTGCGGGCAGAGTGCCTGTTGTTTAGATGAGCTTCTGCCGGGATGTGCCATATCAAGAAGGAGAGGGGCTGAAAACTCCATATAGATTGCGGTAACAGCTTTTGCTGTTTACTGCAATCTTTTTTTAAAAAATTGCATGCAAAATGCACATGATAGTGGTCTATACAACCATTTCGAAAAGGGGCTGAAATCTGATTGGTTGGTCCTTGGAGCGGGTGGGCTTGCAAGGGAGCGCTTGCAATGGCGGAGCCGCCATTGTTGTTTTCTTTTTGCCAGGATGATTGTTCCAGCAGCAGATGAAAAGTATAGCAAAGGTTACTTTGGGGGGGGGGGGAATAGCTGTTCTGGATCCATTAAAAAAAAGGGGGGGAGGGGAGTTTTAGGGATTCAACTCACTCGCGGCAAAAAAAAAATTCCGCGCTGTTCCATGTGAACTGCAAAATCGCAAAGTTCTCCTTCCAGCAAGTTTGCTGATGAGTCGTGGGCACAAATAGACTCTGCAGTGAAAGGGAGGTAAGTCGCTATTTTTCGCAACAAATTCTCCCATCTAGCTGAGCCCCAAGATTGGGGGTGTGAAAGAGAGAGGGAAGTGTGGGGTGCATGGCCAGTTTGAAATTTTAAATAGCAAATACACACGGTGGCTCCTGACACACCGCAGAAATAATCCAGTTTTACACCGCTTTAACTGCCATGGCTCAATGCTATAGTATTCTGGGATCTGTAATTTTGTGAGATATTTAGCCTTCTCTATCAGAGAGCTCTGGTGCCACAGCAAACTACAAATCCCAGGAGTTCATAGGATGGTGCCATGACAGTTCAAGTGGAGCCAAACTGCATTATTCCTGCACTGTGGCAGCAACCCTAGTCTAATCTTAAGGAGTTGCTTCCTGTTTTGATCCTAACTTGCACAAGATGGCTTCCAAGGTTTCCTCCATCATTCTGTGCTCTCAAGAAAGATTCAGGGAGCCATTAACTCACCCTATGATCAGACGCTGGCAATTGGGTGCCCTCCAAATATTTTGAAGTACAACCCCTGCAATTTCCCAGCTCCTGGGCCTTGTTGGCAGGGGCTAATGTGGTTTGTTGTCCAAAACATCTGGAGGGGCTTGAGGTTGCTTGTATCTCTGTGTGTGGCCCAGTGATTTCTGCAGCCATACCTAGAGCTTGGAAAATGTTCTTTTTGGACTAGCACACTTTTCATCCATGCTGGGTGGGGGATTCTGGGAGCTGTAATCCAAAAAAGAATTTATCCAGGGGCTGTTCTCAGTATGGCGGGGATCCTACAGAGCAGGGTTTGTATTTCAGGGGTCTCTTGCGCCAATGCGGCCTGGCGACAAGTGTGATTTCTAAAACCAACGTAGCAATGCTGGCTGTCATGCCATTGGGACTTCATGACATCCTGAACCAATGTACAATTACACAGTTTAGAACTATGGTGTTCAGTTTGTCTATACAAGGGGGAAAGAAGTGGATTGCTTCGAAGTAATGGCAATTCTCAGCAGTTGTGATTTATCTTAATGTTTTGTTTTGTTTGTTTTTGTTGTTGTTTCCAGGCATAAGCTTCACATGACTGTGGATCAAGATGGTGGATGCCATTAAATTACTTGCATTTTTGTGAAGTCGAAGGCTTTCATGGCCAGCATCCATAGGTTTTCCATGGTTTTTTTCTGGGCTGTGAGGCTGTGTTCTGGAAGAGTTTATTCCTGACATTTCACCTGCATCTGTGGCTGGCATCTTCAGCGAATGGTGGCATAGGGGTGTGTGGGGGATTTATATACTGTGAGCCCCTGTTGGAGAGAATATGTAAATTTGTGTATTTGAATGGCTAATTCCTGGGGGAAGATATGCAAGGAGGATTAATGTCTGTTTGTCTAATGGTCCATTGTCTGCCGGGTGCTCAGATATCACAAGAGCAGCCAGACCCAGAAAAAACCACAGGAATGAAGAAGAAAAACAGCCACCCAAAGGGAGGGTATTTTTACCGTACATCAAAGGAGTCACAGATGGAATAGGAAAACTGATGAGGAAACACAGCCTCCAAACAATGTACAGACCAACCAAGAAAATCCAAGAAATGCTATGCTCGGGTAAAGGACAAAATAGACCCTCTCACAGCTGCAGGAGTTTACCACATACCATGCAGTTGTGGACAAGTTTACATAGGGACCACTAAACGCAGTGTGCAAACACGAATCAAGGAACATGAGAGACACTGCAGACTGGGCCAGCCAGAAAAATCAGCAGTAGCAGAACATGTGATAAAGCAACCTGGACACAAAATGCTATTTGAAAACACAGAAATTCTAGACCAGGCCAACAACTAGCACGTCAGAATGCACAGAGAAGCTATTGAAATCTACAAACACCTGGACAACTTCAACAGGAAAGAAGAAACCTTAAAAGTAAACAATATCTGGCTGCCAGTCCTGAAGAACACTAAAATCAGAACTCAGCACTTGCAAATGAGCTCCACCAAGGGACAGGGGGATTTCCAGCAGACAATGGGCCATTAGCCAAACAGACACTAATCCTCCTTGCATATCCTCCCATCTTAGGAACTAGCCATTCAAATACACATATCTACACATCCTCGCCAACAGGCACTCACAGTATATAAACCCCCCACACCCCTACGTCACCATTCTCTGAAGATGCCAGCCACAGATGCAGGCAAATGTCAGGAATAAACTCTTCCAGAACATGGCCTCACAGTCCAGAAAAAAACCCATGGAAAACCTACTTGCATTTTTACTTACCTAAATTTGCCACCACTGAACTTTTTAAAAAACTATTTCCTATGTGAAATAGAGTGCTATTCGCTTTTACAAAAAAGAAAAAAAATACACCCTGTTTTATCACCTTAGTGCTCACTCACTAAGGCAAAAACACATGGTTGCTCTGGGCACTTGCCTTGTTATCAAGCCCTGCTCTCCATGCTCATCTGGCCAATCAACTTTGCACTTCTGCTCGTGTGGGAAAGAAAGTGAATCAATTCACATCATTTTTCCCAACAAGCAGTCATGTGCATTCACCCCGCTGTTTTTTTTAAAACTTTGGGGGAAACCGCAAAGGCTTTTCCTTCAGAGTTTTTTGGATTTTTGGCCTCCCTCTTTCCGAATATGGCGAAATGATGCAGGATGCCATTAAGACAGCTTGTATTCTCCTCGCTTTCCATGAGGAGTATTTTCACCATTTAGACAACTCCATTGTGTTGTCGTAGTTGTCCCATTGGGACCATTGCACACATGGGGTGAGCAGCCTGGCTTTTCCACAACAGTCACAATGCTTTGTGAGAAAGGCTTCTGCACAAGGGGAGCAGTAGCCCCCAACAGAGACACAGGGCATGGGGAACCCAGAAAGGAGGCCCATGGAAAGTCATGGGTGCTTTGTTCTCAATGAGAAAAAAATGTCCCCACCTTTTGCAGTGCCCTATTGTGTGGTGCGAACCCAGAAGAAATTTGACAGCTGAATACACTGTCAGAATTTAGAACAGCATTAAAACCAGTCTCTTCCAGCAGGCCTATCCAGATGATTTTCAAATTGTGAATTTTAAACTAAGAATTTAAAATATGGATTTATTGTTTTAATAAGTATTGTCTTATTTGATGCTGCTGCTGCTCAAGATGTCAACGGGACATCTTGAGCCGTGCTATGTTGCACTTCATCACAATTCTCTAACATGGTTCTGTATCTTGTCAGTGACATAGCTCCACCACTGTAAAGTTACACATTGTAGCCAATGGTGCATGATTTTGGCCCTCATTTCAACACCTTACCCATTTACACATCCTTACATGTGTCCAAAGAGTTGTCATTAGTGGCTGTGCTTCTAATTGGAAGGTGGTCTCAAGTGGAGTGCTGCAGGGTTCTGTTCTGGGGCCGATGCTCTTCAATGTTTTTTATCAATTATTTAGATGGTGGGGTGAAGGGAATCCTTACCAAATTTGCAAATGATACAAATGATACAAAACTAGGGTAGCTAATATTGTACATTGGAAGATAGGAACAGAGTTCAGAAGGGCCTTGATAAACTAGAAAACTGGCTGAAGTTAATAAAATGAAATTCAACAGAGACAAATGCAAAATTCTACATTCAGGCCACAAAAACCAAATGAACAGACATAGGAGATACTTGACTCAGCAGTACTACACGAGAAAAGGATATTGGGATTGTTGTTCAGCATGAGCCCATAGTATGATGCTGCAGCAAAGAAACCAAATGCTATCTTAACCTGTATTAATAGAAGCATAGCTTCCAAGTCAAGGGAAGTAATAGGCTCACTATATTCTGTGCTGGTCAGGCCTCATTTGGAGTACAGTAGGACCCCCATATACACTGAGGATTGGTTCTGGGGGACCCTGTGGATACTGAAAACCATGGATAATAGTGAACACCATTGAAAATAATGGGACTTCTGGTTTAAAATACCATAAAGTTGCCTTGGAGGACCTAGAAAATGGCTAGGGAGGACACATTTTCTAGGATGACTCTATGGTAGGTGTGCTGTTTTGTGTCCCATGGATAATTGAATCAGTGGATACAGGAGTCCTACTGTACTGCACTCAGTTCTGGGTGCCTCATTTTAAGAACGACATAGGCAAGTTAGAGCAGGTTCAGGGAAGGGGTGTCATGGATAACAAAACATGTGAGGAGAGGTTGAAGGAGCTGGGCCTGTTCAGCTTGGTGAAGAGAAGACAGAGGGGTGACACAACCACACTATTTAAACACTTCAAGGGCTGCCACAGTGAAGAGGGGGCAGGCTTGTTCTCTGCTGCCTCAGAAGGTAGGATGAGGGAAGTCTAATGGTTTAGAGTTATAAGAAGGTAGATTTTGATTGACCATTATAAGGAACTTCTTGGCAGTAAGAGTGGTTCAGCAATGGAACCAAATGTCTAGGGAGGCAGCAGGGTCTCCTTCTCTGAACGTTTTCAAAAAGAGGCTGGACAGCTCCTTGCTGGGGATGCTCTAGCTGGAGATCCTGCATTGAGCAGGGGTTGGACTAGATGGTCCATAGTGCCCCTTCCAACTCTATGATTCTATGCTCTGGAAGCTACCTCTAGACATGAACAGATTTGCTATCTGAAGTTTCAAATAGGCCTCGTTTATGTAACAGGAGGCTCAATGCAACTGCCATTAAGCAGGACTTGAGGCACATGCAGCACATCAAGAAAAAACCATCTGTTGCCAAAGGTCCTCAGGTTTTACACTTGGAAAGCTTACCTTCTGACTCAAATGTGCAACTAAAGCAAAATCAGAACGGTGGCTGGATGGCTGGTCCAAATCAATATGGGCAGCTCAACTCCACAGCCCGAAAATTGTTCTGGGTTCCACTGGTGCCAACTGCAACATTACTGTGCATCTGGAGAAGTTTTTTTTTTGGGGGGGGGCTTCCCCTGAGTAATTGATCTCCTCCACTTATTTATTTATTTAATTTATATCTCACCTTTCTCCCAACCCAGGACCCCAGGGAGCTTAAAGTCAATGCAACAAACAACAGCTTAAAAAACTATCAGTGCAAAATTTTACAAAGATTAAACAAAGAACACCAAGTTTAAACAGTTTTTAAAACATAGTAAAAAGGGGAGCCAGCATGGTGTAGTGGTTTGAGGGTTGGACTATGACTCTGGAGCCTGGGGGCTTGTCTAGATGAGAGGATATAATGCTGATTGCTGTGCATTAACACAAAATTTGTATCAGCAGTCATTGTCTCCACATTTTTTTTGGCAAGACTGGTAGTATGTGAAGCTATCTGTGTTTGACGTTCACATGGTGCCATGCCTGCGAATCAAGATGGTGGCCGGGAGTGAATAGCTCGTGTTATTATTCTCAACGAGTGAATGCTGCTGCACAGTATTTTTTTTAAAACTGAAAATCAAAGCTCTGCAAGTGCGATCCATTAGATAAACTGTTTGGTGACCTCAGCGCAGTGAAAAAGCACATGATCGCAACCGTAAAACTCCAAAATGGCACTTCCGGACACTTCGTTGCCAGCAAGCCCACACCACACACATGTCCGACCAATCAGGTTTCCACTTATGTTGTTACCTGGGAATGTGCTGTGAGGAAATTCGCTTATCCTAAGAAGCAGAAATGTGCATTTCCCCCGCATTTTGAAAAAAAAAAACCTCAGGAGAAGCCACAACGGCTTCTCCCACATAGTTTTTGGAGTTTTGGGCCCCCTTGCTTCCAAATATGGCAAATCACCACGGGATCTTATTGGGGCAAAAGGTATTCTCCTCAAATTCTATGAGGAGTTTTTTTCACTGTCTAGGCAACCCCGAGGGTTCAAGTCCACACTCGGCCATGAAAACCCACTGGGTGACCTTGGCCAAGTTGCATACTCTCAGCCTCAGAAACCCCATGATAGGTTCGCCCTAGGGTCACCATAAGCCTTGAAGGGACACAGCAACGAAACTGAGAAAAGCATAATATACTCCATGAGAGGCCCCTTGTGCCACCACAGATTAAGAGCCAAAGGCTTAAATAAAAAGGTCTTTGCCTGCCAATGGAAAGAGAGCCAAGAGGGGGTCTGCTGAACCTCCAGGGGGAGAGAATTCCACAAACTGGAAGCAGCCACCAAGAAGGCCCTCTCCCTTGTTCTCACCAAGGACTTTATCAGATGTGGCAAAAATCTCAGGATTATGACGTCATGGTAGCATGAATGAGCCCCGCTATTGCATGATGTCGTCACCTTTGCATTGTTACTCCGTGCTCCAGCTGCCAAAAACCTGCTGCTTCTAATTGATGGGTTAACCCGTCAATAGATCACCAATAGCACTTTTTTCATGTTATTGATGGCATGTGAAACCATGTACTGCTGTAATTGTGAGAGTACAGTGTGAGCGGGCAGTCTCCAGCAAGAAAACTTCCTGGTGAGAAAGCAAAAACGAAGCTCAGAATGCTCTTTTTATGAAACTCTCCCAGTAGGTTTGTACATTTCCAGGTTTGTTTAACTGTTTGTTCATTTACTTTGCAAATTAAGGGGCTTTTACTGTTTTTAAGCACACTCACATCTTCTCATGAGAAGCCCCAAAATCTTGCCCATGCTAAATAGAATCATAGAATCATAGAGTTGGAAGAGATCACAAGGGCCATCCAGTCCAACCCCCTGGCATGCAGGAATAAATAATCAAAGCATTCCCAACAGATGGTCATCCAGCCTCTGTTTAAAAACCTCCAGAGAAGGAGACTCCACCACACTCCCAGGCAGTGCATTCAACCTCTGAACAGTTCTTATTGACAGGAAGTTCTTCCTAAAGTTTAGGTGAAATTTCTTTTCCTGCAGTTTGAGTCCATTGCTCCATCACCTAGTCTCTGGAGCAGCAGAGAACAAGCTTGCTCCACCCTCAGTATGACATCCCTTCAAATATTTAAACATGGCTATCATGTCTCCTCTTCACCTTCTCTTCTCCAGGCTAAACATACCCAGCTCCCTAAGCCGCTCCTCATAGGTCATGGCTTCCAGACTTCCCATCATTTTGGTCACCCTCTTCTGAATACGGTCCAGCTTGTCCATATTCTTCTTGAATCGCTTTGCCCAGAACTGGACATGGTATTCCAGGTGAGGTCTGACCAAAGCAGAATAGAGTGGCACTTTTACTTCCCTTGATCTAGACACTATACTCCTATTTGTTGCATGAGCCATGTGATTCATTCTGAAGAAGCCATTGCCAAAGAAGAAGACATAAGTGTGACATCGGGAGATTGGCCTAGCTTCAGACTGAATCCTCTTTCTCTGTAATTTGGATGCCCTTTTAGAAGAGCATATATTGATGCACCAACCTTGCCGACCATGTGCCTTTGGTGGAATGGAAACGGAGTCATGTCCCATATTGTGCTAATGTGCACCCACAGCCCAAATGTGCACCCGCCCAAAGCACATTTGAAGCCACACCAGCAACAAGTTCTAAGGGCAAACATTTAGTTCTGGCCCCACATGCCAAAAACGCCTCTTTATTTTGGCAAATGTAGCTGTTGGTCTATGTAACTAAAAAGTCAGCATAAGCAATCATGTATTTTTACTGGAATGGAAATGGTTTCCAAGGGAGGCTTAAGTACTGTGATTGTGTATTCATCTCCCGCAAATGGTGCTTGGGCCTTGTGCCATGGAATCTTTCCCCAGTCACTACTGGGAGGGAGATTTTTATGGTCATGACTATAAAAATCTAGCACAGAGATGCTTAATGGCCCTGGTGTACATGATGGGGGTGGGGGAAAGGAGAAAGTTTACTTTTATATGTACGTGGTAGGGAAGGAAAGGGAATTCAGAAATTTCCTAACTGGTGTCAAATCTAGAGTTCCCAACCCTCAGAGAAACTAATGCGGGAAGGAAAACAGCATGTTGAAAGTTTCCACAATTTCATATGGACCTTTTTTCTTTTATTTCCAGCACAACATAAACCACATATTTTTTGAGAACTGTGCAAGAGTTTGAGAATCTACACAGCTTTGCAGTAAAAACCCACTCTCATGGTTTTTTCATTGCACATAGAAAACTGAGCAGCATTTTCGAGGGAAAACTCCTCTACTCACGTTGTTTCTTGCTATATCATAGAATCATAGGATCATAGAACTGGAAGAGACCACAAGGACCATCTAGTCCAACCCCCTGCCCTGCACAAAATTTGCATAATCAAAGCATTCCTTACAGATGGCCATCCAGCCTCTGTTTAAAAACCTCCAAAGAAGGAGACTCCACCACTCCCAGGCAGAGGATTCCATTGCTGAACAGCTCTTACTGTCAGGACGTTCTTCCTAATGTTGAGGTGGAATCTCTTTTCCTGTATAGAATCATAGAATTGTAGAGTTGGAAGAGACCACAAGGGCCATCCAGTCCAACCCCCTGCCATGCAGGAAATCACGATCAAAGCATCCCTGACAGATGGCAATCCAGCCTCTGTTTAAAGACCTCCAAGGAAGGAGACCCCACCACGCTCCGAGTGAGTGCATTCCACTGCTGAACAGTTCTTACTATCAGAAAGTTCCTCCTAATGCTGAGGTGGAATCTCTGGTCCTGTAGTTTGAGTCCATTGTTCCGTGTTCTAGTCTCTGGGGCAGCAGAAAACAAGCTTGTGCCATCCTCAATGTGACACCCCTTCAAATATTTAAACAGGGCTATCATATCACCCTGTAACCATCTTTTTTTCCAGGCTAAACATACCCAGCTCCCTATGTTTAGGGACGGTTAAGGAGTGATATGATAGCCCTGTTTAACATTGTAGTTTGAATCCATTGCTTCATGTCCTAGTCTCTGGAGCAGCAGAAAACAAGCTTGCTCCATCCTCACTATGATATCCCTTTAAATATTTAAACATGGCTATCATGTCCCCTCTTAACCTTCTCTTCTCCAGACTAAACATCCCAAGCTCCCTAAGCTGCTCCTCATAGGGCATGGCTTCCAGACCTTTCACCATTTTGGGTGCCCTCTTTTGGACACATCCCAGCTTGTAAATGTTCTTCTTGAATTGTGGTGCCCAGAATGGACATAGTTTTCTAGGTGAGGTTTAACCAAAGTAAAATAGAGTGGCATTATTCCTTTCCTGGACCTAGACCCAAACTCCTGTTGATGCAGCCTGAATCGCATTGGCTTTTTAAGCTGCCGTATCACACTGCTGACTCATGTTCAGCTTATGGTCCACTTAGACTCCTAGATCCCTTTCACATGCACTCCTATCAAGCCAGGCGTCACCCATCCTATATCTATGCATTTCATTTGGTATTTGGTAAAAGTGCACAAATTGCAAAACTAATTAAATTGCACACTATTTTCCTAGAGAAAGAATATTGAAATAATTTTGGGTGATGGGAAAAATGATGAGACACCATAGAGAGACATTGAGGGGGAGAGAGTTCAAGTGACTTTTAAGGATTTGATTTGGAATTTTCAGGAGGAAGAGAGGGCAAGCAATATTACCCAGTGGAAAAAGAAACTCAGGCTGGCTGAAGCTCCATCCTTTGCTGTTTTAACATTGTGCAAGCCAAATGTGATAGAACAGGAAAAGAAACTCAAGCTGAGTAAAGCTGCAGCTGTTGCTGGTTTGAATGTTGCACAGTTTTCTTTCCTTGTCAAAAGGAGGACAATTTTCAGGGAAGACTGTGCCATTCCCAGGAGAAGCTGCATGGTTGCCAGAAAACGATGGGGTTTTTGGGGCAAGCAATGCAACTTTTGTAGGAAAACTGTGCAGTTTCCTGTCATTGTGTGTGTGTGTGTGTGTGTGAATCCTGAGTGTCCTGAAGCTATAGGCCAAAGAGCCTATTTGTTGTTCTCGATATCTGTCAGGACTTGGAAAAATCAAGATTTTGGCAGAGAGGTTGAAAAATATCTTAAAGGATTGGATAAATCAAGATCAATCTGGTTTTTTTTACCAGAAAGATATATAAGAAAGAACATTAAGAGAATACTGAATATTATAGAATATGGAGAGATGAATCCTGGGAGAAACTGGCTCTGATTCTGTTGGAAGCTGAAAAAGCGTTCGACAGCATGAGATGGCAATATATGATAGCAGTCATGGAGCGAATTCAATTAGGAGAGAATTCTATACAAGGTGTTAAAGCAATCTATAAGAGACAATCGGCTCAAATAATAGTTAATGGACAAAAAACATCTGAGATAAAAATAGAAAAGGGAATAAGGCAAGGATGTCCATTATCTCCTTTTTATAGTGAGCTTGGAGGTTTTATGCAGAAACATCAGAAAGGATAAAGACATAGTAGGAGTTAAAATAAAGAAACAAGAATATAAAATATCAGCATTTGCAGATGACATAGTGTTAACTTTGGAAGATCCTGTAAAGTCGCTTGGAAAGCTGCAGGAAAAGTTACGGGTATTCGGGAGATCTCAGGAATAAAAGTTAATAAAGAAAAGATGGTATTAATAACGAAAAATTTACTTAAAAAAGAAGATGAAGAGCTTAGCAGAATATCAAACTATAAAATTCAAAAGAAAGCGAGATACTTGGATATAATGATAACAAACAATAACCCCGATTTATTGGAAAACAACTATAATAGAGTATGGAGAGAGATAAAGAAAGATCTAGACAAATGGGAAAAAATAAATTTATCAATTATGGGGGAAATTGCGGTGTTAAAAATGATGGCTTTACCAAAGTTGTTGTTCCTATTTAAAAATCTCCCAATTTTGTATAATGGTAAATTATTTAAAATATGGGATGGAAATATATCAAAGTTTATATGGGCAAATAGAAAGCCAAGAGTAAGATGGAAGGTATTACAAGAGGAAAATGATAAAGGGGGTCTGGGTGTTCCAAACTTGAGAGTGCATTATAACTCATCCGTTTTAATGTGGCTATATGGTTGGTTCCTATTAAATAATGATAGGATATTAACTTTAGAAGAGGTAAATATGAGATTTGGTTTTCATGCATACCTATGGTATGATAAGGATAAAATTGATAAGAACTTCAAAAATCACATCTTCAGGAGATCAATGCTGAATGTTTGGAAAGAGATTTAAAAAAAAGTTATACTCCAGGCTTCCATTATGGACATCGCCTCAAAAAGCTTTTAGAAGAACGGAGATGTGGAATAAAGGAGGGTGGGGGGTTTATAAAGATCTGTTGAAAATAGAAGGAAATAAAAGTAGGTTAAAAACAATAGAGGAATTAAAGGAAGATGAAATAGAATGTAATTGGTTCCAACATAGACAAATGTTGGAGAGGTATAAGATAGATAACAATCTTCTGGGAACTGAACACAAACAGACGGATCTAGACAAGATGTTGATAGATCAAAAAGCAATGAAAATCTCGAAAATATATAAAGTATTATTGAGCTTGGAATTAGAGCCAGAAAATATCAAGGAGTATATGGTTAAGTGGGCACAGAACATCCGGTACAATATACATTTAGAAGATTGGGAAAGGCTGTGGAAAAGAAATGCTAAATTTACACCGTGAGTGGAATTGAGGGAGAATTGCTATAAGATAATGCTCCGTTGGTATATGACACCACAAAGATTAGCTAAAATTTATAAGAACAAAGAACCCAAACGTTGGAAATGTGGAAGTGAAGTAGGATCTTTTTACCATATGTGATGGTCATGCAGTATTGTAAAAAAAATTTTTTGGATAAACATTTATAAGTGGATTAAGAAAATATTAAAAATAGAATTTAGATTTAAACCAGAGATCTTCTTATTAAATTTAGTTGACAATGAAGTTCCAAAGGAACAGAGAAAATTAATGCTCTTCATGATCACCTCAGCTAGAATTGTTCTAGCCAGATGTTGGAAACAAAAACAGCTACCAAATATAGAGGAATGGGTTTTGAAATTAGAGGAAATTGCGAGAATGGAGAAGCTCACTTCGTGGATCAAATACAAAACAATGAATACATTTAGGAAGGATTGGGAGAAATGGATTTATTTCCTGAGGTCAGAATGGAGTGATTGTACAGTTATTTGGCTCACTGATTAGATGAATATTTGTTAAATGTATAATGTATAAGAATTTAGCTTTATAGTAGGAGGCTAGAATAGAATGATGGATTAATGGAATACAGGGTTCAAGAAAACGTAATTAGAAATTGAATTAATTCTGTATGTACATAGATACTGTGTAGAAACAATACGCATGGGTAGATGAACTTAGGTTCATGTATTTAAGAAAGGTTATATGAGCAGTAGTAGCAAGTTCTGATTCAGAATGGTAAGGAACTAAGTAGATGTTTTGTAGAGATTTATGTGTTTCCTTGTTATTTTAATTATTTACTGTTAAATGTATTGCAACATTTGTGTGTTGTATGGTATATGTTTGTGTTTGTATTGTTTTTATATTGTGTTGTATTTTGTTTTATTTTTTTGTTTTCTTTAAAGAAAATAATTTTAAAAAGAAAAGAAAAATCAAGATTTACAATCACTAGTATGTGGCAACTAATTATGAACTAAGGATAGAACTTGATGATATGAGGAAACTACATGCTCAGATATGACATCATGGCTGTGTAATGTAAATCTCCATAGAAGGAGTTGTGTATTAATTGTGCTACCCAACCCCTGCATTGAATGGCAACATTGCACAATTGAACCAGGACACACAACTTGTGCATCCATCTCCAAAGGGTGATGTGTGCTGTGACACAATGCCTATCCATGCACATCTGTGCATGATGCATAACACAACTTTGAAGTCTTGAACTGAATGTAGGTGTTCTGTATTGGATAAAAACATCCAGTGGAGAGCAGAGGAGGGGGTGCAGAAGGATCAGTGACCAAAAAAGAGCTGGATGCTCCTCCACACCTCCAGTCTCCACTAGGAAGGCAAGACCCACGTTGGGAGGGGAAAGCTGCAGCTGAAAGTTGGAGCTTGGAAAGTCCTATGAGGAGCAGCTTAGGGAGCTGGGTATGTTTAGCTTGGGGAAGAGGAGGTTAAGAGGGGACATGATAGCCATGTTGAAATATTTGAAGGGATGTCATACTGAGGATGAAGCAAGCTTGTTTTCTGCTGCTCCAGAGACTGGGACATGGAGCAATGGGTTCAAACTACAGGAAAGAGATTCCACGTAAACATTAGGAAGAATTTCCTGACAGTAGGAGCTGTTCAACAGTGGAATACACTGCCTGGGAGTGTGATGGAGTCTCCTTCTTTGAAGGTTTTTAAAAAGAGGCTGGACGGCCATCTGTAGAGAGAGCTTTGATTGTGTGTTCCTGCATATCAGTGAGTTGGATTGGATGGCCTTTGGGGTCTCTTCCAACTCTATGATTTTATGATTCTATTCCTGCTTTGCAGAGCTTTACAGTACCTCATACCATGGAGAACACTTCTCCATGTTCTTTTCAGGATTGAAGTTACAGGAACCCCATTCCAGATCCAACCTGGTACCCCAGACATTGGCTATCCTTGCTAATATCACCCTTGGCTGTAAGTACCACCTCTATAGGCAACTGGTTGTGTGATCATGGCAAGATGGCCCCACCCATTTTACCCCACCCCCATAAGGTGTTATTTTAATTTTAAAAACTTAACAAGAAGGATAGTTTTTTTTAAAAATAAAAGTAACAAATGACCTAGATTGGAAAACTGGTTTCTCTGACAGCTAGTGGCTTTCTTTGTGAAGCAGAAAGAGATTGCATCATTATACGGAGGAGGACAACAACCCAACTGGATTTGCCGGACTTTTTATAAACAGGCGAGAATCAAAATATAATTTAGAGGGAGGAGTGCCTCTTGATCACAGATTGCTGGCTTTAATCACACCACTCTGTACTTAAGATATTTTCCTTTTTCCCTAAAAGAAGGAGCCATTAAGATCTCTTTTGAATCACTGTAATTTCAATACCATAATCGGTTTCAAAATAGAGTTAGGATGCAACAACCCCATGGTCCATCTGAGACCATGAGTTGTGGATATCTGCATGCAGTTGCAGGAGGCTGTGAGCAGATTAGATGCTGCTAAATTAAACGTCTGAGAGCAAGTTGGTACAAGCATGTGCCTCCAAATAGAAGGACTTTTTCTTGCATCATCATGGTGCAGCACCACTGTGTGGGTCACATTAGCTGCTGACATGGAGGCAGACAGGTAGAGAAGGTGGGAATTCAGTGCAAAGTGTCATAATATACACAGGTGGGCTGGAGGGAGCAAATATAGGCACCTTGTTGGCTACCCTTGTTATCATTTTTGGCACATGGCCATACAGTGAACTCCCCATGAAGTCTGAAGTGGTACAGTCCACATACAGTGCAAACTAGGTATACATCATCCTTCAGTGCACTTTGGTCTCACTGCATCTGGACTCTACCACTGGCTCTGCATCACACTATAGTCATCCCTCCACATCCACTGGGGTTGGGGCCCAGGACACCCATAAAAATGGGAAAATAACAAATATTTCTAGGCCACCCAAACCATATTTAATGCACATAGGGGTTGTCTAAATGGTGAAAATGATCGTCATAGAATTCGAGGAGAATACAATTTGTCGAAACAGGATCCTGCATCAATCTACAGTATTCGGAAGGAGTGGGGGGCAAATCCATCAAAAACTCCACAGGAAAAGCCTTCATGGCTTTTCCCAAAGCCTTTAAAAACCTTTGTGGGGAATGCGCAGTTCCGCTAATTGGGACAATTTGATTCATATTCATTCACATTCCTGATAAGAATGGAAACAGAAAGCTGATTGGTTGGACGTGTGCAGGGGGTGGAGCTTGCTAACAAGGTAAGTACCCGAAACTGCCATGTTAGATTTTTGCCTTAGTGATTGTGCACTCAGGTGATGAAACAGCCTTTCTCTTATCTTTTTAAAAATTTATTTAGGTGGAATATTGCACTTTCACACCTTAGATATGCTTTTTATTTAAAAAAATACTGTTTGGCAGCAGCAACTGGCAACAATAAAAACACAAGTAATTCACTCACTCTCACCATCTTGATTTGTAGGCATGCCTGTTGGAACAGCAAAAGTGGATAGCTTAACATGCCTGTGATTTTGCCAAAAAATGTTAATACAAATCGAAGCTGCTCCAAAATTGGTGGTTAGTGCGCATCAATCCACACACACCCTTGTATAGACAGGCCCACACAAAAGTACGATCCATGGATTCAAGATACCATACATTCAAATGTACAGTACACAATACATTTGAATCCACAGTGAGAAGCACGCCAGCTGCCCGCTTCTGCCTTCGAGGCAGTGGGATTCCCTCGCAAAGCAGAAGTGGGCAGCTGGCAAAACTTGCCACAACCTCTGCTGCTGCCCCACACAATTTTAAATAGGGATTTACAAGCCTCACTTCATGTTTGCAGTCTCTCTCAGTCTTGCAAGGCTTGCAGAG
Organism: Gambelia wislizenii; assembly: GCA_030847615.1. Classification (NCBI taxonomy): domain Eukaryota; kingdom Metazoa; phylum Chordata; class Lepidosauria; order Squamata; family Crotaphytidae; genus Gambelia; species Gambelia wislizenii. The sequence goes on along the minus strand of JAUMIR010000001.1, from coordinate 493,649,216 downwards.
AGACTGCAAATGTGAGGCAAGACTTATAAGTCCCTATTAAAAATAGCATCAGGTAGCAGAAAAGGTGGCAACAAATAATTTGCAAATAATCAAATCCAGGAAAGTTAAACACAAGAATGTGGGGGGACGACTGTACTTCAGACTGCAGGAGTGTGTGTGTGTGTGTGTGTGTGTGCATATGTGTGTGAGAGATTTCTCATTTTTCTTTCTTTCTAGTTTTTTAAAGTCTTATTGTCAACTTGTTTTATTGTATATAGGATAGATTTGTTTTCATTCTGTCTAGGACCTGCTCGAAGTATGTGGTTACAGGGAGGCATTTAAATACCATAGATCATTCATTCATTCATTTATTTATATAATTGCTATGCTGCCTTTCTCCCAAAGTGAGACCTAAGGCAGGCCACAGAATAAGTAAGCAAATAAATAAATGCTTACACAAGCTTCATGAATTCTTGCACAACACAGGTTTAATAAGAATTGACAAACCAAGTCCAGCACACTACACCATTTGACAGAATGTTCATGCACCAGCCCAGAGAGGAATCGATGGTCTGATAAGCATCTTTTAGCTCCAGCCACTTACAGAATCTCAGAACTGGAAAGGAACTCAGAGGTCCTCTAGTCCAGTGGCTCTCAGCCTTTTCTGTCTTATATTCTGCTGTCCAAAGAACCCAGCTCCCCGCCTTCCACTGGCTCCTCTCTGCTCCTCTCTGGCTGGAGCCAGCATGGACCCCACACTGTGTCTGGGCCAGGAGTGAGTGGCGCCTCCCAGTTTCTTCTCCCCTGGGTGCCACCACTTCTTCCACAGCTAATTCCACAGCTAATCTGCTGCTCCTCACTATTTTTATGCTAGTGTAGTGATCAAACACCCGTCTGAGGGCTCGCACTAAGACTCTAAACTATCTAGTCCATCAACTGCTTTTCACTGATGCTGCTGCCCTTGTTGCCCACACAGAAGCAGCTCTGCAGCGCCTAATGTCCTGCTTTGCAACATCTGCAGAGCTGTTTGGGCTAGAAGTCAACCTGAAGAAAACAGAAGTTCTTTACCAGCCTGCACCACAGGACGAACACCACCATCCCCACATTGCCGTCGGCAAATCTGTGTTCAAGTCCGTTCAGCAGTTCACCTACCTGGGAAGCATCATCTCCTCAGATGCCAAGATTGACAAAGAGATCGATCACAGATTAGCAAAGGCATATAGTGCATTTGGAAGACTTCACAAAAGAGTCTGGAGCAATAAACACCTGAGGCAAAGCACAAAAATCAGTGCCTATAGAGCCATCGTACTGTCTATCCTCCTTTATGGATCTGAAACATGGGTCACCTATCGCCACCACTTACGACTCCTCGAACGCTTTCATCAGCACTGTATACGCACAATCCTAAATATACACTGGACTGACTATGTGACGAATGTTGCTGTTGTTGAGCAAGCAGGGATCACCAGCATTGAGGCCGTGATATTGAGAACACCGCTGTGCTGGGCAGGGCATGTTTCTAGGATGGAGGACCATCACCTCCCAAAAATAGTACTCTACGGTGAACTCGCCATGGGTCAATGTAAGAGGGGTGCTCCAAAAAAGCGATACAAAGACTCCCTGAAACAACATCTCAGGCTCGGCCAAACTGATCACCAACAATGGTCCGCCCTGGCCTCACATTGGGAGGCATGGAGACGCACTATCCACAGTGCTGCAGCCTTATTTGAGAACTCACGACGAACAAGTCTTGAAGAGAAACGACAACGCAGAAAGAATCACAACCTGGATGAGTCCTTCCTGAATCTTCATTTGCGAAGAAAAGCCAGAGAGAGAGAGAGGATCAAACAGGATTCTGGACCCAGTCCTCTTTCTTTTAATGAGTCAGTTCTTTGGAGCAGCCAAGATGCAATTCTCTGCTAATTTTCCTCTCGAAGGAAGCAATGGGTCATTTTATACATTTTCTTCTTCCTGTGGGAAAGTCTCATTTTTGAAGACTATTCACAATCCAAGACTTAAGAGATTATCAGACACGGCTAACATGGCGCCAGAATAATAACAGTGGAATGCAAAAGGATGCCAATATCACACAACATTGTCCTTTTGCGTTCCACTGTTGTTATTCTGGTGTTTCTTTTTATTGACAGGTTGACCCATGAATAGATTGCCCATCCTGTTTTGGTGCCAGCATTTCCGGCGTGTGAAACTTCAGGTCATTTAAGTCACGTGAAAGCAGCGACAATGGCTGGTCTGGTGCAAACACTTCCGGGTGAGAGCATGACATCCAGGTAAGTGATGCACTTTTCAAAACCTTCCCTGGTTTACTTGGAAGTTTTAAAGTGTGTGTATATGTGCTTTTTGTAACTTTTTGTGTTTTATTTTTAAATTTCCCACGCAATGAAGTCTCGCGGGATTTCAAAGGAGGAAGCGAACGGGGCTTTGTTCACTTCCTCTTCATTGCTGAAGAAGCCTTCTGCCGAGATTAGAAGTAAGTGCGGTGGGGGGTGTTCTTTTGTTGGAATAAAAATGGGTGTTTTTTTTTATGCTGGCAGAAGAACATTTAAAGGACATCTGATAATGTCCTTATTCTATCCGCACGAAAAATTGCAGATGGTCGTTTTGTGCTGAAAACAGCATTTTCTGCACAGAAACAGGCTGCGTATTCTATGCAGAACAGAATGCACACAACCCCCCCCCCCCATATTTCTGTGCAGAAATATTATTCTCTACACAGAACATGCTGTTTTCTGTGCAGAACAACCAGACACAAGTTTTATGTGGAATAAGTCTTGAATGGTGAAGATTCTCACAAGGTCAGGGATTCTGCTTGCCAGGGGTTCTCGGCACTCAGGAAATGTTTTTCAACCTTTTCTGGAATACTTTCAAATATTTTCCTCATCCCTAAGCAGTAAACAATCTCACTTCATATTTCAGGTAAGTAGCAGCAATGGCTATTGTGTCATCTCTGAGACAACCCTTCTCTCCACTAAATATACCTAGCTCCTTCAGCACTCAAGGCTCAAGATCTTGTCTAGCAGTCGCAGAGTATAAGTTTACAGCAACACAGCTACTTCTGAGTGACACCAGTCCAGAGTTTTACTGGGTTGCAGTTACACAGTCAATTGTGTAGTGGTTGGCAATGCCTTGTGCTCAACTGTTACATCACTTATGCAACCTTGCTTTGGATTTCACCCTTGTACAACCTCCTAGAAAGCATGAGCGTTTATATAATGGTATTTATCCCAGGGTCTATCACCAACAGGATTCCAGCCAAGAAATTTGTCTGTTTCTGGTGTTTCTGGGATTTAGAAAACCTGATGGGTTCCTGTTTCCCCATCTGGTTCCTATTCACAAGCAGAGACTTGAAATGAAATGGCTAAAAACTTGTTTGCTTTCATAAGAGAAACAGGAGGAGAAATACATGTGATGGGATGGGGGGGATGGGAAATATTCATTTCTCACAGAAAACCAGGCCTTTTGATTATCCCTTGGGGCTTTTGCTGAAGTGAACCTGCCATATGAAAGGAGGGCAGAGGTAAATGGTTTAATTCTATTTTAACTTTTGTGTTTTGCCGATTTTAACAATGTCTTTTAATTGTACACTGCTCTGAATCCCAAATCAGGGAAAAAGCCGAATAGAAATAATAGTAATAATAATAATAATAATAATAATAATAATAAGCTCTCATGCAGGGCTTGCTACTCTGAAATGATAGTCCATGGCCACCTTGGCTGACCTGGTTCCCTCCAACTTGGTGCTGGATTACATTTCCCATCATCCCCACCCCATAGTGCCAGTATCCATTATATCTGGAGGTTAAAGTTAAAGGCTGGAGTTCTGTATCAACCAATTAGTTAAGTATACTTAACTGAGTTTACATGGAGCAATGGGCTCAAACTACAGGAAAAGAGATTCCGCTTAAGCATTAGGACCAACTTCCTGCTGGTAACAGCTGTTCAACAGAGGAATGTGCTGCCTGGGAGTGCTGTGGAGTCTCCTTCTTTGGAGGTTTTTAAACTGAGGCTGGATGGCCATCTGTAAGGAATGCTTTGATTGTGTATTCCTGCAGGGCAGGGGGTTGGACTAGATGGACCTTGGGGGTCTCTTCCAACTCTATGATTCTATGGTTCTATGAGTAACTAAGCATCATCTGATATTCTACATTGGCTACCTATTTACATATGAGTAACTGAGCAACTTCTTTTGGCCCAACCCAAGCCCACCTTTAGAGCCAGGCACTGGACTGGGCAAAGGAGATTCAGCTGCTGATCAGGATGCAAGGAGGATGGCATTTCTGGTGCCCTCCCATGAGCAAATGAGGCTGCAACAAGGATTTGCAACTGGGGTCCTGCTTCTGATTGTCACAGCCTCTCTTGCTAGTGGAAGACAGTTGGGAACATTCACCTCCTTGCATCCTGATTCAAACCTGTGCAGACCCCCATCAGCTGATGCAGTTGCTGGTTCTTCAGGTGGATTGAGGGGAGATTCACTTAGGATTGTGGCAAAAGTTCCACAAGTGTGACTACAGTGGGCCCTCCAGATCCGCAGGGATTCGGTTTTAGGATCCCCCCCCATGGTGGCAAAACTTATGGATGATCACGTCCCATATTATTAAATGGTGGCAACGTGTGTGCAGATGCTTCAGCACATTTGGAGCCCTGGTGGCACAGTGATTAATGCTGGTACTGCAGCCACAATGTTGTGAATTCAATCCCAGAGGGCTGCAAGTTTGACTCAGCCTTCCATCCTTCTGTAGGTTGGTAAAATTAGTATCCAGCTTGTTGGAGGAAATTAGCTAAAAAAAAAAAAAACATTGTAAAACTCTTATGGGGTGCTTTGCACTGATAAGTGGTACAGAAATATAAATGCTATTTGCTATTTACATGCATGTCACCACCATTTTAAGTCTAAGATGCGACAACCTATGGTTGCTTGAACCCATGGATCCGGAGCCTGAAGATCAGCAGGGCCCACTGTACTTAGTTCTACTGAATATGGAGCAGTTATGGGTCTGTACCACTAGGTTATGAATCTGTAACTGCAGTACAGAATGTCAGCCACTGTTGTTGTTGTTGTTCTTGTTTTTCCCACCTTTTCCCAAGTGTGGGACTCAAGGTGGCTTACAGCAGTTAAAACAAAACAAAGACGGTCAAGGGAGTCATAAATCCACCCTAGGTTTTATTTCAAACCTTAAAGGAAGTATCCAAGGCGCCGCACCCTATTCCAGCCATAGGCTCAGCCTATTGGCTAGCTCCTTTAAAGTATGGACTAAAACCTGGAGTGGATTCCCCACCACATTGACATCAAAGCCACTGGCTGCCATTGCTACTAGGTCAGATAATGTGCTGAGGTAGCCAGTACTGTCAGCCAGAAAATAAATAGGGGGAAGCGATCTAATTCTCTCCACAGCCCCACATGCCTTATTATTAGTATTAGTATTAATATTAATCTCTCTCTCTCTCTCTGGCTTTTCTTCGCAAACGAAGATTCAGGAAGGACTCATCCCGCGCTTTCTGCAAGCGCGCTGATGACTAAAAAGGCCAATCCGAGATAAACAAGTCCGGTTGCAAAAAGCACAGCAGAAGATCTCCTTGGGTGATGTTTTTGGGTTGTGATTCTTTCTGCGTTGTTTCTCTTCAAGACTTGTTTGGCGTGAGTTCTCAAATAAGGCTGCAGCATTGTGGATAGTGCGTCTCTACGCCTCTCAATGTGAGGCCAGGGTGGACCACTGTTGGTGATCAATTTGGCCAAGCCAGAGATTAGTAAAGAAACCAGATCCCATCTGATTTTGGAAGGTAAGCAGGGTCAGCCCTAGTTGGTACTTGGATGGGAGACCATCAATGAATACCAGGTGCTGTAGGCTATATCTCGGAGGAAGGAATGGGCAAAACCACCTTTGAGTATTCCTTGCCTAAGAAAACCTTAAGAAATCCATGGGGTACTTGAAGGTACATACACACACTTTAGTACGGTTGACCCCCACATCCACGGAAGTGAAATCTGTGATTTCACTTATTCACATCTGAAAAAAAAATGTCCTCTGTAGGTATTTTCTAGGTCCTCCAGTGCAATTCTATGGTATGCTTCCACCAGACATTGGGCCGGAAATCATTTGTTTCAATAGGGCTCACTATGATCCATGGTTTTGTGCATCCATTGTAAGTCTAGGAATGTTTCCCCTGTGGATAATGGGGTGGGGAGGGCAACCTGTATTATATTAATTTATACCTCATTTTTCCTCAGTACTTGGACTCAAGGCAGTTTACAAATTGCTAAAACTTGATCAGAATAAAAACATACAAGAACACAAGTGAATAAAAAGTTATTTTAAAATAATATTTAAAAATCCATAGGCCAAGCTCTTACATTTTGTAATTTTACAAATTTGTAGCTACATTGCAGAAATGCAATGAAACCCTGTTAGTGAATTTGCAAAGATGTGCATTTGTTGGGTCTCCCTCAATATATAGCATTATAACCATTTAAAATGAACTAGAAGGTGAACTATTAAAAAAAAAAAACCAACCTAACAGCACACCAGCAAAAGCACCCCACCCTTGTCAATATCTAAAAGTCTGAGGGGAATAAGGAAGTTTTCACCTGCCAGCAGAAGGAGAGCAAAGCAGGAACCAGCCTAACCTCTCTAGGGAAGGAGTTCCAAAGCCTGGGAGCTGCCACTGAGAAAGCCCTCCTCTGTTCCCACCAAACATACCTGAGAAGGTAGTGGGGCAGAGAGAAGGACTGCAGATCCTAGAGGTTCATGTAGGGAGACATGGTCCTTCAAACAGCCTCGACCTGGGCCATAGATGCCTCATCAGCTTTGGATGTTTTCTGCATTGAGCAAATGCCTTGGTGCTCTGGATAGAATGGGACCATGCATCCTATCATCAGGACCAAAGCAGTTGGGAAGAGGCAGAGCTGTCTTTTCACCAGTGACTATTGACTGATTGGCTACTGCATGGGGCATGGATTTAAGTTAGGCCAAGGAGGGGGCAAGAAGACAAATAAATGGACCCTAAAGCAAAGCAAGACTGAACCCTCATTAGAAGCCAGAATGACTAAACTGGGGCTATCATACTGGGGTTATAGTATGAGAAAACAGGACCCACCGGAAAAGACAGTGATGCTAGGAAAGTTGAGAGCAGTGGGTTGGGTGGGAAGGAAGACTTCATTACAAGTGGATTGGCTCAGCCAAAGAAGCCAAGGACCTAAATCTGCAAGATGTGAACAGGACAGTTACTAACAGGATGTCTTCTTGGTGGTTTCTCATTCAGAGGATCACCATAATCCTAGAGTCATAGAAGATTATCATACGACTGCCTAAAAATGTTATTATGGCACTATATTTTACAGCGTTTGTGTTCTGGCACAATGACACATGTTTTCACACGCTGCTGTGATAACGATACTAAATTGCCCCAAGAATCTGGCAATATGAGCGCTCAATGCCAATTACTTCTGCATTTCTCCATGGGTGAGATTTCGGCACGTCCCGCAATAAGACGTGAGCACACTAAAAAGCCCCCAAATACCAAAATTAAAAAAGAAAATATTCAGAAAAGCATAGACACATGTTTAGAAACTTGCAAGCAAGATGGGGAGGTTCATAAGAACAGTATACAGTACCTAGTTTTCCCATTTGCACCCAGAAGTGCTCTGATGGGACTGCCCATCGAAGCTGGAATCATGGCAGCAGAAGGGGGCACCTTCTTGCACACACGAAAATCCAGAACACAAATGCTATAGGAGATCAATTTTCAACTTCTCCCCAACAATAAAAAATAACTCCCTCATAACAGCAGCAGAACGCTTGCAGAACGCTGGGGCACGGTGGCGTCTGATAAGGAAGCCCTTTTGCGATCTCATGCCACTGTTATAATGCCATTTTTGATGCATCTGATAATCTCCATAGAGTTGGAAGTGACGATCTAGACCAACTCCCTCCCATGCTGGAATACACAACTGATGCACTTCTGAGAGACGGTTATTCAGCCCCTGCTTAAAGACCTCCAAAGAAGTCCACCAGCTGCTGAGGCTGTCCATTCCACCATCAAACAGTTCTAGTCTTTGGAGCAGCAGAAAGCAAGCTTGTTCCATCTTCTATCTGACATCACTTCAGATATTTCAAGATGGCTGTCATCTCACCTCTCAATTTCTCTTCTCCAAGCTAAACATACCCAGATCCCTAAGTTGTTTCTCATAGGGCTCAGTTTCTAGACCCTTTACCACTTTGGTTGCCATCCTCTGGACATGTTCCAGCAATTTGTTATTTGTCATGAAGTGTGGGGCCCAGTTGTGGACACAGTATTCCAAGTGAGGTGTGACCAAAGCTGAATGCTGTGGCACTATTACTTTCATCAGTCAGGACATTGTACTCTTGTTGATGAAGCCTAGAATTTCATTGGCTTTTTTTGGCTGCCACATTGCATAAGCCGAAGCCAACTTAACATCACATAATGAGGATGTAGTGTAAGTATACCTCCATGCTTAAGAACATAAGAGAGCCCTGCTGAACCCAACCAAGGGCCTGTATAGCCCAGGATTCTGTTCCCACAGTGGCCAATCAGCTGCCTTTGGGAAACCCATGAGCCAGACATGAACACAGCAACATTTTCTGTCTACATCCTTGAGATTCTGCCCATGTCTAGAGGAGGTTCCTTAGCACAACAACCAAGGAAGGCAAGAAGTGATGCATTTATAAGACCTGAAGGCAGACCCCACTGGACAATGGCGCCCTGTGATTAAAATCAACTGGTGTAACTTTTCTACTACAGGTTTCAATTTTCTAAGCAGCATTGCAGCCAAAACTACAGTGCCATTGCTTCCGAGGAATTTAATATCTTCATAGTGACATGGAGGCAGCTGCCTCAAGGTGCAAACCCTTCCTTCTGGCTACAGTTGTGGGAATACCAGTTTGGCTGCTTTCCTTTGCCAAAAAATACTCATATAGACTGGGAAAAGAAATGAAGAGATTTTTCTTGGAAGAGTTGCCATTTCCCCCTGCCTTTTTCCTGCAAGGAACAGACCCCACACATCATAGCTTAGGTCAGTCTTCTTGAACCCAATGCTCATCAGAAGTATTGGATTACAGCCTCTGTCATCTCCAGACAACATGGCCATTAAAGGACACCTGTACATACCCTCCAATGTTTCACAGATGAAAATCTGAATATGTTGGGCCGAGCAACATCCGAGTGTAGTCAAGATGTCAAAAGTTATGAATGAAGAAGACCAGACAAGCTAGGAGAGGATGCAGCAGTTTGCTTTTGCCTGAGTCTACTGGGAAGAGCAAGATTCTGACCCCAATTCTCTCCTCCATTGATGAATTAGATGAGCACCAAGTACTTTTGCACTTTGTGTTGGGGGATGATAGGACACTCAATCCCCGGCAGAAACCAAAAATATCTCAGCAGACTCAGCAGCAACCCATTCCCAAGAATACTTGCACACAGAGCGATTGTCCAAACAACAGGAGGCACTTTATCTTCAAGCTCAAGGCAGTTGAGATATGTACAGATATATAGAGCAGATGAACAAACTGCTATGCCAGACATCAAGGTATTTTAAGAGAAAGAATGTTCTGGACAGAGCCTTCTTTTATACAGATTTACAGGGCATTGGCTCCCTCAACCACATGGGTGCATTACATCAGATTTTGCACTCCAGACTCTATCCTGAGGCTATGCCCTGCAGTAACCTTCTTGTGCAACTGTGGACTCAAGGCTTCTTCCATCAAGGCTAGCATGACTTGGCAGTTCCTTGGCCTCAGCTAGCATGACATGGCAGTTATCTGGCCATTTTCTAAGGAGCTCAGTTTCTTACTCCTGAGACTCTGAACTCAGTTTGCAGCAATTGAAATAAACTGAGAAAGGAGAGGGAAAGTGTGAAGGGGAAGAGAGAAACTGGAGCATCTTAAAAGCAACTGAAAAAGTGGAATGGCAGATGATTCATTGGGACTGTCCCTGCCAAATCAGGATAGTTGAAGGGTAAACCAGCATGAATGGATTAAATTGTCTCTGGCACCTCGGGAGCCTTTGCAATATGCCACCTTTGCAACTGATGCAGTCTGGGGATAACGGAGGTTGTATGCCATCCAATTGCGATGGCAATAGTTTGAGGAAGGCTGGCTTAGGCCAACCCCTTGCACTGAAGCAGAATACATGAACTATGGTCAAGTAATCCAGATTCCACACCAAGAAAAGCTGGAAGTGACACAAACTGTACAAATGTTGGTAAAGTGATCTTTGTGTTCTTTGCTGCATCAATTATTCTGCTTTTGCCAGCTGTATTGAGGAGCGAGGGGCAACCTGATGCATTGTGGACTTTATCAGCTTGAACATTCTTTTGCTGGCATTAAAAAAGTGAATGGGGGTTCATTCACTTCCCCTTCATTGCTGGGGAAGCTTTCTGCTGGGATTAGAGGTAAGTGCAGGGGGGGCGTTCTTTTGCCAGCATAAAAATGGATTTTTTAATGCCAGCAAAAGAATGTTTAAAGAGGATCATCTGATAAATTTGGGAAATTCAAAATTTCACTTGGGAAAATTTCATTTGGGAAAATCCAAATTTCATTTGGGAAATTCAAAAATAAAAACAAAAATAAAACACAAAAAGTTAAAAAAAGCACATACACATACTTCAAAACTTCCAAGTAAACCAGGGAATGTTTTAAAAAGTGTATAACTTTTCTGGATGTCACAATCTCACCTGGAAGTCTTTGTGCTGGACCGGCCATTGATGCTGCATTCATGTGAGCTAAACTGCCAAAGGTTTCACATGCCGGCAATGCTGGCACAAAAGCGCCATAGGGGATCTATAGATGGCTGAAGCCATCAATAAAAAAGTACTGAATTTTGACAAGACATAAACCAAAAGGGTGACATGGTATAATCTGCGCGTCCTTTTGAGTTTATGTGGTGTTGTTATGATGCCATATTTATTGCGTCCGATAAAGACCTAAGAGAGCACTGTTGACCACTTTCAGGACAGAGATGCAGAACGGCAGCCAAATCAGCCCCTTGCGGTACAAACAAGAAAGAATTCCACGGCATCCTAAAGGCCAGGGAAGATTGAAGAACTTGAAAACTTTGTCCAGAAGTGAGATGCAGCCCACAGAAGCTTGGGTCAAATGAAACCTGCTCATTTTCAAGGTGCCACAAGAGGCTTGCAGCCTAAGTCTGTTGTGAGCCTTGTTCAACCATACAGATGCTATTAGATTGCCATACCCAGAGGCCCTAGCCAGCATAACCAATGGTGAGGAATGCTGGGAGTTGTAATTCAATGACATTTGAATACAATCCTCACCTCTGGCCTAAATGCAATCCTCAGTCCCAGCTAGAGTAGGCCCACTTTATCAATTGCTCAGTGGTGAGTCAATTGTTATGTAAATCCAATTGATTTAATGGATCTGCTCTTGTTGGAACTAGCAATTTTATTGAGGCCAAAATAGCTTTTAACCAAGCACTGGGAACCTTACATGGTCATTCCTCTTCCTGAGATTTAAGCAGGCATTGGCTGGCAACCTTTTATTGACATATGAATGAGTTAGTCATGCTGTCCATGCCGGGTTAATTATTCACCATGGTGCAGTGAATAAATGCTATCAACAGTGGTGGAAGTGAGGTTGCACATGCAGCAGTGTTGTGCATTATGGTTATGTGTTACTGTTGCATGTTGCACACAGCAGTTGTGCTCTGTGCCATGTGCACTGCACATTTCATAACAGCACCAATTGTTGATATGTGTTGCATCCTCTTGCTTTTCTGTATGGGGGTTGCTTAGTAATGGTCTAGTGTATCTCCATATGTGTATATTTACACTATGCTGACGAGATGTTGGATTACAACCACTGTGGAGATTAAAGTGGCTATTATTCCACTTTAATTTCTCTAGCTGCCTCCTGTGGAATCCTGGGATTTGCGGTTTAGGGAGGGGCATTTAGAGCTCTCAGCCATAGAGCTCTTAGGCCTCAATAAACTACAAACCCCAGAATTCCACAGGAGGCAGCCAGTGCTGTTAGAGTGGAACAATAACACTATAACAGTGTAGTGTGATAAAGTCACAAATGTGCATGCAATGGGTTGACTGCAGGGAGCATACAACTCCCTTGTTGAGACATTGGCTGCTGACCCATTTCTGGTCACAATTCAAAGTGTTGGTTTTGACCTATAAAGTCCTAAATGGCTTGGGTTCAGATTACCGTATCTCCCCATATGAATGCACCAGAACATTAAGATCATCTGGAGAGACCTTTCTCTCTGTCCCACCACTTTGGTGGGAAAGAGGGAAATGGGGCCTTTCCGGTGGCTGCTCCCAGACTGTGGAACTCCCTCCCTAGGGAGGTCAGGATGGCCCCATCTTTGCTCTCCTTCAGGCAGCAGGTTAAGACATTTTTATGCCACCAGGCATTGCTCACAGATGAAGGTTGGACTGCTGGTGCTCCTGTTTTTAAGATTTATTTTAATTTTATGGAGTTTTAAAAATGTTTTATTGTTTATGTGGAATTTTAATTATATAATGGTTTAATCTCTTTTAATTCTTATTTACTGTATTGTGTTTTTAGCTAGTGTTGTTTTAAAATGTTGTGAGCAGCCTTGGGTCCCACCATAGGAAGAAAAAGGCGGAATAATAATACTAATAATAGTAATAATACCAATAAGGCACATAGTCAGTCCAGTGTATATTTAGGATTGTGCGTAGACAGCGCTGATGAAAGCACTCGAAAGCGCGGGATGAGTCCTTCCTGAATCTTCGTTTGCGAAGAAAAGCCAGAGAGAGAGAGACCAATAATGCTGCACACACACACCTACACACATACCTTTAAAACATAGGTCTATAAGGACAAGAAAAAGAAAAAGGCAGTTGAATTCATAGTTTTGACTCTTTCTTGCCCAATGAGACAAACTGAGGCTGTTGCTTCAGGTGGCAGGTGCAGAGAGGCATCATTTCCATCAACACCACCATCTTCCCCACCTCTCCCGGAAGCTCATTCCTCTGCTGTGCTGGATTTACAATTACAGGTTTCTCCCTCCTATTTAGCATACAGTCTTTTCTGGTTGAAACCCTAGGAAGGAATGCATTTAATTAAAATGTTTACTAGGCAGCCATGAAGAGACTTCAGGGTAACTAGCTTCTTTCAGATGAAGGTAAAGGGAAGTAAGAAATATTCACTAATGCTCTAATACAGGTTGCCCCCCCCTCGCCCCCTGTTGCTGCAGGGGAGATGTTCCTGGTCTTACCATTTATAAATAAAACTGTGGATAATAGCAAACCCTATTAAAATAAAGAACTTCTGATATAAACATACCATAGAGTTGCATTGGAGGACCTAGTGATTCTTAGAAAGGACACCTCTCTAGGCATTTTCCAGCATGACTCTATGGTATGTTTCCCTATTTTTTCAGCTGTAAATAACTGAAACTGTGGATATTGGTTCCATGGATAGAGAGGGTGACCTGTACTCAATGAGAGAAGGTGTTGTGATATACGAGATTTTGTACATTGAGGGATGAACAAAACCTTTGCCAAAAGTCTTGAGAAGCCCCCCCCCCCGCCCCAAATCACAAAAATACACACAACCTCTGGTGACTTTCCCCACTGGGCAGAAAAACTTCTGAAAATTGTAATTCTCTTGTGTGAGAATGAAGTTGGCCAAGTTGTATATTCAGCTGGTAGGAATTTCATGAAACCCCTGGTAGCCATCCTGGCTTGCAATATCACAAGGACAAATTTTCTCATGTGGACTGCCTTCTCATTTAGTGGCCCTTCATGAATGACCCTTGGTCTCTCAGTCATACTTGACAATGGCTGGATGCTTCAGTTGTGGATTCCTGAACTGCCAGGGGGTTGGACTAGATGATCCCCTGGGGCACCTTCCAATTCTGTGCTTTCATGAGAGAGCCATTGAAAAGAAGCCCCTGCCTCCTAGGCTTGAAATTAAGCAGGAAAATCAATCAGTAAACAGAAGAATACAGTCGTCCCTCCACATTTGCGGGGGTTAGGGTCTTGAGACCCCCGCGAATGTGGAAAGAACCATGAATAAAAAATGCTGCTCCCACAACCCCCCTCCCAGAGGGAGGGAGGCAGCGGGAGGGTGTCTGGCCAGCCTCTTCCCAACCTTCCTGAGGTGACTCCGGGCCTTAGAAGCCCCGGAGCCCCCTTAGGAAGGCCGGGGAAGGCAGCAGGCAGGCAGGCGGGTGGGAGGCTGCCTACCTCTCCCTGGCCTTCCTGAGCAGGCTCCAGGCTTTGAAGCCCCGGAGCCTGCTTAGGAAGGCCGGGGAGAGCAGCGGGAGGGAGGGAGGCTGTTGCGATATTAGCGCTGGTGCTCTCTGGCCTTGGGTGTTCTTCAGCCTTCAATGTGCTGGGCTTCTCTGCGTTCCCAGCTTCCCCATTCTTTTCTCCTGTCCTGGGATGTCTGTAAACCCAAGCTATCAAGCAGGGTAGGGGTGTAACCACATTGGACAATTCTAGCAATCCAGAGAGAGTAGGCAATGCTGAGCCAGCTGCACTGACGACTGACAGCTTCCATGGCAGTGGGGTGGGGAATCCATTCTGGGGTTTAAGCCACTGTGAAAGAACTGTCCAAAGTGCTGAAATTTAACCTCCCCATTAGGTTCAGCATTTTGGAGAGCTCCTTTAACATTGAGCCCAAAGTGGAGTCACCATCTCCCCAATATGGAAGCTGCCATCTGTTATAGCTACACGAATAGTCTGGCTTGGCTCCTATGTTTGGGTTTGAAGGCAGAGAACAATGCAGGACCTACGCATTTACTTGAGTTGTACAGACACAGTGACTTTTGCTTTTTTCTAGTTGAGAACACAAATAAGCTAGTTGAGAACACTAAAATCAGAACTCAGCACTTGCAAATGAACTCCACCCAGGGACAGGGGATTTCCAGCAGATAATGGACCATGCACCAACCATTAGCCAAACAGACACTAATCCTCCTTGCATATCAAAACCCAGAAACTAGCCATTCAAATATACAAATTTACATATCCTCTCTAACAGGGATTCAAAGTATATAACCCGCCCCGCACACTCCTACCCAACCATTCTATGAAGATGCCAGCCACAGATGCAGACGAAATGTCAGAAATAAACTCTTCCAAAACATGGCCTCACAGCCCAGAAAAAAAACCCAAGGGAAATCTAAAGCAACAACTACTTCTTCCTCCTCCTTCTCCTTCCCTTCCCACTTTGAATTATGCTGAGAAGCAAACTGGCAGCTCAAGGAGCTGTTTTAACAGGGGAGTAGTACTGTATGGTCCCTGTAACCTGCCCTGGTTAACATGAGGAACTGTCTTATAATAAATCAGACCATCTAGACCAGCCATGGCTGTCCAAAATAGTTTCTCAGCCCTACCTTAGCACTACCCAGCTTAGCTTCGGAAACCAGATAAGATCAGGTGTTTTCAGAGTTGTATAATGATTTGGTTAATTAATTAATTTCATTTATATGCAGCATTTCTCCCAAAGTGGGACTCAAGGTGGCTTTCGGAAATCATCCGTTAAAACAATTACAATAAAATTGAAACAGTTAAAATCACAGATAAAAACATTAAAAAACCATTCTAACAACTTTTAAAAAGACAAATAAAACATCCAATAAACCCCCCCCCTTATAGATTATACATTAAAAGCCTGCTTAAATAAAATGTCTTTGCTTGCTGGCCAAAGGAAAGCAGGGAGGGAGCCAGCCTAGCCTTCCGTGGAAGGGAGTTCCCGAGGGTGGGAGCAGCCACCGAGAAGGCTCTCTCTCGTGTCCTCACCAAGTGTCATGTACTTCCATTTCCAGACACAGTGACCAGCAGTTTCAAAGTTAAAACAGGAAAACTTCATTGACACAGTAATCCAGAAAGCAAACCAGAGGGTCATTGCTCAGAATGAAACTTAGCTGACAAACAACATAGGAAAAACATGTTCCAATCTAGAAATTTTGCTGGGCTACAGAATCATTAGCTACCTACCATCCCCTTCCCTCTTCTCAGAGTAACCCTTTTCCCCAGAGCTGAACCCCAGCTGCAGTGCGTATCAGACTCCTCTTGGCATTGACCATTACACTCTCTCCCACCAGTAGGATCCAAGCATAGAGAAATGCAAACACAATTAACCACATGATTACACAGCAATATATATGCACAATCCCAAATATACACTGGACTGACTATGTGACAAGTGTTGCTGTCCTTGAGCAAGCAGGGATCACCAGCACTGAGGCCATGATATTGAGAACACAGCTGCGCTGGGCAGGGCATGTTTCTAGGATGGAGGACCACCACCTCCCAAAAATAGGACTCTACGGTGAACTTGCCAGGGGTCAGCGTAAGAGGGGCGCTCCAAAAAAGCGATACAAGGACTCCCTGAAACAACATCTCAGGCTCGGCCAAATTGATCACCAACAGTGGTCCGCCCTGGCCTCACATGGGGAGGCATGAAGACGTATTATCCACAATGCTGCAGCCTTATTTGAGAACTCATGACGAACAAGTCTTGAAGAGAAACGACAACGCAGAAAGAATCACAACTCAAAAACATCACCCAAGGAGATCTTCTGCTGTGCTTTTTGCAACCAGACTTATTTATCTCGAATTGGCCTTTTTAGTCATCAGCGCGCTTGCAGAAAGGGTGGGATGGGTCCTTCCTGAATCTTCATTTGCGAAGAAAAGCCAGAGAGAGAGAGAGAAAGAGACAGCAATACCAACATCCAAGCACATCCAGGACCAATCCTGACATCAAGCAAGCCTGTGATGGTGGCAAGACTGAGAGAAAGCCTTCTCCTGTGGCTCTCAGAACTCTGGTAGGGTCATATAGGGAGTTGGCTCTTCACCGGCGTATCCTGTCTGTGGAGGTGGCCAGTTTCCCCTGTGTTACCTGCAGAAAATGAGCTGGAATTTAAACAAGATGCTGGCATGTCACTGAAGCAGTTACCACCATTTCCCCTGCTAATGTGGAAGCCAGGCAGGGGTCCTGCAACATGTGACTGCAGCCCCCCTGAATGTGGCCACCCTTTATCACATGCTAAGAGATCCCAGCATGGGTTCCGGAAGAGTCAGGGAGCTGCCAGCAGCAGGGAGGAGAACTTCCTGATGGTAAGAGCTGTTTGACAGTGGAACATGCTGCCTGGGAGTGTAGTGGCATCTCCTTCTTTGGAGGTTTTTCATCAGAGGCTGGATGGCCATTTGTCAGGAATGCTTTGATTATTTATTCCTGCATGGCAGGCAGTTGGTCTGGATGGCCCTTGTGGTCTCTTCCAACTCTATGATTCTGTGATTCTGTGACATCCCAAATGTTTGAACGCGGTAGAGAACAATGATCTCCACTGCCAAGATGCCATAATTGCATTGGGCACTTTAGAGTTCGTTGTCTGAGGTCTCCTGTGCCTCATACCCATTTTTGTCTTCATCACCTGGTGAGTTGAGATAGGTGGAGAGTCTGTGACCAGGACCCCCCTGGTGAGCTTCAGAAGTGAGCTGAGATGGGAAACAAGGCTACTCCCAATATTATCCACTGCTCCTAACTAGCTTGATGACACTTGTTGTCCAAACAGGTTTTGGCTTTAATGAAAGACTGTAGCTAGGGCCAGGCTCTATATTACAGTGCAGCAGCATCCCACACCTGGAGGTTTCCAAGCTAGAACCTAAGACCTACGGATGGCCTTTGCTTGGTGTGTACTGTGCATTAAGTACCAACCACAGTTGCTCACAGCAAGTCATTTCAATGCACCTGTGCACACACACACTGTATATTTTTGTTTAGAAATTTAGACAGAAATCTTAAGGTAAAATGTAAGGGTTATTCTTTCTCACCTACTTAGAGAAATAGGGTAAGGAACATTTAGCTTAGGGAGCTGGATATGTTTAGTCTGGAGAAGAGAAGGTTAAGAGGTAACATGATAGCCATGTTTAAATATTTGAAGGGATGTCATATTGAGGAAGGTGCAATCTTGTTTTCTGCTGTTCTAGAAACTAGGAGGTTGTTTAGATGACAAAAAAAAAAATCCACAAAGAATGCATGCAGAATACCTTTTGTTTAGATGAGCTCCTTCCAGGACTCACCATATTGGGAAGGAGGGGGGCTGAAAACTCCAAATAGATTGAGATAACAGCATTCACTGTTGCTTGCTATCTTTTTTTTAAAAAATGCATAAAAATGCACATAACAGGCTGTCTGAACAACCAATTCAAATAGGGGCACATAGAAGAACTCAAACATAATTGGTCAGACCTCAGCAGGGGTGGGTTTGCAAGGGACAAAGCGATGGAGCCGCCATTTTGGGGCGGGCGGGTGAATGATCATGTGCACGATTGTTCAAGCAACAGAGGAAAAGGAAAAAAAAGCTTTTTTAAAGCAGAAAATAGCTCTTTTACAGCTGTCATTTAATGAAAAAAAAGGGGGGGAGTGGAGGGAGATTTTCGGCAGGCAATTCACTCACAACCACCATCTTTTTTGGGGGGCATGCTCCATGTAAACTGCAAACTTGGCCAAGTTTCGATGCCAGCGATCTTGTGAATCAGTTGTGGGCACAAATGAACACTGCTGCAATAGGAAGGTAAGGCACCATTTTTCGCTATGAATTCTCCTGTCTAGCTGCACCTTAGGACCTGGAGCAATGCACTCAAACTGCAGGATAAGAGATTCCGCCTAAACATTAGGAAGACCTTACTGACAGTAAGAGCTGTTTGGCAGTGGAAAGCGCTGCTTGGGAGTGTGGTGGAATCTTCCTCTTTGGAATTTTTGGGGATTAGGAATTTTTAATTGGAATAAGACCATTCTACTGAAAAATACACCCGACCGCAGGTTTTTACAGAGGCTGGATGGCCATCTGTTTGGCGTGCTTTGATTGTGTAAATTTTCTGTATGGCAGGGGGTTGGACTGGATGGCCCTTGCAATAGTCTCTTCCAACTCTATGATTCTATGATTCTATAATATAGCCTACTTGCTTCTAGAGAGTTCCAATCCCTGCTCAGCCATGAAAACCTGCTGAATGACCTTGGGCAAGTCATACTGTCACAGCCTTAGAGGAAGGCAAAGGGAAATCCCCTCTGAACAAATATTGCCAAGAAAACCCTATAGGCCTTAAGGTTGCCATAAGCTAGAAATGACTTGAAGGTACACAACAACAACAACAACAACAACAACAACACAACTTGCTTCTAGCCAGAAAGTTGATGCAGAGTATTGCAGAAAGTGAGCCCTGGCACTACAATGATTGGGAGGGAAGGCAGAAGCTAACTAAATAAATATGAGAGACCCCCCCTCCCCCTGGAGAGACTATTGTAGCAAGAGACCAATGAAGCCTTGCAAATGGTAGCAAGCTGCTGTTCTAACTTGGCTTAGCTAGAGATTTGCACATAGGCCTTTCCTCTTGCCTAAAGCTGAGCCCACCAAAACTGGAGAACTTGTACCTTCATCTTCTGGCTGGTGGTTCATGAAAACTGGAGACTCAGGCCCTGAGATCTGGCAACCCTGCTCTAGAATATACAAGATAGTGATTAACCTGGCCTTAGCTAGGCAGTTTGGAGGATTGTGGCTGATAATTGCTCCACTTAGCTCTCAGTAAAGCCCTGGCAGTAGGGCTGCAACCAAGCTGGAGGCATATATATATATATATATATATATATATTAAAAAAATAAGGGTGTTAACAAACTGGAGGTGGTATAGAAAAGTCAGGAGCCTTAGATGATTAAGGGGTTGGAATGTTTTTCTACTGCTAAGAGCTTCCCAAGCCGACAATTAGGGGCTGATATAGCATGCAGCTCGTAAGGATTACAGGCGTTGGCACCAGACATTCTGTAGAAGCCCAAAGACTGAGGATGGTTTCCTTCACACCCAGAATAAATTGAAATGGAAGAGATTGGAGGGATGCAATTCTTTGCTAATTCTTTGCTGTTCAGCTTTTAAAGACTATTCAGTGTGGTGTAGTGGTTTGAGCATAGGACTGAGACTCTACAGACTGGGGTTTGAATCCCTGCTTGCCCATGGAAACCCACTGGTGACTCTGGGCAAGTCCCACACTCTCAGCCTTAGAGGAAGGCAAAGTCAGCCCCCACCTCCTGAACAAATCTTGCCAAGAAAACCCATGATAGGTTTGCCTTAGGGTTTTGCATTAGTTGGAAATGACTTGAAGACATACAGCAACAACAATATTTGTAGTTCAGGACTCATTTGCCACAAAATTCACTTTTTTTTGCAAAAAAAAAGTATGTGCAGGAAACAGGATTTGCTGCAAAGAAGATAATATTTTTGCACTGAAATAATGCTTACTGCATAGAAAATGCTTTTTCCTGCACAAAAAACCCTATGTGGAAATTTTGCATGGAATAAGTCCTGAACTGAGAAGATCCCCATCAGTCCAGGTTTTCCCTCACCAGGGTTTCTCAGTATTTGAGAAACACATTTTCCAGCCACTTTTGGAATATTTTTAAATATTCTTCCCATCCCTAGAGAGATAGAAGATTTGCATGGCAGAGCACCATCCCAGGAATTCTTCTTAAGTTGTATTTTTATTCAGCAGTGCAGGCATTCTTGTGAGAAAGCCCAAAGCTTACACAAGAGAATGTCCCAGCAGATCATGCCCACTGTGATGAAACCCTCTTCTGTCTGAAGGGGCTGAAATCATTTGCCTCCATCACCTCCAACTTGGCTTCCCCCTGGTGATGGGAAAGCAGCCATCTCACCCATCCTGGTGAATCACTTAGACATCCTCCAACAGCAACTGAGTATACATGAAAGGGATCTAGGAATCTTAGTAGACCACAAGCTGAACATGAGTCAGAAATGTGATGCAGCAACTAAAAAAGCCAATGCAATTCTAGGCTACATCAATAAGAGTATAGGGCCTAGATCAAGGGAAGTAATAGTACCATTATATTCTGCTTTGGTCAGACCTCACCTGGAATACTATGTCCAGTTCTGGGCACCACAATTCAATAAAGATATTGATAAACTAGAACATGTCCAGAGGAGGCCAGCCAAAATGGTGGGAGGTTTGGAAGCCATGTCTTTTGAAGAGTGGCTTAGGGAGCTGGGTATGTTTAGCCTGGAGAAGAGAAAGTTCAGAGTGAACATGATAGCCATGTTTAAACATTTGAAGGGATGTCATACTGAGGATGGAGCAAGCTTGTTTTCTGCTGCTTCAGAGAGTATAGAATCATAGAATCATAGAATCATAGAATTGCAGAGTTGGAAGAGACCACGAGGGCCATCCAGTCCAACCCCCCTGCCACGCAGGAAATCTTGATCAAAGCATCCCCGACAGATGGCCATCCAGCCTCTGTTTAAAGACCCCCCAAGGAAGGAGACCCCACCACGCTCCAAGGGAGTGTGTTCCACTGCTGAACAGCTCTTACTGTCAAAAAGTTCCCCCTCATGTTGAGGTGGAATCTCTGTTCCTGGAGCTTGCATCCATTGCTCCGTGTTCCAGTCTCTGGAGCAGCAGAAAACAAGCTTGCTCCATCCTCAACGTGACACCCCTTCACATACTTAAACAGGGCTATCATATCGCCTCTTAACCGTCTTTTTTCCAGGCTAAACATACCCAGCTCCCTAAGTCTCTCCTCATAAGGCATCGTTTCCAGACCTTTCACCATTTTAGTTGCCCTTCTCTGGACACGCTCCAATTTGTCAATATCCTTTCTGAATTGTGGTGCCCAGAACAGGACACAGTATTCTAAGTGAGGTCTGACCAAGGCAGAATAGAGTGGCACTATTACTTCCCTTGATCTAGACACTATACTTCTATTGATACAGCCCAAAATCGCATTGGCCTTTTTAGCTGCCGCATTACACTGTTGGCTCATGTAGGACATGGAGCAATAGGTTCAAACTTCAGGACAAGAGATTCCACCTAAAATTAGGAAGAACTTCATGATGGTAAGAGCTGTTCAGAAGTGGAATACACTGCCTCATTGTGTGGTGGAGTCTCCTTCTTTGGAGGTTTTTAAACAGAGGTTGGATGGCCTTATGTTGGGAGAGCTTTGATTGTGTCTTCCTGCATGGCAGAATGGGGTTGGACTGGATGGTCCTCGGGATCTCTTCCAGTTCTATGATTCTATGCGTTTGATGGGTTTCATCTTAAAATAAATATTTGGGATCCAGTCCCACCACACTCTTAGTGCCCTGTCTTGAGATGAAAGGTGATCAGAGCATTAGGACGAGGCCAAAGCCACCCTCTGAAGCAGTTCCTACTCTCCACTCCCCAGTTGCCAACATAGAGGCCAGATGGTGGCTGATTTGTGTAGTGACCGCAGGGCTGAGTGACACACCAAGGATCTACCCTGGGACAGGGTGAGCCTCCCTGGTTTGTCACTGTCCATCCCATCCTCAGGGCAACCCTCCTTTGGCATTGAGCACCTCCCTTTCCAGCCAACAGCAGCCGGCAGCTCCTATGTCCATAACAAGTGGGGTGGGGTGGGGAATTACACTCCAAATTTTATTCTGAACTCCAAGTTTTAATCAAGGGGCTTAACCAATTTTTCTTTGCCGATGGTGGTAGTGGTGGTGGGGAATAGGACTGTTCACAGTCAGCCAGTGTGGTGTAGTGGTTTGGATGTTGGACCAGGGCTCCAGGAAACCAGGGTTTGAATCCTTACTCAGCCCTGAGGACCCACTGGGTGTCTTTGAGCAAACCACGCTCTCTCACACTCAACAAGTAACAACAGAGCATTCCCAATCTTTGTTGCCTCCTTTAAAGTTCTTACTAAAACCCAGAGCAGATTCATCATGCCCACTCCCAACATTATGAGAGCCACCAGCTATTGTTGTCTCTGAAGGAGAGTTGCTCATCTATAGGCAGGGATAACTTGGAGGGAGAGATCCACTGCACTAGCACCACCACGTCTAGATCTAGGCAGAAAGGGTATTTGTGTGTGTGTGTATATATGAAGTTATTTACCCCCCTTTGGTTTTATTCCTTTATGGGGAAAGCCATGAAGGCTTTCCCCATGGAGTATTTGGAGTTTTTGCCCCCCTCCTTCCAACTACGGCAAAATGACGCGGGATCCCATTGGGACAAAAAGTATTCTCGAATTCTGTGAGGAATATTTTCGCCATATAGACAATTCCCCATTAAAAAGAAAACAAACTCTTTCAATAATCCTAACTAGGGAGAGTAACTGAGGCAGAGATTGGGAAAACCACTTTCTGGAACCACTGCTTCCCAAATGGCCATGCTGGCTGGGGGTAATTTTGGAAACGGTAGTCCCAAAAAAGAGATTCCTAAAGAAATGTTCTAGCTGGGAATCTGCAAGGTCCTCCAGTAGAACTCCATGGTCAAGTTCCAACTTCCAACCTCTTATTCAAATCCATGAATCATCAAATCCATGAAAGGGAATCCAGTGAATGTGGAAGGCTGACTATAGTAGTTAGCTTATTTGCCTGTGACACAAAGCCAATTTCAAAATTGCTCTGATAGTACATTATGTATATCACAACAAATCATGTACTATTGACACACATGCTCACATGAGACAATGGAATTGCAAAGAAGGTGAGAAATGAATGAACAAAACCAGAAGTTACTAGACAAAATGTCAGACCAACAATAAAGACCGTAAGTACAACAACTGATACTAATAATAGGTTTATGTACTGTGAGTCCTCAAGAAATGTTTCAGCTCAATGATTCTAAAAGAAGGGGGCACTTTTTCTCCAGCATGAGGCAATTTTCACACATCAAAGCTGGAATTCTTTATGAGATGGAATTCCCTGTTCATCAAAACTAGGATTTGTGAAATATATACCTCCTGTAAGTATATACACCCTGTTGATCTTTAGCACAAGCCAAAAGACGTATGGTCTGAAAAGCAGCTGGCTGGAATTTGTATGCTTCCAGGTACATGGAATATACATACTGGAGAGCAATGTGCTGTAGTGGTTAGAGTGTTAGGACATTATCAGACGAATGTCTAAAAACGCTGCAATTACGCGAATGAGCATAGTGGAAAGATTGTGGCATTATTACGTTTATTATCGCATGTCACTATAATCACATGAAAGAACCACCATGGAATTATCACACATCCACCACTAGTGCTTTAAGAATGGGAGTTTACTTCCGTGATTTAGCATAGGTGAGATTTTGGCGGTTCTTGCAAGAAGATGCACGTGCACTTAAAACTCCCCAAACCCCTTACTTAAAGTAAATGAACACACAAGCACTGAAACAAACCTGAAAGCATACAAACTAAAGGCGACAGTTCATAAAAAGATAGTCCTGTGCTTCATTTTTGCCTTCTTACCCATTCATGCTGTAATCTCGCGATTACAACAGGATGTGGTTTCACATGCCATCAATACCATGAAAAAGCAATATTGAAGAGCTATTGATGGTTTGCCCTGCCAATTAGAATCAACACTTTCTTTTGCAGCTGAAGCACACATTAACCATGCAAAGATGATGACGTTGTGCAATAGCGAGCCCATTCACACTACTTTGATGTTGTAATCCTGCAATTTTTGCCATGTCTGATAATGTCCCTTAGACTGGGGTTGTGGGTGATGCTTGTTCAAGTCCCCACTGAGTCATGAAACTCACTATGGCAGTCATTCTCCACCTCTCTGTTTGACCTGCCATATAAGATTGTTGTGAAACAAACAAACAAACAATCAGGAAGAGAGGCATGTACAAATATAATGATTGAGGAAAGAAAGGACAAAAGAATGAAAGAAAGAAGGAAAGAAAGAAAGAAATATATTCTAACACAAACATATCTAAACTGCTTCAACCTGATAATAGAGAATATCCAGTACACTGGACTTAAGAAGATGGCTGATGACACACTGCAGAAATAATCCAGTTTGACACTGCTTTAACTGCCATGACTCAATGCTATGGAATTCTGGGATTTGTAGTTTTGTGGGTATTTAGCCTTCTCTGTCAGCGAGCTCTGGTGCCACAACAAACTACAAATCCCAGGATTCTAGAGGATGGAGCCATTATAGTGAAAGCAGTGTCAAATTGGATTATTTCTGCAGTGTTTCAGAGGCCCCAGTTTGACCTGCCATACAAGACTGTTGTGAGGAATTAAAAAATCAGGAAGAGAGGCAGGTACAAACATAATGATTGAGAAAAGAAAGGACAAAAGAATGAAGGGAGGGAGGGAGGGAGGGAGGTAGGAAAGAAAGAAAGAAAGAAAGAAAGAAAGAAAGAAAGAAAGAAAGAAAGAAAGAAAGAAAGGACTTCTAACACAAACACACCTAAACTATACTTCAGCTTAATAATAGAGAATATCCAACACATTGGATTTAAAAGACCTGGACAGTAATAATAATCCATCTGAGCTCAAGTCACCTTGTCCTGTCTCTTTTTTTGGGAGCGGGGTGGGATTTAAACTAATCAGATCATTGAAATATTTGGAAGCCTGGAATGGAGGAGATTGAGAGGTGAAACAGTCAGTCCTCCTTAAATCTCTGGTGTGGAAGGAGGAACGTCCTTGTTTTTTACTGCTCCAGAGGGTAGGACTTAGATCAGTCAATTCAAATTACAAGAAAGTAGATTCTGATAAAGTTTGGGAAGAATTTACTGGTGGTAAGAGCCATTTGATAAAAAGACTACTTGTGAAGGTGGTGGATTCTTCTTTTTTGGAGGTCTCTAAGCAGAGGTTGGATGGCTACCTCTCAGGGATACTTAAGCTATGGATTACTGCACTGGTGGGTGGTTAGGTTGGATGGCCTCTTGGGTCCTTTCACAAGTCTTACAGGTTCTTTCAGAGTTTCAAACCCTGGAGTCTTGGCTTACTGTCCACTCCACTAATGCATCACAGACAAATTGAATCTACCCTTTCAGTTTTATGCTCCAACTCTTTTTCTAACAAAGCTTGGAAAGGGTATTTAAATGGAATTAGTTATACCAGAAAATAGAAAAGGACATGCCTTCAAAGTGTCTTCCCCCTGAAAACTGCACAAAGTAGACTGAAGGCTTCCCTAGTCAAATGCGCCTCCCAGATATAAAATGATGATATGAAAAGAAAAAAGAACAAGCATTCCAGAACATGTCCAGTCAACACCTACAGTTCATGCTCCAGAGAGTGATCCATGTACAAAGATCCTTAGCTAGACGACAGCCTTCCTCAAGTTAATTGCCCAAATAATTCAGTTATAAAACTCACAGCGTCACAGCCTCATTCAATGAACAAAGTCATTTTAAGAAATATTCTTGCTATTTTGATTGGATAGTTTACATCTAACCCAGCATCTGCAATTGCCATGTTAAGGTGATTTACATTTCTGGAATGGACTCTCCATTTGAAATTGCTATTCAAAGAGATTGCATTCCATTTGAGTCTCTGGGATATGGCATTTTCATTTCTGCTTTACAGCAAATGAATGGCGCTCACTGCCACCGGAGGTGAATGGCTGATATCACACCTCAGAGCTGTGGGAACGTGAAGACTCTTTTGTTTCTTCAGGCTGAGTCTCCCTTATCTGGAATTCCAAATTCTGAAATATTCCAAAATCCAAAATTGTCCACATGGGTGGCTGAGATAGTGACCCCTGTGCATTCTGATGGTTCAGTGTATGCAAACTTTGTTTCATGAACAAAATTATTAAGAATATTGTGTCTAAAATTACCTTCAGGCTATGTGTATAAGGGGTAAATGAAACATTAATGAATTTTGTGAGTAGACTTGGGTCCTATCTCCAAGATATCTCATTATGCATATGTAAGTATTCCAAAATCCAAAATATTCCAAAATCCAAAATACCTCTGGTCCCAAGCATTTTGGATCAGGGAGACTCAACCTGAATTACCTTACCAAAACCATGTGATTTTATAAAAACAGAGAGACACATTTTCTCTTACCTGATGCCAGAGATGTTCAGGTGTTGGGTCCTTGCTGTGGCTCCATGCTTAATTCTAGGTTGTTGATCAGCTGAGCTGGACAATGACAAGAACCAGGAGAAGGCTTTAAAATGTCTGTTGGTGGCTGATATTCTCTTGATGGGTCATGACGCCTCAGAGTTGAGAAATGTTCAAAGGAAGAGTTGCCTGGGACAGAGATGATGGAGGTGACAGGAGACACTCACCCCCATCTCTCCTGCTAACAAAGCACCGGGCAGGGTGTTACTCACTGGAAATTACTGTAATATTAAGAGAAGACCTGCCCTTTCTGGGTGTCTTCCAAGCATTCGCTGGGCATGTCCTTACCTGCTGCTAAAGAGGCAGCTCAGAACCAAAGAAGAAGATGGAATAAATTTCAGACAGAGCTGATATCAGCAGGGCTGGCTTTGAAGTTGAACTGTAATACAAACTTCCCTGAAAGCTTACATTTTAAAATATGGTTATGGTGAATAGCGCTCACAACAAGAGCTTCTCTTCTGACAAGATGGGTAGAGTTTGATTCTGTGGGTTTGTAAAAAGGCTTAGCTTCTTCTTGTAGTGATGATCGGGAGGAAACAGAGAGCTTGAAATCAAGCCGGGACTCGTTTTCCCCCAAAGAAGGGAAGGAGCAGCTGAGGATTATGGAGTGAAGGAAGAATGTGGTTTGCTCAGTTCTCAGAGTGGAAGGAAGAGTCAGATGATGACAGATGTATAATCGTGGTTCCTTCATGTCTAATACCCAAGGATTGCCCATTCAATGGAAGCTCCTTTTTCACTCAGATCCACAATGGCAGAAGTCACACTAAGCAGTCATTTGCTTGCTAATTTCTTTGGCGTTAAAACAATTAGATTTCAGAGCCTTTGACTTAACTTCTGCTTCTGGAGTATTCCTTCTCCTTGTAGGGCTTTAAAATGCCAGAAAAGGCATTTCAGAGAAAGAGATTGGGAAGAGGCTGGATGAAGAGGATATCAGGAAGGAATAAGAGTTCAGGCTGTGTTGGATGGGGTTATGTCAGGGCTGCCTTATCCAATAGGCACTTTAGGTGCAGTGACTAGTGCCTATGGAAATTTTAGGGCCTACGAAAACAGGATTAACAAAATAATTTAGAGGAATTGGGAAGGGGAACAACATTTCAAAATAAAGATTTTTAGATTTCCATCCACAAAAAAGAGTGTCTAGGGCCTACGAAAATCTTAATGCAGCCCTGGGGTGTTTCCCCTGAAGATGCAGGTTCACAGTTTTGGTGTCCTCCTGGGCTCAACTTAACCAAAGGGTCCAGGTTTCTGTGGTGGTCAGGAGTGGTTCTCTTTCTTGACCTGCTTGATCTGGCCACCTTGACACATGCTTTAGTTACATCCTGTTTGGATTGCTGTAATGCAGTCCACACATGCGTGCAGAAATATCTAGATTTTCTGCTCAAATCTGGAGTAAATCCCCACTTTTTGGGATACAGATTAAAGCCCCGAAATGCTGAAAAGCCCCATATTCAAGCCATACATCATCTGGACAGATTGAGTTAAGGTCATTTTATTTGGCCAGTGTAGACAAGCCCTTAGCTATGTAGCAGAGGGGCTAAGAAACTTGTTAGTGAATTGTGAAGGTGTGTAATGAGACATCAGCCAAAGTGTTCCAGTGCTCATCGGCATTCGCTCGCCAGTGTCCCAACCACAACTGAACTGATAAGCACTGGTCCCAATGTGAATCAATCCCATTGTGTATAATTGTCAATACGCATTGGTCATTTTGCTGGTTTCCCTCCACAGCAATGTAACAGCAACCCTTGACTGGATATGGCTGATATGGAACTGGCCAATTCTAATTCCTGCAGATGTAAGTCCACTTACGAAGATTAAGACTGTATCTCCCCATACAAACCTGCAAGGTCCTAAGATCATCAGGGGAAGGCTTTCTCTTGGTCCCACCATCATCACACACTTGCTTGGTGAGAACATGAGAGAGAGCCTTCTCAGTGGCTGCTCCCACCCTTGGAAATTTCTCCTGCGGGAGGCTGGCTCCCTCTTTGATTTCCTTTTGCCAGGAGGCAAAGATGTTTTATGCAAGCAGCTTTTAATACGTAGCTGGGCTCATTGAGGCTTTTATTGGGGCGTGTTTTTCTTTTTATCTTTTAACTTTTATGTGTTTTATGTAATTTTAGATTTTTATATTATGATGTTTTTAATGGTTTTAAACTGTATTTCATGTTAATTTATGAGCTGTCTTGGGTCCCTTCTGGGAGGAAGGTGGCATATTAATTAATTAATTAATTAAAAATAAATAAGTCCCCAACAGGATTGTAACCACCACCAACAAAAACCACAACAGCCATCAAAACAAAGTTCCTTTAAAGTTTGACCTAAAACCCATCGCAGTGCACTGAAATGGAAGCCAGCAGTTGCCACTGGGAAGAAGGGAGGGCTTACAAGGTAGGGTCAGGAGGAACATGGGCTCATTAACCCAGTGGGGGGCCTTTACTGACTTTCCTTCCCTGCCAAGGTCACCCAGCTTGTAGCCCAGACAATGGGGATGGGGAAGAAGCCATATTAAAAACCATTTGCATGATTTAGTTGATATAAGTTCTAATTTGATGGGATGCTATACAATCAATCTCTAGTATTATTAGTTATAATTTAGTAATTATAATCGATTAGTTATAATTTTAGTGGAATACATTTATATAAATAAAGTTAATTTACATTTATATTTACAGTTAAGTAATTAGATTAGTATATCATACAGGATATATAATAGGGGGAAAATGGAATTATTTTGTGCAGTATTATTGATGATGTATGACTTTTTGGATTTTTGAATGTATGATTTCTTTTCTTTTTCAAAAACGTAATAAAAACAATAAGAAACAATTTGCAGGTAGTATTGCAGGAGAGAACTATCTAGCAGAAGAGATCTACTGGGTAAAGGGAAGAGTGAAGCTACAACTCCCGTGCCCTTTGAGTGCCTGCTAGCATTTTCAAAGGAGAAGCAGGGGCCTCTTTTCTGTCATTGAGTACTTTCTGGCCGGGGATTCTGGGTGTTACAGTGCCATACCCTCCAGCTTTTCTGACTTGGCAGGGACAGTCCCAATTAATCATCTGTCATCCCATGCTTTCAGCTGCATTTAAAATGTCCCAGTTTCAACCTCTTTCCCTCACTTTCTTCCTTTATCCTCAGCTTATTTCAACTGCTGCAAATTGAGCTCAAAATGGAAAAGTGGTTTGCACCCAATTAACTCAGCTGGCGGAGAGGAGAGGAAAGAGAGGAATGTTGCTCTTCCCAGTCCGCTTGGGAAAAAGAAAACTGCTGCAGACTCTCCTAGCTTGTCTGACCTTCCTCTGTAATAACTTTTTGTG
Source organism: Gambelia wislizenii (assembly GCA_030847615.1). NCBI lineage: Eukaryota > Metazoa > Chordata > Lepidosauria > Squamata > Crotaphytidae > Gambelia > Gambelia wislizenii. Next base: position 493,619,067 of record JAUMIR010000001.1, on the reverse strand, counting down.
TCTCCGCCACGCTCTGATGTGGCTTGGCCACACGTATCCCAGTTTTCATCTGTGCAATGTCGGAGGATATGCAGTGCTCCAAATGTAATATGTCTGACTTCTGGCTTTGGGAACATTGAGAACACAACCCACAGCTCTGGCTGCCTGAGCTGACTTTTCTCCATCCGCAGTGAGAAGAGCCTTCCCCCCCCCTCTTTGAAACAGGACCTTTTTTTAAAAAAAGAAACAAGCGAAAAAAGAACAAAGAAGGGTTAGGAGAGGAAGAGTAGATGTCGGGTGGATGGAAGGGAAAATTTTATGTCAGTGAGTGAAGTTGTCTATTGTCTTTTGGCAATATCAGAGTGGGGGGGAACTGGATTGCTCCACAGTAATGGCAAATCGCAGCAGCTGCGATTTGTCTTAACAGTATTTTGGCACCCCAAATTTCTACATGCCCACTGGTCAAGATGGTGGCCACGAGTGATTTACACACATTTTAATTTGCACCGCTGAGATTTTTTTTAAAAAACTATTTTCTACTGTGCGCTTCAGCAATATTTTACCTCCTGAAAAAAGAACAAAAAACAACACCCAATTTTCTCGCCTTAGTGCTCAATCACTAAGGTGACTATCCAACATGGTGCCACCCGGTGCTTGGTCTGTTAGCAAGCTCCATCCCCTCTTGTCTAGCCATCAGCTTTGCACTTCCCCTCCTAAGGGAAAGCAATTGCATTTCCCAAGCAGTGTTTACAAAACTTTGCAGAAAACCACAAAGTCTCCTAGCGCGTAGTATATGGCAGTTTTTGCCCCCCTCCTTCTGAATACAGAGGAGAATTGTTGTGGGTTGCCATTAAGACAATATGTGTTCTCTTTGAATTCTACAAGGATTATTTTTACTGTTTAGACAACCCCTCTGTCCTGGTGTTAGTCTTTTATTGTTTTGTTTTGCTTTATCTGGCTACAGGTTTCTCTTTCCCTTTTCTTTCTGTATGAGTGTAAATTTCAATAAAGATTATTTTAAACCAAAACAAGAACCACTTCCCCTGAGCTCCAAGCAACCCGATGCAACATATCTGTCACTGGCTAATTCATACCCTTTGGCTTTAGGGTCTGGTCAACGAGGCTGAGCCAAAACCCACACTGATTCAAGGCTAGGAAAATGTTAGGTTCCAGAGACAATTTGGCAGCTCCCCCACCCCCCATTTTGCTGACAAATGCTGTTTCCACACTTTGTCCAGGGATGGGAATAGATTTCACTGTGGCAAGATATAAAATCATTATGTAACCACCTCTGGAATACAAGACCCAATTCAGCCATTTAGCCCTGAACACTTCTCAGTGTGGTTCAGTTGGCCTTTTCTTCCAGCTTTAGCTCTGTTGGCTAGGAGATGATAGGAGTTGTGATTCAGCTCCCTGGGAGAGTTCCAGATAGGAGACGGCAGCTCTAAAGTTCCCTATGCAAAATTTATGCACTGCTCTCAGGAGATGTCCACACCCCAGAATTGCTACACAACAGAAGAGAAGAAAAGCATTCAAACCCCTGGAGTACAGTAGTATTTCTTTCCAGTTCTATCAGTAACAAGGTTGACATGGACAGAGGGTGCGTGGGCTGAAGAAAGGGGGATTCCCCCCACCCCCGGAGTGGGGCTGTCTCCCAATGAGACAGTGTGATGCAGCACCTAAAAAAAGTAAGAATTGTTTGGTAGTAGAAATGTTGCCTGGGAGTGTGGTGGAGTTTCCTTCTTTGGAGGTTTTTAAACAGAGGCTGGATGGTCATCTGTCAGGAATGCTTTGATAGGGTATTCCTGCAGGGCATCAGGTTAGACTAGATGACCCTTGTGGTCTCTTCCAACTCTATCATTCTGTGAGACAATTGCCAATAAGACAAAGGTTCTATTTGGAGCAGCAGCTGTCTTCTCAAGACTATCACTGTGGCCAGAGATAAGGGATGCAAAGCTTTGAATACTGTGAAAACTGGACATTTCCACCCATTAATTCCCCTTCCTCTTTTTCTTCTTTCTTCTTTTCCTCTCCTCTTCCTTCTCCTTCACCCTCTCCTTCTCCCCCTCCTCTCCCTCCACCCAAGATGTCAATAGATCTGCTGTAGGATATTGTTCATGGTTTTGCCGGCATTTGAAACTGCACACTATTGTGCTCAGTTGAATACAGCGTCAATGGGCAGAACGTATCTGGGTGAGATCGTGAAAACCAGGTAGGGGACACTCTTTTTATGAACCTCCCTGGTTCACTTTTAAGTTGTAAAGTATATTTTTGTGCTTGCGTGTATGTTTTGTGTCTTTCAGTTTTTTTGGTATTTTTTAAAAGATTCTGCGCCCACATCTTCTCATGAGAATCGGCGAGATCACGAGTCCGGAAGTGAACAGAGCTCTGCTTGTGCTCCATCAATTCTTGGGATGCCTTTCATCATTACTGAAGGTAAGGTCTGGTAGAAAGGGTTCTTTTGCCAGCAGAAAAAAAGCTTTAAAATATGCTGGCAAAAGAACATTTGTAGAGGCTTGTCTGATAACGTCCTAGGACACAGAGCGATGAACTCAAACTACAAGAAAACCGATTCCACCTCAACATTAGGAAGAACTTCCTGACAGTAAGAGCTGTTCAACAGTGGAGTGAGCTGCTTTGGAAAGTGGTGGAGTCTCCATCTTTGGAGGTTTTAAAAGAGAGGCTGGATGGACATCTGTCAGAAGTGCTTTGATTATGTATTCCTGCATGGCAGGAGGTTGGACTGGATGGCCCTTGGAGTACCTTCCAACTCTATGATTCTATTATTCTGTGTGAGGGGCATTCTCTTTCATTTTTGACATCCTGATCCTGAGTCAGACACGACCCAGCTATTCAGTGCCAACAGGAGCACCAGGGCATTGTAGTATTGTTACACTTGGCAGAGGCAGTGGTTGGTGGCGGTTCTGATTCCAATGAGCCTAGACACAATCCCACAGATGGTTGTTTCACCCTCACTGGCTCCTCAGCCAAGCACATGAAGCACATGTCTTCAGCTTCTCTGGCACTGAACAGCATCAGCGTTGGAATGAAACACCATCAAATTGTCAGTTCTGATCAAATCATCTGCTAGTGTGACTCATCCATGTTGGTTCCTCAGCAAATGCTGGTCAATGTCTTGCCATCCCATTTGCTCTCAAATGTGCTTTCCCATGGCTGACTGAAGATTGTCATCAATAGAGTGGCATAGCACCTTTTAGGTTTGCTACAGGCTAGTTTTGTTGCCTGTGAATCCCATGTAAATGGCAGGACATCCAATATTGTCTTGGGGCCCTTTCAAACTACGTAATTACAGTTGTCCCTTCACATTCGCTGGGGTTTGGTTCCAGGACCCCCCGTGAATACCCAAATCCGTGAATACTCAAGTTCCATTATATGCAATGGCAGAGCAAAATGGTGTCCCTTATATAAGATGGCAAAATCAAGGTTTGCTATTAGGATTGTTATTTTTTTAAGAATATTTTTCAAGCCGTGAATACTCAAATCCGTGAATGTCAAATCCGTGAATGTGGAGGGACAACTGTATAGTGCTATGATTCCACTTTAACTGCTATGGTTCTGTCTTATAGAATCCAGAGATTTGCAGTTCAGGGAGGGGCATTTAGACTTTTCAGCCTCAGAACTCTAATGTCTCCCTAAACAAACTTGGTGATTCTATAAGATTATGGCATGGCAGTTAAAAGTGAAATCATAGTGCTTTAATTGTGTGATGTGTATGGGCCTTTGCTGGAATCACAGTGGGCTGGTTTTACATCCATTATGCCTGCCCATCATCTATTGGAGGCTGGTGACTCTCACATTAATGGAACAGTGAATCCACACTGGGCTTCGGATAGCTTAAAAGCAGCTTTCAAATCTGTTCTGAAGATTGTTACCTACCCTGACAGCCCCCATCTTGGAATATCACACAATTGACAATATTTAATAATCTACCTTGATGTGGCCTTCCACGTGGTTGACAAGTAAACCAGGGACTCTCCAGGTACTAAGGTTGGAGTCATGTACAACTTAGGGAGAGGCCTTCTAAATTCCTCAAACAAGGCATACCCGGGTCAGAGTTCTTCCTGAAGGACACCTGGAGGTGAATTGCTCACTAATCCATTTAAAAATAGCAGAGTCCTCAATGGTTGCAAAACAAGTTTTTCCTCCCTACCCCTCCTCACAATAGGCGTTGCCTGCTTCTGTTCAATTCAAAATGTATCACCCATTAACAATCTTTAACACATCCAGAGAATCTTTTGTCTAGTTCTGTAAAACTCTGAGAGACATCGTATTCCACTCTAAATTCATCCTTTCAGGAAAACATGGTTAAATGGATGGTTGATATAGGATATAACATTGAATCTTGTAAGTGGGAAAAAGCTTGGAAAGATACACAAAAGTTTACACTGGTGCAAAATCTGAAAGAAAATTTCACAAAGATGTTTTACAGATGGTATCTCACTCCAGATAGATTAGATAAAATGTATAATATAGGAAAAAGGGAATGCTGGAAGTGTGAGGAAGCTGTAGGGACAATGATGCATATGTGGTGGAGATGCCGGGTGGCTAAAGAATACTGGAAAAAGATACATATCAAGATCAGAGAATTTTGAATATTAATTATCCATTAAAACCTGAAATTTATCTGTTGAATATATTGGGAGAGATAGGTGTGAGAGAAGAGAACAATTTGAAACATTGATGGAGAATTATATTATACATGATTATGTTAGCCAGGGTTTTATATGCAAAAAAATGGAAAGAAAAAACAAATCCCACTGTAGAAGAATGGATGGTTCAGTTATGGGAGATGATAGATGTGGATAGGTTGACAGCCCTACTTAAAGAAAGAAACACGGAGAAAATAGAGATAGAATGGGAACCGGTCAAACACTTTCTTGAAAAGGGGAAGAGATAAGGTGGGAACTAAGCCAAATTGGAAAGAAGAAATGGGAGTAAAATTTAGTCAATTAGATGGGGAAAGTAATTACAAAAGTAATTATGTATTTATGTAATTATGTATTTACTAAGCTTAGAAGCTAAAAAAAAGAAGATCAGATAGGTGGGAGAAAAATAGGAATAATAAAAAGAATGCCAAAGCAATAGAAAATAGAGGAAGGAAGAGAGGAAGAAAAGAAGAAAGGAGAGGGGAGGGGAGGACAGACACAAGAGACTACAAGAAATGGTATTTGGTTTTGGAAATCAAGATTAGTTTGAAATATATAGAAATGAAGTTACAGAAGTAAGAGGAAGGTAAAAAGATACAAAGAATGGATATGATAAAAGCTGGAAAAAACACTATTGATGTTTATGTTAAAATGTTACGGAGGTCTATGTAAGATTGTAGACTTATAATGTAACTGGGGGGAAAATAAATTTTAAAAAATCATTATTTCAAGGGAATTATCAAATATTACCCTAAAACTTCACCAAAGTGTGCACAGACCCTTTTTCTTCTGACTCCACGTCAGTCTATGTTACCATTCTGCCTTCTGGACCTCCTCTCTGCTGGTTTACTTCACGATCACAGCCCTCCAGGATTATTATAGTATAACCCTTAATCCTCTTGCTCTATTCTTCTATCCAAATACTACCTACTTTCTTCAATAGCCTTATGTGAGTGCTTGAAGCCTGAGTGTTAGTGTAAATGCTGTTAAGATCAATTTCCGATTAAAACTATTTATTTGTACTTTCTGGCTTGGAGTCTCTTCAGTTACTACGGGTATATTTAGGTCAAAAGAACCTGACCTCTTCCTGCCATTTTGAGCTAATTAAATGTTCCCCATATTAAGATTTGGACACTAGTTGGATCCTCATGGACCCCATGCAATTTGGGTAACAGGATCGGTTTAGCACCATGGAGAGCTACTTTGAAACCTAGATTGAAATCAGGAATGGATTCTCTGCCTCAGTGACATGGGGGCCACCACTGCCATGGCCACGTTTCATCACTTGACACCTGGCCATGAAGAGAGATGGTGGTACATATGTGCCATCCCTCTGTGCATCACAGCTCATATCTTTATCAACCACCCTCTCACCACATAGACTAATGTAAGAATCATATCAACTGTGAGTCACACATGGCCCCCAAAGCCCTCCCAATTTTTGCACAAAACAGGTGTCTCTTTCTCTAGATATTATTAGACTGCAACTCCCTGCAACCCTAGCCTACATAGCCAAAGTGAAAAATTCTGGGAACTGCAGTACAACAACATTGCCTTGTCCTGTATGATCCGCCCTGTACACTCAGGTCCTCTTGGGGACATCTACTTCACTCAGCCAAAACTATCCTGACAACTGATACCCAGAGGACTTTTTCTTTGGCTGCCCCCAGATTGTGGAATGACCTGCTGGAGGAAATATGTCAGCTTAATATACTTTCTAAGTTTAAAACAGCAGTAAAGACCAGTCTCTTCTGACACACCTACCCAGATTATTTTTAACTTATTAGTTTTAAAGTATGTATTGATTGTTTTTAATATGTATTGGCTTTATATGCTCTTTTAACTGGTTATGTGTTCAATCTGTTGTTCCCCATGCCGATCTCTAGGGAGAGATAGGTAAGAAATCATCATCTTCACCATCATCGTTGTTATCTGGATGGATGGCCACACAGTACTCACCCTTGCTCTTGAGAGTGTGATTGTCCTCCAAAATAAGGTGCAGGCCATCCTATACCTATGCTCAAATCCCCTTGGTGTTTTATGCACATGTAATTTCCTTTAGGCATGTGACTGTACTTTTTTGGCCATTGTGTAGCATGTGCACTAAGCTTACAGTTGTGCAGGTGAACTTCCAAAAGTGTAAATGTTTCTCATGCAGTTGTGCCTTCCTGGATGGTGTCTGACTGTTTGTCAGTGCCTTCCACATACCCCTTGATTCACTGAGCTTGCAGGAACAGTCAGTATACATTTTCCCTTTGCACAAGGGAGCAAGAAATAAGCACATTGACAAATACATAATTAATGTGCAATGTTGGTGTTGAGCAGTGTTGTAGTCTAACCATTTGGCAACTGACCATGGAATAACAAGACAGAAAGTTGGGTTAAGTAAGGGCCACTTTATTTGACTTAGAACCAATTTAAGTTGTGTGGAACCTGGAAATGATCAAGAGGAGGGGAGTAACCTGATGTGGGATCAGCTAAGACCAGGTGTCTCCCCTTTACTACTTCCCCAGCCTTCCCTTGGGTGAAACATCTGAGCCCCGAGGGCAATCCAATGACCAGGTTGCTCCCCTGTCGGCCATCTACTAGAAGGCCAGCCAGGGCATTACCCCTCAAGTCTTTATAAGTGAGAGCAAAACCCCAAGGTCCTCCTCAAGGGGTGGACTCTTTCCCCATCTCATGGGTCCCAGGACCTAAAGAAGCAGTCCCAGAGCTCTGCCCTTCACCCAAAGGGTGCCAAAATATACACCGAAACTCTTATATTGTTTCCCCTCTACCTGCCAAGTAACAGCCTATTTACAGACACAACCCATAGCCAATTGTCAAAGTCCCCCAGATACAGTATGGAGTTGTATCTGGCCAACAACAGTAGGGTAATTGAAGGGTTAATTAGGGTTTGAAGCAAAGTAACACCTTTAGAGGCAGCATCATCACAGGTCAGAAGGCCCTGACCAACCAGAGCTTTCAGAGTGTCCTTCTGGTGGAATCTTCAAGGATGAGTTGAGATATAACCCTTGGGAAACCATGAGAGGGAGAGAGAAAAAAGAGAGTCCTGGCTAGAGGGACCTCATACCAGCTAGGGGAATGTTTGGTAGAGTGTTTGGCTCAGGAAGCTTGAACTCTCAGTTCCCACATCTAGGGACTGTTACCTAGATGTGTCAGGGATATTATGTTTATTTTCCCACTTGGTTGAATAACTACTGTTAACTTCATTTGTAACTGTAATGATTGTAACCTGGGAGGGAGAAACGCTCATGATAGAGATACCTGTTGATATGTTTTCTACTTTAGAATAAACTTGCTTTCTATCTTCCATTGTATGTACACTTCCATGTGACTAAGCTCAGGTTTTTTTCTCTTCTCCTGGTAGAAGGGATGGGGAGGTGATTCTCTGCAGCATCAGGGAGCAGAGAAACAAACCCAGCAGTGTTCCCTTGTGCTGCACTGAAAGGGTTAATTTAAGTCAAGGGATGGTGGCAACAAAAAATAGCAACTCAGTGATTCTCAAGGAGTGAGGCATCCCAGGGGTTTAAAACACCACAGGTGTAAGGGTTAAAAACCAGGTAAAGGGGAGAAGATTACCTAGTGAGACCATTGCAGGTAAAGGTGATGGTGGGAAATCATCCCCTAGAGCATCTACTTCCATCTCTGAAGTAGACCATGGCAGGTGTTACCCAAAGAGGTGGGGGTCCATGGGCAACCCACTCATGGTGCCAGCATCTGTTTAATAGTTGGGGGGAATTATTAGCTCAAAATGGCTGGCCTATGAGAGGAGGGTAATTTTTCACCTATGTATATCAGTACTAACTGTAGAAGCCACACCAGTTAAAGTGAACTAAAGTATTTTTATTGGAAGAATATAGACAAACGTAAGAGGATATGCATTCTACAAACCGCACAAGGCTATCAGAAACAAAACAGGGAAGGTTGGATAGGGAAAAATTCAGCAAATGGGTGATATTTACCATCACAACGAGAAGAGAGTTCCGTGTAGAGGACGGGTTCAAACAGCAACCGAAGGTGGCACAGAGAACCCAGAAGAGTGACATGTCTAAAGTATGAACAAAGAAACTATGGATTTTATCAGATGTAGCAAATATGTTATCATAACAATACCATATAATAAGAAAGGGCATGCATATCAAAAGATGTTGTCCTTTCATGATAATGTCTTATTCAAAAGCCATTCTATTTTACTGATGGACCAAGACGTCAATAGATCTCCCCTGGTGCTTTTTTGCGGGTATTGCCAGCGTTTGAAACCTTGTGCCACTGTCCTCTCAAGCATACAGCATCAATGGGCCATCCTGCCAGAATGCTTCCAGGTGAGAACATGAAATCTAGGTAGGCAATACTCTTTTTATGAACCTCCCCAGTTTACTTTTAACTTTGAAAGTGTGTTTCTGTGCTTGTGCGTACTTTTTGAGTGTTTCCTTTGGTTTATTTTAAAATTTTACCACGCTTGTGTCTTCTCTGTTCACTCTCCGTCAATGCTGGGGCTGCCTTTTAATGTGGCGAGAGGTAGGTCTGATAGGAAAGGTTATTGTGCTGGGACAGGAACGATTTTGGCTTTTGGTGGGACAGAAATGGAATTGGATATATGTTTGATAAAATCCTACATCATGCTTCTGTAGTGCAAATCTACACTTAGGGAGCTATACAAATATGTGCCTGGACCTGCACAATGAATGGCGTTGCAGGGGAGAGGACACATTTGTGGCACACTTTACTGGGGTCTAGGTCAGGGTATTTATAACCCAGTTCATGCTTTGAAGGCACATTTTGGCTACAACAATGGCTAAATGACTCTCCCAAGGGAGGAACAAAGGAGAGTGAAACTCCACTGATTGCCTTCTTATGGAATGTTAAGAAGTTTCTGGTTTGACAACAACCTCATGGGGTTGAATAGGAGGGGATATGAGGAAAGGTATGCAAAGGGAGATGGCCACTTATTTGCATGATCAACTTAAGGTGCCAGATGCTCTGGGTAGAGGGAGAAGGATTAGCATAAGCCCCCACCCTTGAGGACTGGGTAGCAAAATCCATTAATTCCAGGGGCTTTCTGCATGATTCTAACTTAGGTTTTCATGCCCTTGTATGGAAGACATGTCTTCAGGTCACTGTGACATTAGACTGCCCTACAGTATACCTGGTCTACCAGCAAATGTGACCTTGAATGTGTCCAATATTTCCAGTTTATGGAACATTTATGAAACCTTGTGAGGGAGGGTAGGGCACGGTAAAGGCTGAGTGATAACTTTTGCTTGTCCTCTCCACTGGCAGCCCGTTGTCAAGTAATCGGATCTTGCCTGGCCTTTCTTCTGCTGTGCTCAGCCTTCCAAAGCCTTGCTTTTATTTTGTTGCCCATTGTATATTTGACTCTTGCACCCCCTCATTTTGCCACTGATTCTAAGGGAAACTTCTGGGCTGGACTCATTGTGTTTTCATTTCGCTTTCATTTCCAGTCCAATTTTGTGCATTTGCGGTTCTAGCTATTGTATTTTCTTTTCCAATCCCACCGTATTGCTTGCAAATTTTGCACAGCACTTCACAGTGTATAAATGTCTTAGCAGTTCATTGTTGAGGCTGGTTCTATAAAACTATTTCATTTTGCTGAACTGCTGTTTCAGGATTGCAGTGAGCAGTTCTGGAGAAATTGTTTTGCCTCATCTCATGTATTTGCAGACATGGACATGACATGGATTACTAACACCTTCTCCTTCCATTCCTAATAGGAAGGTGTATGCTGATTTCTTTCAGCAAGTCAACAGATATTTATACAGTTCTGATGTCCATCGACAGCACTGAAATTCAATAGAATCGAACCATTCCTTATGTGTCAATGGCCAGAATCCTGTTGGTGTCTTACACATGTTGTCATCAACCAAGAATTCGCAGTTGCATGTGCAACAGTTACATTTGCAGACCTCCATTTACACAGCTGTGAACTGAGTATGGACATTATGCCTCCAGGACCCAAGTGCAGACTCTGACACAGACAGAGAGTGTTCAGACAGGGAGACAGAGCGACAGAAAAACATGCCAGTGCCTGAGACAGAGTGTCATAGAATCATAGAATTGTAGAGTTGGAAGAGACCACGAGGGCCATCCAGTCCAACTCCCTACCACGCAGGAAATCTTGATCAAAGCATCCCCGACAGATGGCAATCCAGCCTCTGTTTAAAGACCTCCAAGGAAGGAGACCCCACCACGCTCCGAGGGAGTGCGTTCCATTGACGAACAGCTCTTACTGTCAAAAAGTTCCTCCTAGTGTTGAGGTGGAATCTCTGTTCCTGGAGCTTGCATCCATTGCTCCGTGTTCCAGTCTCTGGAGCAGCAGAAAACAAGCCTGCTCCATCCTCAGCGTGACATCCCTTCAAATACTTAAACAGGGCTATCATATCGCCTCTTAACCGTCTTTTTTCCAGGCTAAACATACCCAGCTCCCTAAGTCTCTCCTCATAAGGCATCATTTCCAGACCTTTCACCATTTTAGTCGCCCTCCTCTGGACACGCTCCAATTTGTCAATATCCTTTTTGAATTATGGTGCCCAAAACTGGACACAGTACTCCAGGTGAGGTCTGACCAAGGCAGAATAGAGTGGCACTATTACTGAACCCCTCTTGCTGAGGAGGAGGAGGAAGAGGCAGAGATTGCAGATGAGGCAGCGAGGGAAAGCGTGGCTCAGCCTGCAGAAACTGCCCAGGCACCCTCCAAGAGGGCAGACAAAACAGATACAGAAAAATACGTCATTCTGAAGAACAGTCTGCCAGCAAGTGATGGATGATTCAAATGATATGCCACCTCCCTTCTCTGAACACAGGAGAGAGAAATGCCATGCTCAATGCCATTTAAATACCAAACACTAACCTACTTTCTCACTAATGAGCACCACCTGGCCTGGAAACTTTGGCTGTAAATCTTGCAGCAGTTTTGCTTTGAGTTTCAGTGTGGACAACTGCTATTCTTAGCTGCTGCACTCCTTCTGTGTTCCTGCTTGCCTTGACTTTGGATGGACTTCTGGACTGTTGCAGTCTTCCCTTGCTGACTATGGACTTGGACCTTGGACCCGACTTTACTGAATTTTGGGCTGGCTATTGGTTTCCCTGGCATCTGGTATGGACACTTGGTAAGTGAACTCCGGACTGGCTTTTGACTACTCTTGCATCTTGTAAGGATTATTGGTGACTGACCTCTGGACCGGCTCTTGACTTCTCTTCTGGACAATTGGCAACAGGCTAGACCCACACACACACCCCTGTTGCTCCTCAGGCACTTGCCACTGTGAGTTCAGGACACAGAGTGGGAGAGCCCCCGGCAGTCACAACCCTCTGTTGTGGACATAGACATAGATGGAGACACAGACCTAGCAGTACCTACTCTAGCAGAGCGTCGTCAAGAAAAGGAGGAGTGGAGACGCTCCAAGCATTTCTATCTAAAATGTTCAGCAATCAAACAGCACCTGAGGAAGGCAGACCGACCATAAACAATTGGGCACCTCCCTCAGGAGTTTTGCTGAACAACCGGCCTTCTTGGTGGAAGCAACATTCATGTTTCACATTCCTGTTCTGCTGTTTGATAGCCTTAGACCCTGCTTTGTTTACCAACTACACTCTTGGATCTTCCTTTGGACTGTTGTCTGGATTTATTGCTGGACTGTTTATGACCTGGACTGAATTGACTTTATTACCTTAACTTCTTTGCTGGTGAGTCATGCTTTTCCCTGTGATCTTCCTGGCTCTGTAACTTCCTGCATTCCTTCCTGGGGGTCTGGTCTTGTGCTGAGACCAAAACTGGACACATGGCCAAAAAATTACAACTGCCATGTGTAAGGAAACATGCATATGTGTAAAACACCAACAGTATGCCAGGCATAATTTCCACATCTGTCATTTATCTTTAGGAGCCCTTGTGGCGCAGTGGTTAAGTGCTGGCACTGCAGCCACAATGTTGTGAATTCAATTCACAAGGCATTTTACAAGTAAAATAACAACAAAAATCAGCTAGCCCTGCAAAAGATGAACAATCTAAAATATACACATGCGCACACACAGGGGAAGGACGGAATAATGCAAACATAAAACTATACAATACAGTTACAGTGGGCCCTCAGTATCCACTGGGTTTTGAGCATTAAAATCCATGGATGCTCATGTCCCATGATATACAATGGTGTAGGGAAATGGTGTCCCTTATATAAAATTGTGAACAGCAAGGCTTGCTTTTTGGTTTTTTTCTCCTTGAATATTTTAGGCCGGGTTGGTTGAATCTGTGGATACAAAACCCGTGGATATGGAGGGCCAACTGTATAAAATGGATCATCCAGCTATAATACAAAAGCAACACAATATAAGTAAAACAGAGTGACATATAGAATGGGCCCTTGGTATCCACTGGGGTTTGGTTCCAGGACCTCCCGTGGATATCAAAATCCATGAATGCTCAAGTCCCATTATATACAATGGCATAGTAAAATGGTGTCCCTTATATAAGATGGGAAAGTAGAGGTTTGCTTCTTGGATTTTTAAAAATTATTTGTCAAGCTGTGGATGGTGGAATCTGTGGATGCCAAATTCATGGATACAGAGGGCCTACTGTACATATCATTAAAATGTACAAGATAATAAAACAATATTAAATTAAAACTTCCAAAAGCTTTTTTTTTTGGGGGGGGGGAGTTGTGTTGCATACATTCTCACAAACTGAGTTACACGTTGATTGTGTGATGCAACCCTATGCGCTGATAAGTGCTATATACTGATTCTTGGCTGGTGAGTAACACTCATCAGTGCCCTTCTATGTAGCACTCTAACTCACTGGGATTGTGGAAACAGTGGGCATGTTCCCAGATATACAACTGATTGCACAATGTTGGGATTTTATAGAAGTGTGGTATAGGGCAAACAAACAAATTATGTGAATGCAGATTTACGCTATGCGAGCACAATGCAGAATCGTGGTTATTGTCCCAAAATTAGCAGCACAGAAAATGTGGTGAAAACTTTAAAAACACAGTTACCGCCGTCCCCCCCCCCGCAAAGTTGGTTGGTTGGTTTATTGATTGATTGCATTTATACCCCACACTTCAAGCCAAAAAGGCTCCCAGAACATCTTACAAATTGTTAGTTTTTCCTACCCTCTGTTACCTGCCCTGACAACCCCAGCCCCATAGCTATATTAATAACTGGCAATTTTTAATAATTAGGTCAAATGTAGCCTTCCACGCAATGCAGCCATTAAAGATTGGAAAATTCCAACAAGTTACAAAGACTAACGCTCAGACTCAGTCAGCATGCACTTAAGGAGGGGCCACCCTGAGAGGCCACCTAAATTCCAAAGGAATGCTAATTTGCAAGGCAGCTGAAGACATGAACGCTTGGCTAATCCTATCAGCCAACGCTGGGAGATGCAGGCCTGTAAACAAACCTCATTCCTTCACCTGTCCCAAAGAAAGGAAGCTGCTTTCTCCCATTTGGTCCCAAAGTATCCACACATTAAGATGCCATTAACATATCCGGAGTGCCTTTGGACTTTATCAGACCACCAACCCCCACACGTTATTTTGCCCGCATATTTTGTGGTGTTTTTATGCCGGCAAAAGAACACCCCATACCATACTTAGCTGTAATCCTGGCAAAAGGCAGACCTGGCAATGAACAACGCTGGGAGATGCAGCTCCATTCACTTCCTCATCTGAAATCTCACAGGACGCGAATCTAATTTGCATCCCGTGGATAACTGAAACCAAGGATATTGGTTCCACAGATACAGAGGTCTGACTATATAAAAATGCATTTTAAATCCCTAGACACCAGTTTGGGTCAGTTAATCAACTGATTTATCACAGAGGCACATAAGGCATGTACTTTAACTCTTCCCCTATGTGGCCCCTGGAAGCAAGTGGGGCACCCCCTAATTCCCCCAGCTTCTAAAATCACTGAAGGTTAGGAGTGGCAAAGGAAACCTCAAAATGCCTTGGCAATGCCAGGTGAGCCCCAGCAGCTTAATCTCACGGCTGAAGAAGATTTCCTGTGGGGATGGGGGACAGGGTGGGAAGATTTAAATATCCTTTGCAGCTTCTTGCTGTCCCTCCCCCTCATACAATTCTGCGAGCAATTTACAGAATTTTGACTTTCCAGTTTGAAAGGAAGAGGACACACTCAGTGGGAATACTTAGTGTAGGAAATAAATTTAAAAAACAACCAAAATAACACTCAAAAACTTACACTAAGCACATAAACACAATTAAAAACTTCCAAATAAACCAGGAAGGGTCATAAAAAGAGCATCACCTATCTGGATGTTGCAATCTCATCCAGAAGTGTTCTGGCCAGTCCGGCCATTCATGCAGTATTCACATGAAAAAAAAAGCATGAGGTTTCAAACACTGGCAATGCCAGCAAAAAATTGACACAGCCGATCTATTGACGGCTTGGCCCATCAATACAATAGAATGGCTTATGGCCAGTACATAAAGCAATGTCGTCTGATATGGGGACCCTTTTGCGTTTATGTGGCATCATTATCAGTACAGTAACGTATATAGATGCCGTCATCTTCTTCAAGCTCTGCCTTTGGAACATCATGCTAAAGAAGATTGTAAATAAAGTTGGTGCAAGAACACAACCTTGCTTCATTCCATTAGTTATTAGAAAGGGCTCTGAAAGAGCATCGCCATATCTGACTTGACCACGCTGGCCCTCATGTAGCAAGATAATCATTTTAAGGAATTTGGGGGGACATCCTAGTCTTTCCAGGATCTACCACAGACCCTTTCTACTCACAGTGGCGAAGGCTTTGGTGAGGTCGACAAATGTTACATAGAGACCCTTGTTCTGCTCCCTACATTTTTCTTGCAGTTGTCTTGCAGATAAGGGCAAATACCATATCTGTAGTACTCCTATTGGCTCTGAAGGCACATTGGCTTTCAGGGAGAAGTTCTTCTGCAATAGCAGGAACTAATCTGTTCAGGAGTATCCTTGCAAGGATTTTTCCAGCAATAGAGAGCAGTGTTATGCCTCGATAGTTTGAGCATTCGGATTTTGCTCCTTTTTTCTTGTACAGGGTGATGATGACTGCATCTCGGAGGTGCATCTTGGAGGCCTGATGGCAGAAAGCGTGGGATGAGTCCTTCCTGAATCTTCGTTTTCGAAGAAAAGCCAGAGAGGGGCATCATTATGATGCTGTATTTCGTCTGTCTGATAAAGTCCTCAGTCTCTCCTTGGGAAACTCCAAGAAGCATTGTCTCCTATCATAGATTCCATACCCGGAAGACAAATATTGACTATAAAAAGCCCTTCACAACAACACCAAACTGTCTTCAGCTCCTCCTCCTACATCCATGCTGCCAGTTTGCTGACTGACCCTCAGAGCACAACTCTGAGACCCCCACTGCTGTAGGAATCTCTGCTCTACAGGACAGGTATTGTATCTCCTACAAACAACTCCCTTCTCTATTCCTCTATCCCAATATTTCCCACTGTATTCACTAGTCTTGCATGAATGCTTGAAGCCTGAATGTGTGCTTGAATGTTGTTATTGTTTTCCTCAAATAAAGATCAATTACTGTACTATCTAGCTTATGGTCTCCGCCTTAGTACTGGTATACATAGGTCAAGAGGTCCTGCTATCTGTTGCTCTGCTCTCGCATAGCCAAGCTGAGTACATTAATTCCCCAAATTCATGTTGATATTTTAAGGGTTTTTTAGACCCCTGAGTGTATAGGGCAACACCTCAGGCATACAGTCTAAATAAGACAGCACATAAAAGGAAACGACAATGGCAGCGGAGGAGGAGCTTAAGCCCAGCAGATGCTGGCTGCTCTTCTCTCCTTCAGAAGGCCACACCAGTGGCAGTTGGAACATGGAGGAAGGGCTTCTCACCAGCCACTGATGGAGATGCATCCAGCTGCTCTTCTCTCCCTGAGAGGCCAGAGTAGTGGCAGTTTGTATGGAGGGAGGCACTCTCACCAGCCACTGGGACCAAGGCATGATGATGTTGTAGAAAAACAACACCAAGTTTTTTTTGACCAGCTTTTCACTGATTTTGAAGGAGTGTGAACTTCCTCAGTGGTGTGTGGGGTGAATGTTGGGCATCACACCCAGTGCAATTATGCAACCCTATGTTAAAAAGAGGACAATTCATTGGGTGTTCAACAGAGGTGTAGCAGAGAATTCACATTAATGTGCATGTGGTGGCATTGGTCATATGGTACTATTAGGCATTGTGTTGCACATTGTAATAATGCATTTCACATTTGTTTTCACATTTAGCTGTGCAGTGTTGCAGTTCACTAACACTTGATTATCACATACCTGTAAGTCTTAAGTCTGACTTCTTGATATAGGATCCCAACATTGGAGCACTCCTTGGAGGTGCAGCTACCATGGTAAGTGCCTGCACTTCAAAATGCCCCTACCCCAGTGATGTTCCAGACAGACTTGATTCATTTCCAAGCTAATGATGTTCTTTTGCTCATAATATAATCATTGGAACATTGTGCAACAGCTTTGAATAGTGGTGTTTCCCCTCCCTTGAGTCACTCTTGCCTAATATTATCAGCACCTGGGCATTTCCCACTTCTTATATCACAGCTCACAAATTTGCTTCTTTCTCCATCACTGGGGTGATTCTTTTAATATCTTTTCTCAGGGAATCATGTTTGACACTGGTGAGTAAAAATTGCTATAAAATTTGGTGTAATTATCATTCCTCAATTGGGGCCTTCCCTCCCCTTTCATAGAATCATAGAGTTAGAAGAGCCATCTAGTCCTACCCCTTGTTATGCACACAATCAAATCATTCCAAACAGATGCCTCTGTTTAAAAACCTCTAAAGAAGGAGACTCCACCACACTCCCAGGCAGCGCATTCCACTGCTGAACAGCTCTTACCATCAGGAAGTTCTTCCCAGTGTTTAGGTGGAATCTCTTTTCCTGCAGTTTGAGTCCATTGCTCCATCTCCTAGTCTCTGGAGTAGAAGAAACTTTCTTTTTCTTCCAGGTGAAAATGCACCCTGGCATCCTGTTAATGACTTATGCATGCACATATTCACTTATGCACAAGATTGTACTTCTTTCAGCCATGCATAACATCTGTATGTTGAAGGTTGCAAAAGCAGAGTTGAACATGAAGTCCCCATTGCACATGTGGAGCCATTGTGCATTGCACATGCAGATGTGCATTGCATCATGTACATTGCATTTGTTTCCACATTCAGTTGAACCATGTTGCTGTTCACTAATGCACAATTGTCACATAATTCCGTGTGCGCAAATTTTGTCTCCTTGGTACAGGATCTCAGCCAATACATTAGCATAAGGATTTTAGGTTCTTTGCAGTTACCATGTATTGTAGAATTCTTCTAGTTTTCTTCTCCACTTGTTCATTCAAAAGTCCCAATAAACACAATTCTGGCTTTGTTTGAATCTTCCTCTTCAAAATCTCTTCCATCAAAGTAAAAAATTCAATCCAAAATTCTTTTGCTTTGTCACAAGTTCACCACATATGATTAAAAAACTCTTCTTTCTCATTGCTTTCCCAATATTTATTTGAAGAACACTTATATATTTTAGGAATTTTTTGGGGGGGGAGGTTAAATACCATGTGTACATCAGCTTCTAAGATTTTTCTTTAAGATCATAACACAATGTGTACATTTAGGATTGTGCATACACAGCGCTGATGAAAGAATTCGAGGAGTCGTAGGTGGTGGCGATAGGTGACCCATGTTTCAGATCCATAAAGGAGGATAGACAGTACGATAGCTCTATACACACTGATTTTTGTGCTTTGCCTCAGGTGTTTATTGCTCCAGACTCTTTTGTGAAGTCTTCCAAATGCACTATATGCCTTTGCTAATCTGTGATCGATCTCTTTGTCAATCTTGGCATCTGAGGAGATGATGCTTCCCAGGTAGGTGAACTGCTGAACGGACTTGAGCACAGATTTGCCAAAGGCAATGTGGGGATGGTGGTGAACTGACTATGTGATGAATGTTGCTGTCCTTGAGCAAGCAGGGATCACCAGCATTGAGGCCATGATATTGAGAACATAGCTGCGCTGGGCAGGGCACATTTCTAGGATGGAGGACCATCGCCTCCCAAAAATACTACTTTACGGTGAACTCGCCACGGGTCAGCGTAAGAGGGGCACTCCAAAAAAGTGATACAAAGACTCCCTGAAACAACATCTCAGGCTCGGCCAAATTGATCACCAACAGTGGTCCGCCCTGGCCTCACATCGGGAGGCATGGAGACGCACTATCCACAATGCTGCAGCCTTATTTGAGAACTCACGCTGAACAAGTCTCGAAGAGAAACGACAACGCAGAAAGAATCACAACCCAAAAACATCACTCAAGGAGATCTTCTGCTGTGCTTTCTGCAACTGGACTTGTTTATCTCAGATTGGCCTTTTTAGTCATCAGCGTGCTTGCAGAAAGCGCGGGATGAGCCCTTCCTGAATCTTCGCTTGCGAAGAAAAGCCAGAGAGAGAGAGAGAGAAATAACAGAATGTAAATTTCAGGCCTTCTTTCCACATCTAGATCAGCATTTTCTGAATTGATGCATCCCCAGATGGAATAGATTGAGCCACAAACCAGTTAAACCAGAGTGTCTGAATGAAAGCTAAGTATCTTCAGGATCTTAAAACACAACACCTGGGAGCTTTTCCTACCTGCTGTATTTGAGATGTGGGTGGCAGTAGACACTGATTGCTTTCAAACTGGGAATGGAGAAATCTCTCTGTCTTGATTTCATTGAGTTCCTCCTATTCACTGATTTTGAATTTCATTGACTTTCTCTCATTTTCATCTGTATTTTCTTCTTACTCTTGTTTCCTTCCGGCTTTTCAGAATGTATGATTTTCCCAATTTTAACACATTCTCCCTAAATGTATTTTTTGTTTGTTTGCACAATTTATGCAACTTTTTCTCATTGGCCACAGTATGTTTCTGTGTATTCCCCCCCCCCCAAATTGTGTACATCTCAGCCATTTTCCATTTGCACATAGTTTTGTGTGCATTTTATTTTTCAGAAATACCATGGCCTGGATCCTATGGGTAATCACAACTAAAGTAGGACCATTGAATCAATGAGATTTACCTATGTATTGACTTGATTCAAAAGGCATACTCTAGTTGGGACTAAGAAATAGGCTTCAGGTCTCAGTCAGCCTCACAAATAAGTGAATTCTCAAAGCAAGGTTTTCATTTTCTTACAGTTGGTTTCACCAGGTGGAAAAATGCTATTTGCAAAGACACTGTTGAGTCCAGTGACATTTCTTTCCATCCCTGTTTCCAAAACCCGTAAGTTTTAAATCCTTCTCTCCCATCAAGACTGCTTTTGTGGTAAGCCCAGAATTATATAAAAATGAATGAAAATGAAAGAGGGAGATGCAAAGCAAAGGAATTGATGTTATATGCCATTTAGTCAGTTTAAACTTATGACAATCCTGGGAGCTTCAAAAGCCCAGTTCATCAAAAGCCCTGCTTAGGTCATGCAAACTCAGGGCAGTTATGACTTTCTTGATGGAGCCAATCCATTTATAATGTGGTCTTCCACTTTACCAAGCATTGTTGGCTTTTCTAATTAATCATGTCTTCTCATGATATGTCCAAAGTATGAGATTCAGTGTGGCGTAATAGTTTCAGCATTGGACTATGACTCTGGAGACCAGGGTCTGAATCTCCACTTGGCCATGAAAACCCACTGGGTGATCTTAGACAAGTCACATACTCTCAGCCTCAGAAAACCCTGTGATAGGTTCAGAAGCCACTTAAAGGCACACAACAGCAACAAATGACAGCCTTAGTTTAGTCCTGTTGGCTTCTAGTGAGAGTTCAGGCTTGATTTGACTTCAGACCCATTTATTGGTCATTTTCACAGTCCATAGTATCCACAGAACTCTCCTCCAGCACCATATTTGAAATGAGCTGATTCTCTTTTTGTTGGCTTTTTCACTGTCCAACTTCCATATCCATAAATGGAAACTGGAAGTACTATGGCCTGGATATTTCTGACTTTGTGATTTAACAATATGTCCTTATACGCGAGGATCTTATCTAGTTCTTCCTTAGCTGCCCTCCCTAATTCTTCTTCTGGTTTCTTGACTGTAGTTTTAATTTTGATTAATGATTGAGCCAAGGTTTAGGTAACTTTTAATAGTTTCAATATCTTAATCACCTTATTAAAGTTATGTCAATTTTCTGTAGTCTTTACAGCTCCAAAATCTCCCACTCAGCATAGTCAGTTGCCATGCTAGCTGGGGGATTCTAGAAACTGAAGTCAAAAAAGTAACTTGTCCAAGCTCCAGAGTGGATACTATAAGAAGATTGTTTGATCAAGGCAAAGCAATCATGCGGAGTTCACTTTAAAATTCATGGGGAAGATTCCCCTCTCCACACTGTTATTTGTGTCCCAACCTCTCATAGGAGCTCAGGACAATGGTGTCCTTACTCTGAATTGGCTTTATGGTGACAGAGGGAGAACACCAGATTGGACTGGCCATGTGACATCATCAGATTTCATTGCCTGATCTCTAATTGGCTGAGATTGTTTGTTCCAAGGATGAAGAAGAATGAGAGGTGGTGGCAAGGAATCAATTGCAGAAGAGGTAAACAGAAAAGATGAATGGGAATTTAAAAGTGTGGGGGGGATTTTTTGGGGGGAGGGCAAAGTTTGGGAGACATTTTAGCCTTCTGAATGCACTACTTTCAGCCTGAGAAGTAAAACTAACACAGACCAGGAATGGTCCTAGTACTACACTAAGGACTTTATCAGACCAGGCAAATATGGCATCATAAGGACACCTAATGATCATGAAAAGGTGCGCATACCAGACGACATTGCCCTTTCATGGTCATGTACTGTGAATGAGGCACTCTCCCATTCAACTTTTCTGCTGGAATTGCTGGAGTTTCAATCCTTGTGCCGTTGTACTCATGTGACTGCAGCATCAATGAGCAAACACTTCCGAGTGAGATTACGACAGCCAGGTAGGGGACACTCTTTTTATGACACACACACACACACCCATTTACTTGGGACTTTCAAAGTGTGTTTTAGTGCTTTGCTGTACAGTATTTTCTGTGTCTTTATTTTGTTTTTGTTTTTGAATTTCCCACGCTAGCATCTTCTTGCAAGAATCAGTGAGATTTCAACCCTGGAAGTAAACAGAGCTTTGTTTGTGCTCTGTTACTGCCGAGAAAACCTCATTGACACTGCTGCAAGGTAAGTCTGGTAGTTCAATGTGAAATCGAAGGCTTTCACAGCCGGCATCCACAGATTTTCCTTGGTTTTTTTCCGGGCTGTTAGGCTGTTCTGGAATAGTATCTTTCTGACGTTTCGCCTGCATCTGTGGCTGGCATCCTCATTCTCAGAGAATGCCAGCCACAAATGCAGGCGGAATGTCAGAAAGAAACTATTCCAGAACACGGCCTCACAGCCCAGAAAAAAAACCCAAGGAAAATCTAAGTCTGGTAAGTTGGGTCCTTTTGCCAGCATAAAAATGACACAATTCATGCTGGCAAAAGAACATTAAGGGCAGGTGGTCTGATAAAGTCCTAAGTTTCTTCTGCAAATGTAAGTTTCCCTGTGGAAGCAGTTGGAAATTTCTGTCAGACATGAAATATCTGCATTTAGCACTTCAAGGTTGCTGAAGTGGAGTTGCACGTGCAGTATCACTGCTCATGCAAATGTGCATGGGTGTGTTATGGCATGGGTGCAAGTAGGGATGGAGAGAATATTTGAGAGAAACCCACGTAAGAAGAGTGCTGGACTGAGGAGAATCTTCACAGTTTGAGATCCATTCTATGCAAAAATAGGCACATGGTTGTTTGGACAGAATAATTCTCAAATTGTGAGTAGTCTTTGAAAACTGCACAGCTTTTGAAGAGTTTCTTGCAATGAAATAAATATTGCTAAAATCACTCATTGCTCCCTTTGAGAAGAAAACAAGGAAAGAATTGCATCCCTAATGCACAGAAGACATGCATGTGTTCACTTGCACGTTTTGGTGTTCATTCAGTGGTGCAATGTTGCCATACAACAAAGGCTGTATAGCACAATCAATGTGTAACTCCACATCATAGACTCAAAGAATCATAGAGTTGGAAGAGATCCCAAGGGCCATCCAGTCCAACCCCATTCTCAATACTCAATCATGCAGGAATGCACAATCAAAGCACTCCTGATAGATCCAGCCTCTGTTTAAAAAACTCCAAAGAAAGAGAGTGTATTCCGCTGTCCAACAGCTCTTACTGTCAGGAAATTCTTCCTAATATTTAGGTGGAATCTCTTTTCCTGTGAAGCTTTACTCTACACAACTCTGATGTAGTATCATGGCCAATGTCTTTCCTGCCTTAGTGGGAGCTCTTCCCATCTGTTCTTGACTGCTGCCTGTGATTGCTTGCCCACAAGAGACAAAGGTTGTCAATCTTTCATTAAAGCCTTTGATCTTTAGACCACACATAGGGGGAAGAAAAATCAATACTGTGTGTCACATGGGAGTGCCCCCCCCTTCCCCAAGCTGGGAGAACTGCAGGATCAATGAAAGGAAGCCACAACCTTTGGAAAGAGAAGTGTTGTTCACCTTTCTCCAATCGTGCGTGCTTTTCTGATCAATGTGGGCTAGGAGGAGTTTATTTTATTTTTATATTTTATTAAATATATCTTTAATAACATATAAACAACAACAAAAATAAATTAAAAAATAACAATATTTTTTTAAAAATCTATTTCTTTTCTTTTCTTTTATTTCTATGCCACCTTTCTCCCAGATTGGGACCCATATGACAAACCACACATGACATATAACATTACAACTATCTATATCTACCTTTACATATAAAAAACTAAAATGACTTCCCGTCTCTCGCTGTGTTTGACTGATATCTTCTATCACTTTGTTCTCTCTTTATCTGTATTGATTCATTCAACTTACTTTATGTATCATTAAATGTTATACTTATATTTGTCATCTATTATTATATTCTACTTATCTTCCACTCATTTTCCCCCTAAAATTCTACTCCCTTAATAAACAACTCACCAAAGATATTTTTAGAGTACTAGCTGTATCCAGTGTAACATACGCTATTAAAAAGTGCCCCCAAAATGCCCGGTAGTACTCATGACAACCCTGTAAGGTAGACCAGTGGGTTTTAAAAATTCTTCTCCCGATTCTCAATGTTCCATACTTTCCCCGGAATTGCTGAGGGTGATTTGCTCTGTTGACCTGCCACCATGGTTGTGGCTGCCACCACCAGTTGACTGCCTGGGTCCCAGTGCAGGCCACCCCCTTTGCTGCCAGTTGACTGCCTGGGTCCTGTTGCAGTGGTAGCAGCGGCATCCACCCCTCCCCAGTTGACTGTGTGGGTCCTGTTGTAGCCTGTGACTGGTGAGTGGCTGAGAGAGTGAGAAGAGGGAGGGGCCCTTGTGAGGCTGGGGGTGTAGATGCAGAGTGAGTGGCAGGAGTGGATTGTGAGGTGGAGAGGGGATTTGCATGTGGGTGGTGATTGGTTGGGTGTGTTTCCTGACCAGCCAATCAGCACACTGGGAAATGCAACATGTACAAGAATTTTATATATATATATATACAGGATTCTATCCCTTCTTTCCAGTCTCTCTTATAAACATCTATAGTTCAATCTTTTATTAAACAAATAGGTTTGTCCATCTCCTTATACTCTTGTAATTTCAGAATCTAATCCATCACTTCTGGAGTCCTCTCTTCTTTCCACATCTTTGCATAAACAATTCTTGCTGCAATTATCATGTGGAATAGTATTTTACCATTTGGTATGAGGCACGAGCAAAGCTGTTATGAGGGGCATCTTCATGCAGCAAAACTATGAAATTATTAAGAAAAGAAATGAAAGGCTCACACTTTTACATGAGGAATTGGAAAAGAAAGAACAATGATTGAAAGAAGACCCTGCTAGAAAAGGGATGAAAAATGAAATCCAAATGATAGAAAATCAAATTCTGACACTCTTGATTGAAGACAAGGAGAAGAAATTAAAATTTACAGAACAGAGATAGTTTGAACACTCTAATAGAACTGGGAGATGGTTGGCAGTAAGACTGAAAAAAGAAAAAAAAAAGACAAATCACAAGAATCAAAGAAGGAAAGTGGGCTGGGAGGAGTTTAAATGGGGATGAGTGGGTGTGTATAAACACAGAATCTATCACCTTATAGTTTTGATAGCCCACTGGGACCCCGGCAACGTATGCCATTACAATATAAATAATTGAGACCAGAAGGAAGGTCGGCCCATCTGGACCTTTAATTATGCATGAGTCCCTTTTATTATTATTTTTAAAATGTGGTCAGAGGACTCACTGTGGCGCCTCCAGGGGAGTGCCATGAAAGCAGGATCCAGCTTGTAATTTTGCTCACCGCTGGTTTGCAGGAAGACGTAGGGGCTGACCGCATAAAGACCCAAGCTGGGGAGAGACGGAGGAAGAGATAAAATCATAGAATCATAGAACCATAGAGCTTAGAATCATAGAATCATATAATTGCAGAGTTGGAAGAGACCACGAGGGCCATCCAGTCCAACCCCCTGCCACGCAGGAAATCTTGATCAAAGCATCCCCGACAGATGGCCATCCAGCCTCTGTTTAAAGACCTCCAAGGAAGGAGACCCCACCACGCTCCGAGGGAGTGTGTTCCACTGCCGAACAGCTCTTACTGTCAAAAAGTTCCTCCTCATGTTGAGGTGGAATCTCTGTTCCTGGAGCTTGCACCCATTGCTCCGTGTTCCAGTCTCAGGAGCAGCAGAAAACAAGCCTGCTCCATCCTCAGCGTGACATCCCCTCAAATACTTAAACAGGGCTATCATATCGCCTCTAAACCGTCTTTTTTCCAGGCTAAACATACCCAGCTCCCTAAGTCTCTCCTCATAAGGCATCGTTTCCAGACCTTTCACCATTTTAGTTGCCCTTCTCTGGACACGCTCCAATTTGTCAATATCCTTTTTGAATTGTGGTGCCCAGAACTGGACACAGTATTCTAGGTGAGGCCTGATCAAGGCAGAATAGAGCGGCACTATTACTTCCCTTGATCTAGACACTATACTTCTATTGATGCAGCCCAAAATCGCATTGGTCTTTTTAGCTGCTGCATCACACTGTTGACTCATGTTCAACTTGTGGTCTACTAGGACTCCTAGATCCCTTTCGCACATAGTCTCATTCAGCCAGGTCTCTCCCATCCTATATCTATGCATTTCATTTTTCCGCCCTAAATGCAGTACTTTACATTTTTCCGTATTGAATTTCATTTTGTTAGCTTTGGCCCAGCTCTCCGGTCTATCCAGGTCATGTTCAGGTTGTGGTCTACTAAGACTCCTAGATCCCTTTCAAATGTACTTTTGTCAAGCCAGGAGTTACCTGTCCTATATCTGTGCGTTTCATTTTTTTCTGCCTAATTTTTTTTTGCACATTTTGCTCTTTGAAACACTGTGTTCATTACAACTACAGGACGCCTTACTTTGACTCATACCACTGGTCCAGCTAGCTCAGTATTGTCAGCTCTGACTGGCTGCAGCAGCTCACCAGGATTTTAGGCAGGACTCTTTCCTAGAATTACCTAGAGATACTGGGGAATGAGAATCCATCTTATCCTGAGCCAGGCTCTTGGTGCATCTACTCCAGTATTGTCATCTCTTTCAGGCAGCAGCAGGATTCTTTCCTTGCCTTACCTGAAGAGCTCCCTGGTTTTTTCTCATGGTGGTCTCCCATCCAAGTACCAACCAGCAGTGATTCCCATGTCGGTGGAGCAGTGATTCCACTCTGGGGTTTGACTAGTTTTCAAGGAGCTCTCCCAGGTGTTGAACTAACCCAGTTATAGATTTCAGAACTCTGGAGAGTTCCTTTAAAACCTGGTTTAAAACCAGGAGAGCATTCACTGCTGCTTGGACATGGAAGCCATCAGCCACCATGCTAACCAGGTCCAATTCCTGCTTGGCTTTGAAAACCAGATGAGCTCAAATATGTCCAGGATGGTTTGACAGTTGCAAACAAACAAGTAGAAAACAAGCAGGGATGCAAAACTGCTGTAAAAATTAGAGCAGTTTTGCATAGATATTTTGTTTTAGAAATAGGGATACAGAGAGAATGTGTGTATAAATCTCTGTAAGATTTAATTTATAGTTTATGCTTACGCACAAATAGGTACGAATTGTATAAAATGTACAACTTGTGATTGGGAGAACTTGTATACTATACCATGTACTATCCCTGTTGTTGGAAAAAGAAAAATAAACTTTTGAAAATCAACCCCCCCCCCAAAAAAACCCCAAGCAGGATGCTCTGAATATTCTTTCACTTCACTGCCCCTCTTGCTGGCATACTGTAGCAAGGAGCATTGTTCTGTCCTATCTTTTTATTGCTCATTGTGGACTAGTGAGGCAAAAGAAGCCATGGTAGCATGAGGCTACAGTTGAGATGCTACATTGTGCTTGTATAGGGTATATCTCCATTCACATATTTAAGTAGCAATAGCACTATAACAACCCTAATGTTGGATATTGACATTGTGCAACTGATTGCATATCTGGGAATGTGCTTGCTTATTCTTCCATTGTGCAGTGGGGAAGGCACAGTAGCTGTACCTGCAATTTGTGTATCTGCAAATGTGCAAAGGCTATTTCTGCAATCCCAGGGCTTTTCTACTTGTGGGGCAAAAACTCTGAATGGAGTTTTGCCTGCATGACCCTGCTTTCCCCTGCATTCCCCCTGAAGCCCTGCACATTATTATACTCTGCAGGGATATGTCTTCACTGTTCCTGTGGAGTTTTGGCTGCCACCATAGCCACTGCTGCCTCCATCGCCACTGCATCCAATTTTAAACCTCTGGAACCAGTTCCTGGTGGAAGTTTTCTCCCTTCCCTTGGGTCAGCAGCACTGCCTCCACCCATTCTCCCATTTGCCCATCACTTCCTTGAAGAGCTTCCATTGCTTTCTTCAAGTGCCTCTTCCTGTGACTGGCAAGCAGGTGAGCTGGTGTAGGCAGTGCTGCTGAGCCAGGGCAAGAGAGGAAACCTTTCCCTTTTGCCAGGAACTGGCTCCAGAGCTTTAAAATTAGATGCAGTGCTGGCAGCGTTAGTGGTGGATGAAACTGTAGGATACCCCAATATGCTGTGAATCTGAGCCATGACACATGTGGCTGGATAGCCCCAGATTTGAGCAAAAGGCCATGCCACGTGTGGCCTGGCCTGATCACAGCAGATTTGGGGGCATTCTTGTGGGGATATGTGGTATTTGATGGTGTAGACAAGCCCCCAGTGAATCAAAACTTGAAGGGACCTATGAATAGTTATGCACCATCCAAGACCAAGCAACTACAGTAAATCTGCAACATACAATTACACTGGCATAACTCTGTTAGTGCAACCATGTAATGAACACAGACATTACACCCTGGCCAAATAAGTCCAACTATATACATAAGGGAACTAAACATGTGCATAAAACACCAACGGGATGCCAGCTTACATTCAGTGGTGCATAACATGCATTTTTAAAATCCATCCTTTGTCTCTGAGGCTCTGCCTATCATCGTCGCAGCTGTAAATTACTCCTGGTTCCTGTCTCAGGGGATTCAGACTCCAAGAAGACACATCATGAGGTTGAAAGAACAAAACCCACCCGCCCATGTTATGAATGTGGCCCAGACTGTGGCTGTTATAAATAGAAAGGTGGTATTTCAAGGACTGGCAACATCTGACTCCATTTGCCAGCATCTCCCTGCTTTTGTTTTCTCTTTTAAAACAAAAACCGATGTTGCTGTTATGTTTCTAATACACCTGTTCCTTCTTTGGTCCTTTTTATTTTTTTACTTTTTTCAGTTAAGTATATATTAAAATAGCATAAAAATACTACAAGATTTTAAAAAATACAAAGAAATGATAGAATAAAAGAAAATACATCAAAAAAGAGAAAAAGATAGAATAAAAAAAGACAATGAATTATTTAGTTCCAACTTTCCTACTGATGGTTATAACTGATATTTAAAAATTTTAACTTCCTCTGTTTATCTATATTATTTACTTCTACTTCTTAATCATTCCTATTAATTTTCAAAACCCAGCATTAATACTTTATTCTTCTGTTCTTGCAAGAAGACAATTAATGGTTGCCATGCTTTTGCAGAAAAATCCTAACGATTTGTCCCTTATCAAAATAGATACAGTAGCATCCCTGTATATGTTGATTCGCCAAACACGCATTCAATGATCTATGGTTGGCGATGGCGGGGGGAAGGGAAGGTGGAGGAGGGATCTCACCTTGCCCGTCCTTTCCCCTGGGAGGGATCCTGTCACTGTGGCGACGATCACGGGGTCAAAGAGAGGGGGGAGGAGTGAACTGGCCTCATCCCCTTCCCCCTTTGCCCCCATGATCGCTGCTGTGGCAGGGCCATGTCAGGAGGGAAGGGGGCAGAGGAGCGAACTCCCCTGGGAGTTCCCCCCTGGGATGGCATTTGCTATTATCTGTGGAATTCGCCATCCGTGGGCACCCCTGGAACCAATCCACCATGGATGCATCGGTGCTACTGTAGTTTATCCATTTCTGCTAAATCCACCAATTTTGTTAGCCAATCACCTTGTGTTGGTATCTTGGTATTCTTCCATTTCTGAGTATACAGCATTCTCGTTGCAGTAATCACATATTGTACTAATCCTATGTATTTCTCCTCCATCTGGTCCTCTGTTAGTCCCAGTAAAATCAGTTCTGATGTTAACTGAATTTGAGTTTCAAAATCATCTGACATACTGAGATTCAGAAGAGTTTATTTAAAAATAAAAATAAAAATCTGGGAGTGGCTGTGTCAGAGATGCAGTCCCCCCCTCGCCCAGAACCCTTTCCATGGAGAACCTTTAAATCCTTAGTAAGAACTGAGCTCAGCAATGAAGCTTATTGTAAAACACAAAGGTTGGAATCCATATTGCCTTTATGAACGAGTAATCGTGTGTTACGGATGTGTAACATTCTGTATTGATGAACATTACATAGAGGCTTACTTCACACTGAAGTAAAGCAGCAGTGCAGCAGGACAGTTCTGCTTTCTGTGCTGCCTTACCACATGACAGAGATTCCATCTCAACATGAGGAGGAACTTTTTGACAGTAAGAGCTGTTCGGCAGTGGAACACACTCCCTCGGAGCGTGGTGGGGTCTCCTTCCTTGGAGGTCTTTAAACAGAGGCTGGATGGCCATCTGTCGGGGATGCTTTGATCAAGATTTCCTGCGTGGCAAAATGCGGTTGGACTGGATGGCCCTCGTGGTTTCTTCCAACTGTGCAATTCTATGATTCTATGATATGACATTGTCGTTCTTCTGGTGTTTTGCCATTCTGGTCCTGTGGAACTGTGTCTTTTTGCTAATGCATTGTGGTTTTACCTTGGTCTCCCATGGGACTGGAATGGAAGAATGGTGGTGTCATGTAGGAAGCGTCAGGGTAATATTGCTTTACGTGCAAAAGGAAAAATGTTGGAGCAACAGACCACAGACTAGAACAGCTGAAGTGTTTGATCACAGCTGTAATGTTTGATTACAGCTGTGGCTAGGCAGAGGGGTGACTAGCAAACATTCCTATATATCTGAACCACAGGATGCATTGTGTGTGGGTTGGTGTCGTGGAGAAAGAGGAGTGTTGGTGGATGTTGGAGATATTGCTGTTGAGTTCATTAATGAGGTTTGCTGTGTATATACTGTGTTTGTTTATACTGCAACTGAAGATAAAGGCCTCCAGATATCTTTGGATGAACCTCGCTGCCTGTAAGTCTTTTTACGTGTAAAAGTGGGCCAGAACAGTGAAATGGCTGCTAGCTGAAGCCTTTGTTTTTGTGCCCTTTCTGCTGTGCTGTTCTGCTGTTTAGCTACTCCTGGGTTAGTTCATCCCCAGGCTGTGCCAGGTGCCTCTCAGTCGACCTATACTGAGTGGACAGGAACGTGACACAGAATATGGAACCTTCCTGCTGCCTTGCCACTTTACTTCAGCATGCGGTAAGCCTCTTAGTATTGACCTCTTGAGTTTATTTTCAGAATTATTCCCATCATTTCCAAACCTGGCTGCTGGCCATGATGGCTGGGAAATTCTGGGAGTCAAGGACCAAGACTGGAAATTGAATCCCATTTTGAGAGAAAGGTGGGATATAAACCCAATAAATAAATAAATTGGTGACTTAGAGTGGTATAAGCTGTGGTTATGCCAGTGCATCTACTTTGCATGGCATACGTCCTTACACAACATTGTTGTAAGGGTTCACAGCAGATTGTGCCTGGGGGTAGCTGCACCCTCACGACTCCATTGCAAATCCACCAGATGACTGCCTTGGCACTTCATCTTCACCAGCCTCCAACTTCCCCAATATCTGCATAATCATGCAGGCCAATGCAGAAGCTTGTCTATATGAAGCAGGGGGGATGTGTATTGATGTGTACTAACACCAATTCACAGCAGCTTTCATTTGTCTCCATGATTTTTTGGCAAGATTGCAGGCATGCGAAACCATACATATTGTTGTTCAAGCAGGAATGCCTGCAACTCAAGATGGCAGGTGCGCGTGAATTACTCACAGTTTTATTGTCACCAGTTGCTGCTGCCAAACAGTTTTTTTAAAATAGCATATTTTAAGGTGCAAAAGTGCGATATTCCACTTAAATAAATAGAAAAAAGGCTGTTTTGTCACCTTGGCACATGATTGCTATGGCAAAAATCCAACACGGTGGTTCACTGCACTTGCCTTGTTAGTAAGCTCCATTCGCTGCACACGTGTGACCAACCAGCTTTCCACTTTTGCTCTTACTGGGAATGTGCAGCAAAGTGAATCGGTTGTCCCAACGAGCAGGAATGCACATTCCCCATGGAGCTTTAAAAAAAAAATATGGGAAAAGCCTCAAAAGCTTTTCCTGCTGAGTATTTGGCATTTTCGAGCCCTCTCCTTCTGAAAACAGCAGATTGTTGCAGGATGTTATTGAGACAAATTGTATTCTCCTTGAATTCTATGAGGAATATTTTTGCTGTTTAGACAAGCTCGGAGACACTGAAAATCATTCACACCTAGAACTCATCTATTCCCTGTGTTTGCATTCCCTTAGTCACTTTGCCTGACCATTTTCTCTGGATATTTCAACAGTATTTCTAAAGGCTCGGCTGAAATTTTAAATTACTACAATGTTAAACATTCAGGGACTGGATGGAAATTTCACCGGGAGGGGCAGAATTCTTAGGGGGGGGCAATGCCCTCATTTTGTAGCTGATGCTGGTGGAACTTTACACCGCCTGCTTCTGCTAGGCTCTCAACTGGAAAAGGGCACTTTCTTTCCCAACCTCTGGGAATTTTTTATAATTTAGGAAGGAAAGAATGCCCATGGACGTTTGGGAAAGTTCAAAAGTTGATGGGACTGTTTTGCTTGGTAAAGCAGCCGCTGTGTTTCTTATTAATGTTTAAGCCTTGAGTGGTGATAAGAAGCTTTCAGCATTTGCAAACATTTGTCTGAGGCTTCTGTGTGAGGAGGGGTGGGAAACCTCTCAAGGGAGGAAAGTCGAGCTTCACGCTCCCCTCCTTTTTTCACTCCCCAACCAGGGTGGTAAATTCTTTATGAAAGCATGTTGAATGTCACTTTCCCTCCACATGACCTGTCCTATCTTGTCTGCAAATGGTTGTGGAAGATCAAAGCAAGGACAAGCTTGCTTGCAAAATAGAAAACAACAACCAACCAACCATTGTACCCTTCACTGCTGCAAGTGGATCATGTCCTGGTGACATTTAGTCACTAGAGGGCACTGTCTTTAGGTTGAGTCAGAGGCTAGAATCTGCTTGATGTTTTACACATGTGTAAGTCCCCATATGGAAGTGGTTGGACATATTTAGCTGATGCAGGGCTCATCCACAAGAGGAGGGAGTCTCTGGAAGCATTGAGAATTTAGAATTCTTTTTGTTTTAATTTGACTGCATATTCCCAGATTGCATCCAAAATCTTTCTTGAAATACCCTGGGTTTCCTCCGTTCCCCTCTCCTCTGTGTTCTTCCCCCTCCCCCTATCCTGTGTCACATTTAGATTCAGGCAACGTTTCAGAAATTGTTTTTCACCAATTTCCACTGGGCCTTTAAAAATATTATTCAGTTGTTATAGTCAAAGTGCTGAAGTGCTTTAGCAATATTGTGCTAGTTAAATATTAGGATCTTTTGTTTTGGTGCAAACATTCCCCTTTTATCTTGTTTGATCCCTGTTGAATCTTGGAAACTTTAGCATTGCTTTAGTGGCAGATAGTTCTGGAGTAATACAAAATGCCAAATAGTGATACATTTTGTTTCGGAAAATTCTGGGTTAGTTTAAACTGACTTGGGAAGCAGGAATAAAAAGTCCTTGGTAATGCCAGGTGTTCCCAGGAAGTATTTTGAGATGAAGAAAATGTCATGTGGATCTCCAAAATAAAATCTGCTTGTACAGAAACAAAACCTGGGATTTTCAGATACTTTTTTTTTCTTATCTGGATGGGCTCACAGATTGTCCAGGGTGACAGAAGCGGGAGTTCCACATTGCAGTGCTGTTACATAGAATTGGGTATGGTTGCGCATGGCACACATGGTGGCACATTTCACATTGCACAATGAGATATGCGTGCACATTTGGTTGCAGATTTCATTGGGCAACATCACAATTCACTAACAAAGCAGTTTTGAGCAATCACAGCATAACTCTGTCAGCATAAGGTTATGCTCCATCTCCTTGATGTAGGATCTCAGCTGGGGTTTTCTGTTTTGCTGAGAAAAGCAAATGTATTTCTCCTGCTTAAAACAATAACAATAACAAAGAAGCACAGTTTTGCTCCAGTTAAATACAGACACCACAGTCTGCCAGGCACATAGGAGTGAGGAAGATGATGGCTTGAAGGCTACCCTGCTCACTTTAGTGGGGGAGGTTGGTGGCTCCATTCACAGCAGTGGTAAGCAACTATATGAATCATGTCATACCTCAGCCTCTGGAGTTGGAAGATTCAGGTGAAGGGGAGGAGGCAGATTGCCAGGAATCTGCAGATCCTGAAGGTGATGGTCACTCTGAGTCAGAGAAGCCAGGGGTTGAGGCAGAGGGGAGTCCTGCTCCTCAGCAGGAGGTTGCTCATGCAGATGCCATTGCCATCATTCATGGAGCGACAAAGGACTTTATCAGACAAGGAAAATACGGCGGCATCATGATGCCACATAACTGTGAAAGGGCACACAGATCAGATGGTGTTGCCTTTTTGCAGTTATAAAGAGCAAACATCTCATCATTTTTAATTGATGCCTTAAGCCATCAATAGATCTCCCTGCTGATTTTTTTCTGGCATTGCTGGCATGCGATACTTCTGTCCCTTTAAATCTCAGACTTACCCCAACAATGGCTGCTTCGGCATGAATGCTTCCAGGTGAGATCCAGATGTCCAGGTAAGTTTCGCTTCTTTTATGACCCCCCTGGGTTACTTGGGACTTTTACAGTATGTTTAGGTGCTTGGTGTAACTTCAAATGCTTTATTTTTGTTTTTAAGTTTGAATTCCCCTCGCAATGAAATTGCACGAGATTTTGAACAAGGGAGATTGCTGGGAGCCTTTGCTGGGATTAGAAGGTAAGTGCAGGAGGAGCATTCTTTTGCTGGCACAATTTTTTTTTTAATGCCGGCAAAAGAACATTTAAAGAGGCTGCATCTAATAAAGTCCAAAGAGAGGTTGTGTCATTCCCAGCAGTTAAGTAAGAGATGCTGGCCTGATTAGGCACCTGGTGTCTTGAAACAGCTGCCCAGAAATCTCTCAGCTACTCCCTGGCAGCTTTGTTGCTTTCAGCCCACCTTCTTGACTACTAGCACTACTTTTTGGGTTTTGTGTTTTCCTGACCCTGAACTGGCTACAATTTACGACTCTGTTTCACTTGTTGGCTTTGTTTATCTGGACTACTGACTTGCTGACCGACTGATGACCACCCACTTGCTTCTCCCTCCAACCTGCTGGGTATCGTGTGATTGACCTGGACTAAATTAATTACTCAACAGCTCTTGTATTCTAATCTGATTCCTGGGACGCTTGTTGACTGCAGCAAAGGACAGGTCCAGTCCAGATTGTCTAAAGGGCCTTTTCTCCCTATATGAGCTTGCTCATAGAATCATAGAATCACAGAATTGTAGAGTTGGAAGAGACCACAAGGGCCATCCAGTCCAACCCCCTGCCATGCAGGAAATCATGATCAAAGAATCCCTGACAGATGGTCATCCAGCCTCTGTAGCCTCTGTTTAAAGACCTCCAAGGAAGGAGACCCCACCACGCTCCGAGGGAGTGTGTTCCACTGCTGAACAGCTCTTACTGTCAAAAAGTTCCTCCTAATGTTGGAATTAGGATTCTAGTCTGGAATGTACAGTCGTCCCTTCACATTCGCGGGGGTTAGGTTCCCCAGACCCCTGCGAACGTGAAGATTCCGCGAATAACAACTGCCCTCCCCCTCCCCCACCAAAGCGACCATGGGGCCTCCGGAGGCCCCATAGTCGCTTTCCCCCACCTCCCCCTCCCTCCCAAGGCCTTCACGGGGCCTCTGGAGACCCTCCCGAGGCCCCGTGGATGCCTCCCCAGCCCTCCCTCCTCCCGCCCAAGCCCTCAACGGGTCCTCCGGAACGTCTCCGGAGGCCCCGGGATCACCTCTCCAGCCCTCCCCCCTCCCGCCCAGGTCCTTCATGGGGCCTCCGGAGCGTCTCTAGAGGCCCCATGGAGGCCTCCCCGGCCCTCCCTCTCCCTCCCAAGGCCTTCATGGGGCCTCCAGAGTGCCTCTGGAGGCCCCATGGAGGCCTCCCCGGCCCTCCCCCCTCCCACCCAGGACCTTCATGGGGCCTCCGGAGTATCTCTGGAGGCCCCATGGAGGCCTCCCTGGCCCTCCCTCCTCCCATCCAGGGCCTTCATGGGGCCTCCAGAGGCCCTGTATCGCTGCTTTTGGGAGGATGGGGGCCCTCCCCAAACCCGTGAATATTCGAAACCGCGAATGTTAAGTTCGCGAATGTGGAGGGGCAACTGTAGTCGAAAAAGTAATGTTTCCAGGCTCCAGTAGACATGGATGTCACTCTGGCCCAAGGGAGCTTTCACAGTTGTTATGCCTCTTTCAAAGATCTCCCATATCCAGTCATCCTTCCTGTTGACAGCCTAAGCCAACGGTGACTGGTGGCTTCCATGAAAGTGAGGTGATGAGCC
Source organism: Gambelia wislizenii (assembly GCA_030847615.1). Classification (NCBI taxonomy): domain Eukaryota; kingdom Metazoa; phylum Chordata; class Lepidosauria; order Squamata; family Crotaphytidae; genus Gambelia; species Gambelia wislizenii. Next base: position 493,583,203 of record JAUMIR010000001.1, on the reverse strand, counting down.
TGGGGTGAGTTTTAACCCAGGGGTTGTCTAAAACTCCTCATAGAATTCAAGGAGAATGCCTTTTGTCCCACTGAGATCCTGCAATGATTCGCTATATTAGGAAGGAGGGGGGCCAAAAACTCCAAAATCTATGTGAAAGAAGCCTTCATTGCTTCTCCTGAGGGTTTTGTTTTTTTTAATGCAGGGGAAATGCACATTCCCACTAGTTAGAACAACCAAATTGCATCACAGAGCACTCCTGGATAAAAGCGAAAATGGAAACCTGATTGGTCAGACATGTGCAGGGGGCGGGCTTGCTGGCAACAAAGTGGCCGGAAGTGCCATTTTGGAGTTTCATGGTATCGGTCATGTGTGCGTGTGTGTGTGGGTTTTGTTTTTTGTTTTTTTTGCTGTGCAGCTGCTACCAAGCAGCTCTTTTAAACAGCAGGTTGCATTTGCACACCTTAGATTTACACTAAAAAAAAAATACTGTGCAACTTGTGGAGAATAATAATGCAAGTTATTATTATTATTATTATTATTATTATTATTCACTCCTGGTCGCCATCTTGATTTGCAGGCATGGCTCTGTGTGAACTTCAAACATGGATAACTTTGCATACCAACGATTTTGTCAACAACAGCAAAAGAAAGTGGAGACAAATGAATGCTGCTGTGAATTTGGGTTAATGTGCAGCAATCCACATTATACAGTATATTCTTGTCTAAAGGCCCTGTCCTGGGTGCTTAACCAATTTTGAGAATAAGGTTCAGTACTCTGGAGATCTTTTTTGAAGTTCAGAGTAAAATCCCTATGGTCCCCTCTCTCTCAGTGGCGTGGAAGCTGCCTTCAGCCTGCCTTCCAGTGGAGCTCCAGGTTAGATACCACCAGGTTGAGTCATGCCTGTAAATCATCGGTGCAAATCATAGCTTGCAGTTTTGTGAGGAGGCTGATGTTTGTAGAGTTCAGCTCCCTCATGGAACACCCATGTCCAGAGCTCCTGTGGTCTTTGCTCCACTTATCTGTCATCTTGCCATCTGTGTCTACTTTGTAATCTCTAGGAATTGCATGGGACCATCTAGGCTCTGCTTCTGCCAGGTCCAGGGCAGGACTACGAGCCTGTTACCTTGGATCCCCTCTTCCCTGTCTGAGGAGGCCTCCTCCAGATAAGACATAGCACCTGCCTTCAGGCTACCTGTGACTCTATGGCATGTCAAAGTGTGCATAGTCCCTTAGCATTTTAAATGCATCTCCTTTGCAAAATCTAGCTTAACCAAAGACAGCACTGGTTCCTATGGCCCCATGGCAGGGTGGTGGAGAATCCCCTCCAGGTTTTAGTCTGAACTTCAAAGGAGATATTCTAGGTGGTGAAACTATTGAGGGGGGAGTAGGTGTTAGGATTTTTGGATAGTGTCTTTCAATTTTGGACTGAAACCCAGAGTGAATTCACTACTCCACAGACATGATACAACAATAACCAGCACAACAGCAACAGTGGTGATGATGATGATGATGATGATGGAAGCCGCCAACCATCCTTTGTCTCACAGGAATCCTGTTGGAGACGGATCCTGCATCTGGACAGGTTGAAGACTTCTGGTTGCTTCCTCCCCAAGTTATTGCTTCGAAAATAAATTCCCAGATGTGGGACTACATCCAGTTTTTAGTCTCAAAAAGAGTGGTCCCATTGCATCAATGAGATTTACCCCAGGAATTGAGTCAATGGCCCATTTATAGTTGGGGCTAGCTAATTCCACTTTCTCCAACATGACAGCTTCCTGATGTGTTGCACTACAACTCCCACCATCCTTGGCTGGATGTGATGGATGTTTCATTCCAAGAAATCTGGGGTGTGTTGGGTTGGGGAGGAAGGCTGCTTTGAACTGGCCACAACAGTACCCATTGTCTTTCAAACACGTGTCCTTTTTGCCCTTTTTCAAAGATACACACACAAAAAGCCAACTCTCTGAAACTTGTAGTCGGAGATGTACTAGCACATCTGCAGAAAAAAGTCAAGCTTTCTGGTAATCAGGCCCCAGGCTATTGTTCTGAGCTTTGCAGAATCTACTTCAGTGCTGAGGCCTTATTCCAAATGCTATTCCCTCCTGCTGAGGGGGAAATGTGCTTAAGGAGAAAAGGGGACTGCCATTTCCCCCTGTAAGGACTCACAACGGGAATGGTAGAATAAAGACTCACTAGCTGGACCTGGCGTACCATATGCTGTTAAAAAAACTCCCCAAACAATGCTCGGTAGATGTGAAGTCAAAGACTTCACAACAACCCTGTAAGGTAGGCCAGTGGATTTAAATTCCTCTTCCTCCTTCTCAGCATTCCACACTTTTTCTGGAATCGCACCCACCTTCAGTTGACTGCCTGGGTCCCATCGCAGCCCGTGATTGATGAGTGGTTCAGGGAGGGAGAAGAGGGAGGTGCCCTTGTGAGGTGGTGATGCAGATTGAGTGGATTGTGAGGTGGAGAGAGAATTTGCATGTGGGTGGTGATTGGTTGGGTGTGGGCTGGGTGTGTTTCCTGAGCAGCCAATCAACACACTGGGAAAGGCAACCCAAGAGAAATATATATATATATATATATATATATATATTCCTGAGGAAATCTTACAGTGTATATTCCTGAGGAAATCATACAATGGCACAGGTGTGGACCACTGCATTGGGTTTGGAGGCCAATTTCCACCTCTGGTACCTCCCAGAGGCTACATGGACTGCAAAAATGCCCCCAAACCAGCAAACCCCCTCCCAAATTAAACCAGGCCTGAGAATGTGCATCAAGGAGAGGAACTTCTTTATGCTCAATACCACCATGTTAATGAATTGCAATACTGAATGCCAATGTGCTTTTGTAAGTGCAATGTGAGCTAGTGTACATAAATGTAACCTTGCACATCACTGCAACTCTGCTTCTGGAGATGGCTGTTTCACATTGGACAAAAATGTCCAACTGCTTCCGTGGAGAACTTAACACCTGTGTAAAACACCAACAGGTTTCTGGTGATAATCTGATGTCTCTGAAGCAGAGTTAGTGGTTTGGTGTTGAATAATTTCTTTCTTTGTAGAAACTGAAGGATGTATCATTTGGAAAAACATAACAATACATTCCAGGAATGTCTTCAGCTCATGATGATTTGATCCAGGGCTTGTGAGTTATCCAAGTCTTTTGTGACATCCAGTTAAAAGGATGTGTTTGTTCTGAAGAAGACTTTGAAACAGGATTATACTGCAAGCCTGTCAATTAATTATGACTTTTTTATTTAACCATCTATTATTGGCCATCTCTTTCCCAAACCCCTATAATTAAATTAATAAAAAGCGTCTTGCATTTAGATACTTCTTTGTCCCTCTCCAGTACACTGTGGATTTAATTTTTGAGCAATCACTCCAGTACAAGTCGTCCGTACCCATGGAGTATATGTTCTTGGACTTACTGTTTATAACTGAAACCCCAGATAATAGCAAAGCCTATTAAAATAAAGGACTTTCAGTACAAACATACCATAGAGTTGAGTTGGAGGACCTAGTGATTCCTAGAGAGGATGCCTCTCTAGGCATTTTCCAGCATGACTCTATGTATCTCTCTCTCTTTTTTCAGCTGTGGATAACTGAAACCACGGTATTGGTTCCATGGATACAGGGCGGGGGATCTGTAGTTACTATTTACCACATTGCTAGTTAGCTTTCCATGGCCCAAATATCCTAAAGACAGCCAGTCCTGTGTGATCTGGGAAGCTAAGCAGGGTAGCTCTGGTTAGCACTTGGGTTGGGGACAGTCAAGGAATACCATGTAACTGTAGGCAATATATTTCAGAGGAAGGCGATGGCAAAACACCTCTGGGAATTCCTTCCCTAAGAAAACCCTCTGAAATGCATGGGTTCACTGTAAGTCAACATGTGACTTGAAGGCACACAAGGTGCATGTGCACACACACACACACACACACACACACACACTTAACTGTCCATCTTTTGGATAACTATCTTCCTATTATTGTATTTTATATACACATTTTGTGAATCAATTTGCAAGTTGTATGCTTTGGAGCCTTTTCTGTGGTGATAAGAACTTCCATACCTCTTTCCTGTACAGTCTAGACCTGACAGAGTGTGAGTAACATTTTGAGGATGTGTGATGGAGAGCCTGAGTCACCACTTGGTGCTATAGCACTGATGTGCTGACACTTTTGAGCCCTGGAGGGTGCTCAGACACAGTCGGGCGGGTTGGAGAAGTCAAGAGAAAGATGTTCAAAACAGCAGACAGGGCAGATCCATTGTCCTGAAATGCCAGCTTCCTTATCAGAAGTGAGTTGACAGAACACTTTTCCTCTGATAAGGTGGGTGGCTGCTGACTTGAGCACATGGGCACATGTACCATTATATGCTTGCAGTTTTTCTTTTGTGGCAGAGAAGCCCTTGATCATGGCTGAAAGCTTATATCATCCTTGTATAGCGTAAATTTCCACATATGGAGTTGCCTGTGGATTGTGCTGTACAATCCTGCTGTTGAATGTAAAAGCTGAGCAACCAAATGTGCAACTGCATTTATAACCAAACACGCAACTGAATTCACCAAATGAATACATGTCTGTATGTGCAGTGGGACCACATGCACATCTCTATTTCTGCAAACTTGAACTGGATGTGGATGTTTTGCATCAGACAAGAATGTCTTACAGTTTCTGTAGAGGAACTTCTGCAGATGTAAGAGATCTTTCAGATTGATTTAAAGGCGCCTGAGTTCTAGCATGAAAACTCCGCAGGTCTGATGTATTTTGCTGGTTGTTGTCAACACTGCATCCACTTGATCCATTCTTTTGAGGGGGCTGTTCATAGCAATTTCTTGGATCTCCACTAAAGCTATGTTGGTGTTGTTGTCATGTGCCTTCAAGTCATTATGGTAACTCTAAGCGAACCTATCATGGCGTTTTCTTGGCAAGATTTGTTAAGAGGCAGTTTGCCTTTTGTCTTCCTCTGGGTCTTGGAGAGTGTGACTTGCCCAAAGTCATCCAGTGGGTTTCCATGGCTGAGCAGGGATTCGAAACTTGGGAGTATTTAGAATGTGCAATGTACATATGTATGCGCAATGTGCAATGAGAAAAGAACATCTGCATGTGCAGCGCACAATGGAACCACATGCACAGTGGTGCTGCATGTTCATCTCAGCTTCGGCCACCTTCAACTGGATATGGATGTTACACTATGGCCAAAAAAGTACAACCACATGCCTAAGGGAACTTATGCATGTGTAAGTAATGAACAGGAGGCCACCCTAGGACTATTTAAAAAGAACTAAAAGTAAGGAGAAGGAAAGAAGGGAACCTATTGTCCAAATAAGGATTAGAATTAAAAAGAAACTTCACTGAGAGTGGGAGTGATGTGTTGCAGCTTGTGCTGAGAATTGCCATTTTATGTGCACTAAGCCAAACTCATTTGGGTTCAGGTACATCCAGAAGCATAAGTGTACACTGCACATCATGTGCAACACATAAAAAGCATCATGTGCAATTCCCCTATTAGGTTGAGAATCACAACCCGGAAACATCACCCAAGGAGACCTTCTGCTGTGCTTTCTGCAACCGGACTTGTTTATCTCGGATTGGCCTTTTTAGTCATCAGTGTGCTTGCAGAAAGCGCGGGATGAGTCCTTCCTGAATCTTCGTTTGCGAAGAAAAGCCAGAGCGAGAGAGAGAGTGTAGGGGGCCTTCTGTTGTTTAAGAGTCCCAACTCCTATAGTTCTTCCTGTTCCTATGGGGAAAATATGTGAGTTTGGGTATGGGGGGGGGTTGCTTGGGGAATGGAAGTGTTTATTGAATGGAAAAGAAGATGCTGAAAGTCATGGATTGGCAAGGTAATGAAATAATGTCTTGGCTGGAAGCTATACCTGCTTATTCAAGAGAGAATCACACTGAACTGAGTAGATAATGTCAACGTGGAGGAAGCCTGTTTTTCTGATGTGCTCATTTCTTTAAGTAAATACTCAAACAATGGCAGGATTGGGTGGGTATAATAATGGCAGTATTGTAGTGGAATCCACAAACAAAGCTATTCCTCAGCTTTGTTCCATACTGTAATTTAGAAAAAGATGATCATTTGTGGAGAATGCAATGATAGATATTCTGTACAATAAGTTTTCATTTAGGAAATTACACAGTTTATCCAGAAATCAATCCAAGACATTTTGGCTGAGATCATACATTGAAGACATGGTGTGTCATTTTACACTCGCAAAATTATGTAGTGAGTGTGTGTTGGTGAGCTGCAGTGCTGCACAACTGAATGTGCAGACATGAAATGCACAATTGTAATGAATCCCTGCTCAGCTGTGAAACCCCACTGGATGACCTGGGACAAATCATGCTCTCTCATCCTTAGAGGAAGGCAATGGCAAATCATCTTTGAATAACTCTCCCCAAGAAAACCCCATGAGAGGGTTACCCAAGCCATATAACAACAATTTGTAGGAGACCTACTGTACTGTACTGTTTTGGGTGTTGGACTAGGATTCAGGGAAACCAGGGTTTGAATTTTGTACAATAAGATGTCTTGGCAAACCAGTGATATTGCTTGAGTATTGGACTAAGAATCCAAGAGACCAGGATGTTAATCTCCTCTCAGCCATGGAAACCCACTGGGTGACCTTGGAAAGTCATAGTCTCTCAGCCTCAGAGGAAGGCAATGGCAAACATCTTCAGAATAAATCTGAAAAAGAAAACCCTATGATAGGGTTGCCATAAGTGAAGGTTGTCTTGTCAGGGGATGACAGGACACTCAATCCCCAACAGAAGCCAAAATATTATCTCAGCAGACTCAGTAGCAACCCGTTCCAAAGAATACTCACACACAGAATGTTTGATGTCCAAATAACCAGAAGGCACTTTTATCTTCAAAGTCAAATAGTTGCAATATGTACAAATAGTTACAATTGAAGGAGAAACTGCTTCACTAGTCCTCAGCATTCAATGGAAGAGAAGGAAGTGAGCTCTGTTCTGAGCTCTCGTATACACACACACACACACACACACACACACAAAAACACAGGACATTGCCCCCTAGTGGCCTGACTAGGCATGACTTGGTAGTTCATGCAGCATGGTTCTGCAGTTGTTCGGCCATTTTGGAATGGAGTTCAGTCTCTAACTCCTGATAATCCCCTCCAAAATGGTCAAACTACTGTGCAGGACACATGTTATCATCACAACATAACACCATTAACATACATTGTTGGACATCAATCATCTGTTGGTTGACCTTCCCTTTTGACACCTTTCACTTTACACACTAATGACAAGGCCCAGCCTCTTTGCCAACCCTTCATGGCTTCCTGCTGGAAGGGCTTTTGTGAGCAGGTCTGCAACATTGTCCTCAGAAAGACAGTACTTCAGACACAAGACACCTTCTTGTATCAACTGCCTCACATTTTGGTAGCGTACTGCAATGTATTTTGTCCTACATTTCAGGTTTTCTGCTTCTGCCATAGCTATGCAGGCTTGTGAGTCCTCATGCACCTCAGCAGGCATTTGGCTCGGCTCTCCAAGGTCTGCAAGCATCTTCCTAACCCATTGTACCTCACGTGCCATCTCAGACAAGGCTGCAAATTCAGCTTCAGTTGTACTAATAGCCACACATTTCTGCTTTCTTGATCTCCACACTATGGGGCTCTCTGCATACCTGACCACCATCCCGGTCACTGACTTCCTGTCTGAAGTCTTGGCAGCAAAAGAGCTGTCCACATAGCACTCCAGGGTCACCTGACTTCCTGTCAGCTTCAAGCGCATGTCCCTGGTCCCCTTGAGAAATCTGACTACCCACCTCAGGGCTTCCCAATCCACCCTCCTTGGCTTGGAGACTCTTCTGCTGAGCACCCAACTGCAAAACTGATGTCAGGCCTTGTGTTGTTTGCAATAAGCAACAGATTGCCTACCATTGAGTGGTACAGATCAGGCCTTTCAAATTCCTGTTCTGCCTCCAAGTTCACAAAACCAATGGTCATTGGTGTCCTCACCACTTCAGCCTCACTAAGCCCACACTTGGCCACAAGACTGTCAATCTTCTTCTTCTGACTTAGGAAAAATTCTCCAAGACCAGTTCTTTCTACCTCTATGCCTAGATAACGGACTTTTTCAGACAGTCCTTACCATGCTAGAAGCTTGCGAGATAGGTACGGCACTGTCGCACAGCAGGGAGTCTGTTTCGGCCGCTGCCGTCCCTCTCTTGGCATTGTCCAAGTCACTTCTGTGTACGATTGGAGGCAACTGCGCCATATTTTACTCACGGACAACAATGAGTACCCGGCTTGTGGGGGCAATTAGCTAACACACATTGGAAACTGCTTAATGCAGTGTAGATGTGTAAATTGCTATTGCTTAAAACAATTTGTAAGCCGCTCTGATAGCCTTGTGGCTGAACCAATAGTCTGCAACCAATAGTCTTTTGGTCTTTGGGCCTCTCAACTACCTGGAACACTTTCCTCTCAACTAGTGACTTGAACTCAGAGTCCATGGCTGTGTTCCACTTCTCCTGTTTTTCCTGGGGAAGTTTTAGGAGATCCTGAAAACGTGCAGGCTCCTCTGCCATGACGTTGCATAGCCTGGCTTCCTGAATAACAAATCTGTCAGGAGTCTTTCTGACCCTCATTGACCTTCTGGGGATGAGCACCCTAGTTCTGCCTGACTTATCCTCACTTGCACCGCTGCTGCTTTCTCTCCCTGTGTCAGGCTCAATGCTTGTTTGTGGTGGTGCATGTGCTGGGGTGACATGTGAGTGTCAGGCTTTTCTTCCTCTGTCTCCCTTTTATCATCAGGCATTACCACACCTCCATTTGTGGGAGTTTTGGGAGTTGTTGGCACATCCCTCCCCAAGGGAACAAACACTTCCTGATTGCAATGCAATCTGTCCCACCCTGACTGCATTTCAAAGTTTGCACTCCTGGAGAACACCACCTTTCCAGGATGGAGAGAAAACACGTACTTATTACCCTCATAGCCTAGGAAATGCAGCCTCTTGGTTTTAGGCTATCCAGGCTTCCTTAGGCTGAGGTGAATCAGTACATTTGCATAATGTTCCAAACCCCTCAGGTGCTTGAGGTTTGGTGCTCTACCATACAATAGGCAATATGGGGTCTGGTTTACGCTAGACGTCCACAGTCTATTTAAATGGTAAGCAGCAGTCTTCACTGCTTCCCCCCACAGCCCAGCTGAGGCTTGTGCATCTTCCATCATGCACTCCATCATGCACTTCAACATCCCAATTTTCCTTTCTGCAAGCCCATCCTCCCCTGGAGATGCTGGGTTTGTGGTCTTGTGTCTAATGCCCCCTTCCTATGCATCCAGGTCTGCAGACTGTTAGATAAGAATTCCCCTCCCCTATCTGTCACTAGACTGGAAACCTTATGAGAAGGAAATTTGTGTTCCACTGTTTTCACCCAGTCACGGAACCTGTCTGTAGCCTGATTTTTCTCCTTCAGTAAGTATACATAGGTGTACCTAGTGTGTCTGTCCACTATCACAAATAAATAGCAGTTACCCCCTTCAGTGGGCTTATAGGGGCCTGCTAAATCAGCATGGACAACTTCAAAGAGTCTGTTGGTGACACATTGGGTCTTTTTGGCAATAGGGAAAGCCTTCACCTTAACTTTCCTGCACACTGCACATTGTAAGAACCTTGGGCAGTGTTTCATGCTTAAACCAGGGCACACTTTTGCTAGCTCCTTTAACCCTTTGTAACTAGCATGGCCCATTAGTCTGTGGTAATAATGAACACACTTATCATGTAGGGGCACATTGTCTGCAGGGTTCACATTTGCCACCTTCCCTTTAGGCAACATGTAATACAACCCATGTTTCTTTATCCCTTTTGCACAGACATTATTCATGTTATGCCTTTCTGTTACTGTACAGTGTTCCCCTCAAATATCACTTTATAACCATCATTAGTCATTTGGGACACACTTAATATACAATTCTTTAGTTTGTTAACACATAACATATTTTCAAAATCTTTACCAAAAGATGGCACATATGCACTGCCTATTTTCTGCACCTTGCTGGGAGCACCATCTGCAAGGGTAATATTGGTTATTGAGCATTTTTAACATTGTTTAACAACTGTAAATCATTAACCATATTGTGCGTGGCCCCACTATCAAGTAACCAAATTCTTTCTTCAGTACCATCAGGATGGTGCTGTGCTACGAAGGCTTAGCTTGCAGCCTGAGAGGATGCACCCCTCCTATCCAGTGCAGGCATTTTATAGTCCTTCTGAAAATGTCCAGCTTTTTGCATCTGAAACAGCATTTCACGTAGCTGCAGGCTCCCTCCTCCACTGGTGCCTCTGTTTCAGTGCTCTTCTGTTTATGTCTGGTAATTTGTGGCTGTTTATTCCCCTCCATCCGGTAATCAAATTGCTTGTGTTGGACCTCTTCCAGAATATGCCCAGCTGCCAGGTCTACAGACAAATCACTCTCCGTGGTGGTCTGCAGACTGTACATTAGGAAATCCCATTCCTTTGGCAAACTGCCCAATAAAATAAAACACTTATGGGCTCCTGGAATGTCTACCCCTCTATTGGCCACCTCTTGAAAAAGCTGCCTCATTTCCTCCAAATCGGCTTTCACATAGCCTCCAGCAGACAGCTTTGTGTTATAAAGTCTCTTAGTCCATATCATCTTTGAGAGGCAGGACGAATTCTGATGAACCGTTTTCAAAGCTGTCCAAAGCTGAAAGGCTGTCTTTGCTGGGGCCACATGTATTAAGTGGGAGGGGCTGAGAGATAAGAGAATTGCAGCTCTAGCCTTCTGGTCTGCTAGTCTGAACACTGCTGTTTCATCTTCTGAACCCTCTGGGATCACACTTTCATTCTCCAAAATATGCCACAAATCATCCTTAATTAATAAAGCCTCCATGTATAAACTCCATGATGAATAACTTTCATCAGGCAGCTTTTCAAAGTGGACAAGACTATTATCTGCCATTCTGCTGGTTGAGTCAACAATTCTCCAGCTATGAAAACACAAACAGCTGGCAGCACTTCAGGGTTACTTGAAGATATTACAAGACCTGGCTGAAACTTAACTGTTTCTCATCCAACTAGCCACAAACACTCAAAACAAAAAAGTTTCTGGGAATTTTTTTGGGTGCAACTTATCTAATCTGAGATCAATCAGCTGGGCCCATAACACTGTCAAGGGATGATAGGACACTCAATCCCCAGGAGAAGCCAAAAAACTATCTCAGCAGACTCAGTAGCAACCCGTTCCCAAGAATACTCACATACAGAGTGTTTGACATCCTAATAACCAGGAGGCACTTTTATCTTCAAAGTCTAACAGTTGCAATAGGTACAAATAGTTACAATTGAAGGAGAAACTGCTTCACCAGGCCTCAGCATTCACAGGAAGAGAAGGAAGTGAGCTCTGTTCTGAGCTCTCATATATATATATATATATATATATATATATATATATTGGCAATTAGCTAACACACTTAACACAGTGTAGATATGTAGATATGTAAATAGCTGTTGCTTAAAACAATTTGTAAGCCACTCTGATAGCCTTGAGGTTGAAGAGCGGGGTATAAATAAATAAATAAATAAATGACATTGCCCCCTAGTGGCCTGACTAGGCATGATTTGGTAGTTCATGCAGTCAGCCATTATGACTCAGCATGGTTCTGCAGTTGTTTGGCCATTTTATAATGGAGTTCAGTCTCTAACTCCTGACATGTCTATACGGTGAAAATATTCCTCACAGAATGGGAGGCAAATACAGGCTATCTTAATGTCATCCTGCATCATTTTGCCATATTCAGAAGGAGGCGGGGTGGGGGGGCAAAAACATCATAAATTGTGAAGAGAAAGTCTTCACAGTTTTCCCCAGAGTTTTTAAAAAGCTCCGTTGGGAAAGGGCATTCCTGCTGATTGGGACAATCAATTCAATTTGAATTGCTTTCCCATAGGAGAGGAAGCGCAAGCTGATTAGCTGGATGCGTATGGGGAGTAGGGCTTGCTAACAGGGCAAGCGCCTGCTGCCTCCATGTTGGATTTTTGCCTTAGTGAGTGATCCAGTTTGAACTTAGCGAGTAAAATGGGCTGCTGTTTTTTCTCTTCTCGCTCTCTTCTTTTATGTAAAGTTGAAATATCACTTATTTGCATCATGGAAATACTTTTTATTTATTTTTTTTAGTTCAGCGGCGGCAGATTTAAAAATGTTAGTAATTCACGCATGGCTGCCATCTTGAATAGAGGCCATGCAAAGTTTATGGGGGCTGTTCCTATTCATTATGAAATGGAAATACTATCTTGACTCTATTCCCGTGCCTCTTGATTTCGGTACCAATTTTTATGCTTTCCATCACAACCAGTGGGGCGGTTTATTTTGTTTGTGATATGTGCTAGAGAGTAGTGTTGATTTTGTTTGGGGTTACCCGGTCCTTTGTGATTCTCTGGCCCTGAGTGTTTTTACCAGCACACCAGGCACAACTGTCTCCTAACGCAGCTCCACACTGGGGGATTCTCCAGCAGTGCATCCCTTTTCCATGTGAGTGTTGATCTTGAATTCAAACAGATGATGAGACCTCCCCACAAAAGTGTGATTTGTTCAGTAGTGAAACACTGGAAAACCTTGGCTAAGATCTTAGATTGTGATTTTGTAGCTTACACCTCTGCCAATGCACACTGATTATGCTGTGCATCCCTTGTGTGGAGTGACAACATTGTGAAACTGAATCAAGGCATGTCCTTGTCTCTGGAGCAGCTGAAAACAAGCTTGCTCCATCATCAACATGACATCCTTTCAAATATTTAAACATAGCTATCATGTCACCTCTTCAGCTTCTCTTCTCCCGGCTAAACGTACCCAGCTCCCTAAGCCGCTCCTCAGAGGGGAGACCAGATTGACACCAACATTGGCTTCTTTCCAGCACCAAGTCAAAACATTTTAAAGGTACATGTAGGATCATGGAACCATAGAATCCTAAAGTTGGAAGGGAACCCAAGGGCCATCTAGTCCAACTTCCTGCCATGCAGAAATACTCAAGTAAAATACTCCTGAAAGATGCCCATCCAAGCTCTCTTTAAAGGCCTCCAAAGATGGAGATTCCACCATCCTCTGAGGAACACTGTTCCTGTTCAAAAAAGCTCTTACAGTCAAGCAATTCTTTCTAATGTTTAGGCAGAATCTCTTCTCTTGAAATTTGAACCAATTGGCTCATGTTCCAGTTTCTGGAGCAGCAGAAAAGAAACTGGGTCCATCTTTTACATGACATCCCTTCAGATATTTAAAGACAGCTACCCCAGTCTTCTCTCTCCACACTAACCATACCCAGCTCCCCAAGTCCTTCCTCATACAGCCTGGTTTCCAGAGCTTTGATCATCTTGGCCGCCCTTCTCTGGAAACATTCCAGCTTGTTAATATCTTTCTTGAATTGTGGTGACCAGAACTGGATGCAGTATAAGACACACGGACGTGGTTGTGAATAGTTGTAGCCATTTCAGCTGTTTAAACTTGATGACTTGTAATATGTTTTTTATCCTGATTAAACTGAGATCATCAGGAGAGGCCCTTCTCTGAGTCCCACCACCATCTGAAGTATGGTTGATGGGGACACGAGAGAGGGCCTTTTCGGTGGCTGCTCCTAGGCTCTGGAACACCCTCCCCCTCCCTGTTGCCCTTCCAGAAAAAGGCCAAAACCTTTTTATTCAGGTAGGCTTTTACCCCCTTTTCCCCCGCTTTATTTTTATTATATTTCTTCATATATCCAAAACCATAAAATAACAATTATTTACACAATGTTTTAACTTTGTGTTCAATTTTGAACAGTTCTTCTCCACAATGATATAGTTAAATGTTATATATTTTCTTCTTCTTTTCTTTTTCCCTTGTGATCCTATAACTTTATCTAACATTTATATCTATATAACATCTATACAGTTTCAAAATACTTCTTCTTGACTTCAGGCAGGCTGTTAAAACAGACAGTTCATAAAGAACACGCTAGGGGATGAGGTACAGTTGAACTGTTATTAAAATCTTTTTATCTCCCCCCACCATAGAATCATAGAATCATAGAATTGCAGAGTTGGAAGAGACCACGAGGGCCTTCCAGTCCAACCCCCTGCCATGCAGGAAATCACGATCAAAGCATCCCCAACAGATGGCCATCCAGCCTCTGTTTAAAGACCTCCAAGGAAGGAGACCCCACCATGCTCCGAGGGAGTGCGTTCCACTGCCGAACAGCTCTTACTGTCAAAAAGTTCCTCCTAATCTTGAGGTGGAATCTCTGTTCCTGGAGCTTGCATCCATTGCTCCGTGTTCCAGTCTCTGGAGCAGCAGAAAACGAGCCTGCTCCATCCTCAGCGTGACATCCCCTCAAATATTTAAACAGGGCTATCATATCGCCTCTTAACCATCTTTTTTCCAGGCTAAACAAACCCAGCTCCCTAAGTCTCTCCTCATAAGGCATCGTTTCCAGACCTTTCACCATTTTAGTTGCCCTTCTCTGGACACGCTCCAATTTGTCAATATCCTTTTTGAATTGTGGTGCCCAGAACTGGACACAGTATTCTAAGTGAGGTCTGACCAAGGCAGAATAGAGTGGCACTATTACTTCCCTTGATCTAGACACTATACTTCTATTGATACAGCCCAAAATCGCATCGGCCTTTTTAGCTGCCGCATCACACTGTTGGCTCATGTTCAACTTGTGGTCTACTAGGACTCCTAGATCCCTTTCACACGTAGTCTCATTCAGCCAGGTCTCTCCCATCCTATATCTATGCATTTCATTTTTCTACCCTAAATGCAGTACTTTACATTTCTCCGTATTGAATTTCATTTTGTTAGCTTTGGCCCAGCTCTCCAGTCTATCCAGGTCATTCTGAATTTTGATCCTGTCCTCTAGGGTATTAGCTACTCCTCCCAATTTGGTGTCATCTGCAAATTTGATAAGTATGCCCCTAATTCCCTCATCCAAGTCATTGATAAAGATGTTGAATAGCACTGGGCCCAGGACAGAACCCTGTGGCACCCCACTGGTCACATCTTTCCAAGACGAAGAGGAGCCACTGCTGAGCACCCTTTGGGTTCGGCCGGTCAACCAATTACAAATCCATTGAACAGTTAACTTGTCTAGCCCACATTTTACAAGCTTGTTTGCAAGAATGTCATGGGGAACCTTGTCAAAGGCCTTACTAAAATCAACGTATGTGATCTTCACAGCGTTCCCTTCATCTACCAAGCTGGTAATTTTATCAAAAAAAGAGATCACATTACTCTGGCATGACTTGTTTCTCTGAAACCCATGTTGACTTTTTGTGATTTTGGCATTGCCTTCTAAATGTTCACAGACTCTCTGTTTAATGATCTGCTCTAGAATCTTCCCTGGTATTGATGTCAGACTAACTGGACGATAATTGTTGGGATCCTCTTTTTTCCCCTTTTTGAAGATGGGAACAACGTTTGCCCTCCTCCAGTCTGCTGGGACTTCTCCTGTTCTCCAGGAGTTCTCAAAGATTATTGCCAATGGCTCTGAGATTATATTTGCCAGCTCTTTTAATACTCTTGGATGTAGTTCATCTGGTCCTGGAGATTTAAATTCATTTAGATTAAGAAGGTATTCCTGTACTACCTCTTTCCTTATTTTGAGCTGGATTTCCTCTATTGTGTCCTCTATTCCATTATCTTCAGGTTGGTCCTCTTCCTTTTCTGAAAAAACTGAGGCAAAGAAGGTGTTTATTTTACCAGTATATTTTATTCTTTTAAATATTTTGATATTGTTTTAGTAATGTAATTAGTTTAGTTCTCCTCTCCATTGACGCCCCCTTGTTGTGGGAGAGAGGCTTCTGTACCCTAATGATGTTTTGAATTATGCTGGTGGTGGCATAGTAGGGTCTCCTATGCTAGACAGGTCAAAACTGAAGGGTCTGACAAAGAGTGTCAAAGGGCTGATGGGCTCTCTAGCCTGATGGCAACCATCCTAGGAGAAGGAAAACTCTAATCCCAAACCTGGGCAGATGGTGCTCATCCAACCCTGTAAGGTCAACCATCTAAGAGTAGGAAACTCTAATCAAACCTATAACCCGAGGACCTCGCTGCTACGTCCATGCTTGCAAGGCCACGGCAGATAAACCTTTGGTTTAAAGGGTGAGGCCAGTTCTGTGCACGCTGCGTTCCACCAGAAAAATCCATTGCACAGGCTTGAAGGACAAATCCAATTAAAAAAAAAAAGTCCTGTAGCGATAGGCGAGGGACAAAACGGCAGGTGTAAAGATGCACTGGAAGCCGCAGCCCCAACCCTGCATGCAGGCTGTTCAGGACTTTGGTCGCTCGAGGCTGACCCGGGAGATGACAGTCTTGTTCGGCAGCATCCTGAATGACCAAGCAGCCGTTTTTAAGGAGAGCACTGCTTGCTCCATATGGAGAGGGGCCTAGAAAAGGTGGCCTAATGAAAGCTCATCCCCAACTACCTGGTTGGCTAGCTGTGGCCAACGGGAATCTTCTGATGTGGTCAAATCAAGGCAAAGAAACCAAGGCACACACCGGCCTCCAAAGGTGTAAATAAACTGACACTTACATGCTGGAACATCAGAACCATGCAAGACTCTGAAGACAGTGGACGGCCTGAGCATCATTCTGCTCTAATAGCCCATGAACTATCACGACTTAATGTTGACATTGCTGCTCTTAGTGAAGTTCGCTTCCATGAGGAAGGCAGCCGGCTACACACTTGACTGGTCTGGCAAACCCAAAACCAAAAAACATCTTTCAGGAGTAGGCTTTATGATTAAAAACTCCATTGCCTCCAAACTCGATACCTTGCCAACAGGACACTCTGATCGCATTATTTCCTTACGCCTCCCACATGTTGTTCTCTTTAGTATATATACCCCAACTATGCAAGCCGATCCTGTAGAGAAAGACAAATTGCGAAGAAAGCCAGAGAGAGAGATGAGTTTAGTTCTGTTTTAATGTACACTTTTTGTATGTTTTAAGAGTGTTTGTTTTCAAAGTGTGAGCCGCTTTGGGTCCCAGTCTTGGGAAATAACAACAACAATTTTTCATTGTTTTATTGTTGTTTATACTGACCAAAATCCTTTCTCTCTCTCTCTGGCTTTTCTTTGCAAACAAAGATTCAGGAAGGACTCATCCCGTGCTTTCTGCAAGCGCGCTGATGACTAAATAGGCCAATCCGAGATAAAGAAGTCCAGTTGCAGAAAGCACAGCAGAAGGTCTCCTTGGGTCATGTTTCCAGGTGGTGATTCTTTCTGTGTTGTCATTTCTCTTCAAGACTTGTTCAGTGTGAGTTCTCAAATAAGGCTGCAGCATTGTGGAGAGTGCGTCTCCATGCCTCCCGATGTGAGGCCAGGGCGGATCATTGTTGGTGATCAATTTGGCCAAGCCTGAGATGTTGTTTCAGGGAGTCCTTGTATCACTTTTTTTGGAGCACCCCTCTTATGCTGATCCATGGCGAGTTCACCATAGAGTACTATTTTTGGGAGGCGATGGTCCTCCATCCTAGAAACATGCCCTGCCCAGTGCAACCATGTTCTGAATATCATGGCCTCAATGCTGGTGATCTCTGCTTGCTGAAGGACAGCAACATTCACCACATAGTCAGTTCTGTGTACATTTAGGATTCTGTGTATAGAGCGCTGATGAAAGCGTTCCAGGAGTCGTAAGTGTTGGCGGTAGGTGACCCATGCCAAAATTCTATATTAGCTAGTATATGTAACCAAGTAACCTCTCCTGGCCTAATGCCCCCAAACCTGAAGGAAACATCATTCACCTGCAATCTCCAGTAGAATGGACCTGCTTCTCCCTGTACAGCTGATGCCCTGTGAAGTAGGTTGGAGTGGAGGAGTTATGGTTGTGGTGATCTTGAAACAATTGTTTCTAAGGGTGCATCTACACTATAGAAATAATGCAGCTTGACACCACTTTAAATGTGGCAGCTCCACCCTATGGAATCCTGGGATTTGTAGTTTTACAGGTCTTTAGCCTTCTGTGTCAAAGAGTGCTGGTGCTTCGCCAAACTACAAATCCCAGGGTTCTGTAGGATGGAGCCATGGGAGTTAATGTGGTGTCAAAAATGGCATTATTTCTACAATGTAGATGCACCCTAAGTAGCAGTCATGAATACGAAACAGTTACCGAGATTTATGCATCTGTAACTGTTTCGTATTTATGATCACTACTTAGTCACAATTGTGACACTATTGCAATGAGCGTTACTCCCCCCAAAACCTACCCTACAGGGCAGTAGTTGCATGGGGAGAAGGAGGTCCATTCTGCTGGAGATTGCCATACCTTTAACTGAGTAGCTGATACATACAGTATTTCTGGGCATTGTTTTATTAGTACCCGACTTGAAATCCCATGGTAAAGAGTGGGATATAAATATTTTAATAATACATGCTGCCTCCACCCTCTGGATCTGTGAAACCAATATCCATGGTTTCAGTTATCCACCACTGGAAAAAATAGGGACACATATCATAGAGTCATGCTAGAAAAAGCCTAGAGAGGTGTCCTCTCTAGGAATTGTTAGGCCCTCCAATGCAACTCTATGGTATGTTTATACTGATTGTCTTTTATTTTAATAGGGTTTGCTATTATCCATGGTTTCACTTATAAATGGTAAGTCCAGGAATGTACCCCCTGCAGATACTGGGGGGGGGGCGACCTACACATTCTGTATATAAGATACAGTAGGACCCCCATATCCACTGATTCATTATCCACTGATTCAATTATCCATGGGACACAAAACAGCACACCTACCATAGAGCCTTCCTAGAAAATGTGTCATCTCTAGCTATTTTTAGGTCCTCCAAGGCAACTCTATAGTATTTTAAATCAGAAGTCCCATTATTTTCATTTGTGTTTGCTATTATCCACGGTTTTCAGTATCCACGCCCCCCCCCCGAACCAATCCCCATCGGATAAAGGGGTCCTACTGTACATACATACTGTGGCTGTAGGCAGAGAGGTTTACTGAAAGGGACAATAGCTATGGCTTGACTATGTGGGATGAAACTTTAACCTTTTCTCAGCTCAGAGGAGTTTTTACCGAACTCAGATTCCAGCAGTTGCCTTCTGCATATCTTGAAGGGAGATTCCAAGGTATTCCAATGACAGAAAAAAAATGTGTTTTTGTCTCTAACCAGACTGATGATATAATTCATTATTTGTTGTACTATCCCCTTTATTCTGCCCCCAGACAAAGATTTGTGTCACCCCTTATTCAGTTATATATGGATTGTCCACCTCTGGAAGTAGTAGTAGATTCATTAGCTGATACAAGTCTATTTGTTACATACTCAGTAGCCCAATTTGCATTGGCAGCCATGAAGCTGCATGCTCATTTTATTAAGGAACATGTTATAATATAAAAATCAATTTTACATTGTTGAGATGCTTTTTATAAAGGTCTGTAAAAATGGTTTTACAGTTATGTTTAATATTTTAATATTTTTTGTCAATTCTGTTTATTTTTTATTCCAAAAGTTGTAAAGGCAATTAGCTATATACAATAAAGTGATGATGATGATGATAATGAATGTGTGGGATGGGTTCCAACCTGAGAACATTCTAAGATAACCCGGGTCAGTTTGCAGCCTGGAACAAAGAAACCGCTCCTTGCTGTGTCCCTCCTTCTTGCCAGCAAGCAAGTTCGCTCTTGCCTTGGTGAGCTTCCAAAGGAGGTATTCATTCACATAGCTAGCAGATGACACAGACTGTGTTCTTTGACAGCCCAGACCTGTTGGTTTTGACCCAGTCACCTGGCAAACACAAAGGAAGAGCTACTCATGTAGTTTATCCAACATATTTCCAAAACAACACAACAGAGAAACCCCATCTGATCTCAATCCAGCATGCCATCCGGGCTGGATCAAGCAATACAAAACACTCTGTGGAGAAAAGAGCCTCTTGCAATGTGGCTGTTGTGAAAGTATTCCAACTATGGAAGATATAAATTAGGTCTGTTTCAAAACTGCCTTCATCCTAGGTGAGTGTGGTATCCCACAAGCAGAACAGTAATTCTATCTTTATGCGCATTAATAGGGAATGGGAAACAGGAGGGGATAGCCAGAATCCTGTCACATTGTACATTATGTAACTTTGTGCATACTTGGCTTAAAAAGTGTTCCTGTCCCACAATCTCCACTCCCTCCCCTGTCCCTGACCCGCCACAATCAACCTCCCCACTGCACTTACCTCCTCTCCCATCGTTCTGGCAGCCCAGGAGTGAACAGGAGCTCCAGTTTTCCAACCTTATATAAACACAATTTATTTTCTCTTGAGACTCTTTTTTCCCTCCTTGATTGGACCCAGAAGACTTCTAGATGAGTTCAACCCATCCCTTTCTTCAAGAGAATGAAATACACTTTAAAGGATAGACGTAACCTGGGGAGGATCTTAAAAAGTGTGTCACTTACCTGGATGTCCTGATCTCACCTGGAAGTGTTCTGGCAGGGACCTCCCATTGACTCTAATTGTCCCCAACAAGCTGGGTACTCATTTTACTGACCCCAGGAAGGATGGAAGGCTGAGTCAACTTTGGAGCCCTCTGGGATCAAACTGATAAGATTGTGGCTTGCAGTAGTGGCATTTAACGACTGCACCACCAAGGCTCCCCTTATAGCCTTTGTTGCATTGTGAAGTCGGAGGCTTTCATGGCCGGTATCCATCCTTCATTACATTGTTCTTGAGTAACTTTATCTATATACGGATGTCTACTACAAGGCTCTTTTGTCTATAATCCAGTCATCCACACCCCTTCCTTTTTTTAAAAAAAAGTTGTATTAAGGGCTTATTTACACAAGCCAGGACATGCCAGCTCCTTGTTGGAGAATTCTGGCTCTGGATTTGACCCATTCTGCCCCATTACCTGGAGAAAACAGAATGCTGGACTGCTGCGGCCGCCACCATTTTCTCCACAGATGCGGAAGCCAGGAAGGTAAACTGCAACATGTGACTGCAGGCCCCCTACATATGACCAGTTTTGGTCACATGCTGAGGGACCCCTACCCGGCTTCTGGGAGAGCCAGGGAGCTGGAGGTGGCAGTGAGAGATGGTGTGCTGGGATGGGCTCCTGAGGACATGTTACTGGATCCCATGGTACTGGATTAAACTGGGTGATTTCTTATATCGCTGTAAAGGCCCCTACCCAGCTCACCTCAGTTCCAGCCTCTTATCTATCCTGGGGATCATAGGGACTGCCCAGGGGCGGATTGGGGTAAATGCCGTGCATTATATGGACTGCAGGGCTCTGGGTTGGGGGGCAAGCCAGGGTATTTGACCCATGTAGATAAACCCTAGGTTAACTTTACTTTGCATCAATAGTGTCCTTTCCCCCCCCTCTTCCCATCTTTTTCAATATTTACTTTAGAAAACTTCAGATTTGGAGAAACACACAGTGCCATTCAAAAGAATGCTCATATCTTGAATTCTGGAGATGAGTTGATCTTTTCACAGATGTGACAGCATATGCACAGTGCGGCTGAAATCTCAGTGGGATCATTGATTTTCAAAAGAGCAAAGTGTACTCTCCCCCCCCCCGAAGCTGCAGCACTGTGCAGTACGTGCGAATCCTCCCAGTCTCCCACTACCGCGTACCCGACCTTGGTCCTGTCCTCTGAGGATGCGCAAGTCGTAAAGGGAGAGGCAAATGGGAAAGCGCAGCGTTTTCTGCTACGCCTGAGCAAATTACCCTGCCAATTCATCAAGGCAAACATTTGGGAAACAGCTTTCCTCCTGTGTCTGCCTCAATGGCATTCCTCCTTGAAGGGTCTCTGAACTGCAAGCCTTCTCGCTCTTGGGGTAATTCCAGGCCAGGTGTGCCATTGAGAAGTTTGTAGAGAAGAGACAGCTTCAGGAGTGAGGAAAAGATTGATTCTCTCTGAGCAGTTAAATGAACTGCCAAAGAAAAAGGCTGATGGCACTGACACCAAGGAGCAGAGTGCTTTGAAACATAGGTCTTAGCACTAATGTGATAACATTAAAACTTTCTATACATACAGAGAGAGGGAGAGAGAGAGACAGACACAGAGAGACCATGCATACTTATTTCAAATACATAAAAACACATATACGAGTACAAATAAAAAGAAAAAAACAGCAACCTTAACCACATTAACTTACAAAACAAACTAGTACACTAACTAATACACACTATCTACTGACTCCCCCCCCTACATCCCATTAGTAGGTGTACTTCCATTAAGTGTACATAAAATCTAGCTTCTGCTATAAATCAAAACCACACTATTTTAAAAAGCCCAGCGTTGATACATAGGCCTTACTACGGTGAAGAAAAACTATAAGCAGACCCCAATCTTTTATTAAAGTGAACCAAGGATTCCTCCTTGAACAACATTGTCATTTTGTGCATTTCAGCCACATCACAGAATCATAAAGCTGGAAAAGACCACCAGGGCCATCCAGTCCAACCCCCTGCCATGCAGGAATACACAATCAAATCATTCCCGACAGATGGCCATCCAGCCTCTGTTTATCTTGTGCTACAGCCTACTGGAGTCTGTCTATGTTCAGGAGTCCAGCCAGCAGTCAGGTTAGCAGAGTAGCAAAAACTTGGTCCAGATGCTTCCAGCATGTTCAGTATTCAGTGAGTAGATGGACACACTTAGGAGATTTTCACATGGGCTCTATATCCCGTGGCAGGAACAGAACAGGGTCGGGAAAGGTTTTCCCTTTCGGATGACGTTGACCCCGTTCTGTTCTGCATCCATCCTGCTCCTGTGACTCTTCCGGAACAATGTAATCATGATTTTTCATCGTGAATAGACCTCCCGTTCCATCGCTATCATGCAATCACGGGTGTGTGAACAGGAGCCCCATCCCTGTTCTGAAATGACAGCCATGGGGGGGAGGTCCGTTCCAAGCACTTCCTGGTACGATCTGGACATCCAGGCAAGTGGCACCCTTTATTTTACCCTTCCTGTTTTGATTGTGTGATTTAAAGTGTGTTTTTGTGCTTGGTGAACTGATTTTATGTTTGGGGGAGTTTTATTTTTTAAATGTACTGCCTGGCCATTATCACGCGATAACGTGCTAACGTTTCAGACAGCTGGTTGTAAAAGCAGCCTTATGACGGCTGCATTTACGGCCGGCCAGCAAGGGGATGGGGAGCCCGTTCCTGCTACAGAATTAAGGTAAGTGTGTTAAAGATTTATGTTATTCTGTGGCAGGAACGGGAGAGGAGGTGGCAGGGTAGTAATGGGGCATTTTGGCCCCGTGTGAAAATTTCTAAAAATCTCTAAAATCTCTAAAAACTAACACTCTTTTTTGTTTACATCCTAAACTACAAACAAAATCATTGCTCTAATAGCTAAGCTTACAGCTAGCAGTCAGTCAAAGAAGTAAGTTGAAGATGTGAAGTGGGCTGCCTTGCACCAAAACTTATATAGCGTTTCCTAGCTGTTCTAGCAAGTTGTAGCAACTCCCCTTCATTCAATTGGTGACTGGTGACATCATCTGACATCATCCCTAGCATGCTATCTCCCTTCTCTGAATCATACTGAGATAAGTGGGCAGAAAAACATCAGCTGTCTACTCTACTAGCAGTTTAACCTTCAGGTTTGTCCTCCACAGATAAATGGAATATATAGTATCTCTTTATGTCATACATTTCCAAGGGCTACACATTCAAAACCTTAACAGTTTAAAGACCTCCAAAGGAGGAGACTCCACCACACTCTGAGGCAGTGCATTCCACTGCTGAACAGCTCTTACCATCAGGAAATTCTTCCAAATGTTTAGGTGGAATTTCTTTTCCTGTAGTTTTCCTCTTTACCTTCTCTTTGCCAAGCTAATCATATCCAGCCCTCTAAGCTCTCCTCATAGGGCATGGCTTCCAGACCTCCCACCATTTTGGTTGCCCTCCTCTGGACAGGTTCCATCTTGTCCATATTTTCTTGAACTGTGGTGCCCAGAACTGGACAAAGTATTTCAAGTGAGGTCTGACCAAAGCAGAATAGAGTGGCACGATTAATTCTCTTAATCTAGACTCTATACTCATATTGATGCAACCTAGAATCACATTGGCTTTTTTAGCTGCCGCGTCACACTGCTGACTCATGTTCAGTTTATGGTCCCCTAAGGCAACTCGATCACTTTTGTGTGTACTGCTGTTAATCCAGGTGTTACCCATCCTGTACCTGTGCATTTCATTTTTACTGCCCAAGTCTAGTATCCTACATTTCTCCCTGTTGAAATTCATTTTGTTAGTTTGGGTCCAGCTTTCTAATTTGTTAAGGTCATTTTGAATTCTGATCCTGTCCTCTGGGGTATTAGCTACCCCTCCTAATTTGTAAGCTTATCAGACACTCTACCCCCCCCCCGCCACAGTGGTTGGGAGGAGGACGCCGCTGTCCTACTTCTGGCAATTGATATTGCATGCCCCGTTCTCCTCCCATCCTTCCTCCTTGCTGGAGGGATGAAAAATGTTCCACATTTCATTGACGTAAGTTTCTGTCAATAAAAAGTGGCACCTTTTCCAAGGACACCAAGTCCTTGGTGTCATCTGCAAATGTGATAAGCATGCCCTCTATTTCCTCATCCAAGTCATTGATAAAGACACTGAATAGCACTGGGCCAAGGACAGAACCTTGTGGCACCCCACTTGTCACGTCTCTCCAGGATGAAGAGGAACCATTGCTGAGCACCCTTTGGGTTCAGTCAGTCAACCAATTACAAATCCACCTAACAGTCACATTGTCTAGCCTGTATGTTACTAACTTTTTTTTTGCAAGAATAGCTTGGGGACTTTGGAGATTATCACATGGATCCCTAAAACTGTGCCTGTCCCATTTCCTTGTTCTTCCTTTTGCTACAGACATAACCAAAAAAGCCCCTTCCATTGTTTTTAACTTCTCTAGCAAGCTTGTGCTTTAGCTTTTCTGACTTTCCCCCTACATGAGCTGGCTATTTGTTTGAATTCTTCTTTGGTGATTTCTCCCTTTTTCCATTTCTTGTACATGTCCCTTTTAAGTCTTAGCTCAGTTTAAAGTTTGTTTGTTTTTACATCCATCCTGGTTTCTTTAGACACCTCCCCTTTTCCCTCTTCATTGGAACTGTTTGAAGTTGTACCTTCAATGTCTCACTTTTTAGAAACTCCCATCGATCATGTACCCTCTTCTCTTTTAGTATTCCTGACCATGGGATCACCCCCAGTAATTCCCTAAGTTTTCTGAAATCAGCTTTCTTAAAGTCTAGAAAGCATGTTTGACTACGCTTGGCCTCCCCTTTCCTCTGTATAACAAACTCCAGGAGAACATGGTCATTCCCCCCTAAGGATCCCGCCACTTCCACACCATTAACCAGATCATCTCTGTTGGTTAGGATCAGATCTAAAATAGCTGATCTCCTTGTTGCCTCTTGTACCTTCTGGACTAGGAAATTGTGGGCAAGGCAAGTAAGAAATTTGTTGGACCTTAAATTTTTGGCAGAGTTGGATTTCCAACAAGTATCAGGATAGCTAAAACCCCCCATTATTACTACATCTCTCCTGTCTGAATGTGCGGTCATCTCTTCCAGGAAGGCATCATTCAAGTCCTTGGTTTGGCTTGGAGGTCTTTAGTAGACCCCCACAATGACATCCCTGCTATTTCTCTCCCCCTTGATTTTTATACAGATGCTCTCAACCTGGCTCCCAGGATTTAAGTCATCAAACTATTCACAGGTGTATACATCCTTAACATATAATGCTACTCCACCCCCCTTCCCATTTGGTCTATTTTTCTGAAATAGGCTATAGCCCTCTATTAGTACATTCCAATCATGAGACTTATCCCACCAGGTTTCAGTTATGTATGTGATCTCATATTTGTTTTGCTGTGCTAAGAGTTCAAGTTTATCCTGTTTATTTCCAATGCTCTGTGCATTCGTATAGAGACATCTGAGACCATGGGCCATTTCCCCTATCTGCCTTTTAAGGGGTTTATTCCTCCCATTGTTGGGTTCTTGTACTATTTGCCTTGTTCTCTGTGCAACATACCGGCTATTATCTTCAGTCCTTGATGAACTCCTGCCCTCAAGAATACTGAATACTCCCTCCCCCAGACAACTCAGTTTAAAGCCCTCCTGATCAGATCTTTCAGACTCTCAGCATGTCTTCATTTCCCAGCATGTCAATGCATCTCTCCACTTCTGAGCATACAGCAACCTTACAGCTGTAATCATATACGGTAGAATTCTCCCACACTTCCTCGATAATGTTAAAAAACTTTCAAGAAAATTTAGCTCTTTGATTTTAAAAAATAATTTTCTTTATCAATTTAATCTCTGGAATCCCTCTCCAAGCTGGCCCTACAGTCCCTCCCCTAGCCTTCTGTTAGTCGTGTTGCCTTGTTACCCTTAAGATCCCTCTCTGGCTCTACTACTCCAGCTTCAAGGTGACCTCAGCTGCATTTGCACTGGAGAAATAATCCATTGTAACGCCACTTTAACTGCCATGGTTCAATGCTATGGAATTCTAGGGTTTGTAGTTTTGTGAGATGTTCAGCATTCTCTGTCAGAGAGCTCTGGTGCCACAACAAACTATAAACCCCAGGATTGCATAAGATGGAGCCATAAGTGTTAAAGTGGTGTCAAACTGGATTATTTCTACAGTGCAGATGCAGCCCTCTATACTGGACAAATGGCTGTGTTGACTAGTGGGTTCAAAGTAGTAAAGCATGATCAGTTTCCTTATCAATTCTGCAGTCAGGTGCAGTTGTAGAAAATAAAACAAGTAAAGATTTAAACAGCCTGCTTGGTGTAGTGCTTTGAGCATCGGACTGTGACTCTGTAGATGAGGGTTTGAAGCCTTGCTCAGCCATGGAAACCCACAGGGTGATCCTGGTTAACTCACATTCTCCCAGCCTCGAATGAGTTGATTTTTCTTCCTATCAGCTTTCTTCACTGTCCAGCTTTCACATCCGTAAACGGTGATGGGAAATACAATGGTCTGAATGATCCTGACTTTAGTGCTCAGTTATATATCTTTGCATTTTATGTAACTCCTCTGTGGTCATTATTTTGGTTTTCTTAATGTTCAGCATTAAGCCTCCTTTTGCACTTTCTTCTTCAACCTTCGACCATCTTTAGTAGTTGCTCCAAATCTTTGTTGTTTCCTGCTAGTAGCATAGTGTCTGTTGTCTGCACATCTTAGATTGTTGATGTTCTTTCCTCTGATCTTCATTCCTCCTTCCTCCAAATCTAAGCCTGTTCTACGTATGATATAGTCTTTGTAGAAGTTGAACAAGTAGGGTGATAGAATGCAGCCTTGTCTGATTCAATGTGAAGTGGAAGGCTTTCACAGCCAGCATCCATAGGTTTTCTGTGGGCTTTTTTTCCAGGCTGTGAGGCTGTGTTCTGGAAGAGTTTATTCCTGATGTTTCACCTGCATCTGTGGCTGGCATCTTCAGTGAATGGTTGGGTAGGAGTGTGTGTGGGGATTATATACTGTGAGCCTTTCTTGGCGAGGATATGTAAATTTGTGTATTTGAATCAGTAGTTCCCATTAATCAAAGGAGTCACAGACAGTGACAGGAGTCCCATTCATCAAAGGAGTCCCATACATCAAAGGAGTCACAGACAGAATAGGGAAACTAATGAGGAAACACAACCTCCAAACAATCTACAGACCAACCAAGAAAGTCCATGAAATACTACGCTCAGCGAAGAACAAAAGAGACCCTCTCACAGCTGCAGGAGTTTACTGCATACCATGCAGCTGTGGACAAGCTTACATAAGGACCACTAAACGCAGTGTGCAAACAAAAATCAAGGAACATGAGAGATACTGCAGACTGGGCTAGCCAGAAAAATCAGCAGTAGCAGAACATGTTATAAACCAACCTGGACATGAAATGTTATTTAAAATCACCAAAATTCTGGACCAGGTCAAGAACTATCATGTCTGAATGCACAGAGAAGCTATTGAAATCTACAAACACCTGGACAACTTCAACAGGAAAGAAGAAACCCTAAATGTAAACAAAGTTTGGCTACCAGTCCTGAAAAACACCTCAAAACTAAACACTTACAAAGGAATTCCACCCAGGGACAGGGGGAGTTCCAGCAGCAGTTAATGGCCCATCAACCAACCACTAGCCAAACAGACAGTAATCCTCCTTGCATATCTCCCCCCAGAAACTAGCCATTCAAGTACATGCATTTACATATCTTCTTCAACAGGGGTTCACAGTATATAAACACCACACACACTCCTACCCAACCATTCTCTGAAGATGCCAGCCACAGATGCAGACAAAACATCAGAAATAAACTCTTTCAGAACACAGCCTCACAGCCCGGAAAATCCCCCCACAGAAAACCTTGTCTGATTCCCTTTCCTGTTGCCAACAAAATAAAATTAAATGTGTTAAGAAAGAGGTACATTGACACATTTAATTTTATTTTGTTGGATGAGTATAAGTTATAAGGGTTGATTATATGATTAGGGACAGGAAGGAGTGGGCTGGCTGGGAGTGGGAGTTGAGCCTTGTGGGTTCAGTACCCCTAGTAGTAACCACCACCACCACCACCACCACCACCACCACCACCAGGGAACAACAAATTAACATATGAACATAATGCTGGTTAAAAACACATAATCAGTTAAGAAACTAGGATATGAAGGAATGGATTCAAATTACAAGAGGTTCCACTGAAACATTAGGAAGAGCCTCTTGACTGTAAGAGCTGTTTGAGAGTGAAACAGACTGCCTTGGAATGTGGTGGAGTCTTCCTCTTTGGAGGTTTTTAAACAGAGGTTGGAAGGGTCTTTTTTCCAGAAGCAGTTAGTTGTGCCTTCATGCATGGCAGCGGGTTGGAAGAGATGGTCCTTGTGGTCCTTTTCAGCTCCACATATGATATCGTGACCATCCTCCACTGGGATTCGAGTAGTGTGCCCACTGCCTGGTGAAGATGTCGATTTCTTACCTCTGCTTAGAGCATGATTACTATGCTGTCTGGGGCATTCTGGGAACTGCTGTCTAAAAAAAAAAAGGGACTTTCCAAAGGTCTGCACTAACAAGTCTGGCATTCAACAGATGTGGCATCTGATGGAGTTTGCTGGTTCTTACCTCTCTTTTCTGCACAAAACTTCTACACATTCAGATTTCTTATATGTGAAAGAGGCAGAAAGCAACTACACTATGCGCATTGCGACAACTTCCTCCTATATCTCAGAGGGAGTTTACCATTTGCCTTGTTTGTTTGTTGCATAATACATTTTTATTCAATGATATCTATAATTTCAATAACAAAAAAGTTATACAAAGAACAATTTCCTGGCATTGCTTCTCTAAGCTGATTTACTGAAGTGAGCCTATTCCTTCATCTCCAAATGATGCTTCTATATCTGGGGGAAAACACTCCAGCAAGCAGCTTAGTCCTCCATTATAGAAGGTATGCAAGATGTGTTTTTTATGTGACACATTTTTTATTAAGTGATATTTGCTGTTTCAGTTAAAAGGTCTTACTGAAAGAGATGTTAAGCATTTGCTAATGTAGCTTCTTCTCTTGATACCACACTAGTTCCTTCATCTTTCCTGTTCTTTCTGTTTGAAAGAACCATAAGAACAAACAAACATTGTGTTATTATCAGAGCTTGGAAAAGTTATAATTTGGACTACATCTCTCAGAATCCCCCAGCTAGCAAGTTCACAATTCTAAGCTGCTTCAACAGATGCCTTGTGCCCTAACTGAAGGAAGGAAGTAACCAAACCAATCAAATTAAATCATCCAGGCTGCCGTATTTCTGATTTCTATGTATGGGTTTGAAAGTTGGACAGCAAAGAAAACTGACAGGAAGAAACTCCACTCATTTGAAATGTGGTTCTGGAGGAGAGTTCTGTAGATACCATAGACAGCCAAAAAGACAAATCACTGGGACTGAGAGCAAATCAAGCCTGGACCCTCCTTAGAAGCCAAAACAACTAAACTGAGGCTGCTGTAGAATCATAGAATCAGAGATTTGGAAGCGACCACAAGGGCCATCTACTCTAACCCCTTGCCATGCAGGAAAACATAATCAAAGCACTTCTGACAGATGGTCATCCAACCTCTGTTTAAAAACCTCCAAAGAAGGAGACTCCACCACACTCCCAGGCAGTGTGGTCCACTGTTGAACAGCTCTTACTGTCAGGAAGTTCTTCCTGATGTTTAGGTGGAATCTCTTTTCATATAGTTTGAGTCCATTGCTCTGTGTCCTAGTCTTTGGAGCAGCAGAAATCAAGATTGCTCCATCCTATACTTTGGACATATCATGAGACAATGTGACTAATAGGAAAAGACGATAATGTTTGGTAGGAAAAGGGAGAGAGTGAACTGTATGTGGATTGATTGGGTCAAGGTTGCCACAGCTGCCCTGAGTTTGCAGGCCTGAGCAGGGCTGTGGGTCACTGGGGGTCTTGGAGGGTCACCATCAGTCGAAGTCAACTTGATGGCAAACAACCACAAAATTCAACCACTCTAAGCTACTTTGGTCAGACCTCACCTGGAGTTCTGTATCCCATTCTGGGCACTACAGTTTAGGAAGGATGTCAACAAACTGGGACAGTAGGTGTGAATCTCTCTCTCTCTCTCTCACACACACACACACAGAGCAATCCCTGTAGTGAAGTAGTTTTCAGATTCTGGTCCTCCAGATGTTGTTGACTTCAACTCCCATAAATCCTAGCTAGTGTGGCCAATGCTGAGGGATTCTGTGAGATGAAGTCTCATACCCTTGGATGACCAGAGTTTGAGAACCACTCTGTGTAGTGAACCAACCAGGCAATGAATTACTTCCACAATAATAAGAACACTACTGCCATCTCCTGGTCCTTGGCTCTTAGGATACACTGACAATCAGTTTGGTGTCCTGTACTGAACATTTGTCTCTTTTGATTTTTGGACTCAAATAGAACTTGTAGGAAGTGTAAAGAGAATGTTTCTGGGAAAAGTTGGGGGAACTTTGACTCATTCTCACTTTTTTGTGTTTTTTCACTGCTACTATTTTACTTCCCTACTCCTACGTTGCCATTGATTTTTATTTTATTTTTTGCCCTTCTTTGGGTTTTTTGCTACAGCGATCCCAGCCAATCAGGGATATGATAACATCATGAGATCACATATTCTTGGTGTGTCCTTTATTTCAGCTGGTTCACAACAAAAGCATTACAAGGAATGAGGAGGAAAAAGAAGCTCAACAGTAGGTTCAGGACTCTCGCAATACCCAAGGAGACCAGCTCATGAAGATACTGACTAAACCAGGAAGGATTCAGATGAAAGAGTAGAGAACCCAGAACATTGCTTGCCTGGATGACAATTTCCATTGTATTCCAGTGGATCTTGGCAGAAGATGTCCTCAGTCTATGGAGATTTTCAGACACCTTTTTCAGCTTCTTGCCGCGCAAGCAGCCTCCGGAGCAGTAATGAGGCTGCTGTGCAGCAAGGGGTCCATTTTGGATGACGACATTTCTCTCTCGGTGTCGTCCCTGACTGTTGTGGCTAGCATTGGAGGCGGTCGCGCTGTTTTTCACTCACGGAAGTTGTCCATGAGTAAAAAACAGTGCGGCCACCTCCAATGCTAGCCGCAACAGTCACGGACGCCGCCGAGAGAGAAACGGCGTCGTCCAAAATGGACCCCTTGCCGCTCAACAGCCTCGTTACTGCTCCAGAGGCTGCTTGCGCGGCAAGAGGCTGAAAGAGGCATCTGAAAATCTCCTGTGTCTAGCAATGGGACCCTAGCGAAATCCTTCTCTGATCTCTCCTGATGAGATCTTTCAGACCCTTCGCAAAAACATTCCCGCCAACTGCTGTGAGGTGCAGCCCATCTCTTGCCAGAAGTCCACCTCCATGAAACCGCACCGCATGATCCAGGAAGCCAAACCATTCCCGGTGGCACCATCTGCGTAGCCAGTTGTTCCCCTCCACTATCTTTCTCTCCCTTCTTCGGCCATGCCCTTCCACTGGAAGGACTGACAAAATGACTACCTGTTCATCCAAGTCCTTCAGCTTCCTACCCAGAGCCTCATAATTCATTCTGATATTTTGAAGGCTATGCCTTACAATATTATTGGTTCCCACATGGACCAAAATGAAAAGATAACGGTCAGAAGGCTTCACAAGTCTCCTCAGTCTCTCCGTCACATCATGTGTTTTTGCACCTGGGAGACAGCACACCTCTTGAGACATCAAATGATTTTAGATTGTTTACAGATGTTTTTAAATTTGTAGGTCTTGTTGTGAGCCACCTTCAATCCAATTCAGGAGAAAGGCAGGATTAAAATAAAATAAAATAAAAGCTATCTGCTACATCTGCAGCCATTTGTCACTAGGGTCTTGTCTTCACAATGAAAATACTCCCCATAGAATTCACAGGGAATACGATGTGTCTGAACACCATTCATGCTATTTGGAGGGAGGGGGGCTAAAAACTTCACAAACTGCACAGTAAAAGGATTCACAGTTTCCTCCGGAGCTTCCTGCAGAATGCACATAGATGCACATGTTTGGATGTGTGGCTGTATGAATTTGCATCAATGCTCGTTTTCGCTCAATTGCCATTTATGAACGTGTGTGCCTGCTCAATCCAAATAAATGTGAATGGGTGCAAATATGTGCAGAAATGTGAAGACAAATCAACTTAGCTATGAATGGGCAAAAATGTGCACCCACTTGAAGTAAACCACCATGTCCGGATGAGCCCTAGAACTGTTTTAACACACCTCCTTTGCAGCTGAGAACTTCAACATAAAATGAGTAAAAAGTCAACATAGAAGACAATGTGAACCACAACAAAGGCATGTCTATTGAGTTGATCCTAAGAGTACCGGCAGCAGGTGGAACAACTGTTGCTATTGCCATTCTGGAGGGCAGCGAGACATCTTCTGGGGGTGCCATGGTCTGCTTTCTCCTCTGGTGTGGCAAAGCCATAGCTCCAGATGGTGTGGGATCAGAAGGGAAGAAAGAATAGGGAATTTTATCAGACTAGCATCTAAAAACGCTATAATTCTGTGATTGAGGAAAGTGGAAACAAAGTGGCATGATTACAGTAATTATAACATGTCATTGTAATTGTGCAATACTACCACCATAGAATTATCACACAACCACCACTAGCGGTTTAAGAATGGGATTTCAGCTCATGTTATAGTAACCCTTGTTTTCACATTGCCTTCTAATGACAGAATATTAATGCCTCCTGCTGGTCAGTGGATGCACCTTTAAGAAACATTTTCTCTTGCTTCTGCAATTTTGCATAGGCGAGATTTTGCCTGTTCTCGCGAGAAGCTGCAACTTTGCTGTAAAACACTAAAAACAAACAAAGAACCAAAGAAATTCACAAATCAACACTTAAACATAGAAAGTTATCAAGAAAAGGTGACCGCTGATTAAAAGAGCATCTTGTAGCTCCTCTTCACGTTTCCTCCCGGAAGTTTAACTATGTGTTCTCATTGTGAAAGGGGAGGAAGAGGACCACCCATTCACACTGGAATCATGCAATTACAGTAGGACATGATTATCACATGCTTGCCAATACTGCAAAAAGAGCGACAATGCTGCCTGTCAATGAAAAGCTATGCCTAATTAACAGGTGGAGCACACATGGGAGGACAACGACGTTGTGCAATAATGGAAACCCTTGTGACACTATTGTGTCATAATTCCGCTATTTCAGCTTCATCTGATAAAGTCCTAAAAGGAAAGCTTGAGTGGAGGCCAGGGGGTGGTCATTTGGATTCCATCATCCCCCAAGGAAACAAGCCAGGGCAATTGACAGCCGTCCCTCAACTTACTCATCCCCCAGATAGGATGTAAAAAAAATACCTATTGCAGTCGTCCCTTCACATTCGCGGGGGTTAGGTTCCCCAGACGCCCGCGAATATGAAAATTCCATGAATAATGACTGCCCTCCCCCTCCCCCACCAAAGCAACCTCCGAGAGGCCCCATAGTCGCTTTCCCACACCTCCCTCCTCCCTTCCAAGGCTTTCACGGGGCCTCCGGAGACCCTGCCGAGGCCCTGTGGATGCCTCCCCAGCCCTTCTCCTCCCACCCTGGGCCTCTCCCCTCCCACCCTGGGCCTTCACGGGGCCTCCAGGAGGCCCCTAATCGTGGTTTTGGGAGGGCGGGGGGGGCCCTCCCAAAACCACGAATAATCAAAACTGCAAATGCTAAGTTCGCGAATGTGGAGGGGCAACTGTACTAGCTTGAAAATCATGTGATCTTTCCCTTTTCTAAGGAAGAGCTCCACATTACCCAGGAGCACAGCTGGCTCATAGACTTAAAACAAGAAGTGGTGTTATGTGTCTGGGTTCAGGTTTGTTTTCTTAAAAAGCACAAATTCAGGGTGGAGGATAGAGGGGAAATGGCAAGTGACCATCTTTGAACCCACCAAACACCACTCTAAGACCTATCTAAATATTTTCCCCCAAGATAGCAACCCAAACCAGGTCTCAGTGGGGAAAACTTTCTGAACAGCTTAGAGGCATTTATTGGGGAGAGGGAGAGAACTGGTGGTAGAAGAAAGATTAAGCATTCTCATTCTAGGGGTATCAATCCTTGACTGTTGCCCAGCTGTGGAAGAAAAAAATCATTCCTTTGCAGTATTCTCTCTGTATTTGAATGTCCCAAAGTGATGCAGAGGAACGAATCTGCATAGGAAACCTGTTTACTGTGCACATGGCTTTTTTTACACAGAATAATTGTGTGTTCCTGCAGGGCATAATGGGATTGGACTAGATGGCCCTTGTAGTCTCTTCCAACTCTATGATTCAATTTTTCAACCTGGAAACAAATAATAATGACTATTCTTTTTACCCCTACCTCATTCTATGAACTGGTTTTTACCTTAAAGGGGCCACAACTTTAGACTCTGCTTTTACCTTGTATCTTTCTTCCTTCTTCTGCATCTGATGCCACAGCCCAGAACATACAGCCCATGAGCCATAATGCACTTTGAATCCCACTTTCTTGCACTCTGAGTCCCACATCATTCCCCTGGAGCCTCCAATTATTTATTTTTTGGTGGGAGTCTAGATTAATTTTCTTCTAAGCTATGCAATACAGGTTGAGTTCCTTTATCCAAAATGTCTGCGACCAGAAGTGTTCTGGATTTCAGATTTTTTTTAAAGATTTTGGAATATTTGCACATACATAATGAGATATCTTGGGACAAGTCCACACTACACAAATAATCCAGTTTGAAACTGGATTATTTGCCATGGCCCCTTCCTATGGAATCCTTGGATTAGTAGTTTTGCAAGGTCTTTAGCTTTCTCTGCCAAAGAGTGTTGGTGCCTCGCCAAACTACAAATTCCAGGATTTCATAGGAAGGAGCCATGGCAAATAATCCAGTTTCAAACTGGATTATTTGTGTAGTGTGGATTTGGCCTTGGAGATAGGACCCAAGGCTAAACATGAAATTCATTTATATTTCATATACAATTTAGACACATACTGTAGACTGAGGGTAATTTTGTACACAAATTTTTTAATAATTTTGTGCATGAAACAAATTTTGTGTGCACGGAACTATCAAAAAGCAAAGGTGTCGCTATCTCAGCCACCCATGTGGACAATTTTGAATTTTGGAGTATTTCGGATTTCAGATTTCCGGGTGAGGGAGACTCCACCTGTAGCAGCAAAACGGGTGCAGCTCCACCTACTGGCCAAAATGGTCACGGGTTAGCCACACGGGGGTTCTAGAAAAGCTCTTTCCAAAGCTGTCACCCTCCTTGAAGCTGTTGCCTTTCCAGATGTCAACCATCCCACATGGGAATTAATTAATTAATTAGATTTATATCCCGCTTTTCTCCCAATACGAGACTCAAAGTGGTTTATGTTGTAGATTTAAATAGAATAGCTAAAACAATTTAGTAAATTAAAACAAATTGTTGTTTTTGTGAGCCTTCAAGTCATTTCCAACTTTTGGTAACCATAAGGCGAACCTATCATGGGGTTTTCTGGGCAAGACTTGTTCAGTGGGGGATTGCCTTTGCCTTCCTCTGAGGCTGAGAGAGTGTGACTTGCCCAAGGATATCTAGTGGGTTTCCATACCTAAGCAGGGATTTGAAACCTGGTCTCCAGAGTTGTAGTCCAACACTCAAACCACCATACCATGCTGGCTCTCATTAAATAAAGCGTAGGTACCCTGGCAGAATGCTATGCTCAACTAGTATTGAAGAGGATCTTGAGTGTGGCAATGATACTTACAAGAGATTATTCATACAGTGCCGACAAACCTTCTGAGGTGGTGTCAGGTTGGGTGGAAGAACAGGGGGCAGACTCTTGGCTTTCACTGGCAGGAGCATCTTTCCTATTGGGTAGTTCCCCCCACTTCTTGATGACATAGGTCACCAAATCAGCAGCTGCCTGTTGAAGGTCTTGGTTGGGGCTCTTCTGAAGTTTCTCCAGAGCTGAAATAACAGACAGGGATTAGTCAGTAGGTCAGTGCTTCAACAGTGGAAGACGGCAGCCTTTAGTCAATGGGGTGGTGAATGAGTCCTGGGTTTTAGTCTGAATTTTAAAAGGAGATACCCATGGAATGGGACCCTAACACCTACCAAAGGTTTACGCTCATTGGACATGTTGTCAGGGATGATGGGAGTTGTAGCTCTTCACCTCTGGCTCAAACTCACCACCTTGTTATGCAGCAGAGCCGACCAGCTTAGATCAGTGCTTAATGCTTTCCTTCAAAGCAGCAGAGTTTCAGAGAATAGGCTGAAGATCCTGACAAACTCTCCAAGCCTTCTCACTCTTCTCCAGGTGTCTCCAAAACATCTCCAGGATTCACTCAGGCAACTCAGTAGTTTTATATAAAACCTACTTTATTCTTCTATATAAATATACTATATGGTCAACAAATCACAATCTCTACACACTACTCCACAATATCTCCAAACTACTCCACCTCTACTCAACAACAATACATTGGCAAACATTGCAATTTTATAGCCATTGTTTATCACCACCCACTAGTTAGTTTCCCCAGTGGGTGTGTACTTCCATTCTGATTGGTCCACGTAGTTCCACCCATACTTAAGACCAACCCATGTATTTCAACATTTCACCTTGTACACTTAATGATTCTCAGGTGTTTCCATTCTGCATTCAGTACCTCTGTCCTTGGCTCTCAGGACTTCTAGATTACATTAGCAGTTTCACCTGTGTAGCTTCATAATTGCTCTTGCTTAGTCATTGTGACTTTCACATACATATTTTATTTCTTTCACTGTATGTCCCATGTTGCATTTTCCTTAACAATCCCCTCCAAAATAAAATATTGTATGTGTCTTACAATGTCATTCCAACCATTTGTGTCAGCCTTTCATGTTTTTCTACTGTCAATGCTTTTGTGAACACATCTGCTATGTTGTGTTGTGTTTCTATATATCTCAATTCTATTTCACCCTTCTGAACCATGTCTCACACGTTTTGATATCTTACACCAACATATTTTGTTCTGTTCTTCAAACTTTCAGTTTCAGCCATCGCTATGCATGACTGTGAATCTTCCAGAATTTCCACTGGTATCTTGTAACTTTCATTTAAATCATTTAGCAATTGCTTAATCCACTGTACCTCATTTACTATCTCATTCAAAGCAGCGAATTCTGCTTCCGTTGTGCTTAACACTACATTAGTTTGTTTTCTGCTTCTCCAAACTATTGGACTTTCACTATATTTAATTATCATTCCTGTAACTGACTTCTTGTCTCCTAATTCTGATGCAAATGAACTGTCTATATAACAATCTAGATCTGAACTACTGCTTCTTATAATCAATTTCCTATCTAAGGTTCCTTTCAAATATCTCAACAAATGTTTTACCGCTGTCCAGTCTTCAATTTTTGGATCATTAACCCTTCTAGACAATACATTTACAGCATAAGAAATGTCTGGTCTGGTGTGGCAAGATATGAATTGTAAAGATCCTATTATACTTCTGAAGAGAATCTTGTCCTCAAACGCTCTAGTTGTTTCCTCAGACACAAAACCAGTTGTCATTGGAGCTCTTACTATTTTTGCATTCTGTAATCCACACTTTTCAATCAATCTTTCAATTTTATTTCTCTGACTTAACAAACAATGTCCTTCTTCTGTCCATTCAACGCAAATACCTAAATAAGACTTCAATACACCTAAGTCCTTCAAAACAAACTTCTCAGACAATTCTCTTTTTACTGACTCAATTTCCTGTTTTGACTTTGCTGCTACGCACAAATCATCTACATAAATCACTAATACTATGTCTCCTTTTGTATAAACACAAGCATCTGCAATGCTCCTCTTGTAACCTAGCTTAACTAGCTCATCATTGATGCATAGATTCCACGCTCTGGCACTTTGTTTTAAACCATACAATGCTTTCTTTAATTTATATACTCTCTGACTACCATTTTCTTCGAAACCTTGTGGCTGTTCCATAAACATTTCTTCATCCAAAACCACATTCAAGTAAGCTGTCTCAAAATCAAAATGTTCTACAACTAAATTCCTTTTTACTGCTACAGCTAGAACCATTCTCAGACTTTCTGGCTTTGCAGTTGGAGAATATGTCTTATCATAGTTCTCATACTGCTGTTGTGCAAAACCCTTAGCCACTAACCTAGCTTTATATTTGATACTTCCATCTGGCATTTCTTTCCTTTTGTATACCCATTTACAACCAATTACTTACTTGTCTTTGGGTCTGTCAACAATTTCAAAAACATCTTTATTTACCAGGCAACCAAACTCATTATCCATTGCATCAAACCATCTTTCCTGTTCTTCACTAGAATAACTTTCCAATTCTTCAAAACTTTCAGGCTCTTCTACTGCTAAACAAGCTCTTGCCTTTGTCACAACAAACCTATCTGGAGGCTTTCTAACTCTATGACTACGCCTGGGAATAAAATCTGCTGTTCTGTCTCTTTCATCCTCAATTTCTCTACTAGGAGTTGTACTTCTATGACTAAATCTCTTGTCTTCAGTCATTCGAGTAGTAGTAGGCCTAGATGCTATCTCATCATCGGAAGAACTACCACTGCTGCTAGGTGATGCTTCCTGCTTAACTGAAACCCCTCCGTTTCCTGAGGTTGGTTCAGTTTGTGCTTCTGGCTCATTTGAACTCCCTAATCTCAAAAACACTTCTTTATTGGCATGCAGTTTGTCCCAACGAGCATGTCTCTCGAAATTTGCAGACCTAGAATACTGCACTTGTTTTCCATCCAAATGAAACTTGTAGCTATTTCCAGAATACCCCAAAAACCTAAGCCCTTTGCTTTTGGGTTCTCCTTTCCTCCTGAAACAAGCAGGTGTGTAAACATGAGCAAATTGTCCAAAACCCTTAAGTACTTGTAATTTGGCATTCTCCCATACAATACCCTGTAGGGAATGTCTTCAATTTCTGAATGATACAATCTGTTACTGATATGTATTGCAGTCAAAGTTGCTTCTGCCCAAAAACTATCTTTCACCCCTGCATCTGCCATCATACAAGCAGTAATTCTTTTTATATCTTGTATTTTCTTCTCTGCTAACCCATCCTCACTAGGACAAGCAGGGTTTGTAGTTTCATGCCTTATTCCCACCTTTTGAAACCAGTTGAACAATTGATTATTTAAAAATTCTCCTCCTCTATCAGTAATAATGGTGCCTACTCTGCTATCAAATTGTCTTTCCACCATTCTTACCCATGCTTTTAAACTTTGCCCAGCGCCAGATTTGTTTTTCATTATTCTCACAAATGCAAACCTTGTATACCTATCAACAATTACTAGGAAATACTTGCTTCCCCCTAAGGACAAGCAATTAGCTTGGGCGACATCTGCATGTACATACTGAAATGGTCTTTGAGCAATTCTTTTTGTTTTCTTAGTTACTGGAAAAGCTCTGACCTTTACCTGATGACATACCGTACAATCTAAGTGGTTTTTGCATTCGGTAACTTTTAAATCTGGACACATACTGATTAAATTCTTTAAACATTTGAAGCTCGCATGGCCAAATTTTCTGTGAAGCTCGTGTATGCAGTCTTTGTGGATTGGAATATTTTCTATGTTATTAGCTTCTTCAACCCTGTAGCTATCAATATTGTCCTCCAAATAATAAAGTTTGTCCTTTTTCAAACCTATGCCACGCAATTCCCCATTCAGTTTTATCTTACACATGTTCTTTTCAAAGATGACTGTGTAGTCTCTTTCTGTTAATCTGCTTACTGATAACAAATTATTTTCTAACTCCTTTACATGTAAGACATCATTAAAATTCTCTTTTAGCCCTGGAATGTACACAGTACCCATTTGATTTACAGTACTTAGCTCTTTCCCGTCAGCCAAAACTACAGCATTTACATTAGCTGATTTTCTATTACTTATTAAATTAATATCATTACACATCGAAGATGAGGCTCCTGAATCAACTAGCCATTTAGAATTTCCATTTTGTTTTTCCTTAATCATGGTTGCAAACCCCTTTTTATTACCACTGTCCCTCAAAAATGGAGGTCTGGATTGTTTTTGATACTGCCACGGCTGCCATCTGCTCTCTGATTGCTTGCGTCTCTCAGCTGCAAAATGTTTACAATGTCTCTGCAGATGACCAATCTTCTTACAATAAAAGCACCTCCATTGCTCCCTTGTAGAGGCTGCTTCCTCCTGTGTTCGCCAGTCAGGAGTTGTTTGTTGTTTTGGCACAGTCTTTAAGCTTGCTGAGTCACCCTGCTCAGACATTCTTCTCTGGTTTTCTTCCAGTATTCTGGCCACAATTAAGTCTCTATTAAGCTCAGCTTCTGGCAAGTTCTGCAAGCTGTTCGTTATGTTGTCCCACGAAGAGTCTAGCGATTCTACTAAAATGTAGCATTGCTGCTCTTTGCTAATTTGCACTCCCCTCAGTTCAGCTTGCACAAACAAATCTTGCATTATTTTTAAATGTTCTATCACACACTGCCCTTTAGCCATCTTTTGCCTGTATATTCTTTTAGACCATTGCATTTTTGCAAAAGCAGTTGAAGGAGTGTGTAATCTCTGCAAGGTATCCCACACATCCTTGGCGGACGTTTTATCTCTGACGTCATTAATTAAGTCTTCTTCAAGCATGAGATAAAGATAGGCTTTTGCTTTACTATCTCTCTCTTGAGTGGCTTCATCAGCATCGGCTGCCATCCCTGTTTCAACTGTTGACCACAGACCTTCCTTTACTAGTAGAGATTAGGCATAAATCTTCCAGGTAGAGTAGTTGTTTCTATTTAATTTACTAAACTTTAGAATTTCCATCTTGATTTGTGCAGTGACTCAATTTGACACAGTCCTTCTGAGTATGCACAGCCGACCCGTCTGGGCTTAAGCAAAACACAAAATGATTTACTTCCGAGGCTTATCAGTGCAGCACAAACAGCTTGCTCTGATCTATCATCCACAAAGCTTTCTTCCACTCTCTGGAACTTTCAGCTTCTGTGGATGCTGGGTGCTCTAGTAACTGGGCCCATAAACCTTGTCAGGGATGATGGGAGTTGTAGCTCTTCACCTCTGGCTCAAACTCACCACCTTGTTATGCAGCAGAGCCGACCAGCTTAGATCAGTGCTTAATGCTTTCCCCCAAAGCAGCAGAGTTTCAGAGAATAGGCTGAAGATCCTGACAAACTCTCCAAGCCTTCACACTCTTCTCCAGGTGTCTCCAAAACGTCTCCAGGATTCACTCAGGCAACTCAGTAGTTTTATATAAAACCTACTTTATTCTTCTATATAAATATACTATATGGTCAACAAATCACAATCTCTACACACTACTCCACAATATCTCCAAACTACACCACCTCTACTCAACAACAATACATTGGCAAACATTGCAATTTTATAGCCATTGTTTATCACCACCCACTAGTTAGTTTCCACCCAGTGGGTGTGTACTTCCATTCTGATTGGTCCACGTAGTTCCATCCATACTTAAGACCAACCCATGTATTTCAACATTTCACCTTGTACACTTAATGATTCTCAGGTGTTTCCATTCTGCATTCAGTACCTCTGTCCTTGGCTCTCAGGACTTCTAGATTACATTAGCAGTTTCACCTGTGTAGCTTCATAATTGCTCTTGCTTAGTCATTGTGACTTTCACATACATATTTTATTTCTTTCACTGTATGTCCCATGTAGCATTTTCCTTAACACATGTCCTCAAAGTTCAGACTAAAAGCTGGAGCAGGTTGATTACTCTACTGGTTTCAGAGCAATCAGCCTCTACTGCTTTTCAAGTACACCCCCCTCTGCCCACAGTGTCCATGGAACCAATATCCATGGGTTCAGTTATCTGCAGCTAAAAAAATTAGGGACACATATCATAGAATCATAGAATCACAGAATTGCAGAGTTGGAAGAGACCACGAGGGCCATCCAGTCCAACCCCATTCTGCCACGAAGGAAATTACGATCAAAGCATCTCCGACAGATGGCCATCCAGCCTCTGTTTAAAGACCTCCAAGGAAGGAGACCCCACCATGCTCTGAGGGAGTGTGTTCCACTGCCTAACAGCTCTGACTGTCAAAGTATTCCTCCAAATGTTGAGGTGGAATCTCTGTTCCTGGAGCTTGCATCCATTGCTCCGTGTTCCAGTCTGTGGAGCAGCAGAAAACAAGCCTGCTCCATCCTCAATGTGACACCCCTTCAAATACTTAAATAGGGCTATCATATCACCTCTTAACCGTCTTTTTTCCAGGCTAAACATACCCAGCTCCCTAAGTCTCTCCTCATAAGGCATCATTTCCAGACCTTTCACCATTTTAGTTGCCCTCCTCTGGACATGCTCCAATTTGTCAATATCCTTTTTGTATTGTGGTGCCCAGAACTGGACACAATACTCCAGGTGAGGTCTAACCAAGGCAGAATAGAGTGGCACTATTACTTCCCTTGATCTAGACACAATACTTCGATTGATACAGCCCAAAATCGCATTGGCCTTTTTAGCTGCCGCATCACACTGTTGACTCACATTCAACTTGTGGTCTACTAGGACTCCTAGATCCGTTTCGCACGTAGTCTCATTCAGCCAGGTCTCCCCCATCCTATATCTATGCATTTCATTTTTTCGCCCTAAGTGCAGTACCTTACATTTCTCTGTATTGAATTTCATTTTGTTAGGTTTGGCCCAGCTCTCCAGTTTATCCAGGTCATGGTTGCCTTGACTGATGACCTGCGTCTAAGCATTGACAGGGGTAGTGTGACCCTGTTGGTGCTTTTAGACATCTCAGCGGCTTTCGATACGATAGATCATAGCATCCTCTTGGATCGCTTGAGGGGATTAGGAATCGGAGGCACTGCGCTCCAGTGGTCCAGTCCTTCCTCTCGGGCAGGTCCCAGAGGGTGTTGCTCGGGGACAGCTGCTCCAGCAGAAAGGAGCTTACTTGTGGTGTTCCACAGGGCGCCATCCTGTCCCCGATGCTGTTTAACATTTA
Organism: Gambelia wislizenii; assembly: GCA_030847615.1. Lineage (NCBI taxonomy): Eukaryota > Metazoa > Chordata > Lepidosauria > Squamata > Crotaphytidae > Gambelia > Gambelia wislizenii. The sequence continues at coordinate 493,539,790 of JAUMIR010000001.1, read as the reverse complement.
TATGAAGCCGCTGGGTGAGATTATTCGCAGTTATGGGGCTGGGTGTTATCAGTACGCTGATGACACCCAGATCTATTTCTCCTTGTCCCAATCATCGGCCTCGAATTCCGATGGCGTCTCTCCTCTTAATGATTGTCTTAAGGCAGTAATGGGCTGCATGAGGAAAAACAGATTGAGATTAAATCCAGATAAAATGGAGGTGCTCACGGTAGCGGCCCCCAAACCAGGAGTTGGGTTGCAACCTCCAGTCCTGGACGGGGTCACGCTCTCCGTTAAGGACTGTGTTTGCAGTCTGGGGGTGCTCCTTGATTCATCGCTTCAGATGACAAGTCAGGTGAATGCGACAGTCAGGAGCGCCTGTTATCAGCTTCGGCTGATACGCCAGCTGCGCCATTTCCTGGAAGTAAGGGACCTCGAGACTGTGGTGCACGCACTGGTAACCTCCCGTCTAGATTTCTGCAATGCGCTCTACATGGGGCTGCCCTCATGCTTGGTCCAGAAACTTCAGTTGGTACAAAATATGGCAGCCAGAGTGGTCTCGGGAACATCTCGGAGAGACCATATAACTCCAGTATTAAAATCTCTCCACTGGCTGCCAATCAGTTTCCGGGCCCAGTATAAGGTGCTGGTTATTACCTTTAAAGCCCTAAATGGCTTGGGTCCAACTTACCTCCGGAACCGCCTCCTCCCATACAATCCTCCCCGCGCACTCCGGTCCTCTGGGAGGAATTTGCTTCAGCCACAAAAATCTAGACTGTCTGCAACCTCCCAGAGGGCCTTTTCGGTAATTGCCCCCAAATTGTGGAATGACCTGCTGAATGAGATCCGTCAGATAACAAGCCTGAGTGGCTTTAAAAAAGCACTAAAGACGGATCTCTTTCGGCAGGCCTTTCCTAATTAGATCCCGGCCTCAGGGGATCCTGGCCTCTTCTAGGCTGCTGGCCATTTATTATATTTTATTGTATTTATAGTTTTAAACGTGATTTTAGATTAGTTGTTTTTAATTTATATTTGTTTAATGTTTTTTTTATGGGGGAGGGTGGGAGTGGGGGTGTTTAGGGATTTTATTTGTATTGTATTTTAAATTTTGTAAGCCGCCCCGATTGTTTTAACAGAGGGGCGGGGTATAAATAAATTTTATTATTATTATTATTATTAGGTCATTTTGAATTTTGATCCTGTCCTCCAGGGTATTAGCTACTCCTCCTAATTTGGTGTCATCTGCAAATTTGGTAAGTATGCCCCTAATTCCCTCATCCAAGTCATTGATAAAGATGTTGAATAGCACTGGGCCCAGGACAGAACCCTGTGGCACCCCACTGGTCACATCTTTCAAAGACGAAAAGCAGCCACTGCTGAGCACCCTTGGGTTTGGCCGGTCAACCAATTACAAATCCATTGAACTGTTAACTTGTCTAGCCCACATTTTACAAGCTTGTTTGCAAGAATGTCATGGGGAACCTTGTCAAAGGCCTTACTGAAATCAAGGTATGCGATGTCCACAGCGTTCCCTTCATCTACCAAGCTGGTAATTTTATCAAAAAAAGAGATCAGATTAGTCTGGCATGACTTGTTACTCTGAAACCCATGTTGACTTTTTGTGATTATGGTATTGCCTTCTAAATGTTCACAGACTCTCTGTTTAATGATCTGCTCTAGAATCTTCCCTGGTATTGATGCCAGACTAACTGAACGATAATAGTTGGGATCTTCTTTTTTCCCCTTTTTGAAGATAGGGACCACGTTTGCCCTCTTCCAGTCTGCTGGGACTTCTCCTGTTCTCCAGGAGTTCTCAAAGATTATTGCCAATGGCTCTGAGATTATATTTGCCAGCTCTTTTAATACTCTTGGACGGAGTTCATCTGGTCCTGGAGATTTAAATTCATTTAGATTAAAAAGGTATTCCTGTACTACCTCTTTGCTTATTCTGTGCTGGATTTCCCCTATTGTGTCCTCTGTTCCTTTATCCTCAGGTTGGTCCCTCTTTTCCTTTTCTGAAAATACTGAGGCAAAGAAGGTGTTGAGTAATTCTCCCTGTTCTCTGTCCCCTGTTAGCATTTTGCCATCTTCTCCGCATAGTGGCCCTACCATTTCCTTCTTCCTCCTTTTGCTGCAGACATACCCCAAAAAACCCTTTGTATTGTTCTTAACCTGTCTAGCAAGCCTGAGCTCATTCTGCACTTTAGCTTTTCTGACTATACTCCTACATGTGTTCGCTATCTGTTTGAATTCTTCTTTGGTGATTTCCCCCTTTTTCCATTTCCTATACATGTTCTGTTTAAAACTTAGCTCTGTTGAAATTTCTTTAGTCATCCATCCTGGTTTCTTGAGACACCTCCCATTTTTCTTCCTCAATGGTACTGTTTGAAATTGTGCATTCAGTATCTTCCTTTTGAGAAAGTTCCACCCGTCTTGAGGTCTCTTCTCTTTTAGTATTCCTGACCATGGGATCACCCCCAGTATTTCCCTGAGTTTATTGAAATCAGCTCTCCTAAAGTCAAGAATGCGTGTCTGATTATGCCTGGCTTCTCCTTTCCATTCTATAACAAATTCCAGGAGAACAGGATCACTCTCACCTAAGGATCCCACCACTTGCACCCCATTCACCAGGTCATCCCTGTTGGTTAGGATCAGATCTTAAAAAGCTGACCCCCTTGTTGCCTTTTCCACCTTTTGGACCATGAAATTGTCTTCCAGGCAAGTAAGGAATTTGCTAGACCTTGAAATTTTGGTTGAGTTAGATTGCCAGCAAATATCAGGATAGTTGAAGTCACCCATCACTACTACATCTCTCCTTTCTGCATGTGTGTTCATCTGTTCTAGAAAGGCATCATCCAGTTCCTCCATCTGACTTGGGGGTCTGTAGTAGAGTCCCACAATAACATCCATGTTGTTTCCCTCCCCTTTAATTTTTATCCAGATGCTCTCCACCTGGCTTCCAGTATTGATGTCATGGATCTCTTCACTGGTGTAAACATCCCTGACATATAATGCTGTTCCTCCTCCTTTCCTATTTGGCCTGTTTCTCCTATAAAGGTTATACCCCTCTATTCCTACATTCCAATCATGTGACTTATCCCACCAGGTTTCAGTAATGCCTATTATATCATATTTGCTTTGTTGTGCTAGGAGTTCAAGTTCATCTTCCTTATTTCCCATGCTCTGTGCATTAGTGTAGAGACATCTAAGACCATGTGTTCCCTTTACTTGCTGCCTGTGCAAGTATTTTTGCCTCCCACTGTTGGGTCCTTGCACTGTTTGCCTTGTTCCCTCTATGACAGTTTGACTATTTTCTCCAGCCCTTTTGCCTTCTAGAATACTGTCTCGCTCCCCCATTTGACTCAGTTTAAAGCCCCCCTGATCAAATTCTTGAGACTGTTGGCAAAAACATTTCTGCCAGCTGTCGTGAGATGCACCCCATCCCTTGCCAGAAGTCCCCCTTCATGAAACCGCAGCCCCTGATCCAAGAATCCAAATCGTTCTTGGTGACACCATCTACGGAGCCAGTTGTTTACGTCGGCTATTTTCCTCTCCCTTCCTGGACCATGCCTTTCAACTGGCAGAAGAGATGGCAACCTGTGCTTCCATTTCTTTCAGCTTCCTCCCCAGAGCCTCATAATCTCTTCTGATCTTGGGAAAGCTGTGCCTTGCAGTATCATTGGTTCTCACATGGACCAAAAGGAAGGGGTAATAATCAGTAGGCTTGACGAGTCTTGTCAGCCGCTCCGTCACATCACAGATCTTTGCCCCAGGGAGACAGCACAACTCCCGAGACATCTTGTCAGGCCCACAAACCACTGCTGGAAAATACCTAGAGAGGTGTCCTCTCTAGGAATTGCTAGGTCCTCCAATGCAACTCTTTGTACCAGAAGTCCTTTGTTTTAATAGGGTTCGCTATTATCCACAGTTTCATTTATTAATGGTAAGTCTGATAATGTATCCCCTGTGGATACTGGGGGAGGCAGCAAGCTATAGCATTAAATTATCTCATGTTTTATCATCAGAGGTTAGGCGGAGAAATAGTCACTGTCCCAAGGACATGCTCTTGGGCTTCATGGCCATGTGAGGAACTGAACCTAGATCTTCAGTCCAAATTGTATTCTCTGTCCACTGCATTACAGTGCCATCCCTGCCACCCAACCATAGATTAATTCTGGATAACCCATGATGAGCTCTGCCAATAAAACCTTCTTCTAGAATTTCTGCCAGACATTTTCATATCAGAAAGAACATCTGCACTGTGTGGCTCAATTCTTTTGAGCCTCAAGTGTTTTGCTTTGCTATTATGAGTGTGTGATAATGGCTCGTGCTGGAGAGCAAGTGGAGAAGAAGTATTTATCATATGAATGAGCATTCTGGCTGAGGTAGCTTTTTACACTCATGCAACAAAGAAGCCTTAAGTCTCAGGCAGGAAGAAGGATCAAGTCTGTGTCTATGTTCTCAACAAGTCTCTCCTTGCATAGTTAGACCCCAGGAGGAAAAATTCATGAAAAGCAGTGTTTTACTAGGTCTAGCAATTAGAGCTGCTGCTCTCCTTGGAAATTATACACAGGTGCAGCTTTTGGAAAAGTTCCTTTTGTTGATCTACAAGCCCCAGAATTGCCCAGACAGCATGCCTGCTGGGCAATTCTGGGGCTTGTAGATTAAAAAAAAAAAGAGAGAGGAACTTTTCCAAACTCTGTACAGATGCATTTTTGAAAATCACTTACCTCTCAGCAGAAGTTGCCAAGTTGCTTCATCTAGATCTGTGAGCTGCATGCTTTCCAGCATAACTCCTGAGGAAAGAGGAAAGTTAAGCAAGGAAAAGGTCAGATGCTCAAGTGAGCTTCCCCAGAGAATTGTTACAAGAAGACTTTGAAGGGAAAGGATGAGTGCTGCTTCCAGGTTCTGCTTGAGAGCTTTTCAGAAGCATCCATGTGATCACACTTGGAGGAAGAATGCTGGGCTTTGAAGACTCTAGGGAAGAATCATTGCTGAAAACAGGACTGGGTAGGAGAAATCATGACATTGCTGATAGAGGAGTTGGGATGAGGAGGTGCTGAGATTGTTGTTGTTGTTGTGTGCCTTCAAGTCATCTTATGGTGACAGTCCCCCCCCCCCAGGTGAACATATTACAAGGTTTTCTTGGCAGAATTTGTTCAAAGGGGGTTTGCCCTTGGCTTCCTCTGAGGCTGAGAGTGTGTGTCTTGCCCAAGGTCAGCCAGTGGGTTTCCATGGCTGAACAGGGATTCAAACCCTGGTCTCTCAGTGCCCTAGTCCAATCCTCAAACCACTATACCACACTAGCTCTCTTAAAATAATACAGGTTGAGTATCCCTTGTCTGGAATTCCAAAATATTCCAAAATTGAAAATTGTCCACATGGGTGGCTGAGATAGTGACCCCTGTGCTTTCTGATGGTTCGATGTACACAAACCTTGTTTCATGGAAAAGGGAGGAAATCACCAAAGAAGAATTCAAACAGATAGCGAACACGTGTAGGAGTAAAGTCAGAAAAGCTAAAGCACAGAATGAGCTCAGGCTTGCTAGGGAGGTTAAGAACAATAAAAAGGGTTTTTTTGGGTATGTCCGCAGCAAAAGGAGGAAGCAGGAAATGATAGGGCCACTACGTGGAGAAGATGGCAAAATGCTAACAGGGGACAGAGAAAAGGCAGAATTACTCAACACCTTCTTTGCCTCAGTGTTTTCAGAAAAGGAAAAGGAGGACCAACCTGAGGAAAATGGAACAGAGGACACAATAGGGGAAATCCAGCTGAAAATAAGTAAAGAGGTGGTACAGGAATACCTTCTTAATCTAAATGAATTTAAATCTCCAGGACCAGATGAACTACATCCAAGAGTATTAAAAGAGCTGGCAAATATAATCTCAGAGCCATTGGCAATAATATTTGAGAACTCCTGGAGAACAGGAGAAGTCCCAGCAGACTGGAGGAGGGCAAACGTTGTTCCCATCTTCAAAAAGGGGAAAAAAGAGGATCCCAACAACTATCGTCCAGTTAGTCTGACATCAATACCAGGGAAGATTCTAGAACAGATAATTAAACAGAGAGTCTGTGAACATTTAGAAGGCAATGCCATAATCACAAAAAGTCAGCATGGGTTTCAGAGGAACAAGTCATGCCAGACTAATCTGATCTCTTTTTTTGATAAAGTTACCAGCTTGGTAGATGAAGGGAATGCTGTGGACATTGCATACCTTGATTTCAGTAAGGCCTTTGACAAGGTTCCCCATGACATTCTTGCAAACAAGCTTGTAGAATGTGGGCTAGACAAGTTAACTGTTCAATGGATTTGTAATTGGTTGACCGGCCGAACCCAAAGGGTGCTCAGCAGTGGCTCCTCTTCGTCTTGGAAAGATGTGACCAGTGGGGTGCCACAGGGTTCTGTCCTGGGCCCAGTGCTATTCAACATCTTTATCAATGACTTAGATGAGGGAATTAGGGGCATACTTATCAAATTTGCAGATGACACCAAATTGGGAGGAGTAGCTAATACCCTAGAGGACAGGATCAAAATTCAGAATGACCTGGATAGACTGGAGAGCTGGGCCAAAGCTAACAAATTGAAATTCAATACGGAGAAATGTAAAGTACTGCATTTAGGGCGGAAAAATGAAATGCATAAATATAGGATGGGAGAGACCTGGCTGAATGAGACTATGTGCGAAAGGGATCTAGGAGTCCTAGTAGACCACAAGTTGAACATGAGCCAACAGTGTGATGCGGCAGCTAAAAAGGCCAATGCAATTTTGGGCTGTATCAATAGAAGTATAGTGTCTAGATCAAGGGAAGTAATAGTGCCGCTCTATTCTGCCTTGGTCAGACCTCACTTAGAATACTGTGTCCAGTTCTGGGCACCACAATTCAGAAAGGATATTGACAAATTGGAGCGTGTCCAGAGAAGGGCAACTAAAATGGTGAAAGGTCTGGAAACCATGCCTTATGAGGAGAGACTTAGGGAGCTGGGTATGTTTAGCCTAGAAAAAAGACGGTTTAGAGGCGATATGATAGCCCTGTTTAAGTATTTGAAGGGATGTCACACTGAGGATGGAGCAGGCTTGTTTTCTGCTGCTCCAGAGACTGGAACACGGAGCAATGGGTGCAAGCTCCAGGAACAGAGATTCCACCTCAACATGAGGAGGAACTTTTTGACAGTCAGAGCTGTTCGGCAGTGGAACACACTCCCTCGGAGCGTGGTGGGGTCTCCTTCCTTGGAGGTCTTTAAACAGAGGCTGGATGGCCATCTGTCGGGGATGCTTTGATTGTGATTTCCTGCGTGGCAGGGGGTTGGACTGGATGGCCCTCGTGGTCTCTTCCAACTCTGCAATTCTATGATTCTATGATTCTATGATTCTATGCACAAAATTATTACAAATATGGTGTATAAAGTTACCTTCGGGCTATGTGTATAAGATGTATATGAAACATAAATTAATTTCATATTTAGATTTGGGTCACAACTTCAAAATATCTCATTATGTAGATGTAAGTATTCCAAAATCCCAAATATTCCAAAATCTAAAATACCTCTGGTCCCAAGCATTTCAGATAAGGGAGACTCAACCTGTAATAATAACTCCTAATTAAAATCATAGAATAACAGAGTTGGAAGAGACCACAAGTGCCATCTAGTCCAACCCCCTGCCTTGCAGGAATACCCAATCAAAGCACTCCTGACAGATAGCCATCCAGTCTCTGCTTTAAAACCTCCAAAGAAGGAGATTCCACCACACTCTGAGGCAGTGCATTCCAATGATGGACAGCTCTTACTGTCAGGAAGTTCTTCGTAATGTTTAGGTGGAAGAATTTCTTCAATGGCCAGTTAAAAGACCTTCTGCAATGGCCAGTTAACAGTCAAAGGCCTAGGTATATAACAAGGACTTTGTCTGCTAGTGGAAAATAGTGGAGAGATGAGCCTAGCATCCCGTGGGAGGGGATTGTACTTAGCTCTCTCTCATATCTCTCAGATTGTACTTAGCTCTCTCTCAACTCCGGTACCTGTGTGATGATGATACCAACTGAAGGGTGGCAACAATGTAAGTACTGTGAAAGCAATAGCAAAATAGTGATAATTTAGTACACTACAGATGGACAGTTTCAGAGGATGCTCAACTACATAGGAATTTTGACAATCTAATTTTGCCTGATTATTTTGGGGTAGCTCACCCCATGAGGCAAATCCTAGGGTGGGGGGTTAGCTCCCATGTGTGTCTCCCCCCCCCCCCGTTCCAGGATCATGGGTCAAAGCAGAAGTCTTGTTTTTGAGAACATTTTCCAGAAATTTGAAAGCTGCTCAAACTCCCTTAAGACTTGCCTTGGGGGCTGAGCCCCCCCACAATAACCAAGCAAAATTGGACCATCAAGACTCCTGTGTAGTTGAGTGCCATCAGAAATTATCCACCAGAAATGTACTAAATGATCATTATTTTGCTACTGCTTTCATAGTACTCTTCCCAAAACACGTATCTCTCCCTGTCTGTTGATTTGCTGTTGAGGTCCAGGAGATGTTCCAAACAGCCTTTCAGATCCTTCCAGTTTCTTGTCTTTCTTCCTACCTGACAATTCCAGTGCTCTTGTTTGCAGCTCTTCCCAGTCACTTTGGAAATACACCACTGTCTTTCTCAGCAGCTCACCCCTCAGCTCTGGGTTAGCTTTTACCTATAATATACCAAACATAACATTCTCTTGAAATTTGCTAGGGTGCCAAAATTCAAGACCAAGGTGCCGTTTACACGATGAAAATGTCCCGGGAAGAATTTGTGTCGATCCCTGGCAGTTTACACGTACATGGGGTCGGGTACGTTATTTTCAGAAGTGGGGGCACCTTTTATTCCTCAACCTGCGGGACTTCCAGTCCCTCGGGTTGTGCCAGTTTTTCAAAAAGTCACTGGAGGATTCGGAAAATCGGAAATGTAAACAGCCTGGGACAAAATATCTCAGTACTAGGGGAAGACCAGAAATGGTGACTGGGGGTGGGCTTAGAGATAAGCGACCAGAAAAGGAGGGGTCAGTCACTCGTTCAACAAATCCAGCCTCACCAGCTGAAAATAAAGGCATCCCTTCCAGCTGCACGCAGGTTGGTGTGTGTATGCGCGTGTGTACTCAATCACCTTTTTAAATGGATTTCTACACTGTAAACCCTTCAGCATTAACCTCTTCCTCAACTGCATGTTACAAAGAGATTGTGGTGGGCAGAGAGTCGTCCATTCATTCCCTGCCTGGATCCCCTCTGAGCGAATGAACACACTTTCATTCCTCCCCCAAACAAGGCAGAGTAAAAAAATGCCAGCCAAAATGCCTTGTGTGACACTGGCTTGAAATCTTCACTCTGCAGTTCCCTTTGCATTAAGCGTCAAGATTTTAAAAGAAATCCAAAGCCTCTCATCCCCACCCCCTCCAACTTGGCTTGATTTCAAAAGGAAGGACATGGTTTAATTGCTCCTCCATCTGAGCGAAAGATCACAGTCTTGGTCTTTCAAAATGCCTTCTGCCTCTGCTTAAAGGGTTAACATTTTTAAGAGACAGGACAAACACAAGCGTCTGCCCCCTCTCCCCACCCCCAGCCAGCCAATAGCATGGCTCGTGGCACAGAACTCTAAAGGAAGTGTGTCACTGAGGTTGTGAAAACACAAGTAATCGCATCCTTGATTGACAGCCAAAAAAATATATCCCGGTAAGCTAAATATGTGTAAACAGCAAAAGCACGGGATATAAGAGTGCGGGACCAATAAAAACTTTTGTCATGTAAATATCAATCACGGGATCTTCCAGGATTTCCTAAAGAGTGACAAAAATCATATAAACAGAGAGGGATAGATATGGGATCAGGAAGTCACAGTAAGCCCCACGACAATTTTTGTTGTGTAACTAGCACCCAAGAAACATGATGCAACAACAGGGTTAATTTTTAAAAAGCCATGGGCAGTGTGCTCTCTGATTTTTTTAAAATAACCAATTTTCTTGCTGTCATTGTTATTCCTGTACAGAGCAATGCACATGACATAGAAAGAACAGTATGTACCTTAAATACATTTTTCCTATCTCCTTGTTATGATGAGATTTCAGTGTGGGTGGATAACTCGGGACTATTCTAGTCTCCAAAGTCCAGTAAATAAAGGATGGTTGATTGTTATTGGGGCAGTGAATCCCTTCCGTGTTTTAGTCTGAACTTTAAATGAGCCATCCAAGGTTGTGAATGTACTAAGGTGGATAGGGTTCAGTGCCTTGGATACAGGGATCCTCTCCAGTTTTCAGTCTCACAACTCTACACGGGGTTTTCTTGACAAGAGTTATTTAGAGGTTTACATTGCCTTCCTCTGAGGCTGAGAGAGTATGATTTGCCCATGGTCACCCAGTGAGTTTCCATGGCTGAGAAGGGATTAGAACCCTCGTCTCCCAGCATCCTTGTCCAACACTCAAACAATATCACTCTGGTTCTCCAAGATATCTTATTGTACATTTAAAAAATTAAATAAACAGCTTAAAGGCACACAGTCAAAAGGGTTCACAACACATTTAAGATGTAACAACAACAACAACAACAAAAACCAAACACACAGGATAAAATCCAGCACTTTCAGCATTATGGATCATTTGAAGAAATGGTAACTAATTGTGGGGGGTATTTCCTTGCTCCTGGATACTGTAGGAGCTGGGTTCAACTTCTTGTGGATGGGAGGCACCAGAGTCTGGAAAACTTAAACTTTTGGACTACAGATCCTGCAAGGAGAATTCTTGCTAGAGGATTCTGGGAACAGTAGTCCAAAAAGTGACTTTTCCAGACTCTCAGTTGGGGCATAGCTTGATGGTAGATTTGCTTTGTAAACTTAAAAAAAAATGACCTAGACCCTAGAGGGACCTGTGGACTTGATGGAAGTTAGAAAATTGATCCCTCTCCCCACAAAATTTGGAGTTGAAACAAAAAAAGGACTCCCCCCCCGACCTTTGGACCTCACTCCACATAAAGGAGCTTCACGTTAGTACAGAATCTAAAAGTAGAGGAAACATGAGGTTGTGGAGTACTTATTTCTTTAAAAGGTTTGCTGAATTATTCTTTTTTTCTTTTATGTCAGGAGTGCATTGCTTGTGGTAGATGGCAATTTTCACCAGCCCTAGCCAGCAGAGCCAATGGTGAGGGAAGGCAGGGGCTAAAGTCCAAAAAATGCCCCACCTCCATCCTAAATAGGTTACTGGAGGTTAGACATTGGCTTTGGGGAGAGAGATACCTGGCCACTTGTGGTCTAACCAATCATCAGTATCCATCCTTCCTCCACCTTTTTTCCTGCTGCAATTACACTGAATTTATCTTCTGTTAACTCAATATGTTCTATCTATCTATCTATCTATCTATCTATCTATCTATCTATCTATCTATCTATCTCACCAGTTGTATGCATATATGGCCTTGAAGATTTGGGAGGTTCAAGTTGGTAACATGGTAAAGTTCTTCAATATAGACTCTTAGCTTCTTCTTTGCCAAAAATCTCACACAGTTCAGAAAAGCAGTTCTGCAGGCCTAAAAAAACCAGGGACAGTACTGTTTCAGAAGGTACTAGAAACCCCTTGCAAAGAATAAACAAGAGGCAGGGCTACAAAATGCAGTCGGACCCACATGGAACCACCATCCACAGTATACCATTCTCTGAAGATGCCAGCCACAGATGCAGGTGAAATGTCAGAAAGAAACTATTCTAGAACATGGCTTCACAGCTCAGGAAAAAAACAAGGAAAATCTATGGAGGCCGGCTGTGAAAGCCTTCAACTTCACAATATCCACAGTTTCAGTTATCCACAGGACATAAAATAGGGACACGTACAGTACCACTGGAAAACACCTAGAGAGGCATCTAGGTTACCCCTGAATATATTTCCCAGAAGGTGGAAGAAGCAAGAAGGGGCTCAATTACCTTGGACCTGATTCTCACTAAAAGGAGAATTGCTGGTCAATGGTGTGGAGGCAGTTTTGGAGGAAGGGGCAATGCTGGTCAATGGTGTGGTCGCCAATCTTTGGAGGAAGGGGCAAGCCAATGATGCATGTGCAAGCACAGTCGGCAGCTTTCTCAGCTCCCAACAGGTCTTACCTCAGAGACCTTGGAGCTGGGGTCACGTTGGTGAATGAGGAGCGGCACCAAACTCTTCTTGACCTGCTCAGCAAAAAATCTTCTGTATCTGAGCTTTGTCCAGTCAGCCAGGACACCAAAGAGCTGTAGTGCAGCCTTACGAAGATCAGCATTGTCCTATGGCCAAGGAAGCCAACCATTTCTCATCATCATCATCATCATCATCATTGAATCACAGAATTGTAGAGTTGGAAGAGACCACAAGGGCCATCCCGTCCAACCCCCTGCTATGCAGGATCATCATCGTCGTCAGACAGGTAGGCTATTATTATTATTTCTTACCCACCTCTCCCTATGGATTGAGGTAGGGAACAACAAATTAACATATGAGTACCTGGCTTGTGGGGGCAATTAGCTAACACACACATTGGAAACTGCTTAATGCAGTGTAGATCTGAAAATTGCTATTGCTTAACAATTTGTAAGCCACTCTGACAGCCTTTGTGGCTGAAGAGCGGGGTATAAATACCTAATTAAAAACATATAAACATAACATTGGTTAAAATCACATATCAGTTAAAAACATATTATCAATTTTTTAAAAAACAAGTAAGACCAAGACATTTTAAAACAATCAAAACACACTTAAACATTCACAGTATAAAAATCATTTGGATAGGCCTGCTGGAAGAGACTGGTCTTTAAGGCTATTTTAAATTCAGACAAGCATATTCAGCATCTCTTCTGGCAGGCTGTTCTACAGTCTAGGTGTGGCTGAAGAAACAGCCCTCTGGGTGACAGTCCTAGCTGGCTGGAGCAAATGTCCCCCAACGGGGCTATGTGTACGAGGTGGATTATATAGGAGAAGGTTATCCCGTAGGTAACCTGGACCCAAACCATGTAGGGCTTTAAAGGTAATAACCAATACTTTGTAACTTGCCTGGAAACTAATTGGTAGCCAGCGGAGTGATTTTAATATGCAGGAAACTCATAGTAATAACAGAAAGTGAGACATTGAAAACAGTTCATCTTCCATGTGTTGTGTTAATTTGCCCTGGGTCATTCTGTCCGCTCCTTTTCTTTGGATGCCTACACTGTATTCCTAAATGCTCAAGTGAAGCAATAAATGAGTGCAATGCTAGACATTTGGGGAAAGAAGGAAAATTTCACTGGAGGGTAGAATTTTTTTCAAGGAGGGCAAGGCCCTCAATTTGTCCCCCTCTCCGTACCAAAACTCTTGGGAAAACAGGGAGGAATGAGGGTAAGTAATGACGGGTGAGTTCCTCATCAGTGGGGCAGTCAGTCCCCTCAGGGTATTAGTCCAAACTTTCAAAGTTATCCAAGGTGCTGAACTTTTTTGGGGAGGGGGGAAAGGATGAGTAGATTTCACACCTTAGATAGCGCCTTTACAGTTTGGAATAAAATCCAGAACCCACCGGCCACCAATGCACAAATGTCACACTCAGAATGGCTTTAGAAGAGGACCGTATAAATTCATGGAGGACATGGCCATTAATAGCTACTAGCCTGGATGGCTATATATATCATCTCAGGTGTTAGAGGTAATGTTCCTCTGTATTAGAAACATTCAAAACATTAAAAAAAATGCTGAAAACATGTTTTTCTTTCAATGTCAAGAAACCCCAAAGAGAAGAATCCTGAACTGGTGAGAACGTTCACAGTTCAAGACTTATTCTGCACACAGTTCAGGACTTTTTCTGCACAAAATTCACACCTGTTTGTTTGCTTGTTTTTTTTTTTTAAAGAAAACAGCATTTTCTGTGCAGGAAACAACATTTTAGGCATAGAAAATAGCATTTCTACACAGAAATATTCTTTCATGTCTAGTAAAAGCTGTTTCCTGTGCAGAAAATGCTATAATTTGAGAGTTATTCTGTACAAAATTCGCATATGATTGATGTGCACAGGAAACAACATTTTATACACAGGAAACAGTATTTTTTCCACAGAAAATAATATTTCAGTGTAGAAGGGGACTTTTTTTTTTGCACAGAAAATGCTGTTTTCTATGCAAAATAATTAAATGCAAATTTCAAAAAGAACCAGCCTCAAATTGCAAATAGGCTTTAAAAACGGCATGGATTTTGAAAATTTTCTCACATCAGGAAGAAAATTCCTAAAATTCCTCATTGTTTCCTTCAGGAAGAAACTTAGTGGAAAATTATATCCCATGTATATCATCGGGTGATCTGAGAATGCAAGATGGAGGATGCAATTGAACTCATCTCCTTTTTCTGGGGGGGGTGGTGTTCCTTTCTTTCTTAATATCATACCTTTCTTCCCAATTGAGGACTCAAGGCACCCCACAACAAAGATCAGAACATAATACAGCTAAAAACAAGAGTTACAAACCAACCTATAGCTAAAAGCTCATCCAAATAAAAAGGTTTTTGCCTCCTGAAGGAGAGCAGAGAGGGGCAGCCTAGCCTCCTGTGGGAGAGAATTCTACAACCTGGGAGCAGTCACCAAAAAGGTCCTCTCCCATGCCCTTAGCAAAAGTTCTCTGTGACAGTGGTCGGAACAAGAGAAAGCCCTCTCTGAAGGATCTTAAAATTCAGACAGGATGATATAGGGAGAGGTAATCTTTCCAAAGTGTATGGTGTTGTAGAGTGGGTCCTCTGTATCCATGGATTTTGTATCCATGGATCATTGCCACGTACTTTAAATGGTGGCACCCATACATAAAATGGTGGTGATCATTGATTTATTTAGGATGTTTCCTGCCATCTGTGTGTGTGTGGGGTTCCAGAACCAAACCAGCATGCATACGGAAAGCCTACTGCATAGGTTTAGCACTGAAGCAACTGATGGGCCCTTGTGTGAAGAGACTATTGGATTAGATAGGCCTAGATCTGATCCAACATGGCTCTTCTTTTGTTCTTATGACTACTTAAGAGCCACTTGGAGCTTGTCGGAGAGCTATCATAAAACGTGACTTCAGGGAATCCTTCACCCCACCCCAAACTGCATCTAAACAGAAAACGGCAATAAAAAGTGAGAAGGCAGAAAATATGGAAAAATCTTGAGTAGAGAAATGCAACAGGAGGTCTAATCTCTGCAAGGAGACTGCTAAGTAGAATTCAGCAGGGTGGAGAGGAGTTCTATCATCAGCTCACATCAGACAGGTAGGTTACAGTCTTCAGCGTGATGTCTTTAAAGAGAAAGCTCACATCCTTCTGTTTCAGCTGAGGAAGAACCAGGGCAAGCACCTCCAGACTCTCAAGGACCACCTTGGCATCATACAAAGCACCAAGGAGAATCGCCACAATGGTCTTCTTCTGTTTTTTCACCTGGGTAGACACAGGGGAAGCACCTGAGATGCTGGAGACTATCCACTTATCTCCCCTTCTCTTCCTCCTGTCCCACTCCATAGGCATCAAATGTGGGGATCTTTTAAATGCCCTCATAGTCCTGTGCAAGATTTTATTCATTTTATCTCCCCACCAGGCACTACCACTATGTATTAACTGCTGCCACTACAGACACCATGTCTGAACTCAGATTTTCCAATATTTAGCATTCTTGGAGGCTCGAGTGTGTAATCATCATCATCATCATCATCATCATCATCATCCTGCCCCTCTATGGAATGCAGTCAGGGCAGCTTACAACATTTAAAATATACATCCAAAACCCTCTCCTTAAAACACAATTAAATAATTAAAATTTAAAACATACTTAAAACAAATACTAAAAGTAAACAATAGACAGTGGCTGTAGTGAGGCCGGGACAAATTAGATTTTAGTGTGAAGTCGAAGGCTTTCGTGGCTGACATCCATAGATTTTCCTTGTGTTTTTTTTTCCCCCTGGGCTGTAAGGACGTGTTCTGGAATAGTTTCTTTCTGATGTTTCGCCTGCATCTGTGGCTGGCATCTTCAGAGAATAGTTGGGTAGGACTGTATGTGGAGGTTATACACTGTGAACCCCTGTTGGGGAGTATATGTAAATTTGTGTAATTGAATGGTTAGTTTCTGGGTATAGAAATGCAAGACTTGTTAGTGTCTGTTTGGCTAATGGTTGGTTGATGGGCCATTATCTCCTGGAAATCCCCTTGTCCCTGGGTGGAATTCCTTTGTAAAAATTAATATAAACTCCATATATCCAAACTGACACTAATCATCCTTGCATTTCTATACCCAAAAACTAACCATTCAATTACACAAATTTACATATACTCCCCTACAGGGGTTCACAGCATATAAACTCCACATACACTCCTACCCAACCATTCTCTGAAGATTCCAACACAGATGCAGGCAAAATGTCAGAAAAAAACTATTCCAGAACATGGCCTCACAGCCTGGAAAAGGAAAAAAACCCAAGGAAAATCTATGGACACCGGCCGCAAAAGCCTTTGACTTCACATTGAACGTCTCTATGGGGAGGAACTGTTCCAAGACACCCGGAGACTGGAGAAACTCCGGACCAAGAGAGCACATCTACTCTGTTCATTAACTTTCTTGTTATGATACAGAGACACAGAAACCATACCACACTTTCTCAAAGCAAAGAGGACATTAAAATCCCCCATGGCTCCATAACAGAATGGAAAAACAGAGCCATAACAGAATGGAAAAAACACTATTACGAGAGAGAATACACACCACCCACAAAGACTTGGCCAACACAGACAAAAAGCTATTATCATTCCACCTCAACATCAGTCAAAAAATGAACACCCAAGACTGGGACAATATTGACAACCTCACCTATGGAAAAAAGATATGGTGATTCACACTGAAAGGCAGAAACAAAAATTTGACAAATGCCACAAACACCAAGAGAAACCCCAGCTGGACACATCACAGACTATTATCAACCTAACAGAACAGCAACTGTCAAAAAAAGAAACATCCATCCTGTCCAAAGGAGGCAATTTTGCAGTTACCACCACCAGAATCCCAGTTGAAGATATCATCGCCCACATTAAATCTGCCCTCTACTGTCTCCTGGAGGAAGAGGCAGAAGAGATAAGAGGAGAAACAGCTAGGATCCTGAGGAAGGCAAAACCACCACCCAGCAACATAACCATAAAAGAAAGAAAAGCCATTAAGGATCTCAATGCAGACCCAGAAATCATTATTCTCCCAGCAAACAAAGGCAATGCCATAGTAATCATGGAAACAGAAAAACAGAGACAAAAAATAAGGGAACTCTTGGACCCTGCAACATACAGAAAACTCAAGCAAGATCAGACCAACAAAATCACCAGAAATACAAATACCTTGATCAAGAACTCATCAATTCAGCCAATCATACACCAGAATCTATGCAGATCTGAGGCTCTCCCACCAAGACTATATGGACTTCCCAAGATCCACAAGGATTCCATTCCACTCCGACCCATAGTGAGCGCCATTGGATCCCCCACGTATGACTTGGCCAAGTTTCTGGCCACAAAATTACAAACCCACATAGGGCAAACCCCTCACTACATCAAAGACTCAGCTCACTTCATAGAAAAAATCAACATCAAACTGAAACCAGGAAACAGACTGATCAGCTCTAATGTGGTCTCCTTGTTCACCAAAGTCCCCATTATGGACACCATGGCACTCATACAACAAATATTTCCTGAGGACATCACAGCCTTGTTCAAACATTGCCTCACCACAAGCTACTTCCAGTGGGATAACGAATTCTACAAACAAGATAGATGGGGTAGCCATGGGCAGCCCCCTGAGCCCAGTGATAGCAAACTTTTACATGGAACATTTTGAAAAGCAAGCCCTGGAAACAGCACCAAAAAAGCCCACAACATGGTTCCGATATGTGGACGACACTTTCACCATTTGGAACCACGGAGAAGAAGATTTGGTCTCATTCCTGAACCAACTGAACAGCATCCACCCAAATATCCAATTCACGATGGAAAAAGAAAAGTAAGGAACATTGCCATTCTTGGATGTCCTAGTCATCCGCAAACCAAACCAACAGTTAGGCCACAAGGTATACAGGAAAACCCCACATACGGATATATACCTACACAAGAACTCCAATCATCACCCAGGACAAAAAAGAAGCACAATAAAAACATTGGTAGACCGTACAAAAAGGATCTGCAAACCCCACTATCTGGAGGACGAACTGAGGGACCTAAACTGGGCCCTACAGGCTAATGGTTACTCCAGATCAGACATCACAAGAGCAGCCAGACCCAGAACAAACCACAAGAATGAAGAAGAAAAACAGCCACCCAAAGGGAAGATATTTTTACCATACATCAAAGGAGTCACAGACAGAATAGGGAAACTGATGAGGAAACACAACCTCCAAACAATCTGTAGACCAACCAAAAAAATCCAAGAAATGCTACGTTCAGCAAAGGACAAAAGAGACCCTCTCACAGCTGCAGGAGTTTACCGCATACCACGCAGCTGTGGACAAGTTTACATAGTGACCACTAAATGCAGTGTGCAAACACGAATCAAGGAACATGAGAGACACTGCAGACTGGGCCAGCCAGAAAAATCAGCAGTAGCAGAACATGTTATAAACCAACCTGGACACAAAATGCTATTTAAAAACACAGAAATTCTGGACCAGGCCAACAACTATCATGTCAGAATTCACAGAGAAGGTATTGATATCCAAAAACCCCTGGACAACTTCATCAGGAAAGAAGAAACCTTAAAAGTAAACAAGTTTTGAAAAACAATAGAATAAAAACTCAACACTTACAAAGGAATTCCTCCCAGGGACAGGGGGATTTCCAGGAGATAATGGCCCATCAAGCAACCATTAGCCAAACAGACACTAACAAGCCTTGCATTTCTATACCCAGAAACCAACCATTCAATTACACAGATTTACATATTCTCCCCAACAGGGGTTCACAGCATATAACTCCACATACACTCCTACCCAACCATTCTCTGAAGATGCCAGCCACAGATGCAGGCTAAAAACAAACCCAAGGAAAATTAGATTTTCTTTCTAATGGCCGGTATCTATTCAGGAAAGGCCCGCTGGAAGAGATCTGTCTTAAGAGCTTTTTAAAAGCTATTTAGGGTGGTAATATGATGGAACTCATCCGGCTGGCTGTTCCATAATTGGGGTGCAATAGCTGAAAAGGTCCTCTGGGAAGTCGTAGAAAGCCTAGTTTTTAAATAATACAAAAATAATGATTTGTTAAACAGAAATTGAACATAATATCACAGATTACTTATCTGAAACAACCAAATCCTGACTGATGCTGACTCTAGCACACATCCTCCCCTCTCTCTTACTCATATCCTAACTAATTCTGACCCTGAAACCCATCTCTATCTCTGATTCTATCTTTCCTCACCTCCACCTCATTGACAGACCCAAAGGTTACTGATATCCTAATTAATTCTAACCCCGAATGTAACTCTCCTCTGTCTTTGACCCTGACTAACCCTCTCCTCACCACACAAATTCCTAAACCCCACTAACTAATTCCTAATCTTGACCAACTCCTCTCATACACAATACACCATCATAGCCCAACCTTTTCAAAATCCCCTCCGACATCCCCCCCCAATCATGATTCACTCCCAGCATTCCATCCTCTCCCTCCCTCCCATCAAATTCTTTACAGTGCATACATAACTATACTTTACCTTACTTTATCTAATAAATGCAACAACATTTTCAACGTAAGTCCAGAACAAGGGGAACCTATGCGTAAGATGTAAGACACCAATAAGATTCTGGTCCATGAATCCATCTGCACCTTGCAGTTATAATAAGTTAATACCACTTTTAACTGTCATGGCTTCATTTTACAGAATCCTGAGATGTTTAATTTACTGATGGATTTAGAATTCTTTGCTAGAAAGCTCTTAGTGCTGTAGTTCAGAGGAATGTACTAGACCTCTCTAGCAACAAGATACCTCACCAAGACATACCTCTGTTGATTCTGGGTTGGCAACTGGTGGGGGGGGGGCATAGTCGTCTTCCAAGGATGAGTTTATACCTGGGAACTCCAGTGTCTGATATTTAGTCCATTGCATTGAATGCAGGGCAGTTTAATGGAGCCCAAAACACACATTCTGCAATAGTACCACCTTTAAAGAGCAAGCTCTAACCTTGTCAGGTGCCACAAGGAGAATGTTGCCAAGGCCTTTGAGTGCCATCTGACGGATGCCTGGGTGCTGGTCACCTGCTCTCTCTAGCAGGATTGGAAAGACAGATTTCAGCTGCTCTCTTTCTCTTAACATGGGATCCTGAATCACCTGCAGTAATTCAATATGTCCATTATTACACATAAAAGCCATGATCCAACAGCAAGGAGAGGGATGTAACTTAGAATCATAGAATCATAGAATTGCAGAGTTGGAAGAGACCACGAGGGCCATCCAGTCCAACCCCCCTGCCACGCAGGAAATCTTGATCAAAGCATCCCCGACAGATGGCCATCCAGCCTCTGTTTAAAGACCTCCAAGGAAGGAGACCCCACCACGCTCCGAGGGAGTCTGTTCCACTGCCGAACAGCTCTTACTGTCAAAAAGTTCCTCCTCATGTTGAGGTGGAATCTCTGTTCCTGGAGCTTGCATCCATTGCTCCGTGTTCCAGTCTCTGGAGCAGCAGAAAACAAGCCTGCTCCATCCTCAGCGTGACATCCCTTCAAATACTTAAACAGGGCTATCATATCGCCTCTAAGCCATCTTTTTTCCAGGCTAAACATACCCAGCTCCCTAAGTCTCTCCTCATAAGGCATCGTTTCCAGACCTTTCACCATTTTAGTCGCCCTCCTCTGGACATGCTCCAATTTGTCAATATCCTTTTTGAATTGTGGTGCCCAGAACTGGACACAGTATTCTAAGTGAGGTCTGACCAAGGCAGAATAGAGTGGCACTATTACTTCCCTTGATCTAGACACTATACTTCTATTGATACAGCCCAAAATCGCATTGGCCTTTTTAGCTGCCGCATCACACTGTTGGCTCATGTTCAACTTGTGGTCTACTAGGACTCCTAGATCCCTTTCGCACGTAGTCTCATTCAGCCAGGTCTCTCCCATCCTATATTTATGCATTTCATTTTTCCACCCTAAATGCAGTACTTTACATTTCTCCGTATTGAATTTCATTTTGTTAGCTTTGGCCCAGCTCTCCAGTCTATCCAGGTCATTCTGAATTTTGATCCTATCCTCTAGGGTATTAGCTACTCCTCCTAATTTGGTGTTATCTGCAAATTTGATAAGTATGCCCCTAATTCCCTCATCCAAGTCATTGATAAAGATGTTGAATAGCACTGGGCCCAGGACAGAACCCTGTGGCACCCCACTGGTCACTTGATGCTCAGTAATGCAGCAATTGTGCAAAATGTCTCATCAGGGAATTGCAACAGGTAAATCCATGCACAATGGCATCCTATACACAACTCTACTTCTACAACCTTGAACTGAATAGGGGTGTTCCACATCAGTCAAAAAATTCTAAGTTTATGCAAGCAATGTATGAATGTGCAAGACACCAACAAAATTCCCAGCCGCAACTGGATTTTGCACATATATGGCTCAACAGATGGAAATGGATGCTCTTTTCTAAAGTCTGAGATAGAAACACTCCACGATTAATGTGAAGTTGAAGGTTTTCATGGCCAGCTTCCATAGATTTTCCTTGGTTTTTTTTCCAGGTTGTGAGGCCGTCTTCTGGAATAGTTTCTTTCTGACATTTCACCTGCATGGGGGATGGGAGGGGGTCTTTCAACTGAGCCCCTCTTGCTGCTGCCTTGCAGTTTCCTCCCATCCTACTACTACTAACCAACTACTACAACTACTACTACGTCCTATGACTACTACTCACCTCCCAAACTGAGCCTCTTCTGCTCTGGCCTTTTCCTTCCAAGCGATGATGCCAGCCACAGATGCAGGCAAAACGCCAGAAAGAAACTATTTCAGAACACGGCCCCACAGCCCGGAAAAAACCCAAGGAAAAACTCAACGATTATACACACAGAGACTTACACACATGCATATATGCAAGAGTTAAGATCACAAATCTCCAAAAGAGGAGCAGAACATTCCTATCTCTACATGCTCTGGTCTTACCTCAGTAAAGAATGCAGTTCCCGTTAGCCTAAGTTTTTCAGATGCTGATTTCATCCAGGGGAGGACATTTTGGATGACCTTGGGGCTGAGGAGTCTGTTCTGAAACAGGCGTCTGGAAGAGAAAATTAACAGTGGAATGAGTTTAGAAGACATCAACATCTACAGCTGCAGCCCAGGTAAGTGACGAGGGCAAAGCGTGACCTAGAGGCATTTGAAATACAAATGCCCCTCATATTGCCCAACAGATGGCATTCAAAGGCATGGATCTTGGCCGTTGCATATAGCCATCAAGACTAGTAGCCATTGTGAAGTTGCTTACCTGGTCAGCACACAAACACCCTCCTGGTGGGTTCCAGGATCTCTGAGTAGTACCCAAATATTCACCTCACCAATTTCTGCTAGGGATGGATCACAGGTAAGCTTTAAAATCAGAGCCTTCAGGCTTGCCACAGAAAGTCTGGACCAGAAAAGAGCACAGAAAGGAGATCAGAAGGTCCAACAGAGAAACAAAGCATGGGGGGGGTACATCCCGCAGGCAACAGAAAGAAAAGACCAGCTGGCTATTTAACGAGTATGTCTGTGTGTCTGTGCCTTCAAGTCTCCTGTTGACTTACGGCGTCCCCATCAATTTCATAGGGTTTTCTTAGGCAAGGAATACTCAGAGGACGTTTTGTCAGTTCCTTCCTCTGAAATAGAGCCTACGGCACCTGGTATTAGTTGCCAGTCTCCCATCCAAGTACTAACCACAGCTGACCCTGCTTAGTTTCCATGATCAGACAGGATCTAATAAATGGCAACAAATAGAATCAAGCCAATTGGCCCTTTGATCTTTGTTCCTTGAACTCCATGTTTCTCACCCACCAAGGGTTTCTTCCTCTCTAGCTCTGCTTCCTCCCTTCTCTCTTGATCCTCCATATTCTTGGAATAATCTCCTCAAATATCTTCAGACTACACCTTTGATTACTGTTTTAAAATCTCAGTTAAAGATTCCTCTGTTTTCTAAAGCCTTTGGAATCTGGACTTAAATTTTAACTTTAGGTTTCTGTATATTCCAATTATGTATATTTGAACTACTTGGTTTGGCTTTTGCATTACATATACTGTATATATTGATATTTGTATCAGTCCCTTCCTTTCCCTATATTCTTTTTAAAACAAAAACTCAATTGTACACCTTTGTTAATCTGGAATATCAGTATGCAAAAGGATCTTGTAGCACCTTTGAGAATACGGTAACTGAGATAAAGTCTCAGTACCTGAGACTCATCATCTGAGAAAGTAGACCATGGGGTTATCTACACCAGTCAGGATACACTGGCTCTCTGCCGGCATATCCTGGCTGCAGAGGTGGCCCATTCTGTCCCTGTTACCTGGAGAAAATGGGCTGGAGTCCACACAGGAACACCATCCTGTCCCTGCAGCTGCTGCCACTGCCATTTTCTCTGCTGACTTGAAGCCAGGAAGGGGGCCCACAACACGTGACCAAACTCTCCCTGCATGTGGCCAGCCTTAGTCACATGCTGCAGGAGCCCTGCCTGGCTTCTAGGAGAGCCAGGGAGGTGGTGGTGACAACAAGGAATGGCATGTTGGATGGGCTCCTGTGGACATGCAGGGTCCGATCTGGGTTTTGGCTGGCAGTAACAGATTTAAACACATATTTGGCTATAACGCTTTATAGAATCATAGAATCATAGAGTTGGAAGAGACCACAAGGGCCATCCAGTCCAACCCCCTGCCATGCAGAAATATACCATCAAAGCATTCCTGACAGATGGCCATCCAGTCTCTGTTTAAAAACCTCCAAAGAAGGAGACTCCACCACACTCCCAGGGAGTGTATTCCACTTCTGAACAGCTCTTACTGTCAGGAAGTTCTTCCTAATGCTTAGGTGGGATCTCTTTTCCTGTAGTTTGAGTCCATTGCTCTGTGTCCTAGTCTCTGGAGCAACAGAAAACAAGCTTGCTCCATCCTTAGTATGACATCCCTTCAAATATTTAAACATGGCTATCATGTCCCCTCTTAACCTTCTCTTCTCCATGCTAAACATACCCAGCTCCCTAAGCCACTCCTCATAGGGCATGGCTTCCAGACCTTTCATCATTTTGGTCACCCTCCTCTGGATGTGTTCCATCTTCTCAATATCCTTCCTGAATTGTGGTGCCCAGAACTGGACACAGTATTGCAGGTGAGGTCTGACCAAAGTAGAATAGAGTGGCACTATTACTTCCCTTGATCATCTAGACACTATACTATTAATGCAGCCTTTATCAGGCCCTTCTCTGACTTGCTACCATCTCAGCCCCATATCTGCCCTGAGAGTGGTGAGGACTGCCTGGGGGCAGAACATGGCACATGCCCCGCATTGTTTGGACAGCAGGGCTCTGAGACAGGGGCAAGGTGAGGTATTTAGCCTATGTAGATAAGTCCAAACTCTATGAAAGTTCGTGCTACAGCTTCTTTCTCTCAGTTAGCAAAACTAAGCAACAAATAATGCAAACCTATAAGAATCTTTCTGGAAAGCAGATGAGTGATCAATAAAGATGCAATCATATATAGTCCAATATTGCAAACATCCAAACAACTAAATGAACAAACCAAATAATATACTAAGAGGCTTGCTGCACTCTGACGAAAAATAGCAGTGCAGCAGGAAGGTTGCATCTTCTGTGCTGCTTTACCACACAATGTCATCATTCTTTCATTCTGGGGGACTGAGTTAAAACCATGTCTTTTAGCTGACCATAAAAACATATTAGCAAAAAGACACAGTTTTACATAGATTTTCCTTGGTTTTTTTCCAGGCTGTGAGGCCATGTTCTGGAATAGTTTCTTTCTGATGTTTTGCCTGCATCTGTGGCTGGCATCCTCAGAGAATGGCTGGGTAGGAGTGTATGTGGAGCTTATATGCAGAACTAATTTTCCAGAAATGGGAATAGTCAATCCAACAGTATAAACAAGTGTGACAACAACCATCTTGTGAGGAGATAATGCAACAGATGTCTCTCTAGTTTATGTAATCATTTCATGCCTTCTTCACTGTTATAATAAGTATCAGCTGTTCAGAAAATTCATCTTACTCCATGCTGTTTACACCAAATATTTATAGGTTCTTTGCCAAAAACAAAACAAAACAAAACAAAACAAAAAACCTCATGACAGCTTGATGTAGAAACAGCCCCCATCCAAGACAGAAAGAATATCTCACATACCATCTACATTTATCGCAAGAACCAGGGGTCCATTCACAGTATTCCATTGCCCATTCATGGAATTTGTTGTTGTTAACTGCCTTCAAGTTGACTTTGACATGGTGACCCCATGAATGAGAGACCTCCAAATCACCCCTATCCTCAACAGCCATGCTCAGGTTTTGCAGACTCAGGGCTGTGGCTTCCTTGATTGAGTCCATGGCTGTCAATGGGGAGAGGGGGGTGCCAACAGCTGTAGAGGGGTGTCACCAGCATCCCGCCCACACACATACACACTTACTTCACTGCACCTGCACTGCTTCTAGGCAGGCACAAACCTCCACAGTAGTTCATGCCTGCTTAGAGGAGATGATAGCAGCACAGTGAATAAGCATGGTGGTGGTGGTTCCTTCCTCTCCCTGGCCCAGGAGGGACAAAGGAACTGCCACTATCATGGCACAGTTCCCCACTGTGCTTACTTCACTGTGCTGCTTACTTGGGGGGGGGTCACCCCTTCTAGGCAGGCATGAACCTCCACAGGGCTGGTTTTGGGCCCTGCAGCACCTGCAGTCACAGGGGGCCTGTCATTGTGGGGGAGGGGCGTCGTAACCTCCCTCATGCAAAAACATTATTAGTAATAATCTGAATATCCTGTACTGTGAATAGGTTAGGTTACATTGACCTGAGATAAATATATGGGGCCTCCAAGATAAGGAGTTGCAGGGCCCCTCAACATTCCTTAAACTGGCCCTGAACCTCCACAGCAGTTCATGCTTGCCTAGAGGGGTGATCTCCAAGTAATCGGCAGTAAGTGAAGTAAGCATTGTGGGGGTGGCGTGATGGCAGAGGTTGCTTTCTCTCCCCTGAGCCAAGGAGGGAAAGCAGCCGCCACTGCCACTACAAGCCTCCCTGCTGTGCTTACTTCACCCACTGCCACTTACTTGGGGATCCCCACTTCTCGGCAGGCAAACCAGTGGCCCAGGGAAGATAAAGGAACCACGACCACACAGCAGAAGTCTTTGGTGACAATGGCCATTGACTTTGCCTGCCCACCTGATCTCATGAGATCCATCAGATCATAGAATCATAGAATTGCAGAGTTGGAAGAGACCACGAGGGCCATCCAGTCCAACCCCCTGCCACGCAGGAAATCTTGATCAAAGCATCCCCGACAGATGGCCATCCAGCCTCTGTTTAAAGACCTCCAAGGAAAGAGACCCCACCACGCTCCGAGGGAGTGTGTTCCACTGCCGAACAGCTCTTACTGTCAAAAAGTTCCTCCTCATGTTGAGGTGGAATCTCTGTTCCTGGAGCTTGCATCCATTGCTCCGTGTTCCAGTCTCTGGAGCAGCAGAAAACAAGCCCGCTCCATCCTCAGTGTGACACCCCTTCAAATACTTAAACAGGGCTATCATATCGCCTCTTAACCGTCTTTTTTCCAGGCAAAACATACCCAGCTCCCTAAGTCTCTCCTCATAAGGCATGGTTTCCAGACCTTCCACCATTTTAGTCGCCCTTTTCTGGACACGCTCCAATTTGTCAATATCCTTTTTGAATTGTTGTGCCCAGAACTGGACACAGTATTCTAGGTGAGGTCTGACTAAGGCAGAATAGAGTGGCACTATTACTTCCCTTGATCTGGACACTATACTTCTATTGATGCAGCCCAAAATCGCATTGGCCTTTTTAGCTGCCGTATCACACTGTTGACTCATGTTCAATTTGTGGTCTACTAGGACTCCTAGATCCCTTTCACACGTAGTCTCATTCAGCCAGGTCTCCCCCATCCTATATCTATGCATTTCATTTTTTTGCCCTAAGTGCAGTACCTTACATTTCTCCATATTGAATTTCATTTTGTTAGCTTTGGCCCAGCTCTCCAGTTTATCCAGGTCATTTTGAATTTTGATCCTGTCCTCTAGGGTATTAGCTACTCCTCCTAATTTGGTGTCATCTGCAAATTTGATAAGTATGCCCCTAATTCCCTCATCCAAGTCATTGATAAATATGTTGAATAGCACTGGGCCCAGGACAGATGACAAGCTTGAGTAGCTTTAAAAAAGCACTAAAGACAGATCTCTTTCCACAGGCCTTTCCTGATTAGATCCCAGCCTCAGGAGCTGCGTCTCCTGGCCTCTTTTAGTCTTGCTGGCTGTTGATTTTTGTATTTGTTTATTTATGTGATTTTAGTTTAGGTGGTTTTTAATTTTATACTAGTTTAATATCTTTTTATGGGGGAGGGTGGGGGTGGGTGGTGCTTAGGGATTTTAGTCAGTATTGTTGTATTTTAATTGTTGTAAGCTGCCCCGATTGTTTTTAACAGAGGGGTGGGGTAAAATAAATATTTTTATTATTATTATTATTATTATTATTATTATTTGTCTCAAAGGATTTTCAGTCTTGTGAGATTTCAAATGAGATCTGGCAGGCAGGCATATGGGAGCCTGCCTGCCTACACCTGAAGTAAATGTGGCGGCAGCAGGGAAAACACTTACTGATGGCAGGTGGATCACAGTGGTGACTACTGGTGAAAATAATTTTGTTTTAGAAAGAAGGGAGTGTTAAAAAACCACCCCCACCAGGTGTCATACAGACTAGGTCCACCACTGATTGATTCTGTCCATCTGGAATGTAATCTTCTTCTTCTCCTACTGCCTTCTACCATTCTTGTCTTTTCTAGTGAGTCTTGTCTTCTCATGATATGTCCAAAGAATGACAGTCTCAGTTTAGTCATCTTGGTTTCTAGGGAGAGTTCAGTGTTGATTTGCTCTAGTGCCCATTTATTTGTCTTTTTAGCAGTTGAAGGTATATAATTCATGCATTTATAGTACTATTATAAAGCCTTCCTCTGATGATCTTCTGGGATCCTGTGAAGTTCTGGGAGGTTTGTATTGGGAGATACGGTCTTTCAAATAGTCTGGACCCAAACCGTAGAGGGCCCTCTACACTGGGCAACTGTTAATGCTTGACTATGATGCTAACAATGATTCCAAAACCCATCTGCCTGTGGGCAGAGGCACAACTCATTAAAGAACTCCTCCAGGGTGTCACCAAACGACAAACCCCAGGATTCCACAGGATGCAGCTGCAGCAGTTAAAATGGAATCATAGTGCTACAATTGTGCAGTGTGAAAGAGCCGCTAGTTGCAAGATGGAAGCAAGGTTACAACATGGTTTGCAGCATGGAAACTACTGTGAGTGCAATCTTTCTTCTTCAGAAGGACAGCTTCATATGATGCAACAATAGAAATAACAATAAGCCACAGTTTCCAAGGCACAGCCATGGAAAGAAGAGAGGCTTACCTGCAAGGGTTGCCCTCTGATACCTGCTGTCCTCTTCGGAAGAGCCTCCGGCGGCCCTCGTAAAAGGGCATCTTCTGCCCCAGAGTTTTGCTGACTTGCCACAAGAGAGCATAAAACAGGTCTGGGAACAGTTCCTGGAGGACCTCTTCATCTTGCAGTACGGAGAGGACTTCATAGATGGCACACGTGGCCTAAAAGGAGAGCATGTTTGGTGAGATTGCCCCTCCCCAATCAAACAGGATCTGTTACCTTTAGAGTATTTAGGGCCCTAATAGTGCTATGGGGGATGGTTGTAGCTCAATGGTACAGTACACATCTTGCTTTGTAACTTAAAGAGAGAGCACATGCTTTGCTTGTATGCTTACTTTATATTCTTTTATATCCTTATACTTTACACCTTGCTCCCCCCAAAAGGCACTTAGGGCATTTAATAATAATATCAAAATACAGCTGATGTGAAGCTGGTAGAAAACTTCTCACAAAGGAACTGTCCCTGTGGAAGGCCTTTGGGAGCTTAGAAGTGCCACTTTGGGGGATTGCAACTCCCAGAATCCTGCAGCCAGCTATGATATTGTCCAAGGCAGTTAACTGGAGTTTTAGCCTGAAAAAGCGAGCTCCTAAAAGGCAGCTCTGCAATGTGGGGATATAGGGAACTACCAGAGACAGCTGTGGCCTGTCAGAGTAAACTAGCTCTGAGTCATTGGGCTAGCTAGATGGCTAGATAATTTGACATACTAATAAAAGGCAACTTCTCACATCCTTCTTAAAGTCAGCTTGGACTTATAAAGGTTACTTTTTGGGGGGCTACCTCTCCCATTACATCCAAGTTAGCATCTTTAAGAATTTCCACAGCTAGCTTGGCCTCAGTCAGCTTGGAGAGCATCTCCCAGAATCCCCCAGTCAGCATGGCCAATGGCCATAGTAGCTGGGCATTCTAGGAGTGGGGAGTTCAACGAAGTAATATTTCCAAGTGCAGGTAAGAAACTTACTTTGAGAGGTTCTTCCTCAGCAAATTCCTCACTCTCTTCACTGCCGGAGTGTGAAGCAGCTTTGACGTTCGAGGGTTGTGTCACCTGGGCTGCTAGCTTGTGAAGGATCAATGAGGCCAGGGCAGGATCTTGGCCCAGAGATCTCCAGAGTTCACCAGTCTCACTAGAATTCAAGAATGCAGGCATTTCAGGATGATGATGATGATTTTCATTTATATCCCATCTCTCTTCTGCCAATGGGACTCAAGGCAGCATTAAACATTAAAATATTAAATTGCATTAAAAACTGTATAAAAACAATCTGAAAAACCATACTGCACAGCCTTAAAAGCCCACAAAAATGTTTTAACCTGCCACCAGATGGAAAGCAAGGATGGACCCAAGCTGTGTAGGGCTTTATAGGTCAAAACCAGCAGTTTGAATTGTCGAAAAAAACTGGCAGCCAACTGAGTTGTTGCAACAAAGGAGTTGTGTCTATTTACACCAGTGGCAGCTGGTGAGTCCCAAGTCAGTGAGGTGGTGAATCCACTGCAGATTTTAGTTGAGACTCTGAGGGACTTATCCAGGGTACTGAGCCATCTCTTTAAATTCAGTTCATCACCATGGATAGCTCATGTAAAGCTAGCCAAAATCTGAACCAGATTCACCACCTCACTGACATGAGATCCACCAGCAATCACTGTCCAGCACTAGTCTTTGCATTCACAAGCAGATTAAAACACAGTGAGCTTTGGGTTGGTTGGAAACAATGTGGGTTGGTGCCACATCTCCACCCACCCCATCCTTCTCATTAAGTACTTGCAATAGGACCTGTCCTCCAACCCGCATTAAAAACAGTTTCTGTGTGATTTTCAATCAATTTTGTCAGAAAACCATGCAGAAAAAATCCCATGCAGGAAAACCCTCCCCCTCCCCCACATAACTCCCTCTACCTCTAAATACCTCTTTGTTGTTCTTATTGTTTGTTTGTTTGTTTGTTTATACCCTGCTTCTCAGCCACAAAGGCTCTCAGAGCGGCTTACAAATTGTTATTTATTCTTGCATGCTTTCAAATCATTTCTGACTTACAGTGTTCTTAAGCCAAACCTATCATGTTTTTTCTTTGCAAGATTTGTTCAGAGGGGAGTTACCAACTGCTTATCAAAAACATATCTTTTAGTTCCTCCAAGTAGTAAAGGTAACACCTGCCCAGTGACATGTTCAATAGCTGCAGTAGCCTAACTATGAAAAGGTAGTGTAATCACATGTCTTCTAAATAGAGACAAGTATGAATTTTTTATTATTTTTTTATTTAGTTAGTTAGTTATACCCCGCTCTTCAGCCACAAGGCTATCAGGGCAGCTTAAATTGTTTTAAGCAATAGCAATTTACACCTCTACACTGCATTAAGCAGTTTCCAATGTGTGTTAGCTAATTGCCCCCACAAGCCGGGTACTCATTTTACCGACTTACAAAAGGATGGAAGGCTGAGTCAACCTTGGAGCCTGCTGGAATTGAACTTGCAATGTGGTGACTTGCAGTACTGGCATTTAACCACTGCGCCACCAGGCTAAATGAGGACCAATGTGTTTCCTATGACCAATCAGTGAAACTGATCTGCCAGTTCAAAAGCTGGCATAACACCATAAGATAAGATGACCCTGTGGAGCTTTAAATTTTAAGCCAAAATATATCCTAAGACACACCAGCGTATGGTGTAGTGTGCCTGCTGGTGTTATGCCAGTGGGACAATGGATCCACAGCAAAGTTTAAGGGACATATCCAAGGTGTTGAATCTATCTGAGAAATAGGCTTCAGTGGGTACCTGATTCAAAGTCTGGCCTAAAACCCAGAGTAAGTTGTCTACCCATTGGCATGGAAGCCATCAGCTCCCACAGACAAAAATCACTGAGAATGGGTGCCTCAGGCTTACCATTCCTGTGAGAAGGAAGAAGTGAGCAGGCAGTATATCACTGAGCATAGCCCTGTGCTAATGGCAGATACCCGGATTATGGGAAGAGCTGATAATATTACATGCAGTTAAAATGTGGAAGAGAGGATAAAATGTGGGAGGTGCATCGGATTGCGGGAGGAACATAAGATTGCGGGAGGAACCATTGACAGATATTGGTGTGCAACAGAGATGTGGAAGAGAGCATAGGACTTTGGAAGAAGCAAATCCATGGAGAAAAAGACTATCAGTGGCAGTTAGTCAGAGCCTAGACATTTTTAGTGCCTCACCTAGGATCCCTAGCCACCATGACTAGAGGATTCTGGGAGTGGTAGGCCAATAAAGATTCCACCTAAAAATTGGGAAGAACTTCCTGACAGCAAGAGCGGAATGCACTGCCTGGGAGTGTGGTGGAGTCTCCTTCTTTGGAAGTTTTTAAACAGAGGCTGTAGGGCCACCTGTCAGGAGTGCTTTGTTTGGGTATTCCTGTAGGGCAGAAGGGGGTTGGACAGGATGGCCCTTGGGGCCTCTTCCAACTCGATGAGTCTAAGATTTGTGAAAGGTAATGGATGAGATCCTACACCAAGGTTGCATAGCACAAATCTCTGCAGGTGCAGTTACTCACCCATTGTCCTATGCAACCCTTCTGCGGCATGGCAGTGTTGCACAACTAAACTAAGACAGCAAAGGCACAACCAAATGCACACAAAATAGGCAAAACACATCTATGCATAATGTGAAACCATATACAAATATGTATGTGCAATAGCACTGCATGCACAACTCTGCTTCCACTCACATGAGCTGAATGCAGACATGGCACGTCAAACAAAAAATGTCTAATCACTTCTGTAGAGGAATTTGTGCATGAGTAAGACTGCTGACGAATCCCAGGTGCTTTAGGCTGTATTTCAGAGGAAGAAACTGGCAAAACCACCTCTGAGGATTCCTTGCCGAAGAAAACCCAATGAAATTCATGGGGTCCCCATAAGTCAACAGGTGACTTGAAGGTACAAACACACACAAGACAACTATGGGATTTTGGTTAATATTTCCAAAATGCACTGTTGGCACTAGTGGTTTGCTGATGTGATGAAGTGCCACTTGCTGGGGAACATGGATGGGTGCGTGCTATTGAGAACAGATTAGTGGACCAAGCAGGTCTCTAGATTATTCCTTTGAGATTCTCATGTTCGTAGCAACATTGACTGTACTGTATTCAGATACAGGATTTGAGTGTTTCTGATATTTTCTCTCTTGGAGACAGCAGCAGCCTCTGACCTGAAGACAATAAGGCAACTAATTTCTGGAGTGGGCTGCTCATCTCCTTGGCTTCTCTAGGGCTGCATTAGCATCACTCCAAGAAGGTTCACTTTGAACATGAAAAGAATACTTGCAGATTTTACTATCCTCCATGAGAAAGGATGTTTGGGCACATCAGAAGACCCTGTCAAGGAAATGGCTAACCTCTGCAAGACTGTTCACATTTCAGGACTTTCCCCACAAAATTGTTTCCCCCCCCCAAAACCCTGGGCTATTTCCCACCCCACAAGAAATGTGGCTTATGCAGAAAAAGATGTTGTACAGCAACTTGGTTTATCTGTTCTGCCTGAACCATTTTCTTTCTTTCTTTTTTTTTTGCAAGGAAAAGTTGCAAAGGTCAAAAAATGTGGAAAAACCCAGCAAGGGGGGGGGGACTTTGGAACAATCTACACCTCTATCCAGTTTATGGGCCTGGAATCAGTGGAGATTGGTGACACAACAACGAGGCAGTGAATATGCTCAGGGGTTCAGTCTGAACTTTCAAGGAGCTATCCAAGGTGCTGAACAGCATACCTAAGTTATTTCAGCCTCTTGGGAGCCTCCTTTAAAGTTCACACTAGAACCAGTAGCGGATCTACCAACCTCTACTGCCTGCGATGCCAAAAAGAAAACTAAGGAAGCGTGCTAGCCAAAGAATTAAAAGCTTTAGCTTATCTCTGGGACACACCTGTCTATTGGAAGACGCCGGCACAGGAGGCTGTTGAACACGGCGTCCAGATGATAGTGGGCGACAATGGATATAGCATCCACCAGGAAGCATCGCAAACCATCCTGCTTGATGGTAGGCAAGCGACTGTAGAATACATCTAGGATTGGCACTATCTGAGAGGGAGAACATAGGTATATATTGCATGCAGTAGTCCTGTTTGTTTTAGCACAGGATTTTAAAAAAGTCTCCTAACAGCTGATAAATTTTCTGCTCTCTTTGAAGATATTTTTTTTGTCATTTTAAAGTCTGATTTCAAATTATTTTTCTGCTTAAATTTGTTCACAGGGCAGATAATTTAAGTGTCAGCTTTTAAAAATGTTGTAAACCAATATTTGGGTCTTAAGAATGGCTTTTGAAATATAGGATTTTATCAGACCAACCCCCCAAACCTGTTCTTTTGCTGGCATAACGTCTGACATTTTTATGCTGGCAAAAGAACTCCCCATACCTCACTTACCTTGCATCTGCACGAAAAGGCTTCCCAGCAATGAATGAGGAATGAATGGAGCTCCATTCCCTTCCTCAATTGAAATCCTGCGTATTCTTGTGATAATACAAAGCGTGGGAAATTACAAAACAAAAACAAAAATAACACTCAAAAAGTAACACCACACACACACACACACACACACACTTAAAAACTTCCAAGTAAACTGGGGAGGGTCATAAAAAGTGTGTCACCTACCTAGGTGTTGCGATCTCACCAGACATGGTCTGGCCATTGACACTGAATTCATGTGATTACAATGGCAAGCAGATTCAAACGCCAACAATGCCGGCACAAAAGCACCACAGGCTTGAGCCATCAATAAAACGGAACAGGTTTTAGACTGGACATGATTGTGAAAGGGCAATGTCATCTGGTATGCGCGCCCTTTCGCGATCATTAGGCGTCCTTATGATGCCATATTTGATGCCAACATTCAAACCACTATACCACACTGGTTCTGTTCCACATAACGTCTGATAACGTCCATAGTACACATAGTAAATAGTAAATACACATACTAAAAGGACCCAGCATGGTGTAGTGGTTTGAATGTTGGACTAGGACTCTGAAACACCAGGGTTTGAATCCCTGCTCAGCCATGGAAACCCACTGGATGACCTTGGGCAAGTCACATTTTCACAGCCTCAGAGGAAGGCAAGGACAACCCTCCTCTGAAAAAATGTTGCCAAGAAAACCCAAGGATATGGCTTTGTGCTTAGAATGAACTGCATAAAATAAAATTTGTGTACTCTGCCCCTGTATGTTAAAAAAAAGGCAGGAGTTTGCACAGATTGCCCTTCATGTGTAGGCTCTGTCTGTGGTTGAAATTCAGTACATTACGACCCCCATATCCACGGGGGATGTGTTCCTGAACTTCCCATGGAAACACAATACCATGGTTAATAGCAAACACTATTGAAATGAATGACTTCTGGCTCAACCATACCATAGGGTCGTGCTGGAGGACCTAGAGATTCCTAGAGACAACACCTCTCTAGGTAGTATCTAGGACCTCCAGCATGATTCTATGGCCAACTTCTAGTGGAATCATGCCCTAGAGTTGTGCTGGAGTATCTAGAAAATGCCTAGAGCGAACGTATTATTTTGGACATGGGTAAATCCTGTTGGTACTGGGGCATGCTGTATAACATTTTACAATGGGGAGAAAAATCCATGAACAATTTTTTTCCTAAAGGAGAATACAGAAGTAGGGAGTGAAAGTGTGTGAATGTGGATGAGTAAATGATGGGAACAGGAGAGGATTTCATTTGGTTGATGTTTTTCCATCAAACTTAATTCACATTTCTTAAGTCACATGTCTTGGAACAAATCTTAGAAAATTTACCTTTTTTGGATAACTCCCAGAATCTCACAGTCTGCATTACTGATTGGGGGATTCTGAGAGCTATAATTATAATTCAGAAAAAAATAATGTCCCTGAGCACTGGCTACTATTGGTGCTGTTTGTCTATTTCAAAACATGGAAATATCGCTTCTGGGAATAAAACTCCCAGAATCCTCCACTCCAGGAATGGTGAGAATGGGGAAAATTTCCTTCTGGTCTGCATTATTAACCCAGCCATATTTCCTTGCCCCCCCCAAAAGTGTCTTTTGGGGACTACAATCCCCAGGCAGTTTCTGTGAGCTGCAGTCCAAAAAAGCAAATTTTCCAACCTCTGGATGAAATTTGCAGATAAAGACTGATGTAGGATTGCAGTACTCAACCTTCTATGAAAACCTCTAATGGGTGACTCAGCTGATGGTGGGGCTGGATGAGAATTTCATTCAGGACTTACATCTACTTTTAAAGTTCACAAATTTCTGTGTAAATGTGAGGGAAAGGACTTGAGATTTTTACAAACGTATAAACGAAAAAACACTGACAGACACGTTCGCCCATTCCTAGCAGATGACCATTTCCTGCCAGGTAAAAACCAAGAAATAACTCCCAAAGCTGACTTCAGAGGTCTGTACAAATGTAATTCTTCCCTAATTTTCTTCTCAAAGGAAGCAATGAGCAATTTTAGTAATTTTCTTCCCATTGCAATAAAGTTTTCAAATGGTATGCCATTGTCAAAGACTATTCAGTTTGGGACTTACTCTGTGCAAAATTTGCATGTCATTATTTTCTGCAGAAAATAGCTTTTTCTCTGTAGGAAATGGCATCCTCTGTGCAAAAAACAAGATTCCTGGACTGGCTGCCTATCAGTTTCCGGGCCCAGTATAAGGTGTTGGTTATTACCTTTGAAGCCCTAAATGGCTTGGGTCCAACTGATCTTCGGAACCACCTCCTCCCATACAATCCTCCCCACGCACTCCGGTCCTCTGGGAGGAATTTGCTTCAGCCACAAAAATCTAGGCTGTCTGCAACCTCCCACGGGGCCTTTTCGGTAATCGCCCCCAAATTGTGGAATGACCTGCTGAACGAGATCCATCAGATGACAAGCCTGAGTAGCTTTAAAAAAGCACTAAAGACGGATCTCTTTTGGCAGGCCTTTCCTAATTAGATCCCGGCCTCAGGGGATCCTGGCCTCTTTTAGTCCGCTGGCTATTTATTGTATTTATTGTTTTTAATTGTGATTTTAGACGGTTGCTTTTAATTTATATTTGTTTAATATTTTTTTATGGGGAAGGTGGGGGTGGGGGGTGTTTAAGGATTTTTATCTGTATTGTATTTTAATTTTTGTAAGCCGCCCCGATTGTTTTAACAGAGGGGTGGGGTATAAATAAATTATTATTATTATTATTATTATTATTATTATTAAATATTGCACCTCTCAGGTCTTTCCGAAACATCATTCACCCATCGTGCTCTGATCACCAGCAAAATAGACCTCCTTCTCCACATGCTACTAAAGCAGGTTGTGGGGTGAGGTATGATCATAGCAATAGAGTTATAAGTGTAACTAAATAGCGGTCATGAACATGGAATTGTTGTTGTTGGGTGCCTTCAAGTCACTTCAAATTTATGGCAACCCTAAGGTGAACCTATCATGGGACTTTCTTGGCAAGATTTGTCCAGAGAGAGTTTGCCTTCCTCTGAGAGTTTGCCACGTCACCCAGTGGGTTTCAATGGCCAAGCAGGGATACAAACCCTGGTCTCCAGAGTTGTAGTCCAACATTCAAACCACTATACCACACTGGCTCTGTTCCACACTGTAACTATGAAATAGTTATGGATGAATAAATGTAGGTAACTATTCTGTAGTCATGATCACGACTTAGCTGTCCTGGAGCAAGCAGGGATCACCAGCATTGAGGCCACAATATTGAGAACACAGCTGCACAGGGCAGGGCACATTTCTAAGATGGAGGACCATCGCCTCACAAAAATACTACTCTACGGTGAACTCGCCACAGGTCAGCGTAAGAGGGGCGCTCCAAAAAAGCGATACAAGGACTCCCTGAAACAACATCTCAGGCTCGGCCAAATTGATCACCAACAATGGTCCGCCCTGGCCTCACATCGGGAGGCATGGAGACACACTATCCACAATGCTGCAGCCTTACTTGAGAACTCACATCGAACAAGTCTTGAAGAGAAACGACAACACAGAAAGAATCACAACCCAGAAACATCACCCAAGGAGACCTTCTGCTGTGCTTTCTGCAACCCGTCTTGTTTATGTTGGATTGGCCTTGTTAGTCACCAGCGCGCCTGCAGAAAGCACGGGATGAGTCCTTCCTGAATCTTCATTTGTGAAGAAAAGCCAGAGAGAGAGAACTTACATACCCTTGGGATCATGCTATACTGTTATAGCACTATTAATCCACTTTAAATTCTATGGCTGTCTCCTGTGGAATCCTGGGATTTTTAGTTTAAGGAGGGGCATTTAGAATTCTCAGTCAGAGAACTCTTAGGCCTCACTAAACTACAAACTCCAGAATGCCACAAGAGGCAGCCACAGCAGTTGAAGTGGAATAATAGTGCTACAGCAGTATAGTGCGATAAGTCTGTCAGTTAACTCAGTATACTTAACTAATCTGCTTGTGTAAAATACTGGCCCTTATTTTCTTGTTTCTTCCACAGGAAATGTTGTTTTCTACACAAAACAACCACGGGCAAAATTTGTGTACAACAAGATTATCAGACAGACTCTAAAGTCCATTGCAGGAATGGAACAGGATCAAGAAAGGATTTCCCTTTCTGATGACGTTGTTCTATTCCTGTGTTGCTCCCGTTCTGCCCCTGTTCTGCTCCTGGGATATCTCAAAAATGGGGAAACATCGTTTTTAGTCCACCCATTCCGTTTCTGTAACGGAATCATGGGTGGTCAGAACGATGCCTCGTTCCTGTCCCGTTATGCTGGCACAATGCCAGCTACAGGGGGATGTCCATGCCGGACACTTCCGGGTGTGATTGGGAGGACAAGGTAAGTAAAACACTTCCCCCCCTCCCCGGGTAGCTTTTATTTTTTAAAATGTGTTTTTCTGCTTCATGTATTGTTTTGATGTTTGGGGTATGTGTGTTAATTTTTGAATTTGCCACCCTGCCATTCTCCCACGAGAATGGCTGGGATTTCAGTTGCCAGTCGCAAAAGCAGCCTTACGACAGCTGCATTTACAGCAGGCCAGCGAAGGGAGGGGAAGCCCATTCCTGCTGCAGAATCAAGGTAGCTGTCTGAAACCTTTTGCTTTATTCTGTGGCAGGAATGGGGGGTAGTGGGACAGAAACAGGCTATAAGGGCCCATCTGATAATCTCTCAAGTCTCAAAATGCAAAGATACCCATCAGTCTAGAATTCTTCTGCTCAGGGTTTCACAACACTCAATAAACCACATTTTCCAACCATTGTTTGAATATTGTCCAATATTCTTTCCATCCCTAGTTCTAAGTTCCTCTTAGCTTGAAAACTCTACAACATGGCCAATGGTCACCTGGGCTTCCATCTCATTGCCACAGTCTTGGAGAATGGTTCGTAGCCAGTGGCCTGCAGCGATGGCACATATTTCGTTTCCAGATCCGAGATCTTCCAGGATGGCTTCTATGAAGTCTAGGGCTTGATCCGATGGGAAGTAGGCGCTGACCACCTGTAAGTAGACTGGAAATTAAGGACTAAATACATATAGCTTGCTTGCACAGTGCATGTTTTCCCCTATAACTCAATGATAGAGCACATAGTTGCTTGTTTATTTATTTTTGTATGAGGTCTGACCAAAGCATACGAACTTGTATGTATGGAAATATGTATCTTCCTCTCGACTCCACATCAAACTGTGTAACCATTCCTGCATCGGGACCCCTATTCTGCTGGTTTCTTCTGCAACCTCATCTCCTCAGATCAGTACAGTATCGCCCGAAAATAACATCCCTCCTCTGTTCCTCTAGCCCAATATTTCCTACTGTATTTGCTAGTCTTGCATGAATACTTGAAGCCTGAATGTGTGTGTGAATTATGTTATTATTATTTCCTGAATAAAGTCAAATTATTGTACTATCTAGCTTAATATCTCCTCCTGATTACCGGTATACAAAGGTCTAAAGACCTCGTTATCTGTTGCCCCCTCTCACATAGGCATGCTGAGTATATTAATTCCCCAAGTTAATATTGGTATTTGGAGAGTCCTTAAGATCCCCGAGCATTTAGGGTAACACCTTTGCACAAAGGAACAACAGCCTGGATTGTACTCTGCGGTGACATCAATTCCACCCTATTTACTCATCATTTTACCGGGACAATGTTTTTCACGGCATTGTCTCACATATCTGTATCTAATCTCAGAAACATTTGCATTGAAGATGAATTTTATAAGCATTACAGGTCACTTTGACCCTTGAGAAAATGCATCATTCAAACAAACCTGGCACATGATTGCTACCCCCATGATTGCTATCCTGCTTTGTGTTCCACCCAAAAATCTTGGACAAGAGGAGACAATCACCTTGGCCATTCTGGTGGATGCCTTAAAGAGATCACTGGAGACTTCACCCTGTAGGTCAGTATAGGCAGAGAACATTTCTTTTTCTTCTGCATAGGTGACTCTTGACTTAGCTGGAAAACATGAGGAGGAGGAGAAGGAACAGAAAAAGAGGAGAAGGAGGGGAAGAAAAGAGGAAGAGAACATGTGAAGTCAAAGGCTTTCATGGCCGGCATCCATAGATTTTCCTTGGTTTTTTTTCCGGGCTGTGAAGAAAGAAAGAAAGAAACTATTCCAGAACACGGCCTCACAGCCTGGAAAAAACCCAAGGAAAATCTAAGGAAGAGAACAATCAATTAAAATAACTCAAAATGGTCCCCAAGGGAATGACTCCTGACCCCTCCTCCTCCTCCACTACCACCACCACCACCACCTCCTCTTTGAGTCTGGGGCTCAAGGCAGCTTACAGCTGGTAAAGAAATAAAGCTAAAATAAATACCAAACACACCATAGAGCTGCAGTGGAGGACCTATCAATACCTAGAGACTGCCTCCAGCACAACTCTATGGCCCTCCAGATGCCTAGAGAGACCTCCCTCCCTGACCGTAGGTAAGTGATCCCACATAAATGATGGCCAACTTGCAATGATTAAAATGAGGATCTTTGAAGTCATTGGATGAGCTCCTAC
This sequence comes from Gambelia wislizenii, assembly GCA_030847615.1. Taxonomy (NCBI): domain Eukaryota; kingdom Metazoa; phylum Chordata; class Lepidosauria; order Squamata; family Crotaphytidae; genus Gambelia; species Gambelia wislizenii. The sequence continues at coordinate 493,499,212 of JAUMIR010000001.1, read as the reverse complement.
GTCAAGCAGGGGGAGCATTGATGCTCTGCCCATGCAGCTCTGTGTCCACCCTCCACTTATGTCTCTTTTTATGAAAGAGATCAAGAGGCTATTCTGTAGACCTTTATGCCCTGATCACCCCCAACCACCCCCCAAGTTGCTAAGCCTTGGGAGGGGTCATTGCTGCTGCTTCTTACCAGTGTGGACAGAAATGAGCAAGGACGCAGGACAGACAAAAACAAACCAGCTCACCTCAGCTCAAAGGGGAAGGAAACTGAGTGACCCCTGTTGCCCCCCTGAACATCTTTTCATCCCAGTAAGCAACAGCAGCAGCTGTGGTGTTCCCCAGGGCTTAAATCTTTTTCCACTGCAGAGTGGGAGCAAGCAACAGTATGGCCATAATGTCTTTGCCTCTAGGCTGCCTGTTCTTGGATAAGTGGCAGGTAGACGGAAATTGGGGATTCACACTGCCCCTGCTTCAAGAGTCCTCACCTTGTATGTACATCAGGCAGCTGATGCATTGGGCTGCCCGTTGGCGGCACAGGATGGAATTGTCACAGGTGTACGGGGCTAGCAATGCAACCAGTGACCCAAATTGTGGAAAGTTTTCTCCATCCTACCAAAGGAAAAGAGAAGGGTTAAAATAGCAGAAGCCATCTCTTCTCTTAAGATTGGGCAGCTCTTCTCTTAGGACTTTATCAGACAACACCCTAAACTTAATTTCTATGCTGGCAAAAGAATACCCCCCACACACACACTTACCTTCTTCTCCCGGAAAAGGCTCCCTCTTAATAAAAAGGAAGTCAACAGAGCCCGTTCACTTCCTTGTTCAAAATCCCGTGAGACTTTGTCGCATGGGAAATTTAAAACTAAAAGCAAAACTAACACATAAAAAGTTGCATCAAGCACCTAGGCACTTTAAAAGTCCCAAGTAACCCAGGGAGGGTCATAAAAAGAGCAAAATGGATGTCCCAGTTTCACCTAGAAGTGTTTGCACTGGACCACTCACTCTTTCTGTAGTGACGAGAGTTAAATGGCCTGAGTTTTTGCATGCTGGCAATGTCGGCACCAAAATGGCATGGGGGAATCAATTGATGGCTTAAGCCATGAATTAAAAAGTACAGGATTTTGACAGGACATTACCATGAAAGGGTGATGTCGTCTGATCTGTGCGCCCTTGCGCGGTTATGTGGCATCGTTATGATGCCGTATTTTATCTGTCTGATAAAGTCCTTGGAGTTTAAATGAGTGGTGCTACAAGAGCAGGGCCTTTCTAATGGTGGTGTCCTAAATAGAGAAAGCCTTTCCCAGGCAAGCAAAGGAAGCACTGGGAAGCTGAGCATGAAACCATTCTTCTTATCAAGGCCTTTAAGCAATAACGTTGTGGTGTTCTTGCTAGTTGTCTTTTATTGCTCAATTTTATTCTATCCCCCCCCCCCGTGGATCTGCTATTTTTATGGCTGTGATGCTGGTCTTATGGTATTTTTCCATGTGTGGCTATGGTGGCTCCCATGTTAGAGGGACAGTGGATCCATTCTGGGTTTTAATCAGAAGCTATCCAAGGTGCTGAACCTGAGCCCTAAAAGAGGTTCATAACCTCGGATAGCTACTTTAATATTCAGGCTACTACCCAGAGTGGATTGACCACCCCAGTGTCCTGGAAGTCACCAACTGCCACCGCCTAAACATGTCAAACTAGAGAGAAAGTGGCATGGCTCTCTTAAAATTCAGACTAAAACACAGTGGATTTGCCATCTCACTGGCAGAAGAACCATCACCTCCCACTGATATATGATGACTATGGCACGGTGTTATCTGTGGTGAGCCACGAGGAAATCCTCACACATTTTTTTTAAAACCCTCAAATTAATAATGAAATAGTGAGACACTGAGCTTCCAAACAGAGCCTTAAATCTTTACTTGATCATACATGCATTTGAGAACAAAGATGCCATGTCTAAAATCCCTGCTGGGTGAGATTACATGAGTTTTTGTGTGCATCATCATTGTGTGCATTTGTGCATTTTTAGATGTTTAATATTTCAGGATTTTTTTTTTTTTTGCAATAAAATAAAATAAAATAAAATCCACAATGGACAAACCATTGTCTTTTGCACACAATGCAAACTATGTTGGCAAACAAACAGATCACTAAACAATGTATTTTGTGCAAACGTGTGTTTTGTACACTACTTGTTGTGCAAAATCAACTTTACATGCATAGCAAGAGGCAGTCATTACCACACCTCTCACCTCATCACAATGTTTCCGCTTTAGATTTCCCTTGGGTTTTTCTCCTTATATATCTCCACCCAGAAACTAGCTATTCAAATACACAAATTTAAATATCCTCTCCAACAGGGGTTCACAGTATATAACCTCCCCACACACTCCTACCTCACCATTCTCTGAAGATGCCAGCCACAGATGCAAGCAAAATGTCAGAAATATCCTATTCCAGAACATGGCCTCACAGTCCAGAAAAAACCCAAGGAAAATCTATGGATGCCAGACGTGAAAGCCTTTGACTTCACAATGTTTCTTCTGTTTGTTTTGTCCTGTCTGGCTTAGTGCTCAAGTACATTGAAGCTAAGCACCTGGCAGATGAAATGGTGGTTTCGTCATTTGGGAAACGGGCTTTCCCAAACTGGCACCCTCCAGACTTGTTGGCCTACAACCCCTGTTATCCCTTTCTAGCTGGCAGGGGATGAGGGGAGGTGTCAGCCAAAATATCTGTATGGCACAAGGTTGGAGAGTACTGATCTATATTAATTGACCATGGGGAAACAATACAACTCATTTTCCTAACTGCACAGCATTGTTGGGTATCCTTGAATATCATTAGCTAGCATTGTGTACTCTGCCAGGACAGGAAGTAGGAAACTCTAGGAGAGGAGTAGACAATGCCTGGGGGCCAGGGGGCAATTTTTCCTCCTATAGGCAGCGGCCCCCTCCCAATCAGGCCCAAATACCTACATTTTTCTCTACGGTCCCTCTCAAAATGGCAACGAGAAGTAACATATGCATAGAATCATAGAGTTGAAAGAGACCACAAGGGCCATCCAGTCCAACCCCCTACCTTGCAGGAAGACACAATCAAAGCATTCCTGACAGATGGCCATCCAGCCTCTGTTTAGAAACCTCCAAAGAAGGAGACTAGACCACACTCTGAGACAGCGTATTGCACTGCTGAGCAGCTTTTACTGTCAGGCAGTTCTTCCTAATGTTTAGGTGGAATCTCTTTCCCTGTAGTTTGAACCCATTTCTTTGTGTCCTAGTCTCTGGAGCCTCAGAAAACAAGCTTGATGCATCCTCAGTATGACACCCCTTCAAATATTTAAACATGGCTATCATGTCACCTGTTAACCTTCTCTTTCCCAGGCTAAACATATCCAGCTATTTCCTGTCCCCATTTTGAGAGGGACAGCAGAGGAAAATTGAAGCACTTGGGGGTAATGCAGGGTTCTCAGGTGCTTGTGAAGGTGGGGGTATTTTCATGCATTTGCATACATTTGGAGGAGCATCCTGCATGTTTTTGAGGCAAAGATTGCCTTAAAAGTTTTAATTGGGGGCTTTGGGAAGCTTTGGGGGACTGGTAGAGGTCCCAGGAGCCACAAAAGTGGGTCCAGAGGCTGCATGCAGCCCACCAGCTATGCTATGCCCACCCTTGCTCTAGTGGGAGACATGTGGAGAAGAACAAGAAACTCACAGGAAGATGAACGTTCTCTTGAAAAGCAGCAAGTGCTTGGAAGCTGGTCTGCAGTGCCCTCTCTCTGCTGCACTCTCCTTCGGTAAACCAGGGATCTATCAACTATTGGTTCAGGAGGAATAGAATCATAGAATCATAGAGTTGGAAGGGACTTCATGGGCCATGAAGTCCAGTCTCACCCCTCAGTGCAGGCTATCTAGCTAGACATCCCCAGCAGGGAGCTGTCCAGCCTCTTTTTGAAGATGTCCAGAGGAGGAGACCCCACCACCTCTCTAGGCAGTTGGTTCCATTGCTGAATTGCTCTTACTGTCAAGACGTTTCTTCTCATGTTCAACGGAAATCTACTCTCTTATAACTTCAAACCATTAGAAACAAAGCTCATGATTCACAAAACCTTTCCAATGAGCAAACTTTCCGCTGTTTTATTGTAATTTTTCTAAAAAAGAAAATCACTTCTATTCACAATTTTGAAAGCAGGGAGAAGGTGATTGTCATGGGGAGGATAATGAAATCATAGGGGAAAGATAATAATAATAATAATAATAATAATAATAATAATAATAATAATAATTATTATTATTTATACCCCGCCCTCTGCTAAAAATAATTGGGGGGGGCTGTTTAATCCTTAAACAGTTTAATCCTCCTCATATGCTGTGACCCCACCAGAAAAAATCAGCTCTCCATGGCTCCCCCCCAGCTTGATAATTAGGATTGGAAAAAGTCTCGTGCTGGAGCTAATAGGGGGCTATTTTTAAACCTACTGTAATTGCTGCATGTGGCTGGGTGACCTGTGATGGTGTGTGAGTGGATCTGTGGTAGGGCAACAGGTAAGGAAGAAGGAGTGAAAGGTGTACTGTAAGGAATATGTTCTCTAATTATCCGAAACAACAATTTAAAAAAAATAATTAGATACAGTTGGCCCTCCACATTTGCTGGTGTTAGGGGGGCGTAGGACCTCCACAAAAGTAGAAAACAAGTGGCTGTCTCTAGACCCCCCCACCAAAAAACCCACACCATATTTAACACACAAAGTACAGTCTGTGGATTCAACCCACTGCAGATGCCTTTGAGGCAGCAGGGTTCCTTTGCAAGGCAAAAGCGGGTGGCTGGTGGGGCTTGCCGCCTCCTCTGATGCTGCTCTCTGCCATTTTTATTAGAAACGTACAAGCCTTGCCACATATTTGTAGTCTCTCTCAGTCTTGTGAGACTTGCAGTCCCTATTAAAAATGACACAAGGTAGCAGCGGAGAGGGCAGCAAATAATCCACAAATAATCAAATCTGCAAAAGTGAAATCCACAAATGCAGAGGGCTGGCTCTATTTTAATTCTTAAATGCCTGCAGCCTATTTCAAATGCAACATGCCAAATCAGAACAAGAGAGAGAGGGGTAAGGGTGAGGGAGGGGAAAGAGAGATTCGATTGGAAACAGTTCAACATTATGGTTTGCTATAAAACATCCATATTTGGTTCAAGGTTGTGGAAGGAGGGTTGTGTACGCAGTGCTGTTGCACACAGTCAGTTCAAGGTTGCAGAAGTGGAGTTCCGTATGTGCATGGTTGCACATTGATGTGCACATACACTGCACAGTTGCACATAGATGCTCATTGTGCATGGCACATACAGATGGGTGTGTCCATTTGGTTGTGCAATGTCACAATTCACTAATGAGGTGGCATTTTGAGTGTAAAATTATTCTCTGCCTCTTCGATGTAGCATCTTGATTGAATGTCTAAAGGCTTATCTATGAGCCAGGATATGCTAGTTCCCTGCTGGCATAATCTGTCCACAGATCAGGCCTGTTCTACCCCCTTTACCTGGACAAAATGGGCTGAAGCCCCGACAGAATGCTGGCCTGTTGTTGCAACTGCCCCCACTGCCGTTTTCCTTGCCCTGCTGGGTCCAAGAAGCTGACCTGCACCATGTGAAAATGCCCCCTGCATGTTACCAGCCTTGGTCACATGCTGCAGTCCTGCTGCTTGAATCCAGAAGAGTAAGAGCAACCAGCAGCTAGAGCAATGGGCCACCATGCAGGGATGGGCTCCCGCAGACATGAGAGGCCTGATCCGTTTCCTCCCAGTGGAAACGGAATAAATCCGGGTACTTTTTAAAACCACTATATCAGACCCTATCCTGGCTTGCCTTTGTCTGAGTCCTGTTTCTGCCCCAGGGGTTGTAAGGACTGCCTAGGGGCAGAATGGGGCAAATGTTCTGCATTGTTTGGACCGCAGGGCTCTCAGACGGGCGAAGAATGGGGTAAACAGTGTGTGTAGATAAGGTCTATGTCATGAAAATTGTATCTCTTTCCCAGACTGTGTGTGTGTGTGTGTGTGTGTACCTTCAAGTTGCCTGTCAATTTATGGAGACTCCCTTTATTTCATAGGGTCTTCTTAGGCTACTGATTACCAAACCAGAGGTTCTGTACATAAGTGGACACCTGGCTGGAAGAAATGCTCACCTGGAACATTTCATCCACCAGCTCCGATGTTGGGTTTTCCTCAATGATGCTCTTCACAAGATCTCCAACAGCATCCATAGAGCAAATGTACAGGTCCTGCAATCACAAGCCAAACAGCGAGGTCTGAGGGCAAATTATACCAAACATCAAGAGACAGGTGATCTCAGTCCAATGCTGTAGCAGCATCTGACCCTTTCTTCTCTTCTCCCTGAAGCTTTCTGCACTGATCAAAAACCTTTTCCAGAGGTCAAAGGCTTCCACAGCCGGCATCCATAGGTTTTTCGTGTGTGTTTTTTCTGCGCTGTGAGGCCGTGTTCTGGAAGAGTTTTTTTTCCTGATGTTTCGCCTGCATCTGTGGCTGGCATCTTCAGAGAATGGTGGGTAGGAGTGTGTGGGGTTTATATACTGTGAGTCCCTGTTGGAGAGGATATGTAAATGTGTGAATTGGAATAGCTAATACCTGGAGGGAGATATGCAAGGAGGATTAGTGTCTGTTTGGCTAATGGTCCATTGTCTGTTGGAAATCCCCCTCCCAGCAGCCTTTGCCTTGGCTCCTGTCATGTGGGCTGAGCAGCTTTCAAGCCTTTGTGGTCCCCCTGTGAGGACATTGCGGCCCCCTGGGGGTCTATGGACCATAGGTTAAGAACCACTGCTCTAAATAAAAATAGATGAAATTCATACAGTCACCATAAGTTGACAGGTGACTTGAAGGCACATACACACATACACATACATCAATGCCAGAATGCAGGCCACAGTGCTTGTGTTTGTGTCATAGCTTTTCTTGTTTAATTTTTGAAACTCTCTCTCTCTCTCTCTCTCTCTCTGTGTGTGTGTGTGTGTGTGTGTGAAAACTGTATATATAGCTTGGAATAAATTTCAAGCCAGCAAGTGTGCAGCGCCTATATAAATATTTTGCTGTGTTCCATCTACTATCAGATCCCATTTATGAACCCTTAAAGGTTAATTTTTCCCTTAGAAAGAAACTGTCTGCACACACCTCAATGTTGAGAGCATCCCTTTCTGCATCCCCTTTCTCCTTCAGCTGCTCCAGGGGAGGGAGAGGGAACAAACTTTTTATGCTTTGGTCCACAACAGTGCGGATGTCTTCAGTGCTCAAAGGAGGCTTCACTTTGCTGCCAGAAGAAAGAGATAGAGAACAAGCCACATGGGAGAAGCTTACAGGCTGTTGTTGCTGTTGCTGTTGCTGTGCATCTCCAAGTCATTTCTGACTTATGGTGACCTAAGGCTAATCTATCACAGGGTTTTCTTGACAGAATTTGTTCAGAGTGGGGTTTGCCCTGGCCTTCCTCTGAGGCTGAGAGTGTGTGCCTTGACTAAGGCCACCCAGTGGTTTCCATGGCTGAGAAGGGATTTGAACCCTAGTCTCCCAGTATCCTAGTCCAACACTCAAACCACTGCACCACACTGGCTCTATTCCTATTTTATTAGGGGCTCACAGGCCTCCCCTAATAAAATAGGAATCTTGAGCCTACTTTGGAGGACAGCAGTCGGCACCTTCAAATATGCTCAAAGGAGGGCAAGCAAATGGTAAAAGGCTTGGAAACCAAACCTTATGAGGAACAATTTAGGGAGCTGGGGATTTTTAGTTTGGAGAGGCTAGGGTCTTGTCTACATGGACAATTATTATTATTATTATTATTATTATTATATCCTGTCCCTCAGATTCGGATCAAGGCAGCAAACATCATATGAAACATTAAAAAACATTAAAAACAGTCTAGCAGAAATGTTAAAATGTTAGAAATGTTAAAATTTTAACATTTCCACTAGACTGATACAATAATAAATTAATTCAAATTTATAACTATAAATACAAATATTAAAATAGACCTAAGAAGGAGAAAGGCATACAATGGAAAACAGAGAGTAACAATGGAGAGCAGTAGAGTGGCAACAGAGCATCCAGCCTAATCTGGAAAGGCCTGCCAGAAAGATCCATCTTAATAGCCTTCTTAAAAGCACCCAGAGCATCAAGGTGTTGGATCTCCTCCGGCAGGCCATTCCACAGTCTGGGAGTGGTGGTGGAAAAGGTCCTCTGGGTGACTGTGGCCAGAGTTCTGATCTTGGCCCTGCCTTAACCCTGTCTTAGAGGCCTGCAGTCCTGACGACATAGGGCTTTTGACCTGTTCTACCCCTGGGCATTCATGACACCCGGGACAAAGACAGGGTTAAGATGGGGGGGGAGGGACTTCCTACCTTCCAGGAGGGCAAGTAAGGCTGGTGGCTGCAGAGATGGGCCAGCATGCCTGTCTGGACTTCCTCCCATTTGGAGGTGGTAATGGGGAAGGAATGGGCCTGATCCATGGCGAAGATATGCCAGTGGGGAGCTGGCGTATTCTGGCCTGTGTAGATGAGCTGTAGACCATGAGTCAATGGATTCAAAGAACAAGACCTAAAATTTATGAAGGGTGGCGGACTCTCCTTCTTTGGTGGTCTTTAAACAGAAGTTGGATGGGCATCTTTTGTTGGAAGTGAAGAAGCATCAACGCTTGTTTACAGCTCTCTCTGTATGTGTCTCTGATCTGTGTTTATTTCCTGCTTGCATGCAGAGGTCACTTCCCCCCTTGCTCCAAGAAGTTTTAGTGTTTTACCTGATTTCCTATATGGCAGGGGGTTGGACTGGATGGCCCTTGTGGTCTCTTCCAACTCTATAATTCTATGAACCCTTTGTCTCTGAAGCAAGAAGCTAGCAGCCATCAGACGTGAGCCAGCTCTGCCTTAATATGCCTTGCACACACTCATGAGAGTCAGCCTTAAGGACTCTTGCGTCCAAGTTAGATAACTCTCATCTATCTATCTATCTATCTATCTATCTATCTACCTATTTCTCTTATCTAAAATATATTCTCTTCCATAATAAATGTAAGTTATGCTTTATAACTTTACTGGAGCATTCTGAATGTGTTATGTCCTGTTTTGTACCAGAAGCTCATATATATTACATTGGGGCTATGCTGCAATCTGCTCAGTATACATAACAAGAATCTCCTACATCTTTCAGGAGGGCTGAAAGAAGGGCCTTGTGGTCCCTTACAACTCTACGATTCTGTGATTCGATGGATACTGTAGCACCTTTGAAGTTCACCCAAAAAAAAACCTAGCATGGATTCACCACTCCACAGACATGAAAGCCACCAGCAACCACTGATCTGAACTTCAGTTTGGTAGCATGAACTGTTTAAGACCTTGATCCCTAGGAACGCCTTGCCAAGAAAGGCTAAGCTGGTCCCCTCCATGGCGTCTTTGTGGCAGCAGGTGAAGATTTTGTTGTTTTCAGCAGGCCTTCAAGAACTGCCTATTTATGAGTAAAGTGATCTTGTTGATGTTGTTGGTGGTGGTGGTGGTAATGATATTTAGTTATATCCTGCCTTTTCCTAGCAAAGGACTCAAGGCAGCTTACAAAAGTTAAAACGGATACAGCTGAATTCACATTCTACAGAAGTGAAAATATAATTAAACTATCAATAGAATTAAAAGCAATTCAGAAGCACACCCACCTGTAAGCTGTAGTCCAAAAAGTTTATTTTTTCAAAGGCTTACCGTGGGGAAAATTCATCAACCCTGGAGTTGGGGTTGTTATTTCCTCTCTCAGTGAGTCATTATGTTTCTGGCCAGGACTTGGGGGAATATTTTATTTTAATTTTATTTCATTCATATGACTCACAGAAAGCACGGGATGAGTCCTTCCTGAATCTTTGTTTGCGAAGAAAAGCCAGAGAGAGAGATTTCATTCATATCACATCTTTTTCTCTAGTCCTGGGACTCAAGGCAACTTACAAAGTTTAAGACAGATACAGCTAAAAGCACACATCATACAATAGTTAAAAATAAAATTAAACTATCAATGGAATTAAGACCAACATAAAAGCACACACTTTAAAATAGAAAAACAACAAAAGTAGATAATACAGTACAGTCAGCTCTTTGTATCCACAGATTTGGTATTGACAGATTCCACCAGCCACGTCTTGAAAATATTCTCAAAAAAATAATTTCCAAGAAGCAAACCTTGATTTTGCCATTTTATATAAGAGACACCATTTTACTATGCCATTGTTTATAATGGGACTTAAGCATCCACGGATTTTGATATCCACAGGGAATCCTGGATCCAAACCCCAGCAGATACCAAGGGCCCACTGTACATTATTAAATGCACTTTCCCCCTGAGCAGTCACTCCTCAAAAGTCCTGCAGAAGCAAAAAGGGTCTCCACCTGTCTATGGAAGGATAGCAAAGACAGTCTAACCTTCCTAGGAAGGGAATTCCAGAGCCTGGAAGCATCCACCGAGAAGGCCCTCTCCCAGAGATCTCCCAACTCCAGATTGCAGGAGTGAAAACTGGAAAGGTTGTGTAGAGGAAGAAATTTTAGCAGGTGCTGCTTGTCACACAATCAGGTAACAAGCAACATCTATCTATCTTTATAATTGGGAAAGGTACAGGAGCTCTCTCCAGTTTTCATTCTGGCAACCCCACCATCTTCCCACCAAATGTACTTATGAGGGTGGTGGGACAAAGAGAAGGGCCTCCTCAGAGGATCTCAAAACATAGGCAGATTCATATGGGAGAATATAGTCCTTCATCTAACCTGGACCTGACCCATATAGGGCTTTGTCAGTCACAACCATTGCTGTTGTGTCCAGAAGTAGCCTACCTCAGGATTGCAATGGCAGTGATGGACTTCGGACGAAGTGGCGTCTCCAGTGAATCCAGTGGCTCTTCCTTGATGAAATCCTGAACTTGTAAAAGCAGGGAAAGTGATGAAAGAATGAAAAATGTAAACTGGGGAACAATTAATCTATTCCAGGTTTAGTCCAAACTTTCACGGAGTTGTCCAAATGGCTGGAGCTGAGGAGAGTTCGGCACATTAGATAGTTCCTTTGTAGTTCAGACTAAAACCCAGAGCAGATTCATGGCCCCAGGGACACAGTAACCACCAGGTGCCGCTTGATGAAGCAGACAGTCAGTGGGAAGAAGGTCTGCATCCACATGCCACCCACATCACTCACCAACAAGATATTGAGTAGTTCCTTTTTGCAAGTTAACCTGAAGTTCTTGAAGTCCCGAGTCTCATGGATGGCATGGCAGATATCTGTCATGCTTTGAACAAAGGCCAGCTTGAGGTTCATGTCCTAAATTCCCAAAAGAGCCATGCAGTATAGTGGTTAGAGTGCTCACCTAGGACTTGGGATATCCAGGATTAAGTCTCCACTAGGGATGGAAAGAATATTCAAAAATACACTATTCAAAAAATGTTTGAAAAATTTATTTCTCAACTGATGAGAAACCCTGAGGAGAAAAATCCTGGAACAAAGTGAATTTTCACAGTTTGGGAGTTATTCTATACTCAATTCACACATTTTTTTGCTATTTTTTTTGCACAGAAAACAGCATTTTCTGCACATCAATGTTCTGTACATAAATATTGTTTTCTTTGCAGAAAATGCTATTTCCTGCACAGAAAATACTGTCTGCTGTGCAGAAAGTGCTATATAGTTGGGGACTTATTCTGAGCAAAATTCACATGTTGTTTTGGCAAGAAAACAGCATTTTCTGCATAGATGGAGAAATTTTATCTAGTTCTGCAGATAAATATTTTCTGTTCACAAAATGCTGCTACCTGCATAGACAATTCTATTTTCTGTGCAAAAAAATTAAGATACAAATTTTTGCACAGAATAAGTCCCAAACTGTGAATAGTCTTTGAAAACGGCTGAGTGTTTAAAGCGTTTCTCAGAATGGTTGGAGCAGACATTGCCATGAGAAACTTATGAAATAGCACATGTGTTAGTTTTTCAGGAGCCACAGGACTCGTTACTTGCTATTCAGACTGTCAACAGATCTCTATGGTTTCAAGCTGTCATGCACAGATCTTTCTCACCCTCATATTATAACTGGAGACATTGGGATTTCCTGCACACTACATTGTTCCTCTATCACCAAGCTATAGTTTTCTCACAGTCTGTAGCTTCAACTTTACAGAAACTAAATAGCAAAACAGAGATTCTCAAGTGGGACTCATCTACATGGGCCAGGATACGCCGGCTCCCTGCTGATGTATCCTGCCCATGGATCAGGCCCTTTCCTCCCCAGTTACCTGGATGAAATGGGCTGGAGTCCAGTCCCCTTCCTGGAATAAGAAAAGCAAGGCAGCTGGCAGCTACAGTGACAGGACAAAGTGCCAGAATGGGCTAATGTGGTCACATGGGGCCCGATCCATTTTATTTTGGCTGGAATGCATTTAAACAGGTATTTTTCAAAAATGTTTTGTTGGGCCCTAGCCTGTCTTCCCCCTGTCTTTGCCCTGTCTTTGCCCCATGGGTCATGGGGACTGCCTGTGGGCAAAATTGGACCAAAAGCCCTGCATCGCCAGGACTGCAGGGCTCCAAGACGAGGGAAAGATGGGGTAAATTGCCCATGCGGACAAGCCTGTGGTCTCAGTACAAACGGAACACAGATCTCTCACAGCTTACCTTGTTTTCAATGCTGACACCCAGCACCTGAAAAATGAAATGTAAAATCCAGGAACTATTTTATTCATTGTTAATAATGAGCTCATTATTCTTATAACTACACTGAACTCATTACCCTTATTCCTTTATGTTTTCTGGAATCCTGTTGGCATGTTACACATGTGAATGTTCCCCTGTGGAAGCACCTGAACAATATTTGTCTAAGGCATGCTCACTTTAAGGTTGCAGAAGCAGAGTTGAGCATGTGGTGCCACTGTGCCTGCAAAGGCACATTTGTAAGTGGATGCACATTGTGCATGGATAGGCATTGCACGTTGGGCGGTGTGTTTGGATGTACTGTTGGTGCTTTGGTTCAGTTGCACAATGTTACCATTCAAAACAATGGTTGTGTAGCACAGTACATGCATAACTCCACATTCAAAGATTTATGCAATGCAACCCTGACATAGGACCCTGGCTGGTGTCATGATCACTGGTCTAGGTCCATCCAGATCTGCATTCTAATCAGACTACAGTCTGTGGTCATAGAATCATAGAGCTGGAAGGGACCACAAGGGCCATCTAATCCAACCCCCTGCCATGCAGGAATACCCAATCAAAATGGTTGGAGGGCATTTATTTTAATACATGGATGTTTCAGTGTTGTGAATGGTCAAAAACCATTAGAATCTAGGATAATGAAGGATAAGGCTTTCACAGCCGGCATCCATAGATTTTCTTTGGTTTTTTTCTGGAAGAGAAGCCATTTGAAGAGTTTTATGAAAGATTGGAAACTGTTTATGGATTTTTTTGAGCAAAAAGAATTCTAATGATGTAATAATTTATGGTTATGGTTTCTAGTAATCCTAGCAAGTGGAATTTAGTTACATCTACAATGATTGGATAACATTTTTTTTTTTAAAAAAAAACTAGTTTCTTTTTCTTTTCATTACAGTTTGTGAGAGGGGGCAGAGTTCATCTATGTTTTTGTTAGTCAGTGTTTAGTGTTTAGTTGGGTTGTGCTTACTGTTATAGAGTAGTGTTTTAGCAAAAGTGTTGTAGTGTTAGTTTAGTTAAATAAAGAGTAGTTTAGTTTAGTTTTAGTTTTAGCTATACAGGTTAACCCCTGCATCCAAGGATCCACAGTTTCACTTATCTATGTTTGAAAAAATACATTCTCTCTAGGCATTTCTAGGTCCTCCAATGTGATTCTATGGTCAACTTCCAGTATTTGTGGATTCCCTATTATCCATGGTTTCAGGTATCCATATGTAGTTTTGAAACATATCCCCTGTGGATACAGGGGTTGACTGTATATATCATATGTACAGTTCCTTCTTTTATCTTGTGTTTTTAATAGTTTATTTTGTTATGAACTAATTTGTATGTGTCAAAAATTAATAAATATCAATTACCAAAACAACAACAAAAACCCAACTAACCATCCAAGTCTGACAGTTAAGTTACTTTTCTCTCCCCCTTTAGTCAAGCTTAAAGACCTCAAATTTATTTATGTTTTAAATTCATATCCTGCCTTTCTGCCAGCATAGGACCCAAGCCGGCTTGCAGCCATTTGAAACAAAGTACAAGTTTTTAAAAAAACTATTACCGTAGTACAGAACTGGTACATGGCTGCATCTTTGAATATGTATACAAAATTTAAAACACAATTAAACAACAATTCTATTAAAAGCAGAGTTAGAGCAGTTTAAAAAAACACTTAAAACATAACAAAAGACAGACACAGCGCACCTCATTAAAAGCCCTTCCTGCCACAAATTACGAGCCAAAGCCCTACCTAAATAAAAAGGTCTTTGCTGTTGGAAAGAGAGCAGAGAGGAGGCCAACCAAGCCTCCTGAGAGAGGGAATTCCTCAACTTGGGAGTAGCCACCAAGAAGGCTCTCCCCCATATCCTCACCAAATGTACCTCTGATGGTGGCAGGGCAGAGAAAAGGGCCTCTCCTGAAGATCTTAAGAGTTTTAGCAGGCTCATATAGTGAGATACAGTCTTTCAGAGAGTTCGGACTCCAAGCCATACAGGACTTTAAAGGTCATAACCAGTATTCTGAATACTGCCCAGAAATGGACCAGTAGCTGGTGATGCTCTTTCAACAAGAAAGAGCATCAACAAGAAAGAGCAAGATAGACTGGAGAGCTGGGCCAAAGCTAACAAAATGAAATTCAATACGGAGAAATGTAAAGTACTGCATTTAGGGCGGAAAAATGAAATGCATAGATATAGGATGGGAGAGACCTGGCTGAACGAGACTACATGTGAAAGGGATCTAGGAGTCCTAGTAGACCACAAGTTGAACATGAGTCAACAATGTGATGCGGCAGCTAAAAAGGCCAATGCGATTTTGGGCTGTATCAATAGAAGTATAATGTCTAGATCAAGTGGAGTAATAGTGCCACTCTATTCTGCCTTGGTCAGACCTCACTTAGAATACTGTGTCCAGTTCTGGGCACCACAATTCAAAAAGGATATTGACAAATTGGAGCGTGTCCAGAGAAGGGCAACTAAAATGGTGAAAGGTCTGGAAACGATGCCTTATGAGGAGAGACTTAGGGAGCTGGGTATGTTTAGCCTGGAAAAAAGATGGTTAAGAGGCGACATGATAGCCCTGTTTAAGTATTTGAAGGGGTGTCACGCTGAGGATGGAGCAGGCTTGTTTTCTGCTGCTCCAGAGACTGGAACACGGAGCAATGGATGCAAGCTCCAGGAACAGAGATTCCACCTCAACATTAGGAGGAACTTTTTGACAGTAAGATCTGTTTGGCAGTAGAACGCACTCCTTCGGAGCGTGGTGGGGTCTCCTTCCTTGGAGGTCTTTAAACAGAGGCTGGATGGCCATCTGTCGGGGATGCTTTGATCGTGATTTCCTGCATGGCAGGGGGTTGGACTGGATGGCCCTCGTGGTCTCTTCCAACTCTGCAATTCTATGATTCTATGATTCTATAATGTGTTTATATTTATTTATTTATACCCCTCTCTTCAGCCACAATGGCTATCAGAGCAGCTTACAAATTGTTTTAAGCAATAGCTATTTACACATCTACACTGCATTAAGCAGTTTCCAATGTGTGTATTAGCTAATTGCCCCCACAAGCTGGGTACTCATTTAACCGACCTACGAAAGGATGGAAGGCTGAGTCAACCTTGGAGCCCTTGGGAACCGAACTTGCAACGTGGTGACTTGCAGTACTGGCATTTAACCACTGCGCCACCAGGGCTCCTAACCAGCACCAGTCAGACCTAGCTACACCAGCTTGGACTTGATGTTTCTAAACAATTTCCAAAGGCAGCCTCACAGTACAGTTGGATTACAGTAATCCAACAGGAATGTAATCAAGATATGTGTCACCCTAGCCAGATCTAACATCTCTAGGAACAGGCAATGCTGGTGCACTATTTTTAGCTGTATGAATGCAAAACCCTGGATGAGAGAATAGAGGGATTACAGAAAGCCCAGTCCCACTCTTCTTCTGAATGGCAGTGTCTTTGAAAGCTCTCCCCCGCTTCTTCTTGAAAGCTCTTTCTTACCTGGCAGCTCTTCTGGTAATGGTAGAGGACTCGCTTCATGAAGTCATTCTCTACTCTTGAGAACAGGAGCTCCTTGGGGGCTTGAAGAGCCACTTTTCCATATGTGAGCATCAGCGTTCGGTGGATGTGGCTTCGCCTGCCTCTTTGGTAGTCCTGAGCAACAGAAAGTGTTACAGGTTGCCCCCTATATGCCCAGTACTCATATCAGTGGTTTCAGTTATCCGCCATACAAAAATATGGTCTCTCTAGGCATTTCTTAGGTCCTCCGGCACAACTTTATGGAAACTTCTGCTGGAGGTTACATAGAGTTGCAATAGAGCTGCCTAGAGAGGCATCCTCTCTAAGGCATTTCCTAGATCCTCCAGCATGACTCTATGGTAACTTCTGCTGGAAATTACCATAGATGTTCTGGAGATGCCTGGAGAGGTGGCCTGTCTAGACATTTCCTAGGTCCTCCAGCAGAATTCTATGGGGTTCACTATTATCCACAGTTTCAAGTATTTGTGGTAAGTCTGGAAACATATCTTCCGTGGACACGACAGGTAACCTGTATTTCTGTCTGGAAAAGCTTGATACCAGCCAGCAAAGTAAAGTTGTCTTTCATATTCACTAGGATTTGGTTCCAGGACCCCTTATGGATACCAAAATCCGTGAATACTCAAGTCCCAATATATGCAATGGCATAGCAAAACGGTGTCCCTTATATAAGATGGCAAAATCAAGGTTTGCTTTCTGGATTATTATTTTTTAAAGAATATTTTCAAACCGTGAATACTTAAATCCATGGATACCAAATCCGTGGATATGGAGGGACAACTGTATATACAAACAGCAAGTAGCTGGGAAGGTGACTAGCTTTTAATGAGCCCACCAGAATGCAAACACAGTCAAGAAAGTCAAGGGCTTATGGCAGGCAGCGTGGGTCCAAACATGAGTCAGTGGAAAATAGGCAGCAGAGTAATCAGGAACAGTCTGAGGTTGAGGTATGAGTCAAGGCAGTAAGGATCAAGGCAACGAAGTCAGCAAGAAGTTTATCCAGGAAGATCAGTTGATATCTGACAAAGCCTCTATCACTTCCCAAGCATATACAGTTGTCCCTTCACATTTGTGGGGGTTAGGGGCGGAAAACCCCTGCATATGTGAAAAAAATGCAAATAATGATAGTCCTCCCCCCCACCCACCTGCAACAACCCACCCCGTTGCCACTCACTCCCACCCTCCCCGCCCTTCCCAAAGTGGCGAGGGGGGCTTAAGAAGCCTCCATCAAAACTCTCTCTCACCCCCCCCCACCCCTCGCTGCCTTGGGAAGGGACTGGCATGGAGAGAGGGAGGCTTTCCATCCCCCTTCCCAAGGCAGTGACGGGCTTCGTGAGAAACCCTTCGCTGCCTTGGGAAGGGATGGGGTGGAGAGAGGGGGGGCAGGAGGCATTCTGTGAATAATCAAAACCGTGAATGTGAAAGTCGCGAATGTGGAGGGGCAACTATATATATATATATATATATATATATATATATATATAGCAATCAAAGCTTTGTCAGGTGCTTCTTGACCAGCAGGTTTTTCTCATAAAGTCTCAGAGATTTCCTTCAAGCTTCCTTTTGAGCTCGCTGCTGGGTGTATGATGGTGGAGGTAAGTTTGTCTCTTCTTCTTCGTCCTTATCTGAATTGGCAGGACTCCCTGCCGGGATTGGTGCCAACCCACTAGGGCCAGGCTTTTCCTCTGCTTGAGCCTCCAGGTTGGCAGAGTTCCCTGCTGGCACAGGTGTAGGTAAACCTGTGGCAGGATCCATAGGGCTTCTCCCTGCCATGTCCTTCTCCTCTGATTCCATACCCTCATCAAACTCACAGGGCATGACAATTTGGTATGGTTGCTGCTTCTGTCTCTTTCTAGCTAATACAGTTCTAGGACTGCTCCAACAGAAGCAGATTCCTGGATCCTATTGGTGAGCCCCAACTAGTGCAGAGTAATTGAATCCATTATTGAAAGAGCAGTCAATACCTAGGTACATCCCATTGTTGATTTAGTGGGCCTACTCCACTCGGGATTACCACAACAGGATTCAGACTGTAGACTCCAGATAACAGAAAGTAAAGGTATTCTTCCTATTTTGCTCACAACAGTGTTCAGTGTTGCACCAGCAAGGAGCAGCCTCTGAATCCTGCCTTAATTACTCACTTCTTGCCATTTGTGCATGTTGGGTGGTTTTAAAAATTATTAAAATGATTATTTTAATTATTTCTCCTCTCCAAAAGTACCACACTTCTAAAAGCACCACACATATACAGAATATGTGTATCAGTTCACTCTCCTGCATTTGGGATGAATGTAGGCCTCACAGATTTTGCAAAAACTCAGTGGCCTTCACAGACAACTGATCCTCAGTCTTCACAATAGACTTTGTCCCTTCTCTTGGTGTGTGTCAAACTGACCCCTGAAGGAGATGAAAAGGCTAAAGGCTAGAGGGAGAAGGGAATCCTTCAGGTGACCTGTACGTGCCTTCAGGTCGCCTGTCAACTCATGGCAACCCTGTGAATTTCATAGTTTTCTTAGGCAAGGAATTACTCAGAGGTGGTTTTGCTAGTCCCTTCCTCTGAAATACAGCCTACAGCACCTAGTATTCTTCGGCAGTCTCCCACTCAAGTACGAACCAGGGCTGAGCCTGCTTAGCTTCCAAGATGAGACAGGATCTGGTGTCTTTAGGGTATTTAGACACACTTACCTGGGACTAAATCCCCATTGGACTCAATGTGACTTACTATTGAGTAGACGTGCATAAACTTGGCCCCATGAGCTCATTTACCTTATAGCGACTGATGATATCAGACACCTGAATTTTCAGACCCATTCCAGCTCCAAACTCATGCAGCGTGGCCAGAGTCAGGTCAAAGTGGCCCATGGCAGAAAAGGAAAGGATCTGGATGACTTTCTACAGTGCGAGGAGAAAATATATCAGCCTGTAAGTTTTGTCAGCCCTCCTCAGTGGTACATATCAAGCCCAGAGACAGAAATGGATTTGTCCAAATGGTTATGCCAACCATTTGGATTTCACACTAGTCTATGCTGGGGCGGGCTAAGCCTACGCTGGGACTGCATGTGGCCCCCCAAGACTGCTCTGGTGGCCCTCAACTCCACCAACCCCCTGACTCCACCCTTTCTATGTTGCCCAGGAAAGGAGTGAATTGCCTGGAAACATGTTAAATTGAGGGTGGGCATAGTGTGGCCTGTAGGCCTCATGTGGCCTGTGAGACCCCAAAGTAGGACACCTGAAGTCTCACAGAAGACATCCAAAGCCCAGATACTATTTTTTAAAAAACAATATGCTAATTTGTGGGTGACCTTTTGCCAACCACCCCCCACAACTGGCCACAGATACAGTGGTTTATGTCCCCCACCCCCAATTAATTTTTTTAAAAGCTGAAAATTGGCCAACATGGTGCCCAAAGTGACATTGCATCACTTCCAGTGCACTGAAATGGAAAGGTGAAGGCCCACTGGAGGGATGGGGGGGACACACTGCCCCTCCCTCACCAGTTGCCCACCCCTGTTTTAAATAGATTGCTGATCCCCTCCTCCCCACACCATTCAACATTAAAAACAACAATGTTTTTTCAAAACCACAACAAGGCACCTGATCACTTCCAGGGTTTATTGGGGGTTTTTGTTTCCATTTTTGGTAGCCTCTGAGGCCCCCAGGGTCAGAAAATTGCCCCCTCCCCTCGCCTCTACACAGCTGCCCACCTATACCCTGAGGTTTTTCAGGAAAAGTTTCTCCAGTTATTTATTTAGTTATTTGTAGACTTTACACCTTCTTCTCCCATATACTGTGGGGCTTGATTCCTGGACTTATCACAGATATTGGAAACTGTGGATGATAGCAAACCCTATTAAAATGAAGGACTTTTTCATGCCATCACGGCAATGTTTGATATAAAGGGCTCTTTTGCTAGCACACTTATAGTTCAAAATATGGTGTCTGATAAAGTCCTTAGAGCTGGAAGAGACCACAAGGGCCATCTAGTCATAGTATTTTGCACGCACTGATGTCTCCAAAGGCAGCCACACATAGACATGTAGACAATTTTAGTCCTGACTAGAGAAGATCCATTGAACCTATTATATTTATCTACAAGTTGATTCACTATTCAACACTTGATTGAATGGGTCTACTCTAGTTAGGACTAATTCACAGAATGTCAATCAGAGTGTGGTACAGAGTGTCTATACAAGGGCTTGTCTATACAAGGCAAAACAAAAGTACCTGTGGATTGCTCTGCAATAATGGCAATTTGCAGCAGCTGCTATTTGTCTTAACATTTGTTTGGTTTTTTGGGTTTGTTTTTTTTTTGGCAGATTGCAGGCATGCGAAGCTATCTGCAGTTGTTGTGCAAATGGGCATGCCTGAGAATCAAGATGGCAACCACGAGTAAATTACTTTCATTTTTACTTACTTCAGTTTGCCACTGCTGGACAATATTTTTTTAAAAAAAATATCCAAGGTGCAAAAGAGCAATCTTTCACTTTAACAAACAAACAAACAAACAAAAAAAGCCATTTGATCACTTTAGTGCTTGCTTGCTAAGGCAAAAATCCAACATGGCAGCTCCAGGTGCTTGTCTTGTTAGGAAGCTCTGCCCCCCCCCCCACATGTCTAACCAATCAGCTTTCAACTTCTGCTCATATAGGGAAAGCAAATCGAATCAAATCGCTTGTCCCAATAAGCAGGAATGTGCATCCCCCCTGCTGTTTTTTTTAAAGTTCAGGAAAAGCCGCAAAGGTTTTTCCCACACATTATATGGAGGATTTGGCCCCCTCTTTCCCAATACCTGAAAATGATGCAGGATGCCATTTAGAATCATAGAATCATAGAATTGCAGAGTTGGAAGAGACCACGAGGGCCATCCAGTCCAACCCCCCTGCCACGCAGGAAATCTTGATCAAAGCATCCCCGACAGATGGCCATCCAGCCTCTGTTTAAAGACCTCCAAGGAAGGAGACCCCACCACGCTCCGAGGGAGTGTGTTCCACTGCTGAACAGCTCTTACTGTCAAAAAGTTCCTCCTCATGTTGAGGTGGAATCTCTGTTCCTGGAGCTTGCACCCATTGCTCCGTGTTCCAGTCTCTGGAGCAGCAGAAAACAAGCCTGCTCCATCCTCAGTGTGACATCCCTTCAAATACTTAAACAGGGCTATCATATCGCCTCTTAACCGTCTTTTTTCCAGGCTAAACATACCCAGCTCCCTAAGTCTCTCCTCATAAGGCATCATTTCCAGACCTTTCACCATTTTAGTCGCCCTTCTCTGGACACGCTCCAACTTGTCAATATCCTTTCTGAATTGTGGTGCCCAGAACTGGACACAGTATTCTAAGTGAGGTCTGACCAAGGCAGATCTTATTCTCCCTGCATTCCCTCCCTGCATTAGACAGATCGTATTCTCCCTGCATTCCATGGATAGCACAATCCATGGATCCTGAAGTCCTATTGTATACTCTCTCTCTCTGGCTTTTCTTCGCAAACGAAGATTCAGGAAGGACTCATCCCATGCTTTCTGCAAGCGCGCTGATGACTAAAAAGGCCAATCCGAGATAAACAAGTCCGGTTGCAGAAAGCACAGCAGAAGGTCTCCTTGGGTGATGTTTTTGGGTTGTGATTCTTTCTGCGTTGTCATTTCTCTTCAAGACTTGTTCGTCGTGAGTTCTCAAATAAGGCTGCAGCATTGTGGATAGTGCGTCTCCGTGCCTCCCGATGTGAGGCCATTGTATATATTGTATACAATGGCATAGTAAAATGGTGTCCCTTATATAAAATGGCAAACAGCAAGGTTTGCACTTCAGAATTCTTTTTTTAAAAAAACTAGCTGGACTCAGCCTACCATCCAGCATTTAAAGAAAAAAAAAAAAACTCCCGAAAAAATGCCTGGTAAACAACCTTGTAAGGTTGGCTGGTGGATTTTAATTCCTCCTCCCCCTTCTCAGCGTTCCACACTTTCCCTGGAATTGCTGAGGGTGACTCGCTCTGTTGCCCTGCCGCCGCCACCACCACCACCACCAGTTGACTGCCTGGGTCCCATCGCAGGCGGCCTGTTACAAACGCCAGTTAACTGTCTGGGTCCCAATCTGGACCACAGATTGAGTGGCAGGAGTAGATTGTAAGGTGGAAAGGGAATTTGCATGTGGGTGGTGATTGGTTGGGTGTGTTTCCTGAGCAGCCAATCAGCACACTGGGAAAGACAACATACCCAAAAGAATTATGTATAGAGATATTTTCAAGCCGTGGATAGTTGAATCTTTGGATATAGAATCTATAGATACAGAGGGCCAACTGTAACTTGACTGAACTCTGTTTTGGAGATTACAGAAGTAGGACAGCTTGCAGTGCTAACAAGCATCTCACCTCTCTCTCTGATGCTTCCATATAATTGGCATTTTTGACCAAGTGCTGCATCCGCCCTTGAACAAAGTTCAGATCCTGACAACTTGCTAGTGAAACTCCCAAGGCTTTGTACAGAAAGCTCTGAAAGAAAGAGGAGGAGGAGGAGGAGGAGGAGGAGGAGGAGGAGGAGGAGGATAGTGAACAAGATGGTAGATTTCAGCTCAGTACCAAGATAAAGGTCAGAATAGTTCAGCAATGGAACTGAATAACTGAAGTGTATCTATATGACATAGTTATAGCAGTCTGGTACTGTCATGGTGCCATCCTATGGGCTCCTGGGATCTATAGTTTGGAGAGGCAATTGAAATTCTCTACCAGGGAGCTCTCAGTTCAGTAGAGAATAGCAGAGCTCTCTAACAGTACCTCCCAGACTACAGGTCCTAGTGTTTTGGAGTCATGATGGTTAAAGTGGTATCAAGCTATTTAATTGTGGAGTGTAGAAACACGAGTAAAACAGTGGATGAGCAATTCCTTGCTGGAGACCATCAAGCCAAGCCTGGGCATCATTCTTCTGAGGATGAATTTACCACCTGCACTTCCTGCACTGAGCTGGGGATTGGACTATGCAATCCTATGGATGTCCACACAGAAATTAAGTAAGTTCAGTGGGGCAAACTTCTAGGCAATTGGATATAGAATAGCAGCTTTAGCCAGAAACTGTGGTGCAAACCTTTTCAGCTGACAGATCGGAGTAGCTGGCCATCTGATTTTCCAGTTCCTTGCTCAAGTTCTGGGTCCAAGTGTTATCATCAATGGTTTCCAGGGATCTTCTGAGAAACTATGGAGGACAGAAGATCCAAGACCAAGAACCTGTTAGGGCATTATGTTGGTGTAAATCTGGGTTACACGAGTGGTTGTACTTTTTAGATCCTTGTATAAAGAGGTATCCAGTACCCCCTTATGCAAGAAATTTCTCACTTGCCCACAATGCATGGGATGGTTCACAAAATGGTCCAGAATGCAGGCACAGTTTCCTCCTCTTTGCCACAACCCAGAATAACCAGTGAAATCACCTGAAATAGCTAAAGGAATGTCACCACTGCACATACCCTTCCAGCTATTCTGGTTTGGCAGGGATAGCCTTAGTTAATCTCCTGCTTCCCCAGTTTCTCAGCTGCTTTTAAAATGTCCCGGTTTATCTTTCCTCCTACCACTTTCCCCCTTTGTGCTCAGTTTACTTCAATTTCTGCAAACAGAGTTCAAAACACAGAAATGGTTTGACCTCAATTTACTCAGCAGGGGGGATAGGAGAAGGGTGTGGAGTCTTATCCTTCTAAACCCAGTATATAAATTCCAGGCCTGGCTTCTGGGAGAGACAGAGCTGGGGACAGCAGCAAGGGATGGCATGCCAGGATGGGTTCCCATGGACATGCAGGGCCCGATCCATACTGTCCTGTTGGTAAAGGGGTAAACTGAGTATTATTTTATCACACTATAAAGACCCTTATTCTGGCTTCCCCCTCTTCCAGCCCCATATTTGTCCCGGGGGAGATGAGGACTGCCCAGGGGCAGACTGGGGCAAAAGCCCTGTGTCAAAAGGACTGCAGGGCTCTAGAATGGGGGCAAGCCAGGGTATTTAGCTTAAACCCTAAGATAGTAGTTTTCTGTTTTCTTCCTCATTAATAACTTTTGCCCACTTTCTGCCTGGACATGCCATTTTGACTACACTCTGATGTGGCCTACCCACATATGTCCTGATTTTCAGTTGTGAAATGTTGGAGGTTATGCATTACATAAGAACACAAGGGGTATTCCATGTCCTTCTGGAACTGAACAAGATCTTGACCAAAGTATTTTCCTTGCATGGGTTTTGCCTTCTGCTTTACCTCCAATGTCCTACTTTTGTTCAGAAAAGAGTGGGTAGGAAAATGCCACCACTCATGTGAAATGGTGAAACACAAGAACTCCTAAGCTTGCAAAACACCCAAGACTCATCACAGTCAATCTCTTTCAACATCCCTTTGGTCTAAGCTCCCACCTGCTTTCAGCCTGGCTTCCTAAACCTATTCCATCCCAGTCACATCTAGGCAAAAGGGTAGCAATCTCCTACCTGCAGTAGCTTTTGCTCCCATTCAGGGCTGCTGGCCCCTGAGATTTCTGCAAGGAAAAAAAAAGAATGATTGTGCCACCTGAATTAGGACACCTAATGGATTAACTGTGCACATTTGTAGACTTTGCCTTCCCTCCCAGCCAGTGAATGGCCATGGGGAGCACCCTGAGAATTGAAAAGTGCTTTGGGGAAGAGAGCAACACAGAGCTCTGCACCTGGAATGCCACACTGTACACACCCTGATGCAAGAGCTTAACCACAGTTTTTATGCAACAGAAATGTTTCCTGTGCATTAAATAGTTTTAAAACAAACGGGGGGGGGGGGAAAGGAGAGTGCATTTCTGTGCAAAAAAAAAAGTTCTACAAAATATTTTGTAAAATGAGAAGAATCTCACAGTTGCGCTCTGAGATTTCCTAAATGTTAGGAACTCCATTTCTGCCCAAAAAAAGGAAAAAAGAAAAAAGAAAAGAAAAGAAAAGAAAAAAAGAATTTTTTTTTCTATCCCTAGCATACACAAGGAGGCTTCCCTACCTGCCTGGAAGGACTCCCAAAGGAAGGGGACTTGTTTGTCCCACAGCTTCCTGACGGCTGTATGGATGTTGCTGCGCAGGGCATGTAAAAGCTGCAGGGCCCAGCTCCCTCTCTGGGTAGGATTGGAGGCCAAGACCTGTGGGCAGCAGACGAGGCACAGAGAGAGAAAGCTCCAGAGGAACCAAGCACCAGTGCTCATCCTTCATCTAGGATTGCCAGTGGGTAAAATTCAGGAAGGTGGCTGAGACCCTGCCTTGCATGCAGGAGGTCCCTCCGAGGCTCATTTTCTGGCATCTCCAGGTAGGGATGGAGAAGACACCCATCTGAAAATCTGGAGAGCTGCTGCCAGTTAACGGAGACCAGAAATGGGGAACGAGCAGCCCATGGATCACATAGAATATTAAGAGTTAGAAGGAACCACAAGGGCCATCTAATCCCTTGCCGTGCTATACAACTAGAGCACTCTTGACAGATGCCCATCCAAACCCTGCTTAAGACCTCTAAAGATGGAGAGTCCACCACCCTCCAAACCAATCTATTCTACTGTCAAACCACTCTTACAGTAAAGAAGAAGAAGAAGAAGAAGAAGAAGAAGAAGAAGAAGAAGAAGGTGGTTTAGGTGGAATCTCTTTTCTTGGAATTTGAATCCAGTGTTTTGTGTTCTAGTCTCTGGAGCAACAGAAAACAAGCTGGCTCCATCTTCTACATGACAGCCCTTCAAATATTTAAAGATAGCTATCATGTCACCTCTCAGTCTTCTCTTCTCCAAACATAGAATAACAGAGTTGGAAGAAATCCCAAGGACCATCCAGTCCACCCCCTTCCATGCAGGAAAACACAATCAAATCGTTCCCAACAGATGGCCATCCAGCCTCTTTAAAAACGTCCAAAGAAGGAGACTCCACCACACTCCCAGGCAGTGCATTCCTCTGCCAAACAGCTCTTACTGTCAGGAAGGTCTTCCTAATGTTTAAGTGGAATCTCTTTTCCTGTAGTTTGAACCCATTGCTCCATGTCTTAGTCTCTGGAGTCACAGAAAACAAGCTTGCTCTATTCTCAGTGTGACATCCCTTCAAATATTTAAACATGGCTATCATGTCCGTTCTTAACCTTCTCTTCTCCAGGCTAAACATATCCAGCTCCCTAAGCCACTCCTCATAGGGCATGGCTTCCAGACCTTTAACCATTTTGGTTGCCCTCCTCTGGACATGTTCCAGGTTGCCGATATCCTTCTTGATCTCTAGAGTGTGTGTGTGTGGGTCTTTTGCAAGGTTCCCCCCTCTAAAAGTGGAATAAATCCAGAGATTAACTGTTTTCAGAACTGAAAATAAATTCTGCTCAGTTCCAGTTTTGAAATAGGTCCCCTCCCATGCCTGAATCAGGAGTTGGCAACTGTGGTGGCAGACGTTTCCCACCCCTCTCTCCTGGACTGACTGGAAGTGACGTTGATTCTCACTAAGGGTGGACAGAATATTTGCTGTTACTCATTTCCTGGCTGAAAAATGGATTTCCTAACACTTGGAAGAATAACAGAGTGATGGAAATTTTGCAGTTTTTGCTCAGTATTTGCACATCCTGAAGTTTTTCAGGAAATTACTCTTCACTGAAATACACATGGGTTATTTGCATGACAATTGTGAATTTTTGCACAACCCCCCAATTCTTTTGCATTAAAAAAAATGTTTCTAGAGAACCATGTCATTTTTTTCTTGGCCAGGACTGCTGTTTTCTGTGCAAGATTTTGTTTGTGTGCCCAAGATTTTTCTTTGTGTGCAATTTCTGTGTGCGTGCAAGATTCTTGGTTTTGTGCACAGAAAGCAGAGATCTTTCAGGGGGGGGAAACACATTTGTTTGGAAACTGGTTTTTGCACAAAGAAACTATGATTTTCCTAAAGAAAGTCCACATGTATTTCTGCAGATATTAATTTCCCGGAACATTTTAGGATATGCACATAGGGGGCGAGAACTGCTTTGAAATTTTCACCACAGAGGGAGAAAACGGTGGAAATTTTTCATCCTCGCTTGCAAGCACTAAGTAGTCAAATATTCTGTTTCTGGGAATCAGCTGACACACAGCAATTTTTTTGCCATTTGGGGTGGGTTGGGTGTAATTAAGTAACAGATGGACCCAAACTGCCCTGTTTTTATGCTGGTTTGGGCATTTTCCCCTGATTTCCAGCCATTTTCCAGCTATTATTATTTTAAAATTGTTTCTTGGGCTGTCCTGGAGCTTCAGGGGTCTCCAGAGGTTTTTGTGGTGGGGGGGGGCACAAAATGAGGCCTAGTGGCTACAGTGGCTAAATTTTCATGTTTACTTTTTGTATGTTTTTAACTGTATTGTTCTTTTAAATTGTGAACTGATTTGAATTCCAATTTTGGGGGGAAAGCAGGACATAAATATAGCAGTAGTGGTGGTAGAAGTAACAACAGCAACAATACATGTGGCCCATATGCTGATCTTTTCCTAACACTGCCTCAGTCATGTTGCCACAATTCCCAAACTGAGCAAACTTGTCTTCAAGGCCCCAAGTAAGAGGCCCCTTTCATTAAAAAAGAAATTAAATTATGGGGACACTGGGTTATTAGGTGTGTGTGTGTGTGTAACCTTCCCAGGTTTCATGAGGGATATGTGCACTCCCTTGTTGTGGGAAGTTGTTCACACTTTGGGTAGACAACCCTGGCTTAGATGGATCCATGGCCTGACTTTGAACATAGGAAGATATCCCTGATGAGTTTCATGTTCCCTGCGCTTGAAATTTACCCCTCCCTCTGAAGTATGAAGGAGAGAAGTCAATTTATCCCCCCCCTCCACCTTTCATTATTACCTCAGCAAATCTGGACTGAGGATTCAAGATTCCAGAATCTCCACATCATGGAAGTAATGAGATAAAATGATCAATGTCACCTATAATATCTTATATTCAGGTACAGCAGAGACACCGTAATAGTTCTTTTTCAGGGTCCTTGTGTACAATACATTTATAATGCTATGATTCCATTTTAACGCCTATGGAATCCTGCAGTTCAGGGAGGGCCATTGAGAATTCTTAGGCAGAGTGCTCTAGTGCCTGTATAAATTCCAGATTTCCATAGGAAGTTGCCCTGGCAGTTAAAATAGAATCATAGTGAAAGCACCCTTAATGTTTCATAGAACCATAGAATCATAGAATTGGAAGAGACCCCAAGGGCCAGCCAGTCCAATGTTAACATTGTTTTTTTTTCTTCCATGCAATGAGTAAGCCTTATGCTTCACTTCTAGTTGTTGCTTATTGGCGGTCAAAATGCTTTCTTGGGGCATTTGGAGGGGATGTCTTTCAAATCTGGGCCATTTCTATACTTCTTCTTACTACAGATCACCCTCTGTATCCATGGGGGATACATTCCCAGACTTACCACAGATACACAGAACCTCATATAATAGCAAACCACCATAGAATGCCATGGAATCATGCTGGAGAATCTAGAAAATTCCTAGAGAGGCTGCATCTCTAGGCATCTGGTGTGACTTTATGGTCAACTTCTGGTGGAAGTTGACCATAAGAGTCATGCTGAAGGATCTCCCAAGCCTCAAGGGGCCACTTCCAGCATGATCTCCAAATGCCTAGAGAGACCTTTTCCCTTTGATTATGGGTAAGTGCAACTGCAAGTACCAATCCCATGTGGGCAGTATACGGGGGAGGGGAGACCTGTATTTAAACTGATTTTGTAAAAAAGAAAAGAAAAGAATAAGGGAACCAGAATTAAGGGGGGATGTAACAAGTTACTTTCAGTAATCCTTTTCAATACTTTTAATAATGGGGACAGATTACTTTTTATAACATTTTTAACATTGTCACAAGTGATGGGAACTAATGAGTCTTAAAAAAATAACAGCTGGGGTGCAGGATGGGGCTTACACCTACAGAAGTGGACATTCATCTGTGGGAAAGAGAATTGCAGCATCCATGTTCAGCAAGGAGCTGCTGTGATGTTACTACATAGGGGAACCAGCGAAGTGACCGTTGCACATTGGTCTTGATGTTCATCCAGACCAATGCACATTGGGACAATGGTTAGGGAGTGCCTGTGCACACTGGTATAACCTGATGTTCTTCCAGACACACTTGCTTGTACCCTGATGCACACCTTCACAATTCATTAGGAGGGTCCCATAGCACCTCTGCTATTGGGCTAAGTAAGAGTTAAGTTATGCCACGACAGAGGATCATGGCCAAATTTCCAAACTGTGGATTCTGCTGCCTACCTCTTCACTCAACAGTTTAGTGCAATGAATTTCATTTGAAGCACCTCTACTGATAATACCGTTAACACCCTGTGGAGACGAATCTAAGGTATTAAAATATACCTTGAACTTCCATACTTTATTATTAAATTTTTTTTGCAAGAAAAAAGAATGTGCTTTTTCTAAGCCTTTCTCACCAGGAGCCTTGCCACCATTCCTTGGGCACGTGGAAGATTCACTAAAAAAGAGAATCACAAGAAAACATCATAGCAAGCTTTGAATAATGGGATGAGGTTCTGTTTCATCGTATGCCTTCTCAAATCTGCTCAGGGCTCATTTCCAGAACATGAATGGAGCCATTCTGAAAGCTCTTGGAGAGCGTTGCTTAGGGAAGTGATTCTTCATTATTTTTCTTCTTGAAGGAAGTGTGGAGTAATTTTAGCAATTTTCTCTCACTGCAAGAAAATCTTCAAAAACTGCAGTTTTTGAAAACTCTTCACAGCTTGACACTTTGGGGTTCTCCACATGGTGAAAATACCCCTCACAGAATTTGCTCAGAAAATGAGCTGTGTTAATGGGATCCTGCATTGTCTCATTGTATTGTGAAAGGGGGGGGGGGAAAGAGGAAAAACTACACGAGAAAGCCTTTATGGCTTTTTCCAACTTTTTAAAAAAGCTCCAGCAATATTCACATTTTCACTTGTTAAGACAAACAATTCAAAAGGAGTCGCTTCCCCATGCAGGATAAAGTGCTAACCTGATTGTCTGGAGGAGCTCAGGGGATGGGTTACAGGGCAAGCACCCATTCCCACCGTGCTAGATTTTCGCCTGAGCGAGTGATTGCTAAGGTGATAAAAAGGGGATTTGTGCTATCTTTTTTCAGTTTTAAGAGGCAGTCGAAATAAAAATAATAACACAAATGAAATGCCTTTACCTACCAGCAGGAAAAGAACAGGAAAGAATTTCACAGTTTGGGAGCAACCACCAAGAAGGCTGTTGCCCGTGTTCTCTTCAAACATGCCTGTGATAATGATGGGGCTAAAGGAAAGCCCTACCATGAGGACCTTAGCACTTGGGCAGGCCCATATGGGGCCTGTCTACACTGCAGAAATACAGCACTTTGACATCACTTTATCCACCATAGTTCTATTCTGTGGAATCCTGGTATTTGTAGTTTGGTGAGGCATCAGAGTTCTCTGATAGAATCGATTCATAGAACTGGAAGAGACCACAAAGGCCATCTAGTCCAACCCCCTGCCACGCAGGAATACACAATCAAAGGACTCCTGACAGATGGCCATCCAGTCTCTGTTTAAAAACCTCCAAAGAAGGAGACTCCACCACACTCCCAGGCAGTGTATTCTACTGCAAACAGCTCTTACCATCAGGAGGTTCTTCTTAATGTTTAAGTGGAATATCTTTTCCTGGAGTTTGAGTCCATTGCTCTGTGTCCAAGTATCTGGAGCAGCAGAAAAGAAGCTTGCTCTCTCTTCAATATGATATCCTTTCAAGTATCATGTCACCTCTCAACCTTTTCTTCTTGAGGCTAAACATACCCAGCTCCTTAAGCTGCTCCTCATAGGGCATAATGGCTTCCAGACCTCTCACCATTTTGGTTGCCCTCCTCCGGACATGTTCCACCTTATCAATATCCTTCTTGAATTGTGGTGCTCAGAAATGGACACAGTATTCCAGGTGAGGTCTGACCAAAGCAGACTAGAGTAGCACTATTATTTCCCCTAATCTAGACACTATACTATTGATGCAGCCTAGAATTGCATTTGCTTTTTTAGCTGCTGCATCACACTGCTGAATTATGTTCAGCTTGTGGTCCACTAAGACTCCTAGATCCCGAAGGCTTTCATGGCTGGCATCCATAGACTTTCCTTGTTTTTTTTCTGGGCTGTGAGGCCGTGTTCTGGAAGAGTTTACTTCTGATGTATTTCCTGCATCTGTGGCTGGCATCTTCAGAGAAAGATGCCAGCCACAGATGCAGGCGAAATGTCAGAAGCAAACTCTTCCAGAACATGGCCTCACAGCCCAGAAGAAATCCAAGGAAAAACTCCTAGATCCCTTTCACATGTACTGCCATCAAGCCAGGTGTCACCCATCCTATATCTGTGCATTTCATTTTTATTGCCCAAGTGTAAATTCCTACATTTCTCCCTGCTAAAATTAATTTTGTTAGATAGCCCAGCTATCTACTCTGTTACGGTCATTTTGAATTCTGATCCTGTCCTCTGGGGTATTAGCTATTCCTCTTAATTTGGTGTAATCTGCATACTTGATAAGAAGGCTCTCTAAATACCTCACCAAAGTGCAAATGCCAGGATTCCATAGGATAGAAATATGGTGGTTTAAGTGATGTCAAACTGCTGTATTTCTACAGAGTAGATAGGCCCATGATTTTTCAGATAGGCTAAACCTAAGTTGTATACAGTTTTATAGGTCATAATCAGCACTTTGAATTCTGTCCAGGAACGGACCACTAGCCAGTGAAGCTGTTTCAACAAGGAAGTTATGTGTTCCCTGTATCTAGCCCGCCAGCAGCCTGGGAGTCTGCAGTTTCCAAACAGTTTCCAAAGGCAGCCCCATGAACAGTGCATTGCAGAAGCCCAAATGGGATGTAATCAAGGCCTGTGTCATCTGGCTTTCCTTGAACAGACCAACTTTAGGTAAGTAGATAGGAGCAGCTTTCAGGACCAAACAAACCTCCTTTGCAAGAGCCAAGGAAAAGAATGGATTCATCCTGCCGAATGGTTGCCAGTTCCTTTAAACATCTGCAGAGGGGTATCAAAGTCGGTGTGTATGGTGCTGGTATCACAAAGAGAAGCAGCTTCGGCCAAAGAGCCTGCAAAGAGGAGGGATGCATAATTCAGCAATTAATGCAGTGTCACCGGACGTGATTTGAGTAAGATGACTTTTATGAATACAGTTCAGAGGAAGGAAACGGCAAAACCGCCTCTGAGTATTTCTTGCCTAAGAAAACAGTAATTCATGAGGATGCCATAAGTTGATAGGCAACCTGAAGGCACATGTACACACAAGATCTGGCCTTGGTCCCTTTTTCTCAAATGTTGTAGGCTAAAACTTCCAGAGCATGGGGAAAGGTGCTTTTTTTGGACTGTCACTCTTAGAATCATAGAATCATAGAAGAATCATAGAATCATAGAGTGAGAAGAGACACCAAGGGCCATGTAGTCCAACCCCCTGCCCTGCAGGAATGGCCAAACAAAGCATTCCCAACAGATGGCCACCCTGTCTCTGGTTAAAACCTCCAAAGGAAGAGACTCCACCACACTCCAAGGCAGTACATTCCACTGCCAAACAGCTCTTACTGGCAGGAGGTTCTTCCTAATATTGAGGTGGAATCTCTTTTCCTGTCGTTTGAGTCCATTGCTCCATGTCATAGTCTCTGGA
Organism: Gambelia wislizenii; assembly: GCA_030847615.1. Lineage (NCBI taxonomy): Eukaryota > Metazoa > Chordata > Lepidosauria > Squamata > Crotaphytidae > Gambelia > Gambelia wislizenii. Next base: position 493,466,390 of record JAUMIR010000001.1, on the reverse strand, counting down.
GCAGCAGAAAACAAGCTTGCTCCATCCTCAGTATGACATCCCTTCAAATAGTTAAACATGGCTGTCATGTTGCCTTTTAACCTTCTTTTCTCCAGGCTAAACATACCCAGCTCCCTAAGCCACTCCTCATAGGGCATGGCTTCCAGACCTCCCACCTTTTTGGTCGCCCTTCTCTGGACATGTTCCAGCTTGTCAATAGCTATGCTTGCTGGGGGATTCTGGGAGTCACAGTCCAAAAAGAAGAATCTTCACCAAGCGCAGAAGGAAGGCCAAGGAATACCTGGTGCTGTAGGCTATATATAGTTGAGAGGAAGAAACTGGCAAAGCCACCACTGAGTATGCCTTGCCTAAGAAAACCCTAAGAAATCCATGGGGTCACCATAACTTGACAGCTGACTTGAAGGCATAGATACACACACCTATATCTACCTACCTATACCTTTTTGATGTCAGTAGGAAACTAAATCAGAGTAGAAAGAATGTTCCATATCTATTTTATACATTTAAATATGAACAAATTTCAAACCACAAATCACAGTTTGAGCAGGTTAAAGAGCAACAGCCTTTTAAAAAGATAAGCCATAGGGCCAGAAGCTTGACAGAATACCAAAAACTATCCTTGGCACTGAAACTTCAGCCAATATCCTCCCTGTTTGGAGGGAGAATTCAACAGATTCGATGCCACTCTTCCGGATCCAGGCTGGTCACATGCAGGGGGCCTTGCTCCCATCATGCTGCTGGCCTCCTGCTTGGATCCAGGGAGTGGGATGCAGGTGGCAGTGGCAGCAGCTTCAGGGACAGACCAGCATGCCCGTCTGGACTCCAGTCCATTTTGACCAGGTAACGGGGGAGGAACGGGCCTGATCCATGGGCAGGATATGCCATCAGGGAGCCAGCGTATCCAGGCCAGTATAGATGAGCCCTGAGTGAGTAAACCTCCTGAGTGTGGGGGGTGGAGGATATCTACAAGCAAATCTTTTCCAGAGGATGTTAACTATGGAGGGGCAGGTCATAAGGAAAGCAGAGGTTCCTCAAGAGCTGTGGGGCCCAGTAGTGTGTGAATAACTGCAATTTCCTTGAACTGCATCTGGAATAAAGGGATACAAGGATATTCCCCTCTCTCTGTTGTTCCACTCATTTTCATTATTAAAAATGTCACTGATTATGTTATCCATTAGTTAATGCATTATGTTATCTATTTAAAATGCATTTGTGTTCCATTCCTTTCTTAAAATCAGATCTGCTTTTGCAACCAAATGTCCAGTCTGGGGAAGAAATGGCCATAGTCCTGTAGGTGCCATATGCTGGTATAATCCCTTGGTATCTGAACTAGTGTTGGGTCTTTCTTGTCTGCTGATCCTTACAACCCTGAATAAAACTGTGTGGAAGGATAGAATCTACATAAGAAACAGTCCAAGGGAAATTTCCTTTTGGGGACTTCGAACCCTGGTGTCCCAGTGTCCTCTCTCTCTCTCTGGCTTTTCTTCGCAAACGAAGATTCAGGAAGGACTCATCCCGCGCTTTCTGCAAGCGCGCTGATGACCTAATCCAATACTAAAACCAGTACACCACTCTGGCTCTCTTATATATTGCTACTACAACAGTACTAAAGCCAGACAAACCACTCACTTTACTCATCCCTTCTGCAGAAGTATTGAGATGCTCCAAGGCATCAATGCAAAGTTCCTGAATGTGTTCTTCTTTTTCTCTTTCTTTCTGGTCAGCAAGAAGGTCTTTCCCCTGCGTTAGCAAGGCAAAACGGAAAATAACTTGGTTAAGAAAAAGTCACCCACTGAGACCTGAAGAAAGTGACCTTTTTGTAGCACAACTGGGGTGGGGAAAGTGTGCTTATTGGATTGTGTGTGGCCCCAAGACTGCTTTTGAAGCCTTTGACTCACAATACTACTTGGTGCCACTAGGGTTGGTATCACCCAGTGCAGTAATTCATGGACCCTCATGGACCTTCTCCCATATCGGACCATACAGAATCCTTCATTTCAGCTCCAAGAGGAGGCTCTGGAAACTACATTTCCCAGCAGCCCACATAATCTGCATGCGACTTTGAGGGTCACTGAAAAACTCCATGCAGGGAGAGGAACAAGAAGAAAGGCTTCCCTGGCTAGACACAGTGCCAGGGATATTTTTATAAAAAGTAATACATTTCTGCCGAAACACTGCACAAACATTTTACAGACAGTCATTTTGGTATCACCCCTTCTGATGGTGTCACCCAGTGCAGTCTGCACCCCCTGAACCCCCCTAGTGACACCACTGCCTGGGCAATGTTTCCTCCCCCAGTCCAAATAGGGTGAATTGTCTGTCCTGGAAGCATCCAGAAGACGCAGTTTGCCTTTGACATAGGATTTCCGTCCACTTCTCTTAAAAAGCAACATGAGCAGTCCACGTGGCTTGTGGAGGATCCCGGGGCAGAAAACTGTCCTGCAACTATGCTACAGTTATCCACCTCTAGACTACAATTCCCAGAATATCTCCAGAGCAGTGGCCCACCCCTGCCCTAGGAGGTACCGTGCAAAGGGCATGTTAGTGTTCTCAGCCCTGACTTACCGGTTGGTTGACAGGCACAGTAAACTGCTTGAAGATGTAGGCAACCATGTCCCATACGGCACAACCCTCCACGCTTTGGGAGCGAAGGAGCTCCTTAATAAAGCACAGGGTTGCTCTCCTCACCTGTCATAAAGGGAGGGAGGGAGGAAGAATCATATCCCAACTTATATCACGAAATCTCTGGGAGGTGTACAAGTGAGAAAGGCAGTCAAAAAACAGGAACAGCAAACACCATTTCAAGTAATCAAAGCAGTCACATATACAGCAAGGCTTGCAGAAAGAAGTACAGTAGGACCCCCCCCCCCGTATCCACTGGGGATTGGTTTTGGGGGGGGGGACCATGGATACCGAAAACCGTGGATAATAGCGAACACCATTGAAAATAATGGGACTTCTGGTTTAAAGTACTATAGAGTTGCCTTGGAGGACCTAGAAATGGCTAGCTGGAGAGGACACATTTTCTAGGAAGACTCTATGGTAGGTGTGCTGCTTTGTATCCCATGGATAATGAATCAGTGGATACGGGGTCCTACTGTATGAATAGTGAGATAACGTGTGTGCATAGATCTTACTATTTGTTTGCTGAAGCAGCATGATCAGCTACATCCTGAGAATGGTATTGTACATGGGATTTATAGATGAACTACTGCCTGGTTTTGATAGATGCATTGGCTTATGTTTTTTGCTTTGTAGTAAAATAATAGCCTAGTGGTTGGACTGACTTGTTTTTGTAAGGGTGTAAAAATGCTTGACAGTAAACAACCAGGGTCCACTTGCTTCTGGGCTTTTGCTCCTTTTGGTCCTCCTCTGCAGACAGAATAAAGATTCTTTTACTTTTGACACCTGACTGGTGGGTTTTATTGGTTTATCTCAGCAGTGGTCTATTTCTGGAGTCTCCCGATGACACAAGTAAGATCAATAGTAACAGATTAAAACCATTAAAAGCAATAACAATAATTTAAATGGACAAAGAACACATTAAACACGTTGACAAATTAAAAACATAGAATTGTAGAATCATAGAGTTGGAAGAGACCACGAGGGCCATCCAGTCCAACCCCCTGCCTTGCAGGAAACAGATCAAGATGATTAAAACAATTTTAAACCATGCGTATCAATATTTTGGAGTGAATCCTTGAAGGTCACAAAATCTCCAGTGAATAGCCACGTTTTACTTGGTGCCTAAATAAAGACAGCTTTGGGGCTAGTTGGCCACCAAGGGGAGGGTGTTAGACATGTGGGGTGCCACAGCTGAGACGGCTCTCTCCCACAACCAAGGCTGCCTGTCTTCCACACTTGTGGAATAAATTCCTTCAGAGGGGGAATTCAGGTGGCATTGAAGGGGAGAGGTGAGGTTTGGGAATAGTGAGCAGCAAGTAAAGCAAGCAGCTGCAGTTTGAATTGTGTGCATGTGTGTGTGTGGGGGGGGTGAGGATGTCTGTATGTGATTTGGGTAATTTACAGGCTATGTATAATTTTTAAAAAAAAATAATTAAGGATGCCTGGAGCTTTGGGAGCTACAAAAAAAATGGCTAGGGTCACATATAGCCCATGGACTGTGCTTTCCCCACCTTTGACTGGGGATCTCCCAAGCACTACTTTTACGCTGGTGACCCCAAAGCTCCTAACTCACAATTAAAAAAAAAATCCCACCCATTTACAGGTCATTAAAAAAAAACCTTAAAACTGGCCAAAATGACCCCACATGGCCAGCAAAAGTAGCCATTTATGTTTCCCAGCCCCTCAGACCCTCTCCCCAACCCGCTCCCAAATTGGAAAAAAAAGTCCCCAAAGCACCTAGAATAGCTGCCAGAAGTTATGCACGCATCGCATGCAACAGGTCAGCCATGGGAGAAGAAACTGGCCCCTGACAACCGGCACAGTTGCACACCCTGGCTTAAAGGCATGAGAGTAGCATCAGAAGGGACTGAGGGCAATGAAATAATTAAGGATGAAATTTATATTCATGAAATAATTCAAGCCTGAGGGTCCCCCTCCCCAGGAAAAAATATCCTGTGGTGTATCTGGCCCCAGTTGGGGCTGGCTCTCATAGGTTTAGTCAGGCCTGCACCAGGCAGTATAGATAGACTAGAATTAGCCACCATTTTAATTTCCCACAGTGCCTCATAGCTAGGCCAGGGGCATTGTGGGGAAATTAAAAGGATGGCCAGATTTAGCTGCTGGTTTTTCTTGGCATGTCAGGTCAGACCAAATAAAGGGAAGAGATTTAATATAGGCCTCAGAGGTGAGCCCCAACAGTTGACCAAGGGTGACAGGATCAGACCCCATGGATCAATAAAAAACAAAGAAACAGCAACAGCTCAGCTGAACTGTCTTTTAAAAACTGAATTACAAGGAAGCCCTCCCATCTGCTCTTACTGTTTCCCGGTGGTCATCCATAAGGCACTTCACAGCTTCCACAATTGGGCGCTTCCAATTTCTTGTTGAACTTGCTAGAAGACAAAAAAGATATGCATCATATTATATTAGGAATCTAATACAAACAGATCCTGATACACACACACACAAATACACACACAGATGTTCATGAAATAATTTTTAAAAATGTGATTTCAGCAGTCACTGAGCAAACAGGGAGAGCTATTTCCCTTGTAAGTCTCTATGGGCATTATTTGGCACCTGCATTTGTTACTTACGTTCATCCCTGCCCACAATCATCTTCAGGTTCCTTAAGAATTCCACACGGATCTCTTCAGCATCATCCTTCAGCTGGGTTTGCAAGAAATCCAGTGCTTCAGCAGGGCAACAGCAGACTGAGTGAGGGAAGGAGATACATCTTCAGAGAACACAAGCATTTCGGCATTGCCTCTGTCGATGATAGGGATGCCAGAAAAATCCTACTGGTGGGTTTTCCTTTTCCAAAAGAGTGGGGTCCTTATGAAGCCAAACTGCCTAGTCTCAGTGGAATCTGTGGCCGAGCAGAAGGGATAGTTTCCCTCAAAATGTATACAGGTACATTTGGGCCCCCATATCTGCGGAACAAATACCCGGGGTTTCAGTTATCCACAGCTGAAAAATAAGGGTACGTACCATAGAATTGCACAGGAAAATGCCTAGAAAGATATCTTTTCTAGGAATCTCTAGGTCCTCCAATGGAACTCTATGGTAGGTTTGTACTGGAAATCCTTTATTTTAATAGGAATTGCTACTATACACATTTTCCGGTATCCACAGTAAATCCGGGAACCAAACCCCTGTAGATATGGGGGTCCGACTGTATTCATGTATATACTTGTGGAAAAGCTGCCCCATCTCTCCTTGATGGCCCAATATTGTCCACAGAAGGGTGAGCTACCTCTCCCAGAAGCCTAGGAGTAGTGATTCACCTTTTGCATCAGTCACTAGGAGCACTCTGCACTTTAAAAATGTAACATTTTTTTAAAATGTATTTTTTAAAGTACAAAGATAGTTTTATTTTAAATTACAAAGAAAAGAGAGGGAAAGAAGGGGAAGTAACATAGCCATGGTGGGTTGTTGTTGTTTAAAGAGCACATATCCATACATTTGTATACACCAAAATGTGATTCTTCTCCCATCCTTTTGATTTCCATTTCTTTCATCATCTTCCATCATTTTCAAAATGAACACAATAGCCGAATCCTGTTGGTGCCTTGGAGTTCAGGGAAGTAGCTGGGCTTTCCCTCCCCCAAAATAGAATAACTGCATTTATGTTGAGGTTGCAGAAGTGGAGTTGTGCATGCAATCACTTTATGAATGATGACCACACATTCCGAGGGGATGCAGGGCAGGGGGGAAGGACTAGATGGCCCTTGGAGTCTCTTCCAACTCTATGATTCTATGATTCTAAAACCAAGACAAAAACCTATGTAGGGCCAGCTTACTTACCTAAGTGGCCGAAAGCATCCATAAGGATATTGCAATGATCTCTGCAGAGCTGTCGATCTCCATAACAGGACTGCAAGAAGCAAGAGAAAGAAGATTTCAGGGGAACAAGTCACCTTGTCAGATCAAATGTGGAACTGGGAAAGGTCTTACAAATAGGTTTTATTTCTCATAATACTCAAAAGATGCAGTGGTGTAGCTATGGGAGGGGGGACAAACAAGGATGCTGCCTCTCCAAATAAAAATTCTGCCCCCAATGAAATCTTCCTTCAGTTCCCAAATTTCTAGCATTACAAAGAGTGAGACCTGGAACATTTTTCATGGCTAGAACTCTTCTATTTAGCATATATACTTGTGTATAAGTTGACCTCATGTATAAGTCGAGGGCAGGCTTGGGGGCAAAATTATTGATTTTGACATCACCCATGGATAGGTCGAGGGTGAAACTTAGGGCATGTAACAAAGGATGTAAAGGATGAAGTAAAGGAAAACAATGCCAAAGAACTTGTAAAATTCTGGCAGGCGTAATTGTCCTCACCGTAAAGGCTGGATGGGCACATGTCAAAAAGGATGTAAAGGCAAAGCAAAGAAAATGGCAACTATGTTAGCAGTGATTACAACCTTTAACTAATATGGCCACTTTGCCTGATTTGAACCCAGAAAAGCTGACAAACATACAAAAATATTTTATTCAAAACCTTCAAAGCCCGATTCCACTCAATGCTCCTTTGATGGGAAGCAGAAAAAAGTCACTGCCGCCACTGCCATTTTCCAATCCAGGCGTTCAAAAAGGCCAGAAGAAGCACTGTGGCAGAGAAAGTAGAGGAGGTCACTTTTAGGTTCTCTGGGATGGACTAAGCTCTCACCCTTCACCAGTCTACTCAAAGACGGGGATGGTTCCTTTTCTGATAAGAGTTAAGGCATTGTACTTATACTGACCCATGGATAAGTTGATCCAGATTGTTTGGCTCACTTTTTAAATAAAATTTCTAGACTTGTACACAAGTACAGTCAGCCCTCTATATCCATGGATTCCACCATCCATGGCTTGAAAATATTCCCCCCAAAAATCCAAAAAGCAAACCATGATTTTATATAAGGAACAGCATTTTACTATGCCATTGTATATAATGGGACTTGAGCATCCATGGATTTTGGTATCCATATGAGTGTGTGTGTATCATGTCCTGGAACCAATTCCCAGTGGATACAAAGGGACCAGATACAGTATATGTGCTATGCTTGCATTCTCTTGATCACTTTGCCTGCCCCCTTTCATCAAATGCCTAAACTATATTTCTGAATGCTCAACTGAAGCTTTAATTATTACAATGCTAGACAGCTGGGTACAGAACAAAATCTGGATTCCTTCAGGGAGGTAGAATTCTTATTGAGGAAGACCACACCCACATTTTGCCGGACATCAGAGATTTTGGCAAAGATCTGAGAGTTGAGCAGTATAAATGTACACATGTGGAGTTGGGCATTGATTGTGCTACACAATCTGGTGTTGAATGGCAATGTGAAGTCGAAGGCTTTCACAGCTGGCATCCATAGATTTTCCTTGGTTGTTTTTTCCCCCCATGCTGTGAGGCCGTGTTCTGGAAGACTTTATTTCTGACATTTCGCCTGCATCTGTGGGTGCCACAGATGCAGGCAAAACGTCAGAAATAAACTCTTCCAGAACACGGCCTCACAGCCCGGAAAAAAAACAACCAAGGGAAATCTATTGAATAGCAATGTTGCCCAACTGTATGCACTCCTCACTCTGCTCTCATGAGACACACAGTAGTATAATACCAGATCACATGTAACTGAACTTCCTCTCTCAGCCATTTTTTCCACTGTAGTCAATTGGATTTCAGGTTTTTGACTGTGATGGGTGAACTGCTCCACAATCTTTGGGGACTTCTTTAATTGTTGGACTGGAGTGCCAAGTGGTAGAATCTGGAACAGATAAAGAAATTCAAGTAGGTAATGGTGCCATTTAACTCTCTATAAAGTCCTATACACCTCAAGTCCAGGTTATTTGAAAGTTGGTATTCTCACAGCTTGCCTGCGTTTTCAGATTTTCTGGAGGCCCATCACCTTGGCAAGTCCATTTGGTGGGAATTTGGTATGGTTGCCAGACTGAATACTGGCAAGGTCTTCTGCACATTTAAAGGTTGTACTGTTGTGTGTCTTCAAGTCATTTCCAACTTATGGCGACCCTAAGGTGAACCTAACACAGGGTTTTCTTGGCAAGGCCTTTGGCAACTTCCCTGCTGATATTCTTGCAAACAAGCTAGTAAAATGTGGGCTAGACAATGCTACTGTTAGGTGGATTTGTAATTGGATGACTGACCGAACCCAAAGGGTGCTCACCAATGGCTCCTCTTCATCCTGGAAAGAAGTGATCAGTGGGGTCCCACAGTGTTCTCTCCTGGGCCCAGTGCTAGCCAACATCTTTATCAATGATTTGGATGAGGGAATAGAGGGCATACTTAACAGGTTTGCAGATGACACTAAATTAGAAGGGGTACCTAATACCCAGAGGATAGGATCAGAATCCAAAATTAACAGATTAGAAAGCTGGGCCAAAACTAACAAAATGAATTTGAATGGGGAGAAATGTAGGATACTACACTTGGGCAGTAAAAATGAAGTACACAGACATAGGATGGGTGACACATGGCTTGAGGACAACACATGCAAAAAGGATCTAGGAGTCTTAGTGGACCACAAGCTGAATATGAGTCAGCAATGTGATGCAGCAGCTAAAAAAGCAAATGTGATTCTAGGCTGCATTACTATTTGAAGGGATGTCATACTGAGGTTGGACTAGGACCCTAGGAGACCAGGGTTCAAATCCCTGCTCAGCCATGGAAATGCACCTTGGGCAAGTCCCACTCTTTCAGCCTCAGAGAAAGGCAATGGCAAAACTCCTCTGAAGAAATGTTGCCAAGTAAACTGGTTGACTTGAAGGTGCACAAGAATAACAAGATATCATACAGCCAGTGTTGTATACTGCTTTGAGTGCTGGACTAGACTTCTAGGAGACCAAGATTCAAATAATTGCTCAACAACAAGCTAGTAAAATGTGGGCTAGACAATGCAACTGTTAGGTGGATTTGTAATTGGTTGATGGGCCGAATCCAAAGGGTGCTCACCAAGGGCTCCTCTTCATCCTGGAGAGAAGTGATTAGCGGGGTGCCACAAGTTCCTGTCCTGGGCCCAGTGCTATTCAACATCTTTATCAATGACTTGGATGAGGGAATAGAGGGCATGTTTATCAAGTTTGCAGATGACACCAAATTAGGAGGAGTAGCTAATACCCCAGAGGACAGGATCAGAATTCAAAATGACCTTCACAGATTAGAGAGCTGGGCTAAAACTAACCAAATGAATTTCAACAGGGAGAAATGTAAGGTACTACACTTAGGCAGGGGAAAAAATGAATTGACTTGAAGGCACACCACCACAGCTCTCACAGTCTCTCAGCCAGCTTGGTCAGTGGCCACACTGGCTGGGGGATTCTGGGAACTGTAGTCCTAAATTACATAGCTTTTTCCAAGCTTCATTCTCAATGTTACAAAGATGTTTGAGGTCAAAAGAAATCGTAAAGCCCCATTATCTCACCTGCTTGAACACAAAGTCACAAAGAGTCTGGAATATCTTCTTGGGAATGTGGGGTTTACACTCCTCACAGACATCAAGGAAAAGGCTGAGCCTCTAAAAACAGGAGACAGAACTTGTTAGATGTCCTAATGCAAAGCTTGTTCATGATACAAACAAAACCTTTATGAAAAACTGGGCAGCAGAGTGCTGATGGATTTGAAGCTGAATAAAAGTCTCCTCTATATATTCTCCACCCTATTTGTGGGTAGAAAATGTGGGAACACCTGTGAATCGTTTTAAGTATTCCCTCTCTTGTATTAACTGATCTAGACCTATGGAGGGGGGATTTAATCTCAGCCTGATGATCAAGAATAGCTTAAATATGCCTGACCACTATGTTAGAGGGGATTCAAACAAACTGGTTCTTAGTTCCATATCTGGATTAGAATATACTAAAAAAAATGCGTGTCAATCATAAACCAGATCTCACTTATTACCGAACAAACTATACATTTTTTCCTGCACTTTTATTACTCCATTTATATACTCTAAAGCCCAGAAACCTTGTTTCCTTTGTTTTGGCAGCTGTAAGAACTGACATAGCCACCTGGTGGAAGATGGGTGATCTTACTCTGGAAAACTAGTGGTCGAGAGTTTGGAATACTGGTTGCCCTCTGTATCTGCGGAAGCAATACCCGCAGTTTCAGTAATTTGTGGGACACAAAATAGGGATACATACCATAGAGTCATCCTGGAAAATGCCTAGAGAGGCATCCTCTGTAGGTATCTTCTAGGTCCTCCAATGCAACTCTATGGTATGTGTGTAAAGGAAATCCTTTATTTTAATAGGGTTTGCTATTATCCAGGGTTTCACTTACACATGGTAAGTCCAAGAATGTATTCCCCGTGTATATGGGGGAGCGACCTGTACATGGTTGCTTGAAAAACTTTCCTAGTGCATCAATTGTTGCAATGGACATGGGAAATCATACTCTTTCTATGAGAATTGGCCACTCTTATTGGTTATGTTAATGCCAACTCGCACTCATCCTGACCACCATTTTTTGTTCAACCTCGACCATACCATGAAAGGTTTTCTCACAGAACTTTATGCTCATGTTTGCTGGCAGCACCCAATATCACCTAGAAAACCACTCCAGTGGAATAGCTTGTTAAACGTGCCTTAGGAGTGCTTTTATGTTAACACATATCCATACCCTAAGCCTGGAGAGCCAGCATGGTGTAGTGGTTTGAGCATTGGACTATGACTCTGGAGAGCAGGGTTTGAATCCCCACTCAGCCATGGAAACCCACTGGGTGACCTTGGGCAAGTCACACTCTCTCAGCCTCAGAAGGAAGCAAAAGCAAACCTCCTCTGGAAAAATCTTGCCAAGAAAACTCCACGATAGGTTCATCTTAGGGTTGCCATAAGTCAGAAATGACTTGAAGGCACACATGACACAGGGCTTATCTACACCGGCAATAAAACCCATACTCACTCTGTATTCGCAGCACAGCTGAAACACAATGTTTTCAATGTGCATTTTCACCAGGATTTCTGCAGGAACCCCCAGATCTATAAGATTTGCAGTTTGCTCTGCATCTGAGGGGAAACCGCAGGTTTTTGGTCATGTGGTGGCTTAGGAGTGGCTGCAGAGCAAAGCTGGGGAGGGAATTCCTGTGGATGGGACTCTGTTCTGGTGCTTTTAAAATTTTATTTTTCTTATTTTTCATTTGTGCACATATCTGGATAAGCTTATTGAGTAATATAGTACTCTGGGATCATGTATATTTGTTTATTCACATGCATAAGTGAACTGAAAAAACTCTGTTAACAGGAAATAACCCTTATAAAAGCAAATTCAATTTGTAACTATATTCTGACTAAACTGAGTTTTCATATATATCATATATATGCCTAGCCAAGTTATATATACTGTTTTATGTTTCTAAAGTGATTTTCAATCTAGTAAAGGGTCTGATGCATTTTCCCCATTTTTTCTGAAAATGCACGTGTGTGTTAAAAAAAGGAAACAGGGTTTTTTCCTGCCATGGCTTAAACATTTCTAGAAATTTTCCTTTACTTTGGCAACGAAGAAAGAGTCAAGAATCCTGCTCTCAAGAAGAACCTTTGGAATGTTTCGGATGATTTCTTCTTGCTGCTCTCTACGACGTACCAAAACTCCTAACATTGGCCACTGAGCTTTTACAGATGCCTCCTTGACCTGCAAAGGAGACCAACAGAAAGAGTTTCCATTCAACATGTGCTATCATTGTTCTCTGTCCTGTGGGTCGCTCCCATAGAATCATAGTTGGAAGGGACTCTATGGACCATCAGGTCCAACCCCCTGCTCAGTGCAGGAAATTCAGGCAATGATTCCCCAACTTTAGTCCTCCAGGTGTTTTGGATTTCAACTCCCAGAAGCTTCAGGCACCTTGGCTAGTGATCAGGGATTCTGGGAGCTGAAGTCCAAAACACCTGGAAGATGAGAGTTTGGGAAACAATGAGCTAGAGCAGTGATTCCCAAACTTTGGTCCTCCGGGTGTTTTGGACTTCATCTCCCAGAATTCCTGGCCGTTGGCCAAGGTGGCTAGGGCTTCTAGGAGATGAAGTCCCAAACACCTGGAGGACCAAAGTTTGGGAATCACTGAGCTAGAGCATCTGCAGAAGGCAGCTGTCCAGCCCCTTTCTGAAGAAGGAGACCCCACCACTTTCTCTAACTAATCGGTTCCATTGCCAAACTGCTCTTACCATCAAGAGGTTCTTTCTAATGTTCAATCAAAATCTACCTCCAGTAACTTAAAACCATCATAGAATCATAGAGTTAGAAGAAACCACAAGGGCCAATCCCATTCTGCCGTGCAGGAAGACACAATCAAAGCACTCCTGACAGATGGCCTTCCAGCCTCTCTTTAAAAAAACCCAAAGAAGGAGACTCCACCACACTCTGAGGCAGTGTATTCCACTGTTGAACAGCTCTTACTGGCAGGAAGTTCTTCCTAATCTTTAAGTGGACTCTCTTTTCCTGTAGTTTGAGTCCATTGCTCCCTGTCCTAGTCTCTGGAGCGGCAGAAAACAAGCTTGCTCCATCCTCAGTATGACATCCCTTCAAATATTTAAACATTGCTATCATGTCACCTCTTAGCCTTTTCTTCCCCAGGCTAAACATACCCAGCTCCCTACACTGATCCTCATAGGGCATAATGGCTTCCAGACCTCGCATCATTTTGGTGGCCCTCCTCTGGACATGTTCCAGCTTGTCAATATCCTTCTTTAATTGTGGTGCCATGCCTTCAAGGCCTTTCACCATTTTATTCATCCTCAGACCTGATCCTACCCTCTGGGGGAGTAGAGAACAGGCCTGCTTCTTCCACTCTGTGGTGGCCCTAGAGATATTGAAAAAGTACAGTCATGTCATCCCCCCCCCCACCAGTCTTCTCTTCACTAGGCTGCCTAACCCCCTCAACCTTTCCTCATAGGTTTTGTTCTCTTATCATCCTTGTTGTCCTTCTCTGAAACTGCTCCAACTTGTCTCTATCCTTCCTAAAATGAGGTGCCTAGACATGAGTTTAGTCCAGACTTAATAAGGAGCTGTTGAAGATGCTGACTTCTCTCACCAAAAGAGGTTCAGCACCATGGATAGTTCCTTCAACATTCAGACTAAAGCCAGAGTAGATTGACTGCCCCACTGACATAGAAGCCTGCAAGGCAGGGTGTTGGACTGGATAACCCTCATGGTCTCTTCCAACTCTGTAATTCTAGATGCCAGTGGTGCTAAGAAGACTACATAAGAGGGACCTCTCAGCTCACAGCAGGGCAAGCTTCTTGACACATTTCTGATAAATGAATCTCTCTGGCTTTTCTTCGCAAACGAAGATTCAGGAAGGACTCATCCCGCGCCTTCTGCAAGCGCGCTGATGACTAAAAAGGCCAATCCGAGATAAACAAGTCCGGTTGCAAAAAGCGCAGCAGAAGGACTCCTTGGGTGATGTTTTTGGGTTGTGATTCTTTCTGCGTTGTCGTTTCTCTTCAAGACTTGTTCGTCGTGAGTTCTCAAATAAGGCTGCAGCATTGTGGATATTGCGTCTCCATGCCTCCCGATGTGAGGAATAGAGATGGAAGTAATGAATTAAAGCAATGCAGATACCTGTAACTAGCTATCTTTTTTCTTAAAGTGAGTGTAACTGAGTTACATTTTTAAAATAATATACCTAGTGTTAATAACCCTGGGAACCAGTGTGGTGTAGTGGTTTGAGTGTTGGACTATGGCTCTGGAGGCCAGGGTTCAAATCCCTGCTCAGCCATGGAAACCTAGTGAGTGACCTTGGGCAAGTCACACTCTCTCAGCCTCACAGGAAGGCAAAGGCACACCCTCTCTGAACAAATCTTGCAAGAAGACCCTGTGATAGGTCCACATTAGGGTCACCACTTTGAATAGCACTACTGTAAACTAGATTTCAAAGGAAGGCAATGGCAAGCCACCTCTGAGTGTTCCTTGCCTAAGAGAACCCTATGAGATTCATGGTGTCTCTCTAAGGCTATAGGCAGCTTGGGGGCAGAGGACATTATCAGATGCGGCAAAAATTGCAGGATTACAACACCAGGGTAGCACAAATGGGACCTGCTATTGCACAACATTGTCATCCTCTTGTTATTACTCCACGCTGCAGCCATGAAAAGGGTGTTTTCTCTCATTCATGGGATAAGCTGTGCCTAGATTGTTAATACCGCTCTTTTCATGCTATCAATTGTGTGTAAAACCATGTCCCCTTATAATTGTGAGATTACAGCATGTATGGGCAGTCCTCAGTGTGAAAACTTCCAGGTGAGAATGGAAAAATGAAGCCCAGGATGCTCTTTTTATGAACTGTCCCCTTTAGTTTGCATGTTTTTAGGTTTGTTTCAGTGCTTGAGTGTTCATTTACCGTACTTTCTTAATTAAGGGTTTTTTAGCATTTTAAGCATGTTCTGCTGAAATCTCACCCATGCAGAATTGTGGAAGTAAACTCCTGTACTTGAAGTGCTTGTGGTCATCATGCAATAATTCCATGGTGGTTCTTTTTGTGTGATTGTAGCTATGTGTGATAATAAGTGTTATAATGTCATGATGTTCCTCCCATCTTCATTTGTGGAATTACAGTGTTTTTAGATGCTAGTCTAATAATGATGTCCAGACACACACACACACACACACACACACAAGAGCAGGCATTTCAGAGGCATTTTGACATGAATTTGTCAAGTTTTACCCAATGCCTATTAAACAATCCATTATATTTGAAGGCTGAATGAACAGCATACATATTATCTGTAATATTAATTTTTTATTTCATTTTACACGAATCTGACAAACAATAAACAATGACATCAGAGTACAAACCAAACAAAACTAAATTAAGCTAAACTAAACAACAAAGGCAGAAAGAAAAACCAAAAAAAAAAAAACAGACATAAAGCACAACAAATGAAAACACCATGGTGTCAGTCTCTATGGTCTTTTTCAAATGATTAAAAATTCCCCAAGGAGGTTGGGAGAAGAATGGGTTGCAGAGAATTGGTAAACTACAATGGATTGTATGTTTGATATAGCTTTGATATAGATATAGGACTTTTCCAAAAGGAGTAAAAAAAACCCAAGGAGGTCGGGAGAAGAATGGGGCTGTCACACTTACAGAGCCCCATTTCAGACGATGCCATCCTCCTCCGTCCTCCTCCCAACCTTCCCCCATACTTCCTCTATGCTGCAGGCACTGCTTTTTATTGATGGAGGTTTTCAGTCAATAAAAAGTGGCAACCGCAGCACAGTGGAAGGTTGGGAGGACAGAAGGAGGACAGAGGAGGACAGTGGCATCTGAAACGGGGCTCTGTAAGCATGACAGCCCCATTCTTCTCCCGACCTCCTTGGGTTTTTTTTTACTCCTTTTGGAAAAGTCCTATATCTATATCAAAGCTATATCAAACATACAATTCGTTGTAGTTTACCAGTTCTCTGCTTTTCCTAATCTTATTTCTTCTCTAGCTCTCATTCTATTTACAACTACAGTTCTCCCTTCATATTCGCTGGGTTTGGTTCCAGGACTGCCCCGTAGATACCAAAATCCGTGAATACTCAAGTCCCATTATAGGCAATGGCATAGCAAAATGGTTATAAGATGGCAAAATTAAGGTTTGCTTTTTGGATTATTATTTTTTAAAGAATATTTTCAAGCTGTGAATACTTAAATTCATAGATACCAAATCCGTGGATATGGAGGGACAACTGTGTATCTATCTATTTCAAAAAATATCTTGCCAAAGTGACTTGATTTGGTGGTCCTATTGTTTTTATGTTTGCATTTGCATGCTGAATAAATGGATACCATGTTGTCCAAAATTTATCATCCCTCCTATTTTCTCTTAGGGCTTGTCTAGACATCTTAGGGCTTACCCCATCCTGCCCCCATCTTAGAGCCCTTCAGTCCAAACAACGCAGGGCTTTTGCCCCATTTCGCCCCTGGGCAGTCCTCATGACACATGGGGCCAAGGAGATTATCAGACAGGAATGCAAAAAGCATTCCTATCCCGCAGTCTCCAATCCTGTCCCTGTCCTGGTACAATAACCCTCCCCACTGCACTTACTTTCTCTCCTGTTGACAAGCAAAGCTCTAATGGAGTTCCATTCACTTCCTGGACTGAAATCCTGCCCGTTCTCACGAGAAGATGTGAGCATGGTAAATTCAAAAATCAAAACAAAAATACACACAAAAAAGTTTTCAAAAGCACATACACACACTTTAAAACTTCCAAGTAATCCAAGAAAGTTTTTAAAACGTGTGTCACTTATCTCAATGTTGCAATCTTACCCAGAAGTGTTCTGGAAGGACTGCCCATTGATGCTGCATTCATGAGAGTTAAATGGCCTGAGGTTTCACACACTGGCAATGCCGGTACCAAAACAGGATGGGCAATCTATTGACGGCTCGGCCCGTCAATAAAATAAATGTCATAATGACACTAGCAGAATGCAAAAGAATGACGTAATCTGATGTTTGTATCCCTTTGCGTTCTGCTGGCATCATTATGATGCTACATTTGCTGCATCTGATAATCTCCTAAAACAGGGGGGAAGACAGGGTAAAGCCCTTTAAAATGTTTCAGCAAAATACCCAGGGAAAACTGCCCCTTTCAAGATAAACTGGATCAGGTCCTGCAGGAATGCAGGAGGCCATACCGGCCTCCTGCTGCTGCTTCTGTCTCTGTATCACATTGTCTAAAGCCAGGAAGGAGTCCCACAGCATGTGACCAAGGGTGGTCACATGCAGGGGGCCTTGAACATGTGCTGCAGGCCCCTTTCCTGGATTCAGAGAGTGCAATGCAGATGGCAGCGGTGGCAGTTGCAGACATGGGCTGGTGTGTCCGTGCAGACTGCTGCCTGTTTTGTGCAGGTAACGGGGAAGAAACAGACCTGATCTGGGGCCATAATATATTTATTTAATTTTAAGGACTCCCTGAAACAACATCTTGGGCTCCAACACCAACAATGGTCCGCCCTGGCCTCACATCGGGAGGCATGGAGACACACTATCACACTATCCACAATGCTGCAGCCTTATTTGGGAACTCAGGTTGAACAAGTCTTGAAGAGAAACAACAACGCAGAAAGAATCACAACCCAGAAACATCACCCAAGGAGATCTTCTGCTGTGCTTTCTGCAACCAGACTTGTCTATCTCAGATTGGCCTTTTTTAGTCATCAGCACGCTTGCAGAAAATGCAGGATGAGTCCTTCCTGAATCTTCGTTTGCGAAGAAAAGTCAGAGAGAGAATTTTTTTACACCCCCCCCCTCTGGCTTTTCTTCGCAAACGAAGATTCAGGAAGGACTCATCCCGCGCTTTCTGCAAGCGCGCTGATGACTAAAAAGGCCAATCCGAGATAAACAAGTCTGGTTGCAAAAAGCACAGCAGAAGGTCTCCTTGGGTGATGTTTTTGGGTTGTGATTCTTTCTGCGTTGTCGTTTCTCTTCAAGACTTGTTCGTCGTGAGTTCTCAAATAAGGCTGCAGCATTGTGGATAGTGCGTCTCCATGCCTCCCGATGTGAGGCCAGGGCAGACCACTGTTGGTGATCAATTTGGCCAAGCCTGAGATGTTGTTTCAGGGAGTCCTTGTATCGCTTTTTTGGAGCGCCCCTCTTACGCTGACCCGTGGTGAGTTCACCGTAGAGTAGTATTTTGGGGAGGCGATGGTCCTCCATCCTAGAAACGTGCCCTGCCCAGCGCAGCTGTGTTCTCAATATCATGGCCTCAATGCTGGTGATCCCTGCTTGCTCAAGGACAGCAACATTCGTCACAAAGTCAGTCCAGTGTATATTTAGGATTGTGCGTAGACAGCGCTGATGAAAGCGCTCGAGGAGTCGTAGGTGGTGGCGATAGGTGACCCATGTTTCAGATCCATAAAGGAGGATAGACAGTACGATGGCTCTATACACACTGATTTTTGTGCTTTGCCTCAGGTGTTTATTGCTCCAGACTCTTTTGTGAAGTCTTCCAAATGCACTATATGCCTTTGCTAATCTGTGATCGATCTCTTTGTCAATCTTGGCATCTGAGGAGATGATGCTTCCCAGGTAGGTGAACTGCTGAACGGACTTGAGCACTGATTTGCCGACGGCAATGTGGGGATGGTGGTGTTCGTCCTGTGGTGCAGGCTGATAAAGAACTTCTGTTTTCTTCAGGTTGACTTCTAGCCCAAACAGCTCTGCAGCTGTTGCAAAGCAGGATGTTAGGCGCTGCAGAGCTGCTTCTGTGTGGGCAACAAGGGCAACATCATCGGCGAAGAGCAGCTCACGGACTAGATAGTTTAGAGTCTTAGTGTGAGCCCTCAGACGGCTTAAGTTAAACAAGCTACCATCAGTACGGTAGCGTATATAGATGCCGTCGTCTTCTTCAAGCTCTGCCATAGCCCTTTGGAGCATCGTGCTAAAGAAGATTGTAAATAAAGTTGGTGCAAGAACACAACCTTGCTTCACTCCATTAGTTATTAGAAAGGGCTCTGAAAGAGCATCGCCATATCTGACTTGACCACGCTGGCCCTCGTGTAGCAAGATAATCATTTTAAGGAATTTGGGGGGACATCCTAGTCTTTCCAGGATCTGCCACAGACCTTTTCTACTTACAGTGTCAAAGGCTTTGGTGAGGTCGACAAATGTTACATAGAGACCTTTGTTCTGCTCCCTACATTTTTCTTGCAGTTGCCTAAGGGCAAATACCATGTCTGTAGTGCTCCTATTGGCTCTGAAGCCACATTGGCTTTCAGGGAGAAGTTCTTCTGCAATAGCAGGAACTAACCTGTTCAGGAGTATCCTTGCAAGGATTTTTCCAGCAATAGAGAGCAGTGTTATGCCTCGATAGTTTGAGCAATCGGATTTTGCTCCTTTTTTCTTGTACAGGGTGATGATGACTGCATCTCGGAGGTCTGATGGCAGTTCCCCTTTTTCCCAGCAATTCACAAGGAATTCGTGGAATTTTTCGTGGAGTGCATGACCTCCGTGTTTCCAAACTTCAGGTGGGATTCCATCAATCCCAGCTGCCTTGCCGTTTTTCATCTGCTGTATGGCCTTAAGGGTCTCTTCCAAAGTGGGAGCTATGTCCAATTCATTTTTCATTGGTTTTTGTATCATATATTGGATAGCTGAGGCTTGGACTACTCGGTTGGCGCTAAAGAGACTTTGAAAATGTTCAGCCCAACGATTTAGGATGGAGGCTTTATCAGTAATTAATGTTTGACCATCTGTACTGTATAAGGAGCTTTGGACCTGATAAGTAGGTCCAAACACTGCTTTAAGAGCTTCATAAAATCCTCTATGATCACCCAGATCTGCACAGCATTGTGTCTTTTCTGCTATATTGATCCACCACTTGTTCTGCATGTCTCGGAGTTTTTGTTGTAGTTTGCTACATGTGAGGCGGAAAGCTGCTTTTCTTACATGGCAGGTTGGTTGGGCGAGGTATGCCTGGTGAGCAGTTCTCTTCCTTGCCAACAGCTCCTGGATCTCTTGGTTGTTTTCATCAAACCAGTCTTGATTTTTCTTGTGGGAGAAGCCAAGGGATTCTTCTGCAGACTGGAGGATACTGTTTTTGATATGTTGCCAAAGCACTGTAGGAGAAGGATCTGTAGGATGGTCTTCAAGTTTCGTTTGTAGATTTGCCTGGAAGTTGTCTCTCATGGTAGCTTGTTGAAGACTGTTGACTTGGAGTCTCTTCTTTAAGATGCCTCTTAGGTTTGAACTTAAGATGAAGATTTAGTTTACATCTGACAAGGCGATGATCTGTTTGGCATTCTGCACTGGGCATCACTCGGGTATGACGGACATCACGAATGTCTCTCTGACGGACTAGAACGTAGTCAATGAGGTGCCAATGTTTGGATCGAGGATGCATCCAGGTTGTCTTCAAGCTATCTTTCTGCTGAAAGATTGTGTATGTAATAGTCAGCTGTTGTTCTGCACAGAACTCTAGCAGGAGGCGTCCGTTATCATTGCAATTTCCAACACCATGCTTGCCTAAGACACCTTTCCAGGCTTCGGAGTTCTTTCCTACTCTGGCATTGAAGTCACCAAGGATAATAATCTTATCTTCTACAGGGACTTTTTGTATCAGTTGGCGTAGGTCTGTGTAGAATTTGTCTTTCTCAACAGGGTCGGCTTGCATAGTTGGGGCATATATACTAAAGAGAACAACATGTGGGAGGCGTAAGGAAATAATACGATCAGAGTGTCCTGTTGGCAAGGTTTCGAGTTTGGAGGCAATGGAGTTTTTAATCATAAAGCCTACTCCTGACAGATGTTTTTCGGTTTTTGGTTTGCCAGACCAGTGTGTAGCCGGCGCCATGTTCTTTAAGGCTGCCTTCCTCATGGAAGCGAACTTCACTTAGAGCAGCAATGTCAATATTAAGCCGTGATAGTTCAAGGGCTATTAGGGCAGAACGACGCTCAGGCCGTCCACTATCTTCAGAGTCTTGCATGGTTCTGATGTTCCAGCATGCAAGTGTCAGTTTATTTACACCTTTGGAGGCCGGTGTGTGCCTTTGTTTCTTTGCCTTGGTTTGACTGCATCAGAAGATTCCCGTTGGCCGCGGCTAGCCAACCAGGTAGTTGGGGATGAGCTTTCTTTAGGCCACCTTTTCTAGGCCCCTCTCCATATGGAGCAAGCAGTGCTCTCCTTAATAAAGGCTGCTTGGTCGTTCAGAATGCTGCCGAACAAGACTGTCATCTCCCGGGTCAGGCTTGAGCGACCAATGTCCTGAACCGCCTGCATGCAGGGTTGGGGCTGCGGCTTCCAGTGCATCTTTACACCTGCCGGTTTCGTCCCTCGCCAGTCGCTACAGGGCTTTTTTGGAAATGGATTTGTCCTTCGAGCCTGTGCAATGGATTTTTTTGGTGGAGCGCAGCGTGCACAGAACTGGCCTCACCCTTTAAACCAGAGGTTCATCTGCCGTGGCCTTGCAAGCATGGACGTGGCAGTGAGGTCCTCGGGCCGTAGGTTTGATTAGAGTTTCCTTCTCTTAGATGGTTGACCTTACAGGGTTGGACGAGCACCATCTGCCCGGGTTTGGGATTGGAGTTTTCCTTCTCCTAGGACGGTTGCCACAAGGCTAGAGAGCCCATCCTGCCCTTTGACGCTCTTTGTCAGACCCTTCGGTTTTGACCTGTCTGGCATGGGAGACCCTACCAGTGGCTATTATGCCACCGCCAGCATAGCTCAAAACATCATTAGGGTACGCAAGCCTCTCTCCCACGACAAGGGGGCGTAGTATTTTAAATTGCACAATATAAAATTGACTTTGTAATCATATCAGTCCAAAGAAGATACTGTATATTCTCAAGTCGGAACAATTAACCATTTTTTCATAAAAAAACCAACAAAAACCCCACAATCCTATTCCATTTTACATTTAATTTTTACCTTGAATGGTGCATCCTGACTTCAAAAATGTCTCTAACTATCACTGATTTTACATTGTAATTATTTCAGGCTTTGTAACAAACTATACAGTTGTCCCTCCACATCCACGGATTTGGCATTCACGGTTTTAAGTATTCATGGCTTGAAAACGTTCTTTAAAAAATAATAATCCAAAAAGCAAACCTTGATTTTGCCATCTTATATAAGGGACACCTCTCCATTGACGCCCTCTCCATTGACGCCCCCTTGTTGTGGGAGAGAGGCTTGCGTACCCTAATGATGTTTTGAGCTATATTGGCAGTGACATTAAGCCACCGGTAGGGTCTCCCATGCCAGACAGGTCAAAACGGAAGGGTCTGACAAAGAGCGTCAAAGGGCAGGATGGACTCTCTAGCCTTGTGGCAACCATCCTAGGAGAAGGAAAACTCTAATCCCAAACCCGGGCAGATGGTGCTCGTCCAACCTTGTAAGGTCAACCATCTAAGAGAAGGAAACTCTAATCAAACCTACGACGCGAGGACCTCGCTGCTACGTCCATGCTTGCAAGGCCACAGCAGATGAACCTTTGGTTTGGTGAGGCCAGTTCTGTGCACGCTGCGTTCCACCAGAAAAATCCATTGCACAGGCTCAAAGGACAAATCCAGTTCCAAAAAAGCCCTGTAGTGATAGGCGAGGGTCAAAACAGCAGGTGTAAAGATGCACTGGAAGCCGCAGACCCAACCCTGCATGCAGGCGGTTCAGGACATTGGTCGCTCGAGGCTGACCCGGGAGATGACAGTCTTGTTCGGCAGCATCCTAAACGACCAAGCAGCCTTTTTTAAGGAGAGCACTGCTTGCTCCATATGGAGACGGGCCTAGAAAAGGTGGCCTAACGAAAGCTCATCCCCAACTACTTGGTTGACTAGCCGCGGCCCACGGGCATCTTCTGATGCGGTGAAACCAAGGCAAAGAAACAAAGGCTCACACCGGCCTCCAAAGGTGTAAATAAACTGACAATTGCATGCTGGAACATCAGAACCATGTGAGACTCTGAAGATAGTGGACGGCCTGAGCATCATTCTGCCCTAATAGCCCATGAACTATCTCGACTTAACATTGACATGGCTGCTCTTAGTGAAGTTCGCCTCCATGAGGAAGGCAGCCTTAAAGAACATGGCGCCAGCTACACACTTTACTGGTCTGGCAAACCCAAAACCGAAAAACATCTTTCAGGAGTAGGCTTTATGATTAAAAACTCCATTGCATCCAAACTCGAAACCTTGCCAACAGGACACTCTGATCGCATTATTTCCTTACACCTCCCACATGTTGTTCTCTTTAGTATATATGCCCCAACTATGCAAGCCGACCCTGTAGAGAAGGACAAATTCTACACAGACCTACGCCAACTCATACAAAAAGTCCCTGTAGAAGATAAAATTATTATCCTTGGTGACTTCAATGCCAGAGTAGGAAAGAACTCCGAAGTCTGGAAAGGTGTCTTAGGCAAGCATGGTGTTGGAAATTGCAATGATAACGGACGCCTCCTGCTAGAGTTCTGTGCAGAACAACAGCTGACTATTACAAACACAATCTTTCAGCAGAAAGATAGCTTGAAGACAACCTGGATGCATCCCCGATTCAAACATTGGCACCTCATTACTATGTTCTAGTCCGGCAGAGATACATTTGTGATGTCCATCATACCCGAGTGATGCCCAGTGCAGAATGCCAAACAGATCATCACCTCGTCAGATGTAAACTAAATCTTCATCTTAAGTTCAAACCTAAGAGGGGTGGCATCTTAAAGAAGAGATTCCAAGTCAACAATCTTCAACAAGCTACCATGAGAGACAACTTCCAGGCAAATCTGCAAACAAAACTTGAAGACCATCCTACAGATCCTTCTCCTACAGTGCTTTGGCAACATATCAAAAACAGTAACCTCCAGTCTGCAGAAGAATCCCTCGAGTTCTCCCACAAGAAAAATCAAGACTGGTTTGATGAAAACAACCAAGAGATCCAGGAGCTGTTGGCAAAGAAGAGAACTGCTCCCCAGGCATACCTCGCCCAGCCAACCTACCATGTAAGAAAAGCAGCTTTCCGCTTCACATGTAGTAAACTTCAACAAAAACTCCGAGACATGCAGAACAAGTGGTGGATCAATATAGCAGAAAAGACACAACACTGTGCAGATCTGGGTGATCATAGAGGATTTTATGAAGCTCTTAAAGCAGTGTTTGGACCTACGTATCAGGTCCAAAGCTCTTATACAGTACAGATGGTTAAACATTAATTACTGATAAAGCCTCCATCCTGAATCGATGGGCTGAACATTTTCAAAGTCTCTTCAGTGCCAACTGAGTAGTCCAAGGCTCAGCTATCCAACATATGATACAAAAACTGATGGACATAGCTCCCACTTTGGAAGAGACCCTTAAGGCCATACAGCAGATGAAAAACGGCAAGGCAGCTGGGATTGATGGAATCCCACCTGAAGTTTGGAAACCCGGAGGTCATGTACTCCACAATAAATTCCACGAATTCCTTGTGAATTGCTGGGAAAAAGGGGAACTGCCATCAGACCTCCGAGATGCAGTCATCATCACCCTGTGCAGTAAAAAAGGAGCAAAATACAATTGCTCAAACTATCGAGGCATAACACTGCTCTCTATTGCTGGAAAAATCCTTGCAAGGATACTCCTGAACAGATTAGTTCCTGCCATTGCTGAAGAACTTCTTCCTGAAAGCCAATGTGGCTTCAGAGCCAATAGGAGTACTACAGACATGGTATTTGCCCTTAGACAACTGCAAGAAAAATGTAGGGAGCAGAACAAGGGTCTCTATGTAACATTTGTCGACCTCACCAAAGCCTTCGACACTGTGAGTAGAAAAGGTCCATGGCAGATCCTGGAAAGACTAGGATGTCCCCCCAAATTCCTTAAAATGATTATCTTGCTACACGAGGGCCAGCGTGGTCAAGTCAGATATGGTGGTGCTCTTTCAGAGCCCTTTCTAATAACTAATGGAGTGAAGCAAGGTTGTGTTCTTGCACCAACTTTATTTCAAACTTCTTTAGCATGATGCTCCAAAGGGCTATGGCAGAGCTTGAAGAAGACAACAGCATCTATTTACGTTACCGTACTGATGGTAGCTTGTTTAACTTAAGCTGTCTGAGGGCGAAGCATAAAAATCAGTGTGTACAGAGGCATTGTACTGTCTATCCTCCTTTATGGATCTGAAACATGGATCACCTATCGCCGCCACCTACGACTCCTTGAAAGCTTTCATCAGCGCTGTCTACGCACAATCCTAAATATACTCTGGACTGACTATGTGACGAATGTTGCTGTCCTTGAGCAAGCAGGGATCACCAGCATTGAGACCATGATATTGAGAATGCAGCTGCGCTGGGCAGGGCACATTTCTAGGATGGAGGACCATCGCCTCCCCAAAATACTACTCTATGGTGAACTCACCACAGGTCAGCGTAAGAGGGGCGCTCCAAAAAAGCGATACAAAGACTCCCTGAAACAACATCTCAGGCTCGGTCAAATTGATCACCAACAGTGGTCTGCCCTGGCCTCACATCAGGAGGCGTGGAGACGCACTATCCACAATGCTGCAGCCTTATTTGAGAACTCACGCCGAACAAGTCTTGAAGAGAAATGACAACGCAGAAAGAATCACAACCCAGAAACATCACCCAAGGAGGCCTTCTACTGTGCTTTCTGCAACTGGACTTGTTTATCTCGGATTGGCCTTTTTAGTCATCAGCACGCTTGCAGAAAACACGGGATGAGTCCTTCCTGAATCTTCGTTTGCGAAGAAAAGCCAGAGAGAGGAGAGAGATTGTCAGAAATTGAAGAAGCACATTATACAAAGTCATTGCTGAGAATGAAAGCCTAATGGATACACTCTAAATTAAAAGCTTTTTATAATCAACAAAATCTGGTAGGCTGAATTATCACTGGTCATCCATCATCCACTGACAAAGGCATTCCTTAAACAAAAAATACCATTTCCCCAAGCTCTGAAATGAAAGCTGTTATTTGTAGCTGTATCATTATCTCTTTTCCCTAGCAAAGCCCAAACAGTTACACATACACCCACCCACCCACAAACTGCTAAGCACATTCTACACCAAGGCCACAGGAAAGGAAGAAAAAAATAGCAGGAACAGGAGCCAAGGGGTCTGATCCTGACAAGGCTGTCCTTAAAACATGCTATCTAACAACTCTATGCAATTATATTTTGTCACTGATTTGCTGAACATTTTCTTTTCCTCCCCACCCAACCCAATAACATGTATGCTGTTCACTATTAAATCAAATAAGGCCTCATCTACATGGGCCAGAATAGGACAGCTTCCCACCAGTATATTCTGGCCCCAGATCGGAGCCCCCAAAATAGAAGATTAGAAACTAAAGGTTATAAACATGATTGAATTAGATAAATTAACCTGGTTGAACTTAAAAATGACAGACCAAATAGAAAGAGACTGGTCATGAGTTACACTTTATTGGAATCTGGGTTAGAAAACACATTAGAAAGTAATATTACTTTATGAGAAATTAAGATTTTGTTGTTAAATACATAATAACTAATTTTTGTTTAAAATGATTTTAAATGGAAGAAACAGTGACAAAGATGAGAATGACATGGCTGATTCTACATTACAGAAAGAGTGATGGGAACTTAGATATAAATACAGTTGTCCCTTCATATTCTCTGGGGTTTGGTTCCAGGACCCTTCATGGATACCAAAATCCAGGAATACTCAAGTCCCATTATATGCAATGGCATAGCAAAATGGTGTCCCTTGTTGCAAAAAGCACAGCAGAAGGTCTCCTTGGGTGATGTTTTTGGCTTGTGATTCTTTCTGCGTTGTCGTTTCTCTTCAAGACTTGTTCGGCGTGAGTTCTCAAACGTCTCCATGCCTCTCCATGCCTCTTGATGTGAGGCCAGGGCGGACCACTGTTGGTGATCAATTTGACCGAACCTGAGATGTTGTTTCAGGGAGTCTTTGTATCGCTTTTTTGGAGCGCCCCTCTTACGCTGACCCGTGGCAAGTTCACCGTAGAGTAGTATTTTTGGGAGGCGATGGTCCTCCATCCTAGAAATGTGCCCTGCCCAGCGCAGCTGTGTTCTCAATATCATGGCCTCAATGCTGGTGATCCCTGCTTGCTCAAGGACAGCAACATTCGTCACATAGTCAGTCCAGTGTATATTTAGGATTGTGCGTAGACAGCGCTGATGAAAGCGCTCGAGGAGTCGTAGGTGGTGGCAATAGGTGATCCATGTTTCAGATCCATAAAGAATAAAGTTTTCTTTATATAACTCTGAAAGCATTGCTCACTGAGTCTGGGAATGCCCCAACCTGACAGCCATCCGCACTTTCCAAATGGGTTGGACTAAAAATCCCAACATTCCCATTGAACAATTGGATTGCAGGATTGATAAACATCTAGAAAATGGCAGGTTAGGACAGGCAACAAAAACTCTTCATAGAGCATTTTTGAAGGAGACAAAAATGATATGCGCAACTTCCAGGCAATGGTGTCAACCAAAGTATTGCATGTTATTTTTTCTGTCAGTCAGATCATCTCTAATGTTAACAATTAACATATGACAATTTAATGTGATAAAACTTCCCTCACCCAACTTTAATGCTAACAGATTACTAAATTCACAAAGTGTAAACAAAATATTTTATGCCTTTTCTGTTAATGTCCTAGTCTTCACAAGAAGCATACTCCAGTCCTAAACATTAAGATACAGTACTTTTGTGTCAGAATCAATCACCTCAGTGTCATGTCCTCATCATAATAACCAACACTGAACCAAAATGTGGTTTTTTTTAAAAAAAATCATCCCCTATGGAATCTCTTTTTGGTGTGTGTATATGTGTGTGCAGTTTCCTCAGCTTCACACCCCTCCCCAGGATCTATTTAGAACAAGGGTGTTATTTCCTGCCCTCACTCTGAATTGACTTCATGATACTGCTACATGGTGAAATCTATTGGATGTATGGGACAGTCAGATCATGATGTTCACAATATGATCCCTGATAGGCTTGGATTACAGCTGCATGTTCAAGAAGAGTCAGTTGAGGAGGGAAAGGGAGTTGTGCTAGAGCAATTGCTGAATGTCAATGAACAGGCATTTTTAATTTGTTTTATATACATAATTTTTATTGTATTAAAAAGAGTATTTAAAAATAATATGTCATATCTTGCAATCATACATATAATCAGCAGAAATTATTCACTTAATTATCTAATACATACAAACTTCACCATTATTCCATTCTGTTCATTTAAATATTTGTAATCAACTATATAAATATGTTGATTTATCCTATCTATTCACCCTCTTATCTTTATTCTATGTTTAACTTCCATTCAGTTTTCTGCTATAAATGTATAAACTATTTTTCTTTTCCATGTTATTCAAATTCATATTTCCTGAAATATGTTCATCAAAATAAGAAAATTGATAGCAACATAAGATGATTAAGTCTCAAAGTCTTCTTACTACATCCCATTTGTTATCATCTTTTAAAATTCCAAATATTTTAACTTTGTATTATCCCTTTACATCTCTAGATTAATGGTGTCCATTGCCCCCCATTTTTCCTTCCAATATTTTATGACTTTATCCCAATATTCATAAAAGGTTGGGATAAAGTGGTACTCTGGTTTCTCTTCAGATCGTATAAATCTTTTGCCTTTTTAATGAACAGGCATTAAAAAAAACACAAAATAAACATGGGAATGGGCAGTTGTGGGATGTTTAGACCCACTCTGAAGCTTTAAAGTTCATGCTGGAGGTGTTAGCTGTCAAACGTTCAGTGCTATGCCACTATTCACTGAGCTCCCACTATTCACTTCCATCCCTTGTAATCCAACACAATAAGCTACTCTATGTTGGCCATTAAGGCAAAAGGTTTAGTTTGGTGCCATGTTGGCTTAGTCAAACCAACTCAAGGCATTGCTGTAGTTCTGCAGCCAGAATTCCTCCAACTTGATGGGGACCTATCAACCAGTGGAACAGCATAAAATGTCCTTTCATACCAAAGAAATGGGTGTGTTGCTGCATGGGTAGGAGCAGGACTGAAGAAGACTCCCTCACCTCCTCTGTGGAGGTTCCTTCAGAATCCATCTCAGAAGCCCCTGCATCAACACAGCTCAAATGTCCTGATATCCTGTATTCTCAGGAGCTATCAGAAGCAATTCAAGACAAGGCTGTTGAGATGCTCACTTTCATTTCCTCATCATGCAGCCAGTCACCGATCAGACGATGGTAGATGGGAACAACAGGACTACAGAGCTGAGATTCGGCCTCTCTTGGGAATGAGCAGACTCTCCAGTTTTTGTAGTAATAGTTTATCGCGGTGCAGAAATTTTCCATAACTGTGAGAGATGAAAAGATGCAAAACATCTGACCAGTGCACCAGGTTAACTTGAAAGTCAACATTTCTGCTATGTAGAGCTTGTTCACTGGCAAAAATAGGGATCATGGACAATATTTGCAAAGCTTACAGTTATGTTATGTTGCTGACAGTATTGTTCAACACTCAGTCAAAAGACATAGGGGTTGTCTATATGGCGAAAATACTCCTCAAGGAATTCGAGGAGAGTATGTTTTGTCTAAATGGGATCCCGTATCAATCCGCCATATTTGGAAGGAGGGCCTCCCAAAACGCCATATAATTTTTTAAAAAAAATCCAAAGGAAATGCACATTCCCGCTTGTTGGGACAACCAATTCACTGTGATGCACATTCCCTATAAGAGCAGAAGTGGAAAGCTGGTTGGTTGGACATGCACAGGGGGCAGAGCTTGCTGGCAAAGCAAGTGCCTAGAACCACCATGTTGGATTTTCACTGTAGCAATCATGTGCTGCTGCGATGAAACTGCCATTTTTCTTTTTTTCTGTTTATTTAACTGGAATTTCACACTTCTGCACCTTGGATATGCTTTAAAAAAAAAACTGGTGGCGGCAAATGTTGGGAATAAAAATGCAAGTAATTCAGTCACATCTGCCATCTTGATTCACAGGCATGCCCGTTGGAACAATCATAGTTTTGCATGCCTGCGATGCTGCCAAAAAATCATGGAGACAAATGAAAGCTGCTGTGAATTGCTATTAGTGAGCATCAACCCACATTTTATAGCTTCATATAGACAAGCCTACAAGATCTTTCATTTCAGCAGCTAAATTTGCAATTGCCCCTTTGCTTCTTTTGTAGAAATATGGGAGTTTTGTCCCTTCATTTGGCTTTTGAAACTTGCCCTTCATTATTTAATGTGTTCAGTAACCCTTGGGTTGAAAGGAAATACGGTGCAAATGAACCAAGACACCAAATCTGCAACCAAATGCACATGAAAAAGTGCATGTACAATGAGCATCCATGGGTGGTGCACATACCTCCTCAATGCATATGCATATATATGGGTGTGTCCACACTGTAAAGATGATGTAGTTTGACACCACTTTAACTGTCATGGCTCCATCCTACAGAATCCTGGGATTTGCAGTTTTGTGAAGCACTAGCACTCTTTGGCAGAGAAGGCTAAAGAGCTTGTAAAAATACAAATCCCAGGATTCCATTGGTTAGAGCTACAGCACTTAAAGTGGTGTCAAACGGCATCATCTCTACAGTGTAGATGCACCCTATGTGCAGTGAACATCCAGAACAACTATGCACAACAATTCCGTATCCTCAACCTTGAACTGTGTCCCACATTGAATCATAGAATCATAAAATCATAGAATCATAGAGTTGGAAGAGAGACCACAAAGGCCATCTAGTCCAAACCTTTGTCATGCAGGAATATACAAAGTACTCCCGACAGATGGTCATCCAGCCTTTGTTTAAAAACCTCCAAAGAAGGAGACTCCATCCCACTCCAAGGCAGTGTGTTCCACTGTTGAACAGCCGTTACCATCAGGAAGAAATTTCTTAACAGTAAGAGCAGTTTGGCAAATGAACCAATTGCCTAGAGAGGTGGTGGGGTCTCTTTCTCTGGATGTCTAAAAAAGAGGCTGGACAGCTCTCTGCTGGACATGTGTTAGCTCAGTGATTCCAAAACTGCGGTCCTCCAGGTGTTATGGATTTCAACTTCCAGAAAACCTAGCCGACTTGGCCAGCGGTCAGGAATTCTGGGAGCTGAAGTCTAAAACATCTGGAGGACCAGAGTTTGGGAACTACTGCTTTAGCTGGAGATCCTGCACTGAGCCAGGGGTTGGACTCAATGGCCATGAGACCCCTTCCAACTCTATGATTCTATGGAGGAAAGGGGTCTATATGGAATAAAGTGAAAATCATTCACTGAGGAACAGCTAAGAGCAAAGGAGGCTAATAAGGGATAAAGTGAAAAGGAGAGAGGCAGAATAGATCCTTTTATTTCTTACTCACCATAACATATTTCTTCTTTCATGTGACTTATCATAGGCAGCTTGAGCATCACCCTTATGTACACAAAGGTCAGGGACAAAAATGGGATGCACTTGAGTGCTGTGGAGTCAAGGAAAAGATTTTAAAAAATGGTCAATTAGGTACCAAACAATTCCAATGTGCAATTTCTGAGACAAAGGCCACACCTACGCTCAGGCAGTGCCTCAGGTAATTGGTTCTGGGTGTCATAAAACCACTGGAAATAGTTATATTGTTTAATTCATGGTGGCTGTCTTTTAAATTTCTGAGAGAGATACTGGTGGGATTTACAACCTTAGCTCATGTGCCTTCTCTTTTGGCAGTATGTGTGTGTATGAGAGAGAGAGAGAGGTTGAAGCAGCACTATTTGCTGTTGCACCTCTTCTTGTTGTTGTTGATCATCATCATCATCTTGTGCCTTCAAGTCAACTCTGATTCATGGCAACCCTCTCCTGGGGTTTTCTTGCCCAGATTTTTTTCAGAAGAGGTTTTCCATGGCCTTGTTAGGCCAAGGAATTGTAACTTGTCCAAAGCCATCCAGTGGGGTTTCCACAACTGAGTGGGGATTAGATCCCTGGTCTCCCAGAAGCCTAATCCAACAGTCAAACCATTGCCCCATGCTGGTTTACATTCTAGTAATTGTTGTTTTTAATTTCCATCAAGGTGTTTTCAACTTATGGCGGTTCTACAAATGAGAGACCTCCAAGTCCCCTTATCCTCATCAGCCCTGCTCAGGTCTTGCTAACTCTGGGCTGTGGCTTCCTTGGCTGAGTCTATCTACCTGGAATGGGATCTTCCTCTTTTCCCTGCCAAGGCATTCTACCTTGCCAAGCTTGATTGTCTCAAAAATAAGAACTTTCCCAAGCCCTGAGAAGAAGCCCATTATGCTCCCCCCACTTTCCATCTAAACATACAACAGGGCAGAACTGGAGAGTGCCAGACCATAGCGAGAGGCCATGTTTCCCAGAGTCCTGAAGACCATGTGGTGAGGGAGCATCCCAGTCTTGACATTCCTTTGAAGCTCATACATCACGTCATTGAAATGAGAGCTGGCCAGAGATAGAAGGACCATGCTGGCTTGTGTGCTGATTTTCTCTGGAGCCCCCTAAGAAGAAAAATAATACCAAGATGTTATTCCTGGCCATTTGATCCAATGATAACATTTCAATGAAGCTGGCCCTACCATCAGGCAGAGTGGGGGAATTTCTTCAGGCAGGAGACACCACCCCATACTCACCATTCCTCCAGAGCCCTCTGGCCATTTTGCTCTTTTGAAGGACAGAGCCATGTGCCACCAAGCCTGCTGCCCTCAGCTATACTCAGCACTTAACAGCCACTCCACTTGGCTTCTGTACATAACATGAAGGAAGGGTGTGCCATTTTGTCTTTTACTTTGGGACCATCCATGTGGCCCACCAGGAGGATGGAGAGAGGGGGAGAGGAGGAGAATCAGGTCCCTTCATGCCAAGTGACTGTAGTCATACTGGAACTGAACCGAAGGGACCTATCACACCAGGGGGTTGCCAAAGGAGCATAGGCCATGCAAATGAAGAGAGGTATGATAATAAATATTTTACAGCCAGTATGTTCCTGTTTCCTTTAATAATGTGATTGCTGTGAAACATGAGGCTGGTGTGATAATGTCCTAAGTCTACCACCTAGTGACTGAAGATGGTATTGCTGACTACAGACCAATTTTGATTAATATGTAGCATTTTAAATTAAGTCGCATATGGACACTTAGCAGATCAGAAAAATGCAGGCTAGATGGCACATAAAGCTCTTTTTCAGGAATAATTCACAATAAAGTTTTTGAAGCAATTGTCTCTTTGTGCAAGAGTCGCCTACCTCCTTTAGCATCTCTTCTGCCAAAATATTGATGACCAACTTGATGTTAAGCTTTCCAACTGTCTTGATAATATCTTGGGCAGCTTGGTCAGCATTTTGCACATATTCCAAATGGAAGCAGAGATAGTCATAAATCTCTGAAAAGCAAGAAATTGACATTGCAAGTTGGCACCAATGAGGGCTTCATTTCTCTCTTTCAAAGATCCATAGACATAAACGCTTTTTCTCCCACTTCAAGCTGGCCCATCCAGCCCTCCTCTAGATGGGGTTGCTGATTATTCAAAGCATTCCTTTGTAATACATGTTGAGTGAAGAGATGTTCGAGGGAGGAGAGGGTCTGGGCTCAAACACTGAAAATCTACCCCATTTCCACCCCAAACCAAATTATTTTCAGCAGAGGGGTTTCATTCAGTAGCACAGCATGGGAGGAAAGGTTGTATAATGCTCTGATCAAGATATTATTGTTGTTGGCTGGAATCCTGTTGGGAACTTACACCATCATAAGTGACTTACATCAGTGGGAATTAGAATTAGAATTGCAATTAGAAGTGTAACATCCATATCCAGTGAAGGACTGTTGTTACATCACTATGTAAGGGAATCAGCAAAATGACCAGTCACATTGTGTGTCAGTCCCATTGTGAATTGGGCTAGGGAGTGCCAATGCCTATCAATAAAGCTTGATGTGCATTGGGACCCTCTTGCTGGTATCCCATTATAGAAGTTCACAATTCACTAACAAGGTTTCTTAGCACTTTTGCATACAAGTCTCTCCTACTCCTAACAACAACTCTTTGGGGTAGGTCAGTGTGAGAGAATGAAGGACTTGCCTAAGATAACCTGGTGAAGTTGAAAGCTTTCATGGCTGGCATCCATAGATTCTTCTTTGGTTTTTTCTGGGCATCTTCAGAGCCAGCCACTGATGCAGGCGAAACGTAAGAAAGAAGCTATTCCAGAACACGGCCTCACAGCCCGGGGAAAAACCAAGGAAAATCTAAGTACCCTGGTGAGTTTCATGGTCCGCTACAAATTCCATGAATCTGAGGGTCTCACCTCGTCTGATATAATTTTCATGGCTCAGAAAATTGTCATGGAGTCTCATCTTTCTACTACAACTTCCATGACTAAGAAGGTCTCATGTAGTCTACTAGAACTTCTTTGGCTCTAAGAGACTCAATCTACTACAACTTCTGTGGCTAGACTTCCGGGTGCAGCAATGGCTGGATGACACCTCTTTTGTGGGGCTTCATGAAAGAGAAAGTGGCGGTGGTGTGCATCACCAGTTTGAAGGCCAGACAAGGGGACAGCAAGGAGATTTCCCACAAAGGTCTGAAAGCCTCGTCAAGCTCACAGAGACTGTTGCTGTCAATTGGGAGCAAAGTGGGGGATGTCTGTGGGACAAATCCAGCAAGCTCATCCTGCTATACACAAGCTTTAATGGACATTAAGCAAGCAACCACACTTTCTTTTTAAACTATTTCTTTACTGACATTTGGACTTAAGGGATAAAAAGAAACCTTTGATCCTGTGGTTACAGCAATGTTTCGGTGAATTTCATGCCTTTCGTATTAATATGAGTAATGTTGCAGACTACATCTAAGAAGAGCTAAGATTGCTGATTGAAATCAGAAAATCTAATAAAATTGTGTGAGAAAGGGAAAAAAATAAAGTTTGTAACTGGATAAAGGACATAGTAACATGATATGATAAAAGTAGCTTTTTAAAACTGGAAGATTGGTTGGTTTTGTAGTGTACTTTGCAAGTAAAAATGGATT
Source organism: Gambelia wislizenii (assembly GCA_030847615.1). NCBI lineage: Eukaryota > Metazoa > Chordata > Lepidosauria > Squamata > Crotaphytidae > Gambelia > Gambelia wislizenii. The sequence continues at coordinate 493,431,380 of JAUMIR010000001.1, read as the reverse complement.
CAAGAAAGAGACATTAGTTTTGAGAAAGTGGGATTGTTTAGGCTGGGAGAGGTATCTCATTGAAAGCAATTTGAATAACAAAAGAAGGTAAATGCAGGGCTGTGTCATTGCTACATTGTAGTGGAGTAGTTGCTGTGGAGACAAAACTGTTAACTCTTTGTATGCCAAGATTTCATTTACAGAATAGAAGAATACCAAAGATGCAACCCCTGAAAGATAAAGGCGATTTAGCAATTTGGCAAGAGTTACTAGAGGAATTCAAATTGATGAAAAACAACTTTAATAACTTCAGTTTGAACTTTAGATTGATGGATGGCATGACTGAAGTCAAGGATTTCAAGGGCACAAGGGGAGAATCAGAGGAATCAATTGGATGGAAGAGGAGGACCAAGGAGTCAGTTTGGATTATGAAGAAATAATGTCAGAGGGAGGTTTGCAGCCAAAACAAAACAGCCAAAACAAGATGATTCTAGAGGTGCAGTGAAGATGTAGAGGAAAGGAACAACGTTGAACACAGAGGGGAGAATGACATATGGGGGAGGTTTTGGAAAGAAAACAATGACATTTTGTGGTTGATTAGATTTTTGGAAAGGGAAAAATGAGGATAAAAAAGGTAAAACAGGATTGTTCCTCATGGAAGGATATTCCTCCTCAGGTTTTTTGGGGCAGGGGGTAGTACGCTGATCGATGCCCAGATTGTGCAACTGTAAATGTTTGGCAAAAAAACAAACAAAGTTGAAATTTAAGGACTTTTTCGGATGCATGAAATATACTGCAAGCAGCCTCGTCGCGTTGCAAGGCTGCTGTGCTGCAGAGCGTCCGTTTCGTATGACGCTCGCCCCTGGAGGTACTGTTGCGGTACCGCGGGGAGAGTTGAGCTTCATATTTCCTCGATTTTTAAGAACGATCAACTTTCGTTCTTAAAAATCGAGGAAATATGACGCTCAACTCTCCCCGCGGTACCGCAACAGTACCGCCAGGGGCGAGCGTCATACAAAACGGACGCTCTGCAGTGCAGCAGCCTTGCAACGTGACGAGGCTGCTTGCAGTATATTTCATTCATCCGAAAAAATCCACAGTAGGAAAGAGTGACGAAATAAGGGTTGGTTTTTTCTGGTTTAAGATGTTAATTTGGAGCTCATTGCTTGATGGTGATTTAGAGTAAAGGAAGTGATCATAACAAAAAGTTTGTTGATTTAAGAAATTACTTTTTAAAAGGTTATTAAGGGTGACTTAGATATTTAGAATGGATATGAATATGAAAGGACAGCTACAAAAAAGAAAAATAATTATCTTAAAGGAGCTAGTGATCTATAATCAAAACGAAAGGAAGACTATAACTCTCTGTAGATAGTTGGGAGACATAGCTGATGTTATGATACATTGATGTTTAATGGGAAATTGAAGGGGGCAATTTGATTAGTTTAATAGAAGTATACATAACTACGAAGTATATATAGTTAAGAGGCAAAGTGATATGGTTTTGCTTAACTTAGGTTAGGGGAATAGATATAAATATATAAAATGATATGAATCACCTTCTGTGGCTGAAATGGTCCCACCCAGTCCACTACAACAGTAGCCATGTTGGTTGGTAGACGCTGGGAGTTGTAATCTGAAAAAGTAACACTTCCAAATTCTTTCTAGCACCTCTCTGTTTTAAGTTATGCCTTACCTACCTTTCTTGAACTTCAGATCAATGAAGGGGTCCATCATGAAAAATGTCAGACCACTCTCTTTGGAGTTTATGCACCAAACTGTTGATCCCAGCACCACAGCAGACCACCTAAGCTAAGAATTTAAATGAACTACCAGTCCAGTCCTATGCATATTTACTTGCAAGTAAGCCCCACTTTGTAGGGCTTACTCCCAAGTAAATGCACACAGTATCGCAGGGTAAGTAAAAGAAAAGACCAGCTATCTTCTATTGTGATATGGCTGATGGCATCATTCATCTCTATTGTGGTCTGACTGGTGATGTCATTCTCCTCAGGTGTTTTTGCAGAAACAGAGACAATCACCAGCCTATTTATAAACTCGTCTCTGGCTTTGAGCTTTTTGACCCTGTTTACAGATGCCAACAAATCTCTGTGAGATAGCATAGTGTGGCGTTTTGAGTGTTGAACTAGTACTCTGGGAGACCAGGGTTCAATTCCTTTCTTGGCCAAGGAAAGCTGCTGGTCACACTCTCTCAGCCTCAGTCACACTCAGCCTCAAGTCACACTCCCTCAGCCTCAAAGGAAAGCAGTGGCAAATCTCTAGAATTTTGAGAGACTACAGTTCAAAACAACAACAACAACAACAATCCATTTATTTTTTTAAATATAATTTTTATTCAGATTTTTTTAAAAAAACCACATACATTAAAACCAAAACATTTCGTACATTACGTAATATATTTTCTCTATACATCTTGTTCTTTTACTTCTTGACATTTTTAACTATTCATCCTTTCTCCATTCTCCAACATGTTTACCTTTCATCATTTATCCATTTATCCATTCTTACCAAAACTTACATACATACATACCATGTGACCTCCTTATTTCTTTTCTGACCATATTGCTCAGTTTATGTTACTCTACCCCTTTTATTTAATAATCTCCAATTTCTCTGTTTTCCGTTTTTATTTACAAATTCACTCTATTTATTTACGTTTTAAATTAAGTTATTATCTCCCATTCTCTTCCCCATTTCTCTTTCCATAAAGGTTTCAAAATTTCCCATACTGTCAAGTCATTTATTGTTTTTTTTCCCTCATCTATCAAAATTGTAAGTTTGTCCATATCACACATCTCTTGAAGTTTACCCAACCATTCTTCAATCGTTGGTATATTTGCTGTTTTCCAGTATTTCGCATAAAGTATTATAGCTGCAGTCATCATATAAGCTAAGATCCTCCAATATCTTTTCTGCAATTCTTCATCTATTTTATGGAACATATTTAATAGATAAATCTCTGGATCGCATGGGTAGTTTGTGTTGAATATTTTAAATATTGTTCTATGTATTTATCCCAAAATTTCCCAGCCTTCTCACATTTCCACCATATATGAAAGTAAGTACCGGAAGCTTTCTGGCATATCCAGCACTGGTCTGACATATTTTTGTATATTTCGGATAATGTCACTGGTGTTAAATGCCATCTCATCATTACCTTATATATATTTTCCTTTATATTATAACTTCTTGTGAAAGATATACTCTTTCCCCACAGTCTTTCCCAATGTTCCAATAATATTTCATGGCCCAAATCTTGTGCCCATTTTATCAAAAATGGCTTAATAGTTTCTTGTTCTAGCTTTACATTCAATATTATTTTATACACCTTTGATAACTTCTTCTTACAGTTTTGAATTAAATCATCAAATTGCAATGTTTCTGTTTCTGTTCCCACAAGCTTTTGGTCTATTTTAAATTTTTCCATTAATTGTTTATATAATAGCCAATGGCATTCCTTATTTTCCAGTTTTAGTTCTTCTTGAGTTTTCATTTTATATATACCTCCTTCTTATTTCAATATATCCCTGTATGTCAACCATGCCCCTTTATGTATATCTTCTTTTTTGTAATAAGCTTCAAGGTTAGATAACCATAATGGTATTTTCATATATAACTTCCCTTTATATTTTGTCCATGTTCTCAATAATGCAGCTCTAATATAATGATGTTTGAATTCCTTATGGACAGTTGCTTTATTATGCCATAAATAGGCATGCCTGCCAAACCTTGCATTGAATCCTTCTGTGAAGACACACCCAACTAAAGGTGGTGGCAGGTTTGGGTGTGCAACGCCAGTACCCTGGTGAGATCAAACTCCTTTACCCAAAAAGGCTCTGATGCTGAATATCCAGTTCAAAAAAGGGGGGAGTTTATTTTAAAGAACAAAAGAAAAGGGCTTTCTCCTCCCCAGCTCTAAAAGGCTTGAAATAAAAGGTACTTTACAGTTGGAGTTTCAGCACTCTTCAGGGTGTCATCTCTCTGGGTTTGATCTCCTCACTCAATGGAGCTGGTGCAGGGTCTTTCAGCTCCTGATTCTTCTGTTGTTGGTAACTAATTTGGCTAATGACTGTTGGTAACTAATTTGGCTAATGACTGTTAGTAACTAATTTGGCTGATGGTGTAAGAAATGCCCTTCCCGGCTGCCTGGGCCTGCTTGCCACCAGAACTGCTCTCTGCAAGCTCACAGCAAAGACTGCCCAAAGGAACAAAAAGCTTCTAGGTGAACAGAGCTTGCTGGGAAAGGACAAACCAAACTTGGAAAAATGCAGGGGAATTCTTAGCTCCTCCCACAAGTCTAATACAATGAAATATTCCTATACTCAGACATACCAAGGCCTGAACTAAAACAAAGAAATGCAGGGGAGATTTAAACAGTCCTGGCTGGACATCACACCTTCTAATGTTAATAATCTAGGATTTTCTAATTTTATCCACTCCATCAACCAAGTGATTGCACTGGCATGATAGTATACTTGTAGATCTGGCAGGGCTAAATCTCCCCTCTCTTTAGAATCTATTAATATATCCCATTTTATTCTACCTTTCTTACTTTTCCATATATATTTTATTAGGTCTTTTTTCCATATTTCCATTACGTTATCACTCTTTATGATTGGTAGGTTCTGGAATAGATAAATAATTCTAGATAGTATATTCATCTTAATTGATGATATTCTGCCCAATATTGATAGGTCTAATTCTTCCCACTTCTTTAAATCTTGTTTGATCTCCTTGACTTAAAGATAATAATAATAATAAAAAAATCTTGTTTGATCTTGTTCCATAATTTTACATAATTATTTTCAAACAGATCTGTATTCTTATTTGTGATGGTAATGCCTAAATATTTAACCTTTTTTTCTATCTTGAACCCTGACATTTGTTCCAACTCCTGTTTTTCCTGTTTTCTTAGGTTCTTTGTTAACATTACTGATTTTTCTTTGTTTATTCTTAACCCTGCTAGTTGATCAAATTCTTCCACTGTTTCCAATAATATTTTTAAACTTTCAATTGGATTATCTAAAATAAAAACCAGGTCATCAGCAAAGGCTTTATATTTGTATTCTTGGCCTTGCCATTTCCATCCTCTTATCTGTTGATCTATTCTTATTTTCTTTGTCAATACCTCCAATATGATAATGAACAATAGTGGAGAAAGCAGGCATCCCTGACGGGTCCCCTTTTCGATTTTGAAAGGTTTTGGTTTTTTCTCCATTAACTATCACCTGGGCTTCTTGGTTACTATAAATCCTACTTATCCAATCGTGGTATTTCTCACCTATATTCATCATTTTTAAAACCTCCAGCATAAACTCCCAGCTTACGGTGTCAAATGCCTTTTTGGTGTCAGCAAAGATCATTAGTAACTTCCTCTTGTTATGTTTTTCATAGAATTCTAGTAAATTTATTAACACTCTTACATTATCTTTAGCTTGTCTGCCTGGGAGAAATCCACTTTGGTCTTCATAAACCCAGTTTCTCAAAACTCTTTTTAATCTTTCCACCAATATATTGGTAAAAAATTTATAACCAATATTTAGAAGCAAAATTGGTCTATAATTTGCTGGTATAGTCAGATCTTTCCCTTCTTTTGGGATTAGAACTATATCCGCCTTGCCCCAGGATTCTGGACATTTCCCTTTGTTTATTTCATTTAATAGTCTACATAGAGGTTCCAATAGTTCTTCTTCAAAAGTCTTATAATACAGTACCGAGAATCCATCAGGACCTGGAGCTTTCCCGATTTCCATCCTTCTTATTGCTTCTCTAATTTCTAACTTGGAAATTAGCTTGTTTAATTCAATTTTTTGTTCCTCCGTTATTTTCAGTATTTCTTCTTTTTCTAAATATTCTTTTATTTTGGAGCTATAATCATTTCTATTTTCCTGTTTCTTATATAACTTTGTATATATTCCTTACATATTTTAATTATATCTTTTTGCTTTGTATAACTTACTTTCCCATCTCTTATTTCCATAATTATCTTTTTTTCTCTCTCTTTCCTTAGCTTATACGCCAGCCATTTACCAGGCCTATTTGATTGTTCAAAATATTTCTGGTGGGCAAATTTCATTTTGTTTGCAATTTCCATTATCATGTTGCTTTCTAGTTGTTTTTTCAAATTCAATAATTCTTTACTAGATTTTTCATCCTCTGGGTTTCTTTTTAGAGATTCTTCTTTCTCCTTAATTTTTCCTTTAAGTTCTTTCTCTTTTCCTTGTTTAGTTTTTTTATATTCATATTCCTGTTTTAAAAGTTGTCCTCTTATCACCGCCTTTTCTGCATCCCACACTATATCTATTCTCGTCCCCTTGTCCATGTTTTCTCTAAAATATTGCTTTAAATCTTTCTTTATCCGTTCCGCTACTTCCTCTTTTTTCAATAATATATCCTTAAGTTTCCAATTATACTGTGTTCTTCTATAACCTAACTCCAAAATCACTGGACTATGATCCGAGATTATTTTTTGTTGGATTTCTATCTTCCTTACATCTTTTAATAAAATTTCGGATATCAAGAACATGTCTAGTCTAGACCATGTTTGAAATCTATCTGAATAGTATGTATAATCACATTCTTGGCCATGTATTATTTGCCAACAATCTTTTAAGGATAGTAGGTCCATCATTACATTTATTTCTTTTGGTAATTTGCCTTGAACCTTTTTTTTAGTTGGTTTTGTTAATTTCATTGCTCTATCAAGCATTGGATCTAGAACACCATTCCAGTCTCCAGCGAAAATAAATTTATCATATTCATATTTCAACACCTCCTTTTGGAGATTTTTATAAAATTTCCCTTTATGTTCCTGGGGTCCATAGATCCCTATCATCAAGATCTTCTTATTTTGCATGGTTATCTCTACTCCTATATATTGACCATTTACATCATTAAATATTTTGTGGGATTCATATCTCTTACTTACATAAATTGCCACCCCTCTTTTCTTTCTGTTATATTTTGTCGTATAGACTTCACCCAAAGCTTTATTTTGTAATAGTCTCCTATATTGATCTCTAATATGTGTCTCTTGCAGACCCACTATCTCAGGTCTTTCTTTTGTTAAAAAGTGAAACACTATTTTTTTTTTACTATTTAGTCCTCTAACATTCCAATTTATTATTCTTCCTTCCATTTTGCTTGTATTTAATAAACTATCTATATCTCCTTCTTATACTATTTCCTGTTCTTCTTCTGTTATTTCTACTTCCTCTTCTATTTCTATTCCACCTATTGCTCCTAACACCTCTTCTTCTTCTATTTCTGATTCTACCAATACCTCCTCTTCCACTTCTATTTCCACTTCTTCCTCTTCATCTCTTCCTCCCCTTCTCAACATTTCCTGAGTTATTATTTCTGTCTTTTCATCTTCATCTGATTCTCCATTTACATCTTTCTTATCTTCTCTCTTTTTCATATCTTTATTCCTTTTTTTTTGTTTAATTGTTTCTGTTTCTATTACACTTTCTTCTTTTCTTTTTAGGTTGATGTCATGTTCTTCTTTATCTTGATTTATTTTTCCCTTTCTGTTCTTGGGTTCAGTTCCATCATTTTCTCTCTTTTTTTGCCATTGCCGTTTGCCTGTTCCATTTGTATTTTCTCCAACAACTTTTTTGCTTTAGCTATAGTGTTTATCATATATGTCCTCATCTGATATGTTACAAAAACTCCTTCTATTTTGTTCCATTTATACCCTATTTGTTTTTCTCTAAGAACTCGCATTAAAAAATTATATTCTTTCCTTTTTTTCAAAATTTGGGTGGGTATATCCTTATAGATGTTTAATTCTTGACCTTCTATATTCAAATTTGTCTTAATACTTTGTTGGATTATCATATCCTTAACTCTTTCCCTTACAAAATATACTACTATATCCCTGGGTAATTTTTTTTTCTATCCAAGAATTTATCCTGAATACTTTATCTACCTCCAGGTCAAACTGCTCCTGGTCCCATCCTATATATTCCGCTAATGCTGGAATCACCCTCATTTCTAAATCTTCATCTCTCTCTTCCATTAATCCTCTAATTTTGATATATTTTCCTCTTTTATATCTCCCCTGTACCAATTTCTGAATTTCTTCTTGCTCCATTTTATTCTCTAAAGATTGAGTTCTTTTTTCTAACATGTCAATTTTTGTTTGTAAATCTTGTAAATCTTTGCTGATTTTGTTTATATCTTTCGTTGCCATCTCTAATTGTGACCCAAATTTTTCTAATTGTTTTTGCAAATCTACTTTTATTTCCCCCTTTAATTCCTTCATTTCAGATTTCAATTCCAAACTTAGTTTTTTAAATTCTTGTAGTGATAGCATATTTGTATCTCCAATCTTAGTTGACAACTCAATTGATGATCTCCTAACCTCTTGAGTTTGTGACCTTGTCTGAGTCATCATTTTCCTTGAAATCGGCATCTCCCTCGATTCTTTCTTTAAGTTGTAGTTCCCAATTTGTATCCTCCCAAGATTACAAATTGAAATACAGAGTGAAATATGATGCGGCTTCCTCCATTCTGTCACGGAAGTGACACGGAGGGGTTCGCCAGAGGAACGGCGTCGTCCAAAACTGCTCCCCTGCCGCACAGCAGCAACGGAGCTGTTTTGGAATATACGGACCCAAAAATCGCGTCTGAAAATCTCCTGAGTCTCCCAAGCCTAGCGTCACCAGGTTGAGTTTCCCTCCCTCATCTGGGTTTCAGAATGTAACTGTTTGCCCAGTGCAACAGAATTAACAAAAGGTGTTTTTTTGTGGTAAGAAAAAAAAGAAATTCTTGCTTACTTCAGCGTATATCTTGTCCAATATATTTCTTAAAAGTGGTGGCATTGCTTTCACCACAGTGTGGCAGCTCCCCTAAGGCGGGATTTTGGCATCGACCTTCCCAAGCTTTCTCTGGGGTAAGATTTACTTTCCTCACCCAGTAGACTTGGACAAATGGTCTTTTCCCCACCTCCTCCACTTGTCTAATCCCTTAGACAAAGTTTCCTCCCAAGATTTTGGACAGCAGGGAGGTTATTCCCGAGTTTCGCGACCAGGTCTTCAGAGCTTCTGAAAACCCAGCCTGTCTCAATGCCCTTGCCACCGGAAGTCAACAACAATCCATTTATATCCCACCTTTCTCCCAATAATGGGGCTCAAGGCAGTTAACAACATATTTAAAACAATGCAGATTAAAAACTATAGAAAAACTTTGATAAAAATACAGTGAGCCTGCTGTATCCATGAGCTCACGATCTATGGATTCAACCCACTGCAGAGTCAAATGTACTCATACATTTGAATCCATGGTGGGGTGCACACTAGCTTCTGCCTTTGAGGTGGTGGGGTTCCTTTGCAAGGCAGAAGCAGGTGGCTGGTGGGGCTTGCTGCTGCCCACGATGCTGCTTACGCCATTTTTAAAGGGGATGTATTAGTTTTGCCTCATACTCGCAGTCTCTCTGCAAGCCTTGCAAAGCTTCCAGAGAGATGAGGACAGGAGGCAAGGCTTGCAGAGAGAATGCAGACATGAGGCAAAGCTTGTAATTTCCTATTTTAAATGGTGTAGGGCAGCAGCGGAGGTGGTGGCAAGCCCCATCTGCCAGGCATGCTGCTAGGTGCGTGTTCTTTGGGCTTTTCTGCCTCCGGGGAGCACACCAGCCCCCTGCTTCACCTTAGTGTCTTGAAGGCAGAAGTGGGTGGTTTTCATGCTTCCCAGAAGTAGAGGAGCCCAAAGAATGCACACATGGTGGCACACCTGGCAGCCAGAACTTGCCTCCACTGTTGCCTTACACCATTTTTAATTGGGACTTGAGCATGTGTGTGTGTGTTTTATCTACATGTGTGTGTGTGTGGCAGTGGTGGTCCTGAAACCAATCCCTCATGCAGATCAAGGACCCATTGTGTTACCCGAATTGTGTGGGGTCCGTGAAGAACCCACTCATGTCCAGATATTAATATGGCCAATTTTAATTTTCTCAATATGGCAGAGAGAGGCCGGGTAATGACGGGATCTTTTGACCTGTGTATACCAGTACTAACTGATGAGACTCACAGCCAAGAAATAAAATAAAGATGGTTTTTATTGAAAAATAGTCTAAGAAACACACATGCATACACTCAGGCTTCAAGCAGTCACAAAAGGCTAGCAAAGAATGTAAGAAGTATTGGGATAGAGGAACAGAGTTTGGGAAGATGGGCTATACTGTGCCTGTCAGAAGAGCAGAGATTTATGCAGCAGAAAATACTTAGTGTTCTGAGGGTCACACAGCAGATGGACAGAGTAATGAGGGGAATGGAGGCTGTGCAAGTCGTGAAACAGACTGACAGAGTGATGAAACGAAGGAAACTGTGTGCACTTTGACTGTGGTTTGGGGTGATATTTGTACTCGATATTCCCCCTGACAGGGTGTTATGAGTAGAATACCATGTTTCTTGGAATTTCCCATAGTTAGACAATGGAAACTCCAGTTATGTTAATGATCACTAATGTCTGAGACATTAAGACTGATGGGTGTCCAGTAACCTTCTATTATTCTATGAGAGGTGGGAAGGAAAATCAGTTTTGCAAGGGAATGAGTGTCCGGCCACTTTGACTGAATTAGTGAATGACTCACTTCCATGTACATCCAGGAGAATTAGCCCATTTCCACCCTAACTCACTAGTCGAAAGGGGGTCCATGTAATCACTATCCATGCATGTTTTTTTAGGAATTTGGTCTGGCCTCTTCCTTAGGTTTTCTGAGCACACCTTGAGTCCTTGGGAAGCCCTTGTCTACTGCCAACCACATGGAAGGCCAATAAATAAGCCAACTTCTGAAATATAGCCAATTGACGGATTATTGAAAGGGAGGGTAATCAGGGTAGGTAACAACTGTATAAATATAAAGTCAATCAATCTTTATTGTACCGTCACAGACCATTAAAACACAAGATACAAATCATGATAGAAAAGTTAAACAATATAAAACAGACCAGGATGGTATCAATTCAAGAACTGTTTAACATTTTAAAAAAGCATAATAGGCAATGCCATGATAAGTACAATTTAAAGGGAAATGAACTCCAAGCATTACAGCTGTCGCTTCATATTCACTGGCTATGGTTCCAGGACCCTCCGTGGATACCAAAATTCGTGAATACTCAAGTCCCATTATATGCAATGGCATAGCAAAATGGTGTCCCTTGTATAAGAGGGCCAAATCAAGGTTTGCTTTTTGGATTATTATTTTTTAAAGAACATTTTCAAGCTGGGAATACTTAAATCTGTGGATACCAAATCCGTGGATACGGAGGGACAACTGTACATATGCTTCTGAGTAATAATTTTACAAATCTTAGCAGCAGAGAAGAGGAACTTTGAAACAATTTCTGTTATACAGTAGCACCCCCATATCCACTGATTCTCTAACCACTGATTCAATTATCCATGGTTGGTGATGGTGGGGGGAAAGGGAGGGGGAGGAGGGACAACAGAACCCTTCCTCTGAGAGGGTTCTGGTCATGGCGGAGGCGAAGGGGGAAGGGAGGGGGATCTTGCCTCCTCCCTCCCTTCACCTGGGAGGGCTCCTGTAGCAGTGGCAGGGGTGGTGGTGGGTGGTGTTTGCAATTATCCATGGATTTCTTTATCCAGTGGAGACCGGAACCAATCCCTCATGGATACAGGGGTCCAACTGTAATTTTTTTCTGTCTCTCCTAACAGATAAACCAATCATGATTTGTGTGACAGATATCTTGTGTTTTAATGGCCTGTGACAGTAGGAGAAAGATTGATTGATTGTATTACTATAAAAGTTATTTTAAAAACAATTGAACAATATATAAAGTTAAAAACATTAAACATGACAAACATTAAAATTCATTAAAAGACAATGCCAACCAGAAAACAGCACAGGACATCATTAAAAAGCCCATACCATTCCGTTTTTAAAAGCCTGGTGGCAAAAGAATGATTTCAGTTGCTGACAGGAGGACAGCAAGGATGGGGCCATCCTGGCCTCTCTAGGGAGGGAGTTCCAAAGACTGGGAGCAGCCACCAAGAAGGCCCTCTCCGTTATTCCCACCAAATGAGCCTGAGAGGGCAGTGGGACAGGGGGAAGGGCTTCTCCAGATGATCTCTACTGGGGTCATAAAGGGAGATATGGTCCTTCAAATAGCTCAAACCCAAGCTGTATAAGGTTTTATAGGTCACCACCAGCACTTTGACTTGTGCCCAGAAATAGACTGGCAGCCAGGGTGTTGTTGGAACAAGGGAGTTGTGTGCTCCCTGTAGTAGCCCCAGATAGCAATCTGACTGCAGTAGCTATATAGCAGTAGGTTAACTACTGCAGAGTTTGATGAAGAAGGACTTCAACAAAGTTTCCCATGATATTTGTGCAATCTAGTGAAATGTGGACTAGACAATGCTTTTGTTATGTGGATTTGTAATAAAACCCAAAGGGTTTCTCAGCTTGGAGAGAAGTGACCAGTGGGGTGCCACAGGGTTCTGTCCTGGGCCCAGTGCTAGTCAACATCTTTATCAATGACATGGATAAGGGAATAGAGGGGATTCTTACCAACTTTGCAGATGACACCAAATTAGGAGGGGTAGCTAATACTCTAGAGGACAAGATCAGAATTCAAAATAACCTTAACAGATTAGAAAGCTGGGCCAAAACTAACAAAATGAATTCCAACAGGAAGAAATATAGGATACAACACTTGGGCAGTAAAAATGAAATGCACAGATATAATAAATTATTATTATTATTATTATTATTATTATTATTTATACCCCGCCCCTCTTTTAAAACAATATAGGATGGGTGACACCTGGCTTGATGGCAGTACATGCGAAAGGGATCTAGGAGTCATAGTGGACCACAAGCTGAACATGAGTCAGCAATGTGATGCAGCGGCTAAAAAAGCCAATGTGATTCTAGGCTGCATTAATAAGAGTATAGTGTCTAGATCAAGGGAAGTAATAGTGCCACTGTATTCTGCTTTAGTCAGACCTCACCTGGAATACTGTGTCCAGTTCTGGGCACCACAATTCAGGAAGAACATTGACAAGCTGGAACATGTCCAGAGGAGGGCAACCAGGATGGTGGGTGGTCTGGAAGCCATGATCTATGAGGAGTGGCTTAGGGAGCTGGGCATGTTTAGTCTGGAGAAGAGAAGGTTGAGAGGGGACATGATAGCCATGTTTATGTCATCCTGCAAATGGAGCAGGCTTGTTTTCTGCTGCTCCAGAGACTAGAACACTGAGCAATGGGTTCAAACTACAGGAAAAGAGATTCCACCTAAAGATTAGGAAGAACTTCCTGACAGTAAGAGGTGTTCAGAAGTAGAATACACTGCCTCATAGTGTGGTGAAGTCTCCTTCTGTGGAGGTTTTTAAACAGAGGCTGGATGGCCATCTGTTGGGAATGATTTGATTGTGTATTCTTGCATGGCAAGGGGTTGGACTGGATGGCCCTTAAGGTCTCTTCCAACTCTATGATCCTATGATTCTATGATTCTATGGTATTCACCAATGGCTCCTCTACATCCTGGAGAGAAGTGACAAGTAGGGTGCCACAGGATTCTGTCCTGGGTCCAGTGCTATTCAATATCATTGTCAATGACCTGGATAAGTGAATAGAAGGCAAATTAGGAGGGGCAGCTAATACCGTGGAGGACATGTGCAGAATTCAAAATGACCTTAACAGATTAGAGAGCAAGGCCAATACAAACAAAATGAATTTCCACAGGGGAAAATGTAAGGTACTACACATAGGCAGAAAAAATGAAATGCACAAATATAGGATGGGTGATTTAGGCTTGATGGCACTACATGTGAAAGGTATCTAGGAGTCTTAGCAGACTGCAAGTTGAACATGAGTCAACAGTGTGATGCAGCAGCTAAAAAGCCAATACGATTCTAGGAATATAGCAGACTGAGGGAAATAATAGTACCGCTCTATCCTGCTTTGGTCAGACCTCACCTGGAATATTGTGTCCAATTCTGGGCACCACAATTCAAGAAGGATATGGACAAGCATGTCAGAGGAGAGCAACCAGGATGATGGGAGGTCTGGAAGCCATGCTCTATGAGGAGTGGCTTAGGGAGCTGGGTATCTTTAGCCTGGAGAAGAGAAGGTTAAGAGGGGACATGACCACTATGTTTAAATATTTGAAGGGAAATATTGAAGAAGCAGCAAGCTTGCTCTCTGCTGCTTCAGAGAATAGGACACAGAGCAAAGGGTTTAAACTCCAGGACAAGAGATTCCACCTAAATATTAGGAAGAACTTCCTGACAGTAAGAGCTGTTCAACAGTGGAATGCACTGCCTGGGAGTGTGGTGGATTCTCCTTCTTTGGAGGTTTTTAAGCAGAGGCTGGATGGCCATCTGTCAGGAGTGCTTTGATTATTTATTTCTGCAAAGCAGGGGGTTGAACAGGATGGCTTGTGGTCTCTTCCAACTCTATGATTCTCTTAAGATTCACCAAGAAGTATGGTTGGTGGAGACAGAGGAGAGGGCCTTCTCAGTGGCTGCCCCTAGACTCTGGAACCTCCTTCTCAAGGGAGGCCAGAATGCCCTGCTCCTTGTTGTCCTTCTGTCGGCAAGGTAAAACTTTTTTTTATCCAGACAGGCTTTTGAAACAGAAAGTTGTATTGCTTTTTAAAGTTGTGAGCTACTTTGGGTCCAAATTTTGAGAAAAAGTGGGATATATAAATATTAAAATGTCGAATAATATGCTTCTATAGAACTCACGCCGAACAAGTCTTGAAGAGAAACGACAACGCAGAAAGAATCACAACCCGGAAACATCACCCAAGGAGACCTTCTGCTGTGCTTTCTGCAACCGGACTTGTTTATCTCAGATTGGACTTTTTAGTCATCAGCACGCTTGCAGTAAGCGCGGGATGAGTCCTTCCTGAATCTTTGTTTGCGAAGAAAAGCCAGAGAGGGGGTGTGGAGTAGTGTGGGACAAATCACAGGGATCAGCTATCATAAGCAGTCCTTTCTGTGAGCTTGATGTGATCCAGCACAGAACCCTTTGGCCAAAATCCTAAATCAGGGTTGTGTTGCATAAATCTGCACATGTGGAGCTACACATTCATTGAGCTTTGCAACCCTTGTGTGCAATGGCAACATGATGCAACTTAACCCAGGACTTTATCAGATGCATCAAATACGGCGTCATAATTATGGCACATAACCGTGAAAGGGCGCACATATCAAACAATGTCCCCCTTTTGTGGTTATGTCCCTGCCCAAACCTGTACTTTTTAATTGATGGCTTAAGCCATAAATTGAACACTCCCCTCCCCCCCGCCACCGCTGTTTTTTGCTGGCATAGCCGGTGTGTGAATCCTTGATAGGGTTTTTTTCTCATAATTAACCCATCTGTGGCCGGTCCAGTGCGAACACTTATGGATAAGATCCAGGTAAGTGACACACTTTTTATGACCCTCCCTGCATTACTTATAAGTTTTTTAGTGTGCTTTGTGCCACTTTTACTTTGTTATTTTTGTTGTTGTTTTTTAATTTCCCACGCTATATATTCTTGTGAGACTATGCGGGATTTTGAATGAGGAAGTGAACGGACCTCCGTTCACTTCCTCTTTCACTGCCGGGGAAGCCTTTGCTGGGATTAGAGGTAAGTGCAGAGGGGGGCGTTCTTTTGCTGGCATAAAAATGGATTTTTTTATGCCAGCAAAAGAATGCTTTAAAGGGGCTCATCTGATAAAGTCCCCAGAGAGCAAACGTGAAACCAAATGCACAATAAAATGTGCATGTATGTCTATGTGCAATGCACAATATGAATCCATTCACCATTGGCAATATGCATCCATGCACAATGGTGCAGCATGCATAACATACCCCCAGTTCTCATGATTTGGCAGGGACTGTCCCAATGGCTCCTCCATTGTGCCACACTTTCAGCTGCTTTTAAAATGTCTTCGTTTCTTTCTTCACCCGCTTATACCCCCTTTGTTTTCAGCTTACTTCAGTTGCTGTAAATTGAGTTCAGAGTCCAAAAGTAGTTTGCACTCCATTTACTTGTTGGAACCTTGTCCTTCCCAGTATGCTCAGGCGAAAGCAACCTTCTTCAGCCTCTCCTAGCTTGTGTGTCCTTCCTCATTAATACCTTTTGCCATTTTGACCACACTCTGACGTTGCTTGGCCACACGTGTCGTGGTTTTCATCTGTGAAATTTTGGAAGGTATGGCATAACTCCACATGTACAACCTTGAACAGAATGTGGCCATTCCACACCAGACACAAGCATCCAGCTGTGCCCATAGGGAACTTACCTATGTATGTGTAAAGGCACCAGAATTTGTGTGGCAAAGCAGGTTGGGAAACTACATCCCTTGACACTTCCTTGTTGAGCAGCCCTCACTCCTAACATTTCTCAGTGGGTGTCTAAATGGCAAAAATACTCCTCATGGAATGCGAGGAGAATCCTACCTGTCTTAATGGCATTCTGCATCGTTTCACCATATTGGGAAGGAGGGGGCCCCAAAACATCAAAAACTCTGCAGGAAAAGCCTTTGCAGCTTTTCCTGGAGTGTTTCAAAAACAGCGAGGGGTGTGTGTGCATTTCTGCTCATTGGAACAAGTGACTCAATATGAATCCCTTTCCCATAGCAGCGGAAGTGCAAAGCTGATTGGCCAGGCGAGTGTGGGTGCAGGGCTTGCTAACAAGGCAAGCACCTCCTGCTGCCGTGTTGGATTTTCACCTTAGCAAGCGAACACTATGGTGAGAAAACAGGGTGTTTTTGGTTTTTTTGGTTTTCTGTCACATCAACAAATCGCTCTATTTCACCTTGGACATCATGTTTATTTTTTAAAAAAAAAAGTTTGGAAGCAGCAAATTGACATAAGTACAAACGTGAGTAAATCACTTGCGGCTGCCATCTTGCATGCGAAGCTGATGGGGACAAAAACGCCATGAAGACAACTTGCAGCTGCTGTGAAATGCCATTACCGTGAGGCACTCCCAAGAGCCCAAAAACCTGGCAAAGAAGACCTGAACTGCAGACCAGCCCTTTTCATCCACACTTAGATCGTTGGAATCTACTCTGAGGTTAAGCATCCACTAAGGTTTGCCAGCAGAAAGGGACCCAGATGTTTTTCTGTTGACTTAGGCAAACTCCCAAATTAATTGCATCCACCCTCCCCAAAGACTTCAGCTCTGGCAACACAAAAATTACTGATACAAACATAACTCCTATTGGACCTGGGACATTCTTATAATGTCTGCTGTGTCTGTAGGTGGTTGGTTCATTGGCCGGACAAGTGATTTAAAGGCCCACCAATTCTGACTGAAACCCTTTCACAAAGGTCTTTGCATTGGCCTTCCAGTATCAATGCAGGAATTAAATCATTACAGTAAAACATCGCAAAGCTGTTTTCCTTGGCAAGGGCCAACATGATCTAATTCACATGCCATGAAAAGTTAGTCATTTCTGGTCATCCCCTCCCCCTGCCCTGGATGGATAAATAACAAGACCTCTTCGCAGCCAAGGACAGTAAATTTAATAATGTCTGTGATCTGATACTCTTTGAATCTGAAAAGTGAAGCAAGCAGGCGGTGAGAGTCCGCTCAAGTAACCCGCCTTTCCCCACTGATTCCCGGCACTACTGTTGGGACTTTTCTGAGCCAAATGAGCCCCAAGACCTTATCAGTCACATAGGCCACAGGTTTCTGATGCTCATGCACTGCCCAGCCGCCAGCCGCTGGCTTGCAGGTGGTCTGCATTTGTGTTTCTGACAAGGGAGATTTAATATTTCGTAAGGACTGCACTCCATCTCATGGCTCCATTATTGACACCACATGGAAGTCAGGAAATTAGGCCTTTCTGGGAACGGTTTGGAGAAGTATGCGGCCCGTCAACCCTTCCTCGGGGGTACATTAAGGAGAGAGGCTTGCCGTTTCAAGCACACGAACCTTCTCCAGATGTCCGCCCCAGCTCTGCTCCAACTTTCTCTTTCAATGTACAAGACCAGCTTGACAAGGAGGATTATGGGGGTGATGGGGGAAAAGATAAATAGCACAAACATTCCAAAAAGGATAACAAAAGTGGGGGGGGGATCCTCCAAGGCTCAGGCCAAAAGCTTCCCCCCAACCCCAAAAGCAATGCTGGAAAGAATCGGGGTGAGGGGCTTGAACATTCATTCCTCCTCCCAATGAAATGAGTATTTGGTGAAATTCCACCTTCCCCCCAGCCCTCACAGATACACTCAACCCCAGGCGGCTTTAATTCTTCCTCTCTGAGATACTGTTTATGTTACACATATTAAAGTTAGGACATGTCTTTAATAAGATGGAAATTGGAAGTGAGATGCAACAACAACCAAAAAAAAAAAAACAGAGGTGGGGAAGAGAGAGAAAGAAGGCACTGGCTTCAAGCCACATTTGGAAAGCACAGTGAGGGGGCGGTGACCGCACGTGCGCTCGCACACAAAGAGAAAGAAAGCAGATGGGATGGAGCAAGGAAAATGCCGAGACCCCATCTGTGTGCTGGTTGTGGAAAGGGGAGGAGAGTTCACCTAAAACAGTTACACAATACCAAATGAACTCAAGTGATCTTTCTGCCCACGTGTCTAAAACACTTCACACCTTTTCTTTTGGTCTGGTTTTTTTCCCGATGTGCTATATAAAAATGTTTCTTTATTCTTTTAAAGAATAAAGGCAAGTGAAGGCACTTGTGAAGACCATGCCCTCACTTGTCTTCAGCGATGCCATCCCTTGGTCAAATCTTTGATGTGCCAAGACACTGTTGAATCATAGAACCATAGAGTTGGAAGAAACCACAAGGGCCATCTAGTCCAACCCCATTCTGCCATGCAGGAATACCCAATCAAAGCATTCCCGACAGATGGCCATCCAGCCTCTGTTTTAAAACCTCCAAAGAAGGAGACTCCACCACACTCCCAGGCGGAGGATTCCACTGCCAAACAGCTCTTACTGTCAGAAAGTTCTTCCTAATGTTTAGGTGCAATCTCTTTTCCTGTAGTTGAGTTGGAAAAAAGACACATTTTTACAATCATCTCCCACAGGACCAGAAGTGAAGAACTACTGAAGAATGGCAACATCATGTGGTAAGGCAAAACAAAAGGTGAAATGATTCATCTGCACTCCTGTTTTACTTCTTTGTGTGATAAGCTTCCTAGGAGATTTTCAGACAGGCAAAAATCGCCCCTTGCCGCACGAGCAGCCTCCCGAAACTGCTGCGCGGCAAGGGTCTTTTTCGGACGATGCTGTGCCTCTAGCGAAGCCGTCCGTGTCACTTCCGTGAAGCTTGGGACGGCTCCGCGTCATATTTCAATCACGGGCAGCCTCCGTGCTTGAAATATGACGCGGAGCCATCCCAAGCTTCACGGAAGTGACACGGACGGCTTCGCTAGAGGCACAGCGTCGTCCGAAAAAGACCCTTGCCGCGCAGCAGTTTCGGGAGGCTGCTCGCGCGGCAAGGGGCGATTTTTGCCTGTTTGAAAATCTCCCTAGTCTTCTTCTGATTTCTTGACTGCAGTCTCCATTCTGATTGATGACTGAGCCAAGGGATGGGAAATTTTGAACTGTTAATATCTCTCTTTTCCTATTGCCTTCTGCTTCACCAAGCATTATCATTTTTTCCAATAAGTCACGTTTTTTCATAGCATGTCCAAAGTACAACTGCCTCAGTTTAATCATCCTGGCTTCTAGTGAGAATTCAGGTTGGTGAAGGCTAAAGTTCCACCAGCAAAAACACTGGCAGTTTTCCCTTCCCACAGCCATGGCAGTTATGTCACAACCACATATACACTTTCATTTTACCCACCCATGGCTATGTTATGGCAAAATGCAATGCAAGGTATTGCAGGTTTGTGTAGCATAAATCTCAGCATGCAGAGTCATGCATTGATTGAGCTAGGCACCCCTTGTGCTGAGTGGCAATGTTGTTACAACTAACTAAGAAAGCAAATTGCAACTCAGTTCACAACTACATTCACCTGTACATCCATGTGCAATGCACACCCATATGCAATGGGAAATTTGCACCCACGCAAGTCTCAGGGTTTCAGTCAACACCCATCCAGATGGCATATTTACAGCATAAACATAGCAGCCCAAATCTTACACAGGAGTTGCACAGCGTAAATTGTTAGCCACCTTGAGTCCTTTATTTGGGAGAAAGGCAGGAAATAAATAAATAAATAAATAATCAATCTTTGCAAGCAGAGTTACATTTTATTTGTGCTACACACAACCCATGTATTGAAGGGCGACACTGCACAGCAAAATGAAGACAAACAAATGTGAAACCGAATTGCAGAACAAGATGTGCACTACACCCATGGGCAATGCACATCCATGTGTGATATTCAAGAGCAACCATATGCAATGACATCCCCTGTGCAACTCTGATTCCACAACCTTCAACTGAAGGGAAGAATTCTGCCCCAAACAAAAAAAATGTCCAATGCTTTCCAGAGGAGAATTTACACATGTATAAGATGCCAACAAGATTCTGGCTACTATTACATGTGCAACCGCTCTTCTCACAGACATGACAGCTTTCATAGAATCATAGACTCATAGAGCTGGAAGAGACCACAAGGGCCATTTAGACCAACCACCTGCCCTGCAGGAATACACAATCAAAGCACTCCGACAGATGGCCATCCAGCCTTTGTTTTCTTTCTCTCTGGCTTTTCTTCGCAAACGAAGATTCAGGAAGGACTCATCCCGCACTTTCTGCAAGCGCGCTGATGACTAAAATGGCTTTGTTTTAAAGCCTCTAAAAAAGGAGACTCTAGCACACTCCGAGGCAGCGCATTCCAGTTCCGAGAAGTTTTTACCATCAGAAAGTTCTTCCTAATGTTTAGGTGGAATCTTTTTTCCTGTCGTTTGAACCCATTGCTTGGTGTCCTAGTCTCTGGAGCAGCTGAAAACAAGCTTGTTCCATCCTCAGTATGACAGCCCTTCAGATATTTAAACATGGCTATCATGTCACCTCTTCACCTTCTCTTTCCCAGGCTAAACATACCCAGCTCCCTAAGCCACTCCTTATAGGGCATGGCTTCCAGACCTCCCATCATTTTGGTTGCCCTCATCTGGTTTTGTCATGCCCACTTGTGGGGACACCAACTGGGGGGTGCACCAAATGTTCCAGACAGAGTAGAAAGTCAGTTGCAGTCTCACTGGTAAATCATAGCAGAATACAGGAAGCTCCTGCTTATCTGATGTGTTAGGGATTGGAGGACTGTCAGAAAGTGGAACCCAGGTTTTTAGCTTGCAAATGCATTTTGTACACTGAAATACTTAAATAACACACTATATATCACTTTTGAATGCAGGCAAAAGCTAAATTATCAACATACACACATCCATGTGAGCGGTCCCAAATGAGCCTTGTAGGCAAGAAGAACTTATGCCTATGGAAAGAGTGGAACCCCTGTTTGAATAATGAAACTTGATCGTAATTTGCAAGTGCTGAAGGAACAAGACCTTAGAAAGCAGGGCGTCAGAAAGCGGGAGAAGCCTGTAACGATTATGAACACTGGGAGAAGCAGCCAGAGAAGAAATCCATGCATGCTCTCCTCCACTGGAACTAGCCTCCATGTAGTTGTGTCTGTCTGTGTGTTATATATTCCCCATATTTGATGCATGGTCCCACATGGATTGTAACTTCCCAAACTGACATATCCTAGGCCTCACACGCTAGCTAGGACTAGCTAGGACAAATCCTTCACTTTGCATTTGACTCCAAGTGTTAATTCCGTGTTAATACTCCCCAAAGGCCTCCATGTCAGCCTCACAGACAGATGGAGTCTGCATTATCTTCTCTTTAAATCACGAGTCTCCCAACATGCGGATCATAAGGCCAGGCTCCCCTCTGGGACCTATTTTCATGTTCTCCAGGACGCTTTGATGTGGATCATCTATTAATGGACAATGTGCCCGTGCTCTCCAGATGTTATCATTTAATGTCCCCAGTTTAGACGTTGGGATTTCCTCTGTCTTTGGAGAAAAGCAGCAGCTGATGCACCTCATGTTGTTTCCATATGCTTCGCTTTCCCTCTTTGCTTGAAAAGAAACGGGGTGGGAAGGACCTGTTTCATCTACAGCCATTGCTGTTGCAGAACCACTAGCCAGTATTCTGCACCAGCTACTCAGTTAAGTATACAGTTATTTTACATCAATTACTTAGGCCAAATCCACACTACACAAATAATCCTGTTTGAAACTGGATTATTTGCCATGGCTCCTTCCTATGGAATTCCAGGATTTGTAGTTTGGTGAAGCACCAGCACTCTTTGGCAGAGAAGACCTTGAAAAACTACCAATCCCAGGATTCCATAGGAAGGAGCCATGGCAAACAACCCAGGTTCAAACTGGATTATTTATGTGGTGAGCGCTGTATACGCACAATCCTAAATATACACTGGACTGACTATGTGACGAATGCTGCTGTCCTTGAGCAAGCAGGGATCACCAGCATTGAGGCCATGATATTGAGAACACAGCTGCGCTGGGCAGGGTACGTTTCTAGGATGGAGGACCATCGCCTCCCAAAAATACTACTCTATGGTGAACTCGCCACGGGTCAGCATAAGAGGGGCGCTCCAAAAAAGCGACACAAGGACTCCCTGAAGAAACATCTCAGGCTCGGCCAAATTGATCACCAACAATGATCCGCCCTGGCCTCACATTGGGAGGCACGGAGACGCACTATCCACAATGCTGCAGCCTTATTTGAGAACTCACGCCGAACAAGTCTTGAAGAGAAACGACAACGCAGAAAGAATCACAACTTAAAAACATCACCCAAGGAGACCTTCTGCTGTGCTTTCTGCAACCGGACTTGTTTATCTCGGATTGGCCTTTTTAGTCATCAGCGCGCTTGCAGAAAACGCGGGGTGAGTCCTTCCTGAATCTTCGTTTGCGAAGAAAAGCCAGAGAGAGAGAGAGAGAGAGAGAGAGAGATTTTGTTTACTTTTAAGGTTTCTTCTTTCCTGTTAAAGTTGTCCAGGTGTTTGTGGATTTCAATAGCTTCTCTGTGCATTCCGACATGATAGTTATTGGCCTGGTCCAGAATTTCGGTGTTTTTAAATAAAAGTAACCAAAATATGGCTACCAACCTTGGAAAACACTAAAATCAAAACTCAGCACATGCAAATGAACTCCACCCAGGGACAGGGGGATTTCCAGCAGATAATGGACCATCAACCAACCATTAGCTAAACAGACACTAATCCTCCTTGCATATCTCCACCCAGAAACTCGCCATTCAAATACACAAATTTACATACCCTCCCCAAAAGGGATTCACAGTATATCAACTCCACACACACTCCTACCCAACCATTCTCTGAAGATGCCAGCCACAGATGCAGCCGAAATGTCAGGAAAAAACTCTTCCAGAACACAGCCTCACAGCCTGGAAAAAAACCACAGAAAACCTTTTGATATGTATTTTGGCCCAGCCACTGCATCCACCCTGCTTCTTCAAAGCATGACTTTTAGAAGTAGTGGGGTTTACCACTTTTTGAACAGGTCAGTCTCTCACCAATCTCTCAGGCTCAGAAGGGATAGTCAAAGTAATATGTAGCCAGCAGAGGGAGCTGGTGGCTTTTAATTTTTCTCCTGCATTCCTCATTTCTTTTGGGATGGCATTGGGTACATAAGCTGTTGCTGACACATTTTGCAAAAAGCATTCCCAACTCTGATGCAAATATGTGGCAGGGCTGCACCGGGATTATGTGTGGCTGGCCTGGCCATACTCACATCCCTTTCCACAGGCTGTGTATTCCAATCTATGAGCCCTTTCCATTTTTGTTTGAGCTGTTACATGCTGTACAGTTGGCCAAACCTACTTCTCTACTGGCTGGATAAGAATAAATGGCCAGGACTTTAGCACTAATCCCAGGAGTGAGCAAAATGTGGCCCGTGGCCTGCGCATGACCTACCTACATGTGGCCCATCAAGGCTGGTTCTGTGCCTGACAGAATCCTAGGAAAAACTCTCCCTCTTTTGGCATAGCTGTCTTGGCAGCAGAGTGTGTGGGGTTGCTGTTGTTGTTTTTATGTCCTTTCTAGTCAAATTATATTTATGGTGACCCTCTCGTAGGGTTTTCTTGGCAAGATTTCTTCAGAGGGATTTTGCTGCTGCCTTCCTATGAGGCTGAGAGAGTGTGATCTGCCCTTGTCCAAGGTCACCTTGTGGGTATTTGGGGTGTGTGTGTGAATTCTGGTCTCCCAGATAGCTGGTCTAACACTCAACACCACACTGGCCAGTTTGGAGGAGAACAGCAGAATGTACATCCTTGTATGATTGAATGACCCAGAGTTAGGAAAAGATCCTTTTATAAGACCAAATCCTCCAAATCTACCTGTGTTGGTGTCTTACACATGAATTACTTCCCCTAAAGAAATGTTAGATATTTTTGCCTAATGTGCCATATCTGCCTTCAGAGCAAGGTTGTGCAAACAGAATTGCATATGCGGTGCCATTGTGCATGTGGGTGTACATTCTGCATAATGCTTCTCTTTCTGCTCCTAATGAAATTAGTGGCAGTACACCTTTGGATCCACATTTGGTTCTGCCACATTGGCATTCAACAGAAGGGCTGGAACAGATCAGTGAATCTGTCACTTCAGGTTTCTAGTTCTCATTTTTTTAAAGCAGTCCTAAGTTTTTTCTGTTGTAAATATGAACCAATACCCTACATCAAGGAAACCAGGGGTGCATCTATACCATAGAAATAATGCAGTTTGACACCACTTTAACTGCCATGGTTCCATCCTACAGAATCCTGGGATTTGTAGTTTTGTGAGGCACCAGCACGCTTTGGCAGAGAAGGCTAAACATCTTGTAAAACTACAAATCTCAGGATTCAATAGGATGGAGCTACAGCACTTAAAGTGGCATTACACTGCATTATTTCTACAGTGTAGATGCACCCCCTGGCTGAGACCCTATATCAAAGAGATATTTTACATTCACAGAGTTACATGATGATTGTGTATTGGTGAATTGCACCACTGCACCACTGAATGTGCAAACAAATGTAAAATGCACAATTGCGTTGCACAATGCATACCTGCATGTGCAATGCACAATGGCACTAAACATGCAATGACACCTTATGTTGAATTTTGCTTCTGTAACTTTCAGCTAAATATGGACATTTTGGTATGGCCAAAGAAGTACAAATACATATACATATGGGAACTATCACATGTGTAAGTTGTCAGCCAGAGTGCATTGTTATACTGTGGAAGTTACATAATTGTGCATTAGTGAATGGTAACATTGCACAATGGAATGTGCAAACCAATGTAAAGTCCACAGTTTCAATGTGCAATGTACATATGAAAAGTACAATAGGCATTGTCACATATAATGTGAAATGGCACCACTGTGCAACTCTTTCTGCAACCTTCAGCTGAATACCAACTTCTCCAGCGGAATTTACACATGTGTAAGTCACTCACAGGCTGCTACTCAGGATGACATTTGTGAATTTTGGAAAATTCTTCTTTAGAATTAATTGCAAAACCACAGGTGGCTTGGAGCACAAAAGTTCCCCAAGCTCTGGAATGCATGATGGGATGAATAAATGCATGCATGCATAGAATCATAGAATCATAGAATTGCAGAGTTGGAAGAGACCACGAGGGCCATCCAGTCCAACCCCCTACCACGCAGGAAATCACAATCAAAGCATCACTGACAGATGGCCATCCAGCCTCTGTTTAAAGACCTCCAAGGAAGGAGACCCCACCACACTCCAAGGGAGTGTGTTCCACTGCCGAACAGCTCTTACTGTCAAAACGTTCCTCCTAATGTTGAGGTGGAATCTCTGTTCCTGGAGCTTGCATCCATTGCTCCGTGTTCCAATCACTGGAGCAGCAGAAAACAAGCTTGTTCCATCCTCAATGTGACACCCCTTCAAATACTTAAACAGGGCTATCATATCGCCTCTAAACCGTCTTTTTTCCAGGCTAAACATACCCAGCTCCCTAAGTCTCTCCTCATAAGACATCGTTTCCAGACCTTTCACCATTTTAGTCGCCCTCCTCTGGACACACTCCAATTTGTCAATATCCTTTTTGAATTGTGGTGCCCAGAACTGGACACAGTATTCTAGGTGAGGTCTGACCAAGGCAGAATAGAGTGGCACTATTACTTCCCTTGATCTGGATACTATACTTTTATTGATGCAGCCCAAAATCGCGTTGGCCTTTTTAGCTGCCGCATCACACTGTTGACTCATGTTCAACTTGTGGTCTACTAGGACTCCTAGATCCCTTTCGCACGTAGTCTCATTCAGCCAGGTCTCTCGCATCCTATATCTATGCATTTCATTTTTTCGCCCTAAGTGCAGCACCTTACATTTTCCGTATTGAATTTCATTTTGTTAGCTTTGGCCTGGCTTTCTAGTCTATTCAGGTCATCTTGAATTTTGATCCTGTCCTCCAGGGTATTAGCTATTCCTCCAAATTTGGTGTCATCTGCAAATTTGGTAAGTATGCCCCTAATTCCCTCACCCAAGTCATTGATAAAGATGTTGAATAGCACCGGGCTCAGGACAGAACCCTGTAGCACCCACTGGTCACATCTTTCCAAGATGAAGAGGAGCCATTGCTGAGCACCCTTTGGGTTCGGCCGGTCAACCAATTACAAATCCATTGAACTGTTAACTTGTCTAGCCCACATTTTACAAGCTTTTTTGCAAGAATGTCATGGGGAAGCTAAGTATCCTGTCAAGGGAGACTGTTGTCAAGACCAAAGCAAATGAGGAAGGCAATTGCAAAGCCCCACGCTGGCAGAAAGCAGACTTGTAGGATCCACCATTGCCCTTGAACCTTCACATTTCAACCCCACCCCAGGAAGGCCTAATGCTTTCAGCAGGGCTGTGCTCCAGGGACTCAGACAAACATCTGCGATGTCTCTAAAGCAGCCCCAGCCTTCAGGAGAGTGGACAAAAGCATGTGCTGTGCTAAGCCGAAAACACATCCTTGGGGGGGGGGGTGTCGGGTTCACTCTGCTCGCTCCTCGCCTTCTGCAGGGCGTGCCAGTGACAATGGCAACACCTGCAGCCACAGATGAGTTGCCTCTTGGCAGCTGCTGGCTCCAGATGCCAGATCCCGCCACCCCTGTTGTGTTATGAATCCCCCCCAAAGGAACATCTGTGTGTCTCTTGAGCAGAGCTGCCTTCTGGCACCTGCAGCCTTTTCTGTCTGTTGTGGTGGTCTTGGAGCCGGCTTCACTGGCATGAAGGAGTCTTGGCTGCCAAAAGGCCATTCTGAAAGGAAAGCCTCCCTCCCTCTCTCCCTCCACTTACTGGAGAAGTGAAAATGAGGGACCCTACCAGTGTTTTCTGGGAGGCTCCTGCAGAGAGGAAGTTTTTTCGCAGAACGCACAGAATGTTCCTTCCAACTGGCCCCGACCTTTTCAGTGCAAGTGATTGTTTCCACAAGAACCGCTTGCTCGGATTTATATTACAGATTTATTTATTCCCACTTCCTTTTCTTTTCTTCTCTCTTTTTTTTTAAAAAAATCTTCCATTTCAAAAACAAAACGCAAACCATGTGGCTTGCAATGCATTGCCGCATGGTGCCAGGACAAAAGCATCACAAGCAAAGAATAGAACGAAGAGAGCAAAACAAAAAGCAAAGAAATAAGAGTACATTGCAGCAGAGAGGAGGAAGGCAAGGTTGCTCCTTTCACCATGGAATCCACCAGTCACTTCTGAGGGCTTGATTACACAGACTACTTTGGCCTGGAGCTGTGGCACATGAAATTCGGATTACTTTAAGCACCACAGCTGCCAAAGCCCAAATCTGCTTTGGGGTTTTACTTGGCTTCCATTCAAAGGTGTTACTCCCCTTAACTCTGCACTCTGGGGAAAGCAAAATGCCAGCGGTAGTCGCCAACCTCCGCAACTACAGTATCAAAATATGTACAGGTCACCCATAGTATCTGCAGGGATATATTCCTGGAAATCACAGTTTGTAAGTGAAACCACAGATAAACAGCAAACCCTATTAAAATAAAGGACTTCCTGTACAAACATACCATAGAGTTGCAATTCCTAGAGAGGATGCCTCTCTAGGCATTTTCCAGCATGACTCTATGGTATGTGTCCCTCATTTTTCAGCTGGGGATAACTGAATCCACAGATATTTGTTCTGTGAATACAGGTGGGGGGGATTTGTATACACAAGTGTAAGGTGGACTTATGGTAGCGTAGGGCACTAAAAGGATGTTCAGTATCATAAAGTTATAGAGTGGAACCACCCCAAGAGCCATCCAGCCGAACCCCATGCTGTGCAGGAATCCACAGATAAACATCCCCAAGAGATGGCTATCCAACCTTTCCAAAGAAACAAGAGTCCTCTACCTTCTAGATTCTATCCTACTGTAATGCAGCTCTTACTGTCAAGAAGTTCTTCCCAGATTTTAGTTCAAATCTCCTTCCTTGCAATTTAAACCCATTGGTTTGCATTCCAGAGTCTGGAGTGGCTGGAAAAGGTTTGTTCCATCTTCTACATAGCATCCCTTCAAGTGCAATCCCTTCCTAGACTAGTTAGACTGGTGTCCTCCTTGCTATCATTTTGAGGGCAAGTGGATACAATATTACAACTCACTAATAAAGCAGCATTGTGCAACTGCCATGTAACTCCAAGAGCCTAAAGTTACATGCCTTCTACTCAGTGCAGGATCTTGTAACTATAGACTCAGAACTAGAGTTGGACCCATCAGTGTGTTTCTAGTTCAAAACCTTTGTCATGGCCTTGGTCCTACGTCAGGAATGGGCAGTGTAAATCTTTCCATGTAAGGTTTCATAGAACACCCACATTACTTGGGACCCACCGGGACCCTTTGATGTCCTAATATTAAATTGGGGAATTAGGTAACTCAACATGGCATGCAAGAGGTCAGGCAAAGGTGGGACCTTTTAACCTATGTATACCGGTAATAAAAGAGGAGACTTTAAGCCAAAAGGTACAGTTAAATGATTTCTATTTGAAATTAATTTTAATAGCATTCACACAAACACTCAGGCTTCAAACACTCACACAAGGCTATCAAAAGCAGTTGGAAGTATTTGAATAGGGGAATAGAGTAAGGGTATGGCGGGTTATACTGTACTGAGTCTGCAGAGTGGAGATCATGAAGTAAACTGACAGCGAAAAGGTCCTGACGACAAACTGGTGACATGAACTGACATGAACTTGGAAACAGGGGATTTGTGCACTCTTGGGTGGTGTTTTAGGATGATATTTATATGAAATATTTCTCCTGAAGGGATAGGAGTTTGAGTGGAATACAATGTTTCTTGGAGATTCTCATGACTGAACAAAGGGTGCTCTGAAAGAGTTAACCATTGTTAATGGATGCTATACTTTGGATTTGAATAGGAACAAGCAAGGTCTTCTGTTGGAAGGGGTCAAGGGGAGGAAGGACAGGTTTTACAAGCATTAAGGACTCTGCTATCATTGAGTGGATTATTGAATGACTCCCCTCCAGGTGTTAAGTTCTGACTTGAGTATGTGGTTTTGATGGAATTTCCAAAGGCCCCTCCCTTGGTCTTACATGAATCGCTCCTTGTTTGGGGGTTCCTGGTTTACCTGCAGCCACGTGGATGGTCACATTAAGCCAAATTATTAAATATAGCCAATTATTTGATATTCCAAGATGGAGGATATCAGGGTAGGTAACACAGGCTGGTTGTGCTATATGACAGTTGAGTTGAACAGCTACATTGTGCAACTCAATACACACCCAAATGTGCAACTGAATGCATACACACATCCATAGATACATTTAGGAAACATGGACAACAGGGTGCTTAACAGCATTGCACATGCAATTCCATGTCTGTAACCTGGAACTGAATGTAGTGAAAATTGTATTTTGTGTGAATGTATCAGACAAAAATGTCAATTTGTGTTCTTAGGGGAAGTTATGTAAGTGTAAGACTTCAAGAGCATTTTTGGCCCATGTGTTCATCCATAAGTTTGTTCCATTAATCTGTGACTTGAAAAAAATCTCTCTCTCTCTCTCTCATCTATTTTATCATACACATTTATGAATGTCTGTCCTTATAAAATAAAAAAACCCAGATGCAGTTTATTTCAATGTATGTGTTTCTAATAAGAATAAGTCACTTCATCCTAGAATATGCATTTTCAGTGTGATATGGATTGCATGTGTTTTTCAAACCAAGACTTGTGATAAAGTGGAGTAACCAAGTGTTGGACTGGGAAGAGACAAGTTCATGATCTTGGGCTAGTTTCAATCTCTCTCTCTTTCTCTCTCTCTCCTCTGCCAGACCCTATAGACAAAGTAGGGAAGAAAAGAGCCATATATGCCACCTTGAACCCGTTGGAGGAAAGGTGTGAAAGAAATGCAACTAATAATAGCTCACATCCCAGTGGTATCTTAGGCATGTATAAGTTCCCCAGTGGAAGCATTTGGACATTTCTGCCTGATGCAGAATGACCATAACCAGTTCAAGGTTGCCGAAGCAGAGTTCTGCATGTAGGGCCAAGTGTAATTGGCTGTGTATCACAAATTGAGGCCCATTGTGCATACAGTTGTTCATAGATACACATTGCCCATCATGCATTGATGCACATTGCAATGCACATTACTTGTGCAATATCGCAATTCACTGACAAGGAGGCATTACACACTGGCAAATAACCCCATGAACATAAAGTTATATCCTGGCCAAGATCTTGCATTGGGAGACTATGGACATTTTCAGATGATCCTTGCCACGCAAGGATCGCCCAGGACAGTTTCATCGCAGCAGCGTGGCAGGGGGTCAATTTCGGATGACGCCGTCCCTGCTGCGAGATTGTCCGTCCCTCTTGCGCTTAGGCTTGGAGCTTGCCGCACTATATTCGGCAAGATTTTATTCACGGACAACCTCCGTGAATAAAATCTTGCCAAATATAGTGCGGCAGGCTCCAAGCCTTAGCACAAGAGGGACGGACAATCTCGCAGCAGGGACGGAGTTGTCCGAAACCGACCCCCTGCCGCGATGCTGCGACGAAACTGTCCCGGGCTATCCTTGTGCGGCAAGGATCGTCTGAAAATGTCCTATGTGTCTAATGT
This sequence comes from Gambelia wislizenii, assembly GCA_030847615.1. Classification (NCBI taxonomy): domain Eukaryota; kingdom Metazoa; phylum Chordata; class Lepidosauria; order Squamata; family Crotaphytidae; genus Gambelia; species Gambelia wislizenii. The sequence goes on along the minus strand of JAUMIR010000001.1, from coordinate 493,400,314 downwards.
AGCTACAGCTCCCAATCCTACCAGCCCCCAACCCCACCTTGAGAGGCAGGCAGCCCTGTCCCAGTGGCTATATCTGTGTTGCTGGAGAACAGGGGGTTCAGTGGGGAGTCATCCAGCTATTTTCTTTTGTCTGGATCCACTGTGATAGGAGTCATTGGGATGTCCCTGCAGATAAACATCCTTGCAGCATGTCAAGTGAAAGGAAAATAACTGAGTGCATCCCTGCTGATCCACCATCTGCCCGATAGCATGAAAATGGTTTTGTGGGGAGCAGGCTGTATAGATCACAGGGTGGGTTAGGGGGGAATATGGTCATTGCGCAGGTCAGAACAGAATTTTGACTTGTGCAACAACCCCAAAAGTGAGTTGCAATGGTTTAAGTCTGACTCCATGGTAAATCACTAACAGGATGCCAACCAATGTCTCATCAAGGTAGGATCTTAGCCATTAATATATAAATTTGGAGAAGTGTGAAATCTAAGGGATAAATATGTTCAAATGCCCATATTGGTCCCAAAGGAGCAATTCGTACCACTTCAATTAATACTTCAAATCCTAACAAGTTGTAGCCAGAACATAAACTGAGCTGAATGGAATTCTAGGGAGAAGAATCACAGGCATCTACCACTAACTTTCCTTCTAGATAAATAGTCCTTCAGAGGTTGGACCCTGGCAAGGACATTCATTATGTTGTCAGTTACAATGTTGTAAGACAGGTTTACAACCTCGTAACTGCTTCCTATTCATATTTACCATCATGCTACCATTGCCATGATTGTAAATGCCCGAGAAACCCATCTCAAAATCTATCCTGCTGCATCCAGTGTTACCCTCTGTGCTCAGGGGTCTTGAGGACCCTCAAATTGTTGATATTAAAGTGGGGAATTATTTTACTCAACATGGCAATGCAAGAGGGGAGCAACAGATAGCAAGGATCTTTTAACCAACTATACCAGGAGGAGACATTAAGCTGGATAGTACAATTGTCTTTATTGGAAACAATAATATCAACAACATTCATGCAAAACACTCATGCTAAGGCAATTATACAAGGCTAACAAAAGCAGTAGGATATATATTTGGATGGGGGATATAGAGTGGGGAGTTTCAAGTGGGTGATGCTTCACCTGTCTAGCAGAGTAGAGATTGTGATGAAAACCAGCAGCGTGGAAGTCTGCAATCTAGAATGGCTACACAGCAGAACAGAATCTCCACAAGAAGGGGATCTGTGTGCACTTGAGTAGAATTTTTTGAAGGAGTTTATATAGCCAAAAATAAACTCCAGGGCATAGATTTAGCATTGGAGACAGTAACTTTAGAGTCTTCCAGGCCAATACAATAGGGTGGCCAAGTAATTAATGGTTGCTAAATATGTGCAAATCTGCATTTGAACAGAGCAAGCACGTTTCAGGGTTAGGATAATTGTTAGTGTCAAGGGCCACACTGGAGGCTCTCTGCCTGGACCGATTTAGCTTTATAGTCTTATTTGAAATTACCACTCTGGCAGTCCTCATTGGTCAGTCCTGCCTTGGATGATCTGATGTCATTGCTGACACTGACCTGGAGGTGTTACTTTTCCTCCAGATCTCCAGTTAAGCCTAAAGGTATTAACCCTTTGTTTACCTGATTGTTGAGTTTGCAGCTGCCTGATCGCTGAATTGCAGGATAATGGGAGATGCAATCTCCCTTTATCACAGTTAGGATAATGGGTCCCTGAACACCTAGCCTCTTGGTGACAAGATTAAGGTGCTGACTCAGGGCAGATGGTCCACTGAGGAAGCATCCTTAATTTGCATTTAATTTCTTTAGAATTTAGGCTTTGCCTCTCCTGTAGTATGCATAACTTCTCTCAGGTCTTACCTTAAGTATCCTTGGCTTTGGGACTTTTGCATTTTTGCCTGCCACTTCCCATGGGGGGCTATGTGAGTCAAATTATTAAATATTCCCAAGTATTATAATAGGGACTCCTAGAAAAGAGGGGAGGGGTGCCGGGCTACTAACACCAATCCCCTCCCACCAGCAAGTGGCAGTGCACCAACCAGAAGCAGGGATCCCTTCCTCAGTGCACCAATCATTGATGGGCAGCGGCTGGACACATCACCCTTCAGCATCCCACTTGCCAATGCTACAGAACTTCATCTCTAGGTGCGGGCTGGCTGGATTTTAAGCTGGGTTTGGCGGGGGGGCGGTCAGACCAGGAGACAGATCACAGCAATGGTGATATCTGATGCAGAATCTCATCCATTATTTATCCCATCCTAGATGGAATCCCATTTTGAGATGTTACCAAGATCAAGATATGGATCCTGGCCATACAGCCGTGGCAGCTTGCCTGTGTTCCACCAGTAACATAAGAGGTACCCCTAAGCGGAACAATCTGGGGCTTCCTATATCAAAGCAAATATCCTTAAATTAACCTTTCAACCCCTGAGCTGCTAGATTGCTCAGTTCTATCATCTTACACACAAACCTTGGAAGTCCCCAACTCCTTAGGAGACAGAGCTGAGTGGGAGATGCCTGGAGTGGTATTTATAAATGGTGTAGAATTTGGAGCCAATTCATACAGTCAAAAGTAAGAAGAGCAGAAACCTGAGTAACTGGCTCTGGCCTGATATGATCAGACCTCAAGTGAGGTTGTTGATCTTTTGTCCTCGCAGTTCCAAACATGAAGAAGGCCTTGTTCCTTTCACGCCCACATGTTTGGGTAGAATGATATCTGAAGGGGCAAAACATCCACCAAGTCCTTGGTCTTGCAAGCTGAGGAGCACCAACTCCCCATTTGTCCAGGTAGAAAAACATGTTTGATGATCTGGGCTGATGATTTCCCAGATTTAAAGTTCTGGGACAGAATCCTCCTTTGGGTTGGTGTTGATCTATGTGCTATTACACTGGACAAGCTGGAACGTGTCCAGAGGAGGGTGACCAAAATGGTGAAAGGTCTGGAAGCCATGCCCTGTGAGGAGTGGCTTTGGGAGCTGGGTATGTTCAGCCTGGAGAAGAGAAGGTTAAGAGGTGACATGATAGCCTGTTTAAATACTTGAAAGGATGTCGGGTGATCATTAAAAATGGGCTCTCTGTGAGTGTATGGGTATCAGCAGGTACCAAACAATCCAACAGATGGTGCCATCTCAGCTTCCATTCCAGAAAGAACAAAAGGACCAGAATTCTGTTGGTTCTTATACATGAGTAAATTCCTCTATAGAAGTGGCTGGATGTTTACTACCTAGAGAAGAGAAGGATAAGAGGTGACATGACAGCCATGTTTAAATATTTGAAGGAATGTCATATTGGATGTGGTGCAAGCTTGTTTTCTGCTGCTCCAGAGAATAGGGTATGGAGCAATGGACTCAATGCAGGAATGCAGGAATACCCAACCAAAGCACTCCCGACAGGTGGCCATACAGCCTCTGTTTGAAAACCTCCAAAGAAGGAGACTTCACCACACTCCGAGGCAGCATGTTCCACTGTCAAACAGGAAGTTCTTCATAATGTTTAGGTGGAATCTCTTTTCCTTCAGCTTGAGTCCTAAAAGCTCCACTAAAGTTCCAAGTTAACTGCAATGCTAGAAATTTGGGAACTGAAGGAAAGTTTCACGTGAGGGTCAGAACTTTTATTTGGATGCAGTGCCTTCATTTTGCTCAGCTCCCCACTACCACACTATGTGGGGCTTTTCTAAATGACTTTGTAAACCCCATGTGAGAGATTTTACTCCTTTAATTTCATTAGTGAGCACAACCTATGGGGTGCAGTTAACAGACGCTGCTGCCACACTTTGTGACCATTTGCAGTTTTTTTTTCCATCCCAAACCACCAGCAGTCACTAATATATATATATATATATATATATATATATATATATCACTACCACCACCACCAAACACCCACTTCCACCACAGGCACTGTGTGTCTAGACTTATAACCAGTCTAATAACTCTGTTGTAGCATTTCAGCATTATGTTACAAATTGTTTATTAAACAGAAGACAAACATACAAGTTAAGATTCTTTTGCATGCAGGAACTTATTTTAACATTGCTTTCCTTAAGTCTTCTTCTTTCTTTCTTAGTTCATTAGTTAGTTAAATCTTTCTGAATTTTGTTTTTTCATCTTTGCTCCTTCTTTTACTATCAATCCTCAAATCACCGCCTTACCGGCATCCCAAATTGTTTTCATTTGACAATCTTTAGTATCATTTTCAGCAAAATACATCCTAATTTCCTTTTTAAAAATCTTCATATATTGCAGTATTGGGCTTTAAAATTAACAACGAAAAAACTGTTATGTTAACAAAGAACATCAAAGAACAGGAAGTAAAAGAATTACAAATTAAAACCGGATTTAAAATAGAGAAGAAAATCAAGTATTTAGGGATATGGTTGACAAAAAGAAATGCACACCTTTTCGAAAACAACTATAAACTCATGTGGAAAGCGATGACGAAAGATCTGATTAAGTGGTCCAAGCTGAATTTATCAATCTTAGGAAAAATAGAGTCGGTAAAAATGATGGTGTTACCAAGGTTTATGTTTCTTTTTCAAAATATACCTATTTTAATAAATAATAAGTGCTTTAAAGTTTGGAATAAAGAAATATTAAACTATATTTGGGGAGGAAGAAAAGCAAGAATAAGGTATAAATTACTAACTGAGAGAAAGGAAAAAGGAGGATGCGCTTTGCTGAATCTATATAAATATTATCAAGCATGCTCTCTCACCTGGTTAGAACCATGGGTGTGTCTAGATGATGTAAAGCTACTAGCCTTAGAAGGGCATGATCTTAACTTTGGATGGCATGCGTATCTAATTTATAATAAAAAGAAAGAGAATAAAATATTTGAACACCACTACATTAGGAGAGCTCTACTTAATGTCTGGATGGATTTGAAACCAAAGTTTTATTCAAAAACACCGTTATGGGTCTCGACTCAAGAAGCCTTTTTTAGAATATCGAAAATAACTAGTCAGGACTGGATAAAATATCAAGAAATCCTCCAGAAGGTAAAACAAGATCAGGTTAAAATAAAATCTAGAGAGGAACTGAGTGATGAAGGTTATAATATAAGCTGGTTTTTATACAAACAACTCTACAAAAGGTATAAGATGGATCTAAAATTGGAGGGTTTCCAAAAAGAATAAAATGAAATAGACAAAATAATCTATGGAAATAGGGACCACCACTGTGCAAAGTACTATAAAATATTGATGGATAGAGAATTGGAAGACGAAGTGGTCAAAGAAACTATGATAAAATGGATGAAAGAAATTGTACACAGAATTGAAATGGAAAGATGGGGAAAATCATGGGAAATTACACAAAAGTTTACGTTATCTCAAAAAATGAAAGAAAATTATTACAAAATGTTCTACCAATGGTATTTAACACCTGTGAAATTAGATAATATGTGTAAGACAAAGAAGAGAAAATGTTGGAAGTGTGGGAAAACGGAAGGAACTTTCCATCATATTTGGTGGACATGCTCTGTGGCCAGGAAATATTGGAAAAGAGTCCATGATAAGATAAAAGAAATTATGGGAATAACTTATGGTTTAGAACCGGAAATATATTTGTTAAATATGGTGGATAGACTTGAAGAAGGAATGACAGGAGGAGTAAAAAAGATACTACTGTATATGGTAACTACTGCGAGAATTCAGTATGCAAAATATTGGAAAGAGAATAAAATTCCAGCAGTTGAAGAATGGTTAGAGAACTTATACGACGTAATAGATTTATATAGGTTAACTGCTATATTAAAGGATAAACCACTGAATAAAATAGAAAAGGAGTAGAAAGCCACTGAATAAAATAGAAAAGAACGTATCAAAAAATTCTGGAAAGAAAAATGGAATACAGTATAGACATATAGAAACATAACAAGAAAAATAGAGTCATTAATAGATAATAATTAAGGCTATGCTTTGCTTTAGTAATATAAAGAGAATAGATAAAATCAATGAGAATATAGATTTATAGCCCAAAAAACAAAGGTAGTTAAATTATAAATAGAAAAAGTAAGTTTATACAAGAATGGAGAGAGAATAAACCAACAAGGAAGGAATTCATTTATAGGAGAAAGAAAGGGAAATAAGGAAGATTTAAATGAGGACTAAATAACTTCTCCTATATTTGTAAGTTTTTTATTGTTAAAATTATGATTATGTTGTAAAAGAGTATCTCTGGCTTTTCTTCGCAAACGAAGATTCAGGAAGGACTCATCCCGCGCTTTCTGCAAGCGCGCTGATGACTAAAAAGGCCAATCCGAGATAAACAAGTCCGGTTGCAAAAAGCACAGCAGAAGGTCTCCTTGGGTGATGTTTTTGGGTTGTGATTCTTTCTGCGTTGTCGTTTCTCTTCAAGACTTGTTCGTCGTGAGTTCTCAAATAAGGCTGCAGCATTGTGGATAGTGCGTCTCCATGCCTCCCGGTGTGAGGCCAGGGCGGACCACTGTTGGTGATCAATTTGGCCATGCCTGAGATGTTGTTTCAGGGAGTCTTTGTATCGCTTTTTTGGAGCGCCCCTCTTACGCTGACCCGTGGCGAGTTCACCGTAGAGTAGTATTTTTGGGAGGCGATGGTCCTCCATCCTAGAAACGTGCCCTGCCCAGCGCAGCTGTGTTCTCAATATCATGGCCTCAATGCTGGTGATCCCTGCTTGCTCAAGGACAGCAACATTCGTCACATAGTCAGTCCAGTGTATATTTAGGATTGTGCGTAGACAGCGCTGATGAAAGCGCTCGAGGAGTCGTAGGTGGTGGCGATAGGTGACCCATGTTTCAGATCCATAAAGGAGGATAGACAGTACGATGGCTCTATACACACTGATTTTTGTGCTTTGCCTCAGGTGTTTATTGCTCCAGACTCTTTTGTGAAGTCTTCCAAATGCACTATATGCCTTTGCAGAGTATATGTATATATGATACTTTGATGAAAAATGTAAGATCGCAACGTAATAAAAAATAAAGGGGGGATCTTCATATATTGTTCATCTTTTAATAGATTTTCATTTAGCCTCCAGTTAAAGGTTTTCTTGTTTGTCTTTAATGTTAATCTAATTGGGAAATGGTCAGGTGTTATTTTGGCAAGTATGTCCATATCAAGTATTTGCGGTAACAGATTTTCCAATACTAATACATATCTATCCTGGACATTGACTTATAGCATTCTGAATTAAATGTAAACCCTTTTTCCTTTCCATGTTTTGTTGTCCATACATCCTTTAATGTTAATCCCTCTTTTAAGTCAAAAGAACTTGTTGGTAATTTCCCCCAAATTCTTAAGTTTTTCTTTGTAAATCTGTCATGGGATTTATAACTCCATTAAAATCTCCTAGTATAATTATGCTTTCTTTATCATATTTTCCTATTTGTTTATGCAATTTCCTGTAAAAATTTTCTTGATTTGTATTGGGGGTATACATACCAATTATTACTATTCTCAAATTTTGAAGACGTGTTTCCACTCCTATATATTGCCCTTCCTCATCTCTAAATAATTATTTTATTGGGTACTTTTGAATTATATACAGTACTGCTCCTCTTTTTTTCTTGTTGTTATTTGCAGCATAGAAAACTTGGCCGAGTTTTTTAAAGAATCTCTATAGCTTTGTTGTAATATCCTTTCTTTTATCTTTACTTTGTTTGCTTCTGTACAAACTGATTTTATTTTGGAGATCTACACAACGTTTTCCCTCATCCTGAAGTATTCCCAGGGAACTCCCAGCATGACCAAGGATTTTCATTCCCACTCCCCAGGCAAGTCAAATTAACCCAGTATTTCCCAAAATGAAATGCCCCTCTCCATGACTGTCTGTTTGTGTTACACCAGAACTAGCTAAGATGGCTGCCACCACGAAACATAATGATTGCTTTCCAGGACCTGAATTTAACAAAGATAAAGTGAGGGAAAGAGGAATGCTAGTAACAAAAGAAAATGATTCTAACTCTTAACCAGTGTAACACAACAGGCCCTTGGTATCTGCTGGGGTTTGGTTCCAAGAACCCCTGTGGGTACCAAAATCCATGGATGTTCAAGTCCCATTATAAACAATGGTGTAGTATAATGGTGCCCCTTAAATAAAATGGCAAACAGCAAGGTTTTCTTTTTGGATTTTTAAAAAATATTTTCAAGCTGTGGATGGTTGAATCTGCAGATACAAAATCCATAGATATGGAGGGCCGACTGTAGTGCTAAAACCCTTTAACATTTTGACTATTGTTGTTGTGTGCCTGCAAGTCATTTCCAACTTATGGTGACCCCAAGGCATCCTTATCACTTCTTGGCAATGTTACGCAAAACTCTCATGGCCATGGAAATCTCCATTTCTATATTGGTCTTATATCGGGGAATTAAAGCAACTCAAATAGAAGTGCAAGAGACTGTGTAACATAAGGAATACCAGTGGAGCCAGTAAAGAACACAGAGTCTGGGATGAAAATATCTGATAAATGTTACTCAACTGACTTAAACACATTAATGCACACACACATTCTTTTAATCAAGCAAACAAGAGTATCAAAGTAAAGCAGGAAATAGTTAGAAGTGAGTTTAGACTGAGGCTTTAGGGGGTAATACTGCACCTGATCCTGAAGCTAAAGTACTCCTAATGAGAATTATTCTTGAGTAGCTACAGCAACAGTTGCACTAAAAGTGGGGCAGGTAGAATTTAGAAAGGGGAATTAAGGTTATGGAAGTGGGAAGGGAGTGCCTGAGTTGGTTAAAAGCCAGCTAGGGATCAGGGAGGTGTTAGTGAGGAGGGAGGGGAGATGTTATGGAGAGGAGGCGATGTCATGGGATGGAGTGATGTGGGTTTGGGAGGAAGGTGGGATCCAACCAATGAACTGAGATTTAGGGGGGGGGTTATGGAAAATGTAGCATTCTTCATGACCCCCCCCCCCCACTTAGGAAAACTCCTTGCATGCTTAAGTTCCTACCCCCTTTCTCCTCAAACCATCTTAGCCATTTGTACTATGGGGTGACCATTGAGTCATTCATCATAGGGGGAATTGGAGGGGATTCTTTCATGCTCAGGGGGAATTGGGGAAAGTCCATTTCTGAAAGATTGCATGAGTCTAGATGTGACACATGATCAGTGGGAGAGGAAGGAAGAAGAACACGAGGGAGGGGAAGTGAGGGAAACCCAGGATATTTCAAGAAAGAGTTTAGATTGCATGTGCCTCCACATGCAATGTGCATGCATATCCATGCACATTATACATGTACAATCATGCACAATGCATAAATATGTGCAGTGGTACAGCACTGTGTTTCCAGAACCGAATGTGGCCATTTCCACATTGAACAAATAAACCCATCTGCTTCCATGGAGGAATTTAGGGTGTGCATAAAGGCACCAACAGGGGTCCGGCCCACATTTTCCAGCTCTGGGCTCCTGCCAGCTTGTTTAGATTCCTCCTGCTGCTCAGGACGCCCCACCATGTCAAACCAGAGTTGTTCTACAATGCAGGTTTGATCTGGGAAAGGATTGTTAAGAGGTGCAGCCTTGCCTTTGGCTGGAAAATGAGTCTGGAAGCCATATGTTTCTCCCCTCCATGAGTGTGATGATTAGGATGAAAGATGTCATGCTCGGAAACTCCAGAGTCTGGAGATACACAGACCACATGTGGCATCTTTCAACAAAAGGAACGTGGTTTCCAACATTCGCTGGGCCTTGGATGCCTCCCCCTTTGGAAACAGACATCTGTAGAATGGGCAGGAGGGGGAGGAAGGAACATTGTGTGCTGTCAAGCCAGAAGATGCTTTTTCAAAATTATTTTCTGTTTGCAACTGGATGGGCAAGCCAGCTGCTGGCTGTTCTTTTATGGCATCAAAGCCCACATTGATCCATCACAATCATTATGTCAATTTATTCTTCATTCGTAGTGCTTGATCCTTATACCCCTTCACTAAAAGGGTGGTTCAGCCTTTTCCAGATTCGCTACAGAAGTTGGGTTTCTGTATGGGGCTACCATTTATATATCATGTTGTTGTTGTTGTTGTTGTTGTTGTTAGTTGTGGTGGTGTGTGCTTTCAAGTCATTTCTAACTTATGGTAACCCTAAGGCAAGCCTATCATAGGTTTTTCCTAGCTAGATTAGTTTAGAAGGGATTTGAATTGCCATTGCCTTCGTCTGAGGCTTGGATTCTCTGTCTTGCCCAGGGTCAACCAATGGACTTCCATGGACAAGTGGGGATTCGAACCCTGGTCTTCCAGAGTCCTAGTCCAGCGCTTGAACCATTACACTATATTGGCTCACATAGAGAATCTGGGTCTTGCTGTCTTGCTCAGGCTATGCTGCAGCGGCTATTCACAAACACAAGCTATGCCAACATAGCAGAGCATAAGGGATTCTGGGAGCTGGAATCCAAAAGAAAAAAAGATTGCTTTCCCATGCTTTTCAAGAACAATGAGATTATTTTGTTGCTGTCCCCTACAAAAGCCATATGAAGTAGATGTTTGGGACCATCCAAAGGCAGTAGCCTAAGACAGAAACCAGGACTTGGGCCAGGACTAAGGGGTAGCCAGGGTTCAAACAGTGGTGGCAAAGCCAGATGTTGGGGGGTTCAAAGAACAAGCTGGGAGACAAAGTCAAAGAGCAAGTCAGAAGCCAAAAAGGCAAGGCAAATGGGGAAGACAGTGCTACATACCCTCCAACTGTCCTGATTTGGCCAGAATGGTCCTAATTAATCCTCTGTTGTCCCACATATTCAAACATTTTTAAAATGTCCCAGTTTCTCTTCCCACTTTCCTCCTTTGTCTACAGCTTACTTCCATTGCTGCAAACTGAGTTCAAAGTGCAAAAGTTGTTTGCACTCCATGAATTCAGCAGGGGCAAGAGGAGGGGGGGTTCAGAATCTTGCCCTTCCCAGTAGGCTCAGGCGAAAACAAACTGCTACATCAGTTTGTGTGTGTGTGTTTTTTTTTAAGAACATACAATGCTCTGATATGCCTTTGCCATGCGTATCCCAGTGGTCATCTGTGAAATGTTGAAGAGTACGGTGCTAGGTTTTAGTTCAAATTGTAAAGAAGCTGACTCCTATCCTCAAACTCTATCCAGTGCCTTGCATAGTTCCTGGACACTTCAGACAAAAACCTGCACTGGATTTTTCCTCCCACTAACATGGAATCTTCCAGTCACCACAACAAGGAGGTATGACTGGCGAGATCACAAAAGAGATATGTACAGTTGTCCCTACACATTCGCGGGGGTTAGGTTCTTGAGACCCCCATGAATGTGGAAAAACCGCAAATAACAGATGCTGCTCCCGCCCCCCCCTCCCAGAGGGAGAGAGGCAGCAGGAGGGTGTCTGGCCAGCCTGGCTGGCCTCTCCGCGGTCTTTCTGAGGGGACTCCAGGACTTAGAAGCCCCAGAGCTCGCTGAGGAAGGCAGGGAAAGGCAGCGTGTGGGCAGGGAGGAGGCTGCGCTGCCTCTCCCCGGCCTTTCTCAGCGGGCTCCGGGGCTTTTTAGCCCTGGACCCCGATAAGAAAGGCCGGGGAAGGCAGTGTGTGGGCAGGGAGGAGGCTGTGCTGCCTCTCCCTGGCCTTTCTCAGCGGGCTCCGGGGCTTTGGAGCCCTGGACCCCACTGAGAAAGGCTGGGGAAGGCAGCGTGTGGGCGGGGAGGAGGCTGTGCTGCCTCTCCCCGGCCTTTCTCAGTGGGCTCCGGGGCTTTGGAGCCCTGGAGCCCACTGAGAAAGGCTGGGGAAGGCAGCGTGTGGGTGGGGAGGAGGCTGCGCTGCCTCTCCCCGGCCTTTCTCAGCAGGCTCCGCAGCTGTGGAGTCCTGGACCCCTCTGAGAAAGGCCGGGCAAGGCAGCATGTGGGTGGGGAGGAGGCTGTGCTTCCTCTCCCCGGCCTTTCTCAGTGGGCTCCGGGGCTTTGGAACCCGGGACCCCGCTGAGAAAGGCCGGGCAAGGCAGCGTGTGAGTGGGGAGGAGGCTACAGTGCCTCTCTCCGGCCTTTCTCAGCAGGCTCCGGGGCTTTGGAGCCCTGGACCCTGCTGAGATAGGCCGGGGAAGGCAGCGTGTGAGCGGGGAGGAGGCTGCGCTGGCTCTCTCCGGCCTCCCGAAGTGGGTGCCTGGGCTCTGGAGCCCCGGCGCCCGCTTCGGAAGGCCGGGGACAGCAGCGGGAGGGCGGGTGAGCGGGCAGGCAGGCGGGTGGGGAGGAGGCTTTCTTAGCGGGCTCCGGAGCTTTGGAACCCCGGAGCCCACTTAGGAAGGCCGGGGAAGGCAGCAGGTGGGCAGGAGGGAATCTGCCCGGGCTCTCCCCGGCCTTCCTGAGGGGACTGCGGGTCTTAGAAGCCTCGGAGTCCCTTTAGGAAGGCCGGGAAAGCCGGAGGGAGGGAAGCTGCCCGCCCCGCCCCACCCCACCCCCGGCCTTCCTGAGCAGACTCCAGGGTTTTGAAGCCCCGGAGCCGCCTCTGGAAGGCCGGAGAAGGTGCAGGCAGGAGGTTGACCCGCCTCTCGGCAGCCTTCCCTAAGTGGCTGGGGCTAACCGCGAATAATGAAAACCGCGAGTGTGAAAGCCATGAATGTCGAGGGGCAACTGTATTGTAAGAGATATCCACTGCATTGTGAAGTGGGGGGCCCCAAATGCCAAAAACTATGTGGGAAAAGCTTTTGTGGCTTTTCCCAGAGGTTTTTTTTTTTTTTTTTTAACAGTTTGGAGGATATGCATTCCCCCTCATTGGGACAAGCAATTCGATATGAATCTCTTTCCCATATGAGAACGAGCACAAAGATGATTGGCTGGACAAACACGGGGGATGGGACTTGCTAACAAGGAAAGCGCCCGGTGCCACCTTAGCGAGTGAGCACTAAGGTGAGAAAATGGAGTGTTGTTTTTTTTTCTTCTTTTTTGGTAAAGGCAAAATATTGCTCCAGTGCACATTGGAATTTTTTTTAAAGATAATAATAATAATAATAATAATAATAATAATAATAATAATTTGGCAGTGGCAAATTAAGGTATGTAAAAAGCGGGGGGAATCACTCGCAGCCGCCATTTTGACTTGCAGGCTTGCAAAGCTTATGCCTGTCAAAAAACCATTAAGGCCAGTCGCAGCTGCTGTGATTTGACATTACTGCGGAGCAATCTGGGGTTTTTTGGCTTGTATAGACAAGCCCTAAGTAAAGCACCAGCTGCAGCCATCTAGTCTTGAGAGCAGAAGAGGCAGCTTAGCCAGTCTTAGGCTGAATGGGCAGCTCCCGCTGGCATTTGCATTTCCTGGAGCTCAGAGCTCCAAGTCAAACCTGATGTAACAAGCAAAAATCCAATGCAGATTCAGGCTTTGGTAGGTGTGGCACTGAAATTGGGGCCACAATAGATCTAATTTCATGCACTGCAGTTCTGGGCCAAAGTAGCCCAAACCCCATCTTTTTTTGTTTTATTATTAGTTATTTATACCCCGCTCTTCAGCCACAAGGCTATCAGAGCAGCTTACAAACTGTTTAAAGCAATAGCAATTTACACATCTATGCTGCATTAAGCAGTTTCCAATGTGATTTTTACTCCCCCCCCCCATGTAGTCACACCCTTGCTCTAAGGCTTCGAGAGAGAGGAGCAGCAGAAAACAAGCTTGCTCCATCCTCAGTCTTGCACCAAAATCCCCATGATGGGGTTGCCATAAGTCAGGGTTGACTTGAAGGCAGATAATAACAACAAAATGCTTGTTAAAGATCTACTATGTTCTATTGACTAGAGAATTATTACCCTAGTGGTGGGGGGATGACATCTCAGAATTATTTAAAATGAATTATTATGATATTCCCCATATATCAGGGTGACAGCTTGGCTGTTTGGGAGTTGGGGTGATTTACTGGGCTGCAAGGGTAAAACTCCTGAATTAAGAGTCCTGGTGTGTGTTTCAGATGCCAGAAGATCTGATAATGCACTCCTTCAAAGTCATTTGAAAATGAAATATGGTTGAAGTAATTAAAGGCCTAGAGAATGAAATGAACAAAAAATGTATGCCTCATACGTTACAACTGTAGTTATAAGTGACAACCTGAATATTTGGCTACCCGACCAACCAAAGTAAAACACAGAGTCACAGATCTGGAAGAAACCCACAAGGCCATGTAGTCTAAACCCCTGACTTCAGTGAAGGAGAGCCTACCAGCTTCTGAGGAAGTCTATTCCACGGCTGAACAGCTCTTCAAGGGAAGGGAAGTAATAGTGCCATACTATTCCACTTTGGTCAGACCTCACTTGGAATACTGGGTCCAGTTCTGGACACCACAATTCAAGAAAGATATTGAGAAGCTGGAACGTGTCCAGAGGAGGACGACCAAAATGATGGGAGGTGTGGAAGCCATTATGCCCTATGAGGAACAGCTTAGGGAGCTGGTATGTTTAGCCTGGAGAAGAGAAGGTTAAGAGTTGACATGATAGCCATGTTTAAAATTTTGAATGGATGTCATACTGGGGGTGGAGCAATCTTGTTTTCTGCTGCTCCAGAGACTAGGAAATGGAGCAATGGACTCAAACTACTGGAAAAGAGATTCCACCTAAATATTAGGAAAACTTCCTGACAGTAAGAGCTGTTCTGAAGTGGACTGCACTGCCTCAGAGTGTGGTGGAATCTCCTTCTTTGGAGGTTTTTAAACAGAGACTGGATGGCCATCTGTTGGGAGTGCTTTGATTTGGTGTTCCTGCATGGCAGGCTGCTGACTAGATGGCCCTTGTGGTCTTTTCTAAGTCTAGGATTCTATTATTCTTTCTATCAAGTTCTTCCTAATTAATGTTCAGGTGGAATCTCTTCTCTTGGTGAGATACTACATCGAGGAGATGGAGCACATCTCTACACTCATGGAGTGATGAAACCATTGTGCAACAGTGTCTCATTAGTGACAGCTATCTGTCGGGAGTGCTTTGATTGTGTATTCCTTCAGGACAGGGAGTTGGACTGGATGGCTCTTGTGGTCTCTTCCAGCTCTATGGTTCTATAGTGTGCATCCATGTGCAATGCACAATGCATACTAATGTGCAATGTTTATCAATGCACATGCGGAACCATACTTCCATGCCTAAAAAAATGTGAGTCCCTCCATTGTGCACCATTGTAAACATGGAATTTGCTTGCATCTGGGTATGCTCCCCACTTTATCCTTCTGGTTGCTTCTGGGATTATACGGATCCTGGAACCAGAAACACCACCACCACCCCATTATGTCTAATGCAACATAAGGTACCTTCCAATGTGAGTATGTAAAATGAATGCATTTTATATTTTGATCTCTCTATCTGAGTGTTATTCATTGTAGAAGAAGTTATGCTCCCCCCATTTTGGTGGGGGAGGGAGGACTTATCTCATTAGGGATATTTAGTGAATTGCTCTCACGAAGCCTCTAGAAAGAAGGAAGCTGTTACAGACCAGCACACAGAACAACTTTTCTGACTCACACGGTACTTGCAGGAGATGGCATCCACTCAGGGGAACAAATCCCATGCTGCTGCTGGATTCTGTTAAGAAAATAGCAAGTTACTGAAGTCATAGCCTTAGCAGAGAGCTGATTCTATGATTCTGTGTTATTACTGGTATTCATAGGTTAAAAGATCCTGCCATTGCCCAGCCTCTCATATGCCACATTGAGTATATTAAATTCCCCAAATTAATATTAGGACATCAGACGGTCCCCATGGACCCCCCAAAATTTGGGTAACATCCCTTCACTTCAGTTCTGGCGTTAGAGCAGTCAGTGACATGACAGGGTCTGGATTTCCTCCTTTCCTCCTCTGCCCTGTCCCCCTCCCCCTTGCTATTCCAAAACAGGCTACTGTGCCTGTTGGGGTTTTTAATTAATTAATTATATATATTTGTTGTGTTTGCATAATTATGGCAAAAATGATTTTAAATGATTTTTTAAATTTTATTGTTTTGCTGTAATTATGCAAACACGGCAAAGTTTTTTTAAAAAAAACCACAAACCTGACAGGCACTGGTTTGGAATAGCAAGTGGGAGGGGAACACAGCAGGAGAGGAGGAGATTAAGGTCCCATTGAGGACTGACTGCTGTAATAACATAGCTACAGCAAAAAGACTTATCACACCAAAGCAGCTTAGTCACATGAAACAAGAGGGGTGTGATAAGAAATGTATCAAAGCAGTATGTTCCTGGTTCCTTTCATAACACGATGGCCCTAAGATACTAGCCTCATGTGATAATCTCCCAAATTAAGGTCCACTTTTGCCAACAGATGCTGGGAATGAGCCTTGGCATCCAGCAAGCCCTGGTTGCCTGGCATTCCTGTTGCCAAACATTACTGAAGTCCGTGATGAAGCTGGTGACCTCAGCATCCCAAGGATTTCACTATTCCCAGTGGTGGTGCAATGCCGGCAAATGCTCTGGAAGTGTGAGAAGAGGATTTATTTCATGCCAAGCCTCTTCATCCCTTGCATGCAGAGCTGCTTCCTCCCTGCTCTGTAGAAATGAGTTCCCCATGCCAGATTAAGGGGGGAATATGTCCCTCTGACAGCCAGAAGAGATAAGTACACCTCCAACAACAAACCCAGCAGGACAGCAAGCAATGGCTTGGTGGAGAAAACACAGAAAGTTCTGCATGTGTTTAAGTGAGATTTCAGATTCCAGAATCATCCCCCCACTCCCTGGACAAAGGTGAGAACTTGACTGAGTCTCTCTCAGGTCTGGCCCCAAGGTAAATGTATAAAGCCAGAAGAAAAAGGTGGAAGCCATATTTGGCATGCATGCTCAGATAAGCAGGTAAACATACATACAGTTGTCCCTCCACATTTGTGGGTTAAGCATTGGCGGATTTGAATATACATGAATTACTAAAATGTTCTCTCTAGGTTATTTGCTAGGTCCTCCAGTACGATTCTGTGGTATACTTCCATCGGAGGTTGACCACACAGTCATGCTAGAGGACCTACAAATGCATAGAGAAATGTTCTCTTAAGTAAGAAAAAACACATAGGCCTATGTTTGCAGTTTTCCCACTTTTGCAGGGGTCCACCACCCCCTAACCCCCACAAAAGTTGAGGGCTGACTGTATAGTGGAGGAAAGTCTTTGCCTACTGCCTTGGTATGGATGCAGGATCAACAAAATATTATTATGGAGACCTGAAGAGAATTTTTTGCGTGTGTGACTGTACCGAAATCTAGTGTTTTAATCTATATTGTGTGCCAAGGAACCATTGCGTGAGTTCACATCACTACCAATGTATTGGAATTTGTTGTTGTTCTGTTGTTGCTGTTATTTGTTTATTTAGATAGCACCATCTATGTATATGGCAATTTAGAAAACAAGCCCCCACAAAAATACATTGGGTCCTGCCATAGGAGTACAATCTAAAATAATTGTATACGTAAACACACTTGTGGATATATCCTAAATCAATACCCATGGTGGTTCAGCACCTTAGCTAGTTCCTTGAAAGTTCAGACTAAAATTCAGAGCAGATTGACGTGGCCATAGAAGCAAACAGCCAGAGCTGAGAATTTGACCCTCTTTAAGAAGGCTCAGCGAGAGCCTCCTTCTGGCCAGACATGGAGAAGAGTCATCTGTGAGTCATTATTAATCCCAAAGAAGCTTCTGCTTGACACCACAACAAGCTGGCCTTGCATCATCTCCTGCCGAAGTTGCCTTTGCCATTTCTGCTAAGTCAATCTTGGGAGGAGAAGCAGAGGAGGGAGTGGAGGTAGAGGAGATGCAGGGGTCTGCTTTAGCAATATAAACGGAAGAGACAAGATGGAAGAAACATGAGAGTATAAAGAGAGCCATCTTGCTCACCTCTGTCTAAAATCTCATTCGACACTGACAGTAAATAAAGCAATTTTTCGTCTTCGTAATTCAGAATAGGTGTGGAATGAAAAGGACTCAGAAAGGCCTTTCAACAAAGACAGAGGGGAGGATGGAGTCTAGAAACAGACATATGTATTGCCCTTCATACATTCCCCCTGCCCTGTTCTTTCTCATCTTTCATCTCTCATGTCTGCATTTGCACTTATCCAGGTTTTGCGCCCAGTTCTTGAACAGCTGCCGAAATCATCATGTGAGAGGTAAGCAGGGAGCGGTTTTGGCTGAGGCAGCTATTTCATCATCCACCGTAGTAAACAAAGGGAAGCAGGTGGCAGACACAGGTCAGAGCTAAGGGAGGGGGGTGCATCGCAGGGTGGCGTTCCCTCCATCTGATCCCAAAGTGGTTTTGCCAAGAAGTCTAAACTGGTTTCTATAAAAACCTTCTCCTTCCCTTTATAGCCGCCTGACCTTCTGATACTGGAAAGGCAGCCGAGGGTGTCTGTTGAAACTGATGCTCAGACAAATTCCCCTTAGGGACTACAATGCCCAGTATGCTCTAGTGGCCATGCTGGCTGAGGGATTCTGGGAGCTGCAATCCAAATAAGGAACTTGCCCATGCTCTAGTTTAAAAGAAAGTGGATCCCACTTACATGTTAACATGGGCTGCTACGCTAAGGAACTGTGCTAATGAGCAGAGAATCACAGAGTCGGAAGGGGCTATCATGTCCCCTCTTCACCTTCTCTTCCTCAGGCTAAACATACCCAGCTCCCTAAGCCACTCCTCAGAGGGCATGGCTTCCAGACCTCCCACCATTTTGGTCACCCTCCTCTGGACACTTTCCAGCTTCTCAATATCCTTCTTGAACTGTGGCACCCAGAACTGGACACAGTATTCCAGGTGAGGTCTGACCAAACCAGAATAGATTGGCACTATTGTATTACTTCCCTGGACCTAGACGCTATCCTCCTCTTGATGTAGCCTAGAATCGCATTGGCTTTTTTAGCTGCTGCGTCACACTGCTGACTCATGTTCAGCTTGTAGTCCACTAAGTCTCCTAGATCTTTTTCCCAGGTACTGCAGCCAAGCCAGGTGTTCCCCCTCCTCTATCTGTGCATTTCATTTTGTCTGTAGTACCCTACATTTCTTATCCAATTTTTTGCCAGCATGAGTGGTTTCCCGTGGCTATTATTTTAAAATATTTTATTGGGCCCTACCCTGTCTTCTCCCACCCCCGGTCTTTGCCTCAGGGGTCGTGAGGACTGCCCGGGGGGGGAAACGGAGCAAAAGCCCTGTGTCATCTAGAGTGCAGGGCTCCAAGACTCTGGCAAGATGGGGTAAATTGCCTCTGGAGATAAGGCCTTTGTTAAAGCACGGAGAGCTCTCATTTGCAGGGTTTCTAAAAGCAATTAGGTTCTGCATCTGTTTGACATATTCAAAGTTCTAGTCCTCAGTTGTAAGTCTCTTTTGTGGCTGCTGCCTAGAAGCATCTTCTTTCCAATCTGGAGGTCTTTGGTGTGTCCTTCCTTTTTTGTCCAAAGGAGCGCCATTGGCAAAATGTTTTTGGTTCACTCTCCAAAGTTTTCTCTGTCTTGTTTCCTCTCCACCCACTCCTCCGCACGTTGGCTTTTTTTTTACCGTCTCCCACTCTTGAGGTAGATGTGTGCATCTTATTTCCACATTACCTCCTTGTTTGCCATGGGGACTGGTAACTGGGTTTATTGCAGAGCTTGGAAGAAACTCATTATTTGTAATCAATTCCCTTTGACAAAAAATCTAAGGCGTAAGTAAGGGACAAACTCAACATGAAGGGGACTATGTATTCCCTACAATTAACCCATTTTCCCTCTTACAACAGGATTTTCTCAGAGAAAGGTGCTTCAGCAAGTAGACTTGCCAGTTATGTCAATTTTTACCTTCCAGTAACCAAACACAAAGCAACACATGCTAACTACAAGATAAGCAGGTGAGGAAAACCACGTACTATGACAGATGCCTTTCACCATTTGGCAGAGAAACACTATAAAAAGAAAGCTTATTACATTATGGTTGGAATATATAGGGGAGATACCTTCACTGTTTTGTAGTGTAATGGTAATTGTTTCAGTTACTTTTATAGTTACAGAGTACATATGGTCCTACTACTTAGATGTGTTGTAGCATTCTGGTTTTTAAACAGAATTAGACAGTATCTATTCTAATTACTTGTAAGAACCAGGCCAGTAAAGAGCTACTTTTAAAATTCACAAATATAATGCAACTAACTACACAGTTGCATGGAATTGTGACTGTAAATAAATAAAGTAACCTTACAAGTGCCAGTTATTTACACCAGCATGGCCTTTGAACAACCAAGAGTTGTGATTTTTGCACAGCTATAGGAAGAGAAGCAAATAATAGTTTGGTGGTGTGTTGTTGTTTTTTTAATTGCTTTTCATTTGATATTATTGCTTAATTATTTTTAGCACAATAACCTTTTCTAAGCTGTTTTTTACCTTCTAATAACCAAACACAAAGCAACACATTAACAGCTGTTAATTACTATTGGTTCACATTCTATTGGCGTTGTACACCTTCATAAGTTTGTGTGATTGGGCTTTTTCGATCATGGCGTAGCATCCATGTTCTGTTCACAGTTGCATCAATGGAGTTGTACAAGTGTAACTGTTGCACATTCTTGCATGGGGTATACGTATTTGTCAGTTCACTGGGATTGTGGGAACAACAAGCACATCCACAGGTACACAACTGGTTGCACACTGTTGATATTCAAAATAAGACTGCTGTGGCACTACCACCACTGAACTACAAAACAAAATCCAGAATCTATAAAAGAATGATACTTTTATTGGCCAACCAAAATGCAAAAGAAAACCACACATGAAGCAAGCCTTTGAAGCTCTACTGGCTTCTTTATCAGGCAAAAGATGTTAAAAAATAAGGAAAGAAAAGTGACAGTGTTGGAATCACAGGCCTACAAGTTGTCTTAGATGTTGCTTGTGTTGTTACTAGGGATCCCATGCAGACAGAGGCCACTCCTACTTTTTGGCCATGTGGAACTAAGACAAAAGCCTGTAAGATTTAATTCCTTTAGCAGCAGTAAGACAACCTCTCTTGGGATTCAGGAAGTCTTTGTCCTTTGGTGGAACTTCAGGCTCCTTTGTTCAGCAGATATCATTGGATTTCTCAAGAAGTCTCTGTCCTGCTACATCTGGAAAAAACTTTTAGGTAAAACTTAGCCAACAATACTCCAAAAGAAAGGTTTTACTTTTGTTGGAGGTAGAAACCTCAGAATGTTAAGAATCGTAGAGTTGGAAGCGAGGTTCCCCATGATTTCCTTGCAAAAAAGTTAGCAACATGTGGGCTAGACAATGCAATTGTTAGGTGGATTTGTAATTGGTTGACCAACTCAACCCAAAGGGTGCTCACCAATGGCTCCTCTTCATCCTGCAGATAAGTAACTAGTGGGGTGCCACAGGGTTCTATCCTGGGCCCAGTGTTATTCAACATCTTTATCACTGACTTGGATGAGGGAACAGAGGACATGCTTATCAAGTTTGCAGATGACACCAAATTAGGAGGGATAGCTAACACCCAAGAGGACAGAATCAGGATTCAAAATGACTTTAACAGATTAGAAAGCTGGGCCAAAACTAACAAAATGAATTTCAACAGGGAGAAATGTAGGATACTACACTTGGGCAGTAAAAATGAAATGCACAGATATAGGGTGGGCGACACCTGGCTTGACAACAGTACATGCGAAAGGGATCTAGGAGTCTTAGTGGACCACAAGCTGAACATGAGTCAGCAGTGTGATGCGGCAGCTAAAAAAGCAAATGTGATTCTAGGCTGCATCAATCAGAGTGTAGGGTCTAGATGAAGGGAAGTCATAGTGCTACTCTATTCTGCTTTGGTCAGACCTCACCTGGAACACTGTGTCCAGTTCTGGGCACCACAATTCAAGAAGGATGTTGACAAGCTGGAACGTGTCCAGAGGAGGATGACCAAAACGGTGGGAGGTCTGGAAGCCATGCTCTATGAGGAGCGGCTTAGGGAGCTGGGTATGTTTAGCCTGAAGAGGTGATATGATAGCCTTGTTTAAATATTTGAAAGGATGTCATATTAAGGCTTTCCCTGTTGTGGCAAAATGATAATAATAATAATAAAATTTATTTATATTCCGCCCCTCTGCGAGCAATCGGGGTGGCTTACAACAATAAAATAGTACACAGTATAAAACAGCTCAAAATCCCTTCCCCCCCTTAAAACATTATTAAATTAATACAGATGAAAATCAATATATAATACAATTTATTAAAAACCCTTTCGAGCAAGCAGCATCAGTTTGGAGGTCCAGAAGCAACCTCCGGAGGGGGTTCCTGAGGCCGGGGTTAAAATGAGGTACAGGTCAGACCCCATATCCAGATATATTTGAATATCCCACCCCTGTGAATAACTGAAACAATGGATAATAGGGAACCCTATTATGTTCAATGAGATGAATGCCAGAAGTTGACCATAGAATCATATTGGAGGACCTAGAAATGCCTAGAGATCATATAATTTTTTGGACATGGCTAAGTGAAACCATGGATGCAGAATATGTGGCTACGGGTGTTGACCTGTATCTTCAAATCAAGGAAACAGATTTGCAGTATCCGTGTTAGCCATGCACTGAACTACATGAGTGTAGATTTATGCTACAGAGGCATGATGTAGGATTTTGGCTATTTTTATCTATATTTGAATCTGTCCTTATCTGTTTTTATCTGTATTTGTTTCCAGTTTGTTTTGAGCCCCTTTGGATCCCAGTTCTGGGAGAAATGCAGGATACAATTCTTTTTAAAAAAAAAAAAAATAACATCAGTGTTTGGCAAACATCACTTTGGCTTCATCTCCATCATGGCACTTCTCATCCAAGTATATTTTTAACTTTTCTTTTTTTAAATGAACTCGGCTAAAACAACTTGGATTCTCCAAGTCTCAGCCCTACGAGGACAGATCTAGGGTAACACAGGAGCTAGGAAATTGAGAGGGATGGGCTGGTTTATTTTTGTACATATTAAAATAATTTCTTGGTTCACTTTCCATACACTCAAGAAGCACATCAAGAGGTAAAATGACTAAAACAGTTGCAAAATAATGAAACTGGCCAAAAATGAAAGACAGAGAGGAAGGTGGAAGAAAAGAGAACAAGGCAAACAAACTAGCTGAATGATTAGAAGACCAAATGGAAAGTAAAGGGAGGAAGTGTTTTGTAGGAAAGAGTCTGTTTGACATTTGTCACTATGACCAGAAAGCTTAAACAGGAAGGGCACCTCAGCATCAGGCCTTCTTGCCACATGATCGTCTCTTGTCTGTTACTACTTAGGCTCAGGAATGCTGCCCAAAGTCATGACCACCACCTATTTGGGCAATTAGGGGTTGTCAGATCTCAGAGCGCCACCCAAGGTCTTTAGTTTTCAGGAAACATATTCAGGAGTAGCTGTGTTGGCTTTGTAGCAAAATATAATAACATTCAAAATTCACAAAACACTGATTCCTGAAGCTTCACTGGTTTCTTCATCAGGCAAACATGCTAGCTACAGGAAGCACACAACTCCCTTGTTGCAACAGGTCCATTGGCTAGCGGTTTGTTTCTGGGTAAAATTCAAAATGCTGGTTTTGACTTTAAAGCCCTATGCAGCTTAGGTCCAGGTTATCTGAAGGACCGTATTTCCCTGTATCAGCCCATTGGAGCTCTAAGATCATCTGGACAAACCCTTATCTCTGCCCCACCACCTCCTCAGGCTTATTTGCTGGGAACAAGGGACAGTTTGTCCAGAGGAGGGTATCCAAAATGGTGAGTGGTCTGGAAGCCATGCCCTATGAGGAGCGGCTTTGGAAGCTGGGCATGTTTAGCCTGGAGAAGAGAAGGTTAAGAAGGGATATGATAGCTATGTTTAAATACTTGAAGGGATGTCATACAGAGAATGGAGCAAGCTTGTTTTCTGCTGCTCCAGAGACCAGGGGGTCAGCTACACGGGAGAATTATATCCTGGAAATATCATGTTATGGCCCTTTCGCTTCAGTGCCCAATTGTTCCCACAATTTTGTTTTAAATTGGTTTATCCAAAAAAGTAGCGATTTTGCAGTTCACACCCTGCACCACCCTGCCTTTGGAGGGAGAGAAAAACCAGCAGTATCTGCTGGATTTGATCCCTACTCCCACTGCCATTCCTTTTTCCTTATGCCTCATGTCTTATTTAGATTGTAAGCCTGAGGGCAGGGAACTGTTAAATTAACCATTTGTAAGCCACTCTGATAGCCTTTGTGGCTGAAGAGCGGGATATAAATAAATAAATAAATAAATACGGGTGGTGGTGGTGGAATCAATTAGCAGCCTAGCAATCAGCCCATGGGTGGACAGCCAATGGCCCTGATGGAGTACAACCCCCCTTTTTTCACCTTGACAAGGTGAAGGCCCCTCAGGCTGCCGCTGCTACCGCCACCTCCACTACAGAGTTCCTCGTCCCACCGCCAGCTAGATTGATCCAAAGGGGTCCGAAGGGTTTTCCCCACACTCACTGCCTCCCAGCCGGGAGGTGGCAGCATAAGCAACACCGTCCTCTCTGCCCTCTCCCATCAGACTCCCAGCCACCTCGGAAGCAAAGTGGCATTGGGAAGAGCTGCAGGGGGTGGACTGGGGCCCAACATCGAAGTGGGAGGAGGTGGGGAGGGGGCTGTGGGTAAGGCAAAGCCAGAGAGGGATGCCAGGCCCCTCAAACACCCGCTGTCTTCTCGCCTTCCTGGCTTCCTCTACGGCCTCGGCCATCCTGCTTGCTGATCTTTGCCCCCTCCCCAGCCTCCCTCCCTTGCTCCCTCCCTCCCTCCTCTTGCTCCTCAAAAATTTGCTAAGAATCCTATTGGTCCTCACAGAAGACCCTTTCGATTTTCAGATTGGTTGTACAGGTGACATATTGTGCATATTTTCGCACACTTTTTAAAAAAGATCGTGATAAACTGCAAAAGCAGGTATCGCAGACTATGTGATGTTTTCAGTCCCCCTCCTTCTGAATCGTATGAATCTGGCCCTAGTTGCATGAGGACCAGTAGGTTTCTTACTGAATTCTTCACAGATTTTGTTGTTGTTGTTGTTGTTGTTGTTGTTGTTGTGTAGTCAACACCTAAGACATAGAGCAATGGATTCAAACTGCTGTGTAGGAAAAGAGATTCCACCTAAACATTAGGAAGAACAATAAGAGCTGTTCAGAAGTGGAATGCATGTCATCAGCGTGCTTGCAGAAAGCGCAGGATGAGTCCTTCCTGAATCTTTGTTTGCAAAGAAAAGCCAGAGAGAAAGAGAGAGAGATACAGTGCAAAATAAGAACAGAACATTTTGGGAAGGTTTGAGTTGGCAAAGGCATGACAAAACCTTTTGCCATTTTCACTGCCAAATGAAGCAGAGGTGAGAGAGAACATCCTGTCATTCTCCGGGAAAGTGTTTTGGTCACAGTTGACACGGAAAGTGGAGAAATCCAGATTTTTGAATGTCCTGATGTGGTTAAAAATGCATGGGGTCTTTATGCCAAGAAGCAAATGTTGTGCTGCAAACAGAGAGTTCAAATGATAAATAACAGTCCAATTTTATTAATATGTGATGTTACTCATTGGGGGGCAATCATCTTTGCAGCCAGCAGTCAATGAAAAGTTTATTCATGCCACCAAATACTGTCTGGAGAAGCAGTGGTTGCTGCCATGTCTGGGTTTTAGTCTGGGCTGTAAAGTAGCTGTCAAAGATGCTGGACTTATTTTGAATCCATCTGCTTGGATTGTTCCTTTAAAGCTCAGGCTGAAACCCAGAATGGATTCACTGTCCTTCTGACAACAGAGCCACTAGACCCTACTGCTGAGAAGGCCATCAGATGATCGTGGATGCTTGAACCAAGTTTGGCTCACCACACCTTGGCTGGTAAGATCAAACAGTGATGGATTGATGGGTTGGATCCAAGGGGCAGTAAATACCTTATTATGTGTCCTGGTTCAATCAGGGTCTCAGAATGAGCAAGGAAGGAGTTTGCTGGGAGTTCAGAGATAGCTCAGGCTCAGGGACAATAAATCAATAGAGCTCAGAAAGTGTTCTCACTCCCGGGAGTGTTGTCCAAAAGTCAGAGGTCTGATTTGCAGGCGTCAAGGCCCAGGAATGCCCTCCAGAAAAGTAGATGAGTTGCTTTCAGTGACCAGCTGTAGGAGATTATCAGACGGGTTGAAAAAAAGGCATTATAACGATGCCATGAGATTGCAAAAGGGCTTCCGTATCAGATGACGTTGTGCCCTAGTGTTGTGCAAGGGTTCCACTACTGTTATGAGGGAGTGCTTTTTTATTGTTGGGGAGAAGTTGAAAATTGATCTCCTGTAGTGTTTGTGTTTGGATTTTCTTGTGTGTGAGAAGGTACCCTATTCTACTGGCGTGGTTCCAGCATCAATGGGCGGTCCTACCAGAACACTTACAGGTGCGGACAGGAAAACTAGGTACCGTATGCTCTTTTTATGAACCTCACCATCTTGCTTGCAAGTTTCTAAACATGTATCTGTGCTTTTTTTGAACATTTTCTTTTTTTAATTTTAGTGTTTTGGGGCTTTTTAGTGCACTCATGTCTTCTCACAAAACATGCCAAAATCTCATTCATGGAGGAATGTGGAAGTGTCACAAGTGCTTATATTGCCGGATTCTTGGGCGATTTTGTATCATTATCATGGCAGTGTGCGAAAATGTATGTCATTGTGCCAGAACATGAATGCTGTAAAATATAGTGCCATAATAATGTTTTTAGGCACTCGTCTGATAATCTCCTTAGATAGAGTGAGCTCTTAAATGGGCTGCCACCAGCTGGCTCTAATCAGAGCCCCTCCTTTGCCACTTAGTAAGGAGCCTCATTGATCATCATTGTTCTGTTCTCTGTTCCATGCACTGAGTCTGAGGACTTGGGGGGGCATGCTGTCTCCCCAGCTGCATCCTCTGCCAAATCAGCTGCAGGTAAGTCCTGAAGAAAGATGGAAGAGTGGTTCCCTATTAACCTTCCTGGATCTCTCAGTGGCTTTTGAACCATCCTTCTCAGGCTCCTTTGGTGGGAATGAGGGAGAGGGCCTTTTTGGTGGCTACTCCCAGACTTTGGCACTCCCTCCCTAGAGAGGCCAGGATGGCCCCATCCGTGCCTCTTTTTGGCAAGAGGTCAAAACATTTTTGTGCCATCAGGCTTTTACAAACTGACTAGGCTTTTAATGCTGTGTGGTGCTGTTTTTAAGGTCTGTATATAATCTTTTAACACACTTTAATATTTTTAAAGAGTAATGTTTTAACTTTATAAATGGTTTGTGTTTTAAATCTTATATTTATACTTTTATTAATGCTGATGTTAGCTGCCTTGAGTCCCATTAGCAGGAGAAAGGTGGGATATAAGTTAACAACAACAACATCCTTCTGGTCTGACTGACTCTGTGGGATGGGAGTAGGATGCACTGTTATGTCTACCCGTGAGGCCATTTCCAGAGAGTAGCATTGGGGGATTCCTGTTCATCCCCATGCCCATAAAGCTGTGGGGTGCTTCAGGGTTTCATCTTGTCCCTCCTGGTGTTCAGTATCTATAGGAAGTTAGAAGCCATCAGCATGCAGATGACACTCAGCTCTACTTCTCCTTGTCATTTGGGTCAGCTGAGGTTGTGCAGGTACTGGACCAGTGCTGGATGGCATCATGCAGGGAGGGGCAAATTGTACATCTCAGACTGGGTGCTTTCATTTAATAATTAAGAGGGGAGACCAGTCACACTTTACCACACTGAACCCCTGCCTCCCCATCCATCAAAACAGCCACTTGTCCAGTGCAGAGGTCACCTTGAGGCCATAGCACCAGATCCAGGGAGGGATCTTAAGGGTATAAAGGCAAGGGGATGACATGTGAGACCAACCTGGAGAGGGGTTCTGTTACAAAGAGTAGTTGACTGAGGCTTGTACAGTATTGGCTATGATCACCGGCAACAGGAGAGCCTCCTTGCTCAGCTGCCCAGCTCTCTCTCTCCATGTGGCTGCATGGGCAAGAAGGAGAAGAGGAAGCCTAGTGAGGAAGGTCACCTGTCATTGGCTAGGATAGCTGGCCATGAGTTAGTCTACTTGGCGGCTCTCTCCATCCCTTCCCAACAGCCAACTAGAGCTGTCAGATCTCAGAGCCCATCCCTGAATTTCCAGTTGTCATGGATCAGGTGGGAGGCAAGGGCACAACTTATCCAGTTTGGGTGGATATAACTCCAGGGAAGAGGATTTATTGTTGTAACTGGGAAAGACTCTCCAGGGAGGTTATGTATTTGCGAAGCTTCCTCCAGGGCTCACCCTCCACTTTGCTCTGCATCCATAAACTAGATTCAATGTTTCTTATTTCATCTCCCTAAGTAAGTGAAAAGGAATAACCTCATCATTTTACTTTGATCTGGGAACAGGCTTTTAGCTCAGATTTCTGATATGGGCCTTGTCAACAGTGGCCAGAATACTCCACATTTCAGCCGGAGAATTCCAGCGCAGGGCCCACAGCATTCCCCCTCTGTTACCTGCCCTTCCATTGTGGTAATGGATGGGTCTCTCACACCCATGGCCCACATGCAAAACAGCACTCCTTTTCCCCACACCAGTCACATCTTCCAAAGCCAGGAACGAGGTGCTCAGCTGTGCTCACATGTCTGGGAGCCTCCTGGTGACCTCAGCAGATGCGGCACATATGAACCAGCTGGGAAATGGCTGCACCAGGTACCACGTGGGTTGTGGGTGTGAACATCCCTCCACTGTTGCAGTAATGGCAGCAAATGGTGAGGGTTTTTTTAAAACCATGTATCCACTCTGTTTTAAGGGGCATTTGCTCTGGATTCTCATCAGAACTGCCCAGATGTCATCTGGACAGTTCGGACTAGGATTGGGGCAAAACCCTGTGTTGTCTGGACTGCTTGGCATGGGAATGGGGGAAAGCCATTTCATTTGGCCTGTGTAGACAAGACCTTAGTTCCAAAAAGGAAAATATTTGTTTGCATTTGTCTGTGTTTCAACAAAAAGCTGAGCAAGTGTGATTGGTACTTAATGCATGATGCTTAATGACATCACCAAGGGTTGTCTTTAGGTCTCAGTTTTTGACCCAGAAACCTTGGAGCCTTGGACAATCCTAAACCAACAACCCTCCAGCCAATATATGGTGGAAGGAGCAGATTACAGGTGAGTCTAGCAGATATATTTTCTGCACCCTGCAAGACATCTTCAAAAGCTGCAGTTTTCTTTTATTTATTTTTTTATTAAATACCAATAACTACTACAAAGACAAAAAATAGACAAAAACATATCACAATACCAAACAAACAAACACTAGCTAACACACGTTGGAAACTGCTTAATGTAGTGTAGATGTGTAAATTGCTATTGCTTAAACAATTCGTAAGCCACTCTGGGATCCTTTGTGGCTGAAGAGTGGGGTATAAATGGTTCAATCTAACTTTCTCTTATTATGCTATCTTCTACTTCTTTCTACTATTAATGCAATTCTGTTAATTTTCAGAACCTAAGACAGATGATTTCCCCCACATTTGAGTCATAAAAGTTGTTACTTCATTCCAGTCTTTCTTAAAAGTCGACACAAATCTAACTTTGATCAATATTGTCAATTTGTCCATTTCAGCAAGGTCGTATCGCTTCATCAGCCGGTCTTCTTGTGTGGGTCTTTCACTTTCTGTGCATATAGAAGTCTGGCAGCTTGTAGCAAAAAACTGCAGAGTTTTCAATGTGCAGCTGCTGTGTGTGTGTGTGTGTGTTTAAATTGCTCCTTCTCCCCTGCAGGAACAAATAAGTTCAACAAGCACAGCCCTAGAGGCTGGAAAGGTTACTTTTGGGAGTTCAGTTCCCAGAATCTCCTGGACAGCAGTGGCCATTCTGTCTGGGAGATTCTGGGAGACTGTAGTCCTAATCCCAACAAGTAATTTTTCAGAGAATTGGGTTTGATGGGAATAAGAAGGATTAATTTATTAAAATTGGAGGATTATTCAATTTCAGTTTGCATGCCCACCTATCAATATATATTCTGTGGATAGTTAAGAGAGCAAAATGTGAGGACTAAGTATTTTATCTAAATATATAATGTTCTTAGTTTCCAGGAAAGGTACAAAGTGTTGGTTGCTACTTTTAAAGCCCTACATGGTTTGGGTCCAGATTACCTACAGGATTGCCTCCTCCCATATAATCTGCCCCGTACACTCAGGTCCTCTGGGGGACATTTTTGTCAGTTAGCCAGGATGAGAGGACTTTTTCTTCAGCTGCCCCTAGACTCTGGAATAGCCTGCCAGAGGAGATACAAAAGTTGCATATACTGTCTGAATTTGAAAGAGCATTAAAGACAAATCTCTTCCGGCAGGCCCATTCAGATGACTTTTAAAATGTGAATTTTAAACTGTTTTAATATGTACTGATTTTATTTGTTCTTTTAAACTGATATTGTGTGTTTTGATGTATTTATGTATTTTTAACTAAGATGTATTTTAATTGATATTAATTGTTCTGTGTGGATGTGTTGTTCCCCACCTCAACCCATGGGGAGAGGCAGGTAAGAAAGTCTCTCTCTCTCTCTCTGGCTTTTCTTCACAAATGAAGATTTAGGAAGGACTCATCCTGCGCTTTCTGCAAGCACGCTTATTATTAATTGTATGGTTATGATTATGATTATTGACTGATCTTTGTTCCTTCCATAATGATCTTTGTTCCTTCCTGAATTATGTTCCCAGTCCATATTATTAGGGAAGGGGAGGGGGGAAGAAATGTAGTAGCACCTTTAAGACTAATTGGTTTTTATTTTAGCATGAGCTTTCATAGATAATAAACCAGCTTCTTCAGATGCAGTACAGAGTGATATCCAGGCCTCAAGATTGTTCATCAGTCCTCCAAATGAGAATGTTTTTCAAAGGGGAAAAAATTCACACAGAGAAATGTGCAGACCAAAAGCAGACAACCCCCATGCTAGGAATCCTGGAAACGCTGATGGCGAACTTCCACTCTATCTGATGCACTTGGAGAAAGATTTTGGCTCCCAGAGGATGTTTATAAAGTTGGTTTGACCTGCGGTTTGAGTGCTTCTGGCTGAGAAATGGGGGGGGGTGTCATGCTTTCCGAGCCCAAAACACACAAGCAGGCAAAGAACTCAGTGTGAGCCAGAAGAACTCCTTGGTTCATGAAGACTAAAAATGCTATTTTTTTTTAAGTAGTAGAGGCAGTGATTCATTCATTACCAGTGTTTCAGGTATTTTTAAAAAGCTCCATGAACTTTTTCCTAGAAAAGGAGGTGGTGAGAGACAGAGAATTGGAAGGAAAGAATGACCCATCTTTTTAAAAAGAAAATAAAAGGCCAACGTGAATGGGCATTGCTGAATAGTAAACAGGCTCTGAGGAAAATCTTCCCTCTCTTCAAATGCATGTCAGTGTCTCCTAATAAATTAGTGTTTTTAATGGTTAGTGCTTTACCCAAGTCTAAGGACCTTTTCAGACAAGCCTTACTGTGCAAGAAGACTCCGGGAGAGATTCAGTGCTGTTGTGCAGCAGGGGGTCCTTTTCGGACACCGCTGTCCCTCTCGCGGCATTGTCTGTGACAGTTCCGGGTCCCATCTACAGCAACCACGCCATTTTTTACTCATGGAAGTTGTCCCCTTTATAAAAGAACCCCCTTTATCAGACCTACCTGTAATAGTATCAATAAGCAGGCATTACCAGAGCATGAACAGAGCTCTGTTTACTTCTTTATTTGTGATCTTGTTGGTTCTCGCGAGAAGACGTGAGTGCGGGTTAATTTAAAAATACAGGGAAAAAATAACAAAAACTACACACAAGCAGAGAAACACACTCACAAAGTCCCAAGTAAACCAGGGAGGTTCATAAAAAGAGCGTCCCCACCTGGCTTTCTCGATCTCAGCCAGAAGTGTTTTGCCCTTTGATGCTGTAATCATGAGAGGTCAATGGCGCACAGTTTCAAACATTGGTAATACCGGCAAAAAAACACCATGGGAGATCTATTGACGGCTTGGCCTGTCAATAAAAAAGAACACCTTTTTCCCTACACATGATAGCGAAAGCACGATGTCGTCTGATATGTGCACCCTAATGTTCCTTCCTAATGTTTAGGTGGAATCTCTTTTCCTGTAGTTTGAACCCATTCCTCCATGTTCTAGTCTCTGGAGAAGCAGAAAACAAGCTTGCTCCATCCTCAGTATGACATCCCTTCAAATATTTAAACATGGCTATCATACCACCTCCTAACCTTCTCTTCTCCAGGCTAAACAGACCCAGCTCCCTAAGCCACTCCTCATAGGGCATGGCTTCCAGACCTCCCACCATCCTGGTTGCCCTCCTCTAGACACATTCCAGCTTCTTAATATCCTTCCTGAATTGTGATGCCCAGAACTGGTACCATGTCTGATAAAGTCCAGAGTTTGAAGGCATGCATGAGAAACAGCCAATCCCAGCACAGGAAGCTGTGATGGGAGGGGCTTCTGTGAGAGTGAGCCTGAGAAAATGTCAGTTGAGAGAAGGCAGTTGGATGAGTCAGGTGTGAGAGAGAGTCGGGAGTGACCTGTTATGACAGAAAGGTGTGAATCAGTTGAGAGAGACTAGAGAGAAAGTAGATATCTGAAAGTAACATGTCTGTCACTAAATGAAAGAGCCAGTGTTGTTATTCAGTATTATACAGTTTTGGGATTTCTTACTACCTTGATATAATAAACCAAATATATTTATTTAGTTGTTTCACGGACTCATTTTGAATTATTTCCTTTATAATAAAGAGAGGTCACACTAACCAAAAGAATACACACATAAATCTATCCACTGAGAGGGTCACCTGGAGACTCAGCTCCCGATCTAAAAAGGGATACCAGAGGGGGACCTAGAGTAGGGTGGGAGTGACAGGCAGCCAGAGCTGTGAACTGGGGGCCAGTCTGGTGAGGTCAACATCAAAGGGCCCTTTACTGCATTTTAAGAAAACTAGCTATACCCGAGATAACATACACCGTTCCCCCCCCACGTGCTACACCCCCCGATGGTACACACACCACTCCCCCATGCTGCCCTCCCCGCCCCAGTGCTTCCCCCCTGTGCCCTGTGCCACTCTTCCTACACCCCGTGCCACCCTCCCCGCCCCTGAGCCACCCCCCGCACCCCATGTCACCCTCCTGCGCCCCGTGCCACCGTTCCTGCACCCCATGTTGCCCTCCGTACCCGTGTGTAGCTCCCCTGTACCCCATGTCACCCTCCCTGCCCCCGTGTCACCCCTCTGCACCCTGTGCCACCCTTCCTGTGCCCCATGTTGCCCTTCCCACCCCGGGCCACCCTCCCCGCCCCTGTGTTCCCCCCCCACACACACCCCGAGCCACCCCCTGAGCCCTGTGCCACACTTCCTGCACCCCATGCCACCCTCCCCACCCCCCATGCCGCCCCTGCACCCCATGTTGCCCTCTCCACCCCGTCACCCCACTGAGCCCTGTGCTTCCTCCCCTGCGCCCTATGCTGCCCTCCCCACACACATCCCCCCCATGCTACTCACACCTCCTCTGCCAACGGCCATGTTTAGAAAGGACTTAAAGGTCCACATGTTCCTGCCCCCAGTGTGCTGATTGGCTGCCCAACCAAGCTTTGATTGGTTGGTCAGTTTCCTCAGCAGCCAATCAGCACACTGGAAATGGCAACATAGCTAAGAGAATTATAGATATAGATATTCGGTTTAATCCGGTACTGCTGGATCAGGCCCAACATTTCTGCAGGAGCCCGTCCCAGATCACCATTCCTTGCTGCTGCCACCAGATCCCTGGATTTTCTGGAAGCCAGGCAGAGGTCCTGCAGCATGTGACCAAGGCTGCTCGCATGCAAGGGGCTGTGTCACATGTTGCAGGACCCCTGCCTGGCTTCCGCATTAGTGACAGAATGGCAGCCATGGCAGCTATGGTGGCAGATTAAGCAATGGGCTGGCATCTTGTTTGGACTCCAGCCCATTTTCTGCAAGTAACGGGTGTGGAGGGGAGGAACAGGCCAGCTCTGGAGACAGGGTATGCCGACGGGGAAATGGCATATCCTGCCTGGTATAGAATTGCCCTAAGTTACTCTATGGTTGGACCTTTGGGTCAGTGCCCTTGCACACAGATGCATATTTAGTTGTGCATTCATTTGCCCATTTAATGTCTTTGTTCAGTTGCATAATGCTGCCATTCAATACAGGGGTTACTGCGTACCTCCACAGACAGAGACTTACTCTATGATGTTTGATATCATCATCATTATCATCATCATCATTTCTTACCCGCCTCTCCTTATGGATCGAGGTGAAAACAACAACAAATTAATAAATTTAACATAGTTAAAAGAGCATATAAAAGCCTTAAAAGACCATATAAAACTGATACATATTAAAACACTCCATAAAAACTTTAAAACCCATAATTTAAAAATCATCTGGATAAGTCTGCCAGAAGAGATTAGTGTTAAGTGCTGTTTTGAATTTGGACAGTGTATCCAATTGTCAAACCTCTTCTGGCAGGTCATTCCACAATTTGGGGGCAGCTGAAGAAAAGGTTATCTGAGTAAGAGTTGTCAGCCTACTCCTGGCTGACTGAAGTAAGTGTCCCTCACAGGACATGACTCTACAGGACAGCTTATATGGGAGAAGACGGTCTTCTAGATCACCTGGATCCAAACCACCTAGGGCTTTAAAGGTAACAACCAATACTTTCTGCCTTGCCTGGAAACTAATTGGCAGCCAGTAGAGTGATTTTAATATTGGTGTAATATGACCACTCCTAGATGTACAGCTGGCCCTCCATATCCATGGATTTTGTATCCACAGATTCAAGCATCCACGGCTTGAAAATATTAAAAAAACAAAAAAAACTTGATTTTGCCATTTTATACCATTAAGTCCATTCAGCAGTTCACCTACCTGGGAAGCATCATCTCCTCAGATGCCAAGATTGACAAAGAGATCGATCACAGATTAGCAAAGGCATATAGTGCATTACTCAGTGTGTATAGAGCCATTGTACTGTCTATCCTCCTTTATGGGTCTGAAACATGGGTCACCTATCGCCAACACTTGCGACTCCTTGAATGCTTTCATCAGCGCTGTATATGCACAATCCTAAATATACACTGGACTGACTATGTGACGAATGTTGCTGTCCTTGAGCAAGCAGGGATCACCGGCATTGAGGCCATGATATTGAGAACACAGCTGCGCTGGGCAGGGCACATTTCTAGGATGGAGGATCATCACCTCCCAAAAATAGTACTCTACGGTGAACTCACCATGGGTCAGTGTAAGAGGAGTGCTCCAAAAAAGTGATACAAGGACTCCCTGAAACAACATCTCAGGCTCGGCCAAATTGATCACCAACAATGGTTCACCCTGGCCTCACATCGGGAGGCATGGAGATGCACTATCCACAATGCTGCAGCCTTATTTGAGAACTCATGCCGAACAAGTCTTGAAGAGAAACGGCATGCAGAAAGAATCACAACCCAGAAACATCACCCAAGGAGACCTTCTGCTGTGCTTTCTGCAACCGGACTTGTTTATCTCAGATTGGCCTTTTTAGTCATCAGCGCGCTTGCAGAAATTGTGGGATGAGTCCTTCCTAAATCTTCGTTTGCAAAGAAAAGCCAGAGAGTATCTAACAGGACTTGAGCGTCCATAGGGA
Source organism: Gambelia wislizenii (assembly GCA_030847615.1). Taxonomy (NCBI): domain Eukaryota; kingdom Metazoa; phylum Chordata; class Lepidosauria; order Squamata; family Crotaphytidae; genus Gambelia; species Gambelia wislizenii. Next base: position 493,364,832 of record JAUMIR010000001.1, on the reverse strand, counting down.
CTCACAGTTTATAAACCCCACACACCTCCTACACCACCATTCTCTGAAGATGCCAACCACAGATGCAGGTGAAATGTCAGGAATAAATTCTTCCAGAACACGGCCTCACAGCCCGGAAAAAAACCATGAAAAACCTATGGATGCTGGCCGTTAAAGCCTTTGACTTCACACACACAAATCCATTAACAACCTCCTTTCCCACTACTCTTCTGCTTCAGTTTCTAGTGTGGTAGTTCAATTCTACATTAATGCTAATTTTGGGTGGTCAGTGTGCATGCTTTGGGTGTGCTTTAGGTGCCCTAATGATCAGGTAAGAAGGAGATGGGGCTTGCAAAAGAAGCCAAAACTGCTCCCCACACCTTGTACCCCTATTCCAGAGTCTCTCGTTCTCTCTCCGCCCCCCCCCTCTCTCTCACACACACCTGGAAATACAAGTGGGAAAGATTCATTGGACTTTTTCAGATGGCTTAAAATGCATTAGGAGAGGGCAGGAGAGGTATGGCACTGTCACACAGCAGGGGGTCCGTTTCGGACGATGCTGTCCCTCTCTCGGCATCATCCGTGTCAGTTCCGTGTTTGAGGGAAGGTAACTGCGCCACTTTTTACTCATGGAAAACTTCCTTACAGTTTAAAAAAGCATTTATTTCATTAACCCTCAGCCTCTTTCTTGTGTTTTTTCTAGCTTCAGGCTTAATTACTTACTGGCAGATCAATGCCACCATTGGGATAGATTAGATAGATAGATCAGTAGCTGCTGGCTTTCATCTGCCAGCGATTACTGAAGTCTGAAGCTTGAAATCTGATCTATCCCAATCAGGAAGTCCACACACAAGGTAGAAAAAAAATGAAAACATAAGACTCTTTTCATTTATATTTTGGGGTCTGTGTGTGCATGTTCCCCATCAGACAAAAATGTCCATCTGCTTCCATTGGGGAACATACATATACATAAGATGCTAACAGGGTTCCAGCCACTGTACAAGGGGGCATTCCTAGCAAAATTGAAAAATCAGTAGAGACATACACATTGATGCACATATTTGGGAACTCCCCTCCCCCCCCCCAAAAAAAACCCCACATACACATATTCATAGAGATTTATTTTTAAATGTCTGGAATTGGGCTGCAACAAATTCAAGGTCAGAAAAAAGGGGAAATGGAGTGGAACCAAAATGGACAGATTCATCCATCCCTGCAAAGTTCCTGGACTGAGCCCAGACTTAAGTTGAAACCTGCTGGTGTCGTCATCCATCATCTCGACTTTGAGCAAATAAAATACCCCAATGGTAGCGGTGGGTCTTCTTTGAAAATTCCTCATGTTGAGAGGTTTGCAGACATGCAACAGAATCCACCAGGACTCTCTTTTCAGCTGCTCCACTTGTTATCTTCTTCCTCTCTCATAATAGCTTTACCATCCCAAACTGCTACACCTGGGAGAAAAAAGACACAGCAAGAGAGACTCATGCTGACTTGGTTGAATGAGAAGTGTAGTCAATTAGAAATTCTGGTTAAAATACACATATATGTGGCTTTAACTGTTTTGGCCTCTCCCCTCCCCTCCATTTTAACCTGGGGAGCTATTTAATATGATTTCATCCTATTTTGTTGTTTTTACCTGTAATTGTTTAAAACTGCTTATATTCTAATTGTGTGCCACCCTGAGCCACAGATGATTTACATAATTTTAAAGAGGGTAACAAAGACATTGGAGATTATCAGATGAGCATCTAAAAACATTCTTTTGGCACTGTATTTTACAGCATAAGAATCCTGGCATAATAACACTTCTTATCACATGTCACTGTACCATAATCACGGAATATATACAACCTTTAATTATTGCAACATGACTGCTTGCACTGTTCACTTTTGTAATTTGGCATGGGCGAGATTTCAGAAGTTCTCACGAGAAGACATGAGTGCACTTTTAAACTTAAAAACACCTAAATAAAAAAGCAAAATGAGCATGCAAGCACTGATACACACTTGGAAACGTGCCAGCAAAATGGGGAGGTTCATAAAAAGAGCATCCCGTACCTAGTTTTCGCATTCTTACCCAGAAGTGTTGGAGACCGCCCATCAACGCTGGTGGAGACCATCCATTAACACTGGAATTACACCAGCAAAATGGGGTGTGGTTTTGCATATAAGCAATGGCGGGGGGGGGGAAGCCATGGGAGATCAATTGGTGGCTTCTGCCTGCCAATACAAAAGAACATCTTCTTAACAGCAGCAGAATGGTTGCAGAATGCTGGGCATGATGTCGCGCGGTATGGGAGCCCTTTGGTGTTCTCGTTTTGACGCAATAATGCCATATTTGCTGCATCTGATAATCTCCATTGAAATGGTTCAAGATTTCCTATACACTGACTCAGGGCTCATCTACGTGAGCTAGGATACGCCGGCTCCCTCCGGCGTATCCTGGCTGCAGGCCAAGCCCATTGTTCCCCCGTTACCACCTCCAGATGGGCCAGAGTCCAGATGGGTGAGCAGGCTTGTTGCTGCAGCCGCTACCCCAGCCCTTTCCTTGGCTCTCCCAGAAGGCAGGAAGCTGGCCCACAACATGTGCCCAAAGCCCCCTCCCTGCGTGTGACCAGCCTTGGTTACATGCTGTGGGACTCCGTCCTGCCTTCTGAGACAGTGAGGCAGACTGGTTTGAGCACTGAACTATGGCTCTCAAGATCAGGATTCAAATCTCCACTCAGCCATGTAAACCCACTGGGTAAGTCACACTCTCTCAGTCTCAGAGGAAGGTGAAGACAAACCCCCTCTGAACAAATCTTGCCAAGAAAACCCCTGATAGGTTCGCCTTAGCATCAGTATAAGTCAGAAATGACTTGAAGGCACACAACAATAACAACAACAACAAGTTTAAGAAGCTCAAGTTGTTTATTTTCATTGGGCATGCCCAACAAAAGCAGTTCTGGTCTGAAATGGATAAATGGACCATAATGGTTAAAGAGAAGTTTGTAGAAAAATGTAAAAAAAAGATTGGGAACCATTTTAAATTGTATATAAAAAGAAAGGAGGAATGTTAATGCTCTGAGGTTTTGAGTAGTGACAATTAAGAGAAAAGAAAGATAGCTAGGAGATTAATTGACATTTGGTATGAGTAAGGAAGAAAAGGTCAATATATTTAAATTTAGGCTTTCAATTTGATGAGCAAGAAGTCAAAGATGTTGTATATTTATGGTAAAACGAAGGTGGTGGGTTATAGTTTTACAAATTGCCTAGTTAGTATGGGTTAATAATGTATGTTGGTGTTTGTAATGTGTATAACTGGTGTGTAATAATAATAAAGACAATAAAAAATTAAGTTCAAAGAAAAGAAGCTCAAGTTGTTTAACAATTTTTTCTAAACATGCAAAAATTGAAATAACAGTGGCCCCATCTATACATGGCAAAAAACAACACTGAGTACCTTGCAGTAATGGCATTTTGTAGCAGCAGCGACTTGTCTTAATGGTGTTTTTACCCCCCATAAAGCTTTGCATGCTAGATGGCAGCCACAAGTTATTTACTCACATTTGTACTTTGCTGCTGCTGAACTTTTTTAAAAAAACGGATGTCCAAGGTATGTTAGAGTGATTTTGCGATCAAACAGCACAGCAAAACAACAACCCATTTTATTGCCTTAGTGATCGCTTGCTAAGGCAAAAATCCAACATGGCAGCAGCAGGCACTTGCCCTGTTAGCAAGCCCTGCCCCCTGCGCTTGCCCGGCCAATTAGCTTTTGTGGGGAAATTATAATACAATACAATCTTGTGTATCCCATGTTAAGTTCAGTTCTTTCACTCCCCCTTCTTCTTTCCCTAGGCAATTTCAGCCAACTGGAGCAATGGGTCATTCATCACATGACCTAATTTAAATATTATATTATGCTTTGTTTAAGTTTCCTTTCAAGTTTGTCTCCATGTGGCTGTAGCCATCTTTAAGTCTCTTTGAGTCTTTCCGTCTTAGTGTCTTGTTTTTATCCTTCACCATGTAGCCCACATCGCTTAAGGCTGGGTGAGGTTTTTTTCCCTATCCTAAATCCTCTTAGTTAGTTAGGGACCTTTACATTTGTTTTAATATGTAGATTAAGATTGATTTACCTTCAGTAAACTTTTGATATGCATTTTTAAACTGACATCTTTGTTGTTTAATGAGTCTAATTGACTGGGTGATCAGACCACACATTTGAATGTTAATTGAGCTGTGTCTGCATTCTGATGCCTTACTCTGCTTACTTTGAAAGAAAAGTGTTTTTTTTTTACTTTTAAAGAAGATATTTTTATTTTTAAAAGGGCTAGATCCCTGGAATTTTTAATAAATTTTTAATTTTAGACTCATACAGGGGGACAGCTTTGCGCTTCCTCTCCTATGGGAATGTGATTCAAAATAAATTGCTTGTTCCTACAAGCGCACCTTCCTCGCTGTTTTTAAAGAAACTACGGGTAAAGCTGCAAAGGCTTTTACTGCATGATTTTTGCTGTTTTGGGCCCTGCTCCTTCCAAATACTGCGGATTGATGTGGGATCCCATTTGGACAGGTAGGATTCCCAGCAAATTCCATGAGGGGTATTTTCACTGATTAGACAACCCCAGTGTGGGCTGTTACAAGACACTTGTTTTGTTACAAAGTTGGGGGGGGGGGAAATGATTGTTGTTCAATGTAATTTTTTCCCCCCTCAGTGATACGTGATTTCTCAAGAACAGGCTCCTCTGCCCCCATTTAACTCTAAGGATACTCCTTCCAGATAAGCAGCCAAATCATTGCCAGAGATTTTGGAGAGCTCAGAAAGAGGCTTGTTTTCTTCTCTAAAGCTGAAAAACTATTAACAGTGGAGGCTGAACTTGAAACCTGTCTTGAGTCTAATTTTGTGTTATGGGTAAAACAAAAAGGTCAGTGGGGTGTTATTTTGCTTGATGATCCCAATTCATGAAGATAAGCATGACATGTGGAATAGATGAAAACACTGTCAGGTAGATCCATAATTAATTGGGAAACCATGCTCAAAGAGCCATCATCAATGGCTGTGTTTCAAACACAGGAGGTCTCAAGTGGAGTGCTTCAGGGTACTATCCTAGGGCCATTGCTCTTCAACGTTTTTATCAATGATTTGAAGCTTATCTACATGGATAATTTACCCCATCTTGCTGCTATCTGAGAGCCTGATGACACAAGGTATTTGCCCTGTTCTGCCCCCAGGTGGTCCTCATGACCCTCGGGGCAAAGATGGGGCTCAGATGGGGCTAAGATGGGGAAGGGTCCGATAAAAGGTTCTAATATAATACCTGGGAAAATCCAGTCCTGTCAGCAAAAAATGGATTGGGCCCCAAGTGTCCACTGGAGCCTGTCTCAGGAGGCAGGCCTGTCGCTGCAGCTGCTGGTCTGCCTTGCTATTCTGCAGCAGGAAAAAGTCATGCAGCATGTGACCAAGGATGGATCACATGCAGGCAGCCTTGGTCACACATTCCGGGATGGCTTCCTTGCTTCTGGGAGAACAAGGTCCACTGTCTGCTGGAAATCCCCCTGTCCTTGGATGAAGTTCTTTTGCATGTGTTGAGTTTTGATTTTGGTGGTTTTCAGGACTAGTAGTCAAACTTTGTTCCAGGGATCACCAGCACTGAGGCCATGATGTTGAGAACATAGCTGTGCTGGGCAGGGCAAGTTTCTAGGATGGAGGACCATTGCCTCCCCAAAATAGTACTCTACAGTGAACTCGCCATGGGTCAGCATAAGAGGGGCACTCCAAAAAAGCGATACAAGGACCCCCTGAAAGAACATCTCAGGCTCGGCCAGATTGACCACCAACAATGGTCCTCCCTGGCCTCACATCGGGAGGCATGGAGACGCACTATCCACAATGCTGCAGCCTCATTTGAGAACTCATGCCGAACAAGTCTTGAAGAGAAACGACAACGCAGAAAGAATCACAACTCAAAAACATCACCCAAGGAGACCTTCTGCTGTGCTTTCTGCAACCAGACTTGTTTATCTTGGATTGGCCTTTTTAGTCATCAGCGCGCTTGCAGAAAGTGCGGGATGAGTCCTTCCTGAATCTTCGTTTGTGAAGAAAAGCCAGAGAGAGAGCCAAACTTTGTTTACTTTAAAGTAAAATCAAAATCAAAGCTGAACACATGCAAATGAATTTCACCCAGGGACAGGGGGATTTCCAGCAGACAATGGACCATTAGCCAAACAGATACTAATCCTTCTTGCATGTCCTCCCATCCTACGGACTAGCCATTCAAATACACACATTTACATATCCTCTCCAACAGACACTCGCAACATATAAACCCCACACACCCCTATGCCACCATTCTCTGAAGTTGCCAGTCACAGATGCAGGTGAAATGTCAGGAATAAACTCACAGTCTGGGAAAAAACCACAAAAAAACTATAAATGCTGTTCATGAAAGCTTTCAACCTATTGTTAATTGACAAAACCTTCTCAGTAGATCCCACTGGCGTGGGGCAGAATCAAGGGAGATGTGGCAGACCCTAAGCCCAGGACAATGCCCCACATCCAGGAGACTTGCACTATCTGGCAACCTAATGTGTCCCCACCAGACTAAGCGCCCTGGACTTTAGACCCATTGAAAGAACCTCAGAATCCTCAAGAACTGTGCAAAATCTCTCATGCCAAGGTCCCATTTGGCAACCTGACCCATAACCAGAAGGTTCATCATGTCAGGAATGGTACTCTGCAGAAGGGCTCCAGTTTGGATGGCTGTCTGCCAGGCATAGTTTCGCTCAGGGGTAGACCAAGTGTGGCCCATGGGATGCAGACAATCCCAGGTTGTTGGGGGGGGGGGCTGAAAAAGGGCTTGTAAAAAACACTCTTGGCCTCCAAGGGAGGGTACTGTTGGATTGTACTGTTCTGAGCTGGAACTGCCCACAATTCTAGGCCTACCTTAGAGTTCATTGGCTACTGAAAACTGACAAACACCACTACCATATATTCAGAGCTGAGATCATTCAGAGCTGAGGGAGCCCTGGTGTTGCAGTAGTTAAATGCAAGTACTGCAGCCACAATGCAAGTTCAGTCCTACAGGGCTCCAGGTTGACTCAGCCTTCCATCTTTTCCTGGGTCTGCAAAATGAGTACCCAGTTTTTTGGGGGCAATTAGTTAATGTGTTGTAAACCGCTTAAGGAGTGCTTTGGCACTGATAAGAGGTACAGAAATAGAAGTGCTGTTGCTAAATAGAAGTGCTAGTGTGTGTGTGTGTGTGTGTGTGTGTGTGCATATGTGCATCTTTTTAAAATTTTAGCTGCTTTTAACTTTTTTGTTGTTTAATTGTGTTTGAACTTTCGTATTTTCCTGATTTTAACAATGTGTTTTTTATTGTACACTACTTTGAGTCCCAAATTGGGGGGAAAGTGGGATAGAAATAAATAAATAAATGATGATGATGATGATGTATTTTAATCTAGGTTGTATCCCACCTCTAGACTTGGGGAGAGGTGGGTAAGAAATAATAATAATAATAATAATAATAATAATAATATCTACCACTACTACTATATTGGGGTTCCACATGGAGAGTTAACCATTAATTGTGCTACACAACCCTTGTTTTGAATGACAATGTCATGGAATTGAACCCAAACAGCAAAAGTGCTACTGAGTGCACAACCCAATGTGCATGTGCACCTGTGTGCAATGCACAAGGCACATCCATGCACAACTCTGCTGCCACAAGCTTGAACTGAATCTAGGCATTCTGTGTGAGACAAAAATGCCCAGCTGCTTCTGGAGGGGAACTGACCCATGTCTAAGACATGTAGAGGATTTCGTCCTATGCATTGTTTGGTGCTCCAGAAGGTAATCTTTCTCCACATGGTCAGTCCAAAACTCACACATCTGACATAGCAAAAGCAGTTCCAGGACCTTGCTGTCCAAACTGTCTCAGCCGATGACCTCTGCACAAGTGCACAAATAAGATAATGGACGAAAGGAGCAGGAAATGGATGAGGTGCTTGCAGAAACTGTGGCCAAGGGTGTTTAGAACAAGGATGGACAGCACTATCAATTCTAACTAGGAAGCCTTGTTTATTGTCTTTTTTTCCTTCTTTCCTTCCCCTCCCCCAGGGGAAACTTGACACTTCATGCTTATAAAAGTTTATCTTCCCTTTTAGAAGAGAGTGGGTAAACAAGAGGATGGATTCTTTGACAGACTGCCAAGTGCTACAATTGAGGTTCACCCAGGTGGCACTAATTTGAGGGGCCCCATTCAGTCATTTTGTACCACACACACAAACAAACACACACACACTTTCCTCTCTGTAGCTCAGATGTCTGGCAGGCTGCAGCCTGTGAGGTTTTTCAACAGCTCACACTGTTGCTGGCAGACACCATTATGAGGAGTCCTGTGGGCTGGACTGTTGTGGAGCAGGATGGAGAGCAAAAGAAGAATCACCATCTATCAGGGAGGTAAAGAATACTCACAAATATTCTCCTCCTTGAGGAGAAAGAGTAACTCAAGAGATCGAGGCACCCCCCCCCCAAGAAAATAGTCAGGTGCCATTAGATATTTTTTTTCACATTTGGCAGTTTGGGGCAAATAAATAAATAAATAAAGCATTTACACACAAGAGAAGTGTTCTTTGTGCAAAACACACAACATTTTGCACAGAAAACATTGTCCAGAATCCTGTTGGTGTCTTAGGCATGCATAGGCTGAGATCCTACATTGAGGAAAGGCAGCATAATTCAGTGTTCATGGAGTTAATGTCATTAATCATAGAATCATAGAAGTGTAGAGTTGGAAGAGACCACAAAGGCCATCCAGTCCAACCCCTGCCACGCAGGAATCACAATCAAAGCATCCCTGACAGATGGCCATCCAGTCTCTGTTTAAAGACCTCCAAGGAAGGAGACCCCCACCATGCGCCGAGGTGATTGTGATTGTGATATTGTGCATCTAAATGTATATTGCATATGGATGTGCATGTATGATGCAATGTACAATGTGCACCAATGTGAGGCATGAATACCTCTGTTACACAACAAGGCAGAAGTCTGATCCACTAGCATAAGGCAATCTATGGCTACATATGTCACCAATAGGATGCTAGCTGTCTGTTCACCTACAGAAATGGTTGGACATTTGTCTGGTGCAGAACTCCTGCCATCAGTTCAAAGTTGCAGAAGTGGCGTTGTGCCCTTGTGCATGTATGTGCATTGCATATTAAGTATGAAAGCACATTGACCTTTGGTAATGCATTCGGTTGCACATTGGGATTCTTGATTCAGTTGCACAACACTGTCATTCAACATAGGGATGGCACAACTCAAATAATGAGTACAGTAATTCTACTTGTGGAGATTTGCGCTATGCTACCCTGATGTAAGATTTCAGCCAGTGTCTTTGTCGGGAGGGACTCCACAATGTTTTCTACATAAAGAATGTCATAGTTTCCTTGGAGCAAAAACAAAGCTTTGAACACAAATGAATTCATGAAAAAAAATCCCAAAATGAGAAAAAGCAAAGAAATGTGCAGAAACTCTCATTATTTTACCCAGTGGAGAGAAAGCTTTGGAAATAATTTGTTCTCATGTGGAAGAATGAAAGAGGCAGAGATTTGCATCCCTTTCATGTGCACAACCTTCATTCTGAAGTCAAGTTACACCTTCACCAGCTGAAAGCACTGAGGCAAAACCAAAGGATTAGATCCATTGCCTAAAGTTTCTCACCCCCTACTCTCCTTTCATTAAACATAAAATCTCATGCTCATTGTCATGTGTGCAGCTGTGGGATGGGCATGGAAGATGAGGGCATTGCCACTTGCAAATAAAAATTGTGCCCCTCATGCTTTATTCATGGATGTGCATGAGTTGTACATTCAGTTGCACAAATGATGCCTTGATTCAGTTACCTGTCATTGCCACTCAGCACAATGGTTACATAGCACAATCACCGTGTGAATCCACATGCATAGATTTGGGCAAAACAACACTAGATGGGACCTCAGCCTTTGTCTGATACGGGAGGGAATATATAACTATCGTCACTAGTAATTATTGATTGGATACATTGGATATATTCTAATTCAGACATTAATAATGGGAATACACAGAAGGAGCCTTGGTGGTGCAGTGGTTAAATGCCAGTACTGCAGCCACAGTGTTGCAAGTTTGATCCCAAGGGCTCCAGGGTTCACTCAGCCTTCCATCCTTTTGTAGGTCGGTTGTGGGGGCAATTAGCTAATGCACATTGGAAACAGCTTAGTGCCTAGCACACTGTAAAGCAGTGTAGATGTGTAAAATGCTGTTGCTTAACAATTTGTAAGCCACTCAGAGAGCCTTTGTGGCTGAAGAGTGTGGTATATAAATACCTAAATAAATAAATATAAATATAAAAAACCAGTTGCAGAATACTTCAGTCTTCCACAACAACAAAAAACTACAAAGGAAGAGTGGAAAGAGAAACAGCAGAACTGGAATATATCCACAAAGTCCAGCCCATCAACAGTGGGTTGAAGACAGACAATAGTTTCCTAGCCCCCTCCCCCTCACTCTGGCTTTTCTTCGCAACTGAAGATTCAGGAAGGACTCATCCTGCGTTTTCTGCAAGCGCGCTGATGACTAAAAAGGCCAATCCGAGATAAGCAAGTCCGGTTGCAGAAAGCACAGCAGAAGGTCTCCTTGGGTGATGTTTCCGGGTTGTGATTCTTTCTGCATTGTTGTTTCTCTTCAAGACTTGTTCGGCGTGAGTTCTCAAATAAAGCTGCAGCATTGTGGATAGTGCGTCTCCATGTCTCCCGATGTGAGGCCAGGGCGGACCACTGTTGGTGATCAATTTGGCCGAGCCTGAGATGTTGTTTCAGAGAGTCTTTGTAGTTTCCTAGCACACTACACATATTATAAGACTAGTTAACACCCCAGCCTCATGAGGGCTTGCTTGCCCATTTGATTAGAAATCCTTTCTGGTTTCCATCCAGCATCATACAACATTCCAAGAACTCCCTCCACCATGCATATGGTTATCTACTCACCTTTGCTTTAGACCTGTGGTTGTTAACCTGGGGCCCATGGACCACCAGGGGTCTGCAATGTCCTCACAGGGTTCCAAGAAGGCTTGAAAGTTGCTTGGTCCACATCCGCTCTGAAGTGGAGCAGCTATGTGACAGGAGCCAAGGCAAAGATTGGCTGGCTTAGCCTGCACATTGCCATTCAATCCACTCCAGCCACATACTTGCAGGAAGAAGCTGGAGAAAAGTTTCCCCTCCCTCTCCAGTGCCTCTGAGGAAAGGTCTAATGGATGGTGTAATTGTACTGTTGTTGTTGTTATTTGGTGGTGGTGGTGGTGTTTTAAATCTTGAGTTAAGTCTTGGAGTCTGCAGCAATAAAAGATATTTAAAAGTGATCCCTGGTAAAGAAAAGGTTAAGAACCATTGCTTTACGCAATATCTTTCCTCCCACATTTGTTCCCCAACAACACTATAGTTAAAACTCAACTTGTCACCTCATCACCATACCCACAAGTTTTGCATTTCTATTGCTTTTTCCACTTACAAGCTGCTCATTCATAGGCTCCTAGGCACTTCATTCCATGCATCTGATGAAGTAGATTTAAGTCTATGAAAGCATATGCTACCACCTTCTTTCTCTCAGTCTTGAAGATCCTCACAGTGCTATAAGATCTCTTTGTGTACAAACACTGACTAACTGTGTGCTTTGCTTACCACCATCCAGACAACACTAGGGCTGGCATCCTGTCAGTGACTGATGGATGCCTAAGTTTGGCTATTGAAGCAGATGAACATTTTTGTCTAATGCATAAATCAGAGGTGGACAACAGCATCAAAGCTGGGGCCATTCTTTCCCTCCCAGACCTCCCCATTGGCTGTATCCCTCTATTTTCCTCTACAGTCCCTCTCAACAAGACTTCCTGTTGCCATTTTGAGAGGGACTGTGAGGATAACAGGGGTGTTTGAGGGTAGCATGGGGTACTGGGATGCTCATATGGGATGGGTTGGGAATGTTTTCACATGCCTCCTCATGCTTGGGAGGGCTTTCTCTGAAGCTGGGGTGAAATGACTGCCCCAAAATAATATTTTTTTAAAAAGGGGGGGGTTGGTGCTTGGGAGGACTGGTGGGGGCCTCCAGGGGCCACATGGAGCCCATGGGCCACAATTTGTCCACACCAGGCACAAGTCCATATCCTGTTGAAGGTTCTGAAAGTAGAATCACATAGTCGATTCCATTGAGCAAGTGGTGACAATGTGTATTACTTGCAAAGATCCGCCTTGTGCCTTATACATGGCACATGCAGATGTGCATTGCACATTGCCATCATGCGTTTCACATTTCTTTGCATGCCCATTTGTGCAATGTTGCAGTTCACTCTCATGCACAATTGCTATGTAACACTGTGAGTGTAACACATCTCCTTGATGTAAGATCTTGGCGCTCATTTCTTCCAAGTGCTGCTTCTCTTTGTATTTGGGAGTCTGCCCCCCCTTTCTTTTTTTACCCCAAAGTGAACTCAATTCCTGGGGATGAAAAGCAGATTACTTAATTAAGAAGGCCAGCAAAGTGTTTGGGTGACAATCTGTATATCTCTGGTGCAGCTTTGTTGGGGGGGGGTGTTGGTTGTTCCGAGGGACAGAGCGCACATGTGGTATCATTTTCCCCTTTTATTCGGAACACACAGCTCTAAATAAGTAACAGCTCTTGTAAGGCCCTCTGGGGCACCCTCGATAGAAAGAAAACTGCTCTCTTTAGAAAAAGTGGCTGGGGGAGGAGACAAAAGGGGAAATGGGAAAAGAACAAGCTTGAAAAAGTCTCTCTGGGAGAGAAGACACTTGACATCCAAACTTTTTCTTCTGCTTCTCCCCACCCAACCCCAAGGCACCTGTGTCAGCTTTTCACCTCACCAGCAGCAATTATCCACTTTTGGAGGTGAAGTGCTTTAAACCTTGGGCCACGTTTAATGGAGCTGAGCACGTATCAGTGGCGGCGGCATGTTATTGCAAACTTCTTGATGGGGCCGCATGGGTGGGGCAGGATGGAGGGGAAGAGAGAACGGTTGAGGTGAGTGGGTGGGTGGGGTGGGGGTGGGGGGAGAGATGTCTTTTTGACACAGTTGAAAAAGAGTTTAGGGATGGGGCAGAGGAGATGACTTGGTTTCTCCTTCCTGACAGCTTCAGACAAAAGAAACCTTTGAGCCACCTGGTCTGCATCTCCTGCACCTGCACCCAAAGAGTGTTTTTTTTGGGGGGGGGGAAGCTTAAAGAGGAGTTTATGCAGAGCTTTGTTCTCCCTTGCCTTGATCCTTTTGTTTGCAGGTATCTGTCTACAACCACCCTGGGTCACTTAATAGCCCTTTAGAAAAAGAGAGAAAGAGGAAAGCCAAGGGGATTCACCATGGCTTCTTCCCCCTCCTTCTCCTTCCTCCCAGACCTGCCAACCTGGATGAACAACCCTTTCTGTAGCATTACATGGATTTATCTTAAAGGGTCAGAGGAGGTGAAGCACTGAGGTGGACAACAGAAGAGAGATGGGAACGAATGGATCTGGATTGCTTCTTCGGCCCTGGTTGAGGGGATTCTCTTGATGTTCACCATTGGCTGAAACAGTGGCCCTCAACTTGTACAAAATCAGACAGATCTAGTTTTGCAACATGGGCTGCTGACAGACTGCAGACATAATGCAGTTTGACTCCACTTTAACTGTGGACTTGTCTATATTTGGATTGCTCCCTCTCTCTGGCTTTTCTCGCAAACGAAGATTCAGAAAGGACACATCCCGCGCTTTCTGCAAGCGCGCTGATGACTAAAAAGGCCAATCCGAGATAAACAAGTCCGGTTGCAAAAAGCACAGCAGAAGGTCTCCTTGGGTGATGTTTTTGGGTTGTGATTCTTTCTGCATTGCTGTTTCTCTTCAAGACTTGTTCGGCGTGAGTTCTCAAATAAGGCTGCAGCATTGTGGATAGTGCATCTCCATGCCTCCCGATGTGAGGCCAGGGCGGACCACTGTTGGTGATCAATTTGGCCAAGCCTGAGATGTTGTTTCAGGGAGTCTTTGTATCGCTTTTTTGGAGCACCCCTCTTACTCTGACCCGTGGCGAGTTCACCGTAAAGTAGTATTTTTGGGAGGCGATGATCCTCCATCCTGCCATCTGAGGGCTCACACTAAGACTAAGGATTGCTCCACAGTAATGGCAATTCACAGCAGCTCCTATTTGTCTTAACAGTTTTTTTGGGCAGATAGCAAGCATGATTGCTGTGAATCAAGATGGTGGCTGTGAGTGAATGACTCGCATTTTTACTTATCTCAAATTGCTGCTGCTGGACAGTATTTGTTTAAACCCTATCCAAGGTGTGAAAGAGCAGTGCCGAAGCTCTCCCGCAAGCTTGTAGCACAGTAAGACATGTCTGAAAAGGTCCTTAGTCTGCATTAATAGAAGCATACTATAATTTCCAATGCAAGGAAAGTAATAGTCCCACTATAGTCTACAATAGTCAGGCCTTATCTGCAAGACTGTATTCAGTTCTTGACACCCCATTTTAGGCAGGATATATGTAGTCATGCTGGAGGAGGTTTAGAGAATGTGTATGGAGAACAAAACCTATGAGGAAAGGTTGAAGGAGCTGGGCATGTTCACCCTGGTGAAAAGAAGACTGAGGTGATCACACTCTTAACTATCTCAAGGGCTGTCAAAAGAGAGGAGGGTGAAGGTTTATTCTCTACTTCCCTGGAGGGTAGGGCCAGGTCTAATGGTTTTAAATTGCAGGAGAATAGATTTTGATTGAACATTAAAATAAACTTTTTGACAGTAAGAGCAATTTGGCAGTGGAACCAATTGCCTAGAGAGGTGGCGGGGTCTGCTTTTCTGGACATCTTCAGAAAGAAGCTGGACAGCTCCCTGCTGGGATGCTCTAGCAGGATTTCCTGCACCAGGTTGGACCCGATGGCCCATGGGCCCCTTTCCAACTCTATGGTTCTATGCTACATCACAGATTCCTAGATTCTTCCATAGAAACTGAATCACTGATAATCCAAAACGCCAGTCTACTGGACCTATTAGTCTGTGAGAACAAGAATAATTGTTTCCTTTATTTATATCCCATGTTCTTCTCCATAATCAGAAGTCAGGGTAGCTTAAGACATACTGACTCATGGTGTCTGGGAACTGTGTTCCCCTCCTGACCCCCCAACCCCCAAAAAGACTTTTCCAGGCTTAGGCACCATTTCCTCATGCATTTCCCCAAATAAATAAATAAATAAATATCAGCACTTCTCCCAAGTGTGGTGGGGGTAGGTTTATGGAAACTCTCAACTTCATGAACTAAGCAGACTGTAATCATTTCTATTTTCAAACTTTAGCAGATAAATACAACCCATGCCTTCCTCCCATACACCATGAAGAGATCAACAACTAAGCAACTGGCCCCAAAGGAGATGGCTTTGGCCAACTCCGCATGGCAGAGATATCAGAAACACAGATGAATTTCTCACTAAGGCCGCCATCAAATTGGCAAGGATGCTGAAAGCATCAGTGAGACATTCAGAAAGAATCTGCAACATCTTCCTGGCTTTTAAGAGACTTTTTCCTGTTTTAAAACTAACCAGCTGCCTATCAGTTGTGCAACTCCCTCACATGCTATAGGTCAAGGCTGAAGACGGTGAGTATGGGCCAGGATGTACTTAGCTGAGTAGTGGTGTGAACCATGTGCCAGAGAGATCCAGCTGCAGAGTGTGAGAATACTACAGAGCTTGGAAATGCAGACCATAATCCTGTGGCTGTCTTATGTATGTGTAAATTCCCCTATGGAAGCAGTTTTTGTCTGATACAGAACATCCACATTCAGTTCAAGGTTGCAGGAGAGGAGTTGTACATGAAGGTCTGTTGCACACAAATGTGCATTGTACTAGTTTGTACATTCTGTATGCCTGCAAGTGACACATGGCTGTGTGTTGTGCATTACCTGTGGTTGTATGTGCACACTGGGTGCCCTGGTTCAGTTTCTGAGTTTCGCCATTCAACACAAAGGTTGCATAGCTTAGTTCATATGTGGCTTTGCAGGCAGAGAGTTACCCTATACAACTCCAGTATAAGATCTTGGCCTACACTGTTTCAATCTATTGTTCCCAGAGTCCCCCTGCCAGCCTAGCTAATGGGAAACTAATTTCTCCAAGCTCTGAAGTTAATAAATAAATAAATAAAATAAATAAAATAAAAAATCTGGTGTTACCCGAATTACTAACTGGATTTCTTCAGCATGAACTTTTATAGATATTAATCCCCTTCTCCAGATGCACTGAACTTCAGAAATGAATCTGTTTGGAAATCATTTTGATGTTGGCTTGGAAGTAACAAGAGGAAGGCCAGGTTTTATAGACTTACTTGGGACGTAAAGGCCACAGTGGAGCTGAGGAATGAGAGGACCTCCCCCTGTGAGGGCTTCATGTGTTTGCTTTCTTCTGCCCTTCTTGAGCTTCAGTATTAAATACCATCTCTCCTCTATCTGAAGTATTGGTAACCGTGGTTTTATTTAACTGTGGTCGGGAGAAGTTGACCTCAGAGTCATGCTGGAGGACCTCCAGATACTTAGAAAGGAATCCTCTCTAGGCATTTTCTAGACCTCCAGAGCAATTCTATGGTATTCTATAGCAGTTCGCTATTATAAATGGTAAGTCTGGGAAAATATCCCTCACAGATATGGGGGCAATCTGTGTAAGAATTTCTACTATTAACCCCCAAATTAGAGCATGCACACATTGTAGTAGCTTTGAGTTCCTGTTGCATTTTGTGTTGTAGCTGGTTTTATGGCAGCCACTCTGGATGTACAGTGTATTGAAAGATGGAGTATAAATGCATAAAAGAAAATAGATTAGGAGGAGAAATTTGAAAGCATCTCCTGTGTGGTAGAGTTCCTGCCTTGCACCCAGATGGTTGCAAGTGTTCACTTGTCGGGAGGCGGGTATTTGGAATCATCAACAATGACAATCTTCCATGAAGACGTTTCTTAGAGAATTACGTGTGTGTGTATATGTGTGTGTGTGTCATGCGGGGAGGGGGGAGATATGGGAGATTATCGGACAAGGACAAAAATAACGTCCCCATCTCGCTATCTCCTCTACCACCACCCTCCCATCCCCCTCCCAGCATGAGAACGAAAAGTTTTCAGACCTACCTTTGCTGCATGCTCCCCCTCCCCTTGGCAGCCACGGAATGAATACACCTCACATGGAACTGTATTCATTTCCTTATTTGAAATCCGAGGCCGTTCTCGCGAGAGAATGAGCGTGCAGGAAATTCAAAAATAAAAAGAGAATGAAAGCTTTTTAAATGACAGCAAGCACAAAAACACACTTAAGAAACCCCAAGTAACCTGGGGAGGGAACAAGAAAGGGTGCAACTTACCTCAATGTCCCGATCGCATCTGGAAGTGTTCGGCAGGGACCTCCCACCGTGGCTGGCATCGTGCCATCATAACGGGGCATCTTTTCACACATCCTTTGTTCCATTACAGAAACGGAACGATGGGTCGATTCATGGTTTAAGCCATGAATAAAACGGAGGGAGGGGGCCAGAAGAGGCACGGGGGCATAATGCCACAGGGACAACGACATCTGATATTCAAGCCCTTTGGCGATGTCCAGTTGTCCCTGTGGTGGGATATTTAGCATGTCTGATAAACTCCGTAGTCTAGTACCACAAGCTGCCTAAGAAAGAATGAAGAAGTGTGTGGAAGGAAATGAAGTCAATCCTGACGGTATGCTTTACAGCTAAGAGTGAAGCAAGAAAGCCTGCAAGACAAAGAGAGAACAGAAAAGGGAACCCTCAATACCTGTCTTTTGGAGATGATCAGATGCAGGGGGAATTCGCAAAAAAACACATTCCCAACCACGTCAGAAGATCGATAGAAGAACAGGAAGGGCAACCTTCCCAGATGCCTGCATCCTTCTGCTATTCTGGCGGTGTAGTGCTGCCACAGACAAGGCTTCCCTTTTCCACTGATAGGGAGAAGATCCTAATCAAAAGGGATACCTTACTGATGACCACGCTACTGACGCCTTACTCACACCTGGAGGGTGATGACATCTGGTAAGGTCACCCCTTTCTGTTCTTCTAGTGATCTTTAGATATGGTTTTTGCCACACCTGATAATCTCCTTTATCTCTACTGCCCCCTGGGGGTACTGTGGTTATCTGTGAAAGCACAGAGCCACATTTCTCCACTTTAATCACCAGACTGATCCCCATCCAAGGGCCCTTGTGGTGCAAGGTGGTATTATAGTTCGCCCTGTAGATTCTGAGGAATCTAGTACAGAGGAGTCACGCCTTGAAGGGCCTCCAGCTTCAAATGACGGCTCCCTCCAGGAACCTGAGCAGCTAGTGAGAGACCCAGCAGATGAGGAACTTCAACGAAATGGGCCTCCACCTCCGCCAGAATTGAGGGAGTAGACGCTCCCATCCCTTGAAGCAGGTTGACCAGAACAGGAGCTGCATCAAAGGAGGCAACACCTCTTGCAGGGGCTTAAAAGAGAAACACTGACCAGTCAACCACATGGCATCTCAAGGCCAGGCAGCTATATACCTCCCAGCATCTGCTGGGAATTCTTGAAGTTTATAACTGTTCATAGTACCAGGATTTCTTTACTCTTTGTGCTCATGGATTTATTGTGGATTCTTAGGATGCATCTACACTGTAGAAATAATGCCACTTGACACCACTTTTAGAATAATAAAATCATAGAATCATAGAGTTGGAGGAGACCACAAGGGCCATCCAGTCCAACCCCCACCATGCAGGAATACATAATCAAATCACTCCCGACAGATGGCCATCCAGCCTGTGTTTAAAAACCTCCAAAGAAGGAGACTCCAGCACACTCCTAGGCAGCACATTCCACTGTTGAAGAGCTCCTAGTGTCAGGAAGCTCTTCCTAATGTTTAGGTGGAATCTCTTTTCCTGGAGTTTGAGTCCATTGTTCCATGTCCTAGTCTCTGGAGCAGCAGAAAACAAGCTTGCTCCATCCTCAGTATGACATCCCTTCAAAAATTTAAACATGGCTATCATGCCACCTCTCAACCTTCTCTTCTCCAGATTAAACAAGCCCAGCTCCCTAAACTGCTCCTCATAGGGCATGGCTTCCAAACCTCCCACCATCCTGGTCACCATCCTCTGGACACATTCCAGCTTGTTGACATCCTTCTTCAATTGTGGTGCCCATAACTGGGCACAGTATTCCAGGTAAGGTCTGACCAAAACAGAAGAGAGTGGCACTATTACTTCCCTTGTTCAGCTTGTGGTCCACTAAGCCTCCTAGATCCCTTTTGCATGTACTTCCATCAAGCCAGGTGTCCCCCATCCTATATCTGTGCATTTTATTTTTACTGCCCAAGTATAGTATCCATGGCCTGGGGGCCAGACTCCAGCTTGGGGGCAGGCAGAGGCTAGCTGCATCGTTCTGAAGTGCCCCACTCACCCACACTGCAGACCTCTGTTTAAAGTGGATTCTTGCTTGAATTTAAAGTAGGTTCTGAAGGTCAATACCATAGGTCATTCATAATTGTGTTCACATAATTATGAATATGATGTAGGACCTTGTCTCAGGTTCATAAATAGGAGATGCATGGTTTCCTCATGGACTGCTCTTTAAAAAATGGGTGTGCCACAACATTTGATTATCCAGATGCACAATCTGTACTCAAGAGAAGAGGCTACTATGAAGACAGACTAAGAAGACATGGAATGGTATCCATTTGGGAAGGGGGTCAGGCAAGGCTGCATTTTATCACCCTATCTGTTTAATTTGTAGATTGCACATACCTTATGTAAAGCAGGATTAGACTCAGAGGAAGGAGGTATGAAAACTTGAGGAAGGAAGATTTAAGATATGCAGAGGACACCATAGTACTAGCAGAAAAGGGCAAAGACTTGGAACAATTACTGATGAAAGTCAAGGAAGAAAGTACAAAGGCAGGTTTTCAGCTGAAGCATAAGAAAACAAAAATAACTCCCAGTACTGCTTGTGGTAGTGATGTCCACCATTTAACTATTTGCTGTGTGAAAAAGTCCTTCTTTTTCACTGCCCTGAATCTCCCATCCAATGATGGAGTGGAAAATTTCGAAGTACAGGCTGTCATCGTGAGGAATGTGCTCAAGGAGAGTCCCCAAAGACAGATTTTTTTAAAAAAAATCTTGGTGCTAGAGTTTTAATTTCCAAGTCCTTCTGATGAGCAGGAGCAGGTTTTTGTTTTGTTTTTGTTTCTCCGTGAAGCTAACAGATCTTTCCCACTCAAAGCCAAACTACCCCCAAATGTAGCCCCCCCCCAGTTTATGCGAGATCGGTGCCTGCAGTTTTATGTACGGTACCTATGGTTTGAGGGAAAAGGTCTTTCTAGGCATTTGAAGAACCATAGAGTCATGTTGGAGGTGGTCTCTCTAGGCATTGGGCAGTCTTCCAGTATGACTCTATGGTCAGCTTTTGCCAGAAGTTGACTATAGAGTCATGCCAGATGCCTAGAGAGGTGTCCTCTCTAGGCATTTTCTAGGCCCTCCAATGAAATTCTATGGTTTTCTGTGACAATTCACTATTATATGCAGTTTTGTGTATCTATGGAAAGTCTGGGACTGTATCCCCATGGATATGATGGGGGGGGGCAACCTGAATTTTGGATTTCAACAGGGATAGTACATATCAACATGTTTTTGTTAGGAGATTCTATTCCCCTCTCCATTACAGTGGGGATTGCAGCTCAACTGTGAGGGAACAGGGGGTTCCGATGGTAGTGGCAGTAGCAGATGATATCATAATCCCTGCTCCCCAGAAAGTCCAGGGGCTTTGGCCCTGCAAGCCCTAATTTCCCCACACCAGTGCTCCAACCATTTAGCTTTAGTATTACCAAGAATGTTAGGAGAGTCTTACCAAAAAGGTACCTAATGAAATAGTCAACCATCTGCATATGCCACATTCAATAGCTATGGCTACTTCCAGCAAGGAGAAAAACACACACATTGTACATCCCTTCCATGTCACTATTAAAGATAAATAACTAACTAAAAAATAAGATGAAGAACCTGGTCAGGAAAAAGAACATGGCAATTTTAATGCAGAACCATAAACACGATGGGTGCATCTACACTGTAGAAGTAATGCCGTTTGACACCACTGTAAGTGCTGTAGTTCCAGCCTATGGAATCCTGGGATTGGTAATTTTACAAGGTCCTTAGCCTTCTCTGCCCAAGAGTGTTGGTGTCTCACCAAACTACAAATCCCAGGATTCTGTAGGATGGAGCGATGGCAGTTAAAGTGGTATCAAATGGCATTATTTCTACAGTGCAGATGCACTCTATGGTTGAACTGAGGGGGATTTAAACCCAGACTTTTAAAAACGAAGTTTGGTGAATTCTTCTTCATTGGGTGTCTTTAAGCAGAGGCTAGATGACCATCTTTTGAGAAGGCTTTAGTTATGTATCCCTGCACAGCTGAGGATTGGACTAGATGACTCTCACAGTCCCTTCCCGCTCAATGATTCTATGATCATGAAAGTTTCTTTAGCAGCATCTCCAAGGGAAGTCCCAAAATACAAATGACTGTGTTGGTCTATATACCGGTATGTAAAAAGCCATTTCTATGAACTTTTGTATCCACCACCAGCAGCCAAATGCTCTTGCCCACTCAAGACCAAGCCTTCCCAAAATATTTTGGATTACATCTAGAATCGCTCATCACAAGTCATTGCCCAAGATCCTACACCAGCCATTGTATTTGCTTCTGCAGGCAGGCAAATGTGTCTGTTTTGCTTTTCCTGATATTTGATTACACAAAAACCCACTCTTGCTCTTATGTTGATGAAGAAATTTGCAAACGTTGTGAAATTTCATAATATTTATTTATTTATGTATGTATTTATTTATTAAATAAACCAGTGGTTCTTAACCTGTAGTCCAGGGACCCCCAGGAGTCCATGATGTCCTCACAGGAGGTCCGCAAAGGTTTGAAGGCTGCTTGGCCCACTCCCTCCCTGCAGGGGAGTGGTCACATGGCAGGAGCCAAGGCAAAGGCTGGCTGGCTAGCTTGGCCTGCACATTGCCATTCAGTCCACTCCAGCCACAAACTTGCAGGAAAAAGCAGAAGAAAAGTCTCCCCTCCCCCTCCAGTTTCTTCTGAAGGAAGGCTTAATGGATAGTGTAATTATATTATTGTTATTATCAGGTATTATCAGGTATTATTATTCTCTCTGGCTTTTCTTCGCAAACGAAGATTCAGGAAGGACTCATCCTGCGCTTTCTCCAAGCACGCTGATGACTAAAAAGGCCAATCCGAGATAGACAAGTCCGGTTGCAGAAAGCACAGCAGAGGGTCTCCTTGGGTGATGTTTCTGGGTTGTGATTCTTTCTGCGTTGTCATTTCTCTTCAAGACTTGTTCGTCGTGAGTTCTCAAATAAGGCTGCAGCATTGTGGATAGTGCGTCTCCATGCCTCCCGATGTGAGGCCAGGGCGGACCATTGTTGGTGATCAATTTGGCCGTGCCTGAGACGTTGTTTCAGGGAGTCCTTGTATCGCTTTTTTGGAGCGCCCCTCTTACTCTGACCCGTGGCAAGTTCACCGTAGAGTAGTATTTTGGGGAGGCGATGGTCCTCCATCCTAGAAATGTGCCCTGCACATCACAGCTGTGTTCTCAATATCATGGTCTCAATGAGTAAAATGAGTACCCAGTAAATTGAGTACCCGACTTGTGGGGGGCAATTAGCTAACACACATTGGAAACTGCTTAATGCAGTGTAGATGTGTAAATAGCTATTGCTTAAAACAATTTGTAAGCTGCTCTGATAGCCTTGTGGCTGAAGAGCGGGGTATAAATAAATAAACAAATAAATAAATAAGAGAAGGTTAGGAATCAGTGAAATAAGCAAATGAAGTTCTCATTGGAGAAACAAACAAAACATAACTAGCTCCCTCCTGTCCTGTCTGGATAGAGCAGTGGAAACAGGCCCAAATGGCCTGCAATGTGTTCTTCTCCCCAACAGGTGGTAGTAGCTCCCACTCCGCTCCCCTCCCCGCCTGTCATTCTGACTGATCACAAGAAGAGGTGCACCAAGAACCAGCTGCTGGGGGAATGAGAAGAGTGGGAGCTGCTGCCACCTTCTGGGCAAAGGAGGGCATTGTAAGCAGCTTTTGCCTGCTGCAATGCTGTTTTTTTCTGGGAGTGTGAAGGGAAGAAATGGACACAGAGGGTATTATCACACCAGTGCCCCAAAATGCTCTAATTCCATGAATTAAGCTTGCAGGAACATCGTGGCATTATTACACTTGTTATCGCACGTAGCTGTAATCACGCGAAAGAAACGCCATGGAATTATTGCATGAAGACAACTAGCACTTCAAGAACAGGAATTTACTTCCGCGATTTGGTATGGGAGAGATTTCGGTGGTTGTCATGAGAAGACGCAAGTGTGCTTAAAACTCCAAAAGCCTTAACTTACTTAATTAAGAAAGTACATGAACACACAAGCACTGAAACACACCTTAAAATGTGCAAACTAAGGGGACAGTTCATAAAAAGAGTGCCCTGTGTTTCGTTTTCTAGTTCTCACCCAGATGTTTTCTCACTGAGGATTCACGCTATCATCTCACTATTATAATGGGCGTGGTTTCTCACGCAGTCAGTTGCACAAAAAGAGTGATATTGACAATCTATTGGCAGCTTGTCCCATGAATGAGAAAGAATGCCTTTTTCGTGGCTGGAGCACAGAGTCATAACGTGAAGATGACAACGTTGTGTGATAGTGGGGCCCATTGGCGCTACCCTGATGTCATAATTCCACAATTTTTGTCACGTCTGATAATTTTCTGAGATTATCAGTGAACTGCTGAAATGGACACTGAGGAGATTATCAGATGAGCGTCTAAAAACATTTTTGTCCCATTTTATTTTAAAGCATAAGTATCCTGGCATAACACTTCTTATCACACGCTGCTGTAATCACAAGAAAGATCCGCCCCAGAATTTTGGCTCCATGAATATTCGTGATACTTACTTCCACAATTTAGCACTGGTGAGACTTTGGTAGTTCTCATGAGAAGACGTGAGCCTGCTTAACCTCTCTCTCTCTCTCTGGCTTTTCTTCGCAAATGAAGATTCAGGAAGGACTCATCCCACGCTTTCTGCAAGCGCGCTGATGACTAAAAAGGCCAATCCGTGATAAACAAGTCCAGTTGCAAAAAGCACAGCAGAAGGTCTCCTTGGGTGATGTTTTTGGGTTGTGATTCTTTCTGCGTTGTCGTTTCTCTTCAAGACTTGTTCGGCGTGAGTTCTCAAATAAGGCTGCAGCATTGTGGATAGTGCGTCTCCATGCCTCCCGATGTGAGGCCAGGGCGGACCACTGTTGGTGATCAATTTGGCCGAGCCTGAGATGTTGTTTCAGGGAGTCTTTGTATCGCTTTTTGGGAGCGCCCCTCTTACGCTGACCCGTGGCGAGTTCACTGTAGAGTAGTATTTTTGGGAGGCGATGGTCCTCCATCCTAGAAACGTGCCCTGCCCAGCCCAGCTGTGTTCTCAATATCATGGCCTCAATGTTTAAAGAAAAGTCTAAAAACACCTAAATTAACAAACAAAACAAACACACAAGCACTGAAACACAGTTAAAAACTTGCCTGTAAAATGGGGAGGTTCATAAAAAAGAGCATCCCATACCTAGTTTTTGTTGTTCTCACCCAGAAGTGTTCTGGCGGGGACCACCCATTGACGCTGAAATCACTCCTGTAGAATGGGATGCGGTTTCACACACAAGCACTACCGTGAAAAAAAAAACCACCATGGGATATCTATTAGCAGCTTGGTCCGCTAATAAAAAAACCCTGCCTTTTTCACAGCAGCAGAACATGAGGACAATGCTGTGCGGTAGGGGAGCCCTTTTGCTGTATTCTGTCATCATAACCATGCCATATTTGCTGCATCTGATAATCTCCTGAGCTGTGCTGCTGCTTGGGTGGCCAATGAGGGAGTTATTCTCTTGTGGTCAGCCTGTTTTGCAGGGATGGTCTGAAGATAAAATGCCACTTTGGGCTCCTGAAAGGAAATAAATATCTCTTACTTGGCTCACTCAGTTTTCTTCTTCCTCCCACTGTTAATTTACCCACCACCCTGTTTTTATACTGATAGGACACATCACCCCCACCCCTAGTCCATTCAAGGTTGGTTCTCCTATCCAAAAGCTGTTTCCCCTTTCCTTCACAGAGCCTGCATTAGTTTTCAGCATTCTATGAATCACAGGACTCTGCATCCTATTGGTGTCTTATACCAGCATAGGTCCCCCTATAGAAGTGGTTAGACATTTGGGTCTGATATGGAACTTCATTTCAAAGTTGTAGAAGCAGAGTTGCACATGCAGTGCCACTGCACTCGCAGCAGCACATGTGCAGGAGATGCACATGTGGTTACGGATTCAGGCTGGGCATTTAGTTGTGCAATGTTGCTATCCAAACACACAGCACAATGGATGTGTAAATCCACATGCAGAGATTAGGAAGAACATTAGGAAAAACTTCCTGATGGTAAGGGCTGTTGGGCAGTGGAATGCACTGCCTGGAAGTGTGGTGGAGTCTCCATCTTTGGAGGTTTTTAAACAGAGTCTGGATGGCCATCTGTTGGGAGTGCTTTGATTGTGCAATCCTGCATGGCAGAATGGGGTTGGACTGGGTGGCCCTTGTGATCTCTTCCAACTCTATGATTCTGTGGTTTATCCTACACAACCCTGATGTAAGACTTCTGCCACAATCTTCCTTTGGAGCAACTGGAGTGGTTGTGAACATTCTGTGACATGGCTGAATGCTTGGCTAATGAGAACCCCTTCTTACCCTCTTATAGAGAAGGTTTCAGGTACATAATACCTTCTTCCCCAAACATTGCATTTTCTCCCTTCTTTTCAGAAGCAGCTTTTTTAAAAATTACTTTTGGCCAGGTTTGGATGAATGCACATATATGTGTATGCACGGTCTCTCTCTCTCTCTCACACACACACATACATGAACTTGCCACATCCCCAGAGGTCTGTGGCGCATGACATCAATATCGGGTGGAGAGCATACCCTGGGACAAACTAATCTCCATGCAGTGTATAGAAAGAATCACTGCTTCACCCGTTTTCGGTGTTTGAGTAATAAAAGCGCATTAATAATAGACTCCTCATGTTGAGATCACTCTCTTTTTAACCTCTGGTTGCCAAGGCGGGTTCTAAAATAAGCCCAGCTGTGGCTGCAAAGTCCATTTACTTTGGGCTGGTTTGCATTTCGCCAAGCCCGCGTTCCCTCTCCTCCTCCTTCAGCCCCACCAGCCGTCCTCTTGCCTTGGGTTCAGCGCTTTGTTTGTCAGCATCCTTGTCACGACAGACGGTGCCAGAATCCAGCTGTTCTTTCTTTCTCCAACCCCCCCTCTGCAAAAACAAACAAAAAAAACCCTTCTGGGAGAGAGCAAGGGAGGCCTGGTTACATCTCGTTCTCGTAAATACAGGGGGGAAATCCAGTTCAAGCAAGTCTTTGAGCCTGGGCTGTCACACAACGCCCATGGCAAGTGTGTCATTGGAAACAGGCAACCCAGCCAGGGGTGCCGGTGCAGGAAGGGGAGGGGGGAGAGTTAGAGGAGCAAACAGTGTTCTCCTCATAATGGCCCTCAGAAAGGCCCTCCGCTGCAGGAGAGCAACACAGCGTGTGTGGAGTCTATCCAAAGCTATTTCCCCATTGCTTACATCTGTGTTTGAGGCAGGCTGAGAAAAAGCATCAAGAGAAGCCAAGGTTAAGGAGTCACAGAATCATAGAGTTGGAAGAGACCACCAGGGCCATCTAGTCCAGCCCCATTCCGTCATGCAGGAACACACAATCAAAGCACTCCCGATAGATGGCCATCCAACCTCATAGAATCATAGAATCATAGAGTTCGAAGAGACCACCAGGGCCATCTAGTCCAACCCCCTGCTATGCAGGAATACCCAATCAAAGCACTCCTGACAGATGGCCTCTGTTTAAAAACCTCCAAAGAAGGAGACTCTGCCACAATCCAAGGCAATGCACTCCACTGTCAAAAAGCTCTTACCATCAGGAAGTTCTTCCTCATGTTTAGGTGAAATCTCTTTTCCTGTAGTTTCAGTGCATTGCCCCATGTCCTGTCTCTGCAGCAGCAGAAAACAAGCTTGCTCCATCCTCAGTATGACATCCCTTCAAACATTTAAACATGGCTATCATATCCTCTCTTAACCTTCTCTTCTCCAGGCTAAACATGCCCAGCTCCCGAAGCCACTTCTCATAGGGCATCATGGCTTCCAGACCTTCCACCATTTTAATCGCACTCCTCTGGACATGCTCCAGCTTGTCAACTTCATTCTTGAATTGTGGTGCCCAGAACTGGACAAAGTGTGGTGTAGTGGTTTGAGGGATGGGCTACAACTCTAGAGACCAGGGTTTGCATCCACACTCAGCCATGAAAACCCAATGGGTGACCTTGGGCAAGTCACACTATCTCAGCCTCAGAGGAAGGCAATGGCACCCCGCTGAGCAAATCAGAAAGTCATAGCATTGGAAGAGAGCACAAGGACCATCCAGTCCAACCCCATTCTGCCATGCAGGAATACACAATCAAATCATTCCCAACAGATGGCCATTCAGCCTCTGTTTAGAAACCTCCAAAGAAAGAAACTCCACCACATTCCCAGGCGGCAGCATACACCACTGTCAAACAACTCTTGCCAAGAAAACTTCATGATAGGTTCTCCTTGTTGCTGTGTGCCTTCATGTTTTGCAAGACCTGAAGTAGTTGGTGACCTGGGGTCTTGGAGGTCTCTCATTATAGTACAGTATTATTGTCACTGTTATGCACCTTCAAGTCATTTTCAACTTATGGCAACCCTAAGGGAAACCTATCGCTGAGTTTTCTTGGCACAATTTGTCAGAGTGGGTTTGCCTTTGCCCTCCTCTGAAGGTTCACCTTAGAGTTGCTGTAAGTTGGAAATGACTTGAAGATGCACAACAAACCAGCAACCACCTGTGTAGTGGTTTGAGTGTTGGCCTAGAGCAGATCTAGATCTAGATCTCTGACAGTATATCCACTCTATAGAATTACTGCAGTTTGCCACCACTTTAACTGCCATGGCTCCATCTTACAAAATCCTGGGATTTGTAGTTTGGTGAGGCACAAGCACTCTTTGACAGAGAAGGCTAAAGACCTTGTAAAACTGCAAATCCCAGGATTCCATGGCGTGGTGGTATGGCACTTAACTGCTAGAACACTGCGGTATGGATACACCCTGGGAGGCCAGGGTTCAAATCCTTGCTCAGCCATAGAAACCCATGGAAACTTGCACTCTCTCAGCCTTAGAGGAAGGCAACAGCAAACCTCCTCAAAAGAAATCTTGGCAAAAAAAACCCCAAAACACACCATAATAAGGTCACCTTACGGTTGCTATAAGTTGGAAATGGCTTGAAGGCATATAACAAGGACAACAACAGAGCTTGGCGGTTTCTGAGTCCTAGTCCAAAAGACCAGGCTTTGAATCTCAGCTCAATCATGGAAGCCCACTGGGTGATCCTGGAAAAGTTGCATTTTCTCAGCCTCAGAGGAAGGCAATGGAAAACCTGCTTGAATCAATTTTGCCAAGACCTTCTCTTACCTCCTAGGAAAAGGTCACCATAAGTTGGGATCAATGGGAAGGAGCACAAAAAAAACAAAACAGTGATGTAGAAGTTCAGGAGGCTAGGGGCTGGTTTCCCCTCCCTATTTGCTGTGTCCCACGCCAAATGAAACTGGGAGCTGTGGGAAGGCAACTTCAGCCCACCACCCAAACAATACATCAGTACTAGCCAGTGTGGTCTAGTAGTTTGAGCACTAGACTGTGGATTTTATCACACATGTCTTGAATGCAATAGCATTAGTTAAGGGAATGGTAACATATCAGTTTGGGAACGTTCCTTATGTGAACCCTCTTGAATGGCACAATTGTGCTGCTTTGGTAGTCTATAGTCATGCAATCTGTCTTCTGCTCTGGCGCCATAACTCCACCTTTCTGACCAATGCTCTACCCAGCATGCCTTTCGGTATCAAAAAGAAAAGAAAAAAATAGAAAATAAAAGGAAACAGAGCCTTCTTTGGAAAAGCAAGGGAGAGGGAGAGAGGAGGAGAATCATGCCCATTGAGACCACATGACACCATCTTGCTACTGCAGCGGAAGGGACCTATCGCACAGAAGGCTCTCATGGAAAGGTAGCGAGATTGAAAGCCATTGACTGGTTTCCCCCATCAATGAAAAGGTGGGCTCCAGCAACAAGTTGAACACAAACTGGCAACAGGACAGAGACAATGACGTGTGATAAGGTACAGCCATAGATGTTATTATAAAGCTGCAATCGTGCTGTATAAGTCCCGTGTGACAAAGTCCTATGGCTCTGGAGACCATGGTTCAAATCCCCTCTCAGCCATGGACCCCCCCCCCCACCCGTGGTGACCTTGGGTCAGCCCCACTCTCTCAGTCTCAGAGAAAGGCAAAGGCAACCTCCTCTGAACAAATTTTGCCAAGAAAACCCCATGATAGATTCACTTTAGGATTACCAGCAGACATATCTTGGGTTTCTTCTCTTCAGGGTTTCTTTTCCTCAATTCCTCTCTGCTTCCCTCTTTCTCCTCCTCTCTTTTGCAGAACCAAACAAAACCCAACTGTACAGGGCCCCATTCATTTCTTATTTATAGCACACCATTATGACCGCTTCGCTCTTGGAAATATTTGGCCAACCTTTCAGAGTCAAAATGTGGCCTGCTGTACCGGGGACAGCAAGATGGTTCTGGCAGATAGCAAATGCCTAAGCTTTGTAATTGGATTTCCTAAAGTGTTTAGGAAAAGGAATACATTTGGGGCTTTTTAACTGAAAGGGAATGGGGTGGGGGAAAGAGCAATTGGAGAGGAAACATAATGCACTGTTTGCAGAGCTACAAATGATGTGCGTAAACTCAACTGAGGAAACCACTGGGGTGAGGAGGGAGGATGATGGGTGTTAGAGTTACCAGTTTGGATCATTCCAGCCCCTGAGGTTTCCAGGCCAAACCCTGAAAGATAGGAATGACTCCTGGTGATATAATTAAGCATTATGCATTATGTAGCAACCACAGTTGCTTACAGCTTGTCATTCAAATACCCCCCACCCACCCCCACACACGGGGGGGGGGAGAGGGGGAGGGAGGGAGAGAATATTTTCCTGTTTGGAAAGGAAAACAGAAATTTTAGCTATTCCCAGATCTATGTGAAATGAAGAGATTATTCTTTCTCACTTACTTAGCGGAGAGGAGCTAAGAAAAATTTAATCTAGCTATTTGCTTCTACACAGAAGGTGTATGCAAAGCAGGGTGGAGGGTGAGCTCTGGTGCCACAGAGTTGAAGAGAGAGGGAGGAAGCTAACACACACACAAAACACACACACACACACACACAGAGAGAGAGAATCTTTGCAAGTAGCAGCAGCCAATGAGTTGAACCTTGTAAATTGTAGCCAGTTGCTGCTGTTCCATCTGAATTGGATTTGTACCCATCTCTTTCCTCTCATCTGGAGATGAATCCACAGAACTGGAGAATTTGTACCTTATGTCCTGCCTGGAGATAAGCCATGAAAAGTGGAGACACAGGGACAGGCTCTGAAAGCTGGCAACCCCAATGGATGTAAATCAGGACCTCACAGTTTCAATTCTTGCACATTCATAAAACCAATCAGGGGATTTTGGATCATGCTTTATCCATCAGCTCAACATTGCTCTAAGTCTCCAATGGTGTAGTGGTGTCATGACTTTGAGGGTTCATACATCAGGCCTTTTAATATTCAGGAGTACTGAATCCATTTCCCATACTTCATGCTTCCCTGTTCCCTCCAAGCTTAGTTGTCATCCTCACAGGAGGTGGGCATGAGGCTGAGTTTCCAAGTGACTATGGCCATGATCCTACACCTTTGCATACTGTTATTTTGATACACTAGGGCCCCATTTATACAAGGGGGGGGACAGAGTACCTCACAGTAATGGCATTTCACAGCAGGAGTGCCTTGTCTTAATGGTGGTTTTGCCCCCATAAGCCTCTATAAGCATTGTGTGCTAGATGGTGGACACAAGTGATTTACTTGCGTTTGTACTTTGCTGCTGGCAAACTTTTTAAAAAAGGATGCCCAAGGTACGCTAGCTCACTAGAGCAATTTTTTTGATTGAACAAGAGAGCAAAACAAACAAACAAAAAAAACCCCACCCCATTTGTCGCCTTAGCAATCGCTCGCTAAGGCAAAAATCTAACATGGCGGCAGCGGTGCTTGCCCTGTTAGCAAGCCCCATCCCCCACACTCATCCAGCCAATCAGCTTTGCGCTTCCTCTCCTATGGGAAAGCAATTCCTATCAAATCGCTTGTCCCAACAAGAAGGAATGCACATTCCCCTTGCTGTTTTTAACAAACTACAGGGAAAGCCATGAAGGTTTTCCTGCATTGTTTTGCCATTTGGGACCCCCTCCTTCCAAATACTGTGGATTGATGTGGAATCCCATTTAGACAGGTAAGATTCCCAGAGATTTCCATGAGGGATATTTTCACCATTTAGACAATCCCTAAGGCTGCTGGCACACTGCAGAAGTAATGCAGTTTCACATTGCTTTAACTATCACAGCAGCATCCTGTGGAATCCTAGGATTTGTAGCTCTTGAGCATTTAATTCCATTTATTGCCTTTTATTCCATTGATACACTGCTTTTCTCCCAGTGTGGGAGGGTGTCAGGGGACCCAGAAAGTCAGTGGGCCAAAAGAGGACGAGGAAGGAGTCTGGTTCCGTGGCTGAGAGTTTTTGGAAAGTGCCCTGGTCCACGGTGCGCCTGGTAAACCTCTATGTGATGTTAGGGTTAGTTTTCCAAAGACAAAGGGAGGTGAAAAGTCAAAGTAGATTTTCAGATGCGATTTTCAGCAGTATATATTCCAAAACAGCTTCATTGCTGCTGCGTGGCAGGGGAGCAGTTTTGGATGACACCGTTCCTCTGGCGAACCCCTCCGTGTCACTTCCGTGACAGAATGGAGGAAGCCGCGTCATATTTCATTCACGATTGTTGCCCGTGAGTGAAATATGACGCATCTTCCTCCATTCTGTCACGGAAGTGACACGGAGGGGTTCGCCAGAGGAACGGCGTTGTCCAAAACTGCTCCCCTGCCGCACGGCAGCAATGTAGCTGTTTTGGAATATATACTGCCGAAAATTGCATCTGAAAATCTCCAAAATCTGCAGGATGTAAAAGGCACTGCTTATTATGTGAAGAACATAATTGAAAATTTAGCTCTGAGTGAAAAAGAGAAATTGCCAAACCATTATTGGAAAAAGTTTTGGCTGTGGTTTAGTGAGACAACCCCAGCAATAACATAAAAAGATATTTTAAATAAATATTTTATTACTGTTGTATTTTTGTATTATTTTGTATTATTATTTTTTTATTATTCTTTTATTGATTTTTTTCTTTTCCGAATAGGTATAATTGTAATGTGTAAATATAATGTGATTATAGTGTGTCTAGATTAAGAGGAAAAATATATTAGTGTTAGGATAGATAGTTTTGTTTTTGTATTAGTAAGAAAAGAGGAAAACAATTATTATTTTTGCGTTATTGTTACGGCCTTTTGCGGTCAGGTGTACTTTTCAGTAGAATGGTCTTATTCCAGTAAAAAATTCCTAACCCCCCCCCCCAAATTCCTAAAGTGGCTTTCATCCAGCCTGTGCTTGAAAACCTCCAAAGAAGGAGACTCCACCACACTCCCAGGCAGTGTATTCCATGGCCGAACAGCTCTTACTATCAGAAATTCTTCCTACTATTTTTATTTTTACTTTTTACTTTTGCTGTACGCCTCATCACTCTTTCTTTCTTTCTTTCTGTCTTATTTTATGCACATCCCATCTTTTTCCCAGCACAGGATTCAGGGCAGTGTACAACATTTAAAAGCACAGCACAAAAGCTAATAAAGAAACTAATGTTGATTTTAAAAACACAAGTTAAAAACAGCATTAAACAGACATTTAATACCGTACATAAAATACAAGCACTACATCAGCACCACCAAACCCCATTAAAAGTTCTCTCTGCTGCAACATAGTAAAAACCAAAGCTTCCTTAAACAGAAAGGTCCTAACCTGCTGGCAGAAAGACAGCACGGGGGAGGCCAACCAAGGAAGGGAGTTCTATAACTTGGGAGCAGCCACTGAGAAGGCTCTCTCTTGTGTCCTCACCAGACGTGCCTGGGATGGTGGCTGGACCAAGAAAAAGCCTTCCCCTGAAGACCTTAGAGCATGGACAACCTCATATAGGGAGATGACCGTTTTTTTAAACAGTCAAATAGATCTTGCATTTGAAGAGGATGTCTGTGCTCTAACATCTAATATCCTTTGTTTTAAAACATTTGTTTAAATGCTCAGCTCTTATTTATTTAAATGCTGGAAACATTCATGGCCTCCATGTTAACGCCAAAATGTGATAGCACTTTAAAAATGTTAGATAGTCAGGGTTTTTCTAAAGTTTTGATTATTTACTCAATTAAGCAATTCTTAAGGCACCTCTCTTCACTCATTTCATCCAGTTTACACCAATAATTAAATAATCTGAAAATTAATAAGAAAATTGAAAGCATTCAGAACTATTTCTTACCTTTGATACTAAAAATATCAAGAGCCTACCCAACTCATATAATTAGTTCTGAATTCAGAATAACAACTGTTTCGGACCTGATACATCTCATGGAATTATGTGACAACTGTGGATTAGTTAACTGCAACACTGTACCAAAGAATGTGCAAAGAAACATGAAATGCACACTTGCAATGCATATGGCACATCTGCATGTGCAACGCATGATGGCACCACAATCACAGTAGTGCTGTATGTGCAGCTCTGCTTC
This sequence comes from Gambelia wislizenii, assembly GCA_030847615.1. Taxonomy (NCBI): domain Eukaryota; kingdom Metazoa; phylum Chordata; class Lepidosauria; order Squamata; family Crotaphytidae; genus Gambelia; species Gambelia wislizenii. The sequence goes on along the minus strand of JAUMIR010000001.1, from coordinate 493,330,944 downwards.
CACAACCTTCATAGAATCATAGAGTTGGAAGAGATTGTGAGGGCCATTCAATCTGCTGCATAGAGACATAATGTCATGGCCAAAAATGTACAACAACATGTGTGAGAGAACTTAGGTGTGTTTAAGTTGTCAACAAAATGCCAGTCTCTGTCTGCAATTGCTTGGAGGTAAGCCCCATTGGAATGACATTTGAGTAGACCTGTATACAGTGGCAATGTTAATCCAGAATCTTATCAGTGGCTTATGCGGAGATAACCCCAGTTTATGTCAATGTATGTACTTTTCAAGATGTTGTGGAAAGAGGTAGCCTCAATCCCTCCAAATGGTTTAGATTTCATCTCCCAGAGGCCTGAGCCAGCTTGGTCAATGGAAAGAGATAATGGGAGATGTAGTCCAAAATGCCTGGAGGCCCAAAGATTCCACACATGCATACTCTTCTGTTGTCCCAATTTTGCAGGGATGGTCTCAATTAATCCTCTGTTTAATATTGTTTTATAATCTTGTATATTTTGATTATACAAGAAGCCCTCATCTTTCGATGGTTCATTATCTGGTGACTCACTCATTCAGCGCTTGCAAATGAATGACAAGTTCCATTCATTTGATGAGGAATCCACTCTTTCTACAGTTCTTGCCTCCCAAGGCTTGCTTGGGACTGACCGCACATGCGTGTGCTGCTTGCAAAGCGATCTGAGAAGTTGGGGAAATCACCAACCCAACAGGCAGTCCCAAACAAGCCACCATAATTCCGTCATGTTCCCTACATGGATTCTGCTTTTTTGACCAACTCAAGTTTCTGACACTGCTGCAGTCCCTAACCTGTCGGATATATATGGGGGCTTCCTGTACATGTCAGCTTGCTTTATATTATATTATATTTTTGTATTTTATCTGGATAATTTGTTTTACAATTGTATTGTATAATTTTATATTTGTATTATTCCCTCCCTCTGTGTGTGTGTGGTGTGTGTATATATATGGTTGTACATCTTTAGCAGGACCCACTGGTTTTTCTGTGGTTTTACTTGTAATGCACCAGGTATATTGATGGTACTATATAAATAAAGGATCATAATCATTTCATCGCGCTTTTTCAACTGGTTTGAAAAAGTCCCAGCTTCTCTCTTCTTCTCCAATATTCCTCCTTTGTCCTCAGCTAACTTCATTTGCTCCAAACTGACTTCAAAATGCAAAAGTAGCTAGCACTCAAGTAACTCAGCAGGGAATCTTCCCCTTCCCTTTAGTCTCAAGTAAAAGCAAACTGTGTCATCCCCTCCTAGCTTGCATACCTTGATTTCAGTAAGGCCTTTGACAAGGTTCCCCATGACATTCTTGCAAACAAGCTTGTAGAATGTGGGCTAGACAAGTTAACTGTTCAATGGATTTGTAATTGGTTGACCGGCCGAACCCAAAGGGTGCTCAGCAGTGGCTCCTCTTCGTCTTGGAAAGATGTGACCAGTGGGGTGCCACAGGGTTCTGTCCTGGGCCCAGTGCTATTCAACATCTTTATCAATGACTTAGATGAGGGAATTAGGGGCATACTTATCAAATTTGCAGATGACACCAAATTGGGAGGAGTAGCTAATACCCTAGAGGACAGGATCAAAATTCAGAATGACCTGGATAGACTGGAGAGCTGGGCCAAAGCTAACAAAATGAAATTCAATACGGAGAAATGTAAAGTACTGCATTTAGGGCGGAAAAATGAAATGCATAAATATAGGATGGGAGAGACCTGGCTGAATGAGACTACGTGCGAAAGGGATCTAGGAGTCCTAGTAGACCACAAGTTGAACATGAGCCAACAGTGTGATGCGGCAGCTAAAAAGGCCAATGCAATTTTGGGGTGTATCAATAGAAGTATAGTGTCTAGATCAAGGGAAGTAATAGTGCCACTCTATTCTGCCTTGGTCAGACCTCACTTAGAATACTGTGTCCAGTTCTGGGCACCACAATTCAGAAAGGATATTGACAAATTGGAGCGTGTCCAGAGAAGGGCAACTAAAATGGTGAAAGGTCTGGAAACAATGCCTTATGAGGAGAGACTTAGGGAGCTCGGTATGTTTAGCCTGGAAAAAAGACGGTTTAGAGGCGATATGATAGCCCTGTTTAAGTATTTGAAGGGATGTCACGCTGAGGATGGAGCAGGCTTGTTTTCTGCTGCTCCAGAGACTGGAACACGGAGCAATGGGTGCAAGCTCCAGGAACAGAGATTCCACCTCAACATGAGGAGGAACTTTTTGACAGTAAGAGCTGTTCGGCAGTGGAACACACTCCCTTGGAGCGTGGTGGGGTCTCCTTCCTTGGAGGTCTTTAAACAGAGGCTGGATGGCCATCTGTCGGGGATGCTTTGATTGTGATTTCCTGCGTGTCAGGGGGGTTGGACTGGATGGCCCTCGTGGTCTCTTCCAACTCTGCAATTCTATGATTCTATGATTCTATGTCTTCTTCCTCACTAGTTACTTCTGCCATCTTGCCCACATTTTGACATTGCTTGGCCACACATGTCCTGGTTTTCATCTGTGAAGTGGTGTAGGGTGTGCACATCTGGACTAAATGCTGGTTCTGCAGATTCAAGGAAGGATTTAAAATGGTCACAGGACAGCCACCAATGGCACAAAGCCAGCAGGTGTCTGCGTCTGCAAAGAAGGGGAAAACACGGAGGAATTCTGAAGATGAGCAAGATGAAATTTGGCCATGGGAAGGGAGACACATTTATCTCTTATGATGTTGCTGCTGTTGTGTGCCTTCAAGTCATTTCTGATTTATAGTGACCCAGTGAACCTACCATGGGTTTGTTGTTGTTGTTTTTTTGGCATAATTTGATCAGGGGGGGTTGCCCTTGACTTCCTCTGAGTCTGAGAGAGTGTGACTTGCTCTGGGTCACCCAGTAGGTTTCCATGGTTGAGCAGGGATTTGAACCCTGGCCTCCCAGTGTCCTAGTCCAACATTCAAACCACTACACCATGCTGGCTCTCTTTTGATGTTACTATCAATAAAACATCGGCAGCAGGGTGGAGGGTGCTATTTCATGGGAAACGAAAATTTCAATAAGATGACACCCTCTTCCCACCTGTTGACCTCCGTTTTGGCTCAGTACCATGACAGGCAGGCCATGATGCCATTTCGCCTGTGTGGCCATGTCGTCTTGGAACGAGCGGCAGGAACAGTTAGGCTGATTCTTCCAGGACAACATGTTAAGAAATGAGACATTGCTCAAATGAAAAATCCTTCCTCTAGGAACACCCATCAGACTTGGCCAGCCGCAAACCAAAGCAGTTCTCCTGCAAGAGAACAGGGAAGGCAGCTCAGCTTTGCCTCAAAAAGTGGCAGCGTTCAGGAAATCCACTGACAATTATCTTGGATGAACCTTATATATTCTACTGTATTTTATTTTCATAGAATCATAGAGTTGGGAGAGACCCTGAGGGCCATCCAGTCCAACCCCCTTCTGCCATGCAGGAATACCCAATCAAAGTACTCCCTACAGATGGCCATCCAGACTTTGTTTAAAAACATCCAAAGATGGAGAATCCACCACACTCCCAGGCAGTGTAATCCATGGTTGAACAGCTCTTAACAACAGGAAGTTCTTCCTCATGCTCAGGTGGAATCTCTTTTTATATTTTATAATATCTCCCCTCCCCCTTTCACAGGACCCAAGGTGGCTAACAACAAGAATAGAACAAGATAAGGATGGAAACTTCCTTTTTTTAAAAAAATAAAAACACAAATGAATTACCATATGAAACACCACTGATTTTTGCTGTTGTTGTTATTGCTGTTGTTGTTGTTGTGTGACTTCAAGTAGTTTCTGATTTATGGCGATCCTCAGGTGAACTATTGCAGGATTTTCTGAGGGCTGAGAGTATGTGACTTGCCCAAGGATGTTTATAAAGTGGGAAATCATTTAAAAATATAATAAAGATACAAATACAGCAGACCCCCCCCCCCACAAAAATAGGCTTTAATCACCAAATGCCTATTTGAATAAAGTCTTTGCCTGCTGGTGAAAGGAGAGGAGAGAGGGGACCATCCTAGCCTCCATGGGGAGCAGCCACCGAGAAGACTATCTCCTGTGTCCTCAACAGATGGGTCCATGATGGTGGTGGGACAGAAAGAAAGTCCTCCCCCAGGATCTTAATACTCTGGCAGATTCATATAGGGAGATAGAGACAATCTTTCAGATAGTTTGAAGCTAAGCCGTATAGGGCTTTACAGGGCGTAACCAGCACTTTGAACTGTGTCCAGAAAAGAATCGAAAGTTGGTGGATCTGTTTTTCTAACGGAGTGCTATGTTTCTTGTAATTGGCCCCAGTCAATGTTCTGGCCACAGCACTTTGGAGCCGCTTGAAATTTCCAAACAGTTTCCAAAGGCAGCCCCAGATAGAATGGATCCACACACCGCACACACAGCTGCATCCAGATATGCACAGGGTCTCTGGAAACAGAGTCTGGATTTTATCACATGAGGCATGAAAAGTAGAATTAGAGCAGGATAGCAGTGTCTGTGGCCTTACAACATCATGATTATTGTGTCTGTCCAGTAGCTGGTCTGTAGTCCATCTGTTGCTGGAGCACTCCTTCTCAAAACCCATCAATGACCTCTAATCGTGCTGCTTAAATTCCTCCCAAAGCAGTTCCAATATGCAGGCAGTCACATGGTATGAGCATGCATAATTATGCTCTCTTCCCGCTCATAGAATCATAGAATCATAGAGTCGGAAGAGACAACAAGGGCCAACCCCCTTGTCCAACCCCCTGCCATGCAGGAATACGCAATCAAAGCGTTTGGCACTGCTAAGCGGTATAGAAAGAGAAGTGCTATTGCTACTGCTAAAGCCTTCGCAGCTTTAAACAGAGGCTGGATGGCCATCTGTCGGGGATGCTTTGATCGTGATTTCCTGCATGGCAAAATGGGGTTGGACTGGATGGCCTTGTGGTCTCTTCCAACTCTACAATTCTATGATGCTATGAACCTTTTTAAATACCCTGCAGTAAATGTGCATTCCTGCTTGTGGACCCAGACCGTACGCCCTGCTCCTCTTCCCTAAAGAAGACACATACTACAAGTTGAATAACAAATGTATTGAGTACAATTTCAGATAATTGGTTAAGTATAGGTTAGTATGAAAATAGTTGAATATATAATATAGTTGGCAATAAAAGGCGGCAAATTGCTGATGGCTGCAAATGGTTGGCATAATTGCATGGGTCCGGATCCCTTCATTGCCCAACCCATTGTTGGCCAATGGACTAGTGTTGGTGGCTACCAACTCCTCCTGAAAGGGAGAGCTCCTGGCCAAGCCTCCTTGCTCGACTCTCTCCCCTTCCTTGTAAACAAAGCGTTAATCACTAATGGGGGGGGGAAATGGGGAGTCTCCGTGAACTTGAACTTGAACTTAAACTTGACGGAGCCCACTTTTCCCCAATCTGGATCAAGACCCATGCCATCCGCTCAGCAACTTGCGACAAAGAATAACATGAATATGCATGAACATTGGCTGCCATTTTCCCACTCCCACACAGCCGCAACGCGAGCTGGGAAGAGTGAGCCCGACAATAGCAGCCCCCATGCCAGGCCATGTGGCTGCAGGGGACACAGGTGGAAGAGCCGCAGGGGGGGGGCACTGGCCAGGCCACAAAATGGCCCACCGCCAAGCTGGTGAGCTCCCCTTTTTGGGACAAACAATGTGATTATTTGTGCCATCCAGCGAGGGCGGAGTTGACCATCTGATTGGTCAGACATGCACAGGGTGGACTTGCTGTCAAGCTCCCAGAAGAGTGCCTAATCGTGTGCTTTTTTACTGTTTTTGTTTTTTAATGTAAAAAAAAAGGCAGGCTCGGGAACAATGGGGACGTTTTACGTAGTGGTGGGGCAATGGTAGAAGACACTGAAGGTGAGAACCCGGCAGCTCCCAGAGACAACATGGCCACAGCGAGGAAGAGGAGGAGAGAAGCTCCAGCCCTTTGCCCATCCCAGCAGCGGTGGTGGTGGCGGCAGTGGCCTCCAATTCCAGCTACAAAGGGATGGGACTAGCCACCTGGCTAGCTGCTGAGAGAAGGAACTGGAGAGAAACTCATCCCATCCCTTTGCAGCCAGAATCAGAGGCCACTGCTGCACTGCCAGGATGGGCCAAGGGTTGGAGGCTCTCTCCTCCTCTTCCTCGCCGTGGCAGCCCATTGTCTCTGGGCACTGCTGGGTTCTTGCCTTCAGTGTCTCCTCTGATTGCCCTGATCCCCACAACCACCACTGTGCGCGAAACATTGTGGGAACATTTTGATGCTGCTGCGAGTTGGGAATACTGCGCAGGTAAGAGGATTATTTTTTAGATGAGCTCCAGGAGGAGGTCTTTTGCAAAGCTAATGAGTCTTGCCCTCTCAAACCCATGACAGCCCAATTTACTTTAGAGTATAGCAAGGATATCTGATAAGAATGCATTGTTGCTTGGGAAATACATTCTCTCCCTCTCCTGCCCCATCTATGGTGGAGATGGCAGCTAAACTCAGAAGGACCAGAGCAACTCGAGGGGGTGGTGGTGGCAGATGATGTCATGATCCCTGCTCATCAAAAAGTCCTGGGACTTCAACCCAGGGAGCCCTGGCTCTACTACACTACTGCATAGGGCCAAGGCTCTTGGCCATTTATACAGAAAATAGTTTCAGAGCAGGTAGACAAGGACAACATTAAAAGAACAGTAAGATCTCTTTTTTAAAAAAGAAAACATCTGGTGCATCCCTTTTGAAGTATCCCCCTGTACATTAATCATTTCTTGCTTCTTCTGTCTCCCCTTTCCCTACTTCTCCATCCTGGAGGGAGGAGAACAGAAGCGACCCACATCACCACTATTCATCCTGTCACATCCAAGCAACACCTTGCACCAAAGAGCTCCATCTCCCCCACGCCTTCCAGCCTGGCCAAGTTATACCCCCTCCCTGCCCCACAGATGCACTTGCTGCTATACAGCTTATTTCCCTCCTGTTATATGGCTCACAATCCAACCCCGGCAAGAAAAATGTTTCACTTGTGTTGTTTCTCAATACAGGTAGTATTCCTCCTGGGGGAATTTAATGACTTCAGCAAAAGACGTTTCCACCTACAGCCTTGCGGCCTGATGGCTTGGCCATCTGGTCCCAACCCACCCACCCACCCCAGATGTTGAAATCACAAATTTTTTTAGGGAATTTTTTTTAAAAAAAAACAGATCACATCACATAACCCGTGGTTTCTAAAGCAGCGTAGCCTTTTAACCCACAGCGCCTAAGGCTTTTCCTCCAAGGGGAAACATGAAGCCACCAAAAGGAGGGCTTGAAAGTCTTTTTCTCCAGTTCATCAAGTACTTTGGGCCCCCGTCTGCTTTTTTTGGACTCTGATTTGGTCCTGAGTGGGTCCATTGTGGGTCAGGAAGGGGCCAGATAACTGACACATTTCGGCTGGTTTGGCTCTTCGCCCTTTATCAGGAGGAAGGGGAAGCCCAACACAGCAGGTGTCATTAGACACAAATTCTACCCATCTACCCCAAATTACACAATCACTTAAGATCTAATTGCAATAAACCCTAAACATCCCTTTAGCTTTTCCCTTCAGACAATCCTGGGAGGTTCTTTAATGCCTGGAGGAATAAAAAGGCCATGATTGTTCTGTCAGAGCTGGTGTTCAAATATGGGACAAGTACTTTGAATTCTAGTACGTTTGTGCTTTTTAAAATGAATCATAGAATCATAGAGTTTGAAGAGACCACCAGGGCCACCAAGTCCAACCCCCTGCCATGCAGGAATACCCAATCAAAGCACCTCCAACAGATGGCCATCCAGCCTCAGTTTAAAAACCTCTGAAGAAGGAGACTTCCATTGTTGAACAGCTCTTACTGTCAGGAGGTTCCTCCGAATGTTTAGGTTGAATCTCTTTTCCTTTGAGTCAGTTCCTCTGTGTCCTAGTCTCTGGAGCAGCAGAAAACAAGTTTGCTCCCTCTTCAATATGAGATCATTTCTGAATATGTACAGAGAGCCAGTGTGGTGTAGTGGCTTGAATGATGGACTATGCCTATGAGTCTGGAGACCAGGGGGTTATCTAAATGGTAAAACAAACAAACAAACAAAACCTCATGGAATTTGCAGGGAATCCTACCTGTCTAAATGGGATCCTGCACCAATTCACACTATTTGGAAGGAGGGGCAAAAATGGTAAAAACAACACAGGACAAACCTTTGCAGCTTTCCCCATCATTTTTTAACATTCCTGCTCATTAGGACAAGCGAACAAGAAATGATTCGAAGGGAAGCACAAAGGTGATTGGCTAGGTGAGAGCAGGGGCAGGACTTGCTAACGGGGCAAACACCCACTGCCAACATGTTGGATTTTTCGCCTTAGCAAGCGATCCTTAAGGTAATAAAATAGGGTGCGGTTTTTTGTTTTGGTTTTCCGCTAAATCAGAAAATTGCTATATCGCTCCAGCGCACCTTAGATGACTGTTAAAAAAAAATCAGTGGTGGTGAAGAACTAACACAAGTAAATCACTCTTGACTGCCATCTGGAATGCAAGACCTATGGGGGCTTCTGGGGCCAAGAACGCCGATAAGACATGTCACTGCTGCAGCAAAATGCCATTACTATGAGGTACTCCATTCCTCCCCCCCTCATGTAGATGGGCCCCAAGGTTCAAATCCCCACTTGTCCATGGAAACCCACCTTGGGCGAATCACACTCTTTTGTCTCAGAAGGAGGCAAACGGCAACCCCCCTCTGAACAAATTCTGCCAAGAAAACCCCATGGCAGGTTCACCTTACAGTCATACGTCCAGGTGCCCATTCTGACCTCAGCAGAAGCGGTGGTGTGCCAGGCAGACTTTCCACGGAGCTCCTCAGGCAGTGAGGAAGCAGCGGCAGTGGCTCTAAAAATGACATGGGCTAGCAGGACTGATGTCGTGTCGGCCCAGCTAGCCCACATGGACCATGATGGCTGTCACACCAGATTTGGCCCAGTGCATTATGCTCCAGACTGGCCCCAGATTTAAGCAGCCAGCGTAGACAAACCCAAGACCATTTTATTCAGGTCAGGCCTCTGAGATTTACATTATGTAGCAATTATGTGTGTGAAGCGGTGTGATGTATTTCTTATCTTTTATTAGTAATTATGTTTTAAACTATTTTTAACGACTGTTATTTAATTATTTAATTCTTTTAAAAACTTTTGTATAATAAGAATTTAACGTACTCTTGTTTTAAATTACTGGAAGGTGCCTTGGGTCCCACCCCAGGAGTAAGGTGGGATATAAATTCAATACAATCAATAAACACAAGCAATCATCATATGTGTGTTTTACCTCACACAATGATTTGCTTTGACTGATGCAGCATTGTCCCATGTGAGGCACTGTGAGGAAATCTGTGACCACCATAGCTGTTGCTTCTTGCAATGGCAGTAAAAGGGCATTTTTTTCCCCAAAAAAAAGAAGAGATGGAAGAAAGAAGCCAAATTCTGCCTGCTCTGGTAAGCTTTTCCATGATCTGGGCTAGAAGACAGCATGTAGGAATATTTAGGAGGAAGGAAGGTCAAGGTACCAGAAAAAAAGGGCCATATGTAGGGTTACCAGATGAGTACCAACCCAGTCCCTGAAATATTAGCTCTGCAACCTGTTTTCCCTGTATTTTTTAAAAAGTTCCATGGGGAATGCACATTCCCACTCATTGGGACAACCAATTCACTTTGCTGTACATTCCCAATAAGAGCAGAAGTAGAAAGCTGATGGGCTGGACGTGTGCAGGGGCAAAGCTTTCTGGCAAGGCAAGTGCCCTGAACTGCCATGTTCGATTTTCACCATAGTGACTGTACACTGAGGTGACAAAACAGACTTTCCTCCCTTTTTTTCTATTTATTTAAGCACAATATCATGCTTCCACAACTTATGTATGCTTCTTTTTTTAAAAAAAAAAACTATTTGGCAATGGCAACTGGTGACAATAAAAATACGAGTAATTCACTTGTGCCCACCATCTTGATTTGCAGGCATGCCCATTTGAACAACGAACATGGATAGCTTTTCATGCCTGCAATCTTGCCAAAAAAAACTGGTGAGACAAATGAAAGCCGCTGCGAATTGGCATTAGTGCATATCAATCCAAATTTTATAGCCTTGTATACATAAGTCGGTGTTCCGGCTGAAGAACATTTTCCAAATTGTGCTTTGAACAGAAAACAATCCACAGGTTTTTCCTTGGTTTTTTTCCAGGCTGTGAGGCGTGTTCTGGAAGAGTTTACTTCTAACGTTTTGCCTGCATCTGTGGCTGGCATCTTCAGAGAATGGTTGGGTAGGAGGTGCATGGGGTTTATATACTGTGAGCCCCTGTTGGAGAGGATATGTAAATTTGTGTATTTGAATGGCTAGTTCCTGGAGTAGTGGGGAGATATGCACGGAGGATTAGTGTCTGTTTGGCTAATGGTCCGTTGTCTGCTGGAATTCCCCCTGTCCCTGGGTGGAGTTCATTTGCACGTGTTGAGTTTTGATTTTAGTGTTTTTCAGGACTGGTAGCCAAACTTTGTTTACTTTTAGGGTTTCCTCTTTCCTGTTGAAGTTGTCCCGGTGTTTGTGGACTTCAATATCTTCTCTGTGCATTCTGACATGATAGTTGTTGGCCTGATCCAGAATTTCGGTGTTTTCAAATAACATTTTGTGTCTAGGTTGGTTTATAACATGTTCTGCTACTGCTGATTTTTCTGGCTGGCCCAGTCTGCAGTGTCTCTCATGTTCCTTGATTCGTTTAGTGTGTTTAGTGGTCCCTGTGTAAACTTGTCCACAGCTGCATGGTATGCAGTAAACTCCTGCGGCTGTGAGAGGGTCTATTTTATCCTTTGCTGAGTGTAGAATTTTTGGATTTTCTTGGTTGGTCTGTAGATTGTTTGGAGGTTGTGTTTCCTCATCAGTTTCCCTATTCTGTCTGTGACTCCTTTGATGTATGGTAAAAATACCTTCCTTTTGGGTGGCTGAAAGCCTTTGACTTCACATAAAACAATCCACAGTTTCCATGGGGACCCAAAATACATATATAGGCCTGAAACATATTGGTCAGTCTCCACTAGAGTAGACCCATTTAATGAATTGTTGAGTGTGAGTCAACACATAAATAAATTGCATTGATTGAAACTGTGGCTACAGACAGTATTCAGACCATGTGCAAAATTCGGACATGGTTGTTTTCTTGTGCAGAAAATAATGTTCTCTGTGCAGAAAGTCATGCAGAAATATTATTTCGTGTTCAAAGGAAGCTATTTCTTGTTTTAAAAAATGCTGTAATTGAGGAATTATTCTGTACAAAATACAGAGATGGCTGATTTGCATAGGAAACAGCATTTTCTGCAGAGCAGAGATATTATTTCCTGAGCAGTAGAAGTTGTTTCCTGTGCAGAAAATACTGCAGTCATGGACTTGTTTTGCCCAAAATGCACAAATGGTTGAATTGCATAGAAAACAGCTTTTTCTCTGCAGGAAATAGCATTTCTATGCAGAAATAAAACGCTGCTTTCTGTGCAGAAAATGCTGTTTCTTCTACAATTCAACCATGGGTGCATTTCAGGCAAAATCAGTCCAGAATTGCAAATATTCTTGAAAAAATGTGTAGTTTTCAAAGATTTTCTCACAGTGGAAAGAAAATTGCTACAGTAACCTATTCCTTCCTTTGAGAAGAAACTTAGGGCTTGTCTAGATGGGCAAATTACACTAGCTTGCCCCCATCTTAGAGCCCTGCAGTCCATACGACACAGGGCTTTTGCCCCGTTTTGCCCCCAGGAAGTCCTCACCACACCTGGGGCAAAGACAGGGGGAATCATAGAATCATAGAATTGCAGAGTTGGAAGAGACCACGAGGGCCATCCAGTCCAACTCCCTGCCACACAGGAAATCTTGATCAAAGCATCCCCGACAGATGGCAATCCAGCCATCTAAACAAAGACCTCCAAGGAAGGAGACCCCACCACGCTCCGAGGGAGTGTGTTCCACTGCCGAACAGCTCTTACTGTCAAAAAGTTCCTCCTCATGTTGAGGTGGAATCTCTGTTCCTGGAGCTTGCATCCATTACTCCGTTTTCCAGTCTCTGGAGCAGCAGAAAACAAGTCTGCTCCATCCTCAACGTGACACCCCTTCAAATACTTAAACAGGGCTATCATATCGCCTCTTAACCATCTTTTTTCCCGGCTAAACATACCCAGCTCCCTAAGTCTCTCCTCATAAGGCATTGTTTCCAGACCTTTCACCATTTTAGTTGCCCTTCTCTGGACACGCTCCAATTTGTCAATATCCTTTTTGAATTGTGGTGCCCAGAACTGGACACAGTATTCTAAGTGAGGTCTGACCAAGGCAGAATAGAGTGGCACTATTACTTCCCTTGATCTAGACACTATACTTCTATTGATACAGCCCAAAATCGCATTGGCCTTTTTAGCTGCCGCATCACACTGTTGGCTCATGTTCAACTTGTGGTCTACTAGGACTCCTAGATCCCTTTCGCACGTAGTCTCATTCAGCCAGGTCTCTCCCATCTTATATCTATGCATTTCATTTTTCCGCCCTAAATGCAGTACTTTACATTTCTCCGTATTGAATTTCATTTTGTTAGCTTTGGCCCAGCTCTCCAGTCTATCCAGGTCATTCTGAATTTTGATCCTGTCCTCTAGGGTATTAGCTACTCCTCCTAATTTGGTGTCATCTGCAAATTTAATAAGTATGCCCCTAATTCCCTCATCCAAGTCATTGATAAAGATGTTGAATAGCACTGGGCCCAGGACAGAACCCTGTGGCACCCCACTGGTGACCGGGGGAAGACAGGGTAAAGCTTGTTAAACCACTATAGCAAAATACCCGGGGAAAACTGCTTCATTGAGATAGAAATGGATCAGGCCCTGCATCACAACAGGAGGCCATATCACCACGCCAGCCCATCTCTGCAGCTGCCATCCACATTGCACTCTCTGCAATCAGGAAGCAGGTTCACAGCATGTGACAACAACTGGCCACATGCAGCGGGCTTTGATCATGTGCTGGGGACCACCTTCCTGGCTTGGGAGGGAGCAATGTGGATAGCAGCAGTGGTGGCTGCAAAGATGTGTCAGCGTGTCCATGAGGACTCCATCCTGTTTCGTGCAGGTAACGGGGTGGGTGGGATGGGTGGCCTGATCCAGGGCCAAAATATGCTGGCAGGAAGCCAGCGTATTCTGACCCATGTCAATAAGGACTTTGTGAAGAATTGCATCTCCACTTTCAAGACAATACCCTTAAGGATCTTGCCTTGGGAATCTTCTCTCTTGCCCCAAGGACTGGGGAAGAGGGGCCTCACCCAGAGACTGGGGAACCTTAGGGTTGGATGGGAGGCCTCTGAGTGCCTTGGCTATATGCATGCTTATTCAACAAGGAAAATGCAACCAAGGGTTTTCCTTTTAAAAATGCCCACAGCTCTCTGCAACATCACAGCTGGGAAGGAGTTAAAAAAAAAAGCCAAGCACAACAGATTTTACACACGGTAACATATATATATATATATATATATATATATAATTTTAGTTGCCAAACAGATGCTGTTGGGCTGGCACTGATTCTTCCCTGGCAAGGACCAGAGGGCCCAGGGAGCTGAAAGGTTCCGAGACAGAAAAGTATCCAGAGACTGTTTGTTCATAAACACAGCTGGACACTTTGGTGAACAACCTGTTTTCTGCCTTTTACTGGATGGATTCTTTCCACCCGGCCATCCTGTGGGTGGGGGGTGGAAGGGGGAAGCCGGCATGCAACACCCCATCCCTACAGCCCATGAGCCAGAGAAATAATTAAACAGTTTTTCTTAACCTTTCGACCCCCTCCATTTAAACTCCCCATCCATTATACGTCTACCTTCTCAAATAGCTGGATCCTGAAACCAAGCCATTGGGGGGTCAAGGGGTTTATTGTTTAATGGAGATGAAACATTTTGTAAATCGTACAAAGTCACAATGTTTAGAGTAGAGGCTTCTGGAAAGCTGAATTGTTCCTTCCCTCTCTCTCTCTCTCTCCCCCTCAATCTCTCTCTTTCGCATTCCCCCCCCCCCCGCACACACACACACACACTGAACAAACTGGGAGACCTAACATATGTTCTCTCTCCATCGCAGGAAATTTGGGATAAGTGTAGAACTGGCATGGACATGTTACCAAATCCTTCTTATAAACCAAATGGCATCTGCATTCAAATAAAAACATTCCTTCCCCTCCAAATACCAGGAAATGCTAAAAGTATCACAATTCTTCTAAGGTCATGCTGAAATGAAATTTTTGGCCTCCACAACACAAAGTGAGTTCAACAAAGGCCAAGAGTTTATTTTCTCTTATTTCTCTCCCCCCACCACCACCATCTTATTTTTCTCTCTTTCTCTCTCTTTGTACAAACTCAACACATTTGTTGAGGCAGATCTCCAGAGCCTTCCTTCTGGGTCAAGTGTGTGTGTGTGTGTGTGTGTGTGTGTGTGTTGAATTTTGCAAGCATTTAATCTTCTTCATATGAATCAGTATAAATATTTGAAAAGAAGGGACTTACATTAACAAATACTCCAGCCGGCTTGTGTTTTTCCTAGCATTCTCCTTTTCCAGGGGAGGAGAAAGGGGTTGATATAAAGCAAAGCAAATATCCTCCAAGCATGCCATGCCAAAATCATCAAGGGGATAAATAGCCAGGGATTAATGGAATATGAATATTCTTCGGTAAATAAATGGAAAGAAGGACAATGGGGGTGGGTGGGGGCGATTCTCCTAACATGACATGGAAACTGAAGAATAGGTAAATATAATGCACACTTTGGGGAAATTCAGGCTGGCGGTAGTGTGCACCAGTGGTTAGGGTGTTGGATGTTACACTTAACTCTTGTTAAGTTGAAATCCTTAGCTAAGATCTCATCTTACCACTGACTGAGTGTATGAAGTCTGTCTATTAAATAATGAGACTGTGTTTCTACCTTTCAGACAAATCAGGGAGAATTGATTGTTAACACTTGAGTGGGGACCTTGAATATGTCTGAACCGGCAGGACAAACATCAACACTCTCGGCTGTTCAGTTAATTGTCAGTCATCATTTAAAGCAGTTGTGTTGTCTGTTATTTGCCAGAAAAATGCTAAGTTTAAAAGTCAAGCATAGAATCATAGAGTCATAGAATTGCAGAGTTGGAAGAGACCACGAGGGCCATCCAGTCCAACCCCCTGCCACGCAGGAAATCACAATCAAAGTATCCCTGACGGATGGCCATCCAGCCTCTGTTTAAAGACCTCCAAAGAAGGAGACCCCACCACGCTCCGAGGGAGTGTGTTCCACTGCTGAACAGCTCTTACTGTCAAAAAGTTCCTCCTAATGTTGAGATGGAATCCCTGTTCCTGAAGCTTGCATCCATTGCTCCGTGTTCCAGTCTCTGGAGCAGCAGAAAACAAGCCCGCTCCATCCTCAGCGTGACACCCCTTCAAATACTTAAACAGGGCTATCATATCACCTCTTAACCGTCTTTTTTCCAGGCTAAACATACCCAGCTCCCTAAGTCTCTCCTCATAAGGCATCAGTTCCAGACCTTTCACCATTTTAGTTGCCCTTCTCTGGACACGCTTCAATTTGTCAATATCCTTTTTGAATTGTGGTGCCCAGAACTGGACACAGTATTCTAGGTGAGGCCTGACCAAGGCAGAATAGAGTGGCACTATTACTTCCCTTGATGTAGACACTATACTTCTATTGATGCAGCCCAAAATCGCATTGGCCTTTTTAGCTGCCGCATCACACTGTTGACTCATGTTCAACTTGTGGTCTATTAGGACTCCTAGATCCCTTTCACACGTAGTCTCATTCAGCCAGGTCTTCCCCATCCTATATCTATGCATTTTGTTTTCCCGCCCTAAGTGCAGTACCTTACATTTCTCTGTATTGAATTTCATTTTGTTAGCTTTGGCCCAGCTTGATCCTGTCTTCTAGGGTATTAGCTACTCCTCCTAATTTGGTGTCATCTGCAAATTTGATAGGTATGCCCCTAATTCCATCATCCAAGTCATTGATAAAGATGTGGAAAGCACTGGGCCCAGGACAGAACCCTGTGGCACCCCACTGGTCAAATCTTTCCAAGACAAAGAGGAGCCACTGAGGAGCACCCTTTGAGTTCAGCCAGTCAGACAGTTACAAATCCATTTAACCGTTAACTTGTCTAGCCCACATTTTACCAGCTTGTTTGCAAGAATGTCATGGGGAACCTTGTCAAAGGCCTTACTGAAATCAAGGTATGCGATTATCCACAGAGTTCCCTTCATCTACCAAGCAGTGTGGCATTCTGCAGCAACTTGCGACAGACCCCAACCTTTTCCAAAAAATCATCGCTTGTGATGAAACCTGGACTTTCCAGTATGATCCTGGGACAAAACAGCAGTCAATGCATTGGAAAACACCATCCTCATCTAGAATGAAAAAAGCACCTCAAAGCAAGTCCACATTCAAAGCCATACTCATTGGGGGGGGGGTTGACACCAAGGCAGAATTTTGGCAGAATGGGACCCAGAAGGCAGAACAGTGAACCAGTATTATTATAAGGAAGTTTTGACAAAGCTGAGAGAAAGAGTCAGGAAAAAAAATGGCCAGAACTGTGGAGCAATGGTTTCATTCTTCGTCATGACAATGCTCAGTTCACACAGCACTTTCTGCGAAGCAGGTTTTGGCTGATAAATGCATTAGTACACTTTTAACATCCTCCATATTTGCCAGAATTGGCACCATGTGACTTTTTTCTTTTCCCTAAAGTAAAATTGGTGCTTAAAGGAACACGTTTTGAGTCAATTGATGCAGTAAAGAAGAAAACGGCAGATGTGTTGACACAGCTGACAAAAGCTGATGTGCTCCACGCCTTGGACCAGTGGAAAATCAGACTGCATCAGTGTGTGAGTGTGAACAGGGAGTATATCAAAGGGGGAAAGCATTAGAATTGTAATACATATAAATAAAGATGGGTTATTGTATCAGTCTCATTATTTAATAGACAGACTTCAATCTCCATCAGCAGACCTCTGCTCCTCCTGGGTAAGGGAGATACATGGTTGCTTCTTCTTGTTCCCTGGGTGTGGAAGGACAGCCAGAAGCTCATTGGTGTGGCTCCTTCCCACCCCCAGTCAAGGACTGGTTGCAGGGGGGCACCCAGGAATGATCCAACTGTTCTTGACCATCATGGGGAAGAGGAAAAGCAGCTGTCACCCCCTGACAAGGGTAGAAGCTGCATCTTCATTTCCCAGGGTGCACAAGGATGGCTCTCAGGTTCAGCTCCATGAGCAATCAGTGTCCAGGGAGAAGGAGCCACACCCAGGAACCCCTGGCTGATCTAGGGCACCAAGTGCACAAGAAGGCATATACAGTCATGTAAAAAAGAAAGTACACCCTATTTGATTGTTATGGTTTTACGAATCAGGGCATAATAACAATCATCTGTTCCTTAGCAGGTCTTACAATTAGGCAAATTCAATCAAACCATTTCAGCAGCAATAACTTGAAGTAATCATTTTCTGTATGACTTTATCAGTGTCTCACATCATTGTGGAGGAATTTTGGCCCACACTTCTTTACAACTATGCTTCAGTTCATTGAGATTTGTGGGCATTTGTTTATGCAGAGCTCTCTTAAGGTATCACCACAGCATTTCAATTGGGTTGAGGTCTGGACTTTGACTGGGCCATTGCAACACCCTGATTCTTTTCTTTTTCAGCAATTCTATTGTAGATTTGCTGGTGTGCTTGGAATCATTGTCCTGTTGCATGACGCAATTTTAGCCAAGCTTTAGCTGTCGGACAGATGGCCTCACATTTGACTAGAATATTTTGGTATACAGAGGAGTTCATGGGCAACTCAATGACTGCAAGATTCCCAGGTCCTGTGTCTGCAAAACAAGCCCAAATTATCCCCCCTCTACCACCATGCTTGACAGTTGGCATGAGGGGTTTGTGTTGATATGCTGTGTTTGGTTTTCATCAGACATATTGCTGTGCATTATGGCCAAACATCTCCACTTTGGTGTTGTCTGTCCAAAGTACTTTGTTCCAGAGGTCTTCTGGTTTGTTCAGATGTAACTTTGCAAACTTAAGCCATGCTGCCATGCTCATTTTAGAGAGAAGAGGATTTCTCCAGGCAACCCTTCCAAACAAACCATACTTGTTCAGTCTTTTTCTAATTGAACTGTCATGAACTTTAACACTTAACATGCTAACTGGGGCCTGTGGAGTCTGAGATGTATCTCTTGAGTTTTTTGCAATTTCTCTGAGCATTGCACAATCTGACCTTGGGGTGAATTTGCTGGGACTTCCACTTCTGGGAAGATTGACCACTGTCTTGAATGTTTTCCTCTTCTGAATAATCTTTCTCACTGAAGAATGGTGGACTTTAAATTATCTGGAAATCACCTTATAACCCCTCCCAGATTGATGGGCAGCAACAATTGCTTCTCTAAGATATTGCTGATGTCTTTCCTCCTTGGCATTGTGTTAACGCACACCTGAATGCTCCAGAATGCTCCAGCAAACAGCTAAAACATTGGCTTTTATAGAGGTGGTCACACTTGCTGATGATCAATTGATTAAGAAATTTGATTAGCAGCATTTATCTGCTGCTTAGTATCTTAGCATCTTAATTCCTATGGAAGCATTAAGGGTGCACTTAATTTTTCACACATGGCTTCTTGCTTTTGGCTTTATTTTTGTTGTATAGATCATAACATGGTATAATATGTCATGTGTTGTTATTCATCTGAGGTTGATATGTAAAACCATGAGAAGTGGTCATGAGAACAGGGTAAAAGCCCAGCTTTTGCTGAATATGGATGTGCCACATCAGGCAAAAAAGTCCACCCACTTCCCTAAAGGAAAACACACATGCACAAGACAACAACAGGATTCTAGCCACAAAGGAGGCAGTCCCACATATAGGCCAACACTGATAAGCTGTTGTCTTCCCTACTTATGCTTCAGTTTTGCTGAAATAAGGATTGTTGTTTCTATGTATGTCTGGTGTATGCTGATAAAGAAATATGTTTCAACTGAGGCTAGTAGCAGATGTCACAGGACTTCATCAGGAAAACCTCTATGATCATTCTTTCGCCGGCATATTTTCTACCATTTTTATGCCGGCAAAGAACTCCCCTACCAGACCTATCTTGTTTCCCCATGAATAGGTATCCCCACCATTGACAGACAGTGAATGGAGCTCCATTCATTTCCTGGTTCAAGATCTCGCTGATTCTCATGAGAAGATGTGAGCATGGTAAATTTGAAAAATAAATCAAAGGAAATACTCAAAAAGTACACAGAAGCACAGAAACACACTTTAAAAGTTAAAACTATACCAGTAAGGTTCATAAAAACAGCTTTTGGACATTACAAGAATGTGAAAGGATGATGTCATATGATATGTGCACCCTTTGTTATGATGCCATATTTTCCTGGTCTGACAAAGTCCACAGTTGTCACCATCCTTCTATTTGTAGAGAAGGGGACCAACTATACCATCTTCATCCCAACAGACTGCTTCTGTCGTCTGATACCTGGGCATTCTGTTCAGTGACTCATCAAGCTTGAAATCTCCATATTGTGACTATTTAATTGCAGACCTCAATACTTTAAAATGTCTAGCCAAAAAAATTCAGGACTTGCATGCTTCTTTTACAATAGGCGTATAGTGTCTAGATTGAGGGGTGTAATAGTACTACTCTATTCTGCTTTGGTCAGACCTCACAAGAATACTGTGTCCTGTTCTGGGCATCACAATTCAAGAATCATAGAATCATAGAATCATAGAATTGTAGAGTTGGAAGAGACCATGAGGGCCATCCAGTCCAACCCCCTGCCACGCAGGAAATCTTGATCAAAGCATCCCCGACAGATGACCATCCAGCCTCTGTTTAAAGACCTCCAAGGAAGGAGACCCCACCATGCTCCGAGGGAGTGCGTTCCACTGCCGAACAGCTCCTCCTAATGTTGAGGTGGAATCTCTGTTCCT
This sequence comes from Gambelia wislizenii, assembly GCA_030847615.1. Taxonomy (NCBI): domain Eukaryota; kingdom Metazoa; phylum Chordata; class Lepidosauria; order Squamata; family Crotaphytidae; genus Gambelia; species Gambelia wislizenii. The sequence continues at coordinate 493,310,930 of JAUMIR010000001.1, read as the reverse complement.
GGGGCTTGCATCCATTGCTCTGTGTTCCAGTCTCTGGAGCAGCAGAAAACAAGCCTGCTCCATCCTCAGCGTGACACCCCTTCAAATACTTAAACAGGGCTATCATATCGCCTCTTAACCGTCTTTTTTCCAGGCTAAACATACCCAGCTCCCTGAGTCTCTCCTCATAAGGCATGGTTTCTCCTCATAAGGCATGTCCAGAAGGATATGGACAAGCTGGAACGTGTCCAGAGGAGGGCGACCAAAATGGTGAAAGGTCTGGAAACCATGCCTTATGAGGAAAGACTTAGGGAGATGGGTATGCTTATCCTGGAGAAGAGATGGTTATGAGGTGACATGATAGCCATGTTTAAATATTTAAAGGGATGTCTGAGTTATCTGAGTTATGTATCTGGTGCTACTGTGCATTTCACCTTGACATGTATTGTTCAATTGATTGTGCAAAGTTGCTCTTTTCTAACAAGACAGCATTTCACTCCATGAACATAAAGGCCTCAGCTAGATGGAAGGAAATGCTGTGCGGGGGTGCGCATTACCAGCAATTTGCAGGAGCTCTCTTTTGTCTCCATGATTTTCTGGCACCAAAAACTGCAAAGTTATTCGCATTGAGAGTCAGATGGAGCCATGCCACGAATCAAGATGGTGACCACAAGTATGGGGCGCTATTATTCCCCCCAGTGTTATCATCACTGCACAGTCCTTTTAAAAACTTTTTATTGTAAATGGGCAGAAGGGAGACCTTCTGCTTGTAAAATAAATAGGTTTTTTCATTCCAGCATGGCAAAAATGTGCACACTCTCTAATCAAGAACACCAAAATGGCGCTTTTGGACTCCATCACTGGAAAACCCACCCCTGCCGGCACAATGGACCAATCAGCTGTCACCTTCTGAATTTGCTGAGAATGCATAGCGCTGAGAATTGGCTGTTCAAATGGCCAGAAATGAGCTCCCCCCCCACACACACAATATTTTAAAAGCTTTGTGGAAAACCACAAAGTCTCTTGTTGCACAGTATACAGCATTTTTTACCCCCCTCCTTCCAAATATTGTGAATCTCCTGTGCAGCTCACCTGGGCAAATGGTATTCTCAGTGAATTCTATTAGAATTATTTTCACCATCTAAACAACCTCAAAGTTATACGCTGTTCCACTGATGTAGAATCTTGGCCAAATATTTGCACTACTTAAGTTCTTCTTGGGAAGTAGTTCTATAGAATACAAATGGTTATTCCACCTCCCCGCCCGCTCCTGAAACTGGGAAATAAAGGAAATCAGTGGCGTTTACAAGCATAAACCACATAAAAACCAGTCAGCATTGACTGCCTTCACTTCCCCAACCCCTCCATTAAAAAACAGCCATTATTGTTTGGATAGGCTAGAGTTAACTTTGCTTGCTTGAAAAACAAGGCCTGTGTGTTGGGAGAGCTGTAACAAGGGGTTGGAATTACCTAAGCTGTCCTTGAGGACCACCCAAGAAGACCTAAATATGGGGTTTCTTTTAAGTGGGGTTAGGATCAAAGAATAAAAAGAGATTAGAGCCAATAAGGAGCTAAAGGGGGAACATCTGGTCCTTTTCAAAAATCACCCATGGAAAGGTGTAGTGGCTGCTGGAAAAAGGAACTGCAATACCAATTCCTAAGGTATGCAAGGCAGGAATCAGCTAGTCAAGTACACACACACACACACATCACCAGCAGAAGTTTCTGGCTAGCCTGGAGGAATGGGTCTTATATAAATTTGTAACACACAAAGATGGAACCTCTGGCTTGGAAATCTAAGATCATCCGTGGAGGCCTTGCTAGATGTCCCATCTCTCCACCAGGCTAGGCTGATGGTGGGTACACACAACAGGGCTTTCTTGGTAGCAGCCCCGGACTGTAGAATTCCCTCTCAAGGTAGGTCAGGCCAGCTGCATCCCTTCTGAGTTTCTATTGAGCAGTGAAGACTGCCCTTCCACTTAGATTTTCCCTCTTAAAATTAGGAGTATCTGCTCCAGCTGGGTTTTTTTTTTTTAACTGTTTGGTTTTTGAATTATTTTTAAAGATGAATTTAAAGTTATTTCATTGCTTTTTAGGACATTATCAGATGAACATCTAAAAACACTGTAATTCCATGAATGAGGATAGCAGGAACATCATAGCATTGTTACATTTATTATCACACGTCACTGTAATCACGTGAAAGAACCACCACAGAATTAATGTACGACAACCACTAGTGCTTTAAGAACAGGAGTTTACTTCTGTGATTTAGCATGGGTGAGATTTCGGTGGTTCTTGCGAGAAGACGTTAGCATGTTTAAAACTCCCCCCCAAAAAACCCCAACCTTAATTAACAAAGTAAATGAACATGCAAGCACTGAAATGAACATTAAAACATTGAAACTAAACAGGAAAGTTCATAAAAAGAGTGTCCTGTGCTTCATTTTCGTGTTCTCACCCAGATGTTTTCTTGCTAAGAATTGACCATTCACACTGTAATCTCACAATTACAACGAGATGTGGTTTCGCATGCCATCAATACTGCAGAAAAAGTGCTATTGATGATCTATTGACGGCTTGTCCTGTGAATTAGTTTGCAGCTGGAGCATGGAATAATAACGTGGAGAAAACGACATCATGCAATAGCAGGGCCCATTCGCTCTAGCATGGTGTCATAATCCTGTGATTTTTGCCATCTCTGATAATGTCCTTAGTCATTTCTCTAAAGTTTTAAAAGAGTCTTTATGTATTGGGCATTGGCTCAGGGGCCATGGCAGGTCAAGAGGCAAAAAACAAAAACAAAAACAAAACTAGAAAGAAGAGGGGAGAGAGGGAGGAAGCAAGCAAGCAAGCAAGCAAGCAAGCAAGGAAATGCAGGCAAGTAAAGGTTTGTGGGTCTAACCCATGGGCACAGAGTAAGGCCATGGACACATCAGATTTCCAGTGGTCAACCTGCTCAGCCTAGACAACTTCAGGTAATGAGTACGGTCAGACTCCCATATCAGCAGATACTGGAAGCCCTATTAAAATAAAGGACTTCTTGTACAAATATACCATTGAGTTGCATCAAAGGATCTAATGATTCCTAGAGAGGACACATCTCTAGGCACTTTCCAGTGCCACTCTATGGTAAGTGTTCCTATTTTTTTCCTGTGGGTTCACTATTATCCACAGTTTCTGGTATCTGTGGTAAGTCTGGGAACTGAAGCACTGTAGATATGGTGGGTGACCTGTTTTTCTCCCTTCACACTCCAACCCCTGGCTTTCACCCCCTTAGTGCCAGGGCAAGCCCTCCCTGCCCAATTGGTGGCAAGGAGATGTGAGGAGAGGGGAGGCAGCCAGGCATTTAAAAAAAAAGTCCCTCACCCATGAGCGAAGCATATTTTGTGATGTATTACAGGAGCCATGTTCAGAAGTTGCAGCAGGGATGGCAATATCTAAAGCCCTTTGGCTGGGATCTTCTTGATGACAGCACCTGCCTAGTCAGGGGTTATGTCAGTTTAAGTATTTTTTTGGATGTTGCAAGGAACTATCCAGTCCCTCCTTATGCAACCTTTCTCTGCAGGTGGCACAGCAAATGCGCAATGGTGACCAGGTGTCTTTTTGTCCTCCTGACCCAGGAAGCAGAACCAGGCAGGATGTAATCTTCCAGTACTGCTCCTTCACTTGCAACCATGATCCTCCAAGATCTCCAGCAGAATAATGCTGGGTGCTACAATTTGCCAACATCAGACAGGATCACAGCCTTTGGCTGCAGAAAGGGGTGCTGGTATAAGAATAAGTGGTCCTGTAGGTTGATGGATTCTGATAGGTTTTGATCCCAAACAGTTTTTATTGTGAACCGCTTTGTGATTGTTATACAGATTGACCCCTGTATCTGCGGGAGATATGTTCCCAGGCTTACTGTTTATAAGTGAAACTGTGGATAATAGCAAACGCTATTAAATAAAGGACTTCCTGTACAAACATAGCCTAGAGTTGCATTGGAGGACCTAGAAGACACCCAGGGAGGACACCTCTCTAGACATTATCCAGTGTGACTTAATGCTATGTGCCCCTATTTTTTCAGCCAGAAATAACTGAAACCACAGATATTGGTTCTGCAGATACAGGGTGTGTGTGTGCAACCTCTAATGAACAGTGGTATACAAATATCAGACATAAATAAACAAGTCAACAAAGCCACATTTCCAATTTCTGCCCTAAACGATGCCCATTCTAAACTTCTGAACAGAATAGACAGGCTAGTTATGTGCTTGGTCTTTGGCTCAAAAGCCAAATCTCTCCCCACCACCACCACCTTGCTTTATCTTACATGTTGTAAATTATCAAGGGAGAGCATTAATTCACTAGACATTGAGGTGTGAATGATTTCCCCCCACCTAAAAGTCTTGGTGGGGAGGGGGAAGGTTGAGCTCCATGATGAATTGTCCAGTTGTATTATTTTGATTTGGGCTTGACAAGTTTTCTCAGAGTGCTGAACTCTAGTATAAATACATCCTCAACCAGCTGTTCAAACAGTGTGATTAATTAAACTGATTCCATGTGAAAAATAACACCAACTCTTGCTCTCCAATTGCAAATCATTCCCAATAAATAAGGGGAACCAGCAGCTGGAGGGGGGTGGTTATTAATTGCTTTCAGGACGATGAATCAATATTGCAAGCAGCAGCCCATATGTCTAGTAGACATTCCCGAGACCTCCACTCCATGATAGATTTGTTTGCAGGGGGGCAGAGTACATGAGATAACTGCGAATAGTGGACAGGGGGTAAGGACAAGAGTTTTGGTTGCAACAAAAGAAAAGGGGAATAATGGCCTGGCATCCCAGGAGTGACTTGTGCCAGTGTTAACCACAGAAACATTTGGACATTTCTGTTCAATGCAGAAGTCCTTCTTCAGTTGAACATTGTGGAAGGGGGATTGAACATGTGCTGCCATTGTGCATGTGGTGCCATTGTGCTTTGTACATGCAGGTGTGCATGGGGCGTTTTGCATTGCCTACTTGTCTGTGTAACCATGGGGTTGTCTAAACAGTGAAAATACTCCCCATAGAATGCAAGGAGAATACCTTTTGTCCCAACAAGAAACAAATAAGATTCGCAGTATTCAGAAGGGGGGGGGATTCCAATTACTGCATGGGGAAAGCCTTTGTGGCTTTCCCCAATGTTTTTAAAATAATGCATAAAAATGTGCATTACCACTCATTGGGACAACTGATTTGGGATACTGTGCATTCTCAGCGAGGGTGAAAGTAGACAGTGGACTGGTTAGACGTGCACAGGGTTGGGATTGCCAACAAGGAAGTGGCCAGAAGCACCATTTTGGAGTTTTGCATTATCAATCATGTGCTTTTTTGTTGTGCAGAGGTGACTAAATAGCTTTAAAAAGCTTTTTTTAAGCAGGTTACACTTGCGGACCTTTGATTTACCTTAAAAAAAATACTCTGCAGCAGCAACAATGTGTAGAGAATAATAACACACTGTAATTTACGTGGCCACCATCTTGATCCGCAGGCATGGCTGCATGTGCACTTCAAACACAGATAGCTTCGCATACTATTGATTTTGCCAAAAGACCATGGAGACAAATGAACATTGCTGCGAATTTGCATCAATGCACAGGAATCAGCATTGTATCTCCTCATCTAGACAAGCTCATAGGAATTGCTGGTTTGGATGCTCATTGGATGCTTGGAAATTTTGGGGCAGTGCATGTGTGTCAAATTTCACTATATAATCTGTTGTATTGTTGCTAGAGAGAGAAATTGAGAGAGAGAGAGAGAGAGAGAGAGAGAGAGAGAGAGAGATTTAAATGACAATTGTGGTTGCAGTATTCACCATCGTTAGCCCCATGGAACTCAGAAAGAGGAACATCTACCCAATGATCCCACAGCACTGCAGTTCAGTCATGCACAATCATCACATAACTCTGTGAATTAGTGTAGAACCTGGGCCAATGTTTCTCGTCCTTATTGTTCCAGAGGGAAAATCAAGAGAGCAGTGGGGAGATGCATTGGCCTCTAAGTACTGACGACTGGGTTGGCTCAGTTTGGTTTTAGAAGTTTAGGCTTTAGACTGGGGTGAAAAAGTGTGGTGAGGTTGAGGGCCTCTTTTTCATAGAATCATAGAATCATAGAATCATAGAGTTGGAAGAGACCACAAGGGCCATCCAGTCGGGATTCTCCACAGATCACATAAATTGCCCCAGATCTCCCTCGCTCACACACACACTAGAGAAGGAAAGAATATTAAAAAATATTGAAAAAAATAGTTGAAAAATGTGTTTCTTGACCGTCAGGAAACCCTGGTAAAAACAATACCAAACTGATAAAAATATTCACAGTTCAGGACTTATTCTGCACAAAATTCACATATATTTTTTACACAGAAAATACTTTTTGTGTAGAAAATAGCATTTTCTGTTTAGAAAACAATATTAGCCTCACATAATTCATTCTGTGCAGAAAATACTGTTTCTGCATGAGCCCGTGCATGCGTGCGCACACACAAACACTCCACCTGTGAATTTTGTGCAGGAAAACTCCTGTACAACACATGCAACATTTTTTTGTGCAGAAAAATTGATTTCCTCTACCAAAAAGCCATGTACAAATTTTGTGTAGAATAATCACCAAACTGCAGATTGCTTTCAGAAACTGCACAGTTTGCAAAGACTTTCTCATAACAGGCAGAACACTGGTGAAATGACTTCTTCTTGAAATGATTTGTCCCAAATAAAATTAGTGATGAGTTATACCCCTAACACACACACACACATAGCCTGGCCATATGTGCTCGGAAGTCTGCCCTGGCATAGTGTTACCCCCACCAGTCTGACCACCTCCATTCTCTCTGTAACCCTGTGGATTTATGCTAGCAATAGCATTGCACTATGTATGCTCTCAGTAGAAACTTTGCTACTATTGGTAGTGCCCAACAGTGGTAGGAATGATGAAAGGAATGGCTCACTACCTTTCAGCCAGAGAGCCACCTGCTCTCTATCTCATCCCCGCATCTTGCCATGACCCCCAGGAGAAAGGCTTTCAAATGTAACATTTCCAAATGCCTTGCAGATGTCCCTCCAACTGTCACCCAGGCCTTGGCTGACCTGTGCTTCAAACAAGCATTTCCCTGCTAGTGGGGTGCTAACTCTTGTCAGATCTTGAGCTTCAAAGGCAAACCTGCACTTGGAATCTCAAAGAAGAAGGAGGAGGGGGGGAGGGATAGGAAAAGCTGGGAAGCGACTCTCTGGAACAAAAATGCATTGTGAAGTTGAAGGCTTTCACGGCCGGCCGTCATCCATAGATTTTACTTGGGGGTTTTCCGGGCTGTGAGGCTGTGTTCTGGAATAGTTTCTTTCTGACATTTCGTCTGCATCTTCAGATTTCATCTTCAGATGCAGGCAAAACGTCAGAAAGAAACTATTCCAGAACACAGCCTCACAGCCCGGAAAAAAAACCAAGGAAAATCTAAAAATGCAATGAGTGGGGAAAGAACCAAACCTCACTATTCCTTGCTCAAAACTGCTCCCTTGTGAAGGAGTTTTTGTGCAAAAGAGGTGCCATCAGGATTCAGTTACTGTCATCTGCATAGTTTATGCATATTGGAAATTAAAGCAACAATGCTGTAACAATAGCTGGAGGGAATAGGAAAATGTTTTCCCCTCTTGTCCCCCCCCCCCCAGAGCTACCCGTAGATTGCTTTTCTTTGGGCTTGTCTAGATGCAACGGTTTACTGCAAGTGGGTGTGCATTTTTGCTCATTTGCAGCAAAGTGGATTTGTCTTCGCATTTCTGTGCATATTCTCATCCATTTAGATTCATTCGGATTCCATGGGCATACATGCTCATAGATGGCACTTGAAAGAAAATGCACATTGATGTGAATTCAAGAGCCACACATCCAGAAATGTGCATCTACATGCATTTTCCAGGAAACTCCGGGGGAAACTGGAATGTGTCCAGAGGAGGGTGACCAGGATGGTGGGAGGTCGGGAAGTCATGCCCTATGAGGAGTGGCTTAGGGAGCTGGGTATGTTTAGCCTGGAGAAGAGAAGATTAAGAGGGGATGTGATAGCCATGTTCAAATATTTGAAGGGATGTCATATTGAGGATGGAGCAAGCTTGTTTTCTGCTGCTCCAGAGACTAGGTCATGGAGCAATAGGTTCAAACTACAGGAAAAGAGATTCCACCTAAGCATTAGGAAGAACTTCCTGTCAGTAAAAGCTGTTCGGAAGTGGAATACCCTGCCTCAGAGTGTGGAGGATTCTCCTCCTTTGGAGGTTATTATTATTATTATTATATTTATTCAGAATAATTTTTGAACATACATATAAACACAAACATCAAACAAACAAGACACATACAAAGACATAGAACATCCTGCCTCCCCTCCTTTAAAACAAACGTCCTACTTTTCTAAGTGTTTTCTCCAAATATCCTCTCTTGATAATAATTACTAAAACAATATTTCTATCATCTACTATTGTTCATATTCCTATATGCAAATATTCCAAATATAATATTAATTAATTTCAATCATTCCTCTTATTTATCACTAAATAGCACTTAATTAATAATTACATTACTAGTATTCACATTATGAATACCAAAATATTAACATCTCCATATTTGTTTATAATGTTCTAGCAGGGGGAGGGTGGGAGTGGGGGTGTTTAGGGATTTTATTTGTATTGTATTTTAAATTTTGTAAGCCGCCCCGATTGTTTTAACAGAGGGGCGGGGTATAAATAAATTTTATTATTATTATTATTATTCCCAATTTTTCATAAAATTCTCATTTGTCTTATTTTTTATCAAGTTTGGTTTTTTTTAACTGAATTTATCTAATAGTGCATATTCCATATGTTTTTCCATCCATTCCTCATATGTTAGAATCTCATTAGTCTTCCATTTCCTTGCGTATATCACCCTTGTGGCAGTGATCATATAACTAATTAATTTGCTATATTTTCGTTCTATGTTATTTTTTGAATCTAACATATTTAAGAGGTATAATTCAGGCCTCTTTTTTATTTCAGCTTTTAAATATTTTCTCTATCCATTTATTAACTCTAAACCAATACTTCTTCACTCTATCATATTTCCACCATATGTGATAGAATGAACCTACTTGTTTCTGGCATTTCCAACATTTATTTGAACTATTTGTATAAATCTTTGCCAATTTTTGAGAGGTTATGTACTGTTTGTACATTATTTTATAATAATTTTCTTTAATATTATTTGAACATGTAAATTTTAACCCTTTAATCCAAACCTTCTTTGGAGGTTTTTAAGCAGAGGTTGGATGGCCATCTGTTGGGAATGATTTGCTTGTGTATTCCTGCATGGCAGGGGTTAGACTGGATGGCCATCGTGGTCTCTGCCAACTCTATGATTCTATTAATCCTTTTACTGCATGGTTTGTGGAGTTTTTAGCCCTCTGCCCCAAATACAGTGAATCACATTCGGACAAATCATATTCCCTGTAAATTCCATGAGGAGTATTTTCATTGTCAATCAGTCCAGTGCACATCTACGATTGTGCGTATACTGACTATGTGACTGACTATGTGATGAATGTTGCTGTCCTTGAGCAAGCAGGGATCACCAGCATTGAGGCCATGATATTGAGAACACAGCTGCGCTGGGCAGGGCACATTTCTAAGATGGAGGACCATCGCCTCCCCAAAATAGTACTCTATGGTTAACTCGCCACGGGTCCGCATAAGGGGGGCGCTCCAAAAAAGCGATAAAAGGACTCCCTGAAACAACATCTCAGGCTCGGCCAAATTGATAATCAACAATGGTCCGCCCTGGCCTCACATCGGGAGGCATGGAGACACACTATCCACAATTCTGCAGCCTTATTTGAGAACTCATGCTGAACAAGTCTTGAAGAAAAACAACAATGCAGAAAGGATCACAACCCAGAAAATCGCCCAAGCAGACCTTCTGCTGTGCTTTCTGCAACCGGACTTGTTTATCTCAGATTGGCCTTTTCAGTCATCCGCGCGCTTGCAAAAAGATCGGGATGACTCCTTCCTGAATCTTCGTTTGCAAAGAAAAGCCAGAGAGAGAGAGAGAGAGAGAGAGAGAGAGATTTTCATTGTATAGACAAGCCCTTAGGTTTTATTTCCTTCTTCCTTTCACTGAGGCCAGGTTCCATTTCTTCTTCTCCCAGCTTGAGATAAGCAGCTATGCAGTTTTCCAATTGGTTGCTTGACCAGACTTGTATAGGAGAAATCAGCTTTAAGGACTTTCTGTAATAGTCTAGATTCTTTTGTTTTCCCTGCTGCATCTTTCATGGATTTCCTTAAAAACCAGATATAAGTTTTCTGTCAACCTAACTGTAAGCATCTGGAGTAGCTACTCTTGTTTTTTAACAGTGTGCTCACAACGCCAGCCCATTATATGGTGGAGGAATATCCACTGGTCCCAGTGATGGGTGGTGTTGTGCTTCATACTATATTGTGGATCTGAAGCAATAAAGAGGTGAAGAGAAATGAGGCTGTGTTTTGTACCATAGGTCAGCTGCTTGTTATTAAAGTTTTTTAAAAAATATAGGTCACACCATGTATCTGCAGGGGTTCCATTCCCAGACTTACCGTGGATACTGGAAACTGTGGATAACAGCAAACCTTATTAAAATAAAGGACTTCTAGTACAAACATACCATACAGTTGTGTTGGAGGACCTAGCAATTCCTAGAGAGGACACCTCTCTAGGCATTCACCAGTGTTACTTTATGGTATGAGTCCCTATTTTTTCAGCTGTGGATAACTGAAACCATGGATGTTGGTTCCGTGGATATGGGGGGCAATCTGTAACTAAAAAAAAAAAAATCTAGCCATGGCAGTGGGTGGCTCCTATGTTAGTGAGTGGTGAATCCGCTCCAGAAGTTACCTTGAACCTGAAACTAACTCCCCAAGTTGCTGAACCGATTGGAAGGGCGAAGTCTTCAACACCTCAGACAGTTCCTTTAAAGTCTGGACTAAAACAGTGGGTTCAGCCAACCCTGGGAACTTGATTTAATTGCTTTTGGGAATGGGGGGGGGGGAGGGATAAAGAGGTTCTGTGTTGAAAAGCAGTCACTTTAGCAGTAAGTAACCTTGGGTGGTATTGTGGTAACTGGTTACTTTTTAAGCTAACCCCTTGCCCGAGCTCTGCCCATTGCAGAGGGCAATGATTTGAGCTCCAGGAGAAACCACAGCTGCTCCTTGCAACTCTTCGAAGCCTGTGCATCCCACCTGTGATTTATTGACTGGCATTAGATGGTTATTGTGTACAACACTTTAAATACCATTACATTGGAGTTTATACAAGAGAGCCCCAGTTTTGAAAATGTGGAATCTTAGCAGAAAGCAGCTGGGCCATTTGTTTACATGACAGACAGGAAAGAATCTCACATTTGGCTCCAGGATGTTCTACAGCAGGCTGTGTGTGTGTGTGTAAGTGTGTGTGTACATGCATGTGACTCATCAAGCCAACAACCAAGAGGAAGAAATGAGACGAGGAGTTGTTTCCCCCTCCTTCACTCTGTTTTACATTTGCCAGCTAATTTATCCCCGATGTTGAGACCTAGACAAGCGCTGACTCTGGGGTTGCTCCTTCAACCACTGCACACCTGCCTAACAGACCCCCAAAATTTCAGGTTCCTACCTAGTCCCGGCTGTTGGTGGAGGAGGGGAGGGACTGCCCTTCAGTTTGCAGAATTCCCCATAGACTGTGCTTGCATTCCATGTTTCACTTCTAGCATGAAAGACATTGTTGGAAATCATAATAATCACCAAGCTGCAACCACGTTCGGATACACTTGAAGAACAAGAACAGAAGGGAAGACGGATGGGTTTGGCGTTGTGATTTATGGCAGCATGTGCCAGTTACACAGCTGTGGTCCTGTCTTCTGTCCAAGAAGCTCTGGATTGCTCCACTGCTGTTCTTCGCTTGCTTTTGAAAGAAAATGAAAAACACCACAGCTAAATCCAATGCCTAGATCTGGCTTGAGTAGACCAGCCGCAACATGTGACTGAGGCCCCCTGCATGTGAATAGCCTTGGTCACATGCTGCGGGACTCCTTCCTGCCTTCCAAGAGAGTCAGGGAGACTTCGGCAGCAGCAAGGACCAGCCTACCAGGACAGGGTCCTGCAGACATGTAGGACCCGATCTGTTTTTGGCTGGCAGTAGCAGAGTAGCTGGGCATTTTTTTTACACATTGTATTGGGCCCTACCCTGCCTTCCCCCTTCTCAACCCTGTATCTTCCCCAGAGGTGGTGAGGACTGCTCGGGGACAGAACAGGGCAAATGGCCTGCATCTTCAGGACTGCAGGCTCTGAGACAGGGGTAAGATGGGGTATATTGCCCATCTAGACAAGCCCTGAGACTCAAAAATATAATACATAGCTGTGTTAGTTTGAAATATCAGTACGCAAAAGGATTTTGTAGCACCGTAGAGACTAATTGAGAAAAAAGAAGTTGTACCATAAGCTTTTGTAGACTAAGGACTTTAACAGACAAGGCTATAATTGCATGATTATGACCTCACAGTAGTATGAATGGGTTCCCACTATTGCATGATATAATCCTCCTCCTGTGGTTACTGTGTGCTCTGGCCACCAATAACATGTCCCTTTTAATTGATGGACAAGCCATCAATAGCTCTCAATATCACTATTTTTGTTGTATTGAAGAGCATGCAAAAACATGTCCTGCTGTAATTATGAGATATACACTGTAATTGTGAGATTACACTGTAATTGTGAGATTACAGTGGGCAGCCCTCTTCTCCCTCCCCTCATTCCCAGTGAGAAACCCTCTGGGTGAGAACATGAAAACAATCTACAGGATGCTCTTTTAATGAACTGTCCCTTTTTGTTTGCATGCTTTTAGGTTTGTTCAAGTGTTTATGTGTTGATTTACTTTGTTAATTAAGGGGGTTGGGGTGTTTAAGTGCACTCGTGTTTTCTTGTGAGAACCGCCCAAATCTCACCCATGCTAAATCATGGAAGCAAAATCCCATTCTTAAAGTTCTAGTGGTGGCCGTGTGATAATTATGTGGTGGTAGTATTGCACAATTATGGTGACCTATGATACTTAGTGTAATAATGCCACTATGTTCCTGCTTTTCTCAATAGTGGAATTACAGCATTTAAGAGGCTAGTCTGATAAAGTCCTTGGTATACCTCCTCAGATGCATGGATATGCATGGAGGAAATAGACCAAGTCTACGAAAGCTTATGTTATGGCGTCCTTCACTCAGTTAGTCTCTAAGGTGCTACAAGATCCCTTTGCCTACTAAGACTCAGAAAGGCAGCCATGAAAGAACTAGATAAGGCCCTCAAGGGTAAAGAATCCAGGCTGGGTTATGGTATTTGCTGACTAAGAAAGGAGGAGCCAATACACTCATAGTTCAACAGATGTCTGCCATTAAATCAGCACAAGTACCTTGACATGGGACCTTCTTGATCTCCCTTAGAAGTTGCAAGGATTTCCTTCCATCTTGGCATTGGACTTGGGGAATGAGCAATGGGCAAACATTTATTTGTGTACCTTGGCTAGTGTCAATGGCATGCACCCCTTGGTCTAAGATGCTACGTTAGGGTTACATCAGAGGAGTTACATGAAGCGTATGCTGTGCAGTTCATGTGTGGAATGGCAGCACTGCACAACTGAATGCACAACCAAACATATCATTGAATGCACTCCCCAATGGGCAACCAAAGGAGCTATCCAAGGTGCTGATTCAAATTTGTGGTCTAATCAGCACTCTGAAGTTCAGGCAGAAACCCAGAACACATTCACTGCCCCTTTGATATGGAAGCCAGTTTCAGCAGGGTAGATAGATATGTGTATCTAGGAATGTGCATCTATATGTCCTGTGGCACCACACCTGCAACTCTACTTTGGTGACCTTGAGCTGAAAGCAGACACATATTGGATAAAAATATCCACTTGATTTTGTAGAGGAAATTCTGCATGCTGAACTAAATGCCATGGATTCAGGGATACATCACACCTGACTGACCCACCAACTGACAACCTGCCCTGGGCTACCCTTTATAGAAAAGGATGCACTATGTGATACAAGGAATGTTGGTGAAGCTAGAACTAGCCTGAGCTGGAAAAGCTGCTTTTTAAAATGGCAGCTCCCAGAATTTCATGCAACACAAGGACTACATAGCGTAATCCAAGAGTAACTCTGAAGGCAGAGATGTATGCTGTGCATGCACAATGTGGGATCTCAGATGTTATCGATGGAGTATTAGTTCCCTGAATCCAGTTCCTTGGATTGGCATCCTGTTGGTGTCTTATGTACATGTACACATAAGTTTCATGTTAGCTTACGTGTACACACAAGCTTCCTTAAGTATGCAAGGGATTTGGGTATGTGTAATGTTGTTATTCAATTCACAGTTGCATAAGAGGAGTTCTGCAATTGCAACTTATCAATATGCAGTTGTGTATTCTTGGGTGCTGCATAATTATTCATCATTATCTTCAACGTACCACTTTACTCACTGGGATTGTAGAAACAACAAGCCCATTCCTCAGATTTGCAGCTGGTTGCACAATCTTGGTATTCAGCAGAAGGGCAGTGTAATGCAACCACCATTTAACTACTTAAGTATAGGGTTGTTGTTGCTGCTGCTGCTGTTGTTGTGTGCCTTCAAGTAATTTATTGCATCCCTAAGGCAAACCTTTCACAGGGTTTTCTTGGCAAGATATGTGCAGCGGGGAGTTGCTGTTGCCTTCCCCTGAGGCTGAGAGAGTGTGACTTGCCCAAGATCGCCCAGTGGGTTTCCATGGGAGCAAGGATTCAAACCCTGATCTCCAGAGTCATGGTCCAATGCTCAAACCAATACATCACACCATCTCTCAAGTATAGATTTATACTGTGCAAACATGAGATAGGATCTTGATTCTCATTAAATCCATTGCCAAATCATGTCAATACTTATGCAAATCCCACTCGTACAATGGGTCTGATCTAGTTGGGAACAAGTATAGTATCTAGATCAAGGGAAGTAATAGTGCCGCTCTATTCTGCCTTGGTCAGACCTCACCTAGAATACTGTGTCCAGTTCTGGGCACCACAATTCAAAAAGGATATTGACAAATTGGAGCGTGTCCAGAGAAGGGCAACTAAAATGGTGAAAGGTCTGGAAACGATGCCTTATGAGGAGAGACTTAGGGAGCTGGGTATGTTTAGCCTGGAAAAAAGACAGTTAAGAGGTGATATGATAGCCCTGTTTAAGTATTTGAAGTATTTGAAGGGGTGTCATGCTGAGGATGGAGCGGGCTTGTTTTCTGCTGCTCCAGAGACTGGAACACGGAGCAATGGATGCAAGCTCCAGGAACAGAGATTCCACCTCAACATTAGGAGGAACCTTTTGACAGTAAGAGCTGTTCGGCAGTGGAACGCACTCCCTCGGAGCGTGGTGGGGTCTCCTTCTTTGGAGGTCTTTAAACAGAGGCTGGATGGCCATCTGTCGGGGATGCTTTGATCAAGATTTCCTGCGTGGCAGGGGGTTGGACTGGATGGCCCTCGTGGTCTCTACAATTCTATGATTCTATGATTCTATAATAAGTGGATTTGGGTCTATCCATCTATTGTCCAGATAGCTAGAGTTTTCTGTGAGTTGTTATCCAAAAAAGGAATATGGTTCAAGCTCTTGATCTACCCACAGTACAGGTGAAAGGGATCTAGGGATCTTAATAGAACACAAGGGAAACATGAATCAACAGCATGATGTGGCAGCCAAAAGAGCAACAGGAGTCTTCTGTCCAGATCAAGGGAAGCAATATTCCCAATCTCTTCTACTTTGGGCAGGCCTCACTTGGAAAATTGTCCATTTCTGGATACCACCATTCAAGAAGGATATTGACAAACTGGAAAATGTCCAGAGAAGCGCAGCCAAAATGACCAAAGGTTTGGAAATGTAACCTTATGAGGAATTGTTACCTACCATGACAGCCTCCATCTTGGAATATTGCATAATTGGCAATATTTAATATTTTGGCTTGATATGGCTTCCACGTGGTTAGCAGGTAACCCAGGGACCCCCAGATACCAAGGCTGGAGTCACATATAACCTAAAGAGTGGCCTTTGGAAATTCCCCAAATAGGTAAAACCCAGGTCAGAGTTAACTCCTGGAGGTGAGTCATTCACTAATCCACTCAACAATGGCAGAGTTCTCGATGGTTGCAACATGAGTTTTTCTTTTTCCCTTTTTTCCCAACAATAAACATTGCCTGCTGCTATTAAATTCCAAATATATCGCCCATTAACAATTGTTAACTCTTCTGGAGAACCCTTTGTCTAGTCCTGGTAAACTCCAAGAAACATTGTATTCCACTCTAAATCCCATCCCTTCAGGGGAATTATCACATATAAATATTACTCTACAACAACACCAAATTGTGCACAGATCCCCTTCCTCTTGACTCCACATCAGTCTGTATAGCCACAGGTGCATGAATCTCCTGCTTTCCAACTCCACATCAATTACTGCTACCATTCTGCCTTCCGGACCTCCCTTCTGCCAGTTTACTTCACGGTCTCAGCTCTCCAGGATCAGTATAGTATAACTCACAATCATAAAATTAGAATCATAGAATTATAGAGTTGGAAGAGACCTCAAGGGCCATCCAGTCCAACCCCCTGCCATGCAGGAATACACAATCAAATCCCCTTACTCTATTCCACTATCCAACCACTTCCTACTATCTTCGATAGTCTTATGTGATTGCTTGGCACCTGAGTGTTTGTGTGAATGCTGTTAAGATTAATTTCCTATAAAGATCATTTAATTGTACATACTGGCTTGGAGTCTCCTCCATTACATAGATCAAAATATCCTGCCATTACCCGGCCTGTCACTGCCATTTTGAGCAGATTATATTCCCCATAACATGACTCAGCCACCAGTGGGATCCTCACGGACCGCATGCAATCCGGGTAACAGAACAACTCAGGGAGTTGGATACATTAGGGTTAGCTTGGAGAAGAGAAGACATGATTGTCATCTTTAACTTTTTGTAGGGATTTCATGTAGATGATGGAGCAAACTTCTTTTCTGTTACTCCAGAAATTAAAATATGAACTAATGGATTTAAATGACAAGAAAAGAGATTTCACCTTAATATTAGGAAGAATTCCTTGATTGTAAGAACTGTTCAGTGGTGGAATAGACTGCCTTGGAGGGTGATAAAGCCTCCCTCTTTGATAGTGATCTTTTGGGAGTGCTTTAGTTGTGTATTCCTGCATGTCAGGGGGTTGGACTCGATGGCCCTTGCAGTTGCTTACAACTCTATGATTCTATGATTTTAATTTCTCAAACTGGCTGAAATGTAGAGTTCCTTCAGGGCTTTATGATCAAATAAGATGGTGTTCACTCCACATGCAAGCACACACATACACGCATGCACACACACACACACCAATGAGGTTTCACCTGTTACATTGGTTTCCTGGAAATCTCTTGGACTTTCTGGAAGCTTCTAACTAGTCAAGTGTGAGAAACAGAACACTCAAGCTCTGGTCCAGCAACAGGGTTCTTCTTTTGTTCTCTTGAAGTGCCTCCCCAGTTGGTCCCTGTTCCCTCTGTGTCCTTTTCGATTGTGGAAATGCGGACTTGGCGCATATTACCTGCCTTTCAACACTTGGTTTAGAAACTAAGGGAACCCCTCCCCTCTTTGCTGTTCGCTATATTTGGCAACATCAGTGTGCACACCACGGAGTTCCCCACTGGGAAAGTGCATACTTCAGAAGGAAAACTTTGGCAGGGCATGCCTGCAAGATTGTTTCCTTTCTGGTTTTGAACTCCCGCCACTGGTCAGTGACTCAACAACTCATTAAAAGCATGAACAATAAGCATGTTTTCCCACCCGGAACCTCAGCGGCCACCTGTTGAACTCAGAGCCAAACTAGGTTAATCCACACATTTCTGCTAACATCAGCCAAGTAACCTTGCAGAAAGCAGTGCGCCTCACAATAGGAGGTTGCAGGGGGCCTTCATCTTGAGTCAAGTAGGGTCACTGGCTGTTCATAATGGCAGTGGATTGTTCTTACAGAGACACTTTGCTGCAATAAGGGGGAAAGGATGGTCATTGGTGCCTTTCCTGTCTTTGGGACCCAGAGCCCTGTCCTATCTCTGCTCAGCCGTAGATGGCTTCAGCATGTCATTAGCTGGCATTCTCTTGTTACTTTGTTCAGGTATACATTCAATCAAACAATAATTTGTTATGGTCATAGACCAGCATAGAAGTCATAGACCAGGGATCATGTAACAAGCCCCTGTTGAAACAGCTGCATTGGCTACTAGTCCATTTCTGGACAGAAATCAAAGTGCTGGTTTTGACCTTTAAAGCCCTAAAAGGGCTGGGGCCCAAAGGGCTGGGGCCCAGACTATCTGAAAGACTGTATCCCCCTATACAAGCTAGCCGAAGTGTTAAGATTGGCAGTTCCACCACCTTCACAGGCACAGTTAGTGAGGGCTCGGGAAAGAGACTTCTTTGTGGCTGGTTCCAGACTATGGAACTCCCTTCCACAGGAGGTCTGGTTGGCCCCCTTCCTGCTCTCTTTGCAACAGCAATTGAAGACGTTTTTATTTAGGCAGGTGTTTGAAATGTGGATTTTACTTCGTGTGTTGCTTGTAATGTTGTATTTTTTATCGATTTAAAGTTTTTAATGATATTTTAATAATGGTAATTTAATTTAATTCTTTTTTAACTTTTGTAACTTGTGATGTTTTAGTCGTATTTTTTAACTATTCTCTCTCTCTCTCTCTCTCTCTCTCTCTCTCTCTCTCTCTCTCTCTCTGGCTTTTCTTCGCAAACGAAGATTCAGGAAGGACTCATCCCACGCTTTCTGCAAGCGCGCTGATGACTAAAAAGGCCAATCCGAGATAAACAAGTCCGGTTGCAAAAAGCACAGCAGAAGGTCTCCTTGGGTGATGTTTTTGGGTTGTGATTCTTTCTGTGGTGTCATTTCTCTTCAAGACTTGTTCGTCGTGAGTTCTCAAATGAGGCTGCAGCATTGTGGATAGTGCGTCTCCATGCCTCCCGATGTGAGGCCAGGGCGAACCACTGTTGGTGATCAATTTGGCTGAGCCTGAGATGTTGTTTCAGGGAGTCCTTGTATCGCTTTTTTGGAGCACCCCTCTTACGCTGACCCGTGGCGAGTTCACCGTAGAGTAGTATTTTTGGGAGGCGATGGTCCTCCATCCTAGAAACGTGCCCTGCCCAGCGCAGCTGTGTTCTCAATATCATGGCCTCAATGCTGGTGATCCCTGCTTGCTCAAGGACAGCAACATTCGTCACATAGTCAGTCCAGTGTATATTTAGGATTGTGCATAGACAGCGCTGATGAAAGTGCTCGAGGAGTCGTAGGTGGTGGCGATAGGTGACCCATGTTTCAGATCCATAAAGGAGGATAGACAGTACGATGGCTCTATACACACTGATTTTTGTGCTTCGCCTCAGGTGTTTATTGCTCCAGACTCTTTTGTGAAGTCTTCCAAATGCACTATATGCCTTTGCTAATCTGTGATCGATCTCTTTGTCAATCTTGGCATCTGAGGAGATGATGCTTCCCAGGTAGGTGAACTGCTGAACGGGCTTGAGCACAGATTTGCCGATGGCAATGTGGGGATGGTGGTGTTCGTCCTGTGGTGCAGGCTGGTAAAGAATTTCTGTTTTCTTCAGGTTGACTTCCAGCCCAAACAGCTCTGCAGCTGTTTCAAAGCAGGATGTTAGGCGCTGCAGAGCTGCTATTGTAAGCCACCTTGAATCCCATCTTGGGAGAAAGGCAGGATATAAATCCAATAAATAAAATAAAAGAAATAGTAAAAGAAAGGTGCATCGATACTGTAGAAATAATGCAGTTTGACACGGCTTTAACTGCCATGGATTCACATACATAATCCTGGGATTTGTAGTTTTGTGAGGCACCAGCACTCTTTGGCAGAGAAGGCTAAAGACCTTGTTTAAAAAAACTATAAATCCCAGAATTCCCTAGGATGGAGCTACAGCACTTAAGTTGGTGTCAAGCTGCATTATTTCTACAGTGTAGATGCACCGAAAGACAATTTTTACCATAAAGTACGTAAGACAAGGTGGCATAAAATACAATGAATACATAAAATTCACGTATGACAACAACACAATAGCAAAAAGTAAGTTACAACACTCTACCTAAGCCCAAGTTTGTACATAATGCTCAGCCCCATGTATCTCACATGGCTACTTGAATGCTTCTCAAAGGGTTCTATATTGTAATTATCTACAGCTGATTTATCATCTGTCTATGAATTGTAAGGGTCGTTGCACAAAATCTAGCATCCTTATCCATAATCTGTATCTTCTGGTTGGTGAACAGAAGGTGAGCAGGTGAAATTCTTCCACCCTGCCAGGAATTTCCTGCAGAATTGCTGTTGTCCTTGTGTGCCTTTAAGTAATTTCTGACTTATGGCGACCTTGAGGGCTGAGAGTGTGTGACTTGCCCAGGGTCACCCAGTGGGTTTTCATGATGAAGTAAGGATTCAGACCCTGGTCTACAGAGTCATAATCCAGTGCTTAAACCACTATGCCATTAAAGCAAAACATCTCCCTTGGTAAAATGTATAAATTTCCTTCTGCCTGCGGATTGAACTTTTGCACTGTTGTGCCACTGAGGTATTCACGTTGCAGTTTTCATTGTGTGTGGATGTGCATTGCACATTGGTGTGCCCTGGGCAGGGTTACATCAATGTCTAATGCTCATTGAGTTGTGCGACATTGCAATTCACTGACGTGCCAATGTTGCATAAGTGCCATGAAACTAAGCATGGATAGTGTTACAACCTGTCTAATCAAGATTATCTTTTAACTTTCCATTCTCTGCAAGAGTCCATCATCTTCTGAGGTTGTTCATTCCACTGCTGAACATTATTTCTCTCAGGAACATCTTCCTAACATTCATCTTTTTCTTGAAATGTGGATCCACTGATTTAGGTCAAACCCATTGGAGCAGGAGAAAACAAGCTCCTCTAACATCTTCCTCTTGCATCGCACCTGACAGCCCTTCAGATCTTTGAAGATAGCTGTCATATCACCTCTTAGTCTTCTCTTCTACAGCCTAAGTACAACCAACTGGAGATTTCATTGCACAGGTTTATTTTTATTTTTTTAGGGGCTTACCGCACTCTGAAATAAAGTGGCAGTGTAGCAGGAAGATTCCGTCTTCTGTGCTTCCTTACCGCATGACATTGTGGTTTTTTCTGGTGTTCTACTGTTCCAGTCCTGTGGGAGACTAGGGTAAAATTGTATCTTTTTGGTAACATTTTCTTCTGGTTAGTAAAAAGGCACAGTTTTACTTCTGTCTCCCATGGGACTGGAATGAAAGAAAAATGACATTGTGTAGTAAGGCAGCATGGAAGACAGAACCTTCCTGCTGCACTTCCGTTTTACTTCGGAGTGCAGTAAGACTCTCAGTATGTATAAGCTAGGGGACCCATGTCACAACTTAATACTTCTCTTCCAAAGATGCTGTGGAACCTTGGGACAAAACACAAAAAAGCAAGTAATATCTCTTCCAAGAAGATACAACTAATTTCTGGAATTCACTAGCATAAGAGGTGGTCATGGTCATTTGCGTGGATGACCTTTGAAATACAGTTGGACCCCTGTATCCTTGGAACCAATATCTGTGGTTTCAGTTATATGTGGGACACAAAAAGAGGAACGCATACCATAGAGTCTTCTTAGAAAATTCCTGGAGAGGTGTCCTCCCTAGATAGTTTCTAGGTCCTCCAAGGCAATTCTATGGTATTTCAAACTGGAAGTCCCATTATTTTCAATGGCGTTCGCTGTTATCCACAGTTTCCGGCATCCACAGTAAGTCTGGGAACCAAACCCCCATGGATACTGGGATGTGACTGTATAGATATTTGACAGATCTATGGATCGCAATAAATGAACTTGACTTGACTGTATATATTTTTTCAAGCTTTTGTCACCACATTTGTTTAAGTATTTGAAGGGATGTCACGCTGAGGATGGAGCAGGCTTGTTTTCTGCTGCTCCAGAGACTGGAACACGGAGCAATGGGTGCAAGCTCCAGGAACAGAGATTCCACCTCAACATTAGGAGGAACTTTTTGACAGTCAGAGCTGTGCGGTAGTGGAACACACTCCCTTGGAGAGTGGTGGGGTCTCCTTCCTTGGAGGTCTTTAAACAGAGGCTGGATGGCCATCTGTCAGGGATGCTTTGATTGTGTATTTCTGCATGGCAGAATGGGGTTGGACTGGATGGCCCTCGTGGTCTCTTCCAACTCTACAATTCTATGATTCTACGATTTTGTCAAAAATATTAAATAAAGCCTCCATTTCCCAAGGCAGTCTACCTCTGATCACCAGATACTGTAAGGCCTTCATGCCATGCTTGTTGCTTCCTGGAGACATTTCCCAGCCTGCAGAACTTTGGCAAGATTTTTTTCTTCCCCCTCGCCCCTTTTTTGGAACTACAACTTCCACAATCAACCAGCCAGGGAATTCTGGAAGTCCGAAAATGGGGGTGTGGGAGGGAATCCCAAGCTTTGCCAGATGGTGGCTGGAAACGAAACCACAGCTGAGAATGAAATGGCAGAGAAGGCTGAAATTTGATTCAACCTAGGAAGGCGATTTTTCACTTTTATATCCCCCTGATTCCTGAAGGATATGTCTCTCTCTCTCTCTCTCTCTGGCTTTTCTTCGCAAACGAAGATTCAGGAAGGACTCATCCCGCGCTTTCTGCAAGCGCGCTGATGACTAAAAAGGCCAATCCGAGATAAACAAGTCCGGTTGCAAAAAGCACAGCAGAAGGTCTCCTTGGGTGATGTTTTTGGGTTGTGATTCTTTCTGCGTTGTCGTTTCTCTTCAAGACTTGTTCGTCGTGAGTTCTCAAATAAGGCTGCAGCATTGTGGATAGTGCGTCTCCATGCCTCCCGATTGTTTCAGGGAGTCTTTGTATCGCTTTTTTGGAGCGCCCCTCTTACGCTGACCCGTGGCGAGTTCACCGTAGAGTAGTATTTTTGGGAGGCGATGGTCCTCCATCCTAGAAACGTGCCCTGCCCAGCGCAGCTGTGTTCTCAATATCATGGCCTCAATGCTGGTGATCCCTGCTTGCTCAAGGACAGCAACATTCGTCACATAGTCAGTCCAGTGTATATTTAGGATTGTGCGTAGACAGCGCTGATGAAAGCGCTCGAGGAGTCGTAGGTGGTGGCGATAGGTGACCCATGTTTCAGATCCATAAAGGTATGATAAAAGGGAATTTTCTGTCTGTGTGCCTGCTTTTAAGGCAGAGAGCTGCTCTACCTCTCTCAGTGCTGCATACCAATCCAGTTACAAACCAGCTGGCATGGAAGCCAAGCATGACAGCTCCTCAACGTCTTTTTTCTTCTTCCTCCTCCTCCATCTTCCAAGCAACTTGCTTCATAGCCATTAGTTACCTCCTGGAGGTGGTTCAGCAGCTGTGCCCAGAGCAAACATCCTCACGCATACCCAGAATATTTTGTGAGCTGCAACCTCCCAGATGTTTGGGGTCTGGGAAATGTGTTTTTCTAAGCAGGTTCTGTGACCCTCTGGTGCTTGGCTTTCCTTTACAGTGGATCATAGAATCATAGAGTTAGAAGATACACCAAGGACCATCTAGTCCAACCCCCTACCATGCAGGAATACACAATCAAAGCATTCCTAACAGATGGCCATCCAGCCTCTGTTTAAAAACCTCCAAAAAAGGAGACTCCACCACACTACGAGGCAGTGCATTCTACTGTCAAACAGCTCTTACTGTCAGGAAGTCCTTCCTAATATTCTCAGCAAAGGCAGAAGTCAACAGTGGATTGGTCAAATGGGCAGGCAGGGGGCGGGCTTTCCAGCAAGGTGTTAGCACCCCTGACAAACCCCACCCCCAGGAACCCCCCAAATTGGCTTATTAATACTTTGGCATATTAATGTAGTCATCCATGTGGGAGGACAGTAAAATCAAGGGATTCGCTGTAAGAATCCCAAAAGCAAATACTAAGCCATAGATTGCCCAAGGGAAGGACTATTGATAAATTCCAAACTGAAGGAATCATAATGAGGTCAAGCTAAATCTGAAGACATTGTCTGCACACACCTTGGTGACAGATAACTGATCCCATCATCAGTGGTTGGAGTCCTCCTTTGTCTGGAGGTATCACTCTTCCCTTAACCCCCAGACCCAGCCATCAAGGAGACAGGTCATGCTTTGCAAATTTAATCACCAGAACATTTAGGTATTTACAACACATTAACATCTTAGGAAGCCCATTGATCAATCTCTGGAGCTTCCTGGAATCCATTGTTTCAACACACAAAATCCCATCATCTGAGGGCACATTTTTCGGTATAATTACTGGCCCAAAACCCTGCCTCAGCATGCACAGACCTCTTTCCTCGGGAGACTTTGTCTCTCTGTGTAGCCATTCCTACCTCATCCATCCACGCAGCTCTACAACTTCAGACTATAGGACAGGCGTTGTATCACCCCAGAAAAACTCCCCATCTATTCCTCTTGCCAACTTCTCTTCTTCCATTCCTAGTGGTCTTTTGTGAATGCTTTGTTGTATGGTTGTGTGTGTGAATTGTTAACTTTCTCATCTTGCATATGTCCATTCAGAGCTAGTAGGGGGAAAATAGGTGTAAAGATCCTTTTTTGTTGCCCTCTTTTGTATTACTAAGTCAAGTTGTTGCTAATTTCCCCAATTTATTAATAGCTTGACTAGCAATTTGGGTAACAAAGGAAGGGGCCAGAAGCACCATTTTCACATTTCATATTGGGTGTGTGCTTTTTTCCTGCTCTGGGGTGACCAAGGAGAGCTTTATAAGCAGAAGGTCGCACTTGTGCACATTTGATTTGCAAGTTAAAAAAATATACTGTGCAGCAGCAATAACTTGTGTGGAGAATAATACCACGCTGTACTCTCAGTCACCATCTTGATTTGCAGGCATGGCTGTGTGTGCACTTCAAATGCAGAGAGCTTTGCATAAACTTGATTTTGCAAAAAAACCAAAAAAACCTGTGGAGACAATTAGTGCTGCTCTGAATTTGCAAGAATATGCATCAATCTGCACTATTTCTTCTCATCTAGTTTCCTGCAGGAGAGAGTTTGAAAGTCTGAGAGCAAACACCAAGAAAGCTGTCTCCCTTCTATGCACCAACCATGCCTGGGGAGATAGTGGGACTGAGAAGAGAGCCCTCCCCAATGGCAGGAGAAGAGAGAGGTGCCAACTAAGCCTCCCATGGGAGAGAGTTCGATAATCCAGGAGCAGCCACTAAGAAGGCCTTCTCAGGTACCCTTACACATGTGCCTGTGCTGGTGGTGGGACTGAGGGAAATCCCTCTCTTCAGGATTTCAAAACAGCCCATATGGGTTGCAGGAACCTGCTTTGCCTTCAGCTGAGGACTTTATCAGACCACCCTCCTTTTCTGTTCTTTTGCTGGAATAATTTGTGATGTCTTTATGGCAGCAAAAGGACCCCCTTTACCACACTTACCTTCAATCCCATCCAAAGGTTGCCCTGGCAATGATGGAGGAGTGAATGGAGCACCATTCACTTCCTCAAATGAAATATCGCAGATTCTCATGAGAAGATAGGAGCGCGGGAAAGTAAAAAACAAAAAAATAACACACAAAAAGTTACAAAAAGCACATAAACACACTTTAAAAATGCAGGTAAACCACAAGGTTCATAAAAAGAGTGTCACCTACCTGCATGTCATGGTTTAACCTGGAAGTGTTCTGGCTGGACTAGCCATTGATGGCGTATTCATGAGAGAAAAAAGGTGTGAGGTTTCAAACGCTGGCAATGCAGGCAAAAAAGTGCCACAGCCGATCTATTGATGGGTTGATCTGTCAATAAAATAGAACACCTTATTGCAAATATATAAACATGAAAGGAAGTTGTCTGATATACACGTCCTTTCACGTTTATATGGCATAGTTATGATGCTGTATTTAGTGCGTCTGATAATGTCCTGAGTCAGGTCACTGGTTGATCCAGCCCACTTTTCTAGACCTATTGCCTGATGTCTTTTGAAACCAGAGAAATCATAGAATCATAGAGTTGGAAGAGACCACAAAGGCACAGTCATGTTGCTCACAGTATGCCCAATGTCGGCAAAAGTGCCCCCAAACCTCAGTCATGTTTGGCTGTGGTGGGGGGGACACCACTTAAATGGATATGAACTCATTCATGAGGCTGTAAAATGCTGTTTGGGAGGGCCAGTGCCCTGAAACAGGCAACCGTCCCCACCTCAGATCAAATCAGCCCTGTTGCCCAAAGGGTCAGTCATGATGCTGTGCCATGCCGGGGGTCTTCTGGAAGAACCAAAAATTGGTTGGTTCAGCCTTCTGGGCTTTGACATGGGCCCACTCCATTTTTAATCTTAGCTACAGAAGCCCTGGAAGCACAGTGGTTAAATAAATACTGCAGCCACAATGTTGTGAGTTCGATCCTACAGGGTGACAAGGTTGACTCAAATTTCCATCCTTCCATATGTCAGTAAAATGAGTACCCAGCTTGTTTTGGGCAATTAGCAAACACACTGTAAACTGCTTATGGAGTACTTAGCACTATAAAGCGGTATAGAAATGTAAGTGCTATTGCTATTGCTACAGTAAATTAAGAAGAACCATAACTGGAATCCAATAAGTGTCTTACACATATGTAAATTCCCCAATAGAAGTGTTTGGACATTTTTGTTTGAACTGAAAATGGCAGTTCAGATGAAAATATCAGAGAAGATGCTAAACGGCATCTGGTTTTCCATTTTTGGACAGCAGCCTCCAGAACCTCACCTCCCACCCCCCAGCAGCATGCTTGGTGGTCTTGCTGGCTAGGGGTATTGTGGGAGTTGCATTCCAGAAATGTAACTTTTCCAGGCTCTGGATTCTAGTAAAAGTGATGGAAGATGTGTCATGGATTTGCTTCCCCCTCCATTCCAGGCAGGTGGAAGAAATGATTTCATAGCTCGAGTACTTCCTCCTGAAAGTTGCCACCAACACATGAAAAATACATTTGGATTCTCGCTTGAGATTCCGGAAGGAGGAGGTCAATCCTAGCTGGCTTCATCTTCTCTCCACAAGCAACCTCCTGGACTCTCCTCTCTGCTCAGATCAGTGGTGCACTTTGCTTCTGCAAAGGGTCTCTTCCTAAAGATTTGGGAGCCTTCCTGGGGGTTTGCTGAGAAGCTGGTAGCTGTCCAGCAACCACCACTGCACTGCCACTGGTGTGCTATAGAGCTGTTCAGCAGACTCCTGCTGACTTGGCTAAGGAAGGAAAAACTAAAGTGATGTGTCAGTGTTGGAGGATGCTTCCTTGCCAAATGAACTGGCCTCCAAACGGACTGATGTGTACAGTCTGCATTCCTGCACTCTCACCCCAGTTCAGTATTGTCATCATAAAACACAGCAACTTCATTGTTAAAAAAACAACCAAAGTTATTAAAGGTATTCTTTCTAAGATTCCAGCAGTGTGTGTGTGTAGGGAGTCAGTGTGGTGTAGTGGTTTGAGTAAGAGCTGTTGGACAGTAGAATATGCTGCTGCCTTGGAGTATGGTGGAGTCACCTTCTTTGGAGGGTTTTTTAAACAGAGGCTGGATGGCAATCTGTCAGATGTGCTTTGATTGTGTATTCCTGCAGGGCAGGGGATTGGACTAGATGGCCCTTGTGGTCTCTTCCAATTCTATGATTCTATTGGACTAGGACTGTGGAGACCAGGGTTCGAATCCCTGCGTGGCCACGGAAACCCACTAGGTGTCCTTGGGCAAGTTACACCTCTCAGCCTTAGAGGAAGGCAATTAGCAAATCCTCTCTGAACAAATCTTACCAAGAAAACCCTGTGATAGGTTTGCCTTAGCATCAGAAATAACCTGAAGGCAGACAACAAGATAGATAGATAGATAGATAGATAGATAGATAGATAGATAGTCCTGGTCAGGTGTTGATTGTGTGATTAAATTGAGCATCTGAATGTTTAGCATATTAGCCCCGATCACCTCCATCAGCACTCTCCACATGGGGAGAGTAATGATCCAAAGAGGAGCTCCTCAACTACACATCATGTTTCCATCAATCAGAACCCTGTTTTTTTTAAAGTTCCAGATCACATAGATCAGTGATTCCCAAACACTGGTCCTCCAGATGTTTTGGACTTCAGCTCCCAGAATTTCTGACTGTTGGCCAAGCTGGATGGGGCCTCTGAGAGCTGAACTCCAAAACACATAGAGGACCAAAGTTTGGGAAACATATGGGCCTGAATATGCCAGCTCCCCACCAGTATATTCTGCCTGAGCATCTGGCCTGTTCCTCACCTGTTACCTGCACAAAATGGGATGGAGTCCAGACCAGCACACTAGCCAGTCTTTGCAGCTGGCACTGCCATCTACATTACACTCTCCAAAACCAGGAAGCTGGCCTGCAGCAAATGAGTAATGACCTCTGTGTGTGACCAGCTTTGGTCACATGCTATTGGAGTCCTTCCTGGCTTTGGAAGGGCGAGGCAGACAGCAGCTGCAGCAACAGGCCAGGATGGCAGTCTGGGCTCCTGCGTGCCCTAGTCTCTGGAGCAGCATAAAACAAGCTTGATCCATCCTCAGTATGACATTCCTTCAAATATTTTAGTATTGATATCATATCACCTCTTAACCTTCTCTTCTCCAGACTAAACATACCCAACTCCCTAAATCACTCCCCATAGGGCATAATGGCTTCCAGACCTCCCACCATTTTGGTTGCCCTCATCTGGACATGTTCCAGCTTGTTAATATCCTTCTTGAATTGTGGTGCCCAGAACTGGACACGGTATTCCAGGGGAGGTCAGACCAAAGCAGAACAGAGTGACACTATGACTTCCCTTGATCTAGACACTCTACTCCTATTGATGCAGCCTAGAATCACATTGGCTTTTTTAGCTGCCACATTACACTGCTGACTCATGTTCAGCTTGTGGTCCACTAAGGAGATTTTCAGACATGCCAAAATGCATGTCTGCCGCGCGAGCAGCCTCCCAAAACTGCTGCGCGGCAAGGCTCTACTTCGGACGACGCTGTGCCTCTTGCGAAACCGTCCGTGTCACTTCCGTGAAGCTTGGGACGGCTCCGCGCCATATTTCAATCCCGGAGGTTGCCCGTGATTGAAATATTGCGCGGAGCCGTCCCAAGCTTCACGGAAGTGACACGGACGGTTTCGCAAGAGGCACAGCGTCGTCCGAAGTAGAGCCTTGCCGCGCAGCAGTTTCGGGAGGCTGCTCACGCGGCAGACATGCATTTTGGCATGTCTGAAAATCTCCTAAGATTCCTAGATCCTTTCACATGCACTGCCATCAAGCCATGTGTCACCCATCCTATAGCTGTGCTTTTCGTTTTTACTGCCCAGGTGTACTATCCTACATTTCTCCCTGTTGAAATTCATCTTGTTAGTTTTGGCCCAGCGTTCTAATCTGCTACTGTCATTTTGAACCCTGTATCTGTCCTCTGGGTTGTTAGCTACCCCTCCTAATTTGGTGTCATCTGCAAACTTGATATGCTTGCAAACTTGACTGCTTGTGATGACAGCTTCCCCATATTCAGTCTTTAGAGATCAACTCTGCCCAATAGGTAGCACCAGAGAGGCCATGCATTGGGGAGGAGAAGAGCATGGCTGACATGTTTCCCTAAGGCAAAGATGGCAGAAAATGAAAATTCACTGAAAATAACTGGATCCTCCATAATGTGTTAGCCATAGTGCATATATGGGTGTGAGTGTATGAGAGGAGAGATGGAACCAGATGGAAGAGAAGGAGAGAGAGAGAGTGAGAGAGAGAGAGTGAGAGTGAGAGTGAGAGTGAGAGTGAGAGAGTGAGAGTGAGGGGGAAGGCCTTTTCAAGTGTTATGAAAGCAGGTAGAATAAGTATGCAAGGAGAAGGAGTGCACCAGTGCTCAACTCCTCCGTGCATGTTTCTGTCACTGCATTAATGTAAGGAAAACACTTATGAAGAGGTGAGCCTCCTTCATTCAGGCTCACTGCACTATCCAGAACTCAAGAGAATCAGCATCCCTGAGTGCATGGAGAGCCTCCACAGAAAGGAGATTATCAGACAGGAATGCAGAAAGCATTCCTGTCCCACAATCTCCAATCATGTCCCTGTCCCGGCACAATAACCCTCCCCACCGCACTTACCTTCTCTCCTATCGACAGGCAGCCCAGGAATGAATGGAGCTCTCACAGAGCTCCATTAATTTTCTGGACTGAAATCCCACCCATTCTCATGAGAAGATGTGAGTGTGGGAAATTCAAAAATAGAAACAAAAATACACCCCAAAAAAGTTACAAAAAAGCACTTACACCCACTTTAAAACTTCCAAGTAAACCACAGAAGTTTTAAAAAAGTGGTCACTTACCTAGATGTTGCAATCTCACCCGGAAGTGTTGTGGCAGGATCGCCCATTGGCACTGCATTCACGAGAGTTAAACAGCCCGAAGTTTCACATGCCGGCAATGCCGGCACCAAATCACAACGGGGGGTTTCTCGACTGCTTAGCCCATTAATAAAAAGAAACGCCATAAGGACAACATAGCAGAATGCAAAAGGATGACATCGTCTGATATTGGTGTCCTTTAGTGTTCCTCTGGCATCACCGCATCTGATAATTTTCAAAGAAGAGACTCTCCTCTTCAGAAACTCACCGCTGCTTCAAACTTCCTACCTTCATAAATTTGCCCTCTTATGTAGAGAACAACAGAAATCCTCATGTATTTATTCTTCCTGGCTTCATAATGCCTGAATAGGACTAGAGAGGTATCTATATGTGGGAGGAAGGGATACAGGAGAGAGCAAACTGTTTAAGGGCAGAGCAACACTTCCACATGGCAGGACAACACTTCCACATGGCGTTTTCACCCTCATCACATGCCTTTTACACCAAATTCTGCTATGCTAATATGTTTCTGTGAACTAGCACAGATTGATGGGAAATGATGACTAGGTAAGTAGCTAGCTAGTAGACAGGCAATTTAGGTCACCATCCTGTTGGTGTCTTACACCCACCTAAATTCCCCTAGGGAAACAGTTGGACATTGGCCAAGACCCTACATCAAGGAGACAGTGTATAACTTTATACTCACAGAGTTACATGACAATTGTGCATTAGTGAATTGAAATTGCACAACTGAATGTGCTCGCTCTCTCTGGCTTTTCTTCACAAACAAAGATTCAGGAAGGACTCATCCCACGCTCTCTGCAAGCGCGCTGATGACTAAAAAAGGCCAATCTGAGATAAACAAGTCCGGTTGCAGAAAGCACAGCAGAAGGTCTCCTCGGGTGATGTTTTTGGGTTGTGATTCTTTCTGCGTTGTCGTTTCTCTTCAAGACTTGTTCGGTGTGAGTTCTCAAATAAGACTGCAGCATTGTGGATAGTGCGTCTCCATGCCTCCCGATGTGAGGCCAGGGCGGACCACTGTTGGTGATCAATTTGGCCAAGCCTGAGATGTTGTTTCAGGGAGTCTTTGTATCGCTTTTTTGGAGCGCCCCTCTTACGCTGACCCGTGGCGAGTTCACTGTAGAGTAGTATTTTGGGGAGGCAATGGTCCTCCATCCTAGAAACGTGCCCTGCCCAGCCCAGCTGTGTTCTCAATATCATGGCCTCAATGCTGGTGATCCCTGCTTGCTCAAGGACAGCAACATTTGTCACATAGTCAGTCCAGTGTATATTTAGGATTGTACTCAGCGAGTTACATGACAATTGTGCATTAGTGAATTGAAATTGCACAACTGAATGTGCAGACAAAGGTGAAATGCACAATTGCAATACATAATGCACATCTACATGTGTAATGCACATGTCCACGAACAATGTTCAATGGTACCACAAATGGTATGGCACTACAAGCCCAACTCTGTTTCTACAACTTCCAGCTAAACATGAACATTATGTCATGGCCAAAAAAATGCAACCACATGCATAAGGAACTCACAAGTGCATAAATCACTAACAGGATTCCAGCCACATCCGTCCAATGCACAATGGCCACATTCAGCTCAAGGTCAAAGAAGTGGAGTCCGCATGTGGTGCTTTTGGCTGCTCATGCTGGGATGATGGGAATTATAGTCCAGCATATCCGGAGAACGCCAGGCTCTGAAAGGCTACTGCAGGGAGTATCACAAGTGTAGCATTGTTTCTAAAGTGGTCATGCTCCACAAGACCAAGAATTGAATCACTATCAGTGGAAGTGCACTGGAGCCCCTCAGTCTTCAAAGGAAGGGACTCATATGGAAGAAGATGCTCTCCCAAATAGAAACTCCACCCAGACTATTTTAGGCATTTAAAAGTCCCAAACCCCCAAATGATATTAAATCTTTCCCAAGACCACCCATGGTGGTGGAAGCTGTGTACTTGCAGATGGCAAAAATTTTAGACATTGGCAGAGAGCTCATGCTGGGTTTGCCACATCCAAAAAACCAGACATGATCCTTCACACCACGCAGGCTCTGTGTTGCTTTAATACAATCAAGCATAATTATTCACATCAGTGGAAGCCTAAAATAACTGTGACATGGGTGTGGGTGGGATGAGAGAAAAAGAACTCCCTTAGTGTTGGTGAAACTAAATACTATATGGTTGTCTATGTGGGGTTGATTTTTAAAAATATATCAGAACATCTTTTAAGATCAACAAGAGAGATTGAGGATTGTCTCCTCAACATTACTTTGGAGAGAAACCCTTTGCAGCAGCTGCATTTCTAAAGAAACCATGGCATAGACTTGTCTATCATGTGGAGAATGTACATAACTCTTTGAATGATGGTCTTCAAGTCAGCAGATTTCAAAGATGGCGGCAACACAGAGCAAGGGGCCTTCAGGCGGAGTAAGAGGCAAGCTGGGTGTATCTCATTAACTTTTAATCTATTTTTCTCAAAGAATATAATCCTCTTTCTTTGGTGGCATAAGGGTAAATTAAGTAGAGATGGAGAATGCTTTTTAAAACAATATTTTTATTGTTATGATTATTTAATACACATATATTATACAAATTACCAATTATGAGCATTTGTGTACATCATGCATTCACATAAATAGATACACAAAACAGCTTACGTCCACATAAAACTTTCATCTGACTTCAACTGGCTCATCAAACTAGAGACATCATCTATCTTTATATGCCATTTTTCTTCTAATTAATACCTAATAATCAGATAATCTTCCAGCTATTTTATTTTATTCAAAATCTTCAAAATTCAAAACCCAAGAAGGTAGACATTCCTTCTTTCTTTATAGTTCAAAAATAGTTCCCAATCCCTTTTTAAAAAAAAATTAAGGACTTTTCCTTTATCATTGAAGTCAATTTATCCATTTCTGCCAAGTTCAGTGTTTTTATAATCCAATCATCTATTTCAGGTGTTTCCGCTTTTTTCCAGTTTCACACATAAATTATTCTAGCTGCTAAAATCATGTAATGTAGTATTCTGTAATTTATTCCCTTTAGGTCTTCATTTGGAATGCCCAACAGGAAAACCTCTGGGTACGGAGAATCCACACTAGAGAAATAATCCAGGTTGAAATAGGATTATTTGCATGGCTCCTTCCTATGGAATCCTGGGATTTGTATTTTGGTGAGGCACCAACTTCTTTGGCAGGGCAGGCTAAACACCTTGTCAAACTACAAAGCCCAGGATTCCATAGGAAGGAGCCATGCAAATAATCCAGTTTCAAACTGGATTATTTCCCTAGTGTGGATTCCCCTGAGTTTTAGAGATTTCTGGCAACAGAGATGTAGATTTCTGACAGTTTTGATTTGTCTGGCATTTGCATTCCAAATTCCTACTGTCCCAAATATATAATTTGCCAGTTTTGGTAAATTCTCCTCCATCTTCACTGGCCAAATTCAAGAAGTACAGCAATTCCCAGCTTTGAGAAGAACATGTACCTGCCTACCATGTAGGTGCTGAAGATCAAGGGCCTCTCAGGGAGGGCTGCCAGGTTAACTATGGGATGGAGCTCCTATAGCTTTTATTGTTAACAGATCCTGGATCAGGGCCTTGTCCTCACGGGCTGAATGAAACAGCCTCCCCACCCCACATTCCTGCACCCAGCTGTCCAGACAATGCAGGGTTTTGGATTCAATTCTAGTCTGAACTATCCAGAAGATGTCTGGGCAGTTCTGACTAGAAACCAGGGCAAACCCCCTTAAAACAGCTTTTAAAAATACATGGGGAAAACCTGGTTCCTGCAGGAAAAGAAAAGACAGAGCATTCTGTGGTGGGAATGGGCAGCTGTCTGCATGCACGCACTGTGCTGTATCGGTGGGCACCTCCTCGGCCACTTGTGGTATGTTGTGCTCCTTGATATCACAATGAGGTCCCAGTTTGTGATCAAGGCTGGGGTCCTCATTGTGACCTCAAAGAGCATGAAGCACTACACCAGCAGCGGCAGCAAAGGTGCCCGCTGATATAGCGCAACACAAACCCATGGACAGCTGCCCATTCCCACCATGGAACACTATCCAAACAATGTCTGGGCAACCAGCCAAAGGCTGATTACTACACAGCTGAGAGCAGAGTCATAGCACAGTCAGGCTAATTACAGGCAAAGGAACCAAGGTGGCGTGGAATCAGACACTAACTTTACCAGCAAGCAAACCACAAGCCCACAAGCAAAGTCCAATATACAAGATCCAGGTCCAGCAAATAGAGTTCAGGGTAGTCCAACAGAATCTAGGTCATGCAAACAGAGTCTAGAGTCAACAAACACAGTCCAGGTGAAACACAGCAAGCAGGAACATAATAGGTACTCAGGTAGGCCAGATAATCTCTGATAACCTCCGGAGGGCAGTGATGTGTATTTATAAAGCAGCTGGTAATGCAGCTACTGCTTAACTAATTGCTGCTTCCTAGAAATACTCTGAGACTGCCTCAAGCCCTCCTTTTGTTGTCTCTGTGCTGTGAAGGTGGGTATAGCTAAGTTGTCCTCTATATCTGAAGGGGCAGGACCCTCTGCCAAAGTTGGTACTGCACTATTGTCTGTCTCTAAGGCCAGTGGCTCTGGAACCTCCTCCTGCTCTGGTTCAGCAGGTCCTGGCATGTCCACTGCTTCAGTCTCTGGGCCAGAGTCCATTTCCAAGTTCTGGAAGCAGGGCATGACAAACACAAGATAATGGTCGGTGGGGGTGGGGTGGGAGGATCCGGGACAGCTCCAGGGCCAGAATATTCTGGGACAAACATGGAGTATGCTGGTCCATGTGGACATGCTCCAGGAAGAGGTACTGTTGGGTTCCATCAGGAAAAACTGGTATGGTATGTTTCCTCCCTCAACCCCCCCCAACCCACCTCAGTTTGGCATTTATTCTGTGCAAAATTTGCACATTGGGGTTTTTGTGTGTGTGCAGAAAACAGAATTTTCTTTGCAAGAAACAGCATTTTCTGCATCAAAAATAATATTTCCATCCAAAAAGTTTTATTTCAAACAGAAAATACTGTTTTCTGCACATAAAATATTGTTTTCTGCACCAAAAACCTCGCCACATGCGAATTTTGCACTGAAGAAGTCCTGAACTGCAAAGATTTTCTTTTAAACTCATATATGTTCACCAGCATTGAGGCCATGATATTGAGAACACAGCTGCGCTGGGCAGGGCACGTTTCTAGGATGGAGGACCATCGCCTCCCAAAAATACTACTCTACGGTGAACTCACCATGGGTCAGCGTAAGAGGGGCGCTCCAATAAAGCAATACAAGGACTCCCTAAAACAACATCTCAGGCTTGGCCAAATTGATCACCAACACTGGTCCGCCCTGGCCTCACATTGGGAGGCATGGAGACACACTATCCACAATGCTGCAGCCTTATTTGAGAACTCACACCGAACAAGTCTTAAAGAGAAATGACAACGCAGAAAGAATCACAACCTGGACACATCACCCAAGGAGACCTTCTGCTGTGCTTTCTGCAACCGGACTTGTTTATCTCAGATTGGCCTTTTTAGTCATCAGCGCGCTTGCAGAAAGCGCGGGATGTGTCCTTCCTGAATCTTTGTTTGCGAAGAAAAGCCAGAGAGAGAGAGGTGTTTTTAAATGATATGTGATTTTAACCAACATCATGTTTATATGTTGATTTGTTCTTCCCTGCCTTGATTCATAGGGAGAGATGGGTAAGAAATATTGTTGTTGTTGTTGTTGTTGGTGGTGGTGTTAGGACTAATTTAGCCAACAATATGGAGGATGGGGCACTATGTTATCCTTTGCCCCAGGCAGCCAAATGTCCTGGGACAGCCATGCCTCTTCATTTCCTACAAGTCCTCTTCCATACAGTCTGTGCCCAAAGGCTCTTCAGTCACATGAGTCCTTTTTTCTCGGACCTTTCTCCCTTCCATCCTCCTTTCCTTTTTCACAACAAGCCCACTCCCCTGCCCTCCACGTCTTCCACATATCCAGCTGCTCACAGGAACCAGGGAAGAGTGTATCCAAAATCCATTGTAATACTTATTAGCACAGACGCTCACAAATTAGCTTTCGACAGAAAAGCTATTTCCGAAGTATTCGCTTACAGCTCCAACTTCAGCAGCAGCAGGTATATGAAAGCCCTTGCCATACGGAGCCAAGGAAAAGCTATTTGGGACTAAATTATCCCAGCTGTGTCCCTTGGATGAAAGTCAACCATCTTCGGAAACCACATGCATCAAACCCATTGGCTAAACAGCCGTGTAGACAGGATGTCTCGTATTTCCATCCAAAGTGGCTATAGTCCCTGTTTAAAATAGAAATACAATTCCACTCACAGTGTTTACTTAGCCTATTTACAAATAGTCTTTTTTTTTTTTTGGCTTTGGCTTTGGCAAAAAAAAAAGGGTGCTAAGTTGCTAAAGCTATCGGGAGAAGTTCAAGTTCAAAGCCTCCTTTTTAAACCAAGGCTTTCTCTTTAAAAAAATAAAATAAAAATAATGTCTCATTCTCTCATGCTAGTGATTTGGAAGGAAGAAGGAGAACAGCTCAGCATGGTGTTCCCTTATGTTACTGGCTCTAGTCTGCCCACCTATATTCCTGCCCACCCTGGATTTTGCAAGTGTGCTGCAGATCTCTCTGTGTTTTTGCATGTGTGTGTCTGTGTGTGTGTCTATGTGTGGCATCCAGTTTGCAATGGGGTGACAATTTATATTCTTTTTGACAGGTGTTGGAGAGTCGCATTAAACATTGCTAAACAATTTCAAAGCCACTCTGAGAGCCTTTGTGGCTGAAGAGCAGAATATGAATACTCTAAATAAATAAATAAATAAATAAATAAATATGATGGTGCAGTGGTTAAATGCCAGTACTGCAGCCACAACATTACAAGTTCAATCCCAAGGGCTCCAAGGTTGACTCAGCCTTCCATCCTTTTGTAGGTCGGTAAAATGAGTACCCGGCTTGTGGGGGGGGCAATTGGCTAACACACATTGGAAACCGCTTAATGCGGTGTAGATGTGTAAAGTGCTGTTGCTTAACAAATTGTAAATTGCTCTGAGAGCCTTTGTAGCTGAAGAGTGGGGTATAAATACCTAAATAAATAAATAAAATACTGCCAAGTATTTTTTTAAACATAACTTCTATATATATATTTTAACTGATGTTTTTGTATGGTTTTAACCTGTCCTAGTTTTGTCCTGTTACTGGGGAAAAGGTGTTACCCTAAGAGCTGAGGGACATTGGAGTCCCCTCCACAATTCCAGTGTCTCCTTTGAAATCTGGGGCACTCATAGCTCAAAAGGAGGCCTGTGAGAGGAGAGTAACTTTGGGAATCTTTCCACTTGTCTATACCAGTACTAACTGTAGAGAGCACTCCAGTTAAAGTAAAATAAGGTATTTCATTAGAAATAACACAGGAGATAGACTAGCATACAAAAACATACAGGACATTATCAGACAGGGACAAAAAACCTGTCCCCATCTCGTGATGTTCCCTCCCACCCCATTCCCATCCCTGTAGCACTTTAAAAATTAATTTTTCAGACCTACCTTAATGGAGGATTCAAAAGTGCTCCCCTCCCCTCCAGCATCGCAGGAGTGAATGGAGGTCTTGCCAAACCCCATTCACTTCTGGAAACAAAATCCCTGTCGGTCTCACGGGAAATTTAAAAATAAAACAAAAAATACAAGGTTAAAGGTGAAAGCAAGCACAGAAACACATTTTTTTAAAAAACCAAGTAACCCAGGGGGGGGGGAGTGTGTCGTTTACTTCGATGTCCCAATCTGGACCGGAAGTGTTTGGCATGGACCTCTCCATTATTGCTGGCATTGCACCAGCATAACGGGGCACCTTTTCATACACCTGTCGTTCCGTGACAGAAACGGAACGACAGGTCAATTCACAGCATAAGCCATCAATAAAAAGGAGCAGGGGGGCGGAACAGGAACGGGGGCATAACGCCACAGGGACTTCATCTGAAAAGTTAGCCCTTTAGCGACATCCTATTGTCCCTGTGGTAGGATTTTTGGCACGTCTGATAATCTCCACAGTCTTAAAAATCATTCGAGGCTATTGGAAAGTAAAGCAGAACAGTTGTATACAGAGGAGTCGGAGGTTAGGAGGGTGATTGTTACCAAACTTGGACAAAGAGGTTTGTGCAGCGGAGGGACTCAGACAGTGGACATTTTCAGACGCCTCTTACCACGCAAGCATGGACAACTTCTGTGAGTGAAAAATAGTGCGGCCACCTTCAATGCTAACCGGAACAGTCATGGATGATGCCGAGAGAGAAACAGCGTCACCCAAAATGGACCCCTTGCCGCACAGCAGCTTCGTTACTGCTCCGGAGGCTGCTTGCGCAGTAAGAGGCGTCTGAAAATGTCCAGTGTCTGCAGGTATCATAGCAAAGGAGAATGACTGGGTCCAGCTGTATCACACACATGATTGGGGTCCAATTGGGATATTTATACCCCATTTCGTACCCTGGAGGGTACTTTGTTATTGATAAAATCAAAATGGCATTCTCCAAGAATGGAACAGACAAAAGAGGCTGAAATTGGCTGATTGCCTTAGCACCAGAGTGACAAAACATTGATGAAAGTTGCAATAACCTCTTAATGTTCAGTCAGGTAGGGAAGACTTCCATATGTAATGGGTTGAGAGATGGTCATTGATTGATTGATTGAATCACTTCTAAACAGAGTCCAGGGCTGGGAAAGGATTAGCATGGACCCCTCAACGACCAAGATTTCTGCATAAACCTCTCTGGGCTTTCCCACCATTATGATTCTGGACATGTTTCAGATCATCGTGACCCTGACTGTCCTCCAGCCAGTTTGACCCCCAAAAGTCTCCCAGGTCAGTGTGACCCCGATAAGTGTCCAGTATGTACAGCTATAGACTCTCGTGGGGAGGGGTAGTAGGGTATGCTAACATTGGCAGGATAGAAATTAATAATAACAACAACAACAGTGGTATTTACACCAGTGTAAGCCGCACCTACAAGATTCCATCCTTGGACTTACAATACCCAGAATCCCCTGGCTGATGGATTATTTGGACATTTGCTGTCCAAACAAGTAACATTCCCAGGCTCCACATAAAGGAGGGTTCCCAGCTCTCACAGTTTGGGTGGAATCTTTCTGGCCTACTACTGACCAACATGTACCTTGAACTGAGGCTGAGACTTACAGGCCAAAGTTTGAAATGTTTTAGATCACCTAGAGCCCATGAAATGGATACAGTTGGGAGACATTAGCTGAATCCCACTGGTTTCTTACGCCAGCATAAATCCCCCCCCCCCCATTGTAGCCATTAAACATGCTGATCTAGTGCAGAACATCTGCATTCATTTCAAGGTTGCAGGAGCGGAATTATGCACACCATGCCATTACACCTGCAAATGTGCATGTGCTTCTGATGCTAAGCTGTTTGCACATGTCCTGTGCATGCACATATAGTTGCATATCAGGGTGTGCATGTGCTGCACCTGCCAGAGCATATGTCCATTGAGTTGTGCACCGCCCATTTGGGTTGCCAATTCAATGGCACAGTGTTGCAGACCGTCAATGTTGTATATTCTTGTATATTTTGATTACATGTATTGGTCAGTTTGTTTTAGATCATATATACATATATATTGCTTCTCTATATTTGATCACATGTATTGGTCAGTTTCTTTTATTTTACATTTTCTTGCTATATTGTTGTTGTAGTTATCTGGATAATTTGTTTTGCAATTGTATTTTATAGTTTTATGTTTATTATTTGTTCCTTTCCTTTGTGTGTGTTTATGTATACACTTATTTTAGATTGTAGGTATTTGGCAGGACCCAATGTTGTTGTTGTTGGCTTGTTTTACCGTGAAGCGCCATGTACATAGATGGTGCTGCATAAGTAAATGATAATGATCATTCCATCATTCAGTCTCTTCAAGACTGGTTAATTAAAGTAAATGACATGATGTGTGCGGACAGATTAACAACGGTAATTAAAGATCACTCATTGAAAGGCTATAATGAACAATGGGGGAAAGTCTTGAGCTATTTTAAAGAAAATTAGAAAGATATGTGTCTTTTCAATTAATTAAGAAATCTTCATAGGTGGTAAACAAGTAAAACATGTAATTCTTAATGATAAAGAATGATTAAACATAAGATATTTGAGAGATTTCAATTGAAATGTAGTGCAATGATATAATAGAATGCTTACATAATTTAAAAGGGTGAAAGGAAAAGAGATATTTGTATATCTGATGTATCTGCATTTTTCTTTATGTGTTTTTATATAAATGAAATTATACTCACAATCATCATCATCATCATCATCATCTGTAATGTGGTGATTGATGCTATGGTCTTCAAAATCTGGGTCTTAATAAACCTTAAACAACTGAATTAAATTTTGAATTTTGAGGCACACATTTAAAAACAACTGATTCTTTCCGTGTGGCTAACGTTAAGCATATTACATTCCCACTGATATCAAAGGGAGAGTGTTAAGCACATGTGTACAGCTATCCCAGTGGCATGGAGAGGATTTAGGTCAACAATGGGAAGTATGCTACATTAAATACTTTGCTCCCTCCATAAAACCCTTAAATCCACATGAGGTCCCATGGGGGAGAGAAGGGTGAAAACAGTGCATTTTTTCTAAGGGATTCGAGAGCATTCATTCAGCGACTATTTGGAGAACTGGCTTCATGCAGGTGGCATGCTTGGAAGAATGTTAGACTCAGGAATGCTTGAAATACTTTCTCCCTGCCAGGCCGATTAAGAAGTCTTTGCATGGTCAAATCTTCAGCGCCAACAGTAAATGTTCTTGGAGAAGAGCCACGACACTCTCTTTTCCAGAGAGTCTCGCTCCCAAGAGAAAGAGCATTATTATGGTCTGTTCCTTATGCTCCGATATAATGAAGAAAGGAACTTCTTCTGCGGAAGACTCTCCCTTCCTATTTGTGTATCTGTAGACTCATTGCCCATTGTGGATGGTCTGTTACATGAATGAATTAGGGAGGCAAAGAATAATTATATGTTCATTTTTGCATTTGTTCTCCTGCCAAGAGTAAACTAAAGGCAACTGTGAACACACTTCATTAAGCCACTTACAAAGTCTTTAACAATGCAAAATGCAAGCATTCCCCCCCCCAAAGCAAATACATTTTTCTGGGCAGCAGCCATGTTTGCTGCACAGAGAACATGTGCACACACATTAAAAATGTGGTTTTATGGCAGACTTAATAGTATTTTAATGTCCTTGACAGTATCCTGAAAACTGGGGCTGGCATGTTAGGCAGTTACGATGTCATAAACTAAACTTAAGACCTTGTGACTGCTTCATATTCACATTCTGATTGTGACACCATTACCACAACTGCAAATGACCCTGAAACCCACCTTAAAAGCCAGTCAGCCATCTGGAGTGACAGACTTGTGCAGTGCTGGTGATGGGGCACTGCAGGATGACAAGACCAGCCCCTCCCTCAAGCTAATTTCTGGAAGGGGATGGTCATGTCATCCAGCAGTGTCCCACTCACCAGCGGCACAGTACAACATCACAACATCAGCTGGCTTTTAAGGTGGGTTTCAGGGGGCAGATCAGGAGATGGAGCTTAGCTATGATATTATACCTGTCTCTGATGCAAAATCTCAGCCTGGGACTTTAATATTATTTGTGCAATTTAGATGCTTGAATCTATATATATAAAACTCTTGGTTATGTTGCTTTTCCCAGTG
The DNA here is from genome assembly GCA_030847615.1 of Gambelia wislizenii. Taxonomy (NCBI): domain Eukaryota; kingdom Metazoa; phylum Chordata; class Lepidosauria; order Squamata; family Crotaphytidae; genus Gambelia; species Gambelia wislizenii. The sequence goes on along the minus strand of JAUMIR010000001.1, from coordinate 493,268,749 downwards.
TGCTGACTGGCTGCTCAGTAAACACATCCAGCCAATCACCACCTACATGCAAATTCCCTCTCTGTCATGCCCTGTGAGTCTGATGAGGGTATGGAATCAGAGCAGGACATGGCAGGGAATAGTCCTATGGATCCTGGCACAGGTTTATCTACACCTGTGCCAGCAGCAAGCCTTGCCAACCTGGAGGTGCAAGCAGAAGAAGAGCCTGGTCCTAGTGGGTTGGCACCAGTCCCAGCAGAGAGCCCTGCCAATTTAGCTAAGGAAGAGGAAAAGGAGATGGACTTACCTCCACCACCATTCAGCCAGCAGCGATCCCAAAAGGAAGCTTGAAGAAGATCGCTGAGGCTTTATCAGAAACACCTGCTCGTCAAGAAGCACCTGGCAAAGCCTTGATTACTATATATATGCTTTGGGGAGGTATGGAGGCTTTGTCAGAGATTAACTGATTTTCCCGGAGAAAGCTTTGTGTCTGCTATCTCTGATTCTGTGTTCCTATTGCCTTGATTCCTGTTGCCTTGATTCCTGTTGCCTTGATTCATGTTTAGACCTTGGATTGTTCTTGACTATGCTGCTGCCTGATCCTATTGACCCATGGACATGTTTGGACCCATGCTGAATTCTGTAAGCCTTGACTCTTTGGATTATTTTGCTGGACTAATCTTTGCAAAACTGTGTTTCCATTCCTTTGTGCTAATTACTAGTTGGCTACCTTTCCAGATTCTTGCTGTTTGTATATATTTTGCTGGCAACTATCTGCTTTTCCTGACACTCTCCATCTCACAATCCACTCCTGCCACTCAATCTGTGGAATCATAGAGTTGGAAGAGACCACAAGGGCCATCTAGCCCAACCCCCTGCTTTGCAGGAATACCCAATCAAAGCATTCCCAACAGCTGGCCATCCAGCCTCTGCTTAAAAACCTTCAAAGAAGGAGACTCCACCACACACCAAGACAGTATATTCCACTGCTGAACAGCTCTTACTGTCAGGATGTTCTTCCTAATGTTTAGGTGGAATCTCTTTTCCTGGAGTTTGAGTCCATTGTTCTGTGTCCTTGTCTCTGGAGCAGCAGAAAACAAGCTTGCCCAACCTCAGTATGACATCCCTTTCAATATTTAAACATGGCTATCATGTCACTTCACCTTCTCTTCTCCAGGCTAAACATACCCAGCTCCCTAAGCCACTCCTCATAGGGCATGGCTTCCAGACCTCTCACCATTTTGGTTGCCCTCCTCTGGACACACTCCAGCTTGTCAATGTCCTTCTTGAATTGTGCCCAGAACGGGACACAGTATTCCAGGTGAGGTCTGCTCAAAGCAAAATAAAGTGGCACTATTACTTCCCTTGATCTAGACACTATACTCCTATTAATGCAGCCTAGAATCACATTGGCTTTTTTAGCTGCTGCATCACACTGCTGACTAATGTTCAACTTTTGGTCCACTAAGACTCCTAGATCCCTTTCACATGTACTGTTGTCAAGCCAAGTGTCCCCCATCCTATATCTGTGCATTTCATTATTTTCTGCCTAAGTGTAGTACCTTACATTTCTCCCTGTTGAAGTTCATTTTTTTAGTTTTGGCCTAGTTTTCTAATCTGTTACAGTCGTTTTGAATTGTCATCCTGTCCTCTGGGGTATTAGCTACCCCTCCTAACTTGGTGGCTTCCTTGATTGAGACCATCCATGTGTAATGCGGTCTTCCTCTTTTCCTACTGCCTTCTACTTTGCCAAGCATTATTGTCAATCATATCTTCTCATGATATGTCCAAAGTACAACAATCTCAGTTTAGTCATCGTGGCTTCCTGGAAGAGTTCATGCTTGATTTGTTCTACGGCCCAGCCCTGGACAACAGCCCTGGCCACAGCATTTTTGACCCATGGAAGCTTCTGAACAGTTTCCAAAGGCAGTCCCATGTAGAGCACATTACTGTAATCCAACCGGGATATAATTAATGTATGTGTTAACTGTGGCCAAATCTGATATCTCGAGGAATGGGCACAGTCCTGGTTACCACTGAAACCTGGGCACCCAAGATCAGATCTGAGTCCAGGACTATGCCCGAGCAGCAAACTTGAGATTTCAAGGGGAGCATAACTCCATCTAACACAGGCTGAATCTCCTTATCTGCCTTCTGACTGACCAAGAGCATCTCTACCTTGCTTGGATTAAGCTTCACTTTGTTTGCCCTCATCCAGTCCATTATTGACAAAGGAGACAAGTTTAGCAGTGAAACAGCTTCCTTGGGGTTAGCTGAAAAGGAGAGGTAGAGTTGGGTGTCATCAGTGTACTGGTGACACTGAGCTCCAAAACTCCAGGTGGCCTCTCCCAGCAGTTTAATGTAGATATAACTGAACCCTAGGGTACCCCACAGACCAATGGCCATGGGGTAGAACAGGAATCCCCCAGGACCACCTTCTGAGTTTGTCCCTCCAAGAAGAACTGCCACCACTGTTGAAAAGTCTGCCCAAGTCCCATCTCAGAGCAGGGGCCCAGAAGGACACTGTGGTGGATAGAATTGAAAGCCATTGAGAGGTACAGCAAAACCAACATGGACACACTCCCTCAGTCCATTTCCCTACATAGGTCATCCACCAGTGCAACCAAAAGCTGTCTCTGTCCCCTAACCAGGCATGAAACCAACAAAACACAGTGTTGGATCTTGGCCTATGGCTATACAGAAGTGCTCAGCTCTCTACAAAAAGGTCATGCCAACCCTGACTCATTGCCAAGCCCTTCCTTGACATCAGCCAGGCAGGAAGAAAACTCACATGTCAGCGACAGTTACAAGAGAGGTTTTCTTTTTCCATGTGTGCCGTCCTCAAAGGGCCTTCTGTTCCATGTTTCAGAGTTGCCTCTCACCTTGAGTAACATTTCTGCATTGTAAACAAGCATGGAATAAGTTTTTAAAAATATTCAATGGCAAACAGGCTTTTAACCTCCCATCCCCCTCCCCGCCCAATAAAACAGAAGAGAGCAGTCTGCTTACTGGCTGTTAAGTGAAACCACATGGGAAGAGGTAATCCTGAATGTCAATTTCTTATGACTTCAGTTAATGGTGATGTCATCACTCTAATTACATCAGAGTAGTTTTCCAACAGCCGAAGGAAGTCTGGGAGTGTGTGCTTGTTCACAGCAAACAGAACATTTGCAGCAACTTGTGGGGCTTTTACCATTGACTTTTTTTCCTTGGGAAGGGCAGGTTTCCTCATGATGGATGGATTTAGTTTTTTAACTATTCATTTATTTAAATATTTATATCCTGCCCTATATCTGAACATGTTGTTGCTGTTGTTATTTCTTACCTACCTCTCCCTGTAGGTTGAGTCAGGGAACAACAACCAATTAGACACAAAACAGCAGTTAAAAGAGCACATGAAACCAATAGAGGCTAAAAACAATCACCTGTCGATCTATGGCCATAAATTTCACAGGGTCTCTTGATCTCTTCCAGCTCGATGTTTGTATGATTCTAATATGGGCCCTGGGTCTGCAAAACCTGGGCAGGGCTGTTGATGACAAGGTGACTTGGAGGCCTCTCTCATAGGGTCACCATAAGTTGAAATCAACTTGACAGCAGTTAGCAACAACAACAAAGCCACCTTGGATCCTGTATAAGGAGAAAGGTAGGAAATCAATCAATCAATCAATTGTTGCTGTTATTTGCCCTTAAGTTGACTTCAAGTCATGGCGACCCTATGATTGAGAGACTTCCAAGGTCCCTGGAGATCTCGCAAACTTAGAGCTGTGGTTTCCTTGATTGAAGTAATCCATCTGTAATGCAGTCTCCCTCTTTTCTTTCTGCCTTCTGCTTTACCAAGCATTATCGTCTTTTCCAATGGGTCACATCATCTCAGGATATGTCCAAAGTACAACAGCCTCAGTATAGCCATCATCCCTTCTAATGAGAGTTCAGCCCTGATTTGCTCTAGGGACTGTTCATTTGTCTTTTTAGCAGTCCATGGTATCTGTAGAACTCTTCTCCAGCACAATTCACATAAGTTTTCTTCCTGTCAGCTTTCTTCACTATCTAGCTTTCACAAGTGTAAATGAACATTAATGAAGTTCTGTGGTAGTTTGAGGGCCCACCCATCTGTTGAATACTGACATTGTGTAACAGATTATGTATGTGCCAGTGTGTTTAATTATTCTCCTCTTGTGAACTAGGGGATGGACAATGGCTGTTACCACAATCCCAGTAATGCACGCAGTACACTAAAGGTGCAGACAAATAGTTATGCACCATGCAAGAATGCACAAGTGCATGTAAGATGATTATACTTGCAGAACTGCTTACACAACTGTGAACTAATAGAATCATAGGAATTTAGCAGACCAGCCTCTCAAAACGTTTCTTTTGCACCATATTTTGAAGTATTTATGTCCCAGCAACCCTTTTTATCATACATTCCCATAACACAGTGAAAAAGCAGCCCCAGCATTATCAGGACACGAATACACATGCTGTCTACTTCCACGTTCACCAGGGTGCATGATCTCAGTGGTTTTCGTGATAAGGCATGAGTGCCCTTAAAAGTAAAAAAAAACAACAGCTAAATTACAACACAAAATGTACACACAAGCACTAAAACGCACACAAAAACTTCCAAGTACACGGGGATGTTCAAAAGAGCGTCCTATACCTGGTTTTCTCATTCTGACCCAGAAGTGTTCTGGCGGGACTGTCCATTGACACAGGAATCATGAGAGCACAATGGTGCGTAGTTTCAGATGCTGGGAAAACCACACAAAAACTGCCACAGCAGATCTATTGATGGCTTGGGCCGTCAATAAAAAGGAATGCCTGATTTACAACTTAAAATCACCATAGCATGACATTGTGCAGTATAAGCACCCTTTTGCATTCATTAGGCATAGAATCTTAGGACTTTATCACATGAGCCGTTTAAAGCAGAATTAAAGCTGGATAATAATGCCTTTGGCAATACTTATCACATGACATCACCTCCAAATTGTTGCTGATGTGCCTCCAAAGCGTGGTTAGAGTGTCCCTTGCCATTGACAGGGAATACCCATCAATAAGCTCCCAATCGTGTTGCTGTGCTATGAATCCTCAGGTGCGATAAATTTCTTCAGTTGCACTCCTGATTGGGCAGTCACGTGGTCTCAGTCTCCTCCTCTCTCCCCCTCCCTCCTGCTATCCCCAAAACAGGCTGGTTTTGGTTTTTTCCCCCCACTTTCTTTCCTTTCTTTTTTTCTTTGTTTCACTAAATTGCATTGCCATAATTGCCAAAAATTGCATTACAACTAAAAACAAAACACAAAAGGCATGCTGTACCCAGGGCAACAGAGCAGGGAGGAGGGGTTAAGGGAGAGTCCAGAAGAGAACCGAGGGATCATCAGTGGCTGAAACAGCCCCAGGCGTGCTGTGGAAGGGACGTTCAATACTGAAGCCTGCCAAACCAGTTTCTATCCACTCACTTTTGCAAACAGGATTGCAGCGACAATGGGGCTTGTGTGATAATGTCTTTAGAACCTCACAGTTGGAAGGTACCATCTAGTCCGATCCCCTTCTGTACAACTAAAGTACCCCTGAAAGATGTCCATCCAACCTCTGTTTAAAGACCTCCAAAGATGGAGTGTCCACCAGTTAACAAAGCCTCTGGCAGGGTTATCTCCTTTTTACAAAGGCTTTTCATGTCCACCCAGACCCAATTTTCCTCCTCATCCTCTGACTAGCTGCAAGATTTTTTTAAGCAGCCTTGGCATTGGGAAGATGGTGATCTTCTAGTCTCAATTGGGCACTTTTGATCCACATTGGGTCCTTCTGATGCACACCGGGCATTCCTGTTGTGCTCTGGCATTTCCTAGTGGGTGTCCAGATGTGCATTGGGAAGCACCCCAATGTGAATATGTACCCATTCTACATTGGGCCATGGTGCATCAGTCACCCCACTAACTACCGTTGTGCAGATAAGTACCCATAGATGGTAACATCTTAGCAGCCTCTAGGTTAATATGAACATTGCAGAACTACTTAATTCAATTTTGCCCACACATAAAGCCATTTATGAAGATGTAAGTCACAAACAAAACCCCAGCCTACACTGATAAAACTAATTTGATTTTTCATGGTGTTCTTTAACCAACAACCACCCCTGAAACACAATTAATTTCCTTCCTTCCTTCCTTCCTTCCTTCCTTCCTTCCTCCCTCCCTTCCTTCCTTCCTGCTCTCTCCCTCCTTCCCTCATAGTCAAGCATCCAGTGCATGTGACTAGACTTGCTATATTTTTAGGCAACCTCCCATGCAGTGTGTAAAACTCTCCACACCACACTGCACAAACACATTCAGGTGAAGAGTAGCAATTTCTTTGTCAACATGACGAGTGACTAATTGCTAGTTTGCCAGCAAAGTGGCAGCTATCCAAAAGCGCTTGGGCCCTGGGAGACTAAACGGTTTAGTGTGGAATATCCCAAGACTGAATGAAAACAAAATGTGAGTGGAGACTTTCCTAAAATGAGAGCATTTGGAGGGCAGGGATACTTCCACTCAAGATATGGTTCTACCCTTTTGAGATCCCCTGCCCTAGTGCCCAGTGATATAAAATAGATATGGAAAGGAAACATTGGCTAGAATCTTCTTGGGGCTTTACACTTTAGTGGAACTGGGGGGGGGGACTTTTGTACCTTTTCTTTGGGCTTCGTTGCTGCATTCTGCATGATGTCACTTCCATGGTATCATTTCTGGTCGTCATTTTCTGCTGGAAAACAGACAAGAAAGACTTGCAGAGAGATTTGAGGGGAGGAGAGGCCCTTCTCTCTGTTTGCAAAGTAATTCATTTCCATTGTGCCTTATAACGTTTGATCATGTATAGCGCTTTACTCTTTGATGTTTTTGTTACTTTTTTTCATGTGAGGGAAGACCCTTAGGATTGGTAAGACAGTGGCAAACAAACCTGACACATTCTTTTTAAGTTCTCTCTAAAATGTTCTTTAAAATGTAACTTTTGCTTGGATGACTGAAATTTTTAGCAAAACAATGTTTTACTGAACAACTTGCTAAGGGAGGATGGACCCACTTTTGGACAACATTGTCCCTTTCATATTTCAAAAACACCCAGACATCCATAATTCATAAAGACAAGTATTCTATTAGAGATAAGATTTTTGAGTTGGATTCCTCTGAAAATATGCTTGTCAGTCAACAGCAAGCATTCTCTCCATGATACAGCTTCATAAAGAAGGAACAATACTTCCAGCAGTATTTTCAAGACTTAACATTCATCATGCTGAGAAAAGCCTTACTGCCCTCTGTTTTCAGACAATGCCTTCAGCTCACTTAGAGGGAAGGTAGAAAGGGATCCCTTACACACAGCATCTTTGTATTTGTGGCTCCGGGGAGGTGGAAGACCTAGTGCATCATCTTTTACACTGCCCACTGCATAGGGACCCCAGGAACCATTTCCCGGGAGACCTTTTGAAAGCAAGGGCAGGTTGGACACTGCATGATATTATTTGCAATCTGTTGGCAGACCACTCCAAATCTATTACACTTAAGGTGGCCACCTTCACAGTAGCAGCCCAAAAGATCTGCTGCAAATAAACAGCAGCAGTGGATTGCAAAGGGGACCAGTTGTTGTAGCCCTGGCATCTTTCCCAGTAATTTTAATTGATTTTATTCCTGTATTCTTATATTTTGTAGATACTTTGCTGGTAAGCATGTTGGTTGTATTATTATAACTTTCCTGCAGCTTTTTTGTAATATTTTGTAATGGACATTGTGCCACAGACAAATAAACTTGATGATGATGTAACTTTGAAAAATAACTAAAAGACTAATAGTTACAGAAATAATTTGACCTGGTTCCCAGTCAAAGCATTGTTTTTGAAATATAACTTCATTGTATTGTGGCTGAGAACAGTAGTTCGTAACAAGCATCTGCATTATGTACAACTCATTATTTCCAGACTCTGAGCCATCCTCTCTAGTTGTTTGCCCTCCTCCATAAGTGGCAGTTGGTGGCTCTCAGGTCAATGTGAGGTAGAATCTACCCCAGGTCTTAGGTCAGACTTGAAAGGAGACATCCAAGGTGCTGAAACTATCTGGTGGGCAGGGATCAGGTTCTTGGAGAACTCCTTTAACATTCACAGTAAAGGGCACGTTTCTAGGATGGAGGACCATCGCCTCCCCAAAATAGTACTCTACAGTAAACTCACCATGGGTCAGTGTAAGAGGGGCACTCCAAAAAAGCGATACAAGGACTCCCTGAACCAACATCTCAGGCTCAGCCAAATTGATCACCAACAATGGTCCACCCTGGCCTCACGTCGGGAGGTGTGGAGATGCACTATCCACAATGTTGCAGCCTTATTTGAGAATTCACGCCGAACAAGTCTTGAAGAAAAATGACAACGCAGAAAGAATCACAACCCGGAAACATCACCCAAAGAGACCTTCTGCTGTGCTTTCTGCAACCGGACTTGTTTATCTCGGTTTGGTCTTTTTAGTCATCAGCGCACTTGCAGAAAGCGTGGGATGAGTCCTTCCTGAATCTTCGTTTGTGAAGAAAAGCCAGAGAGAGAGAGAGAACCTAGAATGGATTCACTACCTGACTGACATGGGAATCCCTGCTGCCCTTCATCTGGTATTGTATTCAGATGTAATATAAATATGGAGGTGCCATCCAGCTCTCAGAGCTAATAGCCTTTGTTGTTGTCAACTACCTTCGATACACCTCCAAGGCCCCCCAGTCTTCAGCCACTCTGCTCAGGTCCTGCAAGCTCAGGTCTGTGAACTTCTTGATTGAGTCTATCTAGCTAGTGTCTGGCTTTCCTCTCTTTCTACTGCCCTCCACCTTCCTAGCATTCTTGACTTTTCTAGTGAGTCTTGCCTTCTCATGATGTGGCTGAAGTATGGCAGCCTCAATTTAGTCATCTTGGCTTCCAGGGAGAGCTCAGGCCTGATCTGTTCTAGGACCCATTTATTGGTCTTTTGGGCAGTCCACGGTATCCTCAGCACTCTTCTCCAGCACCACGTTTCAAATAAGTTGATTTTATTTCTATCAGCTTCCTTCACTGTCCAGCTCTCACACTCGTGCATGGCGATGAGAAATATGATGGCTTGAGTGATCCTAACTGTAGTCTCTAGTTTTATATCTTTGCATTTGGGGATCTTGTCCAGTTCTTTCATAGCTTCCCTTCCCAGTCCTAGACTTCTTCAGATTTCTTGACTGCAATCTCAGTTCTGATCAATGATTGATCCAAGGTGTGGGAAATCTTTAACTATTTCAATTTCCTCATCGTCTAGATTGAATTTATGTAAATCCTCCATAGTCATTATTTTTGTTTTCTTAATGTTCAACAGTAAGCCTGCCTTAGCACTTTACTATATTTAGTAATCATTCCAAGTCTTTGTTGTTTTCTGCTAGTAGAATGGTGTCATCTGTAGAATCATAGAATCATAGAGTTGGAAGAGACCTCAAGGGCCATCCAGTCCAGCCCCCTGCCATGCAGGAATACACAATCAAAGCATTCCCGACAGATGGCCATCCAGCCTCTGTTTAAAAACCTCCACAAGAAGCAGACTCCACCACACTCCCAGGCAGTGTATTCCAGTTCCAAACAGCTCTTACTGTCAGGAAGTTCTTCCTAATTTTGAGGTGGAATCGCTTTTCCTGTAGTTTGAACCCATTGCTCCATGTCCTAGTCTCTTCAGCAACAGAAAACAAGCTTGCTTCATCCTTAGTATGACATCCTTTCAAATATTTAAGCATGGCTATCATGTCACCTCTCAACCTTCTCTTTTCCAAACTAAACATGCACAGCTCCCTAAGCTGCCCCTCATAGGGCATGGCTTCCAGACCACCCACCATCCTGGTCACCCTTCTCTGGACTCGTTCCAGCTTGTCGACATCCTTCTTCATTTGTGGTGCCCAGAACTGGACACAGTATTCCAGGTGAGTTCTGAACAAAGCAGAATAGAGTGACACTATTACTTCCCTTGATCTGGACACTATACTCCTATTAATGCAGCCTAGAATTGCATTGGCTTTTTTAGCTGCTGCATCACACTCCTGACTCATGTTCAGCTTGTGGTCCACTAAGATTCCTAGATCCCTTTCGCATGTACTGTGTATCTTAGATTGTTGATATTCCTTCCTCCAATCTTCACTCCTCCTTCCTCTGAATCTAAAGCTGCTCTGTGTATAATATTTTCTGCATACAAGTTGAACAAATAGAACCATTCTGAGTTTTGTTGTATTCTATTCTAATGGGAACTTCCTGTCCTGAGTAGAGGTTACTTAACAGGACAATCAAATATAATGGTATACCCACTTCTTTCATTAAGTTCATCATTTTTCATGATCTATGCAGTCAAAGGCTTTGCTGCAGTCTATAAAGCACATGCTGATTTGTGCTACATTATCCAGTGTATGTTTTCAATGTGATCCCTAGTGCCTCTGCCCTTCCTGACCCCAGCTTGCATCTCTGGAATTTCTCGCTCCATATATGGTAGGACTCTTTGCTGCACAATTTTGAGCATGACTGCTTGCATAGGAAATCAATGCACTGATCCTGTAGTTACTGCAATCTTTTGTGTCTCCTTTTTGAGGGATGGGAATGTATATTAATAATTTCTTATCTGTGGGCCGTTGTTCTCTTTTCCATATTTGTTGGCAGATTTTAGTTAGAACTAAAGTCAATTCTGTCACTGTAGATTGTAGCAGTTCTTTTTTTTCCCCTTTATTTTTTATTACATTGCAATCTTACATTTTTCATCAAAGTATCATATATACATTTCCTCTTTTACAACATAATCATAATTTTAACAATAAAAAAACCTTACAAATATAGGAGAAGTTATTTAATCCTCATTTAAATCTTCCTTATTTCCCTTTCTTTCTCCTATAAATGAATCCCTTGCTTGTTGGTTTATTCTCTCTCCATTCTTGTATAAAGTTACTTTTTTCTATTTATTGTTTAACTACCTTTGTCTTTTTGGGCTATAAATCTATATTCTCATTGATTTTATCTATTCTCTTTATATTACTAAAGCAAAGCATAGACTTAATTATTATCTATTAATGATTCTATTTTCCTTGTTATATTTCTATATGTCTATATTCCTTTTTTTCTTACCAGAATTTTTTGATAGGTTGCCACTCCTTTTCTATTTTATTTGGTGGTTTATCCTTTAATCTAGCAGTTAATCTATCTAAATCTATTACATCGTATAAGTTCCCTAAGTTTTCCAGTGGTGAGATTGTAGCAGTTCTATTGGTATGGCATCTGTTCCTGGCGATTTATTCTTCCCAATTGCTTTGAGTGTAGGTTTCACTTCACTTTCCAAAATTCGGGGTTCATCTTCATATGATTCTTCTTTCCATGTGTAATTAATTCATCCTTTCATCTCTTTTATATAGCTCTTCTGTGTATTGCTTCCATCGTTTTTTCTATTTCATCTTTATCATGTATTATGTTCCTCTGCTAATCATAGAGTATCCTCACCCTTGGTCTTCTTCATCAATTTGTCAAACAACCCATAATTGATTTCTGGAATTTGCAAGTCACTTTGCAGAAATTTATAGGGATTTCCAATTTTTGGAAGACCCTTGTCAGTTAGTCCCTGTAACTGACATAGTACCGTAGATGCATTGAATCACTTGTTGAGTCAACACATAGAATCATAGAATTGTAGAGTTGGAAGAGACCATGAGAGCCATCCAGTCCAACCCCCTGCCACGCAGGAATCATGATCAAAGGATCCCTGACAGATGGCCATCCAGCCTCTGTTTAAAGGCCTCTAAGGAAGGAGACCCCACCACGCTCCGAGGGAGTGTGTTCCTCTGCCAAATAGCTCTTACTGTCAGCAAGTTCCTCCTAATGTTGAGGTGGAATCTCTGTTCCTGGAGCTTGCATCCATTGTTCCGTGCTCTAGTCTCTGGAGCAGCAGAAAACAAGCTTGCTCCATCCTCAACATGACACCCCTTCAAATACTTAAACAGGGCTATCATATTGCCTCTTAACTGTCTTTTTTCCAGGCTAAACATACCCAGCTTCCTAAGTCTTTCATAGGCAACTCCAATTGATTCAATACGTAGAGGGGTTGTCTAGGAGATGAATATACTCCTCGGAGAATGTGACTAGAATACCTTTTGTCCCAACATGCTGCGATTGAGATTTGTGGTATTCAGACTGAGGGGGGGGGCAAACTCCACCTACTGCAGGGGGAAAGCCTTCACAGATTTTCACAAAGTTTTTAAAATAATGCAAGGACATGCACATTATCGCTCATTTGGACATCCAGTTTGGGATGCTGTGCAATCTTGGTGAGGGTGGAAGTGGACAGCGGATTGGCTGACCATGCAGGCGGGTGGTGTATGGGCTTGCTGGCTTTCCAGAAAAGAAGCATCATTTTAGCATTCCATGTTATTGAGTGTATGCTTTTTTGCTGTGCTGAGGTGACCAAACATCTTTTTATAAGCGGAAGGTCATGCTTGCATGCCTTTGATTTGCAAATAAATAATAATAATACTGTGCAGCAGCAACAACACGTGTGGAGAATAATCACATCCTGTACACTTGGTCACCATCTTGATTTGCAGGCATGGCTGTGTGTGCACTTCAAACACGGATAACTTTGCATACAACAGATTTTGCCAAAAGACCATGGAAACAAATGAGCACCTCTGAGAATTTGAGATAATGTGCACCAATCTGCATTATATCTTCTCATCTCGACAACGCCAGTGTCAACGAGGATCTTGGCCTACAATTCCTGTCTCTTTCTCTTTCTCTCAACTTCATACCCGTCAGAAAGGAGCAAGGGAGGAGGGGGGGGATGTCTGAACAATGAAATAGTATCAATGGAAACAGCTTTGAATGGATTTCTGATTGCTCTGTGTTTGTTTCTGGTTTTGTTTTAAAAATACAAAATAGATATATTATATCTGCAGTTAAAAAAAAAAAAAGACTGTCATGTAAGTGGAAGCTGTCAGGCTAATGAGACAGATAAGATCGTTTTGGCAGAGAAAGTAGCTGCAAGAGGAAATGTATATTGTTCTAAGCCTCAATTAATTTAATCCAGTCTATCACCGAAAACAAATGATGGTGTCAGACGAAACAAAAGCCTAGGCAGAGAAAGAAGAAGAAGAAGAAAGAAAACCCGGGGAGGAGGGAAAGCGTGTGGAGAGAACAAAGCTAATGACTCCCGATTAGCTGTTCAAAACCCATCTGTTTATTTAGACTGTTCACAGACATCCATTTCTTCCTAAACTGTGTATGAATAATTTGATGGCTACTTCCTCTCACGCTTTTGATATTGGTTGGCTGTTGCCAGCCCAGGGCACTGATGGGACAACAATGGGAAGATATCAGTCCAGCAAGCTTGGCTATTGGCCTCTGTAAATAAACTAGGGGGAACAAATGATTTTTTTCCCCCTGACTGCTGTCCACAATGCTGGAAGAGTGGGAAGAGAGGCAAAGAGGCCTCTGCTGAAAAACCAACTCAGACAGGGCCTGTCTACACTGCAGAAATAGGAGCAGTTTGACACCACTTTATCTACCATAGTTCTATCCTATGGAATCCTGGCATTTGTAGTTTTGTGAGGTATTTCGCCTTTTCTCTCAAAGAACTCTGGTGCCTCACCAAACTATAAATACCAGGTTTCCATAGGATAGAACTATGGTGGATAAGGTGGTGTCAAAATGCTGTATTTCTGCAATGTAGACAGGCCCACAGTCAGCCCAGTTGCATGATACTGTTCTTCCTGGACTGTACCACTTCGTGTTGTGGTGAGGAATGCCAGTCTTGAATCTGGGCTCCTGGAAACAAGACAGCCGGAGCCTACTGGCTTCCAGTGGAGGCAAAGGAGGCAGCAGTGTCTTGTTGGGTAAGATTGGGGACACCATGGTGTTGAGAGAAAGATAATTACAGTACAACCCCCATATCCATGGAGGATATGTTCCTGGACTAGTTGTAGAAACACAAAACTTCAGATGATAGTAAACCCTATTGAAACGGATGGGTTCCAGCCCAAACGTACCATAGAGTCACACTAAAGGACCTAGAGATTCCTAGAGAGAACACCTCTCTAGTCATTTTCTAGGTCCTTCAGCATGACTCTATGGTCAACCTCCGGCAGAAGCATACCACAGAATAGGGCTGGAGGTTCTGCTGGCTCTGAGGGGCCTGTTTCCGAATATCTGGCTTCTGGAGGCTGAGCAAAGGAGTTCTCAGAGCTAAAGGCGCTTTTGGAAGTGTGGCTTAGAAAAATCACCTTTCTTGTTGGACAGGTGATTTTCTAAGCCAGTCCTCCTAGAGTGCCTTTAGCTCCAAGTTGCTCCCCTCCCTAAGAAGCCAAGCCTTTGGAAACAGAGCTAACAGCTTGGTTCCAGACAATCTGAATGGTCATAGCTCCCTATATGGCCCTGCCTGAGTTTTAAGATCTTTGAGAGAGGGCTTCGTCTCAGTCCCACCACAGTCCTTGGTGCATTTGGTGAGGACATGGGAACATCCTTCTCAGTGGCTGCTCCCAGGCTGTGGAATTCCTTTCCACAGTAAGCTCACTTGGGGCTTGTCTACACTGGGGGTAAAAGTCCAATTGAAATTAGGACTACTTCGGCCCGGAGCTGCGCCAGATAAAAATTGGCCTACTCTCTCCTGGATTTAAGTGCCACACCTTGGCCAAAGCCCAAATCTGATTCATCTAGATTTTTACCCCTAGTGCAGCCGTTTGCTCCGACCTCAGAATGAGTGACTGCACCAGGGTTCTGCCCTCCTGACATGCAGCCGTTTGTTCTGAGTACAGAAGGAGTGGTTCCACCTGGCGCACTCGCTCACTTTGCCTTTAGAACGAGGGGACACATGCAGGGCTCTGCCTTCCCAGCATCCTGAGGTCATAATGAGTGGCTGCATACCAGGAAGGCAGAGCCAGTGGTGGCGACAAGGAGTGGGGGGAAATGGTACGGCCTGTCAGGCAGCAATTGTGGCCTTATCCCCCCTCCCCGCAAAAAAAACCAGTGTGGATACGTTGAACGTTTAAAAAGTAATGCAAGCAGCCACGTCAGCTTGCACGGCTGCTGCGCTGCAAAGCGTCAGTTTCGGATGACGCTCGCCCCTGGCGGTACTGTTGTGGTACTGCGGGGAGAGTTGAGCGTCATATTTCCTTGATTTTTACTCACAATCAACTTTCGTGAGTAAAAAATCAAGGAAATATGACACTCAACTCTCCCCACGGTACCGCAACAGTACCGCCAGGGGCGAGCATCATCCGAAACTGACGCTTTGCAGCGCAGCAGCCTCGCAAGCTGACGAGGCTGCTTGCGTTATTTTTCAGCATCTGAAAAAGTCCTTTGTTCACACTACAAGCAAATTTCAGAGAAAACTGTGAGTGTTATAGGTTTAAGTTACAGAGATTTAGGTGTTATACCCCGAGTCTGGTGCAGATAGGGCCATACATCATGTGGATTATTGCACCAGATTTGGGGATAAGGCCACATGTCATGGGGGGATTTGGGGTTTGGGGGTTTTCACTAATGTAGACAAGGCCTTGGCCTCCTCTCTGTTCTCTTTTTGCCAGCAAGCAAAAAATCTTATTCTAGTTGTGTATTTTTGTAGGGGTGTGCTGGTCTTTGATTTTTGTATTTTAACCATGTTTTCAACTGCTTTTAAATTCATGCTTGAATTAATTTTTAACAGTTTTGTCTGTTGATTTTTTAAAAAATAACCTTTGTATTAGACATTGCTTTAGGTGCATTTTGTTTTTTAACTTATATTGTAAGCCAGCTTGAGTCCCGTAGTTGGAGAAAGGTGGGATATAAATGAAATAAAAACCATCAATCAATCAATCAAAGGATTTGATCACACCAGGCTGCTAAGATGCCACACTTGTGATAGTGTAGGAAACACAAACATACCAGTTTGGGGGCAGTCATTTTCCCACAGCTGTTCAAAAGTGCCATGGTGCTGCTATAGTCCTGGGCTCTATCTTCTGCATGCTGGCCTCCATAACCCTGCCTCCCTGTCCTATGCCCTTCACAGCATGCCTTTCAGTCTGTATTTTGTAAAGAACATATATATATATATATATATATATATATATATATATATCTGGCTTTTCTTCGCAAACGAAGATTCAGGAAGGACTCATCCCGCGCTTTCTGCAAGCGCGCTGATGACTAAAAAGGCCAACCCGAGACAAACAAGTCCGGCCGCAAAAAGCACAGCAGAAGGTCTCCTTGGGTGATGCCTTTGGGTTGTGACTCTTTCTGCGCTGTCGTTTCTCTTCAAGACTTGCTCGTCGTGAGTTCTCAAATAAGGCTGCAGCACCGTGGACAGTGCGCCTCCATGCCTCCCGATGTGAGGCCAGGGCGGACCACCGTTGGCGATCAATTTGGCCAAGCCTGAGATGTTGTTTCAGGGAGTCTTTGTATCGCTTTTTTGGAGCGCCCCTCTTACGCTGACCCGTGGTGAGTTCACCGTAAAGTAGTATTTTTGGGAGGCGATGGTTCTCCATCCTAGAAACGTGCCCTGCCCAGCGCAGCTGTGTTCTCAATATCATGGCCTCAATGCTGGTGATCCCTGCTTGCTCAAGGACAGCAACATTCGTCACATAGTCAGTCCAGTGTATATTTAGGATTGTGCGTAGACAGCGCTGATGAAAGCGCTCGAGGAGTCGTAGGTGGTGGCGATAGGTGACCCATGTTTCAGATCCATAAAGGAGGATAGACAGTACGATGGCTCTATACACACTGATTTTTGTGCTTTGCCTCAGGTGTTTATTGCTCCAGACTCTTTTGTGAAGTCTTCCAAATGCACTATATGCCTTTGCTAATCTGTGATCGATCTCTTTGTCAATCTTGGCATCTGAGGAGATGATGCTTCCCAGGTAGGTGAACTGCTGAACGGACTTGAGCACTGATTTGCCGACGGCAATGTGGGGATGGTGGTGTTCGTCCTGTGGTGCAGGCTGGTAAAGAACTTCTGTTTTCTTCAGGTTGACTTCTAGCCCAAACAGCTCTGCAGCTGTTGCAAAGCAGGATGTTAGGCGCTGCAGAGCTGCTTCTGTGTGGGCAACAAGGGCAGCATCATCGGCGAAGAGCAGCTCACGGACTAGATAGTTTAGAGTCTTAGTGTGAGCCCTCATATATATTCAGTGCAATTGTGCAGTCACAGCAATTAATTAAAAATTAAAGAAAAAGAAAAGAAATTGGGAGGGGGGGAGAAAAACAGCCTGCTTGGGAATAGCAAGGGGAGAGGAGCAGAATGATGCCCACTCATACCATGTAACTGCCTGAATACCAGAACTGCAGGAGGAGGAACTTATCCCATGTGACTCAATAGCACAATTGGGAGGCACTGGCGGGTTTTGCCTGTCACTGAAAAGGAGTGCTCCAGGAAGCAGTTACAGTACAGACACGGCGTCATGTAATAAGGTACAGCCACAGATGCTCTGATCCTGCTGGAATTCCACTTTTGCAGCCTCATGTGATAAAGTCCAAAGAGCTGCCACCTGTCCCCACCCCCTCCTGCCTTCATTGCCTTTCCCTCTTGTTCCATGGCCACCATAAACTTCATCACTGCCACCACCACCTACTCCTTGTATGAGTGGAAAGGAAGTCGACTGCACTACATAATGGACTTCTGGAGTCAGGCTTTGGTGTCAGCAGTGGTGTGTTTCCACTGCAAGTTTTTTAAACAGAGTGCTAAGCCTCAAGGGCACCCTCTAGGTGTCACAAACACCAGCATCCCCAAGCATTCTGTCAGCTGACCTCCAAGAGACAACCCTTGTCCACCAAACCATAGCCTTATAACTTATTCCAAACATTTCCTCTTGAGGTCAAGGGCTCTGCCTGTTTGAGTCAGATCCCAAGTTACAGTAACCGTAGGTGCTAGTTTATGGTGGACGATCATTCGCTTGAAAGGCTGTCACAGGGCCTGTCTAGACTGCAGAAATACAGCAGTTTGACACCACTTTCTCTGATAGAAAAAGTCTAAATAGAAGTCACACTCTCCCATCCTCAGAGAAAGGCAATGGCCAACCTCCTTTGAAGAAATCTTGCCATAAAAACTCCATGATAAGATTGCATTAGGGATGCCATAAGTTGGAAATCATTTGAAGGTGCACAGGAACAGACCCAGAAAAACGCTCTCAACTCTCAGTGGGGGGGAAATGCTCTCCCTGTAGTCATTGACCCAAAAATCTATCAAATTGCAAGTTCTTTGTTTTGTTATGTTTGGGGGCTTTTCAGGATTCTTCATCTGTAAATGTGTTGTTTCCTGTTTGAAATCTGCCAAAGAAGAGCGCACAGAATTCTTGCATCTGATGCTAGATGAGTTTACTGTTTCCATTTACATCTTTGCTGATGTTAGAGAGCATTCCTTCCCAGATTAATAACAACAGGGAAAAGGAGGACTTTATGCTACAAGATACTTGAGCTATAAGGGAAGGAATTCCAAAGAGATGAGAGAAAAATAAAAACCATCATGATGACATTATGAAAGCTGTCTCTAAATGCTCCTTTCGACAGTTCTCATGAACTCTCCTCAGTAAAGTTCAGTGGGGAAAAAATAGGAACACATTAGATAATTTCCCTCAAATTTTAGCAAATAGCTCATTGTTTTGGGAAGCCCAGATTTAAAATTTGGATCCGGTTGTACATTTCATGATATTATCAGATGGATGACAAAGTCCCAATTCCTTCCCCAGGGCCAGATTTTCATTTTTTGGCAGGAGAAGGGTGGGTCGGTAAGGCAGGGGTGGACAACTGTGAGAGACAAGGGGGGCACATTAGTCCTCCCCCTCCAAGAGACTTTGGAGGGCTGCACCCTTGCCACACCATTCCCTTGCAAAAAATAAATCCACAACTTTATTTATTTATTTATTTATTTATTTATTTCAGTCAGCATACTGTTGAGCAGTTACAAATGTATGAGCCAGATGTACACATTCATGCTGTTAGCATACCCTACTACACCTCCCCTCAAGGTTTCATAATTGCACATACTTTCTGGGGTTACACCAACCTGGGGGACTTTCAGGGTCAAGCTGCCTGGAGGACAGTCGGGGTCACAATGATCTGAGATGTGGCCAGAATCATAATGGTGGGAAAACCCAGATAAGGTTATGTGGAAAGTCCAATTATGCGGAAAACACCCAGCCTCTGTTTAAAAACCTCCAAAGAAGTAGACTCTGCCACACTCTCAGGCAGCGCCTTCCACTGTTGAACAGCTCTCACGGCTATCATGTCCCCTCTTCACCTTCTCTTCTCCAGGATAAACATAACCAGCTGCATGGCTTCCAGACCTCCCACCATTTTGGTCACCCTCCTCTGGACATTTTCCAGCTTGTCAGTATCCTTCTTGAATTGTTGTACCCAGAAAAGGACACGGTACTCCAGGTGAGGCCTGACCAAGGTTGAATAAAGTGGTACTATTGCTTCCCTCAATCTGGACACTTTATTCCTATTAATGCAACCTAGAAGCACAGTGGCTCTTTTAGCTTACCACATGAAGCAAGGAACCAAATGGGCAACTGGATGCACAACGAAATACACAAGGCACACTCATGTTCAATGCACATTGCACATTATGTATCTACATGCAAGGCACATCTGCATGCACAATGGCACCGCATGTGCAACTCAGCTTCTACAACCTTGAACTGAATGCAGACATTCCACATTGGAGGAGACGCCCAACTGGTTCCACAGAGGGACTTATGCATGCATAAAACACCAATAGGAGCCTGGCCAGGATTCCAGCCACAGTTCTTTAAATGTTAAACAGGGCAGTGTGGTGGGGGGGGGGAATGCAACCTACCTGAAAGCTTTTAAAAGCTTTATGGAGACTGATTTTAACATGCACTTAACTGTTTTAAGTTAATATTTTTAAGTGGGTTGGTTGGGTTTAATGCTTTTTTGAAAAATTGTTGTGCCTCAGACTGTTTTAACTACATTGTTTTAACGTATGGTGGAAGCCGCTTTGGGCCTGCTATGGGAGAAAAACAGGATATACTGTTATATATAATCGCTTTTTAATTCTTGTATATTGTACTATGTTTTTCAGCTATTGTTTTTCAATGTTGTGAGCTGCCTTGAGTCTCACCATAAGGATGGTAAAATAAAATAATAAATGAATAAAATAATACTGTAATTTAAATATAGGTGTGTCTCACCTCCCCCGCACCCCAGTACCCATGGATCCAATGTTTGAAGTTTCAATTATCCATGGCTGAAAAAATAGGGACAAATACCATAGAGCCCTGGTGGCGCAGTGGTTAAATGCCAGTACTGCAAGCCTCCACGTTGCAAGTTCGATTCCAGTGGGCTCCAAGTTTCATTTATAAACAGTAAGTCCGGGACCATATCCTCTATGGATACGTGGGGGGGGGGCAACCTGTAAATAAATGTGTGTTGTAATCTAGCAACCTGGGTTGGGGAGGCCGTCACATCCACTGAAGAGAAAGCAAAGACAGCCCAGCAGCTGGTCATATTTAAGCTCCATGCTGCTGCGTCCCCTTGATCTCCAACACCAGTGAAGGCGACCTCAAATCCTGGCTCCAGTGCCAAGCCATTAGAGAACATGCTGTAATTCCGTAATGCGAAACAGAAAGACCTCTTTAACTATGCCGAGCTGGGGAGGAGAACTTCTGACATAATCCATTTACATGTTTTATGGTAATCGCTTCCATCTTTGGGACACATGCAAACAATGGCCCTATTAGACATTGATGCTTGGCAGAAAGACAGATGTTCAAAACCACTGAATGCCCAGTTGAGTGTTAGGTACAGGAGATAGTTGCAAGTAAGCAAATGCTCCCAAAGCCATCCCAAAATGTAAAGGAGTTAGAGTCTTCTCTTTCGCAGAGCTAAGATTCAGATCACTTCAGTCTGGAGCTGAGAAAGAATATGAGAAGGGTGCTGCTTATTTATTTGATCTAATCCAGCATTGCATTTTCACCAGCCAAAAGGCAGTGTTTAGTCACTGGATCATGCTGAGGTTATATTTATTAATATGGGCTGTTTCAGAACTCTGGCGGTCATCCTGTTAGTGTCTTATACTTTTGTGAGTTCCCCTACAGAAGCAGTTAGAGGTTTTTTGTCTGATGAGGAAGTCTGTGTTCAGTTCAAGCTTCTGGGAGCAAGAGTTGTGCCTGCAGTATCATTGTGCATTGCACAAGCAGATAGGCATTGGGCATTGCATGCACAGATGTGCTTTGTGCACTGCAACGGTACATTTCACATCCATTCACCCATTCAGTACTGCAGCGTTGCAATGCATTAAAGCATGTAACTCCATGAGTATAGTTATGAGATTATGAGAGTTTAAATTATGAATTGATTGTTTTTAATATGTATGCTCTTTTAATTGATTATATAGTCTTAACTGGTGTTTGAGTTTTTAACTGTGTTATGTGTTTATTTATTGCTGTATTTTAATCTGCTGTTCACCACCTCAATCCATAGGGAGACACAGGAAATAAATGCATGTTTTTGTTTTTGCTATTGTTGTTAATTGAGTATCTTCACTACAGCAAAACTCTGCTCTTCAAGACTGGTAACTATTGCCCTATTTCCCTGAACCTCTACCTCTATCCAGCCTTTCTGCCTCACTCCTCATTAGCTTTGTATGGTTCTTAGGAATGTGTGCTGTGCATGTGAGTCCACTTTGTGTTATTTCAAATAAAGTTTTTTTTTTTCACTTTAAACTGGAGTTTTCTGCAGTTAGTACTGGTATACACAGGTGAAAAGATCCCAAAGTTACCCGCCTCTCATAAGCGTCTGTTTGAGCTAATAATTCCCCCAGCTAATAATAGATTATGGGTGGGTCTCTAAAGCACCCCCACCTCTTAGGGTAACACCTTGGCCATTGGCCTGTGGAGTCCCTCAAGGTTTAGTCATGCCCCCTATGTTACTTAACATCTACATGAAACTGCTGGGAGTGTCTGGAGTTTTGGGACCAGGTATCAAGAAGATCCAGTGTCACCAGGGTTATTTTAATGAACCTTTCATTCTAGGGTATCAGGGCAATGAACTAACCAGAGATCAGCCTTGTGCTGAGAGGCCAAAAGGTTAACCATGGTGTGAGGAAGGTCTTCCAGCAAACCCATGTGACCAATAAGTTACCATTTGGATCAGGGGGCAGAGCTTTACCCAGACACCATCTGGCTGCCATTGTATAGTCTGGGAAAAAGTGTAATGGAAGGAGTACTGGATGCCCCCTTGCTCAATTTCCTGCATGGCAGGGGATTAGACTAGATGGCCCTTGTGGCCCCTTACAACACTAAGATTTTATTTTTCTAGCTCTAACGTAAGCCCGGGTTCATTGTTGTTGTGTGCCTTCAAGTAATTTCTGACTTATGGTGACCCTAAGGTGTATCTATCACCAGGTTCTCTGAGGCTGAGAGTGTGTGACTTGCCCATTGTCACCCAGGTTACTCCACTGTAAATCACCAAGAGGACACTGGCCAGGTTTGACTGCCCAAAACCTTGGTCCAGATCCTATGTCAGGGCTGCACAGTGTAAATCTTCACATGTGGAGTTATGCATCAAGTTATGCCCCACAATTCAAGAAGGATATTGACAAGGTAGAATTTGTCCAGAGGAGGGTGACCAAAATAGTGAAAGTTCTGAAAGCCATGCCCTATGAAGATCAGTTTAGGGAGCTGGGTACGTTTAGCCTGGAGAAGAGAAGGTAAAGACGTGACATGATAGCCATGTTTAAATATTTGAAGGGATGTCATATTGAAGAGGGAGCAAACTTGTTTTCTGCTGCTCCAGAGACTAGGACATGGAACAATTGACTCAAACTACAGGAAAAGTGATTCCACCTAAACATTAGGAGGAAGTTCCTGACAGTAAGAGCTGTTCAGTAGGAGAATGAGCTGCCCCAGAATGTGGTGGAGTCTCCTTCTTTCGAGGTTTTTAAACAGAGGTTAGATGACCATCTGCCAGGAATGCTTTGATTGTAATATTCCTGCATGGCAGAATGGGGTTAGACTGGATGGCCCCCGTGGTCTCTTCCAACTCTATGATTTTATGACTGCCTTATGCAGTGCTTGCATTGAATGTCAGTGTTACACAACCCTGGTGTGCCACCAGAGGCAAAACAGAATGCACAGTGGAATGGGAAATGAATGCACCACCATAGGCTTATCCGCATGCCCAGCGGCACAATGGTCTTCCCCTTGGACTTAATGCAGACTTGCACATTTGTCCGTTTTGTTCTGTTTTGTCAATAGTGGGAAGCGGGCATTCCCTTGCCTTTCCACGCTGGCCATATTGCTTGTTGCTCTGATCAGTTTCAGAGGAGCCTCCAACAATAAGGTCGGATTGAGAAGACACTACCATGCTGAAACATGACCCATCAGAAGCCAAGCTCAGGAAGTTCAAACAAAACAAAAGGGGGGAGATAAAAGGCTTCCAGCCTGTTAAGACTCTCCCCCTGTGGACCACTCACCTGGCTTCACTCAGTCCTGACCGAACAATGGGAGATGCAAGCCATTCACTACTTAAAAGGAGTTTCCTGACATGGTATTGTGTATCTTACATTCTGAAAGACAAGAGAGGGTTTGGGGTACACAGGACAGACTTCCAGAGAGGCCTACAATCAAGTCATTGTCTGGGGGAGAACAACTACTCCAAATTCAGCCAGACGAGTTCCAGCTCCTTGCCCGATGGGAATTGCTGTCAGTATTTCAACCACCACTTTTATGTCCTTCTCCCTGTTGATTGGAGCTTCAGCAGATGCTAAAGGGGGAAGACCAGGGGGAAAGCTAGAGAGAGAAAGCCATTGGGAAGTCTGATCAAATGAGCTGCCTGTAAATAGAACTGGGCCCGTTTGTTATAGGTTCATTCATAACTCTGCAATGTTTGGGACACCAAGGCAAACACAGCCATGAGATGGCTTGAGGCTGGGGGAGAAGGCAGGCCATTCATCAAGGGCTGGGATCGGAGAACATTCAGCAACACAGAATGGAGGGAAAGAAGATAGATCCTTTAGCTTCTTGCATAGATGGGAAGCTAATGACATTAAGATCCAAAAGGGAAGCACTTTTTTCTTTCTCCTCCTCTCCTCCACTTTCAGAATCCCAGTGCCATGTTGTTGTTGTTGTTGTTGGCTGGATTTCACTATCCCCGTTATAGATGCATAACTTAAGGGTTACACGTCTGTAACTGATTCATATTCACAGTCCCTATGTATTCATGACCATGATCATAAAAGATGGTAGTGCACTTGCTGGTAACCTCAAGGCTGGACTTCTGCAATGCGCTATACATTGGGCTACCTCTGTACCAAGTTTGGAAACGCCAATTAGTTCAAAATACAGCAGCCAGATTTGTACATCCAGGAGTGACCACCTTACACCAATATTAAAATCACTCCACTGGCTGCCAATTAATTTCCAGGCAAAGTACAAAGTGTTGGTTATTACCTTTAAAGTCTTATATGGTTACCTTCAGGATCACCTCCTCCAATACAATCCTCCCCATACAGTCAGGTCTTCTGGGGGACATTTACTTCAACTGACCAGGACTAGCTGGCAACTGTCACCCAGAGGACCTTTTTGTCAACCGCCCCCCAGATGGTGGAATGACCTACCAGAAGAGATTCGACAGCTAAACTCATAAACACACTGTCTGAATTTAAAACAGTGCTAAAGACCTATCTCTTCCTGCAGGCCTACCCAGTTGATTTTAATCTATGAATTTTAAATTGGTATTTTAAGTTTAGGAATGATTTTAATGTAACGTTTGTTTTAATCCTAGGTGTCTATATTTGTGTGTTTAAATGTTTGTATGTGCTTTACTGTTGTACCCTGCCTCAAGCCTTGGGAAGAGGCAGGTAAGAAATCATTATCGTTGTTGTTGTTGTTGCTGCTGCTGTCCTCCAGTCGTGCATTACTGGGCAGCAGCTGCTGAGAGCAACAGAGTTCTGTTCTCCTACTGATGGGGACACAACAGACTGGGGTTTCCACCCTCCTCCTGCCAGCGATCTCCCGCGTGAGGAGGAACTCCACTTCTGATTGTCAACCCAGAGATTGCCAGAGGGAGGGGGTGGAAATGTCAGTCTGCTGCACACCAATAGACAGGAGAACAGATGTCTGTCACTGCCTGATAAAGCAGGATTGGGGTGGACAGGAGACACTACAATAGGACCCCCATATCTGCTGGGGATTGGTTCTGGGGGGGCCCAGTCTCTAGTCTCTGAAGCAGCAAAAAACAAGCTTCTCCCAATAATGGGACTCAAGGCGAGTAACACCATATTTAAAACAATGCAAATTAAAAACCATATAAAAGCCAAAATAAAAGTATAGATATTAGATTTTAAAAAACAATTAAACAATTTATAAGTTAAAACATTAAGTATTCAAATATGAAAATGCATTAAAAGACTATATACAAACCCTAGAAAACCTTTTTTAAAAAGCACTGAACAGCACTGAAAGCTGAAACCTAGTCAGTTTGTAAAAACGTTGATGGCACAAAAAATGTTTTGGCCTGCCAACAGAAGGAGAGTAAGGATGGGGTCATCCTGGCTTCTCTGGGGAGTAAGCTCCAAAGTCTGGGAGCAGCCACCAAGAAGGCCCTCTCCCTTGTTCCCATCAAATGAGCCTGAGAAGGTGGTGGGACAGAGAGATGGGCCTCTCCAGACAATCTTAGAGCTCTAATGGGCTCATAAAGGAAGATACAGTCCTTCAAATACTGTTGACCTAAGCTGTATAGGGCTTTATAGGTCAAAACCAGCACTTTGAAATGCACCCAGAAACAGACCAGCAGCCAATGGAGCTGTTGCAACGAGGGAGTTGTGTGCTCCCTGTAGCAAACCCCAGTTAACATGGCTGTGGCTCTTTGGGCCAACTGACGTTTCTGAGCAGTTTTCAAAGGTAGCCCCATATAGAGCACATTACAGTAATCCAAATGGAATTTAACCAAGGCAGGCACCACTGTGGCCAGATCTGTCTCCTCCAGGAATGGGCGCAGTTGGCGCACTGGCCTTAACTGTGTGAAAACACTCCTGGTCACTGCTGACACTTGGGCCTCCAGGCTCAGAGCTGAATCCAGAGTGAACACCCAAAATATGAACCTGCATTTTCAGGGGGAGCATAACCCCACCTAACACAGACTGAGTCCCTATTCTCATATCTGTCTTTCAACTGTCCTGGAACACCTCTTTCTTATCTGGATCAAGCTTCAATTTGTTTGCCCTCATCCAGTCCGTTGCAGCTGCCAAGCACAGGTTTAGCACAGGAATGTCTTCCTTGGAATTGGTTGGAAAGGAGTAGTAGCATACTGGTGATACCTGGTCCCAAAACTCCAGACACTCCCAGCAGTTTCATGTAGATGTTAAGTAGCATAGGGGGCATGACTAAACCTTGAGGGACTCCACAGGCCAATGGCCAAGGTGTTACCCTAAGAGGTGGGGGTGCTTTAGAGACCCACCCATAATCTATTATTAGCTGGGGGAATTATTAGCTCAAACAGACGCTTATGAGAGGCGGGTAATTTTCGGATCTTTTCACCTGTGTATACCAGTACTAACTGCAGAAAACTCCAGTTTAAAGGGGAAAAAAATCTTTATTTGAAATAACACAAAGTGGACTCACATGCACAACACACATTCCTAAGAACCATACAAAGCTAATGAGGAGTGAGGCAGAAAGGTTGGATAGAGGTAGAGTGTCAGGGAAATAGGGCAATAGTTACCAGTCTTGAAGAGCAGAGTTTTGTTGTAGTGAAGATACTCAGACAGGAGACTGAGGGTGGCATAGGAGGTTCCAATCTGAAGAAATGCTGAGAAAGAAAATGACTGGGTTCATCCACTGGACACACTTTGCTATTGTTGGGGGATTAATATTTATACCCTGTTTCATATCCTGAAGAGGTACTCATGTTAGGACAACGTCTGGATGGTTTTCCCACCAGATAGACAAAGGGAACAAAACTCAACTGATTGCTTAGACAAAGAAACTAAAACTCAACTGATTGATTTGATGGCTGGGAAATAGTAATTGATGGGTTTATAACAACCTCACAAAGCAGGAGAGGAGGGGTTTTGAGATGAGATTTCCTTAGGAGTGGGGTTGGGAAAGGTCACTTCATTGTGAAGTCAAAGGCTTTCACGGTCGGCATCCATAGATTATCCTTGGTTTTTTTCTGGGCTGTGAGGCCATGTTCTGGAATAGTTTCTTTCTGACATTTCGCCTGCATGCTGGCATCTTCAGAGAAATTCTGAAGCTGCAGATGCAGGCGAAATGTCAGAAAGAAACTATTCCAGAACATGGCCTCACAGCCCAGAAAAAAACCAAGGAAAATCTATGGTCACTTCATTGTTTGGTTGGATGACTCATTGCTGAGGTGCCCAAGGAAGAAATGGCACATACCTCCTTAAAGGTTTTATTTACCAAGGAGCTTCCGTACAATCCTAAATTGGGCTTGCTTGCCAAAATATATCTAAGACACATCCCCAGACATACCTCCACCTGACCTCTTTTTGGTTCACCTTCAGCCAACTTGACCCTGAAAACTGTCCAATATTTCCAATTATGAGATAGTGTGGGGAGGGGTAGTAGGACATGCTAACAAAGGAGGCAAGCAGGAATCCCCCAGCACTGACTTCCGAGAGTGCCTGCCCAGGAAAAAGTGGAGCCACTGTAGAACAGTACCTCCAAGCCCCATTCCAGAGAGGCAACTCAGAAGAATACCATGGCTGATTGTATCAAATGCCACTGAAAGTTACATCAAAACCAATAGGGACACATTCCCCCTGCCCAATTCCCTGCATAGGTCATCCATCAAGGTGACCAAAGCTGTCTCTGTCCCATAGCCAGGCCTGAAACCAGACTGAAATGGCTCTAGATATCTCCAGGAATCCTCCACGTAAACTTAACTAAAGTGTAACTGCTTTTGGAATGGTGCTGCTGTAAGTCCAACAGGATTCCAGGCTCTGTCTTTTAATCAAGAAACAAAAACAGATAGTTATTTAAATAGAAGGTGCCTGCAAAGAGAGAACTGTCCTTCCACAGCCCTTCAAATAGAGGGCCATTCTTTGTAAGGTAGGCCACCTGATACCCCACCACCACATATTCATCTGGAGCTCTGAATGCACCCTTCATATGTAAGCACATGAGCTCTCTTCGTCGGTTCAGATCAATGGCTGGACATGCTACAGGGAAGCACGTGCCTCCATGGGTAATAATACTCTGTGTGAGCAGATGGGAAGAATGTGCTCTCCTCCATAAAGTGTGTTATATGCTAAGCCCCATACATGCACTTAAGTCAATAGGTGATGGCACTTTACATAAATATATGCTGGTCTGCTGCTTAGTGCAATAAAACTCCACCATACGAAACGTGGAAGCAATTCAAAAAAGCAGATCTCACATTTTTGCCATCGTTAAAGTCAAATTCTGACATGCCGTGATTAAAAACCCAACATCTGCGCACATTTAAAATTAAAATATATAGGGATCCATGTTTGCCTCCCTCTGCACAAATGTTTTACTGCCAACTTGCTCTCTTTAAATATTAAAAACATTACATTATTTTACTTCAGATGTCACAGTATGTTACAGATCACCCTTTCACCTTGGAGTTTTGGTCCAAATCCAGCTCTGAGCTAAGGAAATAGAAACCATCTGACTGTATTTGAGAGCCTCCGCTTTGGCCTTGCAGGGCCTGTGTTTGTGCGACAGAATGCAAAGCAACAAGATTTTGGCGGCAATCAGAGACCCAGGCCTCAGTCCCATTGCTAGGCTCAGCTAGAGATGCCCCATTGAATCGATGGGGTTTGCACAAAAATCAGTTTACTGTACAGCTGTTGATTCAGGGGCTAGGAATGAGACTGAGGCCGCAGTTTCCTGAGATTAAGTCTCAATTAGGAATGCAATTCTTCATAACGGATGCATCTACACTGTCGAAATAATGCAGTTTGACACCACTGTAGTGCTATAGTTCCAGCCTATGGAATCCTGGGATTTGTAGTTTTACAAAGTGTTTAACCTTCTCTGCTAAAGAGTGTTGATGCATCACAAAACTAGAAATCTTAGGATTCTGTAGAATGGAGTCATGGCAGTTAAAGTGGTGTCAAACTGCATTATTATTATTATTATTATTATTATTATTATATTTTCATACAAAATCACAATAAATAAAAAAGAAATAAGCTTTGTAGTTTCGTTTTCTGCTATAACAAAAGAGGAAATCTAAGTACTTGTATGACATTTACAGTTTCAGTTTCATGTACTGTACAGTCCTTAAATTTTACATTTATTATTCAGAATATTTGCCACTTTTCTCTACTCTTCCTTTGCTATAACACTATTGCATTTAAGTATCTTCCCTTCCAATTAGTTACCTAACTTTTACTGGCTTATATATATTATAAGTAAATTTATACTGACCTTGACCATCTGTATACAAATTCTTAATACATCTTTTTTATTTATCCTTGTAAATCTTACATTTTATAAACTTACACCTACAAATAATAATTCTGTACTTTAGTGATAAATGACCTATTTGTTGCAATAGTAACATATCTGTGATTCTCTAATTGTATAATTTCTATAACAATGTTTTGTTCTCCCAATATGCAATGACTAGTGCCCAATCTCTATCAACATGTTCAATAGTTTTTGGATTTATCAAAGCCGTTAGTTTGTTAAGGTCCTTTATATCTAGTAGTTCTTCTGTTGTTCATATGTAGCAAGTTTTCCAATATTTTGCTAAAATTAGGCAAGCCACAAATACTGTAGAATCAATTCTGGAGAATGGAACCATGACAGTTAAAGTGGTATCAAACTGCATTATTTCAACAGTGTAGATGCACCCTAAGTTTCTTCTCGAAGGAAACAGTGAGTAATTTTACCAATTTTCTTCCCACTCTGGGAAAGTCTTTGAAAACCCTGCTGTATTCAAAGGCTATTCGCAAAGTGAGACATAGTGTGCACAAAATTCACGTGGTTGTTTCTTCACAGAAAACAGCATTTCCTGTTGTTTTCTGGCCAAATCAACCATGTGCATATTTAACACAGAATAAATCCCCACTTACAACATTTTCTGCACAAAAAAAAAAAAAAATCTCCATAGAAATATTATTTTACACTGTAGAAAATACAGTAGGATCCCCATATCTGAGGGGGATTGGTTCCAGGGAGCTCATGGATACCGAAAACCATGGATAACAGTGAATGCCATTAAAAATAATGAGACTTCCAGTTTAAAATATCATAGTGTTGTCTTAGAGGACCTAGAAAATGACTAGAGAGGATGCCTGTCTAGGCATTTTCTAGGAAGACTCTATGATAGATGTGCTGCTTTGTGTCCTGCAGATAACTGAATCAGTGGATAATGAATCAGTGGATACAGGAGTCATACTGTACTGTTTTATGTGCATTTTAAATACATGGCAAAATTGTCTACCACATCTCCAGGTCTTAGGAAGAGGGGGAACACTAGATCACTTTCTTTCTCATATCCTTACCAAGAACTGGAAGTATTGACTACCTATTCCATCCTCATTTTCAAGCTGCAGAGCAGTCGTGGCTTCCTTGCTAGTGGGGTGGTGAATCATCCACTCTGTGGTTTAATCCAGGCTTTCAGGGAGTTCTCCAAGGTTCTGAACCCCATTCTTAAATAGGACCAGCACTTTGGACAACTCCTTTAAAGATGGGATCCCTTTCACCACTGCCACAGACAGGAGACAAGGCTGGAGGTGCATTGGAAGGAGTCCAGCCTCAGACATACCAGCTGGGGCAAAAGCAGGAAGGGGTGCCCACAGCTTTCCATTGCCTCAAGCCTGAAACAGAGTGACTCTGACCCCAAGAAAAGCCCTTCTTGGTCTTCTGAGCCTTGTCTGACACAGGGCAAAGCCTGCCTTCCAATGGGGAAAGTCACACATGGGCACAAAAGAACTGATATCTCTTTCTCAGCCATATGAAGCAGGAGCTGAGTTGGCCACAAGGACCAGGTCTCAGCAGGGGTGTAGCTACCCTTGGAATGGGTGGGGCATTACTTCTGGGTCTCCAGCCAATGGACCTCAACTTGTACCGTCTGCCCTGCCCCCATTCCCTGCCTTGTGATTCTCTTGTAAAACCATTTGGGTACATGAAGTATGAGGGTTAAAGTTAAGGTAAGGGTTAGGGTTATTATCAATTATCAATCTAACCCTAACCCTTACCTTAACTCTAAGCCTTACCCAAATGGTTTTGCAAGACAACACCAACCAAACAGAAATGGTTTTGAGTGCATTTTCTTGACAAAATGATCAATTGTCAATTGATATGCATGCAGAGCCCCACCACACTGAACTGGCCGCACTGAAACTTCCCATCTCATCTGGCTATGTCCTTGTAAGCAGAGGCAAAATGAGACTTCCATAGGC
Source organism: Gambelia wislizenii (assembly GCA_030847615.1). Lineage (NCBI taxonomy): Eukaryota > Metazoa > Chordata > Lepidosauria > Squamata > Crotaphytidae > Gambelia > Gambelia wislizenii. The sequence goes on along the minus strand of JAUMIR010000001.1, from coordinate 493,237,400 downwards.
CCCAGTGGATCTCAGCACTGGTGTAATCATTTCACACCCAGCTAAAGGAACATAGTCAAAGGCTTCTGTGATCCTGCCCACTCCCCATGAGGCATGAAATGGCTGGGGTGAGGTGGGGGCTTCATAGGCCTTATGATTATCCAAGGGATGGCATAGCATAGATCCACATGCAGAACAAATATACTATGCTGAGCCATGCAAGACTGCAGTTCTGGACTTATGCTTCTGTTGCTCAACACCATCTTAGTGAACTGAGACATTGCACAAACAAATGTGCTACTCAGAATACATGTGAACCCCCATGCACATGGTATTCATCTATGCATGTTGTGCAAATGCAATGTTCATCCATGTGCATTGTTCAGTCCACAACATGCATCCATGTGCAATGTGCATTCTTTCACATGCATGCACAATGTACAACTATGAGCCACTGCACAACATTTTCTTCATGAGACAAAAATGTTCCTCACCAGGTCATTCTGCATCAGACCCAACTACTTCCACATTAGAACCAATGCATCCCTACATAAGACATCAAACAGGAGTCTGGCCTATGCTATGCCTCTGGTCTTAAAGAAGAGCAGGGTGGAGAACATGGGAGAAGATGTGGAATACCTTCACCTTGGGCTAGCTCATCAATGGTAGTTCATATCTCTGAAGGAGTCTTCATGGTTCTCCCAAATATTCATACACAAGACACTCACAGGCACACAGCTCAGAAGCAAAGTTTCTCAATGACCTCGATCAGCTGACTTCATCAGTTCATATGGTGATCATGCTGAGAGAAAGGAAGAAATTTGTGCAAGTGTCTGAACTAAGGATGCTCAATCTTTATGATTTCTGATGTGAACTCAACCTAATCTGCACCTCCTGGACTCAAGCGCAGAGCTCAACATACTTTAATCTTTAGATTTTCCACTTCTCTGAGTACTTCAGTGCTGATCTCAGCAGGGGGAAAACCCCAAAGAAATTCACAGTGCAAGTGTGGATTAGAGGACAAAATATGTTTAGGAAAGTGTATATTTAATATTTATAAGAATCCCCCCCAAAAAAAATCTATTTAAATATGCATTTATGTGAACATTTTCATGCAGAGAAAGAAGATAGATCAATAGATATAAATAGATAGATGATAGAGATAGATAGATAGATAGATAGATAGATGAGAGAGAGAGAGAGAGAGAGATGATAGATTTTGCCAGAAGGGATACACACAAAGCACATTAATGCACAATGGGGTTGGAATGTACAATCCATTAATACACAAATGGATTAGGGATGTAAATTCTATCATTGCAGTAGTTTTCTCCCCACTGTGGGGGAAAAACAATAATCCTCCATAGTATTCTGATTGTACACAAATGTCCCAAATTGTTGTGGAAGAATTACTCTGCAGAAAAAACACATGGATTATTTGCATACCACCACCACCCTGTTTTCTGCACAGGAAGCATATTTTCCTCTGCAGAATAATTCTTCCACAACACTTTGAGACACCAAATACAAGAAGAAAATTGCACAGAATTGCCTCTGCTCTATTATTCTTCCCAACAGGGTTTCACAGCTATCAGAAAACTCATTTTTCAACCTGGGAATGAATAATTACGAATATGAACCTGCTCATGTTTTGAGATCTTCTTGAGGGGGTCCTTCTCTCTGTCCCATCACCTTCACAGGTACATCTGATGGAACACAGAAGAGGGCCTCCTGTGTGGCTGCCCCCAAGCTCTGGCACCCCCCTCCCAGAAAGGCCCCCAGACTGGCACCCTCCTTGCTATCCTTCTGTACACAGGTGAAAATGTTTTTTGTTTTGGCAGGTCTTTGAGGACTGATTGCTTGGGGGAGAATGGCAGAACTTTGCCATTCAACCGACAGCCTTAATCCTATATGGCTCAGGGCCATGGCACCTGAACAACCATATTCTCCCATATGAACCTGCCCATGATTTCAATCTTCTGGGCCCCTCTCTCTGTCCCATCATTTTCACATGTTCATCTGATTGAACACAGGAGACGGCCTTTGGGGTAGATGCTCCCAAGCTTTGGAATCCCCTTCCTTCAGAGGGTAGACTCATGAGAAGACATAACTCACTAGAAAAGACAATAATGCTTGGTAAGGTAGAAGGCAGTAGTTCTTCACCTGCAAGGGGATCATCCTTGCAGGTAAAGAACTTTCTGTTTCAGCAGGCCTTTGAGGAGGTGACTGTTGTTCTTAACTGCTGCCAAGTCTACTTCAATTTATGGTAACCCTATGAATGAGAGACCTCCAAGTCCAAATCCTCAACAATCCTGCTCAGGTCATGCAATCTTAGGGCTTGGTCTTCCTTGACTGAATCTATCCCTCTGGAATGTGTTACTCCTCTTTTCCTACTGCTTCTATTTTGCCAAGCATCATTGTATTTTCTAATGAGTGATGTCATCTCATGAGATGGCCAAAGTACAACAGTCTCAGTTTAGTCATCTTGGCTTCTAGGGAGAGTTCAGGCTTGATTTGCTCTAGGAACCATTGGTTTCATGTGATCACGCAGAGAGAAAGGAAGGAATGTGTGCAAGTGTTTGTCTTTTTAGTACTGTAGTCCATAGTATCCATAGAACTCTTCTCTGGCACATTTCAAATGAGTTGATTTTTTTTCCTATCAGCTTTCAAATTGACTTATTGACAAATTGGAGCGTGTCCAGAGAAGGGCGACTAAAATGGTGAAAGGTCTGGAAATGATGCCTTATGAGGAGAGACTTAGGAAGCTGGGTATGTTTAGCCTGGAAAAAACACAGTTAAGAGGCGATATGATAGCCCTGTTTAAGTATTTGAAGGGGTGTCACATTGAGGATGCAGCAAGCTTGTTTTCGGCTGCTCCAGAGACTGGAACACGGAGCAATGGATGCAAGCTCCAGAAACAGAGATTCCACCTCAACATTAGGAGGAACTTTTTGACAGTAAGAGCTGTTCGGCAGTGGAACACACTCCCTCGGAGCATGGTGGGGTCTCCTTCCTTGGAGGTCTTTAAACAGAGGCTGGATGGCCATCTGTCGGGGATGCTTTGATCGTGATTTCCTGCATGGCAGGGGGTTGGACTGGATGGCCCTCGTGGTCTCTTCCAACTCTGCAATTCTATGATTCTATGATTCTTCACTATCCAGTTTTCACAACTATACATAGAAATGGGAAATACAATGGCATGGACAATCCTAACTTTAGCATTCAATTGACACTTCAGGATCTTGTCTAGTTTCTTCATAGCTGCCCTTCTAAGTCCTAGTTTTCTTCTGATTTCTCGACTGCAATCTCCATTCTGATTAATGACTAAGCCAGGGTATGGAAAATCTTGAACTATGTCTTCATCATCTACTTTAAAGTGATGTAAATGTCAGGGATGATGGGAGTTGTAGCTCTTCACCTCTGGCTCAAACTCACCACCTTGTTATGCAGCAGAGCCAACCAGCTTAGATCAGTGGTTAATGCTTTCCGTTTCAGAGAATAGGCTGAAGATCCTGACAAACTCTCCAAGCCTTCTCACTCTTCTCCAGGTGTCTCCAAAATGTCCCCAGGATTCACTCAGGCAACTCAGTAGTTTTATATAAAACCTACTTTATTCTTCTATATAAATATACTATATGGTCAACAAATCACAATCTCTATACACTACACCACCTCTACTCCACCAAAATACATTGGCAAACATAGCAATTTTATAGCCATTGTTTATCACCACCCACTAGTTAGTTTCCACCCAGAGGGTGTGTACTTCCATTCTGATTGGTCCACATAGTTCCACCCATGCTTAAGACCAACCCATGTATTTCAACATTTCACCTTGTACACTTAATGATTCTCAGGTGTTTCCAATTTGCATTCAGTACCTCTGTCCTTGGCTCTCAGGCCTTCTAGATTACATTAGCAGTTTCACCTGTGTAGCCCCATAATTGCTCTTGCTTAGTCATTGTGACTTTCACATACATATTTTATTTCTTTCACTGTATGTCCCATGTTGCATTTTCCTTAACAATCCCCTCCGAAATAAAATATTGTATGTGTCTTACAATGTCATTCCAACCATTTGTGTCAGCCTTTCATGTTTTTCTGCTGTCAATGCTTTTGTGAACAAATCTGCTATGTTGTGTTGTGTTTCTATATATCTCAATTCTATTTCACCCTTCTGAACCATGTCTCGCACATTTTGATATCTTACACCAACATATTTTGTTCTGTTCTTCAAACTTTCAGTTTCAGCCATCGCTATGCATGACTGTGAATCTTCCAGAATTTCCACTGGTATCTTGTAACTTTCATTTAAATCATTTAGCAATTGCTTAATCCACTGTACCTCATTTACTATCTCATTCAAAGCAGCGAATTCTGCTTCCGTTGTGCTTAACGTTACATTAGTTTGTTTTCTACTTCTCCAAACTATTGGACTTTCACTATATTTAATTATCATTCCTGTAACTGACTTCTTGTCTCCTAATTCTGATGCAAATGAACTGTCTACATAACAATCTAGATCTGAACTACTGCTTCTTATAATCAATTTCCTATCTAAGGTTCCTTTCAAATATCTCAATAAATGTTTTACCGCTGTCCAGTCTTCAATTTTTGGATCATTAACCCTTCTAGACAATACATTTACAGCATAAGAAATGTCTGGTCTGGTGTGGCAAGATATGAATTGTAAAGATCCTATTATACTTCTGAAGAGAATCTTGTCCTCAAACGCTCTAGTTGTTTCCTCAGACACAAAACCGGTTGTCATTGGAGCTCTTACTATTTTTGCATTCTGTAATCCACACTTTTCAATCAATCTTTCAATTTTATTTCTTTGACTTAACAAACAATGTCCTTCTTCTGTCCATTCAACGCAAATACCTAAATAAGACTTCAATACACCTAAGTCCTTCAAAACAAACTTCTCAGACAATTCTCTTTTTACTGACTCAATTTCCTGTTTTGACTTTGCTGCTACGCACAAATCATCTACATAAATCACTAATACTATGTCTCCTTTTGTATAAACACAAGCATCTGCAATGCTCCTTTTGTAACCTAGCTTAACTAGCTCATCATTGATGCACAGATTCCACGCTCTGGCACTTTGTTTTAAACCATACAACACTTTCTTTAATTTATATACTCTCTGAGTACCATTTTCTTCAAAACATTTTCTTCAAAACCTTGTGGCTGTTCCATAAAAATTTCTTCAACCAAAACCGCATTCAAGTAAGCTGTCTCAAAATCAAAATGTTCTACAACTAAATTCCTTTTTACTGCTACAGCTAGAACCATTCTCAGACTTTCTGGCTTTGCAGTTGGAGAATATGTCTTATCATAGTTCTCATACTGCTGTTGTGCAAAACCCTTAGCCACTAACCTAGCTTTATATTTGATACTTCCATCTGGCATTTCTTTCCTTTTGTATACCCATTTACAACCAATTACTTTCTTGTCTTTGGGTCTGTCAACAATTTCAAAAACATCTTTATTTACAAGGCAACCAAACTCATTATCCATTGCATCAAACCATCTTTCCTGTTCTTCACTAGAATAACTTTCCAATTCTTCAAAACTTTCAGGCTCTTCTACTGCTAAACAAGCTCTTGCCTTTGTCACAACAAACCTATCTGGAGGCTTTCTAACTCTATGACTACGCCTGGGAATAAAATCTGCTGTTCTGTCTCTTTCATCCTCACTTTCTCTACTAGGAGTTGTAGTTCTATGACTAAATCTCTTGTCTTCAGTCATTCGAGTAGTAGTAGGCCTAGATGCTATCTCCTCATCGGAAGAACTACCACTGCTGCTAGGTGATGCATCCTGCTTAACTGAAACCCCTCCGTTTCCTGAGGTTGGTTCAGTTTGTGCTTCTGGCTCATTTGAACTCCCTAACCTCAAAAACACTTCTTTATTGGCATGCAGTTTGTCCCAACCAGCATGTCTCTCGAAATTTGCAGACCTAGAATACTGCACTTGTTTTCCATCCAAATGAAACTTGTAGCTATTTCCAGAATACCCCAAAAACCTAAGCCTTTTGCTTTTGGGTTCTCCTTTCCTCCTGAAACAAGCAGGTGTGTAAACATGAGCAAATTGTCCAAAAACCCTTAAGTACTTGTAATTTGGCATTCTCCCATACAATACCCTGTAGGGAATGTCTTCAATTTCTGAATGATACAATCTGTTACTGATATGTATTGCAGTCAAAGTTGCTTCTGCCCAAAAACTATCTTTCACCCCTGCATCTGCCATCATACAAGCAGTAATTCTTTTTATATCTTGTATTTTCTTCTCTGCTAACCCATCCTCACTAGGACAAGCAGGGTTTGTAGTTTCATGCCTTATTCCCACCTTTTGAAACCAGTTAAACAATTGATTATTTAAAAATTCTCCTCCTCTATCAGTAATGATGGTGCCTACTCTGCTATCAAATTGTCTTTCCACCATTCTTACCCATGCTTTTAAACTTTGCCCAGCGTCAGATTTGTTTTTCATTATTCTCACAAATGCAAACCTTGTATACCTATCAACAATTACTAGGAAATACTTGCTTCCCCCTAAGGACAAGCAATTAGCTTGGGCAACATCTGCATGTACATACTGAAATGGTCTTTGAGCAATTCTTTTTGTTTTCTTAGCTACTGGAAAAGCTCTGACCTTTACCTGTTGACATACCGTACAATCTAAGTGGTTTTTGCATTCAGTAACTTTTAAATCTGGACACATACTGATTAAATTCTTTAAACATTTGAAGCTCGCATGGCCGAATTTTCTGTGAAGCTCGTGTATGCAGTCTTTGTGGATTGGAATATTTTCTATGTTATTAGCTTCTTCAACCCTGTAGCTATCAATATTGTCCTCCAAATAATAAAGTTTGTCCTTTTTCAAACCTATGCCACGCAATTCCCCATTCAGTTTTATCTTACACATGTTCTTTTCAAAGATGACTGTGTAGTCTCTTTCTGTTAATCTGCTTACTGATAACAAATTATTTTCTAACTCCTTTACATGTAAGACATCATTAAAATTCTCTTTTAGCCCTGGAATGTACACAGTACCCATTTGATTTACAGTACTTAGCTCTTTCCCGTCAGCCAAAACTACAGCATTTACATTAGCTGATTTTCTATTACTTATTAAATTTATATCATTACACATAGAAGATGTGGCTCCTGAATCAACTAGCCATTTAGAATTTGCATTTTGTTTTTCCTTAATCATGGTTGCAACCCCCTTTTTATTACCACTGTCCCTCAAAAATGGAGGTCTGGACTGTTTTTGATACTGCCGCGGCTGCCATCTGCTCTCTGCTTGCTTGTGTCTCTCAGCTGCAAAATGTTTACAATGTCTCTGCAGATGACCAATCTTCTTACAATAAAAGCACCTCCGTTGCTCCCTTGTAAAGGCTGCTTCCTCCTGCGTTCGCCAGTCAGGAGTTGTTCGTTGTTTTGGCACAGTCTTTAAGCTTGCTGAGTCACCCTGCTCAGACATTCTTCTCTGGTTCTCTTCCAGTATTCTGGCCACAATTAAGTCTCTATTAAGCTCAGCTTCTGGCAAGTTCTGCAAGCTGTTCGTTATGTTGTCCCACAAAGAGTCTAGCGATTCTACTAAAATGTAGCATTGCTGCTCTTTGCTAATTTGCACTCCCCTCAGTTCAGCTTGCACAAACAAATCTTGCATTATTTTTAAATGTTCTATCACACACTGCCCTTTAGCCATCTTTTGCCTGTATATTCTTTTAGACCATAGCATTTTTGCAAAAGCAGTTGAAGGAGTGTGTAATCTCTGCAAGGTATCCCACACATCCTTGGCGGACGTTTTATCTCTGACGTCATTAATTAAGTCTTCTTCAAGCATGAGATAAAGACAGGCTTTTGCTTTACTATCTCTCTCTTGAGTGGCTTCATCAGCATCGGCTGCCAGCCCTGTTTCAACTGTTGACCACAGACCTTCCTTTACTAGTAGAGATTGGGCATAAATCTTCCAGGTAGAGTAGTTGTTTCTATTTAATTTACTAAACTTTAGAATTTCCATCTTGATTTGTGCAGTGACTCAATTTGACACAGTCCTTCTGAGTATGCACAGCCGACCCGTATGGGCTTAAGCAAAACACAAAATGATTTACTTCTGAAGCCTATCAGTGCAGCACAAACAGCTTGCTCTGATCTATCATCCACAAAGCTTTCTTCCACTCTCTGGAACTTTTAGCTTCTGTGGATGCTGGGTGCTCTAGTAACTGGGCCCATAACCCTTGTCAGGGATGATGGGAGTTGTAGCTCTTCACCTCTGGCTCAAACTCACCACCTTGTTATGCAGCAGAGCCAACCAGCTTAGATCAGTGGTTAATGCTTTCCTCCAAAGCAGCAGAGTTTCAGAGAATAGGCTGAAGATCCTGACAAACTCTCCAAGCCTTCTCACTCTTCTCCAGGTGTCTCCAAAATGTCCCCAGGATTCACTCAGGCAACTCAGTAGTTTTATATAAAACCTACTTTATTCTTCTATATAAATATACTATATGGTCAACAAATCACAATCTCTATACACTACACCACCTCTACTCCACCAAAATACATTGGCAAACATAGCAATTTTATAGCCATTGTTTATCACCACCCACTAGTTAGTTTCCACCCAGAGGGTGTGTACTTCCATCCTGATTGGTCCACATAGTTCCACCCATGCTTAAGACCAACCCATGTATTTCAACATTTCACCTTGTACACTTAATGATTCTCAGGTGTTTCCAATTTGCATTCAGTACCTCTGTCCTTGGCTCTCAGGCCTTCTAGATTACATTAGCAGTTTCACCTGTGTAGCCCCATAATTGCTCTTGCTTAGTCATTGTGACTTTCACATACATATTTTATTTCTTTCACTGTATGTCCCATGTTGCATTTTCCTTAAATGGCATGGACAATCCTAACTTTAGCATTCAATTGACACTTCAGGATCTTGTCTAGTTTCTTCATAGCTGCCCTTCTAAGTCCTAGTTTTCTTCTGATTTCTCGACTGCAATCTCCATTCTGATTAATGACTAAGCCAGGGTATGGAAAATCTTGAACTATGTCTTCATCATCTACTTTAAAGTGATGTAAAACCTTCTGTGGTCATTATCTTTGTTTCCTTAACATTCAATTATAAACTTGCCTTTGCACTTTCTTCCTTGAATTTCTTGAGTAACCGTTCCAAGTCTTAGCTGTTTTCTACTAGTAGTACATTCGGCCAAATTGATCACCAACAGTGGTCCACCCTGGCCTCACATCAGGAGGCATGGAGACGCACTATCCACAATGCTGCAGCCTTATTTGAGAACCCACAACGAACAAGTCTTGAAGAGAAACGACAACGCAGAAAGAATCACAACCCAAAAACATCACCCAAGGAGACCTTCTGCTGTGCTTTCTGCAACCGGACTTGTTTATCTCGGATTGGCCTTTTTAGTCATCAGCGCGCTTGCAGAAAGCGTGGGATGAGTCCTTCCTGAATCTTCATTTGCGAAGAAAAGCCAGAGAGAGAGAGAGAGACATTGTCATCTAAATATCTTAAACTGTTGATGTTCCTTCTACCATACTACTGAAAAAAGAAGCTAACTACTCCTCTCCTGGAGGTGTGTAAAGGGAGTCAAAGAATACAGAATGCACAAGTCCGCAGTAACTCCACATTTGCAAGCCATTGCTTCATCAAGTGTATGACTGTACTACCTTAATGGAGAATTCTGTATTTTTATTGGTGAAAAAAGCTAAACTCGCTTTTTTATTTTCTTGGATCCAGCAAGAAGTAGCTCTATGTGGCAGCCGAACACACAAAGGTAAGAAGACATGTAGGCGTTTCCTTACTTTGTGAAAATACTTTAATGTCATTGGTTAGCCTCAACTAGAATAGACCCATGTATTCATTGCTGAGTTGTGAGTCAACACGTAGGAAAAACCCAACCATTCATTGGGTCTACTCTAGTCAGGACCAGCAATAAGATCTAGGCCATTTATGCTCTGGGTCAGCCTTCATACACAGGAGATACTTCTCTATCAGGAGGGCTATTACTCTCCACCCCACAAGCTGGAATGTGTCCAGAGGAGGGCAACCAAAATGGTGGGATGTCTGGAAGCCATGCCCTATAAGGAGTGGCTTAGGGAGCAGAGTATGTTTTGCCTGGGGAAAAGGAAGTTAAGAGGGGACATGATAGCCATGTTTAAATATTTGAAGGGATGCCATATTGATGATGGAGCAAGCTTGTTTTCTGTTGCTCCAGAGACAAGGACACGGAGCAATGGACTCAAACTATGGGAAAAGAGATTCCACCTGAACATTAGGAAGAACTTCCTGATAGTAAGAGCTGTTCAATAGTGGAATGTGCTGCCTTGGAGTGTGGCGGAGTCTCCTTCTGTGGAGGTTTTTAAACAGAGGCTGGATGGTCATCTGTCTGGAATGCTTTGATTGTGTATTCCTGCATGGCAGGGGGTTGGACTGGATGGCCCTTGTGGTCTTTTCCAACTCTATGATTCTATGAAATGCCTCAAAGCAGCCAACCACCACCAGCAACCAATCCCAGGTCAGGCTCCTAATGGTGCCCTACACATGTCTAACTTCCCTTATGGACTTTTTTGTCCAATGAGGAGCATCGGATTCAGTTGTACAAAGTTGTTATTCAACACAAAGGTTATGTAGCACAATTAATGGATAACTCTACACGTGGAGATTTATGCTATGCAAACAGGATGTCGGATCTCAACCCTAATCTCTATTCTGTTTGAACATTTTCAGCGATCTTGGGTGGACATGGCCTGATCCTATTGCTAGTCCAAACTGGAGTAAAGCCATTGACTCAATTGGATTTTCCCACTTGTTGACTCACTGTGCAGTAATGGCTTCAATGGCCTACATTCTAGTGGTAGTCCTGACTACAGTAGATCTACTGAATCAATTGGATTTACCTATGTGTTAACCCATGATTCAACAATGGATGCAATAGGTCTACCCTAGCAGGGAGTAACCTACAAGGTTCCAGCCAATGTGACTACTCAAATTGGGAATAACCTATTGGACTCATGACCATGTATCCTACTTGAAAGTAGACAGCCCTTGGCTTGAAGGCAATAATTACTTGAAGGACTTTCTAGTCCAGGGGTAGGCAAAGTACAGTCTTTCGGCCCCCGGGGGCCATTTTTGTACCCCCCAGGCATCAATATTTTGCTCTACTGTATCCCCAAAGGCCCTCCAGGTGGCATGGGGACATCTTTGCCACATTTTGACCTCTCTTGTGACAATTTAGGCCAAGGGAAATATGTCCCCCCAATATATCCTAGAGGGCTTTGGGAGGCATTTGGTGGGCAATGTTATTGTTATTGTTATTATTTTCAGGCCATGCAGTGGGAGTCAGCCCTCCAAGGGGCTAATAGAGCTCTCTAGCCTTCCACAGTTGCCCACCCCTGCTTTAGTAGGGACTTTATCAGACGCAGCAAATATGGGATCATAATGACGCCACATAAACGCAAAAGGGCACGCATACTAGACAATGCCATCCTTTCATGTTTATGTCTTGTAAATAAGCCGTTCCATTTTATTGATGGCCCAAGCCATCAATAGAGTGGCATGGCACTTTTCTGCTGGCATTGCCGGCTTTTGAAACCTTGCACCATTTTCTCTTCATCAATACAGTGTCAATGGCCGGTCCGCCAGAACACTTTCAGGCGAGATTGTGACATCCAGGTAAGTGACACTTTTTTTTATGACCCTCCCTGGTTTACTTGGGACTTTTTAAGTGTGTTTATGTGCTTTAAACAACTTTTTCTGTGTTGTTTTTGTTTGGTTTTCCCACGCCTGCGTCTACTCGGAAGAATCCATGGGATTTCATTCCAGGAAGTGAACAGAGCTTCGTTCACTCCTCAATCATTGCTGGGGCTACCTTGGGCGGGATGCAAGAAAGTGTGGTAAAGAGGATTCTTTTGCCGGCATAAATATGTCACAAATTATGCTGTCAAAAGAACAGAAAAGGAGGGTGGTTTGACAATGTCCCAAGGCTGATTTGACTATCAAGAACGGTCAGAAGGAAATGTTGAGGAACCTTGAAGTTGTCCATCAGCAGACTGAGCAGTACAGCTACACCAGTCCCATGGTCACAGTCTCCCCCAATATGATGAGACATACAGTATTTCTCTAAACGACAGTAATTATTTTTGAATTTTCCTCAAGGTCTGTATAAATTAGTAGATGTAAATATCCTCCTTGCGGGTTTCTCATAGGCAACTGGTTGACCATTGTGTAAACAGAAAGCTGAAACAGAGAGGCTTTTGGTCTGATCCAGCTGCAGGGCTCATCGTAAATTTTATTCAGATCTGTTTTCCCTTTGTGTGTGTGTGTGTGTGTGTGTGTGTTTGTGTTTCAGTGTTGTGCTTTCTGTCTTCTGGGGTGGGGAGGATGACAATGCTTTAAAAACCTGCCACAGCACCTGATCAATTCAATTCCTTTATTTATAGTTTTCCCCCCTCCAAAACTGAAACTCATGATGGCTTACAAAATAGAAAGTATTAGAAATAAAAACACATGTGGCTAAAGTCATACGAAAAGTTGGGATTAACCGTGCAACCAAACTGTGACTGTGTAATGATGATGTCATCTTGGTTGGGTGATTGTGGAAGCTAGGGGTTGTCTAAATGGCAAAAATACTCCACATGAAATGTGAGCAGAATCCTACCTGTCTTAATGGCATACCATATCGTTTCACCATATCGGGAAGGAGGGGGCCCAAAATGTCAAAAACTCTGCAGGAAAAGCCTTCATGGTTTTTATTTATTTTTATTTTTTAAAGTATTTATACCCCACTCTTCAGCCACAAAGGCTCTCAGAGCGGCTTACAAATTGTTAAGCAATAGCACTTACATGTCTACACTGCTTTTATAGTGTGCTAGGCACTCTCTAAGTAGTTTACAATCTGTGTTAGCTAATTCCTGATGAAGAAGCCAGTAACCTTCGAAAGTTTGCATCATGTGTTTTGCATTTAGGTTGGCAGATAAAGGTATCACTTTTTTGTGGACTGTGGATTTTGTTTTGCTGCATGGCCAATGTGTTTCGTGCATTTGGAGATACCTCATTTTGCCTCAACAAGGGGAATCCTAAACAAGAGGGATATATGGGCTAAGACTAAACTCTCTGAGGTTTCTACCTCCAAAAAAGATAAAACTTTTCTTTCAGACTATAATTGGCTAGTTTTACCTATACAGCACCTAAAAGTCGTTTCCTGGTGCAGCAGTACAGAGACTTTTTGAAAAATCCAATTGATCTCTACCTAACAAAGAAGCCCATGGCTTCACAAAGGAAAAGGGACATGCTGGATGCCAGAGAAATTACCTCAGTGCTGCAAAAGGGTTTAAATTTTACTGTCTTTCGTCTTAACTCCACATTGCCAGGAAGTAGGCGTGACCTCTGCCTGCATGAGATCCTTCACCTGAACAACAACACAAGTATCATCTGAAACAGCATGTAGGATATGTGGCTCCAACATTGTCACTTTTCTCTCTTTATTTTTTTTAACATCTTTTGCCTGATGAAGAAGCCAGTAGAGCTTTGAAAGCTTGCATCATGTGTTTTGCAGTTTAGTTGGCCGATAAAGGTATCACTTTTGGTGAATTTTGGATTTTGTTTTGCTGTACGGCCAGCAGGGCTACCCCTGAATGTGTTCTCTCTCCACAGCCATTGAATAGCAGTACCTGTGGCCCCACAGGGTTTGGCAACAGCCAGTGTGGAAGACACAGAACTACATGCATGGAGCAGTTATGCACCATGCATACCTAAGATATCAGCCTTTCACTCCCAGAACCCCCCAGACAGCTCAGCCACAGGGGGAAGGCCACTCAATTCCACTGTTGTCAAGCGATATGCACATCCATGTGCGAACCAAGCCTGAAGGTATTGCAACCCACAACCGTGCACAGATGTGTCAATGAGCTTCTAATGAAAATCGTCCTGCATATCTCTGCCTATGGCCCACACAATGGCCAATCTCTCTCTCCCCAACCATATGGAAACAATTCTACCCCATTGTCATGCTTTGCCTTGGAATCTCGGCTCTTCCAACTGACTCTCTCTATGCTAATTGCATAATATTTATCCAATTCTCTTTAAAGCACATTTTTTTAAAAAAAGAAATACAAGTGAGGAGGGCCGTTCTGCTTATAATAAATTTGGTGTACTGTATTGTAATCTAAACTGTATAGTTATAGACAGGGAAGAACCGAGAGTTTTGAGTTACGCCCCTTGGCAAACATTGTTAAAGGATTGCTTAAATAAGCAGTATGAAACCAGATGTCCTTTGGTAAGAGTATCAGAGTGGTCAAAAATTTGCTGTCTGGGTACTTTTTCTTTCTTTCTTTCTTTAAAATAAACGTTCCAAGAGAGAAAGAGAGAAATTCTTTGGATTTATATCATATTTAGCAGCTGTGAAATAGCACAAACAGCTGGTGCTACCTAGGGGGAACTGACCGCAGTGGTCATCACCTCCTTATCACTAAGCAACCAAATAATCTCATAGCCAAGGCAGGACTGTTTGCTTTCAGATAGCTCTTACAAGAGGCAGAGTTGTCTTGATGTAAGGCAGGGGGTAGACCAGATGGCCTTTGTGTCCCTTCCAATCTCTAAGATTCTATGCCTTTCATAATAATATCTCTGGCTTTTCTTCACAAACAAAGATTCAGGAAGGATAAAGGCTGCTTGGTCGTTCAGGATGCTGCCGAACAAGACTGTCATCTCCTGGGTCAGCCTCGAGCGACCAAAGTCCTGTGAACCGCCTGCATGCAGGGTTGGGTCTGCGGCTTCCAGTGCACCTTTACACCTGCCGGTTTCGTCCCTCGCCTATCGCTACAAGGCTTTTTTGGAACTGGATTTGTCCTTCGAACCTGTGCAATGGATTTTTCTGGTGGAGCGCAGTGTGCACAGAACTGGCCTCACCCTTTAAACCAAAGGTTCATCTGCCGTGGCCTTGCAAGCATGGACGTAGGAGCAAGGTCCTCGGGCCATAGGTTTGATTAGAGTTTCCTTCTCTTAGATGGTTGACCTTACAAGGTTGGACGAGCACCATCTGCCCGGGTTTGGGATTAGAGTTTTCCTTCTCCTAGGATGGTTGTCATAAGGCTAGAGAGCCCATCCTGCCCTTTGACGCTCTTTGTCAGACCCTTCGGTTTTGACCTGCCTGGCATGGGAGACCCTACCAGTGGCTATTATGCCACCGCCAGCATAGCTCAAAACATCATTAGGGTACGCAAGCCTCTCTCCCATGACAAGGGGGCATCAATGGAGAGGTCATAATAATAAGGTGAGGCACAAATCAGGTAGGGTCTCCCAGTGCCTGCAGAAGTGACCACCACCTGTACCCAGATCATAGAATCATAGAGTTGGAAGAGACCACAAGGTCCATCCACCCCAATTGCATTCTGCCGTATAGGAAGATGCAATCCAAGCACCACCACCCCAACAAATGGCCATCCAGCCTCTATTTAAAAGCCTCCAAAGAAAGAGACTCTACCACACTCCAAGGCAGCGTGTTCCACTGTCAAACAGCTCTTACCTTCAGGAGGTTCTTCCTAATGTTTAGGCGGAATCTCTTTCCCTGGAGTTTGAATCCATTGCTCTGTGTTCTAGTCTCTGGAGCAGCAGGAAAATAGCTTGCTCCATCCTCAAGATAACATCCTTTCAAATATTTAAACATGGCTATCATGTCACCTCTTCACCACTTTCTCTTCTCCAGGGTAAACATACCCAGCACCCTAAGCTGCTCCTCATAAGATATGACTTCCAGACCTCCCACCATGTTGGTCACCCTCCTCTGGACACTTTCCAGCTTGTCAATAGCTTTCTTAAAATGTGGTGCCCATAACTGGACACAGTATTCCAGGTGAGGTCTGATCAAAGCAGAATAGAGTAGCACTATTACTTCCCTTCATCTAGCCACTATGCTTATTGTTGCAGCCTAGAATTGCATTGGCTTTTTAAAGCTGCCGCATCACATTGCTGACTCGTGTTCAGTTTGTGATGTACTAAGACTCCTAGGTCCCTTTTGCATGTACTGCCATCAAGCCAGGTGTCACCCATCCAATATCTGTGCATTTCATTTTTTTCTGCCTAAATGTAGTACTCTACATTTCTCCCTGTTGCAATTCATTTTGTTAGTTTTGGCCCAGCTTTCTAATATGTTAAGGTCATTTTGAATTCTGATCCTTTCCTCTGGGTATTAGCTATACCTCCAAGAGATGTTCTCTTGAGCCAGCCCCATCAAAATGGAGAGAACACCATAAAACAGGGATGGGATGAGTGCATCCCTTGGGCCACATGTAGCTCCCACTACTTTTTTAAAAGCCTTTTACTCCATCAGATTCCCCAGATCACCCTTGCTTTGCTCCCCTCTATACAAAGAGGTCAATCATCTTTCCCAGAAGCCTCGAGGAGCAGCATTTCATACAGTCATAGAATCAAATTGCTGGAAGGAACCACAAGGACCATCTCATCCAACCCTCCCCCCTCCACCGCTACCATGGAGGAAGACACAACTAAAGCACTCCTGAAAGATGGCCACTCAACCTCTGTTTAAAGATCTCAAAAAAAAAAAAGTCCACCACCTTCTAAGAAGCCCATCACCCTCTGAGATAGTCTATTCCAATGTTGAACAGTTCTTATCTTCAAAAAGTTCTTCCTTGCCTTTAGGCAGAATCTCTTTTCTCGTACGTTTAATCTATTGGTCCATATAATAGGCCCTGGAGCAGCAAAATTCAAGTTCATTCCATCATCAACATGACATTCCTTCAGATAGTTCAAGGTGGCTATCATATCACCTCTCCATCTTTTCTTCTCTAAGCTAAACATGACCATTTCCCTAAGTTATTCTTCATAGGGCTTGGGTTCCAGATATTTCACCATCTTGGTTGCCCTCCTCTGGACCCATTGTAGTTTGTCAATACCTTTCTGGAACTGTGATGCCCAGAACTGGACACTGTATTCCAGGTGAGGCCTGAGCAAATCAGAATAGATTGGGCCTATTACTTCCCTTGATCTGGACACTGTGGTCCTGTTGATGCAGCCTAGAACTGAGCTGGTCACTGGGTGACCTTGGGCAAGTCATACTCTCTCAGTGTAAGAAGAAGGCAATGGTAAATCTACTCTGAAGAAATTTTGCCAAGAAAACCCTAGAATAAGGTCACCATACATTGGAGATAATTTGAAGACATGCAACAACAACAACAACAATTTTTAGCTGCACCTTTTGTGAGCTGCCTTTAGTCCCAAGGCTGAGTGAGAAATAGTCTTCTTCTTCTTCTTCTTCTTCCTCTTCTTCTTCTTCTTCTTCTTCTTCTTCTTCTTCTTCTTCTAGACTGGTTCCACCTTAATCACCCTTCCCTACCACAGCCTTCAATCTTCTATGGTAACAGCCACTCAGTCTTGGAGTATCATTTTGATGATGAACTACTTGAGTATTTCTCTTTCAGTCATGCTACCAAGAAGTTGTCTGCAGCCTTGTTGGGCCAGAGGAGTTAATCTAGATGATAATCTTCTGATTTCCTCTTGGGTTACAGCCACCTGGAGATGACATTGCAGGCCCCACCCCACCCTGTCTTGCAAGAAAATGTACAAAGTCAAGGTAGAAGATCAGACTCACAGCTCTTGGAGATGGTGGGGCATTTGGCATCCACCAGTCTGAAGGAATGGGTGCCCTGAGTGAGAAGTTCTTAGATGCAGCCCCCTGGATGGAGGAGAGCCTGAGTACCATTTCTATTGTATTAGAGCAGTGGTTCTTAACCTGTAGTCTGCAAACCCCAGGGGGCTTTGATGTCCTCGCAGAGGGTCCCAAAGGCATGAAGGCTGCTCAGCCCACCTCCTCCCTACAGCAGAGTGGCCACATGACGAGAGCCAAGCCAAGGCTGGCTGGTCCTGCACATCAACTATCATGTGACCACTCCTCTACAGGGAGGAGGTGGGCTGAGCAGCTGAGTGACAGCAGAGCTGACAGCCAGCCACCAGCCTTTGCCCTTCTTTCTTTCTCTCGGAGTTATTATGCAATAACATGGAGTTATTGACTTCCATGTACACAAGTCCTTTTTTGGACAGTGTTTCATGATCCCCTTTTTGGGGGGAGCAGAGTTATGACTTCCATGTGCACAAGTCCCTTTTTGGACAGTGCTTCATGATCACATGCTTCTGGGCCTGCAGGTTGACATTCAATCTACTCCAGCCACAAACTTGCAGGAAGAAGCAGGAGAAAAATCTCTCCTCTCCAGCGCCTCTGAAGGAAGTTTTAATGGGTGGTGTAATTGTTAATGGTTCAGTGTTCAGGTATCATCATCATCATGGTTTTAAATCTTGAGTTCAGTCAGTTCAGACTTGGGGGTCTACAGCAACAACAACAAAAAAAAAATCAAGGAGGTCTCCCTGGTAAAGAAAAGGTTAAGAACCATGGTATTAGAGCTCAAGTCCATTCAGCGGTTCACCTACCTGGGAAGCATCATCTCCTCAGATGCCAAGATTGACAAAGAAATCGATCACAGATTAGCAAAGGCATATAGTGCATTTGGAAGACTTCACAAAAGAGTCTGGAGCAATAAACACCTGAGGCAAAGCACAAAAATCAGTGTGTATAGAGCCATTGTACTGTCTATTCTCCTTTATGGGTCTGAAACATGGGTCATCTATCGCCACCACTTACGACTCCTTGAACACTTTCATCAGCGCTGTCTACGCACAATCCTAAATATACACTGGACTATGTGATGAATGTTGCTGTCCTTGAGCAAGCAAGGATCACCAGCATTGAGGCCATGATACTGAGAACACAGCTGCGCTGGGCAGGGCACGTGTCTAGGTTGGAGGACAATCGCCTCCCAAAAATAGTACTCTACGGTGAACTCGCCACGGGTCAGCATAAGAGGGGCACTCCAAAAAAGTGATACAAGGACCCCCTGAAACAACATCTCAGGCTTGGCCAAATTGATCACCAACAATGGTCCTCCATGGCCTCACATCGGGAGGCTTGGAGACGCACTATCCACAATGCTGGAGCCTTATTTGAGAACTCATGCCGAACAAGTCGTGAAGAGAAACGACAACACAGAAAGAATCACAACCCAGAAACATTACCCAAGGAGACCTTCTGCTGTGCTTTCTGCAACCAGACTTGTTTATCTCGGATTGGCCTTTTTAGTCATCAGCGCTCTTGCAGAAAGCGTGGGATGAGTCCTTCCTGAATCTTCATTTGCAAAGAAAAGCCAGAGATTAGAGCACAAATAAATCATTTTGGAAAGCTGAACAGCTGAATGGACTGAGCAGACAGAAACTTGCAGATGGGCGGTCCTGACAAAGAAATTTTAAAAAGGGGGCAGCTCCTTCCAATGAAAGATTTGCAGCTTGCAAAGGGGTGAACAGGAAGAAGCTAAGCCCATCCAAGGCAAAGCTGCCAATCACACTGTTGAAGGAAGGAAGGAAGGAAGGAAGGAAGGAATCCCTGACCAAACCTCCTTTGCTTACATGAGTATGGAACTGGTTATGGCTATGGGATGTCCTTTTAGAAACACAGAGAGAGCTGCTTATTCCTCTTGTCTATCAGGGCTCAGATACACATTCAAAACAGCTGGAAATATTTTTCTAATTATGTAAAAATAAACCCCTTTCAACGGAATCTATATTAATATCGCCTTTACATGTGCAGCCTGAAAGATGTGGAGGGAACTATCCCTCCAGTGTATATAATGCATTGGAGGGCTTGCCTACATGTAGCTCTCAGGCAAAGACTTGAAATGACAACTGATGAAAGTTAAGGAGGAAAGCTCAAAAGCAGAACTACAGCTGATTATCCAGAAGATAAAAATGATGGCCCCAGGTGATTTACATAGCTTCAAACTGGATAATAAAGACAGTGAAATAGTGAGACTTCTTGGGACTTCATCAGATGCAGCAAATATAGTGTCATAATGATGCCTAATGAACGCAAAAAGGCAACAATACCAGACAACGTCATGCTTTCACAATTATGTGCTGAAAATAAGGCATTCTTTTTTATTGTTGGGCCAAGCCATCAATAGATCAGCTATGGCATTTTTCTGCTGTGATTGTGAGCATGTGAAACCACACCCCGTTCTTCAGGCATGATTCCAGTATCAATGGTTGATCCCCGCCAGAACACTTCCGGGTGGGAACGGGAAAACTAGCCATGGAACACTCTTTTTATGAAACTCCCCATGTTGCAGGCAAGTTTTTAAGTGTGTTTAAGTGCATGTGTGTACATTTTGTTTTTTTATTTAGCTGTTTTTAGACTTTTAAGCACACTTGTGTCTTCTCGCAAGAACCGCCAAGATGACACTCGGCAGTGAACGCGGACGTATGAGGCTGCCTTTTCACGTTATTATGGCAATGTTTGATATTTTGGGTTCTTTTGCCAGCACGGCAAAACAGTGTAAAATGTGGTGCCAAAAGAACATTTTTAGAGGCTTGTCTGATAAAAGTCCTTATACATTGGCTCAGTCATTAACCAAAATGGGGTCTGTAGTCAAGAAATCAGATAAAGGACTTTTTTGGACAAACCAAAAATAACGCTAGCAGCCTCGCCAGGTTGCGAGGCTGCAGCGCTAGAGGGCGTCCGTTTCGCGGTACTGTTGCAGTACCGCTGGGACATTTGACCGTCATATTTTGGATTTGACCGTCATATTTTACTCACGATCATAGCTTTATTTTTGGTTTGTCCGAAAAAGTCCAAAGAGTAAGACTTGGAAGGGCAGTCTTGAAGGAACTAGATAAGATTCTCAAGTGTACAGATACAACATTAAATACCAAGGCCAGCATCCTCCAGGCCATTGTATGTCTGTCTATGCACAATCCTAAATATACACTGGACTGACTATGTGACGAATGTTGCTGTCCTTGAGCAAGCAGGGATCACCAGCATTGAGGCCATGATATTGAGAACACAGCTGCGCTGGGCAGGGCACGTTTCTAGGATGGAGGACCATCGCCTCCCAAAAATACTACTCTATGGTGAACTCGCCATGGGTCAGCGTAAGAGGGGTGCTCCAAAAAAGTGATACAACGACTCCCTGAAGCAACATCTCAGGCTCGGCCAAATTGATCACCAACAGTGGTCCGCCCTGGCCTCACATCGGGAGGCATGGAGACGCACTATCCACAATGCTGCAGCCTTATTTGAGAACTCACGCCGAACAAGTCTTGAAGAGACACGACAACGCAGAAAGAATCACAACCCAAAAACATCACCCAAGGAGACCTTCTGCTGTGCTTTTTGCAACCGGACTTGTTTATCTCGGATTGGCCTTTTTAGTCATCAGCGCGCTTGCAGAAAGCGCGGTATGAGTCCTTCCTGAATCTTCGTTTGCGAAGAAAAGCCAGAGAGAGATATGGGTGTGAAAGCTGGACAGTGAAGAAAGCTGACAGGAGGAGAATCCACTTGTTTGAAATGTGGTTCTGGAGGAGAGTTCTGGGGATGCTGTGGACAGGTACAAAGACAAACAAATGGGCCTTAGAGCAAATCAGCCCTGAACTTGCACTTGAAGTGAAGAGGTGGTCATATTTTGAACTTATCATGAGACAAGGTGACTCATTAGAAAAGATGATAAACCCTGGTAAAAGGAAAGGCAGCTATAAAGGAGGGAGACTGCTGTTACAGGCTGTGCTTACTAGGTTGCCAAGTCTGAGGCCTGGAAATATAAATACAGTCGGGCCCTTGCATCTGTGGGGGTTCAGTTCCCAGACATAGCATGGATAACAGTGAACAGCATTGAAAATAATGGGACTTCCAGTTTAAAATACCATAGAGTTGCCTTGGAAGGCCTAGAAAGTGTCTAGAGAGGATGCCTCTCTAGGCGTTTTCTAGGAAGACTCTATGGTTTGTGTTCCTCTTTTTGTGTCCCGTGGATATTGCTTCTGCAGATATGGGGGTCCGACTGTAATAGGATGCTATAACATATAGGGACAGCCAGCGTGGTGTAGTAGTTTGAGTGTTGGACTATGATTTGGGAGACCAGAGTTCAAATATCTGTTCAGCCATGGAAACCCTCTGGGTGACCTTGGACAAGTCACACGTCCTCAGCCTCACAGGAAGACAAAGGCAATTCCCCCTCTGAACAAATCTTGCCAAGGAACCACAGTGATAGGTTGACCTTGTGCATATGTGTATGGGCCTTCAGGTTGCCTATTGATTTATGGTGACCACATGAATTTCATAGGGTTTTCTTAGGCAAGGAATACTCAGAGGTGGTTTTGCCAGTTCCTTTCTCTGAAATATAGCTTACAGCACCTGGTATTCATTAGTGTTCTACCATCCAAGTGCTAAACAGAGCGGATCCTACTTAGCTTCCAATATTAGATAGGATCTGGTGCCTTTAGGGTATTTAGGTGGTTACATTCACCTTAGGGTATCCATACAAGGCACACAACAATGAAATATAGAGTATAAGATATAAAATATCTCTCTCTCTCTGGCTTTTCTTCGCAAACGAAGATTCAGGAAGGACTCATCCCACGCTTTCTGCATGGCTGATGACTAAAAAGGCCAATCCGAGATAAACAAGTCCGGTTGCAAAAAGCACAGCAGAAGGTCTCCTTGGGTGATGTTTTTGGGTTGTGATTCTTTCTGCGTTGTTGTTTCTCTTCAAGACTTGTTCGACGTGAGTTCTCAAATAAGGCTGCAGCATTGTGGATAGTGCGTCTCCATGCCTCCCGATGTGAGGCCAGGGCGGATCATTGTTGGTGATCAATTTGGCCGAGCCTGAGATGTTGTTTCAGGGAGTCCTTGTATCGCTTTTTTGGAGTGCCCCTCCTACGCTGACCCATGGCGAGTTCACCATAGAGTAGTATTTTTGGGAGGCGATGGTCCTCCATCCTAGAAACATGCCCTGCCCAGTGCAGCTGCGTTCTCAATATCATGGCCTCAATGCTGGTGATCTCTGCTTGCTCAAGGACAGAAACATTCATCACATAGTCAGTCCAGTGTTTATTTAGGATTGTGCGTAGACAGCGCTGATGAAAGCGTTCGAAGAGTCGTAGGTGGTGGCGATAGGTGACCCATGTTTCAGATCCATAAAGGAGGATAGACAGTACAATGGCTCTATATACACTGATTTTTGTCCTTTGCCTCAGGTGTTTATTGCTCCAGACTCTTTTGTGAAGTCTTCCAAATGCACTATATGCCTTTGCTAATCTGTGATCGATCTCTTTGTCAATCTTGGCATCTGAGGAGATGATGCTTCCCAGGTAGGTGAACTGCTGAACGGACCTGAGCACACATTTGCCGACGGCAATGTGGGGATGGTGGTGTTCGTCCTGTGGTGCAGTCTGGTAAAGAACTTCTGTTTTCTTCAGGTTGACTTCCAGCCCAAACAGTTCTGCAGCTGTTTCAAAGCAGGATGTTAGGTGCTGCAGAGCTGCTTCCGTGTGGGCAACATCATCGGCAAAGAGCAGCTCACGGACTAGATAGTTTAGAGTCTTAGTGTGAGCCCTCAGAGCTCAGCTATTTAGAAAGCTTTATATATTAGAGAATGTGCATGTGTTACCAAGAGCCTAGAGAAAGCCTAGTGCCAGGTAGAACACCTAGTCAATTGTAAACAAAGATATGAGCACACTTGATTGATAATAAACTCATAACAGGTGTTGCATAGTGAGCATTGGCTGATGCAATCAGCTGGCTGATGTAATCTGATGGAAGGGAGCAAAAAAGCCAAGAGCTGACACTGCTTCATTTGTTTATGTTACCTCCAAACATCATGCAGGTAAGAGAAAGAGAATCTTTGCTCCCAACTAGGCTATACTAAATAGATATATTCCATTCTGATTGTAACGTATACCTATTATAGATGTTTACAGATATACAACAGATGCTGCTAGATATAGCAATGCACAAGAATATTAATCCTTGGAAGCCAGTACGTTCACAGATGGGGGAGACATGGGGGAGGTATATGAATATAAACGTCATGGTCGCAAGAACCTCTTCTCTCTGAATAGGTATATTTAGGAGGAATTATTGCTGAAGAATTGACCAGATCCGAGGCTGTAGAAGGGAATATTCCCCAAATCAGGTAGGCCAGGATGAGGGAAGATAGTTGTCAGTTTTGAAGCTCATGTCATCTCACATCCAAGGACAAGAGATCAGAATGTCCCTCTCTTAAAATTCTTTTCAACAGCAGATACTTGAGTGAAGGATCAATTTGACAGCAATCAAGATAGTAGGGAATGTTATTTTTTTTTAATGGATTTTAAAACTACCTTTTTTATGGGGGGATGGGAATTATTTTTTTTTACAAAAAATAAAATAGGGAGAAGGGGGAGGGAATTCCACAGAATATGAACAAGAACTAGGGAGAACAAGGGAGCCCTGTTGGCAAAGTGGTTAAATGCCAGCACTGCAAGCCACAACATTGTGAGTTCAATCCTAGAGGGCTCCAAGGTTGACTCAGCCTTCCATCCTTCTGTAGATCAGTAAAATGAGTACCCAACTTGTTGGGGGCAATTTGCTAACACACTGTAAACCACTTAGGGAGTGCTTTGGCACTAATAAGCAGTATAGAAATAGAAGTGCTGTTGCTATAAGAACTAGGCTAACCATATTTCCAAAACTACATTGTCTTGAAACTGACATCTATGAAATATATATTTATGCATAGCTGAAGCAGTTAAGATCTTCTGTCCATTTGAACAATGACTAGTGAACGTTTATCTTTCCAATCTTAGGATACAAGTCTTTTGGCAACAGTAAGAACATGCAACATTGACCCTCAATTAAATTCCACATCACAGGAATGTAATTTAAAAGAACACATGCATCTAGAAATACCTTTTTTTTTCTAATAGAAAAGTAATATGTTGTAACACATCCAACCAAAAAGAAGTAGCCACTGAACATGCCTGCATGATATGCCACAAGAAAGTATCTGAAGGAGATAAAATTCTGCTGCCATGTGTAAGAAAATTACACATATATACAAACATACACACACAGCTACCATTAGCTGCACAGGGAGGGTGGCACAGGTACCCATGTTGTCCTTGGCCTGTCTACACTACAGAAATACAGCAGTTTGACACCACTTTATCCACCATACTTCTATCCTACAAAATCCTGGTGTTTGTAGTTTAGTAAGGCACCAGAGTTGTTTGACAGAAAAAGCTAAATACAGAACTACACATGCCAGGATTCCATAGGATAGAACTGTGGAAGATAAAGTGGTGCCAAACTGCTGTATTTCTGCAGTGTAGACAGGCCGCTTGCCCCCTCCCCCATGGCTAGAGCTTGGAACTAATGAGCTACAAATAATGTAATCACCTAATGCAATTTCGTCTAGGGAAATGATTACAACCATGTTGCAGTAATTACAAAGATGTTTCCAGAAGTGCTCTAGAGCTATACCCCTAGAGTTTTTTGGCTCTAACAAATGCTATAACTCTAGAGGTATAGCTCAATGTGATCCCAGCAATGACACCAGAAGCACTTATAGAAGTTTCATGGCCAACAGCGGCAAGACCACCCAGCTCTTGACTCTCTAGGGCAACAGTTTGCAGTAAACCTGTTGCCATGCCTTACATCCCCTCCCTATAATATCTCATAATTGGAAATACTGGACACATTCAAAGGGTCTGGTAGACTGGGGTGATCCAAAGGAAGAGGCCAGGTATAGGTCACAGGGACCTTGAAAGGTGTCTAAGAAATATTTCTAGCAAAAACAGCCCAACATAGGATTATGTGGAGACTCTTGGTAAACAAACCCATTACAGAGGTATGCGCTAATCCTCTCTTTTAACAGTCCTGGACACCCTCAGCAACGAGTCATCCACCAAACAAACAAGTGACCAACACATCCCCTAATCCCCAGGAAATATCTCCCTTATCCCCTCCTGTCTTGCAATACAAGGTTGTTGTAAACCCATCAATTCCAATCCCCCAGCCATCTAAGACAATCAGGGGAGTCTTGCTCTCCTTTGTTCCTTCCACGGGAGAGTCATTTGGCCATTGTTGTAGCCAAAATGTGCCTTCAAGGCATATTTCAGGGTATAAATATCCCTACTCAAATAATAGCAAAGTTTGCCACTGTGTGCCACCATAGACAACACCCGGCCACTCTCCCTACTAGTGCACCCCCCACCAGATCATACTTCCAGTACCACCCTCAGACTTTTGTCTGAGTATTTCACTCCTCTTCAGACTGGTAACTATTGCTCTATTCCCTGAATCTATTCCTCTATCCAACCTTTCTGCCTTAAACTCTATGTTAGCCTTGTGTGGTTCTTGTGAGTGTGTGCTGCATGTTATTTACAATAAAAATATTTTATTTCACTTTAACCTGGAGTTCTCTGCAGTTAGTACTGGTATACACAGATGCAAAGATCCCCGAAATTACCCACCTCTTGCCTCCGTTTGAGCTAATAATTCCCCCAATTAATAATAGAGATTTGGCATCATGGATGGGCTCCCAATGGACCCTCCCACTTCTTCGAGTAACAAACCAGAGCACATCTTTTGTGGCAGTAGGTCCTAGGCTCAACCCATACCATATCCAAGAAAAATTGGAAACACTTCTGTGCGAAGCTGTTGCCAATCAGTTTTAACGATCCCAGGTTGGGGTGGGGGGCAAGATATAATTGATCAATGCTTTTGGAAGTGGTCCCATAAGTGAAACTGGGACTCCTGTAACACAGCACCACCAACTCTCCACACACAGAGATGGTCCAAGAGGCCACCATGGTATGAAAAGTTGCTGAAATAGTAAAGCAGGGGTCATAGGAGCATGGTCCCTCCTAAAGAAGATAATCCATTATGGGAGAGGTGAGGAAAGGGCAGCCTGTGGATTGCATCTAAACCCTCCCAAAATGGGGGATGTTAACAGGGAAAACACTCAAAAACCAACCAAAAGGCCCCCACATATCTGATGGTGGCTCACTTTTTAAGCCCACCCTAAGACTTCTCACAATTGTGGCTGGATCCACACTGCACAGTTACAGGAGTCTGATACCACTTTAACTGCCATGGCTCCCTCCAATGGCTTTCCCAGATCTGTGGTTTTGTGAGGAGCTTGGCATTCTCTTCTAGAGAGGGGTAATGAGTTAATTTTATTTATTTATTTATTTATACCCCGCTCTTCAGCCACAAGGCTATCAGAGTGGCTTACAAATTGTTTTAAGCAATAGCATTTTACACATCTACACTACATTAAGCAGTTTCCAATGTGTGTTAGCTAATTGCCCCCACAAGTTGGGTAGTCATTTTACTGACCTACGAAAGGATGGAAGGCTGAGTGAACCTTGGAGCCCTCTGGAATCGACCTTGCAATGTGGTGACTTGCAGTACTGGCATTTAACCACTGTGCCACCAGGGCTCCCTTAGGGCAGTACACTAGAGAATTCTAAGTATTTCCCCAAGCTACAAATCCCTGGACACCATAGGATGGAACTATGGCTATAATTGTACAGTATTGTCATTCCCTGCTTCCAGAATATGGATATGGACTCTGACTCAGAGACTGAAGCAGTGGACATGCCAGGACATGCTGAACCAGAGCAGGAGGATGTTCCAGAGCCACAGGCTTCAGAGACAGACAATAGTGCAGTGCCAGCTCTGGTAGAGGGTCCTGCCCCTTCAGAGACAGAGGACAACTTACCTATACCCACCTTCACAGCATGGAGACAACAAAAGGAGGGCTTGAGGCGGTCTCAGTATATTTATAGGAAACAGCAATTAGTTAAGCAACAGCTGTGTTAGCGGCTGCTCTATAAATACGCAGCACTGCCCTCCAGGGGTTGTTGGAGATTATCTGCCCTACCTGATTACCTGTCATGTTCCTGCTCACTGTGTTTGACCTGGGCTGTGTTTGTTTCCTCTGGGCTCTGTTTGCCTGAGCTGGCTTCTGCTGGACTGCTCTGAATTCTGTTTGCTGGACCTGGACCTTGTATATTGGACTTTATTTGTGGACTGGTCTTTTACTTGCTATAGTAGTAAGTGTTTGACTTCACACTGCCTTGATTCCTTTGCCTGTAATAAGCTTGACTGTGCTGTGCCTCTGCTATCAGCTGTGTTGTAATCAGCCTTTGGCTGGTTGCCCAGACATTGTTTGGACAAGTATAAATATACTGCATGACAAACTGGCCCAAAATCAAATGAAAATCTGGAAGTAAAAACTGAAAGTACAATCATCCCTGCACATTTGCAAGTTATACATTCACAGATCTGATGATTTCTTGGATTTGATTAATATGTTCTCTCTAGGCATTTGTAGATCCTCCAGCATGATTCTATGGTCCACTTCTGCCAGACTCATGTTGGTGGACCTAGAAAGAATGCTTCTCTAGGGATCTCTAGGTTCTCCAGCGCAATTCTATCTACCTAGAGATTCCTAGAGAAGTTGTCTCTCAGGTTAAAAAAAATAGTGTTCGCGATTTTTATTTATATTTGCATTTTCCCCACTTTCACAGGGGTCTTTAGCCCCTAACCTCCATGAAAGTGGAGTGCCAACTATATACCATACTTCTGATCACTTCCAGGGTGCATTTTTGCCCAACCAGTGGCTGAAAATATAGCAGTGCGGTCTGTTGCAAAAATTAGCCTTCCTTTTGCTCACATCTTACAAATTTAGCACTTCTATAGCTTCCTTGATTGAGTCTATTGACCTGTGTTGTAGTCTTCCTCTTTGCCTACTGCTTTCATCTTTACCAAACATTATAATCAAGTACAAATACAAGTTCATTTATTGCAGTCCATAGATCCATCAAAAGAAAAGCTCAAACATAAGACAGAAAAAATATTTAAAAAGAAAAAAATTAACAATGAAACAATTACATCCAGCTTTTATCTAATATACATGTACTTATACATGTAAATTATAATTATAATATACATGTACTTATATATTATACATGATAATCTTTTCTGTGTATCATGAGTGATGTCATCTAATGGTATGTCCAGTGTAAGATAGCCTTAGTTTAATTGTTTTGTCTTGGAGGGAGAGTTTGGGCTTAAGCTGGTGTCTTACACATGCAAAAGTTCCCTTAGAGAAGCAGGTGGGGTTTTTTTTGTTCAACATGGAATGGTTGTATTCAGGTCAAGATTGCAGGCATAGAATTGCATGTGTGGTGCCATTGCACATGGATATGGCTATGCATTCTGTTGAGCATTTGTTCTCACATTTGGTGTCTTGGGGTTTATTTAGACGAGACAATTGAATGCTGATTGCTGTGCATTAATGCAAATTCACAGCAGTGGTCATTTGTCTCCATGGTCCTTTGGCAAAATCGATTGTAGACAAAGCTATCTGCAAACGCAGCCGTGCCTGCAAATTAAGATGGTGGCCAAGTAAATTACAGCGTGTTATTTTTCTCCGTACATTTTTTGGGTATGTCCGCAGCAAAAGGAGGAAGAAGGAAATGGTAGGGCCACTACGCGGAGAAGATGGCAAAATGCTAACAGGGGACAGAGAAAAGGCAGAATTACTCAACACCTTCTTTGCCTCAGTGTTTTCAGAAAAGGAAAAGGGGGACCAACCTGAGGATAAAGGAACAGAGGACACAATAGGGGAAATCCAGCACAGAATAAGCAAAGAGGTAGTACAGGAATACCTTCTTAATCTAAATGAATTTAAATCTCCAGGATGAGATGAACTACATCCAAGAGTATTAAAAGAGCTGGCAAATATAATCTCAGAGCCATTGGCAATAATCTTTGAGAATTCCTGGAGAACAGGAGAAGTCCCAGCAGACTGGAGGAGGGCAAACGTTGTCCCCATCTTCAAAAAGGGGAAAAAAGAAGATCCCAAAAATTATCGTCTGGTTAGTCTGACATCAATACCAGGGAAGATTCTAGAGCAGATCATTAAACAGAGAGTCTGTGAACATTTAGAAGGCAATGCCATAATCACAAAAAGTCAAAATGGGTTTCAGAGAAACAAGTCATGCCAGACTAATCTGATCTCTTTTTTTGATAAAATTACCAGCTTGGTAGATGAAGGGAACGCTGTGGATATCGCATACCTTGATTTCAGTAAGGCCTTTGACAAGGTTCCCCATGACATTCTTGCAAACAAGCTTGTAAAATGTGGGCTAGACAAGTTAACTGTTCAATGGATTTGTAATTGGTTGACCGGCCAAACTCAAAGGGTGCTCAGCAGTGGCTCCTCTTCATCTTGGAAAGATGTGACCAGTGGGGTGCCACAGGGTTCTGTCCTGGGCCCAGTGCTATTCAACATCTTTATCAATGACTTGGATGAGGGAATTAGGGGCATACTTATCAAATTTGCAGATGACACCAAATTAGGAGGAGTAGCTAATACCCTGGAGGACAGGATCAAAATTCAAAATGACTTGGATAAACTGGATTGCTGGGCCAAAGCTAACAAAATGAAATTCTATACAGAGAAATGTAAGGTACTGCACTTAGGGCGAACAAATGAAATGCATAGATATAGGATGGGGGAGACCTGGCTGAATGAGACTACGTGCGAAAGGGATCTAGGAGTCCTAGTAGACCACAAGTTGAACATGAGTCAACAGTGTGATGCAGCAGCTAAAAAGGCCAATGCGATTTTGGGCTGCATCAATAGAAGTATAGTGTCCAGATCAAGGGAAGTAATAGTGCCGCTCTATTCTGTCTTGGTCAGACCTCACCTAGAATACTGTGTCCAGTTCTGGGCACCACAATTCAAAAAGGATATTGACAAATTGGAGCGTGTCCAGAGAAGGGTGACTAAAATAGTGAAAGGTCTGGAAACCATGCCTTATGAGGAGAGACTTAGAGAGCTAGGTATGTTTAGCCTGGAAAAAAGATGGTTAAGAGGCGAAATGATAGCCCTGTTTAAGTATTTGAAGGGGTGTCACGTTGAGGATGGAGCAAACTTGTTTTCTGCTGCTCCAGAGACTGGAACATGGAGCAATGGATGCAAGCTCCAGGAACAGAGATTCCACCTCAACATGAGGAGGAACTTTTTGACAGTAAGAGCTGTTCGGCAGTGGAACACACTCCCTCGGAGCGTGGTGGGGTCTCCTTCCTTGGAGGTCTTTAAACAGAGGCTGGATGGCCATCTGTCGGGGATGCTTTGATCGTGATTTCCTGCATGGCAGGGGGTTGGACTGGATGGCCCTCGTGGTCTTTTCCAACTCTACAATTCTATGATTCTATGATTGTCACTGCTACACATTATATTTTTTTTAACTGTAAATCAAAGGTGTGCAAGTGTGACCTTCTGCTTGAAAAGCTGTTTGGTCACCTCAGCACAGAAAAAAAGCACACAACTCCAAAATGGTGCTTCTGGCCACTTCCTTGCCAGCAAGACTACCCCCGTGCACATTGGACCAATCTGCTCTCTGCCCTCGCTGAGAATGTGTAGTGTCCAAAATTGGATGTCCAGACGTGGAATCATGTGCAAGCCCGCACATTATTTGAAAAACCTCAGGGAAAACTGCAAAGGCTTTTCCCACATAGTAGATTGAGTTTTTGTTCCCCTCCTTCCAAATACCATGAATTTTGTTTGCAGCATGTTGGAACAAAAGGTGTTCTCCTCGAATTCTATGAGTAGTATTTTCATTGTCTAGACAACCCCTTGGTTTAGCCATGCAGCATTGCTATTCAACACAAGAGTAGTGTAGCAAAATGGGTCTGTAACTCCAGACAAGGAGATCTATTCTGCATAACCCCAATGTGAAAACTTGACCTGAAAAGCCAAAAATTACACACACACACACACCCCAAAAAAAACATTTGTAGCTTCACTCAGTGAAGGGGGAAAAGTGCATCCCTCCTCAAATCCAGATTTTGACATTGTTCTTTGCAACATCTCTAGTAATTCAATAAGGTTGCATGTTACATGTTTTTGGATGCCTTCGGCTGCAGATGTTGTCATTTACTGTTAGCTGGCTCTGAGCCTTTGGGCAGAACTCTTTAGAAAAGTGAACAAATAAATATTGGCCCACATTGGTCAAATCATAGGAAATGTTGCCGGTGGTCCAAATTTCCTATCGAAGCTGCTGTCTTTGTGGAAGAGCATGAATTAACCCCATGGGGCTGGAAAGATGGTTTCACAGCATCTTTACTTTAAATGCCACCATCTGGTGGTGGGCAACACCATGTGGGTTGTTTTCTTAGAATGCAGCCTGCTGCCTCTAACACTCTGTGTACCCATCTAAATATTCCCCATCCCGGACTGAATCTATTACAGGAGTTTATTTCTAACCCTCCAATGGTTTTGGCTGAGGTGCCCTGCAATTAAAGTCTGTTTGTTGACCCAGCATGGAGATCTTTGTGTAGGTTTTGTTGCTGCCTCCATGAATTGAATTGCCAACCCAATCAAAAGGGGGAGGGGGCAATATAAACAAAAATTAAACTAGACTCGATCCATTGTTTATTGTTTTGCTTTGGGACCAGTTCTCAGAATTGCAAAGGGCAAGTGCTGGTGTCATTCTCTTTTGCTTTTGTAAATAAGCTGTTTGTTTCAGGGGCACCGGCAGGCCAGTCCCCCCACCCCTTTTTTTTTTCTCAAGGTAAAAGGCACTCAGGAGTGATTTGCCATTGACTTGGAAGGGCACCTATAAAGGAACTGGATAAGATCCTCAAGTGTAAATATAGATTGTTGAATACCAAATGTAAGTAGCATCCATGCCATAGTATTTCTGATTTCTGTGTATGGTTATGAAAGCGGGACAGGGAAGACAGCTGATAGGAAGGGAATGAGCTCATTTGAAACATGGTGCTGGAGGAGTGTTCTGCGGGTACCATGGAAAGCAAAAAAAGACAATTGAAGGCATCCTAAAGCAAATGGGGCCTGAACTGTCACTAGAACCCAAGATGACTAAATAACAGCTGTAGAACCTTCAACATTTAATACAATAGTAAATGAATAAATAAATAAATAAATACCCACCTTTATCCATGTGGGATATGTTTCTGGACTTACCATTTATAAGTGAAACCACGGGTAATAATAAACCCTATTAAAATAGAGGACTTCCAGTACAAACACACCATAGAGTTGCATTAGAGGACCTAACAATTCCTAGAGAGGATACCTTTCTACGCAATTCCCAGCACGACTCTATAGTATGTGGCCCTATTTTTTTCAGCCACAAATAACTGAAACTGCAGGTGCAGTAGGTGATGGGACCTGTAAAATGTAGATTAAATAAATAAAACATTTCACTGATGAAAACTGGGACATATATGGCCAAGCAACATCAGAATGTGGTGAAGATGGCAAAAAGTATTAATAAAGAAGATCTCACAAGCTAGGAGAGGCTGCAGCAGTTTGCTTTTGCCTGAGCCTACAGGGAAGGACAAGATCCCACCCACCTCACTTCTCCCTCCCCCAAGTTAATTGAATGCAAGCTACTTTTGTGCTTTGAACTCTGGGGTTGTCCAAATGGTGAATATAATCCTAATGTAATTTGCATAGAAGGTGATCTGTCTATACAGACATTCACCTCAAGGTGTTGTATTCCGAAGGGGGACAGGCAAATCCATTGTAAACTGCATCAGGGAAGCCTTCTGGGCTTCTTTTTTTTTTTTTTTTTTTGGAGTTTTTAAAAAGCTCCGTAGAGGATGCAAATGTCCAATCATTAAGACAGTTGCATTTGAATTGGTGCAGGGGTGGTGCTTGCAAACAGAGCAAGCACCTGCTGCTGCCATGTTCAATTTTCAGCTAAGCGAGAGATCAGTAAGGTGATAAAATGGCTATCTTTTCCCTCTCTTTTCTTCTTCTTTTTCTTTTGTAAATATGAAGTATCGCTTCTGCACACCATGGTAAATGGGTTTTTTTAAAAAAAAAATTCAGTGGCGGCAGATTTAAAAACATGAGTAATTCATTCACGGCCACCATCTTGGCTGTGGGGGGTATGCGAAGTTTAAGGGGGCTGTAAAACTTTTAAGACAGGTCACAGCACTGTGAATTGTTATTTCTTTGGCAGAGCCAGTTTAAAGAATGTGGGGGCTGCAACACTTTATTTTAGGGGTCCCATATGTTTATCTCAGGTCAATGTAACCTAATCTAACCTAACCTATTCACGGTACAGAGTATTCAGATTATTACTAATAATGTTTTTGCAGGAGGAGGGTTATGACAGGGGCCCCCACAATGATGGGGCCCCCTGTGGTTACAGGTGCTGCAGGGCCCTTAAACCAGCCCTGTTCTTTGGAGCAATCTGGTTTGTTTGTTTTTCCCTTATATAGACAGGGCCTCAGAGAAAGTGAGGACAGTTGGTGTATTCTACCTCTATAGAATTACAAAAAGAAAAATAGGACTTCTACTTCTAAAGTGTAACAAGGGGAGAGAGGAAGAGGACATATCAAAGCCCAGAGCATGCACTTATGCGATAAGGCATAAGCCTCTCACAACACACTCCCATGCTCAGAACCAGAAAGTCTCAGCAGAAAGGAAAAGCCTGAGTCACCACCAGAAGTCAGTTTTTCACCTGGGGGAACATTCCATGCTGATCCCCAAAATAGCAATTAGATAAGAGCCTGAATAAGGAAGCAAATCCCTTCTCTTTGTCCTCCCTTAAACAGGAAGACGTTGCAAAACTCTTCAGCTTTCATCAGCCTTGTCTGCTATTCCAGCAATTTTTGCTTCCTAAAGACAGAAGGAAAAAAGAAGTAAAAGATGTAGATACTTTTTTTTTTTCATGCAAGACAAAGGACTTTTTCGGACAAAGGAAAAATAACGCTAGCAGCCTCGCCAGGTTGCGAGGCTGCAGCACTAGAGGGCGTCAGTTTCGCATGACGCCTCTTCCCAGCGGTACTGTTGCAGTACCGCTGGGAGATTTGATCGTCAGTTGACCATCATATTTGGAAGATTTTTACTCACAATCAACGTTACTTTTCCTTTGTCCGAAAAAGTCCATAGATGTGAGCTAGAAGCCTTCCACACTACACAGGACTTTATCAGACGTGGCAAAAATAGTGGAATTATGATGTCATGCTAGTGCAAATGGCCCATGCATCACACGACGTTGTCATCATCCATGCCCCAGCTGCAAAAAAAGGAGTTGCTTTTAATTGATGGGACAAGCCATCAATAGATCGGCAATGGTGCTTTTTTACGGTATTGAAGGCATGCAAAACCACGTCCCATTGTAATCGTGAGATTACAGCATGAATGGGCGTCCCTCAGTGAGAAAACTTGCAGGTGAGAATGGGAAAACGAAGCATGAGGTGCTCTTTTTATGAACTGCCCCCTTTAGTTTGCACATTTTTAAGCTTGTTTCAGTGGTCATTTGTTCATTTACTTTGTTAATTTAGGGTGGGTTTTTTTTTAGTTTTAGCCATGCTCACATTGTGAAAACCGCCGAAATCTCAAACATGCAAAATCTAAACTCCCATTCTTCAGCTGCTAGTGGTCTGTGTGTGATAATTCTGTGGTGGTCCTTTTGCGTGATTACAGCAATGTATGATAGTAAGTGTTATAATGCCACAATGTTTCTGCTATCCTTATTTGTGGAATTACAGCATTTTTAGACACTAATCTGATAAAGTCCACAGTTATAGCACAATGGCTCCACGTTAACTGCCATGACAACACCCTGTGCAATCCTGCGATTTGCACTTTTAGGGGTATTTAGAATTCAAAGGATCAGGCCCGTTCCTCCGACAATACCTGAACAAAAGAGGCCGGAGTCCAGATGAGTACACCAGCCCGCTGCTGCCGCCACTGCCACCGCCACCATCTCCCTGGATCTCCCGGAAACTAGGAAGCCACCCTGCTTAATTCCTGCTTCAGAGACAGCGAGGGAGTCCAACGGCTGCAGTAACAGACCGGCCTGCCGGGACAAGATCCTGTGGACACACGGGGCCCGATCTGTTCCTTCCCAGTGGGAAAGGATTAAACTAGGTATTTTAACGAAAATATGGTAAAGGGTCCTATGCTGTCTTAGCCTCACGGGTGGTGAGGACTGCCCAGGGGTAGAAGAGGGCAAAAGCTCTGTGTTGTCAGAACTGCAGGGCTCTAAGGCAGGAGCAAGATAGGGTATATTGCCTGTGCAGACAAGCCTAGAGTCGGAGAGCTCCTCTCTCTCTGGCTTTTCTTCACAAACGAAGATTCAGGAAGGACTCTTCCCACACTTTCTGCAAGTGCACTGATGACTGAAAAGGCCAATCCAAGATAAACAAGTCCAGTTGCAGAAAGCACAGCAGTAGGTTCCCTTGGGTGATGTTTCCGGGTTGTGATTCTTTCTGCGTTGTCGTTTCTCTTCAAGACTTGTTCGGCGTGAGTTCTCAAATAAGCCTGCAGCATTGTGGATAGTGCGTCTCCATGCCTCCCGATGTGAGGCCAGGGCGGACCACTGTTGGTGATCAATTTGGCCGAGCCTGAGGTGTTGTTTCAGGGAGTCCTTGTATCACTTTTTTGGAGCACCCCTCTTACGCTGACCCGTGGTGAGTTCACCGTAGAGTAGTATTTTGGGGAGGCGATGGTCCTCCATCCCAAAAATATGCCCTGCCCAGCGCAGCTGTGTTCTCAATATCATGGCCTCAATGCTGGTGATCTCTGCTTGCTCAAGGACAGCAACATTCGTCACATAGTCAGTCCAGTGTGTATTTAGGATTGTACGTAAACAGCGCTGATGAAAGCGTTCAAGGAGTCGTAAGTGGTGGCGATAGGTGCCCCATGTTTCAGACCCATAAAGGAGAATAGACAGTACAATGGCTCTATACACACTGATTTTTGTGCTTCACCTCAGGTGTTTATTATTCCAGACTCTTTTATAAAATCTTCCAAATGCGCTATATGTCTTCGCTAATCTGTGATCAATCTCTTTGTCAATCTTGGCATCTGAGGAGATGATGCTTCCCAGGTAGGTGAACTGCTGAACGGACTTAAGCACAGCGTTGCCGATGGCAATGTAGAGGTGATGGTGTTCATCCTTTGGTGCAGGCTGGTAAAGAACTTCCGTTTTCTTCAGGTTGACTTCCAGCCCAAACAGCTCTGCAGCTGTTGCAAAGCAGGATGTTAGGCTCTGCAGAGCTGCTTCTGTGTGGGCAACAAGGGCAGCAGCAGCAGCGAAGAGCAGCTCACGGACTAGATAGTTTAGAGTCTTAGTGTGAGCCCTCAGACCGCTTAAGTTAAACAAGCTACCATCAGTACGGTAGTGTATATAGATGCCGTCTTCTTCTTCCAGCTCTGCCATAGCCCTTTGGAGCATCATGCTAAAGAAGATTGTAAATAAAGTTGGTGCAAGACCACAACCTTGCTTCACTCCATTAGTTATTAGAAAGGGCTTTGAAAGAGCATCGCCATATCTGACTTGACCACGCTGGCCCTCATGTAGCATGATAATCATTTTAAGGAATTTGGGGGGACATCCTAGTCTATCCAGCATCTGCCACAGAGCTTTTCTACTCACGGTGTCGAAGGCTTTGGTGAGGTCAACAAATGTTACATAGAGACCCTTGTTCTGCTCTCTACATTTCTCTTGCAGTTGTCTAATCGCTCAATACATCACTGAAAATTACAGAATAGCATTATCTGTCTCTCTGTCTAAACTGGATAGCAAGAATGAATCTTGTTGGAACTTTAAGACTAACCCATTTGTTTCAGCTCACAAACACTGATGCTAAAATAAATCAGTCTTAAGGTCACCACACGACTCCTTATTTCTTCTCTCTCTCTCTCTCTCTCTCTCTCTCACACACACACACACACACACGTACACACACACTTTCTCACTTGATTTGGAAGCAAGTCAGATTCCATGGAACTGGATGACTGTAGTCTTGCAAACTGAGCCTATGCATGTTTATTCAGGAGTAAGTACTACTTTGTTCAGCAAGATTTGTTTCCAATAGGACTGCAGTCTTAGGACATTATCAGACTAGCGTCTAAAAACACTGTAATTCCATAACTGAGGAAAGCATAACCATAGTGGCATGATCACAGTAATTATCACATGTCGCTGTAATCACGCGATACTACTGCCACGGAATTATTGCATGACCACCAATAGTAATTTAAGAATGGGATTGAAATTTGTTCTATAGTAACACTTGTCATTACATTGCCTTCTAATGACAAAGTATTAACACCTCCTTCGGGCCAGTGCATGCACCTTTAAGAAAAAAAATTCTCTTACTTTCATGATTTTGCATGGGCAATATTTTGGCTGTTCTCGCAAGAAGATGCATATTTGCTCTAAAACACTAAAAACAAATAAATAACCGAAGAACTTCACAAATAAACACTTAAACATAGAAAGGTAGCAAGAAAAGGCAACAGTTGGTTAAAAGAGTGTCCTGTAGGTCCTCTTCACATTCTCCCCGGAAGTTTAATGATCTATTCTCATTGGGAAAGGGGAGCGGGAGAAGAGGACAACTCATTTATGCTAGAATTACACGATTACAGTGGGACGTGATTTTTTCATGCTTGTCAATACTGTGAAAAGAGCAATATTGAGCGCTATTGACAGGTTTTGCCTGTCAATGAAAACTGGTGCCTGATTAAGGGGTGGAGCACAGATGGAGGACAAGTCTTAGAAGTCTTAAAATCAATAATTAATCAGATGTAAAGGCAAGTTTTGGAAAACCCTTTCCTTCATTTTAAAGCATCATATGGAAATATTAATTATAGAGTATGAGTATTTGTGTGCATTTTAAAGGTTAATTTAGCCACTTGTAACTTTTAATGTGTTTTTTTTTTATTGCTAATGGCTACGGTGAACTCGCCACGGGTCAGCGTAAGAGGGGCGCTCCAAAAAAGCGATACAAAGACTCCCTGAAACAACATCTCAGGCTTGGCCAAATTGATCACCAACAGTGGTCCGCCCTGGCCTCACATCGGGAGGCATGGAGACGCAATATCCACAATGCTGCAGCCTTATTTGAGAACTCACGACGAACAAGTCTTGAAGAGAAACGACAACGCAGAAAGAATCACAACCCAAAAACATCACCCAAGGAGTCCTTCTGCTGCGCTTTTTGCAACCGGACTTGTTTATCTCGGATTGGCCTTTTTAGTCATCAGCGCGCTTGCAGAAGGCGCGGGATGAGTCCTTCCTGAATCTTCGTTTGCGAAGAAAAGCCAGAGAGTTGATTTTAAAATAAAATAGTTTTCTTGCCAATGTAAGGTCACTTTGGCTGTGACCTTTTTCCAGTGTTGCAATAACTCCTTCAAGAAGGCAAGGCAAGGTGTTGATGTGACCTTGGGAAAGGTTACATCCCTTTCAGCCCTGTCAGTAATACTATTCTTTCTTATATAAAGAGACTTCAATTCAGCCTTTTCTGTGTCTGATAAAACACTGGGGGTGATAGCTTGCTCAGCTTTGTTAAGAAATTCAGGCACACTGTACTTGAATGCATCTCTTTGCTGTTTTTATCTGCCATTTGGAGAAGTAGCTATTTTTCAGAACTGCCCTTGATCTGGAAGGAGAAATACAGAAGAATGCCCACCAAATGTCCTGGGACATGCTCCTCAGCAGAGACATGCAGAGGGCTGAAGACCATGGGATTGGGCCCATACTGTACAAGCAACTGCCATTATTAATTTAGAAGTATTTTTATTGTAGTTATATACCTTCAACTCAACTCTGGCTTATGGCAACCCTATCCTAAGGTGTCCTTGACAATATTTCTTTCAACGAGTTTTGCCATTGCCTTCCCTGAAGGAAGAGAGTGTGTGATTTTGCTCAAGGTCACCCAGTGGATTTCCAAGGCTGAGCAAGGCTTTGAACCTTGGTCTCCACTACAGGCTCTGTTCTGTATGTGCCTTCAAGATGCCTGTCAACTTACAGCGACCCCATGAATTTCACTGAGTTTTCTTACGCAAGGAATATTCAGAGGTGGTTTTGCCAGTTCCTTCCTCTGAAATACAGCCTATAGCGCCTGGGTATTTGCTAGCGGTCTCCTATCCAAGCTGAACCTGCTTAACTTCCAAGATCAGACAGGAAATGGTGCCTTCAGGGTATTGAGGTGCCACTACACCATGCTGGCTCCCTGAAAGATTTCTTCAGAGGAGGTTTGCCTTTGCCTTCCTCTGAGATTGAGAAAGTGTGATTTCTGCATGGTCACCTAGTGGGTTTCCATGGCCAAGCAGGGATTCAAGCCCTGGTCTCCCAGTGTCTTAGGATGGATCTGCACTTCAGAAATAATCCAGTTTGACTCCACTTTAACTGCCATGGCTCCATCCTATGGAATCCTAGGATTTGTAGTATGTTGTGGCACCAGAGTTAAATATCTCACAATACTACAAATCCCATAATACCATAGCATTGAGACATGGCAGTTAAAGCAGTACCAAACTGCATTATTTCTGAAGTACAGATGCAGCCTTCGTCCAATGCTCAACCCACTGCGCCATTCTGCTCTAGTCTTTATACTTTTAAATTTATCAATAGTGGCTGAAATCCTATTTAAAAAGCATAAATTTCACCAAGTGTACTTAAGTGGAAGTCTAGGCACTGGAGAAGGTGGTGGTCAGCTAAGTGGTGGTGCCAGTCTTCCCGAACTTGGTGCCCTCTGCTGTAGGCTGGCTAGAGATGATGGGGATTACAATCCAATCCTTCTTGAAAGGGAGAAGGTTGGGGAAGGTTAGTCCCATCCCATGTTGCTTCAAGACCTAGAGTTTGGAATAGCTACTTTTTTTGGATAATAACTGCCAGTCGCCATGCCAGCTGACGGATTCTGGGAGTTGTTGTCCAAACATGTAATTGTCCCAAGCTCTGTCAAGATTCAGTGAAATCACAAACTTTTACAACCAATGGTGCTGTTGAAGAGACTGGGCCTCATGAGCACCAGCATGGAGATAAGTGGAAGACCCCGCTTGTATGACCCCACTCGTATCTCATTTCCAAAGTTTAACAAAGTTGTAACCATAATAGATAGATGAATCAAAATATAGAGTTACCACACATGCTGAGATCCAAAGAATCCACCAGTGGACTAAGCAGTTTGTTAGTAGGAAGGTGCCAGAACTAGAGAGTCAGAAGGAAGATATGGGAATAGTCCAGTCTGAATTCAAGGTGCTGGCGATAACATTGAAAGTCCTAAATGGTTTGGGACCTCAGTACTTAGAATGATAGAAGAGTCATAGAATCATAGAGTTGGATGTGACCACAAGGGCCATCTGTCCAACCCCACTCTGCCATGCAGGAATACCCAATCAAAGCACTCCCATCCAGCCTCTGTTTAAAAACCTCTCTGTTTAAAAACCTTACTGTCAGGAAGTTCTTCCTAATGCTTAGG
Organism: Gambelia wislizenii; assembly: GCA_030847615.1. Taxonomy (NCBI): domain Eukaryota; kingdom Metazoa; phylum Chordata; class Lepidosauria; order Squamata; family Crotaphytidae; genus Gambelia; species Gambelia wislizenii. Next base: position 493,196,242 of record JAUMIR010000001.1, on the reverse strand, counting down.
TGGAATCTCTTTTCCTGTAGTTTGAATCCATTGCCCCGTGTCCTAGTCTCTGGAGCAGCAGAAAACAAGCTTGCTCCATCCTCAGTATGACTTCCATTCAAATATTTAAACATGGCTATCATGGCATGTCATGATGGCCTGCCCAGCCATCATGGAGATTTCATCTACAAACCCTATAGTTCACAGCAGTGGAAAATTCCATCCCCTGGATTCCATACCATCAGGTATGGGTATGGGGGATGGGAACCTCATTTCCTAAACATGACATCACATCACCTGACTGGAGAGTCAATCAGAGTTGGCAATGCAGAACCAATCAGAGATGACCACAAAGACCTTTAAAGTTTTCTGAATCCTTTTGTTCGAAGCCACATGGTTGAGACTCTTGCTTAACTAGCAAGATGCTAAACTGTGATAACAGAGGTTGGGGGAAGCCAATCTCGCTCTCATGGGCTTCATAACATCAGAAAAGCCCCAAAATGATATCTGAACCCTCAGGAGGAGGCTTCTGTCCAAAAGGACTCTGAATTCCATCACCAGAGACTAAAAAGGGATGGCTAGGGTGAACCTGGCCCAACCATCCCATTGGGACATGATTGATGGTGATGGACATCATAAATTGTAAGTTACTATTATTCTTAGCTTAGGGACTGTCTAGCTAGTTGCGTTAGCTTTTATGATTTCATTTTAGTACTCTGGACCGAATGTATCTCTTCTTATAAACTCAAGCTAAATCCTGGGGGCGTGTTGTCCTCCAAGTAGCCTTAAGCCTGTGGAACTAAAATAAAGCTTTTTCTGTTATTTCCTAATCTCCATGGTCACGTGCCTTTTTCTTGGTCAGCTATCAGAACTTCTCTGGGATAAAGAAAAGAGTCATTATTGATATTTTAACACAACCGGTCTGGCTTCTCGCTGCGCTGGACATGAAAGGGTTAAACTCAGCGAGTGGTGGCGGTGTTACCTTAGAAAGGGATTTCTAGACTAGAGGAACCCTTGAGAGTGTACAAATAAGCTGGAAGCCTTCTTTTCCCGCTTGAAGAGAGGGCCAGCTTACCACATGGATGGCAGCGGGGGGGGGGGTTGAACTGCATGGAGTGAAGGGTAGCTGAATGAAACTAGTGTTCTGTCTTTGGGGCCCCTTGTGGCTTTCTAGTTCCTGTGGCTAGTGTGCTGTTTTCACGCTGGAAGCTTTTGGGAGCTTCCTCTGAGTCCTGTTTCAACCTGAGGCTGGGTGTGTGTGTGTACCTGACCTGGCTTCCCTGGCAAAGGCGGGCCCTCTCAGCCTTCTCTTCTTTATTGATGCAGCCTAGAATCGCATTGGCATTTTTAGCTGCCGCATCACACTGCTGACTCATGTTAAGCTTGTGGTCCACTAAGACTCCTAGATCCCTTTCGCATGCTCTGCTATCAAGCCAGGCATCAGTTGAAAGGATGCCTCTCCCTATATAGGTTTTCTGAGGACTGAGATCTACTGGAGGCACCCACCTCTGGGTCCCACCAGGAGGACAATATGGTGCAGGGAGACATGGGAGATGACCGTATTTACTGTGGCACCACACTTATGAAATGTTCTCCCCCTAGAGGCTCGATTGGTGCTAACACTGGTGCCATTCTGGAACCATGTCAAAACATGGCTTTTTGTTAACACCTTTGAAGGCTAATGGATTTAATCCAAATTTGCGCATATGTTACAGTTTATATGATTTTAAACTCATTTAACTGGTTTTAAATTATTATTATTTTTTAAAGTGTTAAATGGTTTAATATGCTTAAACAGAGGCTGGATGGTCATCTGTCAGGGATGCTTTGATCATGATTTCCTGCGTGGTGGAATGGGGTTGGACTGGATGGCCCTTGTGGTCTCTTCCAACTCTACAATTCTATAATTCTAGGAGTCCTTAAAAAATTATTGGTATGATTTTTAAACAGTTTTTAATTTATTTTCTTCTATGCCATCCTGACATCAGTGGATACATGGTAGGATATAAATATTTAAATAAATAAATATTTGCATTTATCAGTCCTTTATGACCTTGGTCAAAATCTTTTCACTTCACCAAACCTCAGGGAGATGTGTTTTTAAAAAAACTCACCCAGGTACTCTGCCCAAAACACCTTGGTAGAAAAAAAAGTCACAAAAGTGGCCAATATATACATTTTTAACCATGAGAATCCATCCCACGGCTAAGTAAAGAAACAGCACCCCCTGCTGATCATTTGAAAAAATAACCATACCATGTATATCAAGGCATTGTCCTCCTCTCCAGCTAACTCTAATGCATTTTCAAAGACATGGCATCACTTCCCAGTGATCTGAAAGACGTCCGGTGGCTATCTACACAGGAGAGGAATTTGAAGCAATGGACCAGGTGCTTTAATGCCTGCTTCTGCTTAAGGAATTAGCTACCATTTTGTTTCAATCATTATGAGAATGCAGGATCTCCAGATGTTGTGTTCCTTTGGTTTTGTTTGTTTGTTTTATGACACAACTTTATGTCCCACCCAGCACAGGAATCAAGGCAGTTTACAACCATTTATAGAATCATAGAGCTGGAAGAAACCACAAAAGCCATCAAGTCCAACCCTCTGCCTTGTAGGAATGCACAATCAAAGCACTCCAAGCAGATGGCCATCCAGCCTCTGCTTAAAAACCTCCTAAGACGGAGACTCCAGCACACTCCCAGGCAGCAGCACATTCCATTGCCAAACAGCTCTTACCATCAGGAAGTTCTTCCTAATGTTTAGGTAGAATCTCTTTTCCTGGAGTTTGAACACATTGCTCCATGTCTTAGTCTCTAGAGCAGCAGAAAACAAGCTTGCTCCATCCTCAGTATGACATCCTTTCAAATAATTAAACACGGCTATCGGGTCCCCTCTTAATCTTTTCTTCTCCAGGCTAAACATAACCAATTCCCTAAGCCGCTCCTCATAGGGCATGGGTTCCAGACCTCCCACCATTTTGGTGACCCTCCTCCGGACCCATTTAAAACAAAGCACAAGTCTCTGGGCATTGGTTATTCTGTCTTGAGTTTGTGGATATTGTAGTCCAAAACATCTGGAGGCACCAAGCTGCCTTACCCCTAGTGCAGAGAACCATCTCATTAAACATCTCTGACTTTTTGGTGGTGGCTCCAATCGGGTTCTTCATCACATTGAACTCAGAGAGGCCTTCTAAGCATCGTTCTTTTGCCCAAACCCCAGATCCTATTCTTTCCAAATCCAGAAGACATTTCCAGACGGAGGGGTGGTATCAGTTTCCTTTAGGTCTCTCCTGAGGTGCCTTCTTTCCAAGCTAAAAAATTGTCCCATGAAAAGAGCTGGAGAAATGTGTTTGTTTCCATAAATTAGCCTGATAAAATTATGATTCTTTTCGCTCTGTTGATACAATGGCAAGAATCCTGTTCGTGTCTTACAGATGCACGGACAGAGAAGCAGCTGAACATTTTTGCTCATGTTAAGTTCAAGATTTCAGAACCAGAATTGCACACGCAGTGCCAGTGTACATGGCAATGAGCATGCAGATGTACATGGGTGTGCATAGATGAACATGGATGTGTCTTAATGAGAATCCACTTTCAGCTGTACATTCAATTCCACATTTGGTACCCTGTTGCAGTCGCACAATGTTGCCATTCAACACAATTCTGCATGTAGAGCTTTACGCTACGCGACCCTGATGCAAGTCCTTGGTCAGCATGCCTGGAGATGTACAATAACCCAGTCAAAAAGGGGGAAAAAACAATAGCCTCTCACAATCAGACCTCACCTAGAATACTGTGTCCAGTTCTGGGCACCACAATTCAAAAAGGATATTGAATTGGAATTGGAGCATGTCCAGAGAAGGGCAACTAAAATGGTGAAAGGTCTGGAAACGATGCCTTATGAGGAGAGACTTAGGGAGCTGGGTATGTTTAGCCTGGAAAAAAGACGGTTAAGAGGCAATATGATAGCCCTGTTTAAGTATTTGAGGGGATGTCACGCTAAGGATGGAGCAGGCTTGTTTTCTGCTGCTCCAGAGACTGGAACACGGAGCAATGAATGCAAGCTCCAGGAACAGAGATTCCACCTCAACATGAGGAGGAACTTTTTGACAGTAAGAGCTGTTCGGCAGTGGAACACGCTCCCTCGGAGTGTGGTGGGGTCTCCTTCCTTGGAGGTCTTTAAACAGAGACTGGATTGCCATCTGTCGGGGATGCTTTGATCAAGATTTCCTGCGTGGCAGGGGGGTTGGACTGGATGGCCCTCGTGGTCTCTTCCAACTCTGCAATTCTATGATTCTATGATTCTATGAATCAGGACAAGGCTGGATTAAGGTTGGTTGGGAGCAAATCCAAACATAGTCCCACTTTATGCACATATCTAAGCTGTTTTAGGAGCAGTGGCATAGAAATTTAATACAGGCTGCCCTCCATACTCATGGGAGATATGTTCCTGAACTTACCACAGATACGCAAAACCGCGTATAATAGCGTACCACCATAGAATAGCATGGAATTGTGCTGGAGGACCTAAAAAATGTATCTATGCCCAACGTCCAGCGAAAGTTGACCATAGAGTCACCATAGAGTCACATTGGAGGGGCTCCCAATGCCTAAAGACACCACCTCCAGCGTGACTCTATGGTCCTCCAGATGCCTATAGAGACCTTCTCCCCCACTGCGACGGCAGGTAAGTGAAAATGCGTGTACCAATCCCATGTAAACTGGGGAGCAACCTTTAAATAAATGAAGAGATAATAAAGAAAATGTAAAATGCCATAGATATCAGAACAAAAATCTTCATGCGTGAGACCATTTCTAGCCCTGCAACTCCAGTGAGACTAACAATCTGGCCCTATACACTTTTACTCAATTACTCAAGTAACACCCAAAATGATGATAGTCTTAGGAGATTATCCGACGACCCAAATATCCCATGACAGGGATGCCAGGAAATCATGAAAGGGCTTCCCTTTCAGGCGTAGTCATCATGGAGTCGTCATGCTCCTGTACCCCTTCCGTTCCACCTGCGCTGCTTTTAATTCATGGGCCAAGCTGTGAATTGACCCGTCATTCCATTTCTGTAATGGAACAGTGGGTGAGTGAAAAGGTGCCCGGTTATGCTGGCGTGATGCCAGCCACAGAGGGAGGTCTGTGCCAAACACTTCTGGATGCGATCGAGGCAAGGAGGTAAGTGACACACTTTTTTGTACCCTCCATAAGTTACTTGTATTTTTTTAACTGTGTTTTTGTGTTTGGTGTAACTGATTTTACTTGATTTTGATTTTTGAATTTCCTGTGCGTTCGTTCTCTTGTGAGAATGGCCAGGAATTCAAACCAGGAAGTGAATGGGGCTCTGTTCGAGCGCCATTCATTCCTCAGCTGCTGAGGGGAGGCGGTGGACACGAGATAAGGTAAGTCTGAAAAATGGGGTTATCATGCCGGGAGGGCGACGGGAGGAGGCCGGGAGATAATATGGCGAGACGGGGGCGCTTTTTTTGTCCCCACCTGATCAATCTTCCTAGATAAATCAGAAGATTCAGAAAGCAACTGGTGAGAAAGAAGAAGCAAGTTGCAACTACCCTCCAATACACACACACACATACACACACCTTCAGCACTGGACCCATGGCTGGTGAAGGGCCTGGAGCAAGTGCACCCATTGTCATGTGCCTTCAAGCCAACTCCAACATATGGAAACCCTATTGTGGGGTTTTCTAGACAAGATTTATTCCAAGCAGGTTTGCCATTGCCTTCCTCTGGGGCTGAGAGAGTGTGACTTGCCCAAGGTCACCCACAGGGTTTCAGTAGTTGAGCAGGGATTCGAACCCTGGTCTCCCTCCAGAGTCCTAGACCAGCACTCAAACCATTACACCATGCTGGCTCTCATCAATATATACTGCTGTGTACCTTCAAGTCAACTCCAACTTATCACAACCCTCTCCTAGGGTTGTCTTGACAAGACATTTTTCAGAGGAGATTTGTCATTGCTTACCCCTAAGGCTGAAAGAGTGTGACATAGCCGAATGGGGATTTGAACCTTGGTCTCCTGGAGTCCTAGTTCAACACTCAGACCAGTTCACCAGAGCAGCTCTCCAGTGGGAGTGGAATATATCACTAATTGTGTAGACCAATGGTGGAGTAAGTGTGTAAACTGAACCACTGATATTCTGGCCCTGCTCAGATGAATTTTTGAGAGAGGGGAAGAGAAGAGAAGAAGCCAAGGAAGAGCGAGAGCAAATGGGTCAGATAATGATGATTTGCTTCGTTTCTGTCTTCTTCTTCTTTTCCTTCTCCCTCTGTGATGTCATTAAGCATGTAATCTTGAACATCAACCGCAGCTGCTGAGAGTATACAGATGAGGATACTCTGAGGATAAACACATGTGCACACACTCACACACTTTTTGAGGCAACCCTCTCATCTCTTGCCCTGAGGACCAGATAAGAGGGTCCTGGCCCTGAGGTCTGGGACCCATTCACACTACATAATTATAGTGCTACTATTCCACTTTAGGTGACATGGTTCCATCCTATAGGATCCTGGGATTGGCAGTTTAGGGAGGAACATTAGGAAACCTCAACCAGAGAGTGTTAAAGCCTCACCAAACTACAAACCCAAGGATTCCATAGGATGGAACCAGTGCAGTTAAAGTAGAATGGAAGTGCTATAATTGTGAACTGTTAGTGGACCCCTGGAAACTCATCCTCAGGGGGACTGAAGTGTTACAGCAATGTGAGAAAAACTGGTTTTAATTGAAGCCAGAATTGTTTTTGTTGGGACTGTTGGCTGAGCAGATTGAGAAGAAGTATGGAAGAAGAGTCCAAGACACGATCATAGTAGCCAGATTGTTGTATGCTCAGAAATGGAAGACAACAACCATTCCGTCAAGGGAGGATTGGTTAATGAAACTGATGGATCTTTCTGAAATGGGTAAGTTGAAGGTTTTAATTTGGGGTGTTACCTGAATAGGTGGAGGTGCTTTAGGACCCTACTTGTGATGTTAGAACTATGTCAATATTTTGGAGAATTACAATTAGCTCAAATGGAATGCTGTGACAGGCGGGTAACTTCAGGACATTTTTACCTATGTATACCAGTACTAACTGCAGAGAACTACAGGTTAAAGTGAAATAAATGGTTTTTATTGGAAAATAACACAGAAAGCACTCACACATACAACACATGCTCACAAGAACCACACAAGGCTATCAACGAGTTTTAAGGCAGAAAGGTCTGATAGAGGTATAGACTGGGGAGATAGGGCAATAGTTACCGGTCTTGAGAAGTAGCGAAGAACTCAGATGGAAGTCTCAGGGTGACACTGAAAGCTTTGATCTGAGGGCACGCTGACAGAGAGAGTGACCAGGTGTCATCCACAGTGGCACACCTTGCTACTGTTTGGGGCTAATATTTATGCTATATGTCATGTCCTGAAGGGGTATTTGGGCTTAGAACAAAGCTTATATGGGTTTCCCACCAAAGGAAACCAAAACTCTGCTGATTGCTGTTAATGGCCGAGAGACAGGAACTGATCGATTTATGACAACCTCACAGTGCGGGACAGAAGGGGATGTCGAGAGATATTTCCTGGGGATATGAGTTGTTTAGGTCACTTGCTTGTTTAGGATGTGTTACTCATCGCCAAGGGGGCCAAAGAAGGGATTAGCATATACCTCCTAAATGGTACTGCTTACTAGGGGCTCCCCTTAATCCTATCTTGGGTGTGTTTGCTAGAATATTTCCAAGACACCTTCCCAGGTCTTTGTGACCTCCATCTGACCTCCTTTTTGGTCCACCCCGGTCTACTAGACCTCTTGAATTATCTAATATTGCCAATTGTGAGATATTGTAGGGAGGGGTAGTAAAGCATGGCAACAGAGGAAATTGTCAAGAGTGAGTTTTGAAGATTAGTGGGATTAAATAAATTGTAGAAGTTTAGCATAATGGTTTGGTGATGGAGGAAGTAAGACATTATATAATCGCTAACCATTGTAGGAAGACGCATTATCCACAATGCTGCAGCCTTATTTGAGAACTCACACCAAACAAGTCTTGAAGAGAAACGACAACGCAGAAAGAATCACAACCCGGAAACATCACCCAAGGAGACCTTCTGCTGTGCTTTCTGCAACTGGACTGGTTTATCTTGGATCGGCCTTTTTAGTTATCAGCGCGCTTGCAGAAAGCATGGGATGAGTCCTTCCTGAATCTTCGTTTGTGAAGAAAAGCCAGAGAGTAGGGAAGTTGGAAGTCATTGTGTTTTATTTTCCATTTCCCCTGTATCTGTGTGTGTGTGTGTGTGTGTTTGTGTGTTTATTAGTTATTTTGAAGTAGTTGTAATTGTAGCTGATGATGTTGTATGCTTTATATATAATTCCAGTTTGTGAAGTTTTATATATAGTTAAAATTTACCTTAATAAAATACATGTCACCCTTCTGTATCCACAAAGGATACGTTCCTGTACTTACCATGTAGAAGTGAAATGTTAAATGAATTAAAATAAAGGACTTCTGGTAGAAATATACCATAGAGTTGCATTGAAGGACTTAGCAATTCCTAGAGAGGACACCTCTCTAGGCATTTCCAGCACAACTTTATGGTATGTGCTATTTTGTGTCCCTCAGATAACTGAAACTGCAGAAATTTGTTCTGCAGATATGGGGACGGGGGGGGCGGTGACTTGTATTTTTTTAAAAAAGAAATTTGGTTTTATGGGGCAAGCTAAAGAAGAGAGGGGATGACCACATAGCAATTGAATTTAGGGCACATAGTATAGTGTGAGAGAAACTGGATCTTCTCAGGAAAAGAAATCAACAGATTTTTTTAAAGAGTTTTGACCTCATCAGAAGGGCATATTTGGGTACCAAGAAAGAAGCAACACAAACGTTCAATTGAGTCTTTAGTTTTTTAAAAAAAATGTCTAAAAATGGAGGCTTAAGTCCACAGAGCTGGATGTCAAAGCTGTGAGAAAACCCCATTGGCAAAAGACACACATACACCCTGGCGATCATTAAGCCAACTTTAGTTCCGTCTGTAAATCGTGCAAACAGCTGAGAGAGAGGTAAACGAGTCCTTTTAAACTACTTGTACACAGAAGCAAGAAAAACAGGAAGTGGGTGTTTATTAGCAGTTTCCAAATATACCAGCCAAAAATCAAACTCCCCCACGTAATCGGTGGTATCCAAAACAGAAGGAAGGATTCCTAAAATTATAAAAGGCTGATTAATCACAAGCTTGCCTCACCTTTCACAAGCCAGCAGCTCAGAAACTTCCATGGCTTCCCTGTTCCTTTTACAGAAAAACTTTGGATCAAGAACAATCTTCAAGGCAAGACTAATTGGAGTGAAAGATTCAGTCTGCCCACTTGCTAAGTCAACAGAATAAAATAATATGGTTTCCAAGCCCACTGGGCAAGGCTGTGAATTATTCACAAGGACTCATGTGAATATTAAGAATTCCCTAGGTTCTTTCTTCCCTGCTCAAAATAATGCCACAGTACAGAAGAAGCGCAGTGTAAAAACACCAGTTAATATTGTTGAATTATCTCGACTGACTATTGGTAAGTGGCCCCACAAAGGACAGCCGTATTGTTTTAGACTCACTTCATAGGAATGTAAGCATAGCTTGGGATCTGGTTCATTTAAAAAAGAAAAGAAAAAAGGAAAGGAAGCCACTTACTGGGAAGTTTTATCTGACTTTATCTGGAAGGAAAATTCGGAATCTTGCAAAATAATGCAAATGCGTTAGAACTTCGCAAAGAGTTTATCCCCAAGCAAAGAGCACCTGTGTGTCTGTTTTAGAGTACTTTGCTTTATAAATAAATCAGCAAAATGTTTCACCTTTTGGCTTTTTCAGTTCCTGAAGACAAAATTGAGCTGTATCCAATGCAGGAATTTAGAACACTCTGGCTGAGATTTTGGATGGAATGCATAGCTCTGGTGTCATAGCTATGCTCTGTCCACGCTAAAATCCACCTTAAGAGCCAGGCAACTGTACCTAGCAAAGCACTGAAATATGATGCTTCAGCCCCCTTCTGTCAGTGACTCTTGCAATGTCTTGGTTGCATAAGTTCCCCTATGGAAGCAGTTCAACATTTTTGTCTGATGCAGAAGGGTTACATTCAGTTCAAGGTTGCAGAAGTTGTGCATGTGGTACTGTTGCACATGGATGCACATGATGTGTGGGTGAGCATGCACATTGCATGCTATTGTGCATTGTGCATGGGTGAGCATGCACATTTAGTTATGCATTCATTTGCTCATGTGGTGTCTTGGTTCAGTTGCACAACTCAACACACAACGTGCATAATGTGTGATTCCGCTTCAACCATCTTACCAGATAGAGGAGCTCAGCTTGCATCTTCCACAATGGAGAACCATAGAATCATAGAATGATAGAGCTGGAAGAGACCATAAGGGCCATCTAGTCCAAACCCCTGCTATGCAGGAATACACCATCAAAGCACCCCTGACAGATGGCCATCCAGTCTCTGTTTAAAAACCTGCAAAGAAGGAAATTCCACCACACTCCGAGCCAGCACATTCCACTGCTGAACAGCTCTTACCATCAGGAAGCTCCTCCTAAGTTTAGGTGGAATCTCTTTTCCTGTAGTTTGAATCCATTGCTCCGTGTCCTAGTCTCTGAAGCAGCAGAAAACAAACCCTCTGTCCTGATGACCTGTCTGCTTCCTGCACATCCTTCCATTCAGGAGGTGCTCCAGGGCCCTGCACTCTCTCCTCTCTTGTCAATTGTCATCATTAAATGGAATTTGGGCCAGACAACCCTTTCAAGCTGGTGGTGCGCAAGGTGTAACCCCATGTGGCCCCCAGGTTGTTTTTGTGACTCTCAACACGTCCAGACTCCCTAGAATGGCCTTTTTCTGCCCCTCCCCAAGTGAACTGCCTCTCCATGAAGCCTGAAGAAGGAGCAGCTCACTTTCCAATGGGTCACAGGACCCCATGCACTGTTAATTAAAAAACTACCATGTACCAGCATCCCTAGTCTCAGTGACCAGCAGTTTCAGTGTAGATCAGAAAACTTTATTGGCACAGAAATCCAAAGAGCATACCATACAAGGTTGCTGCTGAAAACTGAAACTCAATGGACACACACTATAATAAAAGCATATTGCAATCTACAAAATCTGGCAAGCTTCGGCCGCATTGGCTATCCATCGTCCCCTGACCTCCCATTCCCTTACATCGGCCAGCCTCCTTTTCCCAAGCTCACTTTGCAACTGCAGTCCTCATCTTTCCTAAACCAGACAAAACTGTTACCCACACACACACACACACACACACACACACTGTTGGCAACAACCACTGGTTAACACGCACAGAAAAATGAAAGCACAATTAATACCAAGGTTGCAAGAAAATAACTGAAAATGGCAGGAACAGGACTATAGGGGCCAATCCTGACAAACACTGCATGTTTTGAAAAGCAAAGGTGGGCTTTGTTTTTTATTTGGTCTTGGGACATTTTTGGCAGTCCACGTCAACTCCCAGAATTGCCAAACATGCATTATATGGAAGATGTCTTTGGACAAGAACTGTCCTTTATAAAATAAGACACATGGCTACCTTTCTTTCCAGTCTGTGATCTGTTACAGCACGGTGACCGGAACTGTGTCTCTTTCCAGATGTTAGGATCATAGCTCGCTCGCTCGCTCGCTCTCTCTCCCCCTCTCTCTGGCTTTACTTCGCAAAAGAAGATTCAGGAAGGACTCATCCTGTGCTTTCTGCAAGCGCGCTGATGACTAAAAAGGCCAATCCGAGATAAACAAGTCCGGTTGCAAAAAGCACAGCAGAAGGTCTCCTTGGGTGATGTTTTTGGGTTGTGATTCTTTCTGCGTTGTCGTTTCTCTTCAAGACTTGTTCGTCGTGAGTTCTCAAATAAGGCTACAGCATTGTGGATAGTGCGTCTCCATGCCTCCCGATGTGAGGCCAGGGCGGACCACTGTTGGTGATCAATTTGGCCGAGCCTGAGGTGTTGTTTCAGGGAGTCTTTGTATCGCTTTTTTGGAGCGCCCCTCTTACGCTGACCCGTGGCGAGTTCACCATAGAGTACTATTTTTGGGAGGCGATGGTCCTCCATCCTAGAAACGTGCCCTGCCCAGCGCAGCTGCGTTCTCAATATCATGGCCTCAATGCTGGTGATCCCTGCTTGCTCAAGGACAGCAACATTCGTCACATAGTCAGTCCAGTGTATATTTAGGATTGTGCGTAGACAGCGCTGATGAAAGCGCTCGAGGAGTCGTAGGTGGTGGCGATAGGTGACCCATGTTTCAGATCCATAAAGGAGGATAGACAGTACAATGGCTCTATACACACTGATTTTTGTGCTTTGCCTCAGGTGTTTATTGCTTCAGACTCTTTTGTGAAGTCTTCCAAATGCACTATATGCCTTTGCTAATCTGTGATCGATCTCTTTGTCAATCTTGGCATCTGAGGAGATGATGCTTCCCAGGTAGGTGAACTCCTGAACGGACTTGAGCACAGATTTGCCGATGGCAATGTGGGGATGGTGGTGTTCGTCCTGTGGTGCAGGCTGGTAAAGAACTTCTGTTTTCTTCAGGTTGACTTCCAGTCCAAACAGTTCTGCAGCTGTTGCAAAGCAGGATGTTAGGTGCTGCAGAGCTGCTTCTGTGTGGGCAACAAGGGCAGCATCGTCGGCAAAGAGCTGCTCACGGACTAGATAGTTTAGAGTCTTAGTGTGAGCCCTCAGACGGCTTAAGTTAAACAAGCTACCATCAGTATGGTAACATATATAGATGCCGTCATCTTCTTCAAGCTCTGCCATAGCCCTTTGGAACATCATGCTAAAGAAGATTGTAAATAAAGTTGGAGCAAGAACACAACCTTGCTTCACTCCATTAGTTATTAGAAAGGGCTCTGAAAGAGCATCGCCATATCTGACTTGACCACGCTGGCCCTCGTGTAGCAAGATAATCATTTTAAGGAATTTGGGGGGACATCCTAGTCTTTCCAGGATCTGCCATAGACCTTTCCTACTTACAGTGTCGAAGGCTTTGGTGAGGTCGACAAATGTTACATAGAGACCCTTGTTCTGCTCCCTACATTTTTCTTGCAGTTGTCTAAGGGCAAATACCATGTCTGTAGTACTCCTATTGGCTCTGAAGCCACATTGGCTTTCAGGGAGAAGTTCTTCTGCAATAGCAGGAACTACTGGTAATCTGTTCAGGAGTATCCTTGCAAGGATTTTTCCAGCAATAGAGAGCAGTGTTATGTCTCGATAGTTTGAGCAGTCGGATTTTGCTCCTTTTTTCTTGTACAGGGTGATGATGACTGCATCTTGGAGGTCTGATGGCAGTTCCCCTTTTTCCCAGCAATTCACAAGGAATTCGTGGAATTTTTCGTGGAGTGCCGATGAAAAATGAATTGGACATAGCTCCCACTTTGGAAGAGACCCTTAAGGCCATACAGCAGATGAAAAACGGCAAGGCAGCTGGGATTGATGGAATCCCACCTGAAGTTTGGAAACACGGAGGTCAGGATCATAGAGTTGGAAGAGATCACAAGGGCCATCCAGTTCAACCTCCTGCCATGCGGGAACTGCATGTTGGATGCAGCTCCCAGAAGCCTTAAACAGCATAGTTGATAATGAGGCATGCTGGGAGTTGCATACTGACATCTGAAAGGCAACATGATTCCTACCCTTGTTATAGAGAGATGCTGGGAGTTTAAGCTGGGGTATTTTGCAGGCTGAACATGCATTCTAACACCGAACTTCAACCATCCTGTAGGGCAGCATGAGGCAAAAGGACCAATCATCATTTTTAAAAATAAAAATAAAGACTAGCATCTTGTTCATGCCTTACACATGCATTAACTTCCCTTACACATGTTTTGTACTTCTGAGGCATGGTGTAATGTCCATATTCAGTTAAAGATTGTAAAAGCATGCAGTGCCATTGCCTGTGTGGTGCCAGTGTGCATTGCACATCTTGATGTGAAATGTTCACTGAGCATTGTACATGCAGATGTGCTCTGAGCATTGCAAATGTGCTTTAGCCTTTGTATAGTCAGTTGTGCAGTGTTGCAATTTACTGATGTACAATCATCACATAACATCATGAACATGAATTTACATCCTGTCTACTTGATGTGGGATCTCGGACAAAGGTACAATAAAATGGCTTGCCATTATCAGTCTGAGCCATTTAAGTGCAACAAGTTATACTTTTGTTGTATATGGGAAAGTATGCCGTGAACAAAACTCTTTCACAAAGGATTAAATGCCACCTAAACACACATAATTCTCCATAGCTCCAAGCAAGTACCTAATCTTCATATAGACCAGCTGAGGAATTCAAAGCCTGTTGGATTAAATGAAAAATGTGAATGCAAAGCTGATGGCAAACTTATTCCACCAACACATGGAAGAAACATGCTTTCCCAGTATTCGGTGGAATCTGAAAAGAATCAGGTGCCTCTACTCTACACTCACGGCTCATCTATACAAGGCAATAAAGTGTAACACCAATTTGCAGCACCTTTCATTTGTCTCCATTTTTTTTTCAAGATCACAGGCATGCAAAGCCATATGCATTTGTTGCTCAAACAGCCATGATTGCGAATCAAGATGGCAGGTCTGAGTAAATTACTTGTGTTTTTAATTGTCACCAGTTGCCACCCGCTGAACAGTACTTTTATTTAGCAAATCAAAAGTGTGGATGTGCGATCTTCTGCTTAAATAAACAGAAAAAAAGAGAGAGAAAATGCTGTTTCATTGCCTCAGTGCACGATCATTATGTCAAAAATCCAACATGGTGGTTCTGGGCATTTTACCATTACAAAAGGAATCTTCTGAGAGAGAGAGAGTTTTGAACCCAGGGAAACTGACCTTTGGTAAGCAAATTTATTACTTTACCACATCAACATAGAATCATAGAATCATAGAGTTCAAAGAGGCCACAAGGGCCATCCAGTCCAAACTCCTGCCATGCAGGAAATCACGATCAAAGCATCCCTGACAGATGGCCATCCAGCCTCTTTTTAAAGACATCCAAGGAAGGAGACCCCACCACGCTTCGAGGGAGTGTGTTCCACTGCCAAACAGCTCTTACTGTCAGAAAGTTCCTCCTAATGTTGAGGTGGAATCTCTGTTCCTGGAGCTTGCATCCATTGCTCTGTGTTCTAGTCTCTGGAGCAGCAGAAAACAAGCTTGCTCCATCCTCAATATGGCATCTCTTCAAATATTTAAACATAGCTATCATGTCCCCTCTCAACCTTCTCTTCTCCAGGCTAAACATACCCAGCTCCCTAAGCTGCTTCTCATAGGGCATGGCTTCAAGACCTCCCACCATTTTGGTTGCCCTCCTCTGGTCACATTCCAGCTTATCAACATCCTTCTTGAATTTGGTGTCCAGAACTGGACACAGTATTTCAGGTGAGGTATGACTAAAGCAGAATAGAGTGGGAGTATGACTTCCTTTGATCTAGACACTATACTCCTATTGAGGCAGCCTAGAATTGCATTGGCTTTTTTAGCTGCTGTGTCACACTGCTGACTCATGTTCAGCTTGTGATCCACTAAGACTCCTAGATCTCTTTCCATGTACTGCCATCAAGCCAGGTGCCACCCATCATATATCTGTGCATTTCATTTTTACTGCCCAAGTGTAGTATCCTACATTTCTCCCTGTTGGAATTCATTTTGTTAGTTTTGGCCCAGCTTTCTAATCTGTTAAAGTCATTTTGAATCCTGATCCTGTCCTCTGGGGTATTAACTATTCCTCCTAATTTGGTGTCATCTGCAAACTTGATAAGCATGCCCTCTATTCCATCATCCAAATCATTGCTAAAGATGTTGAATAGCACTGGGCCCAGGACAGAACGCTGTGGTCACTTCTGTCCAGGATGAAGAGGAACTATTGGTGACTACCCTTTGGGTTCAGTCAGTCAACCAATTACAAATCTACCTAACAGTCACATTGTCTAGCCCACATGTTACTAACTTTTTTGCAAGGATATCATGGGGGGCTTTGTCAAAGACTGACTACTGTAAAGATTTTAAAGACCCATATCACCTCCCGCAGCCCTTTGAAGATTTAGGACAAGGGACATGATTTACATTTTTTTAGATCCTGTTACATTCTCTCCCACTCCCACAACTATATCTTTGGCTTTTCTTCGCAAACGAAGATTCAGGAAGGACTCATCGTGCACCTTCTGCAAGTGCACTGATGACTAAAAAGGCCAATCCGAGATAAACAAGTCCAGTTGCAGAAAGCACAGCAGAAGGTCTCCTTGGGTGATGTTTCCGGGTTGTGATTCTTTCTACGTTGTTGTTTCTCTTCAAGACTTGTTTGGTGTGAGTTCTCAAATAAGGCTGCAGCCTTGTGGATAGTACGTCTCCATGCCTCCCAATCTGAGGCCAGGGCAGACCATTGTTGGTGATCAATTTGGCCGAGCCTGAGATGTTGTTTCAGTGAATCCTTGTATCGCTTTTTTTGGAGTGCCCCCCTTATGCTGAACCATGGCGAGTTCACCATAGAGTACTATTTTTACTATATATGTGTGTGTGTTATACCTGAGGTGTTAATATCACTCTGTATTGCATCTGAAGAAGTGGATTTATATCCACAAAAGCTCATGCTAAAATATAAACTAGTTGGTCTTAAAAGTGCTGCCACATTCCTTCCCCCCCCCCTTCTTTCTTTCCTCCTTTGTATGCTTGCTCATGAGGTTTTACTTTTGGGGCCATGGTGTAACATCAGTGTTCAGTTCACAGTTGCCTACATGAAGTTCCACAGGCATAATGGCTGCACATGTAGTTGTGCATTATTGGATGTTGCATTACTCTTCAACAATACCTCCAGCACACACAGGGATTGCCGTACACATTACTCAGGGATTGCAGAAACGATAAGCATTTTCCCATTGTGGTGGTGATGTGGTGGTGGTTGGCCGAGATCCTACATCACCGTTTACACTTCATAACTTTACAAACCCATAGTTACATTACAGAAATGCAATGAAACCCTGGTGGTAGAATTCAAAGCCATAGCTGTGTTCATCTGGAATATCAGTATACAAAGGGATCTTGTATCACCTTTTAGAATAACTGAGAGAAAGCAGTTGGTAGCGTAAGCTTTTGTAGGTTTTGTCTGTATGAGGGAACAACAAAAAAGAGGGTTTCTCTGCAGTAATGGCAATTTGCAGCAACTACTTTTTGTCTAAACGGCTTTTGGGGCAGATCGCATGCATGTGAAGCTATCCACGTTTGCTGTGCAACTGGGCATGTCTGAGAATCAAAATGGAGGCCATAAATGAATTACAGTTGCCCCCCCCCCACATTTGCGGCTTTCACTTTCATGGTTTCGACTATTCGCAGTTTGCTGACCAAGCACCCCATTAAAATCAGCTTCTCGCCCTCACACACAAGGGAGAGGAGCTGATTTAAATGGAGTGCTCCCTGAGCAAACCGCGCACCCAACTCCCCGCTCTCCTGACACTTGGCTCCGTTTGGGGTGGAGAGCCAAGCCCCAGGAGAGCGGGCAGTTAGGGACAAAGGCACTTTTCAGCCACCACACCCGCCATTCCCAAAGTGGTGATGGGGCTTTTCAAGCCTTGTCGTGACTTTGGGAAGTGTGGGGGTGGTGGCTGAAAAGCCTCCCCGCCACCCTCCCTCCCTCCCTCCCGATCTTCCCAAAGTGGCTATGGGGATTCAAAGCCCCACGGCCACTTCAGGAAGCCCGGGGATGGCTGGCCGACCTCCCAACCGCCCGGCCGCTGCCTCCCCGGCCTTCCCGAAGTGACTGTGGGGCTTCAAAGCCCCACGGCCACTTCAGGAATCCTGGGGGTAAAGATGGGAGGTTACCTCCATGAGAAGAAATGAGATTCTGGAAAGATTAGGTAAGGGATAATGGCTCCGGTGAAGGGGAGCACTGAGGGGGGGGGGTTAGGGGAATTAATATTTTTGAATAGAATTATAGTAAAGAATCTATGTTAACTTTTGAAATTAGTTAATAGAAAAATTGTGATGTTTATAGTAATTTTAAGTGTTATACTAAGTATTGATTGTATAATATAATGTATGATTATAATATATATATATATATATATATATATATATATATATATATTAAAAAGGAAGCCTAGGGGTGGCTGGACAACCTCCCGGCTGGCCAACCGCCACCCTCCCCGGCCTTCCTGAAGTGGCCGTGGGGCTTCAGAGCTGCGCAATTGGGCATGTCTGAGAATCAAAATGGAGGCCATAAATGAATTATAGTACTCATGTTTTTACTTAACAATTTGCCACTGCTGAACAGTATTTTTTAAAAAGAAACTATACCCAAGGTGTGATAGAGCGATATTTTGCCTTAACCAAAAAAAATAAATAAATAAATTATCACCTTAGTGCTCGCTCACTAGGGCAAAAAACGAACATGGTGGTTCCGGGCACTTGCCTTGTTAGCAAGCCCCGACCCTGTGCTTATCCGGGCAATCAGCCTTCAGCTTCTGCTCATATTGGAAATCAAATCAATTCATATTGCTTGTCCTATGAGCAGGAATGCACATTTCCCCCATTGTTTAAAAAAAAAAAACTCTGGGAAAAGCTACAAAGTCTTTTCCTGAGGAGTATGTTGCATTTTTTACCCCCCTCCTTCTGAATATGGTGAAATGATCAGGATCCCATTTAGGAGATTTTCAGACTACGCTGTTATAGTGTTACTATTCCACTTTAACTGCTCTGGCTGCCTCCTGTGGAATTCTGGGGTTTGTAGTTTAGTTAGGCCTAAGAGCTCTCTGGCTGAGAGTTGTAAATGCCCCTCCCTAAACTGCAAATCCCAGGATTCAAGAGGAGGCAGCCATAGCAAATAAAGTGGAATAGTAACACTATAACAGTGTTGTCTGAAAATCTCCTTAGACACATTGTATTCTCTTCACATTCCATGAGGAGCGTTTTCACCTTTTAGAATACCACGTAGACTAAGGAGCCGTCTACACGGTAAAAAAAATACGTACGGCATTCAGAAGATCGATCATGTGTACACACGGCCATTCAGATGCATACGTGTCTTTCGGAAGGGGGCCTAGCAAATCCCCCATAAACTACATGGATTCAGTGTTCAGGAGTATTAGCAAATCTCAAGCTAAAATCCATACAGCCGTTCATATTGTCGACGGTCTATACACCCCGTTCGCACACATACAAACAGGCAGTGTAATCTGATTGGCTGGCCGAGTACAGGGGGTGGGGCTAGAAAAAAGGGGAATTGGGAGCAGCCACCATGTTGGATTCCCAGCTAAGCGAGACTCTGGTAAGTCCATGAAATTGAGATTTTTACATATATTCATTTTTATTTTACATTGTAAATAGGGAAAACCGACTGTCTGCAAAACAAGCACCTTTTAAAATAAAAAAAAAGTGGTGTGAGATTTAAAACCGCTGCTTGGATCGCTCACTCCAGCCAGCTGGGCAAGGGGGGTCACATGGAGTTGAGGGGGTAAAAATCATGTAGGCAGATCGTACGCATATGAACGTTGCCTTTTCGGATTTTTTACCCCCAAAACGGATTTTTTTTCATTGTGTAGATGGGGCCTAAGTCTACTTCATAGGATGCATGCAGGAAAGATGCATTCCATACATTGATGAAGCAGACTTAGGCTGCATCTGCACTGCAGAAATAATGTAGTTTGCGCTATGGAATCCTGGGATTTATACTTTCTTGTGGCACCAGAGCTCTCTGACAAAGGCTAAAAATCTCTCAAAACTACAGGTCCCAGAATTCCATTGCATTGAACCGTAGCAGTTAAAACAGTGTCAAACAGCATTATTTCTGCAGTGTAGATGCACCCTCTGTCTATGAAAGCTTATGCTACCAAGTTCTTTCTCTCAGGCTGGAGCCACACTGCAGAAATAATGCAGTTTGACATGGCTTTAACTGCCTCCATATGCTGAATGCATCTTTCACAATGGGATGCCTCAGGAAGGCAATCCAAGAATACTGACAAAATATGGGGAGTCCAGGGGGAGGTCCTTTCTTTTACTCAGGGGCATTTGCTTCCAGTGTGTGGGGCGGAATCTGCTCTGGGATTTAGTCTGAACTTTACAGTAGCTGTTTAGGGTACTGAACCTTATCTCCCAAATGGGTTTAGCACCTTGGAGAGTGCCTTTGGCCTAAACCCAGAAGTGGATCCACTGCTCCACTGACATGGATGGAAGCCAACAGCAGTCACAGCCTTGGCTTGATCTTTAGGTGATGTCTGTATGGTATTTTGAGACCCACTGTTCTTTTCTAAGAAAAGAGAGGTGATGGGAGGGAGAGAAATCATAAAACATCCCTCAGTCATATAAACCTTAGAAGGAAAACAGCGCTTCCTTCCAACAATCTAAGCCATCTCCTTCTTTAAAAAAATGCTATTACAGTTGGATCTGCTCTGGCTGTTCAGAGCGCTTGAGCAAAACAAACAGAGGAATAAACAAGCAAATAAAAGTTATTTTTTCCCTCCCCCAATCAAACTGGAAACAGATTTGTCAAGTCCCCACAGGTGCACTTTCCTAAGTGGAAATACCCGTGTGAATTTCCAGTTTCTCATCACATAACAGGAGACAATAAACTCTGAAGTTACCCCTGTTTGCTTTAAAGACTTTAAAAAAAAAAAAACATGCACACAAGGGAGGCACTCACTTGTCTGCTGAGATTGTCTGTGTAAGGCCTCTCTGGATTGGGGGGGGGGGGGAGAGAATACAAGAGAGGGAGACTCCAAAGCCAGTGGTTTGGGATGCCCCCTGGGCTTGTGGCGAGATCAAAGGCCCAAGCCACTCTCAATAAACCCCAGAGATTGGGGGAGGGAGGCGGAGAGCCCCAAGTCTCAGAGAAACAAAGGCAAGGTTGAAAGAGATAAACATCACCCTCCCCTCTGACATTTCATCCCCCACAAGATCCGGGGGAGAAGTTCAACCGCCCAGTTCATGCAACAACCTTGCAAAAGTGTGGCTTTGAGGCTCAGACACCTGCCATGGCTTTGCCTGTGGTAGCGGTGGAACCATCTTCCAGAATGACCCAAGTTTTACACACACACACACACACACACACACACTCCACTTTCTTCTCCTCTCCCTCCTCTCTTTAGCCATTACAAGACAGCATATAATTTAGTTTGTCTCTTTGACTAAAGGGTTCCTGTTTCATCAGAGAGAGAGAGAGAGATCTTTAAAGTGAATGACTGAAGACATAAGGTCAACATAAAGTCATTTTGGCTGAGATCTGACATCAATGAGATGCACTCACAGAGTGACATGATGAATATGAATTTGTGAATCGCAATGCTGCATAAGTGAATATGCAAGCAAAGGTGAAATGCATGGTTGCAATGCACATGCAATGCACAATGAGCTATTCACACCTATGTGTATGTGACACACAATGGTGCCACACATGGAATGGCACAGAATGCACAACTCTTCTTCCACAAATTTCAACTGAATATGCACCTCCCATCAGAAGTAAGGTCGGGATAAATAAGGTCATTTTGGCTAAGACCTGACATCTGGTAGATGGAGTGTGACTTTACACCTCTATGAGAAGTATTTTAACTGTTTAGACAACCCCCAAAATGTCCATTTGCTTCTGTAAGGGAAACCATGCATGTGGAAGACACCAAGAGGTTACTGACTCTGCAAACTCCTCTGTACTCAGTCAGAGACTTCTGGTGCCAATGGAAATGGGTGGAGATGGTTGCCTGGGCTTCAAAGCCCCCTAAGATACAAAAATCAAGCTTTCTCCTCCTCTAGTGTCTCTCACTCTGAGATTTGCCTTTCCACTTGGAGATCTGAGGAAGCTCAGGGATACCCTGAGACTTCAACTGGTGCCCTAAGACCTGGCAACTCTAGTCACTTCACATCATTCATTTTCAACATTTCAGGAAAGTTTGGAGTGTCATCATGTATGCATAGGGTTGCCATACGTCCTGAAAAACCAGGAAAATCCTGGATTGAAGGGACTAAAAAAAAATGCCACAGCCATCTGGGGCAGTTGAAGCAGCAAATCCCAGATACCTCCTTAGTTGGAGCACAGGCTGAGAGATTTCCAGCACTTTTAATGGTTATGTAGAAGAGGATATTTTAGCAGGCCTTGCTTGTCTTGCAACCAGGGAACAAGCAACACCTGCTGGAATTCCCTCTTCTGCACAACCACTGAAAGTGCTGGAACTCTTTCCAGATTTCAACCGGGCAACCCTAATTTTCAGTGGGCAGAAAACTTGCCCCTAGCTTGTCTGCTGTTATCTTTGCAAAAATAGTTTTTTGGTGTGTGTTTTTTTAAGCACTACATAAATCAGGGTATGGAGTGAGGGAGAAAGGCTTTATGTATACCAGCAACAAGGTGTAAGTATCACATACCATCTTCAAGGTTTTTTTTTTTTTTGGTTTTTTTTTTAAGCAGGGGTACCAACTATGTGTTTGGAGGCAGAATGTACACTATTTGGAAGCAGCTGTGACTCTCACTGGCAGGTGTTAGGACTATTGAAGGTGATGGCCATGGTGGCTGGGTGGACTTGGGGGGTTGCTGTCCAAACAAATAATTTTTCCATGCTCTGGCCAAACAGCAGGAGAGACATTGGCTTTGTGCCATCTTTGTGAACTTCCAGAAATTTACATTAGCAGGGAAGAAGCAAGACCTGCTCTGCAACATCAGGACTCACTGTATCACTGGGACCCATTGTTTTTATTGTACTTATAAAGCACCATGTAAATTCATAGTACAGTATAAATAGATGATGATGATGATGATGAAGAAGAAGAAGACAACTACTACTACTACCACTGCTGCTACTGAAATATGCAATCTCTGGCTTTTCTTCGCAAACGAAGATTCAGGAAGGACACATCCCGCGCTTTCTGCAAGCGCGCTGATGACTAAAAAGGCCAATCCGAGATAGACAAGTCCAGTTGCAAAAAGCACAGCAATGATGTTTTTAGGTTGTGATTCTTTCTGCGTTGTCGTTTCTCTTCAAGACTTGTATCGGCGTGAGTTCTCAAATAAGGCTGCAGCATTGTGGATAGTGCGTCTCCATGCCTCCCGATGAGAGGCCAGGGCGGACCACTGTTGGTGATCAATTTGGCTGAGCCTGAGATGTTGTTTCAGGGAGTCTTTGTATCGCTTTTTTGGAGCGCCCCTCTTACGCTGACCCGTGGTGAGTTCACCGTAGAGTAGTATTTTTGGAAGGCGATGGTCCTCCATCCTAGAAACGTGCCCTGCCCAGCGCAGCTGTGATCTCAATATCATGGCCTCAATGCTGGTGATCCCTGCTTGCTCAAGGACAGCAACATTCATCACATAGTCAGTCCAGTGTATATTTAGGATTGTGCGTAGACAGCATTGATGAAAGCGTTCGAGGAGTCGTAGGTGGTGGCGATAGGTGACCCATGTTTCAGATCCATAAAGGAGGATAGACAGTACGATGGCTCTATACACACTGATTTTTGTGCTTTGCCTCAGGTGTTTATTACTCCAGACTCTTTTGCAAAGTCTTCCAAATGCGCTATATGCCTTTGCTAATCTCTGATCGATCTCTTTGTCAATCTTGGCATCTGAGGAGGTGATGCTTCCCAGGTAGGTGAACTGCTGAACGGACTTGAGCACAGATTTGCCGACGGCAAAATGAGGATGGAAGTGTTCGTCCTGTGGTGCAGGCTGGTAAAGAACTTCTGTTTTCTTCAGGTTGACTTCCAGCCCAAACAGCTCTGCAGCTGTTGCAAAGCAGGATGTTAGGCGCTGCAGAGCTGCTTCTGTGTGGGCCACAAGGGCAGAAATATGCAATAAAGCAATATTAACTGTCAAAATCTGGTTTGTTTGCGGGGGGGGGGTTGCTGATAATCCACTCAATCCAGTCTTGTATACTTTTGTCCCAGTTTTGTGGAAGAAAATCATGGCAACTAAGGGGTGATATGATAGCCCTGTTTAAGTATTTGAAGGTTGAGGATGGAGCAAGCTTGTTTTCTGCTGCTCCAGAGACTAGAACATGGAGCAATGAATGCCAGCTCCAGGAACAGAGATTCCACCTCAACACTAGGAGGAACTTTTTGACAGTAAGAGTTGTTCGGCAGTGGAACACACTCCCTCGGAGCATGGTGGGGTCTCCTTCCTTGGAGGTCTTTAAACAGAGGCTGGATGGCCATCTTTCAGGGATGCTTTGATCATGATTTCCTGCGTGGCAGGGAGTTGGACTGGATGGCTCTTGTGGTCTCTTCCAACTCTATGATTCTATGATTCTAAATCAATCCTGAACCCACCCCAGAAGCCAAGATGACTAAGCCAAGACTGTCATAGTTAGACATATGATGAGAAGAATGGGTGCAAGCTCCAGGAACAGAGATTCCACCTCAACATGAGGAGGAACTTTTTGACAGTAAGAGCTGTTCAGCAGTGGAACACACTCCCTCGGAGCGTGGGGGGTCTCCTTCCTTGGAGGTCTTTAAACAGAGGCTGGATGGCCATCTGTCGGGGATGCTTTGATCGTGATTTCCTGCGTGGCAGGGAGTTGGACTGGATGGCCCTTGTGGTCTCTTCCAACTCTACAATTCTATGTATGCAGAAGAGCCAGAAAGTCCTCTTAAGGCAGACTCCAGAGATCTAGACATTGCATAGCAGGAAGGAATTCAACAGATGTTGCTTCTTCCATCACCCCACCAAGATAAGCTGGACTTGATGAGTATTTACACGTTCACTGCGGTAACAGGCACAGGAGGACTGCCAGAAAGGAAGAGCTGGCATGCCTAACCTAATTGTACAGCCCAGAAAGCTTGTCTCTGAAAAGCCTGGACCAAAGGAGTGGCGTAAGCCACACCAAATGCTGTCTAAAATCCCATTAACGTTGCAAGCTAGTAATAAGGCCAAATGGGATTAAATATGGACTACACCAGAGCGCATATATCAAAATGGAAAATGACATCCATTCACCATCCTGGCAGGCTTTTTTGTCACTGGAAAGAGGGAATGCATCAGCTGAGGCTCAATGCTGTACGACAAATGCGTCAAAGTATAAGGCGCTTAATGCTTAAGCCATTGACTGGATTAGCACACAGCCTAAATGCCAGGCAAGGGGAAGAGAAGCATTGGCATCAGGAGCAAATACAATGGACGCCATCACATGCAATGGAATCCATTCCTATTATTTCATTGCTTCCTGGCTCTTTCCTACTTGTTTTATTTATTTTAATTTAATTTATTTAATTTATATGCTGCCTTTCTCCAAAGTGGGACCCAAGACGGCTCATAAAAGGCATCAATTAAAATACATCCAGGCAATTTAAAACAATTAAAATCATCAATCACAATTTTAAAAATTAAAATTATTTAAAGCATTTTTAAGGGAAAAGAAAACCAAACAAAAACCCACCCCAATAAAAAGCATCTGTGGGTACATTGCAGAAAAATACTTCTCTTCTGCTACTCCTAAACTTCTTCCCAATCCTCACCCCATTGGCTATTTACTATAGAAAAAGAGATTCCACCTAACCATTAGGAATAACTTCCTGATGGTCAGAGCTGTTGGACAGTGGAATCTGCTGCTGTCTGGGAATGTGGTGGAGTCTCCTTCTTTGGAGGTTTTTAAACAGAGGCTGGATGGCCATCTGTCGGGAATGAATCATAGAATCATAGCATCATAGAATTGTAGAGTTGGAAGAGACCACAAGGGCCATCCAGTCCAACCCCCTGCCACGCAGGAAATCTTGATCAAAGCATCCCCGACAGATGGCCATCCAGCCTCTGTTTGAAGACCTCCAAGGAAGGAGACCCCACACGCTCTGAGGGAGTGTGTTCCAGTGATGAACAGCTCTTACTGTCAAAATGTTCCTCCTAATGTTGAGGTGGAATCTCTGTTCCTGGAGCTTGCACCCATTGCTCTGTGTTCTAGTCTCTGGAGCAGCAGAAAACAAGCTTGCTCCATCCTCAATGTGACACCCCTTCAAATACTTAAACAGGGCTATCATATCACTTAACCGTCTTTTTGATCAGGCTAAACATACCCAGCTCCCTAATAAACCATGCCTTTCCTCATAAGGCATGGTTACCAGACCTTTCACCATTTTAGTCGCCCTTCTCTGGACACGCTCCAATTTGTCAATATCCTTTTTGAATTGTGGTGCCCAGAACTGGACACAGTATTCTAGGTGAGGCCTGACCACGGCAGAATAGAGTGGCACTATTACTTCCCTTGATCTAGACACTACTATTGATGCTTTGATTCTTTATTCCTGCATGGCAGGGGGTTGGATTAGATGGCCCTTGTGGTCTCTTCCAACTCTATGATTCTATGATCTATGATCCTTTGACAGGAAGAGGAATGAGATATATTGAGAATGGAGCAAGCTTGTTTTCTGCTGCTCCAGAGGCTAGGACACAGAGCAATGGACAAACTACAGGAAAAGAGATTCCACCTAAGCATTAATAAGAGCTTCCTGACAGTAAGAGCTGTTCGGAAGTGGAATACACTGCCTTGGAGTGTAGTGGAGTCTCCGTCTTTGGAGATTTTTTAAAGAGAGGCTGGGTAGCCATCTGTTGGGAATGCTTTGATTGTGTAATCCTGCAGGGCAGGGGGTTGGACTAGATGGTCCTTGTGGCCTCTTCCAACTCGATCATTCTATGATCCAATGATTCTACTATTATCCCACTGGGACAAACTATCAGGTGGCCCAAAAGTTGTTTAGAATGTGGATGGGAGGGGGAGAGAATGTGTGAGCAGAAGATGTGTGGGTGGTGTCAGAATGACAGTTGGGAAGAAAACTACACTATACTGTATACCACAAGCTGAAAGTGAGTCGGCTGTGTGATGCGGCAGCTAAAAAAGGAAATGTGATTCTAGGCTGCATCAATAGGAGTATAGTGTCTAGATCAAGGGAAGCAATAGTGCCACTGTATTCTGCTTTGTTCAGACCTCACCTGGAATACTGTGTCCAGTTCTGGGCACCACAATTCCAGAAGGATATGGGCAATATAGAATGCGTCCAGAGGAGGGCAATGAAAATGGTGGGAGGTCTGGAAGCCACGCCCTAGGAGGAGTGGCTTAGGGAGCTGGGCATGTTTAGCCGGGAGAAGAGAAGGTGAAGAGGTGACATGATAGCCATGTTCAAATATTTGAAGGGATGTCATACTGAGGATGGAGCAAGTTTTTTTTTCCTGCTGTTTCAGAGACTAGAACAGGGAGCAATGGGTTCAAACTAGAGGAAAAGAGATTCCACCTAAACATTAGGAAGAACTTCCTGACGGTCATAGCTGTTCAACAGTGGAATTTCAGCAGTGGAATATACCACCTTGGAGTGTGGTGCAGTCTTCTTCTTTAGAGGTTTTTAAGCAGATTCTATTCTATTCTATGAACAAACCAGTTCTAGCATTTGTCATCTTTGCCAGGAGCAAAGGTTTTTTTGTACAGCTAATGGGTCTTAACTTGTGTCACAAATGGGACAATGACAAACAACATATGCTGCTCTATAAAGAAAAAATCTAGAGTTCTGCGCTCTGAAAGATATGACACTTCATCAGGACTCCTCCATTATTTTGGCTTTTATTTTAAGTTTTCAGGGACATAGGAAGCTCAACAACCTTCTGTCAAGTCAGTCTATTGGTCCACCTATCTGTGTAATGCTGATGCTAATTGGCAGGAAGCTGTTTTCTGGGATCATTCCAAATAGGGGGTGCCTTTCCCCACTCTACCTGGGGATATTGGAATTGAACCTGGGACCTTTTTGAATATCAGTTATATGCTCTACGACTGAGCTATTTGGCCAGAATCCTGTTTGTTCTTGTCTTACACATGAGTAAGTTCCCCTGAAGAAATGGTCAAACATTTTTGCCTGATGAACAGTGTCTGCAATCAGTTCAAGATTGTGTGAACATAGTTGTGTATGTCACAATATTACACTGGGATACACCTTGATCTTCATGCACACCCACCCTGCGTGTAGGCGCATTATGCTTGGATGCAAATTGTGGGATATTTGAGGGATATGGTTAAGCACTTTGGATAGCTCTTTTAAAGTTCAGACTAACATTCAGTGTGGATTCACCACCCCACTGATATGGAAACCATCAGCTGCCACTGGCATATTGTTGTTGTTGCTGCTGCATGCTTTCAAGTTATTTTCAACCTATGCAAATCCTAAGTGAATGTATCACAGGGTTTTCTTGGCAAGATTTGTTCAGAAGAGGTTTTCCACCACCTTCTTCTGAAGCTGAGAGAATATGACTTGCCCAAGATCACCCAGTGGGTTTCCATAGCTGAGTGGGGATTCGAACCCGGGTCTCCTGGAATCCTGATCCAACCCTCAAAACCACTACACCACACTGGCTCTCCACTGGCAAGCAATAACATGAAAATTGTGTTGATTAAAAGAAGTGAAATGGGAGGGGTCACAATAGGGAAATAATACTCCCTGAAAAGACTGAAATATGATAGAATTAAATCACCCTGTTAGAATAAATGGGAGTGCATAAAATTGTCCCATGAGGGCAATTTTCAAGTGTGTGTATATTACAAGAGCAATTCCATTGATTTCTGGTCTCCTATACCCAGGTCTTCACCACAATGGCATTTGATGGCCAACTTTAGACATTCCATAAAATAATGAAATGGGTGCTTGGGTATTTTTTCTCTTTTCTGTCCCTTTCCTTCCCTTTCCTTTCCTTTTAGAGTTGACAAATGAATAAACTGCACATAATTCCTTTTTGGCTCCACAGCGCTTGAGAAAGAATTAACAACCAATTGATCCATGACCAAGTTAGCCTGAGACTGTTTATCGGATCAAATCGCAGCCTGCCAGCCAAAAAAGTTTGGCTGTCCAATTCCAGCCAAGAAGGACCGCCTGTCAGGGCTAAGAGTTAATCAGGATGGAAGGAGCGTGGGTTGTCATGAGCTCCCCCACAATTACGCACCTCCTGACATTTCATTGCGTGCTTTATCAGAAGATGTTTTGGCCCGGGGTGTCACATACAGACACAAACACAGCATGCTTGGAGGCAGTGAACAGCTTGCTTCAATCTCTGGGTGATGACCAGGCTCAGATTGACCTGTCCATGAGAGAAAATGGCTCATTTCTTCATGAAGTCATGGGATGCCTCCTTGGTCAAGATCTTATCACAATGAGATGGAAGATAACTTTATGTTTATAGACTGAAAACTCAAGAGGGCTGGACAACGATGGTGCAGAAGGGGGAATTTCAACAGGGGTTGCTTCACATTCAAACAGAGGATGTGGGGGCATTTTCACCACAGTTTTAAACACCCCCTAGGCCAAGTAAGGCATAGAATAGGCCTTTTTTTAACATCAGGAAGTGAAAAGGGAAGTGACCTCCTATTCACTTTCTAGATTTAAAAAAAAAAAGCCCTCTTCTTGACTGAAAATGGGCCAGGCTACCTCAATTTGTTATTGTGTGCCTTCAAGTCATTTCTGTAATTCATATAAATAAAGATAGGTTATTGTATCAGTCCCGTTATTTAACAGACAGACCTTGTATACCATTGTGTCTAGACAAGTCCTTGTTTGAGAGGTTTCCTTAGGTCAAAGTGTAGCCCATGGACTGCAAATGCCCCCCTGGGCTGTTTCTGTTGTCCCCAAGGGTTAAAAAAATGTGATATGTTTTAAAAGAATGGTGTGGGTTTTTTTTTTACAAATCCTTCCCAAATGCCTCTGGATGCTCTTTGGAGGGCATGGATAGGGTTGCCAGAGTAACAACTGGAGAGGGCTCCTGTACTTTTAATGGTTGTGTAGAAGAGGGAATTTCAGCAGGGGTTGCTTGTCACACCACCAGGTAGTGTGACCAAGTTTCAGCCATTCATTTAAGGAAGATTTACGAGGTTGTGACAAATTTTGCACATTTTTAGTGGTGCGGCATCACTCCAGCAAATGTTCATTGGTATAGGATGACATTTTAATGGCCAGACCATATTGTTTAATATTTTGATTGGCTTTGTATGTTTGTGTCTGTATTCACTATCCAGGGAACTTAAACAGCAGCAAACAAGGACACCAACAAAAATGAAAACTATTCTAAAAAAATCCCAAGAACCACTACTAACTTTAAAGAAAACTGAAAGAACCATTACAGATATCTGATCAAAACAGACACACAAAGACATTTATTCACCCCCAAACAAATCAAAAGCGTTCTTTTATATACAGAGATGAAAAAACACACACAGACCCAATTCCCTGCTCTTACAGGGACATGCAAACATACACTTCCCTTTCTCACATGCGCAGAGATGCTCCCAGCCTTCATGGGTTCCCTCTGTGCATGGACTTGCTTGCCCTTGACATCTGAATGTCAGACCTTCATAAATATAGAGGAGAAATAGAAGGTGAATAAGGGAACAGGGAAGATCCAGAAAAATTAGCTTGAATAAGGGAGATCCCAGGAAATAAGGGAGAGTTGGTCAATCTACCACCAGGTAATGCCCATGTCTACACAACCATTAAAAGTAAGGGATCCCTCTCCAGTTTTCAATCTGGCAACCCTATGCATGGAATTTTTGCCACATTATTGGGGTGCCCTGGGCCATTTTTGGCCCACGTGGCCCCCTATCCCCTAACAATTGCTCACTAAAGTGTTGTAAAAAATGGTTGCAAGGGAGAGTTACAGAGATAAAAGCCACATCTCTTATTGGCTTTAAGGGGACTCGAAACAAAGGCAATCAAAGAAAAGCAATATACCATGATTTCCTACTCCATTAGCAGAGATCTCAGGTTGTATCTGTCATTTTGAGGCTAAAATCCACTTTATAGGCAAAGTACAATGAAACCCTTAAGGAACTTGTTCACTGTTGGTTCTGGAGATGCATTTAGATGTTGTAGTCAGTAAATTCTCTAGTCCTTTTGCCTGAACTATAGCACTGGAGGAGCAATAAGGCTGAGAAGTCCAAACACCGCATTAAACTACAAATCCTAGAATTCCATAGGCTAGATTAATGATTGGTTAAAGTGATATCACACTGATAAAAACAGTGCAGATCCATCCTAAGACATATAGTGCAGAGTTTAGGAACTTAGAATCATAGAATCATAGAATTGCAGAGTTGGAAGAGACCACGAGGGCCATCCAGTCACGATCAAAGCATCCCTGAAAGATTGCCATCCAGCCTCTGTTTAAAGGCCTCCAAGGAAGGAGACCCCACCACGCTCCAAGGGAGTGTGTTCCACTGCCGAACAGCTCTTACTGTCAAAAAGTTCCTCCTAATGTTGAGATGGAATCTCTGTTCCTGGAGATTGCATCCATTGCTCCGTGTTCCAATCTCTGGAGCAGCAGAAAACAAGCTTGCTCCATCCTCAGCGTGACACCCTTCAAATACTTAAACAGGGTTGTCATATCGCCTCTTAACCGTCTTTTTTCCAGGCTAAACATACCCAGCTCCCTAATTCTCTCCTCATAAGGCATCGTTTCCAGACCTTTCACCATTTTTGTCACCCTTCTCTGGACACGCTCCAATTTGTCAATATCCTTTTTGAATTGTGGTGCCCAGAACTGGACACAGTATTCTAGGCGAGGTCTGACCAAGGCAGAATAGAGTGGCACTATTACTTCCCTTGATCTGGACACTATACTTCTATTGATGCAGTCCAAAATCGCATTGGCCTTTTTAGCTGCCGCATCACACTATTGACTCATGTTTAACTTGTGGTCTACTAGGACTCCTAGATCCCTTTCGCACGTAGTCTCATTCAGCCAGGTCTCCCCCATCCTATATCTATGCATTTCATTTTTTCGCCCTAAGTGCAGTACCTTACATTTCTCCATATTGAATTTCAATTTTTTAGCTTTGGCCCAGCTCTGCAGTTTATCCAGGTCATTTTGAATTTTGGTCCTGTCCTCCAGGGTATTAGCTACTCCTCCTAATTTGGTGTCATCTGCAAATTTGATAAGTATGCCCCTTATTCCCTCATCCAAGTCACTGATAAAGATGTTGAATAGCACTGGGCCCAGGACAGAACCCTGTGGCACCCCACTGGTCACATCTTTCCAAGACGAAGAGGAGCCACTGCTGAGCACCCTTTGGGTTCGGCCGGTCAACCAATTACAAATCCATTGAACAGTTAACTTATCTAGCCCACATTTTACAAGCTTGTTTGCAAGAATGTCATGGGGAACCTTGTCAAAGGCCTTACTGAAATCAAGGTATGCAATGTCCACAGCATTCCCTTCATCTACCAAGCTGGTAATTTTATCAAAAAAAGAGATCAGATTAGTCTGGCATGACTTGTTACTCTGAAACCCATGTTGAGTTTTTGTGATTGGTAACTTGTTACCAATTTAGGGATGCAACATTAATCACCAAAGTAATTTGTTCATGACTCTTTCTTTCTTTCTTTCTTTCTTTCTTGAAGATGCTGATGGCAACATTATTGTATCACCACCACCACCATCATCCTGGATAAAATCCAAATAGTTGGTAGTCCAAAACATCCTGTTGGGAAGTTATGTCACAGTAAACTGACTTATGATTGCATAAAGTTGAATTGCACCATTTGAAAGGCCTGAATAGCCCAAAAGCACCAGACCCTGTCTGTTCTTGGAAGCTAAGCAGGGTCAGCTCTGGTTAGTACTTGGATGGGAGACCACCAATTAATACCAGGCTGTGTTTCAGAGGAAGAAACTGACAAAACCATCTCTGAGTCTTCCTTGCATTAGAAAACCCTATGAATTTCATGGGGTCACCATAAGTTGACAGATGACTTGAAGGTACAGACACATGCAAGATCTGACCTTGGTCCTTTTTCCCCAAATGCTGCAGGTCTGAACTTCCAGAGCATGGGAAAATGTGCCTTTTTGGACTGTCACTCCCAGAATCCCTGACCAGCTGGCTGGGCGATTCTGGGACTTGAAATCCAAAAAGAAGAACTTTACCCAAGTCCACAAGGAGTCCCAATGAATCGCAGGTGCTGTAGGCTAGAATTCAGATGAAGGAACTGGCAAAACCACCTCTGAGACTGCCTTCCCTAAGAAAACCCTGTGAAATTCATGGAATCACCATAAATCAACAGGAGACTTGAAGGCACACACACACCATTTAAAGGAGGAAGGGAGCAGGGAGGAATGTAGCAGTATCTTTAAGACTAACTGTTATTTATTTTAATATGAGCTTTCATGGATATAAACCCATTTCTTCGGATGCAGTGATATCCAGGCTTTAAGACATAAAGCATATTCATTCAGTTGTAGGCGTGAGATGGAATTTAATAGGATCCAGAAAGATGCAAGTCATAACCCTTGCCTTAAATTTTCATTTAGACCTTTACAGTAGTCAATTAGTGATGAAGTGTGAAAGCAAGGAACAGGGCCAGTTTAAGGCACCAGCGGTCAGCATCCCCAGAGGGCCCCATCATTGTGGGGGGCCGTAGTAACCCTCCTCCTGCAAAAACATTATTAATAATAATCTGAATATCCTGTACTGTGAATAGCTTAGGCTGAGGTAGGTTACATTGACCTGAGATAAACATATGGGGGCTCCAAAATAAAGCATTGCAGGGCCCCCCAAAATTCCTCAAACCTGTCCTGGCAAGGAATCTGCTTACTAAAAGGCGGTTTACTTGGGTTCAAAACCTTCTCTGAAAAGATTATTTTTGTTACAGTGGTGAGGACTTTTGTATTAATATATGTACGAATGTGCCATGAAGCCATGGTCTTTGCTCATACGTCTGCTTAATGGATTGGCATTTGTAAATAGAACTCAATTTAGCTGTTTATCTTTCTAGTCTTCCTTTGTAATTTCCTTGTTCAAGAACTGCAACCTTTAAATCCTGTATTGTATGTCAAAGCACGGGATGACTCCTTCCTGAATCTTGATTTGCGAAGAAAAACCAGAGAGAGAGAGAGATGTCATTATTATTATTATTATTATTATTTCTATCCCGCTCCTCTATGAAATGCAATCGGGGGGGGGGGGCTACAACAATTAAAATATACATCCAAACGCTCAATCCCACCCACCCCTTAAAATACAATTAAATAATTTAGAAATTAAAACATACTTAAAAATACAAAAATAAATAAAAATAAAGAATAAAAATGAGCAAAGTACAATGGACATGGCGAGATCTGGACAAGCTAGTTTTCCCTTTTTGATCACTAGGTATCTATGCAGGAAAGGTCTGCTGGAAGAGATCCATCTTAAGAGCTTTTTAAAAGCTATTTAGGGTGGTGATATGACGAATCTCATCCGGCAGGCCATTCCATAATCTGGGAGAGATAGCCGAAAAGGCCCTCTGGGAGGTGGAAAAAAGCCTAGTTTTTAAAAGTTGTAACAAATTCCTCCCAGAGGACCTGAGTGCCTGGGGAGGATTATATGGAAGGAGGAGGTCCCGAAGATAGGTTGAGCCCAAGCCATTTAGGGCTTTAAAGGTGATAAACAACACCTTGTACTAGGCCCGAAAACTAATGGGCAGCCAGTTGAGTGATCTTAAGATCGGTGTTATATGGTCTCTTCTGGATGTACCTGAGACCAGTCTGGCTGCCATATTCTGTACTAGCTGAAGTTTCCAGACCAAGCACGAGGGTAGCCCCATGTAGAGTACATTACAGAAATCAAGATGGGAGGTTACCAGAGCATGTACCAAGGTCTCAAGATCCCTGACTTCCAGGAAAGGGAGCAGCTGGTGTATCACCTGAAGCTGATAACAGGCACTCCTGACTGTCGCATTTACCTGATTCATCATCTGGAGTGATGGGTCCAGGAGCACTCCCAGACTGCGAACATAGTCCTTGGAGGAGAGTGTGACTCCATCCAGGACTGGTGATTGTATCCCAATACCTGGGTTCGGGGCTGCTACCATGAGTACCTCCATTTTATTTGGGTTCAGCTTCAATTTGGTTTCCCTCATCCAGTCCATTACTGCCTTAAGACAATCATTAAGAGAAGAGATACCATCTGAAGTCAGAGCTGAAGACCAAGGCATGGAGAAATATATCTGGGTGTCATCAGCATACTGATAACACCCCGCCCCATGCCTCTGGATGATCTCTCCCAGTAGCTTCATATATATATTGAATAGCATCAGAGACAGGATGGCGCCCTGTGGGACACCATAATTAAACTCTTTCCTCACGGAGCAACTGTCCCCGAGCACCACCCTCTGGAATCTGCCCGAGAGGAAGGAACGGAACCACTCAGCGCAGTGCCTCCAATTCCTAGCCTTCTCAGGTGATCCAAGAGGATATCATGATCTATTGTGTCAAAGAGATCCAGTAGCACCAACAGGGTCACATTACCCCTGTCGATGCTTAGGCGAAGGTCATCAGCCAAGGCAACCATGGCAGTCTCAACTGCAAATTCCGCCCTAAAGCCAGTTTGAAATGGATCTAGATAATCGGTTTCTTCCAAGACAGCTTGGAGTTGGAGAGCAATCGCCCTCTCGATAACCTTGCTCAAAGAAGGTAGTAAGGAGACTGGCCTACAGTTCTTCATATCCAGAAGATCAAGGGAAGGTCTTTTTAGGAGTGGTCTAACCATCGCTTCCTTCAAACAAGATGGAACGTGACCTTCCCTAAGGGATGCATTGATGATGTCCCTGAGGAACATCCTCAAGGTATCACCCCCCTGGATGGCCAGCCACAAAGGGCAAGGGTCAAGAGGGCAGGTAATCTTCCTCACTCTACCAAGGAGCTTGTCCACATCATCAGTACTTACAGATTAAAATTGATCCTGTATAACCTCATCAGCAGAGTTACTCGACACCTCGTCAATCGAATCTGCTACAACCCCAGCGTCCAAGTTGGCTCTTATCTGAGAAATTTTATCTGCAAAGAAGTTGTTAAATGCCTCACAGCAGGCTGTTGCCATTGTCAAGGGTTAGTAATGAGTTCTGCACAGGTGGAACCTGTGTCATTTCCCTCACCACCCTAAACAGCTCTGGCGGGTGAGACTCTGCAGACGCAATACGTGCAGAAGAGAAAGATTTCCTTGTTTCATGTATTGCCTCTCTATAGGAATGAAGAAATTTCCTATGATGAGTCCTGTCAGACAAGAGCCGAGTTTTTCACCAGACGCACTCTAGTCATTGTCCAACCCCCTTCAACTTCCTACATTCTTCAGTATACCATGGATGATGATTAGAAGCGGTTTGGAGAGAATGCTTGGGAGCTATTGTGTCGATAGCCTTGGTAAGGTCGGTGTTCCAAGCATTGACCAAGACTTCGACAGAATTACCAGCATTACCAACCAATGAACCCTCTAAGGCTTTCTGGAATCCAATTGGTTCCATTAGCCTTTGAGGGCAGACCATTCTAATAGGTCCTTCACCCCCAACGGGATGGACAGTGGCTCTGAGTTTAGCCTTGATCAGGAAATGATCTGGTCATGACAATGTGGTGGTTTTAGTCCCCTCCACCCATGGATATCCCTGTTCCATACTAAAGACTACATCGAGGGTATGACCTGCACAATGAGTGGGCCCATCGACCAATTGGGATAGGCCCATGTTTGTCATGGACTCCATGAACTCCTGAGCTGCACCTGATAAATTTAACAAACTGGTCTCAAGTAGAATGTTCAAATTGGCCAGAACTAACAGTCTGGGCGACTCCAACAACTCCGAGACCAGTTGTGTCAGCTCGGTTAGGGAGTCTGTTAGACAGTGGGGTGGATGGTATGCTAACAGAATCCCTAGACTCTCCCTGGTCTTCAGGCTTAGCTGCATATACTCGAAGTGGACCGATTTCTGGACAGGTATCCTGGTCAAGGTAAGGTGATTTTTATGAACCAGAGCCACTCCAGCCCCTCGCCCACTTCCCCTAACCTACTCACTGACAGAGTACCTGGCTGGGAGGGCCTGTGCCCAAGTTATGGCGCTGTCCTCTCCCAGCCAGGTCTCAGTGAGGCAAGCCAGGTCAGCGTCCTCTTCCAAGAGAAGATCATGAATGGTGTGGGTCTTATTTTTTATCAACCTGGCATTGCAAAGGAGTAAGGTAAGGTTCTGCAGTATGGTTGGTGTGCTCTCCAATCCATTCCAGGGAACAGAGTGAACTGAAGGTGGAATAGCTTTTACACATCTATCTCTCCTTCCTTTGTAACAAACTTTCACTCTGTTCCTGCCATACTTTCCATTCCCCTGCACCACCTCAATCCTCGCTCCCAGATTATGCCCGGCCGCATATGCTTGTCCCTTATTCTGATGATCTTCCAGTTGTTAAGGCTTCTGGATGAGTCTCTCCCCTCACAGCCAAGATCCAGACGCTCAGCAGGCAGCAGTTTCTTAAAGCCTCTGGGTGGAGGAAGGAGGCATCCAGGGAGGTTGAAATGTCCTGCAACTGGATTTGGGGATTAGGAATTTTTTTATTGGAATAAGACCATTCTACTGGATTGGGGGTATTGCCACTTCTAATGTCTGATTTGTCTCCATTTAGCCTCTTGCATAGAGACTGCCTTGTTTGTCCAATGCAGAATGTAGAGGGGCATTGCTGGCATAAGGTGGCAGATATCACATTGGAGGAAGAACCAGGGAATGTACCTCTGATGTTGTGGGTGATATCATTGGCCCCTATAATATTGCTGTCAGAGTAATCATGAGATGGAGTTGGCATGTGGGTTTGTGGTAGGTTCCTCTCCCTCTGTTCTCCAGAAGGGAGCAGCAACGTAGTTACACCATTGTGCAAGCAGAGTGAACTGTGTGCCTGATGTGCACATGTCCCAAGTCACAAAGAGTTCTGATGCACAATGGTTCCAAAACACACATCCCAATGCACAATGGGAGATATAGGATGGGAGAGACCTGGCTGAACAAGACTACGTGCGAAAGGGATCTAGGAGTCCTAGTAGACCACAAATTGAACATGAGTCAACAGTGTGACGCGGCAGCTAAAAAGGCCAATGTGATTTTGGGCTGTATCAATAGAAGTATAGTATCTAGATCAAGGGAAGTAATAGTGCCACTCTATTCTGCTTTGGTCAGACCTCACTTAGAATACTGTGTCCAGTTCTGGGCACTACAATTCAAAAAGGATATTGACAAATTGGAGCATGTCCAGAGAAGGGCAACTAAAATGGTGAAAGGTCTGGAAACCATGCCTTATGAGGAGAGACTTAGGGAGCTGGGTATGTTTAGCCTGGAAAAAAGATGGTTAAGAGGCGATATGATAGCCCTGTTTGAGTATTTGAAGGGGTGTCACGCTGAGGATGGAGCAGGCTTGTTTTCTGCTGCTCCAGAGACTGGAACACGGAGCAATGGATGCAAGCTCCAGGAACAGAGATTCCACCTCAACATTAGGAAGAACTTTTTGACAGTAAGAGCTGTATGGCAGTGGAATGCACTCCCTCGGAGTGTGGTGGGGTCTCCTTCCTTGGAGGTCTTTAAACAGAGGCTGGATTGCCATCTGTCTGGGATGCTTTGATCAAGATTTCCTGCGTGACAGGGGGTTGGACTGGATGGCCCTCGTGGTCTCTTCCAACTCTACAATTCTATGATTCTATGATTCTATGATCTTACATGGTGCCTCATTGTGCCTCATTGCAATTCAGTAGCATGTTGGTGCATCAGTTCAGCTCTTCCATTAAAATACTTACACAGTGCAGGCTCTGATGAAGGATTTCAGCCCTTATAATTATGGTGTTGGATTGGTTGCGATGTGAACTTCTAGCTGTATAGTCAGACCCCCATATCCATGGGGGCTTGGTTCCCAGGCTTACCATGGATACCAGAAATCATGGATAAGAGCAAACCCTATTGAAATAAAGGACTTCTGGTAAAAAAAAAAACAAAAAAAAACATACCATAGTGTTTCATTGGAGGACCAAGAAGATGCCCACTTAGCATTTCCCAGTGTGACTCCATGGTATGTGTCCCCAATTTTGTGTCCCACAGATAACTGAAACCGGAGATATTGGTTTTGAGGATATGGGGGTCTGACTGTATCTGTTTTAACTTTTGTAACCCACCTGGAGTCCCAGGGCTGGGGAAAAGGTAGAATATGAATGATGATGGTGGTGGTGGTGATAAAGGCATGCTCATTTCCCAGCAAAGCAATAGATAATTTATTTCTTATTTATTTATTTAACCACAAGTGGTGTGTTTAACCTGAGCTTCCACACTCCACTGGTTCTTCCTAAAGATGGCCACCTCAACCTCTCCTTGTTTGCCGCCTTCTTGACCCACATCCTGAACTAATATGTTTTTTACTTTAGGTCTCTCCTGGTCAGACCAGATGTGTGGAATTCACAGCCTTGTGAAGAAACCAGATTTCTCTGGCCTCTAATATCCCTCCTTGCCAAGGGTTATAAAATGAAGTAATGGGTCCTCCATTTCTTCTCTCTCTCTGTTTCCTCCCACAGAACTGGGGATGGAATGTTGTTTGGAATTAAAGGGAGAAATAGTTTCATTTTAAGAGCTGTTTCTTCTCCAAACAGATTGCTGAGCTACTGGAAACCATTCAGTGTTAATCAAGTCACGGAGGGCTTATCTGCACCAGCCAGAATATTCCACATTCCAGCCAGAGGATTCCAATCCTGGTCCTTCTTCTGAGGCCAGGATAAGGTGCCAGGCCATGGTCACATGGCTGGGCACCTCACTGTGACCTCATCAGACATGGCACATGCGATCCAGCTGGGAAATGGCTGTGCCAGGCATCAGGTGGGCCATGCATGTGGACCCCCACCCGATTGCAGTAGCAGAACTCATTGTTTCATCTGGGAAAACTGCAGCAAACAGTGAGGTTTTTAACACATGTCTACTCCATTTTAAGCAGTATTTGCCCAGATTCTTGTCAGAACTGCCCAGACATCATCTGGACTCTGGACAGTTCTGACTAGAAATGGAGCAAAAACCCTGCATCGTCCAGACTTCTGGGTGATGCCGTTTCATTTGGCCCATCTAAACAAGGCCTGAGATAACTCATCAGGGTGA
Source organism: Gambelia wislizenii (assembly GCA_030847615.1). NCBI lineage: Eukaryota > Metazoa > Chordata > Lepidosauria > Squamata > Crotaphytidae > Gambelia > Gambelia wislizenii. Next base: position 493,156,405 of record JAUMIR010000001.1, on the reverse strand, counting down.
ACCCTCCCCACACACACACATACAATCAAAGCATTCCTGGCAGATGGCCAGACAGCCTCTGTTTAAAAACCTCCAGAGATGGAGACTCCTTCTTTGGATTCTCCTTCTCTCCTGAGAAGGCCCTCTCCTTTATTCCCACCAGATGAGCCTGAGAAGGTGGTGGAACAGAGAAAGAAGGGCTTCTTCGGCCAATCTTAAAGCTCTCCTGGGCTCATAGAGGGAGATGTGGTTCTCCAAATAACCATATAGGGCTTTATAGGTCAAAACCAGCACTTTGCTTTGTGCCCAGAAATGCACTGGCCGCCAATGGAGCTGTTGCAACAAGGGAGTTGTGTGCTCTTTTTAGCCAGCCCCAATTCACAACCTGGCTGCTGCTCTTTAGACCAGCTGAGGTTTCTCAGCACTTTCAAAAGCAGCCCCATGTAGGGCACATTACAGTACAGTAATCCAAATGGGATGTAACCAAGGCATGTACCACCATGGCCAGATCCAACTTCTCCAGGAACGGGTGCAGTTAGTACACTAGCTTTAACTGTGCAAAAGCACTCCTGGTCACTGCTGAAATCTGGGCCTCCAGGCCTCCAAATAATCTGGTTTCAAAGCATTCAGTGGTTTCTACTTGGGTTTAGCAAATTGTGGCCATCCAAGTGATGCTGGACTGCACCTGCCAACAGCCCTAGCCTGCCTAGGCAATGGTGGTTAATGGTATGTATGAATTGGTGTCTAACAACATCCAGAGGGGTACAAGTATCTCACCCCTGATTTAAACAGTAGTATCAACACTTTAAATTGAGTTTGGAAGCAAATGACAGGGACATGACAAGGGGACAGAAGCAGTGCGCTAATCCTAGCTGTGCCCCTAGGCGATGGAGCCCCCTAGGTGGGGGAACTGGTGGGGGAGAGCATACCCCTCACTACTGAGCACTACAAAAATTTATTTCCATCTTTTTTCTTCTTTTCTGATTAGCTGGCACAACAAAGATTTCAGACAAGAAAATCAGAATTGTGGCTCTAGCCCCTTGCAATCATGACTTGTATCTGCTGAACTAGGAACGTTGGCTGTGATTCTGGCATGCTGTGGAAAATGCTGCTGGTGATATATAAGCAAGCACGCTTGCTCTATTTGGCAGACATTGTGTGAAAGTTTTGCCACCAAAAAAAAAAAAACCCTTCACGCGGTTACAGACCCAGCCAAAATATTCAAAAGGAAGTTTTTCCAGCTGCTTCAGCCAAGACATACAGGTGGATATAACAGAAAGCATCCACTGAAAAGATCCTTTTACAAACCTTGACATTCTAACAATGTTCTTGAAGGGATGCGACACAGAATGAAGGCCCTATATAAGCATCTGTAGGCTGAGTCAAGCAAGAGATGTATTGATCAGTCGATCGATTGATTCATTGATTGCCATGTGTGTGTATATATGCCTTCCAGTCACCTGTCAACTTAGGGTGACCCTTCAAATTTCATAGGGCTTCTTAGGCAAGGCATCTTCAGAGGTGCTTTTGCCTATAGCACCTGGTATTTGTTGTACTAACTAGGTACATCCAAGTACTAACTAGGGCTGACCATGCTTAACTTCCTAGATCAGATGGGATCTGGTGCCTTAGGGTATTTTGGCCCATGCATTGATTGATTGTCATCCCAACAATGGCACTACCTTTCTGTGGTGGTGGGATTGCATGCCCTGTGAGGCAAGAGGCTGTGCTGAAGATAGGGGTACTGCTGGTAGGGTCTCCCGTATCAGACAGGCTTTTGCTGAGGAGCCAGACTAAATGTGCCAAAACCATTACTAGACAGCAGCAGCAGTGAAGGATGACACTGGCTGAGGATCTCTCAGAAACAACGGCAGTGGGACCATAGCTAACACTTGTTAGTAATGTGCAAAAGAAGGCACGGTAAACCTCCTTTTGAAGATCTTTTACCATAGAAACCCTTTAGATTGAGACAATCTAAAATGAAACAAGAGTGCCAGAAGATGAAACTCCCAGGTCAGATAGCACTCAATGAGCTACTGGGATACAGCAGAGGACAACTACGAGTAAACTGTGACTAAGGATGCCACTGGACTCAAGCCAAAAGGACATCCTGCTCTTGATGTGATCAGGGGTAAAAAGAAAGTCCAAAGCAGCACAACACATAGTATAGGAATATGGGATGTGAGGTGCATGAATCAGGGGAAGCTAGACATTGCAAAACAAGAAATGGAACGTATCAACATTGCACAAATTGGGATGAGTGAACAAAAGTGGACAGGAATGGGACATGCTGAGTCAGATAATTACACAGTGTTTTACTCAGGAAATGAAAATGTAAGAAGAAATGGGGTGGGATTTATAGTGAGGAGAGATGTAGCAAGAGTAGTCAAAGGATATAATGCAAAGTCTGCCAAATCATAGAATCATAGAGTTGGAAGAGACCTCAAGGACCATCCAATCCAACCCCCTGCCCTCCAGGAATACACAATCAAAGCATGCCTGACGGATGGCCATCCAGCCTCTGTTTAAAAAACCCCAAAGAAGGAGACTCCACCACACTCAAGACAGTGCAATCCACTGTCAAACAGCTCTTACTGTCAGGAAGGTGTTCCTAATGTTTAGGTGGAATCTCTTTTCCTGTAGTTTGAATCCATTGCTCCATGTCTTAGTCTCTGGAGCAGCAGAAAAATAGCTTGCTCCATCCTCAACATGATATCCCTTCAAATAATTAAATAAACATGGCTAGCATGTCACCTGTTAACCTTAACTTTTAGCAATTAGCTAACACACATTGTAAACTGCTTAAGAGTGCCTAGTATGCTATAAAAGTGGTGTAGATGTGTAAGTGCTATTGCTAAACAATCTGTAAACTTCTCTGTAAACACTCTAATAAATAGATAGATAGATAGATAGATAAGAAAATAAATAAATAAATAAGCTTCTCCGGGCTAAACATACCCAGCTCTCTAAGCCACTCCTCATAGGCCATGGCTTCCAGACCTTTCATCATTTTGATTGCCCTCCTCAGGACACATTCCAGCTTGTCAATATCCTTCCTGAATTGCGGTGACCAGAACTGGACACCATATTCCAGGTGAAGTCTGACCAAAGCAGAATAGAGTGGCACTATTACTTCCCTTGATCTAGACACTATTCCTATTGATGCAGCCTAGAACCACATTGGGTTTTTTAGCTACCATTAAATCTCTACTCATTACACCAATAAATTAATCCCACTCTTGTGTAATATGTTACTTTTCAAATGTGATTTCATTCCACCTTTCTTATTAAAAAGTAACTGTGTTACGTGCAACTCAGTTACTTCCAAACACTGTTCATGAGTCATTTGCATTTTTACTCCCATATCCCTTTTTGCCTTTGCCCTGACTTTACCCTTTCCTTCTCTCTTGCAAATCCCCATGGATGGAAAAGCAGTTGCCACTCAAGGCATCATCCTGCCTGGTTTGGCTCCTTTCATGGGTGCCCTTTACTGTGGCAACTGCTGGACTGAATCTTTGCAGCTCAGGTTCTGCACCTGGAGGTGAAATGCCACAGTAGGTTGGATCAAAGATTTCCTTTGCAAATCTGCAAATGGCTTCTGGGACCATGCAAACCTCACTTTGTTGGAGTTTATACAATTGGCTAAGCCTGGGTGGCATCATTGCAGGCTGCCGGCAGCTGAGAGAGTAATATTTGAATGTTGTTGTACGTAATCCCTGCAGATAAAGAAATAACATTTCCTAGAGAAAGCTGAGCCCTTTCCCCTGGCAGGGTATTTTTTTTCTCCATGTGCAGTGAGGGATTTATTTTTAAAATGCAAAATCTGTTTATAGATATACTTCAGGAGTAATTTTAAATAATACAAATTAAATACAGAGAGAGAGAGAGAGAGAGAGAGAGAGAGAGAGAGAGAGAGAGAGAAAGAGAAAGAGAAAGAGAGAGAGAGAGAGAGAGAGAGAGAAGGAATGAGACGGATATAGATAAAGATACATAGACAGATTAGATAGAGGACAGACACAGATATGGATAGATAAGACTGGTGACATAGATATGGGTATTTATTTATTTATTTATTTTATATGCTGCCTTTCTCCCAGAATGGGACCCAAAGTGGCTCACAACACATAAAATACAAGATACAATTAAAAATGTGACAATTGAAAGTTAAAAAGCATGACAATTTAAAATTATAAAAAACATATGAAAGTTAAAATAACAATAGAAAACACCCCTGTAAAAGCCTCCAAGCCCACAGCTACAAATTAAATGCCTGCTGGAATAAAAAGGTCTTTGCATGCCTACAAAAGGAAAGCAGGGATGAGACCAGCCTATTCTCCCATGGAAGGGTGTTCCAGATGGTGGGAGCAACCACCAAGAAGGCTTTCTCTCGTGTCCTCACCAAGTGATTCTGTGATGATGGCAGGACCAAGAGAAAGCCTCTTCCTGATGACCTTAGGGCTCTGGCAAGTTTGTATCTTTTAGATCGTTTGCACCCAAGCCGTATAGGTCTTAATAGGCCATGACCAGCATAATTTCTCCTTGCAAAGTGGCTGGACATTTTTATCCAGAGTGGAATGGCCATATTCAGTTCAAGGTTGCAGAAGTGATGTTGTGTGCATGATGCTATTGTGCTTGGTTGCACATTGAACATTTTGCATGGATGTGCATGGAAGCATGTGGTATTTCAAATTAGTATGGATGGGGTATTACATCCTTGCCCCAACTGCCTCTTTCTGGCCCTAAATTCAAACTTGCTTGTTCACCCATAAGTCCCTCTCCAAACTACAAAACACAGGGGCTTGTCTAGATGAGAAGATATAATGCTGATTCCTATGCATAACTGCAAATTCACAGCAGCGTTCATTAGTCTCCACAGTCTTTTGGCCAAATTGATAGTACAGTATCTGAAACTATCCACATTTGAAGCACATGTGCCTGTGGATCAAGATGGTGGTCGAGTAAATTAGTGTGCTATTTTTCCCCACACATTGTTGCCACTGCACAGTAAAAAAAAAAAAAAATTAACTTTAAAGCAAAGGTGCGCAAGTGTGACCTTCTGCTTTAAAAAATTATTTGGTTGCCTCGGAGCAGCAAAAAAAGCATATGGTCAGCAACATGAAAATCCAAAATGGCACTTCTGGCAGCTACCTTGCCAGCAAGCCCATCTCCCATGCACATCCAACCAATCAGCTTTCCATATCCGCCCTCATTGTGAATGCGCAGAGTCGAAATCAATTGTCCGAATGAGCAGTAACATGCATTCCCACACATTATTTTAAAAACTTCAAGAAAAGCTGGGAACGCTTTTCCCACATACTCTTTGGTGTTACTCCTTCCACATACTGCAAATCTCATACCGATTTTGTTGGGGGGAAAGTTTTCCCCTCGAATTCTATGAGGAGTATTTTCACCATCTAGATAACCTGCAGGATTCCATAGGATGCAGGCATGGCTGTTAAGGCAGAATGGTGGTGTATAATACAAAAGGGCCCTAACAGGATAATTTCACTTCCCTGCCAAACCTCCAAAGAAATGCTCCTCTACCTCACCCCAAATCTGCTGCTTTCAGACAGAGAACCATTTCAATTCAATCTGCATAGGCTGAAAACCTCAATCTGCAGAGGCTGAAAACCACTTCAGCTTCTTCAGGTTTCTGACCATCTCTAGGAAGATAGATTACTCATAGGATCAAGGAATCATAGAATTGGAAGAGACCACAAGGGCCATCTAGTCCAACCCCTGCCATGCAAGAATAAACAATCAAAGCATTCCCAACAGATGGCCTTCTAGCCTCTGCTTAAAAACTTCCAAAGGAGACTCCACCACACTCCCAGGCAGCAGCTTATTCCACTGTCCAACATCGCTTACCATCAGAAAGTTCTTCCTAATGTTGATGTAGAATCTCTTTTTCTATCATAGTATTTTTTATTTTAAAAAATCCAAGCTCTGGATAGTAGTGGGCTTATAGAATTACAGAGCTGGAAAAGACCACAAGGGCCATCCAGTCCAACCTCATTCTGGCATGCCAGAATACACAAGCAAAGCACTCCCAACAGATGGCCATCTGGCCTCTGTTTAAAAACCTCCAAAGAAGGAGACTCCACCACACTCCCAGGCAGTGCCTTCCACTTCCGAACAGCTCTAACTGTCAGGAAGTTCTTCCTAATGTTTAGGTGGACTCTCTTTTCCTGTAGTTTGAACCCATTGCTCCATGTCCTAGCACTTTTTCAGACAAACCTAAAATCCAGAAGAAGCTGTCAGGAGAGGAACGCAGCTGCTCCACGGCAGGGGGCAGTTTCTGACGACGCCGTCCCTCTCACATTACCCTCCGTGTTCCTTCTGTGTTGCATGGAAGGAAAAGGCGCCACCTTTTATTCACGGAGGTTCTTCATGAGCAACACGGAAGGAACACGGGGGTAATGCGAGAGGGACAGCATCGTCAGAATCTGCCCCCTGCCGCAGAGCAGCTGCGTTCCTCTCCCGACGGCTTCTTCTGGATTTTAGGTTCATCTGAAAAAGTCCATTGTCTCTGGAGCAGCAGAAAACAAGCTTGCTCCATCCTCAGTATTACATCCCTTCAAATAGTTAAATATGGCTATCATGTCCCCTCTTAACTTTCTCTTCTCCAGGCTAAACATGCTCGGTTCCATAAGACGTTCCTCACAGGGCATGGCTTCCAGACCTCTGATCATTTTGGTTGCCTTCCTCTGGACAAGTTCCAGCTTGTCAATATCAATTGTGGTGCTCAGAAATTAACACAGTATTCCAGGTGAGGTCTGACCAAAGTAGATTTCCCTGAGTGATTTCACCTATTTCGGAGAATAGGTTTTGGGGAATCAGTTTGACCTATGTGGGGGGATAGGTTTCCCCAACTTAAAACTGGAGAGGACTCCTATCCCTTTAATGGCTGCATAGAAGAGGGAATTTCAGCAAGTCTTGCTTGTTAGTTGGTTGTGCTTCTTACCTGCACAATCATTAGCGGTACAGAAGCTGTTTCCAGTTTTCAACCAGGCAACTCTCATTAGAATCACAGGTTCTGAAGAGATCTTAAGGGTCATCTAGTCCAACCTCCTGCCATGCAGCAATCCATAGTCAAAACACCCCTGAGAGATGGCCATCCAACTCTGTTTAAAGACCTCCAATGAAGGAGAGTCTACCATCTTCTAAGGCAGACTGTTTATACTACCACAGTGTTTTTACCACCAGGAGGTTCTTCCTAATGTTTCAGTGGAATCGCTTTTCTCCTCATTTGAAACCACTGGTTCATATTCTAGTCTCTGGAGTGATGGAAAACAAGCTGACTCCATTTTCTACATGTCATCCATTCAGATATTTAAAGATGGCTATCAAGTCACCTCTCATTCTTCTCTTTTCCAAGCTAAACATTCCCAGCTCCCTTGGTCATCCTTCTCTGGACCCGTTCCAGCCAGTCAACATCCTTCTTGAACTGTTGTGCTCAGAACTGGACACAGGGTTCCAGGCGAGGTCTGACCAAGGGTCCCTCATGTCAACTTCCAGCTTTCTCCAAGCTAAACATCTCCAGCCCCCTAAGGTGCTCCTCATCAGGTTTGATTCCAGACCTAGCAGAATGTGGTTGGGCCACTACTACCTTAAGACAAGACCAAGGGACATCTGTAATAAAAAAAAAAAAACAAGAATGGCAACTGTGTACCTCAGAACTCTTTTTCAGTTGGTTAGATGGCAGACATCTGTCAGCTCTCTGGGTTCTTTTATATATTTTTCTTCTTTCATAGAAAGCCATACCACAAAAGCAATAAATGTCCCTCTAAGCTCCCAGCTGCAGGCATGACTGAATGAACTCATCCTCCTTTTTTTCTTTTTCTTTTTGCAACAGGCATACTTAACTGAAACCAGATTTTGAACGGCAAAACAGTGCCAAACTCACTGCCAAAGCGAGGACGCTGCACACCTGTGTTTGCACATTCCCCCTGCAGAGACCTCCCTCCCACCCCATTGCACCACCTTCTGCAATTTGCCAAAGTGTTTCTTTTCAGAACCATTCCCCCCCTCCTGTGAGCCAGCTGCAAAAAGCTATTTTGCACTCGTTGTTAACCATTCCACCACTGTAGCACGCCTGAAACACCACTGAGAAAATATCAGTAGCAATGATGTAAAGGCACCATCCACAAGATCTTAAAATAACAATAGGGTAAGTGAATCGAGCTTTGCATTTTCTCACACAACATAGACACTTCTTGCTTGCTGCCTAACTGTTGGGAAAAGTTGCTTGCTTGGGACTACAACTCCCAGATTCCTTTAGCCAGCATGGTTGGGGGATTCTGGGCATTGTCATCTCCAAATGTATCTTTTCAAGTCTCCTCCTACTTGAAACCCCAAAGGTGGGCTCGGAAGGGGATGAAGGGAAGGGAAATGTAATTCCACAGCCAGAGCTGGCCCCATATTGTTTTGAGGCTGGTGGGCAATCCTTCTATTGATAGCATCAGAAGAGGGCACTTGATGGTGGCAGGAGGCACTGGCACCACCAGGGCTAAGTGGCAGTGTCAGGGCAAGATGACCTCCAAGGGTCGAGATGCACACCTTCCAACATTTCACAGAACATAGAATCATAGAGTTGGAAGAGACCACAAGAGCCATCTAGTCCAACCCCTTGCTGTGCAGGAATACCCAATCAAAGCACTCCCAACAGATGGCCATCTAGCCTCTGTTTAAAAATCTCCACAGAAGAAGACTTCACCACACTCCAAGGCAGCACATTCCACTGCCCAACAGCTCTTACTGTCAGGAAGTTCTTCTTAATGTTTAGACGGAATCTCTTTTCCTGTAGTTGGAGTTCACTGCTCCATGTCCTAGTCTCTGGAGCAGCAGAAAACAAGCTTACTCCATCCGCAGTATGACAACTCTTCAAATATTTAAACATTGCTATCATGTCCCCTCTTAACCTTCTTTTCTCCAGGCTAAACATACCCAGCTCCCTAAGCCACTCCTCATAAGGCATGGCTTCTAGACCTCCCACCATTTTGGTCACCTGTCCAGAAAGCAACTAGTTATCAGAAAAGTATAAACAGCACTGGACTGACTATGTGACGAATGTTTCTGTCCTTGAGCAAGCAGGGATCACCAGCATTATTAATAATAATAATAATAATAATAATATTTTATTTATATCCCGCCCCTCTGCAACGCAATCAGGGCGGCTTACAATATAAAAACCCCATACTCACAATACCCTAGCCCACCCACCCCTTAAAATAATATTAAATTACAAAGGATTAAAAACATGCATTAATTAAAATATATATAAATTAGAAGAAAAAAAATTTAAAACATACAATCATAGCTTAGAAAGGGTAGCTGAGTCTTGGGCCGGGATAATTATTCAGGAAAGGCCTGCCGGAAAAGATCCGTCTTGACAGCTTTTTTAAAGCTGTCTAAGGTGGTAATAAGATGGATCTTGTCCGGCAGGCCATTCCATAATCTGGGAGCAGCAGCAGAGAAGGCCCTCTGGGAGGTCACCGACAGCCTTGTTTTCATAGGCTGCAACAGATTCCTCCCAGAGGACCGAAGTGTGCGGGGAGGGTCGTACAGAAGGAGGCGGTCCCGGAGGTAAGTTGGACCCAAGCCTAGGCCATTGAGGCCATGATATTGAGAACACAGCTGCGATGGGCAGGGCACGTTTCTAGGATGGAGGACCATTGCCTCCCAAAAATACTACTCTACGGTGAACTTGCCATGGGTCAGCGTAAGAAGGGCGCTCCAAAAAAGCGATACAAGGACTCCCTGAAACAACATCTCAGGCTCGGCAAAATTGATCACCAGCAACGGTCCGCCCTGGCCTCACATCAGGAGGCATGGAGATGCACTATCCACAATGCTGTAGCCTTATTTGAGAACTCACGCCAAACAAGTCTTGAAGAGAAACGACAACGCAGAAAGAATCACAACCCAGAAACATCACCCAAGGAGACCTTCTGTTGTGCTTTCTGCAACCAGACTTGTTTATCTTGGATTGGCCTTTTTAGTCATCAGCGCGCTTGAAGAAAGTGCGGGATGAGTCCTTCCTGAATCTTCATTTGCGAAGAAAAGCCAGAGAGAGATAGAGATAAACAACACTAGTCTGGGAAGGGAATCAACTATTAATTAGCTCACAGGAATGCAAACACAGTCAAAGATTTAGTCCAGTAACACAGTCCAAAAGGTCAGAAGCTTACAGCAGTCAGTCAGAGTGGGTCCAAAACAGTCTGTGGATCAACAGGAGCAGGCAGCAGAGTAGTCAGGGACAGTCCAAGGTCTAAGTACAAGTCAAGGTAACAGAAGTCAAGATAACAGGAATCCAGGCACTGAAGTCAGCAGTAAGCTTTCACCAGGAAGATCAATTGATCTCTGACAAAGCCTCCATCGCCTTTCCCAGCATATATAAAGCAATTAAAATTTTGTCAGGCATTTCTTAATGAGCAGATTTTTCTCATGAAGTCTCAGAGATTTCCTTCGAGCTTCCTTTTGAGCTCACTGCCAGGTATACGATGGTGGAGGTAAGTCCCTCTCTTCTTCGTCGTCCTTATCTGAATTGGCAGGACTCTCTGCTGGGACTTATGTCAACCCACTTGGACCAGGCTCTTCCTCTGCTTGAGCCTCTAGGTTGGCAGGGTTCCCTGCTGGCACAGGTGTGGATAAACCTGTTCCAGGGTCCCTAGGGCCATTCAGTGCCATGTCCTCCTCCTCCTCTGCCTCTACTGCTTCATCAGGCTCGCGGGGCATGACATCACCCTCCTCTGGACAAGTTCCAGCTTATCAATATCCTTCTTCAGTTGTGGTGCCCAGAATTGGACACAATATTCCAGGTGAGGTCTGACCAAAGCAGAATAGAGTGGCACTATTACTTACTTATTTATTTAGGTATTTATACCCTGCTCTTCAGTCACAAAGGCTCTCGGAGTGGCTTACAAATTGTTTTAAGCAATAGCAATTTACACATCTACACTGCAATAAGTGCTATCCAATGTGTGTTAGCTAATTACTATTACTCCTTTGTGTCCAGGAAAGCAGCCAACCTAATGGCTGATAAGAATGATACACACAAAATGCAAGGCTTTGCAGCAACATGAAAATAATTCTGAAGTACAGTACCAGTCCAATGTCCAATAGCAAAACCATGGGGCAAGCCAAAGGTCCAGGAGTCCAGAAAGCAAGTCAGCAAGTCCAGTCCAGGGTCAAGAGTTCCAGAAAGCAGGTCAGCAAGTCCAGTCCAAGGTCAAGAGTTCCAGATCAATCCGAGGTCTAGGAGGCAAAGTTTCAGGCAACAAGGGAGTCAGAGTCAGACGCTTTCATCAGGGAATGCAGATAAACTCTGACGAAGAAGCTCAGCATCTCACAGCTGTTTATATTGGCCCAGCTCCTAATCACAGCTGTTTGGTAATTGCTGAGCATTTCTCATATAATCTCCGGGATCGCCAGAGGCACGCCCTTTCTGTCCTTCTCTGGCTGAAGGTAGGTACCTCCTTGTCCTGCTCCTCTATGTCTCCCAGGCCTGGAACCTCTGCTGGGAGGAGGCTATGCTGCTGAGTCATAGGCTCTGCTGTGATTAGCATAGCAGAGCTAGGTTCTGGCTCAGCCAGCTCTGCTGGAGCTGGCAGAGCAAAGCTAGGGCCTGGTTCAGACTGCTCGTCCTCCAAGTCCTCCAAGTCCTCAACCTGGCTGGCCATGATATCTTGATCTGGACACTATACTCCTACTGATGAAGCCTAGAATTGCTTTTTTAGCTGCTGTGTCACACTGCTGTGTCAAAAATGTTGTGTATTGTGATTTCCTGAGCGGCAGGGGGTTGGACTGGATGGCCCTTGTGGTCACTTCCAACTCTACAGTTCTATGATTCTATGATTCTATGATTCTAACTGTGCCACAAATACAGGTTGAGTACCGGGGGGGGGGGTGTACTTGTGGACATTTTAAAAGCAGCCAAAAAAGTGAGATGACCAAGGATTAATCAGGACTGTCCCTGACCAATAGAGACAAGTTGGAGAGTATGAGGATTTGGTAAATTGCCTAGACTGCCTTGCTTTGTCCCACATCTCCTTGCTCCCTTGTTGCTTTTCTTCAGAGTGCAGTAAGGCCCTTAGTCTGTTGCACTAAAAAACAACCACAAATCTTGTGGCAGCTTAAAAACTGACAAGTTGTATTTTCCATACATTTTCACAGACTGGAGCCCACTTCATCAGATATAACGGAAACACTGAGTTGCAGTCCATAAAAAATTATGTCAAATAAAACTTATTAGCCTTTAAGAAACCACAAGACTCTGGCTGCAACTGCACTGCAGGAATAAACCAGTTTGACACCACTTTAACTGCCACCATGGCTCAATGCTATGGAATCCTGGGGTTTGTAGTTTGTTGTGGCACCAGACCTCTCTGACAGAGAAGGCTAAATATCTCACAAAACTACAAATCCCAGAATTCCATGGCATTGAGCCATGGCAGCTTAAGCAGTGTCAAACTGGATTATTCCCACAGTGCAGATGCAGCCTTTGTTGTGAATTAAAGGCATATTTCTTTGTTTTCTCAAGCTACTTCATTTCTGGTGTGTTCTATTATATTGGGCAGGATGTAAAGAAGTGACAAGGTCTCAGGGTATCGAAAAGGCAATTTCAATCTTCCAAATAGCCCAACACATTTTGGCCTGGTAATATTTCATGGCCTTTGCAGGGGAAGCCCCAGAAGAAAGCAATTAAATATTACTAGGCCAAAATGTGTTGGGCTATTTGGAAGCAAAAAAAATGTCTCTTCTTCACATCCCTGCTATTGGGTGTTACCATCCTTGTTGCTTTCAGTTTTATTATGTTACCGTAATAAGGAATTAAAAAGAAAATATTATAATATCCTTTCCATTTAAAAACTGAGTGGTAAGTGATCATCCAAGAAACAAAAATACCTCTTACATTTTCTTCCACTCTCTGTATGGTGTCTATATTGAGGGTCTGGCAGAATGTAACTATATACAAGTTAATTAAAAAGCTGGTGATTAATCAAACAACATTCTTCGTAAGACCTCACCCTCCTTACCCTTTCTCCAACACACACAAGCACATGCATAGCAGCAAATTTTAAACATAATAAGAAAAATCAATCGGCACCCCAAGGTGTTTACACATTCTCAAATTTGCAGAATCCCCCAAAGGAATAGTGTGCTGAAAACCACCGTCCCAGTTCAGTTCACCATCACATTTCCAAAAGATCTCCAGCCTCCTTTTAAATATTCTATGTTGGCTGTTTCTTGGCCCATACAGTGCAGGGGGCATATGTAATTTTCTCGCATAAATACTGTATCATGGGATTTGTATTCTTCACTCAACATAAACAGCTGCAGCCCTGCATAGCACTATGAAAACAGAGAATATTTTCTAGGTAAAACATTACAGCAGACTCCACAAATTGAAGACAAAGTGACCAGTCTCTTCTTAGCACTCTAGAACAGAAACAGAAGATGCAATGCAGTACTGCAGTCAAAGTTTTGTGACCGAGGGGTTGTCTAAACAAGAAGATATAATGCTAATTGCTGTGCATTAACACAAATTTGCAGCAGTGTTCATTTGTCTCCATGGTCCTTTGGCAAAATTGAATATATGCGAAGCTATCCGCATTTGAAGTGCACACACAGCCATGCCTGTGAATCAAGATGATGGACGAGTAAATTACAAGATCTGTCTATTAAATAACAAGACTGTGTTTCTACCTTTCATACAAATCAGGGAGAACTGATTGTGAACACTTGAGTGATGACCCTGAACATGTCTGGACTTGCACAACAAACATCAACACTTTCCGCCATTCAGTTAATTGTCAGTTGTTGTTTAAAGCAGCTATGTTGTCAGTTGTGTTCAGGAAAAATGCTACCGTAAGTTTAAAAGTCAAGCAATGTGACATTCTGCAGCAACATGAACTGGATCCAAACCTTTTCCAAAAAACCATCACTTGTGATGAAACCTGGATCTTCCAATATGATCATGGTACAAAAAAACAATCAATGCGCTGGAAAACACCATCATCACCAAGAATGAAAGAAGCATCTCAAAGCAAGCCCACATTCAAAGCCATGCTCATTGGGTTGTGGGTTTTTTACATCAAGGGCATAATTTTGGCAGAACAGTAAACCAGCATTATTATAAGGAAGTTTTGACAATGCTGAGAGAAAGAGTTGGGGGGGGAGGCCAGAACTGTGGGGAAAAGGTTTCATTCTTCATCAAGACAATGTGCCTGCTTGCACATCACTTTCTGTGAAGCAGTTTTTGGCCGATAAATGCATTACTACACTTGAACATCCTCCATATTCACCAGATTTGGCACCATGAAACATTTTTCTTTTGCCTAAAGTCAAATCGGTGCTTAAAGGAACATGTTTTGAGTCAATTGATGCAGTAAAAAAGAAAATGGCAGATGCGTTGAAACAGCTGACAGAAACTGATCTGCTCCATGCCTTCGACCAGTGGAAAACAAGACTGCATCGGTGTGTGAGTGTAAATGGGGAGTATATTGACAGGGACAAGCGTTAAAACTGTAATACATATAAATAAAGATGAGTTAATGTATCAGTCTCTTTATTTAATAGACAGACCTTATACAATGTGTTAGTATTCTCCACACGTTCCCGCCGCTGCACAGTATTTTTCTTTAATCTGTAAAGCAAAGGTACACAAGTGTGGCCTTCTGCTTAATAAGCTGTTTGGTTGCCTCGGCACAGCAAAAAAGCACACGATTGATAATGTGAAACTCCAAAATGGCACTTCCAGTCACTTTCTTGCCAGGAAGCCCACCCCCCAACCACATCCATCCAATCTGCTCTCCAGTTCCACCCTTGCTGAGAATGCTCAGCATCACAAACTGGATGTCCAGACATGCAATCATACGCAAGCCTGCGCATTATTCGAAAAACCTTGGGGAAAACCACAAAGGCTTTTCCCATGCAGCAGATGGAGTTTTTTGCTCCTCTCCTTCCAAATACCACAAATCTCATTCATGGCATGTTGGGACAAAAGGTACTCTCCTCAAATTCTATGAGGAGTATTTTCATGGTATAGAGAAGCCCCTAGAGTTACAGATACACAACTGTTCTGTGTTCAGTAAGGACTTTATCAGACCCCCACCAGACCTTACCTTGAGCAGTGTGACAGCACTAATGGAGCAGGAACAGAGCTCCATTTACTTTCTGGTTTCAGATCATGGTGATTCTCATGAGAAGACATGAGCACGGGTAATTTCAAAAATATATTTTAAAAACCATAAAAAGCACACAGAAGCACAGAAACACACCTCACAAAGTCCCAAGTAAACTGGGGAGGTTCATAAAAAGAGCATCCCCTACTTGGCTGTCACGATCTCACCCAGAAGTGTTCTGCCATTTACAATACACGAGGTTTCAAAAAAACATCAGGGAAGATCTTGGAGGCCCCGTGGTCGCTTTGGCAGGGGAGGGGGAGGGCAATCATTATTCGCTGAATTTTCACATTCGTGGGGGTCTGGGGAACCTACCCCCACAAATGTGAAGGGACGACTGTACTGTGCTGGAAAAGCCTTTTCAGCTTTTCCCATGTTTTTTTTAAAAAAACTCCAAAGGAAATACGCATTCCCATTCATTGGGACAACCATTTCACTTTGATGCACAGGGCCAGTTTAAGGGCCCTGCAGCACCTTCAGCCACGGGGGGGGGGGTCATTGTGGGGGGGGCATCATAACCCTCTACCTGCAAGAACATTATTAGTAATAATCTGAATATCCTGTACTGTGAATAGGTTAGGTTACATTAGGTTACATTGACCTGAAATAAACTTATGGGGCCCACAAAATGAAGCATTGCAGGAGCCCCCAAATTCCTTAAACCAGCCCTGTTGATGCACATTCCCGATAAGAGTGGAAGTAGAAAGCTGATTGGTCAGATGTGCACAAAGGACCAAGCTTGCTGGCAAGGCAAGTGCTCCGAATCACCATGTTGGATTTTCACTGTAGCGGTCTTTTACTGAGGCAAGAAAAAACCTTCTTTTTCTGTTTATTCAAGTGGAATATCTCACTTCTGCATATTGGATATGCTTTAAAAAAAAACTGTGCGGTGACAGTAACTGGTGGGAATGAAAATGTGAGTAATTCACTCACACCTGCAATCTTGATTCACAAGCATGCCCGTTTGAAGAACAAACGTGGATAGCTTTCCATGTCCACAGTCTTGCCAAAAAAATTGAGGAGACAAATGAAAGCTCCTGCGAATTGGCATTAGTGTGCATCAAACCACATTTTATAGCCTTGTACAGACAAGCCCTCTCCATTGACGCCCCCTTGTCGTGAGAGAGAGGCTTGCGTACCCTAATGATGCTTTGAGCTATGCTGGTGGTGGCACAATAGCCACTGGTAGGGTCTCCCATGCCAGACAGGTCAAAACCGAAGGGTCTGACAAAGAGCGTAAAAGGACAGGATGGGCTCTCTAGCCTTGTGGCAACCGTCCTAGGAGAAGGAAAACTCTAATCCCAAACCCAGGCAAGTGGTGCTCATCCAACCCTGTAAGGTCAACCATCTAAGAGAAGGAAACTCTAATCAAACCTACGACCTGAGGACCTCGCTGCTACGTCCATGCTTGCAAGGCCACGGCAGATGAACCTTTGGCTTAAAGGGTGAGGCCAGTTCTGTGCACACTGCGCTCCACCAGAAAAATCCATTGCACAGGCTCGAAGGACAAATCCAGTTCCAAAAAAGCCCTGTAGCAATAGGCAAGGGAAGAAATGGCAGGTGTAAAAATGCACTGGAAGCCGCAGACACAACCCTGCATGCAGGCGGTTCAAGATATTGGTCGCTCGAGGCTGACCCGGGAGATGACAGTCTTGTTCGGCAGCATCCTGAACGACCAAGCAGCCTTCTTTATGGAGAGCACTGCTTGCTCCATATGGAGAGGGGCCTAGAAAAGGTGGCCTAACGAAAGCTCATCCCCAACTACCTGGTTGGCTAGCTGCGGTCAACGGGAATCTTCTGATGCGGTCAAACCAAGGCAAAGAAACAAAGGCACACACTGGCCTCCAAAGGTGTAAATAAACTGACACTTGCATGCTGGAACATTAGAACCATGCGAGACTCTGAAGATAGTGGATGGCCTGAGCGTTGTTCTGCCCTAACAGCCCATGAACTATCACAACTTAACATTGACATCGCTGCTCTTAGTGAAGTTCACTTCCATGAGGAAGGCAGCCTTAAAGAACACGGTGACAGCTACACACTTTACTGGTCTGGCAAACCCAAAACCGAAAAACATCTTTCAGGAGTAGGCTTTATGATTAAAAACTCCATTGCCTCCAAACTTGAAACCTTGCCAACAGGACACTCTGATCGCATTATTTCCTTACGCCTCCCCAATGTTGTTCTCTTTAGTATATATGCCCCAACTATGCAAGCCGACCCTTTAGAGAAAGACAAATTCTACACAGACCTGTGCCAACTCATACAAAAACTCCCTGTAGAAGATAAAATTATTATCCTTGGTGACTTCAATGCCAGAGTAGGAAAGAACTTCGAAGCCTGGAAAGGTGTCTTAGGCAAGCATGGTGTTGGAAATTGCAATGATAACGGACGCCTCCTGCTAGAGTTCTGTGCAGAACAACAGCTGACTATTACAAACACAATCTTTCAGCAGAAAGATAGCTTGAAGACAACCTGGATGCATCCCCGATCCAAACATTGGCACCTCATTGACTATGTTCTAATCCGTCAGAGAGACTTTGCGATGTCCGACATACCCGAATGATGCCCAGTGCAGAATGCCAGACAGATCATTGCCTCGTCAGATGTAAACTAAATCTTCATCTTAAGTTCAAACCTAAGAGGGGTGGCATCTTAAAGAAGAGACTCCAAGTCAACAATCTTCAACAAGCTACCAGGAGAGACAACTTCCAGGCAAATCTACAAACGAAACTTGAAGACCATCCTACAGATCCTTCTCCTACAGTGCTTTGGCAACATATCAAAAACAGTATCCTCCAGTCTGCAGAAGAATCCCTTGGGTTCTCCCACAAGAAAAAACAAGACTGGCTTGATGAAAACAACCAAGAGATCCAGGAGCTGTTGGCAAAGAAGAGAACCGCTCACCAGGCGTACCTCGCCCAGCCAACCTGCCATGTAAGAAAAGCAGCTTTCCGCCTCACATGTAGTAAACTTCAACAAAAACTCTGAGACATGCAGAACAAGTGGTGGATCAATATAGAAGAAAAGACACAACACTGTGCAGATCTGGGTGATCCTAGAGGATTTTATGAAGCTCTTAAAGCAGTGTTTGGACCTACTTATCAGGTCCAAAGCTCCTTATACAGTACAGATGGTCAAACATTAATTACTGATAAAGCCTCCATCCTGAATCGTTGGGCTGAACATTTTCAAAGTCTCTTTAGCGCCAACCGAGTAGTCCAAGTCTCAGCTATCCAACATATGATACAAAAACCAATGAAAAATCAATTGGACATAGCTCCCACTTTGGAAGAGACCCTTAAGGCCATACAGCAGATGAAAAACGGCAAGGCAGCTGGGATTGATGGAATCCCACCTGAAATTTGGAATCCCACTCCACGAAAAATTCCACGAATTCTTTGTGAATTGCTGGGAAAAGGGGGAACTGCCATCAGACCTCCGAGATGCAATCGTCATAACCCAGTACAAGAAAAAAGGAGCAAAAATCCGATTGCTCAAACTATTGAGGCATAACACTGTTCTCTATTGCTGGAAAAATCCTTGCAAGGATACTCCTGAACAGATTAGTTCCTGCTATTGCAGAAGAACTTCTCCCTGAAAGCCAATGTGGCTTCAGAGCCAATAAGAGTACTTCAGACATGGTATTTGCCCTTGGACAACTGCAAGAAAATTGTAGGGAGCAGAACAAGGTTATGTATTTAACATTTATCGACCTCACCAAAGCCTTCAACACTGTGAGTAGAAAAGGTCTGTGGCAGATCCTGGAAAGACTAGGATGTCCCCCCAAATTCCTTAAAATGATTATCTTGCTACACAGGGGCCAGCGTGGTCAAGTCAGGTATGGCGATGCTCTCTCAGAGCCCTTTCTAATAACTAATGGAGTGAAGCAAGATTGTGTTCTTGCACCAACTTTATTTACAATCTTCTTTAGCATGATGCTCCAAAGGGCTATGGCAGAGCTTGAGGAAGACGACAGCATCTATATATGTTACCGTACTGATGGTAGCTTGTATAACTTAAGCCGTCTGAGGGCTCACACTAAGGACATTTTCAGACATGGAAAAACAGCTTCTTGCCGCGCAAGCAGCCTCCGGAACAGTATCGAGGCTGCTGCACGGCAAGGGTCCATTTCTCTCTCGGCGTCTTCCGTGACTGTTACGGCCAGCACTGAAGGCGGCCGCGCTATTTTTTACTCACGGACAACTTTTGTGAGTAAAAAATAGCACAGCCGCCTCCAGTGCTGGCCGCAACAGTCACGGACGATGCCAAGAAAGAAACGGGATCGTCCAAAATGGACCCTTGCCGTGCAGCAGCCTCGATACTGTTCTGGAGGCTGTTTGCGCGGCAAGAAGCTGTTTTTCCCTGTCTGAAAATGTCCTAAGACTTTAAACTATCTAGTCCATGAGCTGCTCTTTGCTGATGATGCTGCCCTTGTTGCCCACACAGAAGCAGCTCTGCAGCGCCTAATATCCTGCTTTGCAACGGGTCAGCGTAAGAGGGGCGCTCCAAAAAAGCGATACAAAGACTCCCTGAAACAACATCTCAGGCTCGGCCAAATTGATCACCAACAGTGGTCCACTCTGGCCTCACATCGGGAGGCATGGAGACGCACTATCCACAATGCTGCAGCCTTATTTGAGAACTCACGACGAACAAGTCTTGAAGAGAAACGACAACGCAGAAAGAATCACAACCCAAAAACATCACCCAAGGAGACCTTCTGCTGTGCTTTTTGCAACCAGACTTGTTTATCTCCGATTGGCCTTTTTAGTCATCAGCACGCTTGCAGAAAGCACGGGATGAGTCCTTCCTGAATCTTCAATTACGAAGAAAAGCCAGAGAGAGAGACAGACAGACAGACAAGCCCAGTGATGGATCAGCTGGGCAGGAGGTTTCATGGGGCTAGAAATGTTTCATTCCAGCTCTTGTTGTCTTGTAAATCCTTTCTCGATGTGGCAGGAGTGGAAAAGGAAGAGCGTTTTCCTTTCTTACTCTCCGCTAGGTTTACATTTTGGCGGCTAATGTGATTTCATGGGGTTCTGGCCAGCCCATCCTTCTCCCGGCCTCGCCACCCCACCACTCTTCCCATATGAGCCGTATAATCGATTTAGCGTGCTTTTCGCTAATCCTAGCATGAAGAAGTTGACTTATTTTCGGTATTAAATAACAGGTGTTTGTTACAAAGGTAGACAGATCAAACAACAAGCCAATCAAAGCAAAAAAAAAAAAAAAGTCCGATCCCTACCGCTGCCTCTATAATTTAATATGTAAAAGAGTGCCTGCTATTTCAGGCTGCTCAATTCATACCATATAATCTTAGGTTAAGTGGAGGGATGAGATGGATTTCCTCCAGCAGGCTTTGGGGCCGGGCTGGGACTTGATTCCCAAGGGACAAAAAACCATGTGCGGCCTCTCAGTTTGACAGGGTGAGAAACTATTGGGGTTACAAGCTTAAGTTTTCCAGGAGCAAAACTGCCTCGTTGACCAAAACCAGGGATATCTGCAGTACTTTTTATAGCACTTTGATACCACTTTAACTGCCATGGCTCCCTCTGATGGAACCCTGGGATTTGTAGTTTGGTAACAGACTTCGAATTCTTAGTCAGAGAGTTTTAGTGCTGGAGTTCTGAGGCATGCCAAGAGCTTTCTAGCAGAGAAATTGTAAGTACCCCACCCAACAACAAATCCCAAGATTGCATCAGATGGACCCATAGCTGTTAAAATGGTATCAAAGTGATATAACTGCACAGTGTGGATAGAGTAGACCCCTTGTATCTGCAGGACTGGTGCCTGTGGATTCATTTATCTGCATCCGGAAAAAGATATGGTCTCTCTAGGCATTTTCTAGGTCATCCAGTGTGATTCTATGATATGCTTCTGCCAGAAATTGACCATAGAGTGGCACTGGATGACCAACCAATGCTGAGAGAGGTGTTCTTTCTAGGAGCATCTAGCATTAAGATGATGGGATATACTCTCTCTCTGGCTTTTCTTCGCAAACGAAGTTTCAGGAAGGAGTGCGCTGATGACTAAAAAGGCCAATCGGAGATAAACAAGTCCGGTTGCAGAAAACACAGCAGAAGGTCTCCTTGGGTGATGTTTCCGGGTTGTGATTCTTTCTGCGTTGTCATTCCTCTTCAAGACTTGTTCGTCGTGAGTTCTCAAATAAGGCTGCAGCATTGTGGATAGTGCGTCTCCATGCCTCCCGATGTGAGGCCAGGGCGGACCACTGTTGGTGATCAATTTGGCCAAGCCTGAGATGTTGTTTCAGGGAGTCTTTGTATCGCTTTTTTGGAGCGCCCCTCTTACGCTGACCCGTGGCGAGTTCATCCTAGAGTACAATTTTTGGGAGGCGATGGTCCTCCATCCTAGAAACATGCCCTGCCCAGTGCAGCTGTGTTCTCAATATCATGGCCTCAATGCTGGTGATCCCTGCTTGCTCAAGGACAGCAACATTTGTCACATAGTCAGTCCAGTGTATATTTAGGATTGTGCATAGACAGCACTGATGAGTGTGTTTGAGGAGTCGTAAGTGGTGGCGATAGGTGACCCATGTTTCAGACCCATAAAGGAGAATAGACAGTACAATGGCTCTATACACACTGATTTTTGTGCTTCGCCTCAGGTGTTTGTTACTCCAGACTCTTTTGTAAAGTCTTCCAGATGCGTTATATGCCTTTGTTAATCTGTGATCGATCTCTCTGTCAATCTTGGCGTCTGAGGAGATGATGCTTCCCAGGTAGGTGAACTGCTGAACAGACTTGAGCACAGATTTGCCGATGGCAACGTGGGGATGGTGGTGTTCGCCCTGTGGTGCAGGCTAGTAAAGAACTTCCATTTTCTTCAGGTTGACTTCCAGCCCAAACAGCTCTGCAGCTGTTGCGAAGCAGGATGTTAGGCGCTGCAGAGCTGCTTCTGTGCGGGTAACAAGGGCAGCGGCAGCAGCGAAGGGCAGCTCACGGACTAGATAGTTTAGAGTCTTAGTGCAAGCCCTCAGAGTACTGATGGTAGCTCTAGCGTTAAGATGATGGGATATACAATCACTGGAAAGTTATACTATAAAGAGCTGGCATGGTAGAATATGCTACAACCTGCAGGGGCCAGCAATGAGCAGGCTCAATGCGGCTAGCGAACATATCTAGATTATGTCTGGGAGACAGGAGTGGGAAGGACATGTGAACTCATATCTGTATGGGAAAATATGTGTGAGGGCCACTAACCCATGACTATACTGTATAACTGGATCACCCCACTCACTGTCTCTGTACTTGTCTTGACTTGGATTTAGCTCTCAGATTGTGTGCTTTCTGTCTGGGCTGTACAGTGCAGGACTGCACTGTACATTGTGCTGTGTTATGTAGTCTGTATGCTAGGAGTCTCAGACTGATTGTAAATAATACTCCAACATGCTTTAGTAAAGAGAAATAGTTTAGACACACATCTATGTCTGTGTGCTCATTTCTTCGCCTGATGATTGCAACTCTGCTACAACAACTTTTGCTGCCTGGTCCTCTTGATATGCTCAGAGGTACCAGTGTGCTACCAAGACATCTAGGTCCTCCAGCATGACTCTATGCTATTATCCACGGTTTCTGGTATTCACAGTAAATCCAGGAACATAACTCCATGGATATGTGGGTTGTAGTTATACTCTAGAAGAGTGAAGTTCTTGTGACAGTCCCAAGGAATGGCCCCAAAAGAAAGTTACAAGTACTTCTAGGCCAATAGTCTGGAGTCAAAAGCTGTATCTGAATCAATAGGGAAATAGAAGTGGGGAAAGTTAGTGCATCAAGTCCAGGAAAGTTTGGCTGATCATTTCAGGGGGTACATGGATGGATTGGAGCCCCCTTCTCACTCCCCTCTTCTGTGGGTTTATTGATCTCCAGTCTGGCCCATAGCTGGTTGCTTTTCTCCCCTCCCACACCCTCCTCCTCTGGATTGCTTCCCCATCTGTTACCAGTGAGGGCACGTTCTTGCCTGTGGCTTGTGGCTTGCAGAACTGTCCCACAGAAAGGCCACCCCAATGCAGGAGGGGCCCCTTTGAAGTGATGGTCCGGATAAGCCCAAAGTGACTGCGATCTCAAAAGTCCTTGAAAGCTGCTTAAAAGAGGAGGTTGCTTTCTCAGGCTTTTCTGAACTCTGACAAAACAGAGCGCAAACGGCAGCTTTTTCAGCACTGCCGACCAAATCATTCTTAAGGGAAGAGACCAAACTAGCAACTACTGGTTTCACCGGGAAGCCCAAGCGTCCCTCCCTGTCACGAAATGTGCAGAGTGTTGCATTTTCCCTGAATTGAGCAATTAATTGTCAAAGAGAAACATCCATTCACAAAAGTGAAGCAGGGAAGGCCACATGCGTGCAATGCTCCTTCTCTGTGAAAGTGCAATCTGGGTATTGCAGTGATATTTCAAGAGGTTTGTTGGTGGCGGAGCGTTGCGGGAGGGAGGCATTATCATCATTACAGTTACAGAAATACCTCAATGAACAATGCAGCTGACAAATAAGCTCCATTTTTTCAAAGTCTTTTAACAGGAGTACCACCCAGTCCCCCTCCCATCCCTCCATCTGGCTGGAAGTTAGTTTGCTTTGTTTGTTTGCTTGCTAGATTATTATTATTATTATTATTATTATTATCACCATCATCATCATCATCTGTACCCAGCATAACATACACCATTATAGTAGATTTGAAAGGTTATATATTAATAAATCATTTTATGTATTTATTCATATATTTCAGTGTAAACATAACTAACACTGAGGTGGAGAGGTGATTTGCATGTGGGTGGTGAGGGGCTGAAGGACTGAGAGGAGGGAGGGGCCCTTGTGAGGCTGGGGATGTAGATGCAGATTGAGTGGCAGGAGTGGATTGTGAGGTTGAGAGGGAATTTGCATGTGGTTAGTGATCGGCTGAGGGAGGGAGAGGAGGGAGGGGCCCTTTTGAGGCTGGGGGTTTAGAGGCAGATTGAATGGCAGAAGTGGATTGTGATGTGGAGAGGGAATTTGCATGTGGGTGGTGAGTGGCTGAGGGAGTGAAAGGAGGGAGGGGCCCTTGTGAGCGTGGGGGTTTAGAGGCAGATTGAGTGGCAGAAGTGGTGGCAGAAGTGGATTGTGAGGCAGAGAGGGAATTTGCATGTGGGTGGTGAGTGGCTGAGGGAGTGAGAGGAGGGAGGGGCCCTTGTGAGTGTGGGGTGTGGATGCAGATTGAGTGGTGGGAGTGTATTGTGAGGCAGAGAGGGAATGTGTATGTGGGTGGTGAGTGACTGAGGGAGTGAGGGTGGGGCCCCTGTGAAAGTGGGGTGTAGATGCAGATTGAGTGGCAGGGGTGGATTGTGAAGTGGAGAGGAAATTTGCATGTGGGTAGTGATTGGCTGAGGGAGTGAAAGGAGGGAGGGGATTGGTTGGGTAAGTTTCCTAAGTGGCCAATGAGCACACTGGGGGCAGAAATATACCCAAGCCATGTGTGTGTGTGTGTGTGTGTGTGTGTGTGGTGATGATGATGATGATGATGATGATTTTGACAGCATTGGGAGGATGGTGAAGGAGGGCAGGGGGGAGACAGACTTTCAGGGTTGGGTTGCAGCAGCCTGTCTGCAGTAAACAATGCAATAAAGCTTGAGCTGGGAAAGAATGGGATTCTACCCTAGGTGATCCTACTATAGCTCTGTGTGCTCACCTGCAACAGGCAACATCTGCCTCCAAAATCACTTACTGAGCACGAGTGAAGAGCAGAACAGAAAGAAAAGCAGATTAGCCTGCTTCACCAGCTACCCTGGCATGTTGAAAATTCATAAGTTCCACCACCAAACTGGAAATGGTAAGAAAAGTTGAGGCTGATGAAGGAAAGAAAAAATTATACTGCAATGCACTTTGGAAAGTGTTTTCAAGTGGTCTCTAAAAGAGTCAAAATGTTTTTTGGATTACTTATGCAAAGCTTATTTCATCTAGTTGTTTCATTTCTCATACAGGTCCCCCACCGTATCTGCAGAGGTTCAGTTCCCAGAGTCACCGCAGATATCAGAAACCATGGATAATAAATAGCAGACATTATTAAAGTAAAAGACTTCCAGTACAAACATACCATAGAGCTGTGTTGGAGGACCCAGCAATTCCTAGAGAGGACACCTGTCTAGGCATTTTCCAGCATGACTCTATGGTACGTGTCCCTATTTTCTCAGCAGCAGAGACTGAAACCGTGGATATTGGTGCCATGGATATGGGGAGGGGGAACCTGTATGCATACAGTTCATTCAGAATGAAATGTTTGCTGACACACGCTGAACTGCTCTTCTTTAGGGGGGCAGGCATGGAAGACTCTCTCCCTATTCCTTCTCTGTTATTTCCACCTCTGGTACCAAGGTTTCTGTTAAAGAATATGCCTACTTTGTTAGCTGAGGTCGACCGGTATTTCTTTTCTTTTCTTTTTCCTACTGTGAAGTTATTTGCTGGGCAGGCAAACATTTTGCAAGCCAAATGAAAAGGGGATCACCAGTTTCTCGGAAACATAAAGAACTGGAAAACTAGATTTGGGGAATACCTTAGGGAGAGGAGCCTCAGCTGTGAACGCTGGAGACAGGTTTGGCCTCAGTGCTCATGGACCAATAAATGCTGACAATTTCCTTGTGGAGGAAATACACATCTCAAGGCTAACTCACAAGAAGATTTCTTTTAACGACCAGCCAACTTTTGTGGACAGACACACCAGCTGTCCCAGTCTGGCAGAGAAAGTTCTGGATCATTTCCCCAGTTTTCCCACTAATATCCACTTGTTCAGCTATTTTTAAAATGTCTCAGTTTCGCGATCTCCTCCTCCCTTCTTCTGCCTTAACTTTCAGTTGCTGCAAACTTAGTTCAAAGCACAAAAGTAGTTTGCACTCAACTCAGCAGTGGGGAGATGAGCGGGGGGGGGGGCAAAAACTCTCCCTTCCCTGTAGGTTCCATACTCTCCTAGAATATGTGTTCTTTGTTCCTAATAATGTTTGCCATGTTGGCCACCACTTGGCCCCCTGTGTCCCAGGTTTTCATGTGTGAAATCTTAGACAGTATGGAAGCACCCTAGCATCTAGTCTCTTTGTGGGGTTCTGGGTGTTGGAGTCCTCAAGTATAATTTTCCCACACTCTGTTTCTGCCTCCTGTTTCCACCTGTGGTGGAACATACAGTCTCATTTGCAATCCAAAATAGCACAAAGGCAGGAAGAGTTCTACTATGTCCAGTTCTGGGCACCACAATTCAAGAAGGATATTGACAAGTTGGAATGTGTCCAGAGGAGGGCGACCAAAATGGTGAGGGGTCTGGAAGCCATGCCTTATGAGGAGCGGCTTAGGGAGCTGCGTATGTTTAGCCTGGAGAAGAGAAGGTTAAGAGGGGATATAGAGTCATAGAATAGAGTCATAGAATTGTAAAGTTGGAAGAGACCACAAGAGCCATCCAGTCCAAACACCTGCCGTGCAGAAAATCACAATCAAAGCATCTCTGACAGATGGCCATCCAGCCTCTGTTTAAAGACCTCCAAGGAAGGAGATCCCACCACGCTCCGAGGGAGTGTGTTCCACTGCCAAACAGCTCTTACTGTCAGAAAGTTCCCCCTAATGTTGAGGTGGAATTTCTGTTCCTGGAGCTTGCATCCATGGTTCCGTTTAAATATTTGAAGGGATGTCATACTGAGGGTGGAGCAAGCTTGTTTTCTGCTGCTCCAGAGACTAGGGCATGGAGCAATGGACTCAAACCACAGGAAAAGAGATCCACCTAAACTTTAGGAAGAACTTCCTGATGGTAAGAGCTGTTTGACAGTGGAATGTGCTACCTGGGAATGTGGTGGTCTTTTCCTTTGGAGGTTTTTAAGCAGAGGCTGGATGGCCATCTGTTGGGAGTGCTTTGATGTGTATTCCTGCAGGGCAGGGGGTTGGACTAGATGGCTTTTGTGGTCTCTTGATTCTTTTCACAACTCTATGATTCTTTTCTGTGATTGGGGGGGGGGATGTATAGACCAGAGATACCTTTTCATCCAGTATAGCTCCCAACCAGCAACAGAGGGCGCTCTTGCCCAGATCTGGCCTCCAGCTCCTATTCACCCCCCTCCCTAAAAATCCAGCCTACATTCCATGGGTATGAGGTGGCTCTCCCCCTCCCTCCCCCCCACAGCCCCACTCCACCTAAGAGGTTAATTAGGAGGTATTTGTTTTTCTCTGTTGTTTTTCACATGGTAGGAAACTGTTGCAAGACATCTCCTCTCTGCATTCCCGAGGACCAGAAACTTGTTCCCCTTTCATGGAGAGGATTTTTGTTTAGAGGGAGAAAGGTCAACTAAGCTACTATGAAGGTGGACTTTGCAGTTATGATGGGCGTGAAGTCAGCAGAGAGAGGGTGGAGGGATTGAAGAGTCTGGAAAACTTACAGTTGGGACTACACCATCCATAACCCATCAGCCTACCTTTTGAATGGAGTGTGAAACACATTATGAATGGAGTGAGAGACCAAAGGGGAAAATCAGCTTGGAATATTATTATTTTTTTAATGTCAGCACCCAGACTCCCCCAGCTTCTATGGGCAGCCTGGAAGGTTCTGGGAGTCATTATCTTTTAAAAGTACAGGCTGCCTCCCATATCTGTGGAACCAATATCTGCATGTTCAGTTATACGCGCTGAAAAAATAGGGGATGCATACCATAGAGTTGTGCTGGGAAATGCCTGGAGAGGAGTCCTCTCTAGGAATTGCTAGGTCCTCCAACATAAATGATTGTACCGGAAGTCCTTTATTTTAATAGGGGTCGCTATTATCTGTCATTTCATTTATAAGCGGTAAGTCCGGGAACGTATCCTTTGCAGTGTACGTTAAAACAAAATAGCTGAAACAATGTGGTACAAAGGTTTTTTAAAGCATTTAAAAAATCAATTTATTTAAAACATTAATTTGAAACCATTAGAACCACATTAAAATATATTACATATGAAAAAAGAACCAGCACCCCCCTTCTTTTCCAACCAGCTAAAAGTGAAAGGCCTGTTTAAATGGGAAGGTGAAAAGAGAACAGAGAAGGGGCCAACCAAGCCTCCCTTGGGAGGGACGTCCATAGTTTTTGAAGCTGCCACCAAGAAGTTTGTCTCCCTTGTCCCTATCAGATGAGCTTGGGAGGGTGGTGGGATGGAGAGAAAAGCCTCCCCTAAAGAGCATAAGACTCGGACAGTCTCATATGCAGAGACATGGGTTTCAGATAGGCTGGACCTGAGCTGCATAGGGCCTTATGGGTCATAACCAGCACTTTGGGCTGTGGCCAGAAACAGGCCAGCAATGAGTGGAATGTTGCAATAAGGGAGTTATACCGTTCTCAAGCTGATGCAATGTACATAGGAACTCCTTCTTCAAGCAGCACATGATTCACTGATGGAACTCACCACCACAAGATGTGGTGGCAATGGCCACAGGGCCTTGATGGCTTTAAAAGAAAAGAGGACATTTATAGTAAAGAATTCAGTAGGAATGACCATCAACTACACTTGCTAGATGGTACCTCCACCCTCAGAGGTGGTATACCTCTGAGGTCACTATTCTTCCTGCTACTTTTACTTCTAGCTCACACATTTCCAGAGATCTTTGGATGGAAACAGAACCTGAAAATTTCCTTTTTGGATCACCACTGTCAGAGCTCCCCAGCTAGGTCCTTTCCCAAACACTGGCTGAAAACAGAATATAAGAACACTATTCTTATGTCCTTAGTTGTATTAATTTCTGAATAAGATCCCAGTGTTATTTCTGGCTTCCTACAGCTGAACTTTTAAGAAAAGAGCACCCACCCCACTGAAAAATAATGGAAAACCCACAACACAGCAAAACTGGAAGCATTTTCTTGCTAAACTAAATCAAATACTTTATGGCCCTGGTTGTTTATAACTAACAGCAGCACTTGTAATTCTTACCCAATGAGAATTTTTCCAAAAAAGAAAGAAAGAAAGAAAATTTAAAGCCCTTTGTGCTAGGCACAGACCTGCAATAAAAGAATGAATAACCAGGCTGTAAAATCATGAGCAACAGATATTATCGCTTGCCATTATGCAATGCAATAGATTTCAGCAACTGAAGGGGGCGGGGGAGGGAACTCCACAATCTGTTTGGGTCAATAAATAGTCTTTTGCTTCCTCATCCTCTTTTACTTTGAATGTCTGGGTTGGGTTGTGGAATGTGTGAGCCGTAGGGGGTTCCACGCTGGAACTAAACCTGTTGTGGTGTTAATATACCAGAGAGATGCACAAAAATGTTGATAATGGACACATTCCTATCTGTGAAAATGGCATGAGAAGGAGTAGCCCAGGTTGAAAACTTTACTCTTTGGGGACCACAATTCCCAGAACCCTACAACCACAGCTAACTGGAAAAGTTTGAGAGCTGTGGTCTGAGACTGAGACTGAGATCACAGCTAGAAATCAATTGGTGTCTTACATGTGGGTAACCCCCGCTATGGAAGTGGTTGGACACTTCTGTCCAAAGCGGAAAGTCAGTATCCAGTTCAAGGTTGTGGAAGTGGAGGTGTGCATGCAATGCTGTTGTGCATTGTGCATGCAATTGCACATGTATGCACTATGCAGATGACACTGGTGTAGCATATCTCCATGTGCAGATCTTGATGCTACACTGACGGGATTGTAGCCATTGTTGAAAACTACAGATAGACCCTCGCACCTGCCCTAAAATGATGTCCATCAGCTTTAATGTTTCAGGCATTAGCGATTATTAACACATCTGGAGAAACCATTGTTTAACCATGGGAAACTTCAGCAGACATTGTATTCCACTCATAACACACCTTCATGGGGAGTGTTGAATATAAAATATCACCACAAAACACCACCAAAGTCTGCTCAGTATCCCAGAAGCAGTTTCTCTGTTGGTTTGCTGGGTCACCTGGTGCATCCAGCTATTCTTTTTCTCTGCATAACCCTCTGCTCTTTCAATATGTACAGTATAACCCATCATGCCAAACTCTATTCCTCTATCCCAATACTAATTACTTTCTTCAACATCCTTGTGTGAGTGCCTGACGCTGGAGTGTATGTGTGTATGTTTCCCTGGTTATTTTTCATTAAAAAATATTTTTAGTTGATAACCTGGCTTGCAATCTCATCAGAGAGTACCAATATACATAGGTCAAAAGATCCTACCATTACATGACATCTCACAGCTGTTATCTGAGCTAATTAAAATTCCCCATGTGTGGAATATCCGTGGACCTCAGTAATTCCAGTAACAGTGATGTATTTCACATGAGTTCCCCCATTCTAAACATACAATCCAGATGTGCTTCATCCAAAGTCCTTGCAATCTTGACAGAGTTCATTTGGAAACAAAGGCTGAGATCCTGCCTCAAAGGCTAAAGCGTGTGACTTTATGGTGACGTAGCTATGTCTCTGGTGTGACACACAATGCTTCTAGTGAATTGTGACAGTGTGTTGTGGGGCGTCCTGCCCAGTGTCCCATGGCACAATGGGAGACTCCATTCTGCAACAGGGCACTGCACAAGATGCTCCAATAAGTAATGAGGGTCCTGTGGCACAACAGGACCTCTGGCACTACTTGCACAATGGCACAACTCAACTTTATGTGATCACACATTGGTTTACAATGATGTAACTGCCTCTCTCTCTCTCTCTCTCTCTCTTTTCTTCACAAACAAAGGTTCAGGAAGGATTCATCCTGCATTTTCTGCAAGCGCGCTGATGACTAAAAAGGCCAATCTGAGATAGACAAGTCTGGTTGCAGAAAGCACAGCAGAAGGTCTCCTTGGGTGATGTTTCCGGGTTGTGATTCTTCCTGCATTGTCGTTTCTCTTCAAGACTTGTTCGGCGTGAGTTCTCAAATAAGGCTGCAGCATTGTGGATAGTGCGTCTCCATGCCTCCCGATGTGAGGCCAGGGCGGGCCATTGTTGGTGATCAGTTTGGCCAAGCCTGAAATGTAGTTTCAGGGAGTCCTTGTATCACTTTTTTTGGAACGCCCCTCTTACGCTGACCCATGGCGAGTTCACCGTAGAGTACTATTTTTGGGAGGCAATGGTCCTCCATCCTAGAAATGTGCCCTGCCCAGCGCAGCTGCGTTCTCAACATCATGGCCTCAATGCTGGTGATCCCTGCTTGCTCAAGGGCGGCAACATTCATCACATAGTCAGTCCAGTGTACATTTAGGATTGTGCGCAAACAGCGCTGATGCCTAACAGGATGCAAAATGTCTGTCCAGCCCATCTTGTGTTCCTCCTGTTTTTCTCTGTCATGTTTTCTTCTTAAGTTAGTTTCTTTTACCATTTTGGCTTATAAACCACTTTGATAATTTATCTAACTTGAAAAGAAGACCAAAAATTAATTGCCATGTGCAGATAGCACTTTAGATTCCTGAAGGGTGTTTTTTTAGGAGGGGGCTTAAGCACTTCAAATAGAATAGAATCATACAGTCATAGAGCTGGAAGAGACCACAAAGGCCATAGCCCAACCCCATTCTGCCGTGCTGGAATACACTATTACAGTGGGACGTGATTTTGCACATTCTTCAATACTGCAAAAATAGCCATATTGAGAGCTATTGACGGCTTGTCCCGTTCGTGAAAAGCGATGCCTTATTCACAGCTGGAGCACACAGTAAGCATGGGAGGACTAAGACGCCATGCTATAGCAGGAGCCGTTTGCACTATTATGGTGTCATAATCATGCAATTTTTGCTGCGTCTGATAAAATCCTTGGTCACATGCTCTGGGACTCCTTTCTGACTTCTGGGAGAGCCAGGGAAATGGTGGCGGCAGTGAGGGACAGTGTGCTGAACAGAATACTGTAGACACGCAGGACTTTTCCAGTGGTAATGGAGTAAACTGGGTATTTCTTTAAAAGTTTATTGGGCCCAACCCCACCTTTCCCCCATCTGAGCCCCATATCTGTCCTGAGGGTCATGAGGATTTTCCAGGGGCAGAACGGGGCAACTGCCCTGTGTCATAGGGACTGTGGGCTCTGAGATGGGGGCAAGACAGGGTATTTAGCCAATACAGATAAGTCCTAAGAGTGGCTGCTGCCACACTGCAGAAATAATGCAGTTTGACACCGCTTTAACTGCCATAGCTCAATGCTATGGAAATCTGTGGTTTGTAGTTTGTGAGTTAGTCTTCTCTGTCAGAGAGCTCTGGTGCCACAACAGACCACAAATCCCAAGATCCCATAGGATGGAGCCATGATCGTTTAAGTGGTGTCAAACTGCATTATTTCTGCAGTGTATCAGCACCCAGTGCTTACTATCATGATTTTAATGCCAGTTTCCGGGCAGTTTTTTGTTTGCTTAATTTATACCCCTCCTTTTTCCCAGTATGGACCCAAGGCAGTTGCACATTTGCACTTATACCCTGTGTTTCTGATAGTGTTGTTGTTGTTTTCAAATCAACTACTACAACAACATACCTAGGCAGATACCTAAAGTGAAAGCAGGATTTTAGGAATTTTCCACTGTTTTTCCAGCTACTAATGAATGGAATGGGGGGAGGTGTCTGAAAACAAAAGTGACTAGAATAAAAAATGCCAAGGTATAAGACATCAAAGTGGCCCCTGAGCAATGAAGAATCACAATATGCTGTCCTAATCAAAATCAGTGGATCTCCAAATAGATTGGTGGATAAATTAAACTTGAGAAACAGACAGAAGAAATATGTTGTGATAGTTTTGTTGCCATGTCCTACAATCCCTCCCTATAATATCTCATAATTCAGCAATATTAGACACTTCAAGGGGTCTAGTAAACCGGGATAAGCAAAAATAAAGTCAAACAGAGGTCACAAGGACCTAGGAAGGTGTGGTGGAAAAATACCAGCAGACACACCCAAAACAGGATTAAGCAGAGCCCCTAGTAAACAACACCATTATAGAGACATGTGCTAATCCCCTCTTAGATGCACTTGGTGATGAGTCACACATCACAAACAAACAAGTGACCTGAACACCCTTCATCCCAAGGAAATATCTCTCTGCACCCTTCCTGGCCTACAATGCAAAGGTTGTCGAAGGCTTTCACGGCTGGCATCCATAGATTTTCCTTGGATTTTTTTCCGAGCTGTGAGGCCATGTTCTGGAATAGTTTCTTTCTGACGTTTCGCCTGCATCTGTGACTGGCATCTTCAGAGAATTCTCTGAAGATGACAGCCACAGATGCAGGTGAAGCATCAGAAAGAAACTATTCCAGAACACAGCCTCACAGCCTGGGGGAAAAAACCAAGGAAAATCAATGCAAAGGTTGTCACAAGCCTATCAATTTCTATCTCTCAGCCATAAGCAGCAATCAACAGAGTTTCTGTTTCCTTTTTTAAAAAAATATTTGAATCCGTGGATGGTTGAATCCATGGATACAGAGGGCTGACCGTACAATAAAATCACTTTAAAAACTGAAAACATTTGAACCATAAAAGATCATTTACAATTTAAAAACTATATTAAACTCTGTAACAGTTTTAAATGCATTAAAACAGTGAAAACCATCACATGTACAAACTAGGTCAGTGGTTCTTAACCTGTGGTCCAGGGACCGCCAGGGTTCTGCAATGTCCTCACAGGGGGTATGCGAAGGCTTGAAGGCTGCTTGACCCACCTCTTGCCTGCAGTAGAGTGGCCATGTGGCAGGAGCCACAGCAAAAGCTGGCTGGCTTGGTCTGCACATTGCCATTCAATCCATTCCACCCACAAACATGCAGGAAGAAGCAGAAGAAAAGTCTTTCCTCTCCCTCCACTGCCTCATCATTCTATGATCATGTTTCTGTTGGTGTAGTTGGCATCCTGTTAGTGACTTATGCACCTGGTTGCACATTTTTCACCAGAGCGTTTATGCCTGTGCTCCCATAAAGGTTGCAGGAGCAGAGTTGAACATATGGGGTACCATTACACACAGGGTGCCATTGTGTATTGCACAGGCAGAGGCACATTGTGCATTGTAAGTGTACATTCCACATTTGTTTGTACATTCAGTTGTACAGTGTTACAGGCAACTAATGCACAATCATCACGTAACTCCTTCTCCCTCTCTCCACCCTCTCAGCTGCTCTTCAGAAAATCCCAGGGAGCCACAAGGAGAAATATGAGGATTGCATGTGTCATATGCCTCTGGGGGCACTCACTACCTCTGAGACAGGGCTTAGAGCAGCCTTCTCCAAACATATGTCTCCGATGTGGTGGGCTTAAATTCCCACCATCCCCAGCTGGTTAGGGATGATGGGGCTTTTAATCCAACACAGCTGGAGGGTGCCATGTTGATGATGCCTTCTTTAGAGCACTGGACTAGACCCCTAACTCAGAGGCAAAGTTCCCATTTTCTCCTTGCATCAGTTGCTATTTCTCAAACTAGTCTACTGCACAGGGTTGTTATGAGGATAAAGAGGTACACCACTTTGTGTCCCTTGGGGAAAGGGCAGGATATAAATAAAATAAATAATAGGTTTTGGAGTATAGTCAGACCCCCATATCTCCAGAAGCAATATCCGCAGTTTCCGTTATCTGCAGGACACAAAATAGGAACACATACTATAGAATTGCACTGGGAAATGCCTAGAGAGGCATCCTCTCTAGGCATCTTCTAGGTCCTCCAATGGTATGTTTTTACTGGAAGGCCTTTATTTTAATAGGGTTCACTGTTATCAATGGTTTCCAGTATCTATGGTAAGTCTGGAACCAAACCCCTGCAGATACAGGGGTCTGATTTTATTCCCAGTTTGTGTGATGCAGCAGGAAGCACCTTAGCCGATGTGCTGTGTGTATTGCGCTTATGGCTTAAAACCCCATCCCCAAATCTCCTGGGGCATTCTCTAGAAGGGTGGTCTGTTTTGGAAAGGACTTCCCTGGGGCAGAAACATTATTTTAAAAAAAACACTCTGGAAATCCCCTCTGCTCTGGTTGTAGCCGAGACCCTCTGTTTTGCTCTTGCTCTGAAATCCTGAGCTGGTGATGAAGTTACAGTAATTCCCCTGGCAGAAGCAGCAGCAACAGCAGCAGCCACCAACCCACCAAGGGAGCTGAGGGTTATGAGTGGGGAGGTGTGTAATTGCCCTGTCAAACAGCTGAAACACTCTCCTCTTCACATTCTTTCTTTGGCATGGTTATGCCTGATATGCAGGCATCAAAGGGGAGGCAACAGGTCATGGCTGCCCCAGGTAATCCATTTACCTTCTGAAGAAGAGGGAGAGGAACTGAGAAGGGGGGATCCAGAGAGAGAGA
Organism: Gambelia wislizenii; assembly: GCA_030847615.1. Lineage (NCBI taxonomy): Eukaryota > Metazoa > Chordata > Lepidosauria > Squamata > Crotaphytidae > Gambelia > Gambelia wislizenii. The sequence continues at coordinate 493,121,023 of JAUMIR010000001.1, read as the reverse complement.
GAGAGAGAGCATGCGCAAAAGGCCAGGTGAGTGGATGAGTGGGTGGGTGGGACTGCAGCAGAGTGAAAGGAAGAACCAACCAGCCTAGCAAGCCAGGAGGTCAGCATTGTCTTCCCAAGTTTTAGTAGAGTGAGTGCAATGCACAAAGAAATCACAGAAGTGGGTTTAAACAGAAATGTGTGGTGTTTGGTGCACCACCAAATGGCGGAGAGGGCCAAAAAATTGGATGGGGGGTACCTGTGGTTGCATGTTGCCCACCCCTCCCAATTTAAATAGGAACATATTGCCATGGCCACAATCCTACATCGGGGCGATAGAGTTTAATGCTATACTTATGAAGTTAGGTGAAGATTATGTATTAGTGAACTGTGCAACTGAATGTGCAAACAAGGGGATGTGCAATACCCCTATGCACATGCAATGTGAAAGGGCCTTGCGTGCACAATGGCACCGCATGTGCAACTCTGCTTCTATGACCTTCAGTTAAATACAAACTTCCACACCAGACAAAAATGTCCAACTGTTTCTGTAGGAAAATTTACGCTTGCCTAAATCACCAACAGGATGCCAGACCATGGTGGGGAAAATGATGACCTGTTGTTGTTGTTGTGTGCCTTCAAGTCATTTCTGACTTGAGGCAACCCAAAGCAAACCAATCATGGGACAAGATTTATTGAGGGAGGAGGTTGCGATTGCCCTCCTCTGAGACTGAAAGGATGGGACTTGCCCAAGATCACCCGGTGGGTTTCCATGGACGAGCAGAGATTCAGATTCTGGGTTCCCAGAGTCCCCGTCCAACACTCAAACCACGATACCAACTGGTGTTATGCATGCACCAGTTCCCTACAGAAGTGGTTAGACATTTTTGTTTGAAGCAAAACAGCTGCATTGAATTCAAGGTCATGGAAGCAGAGTTATCCATGGAGCCCTATTGTGTTTGCAGATGCACATGCAAACATTAAATACACATGTGCATTAAACTGTGCATTTGGTTGCACATTGGGTGTGCATTTGGTTGTGCAACTTGACTATTCAATGCAAGCATGGCATCACACAATTAATACATAACTTCAGAGGCAGAGATTTATGCTAAACAACCCTGATGTCAGATTACTAGGTGTGCTATGTGACTCCCTCTCCATTGACGCCCCCTTGTTGTGGGAGGGAGGCTTGCGTACCCTACTGATGTTTTGAGCTATGCTGGCGGTGGCATAATAGCCACTGGTAGGGTCTCCCATGCCAGACAGGTCAAAACTGAAGGGTCTGACAAAGAGCGTCAAAGGGCAGGATGGGCTCTCTAGCCTTATGGCAACCGTCTTAGGAGAAGGAAAACTCTAATCCCAAACCCGGGCAAGTGGTGCTCGTCCAACCCTGTAAGGTCAACTATCTAAGAGAAGGAAACTCTAATCAAACCTATGACCCGAGGACCTCGCTGCTACCGTCCATGCTTGCAAGGCCAGCAGATGAACCTTTGGTTTAAAGGGTGAGGCCAGTTCTGTGCATGCTGTGCTCCACCAGAAAAATCCATTGCACAGGCTCGAAGGACAAATCCAATTCCAAAAAAGCCCTGTAGCGATAGGCGAGGGACAAAACGGCAGGTGTAAAGATGCACTGGAAGCCGCAGACCCAACCCTGCATGCAGGCGGTTCAGGACATTGGTCGCTCGAGGCTGACCCGGGAGATGACAGTCTTGTTCGGCAGCATCCTGAACGACCAAGCAGCCTTTTTTAAGGAGAGCACTGCTTGCTCCATATGGAGAGGGGCCTAGAAAAGGTGGTCTAATGAAAGCTCATCCCCAACTACCTGACTGGCTAGCCCCAGCAAACGGGAATCTTCTGATGCGGTCAAACCAAGGCAAAGAAAAAAAGGCACACACCGGCCTCCAAAGGTGTAAATAAACTGACACTTGCATGCTGGAACATCAGAACCATGCGAGACTCTAAAGATAGTGGACGCCCTGAGCATCGTTCTGCCCTAATAGCCCATGAACTATCATGACTTAACATTGACATCGCTGCTTTTAGTGAAGTTCGCTTCCATGAGGAAGGCAGCCTTAAAGAACATGGCGCTGGCTACACACTTTACTGGTCTGGCAAACCCAAATCTGAAAAACATCTTTCAGGAGTAGGCTTTATGATTAAAAACTCCATTGCCTCCAAACTCGAAACCTTGCCAACAGGACACGCTGATCGCATTATTTCCTTATGCCTCCCACATGTTGTTCTCTTTAGTATATATGCCCCAACTATGCAAGCCAACCCTTTAGAGAAAGACAAATTCTACACAGACCTACGCCAACTCATACAAAAAGTTCCTGTAGAGGATAAAATTATTATCCTTGATGACTTCAATGCCAGAGTCGGAAAGAACTCCGAAGCCTGGAAAGGTGTCTTAGGCAAACATGGTGTTGGAAAATGCAATGATAACGGATGCCTCTTGCTAGAGTTCTGTGCAGAACAACAGCTGACTATTACAAACACAATCTTTCAGCAGAAAGATAGCTTGAAGACAACCTGGATGCATCCCTGATCCAAACATTGGCAACTCATTGACTATGTTCTAGTCCGCCAGAGAAACATTTGCGATGTCCGTCATACCCAAGTGATGCCCAGTGCAGAATGCCAGACAGATCATCACCTCGTAAGATGTAAACTAAATCTCATCTTAAGTTCAAACCTAAGAGGGGTGGCATCTTAAAGAGGAGACTCCAAGTCAACAATCTTCAACAAGCTACTATGAGAGACAATTTCCAGGCAAATCTGCAAACAAAACGTGAAGACAATCCTACAGATCCTTCTCCCACAGTGCTTTGGCAACATATCAAAAATAGTATCCTCCAGGCTGCAGAAGAATCCCTCAGGTTCTCCCACACGAAAAATTAAGCCGGGTTTGATTAAAACAACCAAGAGATCCAGGAGCTGTTGGCAAAGAGAAGAACTGCTCACCAGGCATACCTCGCCCAGCCAACTTGCCCTGTAAGAAAAGCAGCTTTCCGCTTCACAAGTAGTAAACTTCAACAAAAACTCCAAGCCATGCAGAACAAGTGATGGATCAATATAGCAGAAAAGACACAACGTTGTGCAAATCTGGGTGATCTTAGAGGATATTATGAAGCTCTTAAAGCAATGTTTGGATGTACCTATGAGGTCCAAAGCCCCTTATACAGTACAGATGGTCAAACATTAATTACTGATAAAGCCTCCATCCTGATTCAATGGGCTGAACATTTACAAAGTCTCTTTAGTGCCAACCGAGTAGTCCAAGGCTCAGCTAGCCAACATATGATACAAAAACCAATGAAAAATGAATTGGACATAGCTCCCACTTTGGAAGAGACCCTTAAGGCCATACAGCAGTGAAAAACGGCAAGGCAGCTGGGATTGATGGAATCCCACCTGAAGTTTGGAAACACGGAGGTCATGTACTCCACGATAAATTCCACAAACTCCTTGTGAATTGCTGTGGAAAAGGGGAACTGCCATCAGACCTCCGAGATGCAGTCATCATCACCCTGTACAAGAAAAAAGGAGCAAAATCCAACTGCTCAAACTATTCAGGCATAACACTGCTCCCTATTGCTGGAAAAATCCTTGCAAAGATACTCCTGAACGGATTAGTTCCTGCTATTGCAGAAGAACTTCTTCCTGAAAGCCAATGTGGCTTCAGAGCCAAGAGGAGTACTACAGATATGGTATTTGCCCTTAGACAACTGAAAGAGAAATGTAGAGAGCAGAACAAGGGTCTCTATGTAACATTTGTTGACCTCACCAAAGCCTTTGACATTGTGAGTAGAAAAAGTATGTGGCAGATCCTGGAAAGACTAGGATGTCCCCCCAAATTTCTCAAAATGATTATCTTGCTACACGAGGGCCAGCACGGTCAAATCAGATATGGCGATGCTCTTTCAGAGCCCTTTCTGATAACTAATGGAGTGAAGCAAGGTTGTGTTCTTGCTCCAATTTTATTTACAATCGTCTTCAGTATGATGCTCCAAAGGGCTACGGCAGAGCTCGAAGAAGAAGACGGCATCCATCTATGTTACCGTACCGATGGTAGCTTGTTTAACCTAAGCCATCTGAGGGCTCGCACTAAGACTCTAAACTATCTAGTCCATGAGCTGCTCTTCGCTGATGATGCTGCCCTTGTTGCCCACACAGAAGCAGCTCTGCAGCGCCTAACATCCTGCTTCGCAACAGCTGCAGAGCTGTTTGGGCTGGAAGTCAACCTGAAGAAAACGGAAGTTCTTTACCAGCCTGCACTACAGGACGAACACCACCAGCCCCACATTGCCGTCGGCAAATCTGTGCTCAAATCCATTCAGCAGTTCACCTATCTGGGAAGCATCATCTCCTCAGATGCCAAGATTGACAAAGAGATTGATCACAGATTAGCAAAGGCTTACAGTGCATTTGGAAGACTTCACAAAAGAGTCTGGAGTAATAAACACCTGAGGCGATGCACAAAAATCAGTGTGTATAGAGCCATTGTACTGTCTATTCTCCTTTATGGATCTGAAACATGGGTCACCTATCGCCACCACCTACGACTCCTCGAACGCTTTCATCAATGCTCTCTACGCACAATCCTAAATATACACTGGACTGACTATGTGATGAGTGTTGCTGTCCTTGAGCAAGCAGGGAACACCAGCATTGAGGCCATGATATTGAGAACACAGCTGCACTGGGCAGGGCATGTTTCTAGGATGGAGGACCATCACCTCCCAAAAATAGTACTCTATGGTGAACTCACCACGGGTCAGTGTAAAAGGGGCACTCCAAAAAAAGCGATACAAGGACTCCCTGAAACAACATCTCAGGCTCGGCCAAATTGATCACCAACATTGGTCCGCCCTGGCCTCACATCGGGAGGCCTGGAGACACACTATCCACAATGCCTTATTTGAAAACTCACGCCGAACAAGTCTTGAAGAAAAACGACAACGCAGAAAGAATCGCAACATGGAAACATCACCAAAGGAGACCTTCTGCTGTGCTTTCTGCAACAGGACCTGTTTATCTCAGATTGGCCTTTTTAGTCATCAGCGCGCTTGCAGAAAGCGCGGGATGAGTCCTTCCTCAATCTTCATTTGCAAAGAAAAGCCAGAGAGAATTGTGCCTCTTCTTGAACCTGCTCTCTGGATGATAACAGCTATTGATGGGCAACTTCAAGCTTTCCTGAGCTCTGCTCTTATGGATATTTATCTATAGAGACATAGGCTTGTCAGACTGGAAGCAACTCCAAGAGCAATACAGTATGTGCACAGTAATCCATTTCCTGATAATGCCTTCCTTAGACTACTGTAATGTGCTCTACTTGGGGCTGCGCTTGAAAACAACTGAGAAGCAACAGCAAGATTGCTGACTAGTGTATCAGGTAGATGCCACATAATACTGGACTTAAAGGAATTGCACTGGCTGCCAATAATTTTCTGAGTTGAAATTTCTGCTGATGACACTCTAAGGGTGCATCTACACTGTAGAATCATAGAATCATAGAATCATAGAATTGCAGAGTTGGAAGAGACCACGAGGGCCATCCAGTCCAACCCCCCTGCCACGCAGGAAATCACAATCAAAGCATCCCCGACAGATGGCCATCCAGCCTCCTGTAGAAGTAACGCAGTTTGACACCACTTTAAGTGCTGCAGCTCAGTCCTATGGAATCCTGGGATTTGTAGTTTCACAAGGTCTTTAGCCTTCTCTGTCAAAGCACGCTGGTACCTCACAAAACTACAAATCCCAGGAGTCTGTAGGTTGGAAACATGGCAGTTAAAGTGGCGTCAGACTGAATTATTCCTACCCTAATCCCTTTAAGCAGCTTGGGACTTCATTACTCAAAGTGTCATCTCTCCCTATAAACATCAGCCTGAGAGGTGAGGTTTGCTGGAGGGAATCTTCACTGTCTCTCACCAATGGCATCGATACACAGTGGGAGCATCTGGGACAAAGGCCTTGTCTGCTGTGGCACCCCAATTGTGGAATGCCTTTCCCCTGGAGCCCTGGTTAGCATTGGCACTGGATTTATTCAGGCACCAAGCTAAAACATGGCTTTTTATTAAAGCCTTTAGGACCTCAGTAGTTTCTGACATTAAAACAGTTTTAAACTATATTAACTTTTAACCTGTTTTTTGAACAGTGTTTAAATTGTTTTGCTTGCTTTGAATTTAATGTTGTTTTGAACTGTTTAAATTGATTTTCATTGTATATCATTCTGGACTATCAGGATAAAGGGCAAAATATAAATATTTTAATGAAGAAAGCCAGTATTCTATATCAGCTATTTAAATATGTACACTTAGCCAGCATTGTGGCTTGAGCATTGGACTATGACATTGGAGACCGGGTTCAAATCCCTGCTCAGCCCATGGAAACCCACTGGGTGACCTTGGGCACCTCACACTCTCTCAGCCTCACAGGAAGACTAGGGCAAACCCCCTCCAATCAAAACTTGCCAAGAAAACCCCATAATAAGTTTGCCTTAGGGTCCCTCTAAGTCAGAAACTACTTGAACAACAACAATAAATATTTTAATAAAAATAAATTGAACAAAAATTCCCTTCTGATTCTGGGGACTTAGTATGTCTTACATGGTCTCTTCTTTTCACACAGTCAGTATTAACCAAGATCTTACCTCAAGGAGACTGAGTGTACCATTATGTGCCAGTGGTGCATTAGTGGATTGCAATACTGCGCAACTGAATGTGCATATAAAAGGGAAACTCATGATTACAATGTGCAATGGAACCTCCCCACAACCTCCAACCACATATGGACTTCCACATTGTACAAAAATCTCCAACTGCTTCTGTTGAGGGATTTACATTTGCATAAGCAATTCACAGAATGCCAGCCATAGATTCAGTCAACCAAGGTTGCTCTGTCCAGTTACATGTTGCAATATTTGGGGTAGGGGGGGTTCAGAACCAACAGAGTCTGCTGCCACACCGCAGAAATAATGCAGTTTGACACCGCTTTGACTATCATGGCTCCATTCTATGGAATCCTGGGATCTGTAGTTTCTTGTGGCACCAGAGCTCTCTGACAGAGAAGGCTAAATATATCACAAAAGTACAACACCCAGAATTCCATAGCATTGAGCCATGACAGTTAAAGTGGTGTCAAAGTGCATTATTTCTGCAGTGTGGCAGCAGCCTAAGTAATCTCTCCTGGCCCATCCCCAAACCCCTCCCACACACAACCTGATTGAAATGTCATCTACTGGGCCACCTTCTCCCTAAGCAACTTATACTATTGTCACAATTGTAACTCCACATTATTATTATTATTATTATTATTATTATTATTATTTACCCCGCCCCTCTGTTAAAAAGAAATTGGGGCGGCTTACAACAATTAAAATACAACAATGCTGACTAAAATCCCTGACTAAAATCCCACCCACCCCCACCCTCCCCCATAAAAAGATATTAAACTAGTATAAAATTAAAAACCACCTAAACTAAAATCACATAAAAAAACAAATACAAATCTACTTTACCAGGCATCAGCTGCATTTGGAGAAAGAAACCCATTTTGCTGGTGATTATGTTGAACATTTCCATCAGGTTGGAGGGAGGTGAGGTGTTGGGAGAGGTCACTGACTTAATTCTACTTAACTATAGGAGATTATCAGACAGTAACGAAAAAAGCATTTCTGTCCCACAATCTCCTCTCCCGCCCCTGTCACGCCACAATAACAAAAAGTTTCAGACCTACCTTTGGACAGGGAATGAAATCCCACCAGTTCTCACGAGAAGATGCAAGCGCGGGGAATTCATAGCTTAAAAGAAAAATAAAAGAGAAAAAGTGACAGCAAGCACAAAAACACACTTTAAAATTTCCAAGTAAACCAGGGGAAGTTTTTTAAAAAGTGTGTCACTTACCTGGATGTCCCAGTCTCACCAGGAAGTGTTTTGGCAGGAATTCCTATTGATGCTGGGATCTCGCCAACGAAATGGGGCACCTTTTCAGACGCTGTCAAAAATCCGTGGAAGAAACGGAACAGGGGATGTATTGACAGCTTCTCCCATCAATAAAAAGCAGCACTGGCAGAACGGGTGCATTATGAGGGGGGAACGACGTCATCTGAAAAGGAAGCCCTTTGCAATCTCCTGGCGTTGTTATAACGCCATTTTAGTGCATCTGATAATCTCCATAGACTCCTGGCCAACAGAAACAAATGAAAGCCAGGGCAGCCCCCTGCCAAGGCAAGAATCCTCATCTTTAAACCAGACTTGGCCCAGACTAGCAGTAGCTGATGGCCTTCCGTGTCAGTAAAACCACTATAGGTTTTAACTGGAACCTGGAGAGAGTTGTCCAAGGTACTACTTTAGAGGTAAGGTTCAGCACCCTGAATAGCCCCTGGAACATTCAGACTAAAACCCAAGGGTTGTCTAGACGGTGAAAGAACCCCTCATGGAATTTGTGGGAAATTCCATCTGTCTTAATGAGATCCTGCATTGAATCACTGTATTTGGAAGGAGATAGGGCAAACCCCACAAAAACTACATGTTTCAAGACTTCAGGAGTTTTCCCAGGTTTTTTTAAAACTGCAGGGAAAATGAGGACTCCCACTCGGTAGGACAACCGAATTGCATCACAGCGCATTCCCAAAGTGGATAGCTGATTGGGTGAATGTGTGCAATGGGCAGAGCTTGCTAACAAGACAGCGCCTGGAACAGCCATGTTGGATTTTTGCTGTAGTGATTGTTTCTTTTTGTTGTTGTTTTTGTTTATTTAAGCAGAATATTGCTCTTCCACACTTTGGATTTAGTTGGTTTTTTTAAAAAAAAAAATACTGTTTGGTGGCAGCAACTTGGGGAGAATGAAACCACGAGTAATTCAGTCTCACCCACCATCTTGATTCGCTGGTACGCCCATTTGAACAGCAAACATGGATAACTTCACAGGCCAGCTATCTTGGGAAAAAAATAATGGAGACAAATGAAAGCTGCTGCAAATCGGTGTTACTGCGCACCAATCCGCATTTTATTCCCTCGTATATATGGGCCCCCAGAGTAGATTCACTACCCTATGACCTGAAAACCCTCAGCGGCCACTGGCACAGACTGCCCTTCAAAGTGGGGCTGTCTCAAAGGCATTTCCTCTGCAAACAAACCACATGGTCCCTCCTACTTGCCCCTTGGAGAAGGTAGGCGTGGAACCAACAATCAGAGAAGATGTCTCTTGGTTTCATCCAAATCAGAAACCCAGGAACTGGTATTTGAAAGGGTTTTTTTCTATATATGTGTGTGTGTGTGTGTGTGCATGAAAGTTGAGGTCTGTTGAAAGTGCTGACCCCCACCAGTAGACAATAAACTGTGGGAGAACATGGGAGAGTAGGGCCTTGTCTATTGCAGCACCCTGGTTATGGAATACCTTCCCCTTAGAGGCCAAAGTGGGGCCAGTACTGAGAGGCTGGCATCTGTAAATGGCCTTATGCGTGCACAAAATTTAACTGAGTGGTTTTGCAACCTCCATATTCACCTATGGATGATGTGGCATGACCATGTACAGGCATCCATTGCAAGATGGTGGCGTGACTGCTGCACCATAGCCAATGGGCAATAGGCAATGATGCACATTGGGGTGCTCCCTTGATGTGCATCCAGACACTGGTTAGGAAGTGCTGGAGCACAACAGGAGCACCCGATCTGCATCAGAAGTGTCCATTGCACATGAAAAGTGCCTGATGCACACAGGAGAATTCTTGCCAGTGCCTGGATATACATCTTTGCAGTTCACTAACAGGGTTTCCTTGCATATCTGCAATGTAGTTATGGATTCATCAAGTTACGAAATGTAGATTGTGATGTAGGATCTCAGACATGAATTTTTATTGAAGTCTTTGGGGCATAGATGATTTTATCCCATGTGCCTATGTGTTATGATTCACACTATTATAAAATGTTTGAACTAGTTTTAAATTGTTTTACATGGAAAACAGTTTAATAGCTTTTTTGTCATTTTTCATAGAACCGTAGAGTTGGAAGAGACCACAAGGGCCATCCAGTCCAACCCCTTGCCATGCAGGAATATGCAGCCTAGAATCACATTGGCTTTTTAGCTGCCGCATTATGCTGCTAACTCATGTTCAGGTTATGGTCCACTAAGACTCCTAGATCCCTTTCGCATGTACTGCCATCAAGCCAGGTGACACCATCCTATATCTCTGTATTTCATTTTTATTGTCCAAGTGTAGTATCGTACATTTCTCCCTGTTGAAATTAATTTTGTTAATATTGGCCCAGCTTTTTAATCTGTTAAGGGAGTCATTTTGAATTCTGATCTTGTCCTCTGGGGTATTAGCTACCCTTCCTGATTTGGTGTCATCTGCTTACTTGACAAGCATGCCCTCTGTTCCCTCATCCAAGTCATTGATAAGGATGTTGAATAGCACTGGGCCCAGGACAGAACCCTGTGGCACCCCCCACTGGTCACTTCTGTCCAGGATGAAGAGGAGCCATTGGTGAGCACCCTTTGGGTTCAGTTGGTCAACCAATTTTGTGTGTGTGTGTGTGTGTGTGTGTGTGTGCCTTCAAGTCATTTCCAACTTATGGTGACCCTGACTCTATCATGGGGTTTTCTTGGCAAGATTTGTTCAAAGGGGGGTTGTCATTCCCTTCCTCTGAGGCTGAGAAAGTATGACTTGCCCAAGGACTCCTAGTGGGTTTCCATGGCCAAGCAGGGATTTGAAGCCTGATCTTTCAGTCTTTTAATAGGTTTTTAGTCTTTTAAAATTATTCTTATTGGTTTAAACTGTTCTAAAGCCATTTTGTTGTAAATTGCCCTGGAATCCTCACATGTAGGACAGGAGAGAAATACTTTATTTTAATAAATATTTTATAAAATAGAATAGTAAGACAAGCACTGGTTTGGTGTTTAGAAAATCAGGATGGTAAATCAAATGCAGGAGGTACATGAGCAGAGGATAAGCCAGAAAATCCAGTATAGTCAGCTCGCATTCTACAAGGCAGTTGTTGTGTGTTTTTAAAAGGAGGATTACCGTAGTTAAAAAGAAGTGGAAGGATACTGGGGAAGGAAACTCTCCAGAAGCTCTTGAGGACTTTGAAACAACAACAACACAATAACAGAGGTTCTGAGCAACGCAAAACACAAACTGGAAAAGTCCACACAGATGCCGACAGGCTGACAAAGCAGAGCCAAGGTGAACAGGGTTCAACGACTTCTCTTCCCAACTGGCGCAGGTGGAGGTGTTGGTGAAATGCATGGACTCTGGCATGCCACTCGGTTACAATAATGCAAACCAAGAAAAACACACAACTGGGGATGGAGGGGTTGAAATACATTAAGGGGGTTCCTCATAATATAAAATGTCTTTCACTTGGATCAGTAAAGAGGAGAACAATTGGGAAAGTAAGGAGACGATCACATGGTGAATATAAAAATTGCCCACCCTACTTATTTATTTATATAAAAGTATTATTACCCTGAGAGCCAGCATGAAGGAATGGTCTGAGCATTGGGCTATGACTCTGGAGCCTAAAAAAGGGTATTGTGGGCTAAACAATAATAACCATAGACCAAGTATATATATGAAACTATATATTAGCCATATAGGATATGTATGGATAATACAGTAGGACCCCTCTATCCACTGATTCATTATTCACTGATTCAATTATTCATAGGACACAAAACAGCACATCTACCATAGGATCTTTCTAGAAAATGTATCCTCTCTAGATGTATTCTAGGTCCTCCAAGGAAACTATGGTATTTTAAACTGGAAGTCCTATTATTTTCAATGGTGTTCACTATTCTCCATGGTTTGGGGTATACATGCCCCACCCCCGAACCAATCCCTAGAGGATACGGGGGTCATACTGTATATAGTTTCATATATATTCTTGGTGTATGCTTATTGTTATTTAGCCCACATACCTTTTTTTAGGCATATAATGGAATCTGGCGTTTTTCCATTTGCAATAGCTACGACTCTGGAGGCCAGGGTTCGAATCCCTGCTCAGCCATGGAAAACCACTGAGTGATCTTGGGCATGTCATACTCTCTCAGCCTCAGGCAAAGGCAAAAACCCTCTGAACAAACCTTGTTAAGAAAACTCCATGATAAGTTCACCTCAAGGGCCCCATAAGTCGGAAACAACATGAAGGCACACAGCAACAAATGATTATCTTGCCCTTTTCTCAGCAAACAGATGAATCTATATAAACAATTCAACATTAAAAATCAAGAAATGATGCCAACAAGATCCCTAGAGAAAAAATGTATTAAATAAGATAAAAAATGTATTAAACAACTTGACCCATTTATAACCACTTGAAAAGGTTAAAAGAGGGTGTTTCCATTACTTCCTGTCACCCTTTTGAGAGGGACTACAAAGGAAAAGTACTATCATCATCATCATCATCATCTTTATTTCTATCCTGCTTTTTTCCCGATTTGGGACTCAGAGTGGCATACAATAAAAAACATTGTTAAAATAAGCAAAATACAAAAGTTGAAACATAATTAAACAACAAAAAATTTAAAACGGCTAAAAATTGTAAAACATACACATATATTCAGGAATCATGGAATGCTTGTGAGGGATGGGGGTATTTTGGTGTGTTTGAGGAGCTCTCTCCATGGTTTTGGCCAAAAACTGCCTGAAAATCATGCCATTTAAAAAATAATAATACTGAAGGGAGTGGAGCCTTTGGGGGACTTTGAATTGGGGTCTCCCAAAATGGAGCCTAGGGTCATGGTGACCCCATGGAATGTGTAAGGTTTTCTTAGGCAGAAAATACTCAGGGGTGGTTTTGCCAGTTCATTTCTCTGAAATATTGCCTACAGCACCTGGTGTTCCTTGACAGTCTTTCTGGGCTTGGGGAAGGCTCTTTTTGGACTGACACTCCCAGAACTCTGGCTGGGGAATTCTGGGAGTGACAATCCAAAAAGGCACCTTTTCCCATGCTGTGGAAGTTCCAGCCTGCAGCATTTGAGGAAAAGGGACCAAGGTCAGAGCTTGTGTTTTTGCATGTGCCTTCAAGTCGCCTGTCAACTTATGGTGACCCCATAAAGTGTGTAGGGTTTTCTTAGGCAAGGAATACTCAGGGATGGTTTTGCCAGTCCCTTCCTCTGAAATAGAGCCTACAGCATCTAGTATTGGTTGGATGCCTCCCATCCAAGGACTAACCAGGGCTTACCCTGCTTAGATTCTAAGATCAGAGAGGATCTGGTGCCTTTAGAGTATTTAGGCCTTGCAAGGTAAAGGTACCAGATCCTGTTTGATCTTGGATGCTAAACAGGGTTGGCCCTGATTAGTGCTTGGATGGGAGATTGCCAATGAATACCAGTTGCTACAGGCTGAAGGAACTGGCAAAAGCACCCAGAATCATAGAATCATAAACTCATAGAGTTGGAAAAGACTACAAGGGCCATCCAGTCCGACCCCCTGCTATGCAGGAATACACAATCAAATCATTCCCAACAGATAGGAATCCAGCTTCTGTTTAAAACCTTCCAAAGAAGGAGACTCCACCACATTCCAAGGCAGTGCATTCCACATTCAAACAGCTCTTACTGTCAGGAAGTTCTTCCTAAGGTTTAGGTGGAATCTCTTTTCCTGCAGCTTGAGTCCATTGCTCCGTGTCCTAGTCTCTGAAGCAGCAGAAAACAAGCTTGTTCCATCCTCAGTATGACATCCCTTCAAATATTTAAATATGGCTATCATGTCACCTCTCAACTGCTGAGTGTTCTTTGCCTAAGAAAACCCTGCAACATCATGGGGTCTCTATAAGTCAGCAGGCGACTTGAAAGCACATATGCACACACCAGGGTGAATTAGCAAGGGATCGTTCTTGGATCTGTCACTCCCATCTGGCTTCCATTCTCCATCCAAGTTCAGCTGCAGTCCTCCCAGCAGCTGTGAAAGTTGGAGGAGACGGTTTTCTAAGCAACAGTATATGTTTGTGAAACATCTTTTTCGTAATCCAAAAGCATCACGGAGTGCAAATCCCAGGGATCAGATGTGGTCTCTAGATTAGTACACAGTGGCATTAAGGTGTTGAAATTTAAAGAACCTCTCCAAGGTGCTGAACCCGTTTGGGAATAGGGTTCAGCACCTTGGATTGCTGCTTCAAGTTCAGACTAAAACCCAGGGCAGATTCACTTTCCCACTGCCATGGAAGCCACCAGCTGCTACTACTGGCAGATAAAAACAAAAAACTTGGTCCAATGTTTCACTTGCTGTGGAAATCAGGAATCATTTTGCCTGGCTCTGAAAAAAATTTCCCAAAAATATTGAAAAACTACAGTCAGCCCTCTGTATCCATGGGTTCTGCACCCATGGATTCCACCATCCACAGCTTGAAAATATTCCCATTTTGAACGTTAATTTTGGCATTCTATATAAGGGACACCAGTTTACTATGCCTCTGTATATAGTGGGACTTAAGCATCCCTCCCTCCCTCTCTCTCTCTCTCTCTCTCTCTCTCTCTCTCTCTCTCTCTCTCTGGCTTTTCTTTGCAAACGAAGATTCAGAAAGGACTCATCCCGTGCTTTCTGGATCCACAGATTTTGGGATCCACAGGGAGGTCCTGGAACCAAACCACAATGGATACCAAGGTGTGTGAGTGTGCGTGCCTTCAAGTCATCTGTCAACTCATGGCAACGCCACGAGTGCCTGCCATCCAAGGGTTTTCATAGGGTTTTCTTAGGCAAGAAATACTCAGAGGTGGTTTGCCATTGCCTTCCTCTGAAATGTAGCCTACAGCACCTGGTATTCATTGGTGGTCTCCCAACCAAGTATTAACCAGGGCCAACCTTGCTTAGCTTCCAAGATCAGATGGGATCTGGTGCCTTTAGGGTATTTAAACCTACCGGATACCAAGGGCCCACTGTATAACTGGACAGAGCAACCCTGGTTGAATGAACCTATGGCTGGCATCTTGTGAGTGGCTTACGCAAGTATAAGTCCCCCAACAGAAGCAGCTGGATATTTTTGTACAATGCAGTCGAAGGTTGTGGGGAAGTGTCATTGCACATTGCAATCATGCATTTCCCTTTTATGTGCACATTCAGTTGTGCAGTGTTGCAATTCACAAATGCACCACTGTCACATAATTCCATGTGTGCATGGATTCTGTCCTGGGCCCAGTGCTATTCAACATCTTTATCAATGACTTGGATGAGGGAACAGAGGGTATGCTTATCAAGTTTGCAGATGACACCAAATTAGGAGGGGTAGCTAATACCCCAGAGGACAAGATCAGAATCCAAAATGACCTGAACCAATTAGAAAGTTGGGCCAAAATTAATAAAATGAATTTCAACAGGGAGAAATGTAGGATACTACACTTGGGCAGTAAAAATGAAATACACAGATATAGGATGGGTGACACATAGCTTGATGGCAGTGCATGCAAAAAGGATCTAGGAGTCTTAGTGGACCACAAGCTGAACATGAGTCAGCAGTGTGATGCAGCAGCTAAAAAAGCCAATGTGATTCTAGGCTGCATTAATAAGAGTATAGTGTCTAGCTCAAGGGAAATAATAGTGCCACTCTATTTTGCTTTGGTCAGACCTCACCTGGAGTACTGTGCCCATTTCTGGGTGCCACAATTCAGGAAGGATATTGAGAAGATGGAGCATGTCCAGAGAAGGGTGACCAGGATAGTGGGTGGTTTGGAAGTCATGCCCTATGAGGAGCAGCCTAGAGAGCTTGGCATGTTTAGCCTGGAGAAGAGAAGGTTGAGAGGAGACATAATAGCCATGTTTAATATTTGAATTGATGTCATACTGAGGATGGAGGAAACTTGTTTACTGCTGCTCCAGAGACTAGGACATGGAGCAATGGGTTCAAACTACAGGAAAAGAGATTCCACCTAAACAGTAGGAAGAACTTCCTAACAGTAAGAGGTGTTCAGAAGTGGAATGCACTGCCTGGGAGTGTGGTGGAGTCTCCTTCTTTGGAGGTTTTTAAACAGAGGCTGGATGACCATCTGTTCAGAATGATTTGATTGTATATTCCTGCATGGCAGGGGGTTGGAGTGGATGGCCCTTGAGGTCTCTTCCAACTCTATGATTCTATTATTCTATGTTACACTTGTTCTCCTTGAGGTAAGATCTTGGCCAGTATTAACTGTGTGAAAAGAAGAGACCATGTGAGACACATTAAGTCCCCAGAATTAGGAAGGGATTTCCCCCCACCACACACACACACACACACACACACACACAATTTATTTTATTAAAATATTTATGGCTGTTGTTGTGCACTTTCAAGTCATTTCCAACTTATGGAGACCATAAGGCGAATCTATCACAGGGTTTTGTTGGCAAGATCTGTTCAGAGGGAGGTTGCTTTGCCATCCTCTGAGGCTGAGAGAGTGTGACTTGCCCAAGGTCACCCAGCGTGTTTCCACAGCCGATCAGGGATTCAAGCCCTGGTCTCCAGGGTACTAGACCAGCACTCAAACCACTACACATATTGGCTATCAAAATATCTATATCCCTTCTTATATCTGAAGATCTCAGTGTGGTGTACAATAAATTTAAAAGATTATCAGAAACATCAAATGTGGCATGATCACAATACCAGTGGAATTCAAAAGGACACCAATATCAGATGATGACATCCTTTTGCGTTCCGCTGGAGTTATGCTAACATATCTTTTTATTGACAGCTGAAGCCGTCAATAGATCCTCTGTTCTGTTTCGGTGCTGGCATTGCCAGCGGGCAAAACCTCAGGCTATTTAAATCTCAGCACTGCAGTGAAAATGGCTGGTCCAGTACGAACACTTCCAGGGCACCATTTTCATGAGGAAAATGTAGTGAGATGAATTCATGTCGACCTCTGGTTGTTTACACATACAGTGTGACGCTCTTGAGCTTTTCGGAAGGGGGGGGCACCTTTTATTCCTCAACCAGCGGGACTTTCCATCCTATGGTTTATCCCATTTTTAAAAAAAATCATGGGAGGATTCAGAAAATCAGTAATGTAAACAGCCCGGGAAAAGATATCTCGGTACTAGGTGATGACCGGAAATTGTTGTGAGCATGGGCAGGCACTTGGCACAAAGAGGGAGGGATACCTGCCCCCTTTTCAAATTCCTCCAAAAGTTGATGAGGCAATCCTCCATTGTTCTCCTGCCCATCACCTGAGTGGTCATTGAGATGGAAGGCAAAAGCGTTACTCGTCCCAGGAAAGGTGGCCACGGGATCTCCTGGTCCTACACAGAGACCATAGACTTGTTAGCAATATGAGGTGAGCAGAAGGTGCAGGAACAGCTGAAGGAATCCCATAGAACTATTGATCTATTTGAAAAAAATGCGACCGACATGAGATGCAAAGGGCACGATCACACCGCAGAAGAGTGTAGGATGAAGACGAAACTAATGAGGAAGAATTACTGCCAGGTAATCGAGCACAACTCAAAAAGCAGGAACGATGCAGCAAGATGCCTTTCTTTAAAGAGCTCCACGATATTCTTGGCGGTGATGCCAACTACCATGCGAAGCGCCTGGGTAGCTCCACCGACATAGTTCGGGTACTGTGTGGGTCAGTGACTCCCCATCACGATCCCACCCCTTAAGAAGAACTCGAAATGCCCCTGCCTTCCCAGGAGAACTTGGAGGGATACTCTGAGGAACTTTTTTCAACTCCTCCATGTAAGGGTAATTTTTTCTTTTCAAAAAAGGGGGTCCAGGTTTGTGGAAACTCGAATAAATAATTGTCCGGTTTTCAATCTTTCATCAAGGTAAAATATCCGGGTACCATTATTTTATTTAAGTTAGCTACACTTTAAAATGTAATGTTACTTCACCCCTAGAAAACTGGTTTTTCATTATTTTTTGTTCTAGAAAGGCCATACATGATTGCATTCCCTTCTATGTGAAAACTCGTATTTTTAGCTTATCATTTCCCAATGTGAAACGCAACAGGAGGAATTCTATGTGTTGGTTTCTGCAGCTATTAGGAATTCTTTTCCCCCCCAAAGTACTATAAATATTCAAATTGTTTACGTGCTTTTACTCCATACTGTTTTGGTATGCAAATGTTGGCAGTTAAAGCCAAGTGGGGTTTTCCGGTGTTTGTGGTGGGCAGTCATAAACCGTTATGTGCTTCTCTGCAATGTAAGGATGGCGGCCCTCAGATATATGTCAACCTACTGTAACTATCTACTGTACTGTACACGGGTTGGGTAGTTTTCAGTCAACATGTTAAACAAACAGATGAGGGGGGTTTGTGCACTAGTATGTACTTTTTCCTTATGAGTTTATCAGAGGGAAGTTCAACCCAGGCTTCAGATGAAACTACTATCACTTTAACCTTATCAGAGGAACCTGGATCAAGCTTAAGTTTCACACAAAGTGACGACATCGCTGCTTCGGTTGAAACAGGAATAGATGCAGTGTGGACTACCCTACCAGTTCAAAACAGTATGTATGCAAGCATCTTTTTAAAAGGTGGTTTCGATCACATCTTCCCTTCTAAATATGCAATTTCAAATGACAACTTTTTTTTGTTTCCTTTAATAGTGGCTTCCCTTAGCACTCCAATTGCATCGCTTTCACCAGCAGAAAGACTAGCGTTGCACAGAAGGAAGAGACGATCTACCGAGTCAGCAGAACTCATGTCTAACTCCAGAGTCATTGCTAACCAGTTCATTACAAACATGAACAGGAATGCTAATAGGCTTGACTGGAGGACTTCAGGTTTGCAGGAATACCTGGAAAAGTTCTATCAACATGAAATTGAAGAAAGTTCAAAAATGCTAGCCGCAATAGACAGACAAACAAATATACTAGGAGAATTAATTTCCCACATTAAATCTCCTGAAAATACCCCAAGAAAGGTTGTAGTAAGGAGAGTAAAAAGCAAAAACCTTCCTGGGGACTCTGAGAAGAAAAATACCCAACCCAATGAACAACAGACACCATCAACCAGTTCAGGTACTGTAAAGTTGGGATTAAGTAGACCTGCTAGAAAAATTAAGAAACCTGTTCCACTAACATTGTAGGCTATTAAGGGTGTGGACAGAAAGTGGAGGTTTGCTTAACTAAGAAATTAAACCAACAACTGTTGTATAATAAAGTAGAAATTTATTTACATTTGTGATCAATTTTATATTTATATACATATTTACATATCCTGATGATAAAGAAAAGAAAGGCACACAGCACATAATACAAAACACAATCAAATACACATAATAAATAATACATAATTCAAATACATTATATCAGAAAAAATTAAACAGCAGTAATAATATTTACAAATTCAAATATTAAAAATTACAATACAAAATATGGTTTAACACATAAAAAATACAATAATTATACTACACATAAAAATACATAACACAAACAAACATTATAGAATTTTCTAAAAGAAATAAATAAGCAAAAACATTCAAAATATGAATAACTGAAAAAATTAAATACCTAAATCCTTTCTATATTCCCCACCCTCCCAGCAAGAGTCTTTATTGATTCTCGTAACATTCGCCCTGAAACAAGAAAAAAAAAACCAGATGTCAAATGTGATCACAATGGGAATTGTTGCAGACCCCCCACCCATTAATGAAATGTTATTTATTTTTTTTGTTACCTAGCTCTTCTATTCAGGCTATAATATTGAGCCTGGCCAGCTGCGCAGCAGCCTCTTGTGTAAAATGAATTTATTCATTTTACCTGGTTGCGGTGCTACTTGTGCTGGACCGGGCTCATTTCCTCCAGCCTCATCAGAGGAGGACTCGGACATGGGCTGCCCTGCAGCCCTCCTCTGTATCTAGATTGCTATTGGAAAACAAAGAAAAATACATACATGATAAATCAGAAACACACAACCCCCCCCCACATCAAACAATACCCGCAGCTTCTCTTACCTCTTGGCTGCCTGTCTCGCCAGCTTGGCCACCCTGCACGGACCCACAGGTCGTGCAGGATGGCATAGAAAGGCGGCCACCGTCAGGGGGGTGGGCTTCCATTGCTGGCCTCCAGTGCCACAAAAAAACTCCCTTTGAGGTTTTTGAATTTTGAGCGGCACTGGAGACCTGTCCTCTGGAAGCTCCTGGTCCAGAGGAACCATGCCACCTCGATAAAGAAGTTACGGTTCCTCCGGTTAGAGGAACGCATCAGGCGGTCTGGTGCACCAGTCTGCTAGGACAGGGATTCCAGCAGGAGGTTGGTCTCCCTGGTGCCCCAGTAGGCGATGCACCGACCCACCCGAACACGCCCTCTACCCCCTTCAGCCATCGTAACACCATGTGGTGGGATGCGGAAACTCGAGTTTATATGTTTTCGTAGAGACTGTTACATTTGAAAACAAGCCTATGAAGTTACAGGGAGGTTTACTTTTGAAACTTTTACACTAGCTGTGTTAATTGGCTACCTAGCGGAAGTACCTCATTTTGGGTATTTGGCTGTTCCTGGAACCTGTTTTAAACAGGATAATCCCTGCAAAAAGACTGCCAATTCCTCAAACCACCAAAAATGAAACAACATGTCAACTGTGGACTATTGCTAACAACATGATTTGTAGTTTTAGAAAGAATGGAATACTGCGATGCAAGGGGCATATATGTAGGTTTGATACTTTGTTTCCAGTGCTGCCCCTGGCATTTTGAAGAACGCAATGTATTTCTGTGTAAAGGGGAATAACAGGACATAATCACAGCACTGTCAAAGTCAGAAATAAATGGTCCTTATTGTACACATATCCTTTTCTTAAAGTGGTAAAATTTATTAATAAACAGTCATACATGCACATTTAATACCCTCCTTGATGATTCAGGTACCAAAAAGTACTCTTTTAAAGTGTCCCGGACAGCCTCCCCCTGAGCTTTCTTTATAGCATTGTAATTAACCAAAGGTGCTCCTAGCGTGTCAAGCACAAACCTCTGAACCCTTCTGTTTGGATAATCAAGGATTCTGCCTTTGGTTTCACATATATTATGGAGAATCACACATGAACATATCATTGAACACACATTTTCCTCTGCCACTTCTATACTATGTCATAATGCTCTCCAGCATGCCTTGAGACAACCAAAACACCTCTCCCCCGTAGCATGAACCCTGTTATGGTACTTGTTATACAGACTCTGTTTATTATCTGTGGACCCCCTATATGGTGTAAGTAGCCAATTCCTGATTGGGTATGCTCCATCAACCAGGGTGAGAGGAACTATTTTCCGCCCCATTATAGTTGTTGTTGGGTTTCCAGGCATGAAAATGCCTGCCTCCATAGTTTCAAAGAATGCAGAGTTCCTTAGCATCCTAGCATCGTGATTCTTGCTGCTCCAACCAATCTCCGTGTCAATAAAAATCCCTCTGTGGTCACAGGTACCTTGTAGAAGCACACTGTACCTATTCTTCCTGTTGATGAATTTGTTTCTTTGGTGTCCAGGAGGGATAATGTTAATGTGACATCCATCAAGGCATGCGATTATTTGTGAGTACCCAAGGGCAGCAAAGCCATCCATAACCTGTTCAATAACACAGGAAAATAAAAACATAAACTTTTCTTGTGGGCACTGATAAAGACGAGTATTCGATCAAACACATCATTATTTAAAGTGTGTCATACATGAAAGGATAGTATACATTTCTTTATTGCTGTTGGTGGCCATCTGTTATCATAAAAATATGACTAAAGATAATTACTAAGTTATCTCTATACAGCATCCATAGCTCAACAGATGCGACTACTCAGTTTTTCACAGTATATCAACCGGTTTAAAGAAAATACCTGTCTATGGTCTCCCAGGAAAACTGTCTGCTTCAGAAGTAACTTCTCCATTGCGAGTATGACCTCAACAAAGATCTTACACACTGTGGCTCTCCCAACACCAAACATCTGGCAAGCAGATGTGTAACAGCATTGGTGGGCAAGAAGAAAAATGGCTTTTGTGAGACGCTTCTCCACTGGAATGGCTTTCCTCATGTTGGTGTCTGCTTTGGCTATCTCTGGATGAAGAATGTCCACAAGTTTCATAAAAAGGAAGCACGGCATCCTGAAGTACTGTATCCAATGTTCGTTGGACCAGATACACATAACAAATTTCTCCCACCATTCCTCCCTTGTTGGGTACACCCACCACCTCCGTAAATGGGGATGCGGGCAAAGAAACATACATAACGTGGGGGAGTCGATGGTTTCTAAATGCATGAACTCAGTACCAAGGTTATTTGATGAAAGCAAGTCTAAATGAAGAAGGAGCTTAAAAATACAGATCATCCCTCTTCGGTGTTTGACACGAATCCACCTCTGCAATGTTGCAAGATATCCCCTCAAGAGTACAGATGTAGCCAAAACGGGGGCAATGTTCCTCTCCATTCTTTCAGTAATGGCGTGCGGGGGAATCAAAGAGGAAAAAAAACCTATGATGGTGTTCTGTATGGTCTAACAAGTAGCCAATTGCTGCATCCGTGGCAGGAAAGTGCACCGGAAACATGTAGTATGAATTGTGAAAAAATGAGTAATCACTTCCTTGATTGACAGCAAAAAAAAAAAAAATCCCGGGATAATAAAAGCATGTAAACAAAAATAGCACAGGATAGTATATCATGGGAAAAGAAACATATCATGGGACGCGATGCAGTGTAAACAATGATCTCAGAATATCCAGTTCAGAGATAAAAATCATTTAAACAGCAAGGGACTAATTCAGGATCAAGAAATCCCGGGACACC
Source organism: Gambelia wislizenii (assembly GCA_030847615.1). Taxonomy (NCBI): domain Eukaryota; kingdom Metazoa; phylum Chordata; class Lepidosauria; order Squamata; family Crotaphytidae; genus Gambelia; species Gambelia wislizenii. The sequence goes on along the minus strand of JAUMIR010000001.1, from coordinate 493,098,357 downwards.
CCGCAACAATAAATAATGTCTAATTGGCACCCAGGTGAGATCAGGACATCCAGGTACATTTTGCTCTTTTAATGACCCTCCCCGAGTTACTTAGGTGTATTTAGGTGCTTGTGTAAACTTTTGATGTGTTTATTTTGTTTTTATTTTTGAATTTCCCACACGACAAAGTCCCATGGGATTTCAAATGAGGAAGTGAACGGGATTCCATTCACTTCCTCTTTGTTGCTGAGGAAGCCTTTATCAGGAGAGGAAGGTCAGTGTGGCAGGGAGCGTTCTTTTGCCAGCATAGAAATTGATTTTTTTAATGTCGACAAAAGAACATTTTAAACGTGGTCGTCTGATAAATCTCCTTAATCTATGGAGTGTCCTTCATCCAATTTTTTTTTTAATTGTATGTTTTTATGTGTTGTGAGCCACCTTGGCTCCCATTCTGGGAGAAAGGCAGCATATAAATCATTTTTTTTTAAATGGTATCTTTCACACTGCACCATTATGGCACTTTGATACCACTTTAATTGCCATGACACCATCCTATAAAATCCTGGGATTTGTAGTTTTGAGTGATATTTTGAATTCTTTACCAGTGCCTCCACCAACTAACTGCAGCTATGGCAGTTAAAGTGATATCAGAGAATTACAATTATACAGAGTTAAAGAAACACAAGAGAACCTGATCCAAACAGATATTCCCTTGCAGAGACCTTCTCTAAAATGAACAGAAATCAGGGTTTGGAAGTAACACCGTAAAAATAATTTTACCATCTAACACACATTCCTTTTTTTTTTTCTAATGAGGACACAAATACCATTATATTTCAAAAGTAACATAAGGGGAATGAATGATCTTACATGTTTATATACACAGTAATATATTTCAGTTACTTTCATGGCATTTTCAGCCACTTTTAGAGGCTTTTTAGATACATTTGAGGAAAATGTACCAGGTTTTATGTCACTTTCTTTTTTCCACCAAAATACCCAAAAGCAAACCCCCTACCCTGAAGAAGAAGAAGAAAAAAACACCCATGATGCAATGAATTTATTTCAGATACTGGCACCATTCATGTCAACAAACTGACAAGGATTTGTGGGTGAGTTGAATGCCCAATTACTTTTTTTAAAAAGTAATTTTCCAATCTGTGTGCATGGCAGGAATCCAATCCAATCTGCATGGCAGGAATTGTGTATTCCTGGATGGGAAAATGGGGTTGGAGTGGATGGCCCTTGTGGTCTCTTCCAACACTGTGATTCTATCATTCTAAGCTTGGCTCTTATCCAAAAGCAAGGCAGGTGATTTCAGGAGGTGCTTCAGGCTGGAAACCCACACACTCAGGGTTAGTCTAGACGAGGGAATAAAATGTAGATTGGTGTGCAGTAATGCAAATTTGCAGCAGCATTCATCCGTCTCAACAGAGTTTTTTTTTTTGCAAAGTTGCTGGTATCTGTGTTTGCTGTTCACATGGAGGCATGCCAGTGAATTAAGATGGAGGGCATGACATGGATCTATACTCCCCAAATTGCCCCCATCAAACAGTATTTTTTTAAAAAAGAAATCAAATCCATGGTGCAGAAGAACAATCATCTGCTTAAATAATGAAAAAAAGAAGGAAAGAAAGCCTGTTTCATTGCATCAGCACACAATCACTACAACGACAATGCAACATGGCGATTCCGTAATCTACCATCTTTGTGAGCACCCCCTGTGCATGTCCAGCCAATCAGCTGTCCTCTTCAGCAATGTGCTGCAATGCAATTTGGTTGTCCTAACATGCAGAAGTGCGCATTTCCTCCACAGTTATAAAAAAAACTCGGGAAAAGTCCCAGAGGGTTTTGCCGCGGCCCTTCCCTGACTTTTGCTCCCCCTCCCTCCAAAAAGGACGGAATGCTGTGGGATCCCATTTGGACACATGGGATTGCATGAGAATTCCACAAGGATTTATTTCACCATTTGGAGTACCCCTCAGTTGTGCCTCCAGAGAATAGTTTACAAAGTTTTCCTTATTCCAAAAGCAACCCATGTGTTCAGGGGTTTAAAAAAAGAAACAGGAAAAGGTGTTCAAACTAAAAGTGGGGAAAGTGTTCAAAATAAAAGGGTCAGTCCAAAGGCTGGAGGGGGGCTTAACTCCTTGGAGAGGGTCTGCTCTGAACACTAGCCTGTGCAAAGGAGAACAGAGGGGGGCAGGAGAGACAACCTACCCCCCCATTTTTTTCTTTTCCACAGGGAAATTTTGCAAGAGAAATGCAAAGGGATGCCTGTGTGTCTGTGTATGTTTGAATTTGTTTTTGCCTCAGGCTCTGATCTCGTCTCTCCACCTGCACTCTCTGGGGAAATGAGAATTTTGGCAACCTTTCCACTGTTATTTTTATTGGTTTCAACTAAGCTGCCCTTTCGAAGGCGTGGAGAAAACTCCAGTAATGAAAAACAACAAACCCAGTGTTGACGATTGCTTTTTCTTCTCCCCTCTCCACAACAATATATGTATGTATGTGTGTGTGTGCAGCACGTATACATGTGTGCTCACACAAGCACACACACCCACTCATACAAGAGCATTTCTATTTCCCTGGCATGGTACTGTTGTGTCCCTTCAAGTCATTTCCAAAGGCAAACTTGTCAGGGAGGTTTCATGACAACATTTCTTCAGAGGTTTGCGTTTGCCTTCGTCTGAGGCTGAGAGAGTGTGACTCATCCAAAGTCACCCAGTGGGTTTTCATGGCCAAGTGTGGATTCAAACATTAGTCTCTAGCTCATTCTACAAGGCTCAAACCACTACACCCTGCTGGCCATCACTTCAGATACATACATATGAAACAAAAGTGAAGGAGGGAGGGAGGGAGGAAAAAGGAATGAAAAAGGAAGAGAAACAGGGCAGATGAGGGAGAGAAAGGATTCACAGAATCACAGAGTTAGAAGAGACCACAAGAGCCATCTAGTCCAACCCCCTGCCACGCAGGAAGACACAATCAAAGCATCCCTGACAGATGGCCAACCAGCCTCTGTTTAAAAACCTCCAAAGAAGGAGACTCCACCACACTCCCAGGCAGTGCATTCCACTGCCAAACAGTTCTTACCATCAGGAAGTTCTTCCTAATGTTTAGGGGGAATCTCTTTTCCTGTACTTTGAGTCCATTGTTCCATGTCCTAGTCACTGGAGCAGCAGAAAACAAACTTACTCTGTCTTCAATATGGCATTCCTTCACATATTTAAGGATGACTATCATGTCATCTCTCAACCTTCTCTTCTCCAGACTAAACATGCCCGGCTCTCTAAGCCGCTCCTCATAGGGCATGACTTCCAGACCTCCAATCATTTTGGTTGCCCTTCTATGGACACATTCCAGCTCATCCATATCCTTCTTGAATTGCTGTGCTCAGAACTGGACACAGTATTCCAAGTGAGGCCTGATCAAAACAGAATAGAGTGGGACTATTACTTCTCTCGATCTAGACACTATACAGTACAGTCGTCCCTTCACATTCGCGGGGGTTCCGTTCCGCGGACCCCCGCGAATGTGAAAAAACCGCGAATAACGACACCCCTCCCCCTCCCTCCCCAGGCCTTTGCGGGGCCTTCCGAGGCCCCGCAGAGGCCTCCCCGGCCCTCCCTCCCAAAACCACGAATAACCGAAACCGCGAATGTCAAGTTCACGAATGTGGAGGGACAACTGTACTCCTATTAATGCAGTCTAGAATCGCATTGGATTTTTTAGCTGCCATGTCACATTGCTGACTCAAGTTCAGCTTGTGGTCCATTAAGACTCCTAGATCCGTTTTGCATGTACTGCCATCAAGCCAGGTGTCACCCATCCGATATCTGTGATTGTCATTTTTACTGCCCAAGCGTAGTATCCTACATTTCTCCCCACTGAAATTCATTTTGTTAGTTTTGGTTCAGCTTTCTAATCTGTTAAGGTCATTTTGAATTCCAATCCTGTCCTTTGGGTATTTGCTACCCCTCCTAATTTGGTGTCAACTGCAAACTTGATAAGCATGCCTTCTATTCCATCATACAAGATCCCTTTACAATGTGATCTTGTTACGCAAATTGTGGGGGGTCCGTGGGGACCCTCTGATGTCCTAATATTAAATTGGGGAATTTAGCTAACTCAACTTGGCGGGAGAGAGGTCGGGCAATGGCGGGACCTTTTAACCTAGCTGTAACAGTAACAATGGAGGAGATTCTAAGCAAAAGGTAAAATTAAATGATTTTTATTGGAAATTAATAGCAACAGCAGTCATGCAAACACTCAGGCTTCAGACACTCACACAAGGCTATTGAAGATAGTTCATAGTATTTTAATAGAGAATAGAGTAAGGGGGTAGTGGTTTATACCTACCAATCCTGCAGAGCTGAGATTGTGAAGTACACTGACAGCAAGGAGCGCTGGATGACAGAATGGTGACACGAACTGATATGAAGTTAGAAAGCAGGGGATTTGTGCACACCTTGGTGGTGTTTTAGGGTGACATTTATATGAAATAATTCCCCTGAAGGGATAAGAGTTTGAGTGGAATACAGTGTTTCTTGGAGGTTCCCGAAGCTCAACAATGGATGATCCAGAAGAGTTGACAATCATTAATGGGTGCTATACTTTGGATTTGAATAGAAACAGGCAAGGTCTTTTGTTGAAGGGGAGCAGGAGAGGAAGGACCCATTTTGCAACCATCAAGGACTCTGCTATTGTTGAGTGGATTAGTGAATGACTCACCTCTCTGACCTGAGTATTTGGTTTTGGGGGAATTTCCAAAGGCCCCTCCCCTGGTCATGCATGAGTCCCACCTTGGTACTTGATAGCCATGTTTAAATATTTGAAGGGATGTCATACTGAGAATGGAGCAAGCTTGTTTTCTGCTGCTCCAGAAATGCTTTGATTGCGTGTTCCTGCAGGGCAGGGGGTGGGACTAGATGGCCCTTGTGGTCTCTTCCCACTCTATGGTTATTTGCTTTCTCTGGACATTTCTGGATCCTCTGGAACAATTCTATGGACAACTTCGGCCAGACGTTGGCCATAGAATTATGCTGAAGGACCTATAAATGCCTAGAGATAACATTTTTTATCGCATATAGGGCAGCAGTGGAGGCAGCAGCAAATACAGTAATCTTCAAATAATCAAATCAACAAGAACTTAACTGGCAAATGCAGAGGGACGACTGTATTTCTAAACCTTTGGTCCACCAGATGTTTGGGATTTCATATCCCAGCCCCACTCACCATTGGCCATTGTGGCTAGGGCTTTGGGGGAATACAAAAGGTTAAGAACCACTGCACTGGCTGGAATTCTATTGGTGTATTACAGTAGTAGTTAAACTTTTTAAAAATTCACACACCAGTAGCAAGGGAAGGCAGACAACATCTCCTGACTCTACACAGCCTATTTCTTCAACCCCTTCTTTCCTGCATGGCTGCTTCCCCCACAGATTTTTGGCTTTGGACGTCTGTTAAGCCAGAGTAGCACAACAACAGAATCCTGGCCTCTTTTTCCAAAAATGGCAGGACAGCTATATCTGGGATGCTTAGCTGGGACTGGACGGAAGAGCAGGCCACATATGGTCCATGCCTGAAGGAGACAGCCCGGTGATCTGACTTGTTATAAGGCAACTTTCTAGACTCTAATGCTTCATAGGGAGTGGGGAGCATGGCTGCCACAGCTGCATCTCATTTGGTCCTTACCAACATTCTTCACCATGAGGCTCTCTCAGGTGAAGAACAGAGTGGTAATAATAATAATAATAATAATAATATTTTTAACCCACCCCTCTGCTCGGCAACCGTGGCGGTGTAAAACAAGATTAAAACAACAAGTTAAAACAATCCTTCCCAATCCTAACCCTCCCACCCCTTAAAACTAAATTAAACTAATAGAGAATTAAAACATAGATAAAATACAGTACAATAAATAAATAAATAAATAAATAAATAAATAATGGCAATGCAGCAAGGGGGCGGGTAAGCAATCAGCTCCACTTGAGCCGGGAAGTTACTCCGGGAAGGCCTGCCGGAAGAGATCCGTCTTTAGAGCCTTCTTGAAGCTATCAAGAGTAGTGATAAGACGGATCTCATCCGGCAGGCCATTCCAAAGTCTGGGAGCCGTAGAAGAGAAGGCCCTCTGGGAGGTCTGCGACAGCCTAGTTTTCATAGGCTGCAGCAGGTTCCTCCCAGAGGACCGAAGTGTGCTGGGGGGGGGATCATATGGGATGAGGCAGTCCCGGAGATAAGATGGAACCAAGCCATGTAGGGCTTTAAAGGTTAAAACCAACACCTTGTACTGTGCCCGGAAACTGATTGGCAGCCAGTGGAGAGATTTAAGCACAGGTGTTATATGCTCTCTCCTAGATGTACCCGTAATTAACCCGTGGTACTATTACATCCCTCGATCTAGACACTATACTTCTACTGAGGCAGCCTAGAATCTCATTGGCTTTTTACGCTGCTGCTGTTCACTCATGTGCAGCTTGTGGTCTATTGTGGAAAGAGGACTCCTAGACCTCTTTCACATGTACTGTTGTCAAGCCAGGTGCCCCCCCCCATGCTGTGCATTTCATTTTTTGTGCCTAAATGTAATGCCTTACATTTCTCCCTGTTGAAATTCATTTGGTTAGTTTTGGCCCAGCTTTCTAATCTGTTACGGTCATTTTGAATTCGGATCCTGTCCTCTGAGGTATTAGCTACCCCTCCTAATTTGGTGTCATCTGCAAATTTGATCAGCATGCCCTCTATTCCCTCATCCAAGACATTGTTAAAGATATTAAATAGCACCTGGCCTAGGACAGAACCCTGTGGCACCCCACTGGTCACTTCTCTCCTCAATGAGGAGGAACCATTGGTGAGCACCCTTTGGGTTTGGTCAGTCAAGCAATTACAAATCCACCTAACAGTAGCATTGTCTAGCTGACATTTTACCAGCTAAATTGCAAGAGGATCATGGGGGACTTTGTTGAAGGCCTTACTGACATCAAGACATGCCACATCTACAACATTCCTTTCATGTACCAAGCTTGTAACTCTATCAAAAAAGAAAGACAGAGATAGAGATAAGATTAGTCTGGCATTACTTGTTTTGGAGAAACCCATGTTGACTTCTAGTGATCACGGTGTTCCTTTCTAAGTGCTTACAGACTGCCTGTTTAATGATCTGCTCTAGAATATTTACTGATATTGATGTCAGGCTGACTGGGCAGTAATTATTGGGGTCCTTTCCCCACCCTTTTTTGAAGACAAGGACAACATTTGCCCTCCTCCAGTCTTCTGGGACCTCCCCTGTTCTCCAGGAATTTCTCAAAGATTATTTATTTATTTATTTATTTATTTATTTATTATTAAAGATTATTGTCAGTGGTTCTGAGGTTACATCTGCCCGTTCTTTTAATACTGTCCGATGTAGCAGTAGTTGTCGTTGTTGCCATTCACATCAAGACAACTTCAACTTATGGAGAACCTGTGAATGAGAGACCTCCAAGAACCATGGTCATCAACTGCCCTGCTCAGGTCCTGGAAACTCCATGGCTTCCTTGATTGAGTCTATTTACCTGTAGTGCTTCCTGCTGGCTTCCTGTTGACCAAGCATTAGTATATGTTCCAATGAGGTGCCTTGTCTCATGATATGTCCAAAGTACAACAGCCTCAGTTTAGTCATCTTGGCTTGATTTGTTCTCAGACCCATTTGTATGTCTTTTTAGCATCCCACGGTATCCGTAGCACACTTTTCCAGCACCATAGCATTCTTCTCCAGCATTTCAAATGATCTGATGTTCTTCCTGTCTGCCTTCTTCCCTGTCCAGCTTTCACAATACTATGCCCTGCATGATTCTGACTGGTATTTAATGATAGAGCATTGCACTTGAGGATCTTAGTTCCTTCATGTGTAGCTTTCCAAGTTATAGTCTTCTTCTGATTTCTTGACTACAGTCACCATTTCAGTTAATGGCTTCACCAAGGACTATTTTGATGTCTCCAATACTCACTTTTGTTATTGTTGTTAACTGCCACCAAGTTGACTTCAACTTATGGGGACCTTATGAGTGATTGACCTCCAAGTCACCCTATCCTCAACAGTTCTGCTCAGGTCTTACAGACTAGGAGCCCATGGCTTCCTTGACTGTGTCTCTCCATCTGGAATATGGTCTTCTTTTTTCCTACTGCCTTCCACCTTAACAAGCATTATTGTCTTTTCTAGTGAGTCATGTCTTCTCATGAGATGGCCAAAGTACAATAGTCTGAGTTTTATCATCTTGGCTTCCAGGGAGAGTTCAGGCTTGATTTGTTCTAGGACCCATTGATTGGTCTTTTTAGCAGTCCACAGTATCTGCAGAACCCTCCTCCAGCACCACATTTCAAATGAGTTAATTTTCTTCTTACCAGCTTTCTTCACTGTCGAACTTCCACAGTTATATAAACTATCTGTGGTCATTCTTTTTGTTAACACAGTCAACCCTCCATATCCACGGATACTGCATCTGTGAATTCAACCATCCACAGCTTGAAAATATTCAAAAACTAATAATTCCAAGAAGCAGACCATGATTTTGCCATTTTATATAAGGGACACCATTTTACCATGCCACTGTATATACAGTAGTGGGCCTTCAGCATCCACAGATTTTGGTTTCCACTGGGGGTCCTGGAACCAAACCCCAGCAGATACCAAGGGCCAACTGATTTCAACTGTAACCCTGCTTTGCCCCTTTCTTCTTTAACTTTCTCTAGTAGTTATGCCAAAGCTTTGCTATTTTCCACAAGTTGTGTGGTGTCATCTGCATATCTTAAATTGTTGGTGCTCCCTCCCCACTTTTCCCACCTCCTTCCTCTTGAGTTTGATCCTGATTTCCATAACCTTGCTTCTGTATGCCAGAAAATACTCTGCCATTTGCAAACTGCAAGCCCACAATGAGTATGACAGTCCATGCAAGCACATACACACCCCTCAGTGTGTGTAAGATCTATCCCACCAATTCCTTTGGGGCATAAGGTCTATTTCCTCCCCATTCAACATAAAAGCTTGGGAGGGGTTCCCCCCCCCAAATTCTTCTGGGGGCCACATGGAGCCTGCAGGCCACAGTTTCTATACCTCTGCCTTAAGTTCATTGGTTGCCCAAGTTACCCTTTTTATAATCTGCTGGAATGATGAGTAGACACATTTGGTGACTTGTTGAATGCTGAAGCAACGCAAAAGTAAAATCGAACTGATTCAGATTTAGGCTAATTATATTCTTCTAGTGGTAAAGCCATCTGCAGCCTTTCACAAAGAACAAGCCTAAAAGGTCTCTGACCCCAAGGGGTTTACAATCTAGAATAGGTGCAAGGAAAGAAAAGAACAAAAGAAGATGAGAAATAGAAGCAGGAGAAATCACAGGGTGGAATAAGATAATATGTAACTTGCACTTTTGTTGTCTTAGGACTTTTTCGGACAAAGAAAAAACAACTCTAGCAGCCTCGCCACGTTGCGAGGCTGCAGTGCTGCAGGGCATCCGTTTCGCATGACGCCCGTCCCTAGCGATCGTGAGTAAAAATCTGCTAAATATAACGCTCAAATGTCCCAGCGGTACTGCAACAGTACCGCTAGGGATGAGCGTCATGCGAAACGGACGCCCTGCAGCGCTGCAGCCTCGCAATGTGGCGAGGCCGCTAGCGTTGTTTTTTCCTTGTGCAAAAAAGTCCTTAGTATCAGAAATGTATAAGAGAGATCTGGGGAATACAACAGGAACAGGGGACCACTTTCTACCCTGGGACCTTCCAGAGTCCACACAGACTGCCAAAACTGTTGCTGTTGTGTGCCTTCAAGGCGATTTCTGACTTATAACAACCCTCAGGCAAAACTATCACAGGGTTTTCTTGGCAAAGGGGCTTTGCCTTTGCCTTATAATTATATGATTCTTCTGAGGCTGAGAGAATGTGACTTGCCCAAGATCACCCAGTGGGTTTCTGTGACTGAATGGGGATTTTAACCTTGGTCTCCAGAGTCATAGTCCAATGCTCAGACCACTACACCACAATGCCCCCCCACCAAAAAATGCTAATTGTCCCACTTTGCATTTGAAAAATGGGTATCTTTTAATGGTTCAACAATAATATTACTGCAATCTGTTGGAAAAGTGCATCACACTCCTGAAAGCTTCCAAAAGAGGCAATTCACCTTTCCTCTCCCAAGAGTCCAAAGGCGCCAAGGACTGCAAAGCCATCTTTGGTGTCCATGTGTATCCTACAACCACACATTGGCCTCTTGCAATATAGGGTCCTGGAAAAGGCCTAAAGGCTTCCCAGATGTATTTTGAGGAGAGGCTGAAAGGAAACGAGGCTGGTGCTATTATTGCTGCTGCTGTTATGTGCCTTCCAGTCATTTCCAACTTATGGCAGCCCTAAGACAAACATTTGTTGACAACATTTGTTCAGAGGGGGTCAAGAGGTGACACGACAGCCATGTCTAAATATTTGAAGGGATGTCATATTGAAGAGGGAGCAAGCTTGTTTTCTACTGCTCCACAGACTAGGACACAGAGCAATGCATTCAAACAACAGGAAAGGAGATTCTACCTAAGCATTAAGAGCTTCCTGACAGTAAGGCCTGTTTGGAAGTGGAATGGCTGCTGCCTGGGAGTGTAGTGGAGTCTCCTTCTTTGGAGGTTTTTAAACAGAGGCTGGATGGCCATCTGTCGAGAATGCTTTGATTGGGTATTCCCACATGGAAGGAGGTGGACTAGATGGGCTCTTCCAACTCTATGGTTCTGATTCCCTAGCCTTCCCATGAGGCTGAGACAGCATGACTCAGCCAAGGTAACCCAGTGGGTTTCTGTGACTGAGCAGGGATTCAAGTCCTGGTTTCCAGAGTTGTAGTCCAATTCTCAAACTGCTACACCACACTGGGCGCTTGTTTACACAATGAAATGCCCTGAATCCCCCTGCAAATCCCCCCAAATCTGTGGTGATCCGGCCATACAGTATATGGCTTTTCCCCAAAATCTGGGGTGATCAGGTCACATGCCACATGGCCCAGATTTGAGGCATCCCAGGGTATTTTACCTGGATGTGGAGTTCTGAGGATTTGAGGTTTTCTCCCCATATTCGGGGGGGGGGGGCACCAATGCACTGCCACCACCACCATGGCCATTTTAAAGCTCTGGAGGCAGTTCCCAGCCGAAGGGAGAGATTTTTGCTCATCTCTTCCTTCAAGCGCTTCTGCCTCTTGCTCATCACTTCCTTCAAGCCCTTCTGTCGCTTTCTTCAAGAGCCTCTTCCTGCAACACCTGAGTGGGAGAGCAGGTGGAGGCAGTGCCGCCGCGCCAGCAGAAGGGAGAAAACCTCTCCCTTCGCCCGGGAACTGCTTCCTGAGCTTTACCTTATACTTGAGGTGGCAGCAGCAGCAGCAGATGAAAACTCCACAGGCACAGTGAAGACAAGGTACCCCACATCCCTGCAGAAATAATAATGTGCAGGACTTCGAGGTCAATGTGGGGTGGCATGTGGCAAAACTCTTGCCCAGCATGAAGACAAGCCCTGGCTCTCAATGAGGTGGGCAGAGTAAAAAGAAAGTTAAAACCAGCCAATCACAGCTCAGGGTATGCAGTGAAGGGGTGGGGCTATGGAGGTGGGAGAGGATACAAAGGAGAGGCTTGTCTATAAAAGAGTCTGATAAGGGAAAGATTGATTAGAGTTAGTTGGGGCAGTCAGATCCGAGTAGGGTGTTGAGAGCTGTGAAAGAGGAAAGCGTTCAGGAAGTCCATGTTTAACCTGTCATATAATACATCTCTGCTTCTTTTATTTTCTACAACAGTATTTGACAGTTTCATTTAAGAATTGATTGTGACACTTTCTGGTGACCAAGCATTCCAGAAAGTCATTCCTTGTTATATAGGGGCAGCCGGAGAAAATGGGCAGAGAAAGGACCGAGGGTGATAGAACTGGCTGAATGGAGGTCACAGGATGGGAAGGGATGATGGGAACAGGAGTTGGAAAGTGACTTTTGAAAAAGTCATTGGTTATGTAACCACCACTCCTGCCCCTAGTGTGTCACTATTCACACCCAGATTGCATTTCCCTTTAACTCACTGCATGAATCATTAGTGTTCCATTTGAAGGGAGAAAAGATTGAGCATTAAGAGAATAAGGCTTGGAAAATTTGGCTCAAAATGCTCTCAAATGCCTACAGTGCCTTTGAAAAAGTAACATAGAGGGGTAACTAGAAACCATTACTTGCTACACCAAATCACATCAGCATTCAACACATTACATTCCTTCTGAAATGTGGCTTCATTATGCCCTCTTTAGTAAAGTAGCAAGTTGGTGGTAACTATGAACTAAGTCAGAGATGGGATGTTGTTGTTGGACTGTAACTCCTCTCATCCCCAGAATGGTTACAAATGCTGCAAGTTGCAGTCCAACAGCACCTGGAGGGTTGCATGTTCCCCATCCTGGCCTCCATCCAAATGCTAATGCCAAAACCCACTGAATCAATGGGATTTATACAAGTGTTGAATTGTACAATTGATTCAATAGGTCTATTCTAGCTGGTATTTAGACCAGAGATAGGTGTCACCTGGTCTTTCAGATGCTGTACTGAAACTCCCAGCATTCCTGGCCCTTGGTTCAGCTGGCTGGGGCTGTTGGGAGCTGCAGTCCACCATCTGGGAGGACTGCATGTCTATGGGTTTGGACACGGGTGAAGAGACCTCCCTCCCAGCTAGCATGTTTGAGAGGCTTCTCCTTGAAAATAGCAGCCAATCCAACAGCATGGACAGACTTCAGGGGTAGAGCAGGGGACCTTGAGAGGACCACTGCAAGGAACAGCAGCTGCGAAGCCTCGGCAGAGGTGTGTGGTCGTGGGGGGGGAACTCCTTGCTGCGGGGTACAGAAGCAGTGGTATGTGGGCCTGACAAGATGACTCGGGAGGTGTGTTGTCTCCCTGGGGCAAAGATCCATGATGTGACCGAGAGGCTGACAAGACTTGTCAAGCCTACGGATCATTACCCCTTCCTTTTGGTCCACGTGGGAACCAATGATACTGCAAGGCACAGCTTTCCCAAGATCAGAAGAGATTATGAGGCCCTGGGGAGGAAGCTGAAAGAAATGGATGCACAGGTTGTCATCTCGTCTCTTCTGCCAGTTGAAGGGCATGGTCCAGGAAGGGAGAGGAAAATAGCCGACGTAAACAACTGGCTCCGTAGATGGTGTCACCGAGAACAATTTGGATTCTTGGATCATGGACTGCGCTTCCATGAGGGGGGACTTCTGGCAAGAGATGGGGTGCATCTTACAACAGTTGGAAGAAACATTTTTGCCAACAGTCTCAAGAATTTGATCAGGAGGGCTTTAAACTGAGTCAAATGGTGGAGGGAGACAGTATTCTGGAAGGCAAAAGGGGGGCTGGAGAAAATAGTCAAGCTGTCATAGAGGGAACAAGGCAAACAGCACAAGGACCCAACAGTGGGAGGCAAAAAAAACTTGCACAGGGAGCAAGTAAAGGGAACACATGGTCTTAGATGTCTCTACACTAATGCACAGAGCATGGGAAATAAGCAAGATGAACTTGAACTCCTCGCACTACAAAACAAATATGATATAATAGGCATTACTGAAACCTGGTGGGACGAGTCTCATGATTGGAATGTAGGAATAGAGGGGTATAACCTTTATAGGAGAAACAGGCCAAACAGGAAAGGAGGAGGGATAGCATTATATGTCAGGGATATTTACACCAGTGAAGTGATCCATGACATCAATACTGGAAGCCAGGTGGAGAGCATCTGGATAAAAATTAAAGGGGAGGGAAACAACAGGGATGTTATTGTGGGACTCTACTACAGACCCCCAAATCAGACGGAGGAATTGGATGATGCCTTTCTAGAACAGATGAACACACATGCAGAAAGGAGAGATGTAGTAGTGATGGGTGACTTCAACTATCCTGATATTTGCTGGCAATCTAACTCAGCCAAAACTTCAAGGTCTAGCAAATTCCTTACATGCCTGGAAGACAATTTCATGGTCCAAAAGGTGGAAGAGGCAACAAGGGGGACAGCTATTTTAGATCTGATCCTAACCAACAGAGATGACCTGGTTAATGGGGTGCAAGTGGTGGGATCCTTAGGTGAGAGCGATCATGTTCTCCTGGAGTTTGTTATACAATGGAAAGGAGAAGCCAGGCATAGTCAGACACGCATTCTTGACTTTAGGCGAGCTGATTTCAATAAACTCAGGGAAATACTGGGGGTGATCCCATGGTCAGGAATACTAAAAGAGAAGAGAACTCAAGACGGATGGGACTTTCTCAAAAGGGAGATACTGAAGGCACAATTTCAAACAGTACCATTGAGGAAGAAAAATGGGAGGTGTCTCAAGAAACCAGGATGGATGACTAAAGAACTTTCAATGGAGCTAAGTTTTAAATGGAACATGTATAGGAAATGGAAAAGGGGGGAAATTACCAAAGAAGAATTCAGACAGATAGCGAACACGTGTAGGAGTAAAGTCAGAAAAGCTAAAGCGCAGAATGAGCTCAGGCTTGCTAGGAAGGTTAAGAACAATAAAAAGGGTTTTTTTGGGTATGTCCGCAGCAAAAGGAGGAAGAAGGAAATGATATGGCCGCTACGTGGAGAAGATGTCAAAATGCTAACAGGGGACAGAGAAAAGGCAGAATTACTCAACACCTTCTTTGCCTCAGTGTTTTCAGAAAAGGAAAAGGGGGACCAACCTGAGGAGAATGGAACAGAGGACACAATAGGGGAAATCCAGCTCAAAAGAAGTAAAGAGGTAGTACAGGAATACCTTCTTAATCTAAATGAATTTAAATCTCCAGGACCAGATGAACTACATCCAAGAGTATTAAAAGAGCTGGCAAATATAATCTCAGAGCCATTGGCAATAATATTTGAGAACTCCTGGAGAACAGGAGAAGTCCCAGCAGACTGGAGGAGGGCAAACGTAGTTCCCATCTTCAAAAAGGGGAAAAAAGAGGATCCCAACAATTATCGTCCAGTTAGTCTGACATCAATACCAGGGAAGACTCTAGAGCAGATCATTAAACAGAGAGTCTGTGAACATTTAGAAGGCAATGCCATAATCACAAAAAGTCAACATGGGTTTCAGAGAAACAAGTCATGCCAGACTAATCTGATCTCTTTTTTTTATAAAGTTACCAGCTTGGTAGATGAAGGGAATGCTGTGGACATCGCATACCTTGATTTCAGTAAGGCCTTTGACAAGGCTCCCCATGACATTCTTGCAAACAAGCTTGTAAAATGTGGGCTAGACAAGTTAACTGTTCAATGGATTTGTAATTGGTTGACCGGCCGAACCCAAAGGGTGCTCAGCAGTGGCTCCTCTTCGTCTTGGAAAGATGTGACCAGTGGAGTGCCACAGGGTTCTGTCCTGGGCCCAGTGCTATTCAACATCTTTATCAATGACTTGGATGAGGGAATTAGGGGCATACTTATCAAATTTGCAGATGACACCAAATTAGGAGGAGTAGCTAATACCCTAGAGGACAGGATCAAAATTCAGAATGACCTGGATAGACTGGAGAGCTGGGCCAAAGCTAACAAAATGAAATTCAATACGGAGAAATGTAAAGTACTGCATTTAGGGCGGAAAAATGAAATGCATAAATATAGGATGGGAGAGACCTGGCTGAAGGAGACTACGTGCGAAAGGGATCTAGGAGTCCTAGTAGACCACAAGTTGAACATGAGTCAACAGTGCGATGCGGCAGCTAAAAAGGCCAATGCGATTTTGGGCTGTATCAATAGAAGTATAGTGTCTAGATCAAGGGAAGTAATAGTGCCACTCTATTCTGCCTTGGTCAGACCTCACTTAGAATACTGTGTCCAGTTCTGGGCACCACAATTCAAAAAGGATATTGACAAATTGGAGCGTGTCCAGAGAAGGGCAACTAAAATGGTGAAAGGTCTGGAAACCATGCCTTATGAGGAGAGACTTAGGGAGCTGGGTATGTTTAGCCTGGAAAAAAGACGGTTAAGAGGCGATATGATAGCCCTGTTTAAGTATTTGAAGGGATGTCACGCTGAGGATCGAGCTGGCTTGTTTTCTGCTGCTCCAGAGACTGGAACACGGAGCAATGGGTGCAAGCTCCAGGAACAGAGATTCCACCTCAACATTAGGAGGAACGTTTTGACAGTAAGAGCTGTTCGGCAGTGGAACACACTCCCTCGGAGTGTGGTGGGGTCTCCTTCCTTGGAGGTCTTTAAACAGAGGCTGGATTGCCATCTGTCGGGGATGCTTTGATCAAGATTTCCTGCGTGGCAGGGGGTTGGACTGGATGGCCCTCGTGGTCTCTTCCAACTCTGCAATTCTATGATTCTATGATTCTATGATTCTATGATAGGTTCTCCTGCACGAAAGTCCAGAATAGTCAGAGTAACTGATGGCTCCCATGTCTGTGAGGAAGTGAATCCAGGTTTTTGCCTAAACCTTTAAAGAGCTCTCTCCAAAGCCCAGAGTCTCTTGGGAAAGTAGGATTCAACAATATGGATAGTTCTGTCAAAGTTCAGACTAAACCCAGAACAAATCCACCACTCACAGACATGGGAGCTGCCCCAACCCAACAGAAACTGTGCAAGAGACCAACTATTGCAATAGATTGTGCTGATGGATGGGGAGAAAATATGAGAATGTGCCCCCCTCCAAATGATCAAATAGTGTTTCTCAACTGTCAGAAAAACCCTGATTGGAGGAATCTGGATTATCTATACGAGGCAAAAAATGTGGATTGCTCTGCAGTAATGGCAATTCGCAGCAGCTGCTATTTGTCTTAACAGGTTTTTTTGGCAGATCGCAGGCATACGAAACTATCCGCGCTTGCTGCGCAAACAGGTATGCCTGTGAATCAAGATGGCAGCTTTGAGTGAATTACTTACCTCAGTTTGTCACCACCAAACAGTATTTTTTTAAAAAAAGACACATATCCAAGGTGCAAAAGAGCAACCTTTCGCTTTAACAAAAAAGGAAACAAAAAAAGCCGTTTGATCACCTTAGCACTCAATTTGCTAAGGTGAAAATCCAACATGGCAGCTCCAGGCACTTGCCTTGTTAGCAAGCTCTACCCCCGCCCCTGCATATGTCTGACCAATCATCTGCTCATATTGGGGAAAGCAAATTAATTTGGTCGCTTGTCCCAATGAGCAGGTATTCGCATTCCCCTTGCTGTTTTTAAAAAAAATATGCGGGAAGCCATGAAGACTTTTCCCACAGAGAAAAAGGTATTTGGTGGGGCCCTCCTTCACAATATGGTGAATAGATGCAGGATCCCATTGGGACAGATCATATTCTCCTCCCTTTCTGTGAGGAGTATTTTCACCATTTTGCCATTTCACCAGTCACCCCCTGAACTGATGGGAATCTTCGCACGGCAAGATTTATTTTACACAAAATTTGCATGTTTTTGTTTTATGCCTACAACAGCATTTTTTGTACAGAAAATATTATTTTCTGTGCAGAAAAAAATCTGTTCAGAAAAAAAATATTTTGTGCACAGAAAAATTATTGTCTTTGCTATAATATATTTTCTGCACTGTAATATTTTTTTCTGTGCAGAAATACCTCCTACACAGAAAAAAAATTATGCACATAGTAATCTGCAGAAGATGCAATCTATTCCTACACAGAAAATGCTGTTTTCTGCACAAAAGGACTGTGTGTGATTTTTTTTTTTTTAGCACAGAATAAGTCTCGAACTGTGCATCATCTTTGAAAACTTTTCCTTTTTTGAAGATTTTCTCAAGCAAGAGGGAAATGGCTAAAATTCCTCATTGCTCCCTTCAAAAAGACAATGAGTGAAGAATGCCATCCCTGATCAGGCCCATCATTTTCGTGTTTAAAAAATAATTATTATTTTTATTACACACACATTGTACACCTACAAAAAGATGGACAAAGTCAATTTACAGTACTCAAAAAGCTCAGCTACTGATCAGTGGTGAGAAGGCAAAATTGTTTTTGATTCAAAGAGGACAAGACAGGGTTGTCCTTTCTCACCCTTACTCTTTTTGATGACATTAGAAGTTTTGTACAGAAAAATTAGACAAGAAGCAGACATACAAGGTGTTTCTATTAAAGGTCATACTTTTAGGCCCATCATTTCCTAAAAGTGCTGGAATAATCCATTATGCATCCCACTGTGTCCTATGGAATATTTCCAAGGTAATTTTTTAGTGGATTATAGGCCTAAATACACTAAAGATGCCAGATTTCATCTGATCTTGAGTCAGCCTGGGTTAGTAGTTGGATGGGAGACCACCAGTAAATACCACATGCTGTAGGCTCTATTTCAGAGGAAGCAACTGGCAAAACCACCTCTGAGGATTCCTTCCCTAAGCAACTCCAATGAAATTCATGGGGTTGCCTCTGAAATTCATGGAGTCAACAGGTGACTTGAAAGCACAAACGTGCATACAAAGGCCTAAATACCTTAAAGGCATCAGAGCCCATCTGATCTTGCAACCTCAGTAAGGTCAGGTCTGGTTAGTACTTGGATGGGAGACCACCAGCGAATACTAGATGCTGTAGGCTATATTTCAGAAGAAGGAACTGGCAAAACCACCTCTGAGGATTCCATGCCTAAGAAAACCCTATGACAATCATGGAGTCACCATAAGCCAGCAGGAGACATGAAGGCACACACACATACACACAAGATCTGACCTTGATCCTTTTTCCCCAAATGCTGCAGGTTTGAACTTCCAGCACTTGGGGAAATGTGCCTTTTTAGACTGCCAGAATTATGAATTATCCCCAGAATCATGGGGATTATGGGAGTGGCAGTCCAAAAAGAAGAACCTTCCCCAAGCCCAGAAGGACTGCCAAGGAATCCCAGGTGCTGTAGGCTACATTTCAGAGGAAGGAACTGGCAAAACCACATCTGAGGATTCCTTCCCTAAGAAAACCCTAGGAAATTCATGGGGTTGCCATAAGTCAGCAGGGAACATGAAGGCACATATATACGCACACAAACACACACACACATGCACATACACACTGGAGCTTGGAAAAGTTCCTTTTTGGAGACTGCAGTCCCTCTAAATCCCTCCAGCCACTGGCTGGCTGGAGGACCGGGTCTGACTGCAATTCCCAAATAAAAGGAACTTTTCCTTGCCTGGTCTATGGTGGCTCTTTGCTTCCTCCTGCAATGTGTTTGAGCTGTTTTACAATGAGACTGATCATCTCAATTTCCTATTCCTTAGAAATATTTCAATCCCTTGCTTCTTCTGACCAACTCCTTTTGCTGGACATGTATTGAAAAATGGGGCGGGAGGGGGAATCCACCCCACCAAACTCCAAATAGCCATTTTAGTTTTCCTCTTTAAAACTCTTTTGAGAGTCCCATCACACACACACACACACACACACCCTTTCTTTGGGACATCGTAATTGCTAGATATGATCTTCAAAGGCTTCTGCGAGCTTTGAAGCGTACTAAAGTGCCTTCCCCATCACATTTACTTTTCCAAAATGTTAATAGCTTTGAACCTGGGGGCTCAAAGCAAGAGAGAGTTAAAATAAATAAGAGAACGAGAGAAAGAGAGAGAGAGAGAGAGAGAGAACCCTCCAGGGTAATGTATTTTCCTCCCCCAGGTAAACTCGGAGGCTCTTTTCAGATGTATTTCTCTTTCTTGATGAAAAACACTTCAAATGGTTTGCAAATCAGGTGCTCTTCATCTTTCCCAGAAGGGTGGGGGCCCATTTAGTGCAAGTAGCTGGGTTGTTAACTGAGGGTTGCTCCCAGCAAAACAGGTAAGGACAAAACCTTCTTTTTTCCCAGGCTAAGTAGATGGGAGTCACACCATCTTACAAAGGTTCATTTGCCAAGTTTCTAGCCCTCAAGGGTTTTTTTCCCTTACAACATCCAAAGTGTGTTTCTGAGCATATGCAGAGTCTTTCCTTCTCTCACTCCCTCGACCTTTCCCCACCTCCATGATAACCAATCACAGCTCATCAACAACCACTGGGTGGGTAGGGGCAGGGGAGAGAAGGGGGTTTACAAAGCAAGATGAGGAATCATAGAATTATACAGCTGGAAAAGACAAGGGCCATCTAGTCCAACCGCCTGCCTTGCAGGAATACACAATCAAAGCATTCCCAACAGATGCCCATCCAGCCTCTGCTTGAAAACCTCCAAAGGAGACTCCACCACACTTCCAGACAGCTCAGTCCACTGCCAAACAGCTCTTACTGTCAGGAAATTCTTCCTAATGTTTAGGTGGAATCTCTTTTCCTGTAGTTTTATAATAATAATAATAATAATAATTTATTTTTAACCCACCCCTCTGCTCGGCAACCAGGGCAGCGTATAGCAAGATTAAAACAACATCAAGTTAAAACAATCCTTCCCCATCCTAACCCTCCCACCCCTTAAAACTAAATTAAACTAATGGAGAGTTTTGAGTCCAGTGCTCTGGGTCCTAATCTCTGGAGCAGCAAAAAAACAAGCTTGTTCATCTTCAGTATGACATTTTTTCAAATAATTAAACATAACTATCAGGTCCCCTCTTAACCTTCTCTTCCCCAGGCTAAACATACCCTAAGCTGCTCCTCATAGGGCATGGCTTCTAGACCAGGAGTTGTAGCCTATGATGAGTAGGAGTTCCCATATTTACAGGTGTTGCTAAGAGTCTGTACCGGGTTTGACTCCAAATATGAAATAAATCACCCAGGGTGCTGAACTTGTTTGGAGAATATTGCTCAGCACCTTGTAGATAGCACCTTGTAGATAGGTCAGAGTAAAAACCAGAATAAATATACACCACAGGCATGCAAACCAGCTGCAGCTACTGAACAGAGCTGCCAGGTAGACAGTGGGCCTTTATGAGCTCATGAGAGCTCTAAGATGGTGTGAAGAGGCCCTTTTCTCTGTCCCACCACCTTCTCGGGCTAATTTAATGGGAACAAAGGAGAGGGCCTTCTCAGTGGCTGCTCCCAGATTTTGGAACTCCCTCCCAAGAGAGGCCAGGATGGTCCCATATTTGCTCTCCATCCGTCGGCAGGTCAAAACATTTTTGTGTAGTCAGACATGTACTAACTGATGAGGGTTGGGTTTTTAAATGCTGTGCAATTTGGGGTTTAAGGTTTGTATATAGCCTTTAATGTATTTTAATATTTTTAATGTTTAATTGTTTTTAACTACATACATTGTTTAATTGTTTTTAAATTCCATTTTGTAATGCTTTTGTATTGTTTTTAATTTATATTGTTTTCTATTCATCGTTAGCCGCTTGAGTCCCTGTATTAGGAAAAAGACGGGATATAAATTAATTACATAAATAAATAACACACACACCCAAAAAGGAGCACCACTAACCCACCCCTGGGGAAATTCTGGGACTCATCATTCCAAAAAGTCGCTGTTCCAAACTTTGGAAATTACACATCTAATAACATACATGGAGCCAGCATAGCGTAATGCTTTAAGAGCTGGACTAAGTCTCCAAAAGGCCATGGTTTGAATTCCCCTTCAGCCATGGAAAACCCATTGGGTGACCTTGAGCAAGTCACACCCTCTCAAGCCTCAGGGCAAGGCAATGACAAAGTTCTTTGAATAAATCTTACCAGGAAAACCCCATGATAAGCAGGAGTATAGCTATGAGGGTCAGGGCAAAATGAAGGCATTGCCCACCCAAATAAGAATTCTGATCCCCATGAAATTTTACTTCATTCTACACATTTCTAGCAATGCAGAAAGTGGGGCGCTGAAAATTCTTCACACCTAGAACTTTTCTAGTTGCAGTGTTCACATTCCCTTGGTTGTTTGCCTTCCCCCCTTTTCCTTTGGATTCCTAAACTCTTATTTCTAAATGCTCCACAGAAATTTTTAAGTTGCTACAGTGGTAGAAATGTGAGGACCAAATGAAAATTTCACTGGGAGGGCAGAATTCGGGGGGGGGGAGGATATTGCTACACCCTTGGCCAGAGTTGATTTGTCCACACATAACAACCACCACAACATATAACTTACACAGGAAAGAGGATGAGAAAAGGAGATTTAGTCATGGAAGAGAGCTCCAACAAGCATCTTCAAAATAAGAAAAGATGACAAAGGCCACATGTCGCCGGCCCTTTGCCAAAAGCAAAAGTTGGAGACGCACACGGAATGTAAACAGGAAAAGTTGGCCACCCACAAGACACTTAAGGTGAGAAAGTTTTTGGATCAAGCCAAACCATCATCAGTTTAACCCAAAAGCAATGGTCTTCTTTTTCTTTTTTTTAAGGGAACCTAGGTGTGTCTCAAGTGAAAAGATATATTGCTGAATACAGTGAAATGTAAAGCTATATCACTGAATACCAAAGTCAGGGCTTCCCATGCTGTTATATTTCCAATTTCTATGTATGGGTGTGAATGCTGGACAGTAAAGAAAGCAGATAGGAAAAGAATCAACGCATTTGAAATGTGGTGCTGGAGCAGAGTTCTGTGAATACCCTGGATGGCCAAAAGGAGAAATCAATAGGTCCTAAAACAAATCAAGTCTGAACTCTCCCTAGAAGCCAAGACAACTAAACTGAAACTGTCATACTTTGGATATATCATGAGAAGACATGACTCACTAGAAAAGACAATGATGCTTGGTAATGCAAAAGGCAGTAAGAAAAGAGGAGGACCCCATTACAGGTACTGGTAGATAAGACTCAATCAAAGAAACCATGGCCCTAAGTTTGCAAGACATGAGCAGGGGGCTGTTGATGACAGGGCGACTTGGAGGTCTCTCATTCACAGGGTCATTGACTCAATGGTAGTTAACAAGGCATGCCCCCCTACTATCTAGTTCTTTGTGGTTGGGGATATCTGAAATGGGGACAGAAATGCACTCTGCATATGCTCAAGTACCTCCTACAGCTGAGTTTCAAATTAAAACCCAAAGCCACAGAATTTCAGCTGAGGATTCTGTTCAGTTTAAGTTAGTGCTACTAAAGTGGTGATCCCTGGACCAATGTCGGTCAGTCCACAAGTTATCATCTGCCACTGTGCCCTGGCGAGTTTTCCAGAAAGAATGAATCAACGGCAGCCAATGGGCACAAATAGAATATCAGTCCCTGGTGCATTGAGGGCAGGGATTGCCAGTCCCCCTAACATCAGATAGCTAGCTTAGGAAGAATTGTTTTAAGTGATGCCAAGTTTGCTGGTTCACAAAACCTCCTTGTGTGCCACTGAAGCCAATGCACTGTGCTGCACTTTTAAATCAACATTTAAAAGGATGTTACAGATCAGTCTGTAAAAAAGAAACTCAGGGAATCCTTTAAGCTGGAGGTGAGATTGATCCAGCCTTCCAGATGTTGTCAAACTGCAGCATTCGTCATTACTACCACAACATCTGGGGGGCCTTAGGCCACTTGCTGGGAATGAGATTTCCTTGAAAGGGGTAGGAGTGGAGGCATTACACTGTGAGTAAACTAAAGACTCCAGTCCTGGTCAGGTATAAGCCTGCCAGTTTCAAGACTGTGGACTCACATGCCCTGCTACAGCTCCAATTTCAGACACTTACAGGTAAGTCTTGAGCATTTTGGGAACCTCAGAGGTAGGAATTTGAGGAAAGCCAGTGTCATGGTTTGAGTGTTGGACCAGAGCTCTGGGAGACCAGGGTTCGAATCCCCACTTTGCCATGGAAACCCACTGGGTGATGGACAAGTCACACTCTCTCAGCCTCAAGTGAAGGCAATGCCAAACCACCTTTGAATAAATCTTGCCAAGAAACCCCCATGATAGCTTCATTTTAGGGTTGCAGTAAGTCAGAAATGACTTGAAGACACTAAAAACAACAAGAAGCATTCTAGTCCATGAATTTTTTTAAAAAATCCAGAGTTAGAAAGATATTTTTATTGGGATCCATTCAAACTGTGCAAGCTTTTGAATTATCCAGAACTCTTGATCAAAATACTTGGGCTAAAATGAAAGGGATGAGGGGAGGAATAGAAAAGCCCCAAATTTATACCAGGGCCAGAGTCCTGTTGTTACTTTAAACATGTAAAAGTTAGTAACATTTGGCCTAGACAATGAGACTGTTAGGTGGATTTGTAATTGGTTGACCGACTAAAGCCAAAGGGTGCTCACCTTCATCCTAGAAAGAAGTGACTAGCAGTGTGCCACAGGGTTCTGTCCTGGGCTCAGTGCTATTTAACATCTTTATCAATGACTTGGATGAGGGAATTAGGGGCATTCTTATCACATTTGCAGATGACACCAAATTAGGAGGGGTAGTTAATACCCAAGGGGACAGGATTAGAATCCAAAATGACCTTAACAGATTAGAAAGCTGGGCCAAAACTAACAAAATTAATTTCAACAGGGAGAAATGTAGGATACTACATTTGGGCAGTAAAAATGAAATACACAGATATAGGATGGGTGACACATGGCTTGAGGGCAATACATGCGAAAAGGATCTAGGAGTCTTAGTGGACCACAAGCTGAACATGAGTCAGCAGTGTGATGCAGCAGCTAAAAAAGCCAATGCAATTCTAGGCTGCCTCAATAGGAGCATAGTGTCTAGGTCCAGGGAAATAATAGTGCCACTCTATTCTCCACTGGTCATACCTCACCTGGAATACCGTGTCCAATTCTGGGTAACACAATTCAAGAAGGATATTGATAAGCTGGCATGTGTCCAGATAGAGCAACTAAAATGGTGGGAGGTCTGGGAAGTCATGCCCTATGAGAAGTGGCTTCGGGAGCTGGCATATTTAGCCTAGCAAAGAGGTTAAGAGGTGACATGATAGCCATGTTAAAATCATTGGATGAAGCAAGCTTGTTTTCTACTGCTCCAGAGACTAGGACACAGAGCAACGGGCTCAAACTACAGGAAAAGAGATTCCACCTAAACATTAGGAGGAACTTTCTGAGAGCAAGAACTGTTCAACAGTGCAATCTGCTGCCTTGGAGGGAGGTGGAGTCTCCTTCTTTGGACGTTTTTAAACAGAGGCTGGATGGCCATCTGTTCAGAATGCTTTGATTGGGGGTTGGACTGGATGGCCCTTGTGGTCTCTTCCAACTCTATGATTCTATGGGGTGGGGGGAAGGATTAATGCAAAATGTTAGAAGCCAAGAGAGAGGTGGTGGTAGTTGCATCTATAGGAGGGGGAAGGAAATCTAATCCTATCCCTGCCTAAATTGCATCTGTCAGAAGTTGGGGACAGGCCAGCCAGAGGACTCAGTGATTAAGACAATCTCAAAAGCAACAAACGGGGGATGGATGACTCCCACTGCCTGGGGGAGAAGGAAAAGCAAAGGAGAAAAAAGAGTGAAGCCTCCCTCACCCACCTTTTTGGAGAAAGAAAGGGTTCTAAAAATATCTCTCCATATAAACAAACATATATTGCGTTTACCTTTAAAATAATGACTCGCTTTATTTTTTTTTTATCTTTTAATATGTTGTCATAAATATATTTTGTCAAAATATATGATCATTATTGTCAAAACATTTGCACATAAAGTCATAAATAAAGGTCAAGGTGAATGGATCGAGGGGTTTTTTTATAATAATAATAATTATTATTATTATTATGGGGTTTTTTGCTGGCACGCCTGCGGAGGTAAGGTGAACAAAGGATTTTATGAGATTTTATGTTTCCTTCTCTTTTAGAAATGAAAAAAATACCAGCCCATTCTTTGAAACCAGGGAAGCAAAGGAGGAGGAGGAGGAGGGTTGGAGGTATCTTTCCACCACTAAGCCCCAAAAGTGTGGAGCAGAGGAATGGGGAGAATGTCTTTCTCCTTTTATTCTCTCTTATCTCAGACCTTGGGGAAATTACTTTTGAGGGCTACAGCTCCCAGTATCCCCCAGGAGTGGCACATTCCCAGAATAACAGCCCCAGAAAAGTTCATGTGTTGGACTGCAACTCCCAGAATCTCCCCTGGGCAATGATGGATTCTGGGAGTCGCAATCCAACAAAGACCAGCTCCGAGGTTCTCCTCTTGCTTTCACTGAGCTCAGATAAAGTTACTTGAGGGAAAACTAGGGGATGTAGGGAGTTTTACTTCACTGAAATAATTTTTTTTCCTCCAAGCACTGATTCCGCCCTCTCTTTCTTTCAGTTTCAGAAAGTTACTTTTGATATTTCACCTCCCAGAATCCAAAAGGCAGCTGCTGGGTTCTGTGAGCCTTGGTCCAAAAATGTAGTTTTTCCAAACTCTGCAGCCATGTGTAATTTTAGGGAGATTGGGGAGTTCTGGGTGTTAGAATCTGACAGAGTAATTTGTCCACACTTCACACTCTTGTTCTCTGTCTCTTGGAAAGATTACTTTGGGTGAGATGGTGTAGGATTCTAGGAATTGAAAGTCCAACAAAGTCCTTTTCCCAAACTCTGCCCTTTCTGTCTTAGCATTTGGGGAAATTTCTTTTGGGGACTATACTTCCTCAGCCCTTAACTTTCCAGAGGATTTTGGGAGCTGTAGTCCAACAAAATCCTTTTCCCAAACTGTTCTCGCCTACCCTTTATGCTTGGAGATGTTACTTTTTGGATTACAAATCCCAGAGTCCCCTGGTTCCCAGAGGGTTGTGGGGAGGCTATAGATCCACAAAGTCAGTTGCCGAAGCTCTCCACTCTTCAAAATATTACTTCATGAGACTATCATTACTCCCAAAATCCCCAGCACCATTCTCCAGGGGATTCTGGGCACTTCAGTCTAACAAAGTTCGTTTCCCAAGCTCTGCACCCTCCCTTCTCTGCTACTACATAATTCTGGACTACAGTTCCCAGAATTCCCCTAGTTCCTGGAGAATCTGGGTGCTATAGTCCCTCAAAGTCCATCTCCCAAGCTCTGCTCTTTTGGAAATGTTATTTCAAGAGGTCATGCCCCCCCAAATCCCCCTGAGTTTTGGGTTACTTTTTGGACTATAGCTTCCAGAATCTCCTGTCTCCGAGAGGATTAGGGGTACTATAGTCCCAGAAACTCCATTTTCCCAAGCACTGCACTCTCTCTGAGCTTGGAAACCCTCCTTGGGAGGGACCAAACCTCCCAGAACCCCCAACCCATCCTCATGGGGATTCTGGGCTCTGTAGTCTCTCAAAGCCCATTTCTCAAGCTCTGCATTTTTAGAAACCTTATTTTAAGAGATCCCTTGGGACTGTAGCTCCCAGATTCCCCTGTGTCCAAGGGGACACTGAGGACCACAGTCCCACAAAGTCCATTTCCTAACCTCTGTGCTCTCTCTGGGCATGGCAACGCTTGGGGAGTAGAGGGGAAAGGGCCAAATCTCCCAGGACCCCCAACCCATCCTCCTGGGGATTCTGGCTCTGTAGTCTCTCAAAGCCCATTTCCCAAGCTCTGCATTTTTGGAAACCTTATTTCAAGAGAACCCAGTTTTGGGGACTGTAGCTCCCAGATTCTCCTGTGTCCAAGGGGATGCTGGGGACTGCAGTCCCACAAAGTCCATTTCCTAACCTTTGTGCTCTCTCTGGGCATGGCAACTTTTGGGGAATGGAGGGGAAAAGAACCAAATCTCCCAGAACCCCCAACCCATCCTCCTGAGGATTCTGGGGCTTGCAGTCCTACAAAGTCCACTTCCTAACCTCTGCACTCTCTCTGGGCATGGCAACTTTCGGGGAGTGGAAGGGAAAGGGCCAAATCTTCCAGGACCCCCAACCCATCCTCCTGGGGATTCTGGGCTCTGTAGTCTCTCAAAGCCCATTTCCCAAGTTCTGCATTTTTGGAAACCTTTCAACCCATCCTTTTCATTCATTCATGAACCCATTTCATTCCCAACCCATCCTCCTGGGAATTCTGGAGACTGTAGTCACACAAAGTCTATTTCCTAACCTCTGCACTCCCCCTGGGCATGGCAACTTTCAGGGAGTGAAGGGGAAAGGGCCAAATCTTCCAGGATCCCCAACCCCTCCTTTTGGGGATTCTGGGCTCTGTCGTTTCTCAAAGCCCATTTCCCAACCTCTGTGCTCTCTGGAGGGGGCGGGGAGAGGACCAAATCTCCCAGAACCCAAAACCCATCCTCCTGGGGATTCGGGAGACTGCAGTCCCACAAAGTCCATTTCTCAACCTCTGTGCTCTGGGGTGGGGGGAGAGGACCAAATCTCCCAGATCCCCAAACCCATCCTCCTGGGGATTCTGGAGACTGCAGTCCCACAAAGTCCACTCCCTAATCTCTGCGCTCTGTCTGGGCATGACAACCTTCGGGGAGTGGAGGGCGGAAAGGACCAAATCTCCCAGGACCCCCAACCCTTCCTCTTGGGGATTCTGGCCTCTGTAGTCCAACTCCCCGGGGTCAGCGACACCCACAGCCCTCGACCACCATCTCCTGGTAGTTCTTGAGGACCACCTTGTCGTACTCGTCCAGGTAGAGCATGGAGATGGCGCTGAGCTCGGTGGGCACGCAGCAGGCCTTGGGGATGGTGGCGTTGACAGAGTTGACCAGGGTCTGGACGATGGCGTGGTTTGTGGAGTTGAGGTGGTCGGCCAGCGGGAAGGGGCAGTCGCCGTGGCAGTAGAAGGCCTGGTAGCCCGGCGGGGCCACGATCCAGTCGTTCCAGCCCACGTCGCTGAAGTCCACGTAGAGCGCGTGGCGCCGGCAGTTCTTCTTGTTCTTGCGCGGGTGGTGGGCGCGGGGGCTCCCGTTGGGGCTTTTGGGGCTCCGCTTGGCCCTAGGGGGTCTCCGGCGGGTGAGGGCCGAGGCCGGGCCCCGGCCGTCGTGGCCGAAGGTGACCAGCAGGGGGCGGAGGTGGTCCCAGGCGGCGGCGTCCTCCTCCTCCTCCTGCGGGCCCGACTGCACGCCCTCGAGGGGTCCCCCGTCGGGCGGGAGGGAGCGGCTGAGCCGGAGGTGGCGGCGGCCCCCGCGCGGCGTCCGGAGCGGGAGGGCCTCGACGGCCAGGCCGTGGTTGGGCCGCCCGCCCGCCGTCCAGCGCAGCACGGCCGGGCTGACGTCGAAGCTCTCCCAGCGGCTCTCGTTGGGCGGCACCAGCCGCGTGTCCAGCAGCCGGACCACCGGCTCCTCCCCGGCCCGCCAGGGCTTCAGCACCTCGTAGACGTTGATCCGGTGGAGGCCCCGCGACGGCGACGACGGCGACCCCTCCGCCCCCGCGGCCTCCTCGTCGTCGGGCAGCCGCTGGCGGAAGAGCCGCAGCTCGGCGGAGGAGATGGCCTCGCTCGGCGGCACGCTGCTCAGGTTGAAGAAGAAGCGGAGGCGGCCCCCCGAGGCCGGGAACGGGGCTTCTGGAAACGGGGCGGGGGGAGAGGGAGAGACGGCGTCAGCGTTGCCAGGTGGCCGGCAGCCGGACGGAGGGGAAAACCCCGGGGACCCAGGCCTCCCTCGCCCTGCGTCCGCTCCCGCGTCTAGTCTGAACTTTAAAGGCTCGGGCTATAAAGCTGCTCTCTTTGGGGGGACTGGTCGGGGTTTGGCATGTAGGGGGCGGCTCCTTTCAAGTTCAGACTAAAACCCGGAATGAACACACACACACGCATTGGGGGGGGACACACATATGAGCATGGAAACCGGGGGCTGATCGGGGTTTGGCATGTAGGGGGCGGCTCTTTTCAAGTTCAGACTAAAATCCGGAATGGAGACACGCACGCACGCACGCACGGGGGGAGACACACATATGAGCATGGAAACCGCTACCTGGGTTTGGAAAGTCAAGCAAACCGCAGTAGACAGGAAAGAAGAAGGGGAGGTTGGCCTTGTGGTACGCAATGGAGACGGATCGGGACCCTGTCCCCTTCAAGGGGGGGTTAATAGCATCCACAGAGAGAGACCCGCCCCACAGCGCCCTGCTCCACTTCCTTTGGTCCCGTTCCCGCTGCCTTTTCTAATAATCCCTTTGCAAGGCCTTTATATAGAATCAGAGAGTTGGAAGAGACCACAAGGGCCATTTAGTCCAACCCCCTGCCGTGCAGGAAACCCCCGGCCAGAGTTGGGCAGCAACACCTTTGGGAGTAAAATGGGCAAGGGGGTGGACTAGATGATCCTTGCGGCCCCTTCCAGGCTTTAGCAGTCCACGATTCCAATCATCCCACCCACCGGAGGGAGACGTTACGCGCGGCCAGCATTTTACTCGCTAGGAAGCCCTTCCCCTCCCCTCGGGAAGGAGCGACCCCCTGCCCAGCGTTTGCCGCAGCCGCCCCCCAAAAGATCCCCCCACCCCCTCTAGATCTGCGGAAATATTTCGCACCGCAAAGGGAGCGAACCTGGGTTTAGGATCGCAACGCAAAAGCCGGCATTACTGGGGGCAAAGTCAGGGGACATCCACACTAAGGAAATAACCCAGGTTGGAACTAGGATGATTTGCCATGGCTCCTTCCTAGGGAATCCTGGGATCTGTAGTTTGGTGAGGCACCCGCACTCTTTGGCAGAGAAGGCAAAAGGCCTTGTCACACTACAACTCCCTGGATGCCATCGGAAGGAGCCATGGCAAACCATCCAGTTTCAAACTGGATTATTTGTGTCGTGTGGCTTTTGGTCTCAGCTGGACTTGCTGCCTCGGGACACCCGCTTCTTTGGGATGAAGAACCCCATTGAAAGCAATGGGGCTCCCCCAGGAGTAATCGGGGAGGCTATATTCAACCCCAGGAATTCGCTTTGTCCAGATGGATCTGGACCCCCTCTCCAATCCTCTTCACTCCCCCCCCACACACACACCCTTTCCTGGCAAAGCTCTGCCGTCCTCTTCCTTAAGACTCTGCCCCAGGCGGCTTCCAATCCCACCCGAAAATAGCTCAGATCCCCAATGCTCCCCAACCCACCTGCGGGATTAGACATTTTTCTTTCCTAACGCCGCGGCACGCGTTACATTCCTCCCGAACGCCTCCCCCTGCGCAAGGCGTTACACCATCAGCAGCAGCAACCACCACCACAAAAAGAGGTTGGGATCCTGAAGCAGGACTTTCCCGGCCGAGGGTCCGATTCCTAGGATGGCTTGAGCCCCGGCACCCTCTCGGTCTCTCCCTCGCCCCCTTCTAACGCTCCCCCTTCAGGGAACAAACGCCGTTGAAGCGAAACTCACCAACGTTAAATTTCAACTCCTTGCAAAGAAGGGCTTGGTCTCTCGTGGTTTTTTTTTGGCAGGGCCAAATCCAAATAGGTCGAAGCCCCCCCCCACCTCCTGTCGTTCACTCCAAACTCAATCACACCTTCTCTTCAAAGTCCTTCCCCCCAAAAAGAGGACACCCCCACGCACCCACTCCCACGCACCTTTCTCCTTGCAGTTTCCACTCCTGACCATCTCTCCAACTCCCACTTAGCCTGACAGTATTTTCCGTGGAGGGGATATCCGTGGCCAGGTGAGCTCTTTCACCCACACCGCTATCCCTCTACTCACCAAAATCCCCTTTGACAGACCTGGGGGGCTGCTTTTCCTGCTTGGATTGCCAGTCCCAGAATCCTGCCTGGGAGTTGCAGTTAAAAAAAGTTAACTTTCTCCAAAGGGGTAGCTAATGGGGGTGGGCAAAATGGGGCCACTGCCCACCCAAATAAGAATTCTCCCCCTCCAACAAAAAAATTAAAAGTCCCCAAAGTTCAGGCATTGTAGAAAATGAAAATAATAATCCACAGGTAGAACTCTTCCATTGGCTGGGTTGGCCTAAACTTGCCACTGAAGTGATGGAATACTAGGAAAATTTCCTAGGGAGGGCAGAGTTGTTATTTTGGAGGGGGGAAGCACTACCCTCATTTGTGTGTGTGTCTCCCGCATAGTTAGACCCCAGCAGAAAGTTAACTTTTTTTCACTGCAGCTCCCAGATTTCTCAGTCTGGGAGAAATCCTCCAGCAGTTGGGGGATTCTGAGCCAAGCAATCCAGACAGAAAAAGGATTCCCAAACACACAGCTCTGCTGGAGGATCATTGGGTAGAGGTACGGCTGGATCCACACTATAC
This sequence comes from Gambelia wislizenii, assembly GCA_030847615.1. Taxonomy (NCBI): domain Eukaryota; kingdom Metazoa; phylum Chordata; class Lepidosauria; order Squamata; family Crotaphytidae; genus Gambelia; species Gambelia wislizenii. The sequence goes on along the minus strand of JAUMIR010000001.1, from coordinate 493,066,549 downwards.
AAATAATCCAGTTTGAAACTGGATTATTATTTGCCAGGGCGCCTTCCTAAGGAATCTTGGGACTTGTAGTTTGACAAGGTGTTAAGCCTTCTCTGCCAAAGAGTGCTGGTGCCTCACCAAACTACAAATTCTAGGACCCCCTAGGAAGAAGCCCTGGCAAATCATCCAGTTCCAAACTGGGTTATTGGTGTAGTGTGGATTCAGCTGAAAAGAGAGAAGTGTAACGTCCAGGGTTACTCTCCCCATTGAGCCAAAGTTCCCAGAAAGCCACTTTCAAGTTAAGGCGGTGTGGAGGTTGGTGTGGAGTCGCTTTGAAAGCGGTTTTCTCTGGAAGTCCATCCTTTGCTCTGCCAGCTCACACTCCCACCTAGGTTGAACCCAGTCCCCCCAGGGACTGCTTGAGCAGGTTAATGGGTGTTTTTTTTTTTTCCCCTTTAGGGGGCAAAGAGAAAGATTTGGATTGGATTACATTCTAATCCCTCCCCCTCCTCTTTGCCAATGTAGATGCAGCTGCAGCAATTTCGGTTTGGCCTTTAAGGGGGGGGTCGCTGAACCTCCCCCCCCCCATCCGCGTGCCTTCCAGCAGGAGGCCCTTGGATGAGCATGGGGCAGGGACCTATTTGAAGGGCAGAGGAGGAAACCCACCTGGAGTGAGATCGGGATTGAACGCTCCTGTCCTGGGAGAATGCAGAGAGTTTCTTGAGACCTCAATGCGGACACACACTTTGGGCCAAATCCACAGGACACAAATCATCCAGTTTGTAACTGGATTATTTGCCATGGCTCCTTCCTACTGAATCCTGGGATTTGTAGCCTTACAAGGTCTTTAGCCTTCTCTGCCAAAGAATGCTGGTGCCTCACCAAACTACAAATCCCAGGATTCCCCTAGGAATGAGACGTGGCAAATAATAATCCAGTTTCAAACTGGATGATTTGTGTAGTGTGGATTTTGGCCTGGATGACTTGCCATGGCTCCTTCCTATTGACTCACACCAGCACTCTTGGGCAGAGAAGGCTACAGACCTCTAGTGCCTCAAAAAACTACAAATCCCAGGATTCCATAGGAAGGAGCTATGGCAAATAATAATTCCATTTCAAACTAGATTGGGGCTTCCTTTTCCATGGGAAAATGAGTTTCCCTTGGATCTCCTGTTCACACACACACACCATTGGGCTTCAGCTCCATTGCATCCCAAGGATAGATACCACCAGTAGGGGCGAAGCCACAAGAGGATTGGAGAGCCAGTTGGGTGCCTAGGAAGCATCCAAGCTTTGTGCCTTTTGTCCCCATACTCTGAAGTAAGCTCCACTGTGGGAGGAGACTCCTGCCCCTTCCTCCCCCCCGATCTTTCTGGAGAAATTCCAAATATTCATCTCTTTCCCCACTGTTCCCCACTCCAAATTATCTCCTACATACACACACCCCTTTGTGGGAGTGTAGTGGCCATGATGGGTGGTGGTAGTGGGGATTCTGGGACTTGGTAGTCCTCTTGGAGTTGTAGTCCCCCCAGCCTCCAAAAAGACACATTTCCCAATTTTGATGCTGCTGTCCTTAGCCTCAGTCCACAGGGCAAGAGCAGCCCTCTTCCATCTCTATTGTAAAATGGTAATGGAGGGCATAAACCTCCTTGGTTCAATGGGGGTGCATCTCCATTGTAGAAATAAGGCAGTTTGACATCACGGTTAAGGGCTGTGGCTCCATCCTACAGAATCCCGGGAGTTGTAGCTTTGTGAGGCACCCGCTTTTTCGGCAGAGAAGGCTAAAGACCTTGGCTGAATCCACCTACACAAGGCATCCACTTTTGAAACTGGATCATTTGCCCTTTGGAATCCTAGGATCTGTAGTCTGAGAAGGTCTTTAGCCTTCTCTGCCCAAGAGTGCCGGTGCCTCACCAAACTACAAATCCCTGGATTCCCTAGGAAGGAAGGAGCCACAGCAAATAATTATCCAGTTTTTTTCCAACGGGATGGTTTGTGTAGTGTGAATTCAGCCCTTGTAAAACTACACATCCCAGGATCCCATAGGATTGAAAGTGGTGTCAGGCTGCATTCTCTCCGCAGTGTCGATGCACCCTGGGTCTTTTCCACCGAGGATCCTCCATCCCTCCACAAGCCAGCAAGCAAGCCAAAGGGGGGTGGGGTTGAGGAAAGTGACCCCCAGCGATCCGCACCTTCGTGGTGGAAACTCCTCACGGTGTTGGCCCGGCTGGTGGATTTCTCGGGGTACTGGAGGTTGAGGTCATGGAGCCGGTCCTCCTCTTCCCCGGACTGGAGGCGGTAGAGGTCCAGCATGTAGGAAGGGACGAGGGCGGCGGGGCTGGGCCGGGGCCGGCGGCGGAGGCCGAACATCTGCAGGAGGGTGGCCTCGAACCCGCGCAGCAGCTCATGGCTGGGTAGCGGGCGGCGCGAGGACCCCGCGGAGCCCCCGCCGCCTTCTCCGCCGCCGCCGCCGGCCCGCTCGCTGCCGCCCCCTCGCGGCTGGTGCTGGTGGTGCTGGTGCGGGTGGAGGTCCCCCGGCACTTTCTTCCGGCCAATCTCGGCGGGGATGAGGCTGGCGCGGTGGGTCGCCCCTCCGAGCAGCACTTGGCATAATAGGATGACCATCAGCATTCGCTTACCAGGCCTCATGGTGTCTCTGCGGGGCGGGGTGGGGGGTGGCATGGGAAGGAAGGGAAGGCAACAAACAAACCAGGTTGGTCAAAAATGACAACAACAACACACACTTTTCTCTTTTGAGAGGAAGCAAGCACACACAGAGAGAGAGGTTGTGGACGTTTTTGGAAGGGACTGCAACACCCAGTATCCCCCAGCCAGCAACAACAACACGCACACTTATTTTTTGAGAGGAAGCAAGCACACACACACACACACAGAGAAGTTGTAGGAGTTTTTGGGAGGGACTACAACTCCCAGTATCCCCCAGCCAGCAACAACAACAACACACACACACTTTTCTTTTTGGAGAGGAAGCAAGCACACACACACAGAAGTTGTAGAAGTTTTTGGGAGGGACTACAAGTCCCAGTATCCCCCAGCCAGCACCAACAACACACACACACACACACACACACACACACACTTTTCTTTTTTGAGAAGAAGCCAGCAAACACACAGAGAGGCTGTGGAAGCTTTTTTGGGGGGAGGGGGACTGCAACTCCCAATATCCCCCAACCAGCCAGGGAACATTGCCCTTTGGGACTAGGAACCCATCGCTATTCGGACAAATCTTCACTCCCACACATTTTTTTTTGAGACCACAATGCCCAGAATCCCCTAATCAGGCAGTTGGGAAAAGTTTTCCTTTGGGCCTCAAACTTCCCACCAATCTTTAGGCAAGCTTCCCTTTGGGGAGACGGTGAGTCCCCCAATCCACCCGTGGGCCAGTTCGGAAAAAGGTCCCTTTTTGGACTCCAACTCCCAGCCTCTGGTGCTTTGGGGAGGGGGGGAGAAATCCCTTCTTTGCAAGACCCCGGCTGGCTAGTCTGGGGGTAAATGTCCCTTGGGGGACGACACCTCCCAGAATCCCCCAACCAGCCCTCCTCTCTCTTTCCCTCCTCCCAGGGCAGGGATTTTTCGGGGGGCCCTCACCAAAGAAAGGAACTTTTCCCCAAGCCCTCGCGCGCGCCCACCAGCTAGAGAGACCCCCAAACTCTGCGGAGAACAAGCGGACAGGTCCGGCCTGCGGAGGGGGGGCGCTTCTGGGCTCTCCGATCTCGCCCCCCCCAGCTAGCCAGCCTCCCCCGTTGGGCGATCCCGAAAGCTGTTCGCCCACGGGGGGCTGCTTCTTCCCCAGCCTCTGGGTCCGTCTTGGAGGCGAGGGGTCTTTCCCTGCCTCTCTCATCAGGCACCCCCCTCCCTCCCTCCAGGCTCCGCTTGCTGGGTTTGAGCACTTTCTATTACACTATGTGATATTATATCACACTATGTGATATTATATTATATTATATTATATTATATTATATTATATTATATTATATTTATTATATTATATGTTGTTCTTGTTAGGATTACAAATCCCACGGGGCGGCGTGGAGAGAGGGAGAGAGCAAAACGACCCTGGCATGGAAAGCGAGTCCTCCCGCCGGAGAAAAGTCCCACCCGGGAACGCGACTTGGAGGAAAGAAGGAACGAAGTGCGTGTGTGTGTTGAGTTTCGTCTCTTGCCGGCTGAGAGACTCTAACCACTAGGTGCCAGGGCGCAGAGTGTGTGAGAGAGAGAGAGCAAGAGAGCGCGAGGGATGATGCCCTGCTGTCTGGATCGCAGCGGGGGCGCAAAGGAAGGCAGCCCTTCTTGCAAGCTGGGTTTCTATCTCTGGAGGTGGGAGGAGAGCGCACGTCCGCTCCTTTCTCTTCCCATCGCCTTGCCTTGCCTTGCCTTCCTTCCTTCCGAGGAAACAGGCAAGAGAGAGTCTGTCAGCTCCTGACCTATGGGAAGGAAATCTTGCCCAGGATCGGGATCTCTCTCTCTCTCTCTCGGTCCTGGGCACCATCAGCTCCCCCTTGGGGTCTTCCTGGGGGCTTACTCTCCCCGAGGCTCGCAGCCCCCCAGCCTCCCCCAAAGCCCCCTTCCCGGCCAACAGGAGGCAAGGGGGAAATACTCCACATAGTGTTTTCCAACGGACGTTTACTTTGCCTTCTCTCCTACACACGTGCAAACCTTTCTCTGACTACCCAACATCCTCATCATCATCCGCATCATCCTCCTTTTCTCTGGACCCCCGGCAGAAGGAAGGAGACAGGCGCTACTCACTGACAGAAGGCACGGCAGGTAGAAACAGTCCATGGTTCTTCTTGACAGCCAGTGTGGAGCTCGTAGGATGCGTGGAAGGGGGTGGGGGGAAAAACTCGCGTGGGGAAGAGGGAAGGCGGCGGGGCGGCGGCTGGGGAGAAAGCAAGGGGTCCGGCGCCCGGTGTGGCAAGGCAGGCGGGGGCGGCCTTGCTTCGGAGCCTTGGCGTCGCCTCCTGCGAAAGGAACCGAGGGCACGCGAATGGGACGGCCCGCCAGCCACTGCCTGCGCCTTTGCTCCCAACGCGCTCGCGCTCGCCCTGCCAGCCCCGGGGAGGGTCACGTGGGCCCGCCAAGGCCCGCCTCCCCTGCCCCAGCCTGTCGATCAGAGGAGGCGAAGCCCCGCCCATTTTCTCCTCCCACCCACCCCATCTCCCCCGCGTGCCACACACGCCCACGCGCGCACGCACGACTCTCCGGTCCCTGGGCTTGCAAAGGCGCAGGGCTCGCCCTCTGCTGTGTGGCTGCTGCTGGCTGGCTCTTGGGCTGCGGGCTTGCCCCCAAAAGACAGCGAGCCGGGAGATGGAAGAGGAGGAGGAGGAGGAGGAGGAGGAGGAGGAAGGGGGGCTTGAGCCAGGCGGTGCTGAACTCCGTGCAAGGACTTTTGCCCCGCCGCGCGCACAGGCAAAGTGCAATTCAGGCTCAGGCTCTGGCTGCGCTGGGAGGGAAGCAACTGGGGGTCCCGTGCACAGGGGTTGTAGGGAGAGGCACAGAGCTGGGGGAGAGCCTAGTTTGGGTGTGGGTTCGGATTTTGGACTTCAGAGTGGAGAAGCTTCAGCCAGGATTGGAATGGATGTCATAGAATCATGGAGTTGGAAGACACCACACGGGCCATCTAGGCCACCCCCTGCCTTGCAGGAATCAAAGCATTCCCAACAAATGGCCATCCAGCCTCTGTTTCAAAACCTCCAAAGAAGGAGATTCCACCTCCCTCCAAGGCAGCGGATTGCACTGTTGAACAGCTCTGTCAGGAAGTTCTTCCTAATGTTGAGGTGGAATTGCTTTCTTGTAGTTTGAATCCATTGTTCCAGGTCCTTGTCTCTAGAGATGCAGAAAACAAGCTTGCCCCATCCTCAGTATGACATCCCTTCAAATATTTAAGCATGGCTATTATGTCAACTCTTAACCTTTTCTTCTCCAGACTAAACATGCCCAGTTTCCTAAGCCACTCCTCATAGGGCATGGCTTCCAACCTCCTACCATTTTGGTTGCTCTGTCTGGACACAATCCAGCTTATCAATATTATTCTTGAATTGTGGTGCCCAGAACTAGACACAGTATTCCAGGTGAGATCTGACCAAAGCAGAATAGGGTGGCACTATTACTTCCCTTGATCTAGACACTAGACTCCTATTGTCCCATCTCAGGGCCAGGATTTGAAAAGTCCAGCTGGTTGAATCCTCTGGGTAATGTGGTCAAGGACTGTGGTTGTCTCTGTGTCAACCAGCATATGGTGTCTGGGTGTCAGGATCCCACCTGAGTGCCACAACTTGAAAAGGTGACCTTTTTCATATGATTCCAGAAATGCTGGCTGGGAGATTCTAGGAAGTCATCAAGTGCCATCACCCCAAAGAGATGTCTACTCCAACCTTTCTCTTACCTAAATGCATCCCAGTGCAAGAGAAAAGGGGGGTTCCACTAGCAAAGAAGGATGTTCACTGGCTCATTTTTAAGTCCAGTTGACACTTCTGTAGCTGTCACCGAATGGCGTCACCATCAGGTGCTAACTTGCCTATACATGGACCATCACAGATCTTACTTCTAATCCATGCTGTGCTTTACAATGGGTGTGATGGGGTGTGTCCCAAATTCAGCTTCCCACCCGGAAGCGTGCAGTGTTTGCTCATGCATGTGCAAAGCCTGGATGTCCAGGAGTGAAATCCGTGAAGCGACCATGCTGGGAAAGGGTGCATTTGAGGTCAAGAGGACAGTCCTCTTGGTGGGGTTGTATCAATGATAGATGTAGGGATGTGATTCTTCATGAATTTTCTTCTCAAAGGAAGCAAGGAATAATTGCAAACAATTTTCTTCTCCCAGCAAGAAAATCTGTGAAAACAGCACAGTTTTCAAAGACGATTTGCAGTTTTAGATGTATGCTGTGCAAAATTCACATGTAGTTGTTTTGCACAGAAAATAGCACTTTCTCCACAGAAAATAATATTTCTGTGCATAATTTTTTTTTCAAAACAGGAAATGATATTTCTGTGCATAAATAATAATTCCTGCAAAGAAAAATTCTGTTTACTCTGCAGAACAACCACATATGGATTTTGTGCCGAAATAAGTCTTAAACTGTGAAGATTCTCATCAGTCCAGGGGTTCTTCTCATTGAGGTTTCTTGACACTCAAGAAACACAGTTTTGTCCATTTTAAAAATATTTTTGAATATACTTCCCACATCTCCTTTGAGATGTGAGTATTCACTGTATAAGATGGTCCTCAATATGTGAGTCAGACAAAGTGAGTTCAGCGATCAGGTATTCATGTTCTTAGACTATGGGCCCTTGGACATGGTTATAGTGCTCTGATTCTGCTTTAACTGTCATGACAACATATGATGGAATCCTGTGATTTGTGGTTTAGGGAGTGGTACTTAGAAAACTTCCAAAGAGCTCTAGTACTTCACCAAACTACAAATCCCAGGATTCCATGGAATGTTGCCATGGCAGTTAAAGTAGAATCATAGTGCTATAATCATGTCATGTGAAATGGCCCAAGGGTGAGATCCTGCATCAGGCTTGTGTAGCATAAATCTCTGCGTATGGAATTTACTCATAAATTGTCCCGCGTGATCCTTTTGTTGAATGGTAAAGTTGCACAAGTGAAGGAAGACATCAGATGTCCAAGTCGATCCATGTACAAAGCACATATAGGCACAATGCACATCCCTGCGCCCTGCAGGTGTGCACCCATGCGCACTCATGCGCAATGGCACCATATGTGCAACTCTGCTTCCGACTCTGTTTCCACAGTCTTGAATGGAAGGTGGCAGAAAAAGTAAGGCCAGGAAGAATGGTTTAAGAAAATAGCAATCAGTCGTAAAATGCTTTTGAGACTATATTTTGAAAAGATTTTTTTGGCGCTCATTGAAAAACAGAAGGAGAGGGAGATGGTCAGATCTCTTTAGGAATGAGCTACCACCAAAAAAAAGGACTCCATCTCTGAAATCCATAGATCCAGTATTAATTTCTGATGCTGTTTCAGAAGCACAACAGAGTTTGTAATTGCTTGCTTATCAAATACAATCTCTAGTTTAGAAGTCAGGAATGTTACTTTTTAAGACTACAACTCTCAGAAATGCCATGTTATGATCACCATAGGGGTAGAGGATTCTGGGAGCTGTAGTCCAAAAAAACTCAATTTCCTGACCAACAAGTTACCTCAAGTCATTCTGGACTTACTGAGACCCTATCATGGGCTTTTCTTGGCAAGATTTGTTCGGGTGGGGGGTATCTTTGCCTACCTATGAGGCTGAAAGAGTGCGACTTGCCAATGGTCACCCAATGGGTTTCCATGGCCAAGTGAGGATTCAAACCCTCGTTTCCAGAGTCAGAAACAGTCAAACTACTACATCATGCTGGCTCCCACATTTGTTCCTTGTGCCCTGCTAAATCACCATGCCATTTTTAAAAAACACATCTGCGCTGGCATCAGCATTCTGTATGCTTCTCCTCTCCCTGCAAGTCTCTCTCTCTCTCTCTTTCTCTAGTGCCATCTTCCCCAAATTGGCACCCACCAAATGTGTTGATCTAGAAAGCCCACAATCCCCAACTGGCATGATGTGGCTGTATGCAATGGGACTTATGCTCCAAATATTCGTAGGGTTCCAAGTTGTGAAGACCACTTCAGAAATGTGTTCCAGAGGATCAAACTGGACAAGATGATGGTAAAAGGTCTGGAAGCCAATCTCTTGGAAGAATGAAAAAGGGAGATGAAAAGGAAAAGAAGACTGAGAAGTGACATGATAGCTATTTTAAAAATATCCTAAGGGATCTCATGTAGAGGATGGAGGAAGCTTGTTTTCTGGTTCTCCAGAAGCTAGGAAAATTGAATCAAATTTTTCAGAAAATAGGGAAATGGAATCAGATCACAAGATTTAGGCTAAATTTTAGATGAAATTCCTGATGGTGAGAGCTCTTGATAAGTAGCATGGACTCCCTTGGAATGTGGGGGATTTTCCTTAGTTGGAGGTCTTCAAACAAAGATTAGATGGATTCTGCTCAGGGATGTTCTCACTATGGACTCCTGCACTGGCAGGGGGTGGACTAGATGGTCCTTGGAGTTTCTTGCAACTCGATGATCTATGATATGATGGAGCACCATCCTCGGATATCCTGTCTCTTTAAACTTTGGCAAATACCAGAGCCTGAAAGTAGTAAGTTGTTTGTACCTGTATCAGGTTACCTTTAAAAAAAAGAAAAAAAAAAGCACAGCAAAGTTGATGTTAAAGGCAGTGTAATGGGTGTTACATTATCAGTGTAACAAGCTGCTAAGGTTACCTTTGAAGGGCACTTTTAGGTACTTTAAGGGGTTTTTTGATATACATTTTTCAGTTTATTCCACTATCAATCCTAATATTTTCTTTTACACAAAAAAAGTGTCAAAAATGAGTGAGTATCACAAATTACTTTTAAAACCTCACAGCACTGAGGAACAACAAACTTACCACCTAATATTTAACAGTTGAAAACTGAGAGTCATGAAACCAATCAATATCAGAGCATGGTCAAGATGGCAAAAGTTATTAACAGCGAAGAACCCATAAGCTAGGAGAGGCTGAAGCTGTTTATTTGTTTATTTATTTTATATGCCGCCTTTCTCCCAGAAGGGACCCAAGGCGGCTCACAAAATCACATAAAATACAGTTTAAAGCCATTAAAAACCTCACAGTATAAACATCTAAAATTCCATAAAACACCTGAAAGTGAAAAGATAAAAATAAGAAAATAAATAAATAAAACCATCCCCCAATAAAAGCCTCCATCAGCCCAGCTATGTATTAAAAGCCTGTTTGCATAAAAACATCTTTGCCTGCTGGTGAAAAGAAAGCAGGGAAGGGACCAGCCTAGCCTCCTGTGGAAGGGAGTTCCAGAGGCTGGGAGCAGCCACTGAGAAGGCTCTCTCTCAATATTCTGTTCCTCTATGAAACGCAATCAGGGTGGCTTACAACATTTAAAATATACATCCAAAACCCTCCATCCCACCCACCCCTTAAAATACTATTAGAATATAGAAAAGTTTGCTTTTGCCTGAGCCTTCTGGGAAAGGCAAGATTCCACCCTCTCCTTTCCTCTCTCCCTTGTGCTGATTTGACTGAGTACAAATTACTTTTGCACTTTAAAATCAGTTTGCAGCAACTGAATACACTAAGGACAAAGGGGAGAGAGAAAGAGGAGGAGAAGAGAGAAACTGGGACGTTTTAAAAGCAGCTGAAAAAGTAGGAATACAGAGGAGGAACCAGAAGTGTCCCTGTCAAATTAGGACCCTTGGAGGGGATGCAACCTACTTTCCAAATACCATAATGAGACACAGGCACAAATTACTTTTTCATAGCAACTTTCCAGTCTCAGAAAAATGAAAGCCTTGTGGTGGAGTGGGGAAAAGCACAATCAGGACCACAGTGCTAGGATGGCAGGTGGTGCGGGGTAATATTTTTTCCCAGTGCCATGTTCTCTATCAGAATCACACATATACACACACACACACAAATACAAGTCAGTTCTTCTTTCCTTCCTTCAGGAAAATATAAATGCATAGCCATTATACACAGATGTTTCCTAGCAGCTCAAAGTCTCCAATGGAAACCAAAGCTGGCATCCTGTCAGCGTTTTACACTCACGTAAGTTTCCTTAACATGTGTGGTTGTGGGTTTTTTTTGGCTGTGACATAACACTGGTATTCAGTTCACAGTTGTGTCAGAGGAGTTCCACAAATGTCACCATTGCACATGCAGCTGCGCATTCTTGGATGGTGTGTTACTCATCAGCACCTCCAACATACCACTTGATTCATTAGGATCTGGAAACAGCAAGCTCATTTCCAGATATGTGATCGGTTGCACAACACTGGCATTCAGCAACGTCACTATGTTGTTCTAGTATTTTAAATTCTAGTATATTAAATTATCTTGGGAAAAGGTGGGATATATAGCCAATGAATGAATAGTATCCCCCTCTCATACAGGTCCAGTAGTGTGGAGAAGGATTGTAGTAAACCAGGTGGGATCTCCAGTCTTCAACATCCATGTGGTGTAGTGGTTAGAGTGTTGGATTCAAGGCCTGTGGAGACCCAAGTTTAAATTCGTCTTCAGCCACACAAAGCTTAGGGAGTCACCTCTGGTCAGTCACCAATGCTTAGGCTAGGATCCTGTTGGTGTTTTACGCATGTGTAAGTTCCTGTATGGAAAGAGTTGGAGATTTTTGTCTTATACAAAATGCAGCATTCAGTTCAAGGTTGCAGAAGTTTCCCATGGAGTGTTAATGGATGCACTTTGCACATGGATGCCCATGCATCTTGTGCCTGGCTCAGCATTGTATGCTGGGCATGTAGATGTGTTTGTGTGTGTGCATTCAGTAGTGCATTTGATTTCACAATGTCACAATTCAATCACCATGTCATTCCACAAGCATAAAGTCTGAAGGGTTATCTATACGAGGCTATAAAATGTGGACTGATGCACACTAATGCCAATTTGCAGTAGCTTTCATTTGTTTCAATGATTTTTTGGCAAGATCGCAGGCATGCAAAGCCATCCATGTTTACTGTGCAAACAGGTATGCTTGCAAATCAAGATGGCAGGTGTGAGTGAATTACTCATGTTTTTATTCCCAGCGGTTGCCGCCACTGAACAATATTTTTAAAACAAACAAACAAACAAACAAACAAACAAACAAACATAGCCAAGGTGCAGAAGTGCAATATTCTGCTTAAATAAATGGCTGGGGGGAGGTGGGGAGGCTGTTTCATCACCTCAGCATACAATCACTAGAGCAAAAATCCAACATGGCGTTTTGAGGCACTTGCCAGCAAGCCCAGCCCCCTGCACACGTCCAACCAATCAGCTTTTCATTTCTGCTCTTATGGGGAATGCGCAGCAAAGCAAATTGGTTGTCCCAATGAGTGTGAACACACATTTACTTCAGAGTTTTAAAAACATACAGGAAAAGCTACTAAGGCTTTTCCCATGGCATAGTTGGCATTTTGGGGGCCTGTCCTTCCGAATATGGCGGATTGATGCGAGAACTCATTTAGACAAATTGTATTCTCTTCGAATTCTATGAGGAGTATTTTTGCTGTATAGACAAGCCCTGGAGATCACCAGCATTGAGGCCATGATATTGAGAACACAGCTGCGCTGGGCAGGGAACATTTCTAGGATGGAGGACCATCGCCTCCCAAAAATACTACTCTATGGTGAACCCGCCACGGGTCAGCATAAGAGGAGTGCTCCAAAAAAGCGATACAAGGCCCCCCGAAACAACATCTCAGGCTCGGCCAAATTGATCACCAACAGTGGTCCGCCCTGGCCTCACATAGGGAGGCATGGAGACACACTATCCACAATGCTGCAGCCTTATTTGAGAACTCACGCCAAACAAGTCTTGAAGAGAAACGACAACGCAGAAAGAATCACAAACCGGAAACATCACCCAAGGAGACCTGCTGTGCGTTCTGCAACTGGACTTGTCTATCTCGGATTGGCCTTTTCAGTCATCAGCGCGCTTGCAGAAAGCGCGGGATGAGTCCTTCCTGAATCTTCGTTTGCGAAGAAAAGCCAGAGAGAGAGAAAGACCAGTCTCTTCCAGCATGCCTATCCAGATGATTTTTAAGTTGTGAATTTTAACTTATGAAGTTTAAATATGGATTAATTGTTTTAATAGGTATTTATATTATTTGTTCTTTTAAATGGATATTATGCATTTCTATAGATGTGTGTTTTAATGGATGTTATATGTTGTATGTTAATCTGTTGTTGTTCCCCACCTCGATCTATGGGGAGAGGTGGGTAAGAAATAGTAAGATGGTATTGTTGTTGTAAAAGTGATGCCCCTTCTCAATTTAAGAATGTGGCCTTTGCCTGGCCTATCTCACAGGGCTGCTGTGAGAATAAAAAGGACTTTATGGAGGAAAGGCAGAGGGGATTGTAATAAATAATTGAGCTGTTCCTGACTACAGCAGGGAATCCAGGTGCTGATCACAGGCCTGCTGCAATGGTGCCAAGGGCCTCATATTCCCAGTCAGTTGATGTCTACTTTTGGGAACTGGGAAGGGGAAAAAAGCAGCTTATGGATTAATTCATAGCAAAAGTCCAAAATTAGGCCAACACTCCCCGCTTAGTAGTTCTTCTCTATTCAGCCCACAACTTGTGTGTGTACGCACGCACACGTACACACCTTCATGTTGACTGTCAACTCATGGTGACCCCATGCATTTCATAGGATTTTCTTAGGCAAGGGATCCTCAGAGGTGGTATTACCAGTTCCTTCCTCTGAAATACAGCCTACAGCACCTGATATTCATTGGTGGTCTCCCATCCAAGTACTAACCAGAGCTGACTTTGCTTTGCTTCCAAGTCCAGACAGGATCTGGTGCCTTTAGGGCATCTGTGTGTATGTGCCTTCAAGTTGCCTGTGGACTTAGGGCAACGCCATGAATTTCAAAGGGTTTTCTTTTACACTACTTATCACACTATACTGTTATAGCGCTATTATTCCACTTTAGCTGCTCTGGCTGCCTCCTGTGGAATTCTGGAGTTTGTAGTTTAGTGAAGCCTAAGAGTTCTTTGGCTGAGAGTTCCAAATGCCCTTCCCTAAACTGTAAATCCCAGGATTCCACAGGAGGCAACCACAGAAGTTAAAGCAGAATAGTGCTGTTAACAGTGTAGTGTGATATTCTGGCAAGGAATACTGAGCAGTGGTTTTGCCATTTCCTTCCTCTGAAATATAGCCTACAGTACCTTGTATTTGTTGGCAGTCTCCCATTCAAGTACTAACCAGGGCTAAACCTACTTAGCTTCCAAGATCAGATGGGATCTGTTGCCTTTAGGGTATGTACACAGCTCACAACTTGCAGGCTTTTTAATGTGATATTTAAATAGATGTTATGTGTACCATAGGGCCAGGCTTAAAGCTGATAAGCCTTGGTGCTGCTCACTTCTTAGCTAAAATGCAGGAAAGATAGGTATTTGGTAGGGTCTCTTTAAAACTAAAGGGGTCACCATCCTTTCTTCACCCCTTGCAATGGAAGGAAAAATAGGTAAATCCCATTGTTGTGGAACCATTTCAAAATGTGTGTCTTCATCAGTGATGTGACATTAAAAAAAATTAGGTTACTGAGAATGGAACAAATAAAAAGAAGGAATAATGAGATTTTGAATTTGATCCAGGATTTGAGGTTGAATCTGTTTGTCTAAATTGTTTTCCATCCTACGTGTTCTGTTTCCCCCTCCAGAAAGGGCTTCCTGTAATTCTCATAAAAACTTTGCTACCTGCGTAAAGAAAGAACATTTTCTGATCTCTTTATGCTCAGCTGAGAGTCCTTTGCACAATCCAATCACTGAAAGAATCAAGAAATTTTCTTTCCTCCCCCTCCATCCCCCCATTAAACTCAAATAGGATTAGAAACTTAATCGCCCCAAGTGAAGTAATGCAAACATATTGGCTGCTTCCATTTCACAGGAACTCGTATTTTGAAAGAAAGAAGGAAGGAAAGGCAAAAAGAAAGAAAGAAAGAATCCAGTGCTGTTCTGTGATTCAACAGAGCCCTGTCCACATGGGCTTGGTTCAGATGACATCCTTATCTTAGTATATGAATAAATAACATTATTAGACAAATCATAAAGCAGCACATTTTAAATTCTCATTAAAAAAAAAACTTTTCTTTTGTAAGATGTTTAAATAGCTGTCCTCTCTACAAAGGTGTTGTCTAACGGTGAAAATAATCCTTGTAGAATTCGAGGAGAACACGTGTTGTCTTAATGGCAACCTGCAGTGATTCACTGTATTCAGAAGGAGAGGGGCAAAGAACTGCCATATACTGCGCAGTGGGAGACTTAGCGGTTTTCCGTGAAGTTTTTAAAATACTGCATGGAGAGTGCTCTTCCCCTCTCATTGGGACAAGCAATTCAATATGAACTGCTTTCCCATAGGAGGGGAAGCGCAAAGCTGATTGGCCAGATAAGGGGGAGGGGCTTGCTAACAAGGTAAGCACTCGGTGCTGCCATGTTGGATTCTCGCCTTAGCGAATGAGCACTAAGGCAAGAAAATGAGGTGTTTTTTTTCCAACAAGCAAAATATTGCTGAAGCACACAATGGAAAATTGTTTGTTTGTTGTTGTTGTTTTAAAGTTCAGCAATAGCAAATTACCTCCTCTGGCTTTTCTTCGCAAACGAAGATTCAGTAAGGACTCATCCCGCACTTTCTGCAAGCGCACTGATGACTGAAAAGGCCAAAATTGCGAATTTTAAACTGTGTATTATTTGTTTTAAAATGTCTTGGTCTTACCTGTTCTTTTATTAACTGATGTGTATTTTTAAACTTACATTATGTTTATAGGTTAATTTGTTGTTCCCCACCTTGATCCATATTACAGTATTATTATTGTGATGATCTCTATATATAATTCTCTTGAATATGTCACCGTTCCCAGTGTGCTGATTGGCTGCTTAGGAAACTTCCCAACCAATCAAAGCTCTCTGTTGGGGAGCCAGTCAGCACACTGGGAGTGGAAACGTGTGGGATGCTTCAAGTCCTTTCTAAACATGGTGGTGGTGGAGGGGCTCTTGCGTCGTGGCATGCATGGTGTGTGCATGTATATAGTGTGGTGTGTGTGTAGTGTGATGAGTGTGTGCGATTCCATGGTGGTGGCGGAGGGGCTCGTGCATTCTGGTGTGTGTGGTGTGTGTAACATGGGGGTGTAGCATGCTCTGTGTGTGTGTATGTGCGATTCCATGGTGGCGGCAGAGGGGCTCTCGCATCCTAGTGCGCATGGTGTTCGTGTGTGTAGCATGGTGTGTGTGTGGGGGTGTGCTGTGTGTTTGTGTGTATGTGCGATTGCAGGGCAACAGCAGAGGGGCTCTCATGTCCTGGCGCATGTGGTCCATGTGTTTTGTGTGCTGTGTGTATGTATGTACAATTGCATGGTGGTGGCAGAAGGGCTCTCCTGTCCTGGCGTGCATTGTGTGTGTGTGTGTGTACATGTGTGTAGCATGCTCTTTGTGTGTGTATGTGTGATTGCATGGTGGCGGCGGAGGGGATCTCGCATCCTGGTATGTGTGGTGTGTGTGTGTGTATAGCGTGGGGGGGTTAGCATGTGTGTATGTGTGTAGCGTGGTGTGTGTGTGTGTACACGTGGTTGCATCATGGCAGCAGAGGGGCTCTCGCATCCTGCCACATGTGGTGTGTGTGTAGCGTGGGGGGGTGTAGCCTGGTGTGTGTGTGTACGCGTGGTTGCATGGCAGCGACAGAGGGGCTCTCGGTATGAACCTAGCTGTACCCAACGTAACATATGCCATTATAGTTGATTTGAACGGTTATATAGTAATGCTTCAAATGATCGTACTCTTGACATGTTTTGTAAGTGGCCTATCAGCAGAGTGGGAACAGAAACATACTGAAGCATTTTATAGATAGATAGATAGATAGATAGATAGATAGATAGATAGATAACAGTGCATGTTACACCGGGCATAGCTAGTTATTATTATTTCATTAGTTAGACTTGGAGGTTTCTATTAGAATAGCATACAGTACTTCGTGCAGCCTCTGAATATGTCTTGGCAAGAAAACCCTAGGATGGGGTAGCTATTAGAGTTAATTTGAAGGTGCACATCAACAACCACAATAATATATGAGATGGTCCATCATACCCGCCAACAGTCCTGATTTGGCTGGGACTGTCCGGATTAATCCTCTGGCATCCCATTTTTCCAGCAGCTTTTAAAATATCCCAGTTATTCTCTCCTCCTCTCACTTTGCCCCTTTGCCCTTCAGTTTACTTCCGTTGCTACAAACTGAATTCAAAGCACAAAAGTAATTCACACTCACTTCACTCCACAGGGGGAAAAGAAGAGCAGGGGACAAAGTCTTTCCCTTCCCAGTAGTCTGAGGCCAAAGCAAACTGCTACTTCCTCCCCTAGCTTGTGTCCTCTTCCTCGCGAATCACTTTTACTATCTTGACCACACTCTGATGTTGCTCAGCCACATGAAAACTGTTTCATCTGTGAAATGTTGGAGGGTCTGGGCCACGTGCGGCCCTCCAGATGTTGTTGGATTGCAATGCCCATCATCCCTCACCATTGCTGGCAGGGCTGATGGGAGCTGCAGTCCATCAACGGGTGGAGGGCCACCCTTTCCCCAACCTTGCTCTCTATGTTCTTTACACACCATTTTTTAGAACTATTTGGAAAGGACTGCTGCAAATACTAACCTTTGACTTGCATAATTAAAATTCCAGTTTCAAGAGTGGAGGAGTCAGATCCTACAGTTGCTGCCTGGTTTTATTGTGTTCCTCTCCAAGGACGTTCAAATAAAGTAGGGATCTCACTTCAGGCCCAGCCTCTGGGCACTGAACAATCTCACCCACTCCCACCCTTCAGGCAGGCATACCCAAGGCTTGATTTTCCTGATTGGTTTCCCTCAGGCAGTTCAAGTTGGGTTCCATTTGCCCCTGTGTTTTACTACTCTTTGGAATTAGATTTATGCTGCTTTTCAGAATTGCAGCCCATCTCTGCCCTATCGCTCCCATTTCGAAGAAGAGATAATAACTAGCCGCAGAGGATGTTCTGGAAGAGCCGTTGGCAGCGGGAGGGGAGGATGTTCTGCTAGGACATGATCCGCTGGGGAATTTCTCTTGCGCAAACTCCTGTCTCTCTCCATCCCCACCCCCCCAAAAAAAGATATCAGAAGGAGCAATTGTGCATTTGCACAAACTGTTTATTCTGCTGGTGTTTGCGGAAGTATAAGAGCATCCTCGTGGCTCGTGACCCACACACAGACTTCCCCAGGACAGCATCTGGCAGACTCTGATAAGAAGAAGAAGATTCTTCCAGGCTTCATTGAGTCATGAGTGTTGGTGCTGTTTTTAGGAACTGGCCACAGTGCTTTGGGCAGCTTGCAATCTCCTTCTTCCCTCCCCCAACCCCAGGCTCTGTGCATCACAGCCAGATCCACGCTATTCTAGCTGGAGGTAGAGGCTTTGCTCTGTTACTCCTTCTCATGAGCCAAACCAGGCACATCACTTGAGGGGATGACATCTCTTTTCACCCTTTATAATCTACTCTTTGGGAATCTGGTCCAGCAGATGAAGGGTCAGAGATTTCAGACCAAGGTGGAAATCCATTCCATGGCTGGGCTGCATCTATCCATACTTATTTATTTATTCATTTATTTAATACCCCACCATTCTTCTACTAGGGGATCCAAAGTAGCTTACATTATAGATTAAAACAGGGTGGGGAAGGTGCAGCCTGTGGGCCATGGACAGCCCTAAGGATGGGGATGTTGTGGTCCCGAAAGATGCCATGGATTCCCAAAAAAACCCAGATCCCATTTTTTTTTAAAATGGTAAAAATGAATAAATAAAATTCGCCTGCCAACAGAAGGACAACAATAATAGTACCACTCTATTCTGCATTGGTCAGACCTCACCGGGAATACTGTGTCCAGTTCAGGGCACCACAATTCAAGAAGGATATTGAGAAGCTGGAATGTTTTCAGAGGAGGATGATCAAAATGGTGGGAGGTCTGGAAGCCATGCCCTATGAGGAGCGGCTTAGAAATCTTGGTATGTTTAGCCTAGAGAAAAGAAGGTTAAGAGATGACATGATAGCCATGTTTAAATATTTGGAGGGATGTCATATTGAGGATGGAGCAAGCTTGTTTCTGCTGCTCCAGAGACTAGGACACGGAGCAGTGGACTCAAACTGCAGGAAAAGAGATTCCACCTAAACATTAGGAGGAACTTCCTGACAGTAAGAGCTATTCAACAGTCAAATATGCTGCTGCCTTGGAGTGTGGTGGAGAATGCTTCTTTGGACATTTTTAAACAGCGGCTGGATGGCCATCTGTCGGGATGCTTTGATTGTGTTTTCCTGCAAGGGAGGGGGTTGGATTATATGGCTCTTGTGGTCTCTCCCAACTCTATGATTCTAACAAGGAAGGAACCATTCTAGCCATTCTGAAAAAGGAGGGGGTTTTGCTCTGCCGCTCGAAAATAGCATATAATCGCTTCTGCGAAAATCAGCAATGGTGGCTCCAGCCACTGCATCACTGGCAAGCCCGCCCCCATGCACATCAGACCAAACATATTTTTACTTCTGGGATGTTCCCCAATTCAAATTGGTTGTTCGATTGGGCTAGAATGCGCATTTCCACACACACACACACACACACATATATATATATATATTAAAATCACAATAAACAGTGATGGCTGTTATCACGAAGTACTTGGAGTTTTCGGGGGGGCTTTCGAATATGGTGAATTGATACGGGAGCTCATCTGGACAAATGGGATTCCCCTCGCATTCGGAGAGTATTTTTTTTCACCGTCTAGATAACACCCTGGTATCAAATCGCAATAATGGTGCAGTGCGTACATTCTGTCATAAGGTAGCAGAATGGCCCTTAACCTCTGAATTTGGTGCAGGAGGTCTAGCTGCCAATGTTGCTATCCTTGGCAAAGCAAAAACAAACTTTGTCAGAGATCTCTTTGCAGGCCACCTCTTTTTTTCCACATCAGCCTTTTCAGCAAAGTCGCTCACCTTCCTCTAGGCCTGTTCTATCAAGCTTCTTAGCTGAAGCCGGGAATGTTCACAAAGGAAGAGGGGAGGGGAGAGAGAGAGAAGGAAAGAAAGAAAGAAGGGGGAAGAGAGAGAGAGGCCTGAGGCTTGCTTCTGGGTGTTCTCAGGGCTTTAAATGCCACTTCTTCAAGAGTTAAAGATCTGGACGTTTGAGCTAAGAAGGATGATAAACTAATCACTCACTCGCTGTTGGTGATCTGGCGTGTCATTTACCAAAACGTGGAATGTGTTTAACAATGTTAGGGAAGGGAGGAGGGGGGGGGAACACTTAGCCCCATGCCCAGAAGATGGATGGATTGTCAAGGGCTCCTCTGGAGAAAGTCCTCCTGTCTAATAATGAGCAGTGCATGAGCCACAGAAGTATGCCTTCAGTTTGTTTTGATTGCTTTCTGTCTCAAATCTCTTGGATCTTAGAAGGAGGTGAACAGCAGCTGGCTTCACAGTTTCATAGTTACAGGGAGCAAATGTTCCATAGACATCAGGAAGGCTCATAGAATCTCTGCCAAGAACCAGAGCTCTGAAGGAACCTACATACCCTCCAACTGTCCCAGTCTGGCAAGGATAGTCCTGATTTGTGAAGTCAAAGGCTTTCACGGCCAGCATCCATAGATTTTCCTTGTTTTTTTTCCCAGGCTGTGAGGCCGTGTTCTGGAAGAGTTTACTTCTGACGTTTCACCTGCACCTGTGGCTGGCATCTTCAGAGAAGATGCCAGCCACAGATGCAGGCAAAACACCAGGAATAAACTCTTCCAGAACATGGCCTCACAGCCCGGAAAAAAAACCCAAGGAAAACCTATAGTCCTAATTCATCCTCTGTCATCTCACTTTTTCAGTTGCCTTTCAAATGCCCCAGTTTCCCTCTCTTCCTCTCACTTTCTCACTTTGCCCTCACCTCATTTCAACTGAGTTCGAAGTGTGAAAAGACTTTGTGCTCAATTCACTCAGCAAGAGGGAGAGGCGAGAAAAGGGAAGAATTGTTCTCTTCCCTGTAGGCTCAGGCAAAAGCAAACTACCACAGCCTCTCCTAGTTTGTGTGTTCTGTTTCCTTAAAAACTTTTGCCATGTTGACCATACAAGGCCTATCAATTAAATAACAAGACTGATGCAATAACCCATCTTTATTTATATGTACAGTTGCCCCTCCACATTTGCGAACTCAGCATTTGTGGTTTTGGATATTCGTGGTTTGGGGAGGCCCCCCCCCGCCCTCCCAAAACCGTGACACGGGGCCTCCGGAGGCCCCCTGAAGGCCCAGGGAGGGAGGGGGGAGAGCCAGGGAGGCCTCCACGGGGCCTTCGGAGACCCTCCGGAGGCCCCATGAAAGCCCTGGGAGGGAGCGGGGAGGCCTCCATGTGGCCTTCGGAGACCCTCCGGAGGCCTCATGAAGGCCCTGGGTGGGAGGGGGGAGGGACGGGGATGCCTTCACGGAGCCTCCGGAGGCCCCATGAAGGCCCTGGGTGGGAGGGGGGAGGGATGGAGAGGCATTCACGGGGCCTCGGGAGGGTCTCCTGAGGCCCTGTGAAGGCCTAGGAAGGGACTGGGGAGTCCTAGGAAGGGACTGGTCACTTTGGTGGGGGAGGGGGAGGGCAATCATTATTCGCAGATTTTTCACATTCGCGGGGGTCTGGGGAACCTAACCCCCGTGAATGTGAAGGGACGACTGTATTACAATTCTAATGCTTGTTCCCTTCATTATACTCCCTGTTCACACTCACACACTGATGCAATCTTGTTTTCCACTGGTCACAGGCATGGAGCAGATCAGTTTCTGTCAGTTCTGTCAACACATCTGTCGTTTTCTTCTTTACTGCATAAATTGACTCAAAAGGTGTTCCTTTCTTATTTATTTTTTTATTTTTATTTATTTATTTATACCCCGCTCTTCAGCCTCAAGGCTATCAGAGCGGCTTATAAATTGTTTTAAGCAATAGCTATTTACACATCTACACTGCATTAAACAGTTTCCAATGTGTGTTAGCTAATTACCCCCACAAGCTGGGTACTCAATTTACCAACCTACAAAAGGATGGAAGGCTGAGTGAACCTTGGAGCCCACTGGAATCGAACTTGCAACATGGTGGCTTGCAGTACTGGCATTTAACCACTGCGCCACCAGGGCTTTCAGCACTGTTTTGACTTTAGGGAAAAGAAAAAAGTCACATGGTGCCAAATCTGATGAATATGGAGGATGTTCAAGTGTAGTGATGTGTTTATTGGCCAAAAACTGCTTCACAGAAAGTGCTGTGTGAGTAAGCACATTGCCTTGATGAAGAATGAAACCATATTTCCACACTTCTGGCCTTTTGTCCTCCTGACTCTTTCTCTCAGCTTTGTCAGAATTTCCTTATAATAATGCTGGTTCACTGTTCTGGAACCCATTCTGCCAAAATTACACCCTAGATGTAAAACAACAACAATGAGCATGGCTTTGAATGTAGACTTGCTTTGATGTGCTTTTTTCATTCTTGGTGACAATGGTGTTTTCCAGTGCATTGACTGTTGTTTTGTCTCAGAATCATACTAGAAGATCCAGGTTTCATCACAAGTGATGATTTTTTGAAAAAGGCTTGGGTCTGCCTCAAGTTGCTGCAGAATGTCACATCACTTGACTTTTAAACTTAGCATTTTTCTGGCACACAACAGACAACACAACTGCTTTAAATGATGACTGACTATTAACTGAATGGCTGAGAGTGTTGATGTTTGTCATGAAGGTTCAGACATGTTCAAGGTCACCACTCAAGCGTTCACAATCAGTTCTCCCTGATTTGTCTGAAAGGTAGAAACACAGTCTCATTATTTAATAGACAGACATTGCATTCTGACGTCGCTTGGCCACATGTGTCCCCATTTCCATCTGTGAAATGTTGGAGGGTATGGCTGACTTGGAATGATCACTGAAGAAAATCAAAGAAGAAAGTGCAAAGGCAGGTTTACAGCTGAATATTAAGAAAACAAAAATACTGACCACAGCATAGCCCTGTTTAAGTATTTGAAGGGGAGTCACATTGAGGATGGAGCAAGCTTGTTTTCTGCTGCTCCAGAGACTGGAACACAGAGCAATGGATGCAAGCTCCAGGAACAGAGATTCCACCTCAACATTAGGAGGAACTTTTTGACAGTAAGAGCTGTTTGGCAGTGGAACACACTCCCTCGGAGCGTGGTGGGGTTTCCTTCCTTGGAGGTCTTTAAACAGAGGCTGGATGACCATCTGTCAGGGATGCTTTGATCGTGATTCCTGTGTGGCATGGGGTTGGGCTGGATGGCCCTTGTGGTCTCTTCCAACTCTACAGTTCTATGATTCTATGATTCTATGAACTTTAAAGCAGAAGATGAAGACAATGAAATACTGTAGTTCCAGATTTTCCATATCTTGGCTCAGTCATTAATCAGAATGGAGACTGCAGTCAAAAAATCAGAATTTATTTATTTGTGCAATTTATATCCTGCCTTTCTCCCAAAGTGGGACCCAAGGCAGCTCACAGAATAAGTAAAATAACAAGTAAAACCAATTAATATATACAAGGTAAAAAAACAGATAAAAACAACATAAAAACACACCTTGATAAAAGACACAATTATATGACAAAGGCCTGCTTAAACAAGGATGTTTTTTGCCTACTGGTGAAATTAAAATGGAGGGTGCCAGCCTAGCTTCCTGTGGAAGGAAGTTCCAGAGGGTGGGAGCAGCCACTGAGAAGGTTTTTTCTCATGTCCTCACCAAGCGAGCCTGTGATGGTGGTGGGACCGAGAGAAAGCCTAGGAAGTCCTAGGAAGAAGACTAGGACTTGGAAGGGCAGCTGTGAAAGAACTAGACAAGGTCCTGAAGTATAAAGATATATCACTGAATACTAAAGGTAGGCTTGTCCATGCCTTCATATTTCCAGTTTCTGTGTATGGTTGTGAAACTTGGACAGTGAAGAAAGCTGATGGGAAGAAAATCAACTCATTTGAAATGTGGTGCTGGAGAAGAGTTCTACAGATACCGTGGACTGCCAAAAAGAGCAAATCAAGCCTGAACTCCCCCTAGATGACTAAACTGAGACTGTCGTACTTTGGCCGTATCATGTGAAGACATGACTCCCTAGGAAAGACAATAATGTTTGGCAAGGTAGAAGGCAGCAGGAAAAGAGGAAGACTGCATTCCAGATGGAGAAACTCAATCAGTCTGCAAGACCTGAGCTGGGTTGTGAGGATAGGGGGAGTTGGAGGTCTCTCATTCTTAGGGTTTCCATAAGTCAAAGTTGACTTTAGGGCAGTTAACAACAAAAAACAAGTAACATCAATTTAAACGCTTTAAAACCATGGGCTGGCATCCTATGGGCTCATCTATACGATGGGGGTGGGAATATGAACTCGCCTGAAAAAGCAGGCATTTGCAACAATGCAACCTGTCTTCATGGTCAAAAGAGCCCCCTTAAACTCGGCATGACCCCTAGCCAAGATGGTGGCCACAAGTGATTTACTTGCAATCTTAAATCTGCCACCCCCAATTTTTTTTAAAAAAAAAAGTTTCCCAGGGTGCACACATGCAATATTTTGTATTTTAAAAAGAAAGAAAGAAAGAAAGAAAGAATAAGATCACTGTTTTATCAACTTACCAGACCCTCACTTGGCCAAAAATCCAACATGGTGGCAGCAAGCGCTTTGCCTGTTTGCTAGCCCCGCCCCCTGCTCATCCAGCCAATCAGATTACGCTGCCTGTTCGTATCTGTGCGAATGTGAGTGTTCGAATGATCACACATTCGCAGGTCATACGGACCTTTTTTAAAAATCCAGACAAAGCCCCGGTCGTTATGCACATGGACTTCATGGTGGATTTAGCTGCCCCCCTTCCTAATGACACATGTTTATGCGAATGCCTGTATGAACAGATCGCCTCCCGTTTGCATCCCATTAGGATTATTTTGACCATATATACAAGCCCTATGAGTGACCTATGCATGTGTAAGTTCACTCACAGAAGGGGTTGAACATTTCTGCCTGATGTGAAAGTTTGTATTCAGTTTTTATTTATTTATTTATACCCTGCTCTTCAGCCACAAGGCTATCAGAGCGGCTTACAAATTGTTTTAAGCAATAGCTATTTACACATCTACACTGCATTAAACAGTTTCCAATGTGTGTTGACTCTTGAAGAAGCAGAGTTGTACATGCAGTACCATTGGGCAATGGCGATATTGTTCATTTCACAAATACGATATACACACGCAGATGCACATAATGAACCATGCATTGCAATCACACATTTCACATTTGTTTGCACATTCACAGTTGCACAGTGCTGCAAATCAGAGAAAAAATAACAACAATGGCTGAACAGCTGTCGCTATACATACTGCCCAAAGGTTGAGGTCTGCTGGAATGGGCCATCCACTATGTCTCACCACTGTGAGAAACTGTGGGAAAGGGCCTTCTCTCCTGTGGCACCCTGGTTGTGGATTGCCTTTGCTTTGGAGTTCAGTTCCACAGTAAAAACATGGCTTTTTATTCAAGCCATTGAGGCCTGAGTGGTTCCCTCCCAAATGTCCATGCATGCACATGGTTTCAATTTTTAACTTGTTTATATGTTTTTAGACTGTTTAAATTATTTTTATTATTTGGTTTTACTTTTATTAAATGGTTTTAATCTGCTTAAATCGATTTCATTTGTACACCACCCTGAGAGCTCATGAGGTAGGGCAGGATTCAAATAAAGGGGGGGGGTGTTGGTACTATGGTGACCATAATCCCCCAGCTGACTTAGGGATTCTGGGAATCATAGTCTCCAAGAAGGAATTTTTGCAGGCTATGCTAAAAAAACGAGCCTTCTTCACTGACAGATCAACATCTCTGTCAGGTGGGTGGTGAATGCTAAGAGCATTCTGCCATCAACACCCCAAGAAAAAAAACCCATAACCAAATCAACAGCAATGTCATATTAAAACAAACAACCCCTAAATAATAAGCAGAGTAAGGTGGTTTATCTGTCCCTCCCCATCTCCAATAAGAGCTACTATGGCTCATGAGTCATTGTGGGAAAATGTCTAGGAAAATAGCCTCAAGTGACCTCAGAGCTTCTGATGGAAATCTCTTCATTTATTTATTTAGTTTTGCACTGAAAAGGCCTGCTGGGGGCAGGGGCTGTCTTTTTAGCAGTCCTCTTTTACTGGACAAGATCCTACATGAGTCTCATATGGTGTAAATCTCTGCAAGCTGAGCTATTTTTCGATTGCACTATGCAACATTTGTGTTGGATTGCAACTTTGTGTAATCAAATGTTCATGCCCCTGGGCATGCATAATGTCACAGCATGCCTTCCAACTGTCCCAGACTGGCAGAGATAGTCCCCATTAGTCCCATCATCTGACTTTGACTTTGTCAGCTGCTTTTAAAATGTCCTGGTTTTTTTTTTCCTCCATCCTCTTTTCCCCTTTGTCCTCAGCTTACTTCCATTGCTGCAAACTGAGTTCAAAGTGCAAAAGTAGTTTACATTCAATGAGTGTTTACACCCATGCCCTTTGAGGATCCTTTGACTTCACAGTGGCTTGGGGAACTAGTTATGTTTAGCCTGGAGAAGAGAAGGTTGTGAGGTAATATGATAGCCATGTTTAAATATTTGAAGGGATGTCATTCTGAGGATGGAGCAAGCTTGTTTTCGGCTGCTCCAGAGACTAGGACACGGAGCAATGGGTTCAAACTACAGGAAAAGAGATTCCACCTAAACAGTAGGAGGGACTTCCTGACAGTAAGAGCTGTTTGACAGTGGAATGCACTGCCTGGGAGTGTGGTGGAGTCTCCTTCTTTGGAGGTTTTTAAACAGAGGCTGGATCGCCACCTTGGAGGTGCTTTATGTGTTCCTGCAGTGTAGGGGGTTGGACTAGATGGCCCTTGTGGTCTCTTCCAATTCCATTATTCTAAATCAGCAAGAGGGAGAGGGGAGAAAGAGGCAGAATCTTGCCCTTCCCAGTAAGCTTAGGTAAAAGTGAACTCTTGCAGCCTCTGCTAGCTTCTCTGTTCTTCCTCATGAAAAACCTCTGCCATCTTGACCACATTATGATGTTGCTTGGTCACAGGTGTCCCGGTTTTCATAGATGAAATGTTAAAGGGTATATATCACTGCATGCGCAACTTTGCCTGGAAAACCTTGAACTGAATATGAAGATTCCACATCAGAGAAAAATGTCCATTGCTTCCAAGGAGAATTTAGACATGTGTAAAACACCAACAGGATTCTGACCATTGCATTTTATTTTTGCAGTCGTATTTCCCTTGAAGACTGGTTTTAAAAGTGGTTTGAAACTAGGTTTAATGTCATGTGGGATCAACTCTCCCAAAAGAATTTTGGGAAATGTAGTTTTGTGGAAGTTTCTGGGACTTCTCAACAGCAAAGACATCATCCCTTCATAGAATGACACTTGCTTAAGGTCCCTTGGTTGGGAGTCATGGGAGTGGAAATGACTAGAAAACTGGTGTGTTTCCCTCCCTCTTATGGTGAAGCCCCAATGAGGAGTCCAGAATGCTTGCTTCCATTTCGCATTCACAAAAGTTTACCATACCATGAAGTCTCAACAAACTGTAGTTAACTATGGTTGTTGAAAACAAGCCAGCTTCAAACAATGGTTTATAAAGCTAGTTTGTTTTTTGCTAACCATAGTTAAAATGAAATAGAGTTTATGGTGCAGGTGTAAGACTAAATTGCAGTTAATCTAATGTGGAAGTGGGAGGTTTTATTATTATTATTTCTTTCTCATGACAGCACTGGCAGATAAGAGATGGAAGAAAACATCAGCTCAAAGCTCACATAAGCTCTTTCTCATCACCCTAAACTGTTGATTACCTTGATTCCACAGCTACAATCTTACATGGCTCAGTGTAGTGTAGTAGTTATGAATGCAAAACTATGCTATATTGAGCCATTTACTCCACACCCCCAGACATACCATAGAGCCAGTGAAGACCCCACTCATGCCTGGAGGAGAGCAACATTAGATTGGAGATGTATCTGGCTATGTGCCTGTACCCAGATGCAAAGCAATTACATCATCTGCTGAAGTCCACCAGGTTTCAGCAGCCAAGGTAATCATTTCATGTCTGTCTACAGGAACATAACCAGATGCTTCTCAGATCCCCACTCCCCTTCCTGTTTGCTGTCTTCCAGGCACAGATGACCATGGACGCGGGGGTGGGGGCTTTTGCAGCTCAAAGGGAGCCTTTGGTAGCTGCAGAAAAAGCTGCAACCTCCTCAGCAACCAAAAATAGACTTACACAATTGCAGGGTTTATTCACACCTGTGCATGCCATTAACAGGATGTCGACCCAAATGTGGGCATTATTGAGCTAGATTGAGAGTACACAGTGTTGGACAGTCAAGATATTTTCCTTTTTCTGGGACCCACTGAGGGGCACAGCATGCTGTCCTGATAAACTAGAATTTGCCGGAAGCTCACTTCCATTAAAAAAAAAGTGTTTTAACTCAAAAGGAGTTGCACAATGTGATTCAAAGGGGAATTCTCCCTCCTTGGGGATTTCAGGAGCATAATTCTTTTCCCCAGTGAAGAGACAAAAGCAATGTGTACAGAATCTAATGCTGACAGGTGCCCCCTACTGGTGCAAATTGAGATGACACTCCCCAGAGGCCTCTGTAACAATATACTGTGAGGCATAGCAAGAGGAAGAATATCACGGAATGCCACCAATATTTTCTCCTCCCGAACTCCCAGTTCTCAGAAAGAATCAGAAATAAACACTTTTTACTGTAAGCCCTGTGTCACCATGCATCCAAAGTTCCGATAGAAGCTGGTAGCTTCCATTGCAGTGGGATGGTAAATGTGCTCAGGGTTTTAGTCTGAACTTTGCATGAGCTATCCCAAATGCTTTTTGCTGGGTTGTTCAAAGAAAGAAAGAAAAATATGTGAATGAATTTACTGAACAGCAGCAGTTTAGGGCTTCCATGTCAGTGGAGCAGTGGGTTGACTCTTGACTCTAATGGAGCTATCCAAGGTGATGAACCTAGTTGATGGACAGGGTGCAGCACTTCTGGTTAGCTCCTCTGAGTTGAACTAAACCCAAGAGTGGATTCACCAGCTGCCATGGCAGAGTTCCCATCATGAGAGCTGGGTCATGGTTTTCTCTTTCTCCATTCCTTGAGCTTCGTAGAGAAGTGAAAGAAAGCACCAGAAAGGCAGCAAAAAAAAAGGGGGCCAGTCTTGAACAGTCCTGAATTTATTTATTTATTTATTTATTTCCTGCCTTTCTCCCTATGGCGGGATCCAAGGTGGCTCACAACATTTAAAAACAACAATAGCTTTAAAAAAAAAACAATAAATAAGAATTTAAAAAAGATTAAACTGCTCATATAATTAACGTTTCACATAAATGATAATAAAAAAATTAAAACTCCATAAAAATTAAAAATAGATTTTAAAAACAGGAGAGCCAACAATCCAATCTGCATTTGTCAGCAAAGGCCTGGTGGCATAAAAATCTTTTAACCTGCCAGAAGGAGAGTAAAGGTGATCCTAAGCTCTCTGGTTCCACAGTCTGGGAGCAGCCACCAAAAAGACCCTCTCCCTCATTATCAAACAAGGCTGAAAAGGTTATGAGACAGAGAGAAGGGCCTCTCCAGCTGATCTTAATATTCTGCTAGGTTCACATGGGGAGATACAGTTCTTCAAGTCATCTAGACCCAAGCCATTTAGGGCTTTGTAGGTCAAAGCCAGCACTTTGTGACCGGAAACAGACGAGCAGCCAATGGAGCTGTTGCAATGAGGGAGTTGTGCACTCCCTGTACCTATCCTCCATTAACAGCCAGGCTGCTGCTCTCTGGACCAACTGACGTTTCTGGGCACTTTTCAAAGGCAGCCCCATGAAGAGTGCATTGCAGTAATCCGAAAGGGATGTAACCAAGGCATGTACCACTGTGGTCAGTTCTGACTTCTCCAGGAATGGGTGCAGTTGCGCACTCGCTTTAGTTGTGAGAAAGCACTCCTGGTCACTGCCGGGACCTGGGCCTCCAGGCTCAGAGCTGAGTCCAAGAGTACTTCCAAAGTGCGCACCTATGCTTTCAGAGGGAGTGTAACCCCATCTAGCACAGGCTGGATTCCTGTTCCCAGATCTGTCTTTCAGCTGACCAGGAGTACTTCTGTCTTCTCTGGATTAAGCTTCAGTTTGTTTGCCCTCATCCAGTCCATTATACCTACCAGGCAAATGAATGCCGAATATGGCAATAAAAATCACCCACCCACCCAATATCAGGACCTAACTGGAAAGGATTGGAAAGAAATGGGAATGAATGTAGCTGATCAAACCCAATCAATTTTTTTTTCATCATTTCCAGCAGCCTATCACTTGTTTGGAGGAACTAAGGGCAAGAACAAATGTGTCCAGGGAGTTGGACTAGATGGCCCTTGTGGTCTCTTCCAACTCTATGATTCTACAGTTTATTTATTTATTTGATTTATATCCTGTTTTTCTGCCTAACAGGACTCAAAGCTGCTGAATGCCTGCCTTCTGTGTATATGTTTGTGTGTGTATGTGCGTGTGCGTGTGTGTGCTGTGTGTATTCTGTCTGGCTCTGTGTGTATGTACATGAATAAATGAATGAATGAATGCTGGCTGCTTGGTACCATATGCATGTGTAAGTCATCCTACAGAAGCAATTGGACATTTTTACCCAATGTGGAGCATCCACATTCAGTTCAAGGCTATAGGAGATGGGTTGTGCCTGCAGTCCACTGTGCATGGATGCAATGTGTGTTTAGTTGTACATTCAGTTATTCATTTGATGTCTTGGTTCAGTGGCACAACCTTACTATCCAATACAAGGGACTTTATCACATGAAGCTTGTACAGTGTAGTTGCAGCTGTAAAATAATGTCTATGCTGTACCTTATCACATGACATCATATCCATCCTCTTGCCAGTTTGCATTCAACTTGTTGCAGTGCACCTTTTCATTGACAGGGGAAACCTGTCAATGGCTCTCAATGTTGCTACTTTTCCATGACAGTCCTCTGTGCAATGGTGAGATGCCAGCAGTAGCAGTGGTGAAATGCTGGCAGTCACATGGCCTCAGTGGGCGTGATTCTCCTCCTCTCCCCCTCCCCCTCCCCATTCCATAGTAGGCTCTTTTTCCTTTTATTTTCTATTTATTTTATTTTATTATTATTTTTCCCTATCATATTGCTGTAATTGCAGAATTACAGGAAAAAGAAAAAGATAAAAATACAGAAAGGTACGGTATCAAAAGGTTATAACTTTAGTGTAGATATAACTTAAGTCTGTTCTTTTCTTAAACCTTTATTGAAAGAGGTATAATTCAACAAAATTCAACATAACAAAATAAAATGTACAGTCTGTCAGTATTCCTTAACAAAACATGCAATATATGTGTATCCAAGTTAGCTTCAAGTTAAGATGTCATTCCAAGACCAGCATAGGAACCAGGTGGAGCTAGATTACCTCTCTTTCTTTCAATAAAAGAAATAAAAAGAAACCAGTCCATAATAAAGGAGTCGTCATGGAGTCCATTTCTTGAGTTGTGGACCTGTTGTGTTAGGGGCTTACCACACTCTGAAGAAAAGTGACAAGGTAGCAGGAACGTTCTGTCTTCCCTGCTGCCTTCCCACGTGATGTCACTGCCCGGGAGTGTGGTGGAGTTTCCTTCTTTGGAAGTTTTTAACCAGAGGCTGGATGGCCATCTGTCAAGCATGCTTTGATTGTGTATTCCTGCATGGCCAAATGGGGTTGGACTGGATGGCCCTTGTGGTCTCTTCCAACTCTATGATTCTATGATTCTAAGAAAAGTAAAACTGGGAATAACAATGGGATCAAATGTTTTGCCACCTTTCCCATACTGAAATACATTCTTAAATAGGGTTTTTTTTAACATTGCAGAGTTTTAAAGTTTAATAGGTATAAATGGTAGCCCTCTGATCTCTATATCTATTTTTTTTAAAAGCATGTATCATATTGTGATTCAGCCTAAATCTCACCATTTGCCTCAACTGGAAGGCTTTATAGTATGACTTTATACAAGGAGTTCCCAATCCTCCTTCCTTTGTATTTTGAAATAACACCTTTTTCAAGACTCCGAGGCATTTGTGCCTATTGATAAAGTCCATAATTGCCTTTCGCCATGAGAGCAACATTCTTCCTCACCTTAATGAGCTTCTCATGGGCGTCTTCCAGATGAAAACATTCTAGCACGACCCAACCAAGCACAACGTGCCTTTTTCTCTCCCTCCGTACAAGCTGCTCCCAAAAGGACTTTCTATATTTCCATTGTCCTTCTTTGTTCTGTGCATTTTTCATGGAACTTCACACAAAGATAGCATCCTCCGCTCGTAACCTTTCCTTGTTTTTCCACTGCTTCTTCCATCGTTTTTCCAACAAGGGGAAAAAATCTTTTAAAGAAGGGGAAAAAAAGATGGCACAGCTGTGCAATGCCTTCTAATTGCTAGTCTGAGAAGTCTTCCATCTGGAAACACCCTAAGGGTGTGGGTGGCGTTTTTTGTTGTTTTTTTCCTGCAGTAAGAAAAAAGGCAATAGAAACAGTGGACAAAGATGAGAAGAATGCAACTGGAAGATGCCATCTTCTGGACACACGCACTGTAACCAATATCAAATTGTCTGGACAGACACACACCCCATATGAAATTCCATATTTGAGGCAGAGCAATGAATGCCCTGATAAAAGACTCACCTCACCTCACTGGGAAGTATCCCTAAGGATCTAGCAATGTGACACACATTTTGTATAAATGTGATACCACTTTAAGTGCTGTGGTTCCACCCTATGGAATCCTGGGATTTGTAGTTTAGAGAGTGACTCAGAAGCTGGAGCATGTCCAGAGGAAGGCAACCAAAATGGTGAAAGGTCTTAGATCTTAGGGAGCTGGGTATGTTTAGCCTGGAGAAGAGACAGTTAAGAGGGGACATGATAGCCGTGTTTAAATACTTGAAAGGGTGTCATATTGAGGATGGAGTAAGTTTGTTTTCTGCTGCTCCAGAGGCTAGGACACGGAGCAATGGGTTCAAACTACAGGAAAAGAGATTCCACCTAAACATTAGGAAGAACTTCCTGACAGTAAAAGCTGCTCAGCAGTTGAACATGCTGCCTGGGAGCGTGGTGGAGTCACCTTCTTTGGAGGTTTTTATACAGAGGCTGGATGGTGATCTGTTGGGAATGATTTGATTGTGTATTCCTGTAGGGCAAGGGGTTGGACTGGATGACCCTTGTGGTCTCGTTCAACTCTATAAACTTTATCAGACCACCCCCCAGAAAAGGTCTTTTGCTGGCATAAATTGTGGTGTTTTTATGCCGGGAAAAAAAAAACACATACCAGATCTACCTTTACTTATGTTAAAGATGCTTCCTTGGTAGTAATGGATCACAAACAGAGCTCCATTACTTCCAGGGTTGAAATCTCCTGGATTCTCGCAAAAACTAAAACAAAAACAAAATAAAGACAGAAAAAGTTAACACAAGCACAAAAACACACTTATAAAGTTCCAAGTGAACGGTGGGGAGGGGTCGGCATAAAAAGAGCATCCTCTACCTGGCTGTCCTGATTGCACCCGGAAGCATTTGCCTATTGACGCAGCAGTCACGTGAGTTCAATGGCGTGCGAAATCAAACGCTGGCAATGCCTGCAGAAAATCACTACAGGAATTTTATTGATGGCTTGGGCCATCAATAAAATAAGACAGGTTTTAAACAATATATAATAGTGAAAGGGTGACATTATCTGGTAAGCATGCCCTTTCATGATTATTAGGCGTCCTGATGACCCTGTATTTGACTTGTCTGAAAAAGTCCTATGATTCTATGCTAGTGAGCTCTGATGGTCTGATTTGAGCCAGTGCCCTGGGGCTAATCTATGGCATTAAGTCTCACTGCACTGAATAGTTGGCTGGCATCCTGTCAATAATGAACATATGAGTACATTGCCCTACAGAAGCAGTTTGATGTTTTTGTCTGATGTGATGGGGGTCTAGCCTCAAAGGGAGAAGGGCAAAATGATGGCATTGCCACCTCCAAATAAGATTTCTGCTCCTTTCCCCACCATGAAATTTTCCTTCAATCCCCAAATTTCTAACATTGCAAAGAGGGAGACACTGAAAAATCATTCACACCTAAAATACTTACGTTTCCTGTGTTCCCATCCACTTGGTCATTCTCCCTGCCCCTTTTCTTTAGAGGTCTAAACTTCTAAATGCTCGAAGGAAGTTCTAAAATATTGCAGCGCTAGAAATTCAGAGCCTGAAGGGAAATTTCATTGCAGGGGCAACATTCTTATTTGGAGAGGGCAAAGCTCTCAGGCCACCCACGACCATAGTTGCACCACAGTGGAAGTCTATATTCAGTTGAAGGTTGCAGTCATGCATTTCATGTTTGTTTTGTGCATTCAGTTGCACAGTGTTGCAATTCACTAATCTACAATTTGGAAGAAAGGACAGATCGATGATGATGATGATGATGATGATGCAATCATCACAACTCTGTAAGTGTAAAGATACACTCTAGCTCCTTGATGCAGGATTTCAACCAATTTTATGTTTAATCTCTCCACTTAGTTGTCCTGGCTCCATGGTAAAAAGTCCTGGGGTTTGCAGTTTGGTGAGGTACTGAGAAGGTTCCAAGGTATCTTGAGAACAGAGGGGGTCGAAATTAAATTTAATTCTGTAGTGTAGACAGGGTCAGTCAGGACAGTGAACTAGAGCAGTGGGTATCAACCTTTCATCCTTCAGCTCTAGAAGCCCTTACTACTATCCATGTTAGTCAGGGCTTCTGAAAACATACCTTCCAATGGTCCCAGTTTCACATGGACAGTCCTGATTAATCTTCTATTGTCCCATTTTTTTATCTGCTGATAAATTGTCCCAGTTTCTTTCTTCTTCTCCCATTCCCCCCCTTTGTCCTCGGGTTACTTCAATTGCTGCAAACAGAGGACTTTATCAGATAAGCCTCTAAAAATGTTCTTTTGGCACCATATTTTACACTGTTTTTGTGCCGGTAAAAGAACCCAAAATAGCAAATGTTGCTGTAATAGCATGTAAAAGCAGCCTCGTACTTCCATGTTCACTGCTGAGTGTTATCTCAGCGGTTCTTGCAAGAAGACGTGCGTGTGCTTAAAAGTCTAAAAAAATCTAAATTAAAAAACAAAATGTACACACAAGCACTGAAACATACTTAAAAACTTGCCTGCAACACAGGGAGGTTCATAAAAGGAGCATCCCATGGCTAGTTTTCCTGTCCCCACCAGGAAGTGTTCTGGCAGGGAGCACCCATCAATGCTGGAATTGCACCAGCAGAACAGGTGCGGTTTCACATGCTCTCAATCACAGCAAAAAAACCACCATGGTTGATCTATTGATCGCTTGGCCCATCAATAAAAAAGAACGTTTTATTGACCACACAAAATCGCAAAAGCATGACGTCATGTGGTATTGGCACCCTTTCGTGTTCATTAGGCATCGTTATGAGGGCTCACACTAAGACTCTAAACTATCTAGTCCGTGAGCTGCTCTTCGCCGATGATGCTGCCCTTGTTGCCCACACAGAAGGAGCTCTGCAGCGCCTAACATCCTGCTTTGCAACAGCTGCAGAGCTGTTTGGGCTAGAAGTCAACCTGAAGAAAACAGAAGTTCTTTACCAGCCTGCACCACAGGACGAACACCACCATCCCCACATTGCCGTCGGCAAATCAGTGCTCAAGTCCATTCAGCAGTTCACCTACCTGGGAAGCATCATCTCCTCAGATGCCAAGATTGACAAAGAGATCGATCACAGATTAGCAAAGGCATATAGTGCATTTGGAAGACTTCACAAAAGAGTCTGGAGCAATAAACACCTGAGGCAAAGCACAAAAATCAGTGTGTATAGAGCCATCGTACTGTCTATCCTCCTTTATGGATCTGAAACATGGGTCACCTATCGCCACCACCTACGACTCCTCGAGCGCTTTCATCAGCGCTGTCTACGCACAATCCTAAATATACACTGGACTGACTATGTGACGAATGTTGCTGTCCTTGAGCAAGCAGGGATCACCAGCATTGAGGCCATGATATTGAGAACACAGCTGCGCTGGGCAGGGCACGTTTCTAGGATGGAGGACCATCGCCTCCCAAAAATACTACTCTACGGTGAACTCGCCACGGGTCAGCGTAAGAGGGGCGCTCCAAAAAAGCGATACAAAGACTCCCTGAAACAACATCTCAGGCTTGGCCAAATTGATCACCAACAGTGGTCCGCCCTGGCCTCACATCGGGAGGCATGGAGACGCACTATCCACAATGCTGCAGCCTTATTTGAGAACTCACGACGAACAAGTCTTGAAGAGAAACGACAACGCAGAAAGAATCACAACCCAAAAACATCACCCAAGGAGACCTTCTGCTGTGCTTTTTGCAACCGGACTTGTTTATCTCGGATTGTCCTTTTTAGTCATCAGCGCGCTTGCAGAAAGCGCGGGATGAGTCCTTCCTGAATCTTCGTTTGCGAAGAAAAGCCAGAGAGAGAGATGACGTGGTATATGCTGCTTCTGATAAAGTCCTGAGTTCAAAACGAAAAAGTGGTTTGCACACCATTAACTCAGCAAGGAGGAGAGGAGAGGAATCTTGCCCTTCCCAGTAGACTCAAGCAAAAGCAAACTGCTGCAAGCTCTGCCAGCTTGTGTGTTCTTCCTCATGAATAACTTTTGCCCAGCTTGAGCACCCTTTGATGTTGCCTGGCTACAGATGTCCCAGTTTTCATGGGTGAAATGTTGGAGGCTCTGTGAGAGCTGAAGTCCAAAACATCTGGAGAACCGAAGACTGAGACCCACTGGACTGGGGCTCTTTGGCAGAAAGTTCTAAGAACCTAACCCACAAAACCCAGGATTCCATAGGATGCAGCCATGACTGCTAAAGTGCTCTCAGACTGCTATAACTATGGAGCTGCTGCAGGCATGTGCTTGAGTCATACCAGACCTTGTAGAAGGAGGTAGAATATTGAAGTGCAGTGATGCCCAGACCCAAACAGCTAAGCACAGCACCAAAAATAAAATAAATGAGTGTGTCTCTCCATCCATCATTCTGTTATGAGGAGAATTTATTTGCTTGACCTTCCAAGTGGGTCTGCTGCCAAGGCTTTCCCCACTCATGTTCATCTCCCCCACCACCACCAATGTTCACACTGGTCATTATGGTTGCCTGTTGTTCCCTAGAAAAATGTTCAGAGCTGTTGTGGGGACCATCAGCTCCCCACCCCACCCCTGGGTGGGGGTCAAAGCAAGTCGGTGGTTGAAAGAGACAGGCCAGACTGAGCCATGTTACTCCCTCGTGTTGATTTAGAGCATTTCTGAAGTGTCTGAGGACACCATGAGAGCTTTTAAATTACAGGGTGAGGGTACTTTTTGTTTTGTTTTGTCTTTAAATGGGGGGGGGGAGAAAGGATGGAGGCTTTATGGAATATCATCCAGGGGTCCCGAGGAGGTGAAGGGCCAAAGCCAATGGGTTTCCCCTCCGCCTCTCTCCTTCTGAGGCAGTTTTCTCTCCTCGGCTCAACCACCTACCACCTCCCCCTCTCCAAGGAGTCAGTTTTTGAACTTCCCTAGGAAGGCAGGAGGTTAACCTGAACTGTTAACTGTGTCTTTTCAAAAAGTGACATTTAATACAGGGCATAAATCACAGGGCAAGCCTGTTACTCCTTGAGGAATGCAATTACATAGGGTCAAATAAAACATGAAAGGGCCCAACAAGTTTTAAAATGTAGTATGTTGGCCAAACCAGGCAAGAAGGAATGTCAAGCAGTCCAACTATGCTAACATCTACATGTTGGCCTGTGTGAAGGGAGGGATGGAGGAGAAGGCGGCAGGGGGGGCAGAGGTGGAAGGATTAGAAGGAAAGATTTCTGCTCCTTAATGATTATGTTGTTAAGGAGAAGCATGGGGTATATATTCAGGTTCAGGGGCTGCTCTCTCTCCCTCTCAAAACCCAAGCAGCCCTCCTCCGCCAGGGGAGCGTTCGGCACCTCCCGCCGGTTACTGTATTCATTCAAAGCAGGTGTCTTTTCTGTATTTCATTACTTTAATTGCCAACCACGGGCCCATTCTACATGCCATATCCACTTAGCACACAGAGGAATGGCTTTTCCTTCCCCCCTCTGGGCACACAAAAAGGGGGGCTGAGACGTTTGCAGGTTCTGAACCCGTAGTCCCAGCAACCATTAATCACGGCTTTTGATGGTAGGCCTCGCTCTGAGGAAGCCATGTTGGTTGGTCCACAACTGCCTTGGCCTAATTCAGGCCATCTGACGGGCTGCTCTCCGCCTTGGCCCTTTGATGCTCCCCTTCGCTGTCCTGAAGATAAAAGGTCAAGCACTTCCACCTTTTCGAGACATGGTGTCTGGGGGTGTTTATTCCTCGGATCTACCTATCGAGCAATGTTTGGATCAAATAATCTTCCCTCTGTGTGTTTCAGCAAGTTGGGCTCTCTCCACTGTTCACAGAACAATCTCCCCTCTAAATGCTAGTGAACTTTGGATGAGAAATAATATGTATATTTTTGTAGGGTTTCCAGATCTCAGGGCCTGGCCCCGAGTCTCCAGTTTTCAGGGCTCAGCTCCAGGCAGTTTTGGGGGGCTTAGCTCCAGGCAAGAGGAAAGAGCTATGTACCAATTTCCAGCTCAGTGAATAGAGCTGAGGGTTCCTATGTGTTTACTTAATTAGCTCCTTCCTTCCCTCCCAGTATTTGTGGCGCCAGGATTCACCCTCCGCTCTGCTTTGCATCCACCTTCTGGCTAGAAGTGGGTTAGATTAAATGTTCCTTATTCCATCTCTCTAAATAAGTGAGAAGGAACAACCCCTTTAGCAAAGATTTCTGTCTTGCTTTCCAAACAAGAAAATATATTCTCTGGGTGGACATTATCAGACTAGCATCTAAAAATGTTATAATTCCATGAATGAGGATAGCAGAAACATTGTGGCATTATCACACTTACTATTGCAGGTCACGGTAATCACGTGAAGGAACCACCATGGAATTATTGCATAATGACCACTAGTGCTTTAAGAACAGGAGTTTACTTCCATGATTTAGCAAGGGCAAGATTTCAGCAGTTCTCACAAGAAGACGCAAGTGTGCTTAAAACTCTGAAAACACCTTAATTAATAAATGAACACACAAGCACTGAAGCAAACCTAAAAACATGCAAACTAAAGGGGACAGTTCATAAAAAGAGTGTCCTGTGCTTCATTTTTGTCTTCTCACCTGGAGGTTTTCTCACTGAGGACCGCCCATTCCTTCACGCTATAATCTTACTATTACAATGGGACATGGTTTTGCACGCCATCAATACTGTGAAAAAAGCAATATTGAAGATGTATTCATTGCTTGTTCCATGAATTAATAGAAATGCCATTTTCGCAGCTGTAGCATGCTGTAACCATGCAAAGACAATGGCATCGTACGATAGCGAGACCTATCCACACTACTGTGGTGTCATAATCCTGCGATTTTTGCCACGTCTGATAATCTGCTGAGTCTGTGTATGTGTTTGAATGAAAAGCTGTGAACAACTGAGGATGGTACTTAATGTACAATGCTTAATACATCACCAGGGGCCATTCCTAGGATTTGGGGAAATCTTAGAAATGTCAGGGCCTGGGACAATCCTGAACTAGCAACCCTATCTATATGGCACACTGATACAACAT
The DNA here is from genome assembly GCA_030847615.1 of Gambelia wislizenii. Lineage (NCBI taxonomy): Eukaryota > Metazoa > Chordata > Lepidosauria > Squamata > Crotaphytidae > Gambelia > Gambelia wislizenii. The sequence continues at coordinate 493,027,282 of JAUMIR010000001.1, read as the reverse complement.
TGCATTTACATACACAAAAGTTTGCATCTTTTTAATGCCACGACAGAGATACTACATCAGGCTTGCACAGTGCAGATCTACGCTCACATAGTTAAATAAATGCCACCCTTGTACTGAATTCTGGCATTGTGCACCCAATGGTGCATCTTCCAATGTGTCTGATTACTCTCCCCTTGGGCAACAGGGAAGGCACAGTGGCTGTTCCTACAATCCCAGTGAATCTAGTATATTGAAGGAACTGACGAATGTATTGGAATTCTGTTTGTTAATCCCAACTAGAGTAAGACCTATTTAATCGATTGTTACATCGTGAGTCAATACACAGGTAAACCCACTTGTTTCAACAGCTCTGCTCCTGTCAGAATGAACAATAGGATTTAGACCCATGTGAAATACAGTCGGACCCCTGTACCCCCAGGAGTTTGGTTCCCGGACTTACCACAGATATCAGAAACTGGAGATAACAGTGAAACCTATTAAAATGAAAGACTTCCAGTACAACCATACCATAGAGTGGCATTGAAAGACCTAGAAGATGCTTAGAAAGTACACTCTATCCACAGTGTGACTCTATGGTACGTGTCCTTTTCCCAGTGTGCTGATTGGCTGCTTGGGAAACACACCCAACCAATCACCATCCACATGCAAAATCCACTCCTGCCATTCAATCTGTGGCCCCAATTGGGACCCAGATAGGAATTTAAAAATCCACTGGCCTACCTTACAGGTTTGTTGTGAGGTCTAACAGGAACTTTTGGGGAGTTTTTCAATGGCATATGTTACGCCGGGTTCAGCTAGTACCATAAAATCATGCTGGAGGACCTAGAAAATGCCTAGAGAGCATGCGGCTGTAGGCATCTGGTGTGACTCTATCATCAACTTCAGCCGGAGGTTGATCATAGAGTTGCACTGGAGGACCTCCCAATGCCTAGAGAGACCACCTCTAGTACAACTCTGTAGTCACCCAGATGCATAGAGAGACCTTCCCCCTCCCAACCATGGGTAAGTGAAAAGGTACAAAGTACCAATCCCATGTAAATGTGGGTCAACTTGTATAAGCAAATATTTCCTTTAACATGGCACTGCCTCATTTAGGCCTTGTGTTTCCTTTCTGCCTTTGCTTCCTCATCAGAATGGAGTCATGACACTTAAAATGTTATCCAGATGGAAGAGATCACATTAACTGGCACATTCTGGAGCTCCTGTGGCAGCCCTATCCCACATACTGTCCTGCTCATTTTTGGTACACATTATACACAACGTGGAGCAGAGCCATTGAAGCAATGGGATTTACCTACCTGTTGAACAAGGTTGCCAGCTCAGGATCACCCCATGCCCTGAGGTTTCCAGGCCAAATCCTGAGACCTTGGGTGGCCCCTGGTGACACCATGATATGCTATGTCTTAAGGACCAAACACAGTTGCTCACACTTGTAATTGAAACATATAACAACCCTGCCCCATATTCTGGAAATTAGGACAGAAATCTTAACTAAAGATCAAGGTGAAATGAGGGGATTATTCCTTCTCACTTAGGACTTTATCAGACATTCAAAATAGGGCGTCATAACGACACCACATAGGCAAGCAGATCAGACGACATCGCCCTTTTGCAGTTAAAAACAGCCGAAAACCTGTACCTTTTAACTGACAGCTTATGTCATCAATAGATCCCCCTGCTGCTTTATTTGCCAGCATTGATGGCATGCAAGACCTCGGGCCATTTAAATCTCATACTTAACCCGACAATGACCGGACCGACCAGACCACTTCCGGGTCAGATCGGGACATCCAGATAAGTGACTAACTTTTTTGACCCTCCCTGAGTTACTTGGAGGTTTTTTAGTGTGTGTATGTGCTTGGTGTGACTTTTTGATGTTTATTTCTTTTTTATTTTTGAATTTCCCACGCAATGAAACCATATGGGATTTCAAAAGATGAAGTGAACAGAGCTCCATTCACTTCCTCTTTATTGACGGAGCTGCTTTTGCCGGCAGAGGAGATAAGTGCGGAGGGGGGGGGGACGTTCTTTTGCCGGCATAAAAATTGATGTTTTTATGCCAAGAAAAGAAAATTTAAAAGGGGATGTCTGATAAAGTCCTTACTTTAGAGAAACTGGCTGTGGGACTTACCTGGTCCCAGCGGTCGTCCTTTGCAGCTGGGGGAGCCCCTTCCTGGGGACACCCCACCACGTGGCAGGCCGTGGGTGCTGCCATCTTGGGCAGTATCCTCTCTCCAGACGGCTTGTGCCAGCCGGAGAGAGGATCAAAAACCGACCAATGGGGGAGAGGCTGCTTGTCCCCAATTGGCCGGCTAATGGGTGCCTTGGCCAATCAGAGGCTCAGGGATTTCTGAGCCTCTGATTGGTCAAAGGGGCAGAGACTGCTACCAGCAGTCTTCCTTCAGGTCCGGCAGCCGGGAATATATTCCCAGCCCCTCGCCGGACCTGGGCAGTTGGCTCCAGAGAGCCGAAGAGGAAGGAGCTCCTTGGGAGCTCTGAGAAACCGCCGAGGGACAGAAGTAGCAGCAGGAGGCCGACAGGGATCAGCGACAAGGTGAGCAGTGGGGCAGCAACGGAGCCAGCATCGAGGCCGGTGGCAGAGAGATCGGCGGAACAGCCAGCGGTGGAGCAGCAGCAGGGGGAAAGGCCCAGCGGCAGCTGGGGCTGGAGCGCCCGGCAGGCCTCTAAAGGGGGGATGAAGCAGCAGCCTCAGCAGAGACAGAATCAGCTGCTCAGGAGGGGCAGCGGCAGCAGCCACCTGGACCAAAAGAGCTGGGACACAAAAAAGGGGCAGGCGAGGCGGCTCGTAGCCCCATATGTGGCAGGAGGGCGAGAAGACCAGTGAGGCGGCTCACGACGGTCGCCCTCAAGCGTGGGTCGGCAGGGGCCAGCGAGGCGGCTCGCGAGGCAGCAGACCCACGAGGGCTGTGCACCTAGACTGGGGATCGGCAGTGGGAGCCTGCGGGGTGGCCTGCATCGGCACGGCCCACAAAGGGGGCAGACCCGGGTCCGCCAGGGCGGCGGTGGGGAGGCCAGTGAGGCAGCTCGCGGCAACCGCAGCCCGCAAAGGCAGCAGCTGGGGGGAGGCAGCGGCGGCCTCCAGCGGACAGGCAGCCTCTAGCGGCTCCTGGGGGAAAGGGCAGCCTGCAGCTGGGCAGGCGCTCGGGGGAAACACAACCCAGTTGGGTTGCAGGGGTGTACCCCCCCATGGAAGGGCAGACAAGCCAGGATAAGGGGTAGGTGGATACCCCCAGGGTGGACAAGCCAGTGAGGGTCCAAACAGGGCCAGTAAACGGGGCGAACAAGCTGAGGCAAAAGGGCGGAAATCATTTACCAGGCACTATGTGCCAAGCTGATATCACTGACACCAGTGCACCATGCCACCCAAGAAAAAGTCCCAGCCCAACAGGCCAGTGACCAGGGCTCAAACTGGCAGGGGACCCAGATCGTGGGCTTCACTGGCTCCTAAGGGGCGCAGGGCCACAGCAGCGGGCAAGAACAATGCACCCAAGACAACCAACCATTCTGAGGCTGTCCAGGAACTCCTGAATGGGGCATAAACTCCCAATCTGCAGGAACTAACCCAGGCGGTTGCACTCCTGGCCGAGCAGATGGGGGAGCTAAAGTCCAGGAGGGATTCCAAGGCGGGCACAGGGTGAGCAGCCAAAAACGGCACTGGGGCCCTACCTCAGGCCAGGGCTGAAAAACCGTCACAATCAGCCAGGACAGCGGAAAGGCAGCACAGACACCGCTCCCCATCTGAGAGTGACATCAGCATGGTCTCATCAGCAGCCTCATCACCAGAGCGCATAGAGGAGGGAAGGAAGGAGCGAAAAGGGGCGAATTGCGAAAGAAAGAAATGACATTCCAAGCACAAGAGAAAGAGGGAGTCAGACAGTGATGGATCATCTGGTGAGTCCTCTGATGACGATTTGGATCGGGTGGGATATTGGAAGGTGGCAGCCCTGGTGCCAGGGCTGCCAGCCTGGGCCATCAAGGCACGGACCCAGACAGGTCCCTCTGCTTCAGGACCCACCAGGGCTTGGCGGGATGGGGCAGTTTCCTCAGGCACCCTGAACCTGGGATCCACCTGGATAGGAAGACTAGGGATAATATTCTCAAGGGATATTATGTCGATGTCTTCACCCTTCTTAAGCCCGAAGGGGAAGTAGGCAGCACACCCAAAGCCGAAAAAAGCGGGGATAAGGCCAAACCTGATCCAGTGGAACGCACTTTCTTCAGCTGGTTGGCCAGGTACAGTGTCTTTATGGGGGTGGTGGAATTAGCCTACCTGGACAGTGGGTGGCACCTGGCTAACCATTTGGGAAACGTGCTCAAAGCTAGGACACTGGCCGGGGAGGCAGCAGCCATTGAATATGATGCAGCCTTCCGAAAACGGGCATCCCGCAATGCCAGGGCCAGATGGGACCTCATCAGTGATAAGCTATGGCTAGTCATTGTAGGCTCCCATGTCAAAGCAAAAGCAGAGGCAACCAAGCCACCTCGGAAAAAGGATCCCCGGCACCTGGTTTGCTGGGAATACAACGCAGGGAAGTGTGCCCACTCTCGCTGTAAGTTTGAGCACTTTTGCGAGATCTGCTACAGGAGCCACCCCAGGGCCAGCTGCCCCCGGACTGGGTCTTCTTCTCAGTCCTTTCGCCCAGGACGCCCTGCTTCCTCCAGCCTCAAAAAAGAAGCAGGGTCCGGGAGTGGCGCTGGGCCTGGAAGCAGTAAGAGTTAGGGATCCTCCTTCAACCCCCTGCATGGCCTACACCCCAGTTCGGCTGCAGGCCATGCTCCCCCTCTTGGCTCTCTACCCGGACAAACAAGCTGCTGCCTACTTAAAGGAGGGATTTTCAGCAGGCTTCAGGATTCTGGTGACGGGCCCCAGGTTGGTCTTTGAATCCAGAAACCTCAAGTCAGCGGCGGCCCTGCCCGAGGTCCTGGCAGCCAAGATCGCCAAGGAATGCACAGCAGGGAGGGTGGCAGGCCCCTTCCCTCCCCCCCCCCCATGGACAACCTCAGAGTGTCCCCCTTAGGAGTGGTGCCCAAGAAGGCACCAGGGGAATACAGGCTCATCCACCACCTATCATATCCTATGGGGTCGTCAGTCAATGATGCCATACCATCAGAGCTCTGCTCTGTCAAGTACGCGTCTTTTGATCACGCAGTGCTGGGATAAGGAATATTTAATCTAGCCAATTTACTTCCAGGCAGAAGGTGGATGCAGAGCAGAGGGTGAACCCTAGCTTTGCGATGACCGAGAGGGATGGAGGAAGCTAAATAAATACTCAACCACCCCCCACCCCACCCCCAGAGTCTCTTCAGGTTGCAGCAAACAATGAATTAATCTTTGCAAATGGTAGCAAGCTGTATGGTAGCAAGATTTGCACCCAGCCCTTTCTTCTTGCCAGGAGCAGAGCCCATCAAAACTGGAGAATCTGTACCCTTGTCTCCTGCCTGGAAATGACTCATGAAAACTAGAGATCTGGCAACCTAACAGTGAGTCATCTTTCAATAATTGACTGGCTGTGTCTCTTCCAGTTGGTACTAACCAACAGTTTTCTGTCCATGATGTTCAACCTTTCTTTGCCTTGTGCAGGTGGGAAGCGATGAATTGTAAGCACGGGTGGAGAAATGCCAAGTCACACATTTGATGACACCGTGCCACCCATTTTCTTTTATCAACATTGCCAAGGAGTTCTGGGGCAGGGTGGGTGAGACACCAGCTTCTCCATTCATCTCTTAGAAGGTTTACCTTTGGTCCTCAAGTCAATCTGTCACCGCCATGCCTTACTCAGTTGGCTTTTGGCCATCCTTCTCTCTCCTTTTTTTTTTTTGAAGCTGAGAATGTTGCAGGTTTCTTCTTTTATCGTTACCTTCTTTTGGCAAGCTGTTTGTTCAGCAGAATGGCCAAAAGGTTTTCTTTGGAAACCATTACTGCGAGCTTGCCAGAGCCATGGTTGCACGACAGCTGTTGCAGTGACCAAAAGGGTTTCACCTTTTCTTGGAGGCTACATCCACCTGGTATTATCTCATTTGATTTCCTTGGACAGCAGGAAAGAAAATTAAAGGCTAGCAAAGTTTGCTTTCATCTTGTCATTGGAGCTGTTGGTTATTTTGGTGCAACCTGCTCTCCTCCTTTTATTTATTCCCCCCTCCTTCTTTTCTTTCCTTGACAACTCCCTTCTTGTTTTCGTGACTAAAAATATCACTCGAAATGTCACTTTAGTTTTGAATTATTTCAAGGAACCTAAGAAAAGCTTAGACAGCTTCTCTTCAATTTGGAAGAGACACCAAACTCAGAATAGGTTCTCTTTTAGCTGTGGCATAACTCCACTGTAAAGTTCATCCAATGCTGGCAATGATGGATTGGAACATCACTTTAAAAAAATCAGTGTATCACAAAAATAGAGAGCCACCATGGTATAGTGGTCTGAGTGTAGGGCTAGGACACTGGGAGACCAGGGTCTGAATCCCTGTTAGTCATGGAAAACCACGGGGTGACCTTGGGCTAGTCACACTCTCTCAGCCTCAGGAGAAGGCCATGGTAAACCCTGTCTGAACAAATCTTGCCAAGAAAACCCTGTGATGGGTTTGCCTTGGGGTCACCATTAAGTCAGAAACAACTTCAAGGCATGCAACAACAACAACAACAATCATGAAAATATATTTAACAATGGGCTTTTCCAGATTTGTCTAAAGAAGTGTGACTTCTCCTGATATAGGACCTTGAATTTTGCCAGGTTTTCCTGGTTCTTGATGCCTGTGTGCTTCTACACTCTATACATAATGCAGTTGGACACCATTTTGCCTTCCATGGCTCCATCCAACAGAATCCTAGGATCTGTAGTTTTGTGAGGCACCAAAACTCTTTGGAAGATAATGCTAAAGAGCTTGTCTTCTCCCTTGCCAAGCATCATTCCGTTTTTAAGTGCGTCATGTCTTCTCATGATATGTCCAAAGTATGATGGTCTGTTCAGTCATCTTGTCTTCTAGAGAGAGTTCATGCTTGATTTGCTCCAGGACCCATTTATTTGTCTTTTTTGCAATCAACGGTATCAGTAGCACTCTTCTCCAGCACCACATTTTAAATGAATTGATTCTCTTCCTATCAGCTTTCTTCACTGTCAATCTTTCACAACCATATACAGAAACTGGAAATATAATGGCATGGGCGTTTCTGACTTCAGTACTCAATTATATATCTTTACACATGAGGATCTTATCTTAGAATCATAGAATCTTAGAGTTGAAAGGGACCACAAGGGCCATCTAGTCCAACCCTCACCATGCAAGAATACACAACTAAAGCACTCCTGAAAGATGCCAATCCAACTTCTGTTAAAAGACCTCCAAAGAAAGAGAATGCTTGTTCTCTCAGATTTTTTTTTTTTAGAGATGTAGTGCTATAGTACAAAAATGAAATTTCATGATGCACTATGGACTTTATCAGACCACTACCCATTAATGTTCTTTTGCTGGCATAAGTTGTTGCATTTTTATGTTGGCAAAAGAACCCCTCCCCTACCAGACCTACCTATGCAAGCATCAATGAGGCTTCCCTGGCAGTAATGGAGCTCAAACCGAGCTCCATTTACTTCCAGGGTTGAGCTATTGATGTTAGGGGGACTTGGGGGTCTCTCATTCATAGGGTTACCATAAGAAAAAAGTGAACTTGATGGCAGTTAACAACAAACTTTTTGAGGTCTAAGTTCACAGATCTACAGAATCATGATCTACCGCCCTAAGATGACCGCCCAATGTCATCCAGCTCTTACAATAAAGAAGTTCTTCCTAACGTTTAGGGGAGATCTCTTTTCCTGTAATCTGAATCCATTGTTTCATCTCTGGAGCAACAGAGAACAAGAGAAATATTAAAGATGGTGACTGCATCACCTCTCAGTCATCTCTTCTCTAAGCTAAACATACTCAGCTCCCTTAGCTCTGCACTTTGCTAATTTTTCTTCATCCTAATTTTAAAATGAGCCCATATCCACCCCCAGACCAAGCCTACCACCATCAAGGTACTCAAGCTGGGGTTGGAGGGGAGTCACTCCAACGTCTACGGCCTGGCTGTTTCATCTTCTTCATGATTCGGAGGCTGCATCCTGTGTGGTTACCTTGGGAGCCTTGGCATTTCATGTGGTTTGACATGCCTTTAATTTAGAGACAATCAGGTTCGGCCTCTAACTTGAAACACAAAAGGGGGGCGGGGGAGGGAAGAAAAGAAAAAAACCACTTGGGGAGATGCTGAGCCTCTCAAAGAATTCAACAGATGTCGACACGGCAGGGATGCAATGTCAAACTGTTAATTAGACGGGTAAACAGGACAGAGGGTAATTACACACCCAGCCCAGATATTATTTGATGTAACGATGGGGTGACTGCGGGCTTTACCGGCCCATCTAAATAGATGATATTCTTATGGAGGCTACATCTGCAACAGGTTTGACCTCAACTAGGTTCTTCCATTCCAACTGGAATGGGACTTTAATTCAAAGAAGTGTGTGTGTGTGTAAATGCTCTCCACCACCTCCACCACCAAAGCAGAAGTTTCTATTCCTTTTAAAATACAAGTCAGCCCATGTTTAAGTAGGATCAGCACCCACGGTTTCACTTACCCACAATCAGGAGGAAAAAGTCTCTCTAGGCATCTAGAGGCCCATAGAGTCACACTGGAGGAGGTCTCTCTAGGCATTGTGAGGTCCTCCATCATGACTCTATGGTCAACTTCTACCGGATGTTCACCATAGAGTCACGCCAGATGCCTAGAGAGGCATCCTCTCTAGACATTTTCTAGGTCCTCTGGCATGATTCTATGGCATAATAAGGCAATTCTCTATTGTATCTGGTTTTGAGTATCTGCAATCAATCCAGAATGTATCCCTCGGATCTGTATGTCAATAAATACAGTAATAAAAATAATTTGAAAAGATTAAAAACATGTTAAAGAGATTATCAATTAAAAACCAGATCATTAAAAACCTGTTGAAACAATTTCAATTAATGCAACCATGGGACATATGCTGCCCGGATAAAATCAGTTATGCTTGAAGGTTTTCATAGAAAGCCAAGTGTTGACCTGGTGCCAAAATGATCCCAGTGTTGGCACCAATTGGGCCAAGTCATCAGACGAGACAGGACCTCCTGGGAGAGTATATCATACCCTCCAAGTTGGTCTTGACTGGCCAACATTTGCAGACCTCTTACAGTGCAGTTTTCACCAGGTGTACTCAATTAGGTCAATGGGACTTGCTTCCAGGTAAGTGGGTATGAGGCTACATTCTTAAGACTGCACTGCATGCTTTTAAGGTTTCAGAACCTTTTAAAAAATGGTATGATTTGAGAGCATACACAAGTTCCCCTATGGAAGCAGATGGTCATTTTTGTCTAAGGTAGAATGGATGTATTTAGTTCAAGGTTGTAGAAGTGGAGTTCTACATGGGCTACCATTGTGGAAGGCTGAGCATTGATACACACTGCACATCCACATCAATCCCATCTTGGGAGAAAGGTGGGATACGAATAAAATAAATACAATTTATGTCTTGATGTGCAATGGACAAAATTATGTACTGAGGCACATTGAACATTGTGCACAATTGCAAATCAGTGTATAATTGTGCACAGCTGAGTACTGTGCCATTACACACTGCACATGCACATCAATATGCAGGGCACATTTAGTTGCACAGCATCATAGTTTCCCTAATGAGGTGGCATTGCACAGTTGCTGTGTAAACCCATGGCTGGCATCCTGTTGGTAATATGTTCATGCATAAATTGCAATACATATCTGGGGCCAATAATCCACCATTGTACAATGGACATATTCTGCTGACAGTGGTGGAAACAGAGATGTGCAAACAGCAACATTGCACATGCAGATTTACCAAGTGTACCTTGTGCATAGTGCAGTGTTGACTGTGTAGCACACTGCCACTGTTCAGGATAGTCATTGCTGGCATAGCGTTATCTTCACAAGCAGATGTTTATGCTGAGAGGATGCTGGATTGCATCCCATGGTGCAAAGTTACATTCCATCTGCTCAGTGTGGGATCTTGGCAATATATCTGGGGGACTGCCTTCTTTTATGAGAAGTTTCATACAATTATGGTGCAAATTTAACCAAGTCAGTTGCAGGGGGCATAGCTTAGTGCGCCAGAGCCAAGAAGGGTAAATTGACCCCCTTGAGTACAGCCTCTATCTTGTCTGCCAGGGCAGGGATGCTACAATGGATGCTACATCCCTGATTAAGCTGTTTTTAAAATGTGTTTAGTATTATTTGTTGGGAGCTCTGCTGCTTTTTTTCTCATGTTTGAACTGCCATGCCTATATTATCATTTTTATGCTGCTCTTTTAGAATGGTTATGTTTTACTAGATTTTATCCTTTATTTGACCTTGTAAATAAGGGGTTCACACTAAAAAGAGTGTAAATCTATACTATAATTTAAAGTGTTTGTCTGTCAGTTCATTTGTTATGCTGTACAAATCCACCTGCTTGATCACAGAGTCAACAAACAAGGGCATCATTCTGCTCTAATAGCCCATGAACTATCACAAATTAATATTGACATTGCTGCTCTTAGTGAAGTTCGCCTCCATGAGGAAGGCAGCCTTAAAGAACACTGTGCCGGTTACACACTTGACTGGTCTGGCAAACCCAAAACCAAAAAACATCTTTCAGGAGTAGTCTTCATGATTAAAAACTCCATTGCCTCCAAACTCGAAACTTTGCCAACAGGACTCTCTGATCACATTATTTCCTTACACCTCCCACATGTTGTTCTCTTTAGTATATATGCCCCAACTGATAGATGCCGTCGTCTTCTTCAAGCTCTGCTGTAGCCCTTTGGAGCATCATGCTAAAGAAGATTGTAAATAAAGTTGGTGCAAGAACACAACCTTGCTTCACTCCATTAGTTATTAGAAAGGGCTCTGAAAGAGCATCGCCATATCTGACTTGACCACGCTGGCCCTCGTGTACCAAGATAATCATTTTAAGGAATTTGGGGGGACATCCTAGTCTTTCCAGGATCTGCCACAGACCTTTTCTACTTACAGTGTCAAAGGCTTTGGTGAGGTCGACAAATGTTACATAGAGACCCTTGTTCTGCTCCCTACATTTTTCTTGCAGTTGCCTTTACGGTGAACTCGCCACGGGTCAGCGTAAGAGGGGCACTCCAAAAAAGCGATACAAAGACTCCCTGAAACAACATCTCAGGCTTGGCCAAATCGATCACCAACAGTGGTCCGCCCTGGCCTCACATCGGGAGGCATGGAGACGCACTATCCACAATGCTGCAGCCTTATTTGAGAACTCACGACGAACAAGTCTTGAAGAGAAACGACAACGCAGAAAGAATCACAACCCAAAAACATCACCCAAGGAGACCTTCTGCTGTGCTTTTTGCAACCGGACTTGTTTATCTCGGATTGGCCTTTTTAGTCATCAGCGCGCTTGCAGAAAGCGCGGGATGAGTCCTTCCTGAATCTTCGTTTGCGAAGAAAAGCCAGAGAGATATGCCCCAACTATGCAAGCCAACCCTTTAGAGAAAGACAAATTCTACACAGACCTATGCCAACACATACAAAAAGTCCCTGTAGAAGATAAAATTATTATCCTTGGTGACTTCAATGCCAGAGTAGGAAAGAACTCTGAAGCCTGGAAAGGTGTCTTAGGCAAGCATGGTGTTGGAAATTGCAATGATAACGGACGCCTCTTGTTAGAAGTCTGTGCAGAACAACAGCTGAATATTACAAACACTATCTTTCAGAAGAAAGATAGCTTGAAGACAACCTGGATACATCCCTGATCCAAACATTGGCACCTCATTGACTATGTTCTAGTCTGCCAGAGAAACATTTGCAATGTCCGTCATACTCAAGTGATGCCCAGTGCAGAATGCCAAAGAGATCCTCCCCTCGTAAGATGTAAACTAAATCTTCATCTTAAGTTCAAACCTAAGAGGGGTGGCATCTTAAAGAAGAGACTCTAAGTCAACAATCTTCAACAAGCTACCATGAGAGACAACTTCCAGGCAAACCTGAAAACAAAACTTGAAGACCATCCTACAGATCCTTCTCCTACAGAGCTTTCTCTCTCTCTGGCTTTTCTTTGCAAACGAAGATTCAGGAAGGACTCATCCTGCGCTTTCTGCAAGTGCGCTGATGACTAAAAAGGCCAATCCGAGATAAACAAGTCCGGTTGCAGAAAGCACAGCAGAAGGTCTCCTTGGGTGATGTTTTTGGGTTGTGATTCTTTCTGTGTTGTCGTTTCTCTTCAAGACTTCTTCGGCGTGAGTTCTCAAATAAGGCTGCAGCATTGTGGATAGTGTGTCTCCATGCCTCCCGATGTGAGGCCAGGGTGGACCACTGTTGGTGGTCAATTTGGCCGAGCCTGAGATGTTGTTTCAGGGAGTCTTTGTATCGCTTTTTTGGAGCGCCCCTCTTACGCTGACCCGTGGCGAGTTCACCATAGAGTAGTATTTTTGGGAGGCGATGGTCTTCCATCCTAGAAATGTGCCCTGCCCAGCGCAGCTGTGATCTCAATATCATGGCCTCAATGCTGGTGATCCCTGCTTGCTCAAGGACAGCAACATTCATCACATAGTCAGTCCAGTGTATATTTAGGATGGTGTGTAGACAGCGCTGATGAAAGCGTTCGAGGAGTCGTAGGTGGTGGCGATAGGTGACCCATGTTTCAGATCCATAAAGGAGGATAGACAGTACAATGGCTCTATACACACTGATTTTTGTGCTTTGCCTCAGGTGTTTATTGCTCCAGACTCTTTTGTGAAGTCTTCCAAATGCACTATATTCCTTTGCTAATCTGTGATCGATCTCTTTGTCAATCTTGGCATCTGAGGAGATGATGCTTCCCACGTAGGTGAACTGCTGAACTGACTTAAGCACAGTTTTGCCGACGGCAATGTGGGGATGGTGGTGTTTGTCCTGTGGTGCAGGCTGGTAAAGAACTTCCGTTTTCTTCAGGTTGACTTCCAGCCCAAAGAGCTCTGCAGCTGTTGTGAAGCAGGATGTTAGGCAATTAGCTGGCTAATGTAATCTGATGGAAGGCAGCCAAAATCCAAGATGGAGGAAGAGCAATCATATGTCACCTCCAGGGGAGGAGAGAGGATTGTTGACATAAGCAGGGTTCACTAGAGATCTCTTATCTCATTGGACCAGATAGAGCAGCTGACAGATTGCGCAGAGGCTGGGGAGAGAATAAAATAAGCTAAGAGGAAACCAAAGTCAGACTGCTGTGCCAATCTCCACCATATGAAGAAGGCTGCATGATAGCAGATTCACTGTTCTGAACTGCTAAACTGCCAGACATGCTGATGCAAATAGATACTGCTGGCAAGAGGACAAGGCTATGCTAAGTAGATATATTTCCCATTCTGATTATAATGGATACCCATTATGGATGTTTGTAGATATGTAACAGATACAACTGGATATAGCAATGCTCAAGGATATTATCCCTTGAAAGCCTGTGTGTTCACATATGCCTGTTTAGAGATATATAGTTCCTCAACAGGAGAAAGTATATTCCTAAATGGATAAGTTATATTGTTTAAGACGATAATTTTCCTCTTTGTTTTAGCTAGAGAGATGCAGATGAGATAACGTTTCAATCCTTGTGGAAGTCTAATATCTTACTTGCTATATACTGGAATGTAAGAAAATGTATGATGCCTTACATGCAATGTAATGTGATGAAAGCAAAGTGTCCAAACAGTGACATGTCTGTGTTTCTCCTTAGGAAAGAATATATGTTTGTATACCCATGATTGCATATAATAAACATCTAAAAGATTAACATCATCTCATTCTCCCATGGAAATATCCTGAGATTCCAATAGTAAAGAATGCTTAAGTGGAGTGTTGATGTTAACTCTGCCTCTCTGGTTTACACCATCATCACAAGTTGGATGCCCAGGCAGCCAGAAGGTAATAAAAGGACCCAAGACAGAAACAGATTAACTGACAAATGGTTAAGGACCTTCAATCCCTCAGTCTAAAGACAGAGGGGTGGGGAACCACACCATTGTCAATTGGACATGGAAATGTGCATTGTGCATTGCACATCATGTACATTGTATATCAATGTGAAATACATTTCACATTTATTTGCACCTTCAGTTGCACAGTGTTGTAATTCACTAATGCACAAGTATCACACAGCTCCTCCATTGTTTAGTTACCCTCCATTTCCTGGATGTTGGGCCTTGGATATTGTATGTTGTTTATTAGGACAAAAACAAAGGTGGTAAGAAGGTTTTGGAACAAAGGAAGCAGGCTTTCCCTGTGATGCCAAATCAAAATGGTTTTCACCATATCTCCCTGAATGCCAAATATCTATCTCATTGAATACTAAATTCAGAATTGCCCATGACATTGTATTTTCCATTTCCATTTGTAGTTATGAAAGCTGAGCAGTGGGGAAAAAAACTGATAAGAAGAGAATAATCTCATTTGAAATGTAGTGCTAGAGTAAAGTTCTGTGGATGCCGTGGACTGCTAAAAAGGCCAATAAATAGGTCCTAGAGCAAATCAAGCCTGAACTCGCCCTAGAAGCCAGGATTATTATTTATTTATTTATTTATTTATTTATTTTTAACCCGCCCCTCTGCTCAGCAACTGGGGCGGTGTACAACAGGATTAAAACAACAGCAAGTTAAAACAATCCTTCCCAATCCTAACCCTCCCACCCCTTAAAACTAAATTAAATTAGTGGAGAATTAAAACAAACATACAATACAATATACAAATTACGACCAAAAAAATGGCAATAGCGGCAGGCGAGTGGGTAGGCAATCAACTCCACTTGAGCCGGGATGACTAAACTGAGACTGTTGTACTTTGGCCATGCCATGAGAAGACATGACTCACTGGAAAAGAGAACAATGCTTGGAAAGGTAGAAGGCAGGAGGAAAAGAGGGAGACCCCATTCCAGATGGAGAGACTCAGTCAAGGAAGCCTCAACCCTGAGTCTGCAAGACCTGAGCAGGGCTGTTGATAACAGGGAGACTTGGAGGTCTCTAATTCATAGGATTGCTGTAAGTTGAAGCCTGCTTGATGGCAGTTAACAACAACAACACCCTGAACATGTCTGATCACATCTGATTTAAGAATTGAAGCAGGGTTAGGCTGGGTTAGTACCTGGTTGGGAGTCTACCAAGGAATGCTGAGAATGCTTCTCAGGCATGTTTGGTGGGAACAAGGGAGAGGGCCTTCTCAGTAACTGCTCCCAGACTTTGGGACTCCCTCCCCAGAGAGGCCAGGATAGCCCCATCCCTGCCGTCCTTCAGGTGGCAGGTAAAAACATGTTTGTGCTGCCAGGTTTTGTCAAGGGCTGGACTTTTACAAGGCTATGTGGTGCAGTTTTTATACAGTTTTTCATGTATTTAAATATTTTTAATATTTAATGTTTTTTACTTATAGATTGTTAGATTCTTTTTATATTTTATATGTATTTTGTAATTTTTAACTTGTATTATTTCAAAGATGTTGTTAGCTGCCACCTCGAGTCCCATGGCAGGAGAAAGAAGGGATAGAAATGAAATTGATGATGATGATGATGATGATGGATCTCCAGGTAGGAGAAGTTTTCTGCCTGACTTCCTGGAGAGTCCCTGCGCAGGCCTAGATGGACCCCAGTGATCAGACACAATATAAAGAAGCTTCCTACATTATCCCTCACCTCCCCTGGCATGTTAAATTTTATCTTTTTTAATTGATTGAAGTTGCTTTGCAATGTATGGCAAACCTGAAAAGTTTCACTGTAGCCTCAGCTGCTGTGTCGTGTGCCAGAATAGTGTTCCTAGATGCAAAGGAGTTGTGTTGTGTTTCCTGGAAGGAATCTGTTTCGCGCAACACCCAATTCCTCTGGCATGGAAGGAGAGTGGCCACAGACGGAGGAAATAAAACCAACTGGTACTTAAAATAAAATGCAAAATTGGCTTGAAAGGTACAGCATCTATTTTGTTCTTTAGAGAAAGTTTGTTTCTAAATCAATTCAGCAGTCTTAGAAACAGACACACGCCCAGACGTGGGGCATGGCAGGATATGGCAAGACTGGGCAGGCCAAAGAACGAACCTGCAGGGAGGAGGAAAGTACAGTAGGCTGCAGAATAGCCTGAGAGCACAGAGGAGGGTATCCTATCAACCCTGGAGGAACCCAACAGGCTTTGGATATATATAGGAAGCAGAGCAATGGGATTGGCTCACTGTGATCACCTGATTCCTGAGGTCCACTGGACTTAGTCCAATAGGGTTGCCAGATCAGAACTATCCCAAGTCCTGAGATTTCAGGGCCAAAACCTGACCACCCCCTTTTTAATGCCTCAGAGGGGGGACCCCGGTGATATTACAAAGGTGATGTCACAAGGAACAGCCCCTGTTGATGTCATTGAGCAGGATACATTCTTGCACAGTATAAGTCATTCAAACAAAAATACCAAGGCTGCTAGTGATTTATACATGTGTAAATTCCCTTATGCAAGTGGTTGTGCTTTTTTGGCCACAACATAATGACTGTATTCAGTTGAAGGTTGGGGAAGCAAAGTTGAACATGCAGTGCCATTGTGCATGTGGTGCCTTTGTGCAGTGTACATGCAGATGTGCATTGCGCATTACAATTGTGCATTTCACATTTATTTGCCCAGGCAGTTACACAGTGTGGCTAAATGAGAAAAAATATATATTTGTATATTTTTCAAGGAAATGATCTCACCCCGAGATTTGTGTCCCGCGGATAACTGAAACCACGGATACTGGTTCCACAGATATGGGAGCCCGATTGTATTTGGGCCTAATTCCTAAAGCAGACCCATTGCACTAATGGAACTTCCATACGTGTTGACTTATTGAGTTCCCATTGACTGAGGAGATTATCAGACGGGCTGTAAAACCAGGGATAGGAATAAAACAGGGTCGCAAAAGGATTTACCTTTCAGACGATGTCGTTCCTGTCCAGTTCTCCATCCATTCTGCCCCCATTCTGTCCCCATGTTTTCTCAAACATGGGAAAACATTGTTAATAGTCACCCATTCTGTTTTAAAAATTGAAGCATGGGCATCCGAAACGAAGCTCCATTCTGCTGGTGCAATGCCAGCATCACCTGACGTCACAGGGAGGTCACTTTGAGATCCGTGCGAACACTTCCGGGAGCAATCGGGACGAGGAGGTAAATGGCACCTTTCCCCCCCCCCTCCCCGGGTTACTTGGGATTCTATTTTTCTGTTTGGGGGCTTGGGTTTTGCTTTTGACATTTCTTTTTCTTCTTATTTTTAAATTTCCCGTGCATTGTTCTCTCGCAAGAATGGGCAGGATTTACTTTACGGGACATGAATGCAGCTTTGCGACAGCTGCATTCACCCCCGGCCAGCAGAGGGGAGGGGGAGAATGTTCCTGTTCCACAATGGGAGTGTTTGGAAAAAAATTATTAAAGTGGAACAGGAACAGGAGTGGGGTTTCGGGGGGGGGGGGGGTACTGCAACAGGAACAGGTTTTAAGGGACAGCCTGATAATCTCCATAATGGGTCCATTCTAGTTCAGATTAACAATTGGATTTGTTTTTGTTAACCAGGCCTTGGTTTTACTGTATTTCATGAATTTTTACTTTGCAGCATTGTAAACCACTTTAAGATTTCTGCAATTAATATATATATATATATATATATATCAGAATGTCTCTATAAATAAATAAAACAAATCTCAATTCCATATCAGGCCATGAACTCCCGTCTTTAATCCCCCAAGAAATTCCTGTGTATTTTTTTCCCAAAGTATATTCTTTTTGTAACCATTTTTATCACCATTTTTAAAATACATTTTCCCCACTGACTAAAGCATCTTCATGGGAATTATTCAAATCCATGCATTGTGAGTCATGTACATTTTTCAGCTGTCTCCATATTTGCTTGTGCATTTTTTCTTTGCTGAAACACATCTCCAGGCTCTGGAGTGGATGAATTTCTGAGGCAAGAAATGCTTCATCCCAGCCTCCAGAAATACAAAATGGCTATTTCTGTAGGAAAATGCAAACCAAATTTCTCTTTCATTCCTATTATATTTTTTTAAAAATCCAGAGCAAATATAAGAGCAAGAGAAGAACTCTGCTTGCCAGCTTTGATAGACTACAGGCTGTGTCAGAGTACATCCACACGGCATGATCATAGCAATTTCATTCCACTTTAACTGCCATGGCTGCATCTTACAGAATATGGGGATTTGAAGTTTGGGGAGGTATTTAGAATGCTCAAGTGTTGTTTTTAACTGACTTCGATCGACTTCAACTAATGGCGACCCCGTGAATGAGACATCTCCAAGACCCCTGGTGCTTAACCACTTTGCTCAGGTCCTGCAGGCTCAGGGCCATAGCCTCCTTTGATTGAGGGACCTCATGGGCCATCAAGTCCAGCCCCCTGCTCTCTGCAGGATCTCCATCTAGACCATCCCCAGCAGAGAACTGTCCAGCCTCTTTTTGAAGACGTCCAGAGAAGGAGACCCCACCACCTCTCTAGGCAGTTGGTTCCATTGCTGAACTGCTCTTACTGCCAAAAGGTTCCTAGAATCATAGAATCATAGAGTTGGAAGAGACCACAAGGGCCATCTAGTCCAACCCCATTCTGCCATGCAGGAATACACAATCAAAGCATTCTTGACAGATGGCCATCCAGCCTCTGTTTAAAAACCTCCAAAGAAGGAGACTCCACCACACTCTGAGGCAGTGTATTCCACTTCCAAAGAGCTCTTACTATCAGGAAGTTCTTCCTAATGTTTATGTGTAATCTCTTTTCCTGTACTTTGTACCCATTGCTCCGTGTCCTGGTCTCTGAAGCAGCAGAAAACAAGCTTGCTCCATCCTCAGTATGACATCCCTTCAAATATTTAAACATATTTGTCACCTCTCAGCCTTCTCTTCTCCAGACTAAACATGCCTGGCTCTCTAAGCCACTCCTCATAGGTCATAACTTCCAGACCTCCCACCATCCTTCTCATGTTCAATTTAAATCTACCCTCCTGCACCTTCAAACCATTAGACCTGGGTCCTACCCTCTGGAGCAGCAGAGAACAAACCTGATTTCTCCAATCTATGGCAACCTTTGAGATGTTTACAGAGTGCAATCAAGTGCCTTCACTTTCTGCTTCATATCTCAGCTCTTACCAGGGCTAGACATCTACTTTATTAATGCAAGCTTGGAATCTGGGTCATATGATGGTCAAAACAGACACCAGGTGGCAAGCCTAGAATCCAGGTAAAACCTGGCCAAACTAGGAGTGTGGCAACCCTAGGCCAGAGTCAGTGATCCCCCAATGCACCAATAGCTTTTTAAAGCTGATGAAGGTGTTACACATTGTGTCCTATTCTCCAGTCAGCAAGTATCCCAGGAATCAGGTAGTTAGAATGCAAGAGTTGTCTAGTCATTAATCCAGTCCAGATCAGTCAGCAGGATGAAGGGAAAAGCAAGAGGGTGATCATCAGCTGGTCCAGAAGTCATACAGCAAGTCAGTACTCCAGATAGACAAAGCCAGCGAGAAGTAAAATAAAGTTGTAAATCATAGCCAGTCCAAGGTTAGAAGACACTGCTGAAGAATATTGCCAGTCACCAAGAGAGAATGGCTGTCAGCAAGAAAACTGCCAGGGAGCAGCTATGAGATTTATAGGCAGCTTTCTCAAGACACCAGGTGCCTAACTAGGTCAGTGTCTCCTATTTAACAGCTGCTGGGACCAGTGTAATCTCTCCTTGTCTCTTCATCACTCTGTAAAGGATGGCAAATTGTCTTCAGCATCTGCAACCTCCTGCTGGGGAGTAAGGCCCCCCACTGCCTCAGCCCCAGCTCCTCGGATACAGAGAGACAGTAGTCATCAGGACCTGAAGATTCCTGGCAATCTGCCTCCTCCTCTGTATCTGAATGTTCCAACTCCACAGGGTGAATTACAACACATTGTCTGAGTTCCTACACCAGGAAGACAGAATGTAGCTTTATACTCATGAAGTTATAGGATTTATTTATTTATTTATTTATTTAATACTCCACCTTTCTCCCAACATGGAACCCAAAGTGGTTTACAATAATTTAAAACACAGTTCAGCTAAAACCATATCTTGGAAGAACTGAAAAGCAATTAAACAAACAGTTCTGTCAAAAAGACACATGATTAAATTCAGTTTAATTGTGGGCTGCAGCATTGCGGAACTGTGCAAAATACATTATTGCAATGTGCAATGGACATATATGCATGTCTCATGTGCAATGTGGAATGAGCACCTGGATCTGCAAGGCAGAATGGCACCACGTGTGCAATGGCATCCCACACTCAACTCTCCTTCTGCAACTGAATAAGGACTTCCACGCTGGAAAAAAATATCCAACCCTTTTTCTATGGGAGCCTATGCATGGGTAAGGTACTAAGAGGAAATCATTCAATATATTGTTTTCAGACACATCTCTCATTTCCATTCTGTTTTACTGTGCAGTTATCTTGCTTGTATTTTAAACAAGCCACTAATAATCTGTCTAAATACATTTTTCAGTAATGTGCAGCATCTCCCTTGAGGTTTTAACATGTTCCTAAGTGCCTTGGACATATTATCTTTGCAATGTCTGCAGCCTGAATGCTTGACCCAGCATCGCTGGGTCATGGAAGGAAACAGACATGAAGCCAAACTCCTTTGTGTTTTTTCTCAATGGGGAAAACCAAGGACAGAAGCCAGGAGGCCTGACCACTTCTAAGTCCTTGTTGGGATTAAAGATTTGTGTCGTTTACTTCCAACCCCATCTTTAAGAGCAGCAAGGCCTAAACAAGAAGGGTAAGTTAAACAAAGGAAATAACATTTTCTCCATGTCCTCTTTTCAAGTTTATGCAAACTGTCCATTTCCAAAGCTGTCTCTCGTGTTCCTGGCAAGGTCTCCTCCCAGGCAGCTCAAAGAAACATCGTGGACATTTCTGAGATTCTTCGCGTAGGCCAAGCTTCGCCTCTGGACTCTCTTTCTCTGTGCAACGTTGAGCTCTGACCAGAGCCAAACATTGACTCAGAAAGTATGGTCTCTGACATGGCTATTTGTGGCATGTGACTGTGGACCAGAGGCAGTCTTTAATTTTATGCATGATGGGCAAACTCCAGCTAGAGTCCTTTTCATGCAATCCCAACAGAGAGGAAGGAAGGAAGGAAGAGAAGAGAAGAGGAGGAGGAAGAGAGCCCCAATAGTTGGTGGCTTTCATGGTGGTGAGATGGTTGATCTGTTCTTTTAGTCCCAAAAGAGATTCAGCACTTTGGATAACTCCTTTTAAGTTCAGACAAAAACCCAAAACTGATTCAGCACCCACTGACTAGGGAGCTACCAGCCACCACTGGAGAAAGGAAGCTATAGTGGACCTTTGGTATCCACTTGGGTTTGGTTCCAGGACCCCCCCATGGATATCAAAATCCATGGATGCTCAAGTCCCATTATATACAATGATGTAGTAAAAAGGCATCCCTTACATATAAAAGGGCAAAATCAAGGTTTGTTTTTTTGGATTTTTAAAAAATATTTTCAAACTGTGGTTGGTTGAATCCATGGAGGCAGAATCCATGGATATAGAGGGCCAACTGTACTTGTTTCAACAAGGACTTTCATGGGAGAACTCCCCTAAGGATTGAGTCCTTGCATTGGAGTTGTCTTTAGCAGAGCTCAGAAGGTTCCCAGAATCCCTTAAGTAGCATTTTTATCTGATGCAGCAGTTCTTAACCTGTGACCTGCAGACCCTCGGGGAGGTACAATGTCCTCACAGGAGCTCTGCAAAGACTTGAAGAAATGTTATGAGCTTTTATAGTTAGAATGAATGGATGGAAAGAAGAAAGACAGATGGACAGATAGACAAATGGTCAGACACTGATCTCAAAAAGATTAGTCTTTTGCCAGTAAGAGACAGCATTTATAAAAGTTTCATTACAATATCTCAAGCAATTCAAAAGTTATGAAAATAACTGTTTGATAGCAAAAAAATATATATACTCAGCACTGGTTACTTCTGCACATGATGAGAACATGGAAGCGAATGGTGCTGAGTGGCTGAGAGAAAGCACATGATATTTCTTGGCTACTACGCATACAACCAAAAGCCACCTTGGTAGCAGCACGAAACTCTAGTGTTGTCCACCACATTCTCAAAACATCTATTGCTCCCCAGAATTCTGTAGCTGTATCAAGAATGTTCTCAAAGAAATGTATGTATATAAGAAAGACTGTGTTTTCATGGGAAGAGAGTCAGAGTCAGTCAGTGTTTGGACAGACTACGGAATGATAACTGTGGATTATTGAAAATGATTGTGCTTCTTTGATTTCTGTGAATAAAAGCATTTGGTTATTGTCAGGTAAAGTGACTTTTCAATGTATTGAGGTGAATTTTGTAACACTACATTTTGGCTAAGCCTCAGGATGGATCGCTGGTCTGAATCTGAAATGTAAAAGATGATGTTGATGAGGGTGTATCCTTTTCAAAGTAAAATGAAGCTTCATCCAGTCATCTTTAAAAGTGTTGCCCATTACCACAGCATGTATTATGTTACACATAAAGGAGAATAGAATAGACTCTATACACACTGATTTTTGTGCTTTGCCTCAAGTGTTTATTACTCCAGACTTGCTGGGCAGGGCATGTTTCTAGGATGGAGGACCATCGCCTCCCAAAAATAGTATTCTGTGGTGAACTCGCCACAGGTCAGCGTAAGAGGGGTGCTCCAAAAAAGCAATACAAGGACTCCCTGAAACAACATCTCAGGCTCAGCCAAATTGATCACCAACAATGGTCCGCCCTGGCCTCACATCGGGAGGCATGGAGACGCACTATCCACAATGCTGCAGCCTTATTTGAGAACTCATGCCGAACAAGACTTGAAGAGAAACGACAATGCAGAAAGAATCACAACCCGGAAACATCACCCAAGGAGACCTTCTGCTGTGCTTTCTGCAACCGGACTTGTTTATCTCGGACTGGCCTTTTTAATCATCAGCGCTAGTTTTTTTTTTTAATTAGTTATTTATACGCCGCTCTTCAGCCACAAGGCTATCAGAGCAGCTTACATATTGTTTTAAGCAATAGAAACTTACACATCTACACTGCATTAAGCAGTTTCCAATGTGTGTTAGCTAACTGCCCCCACAAACCGGGTTTTAAGAGCTCTAAAAAATTATTGAGAGAATGAAGGAATTTCAACATTCTGATTGTTTGTTGCTTTCTTGGAGGGATCAAAGGGGAAGAAGATTTCTACTGCCACCTTGGTTAGGTGGCTGCATTTGTGCATTCAATTGGCTTACACACATAGTTCCCTTCCGGTACCGGGAAGAAGAATCTTGGTGCATTCCACTAGGAGCGTGGCCACATCGGCTGCCTTTGCCACCTCAGCTTCTTTGTTGGAAATTTGCTGGGCAGCAGCATGGGCTTCAGTGTCATCATTCCTGAGACACTATAAAATAGACAAGTTCACATCTGCTGAGGCGTCCTTTGGACACAGCATCTTGCAGCAGGTGGTAAGGTGATAATGGAGTTACCCATCCCTTCTGGTGACCACTTGGGTATGTCCAAGACTACAGGATTCCCTCTCCACTCTGCTGGAGAACAGAACATTGAACACTTGCAGAAAGCACGGGATGAGTCCTTCCTGAATCTTCATTTGCGAAGAAAAGCCAGAGAGGGAGGGAGAGAGATTATGTTACAATGTATTGTCCAATAAGGCCATGAAACTGTCAAAATTGTGAAGCCATCTCAATATTAAAGTTAAAGAACATGCCACAATGAGCATTGATATTTTTTCCCAAAAATAAAGAGCAGGAGCTTCAGGAAAGTAAGATTTTATTTTTCAAAAGAGACTACAACTGGTTGTAAAATGCAGTGAGGGACTCATTTGAAGTTTCTCAACTAATAGCAAAAACTGGAAAGCCACACGCAATAGCTGAAGAACTTATATTACCTTCTGCAAAAATCATGGTTTCTGCAGTGATCAATGAGAAAGCTGCCTTTCTTTAACACCTTTGTAAAATGACACAGTTAAGAAGCAAATCGAGGGTTGGTAGCCAATAGTAAGAGCAGTTATTAAAAAGAATTTGTATGTCCCTTTGTTTTGCTTTGCCTCTGAACAAAAGCACAGGTATAACAAACAAAGCTACCTTATTGTACTACATTAGATATGAGCACAAGAGAAATATTTTTGAAGACTTACTGTTCTTCTCCTTGTTGGTACATACTACAGCAGCAGAAGTATTTAACAGCCTAAATGAGTTTTTAACATCCCATGATGTGGATCAGTTGAAATGTGTTGGAATTAGCATGTATCTTGAAAGCTTACTAGACTTGTAGCACGGATTAAGGAATTCATACTATTGGTGAATTGGTACCATTGCTGCATACATAGGGAAGCTCAACTTGCTAAGAAGATACCAGAAAAAAATAAAACAAACCTTAAATGAATCAGTCAAAATTGTCAATTTTGTAAAGAGCAAGCCACTGAATTCAAGACATTTTGAGCAGCTTTGTAAAGATATGGATAGTGAACACCATCAACTTTTGCTGCACTGTGAAGTTTGTTGGCTATCACAAGGCACAGTTTTGTCTCATTTGGGGGAATTGAGAGATAAGATTATTCCTCATGGAGCAGCAATTTCACCTCGGCAATCGTTTGACAGATTTTTCCTGGTTAGTAAAATCAGCATATCTGTCAGATATCTTCACCCATTTAACTATGCTCAACTTAAATCTTCAAGGAGAAAAAGTTACAATTTTTCAAGTTGGAGACAATATCAAAGCAATGAGAAAAAAGTTGGAATTGTGGAATCTTAACCTATCGAACCGAACTATGAAAGATTTCCAAACATCACACACTTTCTTGGTTCCATTGATGAAGAATTGTCAGAGGAGCACACGTCACTTATTGCGCAACATTTGAAAGATTTACAGCATTCTTTCCTGTTCCTGTGTCATGTGTATTGTATTGCAGAATGTGCAATGCATCATGTTTCAAATAATGGACTACCGCAGAAGATGGAAACTGTAGAATGGACTGACTCAGAAGGTGGTAGAATCAACTCTTTCCAAAACAGGTCCAGCACCTTGGATAGCTGAACTTTTTCAGATTGAAATCCAGAATGCATTCACTAACTCAATGACACAGAAGCCAACAACTACCACTTCTCCCATGTCAGATAGGCAGGAGAATGACCTCTTCTCACTGGAGGCTGCCTGTTGGACCTCTGCATGATGATTCATAGCATCTAAGATACGAAATCTTTAACATCAGAAACAAGGGGTGCTTGAGCTGGTCAGATGTTCGGAAAGACTGTTCTCTCTCTCTCTCTCTCTTCTACTTCCTAGGCATTGAAAGTGATGATTACAGGTCACACACACTGTATCCGCAGAACCAATATCCCTGGTTTCAGTTATCCATGGGACACAAAATAGGGACACATATCATAGAGTCATCCTGGAAAATGCCTAGAGAAGCATCCTCTCTAGGCATCTTCTAGGTCCTCCAATTCAACTTTGTACATGAAGTTCAATAGGGTTTGCTATTATCCACAGTTTCACTTATACACAGTAAGTCCAGGAGTGTACTTCCCATCAATATGGGGAGGAACCTGTATCACCTATTTATGGCTTAGATCCTGTACTCACCTTGTAGGGGGGGGGACCCATACTCACCTTGTATTAGCTGTGCCATTGCCACACAATGTTCCTGGTGATTTGCAGCTTCATCAAGATTCTTGTAGGAAAATCTAGGTATAAAATATTTGCAGTTTGCTCCACATTTCAGGGGAAACCCCAGATTATTAGCTGTATGGCAGCCATGGATTGGCTTCGGTCTGAAGCCAGGGGCAGGGCTTCCGGTGGATGGGACTCCATTCTGTCAGCATGCAGGCATGTGTGGTTTTCTTTAATTTTTGATTTTTCAATTGTGTGCATTACTGTATATGTGTTTCTCTGTTTATCCAGTAATACAGCACTCTGGAACAACATATATTTGCATGTGTGAGTGAATGGGGGAAAGGAACCGGAGCAGCCCCAGCTGTGTGGCCAGAAATAATGCAATATATAGGACACGTCATCCGTGTAGGACCACCCTTTTACACCAATGAGTTTGTCTGGGATTACAGTATGGCAGGATACTCTAATCTCCCATCAGACCAGCCCCAGTGAGTGTGGTGTTTATGGGGTTGCTGTGGATCAAAAACATCCATGGCAGCTATGAGGTCGGTTCAGGGTTTTTCACCAGTGTAGACAAGCCCTTGGTTATGTTGCTTCTAAGGAGAATTCAGTCTTAGTTTGTTCTCCAACCCTTTTATTTGTCTTTCTGGCAGCCCTTGGTATCCACAGAACTCTCCTCCAGACATACTCCTGTCAGCTTTCTTCGCTGTCCAGCTTTCACAAGCGTGCATAGAAAATCTAGATTAGCAGGTCAGCTCCTCTCTTCTCCTCACCACCTGCATTTTGGGTTGAATTCCTTTCTCCTGCCATCCCGGTGGGTTTAGTGTGGCGGTTTTGCACCACACACGCAAGTGACATTTTCACAGCTGACCCATCTGGAGGAGAGCCTAAGAAGATAATTTCTAGCTTTGAAAGGGTTCCTGGTAATTGTAGGCCATTTCCAGGATAATTGCAATCGAGTTGAAAAAACTTTCCAGTCTGAGTGTTTATGCTCATCAATCTAATTTAAGATCTCGAAGGATGGAAGAACTGCATTTGGGTCCACACCCTCCCTCTCCCATCCTCCCTCCCTCCCTCTTGCTCTCTTTTTCCTTCATCTTCTTTATTTTTTACCACCAGTGGTTATAAAAACAGCCTCAGCAAAAAAAAAAAAAAAAAAAAAAAACCACAGTCTGCAATACAATGGTCGGGAAAGTCACATTTAAAGTTTCACGCAAAGCTGAAGCTCAGAAATTGGTGATGGAGGACCTGAATGATTAGCAAGGACATGACAGAGAATGAGCAAGGCATAGAACACTTGGGCCCAATCCACCAGAGAGCAATGGTCAAGAAAAGGAGAGAGGGTTGTTCAGAAACACTGCCGTGATGTCTACTCTTTGAAGGTAGAAAGACCTCCTAGAGCCCCGCAAAAATTAACATCCAACTTAGTGTTAGGCTTAAGCCAGGCAGGTCTTGGGTTCAAATATTCCTATAGCCACAATATACACTGTGTGGTCTTGGGTTCCTCATTACTACCCTTATTGTTTATTTGTTGACTCTCATAAAAACTTCCAGCAGCCACAGTAGGATCAGAAAGCCTGGTACAACCAGTGTGTCAGGACATTGTTGCCAGAGTGGTCTCGGGAACATCTCGGAGAGACCATATAACTCCAGTATTAAAATCTCTCCACTGGCTGCCAATCAGTTTCCGGGCCCAGTATAAGGTGTTGGTTATTACCTTTAAAGCCCTAAATGGCTTGGGTCCAACTTATCTCCGGAACCGCCTCCTCCCATACAATCCTCCCCGCGCACTCCGGTCCTCTGGGAGGAATTTGCTTCAGCCACAAAAATCTAGGCTGTCTGCAACCTCCCAGAGGGCCTTTTCGGTAATCGCCCCCAAGTTGTGGAATGACCTGCCAAATGAGATCCGTCAGATAACAAGCCTGAGTGGCTTTAAAAAAGCACTAAAGACGGATCTCTTTCGGCAGGCCTTTCCTAATTAGATCCCGGCCTCAGGGGATCCTGGCCTCTTCTAGGCTGCTGGCCATTTATTATATTTATTGTATTTATAGTTTTAAAAGTGATTTTAGATTAGTTGTTTTAATTTATATTTGTTTAATGTTTTTTTATGGGGGAGGGTGGGAGTGGGGGTGTTTAGGGATTTTATTTGTATTGTATTTTAAATTTTGTAAGCCGCCCCGATTGTTTTAACAGAGGGGCGGGGTATAAATAAATTTTATTATTTATTATTATTGTTGTTGAGTGCCTTCAAGTCATTTCCGACTTATGGCGACTCTAAGGCGAACCTATCACAGGGTTTTCTGAGGCTGAGAGTGTGTGACTTGTCCAAATCACCAGCAATTACCAGTGGGTTTTCATGGCCAAGCGGGAATTCGAACCCTGGTCTCCAGAGTCGTAGTCCAACACACAAACCACTACATCATGCTGGCTCTGTTTTAAAAAAGGGAATCAAAGTCAATCCAGTCCTGAAGTCAATCCAGTCTAACAAGATGGAAAGTTCTTGGGAGTGGGTGACTAATGGCAACCCTCTCATAGGGGTTTCCTTGGCAAGACTTATTCAGAGAGGGTTTGACATTGTCTTCCTCTGAAGCTGAGAGAGTGTGACTTGCTAAAGGTCAGCCAATGAGTTTCCATGGCTGCACAGGGATTCAAATGCTGGTCTCTTTGAGTCCTAATTCAACACTCAAACCACCACACCATAGTAATTCTTGAGAGGTTTGCCACTGCCTTCCTCTGAGGCCAAGAGAGTGCGACCTGCCAAAGGTCACTCTCTGGGTTTCCATGGCTGAATTGGGATTTGATCCCTGGTCTCCCAGAGTCCTGGACCAACACTCAACCCACCACACTGCACTGGTTCTCAGATATAGGAACACCTTCTCTTAAATATTTTCTTCAGCTTTTGTAAACAAAATGTTCCATAATCTAATTTTCCAATTTTTCCAGGAAATAAAAGAACAAAACAAAAATCCCCTTACTTGCTTGTTTGTTTGTTTGCTTGCTTCCTTCCTTGCTTGCTTGATCGATTGATTTATAATATTTCTATATGGCCTCCAAGTCCTCAAGGGCTCCCAAGGCAATGAACAAATAAAGACAATTAAAACAGGACAAAGATTTTAAAAACACAGTAAAATGCTCTCTAATGACTTTTAAAAGAAGTCTAAAAACAGTCCTAAAAAGAATTTTAAAACAGTTAAAAGAGAGCAATTGCAAAAATTGAAGGTCACGTGTAACAGGACTGTCTGGGCTGCCTGCTAGAAGTTCAAAAGAGATAGAGCCAGTCTAACATCTTTGGGGAGGGAGTTACATAGTTGAGTTGCTTCCTCAAAGAAAACCCTGTTACCTAGAATCATACAACTGTAGAGTTGGAAGAGACCACAAGGGCCATCTAGTTAAAACCCCTTACCATGCAGGAACACACAGTGGAAGCATTCCCAGCAGATGGCCATCCAGCCTCTGTTTAAAAACCTCCAAAGAAGGAGATTCCACCACACTCCAAGACAGCTTATTCCACTGTTGAACAACTCTTACTACCAGGAAGTTCTTCCTAATATTGAGGTGGTCTCTGTTTTCCTCTACTGTAGTCCGAATCCATTGCTCTCTGTCTTAGTCTCTGGAGCACCAGAAAACAAGATTACTCCCTCTTCAATATGACATCTCTTCAGATAGTTAAACATGGCCATCATGTTACCTCTTAACCTTCTCCAGGCCAAACATACCCAGCTCCCTAAGCCGCTCCTCATAGAGCATGATTTCCAAACCTTTTACCATTTTGGTTGCCTTCCTCTGGACACATTCCAGCTTGTCCATGTTCTTCTTGAATTGTGATGCTACAATTGGACACAGTATTCTACGTGAGGTCTGATCAAAGCAGAATAGTGCAGCATTATTACTCCCCTCAACCTAGACACTATACTCCCTATGGATGCAGCCTAGAATTGCATTGGCTTTTTTAGCTGTCACATCACACTGTTCATTCATGTTCAGCTTGTAGTCTACTAAGACTCCTAGATCCCTTTCACATGTACTGTTTCCAAGCCAGATGTCACCCATCCTATATCTGTGCATTTCATTTTTACTGCCTAAATGTAGTACTCTACATTTCTCTCTGTAGAGTTCATGCTGAACAAGTCTTAAAGAGAAATGACAATGCAGAAAGAATTACTACCCGGAAACATCACCCAAGGAGACCTTCTGCTGTGCTTTCTGCAACCGGACTTGTTTATCTCGGATTGGCCTTTTTAGTCAGTGCGCTTGCAGAAAGCACAGGATGAGTCCTTCCTGAATCTTCGTTTACGAAGAAAAGCCAAAGAGACTCTACATTTCATTTTGTTAGTTTTGGCCCAGCTTTCTAATCTGTTAAGGTCATTTTGAATCTGATCCTGTCCTCTGGTGTATTAGCTGCCCCTCCTAATTTGGTGTTGTCTGCAGACTTGATAAGAATGCCCTGCAGTCCATCATCCAAGTCATTGATAATGATATTGAATAGCACTGGGCCCAGGACAGAACCCTGTGGCACTCCACTAGTCACTTCCCTCCTGAATGAAGAGGAACCAGTGATGAGCACCCTTTGGGTTTAATCTGCCAATCAGTTACAAATCCACCCAACAGTCGCATTGTGTAGCCCACATTTCACTAGTGTGTTTGAAAGAATATCATGGGGGATCTTATCGAATGCCTTACTGAAATCAAGATATGCTACACCCACATTCCCTTTGATTGTGTATTCCTGCAGGGCAGGGGGCTGGACCAGATGACCCTTCTGGTCTCTTCCAACTCTATGATCCTATGGTCTAGTAAGCCTGTGTATCACAAAAAGAGAAAGAGAGAGAGAGAGAAAGAGAGATAGATCAGATTAGTCTGGCATGATTTGTTTTTGAGAAACCCATGTTGACTTTTAGTGATCACAGCATTCCCTTTTAAATGCTTACAGACTGTCTGTTTAATTATCAGCTCTAGTATCTTTCCTGATATTGATGTCAGGCTGACTTGGGGGTAATTGTTTGGGTCCTCTTTTTTCTTCTTTTGAAGATGGGCACAACACCTCTTCTAGTCTTCTGGAACATCTCCTGTTCTCCAGGAATTTTAAAAGATTATTGGCCGTGGTTCTGAGATTACTTCTGCCAGTTCTTTTAGTACCCTTGGATGTAGTCCATCTGACCCCGGAGAGCTGATTTTATTTATACTGGCCAGGTATTCCTGAACAACCTCTTTACCTATTCTATGCTGCATTTCCCCTACTGCATCATCTGCTGCATTTTCTCCAGGTTGAGCACTGTTCTCCTTTTGGTAGATGACCGAGGCAAAGAAGGTGTTGAGTAGTTCTGCCTTTTCTCTGTCCCCTGTTAGTATTTCACCATCTTCACACAGTGGCCCTACCATTTCCTTATTCTTCCTTTTGCTATGGACACAACCAAATTAGCCCTTCTTTGTTGTTTTTTTAACCTCTCTAGCAAGCCTGAGCTCATTCTGTGCTTTAGCTTTTCTGACTTTCTCCCTACACAAGCAAACTATTTGCTTCAATTTCTCTTTGGCAATTTCCCCCTTTTTCCATTTCTTGTACATGTCCCTTTTAAATCTTAGCTCAGTTCTTTAGACACCCATCCTGATTTCTTTAGACACCTTCCATTTTTCTTTCTCATTGGAACTGTTTGAAATTGTGCCTGAAATATCTCACTTTAAGAAACTCCAATTCATCATGATTCATAGGACTTTTTTGGATGAGGGTTTATAACACTAGCAGCCTCGTCCCCGTTGCGAGGTTGCAGCTCTGCAGGGCGTCCCTTTCGGATGACGCTCTGCCCTGTTGATCCTCTGCCAGTACTGTTGCGTAACCGCGGGGATGCAGCAGCGTTATATTTGGCGGTTTTCTAATCATGAAAGTTGATCATGATTAGAAAACCGCCAAATATAATGCTGCTGCGTCCCCGCGGTTACACAACAGTACCAGCAGGGCAGAGTGTCATCCGAAAGGGATGCGCTGCAGCGCTGCAGCCTCGCAACGGGGACGAGGCTGCTAGTGTTATAAATCCTCATCCAAAAAAGTCCATAGAATCATAGAATTGTAGAGTTGGAAGAGACCACAAGGGCCATTCAGTCCAACCCCTGAACTCCCTTCTCTTTTAGTATTCCTGACCACAGCATCGTGTGTTGTGGAATGTTGCTATTCTGCATGGCGTAGGGCTTGTCTACACTTGGAGCAAAAGTACAAATGGACTCACTGATCTGTTCTGCCCTGAACCCACCCCAAAGCCACTCTGCTAACGGTTTCTCTGCAGGGACATTGGGTAGATGGCTACAGGTATCCCTGCATCCCAAAGTTGCTTTGGTCTGCCACCACTGCCTTTCCTCCATCAGCACCCTGGCAGAACCAGGATAAGTCACTGCCCAGCAGGCACCACCAACTGGCCCAGAATAGTTACAGAAATATTTTTCCCTCCTAGAATCATAAAGTTGGAAGAGACCAAAAGGGCCATCTAGTCCGACCCCCTGCCATGCAGGACTCAAAGCATTCCCAGCAGATGGCCATACTGCTTCTGCTTAAAAACCTCCAAAGAAGGAGACTCCACCACACTATGAGGCAGTGTATTTCACTTCCAAACAGCTCTTAATGTCAGGAAGTTCTTCCTAATGTTTAGGTGGAATCTCTTTTCCTGTAGTTTTATGGCACCCCACTAGTCTCCAGGATGAAGAGGAGCCATTGGTGACTATCCTTTGAGTTCAGTCAGTCAACCAATTACAAATCCACCTAACAGTTGCATTGTCTAGCCCATAACTTTTTTGCAAGAATATCATGGGGGACCTTGTCAAAAGTCTTACTGCAATCAAGATACACTACATCTACAGCATTCCCTTCATCTACCAAGTCTGTAACTCTATCAAAAAAAGAGAGAAAAATAAGATTAGTCTGGCACAATGTGTTTTTGAGAATCCATGTTGACTTTTAGTGATCACGGCATTCCTTTCTAAGTGCTTACAGACTCGCTATTTAATGATCTGCTCTAGAATCTTTACTAGTATTGATGTCAGGCTGACAGGATGGTAATTATTTGGGTTTTTTTTGTTTATTTGGTTTGCTGTTGTTGTTGTTGTTGTTAACTGCCCTCAAGTCGACCTCAACTCATGGCGACCCTGTGAATGAGACATCTCCAAGAAACTGTATCCTCAACAGCTCCGCTGATGGCCTACAGACTCAGGGCCATGGCTTCCTTGAGTCTCTCCATCTGGAACATGATCTTCCTCTCTTCCTGCTGCCTTCCACCTTCCCAAGCATTCTTGTCTTTTCTAGTGAGTCATGCCTTCTCATGATGTGGCCAAAGTATGACAGCCTCAATTTAGTCATCTTGGCTTCTAGGGAGAGTTCAGACTTGATTTACTCTAGGACCCATTTGTTTTTCCTTTTAGCCATCCACAGTATCCGCAGAACTCTTTTCCAGCACCACATCTCAAAAGAATCTCTTTCTATCAGCTTTCTTCTATGATTGCATGGACAATCCTCACTTTGGTGTCCAGTTGTATATCTTTGCCCTTCAGGATCTTGTCTAGTTTGTCCATAGCTGCCCTTCCCAGTCTTATTCTTCTGATTTCATGACTGCCATCTCCATTCTGATCAATGATTGATCCAAGGTTTAGGAAATCTTTTTGCTTGTGTTCTACCCTGATATCCTTGGATGTAGGGTAGGGAATAAATATTTTAACAAAAGAAATAAAAGAAAATGGCAGGGCACACTTATCACCACAAGGAAAGTCTCAAAACAGTTAAGCTCGAACTGGTAGCCTGCAGTCTTCCCAGAAGCAAACAAAATGGTGTCTCTTGACTTTACTGTCCAGCACTGGGAAGATGGAAAATGTTTAATGGAAGGAAACTAAGAAGGCAAGGGCAGTTAACCCTGAGAGAGAGCCCATAGTATTTCCCTCAAATCCTCCTGCTTTAAACCCAGCCTCTCCTAAAGGGCCCAGACCAAAACACCTACATAAATCTTAGCAAATTCTCTCTTTAAAGTGCCAGACCAAAAAAAAAAAGCCCTCACAATACAGCTATTTAGCCTCCCGTAACCTCCTGTCTGAAGGCCATGCTGTTGGCTCAATAAATACTCTTAGGAAAAAGGATGTTAAACAGCAGGGGAGCCACCTTTGAAAGATGTAAATTTGGGAGTGATTAAGGCAGGTGAAGGGGTAGTCAGGTAATAAAGTCCAGCCCTGACACTGGACAGGAACCAAAATAGCAACCCTTCTTCCTGCATTGTTGGGATCATGTCACAACCCCAACAATCTATGGGAGGGGTCCACATGGTGACTTCTTGCCACATGGTGACTTCTGTAGCCACACTACAGAATTATACCATTTTGGACTTTATCAGACATGGCAAAAACCGTGGGATTACAATATCTGGGTAGCGCGAACGGGCACGGCTATCACATGACGTTGTCATAATCTCATTGTTACCCTGTGCCCCAGCTGCAAATTTTAATTGGCGGGATAACCTGTCAATAGATCATCAATATTGCTTTTTTCGTGGTATTGAGGGTGTGCGAAAAAACATCCCATCATAACCATGAGATCACAGCATGAATGGGTGGTCCTCAGCAAGAAAACTTCTGGGTGAGAATGCGAAAACGAGGCACAGGACACTCTTTTTATGAACTGTCCCATTTAGTTTCAACATTTTTAGGTTTATTTCAGTGCTTGTGTGTTCATGTACTTTCTTAATTAAGGTGTTTTTAGCAGTTTTAAGCATGTTCACGTCTTCTCATGAGAACTGCCTAAATCTGGCCCATGCTAAATCGCAGAAGTAAACTGCCAGTCTTAAAGCACTAGTGTTTGTCGTGCAATAATTCCATGGTGGTTCTTTCACATGATTACAGTGACGTGTGATAGTAAGTGTAATAACGCCATGATGTTTCCATTATTCTCACTCAAAGAATTACATCCTTTTTACACGCTAGTCTGATAGTGTCCAAAATATCAGTTTAAATGCTACGGGGTTTGTCTAGACACAACAGTTTACTGCAAGTGGGTGCACATTGTTGCTCATTCTCAGTGAAATTGATTGGTCTTCACATTACTGTGCATATTCACATCCATTCACATTCATTCAGATTGAGTGCGCACATGCACTCATAAATGGCATTGATGCAAATTCAGACAGCTACACGTCCAAAAAGCGCATCTATGCATATTTTCCTGGAAGCTCCAGGGAAAATGGCAAATCCTTTTACTGCATGATTTGTGGGTGTTTTAGACCCCCCCTCCCTCCAAATCACATTTGGACACGTTACATGAGAATCACATTTGGACACAGGAGATTATCACACAGGCAAAATATCCCAGAACAGGAATGACAGAAGATCTGCTAAAAGACTTAGCTTTTACACAACATCATCCCTGTTCTGGGATGCTCCTATTCTGCTCCTGTTCCTCCCCCGTTTCCTCTTATTCATGGAAAAATCCATCAATAAAATGCCCATTCTGTTATTATAACAGAGTGATGGGCAAGTGAACAGAGGACCCGTTGTGCTTCCAAGATGACAATGGATTGTGACGTCACCGGGAGGTCCTACTGGACACTTCCGGATGCAATCGGGACAACAAGGTAAGTTTTAAAAAAAAAATCCCCTCCCCAAGTAGCTGTTTCTTTTTCTTTTCTTTCTTTTTTTTTTTTTAGACTTTTACATATCCAAATTACTTATCAGATTAACACAAGTCATAACCAAGCATATTATAAACGCACATTTAAACAAAATGCAACCAACATTTACATTCTTTTGTATTGCTTGTACATCTTATTTTCACTTCCTTACAATGAATCCCAAATGTATCCAGATTGAACTATCAATCCAAAATAATGAACTTCTTATTAGCTATTTCCCCCCTCTGTCTTTTTCTCTATCCATCACTTAATCTCTATACCTTTTCTTTGTAACCCTCCATTCTTTCGAATAGTTAACTATCATTTTTATTACATCCAGTTTCGTTGCCTCCCTCTTTCTTATAGTAGTATTATATTCCCAGTCTCATCACCTTCTTCGTTGAATTCCCAGTGTTTTATCATAGGTATCCAGATTTTTAAACATTTCCTATTTGAAACATTTCTCAATCTTGATGTTAAACTATCCAGTTCTATCATATCTATCAGTTTATTATGCCAATCCTTGATTTCAGGTGGTTCTTTCTGTTTCCACTTTTGCGCAATTATTATCCTGGCGGCTGTTACCATATATAATATTATCCTCCAGTGCTGAATTTCATCTTTCCTCTCTAACATGTTAGTCATGTTTAAAAGGTAGAGTTCCGGCTTGAACTCGAACTCTATTTGTAAAATGTTTTTTTTATCATCGAATGTATTTTTTTCCAGAACTTTTTAATTACCTTGCATTTCCACCACATATGTATTATAGTACCTTCATTAGCTAGGCATTTCCAACAGATTCTAGATGTTGTCGCTTTCATTTTATTTAATCTAACCGGCGTATAGTACCATCTGTGTGTAATCTTTATGTAATTCTCCTTTAGGTTTTGGCAAGCAGTAAACCTAATAGTCTTATTCCTTGCATTTTCCCACACTTCCACCTCCAAATTGTGCCCTATATCTCTTGCCCATGATATCATGTAGTCCTTAATTGCCTCTGTCTCGAAATATCTGGTCATCAATAATTTGTACATTCTTGCTATCCTCCTTTTCTTTTGTTCCTCCCATATTAATTTATCTAATTCATTATGTTCCAATTCTAAACCTCCACTTCTCTTGTCTTCTTTAAATCTCTCTTTCAATTGTAAATATGCAAACCAATTCATTTCCTGATTTATCTGTTCTTTGGTTTTTAACACATATTCATTATTCCTATCTAGTGCCACTATATCTTTATATCTCAGATATTGTTCTCTATCCAGCCATCTTGCACAAAATGCCTCCTGTGAAGAAGTCTGTAGTGGAATCCTATTATAAAATGTGTTCTTTATCTTCTTCCATACTGTTAACAACGATCTTCTCACATAATGGTTATTGAATTTTCTATTTATTTTATCTTTCTCATAACATAAATAGGCATGCCACCCGAATCTATTATTGAACCCTTCTAAAGCCAGCAATTTTCCTTCCTTTATCCTGATCCAATCTATCACCCATACCATAACAGCTGCATAATAGTAGAGTTTTAACTCCGGTAACTCACATCCCCCTCTATTTCTTGTATCTATCATGTAAGACCATTTAATTCTTGGTCTCTTTTTACCCCACACAAATTCAAAAATGTCCTTCCTCCAGATCTCAAATGGTTTTTCATTGATTAGTATTGGTAGATTTTGAAATAGATAGAGTAATTTAGGGAACACATTCATTTTATATGCTGAGATTTTCCCTAGAAGAGTTAAATTTAGTTTTTCCCATCTTGTAAAGTTCTCTTTTGCCTCTTTCCATACCTTTACATAATTGTTCTCAAATAAATCAGAGTTCCTTTTGGTTATCCATAAACCAAGATATTTTACTTTTTTCTCTATTTTACAACCTGATTTCTTAATTAAATCTTCCTCTTCTTGTTTTGTCATGTTTTTGGTCAACAAAGATGATTTATCCTTATTTATTCTAAAACCTGCATGCTTCCCAAACTCATTTATTACTCATATGACCTCCTCTATATATTCCAACGGATCTTCCACAAATAACACTAGATCATCGGCAAACGCCCTTAACTTGAATTCATGACCTTTGATCTTAACGCCCGGGACTCCTTTATTTTCCTGTAAATTCCCATTGAAGACTTCTAATAGTAGAATGAACAGCCATGGGGACAGAGGGCACCCCTGTCTGGTGCCTTTGTTTACTGTAATTTTCCCTGTTTTGTTTCCATTAATTATCAATGGTGCTCTTTGAGTAGTATAGATTTGTTCTATTCTCTTCTTGAAATTCTCTCCAATCCCCATTCTGTTCAATATTTCTAGCATGAGATCCCAACGAACATTATCGAGGCCTTTTCAGCATCTACGAACAGCATATCCAGTTTTTTCTCACTATGCTGTTCGTAGTATTCTAAAAGATCCATCACTATCCTTGTGTTGTGCCTAATTTGCTTCCCTGTCAAGAAACCATTCTGATCCTCATGTACTATTTCGGACAATATTTTCTTCAATCTTCTGGCAAGTATTGATGTGCAAATCTTATAGTCTGTATTTAACAGGGATATAGGCCGGTGATTTGTTATTTCTCTTTTATCTCTTCCTTCCTTGGGTATGAGTATGATATTTGCATCTATCCAGGATTCTGGTATGCCTTCTTGTTCAATGCTGTTTAATGTTTTTTGGAGTGGCAGAGCTAACTCGTTTTCTAAACTTTTGTAACACATGGCAGTGAATCCATCTGATCCGGGTGCTTTGCCTATCTTTAAACTTTAAACTTCGTATTGCTGTGCTTATTTCTTCGGCAGTGGATGTTGCGTTCAATGTCCTGACTTGTTCACTCGTTAGTCTCGTAATTTTTTGTTTGTCTAAATATTCGTTCATGTTATTTTTGTCTCGCTCGTCCATTTTCTTGTCTTCAAATAAATTTTTGTAGTATTCATAAAATAGCTTTTGGATCTCATCTTGATTCGTCGTTATTGTCTCTTTGTGCTTAATTTCCAGTATCAATTTCTTTTCTGTCCCTTTTCTATGTGCAAGCCATCTTCCTGTTTTGTTTGCGTATTCGAATTGTCTTTGTTTAGTTCTTTTTAACTGTTTATCTATCTCCGTCATTGTTTCTACTTTTAGTTGCTTTTGTATTAATTTTATTTGCCTAATCAATTTCTCCTTTCCTGGGTTATCTCTCAATTCCTCTTCTTTATTTCTTAGTTGTTCTGTTAAAAATTTGAATCTATCTGTCCTTATTCTCTTTAGTTCTGCTGATTAATATTCCCCGCATGACTGCTTTGCCTGCATCCCATATTATTTTCATCCTGCTTTGATCAGTTGTGTTTTCCATAAAATATCTCTTCACTTCCGTTTTCAATTTTTCCACAAAAGTTTCATCCCTTAACAGCGATTCATTCATTTTCCAACTGTAAGTCCTCTTTTTTGTTTTCAATGTCATTTTAATTGGATAGTGATCAGATGTTACTTTGGATAAAATTTCCATATCAATGATGCTTCCCATCAGCTTTTTAGATGCCAAAAATAAATCTATCCGCGACATTGTCTTATGACAATCCGAGTAAAAAGAAAATCCTTTTTTATTGCCATGTTTTGCCGTCCACAAGTCCATTAAGCTCACTTCTTCCATTATACCAAAGAAAATTTTTGGCAGTTTACCACAAAGTCTCTCGCTTTTACTTGAAGATCGGTCTATTTGGGGATTTAAGACTCCGTTAAAACCCCCCATTATAATCAATGATTCTGATGAATATTTTCCCAAATCTTTCTGCAATTGTTTGTAAATTTCCCCTTGTCTTATGTTTGGGGCATATATTCCTACTACCAGCCATTTTAAATTCTCTAATTGTACTTCTACCCCTATATATTGACCTCCAGTATGTAGCTGTTCCTTTTTTAAATGTGTTTTTGTTGTTGTTTTCTTTTTTGACAGCTGGGGAGGTCTTTTTAAATTTCCCTCTTGGCTGTCCTCTCATGAGAACAGCCAGGATTTGAGTTCCCGGTTGAAAAAGCAGCCTTGCAACGGCTGCATTTACAACCGGGCAGGGAAGGGAGGGGGAGCCCGTTCCTGTCACGGAATAAAGGTAAGTGTGTGAAACTTTTTCCTTTATTCTGCGCCAGGGGCGGGGGCTGGTAGGGGGGTAACAGGATGGAAACAGACCCAAAGGGTCCGTCTGATAATCTCCAGATTCTCTGCAAATTCTATGAGGAGTATTTTCATCATATAGACAAGCCCATGGTTCCATCCTGTAGAAACATGAGATTTGTCATTTCATGAGGTACTTAGAATTCTTTGGCTTACTGCTACAGTTTAGAGGAGTGCACTACAGCTTGCCTGTAGCAGAATTCTAAGTACCTCATGAAACTACAAATCCCAAGATTCTATACAGTGGAGCCATGTTAGTTAAAGTGGTATCAAACTGCTGTAAATGTGCAGTGCGGAAACACCTCTAATTTCCAAAGGTTTGGGGCAGATGGGGGAAGGAGCTATATGCCAATTCCTTCCATATGATCCAGAGCCTCTCCTGTCATCCTGACAACACAAGGAGCGGTATTGCAATGGGTCCCATAGCCACAGCTTGCAAAAGCTCTCCATGACTGAGGTGGGTTGCAGCCCTGCAAAGTAACTTTCCCATGCCCTGTGCATCAGATAGATAGGGGAATTGTGTTAGTGAAATTGGTTTTCTTGACACACTCCTGTCTGTTATCGGATTCTCCTAAACCTGAACACTGATGCAAATACAGAAGACTGGAAAACTGAAATCCACCCTCTAAAGAAAACGTTTACCTAGCATTACCAATGTGTGTATGTTTGTATGTCAAAATCCACATTCTGCATCACACCTACAAAAAAAAAAGTTGGGGAGAGAAAAAGCCTTATATGCCCAGGCTCCTATCAGTGTCTTTCTTACCCATGTGTAAGTTCCCCTATGGAAATGGATGGCGATTTTTTCCCCAGTGTGGAATGGCTGTCTTCAGATCTTCAGATCAAGTTTGTAGACGTATGCATGTATCACCATTGCACGTAATTATGCATTGCACATGGACATGCATGCACATCTTTGCACATCTGTGCACTGAGGTACATTGTTCATTGTAGAGCCATGTAGATGAGCTTTGCATATTAGACATTCAGGTGCTCATGCGCATTTGGTTGCACATTTGTACAATGTTGCAATTCACTGACACATCAGCAATGTGCACCACCATGTAACTCCCAGAGCATGTAGCTATGCTCCATCTCCTGAATGTAAGATCTTGCCTCATATGCCAATTGAAAAAGTATTATGTTCAGAGGTGTGCAAACCTGTTTTGAGAAATATTGGCTGATCTCCTGCATCAAGGATGCAGGATAATAAAATATTATTATTATTATTCACAAACAAACCACAAGCTACATATTTTTGTTGTTGTTGTTGTACTAAAATACATTTCCTAATATTTGGATGGTAAGGTATGTGAGTGGGTATGAGAAAGTGATTAAGAAGGGAAGAAGAGATAAAGAATGAGTTCAAAATGTAAATGAAGGCGAGAAGGAATGGGAGGTATCAAATGATATTGATATATGAATGGAATGAAGAATGTAAGATAGAGAGAGAGGAAGATGTTTTATTTATTTATATAAATAGAAATCTAATTGAGTTGAGAAAACATTGGAATATGTATGAGCAAATGTAGTTTTGAATCCTTGGAACATTTTGGGACATGTGAATACTGGGTGAAAACAGCCCCCCAAAATCTCATGGTCTATTTTTCTTTGTTTCATCCGGCAAACAAACAATAGCAAATATTCTCCTCACAATGTTTGTCTCAGATGAAAATTCAGCAGCCTGAAACTTCCCTTGCTCTGCTGCTCTGCTTTTATTTAAAGAGTGGATTCCACCTCACTCCGGGGGTCATTTCAGAGAGGTAACGGACAATTATTCTTATCTACTGAAATTAAATGCCTGCAATTTTCCTCCAGCTCCCCCCCCAAAAAAAAACACCAGCCAGAAGTGAACAGCTGCTGCTTCAGAAGGACACAAGGTCTCCCAGTATAAACTCTGCAGATATCATCACCATCACAAGGTCATAAAAGTGATGGATTATAAATACAGTCCCCATTTGTTTACAGCTAACATTTTTGGGTCTTGGGTAATTAGAACATTAGCCATCTCTCAAAGTGATTGTTCACAGGTGCTGTTTGCTGATATAGTTCTACTGGAGGATGGAACAAGGCGGGGAGAAGAGCAAAGTCTCAAGCTAAATGAAATCTTTGAGATGCCTGTAATGGGGAGGTGGTAATTGACTCTGTAATTGTTTTGCCACTTCATCACACCTACCTGGGGGTTGTGGGCCACAAAGGTCAGGTTTGCTCACTTCTGTACATAAGGACAAGAACTTGTAGGGCTGCACAGAGCAATGTCTATGGGTGGGTCTGCATTGTTCCATTATACCAGTTTGTCATACTGAAGATGGAGCAAGCTTGTTTTCTGCTGCTCCAGAGATTAGGACACAGAGCGATGGATTCAAACTACAGGAAAAGAGATTCCGCCTAAACATTAGAAAGAACTTCCTGACAGTAAGAACTGTTTGGTAGGGGAGCAGACTATCTCATAAACTGGTGGATTCTCCTTCTTTGGAGGTTTTTAAACAGAGGCTGGATGGCCATCTGTCAGGAATGCTTTGATTGGGTATTCCTACATGGCAGGGGGTTGGACTAGATGGCCCTTGTGGTCTCTTCCAACTCTATGATTCTATGATACTGATTTAACCATCCTGGTTCCATCTGAGAGTATCCTGGAAACTGCACTTTGGTGTTTATGGATTCCTCTGCTGCAGTGAGCCAGGGCCTGACTACAGACCATTCTAAGTACTGTAAATCTGAAACTACAAATCCCAGAATTCTCTAGGATAGAACTAGAACAGTGAAAGTGGTCTCAGACTGGCACAACTGTGTAGTTCAGATACACTCAAAGAGCCATTTTTGCCTCCTCCAAGAAGCTGCCATTTTGCGTAACTGTAAGGAATAATCACATCGCATCCTGATTGCTTGTACAATGCATATCCCAAAGAGGCTGGTAAAAAGAAATGGGGGCTGAAAGATAATGTGGGGGAGGAGCTTGGTCATATGGAATTGTAGAATTATAGATTTGAAAAGGGCCTCATGGGCCATCAAGTCCAACCCCCTGCTCAAGGTAAGGTCTCCAACTAGCGCATCCCCAGCAGGGGACTGTCCAGCCTCTTTTTGAAGACCTCCAGAGAAGAAGACCCCACCATTTCTCTAGGCAATTAGTTCCATTGACAAACCACTCTTACTATCATTCCTTCTAATGTTCAATTGGAATCTACCCTCCTGTAACTTCGGACCATTAGACCTGGCTCTACCCTCTGGGGCAGCAGAGAAGAGGACTGCCCCCTCTTCTCTATGACAGCCTTTGAGGTATTTCAACCTCTTTTAACCTTTCCTCATATGTTTTGTTCACCATACCTCTTATCATATTTGTTGCCCTTGTCTGAACCTGTTCCAACTTGTCTATGAAGCGCCCAGAACTGAACACAGTACTCCAGATAAGGCCTGGCCAGTGCAGAATATGTGCGGGGTGGGGGGAACTATTATTTTCCTCAAAC
The DNA here is from genome assembly GCA_030847615.1 of Gambelia wislizenii. Classification (NCBI taxonomy): domain Eukaryota; kingdom Metazoa; phylum Chordata; class Lepidosauria; order Squamata; family Crotaphytidae; genus Gambelia; species Gambelia wislizenii. The sequence continues at coordinate 492,984,354 of JAUMIR010000001.1, read as the reverse complement.
TGGAAACTATCTTTCTGTTAACACAAGCTAGAATAGCGTTCACATTCTTTGCTACTGGCTCATGTTCAGCTTATGATCAGCAATACAATAATTCCAAGCTCCTTTTCGCATGTAGTATTGCTGAGCCATATATCCCCCATCCTAGACCTCTGCTTTTGGCTTTATAGGGCTTTAAAAATTAAAACAAGTTTCATTTTTTGGTGTTTTATAAGTTCCTTGTGGAAGTGATTCAACTTTTTTGTCTGGTGTGAAACGTCTGCATTCATTTCCAGGTCCTGGAAGCAGAACTGCACGTTCGGTTCCATTGTGCATGCAGATTGTGTGCATGATGTGTTTGTACATTTAGCATGCATCTGGTTGCACATTTGGTATCTTGGTTCAGTTCCACAACACTGCTATTCAAGGCAAGAGTTGTGTTGCACAGTAAATGAGTTACTGCATGCAGAGATGAATGCTACATAACCCCAGAGCCAGATCTCAGCCACTGGACAGCCTTGCAAAACTAAGGGACACGAACATAATTGTCTCCTGCCCATCGGGGGAAATGAAGACAACCATGCACATAGTAATCATGTAAACCTGTCTTCATTTGGTCAAGGCACACATTGATTTCCCAGTTATTAAAGGATTCTCAAAGCAGCTACATTTTGCATTGTGCCTGATGAAGAGTCCTATGAAACTGTAAAGGTTGCACATTCCTCTGTCAACCGCACCTGGGCCAATAAAAGCTATCAGCTTTCTCCTTTTTGCATGGCTCCTCATTTCACAGCCATTTTACAACTCTCCCAACAGCCCCAAGATCATAATTTACTGTGTTTTTACTGCCGCCCAGACTCTGAACAGGTTCACTGGCTCAGGGGAACAAACCCTCGGCCAAAACAAACCACTACAAGAACATCTTATGAAAAACTGTTAATATTGCTTTTCAACAGGCTGCAGCCTTTGGCAATTCAAATGTCACCAGCACAGGCTGGGGAGGGGGGATCTGTGCAGTCCTGGGCCAAGGTTGAGTCACTGCAAGCCAGCTTGTGAACATGCCACCAACATCCTCATCAAGAGGAAAGACAGAAGAATCCAAAATAGCAATGGAAGAGCCCCTAAAACAGACCGCGGTTCATTTTGCTAAGACTCATGTTGTTTTCTGCAATCAGCAGTGTCCATCCAGCAATTATGGAAGCAGGGAAGAAAGAACTGATCCTCCAAATTTTGGTTCATGAGTAGGGGTGTTATTTCTTCATTAGTTCTCTTCTCAAAAGTAGCAGCAGGTAATTGTCTTCCTCTTGTGAGGAAGATTTCAGAAACCATGCAGTTTTCTAAGGGCCAGTCCAAACAGTAAAATAAATCCTCTTAGAATTTGGGGGGAATCCCACGTGTCCAAATGGGATCCTGCAGCTGTCCATCATTTTCAGAGGGAGGAGGACCAACATTTAGAAAAACTATGTGGGAAAAGACTTCAGGGCTTTTCCTGAGTTTTTAAAAAAAACTACAGGGGAAATGCACAGTCCCACTCATTAGAAGAACCAAATCGCAGTGCAGTGCATTCCTGAAGCAGATAGGTGATTGGTTGGACGTACGCGGGGGGCAGAGCTTGCTAACAAGGCAGCACCCGGAACCACCATGTTGGATTTTTGCAGTAGCGATCATGTGCTGAGATGACAAAACAGTTTTTCTTTCTTTTTATTTAAGTGGGAGATTGTTCTTCCACACCTTGGATTATTATTTTTTTTAACTGTTTAGCAGGGGCAAGTTGGGGAGAATAATACCCTGAGTAATTCACTTGTGCCCGCCGTCTTGATTTGCTGGCATTCCTTTGTGTGAACAGCAAACATGGATAACTTCGCACAGCAGTAATCTTCCCAAAAAACATAGATACAAATGAAAGCTGCTGTGAATTGGCATTACTGGGCACTAATCCACATTTTATTCTTTCATATAGACCGGCCCTAAGCCTATTTGCCATTCTGGACTTATTGGATGGAAAATTCACATGTGGTTGTTTTGCATGGAAAACAGACTTTTCTGTGCAAGAAATAGCATTTCCTGGGCAGAAAATGATATTTCTGCACAGCAATATTTACCGATATTCTACATTGATTACTTAGTTATGTATATGTAACTAAGGGTGCATCCACACTACACAAATACTCCTGTTCAATACTGGATTATTTGCCCTGGCTCTTTCCTGTGGAATCTTGGGATTGGTTTTTCATGTTTTTTTTCTGGGATGTGAGGACGTGTTCTGGAAGCATTTATTCCTGACATTTCACCTGCATCTGTGCTGGCATCTTCAGAGAATGGTGGGATAGGGGTGTGGGGGGTTGGTAGTTTGTTGAGGCACCAGCTTTCTTTGGCATAGAAAGCCAAAGACCTTGTAAAACTACAAATCTGTGGATTCAATAAGAAGGAGCTGTGGCAAATAATTATTTTATTTATTATTTTATTTATTTATATCCTGCCTTTCACCCAATAGAGGGACTCGAGGCAATTGAGTTTCAAACTGGATTATTTGGGTAGTGTGGATTAGGTCTAAGTAATGCCTCCTGGCTTGACCTCTCCCCCCCTCCACTGCCCCAAGCCCACCCTAACAGCCAACTGCTGCATTGGGTGAAAGAGGTCTATTCAATTTCTGATCAGGGCACAAAGGGTGCAAAGAGGATGACATTTCTAGCCCCCTCCCATCAGCAAGTGAGGTTGTGATGAAAAATTGCAACAGAGGTCCTGCTTCTGATTGTCACAGCCTTGCTCAGGGGTGGGAAGGGGTCAGAAAAATCCTCCTCCTTGCACCCCAGTTGGCAAAGGAACATAACTCCATTGCCTGATGCAGCTGTTGTCTGTTAAGATGAGCTTTGGAAGTGGAGGGCAATAACATAGTCTTACTGAACAGGGAGCATTAAGGATTCAAAATTACACATTATGAATCCACAACTGCAATACAGAACACCAGCTGTTTTTTGGGTGCAGAAAAAGCTGTTTCTTCTGGAGAAAATGCTCTTTTCTAGGCAAAACAGCCACATGTGAATGTTGAATAGAGTAATAGTGCCACTCTATTTTGCTTTGGTCAGACCTCACCTGGAATACTGTGTCCAGTTCTGGGCACCACAATTCATGAAGGATGTTTACAAGCTGGAACACACAAAACGGCGGGAGGTCTGGAAGCCATGCCCTATGAGGAGCAGCTTAGGGAGCTGAGTATGTTTAGCCTGGAGAAGAGAAGGTTAAGAGATGACATGATAGCCATGTTTAAATATTTGAAGGGATGTCATCCTTAGGATGGAGCAAGCGTGTTTTCTGCTGCTCCAGAGACTAGGACACAGAGCAATGGACTCAAGCTACCAGAAAAGAGATTCCACCTAAACATTAGGAAGAACTTGATGGTAAGAGCTGTTCGGCAGTGGAACATACTGCATGGGAGTGTGGTGGAGTCTCCTTCTTTAAACAGAGGCTGGATGGCCATATGTCAGGAGTGCTTTGATTGTTTATTCGTGCAAGGCAGGGGGTTGGACTGGATGGCCCTTGTGGTCTCTTCCAACTATAGAGATTATCAGACAATAACCTCCCCATCAGATTTATCTGCCATCCAAAGGCAGCCCAGGAATGTAAGGAGCTCTAACAGAGCTCTGTTCACTTCCTGGACTGACATCCCGCCTGTCTCATGAGAAGACATGAGCATGGGAAATTCAAAAAGAAAAAGAAAAATACCCACAAAAAAGTTCAGAAAAGCACGTACACACAGTAAAAAAATAACAAGTAACCCAGGGAGGGTACAAAAAAGAGGGCAGCCTACTTGGTTCCTGCAATTCCACTCGGAAATGTTCTCTCAGGACCACTCATTGACACTTGAATCACGAGTCAAAAACAGTGCAAGGTTTCAGATGCCGGCAATGCCAGCACCAAAATGGGATGGGCGATCCATTTACAGCTCCAGCCCGTCAAGAAAAAGAAATGCCAGAATAACAACAACAGAACACAAAAGGACGACAACGTCATGTAATATTGGCATCCTTTTGCATTCTGCTGTCATTTTTCTGGTGCCACATTAGCCATGTTTTAACAGAAGGGCGGGGTATAAATAAATTTTATTATTATTTATTATTATTATGTCTGATAAGCTCTTATGATTCTATGAACAGAATAAGTCCCAAATTATAGCATTTTCTGCACAGGAAACAACTTTTTCTGCACAGATGCATTGGCTAGAACCTTATTGGTTAGTCCCAACTAGAGTAGACCCAAAAGCTAGTGATTTATTTCATTACATTGGCATCCTCCCTTTATAACAAAAAACTTAAACTGGGAGAGGTGGTTACCCACCCACTCCCTGTTATCCTCACAAGAACCCTATGAGGCAAGTTAGGCTGAGGAAGAGAAAGAGAGGGGGGAAAACTGGCTGGCCCTTGGTCACCCAAAAAGCCATGTGGCAGAATGGGAAACGTAGGATAGACCAGGGCTTTGCGGTTTCCTATCTGGTAGTATAAATACCATAGCAGAGGGTGGCAACTTGGTGGCTTTTGTGTCAGGGTGGTGATGAATCTGCTCCGGGTTCTAGTCTAAACTTTAAAGGTATTGAATTCAAGGTACCTAACCCTGTTCCCAAAATAGGTTTGGTGCATTGGATGAGTCCTTTAAAGTTCAGACTAAACTCAGAGTGGATTCACTGCCCTACTGATGTGGGTGTATCCAGCTATCTATTTCCAGGTGGTGGGTGGGACCAGTGTGGGTGGTGGGAGGAGCCAGAGCCCTTAGTGGGTGGAGCTAACCTTTTTGTCTACCTCTCCTCTGTCCTTTTCTCTTTCTCCATCTCTCCATCCCTTTCTCTCTTTCTTTCCTCCTCTTCCTCCTTCCCCTCCCAATGGACTGCCACAGGACTTTTCAAACAAGACTGTAGAGATTATTTTGTCCTCCCCTAATGAACCTTTGGGAAGCAAAGTTTCTGGTTCTGGTTTGCATGATAAGTGGAAAATATAGTTTGGTCCCAGACGGGAAGTCAACGAGACCTTCAAAGCAAAGCAAGCTGCCTGAATCCCACCCTCCCTGATGTACATGGGGAAGACATAAACAGCAGCAGTGCATCCTGAGCACTCCAGAAGGGGTTGCATTTGAAATGGAAAACCAAGGGACAGGAGATACAATTACAGCTGCATTGACTATCTGTTCAGTCTCCCCCCATCCCACCCACTCCTTTAAAGAAAAAAAAACCTAAGGGGAGAGGAATTAATGGCTTCATGAGAAAAGGGAGGAAATGACACCTTCTATGCTTGCACAACATCAAAGGCTCATAAAAGAACTGAACAAGCACAAATTGTCGGTCTGCTGCTTTCTGAGGACATGAAAGTGTGTCTCCAGGCTGATTCACACAACCGCCCTTGCAGCATAACTTGACTTTGATGGAGGCAACTCGGGGGATTTCCGCAGGGCCTGGGACCCAAGGTAGGCACCGCTGGGCACAGGCCTACCGCTCACAGCCCTGAAGGGATTTCACAGCCCATGCCCACAGCCTCCTACCTAGAGATGCAAAATTTCCAGAAATTTTGAAGCCATGGGGGGAAAAAACATTTTTCCAGTTTTTTACAGGAAAAAATTGAAATTTTCAGAAAAATTGAAATAATGCAACATTAGCACCTTTTACAAATTGAAAGTCGCTCTGTTACTTTAGGAACATAAAATATGACTATGTACAACTTGATCTGACATAAAATTATCACAATTGGTATAGTAAAGATTTTATTAATCATGCTAAAATAAAACATTCCATAATCAATTTCTTCCTTTTTTCAATTTTTTGGAGAAAAAAAGCAGGGGGGGTTACTATTTTTTTTCCTGAATTTTTCTGGATATTTTCCAGGCCTTCACATCTCTACCCCACCCCTCATCCTACTCCTCTTCCTTGCCATTACTTCTTGTTCTCTCTGAGCATGCAAAGAGTGCAGAGGACAAAGGGGGAAAGGCAGAGCTGTGGAAAGAATGAGTCAAAAATAACCAATTAATGTATAATTAGTTCTTATTTCTCATAATGAAATTGTAACTGTGTTACATTACAGTTGCAAATGGAGGAGCCTGTTACACTGCAGTTATATTTATTATTTTATTTTTATTATTGTTAAAATATTTATACCCTTTGTTATTGTACACCTTCAAGTCATTTCCAGATTATGATAACCCCAAGGCTAACCTATCACAAGGTTTTCTCTGCAAGATTTCTTCCGAGGGGATAAGCCTTTGCCTTTCTCTGAGGCTGAGAGGGTGCAACCTGCCCAAGATCACCCAGAATTTTTTCCATGGCTGAGCAGGAATTTGAACCCTCAAGTCCTAGGCCAACACTCAGGACTTTATCAGACCACTTCCCCCCTTAACATTCTTTTGTCAGCATAAACTGTGTCATTTTTATGCAGGCAAAAGAACCCCCCTACTAGACCTACCTTTTCCAGTGTCAATGAGGCTTCCGTCCAGTAACGGAGCACAAACAGAGCTCCATTTACTTCCGGGGTTGAAATCTTACCAATTCTTGTGAGAAGACGCTAGTGTGGGAAATTCAAATATAAAAACAAAACAAAGACACAAAAACGTACAGAAAAGCACTAAAACACACTTTAAAATTCCCAAATACACCAGGGAGGTACATAAAAAGAGTGTCCCCTACCTGGCTGTCACAATTTCAACCGGAAGTGTTTGCCCATTGACACTGCATTCACGTGAGTACAATGGTGCAAGGATTCGAACGCCGGGAATGCCAGCACTAAAGTGGAATGGGAGATCTATTGACAGATTGGCCTGTTAATAAAAAAAAAGTACACCTCATTTACATTCTCTCTCTCTCTGGCTTTTCTTCACAAACAAAGATTCAGGAAGGACTCATCCTGCGCTTTTTGCAAGCGCGTTGATGACTAAAAAGGCCAATCGGAGATAAACAAGTCCGGTTGCAGAAAGCACAGCAGAAGGTCGCCTTGGGTGATGTTTCCGGGTTGTGATTCTTTCTGCGTTGTCGTTTCTCTTCAAGACTTGTTCGTCGTGAGTTCTCAAATAAGGCTGCAGCATTGTGGATAGTGCGTCTCCATGCCTCCCGATGTGAGGCCAGGGCGGACCACTGTTGGTGATCAATTTGGCCGTGCCTGAGACGTTGTTTCAGGGAGTCCTTGTATCACTTTTTTGGAGCTCCCCTCTTACGCTGACCCGTGACGAGTTCACCGTAGAGTACTATTTTTGGGAGGCGATGGTCCTCCATCCTAGAAACATGCCCTGCCCAGCGCAGCTGTGTTCTCAATATCATGGCCTCAATGCTGGTGATCCCTGCTTGCTCAAGGACAGCAACATTCGTCACATAGTCAGTCCAGTGTATATTTAGGATTGTGCGTATACAGCACGTATAGAGCCATTGTACTGTCAATTACATTACATGATCACGAAAGGATGTCGGCGTCTGGTATGCACACCCTTTCGTGGTCATTAGGTATCCTTATGATGCCATCTTTACCTGATCTGATAAAGTCTTCAGACTATTGTACCACACTGGCTTTCAGGATGTGTAATGGTGTGCTTAAAAAAAAAAAAAACCTGCAATACAATCAGCCCTCAAATTTTTCACAGGTTAGGGGGTGCAACAGTCCCATGAAAGTGAAAAAAAATGCAAATATCAGCCTGCTATATTTTTTACCTGAGAGAACACTTCTCTAGGCATTTGTAGGCATTTCCAGAGTCATAGTCCAATGCTCAGACCATCACCCCCCACTGGCATTCACATTTATAGGGTGTTATACCTTGTCCTATATCAAAATATCTCAGGGCAGCTTACGAACATCAAGCAGTAAGTTAAACATTTTAAAACAATAAAAATAGTCTGGAATCCCATTGGTTCGGCCCAACTAGAATAGACCCTAGTCATTAGTTGGGACACTAGTTTAGTAGATGGTGGGGATGCTGTGACTGTCATTTATCTGGATTTCAGCAAAGGATTTGATATGGTCTCCCATAATATTTTGATTAGCAAACTGACTAAGAGGTTGTTTAAATGGCAAAAATACTCCTTGCAGAATGCAATGAGAATATGATTGGTCTAAATGGCATCCTGCATCATTTCAATGTTTTGGGAAGGAGGGGGGCCAAAGACACCATATACTCTGTGGGAAAAGCTTTTGTGTTTTTAAAAAGTTTTTTAAAAACAGCAGGGGGGATACGCATTGCTGCTCATTGGGACACACGCTTCGATTTAATTTGCTTTCCCTATATGAGTGGAAGTTGAAAGCTGATTGGTCAGACATGTGCGGGGTTGGGGCTTGCTAACAAGGCAAGTACCTCAAGACGCCATGTTGGATTTTTGCTTTCACGGACGAGTGCTAAGGTGATAAAATGGCTTTTTTGTTTCATTTTTTCTTTAACAGCAAGATCATTCTTTCGCCCCTTGGATATGGGGTTTTTTTTAAAAAAAAAATACTGTTCAGTGGTGGCAAATTAGAGGTAAGTAAAAACTCAAGTAATTTACTCACAGCCACCATCTTGATTCACAGGGATGTCTGTTAAAAAAAAAAGTCAAGATAAGTAGCAGCTGCTGCAAATTGCCATTATAGTGGAGCAATCCACATTTTTTGCCTCATATAGAGAAGCCCTAAATGTGGAATAGATGGAAACACCATCAGGTGCATTCATAATTGGTTGGAAAATTGTGCTCCAAGGGCTGCCATCAGTGGTTGTGCTTCAAATTGGAAGGAGGTCTCATGTGGAATGCCACAGGGTTCTGTCCTAGGGCGGACACTCTTCAATATTTTTTTATCAATGATTTGGATGATGGGGTGAAGGGAATCCTTACCAAATTTGCAAATGATACAAAATTGGGGAGGAGAGCTAAGACATTGGAAGACAGGAACAGAATTCCAAAGGACCTTGATAAACTAGAACATTGGGCTGAAATTAATAAAATGCAATTCAACAGAGACAATTGGGCTGAAATTCTACATTTAGGCCATAGGAACCAAATGCACAGGCTATAAAATGGAGGATCCTTGGCTCTGCAGTACTACATGTGAAAAGGACCTTGGGATTATTGTTGATCATATGTTGAACATAAGCCAGAAGTGTGATGCTGCAGCAAAGAAGGCAAATGCTATTTTAGCCTGCATTACTAGAAGCATAGTTCTCAAGTTGAGAGAAGTAATATTCCCTTATATTCTGTACTGGTCAGACCTCATCTGAAGTACTGTGTTCAGTTCTGGGAGCCTCATTTTAAGAAGGATATAGTCGTTCCCAGCGACCATCTTTGTTTACCTCAGGTCCCACTCTTTCGCCATCTATTCCCTGTATAAACAAAGATGGCTGCTGGGAATTGACTGGCCAATTCATCCTATAATAATGCCAGCTTTGCAGAGAATTTGTTGACTGGAGCGGCTGCCCCCACATGATGAGGAAATGTCAGGCACCCAGAAACAACCGTTGGGAAACATGGAAAGGTGTCCCATGATTGATGGTGGGAAATCTGCCCCAGGGCTGTTCTTGTGGTCCCCAGGCTCCAGAAAAATGGGCCAAAATGCCCCCTAGGGAGCATAAGGGGCAATGTCACCCCATTTTGGGTGGCCCCCAAGCTAGTTTAGGCCTAGAAGAGGCCTTTTTGCTAAAAGAAAGTGGCCTAGAAGTTGACTTCTAGGTCACTTCTTATTGTAAAAAAAAAGTCTTGCATGAGTCTAAAATGGCCATTGGGGGTCAAAAATGCAAAATTCTACCCACACTCCCTAAAGTAGTACTGCTCAAAGTGATAATCCCCATTTCATTGCTAGTCCCAGAGCCATTGGTGACTTTCCAGGAAAGAAAGAAAGGAATGCTTTGATTGGGTATTCCTGTCAGGCAGAGGGTTGGACTAGATGGCCCTTGTGGTCTCTTCCAGCTTTATGATTCTATGAAAGACAAGCTGGAGTGGGTTCAGAGAAAGGTGAGGATGATAAGAGATATGGAGAACAAAACATATGAGGAGAAGTTGAAGGAGCTGGGCAAGTTCAGCTTCGTGAAGAGAATACTGAAGGGTGACATGATCACACTCTTTAAATACCACAAGGGGTGCTACAAAGAGGAGGGGGCAGGCTTGTTCTCTCCTGCCTCAGAGGATACAATTAGGGCTAATAGTTTGAAGTTGCAGGAGGGAAGATTTCACTTGAATATTAGAAGGAACTTCTTGACAATGAGAGGGTTTCAGTAATGGAACCAATTGCCCAGAGAGGTGGAGGGGTCTCCTTCTCTGGACGCCTTCACAAAGAGGCCGGACAGCTCCCTGCTGGGGATGCGCTAGCTGGAGACCCTGCATTGAGGAGGGGGGTGGATGGACCTTATATGCCACTTCCAACTCTATGGACTTTTTCAGACGTCGATTTACCGCGGAAGAAGGTTCGTAACATTTGCGAGGCTGCTGCGTGGCAGGGGGCCCATTTCGTACAACACCGTCCCCCTGCCAAAATCAACTGTTTCAGTTCTGGGAGAGATCGGGCCCCCCTCGGTGTTCCTTTTCTGCTGGCAGGTGACAACCTTTTTATTCAGACTGGCCTTTGAGATTTAAATTACATAGCAATAGTGTGTGTGAACAGCCAACAAATTAAAGAGAAGAATCAAAATTTTGTGTGTATAAATGCATCTAAGCGGCTTTGTATTAGTACACCTTATAGACAGACTACCCTGGTGTAGTGGTTTGAGCATTAGACTATGACTTTGGAGACCAGAATTTGAAACCCTGCTCAGTCATGGAAACCCACTGGGTGACCTTGGGCAAGTCACTCTCTCTCAGCCTCAGAGGTAAACTCCCTCTGAAGCAAAGGCAAACTGCCAAGAAAACCCTAGTGATAGGTTTGTGTTAAGGTCGCCATAAGCTGGAAATGACTTGAAAGCACACAACAACAACGAAGTGTGTGAAGTGGTGTGCTGTATCTATTTCCCATGTTTCATTAGTAATTATATTTTAAATGTGTTTTTAACTTTTTTCTTTTAAAATAATAATACTACTGGACAGAATCCTCTAACCAGGTCTTCGTTATGTAACTTTACATATACAGTTGGACCCCCATATCTACACGGGTTCAGTTCCTAGACTTACCACAGATACCGGAACCCATGGATAACAGTGAACCCTATTAACATAAAGGATTACTGGTAAAAAAAAAAATACCATAGAGTTGTGCTGGAGGGCCTAGAAGAAGTCTAGAGAGGATACTTCTCTAGGCATTTTCCAGTGCAACTCTGTGGTATGCATCCCTATTTTGTGTCCCATGGACAACTGAAACTGTCGATATTGGTTCCGCAGATATAGGAGTCCAACTGTACTAAGCTACATAGCAAAGGCTCTAAGAAACCCTGCTAGAGAATTGCAAAGATGTGTAGTGGGATACCAGCGAGAGTGTCCTGATGTGGATCAAGACACAGTAGCCAGTGTCCTGACGCACAAACGAAACCAATGTGCATTGGTCCCATTACATATTGGTCCCATCAGTGGCTCCCCTACATAGTGACATAACAGCAGCCCTTTACTAGATACGGATGTTACGGAACCTCCCAGTTCTAATTCCTGCAGACATAAGTCCACTTACGAAAACACAAATCCCCAACAGGATTCCAGCCATTATTTAATTCTTTTTTTTTTTTTTACACTTTTGTAAATAAGTTTTTTAACTAAATCTTGTCCCAAATTACACTAAACCACCTTGGATCTCATCTGGGGAGAAAGGTAGTGTAAATTCAATCAATCAATAAACTGTTGGTGGGTGAATCAACCTGTCTACATATTCCATTGATTCAATGGCTCTCCTCTGCTCAGGACTAACAATAAGATTTAGGCCTTCATAATCTATATGTATATATATTGCTCTTAGGTATGTTGCTGTTCCATGTGCTGATTGGCTGCTTAGGAAACTGACCAACCAATCAAAGCTTGGTTGGACAGCCAATCAGAACATTGGGGGCAGGAACATGTGGACTTTTACGTCCTTTCTAAACATGGCCACTGGCAGAGAAGGTGTGAGTAGCATGGGGGGGGATGTGGCATGGTGGGGGGCAGGGGGTCATGGGGAGGGTGGCAAGGGGTGTGGTGGGACGGGGGAGGTGGGAGGCGAGGGGGCATGGAGGGTCAGCAGGGGGCATGCCAAGGGCGGCGAGGGACACGGGGGCAGCACAGTAGCACAGGGGGGTGGCACCAGGCATGGGGGGCACTGCAGGGGAGCGGCTTGTGTACCATCATGTGTGTGTGTGTAGCACGTGGGGGGAACAGTGTACACTACACCGGGTATAGCTAGTTTTATTTTAAAAAATTGTGCATAAGATTTACATGTACTGGTCTATGGCCGTAATAAAGATTATATTCTATTCTGTGTTTAAGTACTACAAAATGTGCACAGACATATTTCAGACCAATTCCCAATACAGGGACCCAGTCCCGCCCCCCTGCTCCAGCACACCAGCCTTTTTTGTTTTAAATTGTGGACAACACATCATGATGATAAATATGCCTATTACATTTCTTGCAAGTGACACTTAGCAAAAATCCCGTGGCTGAAACATCTGGTCATTCTCTCTCAGCTCCTAATTTCTTCCTTAAACGTTATTTGATTTTATTAATGTGTCACAGTTGTTAAACTTTGTAACGAGCCTTTTCCCACGGAAGCAAACAACAGCGTGCGGTATTTGAAAAATGAACACTCCACTGCCATCAGCAAACCAGAAAGGAAATCATAAGTAAACATTTCATGGAGCCAATGTAGAAATTCACTCTTGCTCAGTTTTTGAGCCATCATGAGAGACCGTGTCATCTTCTCCATTACAGAAACATGTAAATACCGGGAGATTCCAAGCAAACCAAAGGAAGTACTTCTCCAGAAAAGATGTAGCTAAATTGTGGACATTTACATCCACAAATTAGACTTATGGCCACCAACTTGGATGACAATGAATCATGGAATCAGAGAAATGCAGTTGGAAGAGACCCCAAAGGCCATTTCATCTATCTAAAGCATCCTTGGCAGATGGCCATCCAACCTCTATTTAAAAACCTCCAATGAAGGAGAATCCACCACTTTATGAGATAGTCCGCTCTACTGCCAAACAGCTCTTACAGTCAGGAAGTTCTTCTTAATGTTTAGTCTAAATCTCCTTTCTTGTCTCATCTGTTCAGACACTGGAAGATGGAAGATCTCAGTCTTCTCTTCAGGCTAAACATGCCCATCCTCCTCAATTCTTCCTGGCCTAGTTTCCAGTCCCTATACGATGTTGGTCACCCTCCTCTGGAACTTGTCAATATCCTTCTTAAAGTGGTGCTTAGAACTGGTCACAATACTCCAGATGAGCTCTGAACAAAGTCTTCCTGGGATTTGTAGTTTGGTGAAGTACTAGAGTTCCTTGGCTGAGAATTCTAAATACCCCTCCCTAAACTGCAAATCCCTGTCCTGATTTGGCAGAAATGGTCCCAATTAATTCTCTGCCATCCCAGTTTTTAAAATGTTCCAGTTTCTCCCTTTTCCTCTCCCCCTTTTGTCCTCAGCTCACTTCAGTTACTGCAAACTGAGTTCAAAGGATTCACTCATCAGGAAGGAGAGGAGAGGCACAGGCAGAATCGTGCCCTTCCCAGTACCCTCAGGCAAAAACAAACTGCACCAGCCTCTCCTGGTTTGTGTGTTCTTCCTCATGAATTACTTTTGTCATCTTGAGCACACTGTGATGTTGTTTGGCCAGATGTGTCCTGGGACCTTGTCTAGATGAGAAGATATAATGCAGGTCAGTGTGCATTATCACAAATTCACAGCAATGCTCATTGGTCTCCATGGTCTTTTGGCAAAATCTATTGTATGTGAAGCTATCCACATTTGAAGTTCATGCACAGCCATGCCTGCAAATCAAGATGGTGGACAAGAGTACACCCTGGTGGCACAGTGGTTAAATGCCAGTACTGCAAGTCACCACATTGCAAGTTTGATCCCAGAGGGCTCTAAGGTTGACTCAGCCTTCCATCCTTTCGTAGGTCGGTAAAATGAGTACCCAGCTTGTGGGGGCAATTAGTTAATACACATTGGAAAACTGTTTAATGCAGTATAGATGTGTAAATTGCTATTGCTTAACATTTGTAAGCCGCTCTGATAGCCTTTGTGGCTGGAGAGCGGGGTATGAATACTTAATTTTTAAAAAATAAATTATTATTCTCCATACATGTTGTCACTGCTGCACAGTATTTATATATATTTTTACTTGTAAATCAAAGGTGCGCAAGTGCAACCTTCTGTGTATATAAAGCTCTTTGGTCACCTCAGCGCAGCAAAAAAGAGCACACCCGATAACACGAACTGCAAAAATGGTGCTTCCAGCCACTTCCTTGCTGGCAAGTGCACCCCCTGTCGGCATGTCCAACCAATCTGCTGTCCACTTCTGCCCTCGCTGAGAATGCGCAGCATCCTGAACTGGATGTCCAAAAGAGCAATAATGCACATGTCCACACATTATTTTTAAAACTTCATGAAAACCAGTGAAAGCTTTCCCCCCACCAACAGATGGAGTTTTTGGCCCCCCTCCTACCAAATACCACAAATCTCAGTCGCAATGTGTTGGGACAAAAGATATTTTCATTGCATTCTATGATGAGTATTTTCATTGTGTAGACAACCCCATGGTTTTCACCTGTGAAATGTTGGAGGGTATGTATGAATAGATGTAAAATTATGACTGATGGTTTGTTTGGTTTTTGTTTTGTTCCAGACCTTGACTGGAAGTTTTATTGCAGTGTCCTTAAGAAACTCCTTCCATTTTGTTGGGCTATATTGGCAGCAAAATGTTCCAAGCCAAGGTAGCTAAAACTGTCTTCACATGTGACGCAACCATCTGGATTACGTACTTTCTGATGAATTATGGTTGTTTGTAAAAAAGGAAAACTTGACAGCAGCCAAGGAGGAGCTGTTGATTTATGCATGTCTGCACACTAAGAAATAGCAACATGACCAACAAAAGACCACAAGAATGACATAATTTAGTGTTGCCTTACTTCTCAAGTTCTTAAAAGAACTCCTCTTTCGACATGAGCAAGCAAAGGACACACAGCATTTTTTTTTAAAAAAATGGCTGCATAATTCTTTCAATGAAAGAAAATTTCAAAAATGGCAGGTATCTAGCAGTGGCACTTGAACACAAATTGTAGAATTGGCTGCACATATATTTCAACTCCATAAGTGGGTGAGGCTGATTTGCAGCTTATGTTGTAGAGATTTTCACAAGGTAGGACAGTACCATGAATTGCTGAGGCCAAAATCCTGCTTGCAATGTTGTGGATAGGCCACAGTACACTAGTCACCCACTGCTGAATTAAAACAGGGGCCACGTATCTTACAGCTGTGTCAGTTCCTTTGCACACATGGCTCCACTTTTTCCCATTTTGCAACCATGGGAGTGAGCAAAATGGAACATTGTCCCTCTATGGAGATTATCATATGAGCATCTAAAAATATTATTTTGCCACTATATTTTAAAGCATAAGTATCCTGCCATAATAACACTTCTTATCACATGCTGCCATAATCACGAGAAACAAACACCCCTGAATTATTGCAACACAACCACTCACGTCATTTACTTCTGTGTTTTCGCATGGGTGAGATTTCAGCAACTCTCATGAGAAGACGCGAGCGTACTAAAAAGTCTAAAAACATCTAAATTAACAAACAAAATGAACACACAAGCACTGAAACACACTTAAAAACTTGTCAGCAAAATGGGGATGTTCATAAAAAGAGTGTGCCATACCTAGTTTTCGCGTTCTCACCCAGAAGTGTTCTGGCAGGGACCACCCATTAATGCTGGAATCACACCAGCAGAATGGAGAATGGTTTCACACACAAGCAGTACCATGAAAAAAATGCCATGGGATATCAATCGGTGGCTTCTGCTTGCTAATACAAAAGAAAGCCTTCTTGACAGCAGTAGAACACTTGCAGAACACAAGAGCACGACGTCCTGTGGTAGGGGAGCCTTTTTGCGGTCTCATGTCATTGTAATAATGCTGTATTTGTCACGTCTGATAATCTCCCAAGTGATCGATCACAGATTAGCAAAGGCATATAGCGTATTTGGAAGACTTTACAAAAGAATCTGGAGTAACAAACACCTGAGGCGAAGCACAAAAATTAGTGTGTATAGAGCCATTGTACTGTCTGTTCTTCTTTACAGGTCTGAAACATGGGTCACCGATCGCCACCACTTACGACTCCTCGAACGCTTTCATCAGCGCTGTCTACGCACAATCCTAAATATACACTGGACTGACTATGTGACGAATGTTGCTGTCCTTGAGCAAGCAGGGATCACCAGCATTGAGGCCATGATATTGAGACCACAGCTGTGCTGGGCAGGGCATGTTTCTAGGATGGAGGACCATCGCCTCTCAAAAATAGTACTCTACGGTGAACTCGCCATGGGTTGGTGTAAGAGGGGCACTCCAAAAAAACAATACAAGGACTCTCTGAAACAACATATCAGGCTCGGCCAAATTGATCACCAACAGTGGTCCGCCCTGGCCTCACATCGGGAGGCGTGGAGACGCACTATCCACAATGCTGCAGCCTTATTTAAGAACTCATGCCGAACAAGTCTTGAAAAGAAACAACAACGCAGAAAGAATCATAACCCGGAAACATCACTCAAGGAGACCTTCTGCTGTGCTTTCCGCAACCGGACTTGTTTATCTCGGATTAGCCTTTTCAGTCATCAGCGTGCTTGCAGAAAGCGCGGGATGAGTCCTTCCTGAATCTTCGTTTGTGAAGAAAAGCCAGAGAGAAAATAATCTCCTAAGTGAAAATTCTGCACACACACACCCAATGAAATTTCTAACATTACAGAGAGTGAGACATTGAAAATCGTTCACACCTAGAACTCTTCTGTTTGCTATGTTCGCCTCCCCTTGGTACGTATCACTTTGCCTGCCCCTTTGCTTTGGATGCCTAAACTATTTTTCTAAATGCTCAGCTGAGTCTTTAAGTTACTGCAGTGCTACATGCAATTCTTACATCAGACAAAGTAGACTAAGGAGATTATCAGACGCCCTTAATATGGCATTCCTGGCATGCCAGGAGATAGCCAGGAGATTGCCAAAGGGCCAACTTTTTATACGACGTCGTCCTCGTCCCTAGGCACTTCCATTTAGTCCTCATTTTTTTTATTGACGGCTTAAGCCATCAATAGATCGTCCGTTCCATTTCTGTCATGGAATTACGGGCATCTGAAACTGTGCCCTGTTATGCTGACGTGATGCCAGCCGCAGTGGGAGGTCCCTGCCGAACACTTCTGGGTGCGATCCGAACATCCAGGTAAGTGTCACACTTTTTTTTCCCTCCCTGGGTTACTTGGGGGTTTTAAAATGTGTTTAGCTGCTTTGGTTTAATTTAGAGTGTGTATTCTTGAATTTCCCATGCACTTGTTCTCTTGCAAGAACGGCCCAGGATTTCAAATAAGGAAGTGAATGAGACTCAGGGAGAGCTCCATTTCCTGGACTGTCAGAGGGGAGGGGAGCCATTTACATTGTGCTAGAAAGGTAGGTCTGAAATTTTTTTAAAAGTGCAACAGGGAGAGTAGTGGGACGGGAAATAGCTAGCAAGACAGGGACGCTATATATGGTCCCCATCTGAAAATCTTCTAAGGCCTTGTCTGCATGGGCGAAATGAAATGACCTCCTTCCATTCCCTGCCCAGCAGTCCAGATGATGCAGGGGTTTTGCCCTGATCCTAGTCTGAATTGTCCAGATGACATCTGGGCAGTTCTGATGAGAATTCAAGCAAATGCCCATTAAACTTAAGTGGATATATGGTTTTAAAAAACCTCACATTTTGCTGTGTTTTTTATGGTGAAAACAGTCAGTTCCATTACCACAACGTGGGGGGTGTCTGCACATGTGGCCCGCATGGTGCCTTGTGCAGCCATTTCTTGGCTATGTCATGTGCATTGTGTTTGTTGAGGTCACCACAAGGCACCACAGCTGGGCACCTTGTTCCTGGATTTGGAAGATGCAACCAGTGCAGGGAAGAGAAGTGCCAGTCCATACATGGGCTGTTGGTGTGTGGGCACCCCTCCATTGCCACAACGAAAGGGCAGGTATTGGGGAACATTTGCAGGCCCAGGGCTGGAATACTCTAGCCAGAATGTGTGGTATTCTGGCCAGTGTAGACAAGCCCTAAGCTCATGCTACAGCTTCTTCCTCTGGACTTTATCAGACACGGCTGTAATAGCACAATTACAACGTGATAGGACCATATATGGGTTCCCATGATCACATGATGTCATTGTCCTCCCACTGTCTGTGTGTGCTCCACTCGTTAATTATGCACCACTTTTCATTGATGGGCAAAAGCTGTGAATAGCCCTCATTGTCACTCTTTTCACAGTATTGACAAGCGTGTGAAATCATGTCCTGCTGTAATCCCGTGGTTGCAGTGTGAATGGGTGGTCCTCTTTTCCCCCTCCCCTTTCCCAATGAGAACACATAATTAAACTTCTGGGGGAGAACATGAAGAAGACTTAAGGATGCTCTTTGAATGAACTGTCACCTTTTCTTGGTACATTTTTATGTTTAAATGTTTATTTATGAATTTCTTTCTTTATTCATAGTTTTTTGGTGTTTTCATGTAAAGTCACATCTTCTCATGAGAAAAGCCAAAATCTCGCCCATGCAAAATCGTGGAAGAAAAAGAAAATTTTTCTTAAAGGTGCATGCATAGGCCAACACAAAGTATTAATACTGTGGCATTAGAAGGCAATGCTATAGCATGAGCGTCAATTCTGTTCTTAAACCGCTAGTGGTGGTCATGCAATATTTTTGTGGCGGTAGTATCATGCCATTACGGCGACATGCAATAATTACTGTAATCATGCCACTATGTTTCATCTTTCCTCAACAGTGGAATTACAGCATTTTTAGATGCTAGTCTGATAAAGTCCTTAGTCTCAAAGGTGCTACAAGATCCTTTTGCAAGGCAATGCTAGAAATGGGGAGCGAAGGAAAATTTTATTCGGGGACAGAATTCTTATTAGGGGTGCATTGACCTCATTTTGCTCCCCTATAGCTACACCCCTATCCAACAGGCATATTCAGCTCATGGCTACATAAGATGAAAGTGTAATCTTTTCACATGAACCAAAATCCTATTGTTAGTCCTGACTAGAAGAGAGCCATTGACTCAGTTGGATCTGGTTACATCAAGGGTGGAAAACAATGTGGGAGCCAGGGGCCAATTTCTCCACCCCCAACCCATTTGTGGGCCAACCACCTACCAAAGACCAGATGCAGCCCAAGTGCCACACTATGTTGATCCCTGACCTCTGCGTTGATTGATTGATCAACTGATTGATTAATTGTACAGTTGGACCCATGGGGGTTTGGTTCCCGGACTTACTGCAGATACTGGAAACCATGAATAAGAAAGAACCCTATTAAAATAAAGGACTTCCAGTAAAAACATATCATAAAGTTGCATTGGAGGACCTATGATGAGGACCTAGATGATGCCTAGAGAGGATACCTCTCTAGAGATGACGTCTCTCTAGGCATTTTCCAGCACATGATATGTGTCCCTATTTTGTGTCCCACGGATAACTGAAACCACGGATATTGGTTCTGTGGATACAGGGGTCCAACTGTACTTTATTTGGATTCCAGCCAAGCAGTTGTGCATTCTTTGCTGATGTGACTTCAATGTACCACTTGATTCACTGAGGTTGCAGAAACAGCCACTGTGCCTTTCCCATTGGACCATGGAACAAGAAGGAGGCACACTGGCAGATACACCAGTGGTTGCACAAGGTTTGTATTCAACAGAAAAGTAGTGTAGTGCAATCACTGTGTAATGGCATGAGAGTAGAACTACATAACACAAGCATGATTACAAGTGTAATTTTGGGCAAAATGCTTTGTTTTCCACAAAGCAAATGTTTTTGTGCAAAAAAGTTTCAGGGTTTGTACAAATTACTTTTTTTTTTCAGAAGAGACTCAAAATGTGAAATATCTCACAACAGTTGTTTTTTTTCTTGACAGTGTTTCAGTGCGTTCTCATCAAGAATGACAAAACTGGTGAGTATTCTTTACCTCCCTAGTTTGAATATCCGACTTCTATAGAAGGGATGTTCTAACGTAGAACTTCTGGTATAGACTCTCCCAACTTCTTGTTGGGTGCAGCTCTCAACTGGCTTCACCAATTGCCAGGTTGGTTAGGGCTGATGGGACCTGCAATCTAACAACATCTGAAGGGCCACAAGTTGCCTGCTTACACAAAGAACAAGACATGCAAACCTGAGAACTGTTTAAGATGGGGTGGACAACTGCAGCAGGTTCAGGGACTACGTTTACGCCTCAGGACCCTCCAGGGCCCAGATGGGCTACCAAAAAAACCCCAAAACAAAATGGATGAAAATCCACTTCTACTTCTCAAAAGATAGCCATTTTTTATGTTAAACAGCACATGGAGGTCTTGCAATCTATTTAAAAGGTAAGCTATTGCACCTGGAAGCTTCTAGGAATTATTATTGTTTATTATTATTATTATTATTATTCAATAAAAAAGACATTGGAATTATCAGATGTGGCCAAAAAGCCCAAGAGGAGCATGCAAGGACGACTTTACTGTCCCACAAACAGGTCCTGGTTTCAGACTTCATCATCCTCGTGTGCTGAGTCTGTGCTGCAGCCACAAATAAGGCAACACTTTCAATTGACAGCAAGGTCCCATCAATGAAAAGTGATGCCTTACTTGCAGCTGCAGCATGGAGTCAGCACAGGAGGATGATGACAACATCTGAAACTGGGATCTGTTCGCAGGACAGTAACATCATCCTTGCGTGCTCCTGTTGTGTTTTTTGCTGCATCTGATAATCTCCATTGTTAAAATCAGCAAAATACAAAAGACATTGGTTCACCCTCCAGCAAAAGGCCAGCAAAAGGTTGGCCTGGGGATTCTGCAACGTCCATTGGTGAGGTGGCATAGTGCAACCAAGGCATAAACTTCCTGAGCATAAAGTTAAGCTGTGTCTCTTTGATGCAGAATCTCAGCCATTGATCAATCTGGTTGGAAGAGACACTTATGCTCCCCTTTCTCCTCTACTCCAAGCATAAGACCATACCAGTGAAGGTCTGTGAAAGCAACACTGCCAACCTGAACAAAATTATCTTTCAGGGCTTGGTGCTTCCTGCAGGCCCAAAGCAACCATCTTTGTCCTTCCAAGAGCCATGTTTCTCCATCCACACACCCATGGAAAAACTCTTGTTTTTTAAAATGGCCAAATGCATTTAATGATTCTTTCCTGATCCTACCCCAAAACAGTAAAAACACATCAAAAATAGTAATCAGGGGCCTCTATCAAGGTGGTGGAGTATAACGTTGCATATCTTTCCTCTACTCAAGCTCCTGGAGCTTTCATTTGTCAAGCTCCTGGAGGGGCCTATAGTGCTGCTGCTTACTGGTAGGAGGGGAAGAAGGAGGGAGGGCAATAAAAAATTACAAAGCTGCTGGTCTCAGTTCAGGGGGAGAAAGATACTAGGGAGCACTCAAGAGATGGAGTCACCCTCATTTTCCTTCCCTGTAGAGCCTAGACTAGTTGTGTCTTCATCATGTGAATTGCCTCTCCCCACCTCCTCCCCACCAGTAAATGATAGCTGTACAGCTCCAGGGAGAGTCTGGGCTGGGCACAAATAGCTAGAGAATAACCCCTGTACCCCATCCAAAAAGAGACAAAAAGACACACTTATCCATGTGTGTGTCACTATATGGATATCATCCAGATTCTCCCCTCTCTAGCTACCAGCAGCCAAGATAACTAAAGAAAACCTCAATGTTCAGAAGCACTGTGCCTCTGAAGACCAGACAACTGAAGACCAATTCTTGGCATACAAATAAAAGGAGGAGCTATTGCCTTTATCCCTTGTTAGTTTGCTGGAAGTGTTTGGTTGTCCACCATGGGAAGTCAGTTGCTGGAAGTGTTTGGTCGTCTACCATGGGAAGTCAGTTGCTGGAAGTGTTTGGTCATCCACCATGGGAAGTCAGTTGCTGGCAGTGTTTGGTTGTCCCCCACGGGAAGTCAGCTGCTGGAAGTGTTTGGTTGTTCACCATGGGACGTCAGTTGCTGGAACTGATGGGCCTCTGCTCTGATTCAGGAAGGCCTTTCCTTGGCAGTAACTTCCTTAGAAATCAGTGTAGCTCTCTAGTAAACTACTGGGCTTACAAGCCACTGAAGGTCAGAAGCACTTAAGGTAAGCCCTTGGCTCTTGGTTCCTCTTGCCCTTTGCATCTGTCCCCTTTGACCTCTTGAGATAACATTTGTCTTTAAAATGGCAGCTCTGTCTTAGGCAATAGCGACTGCTCGACTGCTTGCAACATTTGGACAACAGATGGTGAAGGAGCAGTTTGGCAAGGTTCTTGCACTGGGGTTTTCTTTTTAATCCCCCAAATGAAGATAATGGTGACTGAAGGTAACTTGAGATTAATTACCATGACCACTACTTTGACCCCTACCAGCCTCCGTCCTCAGGCTTTCTCCTGGTTTATCCTTTATGAGTCCTTACCTTTATGCTGAGTTTCTTAAAACACCAGATCCAAGGAACTTATCAGGGATTTCAGGGGTCCCAGGTGTGGCCTGTGTCATCCCACCAGTCAGCATTCATCATAGAATTATACGTCTGAACCTGGTTGGGTACCCCAAATAAAGTAGACCCATTGAATAAATTGTTGAATGGTGTCTCAACACAGAGGTAAATTGAGTTATTCAGTGGGTCTACTCAGCCTAATGATAGAATTAGAAGGTGTTCCTCAAGATAAAAATATTGAAAATTCTTTGGGACAGGATTCAGTCTGTCACACCTCCCCACTAGGAGTGGGTTGAGGAAAACATCAATTCCAGTTTTTCTTGGTGGATTTCTTATTTTTCCACTGTTAAGTTTATCACTTTGAGATTTATGGTGTTTTTTTTAAAAAAAAATTGCATCCAAATTTGTATGCAATTTTGATGAAGATAGCACCTTTTTTTACGTGTAATTTTCCTAATGCAAAACACTTTTTCACACTATTTTCCATACTATATACATTTTTCCAACTTGTATGGATTGGAGAAATTTGGAGGAATGCACAAATGATAAATGATGGTGTGAATTTGTAAACTTAGATCAGGAAACAACATGCAGGAATGGGGAGGAGGAGATTTTTCTTTCAAATAAAAAAGAAAAAAGAAGAATCCATTGTTGCTGTAACCAGAATTTCAATTCTAAACCATTCTCCCAAGTTGCTTTCAGCTTAAGAACAAAACAGGAGATCCAGAAATGAATCTATTCCTGCCAATCTCTTCCTCGGCTTGTCTCTAGATGAGAAGATATAATATGGATTGATGTGCATTAACACAAATTCTCATCAGCGTTCATTTGTCTCCATGGTGTGGTGTTTTTTGTTTTTTTGCAAAATAGCAGGTATGTCAAGCTATCAGTGTGTGAAATTCACACACAGCTATGCCTGCGGATCAAGATGGTGTCCGAGAGTGAATTTTTCATGTTATTATTCCCCACAAGTTGACACCGCTGCAAAGTTGTTGTTGTTTTTACTGTAAATCTAAGGTGGGCAAGTGCAACCTTCCATCTGCAGCCCCAGGAAAAACCATGAAGGGCAGAAGAAAAGGAGGAGGATGGAGGACAGAATGGTGGGGTGGAGAACAAGAAAAAAGAGGTAAACAGTGGCATTGGCTAGGGAGGAATGGGTGAAATGGAGGGGGAGATCAGAAGGTGGGGGGGCATTATCTGTTCTCCTTCCAGCCCTCTTTCCCTATCCAAACACTGGACTCTAGTCAGCAATCATATCCACAAACTCTCCAGGCACATACTGTGAAGCACAGGAAGGAAAAAAGTTGAAGATCCTAACCTCCACACACACAACATACATACACAACTTGAGCCCAGCAGGTGGGAGATGGCAAAGTTCACAGTGGGACAGGCCCCAAAGGGGTTTAGCTTTGTGTCCATGCCAATTTTGTGTCCCCCCCCTTTTTTTTTTTAGTTTGGTGTATTCAAATGTCCGAAGGGACACCTCCTTTTCAGAAGCCCTGCGAGCCTTCGGATATTTGACTATGCAGACATTTGAATGGGGGAATACAAGCACTGGCATCCTGTTAGGGACGTCTGCATGTGTACATTTCCCTTACACATGCCATCTTGACCACAATCTAATGTCCTTTTGGGGGCACCATGGAGGTTGGTTTTCCCATCTTCCCTCTGCAGCACCTAAAGCCCACCTCGGACTTACTGAAAAGTCTCATCTGAAGGTCTCAGCACTACTATAATCATTTTTGCATTTGGCTGTGGGTACATAACATAAGATGAACGCCACACATAGCATAGCACATGAAGATAAATGCCACACAGCCCCAATGTAGGATTGCAGCCTACCTGTGCAGATTTAAGAAGTGATGGCTGCCATTATCAGTAGGAACATGAGAGATCTCAACCTTCATGGGGAACGCAAAATCTGAAAACTACCATCAGGTTCCCCAATTTACAACTACCACACCGGAACTAAAATAAACACTGAAAACCCAAGGAAGCTTGAGAAATCAGAAAAGTCTTAATTGGTACAGGACAGCTTCCATGGGGAAATAATTCCAGAGCTAGGAGGCTAACATAGAAAAAGCCTTCTCTCCTCTCACCACCCTCTGCATGACTGGCAACGATGCACAGCTGAACCAAGACAGGAAATATGAAACCAAATGCACAAGGAGATAGATGTACCTGGGCATCCCTGCACAACTTTGCTCCTGCAAACTTGGACTGAACACATATGTTCCATGTCTGATAAAAATATCCAACTGTTTTCACAAGGGAACTTACATGGGCATATGACACCAACATGAGCCCAGCCATTGAGACTTAGGGCTCATCCAGACATGACTGTTTACTGCAAGTGGGTGCCATTTTCACCCATTCACAGCTAAGTTGATTTTTCTTCACATCTCTGCACATATTTGCATCCATTCACATTCATTCAGATTGAGCAAGCATACACGCTCATAATCGGCAATTGAGCGAAAATGTCTCTCTCTCTGGCTTTTCTTCGCAAACGAAGATTCAGGAAGGACACATCCCGCGCTTTCTGCAAGCACACTGATGACTAAAAAGGCCAATCCGAGATAGACAAGTCCGGTTGCAAAAAGCACAGCAGAAGGTCTCCTTGGGCGATGTTTCCGGGTTATGATTCTTTCTGCGTTGTTGTTTCTCTTCAAGACTTGTTCGGCGTGAGTTCTCAAATAAGGCTGCAGCATTGTGGATAGTGTGTCTCCATGCCTCCCGATGTGAGGCCAGGGCGGACCACTGTTGGTGATCAATTTGGCCGAGCCTGAGGTGTTGTTTCAGGGAGTCTTTGTATCGCTTTTTTGGAGCGCCCCTCTTACGCTGACCAGTGGTGAGTTCACCGTAGAGTACTATTTTGGGGAGGCGATGGTCCCCCATCCTAGAAACGTGCCCTGCCCAGCGCAGCTGTGTTCTCCATATCATGGCCTCAATGCTGGTGATCCCTGCTTGCTCAAGGACAGCAACATTTGTCACATAGTCAGCCCAGTGTATATTTAGAATTCAGACAGCCACATGTCCGAAAAAGCGTATCTATGCACATTTTGCAGGAAGCTCCAGGGAAACTGCAAATTCTTTTACTGTGGAGTTTGTGGAGTTTTTAGCCATTCAGACACATCATATTCTCTGTGAATTTTATGAGAAGAGGTCATCCGTGCACATCCACAGGCCTTAGAGCCGCAGGACCCTCGCGAAAGTAAAAAAAAGCAAATACTTACAGTACAGTGGAGGTGGGGGTGGAGCTCCCCAGAAGGGCTCCTTAGGCTTGCAAAGTGAGCAGCTGGAGCTGAGGGAGTACAAAGAACGTGGGCCTGGCAGGCAAGTCCCTCAGCCACCGACCTGCTTCTGGAAGCCACATGATGCTGTGCTAAGTGCTGGGGAAGGCAGAGAGGAGAAATCTCCTTTGCAGATTCTCCAATCCTAGCAAAGAAACAGGCTTCAGGGGCTTGAGGTTTTTGCTGCCCTGCCTTCTCCCGGCGCACGCTGAAGCGCTTAGTGCCGTGAGAAGGCAGGGAGGAGAAATCTCCTTTGCAAAGAGTCTCCACACCCCGCGAAGAAGCAAGCTTTGTGGGCTCTTCACAACAGAGATTTCTGCATTCCAGCAGCTTGCAACAGAAGGAATGTGGTAGGAAAGTCTTCTAGCTAGGAAAGGTTGTGTGAGTGAAGCTGGGGGATCCTGGTTGCGTAGAAGAAACCGGAGTGAGTGGCTGGAGGCTGTAGCAAGGCAGGAGAAATTCAGAAGAAAGAGGAAATTGAGGAATGGGGCAGTGAGGTCTTTCAGCTGAGAAAGGTCTTGCAAACGAAGCTGGGGGATCCTGGTTGCATGGAAGAAACCGAAGTGAGTGGCTGGAGGCTTTGGTAGGACAGGAAATAGCAGGACGAAGAAGGAACAGAAGGAGTGGAGTGAGGTGGTCAGGCTACTTAAGCAGCAGCTACAAATCTGTGAATAATCAAATCCATGAAAGTGAAACCCGCGAATGTGCAGGGTGACTGTATTTTTATCCTGAAGACAAGCCCTTACACATTGAGGTGAAGTGACTCAAGGGGAAGAAAACAGCTGTGGTTCCACCAGTAATAGGTGCTCCAAAGCAATTCCAAAAAGAGTGACAAAACATCTGCATGATATTACTATAGACAGGGGGCCCGTTCACACTTGGTTGCTAACTACCATCAAATCATTTTTGACTTATGGCAGCCCTATGAATGAGAGACCTCCAAGTCACCCTATCTTTAAAAGCCCTGCTCATGTCTTGCAGAATCAGTGCAGTGGCTTCCTTGACTGTTACCCAAAATGCTCCTTGGAAAATTGCAAGAAAATATCAAGTTTCTAATACGTTGGAGAAATTTGCAGCAACTCAACTTTAGCTATGCGAAAGGGAGTAACAAGGGAATCTTTCAAACCTTTGTCTACCAGTACTAGTCTGGATGGAATACATACACATGTACAATTAAGTACAGTTTTTATTAAAGAGTTCAAAAATAACACCACACACACACACATTCACCCAGAAAAAGCATTCACACAAGGCTATAGGAAAAGCAGTAGGAAAAACTTGGATAAAGAGTAGCAAGAGGATTTGTTGGGGTGATACAACCTGTCCTGTGGTCAGTCTGGCAGAGTGGATGGAGGAACCTGGGGTGGCTAACAGAGAGTGACAGGGTCTCCCCTATAAATGACTGTGCGCCCTGAGGGAGATTTTGGGGGGTGATATTTATACCTCCGAATACACCTGAAGGGAGTGGTGTTTCATGGGTTGAAACAATAGATTCCAAGAGCCTTCATGGACAAGTTTCCTCATCTTGACAAAAGGTGGGAAAGAGGCTAATGTGTTTCTTAATGTCCAGTGATTGGATTTTAAAGGCTTGAGCAAGGGCCTTAAGGTTCGGGGATTAAGGAAAGGAAGTTTCATAATCAGCAAATACAAAAGTTTTCGCCCACCCATTATCTCCCTTTTCTGGGAAATGTGTCCTTTTTTAGTTATTCGCCTTAGGCTTCCCAGGATGAGGCAGGGCACTCAAATGACCTTTTGAGACCATTCTACCTTTTCCCTTGTGGAAGGTCGCATTGATGAACCAAATCAATAATATTAATACACAATTTCTGAGGTCTCCAGAAGTGGGGTGCAGGCCAATGCTAACATTCCAGAAGTGGGGAGTAGGCCATGCTTTCAGACACTTGAAAAAGCCCCAAAGGAGCTCACAAGAATGACATCACTGTACCAGGAAGATTTAGTTTACATCTGATGAGGCGATGATCTGTTTGGCATTCTGCACTGGGCATCACTCAAGTATGACAGACATCACAAATGTTTCTCTGGCAGACTAGAACATAGTCAATGAGGTGCCAATGTTTGGATCAGGGATGCATCCAGGTTGTCTTCAAGCTGTCTTTCTGCTGAAAGATAATAATAATAATAATAATAATAATAATAATAATAAAATTTATTTATACCCCGCCCCTCTGCTAAAAACAATCGGGGCGGCTTCCAACAATTAAAACATTATAATAATGACTAAAAACCCCACCCACCCCCACCCTCCCACATAAAAAGACATTAAACACAATAAGATTAAAACCTTCTAGCTAAAAAAATACATTAAAAACAAATATATACATAATTTTTAAAAAGCCAGGAGACTGAGTTCCTGAGGCCGGGATCTAATCAGGAAAGGCCTGCCGAAACAGATCCGTCTTTAGTGCTTTTTTAAAGCTACTCAAGCTCGTCAGCTGACGGATCTCAGATAGTGTTTGTAATAGTCAGCTGTTGTTCTGCACAGAACTCTAGCAGGAGGCGTCCGTTATCATTGCAATTTCCAACACCATGCTTGCCTAAGACACCTTTCCAGGCTTCAGAGTTCTTTCCTACTCTGGCATTGAAGTCACCAAGGATAATAATTTTATCTTATACAGGGACTTTTTGTATGAGGTGGCGTAGGTCTGTGTAGAATTTGTCTTTCTCTACAGGGTCAACTTGCATAGTTGGGGCATATATATACTAAAGAGAACAACATGTGGGAGGCCGTAAGGAAATAATGCAATCAGAGAGTCCTGTTGGCAAGGTTTCGAGTTTGGAGGCAATGGAGTTTTTAATCATGAAGCCTTCTCCTGAAAGATGTTTTTTGGTTTTGGGTTTGCCAGACCAGTAAAGTGTGTAGCCAGCGCCGTGTTCTTTAAGGTTGCCTTCCTCATGGAGACGAACTTCACTAAGAGCAGCGATGTCAATATTAAGTCGTGATAGTTCATGGGCTATTAGAGCAGAATGACGCTCAGGCCGTCCATTATCTTCAGAGTCTTGCATGGTTCTGATGTTCCAGCATGCAAGCGTCAGTTTATTTACACCTTTGGAGGCCGGTGTGCGCCTTTGTTTCTTTGCCTTGGTTTGACCGCATCAGAAGATTCCCATTGGCCGTGGCTAGCCAACCAGGTAGTTGGGATGAGCTTTCGTTAGGCCACCTTTTCTAGCCCCCTCTCCATATGGAGCAAGCAGTGCACTCCTTAAAGAAGGCTGCTTGGTCGTTCAGGATGCTGCCAAACAAGACTGTCATCTCCCGGGTCAGCCTCGAGCGACCAAAGTCCTGAACCGCCTGCATGCAGGGTTGGGCCTGCGGCTTCCAGTGCATCTTTACACCTGCCATTTCGTCCCTTGCCTATCGCTATAGGGCTTTTTTTTTAAAATTGGATTTGTCCTTCGAGCCTGTGCAATGGATTTGTCTGGTGGAGCGCAGTGTGCACAGAACTGGCCTCACCCTTTAAACCAAAGGTTCATCTGCTGGCCTTGCAAGCATGGACGGTAGCAGTGAGGTCCTCGTGCCGTAGGTTTGATTAGAGTTTCCTTCTCTTAGATGGTTGACCTTACAGGGTTGGACGAGCACCATCTGCCCGGGTTTGGGATTAGAGTTTTCCTTCTCCTAGGACGGTTGCCACAAGGCTAGAGAGCCCATCCTGCCCTTTGACGCTCTTTGTCAGACCCTTCGGTTTTGACCTGTCTGGCATGGGAGACCCTACCAGTGGCTATTATGCCACCGCCAGCATAGCTCAAAACATCATTAGGGTACGCAAGCCTCTCTCCCATGACAAGGGGGCATCAATGGGGAGGCAAAATGGCAAAAATACTCCTCATAGAATTCAAAGAGAATTTCTTTTGCCTAAATGGGATCCCTCCCCCCGCCCACATCAATCCACCGTATTCAGAAGGATGGATGAGCAAAAACTCCAAATACCTGCATGGCTGTTCCCATATTTCTTTTAAAACTCCAAAGGAAATGTGCGTTCCCACTCTTTGGGACAACTGATTCACTTTGCTGAACATTTCTGATAAGAGCAGAAGTGGAAAGCTGATTGGTCAGATGTGCGCAGGGGGAGGAGCTTGCTGACAAGGCAAGCATCTAGAACTGCCTTGTTGGATTTTTGCTGTAGTGGTCGTGCACTGAAGTGATGAACCAGCCTTTTTTTCCCCTGTTTATTTAAGCAGAAGATTGCACTTCTGCACCTTGGATTTGCTTAAAAAAAATAAAAAGATACTGTTCATCAGGAGCAACTGGTGACAGTAAAAATGTGAATAATTTACTCACCCACCATCTTGATTCACAGGCATGCCCATTTGAACATCAAATGTATATGGCTTCACATGCCTGCAATCTTGGGGAAAAAAGCATAGAGACAAGTGAAAGCTGCTGTGAATTGGTGTTCGAGCACACCAATCCACATTTTATTGCCTTGTATAGACAAGCCCCTAGATTATTTGACACAAACTGAAACCCCTGATGATCCAAAATTTCACTCAATAATATCTAGCAGACCATGAAAACAAAAACAAGCCAGGAGGCAGCCAGCTCTCTCTGTCTAATGATAGGGCCAGCTCTGTCTCCCAGAAAGAAATAGAAGTTTTCATGCCACAAACATTGTTGCTGAAGTAACCTAAAGTTATCAGACTCATCTTAAAGGAAGTTCCAAGTGATGTCACCAGGGTGCAAGGAATCTTCTTAACACCAACCTGTCCCCCTCCACCAATGAACTCTGGCCAGCAATAGACTGAGTATTAAATTATAGCTCTCTGAGATATTTATTAGTGGCAGGGAAATGATGGGTGCAAGAGAAGCTGGAAAAGGTTGCAATGAAATCATATTCACTCCCATCCGGCTCTTGTCAATGATCCATCCTCAGAAGAAACATTTGTCATGATGTGCATACACCACATGCTGTTTCTCATCATCTTAGATGGGGCCCAGAAACATTATTAACAAATCAAGGGAACTTACAGACAGTAAATCTGCAATGGTCTATATTTTATCACGTTTCTGTGGTGGAGAAAGAAAGATGTATGGTGTGGTTTGAAGGGGATGAGTCAACTTTCTTCTGTCAGTTGGATGGAGACTCAGCTCTAACTTGTGATCTGAAATCCTGGTGATATCAGAACATGGAACTTGGCAATGTTGGGTGGCATTCTGCAACCTAGATTTGTAGCCTTGGGCTTGTCTACTTAATGAAAATACACCTCATAGAATTCACAGAGAATAAGATGTGTCCGAACACAGTTCACAGTATTTGGAAGGAAGGGGACTAGAAACTCCACAAACCACACAGTATCCTTGCCGCAGCCTTGCTCACTGGCAGGAGGAGGTGAGAACATCTCCATCTGAATAGACCTCCATCTCTTGGCAAAGCTGCTGCCAAGTAAAGTAGGTTGGGGGGAGGGCTCAGACAGGAGACATTACTTAGTTATGTATACTGTGTGTTAACTAAGTAGACAATACTGAATAAGGTCTGCTACCTTTTTGGACCACCACGTTCAGAGTCCCTTCAGTCCTCATAGGTATTCTAGTCCAGATAAGCAACATCCTTCTCCATCCTTTCTAGCCATACCTTAGCAGAATGCTAAGGATGATTCAGACCAATGGCTCTTAACCTTTCTTTTTACCCGTAACCCCCTTTAAATATATTTTGTTGCCACAGCACCCCAAGACTTAACTCAAGATTTAAAACCAATAACAACAACGAAAACAACACAATCACACCATCCATTAAGCCTTCCCTCGGAGGCACTGGAGGGGAAGGAAAGACTTTTCTCCTGCTTCTTCCTGCAAGTTTGTGGCTGGAATGGATTGGATGGCAATGCACAGGCCCAGCTAGCCAGCCTTTGCCTTGCTCCTGTCACATGGCCACTCCACTGCAGGGTGGAGGTGGGCCAAGCAACTTTCAAGCCTTCGCAGACCCCCTGTGAAGACATTGCTACCATTTCTCCAATTGATTTTTCTTGGGGCTTTTTCGGGCTGTGAGGCCGTGTTCTGGAATAGTTTCTTTCTGACATTTCACCTGCATCTGTGCCTGGCATTCTCAGAGAATCTGAAGATGCCAGCCACAGATGCAAGCGAAACGTCAGAAAGAAACTATTCCAGAACACGACCTCACAGTCCGAAAAAAACCCAAGGAAAATCTATGGATGCCAGCCATGAAAGCCTTCGACTTCACATTTTTCCAATTCTGATCGATCTTCTCTTTCTAATTATCATCCCGTTTCACTGTTGCCTTTCCTCTCAAAAGTTTTGGGACGTGCTGTTTATGTATATTGTCTTGACTTACTTTCTTATATTTCTGTAATGGATCCTTTTCAATCTGGATTTCACTCTTTGGATGCTGCAGAGTCAGAAAATCATGGATGATCTGCTTCAGGACAAGCCAAAAAGCCTAGAGCCTTATCACATGAGGGAAGGGAAGTGGGAGTAAAGTCCGAGAGTAGCACATCCCACCTCCCCTTATCGTATGGCATCTGCATGCTTCAGCTGTTCTTCCATTCTGCTAGCAAAAAGACTCGCCTTTACCACTGTCTCCCATGGGATCAGAAAGGGAGAACAGCTGAAACACGTGGCATCATGCATAAGGCAAGACACTGCTCTTGGGCTTTCCTTCCATTTCCCTTCCCTCATGCAATAATTCCCCTATATTCAGTCCTTATTCTCCTTGACCTCTCTGCAGCCTTTAACACAGTTGACCACATTCTTTTCTTGGATTCACTTCATGACCTAGAGATTACTGATTCAGTAATGGTTCACATCATATCTCTCAGATCAGTCATTTAATGTGGTAACTTCTTCTTTTTTTCCCCTTTCATTTGGGATTCCACAGAGTTCTCTTATGGGCCCTTTGTTATTTTCTCTTTATACACTATCTTTAAGTAATCTTATCAATTTGTCTGGTTTTCAATATCATCTGTATGCTGATGATACTCAGCTGTATTTCTCCACTCCAGAACTCTCTTCTGATATGGACCATCATATACCCTTTTGTGTCTTCCTGCTATCTCAGCATGGATGCTTCTTTGTCACCTAAAACTTAATATGGCAAAGACAGAACTATTTATTTTTTCACCAAAACCTTCTTTACAATCTACATTCTCCATCACTGTTAATAATGTTCCATTTATCCTGTGACAGAAGCATGCAGCCTTGGCTTTGTTTTTTACTCTTCTTTGTCCTTTGTTCCTCACATTGAGGCTGTAGTAAAGTCATGGCAATTTATTCTTTATAAAATTGCCAGAATCAGGCCTCCCCCCCCACCCTGCTTCCTCTGCTAAGACCTTAGTTCATGCCTTGGTCATTTCCCACCATGATTATTGTAGTCTTATTTTGACTGGTCCTCCATTATCTCACCTTAGTCCCTGGCTTCCATTCAACATTCTGCTGCTAAGATTACCCTTTTTTTTTAGCCTGTCATTTTGATCATGTCACCCCACTTTTGATATCTCTTCATTGGTTACCCATTCCTTCTAGGATTCAGTTCAAGCTTCTTGTTTTAACATTCAAAGCCCTATTTAACTTAGCTTCCCACCCACACCCACACCCCACCATCTTTCAGCCCTTATTTCTTTTTACCAGCCTGCTCAAGATCTGCATTCTAGGAATTCTAGGCTTCTCACCCAACCAAGGGTTTTCTCTTCCCTCGCTCAGCATCCTCATTTTTCATTTACTGTCCCATACTCTTGGAATTGCCTCCCTGAACATTTATGGACTGCTTCTTCCCTCGTGGTCTTTAAATCTCAATTGAAAACTTTCCTGTTTCCATAGCTTTGGGGAATTTTAGTTTAATATTGTTTTATAATCTTGTATATCTTGATTATACATATTTGTTAGTTTGCTTTATATTAGTATATTGTAATTTTTTTGTATTTTATCTGGATACTTTGTTTTACAATTGTATTGTATAGTTTTATATTTTTACTATTCCTTCCTTCCTTCCCACTGTGTGTGTGTGTGTGTGTGCACATATTTTTTAGATTGTACACATTCGGCAGGACCCACTGTTTTTGGTTGTTTTACTTGTAAAGCACCATGTACATCAATGATGCTAAATAAATAAATAAGAAAGAAAGTCCAGTTTACAGGTTTCCCAAAATTAATCCGGGGGTTGTCTATACAGTGAAAATACCCTTCACAGAATTTGCCTGGAATACAAGCTGTCTTAATGGGATCCCACATTGTCTTGCCATATTGTGAAGGAGGGAAGCCAAAGAGAGGAAAAACTACATGAGAAAAGCATTCACGACTTTCCCCAACTTTTTGAAAAAGCTCCAATGATATGTGCATTATCACATATCACTGTGATAATATGTGCTCATTAAGACAAGTGATTCGACAGGAACCGCTTCCCCATAAAAGAGGAAGCACAAGCCTGATTGGCTGGACGAACACAGGGGGAGGGGTTGGGTTACAGACAAGCGCCCACTGCCGCCATGTTGGATTTTCACCTTAGCAAGTGATAAAATGGGGGTTTGT
Source organism: Gambelia wislizenii (assembly GCA_030847615.1). Taxonomy (NCBI): domain Eukaryota; kingdom Metazoa; phylum Chordata; class Lepidosauria; order Squamata; family Crotaphytidae; genus Gambelia; species Gambelia wislizenii. Next base: position 492,950,015 of record JAUMIR010000001.1, on the reverse strand, counting down.
GATATCTTTTCCTCGCTTTTTTTTCCAGAAAGGTGAAAAATAGATATAGAAATAGGGGTTTTTAATGAAAAAAAAAAAGGTTTAGCGGCAGCAGATTTTAAAAATGCAAGTAATTAACTTTCAGCTGCCATCTCAGCTGCAGGTATGAAGTTTATGAGGGCTGTAAAACCATTAAGACAGGTCACAGATGCTCCGAATTGGTATTACTGCAGAGTGATCTGGGTTTTTTTTTTCTTCTTCTTCATGTAGACAAGCTCCATGTTTGCTATTTCAGAAAACTGGATCCTGCATCCAGAGCTTCCAAATGTTACTTTTTGGACTACAATTTCCAGAATAAACTACCTAGCATTGTTGCTGACCAGGGCATCTGGGGGATTCTTGGTGCTATAGTCTAAAACAGCAACATTTCCAAGCTGTTGGGCCTTTGCTCAGATCAGGAGTCTCTGGCTGCCATCCTGGTGTGACATGCGCAGGCATAGGTTGTAGCGTGCATCCAAAGCTATTTTTTTGGTCAATGTACAATGGTTGTATCCAGATGACATTGGCGTAAGCAGAGTTATAGGTTTGGGACCAGTGTGTGTGTGTGTGTGTGTGTGTGTGTGTGATGGTGCATTACAGTACACAGAAGAACATGTGAATGCACATTGGTTCTATGCACTGCCTGTGCACATTGCAATTGCACAATGGGTTATCAGCTATGCACATTGACCATTGCTCACATATGTTGCACTACATTGGTATTCAGAATAGGGTTGTGTAATGTAACTTGGCCAGTGGGTATTTACACCACACTGAAGCAATGTAGGCTCTGGGCCCCTGTTTGTTTGCCTGAATTAGACCTATTTCCAATGGCACCTGGATACTCATCTCATCCCATGGTTGCTACCTGAATCTTTCACATGCACATTCTCATCTTCCAACAGAGAAAGCATGGGATGAGTCCTTCCTGAATCTTTGTTTGCGAAGAAAAGCCAGAGAGACCTGAATCTTTCACATGCATATTCTCACCTTCCAACAGAGAAGGGTAAACACAGAGCTTGAAAAAAATCATTGGGAAAGTTACTTTTGCCAGTGGCTAGAAGACTCAGGGAGAAATTGCCCCCTCCAAAAATAACTTTTCCAAGCTGGGTCTAGAAGGGAGGTATACATGTGCAAGCCGATGCTGGCTGTGGTGTGCACACAAGCCCTTGAAGTCTGCTTTATTACCATCCTTTTATTTTTGCTTTCCGAAACCAAAGATTCCAAACTCCATACTGTTTTTCCTTCCGTCTTTCCCAAGTCGGATGAGACTAATAAGAATACCACCTGAGGGAAAAAGCTAATGCACAGACGTACTTCCTCTCTGGAGGATCAAACAGCCGGGACGGTTCCTTTTCAAGTTTTATTAATCCCCGGTTCATAATTTCTACCACATCATTAGTCATTTCCTATTATCGAATACTTGGTTGTGGAGTCATCCCCGCAGTCAATAGGGGGAGATAGCCTTGCCACCTGCAAGGCTGTCATTGACACAGCTCCCCACCAGCACATCTGGGAGAAAGGCAGAGAAGATGCTGTTTTTAAAAGGCACGACAATTAGAAACACAAGGCAAGAGGGCTGGAGGGGGGTTGTTGTTGTCTCTTTGTCTTCTTCTTCTTTTCCATTAATGGCCTGCCTGTTCCTTTTATTTTCCATATCCTGTCCTCCAGCTTCAAGGACAGCTAATGGCTTCTGTACCAGTTGGAGTGGTGCATTCACTCTGGGTTTTAGCCTGAACTTTAAAGCTGCTCTCCAAAGTACAGGGCCTAACATAGGTCCTTCACCTTGGAAAGCTCCTTTCAAGCATGGACTGAAACCCCAGCGGCTTCACCAACTTCAGAGGCATGGAAGTCACCACCTGTCACTTGCCCAGCTGGTCTCCATTGGTCCCACAGAAGAGGTGGCTACAGTTGGCATTCCTAGAAAGGAGGATGGTGCATGGGGCAGAACAGGAAAAATGGGAGTTATGAAAGAGAGAGAGAGAGAGAGAGAGAGAGAGAGAGAGAAGATCTCATTGTAGTGAGAGTCTCAAACTACAGTATAGTGACAAATCTGAAATGGTAAGGTCATGGCTTGGAGCACCACCATCCACAGTTTTTAATAGCTTTGTGGTTATGTGCCATCAAAGTGACTTTGACATGGCAGCCCTATGAGTGAGAAACCTCAAAGACAGTCATTGTTATTTGCCATTAAGGTTACCTTGACTTATGATGACCTTTGCAATGAAAGGTCTAAAAAACTTGGTCATCAACTGCCCTGCTCAGGTCTTGTAAACTCAGGGCTGTGTGTACTTCCTCAGTTGAGTTCATCCCCCTGTAATTCACTGTATTCCTCTATGTCTACAAGCCTTCCACTTTAACAAGCATCGTTGTCTTTTTTCCGGTGAGTCATGTTGTCTCATGATGGCTGCAATTCCATATGCCTAAGTATAACCGAGTAGGTCCAAAGGCTTTAGGATGAGCCATATACTGTTCTTCTGGCTTACTGAACAGCATCTGAAGCCTCCAGCACATCCATTCCCTGCTTTGTGGGGGGTGAGCTGGACCACAGAAGCATCTAGCTATATCCCCATAGCCAGATGTGAAATGATTCCAGCAGTGCTGAGATTCCCAGAAGACCCTGGTGCATTTCAGCACTGATGTCATCATTTCACAGCTGGTTACAGGGAAAAGCTTCAGCAATTCTCCCTGCTCCCCACAAAGCAGGTGATGACTATGCAAGGGGCTTCAGAGACAGTTGAATAAGTTGGATACTGCAGAGGGAGGAATGGCCAACCACAGAGCACCCAAAAAGAAAAAGGACATATGCAGGCATAAGGGAAACCTACACCTGCATGTATCCCTAACAGGATGTCAGTGGATGTGTCCAAAGTACAATAGCCTCAATTAGCAATCTAGACTTCTAGTGAGAATTCAGGCTTTATCTGCTCTGAGACCTATTGATTTATCATTTTGACAGTCCATGGTATGTGCAGAACCCTCCTCCAGCACCAATAGAATTTTTTTTTTTAGTTAGTTAGTTAGTTATACCCCGCTCTTCAGCAACAAGGCTATCAGAGTGGCTTACAAATTGTTTTAAGCAATAGTTATTTACACATCTACACTGCATTAAACAGTTTCCAATAATAGAACCATAGAGTTAGAAGAGACCACTAGGTGCTATTGCACACTATAGGATGCACAACCACAATGCTAACACAATGTGTACTGTCTTACAGATGAATTATTAGCTAACACATTGTAAACTGCCTAGAGGGTGCCTAGCACTATAAAGCAGTGTAGAAATGTAAGTGCTGTTGCTAACAATTTGTAAACCACTCTGAGAGCCTTTGTGGCTGTAAGAGCGGGGTATAAATACTCTAAATAAATAAATAAATAAATGCACAAAGTGAAATCACAACATGCAAAGACAAGGCACAGAGGAACATACTTTCTGTGCAACTCTGTAACTCCACTTCCACCACTATCAGCAGAATCTCTCTCTGGCTTCTCTTCGCAAACGAAGATTCAGGAAGGACTAATCCCACGCTTTCTGCAAGTGCGCTGATGACTAAAAAAGCCAATCCGAGATAGACAAGTCCGGTTGCAGAAAGCACAGCAGAAGGTTTCCTTGGGTGATGTTTCCGGGTTGTGATTCTTTCTGCGTTGTCATTTCTCTTCAAGACTTGTTCGGCGTGAGTTCTCAAATAAGGCTGCCGCATTGTGGATAGTGCCTCCCGATGTGAGGCCAGGGCAGACCATTGTTGGTGATCAATTTGGCCAAGCCTGAGATGTTGTTTCAGGGAGTCCTTGTATCGCTTTTTTGGAGCGCCCCTCTTAAGCTACATCTGTTGAAAAATAGTGACGTTATGGCCCCACATGGGTATCCTGGCTTGAGCATGTGTATGTCCCCAACTGGATGCCAGCTGCAGGGTTATGTGTCAATAGTACAATACCACCTTCTTAGTGAATTATGATTTTGCATAACCAAATATGCAAACTGCACATCCACATGAACTACACAACCATGCACAATAGCACCATAGGCACAACTCTGTTTCTGCAGACTTGAAGATAAAAATGTCCAACCACTTTTGTAGAGGAACTTAGAAGCATAGAGTTGGAAGAGACCCCAAGGGCCATCCAGTCCAACCCCATTCTACTATGCAGGAGTACCCAATCAAAGCACTCCCGACAGATGGCCATCCAGCCTCTGTTTAAAAAACCTCCAAAGAAAGAGACTCCACCAAACACCAAGGCAGTGCATTCCACTGCCGAACAGCTCTTAATGTTTTACACATGCGTAAGTCACCAACAGGAACCTGGCTAACTTTTTTATTTTCAAAATCAGTTGAAGATTGAAAAAGCAGAGTTGTGCCCACGTGGCACCATACCTGTGGTGCCATTGCACATTATACATGCAGATGAACATTCTGATTATTGCAACCATGCATTTCACATTTATTTTCAAAGTGTTGTGCAGCACTGTAATTCACTAATGTGTAATCATCACATAATTCCATGAGTGTAAAGTTACACTCCATCCCTTTCATGTCAGTCAACTTTTGGCCACTTCTAGTTTTGTTTCAAGTTTTCTGGGGTTGTTGTTGTTGTTGTTGTTTGGGTTTTTGGTGCTTTTTTTTTTCAAACCCCCCCCACCATCTCTAAATTAAGAAATTGCAAATAATACAGCTCAGGATCAAGTAATCTTTTGGGCTCACAAACAAGATTCAAGTCATTGATTTACCAATATGTTGATTCACCATTCAGCCATCAATTCTACAGATCTACTGTATTTTGGGCTCACCAACAGGAGTCAAGGTTTTTTCTTCCTTTCCCTAATTTTTAGTAATAGGAATGTACCCAAGTTACATTTCAGAAGCAACATAATGGCTTGAATCCTGTTGGTGAGCAAAAATGGAATAGATCCATGGAATCAATGGCTGAATGGTGAATCAACACATTGATAAATCCCATTAATGCAATGGGTCTACACTATTTGGAAGTACAGTACAAACAGAATTCAGTTAATTTATTGGTCCAGTGAGTAAGACTTTTGAGTTACTGTTCAAAGCATGCTTTTAAAAGGCCATTATGAAGGAAGTTTGATGGAAAATTTTCAAGTTTTATATCATTCTCTTATAAATTCTAAAGCGTGCTTCTTTAAAAAGTAGTGAAAAGTAATGGAACAGCAATGGCTCATACAATAAAAGACACAATTAACTCTCTTTTTGATGCATCTAAACATTATGACAGTGTATTTTCAGTGTTACAAGGAATAACGGCTTGAATAATCTTTTAATAGTAATTTCCTTCTTAAGAGTCCTTTCCCTTTTAATAGTAATTTTCCAAGGACTACCCAAAAGTAATTTCAGTAGGAAAGAAGCTTCACATATCTGTTGCTTTCTGCACATAGCTTGCAGTCAAGTTATTGACCTGATTGAAAACATCGTAAGAATACAAGAAAACCAGTGGCAGCTGGTGGCTCCCATGTCAGTAAGGTGAGGAATCCACTCCAGATTTCAGTTTCAACTTTGAAGGCGCTAAATAGTTCCTCACAATGCCAGCTGGTTGCTTCCATGTCAGTGGGATAGTTAATCCACCCCACGTTTTAGTCTGGACTTAAAGGAGCTGTCCAAAGTGCTGGATTGGTTTGGGTGATAAGCTTTGGCAAGCTGGATAGCTCATTTAAAGTTTGGAGTAAATTCCAGAGCAGATTCACTGTCCTCACAGGCATGGAAGCCACCAGTGGTCACTGAGAAGAGCTGTGCTAGAGCTGACCAGAGCACTCTGGTCACACAGTGACCAAGAAGATGGCAACAGGGACACCCAAAGTAGTACAGAGGGCAAGACCGAGACACGGTGGGACCACAGAAGAAGACCAAGATCAAGATTGGCGCTGTGCAAAAATAGGGCGTAATCTTTTCCCTTCCTTTTATTGCTCCCTTTTTATTGGGAGCATTAATGAAATCTCAAAAACGGAGGCTTAACCATAATTGCTACATGCGTCTAATAAATGGCCTCCGGTTCCTCAAAATGAATTCTTGTGAATCAATCCAGGCCTTTGTTCTCAAGACTGTTGAGTTATTTTATTTCATTTATTTCTCCTTCCTGTGTTTTTTTTTCTTTTCTTTTTTTCTCTTCATGCCATAACAATGAAAGAAAGTCTCTCTAAAAGGCAATCCAGAGGGGAGGGGAGGGTTGTCATTCAAAGGAGTGAAAAAGACCATGCAAAACTAAGCCACATTGGGACACTAAGCTAAATACTGCAGTGAGTGATAGGGCTGTAGGTTCTATACTAAATGGGAAAGGGCAGGTGAATCAAGAAAACTCGGGTGAGATCCAGCATTGGAAAATGTAAAGTATAATTTGCTGCATGCAGAATCATGCACTGGTTGTGCTTTGTGTTGAATGGCAATGTTGCACAACTGAACCTAGACAGCAAATGTGCAACAAAATGTGCATTCACATCCATGTACAATGGTCCCACCTCAACAACTCTGCTTCCACCACCTTCGCTGGCCTCCACATCAAGCCAAGATGTCCAACTGCTTCCCTAGGAAGACACCAAGAGGATTCCAGCCAAGAAGAGCCCAGCTGGATCAAGCCAAAGGCCTGTCTAGTCCATCATCCAGTTTCCTACAGTGAACAACAAAGGACCATAGCAAATTCATAAGTAGAACAAGAGGGCACTCTCAGCTAGTGACTCCTATGTCAGTGGATTGGTGAATCTGCTCTGAGATTTAGTCTGAACTTTAAAGGAACTTTCAAAGGTGCCGAACCCTATCCACAAAATAGGTTCAGTGCCTTGGATAAACTCCAATGTTTAAACCAGACATCAAACCCGAGCAAATTCACCACCTCACTGAAAGCCAACACCTGCCACTGCATGAATTATAGAATCATAAAGCTGGATAGGACCCTCCAGTCCAAAGCCCTGCCATGCAGGCACACACTACTCCTGAGAGGTGGCCATCCAGCCTCTGTTTAAAGACAGAGAGTCCATGGCCCTCTGGGGTAGTCTATTCTGCTTTCAAACAACTCTTAGGACTTTATCAGGCAAGAGTCTAGAAACACTGTAATTCAGCTATTGAGGAAAGTGGAAACATAGTGGCATGATTACAGTAATTATCGCACGTCACTGTAATCATGCAATACAGTTGTCCCTCTGTATTCATGGATTTAGTATCCACGGATTTAAGTATTCACGGCTTGAAAATATTCTTTAAAAAACAGGCCAATGCGGACAACTGTTGGTGATCAATACAGAAATATAAAAGCATTTACAAACAGTCAAGTCTGGCATGGCTTTCATCCATTGGTCAGTTTAAACCTTTTACAATCCTTTATCACCAATTGCTCCCCTCCCACACACCTTTGTTATTTTGATTTTTTTACAATTTGGCCTGTTTCCAGCCATGCTACTTGTTCACTCCTTTACCATTAATTACAATCAATGGGGGGGGGGGCAATTCAGGGAGGCAATTCAACTCTCACATAGGCAGAAGCAAAGCGATGCTACCTAGCACATATCAAATGGTGAATGGCAGGAATGACCTGTTCTTGACAAGAGGACACCAACAGGATTCCAGCCAACACATTACTGTTGGGGGTAATGAGCACAACAAATAAGTTACAACAGGTAAAGTTCTTACTCTCCCTCCACCCATAATGTCAAGTAATGAGTAATGCTTTCCCAGCAGTTCTGCTGGTTACTTTTTAGGGACTAAGAAATATTTGGGAAGGCATTCTGAGAGCATTATTTTTGTATTTATTTTATTTTATTTTTTATTTTTATTTTTTTTTAGAAATAGAGCAAATTTTCTTTCTTCAGTATACCATTAATGATAACTTTTTACTTTGTCAGGCTTTATAATGAATTGCATTACATGTTATTTTTTAAAAGTAACTTTCCAAACTTCACACAACTCTTGTTCATACCAACGGGGATATTTCAGATGACACCTTTGCTGCTAGCTTGTGCCCTTCATTTTCCTGTTATCAGCCTGCACAGCTCTGCCTTCTGCAGCAGGTTTGAAAACATCAAGTGGCCCTTCAACACAGCCGCTGTTCTTTGTGAAAGGATGAAGTGGGACAGATAGATGGGACTGCAAGCAAGGAAAACAAACTCTTTATCAGCTTGGAAGTAATGCCTACCCTTTATCTAAAGCAGAGTAATTATATCATACACTTTATCTAAAGTGCTCTCCTCCCTTCCTTTCCTAAGAAGAGGGAAGGAGAGAAGCCAGTTTAAATATTGGCTGGCATCTTGTATGTGACTAGCCTGTATAAGTTCTTCTATGAAAGCCACTGAACGTTTTTTTACTGACGCACAACAGCCATAAACAGTTCAAGTTTCCAGAACCAAGGTTGCACATGCAGAGCCATTGTGCTTGTGGTGCCATTGTGCATTCCATATGCAGATGCATCTTGGATGTTGCAGTCACATTTGCTTGCACATCCAGTTGCTCAGTTTCACAGTTCACAAATATACAAACATCTCATAGCTCCAAATGTGTAAAGTCTGCCTCTGTCTCCTTGATGTGGGATCTCTGACATTGTTTAAAATCAGTTGCCGCTTTAAAAACCAGAAGCAAACTACTAATATTACTAATAATAACAGACAGGTGTACATTGTGTGTTGAAAGTAGCATTTGCAGATGGGCATTGTGCATCGGACTCATGCATTTCACATGTTGCACAGTTGCAATTTACTAATGCACAATTGTCACTTAATTCCGCAAGTGCAAAGTTATACTCTTGTCTCCTTGAAGTGGGATCCCAGCCACTGCCTTTCATTTTATACAGAAGCCCCCTCCTCGCTCCACCCCTTCTCTTTGTCAGGAACATAGGTAGCCACCTCTGCATCAACAAAAAGGATGGCACCTATGACACAAAAAAGAGGGCTCTGGCTCTCATAAAAATTGCATATCCTAGTTGATATGGCCAGGACAGAAAAAGTAAACTTTTAGCATGCTCAAGATCCTAGTTTGCTTTTTTACAATGGTGGTTAAGTGCTGGGCAGGAATTTAAGTATTCAGTTCTGAGAGAGCCAATATGCCTTCCAGAGGCAGTATGAATGGAAGAGTCCCTTCTTATTGTTTCTAGACTCTGGAACTGTTTTTACGGAGGGGTTCAACATTGGCAGGCAGGTTATGATTAATTTGTCCTACTTTCAGGTGAAGATTATCACACTACACTGTTATAGTGCTATGATTCCATTTTAAATTCTATGGCTGCCTCCTGTGGAATCCTGGGATTTGCTGTTTAGGGAGGGGCATTTAGATTTCTCAGCCAGAGAGCTCTTAGACCTCACTAAACTACAAATCCCAAAATTCCACAGGAGGCAGCCGTAGCAGTTAAAGTGGAATCATAGCACTATAACAGTGTAGTGTGATTTTGGACATTGTCAGACACGGCTAAAATTGCAGGATTACAACGTCAGGGTAGCATGAATGGGCCCCACTATCGCACAATGTCATTATCTTCGCATTATTATCCCATGCTCCAACTCTGGAAAAGGCATTCTTTCTCATTCACAGGACAAGCAGTCAATAGCACTCTTTTCGCACTATTGACTGCTTGCAAAAACACGTCCCATTGTGATCGTGAGATTACAGCATGAATGGGCTTTTCTCAGCATGAAAACTTCCAGGTGAGAATGCAAAAATGAAGCAGAGGATGCTCTTTTTATGAACTGTCCCCTTTAGTTTACACATTTTTAGGTTTGTTTCAGCGCTTGTGTTTTCATTTGGTTTCTTAATTAAAGGGTTTTTGGAGTTTTAAGCATGCTCGCATCTTCTCGCAAGGACCACAGAAATCTCACCCATGCCAAATCATGGAAGTAAACTCCCATTCTTGAAGCACTAGTGGTCTTCATGCAATAATTCTGCGGCATTTCTTTCGTGTGAGTACAGCTACATGCAATAATAAGTGGTATAATGCCACTATAATCCTGCTATCTTCATTCATGGAATTACAGCATTTTAGACCCAAGTCTGATAATGTCCAAAATCCATAGTTAACAAAGCCTCTGAAGGAGGGCTGGAAGGACACCAATTTTTGTTGTTGGGTTGCAGCAACATGTCTGCAATAAATATCACAATAAAAATGAGCTGGGAAAGAATGAGATTCTTTTCTAGCCAATCCTAGAGAAGCCCCACATGCCTGCCTACAACAGGCAAGATGAGAGCAGCTGTCTCCAGAGCATACCTGAACAGCAAGAGAAAGAGAAGGGAAAGCAGATGAGCTTCTCTCACCAGCTCCACCTATAAGTTTGGCCAAAGTGGAAATCATACAAAAAGTGAAGGTACCTAAGCCCCAATTGCTCAGCTGCTGAAACCCTTTACCACTTCCCCACATCTCCCCTCACCAACTTTTATAAAATACAGTGGGACCCTCGTATCCATGGAAACAATATCCGCAGTTTCAATTATCTGTGGAACACAAAATAGGGACGCATACCATAGAGTTGCACTAGAAAATGCCTAAAGAGCCATCCTCTCTAGGCATTGTCTAGGTCCTCCAATGCAACTCTATGGCACCTTTTTACCAGAAGCCCTTTATTTTAATAGGGTTCACTGTTATCCAATAACCAAACCCTTGCAGATATGGGGATATGACTGTAACTTTATAAGCACAATTGTCAGGAGATTTTTATTTATTTATTTATTTATTTTGCCTCAAAACTGCACCAAATCACCACAAAACAGATGCAAAACAACCTCTCCCTTTGTCTGGAACCATTCAAGAATTCCAGCCCACACCAAAAAGTACCTTCTCTATATCTGCTGTGTATCAGCCCATGAGCCAGAATGGTATAGTAGTTTGAGTGTTGGACTACGACTCCAGAGACAAAGGTTCAAATCCCTGCTTGGCCATGGAAACTCACTGGATGACCTTGGGCATGTTACACTCTCTCAGCCTCAGAAGAAGCAAAGACAAACCTCCCTTGAACAAATTCTACCAAGAAAACCCCATGATAGGGTCGCCATAAGTCAGAAATGACTTGAAGGCACACAACAATAACAATATCACCCGAAAGGGTGACTGGAAGTGATGTTCTGGCTGAATAGGGATGTACTTTCCGGACAGGTAAGTGCAGTCTGTGGTGGTGGGAGCTTGCGGATGAATATTGGCCCTTGCACTCCACCTAGTTACCCTTGCTTTACAATTACTACTAATTCTATTACTGTACTACTATGTACCCTTCAACAGGTCACTGGTGAAAACCAGGACGCATGTGGCCAAGCAACATCAGAGTGCGGTCAAGATGTCAAAAGTGATTAATAAGGAAAAACCTAAAAGCTAGGAGAGGCTGCAGCAGTTTGCTTTTGCCTGAGCCTCCTGGGATGGGTGAGACTCCACCTCTCTTCTCTGCTCCCTCCTGCTGAGTTAACAGAATGCAAAATACTTGTGTACTTCGAACTCCGTTTGCAGCTGAATGCAAACTATTTGAACTCAGTTTTGTAACCGGAGGCCAATGGAGGAAAGTGCAGGGGAGGAGAGAGAAATTGGGACATTTTTAAAGCAGCTGAAAAAGTGGGGTGACAGAGGATTAATTGGAACTAGCCCTGCCAAACTGGGAGAGTTGGGGGGGTTATGTTACTCCAACTACATACATGTTACTACCCTTATAGGGAAGGCATGGGTAAAATGAAAATCACAGATTTAAAAAAGTGCTGAGAAGGGTTTCCTTTGGTGGAGCTCCCTCCTTGATGTGGGGGGCGGTGTTGGAGGGTTCCCCAGAAAGAATAAAGAGCCGGGGTAATCGCTGCATGCTTTGTTTGGCAATATTGTTCCCTCGGCTTATCATAAAGATTGTTTTCATCGAGCCCTCGCTGGCAACTGGGCCTATATGGTTAGCAAACTCCAGCTGTCTTCCAGCCAGTTCCTTTCCTGAACAGAGGCCGTGTGTGTTCTGGAGGCCTCCATCAGTGTAGACACAATGGAAGCCTTTTCCCCCCTGTAACTGCTTCATCATGATAGAAGCACACCCTGCTATTTAATCTGTCACTGATAGACGGGGTGGCTGTCAATACACCAATTCAAATAGAGGACGCCGCTTCTAGAACTTCTGAATACTTCGGATTACCAGATGCTGGGGACAGACAAGAAAGGCCAGTGGCTCTCTGCTCCATGCTGGATTGTACGTTTCCCAAAGACTTCTGGTACCTGTTCCAGTTAGTCATTTTTAGGCCAAGAGGGATGGATGTTCACCCTACCTTAGCACAGTGGCTTTTATTTTATTTTTTTACATAGAATCATAGAGCTGGAAGGCCATCTAGTCCAACCCTCTGCCATGCAGGAATACCCAATCAAAACATGCCCAACAGATGGCCATCCAGCCTCTCTTTGAAAACCTCCACAGGACACTTCACCACACTCCAAGGCAGTGTATTCCACTGCCAAACAATCTCTTTTCCTGTAGCTTGAGTCCATTGCTCCATGTCCTAGGACTTTACTCAACCACTCCGCCCCCCAAACCCCGTTATTTTGCCGGCATAATTTTGCCATTTTTATGCCAGCAAAAGAACTCCCCATGCCACACTTTCCTTCCCTCCCATCCAAAGGCTTCCGAGGCAATGACAGAGGAATAAATGGAGCTCCGTTTACTTCCTTGTTCTAAATCCCATGTAATCTCGCGAGAATACATAGTGCAGGAAATTCAAAAATAACAAAGTAAAAGTTTAATAAGCACATAAACACACTAAAAAAAAGTCCCAGTAAACTGGGGAGGGTCATAAAAATTGTGTCACCTGCCTGGATGTCGCAATCTCACCCAGAAGTGTTCTGGCCAGATCGGCCATTGACCCTGTATTGACATGAGTTTAATGGCACGTGGATTCACACGCCGCCAATTCTGCACTAAAGCACAAGGGGAGATCTATTAAGCGGTCAATAAAATACAACAGGTTTTGGCCAGTACATAAACACAAAACGGACTTTTCATGTTTATGTGGTATCATTATGACACTATATTTGGTGTGTCTGATAACGTCCCTAGTCTCTGGAGCATCAGAAAACAAGCTTGCTCCAAAATGGTGGGAGGCCTGGAAGCCATGCCCTATGAGAAGCAGCTTAGGGAGCTGGATATGTTTAGCCTGGGGAAGGGAAGGTTAAGAGGTGACATGATAGCCATGTTCAAATATTTGAAAGGATGTCATCCTGAGGATGGAGCAAGCTTGTTTTCCATTGCTCCAGAGACTAGGACATGGAGCAATGGATTCAAACAACAGGGAAAGAGATTCCACCAAAACATTAGGAAAAACTTCCTGACGGTAAAAACTGTTGGAGAGTGGAATGCAGTGCCTTGGAGTGTGGTGGAATCTCCTTCTTTGGAGGTTTTTAAACAGAGGCCTGGATGGCCGCCTGTCAGGAATGCTTTGATTGTGTATTCTTGCATGGCAGGGGGTTGAACTGGACGGACCTTGTGAATCATAGAATTGTAGAGTTGGAAGAGACCACGAGGGCCATCCAGTCCAACCCCCCTTCCTCAACCCCCTGCCACGCAGGAAATCACGATCAAAGCATCCCTGACAGATGGCCATCCAGCCTCTGTTTAAAGACCTCCAAGGAAGGAGACCCCACCATGCTCCGAGGGAGTGTGTTCCACTGCCAAACACCTCTTACTGTCAAAAAGTTCCTCCTAATGTTGAGGTGGAATCTCTGTTCCTGGAGCTTGCATCCATTCCTCCGTGTTCTAGTCTCTGGAGCAACAGAAAACAAGCCTGCTCCATCCTCAATGTGACACCCCTTCAAATACTTAAACAGAGCTATCATATTGCCCCTTAACCGTTTTTTTCCAGGCTAAACATATCCAGCTCCCCAAGTCTCTCCTCATAAGGCATGGTTTCTAGACCTTTCACCATTTTAGTCGCACTCCTCTGGACATGCTCCAATTTGTCAATATCCTTTTTGAATTGTGGTGCCCAGAACTGGAAACAGTATTCTAGGTGAGGTCTGACCAAGGCAGAATAGAGTGGCACTATTGCTTCCCTTGATCTAAACACTATACTTCTATTTATGCAGCCCAAAATTGCATTGGCTTTTTAGCTGCTGCATCACACTGTTGACTCATGTTCAACTTGTGGTCTACTAGGACTCCTAGATCCTTTTTGCACATAGCTTCGTTCAGACAGGTCTCTCCCATCCTATATCTATGCATTTCGTTTTTCCGCCCTAAGTGCAGTACCTTACATTTCTCCGTATTGAATTTCATTTTGTTAGCTTTGGCCCAGCTCTCCAGTTTATCCAGGTCATTTTGAATTTTGATCCTGTCCTCCAGGGTATTAGCTACTCCTCCTAATTTGATGTCATCTGCAAATTTGATAAGTATGCCCCTAATTCCCTCATCCAAGTCATTGATAAAGATGTTGAATAGCACTGGGCCCAGGACAGACCCCTGTGGCACCCCACTGGTCACATCTTTCCAAGACGAAGAGGAGCCACTGCTGAGCACCCTTTGGGTTCGGCCGGTCAACCAATTACAAATCCATTGAACAGTTAACTTGTCTAGCCCACATTCTACAAGCTTGTTTGCAAGAATGTCATGGGGAACCTTGTCAAAGGCCTTACTGAAATCAAGGTATGCGATCTTCACAGCGTTCCCTTCATCTACCAAGCTGGTAATTTTATCAAAAAAAGAGATCACATTACTCTGGCATGACTTGTTTCTCTGAAACCCATGTTTACTTTTTGTGATTTTGGCATTGCCTTCTAAATGTTCACAGACTCTCTGTTTAATGATCTGCTCTAGAATCTTCCCTGGTATTGATGTCAAACTAACTGGACGATAATTGTTGGGATCCTCTTTTTTTCCCCTTTTTGAAGATTGGGACAATATTTGCCCTCCTCCAGCCTGCTGGGAGTTCTCCTGTTCTCCAGGAGTTATCACAGATTATTGCCAATGGCTCTGAGATTACATTTGCCAGCTCAATTCATTTAGATTAAGAAGGTATTCCTGTACTATCTCTTTACTTATTCTGTGCTGGGTTTCCCCTATTGTGTCCTCTGTTCCCTTATCCCCAGGTTGGTCACCCTTTTCCTTTTCTGAAAACACTGAGGCAAAGAAGGTGTTGAGTAATTCTGCCTTTTCTCTGTCCCCTGTTAGCATTTTGCCATCTTCTCCGCGTAGTGGCCCTACCATTTCCTTCTTCTTCCTTTTGCTGCGGACATACCCCCAAAAAAACAAACCCTTTTTATCTTTCTTAACCTCTCTAGCAAGCCTGAGCTCATTCTGCGCTTTAGGTTTTCTGACTTTACTCCTACATGTGTTCGCTATCTGTTTGAATTCTTCTTTGATGATTTCTCCTTTTTACCATTTCCTATACATGTTCCATTTAAAACTTAGCTCCATTGAAATTTCTTTAGTCATCCATCCTGGTTTCTTGAGACACCTCCCATTTTTCTTCCTCAATGGTACTGTTTGAAATTGTGCCTTCAGTATCTCCCTTTTGAGAAAGTCCCATCCGTCTTGAGGTCTCTTCTCTTTTAGTATTCCTGACCATGGGATCACCCCCAGTATTTCCCTGAGTTTATTGAAATCAGCTCTCCTAAAGTCAAGAATGCATGTCTGACTATGCCTGGCTTCTCCTTTCCATTGTATAACAAACTCCAGGAGAACATGATCACTCTCACCTAAGGATCCCACCACTTGCACCCCATTAACCAGGTCATCCCTGTTGGTTAGGATCAGATCTAAAATAGCTGACCCCCCTTGTTGCCTCTTCCACCTTTTGGACAATGAAATTGTCTTCCAGGCAAATAAGGAATTTGCTAGACCTTGAAGTTTTGGTTGTGGTCTCTTCCAACTCAATGATACTGTGATTCTAACTCATAAAACTACATGTTGCAGAATTCTGCAAGACTGAGCCACAGGAGTTAAATTGATATCAAAGTGCTGTAATTGTCTTGCGTGAAGGAGACCTTAATTTGCATTGTGCCATTCCAATAACAAGTCCAACTGGACTTCGAAACAACTGTCTATGCAAGATCACAGGCAGAGGGCTGCACTAAGTTATCCAGAGGGTTTATTCTGACTCTGTCATTCTTTGATTCCACCAAAGGTTTAGGGCTAGAATTCTTTTAATGCCTTATACTTACTTAAGTGTATAGAAGCGGTAGGATATTTTTGTCCAATGCAGAACACCTGACTTCTGTTCAACATTGCAGAAGTAGAACTGCATGCATTATGGCTTGCTTAGAGATGTGGACAGAGATCCCCATGTGATTTGGGTGCTCACGTGGGTGTGTAGTTGGAAGCAGATCACTGCTGGCATTCAACACAAGGGTTGCATAGCATATTTAATGTGTCATTCCACATGCAAAAACTGACACTGCACAATCCCTATGGAGAATCTTGGCCACATCCAAATCCAAGTCATGGCTTGTGTGTTTATAAAAAAGGTTTTCTTGTTTTGACATGTGATCTACCAAGAGACTTTAGAAGAGAAAAAGTGACCGGGTAATTAAATAACTTTCTTTTTTAAAAATTAACTAAAAAGTTCTGTGATGGGCCTTGCTTGTTCCTAGTCCCCTTGAAAATGGGTGTAAGGATTTTATACCACTTGGTTAGAGCAGCAAGAATTGTTTTCACCCAAAAATGAAAGGAAGAGAATGTTCTTACCCAAGAAGAGTGGTTACTAAAACTATATGATATAATGGAAATGGATAAATTATCTAGCTTTCTTAAAGACAAAACACTAGAAGACTTCAATGAGGAATGGAATCTGGCAATAGAATTTTGGGAGATGAAATGGGGACCTCCAAATAGCAGCTATTGGGATGAAGAATGGACTTTACAAAAAAAGTATAGATGTTCTTATTTGTATAGATTAAGCATACACTGTATTAATAACAACAATAATAATCATTGACAAGTTAACCATCAGGGGAATGTTCAGATTTAAGATAAGATTAACAAGGAAATATGATACAGCATGTTACAAAAGATTAACTAATAATTATAAATTACTGATTGAATGGTGCTTAAACAATATAGTAAGATAGTCAATGGAAATAGAGATATATCTGAAGGCAACTCTGATTGGGAGGAAGTCTGGGTGGATGGGAAAGTAAGGAGAAGATGAAGAAATGATTGAAAGGAAGGTTGTGAGGTATAAAAAGGAGAAGCAGAAGGGAAATGGAAGAGGAACAGGAAAGATAAGGAAGAGAAGATGGGTGAACTTAAGTTGGGACATAGGAGATTATCAGACAGGAACAAAAAAAGTGTTCCTGTCCCACAATCTCCACTTCCTCCCCTGTCCCTTCCCAGTCCCACCACAATCACCCTCCCCACCGCTCTTACCTCCTCTCCGGTCGACAGGGCAGCCCTGGAGTGAAAGGAGGTCTAACGGAGCTCCGTTCACTTCCTGGATTGAAATCCCGCAGGTTCTCACAAGAAGATGCAAGTGCGGGAAATTCAAAAAGAAAAAGATCATGAAAAAAATGACAGCAAGCACAAAAACACACTTTAAAAGGTAGAAGTAACCTGGGGAGGGTCATAAAAAGTGTGTCACTTACCTGGATATCCCAATCTCACACAGTAGTGTTCTGGCAGGGATCTCCCATTGATACTGGGATCTCACCAGCATAACGGGACACTTGTCGCACACAGGCAAATCCGGAACACAAACGGAACGGGAGATCTATTGACGGCTTCTCACATCAATAAAAAGCAGCACCAGTGGAACAGCAGCATAACAGGTGCATAACAAGGGGGGAATGACATCGTCTGATAAGGGACCCCTTTTGCGATCTCCTGGCATTGCTGTAATGCTACTTTTGATGCATCTGATAATCTCCATATATAAGAAGGAATGATGGAATATATTATGTTATATTTTATGTTATGCTATATTTTATAAATTACTAGCTTTCTTGTTTGGATATTCAATTTGTTTAAAGTATCTGAGGTGATCTGATTGAGTTTGATGCGTGTATGTGTATAAATTTTTCAATTTCTTTTTGTATAAAAATTATATTAAAAAAAGAAAATGGGTGTAAGGCAGCATTCTGCATTTTAAGGAAAGGTCCATGTTCAAATAGGGCTAGGAGTTTAGGACTGAAATGGACAAGTGTGTCCTACACGTCTACACCAAATAAACAAATGCACTAGCAACTCTGTGGTTTCAAGGAGAAACCACAGGCGCTTAAGGGGAAGGCATTCCACAATCAGAGTTACCACCACATATTGTAGAAGGCCCTGTTCCACAACCTGTAAACCACACAACCTGTTGTGGGTCCCCCAAAACTAGCCCACTTTCCAGGTGTGATGGAGAATGTGTAAATCTAACTGCTGTTATTGGAGGCAGATTCCACTATCAGTCCATAGAATCATAAAAGCTGGAAGAGACTACAAGGGCCATCTAGTCCAACCCCCTTACTGTGCAGAAATAACCAATCAAAGCACACCCGACAGATGGCCATCCAGCCTCTGTTTAAAAACCTCCAAAGGGGACTCCATCACACTCCCAGGCAGTGCGTTCCACTTCCGAACAGCTCTTACTGCCAGGAAGTTTTACCTAATGCTTAGGTGGAATCTCTTTTCTTGTAGTTTCTTGTAGTCCAGTACTAGGAGAGGGGTACTATCTTTTCATGCATGTCAGACCGCAAAGCCATAGGCCAGATCACTAGCAAGGTGTTAGAGAGCAGTACATCTGCTATGAGTCCATCACGCTACCCTCAGTCCCTGTGGAAAATACTGCCCCATTGTCAGTGTTGAAGGCCAGGGAACTGCTCAGCCCTATTGTCTTCTGTGTATGGAAATGGTGGAAGAGGCAGATGTCCTCTTGGCTTTTGCCTCAAGCAGCAGAATAGCTTTGGCTGATCCTGTTCCCTGTAATTCCTAGCACAAGATTTGCCTTATCCAGTGGCAGCTGGTGTACCTCTTATGGGTTCTGTGGAGACAATTATCTCTCTCTCTGGCTTTTCTTCACAAACAAAGATTCAGGCAGGACTCATCCCGCACTTTCTGCAAGCGCACTGATGACTGAAAAGGCCAATCCGAGATCCTGAACTGCCTGCATGCAGGGTTGGTCATGATTAAAAATCAAGGAAATATGACGCTCAACTCTCCCCGCGGTACCTCAACAGTACCAGCAGGGGCGAGCATCATCCGAAACTGACGCTTTGCAGCACAGCAGCCTCGCAAGCTGACGAGCATGCTTGTGTTATTTTTCAGCGCCTGAAAAAGTCCTTAGCTGGTTGACCTAACAGGGTTGGACGAACACCATCTGCCCGGGTTTGGGATTAGAGTTTTCCTTCTCCTAGGACAGTTGCCATAAGGCTAGAGAGCCCATCCTGCCCTTTGATGCTCTTTTGACCTGTCTGGCATGGGAGACCCTACTGGTGGCTATTATGCCACTGCCAGCATAGCTCAAAACATCATTAGGGTACGCAAACCTCTCTCCCACGACAAGGGGGCGTCAATGGAGAGGGAGCCAATTATAATTGAATATTATGAACACAGTCACAATTTAAGTCATTCATCCACACAGTGTGTGTGTGTGTGTATCAACAACACATCAAATCACTGTTGGACCCCCATATCTGTGGGGGTTTGGTTCCCAGACTTAGCATGGACAAATTAACTGTGGATAATAGCAAAACCTATTAAAATTAATGACTTTCATTAAAAATGTACCATAGAATTGCATTGGAAGACCTAGAAGATGACTAGAGAGGATGCCTCTCTAGGCATTTTCTAATGCAACTTTATGGTATGAGACCTTTTTTGTGTCCCGTGAATAACTGAAACTGAAAATATTGATTCCATGGATACAGGGGGTCTGACTGTATATATTTATTTATTTAGAGTATTATACCCCACTCTTCAGCCACAAAGGCTCTCAAAAGTGGCTTACAAATGGTTAATTTAACAGTTCCCTGACCTCAGGCAGTATTATACAGTAGTAAACTGAAAACATATCCAATGTCCCAAAAGTTCCATGCATCTAATGAAGTGCCAGTGTATGACTTGATTGTAAAAATGTTCTGTATGTACTGCTCTGTAGTACAGCATGCAACTTTGGAGACAAATCTTAAAGCCCTAAATAAATGATACAACATGGGTCAAATCCACAACAGAAATTCCACAGTAAAGAATTTACTCTTTTGTCTTCTTCTCCCAAATACAAACTTTAAAATCCAGCTATTCATTTAAAATTTAATTTATACCCCACCTTTCTCCCAAGCTGGGATCCAAGGTGGCATACAGCATTTTAAAAGCACAATACAATTTTAAAACTCTTAATGCAAACAATAAAACACAATTTAACCGAATTAAACTGAATTGAACTAAATTGCTTTATTTTAAAAAGCACGCATTAAAAACAGCATTAAAAACAAGTTAACAAGTTAAAAACATGCTTTAAAACATAATAAAACTCAATAAGCTAAAGACCAAAAAGCTTCCTTAAATAAAAAGGTCTTTTTATTCTGCCAGCAGAAAGGAGATTATCAGATGTGTTAGAAGTGGTGTTACATGAATGCTAGGAGATCGCAAAAGGGCTCCCTTTTCATACGACATCCCCCCCCCTCATTATGCACCCGTTCTGCTGCCGTTCTGCTGGCACTGCTTTTTATTGACAAGAGAAACTGTCAATAGATCCTCCATTCTGTTTCTGTCATGGATGTTCCTCTGAGTGAAAAGGTGCCCAGTTATGTTGGTGAGATCCCAGCGTCAATGGGAGGTCCCTGCCAGAACACTTCCAGGTGAGATCGGGACATCCAGGTAAGCTACCCTCTGTTCTGTACCCTCCCCAAGTTACTTGTAATGTTTTTAGTGTATTTAGGTGCTTGCTGTCACTTTTGTGTGTGTATTCTTGTTTTTACTTTTGAATTTCCTGCGCTTGCATCTTTTCGCGAGAATCTGTGGGACTTTGATCCAGGAAGTGAACGGAGCTCTGGTAGAGCTCCATTCACTCTTGGACTGACCTACTGATGGGAGAGGAGGTAAGTGTGATGGGAAGGGTGATTGTGGTGGGTCAAAGACGGGATGGGATGGGAGAGGAGATTGTGGGATAGGAACACTTTTTTTGTTCCCTTTGATAATCTCCAAAGACACCAGGGAGGGGGCCAACCGGGCCTCCCAGGGAAGGGAGTTCCACATCTTAGGAGCAGCCAGTGAGAAGGCTCTCTCTAGTGTCCTCACCAGATGTGCCTGGGGTGGTGGTTGGGGCAAGAGAAAGCCTTCCCTTGCAGATCTTAGAACACAGGAAGGTTCATATGGGGAGATACGGTTTTTCAAATAGTCTAGACCCAAGCCATGTAGGGCTTTAAAATCATAGCCAGTTTTGTGCTACCTTATTCCAAGTGAAGTGGACCCAATCCTTATTCTGTGTTACCTGCAGCTTCTGTCCACCTGTGGCTCCCCGTCTCTTTCTGAACTCAGCTGGTAAGAACCACCCCACGTTTACAGTTTCTCCACTCATTGGCCAAACCACTATTTTTTTAATTTAATTTTTTATTTATTTATTTATTTATTTATACCCCGCTCTTCAGCCTCAAGGCTATCAGAGCGGCTTACAAATTGTTTTTCAAGCAATAGCTATTTACACATCTACACTGCATTAAACAATTTCCAATGTGAGTTAGCTAATTGCCCCCCACAAGCTGGGTACACTAATACACAGGGGTAACATTGGGCCCATCTGCACAAGTGGGGGGAGGAATACCTTGTAATAATGGCATTTCACAGCAGCAGCAGCAACATGTCTTAATGGTGTTTGGGGCCTCAGAAGCCCCCATAAGCCTCACATTCCAGATGGCGACCACGAGTGATTTACTCACATTAGTTCTTTGCCGCTACTGACTTTTTTTTAAAATCATCTAAGGTGTGCTCGAGTGATATAGCAATTTTCTGATTTAACAGGAAAGAAAAAAAAAAAAACCACCACCCCATTTTAACACCTTAGCAATCGCTCGCTAAGGCGAAAATCCAACATGGTGGCACTTGCCCTGTTAGCAAACCCCACCCCTGCTCTTGCTTGCCCAATCAGCTTCTCACTTCCCTTGTCCTTCGCTTGTCCTAATGAGCAGGAATGTGTCCCTGTTCACTGTTTTTTAAAAACTATGGGAAAAGCCATGAAGGCTTTTACCGCGTTGTTTTTGCCGTTTTGGGCCACCCTCCTTCATACAATCCTAGTATCGATTGGTGCATAATCCCATTTAGACAGGTAGGATTCCCAGCAAACTCGATGGGGTTTTGTCCTTTACCCTGACTCGCTGACTGTTGATTTTTGTATTTGTTTATTTATGTGATTTTAAGTTTAGGTGGATTTTAATTTGATACTAGTTTAATATCTTTTTATGGGGGAGGGTGGGGTGGGTGGGGTTTAGGAATTTAATCTGTATTGTTGTATTTTAACTGTTGTAAGCCGCCCCAATTGTTTTTAACAGAGGGGCAGGGTAAAAATAATAATAATAATAATTATTATTATTATTACCATTTAGACAGGCCCACTGCCTCTTCCAATGTCAGTGGAGCAGTTGATCCACTTTGGGTTTTTCTGTGAACTTTAAAGAACCTACACAAGATGATGTGTCTATTTAATGGTTTTTATAACTTATGTAGTATTCCTTTTTCTTCCAGTTGCATCTGGTTTTTAAGCTGCCTTGGGTCCCTAGATGTGCCTGCTCGAGAATTAAGGTCTGCTGGGGGGGGGGGCTCTCCTGTGTCCCACCGGTAAGATCAATACACTATGTCAGGACATGGGGCAGGGCCTTCTCACCCCAACTCTGGAATGCCCTCCCTGTGAAGGCCCAACTGGCACCAACACTCATGTCACTTAAAACTTGGCTGTTCACCTAAGCATTTGGGCCTCATTAATTCATCCCAACTATGATGGTACATAGTTTTTAAAACTTTTAAATCTTTTAAATCTGTTTTTAACCTATTATTCTTGCTTAATATGTTTTGGCTTATTTAATTATTTTATTGTTGTAAGCTATTTAACTTGTTTTAATGTTATGTGTAGGCTGCCCTGAGATCTTTGATTTAGAGTGGGGTATAAATATTTTGATGATGATGATGATAGAAATGCAGACTATAAATAAATAAATAAATTACTAGTATAGCTGTACCCAGCATAATATACACTGTTATGTACTCTGCTGGGGTTTCAAGCAGTGGTTGCAGCATGGCGCTTGGAGTGGCAGTGTTCCTTTCACACAGTTCAGCTGCATGGTATCATTTTAGAGGAAAATATTGCATTGTTTTACACGTAGGTGGTGAGTGGCTGGGGGAGTGAGAGGAGGGAGGGGCCCTTGTGAGGCTGGGGGTGTAGATGCAGATTGAGTGGCAGGAGTAGATTGGTAGGTGGGAAGGGAATTTGCATGTGGGTGGTGATTGGATGAGGGAGTGAGGGGAAGGAGGGGATTGTTTGGGCAAGTGGCCAATCAGAACACAGGGAAAGGAAACTTACCCAAGCGTTTTATATATATACTAACTGTACCTGGCATAACATATGCCGGTAAAAAACTCCTCCCAAAATGCCCAGTAGACCTCATGGCAAGGTAGGCTGGTGAATTTTTAAATTCCTCTTCCCCCTTCTCAGTGTTCCACACTGTTCCCGGAATTATTGAGGGTGACTCTTTCTGTTGCCCTGCTGCTGTCATTGCCAGTTGACTGTTTGGGTCCCAATCTGGGCCACAGATTGAATGGCAGGAGTGGATTGTGAGGTGGAGAGGGAATTTACATACGGGTGGTAATTGGTTGGGTGTGTTTCCTGAGCAGCGAATCAGCACACTGTGAAAGGCAACATACCCAAGAGAATTAGATAGATAGATAGATTCCACAGGGAATTTCAGAACCTTGGATAGCTCCTTTAAAGTTCAGACTAAAATCTAGCACAGATTCCCTGTGCACATTCTCGACAGAGAAAGAGATGTGAGAAGACATGCTTTCAGCTTCACATATTCTCCTGGAGCATAGATTTTGAGATTCACAGAACAATTAGAACATAGGCTTTTGTCCCTATGAAGCAAACATTATCACCTTAATAACTCCTCTTTGAACAAAAGCCCTGTTCTTCATGAAAGCTCCGGATGGCATTGAAGATCCATCATTTTGGCTGCCTGAGTCAAAGTGCCCGTCAACCAATCACCACCCCAATTAAAAGTGATTTTGCCATCTGGTTATAACCCTGGCAGGCACTATGGGGTCACTGCCCAAAGCTGTTCTGAGAGATCAGCTCCCTCACCAGGACGATTTTATTATCATCAGATCCATTTGTACATCCTCACTTCTTGGAGCTATTCTTGGAATCTGCGCATCTAAATCATAATGTGACAGCCATCCCCCCCCCCACTTAAAAGAACAAGTCATGGCCTTTATCTGCTGTGCACAATGAAATCTGCATTTCAGACCGCAAGAGAAGAGATGAGATAATTGCTCCGTCAGAGTTATTTCTCCTTCGACTGTCACCTGGCAGCAGTCTCTCTCTCTCTCTCTCTCTCTCTCTCTATCAGGCTGTAAAAAAAGAAGATATAGAAAAGGGAGGACTATTTCATCAGCTCTGGCGAGGTGCCAACTCCGGCCTCAGGCTGCTCTGCCTCTTCTCCATTTCCATCCCAGCTCTTCATTATCAAAAGTGCCCATTCACTTCTGAAACTGGTGGCTGAGTTGTCTATGTTTTCCTCTTCCCTCCCCTTCCTTCCATCTTTTATGTCTTGCCTCTAAGCTTAGGCACAAGCTTGCATGTCAAGCCTTTAAGCTGCTGCTCCAGAGAGCAGGGAGATTTTCAGACGGGGACAAAATTATTCTCCCGACCCCCTCCCAACCCCAGCCCGGCACAATAACAAACAGTTTTGCACCTACCTTGATTGCGCAGCTCTCCCTCCGCAGCCCAGGAATGAATGCAGCTTTCCGGAGCTGCATTCACTTCCTGGGTTCAAATCCCAGGCTGTTCTTGCGAGAGGACAAGCATGCAGGAAATTCAAAAATAAAAAGGCAAATACAAGTTTTAAAATGACAGCAAGCACAAAAACACACTTTAAAAATGCCAAGTAACCTGGGGAAGGTACCAAAAAAAAAGGGTGTTACTTATCTGGATGTCCCAATTGCACATGGAAGTGTTCTGGAACAGACCTCCCACCAACGCTGGCATCATGGCAGCATAACAGCACCTTTTCACTCGCCCGTCATTCCATTACAGAAACGGAATGAGTGATCTATTGATGGCTTAGCCCATCAATAAATAGAAATGATGGTGGAACGGGACCAGCACGGGAGCGTGATGACTCAAAGACTATGTCGTCTGAAAGGAAAGCCCTTTTGTGATCTCCTGGTGTCATTGTCATGTCATATTTACAGCTTCTGATGATCTCCTAGAACATGAACTAATGGGTTCAAATTACAAGAGAAGAGATTCCACCTAAATATTAGGAAGAACTTCTTGACTATAAGAGTTCATAGAATCATAGAGTTAGAAGAGATAATAATAATAATAATAATAATAATAATAAATTTTTATTTTTAACCCGCCCCTCTGCTCGGCAACTGGGGTGGCGTACAGCAAGATTAAAACAACATCAAGTTAAAACAATCCTTCCCCATCCTAACCCTCCCACACCTTAAAACTAAATTAAACAAATGGAGAATTAAAACAAAGATAAAATACAATAAATAAATAAATAAATAAATAAATAATGGCAACGACGGCAAGGGGGTGGGTAAGCAATCAGCTCCACTTGGACTGGGAAGTTATTCCGGGAAGGGCTGCCGGAAGAGATTCATCTTTAGTGCTTTCTTGAAGCTATCAAGAGTAATAAGACGGATCTCGTCCGGCAGGCCATTCCAAAGTCTAGGAGCCATAGAAGAGAAGACCCTCTGGGAGGTCTGCGACAGCCTAGTTTTCATAGGCTGCAGCAGGTTCCTCCCAGAGGACCGAATTGCGTGGGGGGGATCATATGGGATGAGGCGGTCCCTGAGATAAGATGGACCCAAGCCATGTAGGGCTTTAAAGGTTAAAACCAACACCTTGTAAAACCAACAAAGACCACAAGGGCCATCCAGTCCAACCCCTTGCCATGCAAGAATACACACACAAAGCATTCCCAACAGATGGCCACCCAACCTCTACTTAAAAACCTCCAAAGGAGGAGACTCCACCACACTCCCAGGCAGTGCATTCCACTTCCAAACAGCTCTTACTGTCAAGAAGTTCTCCTAATATTAAGGGGAATCTCTTTTCCTGTAGTTTGAGTCCATTGCTCCATGTCCTAGTCTCTGGAGCAGCAGAAAACAAGCTTACTCCATCCTCAGTATGACATCCCTTCAAATATTTAAACATGGCTATCATGTCACCTCTTAACCTTCTCTTCTCCAGGCAAAACACATCCAGCTCCCTAATCCCCTCTCATAGGGCATGGCTTCCAGACCTTTCACCTCTGGATCCCTCCCAGCTTGTCCATATCCTTCTTGAATTGTGGTGCCTAGAACTGGACACAGTATTCCAGGTGAGGCCTGACCAAAGCAGAATAGAGTGGCACTATTACTATTACTATTATTATTGCCCTTGTTTGACAGTGGGACAGACTGCCTTAGAGGGTGGTGGACTCTCCATCTTGGGGGGTCTTTAAAGCAAGGTTGGACGGGCATCTCACAGGAGTGCTTTAGTTGTGTATTCCTACATGGCAGGGGGTTGGACTAGATGGCTCTTGTGGTTTCCTCCTACTTTAAGAGTATACAATTCTATGATTCTGTGACTATGTTGCTTTTATTGATGGTATCTATAAGTAAGCTTTTTTTAATGTTAAAATACTTTGGCCCAGATTCTACATAGGGATTTTGTAGCTTAAAATGCCACATGCAGAGTTACACATTGATTGTGCTATATAACCCTCATGTTGAATGGCAACATTACATAACTGGACCGAGACATCAAATGTGCAGCCAAATGCACAACTAAACAATTACGTGTAATTAGCATCCATGCAGTGATGGCACTAGTGGGGTGCGGAGTGGCCGAACCACACCAGGTGACACCATTGGGGGGGAGGGGTGACGCCACAGTCTATGCATATCCATGCACAGTGCACACTTGCCTGCACAAAGGCACTACATTCACAACTCCATTCCCACAACCTTGAACTGAAGGCAGATGCTCTGCATCAGACAAAAAATGTCCAAAATGTTACTGTGGAGTAATGTGTGCATGTGTTAAGATACCAACAGGATTCCGGCCTTTATGAAATAAAGAAATAAAATACACAGGGAGGATTTTTCATTTTGTTCATTGAAGATTCCCCCAAATGGGCTCTTTTGTGCTACTGAAAATTTGACTTTTAAAGTCATTTTAGCAAAACTTAGAAATGCCTTCCAATATTTGATAGAACAAACTACTTCAGAATGGCTATCATTGTCATTGTCATCATCATCATCATCATCATCATCATCATCATTGTCATCAGCATGGCTTGGAAATGTTACTTTTTGACTGCTCCTCCCAGAATCCCAACAGCCAATAAGGCCAATCGTCATGTTAGCTGGGGGTACTGAGCACTGTAATCCAAAAAATAACTTTTCCACAAGCTGACCCAGACACAGTTTTTTTCCAGGTGAAATGGCATTTCTTAGAATGACCAGCCGAAAACAGAAAAGTCACTTTTCCTAGCAATGAAGATTTAATGCAGTGGTTCTTAACCTATGGCTTGTGGACTCCCAGGGGTCCGCAGTGTCCTCACAGGGAGTCTGCAAAGGCTTGAAGGTTGCTTGGCCCACCTCCTGCCAACAGTAGAGTGGCCAACTGACAGGATCCAAGGCAACAGCTGGCTGGCTGGCTTGGCCTGCACATTGCTATTCAAGCTGCTTCAGACATAAACTTCCAGGAAGAAGCAGGAAAAAAGTCTTCCCTCCACCTCCAGTGCCTCTGAGGGAAGGATTAATGGATGGTGTAATGGTGTTGTTGTTGTTGTTGTTTTGAACCTTGAGTTAAGTCTTGGACGTCTGTGATAACAAATGATATTTAAAGGGGATCCCTGGTAAAGAAAAGGTTAAGAGCCACTGAATTAACATATTAGACAAGCTGTTCCCCCCCCCCATTTATGGGGGATCAGTACCCGTGGTTTCAATTACCCACATTTGGGGGGGGGAGACTCTCTAGGCATCTAGTGGACCATAGAGTTGTGCTGAAGGTGGTCTCTCTAGGCATTGGGAGGTCCTCCAGTGCAACTCTATGACTGGAAGTCAATCATAGAGTCACATCAGATGCCTAGAGAGGCATCCTCTCTAGGCATTGTCTTGGTCCTCCAGCATGATTCTATGGTATTCTATGGTGGTTCGCTATTATATGCAGTTCCACGTATCTGCGGTAAGTCTGGGAATGTAGCCCCCATAGATATGGGGAGGGGGTGACCTGTACTGAGCAAATGTTTGAACAGATGTGAAAGTGCATGATTACAATGTACAATGCAATCTGAATGTGTGATACAGTATGTGTAATGTCCATCTGCTTCTGCAACTGTCATGCCCTGCTTCCAGAACAGGGATATGGACTCTGACTCGGAGACTGAAGCAGTGGACATGCCAGGACCTGCTGAACCAGAGCAGGAGGATGTTCTGGAACCACGAGCCTCAGAGACAGACAATAGTGCAGTACCAACTTTGGCAGAGGGTCCTGCCCCTTCAGATATAGAGGACAACTTACTTATACCCACCTTCTCAGCACAGAGACAACAAAAGGAGGGCTTGAGACAGTCTCTGCATATTTATAGCAAGCAGTGATTAGCCCTGACCTCTAAGCATTGTCGGAGATTATCTGACCTACCTGGTGACCCGTTGTGTTCCTGCTTGCTATATTTGACCCGGATTGTGTTTGTTACTCTGAACTCTGTTTGCCTGACTTGGATTCTTCTGGACTACCCTGAACTCTGTTTGCCGGACCTGGATCTTGTATATTGGACTTTGCTTGTGGACTTGTGTTTTGCTTGCCAGTAAAGTAAGTGTCTGACTTCACACTGCCTTGATTCCTTTGCTTGTAATTAGCTTGACTGTGCTGTGCCTCAGTTCTCAGCTGTGTAGTAATCAGCCTTTGGCTGGTTGCCCAGACATAATTTGGACAGCAAACTTCAATGAATATGGACGTTACACCATGGTCCAAGAAATACAACCACATGCATAAGGGAACTTACACATGTCTGAGTCACTAATAGGATGCCAGCCACCATTTTCTAAAATAAAGCCTCCAGGCATTGCACAGCTATTAAAATACACAAGTGTTGAAAATAAAAACAATGAGAACAATATATATCCATAATATAAAGCTACCTCTCCTTCTCAATAATAACCAATCAAAATGATCATCATTAGGCATAATACTGATGTTTAAATATCAGCCTGTCATATCCAGTCCAAACCTGGGAGTAGAGGAACATCAGAGATTTTCACACTACAGTACACTGTTATAGTGTTACTATTCCACTTTAACTGCTCTGGCTTCCTCCTGTGGAATTCTGGGGTTTGTAGTTTAGTGAGGCCTAAGAGCTCTCTGGCAGAGAGATCTAAATGCTCCTTCCTAAACTGCAAATCCCAGGATTCCACAGGAGGCAGCCAGAGCAAATAAAGTGGAATAGTAACACTATAACAGTGTAGTGTGAAAATCTCCATCATCTTAGATTAATGCCAAGAGAATGATTATAGCTATGGAGAGTATTTCAGAGAAAATGAGATTGTAGCATGTATTTAGTCTGCTTGTAATAAAACATCATCCAAAAGTTAAACATTGAACATTTATTTGCAAATGGATATTTCTTTTCCCTAATAGGAAGCCTTGGAATGTTGATACAACTGGTGGCTTCCATCTCAGTGGTGGATGTGTGAATCCAATCCAGTTTTTAGCCTGAACTTCCTAAGGTCATGAACTTCAGGTGCTGAACCTAATTGTGGGGGACAGGGCAGGCTCAGGTTCAGTACCTTGGATAGATCCTATAAAGTTTGGGTTGAAACCCAGAGCGGATTCACCACCTCGCTAAAATGACAGCCACCAGCCTCCTCGATGATACCCTCTCTAGTAAGTGGGTGCTGGAGAAAACCTATTCTGAAGAAGAACAGCTCCTTAAGGAGGCCTATGCAGAAAAATCTCCATTATCCAAATGCACATTAACACTCTCCAGCTGTTTGACCTCCATCCCTAATGGTTTGGGGAGGAAAGTTAATTAGTGGGGGAGAGTTGTATCTTTCAGCTTAATTTTTCCAACAGCCTTGCTCATAAAAGGTAGAAGAGGGGATGGAGGAATCCAGGCCATATTAAAGGAAGTGAGCAATTAAAGTTACACGAATAGTGAGTCCAGGGCTGCACTGCAGCTGATGTCTATCATGTCGAAGAACAGCTAAACACAGAAGCAATGAAAAGATGGTTACCATGGAGGAGGAGGGCTGACTAGCAATAAAGACAAATAACTTCCTATGCAGAGGAGATAAGTGATGAACCATAGAATCATAGAATAATAGAATCATATAGCTGGAAGAGACCACAAGGGCCATCCAGTCCAACCACCTGTCATGCAGGAATACCCAATCAAAGCATCCCCAACAGATGGCCATCCAGCCTCTGTTTAAAGACCTCCAAGGAAGGAGACCCCACCATGCTCTGAGGGAGTGTGTTCCACTGCCAAACAGCTCTTACTGTCAGAAAATTCGTCCTAATGTTGAGGTGGAATCTCTGGGGAATCCATGGGGGAGGGGATAAGATCCAGCACTACTGGAACAAAATCAGAAGGAATGGCCCTTAGGAAGATCCTGAGACATTGGAGATTATCAGACAGAAACGAAAAAAGCATTCCTTATCCCACAATTCCTCTCTTGCCCCTCTCCCATCCCTGTCCTTGCACAATAAGTAAGTTTCAGACCTACCTTTGGAGCATCTTCAGGGCAGCCCAGGAGTGAATGGAGCTCTAACAGAGCTCCTTTCACTTCCTGGAGTGAAATCCCAGCCGTTCTCGCGAGAAGACAAGAACGTGGGAAATTCAAACTTTAAAAGAAAAAAAAAACATAAAAAAGTGACAGCAAGCATAAAAATACACTTTAAAAGTTCCAAGTAAACCGGGGAAGTTTTTAAAAAGTGTGACACTTACCTGGATGTCCCAACCGCACCAGGAAGTATTCTGGCAGGGACTTCCCATTGATGATGGGATCTCGCCAGCAGAACGGAGCACCTTTTCAGATGCACAAACATGTGTTACAGAAAAATAATGGGGGATCTATTGATGGCTTTTCCCATCAATAAAAAGCAGCGTTGGTGGAATGGCAACAGAACAGGTACACTATGAGAGGGAAATGACATTGTCTAAAAAGGAAGCCCTTCAGAGACCTCCTGGTGTTGTGATATTTAACACATCTGATAATCTCCATTATCTCCCACCTCTCTCCTGCCCTGTGGAGAATTCAAAGCCACTCTTCCTCAGAAGGAAGGTGTCCAGAGAAGAATGACCAAGACACTCAAAGTCCTGGAAACCCAGCCTTAAGGAGAACAACTTACGGAGCTGGGGATGTTTAGCTTGGAGAAGAGAAAACTGAGAAGTGACGTGATAGCTATCTTTAAACGTCTGATGGGATGGGATGTAGAAGATGGAGTAAGTTTGTTTTCTGCTACTCCAGGGACAAGAACCCAAACCAATGGATTCAAATTACAGGTCACACACCCCTTATCCACCGGGGATGTATTCCTGGACTTACCATGGATAATTGAAACAGCCAATAATAGCAAACCCTATTAAAGTAAAGGACTTTCCGTGCAAACATACCATAGAGCAGCATTGGAGGACCAAGAAGATGCCTAGAGAGGAAGCTTCTCTAGACATTTTCCAGTATGACTCTATGGTATATGTCTCTATTTTTTGTTCATGGATAACTGAAACCATGGATATTGGTTCCATGGATGTTGGGGCAACCTGTACAGGAAAAGGGATTCCACCTGAACATTAAGAATAACATTTTTTTTCTTTTACTGTAAGAGCTGTTCATCAATGGAATAGACTGCCTTGTAGTGTGGTGGAGTCTCCTTCTTTGGAGGTTTGTTAAACAGAGGCTGGACGGCCATCTGTCAGCAACCGTGAGGGTTGCTATCACATCAAAATGGTGGGTCATGGAGGGGCTTTTGCCATTGCAAAGGCAGGACGAGAATACCAAGCTCCACAATGACCAAATATCAAATGACCAGAATAAACAAACCAGCCAATGATATATAGGTCTCCCCCTCCCCCCATATCCGCAGGAGATACATTCCCAGACTGACCATTTATAAGTGAAACTATTGATAATAGCAAACACTATTTTGAAAAAGGACTTCTGGTATAAACACACCATAGAGTTGCATTGGAGGATCTAGCAATTCCTAGAGAGGACACCTCTGTAGGCATTTTCCAGCAAGACGCTATGATATGTGTCCCTATATTTTCAGCTGTGGCAAACTGAAATTGCAGATGTTGGTTCCGCGGATACAGGGGGCAACCTGTAATAACGTTTCCAAACGCTGAGCCAGACACATATTTTTTTAAGTGAAATGGTACTTCTCATAATGAGCTGGAAGCATAAAACTAACTTTTCCAAGCAATTATGATTTAATGTAATAGACACCAGCTACTGAGAGCCTACATCAGTGGAGACAGAGTGAAACTTATGGAATTATATGCTGATTGAGCCTTAATGAATTGAAATACTGACGGATTAAGTACTTCCGGTACAAACATACCATAGAGTTGCATTGGAAGACCTAGCAATTCCTAGAGAGGACAGTTCTCTAGGCATTTTCCAGCACAACTCTATAGTATGTGTCCCTATTTTTTCAGCTGTGGATAACTGAAACCATGGATATTGGTTCCACGGATATGGGGGGACCTATACTTTGATGTACAGTGGAAGTCCCAAGAATCCATGGGATGGAGCCATGGCAGTTACAGCCCTATCAAGGTGTGTTAGCTGGGTAGTAGGGATACACCAGAGGCAATATAGTGTAGTAGTTTGAGTGTTGGACAAGGACTCTGGGAAACCAGGGTGACAACACCAACTCAGCCATGGAAACTACTGGGCAACCTTGAACAAACCACACTGTCTCAGCCTCAAAGGAAGGCCACTGCAGACCTCCTTTGAATGGTACAAACCCCCAAAGGAGGGCAGCAATCAAAAACCAAACAACCACCAAAATGCTATAGAAGCACATGCGAAATAAATTATATAATTACAAAATCATGAGACATAAAACCCAGGCCACAAAAACACTAAATGAAGATAAAAACACCGATGGAACACAAAATTACATAAACCGGTCTGAAAAGGAGAAATCTAGCAACAACAGCAAAATGCGTTCATCGTGTGTGGTGCAACATGCTGCAATGCTTAAAGTATCAAAAACAACAGTACTGTACTCAAAGTTGACACAACTAAACGTTGATGCTGTAAGGATGGAAGCAGAGTAAATGTCCTTTGAAGAAGGTTTGCCTAGGGTCACCATGATGTTGGAATTCACTTGAAGGCACAAAACACACAGGAATACACCCCAGGTTAGACACTGTGAAAAACAGGATGCTGGACTTGATCTATTTATGTTCAATTTCCTCTTGATGAGATTGATTGGTTATTTATTTGTTTATTTCTCATCCCACCATTCCCTCAATAGAGGACCCAAGTGGGCTCAGAATATAATTTAGATTGCATTTCCAGAAGGGAGGCTAGTTTCCGGTCTCACCAGGCCTGTAGCGACAGTGCTGGTCTCAAACCCAGGTAGAAGCATCCCTGGAAGAAATCCTTCAAAACCAGGCAAGATCCCTAAGTAGTTTATGCCCAGTTATGCCCTCTGTAATGGCTTACAGTCTTCAGTGCTGCCACTGCTCTGTTTCTGCACAAGAAGATGGCGTAAATCAATGCCCAACCAGTCTGAACTCTCTCTTATTTTTTAATAAGAACCAGAGCCCAGAGGAATGTCTCTGGGACATTTGGAGAGACCCCAGGAAAAAGGGGGAGGAGGGAGGTCAAAGGGACGCTGGAAAGGTGTGCAGAAGATGGCCAGCAAGCTAAAACAGGGACATCTTCTACATGCAGAGGGCATACTCTCCCTTTTAAAATGCCCCCGCTTCTTTCTCCTCCTGCCTCTTGTTCTCTGCTTACTTCAGTTGCTGTAAACTGAGTTCAGAATTGAAAAGCTGGTTGCACTCAATTAAATCTGCAAGAAGGAGAGGAGGGGGCAGAATCATGTCCTTCCCTGTAGGCTTGGGCAAAAGCAAACTGCTGCAGCCTCTCTTAGCTTGGGTGTTCTTCCTCATTAATAACTTTTGCCATCTTGACCACACTCTGACACTGCTTCACAATTAGATTTGTATCCCACCTTTCTTCCAATATGGGACTCAAAGCGACTTACAGCATCAGTTACAACAAAATGTAGCTCAAACAATATACAGTACAAAAGTTTTAAGAAGCCATTAAGGAAACAATCCAATGAAGCCATTTAAAACAGTTAAAACACTTTTAAAACATAGTAAAAGAGAGAGAGAGAGAGAGAACCCATTTCCCATTAAAAAGACACTTCTGATGCAATAAGTTAAGAACCAAAAGCCTTGACAAATACAAAGGTCTTTACCTACTGGCTGAAAAAGAGCAGAGAGGAGGTCAACGGAACTTCCTGAGGCAAAGAGTTCCAAAGCCTAGGCCTTATGGCTATTAATTAATTAACTAATTAATTATAATTACATCCTGGAAGAAAGAGAGCTGAGAGGAAGCCAACTGAACCTCCTGTGGCAAGAATCATAGAATTGTAGAGTTGAAAGTATGGCTGTTAGTTAATTAATTAATTATAGTTACCAGTTGACAGAAAGTGGCAAGAGACACACAATCAGTTGTACAATCAGTTGTACAATTCAGCAGAAAGGCGATGTAATGCAGGTACCACTGCTGCACTGTTGGGTGCTATGGTCAGTCCCCCAGATGTTTTATTCATTTATTTTGTTGTTGTTGTTAAAATGCAACTAAGTATCCATAGACGTGAAACCTTGTAAACAAATCCAGTAAAAAGAGAAAGGATAAGAAGCTTATTGCCCAAGGAAGTAAAACGGGAGTGCAGTCAGATCACTGCACCTTCCATTCTGCCTTACCACATGAAGTTGTTGTTCTTCAGTAGTTCTTCAGTTCTGGCCCCATGGGAGATAATTGTACAATTGTACCAGATTTTTCCTGATAGAAAAAAGACTTGCTTTTACAACCATCTCTCATGGAGGCAGAACTTGAAGAACTACTGAAGAACAACAATGTCATGTGGTAAGGTAGAACAGAAGGTGAAATAATCTGGCTGCACTCCCATTTTGCTTCCTCGGGTGATAATCCTCTAAAAGTCAATAAAACACACTTGCTAAAAGCCTTTTTACTCAGTTCCTAAAAACCTGTCACAACAGAAAAGTTTTCACTTGGCAATAGAAGGACATTAAGAAGGGAGGCATCCAAGCTTTCTTAGGGAGGGAGTTCTGAAACCTGGGAGAAGCCACCAAGAAGACCCTTCTGTGTGTCCTCACCAGACATATCTGGAAAAGTGGTGGAACCAAAACAAGGGCTATCCCCAAAGATCTTAGAGCCCCATCAGGATCACAAAGGAAGATACCATCCTTCAGAGAGCCTGGACCCAATCCAAAGAGGGCTTTATAAGTCACAACCAGGGGCCCTTTCACACCACAGCATAGAAGTGCTATGATTCCACTTTACCATGGTTCCATTTTACAAAATCCTTGGATTTGCAGTTTAGGGAAGGGTAACATATCTGCTAACAGTCCAGATTTGGCAGGGATAATCCTGATTAATCCTCTGTCATCCCACTTTTTCAGATACTTTTAAAATATCCCAGCTCTCTCTCCATCTCCTGCTTTTGCCCATTGTCCCCAAAATTGCTGCAAACTGAATTCAAAGTGCAAAAGTAGTCCAAACTCAATTAACTCAGTGAAAGGAGAGGAGAGGAGGGGTCAGAATCTTCCCTTTCCAAGTAGGCTCAGGCAAAAGCAAACTGCTGCAGCCTAGCCTAGCCTGTCTGTTCTTCTTCATTAATAACTTTTGCCATCTTGACCACACTCTGATGTTGTTTGGCCACACGTGACCCGGTTTTCCCCTGTGACATGTAGGAGAGTATGAGGTGAAAGGGGTTCGGGACCTTGTTGGCTAGATGTGAGTTTTTGCCCGTTCCATCACTGTAAACCAATTAAAATGGTCCAGCTTAACCTTAAGAAAATCTACCTTAAATTACTTTTTTTATTTGCCTTTGTAGTTGATCACATGCTGTTGTTGTTAACTGCCTTGGAGTGAACTTCAACTTATGGCGACCCCATGGATGAGACCTCTCCAAGACTCCCTGTCCTCCACCACTCAGCTCAGGTCTTGCAGGTTCAAGCCGGTGGCCTCTCTGATTGAGTCTCTCCATCTGGTGTGCAGTCTTCCTTCCTTTCTTCTTCCCTCCACCTTTCCTAGCATTATTGACTTTCCAGTGAGCCATGTCTTCTCATGATGTGAACAAAATACAACAGCCTCAATTTAGTCATCTTGGCTTCTAGTGAGAGTTCAGGTTTGATCTATTCTAAGGCCCATTTGTTTGTTTTTTTGGCTGTCCACAGTATCCTCAGCATTCTTCTCCGGCACCACATTTCAAATGAGTTGATTCTCTTTCTATCAGCTTTCTTCAGTATCCAGTTCTCACATCCACAGATTATGATGGGAAAGACGATGGCTTGAACAATCAGTGCTCAGTGTTACATCTTTGCATTATATGATCTTGTCTAGTTCTTTCGTAGCTGCCCTGCCCAGTCATAGTCTTTTTCTGATTTCCTGGCTGCAATCTCCACTCTGGTCTATAATTGATCCAAGGAATGGGAAGTCTTTCACTAGTTCAGTTTCCTCATCATCTATTTTAAATTTATGTAAATCCTCCATGGTCATTATTTTTGTTTTCTTAATGTTCAGCATTAAGCCTGCTTTAGCACTTTCTTCTTCGACTTTCTTCAGTATTTTTATTAGTTTATTTATTGAATTAGTCTATTGACCATTTCAAACCATTACAGAGATTAAAACAATGAAATTAAAACTACAAAGATTCAATTACAATAAAACCAA
Source organism: Gambelia wislizenii (assembly GCA_030847615.1). NCBI lineage: Eukaryota > Metazoa > Chordata > Lepidosauria > Squamata > Crotaphytidae > Gambelia > Gambelia wislizenii. Next base: position 492,912,943 of record JAUMIR010000001.1, on the reverse strand, counting down.
ATTACAGTTGTCCCTTCACATTCGCTGGGGTTTGGTTCCAGGACCCCCTGTGAATACCCAAATCCATGAATACTCAAGTCCCATTATATGCAATGGCATAGCAAAATGGTGTCTCTTATATAAGATGGCAAAATCAAGGTTTGCTTTTTGGATTATTATTATTTTAAGAATATTTTCAAGCCTTGAATACTTAAATCTGTGAATGCTGTTCGTGAAAATTCCCTCCATCCATGAATATGGCGGGACAACTGTACTAACACCTGACTTTCTTTAGTAGTTGCTCCAAGTCTGTGCTCTTTTCAGCTAGAACTGTGATGTCATCTGCATATCTTAGATCGTTAACGAAGGTTGCTCTCCTTGAGCAAGCAGGGATCACCAGCATTGAGGCCATGATATTGAGAACACAGCTGCGCTGGGCAGGGCACATTTCTAGGATGGAGGACCATCGCCTCCCAAAAATACTCTCTCTCTCTCTCTCTGGCTTTTCTTCGCAAACGAAGATTCAGGAAGGACTCATCCCACGCTTTCTGCAAGCGCGCTGATGACTAAAAAGGCCAATCCGAGATAAACAAGTCCGGTTGCAAAAAGCACAGCAGAAGGTCTCCTTGGGTGATGTTTTTGGGTTGTGATTCTTTCTACGTTGTCGTTTCTCTTCAAGACTTGTTCGTCGTGAGTTCTCAAATAAGGCTGCAGCATTGTGAATAGTGCGTCTCCATGCCTCCCGATGTGAGGCCAGGGCAGACCACTGTTGGTGATCAATTTGGCCGAGCCTGAGATGTTGTTTCAGGGAGTCTTTGTATCGCTTTTTGGGAGCGCCCCTCTTACGCTGACCCGTGGCGAGTTCACCGTAGAGTAGTATTTTTGGGACGCCTCCTGCTAGAGTTCTGTGCAGAACAACAGCTGACTATTACAAACACAATCTTTCAGCAGAAAGATAGCTTGAAGACAACCTGGATGCATCCCCAATCCAAACATTGGCACCTCATTGACTATGTTCTAGTCCGTCAGAGAGACATTCGTGATGTCCATCATACCCGAGTGATGCCCAGTGCAGAATGCCAAACAGATCATCGCCTCATCAGATGTAAACTAAATCTTCATCTTAAGTTCAAACCTAAGAGGGGTGGCATCTTAAAGAAGAGACTCCAAGTCAACAATCTTCAACAAGCTACCATGAGAGACAAGTTCCAGGCAAACCTACAAACAAAACTTGAAGACCATCCTACAGATCCTTCTCCTACAGTGCTTTGGCAACATATCAAAAACAGTATCCTCCAGTCTGCAGAAGAATCCCTCGGGTTCTCCCACAAGAAAAATCAAGACTGGTTTGATGAAAACAACCAAGAGATCCAGGAGCTGTTGGCAAGGAAGAGAGCTGCTCACCAGGCATACCTCGCCCAGCCAACCTGTCATGTAAAAAATGCAGCTTTCTGCCTCACAAAAATACTACTCTACGGTGAACTCGCCATGGGTCAGTGTAAGAGGGGCGCTCCAAAAAAGCGATACAAGGACTCCCTGAAACAACATCTCAGGCTCGGCCAAATTGATAACCAACAATGGTCTGACCTGGCTTCACATCAGGAGGCATGGAGACACATTAGCCACAATGCTGCAGCCTTATTTGAGAACTCATGCCGAACAAGTCTTGAAGAGAAACTACAACGCAGAAAGAATCACAACCCGGAAACATCACCCAAGGAGACCTTCTGCTGTGCTTTCTGCAACTGGACTTGTTTATCTCGGATTGGCCTTTTTAGTCATCAGAGTGCTTGCAGAAAGTGCAGGATGAGTCCTTTCTGAATCTTCGTTTGCAAAGAAAAGCCAGAGGGAGAGAGAGAGAGAGAGAATGTTCCTTCCTCTGATCTTCCCTCCTCCTCTCTCCAACTCTCAGAGGCTTACCATACTCCAAAGTAAAACAGAAGTGCAGCAGGAAGGTTCCATCTTCCGTGCTGCCTTACTGCATTATGTCCTCATTCTTCTGTTCCGGTCCCGTGGAATACTGAGGAAAAACCACATCTTTTTGCTAACTGGAAAAACCCATTAGCAAAAAGACACAGTTTTACCTCGGTCTCCCACAGGACAGGTGTCAGGCTCATCCCTGAATTCGGGGAATTGGAGTGGAATTCATGGATAACCCTGACATGAGGCCGTTTTCCTTGCCTGGGCCTCTGGAGTGTTGGAGAGAGGCCAGCCCGCCTTGTTGGCCTGGGAAAGTTTCTCCCCACAGCGGCTCAAGGTCAGGGCGTCCAGGTGCCAGCCGCCCTGAGAGGGAGGCATCTCTACTCCCTGAATGCTTTTCTCACGCCAAAGGGTTTATCTGAGGGTTTGCTCTTGCTGTTTTCAGTTTTGGCTTTGTCCTATGTTCCTGACACATGAATCCTTGTCAATAAAGCAATTTATTGATTGAATGTGAGCGTGTGTGCTTGGTACATCACAACAGGAATGGCAGAACACCAGAAGAACGATAATGTCATGCGGTAAGACAGCACGGAAAGCAGAACCTCCCAGCTGCTCTGCCGCTTTACTTCGGAGTGTGGTAGGCTTCTAAGCCTGCTCTTCCCATGATGCTTTCTGCATACAAGTTGAACAAATAGGGTGATAGAATGCAGCCTTACCTGACTCCCTTTCCGACTGGGAACCATTCTGTTTCTCCATATTCTGTTCTTGCCTCCCGTCCTGAGTTGGTCACATAGCCACTCTTTATACTCCTCCATCTCCAATACTTCCTGCAGTTAACCCCTCTCCAAGAGATGAATCACGCAAGGAAATGGAATGCCTAATTGCCCCATGTAAACCAAACACCACGTCTTGACTTCATTACCACAGAAGATAATCAAAGGGCCAGAGATCAGTGGTGTGCTGGAATCACAGCCTTCTCACTTGTGTTTACAATGGGAGCATATGGGAGTTGTGCAGTGGAATTAGGAGATTTCTTTCATCTGCCCTATTGTGTTGTTCTGACAGCTTCCTCTGACTGGTTTCATCTCAGGTGGACCTGGAACCTGTGCTGATGTGTTTCCCTTTCAGAGCTTGGGAAAAGGATTTTTTTTCCCCCTTCTGGACTATTTTTTTACAAAAAAAAATTTAAAAATATTTCTATTCCACTCTATATCTGAAGATCTCAGGAGGCTTACAATAAAATCAATTTAAAACATTAAATAATAACAACAATGTTAAAAAACTAAAGATAAAATAGATCATTTATTAATTTTAAAAACCAGGCAATTTAAAACCAGTTAAAGCCATTTAAGGCAGCACATCCATAGCACATCTGCAGGTGGATAAAATCAATTAGGCCCAAAGGCTTTCATAAAAAGCCAAGTTTTGACTGGGTGCCAAAATGATACCAACATTGGGGCCAATTGGGCCTCCAAGGGGAGGGAATTCCACAACTGGGGTGCCACCACAGGCAAAACCCTCTCCCATGTCCTCCCACAATATATTTCCTCTACCAGGGGGACACAGAGGAGGGATCTTCCAATAGACCTCAGTTTTCAGGAAGGCATATACAGAGAGAGTCACTCCTCCAAATATCAACTACAACTTTGGACTACAACCGGGTGACCACAATGGTGGGAGGTCTGGAAGCCATGCCCTATGAGGAGCAGCTTAGGGAACTGGGTATGTTTAGCCTGGGGAAGAGAAGACTAAGAGGTGACATGATAGCCATGCTTAAATATTTGAAAGGATGTCATATTGAAGAGGGAGCAAGCTTGGGTTTTTTTTCTGCTCCAGGGACTAGGACATGGTGCAATGGACTCAAACTCCAGGATCCCCATATCCACCAGACCAGTACCCGTGGTTTCATTTACCTGCGTCTGAAGAAATAGAGTTTCCCTGGGCATTTTCTAGGTGCTCCAGTGTGATTTTATGGTATGCTTCTGTCGGATGTTGACCACAGAGTCACACTGGGGGACCTAGAAAATGCCTAGAGAGGTTTCTCTGTAGGGATCTCTAGGTCCTCCAATGTGACTCTATGGTATGCTTGGGCCAGAAGTCATTCATTTCAATCAGGTTTGCTATTATCCACAGTTTCATGTTTCCACAGTATGCCCAGGAACATCTCCCCCAGAGATATGGGGGTCATACTGTACTTAGCTATGTAGCAGAGGTGCTAAGAAATTATGTTAGTGAATTGTGAATGTCCATATCGGGAGACTGGCAAACTGCTCAGTGCACATCAATGCATGATGCACATCGGTATGCAATACACATCAGTGTTCAATGTATGTCGATGCATGATGCACATAAGTATGCAATGTGCATCAGGCACTTTGCCAGCTCTGTTATGTAGTAACATAACAGCAGTTCTCTACTCGATAGGGACATTAGGCAACTGGCAAGTTCTAATTCCCGCAGATGTAAATCCACTTACAAAGACATAACTCCCATGCAAGATTCTTTTAATTCAATTTATAAATCATTCTATAATACTAGTTCTCTGGGAGGCATTGAAGGTGAAACAGCAGCCATGTTTAAAATCACAGTGATATAAAACTCAATTTAAATGCAGGCAAAGCACAACTTTAACATCAAATGAATCACTTAACTGACAGAGAGAGAAACAAAGACTGCAGCCCTGCAACAATTAAAGGCTCATCCAGAAAGTGGAGGGGAGGGGGGAATATCTGGGAGCATCAAGACTTTCCAGTTCAGTTTGTTTCAGTTTTATTTGCCTGTTCCCCAGCTTTGCATCCAAATTCTTTCTTGAAATCTCCTGGGTTTCCCTTCCTCATACTCCTCACATGTCACACCAGACTCAAGCAATATTTCGGAAATGGATTTTCAACCATTTCCACTGAGCCTTCTTTAATATTATTCAGGAGTGATAGTTAAAATGCTAAAGTGCTGATTAAAAAATTAAAACGATAAAAAATAATTTCCAATTTCTATGCACTTTGAACATAAAATGAGAAGAGATGACTCACTGGAAAAGATGGATGGTGCTTGGTAAAATGGAACAGAATAAAGGAAGAGGAAGACCACATGAAAGATGGATTGACTTAATCACAGAAGCCACTCCTGCCCTGAGTCTGCAAGACCTGAGCAGAAAAAAACAGGGTGTCCCACAGTAATGGCATTTTGCAGCAGCTGCAACTTTTCCTAATGTTTTTTTTTTCCCCAAAAAAGATTTGCATGCCCACAGTGGCTGCAAGTGAATTACTCACGTTTTCACCTACCATAATCTGCCACGACCAAACTTTTTTTTTTAACTATTTTCACTGTGTGCTGGAGTGATATTCTGGCTTTGCGATAAAAGATAAAGAAACAACACACTGTTTTCTTGCCTTAATGCTTTTCCGCTAAGGTGTAAAATCAACATGGTAACAACATGGCTGCCTATTAGTTTCCGGGTACAGTACAAGGTGTTGGTCATGACCTTTAAAGCCCTACATGGCTTGGGTCCAACTTACCTCCGGGACCGCCTCCTTCTGTATGACCCTCCCCACGCACTTCGGTCCTCTGGGAGGAATCTGTTACAACCTATGAAAACAAGGCTGTCGGTGACGTCCCAGAGGGCCTTCTCTGCTGCCGCTCCCAGATTATGGAATGGCCTGCCGGACGAGATCCGTCTTATTACCACCTTAGACAGCTTTAAAAAAGCTGTTAAGACGGATCTTTTCCGGCAGGCCTTTCCTGAATAATTATCCCGGCCCAAGACTCTGTTGTCCTTTCTGGGCTGTGATTGTATGTTTTAATTTTTTCTTCTAACTTATATATTTTTAATTATTGTATGTTTTTAATCCTTCATAATTTAATATTATTTTAAGGGGTGGGTGGGCTAGGGTATTGTGATTATGGAGTTTTTATATTGTAAGCCGCCCCGATTGCGTTGCAGAGGGGCGAGATAGAAATAAATTATTATTATTATTATTATTATTGTTATTATTATTATTGGGACTTGCCCTCTTAGCAAGCCCCACCCCTGTGCTTGTCCAGTCAATCAGTTTTGCACTTCCTCTCCTACGGGAAAGCGATTCACACTGAATTGCCTGTCCCAACAAGGGGGAATGCACATTCTCCCTGCAGTTTTTAAAAACACCAAGGAAAGCCATGAAGGCTTTTCCCACATAGTTTTTTATGTGTTGGGCTCCACTTTTTCACAAAACAGTGATTACAGGAGAAGAGATTCCGCCTAAACATTAGGAAGAACTTCCTGACAGTAAGAACTGTTCAGTAGTGGAATACACTGCCTCAAAGTGTGATGGAATCTCCTTCTTTGGAGGTTTTTAAGTGGAGGCTGGATGGCCATCTGTCAGGGAAGCTTTGATTGTGTATTCCTGCCAGGTAGGGGGGGGTGGACTGGATGGCCCTTGTGGTCTCTTCCAACTCTATGATTCTATGATTCTAAATCAATCCTGAACCCGCCCCAGAAGCCAAGATGACTAAGCCAAGACTGTCATAGTTAGACATATGATGACTCACTTGAAAAGAGAATGATGCTTGGCAAGGCAGTAGAGACAGAGGAAGGCTGCTATACAAGTAGATGGACTCAATCAAGAAAACCACAGCCCTGAGTTTGCAAGACCTGAGCAGGGCTGTTGATAACAGGGTGACTTGGAGGTCTCTCATTCACAGGGTTGCCATAAATTGAAGTCAACTTGTCAAGCATTGAAAACAACAGGAATACATGCACCCTACTCTTCTTCATGACTGCACATTGCACCTGGCATGGCTGATAGTGGACAAAATGTCTGTCAGGGTAGCTGTGCTGCCAATGCTGGAGCTTCTTCTCATTGAGAAATTTCAGAGTTCCTGGCTGGCTGGAAAACCACTCTTGTGACCCTGAACTTATTTCACCACACTTCTATGAGGACATTGCACAAGGGGCACATTAAGAAGCTGCTTCTCAGTTAAACAGACAGCATATTGTACCACCAGTGATTAAGGACATTAAACAGGTTGACTGATACCCTGGATCCAAAATTGTATTTTAAAGTTCATGCAAGCAGAACTACAAAACACCTCCCCTCTCAACTCCCTAAGCCCACCTTTTAGCTCCTGAAGCCCGCTCCCCAAAACATCCTGCCAATTGAGTGGTCAGTGGGAAAGTGGTGGAGAAGTCAGTAATTTGGTGTGGGGAGGGCTTCAGCAGCTAACAGGTGGGCTTGTCAAAAGAGGTCAGCGGAGAATTTCAACCTCTGCAATGACCCCACCAAAAATGACCTCTGCAGATCTACGTTGGACTTCTGTTTGCATAAGTCACTAACAGGATGCCAGCCATTTTAAGAAGATATAAATACTTTCCAGCAATGAGATTTATTAAATCTGCAGTGACATGAGCAGAAAGAAAGAAGAAGAAGAGAAAAGAAACTTGGAAGGCATCAGGTGACAAGGCTATTGTGTTGAGCGTTGACTCCCATACTTGAGGGACACAATCAAGAATTAGTTTCCCCATGTCTGGGCTTCTCTTCTGTATGTTTTCTGCCTCGATCAGACCTGGAGATGACTTCCAGTATACTCTCAAACTTCCCCTGGCCCACACTGCTAGCAGGTCCTGACCCAGAATCACTTATCTATGATATAGTTCATGCTAGACTGCAGTGCCATCTAGTGGAAGCACAAGAAATAGTCCTCCCTTTCCAGTCATCATGGCAGGGGGTCAATGGAATGAAGAGGGACTTGCCAATGTCTAGGCTACTGCAGTGTATACACAACATGGACACTTTTTTTTTTACATGCTCACCATTCACTTAATTTTGTTTAAAACCACAAAGAGTTGAAGAACCACTGTAAAAATGGTCTGAAGACCATGGGTAAAATTGCATGGGTGGTGTCGCAGTCCACAAGCAGTGGCTGAGAGCCTACATCAAGGAGACAGAACATAACTTTACATTCATAGGCTTAAGTGAACAATTGCACATTAGTGGACTGCAACACTGTGCAAGTGAATGTGCAAACAAATATGAAATGCATAGTTCCAATGCTCAAAGCACATCTGCACGCACAATGCATAAGCAGCATACAGTAGCACCACATGTCCAATGGCATCACATGTTCAGCTCTGCTTCTGTATCCTTCAAGTGAAGATGGACATTACACCATGGACAAAAAAGTACAACCAAATGAGTAAGGGACCTTATTATGCAGGCCTACATCACTAAAAGGATGCCAGACAATGGCCAAGATCCTGCATCAGGGGCATAGCTACAATATCATAGCTATGCTCCATCTCCTACTCTAATCCCTGGAACCCACCTTAAAAGCCAGTCACCTATCCCAAGCAAAGGAATTCTGTGGCACTGTTGAGCAGGAGACACTACAGGATGACATGATCAGCCCCCTCCCACCAGAGAACGACAGTGTGATGAAGAGTTGCAGCAACACCCTACAGGGGACCCTGCTTCCTCTCCTCACACCATCACTGGTTGGAAGGAGGGAGCTGGTCATGTCATCCTTCAGTGCCCCCCTCACCCTCACAAGGACTGCAGAACTCCATTCCTTGGAACAGTTGACGGGCTTTTAAGGTGGGTTTCAGGGACATGGACTTTATCACACTACATTGTTATAGGATATTATCAAATGTACCTAATGTGGTGCCAGAATAATAACATCGGAATGCAAGAGGACACCAATATCACACAACGTTGTCCTTTTGCATTTCACTATTTTTCTTGTGGCATTTCTCTTTATTGATAGGCCAAGCTGTGAATAGATCACCCATCCTGTCTGGGTGCTGGCATTGCCAGCATCTGAAACCTCACGCCATTGTCCTGCCATGAATACAGCGTCAATGGATGGTCCTTCGAGAACACTGCCGGGTGAGATCACAGAAACAAGGTAGGCTACCCTTTTTTTAGGAAACTCCCTAGGTTACCTGTTATTTTTTTACTGTGTTTATGTGCTTTTAAAAACTTTTTTCTTGTTATTTTGCTTTTTATTTTTGAATTTCCCATGCTCACATCTTCTCGCAAGAGTGGGTGGGATTTCAGTCCAGGAAGTGAACGGAGCTCCATTAGAGCTCAATTAATACCTGGGCTGCCTGTCAACAGAAGCGAAAGTAAGTGTGATGGAGAGGGTTATTGTGCCGGGACTGGGACAGGATTGGAGAATGTGGGTCAGGAACACTTTTTGTGTTCCTGTCTCATAATCTCCATAGTGCTATTATTCCATTTTAGCTGCTCTGGCTGCCTCCTGTGCAATTCTAGGGTTTGTAGTTTAGTGGTGCCTAAGAGCTCTCTGGCTGCGAATGCTAAATGCCCCTCCCTAAACTGCAAATCCCAAGATTCCACAAGAGGCACCCATAGCCGTTCAAGTGGAATAATAGCACTACACATATAACAATGTAGTATGATAGCCTCCATACAATCGCAGCTGTAGTACCACAAATGTACAGTTGTCTCTCCGTATCCACGAATTTGGTATCCACAGATTTAAGTATTCACAGCTTGAAAATATTCTTTCAAAAATAATAATCCAAAAAGCAAACCTTGATTTTGCCATCTAAGGGACACCATTTTGAGCACCTGAGACGAAGCACAAAAATCAGTGTGTATAGAGCCATTGTACTGTCTGTTCTCCTTTATGGGTCTGAAACATGGGTTTTGGGTATCCACGGGGGTCCTGGAAACAAACCCCAGCGAATATGAAGGGACATGTAAATGGGGAAGAGTTATGTGATCATAACCCTTACTTTCAGCATTGTAACTAACTAACAGGATGCCAGACAGCATTTCCTGCTACAAACAGTGGTGCTCTGAAATACTGCAAAATGGATTTTCTCAGAGCTAGTCCTGGAGAGATGAAACAGAATGGAGGGCCCTTCCAAATAGCTCCTGCTGTTCTACAAATGTTATGACTGTCTTCACCATTACTGAGAAACATCCAAACTTACAAGCACTTGTCTTTATTTTATTTTATTTCATAATTCCCACTCTCTCCTAACTGTCTGCAACAATAAGCTCAACACTTTGCCTAAAACAACTTGGTCAACCTTGATTTGCTCAGGATGGGTTTCAAACATCTTGCACCTCCTCACTTCCAAAGGCGGAGGGGAGGGGAAAATACGTGGAGAACAGAGAAGGATATATTTTCTTGCTTGCCATCAAATAGGAAAGGAGAGGAAACAGAACCCTGCAGAGAGAACTGGTACAATTGCTGAAAGAGCGGCTGCTTGCAGGGCATGCATTTATCGCTGGGCTCATTAAAAAGAACTCTGAACTCTGTTTGACCACAGTGTTGGCTGAGCTTTCTGAAGGCCCTGGGCTGGGAGTAGGGGCCATGGGGGGAGGCAGCTGAAGAGGAGGGAAGGATATTAAATGCATGGGATTATGATAACAAACAATACCAGTGGTTCAATATTCTTCTTCTTCTTCTTCTTTGCTTTCAAGCCCACTTCCAAAACATACGTACCTAAGGGACCCACAGTGCAATTCTGCTTGCAGTGTTTGACACCCTTTGGAATGCTATGTGTGTGCGCAAGTACGTGTCAAAAAGTTGCTTTGGAATGTGTGATCCACATACGCACTTAATGAGATTATCCCATTTCAGGGGCACACCTACGCAACACATTAACACAGCTTTGGTGAAATCATACCAGGAACTGTAGGTTAGTGAAGGTGCTGAGAAGGCAGATAAAAGTCCCTACTACTTCCTGCACCACTCAGAACTACAATTCCCAGGGGAGGGGGTAGAAAAGTTTATATCTGTGGGTGTAGAGCCAGAGGCTGCAATTCTGTTGTGGCTTTACGCTGGCATAAAGTTGCACTTCTTGGAGTTTATGCAGGAGCACGGTGTCAGCCCTGTGATGCAGACATAACCTGTTGTAGAAGCCCAGGAGTGCTGCCTAAGAGGTTCACTGGTGGGTGGAGAACTGAAACAACTGTTGCACAACAGGAGCATGTGTAGCGATATTGCCTGCCATGCAATAAGTTATGAAATAGTACAATACTGTACTGCAGCTTAGGTACATTTGCATAATTTGATGCTACTCAACCGATGAATAGAATTGCAGCCAGAGCTTGAAACAACAGCTGAAAGCCTCTGTCATGGACTGCATTATATAACTTTACATATACTTAACCAAGTAGTAGAGGCACTAAGAAGATGTGCTGGTGAATGGCAAAGATATGTACGGTAACAAGACACTGGCAAGCATGTCCTAATGCACATCAGGCTCTACCAGTGTACATCAGCATTCCCTAGCTGGTGTCCAATTGCATGACAGGACCGATGCACATCAGTCCCGTTGCACATTGGTCCCAATGCACCTCGGCCACTTTGCCACCTCCCCTACGTAGTAACATAACAGGAAGTATACCATAGAATCACACCAAAGGACGTACAAAATGCATAGAGAGACCATATCTTTTTGAACATGGGCAAGTGAATCTGCTGGCACCAGTCCCATGGATATGGGGGGTGGTCGTACTGTACTCAGAGGTAGTTTGCCATTTCCTTCATCTGAAATATAGCCTACAGCACCTGGGATTGGGCCACTGGGAAATAACCACCACAGTGATGGTGGCCATGGTGTGTTTTGAGAACAGGCAATGGTAGAGTCCCCTTGGGGTCCTGCCATGACTGCTTGTTCCAAGGTACCCCACAACTAGGAGCATGCTGCAGACTTTGTTCCCCAGGGCAGGGGCTCCTTCTCCAGCACCTTGGAAGCATGTCAGTCGAGGTGCTGCCAGGCTGCAAAGGTAGATTTGGGGGGTTTCATTTGGCCAGCAGTTTACAATGTTGTAAGTCCAGCTTATGATGCCATTAACTGTTGAACAGCCTGCATTATTTTTGCATGTGTTTTACCTTGAAAATATGCATTCACCTACCCAGTTTTCTATAACATGCACATTTTATAGACATTTACATCTTTCTTTTGAGCAGAGAACTGCATCACAAAAGTCAGAGAAATGCAGAAGTGAGATGATAACTGCATTACGATGTGTGTATTTGTCCAAGGTAGAGGTGGAAAGAATATTTGTACTTATTTGTTCCCAGGTCCAAAAACAGGTTTCCCAACAGCTGGGAAACCTAGTTGAGAAGAGTAAAGACCAGAAGAATGTTAACACAGTTTTATTTAGCAAAGGCATATAGTGCATTTGGAAGACTTCACAAAAGAGTCTGGAGCAATAAACACCTGAGGCAAAGCACAAAAATCAGTGTGTATAGAGCCATCGTACTGTCTATCCTCCTTTATGGATCTGAAACATGGGTCACCTATCGCCACCACCTACGACTCCTCGAGCGCTTTCATCAGCGCTGTCTACGCACAATCCTAAATATATACTGGACTGACTATGTGATGAATGTTGCTGTCCTTGAGCAAGCAGGGATCACCAGTATCGAGGCCATGATATTGAGAACACAGCTGCGCTGGGCAGGGCACGTTTCTAGGATGGAGGACCATTGCCTCCCAAAAATACTACTCTACGGTGAACTCACCATGGGTCAGCGTAAGAGGGGCACTCCAAAAAAATGATACAAGGACTCCCTGAAACAATATCTCAGGCTCAGCCAAATTGATCACCAACAGTGGTCCGCCCTGGCCTCACATCGGGAGGCATGGAGACGCACAATCCACAATGCTGCAGCCTTATTTGAGAACTCATGACGAACAAGTCTTGAAGAGAAACAACAACGCAGAAAGAATCACAACCCGGAAACATCACCTAAGGAGACCTTCTGCTGTGCTTTCTGCAACTGGACTTGTTTATCTCGGATTGGCCTTTTTAGTCATCAGCGCACTTGCAGAAAGCGCGGGATGAGTCCTTCCTGAATCTTCGTTTGCGAAGAAAAGCCAGAGAGAGAGATTCTGTTATTCAGTGCCTCAAGAGTACTGCTCAGGAATTACTCTGCTGAGAAAAATACAGGGTTTTTGTGCAAAAGCTCCCACCCCCTGTTTTCTGCACAGAAAATGAGTTTCCTGCAGAGAAAACTTTGTTTCCTTTGGAATGGTTGAAAACAGGGAGGATATTGCAAAGCAATATTCATTTTCTCCCACAGTGAGGAGAAAAATATTTCAGTTATTTACCCTCACATGCAAGAATGAAATAGCTGAATATTCCTAGTCAAGGGAAGACGTATCAGGTTGGTTTACTTTAACTTCATACCTCTGGATCTTTATTTTTAAGAAGAAACATTTTGCACTGAGTGATTTATAGGATATTTCCAAATCCCAAAGACAATTCCAAAATATTGAAAATTATATAGATTTTCCTTGGGTTTTTTCCGGGCTGTGAGGCCATGTTCTGGAATAGTTTCTTTCTGATGATTTGCCTACATCTGTGGCTGGCATCTTCAGAGAATGGCTGTGTAGGTGTGTGTGTGTGTGGAGTTTATATGCTGTGAACCCCTGTTGGGGAGTATATGTAAATTTGTGTAATTAATATAATTGTAATTAATGTACCTCTCCATTGACGCCCCCTTGTCGTGGGAGAGAGGCTTGCGTACCCTAATGACGTTTTGAGCTATGCTGGCGGTGGCATAATAGCCACCGGTAGGGTCTCCCATGCCAGACAGGTCAAAACCGAAGGGTCTGACAAAGAGCGTCAAAGGGCAGGATGGGCTCTCTAGCCTTATGGCAACCGTCCTAGGAGAAGGAAAACTCTAATCCCAAACCCGGGCAGATGGTGCTCGTCCAACCCTGTAAGGTCAACCATCTAAGAGAAGGAAACTCTAATCAAACCTACGGCCCGAGGACCTCGCTGCCACGTCCATGCTTGCAAGGCCACGGCAGATGAATCTCTGGTTTAAAGGGTGAGGCCAGTTCTGTGCACGCTGCGCTCCACCAGAAAAATCCATTGCACAGGCTCGAAGGACAAATCCATTTCCAAAAAAGCCCTGTAGCGACTGGCGAGGGACGAAACCGGCAGGTGTAAAGATGCACTGGAAGCCGCAGCCCCAACCCTGCATGCAGGCGGTTCAGGACATTGGTCGCTCAAGCCTGACCCGGGAGATGACAGTCTTGTTCGGCAGCATTCTGAATGACCAAGCAGCCTTTTTTAAGGAGAGCACTGCTTGCTCCATATGGAGAGGGGCCTAGAAAAGGTGGCCTAAAGAAAGCTCATCCCCAACTACCTGGTTGGCTAGCCACGGCCAACGGGAATCTTCTGATGCGGTCAAACCAAGGCAAAGAAACAAAGGCACACACCGGCCTCCAAAGGTGTAAATAAACTGACACTTGCATGCTGGAACATCAGAACCATGCAAGACTCTAAAGATAGTGGACGGCCTGAGCGTCGTTCTGCCCTAATAGCCCTTGAACTATCACGGCTTAATATTGACATCGCTGCTCTTAGTGAAGTTCGCTTCCATGAGGAAGGCAGCCTTAAAGAACATGGCGCCGGCTACACACTTTACTGGTCTGGCAAACCCAAAACCGAAAAACATCTTTCAGGAGTAGGCTTCATGATTAAAAACTCCATTGTCTCCAAACTCGAAACCTTGCCAACAGGACACTCTGATCGCATTATTTCCTTACGCCTCCCACATGTTGTTCTCTTTAGTGTATATGCCCCAACTATGCAAGCCGACCCTGTAGAGAAAGACAAATTCTACACAGACCTACGCCAACTCATACAAAAAGTCCCTGTAGAAGATAAAATTATTATACTTGGTGACTTCAATGCCAGAGTAGGAAAGAATTCCGAAGCCTGGAAAGGTGTCTTAGGCAAGCATGGTGTTGGAAATTGCAATGATAACGGACGCCTCCTGCTAGAGTTCTGTGCAGAACAACAGCTGACTATTACAAACACAATCTTTCAGCAGAAAGATAGCTTGAAGACAACCTGGATGCATCCCCGATCCAAACATTGGCACCTCATTGACTACGTTCTAGTCCGTCAGAGAGACATTCGTGATGTCCGTCATACCCGAGTGATGCCCAGTGCAGAATGCCAAACAGATCATCGCCTCGTCAGATGTAAACTAAATCTTCATCTTAAGTTCAAACCTAAGAGGGGTGGCATCTTAAAGAAGAGGCTCCAAGTCAACAATCTTCAACAAGCTACCATGAGAGACAACTTCCAGGCAAACCTACAAACGAAACTTGAAGACCATCCTACAGATCCTTCTCCTACAGTGCTTTGGCAACATATCAAAAACAGTATCCTCCAGTCTGCAGAAGAATCCCTCGGGTTCTCCCACAAGGAAAATCAAGACTGGTTTGATGAAAACAACCAAGAGATCCAGGAGCTGTTGGCAAGGAAGAGAGCTGCTCACCAGGCATACCTCGCCCAGCCAACCTGTCATGTAAGAAAAGCAGCTTTCCGCCTCACATGTAGCAAACTACAACAAAAACTCCGAGACATGCAGAACAAGTGGTGGATCAATTTAGCAGAAAAGACACAACGCTGTGCAGATCTGGGTGATCATAGAGGATTTTATGAAGCTCTTAAAGCAGTGTTTGGACCTACTTATCAGGTCCAAAGCTCCTTATACAGTACAGATGGTCAAACATTAATTACTGATAAAGCCTCCATCCTAAGTCGTTGGGCTGAACATTTTCAAAGTCTCTTTAGCGCCAACCGAGTAGTCCAAGCCTCAGCTATCCAATATATGATACAAAAACCAATGAAAAATGATTTGGACATAGCTCCCACTTTGGAAGAGACCCTTATGGCCATACAGCAGATGAAAAACGGCAAGGCAGCTGGGATTGATGGAATCCCACTTGAAGTTTGGAAACACGGAGGTCATGCACTCCACGAAAAATTCCACAAATTCCTTGTGAATTGCTGGGAAAAAGGGGAACTGCCATCAGACCTCCGAGATGCAGTCATCATCACCCTGTACAAGAAAAAAGGAGCAAAATCCGACTGCTCAAACTATCGAGGCATAACACTGCTCTCTATTGCTGGAAAAATCCTTGCAAGGATACTCCTGAACAGATTAGTTCCTGCTATTGCAGAAGAACTTCTCCCTGAAAGCCAATGTGGCTTCAGAGCCAATAGGAGTACTACAGACATGGTATTTGCCCTTAGGCAACTGCAAGAAAAATGTAGGGAGCAGAACAAGGGTCTCTATGTAACATTTGTCGACCTCACCAAAGCCTTTGACACTGTAAGTAGAAAAGGTCTGTGGCAGATCCTGGAAAAACTAGGATGTCCCCCCAAATTCCTTAAAATGATTATCTTGCTACACGAGGGCCAGCGTGGTCAAGTCAGATATGGCAATGCTCTTTCACAGCCCTTTCTAATAACTAATGGAGTGAAGCAAGGTTGTGTTCTTGCACCAACTTTATTTACAATCTTCTTTAGCACGATGCTCCAAAGGGCTATGGCAGAGCTTGAAGAAGACGACAGCATCTATATACGCTACCGTACTGATGGTAGCTTGTTTAACTTAAGCCGTCTGAGGGCTCACACTAAGACTCTAAACTATCTAGTCCGTGAGCTGCTCTTCGCCGATGATGCTGCCCTTGTTGCCCACACAGAAGCAGCTCTGCAGCGCCTAACGTCCTGCTTTGCAACAGCTGCAGAGCTGTTTGGGCTAGAAGTCAACCTGAAGAAAACAGAAGTTCTTTACCAGCCTGCACCACAGGACGAACACCACCATCCCCACATTGCCGTCGGCAAATCAGTGCTCAAGTCCGTTCAGCAGTTCACCTACCTGGGAAGCATCATCTCCTCAGATGCCAAGATTGACAAAGAGATCGATCACAGATTAGCAAAGGCATATAGCGCATTTGGAAGACTTCACAAAAGAGTCTGGAGCAATAAACACCTGAGGCAAAGCACAAAAATCAGTGTGTATAGAGCCATCGTACTGTCTATCCTCCTTTATGGATCTGAAACATGGGTTACCTATCGCCACCACCTACGACTCCTCGAGCGCTTTCATCAGCGCTGTCTACGCACAATCCTAAATATACACTGGACTGACTATGTGACGAATGTTGCTGTCCTTGAACAAGCAGGGATCACCAGCATTGAGGCCATGATATTGAGAACACAGCTGCGCTGGGCAGGGCACGTTTCTAGGATGGAGGACCATCGCCTCCCAAAAATACTACTCTACGGTGAACTCGCCACGGGTCAGCGTGGGAGGGGCGCTCCAAAAAAGCGATACAAGGACTCCCTGAAACAACATCTCAGGCTTGGCCAGATTGATCACCAACGGTGGTCCACCCTGGCCTCACATCGGGAGGCATGGAGACGCACTATCCACAATGCTGCAGCCTTATTTGAGAACTCACGACGAACAAGTCTTGAAGAGAAACGACAACGCAGAAAGAATCACAACCCAAAAACATCACCCAAGGAGACCTTCTGCTGCACTTTTTGCAACCGGACTTGCTTATCTCGGATTGGCCTTTTTAGTCATCAGCGCGCTTGCAGAAGGCGCGGGATGAGTCCTTCCTGAATCTTCGTTTGCGAAGAAAAGCCAGAGAGGGGAATTAATGTAATTGTGTAATTAATGTAATACTCCACACCTACCCAACCATTCTCTGAAGATGCCAGCCACAGATGCAGGCAAAACATCAGAAGTAAACTCTTCCAGAACATGGCCTCACAGCCCAGAAAAAAAACACGGAAAATCTATGGATGCCGGCCATGAAAGCCTTCGACTTCATATTGACAATTAGTACTGGGGTTAGCATTGGGGTTAGCATTGCAATGAGGGTTAGAGTTAGAATTAGGGTTTCAACATTATGACAAACTTCCTGATAGTATAAGGTGTGTGAGTGTGGAAATTACATTTCTCAGAAGCTGGTGAGCTCTCTTCTGTTGGAGGTTTTTTAAATGGCCATGGGTGACCATCTGTTAGGAATGCTTTAGCTTTGGATTCCTCCATTGGTAGGAGGTTGGACTAGATGGCTCTTGAGATCCCTTCCAATACTTCTGACTCTGGCTCTGAAAAGCCAGGTGGAACATATTAAGACATGTTAGCAACCAAATAATGGTCAAACCCCATAACATTACAACAAAAAAAACTTTGCCCTAAAACTTACATCATACCAACAATTATGCAACACTAGGACCTAAATCCAATTTCTGGTCCCAAGCTAGAGCTGACCCACTGAATCAATGGTATTTACATAAATGTTGACTTACCATTTAGTAGCTGATAAAGCTTCATCAGATTGAAGATGGAACAACGCTGCACGTTCAACCTTGCAGGAACACACAATCAAAGCATACCCAACAGATGACCATCCAGCCTCTGTTTAAAAAACTCGAAAGAAGGAGACTCCACCACCCTCCGAGGCAGCATATTCCACTGCCAAACAGCTCTTGCCGTCAGGAAGTTCTTCCTAATGCTTAGGTGGAATCTCTTTTCCTGTAGCTTGAACCCATTGCTCCGTGTCCTAGTCTCTGGAGCAGCAGAAAACAAGCTTGCTCCATCATCAGTATCCATCCCTTCAAATATTTAAACATAACTACCATGTCACTTCTTAACCTTCTCTTCTCCAGGCTAAACATACCCAGCTCCCTGGGTATGGTGAGTCAACACATAGGTAAATCCAATTGATTCAGTGGCTCTACGCTAGTCAGGACAAACAATAGGTTCAGACTATCAGAAAGCCCATATCTCCTCACATGAACCTGCCCATGTCTTAGGGTCTTCAGGGGAGGGCTTTCTCTCCATCCCACCACCCACACAGGCTTGACTGGTGAAGAGCTTTCTCAGTGACTGGTCCTGGGCTATGGAACTCCCTCCCAAAGGAGGCTCACTTGGCCCCGTCTCTGCTCTCTTTTCACTAGCAGGCAAATATCTTATTCAAGCAGGCCTTCAGCCTTCAATTTGTTGGGTTATAGGATGTGCAACATTTTTTAACATATTAATGTCTTTCAAATCATTTCAAATTAATGTTTCACTAGATTGGTTGTTTAATGCATCTTTAACTTTTGTGCCACTTTCATTTTTAGCCATTTTGTTTCAACTTACAGTAGGGAGCCCTGGTGGCACAGTGGTTAAATTACATTACTGCAAGTCACCATGTTGCAAGTTCGATCCCAGAGGGCTCCAACTCAGCCTTCCATCCTTTCGTAGGTCGGTAAAATGAGTACGCAGCTTGTGGGGGCAATTAGCTAACACACATTGGAAACTGCTTAATGCAGTGAAGATGTGTAAATTGCTATTGCTTAAAACAATTTGTAAGCCGCTCTGATAGCCTTGTGGCTAAAGAGCAGGGTATAAATAAATAAATAAATAAATAAACATTGTAAGCTGCTTTGGGTCTCATAATGGGGAAAAGGCAGAATATAAATCCAACCAACCAATCAATGAACAATAGAATTTAGGTCCATGTGATATGGTTACACCTGCAAGACTCTGCTTAAGTAATCAAAAACTGAATACATCAGTTGAGAACAGCCAGAAAAGTACAACTTGTGTGTAAAGGAATTGGCCTATGTGTATGAGACAAAAGGATAGGACCTAAATACCCGAAAGGCACCAGACCCTGTCTGATCCTGGATGCTAAGCAGGATCAGCCCTGGTTAGTACTGGGATGGGAAACCGCCAACAAATACCAGGTGCCGTAGGATCAGTTTCAGAGGAAGGAATTGGCAAAAAACACCTCTGAGGATTTCTTGCCTTAGGAAATTCCTATGAAATTCACAGGGTCGCCATAAGTTGACAGACAACTTGAAGGTGCGCACAAACACACACACTAGATCTGACCTTGGTCCCTTTTTCTCAAATATTCCAGGCTAGAACTTCCAGAGCATGGAGAAAGGAGCCTTTTTGGATTGTCACTCCCAAGCCCAGAAGGACTGACAAGGAATACCAGGTGCTGTAGGTGACATCTCAGAAGAAGGAATTGGCAAAAACCACCTGTGAGGATTCCTTGCCTAAGAAAACCCTATGAAAAACCCTATGAAATTCATGGGCTTAAATTTATTGCCAAAAAAATTCATTGCCTAAGAAAACTCTATGTAATTCTTGAGGTCGCCATAAGACAGGCAAGTTAAAAGCATAGAAACACACACACATGAGACCAAGGATTCCATCTCCATTGCAGTTTGCCAGTTTGTTTTTACTGAGATATAGTTTTGATCCCTTTTCCCGGTTAACATCTTTCACAGTCAATTATAGGCAATATGCCATGGGGGTGGGGAGGTTAGTTTGGTCAACTGAGCAGAGGGAGGGTTATAAGGCTTTATCTCAGCATCAGAGGTGCCTTGTTGGTGTTCATCTCTTGTAAACAATAAGAAATGTCAGTGTTCCTGGTTGTCCTCATCTTTGACAGCAGAAAGAGCAGAAGGCTGTACATTCTTTTGAAGGAGCAGTGGTGGTGGGAGAAATGAACAGGGAGGAAGGGGAGGAAGGGTGTTCACAGATATCTGAGTACCTTGGGAAAAACAGAGGCCCTTCGACATTTCACTCAGCGACCTAATGAAAACTAGACAAATTGTCTTGCGTTTAATATATAGTTTCCGCTGGTTCTGGTTGCCTTTTGTTCAGAACAATTCCAGTCTTTATTGGAAAGAGACAGTTAGATATAAAGAAATCATTTCATGCCGGCAAGGGAGAGCCATGATTGGACCGGGAAATGGGACTTATGAAAAGAAAACTGGAGGACATTATGGATCAGATGATCTCCGTAAGTCAACAAACTCATTTCTTCAGGCTGCACGTTTTACTCTCTCACACAAGCATGGGACAGGAGAGGAAGAAATAATTCAGATGATGGGGCAGGCAAAAAAAGTGCTAAAGGAGAATGCTAACACCTGCATCTGGAGTTCTCTTGGTATCTGATGCATGCATATGTTCCCCTACGGAAACAGGTGGACATTTTTGTCTTGATATGGAACATCCATATTCCATTCAAAGTTGAAGGAAGAGAGTTACACATGTGGTGACTTTGGGCATGCTTGCACAATGTGCACTGATGCTCCTGTGCATTTTGTGTGATTGCACATGGTTGAGCATGCACATTGATGCACAGATTGATGCATGAGATCCTACATCATGCTTGCATAGTGTAGATCGCCCCTCACATAGTTATGTGGTGGTCATGCCATACCATTATTCTGCTAAATACTGACACTGTGCAACCAACTGTGTATCTGTGAATGTGCTTGCTGCTTCCACAATTTGAAAAAACAAATAGGTACATTGAAGGCACTGATGAGTAGTTACATGTCATCCAAGAATGCACAGCTGCACATGCAGCAGTGACACTTGCAGGATTCCACTCCCACAAACTTCAGCTGCTATGTCATGGCCAAAAAAGCACAATTGTATATATAAGGGAATGTGTTCATGAAACACCAATAGGATACCAGCCATTGTTCTGCATTGTTGCTATTCACACATGAGGCAGCATTGTGTAACAGCCACATAGCTCTATGAGCATAAAGTTACATTCCATCTCCTTGATGTAGGAACCTGGTCTGTATCTAAGTTCAGTATCTGGTTTAGCTATTCGCATGTTGGTTTCAAGTCCCAACCAATCAAAGATGGCAGACTAAGTCTATGAAAGCTTACACTCCAACTTCTTTCTCTCTTAGGAGATTGTCAGATGGGAACAAAAAAAATGTTCCCATCTTGCAATCTCCTCTCCCGTCCCTGTCCTGTCCCTGTAACGACATAAAATAAAAAGTTTTCAGACCTACCTTGTTGGCACCTTGTTCCTTCATCAGGGCAGCCCAGGAGTGAAAGGAGCTCAAACAGAGCTCCTTTCATTTCCTGGACTGAAATCCCGGATACTCTCACGAGAAGATGAGAGCATGGGAAATTCAAAATGTAAAAGGAAAATACACATCAAAAAGTTACACTAAGAACCTAAACACATTTAAAACTTTACAAATAAGCCAGCGAGGGTACAAAAAAGGGTGTCACTTACCTTGATGTTCCAATCTCACCCGGAAATGTTCTGGCATGGACCTCCCATTGACACTGGCATCGCACCAGCATAACTGGGCACCTTTTCATTAAAAGACATTTCATTACAGCAACAGAACAGGGGATCCATTGACAGCTTAACCCCTCTATAAAAAGCAGCACTGGCAGGATGGCAGCAGAACGAGAGCATGACAACACAGGAATGATGTCATCTGAAAGGGAAGCCCTTTAGCAATCTCCTTGTGGCATTATCACACCATAGTTAGCATGTCTGATAATCTCTTTACTCTCAAAGGTGCTACAAGATCCATTTGTGGAATAACAGGCCTGGTTTAGTCCCCTCAATGGTAATGAAACAGCACTGATCTGCTTATGCATTTATTGCAAGGGTGAGCAATGGAAGTGCTCCAGATGTTTTCAGCCTACAAGCCCTGTCAGCTGTAGCCTCCATAGCCAATGGTGGGGAAATTGCAGTCCAATTTCCTAGTCTGCGGGACCTGAGCAGGGCTGTTGGTGACAGGGTGACTTGGAAGTCTCTCATTCATAGCATTGCCATAAGTCAAAGCTGACTTGACGGTAACTAACAACAACATATGAACTTGCCAGAATCTTATGATCCTGGTGGGGGGGTCCTTCGGAGCCACCACTATCACAGACAGGAGAAGGCCTTCTTGGTGGCTGTTCCCAGGCTTTGGAGTTCCCTTCTGTGGGAGACCAGACTGACACCCTCTCTGCATTCCTTTCACAGGGCTCATCTACATCGGCCAAAATAATCTGGGTGCACAATGCCCGGAGTATTCTGGCCCCGAAGCTGCCCCAGATTCCTCCCATTAGTGGTGCACTCCATAGTGACACCAGGCACATGTCTACACACATGTCCCCACTGTGTTGCCTGGCATCGCCACCACTGGTGCAACTTGTGTCCTCTGAGGTCAGAAACAAGATGCCCAGCATTGGTCACATGGCTGAGCACCTCACTGTGACCTTAAAGGATGTAACTTGCACCAGCAGCAGCAGCAGCAGGTAACACATCAGGGACACACATGTAGACATCTGCCCAGTGCACAGGGTTTTCCTAAATAATCCAGAGCAAATGGTGACTTATTTTACTTTGTTTTAAGGGTGGGTTAGTGCAGGTTCGGAGCTGAACTGGCCAGACATTGTGTAGATGGTTCGCATCAGAATTGGGGAATTAGCCCTGCATCGTCTGGATAGATTACTGTGGGGTTGGGGTGAGGACGTTTTATTTGGCCGGTGTACACAAGCCCACAGACAGGCAAAAGCCTATCAAACAGGCATATAGTCATGAGGCAAAGCACAAAAATCAGTGTGTATAGAGCCATTGTACTGTCTATCCTCCTTTATGGATCTGAAACATGGGTCACCTATCGCTACCACCTACGACTCCTTGAGCGCTTTCATCAGCGCTGTCTACGCACAATCCTAAATATACGCTGGACTGACTATGTGACGAATGTTGCTGTCCTTGAGCAAGCAGGGATCACCAGTATTGAGGCCATGATATTGAGAACGCAGCTGCGCTGGGCAGGGCACGTTTCTAGGATGGAGGACCATCGCCTCCCAAAAATACTACTCTACGGTGAACTCGCCACGGGTCAGCGTAAGAGGGGCGCTCCAAAAAAGCGATACAAAGACTCCCTGAAACAACATCTCAGGCTCGGCCAAATTGATCACCAACAGTGGTCCGCCCTGGCCTCACATCAGGAGGCATGGAGACGCACTATCCACAATGCTGCAGCCTTATTTGAGAACTCACGACGAACAAGTCTTGAAGAGAAACGACAACGCAGAAAGAATCACAACCCAAAAACATCACCCAAGGAGACCTTCTGCTGTGCTTTTTGCAACCGGACTTGTTTATCTCGGATTGGCCTTTTTAGTCATCAGCGCGCTTGCAGAAAGCGCGGGATGAGTCCTTCCTGAATCTTCATTTGCGAAGAAAAGCCAGAGGGGTTGCAGGTGGTCTTCTTTATGTGGGGTGCTGTATTTTTAACGTTATGGTTACATTTTTAAATCCTTTTACAGACTTATAATTGAATGTAATTTTAATATGATAACTTGTTTAATTATATTTTAACTTTATTATCATATTGTTTGGGGCTTTACATTGTGACTTTTTATAAGCTTCCTTCGCTCCCACACCAAGAGAAAGACAGGATATAAATTAAAGAAAGAAATAATTTAACCAGCAGCTCAATTTTTCCTGCCCATCACCTTCACAATACCTTTTCTTGCCTTGCTTGTCTTTGGATTTCTACAATGCCTCCCTATTATTATTATGTTGTTGTTGTTGTTAATCTTTATTTATATCTCACCTTTTCCCCAAGATTGGGACTTAAGGTAGCTTACAAATTAAAATGATTGTCTGGCTTTTTCTTCGCAAACCAAGATTCAGGAAGGACTCATCCCGCGCTTTCTGCAAGCGCGCTGATGACTAAAAAGGCCAATCCGAGATAAACAGGTCCGGTTGCAAAAAGCACAGCAGAAGGTCTCCTTCGGTGATGTTTCCGGGTTGTGATTCTTTCTGCGTTGTCGTTTCTCTTCAAGACTTGTTCGTCGTGAGTTCTCAAATAAGGCTGCAGCATTGTGGATAGTGCGTCTCCATGCCTCCCGATGTGAGGCCAGGGCGGACCACTGTTGGTGATCAATTTGGCCAAGCCTGAGATGTTGTTTCAGGGAGTCTTTGTATCGCTTTTTTGGAGCGCCCCTCTTACGCTGACCCGTGGCGAGTTCACCGTAGAGTAGTATTTTTGGGAGGCGATGGTCCTCCATATAATTTAAAACATACAAAAAAACAGCAATAAAACAGAATTAACTATATCCAACCATCAACCATCCACCATCCATGATCAACCATATTAAAAAATTTGAATACATATACTTTTTAAAAATAAATAAAAACGATTACAACAGTCCAGTTTAAAACAATGCAGAACCCCCTTACAACTCTTTCCTTAAATGCCTTCAGTTCTAAAAGCTTTTGGGGATAAAACAGTGTCTGCCTGCCAACAGAATGTCAGCAGGAGGGGGCCAATCTGGCCTCCTTGGGAACGGAGTTCCAGAGTGTTGGGGCAGCCACCGAAAAGGCCCTCTCTTGTGTTCCTGCCAAGCAAACTTATGAAGGGGGTGGAAGTAAAAGAAGGGACTCTCTTGTGGATCTCAGGCCTGGGCAGGCTCGTACAAGGGGATACAATCTCTTAAATAGCCTGGACCCAAGCTGTGTACGGCTTCATAGATGATCACCAGCACTTTGAATTGTGCCCCAAAATAGACCAGCAGCCAATGGAGCTGTTGGAGCAGGAGAGTTGGACAATCTCTATAACCGGGGTGGGCAAAGGGGACCTTGGTACCCCTAGACAAGAGCCCCTAGAAGCCTCCCAAAACCCCCAGGCTTTAAAAAAAACCTTTTTAAAAATTCAGGGCAAATTTCAGGTGATTTCCCCCCCCCAAAAAAAAAAATGTGCCCAAACCACAATGGTTTGCTTCCTCTGACCTTCTAAAGTCCCCACCCCAATCCCAATCCACAAAACACATAAGAAATTATCAACATTATTGAAAATCGTTCAAAATGGCAGCCAGGAGTGACATGGCATCATTTCGAGTATGCTGAAATGCACTGGTGCGCAAGGTGGGGGAAATGGCCTCCGTCCCCTGCGCAGTTGACCACCCCTGCCCAGTAGCCAGTCCCGGATAATATTCTCGGGCTCCAGTTTTGTAGCAACTCAAGTTTCCAGACCCTCTTCAGAGAAAGCCCCATTCCCTCTCTCCAATGCTCTTTCTTTCTCCTTCTCCTCTCCCTCCACTATAAACCTAAGAGAGGGAAAGTGGATAAATGTTTTCTACAGAGGTTAAGGTCAACCCATTGTGCCACACAAGCTCACAAGAGCAGAGGGTGGTTCGGCCTCAAAGTTCACATCATCCTAACCATGGAGGGGAGGATGTGGGGCAGCCCTGAGTGTTAGGTATCCCAAAAGGCCAGGCTGCAGTTCTATTAGTAGTTAATGAGGCAGGACCTGCAACAGATAGCCACTTTCAACTCACAAAAGCTTTTAGATTTCTCTGTTTACTTTGAGCCATTTGGGTTCACTCGAGCCCTGGCCCAGGAGATTTGTCCACCAGCCTCCCTCCTTCCTAGATAAATCACCCTCCGCCTCACAATAGTATCATTTACTGACTTCATGCTTAACAAGTTTAGAAATCTGTGACAATGGAATAAAACCCTTTTATGGTGGAGGAATTTGGGAGCCCTGGGGTTGGGGCAGGGTGGCCAGAAAGATCTAGACTCCAAGCAAGACTTTTGTTAAATAAAAAGAAAGAAAGAAAAGAAAAGAAAACAACGGGTGTGGAAAGATAAATGGAAAAGAAAGAAAGGGGGAAAGGAGAGGGAGAAATGACAGGAAAGGGCTGCATGGGGGGGGAGCAATTTAAAATTATTTGTTCCCCGATTAGGCGAGAGCTTCATTCTTTCTTATCCATCACTATTTTATCCATGTGATGCCAAAAGAACTCTCTTTGTTAGAATGTTCTCAGAACGGATCAAACTAATTTGCTGGAATGTGAAATAATCCAGAAAGCAAGCTGGAGTCAGCCTCATTTTCACAGACGGAGAACAGCAAATTAACCGGCCACATTTTCTAGTCCCTGGGGCACTGGGCAGGAATTTAAAGCTTCCGAAGAAAGCCCTGGAGTTAATGGATTTGCATGAAGTTTGGCATGCTAATGGAGATTGTCTCTTGTAATGAGCTTTTAATTAGGTCTCCTTGGTGCTTGACCTTCTGGTAAGATGCAGGCCACTCTTCAAATGACAGGCAGGGGTAACCCGCAGGTGTGGATAAACAGAGCATGGAAGAGCGCACAACATTCCCATCACTTTTAGAGTTGGCCTCACAGCTTGGCCACCTATTCCCCTCAGTCGTTCATTTCCCCCTCTGCCAAGTTATTGCTGCCAAATTCAGGCCAAGAGATATTTTTCTGCCCCGACTGGCTGCTGCATACAGTCCAAAAGGCAGACCCCTGAGATGCTGCCAAGGAGGCTGGCATGCAATTCATATTTTGCATGGAGAGTACACAGGGTGAGGAGACACAATTTGTACAAATTAGACATTTATTGGAGCAACCACACTTGTTCAGTGGTTTTCCTTCTGGGAAAGTGTGGGATTCCATCGAGTGGAAAAAGTTGCTCAAGAGCGAAGTCAGAGGTGTTGTCTAGATGGTGAAAAAAAAAACTTCAAGGAATGTGAGGGGAATACCTTTTGTCTAGGTGAGCTCCCGCCAGGATTCACCATATTCAGAAGGAGGGGGGACAAAGCTCCAAGTAGTTCACGATTACAGCTTTCACTGTTTCTCGTGATCTTTTTTTTTTAATATGCAAAAATGCGCATTACAGTTCATTTGGACAACCAATTCAAATTGGGACACATCCCAGAAGTCAAAACATGATTGGTTGGACATGCGCAGGGGCGATGAAGTGTTCAAAGCTGCTGCTGTTGTCTTTCACAGAAGTGATTGTGTGCTATTTTCGAGCAGCAGAGGAAAAAAATGTTTTTTAAGCATAAGATCGCTCTTCCACATCTCTCATTTAACAACGCCCAAAAAAAGGGAAATGGAGGGAGCTTTGGGAGAGTAATAATGCAGGTAATTCACTCACGGCCACCAAGGCCGATTTATGGGCTCTGCAGCACCTGCAGCCGCAGGTGGCCCCATCATTGGGGGGGGGCCATAGTAACACTCCTCCTGGAAAAACATTGTTAGTAATAATCTGAATATCCTGTACTGTGAATATGTTAGGTTAAATTAGGTTACATTGATCTGAGATAAACATATGGGCCCCCCAAAATAAAGCATTGCAGGGGCCCCAAAATTCCTTCAGTTGGTCCTGGCGACCACCATCTTTTCTCGTGGGCATGCTCTGTGTCAACTGAAACGCTGGATAGCTTTCCATGCCAGTGGTCTTGCGAATGCATCATGGGGACAAATGAACACTGCTCCAATAGTGAGTTAATTCTCAATAGTGAGTTAAAGTGAAATAGTGAGTTAATGTGCTATTTTCCACAATTAATTCTCCCACCTAGCTGAGCCCTAAGAGCCATACCATGACCCTTTTTTTTTTTTGCACAAGTGCTCCCCAAAGTGGTGAAAGATGTCTGTTTGTCACAGCTTATTTTCTTCTGCTGCGTATCTTGCATTTAGCACACTCTGCTTTATTATGGTTGTTGATGTTGTCGTTGGCAGTGTGGTTGTTATTAGAGTTATCCCCACCTTTCCTCCAAAACAGGGACTTAAAGCAGCTTACAAAGTAAAACACCATGCAATTACAAGATACAAAAGATCAACATTAAGATGGAATTAAACCACCATCAACATTTAAGAACAATTTAAAGCATACAGTTAAAAATAACAAGCAGAGTTGTGTGGTGTTTTTTTTAAAGTACAGTTAAAATGATGGTTTTTGACTGATCTTTAGAAGGTATGCACGGACTTGATTGGCAGGACTGATTTCTGAAGCATATAAGTGGGGAAATCCTGTTGTGGAAGGAAAATGGGTTGTCAGGATAAAGAAACCCACAACATTGCTTTGACTTTAGCCCTTCTTCAGATGATGCCAAGAGCCTGGAAGCAACAAGTTGCTGGTGATTTTGTTGCCTAAAACAAAATTACATTTCAAAAGTAATATAAAGCCAAAATCTTGCATTATACAGGGTGAAGTGTAACACTCTACCCATGAAGCTCCACTCAGCTGCTGGGTTCCCAGTTGCTCTCATCTGCTTGCCAAGGCAAGTGTGCCATTCCTCAGCCATTTTGTGACCAGGGGAAGGTGTGAGGCATCTGAGAACAAACTGGCTTGTTGAGAGAACAACCTGGCTTGTGCATGCAAATCATGTGCTCTGCCATTGATCTGTGACTCCTGACCCTCAGCTTCTCACACAGCTATGTTCACCCTTATTCATTCCCTTAGCAGACCATCTCTGTGCTTTGGGAAGATTCAACTCTGCAAGCATTTCCCACACAGGCCAAACCAGAGGAACAAACTTTGTTCCCATTACATGTTTAGAAAGTAATTTGTTGCCTTTACTTGCTACAGTGGAAAAGGGGGGACTAATCCTAATCTGTTGCATTACCTGCTGTGTTAGAATCATAGAATTGTAGAGTTGGAAGAGACCATGAGGGCCATCCAGTCCAACCTCCTGCCACGCAGGAATCACGATCAAAGGATCCCTGACAGATGGCCATCCAGCCTCTGTTTAAAGACCTCCAAGGAAGGAGACTCCACCACGCTCCGAGGGAGTGTGTTCCACTGCTGAACAGCTCTTACTGTCAAAAAGTTCCTCCTCATGTTGAGGTGGAATCTCTGTTCCTGGAGCTTGCACCCATTGCTCCGTGTTCCAGTCTCTGGAGCAGCAGAAAACAAGCCTGCTCCATCCTCAGCGTGACATCCCTTCAAATACTTAAACAGGGCTATCATATCGCCTCTTAACCATCTTTTTTCCAGGCTAAACATACCCAGCTCCCTAAGTCTTTCCTCATAAAGCATGGTTTCCAGACCTTTCACCATTTTAGTCGCCCTCCTCTGGACACACTCCAATTTGTCAATATCCTTTTTGAATTGTGGTGCCCAGAACTGGACACAGTATTCCAGGTGAGGTCTGACCAAGGCAGAATAGAGCGGCACTATTACTTCCCTTGATCTAAACACTATACTTCTATTGATGCAGCCCAAAATTGCATTGGCCTTTTTAGCTGCCGCAGCACACTGTTAACTCATGTTCAACTTGTGGTCTACTAGGACTCCTAGATCCCTTTCACACGTACTCTCGTTCAGCCAGGTCTCCCCCATCCTGTATCTATGCATTTCGTTTTTCTGCCCTAAGTGCAGTACCTTACATTTCTCCGTATTGAATTTCATTTTGTTCGCTTTGGCCCAGTGACTATTATGCCACCACCAGCATAGCTCAAAACATCATTAGGGCACGCAAGCCTCTCTCCCACGACAAGGGAGCGTCAAGGGAGAGGAAAGTGAGTAGAAAAGGTCTGTGGCAGATCCTGGAAAGACTAGGATATCCCTCCAAATTCCTTAAAATGATTATCTTGCTACACGAGGGCCAGCGCTGTCAAGTCAGATATGGCAATGCTTTCAGAGCCCTTTCTAATAACTAATGGAATGAAGCAAGGTTGTGTTCTTGCTCCAACTTTATTTACAATCTTCTTCAACATGATGCTCCAAAGGGCTATGGCAGAGCTCGAAGAAGACGACGGCATCTATATACATTAGCGTACTGATGGTAGCTTATTTAACTTAAGCCATCTGAGGGCTCGCACTAAGACTCTAAACTATCTAGTCCATGAGCTGCTCTTCGCTGATGATGCTGCCCTTGTTGCCCACACAGAAGCAGCTCTGCAGCGCCTAATGTCCTGCTTTGCAACAGCTGCAGAGCTGTTTGGGCTGGAAGTCAAACTGAAGAAAACAGAAGTTCTTTACCAGCCTGCACCACAGGACGAACACCACCATCCCCACATTGCCGTCAGCAAATCTGTGCTCAAGTCCGTTCAGCAGTTCACCTACCTGGGAAGCATCATCTCCTCAGATGCCAAGATTGACAAAGAGATCGATCACAGACTAGCAAAGGCATATAGTGCATTTGGAAGACTTCACAAAAGAGTCTGGAGCAATAAACACCTGAGGGAAAGCACAAAAATCAGTGTGTATAGAGCCATTGTACTGTCTATTCTCCTTTACAGATCTGAAACATGGATCACCTATCGCCACCGCCTACGACTCCTCGAACGCTTTCATCAGCACTGTATACACACAATCCTAAATATACACTGGACTGACTATGTGAAGAATGTTGCTGTCCTTGAGCAAGCAGGGATCACCAGCATTGAGGCCATGATACTGAGAACGCAGCTGCGCTGGGCAGGGCACGTTTCTAGGATGGAGGACCATCGCCTCCCAAAAATACTACTCTACGGTGAACTCGCCACGGGTCAGTGTAAGAGGGGCACTCCAAAAAAGCGATACAAAGAATCCCTGAAACAACATCTCAGGCTCAGCCAAATTGATCACCAACAGTGGTCCGCCCTGGCCTCACATCGGGAGGCATGGAGACGCACTATCCACAATGCTGCAGCCTTATTTGAGAACTCACGCCGAACAAGTCTTGAAGAGAAACGACAATGCAGAAAGAATCACAACCCAGAAACATCACCCAAGGAGACCTTCTGCTGTCAAAAGGAGACCTTTTGACAGGGACTTTGATAACACCAATGTCACTTGGAGGAAATCAAACTGGTGAGGTGCCTGGGCCTGGCCGGGCTCTCATCCCCTCCCTCACTCACTCGCTGGCACAAGCAAGCAAGAAAGGGATGGGATGAGGGAGTGGGAGGAGGGAGGGTGCACACATTCACTTGGGCTCCCACCCACCCTTCCCATCCCCTTCTCCCCTCTTGCCCATGGGTGGGTGACTGAGTGAGCGAGAGAATGCCCAGCCACCCCAACAGTACAACTACTTTTTTCTGTACATTAGACAGTTTGGGGGGGGTAGTGATATATTTTTTTTATTTATACCCTGCTCTTCAGCCACAAGGCTATCAGAGCGGCTTACAAATTGTTTTAAGCAATAGCTATTTACACATCTACACTACATTAAACAGTTTCCAATGTGTATTAGCTAATTTGCAGTTTTTCCACTTTTGCAGGGGGTTCTGCTACCCTAATCCCCACAAAAGTTGAGGGCCGATTGTAATCATAGAATCATAGAATCATAGAATCATAGAATTGCAGAGTTGGAAGAGACCACGAGGGCCATCCAGTCCAACCCCCCTGCCACGCAGGAAATCTTGATCAAAGCATCCCCGACAGATGGCCATCCAGCCTCTGTTTAAAGACCTCCAAGGAAGGAGACCCCACCACGCTCCGAGGGAGTGTGTTCCACTGCCGAACAGCTCTTACTGTCAAAAAGTTCCTCCTCATGTTGAGGTGGAATCTCTGTTCCTGGAGCTTGCACCCATTGCTCCGTGTTCCAGTCTCTGGAGCAGCAGAAAACAAGCCTGCTCCATCCTCAGCGTGACACCCCTTCAAATACTTAAACAGGGCTATCATATCGCCTCTTAACTGTATTTTTTCCAGGCTAAACATACCCAGCTCCCTAAGTCTCTCCTCATAAGGCATCGTTTCCAGACCTTTCACCATTTTAGTCGCCCTTCTCTGGACACGCTCCAATTTGTCAATATCCTTTCTGAATTGTGGTGCCCAGAACTGGACACAGTATTCTAAGTGAGGTCTGACCAAGGCAGAATAGAGTGGCACTATTACTTCCCTTGATCTAGACACTATACTTCAATTGATACAGCCCAAAATCGCATTGGCCTTTTTAGCTGCCGCATCACACTGTTGGCTCATGTTCAACTTGTGGTCTACTAGGACTCCTAGATCCCTTTCGCACGTAGTCTCATTCAGCCAGGTCTCTCCCATCCTATATTTATGCATTTCATTTTTCCGCCCTAAATGCAGTACTTTACATTTCTCCGTATTGAATTTCATTTTGTTAGCTTTGACCCAGCTCTCCAGTCTATCCAGGTCATTCTGAATTTTGATCCTGTCCTCTAGGGTATTAGCTACTCCTCCCAATTTGGTGTCATCTGCAAATTTGATAAGTATGCCCCTAATTCCCTCATCTAAGTCATTGATAAAGATGTTGAATAGCACTGGGCCCAGGACAGAACCCTGTGGCACCCCACTGGTCACATCTTTCCAAGACGAAGAGGAGCCACTGCTGAGCACCCTTTGGGTTCGGCCGGTCAACCAATTACAAATCCATTTAACAGTTAACTTGTCTAGCCCACATTCTACAAGCTTGTTTGCAAGAATGTCATGGGGAACCTTGTCAAAGGCCTTACTGAAATCAAGGTATGCAATGTCCACAGCATTCCCTTCATCTACCAAGCTGGTAACTTTATCAAAAAAAGAGATCAGATTAGTCTGGCATGACTTGTTTCTCTGAAACCCATGTTGACTTTTTGTGATTATGGCATTGCCTTCTAAATGTTCACAGACTCTCTGTTTAATGATCTGTTCTAGAATCTTCCCTGGTATTGATGTCAGACTAACTGGACGATAATTGTTGGGATCCTCTTTTTTCCCCTTTTTGAAGATGGGAACAACGTTTGCCCTCCTCCAGTCTGCTGGGACTTCTCCTGTTCTCCAGGAGTTCTCAAATATTATTGCCAATGGCTCTGAGATTATATTTGCCAGCTCTTTTAATACTCTTGGATGTAGTTCATCTGGTCCTGGAGATTTAAATTCATTTACTTTAAGAAGGTATTCCTGTACTACCTCTTTACTTATTTTGAGCTGGATTTCCCCTATTGTGTCTTCTGTTCCATTCTCCTCAGGTTGGTCCTCCTTTTCCTTTTCTGAAAACACTGAGGCAAAGAAGGTGTTGAGTAATTCTGCCTTTTCTCTGTACCCTGTTAGCGTTTTGCCATCTTCTCCACGTAGCGGCCCTATCATTTCCTTCTTCCTCCTTTTGCTGCGGACATACCCCCAAAAACCCTTTTTATTGTTCTTATCCTTCCTAGCAAGCCTGAGCTCATTCTGCGCTTTAGCTTTTCTGACTTTACTCCTACACGTGTTCGCTATCTGTTTGAATTCTTCTTTGGTGATTTCCCCCCTTTTCCATTTCCTATACATGTTCCGTTTAAAACTTAGCTCCATTGAAAGTTCTTTAGTCATCCATCCTGGTTTCTTGAGACACCTCCCATTTTTCTTCCTCAATGGTACTGTTTGAAATTGTGCCTTCAGTATCTCCCTTTTGATGCCCAAGACTATATCTACAGTTGTCCCTCCACACGCACAGGGGTTGGGGCCGAGGACCCCTGCAAATGTGGGAAAATCATGAATATCTCTAGATACCCCAAACCATATTTAACACACACCAAAAAAAGTTTGATCCATGGATTCAACCCACTGCAGCACAGTACACACAACACATTTGAATCCATGGTGGGGAGCATGTCAGCTGCCCATGTCTGCCTTCGAGACGGCAGGGTTCCTTCACAAGGCAGAAGCAGGTGGCTGGCATAACTTGTTGCTACCTCCACTGCTACCTTACATCATTTTTAATAGGGACCTACAAGTCTTGCCATCCTTTTTGCAATCTGGTGCAGTCTTTCTCAATCTCGCAAGGCTTGCAGAGAGACTGTGAACGCCAGGTGAAAGTTATACGTTCCTATTAAAAATGGTGTAGGGCATCAGCAGACGGGGCAACAAATAATCTGCAAATAATCACATTCGCCAAAGTAAAATGCACAAATATGGGGGGATGGCTGTATTTTGTTAACTGAGGTATTACCCATACTTATATATTTACTTAGTTCTACGTACATGCACACACACACACGTGCACGTACACCCACAGTGTTACCCAAATTGTGTGGGGTCTGCGAGGATCCCACTAGTGTCCAAATATTAATATGGGAAATATTGAATTAACTCAAAATGGCAGCAAGAGGTTGGGTAATGGCAGGATCTTTTGACCTATGTATACCAGTTGTAACTGAGTAGACTCCAAGCCAGAATGTACAATTAAATTATCTTTATTTGAAATTAATCTGAACAGCATTCACTAAAAGGAGATTATCGGACAGGGACAAAAATAGCATCCCCATCTCGCTATCTCCTCTACTGCCCCCCTCCCGTCACAAGAACAAAAAGTTATTGCACCTACCTTTGCTACGTCCTCCCCCTCCCCTCAGCAACCAAGGAATGAACACAGCTCGTGTGGAGCTGTATTCACTTCCTTATTTGAAATTCCAGGCCGTTCTTGCAAGAGGATGAGCACACGAGAAATTCAAAAATAAAAAGTAAAAGTAAGTTTTTTAAATGACAGCAAGCACAAAAACACACTTTAAACTTACCAAGTAACCCGGGGAGTGGGGGAAGGGTGTCACTTACCTGGATGTCCCGATCGCAACTGGAAGTGTCCAGCAGGGACCTCCCACCGTGGCTGGAATCGCGCCAGCAGAACAGGGCACCTTATAGCTTGCCTGTGATTCTGTTACAGAAACGAAATGGATGATCTATTGATGGCTTAAGCCATCAATAAAAAGGAACACGGATGGAATGGAAGCTGCATAGGGGCATAATGCCACAGGGACAATGACGTCTGATATTCAAGCCCTTTGGTGATGTCCTGTTGTCCCTGTGGTTGCATATTAAGGGCGTCTGATAATCTCCAAACACTCAAGCTTCAAGCAATCACACAAGGCTAACAAAGAAAGTAGGAAGTATTTGGATAGAAGAATAGAGTAAGGCAGTGATGGGCAACCTTTTGAGCTTGGTGTGTCAAACTTCACCAAAAAACTGAGCATAACTCAGGTGGTGTGTCACTTTGAGGAAAAAACATTATCTCTGCTGGCGGAAGTGAGGGCAAAGATCCCAGCTTAACCGGAAGTCCCAGAACTAGACACTCTGTGCTGGACTTCTGTTGTTTTGGCCTACAGACCTCCGGCACAGAGTGTCTAATAGGGGAGGATGAAACATTCGCGATTACAGTTGTCCCTCCACATTTGTGGGTTTCACATTTGCGGTTCCACATATCCGTGGATTCCTGCTTTGGGGAGGGTGGGAGGGGGGAAGAAAGAGGGACCGGGGCTTCGAAACCCCAATCGCCACTTTCGGGAGGGTGGGGGGGGAGGAGGAAAGCGGCAACTTGGACTTCGAAGCCCTGATTGCCATTTTAGGGAGGGAGGGGGGCTGGAGGAAAGTGGCAACCAGGGCTTCAAAGCCCTGATCACCACTTTAGGAAGGGGGGAAGGTTGTGGGGGTGGGGGAGGCCTACAGCCACGTGTCATCAGAAATGGCTATGCGTGTCAGTGCTGGAGTAAGGGGATTTGTCATCACTGGAGTAAGGGGATTCTGGGTTATACTATACTGATCCTGGAGAGATTGAGATTGTGACATAAACCAGCAGTGAGAAGGTCCGGAAGACAGAATGGTAATACAGACTGATGTGGAATCAGAAGGAAGGATATCTGTGCACACTTTGGTGGAGTTTTAGGGTGATATTTATATGTGATAATTGTTGGAAAATATAGTTTGCAGTCCAATAAGTAGAAATGGTTTTGCTATTGAAGGGTTAACTGAGAAGCCATATGAGATGAGCTGATGTAACTTCCTATAGTTTTGCTATTGGTGAATCTGGGATGAAGGGGAGTGTCTGAGTATCCTTCTTTGTTCCAGAAGCCATGATCCTTTAACAACAAACCGCATGGCCCTTGAACTGAGAGGACGCCGGCTAGGGGTGTCCTGAACATAGTTTTTGCAACAATGTAGTTTTTAAGTATTTTGAACTAGTTTTAGTTTGTTTTGATGGAGTTTTTTATTCCTGCCAAGATGAGCTCTCTAAACTGTAAGTAAAGATGTTTTTGTACCTTTTTAAACGAACTTTTGAGTCTTGAGTGGTTATTTTGCTAGTTAAACAACTTGGAAAAAGACAAAGGGTGTTTGGTTATTTACTAAGCTATGTATGCTAATATTCTGACGCTAGATGCTGCTGCGTTTGCATTAAACTCTGCTAAGTTGGCTGTATTCTCCACTAACGTGTGAAATACAGTGTGGGTGTTTAAATAGGACAACATACCCTGATATTTTAAACAGTATATTTTTACACATTCCAATAGGTCATGGGCCCAGTTTATGAATGTTTAAGCTGCATATTTTTGATTTTGAATTTTTGAAGAGTTTTGGATTTTGTGTTTTGCTTAGATGACCAAAATTTTTCATGATTTGTTATTTTAAAAGTAAAGAGAAATGTGGTTTTTCACCCTTTCCCAAGTAAAGCTGTTTTTAAACAAAAGGCAGTTTTGTTGTTTTTCCCTGAGGGAACAAAGAGAGTTGAGAGAGCTGGCAGAGTTTTTTTGTTTATGGCTCCCCAGTCATAAAGGAAGTTGAGGAGAACAATTTGCCACTCATTAACATAACAGAGAGAGAAAGCCTTGCCTGGCTGTAGGTGTGAGAAGAATGGCTGCAGCAGAGGAGCTGAGATTAAAAAGAGTGGTGGATTTGGAGCCAGATACATACCAGTCGTGGTTAAAGTTTGTAGAAACACAAATTGAAGCAAATAAGTTTTTAGATGCAATTAAAAAAACAGAGCCACAAGATGACGAAGAGAGACGAATTTGGCATTCTCGAAATGCAGGAGCTAGAGAGATTATTATGCAAAGTTTAAGATCTGAACAACTGATCTACGTTGTTTCTTGTAACTCAGCTAAATCTATGTTGGACAAATTGAGAGAAATATACCAAGTTGATTCACCTAAAGTGCAAAACCTGGCCATTAGAGACATGATGAATCTAAGAGTTAATTCTAAAAGAGACTGTGAGCCACATATCAAAAGATTTCTAGGAATATTAGAAAGGATGAGTGCCATGAATTTGATTGCAAATGAAGGGCAGAAAATTGCCTATTTTACTGGGACTTTGGGAAGTAGCTTTCGTGCATTTCAAAGTTTGATTGATAACACAGCTGGATTAACATTGAATGAAATATTGGCACATTTTAGGCTTGAATGCTTAGATCACAGTTAGTCATCAGAGAGATATGTTGATAAAGAAAAACTGAGTGTGTCAAGTTACATTGCTAACAAACAACAAAGGAATGTGCCTCCCAGAGACAACAAAAGGAGATCTGTTGTTTTAAATGTAATGTAGTTGGGCATACTGCCAGGATGTGCAGAGCAAGTGGAGATTTTGGCCAGAGGGGGCAGCAGTTTTCTTCCCCAAATAGTAACAAAAGATTTCAACAGAGAAGCATGCTTACTCAAAGTGAATTTGCAGAACCAGTATCTGTCGAGAGGGGGCAGTGTGTACAAAGGAATTCAAACAGAGACAAAGAAAGAATGAGCATATTTGCTTTAAGAAAAGTTTTTCATGTTGTGGACAATAATGATAAACAAAATAAGAGTAAAAATGGAAACAACGAATGGCTGATAGACAGTGGGTCCACAAATCACAGCACAAATTCTGCAAGCAATTTCATAGAGTTAAATTATAATAATAATGGAGAGTTGCAAATAGCTGATGGATCTAAGATTCCCATACAAGCAGTTGGGACTTGTGAGTTGAATCTTGCAGCACATGATGGATGTGAATCACAAATACTGGAGAATGTTGACTATGTTAAAGAATTAAAAACAAATCTGCTCAGTGTCTCAGCTTTAACAGAAAAACAATTTTCAGTACTCTTTCAAAGAGATGTGTGCACTGTATTTAATGACAGAAATGGAAAAATATACTTAAAGGCATATGAGGATAATGATGGTCTTTTTAAGTTTTTTACTCCTCCAGATAAACAAGCCTATGTGGCACAGACAAGCTGTACTGATGAAGAGAGCATGGAATTATGGCACAAGCGCCTTGGACATCGTGACTGTAATGCAATTATGGAACTTCAAGAGAAAGGTTTGGCAACAGGAATAAAGGTAAAAAGGCAACAGAATAGTAACAATGTACAGAGATGCATAGTGTGTGTTGAACAAAAGGCAACAAGGCCTTCAATTCCAGAGAGAACTGAGAAAAGGTCAAACAGAATTCTGGACCTCATTCATTCTGATATAATGGCATCAATGAGAGTGCCCTCATTTGGAGGAAATAGATACATACTAACCCTTATAGATGATTTCTCAACATACAGCGTGATATACCTGCTCAAACAGAAGAGCGAGATGTGTGATGCACTGCGTGAGTATGTTGCCATGGTGAGAAAAATATTTGGAAGGAATCCCAAAGCTTTGAAGAGTGATCGAGGTGGTGAGTACCTATCACATGATACACAACAATTCTTGAGAGAGAATGGAATACAACATATTAAGACTGTGTCTTATACTCCAGAATTGAACTCTATTGCTGAAAGAAAATTTTGTACACTAATTGAGATGACAAGGTATCTTTTGGCTAATGCTGGACTACCTAATAGTATGTGGGGCAATGCTATTGCTACAGCTAATTACTTACAGAATCGCCTACCCACAAAAGGCACAGAGAAAACACCTTTTGAGATTTGGCATGGGAGACCCCCATCAATTAAACACATTAGAACATTTGGATGTATTGCATATGCTTATGTTCCAAGGGAACTCAGAGGAAAACTGGATCCAGCAACTCAAGAGATGATGCTGATTGGATACGAAAGTGGAACAAGAAACTACACAGTGATGAACTTAAAGACTGGTAAAGTATATAGCAGACATGTGGTATATTTTGATGAAAGCAGAAAAGTTGATTTAACAGGAACTGTGCTTGATTTTCAAGAAGAGGATAATGTTGATTTTTATGAACAGGAGGATAACATGACTGTGATTTCAGAAGCAGAGAGCGAATATTTTGTGCAGCATTGTCTTTCAAAAAATCATGTGGGAGCTGACCTGATCGATCTGGATGGTGGTGAAGCAGATGCTGAACAGGAAGGAAGTCACCAGGATCGGAATCAGGAACCTCCCAGATATGATTTGCCAACAGTCTCAAGAATTTGATCAGGAGGGCTTTAAACTGAGTCAAATGGGGGAGGGAGACAGTATTCTGGAAGTCAAAAGGGCTGGAGAAAATAGTCAAAATGTCATAGAGGGAACAAGGCAAACAGCGCAAGGACCCAACAGTGGGAGGCAAAAAAACTTGCACAGGAAGCAAGTAAAGGGAACACATGGTCTCAGATGTCTCTACACTAATGCACAGAGCATGGGAAATAAGCAAGATGAACTTGAACTCCTCGCACTACAAAACAAATATGATATAATAGGCATTACTGAAACCTGGTGGGACGAGTCTCATGATTGGAATGTAGGAATAGAGGGGTATAACCTTTATAGGAGAAACAAGCAAAACAGGAGAGGAGGAGGAATAGCATTATATGTCAGGGATATTTACACCAGTGAAGTGATCCACGACATCAATACTGGAAGGCAGGTGGAGAGCATCTGGATAAAAATTAAAGGGGAGGGAAACAACAGGGATGTTATTGTGGGACTCTACTACAGACCCCCAAATCAGACGGAGGAATTGGATGTTGCCTTTCTAGAACAGATGAACACACATGCAGAAAGGAGAGATGTAGTAGTGATGGGGGACTTCAACTATCCTGATATTTGCTGGCAATCTAACTCAGCCAAAACTACAAGGTCTAGGAAATTCCTTACATGCCTGGAAGACAATTTCATGGTCCAAAAGGTGGAAGAGGCAACAAGGGGGTCAGCTATTTTAGATCTGATCCTAACCAACAGAGATGACCTGGTTAATGGGGTGCAAGTGGTGGGATCCTTAGGTGAGAGTGATCATGTTCTCCTGGAGTTTGTTATACAATGGAAAGGAGAAGCCAGGCATAGTCAGACACGCATTCTTGACTTTAGGAGAGCTGATTTCAATAAACTCAGGGAAATACTGGGGGTGATCCCATGGTCAGGAATACTAAAAGAGAAGAGACCTCAAGACGGATGGGACTTTCTCAAAAAGGAGATACTGAAGGCACAATTTCAAACAGTACCAATGAGGAAGAAAAATGGGAGGTGTCTCAAGAAACCAGGATGGATGACTAAAGAATTTTCAACAGAGCTAAGTTTTAAACGGAATATGCATAAGAAATGGAAAAAGGGGGAAATCACCAAAGAATTCAAAACAGATAGTGGACACATGTAGGAGTATTGTCAGAAAAGCTAAAGTGCAGAATGAGCTCAGGCTTGCTAGAGAGGTTAAGAACGATAAAAAGGGTTTGTTTTTTGGGGATATGTCCGCAGCAAAAGGAAGAAGAAGGAAATGGTAGGGCCACTACGTGAAGAAGATGGCAAAGTGCTAACAGGGGACAGAGAAAAGGCAGAATTACTCAACACCTTCTTTGCCTCAGTGTTTTCAGAAAAGGAAAAGGGGGACCAATCTGAGGATAAAGGAACAGAGGACACAATAGGGGAAATCCAGCACAGAATAAGCAAAGAGGTAGTACAGGAATACCTTCTTAATCTAAATGAATTTAAATCTCAAGGACCAGATAAACTACATCCAGGAGTATTAAAAGAGCTGGCAAATATAATCTCAGAGCCATTGGCAATAATCTTTGAGAACTCCTGGAGAACAGGAGAAGTCCCAGCAGGCTGGAGGAGGGCAAACGTTATCCCCATCTTCAAAAAGGGGGAAAAGAGGATCCCAACAATTATCATCCAGTTAGTCTGACATCAATACCAGGGAAGATTCTAGAGCAGATCATTAAACAGAGAGTCTGTGAACATTTAGAAGGCAATGCCATAATCACAAAAAGTCAATATGGGTTTCAGAGTAACAAGTCATGCCAGACTAATCTGATCTCTTTTTTTGATAAAATTACCAGCTTGGTAGATGAAGGGAACACTGTGGATATCGCATACCTTGATTTCAGTAAGGACTTTGACAAGGTTCCCCATGACATTCTTGCAAACAAGCTTGTAAAATGTGGGCTAGACAAGTTAACTGTTCAATGGATTTGTAATTGGTTGACCGGCCGAATCCAAAGGGTGCTCAGGAATGACTCCTCTTCATCTTGGAAAGATGTGACCAGCGGGGTGCCACAGGGTTCTGTCCTGGGCCCAGTGCTATTCAACATCTTTATCAATGACTTGGATGAGGGAATTAGGGGCATACTTACCAAATTTGCAGATGACACCAAATTAGGAGGAGTAGCTACTACCCTGGAGGACAGGATCAAAATTCAAAATGACCTGGATAAACTGGAGAGCTGGGCCAAAGCTAACAAAATGAAATTCAATATGGAGAAATGTAAGGTACTGCACTTAGGGCGAAAAAATGAAATGCATAGATATAGGATGGGGGAGACCTGGCTGAATGAGACTACGTGCGAAAGGGATCTAGGAGTCCTAGTACACCACAAGTTGAACATGAGTCAACAGTGTGATGCGGCAGCTAAAAACGCCAATACGATTTTGGGCTGCATCAATAGAAGTATAGTGTCCAGATTAAGGGAAATAATAGTGCCGCTCTATTCTGCCTTGGTCAGACCTCACCTAGAATACTGTGTCCAGTTCTGGGCACTACAATTCAAAAAGGATATTGACAAATTGGAGCGTGTCCAGAGGAGGGCGACTAAAATGGTGAAAGGTCTTGAAACCATGCCTTATGAGGAGAGACTTAGGGAGCTGGGTATGTTTAGCCTGGAAAAAAGATGGTTAAGAGGCGATATGATAGCCCTGTTTAAGTATTTGAAGGGGTATCATGTTGAGGATGGAGCAAGCTTGTTTTCTGCTGCTCCAGAGACTGGAACACGGAGGAATGGATGCAAGCTCCAGGAACAGAGATTCCACCTCAACATTAGGAGGAACTTTTTGACAGTAAGAGCTGTTCGGCAGTGGAACGCACTCCCTCGGAGTGTGGTGGGGTCTCCTTCCTTGGAGGTCTTTAAACAGAGGCTGGATGGCCATCTGTCGGGGATGCTTTGATCGTGATTTCCTGCATGGCAGGGGGTTGGACTGGATGGCCCTTGTGGTCTCTTCCAACTCTACAATTCTATGATTCTGACGCTAGATGCTGCTGCGTTTGCATTATACTCTGCTAAGTTGGCTGTATTCTCCAATAACGTGTGAAATACAGTGTGGATGTTTAAACAGGGACAACATACCCTGATATTTTAAACAGTATATTTTTACACATTCCAATAATAATTCCCCTGAAGGGATCGGATTTAGAGTGGAATACAATGTCTCTCAGAGTTTCCCAAGACTAAACAAAGGGTTCTCCAGGAGAGGTAACGATTGTTAATGGGTGATATATTTGGAATTGAACAGGAGCAGGCAATGTTTATTGTTAGGGAGAGGAGAAGAGGAAAAACCCATTTTACAACCATCGAGGACTTTGCTATTGTTGGGTGGATTCATGGATGACTCACCTCCAGGTGTTCTTCAGGAAGAACTCTAAGCTGGGTATAACCTATTTGAAAAATTTCCAAAGGCCCCTCCCTAGGTTATACATGACTCCAGCCTTGGTATCTGGGGATCCCTGGTTTACCTGCTAACCACATGGCTTGCTATTCAACATCTTTATCAATGACTTGGATGGTGGTGATGATGATGATGATTTCTTATCCACCTCTCCCTGTGACGCAATGGAATAGAGGGTATGCTTATCAAATTTGCAGATGACACCAAATTAGGAAGGGTAGATTATTAGGAAAGGATCAGAATTAAAAATGACCTTAACAGATTAGAGAGCTGGGCCAAAACTAACAAAATGAATTTCAACAGTGAGAAATGTAAGGTACTAGACTTAGACAGAAAAAAAATGAAATGCATAGATATAGGATGGGTGGCACCTGGCTTGACAACAGTATATTTGAAAATTATCTAGGAGTCTTAGCAGACCACAAGCTGAACATTAGTCAGCAGTGTGATATGGCAGCTAAAAAAGCCAATGCAATTCTAGGTTGCATCAATAGGGGAATTATCACATATCAATAGGAGTATAGTGTCTAGGGCTAAATCCACACTACACAAATAATACATTTTGAAAATGGATTATTTGCCATGGCTCATTCATATGGAATCCTGTGATTTGTAGTTTATAGTGATAGCATAGAATGCCATGATCACTGAAAGTCAACATGGATTTCTCAAAAACAAGTCGTGCCATACTAATCTCATCTCTTTTTTTGATAGAGAGTTACAAACTTGATAGATGAATGGAATGCTGTGGACATAGTGTATCTTGATTTCAGTAAGGCTTTTGACAAGGTCCCCTATGACATTCTTGCAAACAAGCTAGTGAAATGTGGGCTAGACAATGCTTTTGTTATGTGGATTTGTAATTACTTGACCGACTGAACCCAAAGGGTAGTCACCAATGGCTCCTCTTCATCCTGGTTCTGTCTGGTTCTGGGTTCTGTCCTGGGCCCAGTGCTATTCAACATCTTTATCAATGACTTGGATAAGGGAATAGACGGTATGCTTATCAAGTTTGCAGATGACACCAAATTAGGAGGGGTAGCTAATACCCCAGAGGACAAGATCAGAATCCAAAATGACCTGAACCGATTAGAAAGCTGAGCCAATATTAACAAAATGAATTCCAACAGGGAGAAATGTAGGATACTACACTTGGGCAGTAAAAATGAAATGCACAGATATAGGATGGGTAACACCTGGCTTGAAGGCAGTACATGCGAAAGGGATCTAGGAGTCTTAGTGGTCCACAAGCTCGACATGAGTCAGCATTGTGATGCAGCAGCTAAAAAAGCCAATGTGATTCTAGGCTGCATCAATAGGAATCTAGCGTCTAGATCAATGGAAGTAATAGTGCCACGGTATTCTGCTTTGGTCAGACCTCATCTGGAATACTGTGTCCAGTTCTGGGCACTACAATTCAGGAAGGATATTGAGAAGCTGGAACGTGTCCAGAAGAGGGTGACCAGGATGGTGGGTGGTCTGGAAGCCATACCCTATGAGGAGTGGCTTAGGTGGGCATGTTTAGTCTGGAGAGGGTGAGGGTGAGAGGGGACATGATAGCTTTGTTTAAATATTTGAAGAGATGTCATACTGAGGATGGAGCAAGCTTGTTTTCTGCGGCTCCAGAGACTAGGACATGGAGCAATGGGTTCAAACTACAGGAAAAGAGATTGCACCTAAACATTAGGAAGAACTTCCTGACAGTAAGTGCTGTTTGGAAGTGGAATACACTGCCTGGGATTATGGTGGAGTCTCCTTCTTTGGAGGTTTTTAAACAGAGGCTGGCTGGTCATCTATTGAGAGGGCTTTGATTGTGTATTCCTGCATGGCAGAATGGGGTTGGACTGGATGGCCCTTGAGGTCTCTTCCAACTCTATGATTCTATAATAGAAGATTCCGGTCAATATTCTTAGCCCTCATGCAATCTTTGACAATAGATCTTTCCCCCAAGGGGGAGTGCCCTCTATT
This sequence comes from Gambelia wislizenii, assembly GCA_030847615.1. NCBI lineage: Eukaryota > Metazoa > Chordata > Lepidosauria > Squamata > Crotaphytidae > Gambelia > Gambelia wislizenii. Next base: position 492,868,252 of record JAUMIR010000001.1, on the reverse strand, counting down.
CTGCAACCAGAGAAGGAGCGATCCTGTGGGACATACAGTATGACCCCCGTATCCATGGGATCTGTATCTGCAGATTCACTTACTCGTGTATGAAAAAATATGGTCTGTCTAAGCATCTTATAAATCCTCTAGCGTGACTCTGTGGTATGCTTCCACTGGAAGCTGACTATAGAGTTGCAGTAGAGGACCTAGAAGATGCATAGAAAGGTGTTCTCTCTAGACCTCCTCTAGGTCCTCCAGTGTGACTCTATGGTACCCATGGGTCAGAAGTCATTCATTTTAATAGGGTTTGCTATTATCCCTGGTTTCAGATATCCACTGTAAGTCCAGGAACACATCCCCTGTGGATATGGGGGTCATACTGTATTTTGATGCAGACAGGAAAATTAGATTCATGTCAGTTTATTTACTGGAGCTCATTAGACCACCAGAAAATAAATGTTCACTCTCTCCAAAATGACACGCTAACAAATAAGATAGCCCTTGTGGTCTCTTCCAACTCTATGATTCTATGATTCTTTGAAAATTGAAATAAACTTAAAAATCTGAACACGTAGCCAACATTTCACACAAACTTGCAAAAAATTGTGTCACATCACTCATAGAATCATAGAATTGCAGAGTTGGAAGAGACCACGAGGGCCATCCAGTCCAACCCCCTGCCTCGCAGGAAATCATGATCAAAGCATCCCCGGACAGATGGCCATCCAGCCTCTGTTTAAAGACCTCCAAGGAAGGAGACCCCTCCATGCTCCGAGGGAGTGTGTTCCACTACCGAACAGCTCTTACTGTCAAAAAGTTCCTCCTAATGTTGAGGTGGAATCTCTGTTCCTGGAGCTTGCACCCATTGCTCCGTGTTCCAGTCTCTGGAGCAGCAGAAAACAAGCCCATCATCATCATCATCAGACCATCACATCTCTCTCACATACTGACAAATAAAATTGACATGAACCATACTGTGTGAAATCAACTTAAAATTCTTGTTCTCTAACCAACGTAAATAACATTTAATTATTTGTTGTTGTCAACTGCCATCAAGTCGAAGTCAACCTATGGCAATTCTATGAATGACAGACCTCCAAGTCCCCCGTCATCAACAGCCATGGTCAACTCTTGCAAGCTCAGGGCTGTGGCTTCCTAGACTGAGACTATCCATTTGAAATGTGATCTTCCTCTTCTCCTACTGCTTCTTCTACTGCTTTCTGCCTTGCCAAGCATTGTTGTCTTTTCTAGTGTATCATCACTTCTTATGAAACGGCCAAACTGGGACAGTCTGAGTTCAATCTTCTTGGCTTCTAGGGAGAGTTCCGGGTTGATTTGCTCTAGGATCCATTTATTAGTCTTTTTAGCAGTCCAGAATATCTGCAGAACTGTCCTCCAGCACCACATTTTAAATGAGTTGATTTTCTTCCTATCAGCTTTCTTGCTGTCCAGCTTTCATATTCAGACATAGAAATTGGAAATATAATGACATGGACGATGCTGACTTTTGTATTCAATTAAATATCTTTAGCTGTCCTTGAGCAAGCAGGGATCACCAGCATTGAGGCCATGATATTGAGAACACAGCTGCGCTAGGCAGGGTACGTTTCTAGGATGGAGGACCATCGCCTCCCAAAAATACTACTCTACGGTGAACTCGCCACGGGTCAGCGTAAGAGGGACACTCCAAAAAAGAGATACAAGGACTCCCTGAAACAATATCTCAGGCTCAGCCAAATTGATCACCAACAGTGGTCCGCCCTGGCCTCACATCGGGAGGCATGGAGACGCACTATCCACAATGCTGCAGCCTTATTTGAGAACTCACGCCGAACAAGTCTTGAAGAGAAACGACAACGCAGAAAGAATCACAACCCGGAAACATCACCGAAGGAGACCTTCTGCTGTGCTTTCTGCAACCGGACTTGTTTATCTCAGATTGGTCTTTTTAGTCATCAGCGCACTTGCAGAAAGCACGGGATGAGTCCTTCCTGAATCTTCCTTTGCAAAGCAAAGAAAAGCCAAGAGAGTGAGCTATCAAATCAAAATTGTATTAAATCACATGGGCGTTCTTCTTCAATAACTTTTCTCTAATATAGATTCATAGTGTGATAGAGACCATAGAGATGAAAAGGACTTCTAGGGCCATCTGCTTCACCCTCTGCAATGTAGGAATATACAGCTAAAGCACTCCTGAGAGAGCCATCCAACATCTGTTTAAAGGTTACAGGGATAATACAACTCCTCTTCTCCAGTCTGTTTCCTGGCACAATTCAAAGTGCTGGCTATGACCTAAAAAGCCCTTTGAAGCTTAGGCCCAGGCTATCTGACATACTGTGTCTCCTCATGTGAGTCTGCCCAGACTCCAAAATCCACAGGAAAGGCCCTTCTCTGTCCCACCACCTTCACAGTTACAGTTGATGGGAACATGAGACAGGACCTTCTCAGCACTTTATCCAATGAGTGTCTGAAAAGGCTGTAATTCCGCTGTTGAGGAAAGCTGATACATAGTGGCATGAGCACAGTAATTATCACATGTTGCTGTAATCAAGTGATACTCTCTCCTCTCTCTGGCTTTTCTTCGCAAACAAAGATTCAGGAAGGACTCATCCCACTCTTTCTGCAAGAGCGCTGATGACTAAAAAGGCCAATCCGAGATAAACAAGTCCGGTTGCAGAAAGCACAGCAGAAGGTCTCCTTGGGTGATGTTTCCGCGTTGTGATTCTTTCTGCATTGTCATTTCTCTTCAAGACTTGTTTTTGGGCAGTAAAAGTAAAAACCCAATGCAGCTTTGGGCTTCGGCAGGTGTTGTGCTGAAATCCGGGCCAGAATAGTCTGAATTTCATGTGCTGCAGCTCTGAGCCAACGTAGTCCATATATCATCTGGATTTTTATGCCCCCCACCCCGTGGAGTCAATCCCCTGAGAGACCAGGGTTCAAATCCTTGCTCTCCCATGGAAACCCACTGGGTGACCTTAGACAAGTCACACCCTCTCAGCCTTAGAGAAAGAATAGATTTATTCCGCTGAATAAACTTTCCACTTTTTCCTGCTGTTTTTATAATGTTCCAGTTTCTCTCTCCTCCTCTTCATTTCCCTTTTCATCCTCAGCTTACTCCAATTTCTGCAAACTGAGTTCAAAGTACAAAATTGGTTTGCATTCAGTTACCTCAGCAGGGGGGAGAGGAGGAGAGAGGCCAAAATCTTGCCCTTCCCAGAAGGCTCAGGCAAAAGCAAACTGCTGCAGCCTCTCCTAGCTTGTGTGTCCTTCCTTAATAATAGCTTTTGCCATCTTGACCACACTGATGTTGCTTGGCCATACGTGTCATGGTTTTCATCTGTGAAATTTTGGAGGGCCTGTCTGGGCAGCCCAGAGCTTCTTTCCGTCTCTGTGGTGTAGGACTTTTTTTACTGGACAGCAGGTGTAGAAACGTACAACAGATCAACTTCAGAAGAACCTAGGAAAAGCCCAGTGCCTGGATCTGACCCAAGACCTAATTAATCCAGCATTTCTTTTCACACAGTGGTTGATCTTATGCTCACATGAGAAGCCCACAAGCCAGACAGTTATTAAGAGGCATACTTCCTCTGCTTGTGACTAAAGTCCAGTGACAGGCGGTTTAAAGTATTGCAGACCCTTGATAAATAAAGGCAGGCTGGTGGGAGGAAGGTGGAGGAGCAGCTGTATTTTCAGCATCAAGTGGGAAAAGAATGAGAACTTGGGAAGTTCCAGTTGGAGCGGAGTCCTGGAGCAGGAGGCCAACAGCCGAGTGGGAAAACACAGCCCCACAAGAAACTTAATGTTTCCTCCTGTGCAGCTGTCATCGTGTTCTTGCAACACTGGCTGGCAATGCCAAATCTCGCCGTGTTACCCAGACTTTTGAAAGTGCTTGATCCTGTTGGTTCTTCGATCTGGTTTGCTTGTCCTTTTTAAAACATGGACGCCACTTGACAGGGCCCTATCACACCACACAGGTATAGCACTGCTATAACATAAGTGCTGTGGTTCCATCCCATGGAATTCTGGGATTTGCAGTTTTGGGAGGGGCATTTAGAATATTCAGCCAGAGAGCTCAGAGGCTCATGAAACTACAAAGCTCAGCGTTCCACATGGTGGAGCCATGGCAGTTTAAGTGTCATGTGCCTTCAAGTCCACTTTCACATATGGTGATCCTCTCCTAGGAAATTTCTGGCCAGATTTCTTGAGAGGAGCATTATCATTACCTTATTTTTAGGATCATAGAGTCATAGAATTAGAAGAGACCACAAGGCCCATCCAGTCCAACTCCATTCTGCCATACAGGAACACACAATCAAAGCATTCCCGACAGATGGCCATCCAGCCTCTGGTTAAAAACTTCCAAAGGAGGAGACTCCACCGCACTCCCAGACAGTGTGTCCCACTGCCGAACAGCTCTTACTATCAAGAAGTTCTTCCTAATATTTAGGTGGAATTTCTTTTTTTTCTGTAGTTTTCGTCCATTGCTCCATGCCCTAGTTTCTAAAGCAACAGAAAACAAGCTTGCTCCATCTTCAATATGACATCCCTTCAAATATTTAAACATGGCTATCACGTCCCCTCTTAACCTTCTCTTTCCCAGGCTAAACATAGCCAGCACCCTAAGCCGCTCCTCATAGGGCATGGCTTCCAGACCTCCCACCATTTTGGTCACCTTCCTCTGGACACGTTCCAGCTTGTCAAGATCCTTCTTGAATTGTGGTGCCCAGAACTGGACACAGTATTCCAGGTGAGGTCTGACTAAAGCGAATAGACTAGTAATATTACTTCCTCGTTCAAGGCCAAATCCACATTATACAAATAATCCCATTTGAAATTGGATTATTTGCCATGGCTCCTTCCTATTGAATCCTGGGGGTTGTAGTTTTACAAGGTCTTTAGTCCAGGGAGCCTTGGTAGCGCAGTGGTTAAATGCCAGTACTGTAAGCCACAAGGTTATGAGTTCGATTCCAGAGGGCTTCAAGGTTAACTCAGCCTTCCATCCTTCTGTAGGTCAGTAAAATGAGTACCCAGCTCATTGGGGGCAATTAGCTAAAAATCATTGTAAACTGTTTAGGGAATGCTTCAGCACTGATAAGCGGTACATAAGTATAATAGAATCAGAAGCATACAGTTGGAAGTGACCACAAGGGCCATCCAGTCCAACCCCTGCCATGCAGGAATACACAATCAAATCATTCCAGACAGATGGCATCCAGCCTCTGTTTAAAAACCTCCATAGAAGGAGACTCCACGACACTACGAGGCAGTGTGTCCTCTTACTATCAGGAAGTTCTTCCTAATATTTAGGTGGAATTTCTTTTTTTCCTGTAGTTTGAACCCATTGCTCCGTGTCCTAGTCTCTGGAGCTACAGAAAACAAGCTTGCTCCATTCTCAGTATGACTGCCCTTCAAATCTTTAACATGGCTATCATGTCCCCTCTTAACCTTCTCTTCTCCAGACTAAACATGCCCAGCTCCCTAAGCCGCTGGGTCAGTTGTCAACAGTTTGTGGAAACCCTCCTTTGGTCACGTTGACAGCTCCCCTACATAGTAACGCCACACCTGCCCATTGCTGAATGTGGATGCTCAAAAAATGGCATTATTACGATGCCAGGAGATAGCTAAAGGGCTTCCTTTTCAGATGAAGTTGTTCACCTCTTGTAATGCTCCCATTCTGCTGCTGTTCCTCTGTCACTGCTTTTTATTGATGGGAGAAGCTGTCAATACATTCCCTGTCCCACTTCTGTAATGCATGTTTGTGCGACTGAAAAGGTGTCCCATTTCTCTGGTGAGATCCCAGCATCAATGGGAGGTCCCTGACAGAACACTTCCTGGTGAGATTGGGACATCCGGATAAGTGACACACTTTTTTTAGGCTTCTTTGGTTTACTTGGAAGTTTTAAAGTGTGTTTTTGTGCTTGCTATCATTTTTTGTCTTGTTTTTTGCTTTTTATTTTTGAATTTCCCATGCTTGCATCTTCTCTCGAAAATGGGTGGGATTTCATTCCAGGAAGTGAATGGAGGTCCATAGAGCTCCATTCACTCCTGGGCTGCCCTGAAGATGTGAATAAGGTACGTCTGAAAACTTTTGTTTTTGTGCCAGGACAGGGATGGGAGAGGGGCCGGGAGAGGAGATTGTGGGACAGGAACTTTTTTCGTTTCTGTCTGATACTCTCGTATGATTCTACTATGCAGGTCTGAGTGTGCTTTGCTTCCAAGGTCAGAGGGGATATGGTGCCTTCAGGATATTTATGTCTCACTCAGTATCTAGCTAGCTCCTCTGCTCTGTGTTTCAGGCCTAATTTAAAACAGCATATGGATGTGTGTATGTAGTCCTCTTAGTGTCTTGTTGTTGTGGTGGTGGTGGTGGTACCCTTCAAGTCGTTTCTGACTTATGGTGACCCTAAAGTGAACCTATCACAGGGTTTTATGAGGCTGAGAGTGTGTGACTTGGGTCACTGTGGGTTTCATGGCTGAGCGGGGTTTCGAACCATGGTCTCCAGAATCATAATCCAACACTCAAACCACTACACCACACTGGCTCCCTTAGTTTTCTTATACATTTATAAATTCAAGTGCAGAAGCCAAGTTGCCTATGGGTCCATTGTGCCTGGATGCACATTGCAAATGGAGATGTGTGCACATATGGCATTCAGTTGCAAATTTGCTCTCTTGGTTCAGTTGTATAGTGTTGCCATTCAACATAAGGGTTGTGCAGCATGAGCGATGTGTAACCCTGCATACAAAACTGTAAGCTACACAACACTGAGGTCAGATCTCAGCCAGTCTATACAGATTTAACTAATGTTGCACATATTTAATATAAACGGAGAATGATAAATCCATTAATACAATGCAATACAGTTCAATCACCAAGTGTAATTGCAAGAAATCAATGACGTGAACATTTATAATGCTAATATGTTAATGGAAACAGACTAATTTTATAAGAAGCAGACAAAAAGACTAGGGACTTTTTCAAATAGGGAAAAAATTCCCAAGGAGGTCAGGAAAAGAACGGGGCTGTTGCAGTTAAAGAGCTCCATTTCAAATGATGCCATCCTCCTCCGTCGTCCTCCATCCTCCTCCCGACCTTCCCCCTTGATGCGGGTGCTGTTTTTTATTGACGATTTTCCATCAATAAAAAGTGGCAGCCACAGCACAGGGGAAGGTCGGGAGGAGGTCAGGAGGAGGATGGAGGAGGACAGCATAATCTGAAACAGGACTCTGTAAATGCAACAGCCCCGTTCTTCTCCCGACCTCCTCAGGGGAGGGGGGTCCCTCATTTGAAAAAGTCCTAAGACATTAGTACAAATACAGTTCTCCTGTTTTGATGCATTTTCTTCAGACTGTCTGTATCTTCTTGATAAATGACTGCCTCTTACATATGCCATAAGTATTATGGTAAATAACTTGGACATATTTATTAAGTTTGCATCACTTTTGTTAAATCTAGATATCATAGATTGATTTTTCATCCACATTATTATATTCATATTGGCCAAAATCCTCTATTACAGTATACATCACGCAACCTTATGTCCACTTAGCTATGCAGCAGAGGTGTGAAGAAACCCTGCTAGTGAATTGTGAAGATGTACAATAGGACACTGACAAGGGTGTCTGTCTGTCACGATCGGTCCTGGACGTGACCTTCTCCTGCCAAACTTCAGTGCTGTTCTATTTCTGTTGCATCGCTTTGTGGCTAATTGTGTCTGCATTCCTTTGAACTTGCTAACATGCATGTAGTTGGTGAGAAAAGGTAGGATAGGTCCTATCTCTGTAACTGTATGATTAAAATGTGCACTAGGGATTTCCATGGGGGAAATGGGATGAGCCCACTCTTGGTGGGAACAGGGAGAGGGGATGATGGTGGATGACCAATGACTTCATAGCCTGACAGATTTGTAAATTGTAAAAACTTTTTAAGCTAACACTTTGTAAATAAGTTTCATTCTGAGGAGATTTTCAAACGGGGCCAAATGCCCTGTTCCTGCCCTGCAAGGCCCAATCCCACTCCTGTTGAGGAATAAAGGTAAAATATTCAAACACCTTAATCGCGCGGCAGGAACGTCCTGGCTCTCCCCTTGGCTTCACTGCTGTAAAGCTGCTTTTACAAGCAGTGAAGCCAAATCCCACTCAGTCTCATGAGAAAACAGGCGGGAGGGAAATTCAAAAACACCCCCCCCCAGCTGTCAAAATTAAAAATGAAGCAGAAAAATAATAATAAAAAAATACAAGTAACCCGGGGGGGGGGGGAAGGGTCCCACTTGCCTGGGTGTCCCATTCCTGCCAGGAAGTGTCCAGAACGGACCTCCCTCCCATGGCTGTCATCACAGGAGAGGAACGGGACACCTTTTGGACCACCCTGATTCTGTGGCAGAAATGGAAGGGGCGGTCCAAAAACGATGTTTCCCCATGATGAAACTATCACAGGGAAATCCGGAATGAGGATGGGGGAGAAATGGAAAAGGGTCGACGTCTTCTGAAGAGAAGACTTTTTCCTCACCCTGTTCCGTGTCTCCCACAGATTAAATTGCTGGTCTGAAAATCTCCTGAATAGAGATAGCTGTTTGGATTACTGTATCAATAAATTTTTTCTGTTTAACTTTGAAACTGCTTGTTACTGAGTCTGAAGAAGCCAGTACATGACAGTGTCCCAATGTGTGTCGGGCTCTACCAATGTGCACTGGCACTCCCTAGCCAATGTCCTGATGTACAACAGTTCTGATGCACATCAGTTTCCAATGTGCATCGGTCCCAATGTGCATCAGTCACTTCGCCAGCTTTCCTTCGTAGTGATGTAACAGCAACCCTTGACTGGATACAGATGTTACGGAAGTGCCCAATTCTAATTCCTGCAGACATATATTCACTGCCAAAGACCCAAGTCCCCAACAGAATTGCAGTCAATGTTACTCTTGGCATCTCCTTTTCAGATTTAGAAAAATATAGCATTACTGTTGCATTATTTTTTTAGGTTTTCTCTTTGTTCCTGCAATCAGCTGCTGCCCTTCAATGTGATTTTGCTCCCTAGTCAGTGCCTGTCATGTTTACATTGACTTTACAGGCTTTCTATCATTCAGCCCTGTGTTTTTTTAATGGTTTGTATAGTCTTCTAATTAATTTTAATGTTTAATGCTTTCACTTCATAAATTGTTTAATTGCTTTTTAAAATAACTTCTATATTTATTCTTTTATCGAAAGTCTATATAATTTTCAATCTGTATTGTTTTAAATATGTTGTTAGCTGCCTTGGTTCCCATAATTGGGAGAAAGGCAGGATATAAATAAAGAGAAAGAGGAAGAGGAGGAGAGATGAAGATAATGGTGATGTTGAAGGAGGAGGAAGAGAAAAAGCAGAGGGGGAAGAAGAAGAAGATGAGGAGGAGAAGTGGGGAGAAGAAGAGGAAGGAAGGAAGGAAGGAAGGAAGGAAGGAGAAGAATGTCCGATGCAGCACATCTGTTTTTGGTTAAAGGCTGCAGAAGCGCATTTGTACATGGGACAGAGTTTCATGTCCATGCACATTGCACATGGTGTGCACTTGCCCTGTGTAGGGGTGTGCATGCATCTGCATTTTCATTGCTCCTTCAGTCATGCCATGAGGCAACCTTGTGCAATTGCTACATAACTCCATAAGCGTAAAGTTCATCTCCCTAATCTCAGCCATCAACTTCCCCTCCAAGGTTGTTGTAAGAATGGTTGAGAAAAGTATGTGAGAGGGAACTCTGGACAGACTTGCAGGTTCCTTTGTCAGTGTGAAGCATGTTGACTTGGAAAATGTGTGGGAAGACAAACCATCTTTGCAACCTTGCTCCCTTCTGAGCCATCCTAGATACCAAAGGAGTTCCTTGTTTCCCCCCTTTCCACAATTCAAATTCACATGGTAACGCCTGGCCTTAGTGGTTCCCAAAGAGATCCATTTACTACGATCGGTTCCGGGGTGGGGGGAGCCCTTTTTTGTAATCTCCCAAGATGCATCTCCCACTCTGTTAATTCATGGAGCAATTGCTCCTGTTCTGTCTCCAACTATATGTGTATAATTATCTACCCTCTGATACCTGAGACTCAGCGTTACAATCTTTTCTGCCAGCCATCCAAACTATACCCAAGGGACCTTGGGAAACATACCAATCAACCAGAAAAAGCAGAAAAGTGAGAAAAACCGGGGAGGGATCCATTTGTTGCAAACCGGGAGGTCAAGGCCTTGCAGCAGTCATTTCCTTACAAGTGTGAGGAAACTTTTTATATTTTTATACAAGCAGCCAGAATTTATACACACACACACACACACACACACACACACACACACACCATCTTACTCCCTAATACATTATACCCTCCCCTGCCAAGTCCCTGGGATTTTGTAACTAAAGTAAAATAAATGTTAGCTAAGGCGCATTCTAGCAATGTGGTTCCAATTTAAGCTCGTTTTGAAGTCAGAGGGGCCAATATGTCTCCTAGATTTTGCATTGGGTATGGAAGATCTAAATGTAATTTGGGGAGTAGTGAGAGTGGTTGGGTCTCTCTCTCTCTCTCACACACACACACACACACACACACACACCAAGTCCTCTTGTAAACACTCCAGATATTACAGAGAGAGAAGTGGGGAAGCATATATCTTGTCTTCCTTGAGAGCATTCCCAAGGTCTTTTGATCCTGTGGACTGGGGGAGGAAATGGCATTAGGTCTGCCAGGCCTCAAGAGATAAAGGGAGCAGAGATAGGGCTGGAGTTTGTCACTCTTTCATTTCCTGGGTCTTCTCCAAAGGAAGGGAGATGTCAAATATTCCATCTGCACCAATTCTAGGCACATGTTCAGAAGTCAGGGAAGTAACTCTCTCTATTATTAATTTTCAGACACCCATTCTCAAAATTCTCCAGCCATCATGCTCAAAAAGGCCAGGAGATCCTGCAAGGTGTCATCGAAAAAAGCTGTGTGTTCAATCTGATGGTGCCCCTTGTGAGATTCTGAAAATGATAGCATTGGGGAGGGGCCAAAAATTCACTGGCCAAGAGCCTGCGTCACACTTACGTACTGTGAAGCTACACTCATGTAGTTACATGGTGGTTGTACTACATCACCTTTCTGCTAAATATCAACATTGTGCCACCGGTAGGTTTGTCAGTTCAGGATTCTCCCAGGCTCTGAGGTTTCCAAACCAAAACCTGAGACCAAGGGATGACTCCGATGTCATTATGCATTAGGCATTAAATTCAAGACAAGTAATAGTGCCACTCTATTCTGCTTTGGTCAGACCTCACCTGGAATACTGTGTTCAGTTCTGAGCACCACAATTCAAGAAGGATCTTGACAAGCTGGAACGAGTCCAGAGGAGGATGACCAAACTGGCGGGAGGTCTGGAAGCCATGCCCTATGAGGAGCGGCTTAGGGAGCTCGGTATGTTTAGCCTAGAGAAGAGCAGGTTTGAGAGGTGACATAATACTCATGTTTAAATACTCGAAAAGATGTCATATTGAAGAGGGAGCAAGTTTGTTTTCTGCAGGTCCAGAGACTAGGACATGGAGCAATGGACTCAAACTACAGGGGGAAAGATTCCACCTAAACATGAGGAAGAACTTGCTGGTGCTAAGAGCTGTTGGACAACAGAATGAGCTGCCTGGGAGTGTGGTGGAGTCTCCTTCTTTGGAGGTTTTTAAACAGAGGCTGGATGGCCATCTGTCAGGAATGCTTTGAGTGTGTATTCCTGCATAGCAGAATGGGGTTAAGGGTGGATGGCCCTTATGGTCTCTTCAGACTCTAGGTTTCTATGATTCTAAGTACCAACCACAGTTGCTCACAGCTTATCATTCAAGCACACATAGATACAGATCAAGATTTTTTTTTCCTGTTTGGAAGTTAAGACAGAAATCTTAACTAAAGGGGCTGTTCCAAGATGAAGGTGAAAGGAGGAGATTATTTCTTCTCACTTAGGGAAACAGGATAAGGAAAATTTAATCTAGGCTACTTCCTTCTAGCCAGGAGGTGGATGCAGAGCAGTGTAGGGTGGGTCCTGATGCCACAACCACTGGGAGGGAAGGAGGAAGCTAAGTAGATACTCTCTGGAGAGTCTTGGCCAGGTGCTGTGACAAATTAGTTAAAGCTTGCAAATTGCAGCAAGCTTCTACTCCCTTAGCTGAGCTAGAGATTTGCACATAGCTCTTGTCCAGAGCTGCAAAGAGTCTATAGGACTTCATCAGATCAGGCAAATATGGCGTCATAACACTGCCTAATTAACACAAAAGGGCGTGCATATCAAATGACGTTGTCCTTTCATGTCAATGTCCGGTTAATAAGGTGTACTTTTTATTGATGGGCCAAGCCACCAATGATCTCCCATTCTGCTTTGTTGCCGGCATTGCCAGTGTTTGAAACCTCACGCCATTGTGCTCAGTGAATACAGCATCAATTGTCAGAACACTTCCGGGTGTGATTGGGACAGCCAGGTAGGGGACGCTCTTTTTATGAACTTCCCCAGTTCATTTGGGACTTTTAAAGTGCGCTTCTGTACTTGTGTGGACGTTTTGTGTGTTAATTTTTTTTATTTTTTGAATTTCCTGCGCTCATTTCTTCTCACAAAAATTGGTGAGATCTGGAACCAGGAAGTGAACAGAGCTCCGTTCACTCTCTGTTAGTGCCTGGACTGCCTTTTCATGCTGCAGAAGGTAAGGTTTGCTGGGGGGTTCTTTTTCCGGCATAAAAACAGCACAAAATATGCCGGCAAGAGAACAATTATGGAGGGTGGTCTGATAAAGTCCTACGAAAGCTACAAGATCTCCAGGCTGGGTAGGTGATTCTGGGAACGGTCCAGAACAGTCACTGTTCTAAGCTCTGTTCTACATTGACCATGGTTCTTGGGGTGTACAATTACAGTAGTGAAGAGATCTCTAGCAGGGAATTCGAAGTAGCTTATCAAACTTAGGGATACCAGTGAAATGTATCACAGAGTCCACTGGTACTACATATTCCTTTTTAAAAGAGGCTTCAATGCCAGCCTGACTTGTCTCAGTGGAATCTGTAGCCAGGCAAGAAAAGAGTTCCTGCCCTTGGCATGGGCAGAAATATTTATGTATAGTTCTGTGGAAATTATTGTATTACTGCTCAAAGTGATGGATAGTGATGAAAGGGATGCAAAGAAAAAAGAAGGCAAAAGAGGGACATTTTTGCTAAAATGCGTATGTGGCTTTATATCAGCGTGCCTTGTCAAAAAATTCACTTTATTCTGCATGTTATGTTCCACAAAAAAAATAACTGGAAAGCACACTTTGTGGACAATGAAGTGTATGAGAGCACCTGACCTGCTGAAACAAGTTAGGTTAAATTTGTATATCACTCCACCAAAATGCAAATGTCAGGATTCCTTGGGATGGAGCCATGGCACTTAGAGGGGCACTGAACCACTCTAATGGTGTAGTGTACATTTGCTCTCCTGGTATCTGCTCCATTCACATTCACAGGCAAATATTGGGCCAAAAAAGACACCGAGGAAGGTAAAATTCCCATTTTCTTCTGTTCTGGTCAGTCTGGAAGCCATGTCTTTTGAGGAGTGGCTTAGGGAGATGGGTAGGTTTAGCCTGGAGAAGAGAAGGTTAAGAGGGGACATGAAAGCCATGTTTAAACATTTGAAGGGATGTCATACTGAGGATGGAGCAAGCTTGTTTTCTGCTGCTCCAGAGACTAGGACATGAACTACAGGAAAAAAGATTCCACCTAAACACTAGGAAGACCTTCCTGACAGTAAGAGCTGTTTGGCAGTGGAATACACTGCCTCAGAGTGTGGTGGAGTCTCCTTCTTTGGAGGTTTTTAAATAGAGGCTGGATGGCCATCTGTTGGGAGTGCTTTGATTCCTGTACAGTAGGAGTGTCGGACTGGATGGCCCTTGTGATCTTTTCCAATTCTATGATTCTATGATTCACCTGGAATACTCTGTACTGTGTCCAGTTCTGGGCACCACAATTCAAGAAGAATATTGACAAGCTGGAACAAGCCCAGAGAAGGGCAACCAACATGGTTAAAAAATCTGGAAATCAAGTCCTATGAGGACTTAGGGGACTGTACATTTAGTTTGGAGAAGAGAAAAGGGGGAGGTGGCATGGTAGCCATCTTTAAATATCTGAAGGGATGTCATGCAGAAGATGAAGGAAGCTTGTTTTCCAGAGGATAGGACAAGAAAAGCGATGTCACCTCAACATTAGCTGTTTGGCAGTAGAATGGACTGCCTCAGGGGGTGATGGACAATACTTCTTTGGAGATTTTTGAACAGAGGTTGGATGGGCATCTTTCAGGCGTGCTGTAGCTGTGCATACTTACATAGCAGGATGTTGGACTAAGGAGATTTTCACACTACACTGTTATAGTGTTACTATTCCACTTTATTTGCTATGGCTGCCTCCTGTGGAATTCTGGGGTTTGTAGTTTAGGGAGGGGCATTTACAACTCTCAGCCAGAGATCTTAGGCCTCACTAAACTACGAACCCCAGAATTCCACAGGAGGTAGCCAGAGCAAATAAAGTGGAATAGTAACACTATAACAGTGTAGTGTGAAAATCTCCTAGGTAGCCCTAACAGCCCCTTCCAGCTCTATGACTCTGAAAGAACAGCACACTCTTAAAAGCCATTGTAGTAATTTCCCAAAAGTCTGACAGAACAGCCTTTGCTGATTTCTTTTCTGGTGACCTACTCAAGCAGGAGACCCCAGCCCACCTGCTGTAGTGGTGGGAGGCAAGGCACCCTCTCTCAGCCTTACAGGAAGGCAGTGGCAAAGCTCCCGTGAATGAATCTTACCAATGAAGACCTTATGAGAGAATCACCAGGCACGCAATAGAAGTTTTAAATGCTTTAAACCAGTGGTTCTTAACTTGTGGTCCGTGGACCCCAGGGGGTCACAGTGTCCTCACAGGGGGTCCATTAATGCTTGAAAGTTGCTTGGCCCACCTCCTCCCCTCAGTGGAGTGGCCACATGACAAGAGCCAAGGCAATTGCTGGCTGGCTTCGCCTGTGCATTGCCATTCAATCCACTCCAGCCACAAACTTGCAGGAAGAAGCAGGAGAAACTTCTCCCCCCCCCCCCCGCCAGTGCCTCTGAGGGAAGGTTTAGTGGATGGTGTGATTGTATTATTGTTATTGTTGTTGTTGTTTTAAATCTTGAGTTAAGTCTTGGGGTCTGTGGCAACAAAAGATACTTAAAGAGGATTCCTGATAAAGAAAGGGTTAAGAGCAACTGCATTAAACTCTTCTAAAGCAATCCCTTTTTAAAGGGAACTGTTTAATTTTTAAGGGGACAATGTACAGTATTTAATTTTTGTTGTTTTGTTATACTCATTCTTTTTCCCAGCACCTGTTTTAATCTACAGTGTGAGCTTCAGTCCCCTTTTGGGAGAAAGTTGGGGTGTAATTTTTAAAAGGAAAGAAAAACAAGCATGTGTATCCACCATGAGCATCAGTCCTTTGACTTGTTAAAAGAACATGAGCCAAGAATTATGCACTGGTTGTGGCATGCAGCTCCTGTGTGGAATGGTGATGCTATGCAACTGAATACACCTCCAAATGCTCATGTGTATCCACATGTGCGTACGTATTTGCATATGCATATGCATATGCATATGCATTGCATGTGGTATGCTGCATATGCAAATGCTTCCACACTTTTGAACTGATGGTAGACATTCCACTTCAGAGAAGAATTGGCTCAACCTCTTCCATGGGGCAATTTACACGGATATAAGACAGCCACAGGATTCCAGCCTGTACAGTACTTTATTATTTATTTTGTTTTATTTCATTTCATTTTATTTTATACCCCACCTTTCTCCTGATGTGGAACCCAAGGTGGCCTACAACAAGACTAAAACAAGATTTAAAATAAATAAATATATATCACCTTTACACAAGTACAGTCAGCATCTCTGTGGATGTCACGTGCCTTCAAGTCATTTCTGACTTGCACTGATCCTAAGGCGACCCAATCATGTGGCTTTCTTGACAAGATTTTTTGGGGGGTGGGAGTGTCATGCTCTTCCTTTGAGGCTGAGAGAGTGTGACTTGTCCAAGGTCACCCAGTGGGATTCCATGGCTGAGCAGGGATTCAAACTCTGGTCTCCTAGGCTCAAACACTCAAACTATTATGCCACACTGGCTCTATAATGGCAAGATTTCTTCAGAGACAATTTGCCATTACTTCTCTCTAAGACTGAGGGCTTGTCTATACAATAAAAATACTCTTCATAGAATTCACAGAGAATACGATCTGTCTGAACGCAATTTATAGTATTGGGAGGGGGGCCCTATAAACTCCACAAACTGCACAGTAAAAGGATTTGCAGTTTTCCCTAAAGCTTCCTGGAAAATGCTTATAGATGTGTGTTTTCAGACGTGCAGCTGTCTGAATTCGCATCACTTTGCATTTTCACTCAGTTGTCCTTTATGAGTGTGCCTGCTCAATCCGAATGGATGCAAATGGATGTAAATAGACGCAGAAATGTAAAGATAAATCAGCTTCGCTGCTAATGGGCAAAAATGCACACCCACTTGCAGTAAATCATTGTGAGTTTATCACTATGCCAAACCAACTGTCTATCTGTCTCTCTCTCTGCTTCCAGTCTGAATTCAAGGTGACCTTAACAGATTAGAAAACTGGGCCAAAATGTAACAAAATGAATTTCAACAGGGAGAAATGTAGGATACTACACTCAGAGAGTAAAAACAAAATGCACAGATATAGGATGGGTGACACCTGGCTTGATGGCAGTAGATGCAAAAGGGATCTAGGAGTCTTAGAGGACTACAAACTGAACATGAGTCAGCAGTGTGATGCGGCAGCTAAGAAAGCAAATGCAATTCTAGATGGGCATCAATAGGAGTATAGTTTCAGATCAAGGGAAGTAATAATACCACTCTATTCTGCTTTGGTCAGACGTCATCTGGAATACTGTTCAGCAATGGAATGCACTGCCTGGGAGTGTGGTGGAGTCTCCTTCTTTGGAGGCTTTTAAACAGAAGCTGGATGGCCATCTGTTGGGAATGCATTCCAGGGGGTTGGACTAGATGGCTTATGGTCTCTTCCAACTCTAGGATTCCATGAAAGTTCTGGCAATGCCATTCAAAGTCCTAAATGGCTTGGGACTTCAATACTTCAAGAAGCAACCCTCCCTAAATATGCCTGCTCAAGATCTGAGGTGTGCTGTAGGGGTCCTCTTCTGCGCCCCATCAGTCAGGCCACTATGCTGTCAAATGACAGGAGAGAGGGTCTTCTCAGCTGTGACATGCCAGCTATGGAATACCTGCCCTTTAGAGGCCTGATTGGCATGGACATTGCCATTCTGGCGCCAAGTGAAAACACAGAAGTTTGCAAAAGCTATAGGGGCTTAACTGATTTTATATGGATCCAGACAAGGGCATGGTTCTGAATCGTTTTAAAGATTTTTAAAAAACTGGTTTCAATCTGTCTTCTTCCCCTCCCCAAAGCTTATGTTTTATTTCCTCATTCATTGGTGAATCTGCAAAAGGAAAATGACAATGATAACACTTTACAGGAAAGCATTACTGCAAAGATTACTGAGATAGCATATTTAAACACTTTCACCAATACAGCAGACTGTAAATATATAAGCTGGAATCCTGTTGAAGAGTTACCCCATCGTAAGTGGACTTACGTCTGCGGGAATTAAAATTGGGCAGTTCCATAATGTCTGTATGCAGTAGAGGGCTGCTGTTATGATAAAACATAGCAAAGCTGGCAAAGTGACCGTTGCTCAATAAGACCAATGCACAGCAGGATGCATGTTGCATTGCATTGGTCCCTATGCACATCAATCTATCGTCTTTTAATTTGCCAAATTGTTGGACACGTGTTAAGCCTTGGAAAAATCATTTTATTGTTTACACAGTTTTAAACTGTTGGTGCCACTATTAACGCATGCGCCTCGGGATTTTGAGAGAGAGGGCCAGTCTAGAGGCGATGGTATACTGAGAGTGGGTGCACATTTTCGCCCATTGCAGCGACCGTGCTTTGTCTCCATTTTTGCCAATTTGCATGCATACACATCTATTTGAATGGAGCGCTCAAATGCTCCAATAAAGTGCAATAGATCAAACGTGCATCGCTGTGCATTTTGATGTCCACACATGTAAAAATGCAATCTATGCACCTTTTCCGGAAAACTTCAGAGGAAACCATGAACCCTTTTACCCATGGTTTGTGGAGTTTTTATTCTCCCTCCTTCCAAATACCATGAATCTCCTTTGCAGCATGTTAGGACAGATTGTATTCTAGTTGCATTTTACAAGGAGTATTTTCACATCTAGACCAGTGGCTGTTAACCTTTTCTTTACCAGAGACCCCCTTTAAATATCTTTTGTTGCCATGGTCCCCCAAGACTTGACTCAAGATTTAAAACAACAACAACAATACTGCAGGGGTGAGAAGACTTTTCTCCTGCTTCTTCCTGCAAGTTTGTGGCTGGAGCAGATTGAATGGCAATGTGCAGACCAAGCAAGCCAGCCTTTGCTTTGGCTCCTATTCCATGGTCACTCCATTGCTGGGAAGAGGTGGGCCAAACAGCCTTCAAGCCTTCGTGGACCCCGTGTGAAAACATTGTGGCCCTCTGAGGATCCACGGACCACAGGTTAAGAACCACTGGCCTAGATAATCCTAGATATATAAATACTTAATTAATTGATTGGTATCTCTCTCACACACACAAGACGAAGCCTTGGTTTGCAGAGAAATGTTCCTTCTTCTCAGAGACCTGCCTACCCTGGCTCCCCCTCCATCCCTTTCCCGGCTCATGTCCTTCTCTGCAGCCCCCCACCCCCAAAGAGCTGAATCCAAGTAATGAGCCCAGCCCCACTGCAACTCCTTAGCCTTTATCTTGTTGAGCTGCAGGGCCCTTTTGAACTGCCATCTGCAGATTCCGCCCATGCACTAACTTGTTAACTGGGCCATACTGTGAAGGAAATAGCATGATTTAGATCAAGTGCTCAGGGATGCCTGTTCATGAGAAACACTTGAGCTAAGCTGTTGCCGCTCAGGATGCGCCCTGGGGAGAAGGGTTGCGTTGCGGGTCACGCTCCTGCCTTGTACGAGGGCAGGAGCAAAAGCAGGGTGGGGGAAGCCAGGGGGGGGAGTAGGAGAAAAAGACACATTATGAAACCATGGAAGCGAATCTGCCAAATTAACTTCTCAGCCTCTCAATCACACTCTGGAGGATAAACAACAGCCCAACAGTTGGGCCTTAGAAGCAAGTCTCGCTTTCCGCACACTGATCCACTCTTTTTCTTCCATTTATCAAACCGGCTAGCTATCATTCTAATTATGGGGGGTGGGGGACATGGGGGAGAGAAAGAAAGTGGGGGTTAATCGTCTTTTTTCCCCTTTCTGGGTGTTTCCTTTTATAAAAGGAAAATGAATTTGCACGGTACGTCAAGGAAGGGGGTGGGTGCAGAAAAAGAGAAGCACAGGCTAATGCTTTTTTGGACAGGGGCCCACAGGTTGCTTTACCCCCCAAGTTCAGTAGAGGAACCCGAGCAAATGGCTTCTGGATTCAATTTTCCGACATAATGGAACTCGGCTAAAATCAACAGAGGAGAATGTGGGGAAAGGCCAGTTTACAGCCTATCAGGAGAAAGAATCCCATGTACTTGGAGGCAATTTGGATTGAGGCCTGGGCTGTGTTCAAACGGACAACTGGGGTTGGGAGGAGGGAGTGTCGGAGCTTGGAAAAGCTCCTTATTTGGAGGACAGCTCCCAGAATCCCCAAGCCAGCCAATCCTTGTAAAGTATGGCATGAGTTTCGTAATAACTCTGGAAGAAGTTGTTGGCTGGCTTGGGGATTGATTCTAGGAGCTGTTCTCCAAAGAAAGGGACTTTTCCAAGCTTTGCAAACCATGAACAACTTCAACAACTTCTGCACACCATCAACAACTTCTTCCAGAGTTATTATGTAATGTATGCCACACTCAAAAACAATTCACACATTTTTGTTATAGGTGTCTCTCTGGCTTTTCTTCGCAAATGAAGATTCAGGAAGGACTCATCCCACGCTTTCTGCAAGCACACTGATGACTAAAAAGGTCAATCTGAGATAAACAAGTCCGGTTGCAGAAAGCACAGCAGAAGGTCGCCGTGGGTGATGTTTCTGGGTTGTGATTCTTTCTGCGCTGTCGTTTCTCTTCAAGACTTGTTTGGTGTGAGTTCTCAAATAAGGCTACAGCATTGTGGATAGTGCGTCTCCATGCCTCCCGATGTGAAGCCAGGGCGGACCATTGTTGGTGATCAGTTTGGCCGAGCCTGAGATGTTGCTTCAGGGAGTCCTTGTATAGCTTGAGTGCATGTGTGCATGCACATGTGTTTTCAAAGAGGAAACTGACCTTTCTTTTTTGGTGAATACATGTCTCTTTGAAGACGTGGAGAAGTGCCACCGTATGGCTGGCATCCTGTCAGTGACATAGGCATGCATAAATTGTGTTACACACATGGAAAGGTTTGGCATTGCTTAATGGACATATTCAGCCAACAACAGCAGAAATAGAGTTGTGCATGTGGTACGTTGCACAAAGTGAATGCACAACAGACCTGTAGCAAAACACAGGGCCCCATGTTAGGATCCTTGTTTATCTGTGCCACATCATTGTGCAGGGCACATTGTGCAACAGAGCCCATACATTAACATGTACTGTACTATGCTACTATTCTTTATGGGAGTTATGTACTGCTAGTCTGATGCTAGGGCTGCCTCTACCTCTAGGCAATTAGATAAGCATCAGGTCCTCTGCAGTCACAGCCTTCAGCATGGAGACTATTTTAACACATACCATATTCAATGAACAATTCAAACAAGAGAGTGATGCAGTTTTCCTTGCCATGTGGTCAGAGCTCACAAACAATCTTGTCCCATATCTGGTTGTCCCTGGAGACGATGAGCTGATGGTTGGCATCCTGTGAGTGATTTAAACATGAGTAAGGTCCTTTACACATGTGGTTGCACTTTTTTTGACCACGGTGTAATGTCGCCATATGAGCCTGGCCATGTCCAGAGATCCTCAAGAGAGGCCCTTCTCTCAGTCCCACCACCTTCATAGACCTTACTCATAGGGATGTGAGACGGGGCTGCCCCTAGGCTCTGAATCTCCCTTCAAAGGGAAGCTAGAATGGCCCCCTCTTGACAGGCAGGAACTTTTTTATTCCAACACATTTGTGAGAAATGACAGTTTTAAAGGAAGAACTTTTAACTAGGGTGCCATCCTGTTTTCTTTAATAAATCATCATCATCATCATCATCATCATCATCTGTGTTGTTGTTGTTGTTGTTTTATTTCTAGCCCACTTTTTTCCCCAAAGCTGGGACCCAAAGCAGCTCACAGTTTTAAAAACACACAATTAAAACCTACAAAAAGTGCACACTAAAATAGAATTAAGCCAATTATATCATCAAAACCACAACAAAATATTTAAAATAATAAAATATACTTTAAAATATTTTAAAAAACCTTTTAGAAGAAAAAAGTTTTTAGAAACAGCCCAACAAAACCACACAGCACCCTTCCCCCAGCCTGTTCTTTAAAACTGTACTGTACTGTACTGCTTTAACTGTACTGTTAACTGCTTCTGATCATTTTTAACTATATGTTTTAAATTGCTTTAAAATATTGTTGGTAGTTTAGTTCCATTTTAATGTTGATCTTTTGTACAATTGTCACTATCTTATGTTTTAATCTGTAAATTGGTTTGAATCCCGCTTTGGAGGGAAAGGTGAAGTATAAATGATGGCCAAAATCCCGCATCATGCATAACTTTATGATGACAGCGTTACACCACCGACACCATCTTCAACTATGTGTCCCTTATGCCTGAGGATGCCCTTTTCCAGGCATTGTGGGGGTTAGTATTCCCTTACTCCTGCTGCATCCACAGCCCCCTCCCCAATTTACATAAAACCTCTGATGCCACTCCGCATGGCCATCCCGTGCTTCTCAGTGAGTAGGCAGAAGCGGGAAGCATCTGGCTCTGTCTCCATAGCCAGATGCAAAATGATGACATCAACGCTGAGATCCATTGGGGTCCTCCAGGAGGATCATCGCTTATGTAATCATTGTGTGCCTGGCTATGTGGACATAGCTGGATGCTTCTCTGGTCCTGCCTGCTTGCCACAGAGCAAAGAATGACCATGCGGAGCAGCTTGAAGCTCTTTACAGTAAGTCAGGGAGGTAGCATAGGTCATAGAATCATAGAATCATAGAATTGTAGAGTTGGAAGAGACCACAAGGGCCATCCAGTCCAACCCCCTGCCACGCAGGAAATCTTGATCAAAGCATCCCTGACAGATGGCAATCCAGCCTCTGTTTAAAGACCTCCAAGAAAGGAGACCCCACCATGCTCCAAGGGAGTGTGTTCCACTGCCAAACAGCTCTTAGTGTCAAAAAGTTCCTCCTAATATTGAGGTGGAATCTCTGTTCGTGGAGCTTGCATCCATTGCTCCATGTAGCAGTCTCTGGAGCAGCAGAAAACAAGCCTGCTCCATCCTCAGCGTGACATCCCTTCAAATACTTAAACAGGGCTACCATATTGCCTCTTAACCATCTTTTTTCCAGGCTAAACATACCCAGCTCCCTAAGTCTCTCCTCATAAGGCATGGTTTCCAGACCTTTCACCATTTTAGTTGCCCTTCTCTGGACATGCTAATTTTGTCAAGAAAATGCAATCAAAACCATTTCTGTTTGTATGGGATTGTCTTGCAAAATCATTTGGGTAAGGGTTAGGGTTAAGGTAAGGGTTAGGATTATTATCAATTATCAATTGATATTATTGATAATTGATAATAACCTAAACCCTAACCCTTACCTTGACTTTACCATGTTGCTCTGTTGTGGGTCTCTCCTGGTGCTGTCCTTGCACAAGGACAACCTGTCCCACAAAGTGCAATACTATTGCACCTCTCAACCATTTTGCAATGGCCACACTCCTTGCTTCACTTGTGAAATGGTCATAGATGGTGCAGCTCCTCTTCTATGAATATGAATGTTGTGCAACACCACAATTCTAGACTGTTCAATCACAGTTGGTTTACAGCACCATAAATTCCCAACAGAATGCCATACAAAATTAATGATCATGGTAGGTTTTCATTTAAGTACAGTTGCCCCTCCACATTCGCGAACTCAGCATTCGCGGTTTTAATTATTCGCGGTTTTGGGAGGGCCCCCCGGGCCCCCCCAAAACCGCGAAAAGGGGCCTCCGGAGGCCCCTTGAAAGCCCTGGGAAGGAGCGGGGAGGCGTTCACGGGGCCTTTGGAGACCCTCCAGAGGCCCCATGAAGGCCTGGGGCGGGTGGGGGGAGGCCGCGGAGGCCTTCACGGAGCCTTCGAAGGCTCCATGAAGGCCTGGGGAGGGTGGGGGGAGGCCGCGGAGGCCTTCACGGAGCCTTGAAAGGCTCCGTGAAGGCCCCGGGGAGGGAGGGGGGAGGGGGGAGGGAGGCCGCGGAGGCCTTCACGGAGCCTTGAAAGGCTCCCTGAAGGCCCTGGGGAGGGTGGGAGGAGGCCGCGGAGGCCTCCACGGAGCCTTGGAAGGCTCCGTGAAGGCCCCGGGGAGGGAGTGGGGAGGATGGGGGGAGGCCTTCACGGAGCCTTGGAAGGCTCCGTGAAGGCCTGGGGAGGGTAGGGGGAGGCCACGGAGGCCTTCACGGAGCCTTGAAAGGCTCCCTGAAGGCCCCGGGGAGGGAGGGTGGAGGGTGGGGGAAAGCCTTCACGGAGCCTTGGAAGGCTCCGTGAAGGCCTGGGGAGGGTGGGGGGAGGCCGCGGAGGCCTTCACGGAGCCTTGGAAGGCTCCGTGAAGGCCCCGGGGAGGGAGGGGGGAGGATGGGGGGAAGCCTTCACGGAGCCTTCCAAGGCTCTGTGAAGGCCTGGGGAGGGTGGGGGGAGGCCGCGGAGGCCTTCACTTAGCCTTGGAAGGCTCCGTGAAGGCCCCGGGGAGGGTGGGGGGAGGGCAATCAATATTCGCGGTTTTTTGACATTCGCGGGGGTCCGTGGAACCTAACCCCCGCGAATGTCAAGGGACAACTGTATTGCAGTCATGGCTTCATAACCTAGGTCTCATCTATACAGTAATAGCAAGTCACAGCTGCGACTTGTCTTAATGGTTTTCCAGCCCCCATAAACTTTGCACGCCCTCTAACTAAGATGGAGGCTGCAAGTGAATTACTTGCATTTTTAAATCTCTCACCACCGAATCTTTTTTAAAAAATATTTCCATGGTGTGCACAAGTGATATTTTGCCTTTGCAAACAATTAAAAAAAAAAAAAACACCCTGTTTTACCACTTTGCCGATCACTCACTAAGGCAAAAATCCAACATGGCAGCAGCAGGCGCTTGCCCTGTTAGCAAACCCTGCCCCCCCCCAGTGCTCATCCAGCCAATCAAGTTTGTGCTTCCTCTCATATGGAAAAGTGATTCAAATCAAATCACTTGTCCCAATGAGCAGGAATTTGCATTTCCTACGGAGCTTTTTTAAAACTCCAGAAAAAGCTGTGAAGGCTTTCCTGGCATTGTTTTTGGAGTTTTTTACTGCCCACCTTCCGAATATGGTGCATTGATGCAGGTTTCCATTAAGACTGATTGTCTTTGCAGAGAATTCCATTAGGATTATTTTGACCATTTAGACGACTCTTCAGAGTTACAATTCTGTAACTGCTCTGTAGACTATGTAAATGTCCCCCAACTGTGTCCCATACTACTGTTTTGAAAACCTGGCAACTCTACTCCCAAAGCAGTGTGCTTGATGGAACAGGACAACCATCCCAGTCAGTATAACGACAACAATACCAATGACACAACAACAACAACAACCAGAATCCTAAATTGGTTACTTGGGAGATTATCGCACAAGGGTTGTACAGCATTATTGGAGCTGTACAGCGACACCTATGGCCGTACCTTATTGCACGACACCATCCTCTTCCTGCTGCCATCTTGTAAGCAAGCTGGGGCACACCTTCTCATTGATGGAGAAATCCCATCAATGTCTTGCCAATATTGCTATCTATTCAAGGCTGCCCCAGTGTGATAAGGCTCTTCCGGTTCAGTTCTGGAATGAGCTTAGTCACATGGCATGTCTGGGGCTGATTTCCCTCCTCTCCCCTTCCTGCTTGCTGTTCCCATGAAGGCTGACTCTGTGCTGCTTTGGGAAAGTGAGTGGGAGGGGGAAGGAGGGGAAGAAGAAGAGAATAAAGGCTGCACTAAATCCATGTGGCTGCACTCATTCCGGGACTGTTTCTGAACTTACGGCACAATAGGCAGCTGGAGGAGTAGCCAAAAGGACTCTGTCATGTGATTGGAAGAGAGGTGTGATACTGAACGTTGCAGGACCAGTATGTTCCCATTTCCTTTACAAACGTTATTGAAGTGAAACGCAAGGCTGGTGTGATAATATCCTTAGGTATGTTTGCATCACTGAAGTATAGTAGGACCCCTGTATCCATGGGCGATTGGTTCCAGGGGCCCCGCAGATACTGAAACCTGCAGATAACAGCAATCTCCTTCTCCCCCCACCTCCATTCACCCCTGCCACAGCAACCTTCCCAAGGATGAGAGAAGGAAGGTGAGTTCTCTCCTCCTCCCTTCCCCATCTACCCCCACCACCGCAGCCCTCCCAGGGATGGGAAAAGGGAGGCAAGTTCTCTCCTCCTCCTCTCCCTTCCTCAGCCACCCCAGCCGTTGCCTGTCTCCAACCGCGGATAACTGAATCAGTGGATGGTGAATCAGCAGATACGGGGGTCCTACTGTAATGTCTCCTGCCATGCCCCACCCAGATGACCTTAACAGCCAGCAGCCACATCAGGCAAAGGATCACAGCACAAAGATGATGACACTTCCAGATTCCTTCCACCAGCAAGCGAGGCTGCAAGAATCAGAAGCAGGACCCCTGACTCATTTCTTATGGCTCCACATCCTCCTCCTTGCACCCCAATTGGCAGCGAGCAGACCTTCACCCAATCTGGCTTCTGGCTTTTAAGGTGGGCTTGGGGGAGTCAGGTCGGGTCGAGTCAGGGGCTGTTACTTAGTTATGCATACGTAACTAAGTAGCCAATGTAGAATATCAGCTAACAATAATCATAATGATAAATGTTAAATGGAAGCCATTGTTCTTGAGGAGGTGAAAAAGAAAGGTAAAGAGGTCTATGACAAGTATTCCCACTTCTGTCCCAGGCCCAAAGACCGCCTTGTCCGGTTTTTTACAAAAATGAACTATCAAAGTCATCCTCAAAGACAAATTTTCTTTTCGGCACACTGTAAATCTGCACGGTTGCTTTCCAAGTGTCGATTACCAGGCCTTGAGCTCAGAATATGGATTTCTTAGTAATAGCTTTAATAACATTTTGAAATGAAAAGCAGATACCTTGAAGTTTGGCTTACTTTGAAAAGTCGCACAGGTCAGTCTGCTTTTAATTTATGGCCCTTCCCACATCTGGAATCCCTTATAATTAAAAGAAAAGGTTGGGCTACTATTTCCACCTGTCAAATGATGAAAAGATAAATGCACTAATAGGTTACTAAATAGCCCAACAAGATGGGCTTTATATGGTCTTGTTCCATACAGTAAGAAAATACAGAGGAGAAGAATTTGGGACAGCAGGTCAAAGGCCTTCAGTCATTGCTAATAACTTGTTTTCACGATTAACCTAGCTACCCCCAAGCCACCCATGTCACAGAGTATATTGGGGTTATGTCCTCCAAATAGTTCCTAGCACAGCTGTGGACTACAACCCCCTGAACCCCCATCTCAGAGGTCTGGGGCTACAACTCCCAACATCCCCAATCAACATGGTCACCAACCATGCTGGCTGGGAAATTCTGGGACCCATAGCCCCAAAAAGTAACTATTTCAAGCTTTGTGGTGCATATACAGATACATCCAAACATTCACAGAGTGGTAGCTGAGAGCTTTCATGGCCACGAGGGCAGCGCATCCACTCCAAGTTTTAGTCTAAACTTTAAAGACACTATCCAAGGGTACAAAAGGTAGAACTAGTGTCTTGGATAGCAGAGAGCCAGTGTGGTGCAGTGGTTTGAGTGCTGGATCAGGATGCTGGGGGACCAGGGTTTGAATCCCTGCTTGGCCATAGAAACCCACTAGGTGGCCTTGGGCAAGTCACACTCTCTCAGCCTGGGCAGAAAGCAAAGGCCAACTCCCTCTGAACAAATTCTGCCAAGAAAACCCCATGATTTACGGTTGCCATAAGTCAGAAATGACTTGAAGGCACACAACAACAACTTGGAGAGCTCCTTTAAGTTCACACTAAAACCTAGAATGGATTCACTGTCCCATGACATGGAAAACACCAGTCACCATTATACACACATGCTGAGACCCTACGTCAGGCAGACAGAGTGTAACTTTATACTCACTTACTGACTTAGGTGGCAATTAAGCATTAGTGAATTGTGAACATTGCACAACTGAATGTACAAAGAAATGTGAAACATACAATTGCAATGTACAGTGCAAATCAGAGCACAGGAGCATGAATCCTGTTATTAGTCCTAACTAGAGCAGACCCATGTGTTAACTCATTATTAAGCATTTGATTCAATGGATGTATGCTAACTGGAACTAATCCATAAGATTGAGGCCAGTATCTCCAATCAGAGTCCAACACTACCACAAGTCAAGCCAAGACTCTATGTGGAGCGGTTTTCATTTTGTAAATTCACCTTGGATTGTGAAAGAGAGATCTGCAGTGGATGACATGGCAGCCAGGAACATGCACCTGGGTTTTTTAAAAACCCAAGGGCAAACAAGCAAGTGAGGTAGCAGAAGGAAGGGGTGCAGCAATGGAAGCCAATGGCTTCTATATCAGCAGGGATAAGGAATCTGGCCTGGGTTTTAGTATGAACTTGAGATGAGGTATCCAAGGTTCAGAGTACTTCTCCCAAAACAGTTTCAGCAGCTCTCAATAGCTCAGCCAGTATTCTGCATCAGCTACTTGGGTAAGTATAATGAGTAGCAATCGTGAATCATCAAACCCTAGAGTTGGAAGAAACCCCAAGGATCACCCAGTCCAACCCACTCCTGCCATGCAGGAAGAAACAATCAAAGCACCCCTGACAGATGGCCATCCACCCTCTGTTTAAAATCCTCCAAAGAAGGAGCCTCCACCACATTCTGAGACAGCGGATTCCACTGTGGAACCCCAAGGAACCCCAAGGCTCTTACCTTCAGAAAGTTCTTTCTAATGTTTAGGTGGAATCTCTTTTCCTGTAGTTTGCATCCATTTCTCCAAGTCCTAGGACATTTTCAGATGCGTAAAAAGTGCTGCAGAGGGCTCGGGAGAGGTACGCACCTGTTTCGTGGCAGGGGGCCAGTTTCTGACGACCCCGTCCCTCTCGTGTTACGCCCCGTGTTCCTTCCATGTTGCATGGAAGGAAAAGGCACCACCTTTTATTCACAAAGAACTTCCGTGAGTAAAAAGTGGTACCTTTTCCTTCCATGCGACATGGAAGGAACACGGAGGGTAATGCAAGAGGGACGGTGTCATCAGAAACTGGCCCCCTGCCGCGAAACAGGTGCGTACCTCTCCCGAGCCCTCCGCAGCACTTTGTACACGTCTGAAAATGTCCCTAGTCTCTGGAGCAGCAGAAAACAAGCTTGCAGAGAAGAATACAGAGCAGTTACCTAGATTTACTCATTTGTAACTGTATTGTATTCATAATAGCTACCTAGGGGCCTACCGCATGCTGAAGTAAAGTGGAAGCGCAGCAGGAAGGTTCTGTCTTTCATGCTGCCTTATTGCACAACATTGTCATTCTTCTGTTCTTGTCCTGTGGGAGACCAAGGTAAAACCGCGTTATTTTTGCTAACCGGAAAAATCCATCAGCAAAAAGATGCAGTTTTACCTCAGTCTTCCACGGGACTGGAATGGCAAAACCCTGGAAGAATGATGACATCATGCGGCAAGGCAGTACAGAAGATGGAACCTTCCCGCTGCACTGCAGTTGTACTTCAGCATGCAGTAAGCACCAAGTCACAATTGCTATGATCGTAACTCACACACACACTTTATTGGGCATCAGCTACATGAGGAGAAGGAGGATCATTCTGCCAGTGATCGAGTATGGGTGAATGACATTTGGGAGAGGGGTTGGGCCAAGAGAGGTTATCTAGCTAAGTACAATCGGGCCTCTGTATCTGCAGGGGTTTGGTTCTTGGACTTACCGTGGTTTCTGGAAACTGTGGATAATAGCAAACCCTATTAAAATAAAGTAAAATAAAATTAAAATAAACCCTAAAATAAAGGACTTCCAATACAAACATACCATAGAGTTGCATTGGAGGACCTAGAAGATGCCTAGAGAGGACACCTCTGTAGGCATTTTCCTGAATGATTCTATGATATGTATCCCTACTTTTTTTAGTCATGAACAACTGAAACCACAGATATTGATTCCATGGATACGGAGGTCCAACTGTATAACTATATTAAGTTAAGCGTACTTAACTAAGTAGCTTATGGGCTTATGAAGATTACTGGCCTCCTTCTCAAGTTGGGAGCAGTAGAGTCACTGCCCCCACATGCATGGAAGCCCACCAGGTGCCACTAATGGATAAGAGTTCCAAAACCTTTCACATGTTTTATTGGTCCTTGTATTGAAGAGGAGAAGATATGGGGTGACAGCCAGGTTGTGTGACTATGGTCCCTTTTACACTACAGAGTTAGAGTACTATGATTCCACTTTAACTGCCACGGTTCCATCCTATGAAATCCTGGGATTTGCATTTAAGAAGGGGCATTTAGAATTCTCTAAATTCTCAGAGCCATTGTGGTGCTGTGGCTTGAGGGTCAGACTATGACTCTGGGAACCAGGTTCAAATCCCTGCTCAGCCATGGAAGCCAACTGGGTGACCTTGGGTAAGTCCCACTCTCTTAGCCTCAGAGGAAGGTGAAGGCAAACCCCCTATGAACAAATTTTGCCAAGAAAACTCCATGATAGGTTCACCTTAGGGCCGCCCTAAGTTGGAAACAACTTGAAGGCACAAAAACTTTAGAATTCTTGACCAGAGAGCTCTAGTGCCTCACCAAACAGCAGAAATTGTACAGGAAGACTATCTGGCTTACTGGTTAATGTTTCGGTTGTGAGTCATTCACTTTGGCTGCCAATGTGGATAGTGGATCGCCATTCAGTTTTGTTGTACCTGTAAACAACTAATAGAACGATTCTCTCTCTCTCTCTCTCTCTCTCTCTCATACACACACACACACACACACACACCTCTCTCTCTCTGGCTTTTCTTCGCAAACAAAGATTCAGGAAGGACTCATCCCACGCCAACATCCCACCGTCAGTCATTGCATACTGTTCCAAGAATTCCAAACTGTAAGCTAGTGGATCAAGGAAGAAAGGATCAAGCCAGTGGATCAAAGAAGGAAGCCATGGCTCTGAGTTTGCAAGATCTCAGCAATGCAGTTTGATGACTGGTGCTCTTGGAGGTCTCTGATTCACAGAATCACACATAAAGTTGACAGCAAACAACAACAACAACAAAGCCACAGAATCTATGGTGGCTGGGGGATTTCCCAAGCTCAGCCTCCTTCTCCATTTTCTTCTGTACATGTTCACAACTGCAATTGTACCCCCAGGCTATGTACCATAAATCTCTGCATGTGTAGTTATACACTCATTGTGCTACACAACCCTTCTGTGCAATGGTAACATTGCACAGCTGAACCCAAGCAGCGAATTTGCAATGGAATGCACAACCAATGTTCATGCGGATCCATGCATGAAGCAGAATGCTCACCAATGTGTCATGAGCATTGATGCACAATGGCATTGCACACACTACTTCACTTCCACACGTTTCAACTCAGTGTAGATGGCAAAAATACCCAAGCCCTTCCCTAGGGGAACTGACACATACATAAGATAGTCACTGGATTTCTGCACACTTCTTCAGTCTTGGCTAGTATCATCACACTCTCAAATGCAGCCTCATAGGAGTATAAGGTTAGATTTGATCCTGTCCAAGTGGGGGGAAATGGGTGAACTACTGTTGCCATTAGAGATGAGAAATCTGGGCTGGTGTTTGAGATATGTAGTTTGGGGACCAGTTGAACAACAACCACTACTACTACAACTACTATGAAAAGCAATGCTGGATTAAACGAAAGGCTTCTTTAGTCCAGTTTTCTGTTGGCACTGTGGTCTGTCAGTTGCCCATTTGAAGACTTTGGAGAACATGACTGTGACTGTACTCCTTGACTGTTTTTGGAGTGCTAGAAGCAAAGTTCCTTCACACATGAATTCTCTTACAACACATGGTTGGACTTTTTTGGCCCTGGTGTAAGATCTGTAATCAGTAGCAGTTGCGTAAGACCAGTTCTGCAAGTGTAGCTGTTGCACACACCGTTGCACATTCCTGGATAGCACATAGCTATTTATCAGTGCCTCCAATGCAGCCCTTGAATTGCTAGGATGGCAGAAACAGCAAGCACATTCAGAGGTATGTAACCGGTTGCACAGTGTGGTTTTTCAGCAAAAGAGTGGTGTAGAAAACCCACCCCTGAAATGCATGAGTGTAGATTTTCACTCAGCAAGTGTGATGTCGAATTTCAGCTCTGGTTGTTTATGCAAACAGAGCATTCTGGCCCCAGTTTAGTTCCAGCATGCCCTGCTTGGCGGATTGTATAACAGCCACCTTAAACGCCTGATGACAAATTTGGAACGGTGTTTGGCATCTGCTGTGCAAAGTGTTTGCCTCTGAGAGCAAGAATTTAAATCACACACACACCAAATCTAGCAAAGATTTCTGAAATGCCCCCCTCCCTGTCAAAAGGCCCTTTTTAAAGCCCACATCAGAGTTTTAATGTCTGGACGTTCTGAGCATCCCAAGAGCTCCCCAGCCAACTCCAGACTTGGCGAGTGCTGATTCATACATGATGTGCACTGGTTTAATCTATTTTTTCACAGGGGTTTGCTTGAGAGCAGGAAAATTAGAACCAGGTAGAATGGGATATTATTACTGTCCCATAATGTGCTTTCCTTCCATGAGGACTGGATTAAGGTAACATCTGGTCCGTATTTCTTGAACTATTTCCCTTTTATCACGAGAAAGGATCGGGAACCCATCCCACAACTGCTCTTAATTTAGGCCCAAATATTACTGATGAAACATTGTACAACATGCTGTTATCTATTAAAACAATTTCCCTCAAGGAAAACTTGATACTTTTATATTTTTCCAGCAAAGCCAATCACAGACCGCTAAACCAGAGAGCAGCAGGAACAACGTCCTTTCGTAATCCTGCACTCCTTTCCAAAAAGGAGCAGAATGTCACATGAAGAACAGGCCAGCCAAAGGATGTCACTGTTTGAGATGAATCTCCACATAATTTTTCCTCCCCTCCCCTGAAAAATCATTTGGGGGGTGAAGTGCAGGTGTGCAATGAACCAGAAGGTTGGCCAAACAGGGGAATCCACAGGTTGGTTGGTTTGGGGGGCCACCACCCTCCCCAATGCAGAGGGAACTGAGTTCACAAATTTCTAGACACAGCCACATATTCCTGTAGGGACACACAGAGCTTTGAAAAGATACCTTTTGGACTACAGTTCCCATGTTGCCTGGGGATTCTGGGGATTTGCTGACCAAAAAAAGAACATTTCCAAGCCCCATCATCATGCCAAGGCCAAGAGCATGCATTTATTTATTTATTCATGTATTGAATTTATCTCCCACCTTTCTCCCAAAATGGGATTCAAAGCAGCTTATGATAATTTAAAAAGCTACAACTAAAACATTAATTACAAACTTTTAAAAAAAGAATTAAATATTACCATTATTAAAACATAATTAAAAACACAACATACAGTCAACCCCTGTATCTGCGAGGGATATGTTCTAAGACAGCCTGTGGATTTCTGAAGCCGTGGATAATAAGGAATCCTATTATTTTCTCATACAGGCTGCAACTCATAGAATCAAAGAGTTGGAAGAGACCACAAGGGCCATCCAGTCCAGCCCCCTGCCATGCATAAGACAAATGCCAGAAGTTGACCATAGAATCATGTTGGAGGACCTAGAAATGCCTAAAGAGAACGTATTGTTTTGGACATGGATAAGTGAAAGCATGGATACTGAATCCATCGATACGTGGGTCAACCTGTAGTTAAAAACATACTTTCAATAAAAAATATTAAAAACATTTTTAAAAACAGCACACCAATTACACACATATACCATCTAATTCCATAAAATACACAATTCAAATGACTGCCTAAATAAAAATGTCTTTACCTGCTGACAAAAAGACAGCAGGGAGGGGGCCAACCGGACCTCCCATGGAAGGGAGTTCCACAGTATGGGAGTAGCCATGAGGAAGGTTTTCTCCCGAGTTCTCACACACCGCACTGGTGAAGGCAGTGGGACTGAGTGCAACAAGGGGACAGGGTGTAACTTTACATTCATGGAGTTACATGATGATTGTTCATTACTGAATGGCAACACTGAACAACTGAATGTGCAAATGAACATGAAATGCACATTTGTGTGTGCAAAACACAAAAGCCCCACATGCACAATGGCACTGCATGCACAACTCTGCTTCTGCCACTAAATACAGACCACTATTTTGGACAAACGTTTCTGTAGACTGAGTCATTCCCAAGTCCCCTGGATGACTACCATGCTCTCTTAGTCACAGGGCACATTAAATCAAGCAGCCATGGCAGACCTCAAGGAGACTCCCCAACTGCCCAGCTCACTGCTCCCCATGACCAGGATGTTGTCATCATTTGTCAGCACATCAACCTTCAGCACCTCAGTAACCCTTCAGTTGGGATGCTGTCTGACTTATGAGCTTGTTTTTAGGGGGTGACATTGAAAGAAGAACGCCATCATTTTATTTATTCTGGTAAATTTTACTTTGCAAAGATCCCCCTGTGCTAGAAAAAGAAGAGCTAGGTGTGCAGTCTGCAGCATAATAAAAATATCACTGTCTCCTAACGATGTACATATTTGTAAACTGCAAGGGTAATCTGGATGTGAGGGAAACCTGGCTGTAACCTCTGTCACCCCACTAATGAGTGGGGTGATTCGTCTGATCTAGCTCACTAGGTTGGTGTCCCCTTCCTCCCTCACCACTCTAAGCCTTCAATCCAGCATCTCCTAGCATCATGTAAAGATCCTCATGCAGGCCTATGTTAGGCTGAGCCGTATACCTTCCCCCTGACTTAGTGAACAGCCCCTGAAACCATCCCATGTGGCCATTCCTTGATCTGGGGTGAGCAGGCAGGATCATAAAAACATCTGGCTATATCACCATCACCAGATGTGAAATGATTCTAAGCAGGGCTGGGACCCCAGAAGACCTTAGCAGATCATAGCACTGAGGTCATCATTTCATGCCTGGTTCTGGGGACATAGCCAGACCTCTCTCTGATCCTGCCTGCTCACCATGAAGGACAAAATGGCCATGCAGGGCAGCTTCAGAGGCTTTTCAATAAATTGGGAGGGGGGCTTTGGGTGCTGCGGGGGTAGGGGAAGAGGGAATACCAGGCCCCACAGCACCCAAAAATTACATCTGCACATATAAGGGAAACTTACATGTGTGAATGTTGGTCCCTGTGTGTCCCTCCCAAACAGTGTTGGCAGCTGTACAGTTTTATGCAAGGTATCCTGTATTTGGGGTTCTAAAGTACCATATCAGGTTGATATGTATGGTTCCTAGGTTGGGTACAGGACAGGCTCCTGTTAACTTTCATCCTTAACAGATTGTGAAGCATGACAAGGTACTATAAAGTTACATTGAGTACACCCTTCCCCCTGCTCTCCACTGGTGAGGCAATAGCCATGTTGGGAGAGGGCAGCTAAGGTTTTGAAGCTGAGAGAGGAGAGGTACCTTTGTCCCACGTGACAGAGCTTCATGGCACAGGTTGAGTATCCCTTATCCGAAATGCTTGGGATCAGAAGTGTTTTGGATTTTGGAATACTTGCAAATATATGGCTGGATGACCATCTGTCAGGGATGCTTTGATTATGTATTCCTGCATGGCAGGGGTTGGACTGGATGTCCCTCGTGGTCTCTTCCAACTCTACAATTCTATGATTCTATGATTCTATGATATAATGAGATATCTTGGAGATGGGAACCAAGCCTAAACACGAAATTCATTAATGTTTCATATACACCTTATACACACAGCCTGAAAGTATTTCATACATGATGCAAAGTTCTGTGTACACTGAACCATCAGAAAGCTAGGATGTCACTATCTCAGCCACCCATGTGGACAATTCTGGATTTTGAAGTACACCCCCCTCCTGTGTATTCATGG
This sequence comes from Gambelia wislizenii, assembly GCA_030847615.1. NCBI lineage: Eukaryota > Metazoa > Chordata > Lepidosauria > Squamata > Crotaphytidae > Gambelia > Gambelia wislizenii. Next base: position 492,832,946 of record JAUMIR010000001.1, on the reverse strand, counting down.
GGGATATGTTCCCGCTGAAACGGCGTAAAATAGTGAACTGCCATGAATATCATCGAATCACACTGGAGGACCTAGAAGTTGACCATAGAGTCATGCTGAAGGACCTCCTAATGCCTAGAGACCACCTCCAGCATGACTCTATGATCCTCCAGATGCCTAGAGAGACCTCCCACCCACCCAATAGCAGGGAAGTGAAACCATGGATACCGATCCTGCATAAACAGGGGGCGACCTGTATTTCAGATTTCAGAATTCCGGATAAAGAAAATTCAACCTGTACCTCATCCTGCTCCAAGTTATATTATAGATTAAAGTTACAGGAGCCCCATCCAATATATCCAATCTGGCAGCCCTAGCACACACCAGATCTCTCTCTCTCTCTCTCTCTCTCTCTCTCTCTGGCTTTTCTTTGCAAACAAAGATTCAGGAAGGACTCATCCCGCACCTTCTGCAAGCGCGCTGATGACTAAAAAGGCCAATCCGAGATAAACAAGTCCAGTTGCAGAAAGCACAGCAGAAGGTCTCCTTGGGTGATGTTTCCAGGTTGTGATTCTTTCTGCGTTGTCGTTTCTCTTCAAGACTTGTTCGGAGTGAGTTCTCAATAAGGCTGCAGATATAGGACACTCTAAATCCTGTATCTGAGTGCAAGTGCCAGACAGATTCCCACCAAACCAGCCCCTGAGCCTGTGGGATGCAGCAAGCTGGCCAAGTGCTAGGGCTCTGTCTGATGGGATTGTGGTGTCTTGATGCCACACTTCCTCCTCTTCTCTCTGGCTAGCCTGGAGGATCAGCAAAGTGAAATTGTTGTTTTGTGATGGCTGGCCTACCATTACAAGAGCTGTATGCCTTTCCAGGTTCCTGTGAGATCTTGGGGGAGCCTGGAGGTCTTGTGAGAGGAGGACCTCTTGCAAGATTTCAGGTGGCCCCTACGTAGCCCCTTCCCCCACATATCTGCAGGGGATACATTCCTGGACTTACCATCTATATGTGAAACCACATATAATAGCAAACCTTATTAAAATAAAGGGCTTCCTGTACTTACATACCATAGAGTTGCATTGGAGGACCTAGCAATTCCTAGAGAGGACACCTCTCTAGGCATTTTCCAGTGCAACTCTATGGTATACGTCCCCTATTTTATGTCCCTCAGATAACTGAAACTGTGGATATTGGTTGTGCGGCTACAGGAGGTGACGTATATTAGGGGCACATTCAAGCGTGTGCCAATGTGCATCATCCTCTACCAATGCACATCAGCACTCCCTAGCTGGTGCCCCGATCCACATCAGGACCAATACACAACAGAATCAATGCACATTAAGTCTGATGCACAAGGGAACCAATGCACATCAATCTCTTTATGCATTGGGTCCTGTTGTGGATCAGTCCCAGTGCATACTAGTCACTTTTCTGTAGCAGTAGGCGTTTCCTGCATATGGACATTGTGAAATTGCTCAGTTCTATTCTCCACAGACGTTAAGTCAACTTACAAAGATATAAGTCCCCAAGTGAATTCAGGACAACAACAACAATAGCAGCAATGATATGCTGTCTGTCACTTTTGAGAAAAAATTGAATGTAATGCTGTATACAGTGAGCTTTTGAGTTGTACAGTAGGACCCTTGTATCTGCTGGGGATGGGTTCTGGAGTGCACCCATGGATACCGAAAACCGTGGATAATAGTGAATGCCATTGAAAATAATGGGACTTCTGGTTTAAAATACCATAGAGTTGCCTTGGGGGACCTAGAAAATGGCTAGAGAGGACACATTTTCTAGGAAGACTCTATGGCAGGTATGCCGTTTTTTGCCCCATGGATAATTGAATCAGTGGAAAATGAATCAGTGGATACAGGGGTCCTACTGTAGTTATGAAGGGGCTGTGTATTCCATCCCCACCTCCACCACCAAGGTTTCCAAGCCATCCAGAAAACAAACAATGTCAATCAGTTGTGTTGAATTCAAAGACACAGCCATGTTAGTCTGAAATATCAGTATGCAAAGGGATCTTGTAGTACCTTTGAGACTAAGCTAGGATGTATCTACATTGTAGAAATAATGCAGTTTGACACCACCTTAAGTGCTGTAGCTCCATCCTATGGAATCCTGGGATCTGTAGTTTTGCAAGGTCTTTAGCCTTCTCTGCCAGAGTGCTGGTGCCTCACAAAACTACAAGTCCCAGGATTCTGTAGGATGAAGTCATGGCAGTTAAAGTGATGAGCATGAGTTTTAGTAGCTTTGGTCTACTTCATCCGTGCATCTGAGGAAGTAGACCAAGTCTACGAAAGCTTATGCTACAACTTCTTTCTCTCACTTTATCTCAAAGGTGCTACAAAATCAGTTATGTTGTGAGTCCCTCATTCCATTCTACAGACTGTGAACTGGGGACCAGGGATGAGAGGAGAAGAGAGAGAAAAGAAAAGTGCTTCTCCCCCCTCTATCCACCCACGCACTACAAGCTATTTTTCCATTGCAGGTTTACCATTCAGTCAGAGGAATTTAAAAAGCATATGGTCAAATGAAGAGAATCCATTGTAATATTTTGGCTATAGCAGTTGTTTATAAATTGTGGGGGGCAGAGAAAGAAAAGAAAAACTAAGGGGATGTCTAGATGGTGAAAATAATCCTAAGAGAATTCGCAGGGAATACCTTTTGTCTCAATGAGATTCCTCAATGATTCACTTTTTTCAGAAGGAGGGAGGCCAAAAACTCCAAAAACTGTGGCGGGGGGAGCCTTTGTGGCTTTCTCCGAGGTTTTTAAAATAAATGCAATGGAAACATGCATTCCTGTTCATTTGGACAATCGAATCTCATTGCATTCTTGGTGAGGGCGAAAGTGGAAAGTGATTGGTCAGATGTGCATGGGGGGCAGGCTTGCCGGCACTGAAGTGGCCAGAAGTGCCATTTTGGAGTTTTGCATTGCCGATCATGTGCTTTTTTGCTGCGCTGAGACAACCAAACAGCTTTTTAAAGCTAAAGGTTGCACTTGGGCACCTTTGATTTGCAGTTTAAAAAAAATACTGTGCAGTGGCAACAATTTGTTGAGAATAATAGTGCAAGTACAGTCGTCCCTTCACATTTGCGGGGGTTAGGTTCCACGGACCCCCGCGAATGTGAAAAATCCGCGAATATTGATTCCCCCCTCCCCCGCCAAAGCGACCACGGGGCCTCCGGAAGCCCCATAGTTGCTTTCCCCTGCCTCCCCACTTCCTCCCAAGACCTTCCCGGGGCCTCCAGAGACCCTCCCGAGGCCCCGTGGATGCCTCCCCAGCCCTCCCCCCTCCCGCCCAAGCCCTCAATGGGGCCTCCGGAGAGTCTCCGGAGGCCCCGCGGTCGCCTCCCCAGCCCTCCCCCTCCCTCCCAAGGCCTTCACAGGGCCTCGCAAGGCCCCGCGGAGACCTCCCTGGCCCTCCCCCCTCCCCTCCAAGGCCTTCGCGGGGCCTCACAAGGCCCCACAGAGGCCTCCCCAGTCCTCCCCAAGGCCTTCGCAGGGCCTCACTAGGCCCCATGGAGGCCTCCCCGGTCCTCCCCCCTGCCCCCCAAGGCCTTCGCAGGGCCTCGCAAGGCCCCACGGAAGCCTCCCCGGTCCTCCCCAAGGCCTTCGCAGGGCCTCGCAAAGCCCCACGGAGGCCTCCCCGATCCTCCCCAAGGCCTTTGCGGGGCCTCACAAGGCCCCACGGAGGCCTTCCTAGTCCTCCCCAAGGCCTTTGCGGGGGCTCGCAAGGCCCCACGGAGGCCTCCCTGGTCCTCCCCAAGGCCCCGCGGAGGCCTCCCCGGCCCTCCCCCCTCACTCCCAAGGCCTTCGCGGGGCCTCTCAAGGCCCCATGGAGGCCTCCCCGGCCAGCCCCCCTCCCTCCCAAGGCCTTTGTGGGGCCTTGCAGGGCCCCATGGAGGCCTCCCCGGTCCTCCCCCCTCACTCCCAAGGCCTTCGCGGGGCCTCTCAAGGCCCCATGGAGGCCTCCCCGGCCAGCCCCCCTCCCTCCCAAGGCCTTTGTGGGGCCTTGCAGGGCCCCATGGAGGCCTCCCCGGTCCTTCCCCCTCCACCCCAAGGCCTTCGCGAGGCCTCCGGAGGGTCTCCGAAGCCCCCGTGGAGGCCTCCCCAGCCCTCCCCGCTCCCTCCCAGGGCCTTCACGGGGCCTCCGGAGGCCCCGTGTAGCGGTTTTGGGAGGGTGGGGGGAGCCTCCCAAAACCGCGAATAATCAAAATCGCGAATGCCGAGTTCGCAAATGTGGAGGGGCAACTTCACTCTTGGCTACCATCTTGATTCACAGGCATGCTACAGGTGAACTTCAAACATGGATAGCTTCACATACCAGCAATTTTACCAAAGGACTGTGGAGACAAAAATAACGCTGCTCTGATTTTGCATTAATGCACAGCAATCAGCCTTAGATCTTCTCGTCTAGACAATCCCTAAATTTACAACTGGTAAAATAAGAAACCATTAGCAACTGCAACATCACAAAAATAGATGTTTTTTGTGAGAGAGAAAATCAACCAGATTGTTTGAGGAGACCACCAACTCAGTGCCTGAATGAAAGCTGAAGCCATGAACTTTTACAACAACAACAACAACAACTTTATTTTTGTACCCCGCCTTTTGCCTATTAGGCCATCAAAGCGGTTCACAACAATTGGATATAAAAACAAATCCATAACAATAGTAATAACTTAAAACAATTTACCACCCTTAAAATTACATGTAATAGTGCATATATTTAAAACAACTGGCGGATTCACCAGTGAGATAAAATAACTACCCTAAAACTTTAAAACTATAGAATCAAAACATTAAAACATAAACATAAAAACATAAAAAGAGGGAGAAGCATCCATTAAAATGGTCTGTTCTATTCAGGGAAGGCCTGCCAGAGGAGATCTGTTTTGATGGCTTTTTTGAAATTCTCTACATTGACAAAAGACACTGCGTGAAAAATTTTGCATGAGGATCTCAACATGAGAAAAGTTTGTGCCAAGATGGTTCTCACACCAGAGCAAAAAGAGTGCCGCAAGGAAATTTGCACTGACATTCTGCAGCCACTTGAGGCGGATCCAACCCTTTTTCAAAAAATCATCACAAGTCCACATTCAAAGCCATGCTCATTGGGGCTTTTGACATAAGGGCGTAATTTTGACAGAATGGGTTCCAGAAGGCAGAACAGTGAACCAGTATTATTCTAAGGAAGTTTTGACAAAGCTGAGAGAGAGTCAGAAAACAAAAGGCCAGAACTGTGGGGAAATGGTTTCATTCTTCATCAAGAGAATGTGTCTGCTCACACAGCATTTTTTTAAAGTTTTTGGCCAATGAACGCATTACTACACTTGAACATCCTCCATATTCACCAGATTTGGCACCATGCAACTTTTTTCTTTTCCCTAAAGTGAAATCAGTGCTTAAAGGTACACATTTTGAGTCAATTGATACTGCAAGGAAGAAAACGGCAGTTGTGTTGAAACAGCTGCCAGAAACTGATCTGCTCCATGCCTTTGACCAGTGGAAAACAAGATTGCATTGGTGTGTGAGTGTGAACGGGGAGTATATTGAAGGGGTCTTGAAGGAAGAAAGAGACAGTATGAGGTGGAAGATCAAATTTTTCTCCTGGCTGGATCCTTAGATCGTTGCCGTCCAGGAGGTCGGTATCATGAAGCTGACCCTTGGCTCCTCACCGATGAGACTGGGGAGGGAGAGGGTACGTATCGGGAATGTCGATACGGTTGGCCAGAGAACCCCGTCTGAACTGCTGGCCCGAGGAAGAGGTCTGCCAGTTGATGCAGCCCCTGGGACAGTACTGAGAAGATAAAGAGGTGGCCATACCATATTTTCTGGCGGTTGTCCTCATCTTCTGGGTAAACTCCAGTTTTTCATCCATGGAGCTGTTGAAGAGTCCAGATTCGTCAAAAGGCAGATCCGTGATAGTAGCCGAGGCCTGGGGGGTTAGGCCCGATGAACAGAGCCACATGTGTTGACGCAGAGCGATGGAGCCTGTGATCATCTTAGCGGCGCAATCAGCAACATGTCAGGCCGCATTCATCTGTTTCCCCACCAGTAATAACGCCTCCGACAGGATTGTTTCAGCCATCCGTTGTTGTTCCTCCGGGAGATCTTGGATGAGGGGCATCATCCTTTCCCACAATACCTGCTGGTAGGCGCCCATACAGGCTGAGTAGTTGGCCACACGAAAACTCAGGCCTGCTGCAGAATAAATTTTCTTGCCCATGATATCGAGCTTTCGGCCCTCTGGGTCCGGTGGGGATGATTGAGGCCGGCGTTGCTTCCTATTCTGGGAAGCCTCGACCACCACTGAATTCGGCTTCGGATGAGTTTGAAGCCAGTCAATATGCTCGCCTGCGACTCGATATAGCCTGTTGATTTTCTTGGAAGTAGACTGGATCGAGGAGGGGTTCTCCCAGGACCCTTGCGTAAGCTTCAGAAGGGAAGGCAAAATAGGGAGAGTAGGCGTAGGAGGAACCTTCGATTGAATCCGATGAATGATGGGGTCCACCGGTTCAACCTCTTTCTCAACCACCTTGAGGTCCAGAGTATGAGACATACGGACCATCTGCTCCGAAAAAGCACGGATGTCATCTGTTGGCAATGCAAAGTCCTCCTTGACTAGGTCGGGTCACGGCGATGGTAAGTAGGGCCTGTATGGATCCCACGAGCCAACGAAGATGATGTTGAATCTGCAGGGTATGGACTGCAATTGCAACGGAGCAGAGAGGTGGTACACAGAGGTGGTGTTGGAGGAGTCGGGGGCAGAGGGTGTTGTTCAGGACGTGGAGATATTTGACTCTCTGCATCCTTCCTCGGAATAGCTCGTGACTCCTCAAGGTACCAGCCGGCATACATGCCCCTGAAGTCATCTCCCTGGGAAGTCAGGATCTGAGAGCCCGTCGGTGACATGGTTCCAGTTCGACAGATAGATCTTGCCAGATCATAGGCTGTATAGGCAGGTATATCCGCATGGATGCCGAATGAAAACGGTCAGGTTCGGGCCATGACCTCAGGTTCGACAACCTTGACTTCGATGTCCGAGGGTGAACGCTCAAGAACTTGGGCTCTTGAGATGACAAATGTCAGAGATTGGGCTGTCTGTTGGGGGGACACATCCGTGTTGGCATCGGAAGGCACATCCACTGCCACGATCTCCACTGAACCTGTAGGGGTAGGAGCCCGTCGTGGCGCAGTAGTCTCCGCAGTTGACATTGGAGATGGTCGGACGAACGTGGCCTCAGGTCCAGCAGAGGGTTGCTACTCAACGGTATTGACAGGCCGTGCAGCTTTATCAGTAGAAGCTGCAGATGAGGCAGCCACCAATTTCAACTTCTTAGGTACCTCTTTCGGCTTGCTCTTTGATTTGGAGCCATCATATGCCGAGAGGTGTGTTTTTCCTTCCTTTTCTTCTTCAAGGAAGGTACGCCCTCACCAGAGATATCAGCCTGGCTGGTAGATTCAGAAGACACCTGGTCCCGAGAGACGGCCTTCGAGGTGGAGGGTTCTTGATCCCGTGTCAACGTTGAAGGCGTCGAGCAAGCTCGATCCCGAGCTGCCTCAGAAGTATGTTTGTGCGAAGCACGCACAACCTCCGGGTCCGAGGCGTTCGAACGACGTTGGGACGGGCTACGGGACCGATGGCACTTTTGGGGCTATGTCTTCGGAGAAGGTGAACAGCCTCGTTTTTGCGGTTCAGGCACCAAAGTAGAGGCCAGAATTGAAGTAGGGGCCGGAATTAAAGCCTTCTCGTACAAGAAGGACTTCAGACGAGACATCCTGTGCTTACGTGCCTATGGGGTAAAGGCCCTACATTGCATACAGGAGTCGACATTATGGGTCTCCCCGAAACAAATTAAGCAGCAGGAATGGCCATCCGCACTAGGAAGTTTAGCCTGACAGATCACACATCTCTTGAAGGCCCCTCTTCCAGACATTTTACTCACAGAGTCACCAAATCCAAAGGGAGAAACACGGAGAGTAGCCAAAACAGTCCAGGTCAACACCAAAATTCAGAGGTACAAAGCCAAATCCAAGGGAGTGAGAGAAAATCGTAGTCAAAAATCCAAGTCAAGTCAAATCCAAGTCAAATCGAAAGTGAAAGAGAGAAAAACTAGCGAATGAAGGTTCCTTCAAGCTGCTAACACGGTGTCATTCAAGGAACTGGGGGGAATTAGGCGGGAGTCCATTATAAGGGACCGTTGATGTGGGCAGAGTTACCACCAAAAATGTATCAAAGCACATTCTGCCTAGCGATTCTAGAAGGTTCTGATGCTCTGCGCAGGCGCAGGAGTAACCTACCTGTGTGATTCACAGAGACCACGAAGAAGATATTTAAGATCATCTGGAGAAGCCGTTCTTTCTGCCCCACCACCTTCCCAGGTTTGTTCGGTAGGAACAAGGGAGAGGGCCTTCTTAGTGGCTGCCTCCAGACTGTGGAACTCCCTCCCCAGAGAGGCCTGGATGCCCCCACCTTTGCTCTCCTTTTGGCAGCAAGTTGAAACATGCTTATGCTGCCCGGTTTTTACAAACTGACAAAGGCTAGGCTTTTAATGCTGTGCAGTGTGGTTTTTAAGATAGTGAATGGGTCTTTTATATAGTTTTTAATGCCTTTTAATATTTTTACTTATAAATGGTTTAATTCTTTTTAAAAAATTGTATATTTATAACTTTTTTTAACTCCTGTATAATTTTTAACTTGCATTGCTTTAAAGATGTTGTTAGCCGCCTTGAGTCCCAGGGACAGGAGAAAGGCATGATGATGATGATGATTTCTACACAGCCTTCATTCCTACCACCTAGAGGAAAGTGGAGAGGTGTTCTTTTGGCACCTGCAATCCTCTTGTGAAAAGTTCTGGACCAAGATCACTTAGCTGGGGGCTCATATAGGTGGAGTGAAATGTAGTCATTCAATTTTTAAACATATATAATAGAAAACACAGGATCTGGGAATATTTGAAGGTTGTGTAATGTGCACCACAAGAGCCCTGCCATGATTTTAAAAGTCCTGTGGTTTTAACACATTCAGAGACAAGCTGGACTAGAGATTTCCCTGGCGCACCACCTTTGAAATTATCTACTGAGAGGTTATTTCTTGTGTAAACCATGCTAAAAAAACATATCTTCTTCCACCTCCTCTTCTTTCCTGTCCCCACAAAAGCCATCCTGAGCTACTAAGCAGGGGCTGAGAGCACTGTGGAATAGATCTCAGTGGATGTACCCATTGATTCGTGATTGATTCAACAGAGCTGCTAACCATCTTCCTTGCAATTCAGCCTCTTCCAGGAGCCAACAGATGTTTTCTCTCTCTTCCTCATTCCACCCCCCCCCCACAAGCCCCCAAATATCTATGATTCCATGGATTCCTAGAGGCTGTTGTCTTAATAACCAGAGAAGCCTCTAGAAGTATCAGCTATGCCACAGATTTCCACTTTGCTACAAGACCTACAGGTAGCCAAAGCAGCTCTAAAAGAAAGGATTTTTAAAATGGCTGTAGTTTGACTTACAGTAGTATGATGTTCTACTGTTAAGAAAGTTTTCTCTCTCTCTTTTTGGATGTTTGCTCCTTTTTTTTGGCTTCAGTTATTTTGGGGAGTGTTTAAGGAGAATGTGTTGAGCATTTTGATGGTGCAATTTCCTTTTTTTTTTTTTTTTTTTTTTTTACCTTTAAGAAACTCAATAGATGTTTAGAAACATCACAGGGAGATAAAACAAACAGCACTTTCTAAAAATGACTATAGTTAGAAAAATTTGGGGCCCAAGAGAAAAAGTGGCTGGGGTTTGGGGTAGGGCAAGGGATGAAGGGGACCCTGGGGCTATAAGAGGTTATCCAAAAGAGGGAATATACTTTATCGCCCATGCAGGGCAAGCTGTATCTCCCCAATCTAAGACTACAGCTCCCAGAGTCTACATAGCCACTATGCTGGCTGGGTAGGTTCTGAGAGCTGAGGGCCAAACCAGGAACTTTTCTGACCTCTGGCCAGTGGTGGGCACCTTGCTGGGCATCAGCAGATGCCCAACAATACCAACTCTTGATGCCAACCCTATCAAGGAACCCTGTGCTTAGTTTAACATTTGGTTAAACTACACAGATTCAATATTATTCTTCCACCCAACAGCATACGTTATTAGAATGAAGCAGGGACCAGGAGGCATCAAATTAGGAGAATCTGAAATTGTCACTGGTAGAAATTTTGCAAGTCATTTGAGATTTGCAAGTTAGGCACATTTGTTATTGAGCTCTGGGCACACTCCAGTCTCCATCTAATTATTTGTGGCTGTTTTGCAGTTATCAGACAAGAACCACTATGGCAATTCTTCTTAAGTTCTTCTATTTTCTTATCTGGAGACCTCCTCCAGTAACATCCCTGCTGCTAGAAGAAATGGTTGTCACCAGTGAGAGGCTGACGATTGAATTAGGAATCCTGAACCAGTGACCCCAAATGGTGTCGGAGGTCCTTGTGCTGCCAGAGACATCACAATTTGCATGACATAATTAAAAAAAGAAAGGAAGGAAGGGGGGAGGGAAGCCCTGACTACTGGTGGTCATTAGAGATCTCAGCACAATTTTCTCTCCTGAGGCTGAGAGAATTAACCCCACGTCCTGGCCAGATTCCAACTTGCCAGTGCTATGTTGTCATGGAGTTCAGGAGAAGGCGGGGAAGGGAGGGAGGCAGCAAAGGAAATGGGCCGTTCTGGAATCTTTAACGTCAAGCATCTCCGTAGGGAGACTGACCCCATCTTATACACACAGGGAATATGGAAAAGAAATACATATGAACCTGCTCCGAGACATTTTAATTTGAACAGGCGCAACATTTTCAACTTGGCAATATTTCCTATAGAGAAACCCCCAGCTGGCTTCCTGTTAGTAATTTAGGCATCTGTACATTGCCCTACAGAAGCTTTTGGACATTTTTGCCTGATGTGCAAGCCCATAGTCAGTTAAACATGTAACGCCATTGGGTATTGCAAATCTGGATACACATTGTGCATGACAAATGTAGATGTGCACTGTGCATTACAATTGTGCATTTTGTGTTTGTTTGCCCAATCAGTTAGGCAGTGCTGCAATCCACTGATGCACAATCATCACACAGCTCCATAAAAGTAACTGAGGGCTTATCTACACTAGTGAAAAACCCCAAATCCCCCAAAATCTGGCCCAATAATGCCACATGATGTGCGGCCTTTCCCCCAAATCTGGTGTGATAATGCCACATGATGTACTGCCCTATCCACATCAGACTCAGGGAATACCCCCTTAATCCAGGTTTTAGAAAACTCTCTGGGCCTGTTTACATGGCAAAAATGTCCTGGGTTAAACTCATGATGAACCCTGGTTGTTCACACATTCATCGTGATGATCTCGAGCTTTTCAGAAGAGGGGTTACCATATATCCTCCAAGGAGCATGACTTTCCGTCCCTCATTTTGTCCTGTGTTTTTTAAAAAAGTCACGGGATGTTGCCAAAAATCGGATATGTGAACAGGTCGGGACAAAATATCTTGGGAGTAGGTGATGGCCGGAAATTGAGGTGGGCAGGGGTGGGCAAAGAGTTCAGAGAAGGAGGGGTCAGTCACCCTCCCCTCCCTTGTGTATTTTTCAATGGAGTTTTTCACTGGCAACCTCTCAGCTCCAAGGTAGCCTGTCACTTTTCCTTCCCCCTCTCCCCTGCATGGAGGCTTCTGTTTTTTAAATGGAGTTTTACATCAGCAACCTCTCGGCTCCAAGATAGCCTGTCCCTTTTCCTTTCCCCTCCCCTCCCCTGCACGGAGGCTTGTGTTTTTTAAAGGCTTGTATGTGTCTGTGCCATCAGTCACCCTTTTAAATGGATTTTTACATTTATTTGGCATTAACCTCAGTGGCAAGCCCATCAGGGGATTTTTTTTTTTACAGGAATTGTGCAGAGGGGGTTGCCTTCGCCTTCCTTCTCTGACCAATGCAGAAGCTTGAGCAAACATTTGTGGTAGCCAATAGCATTGCTAGTGGTGGGAAACTCCACAGGAAATATGTCACCAAGTTTGTGAAAAAACGAGTAATCACATCCTTGACTGACAGCTAAAAAAATAATATCCCAGAACCTTTTCCTGCGTAAACAAAAAAAACCCACAGGCTACTATGTCTCGGGATCTTGCTTTTGTCATGGAAAAGGTTGTCATATAAACAACAATCCTGCAATATTGTTCATCCAGGGACAAATCATGTAAACAATAAGAGATGAACTTGGGAGGAGGATATCTCGCTTCTCCTCAGGATAAAAACTGTTGTGTAACTGAGTCCTCTGTTTTCTCTGGAGTTTGCTTGAAACTCTGGAGAAAACCTAGGGTGAACAATGCATCCACATTTGGGGCATGGGAAGGAGAGGAAGGAAAAGCGCACCCTGAAGCACTGCCATTCCCCCCCTCCTCAGTGCCACTTCCTCACTGGAAAGGCAGAGCTCCAGCACTAATCACTGTCTTTGAGGTCAGAGCACCTGGCCAGCCCCACCACTGCGAGGCTAGCCACCCATTCTGACTTCAAAGAGAGCTACTAGCACTGAAGCTTTGCTTTCACAGAGCTTAGAATGGGCGATTGTGCCTATTCTGCCTGCCATCACAGGCTAGTTGCCCAGTTCTGACTTCAGAGAAAGTGACTGGCGCTGGGGCTTTGCCTTCACAGAGCTCAGAGTCAAACCCTAAGTGTGAGTAACAGCTTTGAATGGTCTTTCAAAATACACTTTAAATACCCCCTGTTTCACTGAGGGTAAAAATAGGAATGCAGATTTGGGCTTTGGCAGGTGTGGCACTTAAATCCAAGCCAGAGTAGTCTGAATTTCATGTGCCGCAGCTCCAGGCCAAAGTAATCCAAATTTCATCTGGCTTTTTACCATCCATGTAGTCTAAAAAGCTATTATACCAGTTCTAGTCAACTAGGAAGTACTCTTTGTATCTCATACATTATACATGCACACACACATACACGATGTAAAGAGTACTTGCCAGTTTTCTAATCTTCAGCAAGAAAGGGTCAAGAAAGTAGTGCAACATCACAAGATCCCCCCCCCCAATTTGTAATGGTTTGGGCAAAAAAAAGGTTTGTGCAAAAACTAGCTTTTTGCATATAGAGAAAAGCATGTTTGTGCAAAATGTACAGTTTCCCACAGAAAGAGAATTGGTGCAAGCAATTTTATTTTATTGCGAAAGAAGTCCTAAAATGCAAAGAAAAAAAACAATGGGAAATTGTGCAAAACTTCTCATAATCTTACCCAGAGGGATGAAGAATGTTTGAAATTACTCATTCTTGATTTGCATCATGAGTTCATACTATGGTAATATTAAGCAAACAACACATGCACAAAAATCTTGCTCAAGCTTTTGGGAATGTGGTTCCTTCATCAGGCAAAGATGTTTTCAAAATGATGCAGTGGGATCAGAGGAGGAGTAACATTGCTGGGGTCAAATTCCAATCTTGGCCAGAATCCTCTTGGTGTGTTACACATGTGTACATTCCTATACAGAAGCAGTTGGAAATTTATGTCTGATGCAGAATCTCCATATGCAGTTCAAGGATGTGAACATGTTCATGTGGTGCCATCGTGTCATGGATGTACACTGTACGTTGTGCATGGATACATGTGTGCATTTGGGTGTACATTCAGTTGCACATTTGCAGTCTTGATCAGTTGCAAAAAATTGCCATTCAGTACAGCGGCTGAGATCCTACATCAAGGGGTGGGTAAAGTATGACCCACATCCCATATTCCCATATTCATGGGACCTAGTTGTTAAAAAAAAAAATTAAAACAGGAAATTACCCAGAAGTGACTTCTGGGTCACTTCCTGTTTTAAAAAGAGACCAGGGAGGCCAAAAGCATGGTGAAAATGCCCCCATCCCCCTGTAGGGGTGTGATTTGGGGGCAAAAATTGATTTTTTTTTGTGAGGGGGTGCTATCCAAATAATGTCTGGGCAACCAGCAAAAGGCTGATTACTGCACAACTGAGAGCAGAGGCACAGCACAGTCAAGCTAATTACAGGCAAAGGAATCGAGGCAGAGTGAAGTCAGACACTTACTTTACTAGCAAGCCAATACGTAACCAAAATCCAAATAACAAGGCATAGGTCCAGCAAACAGAGTTCAGAGAAGTCCAGCAGAATCCAAGTCAGGCAAACAGAGTTCAGAGTAACAAACACAATCCGGGTCAAACACAGCAAGCAGGAACACAACGGGCCACCAGGTAGGTCAGATAATCTCCGACAATGCTTGGGGGTCAGGGCTAATCGCTGCTTGCTATAAATATGCTGAGACTGTCTCAAGCCCTCCTTTTGTTGCCTCCATGCTGAGAAGGTGGGTATAGGTATGTTGTGCTCTGTATCTGAAGGAGCAGGACCTTCTGCCAGAGCTGGTACTGTACTCTTGAGGCTTGTGGCTCTGGAACATCCTCCTGCAAGTCAGCAGGTCCTGGCATGTCCACTGCTTCAGTCTCTGAGTCAGAGTCCATTTCCAAAGTCTGGAAGCACGGCATGACAGGTACTCCCCCAAGACTACTAGGGGGCCAATGCAGACCCCTAACCCTCAACAGTTGCCCTCCCCTGGTGTATGTCAATGAACAGCCCTGCCAATACAACAAGCGAATTTGTATCTTAAACACACACACATATACATATCACAGGCTCTTTCAGATTCGTTTAAAGAAGGAGGAGTTCTCACTATAGACTTCCTTGGGTTTTGCTGAGGTTTGTCATAATCTCTGCCTCCACTTGCTCCTCCATGCTTTGTGGGGAGCTGTTGTAGCAAATTCTTAAATCAGCCCTGGGCTCTTCTCATCCAAAGTTCTTTTTGCTTTGCTTTTCTTTTCTGAAGGCAAGGTACCGTATATTCCTGCGTATAAGACGACCGGGCATATAAGACCCCCCCCATTTTTAACTTAAAATATAGAGTTTGGGATATATTCGCCGTATAAGACGACCCCCCTCTTCCAACGCACCCTAAATAAAATTTTTAAAAACCATCATATTTGATTTCAATATGGTAATTTTAATTCAAATGCTTATGACATGCAGGTACTTAGCAAAACAGTTACAATTTAAGAGTTCTATGTTATATGTTCAGGCATGTTGTGCCCTTTTTTGCCTGGACTTGTGAATGCCACAATAATTTTTCTTTTTATATGATTTGTTCTGCCAGCTTAGTGGACGAAACACACAAAAATTCACAAAGGGTGAAAGTGGCCCATTTGGCAGCCCCCTCTCCCCACCTTCAATGAACTAGTGAAGGGGGAGCCACGGGTGTGCAGAATGCGGGGTTTGGCTGGGGAGAAGGAGTGCTGGGAAGGTGGCTGGAGGGCAAAATGAGAGGCAGGGAGGCTGCAGGGGGGACAGAACGAGCAGTGGGGGGTGGCCAGGGGGAAATGAGTTGCGGGGGCGGCGGGGGGGCAGAACGAGCAGCGGAGGTGCAACTGTGGGGCAGAACGAGCAGCGGGTGTGTGGCGGCAGCAGAACAAGCAGCGGGGGAGCATCAGAGGATGAGAACAAGCGGCAGAGGGGCGGCAGGTGGCCTGTGGGGGGGTGGGGGCCCAGAATGAGCGGCGGGATGGGGGCAAGAAGGCAGGACGAGCAGCGGGGGCAGTGGGGGGCAGGACGAGTGGTGGCAGGTGGCAGAACAAGCAGCGTGGGGGCGTGGGCGGATGAATGAGCGGTCGGGGTGGACGGAAAGCAAAACAAACGGTGGGGGAGGCGGGGGGACAGAACGAGTGACAGGGATGGCGGGGGGGAAGAATGGATGTGGGAGTGGCCGGGGGCATAACCAGTGACGGTTGAAGGTGGGGAGAGGGGGCGAATCCCAGGGTTTGGCTCCACGGCCCGCGTCCTCCTCCTGGGCTTCCTTCGGAAGGGAGCCCAGAAGAAGGGATAGGGATAGGGTTAGGGTTAGGGTTAGGGTTAGGGTTAGGCGCAAGATGTGGGTTGCCAAGATCACAAGGATAATCGCTTCCAGGTTCTCCATGGTCAGCAAAGGCACCAGAAGGAAGAAAAAAACAAGGAAGGAGCGCAGGAGAAGGATGCAGAGCCTGAGCAGCTAAACGGGGCACATTTGCCCCTTCTCCCCACCTTCCTTGAAGGTGGGGAGAGGGGGCAAATCCCGGGTTTGGATGCACAGCCTCCACATCCTCCTCCTGCGCTCCCCCCTCCTCTGTCTTCCATTGCTCCCCAAAGGGGGAGAAGGCTGTAATCGTGCAGCACTACTACTAATGGAAGATCTCATGACCACCTATTAGATTTTAAGAATATAATTGAAGCTCATGCTATAGTAACACTTGTTTTTGCATTGAGTCACAGGAGATTTTCAGACAGGGGAAATGGCTCCTCTTCGTCTTGGAAAGATGTGACCAGTGGGGTGCCACAGGGTTCTATCCTGGGCCCAGTGCTATTCAACATCTTTATCAATGACTTGGATGAGGGAATTAGGGGAGCTGGGCCAAAGCTAACCAAATGAAATTCAATACGGAGAAATGTAAAGTACTGCATTTAGGGCAGAAAAATGAAATGCATAGATATAGGATGGGAGAGACCTGGCTGAATGAGACTACGTGCGAAAGGGATCTAGGAGTCCTAGTAGACCACAAGTTGAACATGAGTCAACAATGTGATGCGGCAGCTAAAAAGGCCAATGCGATTTTGGGCTGTATCAATAGAAGTATAGTGTCTAGATTAAGGGAAGTGATAGTGCCACTCTATTCTGCCTTGGTCAGGCCTCACCTAGAATATTGTGTCCAGTTGCCCCTCCACATTCGCGGCTTTCACATTCGCGGTTTTGATTATTCGCGGAAAGCCGCCTGCCCCCCTTCTCCACTCCGTCCCTTCCCAAGGCAGCGAAGGGGTTCTCAGGAATCCCTTCGCTGCCTTGGGAAAGGGGGGGTGGAAAGCCTCCCTCATTCCACCCCAGTCCCTTCCCAAGGCAGCGAGGGACCCCCTACGCCACTCTGGGAAGGGCAGGGGGGTGAGGGAGAGTGGCGGCGGAGGCTTCTGAAGCCCCCACATCCACTTTTGGAAGGGCGGGGGGTGAGGGAGAGTGGCGGCGGGGGATTCTGAAGTCCCCATCACCACTCTGGGAAGCCCTGGTGGCGCAGTGGTTAAATGCCAGTACTGCAAGTCACCACGTTGCAAGTTCGATTCCAGCGGGCTCCAAGGTTCACTCAGCCTTCCATCCTTTCGTAGGTCGGTAAATTGAGTACCCGGCTTGTGGGGGCAATTAGCTAACACACATTGGAAACTGTTTAATGCAGTGTAGATGTGTAAATAGCTGTTGCTTAAAACAATTTGTAAGCCACTCTGATAGCATTGTGGCTGAAGAGCAGGGTATAAATAAATAAATAATAAAATAAAAAAGGGAGAGTGGCGGCGGGGGCTTCAGAAGCCCCCATCGCCACTCTGGGAAGGGTGGGGGGATGAGGGAGAGTGGTGGCGGGGGCTTCTGAAGCCCCCGTAGCCACTCTGGGAAGGGCGGAGAGGTGAGGGAGAGTGGCGGCGGGGCTTCTGAAGGGCAGGGGGTGAGAAAGGCCGGAGAGAGGCAGCGCAGCCTCCTCGCTGCCAGCCCACTCGCCCGCCCGCTGCTGTCCCCGGCCGTCCGAAGCTGGCGCCGGGGCAAGCCCCAGCGCCTGCTTCAGAAGGCCGGAGAGAGGCAGCGCAGCCTCCTCCCCCGCCACACGCTGCCTTCCCCAGCCTTTGTCAGCGGGGCCCAGGGCTTTGGAGCCCCGGAGCCTGCTCAGAAAGGCCGGGGAGAGGCAGCGCAGCCTCCTCCCCCCCACACGCTGCCTGGTTGGGGACAATGTAAACATCATTTCAATATTTTTTTTAACAAAACCCAAGAACTACAACAACAATTATTGCAAATTTCTGGCACATCTGGAGGAGAATTATCACCATCATCATCATTATTAATCATAATCATTTCTTACCCATCTCTCCCTATGGATAGAGGTGGGGAACAAAAATAGATTAACATAGAACATCCGTTAAAAACACACAACATCTATTAAAATGCGTAACATCCGTTTAAAAAGCAAATATGAGAAAAACCCTATTAAAACAATTAATCCTTATTTAAAATTCATAATTTAAAATCCACAATCTAAAAATCATCTGGATAGATCTCCCTGAAACTGATGATTCTAATGATGCGAAGAATCCCACTTCCCATTCAATGGTTTCTTCACAGCAGCTCAATCCTCTCCCTAGGTTGTCTTTTCCCCCCCCCCCATCCCTTTGTCTTGGCTTGAACTCAAAGTTTCCTCCTTCTCTTGTAGCCCCCATCTCGACCTTCTCCTCTGCCCCCTATTAACTCACTGTGCAGTAGCAACAGGGAGTAATGACAAGTTATCACTGTCTGGCAATAACAAACTGATCATTTGTCACTAGGGATAAGCCAGGGGAGAAGTCTTTAATTAGCAGCGGTTCCCTCCTCCTGCATCCAGGAAATCCTTGCTCAGAGCACAAGGTCGTGGTTATGGAGGGAAATGCCCACAGACTTTGCCAGGGAAATCTATAATACTCTCTCTGAGAAAGAGAGCCCAGCCTGGTGTAATGGGTTGAGGGCTGGGCAACAACTCTGGAGAGCAGGGTTCGAATCCCACTGGGTGACCTTGGCCAAGTCACACTCTCTCAGCCTCAGAGGAAGGCAAGGGCAAAACCCCCTCTGAACAAACTCTGCCAAGAAAGCCCTGTGATAAGTTCACCTTAGGGTTGCCATGAGTCAGACATGACTTGAAAGCACGCAATAATAACAACAATGTTTTAAATTTCTCTGATAGTTTTAAAATAATAACAACAACGTTTTTAATTTCTCGGATATTTTTAAAAGAATAACATTTTTTTTAAAATTTATCTGACAGTTTTAATCACTTTTTAACTTTTGCCTTTTGTGAATTCTGAACTATATTTTTTAAATCTATTTTAAGCCAGTGGAATAAATGGTGGGCAATAATAATAATAATAATAATAATAATAGCAGCCAAGGCAGCCATAGTCTCTTCTTGTTTTGTTTTTCACTCACAGTCCACACCAGAGATGGCCAAAATGTGGTCCAGGAGTTGCCTGGATCCCAATTTTGTGGCTTCTGAAGCCCCCATCAGTCTTCCAAACTACCCCCCCACAAACCACTTTAATTCTTTAAAAATAGTGCTAGTTTCTTGCCCAAACACCACGCACAACCCCCCACTCCGAAATACACTAAACCACCGCCCCACCACAGAAAGCCCCTCAGAACCCCCTAATACCTTCAAATATCTCTATTTTCATCAAAGACCTTCTCAGCACAGAAGGGATGTCACTTCTGGTCACCATTTTGGGAAGAACTCTGACAAAGGCAGAGGTATTTGGTAGTACCGTTGTGTCAGCAGCCCAGGAGGCGGGGGATGGAGGGGGAAATCCGCCCCTGGCCCCCGTGCAGTTGCCCACCCCTGCTCTACACCCCGATGTCAAGTCTTCAACCCCCTGTCAACACTGGGGTGTTGTAGTATGTGATGTTCACATGCAGCAAGCTTTGCATAAGGTGGGTTGTTTGGAAGAGGTGGAGACCTGCATTGATGAGAGGCTCAAAATGGAGTCTTGCAGATGCTTATTTTTTAACCTCATGGATGGGTGTGAGAGATTAGTTTGGGAGGAGGAGGGAGCATTAGGACAGGACATATGAGCAGTTTTAGTTATATATTTCTTCATTTGTACCTTACCTTTTCTTCAAAGAGCTTGAGGCCATTAGTAGTAGTAGTAGTAGTAGTACCACCACCATTAACATTGTTGTTGTTATTTCTTAGCCAGCTCTCCCTATGGATCAAGGCAAGGAACAACAAACTGGACATGTAGCAATTAAAAGAGAATATAATATTTTTAAAAATCCGTGTGTACTATACAATTTGTAATTTAAAAATAATCTTGGATAGGCTTGCCACAAGAGACTGGTCTTTACCACTGGGTTAAACTGTATCTGGGTAATGAATCTCCTCTGGCAGATCATTCCACCAGCTAGAGGTGGCCAAAGAAAATGTCCTCTGGGTAACAGTACTGTATAGTTGTTGGCTGATGTAAAGTAAATGTCCCCCGGATGACCTGAGTGTAGAGGGAGGATTATATGGGAGAAGGTAGCCTCATTGGTAACCTGGATCCATGGTTCCTGGAGATTTCAGGTCCTACAGACCAAAAGGCATATGGTTTTGTTACCTCCCACTTAGACAATGGTGGAATGTTGAACACGAAGCTCCTTTGTAAAAGTTTTAGAAATAGTAACTGGTCCAAAATGTTGCATCCAGATTGTTGAATGTGCTGGGTTACATGGAGCACAGGATTTCGTTACAACCCTTGTTAAAATAGCTTTACTAGCTCTGGAGAAACAATTCAAATCCTCAGAGTTGTAGTTTCAGGAGCCATAATATGGAAGGCCTTGTTTGTTTTATTAAAAAAAGTGGTTATATGTCATATTGTTAATAACTTGATAAAAAGTTTAGAAAAACAAATAGAGTATAAATCCAATAATTAATAATAAAATTATTAATTGTATTATTAAAATAGCACAGTGGTTAAATGCCAGTACTGCAAGCCTCCACGTTGCAAGTTCGATTCCAGCGGGCTCCAAAGTTCACAGCCTTCCACCGTTTTGTAGGTCGGTAAAATGAGTACCCAGCTTGTGGGGGCAATAAGCGAACACACATTGGAAACTGCTTAATGCAGTGTAGATGTGTAAATTGCTATTGCTTAAAACAATTTGTAAGCTGCTCTGATAGCCTTGTGGCTGAAGAGCAGGGTATAAATAAATCAATAAATAAATCCTTTCCTCATTTTATGCTCAAAGTATAATCTATGGGGTAGATTAGTTAAGGACACAGAGAGAGAAAGAGGGGGAGGTCAAAACAGATGATACACTTAGCACACTTTGTGCAGAGCTGCACCCCAAGTGGTAAAAGATGTCATTTGTCATAGCACGTGATATTCCTAATCTATGTCCTTTGCAATTACTGTGTTTTGTTTTGTGATTGGCCACTGGAAGGTAACAGTGCTCTTAAATTGCAATGGTATGTTTCTCTGAGAAAATCCTGTTGTGAGACAGAAGACAGGTTAATTGTAGGAAACAGGCATTCTCTTTAATGTCTGGATTGACCTAGAGATTGGCCCATTATCAAAGAAAGATCAGCAATGTGACAGGGAGGTGAAACACTAGAAGTGGAGGAGAATTAATACAGAGATTGGTTTGTTCAGTCATTTTACAGCGCCATATTACAGTATGCTTGTTTTGTGTACCTCCAAGACATTTCCAAGTCATGGTAAACCTACCACAGGTTTTTCTTGGCAAGATTTATTCAGGGGGGGAGGGGGGTTGCCATTGCCTTCCTCTGCAGCTAGTATGACTTCCCCAAGTTCACCCAGTGGATTTCCATGGCTGAGCAGGGATTTGAACCTGGCTCTCCTGGAGTCCTAGTCCAATACTCAAACAGTGACACCATACTGGCTCTCCCACAATATGTCCACCTAGAAGTAAGTCCCATCATGATCAAGAGGCCTTGCTCTCATATATGTATGTGATTGCAGCATTAATCTTATTGCTTTAATTGTGATTCCTAAGAAATCTATGGCCAGAATCATGTTGGTGTCTTTGTTGGTGTTGATTGCCATCGAGTCAACTTCAAGAGACCTCCAAGATCCCCCATCATCAGTTGCTCTACTCGGATCTAGTAAATTCAGGGCAAAACTGTCATTGCTGATTGAATCTATCAACCTGTAATATGGTCTTTCTCTTTTCATACTGCCATCTACCTTAACAAGCATTATTGTCTTTTCGAATGGGTCATGTCTTCTCATGATATGTCCACAGTATGACAGTCTCAGCTTAGTCATCTTGGCTTCTAGTCCTACATAAGTTCTTCTGTGCAAGTAGTTCAACATGTTTGTCTGGTACAGAACACTTGCCTTTAGTTCCAGATTGAATTGTGTATGAGGTGCCATTGCACATGGATGCCCATCACACATTGATTGTGTTTTTTGGGTTTTGGATTCCACACTGATCCAAATGCACATTTAGTTGTGTATTCAGTTGCGCATTTGGTATCTAGGTTCAGTTGCAAAATGTTGCTGTTCAGCACAAGGGTTGGGGAACACAATTAATGTGTAACTCTGTATGTGGAGATTTTTACTCTACAATTCCAAGGTAAGACCTTAGCCTGCACATTTTCTAAACTACTCCAAATCTTGGAAATATTTGGAGGTGGGGCTAGGATCCAAATAAACCAATGCACTTACCATAATTACTTCCCTCTGTTTAAAAGACCAACTTACAAATTCACAAACACATTCTCTTCCTGGCTTTAGTTAATACATTTGGCATTTAGGTCCAGCCATGCTATCAAGATTTGTTTCTACCTGTTTAGCTTTGGAGAGGGGGGAATGGGCTTTTCGTAGCCTTTTTAAAATGTTGTCTCCATGTGAAGCCAGTTCCTCTCCTCCCATTACCACTCCTAACGGATTGCAGCCAGATTTCTGAATTAGAGCTTTATTAAAGCACAAAATCCCACCAAGCTCACAACCATTGATTTAACCTCCCCAAAAGCAACATAATACTATGTGGACTGCAGCAGGAGGAGGGAGAAGTAAAATAAAGCATTTGAATAATGCTAATTATTTCAAAAGAGGGGTGTGTGCTTATATCCCAGAAAAGGAATGGGATTTGTATTAAATTCTTAGTCGAATGCATTGAGAAGAAAAAGAGGTCAGTTGAGATCATCGTTCTAGGAAACATGAGAACTGGGCATTGTAGACATAGGAGGATGTATCAGTCAGCCTACAATAAATCTGTGATGGGAGATATCTACCTGTTCATATGGCTGTTATTTACCATGAAGTAAAATGGGCAATTGTCTCACAATTTTACATCACATGGTTGAAACTTTTATTCTGGTATGGCAGACATTATGCCCAGATAGGCAAATGATTTGTGCTCCATAAGATTGTATTTTAGATCCTTAGTCTGATGCTCCAGTCTTCATTTTATCTCTAATGCTTCTTAGTTTATATGTGAACATTGTACTTTTATTTGATATTAGATGCCCTGAGTGGTGAAGCTGCATTGGAAGGGAGGGGGATAGACGGGTGGATAGATAGATAGATAGATAGATAGATAGATAGAGGCATGTAGACACTATTCTGAATAGGAATGAAATCCTGCCGCCTTCTTCATTTGTCCATACATTAATGTCTACATGAATAGAGAAGGGCCATGATTCTGCAACAGAGTTGCATAGCATAAATGTCCACATTCAGAGCTACATGTTCCAACAACATTGTGCAACTGAACCAAGACAGCCAACGTGTATCCAAAGATACAACCAAATATATGGGCATAATGCAGGTCCATGTGCAATGTTCATCCCTGCACGATGGCACCACATGTGCGATTTCACTTCTACAAACTTGAACTGACTAGGGATGTTCCACACTTGCTAAAAATGTCCAGCTGCTTCCACAGAGGAACTTAACACATGCATAAGACACCAACAGGATTCTATCTTAGATCTTTCCCATACATCTTCAACCATTGAGCCACATTGGCTCTCAAAATCACAGGCCGGAATCCTGATGGGGACTTGTGTCTTCATAAGCAGACTTACATCTGCAGGAATTGGAACTTGGTAGTTCCATAACATGTATATCCAGTCAAGGGCTCCTGTTACACTGCTATGTGAGGGAGCCAGCAAAGTGACCGATGTACAGTGACTCCGTTGTGCATCAGGCCAATGGCTAGGACAGTGATGGGCAACCTTTTGAGCTTGGTGTGTCAAACTTTGCCAAAAACCTGAGCATAACTCAGGTGGTGTGTCACTTTGAGGAAAAAACATGTATGCGTGCAGGATTTCCGCTTGGGGAGGGTGGGAGCGGGGAGGAAAGTGGGACCGGGGCTTCAAAGCCCTGATCACCACTTTAGGGAGGGTGGGGGGTGGAGGAAAGTGGCGACTGGGGCTTCAGAAGCCCCGATCGCCACTTTAGGGAGGGTGGGGGGATGGAAGAAAGTGGCGACCGGGGCTTTGGAAGCCCCGATCGCCACTTTAGGGAGGGTGGGGGTGGAGGAAAGTGGCGACCGGGGCTTTGGAAGCCCCGATCGCCACTTTAGGGAGGGTGGGGGTGGAGGAAAGTGGCGACCGGGGCTTTGAAATGGCTAAACGTGTCAGCGCTGACACGCATGTCATAGGTTTGCCATCAGTGGGCTAGGAAGTGCCAATGTGCATTGGTGTTCTGCTAAACATCTTCACAATTCACTAACAGGGTATCTTAATGCCTGTGCTACGTAGCTAAGTATACATAGTCATGTAACATACACCATGGTAGATGATTTCTGACTGCCTGCAAATTCTTGTCTGGTTGTGTTCAAGAACAGCACTCTCATGAACATATTTTCCTCCTCCCCCTCCCCATGCTTTCCCAAGACAGGAAGATCATGTTGACAAAAGCCAATTGCTTCTGAGTGGAGTGTTATCCTTGGAAAAAATGAGCTAAAGGCAGGGCTACAAACATGGCAGTGGTGGCCTTGGGAGCAATTAGCTCCCAGCAAATACCAAGACAACCCGTCTACAGGCAGACTAAAAGGTCTCCCAAACAATGAAGGCCCCCACGGCCCTGTGGACCTCTGTCATGCCCATGAATGTCACCCGCCATTGTGGAGGGTGTGCCGGCCCTTTGATGACAAGGAACCCAAGGTTTTGATTCTCCACAAGAAATGTCATCCTGGGTTTTGGGCTAACCCATCAGATCCCCATGGTGGTTGTTCAAACCCAAGACCACTGAATCAATAAAGAAATACAGGGTTGGCTAGCAGGGACAACCATCAGCTTAATTACCTTCAATTCCTCCTTTTTCCTTTTGTGATGCGCATCATGGATACTTGTCAGCATTAACATTCCTGGGATTGTCTCTGTCCATCCCTTTGTGAAGAGATTGAAGGCCTGTTCTTAACATGAGCTCGTGGGACATTTGTGGCTCCAACAACAGCTTAATTACCGACACTGTTTACTGATCAGTGTTCAGACAGGCTACGGAAGCTAATCTGAGGATTAGTACAATTGCTTGTTTGCATTTGTGTGTGTGTGTTTTCCTAGCAAGTAAGTGGAGGGGAGATTTCAAGCAAAATTCCCTTTCGATTGTGTCATCCAATTCAGCTATATTGAATGGAATTCTGTTGGTGTCTTAAATATGCATATTTCCTTACAGAAACAGTTGGACTTTTTTTTTGTCCTATGTGAAATGTACACATTTGGTTCAAGGTTGTGGAAGTGGAGTTGTGCAAGCTGTGCCACTGTGCACAATGCACTGTGCATGGGTGCACATGTATATTCGGTTACTTTCAGTTGGACATTTAGACCAAAATCCTGCTGACTTCATACACCTCTGTAAGTTCCCTTACACGTGCGGTTGTACTTTATGTATGTATGTATGTATTTATTTATTTATTTATTGGCACTACACACACTCCATTCCATGATTGCATAAGTGGAATTCCACAAGTGTAACCATTTCATATGCAGTTGTACATTCTTGGGTGGTGTGTAACTATTCACCAGTATCTTCAATGAGAAGTCGAAGGCTTTCATGGCCGGCATCCATAGATTTTCCTTGAGTTTTTTCCGTGCTGTGAGGCCGTGTTCTGGAAGAGTTTCCTTCTGACGTTTTGCCTGCATCTGTGGCTGGCATCTTCAGAGAATGGTTGGGTTGGAGTGTGTGTGGAGTTTATAAACTGTGAACCCCAGTTGGGGAGTATATGTAAATTTGTGTGTTTGAATGGTTAGTTTCTGGGTGTAGAAATGCAAGGCTCGTTAGTGTCTGTTTGGCTAATGGTTGGTTGATGGCCCATTATCTGCTGGAAATCCCCCTGTTCCTGGGTGGAATTCATTTGCAAGTGTTGAGTTTTGATTCTATTGTTTTTCAAAACTGGGAGCCAGATTTTGTTTACTTTTAGGACAAGTTTACATAGGGACCACTAAATACAGTGTGCAAACACGAATCAAGGAACATGACAGACACTGCAGACTGGGTCAGCCAGAAAAATCATCAGTAGCAGAACATGTTATAAACCAACCTGAACACAAAACGTTATTTAAAAACACAGAAATTTTGGACCAGGCCAACACCTATCATGTCAGAATGCACAAAGAAGCTATTGAAATCCACAAACACCTGGGTAACTTCAACAGGAAAGAAGAAACCCTAAAAGTAAACAAAATCTGGCTACTAGTCCTGAAAAACACTAAAATCAAAACTCAACACTTACAAATGAATTCCACCCAGGGACAGGGGGATTTCAAGCAGATAATGGACCATCAACCAACCATTAGCCAAACGGACACTAATCCTCTTTGCATTTCTACACCCAGAAACTAACCATTCAAATACACAAATTTACATATTCTCCCCAACTGGGGTTCACAGTATATAAACTCCACACACACACACCTATCCAACCATTCTCTGAAGATGCCAGCCACAGATGCAGGCGAAACGTCAGAATGAAACTCTTCCAGAACACAGCCTCACAGCCCAGAAAAAAACCAAGGAAAATCTATCTTCAATGAATCACATTCTTCACTGGAATTGCAGAAACAGCAACTGAGCATTTCCTGTTGCCCAATGGGACACTAAGTGGGCATAAGGGCATATATACCATTGGTTGCACATTGTCAATATTCAGCAGGAGGAATAATACAGGATCTCAGTCTTGGTGTCTTGATTCAGTTGTGCAATGTTGCCATTTAATACAGGGGTTGTATAGCACAATCAGTGCATAATTCCACACTACACTATGCAAACTCAATAAAACAAGCTGGGTGAAGTCATCTGGAGTTTGGGGGTTGGGTGTAATCTGTATGCTCTATCTCTCTTTTACAACTGATGCCAAGGAGGCTGTGGTAGTACTGAATCATTGTCTGCATGCAGTAAAGGACCGGATGCAGGTGAATAGACGGAGGCCTAATCCAGACAAGACAGAAGTGCTGTTGGTCAGTAGGAAATCCAACCTGGGGTTGGCATTGCAGCCTGTTCTGGCTGGGGTTGCACTCCCTCCGAAATATCATATTTGTAGTTTAGGGATGCTCTTGGATACAGCACTGCTCCTGGAACGCCAGGCTGCTGCAGTAGCCAGGAGCACCTTGCTTGTTTTTGTTGATTTGCAAACATATCCCCTTTCTCCCAAAGTGGGATTCAAGATGGCTTACAATAATTTAAAAAGTTTCAGCTGATGTGCCAGATGCACTCTTTCTTGGGGAAGGCAGATCCAGTCACAGCGGTTCCCAGTTAGACAAGTATAATGCTTTCTACACAGGGCTTCCCTTGAAAAGTGGTCAGAACCTGCAGTTAGTGCAAAATGCAGCAGCCAGACTGGTGTCAGGTGTGTATTTTAGAGACCATATAACACTGGCCTTGCTAGAACTGCACTGGCTTCCAATTTGCCTCCAAGCTCAATTCAAGGTGCTGGTGTTGACCTACAAAGCCCTAACTAACTTGGCTCAGGATATCTGAAAGACCACCTCCTCATATATGAGCCTGCCAGAAATTTGAGCTCTTCAGAGAGGCCCTGTTGTGTGTTCCAACACCTTTTGAAGTTAGGTTGGTGGGTACACATAACAGGGCTTTCTGTGTAGCAGCACCTCAACTGTGGAACTTCCTACCCAAGGAAGTGAGACTAGCTCCATCTCTTTTAAGCTTCTGGCAGCCAGCCAAAACAGTGCTGTTCCACATAGCATTCAACATTTGAGATTGCTGTTTTAACTGTTTTAGAACTGGATTTTAAGATTGTCTTTAAACTGCTTTCAGGAGTTTTTTTTTTAAGTATTGTAATGTGTGTGTTTTTTATGTTTTTATCTTTGGATTATTTTAATTAGGGTTTCCCCCCCCCCCCTGTTCATTGCCTCAGGTGCCCTTGTGGACTGCGAGGTGATAGAGAAATACTTTAAATAAATAAAGACTCCATTGACAATAGAGGCATGGAGGAAGGGACTCGACCCAGCTATGCTCAGAGAGCTTATGTGGACCAGCATAAGATGCTTGGTTAGAAGGACCCCAACAGACCTGTTCATAACCTTCTTAAAACAAATAGCCACCACACCCTCACCAGTAGACAACCTTCTAGATGTGGAAATAATTGTGCCTGACTTAATGGAAGTTATCAGCAAGTTTCCTGCCAAACTGAAGCACTACGCACATGGCAGAAAAGATGTAATTCACAAGTATTAATAAAAGAGACCAAGAAAAAAAAATATGAGGTCTATGCTGCACTGATCACATCAGCCCAGATGTTCACAAAATGAAAAACAGCCCCACTACATGGCCTCTCATACTGATGTAAGGGAATGTTTAAGATGTGATGGGGTCATTATGTATCACAGAATGTTAGAAACAGCATGGACAGAGAGAGAGAGAGAGAGAGAGAGAGGGAGAGAGAGAAATCAGCCACCAGAGAAAATTACCATTTCAAACCTAGCTGTTTCGTGTGTGTGTGTGTGTGTGTGTGTACCTTCAAGCTGCTTGTTGACTTATGGCAGCCTCATGAATTTCATAGGGTTTTCTTAGGCAAGGAATATTAGAGGTAGCTTGCTATTGCCTTCCTTAGAAACACAGCCTATAGCACCTGGTGTTCCTTGGTGGTCTCCCATCCAGGAAAAATCCTTGCAAGGATACTCCTGAACAGATTAATTCCTGCTATTGCAGAAGAACTTCTCCCTGAAAGCCAATGTGGCTTCAGAGCCAATAGGAGTACTACAGATATGGTATTTGCCCTTAGACAACTGCAAGAAAAATGTAGGGAGCAGAACAAGGGTCTCTATGTAACATTTGTCGACCTCACAAAAGCCTTCGACACCTTGAGTAGAAAAGGTCTGTGGCAGATTCTGGAAAGACTAGGATGTCCCCCCAAATTCCTTAAAATGATTATCTTGCTACACGAGAGCCAGCGTTGTCAAGTCAGATATGGCGATGCTCTTTCAGAGCCCTTTCTAATAACTAATGGAGTGAAGCAAGGTTGTGTTCTTGCACCAACTTTATTTACAATCTTCTTCAGCATGATGCTCCAAAGGGCTATGGCAGAGCTTGAAGAAGACGACGGCATCTATATACGTTACCATACTGATGGTAGCTTGTTTAACTTAAGCCGTCTGAGGGCTCGCACTAAGACTCTAAACTATCTAGTCCGTGAGCTGCTCTTCGCTGATGATGCTGTCCTTGTTGCCCACACAGAAGCAGCTCTGCAGCACCTAACATCCTTGGTGGTCTCCTATCCAGGTACTTATCGTGGCTGACCCTGCTTAGCTTCCAAGGTCAGACAGGATCTGGTTCTTTAGGAGTCAGAAAAATTCAGAAGGTAATACCAGGATGTGGTATAGTGGTTTGGGTGTTGGACTAAGACTCTAAAGACTAGGGGTTTTATACTGATGTAAACCCACTGGGTGTCCTTGAGTAAGTCACACTCTCTCAGCCTTAGAGGAAGGCAAATCCATTCTAAAGAGAGCTTGTTAAAAAAATCCCATGTCTTAGGGTTGCCATAAGTCAGAAATGACTTGAAGGCAAACAACAACAACAGCAGAATAAGATACCACTCATTTAGGCCACTCAAGTGATGAGGAGCAAAAATATACATAGTCTGAGACAGTGGAATGGAAGATAAATTGGTAACTAGAGCAACAAGGGTTTCTTTTTCCTTGGCTTGACTGTCCTTTCCCAGGTTCTGTCTAGACAAGGCAATATAATGTGGATTGATGCACAGTAATGCCAATTTGCAGCAGTGGTCTATTTGTCTCCATGTTTTTTTAGCAAGATCACTGGTATGCGAAGGTCTCTGTGTTTGATGTGCACCCAGAGGCATTCCTGCAAATCAAGATGGTGGCCAAGAGTGAGTTATTCACGTTTTTATTGTCCACAAGTTGCTGCTGCTGAACAATATTTTTAACAGTAAATCTAAGGTGCAGAAGTGCGATCTTCCACTTAAATAAGCTTTAAAAAACTGTTTCATCACCTCAGCACCTTGAAATGCACATGATCGCTTCATTGATGGCAGGCCCTCCATGCACATCCGCCCAATCAGCTTTCACTTCCACTCTTATCCAGGAATGCGCTGCAATCTGAATTGGTTGTCCCAATGAGCAGGAATGCACATTTCCCTTGCATTATTTTTTTAAAAATCAGGAAAAGCCATGAAGTATATGGCATTTTTGGTCCCTTTCCTTCTGAATACGGCAAATCACTGTGGGATCCCATTTGGACAAAAGGTATTCTTGAATGAGGAGTATTTTCACTATTTAGACAAGCCCTCACTCACTGCCCCATACTCTTGGAATTGCTTCCCTGAGTAAGGCCAGGTTGCTTACCTGTAACCATAGATCTTTGAGCGGTCTTCTGTGAATTCACATAGCTGGGTTATTCCTGTGCCTGCACAGAGCACTTGGAACCTTCTGGAATTGCTAGGCAGATGATTTTTGGTGGTAGACCCACCCACTCTAATGGTCCTTCTTGAGGCACTCCTACCTAATTCCCCTCAGTTCCTTAAAGGATGCCGCAATTAGCAGCATCAGGAACATTAAAACATATGCCATAGCAGGACATAGAGGGGAGGATGGACGGGTCTGTGTGAATTCACAGAAGACCACTCAAAGATCTATGGTTACAGGTAAGCAACCTGTTCATCTTCTTCGTGGTCTCTGTGAATCCACACAGCTGGGTAGAATCATAGAATCATAGAATTGCAGAGTTGGAAGAGACCACGAGGGCCATCCAGTCCAACCCCCCTGCCACGCAGGAAATCTTGATCAAAGCATCCCCGACAGATGGCCATCCAGCCTCTGTTTAAAGACCTCCAAGGAAGGAGACCCCACCACACTCCGAGGGAGTGTGTTCCACTGCCGAACAGCTCTTACTGTCAAAAAGTTCCTCCTCATGTTGAGGTGGAATCTCTGTTCCTGGAGCTTGCACCCATTGCTCCGTGTTCCAGTCTCTGGAGCAGCAGAAAACAAGCCTGCTCCATCCTCAGCGTGACATCCCTTCAAATACTTAAACAGGGCTATCATATCGCCTCTAACTAGCAAGCTTTAACATCAGGCGGAGAGTATGTCATGCCAACAGGTAAGACAAGGACACCCATAGTTCCATTAAAAATATCAACATTTATTAAAACAAGATGCAAAGGAAATGCACTCACTCAACGAATGGAGGAGAGAAGAACAGTCCTCCCAAAGGCAGCCTCAGTGCAAGAGTGAGTGTCCAGTCTATAGTGAGAGATAAAGGTCAATGGTGTGGACCAAGTAGCTGCATGGCAGATATCCTCCAGGGGCCCCCAGAGAGAAAGGCAGCTGAGGCAGAAACAGCCCTAGTGGAGTGTCTACAAATCTGTGAGGGCAACGGCTTCCGAGCCAGTTCATAACACAAAGTGATGGTCGAAATCAACCATTTGGACAGGCGCTGTGGAGGAACAGGAGCACCCAATTTCGAATCTGCATAGGCCACAAACAGTCTTGGAGATTTCCGGAGCAGAGCAGTCCGTTGAATGTAGAATGTGACCGCTCTCCAAACATCCAGGAAATGAAGAGCTCACTCAAAGTCATCCTTCAGGTCCTGCATCAGAGCAAGAAGGATGACAGATTAGTTCAGATGGAAACTGGTGACCACTTTCAGAAGGAAGGACATATCCAGCTTGAGGACTACCTTGTGTTTGTGAAATGCCAGGTACAGAGGGTCGGAATGCAGAGCACAAAGCTCACTGCTACATCAAGCTGAAGTGATGGCTACAAGGAAGTCTGTCTTCCAAGATAGAAGCCTGAAGTCTGCAGTGGCTAAGGGTTCAAAGGTTCGTCTTAAGAGTTGAGAAAGAATGAGCTCGAGGCTCCAAGCCGGAGTGGGCTCGATCACCGGTGGATGGAGATTGGTGTAGCCCTTCAGAAATTTCTTAACCATCGGGTCCTGAAACAGAGAAGGTCGACCCCTTGCTTGGAATTCTGACTGATATGGCAGCCAAATAGCACTTCAGGGACAAGGTATATAAGAATGAATCCGAGAGGTGCAACAGGAACTGAAGGAACAGAAGTAACTGTTGAGGATTCTACAGTGAGGCCATGGTCTCCACTTATAGAAATAAGACCAATGAGTCAAAGGCTGAAGTGATGCATCAAGCACTTCTTGGATCTCAGGAGACAACGGTGGGGCTGCAATCCGACTCAGATCTGGAGATGGGTTCAAGGCTGAATCCTCCAGGCCATCAACCGTAGCATTTCTAGATCCAGATGCCTGACTCTGCCACCCTGGAGGGTGAGCAGATCAGGATGGTTCAGAAGGTGAAAGAAGCATCGACGGGCCAAGTGAAGAAGTGGAGCAAACCATGGTTGTCAAGGCCACCACTGGGCGACAAGGATCGCATCCAATCGGTCCTGACAAAGCTTGGCCACCACTCTTGTCAGAAGCGGGAACGGAGGAAACAGGTACACCAGGGGTCTGTTCCATTGGAACAGGAACGCATCCCCTCTCAAGCCTCGATCTGGGACCTGGAACAAAACTGCCAACACTGCCTGTTGGACAGCGATGCGAAGAGGTCCATTTCCGGAATGCCCCAGCGATGGAGCAGTTCTTGAGCTATGCTCTGGTGCAACATGCATTCATGGTTGAGTGAGATAGATCAGCTCAGTCTGTCAGCAAGAGTAATCTCCTCCCCTGGAAGATGAATGGATTGCAGGAGTACTCCTCTTTGGATGCACCAGTCCCAAATCTCGAGTGTAGTTGAGAGAAGAGTGGGAGACCTCGTTCTGCCCTGCTTGTTCAGGTAATGCATGACGGAGGTGTTATCCATCATCAGCAACACGGCCTTGCCCTTCAGTACCATCTCAAAGGCCTGGAGTGTCTTCTGAACTCCCAGGAGTTCCAGAACTTTGATGTGAAGCTCCCGTTCCTGGGCACTCCAAGTGCCCTGTACGGCATATGACCAGAGGTGGGCTCCCCAGCCGAGTTGCGAAGCATCCATAGTGATGGAGACCTGTGGCTGAGGAGGCTCGAACAGCATACCCGACAAGACCAGGTCCAACCACCAATCGAGAGACCACTGGATCACGCAGGGCATCATGAGATGTTTGGAAGGTGGATCCTGGAGCGGGTCGAAAACGCTCAGAAACTAGGACTGAAGCAAGCGAAATCTCAGCTTGGCAAAGCAGGTGACTGATGTCATGGCTGCCATATGGCTGAGAAGGACATGAACGGAGTGAGCTGACATGCATAAGGATCAGCGACACTGATGGATCAGAACTTGTAGGGTATCGAAACAAGTCCTTGTCAGGTAGGCCATAGCAGTCGTTGAATCAAGACAGGCACCGATTAACTGGATGGACTGTGTGGGTTCGAGATGGGACTTTTCCATGTTGACCACCAGACCCAATGCATTCAACAAGTCCAGGGTTAGGTCGATGTCCTCCAGGAGTTGCTGACGTGAACTTGTCACAAGAAGCCAATCGTCAATGTAAGGGAAGACTATTGCTCCCTGCTGTGGGAAGAAAGCTGCCACTACTGCCATGCACTTCATGAAGACCCTTGGGGCCATGGCCAGTCCAAACAGCAGAACACAGAACTGGAAGGCCTCGTCCTCGATCTAGAATGCTAGGAACCATCTGTGGGCCAGGTGGATACCCAAGTGGAAGTACGTGTCCTTGAGGTCGATCAACATGACCCAGTCGCCCTGTTATAGAAGAGGCAGGATTGAAGCCAGCATGACCATTCAGAACTTCTTCAGGGCGATGTACTCGTTTACCCCGCGGAGGTCTAGGATCAAGCAGAGACCTCTGTCCTTCTTACTCACAAGGAAGTACCTCGAGAAGAAGCAGTTGTGGCACTGGTCCAGGTCCATGAGTTCGACGGCCCCCTTCTGGAGCAACGTCCACACTTCCTCGAGGAGGGGAGGGTGACGTTTTTCGGATCTGGCCTGTCAGAGGAAGTGTTTCGAACTCAATCCAGTAGCCATCCTGGACGATGTGAAGCAACCAGCAGTCCGATGTTATCGAGAACCAGGCATCCTGGAATGATGACAGTCAGTTTCCAAACAGGAGGTCTAGGAGAGAGAAAGGGAAAGATCAGACAGTTAAAACCATCTCCTGCCTTGGTCTTTTGGCCTCTGCTTAGATGGCAGTCGGTAACGTGAAGTCAAAACCTGACTTCTCACCAAGGAGGTGGTTGAAGCAGGTGGCTGGTAGTGGGAACACCTTGATGATTGTGGTGTGTATCCTCTCCGGTATGACCGGCCATAAGAAGTTGAATGTCACCCAGACCGGCCCCTCAACCGATACGCAGAAGATGAAGATGATGACATACCATACTTCCATGCAGTGGTCCTCATCTTCTACAAGAACTCCAGCTTTTCATTGGTGGATCTATTGAAAAGACCGGACTGGTCAAAGAGCATGTCCTCTATCATGGATGAAGCCTGTGGAATGAGCCCCAATGATCGAAGCCAGGCATACCTCCGGAGTGCCACAGATCCAGCTATTGTTTTTGCTGCACAGTTGGCCACATGCTGTGCTGAGTTCATTTGTTGACCAGTTAGGAGCTGGGCTTCAGCTTGAATAGCCTCCTCCAGTCTTCTACGTTTGTCGGGCAGATCCTGAAAAATAGGGCCCATCCGCTCCCATAGGACCTGTTGATAGACCCCCATGCAAGCCAAGTAGTTTGCAATGCGGAAGCTCAACCCAGCAGCAGAGTAGAGTTTCTTGCCAATAATGTCAAGCTTCTGCCCCTCAGGATCAGCCAGTGTCATCTGAGGTCAACGTTGTCTCCTGTACTGGGAGGCCTCCACCACCACAGAGTTCGACTGAGGATGCTCTCGGAGCCAGTCGATGTCATCCCCTGCAACACGATACAGATGGTCAATCCTCTTCAGTGTTGACAGTATCAACAAGAGGGGTTCTCCCATGATCCCTGGGTCAGTTTGAGAAGAGAAGGCAACATGGGGATGTTGGCGATTGGTGAAGCCTTGGCCTTGATCCTGTGATAGATGGGATCCACGGGATCAGACTCCTTCTCCAGTGCTTTTAGACCCAGAGCGTGGGACATCCTGACCATCTGTTCAGTAAAGGAAAGCACATTGTCCATGAGTGATGAAGAATCCTCATCAAGAAGATCCGGTGGTGAAGATGGGAGTCGGGGCACATATGACACCGAGAAACTTGAAGAGACCGACAAAGAAGATGATGGAGATGGGCTATGATGGTGATGGAGCGAAGTCGTACGCAGAGGCAGCGAAGGAAACAGAGGAGGCAGAGGACAGAGCTCCTGTTAGATAGAAGAAACTGCCTATCTAACCCGCATCTTTAGTTTGGGGCTTAAACATCACCCAAGGAGACCTTCTGCTGTGCTTTTTGCAACCGGACTTGTTTATCTCGGATTGGCCTTTTTAGTCATCAGCGCGCTTGCAGAAAGCGCGGGATGAGTCCTTCCTGAATCTTCGTTTGCTAAGAAAAGCCAGAGAGAACTGGTTGATACTCTCGCAAAGGAGTGCATTCTACTGCCTGGAACGAGAGATGAGGAGGTGAGAGATAGCCACTACGACCAGTGATGGTGCCCACTGTAAACTGTGATCGCTGGGCTAATGTGAGTCCATGTGCCTGTGGGGGTGATGACAACGGAGCTGAAAACGCAGAGTGACCCACCTCGTATGCTCCATAGAAATGACCAATTCCTTGCCTAAGAAAGCCCTGTGAAATTCATGGGGTCACCATATGTTGACAAGCTTGAAGACACACAGAGAGACACTTTCCCTCACTGTTTTTAAAACTTAGTTAAAGACTTTTGTGTTTTCCAAAGCATTTGGAATCTGAGTGTAATATTGTTGCATAATCTTGTATATTTTGATTATATGTTTTTGTCAGTTTGCTTTATTGCATTGTTTTTTGTATATCTGTCTGGATAACTTGTATAACAGTTGTATTGCATAGTTTTATATTTGTATTACTCTTTCATCCCCTATGTGTGTTTGTGTCTGTGTGTGTGTGTATTAGATTGTACACCTTTTGCAGCGCTGGTTGGTTCAAAGGCATATAGCACATTTGGAAGACTTTACAAAAGAGTCTGTAGTAATGAACACCTGAGGCAAAGCACAAAAATCAGTGTGTATAGAGCCATTGTACTGTCTATTCTCCTTTACAGGTCTGAAACATGGGTCACCTATCGCCGCCACCTACGACTCCTCAAACGCTTTCATCAGCGCTGTATACGCACAATCCTAAATATACACTGGACCGACTATGTGACAAATGTTGCTGTCCTTGAGCAAGCAGGGATCACCAGCTTTGAGGCCATGATACTGAGAACACAGCTACGCTGGGTAGGGCACATTTCTAAGATGGAGGACCATCGCCTCACAAAAATAGTACTCTACGGTGAGCTCGCCACGGGTCAGCGTAAGACGGGCGCTCCAAAAAAGCGATACAAGGATTCCCTGAAACAACATCTCAGGCTTGGCCAAATTGATCACCAACAATGGTCCGCTCTGGCTTCACATCGGGAGGCATGGAGACGCACTATCCACAATGCTGCAGCCTCATTTGAGAACTCACGCTTAACAAGTTTTGAATGCAGAATGACAACGCAGAAAGAATCACAACCCAGAAACATCACCCAAGGAGACCCTCTGCTGTGCTTTCTGCAACCGGACTTGTTTATCTTGGATTGGTCTTTTCAGTCATCAGCACGCTTGCAGAAAGCACAGGATGAGTCCTTCCTGAATCTTTGTTTGCGAAGAAAAGCCAGAGAGAGATTTATAAAGTGCCAAGTACACTGATGGCCTTATACAAATTGATGATGATGATGATGGACCTATATAAATAGGTGGTGGTGGTGCAAGTCCGTTCAGCAGTTCACCTACCTGGGAAGCATCATCTCCTCAGATGCCAAGATTGACAAAGAGATCGATCACAGATTAGCAAAGGCATATAGTGCATTTGGAAGACTTCACAAAAGAGTCTGGAGCAATAAACACCTGAGGCAAAGCACAAAAATCAGTGTGTATAGAGCCATCGTACTGTCTATCCTCCTTTATGGATCTGAAACATGGGTCACCTATTGCCACCACCTACGACTCCTCGAGCGCTTTCATCAGCGCTGTCTACGCACAATCCTAAATATACACTGGACTGACTATGTGACAAATGTTGCTGTCCTTGAGCAAGCAGGGATCACCAGCATTGAGGCCATGATATTGAGAACACAGCTGCGCTGGGCAGGGCACGTTTCTAGGATGGAGGACCATCGCCTCCCAAAAATACTACTCTACGGTGAACTCGCCACGGGTCAGCATAAGAGGGGCGCTCCAAAAAAGCGATACAAAGACTCCCTGAAACAACATCTCAGGCTTGGCCAAATTGATCACCAACAATGGTCCGCCCTGGCCTCACATCGGGAGGCATGGAGACGCACTATCCACAATGCTGCAGCCTTATTTGAGAACTCACGACGAACAAGTCTTGAGGAGAAACGACAACGCAGAAAGAATCACAACCCAAAAACATCACCCAAGGAGACCTTCTGCTGTGCTTTTTGCAACCGGACTTGTTTATCTTGGATTGGCCTTTTTAGTCATCAGCGCGCTTGCAGAAAGCGCGGGATGAGTCCTTCCTGAATCTTCGTTTGTGAAGAAAAGCCAGAGATGTGGTGGTGGTGGTGATGATGATGATGGACTAGATAGCCCTTGTGGTCTCTTATAATTCTATGATTCTGTGATTCGAGGAGGAGGAGGAGGATACTTGAAAGGCATTGTGCAGTTTGCATAGTTCCCTGCATTTGCATGAGTTATTCAAGGTTTGAGGTGTCACCACCCAGTTCAATACAGTAAAGCACCAAGGAAAATAGAAGGGGTTGAACTTACCCACCAGAAGAAAGTGAGGAGTCAAAGAAAACTGAAAGATTTGAATTCAACATTTGTTCAAATCTCAGACAAATATGTAAATCCAAAATTGCATTCCCAAATATCATCAGTAGTAGAGTCTGTTGGAAAATTCCAGCATTCTCTCTCACCCACCTCTTTTGCTCTTAATGCAATTGGGGTTTAGATAGGACAGAATTTCTGCATGTGAAACTCTTCTGTTTTCCTCAACCAAAGCTTCCTCATTCATTTGCTCTTACTATCCATTCAACTGCATGGTCATAAATACCTTTTGTCTATCCAAGTAACTAAACCATGTGACCCCGTAAACTTCCTAGGGTCATCAGTTATATAAAGATTCCCCTCTCCTCAGTCTCTATCTCTCTTCAGTTTCTAATCTATCCTCTTTCTCTCCTCACTTTCAGCCATGCTTTGTTTCTCCATCAACAAGATGGTGAGTTAAGAAAGAAGCTACCATACTACCTTTACCTAATCTTTTCATTAGCTAGCTAGGATGTAGGCTCTCCATGTATATGGAAATATAATGTAAAAAATAGATTTGCAGTATTCAACCTAATTGACTGGAAGGCAGAAGAACTCTGGACTGAAGCCGGAGATACTGTCAAGGAGGAATGCAAAAAGTCACTATTTGCAGGCAAAAAGAAAGAGAAGCCTCAATGGATGACAGATGAAATTCTTCAAACAGTTAAGGACAGGCAAGAAGCAAAAGTAAAAGGGGACATAAATAGAATCAGAACCCCACTATTCAACAACTTGTGTGAGGAGACAAAGAAAACTAATATAATAATCAATGCAGAGAAATAGAAAGTGACAACAAAAAAGGAAGAACAAGAGACCTTTTCCACAAGATCTGAAAAATCAAAGGGAAATTCAAACCAAGAGTGGGGATGCGCTATGACCAGCAGGGGAACATGTTACGTGACCAAGTAGAAATAAAAAGATTATGGAAACAATACACAGAAAACTGATCCCTCTAACTTCCAACCGATTAGTCTCTTGAGTTTGGTGAGTAAGCTATACACAAAACACCTTTTAAATAAGTTTTTAGACTGGCTTGAGACCAAAGATATTCTGATGGCTGAACAGGCAGGCTTTTGGCCCAGAAGATCCACTATTGAGCATACAATGATTTTGCAATATCTTGTTGAAAAATACCTCCATTATGGACAACCACTATATGTGGCATTTATAGATTTTAAATCCGCCTTTGATACAGTCAATAGATCTAGATTGTGGGAGAAATTATTGTGCACTAATATAAACGACTTCTTTTGCTTCTTATTAAGATTCATGAGAACTCTAATATCAAGGTTAGATGCAGTCTCCAAGGTCATGTTTCCAAGACAATTCCTGTTAAGACGGGTGTAAGGCAAGGATGTGTCCTGGCCCCTACTTTATTCAATTTTTACATTAATTCCCTTGTTTCTGCTCTGAATAATCTTTCATTTCACCCTCCAAAGTTGGCTAACAAGCATATTAACTCATTGCTCTATGCAGATGATGTTGCTATTCTTTCGCTATCCCCTATTGGACTCAAAAGAGCCCTAAACTCTCTTGCTCTGTTTTGCAAAGAGGAGAAATTAACAATTAACTCCTCCAAGACTAAGATCCTCACTTTTGCTCATCGCCCCAAATGGATACATTGGACACTTGATAGACAACACATAGAGCAGGTTAAGACTTTCAAATATCTAGGAATTGTTTTCCATAACTCTGGTAGAAGAACAGCCCATTCAGAACTTGTCGTCAGCAATGCCCAAAGAACCATAACGGCTATTCTAAGATTTTTTTTTTCACCAAAGGTGCTCAGTTTATTCCGGCCACAGTCAAACTGTTCAATGCCAAGGTTCGTCCTCAACTTCTATACGGAGCCCAATTGGGACCATATGGTAACATCAATGTAATTGAATGTGTGCAAACTAAGTTCCTTAGGAGAATCTTCCAGGTTGCCCCTTGTGTTCTGAATGCTGTTCTCAGAAGGGAGGCTGGGTCTATCAAAATAGAATCTAGTCTGTGGATCAGTATACTCACCTATTGGCAAAAATTGCATAAAACTCCTGGAGGTTTGACAAATTTAATCTTTCTGGATCTTTTCAAATCCTCTTGGGAAACTTCTATCTATAAGAAAATAAATGAGCTAGGTCTCAATAAAAATGAAATTCTAACGCTTGATGCCGATAGAGCTAAATCTATTATTAAACAAAAAATTATAGAAGCAGAAAGATACATGGATTCTGCTTCTCTTTCAAAATATGCCTTGTTTAGCTTTCAAGCCTTGGTCCCCTCCCCAGCTCCATATTTATTCCATGTCACTCTCCCGAAGTTTAGAAGTTTAACTTTGGCACGGTTCAATGTGTTGCCTACGGCCATGTTGAAAGGTAGATTTAAAAAAATACCTTTTGAATTTCACTTTTGCCCATGTGGTTCGGGTGCTGTGGAAACCAATGAGCATGTTCTCCTATATTGTCAATTTTATAGGGACATTCGTCACCAACTGATTAGCCCACTACTGAGTAAATTTCCAGGTAAAACTGACTCTGTTTATTTACACTTTCTATTGGATAACATTGACCCCACAGTATCCCACAAGGTGGCTAAATTTTGTTACATTGTTTGTAAGCTGCGCCCTCAATTGACAAATGGACATTCTATCACTGTGCAGTAAGAATTGTTTGAATACTGTACATATACAGTCCATTATTAGTTTATATTTTAATTTGGTATTGTATTATTGATATGCCATTTGTATGATTGTACGATTGTATGACTTGGTTTTTATACTGGTCAAAGACCGAATAAATTTTATTACTATTAATACACAGAAAAACTATATAAAAGAGATGAAAGGGTGAGAGATTCATTAGAAGACAAACTACAGTAATATGAAGACAAGCTGCCAATTTTAGAAAGTGAAGTGGAAGCTGCACTCAAAGCACTTGGGAGAAATAAATCACCACAAACAGATGGCATACCAGTAGAGCTGCTTCAAGCTATAGAGACAGGGCCTACTCTAGTTCTAACTAAAATCTGTCAACAAATATGGAAAACAAAACAATGGCCCATAGATTGGAAACACTCAATACACATTCCAATCCCCAAGAAAGGGGACACCATGGATTGCAGTAACCACAGGACCACTGCATTAATTTCTCATACCAGCAAAGTGGTGCTAAAATTTCTGCATCAAATACTTTTACCATCTATGTAGTGAGAAATGCCAGCTGTCCAAGCTGGATTCAGGAAAGGAAGAGGCACTAGGGATCATATTGCAAACATACATTGGATAATGAAGTGCACCAAAGAATTTTAAAAGCACTGTGTGCTTTCTAAATTAGAGCTCGCAGAGCTGAGACCATGAAATAAACTGACAGCAAGGTGGTCCAGAAGACAGAATGGCTACACAGTCTGATGTGAAGTTGCGAGGAAGTGGCTCTGTGCACACTTGGGTGGTGTTTTAGGGGGATATTTATATGTGATAATTCCCTTGAGGGGTTGAGGTTTAGGACTTTTTCGGATGTCTTAAATGTAACGGAAGCAGCCTCGCCACGTTGCGAGGCTGCTGCGCTGCAGGGCGTCCCTTTCGCATGATGCCCGTCCCTGCCGGTACTGTTGCAGTACCGCAGGGACATTTGAGTGTTATATTTCGGCGATTTTTACTCACGAAAGTTGATCGTGAGTAAAAATCGCTGAAATATACCACTCAAATGTCCCTGCGGTACCACAACAGTACCGGCAGGGACGGGCGTCATGCGAAAGGGACGCCCTGCAGCGCAGCAGCCTCGCAACGTGGCGAGGCTGCTTCCGTTACATTTAAGACATCTGAAAAAGTCCTTAGAGTAGAATACAATGTCTCTTGGAGTTTCCCAGGACTAAACAAAGGGAGCTCCGGAAGAGTAAATGATTGTTAATGGGTGATGTATTTAGAATTGAATAGGAGCAGGCAACGGCTATTGTTGGAGGAGAAGGCAAAAGGAAAAGCTCATTTTGCAACCATCAAGGACTCTGCAATTGTTGGGTGGATTAGTGGATGACTCATCTCCAGGTGTTAACTCTGACCAAGGTATTACTTGTTTGGGGAATTTCCAAAGGCCCCTCCCTTGGTTATACTGTACGTGACTCCAGCCTTGGTATCTGGGGGTCTCTGGTTTACCTGCTATAACCATGTGGAAGGCCACATTAAAGCCAAATTGTTAAATATTGCCAATTATGTGATAGGTAACATCAGGTCCATTCAATTCAAAAGAAGAAAAAAATTCAAGCTATGAAATATATATATATATTGTGTGAAGTACAGGGCACATATGAATAAACTACAAGGTCCTCTTACTTTGGGTTGGGTCAAGTGCATGGTCTTTGAAAGACTGGAAACAAGGACAATGAAAAGAATGTAGGGCTGGTTTTTCAGGCAGTCGGTTTACATGCGGGTCCATTTCTTCACAAGGAAACATGGGATTCTGGTCTGTTTTTTATTTGCTTGTCAAATACCAGCAAACCAACCCCCTCTTCTTTCCCCTCAAAAAGGCAATGGCACTAAACCCACCATTTTTAACCTAACATCTACCCACAATTACTGCTGAAATAAGTCAGCAATTTTGAGTTATACAAGCACAAAGGAAAACATCTGCAACCAATCACCATTTTTTCTTTTCTTTTCCTCACCCCCTCCTCTCTCGCTCCCCCAAACCACCTTTTGGCCATTTTAGATCTTGAAGCTTCGATACAGTTTTTTCAAACCCTCCCCCCCCTTTTTTTTTTTATAAATACTAGTGCTAATAATTTTTTTTAATTCTCTCAAGACTGAGAAACACATATGTATGAGGAGCTCAGCCTGGAGAGAGATTTTTTTACGGCTGACTTATAACCCCCTGAAAAATAGGGATTTATAATGGAAATGCTGACAGACCTATAACTAGGACAACAACGTATGGCAAGGAACAGAATTTCCAAATTATCTCCTTTCTCAGTTATGTTTTCAGGGCAGCTGCAGAAACGTATCCATCACACGGCAGAGCACTTTATCCAGTCTTAGTCTTATGCACCCTACTGACATTATAGTTTTTCTTTTTGTTATCCCTAAAAGGGGAACATTATAATAATGTTATT
This sequence comes from Gambelia wislizenii, assembly GCA_030847615.1. Lineage (NCBI taxonomy): Eukaryota > Metazoa > Chordata > Lepidosauria > Squamata > Crotaphytidae > Gambelia > Gambelia wislizenii. Next base: position 492,789,957 of record JAUMIR010000001.1, on the reverse strand, counting down.
ATTATAATAATAGGTAGCATTGGCATTAGGAGGGCACGTAAGACAGAAAGGGAACCTCATGGGCACTTTCTTGCTGTGCCACAAAATCTGACCCATATGGGCTGGGCAAGCATCTAACAGGGTGCCCATTCACACTACACAATTATAGTTCTGTGATTCCACTTTAACTGCCATGGTTCCATTTTATAGACTCCTGGGATCTGCAGTTTAGGGAGGGGTATTTAGAATTCTCAGCCTGAGATTTCTAGTGCTTCGCAAGACTACAAACCTCAGTGTTCTATATGATGCAGCCTTAGTACAATCAGACCTCAACTTTTTCAGTGGTTAGAGCTGGAGGAACCCTGTAAAGTGGAAAACCCGCAAATATAGGCCTGTGAATATAGGCCCGCAGAAGCTGGCCATAGAATCACTTTTGCCATCTTGACCCCACTCTGATGTTGTTTGGCCACATATGTTTCAGTTTTCATCTATGCAATGTTGGCAATGTATGAAGGCATGAACATATGAAGAGCTGGCCTAGGCGATACCAAAGGCCTAGTTTAGTCCAGTGGTCTGTTTCCACAGTGGCCAAATAAAGAAGCCTACAAGCAGGATATCAGCAGAATAGCATTTCTCACTCATGTTCCCCAGCAATGGACACACAGACCACATGAATGAGGGAAGGCATGAAAATGAGAGGGAGTGATTATAAGCTGTTCATTGATGAGAATGAGATTGATTTGTGTATTTCTGATGGCAGCCAGCAACTTCTGTACGGAAAAGGAAGGCAGTGTTGGGAAGCCCAGACCTTTCCTTTACCCTGGATCTTTTTACACTACAGTTGTCCCTCCACATCCACGGATTTGGTATCCATAGATTTAAGTGTTCACAGCTTGAAAATATTCTTTAAAAAATCATAATCCAAAAAGCAAACCTTGATTTTGCCATCTTATATAAGAGACACCATTTTGCTATGTCGTTGCATATAATGGGACTTGAGTATTCACAGATTTTGGTATCCACGGGGGGTCCTGTAACCAAACCCCAGCAAATATGAAGGGACAACTGTACTCTACACAGTTATAGCATTGTGATTCTATTATAACTTATAGTCATCCCTCCACATTTGCATTTGCGGATTTGATTATTTGCAATTACTAAATATGTTCTCTCTAGATATTTTCTAGGTCACCCAGTGTGATTCTATGGTATGTTTCTGCCAGAAGTTGACCACAGAGTCTCACTGAAGGACCTGGAGGTTCCTAGGCGAAGAAGATTTCACCTACAAATGCTTAGAGAGTGTGAAGCCAGTAGTATTCAGGGTGGGCACGAGCCAGGGGACTGGCTTTTGTGGTAGCAGGTAAGGGGAAGAGAGCAGATAGAAAAATCATGGCTTCTCCATTGCTGATTTCCATCCTTGATGGAAATTTTTCAGAGAAGGCTTTTCCTTGGTGTTCAGCTACTAACATACTGTAAACATCAGATTGGAATTTAGCCTTAGCTTTTTGAGTACTAGATAAACAGTTTGATATTAACTATCTCTGCTTATCCCTTCTCCATATGTTATCAAGCGTGTTTTGAGAATGTTTGAGAGAAACTTATATAAAGTGTGCTGTTTGCAAAAGAGGTGTCTTCCTTTATACTGGCACTCTTATATTATAAAGGCCTGTAGGCAGAGACCCAGAGTGTATTCCTAAAATGAACAAGTTTGCTTTACCTCAGCTTGGTGGGCCTTGTCTTTCAATGAAGCAAGCTTGGACTTTTTTGGGCAGCAGTGGGGGGGGGGTCCCTTCACAGGCCACACAGCTAGCAAACAAGAAGTGACATCACATCCTTTCTGGTTACCGTTTGAGCTGATTTGGGGACATTTAAAGAGTGGCTGTGGGGAGTAAACCACTTAAAATATCGCATCTGGGAGTGTTTGAAGCAATGTTGGGGTGGAAAATCACCCCCAAAACATTGAAAAGGTTAAATTTCAGGGGTCTAGGGCTTCTGGGATATCCCTGGGTACTTGGGAGCTGGATAAACAGTGGCTGAGGCTACGCTTTTGCTACCCCTGTTGTAGATGTAGAACTGAAGGGAAGAGGTGGCGATTTGCTTCAGGCTGTGACCATGGACCTTCCAGTTCATCACTCAGTCTCTTAGGAATTTTTCGGACGTCTAAAATGCAACAGAAGCAGCCTTGCCACGTTGCGAGGCTGCTGCTCTGCAGGGCGTCCCTTTCGGATGACGCCCGTCCCTGCTGGTACTGTTGCGGTACCACATGGACATTTGGGTGTTATATTTCGGTGATTTTTACTCACGAAAGTTGATCGTGAGTAAAAATCGCTGAAATATAACACTCAAATGTCCCTGCGGTACCGCAACAGTACCGGCAGGGACAGGCGTCATCCGAAAGGGACACCCTGCAGCGCAGCAGCCTCGCAACATGGCGAGGCTGCTTCCATTGCATTTTAGACATCCGAAAAAGTCCTTCGCCAGTAGGTGAGATGTCTCTCACGAGTGAGACTAAGAGGGAAAATACAACCCAGTAATCCCACACCCTCAAACTGTCCCAATTTGGCATGGACAGTCCCATCTGTTGTCCCACTTTTTCAACTGCTTTTAGAATGTCGCAGCTTCTCTCTCCTTCCTTCTCCATTTGTTTTCAGCTTACTTCAACTGCTACAAACTGAGTCCAATGTGCAATGTGCAAAAGTAGTTTCCATTCCATTATCTCATCAGGGGAGAGAGGAGGGAAGGGGGCAAAATCTTACCTACTCTGTAGGCTCAGGTAAAAGCAAATTGCTGATGCCTCTCCTAGCTTGTCAGTTCTTCCCCATTAACAGTTTTTGCCATCTTGACCACAGTCCGTATTGCTTTTGCACATATGTCCTATTTTTCATGTGTGAAATGCTGGACGGTAAGTAATGGCTAACAGGAATGGGGAAAACCCACAAATTTCTTACTTTTAAATTTCTGTTTTCTGAGGCACATCTGGGACACTGATGTAGTCGAACAAGGGTTTACAGGATTAAAGTCCTAAGACTTTTTGATGAGGACAAACTGTGACACTGTGACAAGGCAGAAGCTGAGCAACAACCAGTCATTACACACATACACACACACACACAGGGTTTAGCAAAGAAAGAAATGAGCTTAATACAGTATTCTTTACCAAACATGTAAACGTAGCTTTACTCACACATTGCTTGTTCATAATCAAATATACAGTCTTATGGAGGAGAAAGATTGGGAAGAAGAAAATGCCTGCAGGTTAGAGTGATGCAGGAGGAAAAAGGGTGTGGTAAAACAAGCAAACAGGAAGTCACCATAATGCAAACTAGTAGCTAATGCGTATAGACATACTAAGACCGCCAACTGTAACATGCACTTCGGAATATTCCACTGTATTACTGGGTTGCCTAGCTCTCAAGACCTGCGAAAGCATTACCCTTGAATATTACATGTATGCGTGTGGCTGGGTGCATGTACTGCAGACTGTTTTCTGTTTGAAGTAAAGCATGAAAAACCTTCTCTGGGTGGACTACAGCGCCTACATGTTAGTAAAATCAGTGCTGGCAAATGTGTTACAAACAGAGCTTGGAAAAGTGTGTGTGTGTGGGGGGGTGTTTCTGTTCAATGCAGAGCTTGGAAAACTTAATTCCTAACCAGAGAAATCACATTTGTTAGACTTGGTGTTTCTTATTTGAGCAGCTGTGACTGGGGATTAATATATACTGTATCAGGTTTAATGACATTAGCAGAAGATGCCCCTAGGTCTCAGGTTTTAGCCCCGAAATCTCATATTCTCCAACCATTCCGATTTAGCAGGGACAGTCCTGATTAAACCTCTGTCCTCCCACATTTTTAGCTGCTTTGAAAATGCCCTGGTTTCTTTCACTTCCTCCTGCTTTCTCCCTTTGTCCTCTGCTTCTTTCCCTTGCTGCAAGCTGCGTTCAGCAATGTAGTTTGCACTCAGTTAACTCAGGACGGGGGAGAGGAGAGGAGACGAGAGGAGGGGTTGGCATCTTGCTCTTCCCAGCAGGCTAAGGCAAAAGCAAACTGCTTTTTTGATAGAGTTACAAGCTTGGGAGATGAAAGGAATGCTGTGGACATGGCATATCTTAATTTCAGTAAGGCCTTTGACAAGGTCCCCCATTATATTCTTGCAAACAAGCTAGTAAAATGTGGGCTTGATAATGTTACTATTAGGTGGATTTGTAATTGGTCAATCAGCCAAACCCAAAGGGTTGTCACCAATGGCTCCTCTTCATCCTGGAGAGAAGTGACCAGCTGGGAGCCACAGAGTTCTGTCCTGAGCCCAGTGCTATTCAACATCTTTATCAATGATTTGGATGAAGGAATAGAGGGTATGCTTATCAAGTTTGCAGATGACACCAAATTAGGAGGGGTACCTAATACCCCAGAGGACAGGGTCAGAGTCCAAAATTACCTTAACAGGTTATAAAGCTGGGCCAATATTAACAAAATGAACTTCAAAAGGGAAAAATGTAGGACACTACACTTGGGCACTAAAAATGAAATGCACAGATATAGCATGGGTGACACATGGCTTGAGGGCAGTACATGCAAAAAGGATCTAGGAGTCTTAGTGGACCACAAGCTGAACATGAGTCAGCAGTGTGATGTGGCAGCTAAAAAAGCCAATGCAATTCTAGGCTGCATCAATAAGATTATAGTGTCTAGATTGAGGGAAGTAATAGTGCCACTCCATTCTGCTTTGGCCAGACCTCACCTGGAATACTGTGTCCAGTTCTGGGCACCACAATTCAGGAAGGATACTGAGAGGCTGGAACGTGTTCAAAGGAGGGCAACCAGGATGGTGGGAGGTCTAGAAGCCATGCCCTATGAGGAGTAGCTTAGGGAGCTGGGCATGTTTAGTCTGGAGAAGAGAAGGTTGAGAGGGAATATGATAACCATGTTTAAATATTTGAAAGGACACCATACTGAAGATGGAGCAAGCTTGTTTTCTACTGCTCCAGAGACTAGGACATGGAACAATGGTCTCAAACTGCAGAAGAGATTCCACCTAAACATTAAGAAGAACTTCCTGACATTAAGAGCTGTTCAGAAGTGGAATACACTGCCTTGGGGGTGTAGTAGAGTCTCCTTCTTAAGAGGTTTTTAAACAGAGGCTGGATGGCCATCTTTCTGGAGTGCTTTGATTGTGTATTCCTGCAGGGCAGGGGTTTGAACTGAATGGCCCTTGTGGTATCTTCTAACTCTATGATTCTATGCTGCATCCTCTCCTAGCTTGTGTGTTCTTTGTCATAAATAACTTTTGCCATCCTGACTACACTCTGATGTTGCTTAGCCTCATGTGTCCTTATTGTCATTTGTGAAATGTTGGGAGTGTATGAAATCCCCAGACTTGGGATGTTCCTGACCTGGCAATCCTATACATTAGTGGTTCCTAAACTGTGGTTCACAGACCCCCAGGGGGCCACAATGTCTTCATAGAAGGTCCATGAAGGCTTGAAGGCTTGCTCAGCCCATCTGCTCCCTGCAGTGGAATGGCCACTGGACAGGATCCAAGGCAAAGGCTGGCTGGCTTGGCCTGCTCAGTGTCCTTCAATCGACTCCAGCCAAACATTTGCAGAAAGAAGCAGGAAAAAAGTCTTCCCTCCCCCTCCAGTGCCTCTGAGGGAAGGTTTAATGGGTGGTGTAATTGTGTTGTTGTTGTTGTTGTTTTTAAATCTTGAGTTAAGTCTTGGTCGTCCATGGCAACAAAAGATAGTTAAAGGGGTCCCTGGTAAAGAAAAGGTTAAGAGCCACTGCTACACATCACTGACCTAGGGCATTTCCCAATGGACACTATTCCATTCCTGCATAGTCCCACAGATATTGACACAGACACTGGCAGCAGGACCGACAACTATGGCAGGGTTTGTCGAATGCTCAGCAGGATGGCTTCCCATCCCATGTAATGCTCTACTAGTCATTACCAGGGAAAACACCAAAAGAGATTTTGGATCTGTTACTCTTGTAAGAGCAGCAGCCTTCCAAGCCAGTAGGAAAGTGGGTGGCTTGCAGTTTTCAATGGAAGGGAAGTAAAGAGGGATGTGACAATTGTTTTAGCAGGTGTGTGCAAATGAGGCAGAACAAAGGCGCTAATGTAAAAAGCACATGCGGAGGAAGAAGACGCACATCTCAAATCCCTGCCAAAGCCATAGCATACTTGGAACCTGTGTTATCAGATTAAAAATTAATCCAGTGACATCCTTCCCCATCTCCACTTGAGTCAATGTAGGGTTTTAGAATTTGATTCAGGCAAGGAGGAATCGCCACTTAAGGGACTATCAAAGAACAGAGAGTGTTCGATGCTGAATGGAGATTTGCTCTGCTCTGACCCACACAACCTGCTATTGCCTCAAAGGTTTTCTCATAGGATCAATTAATGTTGCTGGAACAGTTGCCAGGACTGAGCCAAAGTACATGTTCAGCACTGAGGGGAGACAGGGGGCAAAAGGAGAAACATTTTTAGCAAGTACAGTATTCAAAGGCAACTGTCAGCAATTTCTTGGTGATTTTTTTCTTTTTTATAAAAGAGGTCAAAAGTGCTTATTTCTTGAAGAAAAATGGCCCTCACTTTCTTTGCCTCAGCTGCATACCATATCCAATTGCCTGCATGATCTTATGACATCACCTCATTTGCTACTACCTGGGGTGTATCCACACTACACAATTATGGTGCTATGGTTCCACTTTAACTGCCATGGTAAGCAAGCAGGTAAAAACCTTTTTGTTCCAGCAGGTCTTTGAGAATGGGTTTTTCAGGGGAAACAGCCCTTGTATAATTAGTTGGACTTTTACTTGTTGTTGTTCTTTTAATTTGCTTCAATTTTGTTGCTGTTGTGCTCCTTCAAGTCATTTCTGACTTATTCCAACCCTAAGGCAAACTATCACGGAGTGTTTTTGGGCAAGATTGGTTCAGAGGGAGTGTGCCCTTGCCTTCCTTTGAGGCTGAGAGAGTGTGACTGACCCAAGGTCACCCAGTAGGTCTCCATGGCCAAGCAGGAATTCGAACCCTGGTCTCCTAGTACGACACTCAAACCATTACACCACACATTAGTTCTCACTTCATTCCCCCCCCCCCAGTTTTAGGATGGCTTAATTTCTTTTTAATCTCTGCATTAATTTTTAACTATATTTGTTTTAAAGTCCCACTGAGAGAGGGTTCATCTTATATTTCTACCCGTCCAGGAAGATCCTGGTCAGAATCAGAGACAAAGTTTCTTTATTGTAATAAGACAGCAGATCCTGACATTATTTACCAGTGGTATTTGGCTATACCAAAGTCAGATTTACTACCATATTATGATGCCATCTCATTCACTATATCACAGATGGGAAACCTCCAGTCCCTGGGCCAGATTTGACCCATGAAGGGTCCCCATCTGCCCACAAGGTTCTTCTAATGTTCTATCCGATCAGTTATTGAAGATGATAGATAAGAGGCCAGTGAAAGCTGGGGAAACATGTTGCATGTAACTGAGCTCTACACAGCAGCCCAGAACACTGTTGCATGGAATTTAGCCTTGGTTTGCTGCCCCAGAAGCTCTGATTAGCACTGAGGCTATGTCCTGAATAGATATGCATAAAATTGGGTTGTGCTTCTACATGCCTCAAAATTGTAGCATTTGGGATTACTCCTGAATAGACATGCCTGGAGTTTAACAGCACTCTGTATCCTTGTTGGGTTGTAATGGTAAGAATGAATCAGGCCCTAGCCACTTTGATTTGGCCCCAACCCATGTCTTTGGCTGCCCCTGAGACCATTCCCAAACTAGAATCCAGCCCCTTGGCCAAAGGAGGTGTCCATAATTTCAGATAGGCTGAAGGTGCCTGTCTGATTAATGGGAGGGAATACAGTAATTTGCAGGTGACAAAATGGTTTTGCTGCAGCAACAGGTGACTCAGAACAGTGGTACTCAAATGTGAAAATCATTGTCATTGCTGCTTCCTTTTGTCTGAACCTTTGGCAACATCTCTAAAGCAAATTATGTGGCTCCTTCCATTACCAGTACTGCAGAGTGTAATGGGTTTTACTCTGCTCCTCTTCTTGTGATGGTCATGAGTTTCAAGGGTATCAGCTTCTCAGAGACAAGCAAACCAGAGTCAAATGCCCTTCTTATACCCTATAACTGAGACGCCTGTTTACTTTTGATGTGATCTGGAAGAGCAGAATCCAGCCCAGAAGGCTGCTTTCCTGTCTTTATTTTCTCCCTGAGGAAGAACATGTATGTTTGAAACATGTCAGGGAATTAACTTGACCATAAATTATTCTCTGCACCTGGTAGTTTCTGCCCTGTGCAGCTTCTCACTCTATCGTGCAGCCGCCTTGCTCTATCGGCATTCCCCAGTGCATGTCCACCACGTGTCCCCGAGTGCTTATGATATGCGTCTCTCCTTTGCACCACATGTGTTCATCCCAGCAAACATCAGAATACAATGCAGCAAACCTCTTGGCTGCCTAAACCACGGACTGTCCAACAGCCAGGGTCAACCAGAATAGTGTCTAGTGAGATAGCCGGCAACTTTAGTGGGTGTGAAACCTTTGCATTTCTACAGCCCTGTGTTGTGTTAGGGGAAGGATGAGGGTGAGAAGGAATTCCACTCAACCACTTTGTTTCCATAAAAGTTTGCAAGAAGTCAAAAGGTAAATAGGTTACCTTTGTGCTACAATAAATTGTACTTTCCTCTCTTTACAAGCTCTCCAGCTGTTTATGCAAAAATGTAGCAGTAACAATAAAAGCTAGTTGATAGTCCCTGCACATTCATTTCACTGTAATGAAACCTTTTCTACAACATGTTCTCCTCCAGTTGCCTTCTCCAGAGAGGGGTGCATGGTGTTCCACTCTAAGTGACAGCGTTGTTTTACCTCACCAGTTGGAAATAATAAGTACTTGTGCCTGTATTGCCCTACCTTTTAAACATATATAAATATCTTGCTGCCTCAAAATCTAAGAGCACATCTCATGTCATGAAGACCCTGCTGGACACAGCTGTCAGACTGCACACTGCAATGCAAAATTCACAATGTGCACTACTCTGTCATCTGGACTGCATTTTCTAAAAAGGTGGCCCTCTTCAAGAAACCTCATCTATCATTCCTCTTGTTGGGTCAATCCTGAATTTAACTGGAGGAGTCAAAAGAATTGCCCACTTGTAGGATGAGACATCAATATGTAGATGACACCCTATTAATAGTAGAAAAGAACAAAGACTGGCATGAAGTTAAGGAAGAAAAGACAAAATCAGGGTTACAGTTGACCATTTAATTTTTAAAAATGACCACAGATGACTTTAAAGCAGGTGATGAAGACACAGAAATAGTTAAAAGATTGTCTATATCGCAGCTCAGTCGTTAATTAAAACAGAGATTGCAATCAAGAAATCAGAAGAAGGCTAGGAGTTGAAAAGGCAGCTTATGAAGGAACAAGATAAGACCCTCAAGTGCAAAGATATAACGTTATATATCAAAGTCCACGCTCTACTCTTTCTGAATTCTTCATATAAGTATGAAAGCTGAATAATGAAGAGCCCTAACAGGAAGAAAATCAACTCATGTGAAATGTGGTGCTGGAGAAGAGTTCTATGGATACCATGGGCAGCCAAAAAGACAAATCAATGGGTCCAAGAGCAAATCAAGCTTGAACTCTCCCTAGAAGCCAAGAGGACTAAACTGAAGCTGCCGTACTTTGGCCATATCGTGAGATGACATCACTCATTAGAAAAGATGATAGTGTTTGGTAAAGTGAAAGGAGTAGGAAAAGAGGGAGACTGCATTCCAGGTGGATAGACTCAATCAAAGAAGCCACAGCCAAGCTGACTTGACAGAAAATATCAATAACAACAAAGCAAGAGACGATTGTTTCTGTATTGCTTTCCTCTGTGTTCATCATTTCTACTTTAGTATCCTGCTGGAAACAATATGCCCTGTTGTGGCAAGCTTTGCCCACCTTTTAAGATTTCTCTCTCAACTCACCTTCCAAGCTGAATTCTCAAAGGCATTTTAGCATCCCAGGCATCAAGAGCATTGCCAAATATTCTCCTAGAGTGCAGCTCTCAAACTGTGCAGCCCAGCTACTTGAGGAACTCAAATGTTTGTGGATGCATGTTGGCAAAATGCAAATTGCACAGGGAAATATTGCTGGGTGAACAAAGCCACAATATGGCACAGAGGTTTTCTCAGCAAGAAGAGGAGGTTTGCCCTTGCTTTCCTCTAAAGTAGAGAAACAGTGATTTGCCCAGGGTAACCTAGTGGATGACCCTTACCTACCCACATCAATTCTATTACATACTGTTTACTGGGAATAATCAGTAAGCATTGTGTTTTACAGAATCAAAGACCCTTTCACACTATACAATTATAGCACTATGAATCCACTTTAACTGCTATAGTTACATTCTATGGGACCCTGAGATTTATAATTTGATGGGGCAATACAGCTACCTGGCAGAGAATTCTAAATGCCCCTCCCTAAACTGCAAATCCCAGGATTCCATGGGATGCAGCCATGCCAATTAAAGTGGAATCATAGCACTATTATTGTGGTTGTAACTAATGTTGGTATATAAACGGAGAATGGTGGTGGAACTAAGAGCTAGAATATTTTAGAACGAAAATATGACAGAAGAATAAACTCAACTTTGATTAAAGGAAAGTACAGTAGAATTGAAACAGGAATGATGTACAGAATGATGAGAGTATAGAAGGTTTAGTTAGGAGAATGAGGAAGTCAAAGATGTATTAGACATAAAAATTGCACAATGTAGGGAAAAATATAAAATAGTATTGAACGTATGCATAAGATTTGTAACTTTTCTCTTTCCCTACCTGTAAAATGAAAATATTCTTTATTTTTCCCCCTTTTTTTTTCTTGTGTTGTTTTTATTCAGATATTTGTTATAAATAACAATTTTAAAAAAGAAAAAAAAAGAAAAAAACCCAAAATGCCATGGCTTGATAACTGAGTGGAATACCATGTGTAAACATCATACAAAGCCAGTCTTAAAAGAACTGCATTGGCTGCCAATATGTTTCCAGTCTGACTTCAAGGTGCTTGTGATGACATTTCACACCATAAATGGCTTGGGACCTTGATATATGAGGGATTGCCTCTCCCTATATGTGTCAGCCTGAGGTCTGTTAGGGAGCCCTCTTCTGTGTCTAACCAGAGGGGAGGGCAATACACTGTGTGACAATGTGGGAGGGGGCCTTCTCAGCTGTGGCACCACAGTTGTAGAATGTCCTCTCCTTGGACATCCAATTGTCGTCAACATTGCTCTCATTTCAGCACAAAGCAAAAACATGCCTATTTGCTAAAGCTTCTCTGCCTCGCTGAATGATCTCAAAATATTAATGCACATAATCTTAAAACTGTTTTAATCTTTTAAACTTGTTTTAACTTGTTAATCATATTTTATATGTTTCAGCCTACTTTAAAAAGCATTCGCAATGTCCGTCATACACGAGTGATGCCCAGTGCAGAATGCCAAACAGATCCTCACCTCGTCAGATGTAAACTAAATCTTCGTCTTAAGTTCATACCTAAGAGGGGTGGCATCTTAAAGAGGAGACTCCAAGTCAACAATCTTCAACAAGCTACCATGAGAGACAACTTCCAGGCAAATCTGCAAACAAAACTTGAAGACCATCCTATAGATCCTTCTCTACAGTGCTTTGGCAATATATCAAAAACAGTATCCTCCAGTCTGCAGAAGAATCCCTCGGGTTCTCCCATAAGAAAAATCAAGACTGGTTTGATGAAAACAACCAAGAGATCCAAGGAGCTGTTGGCAAAGAAGAGAACTGCTCACCAGGCATACCTCGCCCAGCCAACTTGCCACGTAAGAAAAGCAGCTTTCCGCCTCACATGTAGCAAACTTCAACAAAAACTCCAAGACATGCAGAACAAGTGGCGGATCAATATAGCAGAAAAGACACAATGCTGTGCAGATCTGGGTGATCATAGAGGATTTTATGAAGCTCTTAAAGCAGTGTTTGGACCTACTTATCAGGTCCAAAGCTCCTTATACAGTACAAATGGTCAAACACTAATTACTGATAAAGCCTCCATCCTGAATCGATGGGCTGAACATTTTCAAAGTCTCTTTAGTGCCAACCGAGTAGTCCAAGGCTCAGCTATCCAACATATGATACAAAAACCGATGAAAAATGAATTGGACATAGCTCCCACTTTGGAAGAGACCCTTAAGGCCATACAGCAGATGAAAAATGGCAAGGCAGCTGGGATTGATGGAATCCCACCCAAAGTTTGGAAATACGGAGGTCATGTACTCCATGATAAATTCCATGAACTCCTTGTGAATTGCTGGGAAAAAGGGGAACTGCCATCAGATCTCTGAGATGCAGTCATCATCACCCTGTACAAGAAAAAAGGAGCAAAATCTGATAGCTCAAACTATCGAGGCATAACACTGCTCTCTATTGCTAGAAAAATACTTGCAAGGATACTCCTGAACAGATTAGTTCCTACTGTTGCAGAAGAACTTCTCCCTGAAAGCCAATGTGGCTTCAGAGCCAATAGGAATACTACAGATATGGTATTTGCCCTTATCTGCAAGACAACTGCAAGAAAAATGTAGGGAGCAGAACAAGGATCTCTATGTAACATTTGTCGACCTCACCAAAGCCTTCGACACTGTGAGCAGAAAAGGATTGTGGCAGATCTTGGAAAGACTAGGATGTCCCCCAAAATTCCTTAAAATGGTTGTCTTGCTACACGAGGGCCAGCACAGTCAAGTCAGATATGGCAATGCTCTTTCAGAGCCCTTTCTAATAACTAATGGAGTGAAGCAAGGTTGTGTTCTTGCTCCAACTTTATTTACAGTCTTCTTCAGCATGATGCTCCAAAGGGCTACAGCAGAGCTTGAAGAAGACGACGGCATCTATATATGTTACCGTACTGATGGTAGCTTGTTTAACTTAAGCCGTCTGAGGGCTCACACTAAGACTCTAAACTATCTAGTCCGTGAGCTGCTCTTCGCTGATGATGCTGCCCTTGTTGCCCACACAGAAGCAGCTCTGCAGCGCCTAACATCCTGCTTTGTAACAGCTGCAGAGCTGTTTGGGCTGGAAGTCAAACTGAAGAAAACAGAAGTTCTTTACCAGCCTGCACCACAGGACGAACACCACCATCCCCACATTGCCGCCGGCAAATCTGTGCTTAAGTCCATTCAGCAGTACACCTACCTGGGAAGCATCATCTCCTCAGATGCCAAGATTCACAATGAGATCGATCAGATCACAGATTAGCAAAGGTATATAGTGCATTTGGAAGACTTCACAAAACAGTCTGGAGTAATAAACACCTGAGGCGAAGCACAAAAATCAGTGTGTATAGAGCCATTGTACTGTCTATTCTCCTTTATGGATCTGAAACATGGGTCACCTATCGCCACCATCTACAACTCCTCGAATGCTTTCATTAGCACTGTATACGCACAATCCTAAGTATACACTGGACTGACTATGTGACGAATGTTGCTGTCCTTGACCAAGCAGGGATCACCAGCATTGAGGCCATGATATTGAAAACACAGCTGCGCTGGGCAGGGCACATTTCTAGGATGGAGGACGCTCGCCTCCCAAAAATAATACTCTACGGTGAACTCGCCATGGGTCAGCATAAGAGGGGCGTTCCAAAGAAGCAATACAAGGACTCCCTGAAACAACATCTCAGGCTCGGCCAAATTGATCACCAACAATGGTCCTCCCTGGCCTCACATCGGGAGGCATGGAGACGCACTATCCACAATGCTGCAGCCTTATTTGAGAACTCCCGCCAAACAAGTCTTGAAGAGAAATGACAACGCAGAAAGAATCACAACCCAGAAATATCACCCAAGGAGAACTTCTGCTGTGCTTTCTGCAACCGGACTTGTTTATCTCAGATTGGCATTTTTAGTCATCAGCGCGCTTGCAGAAAGCAAGGGATGAGTCCTTCTTGAATCTTCGTTTGTGAAGAAAAGCCAGAGAGAGAGATTGTTTTGTATTGTATTGTTTTATAGTGGGCCCTTGGTATCCCCTCGGGTTTGGTTCCAGGACCCCCCATGGATACCAAAATCAGTGGATGCTCAAGTCCCATTATATACAATCGCATAGTAAAACGGTGTCCCTTATATAAAATGGCAAAATCAAGGTTTACTTCTTGGAATTTATTTATTTTGGGGGGAATATTTTCAAGCTGTGGATGATGGAATCCATGGATGCTAAATCCGTGGATACAGAGGGCAGAGTGTATTACATTGAGATCTTTCAATACAGGGCAGGATAGAAGTATTTTAATAAAGTAAAAATAAATAAGATTAATAATTAATAAAAAGACAGCACAGACAATAATGACCAATGATGTGAATATGGTCCAACAACATGTGGTATGGTCATAAGTTGACTACCTATTTATTTGTTGAATTTATACTCTGCTTTTCTCCTAAGTTGGGATCCAAGGCTGCTACAACAAACGGATGTGACAAACTGTGATTTCAGCCTACTATGACTCCCAGTGTGCAACAGCCTCTGAAGATGGAAAACAGTAATGAATTATGGTTTGTCCCTTCAGACACTGTGCAAACCATACGCAGAGCATGGTTTGCAAATCACGTTTTCTATCCTGACTTCCAAATACATCATAAACCATGGTCTATAGGGTCAGACATCATGGGGATTAAACCATGTGGTGTCGGGGGGGGGGTCCCAGTCTGTCAGAGGGTCATCCACCAGTAGTGACTGTTTGCTCTCATGTCAGCGGGGTGGCGAATCCACTCCAAATTTCAGCCCAGGCTTTGGGAGAACTCTCCAAGGTGCTGAACCCTATTCCTAAATACTTTCAACACCTTGGGAAGCTCCTTTAAAGCTAGCCAAAACCTGGAATGGATTTATTGCCCCACCAACATGAGATTCACCAGCTCACATCCACATGAAATTGTGCCCCAAGGAAAGTCCAACTGTAAAAAGCAGTGCTGATTTTAAAGATATTTAAGATGGCGTTGCTTTTGTTGAATCCTTGTCCAAACCCCAGCAGGGTGAAAAGAGCTCACTTGTGCTGTTTCTGATTTTCCCATCCAGAGAAACCATGGGAAGACAGACACTTTTTGCACCAGATGTATGAGAACTTTAGAAGCAGCAGACTTTCATAGACTAGAGTCCTCTGGGGGCTTTGCACTAATGTAACCCTCAGCTATGGCAACATAACTACTGTCTCCGAAATTGTGCAAGGACCCATCCTGGGCCCCGGAATCATTACACCAGTCTCTCTTTACAGAACACTTTCACTAGGCAGCACAATGGGTGCTGCTCATTCTCTCTCTCCCTGACCCATATGGCTACTGGATACCTTTGTCTTCCCCCTCTGGAACCCAGACAACCACCTAACTGTCAGGATACTGGGACATGCAGTCTAATCGATTTATGCTGTAAAGGCCTGAAGTATAATAAATGGTCTGTAGGGTGCAGTAGAGAGAGCTGGCAGCAGTTTGCTGCAGCTAGCTAATGTATCAATATTAATGGCCTGACAGAGTGACCTTGGAGTTTTTGAACCTAGCTGTCTGCAACAGGAACAAGGTCATTGTGAGATGTGTTTTGCTATCCTATATAGTTGTGTGGTTTTCAGTTCTGTTCTGGGCTTCAGAGAATGAAGATGGGCTTTGCAGTGATAAGATGTTTATTCTGCTGGTTGGTGTAATGTATAGTACTCAGAGAAGTTTCTCTGTGAAACTGTAAATATTTATTATTATGCTGCAGTAAAGAGAAGCGTTTTTTTTTAGATACAAACTGGGCGTGTATGTTTATTCTCTTGCCTGATGGATGGGAATTCTGCTACCAACTTTTTGCTGGCTGACCCTCTGGATTTGCTAACCTGAAACTAACTACGCTGTTGGAACTTTATACTTCAGTATATGAATCCTAAAAGCCTGCATGCTGTAGTGGTTTGAGTATTGGACTAAGACTTCAGGAGACCAGAGTCCAGATCTCCCCTCAGCCATGGAAAGTGACTGGGTGATCTTGTTTTGTGCCTTCAGGTCAACTCTGAGTTATGGCGGAAGATTTTCTTGGCAAGATGTATTCAGAGGAGGTTAGCCTTTACAATCCTCTAGGCTGAGAAAGCATGACTTGGGCCAAATCCACATTCTATAATAATCCAGTTTGAAACTGGATTATTTGCCATGGCTCCTTCCTATGGAATCTGGGATTTGTATTTTGGTGAGGCACCAGCATGCTTTGGCAGAGAAGGCAAAGACCTTGTAAAACTACAAATCCCAGGATTCCATAGGAAGGAGCCATGGCAAATAAACCAGTTTCAAACTGGATCATTTACTGAGTTTGGCTCTGGCTCAAGTCATGCTTTCTCGGCCTCAGAGGATGATAAAGGCTAACCTCCTCTGAATACATCTTGCCAAGAAAAAATTTTCTGCCATAACTCAGAGTTGACTTGAAGGCACAAAACAACAAATACGAGTCTCCTCCATATCAGTCTGCCTGAGCCTTAAGACCCTTGGAGAAGAGCTTTCTCTTGGCCCACACTCTCACATCTGGTGAGAATACAGGAGAGGGCTTTCTTGGTGACTGCTCCCAAGCTGGAGAACTCTCTCACACAAGAGGTTAAGCTGGCTCCGTCTCTGCTCTCCTTCTACTGGCAGGTAAAGACAGTCGGCCTTCATATCCATGGGGGATACATACCTGAAACCACGGATAATAGGAAACCCTATTATTTTCAATGACACAAACACTGGACGTTGACCATAGAGTTGCACTGAAGAACCTAGAAATGCCTAGAGAGAACATTTTTAATGTGGATAAGTGAAACCATGGATACTGAATCTGTGGATATTCTGTGAGGGTCGATTTTTATTTAGACAGCCTTCTAGCTAGTAACTGGTTGTGACAGAAGGATGTCTTCATGAGGGGATGCTGTGGTTTCAGTGCTTTTAAGCTGTTTTAAAATTATGCTGTTTTTAATAGGATGACATTTAACTGAGTTTTCCTTTTTACAGTATCCTTGTTTTTTAGCTGTGATTTGTTATAATTTATGTTCTGAGCTACTTTGGACCCCTTTTTGAGAGAAAAGCAGGCTATAAGATACATACATGGGTTTCATCATCTTCAAATAGCCAAAGATGTCTCCTGAGCAATAATAAGATTGTGTGATAAACCCTGACTTCTACAAAAGCTTCCAATTCTAGCCTCTTCTCCAGTATGAGCAAACTGCTTCCTCAGTTATTCTATGCTACTTGCCATGGGTTTCCTCCTTATTTCTCTTTTGCCTTACCACAGGCCTTGTCTAGACAAGAAGAAATAATGCAGGTTGGTGCACATTATCACAAATTTGCAGTAGCGCTCATTTGGCAAAATCAATTGTATGCTAAGCCATGCGTATTTGAAGTGCACACACAGCCATGCCTGTGAATCAAGATGACAGTCAAGAGTACAGTGTGTTATTAGTCTCCACACTTGTTGTCACTGCTACACAGTATTGTTACCCTCTCCCCCCTCCCCACTTTGGGTCTCTAAATGATGTGTGCGAATAGCTGTAGGACTGCTAAGAAGCCACACATTCGAGATCCTACAGGTCTCATGAAACTATCTTCGCCTAAGCCATGATTCCCACAACAATTGGGACTCATCCCACATAGAATCATAGAATCATAGATTTGGAAGAGACCTCAAGGGCCATCTAGTCCAACCCCATTCTGCCATGCAGGAATACACCATCAAAGCCCTCTCAACAGATGGCCATCCAGCCTCTGTTTAAAAACCTCCAAAGAAGGAGACTCCACCATACTACGAGGCAGTGTATTCCACTTCTGAACAGCTCTTACTGTCAGGAAGTTCTTCCTTATGTTTAGGTAGAATCTCTTTTCCTGTAGTTTGAACCCATTCCTCCATGTCCTAGTCTCTGGAGAAGCAGAAAACAATCTTGCTCCATCCTCAGTATTGTTGGGAGGTATGAGTCAAAAATTAAAAATGTATTTAAAAATTCCAGGGATCTAGCCCTTTTTTAAATGTTAAAAAAGTCTTCTTTAAAAAGTAAAAACCTTTTATTTCAAATTCAGGCAGAGTAATGCATTGGAATGCAGAGACAGCTCTATTAACATTTAAATGTGTGGTCTGATCATCCAATCAATTAGACTCATTAAAAACAACAAAGAAGTCAGTTTAAAAATGCATATCAAAAGTTTACTGAAGGTATATCAATCTTAATCTACATATTAAAACAAACTTTAAAAAGGTTCCTAACTAACTAAGAGAATTTAGGGTAGGATAAGACTCACACAGCCTTTGAGCGGTATGGGCTACATGGTGACTTGAAAGGAACTCAAAACAACAACAGCAATAATAACAACATGGCTGCAGCCGCATGGAGCCTTAACTTAAAAGGAACTTAACCAAAGTGTCATAATATTTAAATTAGGTCATGTGTTGAATGACCCATTGCTCCAGTTGGCTGAAATTGCCTAGTGAAATAAGAGAAGGGGGAGTTGGAGAACTGAAGCATGCAGGGTAAATGCCTAAACTGAACTCAACATGGGAATATACAAGATTGTATTGCATTACAATAATTATTTCCCCACATACTATAAGTATGACATCCCTTCAAATATTTAAACATGGCTATCATTTCCCCTCTCAACCTTCTCTTCTCCAGACTAAATATGCCCAGCTCCCTAAGCCACTCCTCAGAGGACATGGCTTCCAGATCACCCACCATCCTGGTCGCCCTCCTCTGGACACACTCCAGCTTGTCAATATCCTTCCTGAATTTTGGTGCCCAGAACTGGACACAGTATTCCAGGTGAGTATTCCAATTCAGTATTCCAGTTCATGATGGGGAAAAAAACAAAGGCATATTACCATTCTTGGATGTCCTAGTCATCCGCAAACCAAACCAACATTTGGGCCACAAGGAATACAGAAAACCCACACACATGGACAGGTATCTACACAAGAACTCCAATCATCACCCAGGACAAAAAAGAAGCACAATAAAAACATTGATAGACTGTGCAAAAAGGATCTGCGAACCCCACTACCTGGAGGACGAACTGAGGCACTTAAACTGGGCACTACAGGCTAATGGTTACTCCAGATCAGACATCACAAGAGCAGCCAGACCCAGAAAAAAACACAGGAATGAAGAAAAACAGCCACCCAAAGTGAAGGTATTTTTACCATACATCAAAGGAGTCACAGACAGAATAGGGAAACTGATGAGGAAACACAACCTCCAAACTATCAACAAACCAACCAAGAAAATCCAAGAAATGCCACGCTCAGCAAAGGACAAAAGAGACCCTCTCACAGCTGCAGGAGTTTACTGCATACCATGCAGCTGTGGACAAGTTTACATAGGGACCACTAAACACAGTGTGCAAACACGAATCAAGGAACATGAGAGACACTGCAGACTGGGCCAGCCAGAAAAATCAGCAGTAGCAGAACATGTTATAAACCAACCTGGACACAAAATGTTATTTAAAAACACCAAAATTCTAGACTGGGCCAACAACTATCACGTCAGAATACACAGAGAAGCTATTGAAATCTACAAACACCTGGATAACTTCAAAAGGAAAGAAGAAACCCTTAAAGTAAACAAAGTTTGCCTACCAGTTCTGAAAAACACCAAAATCAAAACTCAGCACATGCAAATGAACTTCACCCAGGGACGGGGATTTCCAGCTGACAATGGACCATTAGCCAAACAGACACTAATCCTCCTTGCATATCCTCTCACCCTAGGAACTAGCCATTCAAATACACAAATTTACATATCCTCTCCAACAGGGGCTCACAGTATATAATCACCATACACACTCCTACCCAACCATTCTCTGAAGATGCCAGCCACAGATGCAGGTGAAACGTCAGAAATAAACTCTTCCAGAACACGGCCTCACGGCCCGGAAAAAAATGACAGAAAACCTATGGATGCCGGCCGTGAAAGCCTTTGACTTCACATTATTTTTTTACTTGTAAATCAAAAGTGCACAAGTACAACTGTCCACTTATAAAAAGCTTTTTGTCACCTCAGCACAACAAAAATGTATGCACTTGATAACATGAAATGCGAAAATAGTGCTTCCAACCACTTCCTTGCTGGTAAGCCACCACCCCCTACACATCCAAGCAATCTACTGTCAACTTCTGCCCTTGCCGAGAATGTGCAGCATCCTGAATTGGATGTCCAAATGAGCGATAATGCGCGTGTCCACACATTATTTTTAAAACTTTGTGAAAATCTGCAAAGGCTTTTCCCCCACAGTAGATGGAGTTTCAGCCCCCTCTCCTTCAAAATACCACAAATTTCAATCGCAGCATGTTGGGACAAAAGATATTCTAGTTGCATTCTATGTGGAGTATTTTCATCATCTAGACAACCCCTTGCTTATACTTTTCTGGCCCACTCCTAGTATTTCCTTGCTCCCAGAAGTTCCCCCATGATTTAGGTCTCTGTCAGACTACTGTATAGACAATTATACCACCTTTGATGCCACTTAAGCTGCAACGGCTCCACCCTACAGAATCCTGCGTTTTGTCGTTTCACAAGGCACTAGAGCATACCTTGCAACATTTCATGAAAACCCAGACATGTGTGGCTATGCAACATCACAGTGTGATCAAGATGGCAAGAGTTATTGATGAGGAAGAAGACTCAAGCTTAGGAGAGGCTGCAGCAGTTTGTTTTTGCCTGAGCCTGCAGGGAAGGGCAAGATTCTGCCCCCTCCTCTCCCCTCTTCCTTGTTGAGTTAACTGAGTGCAAACTACTTTTGAGTTTTGAACTTAGTTTGAAGCAACTGAAGTAAGATGAGGACAAGGGGGGAGGAGGAGAGGGAAGCTGGGACATTTTGAAAGCAGCCCAAAAAGTGTGGCAACAGAGGATTAATCAGGACTGTCCTTGTCAATTTGGGACAGTTGGAGGGTATGCTAGAGCTCTCTGGCAGAGAATTCTAAATTCCTCATGAAACTACACATTCCAGAATTCCATAGGATGCAACCTATGACACCAAGTTGATATCAAAGGGCTCTAACTAGCTAGTGCGGAAGGGAAGATTTGGGTCTGTCAGAAAACGTGTGTGACAGAATGTCTGCTCAGTGTTTAGTTTTTAAACAGGACTCTTCATGTTGTATCCTGTTGTTGTTGTTGTTGTGTGCCTAAAGTCATTACTGTGGCCCTAAAGCAAACCTATCATGGGGTTTTCTTGGCAAGATTTGTTCAGGGAGGGTTTGCCACCATTGTTTTCTTCTGAGGCTGAGAGGGTGAGACTTGCCCAAGGTTACCCAGTGGGTTTCCATGGCCAAGTGGGGATTCAACCCTGGTCTCCTGAGTTGTAGTCCAGTGCTAAGACTAGACCTGGCTCTCCATGTCAGGATTGGTTTAAGGAATTTTGGGGGCCCTGCAATGCTTTATTTGGGGGGGGGCATATGTTTATTTCAGAACATAATCAAACCTATTCACAGTATAGGATATTCAGATTATTACTAATTTTGCAGGAGGATGGTTACTATGGCCCCCCCAAAATGATGGGGGGCCCTGTGGCTTCAGGTGCTGCAGGGCCCTTAAACCAGCCCTGCTCCATGTTGTGCCCTACATAGAAATAACTTTCACACACCTCACTTAAATAGCAGGCAAGACACCTCCTGGTATCCCATGTAGAGAAAGAGAGAGAGAGCCATGTGAGAAAGCCAGGTACACAGAGCATTTAAATCTTCCATCACCTTGCAGCTCCGTACTTCTTTTTGCCAGGCACATCAATAAATGTTCCCAAGATGTCCGCCCTGTTGCATGGCAAAACATTTCTTCTTTTAATAACTGCAGGCGCATGGCAGGCTCTTCCTCCTCATGCCATTACATCATCATTATCAAAGTTGAAAGGAAATTAATTTTGTTTTCCGAAGGCTTGGCAACGGGGTCAGCTCTGCACTTCGCCTGACATCTGCTGTTTTTCTATGTAGGCCTAGTTTTTCCTTCTGACTTTCTTCTCATAACAGTTTATCATGCGATGCCGTTTGCCAGGGAAATAAAATGTGCAGGGAGATTTCTCCCTGGCCCAGTAAAAACGTGTAAAGCTAACTCTAAAGCTGATAGTCATCGTCTATATTTCACTTTCAAAATAGTTTCGTTGGTTTCCAAAAAGAAAGCAAGCAAGAAAGAAAGACAGAAAGAGGAGGAGGTAGGGGAAGACTTCTCACCAAAGACTGTCAAGCAAAAATAACCTCTCTGGTCTTTGCTTGAAATTTATTACCCTCTCTGCTGCGCTTTGTTTTAACAGATGGGGCTTTATCAGCAGGTTCTGTGGGCAGCCTACCAGTTTCCTACAGGAATGGGGGAGTGCCTCTATTTACTTGGGCTGTTATCTCTGCACTTAAAGCTCTGTTCGGACCACAACATTCTCGTGGTTTTATTTTCATTTATTGATACAAGCGATAAAGCACAGAGAACCTTCTGTTCTCCTAAATGCATCTAAGGCTACTTCTCAATAGCCTTCCCAGCCTGTTGTCTATGGCCAACAGATAGGGGGGTGGCTGCCACATCGATTGCATCGGCCAGATAGGCCTTTGTTCAGCTCCAGCACACACTGAGAATGCCATCTCCCATTTGCCTCCGAGGATCTTGAAAGGAGAGCCACTCCAGATGTCCAGAGTGTTGATGTTTAGCAAATTATTTGTCGGGATCTCAGTTTTCTTTCTTACCAACCCAGGCATTTGAAGGGAGGAAACAGCGCACAACTCCCTTGTTGGGACAGCTCCACCGGCTGCCAGTCCATTTGCAGGCACAATTTGAAGTGCTGGTAATGGCTCAGGGCTTGACTACACAGTGGGGTGAGGGTAAAAATCCGGATGAAATTCAGACTACTTTGGCCCAGAGTCGTGGCACATGAAATTTAGACTACTCTGGCCTGGATTTAAGTGCCACACCTGCCAAAGCCCGAATCTGCATTCAGATATTTTTTCCCTTGGCTTCCATTCAAAACCCTTACTCACACTTGACTCTGAGCTCTGGGAAAAGCAAAGCCCCAGCGGTAGTCACCCTCTCTGAAGCCAGCACGGGCAGCTACACAAAGGCAGGGCTCACCAGGCCTCAGAGAATGACTGCCGCTGGGAATTTTTAGGGAATTTTTTTATTGGAGTAAGACCATTCTACTAAAAAATACACCCGACCGCAAAAGGCCATAACAATAATACAAAAACAATATCTGCCTTTGGAATGAGAATTGGTGCCAGGAGGCGGGGAATGGCGGTGCCTCAGGCTGCGCTTGACCTTCCTCTCCTCCCTATTCCCCCACCCTGAATCCAGTGTGGATGGAGTGTTCACGCAACAGATTTTTCCAGAGTTTCCAGAAAACTCTGGTGAAAATTGTGAGTTTTCTAAAACCTGAATTAAGAGGGTATACCCCAAGTCTGGTGTGAATAAGGCTATATATCATCAGACTAGATTCGGGGACAAGGCCACAACTTGTGTGGCATTATCAGGCAGGGGGGGGGATTCAGGGTTTTTCACTGGTGTATACAAGACCTCAGGTCCAGTTATTTGAAGGACTGTGTTCTCCCATATTAGCCATGATTGTGTCGTCCTGCATGGCAGGGGGTTGGACTGGATGGCCCTTGTGGTCTACTCCAATTCTATGGTTTTATATAAGCTAGCCTGTATTTTGTGATACTCTGCAAAGAGCTTTCCCTCTATCCCACCACCCCCACAGGCACATCTGCTGGGAAAACAGGAAAGGGCCTCCTTGGTGGCTGCTCCCAGGCTATGGAATATCCTTCCCAGAGAGGTTAGACTGGCACCCCTCCCCCTTGTTATCTTTCCACAAGCAGGCAAAAACTTTTCATTTAGGCAAGACTTTGAGGACCGACTACTCAAGAGGACTGGGCCTGGCGGAATGGTGCTGTGCTATCTCTCTGTGTTTTGTTTATATGTTATTTTTAATTACTATGGTTTAAAACTGATTTTAATTTTATGGATTCTTTAATGATATTTTTCACTTTCATATTTGGTATATATTTTAGCTATGTTTCTTTCAACCAGTGTAAGCTGTCTTGGGTCCCAGTCTGGGGAAAAGATGATAAATAAATAAATAATGAGCACCAGTGTGGTGTAATGGTTTGAGCATTGGACTATGACTCTGAAGACCAGGGTTTGAATCCCCACTCAGCCATGAAAACCCACTGGGTGACTTTGTGCTAGTCACACTCTCTCAGCCTCTGAGGGAGGCAAAGGCAACCCCCCCCTCTGAACAAATCTTGCCAAGAAAACCCCATGATAGGGTCACCTTAGGGTCACCATAAGTCAGAAATGACTTGAAAGCACACAACAGCAACAAAATAAATACTGAAGCCAAATCCCAGTAAGACAGAGGCTCAGTGGATTGGTGGTTATCAGGTGCAGGAACCAGGTCAGGTAGCTTCCCTGGATGGATTTAGTAGCTTGAGAGTACTCTTGGCTCACCCTTGTCACTGGGGGCCCAGGTGGGCTCTGTGGCTTGGAGTGCTTAGCACCAGCTTCGACTGGTCCACCAGCTATGGCATTTCTTGGACAAAAGCTACAGCAGTCCATGCACTGGTAACTTCCCAATTAGACTACTGGAAGACATGCTCATGGGGCTGCCTTTGAAGATGACCTGGAAGTTACAGCTAATGCAAAAAGCAACTGCTAAACTACTGACTGGAGCACTACACAGAGACCACACAGCACTAGTTTTAAAAGAACATCACTGGCTATCAATATGTGTCCAGTATGAATTGAAGAAGAGCCTGTGTGGTATAGTGGTTTGAGTGTTGGACTCTGGGAGACCAGGGTTCAAATCCTCACTCAGCCATGAAAACCTTCTGGGTGACCTTGGGCAGGTCAGCTCTCTTGGCCTCAGAGGAAGGCAAAGGGAAACCTCCTCTGAATTAATCTTGCAAAGAAAACCCTGTGATAGGTTCAGCTTAGAGTCGGCATACCTTGTAAGGCACACAAGGACAACAAGAATTAAGGATGTTGGTAATAATATTCAAAGACCTAAACAGCCTGAGACCTTAATACTTAAAGAAGCATCTCTCACTATATACCCCTGCCCAAGGTTTGAGGTCTGCTGGAGGGCTCCCTCACTGTGTCCCATCATTCAGAGCAATGCACTGTGGGAGGATGTGGGAGAAGGACGTCTCTGCTGTGGCACCCCAGTTATGGAATACCGTTCTCTTACAGCCTGACAGGCACCAACACTGCTGTCATTCCAGTGACAAGCTAAAACATTTACTAGAAAGCTTCATAGAATCATAGAATCATAGAATTGCAGAGTTGGAAGAGACCACGAGGGCCATCCAGTCCAACCCCCCTGCCATGCAGGAAATCACAATCAAAGCATCCCCGACAGATGGCCATCCAGCCTCTGCTTAAAGACCTCAAAGGAAGGAGACCCCACCACGCTCCGAGGGAGTGTGTTCCACTGCTGAACAGCTCTTACTGTCAAAAAGTTCCTCCTCATGTTGAGGTGGAATCTCTGTTCCTGGAGCTTGCACCCATTGCTCCGTGTTCCAGTCTCTGGAGCAGCAGAAAACAAGCCTGCTCCATCCTCAGCATGACATCCCTTCAAATACTTCAGCTTCAGCTGTTTACTAAAGCTTTTAGGGTCTGATTGATTTAATCCAAATTTCATCCAAGTGGTTTTTAAATTGTTTAACTGTTTTTAAACTGTCCTGTTATAAATAGTTCAATATGTTTTTAACTTTTAAATTATTCACACTGTTTTTAATTGGTTTACAGTCACATTCATTTGAGTGTAAGCTGACATGAGATTCTCATATGTAGGGCAGGTTATTAATATTTGAATATGTAAATAAATAAGGAGCCCATGTGATTTTGGATCATAGTGAGTACAGCTCACTGATATTTAAAAGTTGTTTCAATTATATTTAAAAGTTGTTTCAGACATTACCAAAAAAGAGGAAAGAAGAAGATGCTTCTTTTAGAAAACCTATTGCATCCAAGATCTGTCTTGACTGCTGGAGGCAGATGAGATGCATCTCTGCAGCAGATACGAAAAATTAATTTGAAATTGATCTATGCAGGATATGTACAATAAATAAATACATAAATGCTTTGTAACCTGCCCTGACAGGCCCCCCACCTTTTTCATAACTCATCAGTTGACTAAATTCAATATATATTGACTTATAATTGGCACTCCATGTAGTTGGCAGTAGACCAGGGACTCTCAAATAGAAGGAATTGTGGTTTGCTTAGAAAACCTAAGAGAGTAGCCTACTAAAATTCCTAAAGAACACACCCAGGTGAGTATTACTTGAAACCCCCTGGAACTGATAAATTAGGGAGATAATGGACTAATTCTTCCTGGGCATCTCTGGAAGTGAGTCACACACTAATTCCATCAAGGTGGCTGAGCACTCTTTGCTTATAAAACTGGTTCTTTCTCTCCCTTCTCCCAAAAACAAAAGAGGTTTGCCTGAGACCACTCAAGTTCAATGTTTAAAACATTAGTGATCATTAACACATCCGGAGAATCCATTGTCTAACCTTGGGAAACTCTGGCAGACATTGTATTCCCCACAAACCCACCCCTTCAGGGGGATTATCAAATATAAATATGACCCCAAAACACAATCAAAGTGTGCACAGATCCCCTTCCTTCTGTCTCCACATCAGTCTGTATCACCACTCTTCCCTCCTGGACTCCCCACACTGCTGGTTTCCAGTGCAATCTGCTCTTCGGATCAGTACGTTATTACCCACTATCACCTCAATCTATTCCTCTATCCCAGTTCTTCCTCCTATCTTCATTAGTCTTGTGTGAATGCTCAAAGCCTGAGTGTATGCGTATATGAATTCACTTGAATATTTGTCAATAAACCCATTTTTATTTCATCCCTGGCTGTGAGTCTCTCCAGTGAGTACCAGTACACAGAAGTCAAAAGGTCTCACCATTACCTGGCCTCTTGCTGCCATTTCGAACTAATTACAATTCCCCATATTAAAATTTGAACACTAAGGGGATCCCAACAGACTTCACACAATTTGTGTAACAGCTTAGGTATCTGAGCCCCATCACAATCTAAGGGTTGTGGTGGTTGTTGTGTGGCTTCAAGTCATTTCCAACTTACAGTGACCCTCAGGCAAACCTATCAGAGGGTTTTCTTGGCAAGGTTTGTTCAGAGGGGGTTTCCGTTTGCCTTCCTCTGAGGCTGAGAGAGTATGATTTATCCAAGGTCACCCAGTGGGTTTCCATGGTATCTAGAGTCATAACCAAATGCTCAAACCACTACAGCATGCTGGCTCATAGTTAGGGACCTTGAGGTCTTTTTCAGATATCTAGAGATTTCAACCAAATGGCTGGGAGGAAAAAAATATTCCTCTGAATGATCAGCTACCTAGTTTTGACTGTTTCTCAATTTGTTATTATTGTTGTTGCTTATGAATTCTGGGCACAGCTGGACTTACTGTGGCCAGTCCTAGGAACCACAGTCCAAGACAAGCTGGAATGTGCCCAGAGGAGGGCAGCCAGGACAGTAAAAGGTCTGAAAACCAAGCCCTGTGAGGAATGGTGTAGGCAGCTGGGCATGTTTAGCTTGGAGAAGAGAAGATGAAGAGCTGATTTGACAACCATCTTTAAACATCTGATGGGATGTCATATGGAAGATGGAAGAAGCTTGTTTTCTACTGCTCCAGAGGCTAGAACAGAAATGGATGGGTTCAAATTACAAGAAAAGAGATTCCACCTAAATATTACAAGATAGGGGAAAATGTTTGACTGTCAGAGCTGTTCAAGGGTGGAATAGACTACCTCAGAGGTATTTAAGCTGAGGTTTGATAGCCATCTTTCAGAAGTGCTTTAGTGTGAAAGCTAGACTTAAAGAAAGCTGATGGGGAGACAACCAATTCCATAGAAATGTGGTGCTGGAGGAGAGTTCTATGGAAACGATGGATCACCAAGAAGATAAATAAATGGTTCCTACAGCATATCAGGGCTAAACTTTCACTAGAAGCCAAAATGACTAAGCTGAGCCATTGCTCTTTGGACATAGCATGTGATGACATGACTTATTAGAAGAGACAATAATGTTTAGAAAAGTACAAGGGAGTAAGAAAAGAGGAAGACTACATTACTGATGGATTGATTCAGTTAAGGAAGCCAAAGTCTTGGGTTTTCAAGACCTGAGCAGGGCTGTTGACAGCTGAGGCTCTTGGATGTCTCTCATCCATAAGGTTGCCATGAGTTCAAGCCAACCTGACAGCCAATAACAACAACAAATTATTCAGATCCCTAGATGTGAGCAAAAGCAGAAATCTGATGTCTACTGATCAGGCAGCTTTGGTTGGGGAGCTATGAGGAAATCCCTCCCCTTGGTGTCATTCTTGCTAAAGGTCTCACTTGCCACTTCTCAGATGTAAAGACAAACCCACCCTGAAACCACTAGAGAATGGAGCAGACTGATGAATAAATGAGGTTGCAAATCCCGTCTCATCAAGTCTGGCCCTTTGCGTTGCTATTGAATGAGCAAATGAAGGAAATTTGGGCGCAGCAACAAGCACGAAACAACTGTTTCTAGGCTGGGCTTTAAATAATAAGTAAAGCATATCAGACTTCTTGGGAGTGTCACCCAGCTGCAAAAAATTCTTCCCATCAAGCCCCTTTGATGGGTCCCCAACCTTCTTTGTGTTACACTCTGCTAAGGACCATATGCCCTTCTGAAGTATGGCCATGCTTCAATTACTTCATCTGCGTATAAATTTCATAGTTATTTGAAACACATGCAAAAAAGCAGATACCAATGTACTCTAAAATTGATTAAATATCTGCCTCATTAAAGTATAAAACCTGCAGCGTAAGAGCCCCACTGGAGTCTTCACTTTGCATTAAGACTGCTAACCTTTGCCAACAAAATACTGTTCTCATTTGGCTTATGTTTAAGGGTGCCACATCTGTACTGGAACAGCTGGCTGGTTTCCATGAGAAGCGGACTCAAAAAAAGCTTGAACAGAGTCACCGCCATCCCTTTTCTCCTCTGTGAGCAGAGGGAATTGAACATAGGAGGTCTCCCTGGAGAAGAGGCAGGTTAGATTTAGACCATCAGCATGGTACGCTACTGAGGCTGTAGCAGAGAAGGATTTGGGCTCAGGGGTCATTTATGTGAATGTACTGACACAGCACACAATGGGGTCAAATCCCACTATATCACCTGCTGTTTGGGGTGGATCTTGTAGTTATTTAAATTACCATAGCTGGCTTTTAGGAACTGACTACAAGGCTTCTTAGTCATCGGCCATTTTACTGACTTTTTAATAATTTATTTTAAGTGGTTTCAAGTCTATGGATAATTTAATTGCATTTTAATAAATCATTTGCATATTTTTTTAAAAAATGCTTTTGTATGTGCTTTTACTTGACTTTGTTTGAATTTTTGTAAGCTGCCTTGGTGGGGGTGGGAGTGAGGGGAGTGGGATATAAATAAATGGAGGAAGAGGGGATGACAGCAGCAGCCAGGGCTCAGCCTAGCAAACTATTTAGGGCTGTGTGTTTGTCCCTAAGCTCCACAGAGCCCTCTTTAAGTTCAGGAGGACCGAGAGGTGCATCATCAGCTCTATGACTGGCTGGCAATATGAATCCTCTGGATTGGCTAAACATCCTGTGGATAATGGGAACCTGACCCAATGTTCTCCCTGGTCAACAGGGCAGTATTTTCTGCCTCCTACACTTTGGTCTCACCTGAAGCACTCCAACCAACCTCTGCCTCTAGTTCAGCTTCCAGATATTTTTCCAACAAAAGGTCCAGAGACATGAAACCTGGACCCTGATATAAATGGGTTTATATTAGAATGGCCAGGTCAAGACCATCCCAGGCCTTGAGACTTCAGGGCCAAAACCTCAGACTTAGGAACAACCCTCTTATGATGTCATGGGGGGTAGGCCCTGGTGATGTGAGCAGGGCAACCTCTAGTGGCACCATTAAGCATGATACATTAAGCTTCAACCATAGTTGCACAGTGTATGCTGTTCAAATAAAAAACACCAAGTCTAACTAGTGTCTGTGGGGGGGAGATATTCAAAAAAATTTCAAGGCAGTGCTTTTGCCCTCAGATTCCTCCATCTCAAACAAAAATGGAGGTCCAGGACCTGAAATTCAGGGCCAGGCCCTGGCATCTGGGATCCTATTAATGATGGCTCACCACTTATACATATGAAGCCAATTGATAGCATGACGGTAAATGGCTCCTTGATCAAGGGGTGATCCTAGCCTATTGAAGACCAGGTAGTAGCAAATGGGTAGTCACCAATGGCTCCTCTTCATCCTGGGGAGAAGTGACTAGCAGGGTGCCACAGGGTTCTGTCCTGGGCCTGGTGCTATTCAACATCTTTATCAATAACTTGGATGGTGGAATAGAGGGCATTCTTATCAAGTTTGCAGACAACACCAAATTAGGAGGGGCAGCTAATACACCAGAGGACAGGATCAGAATTCAAAATGACCTTCACAGAATAGAAAGCTGGGCCAAAACTAACAAAATGAATTTCAACAGGCAGAAATGTAGGATATTACACTTGGGCAGAAAAAATATAGAATGGGTGACACCTGGCTTGATGGTAGTACATGCGAAAGGGATCTAGGAGTCTTCGCAGACCACAAGCTGAACATGAGCCAGAGGTGTGATGTGGCAGCTAAAAAAGCCAATGAAATTCTAGGCTGTATCAATAGGACTATAGCATCTAGATTGAGGGAAGTAATAGTACCACTCCATTCTGCTTTGGCCAGATCTCACCTGGAATACTGTGTCCAGTTCTAGGCACCACAGTTCAAGAAGGATATTGAGAAGCTGGAATGTGTCCAGAGGAGGGTGACCAAAATGGTGAGAAGTCTGGAAGCCAAGCCCTATGAGGAGCAGCTTAGGGAGCTGGGTATGTTTAGCCTGGAGAAGAGAAGGTTAAGAGCGGAAATGATAGCCATGTTTCAATGTTTGAAGGAATGTCATACTGAGGATGGAGCAAGCTTGTTTTCTGCTGCCCCAGAGACTAGGACATGGAGCAATGTACTCAAACAACATGAAAAGAGATTCTACCTTAACATTAGGAAGAGCTTCCTGACAGTAAGAGCTTTTCAGCAGTGGAACACACTACCTGGGAGTGTTGTGGAGTCTTCTTCTTTAGAGGTTTTAACACAGAGGCTGGATGGCCATCTGTCGAGAATGCTTTGATTGTGCATTCCTGCAGGGCAGAATGGGGTTGGACTGCATAGCCCTTGTGGTCTCTTCCATATCTATGATTCTAAATGGGATGATGGTCATATGGTCATGTAGGCAATAAGATTATGATACACTGTCGTAGGCAAAGGAAGTGAGGGCCATGATTCTTGCACAGGTGAGCTTACCTATATATACACAGACTTTCCGGCCCCATGTTTTGCAGTGTTCCAGTCATGAGATTCTGCCTCCTTGCTCTGAGGACTAGAGTAGAGGGTTGAAGCCATGAGATTCAGAACTGGAGCATGAGATCTGGAAACGCTAGTTAAATGTTTGCTCATTACTCAGGCACACCAGTCTTCCTTATATGCCATCACAAAATGCAAACGACGGAGGGAAGCACATTTTGCAGTCATGGTCGACTATAAGCAAATAGTTTTTTTCAACAAAAAAATTAAAGATATCAGAGTAGGAGGTGATTCCCCCCCCCCTATGGGGAAACTAAAGGATAACTTGGAAGTTTTGAAAACACAGTCAGAATGAAAGGGGTCTAGTTATCCCTGCCTCTAATCCAAGTAAAACTAAACTCTTCTCTGGAAACCAAAATGAGTTCTAAATTAATTCCCCCCAGTCAAACGCCAATTTCCCTGGAGCCTGGGTCCCTCAATAAAGTCAAGCAAATCAAATCAGCCAGGAAGTAGCGATGGAAACCAAAAGGAAGAGCAAGAGGGCTGCAAAATTAAATGACTATTTGTTTGCATGTGAAATTCGGTGTAAAACGTTTCCCTATAAATAGTTGCCCATAAACACAACTGCAGCAAACGTATTTGGTAAATGCCAAGGTCAAAGGCCTTAAATGTTTATAGCCTTGTAAACTCAAAGGCAAGTAAATTTATTGTTTGAATGGGTTTCTGAGTATTGGCCACCATAAAAACCCTCCACCTCATGTACAAGAAACCTCATCAATTCCCTCTATCTTTCCCAGGGTCTGAGGACCACCACTTGCTTGTAATTTAAGCAGATATTTAACAGTATGAAGTTTGCTGTTTTGAATCCATTTCGCCCAAGAGGAGTACCTTGCTGGGTCAGTTGTTACTGCTAGGACCTATTCTGCAGCAGAGTACATTGTTAAAATCTAAAAACATGCCCTTGTATCTGCAAGGGACACATTCCTGAACTTACTGTTTATAAGCGAAGCCACAGATAATAGCAAACTCTATCAAAATAAAGGACTTCTGGTACAAACATACCATAGAGTTGTGTTGGAGTACTAGAGCGGACAACTCTCTAGCCACTCTATGGTATGAGCCCCTATTTTTTCAGCCATGAATAACTGAAACCCCCAATATTGGTTCTGTTGATATGGGGGGGGGGCATTTATTTAAAACACAATTAAATCCTTGAATATGTTGGCTGAGATCCTCCATTACAGTGTTCCCCTAAGAGGTGAGGGGTACATTAGAGTCCTATCCGTGATGCCAAAATCTCTTTTAATATTTGGGGAAATATTAATTATTAGTAATATTAATATCTGGAGGAAGCTCAGACAGGAGGTCTGTGAGAGGAGGGTAACTTCAGGGATCTTTTCACCTATGTATACCCCTATGTATACCAGTACTAATTGTAGAGGAGGGTCCAGTTAAAGTAAAATAAGGTGTTTTATTGGAATAATACAGAAAGTAAACTAACATACACAACACACATTCTTATGAATGATACAAAGCTATAGCAGAGTAAGGCAGGAAGATTGGCTAGAGAAAGGAAAGTCTGGGAAAATAGGGTGATAATTACCAGTCTTGAGGAGAAGAGAGTTCCATGCAGCGAAGATACTCAGACCAGCCTCTGAGAGTGGCACAGCAAAGAAGAGAATGACATCCAGCCATATCACACCTCAGCTATGACACACCTAGCTATTTTTAGGGCTCAAATATTTATACTCTGTTCCATGCCTTGGAGGGGTGAGCTAGTAATAACAAAGCTTCGATGGCTTTCCCACAGAAAAGACAAAAGAAACTTTCCAAAGATCAGAAGAGATTATGAGGCTCTGGGGAGGAAGCTGAAAGAAATGGATGCACAGGTTGTCATCTCATCTCTTCTGCCAGTTGAAGGGCATGGTCCAGGAAGGGAGAGGAAAATAGCCAACATAAACGACTGGCTCCATAGATGGTGTCACCGAGAACAATTTGGATTCTTGGATCATGGGCTGTGCATCCATAAGGGGGGACTTCTGGCAAGAGATGGGGTGCATCTCACGACAGTTGGCAGAAACACTTTTGCCTACAGTCTCAAGAATTTGATCAGGAGGGCTTTAAACTGAGTCAAATGGGGGAGGGAGACAGTATGCTGGAAGGCAAAAGGGCTGGAGAAAATAGTCAAACTGTCATAGAGGGAACAAGGCAAACAGCGCAAGGACCCAACAGTGGGAGGCAAAAAAACTTGCACAGGCAGCAAGTAAAGGGAACACATGGTCTTAGATGTCTCTACACTAATGCACAGAGCATGGGAAATATGAAAGATGAACTTGAACTCCTAGCACTACAAAACAAATATGATATAATAGGCATCACTGAAACCTGGTGGGATGAGTCACATGATTGGAATGTAGGAATAGAGGGGTATAACCTTTATAGGAGAAACAGGCCAAACAGGAAAGGAGGAGGAATAGCATTATATCTCAGGGATATTTACACCAGCGAAGAGATCCATGACATCAAGTCACCATGTTGCAAGTTCAATTCCAGTGGGCTCCAAGGTTCACTCAGCCTTCCATCCTTTCGTAGGTCAGTAAAATGAGTACCCGGCTTGTGGGGGCAATTAGCTAACACACATTGAAAACTGCTTAATACAGTGTAGATGTGTAAATTTGCTATTGCTTAAAACAATTTGTAAGCCGCTTTGATAGCCTTGTGGCTGAAGAGCGGGGTATAAATAAATAAAAATAAAATAATAATAAATAATAAAGGGGAGGGAAACAACAGGGATGTTATTGTGGGACTCTACTACAGACCCCCAAATCAGACGGAGGAATTGGATGATGCCTTTCTAGAACAGATGAACACACATGCAGAAAGGAGAGATGTAGTAGTGATGGGTGACGGAGAAATGTGAGGTACTGCACTTAGGGCATAAAAATGAAATGCATAGATATGGGATGGGAGAGACCTGGCTGAACAAGACTACGTGCGAAAGGGATCTAGGAGTCCTAGTAGACCACAAGTTGAACATGAGTCAACAGTGTGATGCGGCAGCTAAAAAGGTCAATGCGATTTTGGGCTGCATCAATAGAAGTATAGTGTCTAGATCAAGGGAAGTAATAGTGCCGCTCTATTCTGCCTTGGTCAGACCTCACCTAGAATACTATGTCCAGTTCTGGGCACCACAATTCACAATTCACCACAACCCTTGTGCTGAACAGCAACATTTTGCAACTGAACCTAGACACCAAATGCGCAACTGAATGCACAACTAAATGTGCATTTGGATCAGTGTGGAATCCAAAACCGCCCTGGTGGCGCAGTGGTTAAATGCCAGTACTGCAAGTCACCACATTGCAAGTTCAACTCCAGCAGGCTCCAAGGTTCACTCAGCCTTCCATCCTTTCGTAGGTCGGTAAAATGAGTACCCAGCTTGTGGGGGCAATTAGCTAACACACATTGGAAACTATTTAATGCAGTATAGATGTGTAAACAGCTATTGCTTAAAACCAATCTGGAAGCCACTTTGATAGCCTTGTGGCTGAAGAGCAGGGTATAAATAAATAAATAAATAATAAAAATCTCCCTTATCCAGAATTCCAAAATCTGAAATATTCCAAAATCCAAAATTGTCCACATGAGTGGCTGAGATAGTGACACCTTTGCTTTCTAATGGTTCAGTGTATACAAACTTTGTTTCATGCACAAAATCATTAAAAATATTGTGTATAAAATTACCTTTAGGCTATGTATATAAGGTGTATATGAAACATAAATGAATTTTGTGTTTAGGCCTGGGTTCCATCTCCAAGATATTTCATTATGTAGATGCAAGGATTCCAAAATCCAAAATACCTCAGGTCCCAAACATTTAGGATAAGGGATACTCCACCTGTAATATTTTACAGAGAAGCTACATACTCAGAAGGGCAACAACACAGCCTTCAGCTATGCACATGCTCAAATGCGCATTTGATTGAGCTAAAATCAGGTATTCCACAAAGAGCAGCTGCCAAGAACTTAAAACAGTTCTAAACTCCTTTTTTTTTTTTTAAGGGATGGTGTAGGGGAATGCTCAACCTTATAAATCAAATCTGCAACACAGAAACTCAAAGGTGGTTCTGTGACACCTCCTGGAGAATACTGGTACCACAAACTGACACATAAAGATCTCATCTCTTCACAAAGAAATGTTTGAGATTACTGGAGCAAAATCTAATCTTTTCTCTGGTATTTTAATAGGAGGTCAAAGAATGTGTTTCCTGATTTAATCCAGACAAAATTCTGAATAAAGTCTCTGTTTGGAGAAATTAATCCCTATCACTTTTAGCTGTCTTGGTTTCTAACAAGCCAACGTGTGAAGCAGACTGGATAAAACCTGACAATGGAGTGCAGGTTTTCCTCAGTGACCCTTTCTCACATTGCTAAAGAACCTGCTGCAGCATCATCTGTGGAATCACTGTGTGGTGCTTGTCAGCAGCACACCAGGTTTGGCGGGGGGGGGGGGGTTGATGAATTTCTTCCGGGTTTTAGTCTGAACTTTAAAGTTCTACTTGATGTGCTGAATGTCATTTCTCCCCTCCCCCCAAAATTAGGTTCATCACCTTGAACAGCTCCTTTAACATTCAGACTAAAACTCAGAACAGATTTACCACAGCACTAAGGAAGCCACTAGCCACCACTAGGCACCACTGTCTGATGCAGAGGATTCTGGGCCAAGTTCTAGGGCATTGCGGCTCAAATTATCTGATGTGGGGAACCAGCATTTTTCCCCCAATGTGCCAGGGACCGGCAACATATTTGCATCCATTGACTACAATTGTTTCTTTCTTTCCTGGAAACTCTCCAAGGGCCACTGGTCGGCTCATGGACCAGCACCAGTACATGGGCCTCCACTTTGAGTAACATTGTTCTAGGGTGAACTCACAGAGTGTTAACTCTGAACAAAATGAGAGTTCACTGTAACTTAAGAGCTACTGCATCCCAACAGCTAATTTCCTTCCTAAGGCCCCTTTCACAATATATAATCATAGTGCTATGATTCCTCTTTTACTGCCATGGCAACATCCTATGGAATCCTGAGATTTGCAGTTTAGGGAGGGTGTATTTAGAATGCTCAGCCTGAGAGTTCTGGTGCCTCGTCAAAGTACAAATCCCAGGATTCCATGGGATGAACCCCTGCCTGTTGAAGTGTCAATTATAATGCTAGAATGATGTGGTGTGAAAGGGGTTCTAATTGACACATTGCAAGGGAAAGATGGGCAGTAAGAGGCACTGATGACAATTCACTGCTCATCCCAAGGAGCATTTAGCTGTGTTTTTCATTCTTCCCAGTCACCCCTATGATATTTATATAATTACAGAGCTTGGAAATGTTACTTTTGGGTCAACAACTGCCAGAATCTCCAGGGCTTGTGCCTGTTGCTGTTGTGGCTGTTAATTGCTGTTGTTAATTCGCCTTATGGCAACCCTATGACTGAGATACCTCCAAGTCACTCTTCATATCTTCCAAATTCAGGGCTGTGACTTCCTTGATTATCCACCCTGTAATGTTGTCTTCTTCTTACCCTATTGTCTTCTACCTTGCCAAGCATTATTGTTTCTTCGTGTCTTTCCACGATCTGTCCAAAGTATGACAACCCCAGTTTAGTCCTCTTGGCTTCTAGGGAGGGTTCAGATGTGATTCACTCTTGATCCCATGTATTTGTCTTTTTAGTAGTCTGTAGAATCATCCACTTCTGGGGCTTCTCTTTGCCTCCTTTCTGCCAATTCTAGCAAAGCTGGCTACATTGTCATCTACTCCAGTACTACTCAAAGGGGACCAATGCCAATCAGCAAGCTACTGGCTGCCAGTCCACAAGTTTTCACAAAAAGGAAACAGTTGCAGCCAAGGGGCCCAAATATGTTACCGGCCCCTGAAACACTGGGGTCAAAAATCTGCCATTCCCACACATCAGAGAGCTTTAAAAGTACTGATCTACTCCAAATCAAGAACACGTCTAGCATCCCTCTGCAACTCTAAACTGCAGAATGAAATACTGTACACTAACAGTCAAGCCTCCCCTCCCCAACCTTTTTGTCAAAACTCTGATAAGTTTCTTAGCAACCTAATTGTTCCACCACTTACGACTCCTCGAACGCTTTCATCAGCGCTGTCTACGCACAATCCTAAATATACACTGGACTGACTATGTGACGAATGTTGCTGTCCTTGAGCAAGCAGGGATCACCAGCATTGAGGCCATGATATTGAGAACACAGCTGCACTGGGCAGGGCACGTTTCTAGGATGGAGGACCATCGCCTCCCAAAAATACTACTCTACGGTGAACTCACCACGGGTCAGCGTAAGAGGGGCGCTCCAAAAAAACGATACAAGGACTCCCTGAAACAACATCTCAGGCTCGGCCAAATTGATCACCAACAATGGTCCGCCCTGGCCTCACATCGGGAGGCATGGAGACGCACTATCCAGAATGCTGCAGCCTTATTTGAGAACTCACGCCGAACAAGTCTTGAAGAGAAACGACAATGCAGAAAGAATCACAACCCAAAAACATCACCCAAGGAGACCTTCTGCTGTGCTTTCTGTAACCGGACTTGTCTATCTCGGATTGGTTTTTTTAGTCATCAGCACGCTTGCAGAAAGCGCGGGATGAGTCCTTCCTGAATCTTTGTTTGCGAAGAAAAGCCAGAGAGAGAGAGAATTGTTCCTAGAAACATAAGCTGGTATTCAGCATTTACAGATTCATACCCAAAGTTATGGTTCAGAACTGATTGGTGTTCACATTTCTCTCTCTCTGGCTTTTCTTCGCAAACAAAGATTCACATAGTCTTACTGTTAATCTATGTAAATGCCATTCCAGTCCACCTTAAGAACTAGCTGCTGGATCAGGTAAAGGAGGTCTAGCTAGTGATCAGGGTGCAAGGAGGAGGACGTTTCCACCACCCACTCCTGCCAGGGAGTGAGCCTGCATTCAGAATCACGACCCCTCTAACAAGCCTTGCTCCCAGGTGGGAGGAGGCGGAAATGTCAAATTCTATGTGCCCCAGTCATCAGGTGAATGGACCTCCTTCACCCAATCCAGCAGCTGCCTCTTAACGTGGATGCTGGGGGGGGGGGGAGGTCAAGTCAGGAGATGTTACTTAAGTTACATCTCCTTAACTAAGTAGTCCATCTAGGATCCCAGCACCTAACTGGAAAACCAGTGTGGTTTAGAGTTATAAAGGCAGATGTCACATAATCTTTGTAAAGTGGAATTGGTATATACTCATTCTACACTTTGTTAGTTTTGTAACCCAAATAGATGGCAGATACAAAGAATACACTCGGAACAATATAAAGAAAGAGCAAGAGAGCACAAGAGTCCAAAGTGGCAGCTGTAAACAGTGAGGGATATACAGGCTACAGATGGAGCATTTCCAGTATAAAGTTCTTTTCTTCTTGCTTGTGTCTTTGCATTTTCCAAAGGGATTTTGGAAGACAGAAAGTGTGGCAAAGGACAACCACAGCAAAGGTCCCACCTGTGCTATTTAATCCAGCCTGGTGAACATGCAAATACAAATTGTCTCTTCCTTGCCATTAAAACCAGACCCACCTCACTGACATCAAGAATTGCACCCATGTAAAATTCCTTGTTCGGTTTTCTGTTCTTTTCACTGGGCAGCCTGGCTTGCTTTGCAGGTACAAGCATTCCTATGGAATACAAGCAGAAGTGGAGTTAATAAACATATTTGTTTCATTACAACCTCTTTAAACATGTAAAAAAAACTTTATTAAAAAAAAACCAAACCCAACCAACTGTAAGCTGACCTTCAGCCAAAGTACACATTAATTATCCGGCTTAAGTCAGGCGGATGCTCAAGGAAAGGGGAGATAAAGTTACCCTCAGCTGGATACTTTGTAGTTAGCACAAATGTAATATAAAGCGTACCAGAGTTTGTCAAGTGTCTGTCTGGATTTTCAGTTTTCATTAGTGCTCTAATTAAAACCACATTTCTCGACTATATTACTTATAACAAGAAAGGAATGAGAAATGAGGTTGTCAAGGTCAGCCACTCGCTGATCTTTACGCTGAGGATCTGCAGGCCATGAGCTGGATTCTGGTGCAAGGCAGAGCAACTGGGGTGGAATGTCATGTTACAACTAAAGCTTTGTGGTCAAAAAGACAAACCTATGAGGTCACTTCCTTCTAATCACCAACAGAACATGTTTATCTGAATGGCATAGGTGAGAGACGGACATGGACAGGCTGATGACAGGGGGAAATGGCAGGCTTCCTGAACTCATGTCTTTTGACCCTTTAGGCTCAAGAAGGAGGGACAGACACAGCTTAATTTGGGCTGGATCTCACTAGGAGTTAGCCCTACAACTCATTTGGGATCAGCCCTGAAAGCTGGAAACAACAGGGCATTGTCATTGTGAGAGAAAAAGAGGGAGGTGTATGTTCTCCATAAGGGTGGAATTGGGTGTCTTTTGCAACACTCATGCTCTTAAAAACCTCATTTTTAAAATATACTACTATACAGGCATATAGGTTTGTACACCTATACACATGGAGGGAATAACAGGTGCTAGTCAAGGTGGCATAGTGGTTGGAATTTTGGACTACGACTCTGGAGACCAGGGTTCAAATCCATGCTTGGCCATGAAAACCCAGTGGGTGAGCTCAGGCAAGTCACACATTCTCAGCCTCAGAAAAACCTGTGATGGTTCGCCTTACTTGGAATGATAAGTTGGAAACAACTTGAAGTCACACGACAACAATAAGGCACTGCACTCAGCTTTGCAGATTTGTAGCAAAGTTATGTAAGCTCATAC
Source organism: Gambelia wislizenii (assembly GCA_030847615.1). Classification (NCBI taxonomy): domain Eukaryota; kingdom Metazoa; phylum Chordata; class Lepidosauria; order Squamata; family Crotaphytidae; genus Gambelia; species Gambelia wislizenii. Next base: position 492,749,762 of record JAUMIR010000001.1, on the reverse strand, counting down.
AGACAAAACTAAAAAATCAGGTTTATTAAGGATTGTCTCAGCCTTTCTGGTAGTAAACGCACCCCAAACAACCAGGCAAAAAATAACCTTGATTTTGCAAGGACAGTCCCAATTAATTCTCTGCCCTCCCAGCTGCTTTTAAAATGTCCCAGTTTCTTTCTCCTCCTCTCACCTCCTCCCTTTGTCTTCAGCTTACTTCAATTGCTACAAATGGAGTTCAAAGTGCAAAAGTAGTTTGTTCTCGACTCAGAAGGGGAGAGAGGAGAGGATGGGGCAGAGTCTTATCTTTTGCAATCGGCTCAGGCAAAAGCAAACTCCTACAGCCTCTCCTAGCTTATGTGTTCTTCCTCATTAATAATTTTTGCCATCTTGACCACACTCTGATGTTGCTTGGCCACACACGCCCTGGTTTTCATCTGAGAAATGTTGGAGGGTATGAGCAAAAACTATAAACAGAGGGCCAAGATTGCCCAAATCCTGTCCCTGCATCCTTGTTCTATTTTAATGTTTCAAGAGGATCAAACATAAGGCGCAACAGGACTTGGTGTATTTTTAATAGGTGCATCTGATGAAGTGGACTGGAGTCTATGAAGGCTGATACTAGAAAAGAAATCAGTTAATCTCAAGGATTCCTTTATATCTTTTTACACTGAAATAGACCAACGCAACTGTGACTTTGAATACTATTTTAAGAGATGTGTAGAATCTAGAATTTTGGCAGCTGCAAATTTTCATGAAAGGTATAGCAAGTTGCCTGTGATGACTTCCCTTCTTCCACACAAACTTTGAGTGGCAAGGACTGTGAGAGTGAGAAAGAATTTTGTAATGGATGAGATAGGTCTCAATGGGAGAGAATTCCATAATGAGGACAGTTTTCAGTAGAGAACAAGTCAATCATAGTCTGCCCTCCTTTCCAGATTAGGGTTTTTTTTTAAGGTAGCAGGTTTTGGGGTGAAAAATTATCCTCCTTTTTTTTACAAGGTGAACTAATGCAAAGCTGCTGATACGCATTTCTGCTTCTCATCTCCCTTCTATTTGCATCACTTTCATTATCGTCCCTCCTTTTCGAAAGCTATGCATTATTTTCCACAGATATTTATGTAAACAGCTGTGTAGATTTCAAGGCGATGGATCTTTCCTGCCTAGCTATAGATTCTATTGGGCGGTCTAGCATTGAGAGCATTCCAACTATTCAGAAACAGGGAAGACCAGGTACCAAGAAATTCCATGGTAGAGTTCATCAGCATCTCATTCTCAGGGATTGCCACCACTACTTTCTTGAGTTATAGGACTCCTTCTACCTTCAAGCACATCAAACACATAACCTGAGCATCAGAAAATGATCTGTTTGGATCTGCTGTTTGAGTATCAGGGTTACATTAGGAATGGGTTGAGCTTTTACTTGATTACAGGTGTATCCATGCTGCAAAATTATAGCATTGATTCCACTTTGACTATCATGGCTTCATCCTATAGAATCCTGGGATCGGTAGTCTGGTGAAGTGAGCAGCCACAATGGGCACCATCACATTAAATCGGACTGTGCCTGAGACTGGTAGCCAGCTGAGACCGGACATCGTCATCACTGACAGAGACCAGAAGAAGATCACCATTGTGGACATTACAATCCCCTTTGAGAATAGGAAAACAGCCATGAGGGAGGCCAGAGAGCGTAAACATCAAAAATATGCCCCTCTGGCTGATGCTCTGAGACAAAGGGGGTATGAGGTCTCTGTCCATGCGTTGCTTGTTGGGGCCCTGGGTGGCTGGGACCCTGCAAATGAACCAGTGCTGAGAGCTTGTGGGGTGGGAAGGCGCTATGCCAAACTTATGCGCAAACTAATGGTATCAGATACCATCAGATGGTCCCGAGACATTTACATCGAGCACATCTCGGGTCACCGCCAATACAAGGAGTCAGTTTCTGCCCTTGCAGAGAGGGGTTGAAAAGGAAAATAATTCTATGTAACCTACCTGTACTAGAAAGTACCTATACTGTATGGTATGCATTATCTGCTAGATATATAGATATATATGTTAGTGGTCACACTGTGATTTGTATGTAGAATATTATTGGTCTCCTCTTAGTATGTGCTTTTCCCTCTTTAAAGCTATTGTAATATTTTTGACTTATCCCAGGAATGAGATTTGCTCTGTATGTATTGATTATACTGCTTAGTACTCTACTGTAATGTTTCCCTGCAATTGCATTCGTTGGATTTACTATGTACTACTATGTTTTGTTCTGTCAAATTGTATGCTAAATATTCTCTCTGCTAGAAAACTCTAGTGCTGTAGGGCAGGGTAGTGGCCCAGAGCTCTCTGACAGACAGAATGCTAAGTTGCTTGCCAAACTACAAATCCCAGAATTCTATAGGATGGAGCTATGGACGTTAAAGTAGAATCAAACTGCTATAGTTGTGCAGTGTGGGTGCACCTTGCCTCTCATTTGTTTTGCTAGGATTGTGGGAGGGGATGCCTTACTCAAGCCTTTGTACCCTATCCAAGCCTTTGTGAGGGAATGAAAGAAAAGCAATTTCACAAACAGCAGCAAATGGAATCTGTGAAGGATTTTTCTCCCCTCAAAGAACATGTCAAGTGTCTGAAATAAGTTTTCTAACATCTCACCTGCTGAGTAACATACAAAGCCATCTGACCACTATAAAGAGGAATGGGCCAAGGTATTACTGCAGATATCCCTCCTTGATAAGAATCTTTGTTAATTAATCTGTTGTTTTCCAGTAGGCATTCCTTCCCCCCCACCCACAAGCCCTGTGATACTTCCCTATGGCTACAGGAAGAAACAATCTAAGATAGTAAAGAGATTTAAGATAAGAATGGGTCATGGTGACAGCAGGCCTGGCAGAGCCGGCCTGAGGGAATGAAGACACATACTTGTCAGGAGAAGTATAGCCATCCTTTGGGATTTGAGCTTCTGGAATCAAAGCTGACCTCACAGACAAGAGGGAAGGAAAACAAGATTGTGGCTTATGACAAGTGAAGTTGAAACCACCTGCCTTCTCTGAGCCTTCTTTGCAACACATCTTTTGTGTTGTTTTTTTTAATGATCTGTAATATGTGTGGAGGAGAGTATCATTTTTTAAGTCTTCCTGTTTTCTTAATACTATTCCCATCTCTTCTGTGAAAAAATTCTGGGCATAACCCAAGCACTTTCTCTGATGGATTATAATGAGATTTTTAAAGCAAGAATTTCTCTCGGGAGCATCCTATCTTCTTTCTTTCTGTCTCCCCCACTTCCACCTTCAGATTGGCTAATCAGAAGTAGTCTGACATCTTATTCATTTTTAAAAGTTTTGTATGAATTGGGTTATCATTTCCACAGTTCAAGTTCATTTTCAGGTGGGTCCATTTGAGTTCATGGTATATTATTTTCCAACTATCATGTCTAATCAAAATATCTGCATCACTCCACAACCAACAAAGAACAAAGCACACCAACTGCTCCACCGCAACTAAGATATCACATGTCAGGCTGCATCAGCTGGCACTGAGTCAATTGTGCCACAGAAGTCAGGAGACCACAAGGGTCATTCAGTCCAACCCCATTCTGCCTTGCACGAAGACACAATCAAAGCATTCCTGACAGATGCCCACCCAGCCTCTGCTTAAAAGCCTCCAAAGAAGGAGACTCCACCACACTCCCAGGCAGCACATTCCACTGTCAAACAGTTCTTGCCATCAGGAAATTCTTCCTAATGTTTAGGTGGAAAACATTTTCTGTAGTTTGAGTCCATTGCTCCATATCTTAGTCTCTGAAGCAGTAGAAAACAAGGTTGCTTTCTCTTCAATATGGCATCCTTTCAAATATTTAAGCACCGCTATCATGTCACCCTGCAAGGTTGTTGTGAAGGGGGGAAATGATAACCTCCATGTTCATTGCCTTGAGCTCTTTAACTGCTAGAGTCACCAATACTCTTCAGTAAAGATTTTGAGCAATCTTGTGTACATAAGGGTCCTAAGCCAATGACAACTACATGTAACAAGATTACATGTAACTACAGTTGTCCCACCATATTCGCTGGGGTTTGGTTCCAGGACCCCCCATGGATACGAAAATCTGTGAATACTCAGGTCCCATTATATGCAATGGCATAGCAAAATGGTGTGCCTCATATAAGATGGCAAAATCAAGATTTGCTTTTTGGATTATTATTTTTTTAAAGAATAATTTCAAGCCATGAATACTTAAATCCATGGATACCAAATCCATGGATACGGAGGGACAACTGTAGTAATGAATGAGTAGCCATTCTCTGTGACCTGGGAAAGAGGGTGGAGATTTTCTTTCCTTACTCTTTGTCACTAGAGAAATGGGAAGATTCCCATCCACACTGCACACTATGGTTGGGAATCACACACATTGTATGTACAAAGTGATAGGGCAGTATGATAGCACCAATGCTATTTCAGGAGGTGATCCAGCACTGAGACTGCTTAAGCTAATTTAACTGCTTGTCACAGTCAACCTATTAATGGATCTGTATGTGTAGCACTCTTCCATAGGATTACCTTACCATGATGGTAGGATTGTGTGTTCCTATGAGACAACAAGTGGTGCTGGAGGAGAGATCTGTGGATATCACAGACTGCCAGAATGATCAATAAATGAGTCCTAGAGCAAATCAAGCCTGAATTCTCACTAGAAGCCAAGATGACAACATGGTACTTTGGACGCATCATGAGGTGACATGACTCATTAGATAAAGTCAATAATGCTTGGGAAAGTAAGCGGCAGTAAGAAAAGAGGAAGACCACATTATAGGTGGATAGACTCAGTCAAGGAAGCTATGGTCCTGAGTTTGCAAGACCTGAGCAGGGCTGTTAATAACAGAGTTTCTTGAAGGACTCTCATTCATAAGATTACCATAAAATAACCAACTTGATGGCCATTAACAACACTTGGAGCAACACCCCAACAAAGCCTGTGAATGTTTTATACTATTTTCAACACTTTTTTTCTTCTGTAAGTGTATAACATTATACTAGCAAAAAAAATGAATAAAGTAATAAAATGTTTTTAAAACCGTGATTTAAAAGGAACTTACATTTATAAAGCAAGGGGGCCCTCTACCGTTGAGGGAGTGTTACAGCAATGTCCTTCATTTTCTTCGCTTTAATTAATAAAGGGAAGAAAATCATAGAATCATAGAATTGTAGAGTTGGAAGAGACCACAAGGGCCATCCAGTCCAACCCCCTGCCACGCAGGAAATCACGATCAAAACATCTCTGACAGAAGGCCATCCAGCCTCTGTTTAAAGACCTCCAAGGAAGGAGACCCCACCACGCTCCGAGGGAGTGTGTTCCACTGCCGAACAGCTCTTACTGTCAGAAAGTTCCTCCTAATGTGGAGGTGGAAAGAACTCTCAAAGCCATAACAACCTAGAATTACAGTCGGCCCTCTGTATCCATGGATTTGACATCCACAATTCTGCCATCCACAGTTTGAAAATGTTTTTAAAAATACATTCCAAGAATAAAAACCTTGATTTTGCCATTTTATATAAGGGATATTCTTTTACTACACCAGCCTGCACCACAGGACAAACACCATCATCCCCACATTGCCGTTGACAAATCTGTGCTTAAGTCCGTTCAGCAGTTCACCTACCCGGGAAGCATCATCTCCTCAGATGCCAAGCTTGACAAAGAGATCGATCACAGATTAGCAAAGGAACATAGCACATTTGGAAGACTTTACAAGAGTCTGGAGTAACAAACACCTGAAGCAAAGCACAAAAATCGGTGTGTATAGAGCCATTGTACTGTCTATTCTCCTTTATGGGTCTGAAACATGGATCACCTATCGCCACCACTTACGACTCCTCAAACGCTTTCATCAGCGCTGTCTACGCACAATCCTAAATATACACTGGACTGACTATGTGACGAATGTTGCTGTCTTTGAGCAAGCAGGGATCACCAGCATTGAGGCCATGATATTGAGAACACAGCTGAGCTGGGCAGGGCACATTTCTAGGATGGAGGACCATCACCTCCCAAAAATACTACTCTATGGTGAACTCACCACGGGTCAGCGTAAGAGGGGCGCTCCAAAAAAGCGATACAATGATTCCCTGAAACAACATCTCAGGCTTGGCCAAATTGATCACCAACAATGGTCCGCCCTGGCCTCACATCGGGAGGCACAAAGACATACTATCCACAAAGCTGCAACCTTATTTGAAAGCTCACGCCGAACAAGTCTTGAAGAGAAACAACAACGCAGAAAGAATCACAACCCGGAAACATCACCTAAGGAGACCTTCTGCTGTGCTTTCTGCAACTGGACTTGTTTATCTTGGATTGGTTTTTTTAGTCATCAGCGCGCTTGCAGAAAGCGCGGGATGAGTCCTTCCTGAATCTTTGTTTGCGAAGAAAAGCCACAGAGAGAGAGAGAGTATATAATAGGACTTGAGCATCCATGGATTTTGGTATCCATGGGGATTTGGAACCAAACCCCAGCAGATACCAAAGGCCCACTGTAATAAAATTTCTCATTTTAGGTTCTCTGTGTTAGTAGGGGATCTAGGATTGTCTGGTTTAAGGCTGGAAGAAGACATTTTGCTGGTTGAGGTGTTATACCATTTTATGTTTGGGAACAGACTAGATTTGCAGTTGCACACCCTCAATATTTCACAGATGAAAATGGGGACACATGTAGCCAAGCAACATTAAAGTGTGGTCAAGAAGGCAAAAGTTATTGATGAGGAAGAACACACAAGCTAGGAGAAGCTGCAGCAGTTTGCTTTTGTCTCAGCCTATTGGAATACACAAGATACAATCAGTCCTCCATATCCACAGATTCTGCATCCACAGAGTCAATCAACCATGGCTCAAAAACATTTTTTTAAAAAATTCCCATAAGCAAGCCTTGCTGTTTGCCATTTTATACCATTTTACTATGTCATTATATCATGGGATTTGAGCATCCACCAATGTTGGTATACACAGGGGGTCCTGGAACCAAATCCCAGTGGATACAGAGAGCACACTATACTGCTCTTTTCCTTCTTGAGTTCCTCTTCCTCCTGCTGAGTGAATTGAGTGCAAACTACTTTTGTAACTTTGGACTCAGTTTGCAGCAATTGAAGTAAGCTGAGGAGAAAGGGGTAAAGTGGGAGGAGAATAGAGAAACTGGGACATCTTAAAAGTAGCTTGAAAAGTGGGACAACAGAGGGTTAATCAGGACTATCCCCATCAGGACCCTCATCATCACAGAAGGTATACAGTTGAATCAACACTGGTGGTATGCTGCTCAAGATAGAATCTTTCAGTCCACCTGAGGATAGCAATTTACGGTAGTTTTAGGGAAGGGGTATGGCATAGGTAGTTCTGCTCTCTGACACTTCACCTCTGCTCCCAGCTTCTGGCATCTGTCGCCTGAAGGAGTCATATCACTCTATCTGTTAGTAGTCTGGCCCTGGTGTGCTTACAAAGTATTCCGCAATATCAATAGATCCTGCAGTTGTAAGCACAGTACAGTTGTCCCTCCATATCCACGGATTTAAGTGTTCACAGCTTTAAAATATTCTTTAAAAAATAATAATCCAAAAAGCAAACCTTGATTTTGTCACCTTATATAAGGGACACCATTTTGCTATGCCATGGCATATAATGGAACTTGAGTATTCACGGATTTTGGTATCCACAGGGGGTCCTGGAACCAAACCCCAGCAAATATGAAGGGACAACTGTACTTACATTTTGGGTGGATGAGTAGACAGATAAATGATACACCGGCAGATAGATGTTATTTTTAGTACTGCTGTAGTATTTACATACAATGTTGCAATGCTCTTCAAGATGTATAGGGGCGCAGGCACTCCCGGCCGGGTACTCAGTTAGTGAGCAGGTAAGGAAAAGTGGGCGGGGGGGCGGAGTGGCTCTGGTTCATAAAAACAATCTAACCTTGACCAGGAAGCCTATCCGGAACACAGTCCACATCGAGTGTATGTACCTAAGCCTGAGGTCCAGGGATAGCTTAGGGATTCTGTTAGTGTACCGGCCACCCCGTTGTCTAACAGACTCCCTAACCGAGCTAACACAATTGGTCTCAGAGTTGCTGCTGGAGTCGCCCAGACTTTTAGTTCTTGGCGACTTCAACATCCCACTTGAGACCAGCTTGCTAAATCTAACTGGCGCAGCTCGGGAGTTCATGGAATCCATGACAAACATGGGCCTATCCCAATTGGTTGTCGGGCCTACTCACTGTGCAGGTCATACCCTCGATGCGGCCTTTAGTACGGAACAGGAATATCCGTGGGCGGAGGTTATTAAAACCTCTGCATTGTCATGGACGGATCATTTCCTGGTCAAGATGGAGCTAAGAGCCACTGTCTGCCCCACCGGGGGTGGTGGACCTATTAGAATGGTCCGCCCTCGAAGGCTAATGGAGCCAATTGGATTCCAGAAAGCCTTGGAGGGTTTAATGGTTGGTAACGCCGGTGATTCTGTTGAAGCTTTGGTTAATATTTGGAACACCGACCTCACCAAGGCTAGTGACACAATCGCTCCCAAACGTCCTTTCCAGCCTGCTCCTAACTGTAAGCCCTGGTATTCAGAGGAGCTTAGGAAGATGAAGCGGGCTGGACAATGACTAGAGCGCACCTGGCGGAAGACTCGACTCTTATCCGACAAGACTCATCATAGGAATTTCCTTGATTCTTATCGAGAGGTGATACGTGCAGCGCAGAAGTCTTTCTCCTCTGCACGTATTGCCTCTGCAGAGTCCCGTCCAGCAGAACTGTTTAGGGTGGGGGGGGAGCTGACGCAGATTCCACCTGCGCAGAACCCCTTACTTAACCCGACAACGGCCTGCTGTGATGCGTTTAACATCCACTTTGCAGATAAAATCTCTCGGATAAGAGCCGACTTAGATGCCAGTGTTATGACAGAATCTATAGATGAGGTGTCCAGCAACTCCGTTGATGAAATTTTATTGGATCAGCTTCAATCTGTGAGTACCGATGACGTGGACAAACTCCTTGGTAGAGTGAGAAAGACGACCTGTCCCCTCGATCCCTGTCCATCTTGGCTGGCCACCCAAGGGGGAGACGCATCGAGAGTACTCCTTAGGGATATTATCAATGCGTCTTTCAGGGAGGGGTCCGTTCCACCCTGTCTGAAGGAAGCGGCGGTTAAACCGCTCCTGAAAAAGCCTTCCCTGGACCCCTTGGACAGGAACAACTATAGACCAGTCTCCTTGCTGCCTTTTCTAAGCAAGGTGATTGAGAGGGCGGTCGCTTCCCAACTCCAAGCTGTCTTGGATGAAACCGATTATCTAGATCCATTTCAAACTGGCTTTAGGACGGGATATGGAATGGAGACTGCCATGGTTGCTCTGGCTGATGACCTCCGCTTGGGTATCGACAGGGGTAGTGTGACCCTGTTGGTGCTCTTGGACCTCTCAGCGGCCTTTGACACAATAGATCATTCCATCCTCCTGGATCGCCTGAGGGGGTTAGGAATTGGAGGCACTGCTTTGCAGTGGTTCCGTTCCTTCCTCTCGGGCAGATCCCAGAGGGTGAGGCTCGGGGACAGCTGCTCTACCAGAATAGAGCTTAACTGTGGCGTTCCTCAGGGTGCCATCCTGTCCCCGATGCTATTTAACATCTATATGAAGCCGCTGGGAGAGATCATTCGGAGGCATGGAGTGTGTTGTCATCAGTATGCTGATGACACCCAGATATACTTCTCCATGTCTCGGTCATCAGCTTCGACTTCAGATGGCATCTCTCCTCTCAATGATTGTCTTAAAGCAGTAATGGACTGGATGAGGAAAAACAAATTGAGACTGAATCCAGACAAAACGGAGGTACTAACAGTTACAGGCCCGAAACCAGGTCTGGGAATACAACTTCCAGTCCTGGATGGAACTACACTCTCCTCCAAGGACTGTGTTCGCAGTCTGGAGGTGCTCCTGGACCCGGCGCTCCAGATGTCTAATCAGGTAAATGCAACGGTCAGGAGTGCCTGTTATCAACTTCGGCTGATACGCCAGCTGCGCCCTTGCCTGGAAACTAGGGACCTTGAAACTGTGGTACATGCACTGGTAACCTCCCGTCTGGATTTCTGTAATGCGCTCTACATGGAGCTACCCTTGTGCTTAACTCGGAAACTTCAACTAGTTCAGAACATGGCAGCCAGGTTGATTTCTGGTGTTTCCAGAAAAGAGCATATAACACCTGTGCTAAAAGCTCTCCACTGGCTGCCTATTCGTTTCCGGGCACAGTACAAGGTGTTGGTTATAACCTTTAAAGCCCTGCATGGTTTGGGTCCAACTTATCTCCGGGACCGCCTCCTTCCGTACGACCCTCCCCGCGCACTTCGGTCCTCTGGGAGGAATCTGTTACAGCCTATGAAAACAAGGCTGTCGGTGACGTCCCAGAGGGCCTTCTCCGCTGCTGCTCCCAGATTATGGAATGGCCTGCCGGACGAGATCCATCTTATTAACACCTTAGACAGCTTTAAAAAAGCTGTCAAGATGGATCTTTTCCGGCAGGCCTTTCCTGAATAACTATCCCGGCCCAAGATTCGGCTGTCCTCCCTGAGCTGTAATCAGGTTTAAAAAAAAAACAAAACTATTGTATGTTTTAATATTTTTCTAATTTATATATTCTTTAATTTACTGTATGTTTTTAATCTTTTATAGTTTAATATTATTTTAAGGGGGGGTGGGCTAGGGTACTGGGACTATGGAGTTTTTATATTGTAAGCCGCCCCGATTGCGTTGCAGAGGGGCAGGATAGAAATAAAATTTTATTATTATTATTATTATTAAGAATAACTGATACTTAGTCTGCAATCCTATATTATGTTACCTAGGAGTAATCCCTGCTGAAGTCAATGGGATTTACTTCTGAGTAGACATGCAGAGGGTTGTGCTTGTAATTTAAATACTTATATCAGCCTGTCTGGAAATAAATATGCATCTAAGATTTGTTCACTCACCCTGTGCTTTTCAGACACATATTTTTCCTCTTCATTGGTTATGTTCTCTTGTACCAAATGCACAATGCTCAAACCTGCAATCTTAAAGAACAAAATCCATCAGACCATTAATTTAATGTGATATATATATATATATATATATATATATATATATAGTGCCTTTCTGAAGACATGGCTTGTCTAGACAGGCAAAATATCCCATCTTGCCCCCATCTCACAGCCTTGCGGTCCTGATGACGCAGGGCATTTGCCCTGTTCTGCCCCCTGGCAGTCCTCATCACCCCCAGGGAAGATATAGGGCTGAAATGGGGGGGGCGGTGGGGTAGGGCCCAATAGAACATTTTCTTTAAAATACCCACTGGCGTAATAAAATACGCTATTACCACTGGCAAAAAAATGAATCCAGCCCTGCATGTCCACAGGATCCCATCCCTGCAGGCCAGCCCTCACTGCTGCTGCTGCTGCCACCAGTCTTTCTGGCTCTCCCAGAACACAGGAAGGCCACAGTATGTGGCCAAAGCTGGTCACATGCAGGGGCCCTTGTCCACATGTTGTGGGGCCCGTTCCTTCCTTCTGAGTCAGCAAAGAAAATGGTGATGGCTGCAGCAATGGACTGGCATCCCTGTCAGGACTTCCTCCTGTTCTGTGGAGGAAACAGAGGAACAATGGGCCAGAGCCACAGCAGGGATACACCAGCTGGGAGCTAGCATATCCTGGCTTGTGTAGATGAGCCCTTGGAAATCATGTTTCCAGTGCACTAACATGCACAAGGCATTCACAGGGATTCTGTTCCTGCCTGTCCTCATGATGGAAGCCATAGTGAGAATTTTTCTTTGGTGTATCTGTGTATAAAACATGCATGAGTTTTGAAGAAGAGATTAATCTTGTTAAGCCTTGTTTTATTCTACTTAGGGCTGCCAGAGTGAAAACTAGGGAGGTCTCCTGCTCCTTTAATGGTTTTGTAGAAGAGCAAATTTCAGCAAGTGTTGCTGGTTATCTGGTTGCATGACCAGCAACACCTGCTGAAAAATCCTCTTGTTTCAGGGGATGAATATAATACAATGATATGGATATGTATATACTTGGTGAAAGAACAAAGATATATTAAATATAAAATGTATTTACATAAAATGTATGTAATTATATATTTATATACAAATAAGAGTGTCATATAAATTGAAATTAGTAGGGGTGTGAAAAGAAAGCTAAATATAAAAGATGATCCAAATTGAGATGTAAATTATAGGAAGTCTTTTTAAAACGGTTGAACGGGAAGAAGGAAGAGGGAAAATAAGTACAGATGTATAGATGTAAGAAAGAAAAAGAGGTGATGGAAATTGTATGTTGAAGACAGTTTGTGTAAGTTGAGAAGAGGGTAGGTGGGGGAAGAAAAAATGGGGTAGTAAGTAGGGAGGATGAATGGTGGAGTTGAATAAGGAAAATGAAAGAGAAGAGAAGAGAAGAGAAGAAAAAGAGAAAAAGAATGATAGCCAACAATTATGGAAATATATACATTAGTTCTTGGAATTATTAAATATCTATGTATATATGTATGTATGTGAAATTAAATCTACTAAATAAAAATATTTTAAAATCCTCTTCTTTCTTTTTGTTAACTGTCCTCAAGTCAACTTAGACTTATGGTGACACTATGAATAAGGGGTATAGTGTCTTGAGTGTTGAACTACAACTTGGAGACCAGGGTTCAAATACCCACTCAGCTATGAAAACCTACTGAGTCACTTTGGGCAAGTCACACACTCTCACCCTCAGAAAAACCCGTGATAGGGTTGCCTTAGTCTCACTATAAGTCGGAAATGACTTGAAGGCACACAACAAACAACAAGAATTAATGAGAGCCCTCGAAGTCACCCTGTGATCAACAGCCCTACCAGACTTCCAAACTGAGGGCAGCCATGGCTTCCTTGATGCAGTCTATCCACCTGTAATGTGTGTTTCCTCTTAGAATCATAGAATCATAGAGCTGGAAGAGACCACAAGGGCCATCCAGTCCAAACCCCTGCCATGCAGGAATACACAATCAAAGCATTCCCGACAGATGGCCATCCAGCCTCTGCTTAAAAACCTCCAAAGAAGGAGACTCCACCACACTCCGAGGCAGTGTATTCCACTGTTCAACAGCTCCTAATGTCAGGAAGTTCTTCCTAATGTTTAGGTGGACCCTCTTTTCCTGTAGTTTGAATCCATCGCTCTGTGTCCTTGTTTCTGGAGCAGCAGAAAACAAGCTCACTCCATCCTCAGTATGACATCCCTTCAAATATTTAAACATGGCTATCATATCACCTATCAACCTTCTCTTCTCCAGACTAAACATGCCCAGCTCCCTAAGCCTCTCCTCATAGAGTAGGGCTTCCATACGTCCTACCATTTCAGTCACCCTCCTCTGAACAGGTTCCACCTTCTCAATATCCTTCCTGAATTGTGGTGCCCCGAGCTGGACACAGTATTCCAGGTGAGGTCTGACCAAAGCAGAATAGAGTGGCACTATTACTTCCCTTGATCTAGACTCCTATTAATGCAGCCTAGAATTGCATTGGCTTTTTTAGCTGCTGCATCACACTGCTGGCTCATGTTCCGCTTGTGGTCCACTAAGACTCCTAGATCCCTTTTGCATGTACTGCCATCAAGCCAGGTGTCACCCATCCTATATCTGTGCATTTCATTTTTACTGCCCAAGTGTAGTATCCTACATTTCTCCATGTTGAAATTCATTTTGTTAGTTTTGGCCCAGCTTTCTAATCTGTTCAGGTCATTTTGGATTCTGATCCTGTCCTCTTTTCCTACTGCATTCTACCTTGCCAAGCATTACTGTCCTTTCTTTTTGAGTCATGTCTTCTCATGGTACGTATATCCAAAGTACAACAGCCTCAGGGCTTGTCTATACCGGGGGGGGGGATGTGGATTGCTGCAGGGTAACGCCAACTCGCAGCAGCTTTTACTTGCCTTATTAGTTTATTTGCAAGATCACAGGCATGCAAAGCAAACCATGTTCAGTGTCCCCATGGGCATGCCTGTGAATCAAAATGGCAGGCGTGAGCAAATCGTTTGTGATTTTATTTTCCCCAGGTTGCCCCTGCCAAACATTTTTTTAAACTAAATACAAGGTGCAGAAGAGCAACCTTTCACTTTAGCAAGTGCACAAATAAAGAAAAAGGCTGTTTTCTCATCGTAGCGCACGATCACTACAGGGAAAATCCAAAATGGTGGTTCAGGACACTTGCCTTGCCAATCATCTGCCAACTTACATTCGTTTTGGGAAAGTGAATCATAGAATCATAGAGTTGGAAGAGACCACAAGGGCCATCTAGCCCAACCCCATTCTGCCTTACAGGAACACGCAATCAAAGCACTCCCAACAGATGACCGTCCAGCCCTTGTTTTAAAATTTCCAAAGGAGACTTCACAACACTCCCAGGAAGCAGTGCATTCCACTGCCAAACAGCTCTTACTGTGAGGAAGTTCTTCCTAATGCTTAGGTGAAATCTCTTTTCCTGGAGTTTGAGTCTATTGCTCCATGTCCTAGTCTCTGAACAGCAGAAAACAAACTTGCTCCATCCTCAGTATGACATCCTTTCAAATATTTAGACATGGCTATCATGTCCCCTCTTAACCTTCTCTTCTCCAGATTAAACATGCCCAGCTCCCTAAGCCGCTCCTCATAGGGCATGGCTTCCAGACCTCCTACCATTTTGGTTGCCCTCCTCTGGACACGTTCCAGCTTGTCCATATTCTTCCTGAATTGTGGTGCCCAGAACTGGACACAGTATTCAAGGTGAGTTCTGACCAAAGCAGAATCAATTTGGTCACTTGTCCCAATGAACAGAAATGCACATTCCCCTTGCTGCCGTGAATGCTTTTCCCACAGAGAATATAGCATTTTTTGGCTCCCTCCTTCTCTCTGGCTTTTCTTCGCAAACGAAGATTCAGGAAGGACTCATCCCGCGCCTTCTGCAAGCGCGCTGATGACTAAAAAGGCCAATCCGAGATAAACAAGTCCGGTTGCAAAAAGTGCAGCAGAAGGTCTCCTTGGGTGATGTTTTTGGGTTGTGATTCTTTCTGCGTTGTCGTTTCTCTTCAAGACTTGTTCGTCGTGAGTTCTCAAATAAGGCTGCAGCATTGTGGATAGTGCGTCTCCATGCCTCCCGATGTGAGGCCAGGGCGGACCACCGTTGGTGATCAATCTGGCCAAGCCTGAGATGTTGTTTCAGGGAGTCCTTGTATCGCTTTTTTGGAGCGCCCCTCCCACGCTGACCCGTGGCGAGTTCACCGTAGAGTAGTATTTTTGGGAGGCGATGGTCCTCCATCCTAGAAACGTGCCCTGCCCGGAAGCATCATCTCCTCAGATGCCAAGATTGACAAAGAGATCGATCACAGATTAGCAAAGGCATATAGTGCATTTGGAAGACTTCACAAAAGAGTCTGGAGCAATAAACACCTGAGGCAAAGCACAAAAATCAGTGTGTATAGAGCCATCGTACTGTCTATCCTCCTTTATGGATCTGAAACATGGGTTACCTATCGCCACCACCTACGACTCCTCGAGCGCTTTCATCAGCGCTGTCTACGCACAATCCTCCCTCCTTCACCATATGGTGAATTGATACAAGATCCCATTGGGACAAAAGATCTTCTCCTCGCATTCTGTGAGGAGTGTTTTCGCTGTTTAGACAACTCATCAGTCATCTTGGCTTCTAAAGAGAGTTCAGGTTTGTACACAACCATTAGAGGTACAGGCCTCGCCTCCAGTTTTCAGCCTGACAACCCTAATTCTACTAGTGGTTTTAATTAACTAATTGGCAACAGGATACTTGTCTTAGACACATTTGCTCTGTGAAGATTTTCTTTGGGATTTGTTTTGTTTTTTCTGGGCTGTGAGGCCCTGTTCTGGAATAGTTTCTTTTTGACGTTTCGCATGCATCTGTGGCTGGCATCTTCAGAGAATGGTTGGGTAGGACTGTGTGTGGAGTTTATATGCTGTGAACCCCTGTTGGGGAGTATATGTAAATTTGTGTAATTGAATGGTTAGTTTCTGGGTATAGAAATGCAAGGCTCCTTAGCATCTGTTTGTGTAGGAAGGTAATGAGTCTAAAAATAAAATTCCAGGATCTAGTCCTTTCAAAAACAAGAATTATTTCCTTTAAAAAGAGTTAAAATCATTCATTCACTTTTGACTTCATGTTCATGCAAAGTGCGCTTAGGAATGCAGACTTGTAAGCTCAATTATCATTTAAAAGAAAAGTGTATTCAGAGGTCTGGGATCCCCCAGTTAAATTAGACTCATTACAAAACAAAGAAGTCAGTTTAAAATGCAAATCAAAGTTTACTGAAGGTATATCAATCTCAATCTACATACTAAAACAAACTTAAAAAGAGGTCCCTAACTAAAGGTATTAAGAAAACTCACCAGCCTACAATGGTAGAAGGCTGCATGGTGAAACATCATAGCATTGTTACAGATGGCTTAAGATGGCAAATATAGCTTAAGATGGCTAAGATGGCTCCAGCCTCATGGAGACTCAAACTTAAAAGAGAACTTACACAGAGTAATAAAATTCAAATTAGGTCATGTGTTGAATGACCCAGCACTCCAGTTGGCTGGAACTGCCCAGTGAAATAAGAGAAAGGGAACTTGGGATAAACAAAGGCATGCAGGGAAAAACCCTGGACTTATCTTAGGATGTGAATGAGGTACACAAGATTGCTTTTACATTACAATGATTATTTCCCCACATACTACAGTTTGGCTACTGGTTGGTTGATGGGCCATTATCTCCTGGAAATCCCCTTGTCCCTGGGTGGAATTCCTTTGTGAGTGTTAGGTTTTTATTCTATTGTTTTTCAAAACCGGGAGCCAGATTTTGTTTACTTTTAGGGTTTCTTCTTCCCTGTTGAAGTTGTCCAGGTGTTTGTGGATTTCAATAGCTTCTCTGTGCATTCTGACATGATAGTTGTTGGCCTCGTCCAGAATTTCGGTGTTTTTAAATAACATTTTGTGTCCAGGTTCATTTATAACATGTTCTGCTACTGCTGATTTTTCTGGCTGGCCCAGTCTGCAGTTTCTCTCATATTCCTTGATTTTTCCAGCAATAGAGAGCAGTGTTATACCTCGATAATTTGAGCAATCAGATTTTGCTCTTTTTTTCTTGTACAGGGTGATGATGACTGCATCTCAGAGATCTGATGGCAGTTCCCCTTTTTCCCAGCAATTCACAAGGAGTTCATGGGATTTATCCTGAAGTACATGATCTCCATGTTTCCAAACTTCAGGTGGGATACCATCAATCCCAGCTGTCTTGCCATTTTTCATCTGCTGTATGGCCTTAAGGGTCTCTTCCAAAGTGGGAGCTATGTCCAATTCATTTTTCACCAGTTTTTGTATCATATGTTGGCTAGCTGAGCCGTGGACTACTCGGTTGACACTAAAAAGACTTTGAAACTGTTCAGCCCATCGATTCAGGATGGAGGCTTTATCAGTAATTAGTATTTGACCATCTGTACTGTATAAGGAGCTTTGGACCTGATAAGTAGGTCCAAACACTGCTTTAAGAGCTTCGTAAAATCCTCTAAAATCACCCGGATCTGCACAGCATTGTGTCTTTTCTGCTATATTGATCCACCACTTGTTCTGCATGTCTCGGAGTTTTTGTTGAAGTTTACTACATGTGAGGTGGAAAGCTGCTTTTCTTACATGGCAAGTTGGCTGGGCGAGGTAAGCCTGGTGAGCAGTTCTCATCTTTGCCAACAGCTCCTGGATCTCTTGGTTGTTTTCATCAAACCAGTCTTGATTTTTCTCATGGGAGAACCCGAGGGATTCTTCCGCAGACTGGAGGATACTTTTTTTGATATGTTGCCAAAGCACTGTGGGAGAAGGATCTGTAGGATGGTCTTCAAGTTTTGTTTGCAGATTTGCCTGGAAGTTTTCTCTCATGGTTGCTTGTAGAATATTGTTGACTTGGAGTCTCCTCTTTAGGATGCCACCCCTCTTAGGTTTGAGCTTAAGATGAAGATTTAATTTACATCTTACGAGGTGATGATCTGTTTGGCATTCTGCACTGGGCATCACTAAGGTATGATGGACATCGCGAATGGCAGACTAGAACATAGTCAATGAGGTGCCAGTGTTTGGATCGGGGATGCATCCAGGTTGTCTTCAAACTATCTTTCTGCTGAAAGATAGTGCTTGAATAGTCAGCTGTTGTTCTGCACAGAACTCTAGCAAGAGGAGTCCGTTATCGTTGCAATTTCCAACACCATGCTTGCCTAAAACACCTTTCCAGGCTTCGGAGTTCTTTCCTACTCTGGCATTGAAGTCACCAAGGATAATAATCTTATCTTCTACAGGGACTTTTTGTATCAGTTGGCGTAGGTCTGTGTAGAATTTGTCTTTCTCAACAGGGTCGGCTTGCATAGTTGGGGCATATATACTGAAGAGAACAACATGTGCGAGGCGTAAGGAAATAATGCGATCAGAGTGTCCTGTTGGCAAGGTTTAGAGTTTGGAGGCAATGGAGTTTTTAATCATAAAGCCTACTCCTGAAAGATGTTTTTCAGTTTTAGGTTTGCCAGACCAGTAAACTGTGTAGCCGGCGCCATGTTCTTTAAGGCTGCCTTCCTCATGGAGATGAACTTCACTAAGAGCAGCGATGTCAATATTAAGTTGTGATAGTTCATGGGCTATTAGAGTAGAACAATGCTCAGGCTGTCCACTATCTGCAGCGTCTTGCATGGTTCTGATGTTCCAGCATGCAAGCATCAGTTTATTTACACCTTTGGAGGCCGGTGTGTGCCTTTGTTTCTTTGCCTTTGTTTGACCGCATCAGAAGATGCCCGTTGGCCACAGCTAGCCAACCAGGTGGATGGGGATGAGCTTCCATTAGGCCACCTTTTCTAGGCCCCTCTCCATATGGAGCAAGCAGTGGTCTCCTTTAAAAAGGCTGCTTGGTCGTTCAGGATGCTGCCGAACAAGACTGTCATCTCCCAGATCAGCCTCAAGCGACCAAAGTCCTGAACAGCCTGCATACAGAGTTGGGTCAGCGGCTTCCAGTGCATCTTTACACCTGCCGTTTCGTGCAGGTGTAATATATTAAATATATATTAAAATATACATCTTTGCAATAAAAGAAAGCTTTAATGAACTATGTTTTCCCCACAGACATAGATTTCATACACCTTTCATAGATTTATAATGCTATGATTCCACTTTAATGAGCCGGTGTGGTGTAGTGGTTTGGGTGTTGGACGATGACTCTGGAGACCAGGGTTCAAATTCCTGCTTAGCCATGGAAACCCATTAGGTGACCTTGGGCAAGTCACACTCTTTCAGCCTCAGAGGAAGGCAAAGACAAACCCAGCTTGAGCAAATTTTGCCAAGAAAACCTCGGGATAGGTTTCCCAGTCCATCAACAGTGGGTTGAACAGAGACAATGGTTTCCTAGCAAACTATACATATTATAGCACTAGTTAAAACCCCAGGCTTAGGGTTGTAAAAACGACTTGAAGGCACACAAGAACAGCAGCATCCTATGAAATCCTGGTATTTCCAGTCTAGCAAGGGGCATTTAGAATTCTCAGCCAGGGAGTTCTAGTGCGTCCCCAAACGACAAGCCCCAGGATTCCATAGGATGCAGCCATGGCAGTTAATGTGGAATCATAGTGGTATAACTGCAGAATGTGAAAGAGCCCCAAATTCCCAGACAGTGATGTTTTCCTCATCTTCCTTTCCTTTATACATACAACTGCTTGGAAAGTAAGTAAACCCCAGCCAGTTCAATGGAATGGTGTGTCTGTAGAATTTAAAAACATAGCCCTGTTTGTCTGGATTAGTATGCAAATGGATCTTGTAGCACCTTTGAGACTAAAAGAGAGAAATAAAATGGTAACGTAAACTCTTTTGGACGTATCTACGTCATCAAGTGTGTGTGTGTGGTTTCAAGTTGCATATCAATTTATGGCGACCCCATGAAATTTTATAGAGTCTTCTTAGACAGTGAATACTCAAGAGGTGGTAATAAATTGCCTCAGACTACGAAGATAAAACCTCTCCTACGCTGACTGCGGGGAGAAACATCAAAAGAGCTTTTTCCCCTCGCGTTCCTCGAAGCCACCGTCCAATTAGAGGCTTCCTTTCAAGCCAAAGGAAGAAGGAGGGAGTATGATTATTCTCTTTCGTCATCTGATAGGTTCAACAGTAAAGACCTCAAGATCTTCCCCCTCCCCTCACGTTCGAAACCGTTGGTGGGTTAACAACGGTTGCGCTCTTTTCAAAAAGGAGATGGCGCGAGTGCGCGCCTCTGAGGTGAGGCAGGGGCTGTATCCTAGCAACGCAGAGGGAGGGAGGGAGGGAGAGGAGCAGCTGCCGGTCGCGCGCCCTTTTTTGGATTTTTGGCGGGAGGAGGTTTCACATGTTCACCCGGTGGTTGCTTTTTCATGAAAGGGATTGATAGGTTTTCAGTGAGCTCCACCAACCTCGTTCCCTGAGCTCCAGAAGTTACTTTTTTTGGACGTGTAGTCCAAGATTCCTTCCTCAGACTGATAGGTCAAAGAGATTTAGTGGAAAAAAGTAGCCTTCCCAAATTCACACGTGCCTGTGTTGTCAAGACCAAGCCCTTTGAGGCATTTTTATAAGGTGCCTCTGAGCAAGTGCAGAGTGGATTTCAATATTCCATGATCACAACTACCCCATACATAGGGCAAGTGGGGAAAGGGGCACAAATTCGGCTTTTTTGCCTCAGTTTCCCACAGGACAGAGATACACCTTCTGTATGGGGGCTGGGCAGAAGTTGATTTATTTACTACAGTATTTAAATTTCCATACCCTTCTTCAATAGAAACTCCCAGAGAGATTACATGGAATAGGGACAATTAAAATATTGCTATACAGTTGGCCCTTTGTATCTGTAATGGATTTGGCATTATTATTTATTTATTTCTCTCTCTCTGGCTTTTCTCCGCAAACGAAGATTCAGGAAGGACTCATCCCGCGCTTTCTGCAACGTGCTGATGACTAAAAAGGCCAATCTGAGATAAACAAGTCCGGTTGCAGAAAGCACAGCAGAAGGTCTCCTTGGGTGATGTTTCCGGGTTGTGATTCTTTCTGCGTTGTCATTTCTCTTCAAGACTTGTTTGGCGTGAGTTCTCAAATAAGGCTGCAGCATTGTGGATAGTGCGTCTCCATGCCTCACGATGTGAGGCCAGGGAGGACCATTGTTGGTGATCAATTTGGCCGAGCCTGAGATGTTGTTTCAGGGAGTCCTTGTACCGCTTTTTTGGATCACTGTAGCGCCATCAATGTACATGGTGCTGAAAAAGCATCCAGATATTCCATCATCCACGCTTTGAAAAAAAATTAATTCCAAGAAGCAATCCTTGACTTTTGCTGTTTTATATAAGGGACACCATTTTACTATGCTATTGTATAATGGGACTTGAGCATCCAATTATTTTGGTATTGGTGGGGAGTCCTGGAATGAAACCCCAGCAGATACCAATGGCCCACTGTATACATTGGGCCAATCAATAAGCCATCTATGATTATTCCTTGTAAATGGCAAAAGTATCAAACCCCCCCCCTTTGCCAGTTGAGTAGATACTATGGCCACATAGTCAGTCCAGTGTATATTTAGGATTGTCCGTAAACAGCGCTGATGGAAGCGTTCACCTTGAGCAAGCAGGGATCACCAGCATTGAGGCCATGATATTGAGAACACAGCTGCACTTGGCAGGGCACGTTTCTAGGATGGAGGACCATCGCCTCCCAAAAATACTACTCTACGGTGAACTCGCCACGGGTCAGCATAAGAGGGGCGCTCCAAAAAGCGATACAAGGACTGCCTGAAACAATATCTCAGGCTCGGCCAAATTGATCACCAACAATGGTCCGTCCTGGCCACACATCGGGAGGCATGGAGACGTACCATCCACAATTATTTATTTGAGAACTCACGCCAAACAAGTCTTAAAGAGAAACGACAACGCAGAAAGAATCACAACCCGGAAACATCACCCAAGGAAACTTTCTGCTTCAATCTTCATTTGCAAAGAAAAGCCAGAGAGAGAGAGAGAGATACTATGGCACATTCTCCAACTGTCCCAATTTTACAAGGATAGTTCTGATTAATCCACTGACATCCCACTTTCTCATCAGCTTTAAAAAGTCCCAGTTTCTCCTTCTTCTACTGTCCTCCTTTACTTTCCATTTACCCCTGTTGCTGTAAACTGGGTTCAAAGTGCAAAAGTAGTTTGCATTCAATTAATTCAGCAGGGAGAGAAGATAGGACTGGGTGGAATCCTGCTCTTCCCAGTTGGCGCAGGCAAAAGCAAACTGCTGCAGCCTCTCCTAGCTTGTATGATCTCCCTCATTAATAACTTTTGCTTTCTTGACCACACTGTGATGTTACAGTACTTGGCTACACATCTCCAGGTTTTCATCTGTGAAATGTTGGAGAGTATGCTAATTTACTTGGGTTTATTTATAGTCCGTTATTAATATATTGATCAGGAGTGGAGACCTTAAAAACCTCCATATATTTGTGCCCTTTTGGTTGACTTAACTACTACACTAATAGGAGTTTGGGTTTTTGTTTTTGTTTTTTTCTTATGGGCAACACAGCTATTTTTGCTTTCTGCATTACATTCTTGACATACAAATATTTAGTTGATATACAAATATTTAGTTTAAGAGAGCATTTCTAAACTGCAAGGATGGGTGGGGCAACGCTTTTCATGGCCTTTTATTCTGGAAGATTTTTAAATTCTCAGCACCATTAAAATTAATGGATGGAATTAGCTATGCACTCTAGGCTGGCATAGTTGAAGAGTGTAGGATTAGACTCTTCTGTAGTTTTCTTCTTTTTAAGAATGTAAACTACCACAGCAAAAAAATAAAAAAAAAACAAAAAATAGTACAGTATTCCAGTTGTGAAGAACCCTTCAATTAGCAATTCATCATGAATACGTATTTAGGCTGAGGCTTTATAGGTCCTTGGGTCCTAAGGCAAGGAAAAAAGTAGGATATAAATAAATGGAATAATAATAAAACAACGGATGGGCAACGGATGGCCCTCCAGATGTTGTTGGACTACATTACCCACCAGCCCTAGCCTATATAACCTTTGATGAGGTATGATGGGAGTTGCATTCCAACAACATCTGGAGGGCTGCAAGTTGTACATGCCAACTTTAGAAAGAAAAAAATACAAATTCCTTGCTTTTCCTAGATTTAAATATTCTAAAGTTGACACTTCATCCGATATTCTTTACCTTCCACTCCATCCCTCGCTACTAGCCCTAAGAACACTTTAAAAATAATTGGATTATCTCTCATCTTCTTTTACAAAATGCTTAAAATCATAAAGAAGACAATGTCCTCTAAAGTAAGTCACACTGTATTCATTTGGGTCTGTTTCCCAAAAGCAATCTAAATCTAAACCTGTTAGATCACCATGGTCATCTGACACTCTTCCGTAAATTCCTTTGAAACATTTTCCTTTGAACACCCAGGAGCAGCAGAAAACAAGCTTGCTCCCTCTTCAATATGACATCCTTTCAAATATCTATGTATGGCTATCATGTCACCTCTTCTCCAGGCTAAACATACCCAGCTCCCTAAGCTGCTACTCCTATGAGTAGCCCTATGGCATGGCTTCCAGACCTCCCACCATTTTGGTCACTCTTTTTATTTTTATTTTTTTATTTATTAATTATTTATATCCGGCTCTTCAGCCGCAAGGCTATTAGAGCGGCTTACAAATTGTTTTAAGCAATAGCAATTTACACATCTACACTGCATTAATCAGTTTCCAATGTGTGTTTAGCTAATTGCCCCCACAAGCCGGGTACTCATTTAACCAAACAACGAAAGGATGGAAGGCTGAGTCAACCTTGGAGCCCTTGGGATCCAACTTGCAACGTGGTGACTTGCAGTACTGGCATTTAACCACTGCGCCACCAGGGCTCTCCTCTGGACACGTTCCAGCTTGTCAATATATCTTTCTTGAATTGTGGTGCCCAGAACTGGACACAGGATTCCAGGTGAGGTCTAACCAAAACAGAATAATGTGGCACTGTTACTTCCCTTGATCTAGACACTATGTTCCTATTGATGCAGCCCAGAATCACATTGGCTTTTTTAGCTGCCGATGTTCACACTGTTCACTCATGTTCAGCTTGTGGTCTACTAAGACTTCTAGATCTCTTTCGCGTATCAAGCCAGCTGTCACCCATCCTGCATTTCATTTTTTCTGCCTAAGTATAGTACTCTATATTTCTCCCTGTTGAAATTCACTTTGTTAGTTTTGGCTCAGCTCACCAATCTGTTAAGGTCATTTTGCATTCTGAGCCTCTGGGGTGTTCGCTACCCCTCCTAACTTGGTGTCATCTACAAACTTGGTAAGAATGCCCTCTGTTCCCTCATCCAAGTCATCGATAAGGATGTTGAATAGTACTGGGACCAGGACAGAACCCTGGGGCACCCTGCTAGTCACTTCTCTCCAGGATTAAGAGGAGCCATTGGTGACTACCCTTTAGATTCGGCCCATCAACCAATTACAAATCCACCTGACAGTCATATTGTTAAGCCCACATTTTACTAGCTTAATTGCAAGAATATCATGGGGGACCTTGTCAAAGGCCTTACTGAAATCAAGATATGTTACATCCACAACATTCCCTTCATCTACCAAGCTTGTGACTCTACCAAGAAAAGAGATAAGATTAGTTTGGCATGACTTGTTTTTGAGAAACCTATACTGACTTTTAGACTGTCTGTTTAATGATCTGCTCTATAATCTTTCCTGGTATTGATGTCAGGCTGACTGGGAGATAAGTATTTGGATCCTCTCTTCCCCCCACCTTTTTGAAGATAGGGACAACATTTGTCCTCCTCCAGTCTGCTGGGACCTCTCTTATTCTCCAGGAATTCTCAAAGATCCTTGCCAGTGGTTCTGAGATTACTTTTGCCAGTTCCTTTAATTTAATTTAATTTAATTTAATTTAATTAATTATTTATACCCCACTCTTCAGCCTCAAGGCTATCAGAGCAGCTTACAAATTGTTTTAAGCAATAGCTATTTACACATCTACACTGCATTAAGCAGTTTCCAATGTGTGTTAGCTAATTGGAACATTGAAGTTCATCTGCCCCCCTCCATGTCTGAATTTTCCCTTCAGTCTCCAGATTTCTTGCATTGCAATAACTTAAAACTTCAGTCAAGCAGTTATAATTGACAGTGGAATAGACTGCCTCTGGATTATCCTTCGTTGGAAGTCGCCATTGTTGTCATCATCATCATCATCATCATCATCAACATCTATGTATATAATGCCAGCTCTCTGCATGGCCCTTTACAAGTAAAAGAATAACAAAATATTTCCTTGCCCTCATGCTAACAATCTAAATTAAGTTGTTGTTAACTGTCTTTGAGTCGACTTCAACTCATGGCGACCTCATGAATAAGACACCTCCAAGACCCCTGTCCTCAACCACTCTGCTTAGGTGCTGCAGGGTCAGGTCCATGACCTTCTTGATTGAATCAATCCATCTAGCATGTGGTCTTCCTTTCTTTCTACTTCCTCCACTTTTCCTGGCATTATTATCTTTTCTAGTAAGTTCTGCCTTCTCATGATATGGCCAAAGTACAAGAGCCTCAGTTTAGTCATGTTGGCTTCCAGGGAGAGTTCAGGCTTGATTTGTTCTAGGATCCATTTATCGGTCTTTTTGGCAGTCTACAGTATCTGCAGAACCCTCCTCCAGCACCACATCTCAAATGAGCTGATTTTCTTCCTCTCAGCTTTCTTCACTATCCAGCTTTCGCAACCATACATAGAAATGGGAAATACAATGGCTTTTTTTATAACTTTGCATTTTATGATTTTGTTTAATTCTTTCATAGCTGCCCTAACCAGTCCTAGTCTTCTTGACAGCAATCTCCATTCTGATCAGTTATTGATCCAAGTATGGGAAATCTTTATTTCAATGTCCTTGTCTGGATGGAATTTATGTAGATCCTCTGTGGTCATTATTTTTGTTTTCTTAATGTTCAACAATAAGCCTGCCTTAGCACTTTACTATCTTTAGTAATTGTTCCAAGTCTTTGTTGTTTTCTGCCAGTAGTATGGTGTCATCTGCATATCTTAGATCATTGATATTCCTTCTTCCAATCTTCACTTCTCCTTCCTCTGAAGCTAAACCTGCTTTGCATATAATATTTTCTGCATACAAGTTGAACATCTGCATATCTTAGATCATTGATATTCCTTCTTCCAATCTTCACTTCTCCTTCCTCTGAAGCTAAACCTGCTTTGCATATAATATTTTCTGCATACAAGTTGAACAAGTTGGGAGATAGAATGCAGCCTTGTCTGGCTCCCTTTCTTTTCTTTTTTTCAGTATTTATTTATTTATCTTTTCACAAATATATATTCCATCAGTTATACAATCCTGTTAACAGCTTCTTTTCTATATATACAAGTTTTATAGACATAGATTATGTTCACATTATTTCTATCATTTATTTTTCTATTCATTAAGCATCTCTCAGGAATGCTTTAGTTGGCTGGGGTTGGATGAGATGGCCCTTGGATTCCGTTCCATAGATCTATGAGTCTATGAAATACAGTTTAGGCATCCAAAGAAAAGGGGCAGGCCAAGGTACCAAGGAAATGTGAACACAGAAAAAGGAAGAGTTCTAGGTGTGAATGATTTTCATTATCTCACTCTCTGCAATGCTAGAAAATATGGAGACTGAAGGGAAATTTCATGGGCGAGGGCAGAATTCTTACTGAGGGGGGGATGCCTTCATTTTGCCCCTCTGTCCTCCATCCTACACCCCTGACTCTCTCCTCCATCTTGATACACCCCAATCTGTGACCTCCTCTCCTGGCTCCACCAAGTTCAGCCATCCTAAGGCTTTCTCCTTCCTCGCATTCATTTGTCCTTTCTCCCTTGCTGTCCCTTATGTCCACAGACTGCATGTGTAACAACACCTTTCATACAAGTGTTCTAATTTTAATCTGAAATCTCTGGCAAATGTTTGTCACTTATACACAGTTGCATTTGGGGACAAAATTTTGTTATAGACTTAGAGAGTTAAAAATAGATAGTGAAATGAGAAATATAATCAATTTAAGGCAAAGTACAAATAATTTTTTGAATATTCAGGAAAGACTCCAGGTTTTTTTAGTTTAGTTCTCAGCTAGGGTTTGAATGTCATATTAGCAAGTAGCTAGCAGTTCTGTAGGTTTTTCAATGTTTCTTATATGTACATATATCCTTTTTGTTATACTTTTCTATTCCTTTTGTATGTGTTTTTTAGATATGTAGAAAAATACATGTGTGCCCAAAAATATTGGGGAAATTTTTAAAATCTGAAATCTCAGAGAAAGGAATACTAATTGAAATGCTGTAATTATATATATATATATATATATATATATAATGACCTCAGGTGACCTCAGTGTTAACGATACAGCTCAAACAGTGGTACGCCTTCTACTGATGGAAAGATGGGTGACTTGTTGTCTGTAGCTCTTCAAGACGGTGCTGTTGTTGTTTTTCTTAAGTTAATTTCATGTTGTGGATTTCCTATAAAGTAGTTTGCTCATGAATCAAATATTTATTTAAAAGGTGGGAGAGGTGAGGTAATTTTTACCCTTTAAGAAGCATTTGCTGCTGGACTAATAGCATTTTCTTGGTGTCTTTCCTTGAGGCATGTGCAATACCAGCAAATGAGTTTGACTCATCAGATGAAGAACCGTTGGAAGAAGAGCAGACACCTTTCCAAGTATCCTGGTAAGCTGAAAATAGAGATTGGAATGTTAATAAAAAATAGAGTTGCCAGATTGAAAACCAGAAAGGGCTCCTGTGCCTTTAATGGTCGTTCTAAAAAAGACAATTTCAGCAAGTGTTGCTTGTCATGCAGCCAGGTAACCAGCAACACCTCCTGAAATTCCCACTCCTACCCAAAGGTTAAAGGTACAGGAGCCCTTTCCAGTTTTCACTCTGGCAACCCTACATACCTTTCAAGTTTATAACATAAACCCCTTCCTAGAACCGGAGGTAACCACAAGGCTGGACTTGATGGTAACCACAAGGCTGGACTTCGGCAATGCGCTGTATGCTGGGCTACCTATGTGCCAAGTTTAGAAACTTCAGTTAGTGCAAAACATAGCAGCTAGATTGGTTTACTGGTACATCTAGGAGTGATCATATTACACCAATATTAAAATCACTTCACTGACTTTCCAATTACTTTCCGGGCAAAGTACAAAGTGTTGGTTATTACCTTTAAAGCTGTACATGGTTTGGGTTTGGGTCCTACAGGATCACCTTCTTCCATATAATCCATCCCATACACTCAGGTCCTCTAGTTCATTCAGCCAAAACTAAGCTGGATGTGTTACCCTGAGAAGTGGGGGGGGGAGACGTGAGGGGGACACCTTTCAGTGGTTGAAATTTGGGGGAATTATAGCTCAAACAGGAGGCCTGTGAGAGGAGGGTAACTTCAGGGATCTTTTCACCTATGTATACCAGTCAGTACTAACTGTAGGGAGCATTCCAGTTAAAGTGAAATAAAGTCTTTTTATTGGAATGATAGACTAACACACATAAGAATAAGCACTCTTATGAACCATACATACTGGAAGAAAAAGGCAGGAAGGGTCGGATAGAGAGAAATCTGGGGAGAAAGGGTGATGGTTACCAGTCTCAGAGAAAAGAGAGTTCTGTGCAGTGAAGATACTTAGACAGGCGTCTCAGGGTGGCACAGTGAAGAAGGAAAGGAAGGGGTCCGTGTGTCACTGGCTGTGACACACCTGGCTATGTTCAGAGCTATGATATTTATACAAACTACTCTCTCCCAGAAGAGTGCAGCCTCATCCAGAGCTGGTTGAACACCATCTGCTTGGAGAGGACCAGGGCAAATCCATGTTGTCAGAATTAAAATTCATTGGCCCTCACCCAGTCAGCTTCAGCTGGCTTAGCAGGATTCTGTTCTCTTCATAGATAATAAGCGAGGTTTCCTTTCTCTCCAGGGCAATTTAAATGCAATTGTAAAGGTTTTCTGTCTTTTCTTACCCCCCCCCCCAATTCTTTCTTTTTTTAGGCTTGCCCTCTCACCAGCTTATTCCCAGTTTCTGGGAATATGTGCACTACCAGGTATGTGGCAATGGTTAAATGTTTATTAACTTATTTTAAAGGCAAGTAAACCTTCATTTTAAAAAAATAGGCACTGAATGTAATTCGTGTACCTTCTCGGTGGCTGCTCCCAGATTTTGGAACTCCCTTCCTAGGAAGACCAGGATGGCACCATCCTTGCTCTCCTTCTACCAGCAAGTTAAAACATTTTAATGCCATCAGGCTTTTAAAAGCTGAGGTAGATTTTTAATGCTGTGTGGTGCTGTTTTTAAGGTGTGTATATAGTCTTTTAATTAATTTTACTGTTTTATGTTTTAAACTTTATGCATTATTTAATTAGGTTTATTTTACTTTTTAATTTATACTTTTATCAAGGTTTTTGTATAAGTTTAAATCTGCATTGTTTTTAAATATATTGTTAGCTGTCTTGAGTCCCATTCTTGGGAGAAAAGCAGGATATACATGAATGAAATTATCATCATCATCATCTAACGTGGAACACTAAGGACTTTTTCCGACAAACAAAAAATAACGCTAGCAGCGTTATTTTACTCACGATCATTGATCGTGAGTAAAATATGACGGTCAAATGCAAAATATGACGGTCAAATGTCCCAGCGGTACTGCAACAGTACCGCTGGGAAGGGGCGTCATGCGAAACGGACACCCTCTAGCGCTGCAGCCTCGCAACCTGGCGAGGCTGCTAGCGTTATTTTTTGTTTGTCCGAAAAAGTCCTAAATGTGAGGTTTCCTTAGCATAGGACTGGGGCCACAACCTGTGCCAGCCCCTTCCCCTTGCCCTCTCTAGAGGACCTGAAAATATCTCTAAAATGAAAAACAACTAGCTAAGCCTATCTATCAGTAGTCAATGGACATGGACAATCTTATATTTGTTAAAACAAACTTGTTTTAATATTTTCACCAGTATTTATACCTAATTGTTTCTCTTTCATGCATGTACCCTGCATGGTTTTAGGTTGCCGGTTCAAAAGTATAAGAAGAAGCCTTCAAAAGGACATAGGTAATTGTATGGTATCCCATAGGGATTTTCTATTATCCTTTAAGGACCAATTTCCTGAGGCTTCTATTTACACCTCGAAATCAGGGAGATGTCTTCTTTTAAAATCTTGTACCCTACTTTTGAGAGCCAGCATTCCGGAGGTGGTGTTTATTACACAAAATAGATGTGGATAATGTTACAGTATTGGATATACAGTACTTAGTTTTCTTCAAGATGGGGGGCTTAAAGGCTTAAAACCTTTTCCCCATGTGCCAGCTAGATAGGCAAGAGTCCAGAATTCTTTTCAATTGCAACTGTTGACCCCTCTCCCATCTCCGCCAGTTTAATTATAAAGCCTTGACCTAAATATCAACTAACTAATAATAAACAGTAGTTATCCTAAATCTTTTAACATGAGGATGTTCAAATTTTCATTTGATGAATGATTTGCTTTCATTTGATGAATGATTTGCCTTTGCATACTCACAATTAGATTTCATTCCAATTGTTGTATTTAGTGGGAGTATATTATGTTTTGAGTGTTGGATTACAACCATGAGTGGGCCAGGATTTGAATCCCCACTAGTTCATGGAAGCCAAATAGTTGACCTTGGACAAGTCATACTCTCTCAGCCTCAGAGGAAGGCAATGGTGGCACACTTCCTCTGAACAATCTTAATAGCCACCATGGGAAATGTTGAGTCTTCCTTTATTAGAAATGCTTGGAACCAGAGGTATTTTGGATTTTGGAATCCTTGCATATACATGACGAGATATCTTGGAGATGGGACCCAAGTCGAAACACAAAATTCATAAGTGAAACTGTTGATACCGAATCCGTGGGTACAGGGTCAACCAGTAGAATATTATGTTTGAGTAGGGGCAGTGAGCAATCCAGGGGAAGTTAAACCAAACATTTGGGAAGTTAGACGAACTCCAAAAAGAAAGGTGGAAGATTCTTTGCAGGCCCATGTCCTGTACACAATGAAGGGCCAGCCTTGATAAATATGAAAACAGTAGAAGGCAGCAGCACTAAAACACCCCTGCTGAAGTCCTGGGTGAACAAAAATTCCAGCCTTGCACTTAAAATAAAGCCAAATGAATGGCCATCAGATGTGGAGTCCCGGCGAGAGAATTCCATAATTGAGGTAACACAGAGAAGGCCTTTTCCTAATATCCGTGTGCTTAATGTCTGAGGGCACTTGGAGAAAGATCTCAAAAGCAAAAGGTTGGTACCCAATGCTGTAATGGTGCTGTTTGGATACACAATTACAGCAGTTTGATATCAGTTTCATTGCTATGGCTTCTTCCTATGGAATCCTGGGATTTGTACTTTGGGGGGATACTTAAAATTCTCTGCTAGAAAGCAGAGTCCACTCCCCTGCCCTACAGCTGCCTTACAGAAAACTCTAAGCATCTCAACAAGCTATAAACCCATGTTTCCATGAGATGGACTCACAGCAATTAAAGTGATGTCAAACTACTATAATCGTGCAGTGTTGATACAGGCTTAGTGCATGGACAGGCTCCCATGGGCATCTTTGTTAATTACGTGAGTTTAAATATAATGATTAAGTGAACAATTAAATATCCACAAATGTAATCTTCAAGGGAAATATGCTTCAAAGAAAAAAAAAACATACCGTACATTATTTAGATGATCTTCCCCGTTCTGCAGCAAACAGTATCTTACCAGAGACCTCTTCTCTCTCATACCTTTGTCTCATTTGTCATCATAGTTTTCTGCAAGTTCTTGTTTTTAAAAATAGTTTAAGCACTGTAAGAATTTTCTGCTCTGCATTTTACTCATCAAAATTCTTTTTAATCTGAAACTTTTTTTTGTGTGTCCTGCTTTAAGACACCAAAGCATTCCCTAACAAAAGATCACATTCTAGAACAGAGTCCTGCAGATTCTGTTGCTGAAATTTGGCCAGTTCTAAACCTAGCATCCTTAGTTTTTCTGATACAGCAGTCAGATTATGGGGGGAAACTGATTCCTTGTTCCAAAGTCAACCTGGAGTAGAATTCATACAGCTTGAATAACTTACTAGCATTTTAACAAGCAGAATATTTTTGCAGAGGAATTGAAGAGCTATGGAGTGCAGGATATATTTGTACTCTGTACCAGAGGAGAACTCTCCAAGTACCGGGTCCCACATCTTCTAGAGGCATATCAGAACTATGGGATCATTGTGCACCATCACCCTATTCCTGATGGAGAGACACCAGACATTGCCCAGTGCTGTGTGATTCTAAATGAACTTAGGAGTTGCCTTGAATGTGATCGGAAGACCTTAATACAGTGAGTTCCAGTCTACTCATCTTATACTCTTCCTCCATACATCTACATATGGACTAAATGTGCATATATACACACAAGAATGCTGCACTCTGTTTTCACTGTAGCTGGAAAATAGTAAACAAAATGAAAATGTACCCTACAACCATGGCTCGCAACTTTTGGCCCTCCAGAAATTTTGAACCATCAGCCCTCTGAATCCTTGACCATGGGCCAGACAGGCTAGGGCTTCTGGGGATCAAAATCCAAAACCTTCAGAGGATCAAAGGTTGTGAACCAATAGCAAGCAGATCCCACAACCAGGTTACTTTTTTAAAAAGGAGGAGAAAGTCAGTGGGATTGCGAAATCAGAACAGGAAAGATTTCTTACTACAGCTGTTACTATATTTTTTTTTAATCCTACTCCTCTGTCTAAAGAGCTGCATTGAAGAGAGGGCCAGCCATTTCCCCTGAAGATACTGGGTAGATTCAACTTCCACTGTTTTTACTGAAAAAGCAAACATCTCTTTTTGACAGTAAGAGCTGTTCGGCAGTGGAACACACTCCCTCGGGGCGTGGTGGGGTCTCCTTCGTTGGAGGTCTTTAAACAGAGGCTGGATGGCCATCTGTCGGGGATGCTTTGACTGTGATTTCCTGCATGGCAGGGGGTTGGACTGGATGGCCCTCGTGGTCTCTTCCAACTCTGCAATTCTATGATTCTATGATTCTAGGTAGCCTGAGGGAGACAGTGTTCTGGAATATGTGATAATAACGGCTCATTTATGAGAAAATTGATGATCCTTGGATAGGATGTATTTCAGGAAATGAGAGGCTTGAGAAATGATGGCTGAGGTCCTATAGGACTGTGAGGCGGGCACAGTTCTGTGTCCTCATCCTGGTCCATCAGCTGCTGCTTCCTGGAGGGAAGGGTAGGGAGGTACAAATCAGATGATAAAGATGCAGCTAGTTTCAGCTTGGAGGGGCTGACCTCATGGATGGAATGTAACTCCTTTTCCTGCCCTTGGAGCTCAGACCAGCCTCCCCCCACACACGCCCTTACCACTGCTAAGCAGCCCCTCCTGGGGCCTGACAGCTGTGGAGGGCGGAGTGGAATTTTGGATAAGGAAGAAAGAGGTCCCTGCCCTCTTTCCAAAAGACACATGTGATCATGTATGTCACTAACAGGATCCCACCCATAAATACACAAGTAGTTTTAAAATATGCAAGATAGGGAGCACCTGCCCCCCCCCCAAAATAGAAACCCCTCTCTGGAACAGTATACAAGCAAATTTATCATTGCTATTAATATACTTATTCAGATTTTAAATTTTTTTAAAAGCCAATACTTTTTTCTTTCTTACAGCTGTTACGGAGGACTTGGACGATCTTGCCTGAGTAAGTAAATTCTTTTAAAAAATGAATACATACTGAGTATTGTTTTTAATTTAATATCAGTTGTAATATTCTCCTGCCTAAATTGGCCTGTTTATGAAACTTGTGAGATACAGGTTGAGTCTCCCTTTATCTAGAATTTCAAAATCCAAAATATTCCAAAATCCAAAATTTTTCACATGGGTACCTTTGCTTTCTGATGATGTCGTGCACAAAATGATTAAAAATACTGTGTATAAAATTAACTTCAGCCGAAACATATGAGGTCTGTCTATTAAATAACGAGACTGTTCCTAGCTTTCAGATAAATCAGGAAGAACTGATTGTGAAGGCTTGAGTGGTGACCTTGAATATATATGAACTTGCATGACAAATATCAACACACTCGGCCATTCAGTTAATTGTCAGTCATTGTTTAAACCAGCTGTGTTTTCTGTTGTGTGCCAGAAAAATGCCAAGTTTAAAAGTCAAGCAATGTGTCAATTTGAAATTTTTAGTAAAATTGAACAAAACACCAACAGAATCTTTTCAAATGCTTACTGAGGCCTACAGGGAAGACTTCATGTCTCATGCATGTGTGTTTGAGTGGCACAAAAGATTCAGAGAAGGATGTGAGAATGTGGAAGACAATGAGCACCCTGGACAAGCTTCTACTTCAAGAACTGAAGAAATTGTGGAAAAAATCAGCTAGATTGTTCAAGGAGACCGCCAACTCAGTGTCTGAATGATAGTTGAAGTTGTGGACATTGACAAAGGCACTGCATAGAAAATTTTGCATGAGAATCTCAACATGAGAAAAGTTTGTGCCAAGATGGTCCCTAGGATTCTCACACCAGAGCAAACTGAAGTGGACCCAAACCTTTTTCAAAAAATCATCACTTGTGATGAAACCTGGATCTTCCAGTGCGGTCCTGAGACATAATGACAGTCAATGCAAACACCATCATCACCAAGAATGAAAAAAGCACGTCAAAGCAAGTCCACATTCAAAGTCATACTCATTGGGGGGGGGGTTTACATCAAGGACATAATTTGGGCAGAATGGGTTCCAGAAGGCAGAACAGTGAACCAGCATTATTATAAGGAAGTTTTGACAAAGCTAAGAAAAAGAGTCAGAAACAAAAGGCCAGAACTGTGGGGAAATGGTTTCATTCTTCATCAAGACAATGTGCCTGTTCACACAGCACTTTCTGTGAAGCAGTTTTTGGCTAATAAATGCATTACTACACTTGAACATCCTCCATATTCACCAGATATGGCACCATGCGACTTTTTCTTTTCCCTAAAGTGAAATTGCTGCTTAAAGGAGCATGTTTTGAGTCAATTGATGCAGTAGAGCAGAAAATGGCAGATGTGTTGACACAGCTGACAGAAACTGATTTGCTCCACGCCATTGACCAGTGGAAAACAAGACTGCACCGGTGTGTGAGTGTGAACGGGGAGTATATTGAAGGGGACAAACATTAGAATTGTAATACATATAAATAAAGATTTCTTATTGTGTGAAGTCGAAGGCTTTCATAGCCGGCATCCATAGGTTTTTTGTGGGTTTTTCCCAGGCTGTGAGGCTGTGTTCTAGAAGAGTTTATTCCTAACATTTCATCTGCATCTTTGGCTGGCATCCTCAGAGAATGGTGGTGTGTGGGTGTGTGCACATCAGACTGAGCCAGCCAGAAAAATCAGCAGTAGCAGAACACGTTATAAACCAACCTGGGCACAAAATGCTATTTGAAAACACTGAAATTCTGAACTATCAGGTCAGAATGCATAGGGAAGCTATTGAAACCTACCAACACCTGGACAACTTCAACAGGAAAAAGGAAACCCTAAAAGTAAACAAAGTCTGGCTACCAGTCCTGAAAAAAAAAACAAAATAAAAACTAACACATGCAAATGAACTTCACCCAGGGACAGGGGGATTTCCAGCAGACAATGGACCATTAGCCAAACAGACACTAAACCTTCTTGTATATCCTCGCACACTAGTAACTGAACATCCTACAACAGAATACACAAATTTACATACTAATACTCTTCAACAGGGACTCACAGTATATAAACTGCACACAACCACACACCACCATTTTCTGAAGATACCAGCCACCGATGCAGGCGAAATGTCAGGAATAAACTTTTCTAGAACATGGCCTCACAGCCCGGAAAAAAAAAACACAAAAAAAGTATGGCTTATTGTATCTGTCTCATTATTTAATAGACAGACCTTGTAAATGAATTTCATGTTTAGACTTGGGTCTCGTCTCCAAGATATCTCATTATGTACAGCTGGACCCTCGTATCCGCAGAACCAATATCCGCGGTTTCAGTTATCCATCCTCTCTAAAATAACAGCACCAGGGTTACAGACCACTGTAAGCCAAAACTATAAGAGGAATTGTGTGCGCAGTTCTCAAAGGTAAAGTATTACAACAATGATGCAACAGTATAACTTTTAAGTATCTGTGTGCTATATATACTTACGATGATCTACAGAACATATATGTTACATACAATCACTTCCACAAAACATCTGTATAAAGCAAACAACCACATCCACAATAATAAGTCCCGACACTTCCAATCCAATTCCTCTGGGTCCTTGCCAATACCTCTACCAGCGATGAATCTTCTCTTGGTGGAATTCAACCAGTGTGTTTTCACCACGCCTTTATGCTGGAACTTCACAATGCTGTTATCACCAATTAATGTACAAAGAACTTCAATGGGAGGAATGTATCATGAACCCATATGTCACACAGAAATTCTCCAGGTCATGAAGGCAGACGGAATTGTAGATGCACTCCCTTAATCTGTTTTATGGCTTGCTTTTAGACTTGTGATTTACAGCAAGCTGATACCGCAGACGATTCACCTCTAGAGCCAATTATAGTAAATCGTTTCGTAGTTGAACTTTCTCAATGCGGATTTATCTATAACAAATATTAACACACATAATTATTTTTGTCTATCACCACTGCTAGTTCTAAGGGAAACATCTATGCTTACCATGTACTTTCATGGAGTGTCTTTCACAGCTCTTTTCCATTCCGCTGCTAGTAAGGCTGGTAACTGTTTGAAGTTTTTATGGGTATCCCCTCTATTGAATGGCTAAATGACTCATTCCTAAAGCTATTACCCTAATTAACCTTTAGCCCAATTCCTCTCATCTCTTAACCCTGGAAGACAGAGATGGATCTACTCTAGAGAAGACGCTCCCCCAGCTCTATTCATTCATAAGAACTGTCTTCATGCACAATCTAAATAGGATTCATTTATAAAAAATTAACAAAATCCAATTGATCATTCAATCCCCCTGGTTTTCTAGAATTTAATCTGAAAATCCAATAGGCTTCTCTCTGATGCAGTAACCTCTGTATAGAGTCTTTATCTTTGTGGAACAAACCCCAATGCAGCTGTTCAATCACACAGAATCTAAATGATGCAGGATCATGGTTTTTCTCCAAAAAATGATCCACTAAAGGACACCCCACATATTTTGTTCTAATTTTACTGCGATGTTCGCCAATTCTTAATCTTAAATTTCTTGAAGTCAATCCTATATACAGAAGCCCACATGGACATATTATTATGTAAATAATATATTTTGAATTACAGTTTGTGAAATCTTTTAAAGGAAACTGTTCTTTTGTAGTGGGATGTATAAAAGTCTTAATGTTTAAGGACTGTGGACAGCTAGAGCAATGGCCACATTTATAGTGTCCAGTGATGGATGGTTGTATCCTTATATTTGACTGAATATCAGAGTGAACTAGAAAATCTTTGATGTTGCGTGTTCTTCGTAGGCTAATAAGAGGTGGTTCTGAGCATCCCTGTATGTGTTCCACCAAATGCCAATGTTTATAGATGATTTTTTGGATTTGTGATGCACCCTGGTTAAAAACTATGGAAGATATAATTCTATTATTCTTAGGCTTTTCTTTGTGAACAAACAATGATATTCTATCTTTGGCCATAGCTCTTTGTTTAGCTATTTTTATAACCCTTTGAGGATAAGCCCTAGATGTGAGTTCTCTTTGGTATACGTCAGCTGCTGCCTCAAATTGCCTTTCTTCAGTGGAGTTTCTTTTCAACCTCAGAAACTGTGAGTAAGGTAAATTATCCCTGAGGTGTGGTTGTTTGCTTTATACAGATGTTTTGTGGAAGTGATTGTATGTAACATATATGTTCTGTAGATCATCGTAAGTATATATAGTACACAGATACTTAAAAGTTATACTGTTGCATCATTGTTGTAATACTTTACCTTTGAGAACTGCGCACACAATTCCTCTTATAGTTTTGGCTTACATCCATCCTCTCTAGACATCTTCTAGGACATCCAATACAACTCTATGGTATTTTTAACCAGAAGTCCCATTATTTTAATAGGGTTCACTGTTATCCGCAGTAAGTCCAGGAACCAAACCCCCGTGGATATAGCGGTCTGCCTGTATATGCAAGTATTCCAAAATTTGAAATATTCCAAAATACTGGTCCAAAGCATTTCAGATAAGGGAGACTCAACCTGTACAAAAGTTTCTTCTAGCAGTAAATGCAGGGTCATTTTCATTAGTGGGTTAGAGGAATTTCTCATGCCTTCTTTTCCCTCTCGGATACTAAAGAACAGGCTCTCGTTGTAGTTCCACTCATACCAAAGCTCCCTGGAAAAATAAGAGACCCAGGGTCTCTTGGTTTCTGTAACTACCGGTAATAACAAACACTTTTTGACTGGGCAGGCTATGAGAAGCCAAGGTGATCATATGCTTTTCAGAAGCAGGACTCACGCACGAATTGTACCATGCTTAACAGCATGGACTAGGAGCTGGAAGTCTTTGGTTTTAAAGCTCAGCTCCGCCAACACAACAAAAGAATCTGGTGGCCTATTGTAGACCTATATATGCATTGCGGCAAAAGTCAGTCAGAATATTGGGACATGCATTAAATAGATTTATGCTGTAAAGATCCCAAAGTAGCCTACAGGGTTCAGCAGAGAAAACTAACAAGAGCCTGCTGCAGTAAGCCTATATGACAAGATTAATGGCCTGATGGCACTGCC
Organism: Gambelia wislizenii; assembly: GCA_030847615.1. NCBI lineage: Eukaryota > Metazoa > Chordata > Lepidosauria > Squamata > Crotaphytidae > Gambelia > Gambelia wislizenii. The sequence continues at coordinate 492,710,916 of JAUMIR010000001.1, read as the reverse complement.
TTGGAGGCTTAGAGCCTGGAGAAATTATTATCTATCTCTGTTGGAGAGAATGTTTGTTTTTACTATAAGAAGGAAGTTAGGTTACTCTGAACTGTTTAATTAGCTATCCTATGTGGCTGTGTTTCAGTTCTGTTTTGAGCTTTGCAGTATGAAGACGTAATATATAGTTCTCAGAGAAGATACTCTGTAACATTGTAAATACTGTATCTTTATTATGCTATAGTAAAGAGAAGTAGCTTGTAGGCACAAGCCTGTGTGTTTATTCTTTTGCCTGGAGGATGAAAACTCTGCTATAATTTTTTTGCTGCCTGACTCTCTTGACATGGTCAGAGGCTATCAGTGCGCTAACGTGACAAAACCTTTATGGATTAAAGCCCATTTGATCATGATGTGTTAACCTCAGTTGGCAGTTATATGTACCCAAGGAGAGAAAAAAGTCTTGGTGGCTGCTTCTGAACTCTCTGGCTGTAGAGCAAAACTTTCTAAGCCTCAGCAATGTGTCATTAAGAATCTCATAGGGTTGTTAGAAGGGTGTGTAGGGAAACATGGTTTGAGTGTATACAGTGTAATCTGAGACATATCTACTCAGAAGCAAGCCCCATTGAGTTTAATTGGACTTAGGACATTATCAGATGGGGCCAAAATGCCCCATTTCTGTTCCGCCACCTCCTCTCCCGTTCCTGTAACGGAATGGAGGAGAATGTTCACACACTTACCTCCGTTCCGCTCCAAGGTTTGGGCTCCCTGCCTCCTTGCCCGGTCTCGGCCATAAATGCTGTAAATTTGAAATACCCCCCCCCCAGCTGTCAAATAGAAAAATAAACAGGAAAAATAAATTAAAAATTAAAAAAGCAACCTGGGGAGGGGGGGAGAAGGGCGGCACTTACCTTTATGTCCCGATCGTAGCAGGAAGTGACTGCCACAGAGCTCCTCCCCTGTGCTTGTCATCGTGGAACAAGGATGGGGATCCGTTTCTCACATCCCTGATTCTGTGACAGGCACAGAAGAAAACAGAAAAGGGGTTCTATTCACAATTTTTAATCGTTAATAGAATACCCTGGGGGCAGAACGGAAGCATCACAGAGGGGCTCGACATCGTCTGAAACGGAGCCCTTTTCTCACCCCTTTTCTGTTCCTGCCCTGGGATATTTGCATTGTCTGATAATCTCCTTACTCTCAAAAAAATGTGGATTGTCTTCACGATGTCTTAGCTTACATTCTTCTGACTTTCAAACAGGTTCTGCCACCACACTAAAAACTGATTGTGAAGTCAAAAACTGATTATTTCCTTGACTGTTAACAGAAAATGTGTTGTTCTTTACAGTAGCAGCTTGTCTCCTACTTCAGATATCTGACACAGTTGCCCCACAACAAGCCATAGACAGCCTGAGAGACTTGAGGGGTTCAGGTGCAATACAAACCATAAAGGTATGAGGAAGGGCTGAGATGGGAAAGTTTTTCACTTGGCACAAAGTGTTTCTTCTGTCTTTGTAAAGAGTTATACTGGAACAACCTATTTGTGGGAGAATCCAAAATTCACCATTTTTGTTCTGAACCACAAGGCCACATCAAAATTATCTACTGTTACCACAAGACCTCTGTTAATATTAGATCTTTTATCCTTTTCTCTGATTCTAATGCTGCAGCTGCTGATTCTGCCTTATTAGAATCATAGCGTTGGAATAAACAAATCATTCCTGACAGATGGCCATCTAGCATCTGCTTAAAAACCTCCAAAGAAGGAGATTCCACCACACTCTGAGGAAGCACATTCCACTACCTAACAGCTCTTACTGTCAGGAAGTTCTTCCTAATGTTTAGGTGGAATCTCTTTTCCTGTAGTTTGAACCCATTGCTTCGTCTCCTAGTCTCTGGAGCAGCAGAAAACAAGCTTGCTCCATCCTCAATATGATATCCCTTCAAATATTTAAACATGGCTATCATACCACCTCCTAACCTTCTCTTCCCCAAGCAAGGCATACCCAGCTCCCTAAGCCATTCCTCATAGGTCATGACTTCCAGACTTCCCACCATTTTGGTTGCCCTCCTCTGGATACATTCCATCTTGTCTTAATGGACCACTTCTCCAAATCCTTTTGGAATTGTGGTGCCCAGAATTGGACACAGTATTCCAGCTGAGGTCTGACCAAAGCAGAATACAGTGGCACTGTTACTTCCTTAGATCTTGACACTATACTCCTATTGATGCAGCGTAGAATTGCATTGGCTTTTTTAGCTGCAGCATCACATTGCTGACTCATGTTCAGCTTGTGGTCCACTAAGACTCCTAGATCCTTTTCGCATGTACTGCCCTCAAGCCAGGTGTCACCCATCCTATATCCGTGAATTTCATTTTTACTGCCCAAGTGTAGTATCCTACATTTCTCCCTGCTGAAATTCATTTTGTAAGTTTTGGCCCAGTTTTCTAATCTGTTAAGGTCATTTTGGATTCTTGTCCTTTTCTCTGGGGTATTAGCTACCCCTCCTAATTGTGTCATCTGCAAACTTGATAAGTATGGCCTCTATTCCCTCATCCAAGTCATTGATAAAGATGTTGAATGGCACTGGGCCCAGGACAGAACCCAGAACCAGACAGAACCAGGATGAAGAGGAGCCATTGGTGACTACCCTTTGGATTCCCTTTGGATTCAACCCATCAGCCAATTATAAATCCACCTAACTATTGACTCTGCTCTTCAAAAATAAAAAGGTTCTGAAGTGTGTGTTCAAGATAAACCCTGTTTTCTTGATCAGTCTGCATGCTTTTTTCTGTGACACAATTGGGAATGTTTTACAAAAAGCATGGTCTCCGCCATCAAGGACTCTTGAGAAGGGAGGTCAGGAAGAACTTGAGGCCTCTTCTTATAGCTGTAGCTCACCTAAAGAGAAGGCACTCTAGCTCTCCAGATTGGTAAGACCAAATTTAGAACCCATAGGGGGAGGGGCCATTCAGGACAGCCACCCATTACTGTCTTTCTCTACTCACTTCAACATGTGTGGTTGCAGAATAGGTTTGATCACTCATATGCTGTTGATTCGGCCTAAATAATCTTGTTTTTTCTCACAGCAATATAACTACCTCCATGATTTTCAAGAAACCTTGGCTGCCCATGTGCTGACCGAAGACACAATAGCAAGATCCGTATCCCGATAATGCCAAAGACGGTGAAGCTGGGCTACCTGTTATACATCACATTGTGTTCCCTTTGTGCACACAGCAGGAACTGAACTTACCTCCATCTCTCCTGGGAACTTTAGTTAACTGTCAATAACTCCTTGGAAGTATCTTTTTTAAGAAAAGCAATAAATACAAACAGAAGGGGGATATGCATAAAGGCAAAGCTGTAGATTGGATTTACAGTGAGACGTATAGTAGAATAAATATGATTCATTTTAATTTTTTAATTTTCTTTAATTCTTTCCATGCCCTGCCTACTTTCCTCTGGTGAGTTGAGAAATGTTTGCTGTTGTCATCGCATCCTTTGAGACTTACAGGAAGCCCTGACTGAATCAGGCAACTTTAGCTTTATGATGAATGTTCAGCTTTTTGTTGGCTTGTTCTAGGACACACTAGCAACAACTGGTGTTCCAAGTGATGTCTTTGACATGGACTCCCTTTCAAAGCAGACATTGCAAGAAACAATGCCCTTGTAAGCTTCTCTCCTCCCATGGCTCGATGGGCATTTACTCACAAGTAAAATTGTTTGCAGGAAAGTATTCTTGCTTGCTCCCTGATGAACCTAACTGGAGCAATTACTTCTGCACAGACTGACCTGCAAGCAGTTTGAAACTACACTTTGGAATATCTTGTGTGTCTTTTCCAATATGAACCCCAATGTGAACCTTTCATGTGGTTCTTTTGGCAAGATTTCTTCAGTGGAGACTTGCCATTGCCTTCCTCTGATGCTGAGTGTGACTTGCCCAAGGTCAACCAGTGGGATTCCATGGCCAAGCAGGGTTCAATCTGGTCTCCCAGAGTCCTAATCCAGCACTTAAACCACTATACCACACTGACTCTGTTGGGACCCTTACCCACAATTTTACTAAACAGCAAGTTCAGGCACTCCCCTACCAGAAGACCTCAGGCTACTGTTCATATGCTGCTTGAAATGGCATACGGACGGCTTGCTTGCCAGTGACTCTAATATACAGGAAGTGCTTTTGTGAAACAGCTGCAAACACTAATTCTTGTGCCCTTCTTTGTATGTGTAGAGTGTAAAGGGGAAAAAGCATCACAAGAAGATAACAGAACAAGAAGTGATCTTTTGCTCTTCATTCTATTAGTAGAAACACTTGAGGGGATGTACTTCTATTATTTTGCAGAAGTGTTTGAGTGCACAACTGGGTGATTTTATGGAGGCAGATGGAGGCAGCCTATCTCTGAAGATGCCAGCCACAGATGCAGGCGAAACGTCAGAAAGAAACTATGCCAGAACACGGCCTCACAGCCCAAAAAACCCCAAGGAAAATCTGTAGTACAATTGGTTGCACTGAATCTCACTCTAGTCCAACAACCTTCAGGAATAGCTTTTGCTGGGTGTAAGAATATTTTTCATTAGGAAAGGCCCTGAAAAGGACTGGTATCATAGCACATATACTTCCCTGTCCACAGCCTATGGACTTCCCGATAACTGCATTCAACAAATTTTGCATTCAGGCATTACAATAAATAAAGTTTTCAACAAAATTTGCATTCAGGCATTACAATATATAAAGTTTTAAAAATAACCCATCTTGGCTTTTCACCTGTTATTACTTAACTGAAAAAAATACTGCTAAGATAGGTTCATTAAAAGCTTTATTAAACTGGACCTATCAAACCAGATGTATCTCCTGTTCAGTTTGAACTTTCCTGCACTGAAATTGTAATTACAATACAACTTAGGCAACCATCCTTTTTGATGTTAAGACCAACAAATTGAAGGTTGCTTGTTGTCCTATATACAGCCTTGCAGCTGATTCAGGTGTCTGTTAGTTTCAGCCTCAAAGATACCAAACATTACACATTCTTAGAACACTTCTGCTATACATGTTGTGGCAGAAAGTGGTGGTTGTGACATCTTAACACATGTACATACCACGTACGTGTTAGGAAGAACAGATACCTTGGAGCATCCTTTTGAGGTCTTTAAACTGAGGTTGGATGGCCATCTCTCATGAGTGCTGCTTTAGTTGCATATTCTTGCATGACAAATTTGGAATACCTGGCCCTCTGGGCTCCTCCCAACTCTATGATTCATCAAGCAATTCTCCCATGGATAGCATGCTAATTTCTACCCAGAAGCTCTCAGGATACAAAGTGTGATGAAACTTCTCTAATCATACCTAGAGACCATAAAGATTGTTTTCAGCTGAAAGTATGAGTTTTAGCTTGTAATTCAAGATTCACTTTTTTATGTACTAACAGCTAGTATCAGTTCAACCTGTTACAAAGGCACATTATCCTGAATGCTATGTTGTTGCTACAATGGCTCTATACACAGATTTTTGTGCTTGGCCTCGGGTGTTTCTTACTCCAGACTCTTTTGTAAAGTCTTCCAAATGCGCTATATGCCTTTGCTAATCTGTGATCGATCTCTTTGTCAATCTTGGCATCTGAGGAGAATGAACTGCTGAATGGACTTGAGCACAGATTTGTCAACGGCAATGTGGGGATGGTGGTGCTTGTCCTGTGGTGCAGGCTGGTAAAGAACTTCTGTTTTCTTCAGGTTGACTTCCAACCCAAACAGCTCTGTAGCTGTTGTGAAGCAGGATGTTAGGCACTGCACAGCTGCTTCTGTGTGAGCAACAAGGGCAGCATCATCAGCGAAGAGCAGCTCACGGACTAGATAGTTTAGAGTCTTAGTGCGAGCCATCAGACAGCTTAAGTTAAACAAGCTACCATCAATATGGTAACATATATAGATGCCGACAGATCTGAAACATGGGTCACCTAACGCCACCACCTACAACTCCTCGAACACTTTCATCAGTGCTGTATACGCACAATCAAAATATACACTGGACTATGTGACAAATGTTGCTTTCCTTGAGCAAGCAGGGATCACCAGCATTGAGGCCATGATATTGAGAACACAGCTGCGCTGGGCAGGGCACGTTTCTAGGATGGAGGACCATCGCCTCCCCAAAATAGTACTCTATGGTGAACTCACCACAGGTCAGCGTAAGAGGGACGCTCCAAAAAAGCGATACAAGGACTCCCTGAAACAACATCTCAGGCTTGGCAAAATTGATCACCAACAATGGTCCGCCCTGGCCTCACATTGGGAGGCATGGAGACGCACTATCCAGAATGCTGCAGCCTTATTTGAGAACTCACGACGAACAAGTCTTGAAGAGAAATGACAACGGAGAAAGAATCACAACCCAGAAACATCACCCAAGGAAGCCTTCTACTGTGCTTTCTGCAACTGGACTTGTTTATCTCGGATTAGTCTTTTTAGTCATCAACGCGCTTGCAGAAAGCGTGGGATGAGTCCTTCCTGAATCTTCGTTTGCGAAGAAAAGCCAGAGAGAGAGACGTTGCTGCTAATGGATTTGAAATGTTATTGCTTGTGTTTTACTGCCCTTTGTCCCCAGTCCCCACATGGCCAAGGGGAGTGATCTCTGCCAGTATTGAGATACCTTTAGAGACCATCTTAACTGACAACAAAACATGAGACAATAAGCCTGGATCTCAAGGGAAGTTACCTTTTCTATTGCTTATAGAGCTGAAATTTTATTGCCCAGATTTTACTACTCTTTGTCTCCCAGTACCCATATGGCCAAAGAGGGAAGTGGCCTCTGACTGCATTGATATCCCTCCAGACCATCTTAACTGACATCTTGACAAACTGTAGGCCTTTGACTCATTTTTCTTCCTCTCCTGTATGATTTTTAACACCTTTACCTGATGAAGAACCCCGTGGAGCTTCAAAAGTTTGCCTGATGTACTTTGTGCATTTTTGGTTGGTCCAACAAAGGTATCGCTGTTTTGTGGGTTTTGGATGTTGTTGTATTTTGCTGTATGGCCAACACAGCTACCCCGGATGTTTTGTAAAATGTAGAAACTCTTAACGTCATTTTTCTTCTATAGCTTTTAACATTTTTGCTTGATGAAGAAGCCACTGAAGCTTCAAAAGCTTGCATGTTGCATTGTTTTTTGGTTCGCCCAATAAAGGTATCACTATTTTGTGGACATTGAACATTCAGCAAAACAGCGATACCTTTTGCTGAATGGCCCTGAATGTTTTCAGATACAGCATTACCTTTATTTGTTGTCATTGTTTGTTTTCATGTTGCTTGCAACATATGGCAACCCTATCAGTTTTCTTAGCAAGATGTGTTCAGAGGAAGTTTGCCACTGCATTCTTCTAAGCCTGCAAGTGTGTGACTTGCCCAAGGTCACCCAGTGGGGCTCCATGATTGAGTAGGGATTTGAACCCTGTTCTCCTGAAGTTCCAGTTCAGCACTCAAATCACTACACTACATGGACTCAGATTACCTTTATTAAGCCACATTGTTAAACTGTAGGTTTTGTTCTTACTTATGGACTAAACACAGCAACCTTTGTTTTATTTCTAAACTGCTGCTCATCTATTATTTTAAATTCCATAACATGAGACAGTGTGAAAGGTAGTGTGATGTGGCAGCTAAAAAAATGTGATTCTAGGCTTTATCAATAGTATAGTGTCTAGATCAAGGCAAGTAATAGTGCCACTCTATTCTGCTTTAGCCAGACCTCACCTGGAATACTGTACTCAGTTATCGGCATCACAATTCAAGAAGGATATTGACAAACAGGAGTGTCCAGAGAAGAGCGACCAAAATGGTGGGAGGGCTAGAAACCATGCCCTATGAGGAGTGGCTTAGGGATGGATATGTTTAGCCTGGAGAAGAGATAGTTAAGAGGGGACATGATGTTTAAAGTATTTGAAGGGATGTCATACTGAGGATGGAGCAAGCTTATTTTCTGCTGCTCCAGAGACTGGGACATGGAGCAATGGACTCAAACTACAGGACAAGAGATTCCACCTAAACATTAGGAAGAACTTCCTGACAGTAAGAGCTTCTCAGCAATGGAATACAGTGCCTCAGAGTGTGGTGGTATCTCCTTCTTTGGAGGTTTTTAAACAGAGGCTGGATGGCTGTCTATCAGGTGTGCTTTGATTGTGTATTTCTGCATGGCAGGGAGTTGGACTAGATGGCCCTTGTGGTCTCTTCCAACTGTATGATTCTATAATCTCCTTGGTCAAGAAAGAATCATAAAAAGTTGGAAAAGACCCCAAGGGACACCCAGTCCAAACCTCTGGCATTCAGGAAGACACAATCAAAGCATTCCCAACAGATGGCCATCCAGCCTGTTTAAAAACCTCTAGAGAAGGAGCACCACACTACGAGGCAGTGCATTCCACTGCCGAACAGCTCTTACTGTCAGGAAGTTCTTCCTAATCTTTAGGTGGAATCCTTTTTCCTCTAGTTTGAACCCATTGCTCCATGTCCTAGTCTCTGGAGCATCAGGAAAAAAACTTGCTCATTCTTCAATATATTTCAATAGACATTACTTCTTACAGTTTGCTTGTTAAGCTTCACTCTGCTACAGCTTTAACTCACTGCTGTTTTCCATTGGATAATGTGCCATGTTGATTTCAGTAGAACAGCAACTCATTTTACACTCAGACTATACTGTTAAAGATGCCATATCTAAGAACACGTTAGGATGCAAACTATCCTCTGAATAAAAGCAGACATGTTTTAAGAGAGGCACAAGTCAAGGAAGTTTCACAGCAGCAACTAATTGCTCTTTAAACAATTAGAGGAAGTTCTGGGTGGAAATGCTTGACATGTGCCATTTCCACAAGAAATGCTGCAGATTTTTTTGTTTTTTAATATATACAATGGCATAGTACAATGGTGTCCCTTATATAAAATGGCAAAATCGAAGTTTGCTACTTGGATTTTTTAAAAAATATTTCAAGCCTTGCATGGTTAAATCTGTGGATACAAAGGTCCAACTGTACACATAATTAGAAAAATGGCGGGGATGATTTTTTAACTTCTCGGTAGCTACTTTCAATTGCATTGGCAACAGTATCAGATGGACATACACAGGTCACATACTAACGTATAAAAAATTGATGTATTTGAATATAGCAACTGTATGCCTAGAAGACGACATAGAATCATAGAGTTGGAAGAGACCTCAAGGGCATCCATTCCAACCCCCTGCCATGCAGGAATACACAATCAAATCATTCCCGATAGATGGCCATCCAGCCTGTTTAAAAACCTCCAAACGAGACTCCACCACACTCCGAGGCAGTGTATTCCAGTTCCAAACAGCTCTTACTCTCAGGAAGTTCTTCCTAATGTTTAGGTGGAATTTCTTTTCCTGTAGTTTGAATCCATTGCTCTATGTCCTAGTCTCTGGAGCAACAGAAAACAAGCATGCTCCATCCTCAGTATGACATCCCTTCAAATATTTAAACAGGGCTATCATGTCACCTCTCAACCTTCTCTTTTCCAGGCTAAACATACCCAGCTCCCTAAGCCGCTCCTCATAGGGCATGGCTTCCAGACCTCCCACCATCCTAGTCACCCTCCTCTAGACACGTTCCAGCTTCTCACTATCCTTCCTGAATTATGGTGCCCAGAACTGGACACAGTATTCCAGGTGAGGTCTGACCAAAGCAGACTGTCACAACAGAATATGGACTCATCAGGATGAGACACCTCCACTTTAATTCCTATTTCACTCACCATTATTAACCAAGAAAATTGAGAATTTCCCTTGTTTTAGAAATATTTGTTTGACTCCATAGGACCCATAGTAAACACAAAGCCAAATATTCAGTGATAAGCAGCTTCCTTGTGCTCCAGAATCCCTTTGATCTTCTTCATGGTCTGTGAATCACACAGCTGGTGCTAGGCAGAATATGCTTTGATACATTTTTAGCGGTAACTCCGCCCATCCTAATGGTCCCTTATAAGGGCCTCCCGCCTAAATCCCCTCAGTTTTTTTCTTTCCGCCGCACTAGCAGCTTTAAGGAACTTCTGTTCGCTAGGTTTTTTCTCTCTCATCAATCTGGTTTGACTTTGCTTTCCCTTTTTTGATGACGATTTTTGCTCTATCCCTCTGGTTTTGGTATTCGGCTTCTGATTGCTCTGGTTTTGACATTTCTGACTCTTGATGACGATTTTGGCTTCCTCCCTCAGCTTTGGCATTACCTCAGATACCGTTCCTGACCTCGGACTGCCCTTTACTATGATTTTCTTCACTGCGCTTATTATTGTTGTTATTGTGAGTAAAATGTCGGGGAAAGGAGCCTTTAAACGCTGCATAATTTGTCAAGCAAAGCTTCCAAGTGCGGATGGTCATTCCCACTGTTTAATATGCTTGGGTGAGGCTCATAACGTCGACGCATACATTCATTGTAAGGCGTTTACACCACAAGCTCGCAAACATAGGCTCTCGTGCCTGAAGTTTTTTCTGTATGAGAAAGCCTTACTCCTGGGTTTGGCCCTGGCCTCTACTTCTGCTTCAGCTCCTCCATCTGAGCCCCAAGGCCGTGGTCGCTCCCGATCTCCTCCATTAAAGGGCCAAAAACGTTGTCAGTCCCGAAGCCTGTCAAGGTGCCATTCCACTGCTTCTGATCCAGAGGCTCTCCATTCCTCCCTTCAACGTGCGTCCTCGGATTCGGCTCAAGATGGATCGACACCGACTCGACAGCCGGTCCCATCGACATCGAAGGCTGCCCCTCAGGATGGGGCTCCGGCCACCACCGAAGCCTGTCCCAGTGCTGAGTCTGCCTCTTCTCAGTCTTTGAAGAAGAGAAAAGAGAAGCATCTCTCCAAGCATGACTCTACTAAGTCCAAGACTAAGACATAAGAGGGCTTAAAGAAATATAAGCCCATGGAAGCTGCTGCTCCATACATTCACCCTCGCCAATCAACTGATGTTGATGGCACCTTTGTCCGACCTTTGCCTGTTTCCACTCCAACGGAACCCGAGGCTCGTCAGTCATGTACACCATCGGGATCGGTAGAGATTGTGGCGGCCGAGGTCCTGTCGGGCACCAGCACCGAGAGGTCCCCTAGGCGCCTCGAAGCATCTCCTGCTCTGGTCGTATCGAGGGCTCAACTACTAGAGCGCCACTCTTCAGACGAAGAGGTGGAGGTCGTCGAGGCTGAAGTAGTGCCTCAGTCGTACGCCTTCTACAATCCGTGACGATATTCCGGCCTATTCCGCCTATGATCTTGCCTGATCCATCTGCAGGGCAGGCTTCGGGTCACCCACAGGTTCACAAATCTTCACACAAAGAGGTGATGTACTTGACACCACCATTACGGGCCGCTTGATTACTCAATCCCCACACCTGGTCGACCTGGATGTTGCGAAACCTGTTTTGAAGAGGAATGCTGTAATCCAGGTGTCTCCTGAACATCGCCCCCTACCTTGGACCCCTCCAACTCCGCAGCCCCGATCTCCCACACTGCCGCGGGACTGTAGTCCTTCTTCAGAGGAGTCGACCTCATCTTCTGCCACGTCTTGGGACCTGTACCGACCATATCTCCCATCACCAAAAACTGAGTTGATGGAGGATGATTCTGCCTCTCCAGCTGATGATGTTCATGCTTGCGGAGAGCAAATGGTCTGGATGTCCCATGCACTGGATCTTAAGCTGGAAGAACGAGCGACCGATCCCGTGGACCCAATATTCCAACGGATCCAGTCGAAGGCACCCCCGACGGTTTCCATCCTGGTACTGCCCTCGTTGAAGATCGCACAGGGGTCCTGGGAGAATCCCTCGTCTATCCAGTCGACACCTAAGAAAATAGATTGACTGTACCATGTTGATGGAGAGCATGTGGATTGGCTCCAGAACCATCCAAGGCCGAATTCTGTGGTTGTCGAAGTCGCACAGAACAAGAAACAACGCTGGCCTCTATCATCTCCGACAGACCCAGAGGGCAGGAAACTCGATATTGTCGGGAAGAAAATTTTCTCGGCAGCTGGTTTGAGCTTCCGTGTAGCAAATTATTCGGCTTGCATGGGAGCTTACCAGCAGGTCCTATAGGAGAGAATGAGTCATCTCATCCAGGACCTCCCAGAGGAACGACGTAGGATGGCGGAGGCCATACAATCTGAGGCCCAGTCCCTTGCAGGACTACAGATGAATTCGGCCCGTCATGTGGCAGACTGCGCAGCGAAAACCATCGCTGGTTCCATTGCGCTGCGTCGACATGCATGGTTGCGTTCCTTGTGCCTTACACCTCAAGCCTCGGCCACCATAGAAGATCTGCCCTTTGATGAGTCTGGCTTATTCAATGGGTCAACCGACGAAAAGCTTGAGTTCACCCAAAAGATGAGGACCACTGCCAGGAAATATGGTATGGGCTCCACCTCTCAATACCGTCCTAGCAGCAGATATTCCTAGCAAGCCCCATCGTACAGCCAACAGTTCCGCGGAGGATACTCTGGCTAATCCTATCGCTGGTCCCGATATGTTCCCTCCCCATCTCTGGCCTCATCAGTGAGGAGCCAGGGCTCGGGTTCCAGATACCACCAACCATCGCGGCAACGATCCAGGGATCAGAGCCGGAAAAATTTTTGATTGCCTTGCTGTTTCTGTTGTTTCTGTTTTTTTTCTTAGACACCTCTCTTTGGGGATCGACTGTCCAACTTCCAAGAAGCCTGGTCTTCTATAACATCAGACCATTGGGTGCTTCAAATCATCCAGACTGGCTATTGGATCGAGTTCGACACTACCTCCGACAGGACTGGTTCGATCAACACCACCCTCCCCTCCCCTCCTCGAGGAGGTGCACACTCTGTTGCAGAAGAGGGCCATCGAACCTGTCAACCCCGACCTTCACCATCTCTGCTTTTTCTCGAGGTACTTTCTGGTTACCAAGAAGGACGGCAGTCTATGCCCGATTCTCGACCTCCGTGGGGTGAACAAGTATATAGCCCCAAAGAAATTCAGAATGGTCACCTTGGCCTCCATCCTTCTGCTTCTGAAACGGAACGACTGGTTTGTCTCCATACACCTGAAGGACGCTTATTTTCACATTGGGATCCATCCGGCGCACAGGTGCTTCCTTGCATTTCAGGTCAGGACTGAGGCCTTCCAATTCAGAGTGCTTCCTTTCGGCCTCTCGACTGCTTCTCGAGTCTTTACGAAGTGCATGGCAGTAGTGGCGGCTTTCCTTCGGCAGCAGGGCATGGTGGTCTTCCCCTACATCGACGACTGGCTGATTGTGGCGGAGTCTCGACATCAGCTCGAACTCGATGTTGGCCTCACCTTAGATGCCTTAGACTACCTGGGATTTGTTGTCAAGATCGAAAAAACTCAGCTCCAGCCAGTTCAAGTGATCCAATTCATTGGAGCTCGCCTAGACTCTGTGACTGCAGCGGCATACTTACCTCAAGACCGCTTCAACACCTTTTGGTCCCTGATCCATACCTGCCGTCGGTCCCGAGGGTTTCCCGCTCATTCAGTTCAGGTCCTTCTCGGTCACATGGCAGCCATGACATATGTGATCCGCCTCGCCAGACTTCGTTTCCGTCCGCTCCAACACTGGTTCCTGCAAGTGTTCAACCCTCTCCTCGATTCCCCAAAGAAGATGCTTACAATGCCGTGGGCAGTTCAGCGGTCTCTGGACTGGTGGCTGGTACCAGACAATGTCCTTTCGGGCATGCCGTTCGACCTTCCTCAGCCGGACGTCTCTTTGACAACGGATGCCTCGATGCAGGGATGGGGAGCACACATCGAGTCCTACGTGATTCGAGGCTCTTGGAACAACAAAGAGCAAGGTCGCCATATCAATGTCCTGGAACTGCTTGCCATCCAGAAAGCACTACGAGCCTTCAAATCCATGGTGAGGGGCAGGGTTGTACTAGTACTGACAGACAACACCTCTGTCATGTACTACCTGAACAAGCAGGGAGGTATGAGGTCCCCCCAACTTCTACAACTCACACTGGACATCTGGGATTGGTGCATCCGCAGGAATGTGGTTCTCCAATCCATTCATCTTCCCGGGGAGGAGAACACTCCTTCAGACGGACTCAGCCGCTCGAGTCTCTCCATCCACGAGTGGCATCTACACAGATCAGTCACTTTGAACCTGTTTCGGAGCTGGGGTTTTCCTCAAGTAGACCTCTTCGCATCTCCTGAGAATGCTCAGTGTCCCCAGTTCTATTCCAGGAGATGTGCTCCGGGATCGAAGGGAGACGCATTCCTGTTCCAATGGTCGGGTCCGCTACTATACCTGTTCCCTCCATTCCCACTTCAGACAAGAATGATTGCCAAGCTTCGTCGGGATTGAGCAAATGCCATCCAAATCGCCCCATGGTGGCCTCAGCAGCCGTGGTTTGCGACTCTGCTACACATGTCCAAGCGTCGCTTCATCCGTCTGCCATCCCGTCCAGATCTGCTCACCATTCACGAGGGCATGGTCAGACATCCCGACCTAGATACTCTCCGTCTGACGGCGTGGAGGCTGATTCTGTGATTCATCCTTCGGGTTCGAGACTCTCGGGTTCATCCTCGGCATCAAGGCAACCTATATCTCTCCATCCAGACGTTCAGGCTGTCATCGATGCTGCACGAAGACCGTCTACTCGAAAGTCATACCACTACAAGTGGAAAAAGTACGAAACCTTTCTGGCCTCCCGAGGTCCAAGTCCTGAACCGTTCTCTATTTCAACTGTACTGGAGTTTCTTCTCCGATTGTCTTCGGAGGGCCTATCGCTCTCGTCGATCCAGTGCTACCTGGCAGCTATCTCCGTCAAGTTCAGGCGAGAGGACATCTGCCCCCCTTTGTTGATGCGACAGTAAAGAAATTTTTGAGAGGCTTCGTCAACCTGCACCCTCCAGTGACCGAACTGACCCCGGCTTGGAGCCTTGAACTGGTCCTCTCACAGCTGGTTCGCCGACCGTTTGAACCTCTGGCTTCTACTGATCTGCGACTCCTATCCTGGAAGACTGCTTTCCTTGTGGCCATCACTTCGGCGCGCCGGGCTGGTGAGCTCTGTGCCTTGAGGTCTGACCCTCCATACACTGCTTTCCATAAGCACAAAGTGGTGCTTCGTCCCGGCATCTCCTTCCTTCCGAAGGTGGTGTCCAGCTTCCACCTCAACCAATCCATCACTCTTCCTGCTTTGATGCAGGACCCACAGGACGAATTCGAACGCACCCTTCACCTCATGGATGTCAGAAGGGCATCCTTCTACATTCAATGGACTGCGTCCCACAGGAAGTCACCCAGACTGTTTGTGTCTTATGCTGACTCGAAGCTCGGAGAGCACATTTCATCGCAACGGCTATCAAAGTGGGTGACGTTGACTATTGCTCTCTGCTACGAACTGGCAAAGAAACCTCTACCATAACGGATTTGAGGACACTCTACAAGAGCTGTCTCCACTTCGACAGCTTTTCTCTATGGAGTGCCTCTAGAGGACATTTGCAGAGCTGCAACCTGGTCATCACCTTTGACTTTTATTTCTCACTACAGACTTGACTCTCGTTCTAGGAATGAGGCCGCCTTTGGGAAGGCTGTACTGTTATCTTCTATTCAATGAATGAGTGTTCATGTTGCCAAGTCATTTTTTATTATGTATGCTTTGATCACTTTACTTAAGAATGTGCTCTTAATGTTTCACTCAGGTGTCTGTACATAAGGTATACTTGGTGTAGGACATTCCCGCCTCCAAGAGTGAAGCTTGCTAGTCTACACCCAGCTGTGTGATTCACAGAGACCACGAAGAAGATGGACAGGTTGCTTACCTGTAACCATAGATCTTCAAGTGGTCTTCTGTGAATTCACACAGACCCGCCCATCCTCTATGTACTACCACATCATATAAAAATGCTTAATGTTCCTGATGCTGCATATTGCGGCGTCATTCAAAGAACTGAGGGATTTAGGCGGGAGGCCCTTATAAGGGACCGTTAGGATGGGTCGAGTTACCGCCAAAAATGTATCAAAGCATATTCTGCCTAGCATTTCTAGAAGGTTCCGATGCTCTGCGCAGGCACAGGAGTAACCCAGCTGTGTGAATTCACAGAAGATCACTTGAAGATCTATGGTTACAGGTAAGCAACCTGTCCTTCCAAACAGCATTAATAACAATGGTGACTGCAACATAGTAGACTTCTACTACAGATAAGATGCTCTGCAATAGGCACACGAAGGTCAAGCTGCTGTGATCGACTTTATATCTCTCGAGAACTTCCATGATCCAAAGTGATTTAAATATTCAAACTAAAAGTGAATACTAAGAATTGCTTGCAGAGTAAAACATAACTAATTTGTTGCAAAGTTTACACTCTTGTCAAAAAACTGTTTTCAAGGGTCAGAACAAAGTTCACCATTGTTAAGAATTCCAGCAGACATTAAGCATCCCACTGGAAACTGGTCAACTATCCTCTACCTCGCTGTGCAACTAGTTCATGTTTAGCACAAGCTGTTTGAAGTTGCCACTCATTTTTTAAAAGAGGAAAAGTACTGCCTAACAGCAATGTTAAAACCAATGTTTTACAGTTTTACAGCAGTTTGAGAAAACCTAAGCAAGTAAACTAATATCTGTCTTTGAGATTTTTATTGTATTGCACTAAGGAACAGCAAAGATATTTACCTAACCTTGTTGCATGTGTGCCTCTCTATGCAGTTCTACCTTTTGTTACCATGTTCAATTCCAGTGGTATAGTACTTTGAGACTGTTGCACAAGATGTTCTCTTTAAAAAAAAAAAAAGTTAAAAATGTACTCTTTCACGAACAACTCTGCTTCACCATATCCACATAGCTTGGAAAATTAAAACATGGCCTACTGACATCATTGCTTGCTGTAAATATGGAAAGTTTGAGCCATGCACGTTACAGGGACAGAATATCCAAATAGTAAAAAACAGAACTACAATTCTTCCTGTGATTGTACTCATGTATTCATCTATAAGACACATAAAGGTTACCTAAGATATAACATACAGAAAAGCATTTGATCCTTCAGAAGCACTTGGTACCTACAGCTGATAGCTAGATGGAAGTCCAACCTGACTGGAGCCACTATAACGTCCAGGAAACAAAATAAAACAAGACCTTCTATTATACTAAGGACAGTAACTAATACAATTATAATCGAAGGTATGGCTGTTCCTTATGGAGTGCAGGGTCAAAACAGTCCAAAGCCAGCGGCAACTTCTTTACGTTAATTTATAGTGTAATACTTGTCACTTTTATACGCCCCAGTAATAATTTTTAAAGTCTTTCCATGAGTATTAAAGTATAGACACATTTTGGGATGGGGAAGAAGAGAGGACATCATTTTTCCCCTAGGGAAACTGTGATCACCAGATTCCACAGCTACATCTTGATACATGATTCTTCGAAAATAATCCTTTGTTTTGTGGCTTTTCTGCATGCATGTTGCTGGAACCAAGTCTGTCAGACATCACCATTTAAGAGCTCACCAAAACATAAATCATGCTGTGGGGAAAAGGATAAGCAGTAAAATATACATACGTGCATGTGCTACATTTAACATTTGCATTAAACAGGCATCTATATGATAAATCTTCACTAAAATGCTAGAGTAAGCTGAAGCCAGTTTTATTGGTGTGTGCATTAGTCCCCTACTAAGGAAAGCCTATTACACACACATATCATCTATCTATCCATTCATCCATCCGATATTGTGGTAATAGTTGCAGCCACTATTTTGAACTTCTGCAAATGAACATGTAGCATTATCTTCTTTAACAGATGGCTCCATACTGAAGATATGTTTTCATGCTTTGATTTCAACTCATTTTAGCTCATGAGATTTACTTACGTTATGGATGATGGTTTACACCATATAATAAATAGCACACCACCATACCATCCAGAAGACATGACTGGTTTTGGAAGCTAAACAGGATGAGGTTGGGTTAATACTCTCATGACAGACCACTACAAGATAAAACCAGGGGTCTCAAGGTAAGGGTATAAAAGAATCTAACTTGGAACCTTGAAAACCTCTGCCAGCCAGAGTTGACAATACTGGGCTAGACAGATCAATGGTATGACTCTGCATAATGCAACTTCCTATATGCTAAAATGGTGTGCTTCTGGTGATTCAGGAAGGGAAGTTTCCCATCTTGCCCTCCATGGACCC
Organism: Gambelia wislizenii; assembly: GCA_030847615.1. NCBI lineage: Eukaryota > Metazoa > Chordata > Lepidosauria > Squamata > Crotaphytidae > Gambelia > Gambelia wislizenii. The sequence continues at coordinate 492,692,776 of JAUMIR010000001.1, read as the reverse complement.
TCTGGGCTTTAACAACTATAGACCAGAATCAAACCTTCCTTTTTTTGAGCAAGGTGATTGAGAGGGCAGTCGCCTTCCAACTCCAGGCAGTCTTGGATGATATGGGTTTTCTAGCCCCATTTAAAACCAGCTTCAGAGCAGGATATGGAGTTGATATTGCTATGGTCACTTTAGTGGATTACCGCCACCTAAGCATCTACAGGGGGGATGTGTCCCTGTTGGTGCTTGTGGACCTCTCAGCAGTATTCAACATCACTGACCATGGTACTCTTCTTGAATGCCCGAGGGGTTTGGGAACTGGGAGCTCTGTCCTTCAGTGGTTCTGATCTTGTCTCTCAGGTAGGTTCCAGATGGTGGTGTTTGGGGATAGCTGCTCCTCAAAAAAGAAGCTGTTATATGGCATACCCCAAGGTGCCATTCTATCCTCAATGCTACTCAATATCTACATGAAACCACCGGGAGACATCATCCAGAGGCATGGGGCAAGATGCAATCAGTATGCCAATAACACCCAAGTACACTTCTCTGTGCCTTCAAAAACACCATCAGCTAAGGTTAGTGTGTCTCCTCTAAATGAAAGCCTGGAGGAGATAATGGTCTGGATGAGGAAAAACAAACTAAAACTGAACCTTGACAAGACAGAGGTGCCTACTGTTAAAGGTCCTAACTTGAGGGTGAGGGTGTATCAACTCGTCCTAGATGGGATTACATTCCTCCTGAAACTCTGTGTTCGCAGCTTGGGGGTGCTTCTGGATCCGTTGCTCCAAGACAGCTGAGACAGATATGACAGCCAAGAGTGCTTACTATCACCTTTGGCTGATACAACAACTGCACCCCTTCCTAGAGCTGGAAGACCTAAAGATGGTAGTGCACGTACTGGTAACCTCAAGGCCGGACTTCTGCAATGTGCTCGCTGTACATTGGGCTATCTCTGTACCAAGTTTGGAAAATTCAATTGGTTCAAAACATGGCAGCCAGATTAGCTACCGGTGCATATAAGAGTGGCATATTACACCTATATTAAAATCACTCCACTGGCTGCCAATTTGTTTCCTGGCAAGGTACAAAGTGTTTGTTGTTACTTTTAAGGCCCTTCATGGTTTGGGTCCAGGTTACCTACATGATCACCTCCTTCCATATTATCCATCCCGTACACTCAGGTCTTCTGGAGGGCATTTTCTTCAATCAGCCAACGCTAGGCTGGCAACTTTTAACCAGTGGACTTTTTCATCAGCTGTCCCAAAATTGTGGAATGACCTGACAGAAGAGACCCAACAGCTGGATACGCCTTTTGCATTTAAAACAGCTTTAAAGACCAGTCTCTTCCAGCAGACCTACCATCAGTTAAATTAAGAACTGATAGTTTTTAATATGTATGCTTTTTTAACCAGTTATATATTTTAACTGATTATATATTTTTAATTGGTGTTTGTGTTTTTAAATATGTCATGTGTCTATTTCTTGCTGTATTTTAACAGATTAATTTTTTAAATTGGTGTTTGTGTTTTTAACTATGTCATCTGTCTATTTATTGCTGCATTTTAATCTGTTGTTCCTACCTCAATGCATAGAGAGAAACAAGAAAGAAAGAAATATTATTACTACCACTACTATTACAGTAATATTATTAGCCAATAATACAAAAATAGTATCATTTATGCCCTTTATACTGAATAGCATGTATATACCCAGCAACATTATGGCACAAGGATTTTTAAAAAACATATTGTATCCAAAACCAGGGCCTCTACTTCAGAGAGCAATTCAAAAATGGCATCTAGATGAAAAAGATTTTTCTCCTTATAGGGTCCTTCACCTTTTCAGATTTACTGAAAAAGCCCTGCTCTAGAAACCAGATTATTAATAGATGTCCTCTAGGTTAGGCCTTGTCAGTCAAAATGATCAGATTATAGAACTCAACCCACCCCCTGCCAAAAAGGAGTTCAAAGATGAACCCATTTTAAAAATGAGTGTAAGATGCATGGATTCTGAGACTTGATTGCAATTGCTGGGAGGCACCAGATCCTGTCTGATCTTGAAAGCTAAGCAGGGTCAGCCCTGGTTAGTCCTTGAATGGGAGCCCACCAACAAATACCAGCTGCTATAGAATATATTTCAGAGGAAGGAACTAGCAAAGCCACCTCTGAATATCCCTGGCCTAAGAAAACCATGTAAAATTCATGGGGACACTGTAAATTGATAGGCAACTTGAAGGTGTGAATGCACATACACACATATTCAATTGTGAGGTTTCCTTTCTTAAATGCTCCCCCACCTAGAAAGCAGTATTCGAACTTGTATAATTAAAAATACAGTATACATAAAATTGACTTACCCATATAGGTAGTAAAAAAAGGATAGAAGGTAAAACGCTAGTTTGCACCATCCCTCCTTCTGGCAATATGCTAAAATATCTGCATTCATTATGGTTGTTGGGTCATAAAGTCCTGGTCCGCTCATCACAGGCCTACTCATATACCTGAAAAAGTGAATTTGCATTTTTAAAAGCTACAAGAGGGGGGAGGGTTTATAGGAAATGCACCTGTAACAAATGTGATCATACATATTCTACCCAAAAAGTTATTTTCTTTCCCTCTATAATACATACATTTTCTTTATTCAGCAATAAGAAAAAATATATATCTACATTCATAAATTTGGGAGCTTCAACTCTGCCACCTTCCAATGTTTCCAAGCTATGAAATGCATGAACTGAGCGAGGCCTCAGCCAAAGGTAATTGCACAAACTTAGTGAAGCTTATGCCTAACCAGCAAACCTACTAATTAAACCATCTTGTGAGACCCACTATAACAATGACAACATATCCATCCCATATAAACAAATGCCATGCATTTGAAAATTAGGAACCAGCTGAAGGTATGGAAGGGCCTGTCCACACTTCTTATTTTATTACTGATACCCATTTGCAAACAAAAACATAAATATTATATATAATATTTTATGTTTTATGGTGTTAATGGTCTTGGAAAAAGGAAATCAAGCTTTCTACTAGCTTTGTCGCCCTCCTCTGGAGGGTGACCAAGACAAGAAAGGATCTGAGAATTGTTCTACAAGGATTAGTTGAGGGAACTGAGTATGTTTAGCCTGGAGAAGACTGATAAGTGATATCCAAAGGGCCATCGCACAGAAGAGGAAACAAGTTTGTTTTCTGCTGCTCCAGAAAGTTGGACCCAAACCTATGGATTCAAATTACAAAAACAGAGTGAAGTTGAAGGCTTTCATGGCTGACATCCATAGATTTTCCTTGGTTTTTTTCCGGGTTCTGAGGCCGTGTTCTGGAAGAGTTTCCTTCTGACGTTTCACCTGTGTCTGTGGCTAGCATCCTCAGAGAATGGTTGGGTAGATGTGTGTGTGGAGTTTATATGCTGTGAACCCCTGTAGGGGAGTATATGTAAATTTGTGTAATTGAATGGTTAGTTTCTAGGTACAGAAATGCAAGGCTCGTTAGTGTCTGTTTGGCTAATGGTTGGCTGATGGGCCATTATTTGCTGAGAATCCCCCTGTCCCTGGGTGGAATTCTTTGGTAAGTGTTGAGTTTTGATTCTATTGTATTTCAAAACTAGGAGCCAGACTTTGTTCACTTTTAGGGTTTCTTCTTTCCTGTTGAAGTTGTCCACGAACACCTGGACACACACACACCTACACAACCATTCTCTGAGGATGCCAGCCACAGATGCAGATGAAATGCCAGAAAGAAACTATTTCAGAACATGGCCTCATAGCCTGGAAAAAAACCAAGGAAAATCTACAAAAACAGAGATTTCAATAATGGTACAGATTGCCTTGGATGCCTGGCTTGCCTTTGTTGAGGGTTTCTAAACATTAGTTGGATGGCCCTCCATTAATGATGCTTTAGATGTAGGTTTCCTGCAGAGGAAGGAGACGAGATTGGGGGACCCTAGGTGTAACTGCCAACTCTAGTATTCTATAATCCTGTGATAGAGAGCAGGAACACGTGAGTGAAATGTAATAAACCTCTTATTACCCCATTGGGGCAATCAAGTGGTTATTTTCATCTTGTTCTGCTTCCTAAAGGTATCCAATTTCTTCCAGTTCATACATACAGCAGTGGACTAAACTAATTTGTGGTCTGATCCAGCACATGCTTCTATGTTCATACATTTCTAAGGGGGAATGCAGCATCAACAGAAGACATGAGGACAACACTGGATTTTAATTAAGGCCTCAGTCATGTGGAATGAAAACTGAAAGGGGAACTTTCCTTTACTCTGCAAAAAGAATGGAGAAATATACAGGATACCTTAGTCCTAATTTAGATCAAAGTCTGGGTCATTGCCTGACATCCTCTGTGCTAACAACAAGTGATGGAAACTTACTTTCTTCTTTGTGGTCTGTGTGAATCCACACGGGTTTTCTTTTCCTGCACAGAGCACCATTCGGAACCTTCTAGAAAGTTATGTAAGAGTTTTGGTAGTAGCTCTGCCCACTCCTCCCCTTCTCTATATATGGGCCCTTCCCACCTAAACACCTCAGTTCCTTGTTTTCTACTGCTGTAGCAGCACTGTAAGGAACTTTCTTTTGTCTTCAAAGGATTTCACGACCAGCATCCAGAGATTTTTCTTGAATTTTTTCCAGGCTGTGAGGCTGGGTTCTGGAATAGTTTCTTTCTGAAGTTTCGCCTGCATCAGAGGCTGGCATCTTCAGAGAAGGCTGCCAGCCACAGATGCAGGCAAAACGTCAGAAAGAAACTATTCCAGAACATGGCCTCATAGCCCGGAAAAAAACCAAGGAAAATCTATTTCTTGTGTCTATTCTGATGAGGACTACTCTTTTTGCATCTTTTCTAATGGATTTTTGACCACGGACTGACTGGATTCTTCTCGCTTCTTCATGATTTGGACTAGTTTTTTACTGTTTTCTCTGGCTTTGACTCGGACCGACTTTTGACGATGGCTTCCACAACTTTCTTTAAACATTGTTTGCAGTGTAAGGGGAAGATTCCCAACACTGACGGCCATGATTTGTGCCTGCTTTGCTTGGATGAAGGGCAAAATATCCACTCATGCCGCTTCTGCAAGGCTTTTATGCCATAGTCTAGACAGAATCATGAGGTCCACCTTAAGGCCTTGCATGAGCATGCCTTGGCAGCAACATCAAAAGAGGAAGAGGATCGTCCGCATTCCACCAAGTCAGTACGTTCCCCTTCAAGCCCGTTTCTACCAGCCTCATCGAAGTCGGCAGCCATGAGACTGTCCTCGACCCCCGGTATCAAGTTGCACTAAGGCCCAGCCTTGATGTCTACGGCTTCACTGGGCTCAAAGTCAAAGCCCATGGTGCATTCAGCCCCTCATCTATCATAGTCGGCTACTTTTGCCTCAACAACAAGGCCTTCCACTACAGTGTCTCTGGGGACGGCTCCAAGGGTTTCAACTTCAATGTCTGGGCCTGCCCACAAGTCATCGACATCGAAGCCTTCTGTTATGGCTTCCAAGCCCTCGACGTCGACTACCTAGGGCTCTAAGTCTGTGACCTCCTCGGACTCTAAGTCTGGAACCATGGTTTCTGTGAAACCACCCTCCAACCTGGCGCCTCCAGGGGACACCACAAGCAAAAAGCACAAAAAGTCCTCATTTTGCCATGAGTAGTCTTTACCCTGCCATGTTCTTCGCCCGATTTTCTGGGAATGGGGACAGACACTTGTCAACCTGTTTGCATCCCTGGAGAATGCGCAGTGCTGCCTATTCTGTTCCAGGTTTCGGAGGATGGAGAACTGTCTGGGAGACACCTTCCTGTACCACTGGTCGAGTCCTGTAGTGTATGTGTTTCCCCTGATTCCCCTGATTCCTTGGTTGATTGCCAAGATCTAACAAGACAAAGCGAAATGCCTTCTCATGATTCCCTGGTGGCCAAGGCAACCGTGGTTCGCCCAATTACTCCACCTGTCCTGCCGTCGATATTGCCATCTCCACTGCTATATGGCAGCCATCTCTTCACATTTTCAACTTCTGGGCAAGCCCCCTTGTTTCTCTCATTCCATCATCAAGACGTTCCTTTGTAGCTACAAGAACCTGCATCTGCCTACATCTGGCCCAGTTCCAGCTTGGAGTCTCACCACCGTCCTTTCTTTGCTCCAAAAGGCCCCTTAGGAGCCCATAGTCACTTGTGACCGGAAGTGGCTTACGCTTAAGGCAGCCTTCCTGGTAGCGGTTCCTACCGCACATAGGGCTGGAGCTTTGCGTGTTGCAGTAGGACCCTCCTTATGTCACTTTCCACAGGGACAGAGTTGTGTGGCGACCAGACATTTCCTTTTTGCCCAAGGTGGTGTCAGCATCCCACCTTAATCAGGATGTTATCCTGCCAGCCTTCTTCCAGAATCCCTCTTCTCTGTTGGAATGCTCCTTTTTTATTTTTATTTTTTTATTTAGTTATTTATACCCCGCTCTTCAGCCACAAGGCTATCAGAGCGGCTTACAAATTGTTTTAAGCAATAGCAATTTACACATCTACACTGCATTAAACAGTTTCCCATGTGTGTTAAGCTAATTGCCCCCACAAGCTGGGTACTCATTTTACCGACCTACGAAAGGATGGAAGGCTGAGTGAACCTTGGAGCCCGCTGGAATCGAACTTGCAACATGGTGACTTGCAGTACTGGCATTTAACCAATGCGCCTTTAACCCTTGCACCTGCTAGATGTTCGCAGGACACTCGCGTTTTATCCAGACAGGACTTCCTCATTTAGGCAGTCTGTTAGATCATTTGTGTATTACCAGAGTGTTCGCAAGGTACTTCGTGTTTCCCAGCAGAGATTTTCAAAGTGGGTGGCACTAGCCATTTCCTCTATTTATAATCTGCTTGGACTCTGTCTGCTGAGACCAGTGCGTAGTCATTCCACCAGGGCTACAGTGGCCTCCCGTCTTTCCTGAAAGGTGTGCCGTTACAGGACATCTGTCGAGTGGCTACCTGGTCTATGCCATCTACTTTCATATCCCATTACAGGGTTGACTCTCGGGATAAAACTGCTATCTCGGTGGGGAGCACAGTTCTATCTTCTGCCTGGTGATTATTTCAGTATTGCTTACCTGCATTTTGAGGCTTGACATGTTTACAATACAGTGTGTTTGTTCTTGGAGACGTCTGTGTCATTTTCCTCTGACCTCATTTCACTGGTACTGGGGGAATAGGGTCTGTTTCATGTATGCAGGACCCCTCCTCCTTTTTGAGGTAGCTTGCTAGTATCTCAATTGTGTGAATTCACCGAGACCACGAAGAAGAAGAACAGGTTGCTTACCTGTAACTGTAATTCTGCCTACCTTGGCTCCATTAGATGCTGCCACAGCAACGTTCAGGGAACTGAGGCATTTAGGCGGGAAGGGCCCTTACATAGGGCAGGGGATGAATGGGCGGAGCTACCACCAAAACACTTACATAACTTTCTAGAAGGTTCTGAAGTGCTCTGCGCAGGCACAGATAACCCAATTGTGTGAATTCACAGATGACCATTTGAAGAACTACAGTTACAAGTAAGCAACCTGTTCTTCCTTTACGTGAAACACCAAGAAACCAATTTCTGGGCAACATGCTCTCTCATGCATATGAATACACTGGATAGCCATGGTGACAGTATTCTTCATTCCTAGAAAACTGTGTATGCTTTTTTTAAGCTTCACCTGAATTTTTAATCCAATTTCTTCAAATGCTTAATTTTCAGAGAAAGTCCCTAGAATAGTTCACTTAAAGATCTAGCAAGAACTTTTCCTCAAGTAAACTAACAGCAAACCATTCCCAGCAGTACCTCCAAATGTGGTAAGCCAATAATGGCATATTGAGTCCCAGCGTGAGCCACTCTGTTGCACACAGAAACATAACACAGAAGAACGCATGGATAAGGTACTCCGGAAGTACAAGCTGCAAAGAAGACACACAAGTTAGCCAATTCTATTTCAACACTTAGCATATTTGAGTGACACTGAATTTAAGTAATATACAGCATTGTTTAGAAGAAACAAGATACCATAAACAAAGCTGGCATTAGACAAGAGAAGCCAGCATTAAAAATTCCACAATACTGTGTTATGATTGCATTGAGTGTGTAAAATGTACAAACCAATTTACAACTATTTGGTCACTGTGAAACACTTAACACCATTTATACAATTTATATAACAGAAGTTTAAAAGGCAAATAATAAAGAACATTATCAAATAAACTGAGGACTTGTAAGCATCTTCATCTGTTTGAACTTTTATCCTAGGAAAAGGCAGATTTACTCTAGGGACCTCACATCTCTCTCCAGAGTGTACTAGCAGATGAACATATAGCTGGAACATTCCTGCTTATTTCTAGTACACTACAATAGGACCCTCGTATCCGTGGGGGACTGGTTCCAAGGGGCTCTGCGGATAACAAAACCCGCGGATAATAATGAACACTCCATTTCTGTCCCAAGAGCAATCCCAGGGGCAAAGAGAGGCGGGAGGCGAGTTCTCTCCTCCCTTCAATTCAATCCCGTGCCATCATTTCCACCCCAAGAGCAATCCCAGGGGTAAAGGGAGGTGGGAGGCAGATCTCTCCTTCCCTCCCTTCGTCCCCACGCTGCCATTTCCACCCCGGGAGCGATCCTGGGGGCAAAGGGAGGCAGGAGGTAGATCTCTCCTCCCCTCCTTTTGCCCTCACGCTGTTTCCACTCCAGGAGCAATCCCGGGGGCAAAGGCAGGAGCGAGGCAAATTCTCTCCTTCCCTCCCTTCGCCCACACGCTGCTATTTCCACCCCGGGAAGAACCCCAGGGGGTGATCCCAAGGGCAAAGGGAGGAGCGAGGTAAGATCTCTCCTCCACCCTCCCTCCACTATCCACCCCTCCTGATGTCACCATCCGCGGATGCAGGGGTGCTACTGTACATCAAAATCAAGAGTTTACAGATGGGATTTCAGCTGCCGAGAAACAAGCAGCCATTATCTCACTAAAACATTTAGGGATTAAAATGCTATGTATGGAAACCTAAACTATACACTCATTTAGAGTGCAACATGCGTAGAAGTAAACACACAGCCCAAAAGATGACAGGCTGAATGCCTTTTCATTTTCAGAGAACAATTTTAGAGATCCTGAAGCAGAAAGACTTGTTCACTTTATCTCCCAATCAGGTATAGGACATTTACCCTAGAAGTGCTCATTCTCTAGAAACCATGAACCAACTAATTTTCAAAACCATGATTATTTAGTTTAGAAAATTCATTGTACAGATTTTAAAATGATTCTGAAATGTGCTTGTTTTTAAAGTATTCTACAAATGGGTTCTTCTCAGGTGCCTCCACAATTGTGAGGAGTAGAAACTTACATGGAATCTTGAGAATTTCTACTTTCAAACCCAGCTCAGGAACGATACTACTCATTACCAATCTTTTCTCTTTTTTTTATGTGTTTAAGTTATCACAAAGTATTCAGATAAAGCTGTGCCCTACTGATTATCCAAATCCTGAAGTTCTAAGACTACTGTGTATATTACCATATCAAAATATTTATAAAAAGCATTGTCTTAAGGAAGACTTAAGGAGCTACAACCAGAAATGTAGTACAATCCATTAAATATAACTATAAACAGCCCTAATTCCACAGTGCAGAAGGGAGTAAACAGGACTGGAAAAGTACCGTATTTCAGATTTGTTATCTAGAATCACAGATGGATTTTTCTACTGCAGGAAAAGTAATCTGCAATTTACTTACTTCTTAACCATCATGCTTTCCAATAAAAATCTATACACAATGCATACTCTATTATGGACTGCAGTTTGTACTCAGCCAGAACTGGCAACCACCAGCTACATAGGATGACAGAAGCTGTTGCAGATCTGATGATCCTGGATTTGTTTGAGCCTACAAATTATTGATGTACTCAGTATGAAAGGAGCAGGCCCTGCAGTTTGCACAGAAAAGTCTTCCAACTTCACGAACACAGCTAGAAATTCTAATAGTACTTCCACTAAGCAGTATAAATGAATAAAGTAAATTAACTGAATTATTTTAACAACTTAGCCAATAAAGCATTAAAAGCTATAGTTCAATGTTAAGATTCTTGGCAATTTACTGGCCGATTACTACACATCTGTGTTACTTCTCTTTAAGCATCCTGCATATCCTTCTAACACACTGGTTTCCCCACACCAAGAATGCATTTATGGGAACAGAATTCAGTCAGTCATACGAAAGTCCAAAGACTCTCACCTACATATCTTAAAACACAGATTAACAAATGTATAGCTCAGAGAGGCACTGATAATCATGTTCAACATGCATATGGTAAAATCTTGTTGGTTAAAAGTCTGTGATAAGGGAATGCATAAATGTAGTGAACATTTTCTCACCCTCCCACATCAAATGAGAGATGACTGAGTAGGGTAAACTGTTCCATGCACAGTCACTATCCAGGATCACTGCATGTGATCTCCCCTCCACATACCCACTTCGTGGAAGTAACTCTCCATTGGTCACAGCAACACAGTCCTTGTTTCAAGCTGATCTGTTTACATTCAGCATGGAGAACAGTTCCTACTGGTTCCCTTCAGCTAAACATTGGTAAGATAACTGGGTTATTCTGTAAAATCCTATAGCCCAATGATTCTCAGGCTGATGTGGGGGGGGGCAGGTGATTTCCCCCCCTCTAATACGCCAGGAACCAGTACTATATTTGTGCTCATCGGCTATCACTGTTTCATTCTTTCCTAGAAACTCTCCACAGACTGCCACTGGTTCACAGGCCACCACACTGAGTGGTACTGCTGTAGCTGAATGTAGTCTAGTAAGTCTATGCCAAAAAGAGAGTGGAGGAAAGAAACAGCTTTTCCCCATCTTCTTCAATCAAATCTCAAGATTTAGCCAAAGGGAAAAGGCAGGATTAACACATGAGAAATCAGATCACTTTATTTGGGCTTACCAGTCTCCTGAACAAGTACATGTATCTTATTGGTATCTATCAAATTAGTGTTTGTCTTTGTTTGTTCACTGTCTAAACAGTCCCATCTATTCCAACAGCTAACAGCAGCACACAGGCCAACAACATCCACTTGAGTCTGTAGCAACATCTTAAAGGCTACACAGACAATGCAAAGTTTGAATCCCATCAGGAAGGGCTACCTCAAAAGAGGAGTCCATGGACTGCAAGTAATACCAACTCTATTTTAAACTGAATGCTTTTAAAGAATATAAATTATGTATCTCACAAAGCCCTGGTGCAGATGTGATATAAATCATATATTGCATATGCAATACAAACCATGTGCTACAAAATCAAGGAACTAGCCTTGGGACAGAATATTCCCCATATCCCACCATATAAATCCCTTGAACCGTGATTTAGAGTAAAATCTGTACCAATACTAAACAGAGTTCCCATCTTAACTCAGATTTATAAACTCTGAATAAAGGGAAACTGGAATTTTTTTAAAAAAAATTAAATACAAATGTCAAATCTATTTGATTCTTGGCACCCAAGACCTGATACCAAGCTTGACTTAATCATAGAAGAATTTAAGCATGTAACAGTTTTCCCCATCTCTTATTAAGCAAGTGAACTTACAATGCACAAAGTCCATGAACTTAATAAAACCCCTGAATTGACAAAAGACAAGCAGATGAACAAGCACACTGATCAAAATAATCATACAGATGTTTCCAACAAATGAAAAACAAAGAAGAGAGTGGCATTAAGACATTAAACTAAGAAGCAGTACACACCTTTAATGCAATTTTGACTCTTTTAATCTTTTTAAGTTTTTCAACTGTCTTTGTGCCGAAAATGTAAAAAGCAGATTGAAAGAATGTTAGTATGACCACTTGCAAGATCACTATCAGATAAGTAAGTCAGAATTTCAAGCGTCAGGAAATAAAGGAGGGCAGAGAAAGAATTCTGCCAAGAAATCTTAAATCTATTAGATACAGTCAAACAACATTTTACTGGTGTATGTTAAATGAACGTTAAGTACAAATATATAACCAAACTGGAAATTAAGGCAAAGAGAGCTCTGGCACATAAAACTTACAGGGTTAAGTGTATTACACTGGTCTATCGGATTCTTGTAGTCAGTCTTCAGCTCATCAAAAGCTATAATCTAGAATAAAATCGCAGTGGTTAGGTAGCAATGCAAGAACAGATCAATTGCAGTGGATAAACCTGTCCAAAGTCATGACACCCTGAAAAGACCAAGTCCTAGAGGCAACTTTAGAGAGAACATCTCTTGCTTCAGACCCAATTAAATAGCTTCTCAAATAGTACTGTGCAGTCAGGTTGATTATCAATGCAGTACAATGTTAAGAATTCAAAAGCAATTTTTTTCTCTCCAACCCCCCTTCCAAAATAGGGCTGAGCAAGAGAATTCAGTTCAGTTTTGTTTTCAATGATCTGAAGTGAAAGAATGGAGGCAAAGTATTAGCACTCCTTCAGCTTCAAAGGAGGCAGCACTTAGGAACTCGATGTAGCTGCTCCAATGAAAGAGAACCACAGCATCTGTTCTATGGCTACAAGATAGCTAAGAACAGTCATGCTACAGTTGTCCCTCCACATTCACGGATTTGGCATTCATGGATTTAAGTATTCAAGGCTTGAAAATATTCTTTAAAAAACAGTAATCCAAAAAGCAAACCTTGATTTTGCCATCTTATATAAGGGACACCATGGGACTTGAGTATTCACGGATTTGGGTATTCACGGAGGGTCCTGGAACCAAACACCAGCGACTGTGAAGGGACAACTGTAGTTCTTAAAACACAGATACATGCTGACACATTTTATCCCGATGCTATCTAGGTAACCCTTTCCATTGACGCCCCCTTGTCGTGGGAGAGAGGCTTGCGTACCCTAATGATGTTTTGAGCTATGCTGGCGGTGGCATAATAGCCACCGGTAGGGTCTCCCATGCCAAACAGATCAAAACCGAAGGGTCTGACAAAGAGCGTCAAAGGGCAGGATGGGCTCTCTAGCCTTGTGGCAATCGTCCTAGGAGAAGGAAAACTCTAATCCCAAACAGGTGCTCGTCCAACCCTGTAAGGTCAACCATCTAAGAGAAGGAAACTCTAATCAAACCTACAACCCGAGGACCTTGCTGCTATTGTCCATGCTTGCAAGGCCACGGCAGATGAACCTCTGGTTTAAAGGGTGAGGCCAGTTCTGTGCATGCTGCACTCCACCAGAAAAATCCATTGCACAGGCTCGAAGGACCTAGGTAACACTTTCTAATTCTGGACAATGTAACCCAAGCCCAAAGGGATGTGCTGAGGAAGCAGATTGTACTGCCATGTGTTCTTGGAAGTTGATAGCAACTGGAAAAGGAGAAAAGTCTGAAAATAAGGTCTCTGATAGTTTCACAAGGCAATGCTTAATGCATTGTTCCTATCCTTTGCCCATATTCACAGCACATGAGGGCATCTTCTGTCAAAAGAGGAAATTGCTACTGAATCCAGAATAGCTCATTGGCCATTAGACTCCAACCCTGGACAGGGTCACTTCTAAGGAAAAGCAGAAGTGACCACCACTTTGTAAAAAGACATGGCCAGAGTTGTATTAATCCACACCAGGGATGATAAGTGGGAAAGAGTTAAGATGGCAACTTGTCACACCACTGGAGATGGGAAGCAGGTGAAGCTTGAAGACAGAAGCTTTTGAGGCCTGACTGACCCAAGAACAATAGTCCTCACAAACTGTGACCTAAATCCAATTATTAGTCTCAATTAGAATTCATTCACTGAACTAGCTAGAGATGGCACACTGAAAGGCTGTATCTCTCCATATGAACCTATTTGAGTGTTAACATCTTCAGGGGAGGGGATTATTATTATCAACATCATCATCATCTTTTATTTCTTTAGCACCATCAATGTACATGGCGCTTTATAAGAAAACGCACAACAAAACAATTCCCTGCCCTCAAGCTTACAATCTAATTAAGATATGACACAAAAGGAAAGGGGATGGCAGTAGGGGAAAGGATTAGGTCTAGTATTCTCTTCTCTCCCTCCTTGGCCAGGACAATGGCAGTTGGGATGGAGGGAAGGCCATTCTGCTTCAGGGCCAAGGCAAGATGGAGCTCTGCCTGCCTCTCCTTCTCTCCCTCCTTGGCTAGGGTAATGGCAGTTGGGATGGAGGGAGGACTCACCACCACCACAGGGATAGTGAGCAAGGACATGGGAGAGAGCTGGCTTCCTGGCTATGGAACTGCCTCCTGTGGAAGGTTCAGTGTAGCCCCTCTACAAAGACCTTTGCATTTAGACAGGGCTTTGGCTCTTAACTCACATGGCAAAAGGGTGTTTTAATGTGGGATGCTGTGCTTTTATTTTTATTATTTCAAATGTGTTTTAAATTATACTTCAGCTTTGTGCTTTTAACTGAATTGTTTATTTCAGTTTAACTTTTGTGTACTAAGATTTTAGCAGTACTCTGTTTCAACTTGTTGTAGCCCCCCCTTAGGTCCTGAGTTGGAAGAAACATGGGATATAAATTAAACCAACCAACCAATTAATCAGTAGAACTTAGATAAATTTGAGTACTAACTTCTGATTGACTGAAGAAAATTGAAGAAAATCAATTTCTAATGCTATAAGCTTCATGCCAAAAAAAACATGTCAGTGCTTATATGTATTTTCTTAGGGAGGGGGTCCATAGTTTTCAACAGATTCTCAAACAAGTATCTGACACATACCCTCCCCAAAAAGTTGAGAATGAGTGCTATAATCACTCCATATCATTCTAGTTACTCTCTCAACAGAAGCTTCAATAGCCCACTTGAGGGGGGGTACTCTCATTCTTCACCATATCCTCACCACCTATTGACACACACCCCATCTCATTTCTTATAATTCCACTTCCTATTAGTCCTCTTTTCACACCATCATTACCCTTATTGTCATCTCTTTCCCCTCCTTAAGCCACTACTGTTTTCAGACACTCCTTGGTCCAAACACTCCCTAAATATTCGAAGAGCCCCCCCCCCCAGCTTCAAAAATACATCAAACCCACCTAATCTCCACTTCTTGTTCTATGGACTCAGACACATTTACCCCCACTGCATCAGGTCTTAAACCCACCCATGAGTTACAAGAGTCCCCACCACCACCTATCTACCCCCATGTCTTCACCAACTTCCCTCAATCCACATTGAGTGTCCTCATCTACTAATATTCTTGCCAAATCCCCCCCCGCCCCTGCCACCAAAAAATGTTCAGGACAGCCCACTTTCCACATGCAACTCATAACAGAAACAGGGAAGAACTCCAACCCAAATGCCTGGTGGAGGACACTCCCCCCATTCATACAAGACATCCCCTCCCCATTTCTCCCCTCCCCTTTTAGGTCTTTGCTTCTACTTCACTCTCACCTGACACAGCTCCCAATACAGTACAATCCCCCCCATGAGGAGACACCAAAAAATCCCTCATGAACAGACCTCCTTAAGAGTATAAAAACTCCCCAACACAATTGCCCTCCCCCATGAAGACAACCCCCCATGAGAAGACCCTGAAAGCAATTCTCTCCCCTCTCAAAGGAACACCTCCAAAAACAACTCTTCCCCATACCTTATGAAGAGACCCCCTCAAAAAAACCCCGTCTTCTCCCCTCATGGAGACCCCCAGAATAACTCCTTCCCTCACGAAAAGACCCCCAAATTTCTTCCCCTCCTCTCATGAAGACCCCCCCCCAAAATTCAATTCCTCTCTTTCTCTCATGAAGAGATAACCCTAAAA
This sequence comes from Gambelia wislizenii, assembly GCA_030847615.1. NCBI lineage: Eukaryota > Metazoa > Chordata > Lepidosauria > Squamata > Crotaphytidae > Gambelia > Gambelia wislizenii. Next base: position 492,677,062 of record JAUMIR010000001.1, on the reverse strand, counting down.
TTTCTCCCCTCCCCTTATAAGAGGATCCCCTCCAGCAAGGTAAGACCAGCCAAAACAATCCTCCCCCTCCTCTTGTGAAAACCCCCAAATTTCCCCCTCCCCTCATGAAGAGATTCCCCCAAACAATCCCCTTCCCCTCAAGACTCCCCCCAAAATCCATCCCCTCATGAAGACTCTCCAAAGCAATCCCCCTCCCCTCATGAAAACACCCAAATTTCCCCCTCCCCTCATGAAGAGACTCCCCAAAATTTCTCCCCTCCCTTCATAACAAGCCCCAAATTTTCCTCTCCCCTCAAGAGACTCCCCCAATCCTTCCCCTTCCCTCCACAAAACAATCCCCTCCCCTCATGAAAACCCCCAAAACAATCCCCTTTCCCTCAAGAGACTCCCCCCAAATTGCTCCCCTCATGAAGAAACTCCCCCCAAACAATCCCCCTCCCCTCATGAGGAGACTCCCCCAAAATCCCTCCCCTCCCCTCATGTAAACTCCCCAAAACAATCCCCCTCCCCTCAAGAGACTCCCCCAATCCCCTCATGAAGAAACTCCCACAAACAATCCCCCTCCCCTCATGAAAACCCCCAAATTCCCCCCTCGTGAGGAGACTCCCTCCAAATCCCTCCCCTCATGAAGAAAACGCCCTAAAACAATTCCCCCTTCCCTCAAGAGACTCCCCCAAAGTCTTTCCCTCCTCTCACGAAGACTCTCCCCAAAACAATCCCCCTCAAGAAACCCCCCAAAGTCCCTCTCATCCCCTCATGCAGAGCCTCCCCCAAACAGTCCCTCTCCCCTCCCTTCAAGAGACTCCCCCCAAATCCCTCCCTCATGGAGAAACGCTTACAAAACAATCTCCCTCCCCTCATGAGGAGGCCCCCCAAAATCCCTCCCCTCATGCACTCCCCAAAACAACCCCCCTCCCCTCAAGAGACTCCCCCAATCCCTCCCCTCATGAAGAAACTCCCCAAAACAATCCCCCTCCCCTCATGAAAACCCCCAAATTTCCCCCCTCGTGAGGAGACCCCCTCCGAAACAATTTTGAGGGATTGCAGACTCCCCAAAACAATCGAAGAAACTCCTCCGAAACACCCCCTCTCATGAAACCACTCAAATTTCCCCCCTCCCCTCACGAAAAAAATTCCCGAACCAGTCCCCCTCCCCTCACGAAGAGACTCCCCCCAAATCCCTCCCCTCATGAAACCCCCCAATGCCCCCCTCCCCGCTGCTCTGAGGCGGCGGCGGCGGTGGCGGCGGCGCCTCCTCCTTCCTCCTCCTCCTCCTCCGTCCTGCGGCCACTCACTCACATGCCAAATGGCGAAGAAGATGAGGGCGGCGGTGAGGAGCAGCGCCAGCATGTAGCAGAAGGCGGCGAACGTGAACGCCATGGCGGCCGACTGAGGAGGGCCCGGCCCAGCCTCGCCGCGCGGGGGATGCCGGGAAGGACCATTCAGGGCGGCCGCCGCGGGCCCCGGGGGAAGAGAGCCAGGGATTGGCGGGCAGAGGAAGGGGGCCATACTGCGCAGGCGCCATCGGGGGAGGGGGGCGAAGGGCGAGTGAGCGCTCCGCAGCGGCCACTGGCGGCAGGAGGCGGGATTGCTGCGAGGGCGCCGCGTTTCTCCCCCCATTTGTTATCACACTGTTGTACAGTTGTCCCTCCTTATCCACGGATTTGGTATCCACGGATTTAAGTATTCATGGCTTGAAAATATTCTTTAGAGAAAACATAATCCAAAAAGCAAACCTTGATTTTGCCATCAGGATGAGTCCTTCCTGAATCTTCGTTTGCGAAGAAAAGCCAGAGAGAGAGAGAGAGAGATAAGGGACACTATTTTGCTATGCCATTGGACTCCCTGGAAGAACATCTCAGGCTCGGCCAAATTGATCACCAACAATGGTCCACTCTGGCCTCACATCAGGAGGCATGGAGACGCACTATCCACAATGCTGCAGCCTTATTTGAGAACTCACGCCCAACAAGTCTTGAAGTCCTTCATATTGGCTGGGGTTTGGTTCCAGGACCCACCCTCCCCGGGTGGATACCAAAATCTGTGAATATTCAAGTCCCATTATATGCGCTCTCTCTCTCTCTCTCTCTCTCTCTCTCTCTCTCTCTGGCTTTTCTTCGCAACCAAAGATTCAGGAAGAACTCATCCCGCGCTTTCTGCAAGCGTGCTGATGACTAAAAAGGCCAATCTGAGATAGACATGTCCGGTTGCAGAAGGCACAGCAGAAGGTCTCCTTGGGTGATGTTTCCGGGTTGTGATTCTTTCTGCGTTGTCGTTTCTCTTCAAGACTTGTTCGGCGTGAGTTCTCAAATAAGGCTGCAGCATTGTGGATAGTGTGTCTCCATGCCTCCAGATGTGAGGCCAGGGCGGACCACTGTTGGTGATCAACAATTTGGCTGAGCCTGAGATGTTGTTTCAGGGAGTCTTTGTATCGCTTTTTTGGAGTGCCCCTCTTATGCTGACCCATGGCAAGTTCACCGTACAGTACTATTTTTGGGAGGTGATGGTCCTCCATCCCAGAAACGTGCCCTGCCCAGCGCAGCTGTGTTCTCAATATCATGGCCTCAATGCTGGTGATCCCTGCTTGCTCAAGGACAGAAACATTCGGAATAATAGTACTATAATTGCATAGTTTGAGTGGGTCCCAGGGCAAAATTCAGAAGGCATCTAAGCAGGTTTACTTAGAAATGGTGACGCTCATGTGTACGTGTATGTGCTTTCAAGTCACCTGTTGACTTACGGCAAGGAATGCTCAAGAAATAAAGATTAAACAGATTCTGGAGATGTATGGTTCTTCTCTTACAGTAACCAAATGGGAGGCTATTCTGAAATGATCTTTCCCAAAGTCTCTCTGATTAGGGAAAGATCTGAGGTCACATGATAGCCATCTTTAAATATTGGAAGGAATGTCAAGTAGAAGATGCAGCCAGCTTGTCTTCTGCTGCTCCAGAGACTAGAACACAAACCAATGGATTCAAATTACAGGTCAACCCCTGTATCCATGGGGATATATTCCAAGACCACCACCACTACCCCATGGATACATGAAACGTGGATAATAGGGAACCTTATTAATTTTCAATGAGGCAAATGCTGAAGGACATAGAAATGCCTAGAGAGAACATTTTTTTTCGGACACAGATAAGCAAAACAGTGGATATAATATCTGTGGATACAGGGGTTGGTCTATACAAGAAAAAAGATTCCGCCCAAACATTAGGAGGAACTTTTTGCAGTAAGAGCTGTTCAACAGTGGAATAGATTGTATTAGATGGTGGTAGACAATCCATCTTTGAAGGTCTTTAAACAGAGGTTGGATGGCCATCTTTAGTTCTTTATTCCTGCATGGCAGGGGGCTGGACTAGATGGCCCTTGTGGTCCCATCCAACTCTATGATTCTTTTCTTACCTAGTTTGTTCAATCCTGGTTTTCCAGTACAGAAAAGCTTATCTGATAGTGCTAAAAAAAAGAAAAAGAAAAAAAGCCAACAAGATAGATTTGACAGGTTTTATTAACATTTTGTCATCATCTATACCAATACAAGCACCATGCTTAGCCAAAACAAAGAAAAGAACAAAAAATACTGGTTTAATTTTTTTAAAAAACCATGCAAAGTCAACTAAGTAGAGCATATAAAACAAAACACAAATGAAGTGTGCAGACACTGCCACAAGCTGTCAATCTGGATAGTCTCATGGAATTGTCAGGGCTGTTCCATTCATTCAACACAACAGCTTGTGGAACAATACAAGCACACAGCCCATTTACTGCACAAGATTTCGATACCTTCATCTCAAGGAGGCATCTCCATTTTGAGAATATATTGTCTCTGGAAATGTGAGATTCTTTCTGCATGAAACAGAGATTATGAAGTATGGTCTATGAGTGGCAAGGGCAGCTACTGGACAGCAAGTTAAAAAACTTTGCCCCCGTTGTTAATTTTCACACACCTTGCTCTCAATTCTGTGTTTTATATATATGGCTCAGGGCAGAGCAAATGCACTACATGTTCCAGTTTCAATCCCTGGCATTTCCAGGTAGGGCTGAGACAGACACTTGTCTGAAACCTATCTTGCCAGTCACATGTAGGTCAGGATGGGCATCACGTCCAATTTTGCAAGCCTCAGAAGTCTGCCCCTTGCTCTACTCCCCTTTCTTTTCTAAATTTGAAAAAATCTGAACCATGTTCCAGGAAGAATGATTCTCCTATAAAACGAGATGCATGGTCCCTGTGCACCTTGTTTTAACCCAAAGGCTGCTGCTGATACCACCACCACCCAAAGGATTGGCATAGGGTTTTTTTTAATGGACATGATTTCCAGTCACTTCAGGTTTTGAATATTGGTGCTTTGTGGTACTAGTAGGTGCATGTGTGGCTTGGGGTGGAGAAAAATGCCCCCCCCCCGGCCACAAAAGTACACAATCCTGGTACTGATAAGCAGGGACCAGTGCTATAAAGGCAGGTTTCTATGCTTAAGGCCAACTATGATGTTTTGTGCCACAAACGAAGGACTCTTCAGTTGCTCATGCAATTAAGATGCAACCAAATTAAACGGCAGCAGAGTTGTGAGAGGCTTGTTGTCTCCTTAACCACCCCCTTTTAATGCTGAAACGTTAGATCACAGCCACCTAGGGGTATCAGATTGAAAACTGGACACAACTCTGTCTCTTTAATGGTTGTGTAGAAAAGGAGATTTCAGCAGGTGTTACTTATCGTGCAACTGGGTAGCAAGCAACACCTGCTGAAAGTCTCTCTTCTACACAACCATTAAAGGTACAGGATCCATCTTAAGTTTTCACTGGCAACCCTACAGCCACCCTGCAAACAGATAGCAATAAACATGGATAAGGTCCCCTCTTCTCAGCTGTACTGCCATTCCATTACTTTTTAAAAAATATAATTTTGAGGGACTCACACACCATACCACTGCTCTTGGATTTTGGGCATGGGGACTACTCGCAGTGAAAAATAAGAGGCAAAAATATTAAGTTTTTACTCTCTTGGAGGAGTTTTTACATCTACACAACAGAGCTCCCTTCAGTTCTAGGCAAGACTAATTCAGAGTCTCATGTAGGAGTGTGGCAATTCTGCGTATTGGGCAGACCAACCAAGCTTATTTTCCTACTATTTACAGGCACCTTTATAAGAGCTGCTTCCTCCCTCTTTCTAAAGACCTTCCACTAAAAAAAAAAAAACCCTGCTGCAATGGGGGGAATATATAGAGGTATTGCACCAATAAACTAGACTAAGGAGATTTTCACACTACACTGTTATAGTGTTACTATTCCACTTTATTTGCTATGGCTGCCTCCTGTGGAATCCTGGGATTTGTAGTTTAGGGAGGGGCATTTACAACTCTCAGCCAGAGAGCTCTTAAGGCCTCACTAAACTACAAACCCCAGAATTCAACAGGAGGAAGCCAGAGCAGTTAAAGTGGAATACTAACACTATAACAGTGTAGTCTGAAAATCTCCTAACACTCCCGACCTGATGCCCTCTAGATGTTTTGGTCAACAGGTCCCCTCATCATCCTCAACTACTGGCCGATGCTGGCTGGCTGGCGAGGAGGGTAGCAAAACATCTAAATGGCACCAGGCTGTTCTAGACAAATGAGATCTCAATATCTCATACAAGCCGTTGAGAAATTTTCTGCTCAGGTCCTAGACTTGTACAACAGCCTTACTCTAGAACAGGGTAGCCATCTGCATGGGGGCAAGGAACAATCCCCCATCCCACAGTTTGCATAGCTCTATTCAGCAAACCCAAACGCCCCCACTTCCTCAGTAGTTCCTCTCAAAATGGCAACAGGAAGTGACATCTCATTTTCCTGCACGGACAGGGGTTGGACTGGATGGCCCTTGTGGTCTCTTCCAATTCTATGATCACTTCCTATTACCATTTTGAGAGGGACTATAGAGGAAAAGGGAGATATTTGGGGGCAGTATGAAGCTCTGAAATGCATGTGGGTGGTGAGGTGGATATATTTTTGCATGTTTTCATGCATTTGGTGGGGCTTTGTGTGTGTGTTTGGGGTAAAAATTACAAGAAAACTGCACCAATTTCTATAAAAATGGGGCTTGGAATGCATTGGGAATGGTGGTGGGCTTCAAGAAGCCACCAAACTGGAGTCCAGGGGCAGCAGAAGTAACTTTTTTTGACAGGTTTTTTTTTGCACAGGCCACTCTTTACCCACCATGTGCCTTTAGCATTTCTTTAAAAAAATGCTTAGCTTAACCTAGCTTATTTTTATGGTGTTTAGAGGCACCACTTGTTGAACAGCTCCCTCATTCTTCCACTAAAATCAGTTGGGAAAACACATTGCCCACGGACTACAGGTGGTCCTTCAACACCATTCTGTGGCCCTTGAAGCCCCTGGACAGTCCCTCAAAGCTCCCTGAACCTCCTAGCACCATTTTTAAACAAAAAAAAAAAAATTGGGCTGCTTTGGGGGCAAGTCTTTTGACCCCAAATGGCATTAAACCACCTACAAATGTCGCAATGTAGTCTTCCCAAAGCCATCAGTCCCCCAAACAGCTTAGTTTGTCTGAAAACTAACCAAAAATTGTTGATGTCAAATGTTTTTGACAGTTGTTCCCATCATCCTCAACTACTGGGGGAAGTCCAAAATACCAGGTTGGGGATGGCTAGTTCATTCCGGGTGCAGCTCCTCCATTCCTTGTCATTTTGATGGCTAACAGCTTTCTAAAATGCTCGCTCCACCGCCTTGCTCCCAATCCTTCCTTTGCAACAGGCGGGCAGATCTATCATTTCTATTGAGCAGCATCACATGACGTGAGCACTAACATTAGCGTTTTGAGGTCAATGCATTTTCTAGACCTAGCAAAAGACAACCAGCAGCGGTGAATGAGGAGCTAAGCTGCCTTGGCAAGTGGGGACATGAGTACAAAAAATTGCTCCCTTTGCCTAGAAATGTATTTCCTTCGTACATGAAGCAAGCCCTCTGTTTAATTCAGAGGGGATGCAAAGGGTGGCCTGCAGGCCACATATAGCCCCCAGGGCTTTTTTTGTGGCTCACAGGGGTCCAAAAATTGCCCCCAACCGCCCACAGGGGGAATGGAGGGTATTTTCACTACATGGTCAGGGCAACCATTTTAGGTAAAGGGCCAGATGTTTTTAGGTGACCATGGACCATTTGCTCCAGTCAGCTAGGACTAGGTTGGCAGCTGTCACCAAGAGGACTTTTTCTTCGGCCAGCCCTAGACTCTGGAACAACCTGCCGGAAGAGATATGACAGCTGAATACACTGTCAGAATTAAAACCAGCTTTTGAATTACTAAACTAGCCTCTTCCAGCAGGCTTATCCAAATGATTTTAAAGTGTGAATTTTAAATTGTGTGTTGACTGTTTTAAAATGTCTTGGTTTTACTTGTTCTTTTAAATTGATATATGTTTTAACTGATATGTGCTTTTAACCAGTGTTATGTTTATGTGTTAATGTGTTATTCCATGCCTTGATCCATAGGGAGAGGCGAGTAAGAGATGGAGATGATGATGATGATGATTTTAGGCCCAAGAGAGGACTTTTTTCAAAACAGGAAGTGACCTGAGGGCACTTACTATTTTAGACAAAACAATCCCTCTCGAGCCTAAACTAGCCTATACGCACCTAAATACACGGTGAGAGGGCACTGGGAGCAAAAATTTGGGTTTTTCTGCAATGAGGGTGTGTGTGATGGGGATGCTGTTATTGTTGTGTACCTTCAAGTCATTTCAGACTTATGGTGATCCTATCACAAGATTTTCTGAGGCTGAGAGTATGTGACTTGCCCAAGATCACCAGGTGGGTTTTCATGTTCAAGCGGTGATTCAAGCCCTGCTCTCCAGAGTCATAGCCCAACACTCAAACCACTACCCCACACTTGTGGAGATACAGCCCCCCCCCAAATCTCCTAGGTGGCTAATGCGCCTCCCCCAACCTGCTAGAGCTGCCCATCCCAGATTTAATTTGACTGGCCTTCCCCAACCTGCACCCCTCCAGATGTGTTCAATTACAACCCCCATGAACTCCGCCATTGAGGCCAGTGGGAAAGATTCTTCAGGAAACTTTCATTCTATGATTCTATGACTACCAATTTCATATTCTGCCTAGTTCACACATCACTACACCCAACCCAGTACATTGTATGACTTCAGTGGCTCCAGGAAAGGAGCAGATTTCCTGCAAAAGAGCAGACCCCAAGGAGTGCTCACCAATAGTTCCCCTTCATCCTGGAGAGAAGTGACTAGTGGGGTGCCACAGGGATCTGTCTTGGGCCCAGTGATATTCAACATCTTTATCACTGACTTGGATGAGGGAACAGAGGACATGCTTATCAAGTTTGCAGATGACACCAAATTAGAGAGAGTAGCTAATACCCCAGAGGATAGGATCAGATTCCAAAATGACCTTAACAGATTAGAAAGCTGGGCATAACTAACAATATCAATTTCAACAGGGAGAAATGTAGAGTACTACACTTAGGCAGAAAAAATGAACTGCACAGATATGGGATGGGTGACACCTGGCTTGACGGCAGTACATGCGAAAGGGAGGTAGGAATCTTAGTAGACCACAAGCTGAACATGAGTCAGCAGTGTGATGTGGCAGCTAAAAAAGCCAATGTGATTCTAGGCTGCATCAATACAAGTATAGTGTTTAGACTGAGGGAAGTAATAGTGCCACTCTATTCTGCTTTGGACAGACCTCACCTGGAATACTGTGTCCAGTTCTAGGCACCACAATTCAAGAAGGATATTGACAAGCTGGAACATGTCCAGAGGAGGGTGACCAAAATTGCGAAAGGTCTGTAAACCATGCCCGTTAAGGAGTAGCTCAGGCAGCTGGGTATGTTTAGCCAGGAGAAGAGGTCAAGAGGTGACGTGATAGCCATATTTAAATACTTGAAAGGATGTCATATTGAAGAAAGAGCAAGCTTGTTTTCTGCTACTCTAGAGCCTAGGATATGGAGCAGTGGATTCAAACTACAGGAAAAGAGATTCCACCTAAACATGAGGAAGAACCTACTGATGGTAAGAGCTATTTGACAGTGGGATATGCCACCTTAGATTGTGCTGGAGTTTCCTTCTTTGGAGGTTTCTGAACAGCTGGATGGTCATATGTCAGGAGTGCTTTGATTGTGTACTCCTACATGGCAGAATGGGGTTGGACTGGATGGGCCATGTGGTCTCTTCCAACTCTGATTCTATGTGATTCAAAACAGAAGAACCAATTGGTATAGAATCATAGAGTTGGAGGAGACCACAAGGGCCATCTAGTCTAACCCCCTGCCATTCAGGAATACCCAATCAAAGCATTCCCAACAGATGGCCATCCAGCCTCTGTTTAAAAACCTCCAAAGAAGGCAATTCCACCACACTCCAAGGCAGTACATTCCACTACCGAACACAGCGAAAAATATGAAGGTGTGGAGACTGCAAAGAATACAGTTCAGAAAGCTTGGTTGGCTGTAGCTCCTTGCTTGGTGTACACAGTTGTGAACCTGAGTTTGCCAGCACACATAATGAGTGAAAATGCCCAAGGAGGAGCTGGTTTCAAAACCAAGGTTCAGAACTAAAGTTTTCACTTTAGATCCAGGTTGGGGAGATGGGATCCTGCAACTGTTCTTTGACTACAGCTCTCATCAGCCCTAACCAGCAAAGCCAATGAGGAGGAATACTGGGAGCTGCAGTCCAGTCACATCTGGAAAGCTACACTTTGCCCACTCCTCCTTTAGAACTGTACCAAACCTTGTGCATTTGGTCCCAAATTTAAAACATGGGTAGGTCTCATTCATCCAAAAAGAAGGGAAATGGAAATATTCCATGTGGTGTCACAGTTATCAACAAAATTACCACTCACCTCCACCCATCACCAGTTTTACTAGATTGATTTTCAGGATACCTACACTAACTAGTGGACAGAGACTGAAACCGCTTATTAATATTTTTTTATATATATAAAATGAGGATTTCGTTTTAGCAAGTTACCAAAATAATGACAGCTGTACAGTTGTACTGAAATTCTTTGCCATGTTGTTGATTCAAGGCTGGGACAGATGTAACTGAATTCTGAGAGGAAGAGAGAGCAGCAGAAGAGAAATCCTTTTAAGTAGGATTGCCAGAAGGTTTCCAATCCAGGTTAAGCAAGAACCCTAGTTAGCCTTAAAACTATAGTTCACCTCACTGTCAAAGAAAATGCTTCAAACAATGGTTAAGGCAGCACTGGCCAGAGATGGGTAGGTATTAATTTCTAAGAGAGGAAAGGACAGGCAGAAGGCACATATAATCCTGCATCTTAGTTCTCATCACTTAAAAACAGTTAAGGAGAGATGGGAATCATGAGACCTCCCAACTGTTGGGTGGACTACAGCTCCCAGCATTCCTGCCTATAAAGACTGTTTAGGGCTGGTGGGAGCTGCAGTCTAACAACATCTGGAGGACTCCATGATTCCCAGTCCCCAGAAAAAAGCTTGCAACTGGAATTAATTCTGTTAATGGCCCCATTCTGCAAAAAGATAAATCCATGGTGCTCTCTCATACCCACCCCACCTTTTGTCAACCTTCTCAAGCCACTGAATTTTTTCTTCTTTTCTCTCAGAGATAAGAATCCTCTTTTATTTTTACACTGATCCTGAGATGAAAGAAAAGCACATTGGGACTCACAGATCTTGCCAGCCTAGCTTAATCCCCCCACAAGTCTCTTCCAACATCCATGTTACTCTACTATCAGGGGTAGGGGGGATATTCAAGGGCTTAAGAGAGTTCAGGGGTTATCACCCCAGACTAACAATTGCCCCAGACCCATCATAAGATATACTGCTTCTCTACCTGGCAAAAACTTTGAAGTTAAAATTTAAAGAGCTATCATGAATGTATTCTTTACATAAGGAAAGTGGCGGGGGGAGAATGCCCAAGGTTTATTACATAGATACCTAAGAGGTATTTTAGGGCTCTAAAATAATAATTTAAAAAAGACACTCCCTTTAATCCAGTGACTCCTAAACTGAGAGTGGAACCCCAAAAGGGGTCTGGCTGTCTTACTGGGCCTAAGGGGAGAGTGGAACCCCAAGAATGTGCAGGAAGAGGGCTGTGCAGCTACAATAGTCTGGTACCAAGCTTCTTAACCTGTGGGTCATGACCCTGTATGGAGTCGTGGAACTTAATGTTGGGGTCATGAAAAATTTGGCAACAGTCAATTTGATTTGTATACCTATTTTATATACCTATATACCCAGAATCACATAAAAAAATTATCAGGTGAAAAGGGATCATGAGTGGAAAAAGTTTAAGAAGCCCTGGCCTAGTACAGCAAGTCCAGAGCTTGGAAAAGTTACTTCAGAGTCTACAGCTCCAAGAACCCCCCAGCCAGCAAGGCCACCAGCTGTGGTGGCTGGAGGATTCTGGGAGTTGTAGTCCAAAAAGCAGTTTTTCAAAGTTCTGAGAGGGTTGTGTAACACCTCTAGCCACAGTCTAGAGTGGGAAGGTCTTGAACAGAAGGCTTGCTCAAGACACAACTGCTCCTCACAAGATTCCACTAATTTTACAGACGTCATCTGCTGAGGTGGCTATTGGTGAATTATATCTATATAATTTCTTTTTGTACTATACGTTTCATAGCATGGAAGAGAGTTCGAGCACTTTTATTCTCTCAGAGCATACAAGATTCACTTTGAAGTTAGTTTTTAGTTCAACAACACCTAGCTGAATAGAATTCCATGCCAATTTTTTTCCTTTTTAATGGAAATGGTTCTTTATTCTTCTTTGCATTTGTACCACACTGTTCCCTGCAAATGTCTCAAGGGCAGCTTCAGGCAATCCTATTTCAATATACCGTATCTTTCCAAGTTATAAACTGAGATTTAGATTAACAGTATTTTCTGTAGATTGGGGCTAATCTCTAGCAAAAAGAAAGGCATCCTAAACTACCATGGTTTTAAAAAGGACATCCCCTCAATAAAAAGCTTCTTACCCTAGTCATAAAAAATATTTTCTTACTGGAAATCGTGACTGGTTTGCCGCCCATGTCACTGATCTGGGGTTACCTATTTGATATTACATTTGTGCCAAAAAAATTAAAAATCCCAAAGCTGGAATACATTTTCCTGTTTACAAAATTAGAAGATGGAAAATAATTTAAAGCAGGGGTGAGCAACTTGTGGCACTCTCCTTGGGTTTCTAGTACTCATTGACTTCTGAAAGCAAAGTGGCAGAGTACTGTTAGTTGCCATCAAATCAGCTTCAACTTATAACTCTATGAACAAGAGGCCTCAGCAACAGCCCTGTTCAGGTCTTGCAAACCAAAGGGTGTTTTTTCTTTTTTCCTCTTGCCTTCCACTTTTATCCAGTTGGACCCCCGTATCCACAGAACCAATATATGCGGTTTCAGTTATCTGCAGGACACAAAACAGCACACCTACCATAGAATCTTCCTAGAAAATGCCTAGATAGGTGTCCTCTCTAGGCATTTTCTCAGTCCTCCAAGGCAACTCTATGATATTTGTAACCAGAAGTCCCATTATTTCAATGGTGTTGACTGTTATCTGCAGTTTCCAATATCCATGGTAAGTCCAGGAACCAAATCCCTCTGGATACAGGGTCCAACTGTATTCTCAGTGGTTCAACACAGCTGACTATGTGAAAAGTAGTCACACACATTTGAAGGGTTGGAGAAGACCACTCTACAACAGTGATTCTCAATCTCTGGTCCTCCAAATGTTTTAGACTTTCTATCCCAGAAACCTCAACCAGCATGGTCATAAGTAAGAGATTCTGGGAATCAATGTCCAAAAATCTCTGGAAGACCAAAGTTGTATCGCTGTTCAAGAGAGCAGGAGCACTAAGAAAGTGCAGCCCTTCAGATGTTGTTGGACTGCCATTCCCATCAGCCCTGGCCAGCAGGACCTACAATGAGGAATGGTGGGAGCTGTTATCCAATCCAACTACGTCTGGAAGGTTGAACTCTGACCACCCCTTGCTCCAGAGGAAAAGTCTAGATAGGGACAAGTCTAAATCCTACATTGGCTCATTTTAAAAAAGAGTCATGTTTTGCATTCAAGATGTGCAGGAAGACAAGATTCTGTGACCTGCAGAACTTACTCTGAATATTAATTAGTTAGGGAGAAAGGCAAAGGGGCTTACCACACTCCGAAGTAAAGCAGCAGCACAGCAGGAAGGTTCCGTGCTGCCTTATCGCATGATGTCGTCGTTCTTCTGGTGTTCTATCGTTACAGTCCCATGGGAGACCAAGGTAAAACCGTGTCTTTTTGCCAACAGGTTTTTCCGGTTAGCAAAAAGACCCGGTTTTAACTCTGTCTCTCACGGGACAGGAACAAAAAATGACAACATCATGCAGTAAGGCAGCATGGAAGACAGAACCTTCTTGCTGCACTACTGCTTTCCTTCAGAGTGTGGTAAGCCCCAAAGATCTAGGCAGAGAACTGACACCCTTCCTCTTCGCCATCCCATCTCCTCCTGGAAATCTCCCTGGCTTCCAAGAGCTCAGCAGGCTTTGCCATGTATTATTTTCATTTCTAAGAGGCTAAGGAAAAGCTTTAGAGAGGAACAAGAAAGCTAAGAAAGTTAGGAAGCTAAATTCTGCAATCTTAAAAACAAAGATTTCCTTACAAGTCCTGGGTTAACAACTGTGGACCCTGACAAATATTTAGGGGGGGGGAATCAGAAACAAGTGGGGGCCAGGAAGAGTAAAAGGGATAATTTTTGGTCAAGTGTTTTTGCCACGCAGAAATAATCTTGCTTTTATGCATGGCAATACATGCCATGGTATGTGCTGCTGCAAGTGAAATTAATGGTGGGGGGAACAGAGATCAGGCACTGCGGAACTCTTTTCATTTGTAGACAAAATCAGTCTGAATCAAGTTTAGTGTTTTAAAAAACTGGCAGTGTATAACTGTCTTACAATCAATTGAGAGACTTTTTTAAAGGCACAAAGATTGGGAAGTGCTTGTATAAAAAAGACAAGAGAAGTCAAGAGAACAGGAAATTTAAGTATAAAGATTTCTGGAATGGATGTTTGCCCAAGCATTACCAAGCCCTTAAAAGGTTGTGGTTGTTGTTGCTTCAATCTACTTTCTGTAAGACTAGTACAAATGCTATCTTCTAGAAACACACATACACACACACAAAAGGCGGGTCAAACGTCTGACCCAAAGTGGGAATCATGGTGATTCATGATCAACCAAAATCCTCACTGGAATTTTTAAGAGAAAACTTGTCAAGTCTCAAAAAGATGGACAAAAATTGGGACCTTTGAGAATATCAAAATCCATTATTTCAGAAGGATTGCATTTGAGGCAGTTCAGACCCCTTGGTATTTAGAGTAAGCCAAGAGAGCTTGAGAAAAGTACATCTCTCAGAATCTCTCAGCCAGCATGGCCATGCTAGCTAAGGGATTCTGGGAACAGCAATCCATAAAGGAGTTGTGTTCCCTCTCAAGCACTGATTACAGTACGGTTTTTGCACACAAGTCATCAGGATCCAGTCTCTGTCAAAAAAGAGAATGCATCTGTAGCTCGGGGGGCAGGATTTGAACAAACTTGACCAGGAACATTCCCCTAAGCCCCCCACACACATAAACACATGGACACAAGCCAGAGCAATACTGAAGGCTCCATTTTGTCTCTAGAGGGCCTGTGCAGGAAGGGTTCCTATAGAGACAGCATCCCATAATGGTAAACAGTTACAAGTTCTGGATCAAGCCATATAGAAATATTAGTTACGTGAGTGAAAAAAAAAAAAAGAGAGAGAGCAAGATAAAGAGATAAAGAAAGAGAGAGAGAGAGAGAGAGAGAGAGAGAGGGAAAGAGAAAGAGAGAAAGAGAAAGAGAGAGAGAAAGAAAGAAAGAAAGAAAGAAAGAAAGAAAGAAAGAAAGAATTGTCCCTGCAGAAGAGAATTTGTTCCCTTTTAAACAGTTACAAAGAAAGTGGGGTGGGGAGAGACCTGGGCAAAGTTTGGTTATGTGGGAGACATTGCTCCTCCCCTCATCTGTATAAACTTTGCACGCACAAAAATATATATATGTACATACATATACACACACTGCAGGAAACCACCTTAAATACAGTGCTTTCTTTTGTAGGTCTAAAAAAGGAGGAGTCGCATCTGGTTCCAGTTTGCGCCAGGACGGAAGGCTTTGTGCGCCATTCAGTGGAAGTAGCCCAACTTCTCACGTAGCCATTCCTCAGTGAGGTCTTCTGTATTCCTGATTTCAAATACCTAGAATCACAGAATCACACAGTTGGAAGGGACCACCAGGGCCATCTAATCTAACCCCTTGCCATGCAGGAATGCCCAATCAAACTACTCCACAAAGATTCCCATCCATCCTTGGTTTAAAGACCTCCAAAGATGGAGAGTCCACCAGCCTCCAAGACAATCTATTCCACTATCAAAGAGCTCTCACAGGGGGGAAAAAAGATCTTCGTAACGTTGAGGTAGAATCTCTTTTCTTATAGTTTGAGTCCATTGCTCTGTGTCCAAGTCTCTGGAGCAGCAGCAGAAAACAAGCTTGCTCCATCCTCAGTATGGCATCCCTTCAAATATTTAAATATCGCTATCATGTCATCTCTTAACCTTCTCTTCTCCAAGCTAAACATATCCATCTCCATAAGTCATTCCTCATAAGCCTTGATTTCTAAGCCTGAATTTTAAAAAGATACAGAGGGCTCATCTACACTGGCCATTTAATCTGGGGCCAATCCAGACTGGCCCCAGATCAACCACAATGCCGGCCACATGCACAGGGCCAAATCAGGTGCAACTGTGCAGCCTTCATGCATCTGAGGAAGTAGACCAAGTCTACCAAAGCTTACACTACAAGTTCTTTCTCTGACATCTTTATCACAGTACGCTGTTATAGTGCTATTATTCCACTAACTGTTGTGGCTGCCTCCTGTGGAATTCTGGGGTTTGTAGTTTAGTGAGGCCTAAGAGCTCTGGCTGAGAGTTCTAATTGCCCCTCCCTAAACTGCAAATCCCAGGAGTCTGCAGGAGACAGCCAGAGCAGTTAAAGTGGAATAATTGTGCTATAACAGTGTAGTGTGATATATCATTTAGTTAGTCTCAAAGATGCTACAAGATCCCCTTGCTTACTGATATTCCAGATTAACACAGCTGTACCTCATGCTGTCCTTTTGTTGGCAGCTGTTGCAGCAGGCTTAAAAACTGATTGGTTTTTACAAGGAAAAGGCTTTTATTAAATGCTCTGTACTACTTTTATTCTTTGCTTTTAAATGAATGTTTTAAATTGGTTTTGATTCTATAGATAGTTTAATCATAACTATTTGTATGTTTCTAACTACATGTATTCTTACCTGTACTTTTCTTTAAATCTTGTGAACTACTTTGAGTTTTGAGGAGATGGGAGAAGGTGGGGTAGAAATAACAGAACTGAATAGAACTGCAAGTTCCAACAGCCCAAACCAGCATAGTCAGTAACAAGGAACGCTGGGAGCTGCAGTCCAACAACATTTGGAAAGGAAAATGATGCCCACCCCTGTCCTACTGGAACCTTAGATCATCAAGAGAGGTAAGGAAAAGGAGACACTGGTGTGAACTAAGGAATTACTCCTGGGAGAGGGGCGGCGAGGTGCCAGGGTGGACAAAAGGGAAGACCAAAGTTTCTGCCCTCTCCAGTGTCTGGCTGCACACAATCATGTCAAGCTCAGCTTGCATTTGTGAGCTATTGATTCAAACATTGATTTAAACGCAAAGATGGAAAATAAAACCACCCAAGAGCAATCATGCAGGACAAATTAACCTAAAACAAGGCAGCTACTGAATTCAAAACACGCTGGGCCAATCTGGAAGTGTGTCTGTGGTGGAATGGGGGGAGGGCTGCAGGGGGAAGATGATGAATGAGGTAAGAGAACAGTCCAGAGCAACCTTACTGTAGAAGGCTATAACACTGACTATAGAAGGCTATAAAACATCACTGCTTGGCCAGAGAATTAAGCTCATTCATAGCAGATTACAAGTCTAAATCAAGGGTGGGGTAAGTGTTGTTTGTGGGCAATGTACATCCCTCCCCCCTGGGGAGGTGCCCCCATAATCCAAAAATGATTTTTGGAAAAGAAATGAAAACACATTTTTGCTCCCAAACGCCCTCTTGGGAGAGCAATGTTGCTGCCCCTTGAGCCCATTTTAGGTCCATGAGAGGACTTTTTTTCTAACAGGGAGTGATCTAGAAGTTTATTTCTCTTGGGGAGCCGATGTACCCCCATAAGGTGCCTGCCTTCGTCTAAATAGTTCTCCCATTTAAAAAAAAAGCAACCCAAAAACAGATCCATAACTGGGAATGCAAGAAACATCTAGTGAGGTTCCCCACCCCCAAAAAACACTTTCATTTGCTATGTATACCAGTAACAGCCCTGACTTGGAACAGACTTTTCTTTGGCCCAGATGCCCCTAGCCAGCATGTTACTAGCCCTTATGAGAAGAAGAAGAATTCTGCAGCTCACAAGCCACATGCAGCTCACATGGGACTTGTGTGTGATTCCCTCCCCAACCACCTCCTACTGTGGGAAGGGAAGGGAGATAGGTAGAATTGGGCCTCTAGAAGCTTCCATGGGGTACAATTCTCAGGTAGAAGAAACCCTCCTCAACCACAATAATAATAATAATAATAATAAAATTTATTTATACCCCGCCCCTCTGCTAAAAACAATCGGGGCGGCTTCCAACAATTAAAACATTATAATAATGACTAAAAACACCACCCGCCCCCACCCTCCCACATAAAAAGACATTAAACACAATAAGATTAAAACCTTCTAGCTAAAAAACACATTAAAAACAAATATATACATAATTTTTAAAAAGCCAGGAGACTGAGTTCCTGAGGCCGGGATCTAATCAGGAAAGGCCTGGCGAAAGAGACCCGTCTTTAGTGCTTTTTTAAAGCTACTCAAGCTCGTCAGCTGACGGATCTCATTCGGCAGGCCATTCCACAATTTGGGGGCGATTACTGAAAAGGCCCTCTGGGAGGTTGCAGACAGCCTAGATTTTTGTGGCTGAAGCAGATTCCTCCCAGAGGACCGGAGTATGCGGGGAGGATTGTATGGGAGGAGGCGGTTCCGGAGATAAGTTGGACCCAAGCCATTTAGGGCTTTAAAGGTAATAACCAACACCTTATACTGGGCCCGGAAACTGATAGGCAAACCCGGAAATGCTCTTAAGCTCACTTCCTCCTCCATCAGAAACAGAAAGTGCAGCCCAAGGGAAGTGGGGCGGCTCAGGGTAAGAGGGTGGATGGACAGATCAAGCCCCTGTACAGCTTCCCACCTCCATCCCATTACCACAAAGGCAAACCTGAAACTGGGAAAAATACCCAGTAGGGTCTAAAGCCTAAGGGTGGGAGAGCCCCTGCTATTTATAGCAATTGCTAGCCATAAACAGGGGAAGCGTCTTCAATATCCCACACTACTCTCCATGTAGCGGATGCAGAACTAACCAAAGCAGAATAAAAATACCATTTTGTGTAACTTTATGGACAATTCACCTACTGCTATATAATGTTTTTATAAGTGTGAAGTTACACACACTCCTGATATTCTCCCGCCCCACTTTCTGGCACACGCTTGACCACTGTCATTTTTAGAAACTGATAGAACCAGCTTTACCGCAAGTTGAAGTTCAAGATTTGTACCAGTTTTACCTTTGTGAGTTCTGCTGTCTGTACAAGCTTATTTTTGCTACCAGCATACATCATCTGTTGCTCAGGCTTACACCCTGTAATTGCAGAAGGTTGCGGGGGGATGGTGGTTGTGGGACAGAAGAGGCAAAGGAAAACCACATTAGACAAGTCTGTTTTACCAGAAGCCTTTTTCCAGTCCCTATGTGCAAAACAGTTTATCAGAAAAACAAGCCTGTTCTTTCTTGCTGAGCTTACCCACTTTAAATATGTTAACAATCCCACGTAATGCATATTGAGAGGGTGCCATCAAGAAGACCAGGCTTAACGAAACCACTCAGGTCAAAGTGCAGACAAACATACAAAGGTAGGGCAGGAGAAGCTTTACAAAAAAAAAAAAAAAACAATGTTTGGCTTTTAACCTCATTTTCCCCACTGCCCCACATGTAGCAACTGCATATCAAATGGTGTTTGGGTGGGCTAAGAGCAGAGCTCCAAAGCACGACTTTTTTGGACTAAAACACCCACAAGATGCTAGAAGGTCTAGTCCAAAAATCAAAATACTATTTGCAAGCTTTGGCCAAACACCCACACTTATTAATCGCTCCCCCCAGGAGCATCTTTGCCTGGCCTGTACCCAGAGATTCTCTCCTTAAGGAAGAATGAGGGAGAGAAGCCATGCTGCTCTCCTTCTGCTCCTCCCCTTGATCTTTCACTCACTCCTTGCTCTGCCAGGTTTCCCATCTTCTCCAGAGGCATTTGTTTTTCTGCTGTGCTCCTAAAACTGAAGAGGAAACTAACAGGCTGCCTTATCCTGAATCAGACCTTTGGTCCACCTAGCACAGAATTGTCCACTCTTGCCTGGTAGTGGTCATCTGGAGTTCTAGGCAGGATTCCTTCCCTGCCCTGGTGATCTCTTGTGACCTCCCATCAGAATACTAACCAGTCCAGACTTTGTTTCACTTCTAGATTCAAAGAGACCAGATACATTCAGGATATTTTGGGGGGGAAGATTATGTGGGGGGAAGGAACCCATACACATGGAGGTTCTTAACATGGCAACTCATGAGTCAAGTAGGCCATACATTTTCCCCACCCAATCCAAAATGTAGCCTTCAGCACAGCCTGCTTTCTGCAAGGTCTTCAGTTGTTTCCATTTTGAACAGCAGCAAGCTGCATTTTCTTTATACTGAAGAGAACGTTCCCATCAGTTAGATCATAGGTAAGCAACCAGCAGCCCGTGGGCCACAAGCAAACCTCCACGGCTGTTTCTATGGCCCTCAGAACTGCCCCCCAATGCTCTCTAGGGGGCACGGAGAGCCTTTTTCACCATATTTTAGAGCCCCTTGGGTCATGTTAGGGCCAGAAGTTTTTTTAAAACTTGAAGTAAACCAGAAGTGACTTCCGGTCACTACCTGTTTTGAAAAAAGGCCTTTCCTTGGTCTAAAATGGCCCAAGGGGTCTTTAAAAATGGGAAAATGTCCCCCACAGTCCCTAGAGGGCTTTGGAGGCATCTGAGGAGCAAAAAAACTTGGGGGGGGTGGCGGTTGGGGGTGCAGGCCAAGGTCTCCTAGGGAACTAATGCAGCCCACTAGCCTCCCACAGCTCAACTTACCAACTGGGCTGGAGAAGATAAAGCAGAGCGGATAAGAGACTCTCCCATCGTCATGCTGGTACTTGTAGCTATAGACAACAAATGTTTTCTTAACATTAAGGAACATGAAAGGAAGAGAAGGACGGTGGGGGCATTTCTTATTAAAAATTAGCCTTTGCAATAGTTGTATGTCAATCTTAAGAAAGAGTTTAAAAGGTGAAAATAATAATAATAATAATAATAATAATTTATTTATATCCTGCCCCTCTACGAAACACAATCATGGTGGCTTACAACATTTAAAATATACATACAAAACCCTCAGTCCCACCCACCCCCCTCAAAACACAATTAGATAGTTTACAATTCAAAGCTTACTTTAAAAAATATCAAAAATAAACAATAGGCAGCATTGTAGCGAGGTGTCTATTCAGGAAAGACCTGCCGAAAAAGATCCGTCTTAAGAGCTTTTTAAAAGCTTTAGGGTGGTAATATGATGGATCTCATCCGGCTCTTATACAGCTTATACTGCTATACTTAGATTAATTTTAAAACACGTACACATGCCTAGCCCAAGGGAGTGCTTGCTTTCTTAAAGTTAGATTTTCCCTTGTCACGAGCAGCATTAATCTCTAAGGCAGTCTTCCCTTTTTATTCCAGCAAGCTTTTTATAATTGATTTTCAAATGAGAAACATGCCTGTATAATGTGCTGGGCATTTATTTTTTGCTGTTGTTTTAATGGTTTTTATTTTACCCCTATGACAGTGTCACCCTATTTAATTGCATCTTAACTTTTGTATCCTGTGAATTTTTAACTTCAGGTCGGTTCCCCCCCCCCCTTTACATGGGATCGGTACCCATGGTTTCACTTACCTGCATTTGGGTAACCTCCTGACAGTAAGAGCTGTTTGGCAGTGGAATGCACTGCCCTGGAGTGTGGTGGAGTCTCTTGTTTGGAGGTTTTTAAACAGAGGCTGGATGGACATCTGTTGGGAATGCTTTTATTTTTTTTCCTGCATGGCAGGGGGCTGGACTAGAGGCGCATGTGGTCTCTTTGAACTCTCTGATCCTATCTGGAGGACCATAGAGTCACTCTGGAGATGATCTTTCTAGGCACTGGGAGGTCCTCCAGCACAACTCTATGGTCAGCTTCCACTGGAAGGTGTGCTCTCTAGGCATTTTCTTGGGCTTCCAGTCTGGGATTGAGAGCTAGGAGACACGATCTTCATCACTCTCTGTTGAAGATCACCACTACAGTGAGCTACCCAGGGGGAATACGATCCCCAAGAGAGAACTTGGGTTGTGTTGCTTCCCTGGAATTTGACGGGGATAGGCGACTTGTTCCAAGACTGCTGCCTCTATAAGTTTGTAACACGGGGATACAGTTGGACTGGCTGTCACTGCCATTGCTGCCTTTGCTTGCAGTAGAAAGGAGGAGAGGGGTGTTTTGCCTTGGTCTCCCAATATCCTAGCTGCCAGGCATCTTCTAACTTTTCTTTTTGCTTTTTGCTCTTTTTTAGGCATTTTCTTGATCCTCCAGCACAATTCTATGATATTTATGGCGGTTTGCTATTATATGTGATTTTGCATAACTGCAGTAAATCTGGGAACATTATTCCCTGCAGATACAGGGGGCGACCTGTATGTTTGTTTTATAATTGCTATAAGCCATTTTAAGTCCCATACAGGGGAAAAGGCAGAACATAAATAAATATAATATCATCTTTCCCAACCAGGGGTCCTCCAATTGTGTTGGAATACAACTCCCAGAACTCTGAAGGCAGAGTCTGGGGAAGGCTCTGACTGCTGCAACACACAAACAGCATCTAAAAAGTCAAAGGAAGCACACTGTTTCCTTCAGAAATAATTTTTCTCATTTGCAGCTCAAAAAGATCAACTGACCAACTACCAATTCAAAAAACTAATCAATCAACTCATACAATTAATCAATTAAAATTGCTATGATCAAGTTGAAGTCCCTGTTTTATTCCTACTGAATATTTCCTAAGTAGCAGAACACATTTTCAGATACACCTTTTGATTCGGACCACTTGAACACACAGAGCTGACAACCTCAGCTGGTTCTCTTGTATCTTTAATTGCCTGTAACCTGCATGAGCAGCACCCAAGAGGCAACTGGCAAAAGACGGCAAATTGACTTTCATAGGCAATGATTAACCTGAAGGACAGAAAATTCCTGCCCAGAGGAATCAACATCACTCATCGTCCCATTCGACAATAACATCTGGCGGGCCACATGATTCCCACCCATAGAAATTAGTTGCACCTGAAGCGTTTGCCAGCCAGCATTCTCTCATCTAAATGTATGTTGGTCACATCCATCAAAGTCAGAAAGAAATGGAGAACACAGCACTCAGAAGCCACCCATTTTTGGAATTCCCAGAATATCCAGGCCAAAATGGCCACTCATCACCTCACCCACTGGCTATTCCAGTGGGGGAATTGTGGGATCTGGATTCCAAAGGTAATTCTCCCAAACTCTGAGAGGAAGAAAGGGATAGAATTCTCATCCATCATTCACCCCTATAGAAAGGAAGGGATTCTTCCCTAAGAATTTGCAGGTTGCCTGGTAGCCCAGCAGAGCATCAGCTCAGGCCTTTACAGGCACCAACACAGACAACAGAAAGAGATTTTCCAAACCAAAACATTATCCCCAGCAGAAAGGATATCGAGGTTGTCTCTCTGGAAGCTCATCTTTTAGTTCATCTGGAGAAATGCCCTGAGAACAAAAGAGAGAGAAAGAGAAAGAGAGATGTACTTTACACAAGTCACAAACACCTAAACCAATTGTAAAATGCTAACCGGTGGGCAGTTTCCAAACAATGTGCAGCCACGTTGTGGTAGAGACACAGAAAACACCCCAACACAGGACTAGTCCACCAGCTACAAACCTCATGTTCTTCATCCAGAACCACCAGCTGCTTGTCCTTGTCGATCTTCACTGTAACAAAGTAAAAGAAAATATAGTGAAATCCATGCCATGTGAAAGACACTACCACTACTCATTCATCTCTCTTCTTTTAGAAGTAAACTCCTTCCTCTTTTGCATAACGTGGGAAAAAGTTGTGCAATCCCTCCAACCAACAGGGATTGGGGGAGCTGTAGCCCAAGAAAGTACAATTGTGTGAAAGTACTGTCAAGGCAATATTGCTTTAAGTGCAAAAGGAAAAATGTTGGAGCAACAGACCACAGACTAGCACAGCTGAAGTGGGTTTGTTCACAGCTGTACCTAGGCAGAAGGCTGACAATAAAACAATACTATATAGCTGAAGCACAAGATGCACTGTGTGTGGGTTGGTGTTGTGGAGAAAGAGGAATGTTGGTGGATGTTGGAGAAATTGCTGCTAAGTTTGTTAATGAGGTTTGCTGTCTATATACTGTGTTTGTTTATACTGAAACTGAAGATAAAGACATCCAGATATCTTTGGATGAACCATGCTGCCTGTAAGTCTTTTTGTGTGTGAAAGTGAGTCAGAACTATGAAACAGCTGCTAGCTGAAGCCTTTGTCCCTGTGCCCATTCTACTGCGCAGTTCTGCTGTTTGGTTATTCCTGGGTTAGTTCGTCCCCAGGCTGTGCCAGGTGCCTCTCAATGGGCCTATACTAAGTAGACAAGTACACTCTCTTTGAATCCTATGGTTTTACATATCAGGACATAATAACCATCATCTATTCCTTAGCAGGTCTCAAAATTATGGAAATACAATCTCAGATGAACAACAACAGATGACACATTACACCGTGTCATGATTCATTCAACAAAAATAAAGACAAAATGGAGAAGCCATGTGTGAAAAACTACGTACACCTTATGATTCAATAGCTTGTAGAACCAGCTTTAGCAGCAATAACCTGAAGTAACTGTTTTCTGTAGCCATTAATGGTACAGGAGCCCTTTCCAGTTTTCACGCTGGGAACCCTACCTGAAACAATCTTAAACTGCCTGAAAAGGACAGCAAAAGGTGATGCAAAGTCACTTCCGGACGGCCTAAACGGCAGCTGCAACCCTCTGAGGGAACCCAAAATGGCAGCATGAAGCTCTCCAAGCTCTGAAACATACCCACCCCTGCCCTAAAGAACATAATGCATATTTTGAAAGTGGGGGGGAAGGTTTACATATGTGTCAGTAAGTGAGCCTGTCATAGCAAATTTTCAAAACTCTGCAGGTTAATATGACATTATGATAGTAGGCATCAGAAGTGAGCCAGAGTGGCGTAGTGCTTTCAGCGCTGGACTACGACTCTGAAGAACAGGGTTAGAATCCTTGTTCAGCCATGGAAACCCATTGGGTAAGCTTTGGTGAGCCACACTCTCTCAGCCTTAGAGGAAGACAAAGACAACCCCCCCGTGGATAAATCTTGGCAAGAAAACTCCATGATAGGTTCGACTTAGCGTGGCCTTAAGTCAGAAAGGACTTGAAGACACACAACAACAACAACAACAGACATCAGAACAAAGATATGCAAATGACACATCCCAGAAGTAGAGTGATTCAGACTCATCCCTGTTTGCAGATTATCCTCACACATATGTATTCAGTAATCTTTATAATCTGCTACCCGCCCAAGACAACCTTCTTCAATCCAGTACACTCCAGATCTGTTGGACTACAATTTCCACCATCCCCAGACAGCATGGCTATTGCACCTGTTGGCTGAGGAAGATAGGAAATGGAGTACATCTGGAAAAGGCCAAGTTGAGAAAGGTGCACTATAGTAAATCAGAGTGATTCTTGCATTTCAAGCGTGGAGTTGAGGCTGAATGTCAGCAGCACGCCAAAAGCCATTCAAACACATAGAGAGACTATCTCTCAACTAGGGATTCCCAGATCACAGTGCTAAGCTTCACTCTATCCCACTGGCTCTCCACATGAAGATCGCACATTGGAACTTGTCAAAAGATCCAATGCTCTGTCAACTCTTTGCTCAGTATCAGAAGGACCAAGTTAATCCTAGAAGGGAAAAATACTTCTTTGGACTACAAATCCCAGAATCCCCAAGGCAGCATGTTACCAAAAAAAGCCCCACACTTTTACAGACCTCTGAGTTAGTCTCTGCTCCTTCTCAGCACAATGTGTTCCCAAACTCATCTTTCCCCTCCCTGCCCCCCACTCCCCAGACCTTGCAGCTTTGGGTGGGCAGTGCTTTTCATCTTACTGATAATGGCAGCATTGTTTGTTTCTTTGCGGAAACGGAATTTTCTCAGCTTCTCCACAAGGTCTTCAGCAACGTCACAAACCACAAGGGATTCACTCTAAAAAGGTGGGGGGAGGAGAGGCAGAAAAGACAAGGGGGAAGAGGATGAGCAAGATGGTTTTCATTTCAGTTAAGACATGCATCTCTGATTGCACATCTGTTGAAGATATAGGACGAGCTAAAGCCAGACAATACAACAAGCAGAGAAAAAGCTGCAACAATTTTTTTGCATGTGAAGGTGTATCATGAGAACACAGATCCATAAACCCCACTGTAATGGGAAAGTTATTGCAGATGCGATTTCCAAACTTGTCATTTCCACAAACAAACATTTTATTTTTTTTTGCAAAGCAGTAGTTTCCAGCAGAGTTGGCTGGTTTAAACCATGTTAGTTTAAACCAAATCACTTTAAAAAAAAAAACATTCATTTTTTTTACATTTATTATTACATCTACATTTATTTTATTTTTTTAAAGTCTAAGCTATTATTACTATTTTCCAACCCTCTTACTAGAACAACAATGACTCTTTGAATTTAAACATTTTAATTTTAATGGGTTTTTTGGCAGTTGTTCATTGTTAGACCAGTATCCAGTATCAGTTGCTCCTTTTTAATTGCAGTACAGGTCAACCCCCATATCTGCAGGGGATACGTTCCAAGACTCCCTGTGGATACCTGAACCTGTGGATAATAGGGAACCCTATTATTTTCAATGAGGCAATCAACAGAAGTTGACCACAGAATCACATTGGAGGGCCTAGAAATAACATATTTTTTCAGATGTGTATAAGTGAAACCATGGATATCGAATTGTGGTTATAGGGGTCAACCTGTATTTAGAGTGCAAGCAATGCCATTCAGAAACAAATCCTTCTATTAATGTAAGTTCAACCAAAAGGACTTGCTTTAAAAGAACACTTTTTAAAGAACAATTATTATTTAAGCTAGTGGTCATAACATCAGAACTGTATTTTGCTACTTAATTTTCCGATTAAGTCCTATATTGGTGTTAATCCCCCCAAACCACACAGTTTTTGGTTTTTAAAAACTGTGTTTTTTCCAACCCTGGTTTCCAGCAAGCATTTAGGTCTTAGCTTACCTTTCCCAGCCCAGTGCCTTCCAGCTCTGTTGGACTACAATATGTACCATCCCTCAGCCAACATGGCCAATGAATGGTCCACAACACAGCCGAAAGGACACAAGGGTACAGTAATAACAATAACAACATATTATTTATAACGCCCTTTCCACCAAAGGGTGGAACATCAAACACATACAATCAGAGACAAAGACAATAAAGCATAACATTATAAATATATATAACCCCCCCACACACAAATCCCAGAGAGGGTTTCTTATACAGCAGCCTAAGAAGTGAACCAAACAAATACAGTAGGACCCCCGTATCCACTGGAGATTGGTTCTGGGTGGGTCGCATAGATACCAAAAACCATAGATAATAGCAAACGCCATTGAAAATAATGGGACTTCCGGTTTAAAATACCATAGAGTTGCCTCAGAGGACCTAGAAAATGGCTAGAGAGGACACATTTTCTAGGAAGACTCTATGGTAGGTGTGCTGTTTTGTGTCCTCTGGATAACTGAATCAGTGGGTAATGAATCAGTGGATACGGGGGCGGGGGTCCTACTGTAACTGATGCACTCAAATCAATTTTACAGGTACAGATAAGATTTGGTACAGATGAAATTTGGGATTCACGTCCTTTGCTTCAAAGCCGTCCATGAATTTATCTCCTATTAAATCCCAGCAGATTCTCCATCTAGCTCTCCTGCCCTCAGCTGTCCAAAGGTCTCCCATTCCTTCAGATTACTTTTTCTCTCATGCTGAAATGCTGTGATGTCTCCTCTCTTGCTGCCTCCAAGACCTTCATCAAAAAGTTTCTTCATTTTACATTGTTGTTGTTGTTGTTAAGTGTTCAACAGAACCCCAATTCTTGTATCTTAACCAAAGCCAAGCCTAATTAAGTACAAAGGCAATATTCACATCTTTCTCCACCATCTACTCTCTCCTCCCATTGCCATCTCATATGTGCCACTGTGTAGATTGTTAGCTCTTTGGGGCAAGGATGCATCCTCTCATTCTTTATATAGGATCACAGCATTAATTTTCAGGTGGTAACACAACCCACTAGTTGACCCCCAGGCAAGTCACACACTTGCAACCTCAGAAAACCCTGTGATATAGGTTCGCCTTAGGGTTGCCATAAGTCGGAAATGACTTGAAGGCACACAACAACAACACAGTTGGGACGTTCATACTGAGAAAGCTACCTTGAGTCCCACTGGTGGGAGAAAGGCAGAATAGAAATGATTAATAATAAGAAGAAGCTACTTTTGTGGACTACAAGCCCCAGAATCCTCTAGCTAGCACAGCCAGTAACCATGCTAGCAAAGGCTTCTAGGAGTTGTAGTCCAAAAGAATAATGTTCCAAAGATCTGCTGCCACTGACTGTTCCAAACCAGGAAGTCTGGCTTAAATTCCATTTAGCACTTCTTAGAAGATAAGACCCACTGAAATTAATGGGACTTAGTACAGCATCCAGTTTTCTGGGTGCCACTGTTTTAAGAAGGACACAGACAAGCTGGGACATGTCCAGAGGAGAGTGACTAAGATGGTCAATGTTCTGGAAACCAAGCCCTATAAGGAATGACTTAGGGAGCTGGATATGTTTAGCTTGGAGAAGATAAGATTAAGAGGTAATATGGTGACATATCTCAATGGATGACGTGTAGAAGATGCAAGAAGCTTAATTTCTGCTGCTCCAGGGTGTAGGACACAAACAAATGGATTCATATTCCCAGAAAGAGGATTCTGACTAAACATAAGGAAGAGCTTCCTGACAGTAAAACTCTTCAACCATGAATACAGATGGTCCTCCATATCCACGGATTCAACCAACACCATTTGAAAATATTCCCCTCAAAAAATTCTAAAAAGCAAACCTTGATTTTGCTGTTTTATATAAGGGACACCATTTTACTACACCACTGTATATAATGGGACTTGAGTGTCCATGGATTTTGGGGGGTCCTGGAACCAAACCCCAGCAGATACCAAGGGCCCACTGCAGACATCCCTAGGAAGTGGTGGAATCTCCTTCACTTGAGGCACTTAAACAGAGGTTACATGGCCACTTCTCTGAGGTGGTTTAGCAGTGCATTCCTGCACTGGCAGGGGGTCAGATTAGATGGCCTTCAGGGTAGCTTCCAACTCTCATCTAAGCAAACATGCCTAGGACTGCACTGGTGTTTCCACAAGACCCTAAAGTCGTTTTAGAGAATCGTCTAGGAACCAGAACTGGAAAGAAACAAGCTGAACTGCCCCAGGAAAAGAACCAATGGTTTGGTCTTTCTGGAAGAGTAGATGCAAGACTGAAGGGCCAACAAATCTTTACAACGCATATGAGTTCTATGTGTGATTTACTGAAATGCTCTGCTACCAACATCTTTCTCTCAATTAGCCTCAAAGGTGCTACAAGACCCCTTTGCATACTGATCCAGATTAACACAGCAATGTCTCTGAATTACTAAAATGCTCATACAATTACAGTACAAAAATATATCCTGGCAGTTGTAATGACAAATGCATGCTATTAAGAAGCTACATCAGCTAAGCCACAGCCCTGTTTCTTGAACAGGCTGCCTTCAAGGCATTTGTGGTGATGCCTGAATTAACCACCCAGAAGAACACATGTATTAATCACAGGAGGTTTTAAGCCTGGAAGGAGTACCACACCTGTATATCACAACCCTGTCGCCAAGGTGAAAAAGAAACACATTTGGAGTTCTCCAGTCTCAGTATCTTCAGAGTGCAGAGATCAATTCTGTAATCTCTCTCTTAAATGCCAAGTAGGGGGAAATTATTGGCCTTAATTCTATCCCTCTCTGCTTTAGCTGAGCCTCTGCAGTTAAACTGTAAGCTCCTTGAGGCAGGGACTATCCTTTTTCTTTACTGTTGTGTTTTATCATGCATATTGATAGAAGTAAAACCAGCACTAATTTGGAGAAGCTGGAAATCTCAGAAAGAAGTCTCAGTTCCTGTACAAGAATCCACAGCACATAATTCTTGGGTGGGGAGAGATGGGCATTGTGACAGTTCAACTGGATTAGGTTCGGCAATACAGACTTACCCTACATTTCTTTGTACACAGTTGGACTTAAGGCTAAGTCCTCTCACTAATAAACAGCTTGAGGCCACTGAAATCTTGCTCTTTCTGCATGAAGCTGGATGAAAGTTACCCCAACAGGTTTTTAAGTACCCAAGGAGATAATGCTAATTTCCATACTGAGCATTAAGAAGCTAGAGAAGTGGAGCAGGACCACCTGCAGAGAAGCAGAGATGTCTGAGGAGACCCCAAACCCATCTACCCCTCCCCAAACATAAGGACATGCCAACCCTCTTCTATCAGCCACCACTGTTCACATCTAGAGAACAGTCATACAATCACACCATTTTACATCAGAACAAAGCAGCCACCCAAGTTCCAAGTTTACCACCAGTTCTGAAGATTACATTTATTACGCTCATAGAGAGATATGTCTTAAAACAGAGGAGGAAAGAGAAATTCCACCCTCTTACTGCCCTTGGAATGCACAATCCTATGTATGTTCTCTCAGAAGTGAGCTCCACTGAGATTAATGGAACTTACTCCCAGGAAAGGTGCATAAACAATTGTGATCATTTTTCCCCCCTCTTGGTCAGTCACTCCAAGTCGTGGTCCATGGACTGGTGCAAGTTCACAAGTCACACATCAGTTTCTAGTTCCTGGAGCTTTTCAAGAAGAAACAGCGGTAGCCAATGGGCAAAAATATGATGCCAGTCCCTGGCACATGGGTGGGGGGGGGGTCTACCAATTCCCCATAACAGATACCTTAAGCAGCAAAGCTTTACATGTGGTTAATTATTTTTTTTTATTATTGTATGTTTTTAATCTTTTCTAGTTTAATATTATTTTAAGGGGTGGGTGGGTTAGGGTATTGAGGTAACTATGGAGTTTTTATACTGTAAGCCGCCCTGATTGCGTTGCAGAGGGGCAGGATAGAAATAAAATTTTATTATTATTATTATTATTATTATTATTAAATTAAACACAAACACACAATGAGATTCTTTCATTCCAGGTTAGACCTGCTCCCCCATCAAATGAGCCACATTGCATTCAGAAGAATTTATTTCCAAGTAAACACAGATGAGATGAATTTGTAAGTCATTTGGAACAATTCCTAAGTACTGTATATCTCAATAACCACTTTAGATTATCACCACACATTAAGCAGGAGAATTGCTTAAAGCAAGCTGCATCCATCACCTGGCCAAGAGGTCTGTTTTCAGTTCCATATACAGTTGGCCCTCGGTATCCACAGATTCCAACAGATCCTATCCACAGATTCTACACCCATGGATTCAACCAACCACAGCTCAAAAATATTCAGGGGATGGGGGCAAGAAATTCCAAAAAGCAAGCCTTGCTGTTTGACATTTTATATATGGGACACCATTTTACTAAACCATTGCATATAATGGGACTTGAGCAGCCACGGATTTTGGCATCCACAGGGGATCCTGGAACCAAACCCCAGTGGATACTGAGAGCCCACTATACACTTCCTTCAATAGGACTTACTTCCAAGTAGTCGTGCATAAGGTTGCACTGATAGGAATCTTGAGTGGTGATTTATCACCTTCATCACTTCAGCCACTCATCTGTCCACCATCTCCATACATGCTCTGAGCAAGGGAGGAGATATTTACTCCACATTCATGACTATGAATGTATCCCAAAGGCAGGCATGGTGAACCTGTATTGTAATGAACTTGTTGATGTTGTTCGCTATTAAGGTAATTTAATCTTATAGTGACCCTATGAGAGACCTCCAAAAGCCCCAGTCATCAACAACCCTCCTCCAATCTTGCAGACTAAGGGCAACCATGGCTTCCTTGACTGAGGCCAAATCCACACTACACAAATAATCCAGTTTGAAATTCGATTATTTGGCATGGCTCCTTCCTATGGAATCCTGGGAGTTGTAGTTTTAAAAGGTCTTTAGTCTTCTCTGCCAAAGAGTGCTAGTGTCTCACCAAACTACAACTCCCAGGATTCCAAAGGAAGGAGCCATGGCAAATAATCCAATTTCAAAATGGATTATTTGTGTTGTGTGGTTTGGGCCTCATTCACCTGTAATGTAGGCTCTTTCTCTTCTCCTACTACCTTCCACTTTGCTGCCCATTATCATTTTGAATGATATCTCCCACAATTCCTTACCATGGGACAAGTTACATGGGGCTGATGGGATCTGCAGGGAGGAAAAAACATCTAGAGAGCCATCAGTTCTCCACATTGCCCTATGGTGTGGGGAGGTAGTTATTTTGGATTAAAGTAAGTTTTGGAGTGCAGGTAAACTAGAGTATACTCACGGCATTCAAATGTGTCATTAGTTTTATTTTACTTGATTGCTGTGATTCACTCCAAAATCTCCAATATGGATCAACTACACATTTTACAAATAGGTAATATGATTCTACATGGGGGGAAAATAATATTAATCAAAAATACACACCCACTTCAGCCCTTCCAGAATTGGATAAGAGGAGGGAGAAGAAGAAATTCAATGAGACTTTTCAGTTTCTTTCCTAGGAAAACCCTTCCTAAACGTTAAGAGGGAAAGAAAGGATGGAGGAATCGCTGCTTCCCTTGCAAAAACAACAATTTTTTTAAAACCACCCCAATTTTTTCTTGGAAGGGCAGCAGCAGGAGAATTCTACAGTAGCCTTTGTCATGGATGAAATACTAGCAAAGAAGAATGAATGACTAAAACGAGCAATAATACCGGTTCTACCCCTGGATTATTCCTCCTAATAATAGTAAAATTTATTTATATCCCGCCCCTCTGCGAGCAATCCTACAGGAAGTTATCAATATTTAAAGAAATTAAAAGGAAATGCCTACAAACCGTTACAAATTTCAAATGCAAAATTACACTGCATTTTTTTAATCTTCTCCTCCCCAACCGCCCCCCCATTTCAGCCCTGCGATGAACAAGAGCATTTATGTTTTGCATTTAACGTCTGTGCATAAAAATAAAAATATAATAAAATTAAAATAAGGGTCCCAATCCACCCTCCTTCCCTAGGAAGGGGATAGGTGCTGCAATGCATTGCATAGATAGAGAGAGTAAATGGGAACTCATCACTTTCCCACCCACCACCAAGCCAGGAGCTCCTCTGCACCCAACGATCCCGAAACACACTCACCATTTTGCACCACCACCAGCAGCAACCACCACCTTTTCCCCCAAATCCCCGCGCTGCCCCTTTAAGAGCTTCCAAGCGGCCCCGCCCCAATTCGGCGTCAGTTCTACGGAGTGCGCATGTCCCGCAGGGCCCCTCAGCCAATCAGAGGCGTTGCTGGGCTCGCAGCCGGCGGCCTCGTCCAACTACAACGAGCGAGGGGCGCGGCTCCCCGGCTCGCCCTCTCATGTGATTCTCATCTCCCCTCCCGGGCATCCGTCCACCCGCCCACGCCTAGAGCGTCCTGAAAACTGAAGAGGCGCCTGCGGCCTCGCTGGCCCTCCTCTCTCTCTGGTCTGATTAGGGGCGGGGCGAAGGAGAGCGCGGACCCCTTGCTCCCCTCCTTCCGCCGTCGCCAACCAGGAAGCATTGTTGCTATGGCAGCGGGAGAGCTTTCCTTTTTATTTCATAAGAAAAAAAATAGTACACACAGTACCCAGAGGAAAGAAAGAAGTCGATAATTGATATATACACTGATGCATAAGGCAAAACACTTGCTTCTAAGTCGAACTGATATGAAAACCATCATTTATTTATTTATTTCTTGCAATGCATAGATCCAGATATGAACATTACTAAGACCGATATAAATAATACATTAATGCTTATGCCCCAAGGGTCGTTTTGCAACAGAATAACAAAGCTGCCCCATCTGGAAGATAAGAACAAAACCAACATTTACTGTATTTTTCTTTAAAAAAAGAAATCTGGTGATCTTTATTAAAACAATATCATCTGCTTTAAAAAGTTCATCCAGTTTTTATACAATTATATGATAAATAGTTTTACATTGTTTCTTTCACATTAATATATAAAACAAAGAAAAAAATACCCACCTCCCTTTTCAGTTCCATCAACCACATCATGTTCTATCACATGTTGTTAATAGTTTACCTTAATTCTACACATAACTAGTTTCTCTACCTTCTGTGTCTAATATCTGTTACAGTCATAGCGAGTTTTTTTTAATATAGCTATCTGTGTACAGTTTATAACTTAATGTAAATTGTGCGTGTGTGTGTGTGTGTATCTCTCTCTCTCTCTCTCTGGCTTTTCTTTGCAAACAAAGATTCAGGAAGTTGCCGGTGGGGGGAAAATAAACTACAGTTGTCCCTCCACATTCACGGATTTGGCATTCACGGTTTTAAGTATTCACGGTTTGAAAATATTCTTAAAAAAATAATAATCCAAATAGCAAACCTTGATTTTGCCATCTTATATAAGGGACACCATTTTGCTATGCCATT
Organism: Gambelia wislizenii; assembly: GCA_030847615.1. Lineage (NCBI taxonomy): Eukaryota > Metazoa > Chordata > Lepidosauria > Squamata > Crotaphytidae > Gambelia > Gambelia wislizenii. The sequence goes on along the minus strand of JAUMIR010000001.1, from coordinate 492,643,047 downwards.
GCATATAATGGGACTTGAGTATTCGCGGATTTGGGTATTCACGGAGGGTCTTGGAACCAAACCCCAGAGAATGTGAAGGGACAACTGTACAGTTGTCCCTTCACATTCGCTGGGGTTTGATTCCATGACTCCACCCCCCGTGGATGCTTTTAGTCGACATTGTAGCATTTTAATTGTTGGAAGCTGCCCCAATTGTTTTTAGCAGAGGGGCGGGGGATAAATAAATATTCTCTCTCTCCCCCCCCCCTCTGGCTTTTCTTCGCAAACGAAGATTCAGGAAGGACTCATCCCGCGCTTTCTGCAAGTGCGCTGATGACTAAAAAGGCCAATCCGAGATAAACAAGTCCGGTTGCAAAAAGCACAGCAGGTCTCCTTGGGTGATGTTTTTGGGTTGTGATTCTTTCTGCATTGTCGTTTCTCTTCAAGACTTGTTCGTCGTGAGTTCTCAAATAAGGCTGCAGCATTGTGGATAGTGCGTCTCCATGCCTCCCGATGTGAGGCCAGGGCGGACCACTGTTGGTGATCAATTTGGCCAAGCCTGAGATGTTGTTTCAGGGAGTCTTTGTATCGCTTTTTTGGAGCGCCCCTCTTACGCTGACCCGTGGCGAGTTCACCATAGAGTAGTATTTTTGGGAGGCGAAAAAAATAAATTAAAAAAAAAAGTGTATATATATATATATATATGTGTGTGTGTGTGTGTGTGTGTGTGTATATATTTATTTATACATACACACACACAACATTTATTTTTCAAAGTGGTAGCTGCGTAAATATATCATTAAAAATCAAAGGCAAAGAATCACCCATGCCATAGTATTTCCGATTTCTATGTAAAGGTGTGAAAGGTGGACAATTAAGGAGACTATCAGACGGGGACAAAAATAGTGTCCCCATCTCGCTGTCTCCTCTCCTGATCCCATCCTGACCCCATCCTGGCACAGTAATGAAGAGTTTCAGACCTACCTACCTTGGCAGCCATGGAGTGAATGCAGCTCGCACGGATCTGCATTCACTTCCTAGTTGAAATCCCGGGCCTTTCTCGCAAGAGGACGAGTGTGCAGGAAACTCAAAAAGAAAAAGAAAGTTTAAAAAGTGACAGCAATCACAAAAACAGACTTCATAAATAATACAAAGTAACCCAGGGAAGGTACAAAAAAGGGTGTCACTTATGTTGATGTCCTGATTGCACCTGGAAGTGTTCTGGAACGGACTTCCCACTGTGACTGACATTGCGCTACGGGAATGGGGCAACTTTTCACTCGCCCGTCATTCCATCATAGGAATGGAACAGGCAATCTATTCACGGCTTAAGCCATGAATAAGAAGAAACGAGGGCGAAACAGGACCAGCACGGGAACATTACAGGAGAAGGATGTCATCGTCCAAAAGGGAAGCCCTTTTGCGATCTCCTGGCATTCCTGTAATGCCATATTAAAGGCCTCTGATAAGCTCCTAAAAAAAAAAAAAAATAGACAGGAAGAAGATAAACTCATTTTAAATATGGTGTTTCCAGCAGAGTTGGCTGGTTTAAGCAGTCTATGGTGTGGATACCATAGACTGCTTAAACAGACAAATACATGCGTTCTAGAACTCTCCCTAGAAGCCAACATGACTGAACTGAAGCTGTTGTAACTTTGGACTGTGCAACAACACATACCCTCCAACTGTCCCAACTTGGCAGAGACATTCCCAATTAATTAATCTTTTGCCATCCCACATTTTCTACTGCTTTTAAAATCTCCTAGTTTTTCTATCCTCCCATTTCCTTCCTTTGTCCTCTCGTTACTTCAGTTGCTCCAAACTGAGTTCAGACTGCAAAAGTAGTTTGCACTCAACTCAGGAGGCGGAAAAGAGAGGAGCAGAATCTTGCTCTTCCCAGCAGGCTCAAGAAAAAGCAAAATGCTGCAGCCTCTCTTGACTTCTGTGTTCTTCCTTATTAGTAACTTCGGTCACCTCAACCTCACTCTGTTGCCAAACCCACACTACACAAATAATCCAGTTTGAAATTGGATTATTTGCTATGACGCCTTCCTATGGAATCTTACCCCAGTGAGACTGGCTCACATTGCAGCAATCTTGATGGTGGAAATGTAGAGGTATTGGTACCTATCTGTACATATGGTGGAACCATCCAAAGAGATTTTTGGAAAGAAATGCAAGTAGAAATGTGCACAATTACCAATCAAAGAGTTTGAAACTGGGTTATTTGCCATGGTTCCTTCCTATTTAATCCTGGGATTTGTAGTTTTACAGGGTCTTTAGCCTTCTCTGCCAAAGTGTGCTGGCAACTCACCAAACTACAAATCCCAGGATTCCATAGGAAGGAGCCATAGCAAATAATACAGCTACAAACTGGATTATCTGTGTAGTGTGGATTTGGCCCCCGTTTTCATCTGTTAAATATTTTAGGGTATGGACAACAATTCATTACAAAAGATCACAATGGTCAGGAAATTAGAAGGTAGTAAGAAAAGAAGCCCACACTACTGGTGGATTGACTCAATCAGGTAAACTATCAAGCCGTCTATACGGTAAAAAAAATACAGTGTTCGGAAGATCAATCATCCGTACACATGGCTGTTCCGATGCATATGTGTCATTCGGAAGGGGGGCTAGTGAATCCCCCATAAACTCCGTAGATTCAGCGTTCGGGAGGATTAGCAAATCTCGAGCTAAAATCCATACAGACATTCGTATTGTCGATAGTCTGTATGCCCCGTTTGCACACATATGAACAGGCAATGTAATCTGATTGGCTGGCCAAGCAGGGGGGCGGGGCTAGCAAAGGGGGGAATTGGGAGCGGCCGCCATGTTGGATTCCCAGCTAAGTGAGAGTCCGGTAAGTTCATGAATTTTACATGTATTCCTTTTTATTTTATATTGTAAATATGGAAAACTGACTGTCCGCATAACAGGCAACTATTTAAATTTTTTTTAAAAAGCAGCGGGAGATTTAAAACCGCCACTTGGATCGCTCGCTCCAGCCAGCTGGGCAAGTGGGAGGTCATACGGAGTTTGGGGGAGGTAAAAAATTGTGTAGGCGGATCGTATGCATACGAACGGCTGCCTTGTCAGACTTTTTACCCCCAAAACGGATTTTTTAAAATCGTGTAGACATGCCCTACGAGTGCCCTGAGTGTGCAAGAACTGAGCAGGGCTGTGCAAACAGACTCTCTCTTTCAAAAGGTCGCCCATAAATCTAAGTTGACTAGACAGCAAATAACAAGAACAAAGCTGTGGAAGTCTTTTCACAAAGAGTCTCATGGACCCAAGTGAGAGCATACATTTCATAATCAACATGTTAATGATGTCCCCTTTCTTGTTTTAATGTTTTTTTTTGCAGTTTTTTGACAGTGTGAATGATAAAAGTAATTATAATGCAATTTGTGCTATACACAGTAGGCATAATTTATCTGCCTAAAAATTCCAACATATGTAAGAATTCAAGTTGCTGTGTTTGAATTTTATTTATTTGAATCAACAGATAAACCCCTGGTTGTTTACCGCTCAAAACAGCCAGCAAGGGGTCTGTAGATACACAAGAATGCAGCACAAAATGGTGGTAAATACTTTCGCTTTTTAGAATTTGATTTATTTTACTCTCTTGTATTCTGTTTTATTTGCAATGGACAGGCCCTATGTTTTTTCTTGCTGTCTGCCAACCTATGTAATTTTCCTAAGAAGTAAAATCTCATCGAACCGGTGAGACTTATACTCCAGTTTTTAAGATACTGATGTTTGCAAAACAGCTTACATGTAACATAAAAATACATTTTAAAACAAATTGCCACTGCTTAGTTGGCTAGTTCGACTAGTTGGCTCCGTCTCTGTCCCACCAGCTGCCACTATTGGACATTTGGTTTTGGTGGTAAATGGACCAGAGGGGAGAATTTAATTAAAGTGGATACCTGATGTCTTCCTCTCTGCTGGAATCCTTCTCATTGAGCAGATGGTCCTTAACTTACTTGGCAGAAAAATGCAATAGAGTTGGATTGTTAGTTGTTGTTTTTTTTATATTTGTTAACATTGTATTGTTTAAGCCAACCCACAACTGTTAAGTATACCCAGCCACAAATAAGACTGCAATCCAATACACAGTTGTTGTTGTTGTTGCTGTTGTTTGCCTTCAAGTCATTCCTACTTATGGCAACCCTATAATGGGGTTTTCTTGGCAAGATCTGTTCAGAGGGGGCTTGCCTTTGCCTTCCTCCGAGGTAACACTTGCCCTGATACCTCCACCCTTGCAATAATTCATCAATTGGCTATATCTCATAAATTAGCTTATTTATTGGCCTTCCATGTGGTTGGTGCCACCGCCAGCATAGTTCAAAACATCATTAAAGTATGCAAGCCTCTCTCCCACAACAAAGGGCCTCAGTGGAGAAGCCATAGGCAACTCTGTGCTTAAGTCCATTCAGCAGTTCACCTCCCTGGGAAACATCATCTCCTCAGATGCCAAGCTTGACAAAGAGATCGATCACAGATTAGCAAAGGCACATAGCGCATTTGGAAGACTTCACAAGAGTCTGGAGTAATAAACAGCTGAGGAGAAGCACAAAAATCAGTGTGTATAGAGCCATTGTACTGCCTATTCTCCTTTATGGGTATGAAACATGGGTCACCTATCGCCACCACCTACGAGTCCTCAAACGCTTTCATCAGCGCTGTATATGCACAATCCTAAATATACACTGGACTGACTATGTGACAAATGTTGCTGTCCTTGAGCAAGCAGGGATCACCAGCATTGAGGCCATGATATTGAGAACACAGCTGTGCTGGGCAGGGCATGTTTCTAGGAGGGAGGACCATCGCCTCCCAAAAATAGTACTCTACGGTGAACTTGCCACGAGTCAGCATAAGAGGGGCGCTCCAAAAAAGCGATACAAGGGCTCCCTGAAACAACATCTCAGGCTAGGCCAAATTGATCACCAATAATGGTCCGCCCTGGCCTCACATCGGGAGGCATGGAGACGCACTATCCACAATGCTGCAGCCTTATTTGAGAACTCACGCCAAACAAGTCTTGAAGAGAAACGACAACACAGAAAGAATCACAACCCGGAAACATCACCCAAGGAGACCTTCTGCTGTGCTTTCTGCAACCGGACTTGTTTATCTCAGATTGGCCTTTTTAGTCATCGGCGCAGTTGCAGAAAGCGCGGGATGAGTCCTTCCTGAATCTTTGTTTGCAAAGAAAAGCCAGAGAGGGTCACAACTAAGTCCTGATAATAATCAAGCTGTTATTCTTTGAAGCTTGTGTCCTGTGAGTAGCTGTTGCCAGAGTTCATCACAGTAAGACGACTCTCTCATAGTCCCTGCTGTAACGCTTGGAGCAAAATATCCCAAGCGAGTGACAAGCAGGTGAAAGATGCAGGAACCGGGAAATCAGTTCCGGATAAGTCAGAAGGCGGCGACAAGGCCGCAAAGGGCAAAGGTGAAAAGAAGAGAGGCGCAAAGCAGGGGTGCAAACCCGACGTGAGGCGGCCAAGGGTGCGGAACCAGGCAGTGCTTTCCTCTTTACCCCAGCTAGGGAGCTGGGGTCCGTGCCAAGAGACCAGTGGGCCTGGGCCCCAGGACCCAAATAAGCGGGGCTACGAAGGAAGAGGCTCCCAAAGGTGGGACATAGCTATCAGTGCTCCATACGGTGGTGGCGGGGGTCGAGCCCACATCGACCTGGAGATAGACATGGAGCATATGAAGATGGAGATGCGGGGCATCGAGGCTGGCCTACAGAGCATCATAGAGATGTTGGGGGAAAAGACACCTGCAACGGCAACTACCCCAGTGCGGCGGACCCCGGCAGCAGATGGGGCAGCGAGAGGAGTGGTGGAGGAGTCTGAAGATAATAATAATATATAGATTAATATTAATAATTAATAATATAGATGTGCAATTAATTAATTAATAATATAGATATACAAATACAGAAAAAATATTGGAAAATTCTTCTCTATATGATAACAGCAGCTAGAATAGTCTATGTGAAAAAATGGAAAAGTCAGGAAACACCATCAAATTAAGATTGGTTTACAAAGTTATATGATATGTCTGAGATGGACAGGGTAACAATAATAATGGGCAAAAGGAAAACATTGAAAATAAATTATGATTGGAAGGAACTAATTCCCCTGTGGAAAGAAAATTGGGGAGAACTGGCAATTATAAGTATAGACGTTTAATAGAACTAAAAACATGAAAAGGAAAAGTCAGAAAGTAGATGTGTGACAAGAGAGAAGGGGACAATAATCCTGATGTTATCAACACAAATTGGGAAGAAAAAGGAAGTTTGTTATTGTTAGATTTATGTGAGTTTTGTTTTATGTAAACGTCTGTTACATTGATTGAAATGTATTTATGTCTATATAATTGTATTTTAATACTGTAAAAAACTGAATTAAAAATGTTTTAAAATATAACTATGGGAAACTCCAGCAGACATTGTATTCCACTCATAACACCCCTTCAGGGAAAATACCGAATATAAATATCACCCCCAAATACAACTAAAGTACACTTAGTTTTCCAGAGGCCATCACTCTGTTGGTTTGCTGTGTCACCCGGCATACATAGCCGTACTTCTTTTCAGCATGAATCTCCTCTCTTCGGGCAGATATAATATAGCCCATCATCCCAAACTCTATTCCTCTATCCCAATACTTCCTACTTTCTTCGATAGCCTTGTGTGATTGCTTGAAGCCTGAGTGTTAGTGAAAATGCTTCCGGGATTATTTTTCAATAAAAAAAAAATTACGGTATGTTATTTCCTGGCTGTGAGTCTTGTTCATTAGTAAGTACCAGGATACATAGGTCAAAAGGTCCCACAGTTACCCAGCCTCTCACTGCCATATTGAGCTAATTAAAATTCCCCATATTAATATCTGGACACAGGTGGGCTCTTCACGGACCCCATGCAATTTGGGCAACAGAGGCTGAGAGAGTGTGACTTGCCCAAGGCCACCCAGTAGGTTTCTAAGGCGGTTCCCATATTGGGGCCTTTCCATATTGGGGGAAAGGCGGGTTATACATTAAGGGTGTGTCTATACGAGGGGACAAAATATGAATTGATGTGAACTCCCACATATTCGAAGCAGGATTGGCATGCGAGGCTATCCACTTTTGCTGTCCCAACAGGCATGCCTGTAAGTTGTCCCTTGACATTCGCGGGGGTTAGGTTCCACGGACCCCCGCAAATGTCAAAAAACCGCGAATATTGATTGCCCTCCCCCCACCCTCCCCAGGCCTTCACGGAGCCTTCCAAGGCTCCGTGAAGGCCTCTGCAACCCTCCCCCCTCCCTCCCCGGGGCCTTCACGGAGCCTTTCAAGGCTCCGTGAAGGCCTCCGCAGCCTCCCCCCACCCGCCCCAGGCCTTCACGGAGCCTTCCAAGGCTCCGTGAAGGCCTCTGCAACCCTACCCCCTCCCTCCCCGGGGCCTTCACGGAGCCTTTCAAGGCTCCGTGAAGGCCTCCGCAGCCTCCCCCCACCCGCCCCAGGCCTTCACGGGGCCTCTGGAGGGTCTCCAAAGGCCCCGTGAACGCCTCCCCGCTCCTTCCCAGGGCTTTCAGGGGGCCTCCGGAGGCCCCTTTTCGCGGTTTTGGGGGGGGCAGGGGGGCCCTCCCAAAACCGCAAATAATTAAAACCGCGAATGCTGAGTTCGCGAATGTGGAGGGACAACTGTAATTCAAGATGGCGGCTGCGACTCGCTTTTTGATTTTCATTAAGTTGCTGCCGCCAAATGGTATTTTGTTTAAAAAAGAAAGGCATATCTAAAGCGGTTTTTGGGGGGCGTGGATAACGAAAACCGTGGATAATAGCGAACACCATTGAAAATAATGGGACTTCCTGTTTAAAATACTATAGAGTTGCCTTGGAGGACCTAGAAAATGGCTAAAGAGGACACATTTTCTAGGAAGACTCTATGGTAGGTGTGCTGTTTTGTGTCCCGTGGATAATTAAATAGTGGATAATGAATCAGTGGATACAGGGATGCTACTGTACACCTGAAACCTCTACTCCCAACTTCCACAGGTTTTATGATTTGTACAGTACAGTATTTTTTTTAATGAATTTGAATGTTTTTAACTTTACTGATTGCTTAATTGTTTTAAAGTTGTTTTAAGTCACACTCTCTCAGCCTCAGGGGCAGGCACAAGCCAGCCACCTCTGAACAAATCTTGCCAAGAAAACGCCTTAGGGTCTCCGTAGGTTGGAAACAACTTGAAAGCACACAGAAACAATGATTAAATATGGTATTGTGCAGTAGTTCAGTTGTACAGTAGGATCCCCATATCCACTGATTCAATTATCCACGGGACACAAAACAGCACACCTACCATAGAGTCTTCCTAGAAAATGCATCCTCTCTAGCCATTTCCTAGGTCCTCCAAGGCAACTCTATGGTATTTTAAACCAGAAGTCCCATTATAGTTATCCCTTCATATTCGCTGTGGTTTGGTTCCAGGACCGCCGTGGATACCAAAATCCGTGAATACTCAAGCATTATATGCAATGGCATAGCAAAATGGTGTCCGTTATATAAGATGGCAAAATCAAGGTTTGCTTTTTGGATTATTATTTTTTTAAAGACTATTTTCAAGCCCTGAATACTTACATCCGTGGATACGGAGGGACAACTGTATTTCCAATGGTGTTCGCTATTATCCACGGTTTTCGCTATCCACGGGGCCCCAGAACGAATCCCTAGCGGATTCGGGGGTCCTACTGTATTATTAAGCATATGGTTTAATCCCCCCCCCGTATCATAAACTCTACATATACAATGGGAGAAAGACAGAAGAGAAGAAAGGCAGAAGAGAAGAAAGAAGGGAGAAAGGGAGAAGAAGCGGAAGGGCAAAGAAAGGGCACGTTGTGGCTTCAGCTAGCCCTCTCGGGCATGCGCTTACCGTAGCTGGAAGGGCAAAGAAAGGGCAGGCGGTGGCTTCAGCTAGCCCTTGTGAGCATGCGCGGATCATAGGCGCATGCGCTGCCGGTTGACAACAAAGAGGAGGGAAACGGGGGCTGCCTGAGGCGCTCCGGACTCTCCTCCTTCTCTGCCTCCCCGATGCCCGACGCCTTCCTGGTGGCGCTCTACGAGTACTCGCCGCTCTTTTACATCTCCGTCGTCTTCCTCTGCTTCCTGGTCACCAGTGGCCTGGTCATGGGCTGGTCAGTGGGGCGAGGAGGAGGAGGGAGGGGGGAGCCAGGCACATTTTGGGGGCGCTCTGGGCTTGGGGGAGGCGAGGGGGCTGGGTGACAAGAGGGGAGGCGGGACTGCTTGGGAAGGGGGCTCCAAGGGGAGGGCTGAGCAGCTGGCCCCCAGGGATATTATTGTGGGGGGGTGTCCCAAAAGGCTGGAAGAGTGAAGTCCTGGGGAGTTGGGGGGGGGATGGAGGCAGAGCCTGGCAAAGCTACTTTTTATTGGAAAACAGCCCCCGAAACTCCCACCAGTGATGCCCAAACACTCTACTCCAGGGGTTCTTAACCTTTTCTTTACCAGGAAACCCCTCTAATAATAATAACAATAATAATAACAATTGCAGTAGGACCCCCGTATCCACTGATTCATTGCCCACTGATTCAATTATCCACAGGACACAAAGCAACACACCTACCATAGAGTCTTCCTAGAAAATGTTTTTTATTTTTTTATTTATACCTCGCTCTTCAGCCACAAAGGCTATCAGAGCGGCTTGCAAATTGTTTTAAGCAATAGCAATTTACACATCTAGACTGCATTAAGCAGTTTCCAATGTAATGTGACTTCTCTGGCCATTTTCTAGGTCCTCCAAGGCAACTCTATGGTATTTTAAACCAGAAGTCCCCATATTTTCAATGGTGTTTGCTATTACCCACGGTTTTCAGTATCCACGGCAACCCCCAGAACCAATCCCCAGCAGATAAGGGGTCCTACTGCATTTATTTATTTATTTATTTTATTAGAGTATTTATAACCCGCTCTTCAGCCACAAAGCAGCTTACAAATGGTTAAGCAATAGCACTTGCACATCTCCACTGCTTCTATAGCGTGCTAGGCACTCTCTAAGCAGTTTCCAATGAGTGCTACAATAATAATAATAATAATAATAAGCTTTCTTACCCACCTCTCTCTATGGATCAAGGCGGGCAACAACACATTACCACATAGACGTAACATTGGTTAAAAGCACATATCAATTAAAAGCATATACCAATTTAAAAAAAAACAAGTAAAACCAAGACATTTTAAAACAGTCAACACACAATTTAAAATTCACTTTAAAATCATTTGGCTAGGCCTGCTTTTAATTATCTTTTGCAGACCCCCAAGATGTAACTCAAGATTTAAAGCCACGATGATGATGATGATGATGTAAAATATGCAGAGTGCGTTCACTCTGCACATCCGAGCAGAGATGCATGCAGCGAAGTAGCGTGGGCTTTGGGGCAAAGCCATGCACACCTCTGGTGTAAAAAAAAAGACTATATTTTCTTTTATCGCTTTATTAAAAGGTAAAGGAAAATAAAATAAACAGCAGAAGACATTCATCCATGCTTCTGTATGCTCCAAGGTTCCTCAGGAGCTAAAAGAAATAAAAAGAGCCCCCAAAATGCAGGAGGCACACACACAAGCTCCAAAATCCCCTCCCAGTTATATACCTTTCCAAAACATTCAATCCTTCTGAGAAGCAAACAAGAAACTGGACCCTTAGTTTCGCTTCTCTGTCTGGGAAGGACAGAAAAGAAAAACATAACAACAAGAGACAGATTTATGAGTTCTAGTAGACAAGCTGGCGTCTTCAATGCCTTGGTGAATAAAATTACCCAAAGGGGGGAGACAAACTTCTAATTACAATATCTATTTTCCCTGACAGATGATGATGTTAATAATAATAATAATAATAATAATAATAGAATTACACCATTCATTAAGCCTTCCTTCAGAGGCACTGGAGGGGAAGGGATGACTTTTTTTCTGCTTCTTCCTACATGTTTGTGGCTGGAGCAGATTGAATGGCAATGTGCAGGCCAAGCCAGCCAGCCAGCCTTTGCCTTGGCTTCTGTCTCTTGGCCACTGCAGGAAGGGAGTGGGCCAAGCAACTTTCAAGCCTTCACAGACCCCCTGTGAGGACATTGCAGACCCCTGGGAGTCCCTGTACCCCAGGTTAAGAATCACTGCTCTAGTCTTCCACGTTTTTGGACTTCAGCTCCCAGAAGCCCTAGCCACCTTGTCCCATGGTCAGGGAATCTGAAAGATGAAGTCCAAAACATCAGGAAGACCAGAGTTTGGGAAACGCTGTCAAAGGCAATGGAGTGAAACTAACTGAAAGTATATATAATTAGCTAACACACATTGGAAACTGTTTAATGCAGTTAGATGTGTAAATAGCTGTTGCTTAAAACAATTTGTAAGCTGCTCTGATAGCCTTGTGGCTGAAGAGCGGGGTATAAATAATATATATATATATATATATATAGTTAATGAGCAAGGGGATATTGTAACACCTTTGAGACGAACTGAGAGAAAGAAATTGTAGCACAAGCTTTAGTAGACTAGATCTACACTTCCTCAGATTCTAGGGTTGTCAGTTGTTCCTTACTTGAGGGTCCTGAAAGCTTGCCCCTTATAGTAGTGATTCCCCCCTTTTAGTTCTCCAAGTGTTTTGGACTTCAGCTCCCAGAATTCCAGAGCATTGACCCTATTGATTGAGAGTTGAGAGTTGAATTCTGAGAGCTGAGATCCAAAATATCTGGAGGAACAAAGGTTGAGAGCCACTGTGTTATGAGTAACAAGTGTCCCTTATTACAAGGGATAGCTGCTGTTTGAGGACTAGAAAGCTTTTCCTTAGATATAGAAAAAACAAGAAACCAAAAAATCCTGTATTTCAGTGGCTCTTAACCTTTTCTTTACCAGTGACCCCCTTTAAATGTCTTTTTGTTGCCGCAGACCCCCCCAAGACTTAACTTATCCTAACAATAATACTCTCTCTTTCTGGCTTTTCTTCGCAAATGAAGATTCAGGAAGGACTCATCCTGCGCTTTCTGCAAGCGCACTGATGACTAAAAAGGCCAATCCAAGATAAACAAGTCTGGTTGCAGAAAGCACAGCAGAAGGTCTCCTTGGATGATGTCTCTGGGTTGTGATTTAAATTATTATTATTAATAATAATAATAATAATATACCATCCATAAACCCTTCTGACACTTTCTCTCAGAGGCACTGGATGGGAAAACTTTTCTCCTGCTTCCTCCTGCAAGTTTGTGGCTGGAACAGTTTGAACAGCAACGTGCAGGCCCAGCTGGCCTTTGTCTGGCCCCTGTCACATGGGCTGAGCAGCCTTCAAGCCTCCGAGGACCCCCTGTGAGGACATCGTGGCCCCCTGGGGGTCCCCAGACCACAAGCTAAGAACCACTGCTGTATTTTGAGGTGTGGGTCCTTCATAAAGACAGAAGCGTGTGTGTGTAATGTAATATATGAATGTGGACAATATGTTAATTTTGCAGAGAAACACATGGCTAAGGCTGCATCTCCACTGCAGAAATAATGAAGTTTGACACCGCTTTAATTGCCATAGCTCAATGCTATGCAATCCTGGGGTTTGTAGTTTGTTGTGGCACCAGAGCTCTCTGACAGAGGCTAAATATCTCACAAAACTACAAATGCCAGACCTCCGTAGCATTGAGTCATGGCAGTTAAAAAGGTGTCAAACTGGATTATTTCTGCACTGCAAATGCAGCCTAAGTGAATTGAAACCAATATTTTCATTTGGTATTCAGGCAGAATACAAACTTGCTAATAGCTGCTTCCTGACTGTCAGACGGCCAGCATGTCATGTACATCAACTGTCCCTCACTGCTGTTTTGAAAACATGACAACACTAGTTATAGCAGTCTCTCTGAAACTACTTTAACTGTCATGGCTCCATCTTATGGAATCATCAGATTTGTAGTTTGGCAAGAGACTTAGAATTAATTATGTGGAGGAGAGCACTGTGGCCTTCCCCTGAACTGGCAGGCAGTTCTAAGTACATCCTCACTAAACTACAAATCCTAGTATTTCATAGGATGGAACCAAGACAGTTAAAGTGGGATTAAGCTGGTATAACTCTGTAGTTCAGATACAATTGATGTGGGCGTGCTGGTTTTGGCATTCCAGAAGTGGTAGTACAAAAAAAGGAACTTTGCCAAGTTCTGGATACAGGGCATGGGGGAAGGACAAACTCAGATTTGTGAAAAGGGGAAGTGGAGTAAGCAGAAAGACTTAGAATGATAAAATCACAGAGTTAGAAGAGACTGCAAGGGCCATCCAGTTCAACCCCTTTCCATGCAGGAATACACAATCCAAGCATTCTCGACAGATGGCCATCCAGCCTCTGTTTCTATTCTATTTCATTTATTACATCAAACAGCCAACAATTACAAATTAGAACAACAGTAAAATACAATTCAAACAATAGTAAATTCAATTAAAAGTTGGTTTAATAAAACAAACCAGCCTCTGTTTAAAAACCTCCAAAGAAGGCAGCACACTCCACTGCCAAACTATCTAGAGGTTCCTCCTAATGTTTAGGTGTAATCTCTTTTCCTGGAGTTTGAGTCCATTGCTCCATGTCCTAGTCTCTGGAGCAGCAGAAAACAAGCTTGCTCCATCCTCAGTATGACACCCCTTCAAATATAGTTATCAAGACCCCTCTTAATCTTGTCTTCTCCAGGCTAAACATACCCCACTCCTTAAGCTGCTTTTTGTAGGTCATGGCTTCCAGACCTTTCACCATTCTGGTGGCCCTCCTCTAGACATGTTCCAGCTTGTCAATATCCTTCTCAAATTGTGCACAGAACTGGACACAGTATTCAAGGTGAGGTCTGACCAAAGCAGAATAGAGTGGCACTATTACTTCCCTTGATCTAGACACTGTACTCCTATTAATGCAGCCTAGAATTGCATTGGCTTTTTTAGCTGCCACATCACACTGCTGACTCATGTTGAGCTTGTTGTCCACAAAGACTCCTAGATCCCTTTCACATGGGATATGCCCCATGTGTTCAGTACTGCAGTTCCTCTCATCATATGAAGCATCTGCCTTTGGTTCTGCAAAGGATACATCAGAGAATTAATCCATAAATCAGAGATTGGCCATGTTACCTTTTTGGGGATGACAGCTCACAAATCTGTGAGCTAGGATGGCTGTAAGGACTGGAAAATTCTGGGAAGCGAAGTCCCCTCCCCCCAAGTAGTTCTGCAGTGGGTGTGGGGGAGTCTAAAGGGCTGGGGTTGGAGTAGGATTTAGGAGGGACAGGAGTCACTTAAAGCACGGAGACTGGGGAGAAACAGCAGGTATGTGGATATATGTGGAGGAATGGAAGAAGTTCTTTTCAGTTTTTCAATGGATGGGAGAAAATTAGAACAGCCCTGTATCAAATCAAAACCCAGAAGTCGTGAAAACTGACTTACATGTATTGGCAAGTTGTGAATAAACACTAAAAGATGGGGGACTAAGGTCTCTCTCACACTGCTCAGTTATGGCACTTTCATATCGCTTTAAGTGCCATGACTGTCCAGTGGAAACCCTGGATCTGTAGGTTAATGAGATTTTGAACATTCTTTGCCAGAGAGATCTAGTCCCTGAAGCTACAAATCCCAGGATTCCATAGGATGGAGTCATGGCAGTTAAAGTGGTATCAACATACTATAATAGGTATAGTGGGCCCTTCCTATCCACGGGGATTCTGTTCCCACCCCCACCCCCACAGATAGGAAAAAACATGGACACCCAAGCCCCATGTTAATAAATGGTGCATGCCTTTGTGCACTGAGGCCGCTGCATACTCACGCTGCCATTGAATAATATTGAATAATACGGGTGTGGCAATCTGTGGATGGCCAGCCTGTGGATATGGCGGACCCACTGTAGTATGGTATAGAACATAAATTCGCTTTAAGATGCTCATGATTTATGCCTCAAAACGCTAAATTCTGTTCATACTAGTTTTATATTTTTTTTCATACTTCTTAGGTTTGGATGGGATGTTCCTGTGATTCTGAGGAACTCAGAAGAAACAGAATCAGATGTGAAAGTGTTCCAGAAACAGATGCGGCAAGTGAAGAATCCATTCAGCTTGGAAATCAAAAACCTGACAATAGCTTCAGCTACAAGTCAGTACTTTGGATTTTTCCCCCACTGTTCACAGATTCTTTTCCTCTCTTTGCTCTTTGGCATAGTGACCCATATCCTTTGATTTACCAGTAGTAACCTTTCCTGTTGAACTTTTTCACTGAAAGGACTTAGATTAAGCTGGCTGCTACATTGAAGTAGCCAGCTTCCTAGATCTGGGCAGCTAATCTTAAGCATATTTAGATCCAGATGTTTGTATTACTTCTCTGGATCTAGTTATTTTAATAGAATCATAGAATTGTAGAGTTGGAAGAGACCACGAGGGCCATCCAGTCCAACCCCCTGCCATGCAGGAAATCTTGATCAAAGCATCCCCGACAGATGGCAATCCAGCTTCTGCTTAAAGACCTCCAAGGAAGGAGACCCCACCACACTCCGAGGGAGTGTGTTCCACTACCGAACAGCTCTTACTGTCAAAAAGTTCCTCCTAATGTTGAGGTGGAATCTCTGTTCCTGGAGCTTGCATCCATTGCTCCGTGTTCCAGTCTCTGGAGCAGCAGAAAACAAGCCTGCTCCATCCTCAGCGTGACATTCCTTCAAATACTTAAACAGGGCTATCATATCGCCTCTTAACCGTCTTTTTTCCAGGCTAAACATACCCAGCTCCCTAAGTCTCTCCTCATAAGGCATGGTTTCCAGACCTTTCACCATTTTAATTGCCCTTCTCTGGACATGCTCCAATTTGTCAGTATCCTTTTTGAATTGTGGTGCCCAGAACTGGACACAGTATTCTAGGTGAGGTCTGACCAAGGCAGAATAGAGTGGCACTATTACATCTCTTGATCTAGACACTATATTTCTATTGATACAGCCCAAAATCGCATTGGCCTTTTTAGCTGCCGCATTACACTGTTGACTCATGTTCAACTTGTGGTCTACTAGGACTCCTAGATCCCTTTCGCACGTAGTCTCGTTCAGCCAGGTATCTCCCATCCTATATCTATGCATTTCATTTTTCCGCCCTAAGTGCAGTACTTTACATTTCTCCGTATTGAATTTCATTTTGTTAGCTTTGGCCCAGCTCTCCAGTCTATCCAGGTCATTCTGAATTTTGATCCTGTCCTCTAGGGTATTAGCTACTCCTCCTAATTTGGTGTCATCTGCAAATTTGATAAGTATGCCCCTAATTCCCTCATCCAAGTCATTGATAAAGATGTTGAATAGCACTGGGCCCAGGACAGAACCCTGTGGCACCCCACTGGTCACATCTTTCCAAGACGAAAAGGAGCCACTGCTGAGCACCCTTTGGGTTCGGCCGGTCAACCAATTACAAATCCATTGAACAGTTAACTTGTCTAGCCCACATTTTACAAGTTTGTTTGCAAGAATGTCATGGGGAACCTTGTCAAAGGCCTTACTGAAATCAAGGTATGCGATGTCCACAGCATTCCCTTCATCTACCAAGCTGGTAACTTTATCAAAAAAAGAGAGCAGATTAGTCTGGCATGACTTGTTTCTCTGAAATCCATGTTGACTTTTTGTGATTATGGCATTGCCTTCTAAATGTTCACAGACTCTCTGTTTAATATGTAAGCACAAAGGAGATAAAGTGGAAGGTATTTATAATGTAAGTGAGTAATCTAGTTGAATACCAGGTGCTGTAGGCTATATTTGAGAGGAAGGAACTGGCAAAATTACCTCTGAGTATTCCTTGCCTAAGAAAACTCCATAAAATTCAGGGTGTTGCCGTACATTGACAGGTGCCTTGAAGGTGCGCACACACACACAATATCCGGTTGATGTAGATTTGTACCTTTGCCTGAGAGAGCCATTGTGGTTTAGTGGTTTGAATATTTGACAAGAAGTCTGGGAGACTAGGCTTCAAATCTCCACTCAGCAGTTGAAAAGTACATGAGCTCAAAATGTGCCATTATTGTGATTTGATTGTCATTGAGTGTTGGACTATGACCCTGGGAGACTAGGGTTTGAATCACTGCTCAGCCTTGGAAACCTCCTGGCTGACTTTGGGCAAGTCACACTCTCTCAACCTCAGAGGAGGGCAAGGGCAAACCTTCTCTGAGTAAATCTGGTCAAGAAAATCATGTGATTGGGTCACTGTAAGTCATAGTCACCTTGATGGCACATAACAATTATAACTCTGACTGAAGTAAGACCCTATAATTTGTGAAAAGCACCCTAGGATTCCAGTCTTTACTGATCTACCTAAGAGTAAGTCTGGCTGAAATTAGTGAAACTTACTTCTACGTAGATTTAGCTGCATGCAACATGATCACATGACAGATGGATTGACTCAATTGAGAAGCTACAGCCCTTAGTTTGCTATACTTTAACAGGGCTGTTAATAACAGGGAGTCTTAACAATCTCTCATTCCTAGAGTTGCCACAAACCAAAGATCTCTTGACGGCAGTTAACAGCAACAAAGATGTAGTCACATGCTGAATCTCATGGTGTCATGATGGACTGACCAGCCCATCATGGGGAGTTCATCTCAAAACCTACAGGTCACAGCACTGGAAAATTCCACTCCATGGTTTCCATCGCAACAGGTATGGTAGGGGGTGGGAACCTCATTTCCTAAACATGACATCACATCATCTGACTGAAAAGCCAATCCAAACCTGGAAAGGCAGAACCAATCAAATTTGATCAAAAGACTTTTAAGTTTCTGAGTCCTTTATTCTAAGTGACACGCTTGAGCCGCATGGCTTACGCCACATGCTTGAGACATGTTTAGACCAGCATGGTACTGAGGTGGGGGGGAAGCCAACCTCCATCATGGGCCTGATAACATCAAAGAGCCCCAAATGATATCTGAAGTCTAAGGAGAGAGTTCCATCCAAGATGACTCTAAATTTCCATCTCCAGAGCCAGCTAGGCCGGCTATGATGAGCCTGGCCTAGGCCATCCCAATTGGGACATGGTCTGGTTGCATGGACTTCATAAATGTGACTTATTATTTTCTTAGCATAGGAAATGTTCCTAGTTAGCATGCGTTAGGTTCATGATTTATATGCATACTATGACTGAATGTATTTCTTGTAAATCTAAGACTAGATGTCCCTCCATGCTAAGACTTAAGCATTTGAAACTAAAATAAAGTCTACTTCCTTTTTCTCTACCAACTTGCCTCACACGCCTGTTGGTCAGCTATCTTGTCTCTTTTCTGGGGGAATAGAGAAGGGGGGTTGGGAATCCCCAACAGAATGAGTTGTTCACTGGTTAGCCAGAGAATTGTCCCAGTTTCCCACTGAACTGGGTTTTGAGTGACAAGCAGTGGGTGGTGGTGGCTTCTAACTCAGAAAGGGATTTCTAGACTAGAGGAACCCTTGAGAGTGTGTTTTCAGATTGTACAAAAAGGCTGGGAGCCTTCCTTTCCTCTCTGTGAAATTGGATTGCACATAGAGGAAGGGAGGGGCCCACCTATAACACATGGATGCCCAGTTTTCTGTCCTTAGTACTAGAGAGATAAGAAGGTATGGTATAAACACATTACAGGGAGCTACAGACACTGTATATGTTGTTGTGTGCCTTCAAGTTGTTTCCCCTTATGGTATCATGGGGGTTTCTCGGGAAGATTTGTTCAGATTTGGTCTGCCTTTGCCTTCCTCAGAGGCTGAGAGAGTGTGACTTGCTCAAGGCCACCCAGTGGGTTTCCATGGCTGAGCAGGGATTCAAACCTTAGTCTCCCAGAGTCATAGTCCAATGCTCAACCACAATCAAATCACAATAATGGCACATTTGAGTTCATGTACTTTTCTAGGAGATGAAATCTAAAAGTGCTTAAAACTAAATCTTGGCTCACAGGAATAAAATGTTTTTATATAAGCCTGGTTTCTGATTGTTATCATTGGGGTTTTTTATTACCTGAATTGCACTTGAAGCTTGAAAGATTTGGAGATATTCATCTAAAAGGATGCCAGCTCCACACCATGGTAACATGGGATTAACAAATGCTCCCTGTCTTTCTTGCTCTCTCCCTTTTTCTTTTGGATCTTTCAAAGAGGCAGAATTTGTCTTTGTGTCTCAATACCCATGTTGTTCTTTTTTCTTTCTTTCCCAAAGGTGGCATAACGCTGTCACCTGACTGTTTGGAAGATTGTCTTCTTACATGTTACTGGGGTTGCAGCATACAAAAGCTCCATGAAGCTCTGCAGAAACATGCCTATTGCTTTCGAATAAAGACGCCGCAAGCTTTTGAGGATGCGTTGTATAATGAGTATCTCTACCGTGAGCAGTATTTGTATCCTTTCATCTTATCTTCAGCTTTGAAGAGGAGTACAATCCTAAAAACAGCTGCTTAACAACCACTAAGCAAGGCTCTTAACAACCACTAAGCAAGGTGGTAATGCTCTGGTAACCTCCCGTCTTGATTTCTGTAATGCGCTCTACATTGGGCTACCCTCGTGCTTGGTCCGGAAACTTCAACTAGTACAGAATATGGCAGCCAGATTGGTCTCAGGTACATCTAGAAGAGACCATATAACACCAATCTTAAGATCATTTCACTGGCTGCCCATTAATTTCCGAGCCCAGTACAAGATGTTGGTTATCACCTTTAAAGCCCTAAATGGCTTGGGTCCAACCTCTCTTCGGGACTGTCTCCTTCCATATAATCTTCCCCATGTGCTCAGGTCCTCTAGGAGGAATCTGTTGCAACCTTTAAAAACTAGGCTCTCGTTTTTAAAAACTAGACCTCCCAGAGGACCTTTTCAGCAATTGCTCCCAAATTATGGAACGGCCTGGCAGATGAGATCCGTCACATTACCACCTTAAATAGCTTTTAAAAAGCTCTTAAGATGGATCTCTTCCGGCAGGCCTTTCCTGAATAGATACCCGTCCATCTTAATTAGTCCGATCCCATCCAGTTTTTTGTTGTGTTGTTTTTAGTATTTTTAGTATTTATTGTGTTTTAAATGTTTATTTATTTAATTGTATTTTAAGGGCTGGATGGGATGGAGGGGTTGTATGTAGATTTTAATGTTGTAAGCCACCCCGATTGCATTTTGTAGAGGGGCGGGATATAAATAAATTTTATTATTATTATTAATTTTATTAAGGTTCTAGCCCCTAGGGCTGCAAAGAGCAGATGAAAAAAGCAAGGGAAGGAAGCTACAGAGCTGGAACAGCCAGTGACTTCACAACCTCTTAACTTTTGTGCACTTTCTATTACTAGCAGCAGCAGTAGTAGTCTCTCTCTCTCTGGCTTTTCTTCACAAACGAAGATTCAGGAAGGACTCATCCCACGCTTTCTGCAAGCGCGCTGATGACTAAAAAGGCCAATCCGAGATAAACAAGTCCGGTTGCAAAAAGCACAGCAGAAGGTCTCCTTGGGTGATGTTTTTGGGTTGTGATTCTTTCTGCATTGTCGTTTCTCTTCAAGACTTGTTCGTCGTGAGTTCTCAAATAAGGCTGCAGCATTGTGGATAGTGCGTTTCCATGCCTCCCGATGTGAGGCCAGGGCGGACCACTGTTGGTGATCAATTTGGTTGAGCCTGAGATGTTGTTTCAGGGAGTCTTTGTATCGCTTTTTTGGAGCGCCCCTCTTACGCTGACCCGTGACGAGTTCACCGTAGAGTAGTATTTTTGGGAGGCGATGGTCCTCCATCCTAGAAACGTGCCCTGCCCAGCGCAGCTGTGTTCTCAATATCATGGCCTCAATGCTGATGATCCCTGCTTGCTCAAGGACGGCAACATTCGTCACATAGTCAGTCCAGTTTATATTTAGGATTGTGCGTAGACAGCGCTGATGAAAGCGCTCGAGGAGTCGTAGGTGGTGGCGATAGATGACCCATGTTTCAGATCCATAAAGGAGGATAGACAGTACGATGGCTCTATACACACTGATTTTTGTGCTTTGCCTCAGGTGTTTATTGCTCCAGACTCTTTTGTGAAGTCTTCCAAATGCACTATATGCCTTTGCTAATCTGTGATCGATCTCTTTGTCAATCTTGGCATCTGAGGAAATGATGCTTCCCAGGTAGGTGAACTGCTGAACGGACTTGAGCACAGATTTGCCGATGGCAATGTGGGGATGGTGGTGTTCGTCCTGTGGTGCAGGCTGGTAAAGAACTTCTGTTTTCTTCAGGTTGACTTCTAGCCCAAACAGCTCTGCAGCTGTTGCAAAGCAGGACGTTAGGCGCTGCAGAGCTGCTTCTGTGTGGGCAACAAGGGCAGCATCATCGGCGAAGAGCAGCTCACGGACTAGATAGTTTAGAGTCTTAGTGTGAGCCCTCAGACGGCTTAAGTTAAACAAGCTACCATCAGTACGGTAACGTATATAGATGCCGTCGTCTTCTTCAAGCTCTGCCATAGCCCTTTGGAGCATCGTGTCAAAGAAGATTGTAAATAAAATTGGTGCAAGAACACAACCTTGCTTCACTCCATTAGTTATTAGAAAGGGCTCTGAAAGAGCATCGCCATATCTGACTTGACCACGCTGGCCCTCGTGTAGCAAGATAATCATTTTAAGGAATTTGGGGGGACATCCTAGTCTTTCCAGGATCTGCCACAGACCTTTTCTACTTACAGTGTCGAAGGCTTTGGTGAGGTCGACAAATGTTACATAGAGACCCTTTTTCTGCTCCCTACATTTTTCTTGCAGTTGTCTAAGGGCAAATACCATGTCTGTAGTACTCCTATTGGCTCTGAAGCCACATTGGCTTTCAGGGAGACGTTCTTCTGCAATAGCAGGAACTAATCTGTTCAGGAGTATCCTTGCAAGGATTTTTCCAGCAATAGAGAGCAGTGTTATGCCTCGATAGTTTGAGCAGTCGGATTTTGCTCCTTTTTTCTTGTACAGGGTGATGATGACTGCATCGTGGAGTGCATGACCTCCGTGTTTCCAAACTTCAGGTGGGATTCCATCAATCCCAGCTGCCTTGCTGTTTTTCATCTGCTGTATGGCCTTAAGGGTCTCTTCCAAAGTGGGAGCTATGTCCAGTTCATTTTTCATTGGTTTTTGTATCATATATTGGATAGCTGAGGCTTGGACTACTCGGTTGGCGCTAAAGAGACTTTGAAAATGTTCAGCCCAACGATTCAGGATGGAGGCTTTATCAGTAATTAATGTTTGACCATCTGTACTGTATAAGGAGCTTTGGACCTGATAAGTAGGTCCAAACACTGCTTTAAGAGCTTCATAAAATCCTCTATGATCACCCAGATCTGCACAGCGTTGTGTCTTTTCTGCTATATTGATCCACCACTTGTTCTGCATGTCTCGGAGTTTTTGTTGTAGTTTGCTACATGTGAGGCGGAAAGCTGCTTTTCTTACATGGCAGGTTGGCTGGGCGAGGTATGCCTGGTGAGCAGCTCTCTTCTTTGCCAACAGCTCCTGGATCTCTTGGTTGTTTTCATCAAACCAGTCTTGATTTTTCTTGTGGGAGAACCCAAGGGATTCTTCTGCAGACTGGAGGATACTGTTTTTGATATGTTGCCAAAGCACTGTAGGAGAAGGATCTGTAGGATGGTCTTCAAGTTTCGTTTGTAGATTTGCCTGGAAGTTGTCTCTCATGGTAGCTTGTTGAAGATTGTTGACTTGGAGTCTCTTCTGTAAGATGCCACCCCTCTTAGGTTTGAACTTAAGATGAAGATTTAGTTTACATCTGACGAGGCGATGATCTGTTTGGCATTCTGCACTGGGCATCACTCGGGTATGACCGACATCACGAATGTCTCTCTGACGGACTAGAACATAGTCAATGAGGTGCCAATGTTTGGATCGGGGATGCATCCAGGTTGTCTTCAAGCTATCTTTCTGCTGAAAGATTGTGTTTGTAATAGTCAGCTGTTGTTCTGCACAGAACTCTAGCAGGAGGTGTCCGTTATCATTGCAATTTCCAACACCATGCTTGCCTAAGACACCTTTCCAGGCTTCGGAGTTCTTTCCTACTCTGGCATTGAAGTCACCAAGGATAATAATTTTATCTTCTACAGGGACTTTTTGTATCAGTTGGTGTAGGTCTGTGTAGAATTTGTCTTTCTCTACAGGGTCGGCTTGCATAGTTGGGGCATATATACTAAAGAGAACAACATGTGGGAGGCGGAAGGAAATAATGCGATCGGAGTGTCCTGTTGGCAAGGTTTCGAGTTTGGAGGCAATGGAGTTTTTAATCATAAAGCCTACTCCTGAAAGATGTTATTCGGTTTTGGGTTTGCCAGACCAGTAAAGTGTGTAGCCGGCGCCGTGTTCTTTAAGGCTGCCTTCCTCATGGAAGCGAACTTCACTAAGAGCAGCGATGTCAATATTAAGCCGTGATAGTTCATGGGCTATTAGGGCAGAACAACGCTCAGGCCGTCCACTATCTTCAGAGTCTTGCATGGTTCTGATGTTCCAGCATGCAAGTGTCAGTTTATTTACACCTTTGGAGGCCGGTGTGTGCCTTTGTTTCTTTGCCTTGGTTTGACCGCATCAGAAGATTTCCGTTGGCCGCAGCTAGCCAACCAGGTAGTTGGGGATGAGCTTTCGTTAGGCCACCTTTTCTAGGCCCCTCTCCATATGGAGCAAGCAGTGCTCTCCTTAAAAAAGGCTGCTTGGTCGTTCAGGATGCTGCCGAACAAGACTGTCATCTCCCGGGTCAGCCTCAAGCGACCAATGTCCTGAACCGCCTGCATGCAGGGTTGGGGCTGCGGCTTCCAGTGCATCTTTACATCTTCCGTTTCGTCCCTTGCCTGTCGCTTCAGGGCTTTTTGGAACTGGATTAGTATCCCACCTTTCTCGCAATATAGGGACTGAAGGTGGCTAACAGTGAACTTAAAACAATACACAAACATTAAAAATAATAATATAAATATCAAATTTAAAGAAGAGATTAAATAATTTGTAGTATTAAAATATTTTAAAATATTAAAATGCAATAGTAAAACTATATACATCTTAAAAACCAAATTGCACAACATGTACAAGCCCAGCCCCCATCAGACTGAAAGTGCCTGAGGGCACAAGAATGTTTTTATTTGTTGCCAAAAGGAGAGTAGAGACAGGGCCGTCCTGGCCTCTCTAGGGAGAGAGATCCAAAGTCTAGGGGCACCCACCGAGAAACCCTCTCCCTCAGGTGGTGGGGTAGAGAGAAGGGCATCTCCAGATGATCTAAGAGCTGTAATAGACTCATAAAGGGAGATACGGTCCTTCAAATAACCTGGAACCAGGCCGTATAAGACTTTGAACATCTGCTTGTTGAGCTTTGTAGATTTTCTTTTCACCCTATCCTGAGAGTCTGGGAGTGGGCCTCAGTTTAACACTTTGTCTTATTGTTGCTTATAAAAATGAATAGATAAATAAAAGTGTAGTTGTTTTTTTAAACGTAGGATTTCCTTCCTTTGATACTGAGTTTTTGGAGTTCAGTTGACAGTAGCTCTCTTTTTGTCTGCTTAACTGACTGTTCTGCTGCCACCAAACAGCTGATAGAGGAATATAGACCAGTCCACTGTGATGGCTGTTGATCGGCCACCTGGTCTGCTATTTCAGTGGGTGGCTTTACTAACATGGGAAGCCAAGGGGCCTGTTTAACTATTGTATTCTTAGTTTGGTGTGCAACTTGTATAGCTGTTGCACTGCCAGAGGAGATTGCCACCTTTTCAATACTGATCAGCGGTTTGGCCCCAACATGTCCACTGCAGAGTAATCAGAGCGACCAAGAAGACAAACTGCGACCAAATGATGCCAATCAAGCAGATATACTTGCATTTATTAATTTTACCTAACCCTATTTTTTCCCCATATTTTGTATTTATTTGTTTGCTTGTTTGTTTGTTTCTGGTTGTCACGGGAAGGGCAATTTACGCAAAGCACTGAATCCCCATTCCTGGATTCCAGAATATCATTGCTCAGAACAGTTACTATTATGGAGATTGCAAGTCTTCAAAATCCCTCAGGATGTGGCTATTTACAGCCTTAAGGACCTGTACATAACACTTTCAAAAGAAAAAGCAACATTCAGGCTATTAGAACCTGAATTTTACACTAAATTGTGTGCAAAATATATTTATTTCTAAAATCTATGCTTGTGGGTTGTCATCATGGGTGGGAGGAAAAGAACCCATTCTTCTGTCCCAAGTGAAGCCCGTCTAGGTGGCAGGCGCATTGCTGCCTCGGTCAAAGATCTTGACTGCTATCTGCCTCTGTTCTTCCCTTGTGCATATGTCCACAAACGTGCTGGCACCAAAATGGCATTTGTCTTCAGTTGTGGCTACAAAGTGAAAGTTCCTTGACACAAACAAAGCATAAAGAAGACAGACAAAGAAGAGAAGCATTGTCAGTTACCGGGAGAGGCACAAATCACTGATTTTGGCCCAGTGCCTAGATCACGGTATCCGCTGGTAGCGCTGCTGACCTTGGCAGATGAAGACAACAGAGAAATATATGACATTGTAAGTAATCTCTGTCTTCCAAAAAAATATACAGAAAGGAATAGTACTAACAATCTGTCCAAAAATTACTGTTGGAGACAGAGACGGCTTCTAAACCTATGGGAAATGGGAGGATGTGAAAGATGCCCCTTGGCATCTGATGATGACTGCATTTAAATGTAGTCAGACCCATATCTGCAGGAGTTCGGTTCCCGGGCTTACTGTGGATACCAGAAACCATGGATAATGGTGAAGCCTATTAAAATGAAGGACTTCTGTTACAAACATACCATAGAGTTGTGTTGGAGGACCTAGAACAGTGTTTCTTAACCTGGGGTCTGGGACACTAGAGGCCCACAAGGCCCTCACAGGGGGTCCTAAAAAACGTGAAAGTTGCTTGGCTCACCTCCCTGCAATGGAGCAGCCACGTGACAGTAGCCAAGGCAAAGACTAGCTGGCTGGGCCTGTGCATTGCTATTCAGTCCACTCCAGACACAAACTTGCAGAAAGAAGCAGGAGAAAAGTCTTCCCTCCCCCTCCATTGCCTCTGAGGGAAGGTTTAATGGATCATGTAATTGTATTATTATTATTATTATTATTATTATTAATCTTGAGTTAAGTCTTGGGGATCCACGGCAACAAAATATATTTAAGGTGGGTCCCTGGTAAAGAAAAGTGTAAGAACCATTGACCTAGAAGATGCCTATAGAGAGGATGCCTCTCTAGGCATTTTCCAATGCAACTCTATGTTATGCGTCCCTATTTTTCCAGCCACGGATAACTGAAACTGCAGATATTGGTACCTCAAACACATGGGTCCAACTGTATTTACTTAAATATGCCCCTTGGCTTACAAGGATGACTGCGTATCCCCGCTGTTGCTGTACAGTTTTGGGTATTTGTTACTGTTTTAGTGGTCTGCATTTAAAGCCCTAGAGAGAGCCAGCATGGTCTCTCTGTTGTCTGAGTGCTGGACTAGGACTCTGGAAGTCCAGAGTTTGAATCCCCACTCAGTCTTAGAAACCCCTGGGGGGTCTTGGGCAAGTCACACCCTGTCAGCCTCAGAAGAAGGCCATGGCAAACCTCTGAATAATGAACCTTGCCAGGAAAACCCTAAGACAGAGTCTCCATAAGTCAGAGTTGACTTGAAGGCACATAATAACAACAACAGCTTAAAACCCCCATCTTTCTGGAACCTTTAGAGCAGAATGATAAGAATCGGAAATTGTTCTAGTTTAGATTGGGGGTGGCCAAGCTCGGGGGATCCAATTTTCCAGTCCCCAAAACTTCTAGGGGCCACACCAATGCCTCCATGCAAATCCTGAAGTGGCTAAAAAGTAAATTCCAGTTTGTAAAAATTACTTTCCCTTTGGGGGAAGGGGAAGCCATGGATGCTCTGTTGGGACAAGAAGTGAAGGCTGCACCTTACTCTAGATTAGGATGACAATTGTTGGAGACTTCCAGGAACAACTGTTCTCATGTTTAAGCTTACCCTTCCCCACCCACACCCACACCATTTTTGGACCAGGAGAACTGGGGACTGGGGCTGCACACAGTCAATGATACTCACAATTCCTTCCCTGTTTTATATCCTACCACATCCCACAGGTTTAGAAACTGGGTCTCTTTCTGTTTGCCAGAAATAGTTATACATGTCAGTAACAACAGGGTCTTATAGTTCACATATGCCAGGATTACTTAGTTCAGCTTGTAACTTGGGGGACCAATTAATGAAGCTGAATTGGGTTTACTTAGGTGGCTTTAAAGCAGGGGTGTCAGTTGGGGAGGGAGGCCTTTTTCACTCCTACACCCCTTCCAGAGGCCTGTAGGGGAAACTTGTTCCCTTTTCCTGTTTTGTTTCTAGAATGGAGGTACTCATAAAATGAAAACAACATGCTAGCCCAGGTGTCCAAATTCCCCTTCAGGCCACATGTCACTTCAGATTTTTTTGTGTGATTGGATTTTGGGGTGATTTGAAGGGCGGGAGGTAGGGAGGTCAAGCATTGTCTTGGGAGCAAAACCACTGTGTTTTGCAGCAGCTTTGAGGCATTTGGGACCACAAAATGGAGCCCCACAGACTCTGTGGGTGATGGGCCACACTCTCTCCACACCTGCTCTAAAATACAGCAGATTCCACTTGACACAAATAATGTACTATGACCAATGGTGGGGGAGTTCACTTGAGCTGGGGTGAGGGATCTGACATGATTATTTCTGTATGAAGAAATGGCATGAAGACTGACTACTTGGTTCTTAAAATTGATAGCCCATCTTTCTTCAAGAGTTTTTGAGTCTTGGCAAACAGAACCCTCAGCACTGACGCTTTATTAAAAACAGACAAGTGGATCAAAGAACTGTAGCAGCAAGTGCTTTTGTTGTTTCAGGATTATATAATACATTGGATATCGGCATTAATTTTTTGGAAACTAAGACTAAGAAGTATTAAGTTATTTTACCTTTCAGAATTAAAAAAAATCCCTGCTCCATAGTGTGGTGTGAAAGTTGGTTGAGCTATAAAGAAAATGCTGAAAGAAAGCTTGTTTTCTTTTTCTTTGTAAAGATTTCTATGGTGTCTGTAATTCATGTTCCTGACGACACCTACAGGCTATCCTGCAGGATACTGTATCAGTATCTCCTTTTGGCCCAGGGTCAATTTCATGATCTAAAGGTAAGCTGGGATTCATTCTTTTTTTTCATTTTACATCTCAAAATGAGTAAAATAGCTTTTTGCTCTGTGAAGAGAGTCACTAGTATCCTATGGCCTAGGAGAGATGCCACATTTCTCCCCCGCCCCCCGCTATTCCTTCCTCCTTTTTATGCTGCAAGAGCTAAGAGGTGACATGATAGCCACCTTTAAATGTATGAAGGGATGTCATACTGAGGATAGAACAAGCTCGTTTCTGCTGCTCCAGAGACTAGGACACAAAGCAAGGGTTCAAGCTACAGGAAAAGAGATTCCACCTAAACATTAGGAGGAACTTCCTGACAGTAAAAGTTGTTCAACAGTAGAATATGCTTCCTGGTAGTGTGGTAGAGTCTGCTCCTTTGGAGGTTTTTAAACAGAGGCTGCATGGCCATCTGTCAGGAGTGCTTTGATTGTGTATTCCTGCAGGGCAGGGGGTTGGACTAGATGGCCTTTGTGATCTCTTCCAATGCCTCTATGATTCTAAGTCATTAATTAAAAAATGTTGAAGAGTAATGGCCCTAGGACAGAACCATGAGGCACTCTACCTGAGACCTCCTTCCAGTTTGAAGTGCAGCCATTGATATTGACTCTTTGAGCACGGTTTTCTAACCAATTATGGATCCATCTGATGGTGTTTCTGCATATTCCATATTCCATCATTTAATTTTAAGAGCACTATAATTCTGTAGTGTGAGTGGGCCCTTGGTATCAGGTAGCTTCTTCTCTTCCTAATTTTTGGTTTCTCTTTTCCTCTTCCACACTATCTCCAGCAACTCTTCATGTCTGCCAACAGCAGCGCAACACCCTTGAGCAGCCCTCCCCCAGGACAGGAAGCTGAGGATCGTGTCCTGCTTGAAAAGGCTGGGCTGGCTGAGGATGAGTCAGAAACGCCAGAAGAGAACAGCAAGGACTGCATTGTCTGTCAGAGCCGGGCTGTCAACTGGGTTCTTCTCCCATGCAGACACACCTGCCTATGCGACGAGTGTGTCAAGTACTTCCAACAGTGCCCCATGTGCCGGCAGTTCGTCAGGGAGTCCTTCTCCCTGAGCAACCAAAAGGAGTGAGATCAAAGAAGGGGAGTGAGTGTGGATTTGTCAGGGAACTCCTGATAGAGAGTCACCGAGAAGCTCATCTCTTTCTTGTTTTTGGAACAGCATCCTTAGCATTTTGAGATGGTCATCTTTTTTTGGTTTTTGCTTTTTTTTGATGACCAATTAGAATTGTTTGCACTTTCCCTTAATATATTTGGAAGCAACAGCATTGAAGCTTGTGATGTCACATCCCTGGTGCTCTACAATAGGGTAGGAGTCATAGAAACCATGCATTGAACTTGATGTGAAGAGTGAAGAGTATCTTTATGCACAGAGAAATCTCTTGGGTCCGTTCATGAAGAGATTTCTTTCAACAAAACTGATGCCAGGAAGCCAGATAGGAACCAGTATTCCCTTGTGAAAATACTTTGGTTTTCTTAATTATTTAATTAAAATTAAAAGTTTTCAAAAGTACCTTCAGCTGCTAGCAGCTATGCACTTTGGAGCAGTACATGTGGGAAATAGAAAGGAAAGAAATATATGAGGTTGTATTTGCAATTCTTCAGTAGTTCTGTACACTTCTGGTATACTTGGTCTTCTCAGGTCTGCCTAGTGCTGGGTTTTTTCTCTTGCTTGGGGGAATTCTGTGTTCTATGTTCAGGGTTTGCAATCCGTTGCAATCTGACCAATGTACAGATTGGTAAGTGCAAGATTCGTAAATTCCATGAGTGAACTGAACCAAGAAGGAAGATTAATCCTGAAGCAACTTAAACTCTAGCAGCTCAGCTAGACAGGAGAATTAATTGCAGAAAATAGTGCATTAACTCACCATCGCACCAGCATTCATTTATCTCCATGATGCATTCACAAGATCACTGGCATGAGCAGTTATCCATGTTTGAAGTTCACATGGAGCATGCTTGTGAATAAAGATGGTGGCTGTGAGTGAAATACGTGCGTTATTAATCCTCCAAAAGCTCCCTTTCCCCCTCCTTGTTAAATCAGAGATGCGGAAGAGCGATCTTCTGCTTAGAAAAATATTTTTTTTGCTGTGCCGCTCAAAAATAGCACACGGTCGCTTTAGCAAAAATCAACAATGGTGGCTCCAGACACTTCATCACTGGCAAGCCCACCTCATGCACGTCCGATCCATCACATTTTTACTTCTGGGATGTGTCCTAATTCGAATTGGTTGTTCAAATGGGCTGGAATGCACATTTCCACATATATTTTTTAAAGACTGTGATAAACAGCAAAGGTTGTTATTGCAAAGTACTTGGAGTTTTCAGCCACCCTCCTTTTGAATATGCTGAATCACTGCAGGAGCTCATCTGGACAGAAGGTATTCCCCTCACATTCCAAGGGGATTGTTTTCACCATCTAGATAACACCTAGAAGAAAATATTGAGTTGCAAACCCGTTTTTGCATGTCTTTAGGTACGAACACTTAATTTACTCCACGCCGTTTCACATGATTTCTGTAGCAAGGGACCTGAAAAGTTTGTAAGTCCCCATCCAGTCTGGTGAAAATACTTTTAATTGTTAACCTTCCTTGGTGAGGCAGCTTCTTGCCTCTTTCTTTCCTTCTTCATGCACCATTCTTATTTATCTGCAATTGTACATCTTCCTGACTGCTTTGTCTCCCCCCCCCCCGCATCTTATTTTTCTCTCTGAAACTCCTGCAAGGCAGGAGACATCTAAAGTAGCACATACAGGTTGAGTCTCCCTTATCTGGAATTTAAAATCCAAAATCTTCCAAAATTCAATATTGTCCATCGGAGGGGGGGGGGGAGTTTAAGATATGAGTGATGCCTTTGCTTTCTGATGGTTTGATGTACACCAACTTTGTTTCATGCACAAAATTATTAAAAAATATTGTGTATAAAATTACTTTCAGGCTATATGTATAAGGTATATATGAAACATATATGAATTTCATGTTCAGATTTGGGTCCCGTCTCCAAGATATCTCATTATGCATATGCTAGTATTCCAAAATACTCCAAAATACCTCTGGTCCCAAGCATTTTGGATAAGGGAAACTCAACCTGTATATGTTTTTAAGGATCCACAGATAAATCTTGCACTGTTAATGGGGCCCACTGCCCACGGCACTGGTGGAATTCACTGTCGCAAGATACGATGGCAGCTGGGGACTTGCATGGTTTTAAAGGGAGATGAGATTTATTCATGGAGATTATAATCACCAGTAGCTAATACGCACAATCCTAAATATACACTGGACTGACTATGTGACAAATGTTGCTGTCCTTAAGCAAGCAGGGATCATCAGCATTGAGGCCATGATATTGAGAATACAGCTGCGCTGGACAGGGCACGTTTCTAGGATGGAGGACCATTGCCTCACCAACAATGGTCCGCCCTGGCCTCACGTCGGGAGCCAGGAAACGCACTATCCACAATGCTGCAGCCTTATTTGAGAACTCACGCCGAACAAGTCTTGAAGAGAAACGACAACACACAATCACAACCCGGAAATATCACCCAAGGAGACTTTCTGCTGTGCTTTCTGCAACCGGACTTGTTTATCCCGGATTGGCCTTTTTAGTCATCAGCGCGCTTGCAGAAAGCGCAGGATGAGTCCTTCTTGAATCTTCATTTGCAAAGAAAAGCCAGGGAGAGAATATATAGAGTCTCCAGTATCAGAGGTGGTCTATCTTTCTGGGGAAAGCAGGAGAGACTGTGGTAGGAGTTTCTTTATTTCCAGTTAGTCTCAGAGGTGCTACTGGATTCCTTCATGTCTTTTTGCCATTTGTCTATTAGGAACAGAATTCTGAAGTGAAAGACTTGAACATAGTGGAGAAATTTCATGGCCTATTAAATCACAACAGTCATTTTTGTTGTTGTTCCTACTTTTGCATCCGTTATCCCTTCCAAGGAATGAAAATGATATCTCTTGACCTTTTCTCTTTCTCTAGAAAGAGAAAGTGGAACGTTCAGGGCCAAGCCTTCCTCTTTGAGGTAGAATGCTGTAGCCACACTAGATCTCTCTGTAGGGTCCTTTTAGTTGTTGGGGATGCTCATTCCCAAGCCCAGCTGGAGAGAAAGGTAGCATCAGCTTCTGCAGGTTTCAAAGACAGTCGCGTTAGTCTTTTTCAGTATAAAATGGGAAAGGGGGGAAGGAATCTAGCAGCACCTTTAAGACTAACAGATTTATTTCTAAATTTCTAAAGGGGTAGTTGTGTTAGGTAGTTGTGTTAGGAGCAGCAAAACAACCAGAGGTTCATGGCACCTTGAAAATATAAGAAATTAATTTTAGCATGGGCCTTTTAGGATGAGATCATGTTCAACTTACAGCTGAGAAAGTCTGTGAACTCACATACTATAGTGCATTAGTCTTCACATGCCCAGAATTTAGAAACTCAGATTCCCCCTGCCAGGATGGCCAGTGGTCCTGCTAGCTGTGGAATGTTAACAAATTGTCTCCCCCCCCCACTCCAAATGTAACATGTATGAGCTCTGCAAGGGCCACAGGAATCTTTGTTTGCAAGCTAGAGACAGGTTACAAATGTGTTGATTACTTAATATTATTAACTAAACGGGGGGTACTGCCACACTGCAGAAATAATGCAGTTCAACACCACTTTAACTATCACAGCTCTATCCTGTGGAATCCTGGGATTTGTAGATTGTTGTGGCACCGGAGCTCTCTGACAGAGAAGGGTGAATATCTCACAAAACTACAAATCCCAGCATTCCAGAGCATTGAGCCATGGCAGTTAAAACAGTGTCAAACTGCATTATTTTTGCAGTGTGGCAGCAGCCTGAGACAGTGGTACTTTTGGCAAATCAAAAGAATATTGGACTCATTAGAAAAGACAATAATGCCTAGCAAAGTGGAAGGCAAAGAGGATGACCATGATGCAGGTGGCACTGAGGAAGCCACAGCTGCCCTGAGTTTGCAAGGCCTGAGCAGGGCTGTTGACAACAGGGTGACTTGGAGGTCTCTCATTCAGTAAGTCAAATGAGTAAGTGAGTGCAATTAGCAACAGCCCCCAGTTAAAGGGTGGCGGGTCATTTATTGATTGCTAATCACATGCCAGTCATTCTTAGTGCTTTGTTCACACACCCAGTAGAGCATACAGTTCATCACCCCATTGCCAATGTGTTTACACCTCAGCTACGCTGCCAGCTGATAGGGCCTCCCCATCTGCTATGTTGTCAACCTCCCAAAGCTGTCAACATCTAAGAATATCTGGGGCTCCTCAAAACACGATATGAGAGACTGAACTGTAACTCCTGACAGATGGCTCCGGTTGTGTTGGCAAGGCGCATCTCATGTTTGCTTAATTAAGATGCATGTCATATTGAAAACTAAAGCATGTTTGCATGCCATACATAAGTCCCAGCATAAGCGTGTGTGAGAAATGCAGAGACAGAGAGGGGCTTCATCCTCCAGATAATGCTGTAATGCTTAAAGCAAGAGACAAGCTTGTCCAGGGAGGTGTGGCAGAGTTTTGACTCCTCCTCATTTATAGTTTAATTGGATCAGGAGATAAGATGTCAAGAAATCATCATCCCTTCCTATTGGGTGGAACAGCAAAAGCCTATCGGAATATGGCAGCAGTTGGGCTGCTTTGGAAGCATAGATCAGTGGCAGAGCATGTGTTTGGCATGTAGAAAATCTCAGGTTTAATTCCCAGTTTCATGATACCCCATCGGTCCAGAGATTAAGGGAATTGCCTGAACATCAAGCAGCATCCTGTGTTCATTTTCTTTTTGTAATGACATATTTAGCTAAGTGTATTTTCACAGAGGGCAAATCCATCACTATTTAGCCCTGTGTTTTAATATTTAGCAAGCTAGTTGCTTGCTGTTATTGTTAGAGGTACGCCTCAGTTAATGAAATAGATGTTTTCCTTCCTGGGCATTGCTTGTTTAACAGAAAATTTGGTACCCGAGGCAAAAATAACATGGAAAGAATAGGGACAGGGTCTTTCACCACAAGAAAAAAAAAAGAAGAGTAATTCAACATGTTTCAGAAAACTTTTTATTCAAAACTAGCAACATGCCCATGTGAAATGAAACCACCAGGTCAGGAAAACCTTTCATAAGAAAAACAAAACATTCTGAACCTTCTAGAAACCATTTGAAAGCTTCTTCTAAAATGCATCCAGGGATGACTTCTCAAAAGAATTCAGGGCAACTAACAATCTACATTAAAATACATAGGTAAGACCACAGATTATAAATATCTAAAATAAAGAATTGTAAATGCATAAAATATGATATAAACATGTCTGCAAAAGGACAATGAAAGCAATGCAAAGAAAGAGCAGTAAAAAATATGGAACACTTGTTTTCCCCCAAGAAAATGTAAAAATAAGTTTTTAGCAGGTGCCTGAAAGACAAAAATGTGAGGGACAACTAGCTCCTTTAATAGGAATGGTTTTCATGTGTGAAAATTAATCTGTTTACTGGGTTTTACATTGTCTAGTCAAAGGCACTTTTGGACCAGCCTCCAAATCTTCCTTATTTGTCTGAAATTTCACCTCAGTGTTAAATCAAAGGTAAGCAAATGGCACATACAATAAGATAAGCGATACACAATGCTGATGTAACACACCCAATCTTGTGATTCTGTAATGTAGTAGTTGTCATGCTGCATCTGAAGCAGCTTTGGTACTGCCACATGTTTTAAAGTATGCTGGTATGTGATGTGTGGATTCCATGAAAGCACAAGAGGAGGTCAGTCTGGTGGTGGCAGCCAAGGAGGCAATGAAATTTGGGAAATGCTAGATTGCCATCTTATTCCACAGCAGTATGAAAAAGAGTGGTGAGAGCAGCAAACTAGAACCAGAGAGATCTAGTTTGAAATCCCTTGTTGTGTATTGAAGTCATTTCTGACTTAGGACAACCTAAGATGATCTATTGTGAGTTTTTCTTGGGAAGATTTCTTCAGAGGAGGTTTGCCCTTGCCTTCCTCTGAAGCTGTGAAGCTGAGAGGGTGTGACTTGTCCATGGTCACCCAGTGGGTTTCCATGGCTGAGCAGGGATTCAAACCCTGGTCTCCAGAGTCATAAACCGACTTGGGTCCAGATTACTTGAAGAACTGTATTCCCCACATGAACCCAGCAGAACATTTAAGATCAATTAGAGAAGCCCTTCTCAATGCCCCACCACCTTCTCAGGCTTGTTTGGTGGGAACTAGGGAAAGGGCCTTTTCAGTGCTTGCTCCCAGACTTGGAACTCCCTCCCTAGAGAGGTTAGGATGGCCCCATCTTTACTCTCCTTCAGGTGGCAGGTTGAAACATTTTTATGCCACCAGGCCTTTGCTGACAAATGAAGGTTGGACTGCCGGTGCTCCTGTTTCTAAGATCTACTTTTAATTTTTATAGAGTTCTTTTAAAATGTCTTACCATTTATTTGGAATTTTAATTATCTAAGTGGTTTAATCCCTATTTAATTCTTATTTATTGTATTATGTTTTTTAGTCATTGTTTTTAAATATTGTGATCCACCTTGGGTCCCATCATAGGGGACAAGGCGAGATATAAATAAATACCTGTAAATAACTCCAATGCTCAAACCACTACACCACACTGGCTCTGTTTCAAATCCCTGTTAGATCATAACACTCACTTGAAACATGAATACCACTGTATTACCCTGAACACATCTGATCCCACCTAATTTTGAAATCTGAGCAGGGTTGTGCCTGGTGAGTCCTTGAAAATAGCAGGGCTCTCCATATTGAGCGAGAAAAGGACAAGTGTGTGTCGTTTCTGTCTTGAAGGATGAAGCGTGGCTTTAGCTACCAGTCAGAAGTGAAGTATTGTCTAGATGGACAAAGGTCTGGGTCAGTAGAAGGCAGCTTCTGATATTCCTCACTGGGTGACTTTGGCCCAGCCTCTCATAGAATCATAGAGTTGGAAGGACCTCAAGGGCCATCTAGTCCAACCCTCTGCCAGTGCAAAAATTCACAGCTGAAGCACTCCAGCCTCTGTTTGAGGACCTAAAGGAAAGGAGTCCACCACCTTCAGAGGTTGTCTATTCCATACTTGAACAGCTCTTAGAATCAGGAAGTTCTTCCTAATGTTTAGGCAGAGTCTATTTTCTTGTTTCTTCAATCCATTGGTTTGTAATTTGGATCAATTTGTTTGTGTTCTACTCTCTGGAGCAACAAAAAACAATCTTGCTCTGTTTTCTACCTGACGTGCCCTCGAATATTTAAAGATGGCTATCATTAACATAAAAGCCAATGTGGTACAATAGTTTGAGCAGTGGACTGTGCTTATGGAGACTAGGGGCCAAATACCTGCTCAGCCATGGAAGCAGGTCACACACTCTCAGCCTGAGAGGAAGGCAAAGGCAACCCTCCTCTGAGCAAATTTTGCCAAGAAAACTCTGTGATAGGTTCACCAGTCCATCAACAGTGGGTTGAACAGAGACAGTGGTTTCCTGGCACACTATACGTATTATAGCACTAAACATCTCAGTTCATAAGGGCTTTCTTGACTAAGAATTCCCTCCAGCATCCATATGGTCATCTACTCATCTTGGCTTTAGGCAATACAGTTGCACCCCCGCATCTGCTGGTTTGCCATCCACTGATTCAGTTATCCACAGTTGGCGACAGCAGGGGGCTGGACAGAAGAGGGAGGGGAGGAGGGGAGCTCGCCTCCTTTCTCACTTCTCTGTAGTGCTTCTGGTGGCGGTGGTGAGGGAAGTCCAGTGTTCACTATTATCCACAGATTTCGTTATCCACAGTGGCCCCGGAACCAATCCCCCCTGGATACAGGGGTCCTACTGTATCTTTTCTCCCTCAATGACCATTGTTAAAACTGAACTTGTCATCTCATCACTAGGCCCACAAGTTTGCATTTCTGTTACTATTCACATGGACACCTGCTCATTTGTGGGCATAAGCACTTCATTACATTCATTGATGAATTAGGGGTTGTCTAGACAGTGAAAAAAACTCCTCATGAAATTTGTGAAGAATTCTATCTGTCTTAATGAGGTCCTGTGTTGAATCATGGTATTCAGGAGGAGGGAGGCGAAAACCCGCAAAAACTACATGTTTCAAGGCTTTGAGAGTTTTCCCTGAGTTTTAAAAAAACTGCAGGGAAAACGCACACTCCCACTTGTTAGAACAACTGAATTGTGTTGCAGTGTGTTCCTGAAGTGGATAGCTGATTGGTCACACATGCATGGGGGGGTGGAGCTTGCTAACAATGCAGCACCCAGAACCACCATATTGGATTTTCACCATAGCAATCATGTGCTGAGGCAATAAAACAGCCTTTATTTTTATTTTTGTTTATTTAAGTGGAAGATTGCTCTTCTGGACCTTGGATTTAGTTTTTCTAAAAAATACTGTTTGGCAGCAGCAACTTGGGGAGAATAAAACTGCGAGTAATTCACTCACACCCGCCATCTTGATTTACTGGTATGCCCATTCGAACAGCCAATATAGATAGCTTCGCACACCAACAATCTTGGGAAACAATTGTGGAGATGAATGAAAGTTGCTTCGAATTGGTGTTACTGTGCACCAGTCCACATCTTATTCCCTTTTATAGATGGGCCCTTAGACTCAGCCTACAGAAAGCTTATGTTACAAACTTCTTTCTCTCCCTTAGCTCAAAGGTGCTATAATATCCCTCCATATAATATTCACAGGGGTGTGAGGCAGAAATGGAGAGGGCCTTGTGTGCCACCTTAAGCTTGAAAAGCATAGGAAAATCTCAATAAGTAAATAAATGGCCACCAAACTCATACAAAGTTATGTACACACGCACTTTATGAGAGCCAGGTTTTTTGATGTGTCAACAGAAATCTGATAAATGTCCACTAGATGGCATGTCACTCCAGCTTTACTTAGGTCAGAAGCACTATGTTTCTGCATTATATAGCAGAGTATCTCTTACTTGATTTCTTAAGGGAGAGAAAAGGAAAATGTTCTCTCTCTCTCTCTTTCTCTGGCTTTTCTTCGCAAACGAAGATTCAGGAAGGACTCATCCCGCGCCTTCTGCAAGCGCGCTGATGACTAAAAAGGCCAATCCGAGATAAACAAGTCCGGTTGCAAAAAGCGCAGCAGAAGGACTCCTTGGGTGATGTTTTTGGGTTGTGATTCTTTCTGCGTTGTCGTTTCTCTTCAAGACTGCCCCAACTATGCAAGCCGACCCTGTAGAGAAAGACAAATTCTACACAGACCTACGCCAACTCATACAAAAAGTCCCTGTAGAAGATAAAATTATTATCCTTGGTGACTTCAATGCCAGAGTAGGAAAGAACTCCGAAGCCTGGAAAGGTGTCTTAGGCAAGCATGGTGTTGGAAATTGCAATGATAACGGACGCCTCCTGCTAGAGTTCTGTGCAGAACAACAGCTGACTATTACAAACACAATCTTTCAGCAGAAAGATAGCTTGAAGACAACCTGGATGCATCCCCGATCCAAACATTGGCACCTCATTGACTATGTTCTAAAGGAAAATGTAGCGGATAAATAAAGGAAATGACCTGGTGGGATAAGTGGGGCTTTTGGACTGAGAAAGTCAAAGGTGAAAAAGGGTACAAAGAAGTGAGAGAAACTATTAATAAGGTATTCCACATTATAGGTAATGGAAACTTAAATATCTTTTATAGCCATTGGTGGGGATTGAAGGAGGGTGGGAGCAGAATGCGTTCATTATAATATAGAAAATAATAATAATAATAATAATAATAATAATACTTAGTTATTTATTACCCGCCTCTCTCAACAGAATCGAGGCAGGGTACAACAGAGTAATACAAATACAATGTAACACAATGTAATACAGTTAATCACAGTACAATACAATTCAAAGCAAATACAGTAACAGATACAGAGCAACAAAGCAAATACAATAACAGGCAGACAATTGTACATGCAATGACACTACAAGAGTACACTGCAGGTTACAACAAGACCCAGGAGCCCTTGGGTTCCTCCAACCCTACCTTAACCTTTCTGGTGCCTGAAACCATTTCAGTTCTCCTCACCCATGCTATATTTACATACAGAGACACACACAGTTCTCACTTTAGTTGTGGGCTTCAGGCCCACTTCTCAGGGCTGGTATCTTCCATGTCAGTGGATGGTGACTTCCCTCTTGGATCTGTTCACACAACACAATTTTAGTGCTCTGATTCCACTTTAACTGCCATGACATCATGCTTTGGATTCTGGGATTTGGAGTTTAGGGAGGGGCATTTAGAGTTCTCAGCCACAGAGCTCTTCTATTACCCCCCCCAAAAAAAACTACAAACCCCAGCATTCCATAGGATGGAGCCTGTGCAGTTTGAAAGGGCCCCAGGTTTTAGTTCCAACTTTAAAGGAATTATCCAAGTTGCTAAATCTATTTTGAGAACTGGGTTCAGTTTGTTGGATACCTCCTTTACCTGCAGGCTAAAACCTACAATTGATTCATCGCTCCACTGATATTGGAGCCACCAGCAGCTACTGGTGACGGATAAATGGTTTCAGCAGGCCACCAGATGTTTTCTCAAATGGTTGTTCTGCAATAGTACCACCATCTTATGCCACCAAAACAAATTATAGGCCTCCAGCCACATATGGTGGCTCATTAGACATATGATAAATATTGTTTCTTTTGAATTTTTCTCTCTAGATATTAAGCAGAGCTTGGAATGAGTGAACTGGAAGTACAGCTGTCCCTCCATATCCACAGATTTGGTATCCACGGATTTAAGTATTCATGGCTTCAAAATATTCTTTAAAAAATAATAATCCAAAAAGCAAACCTTGATTTTGCCATCTTATATAAGGGACACCATTTTGCTATGCCATGGCATATAATGGGACTTGAGTATTCACAGATTTTGCTATCCATGGTGGGGTCCTGGAAACAAGCCCCAGAGAATACAAAGGGACAACTGTACTGTAATGTATCTTCCTTTAAAAGTTATAGGTATACTTCATTTAACAAAGTAGATGTTTTCTTAGGTATTACGCCCTTAACAGAAAATGTAGTACCAGAGGAAGAAATAACATTGAAAGAATAGGGATAGGTTCCTGCATCTAATACACATGCACGCATGCACACACACACACACACACACACAAAGACAAGGTTCAACATGATCTAGCAAAGCTTTTATTAAAAACTAACTATATGCATATGTAAAATAAAACAACAAGTAAGCCTTGCATCAGTAAACAAAAACATGTTGAACCTTTTAGAGACTACTTGAAGGTTTTTTTTCCAAAATACACCCAAGGAGGACTTTTTCTTTCAGCAGTCTTCACTTTTCTTATGATTTCCATTTTAGTGACCAAACTTATATATCTTTGTTAACAAAAACATGTAGGGGGAGTTTGTTGAGATAAGCTTGCCTGCTTTCCACTTTTCTCTCTTTTCTGCTATTCAGACATGCTCAGTAAGGAATTCTGGGGACAGCGGCTGTTTGCCTTGCCTGTTGAAGGCAGGCATACACAGTTACAGTAGGATTGGCTAGAGGAGAATCCCATTCTTTCGCAGCTCAAGTTTTTATTGCATTGGTTACTGCAGAAACACTGCTGCAACTCAACACTGAAAGTCTCTGTTTCTACACTCCTGCTTCACCATCCTCCCAATGCTGGTGTTGCTAAAAAAAAAAAAAAACCAAACAAACTCTCAGCTAGACAGAAGATAAGGGGGGGAATAGGAGGAGTTGGGTGAGTATAAATAAAACTTTGTCAGAGGCTTTGTTAACTGAGGTATGCCTGCACTCGCTCTTCCCTTCCCCATCCTTTTTTGGCTCATGAGGGCATAACACAATGTAACAAATACAGTGGGCTCTTGGCATCTGCTGGGGTTTGGTTTCAGGACCCACCGTAGATACCAAAATCCCTGGATGCTCAAGTCCTATTATATACAATGGCACAGTAAAATGGCGTCCTGATATAAAATGGCAAAGTCAAGATTTGCCGCTTGGAAGGTATTTATTTTTGGGAATATTTTCAAGCTGTGGATGATGGAATCTGTGGATGCTAAATCCGTGGATAGAGAGGGCTGACTGTAGGAGTGTAGATGTTTAAATGGTATGACAAATAATTTTTAAAGGATTTTTTAAAAATACATTTTAAGGCATTTTAACAGGATGTCTTTCAAGTTTCAATACGTTTTAGTATCAGAAAGTAACAGAAAACTAACAAGCAGCACACAAAGTAATTGATCGAGTTACTTTTTGAGTGTTGTAATGTAAACAAGTAAAGGCAACAACAAATAACAAATAATGGAATGAATTACTTTTTAAAGTAATTTTCTAGTCTGTGATATTAAGAGCAAAGTGGCATCTGCTTTTGATAGCCCAATTGGATCAGATCATTTCTTGTGGGGGCTGCTGAAAGACCCTAAGGGACAGAGTCTCCATGCCAAAAAAAATGTGTTTACATCATAATTTAGGGTTTAAAATAAATTTCCATTATAGTATTTACAAACTCCACAGCTGGATAGTTCCAACGACCTAGTCTGGGAGGAAAAAATCCACATATATCTGAAAAGTAAGCTCGGGTCTATGAGAAAACAGTCCTGAAGGAGTCGAGTCACTTGTCCTTCATTTTTCGAGACATTAAAAGGCCAAATGGAGAATGCTTCAGCATCTGAGAACTGTGTCTCAATGACCCCAGCATGACCAGCCTTGAACAAAGGAACTTCAGATATAGATTTCACTGCAAAAGAGCAGAATAAGAATTTATCATGAAAGTTGAGCTCTATCTCCTATGGTCTAAACAGGAATAAAGGCTTTTTATCACATTCTAGGCATTACTCACCTCATCAATGCAAACATGCCTGTGTTATGACTCAGCTACTGTTCTGAATGGTAATTGTTTAGAGAATTGTCACCGGCTATATTTTGAGCAATTCTGACCTCACTCTTTCACAGTTCCACAGTCCTAATTGTTTTTAAACTTCGTCTGAAGTTTAAAACTATTTTTTAAAGAGGAGTTTGTTGTTTGTTTAATGTTTTAAAAGTGTTTTTATCAATTGTACATTGCCTGAGAGCCCTGGTGGGTTGAGAGGTGATAAATAAATGCCTTCAATAAATAAATCCCAAACAACATGGGTATGCGCATGCATGCCTTTGAGGATGAAGAGTCATGCCTCTGATGCCCTTTCACACTGCACAATTATAGCACTTTAACTACCTGGCTACATCCTATGGGATCCTGGGATATATAGTTTGGTGAGGCACTGGTGCACTCTGGCTGAGAATTCTAAACACCTCTCCCTAAACTGCAAATCCTAGGATTTCTTTGTTTTAGAAAAGGAGTTCATGAACCTCTATATGGAGAAGGAGTTATGCCAAAAAGCATCCCTCTGTTTTTATCCACAGTTTGAATATGAGATGCTGAAAATTTGCTGCAGAGAAAAGGCCATCACGGTTCACATTCTCCATTACTTGCTGAGCTGGGAAAATGTTGAAGGGTGTGAACACTAGCAGCCAGTGACTCAGTAGGGTAATGAATCCATTCTGAGTTTTAAGCCAAACTTTACGGAACCTGGCCAATTTGCCAAGTCAATAGAAGGGGGTGGGGAGTCAGGTGTGGAAAGGTCTTGTACCTTTGATAGCTCCTTTACAATTCAGACTAAAACCCAGCATGGATTCACTACCCAACTGAAACCAGGGCTGCCCACTGACACTGCTCTCAGATGGCTCCAAAAATGGGATATTGGGTCATGGGATGAGTAGGTTGATGAAAATATTGAGTTGGTACATGGCAGCTTTGAGAAAAATAAATTTCATGTTGGATGTGTGTGCCTTCAAATTTCCTGTTGATCAGAATTCCATTCAATTTATAGCAATTTATACCTGTGGTGGGCATGAGGCCCAATTCCTCTGTTCCCTGTGGATTCTGAGTGGGTTGCAGCGACCCCAAATTACTGGAGAACAGCCACAGAGGTCACTGTAAGTCTACCAGCTTTGACAGCACTACCTGTCAAATTGCCAAAATCCTTATGCCATCACCAACAGTTGTTTACAACCAGTGTTAATAATACAATTGTTGGGTTCTGCATCCATTTTTGCTGTGATCCCAATCTATGCATATATACCCAAAGGTCTAAGATTGTACCCAATGCATTTGATGACTTGTGGTAAAATCCCCAAAAGTTCATGGTAGAACAAATCTATTAACCTTAAAGGTAGCAAAAGATTCTTTGTTCTTTGGCTGGACACAATTGTGTGTATATGCCTTCAGGTTGCCTATAGACAGAGGGTTTTCTTAGGCAAGGAATACTCAGTGGTGGTTTGCCATTGCTTTCCCCTAAAATATAGCCTACAGCATTTGCTATTCCTTGATGGTCACCCATCATTAGGAAAGAAACAAAAATTAACAGCCTAAATCCTCTATCATGGTCTACATTATGTAACTTTATGTACAGGTCACCCCCCCCCATATCCATGGAACCAATATGTGCTGTTTCAGTTATCCACTGCTGAAAAATTAGTGACACATACCATAGAGTCATGCTGGAAAATGCCTAGAGAGGTATCCTCTCTAGGAATTCTTAGGTCCTCCAATGCAACTCTATGGCATTTTTGTACCAGAAGTCCTTTATTTTAAGAGGGTTTGATATTACCTGTGGTTTCACTTATACATGGTAAACTCAGGAACGTATTCGCCATGGATACGTCTGTGTATACGTCTGCGACCAGTATACTTTTAGCTATGTATCAGAGTCACTAAGAAATCCTGTTAATGAATTATGAAGATGAGTTAATAGGACACTAGAAAGAGTATTCTGATGAGTATTGGGCTCTAACAATGTACACCAGCACTCCTTAGCCAGTGTCTTGATGCACAGTGAAATCAGTGTGCATCAATCCTGTTATGTATCAGTCCCAACGTGCATCGGTCACTTTGTTCAATTCTAATTCCTACAGATATGGATTTTGGCCAATGTTCCCAACATCAGGATGCCTTTACAGTGATTCATTGTGTGACTAAATGAGGAATACTGTGAACAGTTCTGACCATCCTCACAGATACCATGGACGGTTAAAAGGACAAATGAATGGGTTGTAGAAGAAATGAGGCCTGAACTCTCCCTAGAAGCCACAATGACTAAACTGCGACTGTCATACTTTGGACATATCATGAGACAATGTGAATCATTGGAAAAGACAATACTGATTAGTAAAGTGGAAGGCAGTAGGAAAGGAGGACAAATGCATTTTCAGGTGGAGTGATTCAATGAAAGAAACCGCAGCCCTGAATTTGTAAAACCTAAGTTGGCCTGCTGATGCCTAGGACTCTTGGAGGTCTCTCAGTCATGAGGTCACCATAAGTCAAAGCTGACTTGACAGCAAATAACAGCAATGCATCATCTTATGACATGGCCAAACTACGATAGCCTCAGTTCAGTCATGTTGGCTTCTCTTGAGAGTTCAGGCTTGATTTGCCAAGCTGATTCTCATCCTGCATTTATTCACTTTTACACTGAAAACACTATGATGTGACACTAAATACTGTACCACCTTTCATTGCCAAGACCATTGAGCTGCATCACAAACAATGGCACACAGGGAATGCATCAAAGGAAGATGACATCCAGAAGGGAATAGTGCTGTGGAGAGGTTAGTTCTCAAATTCTCTCTCTCTCATACGCACACATACACCTTGATAAGTGTGTGGTGTGTGCGTGTGCTTGTGCCTGTCTGGAGATTCCTCTGCCTCAGCGGTGTCTCCTTGCAAT
This sequence comes from Gambelia wislizenii, assembly GCA_030847615.1. NCBI lineage: Eukaryota > Metazoa > Chordata > Lepidosauria > Squamata > Crotaphytidae > Gambelia > Gambelia wislizenii. The sequence continues at coordinate 492,598,182 of JAUMIR010000001.1, read as the reverse complement.
GCATCAGCTGGAAGACTCTTATGCCCGTGGTTCTTAACCTGTGGTCTGAAGACCCCCAGGGGGCTGCAATGTCTTCACAGGGGGTCAAGGAAGGATTGAAGGCTGCTTGGCCAACCTACTCCTTGCAGTAGAGTGCCCATATGACAGGAGCCAGGCAAAGGCTGGCTGGTTTGGCCTGCACTTTGCCATTCAATCTGCTCCAGCCACAAACTTTTAGGAAGAAGCAAAAGAAAAGTCTTCCCTCCCCATCCAGTGCCTCTGAGGGAAGGTTTAATGGGTGGTGTAATTCATAGAATCATACAATCATACTGTAGAACTGTAGAGTTGGAAGAGGCCACAAGAGCCATCCAGTCCAGCCCCCTGCCATGGAGGAAATCACAATCAAAGCATCCCTGACAGATGGCCATCCAGCCTCTGTTTAAAGACCTCCAAGGAAGGAGACCCCACCACGCTCCGAGTGAGTGCGTTCCACTGCCGAACAGCTCTTACTGTCAGAAAGTTCCTCCTAATGTTGAGGTAGAATCTCTGTTCCTGGAGCTTGCATCCATTGCTCTGTGTTCCAGTCTCAGGAGCAGCAGAAAACAAGCTTGCTCCATCCTCAATGTGACACCCCTTCAAATACTTAAACAGGGCTATCATATCACCCCTTAACCGTCTTTTTCCGGGCTAAACATACCCAGCTCCTGAGTCTTTCCTCATAAGGCATCATTTGAAGACCTTTCACCATTTTAGTCACCCTCCTCTGGACACGCTTCAATTTGTCAATATCCTTTTTGAATTGTGGTGCCCAGAACTGGACACAGTATTCTAGGTGAGGCCTGACCAAGGCAGACTAGCACTATTACTTCCCTTAATCTAGGCACTATACTTCTATTGATGCAGCCCAAAATCGCATTGGCCTTTTTAGCTGCCGCATCACACTGTTGACTCATGTTCAACTTGTGGTCTGCTAGGACTCTTAGATCCCTTTCGCACGTAGTCTTGTTCAGCCAGGTCTCCCCCATCCTGTATCTATGCTTTTCGTTTTTCCGCCTTAAGTGCAGTACCTTACATTTCTCTGTATTGAATTTCATTTTGTTAGCTTTGGCCCAGGTTTATTACTATTATTATTATTATTATTATTGGCATTATTATTATTTTGGTTTAACATCTTGAGTTAAGCCTTGGGGGTCCGTGTTACAAAATATATTTCAAGGGGGTCCCTGGTAAAGAAAAGGGTAAGAGCCAGTGCTCTTTGCAAAGGAATCCTGCAACCTCACAGCAGCATGGCAGGAGCCAAATATCAAATTAAATGTTTGAAGGGATGTCATATTGAGGATGGAGCAAGCTTGTTTTCTGAGACTAAGACATGGAGCAATGGGTTCAAACTATAGGAAAAAAGATTCCACTTAAATATTAGGAAGACCTTCGTGACAGTAAGAGCTGTTGGGATGTGGAATGTACTGCCTCAGAGTGTGGTGGAATCTCCATCTTTGGAGGTTTTTAAACAGAGGCTGGATGGCCACCTGTGGGAATGCTTTGATTGAGTATTCCTGCATGGCAGGGGGTTAGACTAGATGGCCCTTGGGGGTCTCTTCCAACTCTATGATTCTATCTGGGCCCACAAGCACACACACCTGATGCAAGGTGTTCCTAGTGCGATGACGCCGCATCAGGTGTGTGTTTGTGTGTGTGTGTGAGGGTGCCAACCCTTCTCCCCCTCTCTCCAATGAGACCAAACAGAGGGCCACAAGCAAGGAAGGGGGGGGGGGACCCACAGGTCGCGCCTCAATCCCTCCCTCCCCCCACCCACCCCCGCGCGTGGGCTTCCCTCCCAAGCGCCTCCAGCCGCCCTCTGCAATGCAGCAGCCGCCGCGTCGTCGAGTGTGTGTGTGTGTGTGTCTGGGTGGGTGGGTGTCCTCAGGGCTGGCGAGGGAGGGGTCCCTTCTCTCCTTCTCAGGACACGAGAGGCGCAAAAAAGGACCCCCTCTCCCCTCACACACACAAACACACACAAACAGGGGTGACTGAGCCACTTTTGGCGCCATGAGGAAAAAAGGGGGGAAGGTTGTTGGACTTGAGGGGGGGCATTTGAGGGGGTCCCCTCACCCCAGCTGGCCGGACCTCCGGGAGAACCAACCTGTGGGGAAGGCGCTGAGCGCCTTCCCCACAGGTTGGTTCTCCCGGAGGTCCGGCCAGCTGGGGTGAGGGGACCCCTCAAATATCCCCTCCAAAAAACGCCCCTCACCTGAGGGAGGCAGTTTTCCCACTCCCCCAAAAACGTGTGGTGGGTCTGTCTCCCCTCCTCGCCTCCCTGCAGCCCTATGTATGGGGACCCCCCCCCAAAAAAGGACAAGTACCCCCTCTCCTCAGTCTGGGGAAGCCTCCCTTCTCCCCCTCCCCACAGCCCATGGCCGGTTTGGGGCTGAGTCAGCGGCGGAGGAATGTGAGGCGAGGCGGGGCCGGCCTTCCTCCTCCTCCTCCTCCTCGGGGTGGGTGGGGGGGTTGAGTGGCTCCCCCTCCCCCCTCCATGACGTCATGGGCGATGCCCCCGGCTGGGTCAGAAGGGAGGCGGGCGGGCCAGGCGAGGCGGACGGAGCCCCGACGGCGCGCCCAAGGGAAGAAGCCAGGGGAGGAGGACCCCCACCATGGCCCACCAGCCACCGGGGCCCCGGGGGGCTCTGCTGCTTCTCCTCTCCCCGCCGCCCCCTCGCCCTCCTCCGCCGCCTCCTCTCCTCCACTAAAGGTGGGCGCCTCCTTTTCTTCTCCCCCCCCACCCCGGCATGAAGGGGGAGGGCGAGGAGCCGGTGGGTGGGTGGGTGGGTGGGTGGCTTCAATACAACAGGGGCCCTCTCTTTCCCCAGTCTCTGGGACCCCCTTACTTGGGGAGAGGGTGCCTCTGCCTCTCCTCCCCATTCTCTGAGGCGGCGTGTGTGTGTTTTTTGGGGGGAGGTCCAGGTATGGGGCAGCCCCTGAGGCGAAGGGGAGGGGAAGAGTGGAGGTGAGGAGAGTAAAAATAAAAAGGGGTGCTTTATTGAGGGGGCGGGGAGGAGCACCCCGGATTCCCTCATGGTTGGGAAACCCCGGAGGCGCCGTCTCGAAGTTTGGGGCGCTTCAACTTTCTTGGGGATCCCCTCCCCACCCACTCCCAAGGCAGCCAGACCGGGGGGGGGAAGCGAGACGCCAAAAGGGAAAGGGAAGACCCCCCCCTTCCCACTCGCGGCGGCACCCCAAAAAGAGGTCCCCAGGAAGCCCCCTTGCCTTCCCTTCTCCCCCCCCCCCCCATTGAAGCCTTCACACCCTCCCGGCTTCCTCCAGATCTCCCTCCTTGCTCCTTTAAAAAAAAATAATCAACCCTTCTTCTGCAGTTGGTAGGAGTTGCTTTTTTTTTGCCCAGCCCACCTGCCTTTAGGAAATGCCTACAGAGAGAGAGAGAGAGTTTTCCCCCCTCTCCCCCTTCTCTGTAAAGGGAGGCTTTTTTGACTTGAGCCTTTGCAGCTGTCGGCAGAACCGGGGGCTTGCATGTAGTGGAAAAAACTCTGGCGAAGTCCGGAGAGGGGCCCCCTTGTCCAGTCTCTCTCTCACACACACACAGCTTGAAGAAGGGGAGCTGTTCTGGGGTCCCCCCCCCTTCTTCTTTTTTTAGCAGCCCCCCCCCCCAGCCCTGTTGTTGGAGGCTCTCCTGCCCTGCGACCTCTGCGTGTGTTTGCTCTGGGATCTGGCTTGGGGAGAGGCAGGCAGGCAGGCAGGCAGGGGGCGAGGGGGGGAGTGGGAGAGAGTTTATTTTTGCCTCTCCTGGTACCTCCTCCTGCTGCTGCCACTTGCTTGCTTGGGGCCTGCATCCAGACAAGCCTGCAGCTGCTGGTTAGTGGCTCTTGGAGAGGGCTGGGCTTCTGCCGCATTCTGGGGTGGTGCTGGGGGCCTCCTAAACAGCCTTGTGGGGGGGGGACACTTTCCAACCCTGTGGATTGCAGTAGTTCTCACTTTCTCTCTCTACTTGGGGCAAGGGGAGGAAAGCACCAGAGGCTGGGACTGGGTTTGCAGTCCCTATCTGCAGTGTTAAGGATCTTTCCTTCCTTTTCCTCCTCCTCCTCCTCCACACACCTCACTCTTGCACTGGAAGGGCTGGTTGCAGACCACCCTCTGTCCGTCTGTCTGTGTCTTCCCAGCCAGGTATACCCTGCCCTATCCTGGAAGGAGACTCAGCTGAGAATTTACAATAAGCAACAGGGACCTCTCTTCTCTGCACTGGGGAGTGAGTGGGTGGGGGGAGGTTTCTTCTGAGCATCTAAGGATGCAAGCCTGTCAATCACTCCCTCTTTGCCTGTGTTTGGGCTGGATTTTTGTGTTGGGTTTTTTTTTTCTTTTTACTCTCTTAAATCTCTCACTGTCTCTGAATCTCCCTACTCCTCCTTCCCCACTGACCATTATTGTTTAGGAAGCTTCCTCTAAAGATATATGGGTTTAAATTTTATTGGGGGGGGAGACTCACAAAATCCTTCACTCTCCAAATACAAGGCTTCTAACCACTGCCACCACCCCCTCCCTACCAGGGCTGCGTCCCAGTCACCGCCAGCACCAAATTTCCCTTTGTCATATTTGCTGAGATTTCTGTCTTGCTGAATCATAGCGTGTGCCGTCGCCTTGCAAACAAAGTGTGTCATCCATTACCATCATGGCAAAATGATCTCTCTCTCTTTTTCTCTCTCTCCCTTCCCCACCATCCCTTGTTCCCCACCCTCTTTCTCCCCAACAGTTGGGAATCCTTTTCCCTCCCTCCCCACTCTGCTTGGGTTGAGGAATGTTGCGGCTGTGGATGCTCAGAAAAGCTGCTGCTGCTGCAGCCGCCCCACGAAAGAAAGGCAGAGCAGGCGATCAAGACAGCTTGGCTAAAATAAACCAGAAGGAGCAAAAGGAGGGAACCGCAAGAGTGGGATAAAAATGAGAGAAGAGAGAGCCTTATAAACACATCCTGTCAACGCTGCTGTTGCTGCTTCTCTTATGGTCTCCTTTTCACACGTCCTCCTCATTGTGCCTTGTGGAGAAATACCGCTGGTAGAAGTCTACTTGCAGAGGCAGGGAAAGAAACCCACACATATTTTGGGTCCATTTCCCTTCGCCACCGCTGTGCTGTACTGTGTGTGTGTGTGTCATCATTATCATCGTCATCTTGGGAGGAATTTAAAGAAGTATCCAGTGGCATTTGGGAGAGAAAGTGTGTGGAAGAAGAGCAAACTCAACCCCAAGAGCTGTCTCCAAACATCTATCTCATTTCTGCAATAACAACAAAATTGTAAAGTAGACCCGAGGGGAAAGAAGAAGAGGGTGGGTGGGTGGGGACTTTAAAAAAAGGAGTTTTTTTCTACATTTTTTTTCTTGAGGAAGATATACACACATACTCTCCAATATAGAGTTTGTTCTTCTATATAGACACACGCACACACACGCACGCACCAACCATGATGTTTCGAGACCAGGTTGGAGTGTTGGCAGGTTGGTTCAAAGGCTGGAATGAGTGCGAACAGACCGTGGCCCTGCTCTCTTTGTTGAAGCGGGTGAGCCGGAGTCAAGCCCGTTTCCTCCAGCTCTGCCTTGAGCATTCCCTGGCTGATTGCACAGAACTACACGTTCTGGAAAATGAAGCCAACAGCCCTGGTAAGTTTCCCCTCCTCTTTCTGTCTCTCTTCTTCTTTTGCTTGCCTTCCTCCCACCCACCCCTTGCTTTGGTGCATCCAATCCATTTTCAAGTCTACATTGTTCTCTAATGACTATAAAGGATGGAGCAAACACATCTTTCAAGTGGGGGTGGGGAACTGGTGGTTTAGGGCAACCTGTGGAAACTGCCCTGGTCTTCCTCCCAGAAACAAAAATAAAACAGCAGCGTTGGAAGCATCTTATAGCTGTTTGAATTAAAAAAAAATCTTGTTTCTTTTTGTGTCCTCCTCTTGTGTCAGATTTGGTGTGTGGCTCTGGCGCTGTGAATGGTAGTCATTTTCTTTTCCAGCCTTCGGTGCAACTTCCTGCCCTATAAGTAAGTCAGATCACGTAGAGTCTGGATTTTTAAGGCTTCTTTTGAGTTGCTCTGCCTTTTGGTAGCATGCAAGAAGAAGCCTGGGTGTTACCATGTTCAGGCTCTTAGATCATTCTTTCCTGTTCTTTAGGGGGACGGGCAGGCAAGGATCCACACTCTTTCTCACCCCTGCCCCCCAAAAAACCCTATGTGTTTGTCCATCTATCTCATGTGAGTTTTAGCTGTTCAGGTATTGTTTTTCTTTTTCACAAGAGCTCTTGGTGGAAATAGGTTTTTCCAGCAGACGTCTGTATGTGTGTGTGCATGTGGCATTGGCAGTATGTGAAGAAGTGTTGCTATTAATGGCATAAATACATGCTGATCCAGACGCCTTTTTGTTGTTAATGGAACTCTTGCTTGTGTGCATTAGAGGTTTACCTTCCTAAAGTTGTAGGGTAGTAAAGTAGTAGCTTGAAGGAAATGAGAGTCGAGATTATATTTTTTTATGCATGTCATCAGAAGAGAACCTGTAGTTCTGGACTACAGTTGGACTGTCATTGGCCATACTGGCTAGAGCTGATGATAATTGGAATCAAACTAGCTGCTATGCAACAGGTTCTACACCACCTCCATATTCCAGGTACCTACTTGTTCTTCCAGGTGCCAGGAGATTTGGCAGTGGTGCATAGGGATTTATATGTGTGCTTTTTAACTGCATGTGACTGATGTAAAAAATTGGTATGTTTTTGGTGACAACAAAGATTTAATAAAGCTTGGCATTTAGTAGGAGGTTTCAAGTGTTTCTTCACTGAAATTATGCTAGCACTATATATATATATATATATATATATATACACACACACACACACATGCAGAGAAAAATACATCAGTGGTAGGTGATTGCTTCCATAGCAACAGAGTGGATGGGAGTGAATCCACTTTGGGGTTTTAGTCTGAACTTTAAAGGAGCAATCTCTGTCAGGCAGACTCTGTGACTTGGAATGCTTGGGGTCTGCACCAAATGGTCTAGCAGCTGTGGTCTTGGACAACGATAACCTAGCCATAGCAGTCTGTGAACTGGTAACTTCCTGATTAGACTACTGCAGTATGCTTCAGATGAGGCTGCCCTTGAAGACAGTTCAAAAGCTGCAGCTGATGGAAAATGCAGCATTGAGATTGCTGGCCAGAATATTGTATAGGAAACATTTAACACTGGCTTTAAAGGAGTTGCACAGTCTGCCAACGTGCATTTGGTCTGAGTTCAAGGTGATGACATTCAAAACTAAATGGATTGGGACCTTGATACTTGAGGGAGTACTTCTTCCTATGTATACCTACCTGCCTGAGGGCTGAGGTCTTCAGTCCAGACTCTGCTCTGTGTCTCACGGGAGGGGTGTGTGTCTATACACGATAGGAGTACATGGGGGAGGGCCTCCATTGCTGTGGCACCATGATTGTGGAACATCTTTCTCTTACAGGCCAAATTGGCATCCACACGGGTGTTATTCCGGCATTAAGTAAAAACACAGCTTAGGACTCTAATTCTTTTTATTCCATTCTCCATAGGCTTTTATGGGTTCAAAGTGCTATAATTGATTTTCATTGCCTTGTTTTAAATTGTCACATTATTCAATATGTTTTCAGACTGTTTAAATTAGTTCTTAGTGTTTATATTTCAAAAATGTTTAAACCAATTTTATTGTAGGCCACCCTGAGATGATGTGATTTTGGGATGAGATATTTAAATAAATGAACGTCCAAGGTGCTGAAATCTATCCTCACATAGGTTCAGCACCTATAATATTCCAATATTATCTGCGTTGTACTGTAATGCTCTGGGTGCGGCTCAGGCAAATGTGTGTGTGTGTGTCAGAAAGATGCACACTAAATCTGTAGCCAAGTGGAGCTTTTAATTGGGGGATTCATGGAACATGTGCTTAAATCTACCCATCACGTGTTTGTCTTGACGGGTCATCCCTACTGCACAAAAGCCTAAGGAGGACATTTTGGTTGGGGAAAGCCTATGTTTTTCTGCATAATTATTCAATGAAATTGGCACAGTTTTGTATAGACAGGTTGCCCATCCTCCATAGCCACGGGATCAATATCCGTAGTTTTAGTTATCCGTGAATGAAAAAATAGGGACACATACCATAGACTTGCACTGGAAAATCCCTGGATATGTGTCCTCTCTAGGCATCTTCTAGGTCCTCCAATGCAACTCTATGGCATATTGGTGCTGGAAGTCCTTTATTTTAATAGAGTTTGCTATTATCCACTGTTTCCAGTATCCACTGTAAGTTTGGAAGCCACACAGATATAGGGGGCAACCTGTACCTAAGCTTCCCTCTGTATAATACAGACAGATTTGGACCTGCAAATAGAGGGTTAATGGTGTGTAAGACGTTTGGGCTGCAGTCCTGGAATACTTGCTTGGTGGTATCCATCTCTGACCTACTGGGGTGAATGGGGAGAAGACAGAGACTTCCCCATGGTGGCACCCTTTTTGTGGAATTCCTTTACAAGAAAGGCACGTTTAGTTGCCAGAACCATTATCATTTTAGCAAAGACTCTTATTTTTAAAGTTTATTAAAAGCTGTTGTTTTAACATGCTATCATTTATTATAACCGATATCCAAGATTAAACTTATGTGTGTGTAAAACACTGATGCCAGGTGGTATATAGAGAGATACAGATATAACTTTTGCATTTTGTTTGCATTTGGACTACTTGGCTAAAGTGTACAAATCCTTTTAAATGAATAGCACAAGCCGCATGTAACTCAGTGGGGCTAACTGTTGGATAGACTGGCACTCCTGATAGGTCCAGATAGCACCTCTGCCATTAATTTATTGGTTCATTTCAACCAGGCAATTCCTCATAGTCTCATCTGAAGTGCAGACATTGTAGTGGTGGCCTGCCTTGTTGGGTTGTCGTAAGAATTAAAAGCAGGTAACATAACACAAAACACTTTGAATATTAGAAAACATTGTTTAATGGTGAAGTATTATTAGCTCCTAAAATGACCTCATTTTGGATTGTTTCATTGTAGGGTTTTCATGATACAAGACATTCAGAACTGGTTTACTGGTATCTCCTGCACAGTACTAACAATTCTTAGCTGTTGTACAGCTGCTGTTGTCTCTGAGGGATCCTCTGCCAGTGTCACACACACCACTACTGCTGCTGCCCAGTAGCTGCTGGGCACACTTAGTCTGGCTCCTCAGCAAAAGCCTCTCTGACTTGGGAGACATTACAAGCATCATTGCTACCATCAGCATGTACCTCACAAGAGCATTCAGTCCAACCACTACAGAAAAGTACCATGGTGGGGAAGAGTATAGCCATGATGGGTCACTGTAGTAGACATATTGGACATATCATGAAATGACATGACTCATAGAATCATAGAGTTGGAAGAGACCCCAAAGGCCATCCAGTCCAACCCCCTGCCATGCAGGAATACACAATCAAAGGATTCCCGACAGATAGCCACCCAGCCTCTGTTTAAAAATCTCCAAAGAAGGAGACTTCACAGCACTCCCAGGAAGCAGTGGATTCCACTTCCAAACAGCTCTTACTGTCAGGAAGTTCTTCCTAATGTTTAGGTGGAATCTCTTTTCCTGTAGTTTGAACCCATTGCTTCATGTTCTAGTCTCTGGAAACTAGCTTGCTCCATCCTCTGTAGGACATCCCTTGAAATATTTAAACATGGCTATCATGTCACCTCTTAACCTTCTCTGTTCCAGGTCATTAGAAAAGGCGATAATGACCTAGGCAAGGAATACTCAGAATTGGCATTGCCTGATCCTTCCTCTGAAATATAGCCCTCAGTGCCAGGTATTTGTTGGTTATCTCCTATCCAAGTACTAATCAGGGCTGACCCTGTTTAGCTTCCAAGATCTGATGCCTGTAAGATTTTTAAGACCACATTACAGGTGGATAGAGTCAATCAAGGAAGCTATGGCTGCCCTGAGTTTACCTGAGCAGGGCTATGGAGGAGAGGGTGACTTGGAGGGCTCTGGGGTCTCTAACTGATAGAGTCATTGTAAGTAGAAGTCAGCTAGACAGCAAATAACAACCACTCTATTCTGCTCTGGTCAGACTTCACCTGGAATACAGTGTCTAGTTCTGGGCACCACAATTCAAGAATGATATTGAGAAGCTATAACATAGAATCATAGCATCATAGAGTTGGAAGAGACCACAAGGGCCATCTAGTCCAACCCCCTGCTATGCAGGAATACACAATCAAAGCACACCTGACAAATGTCCGGAGGAAGGTGACCAGAATGGTGGGAGGTCTGGAAGCCATGCCCTATGAGGAGGGGCTTAGGGAGCTGGGCATGTTTAGTCTGAAGAAGAGAAGGCTGAGAGGGGACATGATAGCCATGTTTAAATATTTGAAGGGATGTCATACTGAGGATGGAGCAAGCTTGTTTTCTGCTGCTCCAGAGACTAAGACATGGAGCAATGGACTCAAACTACAGGAAAAGAGATTCCACCTAAACATTAGGAAGAACTTCCTGACAGTAAGAGCTGTTTGGCAGTGAAATGCACTGCCTTGGAGTGTGTTGGGGTCTCCTTTTTTGGAGGTTTTTAAACAGAGGCTGGATGGCCATCTGTTGGGAGTGCTTTTATTGGGTATTTCTGTAAGGCAGGGGGTTGAATTGGATGGCCTTGTGGTTTCTTCCAGTGCTATTCTATGAACAACAACAACAAAATAGCCTCAAGAGCAGGTGCTATCTTAGAGTGCTATCTTAGAGTCTCCCACTATGTTGTGTGTGCTTGTGTGCCTTCAAGTCACTTGTCAACTTACATTGACTCCATGAATTTCATAGGATTTTCTCAGGCAAGGAATACTCAGAAGTGCTTTTGCCAGTTCCTTCCTCTATGTTGTAGCCCTTTAAACATCCTGTTAAGCCTCCTCAGCGGGTCACATCATTGAGTGTTCAGAGCACAAGTGGGTGAAAGCGTGTTGAAAGCAGTGCACTGCATTTTTTTTAATCTTCTTACTTTGTAAGTTATGTTTTAATTGTACTTTGAACTATTTTCAAACATGTACTTTTTAGTGAAACTGTTTTGTTTAATTGCTTTTTTAGCTTTTGAAAAATAAGATTTTAACTAAACTTTTATTTTAAATTATTATAAGCTGTTTTGGGTCCCTGTGCTGGGAGAAAAGTGATGTATAAATTGAATGCTTGGATAAATAAAACAAAATAAAGGTAGCTGAGTCCCTGAGATTGAAGAAAGAAGGCTTATGACCAGGACGGGAAAACAGTAGCCTTTGGGCCACATGTGACACCTCCAAGCTGTTTTTGCAGCCCCGCCTTTTTTTTTTTGCAGATTGTCAGTCTGTGCAACCCTGGAGGAGCCCAGGAGTGGGGAGGAGATGGATGTCAGATATGGAAAAGATGAAATAGAGTCAAGGCAGTCTGAGGCAGGTGGAAGATCTGAATACAGCTTGCCCCACCCCCACATAGCCATAGAACCAATAGCTGTGATTTCAGTTATTGGTGGGACACAAAATAGGGACACATACCATAAAGTTGTCCTGGAAAATACAACAGAACTCAATAGTATGTTTATAGAGAAAGTCCTGTATTTTAATAGGCTTTGCTATTATCTGTGGTTTCTGTTATACACGGTAAGTCCAGGAACATACCCAGCAGGCAATCTGTAGTTTTGGGACCTGTGAATGAGGAACGAGTTTAGGGGCTTCATGTTTAACTTACGTATTATATGTTGTTAAGTCAACTCTGACTTATGGCAACCCTATGAATGAGAGACCTCTAAGTCACCCTATCCTCCACCTATCCTTGCAGACTTGGGGCCATGGTTTTCTTGATTGAATTGATCCACCTGTGATGGAGTCTTCCTCTTTTCCTACTGCCCTTCTACCTTAGCAAACATCATTGTCTTTTCTAGTGAGTTATGTTTTCTCCTGATATGTCCAAAGTACAACGGTTTCAGTTTAGTCCTCTTGATTTCTAGGGGGAATTCAGGCTTTATTTGCCCTAAACCTTTACTTATTTTATTTTCTATAACTCTGTCTGATTTATCCATTTAAGAATTGTTAAATAGACATGCTTACCACAGTGAACCCACTGAGCAACACATCCATTGCTTCATGTAGGGATCTCCTTAAGACCCAAATGCCTGATCCAGGGAGGGATCTTGCAGGGAAAAGGGGCATGGTGGGCAACAGAAGCCCAAGAGCTGGAACTATGGGGCCAACCTGAAGAGAGGTTCTGTCACATATTTTTGTCACATAGCAGGGGCGGGCGAAAGATTGCTGTCCCACCGCCCCAGACCTGTCACAGTTGTCCATCCCAGGTTTATGGATGGTGGTGATAAGAATGAAATGCTAAGGTGCTCTGCGACCTCTGCTTTGGTGTCAAGATGAAATTGGTAGCCATTGTAGGTTTGGAAAATGAAAATGCAGGTCTGCTCTCTTTGTTGTTGCAGTTTCACATTTGATCTTGGTTTGGGTCCCTTCTCTTCCCTGACTTGGTTGGGGTCATCTTCTCCTCGATGAGATTGAGTGCCATGGCTGACAATAACAACTGAATGAACCACGAGGATGAGTGGCATTCTGCCTTTCCATGAAGAGAGATGGAAGTAGAACTTTCCATGAAGAGAGATGGAAGTAGTGCTTTCATATGGCATTTCTACGTTTTTTTTCTTTTGTTTTCCTCTGATATCTGTTGCTGAGGAAAGGTGTTCTCTGCACATGAACAGAAGTGCTTTGTTCACTGGCATGTTTGAGCACTTCTAATCCTTTGGGGAGGGGGAGGGGGGGGAAAAAGAGAGAGAGATCAAACCTATTGATTTTAAGCCCAATATCAACAATGCTTATGTTGTAAATCAGATATGTTTTTGGAAATTGTGGAGAGGGAAAGTTCTATTAAATACAGTTGCTTTGGGCAGAAATCATAAAAATGACAAGCATGTTTCCCTTTCCTTTAAAAAAAAATCCTGCCATTGCAGAACAGAAGCAGTATTAAAAAAAAAAAAAAGCAACCTGGGTGAAATCCAAGGAGTGTCTCACCACTGACAGCAGTCTTCTCTCAAAAGAGGTACATTCTACTTCTTCCTGTCCCCTGCATCTGCTTCTGAGGGTTGGGGTATCCTACACAATAGTTGGGGGTGAAGTGGAAGTAGGAAGAAGTCATTGTTTGTGTGGAAGTCCTCTTGCGCACCATTCGATTTTAACCTGGGCTGCATCTGCACTGCAGAAATAATCTAGTTTGACACCACTTTAAGTGCCACGGCTCAATGCTATGGAATCCTGGGATTTGTGGTTTGTTGTGGCACCAGAGCTCCCTGACCAAGAAGGCTAAATAGCTCACAAAACTACAGATCCCAGAATTCCATAGCATTGAGCCATGGCAGTTAAAGTGGTATCAAACTGGATTCTTTCTTCAGTGCAGATGCAGCTGTGGTTAACGGAAGAATCAAATTACGGTATTTTTAAAAAGCAAACTGGCTTTGTTTCTTATCTCTGCTTTCAAATTCTGGATGTTTGTGGGATGCTTAGGGTTCCATGGTATCAATGCAAAGGCATTTTGTACATGCTCAGAGGCCATGGTGAGAGCTGATTTGATATTGTGCCTAAGTGGCCGAGTTATGAATTAGGAAATTCTCAATTGAAAACATCTCTAGCACAGAGCTGTTAGGTGACCCTAATGTGACACACTGCTCTCATGTTCTCTCTTTCTTTCTAAACCTGGAGTAGGAACCATACTATCCACCAGAAGTGTTTGGACAGCAGCTCCAAGCAGCTCTAGGCAGCATAGCCAATGGTGAAGAATGCTGGGAGTTGCAGTTCAACAACATCTGGAGGGCTGCATGTTCCCCAATAGGCTTCCCAGGTCTCAGCCCATCTTCTTTAGTCCTCATAGTAAGAGTGAGGAACCTCAGGGTGATAGCAGCATGTTGAAAAGTGTGTGTGTGTTTGTGCACACTTTTCTTCTTTGGAAGCCTTTAATTGGAAGGGACTACAAGGGCCATCTAGTCTGACCCCTCTCATACAGGAATGCACACGCAGAGGGATGGCCATCTTTTGGAGGTGCTCTGTGTGTGCATTCCTGCATGGAGGGGGTCAGACTAGATGGCCCTTGCAGTCCCTTCTAATTCTATGGGTCTGTGCTATTTTTCCTGGTTTGTCAGATCTGGTGCTTTTTATTTAAATGGTATACTCTGTGCAACTGGTTGGTCCTTAATGTATCATGCTTAATGGCATCACCAGGGGCTCCCCTTTTAACACCATGCCCTCTGTGACATCACACTCCTTGTGATAGCACAAGAGGTTGTCCCTAGGTATCAGGTTTTGGCCCTACCTGGCAGCCCTGTTCCTGCTGCTGCTCCAAATGGTGGCACCATCTTACAATATCTGAGTAATAATGTGGCCTAACCCTGTGAACATATGTGCCTTCAAGTTGCATGTCAGCTTATGGCAACCCCATGAATTCCATAGGCTTTTCTTAGGCAAGGAATATTCAGAGGTAGTTTTACTAGTTCCTTCCTCTGAATATAGCCTACAGCACCTGGCATTCCTTGGCTGTCCTTCTGGCCATGGCGAAGGTTCTTCTTTTTGGACTGCCAATCCCAGAATAGCTGACTGGGGGATTTTGGGAGTGACAGCCCAGAAAGGCACCTTTCCCCATGCTCTGGAAATTCAAACCTGCAGCATTTGGGGGAAAGGGACCAAGGTCAGATCTTGTATGTGTATGTACTGGTAACTTCTGGTTGCCTGTCAACTTATGGCGATCCCATGAATTTCCTAGAGTAAGAGGTGGTTTTGTCAGTTCCTTACTGGAAATACAACCTACACCACCTGGTATATTTTGGTGATCTCCCAGCTAAGTACAGTACTAACCAAGGCTGAGCCTGCTTAGCTTCCAGGATAAGACAGGATCTGGTGCATTTTGGGTATTTAGCCTCTGGTTTAACCCTTTAGATTGTTGGGCGTAGTGCAGGAGTATGAAGCTTGTCAAGGCTAGGTATTATTGTTTACGATTGGGGTGCAGGGGATCCTCTGGCCCTGAGAATGAATTTGGCCCTCCTGAGGTTCCATCCTGGCCCTATAGGGTTCCCAGATGGCCTTGTCCCCTTCCATAGGGCACCGTTGTTCAATGGCTTTGCTAGCTTTTGTACAAGATATTTTGTTCAAGATTTTTTCCCCACATTGTAAAAATTGAAATGCCTTTCTTAAGGCTTAAGTGTATCTACACTGCACAGTTATAGTCGTTTGATACTGCTTAAGCTCTGTCTTGTGGAATCCTGGGATTTGTAGTTTACTGAGGTAAGGTCCTTAGCTAAACAGCTTTAGTGCTGTAGATCAGGGGAGTGGATTAGAGCTCTAGCAAAAAGAAAAAGGAAGGAAAGATGGATGGATGGAGGGATAGACATTATCCTACTAAAATCTCTCTCTCTGGCTTTTCTTCGCAAAGGAAGATTCAGAAAGGACTCATCCTGCGCTTTCTGCAAGCGCGCTGATGACTGAAAAGGCCAATCCAAGATAAACAAGTCTGGTTGCAAGAAAGCAGAAGGTCTCCTTGGGTGAAGCCCCATAATTCTGTAGGATGGAGTCATAGCAATTAAAGTGGTATCAAACTGCTACAGTTACAATGTGGATGCAGCCTTAGTTACTGACAGTAAGAGCTTTAGGTGTAAATATGCTGGTATTTTTTGGTCCCACTCTTATGCCTTTGGACCTGCTCAAGCTGCCAATCCCACTCCACCACCCCCAAGAATTTCTCCAAAATTTACTTTGGCCTTGGGCTGGAGTTTACTAATAGCAGACCTGTATTCTGAGTTGTGGTGGCTTTGTAGCCCTTAATAGGGCTACTGTGAAGCAAGAAGGAGATAGGAATATGCTCATAGGAACCCCAAGGTATGCAGGAGCTCAAAACAGTATTTGGGGGGAAACGGGGGGGGGGCAGAGGAAGTAAAAAAAGTAAACAAGAACCCCAGACAGAAACTCTGACTGAGTGGCCTCAGTAAGTGTGTGTGTGTGTGAGAGAGAGAAAACCTGTTAAGATCAGTGGAATGGAGTTTATCCTTGAAAAGGGTGTGCTTGGCTAAAACAGTTGCGCACCACAATGCAACATTTTTTTTGCAGGTCTTGGTGGCTATTATTAATTCTTGAAGGCAGAAGTTTCAGGTTCTGGTTTTGGGTGGCAGTTCTGCTTGCAGAGTTGATTTTGTGTGGTGGTGACAATTATTGTGTGCCTTTGCATCATTTCTGACTTATAGTGACCCTCAGGTGACTCTGTCACAAAGTTTTCTCGGCAAGACTTATTAGAAGAGTTTTGCTTTTGCCTTTCTCTGAGGCTAAGAGAATGTGGCTTGCCCAAAGTGGGGTTCCATGGCTGAGCAGTGATTTGAACTCTAGCCTCCCAGGGTCCTAGTCCAGCATTCAAACCACTACACTATGCTAGCTCTCAAGATGTCTTCAAAGAGGGTTTGCTGAGGCTGAGAGGGTGTGACTCACCCAAGGTCACCCAGCAGGTTTCCCTGACCGAGTGGGGATTTGAACCCTGGTCTCCTGCAGGAGAAAGCCAGTGTAGTGTAGTGGTTTGAACACTGGATTAGAGTGATGGGAGATGAAGGCTTGAATCCTCACTGATCCAAAGAAGCCCACTGGGTGACCGTAAGCAAATCACACTCTCTCAGCCTACAGAGGAAGGCAATGGCAAGACCCCTCTTAACAATTTTTTCCAATAAAACCCTGTAATAGGATGGCCTTATGGTTGCCGTAAGTTGGAAATGACTTGAAGGCACACATAAAGTTTTCCCCAATCCCTCCATGGGCGCCAAACTGTGAGGGCTTTCACTTATCCCCACCTCTGCCTCCAATGTGAGGACCTCTTCCTGTCCCACTGCTGTAGCATCAACTGTGGGGATCTTTTAGATGCCCTTACGGTTCCTGCGTAAGACTTTATTCATCTTATCTCCGCACCAGACACCACCACCCTGTATTAACTGCTACCATCACAGGCACCTTAGCTTCCCCAAAAGGTAGTGTTCTTGGATGTGCTAGTGTATAATATAAAAACAATGGTTTATTAAACAGAAATTGAGTATAATAGTACAGATTTAGATGTAATACATCTAAATCACATCTCTCTCACACATATGCACTCATCTGTGAAGTTGAAGGCTTTCACGGCTGGCATCCATAGATTTTCCTTGGGTTTTTTCCGGGCTCTGAGGCTGTGTTCTGGAATAGTTTCTTTCTGACGTTTCGCCTGCATCTGTGGCTGGCATCCTCAGAGAATCTGTGGCTGGCATCTTCAAAGACTGAGGATGCCAGCCATAGATGCAGGCGAAATGTCAGAAAGAAACTATTCCAGAACATGGCCTCACAGCCTGGAAAAAAACCCAAGGAAAATCTATGCACTCATCTCCTAGCTAGCTCTAACCCTGACTCTAACTTATCTCTATCTCTGACCCTGACTGTCCTAACATCTATTCCTAACTCCTCCAGACAGATCCTTATCTTAATCTAGTATACCTTGCATACACTGCCATATCTATCTATCTATCTATCTAAAACTCTTGGGTATGCACAGTGGCCACAGGTATGTAGGTATGTTGCCTCCTAGGTATGTGCAATGGGTTTAGGTATGTTGCCCCTTTCAGTGTGCTGATTGACCGCTCCTGTCCCTCCCTCATCCAATTGCCACCCACATGCAAATTCCCACTCCACCTCACAATCCACTCCTGCCACTCATGGCCATATCTGCATACTGGCAGTGACCAAACAATGTGCTACAGTGTTGGCTATAATTACTAGCCGCTGCAACGGGCAGTGAACTGGTGGTGGTGGTGGGAAGCTGCCGCCGCTGCTGCAACAAAACCCAGGCAGTTGACTGGTGGTGGCAGCAGCAGAACACTCCTGCTGGTGGTGCAACGGGACCCAAGTGATCGGGCATGAGGGCTATCGGGCGTGCTTTGGGGAGGTTTTTAACGGCGTGTGGTATGCCGGGTCCAGCTAGTTACTTTAATTTAGCTAATGAATGCAACAACCCCCCAAAAAAACCTCCAGAACATTACAGCACAAGACAACAACTACAGTTGTTCCTTCATATTTGCTGGGGTTTGGTTCCAAGACCCTCTGTGGATACCAAAATCTGTGAATACCCAAGTCCCATTATATGCAGTGGCATAGCAAAATGGTGTCCCTTATATAAGATGGCAAAATCAAGGTTTGCTTTTTGGATTATTGTTTTTTAAAGAATATTTTCAAGCCTTGAATACTTAAATCCATGGATACCAAATCCATGGATACAGAGGGACAACTGTACTCCCAAAGTCCTAGTCCAGTATTCAAACTACTACACCATGCTAAATCTCTGGTGGTGACATTGTGTGAGCGTATAGAATTTTCTTAGGCAAGGAATGCTCAGAGGTGGGTTTGCCAGTTCCATCCTCTGAAATATAGCATATAGCACCTGGTATTTGTTGGCAGTCTCCCACCCAAGTGCTAACCAGGGCTGACCCTGCTTAGCATCAAAGATCAGATCAAATACCTTTAGGGTATTTAGGCCACCTTATAATGGTACTGTCTAAGACCTCTGCTCTGGGTTTTAAGTGAATTCCAGAATGGACTCTGGCAGAGGTTAAAATTCCAAGAGAGACACTCCAAAATTGAATACAGGCTATGCATTCAGAATCTTGGATGGAGGAAGGGGAGGGAAATTCCTCCTTCAAGTACCAATTCCTGCTGTCAATACTAAAGGTAAAGAAGTGCCAGTTTAGGGGCTGGGCGTCATCGTGGACCTCGAGATGTGGCTGGGGAGAAAAGGGAATAGTATTACTGCATTGCACATCTGACTAAAGTTAAGAAAAAAGGAAGCCAAATGCTTCCCACCCCCAGTAGTGGTACTGTGTAATCCCCCACAACACTCCTTTCCTCCTTTTTATCTATGATTGATGCATTTCTTCACTCTTCATTTTGGTGAAGCAAGCTTGTTTTCTGCTGGTCCAGCATTGAGAACATGAACCAGTGGGTTCAAATGAGGCGGGGGGGGGGAAGAGGTCCCACATAAATGTTATGAAGAACTTCTTGACGGTAGGAGCTGTTCAACAATGGAATAAACTGCCTTGAAGAATGGCAGACTCTCGATCTTCAGAGGTCTTTAAACAGAGGTTGCATCTTTCAGGAGTGCTACAGTTGTGTATTCTTGCATGGCAGTGGGTAGGACTAGATTACCCTTGGAATCCCTTCTAACTCTGTGGTTTATGTTTCTGTGATTTTGTGGGATTTTTAAAAAACTCTGTGGCACATTTTATTTATTTTTAAATTGACTTTAGATAATTTTTCATGGCCTTTGGCATAGAAGTTACTTCTCCTGGATGTGCCCAAAGTGAAGCTGTCTGAATAACAATGCAAATGTTTTTGGAAAGAGTGGTAACTTCATTCTGGGCTTGTTTGAAGGTCTCAGAAAAGTTATTTTTTCCACATTATTTTTAGGAAAGTTACCTTTTTGGACAATAGCTCCCAGAAAGTCCAGCCAGCTTGTTGTAGTCCAAAAAAATAACGTTACCAAGCTCTGTGATTGTGTATATTAATAGCTAGGTTCTGAGTTGCACATGCATTGGAGTGCTGGCTTGTGTTTGATTTAGGATATTCATACTAAGTGGTGAGGAGCCATTTCCTAGAAGTTTCGGGACTGTTAGAGAAATCAAGAGCACACTTTAACTGTTTAGTGGTGGCAAGGGAGTGGTGAATGTGCTCTGGGTTTTATTCCAAAGGCACTGTCGACAGTTCTGTCTCCTGTCCCAGAATAGTCTGTATTAAAACCAGAACTGGATTTGCCTCCGCATTGATATGGGTGAACCGTCTTGCTGTTGGTACCACTGGTAGTAATGAGACTGGGAAACTGAGTTTTGTTTTAATGGGGTTAATTGATACATCCAGTATTAACAAATTTTAGTCAAGGTGTGTATTTTTAAGTCTTAATGCTTTCAGAACAATAAAGAAGATAATTCTCAACATGTCTGCTATTTCCTTTAATTACTGAAAGCACCCCAAAGGAAATTAGTTAGGTGTACTATGAAACAAGAAGGCTGTGACTGATAAATTAATCAATTATTTTGTCCCTTTTAAAAAAATTCTGCCCTTTCCCCAAGGAAGTCAGATCAACATACATCATCCCATTTTTTAAATAGTACCATTTTTAAAAATAGCCACATCCCATTTTTTAAAAAAATAGGGCTTGTCTACACTGTAGAAATACAGCAGTTTGACACCACTTTA
The DNA here is from genome assembly GCA_030847615.1 of Gambelia wislizenii. Taxonomy (NCBI): domain Eukaryota; kingdom Metazoa; phylum Chordata; class Lepidosauria; order Squamata; family Crotaphytidae; genus Gambelia; species Gambelia wislizenii. The sequence goes on along the minus strand of JAUMIR010000001.1, from coordinate 492,577,923 downwards.
TCTGCCATAGTTCTACCCTATGGAATCCTGGTATTTCTAGTTTTGTGAGGAATTTAACTTTGGTGCCTCACAAAACTACAAATACCAGGATTCCATAGGATAGAACTATGGCGGATAAAGTGGTGTCAAACTGCTGTATTTCTGCAGTATAGAGAGACCTATAGTCACAGCAGTTTTGTGGAGCAAGATGGCATGGTACTGGCCTCTCTCTCTCTCTCTCTGGCTTTTCTTCGCAAACAAAGATTCAGGAAGGACTCATCTCGCGCTTTCTTCAAGACTTGTTCGGTGTGAGTTCTCAAATAAGGCTGCAGCATTGTGGATAGTGCGTTTCCATGCCTCCCAATGTGAGGCCAGGGTGGACCATTATTGGTTATCAATTTGGCCGAGCCTGAGATGTTGTTTCAGTGAATCCTTGTATCGCTTTCTTGGAGTGCCCCTCTTATGCTGACCTGTGGTGAGTTCACCATAGAGTACTATTTTTGGGAGGCAATGGTCCTCCACCCTAGAAACGTGCCCTGCCCAGCGCAGCTGTGCTCTCAATATCATGGCCTCAATGCTGGTGATCCCTGCTTGCTCAAGGACAGCAACATTCACCACATAGTCAGTCCAGTGTATATTTAGGGTTGTGCGTATACAGTGCTGGTGAAAACGTTCGAGGAGTCATAAGTGTTGGCGATAGGTGACCCACGTTTCAGACCCGTAAAAGTCATTATAAATGTGTCAGTCTTTAAAGTTCCACAAGTCTCTTTGAGTATAAAGGCATTACACAGTTAATAGTAATTTGATACCACCTTAACTGCCATGGCTCCATTCTATGGAATCCTGGAATTTTTAGTTTGGTTGAGGTATCCTATGAGCCTACTTGAGTTGTAAGATTTTGGAGGGAGGCTTTTCTCTCAGTCCCACCACTCTCTCCCAAGGGAGGTTTGGTTGGCCCCCTCTCTGCTCTCTTTCTGCCAGGAGGCCTTTGATACTTAACTTATGAAGGAAAGAAAAACTAGAGCCCTGTGGCTGTCGGTACTGCAGCCACAACGTTGTAAGTTCAGTCCTACAGGGCTCAAGGTTCGCTCAGCCTTCCGGTAAATTGAGTACCTAGCTTGTTGGGGGCAATTAGCTAACCCATGTAAACTGCTTAGGGAGTGCTTTGGCACTGTTATGCGGTATAGAAATAGAAGTGCTATTGCTAGAGAGCACCATAGGCAGGGTACAAATGTAATAAGGATTTCACACATTGGAAAATGATGCTTTATTTTATTATTAATTTATATGTTGTCTCACTTTTTATGATTTTATATAGCCCCTGAAGAAGGCCTTTGAAAGCCAAGTGTGTTTATTAGGACATCATTTTTATTAAACCATCATTCATCTATCTGCACCTTGAGATGTGTTACTTGTTTTCCATTTCTTAACACATGTGCTTTTCAGTGTGATGTGGTGTGCTTTTATCTTTTTAATTATGTTTTGAGTGTGTTAAATTGTTTGAACTGTGTGCTTTAAGTAGATTTGATTATTTAATTGTGTTTTTAACTTTTGTAGATGAAGATTTTAGCTGTACAGTAATTTATTTTAATTTGTTGCAAGCTACCTTGGGTCCTATGCTGCAAGAAAGGTGTGATAGAAATCAAATAAATAACTTTTGAGTCCTTTGCCAGAGAACTCTGGGGCATTTCCCTGAAGTATTTCACCAAATCACAAGTGCCAGGATTCTGTAGAGATGCTAGAATGTGTTTGTGCTAAACCAGCCCTTCTAAGGTCTACAACCAGTGATACAGTATGCAAATGGATCTTGTAGCACCTTTGAGACTGAGAGAAAGTTGTTGAGCTAATGCTACCAACTTATTTATATAAGGCCCTGTCTGCATGGGCCAAATGAAACACACACACACCCAATTCCTGTGCCCAGCAGTCCGGACAAAGCAGGGGTTTTGCCCCAATCTTAGTCTGAACCATCCAGAGCATGTCCAGACAGTTCCATTGAGAATCTGGGGCAAATACCCCTTAAAGCAGAGTAGACACATGGTTAAAAAAACCCTCACCATTTGCTGTGGTTTTTCTGGATAAAACGTTGAGTTCTGTTACTGCAGTGGGGTGTGTGCGTGTGTCTGCACACACAGTCCACAAGGTGCTTGGCGCAGCCATTTCCTGGCTGGGTTGCAGGAGTATCTGTTGAAGTCACTGTGAGGTGACCAGTCATGTGACTATGGTCGGACTCCTTGTTCCTGGCCTTGGAAGACACAACCAGCATGGGGAAGAAAAACACTGGTTCTCCCATAGGTGTGTGGACACCCCTCCATTGCTGCAATGGAAGGGCAGGTAATGGGCGGGGGGAACGCTGTGGGCCTGGGGCTGGAATACTCTGGCCAGAAGGTGGAATGTTCTGGCCATTGTAGACAAACCCTTGGTTAGTCTCAAAGATGCTACAAGATCCTGTTGCATACTGATATTCCAGGCTAACACAGTTATGTCTTTGAGTTCAACCAATGATATAGTCATTTTTTTCCCTGTATCGTATTTCACTCTGATGCCATCCCCGCAATTACATAATTATACTTTCATACTTGAGGCTTGAATATATTGTATTCCCTCAATATGTCTGAGGAATTGGATTGTCATCCACGTGAGCTCATTCTAAAATAAATCGTCTAGGCTTAAAGATGCCACAAGATGTGCTTTCTCTCTTTCTTCTCTTCCTGTCTTTTCATACTTGTACATCAGTTGGAGATGGCCTGCAGTTTACCATGGGGTTGCCAGTGGGAACAGTTTTACTCTGCTGTTTAATTTGCCCCAGAGGTTCCTAGAGTTGTAGACCTGAAAAGGTCTTCCAGGGATCATTCAATCCTCTGCTGAAACAGGAAACCCATAGCTATAGCATCCTGATGGGTGGCTGTCCAACCTCTGCTTAAAAGCCTATGTACACCATCTTCCCAGGCAATCCATTCCACTGTTGAAAGACTTTGGAGACTTCTTCATAATATTCAGGTTAAACCTCCTTCCCTCAGTTTAAATCCATTAGAGTTCAGCTCATTTCTTCTCAAGCAGCAGAAAACAAGCTTGGTCCATCTTCTACCCAACAGCCCTTCAGGTATCTAAACATGGCTACCATGTCAGCTTTTGATCTTCTCCAGCTTAAACGTACACGGCTCCCTAAGGGCTTCCTCAGAAGGCTTGGTTTCCAGACTCCTCACCATCTTCGTCGCCCCTGCTCTGAACACATTCCAGCATACCTATATTCTTCTTGAACTATGGTGACCAAAATGAGGCAGGGCCCGTTTGGACAACAATGTGCTGCCACACCAGGTTGGGCCCTCTGTGTGTGGCTGCCATTGTGGTCGATCTTGGGCCAGTCCAGGGCATAATACTCCAGACTGGACCTGTATTAAGCAGCTGTTACAGACAAGGCAAGATTTGTTTAGAGGAGGTTTGCCATTGTCTCCCTCTGAGGCTGAGAGGGTGTGACTTACACCAGGTCACCTAGTGGGTTTCCATGGCTGAGCAGAAAGGATTCAAATCTTGATCTGCCAGAGTCGTGTCTGAAACTCAAAACCACTACACCTGCTTGCACTCATGACACTGTGTGTGTGTGTGTGTGTGTGTGTTTGTGCCTTCAAGTCACCTGTCAACTTATGGCAACCCCCCATGAATTCCATAGGGTTTTCTTAGGCAAGGAATACTCAGAGGTGGTTTTGTCAGTTCCTATTAAATCATAAAAAGATGGTCTGCCATCCACACAGTACTTTTCAGGTAATAGGCTGTCACATGGACACCTGGCCAAATCAGGAGTATGTTTTGGGTTTGCTTTGTGTTTTAGGTTCAGGAAGCATTTTGGAAGCAATTCCCTCTTCATAATTCCTTGCGAATGGGGAGTTATACTCTGCCTGTGTAAGTAGTTCAGCCTTGTCTCATTAGCAGAATAAAAACTCCCCTTTCCAGCTGGCTTTTTCTCATTTCTCCCACTTTGAAACCACTTCACTGCTGCCTGTGGTGGTTGTTATGTTGTTTGTGTGCCTTCACATTGTTTCTGACTTATGGTGATCCTTAGGTGAACCTATTAAGGGGTTTTCTTGGAAAGATTTGTTCAGAGTGGGTTTGCCCTTGTCTTCCTCTGAGGCTGAGAGAGTGTGACTTGCCTAAGGTTACCTAGTGGATTTCTGTGGCTGAGTGGGGATTTGAACCCTGGTCTTCAGAGTCGGTCGTAGTGCAAAACTCAAACCACTACAGCTCTCTGGCTCTTGATGGACACAATGACCCTGTCTATATACAAGGCAAAAAAACCCAGATTGCTCCGCAGTAATAGCAAATCACAGCAGCTGCCATTTGTCTTAATGGTGTTTTGGCCCCCAAAAGCTTCACATCCCCGCTGGCCAAGATGGCAGTTGCAAGTGATTTACTCATGTTTTTACTTGCGTTAATTTGCTGCCACTGAACTTTAAAAGAAAAATTATTTTCCTTTGTGCACTTGAGGGATATTTTGCTTGCAGAAGAAAAGAAGATACACCACCCTGTTTTATCGCCTTAGTGCTCGCTTGCTAAGGTGAATATCCAACATGGCGGTGCTGTGCGTTTGCCCTGCGCGCATCCAGCCAATCAGCTTTGCTCTTCTTCTCCTATGGGAAAGCAAATTAAAGTAAATCACTTGCCCCAACGAGCTGGAATGTGCATTCCCCTTGCTGTTTTTTTTAAAAAAACTCTGGGAAAAGTCGCAACGTTTTTGACATTTTTGCTCCCGCTTCCGAATACAGCGAAATGATCCAGGATTCCATTAAGACTGATAGGATTCTCCTTGCATTCTGTGAGGAGTATTTTCACCTTTTCGACAGCCCCCAGTGTTTATACCTTGGGAGTTTACACATGGGTTGTAAAGAGAGGAAAAGGCAGGATGTATGCAGGAGATGTGTGGATCACAGCCTCTCCCCCGCCCCCGAAAAACCTTTTTTTCCTTTTTCTTTTTGCAGGAGTTGGAATATTTGAGGCACGGCTGCAACAGGATCCCAAACAGAGCTCTCAGTGTTTACTCAGAGGAAGGAATGTTGGGTGTTCTTCCAGTTCATATTAGAACACCAAGCCTCCAAGTTTCTCCCCCCCCCCTTTTTTTTTTTTTTGGCAGCTGTCGCTGGTGCCATTTGACGGTAGCCTCCGACCAAATATTGCAAGGCCTAGAAGAAGCCTGTGCTGATTTTTTTTTAAATGGGGAAATCCAAAGCAGGGCCCCATTCCAGGGTAGCAAGTTTTCAGCTGGTGGTGGAGCTGTGGCAGGAGGACAGAACCCTGCTGGGAATTGGGTATTTCCTTATATAGTTTGCATGAGGAACAGCTTTGTGGAGTGTGTTTTCAGGAGCACCTTCATGCTGCACAGACAGTTGGAAACCATCTAGTCTCATATGCTTAAATAAGAGAGTCCAATTAAGAATTTTAAAAGGGAAAAAATGCAGTAACAGCCAGGCAAAGAACTGTGGAATGGGGTGTAATAACCTTACTTTAGCCATTGTAATTTTTCTGGGCTGGTTCATATGTAAAGTTGGCAGTCTCTTAATGATAGTAAAGAGGTTTGCCTTCTAATGTGTGAATTTTCTCCCCGCTAGCCTTTACTTGGTTTCAGCATGACACAGAGCTTGAAAAAGTTTCTTTTTTTTTGGATCATAGCTCCCCAGATCCCCCAGCCGGTGTGGCCGGGCTTTACCAGAATTGAACATGGCCAGTGGTCATTTTAATGCTTAGGCTTCAATCCAGTGCACAAAGCTTATCTTGGAGTAAGTGCCATTAGGATGAAAGAGACTGACTTCTGGATGAAAATGTAAACACTGTATTAGGACGAAGTGTAATAACAGACTGGAGCTGGATTTCTGTGAAGTTTTGACACTTGCAGACATGGAATTCAGGAGAGGGTGACTTGCTATGGAAAACAAGCATTTAAGCTCTCATTTGTGTGTTGATGTATGTTGTTCCCTTTGCTTTCTCAGTTTATAAAAAGTTGGAAGTAGGAGTGGATCACACCCATTCTGATGGCTGCTTTTATCCCTTTCACTGGACCTTATTTGCCTTATAGTCTTCATGGTGCTGGACTATATAACCCATTGCTGTTTTAGACTATAGCAACCAGAATCTCCTAAGCCAATATGGCCACTGGCTGAGGAGAATTCTGAAACTTGAAGTCCAAAAAATTAACTTTTAAAAATGGCAGCATCTCTCCACATTTGCAAGTTAAGCATTCATTCACAAATGTGATTATTTGAGGATTTGATTATTTGCAGATTTGATTAATATGTTCTTTCAAGGCATTTGTAGGACCTCCAGTGTGAATCTATAGTCAGCTTCCACAGGACCTTATTTGCCTTACAGTCTTCATGATGGTAGACTATAACTTTTACATGGAACAGTTTGAAAAGCAAGCCCTAGAAACAGCACCAAAAAAGCCCACAACATGGTTCTGATATGTGGATGACACTTTCACCATTTGGAACCACGAAGAAGAAGATTTGGTCTCATTCCTGAACCACCTGAACAGCATCCACCCAAATATCCAATTCACGATGGAAAAATAGAAGGAAGGAACACTGCCATTCTTGGATGTCCTAGTCATTCGCAAACCAAACCAACGGCTAGGCCACAAGGTATACAGAAACCCCCCCCCACACACACACGGACAGATACCTACACAAGAACTCAAATCATCACCCAGGACAAAAAAGAAGCACAATAAAAACATTGGTAGACCGTGCAAAAAGGATCTGCAAACCCCACTACCTGGAGGACGAACTGAGGCACCTAAACTGGGCCCTACAGGCTAATGGATCAGACATCACAAGAACAGCCAGACCCAGAAAAAACTACAGGAATGAAGAAGAAAAACAGCCACCCAAAGGGAAGATATTTTTACCATACATCAAAGGAGTCACAGACAGAATAGGGAAAATGATGAGGAAACACAACCTCCAAACAATCTATAGACCAACCACCAGAAAAATCCAAGAACTGCTACGCTCAGCAAAGGACAAAATAGACCCTCTCACAGCTGCAGAAGTTTACCTCATACCATGCAGCTATGGACAAGTTAGCTATGGACAAGGGACCACTAAACGCAGTGTGCAAACACGAATCAAGGAACATGAGAGACACTGCAGACTGGGTCAGCCAGAAAAATCAGCAGTAGCAGAACATGTTATAAACCAACCTTGACACAAAATGCTATTTGAAAACACAGAAATTCTAGGCCAGGCCAACAACTATGTCAGAATGCACAGAGAAGCTATTGAAATCCACAAACACCTGGACAACTTCAACAGGAAAGAAGAAACCTTAAAAGTAAACAAAATCTGGCTCCCAGTTTTGAAATACAATAGAATCAAAAGTCAACACTTACAAAATAATTCCTCCCAGGAACAGGGGGATTCCCAGCAGTTAATGGCCCATCAACCAACCATTAGCCAAACAGACACTAAGGAGCCTTGCATTTCTATACCCAGAAACTAACCAGTCAATTACACAAATTTACATATACTCCCCAACAGGGGTTCACAGAATATAAACTCCACATACACCTACCCAACCATTTTCTGAAGATGCCAGCCAGATGCAGGTGAAATGTCAGAAAGAAACTATTCCAGAACACAGCCTCACAGCCTGGAAAAAAACCAAGGAAAATCTATAACCAGTTACTTTTTTGGACTACAACAGCCAGAATCCCCTCAGCCAATATGGCCACTGGCTGAGGAGAATTCTGGGAGTTGTCGCCCAGAAGAGCAATTTTTAAAAAACTACAATTTTTAAAAAAATTATACCTTTATTTTCAAAAGACTAAACAATAGACAAGCATACATTGAATTACGTCAAACACACACAATATCACATGTACTACATAACACATATCACATTATTTACACAAAACCCTTTACCTATTCGCATTACATTTATATCTTTTATCATTCTTTAACATTCTTATTAATTTGTTTTAGTTCTATTCCAATTATTTCCAATGTGACCCGTAATTTCCATCTTACTTCATTTTACTTAAAAAACTACAGTTGTCCCTCCACATTTGTGGATTTGATTATTTGAGGATTTGATTAATATGTTCTCTCTAACATGTATAGAAACTCCAGCGCAGGTCTGTGGTCAACTTTCTGTGGAGGTTGACCACAGAATCACGTTGGAGGACCTACAAATGCCTAGAGAAGTGTCCTGTTAGATTAAAAAAAAGCAGGCCTATATTTGCAGTTTTCTCAGTTTCATGGGGTTGCTGCACCCCTAACTCCCATGAAATTTGAGGGCTAACTGTATACATGTCTATATTATAACAAACTGCTGAATTCATGCTTGGCTTCTGTACATCTGTTTGTGCAAAGAATATATACTATACAGTTCCAAGCAACTGAACACAACACATGTGTTCAGCATGGGCTCCTGTTTACAGAGGCCAAGCTCAAGGTGCTAGTCGTTTTTGTTGCTGTAGGAGATTGTGATATTACATCAGTGCTGTTACAAATGCAATGATCGAGTCCAGTAGTCATAACTGAGTTGGACTGTAACTTTCATCATCCCCGGCCAGCATGGTGCTCAGCTTTGGAGAGGTTTGGAAGCCTTCAGAGTCTCACTTGCCCCCATAATCTTTCTTAGCACATGGCTGAAAATTAAGAGAAGGGCATGGGAGGGGGAGGAACCTGAAGTAGCATGGAAGACACATTTATTTCTGGCCCAAGGTCAGAAAGTTACTTTAAAAAGTGATTGTGTTCCTCTTACCCATTGTATTGTTTGGAAAGTAATTGGTTACTGCTACTTGTTATTCTGTTTAGAAAGCAATTCACTACATTTGTGAAGTCGAAGGCTTTCACGGCTGGCATCCATCGATATTCCTTGGTTTTTTTCCGGGCTGTGAGACCATGTTCTGGAATAGTTTCTTTCTGACATTTCGCCTGCATTTGTGGCTGGCATCCTCAGAGAATGGTTGTGTAGACGTGTGTGTGTGTGTGTGTGTGTGTGTGTGTGGAGTTATATGCTGTGAACCCCTGTAGGGGTAGTGTATGTAAATTAGTGTAATTGAATGGTTAGTTTCTGGGTATAGAAATGCAAGGCTCCTTAATGTCTGTTTGGCTAATGGTTGGTTGATGGGCCATTATCTGCTAGGAATCCCCTTGTCCCTGGGTGGAATTCCTTTGTAAGTGCTGAGTTTTGATTCTATTGTGTTTCAAAACTTGGGAGCCAGATTTTGTTTACTTTAAGGGTTTCTTCTTTCCTGTTGAAGTTGTCCAGGTGTTTGTGGATTTCAATAGCTTCTCTGTGCATTCTGACATGATAGTTGTTGGCCTGGTCTAGAATTTCTGTGTTTTCAAATAGCATTTTGTGTCCAGGTTGGTTTATGACATGTTCTGCTACTGCTGATTTTTCTGGCTGGCCCAGTCTGCAGTGTCTCTCATGTTCCTTGATTCGTGCTTGCACACTGCGTTTAGTGGTCCCTATGTAAACTTGTCCACAGCTGCAGGGTATGAGGTAAACTCCTGCAGCTATGAGAGGGTCTCTTTTGTCCTTTGCTGAGCGTAGCATTTCTTGGATTTTCTTGGTTGGTCTGTAGATTATTTGGAGGTTGTGTTTCCTCATCTGGTTCCCTATTCTATCTTGGCCGTCAACCAACCATTCAAATACACAAATTTACATATACTCCCCAACAGGGGTTCACAGTATATAAACCCCAAACACTCCTACCCAACCATTCTCTGCAGATGACAGCCCCAGATGCAGGCGAAATGTCAGAAGTACTGTAAACTCTTTCAGAACAAAGCCTCACAGCCTAGAAAAAAACCAAGGAAAAATCCTTACATCGGCCATTGTTAAGGACCTCTTATTATCTCCTTAGTTCTCTTCCCAGCCAAAGAAGACAATGATAGAGCCAGGCTTAAAGAGGGTGGGTGGTTCCACTGGGCCATGGGTGAGGAAGCTTGGGGTTGAGGCTGACCCAAGATGCATTCACACATCCACACACACCCTTGTGTAGCTTTAGTTGATTAGAGAAACTTGCGCTATTTGGGATGTTCTGAGTGGAGATCTTACTACTCTGACTTAGCATGGCTCTTCTTATACTTAAAGATGCAACTAGATCACAAGATTGCTGCCCAAGGATTCTTGTAGTTGCAGTAAACAAAATATGTTTCCAGCATGCTGGATTAGATAGGCCCTCATTCGGAATCAGCATAACTCTTGCCTTGCTATATTTAGGTATATGACTAGAGCACATGGCTGCTGACTGAGGGATTCTGGGACTTGTAGTCCAATACTACAAGTCTGGAAGTTGTAGTTTAAAAAAATGCTTTCAGCGTGCTTAATTAAATAGGCCCTCTAATTAAATTAAATTAATTAAATTAAATTAATAGCAGAAATAGGAGAAGGTTCAGAAACTGATTGGGGTGGAAGAAGAAGTAAACTACTTATTTTTCTTTCAGCTCCAGGCCCATAGCCAGGGAGGTACCTGGAGCAACTGCACCAATTGAACCATTGATAATCTGGCCCTGTGCATGGGGGTATTGATATTTTTGGGTTTATAAAAATTAAAAATTAGAAATTAAATTAAATTAAATTAATTAAATAAATTAATTAAAGAGACCCTCTCACAGCTGCAGAAATTTACCGCATACCATGCAGCTGTGGACAAGTTTACATAGGGACAACTAAAAGCAGTGTGCAAACACGAATCAAGGAACATGAGAGACACTGCAGACTGGGTCAGCCAGAAAAATCAGCAGTAGCAGAACATGTTATAAACCAACCTGGACACAAAATGCTATTTGAAAACACAGAAATTCTAGACCAGGCCAACAACTATCATGTCAGAATGCACAGAGAAGCTATTGAAATCCACAAACACCTGGGCAACTTCAACAGGAAAGAAGAAACCTTAAAAGTAAACAAAATCTGGCTCCCAGATTTGAAATACAATAGAATCAAAACTCAACACTTACAAAATAATTCCACCGAGGGACAAGGGGATTCCTAGCAGATAATGGCCCTTCAACCAACCATTAGCCAAATAGACACTAACGAGCCTTGCATTTTTATACCCAGAAATTAACCATTCAATTACACAAATTTATATACGCTACCCTACAGGGGTTCACAGCATATAAGCTCCACATACACTCCTACCCAGCCATTTTCTGAAGATGCCAGCCACAGATGCAGGCGAAACGCCAGAAAGAAACTATTCCAGAACACGGACTCACAGCCCAGAAAAAAACCAAGGAAAATCTATCACTACATTTGGTTGGTGGCATATGGCTTCAATGTTATTAGGGCACTGAGTTGGCTCCGGGTTTTAGCCAAATGTCACAGGAGCTGTTCAAAATCCTGAACTCTATCACCCAAGGGTTTCCATGACCAAGTGGTGATTCGAACCCTGGTCTCCAAGAGTGCTAGTGTAACACTCAAACCACTACACACGCTAGTGTAGTGGTTTGAATGACCTAGATTTGAGTGATATATTGCCATCATAATTTGAACGAAATAGTGTTATAAGAAGTCAGAGTTGGCTTTATGCCACAAAATAACTTCATTGTTGCTGTTGTTATGTGCCTTTGTTTCTGACTCATGGTGATCCTAAGGGAACCCCATCATGGAGTTTTCTTGGCCAGATTTATTTAGAGGGGGGTTGTCACTATTGCCTTGAGGCTGAGAGAGTGTGACTTGACCAAGATCACCCACTGGGTTTCCATGGCTGGGGGTTGGATTCGAACCCTAGAGTCTCCTGGAGTCCTAATACCATGCTGATGTAATTCAGGTTGAGTTTCCCTTATCCAAAATGCTTGGGACCAGACGTCTTTTGGATTTTGGAATATTTCAGATTTTGGAATACTTGCATATAGTTGTCCCTTCATATTTGCTGGGGTTTGTTTCCAGGACCCCCGCGGATACCAAAATCTGTGAATACTCAAGTCCCACTATATGTAATGGCATAGCAAAATGGTGTCCCTTATATAAGATGGCAAAATCAAGGTTTCCTTTTTGGATTATTATTTTTTAAATAATATTTTCAAGCCGTCAGTACTTAAATTCGTGGATGCCAAATCCATGGATATGGAGGGACTACTGTATACATAACTTGGAGATGGGACACAGATCTAGACACGAAGTGTATTTTTTATACACAATATTTTTAATAAATTTGTGCATGAAACAAAGTTTGTGTGCATTGAACCACCAGAAAGCAAAGGTGTCACTATCTCAGCCACCCATGTGGACAGTTTTGGATTTTGGAATATTTTGCATTTTGGAATTTCAGGTAAGGGATATTTGGGATACTCAACCTGTGGTTTGTGTGATATACATTTGACTGACAGAGGGCCATTATAAGTCGTAGTGCACTTGACAGCACATAACAACAAAAAGAAAAGTGACAGAGAGCCCTCTTTGCATGCAGAATATCCTAGGTTTTGGCCCTGCTGTTATGCCTTCAGGAATAGGTAGGTAGGAGGTTTATGTGACATCGTGGTGTAGTGGTTTGAGTGTTGTACTACAACTCTAGAGACCAGGGTTTGAATTCCCGCTTGGCCATGAAAACCGACTGGGTGACTTTTGGCAAGTCATACTCTCAGCCTCAGAGGAAGGCAAAAAGGCAAACCCCCTCTGAAGAAATCCTGCTAAGAAAATACAGTGATAGGGTTGCCATAAATCAGAAATGACTTGAAGGCACACAACAACAGGTACGTGCGTTCTGTCCCTATCTATGGTGTTTGAGAGCAGCTGCCTGCTAGCGCTTGCTGCAATGGAGCAGATAATCAGGCTGACCTGGAGTAAAGTAACATGTTTCTCTAGTGCCATGGCTAAAATTTGTTTACGTTTCCACAGTCTTTGAGGCATCTTGGACATCTTCACAATACTTCTCTTGCATTCAAGTGGTTTCCAAATCTTGCCCCATGTCTCACCTCTTCTGTAGTGGTCCCATGATGCAAATAAGGTTCAACCTGTTTAGCTAAATCTGTTTTCCCTTTTGGATTTACTTAAAGTTGAACAACACAATCTTTAGACATTTGTTCTTGCTGGGTGGCTGGTGTAGGAGAAGGCAAGCACCTATAGAGGATGAGAATTTACCCGCTTTGCTTCAAGTGACATTGTGTGTATCTCAGCCTAGTGAAAATAATTCTCAGCAGCTTTTAGTGGGTTCCTCCCTTCCGGCCCCAGAAGATTTGCACCCACCTGTTAACTCTTGTCTTAGGGTACAAGCCCACAAAAATCAGAGTGATCCGCAATAAGACAATTCGCAGCAGCTGCAGCTTGTCTTAATGGTCTTACAGCCCCCACAAACTTCCCATGTCCTCTAGCCAAAATGGTGGCCGTGAATGAGTTGCTTGCATTTTTAAATGTCAACACCAAACTTTTAAAATAAAATACCCTAATTCCATGGTGCATATAAACAATATTTCGCCTTTACACAAAAAAGGGGGGAAAACAGAAAAAAACAACCCCCTGTTTTCTTGCCTTACTGATTGTTCGCTAATGTGAAAATCCAACATGGCGGAAGCAGGCACTTGCCCTGTTAGCAAGCCCCCCCCCCCGTGTTTATTCAGCCAATCAGCTTACGCTTCCTCTCCTGTGGGAGAATTTCATTTTGTTAGCTTTGGCCCAGCTCTCCAGTCTATCCAGGTCATTCTGAATTTTGATCCTGTCCTCTAGGGTATTAGCTACTCCTCCTAATTTTGTGTCATCTGCAAATTTGATAAGTATGCCCCTAATTCCCTCATCCAAGTCATTGATAAAGATGTTGAATAGCACTGGGCCCAGGACAGAACCCTGTGGCACCCCACTGGTCACATCACATTTCAAAAGTCCCAGGCAGGTGAAGAAGGTTTCCCTGCCTCCCAGTAATGGGACTCTTTAGGGTTGGAGTACTAAACAATATCAGTATATGTGGTAGCTTTACCTAATGAGAAAACCAAACCAAAATAGAGAGAGAGGTCTCTGCCCGAAGGCACTTGCAATCTACATTGCAACAAAAAGGGATGGGCAAAGGGAGTAGCCTAAGAGGGAAGATGAATAGGGGCCAATTAAATTCCATGTACTTTTTTCATTTCATAGAATCACAGCTTTGGAGGGGATGAGTCATCCAATCCATCCAATCCAACCCCCTACCATGCAGAAACACAAAAATAAAGCACTCCAGACAGTCGGCCATCCAGCCTCTGTTGAAAGACCTCCAAAGGAGACTCCTGAGGCAGCCCATTCCACTGTCAAATAATTCTTATAGTTCTTATAGCACTAGTTCACTCCATGCATCTGAGGCAGTAGACCAAGTCTGCAAAAGCTTGTGCTACAACTTCTTTCTCTCAGTCTCAAAGCTGCTACAAGATCTCTTTGCATACTGATATTCCAGACAACACAGCTAAGTCTTAAGAGTACTTATAGTATAGAAGTTCCTGTAATGTTTAGGTGGAATCTCTAACATTAGGAAGAATTTTTCCACTGGGATGAGGATGGAGAGGTGAAGCCAAAGGCTTCAAGGGAAAGGGAATGCTTGCTTGGAACGAAATCCAATGAGAAATTGGTAGGAATTGTTTAGATCAGGGCTGGGCAGAAGGTATATCTTTGGGAGAAATATGTAACAATATGAACAGCAAAATGGCCTTTTCTTCTCAAATGGTTTCAACTGCATTTTTGTACACAGTTTTTCCTAACTACACATTTTAGCAAACACTTAGTGCATGCATTTTGGGTTTTTTTTGAAAACACTTTCCTTAATGTAAGCATCATGTGTGTGTGTGTGCACCTTTCCCCTGAAGTATGCATTTTTGCACTCATCCCCTTATCGGAGGATTGCATTGCCAAATTTGGAAGAGTGCAAAAATCAAAGAATCATAGAATCATGGAGTTGGAAGAGACCCCAAGGGCCATCTAGTGCAACCCCCTGCCATGCAGAAATACACAATCAGAGCATTCCCGACAGATGGCCGTCCAGCCTCTGTTTAAAAAAACTCCAAAGAATAAGTTGTAGCATAAACTTTCGTAGATTTGGTTTACTTCCTCATATGCATGGACTTGCATTCTGTGCTGGACGGGGTTATGCTCCCCCTGAAATCTCAGGTTCGTAGCTTGGGCATACTCATGGACTCAACCCTGAGCCTGGAAGCCCAGGTTTTGGCAGTGGTCAGGAGTGAATCTGCGCTCAACGTGGGGCTGCCTTTGGACGCTGTTTGGAAACTTCAGCAGGTCTAAAACACTGCAGCTAGACTGTTGACTGGGGCTGGTTATAGGAGCATATACAGTAACTCCCTGGCTGGAGCTTCACTGGATACCGGTCCATTTTTGGTAGAATTCAAAGTGCCTATACAGCTTAGGTCCAGCCTATCTGAAAGATCCTAACTCCCTATATACACCTATCCGCGTTTAGGATCTTCAGGGAAGGGCTTTTTCTCAGTCCACTCACCTTTACAGATACAGCAGGTGAAGACCCAGAAGAAAGTCTTCTTAGTGACTATTCCCAGGCTATGGAACTCCCTCCCAAAGGCGGCTTGGTTGACCCCCTCCCTGTTCTCCTTTGGTCAGAAGGCCAAGACCTTTCCATTTAAACAGGCTTTCAATTTTTAACTGGTTGGGATAGTGCAATGGGTGGACTTCAATGCATTTTCAGTTGTCTTAAACTTAATGTTTTTATTAAGTGGTTTATGTCTAATGCTTTTTTAATTTTTGTATTTCAGAACATTTTTAGCTGTACTGTATTGTTTTAATGTAGGGTAGGAGCCAACTTGGGTCAAGGATGTTCCCATTCTGGCTCAAGCATCAGTCAGGAAGTGCAAATTAGGTTGATGCATAGTTAAATGTGAGCCAAACAAATGCCACCCACTGCCAGTCCGTAAACAACCTGTAAACTGATTTCTTGTGTAGCAACTGAAGCTGCCCCCTGGGTGAGTCCTTCTTTCAGTTGCTTCATACTACAGTAATTGGGCTTCTGGTTGACTCTGCTGTAGTGATTATTGCCTTCTAGTTAAAATCCTCTTCTTGTTCTCCTCCCAACAGTTGGCTTTCAATATATATATTTTTTCCTTTTGGGCCCCCAAGGTGAATTTGACATTCCTTCTCCGCCAAGAATTGCATTACGCCTTGCAATCAGCCTGAGTAACTGAAATAATAATTAGTCTGAACATTTTGTTCTATTTTTAGGCTGTGTTACTCAGCTCTTTCGCTCCCATTGCTTTGTATTTGCCAGCTGAACGTTCCTGTTCAGTAAGGCAAGTGCAGTGGCTGAGGATGCAAGCAAGGAAATCTTCGCTCTCACCTGGGCCATGATCTATCTAGCTTCTAATAAGTCTGCTGTCTGACTTGGATGCTGTTCATTGTTTTAAATTAAGGTCCTTAGTCACACACTGTGTAGTCAGTTCTTAATGGTTTGTTGTTACTTGCCATCCCGTTAGCTTCAACTTATGATAACCCTATGAATGTGAGCCAGCATGGTATATGGCTTGAGTGTTGGACTGAGACTATGGAAGCCCAGGGTTCGAATCTCTGCTCAGCCATGGAAACCCACTGGGTCACCTTGGGCAAGTCACACTCTCTCAACCTCAGGGGAAGGCAATAGTGGCAACCCCCTCTAAACAAATCAGGCCAAGAAAACTCCATGATAGGGTTGCCTTAGGATCACAGTGAGTCAGAAACAAAGGCACATAACAACAACAGTGAAGTTGTTATGTGTCATCAAGCCAGCTTTGACTTCTGATGACCCTCTGGCATTCAAATTATGATGGTATTATATCACTCAAATCTATGTCATTCAAACCAGCATGTGTAGTTTTTTGAGTGTTAGACTAGGACTCCAGGAGACCAGGGTTCAAATCCCAACTTGGCCATGGAAACCCATAGGTGGCAGAGTTCAGCAAACTACCTCTGAATAAATCTTGTCAAGAAAACCCTGTGATAGGACGCTGTAACTTGGAGTTGACTTGAAGGCACGTAACTACAAATGAATGCAAGATCTGCAGGAGTCCCATCATCTGTGTATTGAATATCATTCAGTTTATAGCAGGGGTTGGTATCTGTGTTGGGCATGAGACCCAGTTTCTACCCCTGTGGATTCTAAGTGGACTTGGACTGTACTGCCACCAAATCACCTGGGAAATAGACACAGGAGCTATTAGAAGTCTTACCAGTTTTGCATCACTGCCTTTCAAATAGCCAAGATGTCTGTGCCAGCACCAACAGTTGGTGTTTATGGCCAGAATTAATATCATAGCTGTGGGTTTCAGCATACAGTTTTGCTCTGATCCCAATCCATGCATATACATATACCTGAAGCTCCAAGATTGTACTCCATCCATTTGAGGAACTGTAATCCTCAAATGTTCATGCTAAAATGAACCCATTAGCCTTACAGGTACCATAAGATTCTTTGTTGTTTGGATAGGGGGAAAAAAAAAACAGCTTGGATCTCATCCTGGGAGAAAGTGGGACATAAATTCAATAAATTAAATTAAACAATTGACTGTATGTGCCTTCAAGTCATCTGACAACTCATGGCAACCCCGTGAACTTCATAGGGTTTTCTTAAACGTGCTGTTACCAGTTTTTGTTCCAACTTGAGTTCAAAATGCTGGATTTAGCTTTTAAAGCCCTACATGACCTGGGAGTGAAGTCTCTCAAGAACTACTTCTGCATAACCCCATCATTCAGCCAGCATGGGTCACGGATTATAGGATTTATTCCTTTATTTTATTAAAATAGTTACATCCTAACTTCTATCCAAGGGTCACAGGGTGGTAACAGTAAATCAATTTGGAACAGTTTGAAACAAGAGCAATAATTTTAAGAGACTAAAAATATATTGACCCACGTAACACTTAAGACAATTTAAAACCAGTTGAAACAAGCTAAAATAATTTAAAACTGTTACACATAGGCATCACAGTTCAAGAAGGATATTGACAAACTAGAATGTGTCCAGAGGAGGGTGACCAAAATGATCAGAGGTCTGGACACCAAGCCTTATGAGGAATGACTTAGGGCGATTGGTATGTTTAGCATGGAGAAGAAGGTGACATGATAGCTGTCTTAAAATATCTGAAGGGATGTCATGTAGAATATGGAGCCTTTTTCTTTTCTGCTGCTCCAGAGACTAGAACATGAACCAATGGATTCAAATGACAACTGAATAGATTCCACATAAACAAAAATTGAATTTTTAACTATAAGAATGGTTCAATAGTGGAACAGACTGACTCGGAGGGTAGTGGGTTCTCCGTCTTCTGAGGTCTTTAAACAGAGGGTGCATGGGCATCTCACAGGAGTGCTTTAGTTCTGTATTCCCACATGATAGGGGTTGGACTAGATGGCCCTTGTGTTCCCTTCTAACTCTAAGATGCTATGAAGTCAGTTAGGCCCCAAAAGCTTTAATAAAAAGCCGTATTTTGACTTGGTGCTAGAATGATGCCAGCGTTGGCACCAATTTGGCCTAAGGAGAAGGTATTCCATAACCAGGGTGCCACAGGAGCGAAGGCCCTCTCTCCGGCCTCCCACAGTCTATTGCCCCCACTGGGGAAAAAAGACAGTGGACAATTTATAGTCCAGTAACTTCTGAGGAGTGAAAGTAGGGAAGGACTGATTATTAAAGGCTGCAGCATTCTTAAATATAATATATTATTGACACTATCTTCTATTCTCTGCTCTTCACTGCATTTTCATGTCAAAATTTCTGTTGCTTCTAAATGCTCCAGTCTCCTCATGTCAGGATGCCTGGAAAAAATGGCTTTGGGTAACATTTTGTGTGTCTGTGTGTGTGTGTGTGTGTGTGTAGTGAGGAAATATGTAGTTGCATTTGCTTCCTTTTTATATAATAATTGATTCGATCACTGCATATACCAATGCCAAATTCCAGAGTGCTGACATGTCAACTGTAAGAATGAAGGAATTTGCTGGGTGCTTATGTAAACTGTTGTGTTTGTTAGCCCAAATGTTTCAGATCTGATCGTATGTGTGTGTGTTCTCCAAATTTTTTTCATGATGAATCTTTAAGAATATGCTACAGCAAATGAGGATTGATAACTGAAGAGGGTTTTCTATGTGCTCAGATGCTAACCAAGGGTCTTGCCTTTAGTTCTGAACACTTTGAGCTTAAGTCTTGAAGTCGGTATAAAAAACATGGTTAGGACGAAGTCCTGGTTATTGTTTGCCATGGTTAAATTAAAATGTAACCCCAAAATGTAGTTAAAGTGAACAAAGGAAGGAATGTATCAAGGCATAGTGGAGTAGTGAAGACTAAACATTCTTGAGAAGCTGCTTCCCTAATACAAAAGCAATTGAGACACTGAGCAGGATGGTCTGGAATAACCCCTCTCCCCACATGCACATTAACAGACACCCCCTCCCACTGTTGCTCATCTGGAAGATGGAGCCAGCTGGTTTTCTGCTACAGAGACTAGCATGTGAACCAATGCATTCAAATTACAAGAAGAGATTCCACCTAAACATTGGGAAGAACCTCTTGACTATAAGAACTGTTTGACAGTGGAATAGACTGCCTGAAAGATGGTGGACTCTCCTCCTTTGGAGATCTTTAAACAGAGATTGGACGGCCAATTGCCAATTCTCAGGAGTGCTTTAGTTGTGTATTCCTGCACGAAAGCCCTTTGACTATATGGCTCTTGTGGGCTTTTCCAACTATATGATTCTATCTTCTGTACCCAGATCCTACACACTTTCTCCTCATCATGCATACAGTCGGACCTCCGACTAGAGAGAGTGCCTCTCTAGGCATTTCCCAGTGTGACTCTATGATATGTGTTCTTATTTTGTGTCCTGTGGATAACAGAAACTGCAAATATTGGTTCCACAGATATGGGGGGGGTCTGACTGTACAGTAGGAGCCCCGTATCCACTGATTCAGTTATCCACAGTTTCAGTTTCAGCACAGCTATCATAGAGTCTTCCTAGAAAATGCATCCTCTCTAGCCATTTTCTAGATCCTCCAAGGCAACTCTGTGGTATTTTAAACCGGAAATCCCATTATTTTCAATGGTGTTTGCTATTATCCACGGATGTTGTTATCCACAGTGGGGCCCGGAACCAATCCTCCGTGGATATGGCAGTCCTACTGTACTATCTAGAGTTGACAGTGTATAATGTCTAGAGTTGACAGAGCGAAAACTGGAGAAGACTCGTGAACGTTTAATGATTGTATAGAAGTGGTCATCAAATAACCATGCAACAATCAACACCTGCTGAAATTCCTGT
The DNA here is from genome assembly GCA_030847615.1 of Gambelia wislizenii. Classification (NCBI taxonomy): domain Eukaryota; kingdom Metazoa; phylum Chordata; class Lepidosauria; order Squamata; family Crotaphytidae; genus Gambelia; species Gambelia wislizenii. Next base: position 492,557,733 of record JAUMIR010000001.1, on the reverse strand, counting down.
TTCTACACAACAATTAAACGTATAGGAGCCCTTTCCAGTTTTCACTCTGGGAACCCTCATACTGTCATTTCTGCCCACCATATATTACAGGTCTCCCTTATCCAAAATGCTTGGGGCCAGAGATATTTTGGCTTTTCGAATATTTCAGATTTTCGAATACTTGCATCTACATAATGAGATATTTTCAACACGGGACCCAAGTCTAAACATGAAATTCAATTATAAATTTATAAATTTCTTATATAACTTATACACATAGCCTGAAGGTAATTTTATGCACCATATTTTTATTAATCTTGTGCATGAAACAAAGTTTGTGTACACTGAACCATCAGAAAGCAAAGGTATCACTATCTCAGCCACTCATGTGAACAATTTTGGATTTTGGAATATTTTGGATTTCGGAATTCTGGATAAGGGAGACTCAACATATATAAAATGCCCCCCCTCCTCTGAGCTTTGTGTAGTTGTCACTTTTTTAAAAAGCTGTTTTTTCAGGCTTGCAAGTTGAGTCTTTGTACCATACCAGAATTATGAAGGATCTGTCTCTCAGCTAGGCCAGCAAACTTATTAGCCGGTTGCAGGTTGTGCAAAGAACGGAAGGACGAGCTTGAAGGACGGCTCTGGGCTGGAGCTGCTGAAAGTCTCCACTGTGTGCCAGTAACAGGTGGCGTGCAGTAGTGTGCCAGGCTGCAATTTCCCGTGAAGCAAATGTTGAATGAATGCAACATTTTCAGATTGGGTGGGGGTGGGTTGGAAGCATAAAGCCTTGGATTAGTAGAGTATTTTGACAGGCAGCTTCCTTCCTTCCTCCTCTTTCTCCCCCCTTTCCTCCCATATTCTCCCCAATTTCCTTGAGGGACAGTGGAGGGGGGGGGCCATACCGAGGGTGATCTGCCTGGAGGATGTTGCCCAGCAGCTGAAGGATGCCGCATTCTGTGTGGAATTGAGGGATTTGATCAGAGAGACTATTGTTTAGCTCTCCTTCCCCTCTGTGTGTCTGATTTGGTTTGGAAACGCGATTAACCTTTTCTCTGCTGCTTCCAAAGTAGAGTTAGGGCTAGTCTAAATGGCAAATATAATCCTCATCAAATTTGAGGAGAATGTGATTTGTCGTAATGGGATCCCACATCAATTTGCCATATTTGGAAGGTGGGGGCACAAACACAAAATACTCTGCAGGAAATGCCTTTCCCCATATTTTTTAAAAAGCGCCATGGGGAATGCGCATTCCTGCTCATTGGGACAACCAATTTGCTTTGCTGCACATTCCCAATAAGAGCGGAAGTGGAAAGCTGATTAGTTAGATGTGCACAGGGGGCGGAGCTTGCTAACAAGGCAAGCGCCTGGAACCGCCATGTTGGATTCTCGCCATAATTATCATGCACTGAGTCGATGAAACAGCCTTTTTTTTTTCTTTTTATTTAAGTGGAATATCACACTTCCACACCTTAGATGTGCTTTTTTTTTTTTTTTTAAAAGTATTGTTCAGCAGTAGCAACTGATGACAATAAAAATGTGAGTAATTCACTTCTTATGCCCTCCATCTTGATTTGCAGGCATGCCTGTTTGAACAACAAATGTGTATGGTTTCGCATACCTGCGATCTTGCTAAAAAACAAACAAACCATTGAGACAAATGAAAGCTGCTGCGAATTGGCGTTGGTGTGCATTAATCCACATTCCCCCCCCCTCATGTAGACAAGCCCTTAAATGGCAAATCTCCACTGAATAAATCTTGCCAAGAAAACTCTATGAAAGCCAGCACGGTGTAATGGTTTCAGTGTTGGACTACAGACTCTGGGAGACCAGGGTTCAAAACCCCACTTGGCCATGGAAACCTACTAAGTGATCTTGGGCAAGTCACACTCTCTCAGCCTTAGAGGAAAGCAAACCTCTGAAGACATCTTGTCAAGAAAACCCTAGGGGCTTGTCTACACGATGGGGTGGTGGTGGATGTGGATTGATGCACACTAATGCCAATTCGCAGCAGCTTCTATTTGTCTTAACATTTTTTTGGCAGGATCACAGGCATGGAAAGCTATCCGCTTTTGCTGTTCCAACGGGCATGACTGCGAATCAAGATGGCGGGCACAAGTGAATTACTCCCGTTTTTATTGTCACCTGTCGCTGCCACTAAACAGTATTTTTTAAAAAACATATGTAAGGTGTGAAATGCAATATAAATAGAAAAAAGGCTGTTTCATTGCCTCAGCACATGATTGCTACCACAAAAATCCAACATAGCGGTTCTGGGTGCTTGCCTTGTTAGCAAGCTCCACCCCTTGCATACAACCGACCAATAAGCTTTCCACTTCTTCTTTTATCGGCTGTTCCAATGAACAGGAATGTGCATTTCCTTTGGAGCTTTTTGTGGGAAATGTAGCATTCTTCATGCACCCCCACTTAGTAAGTTTAGGGAAACCCCTTGCATGCTTAAGTTCCTACCCCCTTTCTCCTCAAACCATCCTAGCCATTTGTACCTATGGGGTGACCATTGAGTCATACATCACATGACCTCATGATTTAAATACTTTATTATTCTTTGTTCTCTTCTTGGGGAGAGAAGTCTCAAGCATGAGGTTCTCCATTCTCTTCTTTCCCTTTCCTACCATGCACCTCATCTACAATCATGAAGAGGAGAGTTAAAACTCTCATATATTCACCTTTTCTGCAAAATAAGGAAATATAGATGCTACTGCTGTAATACTTAGAAAAACCTGATTTGTTTTATCCTATCTTAATGTGAAAACTCCCAGGATTGGGTGAGTTTCACTACCCTGAAAATCCTTTTAGTTAATTAAGGACCTAGCCTTGCTTTGAGTATGTAGATTGCAAACCTGTTAGTACAGTAAATGGTTTTTGATATGCATTTTTAAACAAATGGCTTTTGTCTTTATTTTAGTTTTTTGAGTGGCTTTAATGACTTGGTGATTCAGAGTATTTACAAATGCTAATTGAGTCTGGTCCACTTTGTGCCTTCGCTTAACTCCACTTTACAAGAAACTTTTCTCAAGAAGATATTCCCAAAGGGCTTGCTCCCTGGGATCTTTAATAAATGTTTAATTTTTATGCTCATACACCTCTACTACACTTTTTTTTTTTTAAGTGTGAAGTTTTTGGTGGTTTTGGCCCCTCTCCTTCCAAATATGGCAGATTGATCCAGGATCTCATTAAGACAAATTGTATTCTCCTTGAATTCTATGAGGAGTATGTTTGCCATATAGACAACCCCTATGAAATGTCTTCATAACTGCAAGTGGACTTAAAAGTGCATACTAATAAAGTCTGTAAAATGAGGCCTGGGTTGTAGTTACAAGCCTAGTACTTTGGAGTTTTGAGGTCTGACTTGTAGGTTGAAGCCAGGTCTTGTGTAATGAGCATCTGTGGTGTGGTGGTTTGAGCCTTTGATAGGATTCTGGGTGACCAGGATTTGAATCCCTACTCCGCCATAGAAACCCACTAGATGACCTTGGGTAAATCACTCTCCTAGCCAAAGAGGGAGGCAAAGGCAAAATCCCCTCTGAACAAATCTTGCTAAGAAAACCCTGTGATAGGGTTGCCATAAATCAGAGTTGACCTGAAGGCACAGAACAATTACAGTTCTGCTTTTGTAATCTTTTAAAAGAAATGCTCTCCATTGAAATGCAACTCAGAATTTAATTCAAGAAAGCTTAAACAGAAAGCTTTAACCAGGTTCTTGTTAATTAGGATTAAGAACACATATTCCTGTAGAAAGGTGTGGGTTTTGTTTTTGGTTGTTTTGCCTACAGCTCCCTGTATTTGATGATGGATTCTGGGAGTTATATTCCCCCTAAACTGTTTCCAAGTTCAGGTGAAGCATAATCCTCTAAAGCATCATGAAGTCCTTCAGATGTTGTTGGACTGAAAGTCCCAGCGTCTCTAACCAGCATGGGTAATGGTGAGGAATGATGAGACTTGTGTTGTTGTTATTGGCTAGGACTCAAGGTGGCTTGCAAATTAAAATTAAAATGATTACAACATTTTAGCCACTGACAAGGCCCTATCAACTGTTCCTACCAACTGTGCTTGTGAAGGTTGTTCTGAGGGCCCAGGTCAGCTGATACAGGGAGATACACAGTTTGTCAGATAGCCTGGACCATAGCCTTTTAGGGTTTTAGATGTGATAACCATCCTTCAAATTGTGCCCAGAAATAAAACCAGCAGCCATTGCTATAGCATTGGAGTGGGGTGGGGGTGTTGTATGATCCCTGTAACCAGCTCTAGTTAAACACTGGGTGCCTTTTTTTGGACCAGCTGAAGTTTCAGAACACTTGAGTTGCAAAAGCTCTCCTTAACTTTCAGGGTACAAGCCTCACTCATCTTTGTTACCTGTGTTCCTAGTAAATGTAGATATACAGTGAGGGGTTTGGACTTGGGACCTATATGCAAAGCATGGGGAGAACCCTCCTGAGGGCAGGGTACAAACCTGGCACGGAAATGAACCAACTTTAGTTGACATTCCTCCTCTTTGCTCCAGTTTGCAGTCTCTTCTGTAAAAGGTAGATTAGCTGGAGATCAGTTTTGAATCAAAATGTGTGCGGGCACATCTTCAAGCTAAGTGTCAACATATGGTGGTCCCATGAAATTCATAGAGTTTTCTTAGGCCGGGAATACTCAGAGTTAGTGTTGCTAGTTTCTACCTCTGAAATATTGCCTACAGCACTTGGTATTTGTTGGCAGTCTCCTATCCAAGTATTAACCAGGGCTGACCCTGCTTAGCTTCCAAGACCAGAAAGAATCTGATGCCATTAGTGTATGTTAGGCTCTTAGCTAAAACAAAATACCTGACTCTCATTTGTTATGATTACAAACATGTTGTTTCTATAGAAGGATATTTCTAGAACAGTGATGGGCAACCTGTTGAGCTTGGTGTGTCAAACTTCGCCAAAAAATTGAGCATAACTCAGGTGATGTGTCACTTTGAGGAAAAAACATTATCTCTGCCTGCAGAAGTGAGGGCAAAGATCCCGGTTTAACTGGACTTCTGTTGTTTTGGCCTACAGACCTCCAGCACAGAGTGTCTAATAGGGGAGGATGAAACATTTGTGACTACAGATGTCCCTCCACACTCGTGGGTTTCACATTCACAATTCCGCATATTCGCGGATTCCCGCTTTGGAGAGGGTGGGAGGGTGGAGGAAAGTGGCGACCGGGGCTTCGAAGCCCCAATTGGCACTTTAGGGAGGCAGGGGTGGTGGTGGAGGAAAGTGCTGACTGGGGCTTCGAAGCCCCGATCACCACTTTAGGGAGGGTGGAGGAAAGTGGCGACCGGGGCTTTGGAAGCCCCGATCGCCACTTTAGGGAGGGTGGGGGGGTGGAGGAAAGTGGCGACCTGGGCTTTGGAAGCCCCGATCGCCACTTTAGGGAGGGTGGGGGGGTGGAGGAAAGTGGCGACCGGGGCTTTGGAAGCCCCGATCGCCACTTTAGGGAGGGTGGGGGGGTGGAGGAAAGTGGCGACTGGGGCTTTGGAAGCCCCGATCGCCACTTTAGGGAGGGTGGGAGGGTGGAGGAAAGTGGCGACCGGGGCTTTGGAAGCCCCGATCGCCACTTTAGGGAGGGTGGGAGGGTGGAGGAAAGTGGCAACCGGGGCTTTGGAAGCCCCGATCGCCACTTTAGGGAGGGTGGGGGGGTGGAGGAAAGTGGCGACCGGGGCTTTGGAAGCCCCGATCGCCACTTTAGGGAGGGTGGGAGGGTGGAGGAAAGTGGCGACCGGGGCTTTGGAAGCCCCGATCGCCACTTTAGGGAGGGTGGGAGGGTGGAGGGAAGTGGCAACCGGGGCTTTGGAAGCCCCGATCGCCACTTTAGGGAGGGTGGGAGGGGGAAGGAAAGTGGCGACCGGGGCTTTGAAGCCCCGATCGCCACTTTAGGGAGGGTGGGGGGGTGGAGGAAAGTGGTGACCGGGGCTTTGAAGCCCAATCGCCACTTTAGGGAGGGTGGTGAGGTTGCGGTTGGGGGGGGGAGGCCTATGGCCGCGTGTCATCAGAAATGGCTAAGTGTGTCAGTGCTGACACGCGTGTCATAGGTTCGCCATCACTGTTCTAGAACTTGGGTCCCGTCTACACGATTTATATAATACGTACGGCGTGCGGAAGTTCGTGTTTCGGTACAAACGGCCGTTTGGATGCACACGAATGCAAAAGTGGGGGGCTGGTTTTCCACCCTGAAATACGCACACGTGGTGTTCGGGAGGGAAAGTGGATCGCGAAGAGAAATCTGTATGCCGTTCAGATGGCTGACGGGTCTGTACGGTCTGTTCGCCCACATACGAACAGGCAGGGTAATCTGATTGGCTGGCCGAGTAGAGGGGGCGGGGCTAGCATGGAGGGGAATTGGGAGCGGCCGCCATGTTGGTTTCCCGGCTAGCGAGCATCCGGTAAGTCCGTGAATTTATATGTTTATTTATTTTTATTTTATATTGTAAATAGGGAAAACCGACTGTCCGCAAACCAGGAACCTTTAAAAAAAAAAAAAGCGGCGGGAGATTTAAAACTGCCGCTTGGCTTTCTCGCTCCAGCCAGCTTCGGGAAGAGGGAGTCGTATGGAGTTTAGGGGGGTTAAAAATCGTATAGCTGGTTCGTATGCATACGAACGGCAGGCTGTTCGTATTTTTTGCCCCCCATACGGATTTTTTTATGATCATATAGCCGCACCCTTGGAAAGGTTACTTTCTTTGGACTATAACTCAGAAGCCCCCAGACAACTTAGCCACTGGCCCAACTACCTGGGGGATACTGTGAATTGAGGCCCAACTACACCTTTTGTGCATTTGAGCAAAACTTTTGCCAACTTAGGATCTGAAGATTCATTCCTAAACACACTTGGAAGGAAGGAAGGAAGGAAGGAAGGAAGGAAGGCCCACTGAATACAGTGGAATTTACGTCTGAGTACACATGAAAGCTGAACAGTGAAGGAAGTTGCCAGTGGGGGAAAAATAAACTACAGTTGTCCCTTCACATTCGCTGGGGTTTGATTCCATGACCCCACCCCCCGTGGATGCTTTTAGTTGACATTGTAGCATTTTAATTGTTGGAAGCCGCCCCAATTGTTTTTAGCAGAGGGGTGGGGGATAAATAAATATTACTATTATTATTATTAATATACCAAAATCCATGAATACTCAAGTCCCATTATATGCAATGGCATAGCAAAATGGTCTCCCATATCTCTCTGGCTTTTCTTCGCAAACGAAGATTCAGGAAGGACTCATCCCGCGCCTTCTGCAAGCGCGCTGATGACTAAAAAGGCCAATCCGAGATAAACAAGTCCGGTTGCAAAAAGCGCAGCAGAAGGACTCCTTGGGTGATGTTTTTGGGTTGTGATTCTTTCTGCATTGTCGTTTCTCTTCAAGACTTGTTCGTCGTGAGTTCTCAAATAAGGCTGCAGCATTGTGGATATTGCGTCTCCATGCCTCCTGATGTGAGGCCAGGGCGGACCACCGTTGGTGATCAATTTGGCCAAGCCTGAGATGTTGTTTCAGGGAGTCTTTGTATCGCTTTTTTGGAGCGCCCCTCTTACGCTGACCCGTGGCGAGTTCACCGTAGAGTAGTATTTTTGGGAGGCGATGGTCCTCCATCCTAGAAACGTGACCTGCCCAGCGCAGCTGTGTTCTCAATATCATGGCCTCAATGCTGGTGATCCCTGCTTGTTCAAGGACAGCAACATTCGTCACATAGTCAGTCCAGTGTATATTTAGGATTGTGCGTAGACAGCGCTGATGAAAGCGCTCGAGGAGTCGTAGGTGGTGGCGATAGGTGACCCATGTTTCAGATCCATAAAGGAGGATAGACAGTACGATGGCTCTATACACACTGATTTTTGTGCTTTGCCTCAGGTGTTTATTGCTCCAGACTCTTTTGTGAAGTCTTCCAAATGCACTATATGCCTTTGCTAATCTGTGATCGATCTCTTTGTCAATCTTGGCATCTGAGGAGATGATGCTTCCCAGGTAGGTGAACTGCTGAACGGACTTGAGCACTGATTTGCCGACGGGAATGTGGGGATGGTGGTGTTCGTCCTGTGGTGCAGGCTGGTAAAGAACTTCTGTTTTCTTCAGGTTGACTTCTAGCCCAAACAGCTCTGCAGCTGTTGCAAAGCAGGACGTTAGGCGCTGCAGAGCTGCTTCTGTGTGGGCAACAAGGGCAGCATCATCGGCGAAGAGCAGCTCACAGACTAGATAGTTTAGAGTCTTAGTGTGAGCCCTCAGACGGCTTAAGTTAAACAAGCTACCATCAGTACGGTAGCGTATATAGATGCCGTCGTCTTCTTCAAGCTCTGCCATAGCCCTTTGGAGCATCGTGCTAAAGAAGATTGTAAATAAAGTTGGTGCAAGAACACAACCTTGCTTCACTCCATTAGTTATTAGAAAGGGCTCTGAAAGACTTGACCACGCTGGCCCTCGTGTAGCAAGATAATCATTTTAAGGAATTTGGGGGGACATCCTAGTTTTTCCAGGATCTGCCACAGACCTTTTCTACTTACAGTGTCAAAGGCTTTGGTGAGGTCGACAAATGTTACATAGAGACCCTTGTTCTGCTCCCTACATTTTTCTTGCAGTTGCCTAAGGGCAAATACCATGTCTGTAGTACTCCTATTGGCTCTGAAGCCACATTGGCTTTCAGGGAGAAGTTCTTCTGCAATAGCAGGAACTAATCTGTTCAGGAGTATCCTTGCAAGGATTTTTCCAGCAATAGAGAGCAGTGTTATGCCTCGATAGTTTGAGCAGTCGGATTTTGCTCCTTTTTTCTTGTACAGGGTGATGATGACTGCATCTCGGAGGTCTGATGGCAGTTCCCCTTTTTCCCAGCAATTCACAAGGAATTCGTGGAATTTTTCGTGGAGTGCATGACCTCTGTGTTTCCAAGCTTCAGGTGGGATTCCATCAATCCCAGCTGCCTTGCCGTTTTTCATCTGCTGTATGGCCGTAAGGGTCTCTTCCAAAGTGGGAGCTATGTCCAATTCATTTCTCATTGGTTTTTGTATCATATGTTGGATAGCTGAGCCTTGGACTACTTGGTTGGTGCTAAAGAGACTTTGAAAATGTTCAGCCCAACGCGTTGTGATTCTTTCTGCATTGTCATTTCTCTTCAAGACTTGTTTGGCGTGAGTTCTCAAATAAGGCTGTAGCATTGTGGATAGGGCGTCGCCATGCCTCCCGATGTGAGGCCAGGGCGGACCATTGTTAATGATCAATTTGACTGAGCCTGAGATGTTGCTTCAGGGAGTCCTTGTATTGCTTTTTTGGAGTGCCCCCCTTATGCTGACCCATGGCGAGTTCACCTTAGAGTACTATTTTTGGTACAAAAAAGCAATACAAGGACTCCCTGGAACAACATCTCAGGCTCGGCCAAATTGATCACCAACAATGGTTCGCCCTGGTCTCACATCGGGAGGCATGGAGACCCTCTATCCACAATGCTGCAGCCTTATTTGAGAACTCACACCAAACAAGTCTTGAAGAGAAACGACAACGCAGAAAAAATCACAACCTGGAAACATCACCCAAGGAGACCTTCTGCTGTGCTTTCTGCAACCGGACTTGTTTATCTCGGATTGGCCTTTTTAGTCATCAGTGCGCTTGCAGAAAGTGTGGGATGAGTCCTTCCTGAATCTTCGTTTGAGAAGAAAAGCCAGAGAGAGAGAGAGAGAGAGAGACTATTTTGGGGAGCTGATGGTCACTACACTGGGAGATACAGTCAGTTTTCAAGCTTTGCTTTGGAATGGGTTGAAAGTTGTTATTCTATCACTTATATTAATGTTATATGCAAGAATTAAAACGTGGGGGAGGACATGGAGAATTGGCCTGCTAAATAAAAATGTGTCTGCACTTTCCTTGGTACACAAAAGAGATCTGTGGAGTGAGCATGCAGATGGTGGGCTGCTGTCCTCCCCCCACCCCTGCACACATTAAAACCCAGCATGTGATGAAAGCATGTGTAAATTGGACATGAATGAACTTCTAAGAGAAGACAATTTGCAACTGATGACTCAGGGGCATTGGCAATCATTTGCAGGGGCTGCCTGTATCTTTTCACTGTGTTACCTTTCCACAGCATTCCACAAGTTATGCTGTAATCTTGAGTTTGCTTTCTAATGGCTGCAATGTATCACAAAACCAAAGGCTCTCTGACCAATTAATTGCAGTTTAAGCTGTGAGGTGCTTTCCCTTTTTTCTTTAAATGCCCTCCTAGTTGCTTCACAAACAACACCCTTCTCCCCAAGGAAACCCCAACAGGCTTTGCAAATGCAAAAGACAGAAATCCTTTTGCACTGACCAGAATAATTAAGATGGTTGATTGATTGATTGATTGATTGGCTAAAGAATCCCTGCTTTTGTTCTTGTTGTTACCCTCAGAACTTTCCCAAGGGCAAACTGTCTTCCCCTTTGGTTGAAGACCTGTGGACTTATGGCAACCCCATGAATTTCATAGGGTTTTCTTAGGCAAGGGATACTCAGAGGTGAATTTGTCATTTCCTTCCTCAGAAATAGTGCCTACAGCACCTGGTGTTCATTGGTGGTCTCCCATCCAAGTACTAATCAGGGCTGACCCTGCTTAGCTTCCAAGATCAGATGGGATCTGATGCCTTTAGGATATTTAGGCTTTTTGGAGCTTTACAATACCTTCCTCATATTCGTTTTATTTATAAATACCGAAGGAGAACATAGTGGAGGCAAAGGTACCCTTGGAACCAAAAAAAGCTACATGATCCCTAGGATGTGTCTCCCAGTTGAGTCTGCCAAGGACTTATCCAAACTGTTTCTCTGCTACCTTCCCTCAGCTGAAAGGAGGCTCATTTTTGAGGCCCAGAGTAGTATCATATTCTGCAAATGGGAGGTTGCCAGCTATCAGGATGAATAGTGTCATTAGCTCCCATTGATGAAATATCAGTCATCCTAGGCTATCAGCAAGCCATCAGCTTAGTACAGGATGGTTTCCAAGCATTTGATGGCACTGGGTTCTTAGCTTTCTCTTTAAACTGTATTGCATTCCATTTGGTAAGGCATATTAGCCCTACGCAAGCATCCCTCCATCTGCTTGTGTGTATGACTAAACTGTTGATGGACATGAAATCCTCACCTCTGAATGTTACTGTGTATACAGCAGCATCCCAGACTCGTGAAAGTCTGTACAGTATAGGGTTCTTTAATTCTGTTTATTTACATGTTTGGTTAGGCACAGTTACAGCGCTTCTATGATCAGGCACATATGCTCCTAACACGGCTGTTCTGAAAACATATTCATATATTCAACGAACAGTTACACAGCGTCATGCAGACCTTTGCTGTCAACATATGAATGTCTCGAAAGTGACCAGACATGCAGCAGTGTTCAGGGCTGGAGTTTGCATGTCCATCCTCAGTTTGGCCTGACATGTAAGCAGCCAAACACCTACATAGGCTATTGTTAGTGGGAAATCTGGACTCTGTTTTTTTTAAGGTGTAACGGGAAAGAGGGATCATACAACTTCTGTGCTCCAATAGCTACCCATCTGTTTCTGGGCACAATTCAGAAGGCTGGTTATGATCTATAAAGCCCAATATGGCTCAGTCTGTTTGACATACTCTAAGCAAGTCTACACTGACAGGAAAATCCAGTTTACCTTCAGGTTACCCTGGTCCACAGTGATCACAGGTTTGTCCACGCAATTGCCATGCACACTGAGGCGAGTTTGGGAGCACTGTCCACACAGTTCTCTTTTTTGAACTCACCCTGATCCGATAAATCACAGTATGCATGGCCATGTGGCTGTGGCTGCTCCATTCCCCCCTCACCCTCCCCATGCATCTAAATTTATTTATGTCCGCATTGCTGCAAGGCGCCAATCGATATGGGTATGCACTTCTCTGAACAACTGCCACATATGCAAAATAAATGGCAATGAAGGAACTGTTACAAAGTGAAATTGAAATAGGGAAAGGTGAGCTGATTGCCTGGCCCCAGGAACCTCCTCCCGAAATCTTCCACCCATCTGCTGAAACTTCTCACTCCGGCCCAATATCGATATCGTTATGGAGTGCTGTCCACATACACAGGCAGACATGTTCTGGAATAGTTTCTTTCTGACATTTCGCCTGCATCTGTGGCTGGCATCTTCAGAGAATGATTGGGTAGGTATGTGTGTGGAGTTTATATTCTGTGAACCCCTGTTGGGGAGAATAAGTAAATTTGTGTAATTGAATGGTTAGTTTCTGGGTATAGAAATGCAAGGCTCGTTAGTGTCTGTTTGGCTAATGGTTGGTTGATGGGCCATTAACTGCTGGGAATCCCCCTGTCCCTGGGTGGAATTCTTTTGTAAGTGTTGAGTTTTGATTCTATTGTATTTCAAAACTGGGAGCCAGATTTTGTTTACTTTTAAGGTTTCTTCTTTCCTGTTGAAGTTGTCCAGGTGTTTGTGGATTTCAATAGCTTCTCTGTGCATTCTGACATGATAGTTGTTGGCCTGGTCTAGAATTTCTGTGTTTTCAAATAGCATTTTGTGTCCAGGTTGGTTTATAACATGTTCTGCTACTGCTGATTTTTCTGGCTGGCCCAGTCTGCAGTGTCTCTCATGTTCCTTGATTCGTGTTTGCACACTGCGTTTAGTGGTCCCTATGTAAACTTGTCCACAGCTGCATGGTATGCGGTAAACTCCTGCAGCTGTGAGAGGGTCTCTTTTGTCCTTTGCTGAGCGTAGCATTTCTTGGATTTTCTTTGTTGGTCTGTAGATTGTTTGGAGGTTGTGTTTCCTCATCAGTTTCCCTATTCTGTCTGTGACTCCTTTGATGTATGGTAAAAATACCTTCCCTTTGGGTGGCTGTTTTTCTTCTTCATCCCTGTGGTTTTTTTCTGGGTCTGGCTGCTCTTGTGATGTCTCATCTGGAGTAACCATTTGCCTGTAGCGCCCAATTTAGGTGCCTCAGTTCGTCCTCCAGGTAGTGGGGTTTGCAGATCCTTTTTGCACGGTCTACCAAAGTTTTTATTGTGCTTCTTTTTTGTCCTGGGTGATGATTGGAGTTCTTGTGTAGATACCTGTCCATGTGTGTGGGTTTTCTGTATATCTTGTGGCCTAACCATTGGTTTGGTTTACGGATGACTAGCATATCCAAGAATGGCAGTGTTCCTTCCTTCTCTTTTTCCATTGTGAATTGGATATTTGGGTGGATGCTGTTCAGGTTGTTCAGGAATGTGACCAAATCTTCTTCTCCGTGGTTCCAAATGGTGAAAGTGTCATCATCCACATATCAGAACCAAGTTGTGGGATTTTTTGGTGCTGTTTCCAGGGCTTGCTTTTCAAAATGTTCCATGTAGAAGTGTGCTATCACTGGGCTCAGGGCGCAGGGTAGAATTTTTCTCTGTTGAATTTCATTCTGTTAGTCATATCCCAATTTTCTAGTTTATCAAGGTCCTTTTGAATTGTGTTGGTATGTTTTAATTTGTTTCTATCTTCCAATATGTTAGCTACTTTAAAAACCACTTCCTTCATGGATGTGTTTCCAATCTTCCAATTGATCTTCCAGAATTGTGTGTGTGTGTTTCCTCTAGAGGCATATCCTTTTATTGTACAAGCTGTTGGGCACTATCCTTGCATTCTGTCTTCTTCTGTTCTAGTGACTGATAGAAATTAAGAGATTTATTTTTCCTCTTTCCATGACTAGATTTGTCCATGTTCAGCCTGGACACCACAGGTTCAGGCAAAGTTAATGTTTGTTAGTGTTTATAAAAATGTTGCTTAGTGCTTAAATTTCTAGGCATATGGTCACCCACCCACCCCATTCAGAGTGTATTCTGGGCTGGATATAATTTGGCCTTGTGTGTTAGTCTGGAAAGAGAGAGGCAGGGAGATTTCTAAAGCATCAAACTTCATTTTCAACCAGCATAATCCATTCCAATTTGCGTAGTTTTGGTTCTGCACCTCTGACAGGTGAACATTACAGATACATAGGGCAGGTGTGGATAGATTTTTGGCTTATTGCTTTCTGGGACTGCAAGTTCCACAATCTCTGTTAAGATACAAAATTGTTTCTCAGGAGTGGGTGGCTGAATGTGGTGTATTAAATTGCTGCTTGTTAAGAAATAATATTCAGGCAAAATGATGCTTTCAGGGGACAAGATCAGTTGCCCACAGCATCCAGTGCCACTGTAGTCTGCTTTGGTCAGACCTCACCTGGAATACTGTGTGCAGTTTTGGCACAACAATTCAAGAAGGATATTGACAACCTGGAATGCGTCCAGTGGAAGGCAACCAAAGTGGTGGGAGGTCTGGAAGCTGTGCCCTATGAGGAGCAGCTTATTGAGCTGAGTACATTTAGCCTGGAATAGAGAAGGTTAAGAATGGACATGATAGCCATGTTTAAATATTTGAAAGGATGTCATATTGAAGAGGGAGCAAGCTTGTTTTCTGCTGCTCCAGAGACTAGGACACCGAGCAGTGGACTCAAACTACAGGAAAAGAGATTCCACCTAAACATTACGAAGAACTTTATGACAGTAAGAGCTGTTTGGCACTGCCTGGGAATGTGGTGGATTCTCCTCCTTTGGAGGTTTTTAAACAGAGGTTGGATGGCCATCTGTCGGGAATGTTTTGATTGTGTATTCTTGCATGGCAGGGGGTTGGCCTAGATGGCCATTGTGGCCTCTTCCAACTCTGTAATTCTATGATCCACCACCTCTACAGCCACTGAAAATGGTTGTATTTGGTCACTGCATTCAATGACTTCAAAAGACTCTGCTTATGTATATATTGCAGCATCCATAAGGACTAGAAACCTGTTTATTCTTCCCTACCCCGCCCCAACACACCTTACCCAGAGCATCTCATTGAGGATGGCCCATATGGTACTTCTAAAACACTGAGAAGGCATTGAGAGGACCTTCTAAGTGGCTACTTCCACCCTCTGGCATTCCCTCCCTACTTTCCTCTTGCCAGCAGGCAAACACCTTTTTGTTCAAGTAGGCTTTTAATGTGTAATTCTAGGATGGAGGACCATCGCCTCCCAAAAATAGTACTCGGTGAACTCGCCACAGGTCAGCGTAAGAAGGGCGTGCCAAAAAAGCGATACAAGGACTCCCTGAAGCAACATCTCAGGCTCAGCCAAATTGATCACCAACAGTGGTCCGCCCTGGCCTCACATCGGGAGGCATGGAGACGCACTATCCACAATGCTGCAGCCTTATTTGAGAACTCACGCCGAACAAGTCTTAAAGAGAAACAACAACGCAGAAAGAATCACAACCCGGAATCATCACCCAAGGAGACCTTCTGCTGTGCTTTCTGCAACCGGACTTGTTTATTTTGGATTGGCCTTTTTAATCATCAGCACGCTTGCAGAAAGCGCGGGATGAGTCCTTCTTGAATCTTCATTTGAGAAGAAAAGCCAGAGAGAGAGAGAGAGAGGCTTGCAAAGAACCTTTTTATGGGGGAGAGGGGTGGGTTTTTTATTTACAACTTCTTTATGTTTTTTAAAAAATGATTTTATGCTGTTTTTAACCTGTAGTTTTAATATTTTGAATTGTATTTAAAATGTTATTACTAGGTCTTAGCCAACTCTTATTTGTGAGCTGCCTTGGATCCCACTCTGGGTGAAAGGAAGCATGTAAATGAAATAAATAAATAAAGGAGGAGGAGGAGGAAGAGGAGGCAAGCTGAAGGAGTATATGGGGTGGGGGGAAGGTTTAGGAAATGGAGAGTTCTGCCTCACCTCAGATAGGAATGAGTCCTCCTTGATAATAAAAATATATATAATACTGATGTTTAACGTTTAAATAATATAGTATAAAAACAGGTTGAGTCCCTTATCTGGAATTCCAAAATCCAAAATATTCCAAAATCCAAAATTGTCCACATGAGTGGCCAAGATAGTGACACCTTTGCTTTCTGATGGTTTGATGTACGCAAACTTGGTTTCATGCACAAAATCATTAAAAAATATTGTGTATAAAATTACCTTCAGGCTATGTGTATAAGGTGTATATGAAACATAAATGAATTTAGTGTTTAGACTTGGGTCCCATTTCCAAGATATCTTACTATGTATATGCAAGAATTCCAAAGTCCAAAATATTCCAAAATTCAAAAGACCTTTGGTCCCAAACATTTCAGATAAGGAAGACTTAACCTGTAATGTATTAGTATTATAAATAATAGGGGCTAATTCCTCAAAAGCACCAGCTCCTGTCTGATCATGGAAGATAAGCAGGGTCAGCTCTGGTTAGTACTTGGATGGGAGACCACCAATAAATACCAGGTGCTATAGGCTTTATTTCAGAGGCAGGACCACCTCTGAGTATGGTATTCCTTGCCTAAGAAAACCTGATGAAATTCATGGGGTTGGCATAAGTCAACACGGAACTTAAAAGCACATACACACACATTCAGTACAGGCATGCTGTATATCAAAAAAAGTCTTCATCATCATGGCATTGGACTGCAATACTCATCATCCCCACTCAGGATAGTCCACTGCTCTTATGTGCTCGAGACTTCCAGCAGCCTTAATCCTCTTAGATCGGGGCAATCTAGAGCCCTGCCTGTCAATTGTCTTTTGGTTTAGCTGACTCCCTCCATTCTCCCTCTCTTTTTAAAAAGATTATTAAATGAGTACCAATATGCCATAGTGGCATAATGTAACTTTTTTTTTTAACAGAAGAAATAAGAATCTCACCAGGCATTGCCTATTATTTATCCCAAAAGTAAGACTTTCAGGATCTATATGAGATCTTTGGTTCACGCCATTAGCAAATAACAATACGGTACATTTACCATTCAGCTAAAGCATCTCTCCAGAGATCCAAATGTGACCGTGGAGGAGGTGGAAACTCCCCACTGTCATTGATGAACTGAATAAAAGGAAACCATGTTGAAAAGAAGTTTGGTTCTGACTGGTCATTTCTGTCTGTCACCTTGTACAGTAGATGTCAGCTTTTCCGTAAGTGCTATCCCTTCATTCTCAAAAGATGGCTACAGCGGTGGCATCTTCAAGCTTGCTATCTGGTTATTTTTGCACTGGCAAACTTTTCCTTTACAGGCAGGGAAATTTTTTCCCTCGCTTACATGACATGGTTCTGGCATGTACTGCAAAGGGATCTATTTATGTCCATGAACAATAGGGCCAGACGTTGGAGGAGAAAATTCCTTTTCCAGCGACCAGTCGGGCCTCTCCAAAAGAATGTGTGCATTCCTCTGTTTTCCTCTCTTGGCAGTAGGGTAGGTCGGGAGGAACCAGCAAAGAAAGAGCTGCAGGGAACAAGAAATTATCCTGCATGGTCAGAGTCTGGGGTAATTACACACATTTACACACGCACACATGCACATACTGTACATATATACTAGCTGACCCAGAGTAACATATGCTGTTATAGTAGATTTGAGAGGTTCACATGGTTCTGCTATACCCTATTATTTTAGGGAAATAATATTGCATTGTTTTATATGTGGGTGGTGAGTAGTTGACTGCCTGGTTCCCATCAGAGGCGGCCTGTTGCTGCTGCCGCCACCAGTTGACTGTCTGGGTCCCAATCTGGGCCACAGACTGGCAGGAATCTGGGCCACAGACTGAGTGGCAGGAGTGGATTGTGAGGTGGAGAGGGAATTTGCATGTGGGTGGTGATTGGTTGGGTGTGTTTTCTGAGCCGCCAATCAGTACACTTGGAAAGGCAACATATCCTAGAGAATTATATATATAGATTGTGGACTAGAAATCCCAGAATCCTTGCAGGCTGGGAGATTCTGGGAGCTGTGGTCCAAAAAAGTTACTTTCCCAAGCTCTGTGGATAGAGCTGTGTCTGCTTTTGGAAGGAAAGGAGGCCAAAGGTGAGTTCTCTGTGAGTTGGGTTTCATTTGTGGCAAGGTACTCACCCCCCCCCCTTAATTCCACCCATGCTCTAGGGAAAAAGACAAATTGAGGAAAAGGAAAAAGCTGCTGGTGTGTGTGTGTTAAACCTCCCCCCTTCCTTCTCCTTCTCCATTTAAAAAAAAAAAACATAAAGAAGTTAGAAATAAAAAACCCTACCCCTCTCCCGCATAAAAAGGCTCCTTGCAAGCAATTACACATTAAAAGCCTACTTGAACAAAAAGGTGTTTGCCTGCTGGCAAGAGGAGAGCAGGGAGGGCCAGAGGGTCCTCTCAATGCCTTCTCAGTGTTTTAGAAGTACCATATGGGCCATCCTCAATGAGATGCTCTGGGTAAGGTGTGTTGGGGCGGGGTAGGGAAGAATAAACAGGTTTCTAGTCCTTATGGATGCTGCAATATATACATAAGCAGAGTCTTTTGAAGTCATTGAATGCAGTGACCAAATACAACCATTTTCAGTAGCTGTAGAGGTGGTGGATCAGGAGGACCATCGCCTCCCAAAAATAGTACTCTACGGTGAACTCGCCATGGGTCAGTGTAAGAGGGGTGCTCCAAAAAAACGATACAAGGACTCCCTGAAACAACATCTCAGGCTTGGCCAAATTGATCACCAACAGTGGTCTGCCCTGGCCTCACATCGGGAGGCATGGAGACGCACTATCCACAATGCTGCAGCCTTATTTGAGAACTCAGGCCGAACAAGTCTTGAAGAGAAATGACAATGCAGAAAGAATCACAACCCGGAAACATCACCCAAGGAGACCTTCTGCTGTGCTCTCTGCAACCGGACTTGTCTGTCTCGGATTGTCCTTTTTAGTCATCAGCGCGCTTGCAGAAAGCACGGGATGAGTCCTTTCTGAATCTTCGTTTGCAAAGAAAAGCCAGAGAGAGAGAGAGAGAGAGAGAGAGAGAGAGAGAGAGAGAGAAGAGAGAGGTGGTGGATCATAGAGTTAGAAGAGGCCACAAGGGCTATCCAGTCCAACCGCTTGCCGTTCAGGAATACACAATCAAAGCATTCCTGACAGATGGCCATACAGCCTCTGTTTAAAAACCTCTAAAGAAGGAGACTCCACCACACTCCCAGGCAGCACATTCCATTTCTGAACAGCTCTTACTGTCAGAAAGTTCTTCCTAATGTTTAGGTGGAATCTCTTTTCCTGTAGTTTGAGTCCACTGCTCTGTGGACCACAGTAGCCTTATTCTAGTCACCATCCCACTTGTTTAATTCTCCTCAGCTCCCTCATTTATTTTATTTCATTTTGTTTGTATCCCTCCTTTCTCCCATGAAAACCAGGGAGCTTGTTTGTCTCCACCCAGTAGGAAGGGACACCATATGTGAGTGTGTCCACTTCCTGGGTCATTTCCTTGTTCGCAAGTCAGACGTTTCACACAACACACAATTATAGCACTATGATTCCACTTTAACTGCCTTGGTTCCATCCTAGGTAATCTGGGATTTGCAGTTTAGCTATTATTATTTGGAATTCTCAGACAAAGAGCTCTAGAACCTACCCAAACTATAAACCCCAGGATTCTATAGCAACTATGGTAGTTAAAGTGGAATCATAGCACTCTATAACTGTGTGAAGTGAATGGGCTGCAGATAATTTTTTCTCCAGAACAATTCCTTTAATAGTGAACTTGCCATTGTCATTTACCCCAAGACATCAAGCTGAGTCTTCATAGACAGTAGGATTACTTTTTTGGATTGTTACAAGCATTTTAAATGGCCACCTAATTATCAAGATGCACAGCAGAGCTATGCAGCTGTGGTTCTACAGATATTTTGGATTGTGGCTAGGCTTACTACTGTTTGCAGGGGAGGAGGGCTGAGGACATGGCCTAAAGCACGGGTGGCACAGAGCAGCCTGTGGGCTGTGTGCAGACCCCAGACCTCAATTTTGTGACCTGTGAAGCCCTCCCACCGTTCCCTCTTATCATCCAATTTTTGCTCCTAAACTACACATCAAGCCCCCCCCCCAACGCATGACAATACACAAAAATACCTCTAGCCATTTTAGCATTTCAGAACCCCATACTGTTCCCAAATTTCCTCTACGGTCCCTCTCAAAATGGCAGTAGGAAGTGCCATGATGTCACTTCCAGTCACCATTTTGAGAGGGACTGCAGAGGAAAACAGGCGTTTGGGCTTGCTGTGAGACAGTGTGGCCCATGGGGGGGATTGGCTCCTGGCCCCCATATAGTAGCCCATTCCTGGTCTAGAATATTTTAGGAAAGCTGATTATTTCTTTGTGAATAAAAGGGAAAGGGGTTTCTACTATGGATTCCAGAGCTTGTGAACTACAACTCTCAGAATGCCCCAGCCTGCATGCCCAAAATAAGTGAAAGTTCTGGGCCCTGAGGTTTTTTCTGTGATGGGTTTAGTGTGTGTGTGTGTGTGTGTGATCCTTCAAACTGTGAAGAGAAGCAGAATGAGCTGGGATTCAACCACTCCCTCGCTTGGCATTTGTTTAATGTTGAGATTGCAGGCCCTTGCTTCAAAGCCTCTTGGTCTCAGCTGTTTTAAATTCACTAGAGACCTCACCCATTTGTCTCTTATATCAGACCTTGCACTGAAACAGGATGGGAAAGTCCATCTTTTTGACCTTAAAGACCGCTTTGTCTGTGATCAGACAGAAGGTCCATCTGCAGTATAGGGTTCACCCCTCCTCCCGCTCCGCAGTGTATTTCTCAATTATGCTGCAATTCCAAATATTTATGGTTGTCCAGAAACTTTACTTTTTAAACTGCAACTCTCAGAATCCCCCTGCCAAGCTCTTTGCCCTTCTGTCTATTGAGTACTATGTTACCAAGTAAGTCATAGGCTAAGAACTTGGAAGAAACCTAGTAACTATTAAGTAAATCATAGTATTTTACAGTTTGGAAGGAACCAAAAGTCCCTTAATCTAATTTCCCATGTCCAGCTACACACCTGTATTTCTGCTTCTTTCTTTCCCGTACAGTCAGTCTTCATTGTCTAATGCTTCATTCTACAAGCTGAGAACAGATCCAGTGAAGCCGCTGACTAAGGCTGCTGCCACACTGCAGAAACAATCCAGTTTGACACCACTTTAACTGGCATATGTTGCAATGCTATGGAATTCTGGGATTTGCAGTTTTGTTAGATATTTAGCCGCCTCTGTCAGAGAGCTCTGGTGCTACAGCAAACTACGGATCTCAGGATTCCATAGGATGGAGCCATGATAGTTAAAGTGGTGTCAAACTGCATTATGAGGAGTGGCTTAGGGAGCTTGGTATGTTTAGCCTAGAGAAGAGAAGGTTAAGAGGTGACATGATAGCCATGTTTAAATATTTGAAGAGTTGTCATACTGAAGATGTTTTCTGCCGCTCCAGAGACTAGGACATGGAGCAATGGACTCAAACTGCAGGAAAAGAGAGTCCACCTAAACATCAGGAGGAACTTCCTGACAGTAGGAGCTGTTCAACAGTGGAATGCGCTGCCTGGGAGTGTGGTGGAGTCTCCTTCTTTGGAGGTTTTTAAACAGAGGCTGGATGGCCATCTCTCGGGAATGCTTTGATTGTGTATTCCTGCAAAGTAGGGGGTTGGACTAGATGGCCCTTGTAGTCTCTTCCAACTCCATGATTCTATGATTCTGGAGTGTGGCAGCAGCCTAAGATTCATGCAGTACACAGGTTCTCAGCAAATTCAACACTGACAGATATGCCTGCATACCCATCACCCCCAATATACTGTAACCTGCAGAGGATAATGCCTTTGGAAACTGTTCAGAAACTTCAGTGGACCAAAAATGTTGTGGCCAGAATGCTGACTCCTTTGTTGAAACAGCTTCACTGGCTACTGGTTTGCTTCTAGCCACAATTCAGAGTTTTGGTCATGACCTATAAAGCCATTAATAACTTGCGGCAACCCTGAGGTGAACCTATCATGGGGTTTTCTAAGGCTGAGAGTGTGTGACTTGCCCAAGGTCGCCCAGTAGTTTTTCACGGCTGAGCAGGGATTTTAACTCTGGTCTCCAGAGTTGTAGTCCAACACTCAAACCACTACACCATGTTGGATCACCCTATCTGACTTAGGTCCAGCCTATCTGAACGACTGTCTCTCCCTATATGATCGTGCCAGAGTCTTAATATCTACAGGGGGGCTTTCTCTGGATCCTTTCACCATCACAGGCCTGTCTGGTGAGGACATGGGAGAGAGCCTTCTCAGTGGCTTTGTCCATCCACCCTGTGGAATTCCTTTCCACAGGAGATTAGGCTGGCTCCCTCTCTGCTTTCCTTTTGCCTGACTGGCAAAGACATTTTAGTTCAGATAGGCTTTTAATGAATATCTGCTTCCTGGAAGCCTTGTTACCGAGTTTGTCTCCCTGAGTCTTAAGGGTTGTCTAAACGGCAAAAATACTCCTCACGGAATGAGAGGAGAAGACAACCTGTCCTAATGGCAATCTGAATTGTTTCACCGTATTGTGAAGGAGGGGGCTAAAAACAGCAAAAACTCTGCAGGAAATGCCTTTGCAGCTTTCCCCAGAGTTTTTAAAAACCAGCGAAGGGAATACACATTCCCGCTCATTGGGACAAGCGATTCGATATGAATCACTTTCCCATACAAGAGGAAGCACAAACCTGATTGGCTGGGCAAGCGCAGGGCAACTTGATAACAGGGCAAGCACCTGCTGCCACCATGTTGGAATTTCGCCTTAGCAAGCAATCGCTAAGGCACTAAAATGGGATGTTGTTTTTTCTCTCCCCCCTTTTTTTTTGTAAAAATGAAATACAGTTGTCCCTTCATATTCACTGGGGTTTGGTTCCAGGATCCCCCATGGATACCAAAATCGGTGAATACTCAAGTCCCATTATATGCAATGGCATAGCAAAATGCTGGCCCTTATATAAGATGGCAAAATCAAGGTTTGCTTTTTGGATTATTATTTTTTTAAAGAATATTTTCAAACCATGAATACTTAAATCCGTGGATACCAACTGTATTGCTCATGTGCACTGTGGAAATAGGGTTTTTTTAAAAAAAAAATTTGGCAGCATGGCAGCAGATTTAAAAACACAAGTAATTCACTTGTGGCTGCCATCTTGAACAGAGGGCATGCGAAGTTTATTGGTGCTGTAAGACCATTAATGAAAGACCATTATTAATTTAAAGACCATAAGGACCATTAAAACAGCTTCTGCAACTTGTCTTTACTGAGGGTCACTCCATCTTTTTTGGGGGGGGACTCCTATAGACAGGCCCTTAGTCCAACACCAAGCTGCCTAATCCTGAATGTTATCTCCGCCAGGTCTTCCCAGTGGGCTGGACTGGTCCAACCGTGTGGGTCAGGCTGAGGCCTGAGCTGTGAATGCCCCACTCTGTGAGTGAAGTTCAGAAGTCCTGGACACTTCTTATCTGTAAGACTTGGACCCTAGATTTGATGAGCTTTTTTGCATTTAAGGTCTCCTATTTTTAGAGCCACCCTGCAGGCTTAAAAGGATTTGCCTTTATTTTAGCTCCCCCCAACCCCCAATAACAATTCTTATGGGGCTGGGACAAAACCCTACATTCTGATGCATATGCAAACATCCCTGCTGGCTGAACCTGAAGAAGCTAAATGGTTTCTTTTGTTCCCCTAGCACACCCTGAAACTTAAGCCCTTTTGCACAATAGTTAGCCAGCTCCTTTATAATGCAGGTTTAAAGTAGGTGGGTCTGGCTGAGTAATTTTCTGATTTGCTAGCTCAACCCTTGATATGAGAAGCTGAGGATATCTCATGATTGGGCAAGGTAAAGGTCTGTGGGAGGGGGTTGGCTCTTCCTGATTTTGAATGCCCATAAAGGTGGGTTTGCTCACTCCTCAAGGGTCTATCTTAATAGCATGGAATGAGAGGCTGAGGTGCTCTTGATTTCTCTTATTCTGCTGGACCATTCTTTGTGCAATGAACCCTGCATATGCTCCAGAATTTAAGAGTTCAGGTAAGTAGTTTATAAATAACTAGCTAAGTTAGATCAACTGAGCTTTACTTAGAATTCTTTTGTGCATGCATGTGTGAGATTGCCTTTCCTTATCTCCATCCTTTCCCACCAAATAAGCTTTTTAAAAATATTTGGAGATATGACTATGTTATTTAAAGGGGGACTTTTTCACTAAAACCTCCCCATGTGAAAACATCTATGTTTATAGGACCAACAATAGGCTTCTATTTAAATTTTGTGTTTCTGGGCTTTGGCAAGAAAAGGCCAAAGTGCCACTTTTGTGTGTGTGTGTCTGTGTGTGTTGCTTCCTAGATCTGGGCTGAAGGGGGCTTATTTTGACAACATGGCTAAGAAATTATCTGAAGGGGTATGTCTGGAGTATTGGCCTGACTGGTGGAATTCTTATCAGTAGTTCTTCCCTAGGGGAACTGCCAGGTTTTAAAAAGTTTTAAAACCGAAAGTAGTTTGTGTTATATGATGGATTTGGGGACAAGTAACACATGTTGGTTTTTGCATACCCTGCAACTGCATTGATTTAGCAGGAACAGCCCCAATTAATCCTATGCCCCCCCACTTTTCAGCTGTGTTTAAAATTTCCCAGTTTCTTTCTTCTCTTCCCATTTTCCTCCTTGTCCTCAGCTTACTTCAATCGCTGCAAACTTTTTAATGTGCGAAAGGAGTTTACACTCTGTTAATTCATTGGGGGCGGGAGCGGAGACAAGAGGGCAGAATCTACAGTTGTCTCTCCATATCCATGGATTTGGTATCCACGGATTTAAGTATTCATATTTTTTAAAATATTCTTTAAAAATAATAATCCAAAAAGCAAACCTTGATCTTGCCATCTTATATAAGGGACACCATTTTGCTATGCCGTTGCATATAATGGGACTTGCGTATTCACAGATTTTGTATCCATGCGGGGTCCTGGAACCAAACTCCAGTACTGTAATATGAAGGGACAACTGTAGTTCTTTGCAGTAGGCTCAGGCAAAAGCAAACTGCTGCAGCCTCTCTTAGCTTGTGTGTTTTTCCTCATTAACAACTTAGGCTATTTAAACCATGTTTCTTGGATATATGTGTCCCAGTTTTCATTTGTGAAATGTTGGAATGTATGTTTTTGTCAGTTCACCAAACTATACAGTGCAGGGAAGACTAATAATAATAATAATAATAATAATAATGAGGAGAAATTAATCTGCCCCCTCCATCTGCTGACCCATTTTGACCCAGAGTGAGCAAAATATATTTCAAGCTGTCTCCATGATTGGCATGATTCTGTGGTCACCCAAAATCACTTGGGTGATTATCCAAGGTCTTCTGATTTTGTTTTTATAATGTGGCTTCAAGTCAGCTTTGAGTTATGGTGACCCAATGACTTCCAGGAGGCCCAATCATCAACTGCCCTACTTAGTAGGTCTTGCAAATAAACAGCAGCCATGGTTTCCTTGATTGACTCCATCCCCTGTAATGCAGTCTTTGGAGATTTTCACACTACACTGTTATAGTGTTACTATTCCACTTTATTTGCTCTGGCTGCCTCCTGTGGAATCCCGGGATTTGCAGTTTAGGGAGGGGCATTTACAACTCTCAACCAGGGAGATCTTAGGCCTCACTAAACTACAAACCCCAGGATTCCACAGGAGGAAGCCAGAACAGTTAAAGTAGAATAGTAACACTATAACAGTGTAGTGTGAAAATCTCCCTTCTCTTTTCCTACTATCTTGCACTTATAATAAGTGTCCTTTCAAATGAGTCTCATTGTCTCACGACATAGCAAATACAGGAAACACGTTCAAGAGTAGCCATACTGGCCATGCAGCAAAACAAAATCCACCAAAAAATGATTGATACCTCTATTGGCCAACCAAAATGCAAAATACATGACGCAAGCTTTTGAAGCTCTGCCAGCTTCTTCATCAGGCAAAAGATGTTAATTTAAACATGAAGAAAATTGATGATGTTGGAGTCACAGGCCTACATGTTGTCTCAAATGTTTCTTGTTTTGTTGTTCAGGTGAGGCAGAGGCTGCTCCCACCTCTTGGTCATGTGGGGCTGAGACAAAGGACAGTAAAATTTTAAATCCTTTTGCAGCAGTGAGGCAATCCCTTTTAGGATCCAGGATGTCCCTGTTCCTTTGTTAGGCAGAGATCATTGAGTTTTTCAAGAAGTCTCTGTACTGCAGCGTCTGGAAACAACATTTAGGTGCTGTGTAGGTAAAACTAGCCGATTACAGTCAGAAATAGAAGTTTTAGCTTTGTTGGAAGTAAAAACCTCAGAGAGTTTACTCCCAGTCCATGTTTCCCTCTTCTTTAGGATTCCCCTTGTTGCGACAAAATGAGGTATCTTCAAATGCAGGTAACACATTCAAGGGTAGCTGTGTTGGCCAAGCAGCAAAGCAAATAGCAAACAATAAAGCCCTGGTTTAGTCATTTTGGCTCCTAGTATGAGTCCAGTTGGACTCTTTGGCAGTCCATAATATCTATAGAATTCTCCGGCACCACATTTTTGAAAGGAGTTAATTTTGGTGAGGTGGAAGGGTGGCAAAAATACAGACTGTGGGCTGTATGGAACCCCAAGGTGGATCTTGAGGTTCCAGGGTCCCCGACCACCTCCAATTTGATTTTTTAAAACTAAAAGTCCCCTCCCCCTGCACATTTTTCCTACAGGGTGTGTGGGGAACAATTTTGCCACAAGTTTGGTATCCCTAGTCTCTTAGGTTCAGGAATGGCTTTTCTACCACTCAGTTAAATCTCTCTTGGGCCTAAAACAACCCTTCTGTGTGACAAAATTGGTGTGTATAGTTAAAGAAGATGTTGAGGAAAAAAAGATTTAAATGTAAAAGCCGTATACAGCATCTTCCTTGCTCTCTTTCCTCTCGCAAGTAAAAATGTTCCTGTTCTACCAGGCCTTTTAGAAATGGAATGTGATGGGCTGTTGTTGTTTTTTTAATATTATCTTTAATGAAATTTAAATGGTTGTAACTCTGCAAGTTGTTTTTAAAATAGCTACATTTTTACTGATTTTTAAATTGATGTACTGTATAGGTTTTAATCTGTGCTGCTTTTAATCATTTGTAAGCTGCTTTAGATTCCCATTATAAGGTGAAAAGGGAGGAGGAGGAGATTGATAATATAATACAGTATAGCAAGAGAAAGGTTGCCTTCCGAGGTCATCATGCAAGAACCCAAGTGTGCCACTATACCTTGGCAGCTCTCCACACTGATATAATAGCTCAGGGGAAATTTAAACACACCTATTAAGAAAGTTGCCCTACCCTTCCCTTCCCTTCCTTTCTGGAAGAGAATATCTTGTTTTATGCTCATTTATTTATTTTAAGAATTCAAACAACATTTCTTTTAATCAAAATTGTACCTCTTGGCCTTTTTCCTTTTTAGGTGGGTGGATTCAAAATCCAATTTAACTTCTTATAACACAGAGAGCCTGATATGTATGTTTCGTTTTTGTTTTGGGTCAGAGCTGAGGATGTGAGAGAGAGCAATAGTTTTCCCTAGATTTGAGCAATTAAAAAAAAAATTTTTTTTTTTTGAGCAGAACTGTCTGTCAATGCATTCTTCTCAGAGCTTGGAAAAAATTTCTACAGTAGTTCCCAGAAAGGCCAATGCTGACTGGGAGGTTGTGGGAGGTGAAGTCTAGAAAAAGTCACATTTCGAAGTTCTAAATTTTGTATGCAGATTGGAGTCAGTGATTATGTCAGGGTGGAATCATGCAGTCTTCCAGATATCCTTGGACTGCAAATCCCAGCACTCCTTGCCATTGGCTTTGCTGGATAAGGCTGCTGGGAGTTGCAGTCCAACAGCATTTGGAAGGCCACACAGTTTCTACCCCTAAACTGAGGGATCATATTTTGGGCACATTAATCAATACCACTGCTCCCCCACTTGCCAACTCCAGGGGCAGAAAATGGGTTGGATGAAGAGGACACATTGAAATGGGATCTGGGGTAGGAATATCCACCTTGGATTCCTACTGCCTTATGGAACAGGAGTTGTAGGAGTACAAACAGGCTCTTTTTGGAGACACACTTTGAAGGGACTGCAATAAACCCTTGCGATGCAAATACTGAAGATGGGTCTGTGAAGGAAGAAGCTCATGGCATGGCGTGGTGATGGTGGTATGGGAAGACAGATGTAAAAACCAGAGAGTTGTGTATAAAGAGAGAACCAGCTAGGTAAAGGGGATGGAAGAGATATGAATAGGGGTTTTGGGAGCTGGAATCCACACGACACAAATAATCCAGTTTGAAACGGGATTATTTGTATGGCTGCTTCGTATGGACTCCTGGAATTTGTAGTTTTACAAGATCTTCAGCCTTCTCTGACAAAGAGTGCTGGTGTCTCACCAAACTACAAATCCCAGGATTCCATAGGAAGAAACCATGCAAATAATCCAGTTTCAACCTGGATTGTAAGTCTCGCTATTATTACTATTTCTCAACCCTCTTACTGGAACTACAATGACTGTTTGCATTTAAACATTTTAACTTAAACAGTTTATTGGCAGTTGTTCATTGTTAGACCAGTATCCAGTGTCAGTTGCTTCCTTTTAATCACTTTATTATTTTATAGTGCAAGAAATGCCACTCAGAAACAAATTCTTCCATTGGCAGAAGTTCAACCAAAACAACTTGCTTTAAAAATGCACATTTTAAAAGAACAATGATTATTTAAGCTAGTGGCCATGACATCTGAACTGCATTTTGCTACTTAATTTTCTGATTAAGTCCTATATTGGTGTTAATGCAAAAAAAGCCAAAACTGGGTGTAAAAAACGGTTTAAACCCTCCAAAAGGGTTTTAAAAACCAATAACCCTGGTCTCCCCTCCCCCAAAAAACATGCTATACAACACATATTTGCTGTTAATATTTTCTACATTTTTTATCAGAATGTTTTAATTTAATAATTAGCAAGGGGGACCTGTACCGCACCAAACCCAATGATCAATACATCCAGTATAGTGGTTACCTTGGTGCTGCCTAAGGTACAGTATCCAGAGAGGGATGCTAAGAATGAAAGGGACACCTGAGATGAGTGATAGGAGCCCAAGGTTTAGAAACTCAGAGCCAACCTGGGTAGGACTCTGTCACAGGTTCTGTAGCATTTACTTCATAAAGCCATCTCTCTCTTTCTCTTTTCTCCTCTGGCATGTACCATTTTAAACCCTGCTATTCAGCTGTACACCTAAATGCAAGTTGAGTATCCCTTATCCAAAATGCTTGGGACCAGAAGTGTTTTGGATTTTGCATTTATTTTTATTTTTTATTTTGGAATCCTTGCATATACATAATGAGATATCTTAGAAATGAGACCCAAGTCTAAACATGAAATTCATTTGTTTCATATACACCTTACACACATATTTTATACACAATATTTTTACTAATTTTGTGCATGAAACTAAGTTTGTGTACATTGAAGCATCAGAAAGGAAAGGTGCCTCTGTCTCAGCCATCCATGTGGACAATTTTGGATTTTGGAGTACAATGGGCCCTTGGTATCAGCTGAGGTTTGGTTCCAGGTTCCTGCCCACCCACCCACCCTATGGATACCAAAATCTGTGGATGTTCACATCCCATTGTATATAATGGCATAGTAAAATGGCATCCTTTATAGAAAACAGTAAAAATCAAGCTTTACTTTTTGGAATTAATTTTTTCCTAATATTTTTGAACCATGGTTGGTTGAAAACATGGATGCAGAATCTGTGGATATGGAGGACCAACTGTATTTTGGATTTCTGGATAAAGGATACTCAACCTGTACCCTAAGGGTGCAAAATCCTATCTGATCTTAGAAGCTAAGCAAGGTCAGCTCAGGTTAGTACTTGGATGGGAGGCCACCAACGAATACCAGGTGCTGTATGCTGTATTTCAGAGGAAGGGACCAGTAAAACCAGCTCTGAGTATTCCTTGCCTTTGAAAACCCTATGAAATCTATAGGCTCAGGTGACTTTAAGGCACATACACACACATTCAGCTTTAAAAGTATGGCATTAACTGTCTCACAGGTACTCTGTTTAAAGTTTGGCTACTCTAGTCCAGCTTGGCTTTCACTGGCAGATCATTGATAGCAGCGGTGAGAATCATGCAGCCCTCCATATGTTGTTGGATTGCAACCCCCATCATTCCTCTCCCATGGGTGGGGCTGCTGTAGCTTGCAGTCCCAGCAGCATCTGGAGGGCTACATGATTTTCATCTCTGAAAAAACCTGGAGCACTAGAGTTTGGGTATCACTGTTGTAGTTAGCTGATTTGTGAAGTGAACCAAATAAGTTTAATATCTTAATCTACAGTAGTGGGAAATGTTGTCCACCAGCTATTCTTGGACTGAAGTTCCCATTATACCTTACCATGCTTGCTAGGTCTGATGGGAGCTGCAATCCAACTCCTGCCTTAGTATCTGTGAGTACCATTAGAGGGAAGAAAGACATCCATGTGTGCAGTGACAGAGATTTGCAGCTCCTGCCTATCTCCTCCCCATCCCTTTGCTTGGTGGACCACTTCAGTTGATTCTTTGAATGCCAGATCTGAAAAGGGAAGAGGAGTTCTGGAGTCCATAAAACGTTTTGACATTTGAGAGCTATTTTGAAGGCATTGTGACCTCCCCCCCATGAAGTTTTTGATCCTTTCCAGCTCCTAGATTTCCTGTTCGAATTTTTAAATAGCTACACTTGAGCTTCATAATGGCAGAGTGTATATCTTTTTGCAGGCTTCTGAGTGGCAATAATCTAACCAGTCCAGCATTTAATTTAATTTAATTTTTTTTTAATTTTTATTTTTTTGGTATTTCAAGAAGCCCAAGTGGGGTTTTATGCTTTTCCATTCTACAAGTAGTTTTGAAACAAAAAGGCAGCCCTTAAATCTGAAGTTGAAGGCTTTCATGGCCCGCATCCATTGAGTTTCCTTGGTTTTTTTCCAGGCTGTGAGACCATGTTCTGGAATAGTTTCTTTCTGACGTTTCGCCTGTATCTGTGGCTGGCATCCTCAGAGAATGGTTGTGTAGGGGTATGTGTGGAGTTTATATGCTGTGAACACCTGTTGGGGAGAATATGTAAATTTGTGTAATTGAATTGTTAGTTTCTGGGTATAGAAATGCAAGGCTCGTTAGTATCTGTTTGGCTAATGGTTGGTTGATGGGCTATTATCTGCTGGGAATCCCCTTGTCCCTGGGTGGAATTCCTTTGTAAGTGCTGAGTTTTGATTCTATTGTGTTTCAAAACTGGGAGCCAGATGATGTTTACTTTTAAGGTTTCTTCTTTCCTGTTGAAGTTGTCCAGGTGTTTGTGGATTTCAATAGCTTCTCTGTGCATTCTGACATGATAGTTGTTGGCCTGGTCTAGAATTTCTGTGTTTTCAAATAGCATTTTGTGTCCAGGTTGGTTTATGACATGTTCTGCTACTGCTGATTTTTCTGGCTGGCCCAGTCTGCAGTGTCTCTCATGTTCCTTGATTCGTGCTTGCACACTGCATTTAGTGGTCCCTATGTAAACTTGTCCACAGCTGCATGGTATGCGGTAAACTCCTGCAGCTATGAGAGGGTCTCTTTTGTCCTTCACTGAGCGTAGCATTTCTTGGATTTTCTTGGTTGGTCTGTAGATTATTTGGAGGTTGTGTTTCCTCATCAGGTTCCCTATTCTATATTGGCCGTCAACCAACCATTCAAATACACAAATTTACATATACTCCCCAACAGGGGTTCACAGTATATAAACCCCAAACACTCCTACCCAACCATTCTCTGCAGATGACAGCCCCCGATGCAGGCGAAACGTCAGAAGTAAACTCTTCCAGAACACAGCCTCACAGCCCAGAAAAAAACCAAGGAAAAATCCTTAAATCGGCCATTGTTAAGGACCTCTTATTATCTCCTTAGTTCTCTTCCCAGCCAAAGAAGACAATGATAGAGCCAGGCTTAAAGAGGGTGGCTGGTTCCACTTGGGCCATGGGTGAGGAAGCTTGGGGTTGAGGCTGACCCAAGATGCATTCACACATCCACACACACCCTTGTGTAGTTTTAGTTGATTAGAGAAACTTGCGCTATTTGGGATGTTCTGAGTGGAGATCTTACTACTCTGACTTAGCATGGCTCTTCTTATACTTAAAGATGCAACTAGATCACAAGATTGCTGCCCAAGGATTCTTGGAGTTGCAGTAAACAAAATATGTTTCCAGCATGCTGGATTAGATAGGCCCTCATTCGGAATCAGCATAACTCTTGCCTTGCTATATTTAGGTATATGACTAGAGCACATGGCTGCTGACTGAGGGATTCTGGGACTTATAGTCCAATACTACAAGTCTGGAAGTTGTAGTTTAAAAAAATGCTTTCAGCGTGCTTAATTAAATAGGCCATAAAGACAAAAAAACAAACAAACACCTAACTGGGGTAAATGACCATATAACAAATAACAACCCCATTCACAGATCTGATTATTTGCAGATAACTAAATGTGTTCTCTTTAGGCATTTTGTAGGTCCTCCAGGTTAATTCTATAATATGCTTCTGCTGTAAGTTGACCATAGAGCCACGCTGGGGGACCTAGAGATTCCTAGAGAGAATACTTCTCTAGGCATTTGTAGGTCCTTCAGCACGTTTCTATGGTCAATTTCTGCTGGACCATAGAATTGCATTGGAGGACCTACAAGACTCTGCCTTAACCCCTGTGAAAATTAAGGTCTGGCGGTAATTCCTATAGTGAGCAACAGTGATGCTATGTAGGCTCACTGTGAAATAAAAAAGTTCCTGCTAGGTTCAGCTATAATTTAAGCTTACTGTTTTCCACATTTTACTTCAGTAGTAAATCACCCACTACTATTTAACAATGGAAACTGACTTCACTTGCCAACACTTTGGGATTTCTTGTTTTGTGTGTGTGTGTGTGTGTGTGTGCGTTTTTGCTGCTTCTGCTTATGTTGCTCTTAGAGACAATTCTTTTCCTCCTTTCCCTACCCCCCAAAAAGGTCTGAAAACATCACACAGAACCTCCATACATAAAAGCAGAATGGAAAAGCTGACTTTTATGTTGCCTCTGATTCATATTTTCCAGATAATGACCCATTTCAGTTCCCAGGTCATAACCTTTACAATATCCGGTGGCTCCACTTGGGATGTGTTTGTTTACACCTCCCATCATCTACCCAGCTAACAGCCATGGTACAGGGTGCTGATGGGAGTTGTAGTCCAACACATCTCAGGAAGACTTGGAGGAAACATTTCTTACAACACGAGCAAGCCACAACAAAATCTACTACAGTGCCACATGGACTTGAGTTTATAAGTTGTCTCCCAATGAAAGGAATTTAAGTGTTGAGGATAAATGGGCTCTTTGGCTGCTGTTATTGGCTCCCATCACCAAGTTGTTCCAAAATAGCAAGGCAGGGTCTGTGTATGTAGGAAGCTGCTTTAAAGAGACTTCAGTCTGATGAACACAATATTTGGGTTTTTCTGCCCCACAGACTGGCAGTTCCAGGGTTTAAGGCAGGAGACTTTTCCTAGTCCAGAGGTTTGAATTATGCAGCCCATCCAGATGTTGTTGAATTGCAAATTTCAACAGCTCTAACCAGCAAAGCCCCTGATGAAGAATGCTGGGATTTGCAGTCCAACAACTTCTGTATGGTTGTATGATTCCTACGCCCCACCCCATATCCTACTTGGTGATGCTGGGGATTTGGACAGTAAAGCATATGGCTTTGCCACCATGCTTTGTTTTCCTGATAAAGGAGTCCAGGTTTGTCTGTTCCTTGAATCTGGGATTTGGAGGACTACAGGAGGAGAAGGGTTGTGCAGCAGCTGTTTGTTTGCCCTCATTGGCTCTCACTTTCACTCCCACCGCATAACAACCCTGTAACTGACTGTAGGGACAGGGATGGGACAATTTCCAGAGCAACTTTCCCAAAGCTGCTGTTGAAAGGGAGCTTCTGATCTCCTGTGTTGATTGTGGGCTGGCTACTTGTGTGTGAACAGAATACCAGACTAGATAGGCTTTTGGTTTGATCCAACATATTCCTCCCGATGTATTGGGCTACAACTCCCATTGCCCCAAGCAAGAACGGCCAGGACCCATCACATTGGCTGGGGTAGGTGGGAGTTGCAGTCTAACACACCTGGAGAAGGCACCAGCTTGGGGAAGAAGGACTGCTGTAAAAACTACAATGCCAAAGTTCATCGGGTTGTGGTTGTTGGTACGTGCCTTCAATTCAACTCTTAACTTATGGCAACATTATCATAGGGTTTTCTGGTATTCAGAGGAGGTTTGCTGCTACCTTCCTCTGAGAGAGTGTGACACTTCCAGGGTCTCCCCTGTGTCCTCGTCCAGCACTCAAACCACTTCATTGCCTCTCTAGAGTTCACTGAGACTTCATTAAAAAAAAAACACACACACAAAAACTTACCTGTCCTGAATCTTGAGTTTTGTGGCACTTGAATGGGTTACTATTAAATTCTGACATAAGCATTCATGATAGAATGGGTGACACTTGGCTTGATGGCAGTACATGCGAAAGGGACCTAGGAGTCTTAGTGGACCACAAGCTGAACAGGAATCAGCAGTGTGATACAGCATCTAAAAAAAGCCAATGCGATTCTATGCTGCATCAATAGGAGTATAGTGTCTAGATCAAGGGAAGTAATAGTGTCACTCTATTCTGCTTTGGTTAGACCTGACCTGGAATACTGTGTCCAGTTCTGGGCACCACAATTCAAGAAGGGTATTGACAAGGTGGAATGTGTCCAGAGGAGGGCGACCCAAATGGTGGGAAGTCTGGAAGCCATGCCCTATGAGGAGATGCTTAGGGAGCCGGGCATGTTTAGTCTGGAGAAGAGAAGGTTAAGAGGGGACATGATAGCTGTGTTTAAATATCTGAAGGGATGTCATACTGAGGATGGAGCAAGCTTGTTTTCTGCTGCTCCAGAGACTAGGACACGGAGCAATGGATTCAAACTACAGGAAAAAGAGATTCCACCTAAACATTAGGAGGAACTTCCTGACAGTAGGAGCTGTTCAGCAGTGGAATGCACAGCCTCAGAGTGTGGTGGAGTTGCTTTTTTGGAGGTTTTTAAACAGAGGCTGGGTGGCCATATGTCGGGAATGCTTTGATTGGGTACTTCTGCAGGGCAGGGGGTTGTACTGGATGGCCCTTTTGGTCTCTTCCAACTGTTATGATTCTGTGATCTGGAGTTCACTTCATCCGGTGCTTTTTGTTGATGGCCTACCTGTGGAACCTCAGGGTGTCTGTCTCCTGTTGGAAACAAAAAGAGGAGGCTGATGTGGTGGGCTTCGACCATAAAAGAGGCAGGCAATTCATGTTATGCTAACTCTGATACAGATCTGTTTCACATTACACTATTTTGATAGCACTTCAGTTGCCATTGCTCCATCCTACAGCATGCTGGTATTTGTAGGTTGGGGAAGCGCTAGAGCTGTCCTGCAGAAACGTCTAAATACTTCAGGGAATTACAGATCCCCAGGATGCTGTAAGATGCAGCTCAGTACTGTTCAGTCATATAGTGTAACAAAGGTCTCACTTGTACCCTCTACTGTAAATCTAACACTATGTAGTCATCAAAGACATAGCTGTAATAGTCTGGAATATCTGTAAGCAAGGGAATCTTGTAGCACCTTTGAGACTAATGGTGAAATGATTACCATGTTTATTTGAAGGGATGTCATACTGAGGATGGAGCAAGTTTGTTTTCTGCTGCTCCAGAGACTAGGACATGGAGCAATGGGCTCAAACTACTGGAAAAGAAATTCCACCTAAACATTAGGAAGAACCTCCTGACAGTAAGAGCTGTTTGGAAGTAGAATACACTGCCTCTTAGTGTGGTGGTTTCCTTCTTTGGAGGGTTTTAAGCAGAGGCTGGACGGCCATCTGTCAGAATGATTTGACTGTGTTTTCCTGCATGGCAGGGGTTTGGACTGGATGACCCTTGTGGTCTCTTCCAGTTCTGTGATTCTGTGGTCATCTACCCACCCTGGCCTTAGGCAACATCTTTCCTTCTGCCTTTGTCCCTCAATGACCATCCTTAAAACTGAACTCATCACCTCATCACCACACCCACAAGTTCTGCATTTTTATGGCTATTCAACAGCAGGCTTAGTCTGTTCCAAGGCACAAGTTCACTCTGTATATCTGAGGAAGTAAACTACAACTTCTTTCTCTCAGTCTCAAAGGTGCTACAAGATCCCCTTGCTTACTGTGTAGTCATAGCTGTGATATAGGGAAAGGCAGCGCATAAGGGGGAATGCAGAAAATGCCCTAAATAAGTGTGGGGAATTCTACTTTCAAACTGTCAGCAATCTTGGTGTGTAGAAAAAATGTTCTGTTTGTGATTCCCTTGCTTTGCTTTGAGGTTAAGGCTTTTAGAAGAGGCAGCAGATACTTCACTGAGGTTTCTTGAATGGGTTGTTTGAGTGGTGTTGGTGAGGTGCCTCTGTTTTGGTTTCAACTGCCAGAGTGTGGAAAAAATGGGAACATCTGCAATCAAAAATTATAAAAGGAAGGAAGTCCTCTTGCATTTATTCCCTCTTCTGTGGTTCCACTGTGGGAAGGCTTCCAAAAAAACATTTGTGGTGTGTCCTAGTTGTGAGTGATCCTCTAAACTGGCTTCTGCAGCTCTGTATTTAAAAATAGAACTTTTCTGTAGTTTTCTGCTTTTGTTTTGTTGCTTGTGTTAGCATAGAAGAATGATGAGAGAATGCTTTTAAAGGTTTTTATCCAACTTGAGGTTGAATTAATACCTTCGTCATAGACTTCAATTGTAAATTGGCATCAGGGAAGCAAAGAAAGAGAGAGAAAAGTGTTTTAATAGCCAGAGGTTTAAGAGTCAAAATATCCAGAGGTTTAGGGCTGGGTTTCACTACTATACTGATGGTGTTGTGCTCTCAAGTCAGCTTCAATGTACAGTGACCATATGAATGATAGTCCTCCCAAGAATACTGGTCAACTGTAGCCTTGCTCTGACCTTGCAAACTCAGGGCACTTGTGGCTTCCTTGAATGAGTCAATCCATCTGTACTGTGATCTTCCTTTTTTCTTACTGCCTTCCACTTTTCCTAGCATACTAATGATTTCCTTTAAAAAAAAATTAAATTAATATTTATTTATTGCATTTCTTTAGCACATAACACAACATCTAACAAGAAAAAACAAACAAACAAAAAGAAATAGAAGCAAAATGTACAAACATATCAGTAAATCTATAAACATACATACATACACACTTACAAATACATTACTGTAGGACCCCCATATCTACTGATTCAATTATCCACAGGACACAAAACAGCACACCTACCATATAGTCTTCCTAGAAAATGTGTCCTCTCTAGCCATTTTCTCAGTCCTCCAAGGCAACTCTGTGGTATTTTAAACTTGAAGTCCTATTATTTTCAATGGTATTCACTATTATCCATGGTTTTCGGTATCCACACCACCCTTCCGAACCAGTCCCCAACGGATATGGGGGTCCTACTGTTCTAAGCCCCTTCCCCTCTCCCCCCATTAAAATTGACTTCCTGCGTCCTTTAGAATGCGTCTTATTTATACAATTCTCTCTAACCTAGTTTCAGAACATATAAATCTATAGTCTGTTTTTTCTTTTGTTATTATCTTTAATTCCACATTACTTATCTATAAAATAATATACAACACTTGCTTCATTACCTAATTCTTGAATCCAAAAATGCTAACATCCCCATGTTGTTTTTTCAAAAAATCTGTAATGGGTCCCCAGGTTTCTGAAAATCTACTGTTTTCCCTTGAATCAAATTAGTAATTTATCCATTTCTGCAATTTTCATCAGTTTTTCTATCCACTCCACACATTTCAGCAATTCTTTTGTTTTCCAATATTTCGCAAATACTACCATAGCAGCAGTTACCATATATCTTAAGTCCCTATGCTTACTTTCCTTTTCCCTGCTTCCTTTATTTAACAAATATAATTCTGGATTCAGGATTGGATGTATGGAAGAATGAATTGAGGTTCAATCAAAACAAGACAAATTATCCTGGTGAGCAGAAAAGTCAACTCAGGGTTGGGGTTACACCCTACTTTAGATGTGGTTGCACTTCCTCTGAAAGGCCACATGCACCTTTGTGATGCTCTTTGTTCCTGGGTGGCAAGGTAGCTGCTGTGGCCAGGAGTGTCCTTGCCCAATTAGAGCAGGTGCAACATTTCCTAGGAAAGGCAGGTTTTTGCTGCCATTGTTCATGCCATAATTGCAGCCCAGTTAGACTACTGTTGTGTTCTGCATGAGGCTGCCCTTGAAAAATGTTCAGAAACTACAGTTGATACAAAAATGCAACAGCCACACTATTATCTGATATGTGGTTTATAGTCTATGTATCATCACTATTGTATTAGCTGCACTGGTTTCCAGTTTGCTTCTGAGCTGAGTTCATAGTGATCCTCAAAGGCCTGAGCCTGCCTGCAATCTGACATCCTTAAAGGGGACTCTGTTGCATGTCCCACCACCCTGAGAGGCTAGATTGGTGAGTGCTGAAGTCAAGTCACCATTAGCTAACACACATTGGAAGCTGCTTAATAAAAATAAAAATTAATTGAGGCAGCACCTCAGTTGCAGAACTCCTTCCAGCAGTCAACAGGCAGGCTCCATCCTTAACTGAGCTCATGGCAAGTAGTCAAGACTGCATTTGTTCTATACAGCCTTTGGTCCTTAATAATAAAAATGTATTTATATACCGCCCTTTGGTAATCCAATCAGGGTGGTTCACAACATTAAAAAAACATACAGTAAAACAATATACTCCCTTCCCCCCCCTTAAAAAATATTAAATCAATTAAAAATTAAAACAACAATTAAAACATTTGATAAAAACATATACCTACAGTGCTGCTTTCGGGACTGTTGTTGTTATGTGTTTTTTGGAACCGGGATTTAAAGAATTATTGGACTGGATGGCCCTTGTGGTCTCTTCCAACTCTACAGTTCTGTGATTTTTCACCTGTGGTGCACTTCCTCAGAAATTCTGGTTTGCTAAGAGGCAATAAATATATGGCAGCAGCAACAATAACAATATCCATTTAAGACACTGGTTCCTAACCAGATATAGGATTTCAACTCCCAGAATCACTTGCAATTGGTCATGCTGCCTGGGGCTTCTAAGGAAATCAAGCATGTGGAGTCAACACCTTCTTAAACCACTGGTTTAAGAGCTGGGTAAGGAGCCACTGTGATGTTTTGTTCTGAATATATTTGGGATGACTTTATGTAGCTACACCCTACAGTTCCTAAATAGTTTATCAATGCAAGAATGTTTTTGGTATCACCCATCTGCTGATTGTTGATGACTACTGTTAAGGTAACAATATTTATTTTTACTTTTAAAATTTCATATACTGAATTATTCACATGTGAACTGGGCTCTATTGTCACTGTTGATAGTGTCAGTATCCCATATCTAGAAAGAAGTAATTTATTTCCCCTTTCAGATTACTTCCCTTGGCTCCTGTATCCTATGGAACAGAGGTAGGCAACTTGTGGCTCTTCAAAAGTTACTGGACTGCAACTCCCATCATCATTCATATTGGCTTTGTTGGCTGGGGCTTATGGGAACTGTGATCAAGTATCTGAAGGGATGTGAGTTGCCCAGACCAGTTGTAGAGCAACAATTTCCTAGAAATTTCCATGTGGGTAGCAGTTCCAGAGGGGTATCTCATGGACTCCAGTATGGAGTATGGAAATGTTAAAAGTGCCAGCAAGTGTTGATCTCAACAATGATCATCTAGCAATCACTGGAAGGTGAAAAGCACATCTAGCAGAAATGAGCAGATTAACCCCATGGTTAGAGATAAAACTCTGTCTGATCTAAGTTACCACACCTGTCTCTGCAGGTTGAATTAGGTATTGCTTCTCTACATAGGCTATCTCATCTGTGCCTTCTTGGCACCTTAAAGACTAGCAAATCTTCAGCTGCATTTAGGAAAGTGGGCAGGAATCCATTTAAGGTCCCAATGAGATCTGTGGCTGAGGGATCTGAACCTGCATCTTCCCAGTTACAACCTCATACTCTGTTGCAACACGGCATTATTATTCCATAATGTACATGCAAGAGTGAGGTTGAGAGGGAAACTGGAAGGGATGGAATGGAACCAGCATACAAACAGATGAGTTCATGGCAGAGATGAGATCTGATCAGTCCACTTTCATAGATTGGCTCTTTTGTCACTACATTATACCACTGTAAGTGGAATACATTGCCGCAAGATGGGAATGCCAGCCACCAATCAATTTGAAGTTATTATATTTTGAGTGTACTCTAGGCAATCAAAATCTCACTCTGCGGAACACATTTCAAACTTGAGTTTTTAATCTGCTGAAACCCTGGCACTTGTGTTTGGTCTGTACCTGATTTGCTGAACAAGCCAAACACAAGCACATTAGCTCTGCCTCAAAAGGCAGATCTGGTAGAGGAAATTAGTCACCTGTGTTTTGATCATCCCTGGCATGCAATAAAGTCAGAAGGATTGTCGTATTTTTTGATGGGAAAGCTTTTGTGGGAGACAGATTTGAACAGGAGTGGTGCAGGCCGCTGAGATAAGGCCCCTGTTCTATGAATTTCATCCAGGCTTCTTCGAAAATCACTCAAACCTGAGTTCCTATTGGTGAGCTCTTAGGTCGAGCATGTGGCATGCATGCATAGCTTGAGCTGTATTTTTAGCTACTTGATAGGCGGTACTTGCCCTCTGTTTCAGGTTCAACTGTGCCTGATAGCTGGACACCAGTGCATCCCTGAGTCTGGGGTGCTGGTCGACTTTTAAAAATTTGTGGAGTCCTGTTCTCTTGAGCAAGCCATGTTGCATTGAATTGAAGATTCAAGAGAGTACAGTGGTACCCATTTTATTTCAGTAGGACTTGCACAGATGGCCTATTAGAGATCTGCTCCATTTCTCTAGAGCCAGCATGGTGTAGTGGTCTGGAGTATTGGAGTAGGACTCTAGGAGACCAGGATTTGAATCCCTGCTTGGCCATGGAAACCCACTGGGGGATCTTGGGCAAGTCACATTCTCTCAGCCTTAGAGGAAGGCACAGGCAATCTTCCTCTGAACAGATCTTGTCAAGAAAACCCTGTGATAAGTTTGCCTTAGAATTGCTGTAAGTCAGAAATGATTTGAAGGAACACAACTACAACAGGCATTTAGCAGCTGACTGGCTACCTTACAGGGCTGCCTTGTCTCAGGGTCAGAGGGTAATTCAGTGCAACCACTGTGCTAAAGCTTAGTCAGTCTGGGTCTCTTTGAGTGCCTGTATGGGAGACCTTTGGGAACCCACTGTACACTATCTTGCACTCCAGACAAGAAAAGTGGGACATAAATAAATGCAAAATAGCATTAAAGGTGATCTCTCCCCCCCCCCCGCTCCCCATCATCAAGATCTTGATTTAGACCAAGGAGGTGTCAAAGACTTTTGCAGAAACAGAATTTTAGAAATTGATAAAAGACAGTTTTGAGTTTTCAGCAAGCCTGTTTCCATTTCTGAACCTCTGTGATAGGTTTGCCTTTATTTTTATTTATTGCTGCTATTTATTGCTGTTCCTAGCAAGACTGGGGGCCATTTAGAGTGAAAGCTAATCCTGTTTGCGGGTCTGTAGTCCCTTC
Organism: Gambelia wislizenii; assembly: GCA_030847615.1. Classification (NCBI taxonomy): domain Eukaryota; kingdom Metazoa; phylum Chordata; class Lepidosauria; order Squamata; family Crotaphytidae; genus Gambelia; species Gambelia wislizenii. The sequence goes on along the minus strand of JAUMIR010000001.1, from coordinate 492,516,302 downwards.
CTCCCAAGACATCTCAGTACTATATGCAGAATACATAACCATCATCACTGCCCATTTGTGTGTATGTGTGCGCGCATGTGTGCATGCATGCATGCACATGTGCCTTCATGTTGCCTGTTGACTTGTTGTGACCCCATGAATTTCATAGGGTTTTGTTAAGAACAGGAATACCCTGAAGTGGTTTTGCCAGTTCCTTTTCCTCTAAAATAGAACCTACAGCACCTGGTGTTCATTGGCAGTCTCTTGTCCAAGTACTAACCAAGGCTGACCCTGCTTAGCTTCTAAGATCAGATAGGAGCTGGTGCCTTTAGAGTATTCCTGTATTTTTTATCCCCTATTGAAGGGACCTGAGCCAATGTGGTACAGCGGTTTGAGTGTTGGACTAGAATGCTAGGAGGCCAGGGTTGCTTAGTCATGAAAATCCATAGGTGGCCTTGGGGAGTCTCAGTGGAAGGCAGTGACAGACCTCTGAATATGCTAGTCTGGAATATCGGTATGCAAAGGGATCTTGTAGTACCTTTGAGACTGAGAGAAAGAAGATGGTAGCATTAGTATGAGTTTTCCCACCTTTTTGGTTGACTTTATATTGCACAGATTTTTCTACCTTTTCAGTTGGCGCTATAAAGGCCTTGCACAGATAATTTCCTAGCTTTTTGGTTAGTTTGATAAACATTGCCACATTATGGAATGTAGAGCTTAGACAAGTCACTTTTGTTAAACTACAGCTACCAGAATCCTACCCTTATGGCTATGTTGCTTGGTGAAATTCCTGGCTGTGCAGCCCAGCAAAAGTGTGGTTTCCAGGCAAGGCATAGATGTGAAGAGAGATCAACCTACGGAGCCTGGTGGTAGAAGGAACTGGTGTAGGCCAAGAACAAATGAACATGATGGGATTCCAATGGGACAAAAATTGCCAGTGCGGATTCAGTCACCCACTCTTCTCTGTGAAAAAAATAACTGCCTCCTTGGAGGAGCAAAATCCTGTTTTGACCCACGTATTCCTCCTCAGTTACACCTGTTGTTTTTCTGCCTCGGTAAAATGTGAAAAGCCTTTCCTTTACTCTCTGCTGCTCTCTTCTTGCTCCATCACTCCCTCCATTGCTGGTTTTCCACTGCCGTGCTTTTCTAAATGGGGATCTGTGATCTCCAAGCGAAAGAATGCAGTTAACCAGGGCCGTTTGGGATCCTCTGAAGCTGCTACGCACACGGAAACGCCACATTCTTCCAGCCCGGCCTGTGGTGTGCCAGCGCATTCCAATGCCCTGAGGTGGAAGGGAATAAGTGGTCAGGAACACTGCCGCGATTTGGACACCAGGGTGGAGAAAGGGGCCGTGATTTTTAAAAATACTCTTAATTATATTCTTCCTTAGCAAGAGAGCTTCAGGACCATTTTTAGCTTGTTACGAATGCTGTGATTCTCTCTCGCCTATTTTAATCAGACTATTATCTTGTTGACCTCATTTCCCCCCCTCCTCTTTTTTTAAAATCTTGCTGCTACAAAGCTCTTGTTTTTTTTAGCTTTTATAAGAAAATGGGAGTGGAGCGGGGAAGCAGTAAGCAAACATGATTACATCCAACTGTTTCTTCTTCCCTCTCATGGTGGGTTTCAGGCACTCAAAAACCCTAGAATCATAGGGTTGGAAGGTGCACCAAAGACCAGTCCAATCCCTCTGCCCTGCAGGAATACACAACTAAAGGACTCCCAAGAGTCCTGCTGTGGTCTCTTCCAACTCTTATGATTCTGTGATCTGTGACTCCTGAGAGATGGTCATTGAAAAAGATCTTCAATGGAGGAGAGTCCATCCCCTTCTAAGGGAGTCCATTCATTGCCATCATGTTGTCCTTCCTAATGCTTAGTTGGAATCGTCTTTCCTGTTACTTGAATCTATATTAGAATCATAGAGTTGAAAGAGACCACAAGGGCCATCCAGTCCAACCTCCTGCCATGCAGGAATATACAATCAAAGCACTCCCAACAGATGGCCATCCAGACTGTTTAAAAACCTCCAAAGAAGGAGACTCCACCACACTCCCAGGCAGCGCAGTTCTAGGTCCTGTCTATATGGTCAAAATAATACGAATGTGATGTGAAAGTTCTGCGATCTGTTCAATGATCATTAGCACAAATACGTGTCATTTGGAAGTGGGGCAGCCACACCCACCACAAAGTCCATGTGCATTGTGTTCAGGGCTTCGTACAGATTTTTTTGAAAAGCTCTGTATGACTTGTGATTGTGCATCTGTTTGAACACTCATGTTTGCACAGATACGAACAGGCAGTATAATCTGATTGGCTGGATGAGCTCAGGGGGCAAGGCTAGCAAAGAGGAAAAGCGGCTGTGGCCGCCATGTTGGATTGTTGGCTAAGTGGTAAGTCGATCAAATGGTGATCTCATACTCTTTGTACGAAGTGTTGCTTGTGCGCACCCTGGGAAACTGTTTTTTTTAAAAAAAATTGGCAGTGGCAAATCACTGGAGGCCACCATCTGGCTAGAGGTTCGTGTAGAGTTTAGGGGGGCTGCTTTGGCCGTGTAGACAGGTTGCATCGTTGTGAATGCCTGGCTTTCCGAACATGTTCGTATTTTTTCCTCCTCATATAGGCAAGACCCTAGAAACTCCATTACTGTACTACAAATGAAGTACATGGTGTATGTGGCAGCTTCTTCCTCTGAGAATCACAGGCAAAGTCAAATCAGAGAGGATAAAAGGAGAGAAGCCCTGTTACAAAGGAGCTGGTGTGCCCCTGATTTATTCCTGGCACTTGGTGAAACCTCAGCTGTATATTTTTAGAAACGCAGTCATATGTTTGCTATATCTACCATACGTCTGTACTTTTTCTACCCATCCACTCCAAGAGGGTTGTGGCCTTCCTTACTAGACTGCCAGCCTTAAAGGATCATTTTGCTCACACATATTTAAAACAACATCAGTGTCAGACGCTACTCCTTAAAGGGACAGAAGGCACTATTCTCTGAAATCAGCCATTAAAAAATAAACCAGCTTCCTGCTAAAAGAGCATAATCGAGCACTGGCTTCAGTAATGCCGTGTGTGTGTGTGTGTGTGTGTGTGTGTGTGTGTGAATCCCTACAAACTGTTGGGTTCCCCCCAGAGTTCCTCTCAACACATGAACATCACATATGTTTATTACCGTAGTTCCAAGGGCCTGCTAGATTATTGGACTACAGTTCCCAGAATCCTCCAGTCAAAAATAGCTTCCAAATTCTTTTTTTTCTCCTACTGAAGCCTGCCTGCCTGCCTGCCTATCTATCTACCTATCTATCTGTCATTCTCTTGGGTATGTTGCCATTTTCAGTGTGCTGATTGGCTGCTTAGGTGCTCCTTGGCTGGCCAATCAGTTTTCAGCAGCACCTCCTCAGCTTACAATCATTGCCAAGCTGCGGCTTTGCCCTGGTGGAATAGGGGGTGACATCACCACCCTGCTGCCACTACCGCTGAGCTACGGCCTTCCCAGGTTGAACGTGGGGGGTGAGAGGTCAGGGCCCTGCCGTTACCGCTGAGCTCTGGCCTTCCCAGGCCAAATCGGGGGGGGGGGAAGAGGTCAGCATCCCACCATTGCTGCTAAGCTCTGGCCTTCTGGGGGAGGTAAGGGCCCCGCCGCCGCTGCTGAGCAGGGGACTTGATAGGCCGCCACTGGGTGAACTTGGCAGCGGAAATGTGAATGTTGACCTCCCCTGGTGCCACTGTTGCCAGTTGATTGCGACCCACACAGTCAACTGGTGGTGGCGGCGGCGGCAGGGTGCTGCTACTGCTGCTCCAACAGGACCCATGCAGTTAATTGGCAGCGACGGCAGCGGCACCACGGGCAGATCAACAGAGCAGCTCACCCTCAATGCATCACGGACGTATGTTATGTCGGGTCCAGCTAGTTGAAATGATATACAGCTGTGGAAGTATTTTAAGACTGGAGACATTTGTGCTTGTGTACAGCCCTCCACAGATCCATTTACCAACCGGCTAGGGGGCAATGAAATCTTTTATGTTGGCCAGTAAGGATGTTTAGAAATAAAGTTACATTACAGCTACAAAATTGAGTTGCTAAAGGAGGAAACCTAGTTTTGAGGAGAGAAAATGAATAGCAATCAACAAGGGTTTCTTCCCCAAAGCTTGGGAAAAAACCACTATTTTGGATAAAAACTGACATAAGTATCTTATGGTTCTCTTAAGAGGAGCAACATTTATTTGCTGTCATCTTTGTGGGCTTTGCAACAGTTGAGGGGGAATGGGAATGTAGAAGGTTATGATCAAGTTATGATCTTAACATTGGTTGTGTAAGAGTGATTGAAGGTCCTTCACACTGCAAAACTACAATACAATACGAAGCTTATATGTAATTTTAAGGGGGGTAAATTGTTTTAAGTTATTACTATTGTTATGAATTTGTTTTTATATCCAATTGTTGTGAGCCACCTTGATTGCCTAATAGGCAAAAGGCGGGGTACAAAAATAAAGTTATTATTGTTATTATTAATACCACTTTAGCTGTCATGGCTGCATCCTAGGGAATCCTGGGAATTGTAGTTTGGTAGGGCACTAGAGCTCTCTGGATGAGTTCTGAATTACCCTCCCTAAACTGCAGATACACAGATGGAGCCATGACAGTTAAAAGTGGAACGATGGCACTATAACTGTGTGGTGTGAAAGATTCCTGAGAAACAATATGGAGATCCAACATATACAAGCAGATTAATTAATGAATGGATGGAAAGTCTTTGACCAAATCAAGTAAAGTTAACTTCAAGATGGAAATTTTATAGTGTGTTTGGGATAGAAAACTGCACCAGTGTGGTATATTGGTCTGAGTGTAGGGCTAGGACACTGGGAGACCAGGGCTTGGTCATTCAAACCCACTGGGTGACCTTGGGCAAGTCACACTCTCTCAGCCTCAGAGGAAGGCAAGGACAACCCCCCTCTGAACAAATCCTGCCAAGAAAACCCCGTGATAGGTTTGCCTTAGGGTTGCCATAAGTCTGACAAGGCACACAATATACACACTAGGATAGAAGTTAGAGTAGTAATGGAAGTACAAGGATCACAGGCAGAAAAATTTGCTTTAAATAGTTGTCATAAAACAAAAGACAAAATGCCTTTGTCTTTCTGCAGGCCACAGGCTAGAGAGCTGAAGATTTCCGCTATTGATTCTTCTTGTTCAACTGTTTCCTATTGGAAACAGAAAAAATTGGGCAGGCTAGCTGGGAGATTCTTTAAATTGTAATCCAAAAAGTAACAGTTCTGTGATCTGTTTTTTTCCTTTCCCCTCCCTTATCTTTATAGGGATATTGCAGCTTTCATTATGAGGCTTGATGGACCAATAGTTCACAACAATAAAGTGCAGCTTCTTAATGTATTTTTAGTATCTCAAATCTGTTACCTTCATGCAGAGAAGTACCCATGCTAGTCTGCTGCAGTAAAAACAGTGATACAGTAATAAATGCTCTTGTGGACGCTGTCTACTTATATGAAGTATTACCTCTTGTGGACGCTGTCTACTTGCATGAAGTATTACCTTAATCAGTAAACTTTTAACATGTAACATACAGTAAACAGTAAAGTGTTGCTTATTTGGGGGAATGAAACCAGTAGAGTGAGGGAACTGAAATAAAAAAAAGTAGGGTAAATTCTGTGAGCCCTCACTATCTGTGGGGGTTTGGTTCCAGGCCCCCTTGCAGATATCCAAAAACGCAGATGTCGAAGTCCCTATTTAAATTTTAAAATTACTACCTGATATTGACTGCAGCCAGGCCAAGAAGTGGTCCTAGGCCAGCAATGGAGGCTACAAGGCTTCGGCTGCAGTGCTTGGCAGATGGCATGCTCCAAGCAGGAAGGATGTGTACCTAGCTTGGCTTGTGGAGCTTGGCTTGTTGCTGCCAACTCCCCCTCTCCTGAAACACCTTCAAGCTTCAGGAGGAGCTGGAGGCAGCATTAGCAAGGATGCACGGAGCCCACCTTTGCTGTTTGCTGCTGCTGCTCAACATGTCCCTGAAAAAGCTGCTTGCTGCCACCACCAATATCAGGGCAGCAAGCAGCTTCCTTAGAACATGGCTAGCAGTGGCAGTGGTGCTTTCGCTCGCTCGTGAACAACAAGGAGTGCTTGTCCCCTGCTGCCGCTCTCCATGTTCTTGGAGAAGGCACTCACTGCCAATCGCAGGGGGACAAGCAGCTTCCACAAGACTTGGTGAACAGTGGCGCCAGTGCTCTTGCTCATCAGCAAGCAGGTGCGTATGCTCCTACTGCTATTCGCCATGTTCCTGAAGAAGCCACTCACTACCACCGCCAATCACAAGGCAGCAAGCAGCTTCCACAGGAGATGGCGAGCAGTGGCAGTGGCACTCTTGCGAATGAATGAGACTTTCAGTGGCGGCGGGGGGGGGGAGATGTCAAGCCCCAGTCACCAGGTGCTTGCCACTTCCCTACTAACCCCTTCCTGCAATTGAGCGGGGAGGTGGCAAGCCCCTATCACCAGGTGCACATTCTTCATGCTTGCTGCTGGGAGCACACCAGCTCCAACTTCCACCTTTTGAAGGAAAGAGCAGAATCGCCACAGCCAAAGCAGGAAGAATGTGTGCCCTCGTGCCCAGACTTTGTCGCTGCAGTCTTCACTACTACCCTAGGACCTCTTCTCGGCCTGGCTGCGGTTGATTGCAGGCACATTTTTAAAAAGTTGCTTCATTTCCATCTGCAGTTGCTCAGGTCCGTGGATACTGAGGTCCTGCTGTAATTACCCTAAAAAAGTCATCAAGAAAAGATTAGGTGGTTTAGCACAGGCACCCTGGTATTGAGCTGATTGACTCTGTGATAAGAAGTCTTTGTCCCTGATGTAGACAAAGATATAGAGTTGAATCTCCAGATGAATTCTGTTTCACATTGGAAACCGTGCTAGAAGATGTCCCCCAACCAAAAAAAGTACAACTCTTTTCTGAACTTCTTACATTTCAGAATTCAGATTTGTGTATCCATGTATTCTTTGCATAAGGATGGGCCTGCCTGTCCAATGTAGAATGCAGTAGGGCATTGCACCATGTTCAGAGGCTGATTAAGAAAGGAGGTTGTGCAGGGGAGCTGCTGCAGGGGGAAATAAAAAATCTGGAACAGATATCTTTGTGGGAGAAGATGCTTTTCCTCCCAATTGTTTAACTCTGCATTTGAAAACAGGTGATTTTGAGTTGTGCTGGGCTTTGCCAGGGAAGTGGGTAAGAATATTCACTTCTTAGAAGTAGACCTGCAGGGGACTAGGGACATAATTTGTGGACACCTGGTTGTGTATGCTGGGATTTTAAAAGAGTGTGGGATAATTCTTGGCTTCTTGAAAATCTCCTCTCCTCTTCCTAACCCCCTACGCAGCACAATGTTGTCATAGACAAGCAAGAATCTTAAAATTCTTAAGCTGAAATGAAATAACAGAAGGACAGAAAAATCCAAAGAGAGTGAGTGAGGGAGAGAGATGTTTTTCTCTCTGTCTGAATAGGAATTAAAACACTGCATGAGAGTGGCTGGTAATAGTTTTAAATCTGGAGTTGGCTGCATCTTTTTCAGAGACCTGAACATTTGCAAAGAAACAGTCAGCGCTCAAAGGCAGCATACGCTGATAAGTGTAGCTATAAAAAAGATTATATCTGTGCACTGGCTGATGGAAGATTGTTCATTAGTCACCTGGGAATAACTCATACTCCAAAAACAACTGCCTTAGACAGGAATCTCTAGACAACCTAGTCAGATAGATGTTTTAGTAGCATTTGCTCGAAAATAAGGAGCAAAATAAAACTGCTTGCTACATCCTCTTTTTATAGCAGCCTTTCTGAATCACATTTCAATTGACTGCTTTTAAAACAAGATAGGGTGGTGGGGGGAGAAATCAAGCTTGGAAATAATTTTCACTGCAGTTATTGCAAAAGGCTTGTTTTATTCTTTTAGCCCAGTTAAACATGGCTTGTTAGTTAACCTAGGCTCTTTCAACAAATCGTTGGTGTTAACTGAAATGCAGGTTGGAATGGAACTCATTTCAAATACAGGCATTTCCAGAACTGCATTGGATTTTTCATGTGACTTAATTGTATTCTACTAACTTCCATCTTACAGCAGGGTGGGTTGGCTGTGGTCCTTCCAGATGTTTTTGACCTTGTTTCTGTGTGCCTTCAACTCATTTCTGACTTATGGCAACCCTAAGGTGAACCTATCATGGGGTTTTCTTGGCAGAATTTGTTCAGAGTGGACCTTGGAGTATGGTGGAATCTCCTTCTTTGGAGGTTTTTAAACAGGGGCTGGATGGCCATCTGTTGGGAATGCTTTGATTGTGTATCCCTGCATGACAGAATAGGGTTAGACTGGATGGCCCTCATGGTCTCTTCAAACTCTGTGATTCTAAGACAGGCATAGGTTGAGCCACATGGCTTGTGTGAAACACATGTAGCTCCTAAAGTCAGAGGTGTTGGCATGCCTACAGAAATCTTTGTAAAAAATCAAAAGTGTTGTGAACTAGTGTCATCTTACTGCAGTACATGGCAGGTGAGAGGAGGAAAGTCTTTCACTATTTCTTTTAAAAAAATCAGTGCATGACTGCATTGCTTAAGACCCAACACATACAGTATAGGGTTCTGGTTTGGCTGCAGTTATCTCTTGAAATGCATGAACTCTTTTTTTTAAGGGCAGAATGGGGGAAAGGTTTGGGAAATCCAGGTATTTTGGACTGCAACTCACAGTACTGCTGTCTGAGCATGTTTCTGGGAGTTGTACTCCAAAAAAAAAGTGTGGACATTTCAGTAGCAAAAGCTGGACTGCTCTCTTCAGCTTGGGAGAGTTCAGCATTCCAGGTCTAGCACAGCGCTTTCTGTAAGGGTCAACATCTGCCTGGCTCAGCTTTCTCTGGGTCTATAAATTTTGTCTGCTACAGAACATGGTGGGGCATCAGGGAGAGAATGGGAAATTAGTATGCCTTGTTGTACTGGCATGTGCTAATGATTCATGGTTGGCTTTGGAAAGTGAAGTGTTGTGATGAGGTATATACTCTCACTTGCCATTGGCAAGCCTGGTCTGTGTGAACAGGGATGAAACAGCAACAAAAGCAATGGGTGGTTTTCCTTCACTGCTTTTTCTACTTTGCCAGTAAAGGGGGTCTTCACAGTTGATGGAATCCATTCCATCTGTCTGCCTGTTTCTGACATTATTCAGCCAGAAAACCACCGCAGTTTCAAGTGCAGTTGGACCCCCATATCCATGGAACCAGTATCTGCAGTTTCAGTTATCCACAGAACCCCAAATAGGGACACATACCATAGAGTCATCCTAGAAAAGGCCTAGAGAAGTGTCCCCTGTAGATATCTTCTAGGTCCTCCAAAGCAACTCCATGGAATTTTTTGTATTGAAAGTCCATTACTTTTAATAGGGTTTTCTGTTATCCACAGTTTCCAGTAAATCTGGGAACCAAACCCCCACGGATATGGGGGTCAGACTGAATCTCATTTATCTATGTGTGTGTTTGTGCCTTCAAGTCACCTGTCAACTTATGGCGACCCCATGAATTTCACAGGGCTTGCAACCCACCATAAAGCAACCCCTCCTCCTTCTCTTCCTCTTCCTCCTCCTCCTTCTCTTCCTCTTCCTCCTCCTCCTTCTCTTCCTCTTCCTCTTCCTCCTCCTCCTCCTCCTCCACCACCACCACCTCTCCCCCGCCCCCCTTGGAGAGAAACCTTGAAAAGATCATTGCTCAGAACCAGCTGTGCAACATATCTTGACATCCAAAAGGTACAGTATCACATTCTAGGTAACTATTGCCATGTTTCTTCCAGGCCCTGGGGGTAAAAACTATACCTTAGGCCAGCTTTTTCCCTAGAAGTAGCAAAATCCAGCATGAGGAAAATTCCAGTTGTGAGATCTTGAAAGCCTAGATGCCCGGATGTTGCAAGCAGATTTTGGAAAGGTTACTTTTTCGGGAGTGGGGGTGGGAAGGAGATTGCAACTCTCAGAATCCCCCCCCCCAAAGTAACTTTTCTGTGCTTTGGTTGCAAGTAATTCATCTTCGGGTTCAACAAAAATATTGTGTAACCTTTAAATGTAGGCAGTGGGATGGTGAGGCAATGCAGCTGGAAAGGAAGCCTGGAAGGAATTTGGGATGTTCTTCTAGCCCTCTTCCTTCCCTGAGCATCCCTTCCAAGAGGTTGGCTGCTTTCTCTTTTTCTCCTTTCTAAAGTTTCCCTTTGGCTTCAGAGAGCCCAGCCCATGGCGTCCCGTTTGGCAGAATTTCTCTCAGATCTGGCTCAAAGGAGGGATGATTTCACCCTTCTCTTTTCTCTCTCTCTCTACCTCCCAAAAATGTGGAAGTAATCATGGCTATGCATGATGGATTTGGGCACATTGTGTTAGCCTTGTGAGTCATCTTTTCGTTTGTCCAGCTTTCATGTCACTTGCTTGGAATTTGTGTTTGATCCTTTTGATTTGTTTGTTCTGGGTTTTTTGTTGTTCTTGTGATTTCTCCTTTGCTTTGGTGTTTGTAGTTCAGTGTGGTTTCTCTCCACCACCCCACCCCACCCCACTTCTGGGCCCCAAAGAAAAAGAACAGGGAGAAGTCCAGACTACTAATGGTTGGGGGGATTTGGGGAACTGTATCCCAACAACAACAACCCACTACCTCTTTTTCAAGCTCTTAAAAAAAAAAAAACACCTAAGAGCATACAAGCATCATCATCTTTATTATTAAAACTATTTGTATCCAGCCTTTTCCCCAAGACTGGGACTAAAGATGGTTTATGCATTAAAAACATAGAAAAAGACAACACTGAAACAAACTTTTCAGCACTTACAGCTCATTTAAGTTGACAGCACACAAGAGCAATAATGTTTTGATTATATGTATTGGGCAGTTTGCTTTTTATTATATTGTATTTTTTGCATTTTATCTGGATAATTTGTTCTGCAACTGTATTGTATAGTTTTATATTTTATCATTCCTTCCTTCCCTCTGCATGTGTATACACATTGTACACCTTTGGCAGGATCCACAGTTTTTTGTTGTTTTATTGTAAAGCGCCATGTACATTGATGGCGATATAGAAATTAAACAATGATGTAGTAGTGGTAATGGAGAGCTGCTAGTGCCAGTCAGTGAATAATTCTGGGCTAAGTGCAACAGGACTAATTATGGTTTCATATTAGGAATGGCTGTTCTTTTCTGACTTTGGAAGCTAAGTAGGGTTGGTCCTGTTTAGTATTGGGATGGGAGACCACCAGGAGGAAATGCCACAGATCTCCAGATGCAGCTAATAAAGCATGCTGCCTGAAACCCAGCAGAAACTTGGCTGCCAGTTGGAGTTAACAATATTGGGCTACATGAATGAATGGTCTGAGTCATTCAAAAGCAGGGAGGAAGGAGGTAGCAGCTGTGGAGAATTCTTAGGCCTGATAGTTAAATAGAACCCCCATATTCAGAGGCAGTATACCTCTAAATAGCAATTGCTCAGTGTGTGTGGGAGCAAACCAGGAGAGAAGACAGTGCCCATTATGTCCTACTTGTGGCATTCACTTAGTTATTTAGCTAGCCACTGAAACAAGAACTCTGGACTAGATGGGCCTTGGTTTGGTGATACAACATGGCTCTTCTCAAATGCTTGAGCGGCTGAAGTTCCCCCATTGTCAGTTGCACCAAGTTGACCTGGACTAAGGGCAACCCTATGAAAGAGAGACCTCCATGTCACCCTGAGCTCAGGTCTTGCAAACTCAGGGTTGTGGCTTCCTTGGTGGAGTCCATCCACTGTATAGTGTGGTCTTCCTCTTTTCCTACTGCCTTCTACCTCACCAAGCATTATTGTCTTTTCTAATGAGTCAAATTCTCATGTCATAGAATCATAAAATCATAGAATCATAGATTCGGAAGAGACCACAAGGGCCAGCTAGTCCACCCCCTGCCATACAGGAATATATAATCAAAGCATTCCCGGCAGACAGCCATCCAGCCTCTGTTTAAAAACCTCCAAAGAAGGAGACTCCACCACACTCCCAGGCAGTGCATTCTACTGTCAAATAGCTCTTGCTGTCAGGACGTTTAGGTGGAATCTCTTTTCTTGTACAGTTGTCCCTCCGTATCCATGGATTTGGTATCCACGGATTTAAGTATTCACAGCTTGGCTAGAGGATTCTGGGAGATCTTGGCTAAACAAGAGACTTTGGCCAGACTTCTCCCCACTCCAGGATTCCTGTAGTCCAAGTTACTTGGCTGGAGATATTGCCATAGATTCTGTTCCTCTTGAGTGGATCATTGCTGAAATCCTCATGTTTTTAATAGCTGGTACCCTCAGTTTAGGGACCTTGTCCTCTCTTTGCCAGCCTCAATAGCTCCTTCCCTGAATCCTTACTTTTTTTCTTACAGTAAGAGGAGGAAGCTCTATACTCAGCCCTTCATATATAACAAACAGGAATGGTTCTTAACCTGTGGTCTGGAGACCCCTCATAGGGGAGTCCTTGAAGGCTTGAACGCTGCTCGACCCACCTCCTCCCTACAGTGGCGTGGCCATGTGACAGAAGCCAAGACAAAGCCTGGCTGGCTGGCTTGGCCTGCACATTGCCATTCAATCCACAAACTTGCAGGAAGAAGCAGGAGAAAAGTCTTCCCTCACCCCCCAGTGCCTCTGAAGGAAGGTTTAACGGATGGTGCAATTGTATTATTGTTGTTGTTGTTGTTGTTTTAAATCTTGAGTTGAATCTCGGGGGTCCACAGCATAAATGATATTTAAAGGGGGTCCCTGGTAAAGAAAAGGTTAAGAGCCACTGTCATACAGGATCATCCCCAGCCTCATGAGATCCAAAATAGAAGTGACAGGCAGTTTAAATTCAGAACTACCCCAGTGACATCGGCCAAAGAGAGAGGCGTCCAATTTTAACAGGAGAAGGAGGGCACACCTGACTCTCCACCATCATGCCTTCGGCTGACCTCCCTGTGGCTTCTGATGCTCTCTCTCTCTCTTTCATTCCGAGTTCTTCGAACACTTGTAACCCAGCTAAGATTTCTTTGGGCCTTTAGAGCTTTTGGCCTTGGAGCCAAGCCTGGTGGGTAAGAAGCTCTGGGAAAAGGGTTTATTTATTTATTTATTTATTTATACCCCGCTCTTCAGCCACAAGGCTATCAAAGCGGCTTACGAATTGTTTTAAGCAATAGCAAATTTCCCTTGCTCCTTCTGTGTTGTTATACTTCCTACATTGGGGTGGGAATCACATGGCCTTCCAGAGCTTGGGAAGCATTTCTTACTAGCTGCCAAAATTTCTTAGCATCAGCTGTCCTGGGGTCTATTCACACTACAGAATTATAGTATCATTGCCATGCTTCTGTCCCATGGAATCCTGGGATCTGAAGACTGGTGAGGTATTGGAGCTCCCTGGCTGATAATTCTGAATGTGCTGCCCTAAAATGTCAATCCTGGGATTCCATAGGATGGAGTAATGGCAGTTAAAAATGGAATACCATAATAGCACTATAATTATAATTCTGTAGTGTGGATGGACCCCAGGTCAGGGCTGCTGGACAGGGCCACCTTATCCACTAGACACCTTCAGGCACAGTGCCTAGGGCCTATGAAAACAGTATGAACAAATTTTTTACAGCAATTGGGGAGGAAAACAAATATTCAAAATAAAGATATTTTATATTTTCATACACAAAAAAGAGTGCCCAAGGCCTACAAAAACCTGCAGCTGGGGACCTAGAATCATATTGTTGAAAGGGACCCAAAGGACCATCTATCCCAACCCCCTGCCAGCACTTAGAACCACCACTAAAACATCCCTGAGAGGGGGCCATCTAACCTCCTGCGATCCAGGCACATTTTGCAGGCAGCATGAATCCCACCCTCCTCTACATGGCTGGGATTGCCCATGTCAAATGCAGGGAACTGCTGCTGTTGCATCTAGTTCGGTACTCAGCCTGCAACATATCTTGATTTATCCTCTGATTCCTCTCACATTTGGTGCGGACCACGATCATAGAATTATAGAATTGTAGAGTCGGAAGAGACCACGAGGGCCATCCAGTCCAACCCCCTGCCACGCAGGAAATCTTGATCAAAGCATCCCTGACAGATGGCCAGATCAGCCTCTGTTTAAAGACCTCCAAGGAAGGTGACCCCACCACACTCCGAGGGAGTGTGTTCCACTGTCAAACAGCTCTTACTGTCAAAAAGTTCCTCCTAATGTTGAGGTGGAATCTCTGTTCCTGGAGCTTGCACCCATTGCTCCGTGTTCCAGTCTCTGGAGCAGCAGAAAACAAGCTTGCTCCATCCTCAATGTGACACCCCTTCAAATACTTAAACAGGGCTATCATATCGCCTCTTAACCATCTTTTTTCCAGGCTAAACATACCCAGCTCCCTAAGTCTCTCCTCATAAGGCATGGTTTCCAGACCTTTCACCATTTTAGTCGCCCTCCTCTAGACACACTCCAATTTGTCCATATCCTTTTTGAATTGTGGTGCCCAGAACTGGACACAGTATTCTAAGTGAGGTCTGACCAAGACAGAATAGAGCGGCACTATTACTTCCCTTGATCTAGACACTATACTTCTATTGATACAGCCCAAAATAATGTAACATGGAAAATAATTTTGTGTGTTTCCTATGGCTGTGCTAACTGGGGGATTGTTGGAATTGTAGTTTAAAAAGTGCATGTATGTTTTTAGATCCTTGGAGACTGGGTGAAATATAAGTTTTAAATAAACAAATAAAAACAAATTGGTCATGTATGTGCTTGTGCAGGCTGGGAAGGATTGGCAGCTCTGTAAATGGAGACAAGAGGACACATAAGCTTGGTGTGGTTTGTTTATTTGTAGAGGGTGAGGTTGGTTTTCTTCTTCCTTCCCTCCTCAAATGATGCACACATTTACTTCTGAATTCGCTACTGACCCTTGCCCACCTGAAAGTAGATTCCACCCCTATAATATTCCAAGGAGACTTTACAGTGCATTTTACTTGATGGAATAAATAAGGTGGCAGGACAAGTTTAAGAACAACATTATTACTCTTAAGAATATTCTTAGGACTTAACAATTTTGAGAATTTCCTTTTCAGCACTTGTAAAATCTGTTTTAAACAATTCTGGTACATTTCTACAATTCAGTGTTTTTAAAAATCATGGAAGTTTCCAATTATTATGGAGAAATGTTCTATGGCAAGGTGAGAAATGAGAGGATGAACTTGATAGAGAGGAAGGTTGCATTTTAATGCAACAGTGAAAGTTCAATAACATTCTGGAATGTTCATCCCCTATCGGGGATGCTTTGATCAAGATTTCCTGCGTGGCAGGGAGTTGGACTGGATGGCCCTCGTGGTCTCTTCCAACTCTACAGTTCTATGATTCTGTGATTCTGTGTTCTATAAGTCCTCAAACCAGCGAGAATGCTCATGAAATCTCTATAACACTCAGGAATTATCTAACAATGTATTATTTAGAGGGGTAAGGAAAAATGAAGGAAATTCCCAAATTCTTAAGCTAACTGGAGATTATTCTTGTTCTCAGAGAAGATTTTCTTGAGAGCGTTGTCCTGTCAGAAAGGCAGAAGGAAGTGGAGTCATCATGTAATGAAAATGGTTTTAATCTGTTTTTAAAATGTGTTTTCACTCATGTATTGCGTGTTTCAAAATGTTTTCATGTGTGGTACATTGCTGGTGTGGCGAGCAGAGAGGTGATAAAATAAACTCTTCAGATAAATAAAGAAATTAACGACTGTCACAACTGTCAATGCTGTGGGCAGCTGACATCTGCTGGGAAAAATCTGGATAGCTTTCTTCTGAGTACATTCCTGCAGGGAAGGGTTACACTTAGTGGATTGAGCCTATTTGCTCAGTGGCTGGACTTGGTTGATCCTTGATGGAACGCCAGAGTGTGTCCCTCAGAAACCTTCAACAATGCTCTTTGGTTCTGGGGATAGAGGGAAATGGTGTGAGTTCCTTAAATTACAGCGAGAACCAGCGTGATGGAGTGGTTTTGAGTGTTGGATTAGGACACTGGGAGACCAAGGTTCGAATCTCTGTTCGGGCATGAAAACTCACTGGGTGACCTTCATAGAATCATAGAGTTGGAAGACACCACAAGGGCCATCAGTCCAACCCTCCACCATGCAGGAACACACAATCAAAGCACACCCAACAGATGGCCATCCAGCCCCTGTTTAAAAACCTCCAAAGAAGGAGACTCCACCATACTACAAGGCAGTGTATTCCACTGTTGAACAGCTCTTGCTGTCAGGAAGTTCTTCCTCATGTTTAGATGGAATCCAAAGTATTACAACTTATTGGCCTAAACATTAACTCTTAAGCAAAGTCAGATGTTTGAAAGCCAATTGGAATCCAGATGTTTTATTTTTGATAACAGTGGAGTCCAAGAATCCTGATCAATATTACTCCAAGCATTTGAAGAGGCAGTATGAAAAATCCTATACTATCTTAGGCAAGTCACACTTTCTCAGCCTCAGAGGAAGGCAATGGCAAGCCCACTCTGAACAAATTCTTTCAAGAAAACCCCATGATAGGTTCACCTTAGGGTTGGCATAAATCAGAAATGACTTGAAGGCACACAACAACTACAACAACGCTACAACATTTAGAGGCTCTTGTTTCGGAAGAGAGCCAGCATGCGTTTTGGACTAGCACTGTAGGAAACCAGGGTTCAAATCCTCACTTGGACCTAAAAACCCACTGGGTGACCTTCAGCAATTCTATCAGCTTCAGAGGAAGGCAGTGGCAAAACCCCTGGAAGGTGTCCAGAGGAGGGCGACCAGGTTGGTGGGAGGTCTGGAAGCCGTGGTGCCCTATGAGAAGCGGCTTAGGGAGCTGGGTATGTTTAACCTGGAAAAGAGAAGGTGAAGAGTGGACATGATAGCCATGTTTAAATATTTGGAGGGATGTCATAGTGAGGATGGAGCAAGCTTGTTTTCTGCTGCTCCAGAGACTAGGACATGGAGGAATGGGTTCAAACTACAGGAAAAGAGGTTCCACCTCAACATTAGGAAGAACTTCCTTGACAGAGCTGTTCGGCAGTGGAATGCACTGCTGCCTGAGAGTGTGGAGGAGTCTCCTTCTTTGGAGGGTTTTAAGTACAGGCTGGATGGCCATCTCTCTGGAATGCTTTGATCATGTATTCTTGGGTTGGACTAGATGCCCCTTGTGGTCTCTTCCAACTCTATGAATCTATTGTATTCTGTTCTATTCTCTGAAGAAATCCTGCGAAGGAAACCTCATGATAGGTTCTTCACCTCAGGGTTGCCGTAAGTCAAAATGATGAGAAGGCACACAACAACAACCTTCTTTGGAGGTTTTTAAGCAGGGGATGGATGTCCATCTGTCGGGAGTGCTTTGATTGTTCTTGGCTAGGGGACATGCAGAGTTTAGGTGGGCGCTTTTGATCGTGAAGGCAGATCGCATCGTTGCGAATGCCTGCCGTTTCGAACGTTGTTCGTATTTTTTCCTCCTTGTATAGACAAGACCTTAGAGTGAAGTTAACTTTTAATTCATTACTGTTCCACTCTCGTTCTCTCTCTCTCTCTCTCTCTCTCTCTCTCTCTCTCATATATTTCAGAAACCCCTCATAGCCCGGAAGGGTTGAGTCTGGCAATCTGAAAGAAGAGTATTATGAGTGCACACAGATACATAACACACACAAAATTAAAAAAAGACCAGGAGAAAGAAAACCCTGGACACTTTGTGTTCCGCTTTGCAGGGCGGAGAGAGGCCAAGTGAAACTGTGTGATCTAATTTTGGAGCAGTGTTATTACAGGTCACAGAGGGAGTCAGTTTCATGCTTCAACCCAGTGTGGGCTGTCACACACGCGGAAGCTTTCAAAAACAACAACCCAGGTCACATGACAGCAGTGCTCACAGAGGAGGTTTGTGTTCAAGGCATGATTTGGGTTTTTCAAAAAAAGAATGTTTTTGGTCAAGAGCACCAAATTAGCTCTTGCAAATCACTCCAAAAACAAAACAAAACCACTTCCCCTCCCCTTTTCTCCAGAGTCAGCTGCTCTGGGTTTCCTTTCCTGCAACGCCACCTCCGCCCTGCGTTTGCCAGCTGCCCAGACAGATATGTATAAGTATAGAGCCAGCGCCACCCGGTCTTTGTGGCCTGACTCGCATTATTTTTGTACTAGAACTAGAAGAATCTCATCAGTGATCAGCAGGTTAAGTTGCCAGCTGCATGGAAATAGCCCACGTTCCACTTGTCAAACAGTGTGTGTGTGTACGTGCCTTCAAGTCGCCGGTCGACTTATGGTGGTGACCCCATGAATTTCATAGGGTTTTCTTAAGCAAGGGATATTCAGAGGTGATTTTGCCAGTTCCATCCTCTGAAATACAACCTATGGGACCTGGTATTAGTTGGCAGTCTCCCATCCAAGTACTAACTGGGGCTGACCCTGCTTAGCTTCCAAGATCCGACCGGCTCTGGTGTTTTTAGGGTCTTTATGCATTACATTTCTGTTCTGGTTTTGGTTTTCTTGGAACAGAAAAAATGCAGGGGTATTCATGCCAGACAGAAGACCCAGTGCTGAAATCCATGTTGTGGTAATTACATTGTTATTTGGCCCAGCAAAGAAGCACCAGAAATTGTGCAAGCTTGGCTTAGGTCCAGGCTATGTGACAGACTGTAGTTTCCCATATGAGCCTTCCCCAGGCCCTGAAGTCTGCAGGGGAGGGCTTTCTCTCAGTCCTGGCAGCTTCACTGACATGCCTAGAGCAGACTAAGATAGTGGCCTTCTTGGTGGTTGCCCCTGCCTTGCCTAGAGAAGCTGGAATGGCCTCCTGCCATCAGTGGGCAAGGACTTTTGATTCCCACAGGCTTTTGAGACTCTACTGAAGTGTTTTAATTGTGCTGTTTTTCAATTGCTTTTAAATATTTTAATTTTTTTAAAAAAAAATAGTTTTGGTCGTAGAATGCAGTGTGGTGATCCTTTGTGCCTTTTAACTATTGTGTGGTAATGTTATGGGCAAAGTTGTTGTTGTCGTCTTTATATTTCACTCCTGCTCTATATCACAAGATCTCAGGGTGCCATAAAAGTAAAACAGGTTAAATAATTTACATAGACTAAAAGCAACTTGTGTGCTATTCTGACTTATGGCAACCCTAAGGCGCACCTATTACAGGCTGAGTATCCCATATCCAGAAATCTGAAATACGCAAAATCTAAACATGGGTGGCTAAGATAGTGACACCTTTGCTTTCTGATGGTTCAATGCACACAAACTTTGTTTTGTGCACAAAATTATTAAAAATATTGTGTATAAAATTACCTTCAGGCTATGTATATAGGGTGTATATGAAACATAAATGAATTTTGTGTTTAATTTCCAAGATAACTCATTACGTATATGCAAATATTCAAAAATCCAAACACTTCTGGTCCCAAGCATTTCTTTCGAATAAGGGAGATTCAACGTGCACAAGGTTTTCTTGGGCGTATTTATTCAGAGAAGGTTTGCCCTTGCCTTCTTCTGAGGATGAGAGAAGGTGATATGCCCAAGGTGGATTTCCATGGCTGATTCAAACCCTGGTCTCCCAGTACCCTAGTCCAACACTTAGACCGCTACACCATGCTTTCAAATAGGGCTGTTGAGGAATTAGGGTTCACCCTGAATGGATCCTGGTTTGTGAAGAGAACATGGGCAATGCTGGCTGGGGTATTCCAAGAGTTGTCATTTTCCAAAAGTGGCTTTCCCAACCTGGCTCCCTCTTTAAAGCTATCCAAGGTGGTAGTCATTGTTACATCTTGTGGCACTGAGTTCTCAGTGAGTCCTTTGCTCCTCTCTGATCAGGGCTCCTTGCCTGGGATGGATATTGCATGCCCAGGACTGCTTTGTCTGTCTCCCTGCCTCATGGCCTGAGCCTGGCTTCCAACTCTCTTGCTATGGGATGTTTCTCATCACAAGTTCTTGTTCAACTCTCTCCCTCGTGGCTGTGAGATAGTATTTATACCTTTTTCAGATTGCCCCTCTGACTGTCCTCATGGGTCATTTCTGTATCTGGTGATATTATATCATTGATGACAGTGCTCCCTGTAGGTGTAAACCTTTGCAGCTCTTAGTTAACCCTAAGTTAACCCCTTGTTTACCTGAGGTTGCTTGCAGATACCTGATTACTGAATTGAAGAATAATGGGACATGCAATCCTCCCATTATCACAGACCCCATTCCCCCCTCTTACAGGGACATGCAAACATACACTTCCTTTTCTCACATGCACACAAATATAACAACACACAGATACCTCTTTCTCCCTCTCCCTCCCTCTCTCTCTCACACCCCCCCCCTCCATAAATGCACACACCTCAAGCCAGTTTCCTGGCTTGATTTTTGTTGACCCCCCCTCTTTCTTCCTCTTTGTCAACCACATGCACACTCACACATCCAGCCTTCACTGGTTCCCTCTGTGCACTAACTTGCTTGCCCTTGACATCTGAATGTCAAACCTTCATAAATATATGGGAGAAACAGAAGGTCAGTAAGGGAGCTGGGAGGATCCAAAAAATTTAGCTTAATAAGGGAGATCCCGGGAAATAAGGGGAGAGTAGGTCAGTCTACTCCAGAATGATAGTCTCTACACCATGCTGGCTCTTACTATTAATGTATTTCTAGATTAATCATTGGGCCATCTCTCTTTTCTGTCTCCCTGATGTCTTTTAAGGGATTCAAAAAAGAGCACATGGGCCATCCAGCAAATTTCAGTTGCTAGACTGTTTCTTCTTTGAGCACAATTGAATTTCTCATTATGCACTTTAAACTGTATCCTGCTGGAACATTGTCATCTTAATAGCCCTCAGATGATACTATTAATACATATATCTTTTGAATACCTTTCTAGACATGCATGTCTAATTTTCAGCTGTTTTTCTTGCCTGAGGAAATTATCCAAATGTACTTAGGAGACAAAAGGAGTGTTTTACAGGGTATGTTGTTAAACTGAAAACAAGGATGTAATAAAGCAGCAATTTAAGGGCAATTTGCTAACAACTGGAATCCTTAAATGCACCAACATGTTATCCTGCCTTTTTTTAAGAGCCAAGAGGCAGCATAGAAATGTTTTATAACTAAATTAATACACCTGTTCGCTGCCATGTGATTGGGATTTTTAGGGTAACATACCTGTTTTCTTCTTCTGATTTCATCCTCACAGTTCTTTATAGTCCACACTGCTTGTTATTAATGGCTGTCTTGTTTATAAATTTTAAATGGGGGGAAATCACTGTAGGATTTTTGTGTGTGTCTGTCTGTGTGGTAACTCCCAGCTGACACATTTGTATTCATATCCTATACCCATTCTGACAAACTGTACAAAGTTCTGAAGGACAATCAGTTTTTGTTAACAGCAGAATTACTCTGGACTGGCTGCGTTAAGGAGTCCTCACCAGGTATTTTGATGTCTTTTAGGTCAGAGTTCCCATGGCTGGCAATGTTTTGGAGAAGGGGTAAGGGAATCTTTCAGCCCCTCCAGATGTTGTGGGACTGCAGCTCCCAGCATTCATCCCCATTGGCTACCCTGGCTAGTGCTGCTGGGGATTCCAGTCCAACTATCTCTGGAGGACTGCATGATAAATCAATAAGAGTATAGTGATAACTCAATAGGAGTTTAGGTCCCGTCCCAACGCTGAAAATAATCCAAATGGCAATCACATGGAAGGCAATCTGTCCAAATGAACATTCGCATTAATATGTCTCATTCAAAAGGGCAGCAGCCAAATCCACCTTAAAACTCCTTCAGGAAAGCCATTTTCTCTTTTAAAAAGCTCAGTAGGAGATGTGAATGTGTGATTGTTAAGACAGTCACATTCACATTGCGGAGACCGGGCAGCGTAATCTGATTGGCTGGATGAGCATGGTGGGCGGGGCTAGCAAACAGGGCAAGCACCTGCTGCCGCCATGTTGGGTTTTCGGGTAAGCGAGGGTCTGGTAAGTCAATAAAAGCAATCTTTTACTCTCTCTTTTTCCATTTTGTAAATAAGAAATATTTTATGTGTGTACCATGGTAAACTTTTTTAAAAAAAATATTTGGCGGAAGCAGATTTAAAAGCGCGAGTAAATCACCTGTGGCTGCCATCTTGGCTAGGGGGCATGCAAAGTTTAGGGGGGCTCTTTTGATTGTTAAGACAGATTGTAGTGCTGCAAATTGTTTCTTCCTGCTGCCCTAATTTTGAGAAACATGCCTCAAAGGAATCCTAGTTGTGTGGCAGTTTTGCCAATGCAGCTTCCTGCATCCCCAGACCCCCCAGTAAGATAATGTGAAAATAAATATAAGTTGATAATCCTAAGAATTCATCATGGGTCAATTGCCCTTTTTCTTTTCCCACTTCAACCCCGATTTGCCTTGTGTCTGTTGCTCAATAAATGGAGCAATGTCATCCTCATAGAGTAAAATGAGACTTCCCTGCCTTCAGGTAGAATTGTCTTGAAGAATATATCCCTAGAATCTATTTTTTTTTTAAATGGCTGCTTCTTCAGAGGATATCGTATTTCCCCCCCTCGTATAGACAGGACCATAGTGTCTAGATCAAGGGAAATAATAGTGCCACTCTATTCTGCCTTGATCAGACCTCACTTGGAATACCGTGACCTGTTCTTGGCACCACAATTCGAGAAGGATATTGATAAGTTGGAATGTGTCCAGAGGAGGGCAACTAAAATGGTGAAAGGTCTGGAAACGATGCCTTATGAGGAGAGACTTAGGGAGCTGGGCATGTTTAGTCTGGAGAAGAGAAGGATAAGAGGGGTTTAAATATTTGAAGGGATGTTATACTGAAGATGGAGCAAGCTTGTTTTCTGCTGCTTCAGAGACTAGGACACGGAGCAATGGGTTCAAACTACAGGAAAAGAGATTCTACCTAAACAAAAAGAGCTATTCAACAGTGGAATGCACTGCCTGGGAGTGTGGTGGAGTCTCCTTCTTTGGAACAGAGGCTGGATGGCCATCTGTCGGGAGTGCTTTGATTATATATTCCTGCATGGCAGGGGGTTGGACTAGATGGTCTCTTCCACTTTTATAACCACATTTTTGCACAGTGGTGGAGTTCATGAGATCCATAAAATCTTTGAGAGGCTAGAGCCAAACTGCACTCTGTGAGACTTCTAGTTTTGGAGAATAGAAACAATTAGAGCTAGAAGATAATTAGAAGGGCCCATGATTCTCACCTTGTTTTTAGAGGAGGGTGCAATAATTTCTCTGGATTCTACATTCAAAGAGGAGAGAGTGTTAGATCATTCCGCTTGCAGAATATTGGCCAAACATCTTCTCTACAATAGTTTGTTTTAAATATCTTTTTAATATGCTTTTATATCTCTTCTTGCACATTGCTTCAGGGCCCCAATGGGCAGAGAAGCAATTAAGAAATACTTTTAATAAATGATTAATACATAAAACAGTACAATGACCCAAACAGTGTTGCTGTTGCCTAGAATATCACTTTCTGTTCCCTGGTGGTATCTGACAGTAATGATGCTACTGGAATTTCCTTTGCGGTTACTACCTATAGAATGCCGTTCATGGAAAAACCTGGAAATCACTGTTTACCATGTCAGTCTATCATGTTACTCACAGAAATTTTTCTTGTTGCATGATTCTCTTTGTTGGAGATCCCAGGAATTGCATGTGAGGTCCTCAGTGGTTTATGTGGCTACCCATAGATTAGCATAGTGGCTCTTAACCTTTTCTTTTCCAGGGACTCGGGGGTATCTTAATATCTTTTTGTTGCCTCACACCCCCAAGACTTAACTCAAAATTTAAAACAACAAGAAGAACAATACCTGATAATGCAATTACACCACCTTTTAAACCCTCACTCAGAGGCACTGGAGGGAGAGGAAAGACTTTTCTTCCTGCAAGTTTGTGGCTGGAGCAAATTAAATGACAATATGCAGGCTAATCCAGCCAGCCTTTGCCTTGGCTCCTGTCATGTGGCTGCTCCATTGTGGGGAAGAATTGGGCCAAATAGCTTTCAAGCCTTCGTGGACGCCCTGTGAGGACATCATGGCCCCCTGAGGGTCCACAGACTACAGGTTAAGAAGGGCTGGATTAGCAAAAAGAGAAACATCCAGAGGGGCACAGGGCCTTCTCCCACTATCTCTCTCTCTCTCTCTCTCTCTGGCTTCTCTTTGCAAACGAAAATTCTGGAAGGACTCATCCCGTGCTTTCTGCAAGTGTGATGATGACTAAAAAGGCCAATCTGAGATGATTAAGTCTGGTTGTAGAAAGCACAGCAGAAGGTCTCCTTGGGTGATGTTTTTGGGTTGTGATTCTTTCTGCATTGTCGTTTCTCTTCAAGACTTGTTTGGTGTGAGTTCTCAAATAAGGCTGCAGCATTGTGGATAGTGCATCTCCATGCCTCCCGATGTGAGGCCAGGGCGGACCACTGTTGGTGATCAATTTGGCCGAGCCTGAGATGTTGTTTCAGGGAGTCCTTGTATTACTTTTTTGGAGCACCCCTCTTACGCTGACCCATGGCGAGTTCACTGTAGAGTACTATTTTTGGGAGACGATGGTCCTCATCCTAGAAACATGCCCTGCCCAGCGTAGCTGTGTTCTCAATATCATGGCCTCAATGCTGGTGATCCCTGCTTGCTCAAGGACAGCAACATTCGTCACATAGTCAGTCCAGTGTATATTTAGGATTGTGTGTAAACAGCGCTGATGAAAGCGTTTGAGGAGTCGTAAGTGGTGGCGATAGGTGACCCATGTTTTAGACCCATAAAGGAGAATAGACAGTACAGTGGCTCTATACACACCGATTTTTGTGTTTCGCCTCAGGTGTTTATTACTCCAGACCCTTTTGTAAAGTCTTCCAAATGCGCTATGTGCCTTTGCTAATCTGTGATCAATCTCTTTGTCAATCTTGGCACCTGAGGAGATGATGCATCCCAGGTAGGTGAACTGCTGAACGGACTTAAGCACAGAGTTGCCGACGGCAATGTGGAGATGGTGGTGTTCGTCCTGTGGTGCAGTCGGGTAAAAAACTTCTGTTTTCTTCAGGTTGACTTCCAGCCCAAACAGCTCTGCAGCTGTTGCGAAGCAGGATGTTAGGCGCTGCAGAGCTGCTTCTGTGTGGGCAACAAGGGCAGCATCATCAGCAAAGAGCAGCTCACGGACTAGATAGTTTAGAGTCTTAGTGAAAAATGAATTGGACATAGCTCCCACTTTGGAAGAGACCCTTAAGGCCATACAGCAGTTGAAAAATGGCAAGGCAGCTGGGATTGATGGAATCCCATCTGAAGTTTGGAAACACGGAGGTCATGTACTCCATGATAAATTCCACGAACTCCTTGTGAATTGCTGGGAAAAAGGGGAACTGCCATCAGACCTCCGAGATGCAGTCATCATCACCCTGTACAAGAAAAAAGGAGCCAAATCCAATTGCTCAAACTATCGAGGCATAACACTGCTCTCTATTGCTGGAAAAATCCTTGCAAGGATACTCCTGAACAGATTACAGTGTAGTTCCTGCCATTGCAGAAGAACTTCTCCCTGAAAGCCAATGTGGCTTCAGAGCCAATAGGAGTACTACAGACGTGGTATTTGCCCTTAGACAACTGCAAGAGAAATGTAGAGAGCAGAACAAGGGTCTTTATGTAACATTTGTTGACCTTACCAAAGCCTTCGACACCGTGAGTAGGAAAGGTCTGTGGCAGAACCTGGAAAGACTAGGATGTCCCCCCAAACTCCTTAAAATGATTATCTTGCTACACGAGGGCCAGCGTGGTCAAGTCAGATATGGCGATGCTCTTTCAGAGCCCTTTCTAATAACTAATGGAGTGAAGCAAGGTTGTGTTCTTGCTCCAACTTTATTTACAATCTTCTTCAGCATGAAGCTCCAAAGGGTTACGGCAGAGCTCAAAGAAGAAGACGGCATCTATATACGTTACGTTACCGTACTGATGGTAGCTTGTTTAACTTCCCACTATATACCCTCCAACATTTCACAGTTGAAACCCAGGACACGAGACCAGAATGTTGTCAAGTTTGCAAAAGTTATTAATGAGGAAGAGTGCACAAGCTATAGAGGCTGCAGCAGTTTGCTTTTGCCTGAGTCTACTGGGAAGGGTAAGATACTGCCCCCTCCTCACCTCTCCTCTCTCTCCTGATGAACTGAACGCAAACTCCTTTTACCCTTTGAACTCAGTTTGCAGCAATTGAAGTCAGCTGAGGACAAAGGAGGAGAGAGAAAAATGGGACAATTTAAAAGCAGCTGAAAAAGTGGGAGGACAAGAGATTAATCAGGACTCTCCTGCCATATCAGGACAGTTGGTGGGCATGAGAGACTGATGGGCAAGGAGCAGCGAATGTATCTGGGTCTGTACAGTGAACATGTTCTTTGTGGACTCTGTGACTCACACAAATGGGTGATCTGTGCCTGCGCATTATCCTTTCTCATAGCCTAGTAGTGTGGCCCTCTCCATCACAAGCACACTTTCTTTGTTCTTTAGGGTGTCTCTTCACAGAGTCTTTGATTGTGGCATCAGTTCCATGTAGGTGTTTGGGTTTCTGGAATGAAAGGAGAATAGAATTGTGGAATCATCATGGATTTGGAAGGGGCCTCATGGACCACTTGAGTCCAACACCCTGCTCAATCCAGCTAGAGCATCCCCAAGCAGGTAGCTGTCCAGCCTCTTTTGGAAGAGGTCCAGAGAAGAAGGCCCCACCACCTCTCTAGGCAATTGGTTCCTTTGTTGAATAGCTCTTCACTGTCAAGAAGTTCTTTATCAAGAATGGCTTGACTGGCTTGGAGGAAGGTTGAGTGTTGAGGATTTTGTTGCAATCATGGGCTCTGCAGATTTCTATGGCTGGTAAGAGGTGCGCTCCAAAAAAGCGATACAAGGACTCCCTGAAACAACATCTCAGGCTTGGCCAAATTGATCACCAACAATGGTCCGCCCTGGCCTCACATTGGGAGGCATGGAGACGCACTATCCAAAATGCTGCAGCCTTATTTGAGAGCTCATGCCGAACAAGTCTTGAAGAGAAATGACAACGCAGAAAGAATCGCAACCCAGAAACATCACCCAAGTTGACTTTCTGCTGTGCTCTCTGCAACCGGACTTGTCTATCTCGGATTGGCCTTTTTAGTCATCAGTGCGCTTGCAGAAAGTGCGAGATGAGTCCTTTCTGAATCTTCGTTTGCGAAGAAAAGCCAGAGAGATGGGAATGGGAGAGAGAGCCAGAGTGGAGCCAGCATGGTGTAGTAGTTTCAGAAGGCTCAGTTGTTTGCCCTTTTGAGCTGGGAGTCTTTATTCATAATCGACACACAACACCCTCTTATAATACTTTTTGGAGGTTAGCCCTAGTGCTCGGAAGAGGCTGTAGTGAACCCCTGCTCAGATAAGTGATCCTGCCACACTTGCACAGCCCTGGCTCTTTTAAGGGCTGCAGAGAGATATATTTATTATTCTTATTTTTACTATTCTTGCAGGCTTTTGAGAAATGAGTGTTTTTAAAGAAAGGGCTTTTAATAGGGTGATCAATGCTGGGTGCCTCGTTTCTGGCCTCACAACACAGCAGGGATGTATGTGAAGATAACCTGTTGTCCCTGTGGAATGCACCAGTAACAGGGTGAATCTGGGGCCAGCGTACTCCGGGTTGCACCCAGATTATCTTGGTTGGCGTAGATAAGCCCTTAGTCATGATTTTGACACTATTGCCATGATCATAATTCCCCCCCCCCAAAAAAAAACTTCTTTTACTGGGCATCAGCTGCCTGGGGAGAAGGAGGACCATTCCACTGGTGATTGCAGCAGGGTTGAATGATGTTTCCATCAGATTTGGGGGGTGTTCAGGCCAGGAGAGGTTACTTAGGGTCTGTCTATACGATTAAGAAAAAATCCGTTTGGGGGTAAAAAATATTAATAGGCAGTCGTTCGTATGCATATGATCCACCTACATGATTTTTTACCCCCTAAACCCCATATGACCCCCCCTTCCCCAGCTGGCTGGAGTGAGCAAGCCAAGCAGCGGTTTTAAATCTCCCGCCACTTTTTTATTTATTTAAAAAGGTGCCTGCTTTGCGGACATTCTGTTTTCCCTATTTACAATGTAAAATAAAAATTATATATATAATTCACAGACTTACCGGACTCTCGCTTAGCCGGGAATCCAACATGGCGGCCGCTCCCAATTCTCCTCCTTGCTAGCCCTGCCCCCTTACTCAGCCAGCCAATCAGATTACACTGCCTGTTCGTATGTGTGCGAACAGGGCGTACAGACCATCAGCCATTTGAACAGCTTTATGGATTTTATGCCGAGATCCGCTACTCCTTCCGAACTCCGAATCCACGTTGTTTACGGGGGATTCGCTAGCCCCCCTTCTGAATGACATGTATGAATTTGAACGGCTGAGTGTATGGAAGAGCGATCTTCCGAACGGTGTACGTATTTATTTTTTTTTACCGTGTAGACGGGCTCTTAGTTAAGTATACATCATATACTAAGTATTAGTTAAATTAAGTATGCTAAGTATTTGTTAAGTATAAAATTGGACCCCCATATCTGGGGAGGTTCGGTTTCCAGACTTATCACGGATACCGGAAACGGCAGATTACAGCAAACACCATTGAAAACAATGGGACTTCCGGTTTAAAATACCACAGAGTTGCCTTGGAGGACCTAGAAAATGTCTAGAGAGGATGCCTCTCTGGGCATTTTCTAGGACGACTCTATGGTATGTGTTCTGTTTTGTGTCCCATGGATAGCTGAAACTGCAGATATTGGCTCTGTGGCTACAAGGGTCCAACTGTACTTAGTATTAGTATTAGTATACTAAGTATGAGCTGATATTATTAGTATACTAAGTATTTGCTGATATTGAATATTGGCTGATAGCTTCCTATATATGTTTACTTATATCTTAGTAAGTGCTTCCAACTGTACCAGTTTTCATTTTTGTAAGCAGCTTTAAATCCCAGTTTCAGGGAAAAGGTAGGAAGTATCATCTTCGTCACCATCATCATGAACAAGAACAACAGTCAGCTCAGTGTTCAACTACCGTAGTTGTGTTTGGGCTATGTATGTGTAACTGGAGTGAGTTCTGTGGGCTTGGTGCATGTTTCTTTCGGAAAGTGGTTGCATGACAGGCAAGGCGCGGGATGGGTCTCAGCAATTCAGGCACAGACATGCCGGTGCAATGGGATGCTTGTCATTCTCTCCTCCTATGTGGGCTTTCCACCTCAAGCTGCCACCGGCAGCAAGTCCCCCCATTGAATATGTGACCCAGCCGTAACCCACCCACAGAGGCATTTGGCTCCCCATCTCCCTGCTCTGCTCTCAGCCTCTGAGTGGAATTTGCACAATGTTAGCACAGTGATGGATTATTTCACATTCAGGTTGCTGCAAGCGCAGAAGGGATAGAAGGAGCCAACATAGAAGCTACAATTGTGAATAATTCTGGAAAAGCAAGAAGGCACCTGGGTTGGCATATTTATTCCTCCATGGATCCAGTATGGATTCATTTACTTTAGGAGCAGGGCTGCAAAGCTCTTTCAAAACTGGAAGTGAAGTCACTTCCAGGTCCCATTCACATCACACAATTACAGCACAATGAAATAAAGCAGTATTGTAGGGAGCCAACGTGGCATAGTGGTTTGAGTATTGGACTATGACTCCAGAGACCAGGATTTGAATTCCCCGGTCGGCCACAAAAATCCACTGGTTGACGTAGGGCAAGTCACATGCTCTCAGCCCTCAGAAAACCCTATGATAGGGTCACGTTAGTGTTGCCATAGGCACATAACCCACAGGCCGTTTTTAAATAATAAAATACTTTCCTGACCTCCGGCTTTCTAGGAGACAATTCTAAGCACCTCACCAAATTGCAAAATCTCAGAATACCATAAGATGGAAGCCATGCCAGTTAATTGGTATCAAAGTGCTATTGTTATGTAGTGTAGATATGCCCTTGGTGACCTTCAGATATGCTGGGCTATATGTCCCATCATCCCTATTGTTGTTGTGTGCCCTCAAGTCATTTCTGACTTTTGTCAACCCTAAGGTGACTCTTACCAGGGGGGTTTCTTGGCAGAATTTGTCTTCCTCTGAGGCTGAGAGAGTGTCATTTGCCGAAGGTCATCCAGCCATGGCCAAGTGGGGACTCAAACCCTGATATCCCAGTGCCCTAGTCCAACATTCACACCACTACACCAGCCATTAAAAAAAAAGAACACCTTGCAATTTGAGGGGGAAAGCCCTTTCGCAGCACTTGAATTTTAAAATAGAACAACCCCCCCCACCATTTAAAATGAAAGATACAATTTTTCTTTTAGTCATTTTACCTTTTAGATAAAAAAAATCTGCTGTTTTTGCTCAGCCTGTTTTGTGGTGCTGTTTATGTTGAAGGAAATGGGAAGGATTCTTATTTCCCATATATTGGACAGGGTACATTTTGGAATATGACCAGCCAAAATTTAGATAGCCATAATGTAGTCCAAAAAAGGTTCATTTCAAATATCTTCTGTTTCTTGGCTTTGATCTTCAAGGGAAAGAAACAGGACATTTTTAAAGAATACTGGGTGTCTATTGTCCCACTCAACAGTTCATGACTGGAAGCTTCTCTGCTACATAGTATCCTGACATTCAGATTGTACTGCGTTTTTAAAAAAATAAGAAGTCAAACAGAGCTGCAAATATTGTGTCCAGTCCAGAGAATGAGGATGCCAGCCACAGATGCAGGCGAAACGTCAGAAAGAAACTATTCCCAGAACACGGCCTCACAGCCCGGAAAAAAAACCAAGGAAAATCTCTTGTGTCCAGTTCTGAGCATCACAATTCAAGAAGGGTATTGACAAGCTGGAACTTGTCCAGAGGAGGGTGACCAGGATGGTGGGAGGTCTAGAAGCCATTATTCTCTATGAGGAGCAGCTTAGGGAGTTGTGTATGTTTAGCCTGGGGAAGAGAAGGTTTAGAGGGGGCATGATAGCCATGTTAAATTTTGGAAGGGATGTCATAGAATCGTAGAATCATAGAATCATAGAATTGCAGAGTTGGAAGAGACCACGAGGGCCATCCAGTCCAACCCCCTGCCATGCAGGAAATCACGATCAAAGCATCCCCGACAGATGGCCATCCAGCCTCTGTTTAAAGACCTCCAAGGAAGGAGACCCCACCACACTCCGAGGGAGTGTGTTCCACTGCCGAACAGCTCTTACTGTCAAAAAGTTCTCCTAATGTTGAGGTGGAATCTCTGTTCCTGGAGCTTGCACCCATTGCTCCGTGTTCCAGTCTCTGGAGCAGCAGAAAACAAGCCTGCTCCATCCTCAGCATGACATCCCTTCAAATACTTAAACAGGGCTATCATATCGCCTCTTAACCGTCTTTTTTCCAGGCTAAACATACCCAGCTCCCTAAGTCTCTCCTCATAAGGCATCGTTTCTAGACCTTTCACCATTTTAGTTGCCCTTCTCTGGACACGCTCCAATTTGTCAATATCCTTTTTGAATTGTGGTGCCCAGAACTGGACACAGTATTCTAAGTGAGGTCTGACCAAGGCAGAATAGAGCGGCACTATTACTTCCCTTGATCTAGACACTATACTTCTACTGA
Source organism: Gambelia wislizenii (assembly GCA_030847615.1). Lineage (NCBI taxonomy): Eukaryota > Metazoa > Chordata > Lepidosauria > Squamata > Crotaphytidae > Gambelia > Gambelia wislizenii. The sequence continues at coordinate 492,484,756 of JAUMIR010000001.1, read as the reverse complement.
TACAGCCCAAAATTGCATTGGCCTTTTTAGCTGCCGCATCACATTGTTGACTCATGTTCAACTTGTGGTCTACTAGGACTCCTAGATCCCTTTCGCACGTGGTCTCATTCAGCCAGGTCTCTCCCATCCTATATTTATGCATTTCATTTTTCCGCCCTAAATGCAGTACCTTACATTTCTCCGTATTGAATTTCATTTTGTTAGCTTTGGCCCAGCTCTCCAGTCTATCCAGGTCATTCTGAATTTTAATCCTGTCCTCTAGGGTCATACTGGAGCAAACTTGTTTTCTGCTGTTCCAGAGACTAGGACACAGAGCATTGTTTTTAAACAGAGGCTGGATGGTCATCTGTTGGGAGTACTCTGACAGTGTCTTCCTGCAAGGCAGATGGGGGTTGGACTGGATGGCTCGTGTGGTCTCTTCCAACTCTACGATTCTATGAAACACATTTAAACACCTGAATATTCTAGTATTTTGTATTATTCTGCCCACTCTCAGAAGATACCAGAAATAAAAAGAGGGGGGAAATTGCCATAAGGAACAATTAAAAAAACCTCATATCTGTGATTTCAAAAGAGACATACTTTGGAATGATATTTATTTTTGGTTGTAGTAATTTGCAGAAGAGATTGAAACAGGTGGGAATCACATGGTTCACTGTGGTCTGTTTGGATCCCCAACTGTTAATGCCTTCCAGAGAAAGTTTCTGTTTTTTCCCCTGTTTAACGTGTTAAGCAATGGATGTGAATTAAGTTGTGTGTTTCTCTGCCCAACTCCAAATCTTGAGGTGGGAGGATCCTGCAACATGGTTAGGTTTTGCTCCAAGGCAGTTGGTGCTTAACAGCAGGCTTGTGAAATGGCTGTTTGCTAGGGGCCATACCTACCTCTCTATTTTGTGATGCCCCTCCTTTATTCTACATCCAAGAGGAATGCTTTATTTCCCTTCTCACACATATGTCATAGCATGGGTGTCTTGGGGAAAAAGAACAGCAGATGATTCATATGGAAATGGGCACAGGGGATGTGTTTTAAAAGTAGGGAGAAGGAATTGTCTGGTGATATGGGAAGACTGAGTACTTTTCTGCCTGGAGGTTCTGTGTAACTCAAAAGTCTGCATATTCCCCCAGAGAGATAAACTCTCCTGATTTGGTTTGTTTGTTTTTTGGTGTTCTGTTTTTCTTTAACAACTTTTTCTTCTTCTTCTTATGGGAGGGGGGGAAAACTTCATTTCTCGTTCTGTAGGATCAGTGTTTCAGTGTCCAAGTCAGACGTAGAATGTTTTTGTATATCTCTTTATTTGATTCCTGGGATTGTTTGCTGATTTCACAACTCTCTTTTTCTATCTTCTCCCCCCCCCATCCCAAATTTCCTTTCCCACCACCACCACCACAGGAATCATTAACCAGTGGCAACAGGAATCAAAGGACAAAGTGATTTCTTTGTTGTTAACTCACCTGCCTTTGCTGAAGCCTGGGAACGTGGAAGCCAAGGGGGAGTACATGAAGCTGCTCCCCAAAATCTTGGCTCACTCGATCGAACACAACCAACACATAGAGGAGAGCCGGCAGCTCCTGTCCTACGCCTTGATCCACCCCGCCACATCTCTGGAAGACAGGAGTGCCCTGGCCATGTGGCTGAACCATTTGGAGGATCGCACCTCATCTGGCAGTTTTGGCAGCCAAACCAGAAGCCGCTCTGATTCAGTGGATTATGGGCAGTCCCATTACTATCACCAAAGACAGAACTCGGATGACAAGTTGAACGGCTGGCAGAGCTCCCGGGACTCTGGTATCTGCGTGAACGCCTCCAACTGGCAGGATAAAAGCCTGGGGTGTGAGAATGGCCACTTGCCGCTCTATTCCTCCTCCTCCGTCCCTGCCACCATCAACACGATCGGGACCGGCACGGGTACAAGTAAGTCAATGACGTCCTCACGTGGGGCGATTTCCATCAGTTGCAGATTATTTGGACTACACTTCCCAGAATTCCACACCCAGCATGGCCACTGGATGAAGAGAGTTGTAGTCCATGAAATGAGTAAGACATTGCTAAAGTTCAGGGAAGTCCTTCAGTTCTTTGGACTACAGTTCCCAGAATCCACACCCAGCATGATCACTGGATTCTGAGAACTATAGCCCAAGAAAAGGGTGTGGCATTGCTAAAGCTGAGGATTTGTTCCCCCTTTTTTGAACTACAGTTCGCAGAATCCCACACCCACCATGGCCAATGTATTCTGGGAGTTGCAATCCCTCCTGAAAAGATAACTTGCTCAATGTCTGTGCATTGCCACATTGGTGGACACACACATATACACTGTCCCCCACTTATTGAACAGGTTAAGGGACCAGAGCACTGTCAAAACACGGAAATTGTCAAAATGTAGAAACATTCTTAGTTGCACATTTGGTTACGTTACTGGGACTGAAGGAACTTTTAATGGGTGTGTTTTGCTGTTATCCTTGTTAAAAAAATTAAAATGCTTTTTTAAACAGCTGTAATTTAGAGTTTTTAATAGAACTGATGGTTTTAAAAAAATCTTTTGTATCAGGTGGGTTTTACTGTGCTTTATTTATCTGTTTTCACCCCTCTTCAAATCCAAAAAATGCAGGTGTAGCTATCTTGACCCTTACACAAAATCTGTACTGGGCCAACCAGAAGACACGCACAAACAAACAACCATAGTTTCTTTCTGGACTGTGAAGCCATGTTCTGGAAGAGTTTATTTCTGCCGTTTCACCTGCATCTGTGGCTGGCATCTTTAGAGAATGGTGGCGTAGGAGTGTGGGGGGAGTTTATATACTGTGAGTCCCTGTTGGAGAGGATATGTAAATTTGTGTATTTGAATGGCTAGTTCCTAGGGTGGGAGGATATGCAAGGAGGATTAGTGTCTGTTTGGCTAATGGTCCATTGTCTGCTGGAAATCCCCCTGTCCCTGGGTGAAGTTCATTTGCATGTGTTCAGCTTTGATTTTGGTGTTTTTCAGGACTGGTAGCCAAACCTTGTTTACTTTAAGGGTTTCTTCTTTCCTGTTGAAGTTGTCCAGGTGTTTGTGAATTTCAATAGCTTCTCTGTGCATGATAGTTGTTGGCCTGGTCCAGAATTTTGGTGCTTTTAAATAACATTTTGTGTCCAGGTTGCTTTATAATGTGTTCTGCTACTGCTGATTTTTCTGGCTGGCCCAGTCTGCAGTGTCTCTCATGTTTCTTGATTCATGTTTGCACACTGCGTTTAGTGGTCCCGGTAGACTATCAGAGAGAAAACAATCTTAAGTAAAAGTTGTTGTATTATATCCCTCCTCCACCTCCTCCCAGGTAATACCAATCTCTCCCCCCACCCCAGTCACACTGAACAGGAAGTAATAAGGCAGCCAGAAGTGACAAGGTAGAGCTTCTTGTTCAAGATCTGTAGCCCTCAAGAACCTAGGTGGTGTGCTCACTGTCCACCAGGCTAGGTGTGCGGAAGGGAAAGACAATTGGATAACAGAAAATACTGGATATATTGTCTTGGGTATCCTTGGGAGGATCTTACATCTATCAGGTGGAAGGCACTATCCACCTTATTGTATCCCCCCCACTTAATGGGTAGTTCTTTGTGTTGTACAACTTTGGTAAGTTGTACAGGCCTTCAAATTGCCTCAGACTCTCTCCTACTAGAGTTTTCCTGGCAAGATTTCTTCAGAGGAGGTTTGCCCTTGGCTTCCTTTGAGGCTGAGAAAGTGTGACTTGCCCAAGGTCACCCAGTGAGTTTCCATGGCTGAGCAGGAATTTGAACACTGGTCTCCCAGAATCTTATTCCATCACTCAAGCCACTGCACCATACTGGCTTGGTCAATTTTTAGCAGTTAAAACTTTAAAGCAGACTGAAAATCTGCAGATCTTGGAAAGATTTGCCTCTTTGTTTTTTGGAGTGAAACTCTCAGAATTCTGTAGCCAGCATGGCCACGTGGTTGGTCGTTGTAATTAGTCTTAGATTTATTTTCCAAAAGCTTTTACAGGTGGTAGCCCACTTGCTCAGAAACACTGAAGGCGTACGGTACACTAGAAGCCCCATATCCACAGGACTGGTACCTGTAGGTTCACTTACCTGCATACAGAAAAAATATGGTCTCTCTAGTCATCTTCTAGGCCCTCCAGTGTGATTCTGTGGCATGTTTCTGCAGGAAGCTGACCATAGAGTCATACTGGGAGGATCTAGAAGATGCCTAGAGAGGTGTTCTGTCTAGAAATCTCCTGCTCCTTCAGCACCACTCTATAGTATGCTTGGGCTTGAAGTCATTCGTTTTAATAGGGCTCGCTACTATCCGTGGTTTCCGGTATCCACGGAAGTCTGGGACACATATCCTCCATGGTTATGGGGGTCGTACTGTATTCGATTATTATCGACTATATTCCCAGCTAAATAGCTGTGGGGGTGGGATCAGAAGAGGAGAATTAAAAAGGAAAAAGGGAGGTGGGGATTCTGGCAGCAACTTTAAGATTAACTGGTTTATTTTAGCATGAGCTTTCCTGGATTTCAATCCACTTTCTGGTAACACTAATCAATACACCTTCAAAGGGCTGATTTCGCATAAACGTTCTGGCAACATCAAGCTGATATCCAGGTCTGCTTGGCTGTTTTCTCTGAAGTGTGAAAGTAATACTTACCCCTTTGTAATCCATGAAAGCTTATGCTAATATAAAGCAGTCGGTTAAAGATGCCACAAGATTATATCTTTTGTCCTCTTTTTCGCCTCTCGCCTTTCTTTCTCTATTCCCTTCTTTTAAAAATGAAAATAGAGTAACACAGCTATGTGTCAGAAAATAATAAGGTGCAAAGGTGAATTTATTTATTATTTTCAAAACACGTAGCACCAGTCTTCAATTTTCTTCCATAATACATACTTTTTAAGCATAGACATCATTGCCAGTTTGTGTTGATAAATTTCATGATGAGTTGAGTGAAGCAAATATTTTTGAGTGGTAGTGTGTACAGTTGTAAGGTTGTTTCTGCATACAAAATGGACCAATTAGCAGTAGTTTTCTGGGAGGGGGAAGGTAAGGTTTTTCTTTCTTTCTAAATTTGGACAAGAATATGTAGATTTCAGGTTTGGTCAAAATCAGTTTCTAAATGTCTGTTGTTGTTTTCTGACTTTTGGCCACTCTAAGGTGAACCTATCACAGGGTTTTCTTGGCAAGGTTTGTTCAAAGGGGGTTTGCCTTTGCTTTCCTCTGAGGCTGAGAGAGTGTGTCTTGTCCAAGGTCACCCAGTGGGTTTCCATGGCTGAGCAGAGATCCAAAACCTGGTCTCCCCATGTTCTAGTCAAATACTCAAAATTGCTGTGCCATGCTGGCTCCCTTAAACATTCCATACTAGAGCATACTGGTACAGAAAATCTCTCTCTGGCTTTTCTTTGCAAATGAAGATTCAGGAAGGACTCATCCTGCACTTTCTGCAAGTGCGCTGATGACAAAAAAGGCCAATCCGAGATAAACAAGTCCGGTTGCAGAAAGCGCAGCAGAAGGTCTCCTTGGGTGATGTTTCCGGGTTGTGATTCTTTCTGCGTTGTCATTTCTCTTCAAGACTTGTTTGGCGTGAGTTCTCAAATAAGGCTGTAGCATTGTGGATAGTGTGTCTCCATGCCTCCCGATGTGAGGCCAGGGCGGACCATTGTTGGTGGTCAATTTGGCCGAGCCTGAGATGTTGTTTCTGGGAGTCCTTGTATTGCTTTTTTGGAGTGCCCCTCTTATGCTGACCCGTGGCAAGTTCACCATAGAGCGAGTTCACCTTAGAGTACTATTTTTGGGAGGCGATGGCGTGCCCTGCCTAGCGCAGATGTGTTCTCAATAGTTCAGAAAATACTCAAAATAGTTGACAGATGAGTTTCATAACTTTCCTGTGGTCTTTGTTATGGTTCCATTAGACAGAACCAATCTTTTGATGACTTTGTGATTAAAGCATATGGATAGTATAGCATAACAGACAAGACATTTTACAATATACATAGAAAAAAATATTGTGGCCAAGAGCTAGGCACAGATCAAAACAGACAGTTGAGATGTTCTCTCTGGAAACAAACTCCTTTCTGCACCTTTATTAATGATTTTTTTTTTAAACCTTTCTCCTGTTCCTGCATAACTGTTAAGAGAAATAGGCTGGGAAGGGTTTGACAGATAGAATGACGCAACTGTGGCAAAGACCTTCAGTACATCAACGCCAGTGGCTGCATGTGAGCATATGGGGAATATTTTGTGTGTGTGGCAAGGCGTTGTCTAACCTTTCAGTCAATGGATGGGAACCTCAACCATTAAACAGATTTGAGAATCTCATCGCCGGGTCAGGACTATCCAAGCCTCAAAATGTCAGGGCTCGAACCTCAGAACTAGGGACTACCGATTGTGATGTGATAGGAGACAGCCCTTTGTGATTTCACCCTTAGTAAGCATGATCCATCCACAGTTGCACAGTGTACACCATTCCATTTTTTTTTAAAAAAATGTGAAAAATGAGGAAAATATACATTTTACACATTTTTTACGGCGGTACTCTTGCCCTGGACTGCAGAAAAGGGTCCAGAGCCTGAGACCTGGCAACCCTACGCTTGGCAGTGTTTTTACTTCTCTTGGAATCAATATTTCTATTTCATCTTTTCTGTTTTGGGGTAGAATTCCAATTCAGTATTCATAATAAATTGTCACCATTTTGCTGAGGCTGGAAATACATTTCTATATGATTCGTATTTACTGTTGTGATGTTAAGTGAATACCACTCAGCTCCTCCCAAATTACTTTGCCCATGCTGTCTCTGGGAATTCTGGGCGCTGTGGTCCAAAAAAGAGAACTTTTCCAAGCCCTTCTCTTTTCCACTTCCTCAGCCTTGCTTCTGCTAGAATCCGGATCCTGTTCCACTGACAAGAGTTTACAAACAGCCCTCATCCTGGTCAAAGTACTTCCTGATGTATTTGTTCATTTGTTTATTTAACAATGTGGGTATTTTTCCTGTCACCAGCAGTGTATCTCTCGCCTGGGCCAAAAACACAACAGATCACACTCCCCAGTGAGAATATTTCCGTTTTTGCCTGAAAAAGGATTTCTGAGCAAAGTTTCAAACATAAAGACGTATAATGTGAAGTCGAAGGCTTTCACAGCCGGCATCCATAGATTTTCCTTGGTTTTTTTCCGGGCTGTGAGGCCGTGTTCTGGAATAGTTTCTTTCTGACATTTCGCCTGCATCTGTGGCTGGCATCTTCAGAGAATGGTTGGGTAGGTGTGTGTGTGGAGTTTATATACTGTGATCCTCTGTTGGGGAGAATAAGTAAATTTGTGTGTTTGAATGGTTAGTTTCTGGGTATAGAAATGCAAGGCTCTTAGTGTCTGTTTAGCTAATGGTTGGTTGATGGGCCATTATTTGCTGGAACTCCCCCTGTCCCTGGGTGGAATTCCTTTGTAAGTGTTGAGTTTTTATTCTATTGTTCTTCAAAACTTGGAGCCAGATTTTGTTTACTTTTAACGTTTCTTCTTTCCTGTTGAAGTTGTCCCGGTGTTTGTGGATTTCAAAAGCTTCCCTATGCATTCTGACATGATAGTTGTTGGCCTGGTCCAGAATTTCTGTGTTTCTGTGTTTTTAAATAGCATTTTGTGTCCAGGTTGGTTTGTAACATGTTTTTGCTACTGCTGTTTTTTCTGGCTGGCCCAGTCTGCAGTGTCTCTTGGTGTTCCTTGATTCGTGTTTGCACACTGTGTTTAATGGTCCCTATGTAAACTTGTCCACAGCTGCATGGTATGCGGTAAACTCCTGCAGTTGTGAGAGCCCAAAAAAACCCTAAGGAAAATCTATAAAGACGTATATTTGGGGTGGGTGGGTGGGAGGTGGGAGGTCTGGAAGCCATACCATGTGAGGAATGACTTAGAGAGCTGTGTATGTTCAGCCTGGGGAAGAGAAGGTTAAGAGGGGACATGATAACCATGTTTAAATATTTGAAGGGATGTCATACTGAGGATGGAGCAAGCTTGTTTGCTACTCCAGAGACTAGGACATGGAGCAATGGGTTCAAACTACAGGAAAAGAGATTCCACCTAAACATTAGGAAGAATGTTCCTGATGGTAAGGGCTGTGTGACAGTGGAATATGCTGCCTCAGAGTGTGGTGGAATCTCCTTCTTTGGAGGTTTTTAAACAGAGGCTGGATGTCCATTTGTCGGGAATGCTTTGATTGGGTGCTCCTGTGGGGCAGGAGGTTGGACTAGATGGCCCTTGTGGTCTCTTCCAACTCAGTGATTCTATGATTTCAGAATGCTGGTGGCTGGTAGCTCCCTTTGGTGAAGCTGCTCTAGGTATTAGCCTGAACTTTAAAAGAGCTGTCCGAGGCGCTGAACCCAATCCCCAAATTTTTATTTAAAGTTTGAATTGGGCTTGGGAGTTTTTCTCCTGGAAACTTCTAGGAGCAGAACATGACCATTTCTTCTCCTTATTCTCCTCCTCCTATTGCTTCTTATTCTTCCTCCTCCTCCTCCTCCTCTTCCTTCTCCATCTCCTTCTCTTCCTTGAAAAACAAGGGGGGGATCTTGTGATGGCCCTCAGAAATGTTTTGCAGAGCCATGTCTGGCTTGAAATCTGTACAATCTTATCTGCAGCCTGTTTGCATAGCGATCTTTGGGAAACCATGCAGGCAGCATTTGGAATGGGTATGGGGAAGACACAGCCCATGAGCCACATACAGCTCCCACCACCTTTCTAATGGCCCCTGGAACCTCCCCCTCCTCACAATATCTTTTACATTAAATAAATAAATAATAATAAAAAAAATCTCCTGGCAGCCTTCTGGAAGAATAAAGACAAGATTCTTCTGAGAATCTGTACACGCTTTCTCTCTCTTGCTCTCAGAAAAGGGTAATGTTTCCATTCCTTACAGCTAACTTTTGATTATAGTGAATGATCAGTGTTGTAGGGTAATGTTTCCATTCCTTACAGCTAACTTTTGATTATAGTGAACAATCTGTTGTGTATAGGCAGAAACCTCTGGCATTCTGTCAACCTTGCAGCAAGGAAATCCAGATATTTCTGGCTCTGAGTCAAACCAAAGTCAAGAGGTCAAATGTAGTATTCATTTTTGTGGGAAATTTCTGTCCTGTTCTTAGATCCAAATCATGAGGTAGTGGAATGTGCCCTACTTTGTCAGGAGTAAAGTTTGGAAATGGTGGCGGGGTTCGTTGTTGTTTTTATCAATCATTATTTTTAATAATGTCCCACCTTTCCCCCCAGTCTGGTATTCAAGGGAGCTTACACCAATTAAGCATAGTTCAAAGAAGAAAAAGGATCACAGCATGCAAAAGTTAAAAAGCCATCAAACCATCATAGAATTGAAACCAGTTAAACATATAATTTTCTTCTCGCAGATGAGAAAAGATAGGTGTTTGGTGATTGATTGTATAAAGGCCCATCCTGCCGAAACAATGTGTTGGATCCCCCCCACCCGCCCAATTTGTTGTGCTGATGTGTGTTAATCATTGATGTTTTGACTGGTTTTAATTTTTTTAATCAATTAATCCCTTTAACAGTTGTATTTTGTGAACTTTTAACTGTGTGGTTTTTGTAAGCCACTTTGAATCCTGAACTGGGGAAAAATCATCATCATCATCATCATCATCATCATCACAGAATCATAGGGCTTGTCTACACGATGAAAGTACTCATAGAATTTGCAGAGAATACAGTCTATTCAATTGAGATCTGAAAGAGATTCACAGTATTCGGAGGGAGGGGGGGCTAAAAACTCCACAAACTCCACAGTAAAAAGATTCACGGTTTTCCTGGAAAATGCGGGTAAATGCACATTTTTAGATGTGTGGCCAATAGGCGTGGAAATGGTGAAGACAAGTCAGCCATTGTGAATGGGCAAAAAAGCATACCAACTTGCAGTAAACTGTCATGTCTAGACCAGTGGTTCTTAACCTTTTCTTTACCAGGGACCCCCCTTTAAATATCTTTTGTTGCTGCGGACCCCAAGACTTAAGATTTAGAATAACTACAACAACTGATAATAATAATACAATTACACCATCCACTAAACCTTCCCTCAAAGGCACTGGAGGGGGAGGGAAGACGTCTGCTTCTTCCTGCAAGTTTGTGGCTGGAGTGGATTGAATGGCAATGGGCAGGCCAAGCCAGCCAGCCAGCCATCCTTTGCCTTGGCTCCTGTCATGTGGCCACTACACTACAGGGAGGAGGTGGGCCAAGTAGCTATCAAGCCTTTGTGGACCCCCTGTGAGGACATAGCGGACCCCTAGGGGTCCCCAGACCGCAGGTTAAGAACCACTGGTCTAGATGAACCCATAGAGTACAAAGGGGGACCCCACAGGCCAGTTGACCTGTACTCCAGAAATCTCTGGGATTTTCCTACTAAGGGTGGGCAAGCATCCCTGAGAGACCATCTCTTCATCCCCTGCTTCCCATAGCACCCAACCCCAGGCAAGCCCTGGGCAGAGCTTGGACAAGCAGTTATAACAACAAGGGAATCATCTCTCCTGCATTCCCTGCAGTGTGCTGGGTTTCCATAAACAAGAAATCCTGACCAGACTCACCACTGTCAAAATAATTCCTCAAGACCCAAAAATGCCTCAAGGGGTACAGCATTGGAATGTGAGCACTACTGGTATGGGAGATATTTCAGAGAGGACAGGGCATCACTGCTGCTTGTTATTGGGTGCCTTGAAGTAATTTCTGAGTTAGGGTGATCCTAAGGCAAACCTGTCACGTCTTTGCCTTCCTCTTCGGCCGAGAAAGTATGACTTGCCCAAGGTCACCCAGTGGGTTTCCATAGCTGAGTGGGGATTTGAACCTGGTCTCCCAGAGTCCTAGCCCAGCACTCAAAACACTACACCATCTGTTCTGGTTGCACCAATCGAAAATGAGGTTACGTGTTGGCTCTGCATCTGCATAGCTCATAAGCATAATTTTACAAGAGTTTGGACAAGGACAGGCTGGTTTCAGATGCTGCAAAACAAACACCACGAATAGGTCTGCTCATCTTCGGTTCCAAAGCAACCCCCCCTTTTTTTTTTTGCTCTAGAATCATAGAGTTGGAAAAGACCCCAAAGGCCATCCAGTCCTACCCTCTGCCATTTAGGAATACACAATCAAAGCACCCCAACAGGTGGCCATCCAGCTTCTGTTTAACCCCCCCCCCCCAAGAAGGAGACTCCACCACACTCCCAGGCAGCACATTCCACTGTAACTTCTGGTTGTTGTGGTTCCTTTCTCTGCCTGTGAAGTAGAATGGAACAGGGTTGAAAGATGCTTTTGCATAGACAGGTGAGTGGTGAGGAGATCTCATACATGCAGCTAAAGCTTCATTGAATGTTTTAGCTGCAGAAGTTTTTCCTTGTCAAAAAGGCGCAAACCATACTGTCCACTGGATCAGAGGAGGACAATGGGACCATCCTCAGCTCTCAAAGATGAGAGAATTCTAAACGCCCCTCACTAAACCACAAATCCTAGGATTCCATAGGATGCAGCCATGAGAGTTAAAGTAGAATGATAGTGCTATAATTCTGTACTGTGAATGGGCCCCTGGGGAGTAGCTCTGGGGAGAACAGGTTTTCCTTCACACAGTGTGTGTGAAGAAATGGCAAACAAGGCACTTCTTTTTATACCAAGAAACCCAGCTACAGAAAATATAACACCAGAATGACTTGATTGATTCTGGCTGAGACTTTCATAACCATTTCTAGCAGTGTCAAACAAAACAAAACAAAACAAAACCCACACCTCTTTATTGATGCTTGTTTTTTTTTCACTGTTTTGCAAAGATGGTTGGTCACTGTTTTTTTTACAGTTCCCTTTCTTGCTCTCATTCCCAAATGGCTGTCATTACATAGCTAAGTTTAACTGGCAACCTGCCCTAGTTAGGCTGCTCTGTTGTGAATCTCTGATTGGTTAAGAGCACCCATATCCCTTAATCTCTCTTAATTTGTCCTCAGTAGCATCTTTACTAAGACAAAGCAGATTGACTTAAGTACAGTTCATTCTTGCTTTGTGAAAAGTAATTGAAGCAGCAGCATCTAGGAGGAGAAAAACAGCACTCAAAGAGATCAGGAAAAAAGTAGATCCAGGAGTTTGGGGGGAAATGTCTCTAACTAACCAAAACTGCAGTTCTCCGCCGCCCAGCCAAAACCAATGAATATTTGGACTAGCTCTTGTTATTTGCCATCAGACCAGCTGCAACTTGCAGCCCTATGAATGAGAAACCTCCATGAGTCCCAGTAATCAACAGGACTGCTCAGACCTTGCAAACTCAAGGTAACTATGGCTTCCTTGACTCATTAGAAAAGACAGCTATGCTGGCGGTGGCATAATAGCCACTGGTAGGGTCTCCGGCAGGTGTAAAGATGCACTGGAAGCCGCAGCCCCAACCCTGCATGCAGGCGGTTCAGTCAATGCTTGTTAAAGTGGAAGGCAATACAAACAGAGGAAGACCACATTACAGATGGATATTCAACCCAGGAAGCCCTGGCTGCCCTGAGTTTGCAAGACCCAAACAGGACTGTTGATAACAGGGTGACTTGGAGGTCTCTCATTCATGGGGTCACCATAAGCCAAAGTTGACTTGAAGCCATTAACAGCCTTGCATAGGTCCTTTAAAGTTCTGATGAAAACTCAGAGCACATGACCTCGCCACTAATGTGGAAGCCACCAGTCTCCACTTTAGCCAACCAAAATGCAGTAAAACAAGGTCCTGGAATATTAAGGGAGCTATCCATGGTGCTGGAACCTATTGCCCCCAAACAGTTCAGCACCTTGCAAATTCTCTGAAAGTTGATACTAAAACCCAGAGTAGATTTTCCTTGGTTTTTTTCCAGGCTGTGAGGCCATGTTCTGGAATAGTTCTATTCCAGAACTATTCCAGAATACGGCCTCACAGCCCGGAAAAAAAAAAACAAGGAAAATCTATGGATGCCGGCTGTGAAAGCCTTCGACCAGAGTAGATTATCATCCCACTCAGGTGGAAGCCACTGGCCACTGCTCGTTGTCCCCAATAAAGGGAGATTTGACAATGAAAGGATATGATGCAACTTCTGTTGTTCACTGCTATCAAGTCGACTTTGACTTATGGCGATCCCATGAATGAGAGAACTCCAAGTCACCCTGCAAGACGGCTCAGGTCTTGCAGACTCAGGGCTGTGGCTTCCTTGATTGAGACTATTCATCTGGAATACAGCCTTCCTCTTTTCCTACCACCTTCTACCCTACCAAGCATTATTGTCTTTTCTTGTGAGTTAGGTCTTCTCATGATTCAGCCAAAGTCTGACAGTCTCAGTTAAGTCATCTTGGCTTCAAGGGACAGATCAGGCCTGATTTGCTCTAGGACCCATCGATTTATCTTTTATAGCAGTTCATGATATCCATAGAATTCTTCTCCAGCACCACATTTGAAAGGAGTTAGTTTTCTTCCTATCAGCTGTCTTCACTGTCCAGCTTTCACAATCATATATAGAAATGGGAAATATGATGGTATGGACCATCCTAACTTTAATATTGAATTATATATCTTTTACACTTCAGGATCTTGTCTAGTTCCATCATAGCTGCCCTTTCAAGTCCTAACCTTCTTTTTATTTCTTGCCTGCAACCTCCATTCTGATTAATGACTGAGCCAAGGTATGGAAAATCTTGAACTATTTCAATGTCTTCATCCTCTACTTTAAATAAACCAGGTCTTTGCTATTTTCTGCTAGTAGTATGATGTCATCTGCATATCTAAAATTGTTGGTGTTCCTTCCTCCAGTTTTCATACCTCCTTCCTCCAAGTCTAATCCTGCTTTATATATTATATATTCATATGTTAAACAGATAGGGTGACAAAATGCCGCTTTGCCTGTCCCCCTTGCCAATTGGAAACCATTCAGTTTCTCCATAATTTGTCCTGACAGTAGCCTCTCTTCCCAAGTACAGATTATGCATCAGGACAATCCAATGTTGTGGCACACCCATTTCTTTATGAGTGAGCCATAGTTTTTTGTGATCTACACAATCAAAGGGCCTGTCTGTACACGGGGGTGTGGTGGGAAATGTGGATTAATGTGAACTCACGCATATTCGAAGCAAGATCAAGCTCTCTTAACGTTGGTTTGGCAAAATCACAGGCATGCAAGGCTATCCGTTTTTGCTTTCCCAACGGGCATGCCTGAAATTCAAAATGGTGGCTGCAAGTCGCATTTTTATTTTTGCGAGTCACCATCACCAAACTATTTTTTTAAAAAAGACATATCAAAGGTACAGATGTGTGATAGTGCAATATTCCACCTAAATAAATTTTAAAAAGAAAAGAAAAAGGCTGTTAAGTCCCGCCCCCTGCTCCCATCCAGCCAATCAGCTTTTTACTTCCACTTTTCTTGGACTATGTGGATAGAGGTGATAATCTGTCCTAACAATAGACAATGCACATTGTCTACGGTGTTTTTCAAAAACTACAGGGAAAGCTACAGTTGATTTGGACCCCCTCCTTCCGAATATGACAGAATCATGTGAGATCCCATTAAGACAGGTAGGATTCTAAGTGGATTCTATGAGACAGGCCCAAAGGCTTTGTTATAATCTATAATGCACAGGCTGATTTTCTTCTAAAATTCTTTGGGATGCTCCATTGTCCAACGTATGTTTGCAGTATGCTCCCTAGTGCCTCTTCCTTTCCTGAACCCAGCTTGGAGATCTGACATTTCTCGCTCCATATATGGTAAAAGTCTTTGTTGTAGAATTGTGAGCATCACTTTGCTTGCATGGGAAGTTAATGTACTGGTCCTTTGGTTACTGCAGTCCCTGGTGTCCCTTTTCTTGGGGATTGGAATGTATATTGGGCATTTCCAATGCAACCTAGTTATGTAGTATTTATTGTAAGTCCCCTTGGTCCCCATATTGGGAGAAAAGCAGGCAGCTTTAGAACTAGAAAGGAGATTTGCATGGTGCTGGAAGCTATTCCCTTCTCCAAATACAGTTCAGCACCTTGGATAGCTCATTTAAAGTTCAGACTGGAACTCATGGGTTAACTGCCATATTGACATCAGAACCACTAGCCCACGCTGGCAGAGAAGCCATTGCGGTCCTAATTTCTGAAGACAAGAGAATAGCCAAAATACATTGCCTTGGGTGAAACATGCAGGTTCCTGACTGTACAAAGCAGAAGCCCAGAATAACCGAGAAATTGATCAGTGGCGGATTCTGTTTTAATTGATGAGCCAACACGGCTACCTTTGTTTTCCTTCTGTTTTCAACATCAACACGGTATTCACACTTCTCTCACACTTGCTTCTCTCCAACATGGCACTTAACCAT
The DNA here is from genome assembly GCA_030847615.1 of Gambelia wislizenii. Lineage (NCBI taxonomy): Eukaryota > Metazoa > Chordata > Lepidosauria > Squamata > Crotaphytidae > Gambelia > Gambelia wislizenii. Next base: position 492,469,456 of record JAUMIR010000001.1, on the reverse strand, counting down.
CTGTGGTTTTTATACGCATTATCACTCTTAATTATTTTTAGCGATTGAAAACAGTAATCTGCCCAATTATAATTGGCAGTGGGTTTTTCGTCAGTCTGAACATTTTAATTGAGTAACTGTGGTTGGTGGAGGGAACATTCTTGCTTTACGTGCATATCTGCTCTGTGAGGAGAGAGACTGAGAGACAGACTGTCCATTTGGTGTTTTGGGTAAGATTTTAGCAGGCCCACAGAAAAGTCTTGTGTTTTGAGATCCATTCATCTCCTGCTGAGAGGGGTAAGCAGATTGCCATGATAAACAGTCTCTTCTCACATTTGTAGCTGCTGTCCCTTATATCGCATCCAAAGGAGAACTGCAAGGAAAACAAAGAAACTGAGCAATCGTTAGTGCCTCACCAGTTGGCAGCCACAGTGCAGAACCAATGGCAGGCTTTTCAGGGCTGTTGTTGTTGGTAGTAGTACTTGCCTAATTTTTGTCAAAATCAGCCCTGCTGCTTGTTCCCTAACAACAAACTCACTGGCAGCACTTGGAATGTGCTCAGTGGAGCATAATTCTTAAATTATTTAATTTGGCTCGGTGTGTGTGTATGTGTGTAAGCATGGAAAGAGTGTGTGTATCACAGAGGCATCTTTTACACAGGAGCTGGAGGTGCTTGGCACAGTCTGAGCCTTTGATTCAACAGTGAAATCTTGCACAATGCATTTTTATAGTCGTTTCACATTCCTCCATGGTTGCTCACTTTTAATAGGTGCAATGAGGGTTGGAAGAGACCACAAGGGCCATCTAGTCCAACCCCATTCTGCCATGCAGGCATACACAACCAAAGCATTCCTGACAGATGGCCATCCAGACTCTGTTTAAAAACCTCCAGAGATGGAGACTAACAAGGGCCAGTGTAGTATACTGGTTTGAGCATTGGATTACGACTCTGGAGAACAGGGTTCGAATCCCTGCTTGGCCACGGAAGCCCGCTGGGTGACCTTAGGCAAGTCACACTCTCTCGGCCTCAGAGGGAGACAGTAGCAACCCCCTTGAAAATCTTTCTAAGAAAACACTGTGATAAGTTCGCCTCAGGGTTGCCTTAAGTTGGAAATGACTTGAAGGCACATAACAACATAACAATCCAGATTAAGCATTGAATTATAGAAGTGGAAGGAAACCTCAAGAGTCATCTTGTCTAACTCCTTGCCAGTGCAGGAACCCACAGCTTAAAGCATTACTGATGGGTGTCTTTTAGTCTCTGCTTAAAAGCCTCTAATGGAGAGTCCACTGTCTTCCAAAAATGACTATCTGTTCAACAGCTCTTGCCACCAGGAAGCTCTTCCTAATGTTTAGATGGAATCTCTTTCCTTGTCATTTCAGTCCATTGGTTTGTGTTCTAGCCTCTGGAGCAGTGGAAAACAACCTGGCTCCATCTTCTACATGACGTCCCTTCAGATATTCCAAGATGGCTACCATATCCCCTCTCCCTCTTCCTTTATTGTGCTGTAGTCCCCCTGCTGCCTCAGTCACGGAGAGTTACTGAGAGTCCAAATGATATATTATCATGCTATGCTGTTATAGCAATAGTATTCCACTTGAACTGCTCTGGCTTCCTGCTGTGGAATTCTGGGGTTTGTAGTTTAGTGAGGCCTAAGAGCTCTCTGGCTGAGAATGCTAAATGTCCCTCCCTAACTGCAAATCCCAGGATGCCACAGGATGCATAGCTGTTAAAGTGGAATACTAGCGCTATAACAGTGTAGTGTGAAAAAAACTCTGGAGCTTTCTTCCACTTTTTAAAAATGTGTGCCAAAAAAAATGTTTAGTAAGGAGGGAAAGATGGAAGAGCTCCACAATATACTTGGGGGAGGGCATGAAATGGTGAAGTCACTGTATAGATAAAGGTGGGCAATAGCAGAAGCAGAGTTTGGTGCAGTTACTTTTTTATTACCTGTCCCAGAATCCTCCAGCCAGCACTGAGCTCTCACCTTGCATGTTCAAAAGTCTTGCTTGAATTTCCTCGTCTTTGTGTCATTTATACATTGCTGCTGGGGCCCCACATCAGTCTGGGGATGGGGATTATTACAACCATCTGCTCAGGAAAACCCTTGGTCTTTTTTGGAAACAAAAAAAAGTTTTTAGATTTGCTTGCCAGGCTTTCTCAGCAATCAACATTTCCTCCCTGATTACTCAGTTCCAAGGCAATGTAGTACTTGCTTTCCCTTTTTGGAGTACGCAGCTGCAGAATGATAATTTCAGCTGAGTAATCACAGCCTCTGCCACCCCCAATAATACCCCTGGCATGCACACACACAGATACACACACGCACACTTTCCACTGTTGGCACATATAATTTGGAGAGGCTGGAATTTGCTTATTTAATAACAGCCAAAACAAGGAGTTTTAAAAGCAGGAGGCAGGGGTAAGAATTGCAGAAGGACGTTTGTGAGTTTCCTGGCTGCCAACAAGGAAACACAGGTGAACCGCTTCATGGGGCAGCCCAGAATGGGTTGACACAAAACCAGAAGAATCCCTCTTCCAATACATTTGTCTCTCTCTGGCTTTTCTTCACAAACGAAGATTCAGGAAGGACTCATCCCACGCTTTCTGCAAGCGTGCTGATGACTGAAAATGCCAATACATTTGTACATACACCAGATTCCTCTTCTGGGGGATGCTGGAGGGTGTGGTTATAAAGCATCCTGTGTATACAATGTTAGCATTAAAAATCAAAAAGAAAACCTTGATTTTGCCATTTTATATAAGGGACACAATTTTACTATGCTGTTATATATAATGGGACTTGAGCATCTATAGATTTTGGTATGCACGGCGAGGGGGGTCCTGGAACCAAACCCCAGCAGATACCAAAGGCCCACTGTCGAAAACATTATTCATTATACACAGAGACAGACACATTATGCTAGTTTTGGAATGTAACTTCTCTGTGCCCTTGTTATTAAAATAAATCCTACAACAGAGAAGAACTTGTTATGCATAATGTTGTTAGATATTATTTCCAAGCTCAGAATGAAACCCTTGGCCTCATACATACAGCCTACTATTTTTTTTATTTATTTAGTTAGTTATACCCCGCTCTTCAGCCACAAGGCTATCAGAGCGGCTTACAAATTGTTTTTTAAGCAATAGCAGTTTACACATCTACACTGCAATAAGCAGCTTCCAATGTGTGCTATGCTGGGGTTATTGTAAGGATTACCATTGCAGATATTTTGTATAAATATAAGGCACTCTGTAGTATTATTATTATGAATGATGTTGTTGTTGTAACAGCAGCATAGCAAGCGGTGATCAATAGCTCCCAAGCCAGTGGAGCAATGTATCTACTCTGCATTTTAGTCTGACATTTAAAGGACCTATTGCTGGACCTATTTGGAGGGTAGGAGTCAGAAACTTGGATAGCTCATTTAAAGTTCAGAGTACAGCCCAGAATGGATTCACCACATCACTGATCTGGAAACCACCAGCCACTGCTAGGATCGCCGGGTTTTCAAAGCAGCAATACAGGACAGTTTGTAGTTAGTTGCCAGTGCAAGACTGATTGGGGACGTGGGGTAGGCCTACATGAGGCCGACTTCACATGTCACAAGAGGAGGGCCTTTCACAAGAGTTCTGGGCTCCTGCGAGAAATGGGAACCCTAGATCCTACAAAATGTTGTGATGGCAGGTCTGGCATTGTGAGATAAGGAATTTCACCAGTGTGAGTGTGTTGCTTGCCTTGGAGAGCCATTGTGGTATAGTGGTTTGAGCGTTTGACTACGACTCTGGGAACCAGGGTTCGAACCCCCACTTGGCCCATGGAAACCCACTGGGTGACCTTGGGCAAGTCATGCTCTCTCAGCCACAGAGGAAGGTAAAGTCAAACCCCCTCTGAATAAATCTTGCCAAGAAAACCCTGTGCTAGGGTTGTTTTAGGGTTGCCGTAAGTCAGAAATGACTTGAACACACACAACAACAAAGTGGGCATTATCCACATTCACAGACTTGACAGCGTTGGGTATATAACTAAAGGATATTGCTGCATACCAAATGCTGATAGAAGGAGAGTGTCTGCCTGTTGCAAGTGCAGTTGGTGCTGGTTGTTCCCCCTTACACTGCAAATATGGGATTAGGGCTGTCCGAAATCTCCTGGATATGGGACTGGCTTTTGACCCCCTACATACAAGACTTCCCGTACAAAGTGGGGTGCTAGGAAACCCTAGCCACTACCAAGGAATAGATCGTTGTTGCTATGTCTCTTCAAGTCATTTCCAACTTATGGCAACCCTGTCACTGGGTTTCTTGGCCAGATTTGTTCAGAGAAGGTTGTTGCTTTCCCTTGAGGCTGAGAGAGTGTGACTTACCCAAAGTCACCCAGTGGATTTCTATGATTGAGCAGGGATTCAAACCCTGGTGTCCCATAGGCCTAGTTCAACATTCAAACGACTATACCACACTGGCTCATTTAAGGAATAATAATAGCATTTAACAGGCCTTCAAAGTCGAAATTGTGATAGAAACCACTTTTATCCTCACCTAGGGTTGGTTGTCTCCATCACTGAAAATTATCATCAAAAATAATAATTGCAATTCAAAACGGTGAAAGGTAACTGGAGTTCTGTTCATCTTGCATATTAATTCCAAGGAGTGCAAATTAGTTTGTGTGACTTAAGCCTGCAGCCTCTTCAATGTGTTCTGGATCCCTCCTTCTGAGTAGACCATGGACAGAATTGTATCACTATGTTGATTGGTTTCAGTAGCAGAGAAAGTTTGTCATCAGTGGCTGGTGCAATCACTTGATTGCTCTTTCTATTATTTCATCTTATTTTACTTTAGCAATTGTGATGGCACCAGCCATCTGTCCACACTGTGAGAGATTTACATCTGAGCTGAAAGTGGATACGAGACTTTTCCTTGAATAAAAAGTGTATAATGAAATGCATAATATGGAAAGCAGCAAACAGCTAGGCAGAGGGAAGGCCAAGTGTTCTTCCGGCAGCTTCAAGAATAGAAAGGAAACTTGAAAAACAAACTTGAGTCAAGTGTGTGGGAAATGGCAACACAAAATGTATGTACCCTGTCTCCCAAAAAGAAAAAAAGAAAACCAGCATAGTGTTGCTGTTGTTATGTGTCTTCAAATCATTTCTTTATTTTATTTTATTTTTTATATTTATTTAAATATAGAGACTTCCAATCTTCCTTGTGGAAGTTCTAAATACATACAGTTATTAATAGTTCTCATAACAAAAACAGCTTCTTCGACTAATCTGTTCCCATTAATTATCAACCCCCAAATTCACCAGTTCTTTTCACATTCCCCAGTCCAACCCAACCATAGACAACTTTTCTTGAATCAAATCAATTCATATATCAATTTCTACTATATTTGTCAACTCCAATGTCTATTCTTCTCCTCTCTTATTAGAAATTTCCATCTTCTTGCAGATCTCTTTTCCAGCTGTATATTCTCTATATTCAGATCTATATCTCTAACATCTAAAATCCCTTTACATGCTCTAAACAATAATTTCTTAATCTATTCTATAGCAAACTGTATGACCTATTATCCACTTCAAAGTTATAACTTACTCCAAATCTCTATTTTCTTAACCACCTATATCAGAGACTCTTTTCCAAGGACACTTTTTAAATATCTTTTGTTGCTGCAGACCCCAACACTTAATAACAACAACAACAACAATACAATTACACCATCCATTAAATCTTCCCTCAGAGGTACTGAAGGGGGAAGGAAGACTTTTTTCCTGCTTCTTCCTGCAGGTTTGTGGCTGGACAGGATTGAATGGCAATGCACAGGCCAAGCCAGCCAGTCTTTGCCTTGGCTCCTATCACATGGCTGCTTCACTGTGGTGAGGAAGTGGGCTGAGCAGCCTTTAAGCCTTCACAGACCCTGTGAGGATATCGCATCCCCCTGGGGGTCTGTGGACCACAGGTTAAGAACCACTGATGCGTACAGAACCCCTCCCCCATATCCATGGATTCCATATCCATGGTTTCACTTATCCTCTGTGAGAAGTTGTCTGAAAAATGCAATTGCAATTTATGAGTTGAAATAGAATTATTAATGGCAAATATCTTGATGGAACTCCTCCTGTGCTGTACAGATGAGTAGTATTCAATTGAAAGTGGAAGGCAATGGAGACTGAGGAAGTGGGGTGCAGTTATTCTGTGCTGTCAATCAGCTACTCACTCCCCTCCATACCTCCATTGTTGGTTCCATTTAAAACAATAGTGTTCATTGTTAACCACAGTTTCACTTATCCATGGTAACGATGGTAACAGATTCACCCAACGGATACAGAGGTCCATCTGTATTTCTATTAATCTATCCTTATAACCAGAACATTCTATGGTAACTATACATCATTTTGTTAAAAAAAAATTGTTAATAAAAATTCATTTTATAAACATTCTCTTTAACATTATCCTAATGGACTTCCAGGTGGGGAATATGCCTGCTTTATGCTCCGGGTGGTTTGACATGTCTGCTTTGTGCTTCATGGCAGACAAAGCTAAGCAGCAGACTAGTTGGCTAATTAGCAATTAATTAGCCAACAGAACTCTTTCTGGAGAAGGAACAGAGTACAGGGATTTCCCACAAGTGGTCAGGATCACTGCTCCTCAAGATGAAGCTACTGAATTGGTGGCGGTGGGCAGCAAACTTTGAGCAATGGGCATCCATGGGAGGAACATCCTGCTTAGCAAGCCTTAAAGGACACTGGATCCATGAAATCTCACTCTCTTAATGGCTCACTTTGTAAATGAAGAGAACAAACAGCTCCAGCGAGTACCCTTCTTTCTGTAAAATAGGATCAGAGAAAGAAAAAGACTACAGTGGGCCCTCTGTATCGAGGGGGGGGGGAGGAATTTGGTTCCAGAACCCCACGCGGATAGGAAAACCACATATGATAGAGTCCCATATTAATCAATGGGAGTGGGCATTTTAAGTATGGGCACCACCATTTTAGGTATGGGCACCACCACTTTGGGTATGCAGTGATGATCCGTGGATGCTCAGATTCTCAGATATTGAACCCATGGATACAGGTTTTCAGCAAAAAAGAAAAATCTAATAAGATGTACCTTAAGAACATTTTATAAGGAACTAGAGAAATAGCAACCTTAAAAAATAAAAAGATTTTTATTTTGCCCTTTAATGTGTTTTGAATAAAGAGGACATTTCTGTTTGGGAAAACAGGCTTAATTTACTTTGAAAGAAGATAATGCTGGGAATGCTGAGAATAACCAGATAGTGGTGTTAAAGCTATTGAGACTGAATTGGATTTTGCTCTCTGACTTTTAATCCTGTAACTGCTGAATCCAGGAATATGGAGTCTTCCCCAGAATTTTTTTTACAGAAGTTATGAAAAGAGATTAGAGGCCTGAGAATGATTTGATGGAATTGAAAGAAGCACAAAGGAACAAGTTAAACAAGCTGTGAAGCAAGCAGTTAGGGTTATAACACAAAGCAAAGAGAAAGTGGAAAGATTGGAAAGACTGGAAAGTCAAATTGAAATCACAAGTGAAGAGAAAGGGAAAGATCTGATTAATTTGATTTGGGTTGATAAAGAAATGTATATGATTACAGAAGACCAATCTGAGTTGATGCATGAATTGAATTTTGAAGTGGAGGAAAAAATTATATACTGTGATTATGCTAAGGTGATTGTGGATGACCTGTTGTTTCAAGAGGATTTTGTTGGGACATGGAGAGGAATGGAGAAATATTGTTTTGGAATAGGAGGGATGCAGTTTGATGGTGGTGAGGAGTAGTGGTAGGGGAACATTGGGGCGGAGAGAATGCTTTGTTCAGAGTGTTTTTATTTAAAATAGTGTTTCTCTTGGTAATTGATGCTCCACTTGAATAATTTGCAAAGTGGAATGTTTACGTTTGTAAGACAGATGAAGTCAAAAGTCAAATACAAAATCTGAAAATGTGTAGTAAATGGGTTGTGAATTGTGACTCTTAACGTACTAATGGATTAATGGGGGAAAAATAGGTGCCTTCAAATCATTTCTGACTTAAAGCAGCTCTAAGCAGCCCCTATCACAGGGTTTTCTTGGCAAGATTTCTTCTGAGGAGGTTTGCCACCATTGCTTTCCTCTGAGGCTGAGAGGGTGTGACTTCCCGAGGTGATCCAGTAGGTTTCCATGGCCGTGAGGGGATTCGAACCCTGGTCTCCCAGCATTCAAACAACTACCCCACACTGATTCTATAATACTATAATCATTTTAATTTGTAAGTTTCCTTGAGTCACAATCTTGGGAAAAAGCAAGATGGTGTTGTTGCTGTTGTTGTTTGTTGTTAGCCTTCCCATAGATCCTCACATGCAGAGGAATTCTTTATATTTGCTGAATTTGCCCTCCCCACCTCTCTCATCTTGCTCTCCTTATGTACAGTTGAACCCGCGTACCTGCAAAACCAATATCTGCGTTATCTGCGGGACACAAAACAGGGACACATGTCATAGAGTCATCCTAGAAAATGCCTAGATAGGCATCCTCTCTAGACATCTTCTAGGTTCTCCAAGGCAACTCTATAGTATGTTCTTACCAGAAGTCAATTATTTTAATAATGTTCACTGTTATCCATGGTATCAGGTATCCATGGTAAGACTGGGAACTGAACCCCCATAGCTATGGGGGTCCGACTGTATACCCTTTATGTATACCATCCTTGGGAAGTGGGCAGTGGTCCAGAGTTCCTTAATTTGGAGCCAGGAAGCTGAAATTGTTGGTTCCTTGTCTTGTTCCCGCATCTAGCCATTCTAGTAGAATGAAGTCTTGTGTCTTTAGCTTTTTCCCTTTCTGCTTCTTTAAGAAATGAGTAGGGAAAATAACATGTGAGTTACCATTTGTCCTATGCCAGTTCTGGGTCTTTCCTGTCTTCCTTTGCCCCTCCTTCCACACCATCTCTAGACCCTTCCAAAACAGTGGTGGGCAAAGAAAGCCCACAGGTCACTGTGCCTCTGCTCTTAACCAAGAAATTAGAGGTGTAGCTGCAAGTGAGGCAAAATGAGGGCCTTGTCCCCCAGATAAGAATTCTGCCCTCCAATTTTTTTCCCTTCAGTCCACAAATTTTTAGCATTGCTGTAACTTAAAGGTTCAGTTGAGCCTTTAGAAACACAGTGTAGGTGTCCAAAGAAAAGGGGCAGAAAAAGAAACCAAGGGAATGCAAAAGCAGCAAACATCAGAGTTGGAGATATCAACCATTTTCAGTGTCTCAGTCTCTGCAATGCTAGAGTTGTGAGGAATAAAGGAAAATTGCAATTGACCAGAACTTATGCCTAGTTAATATTTAAGGTGCCACAAAGGCTTGCAAGTAGCAAGCAACATAGCAAGCTTCTGGATTACACAGAAATCAAAGGTAAACTGACTACAGTAGGAGACCCATATCCACTGATTCATTATCCACAGTTTCAGTTTCAGCACAGCTACCATAGTCCTAGAAAATGCATCCTCTCTAGCCATTTTCTAGGTCCTCCAAGGCAACTCTATCTTATTTTAAACCGGGAGTCCCACTATTTTCAATGGTGTTCACTATTATCCATGGTTTTCAGTATCCACGGCCTCCCTGAACCAATCCCCAGTGGATAAGGGGGACCTACTGTATTTGGAGTACAAAAGGTGCAGAAAGAGGTTGTGGTTTTAATCCAGAGACACACATGCATCTCAAACCTTTTCAGCATTTAATTGGTCCATTTGCCACATGGTCAGTTTCAAACACATGTTTCAGCTATATAGTTACAACAATTTGATACCAGTTTTACCACCATGGTTGCATCCTATGGAATCCTAGGATTTATAGTCTGATGACGTACTTAGAATTCTGAGCTACAGAGCTCTAGTTCTCTGCCAGATAATTCTAAGAACCTCACCAAACTACAAATTCCAGAATTCCATAGGATGCAGCCATGTCTGTTAAAAGTGGTGTCAAAGTCCTATAATTATGCAGCGTCAAAGAGATAAAGGACATAGATACGTCAATCTGCTAAGTGTTTGGAAAGGAAAATTCCTTGTTTTTAATTTTGTTCCCACCTTTTTGTTTCAGTTCTCTCAAGCCAGACCCACCACAGCCCTTTGAAACGATCTGTGTCCCTTACCCCGCCCATGACTGTGCCCAACCAGCCTCTAGGACACGGATGGATGTCTCATGAGGATTTGCGAGCTAGAGGACCACCAGGCATCCCTTCTGACCATGCCCCCCTGTCTCCTCAAAGCAGTGTAGCCTCTTCGGGAAGCGGTGGGAGTGAACACTTAGAAGATCAGACTTCTGCCCGTAACACATTCCAGGAAGAAGGGAGTGGTATGAAAGGTGAGTGGAAAGATCTGCCAAGATTTCTGTTCCTCCTCCTCTTCTTCCTACTTGTTCCCTAGTACAAACACACACACATACACAGTGGCTGGAATCCTGGGGTGTCTTATGCTTGCATAAAGTTGTCCTACAGAATTCGTTGGACATTTTGAATGATGCAGAACATCTGCATCTAGTTCAAGGTTGCGGCAGCAGAGCTGCGCATGTGGTGCCATTGTGCGTACCTTTAGTTGTGCATTTGGTGTAATGTGCACATTCACTTCAAGGTTATGGAAGCAGTGTTGCACATGCAAATGTGCATTCTTGGCTGCTATGCATCCATTGGGCCCTGCTGAAATTGATGTGTGGAGCTCTCTTTGGTTGCATGTCCAGTTGCGTGACATTCTGGTTCAGCATGAGGGTCACAAAGCACAATCAGTGCATAACTCCACACATGGAGATTTTTGTGATGGAAACTCAAAATAGGATCCTGGCTACAGTGTCCATTGAAGTTATTTTAGAATGCACCGTTCACAAACAAATTTTGGGTGCTTGCCTCTTTAGATTATATTGATATAGGAATCTTAATTTTAATAGAAAAAAGAGGGCTAAGACAGGTTGAGGCGGGATAAATCTATCAAGAGCAATTAGCCCTCACCATATTTCAACTTTAAAAGAGCTATCCATAGTGCAGAACCTCTTTGGGCATAGAATTCTCCACCTTGGATAACTTTATAAAGTTTTGACATAACACCTAGAACCAATTCACCTTTCCATTGATATGAATGCCACGCTTTTCGGTCTGTTCTGCTTTAGTGGCTTGTTCGTTCTGCTTTACAAGAGCAACATCTGGAGGGCTGCATAGTTCCCACCACCCCCTTGTAGTTAATGTAATGACGGGTTGTTCTGGATGGACCCGTTGCCTGATTGGTGTCAAGTGGCTTCCTCAAAGGAGAAAGGGGAGGATTTCTCAGACTTTTAACTTATCAGTTTAAGACGTTTGAGGCAGCTAAGTAGAACCTTCTGGAGGAATTAGAACTGGGTAGAAAGTGTCCATTCTTAGTGTGTGGAAGGATTCAGTTCCTGGTACCTTCCATAGAAGCTTCAAGAGGAGTTGGTGGGAACATCTTTTCTGCTAAAACCATAGAGAATTGCTCTAGTCATAAGTAGACGGTAGTGTGGCGCAAGACGAAAGGTCTAACTTGGCATAAGGTTGGCTTCATAGGTTCATTATGAGGAACATACAGGGCAGAAGCCATGGCTTAGTAGTTAAAGTACACTGAAATCTTCTTGAAAGGAGCTCAGATAACTGGTCTGAGATCCAGGAGAGTTGCTGTCAGAGTAACTAATAGGCTGGGCTGGCTTCTGGTATGACTTGGATCAAAATTCTACCTGGGAAGATTCAAAGTCACTCCATAATACAGAGATGCACACCTTCAGCAGCTCAAGGAACCAGTTTTGACCCCTGTGACCCATGGCACTCACTCCCACCTCTATCACCTGGCCACAGAAGTTTAGCTGTGCAATTCGAGGGAGAGCAGAATGGCTTGGGGAGGTGCACACATTGCACATGGGCTACAGGTTTCCCACACCAACCTTAGTGTCACGGGTGCCCAGCTCCAAGCTTGGGAGGTCACACCATTTGGAGTTTCATGAGGAGAACTCTTTGGCCTTCTCAAGGCAACTAACTCCTATTGTGTCTACATTGATGAGGGTTTTCGAGAAAATGCAGAACTGAAAAAGTTCCCAGTATGGCTCTAAACGTTATCTGATTTAGCACATACGGTATAACTTTTACACATCAGACATGAACAAAGCATTATGTGGAAATTGATTTATAGGGATAGCTGTTTGAAATATTTGAAATAATTTGTAAATGATATTTGGAATACAGGTTGAGTCTCCCTTATCTGGAATTCCAAAAATCTGAAATATACCAAAATCCAAAATTGTCTTCATGGATGATTGAAACAGTTTTCTGATGGTTCAATGTACACAAACTTATTTCATGAACAAAAATGATTTGTGTCTAAAATTACCTTTAGGCTATGTGTGTATATGAAACATTTGTGTTTAGACTTGGGTCCCATCTCAAAGATATCAAATTATGTATATGCAAGTATTCAAAAATCTGAAATATTCCAAAATACCTCTGGTCCCAAGCTTTTCAGATAAGGGAGTCTGAGCCATAAAAATGACTACACCTCGAAGAATAATATTTTTTAAGGACACATACCTAAAGACAACTGTTCTCGATATATCTTAAACTGGTGTGGACAAAGAGCAGCCCATGAGCTATTTTTATGCCTCCTGGGCCTCCCAGAAAGTTTTTATCCGAAATGCCCAAAAATGATCTCTAGGGGATGAAGAGGGGATTTCCATATGTTTGGAACCCCATTGGACCTTCTGGGTTAAAACAAAATTTTGTGAATTTCAAGAAAAGTTTTGCTTCATCATGGTCCAAAATGCCTTCTAGGGGCCCAGGAAGACTCAAAACATGGCCCTCCAAGATCTCCTGGAGGGCTAATCTTCCCACCCCTCTCTTACACCAACAATTTAACTTTGCTGAGATATAACTGTAGTGCCTTCAGCTTCACTCTTACGCATTACACTAAACAATTCCATTTCAAGGTGAGAAAAATGGGGTTTATCGCAACTAATAAACATTCTATTTCACTAAAGGATTGATAGCAGTACAGCAGCCTAGATGATAATGAATAAATGGAGAGCAAGGAGTGTGTATGTGGGGAGGGTAAATGGAAAAATATAACACTGGGAAATTTTCCCAAAATTTTCTAATTTTTGGAAATTTTTCCCTGTGAATATTTGCACCCTACAGCTCTTCTTTGTGCCTTGGAACTGTCCCAGGTACTGAAGGACTTTGCTGGCAACAAACAGAGTCCCTCTTCTTCCTATTCCTCAGTGCTGTTGCTTTCTACTGCCCTCTGCTGGTTGCCCTCTGCCTCTTGTGGCTTTCCTTCAGAACTTGGGACAAGTTCTCTAGCCAAGTAGAAGAAGACCCCAGGCCCTCCACTGCACCTGGAGCATGCTGTGCACCAAGCATTGCTAAGCACCCCTTTGGATAATACCTTCCCATGCCAAGTTGTTCAAAGTGTGCAGTATGAGGAGGTTGTTGCCTTCCAAGTCCCAACAGCAAATACGGATGATCTAGTTGCATTGGTCATATTTTAATGTTTTGCTTAATGCATTGGCTATTTATTTATTTATTTTATATCCTGTTCTTCTACCTAATGGGACGCTAAAGCGGCTGATACATGGCTAAGCTTTATACATGGCTAAACTTTAATTTTTTTGCCATGCTTTTTGACATGGCTCACAATATTTAAAGAAGCACCTAACAATTGACATAATACAGCATTACAGACTACTGTGCCGTTCCCATTTATTCTCATGTGCTATCCTTATGACCACCTTAAGGTGAACCTACCGTGGGGTTTTCTTGGCAAATATTATTCAGAGTAGGTTTGCTGTTGCCTTCCTCTCAGGTGGAGAGAGTGTGATTTGCCCAAGGTCACCCAGTGGGCTTCCATGGCCAAGGGGGGATTTGAACCCTGGTCTCCCAGAGCCCTAGTCCAACGCTCAAACCATTACCCCATGCTGGCTCCACTCTGGCTGTCTCCCATTCCCATACAATCTCAACAAAGCCAGCCATAGAAATCTACAGAGCCAATGATTGCAACAAAATCCTCAGCACTCAGCCTTCTTTCAAGCCAGTCAAGGCATTCTTGACAAGGAACTTCTTGACAGTGAAGAGCTGTTCGACAATGGAACCAATTGCCTAGAGATGTGGTGGGATCTCCTCCTCTGGACATCTTCAAAAAGAGTCTGGACAGCTCCCTGTTGGGGTTGCTTTAGCATTGAGCCCATGAGGCACCTTCCAACTTTATGGTTCTATGATTCTACAGTTTAGAAAATATTGACTGTTTTCCAAAAAGCAGGGAGCACACTAGCTTAGCGGGCATGTCTAATGAGGTGTCTTGTGATAAGGAAGTCACCACACAAAAAGCCCATCAGCCCTGTGCTTGCCTTCCAAATTTTGGTTCAGTTGAGGTTGCTTGTAGAGCCTCCTTAAGAATTCATTGGATCAAGGCCTGCCATTGATGCATATGGCATTTTGGCACAATATCTTCTGAAATGCAGAATAGTATTTACTACAAGCATGGCTATGAAGTAGTTTGTTCAAATGAGGCAGTTGTTAATGTAGCATACTGTTACTGTTGGAAAAGTAAAATGAAGAAATATAAGAGGGCATAGACAGGCCAGAATTTTAAAGCTCAAAAGCTGGTTCTTTGTGCATTGGAGACTAACTAGGAACCTGTGTGTATAGGAAAGTAACTGAAAAAGTAGTTTCTTTTTCTTTTTGAGAACAGGCATAAGATCATTCCTTGTGGCTGCCAGTTGGACACAGCATTTTGGACCAGTTGCAGTTTGCAGATGTTCTTCAAACATAGCCTTGTGTACAACATTTTGCTATAATTGAGCTGTGAGGTTCCATGTAGGCTGTAGATCACAATGAGCACAGCGTAGTGTATAGGCATAACAGTTGCACTAGTAAATTTTGCCCCAACTAGGATGAGCTGTGTCGATCCACAGGGAGCAGCATTGCTGGATACACCTTGCATATCCGAACATGGAAATACTGTGCCTATTTTCCATTGGGCACAAGATCAGAATGTGATAATGACCTCTAGTGACCCAAAATGACAGTCGGTGCCGTGCTGGTCATGGACGAAAAGACTGTGTTGCATGGTTATAGTTAATCTCTGCCTTAGCCTGCTCAACTATCTCTCTCTCTCTCTCTGGCTTCTCTTCGCAAACGAATATTCAGAAAGGGCTCATCCTGCGCTTTCTGCAAGCGCACTGATTACTAAAAAGGCCAATCCGAGATAGACAAGTCTGGTTGCAGAAAGCACAGCAGAAGGTTTCCTTGGGTGATGTTTCCGGGTTGTGATTTTTTCTGCGTTGTCGTTTCTCTTCAAGACTTGTTCGGCGTGAGTTCTCAAATAAGGCTGCAGCATTGTGGATAGTGCGTCTCCATGCCTCCCGATGTGAGGCCAGGGCAGACCATTGTTGGTGATCAATTTGGCCAAGCCTGAGGTGTTGTTTCAGGGAGTCCTTGTATTGTTTTTTTGGAGTGCCCCTCTTATGCTGACCCGTGGCAAGTTCACCATAGAATACTATTTTGGGGAGGTGTTGGTCCTCCATCCTAGAAACATGCCCTGCCCAGCGCAGCTGTGTTCTCAATATCATGGGTCACCTATCGCCACCACTTACGACTCCTCGAACGCTTCCATCAGCGCTGTTTACACACAATCCTAAATATACACTGGACTGACTATGTGACGAATGTTGCTGTCCTTGAGCAAGCAGGGATCACCAGCATTGAGGCCATGATCAACTATACTATTTAAAAAATAAAATAGGTCCAGGTGATCTGAGAGACTGTCTCCTGAGTTTGGCCAGCCCCTGAAATCCACAGGAGAGTCCTTTCTTCCATTCTCACCACCTTCGTGGGTACAGTTGGTGGAAGCACAAGCTATGACCTTCTTGGTGGCTGCCTGTAGACTATGGAATTCCTTCCCTATGGGGGCTAAAATGACCCCCTTGTTTCTGTCCTTCCGTCAGCAGATTGAAACTTTTTACTCTTAGAATTGTGCTGTATTGTTTTAATTTGTACTGTTTTAACTGTTTTGTATCTTTTAGAGTGTATGTTTTAAATTGTTTTAATGTTGCAAGTAGTTTTTCTTCTTTGTGGGCTCAGTGCCTCACACATGGGCTTTGTGCGCAGTCTTGATGGAGACTTTTAGAGCTGAGTAGCCTGGTGGGATACCCTGTCCCTCCCTCGCTCGCACCACACATGGTTCTTATTTGCCATGAAGTCACCTTTGACTTACACTGACTCTTTGAATGAGAGACCTCCAAGTTCATCAACAGTCCTGCTCAGGTCTTGCAGATTCAGGGCATCTTGAACCAATCAATCCTCCTGTAATGCACTGTAATTCCTCTTTTCCTATTGCCTTCTACCTTGCCAAGCATTATTGTCTTTTCTAGTAAGTCATGCCTTCTCATGATGTGGCCAAAGGACAACAGCCTCCGTTTAGTCATCTTGGCTTAAAGGGAGAAAGAGTTCAGGCTTTTATTTTCTCTAGGACCCATTTATTGGCCTTTTTAGCAATTTATGGTACCTGCAGAACTCTACTCCAGCACATTTCAAATGAGTTGATTTTCTTCCTACCCACTTTCTTCGTTATCTGGCTTTCACAACCATTTGTAGATACAGAAAGTACTATGGCCTGGTATAATGGTTTTGAGTACTGGACTATGACTCTGGAGACCAGGGCTCAGATCCCTGCTTGGCCATGGAAACCCTCTGGGTGACTTAACACAAGTCACACTCTCTCAGCCTCAAAGGAAGACAAAGGCAAACCTTCTCTGAATAAATCTTGCCAAGAAGACCCCGCCTTGGTGTCGCCATAAGTCAGAAACAACTTGGAGGCACACAACCACAAAGGACCCTAACACGGCCTCCCTCTTTTCCTACTGCCTTCTAACTTGCCAAACATATTGCATTTTGTATGTTTTTAAATGTATTGTAGTCACTTGAATTTTTAAGCTGCCTCAAGTCCCAATCTTGGGGAAAAGGCAGGATCTAAAGTTAGTAACAACTACTGTGACTTAATATTTAATGGCCCCTTTCTCACCTTGACTTGCAGATGTTCCTGCCTGGCTCAAAAGTCTGCGCCTCCACAAATATGCTGCCCTTTTCTCCCAGATGACGTATGATGAAATGATGGCCCTAACTGAGTGTCAGCTTGAAGCTCAAGTAAGTTACCATACCTAGTAAGGGATTTCCATTGGGTTGAGTTGGCCATAGAAACCAGATTTTGGAAAAGTAACTCTTTAGGACAACTACTCCCAGAATCCCCCAACTGACATGGTCCTATGGTGGGCCAAAAAAGTAGTTTTTCCACAACACAAACCAATTGTCAAAATTTGGACCTGATATCATGCTTGGCGTAGCCTTCAGAGGTCGTTTCAGAATTTCTTCTCTGGCACTGGAGGTGAGAGGCCATCTTCCCCAAATCCCACCTCCTTCTGGAATTCCCAGTGCTACCTTCCTCACAGCTCCAGAGGATCTTTAAACCCTCCAAAGCAAATTTTCAGGGTGAGGGAAATACGGGACACACATGGAGGAGGTAGTGAAGATCACTTCTTCTGTTCCATCAGCAGAGATTTCCTCCATCGGAACAGAAGCCTGACATTGATGAAAGAAGTCCATCTTTTCTCAGGAGCCTGATTCTGGTGTGGTTTTGTTTCATTTTATTAATTGCTGCCTGGATAGTGAATCTTTTTAACTGAAGAAAAGTTTTTCAATCTAGTAGCTTAATTGGCTAAATATTGCAACCCTCTTGGGGCTTCCTGCCTGTTGCGTAGCTCCATCCTGAATGATGTAGTGCATTATCCTTGCGGTGTTGCCATCCCTGTGTGCACACATTAATGTTGAGTTTTGTGTTCCCATTGCAGAATGTTACCAAAGGCGCAAGACACAAAATTGTGATCAGTATCCAAAAGCTGAAAGAGAGGCAGAACCTCCTCAAGTCCCTAGAAAGGGTGAGTTGACTCAGCTTTCCTTTCAAAATGGATGAGCTTTGGGCTGTTGTTTCAGTTATTAAATATTATTAAATTCTTAATTTTTCCTTCTTCTTTGCTTTCTCTCACTCTCTCTTGTGCTTTAGAAAGATTGCTTGCTATGAGCAAGTCTTTTGTTTCTTTCTGTATCATCATTGTCTGCTCTGCTCTGATGTCACAGTATGTTCTGTTTCCTAAAGGAGCAGGGAGAGGATGAAGAGAAATGGGCAAGAAATAAAGTAACAAATGAAGAGATGGGAATCAAGTTAGAAACTTATTGGGATACTTTGCAAGTGCAGGATTGTGTGCTAGTAGTTGTACAGGTTTACACACACACCCATATGTGCAGGACTGGTACCTGCAGTTTCAATTATCCAAAAAATGTGGTCTCTCTAGGCATTTCCAAAGTCCTCCATTGCAACTCTGTTTAATTTCTGCTGGAAGTTACCATAGAGTTGTGCCAGAGCTGCCTAGGAAGATGTCCTCTCTAGGCATTTCCTAGGCCCTCCAGCACAACACTATGGTAACTTTTGCTGGAAGTTACCATAGAGTCGTGCTGGAGCTGCCTAGAGAAGTATCTTCTCTAGTCATTTCCTAGGTCCTCCAGTGCATTTCTATGGGGTTTGCTATTATCTGTGGTTTCAATAATTCACAGTAAGTCTGGGAATGTATCCCCTGCATATATGGTTGGCTGGCTCATGGGCTGCCTGCCTCCTTTTCATCTTCATTTTCCAACAACCCCATGTGAGTATGCTGTTACTCCTCTTCCACTCCACTAGCTTTGGATAGGATCATGTCCTTAGGATGGTTGAGTGATGCCACAAAGGCCTTAGAGGACAGGAGGAGGAGGAGGAGGAAAAAGAGAGTGATCTACAGGAATAAAATGAGGTGAGGCAAGCAGAAAGAATTCAGGAGAGGTGATGGCAGCGGTACGTAGTTTGAGTTTGAATCACTAGGAAGGCTCATGAAGCATTTTGTACACTTGAGTATTACATAAATGATATTGAAGCGGATGATTCCTATACAGGTATCTACCCACCCAACCCTGTTAGGGGCCTCTTCAGTCACTCTGCAGGTTGCCTGTGTATTTAGTTAGTTTCTGTTCATTTATAATACAAGGCTGTGTTTAGGAAAGCTGCTGGAGGTAATGAAGCTGTAATAGATCTCTCTTAGTGTTAATATTAGCTCTTGAAGGCCAAGGAACCAACCTGCGGGTTTTGTATATGATTTCTAAGCAATTATACCCTCTCTCTCTCCCTTCCTCACCCTGCATCTCCCTCTTGCATTTGAAATTCTGAAGTGTTCACTTGGCTGTCAGGAACACACAATCACAGCTATGAGGTTGCTTGAAGCGTATATTGTAAAATACAAGGTGAAGTGGACCAAACTTTGTTTGTTGACATTTTTCCTTCTAACGCTACAGTTCTCAAACAAACTAAAAGGCTCTAGTAAACACTTGGAGATTTACTTTTGAGTAAACATATGTAGGGTTTTACTGTAAGTAGGATCCGCCAGACGGGAAAAAATTGTCACAGATGCCTGCTTTACCAGGATTCATCCGTACAAGTTGGTATTTAGAAAATTATTTTGAGACACTTACTAAGGTGTTGTTTGGGGACAAATCTGATGCAAAATGAAAACACCATATACAGTTGTCCCTTCACATTCGCTGGGGTTTGGTTCCAGGACCCACTGTGAATACCCAAATCCATGAATACTCAAGTCCCATTCTATGCAATGGTGTAGCAAAATGGTGTCCCTTATATAAGATGGCAAAATCAAGGTTTGCTTTTTGGGTTATTGTTTTTTTAAAAAAAATTTCAAGCCATGAATACTTAAATCCGTGAATGCCAAATCCGTGAATATGGAGGGACAATTGTATACTGATTTGCAAAAAAACCAGCAGCCTTATCTTGTATTTAAGAATCAGAGAAAACTAACAACAGAAAGCAGGCTGCAGTCTTTGACACTTCTACAGATTCGTGTCTTTTTTTCTGGCTTCATTTTTTTTCCCAAAGGAACCTTCTATAGGGATTAGATACAGAATGCTTAGGAACATCACAAATATGGTAATTAAAAAAAACTGTTAGCAAAGAAGGGGTAAAGACACAAAAGGGGCCTCGATCCAACATCCTCTTAGCGTAGTGTAAATACCCATATGCGGTAATATGCTATATACACACTGTGAACTCCATGATAGATTCGACTTAGGGTTGCCCATAAGTCGGAAATAACTTGAAGGCACACAACAACAGCTCTTTCACGCTCACTATAGTGCTATGGTTGTACTTCAACTCTCATGGTTCTATTCTATGGAATCCTGGAATTTGCAGTTTTGGGAAGAACATTTAGAATTTGCAGGACTAAATATCCTAAAGGCACCAGATCCTGTCTGATCTTGGACGCTAAGCAGAGTCAACTCAGGTTAGTTACTTTGATGGGAGACTGCTAATGATGCTGTAGACTGTATTTCAGAGGAAGAAACTGGCAGAACTACCTCTGAGAATTCCTTGCCTAAGAAAATGCTATGAAATTCATGGGGTCGCCATAGGTTGGCAGGTGACTTGAAGGCACATATGCACACGCGCTTAGAATTTGCACCTTAAGTGCCTCTTCAAACTACAAATCCCAGAAATCCATAGGTTGCCATCATGACAAAATTATATCCAGCTGCTATGATTGTGTGGAGTGGAAGAGGTCTAAAGTGGGATTAACTGCCCATTGAGAAGGAAACCACCTGCCGCCATGGATAAAGTAGTGCTTTGGGACTTGTGGTTGGAAGCCAGAGATTAATGGTGTGTCTTTTCCTACCTACCTTACAGGACATCCTAGAAGGGGGCAATCTCCGTGTCCCACTGCAAGAGCTTCACCAAATGATCCTCACCCCAATCAAAGCTTACTCTTCTCGGAATTTGATGGGGGATGAGCATGGCCGGGATTCGGAGCCCCACCGCCCGACTTCTCTGATTGGCTCCGACAGCCAAGGGTCCGACTGCAAGGACTCTGCCTCCGGGGGGATGCATCATCACCCACACTTGCCAGGCTGTGAGGGAGAATCTGGAGGTGCCCCTCTGCCAGAAGGCGATATCCCGGGACAGTTCACAAAGGTGATGGGGAAAGGTAAGCAGCCCAGTTCCTTTTCATTCTCAGTTGTACTGCCTTGACTGATGTTGGAAAGTGCTAGGCTTCCTTGTTGGCATTTGTCAGCCAAACTAATTTGGGCAAGAGTGATGGTTAGGATTCATTCAGAGAAATGTGCTCTGGGCATCACAACTCAAGAAGGATATTGATGAGCTGGAACATGTCCAGAGGAGGGTGACCAAAATGGTGGGAAGTCTGGATTCCAGGCCCTGTGAGGAGCGGCTTAGGGAGCTGGGCATGTTTAGCCTGGGGAAGAAAAGGTTAAGAGGATACATAATAGCCATGTTTAAATATTTAAAAGATGTCATATTGAGGATGGAGCAAGCTTGTTTTCTGCTGCTCCAGAGACTAGGACATGGAGCAATGGACTCAAACTGCAGGAAAAGAGGTTCTACCTAAAGATTAGGAAGAATTTCCTGATGGTAAGAGCTGTTTGGCAGTGGAACACGCTGCCTCAGAGTGTGGCAGAGTCTCCTTCTTTGGAAGTTTTTAAGCAGAGGCTGGATGACCATCTGTCAGGAGTGCTTAGATTGTGTATTCCTGCATGGCAGAATGGGGTTGGACTGGATGCCCCTTGTCTCTTCCAATTCTATGATTCTATTTGCTCCTCTTCGAACTCTGTAATTCTGTGATTGTTTGGAACCAACAGAAGTTAGTTTGTTGGTGGGTCTTTAGACTCAATGTGAAGTACTGGACCAACTTTTTTAAAAAATAAATAAATACTGGATTTAAAGTATTAAAGAATGGTTACAAACAAAAGCAAAGAAGGAGCAGCATGTAGAAGAGAGGGAAGAAAAAGGGGTGGATGAGGCATATGCATTAATATATTTCCAAGAATACTCATTCTTATTTTACACATTTATGTTTGTAAGTACAGTTTGGTATAGTGGTTTGAGTGTTGGAACAGGACTCTGGAAGACAAAGGTTTGACTCTCCACTCAGCGGTGGAAACCCACTGGGTGATCCTGGACATGTCACACTTTTCTGGCCACAGAGGAAGGCAATGGCAAATTCCCTCTGAGCAAATCTGGCCAAGAAAACCCTATGATGGCTTTCCCTTCGGGTCGCCATAAATCTGAAATGACATGAATGTAAACAAACATAGCAGATGTAAGTACAGATTGAGTCTCCCTTATCTGAAATGCTTGGGACCAGAGGTATTCCGGATTTTGGAATATTTTGGAATATTTGCAATATACATTCAGCCCTCCGTATCCATGGATTCAGCCATCCACACCTTGAAAATATTCCTAAAAAATACATTCCAAAAAGCAAACCATGATTTTGCTATTTTATATAAGGAACACCATTTTTCTATGCCATTGTATATAATGGGACTTGAGCATCCACAGATTTTGGTATCCACGGGGGGTCCTGGAGCCAAATCCCAGTGGATAATAAGGTCCCACTGTACATAATGAGATATCTTGGAGATGGGACCCAAGTCTAAACACAAAATTCATTTGGGTTTGGTATACACTATATTCACATAGCCTGAAGGTAATTTATACAAAATATTTTAAAACTTTGTCCATGAAACAAAATTTATGTACATTAAATCATCAGAAAGCAAAGGTATTACTATCTCAGCCGCTCATGTGGACAATTCTGGATTTTGGAATATTTCAGATTTTGGAATTCCAGATAAGGGAGAGTCAACCTGTACTGCAGGGCTAGCAACAGAGAGCATACAACTCTCCTTTTGCAACATCTCCATTGGCTGCCAGTACATTTCCAGACACAAATCAAAATTCTGGTTATGACCTATAAGGATTTAAATGGCTTGAGTCCAGGCTATTGGAAAGACCATCTCTCCCTATATAAACCATTTGAGCTCTTAAGGGCTTTGGGAGACAGCTTTCTCCTCCCCCCCCCCATTACTTTCCCAGTGGGAGAGGGCTTGTGGTCTGAACTGGGGAGGGGGAGAGGCTCATCTTGTAGTTGTAGGATGAAGGGTGTGTGCGCCTGCATGTGTTTGTGTGCACGCACACGACCTGTGCTGCAGCAACTGACACTTGAGGTGTGACCCACCTGAGAATGAGCTTGCGTAGCCTACAGACAGACCAGCTGGAAGCCTGTTAATATGGATAGCTATCCAAGCATAGGTGGTGGCAGCAACGGGGGGGGGGAACCATGGGGTGGTGGTGGAAGCAGAACATGTGAATTTGGCTTTGTCTGCCTTCTCTCACCACCTCTGTGCAACCCTGGGGGAAACAAATGCAAGTAGATCAGTACCAGTAACACACCAGTAAGATTCTAGCTTAAGTTTAATTTGTACTGATTGTGCAAGTTTTGTATCCATGGTTGAAGCAGCAGCATTTAGCACAGGTAGTAAAAGATCATTCCAGGTTGGACCCAGCTGCAATTGTCATTGTCATTGTCACCATCATCATCTTGCTTCAGCCCTCAGCTGTAATTAGGATCAGGTTTGGGGTTGTTTGATTTGGGGTTCACAGTGCAGGGGAAGTGGACTAGATCATTCATAGGCATGCAGCCTGAAATGCAGCCCCTGGTGTTGCCAGTTAAAGACTGTTGCAGAGCAGAATTGGGAAGACATCCATCCTGAGACTTGGGGTAGGCAACTGTGGAATGCTAAGGGCTTGCAATAGCCCCCCCCCCAGGAGACCTTGGAGACCCCCCTCCCACTGCATTCACTCCTGCAAAAAGAAAAAAAAATGAGGGGGCATAGACATTTTCAACATGTTTGGGGGGCTTCCTGGGCCATTTAACAACAGGAAGTGAGTGGAGACCTACTTCCTGTTTACTTTCAAGAAAGGTCTCCTCTGGTGAGCTTAATTTGGCCCAGGGAGGCCAAAACGTGGTGGAAATCCCCTCCCCATTTGAGGGCAAAAAAAAAAAAGTTTTTTGAAAAATTGGCCGCTCCCGATATGGTGGAAATGCCCTCCATGCCCCGAGAGGGCATTTCGAAGAAATGTTTGACCCCTGGGCCACCCCTGCTTTATTGAGGGCAACTGCCAGCTAAAAGAAAAATTCATTAGGTATGTTAGATAATATCCAAAAGCAGTAACACAAAGCAGTGAGCAAGCTTTAGCGTTCTCTAGAAAAAGTGTTTTGGTGAAATCTTCAGTAAAGTGAGTAGGGATGGGGAGAGACATGGAGAAATTTCAGCGCATGGTGGGCTATCCCAGACCTTGGGAAAGTTACTTTTTGGACTATAACTCCCAGAATCCCCCAGATAGCATGCTGATTGGCCAAGAAGTGTAGGTCTAGACCACATCATCTTTCCCCTTGACTGGGTCCATCCAGATGTTTGGGGCTACAACTCTCTCCATCCCTGACCATCATCCATGCTGGTTGGGGTTGATGGGAATTGTAGGCAAAGCATTTGGACAGAACCAGGTTGGAAGAAGGCTGGCCTTAATGGGTCCATGGTGTGACTCACAATGAAGGAGCATTGTAAGGATTTTAGAAGGACTTGAGACTGAATCTTTTCAGGGAAAGGGGTCTTTACTCCCTGGTAGAACAGATCTTTTCAATCCCAGGAGCTGCAGCTGCGTGACTCAACATGAAGCTGGTTCTGAGGTTCACACCTGCCTCCTTGTGGTAAGCAAGAGGCCGTATCATTCTGCCTCTAAGTTGGGCCCTTTTCCATGTGGAGGAGAATGAGGAGCACCCAGCTGCTTCATTTTTATAAAGAGACTTTAAGTGGAATAATTCCAGGTTGGTGCCACACAGAAACAGAGACCAAAAGAGAGAACTAAACACAGGAATGCATGAATAGAATCTAGGCTGTGTGTGCACATGCTTTTGTTGTGGTTGACTATTCCATTGTTAGTGGCTCTTTTAAAGTACAGTAATTGCAGTCCATTCTAAAGAAGGTTAACCTGAGTACAAATTTCCCCAGTTAAGTTTCTTTCCTTCTTTCCCTCTCCTCACCACATTTATAAAATGAAGGTTGCTGTTGTTTTGCAGTGTGTACCCAGCTTCTTGTGTCCAGACCAGATGAGGAGAATATAAGTTCCTATCTACAGCTCATCGACAAATGCCTAATTCACGAGGTGAGTAACTTCTAGAGCATGTTTACAAAACTCTGTAGTAATTCTTTTCCAACTGCTAAGAGACCACCTGTGAATTTTCTGGGTGTGTAAATATGACATTTTCTAGGACAGATATTGCTGGGCAGGTGATGGGGGTGAGATCTCTGAGGAGAAATTTACTAGCTGGTTTCTTTTGCCATACATTCCCCCTACCCAGAAGGGAATTCACCAGTAAAGTGTAGTGGTTTGGGTGTTGGACTAGTACTCTGGAAGATGTGAGTTTGAATCCCAACTCAGTCAGGGAAGCCCACAGGGCGCCCTTGGGCAAATCACACTTTCTCAGCCTCAGAGGAAGGCAAACCACCTCTGAATACACCTTACCAAGAAAACGCTGTGATAGGTTTGCCTGAGGGTTTCCATAATCTGAAATGACTTGAAGGCATCCAACAACAACACCATATAAAAAAGCAGAAGAGAACGTTCATCAGCAAAACCAGCAGGATCAAGAAAACCAGAGCAATCAAAGGACAACTGACTAATGTTGGGGACTTGTTGAGATAAGAATGTCTTCACCAGAGGTTGGGAAGGTTATTTATTTATTCAATTTACATCCTGCCTTTCTCCCCAAAGTGTTAAGTAAAAACCCAGAATCCTCCCAGCAACATGGCCACTTGTACTCCCAAGATTTTCAGTCTGTGGTCTTTGCTTGGCCTCAGAAGTTCAGCAACACTCAAGAAGCCTTTGGAGCAGCTGGTTTTATTCCTTTCTCCAGCTCCCACAGACGTGGAGCTGCTTGAGCTGCTCATTAATTGCATTCATGCAATTAACCTCACATTGATTTTGACCCTTAAGAGTCTTGAGGGCCTTCTCAATTTGCTGGATGGATGTTGCATTAGGGGCTGTCCAGAGTACCTTGCTGCTGTCCAGATTGTACACCAGCCTGTGAGTGGCTCAGATCAGCTTCCTTTCCTTTGGAGCCTTCCTGCTTTTATCTTTACCAGGAGCAAAGTTTAAATGCAGCTGGAGCTTAGTACAGTACAACCCTCGTATCCGTGGAACCGATACATGCAGTTTCACTTACCAGTGTCTGAAAAAATACATTCTTTCTAGGCATTTCTAGGTCCTCCACTCCAATTCTGTGGTCAACTTCCATACCATAGAATCACACTGGAGGACCTAGAAATTCCTGGAGAGTGATGCTACGGTATGCTTGGGCTGGAAGTCATTCAGTGCAATAGGGTTCACTATTATCCATGTTTTTTTCATTTCCATGGTAAGTATGGGAATGTATCCCACAGATATGGTACTGGATGTGCAAGCTTACCTGAAGTACCTCTGGTGGGGATGGCTGGTGAAGGGGGCTCAGGTAGCCCTATTCAGTCATTTAGTAGCTGTATGTGGAGCAGGACCTTTTGCCGGGGTGAGGGGGGGGGAAATATTGTTGCATTTATTACATAAATTAAGGTAATATTGTGTATGTGAGGTATAGTGGATGTAATAAGTAACGATTGTCAGGAGCGGATGAGAGGATAGGATGTTGGGAGTGAGTGGTCATTGGTGGAATGTCCTAGGGGATTGGAATAAGGCTGGGGTAAGACAATTGGTCAGGGAGGAGGGAGTAGCCTGTCAGAATTAGGGATTAGTTGGTGGGCTTTGGGTGAAGAGAGTGAGTCAGGATCAAAGACAGAGAAGAGTTAGGGTTAGAGTTAGTTAAGATATGAGTGAGAGACGAGTGAGAGATGTGTGGTAGAGTTAGTCTCAGTCTGGATTTAGGTATATTAAATAAGTAACCTGTGATGTTTTGTTCAATTTCTGTTTAATAAATTATAATTTTTGTATTATACACTTGATTGTCCAAGAACACTACCGTACATATTGAAAAGCTTGAGTTCAGACACTATGTTTGTAGTGGCAGCAGTTAATTCAGGGCAGTGGTGTCCTGTGAGAACATAAGATGAATTAAGTCTCATACACAAACCATGAGGACATCTTAAAGGTCCTCACATTTGATACCATAGCAGTGGGATAGGAGGAGGTCCACACATTGGTTGGCAGAGGTGGGATTAGTGGAAAACTCCACAGGAACATGAGCCCCTATCCTGTCTTCTCCACCCGTATCCTCAATCTACAGTGAGAATGCAATTTTGTTCAGGTAAAGCTGCATTTCTGCTGCAGAAATTAGGAAGTTATTGGGGCGTGGGGGCCAGTGCATACATCACCCTTTCCCTCCATGCTTCCAAAAACCAAATAGCTGCATTGCTCTGCTATGTCTCAATTTTCCATCCTATCGCAATCTAAAAGCTTGAATCCCCTTGCTGTGCTCCTGCTAGCACTGGGGCAGGGTGTGTGCCACCTGCAGGCCAGATACTGTCCCTGGGGCACTGTTTTGCAGCCTCTGAACTCATACAAGAAACCCCCTGAAGCCTCCATGCCCTCCTGAATTTTTTTCAGCCAAAATGTGGCCCCAAAGCACATGTAAAAAGCCCAACCAAGCCATCCAAAAATATGGCAGTTTGGGTTGTCTTGGTCCTTGATGTCACTTCTGGTTTTGCTGGGAATTTATTGATTAATTTATTTTTATTTAATTTATATTCCACTTTTCTCAGGATTCAACTTGTTGTGGCTTACAACAAGTTAAAGCAAGCACAACTTACTAAACTATCTATACAAAAGTTAAAAACAAACAACAATTTATTGTAAAAATACACATTCAAATCAGTTTTAAAAATACATTTTGGAATACTTGCATATACATAAATGTTTATTTTATTTATATTCTGCCTTTCTCTCTATGGTGGGACTATGGTGGGAGGCTGATGAGATATCTTGGAGATGGGACCCAAGTCTAAACACAAAATTCATTTATGTTTCATATACACCTTATACCCACAGCCTGAAGGCAATTTTATACACAACATTTTTAATAATTTTGTGCACAAAACAAGTTTGTGCACACTGAATCATCAGAAAATACATAAAACATAAAATTTCATGTCAGTACTCAAAAAAGTTATGGATTTTGGAACATTTCAAAATTCTGTATAAGGAAGACACAACCTGTACTTTTTGGATATTGTGCAACAATGCATCCAGTGCCTCCTTACATAATGCTGTATCCCAGGCTGCTTCATATCATCCAGATGGCAACCACAGCTTTGCCTTCCCAACCCAAATGACCATTGATTGATCAAGGGTCATGCCATGAGAACTCCCTTGTGCCGTCACCTGACTGGCAGCCATATTTCCTGCCATATTTTTTAATCTAAGTACAGGTCAACCCCTGTATCCACGGGAGATATGTTCCCAGACTTACCATTTATAAATGAAACTGCAGATAATAGCAAACCCTTTTTTTAAAAAAAGGACTTTTGATGCAAACATACCATAGAGTTGCGTTGGAGGACCTACAGATTCCTAGAGATGCCTCTCAGCATTTTCCAGTGTGACTCTATGGTACGTGTCCCTATTTTTCAGCTGTGGATAACTGAAACCGCAAGTATTGGTTCCACAGATACAGGGGACAATCTGTACTCGAGCAAGGCTTTACACTCTGCCAGCTTCAAAGAGGATCTCCACTGAAGAGTTTTGTCTCTGCCAAACAGTCATGAAATACGAGTGGGTAGGTTGGCTGGCTGTTTGGAAAAGCCATAATTGGTGTTAAGAGCTCAAGGGAAGCAGTTCCCTTCCCGCCCCCCTCCAGAGACTATCACCAGGGCACTTTGTGCAGTTCCAGACCTTGGTTTGTGGGGGCTGCTCTGAATGACCACCACACCAGAACCCGGGCATGGTTCAATGTGTCTTTATCCAAAGGGTAATCGGCTGGGTCACGGCTGCTAGAAAACGTTGATCGCAGTCATAACTTGCCACTTAGTTACAGCTTCGCCGGCTTTGAACAACATGTTATTTCTCCTTGTTGTATTGATTTATCGAGATGTGTTGTTAATTACCTGGATGCATCATCTTTGTTTACTATCACTTTGTTTTCCTAATAATAATTTGTCTTGTTTCTTATATTCCCCTCCTCTACCCATCACCCTCCTTTGGGCAGGCATTTACAGAGACACAGAAGAAAAGGCTGTTGTCATGGAAACAGCAGGTGCAAAAACTCTTCAGGTCTTTCCCTCGGAAATCCATCCTAGATCTCTCGGGATACCGGCAGCAGAGAACGTAGGTTTGAGGCTTTGCCTCTCAAATTTGGAGGACGGGAGGCTTGTGGAGCAAGGGGATGGGAAGCCTTCTCCCCACCATTTCTGGGTGGGATACCCACCTTCCACCCATTGCTTGAGCCATTAACAGCCACGGGTGAGGAGATGATGGTGTGGTCTTGAAGTGCAGCCTATATAATTCTTGGGTTGCCAGAGAGTATGTGGCCAACAGGGTGGGATGCTGGGGACCCAAGACCCAAGTCTTAGCAAGACACAAGATCTAGACTTGTCTTCTCCCATACAAACCTGCCCATGTTTTGAGATTTACTGGGGTGTCTTTTCTTTCTGTCCCACCGCCCTAATCCCTACATCTGGTGGGAATGTGGAAAAAGACCTTCTCCATGGCTGCCCCTAGCTCTGGGCCTTCTTTCCCGGGGAGCCTGGGGTGGCACTCTCCTTACTGTCTTTCTGCAAGCCACTGAAAACCTTTTTTCTTTCACCAGCCCTTTGAGAGTTGATTGCTTAAGAGAAATGGGCCTTGTATAATGTGCTGGATTTCTTTTCCTTATTTTTAAAAAAAGGGTTTATGTTTTTAACTGGTTTTAATTTTTTAATAGATGAATTACTTTTTAACTTTTGTACGATGTGGTTTTTTAAACTACACTTGTTTTAAATGTTGCAAGCTGCTTTGACTCCCAAACTGGGAAAAGGTTGGGGGGGATGGTGATGTTGATACAGGCCAACCTCTAATCAGAAAGTTTTGATAGGTCTGCTGGGTGGAGAGAAGCAATTGGCTACCTAGTAGAGCAGTCACCCAACAAGTAGGAGGAAGTCTTCATCTAGGGAATCTATCAGTCTACAGTCCCAATTGATAGTCTGGCAAAAATTAGGAAAAGCTACTTTTCTGGACTACCTCAAAAGTTGTAGTACAAAAAAGTAACTTCCCCTATCTTAAGAGTGGAAATCACAGGACAAAGCTCAGAATTCTTATTCCTTGTTTGGGTGAATATCTGCTCAACCCTAATCTGCAATCCCAAATGAATTGTACGTTGGCAGCAGCTGGGAGGCATGCGAATTAATTAATTTCCATATTTTTAAAATATTCACATGCTGTCTTTGAAACATTTATAGTCATGGTGTGCCCTACTTTGGAAGAATGGCAGGGTATAAATAGCAACATTAAATAAATAGAACTGATGTCAGTTAAGTAGCTTTGCAACCATTTGTTATAGAATTGCCAATTTAAGGCAATAAAGCAAGCATCATTCAAATGAACTGTCATTGTTTATATCACATCTGCACTACTCTTAATTTTAAGTAGTTGTGCTAGCCAACTAAATCTTATCCTCTTAAGTCCACGGTCATCAATGTGAGAGTATTCCAGTTGCTCTGTACTGGCAAGTTGGCTTCAACTTCAGATGAAGATTATGAAAGAGAGGCCTCCAAGAGACCTTGTTATTAACAGTCTTGCAAACAAATTGCAAACATAAGCAATAGGCTTTGTATTTATAACATGCTTCCTAATGGAGGTGTGTATGTGTGTGTTTTTTCCAGCCGAGGTTTTGGCCAGTCAAACTCCTTACCAACAGCTGGATCTGTAGGTGCAGGAATGGGTCGACGGAACCCCCGCCAGTTCCAAATCCCCTCCCGGAACCTCCCCACCTCACGGCTTGGCCTTCTGGGCCCCACTGGCCTACTGGGAGCCACCCAGCGCAACGCAGCTGCCAATCCCACCATCCTGAAACAAGGAAGACAGGTGCGTTATCTGCTGGGGATGGGTGGGCAGTGGCTTCAAGCAAAAGGAGGTAGGAAAAGATGAATCATCAGAGGAAACACACAATGAGTTATGGGCCAAGATCCTATACCAGGGTTGCATAGTATAAATCTCCATGTGCAGAGTTATGCATTGATTGTGCTATGCAGTCCTGGATGGCAGCATTGTGCAACTAAATCAGTAGTTCCCAAACTTTGGCCCTCCAGATATTTTAGACGTCAGCTTCCAGAATTCCTGAGTGATCTCCAAGTCAGCTAGGGCTTCTGGGAGTTGAAGTCCAAAACATGTGGAGGACCAAGTTTGCGAATCACTGAACTAAACGCACAAGTGAATGCATGTATGCAACCATGTATATGCTCATCCATGTGCATCAGAAAGCAAAATGCTACCACCTACATAACTCCCACAATGTTGAACTAAATATGGACATTCCACGTTGGACAAAAAGATCTAGTTGCTTCCAAAGGAGAACATATATGCAGGCATAAAACACCAGTAAAAGCCAGTGTGGCGTACTGGTTTGGAGTGTGAGTCTAGGACTCCTGGAGACCAGAGTTCAAATCTCTGCTCAGTCATGGAAAGCCAGTGGGTGACCCTAGGCAAGTCCCACTCTCTCGGCCTAAGAGGAAGACTTCGGCAATCCTCCCCTGAAGAAACCTTGCCAAGAAAACCCTACAAGATGGTTGCTATCAGTTGCAGTTGACTTGAAGGCACCTAAAAGCATAATTTAACAAGCCCAACAGTTATCCATGCATAGTTGAGGGTAAAGCAAGGCAGCTGTGTCACTGGTCAGAATGATATTAATTAAAGCTGTAGTATAGAACACTCACATGTTGTTGGTGTCCCTTTTGCACTTGCCTAAGTTAATGGAAGGGACGCCTGGATGTACAAGGATATTATCAGGGCTTGTCTATATGGCAAAAATGTTCCTCATAGACTTTGAGGATAATACCTTTGGTCCCAATGGGATTCCACATCATTTTGCTGTATTCGGAAGGAGGTGGTGGCAAAAACTCCAAATACTCTGCAGGAAAAGGCTTCACGGCTTTCCCCATTTTTTTCTTTAAGTCCAAAGGAAATGCACATTCCTGCTTGTTCGGACAACCGATTCTCTTTGCTGCACATTCCCGATAAGAGTGGAAGTGGAAAGCTGATTGGTTGGATGTGCACAGGGAGCAGTCCTTGCTGGCAAAGCAAACACCCAGAACCGCCATAGTGGATGGATTTTCACCATTGTGATCGTGCACTAAGGCAACAAAACAGCCTTTTTTTTCTTTTTCCCCTGTTTATTTAAGCAGAAAGTTGCACTTCCACACCTTGGATTTGCTTTAAAAAAACCTTTTCAGTGGAGGCAGCTGGTGACAATAAGAACATGAGTAATTCACTGACACCCGCCATCTTGATTCACAGGCATGCCTGTTTGAACATCAAACATGTATATGGCTTCACATGCCTGTGATCTTGAAAAAAAAACCTGTGGAGACAAATTAAAGCTGCTGTGAGTTGGCATTACTGTGCATCAGTCCACATTTTATTGCCTGGTATAGACAAGCCCTCAATGTACAGAGTCTGCTACTGGGGATGGGGGGAGGATATGGCAATGGCAACTTAATTGGGTGGTTTGAAAAGCACGTTAGGCAAGTTCAAGGAAGAAAGTAGGAGATTCAGGAAAGATGAAAGTCCCAGTTCAGTGTGGCTACTTCTTGCATTCTTCTGATCTTAGGGGACCTGTCGGTGGCTGTGAGCCATAGTATATTAGTGGGACCTCCAAGTCCCAATGCAGTGTGTGCTAGGGACAAGGAATAGCCTAGCACAGTGTTTCTCAAAGTGTTGAGATACATAGACTGGTGCAGGTCTATGAGCTATCTGGTCCTGGGAGAGTTTCCAGGAAAGAACTGTAGTCAGTGGAAACAAACATGATATTGGTCCCTGCAACTTTGGGCCGAGGTAATATGTTGGTTACCTCACATAGCTTCCACTAGCCTAGGGAAAAGAGGGCCTGTTGAAATGTACATTAATTGGAATAGAGGTAGAGAAGGAAGGGAAAAGTGTGTCCATGCATGTGTGCACCCATATATACTCACAATCATGGCATTTGTATCTTGTGGGGAGAGTTGAGATCTCTGCATGACAGGATCAAACTCCAGATAAATCTTTCCTCCTCATCAAAGAGAGAAAAGCTACTTTGAAGGTTACTTTGGCATCCTCTTTCCAGTTCCCTTTCTCAAAATTAATAATAATAATAATTTTAAGAGGGACGGTGGCGGTGGGGGGGGGGAGGAGAGAATATGGAGTCAGCCAGAAAACTCTGCAGGCATTTCCTGTTTTCACTCTCTTTGGTGCTGTAAAGAGGTCCTGTAAAGGAGAGCTGAGGGAGGGAAGAATGGAATGGGATGGAAATGAATGCTTTGGAGAAGAAGGAAGGAGGGAGAAAGCGAGAGAGAATGGGCTCTGAGTGGAGCAACTCAGACGCTGCTATGATTAGAAACACATACAGCACTTTGGGAGTAAAGATGAAACCTTGTACCAAAAGAAGCAATGATGTGAATAAAACTTGCAAGCTTGCTTCGCCTGGTCACTGGGTCATTCAAAATGCAAAATTACAAAGAGCTCCCAGGCTTGTGTACTCCTTTCCTCTCTTGCTGGCCATGAGAAGGAGATAACAAGCTTTAGTTTCTGTTTCACAACTAACCATGGCTCCCTGTTATGTGGCCAGCGCTAGCCGTGGATTAAGGAAACAAGCCAACTTCAGACCTTGGCTTGTTTCCTTAACCATAGTTAACTATTGCCTTCAGGGGCAACAGGGAGCTGAAGTTGGTTCAGAAAAGAGGAAGGTATACCCACAGCCTGCATTTGAGCCCCCCAAGGCCATATTTGAGGGGGAGCAAGGTTTCTCAAACAGTCAAGGTGGCCCAAAACATGGTGAAATTGGATCTAAGGGACATGCATTATGTCCATATACAACCAATGTGTTTGTACAATAAAAGTGAGTTTGGGGCCCTTTCACATTACCCAGTTATAGCACTGTGATTCCACTTTAACTGCTGTGGCTACATCCTGTGGAATTCTAGGATTTGCAGTTGTTGTTGTCAATTTCTGTCAAGTTGGCCTCAACTAGTGGCAACTATATCAATGAGAGACTTTCAAAATACCCTGTTATCAACAAAGCTGTAAACTCAGAGCAGACATGTCTTCATTGATTAGAATATATCCTCCACTTTACAGCTGAGAACAAAGGGAACACTGGGAAGGAGAGAGAAACCAGGACATTTTAAAAGCAGCCGGGGTTCAGGATCCTGGGTGTGGGTGGCAAGGTTTTTCAGCAGGGATGCCAAGGCCAGGGCAGGGGGGGAGGCAAAAGTAGGTACAGGAAGGGGGTGCCAGGTCAGGAACACAGGGGTCTAAGTAGAGCTGAAGTCCAAAAACAAGCCAAGGTTAAAACATGTACCAGACATCCAGAGTGCCTGAGGCAAAGGTAGGACCAGGAAACGAGCAAGGGTCCAAACACAATGAGGCGACAGGCCAGGGCAAGCAGACCAAAGACCAAGAAGCAGGGATCAGCTACAGGCAGCACAAGAGAGCATGTTTAATTATTATTATTTATTTATTTCTATCCCACCCCTCTGCAACACAATCAGGACAACTTACAGTATAAAACTCCATAATTACATCAATACCCTAACCCACCCACTCCTTAAAATAATATTGGAGAATGCCATTCGTAAATAGCTGTTCCCTTGGCTGCTCCAGATGTACTGCATCATTGCAGCCAGCTGTGCCTGATAAGTTGGCCCTAGTCCTTTCAAGACTTCCACAGCCAGGGCCTAGTTCTGCAAGATGAAGCCGAGTCTGCTTTCATAGTCAGGAGCCTAGTCCTGCAAGGAGAGGCAGATCCTGACAGTGGAGGATTAATAGGGACTGTCCCTGCAAAATTAGGACAGTTGGAGGAGATACCAGTGGGAGGGCACCACATGACTTTCCTACCCTCTCTGCTTTCATGGTTTGCGTCATGGTGCACCATCTCTCTTCTCCCCATAGAATCTTTGGTTTGCAAACCCTGGAGGAAGCAACAGCATGCCTAGCCGGAGTCACAGCTCGGTCCAGAGGACACGCTCGCTGCCAGTCCACACCTCTCCTCAGACGATGCTTATGTTCCAGCAGCCAGGTAGGCTAAAGCTGTTCTTTGCCTTAATGAATCGTTCCACCCCACCCCACCCCAATTATCCTTCCACCCCCAATGGAAAACTGACATTGGATTGGTGTGATGTTTCAGCATTCTTTCTCTCCCAAAGCGGCTTTTAAAATTACCTGACAGACTGTGGCTGGTGTCCAGTTAGGGACATATGCCTCCGTAGGTCATGCTAAGCCTGTGGTAGCAAAAAGCCAGCATTGCCCAACAGACATATTCTGCTGATAGTGTCAGAAGTGGGGTTGCACAGACAGCATGTTCCTGTATGCCTTGTCTTTGCAAGTTGCCATTGTGGGTTGTCTGTTGCAGTTACACATTGTGTGCTGCAGTTACACATTGTGCATTGTGGTTGTGCACCATATATTGCGCATTCTGGTTGCACATTGTCTATTGCATATTGCGCTACGGCACCTAGTTATTGACATGTGTTGTGCGAATGTTTTTACCCTGCATGGAGATTGATTGCATAGTGATTTACATAGCGTATCTCTGCATGTGAATGTTTACACTTATTATTATTTATATTTATTTATTTATTTTATTTATACCCCGCTCTTCAGCCACAAGGCTATCAGAGCGGCTTACAAATTGTTTTAAACAATAGCTATTTACACATCTACACTGCATTAAACAGTTTCCAGTGTGTGTTAGCTTATTGACTATAATGGGGTGGAGTGATCCGCGGACAGTCAAGACCACAGATAGCTAACACAGAAATGCTATGGTAATTTAATATATGAAGGAGGGGGCTCCACTGCAATAGCTTACACTACAATCAAGGAGATGTTGGACCGCAGCCACAATCTTCCTGTATGAGCCTCCCTAGGCCCTAAGATCCTCAGAAGAGGAATTCCAATAGGCTTTTGAGAACTGAAGGCCTTTAAAGAAATGGCTTTTAAAGAAAGGACATATAAAACTGTATATTTAACTATAAAATGTACAGTTAAAATTATTTTCAAAAGCATTCTGTGATGCTGATGAGTGGGGCACTAAAGAATGATGCATGCAGCCTCCTCCCACCAGTCAGTGGTGGTGTGGCGAGGAGTTGCGCCAGGACCCCACAGGGGCCCTTTGTTCTTCTCATTGCACCACAGCCCACTGGCAGGAAGGGGCTAGATGTGTCATCTTTCAGTGCCCTGCTTATCACCACTGCAGAACTTGGTCCCTTGGTACAGCTGCCCTGCTTATCACCACTGCAGAACTTGGTCCCTTGGTACAGCTGCCCAAAAAGGTGGGTTTTGGAGGCACTTGCAGCCATGGCTATGGTGCTCCAATCGTAAATGTGAATACCAAACACTTGCAAGATCATGGGCCTCGCTTGTGACGTCATAACTGCCTAATAGGAAGCCAGCTGCATCTATTTTCCTGGTGTCAGACACAGCTTGGAGTTTCTTCTAATTTCAGGAAATGCCTTCAGTGGGTTTGCTTTGACTTTAAATATTCTTCCCATCACCTCTACAGAGTTCCAGGTAC
The DNA here is from genome assembly GCA_030847615.1 of Gambelia wislizenii. Classification (NCBI taxonomy): domain Eukaryota; kingdom Metazoa; phylum Chordata; class Lepidosauria; order Squamata; family Crotaphytidae; genus Gambelia; species Gambelia wislizenii. The sequence continues at coordinate 492,432,791 of JAUMIR010000001.1, read as the reverse complement.
CAGTGACAGAACCTGATATCAATAACAGGCTAGAGTCCTTGTGCCTCAGTATGACTGAACATGCCCTGGGAGGTACGTACTTCTTATTTTCATCAATGGAGCCAGTGTGGTGTAGTGGTTTGAGTGTTGGGCTATGACTCTGGAATCCCACGGGGCAAGGCACACCCTTTCAGCCACAGAGGAAGGCAAAGGCAAACCTTGCTGAGCAAATCTGGTCAAGAAAATCCTGTGATAGGTTCACCTTAGAGTTGGCATAAGTTGGAAATGACTTGAAGGCACAGTGCAACAACTTCCATTGGTATCAGAATCATGAAAACCCATTGACACGTTGTGTTAAATTAGCTGTACTGAGCGTAACATATGCCATTATAGTAGATTTGAAAGGTTATGTATTAATAAGTCATCTATATATATAAAATGCTTGGGTATGTTTTCTTTACCCAGCCAGATCCCTCTCTTTCCTCCAATCTCCACCCACATGCAAATTCCCTCTCTGCCTCACAATCCACTCCTGCCACTCAATTTGCATCTACACCCCCAGCCTCACAAGAGCCCCTCCCTCCTCTCACTATCAGCCACTCACCAGTCATAGGCAACCATACGTTGCTCTCTCAGGAGTACAGTTATTTGATGCATGGTATATGTTATACCGGGTACAGCTAGTTTTATGTATTTATTCATATATTTCAGTATAAACACAATTAACCATCTCGTTCTTCTCAGTTACAACACTTAATGCATCAAATGATCAGGTTCAGCTTGTGGTCCACTAAGACTCCTAGATCCCTTTCGCATGCATTGCTATCAAGCCAGGTGTTCCCCAGCCTAGTCCCTCAGTTGCCTGTCTGCTGAGCTCTTGTTCCCCAAGCTATATAGAGAGTTAATGGCTGCTAGCTCCTCCCCTAACCAAGTCTCTGATTCAGCATTTGTCTGAATAGTGGCTGGGCTGTGCAGAGACATCACCGGGTAGACTGAGCTTGCGGTTTTCATTAAGTGATCCACATTGCCAAGTTTATTTGGTGAAGCAGGGTGAGAAGTGGACAGATAATCTGCCTCACAATAGCAGACTTCTGCTTGCTGTCGCTTCCCCGCTGTGTAGGTGTATCACCAGTCAGCTTCACTTCTGTGTAGGTGTATCACCAGTCAGCTTCAGTTTCTGGTATGCCCTGGCTTGATCTAGCTATCAAAAAGCAAAAAGATGGGGGCACATCCAATGAACTCTGCAAGAGGAACAGGCAACACATCTCAAGATGCTAAAAAGGGTGTTTGTTTGTTTTTATTAGCTGAAAAGCCCAATGTGTTTTGGCCTCTGGATAATCCTAAGTACTTCTTCCAAAGGGTGTCATGAAATCACAAAAGGCTGACACATAAATTGCATATAATCATTATGGTTGGCCCTCTGTGACACAGGGGATTGGTTCAAGGATTCTCCAAAGATACCAAAAAACATGGATGCTCAAGTCCCTTATATAAAGGGACTTTATATAAAGCTCAAGTACCACCCAGTCCCGTCTACCCCAGCCCCCCACTCGCATCCCAGAGGCAACTGCTGTGTGCATGTACAAGCTCTAGTCCAGTGGCTCTTAACCTTTTCTTTACAGGGACCCCCTTTAAATATCCTTTATTGCCGCGGATCTCCAAGACATAGTTCAAGATTTAATGATGATGATGATGATAATAGTAATAGTAATCGTAATAGTAATAATTGCAGCATCTGATGATGATAATACTAATAATGCAATTATACCATCCATTAACCCTTCTCTCAGAGACACTGGAGGGGAGGGAAGACTTTTCTCCTGCTTCTTCCTGCAAGTTTGTGGCTGAAGCGAATCAGACAGCAATGTGCAGGCCAAGCCAGACAGCCTTTGCCCCTGCCACGTGGCCACTCCGCTGTGGGGAGGAGATGGGCCACACAGCCTTCAAGCCTTCGTGGAGCCCCTGTAAGGACATCGCAGCCCCCTGGGGGTCTGCAGACCACAGGTTAAGAACCACTGCTCTAGCCTCCTCTCTCCACCCCACCCTGACGACCAGTTCCTCTCTTCCGCCCTCTCGTTCTCTCGCCTTTGTGCACCCCAAAGGCAACTGCTGTACACTCACAAGAGCCCCAGACTCTGCTCCACATCCCTCCCTGACAACCAGTTCTCTCTCGTCTTCCCTCTTGCTCTCTCCTCTGCCCCATCTCAGTGGATTATTTGCCCTTGACAGGGGAGCGCTGTGGAACAGCTTTCACTGTGACCTTCTCACGAGGCCGCCAGGTGGTGTGAGGGAGTGATGAGAGGTCCCATATTGCTTTTTAAAATTTTTTAAAAATGCTTTGTTTTTTAATTATTATTTTCAATCTGCAGTTGGTTGAATCTGCAGATCCAGAGCCTGTGGACATGGACAGCCAACTGTATTACATTTGCACGTTGCTGCCTATTGTTGTGTGTCTTCAAGTCATTTCCAACTTATGGCAACTCTGGGATAAACCTATCCAGTGTTTTCTGGGCAAGATTTGTTCATAAGGGTTTGCCTTTGCCTTCCTTTGAGGCTGAGAGTTCTCAGCTTTTCTCAATTTTTTTAAAGCTCCACAGGGAATGCGCATTCCTGTTCATTGGGACAATCCAATTTGCAGTCATTCGCATTCCTGATAAGAGCGGAAGTGGAAAGCTGAATGGTCGGATGTGCGCAGGGGGAGGAGCTTGCTAACAAGACTAGCACCCAGAACCACCATGTTGGGTTTTCGCCTTAGTGGTCATGTGCTAAGATGATGAAACAGCCTCCCTGCCCCCTTTTTTAAAAATTTTTTTTAGGTGGAATATCACACTTTTGCACCTTAGATATGCTTTAAAAAATACTATTTCATGGCGGCAACTGGCAGCAATAAAAACACAAGTAATTCATTCACGTCCGCCGTCTTAATTCACAGGCATGCCCATTTGAACAACAAACGTGCATGGTTTCGCTGTGATCTTGCAAAAAAACAAACAAAACACACACATGAAGACATATCAAAGCTGCTTTGAATTGGCATTAGTGCACATCAATCCACATTTTTCCCCCTCCTATAGACAAGTCCTGACTCTCTCACATTGCCTGTAGCCTGTACATAATTGAAATTGCAGAAATGTTGCTGTCAGAAGTTCTAAAACCATTTACCAGTGGAATAAAAACATATGAACAAATGCTGAAGACTTTAAATACAGGAGCCCTGGTGGCACAGTGGTTAAATTCCAGTACTGCAGCCACAACATTGCAAGTTCAATCTTACTGGGCTCCAAGGTTCATTCAGCCCTCCATCCTCCCATAGGTCAGTAAAATGAGTACCCAGCTTGTTGGGGGCAATTAGCTAAACACATTGTAAACCATTTAGGGAGTGTTTTGGCACTGATAAGTGGTATAGAAATAGACGTGCTATAGTGCTAGATATCTTATGAGTGAATGGTAGAAAAAAGATATAGAGAGATAATGTTCAAGGGCACATAATTGTTGTTGCAGATGGCGTGGACAGGACTTCGACAATCTAGAAGGTGGAGGCATGACAGCGCTGGCTGTGAGAAGGACATGGCTGCTGGACCAGTGGGGAAATTCGATGATGAGTCCCTGGACATGCTAACGACCCCTGGAGATGTCTTGCCACCTTTTCATTGCTATTTTCTTCTTTCCTTCTCTCTCTTGTCTCCCTTCTCTTCTCCATCTCTGTTTTCATTTTGTGAAAGGGTTGCTTATCTTAACTATTACGTCGTCCAAAACAAGAACTGAGTTTTTTGATGGGAAGCAACAGAAATTGGACAGCTGCATTTAAGTCCAGGCATCCCATTGGTGTCTATGAGAGCATCTAAGGGCGGGCTTCTTAGGAGCAAGAGAATAGGCAAGCCAGCCTCCAGAGGGCACAGGGAATGAGAAGCAAGAGGAAAGCCTTTCTCTTTTTTTATGAAGAGACTTTTAAGTATATTGCTGAAGTGTGTTCGAGAAGAAGGGAGGGGGAACACATTGGTTGTCTGTAAATATGCACTGCATTTCACTGATATTCAACCCCACGATTGGAGCTGTGCTTTTTATTTGGAGGAGTGGTTGCGGGAGGAAGAGGTAGAGAAAAAAAAAAGAGCAAGAAAAGTCCTTCCCCTTCCATGACGTTCAAAAGAGTGGCTTTGAATTTTGTGCACTGTTTACATGATATGATGATGGTGGGTAAAAAAAAGACCATGTCAGGTGTGCTGCGCACTCCACTTCTCTTCTTGCGGTGTTAGCTCAGTGGCATGGGGGTGGGAGGTGAGATGGCCTCCCAACAGTACCTTGCAACCTGCCACCTGGGAGCTGCTGTAGAAGCTACCCCCCCCCAAAAAAACCACCCATCCCCTGCTGCTCTGGGCAATCGTCAGTGTCCCAGTTCCCAGCTGCCATGTGCCTATACAAAACTGTAAGTGTGTTTATGGCTGAAATATCCCAGAGAGGCAGGATGGCTGGGACAGAGGCACCACCAGGGAGGCATCAGTCAAGACCCTTTGGCCTCCAGGCAGGAGTTTGCTGCCAGCTGTGAGGATCTGGGGTTTTTGCTTCTCTTGTTCATAAAGGATCTTTTGCATGTTATCTGTGTGAGTGTGTATCTTTTCTCTCTCCTTCTCCTGACATCCTTTTCTCTCCTGCTTTTTCTTCCTTTTTTCTCTCTCTGTTTTGTTTCGTTAGCATCATAGCCACAGATTTTTGCCTACTAAAATAATAACTGCCAAGCAATTTTTTCTTAAGAGCTTCCTCGGGCACTTGTGACTTTTTCTTGACTTTTCAAGCTGGGCTGGAGCAGGATGCTAAAAAAGGGAGTAGGAAAGGTTGCAGAACAGACTGAGGAGAAGTTGCAGTAGAGGTTCTGTTCCTTGGATTGTGTGTGTGTGTGTGTGTGTGTGTGTGTGTGTTGGTGGGAGGGAAAAAGTGGGAGATTAAAAAAAAAATCTTGCATCTGCGGCTTGGCCCAGCTGGTCCCCTATCCTAGGAAGATAGGAACATCCTAAAGATGTGTATCTGGGAGAACAGAGGCATGTCTACTCGGGGGCTGTTTTCCTCCTCTCTGTTTGGCACCATGAAGCAAAACAAGAAGTTTCAGGAGGCAAGCAGGCAACTTGGTTTCCCCTTGTGTGCTTTTCACAGAGCCATCAGAAAAGACTTGAGCAGAGCAGAGATGGGAACTGTGCAACCTTCTAGATGTTGTCGGGCTGTAAATGCCAACAGCTATAGCCAGCATCACCAAGAGTAAGGGATGCTTTGGGTTGCAGTCTCACACTGTCTGGAGAACTACACAGTTCCTACCCCTGGACTAGGGAGACACATTGCCTGCACCTCCTGTATCAGAGGGAAAGCCACCATTTTGGTGGAATATCATGACAATGGAGTAAAAACTGGAAACAGCTCTTGTACCTTTAATGGTTGTGCAGAAGAGGGAATTTCCAGAGGTGTTGCTTGTTACCATCTTGGGTGACAAGCAATATCTGCTGAAATCCTTCTCTCCTGCATGACCATTAAAGATAGAGTTGTCTCCAGTTTTCAGTCTGGTAACTTTAATGGCAACAGATGGGAGGGGGTACAGTGTATCCCTAGCCTTGTCTGCTTGGCATTGCCCACCGAGCAATCGAATCCCTTCAGCTGGGACCCAGGAATGTGGGCCAGAAATTGTGGAGCAGCCACACTTTGGTTTCAAAATGCCTGAGCCCAACTATATGTTGTTCCTTGTTCAATTTCTGAAGACCCGCCAGAGTGGTGCGCAGGGGCCATGTGGACGGCAGGGACTGGCTTCATTGGCTCCGCACCTCTAATCTCTCCTCAGAGACACCTGCAACAAATATGCTTATTTTCAGATAACTCAGGGCTCATTCCTGTCCGGCCAGAGTGGCATAGAGGCCTCTATAGCTTCCTCTAGAGCAGCCACATCTTGCCCTAACACTTCTTCCTCTGAGGGTAATTTTAGAAAGAGCCCCTTACTTCCAAGTAAGCATCATTGGGAACTGAGCAGTCCCAGGTAGTCTTGCTAAGAAATCAGTGTGGCCTAAAAGCCCATGTTAACATGTTTGGGGTTGGACAGCTGATCATCACAGCAAAAATACACAGGGGAAGGTTTGAGGATTCAAAGATTCCATTTCTCCTCCGGCCCCATGAGCTAATCAGAGGATGTGGAGTCTTAGGAGGGTGGAACATGGCCTTCCTGTGCCGGAGAGCCATGCAAAAGGGAAGGATAAACAAAGCGGTGTGAGACAGGAGCTCTCTTTATAAATAGGGCATTTGTTCCAAGATGTGTGTTTGTGCAAGAAGGCAGACACTGCTGCCTTTCTCCAGACCTGGCAGGCAGGGGTTGTGCTGGAGGCCAGGAGGGGAAACAAGTAAGCAGACCTGGCTCTTCTCGGATCCCAGACAAGGTCAGCATACAGGTGGGTCAGGGAAAAAAAAAAGGGACCAAACAAGAACGGTTCAGGTTATGTGCAGACTGTCTCAATGTTGCCGCTATTTGGTGCTGTGTGCTTTTCCTCTGTGATGGTGTGGTGGCTGGGCTTGGCCAAGTTGTACTATACAAGTGCCAGAACGCCGACTCTCTAAACCTGGAGGAGACGTGAAGCCACATAGGAGACTCTGTGGTGCACGCCTGGAATTCATAAGACTTGCTCTGGGGAAATTAGAGCTGCGGGGTATGAGGCAGACTCTTTTTTATTAGTGACTACCTGGAGTTGGCTAGAAAGGCAGCAGAAAACAGAACACTTCTCTCTCTCTCTCTCTCTCTCTCTCTCTCACACACACACACACACACACACACTACTGAGAAAAGGTGGTGTCGTTAATAAGCCTCAAAAACTCCCTACCATGTGCCAACATTTCTCTCTTGGCCTTGTAATTATATGTCATTGCCACCTAGAGGAATATATAGCTTTAAAAGAAAATGAACAGCTCAGAGCTATGGTGTTTTTGGCACACACATCATACAAGTAATAATGGTTTACAAGGGCTCATCTAGACAGTGTAGCTGCTCACCATTTCTGAGCACGGTGATACAAAAACCCACCATACGACAGCCATACTGGTACTCACCAATGCTTTAAGCATCTAGAAGAAGTGGCATTTTACATTTCTTGTTTCTTTCCATGGCAGGTCCCATGTCAGAAAAATCTTTAAGGACACTTCCGCAGTTGTGCATTAAGGTGCCAAGCAATGAGTACAACTACAAACTAGTTTGAAACCTGTTTCATCATCATGGTTTCTCTTAAAGATCTTCAATATTCTGTGAAGGTGCTGAGGATATGTTGTGGCTGAGCCTATGCTAACAGGTTTAAATTGATCTGAGACCAGTTTTAAATGGGCATGCATTCTTTAGCTCTCTTCTTGGTCTTGTGAAGATCCTGAGCGTCCATTTTCACTTCTCCTCAATTCTTTCAGAGAACTACAGGGCCCACAGGTTGGAAGCCATGTCAGTTAAACCAACATGAGAAAGTGACTTAATTGTGAAGTGTGGACATGCCAAAAGAGTGGTGCAAAATGTCCATCTGGTTCTTCTCCCCCCCCCCCCAACAAGCCCTGGTAGTGTACCCACAAACCAGTGTTAATGTAGGGAGAATAAAAATTCTCTGTACCTCATCAACAGTAACTTTTGTGCCAAACATTACTGTGACAGGTGGGATGGTGCAGGGATTGAAGGGCTGCCCCTCAGAATCTGCAACCCTTTTTTGAGCCTGTATTCAAAAGAGATCTATGTAACACATGTTCAAGATGCAGTATTTTAAAGATGTAAAATTTATCTTTATTTTTTAACAAAGAAAAAAAAAGAGTGCCAAAATAGCATTGTTTTTTCTTTTGTTTTGTTTCTTTCTCAATTCTGTGTTTAGATGAATGCGTGGTTAACAGAAAAAGGGAACATGTGTTTTGTGTTTAGTGAAGAAGGAATGGAGGAGTAGAAGGAAAGCTTTGGGAAGGTGACTTTTAAGGCACTTGAGAAGAAGGTACCCAATCCTCCAGACTCGTCTCCTGCGCAGGCTGCCTTGCTTTGAATGGGATTGGCATCCCGTTCATTGCAAAGCAATATTGGTTGCTCGGGAGACCAGCATGGAGAGCTGTGCCCAGCATTATCCGTGGAGGAATCTGGTGCTTAATCAGAGAATGTAGGACAATAGATTGGACACAGAAGCCAAGAAGACGGCAGCATGAATGTTTTGTAGGAAGCTTATCCAGACTTCCTTATCCTGGCGCCCTTCAGGTGTTTTGAACTACAGTTCCCATAACTCTCCAGCCAACATAGCTGGTGGGGGATTATGGGAGTTGCAATCTGACAGGGGCATTGGGTTGAGGAAAGCTGAACTATGCAGTGTTATTTGTTAAGGAATTGTCGGGAAGGGGGGGAAATAGAAAAGGAAGATGTTTCTCAAAGTAATTACAAGTCCGAAACTCTTTATTTATTCTGTGCTGAGTGTAGAAAACAGAGTTTATCTGATTATTAAGATATATTATTTTGGATAAATATATGACCTATAACTTGCTATGGCTGGTAACCATGATAAAACCCTGATATTAACAACCATCTTAATTCTTTTTCTTTCTCTTCTTTCCCCTCTTTGAATATGCTTGTTTTCCATTGACAGTATGTAGGTACATTGTTGTCTTGTGTTGTATGGGTGCAAGTGTGTGTTTTCTGTTTCATGTGTAAGCGAAAGGGGCTTCCCATAAATTTTTAGGAGCCCAGTTAAATTCCCTCTTAAATCCTGTATTGACTGCAGGTAGATAACACAGATTTAAGAAGAAAAATAACACCAGAAATAAACTAAAAAGTAAATCTATTTATAAAAAAAAAGTTGCATGCAAAAGGCCATGGAAGTCAAATGTTTAGTATTTTAAAAAAAAGTGGCAGTGCCTTTCGTTTTTGTATTTACCCATTTATCGCCAAATGCAACTGTTTTATAATAAGCAATTATATGATAGTGTCAGAAATTGCAAAATATTTCATTACATAGAAATGTGTGGAGTTCTATTTTTTTTTCTTGCTCTCATTACCAGAGTGTGTTAAGCTGGTTATCTCAGGCCTGCTCTGCCAGAGACAACTTTTTCTATGCGATTATCACGTAGGAAATTTATATTGGTGCTTTTTCTTTTTAGTGGTTTAGTGGATGGAGAAATGCAAACAGATATACGTGTAACTGGATTGAGGCTGTTGGGGGGATTGGGAGGGAGGAGGGAAGAGTCCTGGCTTTAATGATTCTTTATAGAGTTCATTTGAGGACTGTAGTTGACAAGTGGGAGGGGAGGAGGAACACCGCAACAGATTTGGGGGTATTTTTCACTCTTAATTTCCTGCACTGTGATACCGTCTACACTGCAACATGAACCAGTCCGGTATTTCCAAGTGGCCTTGGCTGTGTTTCCACACTGCAGAAACAAACTGTATTGACTACAGGTCTGAGCACCATTTCCTTGGCTGGAACAGGAACCAGTTGCATAGAGAAAGTGGTCCAGCCTTGAGGGGATGAGAGGCAACTGCCATTGGGGACTCTTAAGCATCATTTGGACACTCGCATGAAGCTCATCCAAAGGAGATTCTTGCTTTGGCTTGGGACTGGTGTTGATTAGTCAGGATGACACTGGGGGTGTCTCCCAAAATTGCTATGGCTGGCCCTCACTGCACGAGAACATGACATACCAGAGACCTACAGGGGGCACCCAGATTTGGCCCTGAAAAGGATAGCGGGCCTTACATAGCCACTGTGCATTGAAATGAGAGGCTTGGTTTCTGAACAGCTTTTACTTGAATCCATTCTTGTTCAGCAGTGTTCAGGTGCTGATCCAGCAGGGCTGTGGTGCGCACAAGGGGTTCATGCACTTGCGCGCAACTCTACATGACAGGGTTGCCCGGCTGAATACAGGACAGGGCACCTGGAGCTTTAAAGGTTAGCAGATCCTGGATCAGGAAGACTTACCCTAAAGTTCCATCAGGTGGACCCATGGCAGATCCTCCCCTACTTTCCACTGGCCCACAAACAATTGTGTTGGGATGGAGGCTACGTCAGCTAAAAAGTGGGTTTAGGGATGTGAAAGAGGCGGCATGACCGAGTTCCACTGGACAGAACTCTACAGTATGTCTTTCTGATCCAGTATCTTTTTAATTTTCAAAGCATGAAGATAGCCATCTTTATCTGAAGAGATGTCATGAAGATGGAGAAAGCTTGTTTGCTGCTGCTCTAGAGACCAGAACACAAGGCAGTGGAATCCACTTAACACGAAAAGAGATCCGACCTAAATGTTTGGAAAAACTACTTCACCATAAGAGTAGAACAGACTGCCTCAAAAAGTGTTAGACTCTCCATCTTTGGTCATTAAACAGAAGTTGGGTGGGCATTATTCAGTACTTTAATTGTGTATTCCTGCATGGCAGGGGTTAGACTGGAAGGACTTTGTGGTCTTTTCTTCCCACACTATGATTCTAAGCTACAGGAGGCCTGTCCCATATTCAATCTAGCAACCCTACTGCACGAGGAAAGGTGGTCATTCCTTGTGCGGTATAACTTGTACATATCAAACACTCAAGACTTGGGAGTAGACAAAAGGTCCTGGACTCAGCAAGGTTTTGGGGGAAGTGCCCCATGGCAAAGAAGGCCCAAAATGCTGCTTTATTTTCCTGGCTGGCTTGAGGGTTTAATCAAAGCCTTTGCAAATAAGTCAGTAATTTCTAAAACATGTCAAGATACCCCACAGTATGCCTCCCATCAGATGGTTTGTTTTCCTCTCAGTGACCTACACAATGTCCTTCAACACTCCTCTGGCAGTGCCTTTTCTCTGCTCCTTTCCTGGGCAGGGCCACGAAAGAATGATACTGAGGAAAATGAGCTTTTCTTTTGAGGTGTCATTCCCTGCTCCTTTTGCCCAACCTGACTGCTAATTCCAACCGGAAGCCATTATGGGATAGCAAGGCATTTCTCTCTGTTGTTCTGAGATCACAGAGAGAAGAAGGTTACTCCCCAGCCATCTCTAGTCCACCTCCCTGAGTGAACAAACAAACTGCATTGGGCATACAGGTCTGTAGCCAGGTTGAATTGTGGCTACCTACAGAATTAGGTACTGCCAGGATTTCAGTCCTGACTTCAGGATTTTGCTTGTCAACTTCCTCTGTCCATGGGTTTACACAGGACTAGAATAGATAATGTGAAAGTTCTCTTCTTCCTATCATAAAGGTAAACATGATGGGACATCATTGCGCCATGCCTCAGGGCATCTCATGTTTACTGAATGTTGGCTCTAAGAGGCAAGGCAAGATGGCGTCACACCGTACACCCTAAATATTTCCCCCACATGGTAGGAAGAAGAGGGGTAATATGAGATTTCTGGGACATTAGCAGCTCTAGATCATGGTGTCCATAAGCATGACCTCCCACAGTCTTAAAGGTTTTCTAGATGTGCCTGATGTCAAGAAGTAGAAAGAGTAGATCTTGTAGAAAGTATAATTTGCACACAGCTATGATAAACACTAAAGTTGATTTTATACAAGTCATCAGAGTTTGCAAAGTGAGTTTTATTTTTTTGTATTCCTTTAATCTTTACTTAAAAGGTGAATGTGTATTCCTCTGGGAGGAATTGCAAGAAAATAGGAATGTTAATGTTTAAAAACAAAACAAAAATAAAACAGCCCAGAACACTTCCTCCCTTATTAATATATACCCCTTATATATTTATGCCTACTGTAAGCAAATGAGAAAGCTTGGATTTCCATTCTGTTGCATGCCAGCTACCGGCAAAGCGCCTCTGTTGTACATGCATGCATTTTAGCCTTGATCTTTCCTTTTTCTCTTTTTCTTTTTGGTTGTGGGGGGAGGGTGTAATTTCCCCGTATAAAATTAGTGCACAAAGAAATATTTTTGCCTAGTTATTGTTGCTAAGCAATGCATATTTTTTAAAAGAAAATTTGTCATATATGGAAAATAGCATGTTTGTTTACATGTATCGGCTTCCTGAGTATACAGAAGAAGGAGTTGGGCGCAAAAAAGAACCCTTAACGTTCAAGGATGCTGTAATTTCTTTTGCAAGTGTACAGTTTTCAATTTGTTGTTCTTACTGGTGAAACACCCTTGTGATTTCAACTTGCTACAATATATATTTATTATTCGTTCTCCTTCCATGTAACTAGGAATCATGCCTATGTTTCATATCAACGTTATATTGAAAGTGAAGGGAGATGATTAATACAAGATTTTGTAACACTGGTGACTTCGGCCTCTTTATTTGCTGTCTTTCTTTTGATTTGATTTTTGAGGGGGGGTTGCAGGTGAATACGAAGAATGGGTCTTTGCTCTGGGACAATGGTTTGTAAAGGGGAAGGCAGTAGGAAAAGGGGAAGACTGCATTGCAGGTGGGAGATTTCAATCAAGGAAGCCACAGCTACCCTGAGTTTGCAAGACCAGAGCACAGTGGTTGATGACCAGGGTCTTTGGGGAGCTTTCATTCATAGGGTTGCTAGAAGTTGGAGCCAACTTCACAGCAAACGGCAACAGAGCAACATGCATATACAGTGAGCATCCACATCCAATATGCAGGCACAATAATCCTGTACATCCATGAGTGATGGGACTGTATGTGCAACTCCTCTGCCATAACATGACCTGGTGAGATATTCACAATTCTCAGCCAGAGAGTATTAGTACCATGGCAATTAAAGTAGAATCATAGTGCGATAATCATCTCATGTGATTTGGCCCCTTATTCCTTCTTGTGGGATTTGTAAGGTAGGCACAGAGGCATTTAGAATTCTCAGCCAGAGAGCTTTACTGGCTCTCCCAAACTACAAACCCCAGGATGCAGCCCTGGCTGTTAAAAGTGGCATCGAAGTGCTATGACTGTGTAGTGTGAAAGGTCTCCAACTAGGCAAAACTCTTCACTCCTGACCTCAGGAGGAGACAGAGAGGGGGACAGGAGAGTGAAGGGGGACGGGGATGGGTGGGCAATGGGGCATTATGCCGAAAGAACAAAGAGCTAACCAGAGGGAACCCAATACCACCTCCTCTGAGGAAGAGGCAGCAAGTTGATTGGGTGCCCCTCTGCTCCACATAATGCAAAGGAAGGGATCCTCCCCCTCAAGGGGACCTGTTTTGAAGCAACACAGTGTCTACATGAGGAGCAAGTGGTGTCCAGTGCCTTGACCAAAGGAACAGAGAACAGTGAGGGAGCAAATCCACTTTAATACCATCATGCCTCCAAACATGGGACTAGTAGTTTTGCAATGTACTTAGAATTTTCTGCCGGTAAGTGCTAACGTCCACCTCATCAAAATGCACATTTCTGGATTCTGGAGCCACAGCAATAGAAGTGGTATAAAATTATTATAGTTATGTGGTAGGGATACACCTCTGGTCACTCTTGGCTAGCACGAGGCAGGTCCATCTGTATACCCTCCAACTGTCCCAATTTGGAAGGGATAGTTCCAATTAATCCTCTTGTTCCACTTTTTCAACTATGTTTTTAAAATGTGCCAGTTTCAGTCTCTGTCTCCCACTTTCCTCCTTCCTCCTCAACTGCTGCAAACTGGGTTCAAAGTGCAAATACAGTTTGCACTCAGTTCAGCATGGAGGAAGAGGAGAGGAGAGGGCAGAGTCATGTCCTTCCCTGGAGGATCAGGCAAAAGCAAAGTACTGCAGCCTCTCCTAGCTTGTATGTTCTTCCCCATTCATAACTTCTGCCATCTTGACCACATGCTGATGCTGCTTGGCCACATATGTCCCAGTTTTCACTAGTGAAGAAACTGCAAAGGTAGATTTACAGCTGAACATTATATAAAACAAGAATAATAACCACGGATAATTTACATAACTTCAAAGTAGACAAGAAAGACATTGAATTCAAACAAACTTTTAAATTCACCACACTATCTCGCAAACCCACTGGCCTCTACATGTATTTACATGCCTCCAGTTTCCAGCCTGAACACACTAACAAATCCAGGTTACAGCCAAGCCCTCCAATACCATCTCATCTGCTCAGACCCTCTCTCTCTCTCCCTCTCTGGCTTTTCTTCGCAAACGAAGATTCAGGAAGGACTCATCCCGCGCTTTCTGCAAGCGCGCTGATGACTAAAAAGGCCAATCCGAGATAAACCAGTCCGGTTGCAAAAAGCACAGCAGAAGGTCTCCTTGGGTGATGTTTTTGGGTTGTGATTCTTTCTGCGTTGTCGTTTCTCTTCAAGACTTGTTCGGCGTGAGTTCTCAAATAAGGCTGCAGCATTGTGGATAGTGCGTCTCCATGCCTCCCGATGTGAGGCCAGGGCGGACCACTGTTGGTGATCAATTTGGCCGAGCCTGAGATGTTGTTTCAGGGAGTCCTTGTATTACTTTTTTGGAGCACCCCTCTTACGCTGACCCATGGTGAGTTCACTGTAGAGTACTATTTTTGGGAGACGATGGTCCTCATCCTAGAAATGTGCCCTGCCCAGCGTAGCTGTGTTCTCAATATCATGGCCTCAATGCTGGTGATCCCTGCTTGCTCAAGGACAGCAACATTTGTCACATAGTCAGTCCAGTGTATATTTAGGATTGTGTGTATACAGCGCTGATGAAAGTGTTGGAGGAGTCGTAAGTGGTGGCGATAGGTGACCCATGTTTCAGACCCATAAAGGAGAATAGACAGTACAATGGCTCTATACACACTGATTTTTGTGCTTTGCCTCAGGTGTTTATTTTTATTTATTTAGTTAGTTATTTAGTTAATTATTTATATAGTTATTTATACCCTGCTCTTCAGCCACAAGGCTATCAGAGCGGCTTACAAATTGTTTTAAGCAATAGCTATTTACACATCTACACTGCATCAAACAGTTTCCAATGTGTGTGTTAGCTAATTGCCCCCACAAGCTGGGTACTCAGCTTGGATTAGATCAGGGCTTCTTAAACTTTTTCCACTCACGATCTCTTTTCACCCAAGAACTTTTTACATGACCCTGGTTATATAGGTATGTAAAATAGGTATACCAATCAAATTTGTATATAGGTATACAAATCAAATTTACTTCTGCCAAATTTTTCGCAATCCCGACATTCAGTTACGCAACTCCATATGAGGTCACAACCCACAGTTTAAGAAGTTTTGGATTAGATGGCTCTCGGGGGTTCCTTTCAACTCAACGGCCTCAATCCAACATCCCCTTAGCATACTGTAAATAACCACATGCAGACATATTCCATGGCAGCATTACTGCAACACCCAAGCAGAATACCAACATTGAGCAATACATGTCAATGTCTGGGTGCCATCACATAATGCACAACCACAATGGAAAGTCTAGGATGTACAACTGCAACGTGTAATCACAATGCAAAAGTATAGGATGCACGGCTGCAATGCACAGTGTGAAACTTGCCAAGATAAGGCACAGACAAACACGCTGTCTACGCAACGCCACTTCCCCTGCTATCAGCAGAATATGTCAATTCATAATGGTGCCTTTTTGGCCCTGCATGCACAGTGTGACTTACATGTGTGTATGTTCATATCTGAATTCCAGACTATGATTACCCATTACAGCTGTATATGCCTCGGAAGACCAGTTGATAGAGAGTACAAGCAGAAGAATGCTGTCGTGTTCATGTCCTGGTTGAAATGTTCCTATAGGCACCTGGCTGGTCACTGTACAAAGAGCATATGGACATACACAGACCTTTGGTCTGATCCAGGAAGGTTACTGTGTTCACAACCTCTAGTCATGGCCTCCATTTTTCCACCAGAGCCCTCCCGGTCACCTGCACAGCAATCCTGCTGAGTCACATAACTCTCTCTCTCTCTCTCTCTCTCTCTCTCTCTCTCTGGCTTCTCTTTGCAAACAAAGATTCAGGAAGGACTCATCCCGCGTTTTCTGCAAGTGTGATGATGACTAAAAAGGCCAATCTGAGATGATTAAGTCTGGTTGTAGAAAGCACAGCAGAAGGTCTCCTTGGGTGATGTTTCTGGGTTGTGATTCTTTCTGCGTTGTCGTTTCTCTTCAAGACTTGTTTGGTGTGAGTTCTCAAATAAGGCTGCAGCATTGTGGATAGTGCATCTCCATGCCTCCCGATGTGAGGCCAGGGCGGACCATTGTTGGTGATCAATTTGGCCGAGCCTGAAATGTTGTTTCAGGGAATCCTTGTATCGCTTTTTTGGAGCGCCCCTCTTATGCTGACCCATGGCGAGTTCACTGTAGAGTACTATTTTTGAGAGACGATGCTCCTCCATCCTAGAAATGTGCCCTGCCCAGCGCAGCTGTGTTCTCAATATCATGGCCTCAATGCTGGTGATCCCTGCTTGCTCAAGGACAGCAACATTCGTCACATAGTCAGTCCAGTGTATATTTAGGATTGTGCGTAGACAGCGCTGATGAAAGTGTTGGAGGAGTCGTAAGTGGTGGCGATAGGTGACCCATGTTTCAGACCCATAAAGGAGAATAGACAGTACAATGGCTCTATACACAGTGATTTTTGTGCTTCGCCTCAGGTGTTTATTGTTCCAGACTCTTTTGTAAAGTCTTCCAAATGCGCTATATGCCTTTGCTAATCTGTGATCAATCTCTTTGTCAATCTTGGCATCTGAGGAGATGATGCTTCCCAGGTAGGTGAACTGCTGAATGGACTTAAACACATAACTAACTAACTAATTAATTAACTAAAGCAGCTTAGATCTGAGCCACCAAGACCATTTCAGTTCAACCTCTAGGTAGGGGTGGAAACTGTGTGGCCATCCAGATATTCTTAGATTGGCCTAGCCAGCATTACCAGTGGTGAAGGATGCTGGGAAATATAGGCCAAAAACATCAGGAGAGCCACAAAATTCCCGCCCCAGCTGTAGGTATACTAGCTGTTTCTCATTCACTTCCAAGACCTGCAATGCAACCAGCCTCTTCCAGTGCAAGATGAACACCCTCTTCCTTCCTCAAACACTGTATTTTCCATGGACATATGCCTGTTCTTTGGATGTCAAAGTAACTGTGAGGTGTGCTAATTCTGTGGGTGTTTTCATTACTTTGATGGAATGCTGGAGCAAAGCAGTCCAAAGGTGATGAGGGAGACCTTGTTCTAGGGAAGAAGGGGGGCCCCCCATGAAAAGAGCTGGCGAAGTCAGTTTCCAACCAGGACTGCACAAAACTATTTAGTGGATGAGTCAGGAAATCTGAGTGCTTAGGTCATTTCCTTGTCTTCAACCGACTCTTTATTCCATATTATGACAAACAGTTTCTCCTATTCTTTGTGCAGTGCAATCCTGAACATGTTTGCACAGAGCTTCTTGGATACCTTTTAAAGCTGAAACTTGCCTGTTCCATAGCAGGTTTTTTTTTTAAATCCTCCATGTATCTCATTGTGTAGATACTTATTCTCCAGATGCCCAAGACTGTGGCCTATTAAAACCACAGAGTGCATCTTCACAATTCGCTAACAGGGTTTCATTGCATTTATGCAACGCAGTTACAAATTCATAAGGTTACAGAATGTAGACTGTGATGTAGGATGTTGGCTATCAAGCATAATGTTAAAATATCACAGATGTACTCAATTACACTTTTATTCTGATTACTGTATCTTCTTGACTCTCATTTGTTTATCCATAAAACAAAACATGATCTTTTAAAATCTTTAGATCATATGAGCTCCTGATAAAGCCTATTTGTCCCACCAGTTTGCTCCACCTATTACAATTCAATCTCTCTCTCTGGCTTTTCTTCGCAAATGAAGATTCAGGAAGGACTCATCCCGCGCTTTCTGCAAGCGCGCTGATGACTAAAAAGGCCAATCCGAGATAAACAAGTCCGGTTGCAGAAAGCACAGCAGAAGGTGATGCTTGGGTGATGCTTCCAGGTTGTGATTCTTTCTGCGTTGTCATTTCTCTTCAAGACTTGTTTGGCATGAGTTCTCAAATAAGGCTGCAGCATTGTGGATAGTGCGTCTCCATATCAGTTCAATATATATCCAGGTTACCTTATCTTGCAGATTCAGGGCCGTGGCTTCCTTAATTGAGTCCATCCATCTATAGTACGATCTTCCTCTTTTCCTATTGCCTTCTACTCACCAAGCATTACTGTCTTTTCTAATGAGTCAACTTCTCATGTCATGTCAAAAGTAAGATAGTCTCAGGGCTTCAGGCTATGTGTACAGTACGACCCCTGTACCCATGGGGGCTATGTTCCCAGACTTACCAAGGATACTGGAGACCACAGATAACAGTGAACCCTATTAAAATGAATGACTTCCTGCCCGAGCGTACCACAGAGTCATGCTGGAGGACCTAGAAGATGGCTAGAGAGAACACCTCTCTAGGCATCTTCTAGGTTCTTCAGCACAACTCTATGGTCAGCTTCTGGCAGAAGCATAGAATCACACTGGAGGATCTAGAGTATTTTTTCAGATGCCGGTACGTGAACCTGCGAACACAGGTCTTGTGGATACAGGGGTCCTACTGTATAAGGTGTATATGAAAGATAAATGAATTCCATGTTTAGACCTGGGTCCCATCTACAAGATATCTCATTATGTAGATGCAAATATTCCAAAATCCAAAATATGGAACACTTCTGGTCCCAAGAATTTGGATGAGTGATACGCAGCCTGCACTATGTATCAGAGACAGCAAAGTGCACAGTGGGATGTGCATCACATCAATCCTGATGCGCATTGGGCACTCTTGCCAGCATCCTGTTAGACATCTTCACAATTAACTAACAGAGTTTCTTATCATCCCTGCTACATAGCTAAGTATACATAAAGTTATGTAATGTAGATGGTGTTATAGGATTTTGGTGGTTCAGCCTAATGATGGGTTGTTTAGATGGTGAAAATACCTTTTATAGAATTCAAGGAGAATACCCTTTGTCCCAATGAGCTGCACAGGAGATTCTGCCTATTTGGAGGGAGGTGGGCAAAAAACTCCATTTACTGTGCATTACGGTACTTGGTGGCATTCTGTGAAGTTTTATATATATATATATATATATATATATATATATATATATGTATATACTGTGCAGCGCCACACATTACCGGTCATCTGAACGACCGATTCGCAGTGCTGTGCATTCTGAGCCAGGAGAAAGTTGACAGGCGACTGGTCCATCATGCAAGCGGGGGGGGGGGGAGCTTTCCTCTTACTCAGTCTAAAAGTGCCATTTTGACCTTCCAGAGGAAGAAGTGTGCACTGTATTGCAGCACAGGGGTGGGGGAATTTTTTTTTACAAGCAGGTAGACTCCCTTCCACCTGTCTAAAGAAAGAGTTTTTTTAAAAGTGCAGCAATGATTATGGGGGTGGGGATAGTGGCCCGTGATGACTCACAGGTGCCATCTCCATTCATGGGAAGGGGTCCATCTGACTTCCTTGCTGCGCATCATTTCACAAGGAACTTTTTTTGAGAAAATCGTGGAGACAACAAGGAGTGCTTCGAATGCCTGGTAATGTGCATCTACGTGCTGTATTTCCTTTTGTGTGGTCAACCCCCTAGTCTTTGGAGCAGCAGAAAACAAGCTGGCTCCACCTTCTACATGACATCCCTTCAGATACTTTAAGATGACTGCCATGTCACCTCTCAGTCTTCCCTTCTCCAAACATACCCAGCTCCCTCAGTCATTCCTCATAATGCTTGGTTTCCAGACTTTTGACCATCGTAGACATTGATCACCTCTGGACACATTCCAGCTTGTCAATATCCTTCATGAACTGTGGTGCCCAGAACTGGGGCCCATTCACACTATGCAATTAGAGAGCTATGATAGTGAAAGCTGAAACACAAATCTATATTCATAATTCCATAAAGCTGCATTGCTTTATTAGAAACATGCTTGGCTAACCATAGCTGAAGTGGGACATCCATGGAATGACAGAGTGTCCTGATATATTGATCAATAATAAATACTAGTTGGTAATGAAATGAACCAAAGTAAAGCCATCTTTGCTTAGAATGATAAAACTGTGGTAGACCTTGACTCTGTGTGTGTACTTGTAACATCTCAGGAGATTTTCAGATGATCCTTGCTGTGCAAGGATCGCCCGGGACAGTTTCGTCGCAGCAACGCGGCAGGGGGTCGATTTCGGACGATGCCGTCGCTGCTGCGAGATCGTCGTTCCCTCTCGCGCTAAGGCTTGGAGCCTGCCGCGCTATATTAGCCAAGATTTTATTCACGGAGGTTGTGAATCCACTGTGAGGTATCACTTTTTAATTGATGACCTGTCAATAAAAAAAGTGATGCCTCATTCATGCCAGCGTGACACAGCGGGAACAGGTGAATGATGGGAACGTCTGATAATTTCAGCCCTTTGTGTTATTGTTGAGTCCTAAATGACATGGATTTTTGGTGATATTTGCCTTGTCTGATAAAGTCCTAGATAAAGAAAGAGCAATAAGACAGAGAGTCAATGGGCTTTTAAGTGAAGCGGGAGTGTTTTTAATTCTGTCACTGAGCAGTTAACACTGCCATTGCTATCTCTGGTAGAAGGGCCAGGAGAGGGCAGCACAGACTCATTTATGCTAGCAGGGCTGGAGGATTGTTCAGCAGTTTATCTGGTTGACTACATGCTCCCATTTGGAATTGAAAGGAGGATTTCCCAGAACTGTAGTCAGGAGGAGGCGTAGTACCAAATACATGCACACATTATTTAAAGTTGTCACATCTGCCCCCCCATAATGCTTGAAAGACAAATTCCATTCCTTGCAGGGGTTACAGTGCAGGTAAACTAGGGGCCATGCTAGCTCAGAAATAACGGGAACTGTAGTTCCAACTATCCCTCTATCTATCGTCTTTTCCCAACTCTCCACTAGCACCACATTTAAAAAGAGTTGATTCTCTTCCTGTCAGCTTTTTTCACTGTCCAACTTTCACACTGCCCAATTTAGAAATTGGAAAGACTATGGCATGGATGATTTGATTTCGGTATTTAATGATACATCTTTACACTTGAGGATCTTCATAGAATCATAGTTGGAAGAGACCGCAAGGGCCCCCTGCCACGGACATGCTTCCAACAGGTGGCCATCCAGCCTCTGTTTAAAGACCTCCAAAGAAGGAGACTCCACCATACTTCCAGGCAGAGTATTTCACTGTCAAACAGCATTTACCATCAGAAAGTTCTTCCTAATGTCGAGGTGGAATCTCTTCCTGTAATTTGTCCATTGCTCCGTATCCTAGTCTCTGGAGCAGCAGATAAGAAGCTTGCTCCCTCTTTAATATGATATCCTTTCAAGTATTTAAACATGACTATCATGTCACCTGTAGATGGTGACATGAAAAGGAAGAAAAGGAAGCCTCAAGGAATAGCTGTGATTAGTAGGTAACACTTAAAAGACTGAATAACCTACTTGATTTATGTGTATTAATAGCACATTAATATAGTCATGGTATAGCAAACCCCCCAACTGTCCCAATTTGGCAGGGACAGTCGCAGTTAACCCCCTGTTGTCCTCCTTTTCCAGCTGCATTTAAAATGTCCGTTTCTGTCTGCACCTCCCACTTCCTCCCTTTGTCCTCAAATTACTTCAATTGCTGCAAACTGGGTTCAAAATGCAGAAGTAGTTTGCACTCAATTCAGCACGGTGGAGGGGGCAAAACCTTGCCCTTCCCTGTAGGCTCAGGGAAAAGCAAACTGCTGCAGACTCTCCTCCCTTATATGTTCTTCCTCATTCATAACTTTTGCCATCTTGACTACATTCTGATATTTCTTGGCTACATGTGTTCTGGTTTTCATTTGTGAAATGCTGGAGAGTATGTGCTGGCTATACGTGCTCCATAACTTGGCATTTCACAGGACACAGGGTGCTCGCAGTGGGAAGAGGACTGAGATATCAGCCTCATTCGCCAGACCTGAAGTCTATTGGGCGAAACACAAGTCTTTGGATCCTGAATCCCTGTATAAAGGCATCTGCTTATCTTTGGCCAAAGATGGTTCTTACCTTCGAACAGAGACCCCTCATCCATGTCAGCTGCAAGCAAAGAACAACTTTATTACTGGAGACTATGACTTTATAGACCGCTCCTAGGTCTGTACACATGTTAGAGAAAGTTTCTCATGATCTCATTCTGTTTAAGCAACAGACTTTTGTTAACACATCAGTAAGGCAACTGACCATTCATATGCTAGAGGACGAGGTAAGGCTAATGTTACAGTAAAGGATACATTCCTCTGCTGAGAACTGCAACCCCAGGCAGTTTCTGAGATGTTACAATTACACACACACACAATCAAGGTCTACCACAGTTTTAGCAGTCTAAGCAAAGATGGCTTTACAGTAGGACCCCCATATGCACTGGGAATTGGTTCTGGCAGGGGCATGGATACCGAAAACTGTGGATAATAGCAAACACCATTGAATATAAGGGGACTTCCAGTTTAAAATACAATAGAGTTGATTTTCCTTGGGTTTTTTCCCAGGCTGTGAGGCCGTGTTCTGGAATAGTTTATTTCTGAAGTTTCGCCTGCATCTGTGGCTGGCATCCTCAAAGAATGGTTGTACACACACCTATACAACCATCTTCTGAGGATGCCAGCCACAGATGCAGGCAAAACATCAAAAAGAAACTATTCCAGAACACAGCCTCACCGCCCAGAAAAAAACCAAGGAAAATCTATGGATGCCGGCTGTGAAAGCCTTTGACCATAGAGTTGCCTTGGAGGACCTAGAAAATGGCAAGAGGACACATTTTCTAGGAAGACTCTATGGTCGGTGTGCTGTTTTGTGTCCCATGGATAATTGAATCAGTGGATAATGAATCAGTGGATATGTGGGTCCTACTGTACTTTGGTTCATTTTGTTACCAACTAGTATTTGTTATTGATCAATATACCAGGACTCCTCTGTCATTCAATGGGGCATACTTATCAAATTTGCAGATGACACCAAATTGGGAGGAGTAGCTAATACCCTAGAGGACAGGATCAAAATTCAGAATGACCTGGATAGACTGGAGAGCTGGGCCAAAGCTAACAAAATGAAATTCAATACGGAGAAATGTAAAGTACTGCATTTAGGGCGGAAAAATGAAATGCATAAATATAGGATGGGAGAGACCTGGCTGAATGAGACTACGTGTGAAAGGGATCTAGGAGTCCTAGTAGACCACAAGTTGAACATGAGTCAACAGTGTGATGCGGCAGCTAAAAAGGCCAATGCGATTTTGGGCTGCATCAATAGAAGTATAGTGTCTACATCAAGGGAAGTAATAGTGCCACTCTATTCTGCCTTGGTCAGACCTCACTTAGAATACTGTGTCCAGTTCTGGGCACCACAATTCAGAAAGGATATTGACAAATTGGAGCGTGTCCAGAGAAGGGCAACTAAAATGGTGAAAGGTCTGGAAACAATGCCTTATGAGGAGAGACTTAGGGAGCTGGGTATGTTTAGCCTGGAAAAAAGACGGTTTAGAGGCGATATGATAGCCCTGTTTAAGTATTTGAAGGGATGTCACGCTGAGGATGGAGCAGGCTTGTTTTCTGCTGCTCCAGAGACTGGAACACGGAGCAATGGGTGCAAGCTCCAGGAACAGAGATTTCACCTCAACATTAGGAGGAACTTTTTGACAGTAAGAGCTGTTCGGCAGTGGAACGCACTCCCTCGGAGCGTGGTGGGGTCTCCTTCCTTGGAGGTCTTTAAACAGAGGCTGGATGGCCATCTGTCGGGGATGCTTTGATTGTGATTTCCTGCGTGGCAGGGGGGTTGGACTGGATGGCCCTCGTGGTCTCTTCCAACTCTGCAATTCTATGATTCTATGATTCTATGATTCTATGATCCCATTCCACCTATGGTTAACCATGCATGTTTCTAATAGAGCTTTGCAGCATTGTGGAATTATGAATACAGGTTTGTGTTTCAGCCTTCAAGGGAATCTTCTCCATGTGCCAGATTGTGCTCCCCAACACATCAATGCAGTCTCTATGGCAATGATGGGGAAAATGTGGCCTATGGGACATATCCAGCCCCTGTATCCCACTTTTTCAGTGCCTGAAGCCCCTCATGTGTCCCCCAAAGCCCCCTGAAACCTCCCAAATTAAAAAAAAAAGGTTCATTGTGATTTTTGGTTAAAAATTGTCTAGACATCACACCCAAAGCCCCCAATACAAGCCCCCTCCCCAGTCCTCCAAAATACCCCCTGAACCCGCCCGCCAGTAATTTTCAAATGCCTTCTTTGCCCTCCTTTCTCCATCAAAATGGTGGCAGGAAGTGACATGTCATCACATCCTGTTGACATTTAGAAGTAGAAATGGAGGGGGAAGGAGATATTTTGACATGCTCAGGTGGTAGTGCTTTCCATGGTTGGGGATGTCCCAGTTTTCATCTGTAAATATTGGAGGGTATGGGATAGTAGCAATGCATCCTAGTACGTATTGAGCTTCCAACATCATAATAAAGCTCACTAATTTTTGTTGACACTTATATTCATTGGAAGAGAAAACATTGAAAATTGGACAACTGAGTAAAGGAAAATACCCTGCTGAAGGTGTCATTGGTGCTTCTGGTGACTCTTTCATTAGTATTTTATTGCAAATGAGCAGCGGTGCCAGCCAAAATTCCTGGCTAGCTGGCTAGTTGCCAGGGCAACGGTAGAATTCTTTTTGCATTCAAGGTCCAATGCAGGGATGGCCAAAGGATGGATCTGGATTTGTGACCTTTGACACACAAACACAGACATACACACCTTTTATTTTGCCAAAAAGAAGTAAATTGATAGATTTTCCTTGGTTTTTTTCTGGGCTGTGAGGCCATGTTCTGGAAGAGTTTCCTTCTGACGTTTTTGCCCGCATCTGCGGCTGGCATCCTCAGAGAATGGTTGGGTAGGAGTGTGTGTGGAGTTTATTCTTGGAAATCTATGGATACCGGCTGTGAAAGCCTTCGACTTCACATTGAACATCTCTATGAGGAGAAACTGTTCCAAGAAAAAACTCCATACACACCCCTACCCAACCATTCTCTGAGGATGCCAGCCACAGATGCAGGTGAAATGTCAAAAAGAAACTATTCCAGAACACGGCCTCACATCCCAGAAAAAAACCAAGAAAGATCTATGGATGCCGGCTGTGAAAGCCTTCGACTTCACAGAGAAGTAAATGGACTTTCCTAGAAGCTTTCAAGGTGGCAATTCACCTTTTAAATAGATTTTAGTTGTATTTTGTTTTGATTTGTTGTAAGCTACCTTGAGTCTCATGCTGGAAGAAAGGGGCAGGTTATGAATTAGAGATAGATAGACAGATAGATAGATAGATAGATAGATAGATAGATAGTGGATGGATAGAGGATGGATGGATGATAGATAGATAGATAGATAGATAGATAGATAGATAGATAGAGATAGATAGGCCCCTTTGCTCATTCATAGAATCATAGAGTTGGAAGAGACCACAAGGGCCATCTAGTCCAACCCCCTGCCCTGCAGGAATACCTGCATGACATGATAGCCATGTTTAAATATTTGAAGGGATTCCATACTGAGGATGGGGCAAGCTTGTTTTCTGCTGCTCCAGAGACTAGGACATGGAGCAATGGAGTCAAACTACAGGAAAAGAGATTCCACCTAAACATTAGGAAGAACTTCCTGACACACTCCCTCAGAGTGTGGTGGAGTCTCCTTCTTTGGAGGTTTTTAAACAGAGGCTGGATGGCCATCTGTTGGGAATGATTTAATTGTGTATTCTTGTATAGGAGGGGGTTGGACTGGATGGCCCTTGTGGTCTCTTTCAACTCTATGATTCTGCGATTCTATACCCAATCAAAGCACCCATGACAGGGGGCCATCCAGCCTCTGTTCAAACACCTCTAAAGATGGAAGATTCCACCACACTCCGAGGCAGTGCATTCCACTGTTGAACAGCTCTTACTGTTAGGAAAATTTTCCTAATGTTTAGATGGAATCTCTTTTTCTGTAGTTTGAGTCCATTGCTCCGTATCTTTGTCTCTGGAGCAGCAGAAAACAAACTTGGTCCATCCTCAGTATGACATTCCTTCAAATATTCAAACATAGTTATAATTTCACCTCTCAACCTTCTCTTCTCCAAGTTAAACATACCCAGCTCCCTAAGCTGCTCCCTAAGCTGCTCCAAGTTAAACATACCCAGCTCCCTAAGCTTCCAGTCCTCCCACCATTTTCGTCACCTCCTCTGGACACATTCCAGCTTATCAACATCCTCCTTGAATTGTGTTGCCCAGAACTGGACACAGTATTCAAAGTAAGGTCTTTAAGATTATAAAATACTCATTTCTCAAAACCAGATGTGGATGTTTCTCTGTTCTTTGGGGGTTGGGGGGTTGGCAATCCCTACTGACCCCATAAGATGCTGAGAAGTTCTAAGGAGCAGGTCTTCTGAAGAGCCCGTTCTTTCTGTCCTGCCTAGAGATGCCAGACTGGAAAGTGGAGATGGTTCTCATACCTTCGATGGTTGTGTGGAAGAGGGAGTTTCAGGTGGTGTTGCTTGTCACATAATCAGGTAACCAGCAACACCTGCTGAAATTCCTGCTACACAACCATTAAAGGTACAGGAGCCACCTGCACTTTTCATCCCAGCAATCCTAGACTCCCACCATCTTCACAGGTATATCTGGTGGAAACATGGGAGAGGGCCTTCTTGGTCTCTACTCCCAGACCCTGGAACTGCCTTCCAAGATGGGTTAGCCTGGTACTCTCCCTACTCTCTTTTCGTAGACTTTTGTGGGCCTTGCATTTGCTGTGTTATTTATACTTGTTCTTCTTTTTCATGGTTTGCTTTTAACTGCTCTTAGTTTCACTAATAGTTTATATTTTTAATTTTTGTCTGATGCAAACATTTTTAGCTGTACCACTTTTGTAAGCCACCTTGAGACCTGCAGTAAGGCTTGACAGTTGTTGTGAGGGACTCTGACATAAATTGTCTAGTGGTCCTCAAAACAACCAGATTGCAAGAGTAAAGAACCATCTGAAAGGTCTCCCACAAGGGGAAGGGTTGGCTCAGCACCCTTGGTGGGTGCTGATAGTAATCAAAGAGAACTCTGAATTTGTGCTGAAACTTGTGCTTACTCTTTTGCCATGGAGATAAGGAGAGGCCTGCGCAAACTAAAATCGATACAAGGTTATGATCTCCCTGAACTGGCCTCCTTACAACCCAACTGCTTTCTTTTGTTGTGAAGGGGTGTCACTGGTGGACAGACTAGTTCAAGGACTTTGCTTGAACTAGTAAAACAAATAACAGTACACCCAGCCATTTTTGATTGAGCAATTTCTTTCCCCACTAATTTTTTTTTTAAAGTTTAAATTGTTATGTCTCCTGCGTATAGAATACAAAATCATTGCTCCAAAATAAAATAAAGCCATTCTGCTTGTTGTAGAGTGATTCCTGTTGTGCATCAAATTTGTCAGTTTATTCTCCCAACAAAACTGCATACCTGAATAATCATTCTCTTAAAGGAGAAATTAATCACCAGAATCCTGTTGGTGTCTTATGTATGCACGTGAGTTCCACTATGGAGGCGGATGGACATTTTTGTCCAATATTTAACATCCATATTCAGTTCAAGGTTGAGAAAGCAGAGTTGCATGTCGGGGGCTATTGTATGTGCACACCTTGGATGTGCATTTGCACATTGAGCATGCAATACAATTTTGGCTGTGCATTTGGTCACACTTTTGCTGTCTTGGTTCATTTGTGCAATTTTGTCATTCATCTTGCTTCATTGAGTCCCACTTTGGGGGAAAGACAGGCTATAAATATA
This sequence comes from Gambelia wislizenii, assembly GCA_030847615.1. Classification (NCBI taxonomy): domain Eukaryota; kingdom Metazoa; phylum Chordata; class Lepidosauria; order Squamata; family Crotaphytidae; genus Gambelia; species Gambelia wislizenii. Next base: position 492,405,136 of record JAUMIR010000001.1, on the reverse strand, counting down.
ACAGCCCTCCTTATCTATAGATTCAACCAACCACAGCTTGAAACGCACACACACACACACATACACACCAAAAAGCAAACCTTGTTGTTCACCATTTTCTATAAGGGGTGCTTTTTACTATGCCATTGTATATAATGGGACTTGAGCATCCATGAACTTTGACATCCATGGAGGGTCTTGGACCCAAACCCCAACAGATACCAAGGACATACTGTAAAGTGACTCACTGATTCAAAACAAGGGTTGTATAGCACAATCAATGCATGGATCTGCAACTGGAGACTTATGCTATGCAACTCTGATTGAGGATCTTAACCACAATTGGCTTCCCTCATCTAACTAGAAATTTCTAGCCAAAACAAATAAATGTATAACTAGTCATTATCTAAAATGTCTAGAAGATAGTCCAATCAGCATCTCAAATGTTACATTAATTTCTGAGAAATCCGTCCATTCATACACGCATGCACACACATATACATTAGCCGGAATCCTAGAGTTAGGCATTCATGACTGTTTCATATTCACATTGCTCCTATGTAGCCCCTAAACTAGCCTCTAGTTTAAATGTGAAAGCCACATTTACTGGGCAGTAGCCACTGCGAGTGACAGAGGTCTGTTCCCTTGTCGACCAGGAAGGTGCTGGCTGACATACCCAACCCTCTTCATGTGAGTGATTGCCAGCACAAGGGGGAATTGTGACGGGGTCTTGTGTAAACCTGTCTCACTAGAAATTGCTCATGGGAGGGGGTGGGAATGTCAGTTAGCTGCATCCTGATTGAACAGGGGGACAGATCCCCATCCACCAAAGCAGCTGCTACTCAGTAAGTGGACTCTGGAGGGATCAGGATGGGAGTCACTGTGTAGCAGGAGCATTACCATCATCATTTCATCATCATCATCATCATCATCATCATCATCCCCACCTTTTCCCCAGCCCTGGGACTGGGAAAATTCTCAACAAAATTAATGTTCCTGTATCAAGGAAGGAAGATAAACCAGTGCAGGCTGTGATCCTGAACGGCAGGAGCCATTGGTAGGCCCTGCAACCAATAGCCAGAATCTTCTGTCTGTCCACAATAAGACCTCATCACTACTCAACAGGAAGGAGCCATGGAGCTGAATTCAAAGGAACAGTCCAGTTCCCCTCAGAAGCAAAGAGTGAAAGCTCAATCCATATCCACAGTGGAGATCCAGCCTGCCAAGAAGGCATTCCAAACTCCCCAGAAGTCCTTACCAAACCAGATAGATGAGATGAGTCCAAGGGTTCCTGTCCTGTCCCAGCACCTAGCTTCACTCAGCAAGAGGAGCAGCAGACCTGAGGAAGAGAAGGTGTTTGAGTGTTGACCATTGGAATCATGACCTTTCCTTGCACTGCTCCTTGACTTGGCCTTGTTAATCCATCTTTACACACCCTTGTGGATGTTACTGTGGTTCTGTCTGTCTGCTGTTGCTGCCTGTCTGTCTTCCCTGTGAAATGAAATCTAGGTAAATAAAGTTGGTTGGATTAAAAAAAATGTTCTTGTACCAAGAAAATTAATTCTGTTAGTCTGGGGTAAATAAACTATGCACCAAGGAAAACAGGTTTTTGCAACCTGAAGAAATCCGACATCTAACACCTTCTGTAGCCCTATGGGTTCACAGAATAAGTGGATGGGTTCAAGGCTTACACCTACCACACAGAAACTGTCATTGGCCCCAGGCATCCTGAATCCTGAGAAGCATATTGTCCAATTACAGGCAGCAGTAACAGAATACCCTGAGCACATGCAGATGGTTTCCCCCTCTCTAAGAAACAACCTCTAGGACCTCTGGTATGAAGCAGATGAGAAGGAGGCAGGAGCAATGTTTACAATCTGATTTATTTATTTATTTATTTATTTATACCCCGCTCTTCAGCCACAAAGCTATCGGAGTGGCTTACAAATTGTTTTAAGCAATAGCAATTTACACATCTACACTGCATTAAGCAGTTTCCAATGTGTGTTAGCTAATTGGAAATATGGATTTCTCTCCATATTGTATACATCTTTTGCCTTTAGTACTGCTGTTTCCACTTTGATCTGTTTCTGGGGCTCTTGCAGATGATTGCAACACAATCCAAAATCTACAAAAAGTGTGATATGTGTATTGGCCAACCAAAATGCAGAAAATTCATCATGCAAGCTTTGGAAGCTTCACTGGCTTCTTCATCAAGCAAAGATGTTAAGATGAAGAAGCCAGTGAAGCATCGAAAGCTTGCATGATGAATTTTCTGCATTTTGGTTGGCCAATAAAGGTATCACTCTTTTGTGGATTTTGTTGTATTTTGCTGCATGGCCAACATCACTACCCTTGAATATGTTTCTTGCAGCTGATCTCAGAAAAAAAATGTTGCCCAGAAGTAGTTCTATGAGCTTTGCAACTCCAGTCAGCTGCATCTTATCAGCCAGGAGATCTGTGTGATGATCAATACCTCCAAATAATCCACTTCTCTCTACACAAGTAGCTGATATTCTGTCTGCTGCATCATGATCCCAACACTCTCCTATTGTTTCACAGGATACTGTCATTCCAGCTTGCTTCTACCAACACATCTCATGACAGGTCTCTTCTGATTTAATGCATTAAGATGCAGAAATCACAGTTCAGTTGTAAACTGAATTTGGTACCAAGGTGTTATAAATAACGGAGTGCAGACACTCATGGCAACTGACTTTGTTCCATAATTAAAACTATGCACCAGCCCAAGCCAACCTGGAACATTGCAGGCAGGGAGGGAGGCAGGTATAAGGTGAATGTACTACCCTGGCCACTGTGATACATACCTTAGATGCATCTAATTTGGGTTTCTGTGATGTAATTTATGCGAAGCTGCCTTTGAAAAATGTTTGGAAACTTCAGCTGCCCATAAAGCTGCTACCAGAATGATTGGACCTTACAGCTCCCTTCACTGGCTATCCGTCAGTTTGGGGGCACCATGCAGTGGGGAATGGGACATCAGATTATGACCTATAAAGCCCTATACATCTTTGGGCTAGGCTATCTGGAGAACCATATTCCACATCCCACCCCCAAGACAGCCTATGGCCTTGTCTAAATGGCCTATTTACCCAATCTTGGCCCTGTTTTGGAGCCCTGCAGTCCAAACTATGCAGGGCATTTGCCCTGTTTTGCCCCCAGGCAGTCCGCATGATCCCCGGGGCAAAGACGAGGTGAAGCCTATTACAACGCTTTTTAAAAATACCTGGGGAAAACCACTTCAGTCGGCAAAAACCAGATCAGGCCCTATGAGCCCACAGGAGCCCCCAAGGCCATGCCAGCCCATCACTGCAGCTGCCGTCTACCCTTACTCTTCTGAATCCAGGAAACAGGGCCACATCATTTGACCAGGCGGCCTTGCTCACGTGCTGCGGGCCAGCGCCCTGGCTTTGGAGAGTGGGTCACAGCTGGTGGCGGCTCCATCCCATTTTGTGCCAGTAACAGGAATGGGCCTGATCCATGGACTTATTTTTAAAAAATTGATGTGTTCTTTGTTTTTAATTCAATAGTTTTTAAAGATTTTAGTGTGTTTAATTGTTGTTTTTAAATAATAACCTTTTGTATGTTTTATCTGTACTTATGATTTTAAATATCTGTATCAGTTTTGATATTATGTGAGCCACCATGGAAGCTCACAATTTAATGGAAGCTCACATCATTTAGCACCTTCTACCAGGAGAGGAAGTCCCAGGAAGAGCTGCCCAGAAGAGTAAACAAAACGCAAGGGATCTAGGATATGTCTAGGGTATGTTTAGCCTGGAAAAAAGATGGTTAAGGGGCGATATGATAGCCCTGTTTAAGTATTTGAAGGGGTGTCATGTTGAGGATGGAGCAGGCTTGTTTTCTGCTACTCCAGAGACTGGAACACGGAGCAATGGATGCAAGCTCCAGGAACAGAGATTCCACCTCAACATGAGGAGGAACTTTTTGACAGTAAGAGCTGTTTGGCAGTGGAACACACTCCCTCAGAGCGTGGTGGGGTCTCCTTCCTTGGAGGTCTTTAAACAGAGGCTGGATGGCCATCTGTCAGGGATGCTTTGATCATGATTTCCTACGTGGCAGGGGGTTGGACTGGATGGCCCTCATGGTCTCTTCCAACTCTGCAATTCTATGATTCTACGATTCTAGGAGTCTTAGTGGATCACAAGCTGAACATGAGTCAGCAGTGTCATGCGGCAGCCAGAAAAGGCAACACAACTCTAGGCTGCATTAATAGGAGTATAGTGTCTAGATCAAGGGAGGTAATAGTGCCACTCTATTCTGCTTTGGTCACACCTCACCTGGAATACGGTGTCCAGTTCTGGGCACCACAATTCAGGAAAGATATTGACAAGTTGGAATGTGTTCAGAGGAGGGCGACCAAAATGTTGAAAGGTCTGGAAGCCATGCCCTATGAGGAGCAGTTTAGGAAGCTGGGTATGTTTAGCCTGGGGAAGAGAAGGTTGAGAGCTGACATTAGCTGTGTTCAAATATTTGAAGGGATGTCATACTGAGGATGGAGCAAGCTTGTTTTCTGCTGCTCCAGAGACTAGGACACGGAGCAACGGGTTCAAACTACAGGAAAAGAGATTCCACCTCAACATTAGGAAGAACTTCCTGACAGTAAGAGATGTTCAGCCATGGAATACATTGCCTGGGAGTGTGGTGGAGTCTCCTTCTTTGGAGGTTTTTGAACAGTGGCTGGATGGCCATCTGTCAGGAATACTTTGATTGTGTTTGATTGCAGGGCAGGGGTTTGGACTGGATGGCCCTTGAGGTCTCTTCCAACTCTAGGATTCTATGATTCTGCCATCCAGCTTCTGCTGCTGTTGCCTGGTTGTGCTCTACCTGAAAAACTGTGGAGGGAAGAGCCACCTCTCCTGCTTCCTTGCAGACTCAGTCTCACCACCACCACCAGCTGTGACTCAGAAGAACCTGCCAGCCAGTTCCACCTGCCCCAGCTCTAGAATTGAGATAGCTGGCAGATAAAAGCAGGAGTCCAGCCGGGGGTGGGTCTGCTGCTGGTCAGGATGAGGACCTGTCCTGCTGCTGCTTTGCAGGAAAGAAAATCTAACCTGCTTAGAGACACTCCCTTGTCAGGATATTTTGCAGGGAGGGGAGGGGAGTTGCCAAGATAGGGAGGGAGGTAATTGTATTCAGGGAGCAAACATTCACGTTATACAGGGTAGAGGGAGATACAGAAACAGGGTGACAGCTGCACCATCTGGGGGTAGAGTTTATAATAGGGTGTTAGTCATCCCCAAACTGTCTCCCACCCCAAATAATCTGGGTAGCCATGCAGCAACCCCCTCCCTGGGTTACAAATGCTGATACTTAATGCTGGGTTGGTGAATTGGTAAAACAGCTGCCATTCAGGACTTGATCTTGGATGAACATGCTGACCCGGCATGTATTACAGAGACCTGGTTGGATGAGGCTCACTCAGCTTTGCCCACCAGGTTTTTCGGTGCAGAACCCCCAATAATTGCTTCTGAGACACAGAGAACAGGCAGGAGTTAATTGCCAAGATTGGGCTAATGCTGTTTAATAGTGTTCTGTGAACAAGGAATTTGCTTTACAGCACACCCTGCAACTGTCCCAATTTGGCAGGGACAGTCCTGATTAACCCTCTGCCATCAATCCCACTTTTTCAGCTGCTTTTAAAATGTCCTAGTTTCTTTCTTCTTCTGCCACTTCCCCCCTTTGTCCTTAACTTACTTCCATTGCTGCAAACTGAGTTCAAAGTTCAGAAATGGTTTGAGTGAGAGGAGAGGAGGGGGCAGAATCTTTCTCTTCCCAGTTGGCTTAGCCAAAAGCAAACTGCTGCAGCCTCTTCTAGCTTGTGTGTTCTTCATCACAGATACCTTTTGACCACACTGATGTTACTTAGCCACACATGTCCTATTTTTGCCTCTTGAGGTTTTCTTCATTCCAAATAAATTAAAAAGGATAGCAATCTGGTTTGGAGGAAAGATTAAAACATGTTACTTGGCCACAGTTTTCATCTGTGAAATGTTGGAAGGTATGGTACAGTCCAACTGTGGAGTGGGAGAGCCAGACGAAGGATCGCCGGGTTTAAACTCATCCATGAAGCTCAATGTGTGGGCCCCTGCCCCCCTCCTGTCCCCCCTCACATGGCTGTTGCAAGGATAAATAAAATCCTGAGCATCATGTTTCTTGCCGTAAGGTCCATGGGGGAATGACAAAATACAAATAGTGGGGGGAAACTCCAAATGTTGATGTTCCTGTACTGATAAAACAGCTACCCAACTTTTATTAAATTTGCTACAAAATACAGGCTCTTCTAGGAATTAAAGGTCAACATTTCAGTTTAGTCTACAGATTCTACAAAGCTGAACAAAGAAGGAGAAAAGGGTAATTTCAAGGATATTAGAGGCCTCAAGCTGGGCCAAGCAGTGCTTGTTTGAGCTACCTAATATTGACAGGGAGCCTTTTATTTTCAGACCTTTGATTTTTATTTTTTTATTTATTTTTTTAATGTGAGGCTGTTCTTTTCAGGTGAACAAAACATTCCTATTTTTGCCTCTTGAGGTTTTCTTCATTCCAAATAAATTAAAAAGGATAGCAATCTGGTTTGGAGGAAAGATTAAAATGTGCTATCTCTCACACACCTGCATGAGGGAGAAAGTACCCAGTGAAATGAGGAGGGCGGAACATATATCTATTATTGCACTGGTTTTGTATGCCTAAGAAGCAGCTACGCAGAAGCTTTTATGCTGTCCTCCAAAGCCAGGGATAGATATTGACCAGAATCTTGAATGATACAACAGTGTGGTAGTTTAACATGTGGAAGCACATTACAGCTGCCCATTCACCTGCCCCTGGACTTACCCTGCAAGTTGCTGCAGTTCCCCCCCCCCCGCCCACAACCATTCTATTTCTACTTGAAAGTAGGGGGATTAGTGAAACACCTGGATATGTCCCCCTAGCCAGACATAGTGATTACATAGAATCATAGAGTTGGAAGAGACCACAAGGGCCATCTAGTCCAACCCCCAGCCATGCAGGAAGACACAATCAAAGCACTCCCAACAGATGGCCATCCAGCTCCTGTTTAAAAACCTTCAAAGAAGGAGACTCCACCACACTTCAAGGCAGCGCATTCCACTGCCCAACAGCTCTTACCATCAGGAAATTCTTCCTAAAATTTAAGTGGAATCTCTTTTCCTGTAGTTGGAACCCATTGTTCTGTGTCCTTGTCTCTGGAGCAGCAGAAAACAAGCTTGCTCCATCCTCAGTATGACATCCCTTCAAATATTTAAACATGGCTATCATATCTCTTCTTCACCTTCTCTTCTCCAGGTTAAACATACCCAGCTCCCTAAGCTGATTCTCGTAAGTCATGGCTTCCAAACCTTTCACCATTTTGGTCAATGACTTAGAATCATAGAGGAGTTGGAAGAGACCACAAGGACCATCCAGTCCTACCCCATGCCATGCAGGAACACACAATCAAATCATTCCCAACAGATGGCCATCCATCCTCTGTTTAAAAACCTCCAAAGGAGACTCCACCACACTACAAACCAGTGTATTCCACTTCCGAATAGCTCTTACTGTCAGGAAGTTCTTCCTAATGTTTAGGTGGAATTTCTTTTCCTGTAGTTTGAGTCCACTGCTCAGTGTCATAGTCTCTGGAGCAGCAGAAAACAAGCTTGCTCCATCCTCAGTATGACATCCCTTCATATATTTAAAGGTGGCTATCATGTCACCTCTTAGCGCTTGCAGCATAAAAAGGAGGAAGGAATGGGGGGGGGAAGAGAAATGTGGCATCTCTCCTAGACTATAGGATGCTAGTGACTTTCTTCACAGAGCGAAAATCTATTTTACTCATTTTGAGATGTAAAATAAAAAATAAAAACCTCCTCTGGACACGTCCCAGCTTGTCAATATCCTTGAATTGTGGTGCCCAGAACTGGACACAGTATTGCAGGTAAGGTCTGATCAAGGCAGAACAGAACAGCACTATTATTTCCCTCGATCTAAGAGGGGCGCTCCAAAAAGTGATACAAAGACTCCCTGAAACAACATCTCAGGCTCGGCCAAATTGATCACGAACAGTGGTCCGCCCTGGCCTCACATTGGGAGGCATGGAGACGCACTATCCACGATGCTGCAGCCTTATTTGAGAACTCACGCCGAACAAGTCTTGAAGAGAAACGACAATGCAGAAAGAATCACAGCCCAAAAACATCACCCAAGGAGACCTTCTGCTGTGCTTTCTGCAACCAGACTTGTTTATCTCGGATTGGCCTTTTTAGTCATTAGCACGCTTGCAGAAAGCGCGGGATGAGTCCTTCCTGAATCTTCGTTTGCGAAGAAAAGCCAGAGAGAGAAACTATACTTCTATTGATCACATGCTGAGGTCTACTGGGGTCCTCTAGAGGTCTCACTTAATGATGTAATCATTTTGCATCAGCCAGATACTTTTCCAATTTCCCTCCTACTCTCCACCAACTACAAAATGGCCATGGGGACAAGAAGGTTTGCAGTGGCTCAGCAGTGAATCAGGAGGGAGCTTGCCATTAGGGAGGGATGAAGGGAATACCAACTTCTGCAATGACCAAAAAAAATAGAAAGATAAATGCATGCATAAGGTGGACTTATACCTGTGTATGCCTTTAATAAGATGCCAACCATTAAAATAAGGTCATCTGCTGGTCCAACTGCTCAATTCACAGACCACACAGAGGAAAGTCTCCAAAGTGGACCAATACTGTTTTTAATACTTTAAATAGAACTGAGTTTGACACAGAAAGAACACATTAACAGGCTGTTACACACACCCATATACACTGAGCAAAACAAAAGTCATTAAGATTCAAGTTACATAGTATTAACAAAAGAATCATAAATAATAATATTCACCAAGAAATACAATGTTATCTCAACAAGTTCTAAGGCCACAAAAGGGCACAACCCCTCTGAAACATCTCTTTGCTCAAGTTCCATGGAAACCGATGGAGTCTGCACAAATGCACTCCCATGTGCTCGAATGTATCCCTCATTCCTTCTATGGAGCACGCATAGCAGGAGTTGCCAGGATGTTGCATCCAAGTACCAGTTAAGAGGTATGTATGAAGGACAGCATGGCAAACCAGTGAGGAAAGAGGGATTAACCAGTGAGGGCACAAACTCTGTCCTGAATATGCCTCTGCTACTGTCTTTCCCCTTAAGGTGGGCAAGGCATCACAGTTCGATGTTCAAATAAATGTCTGGACATGGGAATTCCTGTTGGCCTTCCTACCTACTCTTCCCTCTGCCAGTCTTTGCCAAATTTCAGCTGAAATGATTTAAGGCTTGGAGAAAGTGCAAGACACAGATGCAACAGAGATGGAAAAAGCAAATGAAGAACCTTAGCTAGTATTCTGTATCAGCTACTTAGCAAAGTACAGTATACTCATGCATAACTGTCCCTTATTCACGACTACTACTTAGTCGTTATTCTGACACTATTGCCACAAACACACCTCTCTCCATGACCTACTTTCTTGAGCATCAGCTACATGACAATAAGGAGATCCATTCTGTCAGCGATCAGAGCATGAATTATGTGAATGATTTCTTTTGCACCGGATCTTGATTGTTCAGTCTGCTAAGCAAGCACAGAGACTCACTCACTAGATCCTGCTAGCTTGTCGTCTGCCCAGCCCTGCCTTCGGCATGATGCAGAGAGCCACTACAGGCTGGAACTCTGTCCAGCATAATCATTCTCTTACAATTCAAAGACATAGCTGTGCTAGTCTGGAATATCAGTATACAAAGGGATCTTGTAGCATCTTTGAGACTGAGAGAAAGAAGTTGCAGCATAAGCTTGTGTAGACTTAGGCCTAATTCACACTACACAAATGATCAGTTTGAAACTGGATTATTTGCCATTGCTCTTCCTTATTGATTTCTGGGATTTGTAGTTTTACAAGGTCTTTAGCCACCTCTGCTAAAGAGTGTCAGTGCCTCACTAACCTACAAATCCCAGAACTCCACAGGAAGGGGCCATGGCAAACAATCCAGTTTGAAATTGGATTATTTGTGTAGTCTGGATGCATCCTTCGTTTATTTCCTCAGATGCAATCTAGCTTTGCTGCCACTTTGTAAAGGGTAAGGATGTTAAATTTTCGGATTTCAGAATTCCAGATAAGGGAGATTCAGCCTGTAGTACACAAAATTATACAAACTCCATTTTCTTGGGCTATGGAATTATGATTTGGGGGTATGGACTGTAACTTACTTTCAAGTAAAAGAAAATTGATATGTCAAAATGTTTCTATTATGACCGATTATGTTAGAGATGGTAATGCTGTTAACAGCTGATGTATGCATTAAGGTACAGAACTCACAGGCTAGATGTAAATTGAAATTGGCACCAGTTGTAAACAATGTACCAGTGGAAAAACCCAAGAACTGCATTAGGCATCAGTCCTCCTTGAAAAGGCCCAGGAAAGAACTAAGATAGCCTAGCAAGTGTGGTGTGTTTCTGGTACAATTGTACAGTTATTATGTGTGCTGGACTTGAACATATGGTATGGATATTTTAAAGGTTAGCCTCCCTACAGCTTGCTTACAAGAGCATAAGCAAAAGGAACTCCAAGTAACAGTCAATCTATATGTTACAGATAGCATGTGATTAGCAAAGGAAATTCCTTAAGTGCCAAAAGATGTCTGATTGTCACAACACAAGCTTTTCACCCTCCTGCAGCATGGAAATTACCTTGCTTTGTTTTGTGATTAGGCATTGGGAGGTAAACATGGGGTTCATATGCAAGTCTGATTGCTCAGGCACAAAGCTCAGATGGGATGGAATATTAATGTGCTTTCAGATGCTAACAGTGTGCTATCTATAACCTGTTGACTCTAAGGAAAACATAGTACTGAAATATCAAATGTAAACCCCAAATTGCAGGTGCTGTGTGTACCTTAGTCACTACATTACTTTCCCCAAAGAGGGTTAACATTCCTGAAAAGAAGCTGAACACTGCAGAATATGTTCCCTCAAAGTCAAGTCATCTCCAGGATTTATCTTTGTCCCCTAAGACAAGGGATTTTTGCTATGTGTCCCTTGTTTGAGTAACTCCTTCCCAAGAGAAAAAATCGACTGTCTAGACACCTGTAGAATGGATATATATATGAAAAAAACAGGTTGTCTTCCAGCAATTCCTTGGCCCCTCAGCCCCCAAAACCTTTTACATTGTACCAGGGAAACAGATCCATACAACAAATCATCTTACAGATGAGTGTCCCCAAAGTTAGGCTGACAGTTGGTTGATAGTCCATCAGAAAATGTGAGACTATTCCAGCTAAGGGGAGGGGCAGAGAGGCCGCCACAAACAGTTTGCAAATTGAAATGAGATAGAGACTGAGATACTGCTTTGAGCAGACAGCACAGCTTTATGTTCACAGAGTCACATGATAGTTGTGCAAAGCCAACTCACTGGGGAAATTGTGACACTGTGCAACTAGCGGGCATGGATGTGCATATGCAATGTGCACCCATGCTCAACAAAGCACAATGTGCTTCCATGTGCAACAACATGGCCTCTCCACTTCTACACCTTGAACTGAATACAGCTGTTCTGCAACAGACAAAAATGCCCCATCACTTCTGTAGGGGAATTTATACATGGAGTTGGTTCCCTCTCTCTCTCTTTTGGTCAGCAGGCAAAGACCTTATTTAGACAGGCCTTTGGCTCTTAACACATGTGGCATCTGGGAGAAAAGCAGAATATAGATTAGAGAAATAAAGTAAATAAAACACTCACAGGATCTTGACCATCAAGACAGAGAATTATTTGCCAGAGCACAACAGACCTAAGCTACTATTCTGTAAAAGCTACTTAGTTAAGTATACTTGCCATCTGTTACAGATGGTAACTGTTCCATATTCACAATTGTGACACTACTGCCATGATCATATCTCCCCAAACCTATTTTATTGGTTATCAGCTGCATGGAGAGAAGGAGGTCCAGTCTGCCAGAAACTGGAACACAGATGAATGATGTCTTCACTAGATTTGGGGACGGGGTGTTTGGGCCAGGAGAGGTTACTTAGTTAAGTACACTTAACTAACTAGCTGATACAGAATACTGGCTGTACAATGGGGTTCTCTGTATCCATGGATTCTGCATCCACGGATTCAACCAACCACAATTTGAAAATACCCCCCTCCCCCAAATATCAAAAAAGCAAACCTTGATGTTGCCGTTTTATATAAGGGATGCCATCTTACTATGTCATTGTAGATAATGGGACTGATCATCCATGGGGGATCCTGGAACCAAAGCCCAGAGGATACCAAGGGCCCACTGTATTCTGTTGACAGCAGTGGAAGCATATTTCACACTGTGGTTGGGCACTGCAAATTGTGATTGCACATTGTGTATGCTGCATAGTCATTGATATGTGTTGTGCAATGTTGCTACTCTGCATAGGGGTTACATACCGCTGGTGCAGCATACCTCCACATGCAGATATTTATGCTACGCTGAGAGGGCACTGTATTGCAGACATGGAGTGATGCAACATTTGCACAGCATCACCTCTTTAGTGGATTGTGACACTGCATAAACAAATGTGCATGCATTATATGCAATGCACTATGTGCATCAGTGTGCATGTGCGTCCATGTGCAGCTGTTTACAAAATACAATACGCAATCATGCACAATGTGCAAATTGTGCAGTCCATAGCACCATGTGCGGAATCAGGCTCCTCAATCTGGCTGTTCCACAATGGAGAAAAATGTCCAATTGTTTCTGTGAGGGAATTTGATGCATACCTAAGACAGCAGAAGGATTCTGACTAAATCTTCCCAGGGACCAGCAGTGCTTCCTCGGGGAAGCTTACTTTGACAATCAATATCTGGAAGGTGCCCCAACCTTTTTGTCTCATCTTTCTCTCCAAAGGTGATAGGAGTGGGGTGATTGGGGGGGGGAATCTGGATAAAGGGGTTTTCCTTTCCCTCTCTCAATTGGGAGCATTTCCTTAAATCATTTTAATGATCTTAAAAAGCTCCGTTTATAAAATGTTATTCAGTCCACACTGACAAAAGAACAAAAACGAAAAACCCACCCACTTTTCTGAGAAGTTGCCTGAAAAGGGTCATGTGACAATGCTGATTAAGATAACATTTTCAGGACTGCTAGGAACCTCTGACATTGGGGACATTTTGAGCAAACCAAAAGTACACGTTGGACTCACTATAAGGAGCCTTTTATGGAACTGATAACAACTAAACAGAGGGGGAAATTAAAGTGACAGATGTTTTTAAAAAGAAAGATGGGGATGAGCAGCAAAAGAGCCAACCGCGATGTTAAGACAAGACGAGTTCAGAGAGGAAGTCCATAGAAGGGGTGGCAGAGTTTAACTGCGGATGAGCGTCAAAAACTCTTCCCGTGTCTTTGGGTCCTCCCGGAATACTCCGAGCATCGTGCTGGTCACAGTTTTACTGTTCATTTTCTGAACCCCTCGCATCACCATGCACATGTGCCTGTGGGGGAAAGAAAGAAAGAAGAGAGGTTCCATCAAGCAAAGACCTTGTACCTCTTTTTTTGGGTCTGCAACAAGGGTGGGGAAAAGGCTGTCCTGGACTGCAAGTGACCACTGGGACCCTTTCTGAAGTCCCCCAGAGGATCCCTGAAGCCATTATTATATTTGTTGGTGTTGTTGCTGTTGCTGCTGTTGTTAATACTGGCTGGAATCCTGCTGGGGACTTCGGTCTTGGTGAGAGAACTTACATCTGTGGGAATTAGAACTCAGCAGTTCGGTGACATCTGTATCCAATGGGCTGCTGTTATGTTACTAGGTAGAGGACCCAGCAAAGTGACCGATGAGCATTGGGACTGATCCACATCAGTCCCACTCAGCATTGGTCTGTTGCACATTGGGACACCAACTAGGGGATGTCAATACACACTGGGGCATCTTGCCTGTATCCCACTAACTGGGTTTCTTAGCGCCTCTGCTACGTAGATAAGTACACATAAAGTTATGTAATGTACATATGATAGTGGATTCCAGTCATTATTATCATCATCATCAATTCATTTTTATCCTTTTTCCCAATCCTGGGACTCAAGGCCGCTTACAAAAGTTAAAACACATACAAAGTCATAAAGCAATAGCACTTTACATTTCTATGCTGCTTTATAATGTTAAGCACTCTAAGAGGTTTACAGTGTGTTAGCTAATTGCCCCCAACAAGCTGGGTACTCATTTTACCAACATACGGAAGGATGGAAGGCTGAGTCAACCTGGAGCCCTTTAGGATCAAACTCATAATGTTGTGGCTTGCAGTACCGGCATTTGACCACTGCGCCCCCAAAGCTCCTTCAGAAAAATCTATCTATCTTATTTTCTTGGGTATGTTGCCTTTCCCAGTGTGCTGATTGGCTACCCAGGAAACACACCCAACCCACACCCAACCAATCACCACCCACATGTAAATTCCCTCTCCACCTCACAATGCACTCCTATCACTCAATCAGTCCAGGCCCAGATTGCGACCCAGGCAGTCAACTGGCAGTGGTGGGAAGCTGTCGCCGCCACTGCAACAGGACCCAGGCAGTCAACTGGCGGTGGACACGGTGGTAGCAGGGCAACAGAGCGAGTCACCCTCAGCAATTCTGGGAAAAGTGTGTAACGCTGAGAACAGGGAGGAGGAATTTAAATCTACCAGCCTACCTTACAGGGTTGTCATGAGGTCTATCGGCTGTTTTTTGGGGAGGTTTTTTAATGGCGTATGGTTTGCCGAGTCCAGCTAGTTATTATTAAAAGCCCAATTAAATTATCCATAGAAACCAAAACCAATTAAAACAAATCCTTTAAAAACATTAAGACTCATTAACAGCAGCAAATGAGAACCATCATAGTACAATGGTTTGAACGATGGACTCAATCTCTACTCAGCCATGGAAACCTTGGGTGAGTCACACTCTCTCAGCTTCAGAGGGACACAATGGTGACAAACCTCCTCTGAACAAATCTGGCCAATAAAACCCTAGGATAGGATCACCATAAATCGGAGCTGACTTGAAGACACATGACAATAACCATGACCCAAACAAATGCGCCACCCCCCAGTTTGGAAACTCAGCAAAGCTTGTGTGAACTTACGTCGCTTCAATAACCACACCAACCCCAGCAGGCTGCAAGGCTTCTGTGATGGCCACAGCAATCTGTTTTGTTAGGCGCTCCTGAACTGCAGCAAGAAATGGAATGAGAAAGGAAATCAGTGATTGTCAGGGGGTATTGTAAATCATGGGCTGAGATCCAGTTGGATTTCTTGCACATGCATAAATTCCCCTTCGTAAGCCTTTGGCCATCTTTTGGGAAGACCAGAGGGTGCTGGCAGATGATGTCAAAGTCTCTGCTAACCACAAAGTGCCACTGCCCTGATCAGGAAGTCAGGGATGGGGGAAGGGTGACTTCTCAAGTCTGTTTTTGTGACCCACAGGTTCCACAGTACTTCTCAAAGCGTTGTTTTGGGGGGGAAATACAAATTTTGGTAGGCAAGGCAAATTTGCCACTTCCCTGCCCACCCCCCGTCATTTTAGACAAAGAAGATACCTTTAAAAAAATCCAGAAAGTGAGCCAGAAGCTGATCTCCAGGTAATGTCTAGTTGAAGTGGGGAGAAAGCCTCCCCTAATGGAGCCAGTGTGGCATAGTGGTTTGGTGTTGGACTACAATTCTGGAGACCAGGGTCTGAATCCTCACTTGGCCATGAATACCCATTGGGTGATCTTGGACAAGTTACACACTCTCAGCCTCAGAAACCCCCGTGATAGGTTCACCTTAGGAGTACCGTAAGTCAGAAATGACTTGAAAGCACACAACAACCACAAACAACACAGACCGCAGCAGCCCAGAGAATTACCAAAACATGGTGTCATTGCCTCCCATGCTCCCTAGGGGGCTTTTGGGCTCTTTATTTAAGAACAAAAACTTTCAAAGCTTTTTTTCCAGGGGAAGGGGGTGGCTCTAAGATCCCCTATGTATCCCCCAGAAAGCTGCCAACCTCTGCTGTAAATCCCTGCACTTTATTACACCACTGATTGACACTCATCATATCTATATACTGCCATGGATGATGGAATGTATAATTAGTAGATTTATGTTGAAAAGAGCTGTAGTGTAATATAATTTCTAGCAGGCTGCAGAAGTGAGCAAAAGTTTACTAGAATTAGCTTGTAAATTGAGTTTTATGGCCTGTCAAGAATGGCATTCAGTGTTCTGAGTTTGCAACCAAACTGTCCAGAATGTTATCTCTTCCTGTTGGGAGGGAAGTGTTTGTTTTTCTTTATACAGCTAAAAGGGTTGAATATTTTATTCTGCTCTGTGAATGTATGTTCAGTACTGTTTCAAATCTCTGCACAATGAAGATGTGTTCTATACTATTGAAGATTTTTTCTTTATTTATGCTTTAGTAAAGTGAAATAGATTCTAAGGCAAAAAGCCTCTGTCTGTTTATTTCACTGCCTGATGGAACAAGACTCTGCTACAAATTCTTTGCTGCCTAGACCTTTTAGTATGCTCAGAGGTTTAATGCGCTAACGTGACATATGTACTACCATTGTTCAAGAAGAGCTATCCAAGGTGCTATCTTCAAAATGGGTCCAGCACTTTGGACAGCTCTTTTACAGTTCACACAAAGACTCCATTGTCCAGCTGATATGAGAGCCTATATTGTAACCCTGCCACCTTTCCTGAACTATAGCAGGAAAGGCTAGGGAGGAGTGCCGGTTTGGCCCGTGGCAGCCAAAGAGCATTAATTAATTAATTAATTAATTAACATCCCATCTTTCTCTCACCATGGGCCCAAAAGCTCTTTGAGGATCTTGGCCACATAGCTGCCAAACTATCCCCAATTCTTGTTTATTAATCTAGTTTTATTATATTCCACATTAATCTACCACCCATTCAACATAAACCTCTGAGCATGTACAATTTAAACATTAGATTTTTCTTAAACCTCTAGCACAGTAGAAATTTAATTTTTTTAAAAAACAATAAAGCCAGGGTGGCTGGTGGTTTCCATGTCACTAAATCAGCTCCAGTCTGTAGTCTGAACATTAAAAGACATATCCCTGGTGCTGAACTCTATCCTCCAAATAATTCTAGTACCATGGATAACACCTTTAAAGTTCAGAGTAAAACCCTTAGCAGATTTACCACTCCCCACTGAGATGGTGGCCACCAACCACCACTGAATTTTTAAAAAAATCACAACAAAAAACTAAACTCTTATGGCCAGTCTTTAAAATGATCTTAAATCTCAACATAGCGAGGCAACCATGCTTTGGGAAGGGCCTACCAAATCAGTTCTGAAGCCATCTACTTAGGTAGATTCTGGATTTTTACATGGAACTGAAAAGTCTTGCACCATTAGACTGAGAAAAGTCAAATTAACTGCTCTCCTATTCCCTGCTCACACTAACAAAGGCCAGCACACATAACTAAGTACAGTATTTCTCAATACTTAAAAACCTTTTCCTAGAGAAGAATGAGGGTGTCAGGGAACACAGTAGTCTAAAAGTATTTTCCTTTACATGTCATTTTCTATGTATACTGAAATTTCAATATGAAGGAGCATTCCATAATTTGAGATCCCACCTGTAAGCATGGATTGGGAGTGAAGCCCGCATGTAAGTTTGACCCCTTCAATAAGAAGTGGGCCTCAGTTACTTGGAGGAAAAGTCAAGTATACTGCATAATAGGTTTTCAGCTTATTAATGGGCTCTGTTTTATTGTTGCAGCTAGTTAGTTTGCAAGAGAAGTGTCTATGTGACATCCTAGGCCAAATTTCACCAAGTAGAGCACTAAGTAAACCAGCCTAAATACCCTAAAGGCACCAGAACCTGTCTGAACGTGGAAGCTAAGCAGTTTCAGCCCTGGTTAGTACTTGGATGGGAGACTGCAATGAGCACCAGATGCTATAGACTAGATTTTAGAGAAAGGAACTGGTAAAACCACCTCTAAGTAATTCCTTGCCTAAGAAAACCCTATGAAATGCATGGGGTCGCCATAAGTTAACAGGTGGTTTGAAGGTACATACAGAGAGCGAGCGAGCACTAGTACATTACTTACCCTGTAATCTTCTGCTGTATATTTCCACAATCCTAAACAGGAGGAGGTAGGTAAGGAGAGAGAAGAGAAGGAGAAGGCATTATGTTACTTGCAATTTCTGAGTGTAGATTTGGAAAAAAAAATTAAAACAAAAACAAAGTGAAAGTAATTTAAATTTATGAAAAGGGGGAAAATACAGGCACAAATACATGTACAGTAAATCCATCATGAAACAGCAAAATGAGAGGCAATTAATTGAAACATAAAGCACTTGTCTTTTAAAGGTTCCAGAGCAAAATTAGCCACTATGTGGGCAGTTTCCAGTTAGAACAATACATGTGATCTGACTTTCAACAAATCACCCTACAACAAAGCTCCACAGCATCTTTCCCAGTGGTGATGGTGTTTCCATGTCAGTGGGTCACTCAATCCAAACCAGATTTTCTTCCATCCTTCAAGAAGCTGTGTAAAGTGCGGAGGTAAGACTGTGCAGGACAGGAAGAAAATCAACTCATTTGAAATGTGGTACTGGAGGAGAATTCTACAGGTAACACAGACTGTAAAAAGACAAATAAATGAATCCAAATTAAGCCTGAACTCTCCCTAGAAGCCAAGATGACAAACTGAGGCAATTATACTTCGGACACATTATAAAATGACATGCCTCTCTGTTAGCATGCCCTACTACCTCTCCCCATGAGGTTTCATAACTAGACATATTGGACATTTTCAGGGTCACGTTGACTGTAAGGTTAGGCAGACTGGAGGGCAGTCAAAGGTCATGATGACCTGAGATGTGGCTAGAAATATAATGGTGGAAAACCCAGTTAGGATTATGCGGAAAGCTCCTGAAGGTAATGGCTTATACTAACGACCCGGTAGTTAAGAGTTATGTGCTAATTCTATCTCTTAGCCCTGGGTGTTGCAAACAATAATTCTATCATGCAAATAAATTACCTTTCCTCATTTCATATCCTACAGAAATCTCTCCTCATACCTCCTCCTGTCCAACCTTGCGAGGTTGTCACAAAACCATCAATGTGTTAGCATTCCAGGAATTAAAGCAATCAGTTGAGTTTCGGTTCCCTTTGTCTCTCTGTGGAAGATCTATCTAGCCTTCGTTACAGCCAACACACACCTCCAAGACATGAAATGGATTATAAACATCATACCCCTGACTATGGAAAAGTATGCTGCAGAAAGGCTGGCCACTCTCTTTCTTGACACGTTGCAGATTGGAAACCCCTGTACCACCCTTAGACGCTGTCTGCGTTTCTTCACTGCACAGAACTCTCTTCTCTTCGAGACTGGTAACCTATCTTCCCGGACTTCTCTTTCCCCAACCCTTCCTGGTTCCTCTTCTAATACCACTGTATGGTTTGTAAAAGTGTATGTTCTTGTGTGTTAGTCTATATTATTCCAATAAAATACTTCATTTTACTTCAACTGGAGCCTCCTCTACAATTAGTTCTGGTATACATAGGTGGAAAGATCCCCTCCTTTTGTAGGGCTTCTATTTGAGCTAATAATGCCCCTAAATATAGAATCATAGAATTGTAGAGTTGGAAGAGACCACAAGGGCCATCCAGTCCAACCCCCTGCCGCGCAGGAAATCACGATCAAAGCATCCCTGACAGATGGCCATCCAGCTTCTGTTTAAAGACCTCCAAGGAAGGAGATGCCACCACGTTCCGAGTGTGTATATGAAAATAGATGCTGGCATCACAGGGACTCTAACATACCCCTACCTCTTAGGGTAATAACTCATTGGAAATAAAGTGGGAGGCAGTAGGAAAAGAAAGAGTGGGTGGTTTCAATCAAGGAAGCCTTGGTTGCTCAGAGCTGGCACAATCTGAACAGGACAGGTGATGACTATGATTCTTGGAGATCTCTCATTCATAGGGTCGCCATACGTCAAAGTCGGCTTGATGGCAAATAACAAACAAGATGCTGAATCTCTTTGGGAACAGGGCTCATCACTTTGGACAGCTCATTTACATCCAGATTAAAACCTGGATTCAATGCCCTGCTGAAATGGAAGTCACTAGCTGCCCCTGGTCTTTCCTCTGCTCTTCCTCCCAAACTTCAGTCCAACAAACTGAGGAACAAAACCACTAAGAATGTGATAGATAAAGTGAAACAGGGCTTTGTGTTAACAACAGGAAGAGCCCAAAACATTTTTCTATTTGAGACACAATGGCAAACTGACACACTCATGCAAGCCAAGGTATATAGCCAGCCAAAGTATTTCGGCACATGAGACAGAAAATACCATAAACACTTCTCCCCATTCCTGAGAGTGAAAAAAACCAATGATTGGAATCCTGTTGGTGTTTTAGGCATGCTTATATTTCCCTGTAGAAGTGGATGGACATTTTTGTCCCATGCCCAACATCTGCATTTGGTTCAAGGTTGCAGAAAGGGAATTGCACAGATAGATGTGCATGCACATGGATGTGTGTGCACATGGCATGCATCTGCATATTTGGTTATCCATTCAGTTGTACATTTGGGTGTGTTTCGTGAAAGTGATATACAACGAGCAAAAATCAATAGCTTGTATTTACATAGAAAAGCTTGTTGCTATGGAATAAAAGTTGAAAGGGCATTGCTAAACAGATGATTATTCTGTCAATAAATATTATTGGTCAAAAAAGGGCTGGGGAAACTCTTGAAACAGGTCACAGTAGCTAGTTTTTGCTGATAAGTTTGCAGCTCTTTAAAGGAAACTGACAGTGTGGCAGGTGTAGTGCGCAGAGCCAGTGTGGTGCAGTGGTTTGAGTGCTGGACTATGACTATGGAGACCAGGGTTCGAATGCCCATATAGCCATGGAAACCCACTGGGTGACCTTAGGCAAGTCACACTCTCTCAGCCTCAGAGGAAGGCAAAGGAAACCCCCTTCTGAACAAATCTTGCCAAGAAAATCCCATGACAGTTTACCTTAGGGTTGCCATAAGTTGAAAATGACTTGAAGGCACACAACAACAGAGAAATCAAATGGCTTCTCCCAGCTTAAACAGAAAGCATGCTTTCCATGAACTCAGGCCTGCTAAAGGTCTGTGGCTGTCTGGGACACAGTGTGCTAAAATTAAAGATTACATAGAAAAGCTTGTTGCTATGGAATAAAAGTTGAAAGGGCATTGTTAAACAGATGATTATTCTGTCAATAAATATTATTGGTCATAAAAGGGCTGGGGAACCTCTCAAAGCTCCACTGTTGAGTGTTTAATAAAGATAAACACTTGTTTCAAAGACTATTTCATTTTCAGAGTCAAGTTTGCCAGTGTTCAGTTGTACAATGTTGCCATTCAACACAAGGTCTGTGTAGCACAATCAGTACATAACTCCACATGTGAAGATTGATACTATGCAATCCTGACATGGGATCTTGGTCAATCACAATAAAAGCAATCAATATTTTGCTGTCCTTTTGCTGCTTTCTATGGTTCAATCTTTGTCACTGAAATGAACAGGGGTTCTGCAAAGTGTCAGCTGAATAAGAAAGGGTCACCAACTGGCAGGGTCAAAAAGTTACCAGAGCAATGTTGTCTAGCCTGCTCGCCAACCTAAAGAGATGAAGCTCACTAGATACATTCTGGTCTTAGTTCTTAACAGGATCAGACTGTAATTTCATGAATTGGCAGTGAAAAGGAACACTCTATTACATTTTGTTCTAAGCTAAAACATGTTTGTACCCCATGCTCTAACCTGGGTTTAGCTGCTTGGTGGAGTGGTGAACTCCCTCCGCCACCACATTTTTTCTTTCCATAAAAACCTGTTGCAGCAGATATTGATATTATGTGGTGCTGGAAAGAGTCAGGTGAGGCATCTGCAAAACTGTGCATTGATCCAATTAATGCTTTGAAGTTTACCCACAGGAAAATCCAGAGACAGAAAGTGTTTGTTTACTGTGCAGGGGTCATGCCTCCACCGTACAAACCCAAACACATTAGAGAAATCCTATTAGGAGAGATTATTGTCCTCGTATACCAACAGCTTTAGTAACCTGAATCTGAATTACCAGTGCTTTAGGGTGGGTAACTTCTGAAGGTCTGGAGGCCAATGTTCTGGCCCAAAACCTGCCTGGATTGCCAAAAATAAAAACAGCTTTGACCCAAGTCCACTTCTGATGGGTGGGTGGGGGGAGGTGACTGAATCCCCTATAGAAGTGGCTTAACATTTTTGTCTCATGCAGAACACATCTACATTCAGCTCAAGGTTGCAGAATGGGACTTGCACATGGGACAGCACTGCTCAGTGGTTGTGCATTTGGTTGCGCATTTGGTGTCTTGATTGAATTGCAAAATATTACCATTCAATACAAACACTGCTTAACAGAATGAGGCTGGCCTCCTGTTAGTGACATACACAGGTGTATGTCCACCTTACGCCTCTCTCTCTCTCTCTCTCTCTCTCTCTCTCTCTCTCTGTGTGTGTGTGTGTGTGTTTTTTTGGTTGTTGCAGAGGTTGGTATTCTCTACTGCCCTCTACAACAGCCCAAGTCCCCCAAGGACTGACAGTTTTGCTCCGATAGCCCTCTTAACTAGCATTCCATGACCAGTGAGCACAGGGGATTGGAGAAGTATGTGGCTATGTCCCAGTAACTGAGCACAGAAGGATTACATCAGCAGCTGAGACCTCTCGAGGACCCCAGTGGACCTCAGTGGAAGATGCTCTCAGTCTGCATCTAGCTATGAGTCACAGATTGAAAGTTCTCCAATTCCCCCCGCCCGCCCACTCTCCACCCATCACAGAAAGGTGATCCTTTGAATTATCCAGTTTTTGGTAGAAAGAATGGATGAATTGACCATCCTTCAAGCCTTCCTCCTGCAGAAATCTCTTTATGTGGAATTACACATTCTGTCTGAGATCCTACATTGTCCAGTGGAGCATAAGAGTCCTGCAGAACTCTGTTACAGCTCCTGCTCACTACTCACTACTGCTCACTACTGTTCACTACTCCCAGGAGTCATTTTATTTATTCATTCATTCATTAGAGTATTTATACCCCACTCTTCAACCACAAAGGCTCTCGCTGTGGCTTACAAATTGTTTAGCAATAGCACTTTACAGTTTACAATGTGTTTGCTGATTGCCCCCAACAAGATCAAGGGAAGTAATGGTGCCACTCTATTCTGCTTTGGTCAGACCTCCCCTGGAATACGGTGTCCAGTTCTGGGCACCACAATTCAAGAAGGATATTGAGAAGCTGGAACATGTCCAGAGGAGGGCAACCAGAATGGTGAAAGGTCTGGAACCTGTTATGCCCTATGAGAAGTGGCTTAGGGAGCTGGGTATGTTTAGCCTGGGGAAGAGAAGGTTAAGAGGGGACATGATAGCCGTGTTTAAATATTTGAAGGGCTGTCATACTGAGGATGGGGCAAGCTTGTTTTCTGCTGCTCCAGAGTCTAGAACACAGAGCAATGGGTTCAAACTACAGGAAAAGAGATTCCACCTAAACATTAGGAAGAACTTCCTGATGGTAAGAGCTGTTCGGAAGTGGAATACACTGCCTGGGAGTGTGGTGGAGTCTCCTTCTTTGGAGGTTTTTAAACAGAGGCTGGATGACTATCTGTCAGGAATTATTTGATTGTGTATTCCTGCATGGCAGGGGGTTGGACTGGATGGCCCTTGTGGTCTCTTCCAACTCTATGATTCTGTGGTTCTGTGGTTCTAGCTCTCCACTGATTAGCCAGGTTCATGTAAATCAGTGCCTTTGTTCTTCTTTTTTTTTACTGAAGCACTTCCTCTCATTTGGTGATAACTAAGTGGCTGCCCGATACACCATTGCCACCAACTCCTTCTGTCACTCACAGAAATCTCTTTGCTGACACCATACAGAAGCAGCTGCTCAAGGAGGCTCAGCCGGCAAACCTCATCCAATCACTTAACTTAAGCAACATATTGATCGGTGAAGAGGCAGAAAGAAAACAACATGTTTTCCATGGCATTATTGGCAGGCACAAAGAGAGTCATCAGATATGTGGGACAATTCTAAGTTTACAGTCTTTCCTGCATCCATGCAATTTGGAGATAATTGTAGGGCAAGTACGGCAATGCAAAACCATTGATTGACCCTACCAGCAAAGCCTAGAGCGAATGGGCTGACAATGGGATCTGACATAACAAATCCCTTGTGGATGGAAAAACACCACAATGTGTGGCAAGAAATGCCAGCGACAGTATCTTCAACATTTGCTCACAAACAAAACGGTGGCATTATAGCAGGCTAGCCTTGACGTCCCTGCAATCTGAAAAGTCAATATTCGTAAGGCAGGTGAATCATCAAATGCCATGCACGTCCAGAGTGCTCCCACTGATGCAAGTGGGAACAGGGAGGTGAAACAGTCAAGAGCTACAAGAGGTAGAATGTTAACAAGGTTAACAGAAGCTAAGGGCAGCATGTCTGGGTTGGGTCAAAGGGTCACCTAGGCCAGCATCTTGTTTCCAAACCGGGCAACTAGATACCACAATGGGAGGCCCACAAGTGGAGTGGGAAGGGCCATAGCACCTCTCTATCTTTGCTGCACGGCACCTGGTATTAAGAGAGAATAATGAACATGAGGATTCCACTCAGCAGTTGGTAGACATATGGTAAAAGATTCAAGACAGATAACAGCAAGTATTTCTTCACACAACACACAGATCTTGTCTACACCAGCTAGAATATGGATGTCTTTCAACAAGGATTGGATGGGCTTCTCTCAGAAGTGCTTTAGTGGTGCATTCCTGCATGGCAGAGGGGTGGACTAGATGGTCCTTATGACCCCTTCCAACACTAAGATTCTATGCTTCTATGAAAACATCTTATTTTGTCTGTCCTGAATCAACTGCCAGAGAAGCAAACTGGGTAGCTTTAACTAGCAGTTCCAAGGAATGTACCCGCAGAGGTCTATCTCGATGTGGTATACATTTTTCTTCCTTCAAGTCTCTTACTATGTACCTAGTTCAGATTCTATAGCTTGAAAATTGGTGACTTTTCTTTCTCTTTCCCCTTTTTGCCCTAAAATGGAGTTTGATTTTTAAAAAATATTACGGCAAAACTAAGTAACTTTCCTTTTTGTTTGACCAAATTTAGCCATCCTGTCTACAGCATCTGTACTTCATAGTAATCTTTGAATTGTATGACAAATGCAGTGTCAACTACAGTCAGACCCCTGCATCCACAGAACCAATATCCACAGTTTCAGCGGGATACAAAAAGAGGAACACATACCATAGAGTCTTCCTAGAAAATACCTAGAGAGGTGTCCTCTCTAGACATCTTCTAGGTCCTCCAGCTCAACTCTATGGTATTTTTAACCATAAGTCCCATAATTTTAATAGGGTTTGCTGTTATCTACAGTTTTCATTATCCATGGTGAGTCCAGGAACCAAACCCCTGTGGATAAGGGGGTCCAACTGTAATCTGCAACTAAAGCACCCCTGAAAGGTGGCCTTCTGCTCTCTGATTCAAGGCAGTTTGCCTCACTGTGAGATGGACTGGCTACGGGAATGTTTCAAAATGCTGGATATGTCCCATAAATTCCTATATGGCTTAGATTCAAACTACAATATCTAACATACCGTATCTTACTATATAAACCTGCTTGACACTTAAGATCTTTGAGAGGAAGGCTTGCTCTCTCCCCACCATCATCGCAGGTGCATTTTGGGAGGACGAGGGAGAAAGCCTTCTCAGTGGCTGCTCCCAATTTGTGGAATTCCCTTCTTCAGGAAACTCAGTTTGCCTCCTCTCTGCTCTCTTTCTTCAGGCAGGCAAAGAGCTTTTCATTTAGGCAGGCTTTTGGCTATTAACTGGTTGTGGCAGAAAGGTCTTTTCATGAAAGCCTTATTTGAGAACTCACGCCAAACAAATCTTGAAGAGAAACGACAATGCAGAAAGAATCACAACCCAGAAACATCACCCAAGGAGACTGTCTGCTGTGCTTTCTGCAACCGGACTTGTTTATCTCAGATTGGCCTTTTTAGTCATCAGCGCGCTTGCAGAAAGCGCAGGATGAGCCCTTCCTGAATCTTCATTTGTGAAGAAAAGTCAGAGAGAGACTGTATGTTTATCATCATTATATTTTTAAAACGTTGTATTTTATCTTAAAATATTTTAAATACTAATTTAAAATATTTAAAATTCATGTTTTAAATGTTAAATTATATTAAATTAATTATACATTATTTTAATTAATTTTAAATTTAATGTTTTAAAAGAAGAATTTTCAAGATTTTAAATTAGTGTTTTATAATAGGGTAATTTATTTAATTTTTTAAAGAAAACTTTTGTGTTATAAATTGCTGTCACTGCATTTTACTTTAACCTATGCTGAAAGCTCCCTTGTTTCCCATGTTGAAAGATAGGGAAAGTAACTGGTTAATTAATTAATTAATCAATCAATCAATTAGTTAAGTGATGTGAAACACCTTTTATCCTCATTGGCTATACTGGCTAGGGCAGATAAGAGTTGCTGCCCAACAACGTCTGGAGGGTTACACTTTGTCCATGCCCGGAACCAGCTATCCCACTGCAGCCTTTAGAGGAGTTTATAGAATCATAGAATCGTAAGAGTTGGAAGGGACCACAAAGGTCCTACCATGCAGGAATACACAACTACAGCACTCCTGAGAGATGCCCCTCCAACCTCTGTAAAGACCTCCAAAGAAGGAGAGAGAACAACTTAGCGAGCTGGGTATGTTTCATAGAATCATAGAATTGCAGAGTTGGAAGAGACCACGAGGGCCATCCAGTACAACCCCCTGCCATGCAGGAAATCACAATCAAAGCATCCCCGACAGATGGCCATCCAGCCTCTGTTTAAAGACCTCCAAGGAAGGAGACCCCATCACGCTCCGAGGGAGTGTGTTCCACTGCCGAACAGCTCTTACTGTCAAAAAGTTCCTCCTAATGTTGAGGTGGAATCTCTGTTCCTGGAGTTTGCATCCATTGCTCCATGTTCTAGTCTCTGGAGCAGCAGAAAACAAGCCTGCTCCATCCTCCATGTGACACCCCTTCAAATACTTAAACAGGGCTATCATATCGCTCCTTAACCATCTTTTTTCCAGGCTAAACGTACCCAGCTCCCTAAGTCTCTCCTCATAAGGCATGGTTTCCAGACCTTTCACCATTTTAGTCATCCTCCTCTGGACATGCTCCAATCTGTCAATATCCTTTTTTAATTGTGGTGCCCAGAACTGGACACAGTATTCTAGGTGAGGTCTGACCAAGGCAGAATAGAGCAGCACTATTACTTCCCTTGATCTAGACACTATACTTCTATTGATGCAGCCCAAAATCGCATTGGCCTTTTTAGCTGCCGCATCACACTGTTGACTCATGTTCAACTTGTGGTCTACTAGGACTCCTAGATCCCTGTTTAGCTTGGAGAAGAGAAGACTGAGAGGTGACATGATAGCCATCTTTAAAAATCTAAAGGGATAACTAAGGATGTTTTCTGCTGCTCCAGAAACAACAACAACAACAACAATAATAATAAAATTTTATTTCTATCCCGACCCTCTGCAATGTAATATAATATAAAATACAATATAAAACTCCATAGACACAGTACCCTAGCCCACCCACCACTGAAAATAATATTAAATTATAAAAGATTAAAAACATACAGTAATTAAAATATATAAATTAGAAGGAAAAAAATTAAAACATACAATAGTTTAAAAAAATCTAATTGCAGCTCAGAAGGACAGCCGAGTCTTGGGCCGGGATAGTTATTCAGGAAAGGCCTGCCGGAAAAGATCCGTCTTGACAGCTTTTTTAAAGCTGTCTAAGGTGGTAATAAGACGGATCTCGTCCGGCAGGCCATTCCATG
This sequence comes from Gambelia wislizenii, assembly GCA_030847615.1. Classification (NCBI taxonomy): domain Eukaryota; kingdom Metazoa; phylum Chordata; class Lepidosauria; order Squamata; family Crotaphytidae; genus Gambelia; species Gambelia wislizenii. The sequence continues at coordinate 492,377,234 of JAUMIR010000001.1, read as the reverse complement.
ATCTGGGAGCGGCAGCAGAAAAGGCCCTCTGGGAGGTCACCGACAGCCCTGTTTTCATAGGCTGTAACAGATTCCTCCCAGAGGACCGAAGTGCGTGGGGAGGGTCGTACGGAAGGAGGCGGTCCTGGAGATAAGTTGGACCCAAGCCATGTAAGGCTTTAAAGGTTATAACCAATACCTTGTACTGTGCCCGGAAACTAATAGGCAGACAGTGGAGAGCTTTTGGCACCGGTGTTATATGCTCTCTTCTGGAAACACCAGAATCAACCTGGCTGCCATGTTCTGAACTAGTTGAAGTTTCCAAGTCAAGCACAAGGGTAGTCCCATGTACAGCGCATTACAGAAATCCAGACGGGAGGTTACCAGTGCATGTACCACAGTTTCAAAGTCCCTGGTTTCCAGGAAAGGGCGCAGCGGGCATATCAGCCGAAGTTGATAACAGGCACTCCTGACCGTCGCATTTACCTGATTAGACATCTGGAGCGTTGGGTCCAGGAGCACCCCCAGACTGCGAACACAGTCCTTGGAGGAGAGTGTAGTTCCATCCAGGAACTAGAATATGAACCAATGGAATCAAATTAAAAGAAAAGAGATTCCACTTAAACATTTGGAAGAACTTCAGTGTAAGAGGTGTTCGACAATGGAATGGACTGCTTCAGAGGGTGGTGGAGTATCGATCTTTGGAAGTCTTTAAGAGAGATTGGATGGGCATATTTCATGGCACGGGGTTGGACTAGATGGCCCTCACAGCACCTTCCAGCTCTGAGATTCTATTATTCTGATAATGACCCCTGTGGCTTAATGAAATGCTGAGTGTAGAGGGTGAAAATCTTAATCTTGGCTTTAGTGGATTAATCTACCAATTAAGCAGATTTAAATCTTGTAGGCCTAAATTTTGCTAAACCAGTGGAGTTGTTGCTGAGGACAGCAGATTCTGAGCCAAACTGGTTGAGATGGCTAGAAACAAGGTGCATGTTGGGGGCGGGAAGCTCTCCACAGAGGTGCTTTTCCATATTGAAAATTTTCCCCCATTTTCTCCATGGATAAAATATTCAGGCATAGATGCAGAGGGAGAGGGGAATTAGTTTGGAGGAAAAATGCTGAGATAAAAAGTTAAATACTGTACTCCCTTCCCAAGAGCTGTTTTCCTCTGGTTTTACTCATTTTCCTCCATGTTCCCCAGTTGCTTTGATTTTTAAAATTAGTAGTAAATTTTAAGCAGTGGATGTTACTGTTCTTGGCTGAACACTAACACAAGATATATATTTTTAAAAATGATTTCTTCTAGTTCAGTCACAGGTTTTGCCTCTCAACAAAGAGTTCTGTGGTATTTTTTTTTTTTACTTTTATCTGAGCATGAGTTTCTGTGAATTATATGATGCATGGATTAATTTGTGAATTTGAACACTGAAGCATGCATATTTCTCTAGACCTCTCTGGGAGAGGGAGGGTATATTAATTGCAAGGAATATATATTCCGCTTAACATTCCAACTGTACTTGTATCTCAAGGAGTTTGGACTAGATGACCACCAGGGTCACTCCTAACTCTAGAATGCCATGATTCATCTGGTATTTAAAGACTTCATCCCATTAATGTGGGCTGTACAGTTATTACATCTATTTCTCTCTCTCTTTTTTTTCATGTTAGGTTTCCAACAGAATATCTAACAACATCTGATTACAATAGGGCTCTGCCTCCAGGCTAAGTGGTATTTGTGAAACCGATTGGGGGAAAAAGTTTCCAAAAAGTGAATCATAATTACTTTAGATTCATCTGCAATGCTTATCATAGACCAAGCTCAAACATTGGATTTGATCCCTGCAGGTTACAAAGAAATGTAGAAAGTCAGATTTAATTGAGATGCTGACTACAACAGAAGGTCACTGGAGACTCAACATAATGAACATAGACCATATCAATACAAATTGTGAATGGAAAGTTTAGTATACAAGAAGTGGCATTTCTCTGTTATCATACCATTAGCCAGTGCCCCAAGAAAAATGTTCTTATGATCTCCCTCTTTCTTTGTCCTTTCTTCCAACTCTAAGCCCTTCCATTCTACTTGTGTATGCTCTTCTGATATTGTTTCTAGAGCTGCAATAGTGCTATTCATCTGATTTATAGGTGTTCATGAGATTCATACATATCCCTGAACACCAAAATAATAGCAGAATAATCCCTGCCATAGTAGTTCCAATTTCTGTGTATGGAGGTAAAAGCTAGAAAGTGGAAAAAGCAGAGAGGAAGAAGTGAATTTCAATTATTTGAAATGTGATGCTGAGGTCTACTAAGAAATGCATGGCATTTAAGTAGCAAAGGTACTAAATTTTATCTTTTGAATAATCAAGAAGTATAATATACTTTGGTTTAATAAAAGTTTTCATTTGGGTGGTAGGAAGTAATCTGTGGATAGATTCTTATTTAGTTTGTGTAGTATTATTTTTCTTCTTTATTGTATGCATTTTTCTTAGTTTTTTTATAGTATATCTATTGGCTTTTTGTTTTTGCTGTCTTTTTGTAAATGTATATGTTTTAGATATGTAGAAAAATGTATGTGTGTTAATAAAAAATATTTATAAAATAAAGAAAGAAATGTGGTGTTAGAAGAAAGTTCACCAACAAAAGCCCCTACAGCCAGAACACCCAAGGTGCCAGTTACACGACAAGTTTTGTCGCGGGGCTTACCGTGACTTCCTGATCCCGTATCCATCCCTCGCTGTTTATACGATTTTTGTCACTCTTTAGGAAATCCTGGAAGATCCCGTGATTGATATTTACACGACAAAAGTTTTTATTGGTCCCGCACTCTTATATCCCGTGCTTTTGCTGTTTACACATGTTTAGCTTACTGGGATTTTTTAAATTTATTTTTTATTTTTTATTTTTGGCTGTCAATCAAAGATGCGATTAGTCGTGTTTTCACAATGCACTTCCTTTAGAGTTCCGCACCACAAGCGATGTATTGGCTGGGGGAGAGAGAGGGGGGCCAGAGGTTTGGTATTCCCCTTGCCTCTTTAAAATGTTAACCCTTTAAGCAGAAGGCATTTTGAAAGACCCAGAATGTGAGCTTTTGCTCAGACGCAGGAACGAGTGCTTTCCTTTTGAAATCAAGGCTGGGGAGGGGAGGCTTGGTATTCCCCTTGCCTCTTTAAAATGTTAACCCTTAAAGCAGAGTTTTAGCTGCAGAGTAAAGATTTCAAGCCAGCGACAGACAGGCATTTTGAAAGACACAGATGCTGGCATTTTTTTTACTATGCATTGTGACGGGGGGGGGGGGATAAAACTGTGTTCATTCACTCAGAAGCTGGAATATTTTACTGTGCCCGTTCAGACCCAGGGAGGTTATAAAGACAGGGGATGAATGGGCGACCCTCTGCCCACCATGATCTCTCTGTAACATGCAGTAGAGGAAAAGGTAAAGCTGAAGGGTTTGCAGTGTAGAAATCCATTTTAAAAGGTGATTGAGTACACACGCGCGCACACACCAACCTACGTGCAGCTGGAAGGGATGCCTTTGTTTTCAGCTGGTGAGGCCGGATCTGTTGAACGGGTGACTGACCCCTCCTTTTCTAGTCGCTGATCTCTAAGCCCGCCCCCCGTCACCATTTCCGGCCATCCCCTGGTTCCGAGATATTTTGTCCCAGGCTGTTTACATTTCCGATTTTCCGAATCCTCCAGTGACTTTTTTAAAAACCGGCACAACCTGCGGGACTGGAAGTCCCACAGGTTGAGGGATAAAAGGTGCCCCCCCTTCCGAAAATCACGTACCCGATCCGAAGTACATGTAAACTGCCAGGGATTGACACGAATTCTTCCTGGGACATTTTCATTGTGTAAATGGCACCCAAGACTTATGATGAAAAAACCAAACTGAAAAAAAATGTTTTAGACAAAATTGTAAAACACTGGAAGGGTTTGAAAGGGAATTGAATATTACATGCCTCCAATTTTTGGAGAAAGGGTATCCCTTAAAGGTTATAAAAGAGGCACAATACAAGGTTCATAAGTTAGATCGAAAGAAACTTTTGTTTGATTCCAGACCTAAGAGAGCACCCGATAGGGTGGTTATACTACTGACTTTTAACACACATTCACAGAGGGTTAAAAAAAGTATTATGAAACATTGGCACTTACTGGAAAATATAACCGGATATAAAAATAAACCGATGTTTGCCTACAAACGTACTCAAAACATCAAGAATATACTAGTACGGTCAGATTTTGATTTTCCAGTTGTACAAAATAGTGTGACTGCCAAGGAACATTACATCTGTGGACATTGTTCGGTATGCAGACACAGCAACAATCTGAAATGTTTTGTGAATACTGTTGATGGTAGAAGTTATGAAATATACAAATTTTTTACATGTGCTAGTAAAAATGCCATATACATAATTGAATGCCCTTGCAAATTAATTTATGTGGGGATGACCAGCAGGGCGATAAGAACTCAGAACACAGAAGTTGTATCAAAAACCATAAAATAGAAGCCCCATTGGTAAAACATTTTCTTAAGAAACATCATACTTATGATTCATTCAAATTCTGGTGCATAGATGGGATATCCAATATTAAAAACATAAAACAATTACAGATATTGGAACTCAAATGGATTCATCGTTTGAAATCTGAATCCCGGTGGGTTTAAATGAAAATGTGAATTGGCTAGTTTGAGTCTTTTGCTGTCCTTCCACACCTTAAATTTCCCCTTAGTTCTTTTCTTGAGTCTTGGCACGATGGTTGCCACTACCGGTTTGACTGGTTGTAGAAAAGGTTTTGTGAACAGAAGAACTTCATTTAAATTCTGGTGCATTGATGGGATATCTAATACCAAGTACATAAAACCACTACCAAGATTGGTACTCAAAAGGACACATGGTTGGTAAATCTGTACCCCTGGTGGGTAAAGATGTGGGTGTAAGTGGTTGGTTGAATTTTCATTGTCCTTCCACACCCTAAGGTTTCCCTAGGATCTTGAGTCTTGGTAGGATTGTTCCCATCACCAGTTCAGCTGGTTATATAAGAGACTCTGTGAGCAGGAGAAGTACCTTGTTGCTTTTGAATTGAGCAGCATCACATTGTGTGAGCTGTTGAGTTGATATATATATATATATATATATATACACACACACACATATACATATACATGTACATATACATATATATATATATATTGAATGCTTGTAGGCCACTGAGGAAGACTACTGTCGAAACACGTCTGGCCTTGAGTTTTTATTATTTACCATTATTATAATATTTTATCTTTAGCATTTGCATACTTTTCAGTGGGGTATTGTCACCCTTTTAGTAATTTTACTGACTCATCTACTTCAGGGGTCAGGGTTTTTTGGCCTTGATTTTTTGGTATTTTTATTATCTTTAGATACTTATTTGTAGCATTTGTATACTTTCTAGTGGGGTATTTTTACCCTTTCAGAAATTTAATTTTATTGGATTCTCTGCTCCGGGGTTTAGTTATCCTTCTATTTCTTCATATTGGTGCTCTTTTATAATTGGAAGTGGGATTGGTTTATCCTGGTTATTTTTTGGCAGAACCCTTCAGTTTGTTTTTTTCATCGCTAGAAGAAAGTTCTACAGATCCCATGGACTGCCAGAAAGACCAATAAATGGGTTTGAGAGCAAATAAAGCCTGAACTTGAACTACAAGCCAAAATAACTAAACTAAGGCTATCATACCTTGGACACATCATGAGGTGATATGACTTACTGGGAAAGACGTCAATGCTCAGTAAAGTGGAAGATAGTAGCAAAAGAAAAAGACCACATTACAAATGCACTGGCTTTATCAAGGGATCCATGACTGCTTTGTTATTGAAATAATAATAACTTTGCCTACTCTGTTTTAAGTAGCATGGGCTGTACAGAGATTTATCGTTCAGTGACTTGTCAGTTTATCAGCTTTAGCAAAGACATATCTTTTTCCAAACTCAGGAGGCTTATAGACAATAGCAGAGCTTGCTGGAATTCAGAGAAGAACTGGATTATGCAGTTCAACATACTTCATTCGGGGAATCCAAGTTAATCTGCATTAGTTTAATTAAGTTGTGGTACTTACCTTGCAAGTTTGCTGAGCCCAAGCACCTGCTTGTTAGGAAGGTAACCGATGTGTACCTTAGGACAGAAAAAGAGGGGGGAAAGCAATGAAACAGATCACAGACAACACTCTTGGCAAGACCTGAAAGATTCATGCATGTGTCTCCATGCTGTATCAAACGTGACCCAAAAGTGCAGTTTTTAACATGTAAGAGGAGAAACTGGGCATGCATTCACGCAAGAGTGGGAACAAGCAGAAAATTCAACATGCTCAGAGAACTCACTTCCCAATTTTCTTTCCTTCCTGCAAAGAATGGGAGAAGCAATCAGACATCTTTAAAATTTCATGGTTTGTTCGATTAATTCAGCTTAATCCCTACCCCCACTGCCATTCCCTTTTCCTTATGTGTCCTGTCTTATTTAGATTGTAAACCTGAGGGCAGGGAACTGTTAAATTGACCATTTGTAAGCCGCTCTGATAGCCTTTGTGGCTGAAGAGCGGGGTATAAATAAATTAATTAACAAAAAATAAATTCAGAGCCAAAGAACAGCTATGCAAATCCATGTAGAATTTAACACTTTGGAGCAGGGGGGCTGTTAATCAATGCAGCTCATTTTGGATGTGGCACACCAATCAACTCTCAAGACTTTCTGCAAAGCATCTCGAGACCTGCAGTTTTATGAAGGTGCAAACACAGTACGACCTCCGTATCTCTGGGACTGGTACATGCAGTTTCACTTAGCCATGTCCGGGGGGAAAAAAAATCTGTTTAGCCATTTTCTAGGTCTTCCAGCATGATTCTATGGAATGCTTCTGCTGAAAGATGACCACAGAGTTGCACTGGAGGACCTAGAAAATGCCTAGAGTTGTTCTCTCTAGGAATCTCTAGATCCTCCAGTGAGACTCTATGATATGCTTCTGCTGGAAGTTGACCACAAAGTTGTGCTGGAAGGCCTAGAAAATGCCTAGAGAGGTGTTCTCTCTAGGAATCTCTAGGTCCTCCAGCACAATTCTATGGTATGCTTGTGCCAGAAGTCATTCATCTCAATAGGGTTTGCTATTAGCTATGGGTTCACATTTCCACGGTAAGTCCAGGAACATATCCCCCACAGATATGGGGGTCATACTGTACTTCCCTGTGAAATTCATCCCTTTGCTAAACTGCACTTGCCTGGAGAAACAACATCTCAGTGGGGCTAATTTTAAGTCTGCAATGGTGACTACTGTGACAGATGTTCCTCCAAGTTGGCCCTGCAGTTTCAATCTTGGGTTCCCATCTCTTTCCCTTTTACTCTCGGGATCCCCCTCTGGATCTGGTACTTGGGCCACAAGATGACCACTATTCTGGATGAGTGGCTGTGTTGGTTAGTGGGTTCAGTGTACTAACACATGACAGAATCCTCCTTATCAGTTCTGAAATGAAAACATCATACAACGACGTAGAAAATAAAACCAATAAAACAAATTATTATGTAACAAGTAAGTTAAACGCAAACTCCCCAAACTCTTTACAGACTCTAACTTCCCAAAACTCTATTTAGATTTCCTCCATCCTACAGTTCCTAACTGGCCTTGTCAAACTCATCAAGATTCATTCATTCCTATGTGCCCCATCCTTATCTCTGTTTCTAACAGGCGCTATCTCACTTTTCTTTTTTTTAACAGACAAACCTCCGGTTTTATATTTGTCCCCACAAGGCCCTCCCCATAGCATTCCATGAGCTGTAATTGCCTGGCTCTACCCAGGCTTGCCTAACTTCTCACTTCATAATTACCCGGCTTCATGAGTACCTGGCTTGTGGGTACCTGGCAATTAGCTAACACACATTGGAAACCACCTAATGTGGTGTAGATGTGTAAATTGCTATTGCTTAAACAATTTTTATGCTGTGTAAAGTTGAGGGCTTTCATGGCCGACATCCATAGGTTTTTTGTGTTTTTTTTCCAGGCTGTGAGGCCATGTTCTGGAAGAGTTTGCTCCTGACGTTTCACCTGCATCTGTGGCTGGCATCTCCAGAGAGCGGTTGTATAGGAGTATGTGGGGGGTTTATATACTGTGAGTCCCTGTTGGGGAGGGTATGTAAATGTGTGTATTTGAATGGCTAGTTCTTAGGGTGGAAGGATATGCAAGGAGGATTAGTGTCTGTAAATAAATAAAATAATTATGACAGCAGATAGCCGTTCCTCTCCAGCCAGCAGGAATTTATTTATATTTATTTTATTTATTTAGGTATTTATACCTCACTCTTCAGCCACAAAGGCTCTCAGGGTGGCTTACAAATTGTTAAGCAATAGCACTTTACATATCTATACCACCTTAAAGCACACTAAGCTGTTTCCAATGTGTGTTAGCTAATTTCCTCCAGATAACTAAGCAGAACAGTATCATAAATGTTGACTCTTAGTTTTTCCACATCACTGAGGAAAACTCATGCTAAAATAAATTTGGTACTCTTAAAGGTAATGCAAAACTCCTCTTTTTTCCCTCTTCTGCCCCTTGTATTTTATGTGGTGAAAGCAGTGCAGGAAAGAGGGGTCGTCACTGAGATCTAATAACTAGAAATCTCAATCTATCTGGAATTTCCTGGAGTAAGTAGAAGTGGGGTCCACGCCTCTTATTTTATGACGGACAGAGAGAAACAAATAACTAAAATATGGACATCTAAGCCAGCAGTCTAGAAAAATACAAAAACTGCAGGCCACTGCAGGTTTATAGGTATGTTTGCATGGTTGGAATCAATGTACCATACTGATGATACCAGCATGCTGAAGATATGTAGCTCTATTTCTCCTTTCCACCCCAATCCAAGGAAACGGTCTCTGTTCTAAACCAGTGCCTGTCAGCATTGATGGACTGGATGAGGACGAGCAAGTTGAAGCTCAGTCCAGACAAGACAGAGGTGCTCCTGGTCAGTCAGAAGGAAAATAAGAGAATAGACATTCAGCCTATTAGTACAAGAAGCACAACCCTGATTGGCTAGATGAGCACAGGGGGCAGGTCTTGCTCACAGGACAAGCGTCCAGAGCTGCCATGTTGGTTTTTTTGCCTTAGCAAGCAATCACTAAGGCAATAAAACAGGGTTGTTTTTCTTCCTTTTTTTTTTGTAATGATGAAATATCAGAATACCGATCCAGTGCACATACTGAACAAAAAAGTTCTGCAGCAGCAAAAAAAAGTAAGTAAAAAAGGGGAGAAATCACTTGCTGCCGCCATTTTTATTAAATATTTTTTAAAATTTGTATTAATAAAATATATTTATTAATATTTGGTTAAATCAGTATAAAAATAATATCAAACAACAGAAAACATAGTACCTAACATAGTACTGTACATTTAAAGACAGATTAATAAACAAACAGATAAGAAAAGAAAGAATCCCGAACAAAACCTAAAGAAAAAAAAAGGATATGGATAGAAAGAAAGTAAACAAAACACAGCTGCTGCTATTTGCTCCTACTGAGGAACAATCTGTTTTGAGGGGGTTTATATAGACAAACCCACAGCTCTGGTGTACTCCTGGATTCAGCCCTAACCCTGGATGCTCAGGTTTCTGCAGTGGCCAGGGGTGTATATACAAAATTAAAGCTACTGTGCCAGTGGCACCAGTTCCTTGGGACATCTGACTTGGCGACAGCAACATGTGCCTTTGTTTCATACCCAACTGGATTACCGTATATTCCGGCGTATAAGACGACTTTTGAGCACTCAAAAGTGCCCTCCAAAATTGACAGTCGTCTTATACGCCGGATACACTTTGCTTCACCTGCCTGCCTATCTCCTGCCTCTTCGCAAACGGAGCGAAGAGGCAGGAGATCGGGCAGGGGGTGAAGCAAAGTGCTCCTCCCTGCCACCCGCCCCCCCCGCGCTTCCACCCTCCCTCCCGAAAGTCGCGGAACCGCGGCTTTGGGGGGGTGGCTAGGAAGCCCCCTCCTCCTTTCCCCTGCCCACTCCCCGTGCATCCAACCCCCTCCCTGAAAGCAGCGGCACCGCTGCTTTCAGGGAGTGGGGGGGCGGAGAATCCCCCTCCTCCCTTCCCCCCGCCCACCCCCCGTTCATCCACCCAGTCCCTGAAAGCAGCGGAACCGCTGCTTTCAGGGAGTGGGGGGGCGGAGAATCCCCCTCCTCCCTTCCCCCCGCCCACCCCCCGTTCATCCACCCCGTCCCTGAAAGCAGCTGAACCGCTGCTTTCAGGGAGTGGGGGGGCGGAGAATCCCCCTCCTCCCTTCCCCCCGCCCACCCCCCGCTCATCCACCCCCGTCCCTGAAAGCAGCGGAACCGCTGCTTTCAGGGAGTGGGGGGGCGGAGAATCCCCCTCCTCCCTTCCCCCCACCCCCACCCCCGCTCATCCACCCCAGTCCCTGAAAGCAGCGGAACCGCTGCTTTCAGGGAGTGGGGGGGCGGAGAAGCCCCCTCCTCCCTTCCCCCCGCCCACCCCCCGCTCATCCACCCCCGTCCCTGAAAGCAGCGGAACCGCTGCTTTCAGGGAGGCGGGGTGGCGGAGAAGCCCCCTCCTCCCTTCCCCCCTCCCACTCCCCATGCATCCACCCCCGTCCCTGAAAGCCGCAGAAACGCGCTTTCAGGGAGGGGGGTGGCGGAGAAGCCCCCTCCTCCCTTCCCCCCACCCATCCCCTGCGCATCCACCCCCCTCCCGAAAGGGAGGGGGGCTTGGAAGCCCCCTACTCCCTGCCACCCTCCCACCCTCCGCCCAGCCACCCCCCTTCCCCAAAGGCTCGCTTTGGAGAGGGGGGTGGCTGTGAAGCCCCTTCCCCCCTGCCACCCTCCGCCTAGCCTCCCCCTAGCCTCCCCCCTCCCCCAAAGCCCCGTTTGGCCGCACAGCCTGCGGATCCCCCTCCTGCGCTCCCTCCTGGAAGGGAGCGCAGGAGGGGCATGCGGAGGCTGCGTGGCCAAACCGCGATTCGCCCCTTCTTCCCACCTTCCTGGAAGGTGGGGAGAAGGGGCGAATGTGCCCCCTTTGGGCGCACAGCCTCCGCATCCTCCTCCTGCGCTCCCTCCTGGAAGTGAGCCCAGGAGGGGCATGCGGGGGCTATGCGTTGGAAGAGGGGGGTCGTCTTATAGGGCGAATATATCACAAACTCTGCATTTTACTTTAAAAATTGGGGGGGTCGTCTTATACGCCGGGTCGTCTTATACGCCGGAATATACGGTACTGTAATGCACTCTACATAGGGCTGCCTTTGAAGAAGATGCTTCAGTTACACTTTCTGTTTATGATTAAGAGCTCTGTAAAATTCAGAAGCTGTCAGGCTTTTAATGAAACAACTACAGCTTGGAATAATGTTGGTGTCTTATTCATGCCTCACGTTCCCCCATGGAAGTGGATGGACAATTGTGCCAAAAGCTGAAAGTCCTTATGGTTGTAGAAGTAGAATTGCGCTTATGGTGCCAATGTGCATGATGCACATGGCACATGGATGAGCATGCACATTGCATAAAACATGCCTTGTGTTTGTGGTTGTACACTGCAATTCACTAACAGAGTAGTGTTGTGTAACCCACAATGTAACTCCATGAGTGTATAGTTACATTTTGTCATCTTGATGTAGCATCCAGGCCTGCTTTTAACTGTTTTGCATTTTATTAAGAATGAGGCTAGACCATGGTCACATTTATTACCAAATGTAACTTCCAAGGCTCCTTTCCCCAATGGTATGTGCATAAGAGAGAGAGAAAGAGGGAAGGAGGCAGGAGATCAAAGTATTAGTAGGAGCCGAGCAGAACATGGAAGCTGTTCAGTTGGTGTGTCAAAGAACACACTGTCCAATCTCTAGTTAGCTGGAATTGCTTAGCAAAAAAACAAAACAAAACAAAAACCTAGAAAAGCCACAGAATGTACTTCCTCTGGAGGGAAGAGACTTCCAGGCATTTAAAAAAAATCTTAATAATTTTAATGAAAGAGTGAAGAGCAAAATCTGTGTTCCAGAGCAGTAGCTGTTGGTGGATCTCATGCCAGTGGGGCAGTAGAACTAATCTGGGTTTCGGATAGCTTTAAAAGAGTTCTCCAAAGTGCTGAACACAATTAAGGAATACAACCCAGCACCTCAGACAAACTCCTTTAAAGCCTGGATTAAAGCCTAAAGTGGATTCATCGCCCCACATGGGGGGCACCAGCCACCACTGCTCTGTCTGTCTGTCTCACTCCCTATCTCTAATTAGTCTGTTCTAGGATTCTGTCTGAATTTTAAACAGTTCAAATGGGTTTGCCACCTTGAACAGCTTACAATCATAAAATCATAGAGTTGGAAAAGACCACAAGGGCCAACCAGTCCAACCCCCAGTCATACAGAAACACACAATCAAAGCATTCCCAACAGATGACCATCCAGCCTCTGTTTAAAAACCTCCAAAGAAGGAGACTCCACCATACTCCCAAGCAGTGCATTCCACTGACAAACACATCTTACTATCAGGAAGTTCTTCCTAATGTTCAGGTGGAATTTCTTTTCTTGAAGTTTGAATCAATTGCTCCATGTCCTAGTCTCTAGAGCAACAGAAAACATGTTTGCTCCATCCTCAGTACCCTTCAAATATTTAAACACAGGTATCATGTCACTTCTCAACCTTCTCTTCTCCAGGCTAAACATATCCAGCTCCCTAAGTCACTCCTCATAGGGCATGGCTTCCAGACCTTTTACCATTTTGGTCCCCCTCCTCTGGACATGTTCCAGCTTCTCGATATCCTTCTTGAACTGTGGTGTCCAGAACTGGACATAGTATTCCAGGTGAGGTCTGACCAAAGCAGAATAGAGTGGCACTATTGCTTCCCTTGATCTAGACACTATATTCCTACTGATGCAGCCTAGAATCGCATTGGCTTTTTAGCTACCACATCACACTACTAACTCATGTTCAGCTTGTGGTCTAGTAAGACTCCTAGATCCCTTTCGCATGTACTGCCGCCAAGCCAGCTTCTTTACAGTTCAGACTAAAACCTGGAATGAATGAATGAATGAATGAATGAATGAAAAACTTTCCCAATGGCATCAGAGCCACGGGTCACTACTGCTCCACGGACTAGGTTGAGGAGCACCCAGTTCGGAGAAGGTAACCCTTTTTACCTCCTAAAGCAGGAGGAGGCTGCTGTCAGGTACCTGAGGAGCTTAGAAAAAGTGCTTATTTGGAAACTAGCTCCCAGAATCTTCAGACAACACATTCTGGGAGCTACAATCCAAAGAAGGAACTTTTTAAAGCTCTGCTCACTTCCACACTCTGCGCGCAGTTGTACATACACAGTGTGCACACAAACATGCAAGTGCATTTGGTTGAACATGTCCACTCAGTATAGACTCACTGAGAGGCACCTGGCACAACCTGGGGATGAACTAACCCAGGAGTAGCCAAACAGAAGAACTGCGCAGCAGAGAGGGCACAAAAACACAGGCTTCAGCTAGCAGCCGTTTCACTGCTCTGACCCACTTTCACACACAAAAAGACTTATAGGCAGCGAGGTTCATCCAAAGATATCTGGAGGTCTTCATCTTCAGTTTCAAGATAAATAAACACAGTATATACCCAGCAAACCTAACAGCAGTATCTCCAATGTCCACCAACACTCCTCTTTCTCCACAAGACCAACCCACACACAATGCAGCTTGTGCTTCGTCTATATAGGAGTGTTTGATTGTCAGCTTTCTGCCTAGCCATAGCTGTGATCAAACCCACTTCAGCTGTGCTAGTCTGTGGTCTGTTGCTCTAACATTTTTCCTTTTGCACTTAAAGCAATATTACCTTGATAATCCCCTCCAATATGTTGCAACTGGCCATATACATTACATATTTACATTATATACATGTATTGTACAGAGTTCACATTATCTTTGGTACATGCTACTAATCCAAGCAACATTACAATTTCTTGATGTTTCTGACACGTTAATGCTTCTGTAAAGACATCAGCAATATTCTGTTCAGACATACAATAATGCAGTTTTATGATGCCTTCCTGTACAAGCTAATATTCATATATCGGACTGCTATGTATTTAGTCCTACTCCTTAGGTTCTTGGTCTCTGCCATTGCAATGCATGTTTGGGAGTCTGACAGAACATTAGGTTGCACAATGCTCCAATTCACCAATGAAGCAGTGTTGTGCAACACACACACCCTATGCAAGTCTGTGAGCATAAAGTTATGCTCCATCTCCTCAATGCAGGGGCATGGATGTTATTTTTATTTTTGGACTACAGCTTCCACACTCCCCAAAAAAGCATTGCCAATGGCCTTGGGGGGATCCTGGAAGTTATAGTCAAAAAAAGTGATTTTTCCACTCTGTTGGGAGGACTCAATAGAAAGGGGGTTTCACTCTCCTATCTTCGCAATTATCCCACAAACAGTGACAAGGCAGATGCAGGTAATCTGATGAGATCAGAACATTATTGAATCATAGAATCATAGCATTGGAAGAGACCACAAGGGCCATCCAGTCTAACTCCTTGCCACGCAGGAATACACAACTGAGGTAGAGTGCACATTTTTGTGAAAGGTTCTCTTTTTAAACATGGAGGTGGGGAGGTGGAGTGGGAAGAATTAAACAAAAGGTGAACCTGGTAGAAAATTGCTCATAGAAGGAACTGTGCTGAAAGGCACCGTGTGACCTGGAAGAGGAGATCAAAGCTTATGTCCATGGTGATCAGATTTAACGCACAGACGCCAGCCCTGAAAGCTTCCCCTGGGGTGGGTGCTATCACACAAAGGGCTTTGAAACGAAATGTCAGAACCTATTACAACAAGAGGCAACCCTAACACAGTGAGAGAGCATCAGAGCGAGAGACCATCACAGCAAAGCAGTGCCCCAATGAGAGTGAAGTAGCGTTTCGAGAGGGAAGCCAATGGAAAACTTATGTTCAAAAAGAGCTCTGGAAATCATGCTCAGAACATTTGCTGATGGACCAAGGACATCAGAGAGTTTATGCTACCACCACAACAGCACTCTGCTCATTCTCTAAAACTCTGGATCTTTAAACTGCACCAAACAATCTAAAATTTCCATTCTAGACTTGGTTACTTAAGACCCCCTCCACACACATTTGACTTTTATTTGGTTGCCCATTCTTAGAAATCCATGAAATTCCATCTGTTTGCAAACCTGAAATGATTCACACCAAATTAGATCATGATACCCAAGAAAATCAGGGTTGGGCACTGTGCTTCACTGGGGGGACATGTGCCCCCCCCAAGGATGTTTTTGTAGTCCTCAACACTTCCAGAATGCCCAAACTGACATTTTTCTGACCAAAAAGAGAGGGTGAATCACTGTGCCTGGAAGCCTCCAAGTAAAACAGTTTTTCAATACGTTGAATAGGTTACAAGGCCTCCTGGTGCTGTTTAACATCATAAAATACTCATTTTTAAGAACCAGTAGTGTATTCCTGGGCATTCTGGATTTTTTGTTTCTCAGGTATCCATGAGGCCCAAGGAGGATCCCTGGCCATAAAAGTGGTCCCTGGATTTGCTACAGTTGCCCACTCCTGAAGTAAATATTCCTGCGCGGCAGGGGGTTGGACTGGATGGCCCTTGTGGTCTCTTCCAACTCTACAATTCTATGATTCTATGATTCTATATGTAAATACAGTGGGCCCTTGCTATGTGTTGGAGTTTGATTCCAGGACCCTCCATGGATACCAAAATCTGTGGATGTTCAGGTCCCATTTTATACAATGGAGTAGTAAAATGGTATTGTTTATATAAAATTACAAAATCAAAGTTTGCTTTTTGGATTTATTATTATTATTTTTCAATGTTTTCAAGCCGTGGATGGTTGAATCCATGGATGCAGAATCCGTGAATATGGAGGGCCCACTGTACATGTAATCTGAACCCACGTCATTTATTAATGTTAATTGTTAATGGGTTCTTTTTCTGGCTCCTAAACTGGATTTTTACAGAAGCAGAAGAAAGGCAGCACTGGAAAAGCTTCACATCAATGCTAGAATAATTGGAAAACCCCTATGTGGAGACCCCATTGGAAAAAATAGGGCATAAAGTGGGAGTGGGCAAAGTACAGCCTTCCAGATGCTATTTTGTCTACCTGTCTGTCTGTCTGTCCATCTATCTACCCACCGCTACCCACTCTCCAAGGTGCTGAATCCTATTCCTAAACAGGACCAGCACCCTGCATAGTTCCTTTAAAGCCAGCCAAAACCTGGATTGGATTAATTGCCCCACAAACATGAAAGTCACCGCCAACAAACTACTGTAGATATCTATCTATCACTTTCTTTATAACCTGCCTTTTCCCCAAAAGTGCAACTCAAAGCAGACTGATGAGCTAAAAAGAAGCACACATTTAAAAGACATGTAGCTAAAAACACATAAAAATTAAATGAAAACAATAAGCATTAAACTGTCTAGAGAATTAAGTCCATTTAAAATATTGATTTAAAAGCAATGAATGAAAATGGTACAGTGTATTAAGAAAAACACTTTTTTTGGGGGGGGGGTAAAACACTTAGGCTTCAAAAGCCTGCTGGAATAGAAAGGTCTTCACCTATGGACAAATGGACAGCAAGGAGGGAGCCATTCTAGCTTCCCAAGAGAGGGAGTTCCAGAGTCTGAGAGCAACCACCAAGAAGGCCCTCTCCTGTGATGTCTGACTGCAACACCACACATTCTTTATCACTGCTTATGGTGGCTAGAATTATTGGGATTTGTGTCAAACAAAACCTGGAGGGCCACCTTTTGCCAATCCCTGGTATGCAGATATAACGTAAGTCTTTCTTTGCCCCATACCATGATTTTTCACTCTACTAATGCAGCCAATGGGCAGACAAAAGCCTAACTTGGTCTTCTCTGCTCTCGTTCATTTAACACAGAGGAGGAAATTGTGTAGCATTACAGATGTTATACTGCAACTCCCAAAATTCCTCACAATTGACTAGGCTGGTTAGAGCTGCTGGGAGTTGTCATCTCATATTGTAGTTGTTGTTTTAGTGTATCATTATCACCACCATCATAATTTCTATCCTGCTTCCCCCCCCCCGCCATTTGGGACTCAAAGTGGTGATGTACAGCTGGACACACAATGTGTACAGCTGGATACACAATGCACAAATGGGGAAAATGATATCTGCAGCTAGATTGTTGTATGCCCAGTACTGAATGATGGAATATGTTCTTTCAGATGAAGAATGGATTGTGAAAGGTTTTGAATTGGCAGAGATGGGTAAACTTTCAACTTTAATAAAGAGCAAATCATTAGACAATTTTTTGAAATACTAGGAGCCATTTTTTGTTGTGGATTTTGATGTTTGATACCTCTTTTGTTTTACTTTTAGCTCAGAAGTGAAATTAAAGTAGACTAATTTTTTGAGAAGCTTACATTATTTTGTGTTAATTTTCTTGGGCCGGGGTGGTCAAAAGTCAACAGAGAAGTTCACAACACCTTTTTATTTAGAAGAGCAGAGAGTTAATTGAAATTGTGTATTTGTATACCTTCAAGTTACCTGTTAACTTATGGTGACCCCATGCATTTCATCGGGTTTTCTTAGGCAAGGAATTACTCAGAGTTGGTTTTGCCAGTCCCTTTCTCTGAAATCTAGTTTACAGCACCTGGTACTATTTGTGGTCTCCCATCCAAGTACTAACCAGAGCTGACCCTGCTTAGCTTTCAAGATCAGACAGGATCTGGTGCCTTTAGGGTATTTAGGTGGTGAGGGGATCCTGTCATGGGGTTTTCTTGGCAGAATTTTCAGAGGGGTTTGCCTTTGCCTTCCTCTGAGGCTGAGAGTGTGTGACTTGTCTAAGGTCACTCAGTGGGTTTCCATGGCTGAGCAGGGATTCAAACACTGATCTCCAGAGTTGTAGTCCAATGCTCAAACCACTATACCATCCTGGCTCTCTAATTGAAATTAAGCAACAATAATAATTTTCTCTCTTTATATTTTCCATGACTCTGTTTGATCATGAACTAAGTTTGGAAACTCTTTACTTTTTGTCCAAGAAGTACTTTTCCATGAATAGGGGAAGGGGGATAGTAAAGAGGCACAAAAACCTCTCCAGAGATCACTGAAGGCTCCCTAAATATCACCAAGCACTACAAATATTTGTTTAGCAAAAGAGGAAAAGTTCTGTGTACCACAGTTTAAGAAAGTTATTGACAGGCTGGAATGTGTCCAGAAGAGGGTGACCAAGCTGATCAAAGGTCTGGAAACCAAGCCCTATAAGAAACACCTTAGGGAGCTGGGTATATTTAGCAGAAAGAAGAGAAGACTAAGCAGTGATATGATAACCATCTTCATATACCTGAAAGGCCCTCAAGTAGCAGATGAAACCAGCTTGTTTTCTGCTGCTCCAAAAGGTAGGACCCAAACCAACGGATTCAAATTACAAGAAATACTAGAAGTTGCCTGATGGAAAGAGCTATTTGACAGTGAAACAGATTACCTTGGAAGGTGATGGACTCCCTTTCATTAGAAGTTTTTCAACAGAGGTTGGATGGCCATCTACCACAAAGGCTTCAGCTGTGGGTTCCTAGATTGCCTAGATGGCCCTTGTGGTCCCTCAGCTACTCGAGCTGTTCCTCACAGGGCTAGGTTTCCAGATCTTTAACTTTGTTGATCACTTTCCTTCAGATGTGTTCTAACTTGACACAATAGTTCTGTTAATGCAGCTTAGGGCTGTGTTGGCCTTTTTTGCTGTTTCATCACACTACTGACTCATGTTACAGCGCTACAGGGAAAAGAGTGGAATTAAAGGACAGCATGACTGTTCCACAGAAGCAAAGAAAGGATTGTGGTGTCACATTTACAACCCCTCACTCCATTTGATTTATAATGAGGTGAGCAACTGTGGAAGTGGTGGGGACCATTCTCACCCCCATAACTCCCCTCCCCAGGGACACTTCAGAAGTTTTGGTGGTACTGTAAGTGACAGAAAATCACTTCTAGTTTTGACTGATTTTTGGTGGATCTCTGTAGAAAGAGGGGAGTATTAAAAAGCTGTGCTTTCCTTACCCCTAATTTATAATATACAACGTTTAATGATCCCATCCCCAGAATACATACAGTACACAAGTCACACAGTCTCCCCACATCTCCTCAAGTGGAAGCACATTCATCTAGAGCTTGGCCAGGCTAGCTGGGGGATTCTGGGAGTTGCAGTCCAAATAAGTAGTTTTTTCAAGCTCTCTTCCCTTGCCAATGATTCATTATCTCCAGAGTCACATCTGCTAATCTTGCTGGTTAATACCAAATGGATTTTGCAAGCCTGAAGTCAGAAACACTGCCCTATATGTTCTGTTCCAGCAGGGAAAGGGAGAGGGAAAAAGTTAGTAGGAATTACCTTTCCAACAAATGGAACCAGGTGATGCTCACACATTGAGAACATGTCTATGTCCTTCACAATCACCATCTCATCATGGTCTTCATCAAATATGGCATCATTCAGTACATCTGAAATTAAGGAAACCACATCAATAGCAGGGAAAAAAACTATTAATGTTTATATTCAAGACTAATTCCTTCTGTAATATTTTCCTGGTTTGTTTTTAAATATTTATTTCAAAAATCTAGAAACTTCAGTTTCACACACACACACACACACACACACACACAGAGACAAATGGAGCTCAGAGTGATATGTGTTTTTTTTAAAAAAACCTGAAATCTACAATATACAAATGGGTGAAGTAGAACAATGAGAAATGTAACTCGGAGGAATAAAATATCTGAAGCAGTCTCATGTAGAAGATGAAGCCAGAGACTAGAACATGAACTAATGGATTCAAATTACAAGAAAACTGATCCCACCTAAACATAAGGAAGAACTTTGTGACTTTAAGTACTGTTCAACAGTGTGACTGACTCAGAGGGTGGTGGATTCTCCTTTGGAGGTCTGTAAACAGAGTGGGATGACCATCTTTTAGGAGTGCTTTGACTGCGTAATCCTGCATGAAAGGGGGGGTTGGACTAGATGGCTCTTGTGGCCCCTTCCAAGACTAAGATTCTATGCTTGTATGAAAAAGCATCTTCTTTTGTCTGTCTTGACTCTGCTGCCCATTAACAGAAGACAACTGGGTAGCTTTAAGTAGTAGTTCCAAGGAATGTACCCGCAGAGGTCTATCACAAGGTGGTATAAACATATCTTCCTTGAGTATAGAAGCCTCTTATTATATACCTAGTTCAGATTCTATAGCTTGAAAATTGATGACTTTCCCCTCTCTATCGCCTTTTTGCCCTAAAATGGATTTTATGACAAACATGAGTACCGTTCTTTTTGTGTGTGACTAAACCTAGCCATGCAGTCTACTGTATTTGTACTTCACAACCAGATTTTTGTGTTTTACATAAGCAGGTCAAATGTAGTGTCAAACTACATGTAAAGCAGAAAGTGTATTCCTTGGGGAAAGTTTTCAGAGGTGTTTAGGGAACATTGGTGGATGGGTAAATGAAACCACCATATTTTCAGGCTGTTTTCAGGAGAAAAACTGCTTCAAAATTGGCTTAGGGAGTGATCAGGAGGCTTAGCCTGCATGGTATAGTGGTTTGAGTTTTGGACTAAGACTCCAGAAGACTAGGATTAGAATCATAGAATCATAGAGTTAGAAGAGACTACATGGGCCATCTTGTCCAACCCCCTTCTGCCATGCAGGAATACATAATCAAAGCATTCCTGACAGATGGCCATCCAGCCTCTGTTTAAAAACCTCCAAAGAAGAAGACTCCACCACACTCCCAGGCAATGCATTTCACAGCCGAACAGCTCTTACTGTCAGGAAGTTCTTCCTAATGTTTAGGTGGAAGCTCTTTTCCTGTAGTTTGAACCCATTGCTCCATGTCCTAGTCTCTGGAGCAGCAGAAAACAAGCTTGCTCCATCCTCAGTATGACATGCCTTCAAATATTTAAACATGGCTATTGTGTCACCTCTTAACCTTCTCTTCCCCAGGCTAAACAGACCCAGCTCCCTAAGCCGTTCCTCATAGGGCATAGCTTCCAGACCTCCCACCATTTTGGTCGCCCTCCTCTGGACCTCCTCTGGGTTCATATCCTCATTCAGCCATGGAAACCCACTGGGTGACTTTAAGCAAATCACACTATCTCAGCCTCAGAGTAAGAAAAAGGCAAAAAATCATAGAATCATAGAATTGCAGAGTTGGAAGAGACCATGAGGGCCATCCAGTACAACCCCCTGCCATGCAGTAAATCACAATCAAAGCATCCCCGACAGTTCCTCCTCATGTTGAGGTGGAATCTCTGTTCCTGGAGCTTGCACCCATTGCTCCGTGTTCCAATCTCTGGAGCAGCAGAAAACAAGCTTGCTCCATCCTCAACGTGATACCCCTTCAAATACTTAAACAGGGCTATCATATTGCCTCTTAACCGTCTTTTTTCCAGGCTAAACATACTCAGCTCCCTAAGTCTCTCCTCATAAGGCATGGTTTCCAGACCTTTCCCCATTTTAGTCGCCCTCCTCTGGACACGCTCCAATTTGTCAATATCCTTTTTGAACTGTGATGCCCAGAACTGGACACAGTATTCTAAGTGAGGCCTGACCAAGGCAGAATAGAGCAGCACTATTACTTTCCTTGAACTAGACACTACTATTCTATAGATGCAGCCCAAAATCGCATTGGCCTTTTTAGCTGCCGCATCACACTGTTGACTCATGTTCAACTTGTGGTCTACTAGGACTCCTAGATCCCTTTCGCATGTGGTCTCATTCAGCCAGGTCTCCCCCATCCTATATCTATGCATTTCATTTTTTCGCCCTAAGTGCAGTACCTTACATTTCTCCGTATTGAATTTCATTTTGTTAGCTTTGGCCCAGCTCTCCGATCTATCCAGGTCATCTTGAATTTTGATCCTGTCCTGCAGGGTATTAGCTACTCCTCCTAATTTGGTGTCATCTGCAAATTTGGTAAGTATGCCCCTAATTCCCTCATCCAAGTCATTGATAAAGATGCTGAATAGCACTGGGTCCAGGACAGAACCCTGTGGCACACCA
Organism: Gambelia wislizenii; assembly: GCA_030847615.1. Taxonomy (NCBI): domain Eukaryota; kingdom Metazoa; phylum Chordata; class Lepidosauria; order Squamata; family Crotaphytidae; genus Gambelia; species Gambelia wislizenii. The sequence continues at coordinate 492,355,217 of JAUMIR010000001.1, read as the reverse complement.
CTGGTCACATCTTTCCAAGATGAAGAGGAGCCATTGCAAGATGAAGAGGAGCCATTCAAATCCTCTGAACAAACCTTGCCAAGAAAACCCTGTGACAGGTTCACCTTAGGGTCTGTGTAAGTTGCAAGACACACAGCTGCAGGGGGTGGGTGGGGGTTAGAAGGGTCTCTACAGGGACCTCAAGACCCAAAAAAGTGAGGCTTCAGGGTGTATTCACCCATAGGCCTGACTTTCCCCTACTTTGATCTAAAAGTTTTATTTCATTTTGAATATCTGCCATAACACCTCAGAATAAATAAGGGGTGTTGGGGGTGGGTTATGAATAAAGATGTAGGTTGACTTCATTTTATACTTTCCATACAGTTCCTGGATACCTTAAAAAGAGCTCTGTTTGATTCAGAACAAAGGGACCAGAGCATCAAAAGCTTCATTGCCGTCTCCAAGTGACTAAAACACCAATATAAAAATTCAACAGCTGTGCCAGCCGCCTTTTCTTTTATAGCTTCCTCTGACACACACAGAGAGCTGCAGCGTCCCCCACTCTTATGAAAACCAGGCATATATATATATATATATTCCTATGAGCTGCTATTTGGAGCTGATAGCGATATGTTATCAAGGGCGGTTTTAATTTCCTGTACTCAGACTGACTGACGCAGGTATCCCTGGCGACCAGAACTGGAGGAACTCCGCTTGTTTTGTTGTGTTTTGTCCACAGAAGTGTCTGGAGAAGGGTGGGAAAGGCATGAAGAGCATGCTATTCTTCCCTGTCAGGAGGTCAATTAATCTGCTCAGGGTTTTAGTCTGAACTTTAAAGGAGTCAACAGAGGTGCTGGCCCCCATCCCTCCACCAAACATGTCCAGCATCCTGAATAGCTCCTCTAAAGTCTGGATGAAAAGTCAGAGCAAATGCACTCTCCCACTGACATAGAAACCACTGGCAGCTGCTACATTCAAGCGAGTAGGGCTCAGAAGGGCAGCCATGATGAAGTGAGATGCTCCTCATGGCCCCTCCCATAAGCCACTTACAAACTGCCAAGGTCATTCCCCATTCCAGCCATCTTTGGTCTCAGTCCTGAATAGCAAAGCTTGGGAAAGTTACTTTTTGGAGTACAGTTATCCCTTCACATTTGCTGGGGTTTGGTTCCAGGACCCCCCGTGAATACCCAAATCTCATTATATACAATGGCATAGCAAAATGGTGTCCCTTATATAAGATGGCAAAAATCAAGGTTTGCTTTTTGGCTTATTATGTTTTAAGAATATTTTCAAGCCATGAATACTTAAAATCCGTGAATGCCAAATCCGTGAATATGGAGGGACAACTGTATAATTCCTGCCCAAATGTTGTGAAGTATTCTCCCCTTGAGGGCCCAATTGCTGCTGCTGATGGTTTCAGCTCCCTTCCTGCCTCCCTTCCCCATACACATAACACACACACATACACAGCAAAAACCACTTTTTCCTCTCCTCTCTCTGCTTTGGCTGTCTTACAAAGACTATACTTTAGAGCTTGGGTGTCATATTGGCAGAACGGCAGGATACAAATAAAATCAATCAATAAAAATAAATTTTCTGGGCAGAGACCATAACATACTACTGAATTTCTGAACTGTGCCTGGCATGCACTTATCACTAAAGCTCTCTCTGTGCGTGTTCAAATGAGCACCTTCGTACAGGGGGCAATGTGTAACCCTTGAAGCAAAGAATCTTGACTTCAAATCAGTGCTTAGCAGTGCCTGGTCATGTGGAGTCTCATAGGCTCTCTCAGCCTCCGTTATTTCTATATGCAAGTGGGAGAGATGTGAGAATAGCAGACACAGTTAAAACATGGTCAAAAAACAGACACAGTCTGTTGTTTGAGGGCAATGAATCCATACACTGGATTTTACAGGAGCTGTGGGACCTTCCCATGGTGCTGAACCCTATTCCCAAAATAGCCAGCACCATGGATAGCCCTCATGAAGTTCAGCATGGACTTTCTTCTCCCTAAAGCACTGGTGAGCGAAGTGTAACCAGTGGGCCACATGAAACCCTTGGGACTCCTCTAAGTGTGGCCCCTGAAACCCCCAAATGCCCTGGACACAAAAAATTGAGGGTGATTTTGAGGTGATTTTTTGCCCCCAAGTTGCCCAAAATTTGCCCAGAACACAGTAGCTTGCTTCCTTTGACCCTCTAAAGCTCCCCTCAAAACACAAATAGGCAGAAAATTGGCCAAAATCGTTGGGAAAATAGGCTGCACTCCCTGCCCAGTTGTCCACCTGCATTCTACACAATGGGGATACAAGTCACCTGGGTAGAGTAGCACAGCAAAGCTAGGATGGCTCTGTGATCATCTATCATTGGCATCATAAATGGGCACTGAGCTCATCTTTTAGACCAGGGTTGGGCAAAGTATTACAGTTTTTGTAGCCCCTGACACACACCCTAAATAAGCAAACAAAAAGAGTGAACTGCCCCTCATAGAAATCTCCAGAAATGGAGATCTACCTATTAAATAAGTCCCAACACCATTTAACAGTTTTTAAAAGTTTTTCAAAACCAGAAGTATTTTTGTTTTGTTTTTTCATGTTTTGACATTTTTTGTAGTCCTCATGGCCGCCTGGAGGATTCAAGAGTTTAAAAAATTGGCCCCTGAGACTGTGAAAGTTGCTCACCTGTGTTCTAGACATTTTGGCTTAATAGATTTATCACAGGTGGATTCCTCTCCCCCATTTCCTGGTGATTTAATTTTATTTCGTTTTTCCTTCTAAATGCTTGCGTGTAATTTTGCTTATCACACTTCATGCATCTAACGAACTAGGTTCCATGTCTAGTTTAATTTATTGTTACTAGGCCAGAATAAATCTGTACATCTTTGAAGTGATACAAGAACTTGTTAAAACTCCTGTTGAATCCAGCAGGGTGTAAATGCATGGAATTTGGGTGTGATCCACACCTTAATCTTTTATAAAGTCTTGGAGGGATGGAGTCTCTTTTGACCCATAATTCAGAGGCTATGAACTTTTCATGCACAGTGAAAGGTAATAACTGGTGTCAAAGGATGACAAAGAGGTCTGGAACATTGTCCGCTGCAGAAAGAGCAAAATCGCAGCCGACGGAAGTAACACTGAATGGTAACAAGGTTCACGGCAAGAAATAAAGAAAAAGGAAGAAATTAAAAACCCTGAATATGAAAGGATGGGAAAGGCAGACACCAGTGATTCTGAGATTTTGCGTCAGAGGTGAGACAGCCCGTTGCTATGGAAACTATTTGCATAGCTTTAATGTTACTCTGGCAACCTCTGGCAACTTTAAGTCATCTTCTTGACAGTTTGATGGGCAGGTCAATATAAAACACACAAGGCAACTCCTGGAAGGTCTGGCAACAGGACTAGTGCTATAAAATGGAGCCACAAAAAGTTGATTAAGTCACTTCAATGCCGATATTTTAGCTCCAGTACAGCTTCAAAAAGTTTTTTGGGACTCCAGTCCTGAGAAAAATCTCCAACCATCTTGGCCATGTCCATGACAATGTTTGGCTGGGGCATTTTGTAAACTGCAATCCAAAAGAGGAACTTTTTCAAGCTGAAACATCCATCAGAACTGCTCCCCAACCTGGCACTTGTGGTGGTCATGTAGTTTAGCTAAGAAATAAATATTGGATAAGCATTCAAAAATGATGTGAGATTCTAGACATTAATAAACCACTTAAACCAGAAATATTCTTGTTAGGTATGACTGATGTAAAATTAGAGGGGGGAAAATGGCAAAATCTTATATGTTATCTGCTGAAAGAATATTATACGCAGATGTGGAAAAATGAATACATACCACCAACAGAGGACTGGTTGAGAACGTGTGAAATGGCAGAAATGGCCAAACTCTCTTGAATGATGAAAGGAAGATCTTCAGAGAAATTCCAAGAAGACTGGGATAAGCTTTCAAATTATTTAAAGAATTACCGGGGAGAAATAGCTATAATTGGTTTCAAAGATTAAAAGATTAATATTATGAAATAAGATAGAATAATGAGAAAAAATGTTAAAAGTGTGAAAAAAATTAATATTTACATAATGTACATATGGATGGTCAATGGGTGAAACAGAAACAGTAATAGTAGAATTGTTAAATCAAGATGCATTATGAAGATTATTTTTTTATAATACAATAAATACAGGAACTATTAGGTAGTACGTCAAATGAATGGATGGATATGTGTGATGTGTGATTAATCAAATAAGAGAATAATGGATTAGGAAAGGAAGATGAATTGGATGGTAAAGTATGTGAGAGGGTTTCAGTAAGTGGAAAAGAGGGTATGAAGATAGAAAGGGTGGATTTAGGATGTAGATGAAGGAAGGAAGAAATGGAAAGATTATAATGTGAATGAGTATGGTGGTAATATGAAGAGAATGAAGAGTGTCATGGTAAAGAGAGAAAAGTTGTTTTATTCATGTATGTAAATGGAAACTAAGTTAAGAAAACATCGTATTGTGTTTGTATATAACCATTGCTGAACTTGTCAATATATATATATATATAGATAGATAGATAGATAGATATATTTCTAAAAGAGATTAAGCACACTGGATAGATCCTTTAAAATGTAGAATAAAACCAAGAGTGGATTCCCCACTCCACTGACATGGGAGAAATCTGCCATATGGCTTAAGCATGTATGCATCTCACACAACAGAATTTAATGATTACAGAAAGCAAATTTTACTGGAATAGCCATAGCCGGCAAGGCATAAATGTATAATTATACCAAAACCATTTCCACAATTGAACCCAGTCATATTTGAGGGGGAACAAGAGAGGAGCCAGGATCAAAATTAAATAGTATTAAATTAAATGAGTACCCAGCTTGTGGGGGCAATTAGCTAACACACATTGGAAACTGTTTAATGCAGTTTAGATGTGTAAATTGCTATTGCTTAAAAACAATTTGTAAGCTGCCCTGATAGCCTTGTGCCTGAAGAGCAGGGTATAAATAAATAAATATAGCGTTCATAAGAGCTGGTAGAAGTCATTTTTCTCCACGCACTGACAGATAAAATATGGTGAAAACGTGACAGATGGCAGGACATACAGAAAGGCAATAAAAGGCTTTACGGGATAAGTGGTCCAAATTGTAGCCTCTCTGCTTTATTTTCCTGCCAAAAGGGTATTTACAAGAAGAGGGGGAAGAGATGACCAAGCTTGGGCTGTCATCAAAGTCCCTATAATGAGGTCTGGAATCATGTTGGCCACCCCATCTGGATTCAATTGTTTGGAGAACATCTGCTAGTTCCTCTATTAACAGCAGCAGAGGAAAAAGATAATTTAATGCACATTATGGTGTACTGGAAAACTGGAAACAGAAGCATGGAGAAACTGAGCTTTTATTCTGCCATTTTGGGGATTAATCTGAATGCATTTTTTAAAAATGCAATGATATTGGTACAAGACCAGTTGTACAACAGATTAGAGTGGAGCAGAAAACCTTGCAACCTACACACATGCAGTTCACCAAATAGTCCTACATGGTGACCTTTCTGGGGGTTGGCAAATCCTCCACCCAGTGACGACACTAGGGGGCGTGTGAAGGCCGAACTGCACCAGGTGACACCATCAGAGGGAGGGGTGACACCACCCTTAGTAAGGCCACAGCCTCCACCCCCTGTCCACTGTTCTAAATAAACCAAAACAACTAATCTCAGGCAGCTAGCAAAAACAGGCAGTCCAGTTTCAGACTAGCAGAATGCCAGTCATGGGAGAGAGAGGGAGGTGGCACTTAGCTTGAGAGATCACAAGCAGAGCCTGGAAAAAAAATCAATTTTGGACTACAGCTCCCAGAATCCTCTAGCTACCATGGCCATTGGTGATGATGGTTCATTGATTCTGGTAGTGGTAGTCCTAATGTTTAGGTGGAATCTCTTTTCCTGTAGTTTGAGTCCATTGCTCCATGTCCTAGTCTCTGGAGCAGCAGAAAGCAGAATTGTACTATTGAAATACAACTTCCATTTAAAAACCTCCAAGGAAGAAGAGCCCAAAACCTTCCAAAGGAGACTTCCACTGTTGACTGGCTCTTACCGTCAGGAAGCTCTAAGGTTTAATCAAAAGCTCCTTTCTTATCATTTGAACCATTTGGTTCATGTTCTAGAGTAGCAGAAAACAAGCTCACTCCATTTTCTACATGACCTCCCTTCAGATATTTAAAGATGGCTACCATATCGCTTCTTAGTCCTCCTATTTACACGTTAACATTCCTAGCTGTCTCTGCCATTCCTCATAGGATTTGGTTTCCAGAACTTTTATTATCTTGTCCATCTTTCTCTGGACAAGTTCAAGCTTGTCAACATCCTTCTTGAACTGACTTTAACTGGAGCCCTTTCGCACTACACAGCTATAGCACTATGATTCCACTTTAACTGCTATGGCTACATCCTATGAAATCCTGGTTTGTAGTTTCAGGGAAGGCACTAGAGCTCTCTGGCTGAAAATTTTAAATACCCCTCCCTAAAGTGCTAATCCCAGGATTTCCTAGGATGTTGCCATGGCAGCTAAAGTAGAATCATAGTGGTATAACTGTAGTATAACATGGCCCCTGGACACAGCCTTACACTTGGGGGTCTAACAAAAGCAGAATACTTAGATGGAGATAATGTTCTAATTTAAAAATTCTACCATAAAACACAAACTTGTCACACCTTACACAAAAGCTTCCTGCACATTTTTAAAAAATCATAATTAAGTTCATGGAATCTTCAATATAATTTTCATGAATTTATTGGTACTTTTGACTGCATTGATTCAGCTTGCAAAAACAATCTCAGCTTTAATAAAAGATCTAGCTATCTTTTTCTTTTAATTCAAAATGCAAACAGTCTCTGGACTTCCCTGGAAGTTGTACGTCTGGCACATAGCTATGTCTCCGTAGCTGTATTTCATGGTGCTACAGCCCCTAAAAATTAACCTTTTAAGCAATGCACTCACGCCAACACAGCCACTTCCATGTCATTTGAGAGTGGTAAGACCAGGAGAGACACATCTCCAGCTGGATGCACTGCAACAGGCATCAGCGGGGATCTCCAGGGATCAACAGAAGTCCCCATAGATGATGTCCTTGCAATGCACCCAACTACAGAGAAAAAGCTGGGTGCATTTCTGCAGATACCCCTGCTCTCCAATGGCAAGGAAATGGCTTTTTAGGGAAATGCATCACTTAAAAGGTGGTCTTTGGATCACAGAATCACAGAGCTTATCTATACAATACAAAAAAACAACAACCCTGGATTGCTCCGCAATAATGGCAATTTGCAGCAGCTGCTATTTGTCTTAATGGGCTTTTTTGTAGATCACAGGCATGTAAAGTTATCCACATTTGCTGTGCAAACGGGCATGCCTGCAATTCAAGTTGGCAGCCATGAGTGATTTACTCATTTTTTAACTTACCTCAAATTGCCGCCACCAAACATTAAAAAAACCAAAACCATATCCAATGTGCCCTAGAGCAATATTTGGCCTTACCAAAAAAAACAAAAAAAACCCTCTCACTTGCTAAGGCAAAATCCAACATGGTGGGTCCTGGCATTCGCCTTGTTAGCAAGCTCCCCTCCCCCGCCGCCGGCTCATCTGACCAATCATCTGCTCATATTGGGAAAGTTAATCAATTCAGTCGCTTGTCCCAACAAACAGGAATGTACATGCCCCTTGCTGTTTTTCAAAAAAGATGCGAAGGTGTTTTGGGCCCGCCTCCTTTACAATACAGAGAAACAATGCAGAATCCCATTAAGACAGACAGCATTCTTCTTGCATCCCATGAGGAGTATTTTCACTATTTAGATAACCACACAGACTTGGAAGGGACCAAAAAGGCCATCTAGTCCTAGCTCCAGCCATGCAGGAATGCACAACTAGAGCACTCCTAACATTTTGTCTTTTCTTTGTCTTTGTAATTTTCAGTGCATTTTTTAAAATAAAACATTTCTAAAAGATATTGTTGTGTTACTTTGGGGGGTGAAATGCTTGAAAAGGGTGGTTTGCACAACTGAGGTGGTTTTTGAGACAAGCAGCAATAGGTCAATACCTCTCCTAGCAAACAACTGACCTTCATAGAATCATAGAATCATAGAATTGCAGAGTTGGAAGAGACCACGAGGGCCATCCAGTCCACCCCCCTGCCACGCAGGAAATCACAATCAAAGTATCCCCGACAGATGGCCATCCAGCCTCTGTTTAAAGACCTCCAAGGAAGGAGACCCCACCACGCTCTGAGGGAGTGTGTTCCACTGCCGAACAGCTCTTACTGTCAAAAAGTTCCTCCTCATGTTGAGGTGGAATCTCTGTTCCTGGAGCTTGCACCCATTGCTCCGTGTTCCAGTCTCTGGAGCAGCAGAAAACAAGCCTGCTCCATCCTCAGCGTGACATCCCTTCAAATACTTAAACAGGGCTATCATATCGCCTCTTAACTGTCTTTTTTCCAGGCTAAACATACCCAGCTCCCTAAGTCTCTCCTCATAAGGCATGGTTTCCAGACCTTTCACCATTTTAGTTGCCCTTCTCTGGACACGCTCCAATTTGTCAATATCCTTTCTGAATTGTGGTGCCCAGAACTGGACACAGTATTCTAAGTGAGGTCTGACCAAGGCAGAATAGAGTGGCACTATTACTTCCCTTGATCTAGACACTATACTTCTATTGATACAGCCCAAAATCGCATTGGCCTTTTTAGCTGCCGCATCACACTGTTGGCTCATGTTCAACTTGTGGTCTACTAGGACTCCTAGATCCCTTTCGCACGTAGTCTCATTCAGCCAGGTCTCTCCCATCCTATATTTATGCATTTCATTTTTCCGCCCTAAATGCAGTACTTTACATTTCTCCGTATTGAATTTCATTTTGTTAGCTTTGGCCCAGCTCTCCAGTCTAACCAGGTCATTCTGAATTTTGATCCTGTCCTCTAGGGTATTAGCTACTCCTCCCAATTTGGTGTCATCTGCAAATTTGATAAGTATGCCCCTAATTCCCTCATCTAAGTCATTGATAAAGATGTTGAATAGCACTGGGCCCAGGACAGAACCCTGTGGCACCCCACTGGTCACATCTTTCCAAGACGAAGAGGAGCCACTGCTGAGCACCCTTTGGGTTCTGCTGAGCACCCTTGTGGCATATCATTTGGAAACTGCCTTAAACAGTGGGTAATGTTGGACGTGCACTGCTGTGTCTCACTGACAGAGGGTTTAAATTGCTAGAGAAGTAGGAGCCACAGCAAAGGAAAGAAGTATCGAGCCACTGATTAATCTCTACCCTCATTTTCTGACTTCCTCCAAGCTGATCGGTCATAAACAACAGTAAAACCCTATTGTCACCTCATCCACCTCTCAGAGCAGAAAGAAACTATAATTTGTCCTAAAACACACAGGAATAAGTGTGATGACCATCAAAATCCACAATCCACATTGGAGATAACTTTATTAGGCCAATCAGAAGGTGCAAAAAAACTGCTAGCTTTTGCAGCTCTCTGGATTCCTCAACAGGCAAATATTGTTAAAACAATCATGCAGGGGGAACAAAAGTGATGTTGTCAGAAAAGCCAGAATGTCTGCATGTTGTGGTTTGAGATGTTACCAAGAGAGTGCTTTTATGCAGGTAGGAAACCAAGTCCTTGCCCCAAAAAGAAAGAGGGTGAGGAGCAACAGGGGCAAAGGCTGTATCCCTAACCCATGGAATTGCCATTCTCCATTGTAGCTATAAAGTATCTTCCCTTGAAGTTTGTTCTGACCCTGTGCACTGAAAGCAAAATTCCCCTGTTTAGGAAGAAACAGGTTGTCCTGATTCTCTAGCTGGTTACAAAAAGGAAGGTTCTGACTACACATTAGTTAGAACTTCCTGATAGGAAGAGCCACTTAACAGTGGAATAGGCTTTCTTTAAGACTAGTATACTATCCTTTCTTGGGGTTTTTAAAACCGATGTTAGGTAACCAACCTCTCTGAGATGACTCAGCTGTGGATTCCTACAATGGCAGGCAGTTGGGCTCGATCACAGTTGGGATCCTTTCCAACTCTGGTTCTACATTGGCACTCCTGCTCTGAAAAAACAACCTAAAACTGTGTTCACGTGTTCTGCCTCCCCTTTAATGCTCACCTCACCAGAGGGGACATTTTAGTAAACCTAAGTTCTAGAATTCATATAGGAACAGACATACAGTGTAGGCCTCTTAGGACAGTGTCACTTGGAAAGTTGTAAACAATGGCCTAACCTAGTTGTGGGAATTCATTGTCTCAACAAATCTATCGCCATTTGCCATTGGAATACTTTTGGTTTATCTCAGCCAACATGACGTATTCAGACAAAAATTTGATGTCACTGGAATACTGTATCCACCAGAAGTCATGAAGAATATTGACAAGCTGGAACATGCCCATAGGAGGATGAGCAAGATGGTCAAAAGTCTGGAAATGAAGCCCTACCAGGAATGGCAGGTACATTTAGTGTGGTGAAGAGAAGACTGAGAGGTGACATGAAGAGAAGATTGAGAAGTTATATCACCATCTTCAAATACCTGAAAGGATGTCATGTAGAAGATGGGGCAAGCTTGATTTCCAGTGCTCCAGAGAACAGAACATGAAAAATGGATTCCAATTACAAGAAAAGGCATTACAGATCACCCCCTGTATCCACGGGGGATACATTCCCAGACTTACTGCAGATATGTGAAACTATGTACTGTTGAATAGCAAACCACCATAGAATACCATAGAATCATGCTGGAGGACCTAGAAAATGCCTAGAGAGGATGCCTCTCTAGGCATCTGGTGCATCTAAGGTCAACTTCTGGCAGAATCTGACCACAGAGTAGTGCTCGAGGACCTCCCAATGCTTAGAGAGACCACCTCCACTGCAACACCATGGTCCTCCACATGCCTAGAGAGATATTTTCTCCCCAGCTGTAGGTAAGGGAAACTACAGATACCAGACCCACATAAACACAGGGCAACTTGTATATCTAAATATTAGGGAGAACTTCCTAATGGTAAATGCTGTTCACAGTGGAATGGACTGCCTCAGTGGACTGGGGACTTTCAGGGATGGGAATCTTTCAGGAGTGCTTTAGCAGTTTGTTCCTGCATGGTGGAGGGTTGGACTAGATGTCCCTTGTGGTCACTTCCAACTCTATGATTCTAATATATTGGAATTCTACCAAGGTCAGAAAATACTCCAAAATTCACTCAATGTAAGTTTTTTTGTTTTTTTAAAATTCCACATAGATGAGAGTTACCAGGATGGGGTAGTCAAATTTTAGAGCAAGAGTGGGGAAAAGTGGACCTCCAGATGTTGTCAGCCTTCAACTTCCATCGTCCATAGTCCACACAACCAATGATGAGGGACGGTGGTAGATGGAATCTAATAGCACCTGGAGGATCAGATGTTATCTATCTCTGGCACAGAGTATGTCAAGGTGTCAGTGGTTACTATAAGACCTACTGAAGTCTTGGCTTTGAATGTCAGAGGGGAGAGGAATTTGAAGAAAATAAGAATGTCTGGTACGTTTTTCCAGCTTAGCACTATGGGTTTAATTATTATGAATCTTATAGGAGACAACTACGGCAATTACAACAGGCACTCACACCCACACACACCACAAGCAAATAATTTACTTATTTATTTATTTGTTCACATTTGTATCTACTATAGATTATAGACAGGATGACTGTATTTATATAATAGCAAAATAAATAAATAAATAAATAAAATTAGAGCATCCTAAATTCAAAACAGGCACTTCTCAGATGATACCTGTAATGCCAACCCAATGAAGTGAAGTAGGGGAAAACAGAAAGAAAGAGTAAGCAAACCAGTAACTGAAAATAATTTACTAGAGGACAAACTCAGCAACAGAGCACCAGCTTTTCCCGCCTGAAGTTTCCACCTAAAAACCCCTCAAGGACTATTATAATTGATTTATAGCCCTTCCTGGACAATGTCACTTCCACAGAGCATCTCATAAGGGCTTTTAGGAGCATTTTAGGAGCTGTGCTACTAAAGGCTCTTATGGTTCCTGTGTAAGATTACCACAAGCAAAAGGCTGGAATAGGGTGGGAAATAGATATTTGGGTGTTGTTGTTTTTACTATTTTTTCCAGTCTTTTACCTCTCTATGTATGTGGGAGACAGAATTTTAAAAAATAAACACCCCACAACAATTGAATTCCTGCCTTGCAATTCACTACTCCTCCCAATCTTTTACTCAATTTTTTACTCTTTTTTTTACTCCTTTTTCTCTTTTTTATTCTTTTTCCCATGTCATTTACTCAGTCTGTTTTTCCCCAGTCTTTTACTCTGTGTATGTCTGAGACAGAGAATTCTTAAAACACAAAGACACACACAAAACAATTGCAATTCACTACTTTGGTGGGAGGGGGGGCTGGAAGAATTATAATCTAGGGGAGCCAGGGGGATGCAAAAACAGACTTGGAGAGGAGCATGCAACCCTAGGATCCATTTATTTGTCTTTTTGGCACTCTATGGTATCTGCAGAACTTTCCTCCAGCACTACATTTCAAACAAGTTGGTTCTATTCCTGTCAGCTTTCTTCCCTGTCCTGCTTTCACAAAACCGCTATAATAGAAGCAGAGCTCAACATTGCCTTAGAAACATATTAGGTTTTTTTTTCTGGAAGAAAACTTTACCAGCAGATAGTTTCAAGAAAGAATGGGAGAAGAAATGAAAGGCACATGAGATGGGTATTGTAAGTGAAAGAGAAATTGCAAAACAAAAACCCACAGAGAAAGAAAATATTAATAAAACTTGACATCTGTTAAGTGCTTTCAAGTGCTGAAAGAATTTCACATGCCCTCTTTAGATTCACCCTCATATTGAAAATGGGTGCTAGAAAAAGGTGGAAAAGCAGAACTACTGTTGAATTTTAAGAAGACAAAAATAATGACCACAGAGGATTTCTGTTTTTGTGTGCCTTCGAGTCATTTCTGACTTTTGGCGACCCTAAGGTGAACCTATAATGGAGTTTTCAATATTTGTTCTCAGGAGTTTTTGCCTTTGCTTCCTCTGAGGCTGAGAGAGTGTGACTTGCCCAAGGCCACCCAGTGGATTTCTATGGCTGAGCAGGGATCTGAACCCTGTTCTCCAGAATCGTAGTCTAATGTTCAAACCACTACACCATGCTGACTCTCACAGAGGATTTACATGATTTTAAAGTGAGTAATGAAGACATGGAATAAAGATTTCTTACACCTTGGTTCAGCCATTAATTAAAATGGAGACGTTATTCAACAAATCAGACAAAGATTAAGATTTGAAAGGGCAGCTATGAAGGAACAAGATAAGCTCCTCAACTGTAAAGATATATTAGTAGATACCAAAGTCAAAATCATTCCAGGCCATAGGATTTCCAGTTCCTGTGTATATGTGTGAAAGCTGGACAGTGAAGAAAACTGAGAGGAAGAAAATCAATCCATTTGAAAAGCTGTGATAGAGAAGAGTTGAAATGTGGTGCTGGAGGAGAGGACTGCTAAAAAGTCAAATGAACAGGTCTTAGAGCAAATCAAGCCTAAACTATTCCTAGAAGCGAAGATGAGTAAACTGCGGCTGTCGTACTTTGGACATATCATGAGATGACATGACTCATTGGAAAAGACAATAATAGCTGGGGAAAATGGAAGATACTGTAGTAGGAAAAGAGGGAGACTACATTACGGGTGGATAGACTACATCAAATAAGCCATCGACCTAAGTTTGCAAGACTTGAGCAGGGCAGTCAATAACTAAGGCTCTTGGAAGTCTCTCATTCATACAGTTGGCCTAAGCTGAAGTTGACTTGAAGGCAATTAACAACAACAAAGGTTAAGCTAAAGAATGGCTTGCTTGAAACCACCCAAGATGTTATCACACTACAGCTCCCAGAAACCCTGGCCACTGGCAATGCTAACTGAGACTTCTGGGATCTGTAGTTCACCAACACACCCAGGGATGGAAATCACTCCTCTCTAGGGCGGTTCATGAAAGAGGGGAAATTTGAAATGGTACAGCTTAGCTTTATTGCCGTAAAAACTGGTCCAATAGATTACAGTGGGCCCTTGGTATCCACTGGGGTTTGGTTCCAGGACCCCTTGTGGATACCAAAATCCCTGGATGCTCAAGTCCCATTATATACAATGATGTAATGAAATGGTGTCCCTTATATAAAATGGCAAAATAAAGGTTTGCATTTTGGATTTAAAAAAAATATTTTCAAGCCATGGATGGTGGAACCCATGGATGCCAAATCCGTGAATACAGAGGGCCAACTTCTGGGATCTGTAGTTCACCAACACACCCAGGGATGGAAATCACTCCTCTCTAGGGCGGTTCATGAAAGAGGGGAAATTTGAAATGGTACAGCTTAGCTTTATTGCCGTAAAAACTGGTCCAATAGATTACAGTGGGCCCTTGGTATCCACTGGGGTTTGGTTCCAGGACCCCTTGTGGATACCAAAATCCCTGGATGCTCAAGTCCCATTATATACAATGATGTAATGAAATGGTGTCCCTTATATAAAATGGCAAAATAAAGGTTTGCATTTTGGATTTAAAAAAAATATTTTCAAGCCATGGATGGTGGAACCCATGGATGCCAAATCCGTGAATACAGAGGGCCAACTGTACTAAACAAAATTTACAAAGGACTCTTGCAGCATGTTTGAAACTAACCGAAAGAAGTTTGTAGCATAAACTTTTGTTAATCCAGTCTATGTTTTTTAATTTAGTATGACATTATTTTGAAGAATGGTAAAGAATAAAGGAAAGAACAAAGGGAAAATAGTTCATAACAGCATCTAGTACTTGCCAGCTTTTTTTAGTGTGTTTGCAGATGCACTGGCCAGAGAATAAAGGGAAACCTGAACATCGATAACTTTTTATGATGTATCTAGATAATAGGTGGGCTGCATGAAAGCTTAAGACAAAGCACCATTTCATGTGCTACTTTACAGCAGTGGCTCTTAATCTGTTCTTTACCTGGGACCCCCTTTAAATATTTTTTGTTACTGTGGACCTCCAAGACTTAACTCAAGATTTTAAACTGTAATAATCAGCATCATAATATTTGATATAACAACAACAACAACAACAATAATACAATGGCACCATCCATTAAACCTTCTCTGAGAGGCACTGGAGAGGGAGGGAAGACTTTTCGCTTGCTTCTTCCTGCAGATTTGTGGCTGGAGTAGGTTGAACAGCAATGTGCAAGCCAAGCCAGCCAGCCTTTGCCTTGGATCCTGTCATGTGGGCTGAGCAGCCTTCAAGCCTTTGTGGACCTCCTGTAAGGACACTGCGACCCCCTGGGGGTCCACAGACCACAGGTTAAAAACCACTGCCTTATAGCTCCTCTTCAAAGTAAGCCAAGATGTCCCAGGTTTCACCAAGAGCCTGGAAAATTTACTGTATTTGACTACAGCTCCAAGACACTTCCAACTAGCTTGGCAGTTTCTGGGAACTACAGTTCAAATGCAACCTTTCCAAGTGTCATTCTGGCTGGGGGGATTATGTGAGCTGTAGTCTAACAAAGCAACTGTTCCCCAGTTCAGGTCTCACTTTGGCTGCAAGCCCATCAATGGGAACCAAGGCAGGGTCTGAGTTAAAAGTCTACACCCTTTATCCACATCAATAACACCAGCCAACCTTAGAGAGATGTTGTTTAAATGCTAAAAGAGTGCTGTTTATTTATTTGAACCCATGGAACGCACTGCCTGGGAGTGTGGTGGAGTCTCCTTCTTTGGAGGTTTTTAAACAGGCTGGATGGCCATCTGTTGGGAGCGCTTTGGTTGTGTCTTCCTGCATAGCAGAATGGGGTTTGACTGGATGACCCTTGTGGTCTCTTCCAACTCTATGATTCTAGGACATAGCACCAGCCCGGTTTGGGCTGCCCATTTATAAATGAAGGCCTACCTCACAGGACCGTTGTGCATCTGGCAAAGCATTTAACTTCTCCTCATAGGATCATAGAGTTGGAAGATACCCCCAAGGGCTATCCAGTCCAACCCCATTCTGTCATGCAGGAAGACCCAATCAAAGCACTCTCTACAGATGGCCATCCAGTTAACCTCCACAGAAGGAGACTCCACCACACTCCGAGGCAGTGTATTTATTCCACTTCCGAGCAATTCTTACTGTCAGGAAGTTCTTCCTAATGTTGAGGTGGAATCTCTTTTCCTGTAGTTTGAACCCATTGTTCCATGTCACAGTCTCTGGAGCAGCAGAAAACAAGCTTGCTCCATGCTCAATAAGACTTAGACTCATAGAGTCAGAAGAGATTACAAGGGCCATCCAGTCCAACCCCATTCTGCCATGCAGGAATACACAATCAAAGCACCCCTGACAGATGGCCATCCAGCCTCTGTTTCAAAAACCTCCAAAGAAGGAGACTCCACCACATTCCCAGGCAGAGGATTCCACTTCCAAACAGCTCTTACTGTCAGGAGGTTCTTCCTAATGTTGAGGTGGAATCTCTTTTCCTGGAGTTGGGAGCCCGGTGCTCCCTGTCCTAGTCTCTGGAGCTGCATTCGGAGAGAGAGGACCCCAGCCAGGGGAGTCCTGAGTATTGTTTTGTAACAATGTAGTTTTTAAAAATATTTTTAAGTAGTTTTAGTTTATTTTGATGGAGTTTTAAGTACCTGCCATGAATGAGCTAACTGTAAGTAAAGAAGTTTTTTGTACTTTTTAAGCTAACTTTTGAGTCTTGAGTGGTTATTTTGCTAGTTAAGCAACTTGGGAAAAGACAAAGGGTGTTTGGTTATTTACTAAGCTGTGCTTTTCATATGTATGCTAACAATCTAACGCTAAATACAATGCAAATGCAACTAAATGTTGATTTTAATTTGTATTGATTTAATAATGTTTTAAGGGGGGAAGGGATTTTGAGTTGTTTTATATTATGTATTATTTTACTGCTGTAAGCCGCCCCGATTGTTCACAGAGGGGCGGGATATAAATATTTTTTATTATTATTATTATTATTATTATTATTTGTTTTGAACTCTGCTCAATTGGCTGTATTCTCCACTAGCCTGTGAAGTACAGAGTGGAGGTTTAAACAGGGACAACACACCCGGGTATTTTAAACAATATTTTCCAATATTGCTGCCCCCCCTCAGTCTGCCCCCACCTGTGATGGTCTCCTGGTAGCCCTTGGTGAAGAACTGCATGGCGGTGGCCGCCCTCCAGGGGGTCTTGAGCAGCCCCTGCCGCTGGGGGTCCTCGCCCAGGGCGCGCAGGATGGTGGCATAGGCGGCGGCCAGGCCGGGCAAGTGGAGCTCGTTGTCCTCCTCGCTCCGGGTCCGCTCTTCCTTCCAGCTCTCCCGCGGGGGTCGTCGCCCGGCGCTGGACCCCGAGTGGCTGGCAGGCGGCGGCGGCGGCGGTGTTGGCGGCGGAGGGTTGGGCGGCGGCTTCTCGGCGGCGTACCCGTTGCAGCTGCTGCTACTGCTGGCGGCGGCGTTGGCGGCGGCTCGGAGGGGAGCCCGCGGTTTCATCTTCTCCATCGGCCGGGGCGCTGCCAGAGTCCTCGGAAACTCAAGGCCAGTCCTGAGGCGGGGGCCCGCGCAGTGTGTCCGGGCTGACCAGGACCTCCGCCGCCGGGGGTCCCCAAGGAAGGGGCGGCTGCTCTGGGAGGGCGGCGGGGAGCTTGGCGCGCGAGGCTGAGGCGCACTTCGCTCGCTTGGAGACGACGAGGAGGCTCGGCTGGAGCCCCTTGGGGGGTCCCGGGAGCCCGAGGGAGCGCTCGGCCCCTCAGGAAGGAGGGCCTGAGGAGCGGACACCCCACCCGCCCGCCTCCCTCAGCCCCGGAGGAGGAGGAGGAGGAAGGCTCCGGGCAAGAGGCGAGTGCGAGGCGCGCCCGGGCAGCCCAAGAGCCGCCGCCCGAGTCTGAGAGGGAGGCAGAAGCAGCGGAGCAGCCGCCGGGGTCCCGCTCCACTCCCTCCCACCCAGCCTCCTCGGCCAGCTTTTCCCACCCAGCTCGCCGGCTCCCCGTTTTATAGCCCGCCGGGCTCCGGCCGCCGCTCCCCATTGGGCGCCCCTGCCCGCGCGTCACCGGCCGCTCCGGGGGTCAAGCGGGCAGCCAAGCGGCGGGAGGGGCGGAGGGGGCGGGGCCTCCGGGGGGTCCGTCTGTCTGTCCGTCCGTCCGTCTGCGGGAGCCGCTGCCCTCTCCTTGGCCTCAGGGTCGCCCCCGCGCGCGGCCAAAGGGAGGGAGCCCCCCTTGCTTGACCCCTAGCTCGGGCCAGGGAGGAAGGGAGGACTCCGCCCAGGGTCCGGCTTGAGCCGCCTTAACCCCACCCCCCGGCTGGGGATTCTTGGTGGTGGTGGTTGTTGTTGGGTGGGCATCTTCCCGGAGTGCTTTAGTTGAGTATTCCTGCACGGCAGGAGGTTGGACTACATGACCCTTGAGGCCCCTTCCAACTCTAAGCCTCTAGCCAATAGGAATACAGTAGGATCCCCGTATCCGCTGGCAGTGATTCTGGGGGGCCGTGGATACCGAAAACTGTGGATAATAACAAACACCATTGAAAATAACGGGACTTCCTGCTTAAAATACCAAAGGTTGCCTTGGAGGACCTAGAAAATGGCTAGAGCAGACTCGTTTTCTAGGAAGACTCTACAGTAGGTGTGCTGTTTTGTGTCCCGTGGATAATTGAATCAGTGGATAACGAATTCGTGGATACAGGGGTCCTACTGTAATAACAGTTCATTGTTGTTGTTTACCGTCCTCAAGTCGACTTCAGTTTATGGCAAAGTCCAGGCCCCCCTCTCCTCAACAGTCCTGCTCAGGCCTTCCACACTCAGGGCAGCCATGGCATCCTTGGCGTTGTCTCTGTGGTGAAAATACCCCTTACAGCATTTGCTCAGAAGATGAGCTGTCTTAATGGGATCCTGTATTTTCTCATTGTATTGTGAAGGAAGGAGGCCAAAAAGAAGAAAAACTACAGTTTTTTTAAAAAAGCTCCAGTGATATGCGCATTTTCGCTCATTAAGACAAG
The DNA here is from genome assembly GCA_030847615.1 of Gambelia wislizenii. Lineage (NCBI taxonomy): Eukaryota > Metazoa > Chordata > Lepidosauria > Squamata > Crotaphytidae > Gambelia > Gambelia wislizenii. The sequence continues at coordinate 492,336,225 of JAUMIR010000001.1, read as the reverse complement.
TGATTTGACATGAATCACTTCCCCATACAAGGCAAAGTGCAAACCTGATTGGCTGGACAAGCGCAGGGGGCGGGGCTGGCTTACAGGGCAAGTGCCTGCTGCCGCCATGTTAGATTTTCGCCTTAGCGAGTGATCGCTAAGGCGATAAAATGGGGATTTGTGCTATCTTTTTCTCTCTCTTTATTTGGAAAGGTGGAATAGTGCTCATGTGCATCATAGAAATTGGGTTTTTTTTAAAGGTCATCAACGGCTCCGAGGTTGCAGCTGCTGTGACTTGGTATTACTGTGGAGCAATCCATTTTCCCCCCTCGTGTAGACAAGCCTCTTGAATTTATCCATCTGGGATTAGTCTTCCTCTCTTTTTACTGCCTTCCACCTTTACCAAGCATCATTGTCTTTTCTAGTGAGTCATGTCTTCTCATAAAATGGCTGAAGTATGGCAGTCTCAGTTTAGTCATCTTGGCATCTAGGAAGAGTTCAGGCTTCATTAGCTTTAGGACCCATTTATTGGTCTTTTTAGCAGTCCACGGTATCTGCAGAACTCTTCTCCAGCACCATATCTCAAATGAGTTGATTTCCTTCCTATCAGCTTTCTTCACTGTTCAGCTTTCACAACCAGACATAGAAATGAGAAATACAATGGCTCTGTGCTTTCTGCAACCGGACATGTTTATCTCAGATTGGCCTTTTTAGTCATCAGCACGCTTGCAGAAAGCACGGGATGAGTCTTTCCTGAATCTTCGTTTGCGAAGAAAAGCCAGAGAGATTGTAGCTGAATATACAGGATTTCAAGCCCAGACTTTTAAAAATTCCCCACACACACAGAAAAAAAAAAGTTTTGGTGGGAGAATTCATTTATTTATTATTCAATTAATTAATCAATTTATATCCTGACTTTTTCCTGACATAGGTAGGAGAAAATTAAAAAACAAAATACAATGAAGGGCAATTGTGGCTTCCTTTACTGAGTCTATCCATCTGGAATGTGCTCTTTGTCTTTTCCTACTGCCTTCCACCTTGCCAAGCTTTCTTGTCTTTTCTAGTGAGCCATGTCTTCTCATATGGCCAAAGTATGACAGTCTTGGGGCTTGTCTATAGAAGGCTATAAAATGTGGATTGATGTGCACTAGCGCCAATTTGCAGAAGCTTTCATTTGTCTCCATAATTTTCACAGGCATGCGAAGCTATCCACGTCCATTGTTCAAACAGGCATGCCTGTGAATCAAGATGGCAGATACGAGTGAATTACTCACGTTTTTATTCTCATCAGTTGCCACCACCAAACAATTTTTTAAAAAAGCATATCCAAGCTATGGAAGTATGATATTCTGCTTAAATAAATGGGGGGTGGGAGGAGAGAAAAAAGGCCCGGTTTCATTGTCTCAACACAATCTCTGGGACAAGAATCTAGCACGGCAGTTTGGGGCACTTGCCTTGCCAGAAAGCTCCACACCCTGCGCACGTCCAACCAATCAGCTTTCCACTTCTGCCCTTATTCTGGGAATGTGCAGCAAAGCGAATCAATTGTCCCGGCAATGGGCATCTCCTTCAGAGTTTTTTTTTTAAAATATATATATGGGGAAAGTCACAAAGGCTTTTCCCATAGAGTATTTGGTGTTTTTAGCCCTGCTCCTTCTGAATATGGTTGATTGATGCAGGATCCCATTTAGACAAATTGCATTCTCCTCAAATTCTATGAGGAGTATTTTTGCCCTATAGACACCCCTAGGTTTAGTCATCTTGGCTTCTAGGGGCCATTCAGGCTTGATTTGCTCTAGGACTCATTTATTATGAATTCTTAAACCTCCACAGAAAAAAGCAGTTGAGTCCCAGGAGCAGCTAAATAAGCTCTAATGAAGTGGAAAGGCTTTGGTAATTTTTATCTGGTGTTGGCTGCTCAGACTGTTGTTGTTATGTGCCTTCAAGTTAATTCAGACTTATGGAGTGACCCTATCATAGGGTTTTCTTGGCATGTTTTCTTCAGAGGATGTTTGCTATTGCCTTCTTTTAAGCCTGAACAGGGATTTGAACTGGGCTCCCAGATTCCTAGTCCAACATGCAAGCCACTACACCACACTGGCTCATCCACTCAGATTGGTTACCAGATACACGCTTTCCTCCAACATAACACAGAATCTAAAACAGATGGCCATCCAGCTTCTGTTTAAAAACCTCCAAAGAAGGAGACTCAACCACACTCCAAGGCAGTGCATTCCACTGTTGAACAGCTCTTACTGTCTGGAGGTTCTTCCAAATGTTTAGATGGAATCTCTTTTCCTGTAGTTTGAGTCCATTGCTCCATGTCCTAGTCTCTGGAGCAGCAGAAAAGAAGTTTGCTCCATCTGTGTGATACTGCATCCTTTCAAATGGATGCAACAAACTTCTTTCTCCCAGTTAGTCTCAAAGTGGCTACAAGATTCCTTTGCATCTGTAATAGGGTCTTTTTCTTTTCCTATTGCCTTCCACTTTCCCCAGCATTATTGTATACTAGCTATACCCAGTGTAGCATACACCATTCCCCCCCCATGCCCTGCACACACCCACAACGGTACACACGCCGCTCCCCTGCACTGCCCCCGCCCATCTCCACCCGCACTGCCCCCGTGACCCTTGCTGACCGCCCCCCCACTGCACCACCTTGCTACCTGCCCTGTGCCCCGTGCTACCTCTCGCCACTCCCCCCGTGCTCCTCACCACAACCCTTGCTCCTCACCAACCGGCCCACCGCGCCACCTTGCCACCTGCCCTGAGCCCCACGTTGCCTCTCGCCACCCCCCTCCGTGCTCCTTGCCACCAGCACCCCGCAGCACCTTGCCCCTCGCCCTCCTCCAAGCCACTCACTGCCCTCCCCACGCTTCCAACCCCCACTGCACCCCTCGCCATCCCCTGCCATCCTCCCCGCATCCCCCATACACACACACCATGCCACATCCCCCCCCATGCTACTCACACCTCCTTGCCAGTGGCCATGTTTACAAAGGACTTAAAAGTCCACATGTTCCTGCCCCCAGTGTGCTGATTGGCTGCCCAGCCAAGCTTTGGTTGGTCAGTTTCCTAAGCAGCCAATCAGCACACTGGAAACGGCAACATACCCAAAAGAAATATATATATAGATTCCAATAAGTCATGTCATCTCATGATGGTTTAGCTGCCCCATCATACTGTTGACTTAGGTTTCACTTGTGGTCTATTAATATTCTATAATGTTTTTACATACCGCTTTCAAGCCAGGGGATGTTCTATGGGCAGATCTTTATAGTCATCTCTGCTGAAATTCATTTTATCAAGTTTGATCAAGTTCTTCGTCCGCTGGTTGTTGGTCCTGCTTCTGGTAGAAGAGAGTGCCATGGGAAAATGCTCAGTCATTCTTTCATGAAATCCAGGCACAGGACTTATCTAGAAACATTGGCTTCAGTTCAGAGAAAGCTGCTCATACTGGCATGCTGCTGAGATCAGGGAGACAGAAGTTAGTCATTAACTTGTCCCACCGATTTTAATGTGTTTAAGCAGAATTAACTTTCTCTAAGTTTGAATCCCATCATAAGGAAAAGGTGGGATATAATTTCAATGAGTAAATAAATTTCAAGACCAAGGTTTTTAGTGTGTCCCTTGTGTTGTTGGGTTTTTTTGTTTGTTTGTTTGTTTGTTTGTTTGTTGTTTTTGTTTTTGTTTTTGTTTTTGGTTGTCTGGTTCTGCAAGGGAGCCAGCATGGCATAGTGGCTTGAGTGTTGGACTATGACTCTGGAGATCAGAGTTCGAATCCCCACTTGGCCATGAAAACCCACTGGGTGACCTTGGACAAGTCAACACTCTCAGCCTCAGAAAACCCCAGTCTCTGAGTCACCATAAGTCAAAAACAACTTGCAGGCACACAACAACAATTGGCTGTATAAGACACAAAAATTACCCCTAGTTTAGACAAGGGATGGAGGAATCTGCCAATTTCCCTTTCTTGTGTGAGAAGAAAGTAGCATTAACCCTAATTCGGCACGTCCATGGTTGAATCATAGGGACTGAAATCCTGACTTCTAGGAGTATAAAAAAGTCTAAGCCCTTGTCGTGGAAGGATAAATTAATCTGACAGTTTTGGTTTCTCCCATATGGACATTTTATTTTACTCACAAGTTCTTTCCATTCTGAATATGAAGAAATCTGTGGATTTTGGAGAATTCTTATAAAACATTATCTGGCATCCAAGGGCATACACATGCATAAGACATGCTATGTGCATAAGGCCAAAAAAATCACTGATGCACGATAGACATATGCTGCTGATTACATCAGAAGCAGAGTAGCACATGTTCCTCTGTGCCTTGTCCTTGTGTGTGTCTTGCCTTCAAGTCACTTGTGGGTTTATGGCAACTCCATGAATTTCATGAGTTTTCTTAGGCAAGGAATGCTCATGGTTTTGACAATTCCTTGTCTTTGTAGGTTGCAGTTGTGCATTGCAAGATGCACTTGTGCATTATGTATTCCATGTTGCACATTGTATATTGCGTATTACAGTTGTGCATGATATAACCTTGTGCAATACCACCTAGTCATTGACATGTGTTGCCCAATACTGCTATTCTCCATGGTGGTTGCACAGTGCTGGCCTAGTATACCTCTATGTGCAGATATTTGCATTATGCTGATGTTGGACTGCAGCCACCAAATGAAACAAAATTCTCCCCAGTCCCTAATTTAGATGGCTTTGAAGGAGAATGAGACAAATGTATGGCAAATAAGACTAGCAGTTACAACAGCTATATGCTACTTCCAGGTTCAGAGGAAACATGCTTCTGAATGCCATTTGCCAGGGAACATGACAGATTGTTCCCTGTTTGTGGGCTGCCCAGACCCATTTGTGGGATCCAAAACCTGGACTAGGTAGACCTTTGGTTTGATACAGCAGGATTTTTCTTCTGTTGTTGTTGCTATTACTTTATTTATTGAAGCCTTTTTGTATAACAGGTCAGAGTGGCCAACAACCATGGGGATCATAGCTGTTAGCAGTAGAATCTTTGGGAGGTCTTTCTTGTGCCCACATGGCCAAGAAGGGGAGTGGGCTCGGCCTGCATTGATATCCCTCTAGACCAGTGGCTCTTAATCTTTTTTTTACCAGGAACCCCCTTTAATTATCTTTCATTGCTGCAGACCCCCAAGATTTAACTCAAGATTTAAAACCCTAACAATAATAACAATAATACCTCATAATAAAAACAATACAATTACACCATCCATTAAATCTTCTCTCAGAGGCACTGGAGGGAGGGGAAGACTTTTCTCCTGCTTCTTCCTGCAAATTTGTGGTTGGAGCAGATTAAACAGCAATGTGTAAGCCAAGCCAGCCAGCCAGCCTTTGCCTTGACTCCTGTCACGTGGGCTGAGCAGCGTTCAAGCCTTCGCAGATCACTTGTGAGAACATCACAGCCCACTGGGGGTTTGGGAACCACAGTTTAAGAACCACTGCTCTAGACCATCTTAACTGACAGCAGCAGAAATAACATCTGTGACAAAATGTAGGCCTGTGACTCTAACATCATTACTTTTCTTCTGTATGATTTTTAACCTCTTTGCCTGATGTAGAAGACAGTGGAACTTTGAAAGCTTGTGTGATGTATTTTCTGCCAATAAAAGTATTGCTCTTTTGTGGATTTTGTTGCATTTTGCTGCATGACCAACACGACTACCCCCGAATAAGTTTCCTGGGTGCCAGTTACACGACAGAAATTGTCGCGTTGCCTACCGGGACAAAGTGATCACGAATCCGTCCCTCGCTGTTTATACGATTTTTGTCACTGATAAGGATATCCCGTTTGGTCCCATGACTGATATTTACACGTACAAGGTTCCGTTTTTAATTTTAGATTCCGAGATGGTTTATCCCGTGATTTTATTGTTTACACACACTGGATGTCCCGTGATTTTTTTTTTTTTGTCTGTCAATCAAAGATGCGATTACTCATTTTTTCAAAATTTGGCCTACGTGTTTCCGTTCCCTTTTCCCGCCACGGATGCAGCGATTGGCCAAACTTTAAACAAAGAATGACGTCACATGCGCTTATCATGCACCTCATCATTCCTGAATGGCAACATGGAGGTGGCAACTTCGGCAGCTCTGTCTACCGCTGCCCGTTTGCGCTTATCTCTTTTAGCTCTTAAGAGGCGCGTAATCCTCATGCATAGAAGAAGGATGCTCCTTATTTTCCTTCTTCTTCTCCATTCCCAAGCTATGGAAGTAACACTTTGAAGGCCACAGGTCATGTACTTTGCTGCCATCGATTCCCCAGAGGTTTTGAGATTTATTCGCCCAGACTGGAGGAAGCGACGTTGGTGGGTGTACCCGACAATGGATGAGTGGTGGGAGAAATTTGTGATGAACATCTGGTCAGATGAACGTTGGATACTGTACTTCAGGATGCCAAGGTTCCTATTTATGCGCCTTGCCGAGCTACTACGTCCTGAGATAGCAAAGTCGGACACTAACATGAGAAAAGCCATTACTGTGGAGAAGCGATTCGCTGTTGCTGTTTTCCTTCTCGCCCACCGATGCTCGTATGGAGCAGTTTCCCAGTTGTTTGGTATTGGGAGATCTACTGTGTGCAAGATTTTTGTGGAGGTCGTCCTTGCAATGGAGAAGTTACTTCTTAAGCGAACAGTGTTCCTTGGAGACCACAGAAAGGTAAATTTTTTTAATGAGTAATCGTTTAATCGGATTTTCTGTAATACTTTCAAAGTAATTATTAGGGAGTACCCATGTATAATGCTGTACTGTAAGTTCTTGAAGGTTCACCCATAGTGATTATGCACTTGACATGTATACTATGGAAAAACATAAAGGAATTTTTTTCCCCTTAACACTGTTTATTCGAAAAATCCTTATTCCGAATTTTCACCATCTTAACTTCTGTTATTTGTTCTTTCCTTAGGTTATGGATTCCTTTGCAGCAATGGGATATCCTCAAGTGGTTGCTTGCCTGGATGGCTGCCATGTTAATATAATCCCCCCAATACGCCAAGGGGATGAATTTATAAACAGAAAGAATAGGTACAGCGTTCTTCTTCAAGGGACTTGTGACCACCATGGGGTATTTATTGACGCGGAGATCGGTTGGAGCGGGAAGAATCACGATGCCCGAATGTTAAGGAACTCTGGGTTTTTTGAGACTATGGAGGCAGGGATATTTGTACCTGGGAATCCAACTCTGACAATTATGGGGAAACCGGTTGTACCACTTACTCTGGTAGATGGGGCATATCCAATAAGAAATTGGCTGTTGACACCGTATAGGAGGACTACAAATCCCAAACAGAGACTGTACAATAAGTACCATAACAAGATAAGATCAACGGTGGAGAGGAGTTTCGGCCATTTGAAGGTGAGATGGAGAGCATTGAAATATTGTATTGAGGTTGCAGAGGAGAATGTATGTTCTGTAATATGTGCATGCATTATTCTACACAATATATGTGAAACCAAGGGCAGTATACTTGACGATCCTAACCGGCGTGTGCAGAGGTTTGTCCTTGACACGCTTGGAGCCCCAATGGTAAATAATGATGCTAGGGAGAAGGAGCGGGGGGAGGCGGTACGTAACGCTTTAAAAGAATATTTTTGGCAGGAAAATCACAGTGTGGACTGGGAGTAAGTGTATGCATGATTCTCAATTTGCTACATGTAATTGATAACTTCTTGTTATGACCAATAAAGTTAATTCATCATTTTATGTTCCTGCTTTTTCTTTTCATGACAGCATGTTCTTAATACCCTTTTTAAAAGCTGAAAAGGCATTGCCTTTACAGGTTTCTGTTATGGAATATATAGAGCATGCAAGACAGTAGGAGTGGAAATTGTCTCTGAAAAGTAGGCCAAACTTGATACAAATGAATTGGTAGGCAAGCAACCAGAGCTGATACATTGTTGCGGCTTCGGCGGTTGAAGGAATTGGCGGGCTTTTGGAAGGGATTACTCTTTCTGGTAAAGGATCCAGACACTGCCTTATAGCCTCAAAGAGTATCCTCCGCAAATAAACCAATCGATTAGCACAAACTACTTAAATTTTGAACTGTTTTGAAAGCTCAAAACTCTATAGGCTTATGGCAGAAATGTAACGGTCAACGCGGTAAGTTATAAACTCGAGTTTTCGCACCCCGCCACATGGCGTTACGATGGCCGAAGGGGGGAGAGGACGTATCCAGCCGGAACGGCGCATCGCCTACTGGGGCACCAGGGAGACCAACTTGATGTTGGAGTCCCTGGCCCAGCAGGTCGGTGCGCCGGACCGGCTGATGCGGTCCTCAAACCGGAGGAACCGCAACTTCTTTTCAGAGGCAGCGCGGTTCCTCCGGTCGAGGGGCTACTTGCGTACTGGCCTCCAATGCCGCTCGAAATTTAAGACCCTTAAGGGCAAGTTCTTTGCGGCATTGGAGGCCAGTGACGGTAGCCCACCCCCCCGTAGGCGCCCGCCGTTTTATGCCGTCCTGCACGACATGTGGGTCCGCGCAGGGCGGCCAAGCTGGCGCGACAGGCTCCCCAGAGGTAAGCACATCCCTGACATTAATTGCAATAATGGGTATGTGTGTGTATGGGTGTTTGTTCTTGTTATGCTAAAGTAATACCTTCCCGTTCTACGTGTTTATACAGCGGTTCGGATCCAGAGACAGGCCGCTGGGGAGCCTGTATCGGAGTCATCCTCAGGAGAGGAGCAGGCAGGCCCCGCACCTGTTGCACCCCCCCCCCAAGGTAACGTTTGCAGAAATAAAAAACAGCCCTACTAATAATGTAATGTGAATAATGTATAGTACCGTCTATATCTGTGTGATTTTAAGTGCTGCTGCATTGTCTTTAAAGGTCCCCAAGATGTGCAGGAGGCAGCTGCTCAGCTGGCAGGCCTCAATATTATAGCTAGAATTGAGGAGCTAGGTAAATAGTTCTTATTTAGTGAAAATTGAAGCAAATTAGTATTCACATAATTATGTTGCAGCACACTAATACATTACCTTTCTTTAACATTGCAGGGCGCACACTAAGGGATGAGATAAGAGACCTTGGAAGGAGGGTGCAAGTGATCGAGGAAAGGCTTGCACTGTAAATAATGTAAATATTGTAAATTGTTGTACTGTAAATATGGTTGACAAAAAACATGTATTAATGTTTTGATGATGTAAATATTGTAAATATTATCATTGTACATAGCCCTATTCCACTGTAAAGTATTTCAATACCCGCATCCTTGTAAATATGCCCTTCCCTTGATGAACATCCCTTCAAACTGTAAATAATGTATATATATATGTGTGTATGTGTGTGTGTGTGTAAATAGTTTTAAAAAAAGTTTATTGAAAAACATAAATTGTTTATTGTTTGCACAACATAAAACCTGTTTTTTTGTATCTATTACCGTAAACTACACAGTAACACAGAGTTAGAACAATCAAGGAAAATAATTATTTTAAAAATAGTTTCATTTTTGAGGTAGATAACTGCTGTTAAACTTAAAGCTAATTATTAAAACCGTGCATTCCCTCCCACTCAAAACTTTCAGACATATCTTACTGTTTAATAGTGCCCCTACAGTGACAAGGGAATTTTTTTCTTAATCACCCTTGTCGGTCTGAGCGCATTTAAAGTACTAGGAATTTTTTTGTTTGTGGGTGTATCACCCTTTTCTACAACAGAATTTTCCTTGTCAGCATCAGAAACATTGTTAGTGGTGTTATTTCTCCTTTCTACGGCACGTTTCTTTACACTACCAATTGATCTAATATGAGATACCAATTCACCAAAAAGGTCATTCTGCCGTTGAATTTCTTTTAACATCCTCTCTGATTCATCAACAGAATGCTCATAAAATTTTTGTAGGTAACCATGCAAAGACTGTGTTTGCTCTTTGGAAACTTTTTCTATCCGGGAAGCAAACAAATCTGCCACAGATCTTGTATTCGCCATCATCTGTTCAACATCTGAAGAACGTTTTTTTCTCCGAAATAATGCCAACCTCTCAGCGGGGGATAAAGTGGCAGTCGGGTTACTCAAGTCCGCTGCTGTAGGAAAACATAAAAAATAAAGTCTTTTTTTTTTTTTTTTGGCCACAGCAGTGGAAGGTGTACGTAATTCCCAGCCCAATACTGCTTGGACGCGTACCGTTTCTTGCAGGTGTTGTTGACCACACAGTGTCAATTTCCTCCACATCAACAGTAGTGTTTTCCTGCGTTTCATTTACCACCCCGTTTTCCTCTCCCTCCTCAGTTAGGGTTAGAGTCACAGTTGCATCTTCAGAGTTCTGGGTGGGAGATATTTCTGGTTTAAAAGTAGAACACAGAAAAAACAACTGCGTTATTCCTATGAATACAGTTATGCTGTGTAGATAACATGTAGCTGTGGGTATGCCACAGTGTAAGAGGGGGACAGATAGATTACAGCCTTCTTTATGTCAAGTACTGGAGGCGCCATTGCAAACGTGCCAAGGTGCACGCATCCCTTTTTAGTCCCAGGGCACAGAAACAAAAGAGCGCCATTTGGCTTTTATAGTCCTCATTAGCATAACACAAAGTTGTAACCACAAGACAGCACACCCGAAATTCAATGTTCTATACATGGAGAAATAAGGCTACGTTTGCTAACATAAAAATATGTACAGGTACTGTTAATCAAAGTAGCAAGAAACATTAAACAAGTATTTGTTAGAAGATGTTTAATCGAACAATTAAGCAGCCGTGTTTGCACATTTATTCCCAAACCTCACCAATCAGTTTTACATTGACAAACCAGCACTGAAATACTCGGGCTGCATATTAGAGGCCCAAAAAGGGGATACCAGCATCAGGTTTGCATTGCCCAGTTTGAAAAAAATATTAATTGCACAGATATGAAATTCGCGTAATAGATTAATCGATTTGTCACATGCATTGTACATAGAGAAAAAAAAACTCACCCAGGGGTTGCGAAAACAGTTCCTCAGAGAAACCCTGTAGCATCTCTTGGGAGGATGGAGGGAATCCCTCTTCTTCAGAGATGATGGGGGCATGATGTGGAACTGCTGACCCTCGCGGAACCCGCACAATGTCGGTGGTGCTTCCTAGCCGCTTCGGGTGGTAGTTGGCATCCCCGCCAAGAATAGCATGCAGTTCTTTATAAAAGGGCATTGAAGCCGCGTTGCTTCCACTTTTTGAATTGTGGTCAGTTACCTGGCGGTAATTTTTATGCATCAGTTTCATCTTCGTGCGGCACTCTTCTGCGGTACGGTCATGCCCTTTCTTTTTCATTTCCTCAGCAATCTTTTCAAACAAATCAATATTTCTGTGTGATCCCCTCAGCTGCTCCTGCACCTTTTCTTCGCCCCATATAGCCAAAAGATCAACTGTTTGTAGGACCACGAGATCCCACGGCCACCTTTTCTGGGACGAGGTGCGCTTTCGCCGTCCATTGCCGCAACTGCTAACAGGTAAACGTGCAGCAGCAAAATGGAGAAGCATCAACTTGAAATTTTAGCGATGGCCAAAAAGGGGGCAGGTACACCACCTACTAACTGGTCAGAGCCCGCCCACGGGTAGGGCAATTTCCGGGCATCTCCTGTACCCAGGATAAATTGTCACTGGCTGTTTACATATTCGATTTTCCGCTTCCCCCCGAGCTTTTTTTAAAATTCGGCACAACCCGCGGGATTGAAAGTCCCGCAGGCTGAGCGACAAAAGGTGGCCCCCCTTCCGAAAATCACGTGTCCGACCCGATGTACGTGTAAACTGCCGGGGATCGACACGAATTCTTCCCAGGACATTTTCATCGTGTAAACAGCCCCCTGGATTTGAAGGCAGCGAGTTTTGCTACAACAGGGGAAACTTTAACAAGAGGGAGTAATGGACTGGGATTTAATTCTTTTGGGTTTTTACCTCCAACAGAGGTAAAACTCTTTCATTTGGACTACAATTGGCAAGCTTTACCTATACAGCACCTAAAAGGTTTTCCAGATGTAACAGTATAGGGACTTTTGGAGAAATTCAATGTTTTCTGCTTTAAAAAGGGGCCGTTCGCTTTTCACGGGACAGGGGAAGCCTGGGTCTCAAAGGACGTTACTTTTCTGCTGCTAATGGAGTTGACACTGCAATCTGGGAATAATCAGCAGTAGCAGAACACTTTATATACCAACCTGGACACAAAATGTTATTTAAAAACACTGAAATTCTGGACCAGGCCAACAACTATCATGTCAGAATGCACAGAGAAGCTATTGAAATCCACAAACACCTGGACAACTTCAACAGGAAAGAAGAAACCCTTAAAGTAAACAAAGTTTGCCTACCAGTCCTGAAAAACAGCAAAATCAAAACTCAGCACATGCAAATGAACTCCACCCAGGGACAGCGGGATTTCCAGCAGACAATGGACCATTAGCCAACCATTAGCCAAACAAACACTAATCCTCCTTGCATATCCTCCCACCCTAGGAACTAGCCATTGAAATACACAAATTTATATATCCTCCCCAACAGGAGTTCACAGTATATAAACGCCACACACACTCCTATCCAACCATTCTCTGAAGATGCCAGCCACAGATGCAGGCGAAACATCAGAAGTAAACTCTTCCAGAACATGGCCTCACAGCCTGGAAAAAAACTATGAAAAACCTATGGAGTTGCAATTGTATTACCTGTCTTTGATTACCCTTTGTCTCTGGTATTTCATTTACAATATGGCCATAAGTCAAAATTGACTTGATCAGTGTTAGTCAGAGACTCCTATGTCAGTGAAAAAGTGAATCCACTCCAGGTTTTAGAGAAGTTTAGAAGAACTCTCCAAAGTGCTGAACCCAGTTTGGGGATACAGTCTAGCACCTTAGATAAATTTTTTAAAGCCTGGATTAAACCCTGATCTGGATTCATTGCCCCACCCCACCCCACCCCGACACAGGAGTCATCAGCTGTCACTGGAGTCAATGGCATGTAACAACACTTCCGCCTAGTTTCTTCTATATATATTAGAATATCAATAGGAGTATAGTATCTAGATCAAGGGAAGTCATAGTGCCACTCTATTCTGGTTTGGTCAGACCTCACCTGGAATACTGTGTCCAGTTCTGGGCACCACAAATTCAAGAAAGATATTGAGAAGCTGGAACATGTCCAGAGGAGGGCGACCAAAATGGTGGGAGGTCTGGAAGCCATTATGCCCTATGAGGAGCGGCTTAGGGACCTGGATATGTTTAGCCTGAAAAAGAGAACATTAAGAGGTGACATGATAGTCGTGTTTAAATATTTGAAGGGATGTTGTATTGAGGATGGAGCAAGCTTGTTTTCTGCTGCTCCAGAGACTAGCAATGGACTCAAACTACAGGAAAAGATATTCCATCTAAACATTAGGAAGAACTTCCTGTCGATAAAAGCTGTTTGGTAGTGGGATGCACTACCACAGAGAGTGGTGGAGTCTGCTTCTTTGGAGGTTTTTAAAGAGAGGCTGGCTCTGTCAAGTGTGCTTTGATTGTGTGTTCCTGCATGGCAAGGGGTTGGACTGGATGGCCCTTGTGGTCTTTTCCAACTCTTATGATTCTATGATATTATTAGTCCTGAATATTCTAATAGAAACCCCTTATTTCATTATCTACCTCTTCTGTGAATTTCCTCTTAGAAGCGCCATAGTTTTTTTTTTACTCCTGTAAGCTTTGGCAATGCAACTGAGCATTAAATCCTGTTTCAAATGAACAGCTCTTTTGCCTTTCAGCTCCACTGCCAGTTCTACTGTACACAACATGGAGGGGAGGAAATTGTAAGCTGGGTTGACAATGCCAGACAAGGGAAATATGTCATGAATACACCCATTAGTGACTCATTTCCTCTCCGCCCCTTGGACACTAATGTCATTAACACACACCCACAAAAAAGAAAATAGCCACAACTGGGCAGCTCAGCATTCAGAGAAAAGAGCCTGCAGCTCTGTAAACTTATAGAAACCTGGCTGAGACAAATGGGGCTACAGTGAGATTAGATACTCACAGTGGGTTGCAGTAGCCTACCCTCTCCAAACTATTTTGCCAATCTGAGACAGGAAATTCCTGTGCCTGTCTCCCTGGGTTGAGATACCATACAAATTAGTTAAAGACGCAAAGCTCAGAAAAGTTACTATTTTGGATTAAAATTCTAAGAATCCCCATGTCAGTTTAGCTACTAGCCATGTTAGGAAGAGGATTTGGGAAGTTGTACTAACAGTTTGAGAGCCACCTGATGTAGTGGTTTGAGCGCTAGACTAGGATACTGGGAGACCAGGTTTTGAATCCCCATTCAGCCATAGAAACCCACTGGATAATCTTAGGCAACTCACACTCTCTCAGCCTCAAAGGAAGGCAAAGACAAACCTCCTCTTAAATTCTGCCAAGAAAACCCCATGATAGGTTTGCCTTAGGGTCACCAGAAGTCAGAAATGACATGAAGGCACACAACAACAACTATTTGTTTCCAGAATACCCCAAATCAAGTGCCAAAGGCAACAGCCTCACTCTGCCTAATGGTAGGGCTAGGCTAGTCCATGGTTATGGATTCTCTGGAGCAAAGACAGACATTGCCTTCCTTGAGGAATATTCAGACAGACAGTTACTCCCACATCTGCAGCCTGAAGTGGTACCATCTAGGGTAGGGCAGGGAGCCTGTAGCCCTTCAAGTGTTGCTGGTAATGGCTCTACTTGTACAGTATAATCTGCTTTTAATGCGTTACATAACCAATGATTTTATTGCAGGATTCTCTCTGGGAACTCACAGCAAAGGGAACTTCTTCAAAGGCAAATAACTGCTGCATGTACCTTACATAACGTAGCACCTTGTGCAATTGTATACATATTGCAAAGACTTGCAGATGTTACTTTTTGGACTACAAATCCTCAAACCTCAAATGGTGGGAATTACATTTTTTAAAAGTAACTTCCAGGCACTAATACATTGTTTGCATTCTGTACATCATCACTTAAATCTTAATTCATCCAGGTGAGTCCAAAATAGGGATCTTTGTGTTCCTCATTTTTGCAAGCAGGAATTAAAAATTTGTACAGTCTTTGAGCACTATTCCATTTCAGGCATTCAGAAATACCTGGGGGGTGTGTTTTTTTTTTTTTTTACTTTGCACAGGTAGATGTATTTTGCACAGAGGAAAAAAAAACCTTCCTAAGTAACTACAAAAAGCAAAGAACCTTGTGGCTGCCATTATTGCGCTCATTGAGAAAAAATTTCTTGGGAAGAAAACGAATAAAAACTTATATTGGCTGAGATCATACCATGCCACCCAACACTTCACAGATGAAAAACAAACACGTGTGTCCAACCAACCTCAGAGTGTGGTCAAAATGGCAAAAGTTGTTAACGAGGAAGGACACACAAGCTAGAAGAGGCTGCAGCAGTTTTCTTTTGCCTGAGCCTACAGGGAAGGGCAAGATTCCATTCCACCCCACCCTACCCCTCTCCCCTGATGAGTTTAATGGAGTTTAACAACTTTTGTACTTTGAACTAACCCCCAAATTGGAAGAATGGGCATTCAAGTTATTTGAACTGTATGAGATGGATAGGCTATCAATAATCCTAGACGAAAATAAAATGTTGAAAGACTTGAAGGCACACAAAAGACTGTGAAGTTTGGAAGATATTGTTACCCCTATGGAAAGAAATAGGGGGAGAAAAGGCAGTGTTAAGTATAGAACAACAAATTACAGAGACATTCAAAAGAAAGCAAACAAAGACTATTTAAAGAAATGAAGAGAAGGGAAGAGAAGAAGTATGAAACAACACACTTGAAAAAGAAAAAGAAAAAGAAAAAGAAGAAAAGGAAGTCAATTTTTTTCATCTGACCAGATAGATGTGTAGATATATATGTATTGGTTTGTAATTTTTGTTTGTATGCTTGTATGCTTGTAGGTTTAATTATGTTGTAATGTCAATGTATATGTTTATGTAATACATGTATTGTATGCTTAAAAAAACCCTTCGATCAAAAAAAGAACACAGTTAGAGCAAACTCTGGTAGTGGTTCCAATCTTCATGAATTAACATTTGGAATTAATTACCAACCAGCTCTTCAGGTGTGCAAGACCTTGTAAAAGGAACCAGCCACACACCTGTTCTAATTTAGCCGCCAACTCCAGAATCCACTGCGCAATGGTATTATATCTGTAACACTTCACACCAAATGCCATCCGATAATATTATGTGAAGTCACAACACAAGGTAGTCAAGAGCAAACTTCAAAGTGCCAGCCCCACTTCAGGGTTCAGCCTGGCCACCTCTTTACCCTCTGTTCCTTCCACCTCAATTCCTATGGTTCGCTTAGTTCCTTCTTTATGAACCAGGGATTTATCTTTTTGCTTAAATGTCTGGTTTGTGTGTTATGGTAGCCTGCCTTTTCTTATCTATTAGTTTGAAGGAATGGACCAGAGTCTGTAGTTGAACAAACAACATAGGGGAACAATATCCTTTTAAAACTTTTCATTCTCCGGCTGCCTCTAATGGTGCATATCCCACCCTTCAGTTCTTTACTGATCACATGCAAAAACTATCCTTTAATCCAGGATTAGGAGCCAGCGTGGCATAGTGGTTTGAGTGTTGGACTATGGCTCTGGAGACCAAGCTAACACTCTGGGACCTCAAATTTTACTACAGGTTAGAATTCCTGCTCGGCCATGAAAACTCACTGGTTGACCTTGGGCAAGTCACACACTCTCAGCCTCAGAAACATCATAAGCCAGAAATGACTTGAAGGCACACAAAAGCAAAAACAAATCCAAGATTTTTCATGAAGGAAAATGCACATACAGTTTACACTGGATTACAACTTCCATCATCTGTTACCATTGGCTACATGGGCTAAACGTGGCTGGATTGCAATGACATCCAGAGACCTAGAGGTTACCCAGCTTTGTCCAAGGAAAATGTGCTTTGCTTTGCTGGGAAGCCTCCAAACTGGCTGTTTTGAGAGCACAGTTTGGAAAAGTCACTTGGGGTGGGGGAATGAAAACTCCCCCAGAATTCCTCCAATTTGGTCAATGGCCTGGGTGAGGAACTCCAGCACAGTAATTTTTCTGAGGTGTCAAAAAAACCATAAAGGAAATAATGGAAGACTTGGAACCATAGAAGGCTGTTTCCAGCTCTGTCTTGTCCATTTCCCACTGCATTTCTACAATGATGTATTTAGAGTGAAATAGCTGACAGATGACTTGGAGGCACACATACTCAGTACATTATGGCAGCAGACCAGAGACTTACCTATGAAGTTTTTGTTTTTGGAATTAAGGGCAGCCATTGGGGTGGGAAGAGAGGTTTTAGTGGAAATTCAGTTTGGTGCTTACGTTGTGCCTATTTACCCCATAAAGCAAACAAAACTGGAGGGTGGTGGCATTTGCCTGAAAACCACCTCTGACAAAACAGACGTAAAAAAGGAGAAGAGGTAGGAGAAGGAATCTAGCAGCAGTTTTAAGACTGATTTATTTCAGATGAAGCAGATTTAAATCCATGAAAGCTCATGCTGAAATAAACAGTCTTAAAAGATGCTTCTAGATTCCTGTCTCCCTTTCCTTTTTTGTTGTAACAGACTAATATAGCTATTTATTTGGAAACGTAAACATAGAAACTGTCTGTGATAAGGGGGGATCCAAGTTCACTGCTTGTCTCAACACCACTGAGACAAGCATTATTACTACTTTCAATCCTTCCTTCTCAAACTGACCTTGCAGACAGAACTCTTACATCTGAATTATTGATCAGGAAACTTTGGTATTAATTCATCAGCTTCTTTGGCACCACTGGGATATAAGTTGCAGTCTACTTGCAAAGTTCAGAAATTTACATATGTGACATATGGTGTTGAGATCATGAAGGTTCAGGAAAGTGGCATAATTTGTCTCGGGGACTGGTTGATACCATCCAGGGTAATCTCCACTGAGAGGGGTGTTGGGGGCCCACCCTGTTGTACCACATCTGTTTTCTGTTTAACTTCTCTCATGTGATAAAGTGCCTTTGCTTAACCTGAGCAGCATGTGTTTCTTGCAAATAACAATCATGAGAGTTCTAGTCAAGGGGATGGCTACAAAGACCATTTTGGAAATGATGGTACAAGCCTTCATTTCTTCAGGAGAGGAAAAACTGTATACAGTAGGACCTCCATATCCACTGATTCATTATCCACTGATTCAATTATCCATGGGACACAAAACAGCATACCTACTATAGAGTCTTCCTAGAAAATGTGTCCTCTCTAGCTATTTTCTAGGTCCTCCAAGGCAACTCTATGGTATTTTAAACCAGAAGTCCCATTATTCTCAATGGCGTTTGCTATCATCCATGGTTTTCAGTATCTACAGGGCCCCCCAGAACCAATCTCCAGCAGATAAGGGAGTCCTACTGTAAATGCATTTTTATTTTTATTTAACAAAATCAACAGGTCTGCAGGAAATTTACGGGGAGCAAATGACAAACATATACACACAAGAAATTAACAAAATTCTGCAACTGGCTTCCACAGAGAATTTTCCAGTTTGTTTTTTTTGGAAGGCAGCAAAGCCAGCTGATATGTAGTGCTAGTCTACAGTACTTTCCGGTAGCTTGTTCCATTTTCTTGGGTCAACAGAGACACTTCTAAGCTTTTAAATGAATACAAGTTAGTGTTTAGAGAGAGTATACATTTTACTTTCATCCTGCCCTTTCCCCATTTGGGGTTTTACTAATCAATTTCATATCCTTTCTCAACATCTTTTTTTCAAGTTAAAAATCCCAATTTTTAAGCTTTTCTGTTTGATAATTTCCCCCTAAAATTTTTGGGCCACACCAGTTGTTTCCTCTATTTTAAATCAGTTTTCCCTCTCACAGATTTCTTCAGATACATGTGCTTCAGTGATCAGACTTAAAAAATTAGCCTGTGTTTGCCTTCCAATGATCAATCACTAAACAAAGCATGCTAAATGCAAGATACACAGGTGAGGAAAAACACATGCTATGACAGACATCTTTCACCACTTGAAGAAGCATCTAAAATGTACTGAATGTATAGTTGTGATTCCCTGTTGCAACCTTCACTTGTCCTTTTCTTGTGCTTTTTCCAAGTCTACTAATACCATAATACTGTGTATGTCTACTTCAACTCAACCCTATTGATTTCAGGGAAGTACATGGCTATCTAACCCTCCTTCTCAGCCTCACTAATGGCTGTAAAGAATGTGGTACACCTATAACTGCTAAAGACATTATTAATGTGTCCCTTCCTTATATTCTCCTTGTTAACCATAATATATAGTCATGAAATCCACTATATACATTTAAACTTTTAAAGGGAGTTTGATTGCTTTTATGGGTTTGGCTTTTGCCCTTGAATTAATATTGACAGGGGTGGTTTGTTGCTGTTGTTTTTATATTTATTGTTGGTACCTTGATACTTTAGCAGTGTGTGTGTGCCTTCAAGTTGCTTGTTTCATAGCATTGTCTTAGGCAAGGAATACTCAGAGGTGGTATGCCAATGCCTTTCTATGAAATACAGTCGTCCCTTCACATTCGTGGGGGTTAGGTTCCACGGACCCCCGAGAATGTGAAAAATCTGCAAATATTGATTCCCCCCCCTCCCCTGCCAAAGTGACCACGGGGCCTCCGGAGGCCCCATAGTCACTTTCTCCCGCCTCCCCACTCCCTTCCTAGGCCTTCCCAGGGCCTCTGGAGACCCTCCCAAGGCACCATGGATGCCGCCCCAGCCCTCCCCCCTTCCGCCGAAGGCCTTCGCGGGGCCTAGCAGGGACCCACGGAGGCCTCCCCGGTCCTCCCCAAGGCCCCGCGGAGGCGTCTCCGGCCACCCCCTCCCTCCCAAGGCCTTCGCAGGGCTTTGCAGGGCCCCGCGGAGGACTCCTCGGCCACCCTCTCCCTCCCAAGGCCTTCACAGGGCCTCGCAAGGCCTCGCGGAGGCCTCTCCAGCCACCCCCTCCCTCCCAAGGCCTTCGCGGGGCCTCCGGAGGGTCTCCGAAGCCCTGTGGAGACCTCCCCAGCCCTCCCCCTCCCCCCAGGGCCTTCACGGGGCCTCTGGAGGTCCCGTGTTGCGGTTTTGGGAGGGTGGGGGGCCCTCCCAAAACCACAAATAATCAAAACCGCGAATGTCGAGTTTGCGAATGTGGAGGGGCAACTGTACAGGCAAGTAGATATATGAAACAAATTAAATAACATTTATTGGAACTTCTAAAAAATTACTACATATACAGCTTGTTCTTCCAAGATTGCTTCTATGTTTGCTTCAGTAAAAGAGCAGCATACATTATCCCCAGGCCGATTCACTAAAGCTTTTGTTTATTAAGACTAGTCCAAATATGATGTAGAATACTTGTAGAGGGAAAAGAGGTAATACAGCTTGACACAAGTTCCCGAATCCTTTGCTTCCAACTTTTTTTTTCAGAGGGGAGAATGCATTAGCTTGCCTTAGCATTTCTTCATTGATCTGTAGCGAGGATGGTACAGTATGTTGTAACAGATAAAGGTTTGAGCCTAGGCTCCAAGCAAAGGCTGCTTGGGGTCAAATTCTATTTAATCTTGTGTAATCAATAAACAGAATGAGTCCATTCCCCCAATGTCAAAACTTTTCCAAAGCTCAATACCAAGCTTGCCTTACCAAAAAAAAGGGGGAAGGAGCTTTTCTTACACAAAAGCTCATTGAGCTTTTTTTTTCTCCTATACTAGCATTCAGTCCTTGGAAAAGTAACTTTTTGGACTGGGGGATCCTGAGCATTGTAGTTCAAATAGTAATGTTTCCAAGGCTTTGGCTGGATTTTGTGAGCACTGGTAAGAAGGAACTTCTTTTTCACAATGAGCTGGAAGCAGAATTAAAAGAAAGCTTTGCACAGCACTCAAAATACTTTGTTAACCAGCCATGTCCTTCCACATAGACAAGTGCCTTTAATCCCTTTCTAAAGTCGATTAAAGCCTCTTCCCAATCATTTTGAAAGAAATTGTCTCAGTGTAACTTTCCATTCTTGCAGGTGGATGGAGGAGCATTAATGACTGATTTCTTCTCCCTCTCTCTTAACAGCGACAGTACAAGCATCCCCCAGTTAACAATGCAGATATCTTCCTGGACGATAGTTCTGAAACAGAAAATATAGTATCCGGGGCAGAAATAACTCAAACTACATTGTAACATTGTGAGGATTTATAGTTACACTGTTTACTATAAAATTTTTGAAATGTATGACTATAGGATGAGAAATTCTTTCATCTATTACATCAGTGCAAAAGAGCTGTGTTACTTTGGGGTCAGATTACATCATACACCTTTTCCTTGGTTCTCTGGGATGACAAAATCCATAAATAAGAATCCATTGGTAGACATACCAGTAGTTCCTTTCTTTTATCAATTAATGGTTCACTTATATAGAGTGCATATTGCAACACCAGAAATTTCTGAGGATTGGTATGTGTATATTTATATATGTAATAGAAACTGTGACATTTTTATGAAAAAGAGCTGTTTTAAGAGCTGCACATGTGTTGTATTAGACAATTAGACAATAGAGTAAATAAATTTCTGTTTGTTTTTAGAATAGTCCCCAAAGAAGGCTGATGGGTGTTAAGGCTGAAATGCAATGGGCTTTTTAAGAAATAAAAGTTTGTGACATGGAGCTTTGTCTCCTTTTATTCCTCCAGTCTGATTACGTGCTTTCCAGTTCTTTGTTTTGGTCCATCCCTCTGGGAACAGAAAAAGGCACTAGGGCAACTTAACATTAATTCCCTGTCCATTGCCACCTCATCCCCCTGCCTCTACTGGAAGCAATAAAACACAATGAGACCAACTAAAAATATATATATACAGAATTAGTTACAGGAACATTACAAGCCTCATAGCAACTTGCTGTCTGTATTGGACTGACAAAGCTATAACTGCATTTTATTGCAAAGCATCTCTTTTTTTTTAATGCCACCAGTTAGGGCTGAAAAACTCACAGATAAGACTGGAAAGTAACAGATCAACGTTGTGAAGAAGAGTGAAGATGATGGCAAATTCCAGACAAAAGGACAAGTGTGGAAAGAAATCCATTGACTGTGCAATGGAAAGTACAGATGGCGTTACTTCTAGATCTGCACCTCTGAAACCTGATGGAAGATGAACCCTGATTTGCATATAGCGCCTGGCTAAAGATAGGTCTGATTACTAAATGGAACCTCTATGTTCAAGCAACAACATAACTTAGATTATCAGGTGTTGATAGTGAGCATATACAGATGGTCATCCATCATGTCTGGCTTGTGACCCTCCCAAAAGCGTGTTGATAGCTACTGCTGAAGACAGCACTAGAAGTCAAAATCTTATGGAATCTTAAGTTTGAATGGACCACGAAGGTCATCTAGTCGAATACTCTGCCATGCAGGATTACACAACTACAGCACTTCTAAAATGGCCATCCAACCTCTGTTTAAAAGACCTCCAAAGAAGAAGAGGCCACTACATTCCAAGGAAGTTTATCCCATAGTTTGAACAGCTCTTACCATCAAGAAATTCTTCCTAATGTTTGAATCATAGAATCATCTCTTTTCTTGCAATTTTAATCTATTGTTTCATGTTCCAGTCCAAAATTCTAGATCAGCTACTTAGTTAAGTATACTTGATTCTGGGATCAATAGTGCCATTGATATAAGTATACTTAACTAAGTAATGTCTCCTGGCCCCCAACTCCCAGTTCTGACTTACCGGGAAGCAGTTGCTGCAAGCAACAGGAGTCTGTTCTCCTGTTGATTGGGGCACAGCAGACTGGCATTTCCAAGTCCTCCTGTGAGCAACCCCTAGTGTGACAAGTCAGAAGCAGGATCCCTGTTGCGATTCTCCCTTGCACCAGTTTGCTCACAGGATGATGGTGAGAACATCAGTCTGCTGCATCCAACATGAGAATAGATGCCTGTTGCTTGCGTGGCTGCTGCCCTGTAAATCAGGGCTGGGAGGCTTTTACAATCCCTAGGTATTCCCTTCACTGTTGAATATGTAGGGATTATGAATAGGAATCAGTTATGAATGTGTAACTCTAGATTATGCATTTGTAACTATGACAGTGAATTCCAGCCCTAGTCTCTGAAGCAGCAGAAAACAAGCTTGCTCCATCAGCTACATGACATCCCTTCAGATATTTAAAGATGACTAACATCTGGCACAAAGATTTTGGTCTCTAATACATTGGACGTTAGAAGATATTTTGAAAATCAAATTCTAGAAGAGACCTGAATTCTATCTACTAGGGGTGATGGATGAACAACTAGAAAGAGGAAACGGCAGAACGCTACAATATATGATAACAGTTGTTAGACTTCTGTACGTGAAGAGATGGAAAGAGAAAAACATACCAACTATAAAATAGTTGACTAAGACATATAGAATCATAGAATCATAGAATTGCAGAGTTGGAAGAGACCACGAGGGCCATCCAGTCCAACCCCCCTGCCACGCAGGAAATCACAATCAAAGCATCCCCGACAAGGAAGGAGACGCCACCACGCTCCGAGGGAGTGTGTTCCACTGCCGAACAGCTCTTACTGTCAAAAAGTTCCTCCTCATGTTGAGGTGGAATCTCTGTTCCTGGAGCTTGCACCCATTGCTCCGTGTTCCAGTCTCTGGAGCAGCAGAAAACAAGCCTGCTCCATCCTCAGCGTGACATCCCTTCAAATACTTAAACAGGGCTATCATATCGCCTCTAAACCGTCTTTTTTCCAGGCTAAACATACCCAGCTCCCTAAGTCTCTCCTCATAAGGCATTGTTTCCAGACCTTTCACCATTTTAGTTGCCCTTCTCTGGACACGCTCCAATTTGTCAATATCCTTTCTGAATTGTGGTGCCCAGAACTGGACACAGTATTCTAAGTGAGGTCTGACCAAGGCACAATAGAGTGGCACTATTACTTCCCTTGATCTAGACACTATACTTCTATTGATGCAGCCCAAAATTGCATTGGCCTTTTTAGCTGCCGCATCACACTGTTGGCTCATGTTCAACTTGTGGTCTACTAGGACTCCTAGATCCCTTTCGCACGTAGTCTCATTCAGCCAGGTCTCTCCCATCCTATATTTATGCATTTCATTTTTCCGCCCTAAATGCAGTACTTTACATTTCTCCGTATTGAATTTCATTTTGTTAGCTTTGGCCCAGCTCTCCAGTCTATCCAGGTCATTCTGAATTTTGATCCTGTCCTCTAGGGTATTAGCTACTCCTCCCAATTTGGTGTCATCTGCAAATTTGATAAGTATGCCCCTAATTCCCTCATCTAAGTCATTGATAAAGATGTTGAATAGCACTGGGCCCAGGACAGAACCCTGTGGCACCCCACTGGTCACATCTTTCCAAGACGAAGAGGAGCCACTGCTGAGCACCCTTTCGGTTCGGCCGGTCAACCAATTACAAATCCATTGAACAGTTAACTTGTCTAGCCCACATTCTACAAGCTTGTTTGCAAGAATGTCATGGGGAACCTTGTCAAAGGCCTTACTGAAATCAAGGTATGCAATGTCCACAGCATTCCCTTCATCTACCAAGCTGGTAACTTTATCAAAAAAAGAGATCAGATTAGTCTGGCATGACTTGTTTCTCTGAAACCCATGCTGACTTTTTGTGATTATGGCATTGCCTTCTAAATGTTCACAGACTCTCTGTTTAATGATCTGTTCTAGAATCTTCCCTGGTATTGATGTCAGACTAACTGGACGATAGTTGTTGGGATCCTCTTTTTTCCCCTTTTTGAAGATGGGAACAATGTTTGCCCTCCTCCAGTCTGCTGGGACTTCTCCTGTTCTCCAGGAGTTCTCAAATATTATTGCCAATGGCTCTGAGATTATATTTGCCAGCTCTTTTAATACTCTTGGATGTAGTTCATCTGGTCCTGGAGATTTAAATTCATTTAGATTAAGAAGGTATTCCTGTACTACCTCTTTACTTATTTTCAGCTGGATTTCCCCTATTGTGTCCTCTGTTCCATTCTCCTCAGGTTGGTCCTCCTTTTCCTTTTCTGAAAACACTGAGGCAAAGAAGGTGTTGAGTAATTCTGCCTTTTCTCTGTCCCCTGTTAGCATTTTGCCATCTTCTCCACGTAGCGGCCCTATCATTTCCTTCTTCCTCCTTTTGCTGCGGACATACCCAAAAAAACCCTTTTTATTGTTCTTAACCTCCCTAGCAAGCCTGAGCTCATTCTGCGCTTTAGCTTTTCTGACTTTACTCCTACACGTGTTCGCTATCTGTTTGAATTCTTCTTTGGTGATTTCCCCCCTTTTCCATTTCCTATACATGTTCCGTTTAAAACTTAGCTCCATTGAAAGTTCTTTAGTCATCCATCCTGGTTTCTTGAGACACCTCCCATTTTTCTTCCTCAATGGTACTGTTTGAAATTGTGCCTTCAGTATCTCCCTTTTGAGAAAGTCCCATCCGTCTTGAGGTCTCTTCTCTTTTAGTATTCCTGACCATGGGATCATCCCCAGTATTTCCCTGAGTTTATTGAAATCAGCTCTCCTAAAGTCAAGAATGCGTGTCTGACTATGCCTGGCTTCTCCTTTCCATTGTATAACAAACTCCAGGAGAACATGATCACTCTCACCTAAGGATCCCACCACTTGCACCCCATTAACCAGATCGTCTCTGTTGGTTAGGATCAGATCTAAAATAGCTGACCCCCTTGTTGCCTCTTCCACCTTTTGGACCATGAAATTGTCTTCCAGGCATGTAAGGAATTTGCTAGACCTTGTAGTTTTGGCTGAGTTAGATTGCCAGCAAATATCAGGATAGTTGAAGTCACCCATCACTACTACATCTCTCCTTTCTGCATGTGTGTTCATCTGTTCTAGAAAGGCAACATCCAATTCCTCCGTCTGATTTGGGGGTCTGTAGTAGAGTCCCACAATAACATCCCTGTTGTTTCCCTCCCCTTTAATTTTTATCCAGATGCTCTCCACCTGGCTTCCAGTATTGATGTCATGGATCACTTCACTGGTGTAAATATCCCTGACATATAATGCTATTCCTCCTCCTTTCCTGTTTGGCCTGTTTCTCCTATAAAGGTTATACCCCCCTCTATTCCTACATTCCAATCATGAGACTCGTCCCACCAGGTTTCAGTGGGACGAGTCTCAGTTTATTTCTTATATGAACTCTTAGAGATGGAAAAGTTAACATTGATCAAAGAAAAATCTTTTAAAACTTTTAAGAAAAACTGGGGAGTTGTTTATTTCTTATTTAAGAGCACATTGGGAACCAATATCAGTGGTAGGCTTAAGAAGTTAGAAATAAGTATGGAAAATGGAAGTAAGTAATTTTTTCACAGAAGCGTGAATAAATTTCAATGTTCAGGAAGTATAGGGTAATTTTGGTCTTTATGGTTTTCAACTAGGGGCAGGAAGTCATAGTGTGTCGTAAATAATTTTTGTACAGTATTTGTAGTGTTTTTATATTAATGTTGTTAGTGTCATTTTGTTTTTGTTATTTTGTTAATTATGATGTAACTACTTAGATCATTTAAGTGATGCATTTTATATGTGTTTTATATATGTAGAAAAATATATCTTTAATAAAAAGTATTAATTTTTTTAAAATATAGCTTATCACCTCTCCTCTTAGTCTTCTCTTCTTCAAGCTAAGTATTCCCAGATACCTAAGCCTTTCATCATGTGACAACTGAAAAAAGAACAGCAACATGCATGTCCACTGCTCTGGTTTTCTCAGTTAACTGAATTCTATTCACATTTAAGCTGTCATGTTATCAGTAGTTTGTTGGCTATGAAAATTCTCCATTTAACAACCTTAACAACAATATTTGCTACTTACCTTTTTAAGATGGGAAGGACAACTTTGGGCTTCTAGATGTTTTGGACTGCCCCTCCCATAATTCTTTACCATTGGCTTAACTAGCAAGGAAGGATGATTCGGGGGGGGGGGCATTTAGAGGACTGCTGTAGGCCACCCCTACCTTAAGTGAAGGTTCATATATTGCAATATGGCAGCCTCGTAAGCCCAAATCAGAATTAAAACTAAAGCTGAGATTGCAGTGATGGCGGTTGTAGGCAAAGCCACTTGAAGAACATGTGAGACCTGAACTGAGTATTTCTGACTCGGTGCTTACTCTTACCCACTCCACTAGATTAGCAAACCATTCTTTGCTTCTTAGAAATGTGGGCAGCCTACAAATGAAAATGGAAAGCAAGGCTAGCTTTTCATTGTGGTCTGTGTCTTTGCATCTCTTTCCTCATTTACTGCAGAACATCATTATTCTGGGATCAATAGTGCCATTGGTATTTAAACAAGAGGCTTGAATGACAGCAACAGATGCTGGAAATGAAAAAGATATATCCAACAGCCAAGATAGAAAAAGGGCAATTGATTTTATTTATTCACCAATAATAATGTAAAAATACAGCAGAGGGGGGAAAAAACCATGGTTACATTGCAATGTAAGTCCAGGGCTGCACATATGCTGCTCTCAACATAGGCATGAGCGGCTACATCTCATAAGCCTGTGGTGAAAAATTTCTCCTTTGTTCTTTCCCTGTATAGGGTTGGATGTGGGTTGAGAGAATCCTATTCAACCTGAACCAAAAATGGTTTCATCACTCATTCAGCTCACTTATGCGCAGAAAACTTTCACCAGATGATTTGCTGGATGACAAGTGAACAGAGCTCTGCAACTTAATTTTTCAAAAAAGTAAGAAACCCTAATTTTGAACAGCAACTCAGTATCAACCTGGCATGCAAGTGATCTTACAACTCATAACTTTTTGCCTTTTCTCCTTGATCAATACCAAGTATCTCCTTGCTGTGATATGCTGTCCAACAAAAGGAAACCATCCCGCTATCGTAAAACCAAATCTTATTCAGGGAGTATTGGGCCCTGGCTCACTAAGGCAGGCCCCAGGCCAACTGGGGCTGACTCTACTTGTGGCATGACATAACATGGCAACACCTTATTACCTACAATAGCAAATGACTAAATTTACAATTATCCTGTGCAACAAAGAGGAAGCTACACACATCAGGTGTGTAGTCATGTTTCCATGTGCAGCCTTTTTGCAGACATGCTCAACACAGAACCACTCCCCCTTTGGAGGGCTGTCTTTCACTACCTGTTGGCAGGTAGGTTCACGCAACAGGTTAGTAAAAAAGAGGTCTTAGGAAGGTGTCAGTTGGTTTAGCTCGGCTTGTATGCAAATGCTGATAGCTTTGTGATAGTAGACTGCTCAAAGGATTTAGTTTTTTTAGCTAAGCTTGAGTCCTTGTTTCCTGCTTCCACTTGGTCTTCTTGCCCATTGTCATTAACACCTTCTAGGCGCTTCCGTTTTTTCCCTTCAGCTGGGTCATTGACTTCTTTTCCTTTGGCTTTCTCAATCCAAGCCTTGAATTAAGAGAAAAAGCAACAAGCCATAAACCCTACTGCAATGTGGACTGGGAGAGGTTGTAAATTTTTAAAACTGGAGAATAGGAACCTGGAGGTAACTAAGAATAGAAACCAGGAGGGGAAAGCGGCGGGGGGGTGGGGGACAAAACAAAGCCAAGAGAAATAGAAAGTTCTCAGATTGGCTTTAGTTATCATAATGCCTATCACATTTCAGAAAGATTCATAATCCCTTTGTCAGGGACAGACAGATAAAGCCTTTGTGCACTCTGGGAATAGCTGAGAAGTCACAACACTTTGCCATGAAGGTGCTCACACTAGGAGCTTCTTCACAGAATTCAGCAAAATTGTACTGTTCTTTTTGTTGTTTACTGTTAAGTCAGCTTGGGCATGGACAGAAGCAAAAAGGCTTGGAAGACAGCAACCTCAGGATCACACACTCCCTCCCATATTTGTTGTTACTGTTTTGCTGTCAAGTCAGCTGTGACTTATAGTGACCTTATGAATGAGAAACATCTCATGAGCGCCGGGCATTAACAGCCCTGCAAACTTGGGGCCATGATTTCTTGATTGAATCAATGCACCTGCAAAGCAGTCCTCCTCTTTTCCTACTGCTTTCCACTTTTCTGAGCATTATCATCTTCTCCAGTGAGTCATATGGTCACATGCTCTATCCAATATATAACAGCCTAAAATAGTTTAGTTTAGACAAAAACATGTTATCTTATTAAAGAAAACCCAACATAGTCTGCTTTTCAGCAACACACCCGGACAGAAGTCCTGCAGTCCTTCTAGCTCAGGGAACCTTTGGTCCTCAAAGAGATGGTTGGACCCCAATTCCCAACAGCCACAATCAGCATGGCCAATGGCCAAGGATGATGGGAGTTGTAGCCTAAGGACTACATGGGGGGGGGGAAACAAACACACAACAAGATGTTTGTCAAATCAATAGAGAGCAATCAAATCCAGGGCCATGTGGAAAAACAGAATTTATATAGGGTAAACAAGTTACTAAAGGTTGAAATCCTCCATAAGAGGAATCCATTACCATCTTTTCTTCAGCAGACAAAGCTCTGAACCGACTCATGCCTTCTTTCATTATTTCTGTTTCCTCAAAATGAGGATTATCTGTCAAAATACTGCTTCTGTTTTCTTCAAGCCACATCTGGAATCCAGTCTTAGGCCTAAAAAGAATAGAAAAAGATTTCTGTTTAGGAAAATTACTCTGAAGTGAAGCCTTTGCACTACTGGAGAACATTTCTATTCTCACATTTGGATTTTTTTTTCAAGAAGAGGTATTGGGGCAACAGAGCCAGTGGCAATGGGGAAAGAGACCTCAGCACACTGACCTTTTACTGTCATTATCCTCAGTTAAAATTTGGGATTTAGGCTCTGTAGTTCCATTTTTCTCTCCTTTCTCTTCCACAGGTTTTTTTCCAGTGCTAGGTGTTCGGGGTTGGAAAAATGCAGCTGCTGCAGCCTACACAATGAGAGACACATTTCTAAAATCCACAGTTAACAAGCTATTTATACTCTGAATTTCAGACTGTAATCTCCTCAGGGCAAGGACCTTTGATCTCATATAAGTTCTCATTTCTCCAAAGGGATAGTGTCTTGACAGATCTTCTATCCACCTAGGCAACAGTTTTAATTTCACTCCAAATTCATTGAAAGGGTAGAAGACGGTGAAATACAGAAATTAAGTTAGGCTGCTCAATGTCGTCGTCCCCCCCCCCAGTGTATATTCACAAATTTAGGACTGATGCATCAAAATTACAACCTCAAACCTTAATGTGCCAAGAGAACAGTTTATTGTGGGACATTCAATGGCCTGAATCCTACTGGTTATTCCCAACTAGAGTAGACCCACTGAATCAATCCCATCAAAATCATGTGCCAACACATACGTAAATTTCACTGATTCACTGGGTCTACTCTAGCCAAGACTAAAAATAGTATTTTAAAACAATGTATTTCAGCTATGAAACCTTTTCTCAGCTCCAACAAGCAAAACATAACAGGAATTCAGAAGAGGAAACATTAACATGTGCTATTAAAATAGAACAGAATAATGTCTCGTAGTATATGCACATAATCTAATAATCAGATTAAATCACTGCCGTGCTGCCCCTGAATAGAAGGTTGAAAACTTTAAAGACTATTAAGATGATAAAAACACTATTATATAATAATGCATTATATTTATTTGGATCGCTCCATATAGCAAAAAAGTCCTTTGGTAATAAGTCCATGTTATTTCCTTCTAGCATTTAACATACCAAAAATACTCTAAAATCAGCAGTAGTAACCAAATAAGTTATACTACCCTGTAACTTTATTTTGCTGTGGTACCTTAAACCGCATGAAAGAAAATGATGGTGGGGGGTGGGGAGAGATAATCAGTGTTTCCACATTTCAAACAATGCCCTGACTGGGACCTGAAGAATAGTTCGAAATGGGCTTAAAATAAAAGAAAGACACAGGCAGGAGCAGAGGAATCTACTGTGTGGTCCCTACCCACAAATCAATCTCTATGCTTGGCCCAACAACCTTTAGTTAGGTTCTGATTGATAATGGTCTGGTAACAATGAAGTCAAGCACAGCTGTAGTAAACCAGCATAACATTCGCAATCATCACCTGCTTTGACTTGGGCTTGGGCATCAACGGCTTTATAACTGGACCCTTCTCTTTGCTTGGAGCAGCTCGGCCAGTTGGTGTGGTATTTTTCTTAGACAGTTTGGTCATGTTGTCCAAAATATTAGCTGAGTGACCTAGTCGATCCTTTTGGCTATTGGAAACCTAGAGGAGGTTCAATATTTCAATATTTGTGAAAATGTTCTGTCTTCACTTCCCCCCGATCAGGATTTCCAATTTCTTTCAAGGTCAATTGAAATAATAAAATTCTTACTTTGAAAGGATTGATTCTCCCTTGGTTTCCGGGTACAGTTACAGCTTTTGTTATGAAAAGGGGGAGGGCACGGAGTGGAAGGAAAAGAGAACACCAAGTTAAAAAAAAAGCTCTGAAAACACTCTTATGTGCCTATTGAAAAAAGGGCACTGAATACAGTAGTTTTCATTCACAGCAAAAACCTATAAGCTATATATCCCCCATCCCTTTGGTCCCTTAGATATGGACAGAACCATGTTTTTGGCCTTTTAACAGTCTGGCAATCCCATCTTAGTTGTTTTTGTAGAGGAAATATGAAAGTTGATCTTTTTAATACTTGCAATGTTTCTTTTATTCCAAGCAGACTCTGATGGCCAAGTAGTCTGTTCAGAGTATTAATTGTTTCAATGTTCATAATTGGTCTTGATTGACACAGATGTTTTCTATACTTGCCAAACAATTATTTTGATTTTTCTTTAACGCAGATGAGAATGGTGTGCAGGAGGGTTTTCTTGCTTTGCTGTAACCATATTGTATAGCAAATGACCTCTGGAATATAGTACCTTCTGATCAAATAGTACATGGAAAAGCAGTAGACAAATGGATTAATTGATCCAAGGCACTTCCCTCTTGCTGTCTCTTTTCTCCCTTCCTCCTTTTGGGAATTAATGAGTGGGAAGTCTGGACCAGTGTCCCATGTGCCAGCCTATGGTTTTGCTTGGCAATCAGACACTTTTATTAAGGCTGTTTGGGTTAGGACCAGGCTTTGACACTCAATAATCAAAGGCACCAGATCCCATCTGACTTTGGAAGCTAAGCCAGGTCAGCTCTGGTTAGTACTTGGATGGCAGACTGCCAATAAATACTAGGTGCTGTGGGCTGTATTTCAGAGGAAGGAACTGGCAAAACCACCTCTAAATATTGCTCGACTAAGAAAACCTTATAAAATTAATGGAGTCACCATATGTCGACAGGCAACATGAAGGCACAGGCATATACACAATCATGTTTTCAAGTCAGTACTCACTCTAGGGTGCTTTCAATGTCACTCCTATTGTGAAGGTGATGTGGACAGAATTGCGCTCAGCGATACCAGTCCACTATTCTGCCCTCCCATGTGATTTTCCACCTACATCTGACCCATGCAAGGCCTCAAATCTGGGTTTTAGTACCAGTACCATGTCACTGAGTAAATGTAACACCTTCACTCATGATACGGAACTGGAGAAGTTGCCCTTGCACCTGTCTCTGGCACCTAATTGTCTGGCACAGGAGCATGTGAGCAGTGTCTGCTGAAAGCCTAAAGGCCACTAGTTACTGTAAAGAAGGTTTCCAGTGATCAAATATCCGATGGAAACATAATTATGCAATTATAGGGGAGTTTATGTCGTATATCAAGGGTGAGCAACTGCCAAGGCTTGGGGGAGTCACATTGCATTCCATAGGAGCTTAGAAGACTGCATTACCACCCTGCTGCACTGGGATATATATATATTTTGACTTTTCAAAAAACAAATTAACCCAGCATGTCGCCCCACCCCCACCAGAGGGCTTAGGGACCAGTTTCAGCATTTGTTTGCTCCTCCTAGGCTGCTTTTGATGTAAGAGAGGCCTTCTTCTAAAAAAACAAGACATGAAGCAGAAGCTGATTTCCTGTTTTGAAAAAGGCCTCCACAGAGCCTAAAAACACCAGGCTGGGGGGGGGGGATGTGGCAAAATCACCCATATGCACCCTAGGGGTGTTGTGGGCTTTTGGGGCCAAAAAGGTTTTGAAAAAAGTCTTTAAAAAATCAGGTGTGTCAGGGTGGAAGGTAAGCAGGGTCAGCCAACAAATATGAGGTGCTGTAGACAGTAACTGCCAAAACCACCTCCAAGTACTCCTTGCCTAAGAAAACTCTATGAAATTCATGGGGTCACCATAAATCGACAGGTGACTTGAAGGCACATACACACACAGGGTGGTGGTGCGGCCCTTGAATTTCTCATGATGGGCTGTTTGCAGTCCATGGGCTGCAATTTCCTCACCCATTGTACCGCTTATTTTGACCATAAAAATGAGGAAGGGGGGGGGGAAGAAGGAATGTAGCAGCACCTTTAAGATAAACTGATTTTTAATTTTAGCATGAGCTTTCGAAATAAACCCACTTCTTCACATGCAGTACAGAGTGATAATAAATGCTCAGCTATAAAGCATACGTATACAGTTGTGGGAGTGGGATATAATGTAATAGGATCTAAAAAGATGCAAATCATGACCCTTGTCCCAAATTTTCAAAGGGCTACATAATGTGAAACAGGTCTTTCAGACCTTTACAGTGGTCAGTTAGTGCTGAAAGTGTGACAGCAATAAATGTGCTTATCAAATGTCAAAATACAGAATTTGGAAGGTAGGACAGTGTTTCCTATTTATTTAATAATCCTGCAAGCACTCTACAGGATACAAGCAAGTTGCTTAACTAAACAGGAGAAATAGATTTGGGCAGCAGGTTTCAAAGGTTTGGACAAGTAGGTCGAACAATTAAGTGATTTTTCTTGCTCAGAATAAATTTGGTTTGACTTACCAGATTTAGGAGTAGATGCGTTTTCACAGAGCATGGGAGATCCTTCAGAAGGACACAAAAATCATGAATATTTGAATGCCAACACAAAAGAGACAGCAACATTTTAAGCATCTTCTCAGTTATTATGTTATGGACCATATTTTGACACTGAGAGAATACCAGGCTGGATAAGGGAGCTAGACACATCAAGAACTAGAAAAGCACAGCCCCTACTTGCTACTCCAATTATTAAGGAGAGAAGAGAGGAACCTACTATCCCTCCATAAGAAAAGGGACTCGGGGTGGGGGGACTCCTAGCCATCACGTCTCCTCCTATGATGTGTGGACAACTGTATGAGGCCCAGGGGCCAATATCCCCTCAAGACACCCCATGGGCCACACTTTCCCACAGCAAGCCCAAATACTTCCATATTCCTCTTATCACGTCTTGTCACCATTTGGAGAGGGACTGCAGAAGAAAATGCAGAGGTATTTGGGGGATAGTACATTCTTCTGGGCTGCATGTGAGTTTTTTTTTATGTTTTCACACATTTGGGGAGCTTTCTGCCTGGCAAAAATTGCCTAACAATTACACTGATTTTTTTAATGGGGGGGGACTTCAGGGTTACAAAAGTGGGGTGCAGAGGCTGCATGCTGCCCACAGCATGCATTCTGCCTACCCCTGTCTAATGGAAAGTAATCCACCTGATCACCAAACTGTCCATCCTTGCAGGTCTGAGAAATACACGACTATGCCCTGAATGTTGCTGTGTGGCTTACTAGGTTTGGTCACATCAGGCATGTCCTCCTTGGTTTGGTCCACAACTTCCTCATCCTTCTCCACACTTTCCTGGTGCTGAAGGTTTCTGACAGGAGCCTGAATCCGTTCTGTGGGGGTGTTACTGTAACTAAAGCAGAGAAATGCACTCAAAACATGGCTACCAATCCTTTAGCAAAGACTAGAGAGAAGGGAGGGAAAGGAAGCTTCCACACAGCCAACTTAGGGGAAGTTGGGTCATTGTGGTCACAACCCTAAAACTGCCTATTAGGACACGAACTTCACAAGACTGATTTCTATTTTACTATAATCTTTATAAGCTGCATTTTGACCAAATACCTTGAAGATAACAAATAAAAGTCTTTTGGAAAAACAAATTGGTATGCCATGCAAAACATACCAAAAATTGTTACAAGAACATCTTAGTGATAATGATTAGTGGCAATATTAATTACAGCAGCAAAAATGCACTGCTATCATGAAGTCAATCAGTAACTCCAAAGCACATCAGAAGTGAGAACCTTTGGCTTCAGGTCTAAAAGCCAGTATGGAAATGACCAAAGCGAACTCTCCTAGAGGAGGAGAACTATCGCTTTGGAAGCATCACAAACAAGGCCCTGTTCTGTGTTGCTAACCACAGTACAGTCATCCCTCCACATTTGCAGCTTTGACATTACGTGTTTTGAGTATTTGTGGTTTCTCCTCCTTCTCCTCCCCATCCCTGGGAGAGAACTCCATCCACCTCAGGGGCTTTGCTCTGTTTGGAGGGGGGAGCCAAGGCTCCCCCCTCCCTGCTCCCCTGGGGCTTGCCTCTGTTTGAAATGGAGAGTGAAGCCCCGAGAGAGCAAGGAGGGGGGTGATTTAGACCCGATCTCCCTGCTCCCTCGGGGGTTGGCTCCCCACTCCAAACAGAGCCCAGCCCAGGGAGAGTGGGGAGATGGGGTCTAAAGCACCCCCTCCCCACTTTCCTGGGGCTTGCCTCCATTTGCTAACACACATTAGCTAACACACATTGGAAACTGCTTAATACAGTGTAGACGTGTAAATTGCTATTGCTTAAAACAATTTGTAAGCCGCTCTGATAGCCTTGTGGCTGAAGAGCAGGGTATAAATAAATAAATAAATTTGAAATGGAGAGCCAAGCCCCAAGAGAGCAAGGACGGGGGCGATTTAGACTGGATCTCCCTGCTTCCTTAGGGGTTGGCTCCCCACTCCAAACAGAGCCCAGACCAGGGAGAGTGGGGAGATGGGGTCTAAAGCATCTCTTTCCCACTCTCCTGGGGCTTGCCTCCATTTAAAATGGAGAGCGAAGCCCAGAGAGAGCAAGGAGGGGGGTGATTTAGACCCGATATCCCTGCCCTCCCTTGGCTTGGCTGTTTGGAGCGGAGAGCAGCTTTGGGAGGGTGGGGCTGGCAGCTGAGAAGTGGCTACGAGGCTTCAAAAGCCCCGTCACCACTTTGGAAGGGGGGGGGGTCGCGGGCGGGAGCTGTATTTTATTCACGTTTTTTTCACATTCGTGGGGTTCTTGCGCCCCTAACCCCCACAAATGTGGAGGGACTGTACTTCTGATTGGAGAAGCCTACAGAACAGGCCTACATGAAATATTCCAGGTGTAAAGTAGTGTAATGTTGTGTATGTGGTAAGTCATGTAAGTGTAATGTATGAACTTCTGTAAATGAAATATATAAGATTTGCTGCCAGCCTTCCTACATCTGGGACACATGTGCTTCCTACCCAATGTGACATCCCTTATTTATTTTAGATGCAAATATGACACTATGCTATCCTCAGTCCTGCCTTTGGATAAGTACATAAATTATCATGCTCATCTATCATCTTCAGAGGTGACAAGAGCTTCCAAAGAAGCCCAAAGTATTTAAAAGCCTCAAATGGATGCAGAAAATATTCCTTTATAATGCAAAACAAAAAATTTACACAGAAAGACACCTGGGATTTCAGTTCCACATCTTGGAAAGTGGATGCTTTCTCCTACTGTGATAAGCCTTGTTTAAAGACTGTGTTCAGTGGTAGGATGCTGATGGCAAGAGATTGCAAAGACAGAAATGTTACTGTCACTGGATTAATAACTGTGCTTGATGCAGCCTGTAATCCCTGAATTACTTCTAAAAAACAACCACTGGAAGGAGCAAGTGTTCCAACATTAATCCTAGCTAAACTAAGAGCACAAAATACAAAACTAGCATGATACGTCACTTTAACTCAAATATTGAAAAGGGGGCTGTAACAAGATGGTGGCAATCTCTTCGACATAACATTTTTAGTGCTCTGAAGCGTCTCTCTCTTCCTCCCTCCCTCCCACAGGGAGGGAGGAAGAAGGGAGGGTGACAGAGAGTATACATTTAACTCTGATCTTATTTCCTCTAATGTCTTGATGCAAATTACTCCAAATTATTTCATGCAAATTACTCCAACATATTCTGGTATGAGAGAAAAGGGCAAGCCCCTCTTTCTGCAAGTTTCAAAATTCTCCAGGACACAAACATGTAAAAGATTTTAGGTCTGTGTCCATTCTACATGCATAGGGATAAAACAGTAACAACTACACACCTGGCTCTAAAATAAGTAACCTAAATAAGTCCCTTTTCTTAAACCCAGTGAGCAGTGTAGTACACCATACTAAATGTTGCTCTTGTGTGCCTTCAAGTCATTTTCGACTTACGACAACCAAGGCAAACCTATCACAGGGTTTTCTTGGCAAGATTTATTCAGAGGGGGGTTGCCTTTGCCTTCCTCTGAGGCTGAGATAGTGTGACTTGCCCAAGGTCACACAAAGGATTTCCATGGCTGAGCAGAGATTCAAACCCTAGTCTCCAGGGTCATAATCCAATGCTCAAACCACTACACCACGCTGACTCTCTATACTAAACATACCATTCCTGAACCTCAATGAGCATAAACCTGATCAGTGTCCTGAAGAGCTCCCACAACGCACATTGCTCTGAGTGGTCTAAAAAGAAAGTGCCTGTTGCAAACAGAAAATAAAAAGATTCTGCACAGTGCCTTCCAAGGTCTGCCCTGAAGCTAGCTCCAAATTCTTGGTTAAGTGTAAACCCTCCTTAAGATCACTAAGAGCATGACCTTAAAATCAACAGGGAGAAGTGTGGGAAATTCAGGCTTGAGAAGGAACAACAGCTTAATCCTTTCACCATAGTTAAAAGATCAGGAGTTTTATACCTGTATAGAACCTATGTAAGCATTTGTATGTAACCTATGTTTTAAACTGTTTTTTTTTAATCTTTCTTCACCAATTAAGGTACTATTCTGTAACTAAGGGAAAGTGGGGAAAAGCTTTCTACAGTAGGACCCCCGTATCAGCTGATTCATTATAAAATGATTCAATTATATGTCCTCTCTAGCCATTTTCTAGGTCTTCCAAGGCAACTCTATGGTATTTTAAACCAGAAGTCCCATTATTTCCAAAGGTGTTTGCTGTTATCCCCGATTTTCAGTATCCAGCTTCCCCCTCCCCCTGGAACCAATCTCCAGCAGACATGGGGCTCCTACTGTATTTTGTTCTCAGAACATATCAATCAATTACAAACTCTAGTTTCTGGCAAAACCCACTACTTCTCACTAACCCTCCCTCTCTCCCTTTTAAAAAATAAAATCTGATGTTCCCCACTGTTGGTCATAACATCCTGTCTATCAACTGAGAAATTAGTAGGAACCCTTCTTTCTTTCTTTTTATTCTATGCTTTTCTTTCTTCCTCTGATGTTATCATCCATCAGCAGTGGCTCTTTCACATTACACCACTATAGTGCAATGTCTCCACTTTTAACTGCCATGGAGCCCTGGCATTTGCAATTTAGGGAGAGGTATTTACAATTCTCAGCCAGAGAGCTCTACTGACTCACCCATTACAAACCCCAGGGTTCCAAAGGAACCTGAATAATGGTGCTATAATTGCGCAGTGAGAAATCACCCCATGTTTCCTTAGCTTTCTCCCCTCCTTAACTCAGTTTCAAACTTTTCCTCCTTTTACCATTCACCTCCTCTTCCACTTTTCTTCTCCACCTGCCCCCTGTCCTTCTCCAACCCATCTCTGTCCTCCAGAGGCCATTTAAATGGTTCTTTATTTTCTCTCCCTCATCCTCACAATCATCATCATCAGCAGCTCTGGTCTGATTGCTGCTAAGCCAGAAAGCCTGGCATATCTGTCCTTAACATCATCACTGACCATCTCACTTTCTGTATATTTGTAAATCTAGTGGTTGGAAGATATGCCCCAGTGTAAGGCCTCAGGGACCCCATTCCTCTAATGCAGAAGACCCCAGAAAAGTACAAATCTTGACAGAGGAAGAATGAGAGAGCAAGCCATACAAAATTCTGAACTACTATTTGTGGGAAGATATAAGATACACATAGGTACATATTATGAATAAAACCCGGAGCTAGAATCACATTTGGAATCTGGAATCAAAATTTGGAACTAGACTGCATCAATAGGAATAGTGTCCAGATTAAAGGAAGTAATAGCACCACTTTATTCTGCTTTGGTCAGACCTGACCTGGAATACTGTATCCAGTTCTGGGCACCACAGTTCAAGGATACTGAGAAGCTGGAACATGTCCAGAGGAGGGTGACCAAAATGGTGAAAGGTCTGGAAGCCATGATCTATTAGGAGGGGCTTAGGGAGCTGGGTACGGCTTGGAGAAGAGAAAATGGAGACAGCTTTCTTAAAATAGCTGAAAGGATGTCATGCAGAAGATGGCATGAGCTTCTTTTCTGCTGCTCCACATGACCCAACTGATTCAATTTACAAGAAAAGAGATTCCATGCAAGCTTCAGGAAGAACCTCATGGCAGTGAAATATGTTCAACAGTGGAATAGACTGCCTTGCAAGGTAGTGGGCTCTCTCTGGAGGTCTTTGAATAGCAGATGGATGGCCATCTCTCATGGGTGCTTCAGTTGTGTATTTCTGCACTGACAAAGAGTTGGACTAGATGGCCCCTGGCCAACTCTATGGTTCTATGAATCTGTTATCCTAGGAAATCCACATCACTCCTTCAGTACAGAGGTTCACTAACTACTATGGAATTCACTGTTACCCAGCATTTAGATGGTTTCTGAAATCCTGCTGCTCCTTCTTCTCTTCCTCATCGCCAGATTCTTCAGCAACTGCCAGCTCTGCTGCTCTGTCTGCTGCCAGTTCACTGAGCCGCTGGGCAAGAACCAGTCTCCGAGAGCGCGAGGCGTACTTGATAGCTAAGCTGGTGGCATTCTGCGTCATGAGTTCAGCAAGCTCCATACAGCGAAATTCACGTTCCAGTGTGCATGAAAGCTTTAAAAAGAAGATGAGAAGTTATCTTGAAAAATCCAAAGAGAAGAGAGATTATCATCTCCTTTTCTTCACAGGGAAGAACACTCATGGCCCATGCTCTCCCTTCCGCATCCATTCATTAAAAATGCCTGTGACAACAAATGATATGAAGTTAGAAGCTATGTGGAAGAGCCAAACTCCCAGGCTGCAAGGAAGGAAATGTGTAAAAATAGCATTCTGTTTTTAAAGTGAACAAACTAAAGAGCAAAATTCCCAGAGAACTCTCATTACTTTATTTATTTGTTTCTGTATTGGAGTTAAGATTTAAGAGACTGCCCACTTACTGCAAACATTTTCATCAAGAGATTCTGCTGTTCTTGGATTGCGTGGCCTTTGACACGTTCATCATGTTCGTATCCATTTTGGGTTAAGTAATCCAGGTAATTGTGAAACAAGACAGAGCGCCAGAACTGCTCCTAAATCATGCAGAGAAAGGAAAGGGAAATGAACTTAGCATTTACATGTAGCCATTTTAATCTAAGCGGCTTCTATCCCCCAGCTCCACAAGAACATGGAAATGGGGCAAAATAATGTACTAGACAAAAGAAGTTTTCAGCTGTCATGATTTTAGAAATGCGATGGCAAAAATACCAAAGGATTGGAAATAAGTTAAGTAGTCAAAAGACTATAACTGAATTTTCCAACTTGGTTGGATTCTGAATTTGCATGGAAAGGAAATTCAGAATCAGAATAATGTTGACTTATGGATCTTTTCCACAACAAATGTTAGTATGTATCTTCTCCGCCCCACTTTTGCTTCTGAGATTTCACCTTGGGTTCCCTAAGAAGTTTCAAGCATATATTTGCAGAAATAATGACTAAAAAGAGTTGATCACTGGTTGTATGAAAAGCAGTTGGCACAGCCCTTTAGAATCCATTCATGTTCCACAGGAGCAGGGCAGGACACACTGGTGAAGAAAAGGGCTGAGGGAGTGTGTGAGGAGGTGCAGCAATATGCATGTGTACTGCATTTGGTCTCTACCACTAGTCAGATGTGTTTTGGCATCCTTGTCAACATCATGGCCAAAATGTTAATAGCTGCCCAGTGGTACAGAAAGAATTAATGTCTATTAGTAACTTGTTTCATACACTTTTACATTAGCATGGCAACTTGAAGCTAGGAAAAGAGATGAAGGCTGAGTATAGATTGAGCGAGTGAATTTTCCTTTGTTACTAACTAGCTTGCATAGTTCTTATAGCTGATGAGGCAGGGGAGGAGATGGATCATGCCTGCACACTTTGATTTCCTCTGTTTGCCTCTGGACTATATAATCCTTGGGACTCCAGGTTCCATGTGCCTTGCCCAGCAGGAAGGGTGCACTCCTGCCCAGGGGCCCTGTAGCCAGATATGCAGAATTGCATGGCTGATCAGGGATAGACTGGGTACAATTAGTTGTTTAGGCGCCCAATTCTACCACTGGCTGTGAGGGGATGCTGGACTCCCTCAGCAAGCAAGCTGGACTGCTTCTCTGATGTATATCATCTGCTACTGTCATTTGCTGCCAATAAAGATTCTCTCATAGCGCTAATGCGTGACACTGTTTGGCACTAAACAAAGGCTTAAGAAGGTCTGGAACTAAACCTAGTCCCAGCACAGAACAACATGTGCTCCCTCTTCTAGTTGTACAACTCCTTGAGCTGGCCCTGTTCCCGCTCAAAAGACTCATGGCTCCACTTCCATATAATGCAAACAAGCTATACAAAGTGAATGTGATGAATGAAAGTCAACTGCAAGCCTTTATATCCTTTCCCAAAAGGGATTTAGAAACCAAATGATAAGTTCTGATTAAGAACATGTTGCAAGAATAGTTTTAATAATCTAGGCACATGCCAACAAAGTGCCCTTTTTTTTAAAAAAAAAAAGGTCAACAAAGAGGACTGATGTTCACTTTTATTTACCTCCATTTGCCCCTTATCTGTTGCCGTCTGACAAAAAGGAAGTTTAAATGGCAGCACGGCTACCGCAGGACGGGGAAGGGTAGGGGGGAAACGGGCTCCTTTACAAGGAATGCACCTGCATGGGAGAAAGACAAAAATCAAGACGTACGATTCACATGAGGGTCTCTCCTTTCTTTTCACTCAACAGAAAGGAGCAATTTATTTACTGTATTTAGCAATAGTACAAGGTACAAGGTATGCATAGGCCTTCAAGTCACCTGTTGATTTAAGGAGAGCCCATGAATTTCATAGGGTTTTCTTAGGCAGAGAATACTCAGAAGTGGTTTTGTCAGTTCCTTTCTCTGAAATATAGCTTACAGCACCTGCTATTTCGTTGGCAGTCTCCCATTCAAGTACTAACCAGGGCTGACCCTGCTTAACTTCCAAGATCTGGTGTCCTTTAGGGTATAAGGTACTCAGGCCTAAATATCCCAAAGACAGTATATCCTGTCTGATCTTGGAAGCTAAGCAAGGTCAGCTCCGGTTAGTATTTGAATAGGAGACGGCCAATGAATACCATGTGCTGTAGGCTATGTTTCAGAGGAAGGAACTGGCAAAACCACTTTTGAGTACAGTTGCCCCTCCACATTCACGGCTTTAACATTCACGGTTTTGATTATTCGCAGTTTGGGGAGGCCACCCCCGCCCTCCCAAAAGTGGCGATAGGGCTTTAGAAGCCACGTCGCTGCTTCTCGGAGGGGGGGAGAGAAGCGGTGACGGGGCTTCTAAAGCCCCATCGCTGCTTTTGGGATGGCCGGGGGGGGGAGAGAATTGGCAAAGGGGCTTTAGAAGCCCTGTCACTGCTTTTGGGATGGTTGGGGGGGGGGGTAGAGAAGCGTTGACAGGGCTTTAGAAGCCCCGTCGCCGCTTTTGGGATGACCATGGGGGGGGGGGGGAGAAGCGGCTTTAGAAGCTCCATCGCCGCTTTTGGGAGGGTCGGGGGATTGTGGGAGGGCGGTGGCGTGACCTATTTTTTATTCGCTTTTTTTCACATTCGCGGGGGTCTTTGGCCCTAACCCCCATGAATGTGGAGGGACAACTGTATTCCTTGCCTAAGAAAATCCTATAAAATTAATGGGGTCTCCATAAGTCAATAGGCAACTTGAAGGCATGCAGGCACACACACACACGGAACAACCTTTTCCAGTAATTCTGCTACTGCAGACTACAGATCAGGCTGTTGGTATATTTCTTCGACAAAGTTTTTTTAAAATATCAGTGTACTGAAAAGCATATCAGAAAAAGTATAAAAATGTTTAGAGGTCACAATAGCTCACAGATGTCTATCTATTAACATTTTAATACAATGTACAACCAAAACATGTTTAGGAATAACAGTCCCCAACCCTGCAAAAGTGCAGAAAATACAAGAGGCAAATCATCAGTATTCAATCAAGTAATTAAAAAAATACTGCAGAGACAATGATCTGAAAATAGTTTACAAGATCTCAAATGTTAGCCCCATTAATTACTCTAATGATCAGACTTTCCTTTAGGAGCATTTTCTCATTCTAACGGAACAGTTTTTTGCTATATTTAAATAACGTTCTCTTTAGTTATCTTGGGAGGGATGGGAAAACCACAATGACTGTCATTCAAATTCATCCTCTCAGTTTGATATGTCCTTGGGTTTTTAATGAATTTCCTAGAAATGGGTGACTTGAAGGAGGAAACACAGGAACACAGGAGAACAGATAACAGCAAAATGACTCTTTGTTGAATTGCACTGAGCTCTAGCTTAATTTTATCAATGGAAGAAAAAGGAAACTTTAGTAAGATGTGGCTGTTCTTCATCTGCATGAAAGATAGTGTGGTGTATTTGTGGAAAGTAAAGAGACCCACAGCACCCTTTAAATGAGTATGTTCATGACAGGACATCAACAGAGGCAAGAGGGCTGCCACCCCAGCTTTAAAAGAAGAAAGAGAAGGGGCTCCATAGCCCACTTTGTTGCAAAAAAATTAAAACTGGAGGAGTGTGGCTCCTCAGCTGGTGGTGAGGCAATGAAGACAACAGGCAGAGAACAGCGAAGGGTTACTGATCAGGTGGTATTTGGACACATCTGTTTGAACATGTCTATGCCAAACAAGGCTGCCTTTTTCAGTTTCTATGGTAGTAAAAG
This sequence comes from Gambelia wislizenii, assembly GCA_030847615.1. Classification (NCBI taxonomy): domain Eukaryota; kingdom Metazoa; phylum Chordata; class Lepidosauria; order Squamata; family Crotaphytidae; genus Gambelia; species Gambelia wislizenii. The sequence continues at coordinate 492,292,289 of JAUMIR010000001.1, read as the reverse complement.
ACATGAGTAACCAATACAAAGTTATTTTCCTACCTGAGTTGCTGAGGGTTTTCATGAATGCCAACAATCCAGTAGTGATCTGACTTTCCTTTACAGTGCTCCCTTGTGTCACAGACTGGAGTCCAAGTATTACCAAGCCCTCTGTTTAGCATGCGTACGATGCCTTCTGAATCCACGTAACAAGGGGTGCCTGTTCATCAGTAACACACACACACACACAATCAGTTTCTTCTAAAGCAATTATATTGAGCTGAATATCAGATGAAATGATGTTGAGTCCAGAAGTATCTCTCTGCTGTCTTTGAAAATTAAAAAATCTGAAAGATTTGGAAGAGAATCAATTCATTGGCAGCTTATTTTGGAAATATCGCCACCTTCTGGTACTAATGGAATTGTCACCATTAAGGTTAAACAGCCAGACCCAACATATAGTAAAGCAGCTTTCCAACATTAGCACCTTCCATATGTGTTGCACTAAAAACTTCAGCATCCTCAGTTAACTAGGACGATGGAGTTTGTAGAACAATACACAGCAGGAGTAAGGGGGAGTGCCAGATTGGGAAGGGCTAGTTTAAGAGATAATCTTCTTTGCCATGTTATTGTTGTTAAGTGCCTTCAAGTCAACTCTGACTTATGGCCGTCCTAACCTAGAGTTTTCTAGGCAAGATTTCTTCAGAGGAGAAATTTGCCATGGTCTTCCTCTGACAGTATGACTTGCCCACAGTCACCCAGTGGGTTTCTATGGATGAGTGGCATTTGAACCCTAGAGTATCTTAGAGTCCTAATTCAACACTCAAATGACAATTTCCAGGCCCTTTTGTAATTTTCAAGCGCAGTCAAAGGTGCTCGCATATCAATGTTATACGCACTACCTCCAGTTAACAAAGAGTGGTGACATTTGGTAAGCATGGTGGCATTTTGTTTTATTTTATTTATATCACACTATCCTCCCAATATAGGCCCAAGGTGACTCACAAAAGATTAAAACAAAATACAGTCGGACCCCCATATCCGTGGGGGATTGGTTCCAGGGGCCCCCACAGATAACGATCTGCAGATAATAGGAAATGCCCCCAGTTGCCATTTCTACCATGGGAGCGATCCTGGGGGTAAAGGGAGAAGGGATGTGAGATCTCCTTTCCTTCGCCCCCTGTTGCCATTCCTGCCGTGGGAGCAATCCCAGGGGGCCATCTTGGGGTGAAGGGAGGCAAGATCTCTCCTCCCCTCCCTTTGCCCCCCGCCCACATTGCCATTCCTGTCATAGGAATGACCCTGGGGGCAAAGGGAGATGAGATCTCCTCCTCCTTCCCTCCATTCACCCCATCGCCATTCCTGCCACAGGAGCAATCCTGGGGGACCATCTCGGGGGCGAAGGGAAGCAAGATCTCTCCTCCCCTCCCTTCACCCCTGTCCACATTCCCGCCACGGGAGTGATCCCAGTGGCAAAGGGAGAAGGGAGGCGAGATCTCTCCTCTTCCCCTCGCTCCCCAATCCCTCCTGGTGTCGCCATCCATGGATAATTGATAGCGGATGGTGAATCAGCAGATACACGGTGCTACTGTACTCTCTGGGTTTCCTGGGGCAAGTAATTTTCTCTCAGAATCTATTTTCACTCATTAACAGTTCCTACAGCAAACCTAATACCATGGTTATGGCAATGCAGATGGATTACAAAAAAGTACATTCCAGATTAGCAAAGGCATATAGTGCATTTGGAAGACTTCACAAAAGAGTCTGGAGCAATAAACACCTGAGGCAAAGCACAAAAATCAGTGTGTATAGAGCCATCGTACTGTCTATCCTCCTTTATGGATCTGAAACATGGGTCACCTATCGCCACCACCTACGACTCCTTGAGCGCTTTCATCAGCGCTGTCTACGCACAATCCTAAATATACACTGGACTGACTATGTGACGAATGTTGCTGTCCTTGAGCAAGCAGGGATCACCAGCATTGAGGCCATGATATTGAGAACACAGCTGCGCTGGGCAGGGCACGTTTCTAGGATGGAGGACCATCGCCTCCCAAAAATACTACTCTACGGTGAACTCGCCACGGGTCAGCGTAAGAGGGGCGCTCCAAAAAAGCGATACAAAGACTCCCTGAAACAACATCTCAGGCTCGGCCAAATTGATCACCAACAGTGGTCCGCCCTGGCCTCACATCGGGAGGCATAGAGACGCACTATCCACAATGCTGCAGCCTTATTTGAGAACTCACGACGAACAAGTCTTGAAGAGAAACGACAACGCAGAAAGAATCGCAACCCAAAAACATCACCCAAGGAGACCTTCTGCTGTGCTTTTTGCAACCGGACTTGTTTATCTCAATAAACTCAGGGAAATACTGGGGGTGATCCCATGGTCAGGAATACTAAAAGAGAAGAGACCTCAAGACGGATGGGACTTTCTCAAAAGGGAGATACTGAAGGCACAATTTCAAACAGTACCATTGAGGAAGAAAAATGGGAGGTGTCTCAAGAAACCAGGATGGATGACTAAAGAACTTTCAATGGAGTTAGTTTTAAACGGAACATGTATAGGAAATGGAAAAGGGGGGAAATCACCAAAGAAGAATTCAAACAGATAGCGAACACGTGTAGGAGTAAAGTCAGAAAAGCTAAAGCGCAGAATGAGCTCAGGCTTGCTAGGGAGGTTAAGAACAATAAAAAGGGTTTTTTGGGTATGTCCGCAGCAAAAGGAGGAAGAAGGAAATGATAGGGCCGCTACGTGGAGAAGATGGCAAAATGCTAACAGGGGACAGAGAAAAGGCAGAATTACTCAACACCTTCTTTGCCTCAGTGTTTTCAGAAAAGGAAAAGGAGGACCAACCTGAGGAGAATGGAACAGAGGACACAATAGGGGAAATCCAGCTCAAAATAAGTAAGGAGGTAGTACAGGAATACCTTCTTAATCTAAATGAATTTAAATCTCCAGGACCAGATGAACTACATCCAAGAGTATTAAAAGAGCTGACAAATATAATCTCAGAGCCATTGGCAATAATATTTGAGAACTCCTGGAGAACAGGAGAAGTCCCAGCAGACTGGAGGAGGGCAAACGTTGTTCCCATCTTCAAAAAGGGGGAAAAAGAGGATCCCAACAATTATCGTCCAGTTAGTCTGACATCAATACCAGGGAAGATTCTAGAGCAGATCATTAAACAGAGAGTCTGTGAACATTTAGAAGGCAATGCCATAATCACAAAAAGTCAACATGGGTTTCAGAGAAACAAGTCATGCCAGACTAATCTGATCTCTTTTTTTGATAAAGTTACCAGCTTGGTAGATGAAGGGAATGCTGTGGACATCGCATACCTTGATTTCAGTAAGGCCTTTGACAAGGTTCCCCATGACATTCTTGCAAACAAGCTTGTAAAATGTGGGCTAGACAAGTTAACTGTTCAATGGATTTGTAATTGGTTGACCGGCCGAACCCAAAGGGTGCTCAGCAGTGGCTCCTCTTCGTCTTGGAAAGATGTGACCAGTGGGGTGCCACAGGGTTCTGTCCTGGGCCCAGTGCTATTCAACATCTTTATCAATGACTTGGATGAGGAAATTAGGGGCATACTTATCAAATTTGCAGATGACACCAAATTGGGAGGAGTAGCTAATACCCTAGAGGACAGGATCAAAATTCAGAATGACCTGGATAGACTGGAGAGCTGGGCCAAAGCTAACAAAATGAAATTCAATACGGAGAAATGTAAAGTACTGCATTTAGGGTAGAAATATGAAATGCATAAATATAGGATGGGAGAGACCTGGCTGAATGAGACTACGTGCAAAAGGGATCTAGGAGTCCTAGTAGACCGCAAGTTGAACATGAGCCAACAGTGTGATGCGGCAGCTAAAAAGGCCAATGCAATTTTGGGCTGTATCAATAGAAGTATAGTGTCTAGATCAAGGGAAGTAACAGTGCCACTCTATTCTGCCTTGGTCAGACCTCACTTAGAATACTGTGTCCAGTTCTGGGCACCACAATTCAGAAAGGATATTGACAAATTGGAGCGTGTCCAGAGAAGGGCAACTAAAATGGTGAAAGGTCTGGAAATGATGCCTTATGAGGAGAGACTTAGGGAGCTGGGTATGTTTAGCCTGGAAAAAAGACGGTTAAGAGGTGATATGATAGCCCTGTTTAAGTATTTGAAGGGATGTCACGCTGAGGATGGAGCAGGCTTGTTTTCTGCTGCTCCAGAGACTGGAACACGGAGCAATGGGTGCAAGCTCCAGGAACAGAGATTCCACCTCAACATGAGGAGGAACTTTTTGACAGTCAGAGCTGTTCGGCAGTGGAACACACTCCCTCAGAGCGTGGTGGGGTCTCCTTCCTTGGAGGTCTTTAAACAGAGGCTGGATGGCCATCTGTTGGGGATGCTTTGATCAAGATTTCCTGCGTGGCAGGGGGGTTGGACTGGATGGCCCTCGTGGTCTCTTCCAACTCTGCAATTCTATGATTCTATGATCTCGGATTGGCCTTTTTAGTCATCAGCGCGCTTGCAGAAAGCGCGGGATGAGTCCTTCCTGAATCTTTGCTTGCAAAGAAAAGCCAGAGAGACATTCCAAATACAGTTGGTCCTCCATATCCATGGAACCACTATCCACGGTTTCAGTTATCCATGGGACACAAAACAGGAACACATACAATAGAATCATGCTGGAAACAGCCTAGAGAGGCATCCTCTCTAGGCATCTTCTAGTTCCTCCAACACAACGCTATGGTATGTTTTCACCAGAAGTCCTTTATTTTAATAGGGTTATCAGCTGTTTCTGGTATCCATGGTAAGTCTGAGAACCAAACCCCCACAGATACGAGGGTCCAATTGTACTACAAAAGAAGAATACGTGAGTTACCTGTACAAACAGAGTTTTTCTTACACAGTGACACTTGTGAAGCTTTGGACTATAATTCAGAATACATAAAACTAAACAGCAAATTTTAAAGTCCCAGCACAATCTCACATCTGTCTACACAGATCTGCCACACCTTTGCTCCCCTCCCCACATTTGCAGCTGATAAAGAGTTATTGGCTGAGTTACTCTGTGAGTCACCCTAACTATTAGGCTTTGGATGCCAAGTTGTTGTTTTTTTATGCAAGTTGAATAGAAATGTCTTTCAGGGAATGATGTTCTCTCTGCTTCAAACTTCTGTAGCCCCTGCTCATGGGGGCTAGGGATAATTTGGGAATGGGGTTTGCATAGACAGGGCAGTAGAGAAATTGCCAACTCCTGTAGTAACTGGAAGTCGAATCAAATATAGATACTTCTGAATAAATGGGGCGGCCAGGGGACAATCATCTTACCTTCTGCTGAAAATCCTACCCATGTTAGATAGGCTTTCCTAGAGAGGGGAAGTGGATCACCGTGTAGAATTTGTCTCTTTTTTCTTCCAAGTTCAATTAGCTGTACCCCAAGATTCTGATCCCCTTCAAAGCCAGTACCTAAGAAAGGGAAAAAGTGGGAATTATTAATGTGAGTCAGAAAGAAGCTGCATAAAGAATATTTAGGGGAGGGGAACAGCTGGCAGTTTTACTCTACGTGTCCTGCCACGGGACACAAATGTCTGACTCACAAAATAAACAGATATTAGAACATTAGATTTATTTGAGGAAAATAAAATCCATGATGTGAGGTCTCCAAATTATGCTTGCACCTAGTTATAATGTTCAACTGTTTCTTTTTTTTATTAATAATTTTATTAATTTTTAAAATAATAAAAAAACATACAATTACTACATAAGACTTAACAAACATATATAACAGTGATTCCCTCCACCGAGGGACTTCCCTTTACTTTCATCCCTCTTTCCAGAAAATCATTGTTTCCAACTCAGGTTTGCTTCCTCTCCCGTTTATTAATACAAATTCTAAAAATTTACTCCATTTTTCACCAAAAACATTCTTATTTAACCCTCCTTTTTTTTCTTTAACCATATTTGTTAATTTCTCATTTATAGCTATATTCCATACTTCCTCATACCATTCTTCTATTTTATATTCACCTTGTATTTTCCATTTCTTTGCTATTATTAACCTTGCTGCTGTCAACAAGTTTGTTAACAAATCCTTAACAATTTGAGATTCTTGTATTTTTTCACAATATGATAATAATGCTATTTCAGGGCTTAAAGGTATATTTATCTCCAGTATTTCACTTATTTCCTTCATAACTATATTCCAAAATTTCTGTACATATTTGCAATACCACCACATATGCATATACGTTCCCAATTCTTGGCAACCCCTCCAACACTGTGCTGAATACTTTTTATCTATTTGATTCAATCGTACTGGAGTTAAATACCACCTCCATATATAGTAATTTTCTTTTATTCTTATTGATAATGTTTTCAAATGTTGCATATTCCATATTTTTTCCCACTTGGATTTGTCTATTACAGTTCAACTGTTTCTACTGGGTTTTTTTTTAAGCCAAAATTGATGAGATTGATAAAAGACTTCAGATGCCTTTTGGAACCCTTAACTATAGGAACCTCTGTTGCTCTATCATCAAGCTGTTTTAAAATCATAAATAAAAGGCAAATAGAAAAAAGAAGGCCAGAGGGAGCCACAGAAAAGCACATGCTTGGCATGTGGAAAACTCCAAGTCTGTTCATCAACATCTTCCCTTGAAAAGGAGGTGGCAGGATTGAGGAAGGGCTTTCATTCCCTTGTACAGAACCTTGAAAACTTTTGCTAGAAAGAGTAGATAGTACTGTCTGTTTCTCTAGCCCTCAACCCTCCTAGGCCCTCCTTTTCTCTTGCAAAAGAAAAAAAAAGTGAATTGCCTCTCCTAGAAGCAGGGTTGGGAAAAACTCGGTTAAAAAAACAACCACCATTTTTTGGATTAAACATTGTTTTTTGTTTAAACCAGGGATATTTTTTTTTTGTATTAAAACAAATATAGGACTAAATCAGAAAATTAAGTAGCAAAATGAGGGCCAGACATCATGGCCACTGGCTTAAATAATAATTGTTATTTTAAAAGGTGCTCTTTTAAAGCAAGTTGTTTTGGTTGAACTTATGTAATGGAAAGATTTGTTTCTGAATGGCATTTCTTGCACCATAAAATAAAGTGATTAAAAAGAAGCAGCTTGGCACTGAATATTGGTCTAACAATGAACAGCTGCCAATAAACTGTTGAAGTTAAAATGTTTAAATTCAAACAGTCATTGTGGTTCCAGTAAGAGGGCTGGAAAATAGTCAAACGTTCAAAAATTATTAATAATCAATTAAAAAAATCAAGTCATTTGGTTTAAACCAACCTAGTTTATAGATTTTCCTTGTTTTTTTCCGGGCTATGAGGCCATGTTCTGGAATAGTTTCTTTCTGACGTTCTGAGGGACAACTGTACTACCCACCAGGGGTTCACAGCATATAAACTCCACATACACTCCTACCCAACCATTCTCTAAAGATGCCAGCCACAGATGCAAGCGAAACGTCAGAAAGAAACTCTTCCAGAACACGGCCTCACAGCCCAGAAAAAAACCAAGGAAAATCTATGGATGCCAGCTGTGAAAACCTTCGACTTCACAACCTAGTTTAAACCAGCCAACCCTGCCTAGAAGCCTCCATGAGCAGTAATTCACTTTTAAAATATGTCTTTAGGGGCCCAGAACAGTTTGACATTAAAAATGCCTGTTTCTCAAAACCAGAATTAGAGTTCCAGACACTCCTACTCCCCTCTTTGGCATTTTTGCTAATGTCTGCAGCCTCTGAAGGTCACAAGGCAGAAAAGTGGCACCTCAAACCCATCAAAGTTGCCCACTCCCAGAACAGATGGACAAGTGGTCCCAATATAAGGCCACTTCATAGCCTGAGACCTTTCAGGCAACAGACAGAATGCTGCAGCTGGAAGGATGGGACAAACACAGAATAGTGTAAGTTAGCAATGTGGTCGTTAAAAATGGAAACAAGTAGGTGGGATCTTGTTAGCTACTTACAAACATTTTAAACAACTTATCATAGTACACATTTAAATAACAGGTAAAAGAACTGAGATAGGAGAAACACCTTTGTGAAAAATCACCAGCACTTGCTCTCCATGACCTGCCATTGACACCACAGGACCAGGGAGGCTGAAAATGTCTTTCTGAACTCCCCCAATGGTGAACACACGTAGCAGACGGGTGCTAGTGGCACAGGCAGCCCAACCGTGGCCCAGACAAATGGCTTCAACCTCTTCATCCTGCAGCATGTCGACAGTCCATTCTTTGTTGGAATCCCAGGAATTAAAATGGATGCAGTGAAGCTTGCTAAAGGTGAAAGGGGGGAAATGGCAGCATGGAAAACAACATGAATATCCAGGGACCACAATCTTCATTTTGTAGATCTGGGAGGTCTGCCTCTGATACAAGCAGCTGAGTTTAACTCAAGACTAAGTTAAACAAAAATGCTAGGTTCTACTGTTCTGTTTATATTTTCTATATTTGTATATACTTGTTTATAAATCATCCTCATGAATAAATTGAGGGCAGGTTTTGGGGCCAAAATTATGATCTTGCTATGACCTGTGGATAAGATGAGGGTAAAACGTAGGGGCATGTAACAAACAAATCTTTTCCTCTCCTTTTAAAGAGGAACATACAGTACATACATACATAGAGGGAACATACAGTACTTAGGAAGAGGTAAAGAGAAGGAGAGGATCTGTTTATTTGATGGCTTACAATAGGGAGGGCGGTGAAAATTGCATCGCTGATCTTAAAATGTCTACATCTATACAAATACAGACAAGGAGAGGAATATAAATGACAAAAAATAATGAGAAATAAGGCAGTGTGGGGGTGGGGAGAAGAGCAAGGAAAGCAACCTGCCTCTATTAGGGACCCAGTGTGAAGGCTGTGACGAGAGGCAGAGGCGAGAAGTCCCTCTGGCATGGTGGGGCTGGAAGCAACATTCCCACCCCATTACCCCTTTTTTGCCCAAACCAGAGAAAGAAAGACAGCCCTCTCTCCTTCCCTACCTTCTTTTTCAGCCTGAGTGGTGTTCAGCAGCAATGTGGGGAAGCCCGAAGAATGCAACACATCTGGGATGTGAACCCCAAGCACATTTGGGAGCTTGAGGTAGAGCAACAGTGGCCATTTTTAATAAGGGCTTACTGTATAAGCCTCACCTTACGAGGCTTGCAGAGAGACTGCAAAGCCTCACAAGGCTTATACAGTAAGCCCCTATTAAAAATGGCTGCCACCACTCTGCTTCACCTCAAGTGCCCAAAATGGCAGGGAGCACAGAGTTCATCCAGCCGGTGTCATCATCATCTGTTTCCAGCACTGACCCGTAGATAAATCGACCCAGGGCTTTTGGTTCAATTTTTTCTCAATTTTTTTGACTTATACATGAGTATATAGAGTAACAGTTTCCTTGAAGAACACATGTTCAAAACCCATTAAGAAATCTGAAAATCAGGTATTAATACAGTTATTTTGCATCCATTAGCTATACCCTTTCTTCATTCTTCATCCTTCTGCTGTCCCCTTGCACTTTTTCAAGAAACAACAACATCTCAAGAGTTGACATATGTCTAACATCCTTCCATCCTAACCACTGTCACCCCTTGTCAGTAAGCATGTCAAAGCTAATTTTTCCAAGTTGTGCTCCACATAGAAGTGTTAGGGGAAAATGGTTTACCTTGCTAGCTCCTCTGTGCTCTCGCAGGCTAGTAAAATAGCTTCACTGGAAAGGTCAGCCATTGTATGATTCAAAGAATTTGGCAAGTGCATCGCATGATGTATGGTGGTGTCATGGAATTCAACATCAATAGCATTGTCTTGCTCATCATTATAGCAGCGAATAATACCAACAGAGTTCCACACCTACAAATGGGATATCAAGACTTACTGAGGAAAGGTGAGATATGTTAAATAATGTCTCATTTGCTCAAGACTAGATCCATGTAACCTGTGCTTACTCCAACAGAGGCCTACACTGACTCTACCTATCTGTGCAGTCTATCTTACTGTAAGGTGCTATGCATGGGGATGCAATGATGAGTATGATACCAGCCACCAGCAATGATGGTTTGGGGTACCTACCTGTTTCACTGAATACTATTTCTCAGCTCTAAGTAAACACATTCAGGGATAGCTGTGTTGGCCGTGCAGCAAAACAAAATCCAGAATCCACAAAAAATTGATACCTTTATTGGCCAACCAAAATGCAAAACACATGATGCAAGCTTTCAAAGCTCTACTGACTTCTTCATCAGGCAAAAGATGTTAAAAATAAAGAAAAGTGATGATGTTGGAGTCACAGGCCTACATGTTGTTTCAGATGTTTCTTGTGTTGTTGTTCAGGTGAGGGATCTCACAAGAAACATCTGAGATGATGAGGCCGGTGTCTGTCAGGCTCCGCTACAGCTCCAAAACTATGAAATCATTCTGTTCAAAGGAAAATGGTAATCTTAACACTGGGGAAACCAACTGCTTGTCCTCCTGTTGGCATCAAAATCTTCCTGAAGGTTCGGGAACACAGTCTGGTGGCATTCATCTGAAAGCTACAGACAGGAGTGTTTTTTACCACCATAGGCTCATATGCTAGCAGTGTCCAGACCTTGATGAGTTAGGCACTATGTTGCATGCACGTCCTGATAATCTCCAGAACAGACTACTGAAACATTCTCTAAGCGATACTGCCTTTAAAGACTATTTGGAAACTTCTATTGGTAGTGGTCGTAGTTGTTGTTGTTATTATTATTATTATTATTATTATTTCCCACTTTTCCCAGTCCAGGATTCAAAACAGCCTACAAAAGGTAAAGCTGTTACAGCTAAGAAAATTACATCATAAATCTTCGAATCCTAGAGCGGGAAGAGACCACGAGGGCCATCCGGTTTAACCCCCTGCCTTGCAGGAACATACAATAAAAGCACTCCTGACAAATGGCCATCCAGCCTCTGTTTAAAAACCTCCAAAGACACACTCTAAGGCAGTGCATTCCACTGTCAAACAGCTCTTACTGCCAGGAAGTTCTTCCTAATGCTTAGGTGAAATCTCTTTTCCTGTAGTTTGAGTCTATTGCTTTGTGTCTTAGTCTCTGGAGTGGCAGAAAACAAGCTTGCTCCCTCTTCAATATGACATCCTTTCAAGTATTTAAACATGGCTATCACATGACCTCTTTTGTGAGATATTTAGCCTTCTCTTTCAGAGAGCTCTGGTGCCAAAACAAACTACAAATCCCAGGATTCCATAGCACAGAGCCATGGCAGTTAAACTGGTGTCAAACTTGATTATTTCTTCAGTGCAGATGCAGCCTAGGAAGGGAGCCTAGGAGCAGCCACTGAGAAGGCCCTCTCCCAGTCCCACTAATGTGCCTGTGAGGGACAGAGAGAAAGGCCTCCCCAGAAGATCTCAACATAACAGCCAATGAAACTGAAACATACCATGAAGCGATGTGTGAGATGCACTGGGGTGGAACCAGCCTGGAAGGGCTTTTGCCGAGGAGTCGGCACTGGCCCATCATAGAAAGGTCTCTGGGTTGATGAGAGTGGCTGGACTGGAGCAAGGCTTTCCTCATCATCCTCTTTATCATGGGCATAATTAGCATTCGGCAATCTAGTATCTGTGAAAGACAGACAAGCTTACTATGAGAGTTTAACCAAGGAAAGTCTTTTTGCAGCTCCCAGAGCATGCTGGTAGCTAAACTGAGGGCATCACTACAAAACTATGTGCTGGTAGCTAACCTCCAATGCTCATCCCTCCTGTACCCCTTCCTCAGTATCTCCCACTTTACAGAAATTCTAACCTAAGGAGTTATCATCATCCTCTATTATTGCTCCTTTGTTTCTCGGTCGTCCTGATGCCACCATAAGGTCATCATCATCATCTTCATCATTTCTTACTGCTTTTGAACCCCAGTCATCCCCAGTCAAGTCTCCATTCAGAAAGTCCTCATTATCATCCTCATCAAAAAGACCATCATAGTCTTTGGTAGCAGGAACTGACACCTGGAGCCAAGATTTAACAGTTAATAATCTTAAACATATATGCCAAGTTCAATATCAAGAATACATGAAACTTTATCTTCAAGTCTGCAATACTCCAGCTTTACACAAGTAAATTTTACACCAAGTCCAAAAAAGGTAAGGTAAGGTAAGGTAAGGAAAAGAAAGGAAGAAAGAAAGACTATAATTTGTATTACCGTGTGGTTTGATTTCTTTCCATCCACATCACAGACATTTTCAATCAGTCCCAGATTACCTTCCATGTCTGTATAAGCAATCTGACCTCCCTTTGGGTGCCATGCCAGACCACAAATGGTATAACCCTTTTCATGTTTCACCCTAAAAAAAGGGTAGCAAAAATAATGAAAATATTGGGGTTGCATAAGTGCCTGTGGTTTAAAAAACACACTCCACTACAATGGTTGCACGAATGGAAAATGCCTTTGGTCCACAGAATTAGGGCTGGCCAAAGAGTGAGATGCAGTAGATTCATCGTTGCAGAGGAACAATACGTGATAATTTTAGCTACAACTGCTGTAGCTTAATTATACTATTTTATCCTCCCAAGAATCCTATGCAGTAGGTTTAAATAAGAGCTAGTGAATGTCTGCAACTTGCTGAGGGGGGATTTCAGATCACATTTCTTTGGATTCTTCCAGCACTACCCCACACTAATTCAGGAACCCAACAAAGATTCACTGAGCCTGGGTGAAGATCTTGTTCCAGATTCACTTAAGGAGGGCCTCTCATCTTATTTATACATTCTAATTAAGCATAAAGAGGCAGAGCCTGTTACAGGCTTTGGGCTGATAGTTCTGATTTGATGCAAGAGATAGGCCAAGGCCTCTCTGTCAACAGAAAAGGAAAGGGAGGCTATCCCATCATTAGCTGTTTCACTTCCAAACTCATCCAATGGCATGCAAAAGCCAAAGCTGTCAAGAGAACCAAGTGCCCATTTTTACAAGAAACATTGTGAAAATAAACTGGTACCTCTCCAGACACTCCTGGGTGCCCATGTTCCAAATCACTATGCAGCCATCAACACTTCCAGCTGCCACATACTGTCCACATGGAGACCAAGCTACGACATTGAGGGTCTGGCAGGGAGAAGGAAAAGATGCATTGTTAGCTGTGGGATCATCTTGCTTTCAGTTGTGGTACTGTGGTGATTATCAAGGCTTTGTGAGATTTTCTGGGTAACTTGAAGGGAGAAATATAGGAAGACACTGGGCACTTTCATTAGTTTTCATTTTCATTGTTTTTGTGATGAATGGGAAAAATTATATTTTAAAATCTATATTATATCAGTTGAAAAGTTCAGAAGCTATTTCTAGTTGCCACACTTCTATAAATTTAAACAGATTCCACTTTACCATCTGAATGAATATTAATGTCCTGCAGGAAACCTATTTCATTATGCTGTCATTTACTCCCCTAAGCAATGAGACATTCAGAGGCCATACTACTTGGCTGAATTTACCTGTCAGGACAACCTTCACAAATGAAGCTTATAGTATCTCTTTAACTATTTATTTACAATTTATACAAACAGAGAATGTTAGTGGTAATCAGATACCCAGACTGCAAATGGCCCCTGAGCGTGAGTATAAATCACAGCTTTCTACATTAAAATTCTCATGTTCCCTCTCTTCAAGTCTGTCTGTCTGTCTCTCTCTCTCACACACACCATACTTGCTCATAAACTGCCCACTTAGGAAAATTTTTAACCATTAACAAGCAATCAGCTTAACCCTCCTGAACCAGAATTTTTTTTAAAAAACTGCACTGAGTTGCATTTCTGACCCCAATGAGACTTCCAGTGTATTGAAGGTACAAATAAGGCTAGGGTTGCACAAGGAGAACCAGTACGATGTAGTGGTTTGAGACTGGACTAAAGACTCTGGCCATGGAAACCCACTGAGTGACCCTGGGCAAGCCGCACTCTCTCAGCTTCTGAGGAAGGCAAAGGCAAACTCCTTCTGAGCAAATTTTGCTCAGAAAAATCTGTGATAGGGTCACCTTAGGGTCGCTATAAGTTGGAGAAGATCTCGTGGTCTCTTCCAACTCTGAAATTCTATGATTCTATGAATTGCTGCCACCACCACAATGCACACTTGTACTCCCTGACCCTAAAGAGGTTCCAATGCCCATCCCCAAAAAATGAGGCCAATCCACTGACAACCATTCAAGTGGCTGAAATTGGGAGAAATTGTTTACCGCTGTTCAGGTGATGAGACTGTAGAACAACTACATGTAGGTCTAGTCCTATGTGGATTCTGCAACATAATATGGCTACTGGAGACTAAAATATCCTTTTATGTTCCATGATGATTAAATAAAGAATATACTCAGGTCTTCCTTGACATACTAAGACAGCAATCTCCTTATAACATATTCAAATTAAACAGCAGCTATTTAAAGGATACTAACCTGTGTAATGAAATCATCTGTCAGATCCAGCTGATGATGCCAGGTTTCTCTTTTGTACAGTTTAATGGCTTTCTCTACTGGAATGGCTAGCAGCTAGCGGGCCAAAGTGATGGAGAGGTTGTTAGTGTGTGAATCTCATTTTTAAAATGAGTTCCAGTTTTCTTAATAAACAAACTTGATGTTTCTTATTACCCAAGCAAGACCTCACAAGATACAGAGCTGAAATAGCTGGCATTTCATAGGATCTGTCCTCTTCCATAAATAAATAAATAAATATAAATAAAAGCCACACACAGTAAACTGTTCTATTTATATATTTATAAGAACATGCTTCTTGCCATATATCCAAAGATCTCAAGGAGAGCTACAATCCATACCACGATATAGAAAGAATCCAACAGCTTAAAAACCAGTTCATGAACACCAAGGCTGCTGCCATACTACAGAAATAATCCTGTTTGGAATCCCTCTGGAATCCTGGGATCTGTAGTTTGTTGTGGCACAGAGAAGGCTAAATATCTCACAAACTACAAATCCCTTAATTCCACAGCATTGAGCCATGGCAGTTAGAGTGGTGACAAACTGCATCATTTTTGCAGTGTGTCAGCAGCCTAAGTCTCAAATGTTTGGGTAAACAGCGTAATTTTAACATGGTGGTATAATGAGGCTAACATCAGCACCAGTCAGGGGAAGGTGTTCCATGACCACTTGTATTGAACAAGACCTCAGAGCGACTACTGCTTGTGGCAACAGGAAACAAGCATCCAGGTTTCTGGCAGGTAAGCATTGGTCAGTCTGGGTCAGAAGGACTTTATCAGAGCCTAGAGTAGCTCTCACTGCTAGTCCTCAAGAGCACCAGAAATTCCTCCAGCTAATGTCCAGGTTCCAATTAAGTACCTAAATTGCATAGGAGACCTACTGAGTGCAAGGCTTCAACAAATCTGCTACCTACAATTACCCTGATGAATGTGAAAATACCCTCTAGTGAACTTCACAAAGTACCAGCCTTCCTCACAACTTCAAAAGTGCAGAGATGAGTCAAGTTCGTCTCAGCTGTTATGTGACAATCCCCATCATCCCACCCCCCAGCTCCACTGTTGGGGAACACTGGGGGTGGAGCAGTGGCTTACTTAGCAGCTACGTTGCCAAAGTGCTTGGAGAGCCTTGGTCACAAGGCTCCAGATTCCACCTAAACATTGGGAAGAACTTCCTTGTGGTAAAAAGTGTTTGACAGTGGAATCCATTGCTGACTGAGAGTGTGGTGGAATCTCCTTCTTTGAAGGTTTTTAAACAGAGGCTGGATGGCCGTCTGTCATGAGTGCTTTGGATGGATATTCCTGCAGGACAGAATGGGATTGGACTGGATGGCCCTTGTGGTCTCTTCCAACTCCATGATTCTATGTGACTAAACTGGTAAAACAACTAACTCCACTCCACTGGTTTTTCCTTCTACAGAGCAGTAAAATTGGTGGTGGGCACTAAGGTAGGGAGTGGGAATTACGCATCTTCAAGCAGTGCAGCCCAACTGACCACTCTTCCTCCTGGCTCTTTGCTATGGGTGTCTACAAAGAACAAAACCAATCTTGGCATGTTCTGCTTTCCGTCAGGAGAACTCTGACGCCATGTCCTGCTTTCCCACCTCTGTAGAACATCTTGTCTGCATCAGGATTATTGCTTATGGTAGGGGTGGGCAACTGTGGGAGGGGAGGGGAGCAACTGTGGGAGGTGGGGGTGGGCAAATGGGGGAGGCCTGGCAGGGCACATTATCTCCCCATGAGAGTTTGGGAAGCCACACACCCCACAGCACCCTACCACCATAAAATATCCCCCAAAATTTTTGCCCTCAAGCCCTCTGTGGGGGCATTTTTACCATCTTTTTAGGGCTTGCTGGGCAATTTTAGGTCCACGAAAGGCCTGTGTTCAAAACAAGAAATGACCAGAAGTCACTTCTTGTTTACTGCTTGTGTTAAAAAAAAAAGGCCTTTCCTGAGCGTAAAATGGCCCAGCACACCCCCTCCCAAAAAAACTTGGTGAAAATGCCCACCATGAGTCCTAGAGGACATTTTGGAGGATTTTTGTTTTAAATGGCCCTCGAGGTCTCATGTGGCATGTAGGCCACACTTTGCCCAGTCCTGGTTCTTAAGACATCCAGAATTTGTGAAAATTCCAGCGCAATTCCAGGTTCAGGACAAAAGTGTGACAAGCAACAGGAAGAGATTCTTAAGTAATTTCCTATGTTTCTTCCTCCTCAAATCTGCTGTCTTAGTAGAGGGGTGAGAAGAATGTGGCTCTACAGAATGGCCAATGGTCAGGTGTTATAGGAGTCTAAAATAACATCTGAACATTGGGCATCCTGGCTGAAGCTGACAGAAAGTGAAGTACAGAATATCTGAAAACCCACCTTCTACCCACTCCTGATTAGAAGACACAGTGCTGAGACAAATTATGACAACAACCACTTACCATTAACCTTAAGCTGGCTTGTACTGTTGTTCTATGGTATAACTGAAGTATACTGTAGCAGCCAATTCATGTTCCCAAACAGAGAGTGACAAACTAGCTACAGTTCAATATGAAAAGGAGTAGTAACACCAAAGGACAAGAGGGGTTCTGAACCCTCCCCCCTTCTGTTTAATTTTCCAATCTGTATGCGCACACTCACAATTCAGACCTCAGAGAGAAAGCGAATGTATTACCTTTCCTGTCTTTGGTTGCCAGGAGAGTCTACATATTGATTTTGCATTTACCACATCATTACACTTCTGCAGCAATGGCCAACTTGTTTCACAAGTCTAGAAGCAAAATATATTCACAGTGGTTATTCAATTTGATATGAACTCTTCTGAAATTCAAAATGGAAGGAGTGGGGGAAGCATGTCAAACCCCGCAACTAAATACATCTTTAGTATAGAAATAAGCACAAGGCAGGTAACATTTTATTTTCTCAACCTAACTGACAGAACTGTTCTGTTCTGCTGGTAATTACTCTAACCAATTGTACACCTACCTACTTTTCTCATACAGTGATTTTCAAATTGTCCTGGGGTTCTCAGGAAGCTTTTCAGCAGTTCCATAATAAGACCAGCAATAGCAGTCAAACATTCATGAAAAACAGATTGCCACATTGGTTCACTTACCGTGAATGTGCATTCTTGAGAGGAGCGAACAGGAATTCTAGACGTAGGGAAAGCCTACTACTGCCCAGCCAAAAGCAGGAAGTTGTGTCATCGTCACATGGAAATTTCAAGTTTCTTTGTTCTCCTCCTCGACCATGCAGCCAGTTCACTTACTAGCAGAGCCCTGAAGACCTGTGATGAGACAAAAGAAGGTAAATCCGCTACGGAAAAGACAAACTAAGATACTTGCAGACACGGGGCGGGAGAATTCCTCTTCACTCCTCTCAAGAATGCACATTCACGGTAAGTGAACCAATGTGGCATTCTCAGAGGAGGAGGAGCGAACAGGAATTCTAGACATTGGGACATGCACAAGCTAGAAACTGTACAGGAGGGAGTGTCTGCATGGACTGTAATTCAGGCCCTTAACACCTCCTGGAGGACTCTCCTCCCGAAGGTGGCTTCCATGGACCTGAACTTGTCCACCTTGTAATGCCTGATGAATGTGGATGGCATGCTTCACATTGCACCCTTACATATTTCCGCTATGGGAGCGTTTGTAGAAAACACCGCGGTGGTGGCTGCTGATCTCGTGGAATGTGCCATTACCGCGGAAGGCCTTAATCCAGGTAGCAATGGTCCGATGAGAGGCCTTCAGCCCCATGGAGGCTGGATTGAAAGAGATGAAGAGAGACTCACAGCGCCTGAAGGCACTGGTCCTCTTAATGTAAATCCTAAGGACCCATCGAATGTCCAACTTGTGCCAAAGACGTTTCCTAGGGTGAGAAGGGCCAGGGCAAAAAGATGGAAGTACTAGCTCCTGAGCCACGTGAAAATCTGATAGCACCTTGGGCCGGAATGAAGGATCAAGCCTTAAGGTGACAAAGTCCTCCATGAAGGTGCATAGATGTTCCCTTATTGATAGGGCTTCAAGCTCCGACACCCGTTTCGCTGATGTGATGGCCACTACGAAGGCCACCTTTAGAGTTAGGATCCTCAGGGGCACCCTTCTTCGCAGGGCCTCGAAGGGTGGGTGCATCAGCTGTTGGAGGACCAAGGGAAGGTTCCAGGAAGGGAACCTATGATGGACCGGTGGGGAAATCAAGGTCGCCCCCCCCAGAGGAAATGCTTAACGTGAGGGTGAGAAGACAGGTTTCCCCCCTGCTTAAGAGAAAAGACCAAGGCCAAGGCGGCTGCCTGCCTCTTCAGGGTATTGGGACGAATGCCCAGGTCTAGTCCCTCTTGAAGGAACGCCAGAATGTGATTTAAGGTAGGCTCTTCTCTCGGAATGGATTGTGCTCTGCACCATCTAGAGAAAGTTTGCCACGTTGCTTCGTATATTCTATTGGTTGTTTGTCTCCGCAAGGAGAGGAGGGTGTTTACTACCGATTCCTCATTGCCGAATTCCCTTAAGGCCCTCCGTTCAATCTCCAGGTGGTTATCTGTAGCCAAGCAACGTTGGAGTGATTCACTGGACCCTGATGCAAAGGCCGACCTTCGGTGGAAGACGCCACAGGTCCTCTACTAACATATCCACAATCTCGAAGAACCAGGGGTGACGAGGCCAGTGGGGTGCTATCAGGACCAGCTGTGCCCTCTCTTGACGAATCTTCCGGCATACCTTCCCCAGGAGGGGCAACAGAGGAAACGCGTAGAGGAGGCCCTTCGGCCATGGGGATCTGAGAGTGTCGATCCCCTGGGCGTGAGGGGTCGGAAATCTGGAAAAGTACCAGTGAAGCTTCCTGTTGTTCGAAGAGGCGAATAGGTCCACTTCCAGGGTTCCGTATAGATCCCGAATCTGCTGGAACATTCCCTGGTCCAACTCCCATTCCTCTGGTGAGACGAAGTGCCTGCTGAGGTAGTCTGCCTGAAGGTTAGTCGAACCTTGGAGATACTGGGCTGATAGTGAGTGCACACGGTGCTCCACCCAGTTGAATAGAAGGTCCGCCTCCCGCTGCAGCGACTTGGACTTGGACCCTCCCTGTCTCGCTATGTACGATTGGGCTGTGGTGTCCATCAATACCAGAACGTGAGTGCCCCCGACTTCCCTGGCAAATTGGAGGAGAGCCAGACGGGCCGCTCACAGTTCCAGACAGTTGATGCTGTGAACTCTTTCTTCTTGGCTCCATAGGCCTTGAGCCATTTGGCCTTGACAGTGTGCTCCCCAACCCCTGAGACTCACGTCAGTGGTCACTACCAGCTGGTGGGGAATGGTAATCGGGGATCTTTTGTCTATGTTGTGTCCCCAGGTCCACCACCTCAAGGATTCCCTCACCTGTGGGGAACCCGAAGGAGCATGCCCTTCTTTAGAACTATCTGATGCTGAAAGGGCATTAGAAAGGCTTGCAGTGGGTGAGAATGAAATATTGCCCATGGCACCACCTGAATGGCGGAGATCATCAGACCCAACAGCCTGGCTAGAGACATGAGGGGAACCGCCTTCAGTGATGAGAGGAGCCAGACCTCCAACCGGATCACCTGATGCCTCTCCTGAGAGAGGGAGATCTCAAATCGCCTTGTGTCTAAGAGAGCCCTGAGGTGTACGATCAACTGAGCTGGGGATAGAACACTCTTCTTGAAGTTCACCAGGAAGCTGTGGCATTGGAGATTCCTGATCGTCGTCCACAGATCCCTCTGAGCCTTCTCCCCGGGACGAGGCCCTCAGAAGGATGTCGTCCAGGTAGGGGTAGAGGTGAATCCCCTTGGTGTACAAATGCACCACCAATACGATGAGCTCCTTGGTGAACACTCGAGGTGCTGATGCCAGGCCGAAAGGTAGGACCCTGAACTGATAGTGCTGGTCCCTGAAAATGAAGCGAAGGAAGCCCTCGTGGATCTGAATGTGTCGATAGGCCTCTGATAGATCCAGAGGGGCTAAGAAGTCCCCCTTCTGGAGTGCCTCTCTGATGGAGGAGAGCGTTTCCATCCAGAAACGTTTGTATGAGAGACATGAGTTTGTGTATTTGAGGTCTAAGATTAATCGGGAATCTTCTCCCTTCTTGGGTACTGTAAAGAAGGAGTAAACTCCTGAGAACCTTTGGCCGGTCGGGACGTCTTCTATTGCCCTGATGTCTAGGAGGTCCTAAATGGCCTTGCACAACTCCAGGGCCTTTTGAGCGTTTGAGGGGACTGGGGCAGGAATGAATCTGTCCTCTGGCCTGGTGTCGAACTCCAATTTGTACCCCTGTTGGATTGTTTGCAGTACCCATTGATCTGTTGTGGAGTTGCGCCAGGCCTTGAGGAACAGGCTCAGCCGGCCCCCCACTGGGGCTTGTGACGAGTCAGAATTGTTGTTTGGAGAATCCCCTGTGATTCTGGGTCCCCCTTTGTGGCTGTTGCTATTCTGGGGTGAGGAATGTTGTCTGATGACCTGATTAGTCCTTGCCCATGCTGGACAGAAGGGACGGTAGTCCCTTTGTCTGCCATATCCTCTGGAAGAACGAAAGGAATTCGATGACTGAAAGGAGCATCTGGTTCCAGATTTGTCTGAGCGATGTGACAAGGAAGGCATTGCCTGCTTCTTCTCCTTAGTTTCCACCATGTCCTTTAGCACCTCTTCCCCAAACAGTTTGGTGCCCTTGAAGGAAGCTTTACAGAGGGAAGCCCTGGAATGAGTATCTGCATTCCAGTGCTTCAGCCATATGGAACAAGCTGCGCTGATGGATCTAACTGAAAAAAGGCGTCAAGCGAGGCATCCGCCACCAGGTGTAGGGAGGATATAACCCTGTTGAGGACTCTGCTTAGGATTCTAGTATCCAGCTGAGGAGTTTGTTGAACCTCATTTAGCCACAGGATCGCAGCTCTGACGAAGAGGGAAGCTGTGGCTGAAGCTCTGAGTCCCAAGGTGGAAGCTTTGTGAACTTTCTTCAGTGCCCCGTTGGCCCTCTTCTCATCTGGGTCCTTAAGGAGTGCTTCCCTCTCCTTAGGAGCCAGAAAATTAGAGACCAGTGAGGCCACAGGCTTGTCAACAACGGGCACCTTTAACTTTTCCAGAACCTTATCATTTGGCACGTAGAACTTCTGTGCCACTAGACTGACCCTTTTTCCCAGAGTTGGCTTGTCCCACTCCTCTGCCAAGAGGTGATGTAATGTGTCCAAGAAAGGTAGACTCGTCTTCTGTACTGTAGGAGACTAAGAACAGCCTGAATCTTCTCGTTTCTCTTCTGAGTAACCACCTGGGTGGACTCGGTAGCCTCAGAGGATAGCTTCAAGGCTATCATCCTGTTGAGGAGTGGAGTAAGCCTCGCCCTGGAACAATCTATCCAAAATGCTAGGTTCAGGTTGTTCTACGTCTGAGCACTCTCCTTCCTCCTTGTTGTCCTCCATGTTCTGACCAGAATCAGGATCAGATTGGACCCCTTTGAGGATATACATGAGCTGGAGGTCCTCCTCCCCTTCACTCTCGGACTTCTCCGAAGAATGGAGAAGAGAGGTTGCCTTCCTCTTCCTCTGGCCTGCCTGTGTTGCAGCCTGGGTGGTGGAGGACCCAAGAAGCGCCGACAAACCTGAGGGGCCTGCCTGCGGAGAGTCCTGCCCAGCTTGGTTGGGATGGCGAGCCTGCCTAGTCTTCTGGGGCTGCTTGCCCATTGACTGAGAGAGTGGGTCTGCTTGGACCGCCACAGAGACCGCGGATATCTGAGTGGCTTGGTCTGCTCAGGCAGTTTGACCCCCGGAGCCTCTGAGGCCCACAAGGACGCCCCCTGCTCCGGGGTATTGGTTTGCATCGCCTTCGACACCCTCGCTATTGCAGCTATCAGGGTGCCAGATCGGGACCCTCGCTGCTGCTGAGGGGGGGTGAAGCGAGGAGCCTAGCCCCTCCCCCTCGCTCGAATTGCCCTGTGCCGCTCCTGATGCTGCCGTGGTTCCCGTGAGGAGGGGAATCGAGTGGCTGAGTCCCGCCCCCCCTCACGGTTGCGCCAAGCCGCCCCCATGCCCAACATGGTTCCCAGGTGGGGGGAGCAAAGAAGCAGACTCCACCCCCTGGCTGAGGTCATGTCGCACTGCCCCTGCAGCTGCCGGGGTTCCCTGCGGCAACTGCTGCCTCGTGTCCCCTGGGAGGAGGGCAGATGAGAGGAGGTGGAGGGCTACCCTTAGGATGTCCTCCCTCCCCGAACCATGTCACTCCGGAGAGGCTGGCTGGGACAAGATGGCGCCCGCCTGTTGCACGGCAGCCGAGGCCCTCCCTTCTTCCCTGCTCAATTACTAGAGTGGGAGGCCAGCCATCCAGTCGACCGGTAAGGAGAACTCCTCAGGGCTGGCCCTGGAGAGGTCAGGCGGCAGGAAGAAAAAGCCCTGGTAGGCTCCCTGGGAGGGAGTTGGGGAAGGGCAAGGCTGAGCTCCCCCACCCCGGGACCCCGTACCTCCAGGAACAGGAAGCCCCCACTCTGGTCGACCGATCCCCGTCTGGCGTCCGCCAAAGGCTCCTGTGGTCGTAGGGTGTCCCCAGACTGCCCTGTGAGCTCCAGCTCCGGGCTCTCTCTGCCCCCTGTTGACGTGCCTCACACGGTCTCCAAATGGCTGAGGACATTTTCCTTCGCCTTCTGAGGCGGCTGGCTCGGCACGCTTGAGGAGCGGCCTGCCTGCTCACTGGCAGGCCACGGGGATCCCAGTACCCCGCGGCCCCCCCGGTGTGATTCTAGAGCAGCCCTGGCAGTCCGGATCCATTGATGATTTCTTCCCCTTCTGCTTCGATTTGCTCGAAGCAGCAGTCTTTCCTGAGCCTTTCGCCATATCCAGGGGGGAGAAAGGAAGGAGG
This sequence comes from Gambelia wislizenii, assembly GCA_030847615.1. Classification (NCBI taxonomy): domain Eukaryota; kingdom Metazoa; phylum Chordata; class Lepidosauria; order Squamata; family Crotaphytidae; genus Gambelia; species Gambelia wislizenii. The sequence continues at coordinate 492,269,043 of JAUMIR010000001.1, read as the reverse complement.
GGCGAAAGGAAAATTTTGGTTTTTTTTTTTTAAAAAAAGGAGAGAAGGAAGGTAGGGTGAAGCTGGAGAAGGTAGAAGAAAGGTAGATAGGAAATTTCAGGAGAAGTGGAAAGGAATTCTAGGAGGAGAATCACTGTGTCTGGACTGGGCGAAAGCAGGAAGTTGAACTGGCCACATGGTCAAGGAGGAGAACAAAGAAACTTGAAATTTCCATGTGACCATGACACAACTTCCTGCTTTCGGCTGGGCAGTAGTAGGCTTTCCCAATGTCTAGAATTCCTGTTCGCTCCTCGTCTCAGAGAATTGCCACTGCTACTGATCAAAGCATTAGCAAAGTAGAACTTCAGTGCAATCCTATCAATCAGACTTGGGTTCCCCTAAGCCCATTGAGCTTAATCTCAGCTGTGCACAGAACTAGAGTCTCAATCCCACTATTAGCTGTTTATTACAGTAGTACTGAGACTGAAAGCTACAGGAACAGATTTCAATACAAAGCTGTGAGTGGCATCCTATTAGTAATCCACATGCACACAGATGTGACTCATGAGCACCTCTCTCTCTTTCTGGACCGGGCACATGTGTGTTGCATGCCTTCAAGTAATCTCCGACTTTTGGCGACCCTAAGGCAAACCTATCACGGGGTTTTCTTGGCAAGGTTTGTTCAGAGGGAGGTTTGCTATTGCCTTCCTCTGAGGCTGAGAATGAGAAGGTTTCTATGGCTAAGCAGGGATTTGGACCCTGGTCTTCCTGAGTCCTAGTCTGTCACTCAAACCTCTACATTACACTGGCTCTCTTCGATAGGGCACAGGAAGCTATTCTATAGTCTTTTGCACTCTCTCCAAGGTCTGTCCTTCCAGGAACTATGAAGCCCCAGGAGAAGCTTCTGCTGCTTGCCAATACAGAAGGGAGGGAGTGGGGAGACAATTCTGATGATGACACTCCCAACTGTGAACACACCCTCATTTCTTCTTCCCTCAACTTGAGCCCAGTGTTACACTCTACCTGCTTTATGTAGCAGCTTGGCCTATATCTGCAGGCATTCAAACATGCAGCTGAACTAATCATACCCTGCACATGCCACTATTTATATCTGTCATTAAACTGCACTTACAAGAAGTTCAAATAAGGGTTTATATGCTGAACCCTCAAATGGATTACTAACTTAAAAACACAGCACCAATTCCCGTTCTGTTGTTATGACCTAAAAGGATACTACTGTCCCCATTTACTATTATATAGAGCAGGCCTTCTTAAACTTTTCCCACTTTTTGTGACTCCTTTTTGCCCAAGAAATTTTTATGTAGGTATATAGGTATATAAAATAGGTTTTATATATATTCCAATTTTTTTTGCAACCTCCACATTCAGTTTAAGTGTCAGGATAATATCCCTTTAAGTGCAGAGAAAAAATGTTGGAGCAGCAGACCACTTTGATAGCACAGCTGAAATGGGTGTGTGTACAGTTGTGACTAGGCAGAAGGTGACTAGCCAAATACTCCTATAAGGATACACTCTGTGTTGGTTACTGTTGTGAGTTGGTGCTGAGAAGTGTTGGATGTTTGGAGAGTTGCTGTTGGATTTGTTATTGAGGTTTGCTGTATAGATTTTCCTTGGTTTTTTTCCGGGCTGTGAGGCCGTGTTCTGGAATAGTTTCTTTCTGACGTTTTGCCTGCTTCTGTGACTGGAATCTTCAGGGAATGAGAATAGCAGCCTTCCATTTCTATACCCAGAAACAAATCATTCAATTACACAAATTTACATATACTCCCCAACAGGGGGTCACAGCATATAAACTCCACATACACTCCTACCCAACCATTCTCTGAAGATGCCAGCCACAGATGCAGGTGAAATGTCGGAAAGAAACTATTCCAGAACACAGTCTCACAGCCCGGAAAAAAACCAAGGAAAATCCAAATTGGTACAGGTTGAGTATACCTGATATGGAATTTCAAAATCCGAATATAAGTCAATGTAGAGATGAGAGAAATTCAAAACGCTATTTAAGCATACATTTCTTGTAGTTTAGAAGCAGCATTTTACCTTTTCTGAAATTTTCCACACTCTGATAGATCCATCACAACTTGCTGAGGCCTGTGGAAGGGAATGTTTTTAAAGCATCATTAGTACTGGACCAACAAATTACTGCTGCATTAAAATTTACCTTTAAAACAGCACAGTGATTGGATATCATAACTACTTAATGTTAATGTACCAAAGGTTACTGGACATAGTGGTCCTGAAATATGGGACCCTGGCTGCCCCAGAGGAAATCCAATCAGACAAGCCACGCTTGCTTGCTTTCTTGTAAAAAATCAGCTGATGTGAAACATGAAACATACATGGTTCTGAATACTGTATTCAATTTACCTGAAGAAAACTCAGTGAAGTTCAAAAACTTTGGCATTTTAAAATTAGTACTTGGTCCAATAAAATACACATTTTTTTAAAAAGCTTATGCTACGAAACATCTCTAAATGTTTTAAGGTGCCATGAGACTTTAAGGTGCCACAACTCTTCTCGCCAAGGGCTAATTACATGCGGCCCCTATAGCTCTGCATCCCTGTTGTTGCATTCTAAAGAGATGGATGTAATTCTGGTATTGCGAGAGCAACCTTTTTTTCTCCAGAATGCAAAAGGCATGCAGCCCAGCACCAGAAAAGAGAAGTGCATAGCCTCCTTAAAAATGTTAAAATCAACATATTAGAATACATGTTAAAAACAATACAGCAGAATATATGTTTTCTGAAGTTATTGGAAACACAAGAAGGAACAAGTAAACAGAGAAGAGGTATGCGATTTTCCTCTCCGTGATGACACTGCCACTAATAAACAGACTGACACCTACAAGAGAGCTAGCCTCATAAAACTACCTACTGGTATTTCTTTTGTTCAAAACTGATGCTGGTAATACCTCAATACTATACACCTTTTTAAAACTATGTTAGTGCATAAAGATCTGATTCTCAAAGTATGGTGAACAAAAACTGAGAAATAAAAGCAGAGCAATCTTTTGCCAAAAATAAGCACATGGGAAAAATGTTAAGTTAATCAACTAAAACAGTCCCTCACAGAAAGGCAACTCTACCTCATCTTCAAGAAGCCCTCACTTCCCTCTTAGCCCCCTCAGCTCCCCTACCCCCCCATATTTAGTACTGTATTTGCAGGAGAATTGGGGTTGAAAGGGGGAGGGAGGTGGCAAAAGGAGTGGTTGGTGATTTTGCATCTGTGGATTCTCTTTTACCAGCCTGACACTGAATGGAATCCCAAATCAATAAAAATTCCAATAAAGAAAGCGCCTTTACATAGTCACTTCCAATTAGAAAATCAGTTTTACAAATGCATTAAAAATACATCCATTAGTCCATATTCTCAAATTTTGCTGGAATGATGTTATCTGAGCAGCTGAATGGATGGTGAAACCACAAAACTAATTCCCTTCTACATGAATCTATATCACGCATTCAAATAACAGTTTAGCACGTTGACACTGAACTTGATCCTTTTCAATTTCTTAACATGGTTGTTATTTTGTTGGATTATTTTGCTATATCAACTACATGTGATGAGTATTTAATTAGACTGCATTCTCATATGGACAGACCTAGTATTTACCAAGCCAGAACAAAATCTTGTTTTTAAAGGTTATAACACTTTAACTATCATGTCTCTCCACCCCACTCCAATCTTGGGGACTGCATTTTGGTGAACTGGTTGGAATTCTGTTGAGATCCTCAGGCCTAATATCATAACTACAGTTTTAAGAAGGGAAACTGTTATTCAGTCACTTTGACAGTGCAATCTTATGCATCTTTATTCAGAAGCCCCAATGAATTCAATAGAATTTGCTCTTAGGAAAGTGTGCACAGAATTGTAAACTAAGCCTGGCATCCTGTTGGTTATTTCCAACTGGAACAAACCTATTCAATCCACACTGGTGAGTCAACATGTGGGTAAATTACATTGATGGGTTTACTCTACTCGGGACTAACAGCATTTAGCCCAATTTGATTTGATGTGATGTTTATTGCAGGTCAACCCCTGTAACCACGGGACTAGTATCCACGGTCTCACTTATCCATGTCTGAAAAAATATGTCCCTCCTAGGCATTTTCTAGGTCCTCCTAGCTTCTATGGTATGCTTCTGCCAGAAGCTGGGCTGAAAGTAATTCATTTCAATAGGGTTTGCTATTATCCAAAGTTTCACATATCCACAGTAAGTCTGGAAATGTATCCCCCATGGGAGGGGAGGGAGCAACTGTATTTTGATCTATTACTCTTTGTAGAGCCATTTTTTTAATGAGCGATGACATATAAAATAAATAAGTTCCTTCCATGTATTAAAAATACAGATTGCCCTCCGTATCCGCAGGGGATATGTTTTCAGACTTACCATTTATAAATGAAACTGCAGATAATAGCAAACCCTATTAAAATAAAGAACTTCCAATACAAACATATCATAAAGTTGTGTTGGAGGACCTAGTGATTCCTAAAGAGAACACTTCGCTAGACATTTTCCAGCATGACTCTGGTATGTGTCCCTATTTTTTCAGCCACAGATAACTAAAACCGCAGGTATTGGTTCTGTGGATACAGGGGTGACCTGTAAGATTAAGTCTTCAGACCCTACATTAATGGAATGTACTGACTGCTGTAGCTGTGTATCCAAAGGGAAGTGCCACCCTGGCCCTGCAGGAAAGTGATGGAAATTCTTAGAATTAGAGTATAGACTGTTAAAAGAGCAAAGAAAGAAAGGAAAATGTTTTACCAGAAAAGTGTCCTTTGGATCAAATGAAACACTTAAAACAGGGGCATCATGTCCTCGAAATGTCTTCTGCTGACTGCTGTCAGCTACCTCCACAATCTTCACCACAAAGTCACTGGAGATAATCACAATATGGTCAACAAATGTATTTATACTATGAAATGTTGAAACACTGCTTCATGTAACAAATGAACACAGTATTTCCTCCATTTAAAAGTGTTTTGGGCTCAATCTAGTGTTTCACTAATGATCACAGCAAAAGCCTATAAATTCCCCTGCCATTCTTCAAATTACCTGGATCCAGCAGCTACTTTACTCCCATCAGCATTGAAAACCACATGGTTAGCATTCATGGTGAAGCGTGTCAGGATACCATCTGGAACACCTTCTGGGAATGTATGGATCTGGACAGTGTTGTTAACCACTGCTGTAATCAATCTTCCATTCTACAAATAAGGCAATACTAGCATTAGACAATAGAAAGGAATCATCCATTGACACAAGGGAAATAAGTTCATTCTAATCTTTAATGCAGTCTGACATATTAGAGCAACACTGAAAACAGCCCCAGCCCCGAGTTATTGTTGGACCAACTCCTAGCAGCCCTAGCCAATACAGTTAATGGTGAGGAATGCTAAAAGTTGCAGTCCAACAAAACCAGGAGGGTTGCATGATTCTCATCCTTGTAATAAAGAAACAGAAGAATTGGAGAAAAATTGCTTCCAAGTCCAACATCATTGTCAATTAAGCTATCAATATACCAAGCAATCTTAGGGAGGAGCTACATCATAAAGTACAGGTCACCATGGGACTGGTAACCACGTATTCATGTCTGGAAAAAATAGGCATTTTCTAGATCCTCCAGCATGATTCTATGGTAAGCTTCTACCAGAAGTTGGGCCAGAAGTACAGTCCTCCTTTCACATTTGCGGGGGTTAGGTTCAGAAGACCCCCACGAATGTAAAAAATCCACGAATAATAACAGCCCACCCCATGGCCTCCCGAAAGTGGGGAGGGGGCCTCCGGAGGCCCCGTCGCCGCTTCCCCTCCACACACCGCCCCAGCCTCAGTAAAGTGGCGAGAGGGCCTCATCGCCGTTTCTCCCCCACCCCCCACCCAGCCTCAAGAAAGAGGTGAGAGGGCCTCTGGAGGCCGCGTCACCACTTCCCCACTACCACCACCCTGGCCTCCTGAAAGTGGCGAGGGGGCCTCCGGATGCCCCGTCGCCGCTCCCCCCCCATCCCCCGGGCTCAGGAAAGTGGCGAGGGGGCCTCCGGAGGCCCCGTTGCACTTTTCCCCCACCCCCCGGGCTCAGGAAAGTGGCAAGGGGGCCTCCGGAGGCCCCTGGCTGCTTCTCCCCCCCGCCCAACCTCCCGAAGTGGCGAGGGGGCCTTGGAAGGCCCCCTTGCTGCTTCTCTCCCCCCCCCAGCCCAGCTTCCCGAAGCAGCAAGGGGGCCTTGGAAGGTCCCCTGGCTGCTTCTCCCCCCACCCCGCCTGGACCCCCGAAGTGGCTAGAGGGCCTTGGAAGGCCACCTCGCTGCTTCTCTCCCCCCCCCCCAGAAATTTGCCACTTTTTGGAGTGTGGGGGGAGGCCCTTCCAAAATCGTGAATAATCAAAAACGTGAATGCTAAAGCCACGAATGTGGAAAGGCAACTGTAATTCATTTCAGTAGGGTTCACTATTATCTATGGTTTCACGTATCCATGATAAGTCCGGGAACATATCCCCCACAGACTGGCAGGTGGGGGGGTGGGTGTGGGACACCTGTATTCAATCTTTTCTTGGTCTCACAGCACTGAGCCAGAGACAATAGAAGACGTGTGCTTAACCCTTTCCTGAACCTTTCATTTTCCCTTGGAAATGCCTCCCTTCCAAAGGTTTTAAACAAATCCTTTGCCAGCTGGGCTCCAAAAGTGAAAGTGAGAATGGGAAAGAAGATCAACTGCAGGGAAACATTTGCAGAGTAGAATCAGCAGATAATAAGCAGCAGGTTAATTATCTTCTTTTCCCATATGGTCATCTTTTATAAACATTACTTCTTCCTCATTCTATCTACTTTAGAAAAGACAGGTTTGGGAATGCCCTTGGATTGATATTTCAATTTACCCATCACAGTGAAACTTATTTCCATAAAAATCCATAGCTAGGTTAATATTTATACACACAACTAAATGACAACCACTGACCAATTACCTCTTGAAACTATTTTTCACATAAGCCTAGCATGAACAAGTTAGCTACATATTGTCACTGGACAAACAGGTTTAGCCCTTGATTACACATTTAACAAGGGCATCTTGGGGGCAAATGGCAATGTGTGAGCTATAGGGCGCATTGTTGGTGTGTTGTGGGCCTTCAAGTCATTCCCAACTTATGATGACCCTAAGGCAAACCTATCACGGGGTTTTCTTAGCAAACCTATCACGGGGTTTTCTTGGCAAGATTTGTTCAGAGGGGGGTTTGCCTTTGCCCTCCTCTGAGGATGAGAGAGTGTGACTTGCCCAAGGTTGCCCAGTGGGTTTTCATGGCTAAGCAAACCCTGGTCTCCAGAGCCAGAGCCCAACACTCAAACCTCTATGCCATGCTGGCTCCCTACATCCAGGCTGATTAAAAAGACCAGAAAGTCCCAGCTTTTGTTCCTGTCCTTTCTAATTTTATTTTGGAGACCCATACACATTTTGTTTATCCCAGAATATTTACTTTAACCCAGTATAATATTAGAAAGAGCAGGAATCAAATATAAGATTTTCAAGCTGTCTGGATGCGCAGTCAGAGAAAAATGGTAATTATTGTAGTGAACAATCAATAATCCAAATAACTGCAATGTGAAAATGTTTGTGTGTTTACAGTGTTAAAAATTTCCAGGGAAATTCACAAGCCCAACATAAAATATCAACCTTAGTAAAAGGGTTGGCAATTTTCTTGTAGAAAAAAAATGACTTAGTGGAATTGCTTTAACTTGCCAAATTCACAAGGGGGCAGAGTTAGTCTACATTTCACAGATAATACACCATTCTGAAAAACTACAGTTTGAGCACTAAACTTAACAACAACCAAAATGTTTTGAACAAAACCAGTTTTTAGTGGAAAACGTGTTACTCAGTTTATAACGTTCATGTCTCATTTATTCGTAAATCCACAAAAAAGTTGCAACACTAGAAGTAAATTTAAACCAGCTGTTTATATGACCATGTTAATCATTTGTGTGCTAAATGGCATAAATGACTGATAGGGAGAAAAGCTCTTTTAGTTTATAAAAGCTTTAGTGCCTGGTCACAATTTTCAGTTTCACCAGTGAACTGTCTCCAAATCTGACATGACATAACCTACAAAGCATGAACATGTAGTTGTTCAAAATTGCTACCATCTAATACATCAAACAGCTGCAGAAGTGAAAAATTTATGCCTCTTATTTTCTTAAGGCAAAAGCTGATTCAGTGATCCTACTTTTTAGCAATAAGGAAGAAACATATATTGGAAGAACATGATGCAGCACAAGTCGTAGCAAAACTTAACTCATATTACCTTGAGAGCAAATGAGTAGGCCTTTTCTCCCACATTAATTGACTTAGGATCATCATCATCTAGGCTTTCCCAAATCCTGACATCTCCATCACTGCCACAGGTTACAATGCAGCTATTTAAAGAAACAAAATCTGCATTAAACAAAAATATATGAAACTATACCAGAATTGTTCACTTTATATGTGTTACTTTCAAAGCTTTCATTAAAGGGAGCCCTGGTGATGCAGTGGTTAAATGCTTTGTGAGTTTGATCCTACAGGGCTCTACGTTGACTTAGCCTTCTATCCTTCCATAGGTCAGTAAAATGAGTACCCAGCTTGCTGGGAGCAATTAGCTAACACATTGTAAACTGCTTAGGGAGTGCTTTGCACTAACAAGCAGTATAGAAATATAAATGCTATTGCTACATTGCTATTGCTATAAACTAAACATTAATAGAACTCTGGCGTTCTGGAGGATTCTGGTGCCTCACCAAACTACAAATACCAGGATTCCACAGGACAGATCATTCTATTTAAATACAATACAGTAATTACTGAAAGTTAATACACACTGAGCAACAGCAAAAGCAGCTGGTTTCTTGTGTCAACAGTCACAAGAGCTAACATTTTATAGGGCTGAAATGTCCTAAACTGGGATTCAGGTGACTACCTCAATCTCAGCCTTGTAGCAATAGCAATTTACACATCTACACTGTATTAAGCAGTTTCCAATGTGTGTTAGCTAATTGCCCCCACAAGCTGGGTCCTCATTTTACCGACCTACGAAAGGATGGAAGGCTGAGTGAACCTTGGAGCCCACTGGAATCGAACTTGCAATGTGGTGACTTGCAATACTGGCATTTAACCACTGCGTTTCCGCAAATTATAACCAAAGCAAACGAGGAAACACTGCAACATAACATTAGAGGAAGCACTTCTAAAAATCATTAAAAGTTTTTAAAAAACACAAGCAAGTAAAATTGTAGTGGAAATAATATACCAGTGAGCTCTGCAATAACATTTTTTTAATTAAGAAAGATATATGAGAGTGACAGGTAATCAGCAAGATCAAAAATGCATGAGAGACTTTTTTGTTGACATGAGGAAATTCTGTCCTTTATCGTTGTGCTGGTTGTTTATATCCTGCTTCCCCAAAAAAACTGGTGCTCAAGGCAGTCATGGTGTTCGCTTGTAATTCAACAGCTGTTATATACGGTGCTCAGATATAAAGGCAATACAAGCCTGGAAAACTAGTAGACCAGTGTGAACTGTAGCATAGGCACATCATATACATAAGAAGTTGTGCAAATTCTTTTTTTTCTTCACGTGAGACAAACATTGTGCGAAGCCCATCTCCAACAATGTATCATGTATGCATTAGTCACAGATGAAAAGGTAAATGCAAAATTCATGCAACTGTTTTTTTAAAACACAGAAACATCCACCATTTCAGAACTTTTGTATTTTGGAATTAGAGGCTATCATAGCATAACTCAGAAGATCTACTTTCTTCTACCTGCATGTATACAATTGTGGGCTCACTTACCTCCCAGTGTCATCAAAGCAAACATCTGTATGGCCTTCTGTGTGACCATATCGCATTGGTTTTTGTGATGAAGGCATTTTATTTATCTGAGAAACAGTGTTTAAAAAACAAATGTTAAGTGATGAGACAGATTATAGAAGAAGCAAAGTTTCTTATTTATTTTAGAGATAATGTATATAATATAATAAGATAATTTGTTCACTTGCATACCCTCCAACATTTCACAGATCAAAACCTGGACATGCATGGCCAAGCAATATCAAGATATCAGAAACTACTAATGGGAAATACATAAGCTAGGAGAAGCTGCAGCGGTTTGCTTTTGCCTGAGCCTCAAATTTCCAGTCTTCTTCTCTCCCCCTGTTTAGTTGAGTGAAAACTACTTTTGCACTTTGAACTCAGTTTACAGCAACTGAAGTAAGTTGGGGAAGAAGAAGGAAAGTACTGTGAGGAGGAGAGAGCCTGTCTACACTGCAGAAATACAGCTGTTTTTAAAATGCCCTGCAGTGGGCCTGTCTACACTGCAGAAATACAGCAGTTTGACACCACTTTATCCACCATAGTTCTATCCTATGCAACCCTGGTATTTGGTAAGGTATTTAATCTTTTCTATCAGAGTTTGGTGAGACTCTGGTGTCTCACCAAACTACAAATACCAGAGTTCCAAAGGACAGAACTATGGTGGATAAAGTGGTATCACACTGCTGTATTTCTGTAGTGTAGACAGGCCCACTGCAGGGCATTTTAAAAGCAGCTGAAAAGCAGCACAAGAAAGGATTAACTATTATTATTATTATTATTATTATCCCGCCCCTCTACAAAACACAATCGGGGCAGCTTACAACATGTAAAAAGATACATTCAAGACCCTCCATCCCACCCACCCCTTAAAATACAATTAGATAATTCAAAAAATTAAAACATACTTTAAAAATACTACAAATAAATAATTAACAGTGGCTGTAGCGGGATTGGGCTAAATTAGATTTTTCTTTCTGATAGCCGGGTATCTGTTCAGGAAAGGCCCGTAAGAAGAGATCCGTCTTGAATAACTGGGACTTGTCCCTGCCAAATGGGGAGGGGGGGTAGGTACCAGTGATGAGGATATTATCCACACACATGCACATGCACTATACAGACTCAGATTCACTAGACTCAAAAGGGATGGGCAGAGGATTAATGGGGACTGGTCCTGCCACTTGGCTCGCCTCTTTTTCTCTGGAGGTACCTGTTTCTAAATGCAAGTTATTGTAATGCTAGAAATTTGGGGAAATTTCATGGGAGGAGGGGGGTTACAACTCCAATTTGCATAGCCAATGCCTTCATTTTGCCCCCCCCCATAGCTACACTCCTGAATAGTAGAGAATTGCACAAATAAATAAAGAATAATGCAGCCTTGCCTGAGGAGAATAAAAGGAGCGCCCCTCCCCAAATCCTCCTCACTTCACATACACACACACACATACACGCATCCCCCTCTCTCCACACAGCAAATGCATTCCCCATAGCTACACCCCTGTATCCTAGGGAATTGAACAAATAAATAAATAATGTAGCCTTGCCTGAGAATAAAAAGGGTGCCCTCCCCTAATCCTACACACACACACATCGCCCCCTCCACACAGCAAATGCCCCCCTATAGCTACACCCCTGAATAGTAAGAAATTGCAGAAATAATAATAATGCAGCCTTGCTTGAGAATAAAAGGGGTGCCCCCACCCCAAATCCTCCTCACTTCACACACACACACCGCTCCCCTCCACACAGCAAATGACCCCCATAGCTACACCTCTGAATAGTAAGAAATTGCAGAAATAGTAATAATAATAATAATAATAATGCAGCCTTGCTTGAGAATAAAAGGGGTGCCCCCTCCCCAAATCCTCCTCACTTCACACACACACATCGCTCCCCCATTCCACAGCAAATGCCCCCCATAGCTACACCCCTGAATAGTAAGAAATTGCAGAAATAATAATAATAATGCAGCCTTGCTTGAGAATAAAAGGGGTGCCCCCTCCCCAAATCCTCCTCACTTCACACACACACATCGCTCCCCCATTCCACACAGCAAATGCCCCCCTATAGCTACACCGCTGAATATTAAGGAATGGCACACATTTATTATTATTATTATTATTATTGATGATGATGATGATGATAATAATGCAGCCTTGCCTGAGGAGACTAAAAGGGGCGCCCCCCCAAATCCTCCTCACTTCACACCCACACACCGTCCCCCAACCACCCCACCGCCCGCCATGGCCCCTCACCGCCGGGAGGAGCACGAGGGCGAGGGAACGGGCCCCCACAACCGCTCACCTTTCCCCCTTCCTCTTTCCTGCCTCCCTTCCCGGCTTCGAGGCTTCCCGCGCTCTGGGCCTGAGGCGGGGCCGGGCGCGTCGCGTCAGAAGCGGGGCTGGGCCTGGCCGAGCTGGGCCGGCCTTGAAAGAAAGAAAAAAAGGAAAGACAAGCCCCCTCCTGGCCCTCCTCCTCCTCCTCCTCCTCCTCGTCGTGCTGGTTCAGTCCCTCCTTCCCGGGCCGGCTGTGTCGTTTCCCCGCCGGCGACGATGGGGGCGAGGCGGCATCTGAGGTAACTCGGGCCGCCGGAGGAGGAGGAGGAGGAGGAGGAGGAGGGCGCTCCGGCCGGCCGGGCCACTGAGGAGGAGAGAGGGAAGGCGGCAAACGGGCAGGCCTCCTCCTCCTCTTCTTCCTCCTCCTCTTTCTCCTTCCTTCCTTCCCTTCCAAGCCTTTCCTTTCTTCCCTCAGAGTCTTCGCTCTCTTTCCTCCCTTCGCTTCTTCTTCGCCTCACAACTTCGCCTTGTCCTTTGCCCTTCTCCATTATTTCTTCAACCAGCCGTTCTTTACACACACACACAGAAAAAGACCCCGCAACAAAATCATTTCCAGCCCTTCTTTCTTTACACACACACACAGAAAAAGACCCCGCAACAAAAATTTTATTTTTTTCATTTTATATTTTATTTTATAAATCATTTCCAGCCCTTCTTTCTTTACACACACACAGACAGAAAAAGACCCCGCAACAAAATCATTTCCAGCCCTTCTTTACACACACACACAAAGACACCGCAAAAATATTTTCCACCCACAAATATTCCCTCACCGCCACCACTCCATTTTTCTATTCAACCTTTCCTTTTAATCTCTTCTCTGGCCTCCCCAGTTTTCCCCCCCTCATTTCATACCCACCCCACCCAGCCACCTTCCCTTGTTCCACTCCATACTTTTAAAAATAATAAATAATAATAACAATAATAATATTTATTTCTTACCCGCCTCTCCCTGTGGATGGAGGCAGGGAACAACACATTAACATATAAAACATAATACAGTATCATTTGTAACATTTATATAGTTATATCATTTATATACTATTATAATCATATAATATAATTTCTTGATCTTTATCAATTCTAGGTGGAACCTAACCCTGTTGACACCAGACTGAACTTCCCATTGCTTTTGCTGGGACTTTTCTTCTTAACTTGTAGGTTCAGGACTACTACTGTTTTAGTCTATATTCTCTCCTAGATATTTCCATCCATATCCGGTCACCTCTTTCTTCAGTCCCTTCATCCTCAGACCCTTTCCACCTGTCCTGTTGCCTTAACTCAGGGGTGGGGAAAGTGTTGCCCCTGACCCCCTTTTTGTGGCCCAACCCCTTTTGTGGCCCCTGGCCCTCCTTTTGTTGTCCCAACCGCTTTTTGTGGCCCCAACCCCTTTTGTAGCACCTGACCCCTTTTTGTAGCCCCTGGCCCTCCTTTTGTGGCCCCAACCGCTTTTTGTGGCCCCAACCCCTTTTGTAGCACCTGACCCCTTTTTGTGGCCCCTGACCCTCCTTTTGTGGTCCCAACCACTTTTTGTGGCCCCCAACCCCTTTTGTAGCATCTGACTCCTTTTTGTGGCCCCTGGCCCTCCTTTTGTGGCCCCAACCCCTTTTGTAGCACCTGACCCCTTTTTGTGGCCCCTGACCCTCCTTTTGTGGTCCCAACCACTTTTTATGGCCCCCAACCCCTTTTGTAGCATCTGACTCCTTTTTGTGGCCCCTGGCCCTCCTTTTGTGGCCCCAGCCCCTTTTGTAGCACCTGACCCCCTTTTGTGGCCCCTGACCCCCCTTTTTATGGCCCATGGCCCCCATTTTGTCCCCCCCCAGTTTAACCCTTTTCCAACACCTCTCCTGCCTCATCCTCCAGTCCTTTCCTCTCCTCCTTTTACTTCCCCCCCTTTAAAATTCCCTTTCTCTTCCGATTGCAATACCTTCCTTTCTCCATTTCCTTTCCTCCCTTTTCACCCCTCACCCCTATAATCGCCTGATGCCTCCACAGCCCAGCCCACCGCCCTCCCACTCCAGCTGTGCTGCTGATCCACTCTGCCTTTGTGTCTGACAAGGAGCAGAGATGCGCCTGGCACTCTGTTGCAAGAGGTAAATGTCTCTCATAGGTCCCCACTTTTTGTGGGTGTGCCCCCTCTTCTGTTAAGCAGCAGGTGAGTGAGTGTGTGTGTGTTGTTGGAGGTGCCCCCCTCTTATTATGACAATTTATTCCTCCTCCTGTCAAAGGTGATTTAACTTCTATTGGTTCTTTTCTTTCCTTGGCAGCATGTTTTTTGGAAAATTTTGGGGAAGGAGAAGAAGCTGGGATTTCTTGGAGTTAGGCATTAATCATTTGTAGCTCTTTTGAGAATGGAGATTCTCTGACAAAATCCACTGTGTTTCACAGCCAGCAGTATAACTTTTTAAAAAATTAGCTGATGGCAAAACTTTCCTTTTTAAGAGTCTGTATGTTGAATTTTGAAATCAGTGCTCCAGCATAAATCTTTGTTCAGGAAGCTCTCGCTTCTGATTTTTATATTTATAACATGTTCTAGAGAGGTGTATTTTAAATGTATAGACAAGTGGCTGAATAAAAATGTGGATCTTTGGCTGTATTGCTGAAGCATGTGTGTGAGATTTAATGGACAGCATGCAATAATCCAGCATTTTGCTATAACTTTTATCTCCCCATCCTGCCTCTACAAAGTTAAAAATAAGGTTTCCTTCTCTTCCAAGTTGGTCGTTACCAACTGTGCCTGCTGCTTTTACTCCTTCTTACATGCACACTCTTTTAAGCTTTATATCTTTAAAATATATAAGTGGATATATCACTGAAGAATAACTGAAATGCATGTCTTATTTTACTTCTTCAGTGTGCATGTGAAAATATTTCAGATCCGTTAAGTTCAAAATTAGGTCTTAACATGTATAAAAAATACATGGTAACAATAAAAACCTGAAAAACCACAAAGAAGAACAAGGATTTTTGCCTGTGCCTTCTTGTGTTTCATTTGGCTGCTGCTGATATCTAGGCTGATAAAATGTCTCTGGGTGGCTTGTTTTATTATATTTACAGTACATAGGAAAGTGTTTAAGGTCTCATGTTGATTTATGTGATGAGTGTGTTACTGTGGCAAGAAGTTTCAGGATGCATTGATATGCTTCTGAAAAATAAAAAGTTGGTGCCTCATTCTGTTTCTAGGAGTGTAACAACTTTATTACACTATTAGGACCAAGTTGGTCACTCTATTTTCAGATTTTCCTGTCTTCTCTCAGTCTCTTGTCACCATACATTTTATTTTAATTTTCTTTCCATTTTTATTCATCCTGTTCTGAAAATATTTTTGTGGAAGCTTGAATTTCCAAATAACAGTTGAGAAGGTGCCCATCTGCATGCCATGTCTATCTCTGGCCTCATCCTTGTTGCCTTTGGCTTTTCATGATCAAATAATTGTGGATTTATGGATCTAATACAGGGGTTGAGCATCTGTCAGTGACGTGGGAGAAGGGCTATTGCATCTCCCTATGGGACTTGGGAGGGCCACACCCTCTGGAAAAAAAAGCTGATTTTTTTTCTCACCCAGTGTTCCCTAGGAGTGTGGGAATTCTGCCACATTTTTCATCCTCTCTGTGCCTGCCGTTTTTTGGGTCAAGAAAGCCCCCCCCCCTTTCCCCCCTAATAAGAAATGGCCTGGAAGTCAGCTCCTAGATCACTTCCTGTTAGAAAAAAATGGCCTTTCTTGGGCCTAAAATGGCCTGGGGGAAATGTTAAGAAATTTCTTCTACATCCTCTGGAATCATTTGGGGGCAAAAAAGTAAGTTTGTTTGTTTGTTTGTTTGTTTAAAGGCTCCCTGGGAGGGTCCTGGTACCACAAAAACAGCCCTGGAGACTATTTTATTTTATTAAAACATTTCTATCCTGGTCTTTATGACAGAATCTCAGGATGCTATACAGTATAATGCTTTCTTCACCCCTGATCTGGTATCACCAGTGGCTTTTGTGTACTTTTAAGGGGAGCAGGGTAGGAGATGCATTGGGAAGCGCTCTCTCTCTGGAGATCAGAATAAAATAAAGAGGAGCTGCATGAAAATTTATTGTCTGTCTCTGTTCCCCTTAGACCTAATCAAAGAGGCCATTGCACTGCATTGGGAAGACCTGAGCAGAGCTGTTGATCACAGGGTGACTTGAAGGTCTCTCATTCACAGGGTTGCCATAAGTCAAAGTTGACTTGAAAGCAATTAAGAACAGCCTTCCTTTCATTTCCTCTGGGCCTGCACAGGGCTCCCCAGTACAGTGCACCTGATATTAATTAGTGTGTTGTGGAATGCCGTTTGGATACCAAATGTCTTATACATATGTACTAAAGAATCAAAGCCTAGTGCTAAAGCAACTTTTTGGATGATATGATTTCATCATCACACCCACAATCATAGCACTAGCTAGTTACAGTTATATTGGTTACATTCATATTCCTCCAATCAACTCAAGGCACTCTACATGGCTCTGCTCCCCAATTATTTTACAACAGCTCTGTGAGGTAGGTCAGTCATAGAATCATAGAGCTGGGAGGTCTCCTAGGTCATTGGGTCTAACCTCTTGCTCAGTACAGGAACTCCAACTAGAGCATCCCCAGCGGGTAGCTCTCTAGCCTCTTTTTGAAGATGTCCAGAGAAAGAAATCCCACCACCACTGTAGGGAATTGGCTCTATTGGTGGACTGCTCTTTCCATCAAGAAGTTCCTTCTCTCTCTCTCTCTCTCTCTCTCTCTCTCTCTCTCTCTCTTTCTCTGGCTTTTCTTCGCAAACGAAGATTCAGGAAGGACTCATCCCGCGCTTTCTGCAAGCGCGCTGTTGACTAAAAAGGCCAATCCGAGATAAACAAGTCCGGTTGCAGAAAGCACAGCAGAAGTGCTCCTTAGGTGATGTTTTTGGGTTGTGATTCTTTCTGCGTTGTCGTTTCTCTTCAAGACTTGTTCGGCGTGAGTTCTCAAATAAGGCTGCAGCATTGTGGATAGTGCATCTCCATGCCTCCCGATGTGAGGCCAGGGCGGACCACTGTTCGTGTTCAATTTGGCCGAGCCTGAGATGTTGTTTCAGGGAGTCTTTGTATCGCTTTTTTGGAGCGCCCCTCTTATGTTGTTCTTAAAGCAGGGGAAGGAGCATTTGGCACAAAGATACAAATCGCCTGAGCAGAAAAGGGTTTTCTCTTTCCATTTTTACATGTGAGGTTAGTTTTTTAATATTATTAAACCTCTTTCCCCCCCCCCCCAAAAAAAAGCTCTGAGACAGAAACCTCTTTTTCTAAAAAAAAATTTTTTTCACAAAATCTTTTTAATAGTATATTCTATAGTTATATGGTTCCTTTAATACAATAGGCATCCTTGAAAATCCTTATGGATCAGTAGTTTAGTAGTTTGCTTCCTGATGCCTGTTTGCAAATTACTGGTAGGTAATCTGAGAGAGAATGAGAATCCTGGCTGTGAAGGAACAAATGGCTACCCAAAAGGAGAGTGTTTTTAGTAACTATTGGGGTTTGGGTGTATTGTTAAATTAGTCTGGGATAGTAAGTACCATTTATTTGTACTCTACATCTATGTGGCTGTGTTGGAAATATCATTGGAGGTAACACTTATTTCATCAGGAAAGTGAAGGTTGGTTGATTTCTGGTCTTTAACTATCTTTAACTAATAACACTAGTCAGTCTCAGAGGAAGAGTGTCAACCTGTGCTCCTTACCTCTGTTCAGACACAATCAAGATTAAAAATAACAGGTTTCACCTTCACCAGTCTTCTGCCTTTTCTGGCTTTGGTGTAGGGAAGACAGTCAGATATATCCTACAATCTTCTGTGGAAGCAAGCCAGAAATCTATAGCTTTATGAGGAACAAAAAGGAATACTGTTGGTTTCCATGCTCTTCCTAAGATAACAATTAAGTGAAATTGTAGCCAAAGAGACAGTCCTGTGTCAAGGAACAATGGACCAAACTCCTCTACTCATTTTTCATGCTTTGATGACTTCCCTTGTGGCAGAATCATGTGGTGCAAGAGGAACCCTTCATTTTATTGTCCTTATGTGGTAGCTTTCTGCATGTTCAAGTGTTTGTCAAATGCACAGTGCTTTTAAAATGCTTTCAGCGTGCTCACTGACAAATAAGTTGGACATGGAGGATGTGAGGATCCTTTGCTGAGGCATTCTGCCTATATGTCACATCTGCTCAGTTTTGTGAAAATAAAGGCTAAAAAGCAGATGTTTAGAACTTGCCTTACTGAATAGCTCACTCCATTAACATTGCCCCCAGGGTGAAAATTTACTTAATATCTGTGCTGCCTTTCATTTTTATCTGTATTGCTAGCATTAGTGGACCTAAAGCTATATACATTTATTTAATCAAAATATCCTTGGGTTGTGAAGAGAGAAAGAGAAAGCTGGGTGTGGGTATGGAGCTGGGTGAAAACGAGAACAAGGCAAGGCATGGTGTTGAGCTGACATGAATCTAGTTCATATGAGTGTTCCTCTACCAGCGAGAATGATCAGATTTTTTTTTTTTGTCATCTAACTGTCCTGTTAAAATGTAGCTGCTTTACTTTAATTTCTTGGGGTTACACAAGTAATACTATAGTTGTAGCATTTTGGATCTGCTTACAAGTATTTATTCTGCAGTATGGAGTTTTCTTTTTTCTTTTTCTTTTTAATGTACTCTAGCCTTTAAAATTGTGCTATAAACATGTAGAGTAGTATAGTCCCTTTCTCTCTTGCTCATTCACTGACTGAAAAGAGAAAGAAGTATGTTTGAGAAATCAGTATATGTACCCTCAGGGAACAGGGCAGGGAGACTGGGCGTCTCTCTGTACCAATATTATGATGGGTAACTATAGTAATGGGAATGGGTTAATTAGATGGAGAGAAGAACTGAGAGCTTTGTTCTTTTATTTTCTCAATCAGCTTAATAAGGGAGAAGTGGAAACTGGGGCTCAGGGAGGAAGAAATGTGCAGTTTTAATGTGAAATCATTGTTCTGAAGGTCAGATGGAAAGCCTGCTTTAGACTTCCCCTCCCTCTCTCTTATCTAAAGTATAGATGAGCTTGTTTCTTCTAATATGAGATAAATTTCTGATTTCAGGAATACATTTGTAGAATACTTTGTTTTTTCTTGAAGCCTAACTAAGCATGGCATTAAACATGTATTGGGGTGGGGGAAGCATGCTTAACACTGCCAGTTTTATTTTATTTGAAGAAAAAGAAGCCAATTCTACAAGGAGTCAATATTTTGAACTTTATAGAAATTATTTTAAAAAGTCTCTCTCCCTTTCCCCTGCCCACTTAACAGAAAAAAAGAATAGGGGAGAAACTTCCTCCCCAGAAGTCCTCAGGGCCTACCTGCCTGCCCCACACCCTGTGCCTCCTCTCAGCTTTGCTACTCACATGAGCCGCCAAAGACTTTCTTGGCTGTTAGGCAGGTTCATATAGCTGGATAGAATCTCTAAGTACAGTAGGACCCCTGTATCTGTGGGGGATTGGTTCCGGGGGGGAGGGGCTGTGGATGCCAAAAACCATGGATAACAGAGAACGCCATTGAAAATACTGGGACTTCCAGAGAAGGAAGGAAGGGAGGCAGGCAGGAAGAGGAAGGCAGCCCAGAGAGGGTAAGGCAGATGGGAGAAGAGGAAACTGGGCTGGAGGGTGGGGGCAGGCTTACCCATCCACCCCCCTGCCACCTCTCCCTTCCCTGTCCACCTCTGCTGCACTGCTGGAATCCCTCCACGGGGAAGGGAGAAGGGAAGCAAGCTCTCCTCCTCCTCCCCCATCCATCCCCCACCGTTGCCAACTGTGGGTAACTGAATCAGCGGATGGCAAATCAGCAGATACGGGGGTGCTACTGTTCTCTTTCTGTACACTGTAAGACTGGCCATGGTGACACATGCCTTAGTTACATCCACCTTGGATTACTATGATGTGCTCTATATGAGGCTGCCTTTGAAGAGTGTTTGGAAACTTCAACCTGTCCAAAGACTTGCAGCCAGATTGCTAACTGGGGCTAGCTATAAGGAGCACACAACTCCCTTGTTACAACAGCTCCCCTAGCTGCCTGTCCATTTCTGGGGAAAAATCATATTGCTGGTTATACCCGATAAAGCCCTATAGGGCTCAGGTCCAGTTTATTTGAAGAACCATATTCTCTCTTATGAACCTGCCTGCATTTTGAGATCATCTTGGGAGACCCTTCTGCAGGTGAAAACCTTTTCATTCTGTCAGGGCCTTTGAGAATTGATTTTTTTTTTTTTTTAATGAAATAGGTCTTATATAATGTGCCGGACTTTGATTTGATTTTGGTTTTTTAATACTTTATGTTTTAACTGTTTTTAATTTTTTGATAGTTTAATTACTTTTAAGTTACTTTTTACTTTTGATAGTTCTAATTACTTTTATATGCTGTGAATATGTTTGTTTTAACTTTTGTAAGCTGCCTTGACTCCTGAACTGGGAAACAGGCAGAATAACAACAGCAGCATATCAAAATCAGAGCTCTGACTCAATCCTATCCATCTGTTGCCCCATAGATATAGTTGTACTCAGAACCAACTAAACCTGGCCAGTGCAAATATATGATGGGAACAGTAGCTTTGCAGTTCCCCCAACCACTACCAGCTATACACAGTTAGCATGCCATTGAGGAGGGTGGGACTTATTTTTCAGTACACTTTCATAGAACTGCTCAGTTTGAATTGTGCCCAGAAATACATTAAGAACCAATGAAGATCTTAGAGCATCAGTAAAGTATGTTGATTATGGCAGGTTTCAGTCAACAATCTAGCTGCCAGATTCTGAGCAAGCTGAAAAGGCTGAAGAGATTTCAAAGGCAGTTCCATGAAGATGGTACATTTGTGACAGAAAGAGAGGAAAGTATGCTGACTGTGGTGGCATAGTGAGTTAGATGAGAGAAAGCAGTTAGGCAAGGCTTTGTCTAGAATCACAGCTAGTAGTCATTAATAGACTTACTCCTCTCTCATGAATCTGCCTTATCCATTTTTAAAACCATCTGAATTATTTGCTATCACATCCATGAATTTATTATGTATTGTATAAAATAGTACTTTTGGACTGTGGCCTAGACAATATGACTGTTAGTTGGATTTGTGATTGGTTGACTGACTGAACCCAAAGGGTAGTCACCAACGGCTCCTCTTCATCCTGGAGAGAAGTGGCTAACGGGGTGCCACAGGGTTCTGTCCTGGGCCCAGTGCTATTCAACATCCTTATCAATGACTTGGATGATGGAATAGAGGGCATTCTTATCAAGTTTGCAGGTGACACCAAATTAGGAGGAATAGCTAATACCACAAATGACAGGATCAGAATTCAGTGTGACCTTAACAGATTATAAAGCTGGGCCAAAACATGACAAAATGAATTTCAACAGGGAGAAATATAGGATACTACACTTGGATAGTAAAAATGAAATGCACAGGTATAGGATGGGTGACACCTGGCTTGACAGCAGTACATGCAAAAGGGATCTAGGAGTCTTGGTGGACTCCTAGTGAACATGAGTCAGCAATGTAAGGTGGCAGCTTAAAAAGCCAATGCGATTCTAGGTTGTATCAATACGAGTATACTGTCATATCTAGATCAAGGGAAGTAATAGGGCCACTCTATTCTGCTTTAATAATAATAATAATAATAATAATAAAATTTATTTATATCCCGCTCCTCTGCAAGCAATCAGGGCGGCTTTGGTCAGACCTCACCTGAAATACTGTATCCAGTTGTGGGCACCACAGTTCGAGAAGGATATTGACAAGCTGGAATGTGCCCAGAGGAGGGTGACCAAAATGGTAAAAGGTCTGGAATGCACTGCCTCGGAATGTGATGGAGTCTCTGTTGGAGGTTTTTAAACAGATGCTGGATGGCCATCTGCTGGGATTACTTAGCTTCCTGCAGGGCAGGGTGTTGGTCTAGATGGCCCTTGTGGTCTCATCTAGCTCTATGATTCTATGATTCTACAACTGCAGTGGTGGCTTAACCATTTGAATGCATCCAAATGACTTAACTTAATCCTGTTGTATAAATTGGTATATATTGAGAGGAAGGAACTGGCAGAAGGAACCTCTGAATATTCCTTGCCTAAGAAAACTGTATGAAATTCATGGGGTTCCTATACATCAATAGGCGACTTGACAGCACATAAACATATTCAAGCAAAATTGACAGGGATAGGAATGAATTTTGTGCAAGAGGTCACAATAAACTATGGTCAATATTGATAAGGTTTCCATTCTGTTTTTTTCTAAGGTTCTATTCAAACTCTGTTCTATAATTTAGTGTTGATATAAAAACTAGTGGGTTAAATCCTTTGCTGTGCACTGTCTTGAGTATAATGGAAATGACAGCCAGTTCCATTTTCCATTTAGAACTGAAAAGCAGCATACACAAGCTGACAATGTTGAAAATCAGAAGCTGCAGTTTCAAACAAGTGCATGGAGGCTGCACTTAAATATTTATATATTGCTATTTATTAACAAAATTTCAGGGCAGTGTACAAAATTAATTACATATCAAAGCATGTTAAAATGCAAATGCTTAAAGCATTCTCTTGAGGGAGAAAAAATTTGGGTTGGAAAAAAGTACCATTTTGGAGATTGTTAGGAAGAATGAGAATGTACTAGTTTCTGGACATTGTTTGCCTGTACTTGCAGTAAGCAGTCTCTTTTGTGGTATGCTCAGTTTAGATCCACACTTGTCCTTCTGTAAATGGAGGGGTTCCTTCTATTATAGTAGGTCCTATTCTAGGGAACGTCATTTTTCCTACAACACCCAACAACATCCCCTATGATATTACAGAGGATCTTAGTGTGGAAGTCTTAGACATGGAAAGAGTAGGGATAAGTTCCTACACCACAAAAAAGAAGAGCAGTTTAATGTGTTTCAGCAAACTTTCCCCCAAAAACTAACTGCCCAAATATGCTGCCTGTAGTAACCACCTCACTGTATCTATGCGTAGGGCTGGGTCTGACTATTAGCATTCACTGCCCTGCTTGCCAACTGTGGCTGTCACCTACTGTTTGGATGGCACAGTGAGGATTGGGCCCAGGTCAAACAGAACTGAAGCAGAAGCAGTAGCCAGCAGAGTTTGAAAAGTTAAATACAGTTATACCTCAGTTAATGAAGTAGATGTGTTCCTGGACATTATTTTTTTAACAGAAAATTGGTACCAGAGGCAGAAATACCATGGAAAGAATAGAAGTAGTTCCCTACACCACAAAAAAGAAGAGGAATTTAACGTGTTTCAGCAAGCTTTTTATTCAAAACTAACAATTTGTACTTGTGACATGAAACAACCAGATCAGGTAGACCTTCCTTAAATAAACAAAAATATTTTGAACTTTATAGAAGCCACTTGACAACTTTTTCCAAAATGCATCTGTGTGTGTGTGTGTGTGTGTGTGTGTGTTTCTTTTCACCACCTGCTTTCCTTGTGATTTCCATTTTTGTGGCCAAAGTTACAGATCTATAATTTTCAACATGCTGGGGGGAGCTAGTGAGGCAGGTTTATCTACTTTCCCAATTTCTCCCTGCTCACACAAGCTCAGTAAGGGATTCTGGGGACAGCTGCTGTTTACCTTGCCTGTTGCAGGCTGGTACACACAGCTATAGTAAAATTGGCTAGAGTAGAATCCCGTTCTTTCATAGCTCAAGCTTTATTGCACTGCTTACTGCAGACACCCTGCTGCAACCCAATCCTGAAAATTTGTATTTCTCTAGCCCTCTTTTACTATTGTCCCAATGCTGCTAATGCTGATGCTGCTTAAAAAACAAACACCTTCCAGCTAGACAGAGAATGAGACAGGAAGAGGGTGCCTGGGGGCATTAAAAGATTTCACTAAAGGGTGGTTCTTTATCAGAGGCTTTGTTAACTGAGGTATGCCTGTATTGTACAATGTATTTCCATCTCTTTAGATCTGAGGAAGAGGCCATGATTTGTATCATCCTCATGGCGGGAGTATGGACTTTTTCATCAGGACTTTCCCTTGACTGATCTCAGTGTTAGTATCTTTTAAGCAAGTTTTATAATCTTCTATTTTTACAGCGTTGTGCCTGAAAATTGGTTTGACGGTGTCTTCATGCCAACTTCGGAGTAGCTGAGACAGCATATACTCTTCAGTTTTAAAATTGTGATTTATTTTTATTTGTAAGATACTTTGCTTTAAAGTTGACTTATAAATAATTTCATAATTATATTAAAATGCTTGGCAAAAATGTCTCAAAGGTTCAAATACATTTGAGGTATGCAATGATTTTTTTTTTTTACATCTTGAATCATCTGTCTTTGTGTTCCCTGAATAAAAACTCAGTTTCTAATAAAAACTAACTGTCTAAGGCACATAAAAGCATGTTATCATGCATGAGTTAATTCTTGGGGAAGGCTTAATTTTGGTAATGTCATTTCTTTCTTTCTGCAGTACCTAAAAAGCATATCCACCCATCATGGTCTTTTAAAATTGCTTTCAGTAAAGGAACTGGATTGTATATAATCCTCTTCAATATGTAAAGCCTAGATAGTTCAAGCGCCTTGGGGACATCCTTAAAAATAAAATTCATTTTGAAAAGCAAGTGACAAGAGATTCCCGGTCTGTGACTTATGTATTTTTAATTAATTTCTTTCTTGAGAGTGACCTGAAAGTGTCACTATAGAATAGCGTCTCTTAACATCATGCTTATGTGAACTAATATTGAACAAGCATAACATGAATCTTTGAGTATGTTATACTTCTTGACCTACTTCATTTCTCTTCTGGGGGTTTTTGCTCTTGAATGGTTCAGTGACATAAATGCAGCATTTGTCCAAAAGACAGGCAAAGCAAAAAGGGGATGAGGAAATATCCCTTCTCCCAGAACAGCGTTAAATCCAATCTGCAGTTTGTTTGTCTTAACCTGATAATAGTGGAAGCCCTTGAAGACTAATTGGGTTAGAGTTGTGTCTTGTGTGATTCAGAGCACCATCGCCCACGGATCCATTTGTCTGGAAGCGCTACAAGATGAGGAGTGGCTCCAGAGAGAGAAGTAGCAATTCCAGTATGTGGCTTATAAAAATGCTGTCATTTATAGTTAGAAAGGGAAAAAAAGAACTTTTATAACAGTGCCTTTTATGTAAACTAGGGATAGGCAACTGTGGGAAACTAGGAGGCCACGTAAGCCCCCTAAAAGACCTTGGAGGGCTGCACACCCCATTGCACCTCCTCAAAAAAATTGTTCCCTCTCCCCGCCCCCACCCCCGCTGTACCCAAACACCCTCTATGGGGTGTGGTGAGTATGTTATCATGTTTTCACTCCTCCCCAGGCCTTTTTAAGTCCAAGAAAGGCCTTTTTAAACTTCAGGAAGTGAGCAGAACTTCCTTCCCATTCACTTTTTGTTTTTAAAAATGGCTTTTCTTGGGCCTAAAATGGAGCAGGGGCCCAAAAAATGTGGATATGTTACCCGAAACACTGAGGGTGTGGACCCTCTAACACACTAATATTAAGATTGGGAATTAATGCACTCAACTTGGCAATACAAGAGGTGGGTATCAGCAGAACCTTTTAACTTGTGTATACTGGTACTGAGGAGGAGACTAGAAGCAAAAAGGAACATTTAAATGATCTTTATTGGAAAATAATAACACAGCACTCAGGCAAACACTCAGGCTTCAAGCACTCACACAAGGCTAACAAAGATAGTAGAAAGTATTTGGATAGAGTAAGGAAGTTTAAGGGTTATACTGTACAAATCCTACAGAGCTGAGATTGCAAAGTAAACTGATAGTGGGGAGGTCCGGACGATGGCCTGGCTACACAGTGTGACATGGAATCGAAAGGAAGTGGAACTGTGCGCACTTTGGTGGTGTTTTGGGGCAATATTTATATGAAACAATTCCCCTACAGGTATAGGAGTTGTGAGTGAAATACTGTACAATAGTTCTCAGAGGTTCCCAGGCCTAGAACAAAGGGTACTGCAGAAGAGTTGATGATTGTTAACAATCAGTACTTTGGAATTGAATAGGAAACAGGCAGGGTCTATTGTTGGAGGGGGAAAGGAGAGGGAAATCCCATTTACAAGCAATAAGGGATCTGCTGTTGCTGAGTGGATTAGTGATTGACTCACCTCAGGTGTTGAGTCTCACTTGAGAGTGTTTGTTTTTGGAAATTTCCACAGGCCCCTCCTTTGGTGCATACATGAACCCAGTCTTATTTGGGGATCCCTGGTTTACCTGAAACCACATGGATGGCCCAACTGAGCCAAATTATTTAATATACCCAATTATTTGATATTCCAAGATGGGGGCTGTCAGGGTAGGTAACCGATAAAATGCCCCCCCCCACATCCCCTAGAGAGCATCCTAGAGAGGTTAGACTGGCACATTCCCTCCTCTCCTGAAGGCAGGCAATGACGTTTCTTTTCCAACAAGCCTTTGAGGACTGACATACAAGGCCCATCCCACCTAAACAATGTGCTGGACTTTCTAGCTGTCATTTTGTTGTCCTGTTTTTGTTTTCTTTTTAACTGGTTTATGTTTTTAATTGGTTTTAATTTTATGATAGTTTAATTATCTTTTAACTTTGGTATTTTGTGAATTTTAATTAGGTAGAGCTTTTTTAATCTGTTGTAAGCCACCTTGAAGCCCTAACTGGGGAAAAGCTGGGCTATAAATAATTATACTTGTTATTTTGGAGCAAAACAAAATTGGGGGGAAAAACATTTTGCAAGCCGTGGGAGCCACAGAAACTACCCTGCAGGCACATGTAAGTCACACTTTGCCCACCCAAATGTAAACCAATCATCGTGCAGATTGGGATAGCTTTTGACAACAGACTCCCACCTTCCTGTTGCATATGATCACAAAAGGTGTTCCTGTTTTCAAGGTATTAGATTATAGTTTTTGTTCTAGAAGGACATGCACTGATGTTACAGCTTAGTGTTCAGAATTTCACCATGTCTAAATATTTCAAGGCTACTGGCGACTTGAAGGCATGTACACACACACAGTCTTATGTATAGTTAGTTTACCTGGGAGACATCCCTGTTGAGTAAAGATGAATTTCTGAGTTAGCATGTATAGACTGGACTGCAAGCCTCATTTCAGTACTAGATCATGTGTCATCCTATTTATCCCATAGAAGTCCCAGCATAATAGTCCTTTTCTTCCCAAGAGAGCTGCTATTGCATTAGTAGGCACACAGTATTGTAATCAGGTAGTTCTCTCCAAGAGACCTTCTAAGCTCTAAGATCCAGCAGTTTGTACTGTCCCACCTACCCTTGTTGGTGGCTCTAATCAGCTTTTCTGGGAGAAGTTTGAAATGGGAGGAAGGACAAGTTGTCAGATGTTCCTAGAGAAAATATGGATATGTTTTGCTCTGTAAAACAAAGGGAACTCTTCTAAAGATGCTGAAAAAAAAATATTAATTATATTCCAAAATGATCCTAATGCATAACTCTACTGAAAGTGTTAGCCATTGCTCTTCTTGAATACTTTCTACTGTATCAATAAAGTTGTTTGCTTAATGTTTGGGACTCACACAAAAATACTTTGTTGCACAATTATGTTTTAATCTTAATAACTGACTGTATAGCAGGTTGTTTGTCAAAGACTTGGAATGAGCTCTCAGATTTAAGAACATACCGTAATTTATGTCAGATGGTTTTCTCTAAATACTTAGATACGTTGTCTAATCTGTTCTTTTGAAAAAACTGAATAGGGTAATATCTAGCTGTCTGAACTGTAGTTTAATATTCAGTCACAGTTTACAAAGAAATATTTTAAAATATTGGAATAGTTTACAATAAATGTCGTGACACCAAAACATTTAACGTTTTTTAAAGGACTAGCAATATGAGAGATACATTGGTCATAAGTTATTTCAGCACAAATAAAGATACATTCATATACTCAGCCAGAAAGTACAGTATCCAGAGAACATTATCCTTATGTATCTTTATGTTTATTGCAGATACATCTGTAAAATGACAGTGTTTTAGGGTCATTTTAGTCAAAAGCAATATCCTTTGAGAAGCCTCACCGCATGTAACTCCAGTAATTTGATGAATTGTATTCAGTGTTCCTGGAGAGCAAGTGTGGTGTAGTGGTTTGAGCATTGGACTATAACTTGGGAGACCAGAGTTTGAATCCCTGCTTGGCCATGGAAACCCACTAGGTGATCTTGGGCAAGTCACACACTCTCAGCTTCAGAGGAAGGCAAAGCCAAACTCCTTCTGAACAAATCTTGGCAAGAAAACCCCATGATAGGTTTACCTTAGGGTTGCCGTAAGTTGGAAACAACTTGAAGTCACACAATAAGAGTACTGGGTGGGGGGGATAGAATTAGGGAACATCTTTGCTAAGGCAGAAACAAACAAACAAATGCCCAGACTGTACTGAGTGTAATATTCTGGGCATTTGACAGACTGAACACAGATGATGATAAGATCTTGCTTAGAAAGGAAACTGAATTTTAAGGTTGAAGACCCCAGCCCAATAAGGGCTTAGTGAAGAATTATGAGAGACCAAGAAAGACTAAGCAGGCAATTCCTCCCCTCCCCTCTTTTTTTTACAAGGGCTGAGTGAGTAATTAGAATAGATTTTTAATTTATTTTTATTTTTTTACAGAAACTCCCTTGATTCTTTATGTGAAGTTAGTCAATGCACAAGAATCCTTGTGACATTGGTCACCTATATATACACCTATATATACAACATTCTCTCTGTTCCCACCAATAGTCTCTAGGCATTGGGCTTAGGAGATACAGCCAGCCCTCTGTGTCTACGGATTCTGCATCCACAGATTCAACCAACCACTGCTCAGAAATATTCAGGAAGGGAAATTCCAAAAAGCAAACCTTGCTGTTTGCCATTTTACTATGCTATTGTATATAATGGGACTTGAGCATCCAAGGGATTTTGGTATCCATGGGAGGGTCCTGGAGCCAAACACCAGTGGATGCTGAGGGCCCACTGTACATGTTTCAGAGATCTCTTGGCCATTCAAAATAATCAAGAATTACAGGCATTAATGCAATTTTTATTAATGTATTTATTGTGTGCTTCCTCCTCTTCTTTTTCTTCTTTAATATATAATGCTAATTTTATGTTTTCTCTGTTTTAATAACCCCTGATGAAGGCCTAAAATGAACTGGGCCAAATTGCATTGTATTTATTTTGGAGTAAAACAAAAATACTTTTTCAGTATCTTGAAACACGGTCTCTGTTTTAGATTCTCAGGTGATGCATTCCTCTTTCTTTGTTTTTAATATACAGTAGTCATTGTGGAAAGGGTGTGAACAGTCTGGCTGTGATGCTTAAGAATTAGATTAGGCTTTGCATGTGTGGGAAGCAGGGCTGTATGCTTGGATTCTGTTACATGTACTTGTCACATAAGCTGAGTGCTCTCTTTTCTGTTTTCAAAGATCCATCCAAGAAGTACCTAATGGATGTTTTCTGTGACAGAAACTGGGACAAAAGGATTTGGCAACAGTAGTCTTAGACCTTCTGTGAAGTCTGTCACAACAACAACAACAACAATGGCAGAAAATAAAGAGAAGAATTCTAAAAATACCGATGTTAGACCTAAAACCAGCCGGAGCAGAAGTGCAGACAGAAAAGATGGATATGTGTGGAGTGGAAAGAAACTTTCCTGGTCAAAAAGGAGTGAGAGCAGTTCTGATGCTGAAACAGCAAGTACCTCAGGAAAAATCTCATGTGGTTTAAGGAACCAGGAAAGGAAACACAGTTGTTCCTCAACTGAGCTGGACTTGGAACATTCCTGTGGTCACAGATTCTTAGGCCGTTCCCTTAAACAGAAGCTACAAGATGCTATGGGACAGTGTTTTCCCATAAGGAATTGTAGCAGTCGGCATTCTTCAGTGCTTCCATCAAAGAGAAAAATACATATCAGTGAACTTATGCTGGACAAGTGTCCTTTCCCACCACGATCTGAGCTAGCCTTCCGTTGGCATTTAATTAAACGCCATACTGCCCCTGTCAAACAGAAATCCGAAAGTTGGCCAAGTATGGAGTCATTACCAGGTGAAAGGAAGGATGGGGAACTCAGGGATGTTGAGAGTACAGATGGAGGAGAGTCGACAGTTTTGCAGGCAGGTAACATTAGTGATAATGCCTCTTGTAGATGTGATCCTCGGGGTGAGTCCACTGTGTGTAGGCAGCGAAAGAACAGCAGAGAGGAAAGTGACATGGACTCGGATGACGAAATGATGATGCTTTGTACCAGCTCTAGGAAAAGAAATAAGCCACAATGGGAAACAGATGATGAGCTGCTACAACTGGAAACACCACCAAAGTATCATACTCAGATTGATTATGTTCACTGTCTTGTTCCTGACCTCCTTCAGATCAATAATAATCCATGTTACTGGGGGGTGATGGATAAATATGCTGCGGAGGCACTTCTTGATGGAAAGCCAGAAGGGACATTTTTGTTACGAGACTCTGCTCAGGAAGATTACTTGTTTTCTGTTAGTTTTAGGCGCTACAGTCGTTCCCTACATGCCAGGATTGAGCAGTGGAATCACAACTTCAGCTTCGATGCTCATGACCCATGTGTCTTCCATTCTCCTGACATTACTGGGTTGTTGGAGCATTACAAAGATCCAAGCTCCTGTATGTTCTTTGAGCCACTTCTCTCTACTCCCTTAAACCGGACTTTCCCCTTTTCTCTTCAACATATATGCAGGACAGTTATTTGTAACTGTACAACATATGATGGCATAGATGCCCTTCCTATTCCTCCATCTGTGAAGTTATATTTGAAAGAATATCATTATAAGTCAAAAGTTAGAGTCCTCAGGATTGATATACCAGAACAACAAGTCTAGAAGATATTTAATGATGACTTTTTGGTTGTTAAAAGCTTTGAGAGGTTCTGTGTGTATTTTTTTCGTCGGTCTCTCCCCGCCCCCCACCATTACTATTTATAGTCTGAACTCTGCCTGAGTTTTATGATCCAAATAGATTTTTATTCCCTAGCCCCAGTGGGCAGGGTTTTTTTGTGAAGATACACAATCTGTAGTTTTACTGGCTGCAATAGGGTTTTATGGATCCTCAAGTAGTTTTTTGTTTTTGTTAAGTTTTCACTCAAAGCTAAGCTTTTAGATATGAAGCTGAGTCAAAATTGAATTTGACTTGCCTTTTATAAACTGTGATTTATATGCGGTACAGGCATGTTTAAAACACTGTATGCAATTTTTTTTCCAGAGTGACTAATTTGTATTTTATACCTTTATTTAAAAATCAGTACTTTGTCCTCTCTATAAAAAGTAAAATTAATATTTCTGTTTATAATACCGATGCTGCTACTGTGTGGGTTTTTAAATATCTTTTTTGTGTGGCTGAACTTTTCTCTGCTGAGATCCCAAATTACAACAATCTGGCAATTTGCACAACTTTTTTTTTTTTTACTAGTTTTACAAATTGTGAGCATATGTGTAGTTTAGGGATGTTTACTAAGATCAATGATCATTTTAAGGGATATGAGTGTGCCTAGTTTACAAGGAACAAATTCTTGGATCACTAGTCACAAAGGGCCCTTAGGTTGGATATAGACTGCGCAAGCTTTTACCGCATGTGCATATGGTTAAAATAATCTTTAACTTTCTTCTATGAACCCCATTCTCTAACTTTTCTTCTACTAAAGTGGGGCCACTCCTCTCCTTAACACACTGCTGAGCTATTACCCTGTACATTATAACTCTCTCTCAATATGCCATCTTTCACACTCTCTAAAGTTTACTTTGCATATGTGAGTGGGAAGATGCTAGAGAACTCCCAACACAGTTGTGTTTGGCTTAAAAAAGAAACATTTCTCAAAAATGAGGGGACTGGCAAAGAGAAAGCTGAAAGGAAAAGTCAAAAGTTCCAGATCTTTCTATGATGTTGGGGCCTACTCAAAGACAAACTAATAGTGTCTGAACCAGATTAGATAGCATAGGTCATAAATGGAAGTATAAAGTCCAAGAGGTCATTAGCATAGCTAGCAAGTACTGTAACGTGAGAAGAACTATTAGAGGTAAGAAAGGCTTTATTCCAAAACAAAGTCTTGTCCAAATGAGGCAAACTTAACACATACTTGCACATAGGAAATGCGAGTGGAAAATCTGGAATGCAGAAAATGATTTTGGGAAGCATAGCACAAATAGAATCAAGACCAACAATAAAGAGTTCTTTAAATACACCACGATCAGGGAACCAGCTAGGGAAACAGTTGTATAATGATAAAATTAAAGGTGTTCTGAAGGAGGATAAGGAGATTGCAAAGGAACTCAGTGAATTCTTTTCATTTGTCTTCA
Source organism: Gambelia wislizenii (assembly GCA_030847615.1). Taxonomy (NCBI): domain Eukaryota; kingdom Metazoa; phylum Chordata; class Lepidosauria; order Squamata; family Crotaphytidae; genus Gambelia; species Gambelia wislizenii. The sequence goes on along the minus strand of JAUMIR010000001.1, from coordinate 492,236,560 downwards.
TGGCTGAAAAGACAGGAAAGCAGTCATGCCTAGCCTAATGGAGGGAGGAATTGAGACAAGTAGTAGTTACAAGAAAGGATGTTCTAGACCTCAATAACAAATCACAAACATATCACCAAGTCAAGGTTATATCTACCCAGGAGTTTATAAAGGAATAAAAGACTAACTCCTGAGGTACATCTACACTGTAGAAATAATGCAGTTTGACACCACTTTAAGTGATGTAGCTACATTCTATAAAACCTGGGATTTGTAGTTTTACAAGGTCTTTAGCCTCTGCCAAAGAGTGCTGGTGCCTCACAAAATTATAAATCCCAGGATTCTCTAGGATGGAGCCATGGCAGTTAAAGTGGTGTCAAACTGCATTATTTCTACAATGTAGATGCACTCTTGGTCCTCTAACCCTAAGAGCAACATCTAAACCAAAGGACTAAAGAATGGCCACTGTAAGACCAATTCCCCCCCCCCCGCACACACACACACACACACAAAAGTTATTCAGGGTGATTAGGAAACTATAGGTCAGTTTGCTTAACATCTGTTCTAGTAAAATGGTGGAAACCACTATGATAAAATCATTAAGGATCTGGCAAGCTCTACTGAAAAAAAAAAATCAAGATAGCTTTGCAAGGTAAGTCCTGTCTCACTCATCTTAGATATCTTCAAATGTGTTTGGAAATGTGGACAAAAGTGATCCAGTAGACACTGGCTGCCTGGTCTTCCGAAAAGTTTTTAATTAAAAGTTCCACACTGAAGACTTCTGAACAAACTTAGTAGTCATGGCTTAAGAAGAGAATTCCTCTTTATGGGTCAAAAACAGGAACTGAGTAGGAATAAATGTTCAGTTCATGGAGTGGAGGGATGGGAGCAGGTAATTCAGGAACCTACGCTTTCTAACTTGTTCATAAATCGTCTAGAATTTGGTCTAAGTAATGAGGTGGCCAAATTTGCTGGTGACACTAAGAGGACCAAAAGTATTTCTCCAAATGGGGAGAATGGGCAGTAAAATGGCAAATGAGATGCAGTACAAGCCAGTATAAAGTACATACACTGTATATATGTATGTGCCTTCGATTTGCCTTTTGACTTATGACAACCCCATTAATTTCATAGGGTTTTCTTAGGCAAGGAATACGCAGAGGGGGTGTGCCATTGATTTCCACTGAAATATACCCTGCAGCACCAGATATTACCTGGTAGTTTGCCATCCAAGTAGTATCCTATCTGGACCTGCTTATTTTCCAAGATCATATGGGATCTGGTGCCTCCATGGTGTTGAGGCCCAGTAAGAGGGGGGGATCCCAATTTCACATATACACTGACACAGGTTAAGTCTCCCTTACCCAGAATTCCAAAATCCAAAATATTCCAAAATCCAAAATGCCCACATGGGTGGCTGAGATAGTGACAACTTTGTTTTCTTTCCCCCCACCCCGCAAAGATTTTATTTGGATCAATTCATGAGTCAACAGAGAAACAATAATGTCTCACAAACAAATGAACATTCAATGACAAACATGTTAAGGAAAATGCAACATGGGACATACAGTGAAAGAAATAAAATATGTATGTGAAAGTCACAATGACTAAGCAAGAGCAATTATGGGGATACACAGGTGAAACTGCTAATGTAATCTAGAAGCCTGAGAGCCAAGGACAGAGGTACTGAATGCAGATTGGAAACACCTGAGAATCATTAAGTGTACAAGGTGAAATGTTGAAATACATGGGTTGGTCTTAAGCATGGGTGGAACTACATGGACCAATCAGAATGGAAGTACACACCCACTGGGTGGAAACTAACTAGTGGGTGGTGATAAACAATGGCTATAAAATTGCAATGTTTGCCAATGTATTGTGGTGGAGTAGAGGTGGTGTAGTGTATAGAGATTGTGATTTGTTTACCATATAGTATATTTATATAGAAGAATAAAGTAGGTTTTATATAAAACTACTGAGTTGCCTGGGTGATTCCTGGAGACGTTTTGGAAACACCTGGAGAAGAGTGAGAAGGCTTGGAGAGTTTGTCAGGATCTTCAGCCTATTCTCTGAAACTCTGCTGCTTTGGAGAAAAGCATTAACCACTGATCTAAGCTGGTTGGCTCTGCTGCATAACAAGGTGGTGAGTTTGAGCCAGAGGTGAGGAGCTACAACTCCCATCATCCCTGACAAGGGTTATGGGCCCAGTTACTAGAGCACCCAGCATCCACAGAAGCTGAAAGTTCCAGAGAGTGGAAGAAAGCTTTGTGGACGACAGATCAGAGCAAGCTGTTTGTGCTGCACTGATAAGCTTCAGAAGTAAATCATTTTGTGTTTTGCTTAAGCCCAGACGGGTTGGCTGTGCATACTCAGAAGGACTGTGTCAAATTGAGTCACTGCACAAATCAAGATGGAATTTCTAAAGTTTAGTAAATTAAATAGAAACAACTACTCTACCTGGAAGATTTATGCCCAATCTCTACTAGTAAAGGAAGGTCTGTGGTCAACAGTTGAAACAGGGCTGGCAGCTGATGCTGATGAAGCCACTAAAGAGAGAGATAGTAAAGCAAAAGCCTGTCTTTATCTCATGCTTGAAGAAGACTTAATTAATGACGTTAGAGATAAAACGTCCGCCAAGGATGTGTGGGATACCTTGCAGAGATTACACACTCCTTCAACTGCTTTTGCAAAAATGCTATGGTCTAAAAGAATATACAGGCAAAAGATGGCTAAAGGGCAGTGTGTGATAGAACATTTAAAAATAATGCAAGATTTGTTTGTGCAAGCTGAACTGAGGGGAGTGCAAATTAGCAAAGAGCAGCAATGCTACATTTTAATAGAATCGCTAGACTCTTCGTGGGACAACATAACGAACAGCCTGCAAAACCTGCAGGAAGCTGAACTTAATAGAGACTTAGTTGTGGCCAGAATACTGGAAGAGAACCAGAGAAGAATGTCTGAGCAGGGTGACTCAGCAAGCTTAAAGACTGTGCCAAAACAACAAACATCTCCTGACTGGCGAACGCAGGAGGAAGCAGCCTCTACAAGGGAGCAACGGAGGTGCTTTTATTGTAAGAAGATTGGTCATCTGCAGAGACATTGTAAACATTTTGCAGCTGAGAGACACAAGCAAGCAGAGAGCAGATGGCAGCCGCGGCAGAATCAAAAACAGTCCAGACCTCCATTTTTGAGGGACAGTGGTAATAAAAAGGGGTTTGCAACCATGATTAAGGAAAAACAAAATGCAAATTCTAAGTGGCTAGTTGATTCAGGAGCCACATCTTTGATGTGTAATGACATAAATTTAATAAGTAATAGAAAATCAGCTAATGTAAATACTGTAGTTTTGGCTGATGGGAAAGAGCTCAGTACTGTAAATCAAATGGGTACTGTGTACATTCCAGGGCTAAAAGAGAATTTTAATGATGTCTTACATGTAAAGGAGTTAGAAAATAATTTGTTATCAGTAAGCAGATTAACAGAAAGAGACTACACAGTCATCTTTGAAAAGAACATGTGTAAGATAAAACTGAATGGGGAATTGCGTGGCATAGGTTTGAAAAAGGACAAACTTTATTATTTGGAGGACAATATTGATAGCTACAGGGTTGAAGAAGCTAATAACATAGAAAATATTCCAATCCACAAAGACTGCATACACGAGCTTCACAGAAAATTTGGCCATGCGAGCTTCAAATGTTTAAAGAATTTAATCAGAATGTGTCCAGATTTAAAAGTTACTGAATGCAAAAACCACTTAGATTGTACAGTATGTCATCAGGTAAAGGTCAGAGCTTTTCCAGTAGCTAAGAAAACAAAAAGAATTGCTCAAAGACCATTTCAGTATGTACATGCAGATGTTGCCCAAGCTAATTGCTTGTCCTTAGGGGGAAGCAAGTATTTCCTAGTAATTGTTGATAGGTATACAAGGTTTGCATTTGTGAGAATAATGAAAAACAAATCTGACGCTGGGCAAAGTTTAAAAGCATGGGTAAGAATGGTGGAAAGACAATTTGATAGCAGAGTAGGCACCATCATTACTGATAGAGGAGGAGAATTTTTAAATAATCAATTGTTTAACTGGTTTCAAAAGGTGGGAATAAGGCATGAAACCACAAACCCTGCTTGCCCTAGTGAGGATGGGTTAGCAGAGAAGAAAATACAAGATATAAAAAGAATTACTGCTTGTATGATGGCAGATGCAGGGGTGAAAGATAGTTTTTGGGCAGAAGCAACTTTGACTGCAATACATATCAGTAACAGATTGTATCATTCAGAAATTGAAGACATTCCCTACAGGGTATTGTATGGGAGAATGCCAAATTACAAGTACTTAAGGGTTTTTGGACAATTTGCTCATGTTTACACACCTGCTTGTTTCAGGAGGAAAGGAGAACCCAAAAGCAAAAGGCTTAGGTTTTTGGGGTATTCTGGAAATAGCTACAAGTTTCATTTGGATGGAAAACAAGTGCAGTATTCTAGGTCTGCAAATTTCGAGAGACATGCTGGTTGGGACAAACTGCATGCCAATAAAGAAGTGTTTTTGAGATTAGGGAGTTCAAATGAGCCAGAAGCACAAACTGAACCAACCTCAGGAAACGGAGGGGTTTCAGTTAAGCAGGAAGCATCACCTAGCAGCAGTGGTAGTTCTTCTGATGATGAGATAGCATCTAGGCCTACTACTACTCGAATGACTGAAGACAAGAGATTTAGTCATAGAACTACAACTCCCAGTAGAGAAAGTGAGGATGAAAGAGACAGAACAGCAGATTTTATTCCCAGGCGTAGTCATAGAGTTAGAAAGCCTCCAGATAGGTTTGTTGTGACAAAGGCAAGAGCTTGTTTAGCAGTAGAAGAGCCTGAAAGTTTTGAAGAATTGGAAAGTTATTCTAGTGAAGAACAGGAAAGATGGTTTGATGCAATGGATAATGAGTTTGGTTGCCTGGTAAATAAAGATGTTTTTGAAATTGTTGACAGACCCAAAGACAAGAAAGTAATTGGTTGTAAATGGGTATACAAAAGGAAAGAAATGCCAGATGGAAGTATCAAATATAAAGCTAGGTTAGTGGCTAAGGGTTTTGCACAACAGCAGTATGAGAACTATGATAAGACATATTCTCCAACTGCAAAGCCAGAAAGTCTGAGAATGGTTCTAGCTGTAGCAGTAAAAAGGAATTTAGTTGTAGAACATTTTGATTTTGAGACAGCTTACTTGAATGCGGGTTTGAATGAAGAAATATTTATGGAACAGCCACAAGGTTTCGAAGAAAATGGTAGTCAGAGAGTATATAAATTAAAGAAAGCGTTGTATGGTTTAAAACAAAGTGCCAGAGCGTGGAATCTGTGCATCAATGATGAGCTAGTTAAGCTAGGTTACAAGAGGAGCATTGCAGATGCTTGTGTTTATACAAAAGGAGACATAGTATTAGTGATTTATGTAGATGATTTGTGCGTAGCAGCAAAGTCAAAACAGGAAATTGAATCAGTAAAAAGAGAATTGTCTAAAAAGTTTGTTTTGAAGGACTTAGGTGTATTGAAGTCTTATTTAGGTATTTGTGTTGAATGGACAGAAGAAGGACATTGTTTATTAAGTCAGAGAAATAAAATTGAAAGATTGATTGAAAAGTGTGGATTACAGAATGCAAAAATAGTAAGAGCTCCAATGACAACTGGTTTTGTGTCTGAGAAAACAACTAGAGCGTTTGAGGACAAGACTTGCTTCAGAAGTATAATAGGATCTTTACAATTCATATCCTGCCACACCAGACCAGACATTTCTTATGCTGTAAATGTATTGTCTAGAAGGGTTAATGATCCAAAAATTGAAGACTGGACAGCGGTAAAACATTTGTTGAGATATATGAAAGGAACCGTAGATAGGAAATTGATAATAAGAAACAATAGTTCAGATCTAGATTGTTATGTAGACAGTTCATTTGCATCAGAATTAGGAGACAAGAAGTCAGTTACAGGAATGATAATTAAATATAGTGAAAGTCCAATAGTTTGGAGAAGTAGAAAACAAACTAATGTAGCGTTAAGCACAACAGAAGCAGAATTCGCTGCTTTGAATGAGATAGTAAATGAGGTACAGTGGATTAAGCAATTGCTAAATGATTTAAATGAAAGTTACAAGATACCAGTGGAAATTCTGGAAGATTCACAGTCATGCATAGCGATAGCTGAAACTGAAAGTTTGAAGAACAGAACAAAATATGTTGGTGTAAGATATCAAAATGTGCAAGACATGGTTCAGAAGGGTGAAATAGAATTGAGATATATAGAAACACAACACAACATAGCAGATTTGTTCACAAAAGCATTGACAGCAGAAAAACATGAAAGGCTGACACAAATGGTTGGAATGACATTGTAAGACACATACAATATTTTATTTCGGAGGGGATTGTTAAGGAAAATGCAACATGGGACATACAGTGAAAGAAATAAAATATGTATGTGAAAGTCACAATGACTAAGCAAGAGCAATTATGGGGATACACAGGTGAAACTGCTAATGTAATCTAGAAGCCTGAGAGCCAAGGACAGAGGTACTGAATGCAGATTGGAAACACCTGAGAATCATTAAGTGTACAAGGTGAAATGTTGAAATACATGGGTTGGTCTTAAGCATGGGTGGAACTACATGGACCAATCAGAATGGAAGTACACACCCACTGGGTGGAAACTAACTAGTGGGTGGTGATAAACAATGGCTATAAAATTGCAATGTTTGCCAATGTATTGTGGTGGAGTAGAGGTGGTGTAGTGTATAGAGATTGTGATTTGTTTACCATATAGTATATTTATATAGAAGAATAAAGTAGGTTTTATATAAAACTACTGAGTTGCCTGGGTGATTCCTGGAGACGTTTTGGAAACACCTGGAGAAGAGTGAGAAGGCTTGGAGAGTTTGTCAGGATCTTCAGCCTATTCTCTGAAACTCTGCTGCTTTGGAGAAAAGCATTAACCACTGATCTAAGCTGGTTGGCTCTGCTGCATAACAAGGTGGTGAGTTTGAGCCAGAGGTGAGGAGCTACAACTCCCATCATCCCTGACAAAACATAGGATGGTTACAAATAGTAGGAAAGGAAAACCTGTATAGTTCAGGGCCCAGCAGGTACATGTTTTGTATTTCTTCACTTTTACAGCTTAGTCTAAGTAAGAGCAGTCGACGATAGATGATATCGTGGAAGTTGCAGGGGGAACAGTAGAGTTGTGCAGCACATCCTTCCAGAACAGGAGCAGGGATCCTGGGGGTCTTGGGCATGAGCTTGTATTGTTTACATATTGTATTAAAATAAACCAGTTCTCTACAAAAATAGTAGCTGGTGCATTATCATTATATAGCTTTGTCATATAGGCCAGTTTCTCAGAGAGCTAAGTGGACCAAACCCTTCCCCACCATCCCTGTATGGAAAACAATCCAGTTTTCCAGTGCTTGGCTACCTTGGTCTGGGCAACTGCTAAGAGGAACGCCAATATTTTTCTGTATTTTAAGGTACTGTTTCCGCCAGTATAAATTGTCAAGAGCAAAAGAGCAGGACAAAAGTTGATTGATTGTTGTGTGATGGAGGAGAGATAATATAACACCTTATTCCAAAAATTTTGTACTGATGGACATTCTACCCACATATGCAAGTAGGAGCCGATTACATTGCAACCTCGCCAGCAATTATGGGACATGGACTTGGTCATTCTGGAGAGTTGCAGAGGGGTAAGATACAATTTATAAATAATTTTCAATGTCCCTTCTCTAACAGCTGCTGAATGTGATTTGTAAGGGGGAGAGGACCATATATGTGCCCACTCAGATTCTGAAAGCATAGTGTTAAGGTCAGATGCCAGACCATTCACATGAGATCACCTTCTCCATATTCATGACCAAGTATGGACTTATATAGAGTTGCAGCCAAACCTTTGTGTAGGAAGTTAGGCATAGCACAAACGGCTTCGTAAAAAATGAGCGATTGGGGGTATTCTTGTGTGACAAAGCGGGATGATAATAATAATAATAATAATAATAATAATAATAATTTATTTATACCCCGCCCCTCTGTTAAAAACAATCGGGGCGGCTTACAAAAATTAAAATACAAATACAGATTAAAATCCCTAAACACCCCCCACCCCCACCCACCCCCATAAAAAGATATTAAACCAATATAAGTTAAAAACAACGAATCTAAAATCACATTAAAAATAATAATAAATAAATAATAAATACCCAGCAGATTAAAAAGAGGCCAGGGGCTCTTGAGGCCGGGATCTAATTAGGAAAGGCCTGCCGAAAGAGATCCGTCTTTAGTGCCTTTTTAAAGCTACTCAGGCTCGTCATCTGACAGATCTCGTTCAGCAGGCCATTCCATAATTTGGGGGTGATTACCGAAAAGGCCCTCTGGGAGGTTGCAGACAGCCTAGATTTTTGTGGCTGAAGCAAATTCCTCTCAGAGGACCAGAGTGCGCGGGGAGGATTGTATGGGAGGAGGTGGTTCTGAAGATAAGTTGGACCCAAGCCATTTAGGGCTTTAAAGGTAATAATCAACACTTTATACTGGGCCCAGAAATTGATAGGCAGCCAGTGGAGAGATCTTAACACTGGAGTTATAGGGTCTCTGAGATGTTCCCGAGACCACTGTGGCTGCCATATTTTGTACCAACTGAAGTTTCCGGACCAAACATGAGGGTAGCCCCATGTAGAGCGCATTGCAGAAATCTAGACGAGAGGTTACCAGTGCGTGCACCACAGTCTCGAGGTCCCTTACTTCCAGGAAAGGGCGCAGCTGGCGTATCAGCCGAAGCTGATAACAGGCACTCCTGACTGTCGCATTCACCTGACTAGTCATTTGAAGCAATGTGGTTTGGTGAAGCTGGAGCCAATTGGGACAAAACGGAGAGAGCATGGCCAAAATGTCTTGTGTTGATTTAGGTTTTCCACCTTCAAATAGGTGACAACTTTGCTTTCTGATGATTCAGTGTACACAAACTTGTTGCATGCACAAAATTATTAAAAACATTGTGTATAAAATTACCTTCAGGCTATGTGTATAAGGTGTATATGAAACATAAATGAATTTCGTATTTAGATTTGGGCCCCATCTCCAAGATATCTCATTATGTATATGCAAGTATTCCAGAATCCAACATATTCCAACATACCTCTGGTCCCAAGCATTTTGGATAAGGGAAACTCAACCTGTAGAATCAGAGCTGGCAGCAGCTAACCAAGAAATGGATTTTGAGGTTTTGGTAGGTAATTTGATGAAGATGTTTGCAGTCATTTAAAAATGTTGAGCATAATTAGAATGGGAATTGACGATAATGCTGCCAATTTCATACTGGGAGGGAGGGGGAGAAATCGTCCAAATAAAGAAATACAAAATTGTAAGGATAAAATTAAACCAGAGTTCTAAAAGCTCAAGAAAAAAAAAAGTGTTTAACTGAGATTTTAAAATAGTAATTGAAATTAATAAATAAACAAATGAACAGTCCAGTAACATTTGGGAAGCTGCTTCCAAGAATATAGAGCAGCAAGGAAGAAAGGATGAACCCAAACTAAGGTGCAAAAAGCCCTTGTACAAATCCATGGTGTGGTGATATTTGGAATACTGCATATACTTTTGGCATAGTAAAAAGGGTTGTCACGAAAACCATTTGGGGTTTTCATGAAAACCATGTAAAACGAGTTGTCATGTAGTTGGAAAAAGTGCAGCAAAGTACAATGAAAATTATCAAAGGATGGAGCAACTGCCCTACGAGGAAAGGTGAAACATTTGTGGCTGTTTTACCTTAGAAACAAGGTAATGGGAGACATAAGGGAAGTATATAAAATTGTTCATCGTGTGAAGAAAGTAGACAGGAAAAGATGGGTAGGGGGTTACCACTCTCATAATATTAGAAATGGGTCATCTACTGAAGCTGAACAGTAGGAGGTTCAGGACAGAAAAGAAAATACTTTACACAGTGCACAGTTAAACTGTGGAACTCATTGCCACAAGATTTAGTTATGGCTGCCAATTTGGATGGCTGTAAAAGAGGGCAGAATACATTCAAGGATCATTATGCCTACTGGTCAAGGTGGCTATGTGCTGCTGTGGGGAAGGTGAGACAGTTGAATTCATGTCCTACAAGCAACTGATCAGCTCTGTGAACAGGATGTTGAAGTAAATGGGCCTTTGATCTGATTCAGCTTCAGAGCTCTTATGTTCCTTGCAAATAACAGGGTTCCTCCTCAGTACAGAGAAGACTGCCCTTCAGATGAAGGTTAAAAACACCCTCCTCTTGTGGGAGGCAGGAGGGACGTATAAAATTGAACTACATACCGTTGAACTACATAAGCATATTGTCCTCCTTGCAAGGACAGCACTATGCTCACTCAGGACTAAAAAGTAGATTATTAAGCTTTTTTTATCTGTTGCTATTTTAAAATTCCTCTAGAATTTCAGATGTCTCTCTGAACAGGCTGGTAGAACACAGGTCCTATTTATCTGTCACTGTTCTTTGTGCATAGAAATTTATGAATAGGTATGTGGTGAACTATCCATCCTTAATGCATTTTTTATCATTCCTTCTCCATCAATCAATTCAGTCACTGTGTTTTAATCATAAATATATATTTTTAATTCATAAACCTATCAATTTCTGAAAAGCAATAAGGGTTTTTTTTAATTCAACTCAGTTACTGGCATATCTAATTTTTTTTTCTCCTTACACTTATCTTTTTTCCCCTTCAGAGGGATTTTTAAAATGACCTACTCATCTTTTTACAATCTCTTTTCATCTTTATAAGTTATTAGGCAAAATATAGCTGGTTATATTCCAATGGTTACGGTCTTTTTGATTTTATTTCATCAAGATGCTGCAGTTATTCCTGCTCTCCAATTTGGTTTCTACTGGCATTTGCTGCTTCTTTACTGTAGTGTCTGAACATGGAAACTGACAACTGCCACCATATTCCCTTGCAATGAGAAAGAAGAAACATTCTGTTAGAGTGACTGTTGTCATTTTTCTGTTCAGGAGAATGGTAATATTTGCTCTGAATCATAGAATCATAGAGTTGGAAGAGACCACAAGGAGCATCTAGTCCCAGGAATACACAATCAAAGCATTCCTGACAGACAGCCATCCAGCTTCTGTTTAAAACCCTCCAAAGAAGGAGACTCCACCACACTCTGAGGCAGTGCATTCCACTGCCAAACAGCTCTTACTGTCAGGAAGTTCTTCCTAATATTAAGGGGAATCTCTTTTCCTGTAGTTTGAGTCCTTTGCTCTATGTCCTAGTCTCTGGAGCAGCAGAAAACAAGCTTGCTCCATTCTCAGTATGCTCCTCATAGGGCATGGCTTCCAGACCTTTCATCATCTTGGTCACCCTCCTCTGGAGACACTCCAGCTTGTCAACATCCTTCTTGAATTGTGGTGCTATGTCTCTCTCTGGCTTTTCTTCACAAACGAAGATTCAGGAAGGACTCATCCTGCACTTTCTGCAAGCGCGCTGATGACTAAAAAGCCCAGAAAGCACAGCAGAGGGTCTCCTTGGGTGATGCTTCCGGGTTGTGATTCATTCTGCATTGTTGTTTCTCTTCAAGACTTGTTCGGCATGAGTTCTCAAATAAGGTTGCAGCATTGTGGATAATGCGTCTCCATGCCTCCCAATGTGAGGCTAGGGTGGACCATTGTTGGTGACAAGCAAGATGAACTTGAACTCCTCGCACTACAAAACAAATATGATATAATAGGCATTACTGAAACCTGGTGGGACGAGTCTCATGATTGGAATGTAGGAATAGAGGGGTATAACCTTTATAGGAGAAACAGGCCAAACAGGAAAGGAGGAGGAATAGCATTATATCTCAGGGATATTTACACCAGTGAAGTGATCCATGACATCAATACTGGAAGTCAGGTGGAGAGCATCTGGATAAAAATTAAAGGGGAGGGAAACAACAGGGATGTTATTGTGGGACTCTACTACAGACCCCCAAATCAGACGGAGGAATTGGATGATGCCTTTCTAGAACAGATGAACACACATGCAGAAAGGAGAGATGTAGTAGTGATGGGTGACTTCAACTATCCTGATATTTGCTGGCAATCTAACTCAGTCAAAACTTCAAGGTCTAGCAAATTCCTTACATGCCTGGAAGACAATTTCATGGTCCAAAAGGTGGAAGAGGCAACAAGGGGGTCAGCTATTTTAGATCTGATCCTAACCAACAGAGATGACCTGGTTAATGGGGTGCAAGTGGTGGGATCCTTAGGTGAGAGTGATCATGTTCTCCTGGAGTTTGTTATACAATGGAAAGGAGAAGCCAGGCATAGTCAGACACGCATTCTTGACTTTAGGAAAGCAGATTTCAATAAACTCAGGGAAATACTGGGGGTGATCCCATGGTCAGGAATACTAAAAGAGAAGAGACCTCAAGACGGATGGGACTTTCTCAAAAGGGAGATACTGAAGGCACAATTTCAAACAGTACCATTGAGGAAGAAAAATGGGAGGTGTCTCAAGAAACCAGGATGGATGACTAAAGAACTTTCAATGGAGCTAAGTTTTAAGCGGAACATGTATAGGAAATGGAAAAGGGGGGAAATCACCAAAGAAGAATTCAAACAGATAGCGAACACGTGTAGGAGTAAAGTCAGAAAAGCTAAAGCGCAGAATGAGCTCAGGCTTGCTAGGGAGGTTAAGAACAATAAAAAGGTTTTTTTGGGGTATGTCCGCAGCAAAAGGAGGAAGAAGGAAATGATAGGGCCACTACGTGGAGAAGATGGCAAAATGCTAACAGGGGACAGAGAAAAGGCAGAATTACTCAACACCTTCTTTGCCTCAGTGTTTTCAGAAAAGGTAAAGGAGGACCAGCCTGAGGATAACGGAACAGAGGACACAATAGGGAAAATCCAGCTCAAAATAAGTAAGGAGGTAGTACAGGAATACCTTCTTAATCTAAATGAATTTAAATCTCCAGGACCAGATGAACTACATCCAAGAGTATTAAAAGAGCTGACAAATATAATCTCAGAGCCATTGGCAATAATATTTGAGAACTCCTGGAGAACAGGAGAAGTCCCAGCAGACTGGAGGAGGGCAAACGTTGTTCCCATCTTCAAAAAGGGGGAAAAAGAGGATCCCAACAATTATCGTCCAGTTAGTCTGACATCAATACCAGGGAAGATTCTAGAGCAGATCATTAAACAGAGAGTCTGTGAACATTTAGAAGGCAATGCCATAATCACAAAAAGTCAACATGGGTTTCAGAGAAACAAGTCATGCCAGACTAATCTGATCTCTTTTTTTGATAAAGTTACCAGCTTGGTAGATGAAGGGAATGCTGTGGACATCGCATACCTTGATTTCAGTAAGGCCTTTGACAAGGTTCCCCATGACATTCTTGCAAACAAGCTTGTAAAATGTGGGCTAGACAAGTTAACTGTTCAATGGATTTGTAATTGGTTGACCGGCCGAACCCAAAGGGTGCTCAGCAGTGGCTCCTCTTCGTCTTGGAAAGATGTGACCAGTGGGGTGCCACAGGGTTCTGTCCTGGGCCCAGTGCTATTCAACATCTTTATCAATGACTTGGATGAGGGAATTAGGGGCATACTTATCAAATTTGCAGATGACACCAAATTAGGAGGAGTAGCTAATACCCTAGAGGACAGGATCAAAATTCAGAATGACCTGGATAGACTGGAGAGCTGGGCCAAAGCTAACAAAATGAAATTCAATATGGAGAAATGTAAAGTACTGCATTTAGGGCGGAAAAATGAAATGCATAAATATAGGATGGGAGAGACCTGGCTGAATGAGACTACGTGCGAAAGGGATCTAGGAGTCCTAGTAGACCACAAGTTGAACATGAGCCAACAGTGTGATGCGGCAGCTAAAAAGGCCAATGCGATTTTGGGCTGTATCAATAGAAGTATAGTGTCTAGATCAAGGGAAGTAATAGTGCCACTCTATTCTGCCTTGGTCAGACCTCACTTAGAATACTGTGTCCAGTTCTGGGCACCACAATTAAAAAAGGATATTGACAAATTGGAGCGTGTCCGGAGAAGGGCAACTAAAATGGTGAAAGGTCTGGAAACGATGCCTTATGAGGAGAGACTTAGGGAGCTGGGTATGTTTAGCCTGGAAAAAATACGGTTAAGAGGCGATATGATAGCCCTGTTTAAGTATTTGAAGGGATGTCACGCTGAGGATGGAGCAGGCTTGTTTTCTGCTGCTCCAGAGACTGGAACACAGAGCAATGGGTGCAAGCTCCAGGAACAGAGATTCCACCTCAACACGAGGAGGAACTTTTTGACAGTAAGAGCTGTTCGGCAGTGGAACACACTCCCTCGGAGCGTGGTGGGGTCTCCTTCCTTGGAGGTCTTTAAACAGAGGCTGGATTGCCATCTGTCGGGGATGCTTTGATCAAGATTTCCTGCGTGGCAGGGGGGTTGGACTGGATGGCCCTTGTGGTCTCTTCCAACTCTGCAATTCTATGATTCTATGAATTTGGCCGAGCCTGAGATGTTCCTTCAGGGAATCCTTGTATCGCTTTTTTGGAGCACCCCTCTTATACTGACCGGTGGCGAGTTCACCGTAGAGTAATATTTTTGGGAGGCGATGGTCCTCCATCCTAGAAACGTGCCCTGCCCAGCGCAGCTGTGTTCTCAATATCATGGCCTCAATGCTGGTGATCCCTGCATGCTCAAGGACAGCAACATTTGTCACATAGTCAGTCCAGTGTATATTTAGGATTGTGTGTATACAGCGCTAATGAAAGCGTTTGAGGAGTCGTAAGTGGTGGCGATAGGTGATCCATGTTTCAGACCCATAAAGGAGAATAGACAGTACAATGGCTCTATACACACTGATTTTTGTGCTTCGCCTCAGGTGTTTATGAGTATGAAAGTTAAATATAAACAAGAAGATGCCCTTTGCCAACTTCTTCTGCATTTGAGTATTTTGTGTCTTTTCAAGTCATTTCTGACTCATGGTAACCATTAGCAAACCTATCAGAGGGTTTTCATGGCAAGATTTGTTCAGACTGGGTTTGCCATTACACTCCTCTGAGGCTGAAAGCGTGTGATTTCCCCAAGGTCATAGAATCATAGAATCATAGCATTGCAGACTTGGAAGAGACCACGAGGGCCATCCATCTTGATCAAAGCATCCCCAACAGATGGCCATCCAGCCTCTGTTTAAAGACCTCCAAGGAAGGAGACCCCACCACGCTCCGAGGGAGTGTGTTCCACTGCCGAACAGCTCTTACTGTCAAAAAGTTCCTCCTAATGTTGAGGTGGAATCTCTGTTCCTGGAGCTTGCATCCATTGCTCCGTGTTCCAGTCTCTGGGGCCCTGTGGGTTTCCATAGCCAAGCAAGGATTCAAACCCTGGTCTCCTGGAGTCCTAGTCCTAGTCCAACATTCAAACCACTGCATCATGCTGGCTCTCTGGATTTGGGTATGCGAATATCAATTGTGAATAGTCAGTTGTGGGAGCAAGCTGCCATTGAAAAGAAAGGTTTCTCAAACACTGTGTTATTTACAGTTTTGGTGGCCAATGGGGCAGTTTTCTATTTTAGGTGTGTGGAATGCAATGCTCAGTTTGCAAAAAGTACATTTGCCCTGTGAGTTTCTAGTGGCAAAAGAAGTCACTTACAATGCCTTAATCAAAATTATCCTTTTTAAGAAATGCCAAGTTACCTTAAATTTTGGAGACTGGTGTTGCCTTTTGGCTGGTAGACAGTTTCCTTTGTATACCACAAATGGCTGGATAAATATGTGTCAAGATGAAGTAAAGGGAAATGTTATACCACTTTGAAGTGAGGTGGCTGTTTCAGGACAACTGGAAAATAGAAACTGGAAGGACCAGGATGGTTCGTTTGAACCCAATCTTTCAAGCAAGTTAGCATGCCTTATAGGATCAGTGATGAATAGGACAATGAGGTTATGAGTCCCTGTAGCCAGTATATTGACAGATCCTTACCCACTGTATGGTGGGAATGTAATTGGAACTTTTGAATCAAAAATATGTGTCTGGCAGAAGGATTCCTACTTGAAGAATTCCATAAACATTAACGCTGGAAGACAATGGAGTCTGCCAATCAATGGAAAATGACAGATTTAGAAACCCCGTTTCCATTTAATAGCTGAGAATTAGACCAGGACCAAATAAAGGCAGTTTATGACCTTGTGTGAAAATAGTCAGATATACAGTACTCATTTGTGACCATCACCATGACATAAGCCACATTAGTTTAACTGAACACAAAAAACATCTAGAGATGCTGATTCTCTCAAAAACAAGCCCCTTGGAGAAAGTGCCTATTAACTTCAGAGAGAATTTTCCCAACAGCTATAAGATTTATTTATTTATTTAGGTATTTATACTCCACTCTTCAGCCACAAAGGCTCTCAGAACAGCTTACAAATTGTTAAGCAATAGCACTTTATGCATCTACACCACTTGTATAGCACACTAGGCACTCTCCAAGCGGTTTGCAATGTGTGTTAGTTAATTGCCCCCACAAGCTGGGTACTCGTGACCTACGAAAGGATAGAAGACTGAGTGAACCTTGGAGCCCTTGAAATCAAACTTGCAATGTTGTGGCTGTCAGGGATGATGGGAGTTGTAGCTCTTCACCTCTGGCTCAAACTCACCACCTTGTTATGCAGCAGAGCCAACCAGCTTAGATCAGTGGTTAATGCTTTCCTTCAAAGCAGCAGAGTTTCAGAGAATAGGCTGAAGATCCTGACAAACTCTCCAAGCCTTCTCACTCTTCTCCAGGTGTCTCCAAAACGTCTCCAGGATTCACTCAGGCAACTCAGTAGTTTTATATAAAACCTACTTTATTCTTCTATATAAATATACTATATGGTCAACAAATCACAATCTCTACACACTACTCCACCTCTACTCAACACCAATACATTGGCAAACATTGCAATTTTATAGCCATTGTTTATCACCACCCACTAGTTAGTTTCCACCCAGTGGGTGTGTACTTCCATTCTGATTGGTCCACGTAGTTCCACCCATACTTAAGACCAACCCATGTATTTCAACATTTCACCTTGTACACTTAATGATTCTCAGGTGTTTCCAATCTGCATTCAGTACCTCTGTCCTTGGCTCTCAGGCTTCTAGATTACATTAGCAGTTTCACCTGTGTGGCTTCATAATTGCTCTTGCTTAGTCATTGTGACTTTCACATACATATTTTATTTCTTTCACTGTATGTCCCATGTTGCATTTTCCTTAACAATCCCCTCCGAAATAAAATATTGTATGTGTCTTACAATGTCATTCCAACCATTTGTGTCAGCCTTTCATGTTTTTCTACTGTCAATGCTTTTGTGAACAAATCTGCTATGTTGTGTTGTGTTTCTATATATCTCAATTCTATTTCACCCTTCTGAACCATGTCTCGCACATTTTGATATCTTACACCAACATATTTTGTTCTGTTCTTCAAACTTTCAGTTTCAAGCCATCGCTATGCATGACTGTGAATCTTCCAGAATTTCCACTGGTATCTTGTAACTTTCATTTAAATCATTTAGCAATTGCTTAATCCACTGTACCTCATTTACTATCTCATTCAAAGCAGCGAATTCTGCTTCCGTTGTGCTTATCGCTACATTAGTTTGTTTTCTACTTCTCCAAACTATTGGACTTTCACTATATTTAATTATCATTCCTGTAACTGACTTCTTGTCTCCTAATTCTGATGCAAATGAACTGTCTACATAACAATCTAGATCTGAACTATTGTTTCTTATTATCAATTTCCTATCTAAGGTTCCTTTCAAATATCTCAATAAATGTTTTACCGCTGTCCAGTCTTCAATTTTTGGATCATTAACCCTTCTAGACAATACATTTACAGCATAAGAAATGTCTGGTCTGGTGTGGCAAGATATGAATTGTAAAGATCCTATTATACTTCTGAAGAGAATCTTGTCCTCAAACGCTCTAGTTGTTTCCTCAGACACAAAACCAGTTGTCATTGGAGCTCTTACTATTTTTGCATTCTGTAATCCACACTTTTCAATCAATCTTTCAATTTTATTTCTCTGACTTAACAAACAATGTCCTTCTTCTGTCCATTCAACGCAAATACCTAAATAAGACTTCAATACACCTAAGTCCTTCAAAACAAACTTCTCAGACAATTCTCTTTTTACTGACTCAATTTCCTGTTTTGACTTTGCTGCTACACACAAATCATCTACATAAATCACTAATACTATGTCTCCTTTTGTATAAACACAAGCATCTGCAACGCTCCTCTTGTAACCTAGCTTAACTAGCTCATCATTGATGCACAGATTCCATGCTCTGGCACTTTGTTTTAAACCATACAACGCTTTCTTTAATTTATATACTCTCTGACTACCATTTTCTTCGAAACCTTGTGGCTGTTCCATAAATATTTCTTCATTCAAAGCCGCATTCAAGTAAGCTGTCTCAAAATCAAAATGTTCTACAACTAAATTCCTTTTCAGTGCTACAGCTAGAACCATTCTCAGACTTTCTGGCTTTGCAGTTGGAGAATATGTCTTATCAAAGTTCTCATACTGCTGTTGTGCAAAACCCTTAGCCACTAACCTAGCTTTATATTTCATACTTCCATCTGGCATTTCTTTCCTTTTGTATACCCATTTACAACCAATTACTTTCTTGTCTTTGGGTCTGTCAACAATTTCAAAAACATCTTTATTTACCAGGCAACCAAACTCATTATCCATTGCATCAAACCATCTTTCCTGTTCTTCACTAGAATAACTTTCCAGTTCTTCAAAACTTTCAGGCTCTTCTACTGCTAAACAAGCTCTTGCCTTTGTCACAACAAACCTATCTGGAGGCTTTCTAACTCTATGACTACGCCTGGGAATAAAATCTGCTGTTCTGTCTCTTTCATCCTCACTTTCTCTACTAGGAGTTGAAGTTCTATGACTAAATCTCTTGTCTTCAGTCATTCGAGTAGTAGTAGGCCTAGATGCTATCTCATCATCGGAAGAACTACCACTGCTGCTAGGTGATGCTTCCTGCTTAACTGAAACCCCTCCGTTTCCTGAGGTTGGTTCAGTTTGTGCTTCTGGCTCATTTGAACTCCCTAATCTCAAAAACACTTCTTTATTGGCATGCAGTTTGTCCCAACCAGCATGTCTCTCAAAATTTGCAGACCTAGAATACTGCACTTGTTTTCCATCCAAATGAAACTTGTAGCTATTTCCAGAATACCCCAAAAACCTAAGCCTTTTGCTTTTGGGTTCTCCTTTCCTCCTGAAACAAGCAGGTGTGTAAACATGAGCAAATTGTCCAAAAACCCTTAAGTACTTGTAATTTGGCATTCTCCCATACAATACCCTGTAGGGAATGTCTTCAATTTCTGAATGATACAATCTGTTACTGATATGTATTGCAGTCAAAGTTGCTTCTGCCCAAAAACTATCTTTCACCCCTGCATCTGCCATCATACAAGCAGTAATTCTTTTTATATCTTGTATTTTCTTCTCTGCTAACCCATCCTCACTAGGACAAGCAGGGTTTGTAGTTTCATGCCTTATTCCCACCTTTTGAAACCAGTTAAATAATTGATTATTTAAAAATTCTCCTCCTCTATCAGTAATAATGGTGCCTACTCTGCTATCAAATTGTCTTTCCACCATTCTTACCCATGCTTTTAAACTTTGCCCAGCGTCAGATTTGTTTTTCATTATTCTCACAAATGCAAACCTTGTATACCTATCAACAATTACTAGGAAATACTTGCTTCCCCCTCTGGAATTGAACTTACATACATGCAGGCGGATCCCCATCTCCAGCCTGGAAAAAATCCACGGAAAACCTATTCCTACCCTTTGTCTTGGAACTATTTTCAAAATACAGTGTTTTTACACTCTTGGTTTGTCCAACGGGTACTACTGGAAGGTTGAGATTCAAAAGCTAAGATATCTTTTTGTATGAGAAATGGAGTGTTTGAATTTAGCATTAGCCATTTGGTCTGTGTAATACTCCTTTGCACTTTTCAAAGACTCACAGATATTGTTTTGGCAGATTTGCAAGGTTCATCCTGTTCAGTATATTAGTGTGATGTTTGTGGGAAGATGTTTGAAGAAAGATATGTATGTTGCCATGGAGTTCCATTATCTTTATGCACAAACCAAGGAAGAGATTTTGAATCATAGTTATTTCAAAAAGTGTATAATCTCTTAGAATTTTTTCAATTTTCCTCTCAGCCATATCTCTCTCAGTCAAGCTCTTCACTGTTACCCCAAGAGGTGGGGTGTGTGTGTTACCTTCGAGTCTCACCCATGATGCCAAAATCTAGTTAGGGGAATTATTAGCTAAAACAGGAGGCCAGTAAGAAGAGAGTAACTTTGGGGATCTTTTTACCTATGTATACAAGTACTAACTATAGAGGAGGCGCAGTTGAAGTAAAACAAGGTATTTTATTGGAATAACTTAAAAAGTAAATTAACATACACAGCACACAAGGTTGGATAGAGAAAGAGGTCAGGGAAGATAGGGTGATAGTTACCAGTCTCAAAGAGCAGTGAAGATACTCTGACAGGCGTCTGAGAGTAGCAAAGGAAGTTCCGAGCCAGGGGGTGCTGGGGGAGAGAGTGGCTGGGTCTGCCCACTGTGGCACACTTTGCTGTTGTTAGGGCTCTAATATTTATACTCTATTCATGTCTTGGAGGGGTGGATTTAACAATAATGAAACTTGGATGGCTCTTCCATGGAATACACAAAGGAAACCAAAACTCAACTGGTTGCTTTAATTGCGGAGGGATAGAATATTGATTGGCTTGCAACAACCTTGTAAGGTTGGACAGGAAGGGGTATGAGGGAAAATTTCCACAGGGTATAGACTGAGGAATGGTCACTTAATTGCTTGATTAAGTTATTATTGGAAATGCCCAAGGCTGTAAGAAAGAATTAGGATATACCTATTTAATGACTGGATTGTTAACATGGTCTCATTACAGGGGGTTTCCACTTAATCCTAACTTGGGCTTTCCCACCATTATATTTCTAGACATGTCTCAGGTAATTGCGACCTTCTCGACATGGTCACAGGTAATTGTGACCGCCAGTCTGCCTAAGCCAATATGGCCCCGAAAAGTGCCCAATATTTCCAGTTATGGAATCTCACAGGGAGGGGGTAGTAGGGCATGCTAACATCACCAACTCCATCACCCAACTCCCAAGTTATTTTTTCCCATTGCCCTGGTAATCTGCTTCCTTTCCTCACCTGCTGCTATATTTGCATGGCCATGTCAAGTCCTACAATGATATGGTGAAAACTGAACAAGGATGAAGCTAGATGAGCTTTTCCAGTCAGTGTATCCTACATAAGGGTGCCATGATCAAGAAGTCTTTGTCCCGCCAATCTTTACAAGGGTTCAAAGCCTCAGATCCTAGAATCCAATTGTGAGTCCTTTCCCCATGACACTATCATATGGTGGTTTTCCATCTCTGGTGTGGCTTCCCCCTATTCTAAAAGGTTAAAATGCCTTTTATGAGGATTAGTTATTGGCAGTGAGAGCTTTCAGCTCCAATAAGCTGATATTCTTAATTCTACCTTTTTGCTTTGGCTCTGACCACCACTGGAGGGACACCCCTGAGAACATCTCAAAAATGGAATTAAACTCTTGAGTTGAAAGAGGTTCTCCACCCTCAATTTAGAGAGTGGAAAGAACATAGAGTTCATCTAGACAAGAGGATATGGGGTTCTGAGTGTATGTAAATCTTTTCAGGCTTGATACAGACTCTTTATCAGAGAGAGGAAACTGATTTGAAGACAGGTTCAAGTGCTTTTCACCGAAACTGACTGACACTGACCAAACTGAGTTTTAGTAAATCCACACAGAAAAATACACTATCTACAAATCAAGTCTTTTAAAAGCTGGAATGCAATGGTTCTGCAACAAATATCTGGATTGGGTCAACACTAAGGACAGTTGTAGAGAAAATGGCTACCCTTGTTTTCAGCAGCAGAAGAAAAACAGGATTGTTTGGTTCGAAGCAGAAGGTCAAGGGATAATCTTACAACTTGCTACAATATTTATGTTTTTTTTTAATGTGAGGTTCTTTACTGCAGCATCTGTTTCCACAACAGCAACTGACACTAGCAGTTTCTCAGTCACGCTTTCTCGTCTCAGTGGACAAAACAGTTCATCAGATCGGCTGTTGTGTTGGTAAAAATAGTGGTTGTGTCCACCCCTTTTCTGCCCAGCTCTGTTTGGTCATAATAAACTATGGAGATTTTCAGACAACACTGGACTTTACCACACTATACTGTTATAGTGCTATTATTCCACTTTAACTACTATGGCTTCCTCCTGTGGAATTCTGGGATTTGTAGTTTAGTGAGGCCTAAGAGCTCTCAGGCTAAGAATGCTAAATGTCCCTCCCTGAACTGCAAATCCCAGGATTTCACAGGAGGCAGCCATAGCAGTTAAAGCGGAATAATAGCGCTATAACATTGTAATGTGATGATCTCCATTGTTATAGTGTTACTATTCCACTTTATTTACTATGGCTGCCTCCTGTTGAATCCTGGGATTTGCAGTTTAGGGAGGGGCATTTACAACTCTCAGCCATGGAGCTCTTAGGCCTCACCAAACCACAAACCCCAGAATTCCACAGGAGGCAGCCAGAGCAGTTAAAGTGGAATAGTAACGCTATAACAGTGTAGTCTGAAAATCTCCTACAATAAGGGCCCTTACAGGTAAAGCCCTCAATACTTTCAGCTTTCCATTGATTGCCCTTTTTCTGGCCCCCAAAAAAGGAAATGAATTCTTCTGAGAGCCCTGTGGAGTGGCAATTAATCTTTAAATACATTTCAACCCCCCCTGTACTGATTAATCCTTTTTTTAAAAAAACATTTTTCAGGTACCAGAAATGAACTTCCAGACACTTCTTTACTGTTCAAAGAAGTAGCTGTGTTAGTCTCTGGTAGCATAAAAAGGAGGAAGGGAAAGGGGAATAAAGGGAATTTGGCTACAACCTTTGAAACTGGCTTTGAGCTAAGCTCATGCTAAAATAAAAACCAGTTAGTTTTAAAGGTGCTGCTTTTTTTTCTCCTCCTCCTTTACTTCTGGATTTTGTTATTTTTGCTGCCCCATGCAGCCTCCCCGCTCTTCCAAGAAGGCCTCAGCGACAGACTTCTGGATTTTGTTATTTTTGCTGCCCCATGCAGCCTCCCCGCTCTTCCAAGAAGGCCTCAGTGACAGAAAATTGTCTCCTGCTGAGCTGCTGTGGTTACCCATCCCAGAGAGCAAGGATGAACAACTGCGGAGGGGACATAGGTAACCTCCCCTCCCAGCAGGCCTCACTCTTGCATTTTGGCTGCATTGGAATTGAATTGGCATCACTTTCAACCTCCATTTGGGTCAATGTTTCTTTTTACTTTTCACGGTTGGGGTGGGGGCTCAGAGAGGTTGGAAGAAGTAACCCTCCATGGGCTTCTCTAAAAAAAGGAATGCCTCACACTAATGACATTCACAGCAGCTGCGACCTGTCCTAATAGTTTTTCTACCCCCTTAAGCTTCGCATGCCCGCTAGTAAACATGGTGGCCACAAGTGATTTACTTGCATTTTCACTTACCTCAATTTGCTGCCACCAATCTTTTTTTTTCTTTCAAAACAATGTCCAAGGTGCAACTGAGCAATTTTCCAGTTGAGTGCAAGAGAAAAAAACACCCAGTTTTCTCACCTTAGCACTTGCCCACTAAGGCGAAAATCAAACATGGTGGCAGCGGGGCCCTGTGCTTATCCAGCCAATCAGATTTGCACTCCTTTGGGCAAGCAAATCAAATCAACTCGCTTGTCCTAACGAGTAGGAATCCACACCCCCTCATTGAAACAGAAAAAGCCATGAAGGCTTTTCTAGGGAGGTTTTTGGCCTTCCCCCACCTTCATAATGTGGCAAAATCACACGGAATGCCATTTGGACAGGTAGGATTCTCCTCACATTCCATGTGAAGTTTTTTCACTGTTTGGCCAACCCCCATGTTAGTGCCCATTTTTGTTGTTATTTTACTGATCTGGGGTGAAAAGGTGCCCAAAAATTCTATATGAAAAAAATTTAAAGGATTGAGGAACTTTGGGGGTTGCCAGGAAGGAGGGCTCCAAAGACTGCGAAAAGTAGGGCTCAGCCACATGTGGCCCATGGTCCACATTTTCCCTACCCTTCCTGTGAGATTCCCCTAAGACCAGAAGGGCTATTAGAGGGACTGCACTCTGCAGAGCCATTTGCCACCCTTGGACCTACCATATTGTCCCTGCAGATCCCTCCCCATGGCCAGTCCATGACTGCTGGAGAGAGGAGCAGGGGGATTGGAGGGTGTCTGGCAATGTCCTTGTAGGCAGACTGGAAATTATTACATCATAGAATCATAGAATTGCAGAGTTGGAAGAGACTACAAGGGCCATTTAGTCCACCCCCTGCCACGCAGGAAATCACGATCAAAGCATCCCTGACAGATGGCCATCCAACCTCTGTTTAAAGACCTCCAAGGAAGGAGACCCCACCACGCTCCGAGGGAGTGTGTTCCACTGCCGAACAGCTCTTACTGTCAGAAAGTTCCTCCTCATGTTGAGGTGGAATCTCTGTTCCTAGAGCCTACATCCATTGCTCCGTGTTCTAGTCTCTGGAGCAGCAGAAAACAAGCTTGCTCCATCCTCAATGTGACACCCCTTCAAATACTTAAACAGGGCTATCATATCACCCCTTAACCATCTTTTTTCCAGGCTAAACATACCCAGCTCCCTAAAGGCTTGGTTTCCAGACCTTTCACCATTTTAGTCGCCCTTCTCTGGACATGCTCCAATTTGTCAATATCCTTTTTGAATTATGGTGCCCAGAACTGGACACAGTATTCTAGGTGAGGTCTGACCAAGGCAGAATAGAGCGGCACTATTACTTCCCTTGATCTAGACACTATACTTCTATTGATGCAGCCCAAAATTGCATTGGCCTTTTTAGCTGCCGCATCACACTGTTAACTCATGTTCAACTTATGGTCTACTAGGATTCCTAGTTCCCTTTTGCACGTAGCCTTGTTCAGCCAGGTCTCCCCCACCCTATATATATGCTTTTCATTTCCCCTATCCTATATCTATGCATCCACTGAGAACTGCCAGGGCTTTCCAGAGTTCTGAGCAGCTGATGTCATCATTTCACATCTACAGGGACATAGCCAGACACTTCTGTCCCCCCTGCTCTTCTCCATGGCCAGAGATGACCAGAGACTTCAGTGGCTCTACATTAGGTCCAGAGGGGGCTTTGGTCATTGCAGAGAGAGGAAGGAAATACCCACTTCTGTGGCTCTACATTAGGTCAAAAATAGACACGTGTAGGCATAGGGTTAATTTGTGCCTGCTTATGCCCCTGACAGGATGCCAGCCCCTGTTGGCTCACCTTGAATTGATTTTAAATAATGTTTTAAACTTTGATTTTAAATAACATGGCCCAATGGACAAAAAAGAAACAGATTTCCAGCATCAGTACTGCTGAATGCTTGCATATTTTTATAGACATAGACAAAAAGCATTAAATTTTGGGCCACAATACCAGTTTACACATCTGAGGGATTTTGACTAGTCTGTCACCATAGGGATTACCAAATCAGAAGCAATGCTTTCCTGAGATTTTTAGGGCCGAGATGTGAGACTGGAAGGTGAGGAGCCATGTGATGTAATGGGGGAGGTGCATGAGATGACACAGAAGCAGGACTGGCAAGGGTTGGGAGGGGGTTGAAACTGCTTCAGACCAGCTGATTGGGGAAGCAAGCATAAGAGGAATCTGGCTAAATGGACCCAGAATCTTGTAAAGTCCATCCAACTAGGTAATATGGCAAGCCAGAGCCGGCAGGGCGGGGAGCATTCTGGAATGACCAAGTAGGTGTCCAAATACACCCAGCAGCTTCAGTAGATGATGCTATGGCTCACATTCTGTGTGACTTTATCCATAGCACATGATAACACTGGGCCATTTTCCCGATCCAAGGCTGTTACTGCAGTTTTTGGAAAGCTCAGTGCCAGTCCCTGGTTTCCACCCCCCCCAGGCCGTTCCACTGTGAACAGGGTTTGTACAACAAAAAAGCTAATGAATCACAACACTGGCACTCTGTTCCCTGCCTTGCTCCAACTAATACGATAGGCCCAAATACAGGTTGAGTATCCCTTATCTGGAATTCCGAAATCTAAAGTACTCCAAAATCCAAAACTTTTTGAGTTACTATACAAGTAGTGTAGCATGCAATTGTACTACAGTATATTTGTGATGCTGGAGAGAGAATGTGATGTCCTATGCTCCAGTCAGCAAATGACCCAGGAACCAGGTGGTTGGAGTGTAAGAGTTGTTGAGGTCCAGTTCAGTCACCAGGTATCTAGCAGGATAAAGTGAGAAGCAATAGAGTGGTCCCAGAAGTCATTCAGCAAGTCAGTAGTCCAGAAGAACAAAGCCAGCAAGAAATAAAAGAGAATTGTAAAACATAGTCCAAGGTCAGGAAAACATGAACACTAAAAAGTACTGCTAGTTGCCAAGAAGGAGGGCTGAAAGCAACAAAGCAGCCAGGGAGTGGCTGAGAAATTTATGGGCAGCTGTTTCAAGACATCAGGTGCCTAATCAAGTCAGCATCTCTTACATAATAACCTCTAGGAATGACGCAATCTCTCTTTGTCTCTTAGGACTTTATTAAACCACCCTTCCGATACGTTCTTTTGCTGGCATAATTTGTGCCGTTTTTATGCCAGCTAAAAAATGCCCCATACCTCACTTACCTTGCATCCTGGCAAAAGACTTCCCCGGCAATGAACAAGGAGTGAATGGAACTCCATTCACTTTCTCATCTGAAATCCCGCAGACTCTCGCAAGAATACCTAGCGTGGGAAATTAAAAAAAAAACCAAACAAAAATAACACTCAAAAAGTTACAGAAAGCAGACAAACACACTTAAAAACTTACAAGTAAAAACCAGGGAGGGTCATAAAAAGAGCATCACCTACCTGGATTTCGCAATCTCACCCAGAAGTGTTCTGTCCGGACCAGCCAGTGATGCTGCATTCACGTGAGTACAATGATGCGCAGATTCAAACACCAGCAATGCCGGCAGAAAAGTGCCATGGGAGATTAATTGACGGCTTGGACCATCAATAAAATAGGATGGGTTTTTAGCAGTACATGATTGCAAAAAGGCGTTATCGTCTGGTACACATGCCCTTTCACAATCATTAGGCGTTCTTATGACGCTGTATTTTCATGGTCTGATAAAGTCCTTAGTTGTTCGAGAAATAATGGCAATAGGTCTTCAGCATCTGTAAGTTCCTACTTGCTTGGTGAAGACACAAGAGAGTGCCTTCTTGGTGGCTGCTCCCACCGTCTGGAACACCTTTCCACGGGAGACTAGGCTGGCCCCCTCCCTGCTTTCCTTTCCCCAGCAGGCAAATACCTTTTTATTCAAGCAGGCTTTTAATTCATAGCTGCATGCACAGAGGCTTTTTACTGGAGTGTGTTTTTATTTTTTAAAACTTTCATATGTTTTAAATAATTTTAATTTGTCATGATTTTAATTGTCATATTTTTAATTGTACGTTGTATTTTATGTGTTGTGAACCACCTTGGGTCCTGTTCTGGGAGAAAGATGGCATGTAAATCAAACAAACAAACACAAATAAATAAATGAAATAAAAATCCAGGAA
This sequence comes from Gambelia wislizenii, assembly GCA_030847615.1. Lineage (NCBI taxonomy): Eukaryota > Metazoa > Chordata > Lepidosauria > Squamata > Crotaphytidae > Gambelia > Gambelia wislizenii. Next base: position 492,208,879 of record JAUMIR010000001.1, on the reverse strand, counting down.
GCCATCTTCAGGAGCTACAGATTTCTGGCATTCTGCCCTCTTCCTCTGTCTGAAATTTCCGACTCCAGAGGGTGAGGCGACACATGGCTGGAAACAAACATGAGGATCTATGAAATGGTGGGAATCCACACCTCCCACCATTTACAGATCCCCAGTCTCTTTCCAGCTTCATTATGTCTCAAGGTGTATATGCAAATACAGGTATTCCGAAATCCAAAAATAATCCAAAATACAGAACATTTTGAGTCCCAAGCATTTTGGATAAGGGATATTCAACCCGGAAACATCACCCAAGGAAACCTTCTGCTGTGCTTTCTGCAACCGGACTTGTCTATCTCGGATTGGCCTTTTTAGTCATCAGCGCGCTTGCAGAAAACGTGGGATGAGTCCTTCCTGAATCTTCATTCGCGAAGAAAAGCCAGAGAGACGTGTACCTATCATCTCCCCTGTCCCCTTCTAGCTTTTTGATGTGCCAACAATACACAGGGCTCAGCACACATACATACATCTTCACACTCAGCCAGGAACTCCCACTGCCAGCTGGAAATGGAGGGAAATACCGGTAAGTGCCCATACACAAAAATGAGATTTCCTCCTGTGTTGTTCACTCTCAGATTTGTCTCCCCAACTGGAGAAGCATAACCATTCCCTGAAACTTCAGCCAGCACCCTGAGACTTGGCAACCCTACTCACAGTCCATTTTGTTTAGGATCCCCTTTATTATGTTAATGAACCCCTAATTAGCACTTAGCCAAATCTGTAAGGCATTATAATAGATAGATAGTGTCTAGATCCAGGGAAGTAATAGTGCCACTCTATTCTGCTTTGATCAGACCTCACGTGGAATAGGTGTCCAGTTCTGGGCACCACAATTCAGGAAGGATTTTGAGAAGCTGGAACGTGTCCAGAGGAAGATGACCGAAATGGTGGGAGGTCTGGAAGCCATGCCCTATGAGGAGCAGCTTAGGGAGCTGGGCATGTTTAGTATGGAGAAGAGAAGGTTGAGAGGTGATATGATATCCATGTTTAAATATTTGAAGGGATGTTGTACTGAGGATGGAGCCAGCTTGTTTTCTGCTCTTCCAGAGACTAGGACACTGAGCAATAGACTCAAACTCCAGGAAAAGAGATTCCACCTAAACATTAGGAAGAACTTCCTGATAGTAAGAGCTGTTCAGCAGAATAACACGTTGCCTGGGAGTGCGGTGGAGTCTCCTTCTTCGGAGGTTTTTAAACAGAGGCTGGATCTGTCAGACATGCTTTGATTCGGTGTTCCTGCAGGGCAGGGGGTTTGACTGGATGGTTCTTGTGGTCTCTTCCAACTCCTATGATTCTATAACGGATGTTATCCTCTCCAATTTCATCACAAAGATCAATGCACTTGTTAAGCACAAGCTTGTACCCCACTTCCAAGGCACCCAACTTCTGGAATGTTAGCATTGGCCTGCACCCCATTTTTACAGACCTCAGAATCTGGCCAAGTTTGGTTCATTAATGTGGCCTTTTACAAGGGTAAAAGACAGGATGGACTCAGAAAGGCCATTTTTGTTTTTCCCTGGAAAGGAAGGCCTGGGCTGAAGGGCCGAAAGAAGACACATTCCACATAAATGGGAAGATAATGGATAGAGAAACCCTTTGTATTTGCTGATTGTGAAATTTCCACTCTTCAACTCCCAACCTTAAAGAAGTTGCTCAAAGCTGTTAAAATTCAATCACTGGACATTAAGAAACACATTTAGCATTTTCTACACCTTTTGTCAAGACCAGGAAACTCATTGTGCAATTCATGAAGGCTCAGGAAATCTATTGTTTCAATCCATGAAGCAACCAATCCCCTCAGGTGTATTTGGAGGTATAAATATCACCCCCAAAATATGCCTCATTTGTGCACAGTTCCATTTCTAGGGGACCCTACGTCCCTCTGTGTGGCCACCCAGTTTCATCCATCCACTCTGCCAGACTGACTACAGGACAGGTTGTCTTACCCCAGCAAAACCCTCTTTCAACCTTCTAGCTTTCCTACTGTTTCTTTCTATAGCCTTGTGTGAATGATTTTTCTGGGTTAATGTGTGTGTGTTTGGTGTTATTTTTGAACTCCTTAATAAAAACCATACTTAATTTTAAATGTGTATGTATTCCATCCAGATTATTACCGGTAGACATAGGTTTCAAGGTCCCCTTGTTACCTCCTTTCGCATAGCTAAAGTCGAGTTGCTGCTAATTTCCCCAACATATAAGAAATTCGATATTTTCTTGGAATTTTCCAAGGAGCATTTTGGGTAACACACTAGAATCATGAAGGAATAACGGTCAGATTGAATTATCATAATAATTTAATTTTTTAAACAATCCAGAATGGAATTTTGGTGTGAAGAAAAGCATTGAAGAATTGAAACAAGTGTAATTACTGTTCTTGTCTAAAACTTGGGAAAAAGTTACTTTTGGCATTACTCCCAGCTGGGGATTCTGGGGATTGCAGTCCAAAAAGTACCTTCCCCAAACATTTTTGTAGCTACTTCTGTTAATTCCTATGACTTAATACATGGATTGGCCCTCACATTTTAGAAAAGGAACCTCAGGTCTCCATTTGGTTCCTGAAAGAGCAGCCAGTTCCATTTCTGGGGCAAAACCAGAACCATCCTAGTTCTAGAAGAGGAAAACCAAGGCATTTTCTACAAAGAAGGAAAGCCAGAGATGCTTATTCGCATGGGAGGATCTTCAAAAACAAGTAGCACTTCCTCCCGATTACTGTAAGAGGCCATTTCCACCTGAGCAAGTTTGCATGCAGACAAAAGAGCCACATGCAATACAAGCGAGAGAAACAAGCCCATATGGGATTACATAAGCTTGCTCTCTTGCTGCAATTAAGGAAAATGGCAGAGACAAAAATAAGTGAATGTTTTAAGCAAGGGGCAGCATAAAAATATAAATATAGCATGGAATCTGAGGGGAGAAAAACACACTGTAATTTATTGTCAAGTTGACTTCGACTCTATGAATGAGAAACCTCCAAGTTCCGCAGTCCTCAACTGCCCTGCTCAGGTTTTGCAAACACACGGCAACTGTGGCTTCCCTGGTTGAGTCAATCCACCTCTAATGCCTTCTGCTTTAGAATTTAGGTAGTGAATACAGCAGGCAAATTAAGACTGCTGATTTTCAGCCGGGCTAGTTATGGACAGTTGAACCATTCCATTTGTCAGTGATGCAAAATGAGCAGAATATCAATGGGTTTACTGCAACCACACATAATTGCCATCATCTAGTAAGATCATTTTATTTTAATTACTATGCAGAGTTGGAAAACAGGTCACTAATGCCCAATGATCATTAGAGCAGATCATTGTTCCAGGGCCCAGTTACAGTTTTCAGAATGGGAATGGTGAATGAAAGAACCCGACTGGCCATGATATTTCTACAAAAGTACCCTTAATATTTAAAGCTACAAGGCAGCTTTATACTGCCATATCTTGCATTTCCTTTCCTTATTCATTTCTACCCAGGCTATAATGCACATAAAGAGTTTTATACAGATAACAAATTACATTCAGCTACAACTCTTCCAAAACATCATCATCATTATTATTATTATCATTATTATTATTATTATTACTACTACTACTACTACTACTCTGGCTTTTCTTCACAAACGAAGATTCAAGAAGGACTCATCCCGCGCTTTCTGCAAGCGTGCTGATGACTGAAAAGGCCAATCCGAGATAAACAAGTCAGGTTGCAGAAAGCACAGCAGAAGGTTTCCTTGGGTGATGTTACCGGGTTGTGATTCTTTCTGTATTGTCGTTTCTCTTCAAGACTTGTTTGGCGTGAGTTCTCAAATAAGGCTGCAGCATTGTGGATAGTGTGTCTCCATGCCTCCCGATGTGAGGCCAGGGCGGACCACTGTTGGTGATCAATTTGCCGAGCCTGAGATGTTGTTTCAGGGAGTCCTTGTATCACTTTTTTGGAGCGGTCCTCTTACGCTGACTACTATTACTACTGTACTAGCTCAACACAGCATACCATATGCCGTTTAAAAACTCCCTCCCCAAAGTGCCCAGCAGACCTCACAACAACCCTGTAAGGTAGGCTGGTGGATTTAAATCCCTCCTCCCTCTTCTCAGCGTTCCACACTTTTCCTGGAATTGCTGAGGGTGACTTGCTGTTGCCTACCATTGCCACTGCCACCAGTTGACTGTCTGGGTCCCAATCTGGGCCACAGATTGAGTGGCAGGAGTGCATTGTGAGGTAGAGAGGGAATTTGCATGTGGGTGGTGTGGGTTGGGTGTTTTTCCTGAGCAGCCAATCAGCACACTGGAAAAGGCAACATACCCAACAGAATTTTATATAGATAGATAGATCATGATGATGATGATATCCCACTTTTCTCCCAATCTGGGACTCAAGTGGTGTACAATAAAAATACATTGCTAAAATCAGCAAAATACAAAAGTTCAAACAGAATTAAACAACAAAAAAATTAAAAACAGCTAAAAAACAAATTAAAAACACACATATATACATACACATATACAGTTGTCCCTTCAAATTTGCTTGGGTTTGGTTCCAGGACCCCCCTGTGGATACCAAAATCCGTGAATACTCAAGTCCCATTATATGCAATGGCATAGCAAATGGTGTCCCTTATATAAGATGGCAAAATCAAGGTTTGCAGAGACCAGTAAAGAGAGACCACCTGCCAAAATAAGAACGTTTTTACTCGGCTCCAGAAGGAAGACAGGGAGGGTGCCAATCTGACTTCTCTGGGCAGGGAGTTCCAGAGCCTGGGGGCAGCCACTGAGAAGGCCCTTTTTCTCCTGAGTTCCCACCAAATGCACTTAGGAGAGTGGTGGGAAAGAGAAAAATGCCTCTCCTGATGATCTCAGGATCTGGGCTGGTTCATAAGGGAGAATACAGTCCTTCAATTAACCTGGACCTGAGCCATGTAGGGCTTCAAAGGTCATAACCAGCACTTTGAATTGTGCCCAGAAACAAACTGGCAGCCGGTGGAGCTGCTGCAACAAGGGGGTTGTATGATCCCTGTAGCCAGCTCCTGTTAGCAATCTGGCTGCAGCTCTTTTGAATCAGCTAGAGTTTCCAAATACTCTTCAAAGGCAGCCCCACATAGATTGCATTACAGTAATCCAACCAGGATGTAACTAAGGCATATGTCACTGTGGCCAGATCTGATGTCTCAAGGAACGGGTGCAGCCGGCAGGAAAGCTTTAAATGTGCAAATGCCCTCCTAACCGCTATTGACATCTGAGCTTCCAGGCTCAGAGCTGAATCTAGGAGCAACCCAAGCTGTGAACCTCTGTCTTCAGGGGGAGTATAACCCCATCCAGCACAGCCTGAATCCCTTTTCCCTGATCTGCCTTTCAACTGACCAGACTAAGTACTAGCTAGCTTTGTAGGAGCTTATGGATGAGATTCTAGATCAGCTACTTAGGTAAGTATATTTAACTAAGCATTCCTAGGCCCAGCCCCCCTCCTGATTTACCAGACAGCAGTTGCTGCGTGCAATGAGGGTTTGTTTTCCTGTTCATTGGGATGCAGCAGACTAACATGGGGGATAGGTTCCCGGACTTAGCTTCGATATGTGAAACCATGGATAATAGCGAACCTTATTGAAATGAATGACTTACAGTCCAGCTTCTGGTAGCAACATACCATAGAATTGTGCTGGAGGACCTAGAAAATGCCTAAAGAGGACATATTTTGGGGGGCATGGATAAGTGAAACTGTGGATACTGGTCCGATGGATACAGGGGGTCAACCTGTATAATATACAATATATAATACAGTCGTCCCTCCACATTCATGGGGGTTACATTCTTAAGACCCCCACGAATGTGGAAAAACTATGAATAACAACTATTCCCGTGAACACCCCCCCCCAGAGGAAGGGAGGCTGCAGGAGGGTGTCTGGCCAGCCTGGCCAGCCTCTCCGCAAGCCTTCCTGAGGGGACTCCGGGCCTTAGAATACCCGGAGCCCGCTTAGGAAGGCCGGGGAAGGCAGCAGGTGGGCAGGCAGGGAGAAGGATGCGCTGCCTCTCCCCGGCCTTCCTAAGCGGACGCTGGGGCTTTGGAGCCCCGGAGCCCACTTAGAAAGGTCAGGGAAGGCAGCAGGCGGGTGGCTGGGGAAGAGGCTGCGCTGCCTCTCCCCGGCCTTCCTAAGCAGATGCCGGGGCTTTGGAGCCCTGGAGCCTGCTTAGAAAGGCCGGGGAAGGCAGCGGGCTGGCAGGTGAGTAGGTGGGCGGGTGGGGAAGAGGCTGCGCTGCCTCTTCCCAGCCTTCCTAAGCAGACACCGGGGCTTTGGAGCCCCAGAGCCCGCGTAGAAAGGCCGGGGAAGGCAGCGGGCCGGCGGGCGGCTGCCTTCCTCTCCCTGGCCTCCTGAGTGGACTCTGGGGCTTAGACGCTTCGGAGTCTCCTCTGGAAGGCCGGAGAAGGCGCAGGCAGGAGGTTGCCCCAGCCTTCCCTAAGGGACTGGGGCTAAACCGCGAATAATCAAAACCACGAGTGTGAAAGCCACGAATGTGGAGGGGCAACTGTAATGTCTATAAAAAACAATACATTTCAAATTTTGTCCATCTCTAGTCAATATTGTCTGTCCTGACTAGCAGTACCTCTCCAGGATCCCAGTTCTCCTTTCTAAATAATGATTTAAAGCAGTGGTTCTTAACCTGTGGTTCACGGACCCCCAAGGGTCCACCATGTCCTCATAGGACGTCCTCGAAGGCGTGACGGCTTAAAGGCTGCTCAGCCCACTTCCTTCCCCCAGCAGAGCAGCCATGTGACAGGAGCCAAGGCAAAGGCTGGCTGACTGGCTAGGCATGTATGTTCCTATTCAATCCACTCCAGCTGCAAACTAGCTGTAAGAAGTGGGAGAAGCATCCCTGAAGGAAGGCTTAACAGATGGTATAATTGTTAATAGTTCAGTGTATTGTTATCATTGTTGTTGTTCATAGAATCATAGAGTTGTAAGAGACCACAAAGGCCATCCAGTCCAACCCCCTGCCATACAGGAATACAATCAAAGAACTCCCAACAGATGTCCATCCAGCCTCTGCTTAAAAACTTCCAAAGAAAGAGACTCTTCCACACTCCCAGGCAGTGTATTCCACTGTCAAACAGCTCTCGCTGTCAAGAAGCTCTTCCTAATATTTAGGTGGAACCTCTTTTCCTGTAGTTTGAACCCATTGCTCCGTGTCCTAGTGTCTGAAGGAGCTGCAGAAATCAAGGCTGCTCCATCCTCAGTATGACATCCCTTCAAATATTTAAACATGGCTATCATGTCCCCTCTCAACCTTCTCTTCTCCAGACTAAGCATGCCCAGCTTCCTAAGCCGCTCCTCATAGGGCATGGCTTCCAGACCTATGGTCGCCCTCTTCTGGTCGCCCTCCTCTGGACACATTCCAGCTTCTCACGAAAGATTTTTAAAGGGAGTCCTTGGTAAAGAAAAGGTTAAGATCCACTGATTTAAAGCAAAGCTGGGTAAATAGTATCTGTGGCCCACATATTGCCTCCAAGGCCATTTTTACAGAGATCTGGATAACCCATCCAAGTGCCCCCTGGCCTATGAGGAGCAAGCAGTTCCTCCAAAAAGGGCCCCACAGGGCATTTCAGAGCATTTTTAGGAATGCCCCAACCTCTTTAGGCAGGCTATTTTTCAAACCTGGAAGTGACTTGGCGGGAAGCCCCAATACAATAACAACCTGGAGATTATGAGGACAGAGCCAGAAGTTCTTTTATGTAGTACATGCACTCTACAGCTGAGCTAAAGCCTCAAGCTTCTGGGCTCCAGGTAGATCTTTCTCCCAGCGCTGAAGACAACCCAGGACAGATCAGACCAAAGCCCTATTCAGATCTTGGGAAAGTTACATTGTGGACTATAAATCTCAGAATCCCCCAACCAGCATTGCCATGGGGGATTCTGAAAGCTGTAGTCCCACAAAGTAACTTCCCCCAAATCTTGGTCTAGATAGCCCAACATCCTGTTCCCTTGGTGGCCACCCACATGCTCACCAGGAGGAAAATGTGAGTAGAAAAGTGACTGGTATGCAGAGACATGTGTGCTGCTTCTCTGATACAAAACAGCCCCAGCTGGTAGCTTCCATGTCAGCGAAGGGGTGAATCTGCAATGGAGCTTAATCCAAACGGTCAAAGGGCTATCCAAGGTGCTGAACCATATCTCCAAAATAGGTTCAGAACTCTAGATAGCTGTTCAGAGTGTGGTGGAGTCTCCTTCTTTAAACAGGGTTTTAAACAGAAGCTGGATGGCCATCTGTCAGGGGTGCTTTGATTGTGTATTCCTGCAAGGCAGAATGGGGTTGGACTGGATGGCCCATGTGCTCTCTTCTAGGAAATTCAGACTAAACCCTAGAGCAGATTCACTACTGCAGTGACATAAGAGCCACCAGAGCTATTACACCATTTTCTTGAGATGTTTTTGGTGCAAACAAAACCCCAAGGTTTGAGTCGAGGACTTCCTGCACGCCATGCATGTGCTCTGTGTTGTTGCTTTTATTTGATGTCAAGTCAATTTTGACTAAGGGCAACCTTATGAACTTCCATAAGTTCCGCTCATCAGCTCTGTAACTAAATTATATAACTGGGTTTTCTGGAATTCAACATCTTTTGGGTCTTCCTTCATTTCTCTCCCCAAGGTTTGGACCTTGCCCTTTTCTGTCCCTGTCTAAATGACCTTTTCCCAGTTGCAGATTTTTTTGTCTTTGTAAGAATGCACACACTGCACACAATATCTGCCAAGGAGCTTCACTCTGCCTTTTCCTGCTTTGCTGTCCTGACTCAGCAAGCCTTCTGGTCTCTCTCTGCTCCAACTGGCCCCCAGCCTTCTTGTCTTTCAGCCTCTGCACACCTGTTCATACTGCCTTTGGGGATTTGATCTGAGCTGCGCCATTTGAGATGACAGATGGAGACTCTCTTGTTCAGCCACCCTTCTTTTCCTTTTCTCCCTCTCCTGGTTTCACTGCTTTGAGACTTGGCCACTGCTACTTGTTTTAAAAACGGAATTTAACTGATTCCTGAAGGGGGATCTTTTTCAATGACTGCTTTAAGGGGCTCTTCTAGGCGAGGCCTAAAGCATGAGTTCTCACGATATCGTTCTTTGGGTTTTGCTGGTTCAAGTCACCTCCATCTCCACTCATTCCATTTTTTTGGGGGGGGGGATTGTTGCAGCACTTTCTTGGATCTGCACGAGAGTTCTTCCAAAGGTTTTTTAAAAACTAAGGTATGGTTTGCTGAGATGATCCTGTGATTTGGAGGGGGAAATTTCTCCCTCTTTCTTATTTATTTTAGTTTATTTTTACTTAGAGATTTATTAAAGTACATCCATAAGTAAAAATACTGTATCATTTATTTATTAACATATTCATGTTGCACCCTTTATCATGGTGTTTTAGGACGGTACACAGTAGGGATGGGAAGAATATTCAAAAAATGGTCAAGAAAACGTGGTTTTGAGCAGGGTGTTTCCTTCATGCCTTACACAGGGGCCGTGGTTCACTGACAGAGCACACAGAATCACAGAATTGGAAGGTACCAAAGGCCATCTATCCAACCCCCTACCTCTGTAGGAACCCAATCTTAAAGTATCCCTGCTGAAGAAGGTGTCACGTTCATTCTCTCTAGTATACACATGTTTGAAGAGAAGGAAGGGAAAACACCAAGTGGCATATCGTAGGAAAGACTTCTGCCTTAGACCTAGAGAGGAGCAGCTATTCAGAACAAACCAGTTTTCCTTAGTTTGGCACCCTCCAAATGTCTCAGGCCAGCAGTGGCGGGTGACTCCCATGCTAACCAGGCAGTGAATCATCTCTGAGTTTCAGTTCAAATTTTAAAGGAGCAATATCCAAGATACTGAAACTATTCTAGCTATAGCTTTCAGCACCTTGGGAAGCTCCTTTACAGTTTGGTCTAAAGCCTGGAGTAGATTCACTGCCCCATCGACATGGAAGCCACTAGCTGCATTGTATGGTTTTATCTATTTATTTATTTATTTGATTTATATCCTGCTTTTTCCCAAATGGGACCCAAAGCGACTTACAATATAAATTAAAGCAGAACATCCGAAACAATAGGGAGTACAACAGTGGCGGGGGGAGCATTAAACCATACACCCAGTTAAAGCACAACTGAGAATTAAAACACTTAAAATACACATTATATAGCAATATAGCATTTTTATTTCTATACCACTTATTAGTGCAAAACACTCCCTAAGCAGTTTACAATGTGTTAGCTAACTACCCCCAAGCTGGGTACTCATTTTACCAACATATGGAAGGATGGAAGTCTGAGCCAACCTAGGGCCCTGTAGGATCGAACTCACAACGTTGTGGCTGCAGTGCCGTATCACAAACATCACAAACAGCACACGCGATTCCACATCACTCCACCCTGGTCAGTAAAGGGTGATGAAGGCCTGTTTAAGCCAAGAAGGTCTTTGCCTGTCAGGGAAAAGACAGAAGGGAGCAGGCAGACTGAACCTCCCTTGGGAGGGAGTTCCAAAGCCTAGGATCAGTTCCCATAATCCCCAGCCAATAACATCAGTGATAGACAACTGTGACGTGCTTGATGGGGAATTGCATTCCCTCCCTTGGCAAGCTTAGATAACATGAAGGCTTTTCCCGTAAGCTCTAAGAATAGGATGGCAAGTGCCCATGTTGAACAGAGATAACATTTCAGAGATGGCTTCTCAAACCAAACCTGTGGTGTTCCTCTTTTAAACAAACTGTCCTCCTTTTTCAGCTCAAGGAAGTCATTCTTGTATGATGGATTCATACAAGCCTTTATTGCAAAGCTGACATGCTCTTAAATAATTAAAAATGAGGAGGGAGGGAGCGACTCTGATCTGGAAAAAAAGTGCCCTGGGGGGTGGAGGGTGAGGAAGGAGGCTGAAGGAAGCTTTTAGTCATCTCTTTGGCCAGGTTTATTGATGGCCTGGTGATCAATTCTATGTTCTTTCCTGGATGTAATGCTAATGGGAGGTGAATGGCTTTTAGTTAAGCTTTTTGGACTCTTGGAAATAAAATGGAGATGCGAACCACTAAATAATGAGAAACAAGCTAGTCCCATAATCTTTTTAAACCTATGAAATGTGGCAAACTGGACTCGGCATATTGGTTGTGTTGCCATTCATTAGAAAAATGGCATCTCCTCAGGTCTTCTCCCCCCCTCCCCCGTCCTCGTTTCTTTCTTTATTTTACAAGAGATAACATAACCCGTCCTATTATTTATTCATGAATTGTAGCCATTAAGGCAATAAATCAAATTATCAGTTTCCTGTCTCACTCCAGTTTTAATCATTTTTTATAGCTGGCGTAATACAAAGATAGCTTCCTTCCTATGAAACAGGAGACCTTCGATGACCTATTTATTATGAACCCGCATTTCCTTCCCATTTTTAAGTCTATCCTAGTCGTTTTCTCTGTCAATTCTAGCTGTAATAAAAATCCAATAAGGAACCTGAACATTGATTCAATGGAGCAAAATTACCCATGAAACCAGTGGGTTCTTTCACCTTTCAAATATATAAAATGAATAAATTACTTCTACTGTATTAAAGAGAAGGTTAAGAGGTGACATGATAGCCATGTTTAAAAATTTGAAAGGATGTCTGTTTTCTGCTGCTCCAGAGACTAGGAACTTTATCAGATCCAGCAAATATGGCATCATAATGACACCTAATGAACATGAAAGGGCACCCATTTCGCACAACGTCATGCTTTCATGATTATGTATAGAAAATAGGGCATTCTTTTTTATTGATGTGCCAAGCTATCAATAGATCGGCTGTGGCATTTTATTTTATTTTATTGCCGTGATTGCAAGCATGTGAAACTGCACCCCATTCTGCTGGCGCAATTCTAGCGTCAATGGGTGATCCCCACCAGAACACTTCTGGGTCAGAACACAAAACTAGCTACTGGACACTCTTTTTATATGAACCTCCCTGTGTTGCAGGCAAGTTTTTAAGTGTGTTTCAGTGGCTTGTGTTTGTGTGTGTTTAATTTATCTGTTTTTAGAATTTTAAGCACACTCATGTCTTCTCACGAGAACCACTGAGATCACACTTGCCACCAATGCAGAAGTACGGAGCTGCTTTTTCACACTATTACGGCAACATTCCATATAAAGGGTTTCTTTGCCAACACACTGACGGTTTAAAATATGGTGGCAGAAGAATGTTTTTAGAGGCTTGTCTGATAAAGTCCTCAGACACGAAGCAACGAACTCTAAACTGGATGAAAAGAGATTCCATCCGAATATTACAAAGAACTTCCTGATGGTAAGAGCTATTCAGCAGTGGAATGCACTGCCTGGGAGTGTGGTGGAGTCTCCTTCTTTGGCCGTCCGTCAGGAGTGCTTTTATTGTGTCTTCCTGCGTGGCAGGGGGATGGACTGGATGGCCCTCGTGGTCTCTTTCAGCTCTATGACTCTATGATTCTAGGGTTTTCCTTAAATTAATATGTAAGGAGAGGACCAGGGAGAAATATTGTTTATCTGACATCAGGGTGACCCAGCAAATATGATCACACTTACATGCATTACCAACAAACGGTTAAATCTTAGTACCTTCAGCTAATATCACTAAGTGTAAAGGTGCCTCCAAGATGTGTTCAGCTACAACTCACATCACCCTGGCAGCATTGGCTGTGCTGTTTGGGGATGATGGGAATTGTCCTTCAAACCACCTGGGGCATCCCTGAAGAGGCTGCTTTACACTTAATTTGTTATTGTTACATGCTGTTGAGTCCTTTTTGACTTTCGCCGCACCCTATGAATAACAGACCTCCATGCGATCTTGTGAAACTAGGGCTGTGGCATCCTTTACTGATTTAATCCATCTGTCTAAACATATAACTGTTTTAAAAATTATCTTTTTTATAAAGTCCCGATCTTCCTTTCAGGCACCCTACTCACAGTAGTGTCATCTATATTTATATAAAGTTTTGGATATGCACAATGGCCTTAGGTATGTAGGTATGTTGCCTCCTAGGTATGTATAATGGGTTTAGGTCTGTTGCCTCTATCAGTGTGCTGACTGGCTGCTTCTGTCACTCCCTCAGCCAATCACCAGCCGCATGGAAATCACTACTGACATGCAAATTCCCACTCCACCTCACAATCCACTCCTTCCACTCATGGCCATATCTGCATACTAGGAGCAACCAAACAACGTGCTACAGTGTTGGCTATAGTTACTAGCCACTGTGATGAGACCCAGGCAGTGAACTGGTGGCAGCAGCAGGATTCCGCTGCTGCAGCTGCGACAAAACCCAGGCAGTCAACTGGTGGCAGTGGTGGTGGTGGTGGAGGGACCCCACTGCTGCCGCTGCGACAGTCTACAGAACTCCTTCCCAAGGGAGCCTCGCTTGGCCCCATCTCTTCTCAAGCACCGTCTTTCCCTCATAAAGGCTGTTGTGGTAAATCTAATTTCACCTGGACAGAGATAGTCCATGCCCGCAACTGGACAACTGCAGTGTGTTGTAGGCAGGGTTGTTTTTCAAGATTTCTCAGAAACTACCATTAGTACAAAATACAGATGTAAGATTATCTTTGACTGGAACACGCCTTACTTCGGAATACATAATGGCTCAGATCCTGCATCAGGGGTAGACAATGTGTTGCTCATTGACCACATGAGGGCCCAGAGTCATTTTGTGGCCCCCAGAGATCCTATGAGTTAATTACCCCCACATGCCCCTAAATCTCTTTTAAGGGCCCTGGGGGGATTTGCACCATGTTTTTGGTCCCAGAGAAACAGACCCCACTGTTACCCTAAGAGGTGGGGGTACTTTAGAGACCCATCCGTGATACCAAAATCTTTATTATTATTTGGGGGAATTATTAGCTCAAACAGATGCCTGCGAGAGAAGGGTAAATGTGGGGGTATTTTCACCTACCGGTATGTATACCAGTACTAACTGCAGAGAACACTCCAGCTTTAAAGTGAAATAGAGTAGTTTTATTGGAAATAACACAAAATGCACTCACACATGCAGCACGTATTTCTAAGAACCATATAAAGCTATAGAGGAGTAAGGCAGAAAGATTGGGTGGAGGGAGAGATCAGAAATATAGGGTGATAGTTACCAGTCTTGAAGAGCAGAGTTTCGTGCAGTGAAGATACTCAGACAGGCATCTGAGGGTGGCACAGGAGGTTCTGATCCAGGGGCGTGCTGAGAAAGAGAGTGGCCAGGTTCGTCCACCAAGGCATACATTTCTATTGTTGGGGGACTAATATTTATACCCTATTTCATATCCTGAAGGGGTACTCTGGTTAGGACAAAGCCTAGATGTCTTTCCCACCAGATAGTCAAAGGAAACCGAAACTCAACTGATAGTGTTAATGGCTGGGAGATAGGAATTGATGGGTTTGTGACAACCTTGCAATGCTGGACAGGAGGGGGTCTGAGGTGAGATTTCCTTAGGAGTAGATTTGGGAATGGTCACTTAATTGTTTGATTGAATGACTCATTGCTAAGGCACCCAAGGCTGGAAGAAAGGGTTAGCACATACCTCCTTAACATCTATGTTTATTCTGGGGCTTCTGCACAATCCTAATATGGGCTTGTTTGCCAAAATATTTATAAGACACATCCCAGGTCCTTGTGACATCCACCTGACCCTTTTGGCTTGCCCCAGCCAAACTGACCCTGAAAAGTGTCCAATATTTCCAATTGTGAGATATCATCAGGAGGGGGTAGTAGGGCATGCTAACACCACCACTTCAATAGGTAATTGGTTCTGTTGCCAAATGACTCAAAACCTGCATCCTTCTTCTCTGTGTTAGCCCTTTAGATGTTTAAAGGATGCAATCATTGCTGTTTAACAGTGGAATGCCCTGCCTGGGAGTGTGATGGAGTTTCCTTCTTTGGAGGTTTTTAAACAGAGGCTGGATGGCTATCTGTCAAGAATGCTTTGATTGTGTATTCCTGCAGGGCAGGGGGTTGGACTAGATGGCCCTTGTGGTCTCTTCCAACTCTATGATTCTATGTCTTCTCTTCACCTCCATCTTCTCTTCACCAAGGTGAACAGGCCCAACTCCATCAACCTTTCCTCATGTGCTTTGTTCTCTATAGCTCTTATCATCCTTATTGCCCTGTATTGTGACTCCCTCTGACAGGGTAGCAAACACAGCCAAGGCTCATGTAGGAATCATAGAATCCAGGAGTGTTTGGGAAGTGGCCAGCACAGAGGCAAAGAGCTGCAGCAATGTTAGAGCAGCCCCAGCTGTTCCTTTTCCATCACCTTGTTGTTGTTGTTAACTGCCTTTGAGTCAGCTTCAACTCATGGTGACCCTACGGATGAGACATCTCCGAAAACACCTGTCCTCAACCACCCTACTTAGGTCCTGCAGGTTCAGGCCTGTGGCCTCCTTGATTGAGTCTATCCACCTTGTGTGCGGTCTTCGTCTCTTTCTTTTCCCCTCCTTTTCCTAGCATTATTGACTTTTGTAGTGAGTTCTTTCGTCTCATGATGTGTCCAAAGTACAACAGCCTCAATTTGGTCATCTTGGCTTCTAATGAGAGTTTGGGCTTCATTTAAGACCCGTCCGTTTGTTCTTTTGGCCATCCAAGGTAGCCATCATCTACCTGTATATTAAAAAGGTGTGCTAGAGCAGAGGCCATTGTCTGAAGCAATGTTGGACACTACTAACGGAAGACAGCCCCCCCATACCTTGGCCTTGAACCCTGTGACTTCTGGCAACAGCTTCTCCAAATTATTCTTCTGCTCCACCTGGTTTGTTTCACTCAGACTGATTTTATTGGCTTTTTGACTTCTGGACTGTTTGGGCTCACTCTAGTCTCATTCCCCACTGAGTTATTTATGACACCAACTGCATTGTAGTTTTGGTGAATGATTTCTTATTTGCTGAGGCATTTCAATAAGTTTTATTGCTGTTTTCTGTGTTGCTTTTAATGTCTCCAGTGGATTTCATTGATTTTATGCTCCCACTCTGTCACTTTTATTGTTTTTAGGAGTTTTATTGTATTTGTTATTTTTAGTCTGTATGGTATGCACAGGGCCGGTTTAAGGAATTTTGGGGCCCCCTGCAGTGCTTTATTTTGGGGCCCCCATATGTTTATCTCAGGTCAATGTAACCTAACCTATTCACCGTACAGGATGTTCAGATCACAGTAGGGCCCCCGTATCCATGGATTCATTATCCATGGGACACAGAACAGCACACCTACCCTAGAGTCTTCCTAGTAAATGTGTCCTCCCTAGTGGTTTTCTAGGCCCTCCAAGGCAACTCTATGGTATTTTAAACCAGAAGTACCATTTTTTTCAATGGTGTTCACTATTATTCATGGTTTTCAGAATCCACCCCCCCGAACCAATCCCCAGTGGATAAGAGGGGCCTACTGTATTACATAATTTGACACCAATAATTTAGTTTAAAAACTATATTATAGGCACTAACATAATATTTTTAGTTTATTAGCAATTAATGTAATGATGTAGATTTCCTCAAAGAAAAGAAAGAGTGGACTACAAGCTGAACATGAGTTAGCAGTGTGATGCAGCAGCAAAAAATGCCAATGCAATTCTAGGCTGCATTAATAGTGTCTAGATCAAGGGAAGTAATAGTATCACTCCATTCTGCTTTGGTCAGACCTCACCTGGAATATTGTTTCCAGTTCTGGGCACAACAATTCAAGAAAGATACCGAGAAGGATGTTGGGAGGTCTGGAAGCCATTATGCCCTATGAGGAACGGCTTAGGGAGCTGGGCATGTTTAGCCCAGAGAAGAGAAAGTTAGGAGGGGACATGATAGCCATGTTTAAATATTTGAAGGGGTGTCATACTGAGGAAGGAGCAAGCTTGTTTTCTGCTGCTCCAGAGACTAGGACACGGAGCAATGGACTCAAACTATAGGAAAAGAGATTCTACCTAAACATTAGGAAGAAGTTCCTGACAGTAAGAGCTGTAAGGCAGTGGAATACTCTGCTGCCTGGGAGTGTGGTGCACTCACCTTCTTTGGAGGTTTTTAAGGAGAGGTTGGATGGGCATTTGTCAGGAATGCTTGGATTGTGTGTTCCTGCAGGGCAGAAGCCAATCGGATGGGATGGCTGTTGGGGTCCCTTCCAGCCCTATGATTCTAGGCTGCATTCAGAGCCTGGGAAAGTTACTCTTGGATTACACCTCCCAGAATCCCCCTGCCAGCACCCTTCTCAAGATCTGGTTGCATTGTTCCTTTTCCAGCATTCTCTAGCCCAGTGGTTCTTAACTTGGGGTCCGCAATGTCCTCACAGGGGGTCCACAAAGGCTTGAAGACTGCTTGGCCCACCTCCTCCCTGTAGTGGAGTAGCCATGTGACAGGAACCAAGGCAAAGTCTGGCTGGCTTGGCCTGCACATTGCCATTCAATCCACTCCAGCCACAAACTTGCAGGAAGAAGCAAGAGTGTCTCTGAGGGAAAGTTTAATGGATGGTGTAATTGTATTGTTGTTGTTGTTAGCTATTATTATTAGGGTTTTAAATCTTGAGTTAAGTCTTGGGGCAACAAAAGATATTTAAAGGGGGTCCCTGGTAAAGAAAAGGTTAAGATCCACTGCTCTAGGCCAATGCCTCTCACATAACACTACTGGATATTGGTGTTTTAGTGACAACAATAAAACCATTGTTCCCAGTAATATTACTCCAAATTTTAATTTATATTCTTTATACAGTATTCTTCTGTTAAAAGAGTTAAGAGTGTTGTAAAAGTTTCAGCATTGCACTATGACTATGGAGACCAGGGTTTGAATCCTTACTCAGCCATGAATACCCCACTGGCTGACCTTGGGCAAGTCACACTCTCTCAGCCTCAAAGGAAGGCAAAGGCACACACCCTTTGAACAAACCTTGCCTAGAAAACCCCATGGTAGGTTTGCCTTAGCCAGAAATGACTTGAAGGCACATAGGCAAACACACACAAATGCAGGCTGAACTCAGTTGGCAAGGGAAGGGAAGGGAAGGGAAAGAAAGAAAGAAAGAAAGGAGCCCTTTCCGAGACAACCCTCAAATTCCCCGTCTCTCTCATAAACACACACTCACCGTCTCCGCGGTAGCAGCAAACTCCCTCCAGCTTCTGCCACAGAGGGCTGCTGTTACTTTCACTTTCTCTTTAGTTTTGGAGACATTTTTTTGGAGGAGGGCGGGAATGTGGTGGAGTCTCCTTTAGAGGTTTTTAAACAGAGGCTGGATAGCCAGCCATCTGTCTTGACTCCAGCAACAAGTTAAAAAGTAAAATAACCACCCCACTGTGCATGGCAGCCCCCCCCCCAAGATCCCCGCGGCCCCCTGAAGACAGTCCCTCACTCACACGACCAGCTGCTCTGCCTTTCCTCCTTCACAGCAATGCAGCCAGGGACTGTCTCCAAATTACAACTTCCCAAGAGCAAACCCTTTCTCTATCTCCCGCACTAGCTCAGTGCTATTGCCATGCCCTGCCTGAGGAGGGAGGGGGAAGGGGCTCCAAAGGAGCGGAGGAGCCGGCTGCTGTCTCCTGGCTGTCTCCTTCATCAGATAAGGGCAACACTCACCAGGGGGCCCCCTTCACCCCCCCCCGAGGCCCCCCGCCAATGCGGATCTGGCAGACAGGTTAAACCGGCCCTGGGTATGCAGGAAGTCCTGTGTATAAGGGAGGTTTATTAATTGTCTACTCTAAATAAATTTTAAAATACATAAATACTGTGACTGGTTAATATAGCCTTGGCTATTATTAATAAATAATACTCCTCTTCCTTTAGCTTAATACGCCTTAATAAATAATCCTCCTTTTCCTTCAGCCTGGAGGAACAAAGATGAATAGTGAAACCCAAAGTCATCCAGTTAAGTTCAATGGTAGGAAAGATGGAGTAGACAAAGAAAGTACTGCTTCACACTGCATAGTGAAACTATGAACTCTACCAGGTGAGTGTCTAAAACACTATAATTCTGGTATTGAGGAAAGCAGAAACATAGTGGCATGTTCACAGGTATTACTGCACGTTGCGCGATACTGCCACCACAGAATTATTGTATGACCACCACTAGCAGTTTAAGAACAGGATTTCAGCTCACACTATAGTAACACTTCTCTTTGTGCTGGCCACGCATGTGCCTTTAAGAAAAATTTTCTCTTACTTCCGTGATTTTGCATGGCCTATTCTTGCAAGGAGATGCGACTTCAGTTAAAAACACCAAAAAACAAATAGATAACGAAAGAACTTCAGAAATAAACACTTAAACAAACATAAAAACGTGCCAAGCAAAGGCGACAGTTCATTAAAACAGTGTCCTGTTGTTCCTCTTCACATTCTCCCCCAGAAGTTTAATTATGCGTTCTCGTTGGAAAAGGGAAGGAAGAGGATTGCCTATTCACACTGTAGCCACTCGATAATCCTCAATACCATGAAAAGAGCAATACTGAGGGCTATTCACAGGTTTTGCCCATCAATGAAAAGTTATGCATAGTTAATGGGTGGAGCACATACTGATGCTACTATCCTGTCATAACTGTGTGATTTCAGCCTCATGTGATAAAGTCCTATGATCTTCATTACCACAAGAATAGTGTTCACTACCAATTTGGATGGCTTTATAAAGAATTTGGAAGCCAAGCCTTATGAGGAACAACTTAGGGAGCTGGACGTGTTTAGCTTGGAGAAGCAAAGATTGAGAGGTGACATGATAGCTATCTTTAAATATCTGAAGGGATGTCATACAGAAGATGAAGCGAGCTTGTTTTCTGCTGTTTCAGAGACTAGAACATGATCCAATGGATTCCTTTAAAAAATTACACATAAACATTAGGAAGAACATTTTTTTCTTTTTCTTTTACTGTCAGAGCTGTTTGACAGTGGAATACGCCATCTTGGAATATGTTGGAGTCTCATTTAGAGGTTTTTAAACAGGCTGGATGGCCATCTGTTGGGAATGCTTGGATTGTGTAAATTTCTTGCAGGGCAGGGGGTTGGACTAGATGGCCCTTGTGATTGCTTCCAACTCTATGATTCTATGAAATCTTGCCAAGAAAACCCTGTGATAGATTTACCTTAGGGTAGATTTACCTTAGGCACACACCACCAACAACAAGGTATTTAGAATTCTCTATCAGAGAGCTCAAGTGTCTCACCAAACTACCAATCCCAGGGTTCTATAAGATGGAGCAATTGGCAGTTAAAGTGGAATCCAAGTACTGTTAACTGTGTAGTGTGAAAGGTCCCTGGACTATATAGGAGTTTGGTTTGTCCCAGCAGGGCTCTACCTTAGTTCACTGGCTTCCAGTATTCTTCTGCATGAGGTGTGGCTTTCTTTGCAAGCTGCCTTACAGCAATCAGATAACTCCCCTGCTCAAACAGCTCCACTGGCTGACATCCTGTTTCCAAGCACAATTCAAAGTGTCAGTTTTGATTGTGTATTCTTGCAGAGCAGGAAGTAGGACTAGATGGCCCTTGTGATCTCTTCCAACTCTACGATTCTATGATTCTATATAAAGCCCTATATGTCTTAGGCTTAGGCTATCTGACAGACCATGTCTCCTGAGGTGAGCCTGCCCTGAAATCTTCAAGAGAGACTATTCTCTTAGTCCTGCCATCTTCACAGGCATGGTTGGTGGGAACACAAGACGGGGCCTTCTCAGTGGCTGCCCCTAGACTGTGGCACTCCCTCCCTAGGGAGGCTGGAATGGCCCCCTCCTTGCTGTCCTTCTGTCAGCAGGTAATAGGCTTTTAGAATGGAAGGCTTTTAAATGAAAGGGCTATAAAAGCTGTATTGTTGTATACTGTATTGTTTAAGTTTATGTGTTTAATATGGTTACTAGTTTGATTAATGTTCACTTTTTGTATGTTTTTAATTATGATCTTTTTAAAGTGTAAGCTGCCTTGCATCTCAGTCTTGGGGAAAATGAGGGATATAAAATTGGATGATGATGATGATGATGATCTGCACTGGGAACAAGAGAGACGATCATTATAGAATCATAAAAGTTGGGATCCTGTAAGTGTCTTGTAGTTGTGTGCCTTAAAGTCATTTCCAAATTATGGTGACCCTATCACAGTGTTTTCTAAGGGCTGAGAGTGTGTGACTTGCCCAAGGTCACCTAGTGGGTTTTCATGGCCAAGCAGGGATTTGAAACCTGATCTCTAGAGTCATAGTCCAACACGTAAACCACTATGCTACAGTGGCTCCTGGTATCTTACATATGTGTAAGTTCCCCTAAAAAGTACTTGGGCATTTTTGTCCAATGCGTAATTGTCCACATTCAGTACAAGGTTGCAGAAGCAGTGTCGCATGTGTGGTGCCATTGTATATTTACATACATTGCACATACAGAGGCACATGCACATTGGGTTGTGCAACTTCGGAATTCATTAATGAGGCAGCGTTACCAAATAACCATATAACTATGTGAGTGTAAAGGTACATTTCATCTTCTTGATGTTGGCCATAGAGAGACAAATTGTTATTGTGTACCTTCAAGTCATTTCCAAATTCCAGCGAACCTATCATGCTGTATCATGGGAGGGAGTTGGCAAAATTTGTTTAGAGTAGGTTTGCCTTTGCCTTCTTCTGAGGCTGAGTGTGACTTTCCCATGGTCACCCAGTGGCTTTCTGTGGTTGAGTGGGGATTTGAACCCTGGTTTCCAGAGTCCAACATTCAAACCACTACACCACACTGGCTCTCAGATACACAGGTACTAGATGCAAAGCAAACATTAGTTCTAGCCCAGTGGCTCTTAACCTTTTCTTTACCAGGGACCCCCTTTGAATATATTTTGTTACTACAACCCCCCGAGACTTAACATTTAAAACAACAACAACAACAACAACAACAATAATAGTTAATAGCAATACAATTACTATCCATTAAACCTTCCCTCAGAGGCACTGGAGGAGGAGGGAAGACTTTTCTGCTTCTAGCTGTAAGTTTGTGGCTGGAACGGATTGAACGGCAATGCACAGGCCCAGCCAGCCAGCCTTTGCCTTGGTTCCTGTCATGTGGCCACTCCTCTTCATGGAGGAGGTGGGCCAAGCAGCCTTCAGACCGTTTGCAGACCCCCTGTGAGGACATCATGGTCCCTTGGGGCGTCTCCAGACCACAGGTTAAGAACCACTGTTCTAGATTGTCTTAGCGTCAATATTTCCACAGTATGAGTTGTTGCTGTACCAGTGGGTTACCCAAGCCTACAGCCCGGGTGATGGAAGCTCTGTGTGGGGTCAGCAAGGGCAACATCTTGTTTTGTACATAACAAAAATATCTGATCAACAGAACTACTACCCCAAAACACTGTCACCTGTTTGACCGCAATCCCTGCCTTCAAACTTTTGCAAGAAACAACATCAGTGGAGGTGGGCTAATGTTGAAACAGCACAACATACCCTTCAACATTTCATAGAAGAAAACCAGGACACAGAGAGCTACGGAACTCTCTTTTGAGGGAGGCTGTTGGCCTGCACTCAGTTCCCTTTTTGACAACAGGCAAAGACCTTCTAAGGGTGCATCTACACTGTAGAAATAATGCAGTTTGATACCACTTTAAGTTCTGTAGCTCCATCTTATGGAATCCCGGGGTTTGTAGTTTTACAAGGCCTTTAACCTTCTCTGCCAAAGCGTGCTGGTGCCTCACAAAACTATAAATCCCAGGATGCTATAGGATGGAGCCATGGCCATTAAAGTGGTGCATTATTTCTTCAGTGTAGATGCACCCAGGCTTAAACAGACCTTCAGGTTTTAACTGGTTGGAATAGTGAAATGGGGATGGGTGGTTCTTTATATATAATACTAAGTGTTTTTGACTGTTCTAAATGAATGTTTTTAAATGGATTGCTGTTTAACACTTTTTGAAATTATTGGTACTGTATTACAGACTGTTGTAACTATCTTGTTTTTCACATAAAGCGTAAGGTGCTCTGGGTCCCATATGGGAGAAAAGTGGGACATAAATAAAATAAAATATGGCTGAGCAACATCAAAGTATGTATCAAAGTGTGTGGCCAGGCGACAAGAGAAAAGTTATTAATGATGAAGGACACACAAAGAGCTTATTTAAATGGCAAAAATACTTCTCACAGAATTCGAGGAGAATCCATTTTGTCTAAATGAGATCCTGCATCGATCTACCATTTCTGGAAGAAAGGGGGCAAAAAAAAACTCCAAATACTTTGCGGGAAAAGCCGTTGCAGCTTTTCCTGTATTTTTTTAAACTGCAAAGGAAATGTGCATTCCTGCTCATTGGGACAACTGATTCGCTTTGCTGCGCATTCCCGATAAGAATGGAAGTGGAAAGGTGATTATAGATTTTCCTTGGGACGATTGGTTGGATGTGTGCAGGGGATTGAGCTTGCCAGCAGGGCAAGTGCCCAGAACCACCATGTTTGATTTTCACTATAGCTATCATGTGCTGAGATGACAAAACAGCCTCCCCCCACCTTTTTTCTGTTTATTTAAGCAGAAAATCGCAGTTCTGCACCTTGGATTTACTTTTTTAAAAATAAAACTTTTCAATGGCAGCAAAACCTAGAGAGCCAGG
The DNA here is from genome assembly GCA_030847615.1 of Gambelia wislizenii. Lineage (NCBI taxonomy): Eukaryota > Metazoa > Chordata > Lepidosauria > Squamata > Crotaphytidae > Gambelia > Gambelia wislizenii. The sequence goes on along the minus strand of JAUMIR010000001.1, from coordinate 492,185,358 downwards.
GTTGTCAAGTGAAATAAAGGAGATGGCTCTCGCCCCTTTAATGGTTGTGTAGAAAAGGCAATTTTGGCAGCTGTTGTCTGTGTGACTACCACTAAAGGGAAAGGAGCTCTGTTCCTTATTTCACATGGCAACCCTACCTTGAACTCTTATATTGGCTATGTTCACATTCCCTTGTTCACTTTACCTGCCCGTTTTCTTTAGATGTCCAAATTGTCTTTCTAAATGCTCAATTTAAATTTTAAATTTCTGTGGTGTTAGAAATTTGAGGACTGAAGGGAAATTTCATGGGGTGTGTGTATAATTCTTATTTGGGGACAATTGCCCTCACATCCCCCCTCCTGTAGCTACATCCCTGGCTATGGTCTTTCTCCAATGGGGTTAGTTAGTGGATGCCACAAATGCCTCCTGCTCAGATGGAGAGGTATGTAGGTAGCATAATCCACACTACATAAATCGTACATCCAGGGTTATGCAGAGTTTGGCATGTCATTTTCACAGACAAGCTAAGGGCTTGTCTTTACAAGGCAATAAAATATGGATTGGTGCGCAGTAATGCCAATTCACAGCAGCTTTCATTTGTCTCATGGGTTTTTTTTCAAGATTGCAAGTATGCGAAGCAATCTGTGTTAGATATTCAAACGGGCATGCGTTTTTATTCCCACCAGTTGCCACCACCGAACAGTATTTTTTTAAAAAAGCAAATCCAAGGTGTGGAAGTGCACTCCTCAGCTTAAATAAACCAGGGAGAGGCTGTTTTGTCACCTCAGTGCACCAACTGCTGTGGCAAAAATCCAACATGGCAGTTCCAAGCACTGCCTTGCTGGCAAGTTCTACCCGCCACACACATCCAACCAATCAGCTTTCCATTTCCGCTCTTATTGGGAAAGTACAGTAAAGCTAATTGGTTGTCCCAACGAGCAGGAATGCACATTTCCACCACAGTTTTTTTTTTTTTTTTAAGTTCTGGAAAAGCTGCAAAAGCTGTTCCTGTGGTGTACTTGGTGTTTTGGGCCCCCTCTTTCCTAATACCATGAATATCATTCACAGCATGTTGGGTCAAAAGGTATTCTCCTTGAATTCTATGAGGGATATTTTCACCGTTTAGACAAGCCCTAAGATTCACAGTTAAATCAAGAAAAGAAAGCAGGAAGGATGACAACTTTTGGGCAACATCGTATCCTTTTATTCAATATGTAAATGCAAATATAGAAATAGCAGGGCCACTAGTGCAGTTTGATACAGATTTAACTGCCATGACTCAAAGCTATAGAATTCTGCTATTTGTACTTTTGTGAGATATTCAGCCTTCTCTATCAGAGAGCTCTGCTGCCACAACAAACTACACACCCCAGGATTCCATAGGATGGAGCCATGATAGTTAAAGTGGTGTTAGGTAGCATCATTTCTGCAGTGTGGCAGCAGCCGTAGTCAAGTTTCTCATCTTTGGTGAGGGTTGTTGTTGTTGTTGTTTTTAGATAGATGTATCTGTAATGAGAATGAGATCTAAAGAAGAAAAAAGATCTGAAAAAGAAGTGGATAGGTGAACTGAAATGAACTTTACCCTCTATATAGAGAAGCCATTGTTGTTGCCGTGTGCCTTCAAGTCATTTCTAACTTATGCAACCCCAAGGCAAACTTATCATGGGGATTTCGTGGCAAGGTTTATTCCGAGGGGGCTTGCCACCATTGCTTTTCCTCTGAGGCTGAGAGAGTGTTACTCAGTCACCCAGTGGGTTTCCATGGCTGAGCAGAGACTCACACCCTGGTCTCCAGAGTCATAGTCCAACATTCAAACCACTCCAGCACACTGGCCTCTTACGACATTATCCGATGTGGAAAAAATCACGAGATTACAGTGTCAGGGTAGTGCAAATGGGCCCTGCTGTCACACAACTTCATTGTCCTTGCGTTATTACTCTGTGCTCCAGATGTGGAAAAGGTGTTTTTCCTCATTCATGGGAGAAGCCATCAATAGATCGTCAATAGCGTTCTTTTCCCGTTATTGACTGTGTGCAAAAACACGTCCTGTTGTAATTGTGAGATTACAGTGTGAATGGGTGATCCTCAGTGAGAAAACATTCAGGTGAGAACTCAAAAATGAAGCATTGGATACTCTTTTTATGACTGTCCCCTTTAGTTTACATGTTTTTAGGTTTGTTTCAGTGCTTGTGTGCTCATTTACTTTCTTAATTAAGAGTTTTTTGGAGTTTTAAGCTTGCTCACATCTTCTTGCAAGAACCGCCAAAATCTCGCCCATGCCAAATTGTGGAAGTAAACTCCCATTCTTAAAACGCTAGTGGTTTCATGCAATAATTCCATGGCATTTCTTTCACATAATTACAGCTACGTGCGATAATAAGTGTTATAATGCCACAATGTTCCCACTATCCTCATTCATGGAATTACAGCATTTTTAGATGCTAGTCTGATAATGTCCTTAGAGAGAAGTAATGTCATAATAATTTTTGTTGTTTTGCTGTGTTCTTTCTTGTCTGATTTGTTTTTGCAGAATTGTAGTTTATTGTTTGTAAGGACATTTTTGGACGCTGAAAAATAACGCAAGCAGCCTCGTCAGCTTGCGAGGCTGCTGCGCTGCAAAGCGTCCCTTTCGTATGACGCTCGCGTCTGCCGGTACTGTTGCGGTACCGCGGGGAGAGCTGAGAGTCATATTTCATCATTTTTTTCTTACGAAAGTTGATCGTGAGTAAAAAACGACGAAATATGACGCTCAACTCTCCCCGCGGTACCGCAACAGTACCGGCAGGGGCGAGCGTCATACGAAAGGGACGCTCTGCAGCACAGCAGCCTTGCAAGCTGACGAGGCTGCTTGCGTTACTTTCTTCGCGTCCAAAAAAGTCCTTAGACTAACATAAAATTTTAAAAAATCAATTTAAAAAACCCAGACCACTTTTTCAGGGATGGCCAAGCTACTACGCCTAATGAATGAAATGGATTTGTGAAAGCTTAGCAACATCGTTCTTTTGCATCAGCTCTATGCATCTGCCACTGTTTGAGAAGTGTGATTGTTTTTATTTCTTCTTTCAAACTCAGCTCCAGCATGTTGCATCAATTTGTCAAGGTTTAAAATATCAATTAAAAGATCCACTCTCCTTTCCAGCCTGCCCATGTTTGCTTCATTCATCCTGCTCCCTCCCTCTCACACACAAAAATAATGAACTGTTTAATGCCCAAGAGGCAGTTTCAAATTATCTAGCATAATGAGGGGTCTGTAGCAGGAGATTTATTACCCTTGTTTGATCTTCTGTTAATGTATTCTTCTGATCAACCCAGCAGCCCAGGGTTGTGGGGAGGTTCTTTAACACCACTCTGTTTTCAGGGGGTTTGTTAGCTGCAGATCAAAAATGACAGAAAAGATCTCAGCCCACCAGTTAATCCAATTGTTTTTTCTCAGTTGGAAACAAAATTGGATTAGGCTATTTCCTGTACTGCAACTTAGTTTTACAGACATATACACATCTACCAATTGGCTTAGATGTTGCCTGAATGTCAAAGAATTAGCTCAATCATTCCCAAAACGATTAAAGAATGAAAGCCTCCCATGAGCTCATTATGAAAGGAGGATCTCCATTTTGCCTTATCATGAGTCGCTGTTCTGCCCTTGGCTCCTTCACATCACCCTTTACCTAGGGGTGGGGTATCTCTAATCCATCTCTGCATTAGGTGCGAATGGACTAATACTCATCAATACAAACAACAATATTATCCCATCAGCAGAGGTTCTGTCACTTCTCAGCACAAAACCCAGCTCTAGGGATGCTTTCTTACATTTAGGCCTAAGATTTGGACTCATGCAGAAATCAGGGGAATGGGCTCTTCAAAGGTTTAGTTGTTACAAAGAGTGAAAACTGAAGAAGGCATCTGTACCATTAATGGTGGGTAGAAGAGGGAATTTCAGCAGGGCTTGCTTGGTATGCAACCAGGGGCCCATTCACACTACAGAAATATAGTGCTATGATTCCATTTTTAACTGCCATGACTGTATCTTATGGAATCCTGGGATTTGCAACGTAGGGAGAGGTATTTAGAATTCAGGGTTCCATAGGATGGAACCATGGAAGTTAAAGTGCAGTCATCCTGCTGTAACTGTGTACTGTGAATAGGCCCCAAATAAGAAGGTGGCACATAAATTGCACACACACACACGCGCGCGCGCGCACGCACAAAAGAAGCAACACCTGCTGAAATTCCCTTTTCTACACAGCCATTAAAGTTGTGGACAGGAACTCTCTCCAGCTTTCATTTTGGCAACCCCATCATTATCAACTGTTATAAGTCTATAAGTGCAATGTGCTTCCTAATTTAGTTTAGGGAAGGAAAGTAGACTCAGATGTCTAAAGTTTGGGTAGCTCTGAATTAGAAGTAGCAAGGAGTCATAGGGATATTCTGAAAGACCTGCGCTGTGGTCTTCTCATTTCCTTTTAATTTCCCCAGATACCATATTTTAAGAACTGGTGTTAATGCAGTGAAATCTTTACACTACTTTTTACCCCTGTTGCTGGTTTTACATTTCATTTTGTCATCTCTTAATTCAAGCTCCTTTATTGTCATAGAACACAGAATCACAGAGTTGGAAGAGAGCCATCCAGTCCAACCCCCTGCCCTGTAGGAATACATAACCAAAGCATTCCCAACAGATGACCATCCAGCCTCTGTTTAAAAACCTCCAAAGAAGGAGACTCCACCACATGCCTCTTACCGTCAGGAAGTTCTTCCTAATGTTGAGGTGGAATCTCTTTTCCTGTAGTTTGAGTCCATTGCTCCGTGTCCTAGTCTCTGGAGCCACAGAAAACAAGCTTGCTCCATCCTCAGTATGACATTCCTTCAAATATTTAGACATAGCTAACATGTCACTTCTTCAGCTTCTCTTCTCCAGGCTGAATATACCCAGCTCCTTAAGCTGCTCCTCATAGGGCATAATGGCTTCCAGACCTCCCACCATTTTGGTCACCCTCCTCTGGACACGTTTCAGCTTGTCAATATCCTTCCTGAATGGTGGTGCCCAGAACTGGACACAGTATTCCAGGGGAGGTCTGACCAAAGTCGAAGTTCTATTATCTTGTATTTTGTTTTTTTTATTTTCAAATTTACTTTTATACTGTCCCAGAGAAATTCAGCTGTGGGACTGTTTTTAAAAATGGAGTAAATGAATAGAAACATCAGTTCTACAGTACAGTCAGTGCACATTTCCAGGGGCGAATTGTCTCAGTCTGTTGCCGCAAAAACTAATACATTTTATTTGGCATAAACTTTTGTGGACTGCATCTCACTTTAGTGATGTAACTTTGTTCTTTTATCAGGATATATGTCACTTTACAATATGCAAGAGTCCAGGAGCCCATTCACACTACACCATTACACACCATTACAATGCTAGGATTCCACTTTAACTGCCGCATTGTCCCATAGAATCCTGGGATTTGGAGTTTAGAATCCTCAGCCAGAGAGCTTTAGCACCTCACCAAACTACTAATCCCAAATTCCACAGGCTATCGCCATGCCAGCTGAAGTGGAATATAATACTATGTGATGTTGCCATGGTACTTAAAGTGGAACATAGTACTATGTGAAGGAGCCTCAAGTCTGTGCCCTTATTGATCTTACATTCTAAATTTCAACACAAGGAAAACAACAGTGGAAAAGGAGGGAAATAAATAGGGAAAGAATAGGCCATTATTCCACACTAAGCTTTCATAACACTCTGGAGTAGGTTTCCTGCTCTTTGTGCATCTGCAACCCTCACCGATACTTCAGGAAAACCAAACAAGTAGAAACATGCTGAGAAAAGAACAGTATACTTAAGCAGCTTTAAAAATATCTCAAGAATTAAGCTTGAATACTGTTGGTGTCTTATACAAGTTCTCCTATAAAAGCAGTTGGACATTTTTCTCAAATGTAAAATGTTCACATTCAGCTGAAGCTTGTGGAAGTAGAGATGTGCACGTGATGCCAATGTGCATTGCACAGTGTATTGTATAATGTGCATTTGGTTTTACACTCAGGAGATTATCACACAAGGCTTTATTCTGGAATTACAAGAAGATATTAGTGAATTTGGCCAATAAAAGTACTTTTTGCATGACATCATCTCTATGCCATTGCTGGTTTGCATTCCAGGCGTTTCTGTAGAGCACCTCTTCATTACTGGGGAAAATCCATCAATGGCTCTTAGTACCACCACCATGCCAGTAATCCCCTTTGTGTGATAAGTCCTTTCCGTGAAGTCATATGGCATGAGGGGGCACGATCCTCCTCCTCTCTCTCCCCTCCCTCTCATTATTCCTAAACTGATCAATATTGTTTTTTCTCCATGCCTCTTTTTTTTCTTTTTGCTGTGATTACACAAAAATGAGGATACGATAAAATAAAAAATAATTTTATCATTTTCCCACAAATGCTCAATTGCATCAAAAATATAAATAAATAAAAGAAAGGTATGCATGTGCTTAAAGTGGTGTTACGGAGCCGGCGCAGAAGGACAGATGATAGACAAAGCACCATAATCACAGTGTTACTGTGCGATTGAAGAGACAGTGTGATAATGAATGATTTCAAACAGGTATGTTCTCATTTGCTTCGCTAACAGCATTGTTGCAAGAAAGAAGCTGGTGTGATAATCTCCTCAGTTGTGCAATGCTACAATTCACTAATGAGGTGGCATTACACAGTCATCATGTAAGTCTTCAACTGGCATCCTATTGGTTATTTCCAACTAGGGTAGACACATTTAATCAATTGTTGAATGGTAGGTCAACATGTAGATCAACAGATTCAGTGAATCTATTCCAGTCAGGACTAAAATAGGAGTTAGGCCAATAAATGTAAAGATATGCTCTGTCCACCTGATGTAGGATCTCAGCCTTAATTTTATTTAATCAGACACACAGGTTCAACAAAATAAAATATTACTTGTATTACAGAAACCAGTGAGGGAAAGGCACAAGAGAGTATCATGGAAGAACAGGGGATCCACATCCATCATCAAATGGGCAAGCCGGCATATAAGAACTATGATAGAAATGAATTTAACCGTGCAGTCAGCTCTCTTACAGAGCTGAAGAAGAGATTGATTGCTTCATTTATACAATGCGACTTCCTCAAATGTCGCTCCAGGCCACCCAAGCATTCATCTCTTCGTCATGCTTGCAAAACATCTTTTACAGGCAGCTTCTGAGACCAAGGCAGGATGAAAAAGTAAGGTTTGGGAAAGGGGGCACTTTGGCTGGTCGAACAAATTGGACTGTAGAAAATCTATCTATCTAGTACTCCATCCTTCATCTAAAAAGTCTTCCAGAGCCTCTAACAAATTGCTAATTTGACAGTTCCCTGCTCTCAGGCTTACAATCTAAATAGGACATCACACACAAGGGAATGGGGATGACAATGGAGAAGGGGATTAAGCCCAGCAGATGCTCCCCCTTAGAGTCCACAGCAATGGCAGCTGCAACATAGAGGGAGAGGTTATCACCAACTGCTGGGCCAAGGCATGATGGAAATGTACCTGGCTGTTCTTCTTTCCCTTTGGGCCAGAGCAATGGCAGTTGGAACAAAGAGGGAAAGGCTTTCAATCAGCAGCTGGGACCAAGGCATGATGGAAATGTGCCTGGCTGCTCTTCTCTCCCTCTGAGGCCAGAGCAATGGAAGTTGGAACATGGAGGGAAGGGCTGTCGTCAGCCTCTGGGGCCAAGGCACCATGGAGCTGTTGGAAGCAAGGAGGCATCAACACTTATATAAAGTGATTAGTGAGAAGACATTCTAGAGAGCATGGCTGCCCTTTTTGTCCTTTCTTTTATCTATGTACTCAGGCCTTTTTGCTTCCTGCATGCTTGCAGAGGTCACCTCCCCCTTCTTCCAAAAGTTAGTTAGTTCTTTGTCTCCCTTTGTCTGGGAAGGGAGTATCCATGAAGGTCCTGCCTCAGGATGGCCTACGTGCACACATGAGAACCAGTCTTAGGGGCTCTTTTACTAAATTGTAGGTAATCTTCTTTTGGATTTTGTGCAACAATAAATTTAAGGGGTTTTTAAACCTTACAAGAGCATGCTGAGTATTTCCTCCCGTTTCCTTACCACAAGCTCATATTGTGCTGGCTATGCTTTACTCTGTTCAATATAGACACCAAATATTCCTATAGGAGCTGCGCCTGGTTGCACTTCTCTCCCTTAAAGGCCAAGTAGTGGCAGCTGGAATGGAGGGAGGTGTCAGGCCGGGTTAGTACTTGAATGGGAGACCATGACCAGGGATCTCCAATAGAACTAGAGAAGAATGTTGCCTGAAACCCTGAAGAGCCCTGTCTGCCAATCAGTGTTGGCAATACTGAGACAGATGGACTACTAGCCTGATTCAGAAGAAGGAAGCTTCCTATGTTCCAATTATATTTCCATTTTAAGCACACTTGCTTTGCCTGATTTTGGATGGTAAGCAATATTGGGCCTGCTTAGTACTTGGATGGAAGACCACCAGGAGGGAATGCCAGGGGTCTTCAGGTAGGGCTCAGAAGGGCAGCTATGAAGAACTAGATAACATCCCGAAGTGTAAAAATATATAGTTAAATACCAAAGTGAAAGTCAGAGAGGATGTAGGTTTATTCTTGCTGCCCCAGAGGGTAGGACCAGGCCTAATGGTTTTAGGTTACAGGAGAGTAGATTTCAATTGAGCGTTAGAAAGAACCCCTTAATGGTAAGAGCAGTTCAGCAATGGAATCAATTGCCTAGTGGTGGGGTCTCCTTCTCTGGACATCTTCCAAAAGAGGTTGGACAGCTCCCTGCTGAGGACGGTTTTAGCTGGAGATCCTGTACTGAGCAGGGGGTTGGACTCAGTGGCCCATCAAGCCCCTCCCAACTCTAAGGACTTTATCAGACATGGCAAATATGGCGTCATAACAACACCAAATGAACACGACAGGGTGTCCATTTTGCACGATGCCGTGCTTTCACAATTTTGTGTGGTCAATAAGGTGTTCTTTTTTATTGACAGGCCAAGCTGTCAATTGATCAGCCATGGCATTTTTTTTTAATGTGATTGTGAGCGTGTGAAACCACGCCCTATTCTGCTGGCACCATTTCAGTGTCAATGGGCTGTTCCTGCCAGAACACTTCTGGAAGAGAATGCGAAAACTAGGTATGGGACGCTCTTTTTATGAACCTCCCCATTTTGCAGGGAAGTTTTAAAGTGTGTTTCAGTGCTTGTGTGTTCATTTTGTTTTTTAATTTAGCTGTTTTTCGAATTTTAAGTACGCTCATGTCTTCTCACGAAAGCCGCCAAAATCATGCACACCTGGCAATGCGGAAGTATGGGTCTGCTTTTTCATGCTATTACAGCAACGTTTGATAAAAAGGGTTATTTTGCCAGCACACTAACAGTTTAAAGGTGTATAGAGCCATCGTACTGTCTGTCCTCCTTTATGGATCTGAAACATGGGTCACCTATCGCCACCACCTACGACTCCTCGAGCGCTTTCATCAGCGCTGTCTACGCACAATCCTAAATATACACTGGACTGACTATGTGACGAATGTTGCTGTCCTTGAGCAAGCAGGGATCACCAGCATTGAGGCCATGATATTGAGAACACAGCTGCGCTGGGCAGGGCACGTTTCTAGGATGGAGGACCATCGCCTCCCAAAAATACTACTCTACGGTGAACTCGCCACGGGTCAGCGTAAGAGGGGCGCTCCAAAAAAGCGATACAAAGACTCCCTGAAACAACATCTCAGGCTTGGCCAAATTGATCACCAACGGTGGTCCGCCCTGGCCTCACATCGGGAGGCATGGAGACGCAACATCCACAATGCTGCAGCCTTATTTGAGAACTCACGACGAACAAGTCTTGAAGAGAAACGACAACGCAGAAAGAATCACAACCCAAAAACATCAGCCAAGGAGACCTTCTGCTGCGCTTTTTGCAACCGGACTTGTTTATCTCGGATTGGCCTTTTTAGTCATCAGCGCGCTTGCAGAAGGCGCGGGATGAGTCCTTCCTGAATCTTCGTTTGCGAAGAAAAGCCAGAGAGAGAGAGAGAGAGAGAACAGTTTAAAACATGGTGGCAAAAGAACATTTTTAGAGGCTTGTCTGATAAAGTCCTAAGATTCTATGATTCTGTTCTATGATAGCAGACTGACTCAGGATAAGGTCGCTTCCTATGAAGGCCTGGAGCTCAGTAATCCTACAACCCACCTCTCCAGCAAACAGCCACTAAAAAGAGGCCCGCACCAAAACAACAGCCAGACCATCAAACCACTGGGTTCCTTCCAAGGCTGACAGCAGGGCTTGCGTGCAGAGCATCTGAGAGCTCTGTCTTTTTAATTTATCACTGAAATGTCTATACAGTTCCCCAAGGGAGGCAGGCTGCTATTTCACAAATGCTGTTTCTTCCGCATACTCTCTTCCTCCTCTGTTCCTAAATGAGGAACTGGTGAGTATTACATTAAAAGCCCTGGGAGTCAGACAGAAGAATTAGGCGATTGCCATGGAATTCACTGGATTTGTTATTATCGTCATAAATATCCCTAAGGACAGAAGCGGTGGAGGGTGGGGGGGAGACATGGGAGGATGTTTATATAATATTTGCAAAGCCATATTTGGAAGACACACAGAGGAGAATCAAGGAGGGTTAACAGCAAAAGCATTATAATGGCCACGATGCTGGGGCCCATTTTAAAGGTCATTGTACAGAAATTATAAAATCATAATAATGAATGTGATAATATTGTACATCAGGCATCTAATCATACCACGGGCTGTAGGTAAAGTCAAGTCAAGTCAAGTAATACCATGGGCTGTAGGCTTTATTCAGAGGAAGTCAATGGCAAAACCACATCTGAGTATTCTTTGCCTAAGAAAACCCTACGGAAGGCATGAGGTCACCAGAGGTTAGCAGGTGACTTGAAGGCACATTCTTTTAGTTAATTTTGTTAAAACATCACAAATGCGTAAGTTCCCCTATGGAACTGATTGGACATTTTTGGACATCTTCATTCACTTCAAAATTGTGGAAACAGACTTGCCCATATGGTGGTGCCATTGTGCTTGGATGCACCAGTTCATCATGCATCAATGCACCTTGTGCATAGATGTACATAACACAATGTGCATGGATGTACATTATGCATTGCACATAGATACACATAAACATCCATGCATGCAGCTGCACATTTGGTGTTTTCATTCAGTAGGACAGCATTTCCATTCAACAGAAATAATGCACAACTCCATATGTGAAGATTAATAATACACAACCCTCATGCAGTATCTCAACAGTAATCATCATCATCATCATACATATAGGACCTAATAATATACAGTATACATGTACAGTTGGACCACTGTATCCATGGGGATTCACTTACTGCAGATACTGTGGATAACAGCAAACTCTATTAAAATAAAGGACTTCTGCTACAAACATACCATAGAGTTGCATTGGGAGACATAGCGATTCCTAGAGAAGACACCTCTCTAGGCATTTTCCAGCATGATCGTATGATATGTGTCCCTATTTTTTTCAGCCATGGATAACTGAAACCACGGATATTGGTTCCATGGATGAGGGGAAGGGGGCGACCTGTATAGAATAATAGAATCTTAGAATCTGAAGAGACTACAACAGCCATCTACAAGAGTTCCTCTCACCAGCAGTATCCTATAAACACTTTGAAAAAGCAATTTTTAAAATTACCATTGCTCAGCAGATGGGAGCTCAGCATCTTCAACAGGTACCTGGCAGGAACAAACCAACAGGTAAAGCATGATTTTATTGCCATGTTGGGGAAAAAACATTCCTAGCTGATTGTCTGTCCGCAGAATGCTAATGAACTTTTAAAGAGAGCTGAGATGCAATAAATTAGTTGTAGACAGAGCTAAACCAGTTCTCACAAACAGCAGGATAGCATGTCAAGCAGAAGGCTAAGCCACACTAAACAGTTTCTCCCCACAGTGCTGCTTTCTATGTGCAAGGACATTTGCTTTTATCTTTTGTTATGGACATTCCTCCTCTCCATTGACGCCCCCTTGTCGTGGGAGAGAGGCTTGCAGACCCTAATGATGTTTTGAGCTATGCTGGCGGTGGCATAATAGCCACCGGTAGGGTCTCCCATGCCAGACAGGTCAAAACCGAAGGGTCTGACAAAGAACATCAAAGGGCAGGATGGGCTCTCTAGCCTTATGGCAACCGTCCTAGGAGAAGGAAAACTCTAATCCCAAACCCGGGCAGATGGTGCTCGTCCAACCCTGTAAGGTCAACCATCTAAGAGAAGGAAACTCTAATCAAACCTACGGCCCGAGGACCTCACTGCTACCGTCCATGCTTGCAAGGCCAGCAGTGGTGAGGCCAGTTCTGTGCACGCTGCACTCCACCAGAAAAATCCATTGCACAGGCTCGAAGGACAAATCCAATCCCCCTACAAAAAACCTGTAACGATAGGCGAGGGATGAAATGGCAGGTGTAAAGATGCACTGGAAGCCGCAGCCCCAACCCTGCATGCAGGCAGTTCAGGACATTGGTCGCTCGAGGCTGACCCGGGAGATGACAGTCTTGTTCGGCAGCATCCTGAATGACCAAGCAGCCTTTTTAAAGGAGAGCACTGCTTGCTCCATATGGAGAGGGGCCTAGAAAAGGTGGCCTAACGAAAGCTCATCCCCAACTACCTGGTTGGCTAGCTGCGGCCAACGGGAATCTTCTGATGCGGTCAAACCAAGGCAAAGAAACAAAGGCACACACCAGCCTCCAAAGGTGTAAATAAACTGACACTTGCATGCTGGAACATCAGAACCATGCAAGACTCTGAAGATAGTGGACGGCCTGAGCGTCGTTCTGCCGTAATAGCCCATGAAATATCATGGCTTAATATTGACATCGCTGCTCTTAGTGAAGTTCGCTTCCATGGGGAAGGCAGCCTTAAAGAACATGGCGCTGGCTACACACTTTACTGGTCTGGCAAACCCAAAACCGAAAAACATCTTTCAGGAGTAGGCTTTATGATTAAAAACTCCATTGCCTCCAAACTCGAAACCTTGCCAACAGGACACTCTGATCGCATTATTTCCTTACGCCTCCCACATGTTGTTCTCTTTAGTATATATGCCCCAACTATGCAAGCTGACCCTGTAGAGAAAGACAAATTCTACACAGACCTACGCCAACTCATACAAAAAGTCCCTGTAGAAGATAAAATTATTATCCTTGGTGACTTCAATGCCAGTGTAGGAAAGAACTCCGAAGCCTGGAAAGGTGTCTTAGGCAAGCATGGTGTTGGAAATTGCAATGATAACGGACACCTCCTGCTAGAGTTCTGTGCAGAACAACAGCTGACTATTACAAACACAATCTTTCAGCAGAAAGATAGCTTGAAGACAACCTGGATGCATCCCCGATCCAAACATTGGCACCTCATTGACTATGTTCTAGTCCACCAGAGAAACATTTGCGATGTCCGTCATACCCGAGTGATGCCCAGTGCAGAATGCCAAACAGATCATCGCCTCGTCAGATGTAAACTAAATCTTCATCTTAAGTTCAAACCTAAGAGGGGTGGCATCTTAAAGAAGAGACTCCAAGTCAACAATCTTCAACAAGCTACCATGAGAGACAACTTCCAGGCAAATCTGCAAACAAAACTACAGATCCTTCTCCCACAGTGCTTTGGCAACATATCAAAAACAGTGTCCTCCAGTCTGCAGAAGAATCCCTCGGGTTCTCCCACAAGAAAAATCAAGACTGGTTTGATGAAAACAACCAAGAGATACAGGAGCTGTTGGCAAGGAAGAGAGCTGCTCACCAGGCATACCTCGCCCAGCCAACCTGTCATGTAAGAAAAGCAGCTTTCCGCCTCACATGTAGCAAACTACAACAAAAACTCCGAGACATGCAGAACAAGTGGTGGATCAATATAGCAGAAAAGACACAACGCTGTGCAGATCTGGGTGATCATAGAGGAGTGGTTATAGTGTATTTAGATTAAGAGGGAAAATGTATTAGTGTTAGGATAGTTTTATTTTTGTATTAGTAAGTAAAGAGACTGTGTGTGGGAGGAATTGCGTTATTGTTACAGCCTTTTCGGGTCGGGTGTATTTTATTTTGTAGAATGGCTTTAGTTCAGTAAAAAAATTCCTAACCCCACCCCAAAACATTCCTAACCAGTCCAAAGGCCTGAGTTCAAATCTCACTCCCACCTTGCTACTTATAGGTGTAGCTCCCCTCTCCCACCAGCAGGGGCCGCTGTGTCGCGATACCGATCATTCTCTTGAAGGGAAAGGAACGCGTCGGCTGTTGTCTCTGACGTAAAGTATAACCCTATAACGCCCAAACGAGGAAGGGCAGAGCTTGCTTAGGAAGGGCGGAGCTTGCTTGGGTCATGTGACCGCCTCCGCCCCCTCCTTCGCCGTTCGGCCTCGCGGTGAGCGTAGCGCGCATGCTCACGGCCGGCCGGGCTGGCGGGCGGATGTCACGTGACCAGGGAGTCTCGGACTCCCTCCCCGAGATCGCGCGAGAGTAAGGCTCATTTCCGCTTCCGCCTGGTTGCGAAGAGGAGAGCGAAGGAAAGAGAAAGGAGGAGTGGCTGCCGCTGTTGTTGTCGTCGTCGGGCTCCGTCGACGCGCCTCAGGTTGGTTTGGGGTGAGGGGGAGGCCGAAGGCGAGAGCTAGGCCGGGCCGAGGCAGGCGGCCGGGGAAGGGAGCCCCTCAGCCCTCCTCAGGAGTAAAGCCCCCTCACGGGGGATCTGTGCCCGCCAGGCGTAGGCCCTCCAGGTAAGTTCCAGCCTTGGCGAAGGAGCCCGAGGAAGCAGGGCGGCCCAGCTGTCGGCCACGGGAGCTTGAGGGGGCATCCACACTAGAGCAGTGATCCGGGTTGAAACTGTTTTATTTGCCGTGGCTCCTTCCTATGGCATTCTGGGATCTGTAGTTTTGGCGAGGCACCAGCACTCTTTGGCAGAGAAGGCTAAAGGCCCTGGAAAGCTACAAATCCCAGGATTCCGTCTGAAGGAGCCGTGGCAAACAAACCTAGTTTGAAACCGGATGATTTGCCATGTCTCCTTCCTGTGGAATCATGGGATCTGTAGTTTTGGCGAGGCACCTACACTCTTTTGCAGAGAAGCCTAAGGCCCTGTAAAGCTACAAATCCCAGGATTCCGTAGGAAGGAGCCGTGGCAAACAAACCTAGTTTGAAACTGGATGATTTGCCATGTCTGCTTATTGTGGAATCCTGGGATCTGTCGTTTGGCAAGGCACCAGCACTCTTTGGCAGAGAAGGCTAAATAAATTTGCAAAACTATAAGTCCCATAGGAACGAGCCACAGCAAAGAATCCAGTTTCAAACTGGCTTATTTGTATCATGTGGGTTCTCCCACAGTTGTGACAAATTCTGCACATTTTTAGTAGTGCGGAGCCACTCCAGCAAATGTTCATTGGTATAGGATGACATGTTTCATAGCCAGGCCATTTTGTGCTAATATTTCAAGGGTCATGGTACAATAATAATAATGATAATAATGATGATAATAATAAAATTTATTTTTACCCTGCCCCTCTGTTTAAAAAAATGTTGATAACTGAAAGATTCCTCC
Source organism: Gambelia wislizenii (assembly GCA_030847615.1). NCBI lineage: Eukaryota > Metazoa > Chordata > Lepidosauria > Squamata > Crotaphytidae > Gambelia > Gambelia wislizenii. The sequence goes on along the minus strand of JAUMIR010000001.1, from coordinate 492,169,784 downwards.
TGGTTTAAACTTCTGAAGTGTCATGTGTGAGACATAGTTTCAGCAACAGCTACCAAAAGTTCTATATTAGCAGAACAGCTATATGATTTTAATATAAATTTATATATATGATATGTTTAAATCTCAGTGTTTTCTATTAGATCTTAAACATAACTTACTAAGTTGTTTTAAAAATACATTTATATGTAATTAATTATATCCTGTTGCTCTATTTTAACATAGATTATTTTTATTATATATGGGTAGAATGTACATAATTATTTATTTGATGACGTTTAATATTTTGATTGACTTTGTATGTTTGTGTCTGTATGCACTATCCAGGGAACTTAAACAGCAACAACAAGAACAACAACAAAAACTATTCTAAAAAGATCCCAAGAATCACTACTAAGTTGAAGGCTTTCACGGCTGGCATCCATAGATTTTCCTTGGGTTACAGGTCCGTTTTAGGAATGCCTGTTGTTCTCTGTTTTTGGTAGCTACACAGGGTTGGGTCTGGTTAGTACTTAGATGGGAAACTACCAGGAGGGAAAGCCAAGATTCTCCAGGTAGGGCTAAGAAAGAATCTTCTCTGAAACCTGGGAAAGCAGTGGCTGCCCATTGCAGTGGAGAGGCAATACTTTAGACCTCTTCTGTGAAGCCACAGGCTTTGATTCCATAGAGCAGCAGAAACTGATTGCATCCCTTTGCTTCCCTTGATAATCCCCTTGTCTATGGACCCACATTTACTATGGGACACTGCTGGAGCCATGACAGAGGAAAGGGCCAAACATAGGAGTGAACCTGTGGTGGGATGCATAGCTTCTTTGGTTTCCTGTGACAATGGAGATATTAAAGGCAGTTGTGATGTACAAACTGACAGCCCTGTTTTATTCAAAGTGTTTATTTCAATGTATTTGTGGCATTCAGAGCAACTGAAATAATTTTAAAATGTACCACACCCAGTAAATATTAACCAAACATCAAAACCTAATAGAAGACAAGTGCCGACATACGTGCTGCATTTATAGACTATCTATAGACTATCAGTACAGAAAACTCAATGCATCTCCCAACTGGAACTGAATAAGAAATTAAGAAAAAAAAATCGTGCCTCAGTGGGATGCTGGAATAGCTATGGAACAAGTTATCTGTCACTAATAGCACCATTTAGAGATTCAGCTTACACCACTAACTCAGTTCAGTGGAGTTTTCTGAGAAATCTGAAGCTGCATTCAGCTGTTATTTATGTCACTTCCTTCAGTGCACAAGCAGTGGAGTGCCTGCTTTCCTTGCATGCCTGAATAAGAGCTCTGTTTGTGCTGTCCATGTGACCAAGATCCCTGGAAAATCAAAGATCTTCCTTGTATGGATAGCCCCCATTCAAAGAGGAGCCGCACCTCTTGAGACATGCTCCTTTCTTTTGGAGGAAGGTGACAGCAGAGGTGGGGACAGCTTGTATTTATTGAAGAAAGAAAGATGAATCACACCTGGATATTGTTACATTCTGACCATTTCCAGTTACATAGATTTCCCCATCTAGTTTTTGTTTTTAATTCTGTCTCCTCTGCTTGCCACCCAGTCATTAAGGCTCAGTGTGAGAACTGTTCACTGTATTCAGATCTTTCCTTATTCCTCCTTTAGAACTGTGATGTACTTTGTCCAAAAGTAACTTGCAACATTCTGCAGTCTGCCATCGTGTTTCTTGTCCCTAAAATTATTTTATAGAGCAAGTTTGAATTAGGTATTTAAAAGCTGGATCTGCCCCACCTGTTGAAGTGCTAGTTGAGCAAAAGTTCTGTTTTGCCGGTAGCAAAGTGATGCTAAGTGCCAGCCAACACTGAAGCAATTTAAACTTAAGTCACAGGGGAGTTTGAAGGTAATTTAGCTGCCTGTTATATGGCGCCTGGTGGGATTTCAGTAGTGAGGCCAATTAGCTAATGAGAGGAGAAACTCAGAACTAAAAACACACGGTCTCTTAGTGGTTCATAGCTAAGTATGTTCAGCTAATTTGAGGGAAGTGAGGAAGAAATTGTGAAAGAATAGGAGTCAGCTAGGATTGTTGAATGATGAAATTGCTCTATATTATATCAATGAAGCCATTATAAAATAGTTCTTGCCATGCTCTTCCCTCTGCTTTCTCAGCTGGTTGGTCTTCTAGTTCCTGAACAGAATATAAATTGCAACTGATTTGCATAATATATAAATATCTCAGCATCCTAAATACTGGATCTGATCTTTGCATGGTGAAGGGTGAAGAAGTGATCCATGTAACCTATTTCTTTCTGATTTTAGCAGTAAGTCCTGGCAGTTATATTACATTTAAAAAATTGGATACCAGGTGTGATTCAAGGAGTTGGAACTAGCATACTAAACCTTAAATGGCTCATGACCCAAGAACTTGAAGGATTGCTCCTGTCCATTGCCAGCTGGATTATACAGTATTACCACTGTGTTGTTGTATGCCTTCATGTCATTTCCGACATGACAACCCTAAGGCGAGCCTATTGCACGGTTTTCTTGGCAGGACTTGTTCAGAGGAGGTTTACCTTTGCCTCCCTTAGAGGCTGATAGAATGTGACTTGTCTAGAGTCACCCGGTGGGTTTGCATGGCCAAGCAGGGATTCAAATCCTGGTCTCCAGAGCTGTAGTCCGGCGCTCAAACCACTGCACCACACTGGCTCTGTATCTAGGCATAGACTCCAACATTTCACAGATCAAAACTAGGACATGCATGGGTGGCTCTAGCTGGGCCTAAACACCCTAAAGGCACCACGTCCTATTTGATCTTGGAAGCTAAGCAGAATCAGCTCTGGTTATTTTTTTTATTGGCATGATTAGCCATCATCGATTCTTCTGAGAGGAGGGTTAGGAGGGAGGAATGACAGATAAATAAAGATCAAAAGTTATGAAGGAATTGGCCAGCCAGTTTGAGTTAGACAGATGTGTGATGGCTTTTGGTCATTTGCTTGTGCCTGTTTATACTGCCAGTTTCGTTGTTATGGCTTTCTAGACTTCTCCCATTGGGCAAGACTGTGTCACTGATACCCAGGGCCTTTGCCACTCTGTTGTTGTGATCATAGTTATGCCCATCCTAGGCTTAGTCAGCAGCTGGCATAAAGGTCCTCCAGCTCATTTTCCCCCTTCCTTCTAGCTTATTTTCATCATATGGGTGTGGCAGCACAGTTATGCAGGTCACCCAAGTAGCAATTATTGCTGAAACAGTTCTATATTTAACCTTTATGGTGTTGGCAGAGAGGGCTAGCTGTTGGAGAGCACAGACCATTTGAGATTCCTGTATATTTTTATTCATATGTCTGTAACATATGGATGGATTGTGGCAATTGTATCTGAATGCTCTTAACTACTTGGATTACTGGAGAAGTGGGATAGAATTTTTTAAAAGTTCAATAAAAAGTTAATATTAAAAAAAAAAGAAAACAGTGCAGAGAATTTGGCTGGGAGGATGGTAACAATAGTTGCTTAGCAAGGGAGATTCTAGGGCAGGGAATGCTGAGGTGCCATTACATGTTGCTTCATGGGATGTCTGTCAGACCTGATGCTACATCAGCACATGTTCTCCTGCCTCCAAAGGCTGAACTCTCTATTATGCACAAGTAACTTTCGATCCTTTGATGGATGAGGATTTGTTTGACTGTTTATTGTGACTTCTGTTAGATTTTGCCCAGTTCTACGGCCTTATTTGGAATCCTTAATCCTAAGGGAAAAGTCTATCATGGTCTAGGCATGATATTCATGTGAATTATAAGCAGAATCTTCATCTGATCCCCTATTTGTTTATTTTATTTATATCCCACCTGTTTCCTGGTGCAGGATCCAAGACAGCCCACATCAAGTTAAAAACAAAGTGAACTAAAAACCTATTTGGTACAAAAAGGTTTTTAAAATTAAATAAATGCTTCTGTTAAAAACCTTGTCTTGTTGCTCTGTTCATCTGCTGTGATGTGCATGCTATATGTTAGGATACATGTTGTGGAGTCAGTATGTCCAAACAGTAGGCTGTAAGAACATTGATTGTGGTTCATTGGCCTTTAATGCACAGGAATCATAATAAAAATGTATTTTAGATATCTTACATTCTGTAGTAATGGACACCTTGCTTTAAATCATTCCTTTTTCTTTTTTACAGGAAAATGTCAGCAGCTGATGAGTTTTCGGTGAGTTGTTCAACTCAACTACTTTCCAAGTTACAAGCAGTTTGTGGTGATTAATGAAAAGACTGTAATTCCAGTGTTTGAGAAGAGAGCTGTATGTTCTTAGCCTTAAAGACCCACAGAATTAAGAGCTTAATTTTTATGGAGAAAACTTCTCACTATTAACTTAAGTTCCGTACCTATAGCTTTGATGCTTATCATCATGATTAAAACACTTCATTTTGTACATGCAGTTAATACCCCCCAACACATGTTCAGTGGGCAGTCTCTAGTCATAGAGACTATAATCAGTGGCAGAGAGGGAGGATCCAGTTGTTTGAGAAGTGTATACTACAATAGGAAGAGGCAGCAGCTAAAGGAAGATTTTTCATTTTTTTTAAAGGAAGGGGTACCAGCAACATTTTTTTGGAAAAAGGCTAACACATGTTGAGCCTTCCCCAGCCTGGTACCTTTCAGATGTGTTGGTCTACAGCTTCTCATAATCTCACAGCCAACATCTACCCCTATGAAACAGAGAGAGCAAAGGAGTAGCCAGATAACATAGCAAATTAGAAAAATTCTGTGATCTACCTGTTACTCACTGATCTGGATTTCCAGTGTCCTAAACAGAACACTTGGTAAAGTGGAAGGCAATAGGAAAAGAGGAATACCACATTCCAGGTGGATAGGCTCAAGCAAGGAAGCCACAGTCGTGAGTTTGCAAGACCTTAGCAGGGCTATTGATAACAGGCTGACTTAGAGGTCTCTTATTCATAGAATTGCCGTATGTTGAAGTTGACTTGATGGCAGTTAAAAACAACAAAAAAATAAATTGGAATATGATTGAGAATGTTTGTCTGACATTAGTTTTCCCATGATGTTTTCCATGCTATTGAGTATCTCAGTTTTCCCTTTAAACAACAGTATTTAAACTTCAATACTCAAATAAAATGAGGATGGAAAAAATTACACTCAGGCTGCACTTCTGTGCTGCCTGGGAGAGTTTAATGGGGTCACAGGAGGTCTACTCTTGAAATTTCCCTCTGTGCAGCAGCGGTATGAGGTCTGCCACAGTTGCTACTTTAACAACAATACTTATTTATAATGCCCTTTCCACCAAAGGATGAAAAAATCAAACATAATATAATCAAACATAACACAGTAAATATACATAATATCTCCAACATCCCACCAGCCACTACCATCTCAGCAACCTCAGGCACAACTCAGCAGCTTAGTCCTCCCAATCAAAGAGGAAGGGCTTCAACCCTTTCCAAAAACAGGTGAGATCCTCCTCCAGCCAGAGGTCCAAAGGAAGACAGTTACACAGATTCAGAACCAGTTCTTGAAAGGCTCACAGTTTTGACAGAGCCATGTGCATTGGTGGAACATACTCATCCTTTGCCTGTGGATCTTAAATTCCTAGATGGTGCATAACATGCTGGCTGAGCTGCCAGGCACTGAGGGAGATTAGAGTGCAAAGCCCTAAATACAAGAACCAAAGGGTTTAGAATGGGCCCTGGCCTGAACTGATAGCCAGTGAAGGGGTCTACCGTGTGTGTGTGTGTGTGTGTGTGTGAATATTTAGGGAGATTTAAAACTCTTCTGCTCTACTTTTCTGTCAGAGACCAAAGAGGTATTTAGGGACAGGCTGGTGGGAAGTCTGCTCATTTCCCTAGCCCCCAACCCCATGGAAGAACTACCATCAGCTCTGAACCTGGTATTACTCCTTTCCCACTTGTTGAGTGCAGTGAGCAGTTGAAAAAAAACAAGCGTTTCCTCCCCCCCACCCCCTTGAAAAATTCTGCCTGCACCACCTTCACTCTACAGGAGCTTTGGGAAATGATGGTTCATCCCTCATGGGTTTTTTCTTGCCTACCCTTTGTTCTGCCCATCTGGTTTAAAAGTTGTATCAAACTTTTTATTCCCCGCTAACTGTGTTAGATGTGCTGTGGTTTTAAGAGAGTGGTATGCAGGTATGTTTTGCATGAAGGTGGTGGGTTCCAGAAAGTATCTCCTTAAATTCAGAATGCGTTAAAGTATACCTTCATACCATCATGTGTCCATAGAAATATAGGTAGTTGTTTGTGTTTGCCTAAGAATTACTGCTAGTTATCTTTGTGTAACCAGGAAAATCAGTAATGTTGAGTGAGCTTCACCTAAAGCCAGCTGGTTTTCATAGGTGAGGCATTTCCTTGGGCCTAGATTGATAGAGACGCCCAGTCCATGATGGATGGATGAGCACTGGATAACTTATAATCCTGCAGTGTGCAATCAGTCCATGGACCAGAGTTTGACTAGTTTGGTGGGGACATGCCAAAGGTGCAAGTCTGGCATGTCTTCAGCTGGGGGATTCTTAAGAGCTGTAGTCCAAAAACACAGTTGGCGTCCATGGATTTGGCATCCATATATTCCACCATCCACAGCTTGAAAAAATACACACACACACACACACACAAACATTCCAAGAAGCAAAGCTTGATTTTGCCATTTTATATAAGGGACACCATTTTACTATGCCATTGTATATAATGAGACTTGAGCATCCATGGATTTCAGTATCTACAGAGGGTCCTGGAACCAAACCCCAGCAGATACCAAGTAGAGATGTTACAGAAACACATGATGATGGTACCAAAGCATTTCCCTGGTTAACCCATGATCACAAGATCAGAAATGAGGATATTTGAATAGCTTTGACAAACAGTGGTAGGATATGGGTTCATACCCAGGATGATACTGAGATGTAATGGTTTAATAGTTATCGTGGCTGCAGAGTCTCACTCAAGTTTTCCTATTCTAGCTGGCGGATGCTCTCCCGGATAGTTCTCCTGCCAAGAACGCCACCGTAGGCAGCACGAAGCCTGCTCCGCAGCCTGGCCAGCCCCCTCAAGCCTGGCCGGCTTCCAATCCCTGGAACAACACTCCCAGCGCTCCCCCCACAGCTCCATCCGGATTGCCTCAGAGCACGTCCACCTCCAACGTGCCCTTTGGACCACCACCGACGGGAATGTACCCTTCCCTGCCCCCTGGAGCACCTGTCCCTTTCCCTCCCCCTGGTTCTGCTTGCCCTCCAGGTGGTCCTTATCCACCCCCAGGTCCTGCCCCACCAGGGCAATACCCTCCGCCTAACATGCCCTTTCCAGATCTCCCAAGGCCATATGGGGGTTCAACAGAGCCAGCTGCCCCCCCTGCTGCTGTTGGGCCTTGGGGGTCCATGCCAGCCGGAGGGTGGGGACCCACAGTTGGGGGTCAGTATCCTGCTCCTAGCATGCCATATCCACCTCCAGGCCCATATTCTGCTCCAACCCAGACGCCGGGGGCTGCTCCAACGGTGCCATGGGGGGCCGTCCCTCCAGGACCTTGGGGGCCTTCACCACCAGCCCCCTTTCCCCCACCCACAGGCTCTTATCCTGCTCCGGGACTGTACCCTACACCGCCTAATCCTTACCAAGTGCCGCCCGCATCTGCTGGTGCTCCGTCCATGCCTGGTGGCCCCCATGTAAGTATCTGAATTTTCATCTTAGTAGTATGAGTGTTTGCTGAGTATAAACGATATGACTCTGCTTTAGAACTAGCCATGGGATTCGCAGCCAGAAAGATCTGCTTGATCACTGTTTGGGGCTGTAGCTGTCCTGCTCTTTACTTTGATAACTTTTTTCCCCATTATTCTAGTGGGGGGAGCAGCTGTGGAAAGTGGTAGGAGCACCATTAGCCTCCCCCCCCCCCAGACTCTTGAGGGATGCGCTCCCACACCGCAAAAACATTATGTCCCGAAACACCCTCTAGAGGGCATGGGTGGCTTTTTTGCCCTGTTTTAGGCCCAGTAGAGGCCTTTTTTTAAACAACAGGAAATTAAGCAGATGTCACTTCCTGTTCAGTTCCTGTTACCAAAACCAAAGGCCTCTCCTGGGCTTAAATTGGCCTGTGGGTGCAAAAAATGGGGCAAAATGTCCCATTCTCCACAGCCCCTAGGTAGCATTTTAGGGCAAAAAAATGAAATGTTTTTTGGAAAAGAAAATCTTTTGAAAAAATGTTTCCCCCCCTGCAGGCCACACAAATGCTCTGCAGGCCACATGTGAATAATGGGCCACAGTTTGCCCACCATTGTTCTGGTAGTCTCACAAACCTCTTTAAGAAAAGCCTCTATGAAAATTTTATTGTGTATTAAAATATATTTTTTTAATTCTGAAGCTAAATGGTTTGTTTTATTTAATGTGAACACATACTCAGATGTTTCTAAGAAGAATATTTAATTTAAAGGAATACTCCAGGTGTATCTAATGCTTGTCCTGCTTAGTTTTCATGCTAAAAATGAAATTCTTGCTTTCTTGCTAATACTTCAGGGTGTATGCCTTTGAACACCTGTAGATTGTTTTTATCAGTCGTAAGTTTCTTTTCACTGAAATATTTTTTTAAAATAAATTCTTTTACATGAGTTGTTATAAAGGTCTCCAGTAGATCTCATGGTTTAGTTAGTCTTTCAGGTGGGTGCTCTCCAGATGTTTTGGACTACAGTTTCTTAAACCTCATGTTTAGGATGTTGGCCAACCTCATTAGACTTAATTGCTCTGCAAGAACAGAGTGCCCTGGAATAGTAATTCCCAACTTGCAAATACTTTTAAGTTTGCATAACCCTGTAATAATATTCAGTTATTTTCATTGATTCTTAGTTCTGTTCTTTAGTGCCCTGCAGTCGTTTAAAATGAAGAGCTGCAGTAAAAGGGAATAAGGCATGAGAATTAGGACGTATAGGTAGCAGATGTGCTGCTGGTTTTAGTATCTTAAGTCAAGGGTAGGAAATCATGCTGCTTTCCAAATATTGCTGGATTACAACTCCCAGAATTCCTCACCATTTGCTGTGCTGGTTGGGGCTGATGGGAGTTGTAGTCCCACCATATCTGGACAGCCACAAGATTCCTATTGCTCCTCTAATATGAGGTCATGACTCAAGTCTGTAGCCACTGTGCTTGAGGAGAAAAATACATTGGTGAGCACAACACAACCCCCATGTCCTCAGGGAATACATTCCTGGACTGACCATGGACACTGGAAACTGCGGGTGATAGCGAACCCTATTAAAATGAATGACTTCCAGTCTAAGCATACTGTAAAGGTGTGCTGGAGGGCCTAGAGGATGCCTGAGAGAACATCTGTGGTCAGCTTCTGGTGGAAGCATACCATAGAATCGCACTGGAGGACCTAGAAGATGCCTAGACAGACCATATTTTTTTCAGGTGTGGGTAAATGAATCCATGAATATGGGGGGTGTACTGTACCAATATCTTAGATCTGGGGGGCAAGGGAAGGCCAGCATGACCTCTGTTATATTCATGCAGTTGGGATTAACTAATCCAGCAGTGGCCAAGCATGGGGCCCTTTGGATTTTGGTGGAGTGCAGCAGCGTCACAGCACAGCCAACATAATGGTGAGGAATGATGGGAATTGTAGTCCAACAACATCACCCATCCTGGCCTCTTTGCATTTGCTGCAGTCCTGCTATGAATGGTCTACAGGGAGATCATTGTCTCATCTGGCAGGAGGTCTTGGATACTATTAAATAAAAATGTGCTGCTTATTTGTTAGGCCTGTTCTACAGAGTGTCTGGAACATCCTTTTGCAGGCAGCAAAACTTCATGGGGCACCATGTGTTTAATGTGTAATATCAATCTGAATGAGTCAGTCTTCACCCTAAACACCTTGGTATTATTGAAACTGACCTCTCTTGCTTATCTTTTCACAGCCCTACCGTTGAACAGGCGTCGGGTTGATGAAGTAAGGTCTCCCCACCTGCTATTTACAGAATTTTTTAATTCTTTTTGGTAACCTTTTGGAGTCTTGAAGAGCACGCCCACCTTCTGCACACCCGTCTTGGGTGTGAAGGAGCACTCTGTATAAGCTGGACTCTGTTCAAATGGTGAAATAATGTTTTTGTTTGTCAAGATGAATTAGGATAAACATGTCAACTGCCCCAGCTCTGCAATCCTTGCTTGAGTGAGGATTCTTCCTCGGAATAAATGGGTGTTGGCCCAGCAAGTAAGGACAATTCCGGAATAGTCCAGGGATTTGGTGACACCTGGGAATCATTGCCATAATCGCTTCATCAATAATGGACTTGTAGGCCTCACCGGACTGATAACCCATTCCATGTGTCTGTTTGTTCAGGTGATTTTAATCATTTCAATAAACTCATTGTGTTCTGGAGAAGTCTTTAAAGAAATGGGCTAGACACAGTACAGTCATTTGTCAGATTGAAGGAAAGCAAGACAAGTTAGTGGGGAGGCAGTTCTCAACATCAGACTCGTTTTTTCCTTAGTCTTGGGAAATAATTGCAGAGATGTATGTCTGACACTCGATACTTGGTTCCTATGTACACACCTGTGCATTGTTGCACAAGTCAATTTAGGTCTTCTAGCAGTTGGCATAGATCAGAGATGTGAGGTTTGCCAAGTGAGTAAAACTTTGTAGATTTCTTAAGCCATCTCAGAAGAAAACCCCATGTTAAATGTGAAACTTAAGGGTTTTAGCTTGACCGATGAGCCCTGAAAGCATTTTGTAGTTTTTTTGTGTTTTACTCCTGCAAACTGAAGTCTGCATTGAAATGTTTTGGCTGGAAAGGGATTGGAACCATGACTAGAAATATATTTTCTTGTCCAGCCACTCCAGAATCTTGGAACATACGCATCACTATTATTCTGCTGTGGTAATGCACTGTTTATTATGTAGAGCTCCACAGACTGCTGTTGGATGCAAGGTGTAATTTAGGATTAAAGAGGAAGGTCTCTGCAGTTGTCCTTGTTCTCAGACAATTTCTCTTTAATTGAGTCACACATGGGAGATGAACAATAGGCAGTTCTTGCTTGTAGATTTTGATTGCATTTACATCTTTTTTTTCCACTTGGGCTTCTGGGAGCACATTTCTAAATTGACCTAAATCTCCACTTCATGGGGCCTCAATAGGGTAGCATAAAGAGCTGGGTGTTTGGTTTTTTGTAACAGTTGGTCTTATTGAAATAGCTCTTCAGGGCAGCCTATGAAATAATTTGGCAGTTTAGCAATCCATAAAAACAAGAACCAGGTTGACATGTATAAAGTTCTGTCTGGTCCCCTGCAGAGAGCTCTTAGACTTCATAGGCAAAGGCCTGTTTTAGGAAGCCAGTTTTGCAGGAAGGATCTGCTAAAAATTGGTATTTCTCTACCCAAAGAGTTGGTGGGCTGCTTTAACAGAACACTAGGGTTCGGTATGCCACAAGGGTAGCTTCTGTAATCACTACAAAGCCATTTAATTGCCTTGGAGTGGAATTTAAAAAGTGAGGGGGGTGTGGAATTATGAACATGGAGAATGAAGAACCTTTACAATCAGTCCTTTTGCAGTGCCCATTTATTTCTTGGTTGCGTGCTGTCTGCATGTCTGCCTGCCACCACCACCTTTGTGTTTCTCTTGTAGGAATATTGCATCTTCCCAGGGTGTCAAAGCACAAATAATGTGCTCCTGGAAAGAGGCAGTTCTCTTTCAGAAAGCTTTCATAGTCACATTGAATATGCTCCTTGAAACATGCCTGTATCTCTCTCACAAGCAACCATCTGATACTGTGGCAAGTGCAACTCATCATACGCACATACACATGCAGCTCCAACAATCTTGAGGACCCTACGGCTACAACACACTGAAGTAAAATCCTGCTATCCTTTGCACTTTGCCTGCCTTGTCCCTAATGGAGGCTGTGTGCTTCTTTCTCTCCTCTCTTCTATTAGAGTGAAAATTTTCTTCCTGCACACTTGACTAAGTTATTTCTCCCTCGTCCTCCTGGTGATCCTCTTTGAATGGGATATTTAGGTTTTGGTATTAAAACAGGAATTATAACATGCGAAGCCCCGAAATGCAGTTTCGGGATGTTTTGGTCATAGGAGAGCCATAAGAAACCTTGCCGTTATTCCAACCTTGACTGGAGTAATTCCGCACGTGTTTGCCATAGCCTTTTATTCTATATGATGGTGGGGATGTCTTTGCATCAAAGGCTAATTTTGAGTTTATGTTGGAACTATAAAGATGTTGAAAGTTCTGAGATTAACCAAGCTTTCATGGGGGAGAAGGAGGTGAAAGATGACATTGTGCATATCGTAGATAAGATACTCTGCTGTTTATTTCTGTCTACTATATATAAATGGACCATTTTATGAACTCTTGTAAACACAACACAATTCTATATACAAGACTAGAGCAGATTGCTGTTTCCTGCCAAACTTCAGAATACAAACTTGTTGGGTTTATTAGATTAGTCCTAACAGGTGGTTCCTCTCTAGCCTGAGGCCAACCTGTTACAAAAATACCAGAGGTCCTCCTGGGCAGAAAGAGCTGCAAGCATGGCCAGCAGTGCAATCCTATACATGTCTACTCAAAGGTAAGTCCCAATTGAGTTCAGTGGGGCTTACTCCCAGGTAAGCGGGCACAGAGTTGCACCTTAAGTCAGAGTTGGGGTCCACCCCTCTGCCTGAGCAAAAGGCAAAACAGTTCCAAGGAAATTGGGAGCATATATGTCCAACAATGCACACTTGCAGCTCTAGGTTTAACACATGACATTCTTGACAGAGACTGACCATTGGCTGATCTGTAGGTTTCCAATAAGTGGATTTAACCCAAGGAGACTTCAGTGCAAGGTTCAATGTGCACACTCGTGTGTGTGAACAAACTTCAACCAGTGCCAAGAAAAGTCAGATTCTATGATTGTGCAAATTTATGCATGGTAGTTTTTGTATTTCTGGTATACTAAGCCTGGGAAGGATTGAGGAGCTAAGCAGGTTGCTCACACTCCACTCCACACACTACTTTATTCCCCACCCCCAAAATCTTAAATCACCCAACCCTGTAGCTTCTGTGACTTCAGGTAGATAAATTGGTGTTTTCTTAAAGTGGCTCAGTTCTGCCCTGCCCTTTTTTGCCCTCCCACAGAAATGCTACTTAAAACACAGCCCTGCCTGCCTAAGAATATTAATTGTATGTAACTGGTCACACCCTTTGTGTGCTGAAAGTCTTTAGGACATCTGAGAAAGTAACCGGTTTCTGTTTTCCCTCTGCATAGTAGAAGAGAAGGGCAAAATACAGTCACATTTCAAAGATGGATCAGATTTACTGATGGAAAGCAAGGTGGTTGTTTTTTTAAAAATGACGCTTACTTGCCAGTCCAGCATCTCTGCTTGGTATTACTTGATGTTACAAGAAAAGCTTGACTTCCCCCTCTGTCCCATTTAGACTAATGGTCCCCCAAGCAGTGAGATGCTTCCCATGCTCCCCGCCCCCAAAGGGCAATTGTTGGTTGTTGCTGTGTAGTAAAAGAATAATAATTAACCATTTTGTCCCAAGTGTGAGCCTGAACTTTGGGCCTAATGCTTGTTATGCAATGCAATCTGTATTGTTCCTATTGTGTTCTTGTGAGTAAAAACTGCTGAGAAGTTTGGGGTGGTTTTTTTGGCTTGTGCTTCTGGGGTGGATATTTAACTGCATTTGTTTACAATATGGAATTATTAAGCAATCACACTTCTGGAGTATAGACCATATCACCTGCTGCTGTATTATTTTTTTCATTTTTAGATGAACAAATATTTGCTGTATGATGGTAGTGAAGAGGCTTTAAATACAGGATTTGATATTTTTTTGAAAATACTGTCACTTTTTGTATACAGTTAGACATTAAACGTATTTTCAAGATGAGTCTGTCCAGTGTCCTCCTTAAAAGCTGTTTCTGCTGTAGGGGCTGGAAACTATGTTTCATACTGTATGAAAAGGCCCCCTACTTCAGACTATGCATTTCTTGGAATTTTTAATGCTGTTTGCATAGTATAGCTTATCCCAAAGGATTTTGGGATTCATAGTTTGGGTGAGATGCTGAGAATTTTCTAAAGACTCTTGGTTTACCTACATATTGACTTAGGCAAAATTATGATTTACATCTGGGGTGGGAATTATACAGCCCTCTGATGTTGGAGTGGAACTCCCAGCAGCCCAAGCCAGCATACCTAGTGATCAGAGATACTGGGAACTGCTGTCCACTAACATTTGGAGAGCCACACAATTTCCAGCCCTAATTTATAAAGTTGCAGGGAGAAAAGTATAAAATGGTCAAACCATTTAGCTTTACAGCAGCAGCCCACAAAAACATGGTACAGTGCTGGCTGGGGGTGATGCGAGTTTATTTTATTTACAAGTTACCTCCCCCTCCCCCATATCCATGAGGGGGGTACGTTTCTGGACTTAACTGTGTATAAGTGAAACTGCAGATAAGAGCAAACTCTTTTAAATTAAAGGACTTCCTGTACAAACATGTCATAGAATTGTGTTGGAGGACCTAGAAGATGCTTAGAGATGATGCCTCTCTAGGCCTTTTCTAGCATGACTCTGGTATGTGTCTCTATTTGTATTCCACGGATAACTGAAACCGGATATTGGTTCCACGGATACCTGGGTGTGTGTGTGTGAGAGAGAGAGAGAGACAGGGCCTTTCGAATCCCACCACTGCCACCACTTAACGTGACGCTGCTGCCAAACCTGCGACAACTCACAACAACCAAGTTGTCGAGGGCAAACTTCAAAGCACCAGCCCCATTTTACCTGACGGTTCAGCCTGGCCGCCTCTTTACCCTGTGTTCCTCCCACCTAACTCCCTATAAGATTCCCTTAGTTCATTTTTCTGAACCAGGGATATACCTTTAACCTAATGTGTGGATAGTGTGTTATAGTCACTTGCCTGTAATTATCTTTATTCTGTAGGAATGAGCTGGAGTCTGTATTTGTATTAACAACAAAGGACAACTTTATTAAAGGGAATAAACATACTTTAGGGTGGAATCTTTTGTTTAACCAATACTTATATCTTAATAATGTCATTCCTTGTTTCCTAGCCTCATTAGCTCTTTGTCCACTCACTCCTCTATTCCAAATTACAGTAGGACCCCCATATCCACTGAGGATTGGTTTTTTTGGGGGGGGGGCTGTGGATACCGAAAACCATGGATAATAGTGAACACCATTGAAAATAATGGGACTTCCGGTTTAAAATATCATAGTGTTGCCTTGGAGGACCTAGAAAATGGCTAGAGAGGACACATTTTCTAAGACGACTCTATGGTAGGTGGGCTGTTTTGTGTCCCGTGGATAATTGAATCAGTAGGTAATGAATCAGTGGATACAAGGGGTGCTACTGTAGTATCCTCTGCACACCATTTTACCGCATCCAAGCCTCTCATACAGCACACCCTTCCACTCAAAACTTGGAGCTTAACTGACTCCAGCTGTCATGCATACTTAAAACATCTGGAATCCTCTCTCCTTTCTTATTCAATTTATATCCCACTTTTATCCCATCATGGGATTCAAGGTGGCAAGTGGAGTTGGAGTTTTACTCCAGCACATCTGGAAGGCATTCTGGGTGAGGAATCGGTAACTTAGATGCATCTATCACAATGTTTTGAATAATTTTATATATAAAACTCTTGGGTATGTTGCCTTTCCCAATGTGCCAATTGGCCACTTAGGAAACAACCCTCAGCCAATCACCACCCACATGCAAATTCCCCCACCACCTCACAATCCATTCCTGCCACTCAATCGTCATCTACACCTCCAGCCTTACAAGGTCCCCGTTGTTGGCCATGGCAAGGACTCTGGGAGCCTAAACAGAGCTCCACCTCCACTATGCGCCTTGCTGTGGGAGCGCAAGGAGAGAAGCCACCGCGCTGCAGAGGCCTGCAAGTCCAGGGCGGGAGAGCCAGCTAGCTAGGCAATCACTCACTGGTTGTATAGATTTTCGTGGCATTTCCCTCCACAATGATAGCATGTAGCTGAACCATGTGAACCTTTCAAATCTACTATAATGGCATATGTTACACTGGGCACAACTAGTATAATTAAAAAACAATACAATAAAGCAAACGGACACAGTTTAAAACAATAAAAGAAGTTGAGCGATGTAAAACCTTTTAAACAATATAAAACAAGTTGAAACAGTTTAAATAAAACCGTGTACAGATTGGATAAAATCATTAGACCCCCTACCTCAAGGCTTTAGTAAGGGCCAAAATTGGTACCATTTGGGCCTCCAAGAGAAAGGCATTCCCATAACGGGTGTCACAGCAGAAGAGGCCTTCTCCCATGGCCTCCCGCAGTGCATTGCTCCCACTGGTGGGACACAGAGGAGGGTTTCTCCAGCATCAGGTACAATAGCTGCTCAGCTTTTGAGCCAGAACATGCACACCCCAGTACAAATGTCAACTTGCCCATGAACTTACCAGGAGTTTGAGTGGCTTGATTATTGCTCAACTCGTTCTTAATGTACCTGAAGATGAATGCATGTGCTGGTGGCCGGATCAATAGGAGAGCCGTACTAATCTTTCCAATTACAAAGGTCATTGGCCAGTGGCCTTTCCCAAGCCAACCCTACTGGAGGTGTCAGAAGAGGGACTTTTCTGGAGTGGAGCCCTACCTGTTGAATGCCTTGAACAGAGAAGTGCACCTGGCTATGAAATGAAGCATTTAAAAACCATTGTGTCAAGTACGTTAAACTCCCTGACTTCTAAGTGTGCTCTTACTTGCTGGTGGATCGATGTAAATTTTTACAAACTTAATCTTCAGTTAAAAGGCAGTACTGTACTTAGTACAGTATTTAGGCCTTGCCTAAATAGAATTACAGCTGCAGTTTCCTAATTTAGCCAGAAGAGAGCACTAAGCCCCCTAAGTATTAGAAAGTTTATTGTTGGACTTCAGGCCTTTCCCCCTAAAAATTTTCATCTGATACAACTTCAGAATAAAGGTACAAATATTGAAGAAAAAAAATATGGCTGTAGATTACCAGTAACTCAATGTTTAAACTGGTGTGTAAAATCTAAAGTGCATTATTAGCATGAACTCATTCATGTCTCATTTTAAAACAAAATGAAATAATTTATATGAACAAGTACTGGAAGTTGGGTGGGGCTGGATAAGTATGGGTTTTGTTAAAATACTGTATATCTGGCTCTTTCTCATGGGATCTCGGCATCATATGAATAAAGCTGTGATAATGGGAAAGACCAATTTAAAGTAAAATCAGATTGAAATAATAAAATCATTTAAACAGGATAAAAACATATTAAGCAAGTCAACAAGTTGAGACAGCTTAAAAGGCTACAACAACGTGATAACTATCCATAAATATCTGTAGGGATGTCACATAGAAGATGGAGCAAGTGTCAGGTACTTACATTCCCAGATGCAGTTACCAGCCATAAACGGAAAACTATTGGCACAGTAATCTAGAAAGCGTAATGTACCAAGTTGTTGCTCAGGATGGAGACCTAGAGGACAAACAATGTACTAAAAGCATTTGGCAATCTATGGAATCTGGTGCGCTACAAAACTATTGGCTGCCCATCATCCCCTGACCTCCTTTCCCCATACAAACCTACAGCACCCAAAGCTCTGAACCACAGCTGCAGCTTATCTCAAACTAGTGACCGTTATACTCCCACAGTTACTTCAAAGCACTTCTTAGCCAGCATACAGAAATGAAAATGAAAACACAATTAACAGCAAGGTTACAGAACCACATAGAAATGGCAGGAATAGGCAGCTTTAGGGACCGATCCTGACAGCCAGCTTGTTTGCTGAGGCTTTAGAAACTAGAACATGAACCAATGGATTCAAATTAAACGAGAAGAGATTCTCATTAGGAAGAACTTCAACAGTGGAATGGGCTGCCTCAGACGGTGATGGAGATCTTTAAACAGAGGTTGGATGGGCATCTCTCAGGATTGCTTTAATCGTGTATTCCTACGTTTCAGTGAGCTGGACAAAATGACCCTTTTGGCTACCAGTCTACAATTCTAAGTGCTTTTTAAAAATGTGGGTGTGCTTCATTAGTTAACCATTTAAGTCAGGACTCTCTTTGGTCACTTACACTGGCATGACCGGAGGTTACTCCAATGTAAGTACTTTTTGGGATGTTGTGCAAGGAAGTATCCAGTACTGCTTCGTGCAATGGTTGTCTCCAGGTTGTGTAATGCCAGCTGGATGGCCATTTGCTACATTACTACAATGGTGAAACTATACTTTCTATCAGCATGATCTCTGTCTAAGTCCTATTCCACTCTACAGTCAGCCCTCCATATCCACAGATTCTGCATCCACAGCTTGAAAATATCCCCCCTCCAAAAAAATAAAAATAAATCCAAAAAGTAAACCTTGATTTTGCCATTTTATATAAGGAACACCATCTTACTACAACATTGTATATAATGGGACTTAAGCATTCATGGATTTTGGTATCCACGGGAGTTCCTGGAACCAACCCGCAGTAGATAATAAGGGCCCACTGTACTTTTTTTTTTAAATGAAAGCATATGTTTAAATCAACAAATTGAAAAGTTTGCTAATGCATTCAAATAATTTATATGCCTCCCTGGCATTCCAGGGGCAGCCTACAAGATAAAGGCAAAGTGCATACAATAAAAGGTCAACAATAAAATATAAAACATCAACATATGAAGCAAGTGGCAAAGAGTCAACTGAGAAAATAAGAACGTTCCTTCCCTGGCTCCAGAATACTGTAATACAAGGCAGGAGGCCTTCCAGATGGGTAGGTATCAATATGACTATCCCTATAGCCTTAGGAGATAAACCATCAACAAAGATTGAGCTGGAAAAAAGCAGAATTCCACTCTAGCTGAACCTACTGTGGCAAGGTAAATAGCAGCTGCCTCTTGATTCTCTTACTGAGCATGTATGAACAGCAAAACAGGGAGGAAAGAGGGGAGCAGATAAACCTGCTTCATCAACTACCCTCAGCATGTGTTGTTTTTTTAAAAAGCATTGATTTACACCCCCAAATGCAAATCATAAGAAAAGCATGGGCTGGCGAAAGAAAAAGTCCTCCTTGCATGCATTTTAGAGGAAGTCTTAAAGTGGTCTCCAGAAGGTTCAAAAGGTTATTGTTTACTTATATAAGGCATACTCAACCTGGTTGTTTCACTTCATATGTGCATATTGATAGTTTTGAATTTTAAAAATCAGCTGAAACATGTTGAATTGCTCTTCTTTTTGATGGTGTAGGGAATCTATCCCACCTCTTCAATTGTTGCCCCTAGTACCAATTTTCTGTTAAAGAACTCATGCCGAGGAACACGAAGAACACATCTGCTCTGTGAACTGAGGTATACCTGTATTTAGCTTTTCAGACTCCCCTGGCAACCACCTCTGCTTCTCACTCTCCTCTGAATGACCCAAGCCCAATCCCCACTGTGCCACTCAAAGAGTAGGTGCCACCCACAGATGAGCAAGCGGGCAGTGTACATTGGTACTTGAGTCAGCTATACCCATAAGCAGAGTTAGTGGGTGCCCCAGACAGCACATTTGGGATATGTAATTAAAAGGCATTCATACTCTCCAACGATCCCAATTTGGATGAGAGCTGGGCCAAAGCTAACAAAATGAAATTCAATATGGAGAAATGTAAAGTACTGCATTTAGGGCGGAAAAATGAAATGCATAAATATAGGATGGGAGAGACCTGGCTGAATGAGACTATGTGCGAAAGGGATCTAGGAGTCCTAGTAGACCACAAGTTGAACATGAGCCAACAGTGTGATGCGGCAGCTAAAAAGGCCAATGCAATTTTGGGCTGTATCAATAGAAGTATAGTGTCTAGATCAAGGGAAGTAATAGTGCCACTCTATTCTGCCTTGGTCAGACCTCACTTAGAATACTGTGTCCAGTTCTGGGCACCACAATTCAGAAAGGATATTGACAAATTGGAGCGTGTCCAGAGAAGGGCAACTAAAATGGTGAAAGGTCTGGAAACAATGCCTTATGAGGAGAGACTTAGGGAGCTGGGTATGTTTAGCCTGGAAAAAAGACGGTTAAGAGGCGATATGATAGCCCTGTTTAAGTATTTGAAGGGATGTCACGCTGAGGATGGAGCAGGCTTGTTTTCTGCTGCTCCAGAGACTGGAACACGGAGCAATGGATGCAAGCTCCAGCAACAGAGATTCCACCTCAACATGAGGAGGAACTTTTTGACAGTAAGAGCTGTTCGGCAGTGGAACACACTCCCTCAGAGCGTGGTGGGGTCTCCTTCCTTGGAGGTCTTTAAACAGAGGCTGGATGGCCATCTGTCGGGGATGCTTTGATTGTGATTTCCTGCGTGGCAGGGGGGTTGGACTGGATGGCCCTCGTGGTCTCTTCCAACTCTGCAATTCTATGATTCTATGATTCTATGATCCCATTTTTTTCAGCTGCTTTTAAAATGTCCCACTTTCTCTCTTTTCCTTCCACTTTCCCCCTTGGTCCTCAGCTCACTTCAGTTGCTGCCAAATGAGTTCATTCCTCCACCCCCTGTCTCATGGGCCAAAATAACAGCTGACCTAGCACACATTTCACCATGATCTGTGGGAGAGGTGTGTGTGTGCAAACATGCTATCACACTCTGCCTCAGACAGCAAAATGTGTCAGGTCAGCCCTACGTACATTGCTGTGTCTCCTCGGTGATAGCTCCTGCCACTGCTACTCATGCTTTCATCTCACTGTCACAGCCGTGGGCTGTTCACTCATTTTTGTGACTGAGGAGAACACGAGGACAAAGAAGTAAGGAATAGGTCTAGAACTTGGAAAGGTTGCTTGTTTAGAACTACAACTCCCAGAAGCTGGCAGGGGGTGGGTGGGAATTCTAGCCACAAACCAGTAACTTTTCCAAGCTTTGCCAGGATCTCAGGCAAGTAAAATTTGCCTCCAGATAAGGCAAATATGTTCCTGCATGGCAGGGGGTTGGACTAGATGGCCCTTGTGGTATCTTCCAACTCAATAACAACAACAACAACAATAATAATATTTATTTGTATCCCCCCTCTCCCATCAGGAACAGGGTGGCACTCTATGATTCTATGATTCTATTTCAGCAAAATGGCAGCTAAATGGGGATAAAATAGCCATCTGTGTAGTAGACAAGCTTCCAGAAGAGAGAAGAAGAGTAGAAACTGTCCATACAGGCGCTATTGGGTTAACCAAAATCTTTATATCTATCTTGAGTGATGTGGGTATGCAAATGAGAACTTGAAGGAAAAGATATTTGTCAACTTGTAGAATCTCTCATCCATGCTGGCTGGGGGATTATGTGAGCTATAGTCTAAAAATGTTAATTTTCTGAGTTTTCAGATAGGCCAGCATACTCTCCAACTGTCCTGATGTGGCAGCAGGGTCACTGTCAATTAATCCCCCATTGTTCCACTTTTTGAGCTGCTTTTAAAATGTCCCAGTTTTTCTCTCTCCTTCTTCTATTCCCCCGTTTCCTCCTCAGCATACTTCAGTTGCAGAAAATGAGTTGAAAGCGCAAAAGTACTGTAGTTTGCACTCAATTCACTCATCAGGAGGGGGCAGAGAGATGAGGGGACAAGATCTTGCCCTTCCCAGGAGGCTTTGGCAAAAGCAAACTGCTGCAGCCTCTCCTAGTTGCTGTTTTTTGCTTTATTAAAAACTTCTGCCACATTGACCACACTCTGATTTTGCTTGGCCACGTGCGTTCTGTTTTTCATCTGTGAAATGTTGGAGAGTATGGGCTAATGAGGGCATCTGGCTTCAGGGTCCCCCTGCAAATTTCAGCAGCCCCTTTATTTTATCCATTCAAACAGGTAACCTAGCTCTTTTGGAACTACTCTGTGCTAGGCAACTTGGATGAAAAGCAGGGGAAAGATGTACAGAGTTGGTGTCAAAAGTGTTAAGATTTTCTCACACCAATCATAAACAGAAACAAGCCTTAGGCAAGATATTAGAAATATAGAAATAGAAGTGCTGTTGCTATATTATGGTCGCAGCTTCAGTCTCCCATCTGTAAAATGGGGCTAGTAATGCTGGCCTACCTCACATGATTATTGCAAGGATTATTGGAATATTACGCACATGGCCCCTCAATCAGTTGGAAAGGGCTATTGACATTTCTGCTTGACCTAGCTCCACTGTGACTCATCGATCAATGCAGTTGGTTTCGCTACAGCACACCTGAGATGATTCCAGAACCAACAACCCATGGGTAGCAAATGCTGTGCCTCATTCCTCCAAAGGGAGTGAACGTGAATTGAAGAGAAATTTCACACCCTTGCGAAAAATGCTTTTATGCACAACTGTGGTTATGTGGTGGATAGTGTGTGACTCATTCTTTGGCATGCGAAACTGTTTGAATATTTGCAAAGTTAAACTTCAGCCACATAATATAACCTAACAAGGACTTCCCTGAAACAGCTCTCCTAGTATTCTGGAGTCTCAAGGTTTTCATTAAATCAGTGAAACGTGTTCCAGTACTGACATGCCTTCCAAGTTAGAGGCTGCTTAGGAGGCCTGGGTGGGGAGAAACAGCATTCAGAGTATTGGTTCCATACCCTTCCATGTTTCACAGATGAAAACAGGGACACGTGGGCACTGGGCAGGCAACATCAGAGCATGTTCAAAATGGCAAAGGTTATTGATGAAAAAGTACTAAAAGCTGGGAGATGCTGCAGCAGTTTGCTTTTGCCTGAACCTGCTATGAAGCTCAAGTTGGCGCCCCCTCCTCTCCTCTCCCCGCTGCTGAGCGCAAACTAAATTGATTGATTGATTGATTGGATTTATATCCTGCCTTTCCCCCAAGATGGGATTCAAGGTGACTTTTGCATTTTGAACGCAATCTTTTGAACTCAAACAATTGAAGTAAACTGAGGACAAAGAGGTTTAGCCATGTCCTCCATTTAAAGTGTGGGAATCACTATTTGAATGAATAAAAAATACTGGGGTTTGCTGTTTGCTCCTGTTGGTGTTTAGAACATTAATTGGAACCCTAGCTTTATAACCTCTTTGTTTGAGGCAGGATTATTAGTACTTCTCAATTTGTTCGCTGAGAGTATGAAACAGAGCCCAGTCCGTGAACTTAAGAAGGATTTGAGGAGGAGAGGTCACAGCACCCCAAAATAAGGGTTGGTCTGCCTCCTGATGAGTGCCCCTTTCAAGACCCCCAATTATTGTCTCCAAACAAATGGCTTTGTGCAAAACTGTATACAATCAGGCCTCCATATCCACAGATTCAACCAACCACGGCTTGAAAATACAGTAGGACCCCCATATCCACTGATTCATTATCTCTCTCTGGCTTTTCTTCGCAAATGAAGATTCAGGAAGGACTCATCCCATGCTTTCTGCAAGCACACTGATGACTAAAAAGGCCAATCCAAGATAAACAAGCCCGGTTGCAGAAAGCACAGCAGAAGGGCTCCTTGGGTGTTTCCGGGTTGTGATTCTTTCTGCATTGTCGTTTCTCTTCAAGACTTGTTCATCATGAGTTCTCAAATAAGGCTGCAGCATTGTGGATAGTGCATCTCCATGCCTCCCGATGTGAGGCCAGGGTGGACCATTGTTGGTGATCAATTTGGCTGAGCCTGAGATGTTGTTTCAGGGAGTCCTTGTATTGCTTTTTTGGAGCGCCCCTCTTCCGCTGACCCGTGGCGAGTTCACCATAGAGTACTATTTTTGGAAGGTGATGGTCCTCCATCCTAGAAACATGCCCTGCCCAGCGCAGCTGTGTTCTCAATATCATGGCCTCATTGCTGATGATCCCTGCTATCGCCACCACTTACGACTCCTCAAACGCTTTCATCAGTGCTGTATACGCACAATCCTAAATATACACTGGACTGATTATGTGACGAATGTTGCTGTCCTTGAGCAAGCAGGGTTCACCAGCATTGAGATTAATTATCCACTGATTCAATAATCCACAGGACACAAAATAGCACACCTACCATAGAGTCTTCCTAGAAAATGTGTCCTCTCTAGCCATTTTCTAGGTCCTCCAAGGCAACGCTATGGTATTTTAAACCGGAAGTCCCATTATTTTCAATGGTGTTCACTATTATCCATGGTTTTCTGTATCCATGCCCCCCCCCAACCAATCCCCAGCAGATACTGGGGTCTTACTGTATTTTTTAAAGAATCAAAAAAATAAACCTTGCTGTTCACCATTTTATATAAGGGATACTATTTTACTATGCCATTGTATATAATGGGACTTGAGCATCCATGGATTTTGGTATCCATGGTAGGTCCTGGAACCAAACCCCGGTGGATACCGAGGGCCCACTGTCATGTATGATGAGCCTAGATGACAAACATAAATAGGAAAGAAAAGGAGTTGGGCTTTTGGTAATTGCATAGTCAGACCTTCAGGATGTTGTCTTTTCTTAGATGCCTGAAAAGTGAATCTGGCACAAGACCTATCAACATGCTTATAACAACAAAAAAAAATGGCTTAATCAATAAGGAAAGGAAGTGAGTACACTGCATTATTTTCCTTTGTGGGCCCAAATCATGACACCCTCCAGTCCCGTACATTTCACAGATAAAAACTGGGATGCATGCAGCCAAGCAACTTCAGAATGTCGAGATGGCAAATATTACTATTGAGGAAGAAGACACAAGCTAGGAGAGTCTGCAGCAGTTTGCTTTTGGCTGAGCCTGCAGGGAACAGCAAGATTCTGTCCCCTGCTCCCCTCTGCCTGTGTTCTGAGTTAAATGAGTGCAAACTCCTTTTGCACTTTCAACTAATTTTGCAGCAATTGAAGTCAGCTGAGAAAGGGGGAAATTGAGAGGAGGAGAGAGAAAGTAGGACATTTTAAAAGCAGTTCAAAAAGTGGGATCCTTGCAGATTATTCAGGACTTTCCGGGCCAAACCAGGACATTTGGAATGTACGTAGAATCATAGAATTGTAGAGTTGGAAGAGACCACGAGGGCCATCCAGTCCAACCCCCTGCCATGCAGGAAATCTTGATCAAAGCATCCCCGACAGATGGCAATCCAGCCTCTGTTTAAAGACCTCCAAGGAAGGAGACCCCACCATGCTCCGAGGGAGTGTGTTCCACTGCTGAACAGCTCTTACTGTCTAAAAGTTTCTCCTAATGTTGAGGTGGAATCTCTGTTCCTGGAGCTTGCATCCATTGCTCCATGTTCTAGTCTCTGGAGCAACAGAAAACAAGCTTGCTCCACCCTCAATGTGACACCCCTTCAAATACTTAAACAGGGCTATCATATCGCCCCTTAACCATCTTTTTTCCAGGCTAAACATACCCAGCTCCCTAAGTCTCTCCTCATAAGGCATGGTTTCCAGACCTTTCACCATTTTAGTTGCCCTCCTCTGGACACGCTCCAATTTGTCAATATCCTTTTTGAATTGTGGTGCCCAGAACTGGACACAGTATTCTAGGTGAGGTCTGACCAAGGCAGAATAGAGTGGCACTATGACTTCCCTTGATCTAGACACTATACTTCTATTGATGCAGCCCAAAATCGCATTGGCCTTTTTAGCTGCTGCATCACACGTAACCTCTGTGAAATATTGGTTTGGCCCAGTGGGTAGGGAACTGCTAAACAAGGCACTGTGCTTACTAGTTCTGTTCAGAAAGAGGAGAACAGCTGGAGAGGAGAGGAGTTGAGTTGCAATTACCAGGACTAAGGATTGCACCCTTTTCACCTTGAATAAGGTAATGGGACTTTCACTTATGCATTTAGGAAGGGATACAAGGGTAAATTCCTGATAGTGGAATCTATCTATCTGCAGTATATAAAAGGCTTGGGTATGTACAATAGACCTGGGTATGTTTCCAACTCTTGGGTATGTTTCCTCTCCCAGTGTGCTGATTGGTTGCTCAGGAATCACACCCAACCAATCACTATGCAAATTCCTTCTCTACTTCACAATCCACTCCTGCTACTCAGTCTGCATCTATAATCCCCAGCCTCACAAGGGCCCCTCCCTCCAGCCATTCAATAGTCACTGACTGCTACGGGACCCATGCAGTCATCTGGCGGCGGCAAGGACACCACTGTTTGTTATACAATGGAAAGGAGAAGCCAGGCATAGTCAAACACGTATTCTTGACTTTAGGAGAGCTGATTTCAGTAAACTCAGGGAAATACTTGGGATGATCCCATGGTCAGGAATACTAAAAGAGAAGAGACCTCAAGACGGATGGGACTTTCTCAAAAGGGAGATACTGAAGGCACAATTTCAAACAGTACCATTGAGGAAGAAAAATGGGAGGTGTCTCAAGAAACCAGGATGGATGACTAAAGAACTTTCAATGGAGCTAAGTTTTAAACGGAACATGTATAGGAAATGGAAAAGGGGGGAAATCACCAAAGAAGAATTCAAACAGATAGCGAACACATGTAGGAGTAAAGTCAGAAAAGCTAAAGCGCAGAATGAGCTCAGGCTTGCTAGGGAGGTTAAGAACAATAAAAAGGGTTTTTTTTGGGTATGTCCGCAGCAAAAGGAGGAAGAAGGAAATGATAGGGCCGCTACGTGGAGAAGATGGCAAAATGCTAACAGGGGACAGAGAAAAGGCAGAATTACTCAACACCTTCTTTGCCTCAGTGTTTTCAGAAAAGGAAAAGGAGGACCAACCTGAGGATAATGGAACAGAGGACACAATAGGGGAAATCCAGCTCAAAATAAGTAAAGAGGTAGTACAGGAATACCTTCTTAATCTAAATGAATTTAAATCTCCAGGACCAGATGAACTACATCCAAGAGTATTAAAAGAGCTGGCAAATATAATCTCAGAGCCATTGGCAATAATCTTTGAGAACTCCTGGAGAACAGGAGAAGTCCCAGCAGACTGGAGGAGGGCAAACGTTGTTCCCATCTTCAAAAAGGGGAAAAAAGAGGATCCCAACAATTATCGTCCAGTTAGTCTGACATCAATACCAGGGAAGACTCTAGAGCAGATCATTAAACAGAGAGTCTGTGAACATTTAGAAGGCAATGCCATAATCACAAAAAGTCAACATGGGTTTCAGAGAAACAAGTCATGCCAGACTAATCTGATCTCTTTTTTTGATAAAGTTACCAGCTTGGTAGATGAAGGGAATGCTGTGGACATTGCATACCTTGATTTCAGTAAGGCCTTTGACAAGGTTCCCCATGACATTCTTGCAAACAAGCTTGTAGAATGTGGGCTAGACAAGTTAACTGTTCAATGGATTTGTAATTGGTTGACCGGCTGAACCCAAAGGGTGCTCAGCAGTGGCTCCTCTTCGTCTTGGAAAGATGTGACCAGTGGGGTGCCACAGGGTTCTGTCCTGGGCCCAGTGCTATTCAACATCTTTATCAATGACTTAAATGAGGGAATTAGGGGCATACTTATCAAATTTGCAGATGACACCAAATTGGGAGGAGTAGCTAATACCCTAGAGGACAGGATCAAAATTCAGAATGACCTGGATAGACTGGAGAGCTGGGCCAAAGCTAACAAAATGAAATTCAATACGGAGAAATGTAAAGTTCTGCATTTAGGGCGGAAAAATGAAATGCATAAATATAGGATGGGAGAGACCTGGCTGAATGAGACTACGTGCGAAAGGGATCTAGGAGTCCTAGTAGACCACAAGTTGAACATGAGCCAACAGTGTGATGCGGCAGCTAAAAAGGCCAATGCAATTTTGGGCTGCATCAATAGAAGTATAGTGTCTAGATCAAGGGAAGTAATAGTGCCAGGTCAAACTTGCGCACCTTTGATTTGCAATTTCAAAAAATACAGTGCAGTGGGGACAACTTGTGAAAAATAATAACATGAGTAATTCACTCTTGGCCACCATCTTGATTTGCAGTCATGGCTGTTTGTAAACTTCAAACACAGATAGCTTCACATACCAGCAATTTTGCCAAATGACTGTGGAGACAAATGAACACTGCTGAGAATTTGCGTTAATGTGCAGGAATCCACATTATATCTTCTTGTCTAGACAAGCCCTTACAGTCAAATCCTGCACCTCACTGGATGCTGGGAACGTTAAGACATCCGATATGTGTTCAATTAATGCAGTCTTTTTTAAGGAGAGTACTGCTTGCTCCATATGGAGAGGGGCCTAGAAAAGGTGGCCTAATGAAAGCTCATCCCCATCTTCTGATGCGGTCATCTTCTGATGCGGTCAAACCAAGGCAAAGATGATATTGAGAACACAGCTGCGCTGGGCAGGGTACATTTCTAGGATGGAGGACCATCACCTCCCAAAGATACTACTCTACGGTGAACTTGCCACTGGTCAATGTAAGAGGGGCGCTCCAAAAAAGCGATACAAGGACTCCCTGAAACAACATCTCAGGCTCAGCCAAATTGATCACCAACAATGGTCCGTCCTGGCCTCACATCGGGAGGCATGGAGATGCACTATCTACAATGTTGCAGCCTTATTTTTAGAACTCACACTGAACAAGTCTTGAAGAGAAATGACAACGCAGAAAGAACCACAACCCAGAAACATCACCCAAGGAGACCCTCTGCTGTGCTTTCTGCAACACTATCTTGGATTGGCCTTTTTAATCATCAGCGCGCTTGCAGAAAGCACGGGATGAGTCCTTCCTGAATCTTTGTTTGCGAAGAAAAGCCAGAGAGAGAGATGTTCTTGTATGGTGGTCGTGGCTAAAAAAATGGACTCAACTTATGACTGTGTTTGCAGCATTCATTTATAACTGGCACCATAGAACCCAAAGAAAGATACAACCCCCACCTTTGGGATCACAGGGTGGACAAAGTGCAACCTTAAGGCTAGATGAAGTGGGCCAGACAATATTTGTAGCCCTCAGTATTGCTCGTATTGCCCCTTTTTCTGACCAAAAAATTGGCAGGGGGAGAGGGGTTGAAGTGTCTCTCCTGGAAGCCATTAGGACTGAGCTTTAATACAGACCATAAGGCCCCCAGCACTGTTTTGCATTGGAAAATCAAATCTGTTTTTCAAAGCCTGAAGTGGAGTTTTTGAGAAAAATAATTCTGGGCAGCCCTTGTTGTGGCCAAAAATTGGACACTGGAGACAACCTCCCCAGCTCTCACTGCCCGCCTCTGCTCTGCAAAATGTCATAGACTTGCCTCTGGCTTAGGACGTGGTTCGTTTAAATCAAAAGTTTACAAATGCTGAATTTCGGCGGGCTTGTGCCCAAGTTGTTTTAAGGTGGGAAGCACGAGTGAATGCTTTTGGGAGAAGAAGCTGTGTGTGGTATTAGTGGTGACAAGTGAAGACATGGTAGGTCTCGCAGCCCTATTTGTCTTTTGCCCATATGCTCTCACAGTGTGGCTTCCTAATCTTCAGCCGAGCTCCGCCTTTTGAAAAAGCAGACACAAAGTGCATTACACCATAGTGAGTCTGAGCATGTACAGAGTGCTATTCCCACCGTCATCGGCAGGCTGGCCCTAGGCAGACTTTTTAAAAAGCTAACTCACTTTCCTCCCTGGGTAAATTTCACTGCTGAGAGAATAACTGCAGAACGGCTCCAAAAATATAATTGTTTCCAAACACTCAGGGAGCTCCCTCTGTACTGCGCATTAAGTAATGAGGGTGGAAAACAAGGGATGAATCACTCCGTGGGGTTTCCATGACGATAAACTCAGGCCTTGTGGAGTCTTCCACTCCTGTGGGCTTTGACTTGAGCCTGACAGCCAGGCCTGAGGCATGTGATGGCATGATTGCCAGCCTTGTGACCCTCACGCAGCACTTCTCTCCCACCCCCAGCGGCTGAGTTTTGTGGGGTGTGTGCCAACCATGGCCCATGGTTCAGCCCTTCCACATCAGGGTTGTTGTTGTTGCGGTGGTGTGCCTTCAAGTTGTTTCCAACCTATGGAGACCCTAAAGCAAACCTATCACAGGGTGTTCTTGGCAAGATTTATTCAGAGGAGGGGTTGCCTTTGCTTTCCTCTGAGGCTGAGAGAGTGTGACTTGCCCAAGGTCACCCAATGGGTTGCCATGGCTGAGCCAGGATTCAGACTGTGGAGTCATAGTCCTGTGCTCAAACCGCTACACAACACTGGCTCCTACATCAAGAGATGGGCTGAAATATGTAATTGGTGCTCTGTGTGTGTGTGTGTGTGTGTGTGTGTGTACACACACATTGGTGGGTGTTTTTTTTTAAAGGTGGAGCGTATTCCTCACTGCAAAAAAACCCCAAAACCAAAACCCCTATACCTGTTGGATTTCTTTCTGCTACAGAAGTCTGGTGGGAAATCCAACAAGAGTTATTCTCAACCTCCCTCGAGACAGGCTGAACCTGTTGGTTTTCTTCCTGCTGCCTAAACCTTTCCAGAAATCCATCAGGTGAAGCTTTACCACCAAAACAGGGGCCCCATCTATACGAGGCAATAAAACGTGGGCTGATACCCACTAATGCAAATTCACAGAAACTGTGACTTGTCTTAATGTTTTTTTTGGCCCCCAATAGCTTCACATGCCCACCACTCAAGATGGCAGCCGTGAATGATTTACTCAACAACAACAACAATGGTTATATTTCTATCCTGGCTTTCCTCTTCCACACTTCATCCTTACAACCACAACCCTGTGAGGCAGGACAGGCTAAAGCCAGAGTGGCAGGTAATCACTTGAAAGCACACAACAACAGTTATATTTCTATCCTGACTTTCATAGAATCAGAGTTAGAAGGGTCCCAAAGGGCCATCCAGTCCAACCCCATTCTGCCATGCAAGAATACCCAATCAAAGCACTCCCAACAGATGGCCATTTCCTCCTCCACGCTCCATCCTTACAACCACAACCCTGCGAGGTAGGACAGGCGAAAGCCAGAGTGGTAGGAAATGACTTGAAAGCAAACAACAACAATGGTTATATTTCTATCCTGGCTTTCCTCTTCCACACTTCATCCTTAAAACCACAATCCTGTGAGGTAGGACAAGCTAAAGCCAGAGTGGCAGGAAATGACTTGAAAGCAAACAACAACAATGGTTATATTTCTATCCTGGCTTTCCTCTTCCACACTTCATCCTTACAACCACAACCCTGCGAGGTAGGACAGGCTAAAGCCAAAGTGGCATGTAATGACTTGAAAGCAAACAACAACAACAATAATGATTATATTTCTATCCTGGCTTTCATAGAATCAGAGTTGGAAGGGACCCCAAGGGCCATCCAGTCCAACCCCATTCTGCCATGCAGGAATACCCAATCAAAGCACTCCCGACAGATGGCCATTTCCTCCTCTAGGATCCATCCTTGAAACCACAACCTTGCGAGGTAGGACAGGCTAAAGCCAGAGTGGCAGGAAACTACTTGAAGGCATACAACCACAACCAGTGAAGGTCGGATGGGTTTGGAAAAGGAGGGTCCCTTTGGTGCCAGCCAGCAGGCATGAGGGCACGGAGCCCCCCCACCTTGGAAAGGGAAACGGGATGCCTGAAAATTTGACCCTCCTCCTCCTCCTCCTCCTTGGATGGGAGCAGCAGACAGGGCGGTCCTGGGAAGGGCGCGGCTATATGAGCTCTGCTAGCCCCGCCTGCCAGTTCGCCTCTGGTGACTGGGGAGAGCTCAGCTGAGTGGGACACCGAGGCTCCGAAGAGACCCACCTAGGTAAGGGGGCGCCGGGGGGCCCAGGAGCTCAGGGCCAAATCAGGGGTGCAAAAGGACTGGGGTGGGATGGTTTGGGGCTGTCTCCCCAAAAGTCTCAACCTTTTCCTGGTAGGGTTGCCAGATTGAAAACTGGAGAGGGCTCCAATTCCTTTAATGGCTGTATTGGGAAGTCAGCAGGTGTGGCTTGTCACCTTTTTGGACTGCCATTCCCAGAATCCCCCAGCCAGCTATGCCACACCTGCTGGATTTTTAACTCCCCCAATTGCCTCTGCAAGTTCCATCATAGTAACTGGACCATTCAAACTCTTCTTATATTCTGTCATTTGTTGCATGTTTTGATTATTCAGGTCAGTTTCTATCTTCTTCCAAGATATCCAGTCTTGTTTAAACAATTTAGAATAATCATTAAATCGTTTTTAAAGAGCCTCTTTCCTAGTGACTATCTTCTGTTGATTTTTCATCTTTAATCCGATCTTTTCCTGTTTGTTCTTCCTTCCTTGGAGAGACATGGTTTTAATAGTCTTCAGGCAGTTCAATTTAATACCCACTCTCACCTCTTCAGATGAGTCAGTGTGGTGTAGTGGTTTGAGTATTGGAACTAGGAGTCCAGGAGACCAGGGTTCGAATCCACAGTCAGTCATGGAAAGCTGCTGGATCGCACTCTCTCAGCCAAAGAAGAAGTAAATAAGAACCCTCTCTGACTATATCTCACCAAGAAAACCATCTGACATGTTTGCTTTAGGGTTGCCATAAATTAGAATGGACTTAAAGTCACACAAGAATAAGAATAACTAATATATTTAATATATATTTAGTTATGTGAGTGTAAGTTGCACACTCCGAAAAATCCTGTAATAGAGTTTCCATAAGTCGGAAATGGCTTGAAGGCACACAACAACCACATAATATTATTTAATATATGTTAAGAGATTTGGTGTGGTGTAGTGGTTTGAGTATTGGATTATGATTCTGGGAGACCAGGGTTCGACCAGACTCAGCCATGAAAACCCACCGGGTGACTTTGAGCAAATCACACTCTCTCAGCCTCGGAAGAAGGCGAGGGCAAACCTCTGAATATGTTTGGTCACCACAGGTCAGGGTCAACCTGAAGGTGCATAACAACAACAAAATGTATATTAAAGATCTACTTAATATTATATTTAATGTCTAATTATTTAATGTAACTCTATCAATGATTGTTAGTCACAAAAGCTCACACTAGAATAAATCAGATAGTGTTTAAAGTGCTGCTAGATTCCCTCCACCCCCTTATACCTTTTTTCGTCTTAGAGAGAGTAATTTTCCAGGAAAGGAGGATAGTAAAGCTGGGAGATCAACACAAACACACACTCTCACAAACAGGGATTATGCAACTTTGTGGGCAGGGGACTAGGTCTCTCCAGCACCACCACCACCCAGTCTGGTAAAACAAAATCTCCTAAAAATGGGTTGGGCTACAAAAGCCATAATCCTCATCCTGGGGGATGATGAGATATGTAGTCCAGCCTATGCAGAGAAACCTGCTGCAAAGAGCAGCTAAAGTGAGGAGGCAAAAAGAGAATTGTTGACCCCAAAAGGGACCCACCTCACTTTTGTGGGGGCAGTTGTTTGTTGTCACCCCAGGGTGTGCACTATACCACTCAGTCCCCTGCAGTGTGTCTGTTTCTGTGTATCCTGAAGTTTTGGATTGATCCTAATAAATCTGTGGGTTTTGGAGAATAGATTTTCCCCTCATCCCCATGGGCCAACATGGCAATCTTTGCTTTACAAAATATAGTTTTTCTACATGATCATCAGTGTTATGAGGTGCATCAGAAAGTGGCAGGAAAAAGAGATTTTTTTAAAAAGTAATAAAAAGATAAAATACAGAGAAGTAGGTTTGTGCCCCAAGGAATATACAATTTAAAAGTGGATATTTGTTTATTATACACATTGAAGGTTGCACCCTGCTCTTCTAATGTTTGCGTACCACTCTGGGTGACAAACAGCAGTTGAAAACAATAACATTAGAAAATAAAATAAAAACAGATAATATAAATACAAACCAAATATACATACAACCGAAACATCAAGCCAGAAAAAGAAAAAGTTTGCCAAAACAAGGAGGTCAACACTACCCCATCCAGCATGACTAATGTATGGTTCCTAGAATCATACATATAGCCTACTGCACCTGATTTTGGTTGGTGGTCTCCCATCTAAGGACCAACCAGGGCTGAACCTGCTTAATTTCCAAAATCAGACAGGATCTGGAGCCTTTACAGTATTTAGGCCCTCTCTCCAGCATAAAGGTCCAAAAAGGTAACTTTTCCAAACATGGTGGGGGTTGGACTAGATGACCCTGTGGGATCCCATGCAACTCTATGTTTTTATGGTCTGTAAATGATTCTAGGTTGTTGTTCATAATGGGCCTAATGAAAAGTGCGAGAATGAGTGAGAACAAATAATGTTACTGGCTTCTATAATATATAAGAATAATTCTATAAGAATAATATTATGATACAGTAATTCTATAAGAATATAATAATAGCTTCTAAAGTTATTTTATTGGTTTAACTTAATTATCTGGTGGTTTTGTTAAATAACAAGATTGCAACAAGTTACATTTCAAAAGTAAGAAAATGAGCAGGAACAAAGTTATTCTATTGAGGGAAAACCGATATCAAAGTGACTTTATTGGTGTAACTTTACTTTTTACAGTTACTTTTAAAGGGAACATTGTAGAGGCATTTTGAGAAGCACTTCAGCAAGGATTGCTTGAGATGTAGCCAAAAAAAAGTACTGTACTTAGCAATGCAACCAGTCATGCACAAGCCAAGAATCACTTCTTTAAAATACTGCAATGAACAATAGCAACAAATCATTTTATAAAACTGTCATAAACAACAGCAATTTTTTTAAAAAAGTCACTTTTCCAAAATCTGCTATGAGACCCCAAGAGCAATATCATGGGTCTTCTGTCCTTACATCTGTCCCAGGGGTTTGCACTCATTTAACTCAGTAAGGAGAAGAGGGGGCTGAATCTTGCCTTTCCCAGTAGGCTCAGGCAAAAGCAAACTGCAGCAGCCTCTCCTAGCTTCTGTCTTCTTCCTCATTAATACCTTTTGCCAACTTGATCACACGCTGATGTTGTGTGACCACATATCTTAGTTTTCATCTGTGAGATGTTGGAAGGTATGCTTTAGGGCCAAGAGTGAGGATCCAGCGGCCCTCCAGATATTGTTAGACTGCAACTCCCATTCACCCTCTCCAGTATATGTGTGTATGTATGTATCATCAAGTTGCCTGTTGACTTATGGCAAGCCCATGAATTTCATAGATTTTTTTCTTCGGCAAGGAATACTTGGATGTGGTTTTGCCAATTCCCCCTCTGAAATATAGCCTACTGCACTTCGTTTTGGTTGGTGGTCTCCCATCTAAGGACCAACCAGGGCTGAATCTGCTTAACTTCCAAGATCAGATGGGATCTGGAGCCTTTACGGTATTTAGGCCCTCTCTCCAGCATAGTCAGTGGTATTTTCCCACCCAACACAGACCACAGTGTTCAAGACATTGCACATGATGTTGACTGCAATGACTTTGCAGATGCAGACTTTGAGGCAGACATCTTGCAGCTTGCCTAAGGCCTGGTGAAGGCATGATTTGAACCAGGGACTTCCTGGTTCATAACTCCTACCTCTGCTACACCAGTTTTGGCTGTCAGCTATGTGCAAATGGGCCCTCCCTCAAGGCAAGGTACACAGCCCCCCCCTTTGAAAAGATGGCAGCAGCTATAGTCCTTGTGGCTGCTTGGAAATAGGTGGGGCTGAATAATTCTCCTGCTGCCCCTTTCATTATTTCTGTATGGTAAGCATGGGCCCCTCCCTGCATTGTTTCTCAGGGCAACTTAGGTGGGAATCCCACTGGCTCAGCCAGAGAACCAGTTGGGCAGGAGCAGTAATGTTCAGGGTTCAAATGTTCACATTGGGCTTTCAGAAGGTCTTGAGAAGGCTGCAAGTTCAATCCTTGGATGCAGGTGATTGGGAGAGGACCATTTGCCAGCCTTCATTATTTTACCTCTAGGAGAGGATCTAAACAGTGTTGACTCCTCTGAGTATTCCTTGCTTAACAAAACCCTATGAAATTGATGGAGTCACCATAAATTGACAGGTGACTTGAAGGCAAGTAGGAAAACTGTGCTGCTTAAAAGGAAAAGGAAAAGAACAAACTGTGCTATTGTACTTGTTATAGCCACGTGTGTATTTAACAAACAAGTAGGCACATGCACACATGTGCTATGCAAGCTGTGATAACTGCTAATGTTCCTAATTTCCATTGTATTTAACAAAAAAATTGCTTTCCCCTCCCCACCTCTTCCATCAACTGCTTCACCCACTCCACCAGGCTGCCCTGTTCCATTGCCCATGTGGCCAAAGGTTCCTTCACCTTTCTCAGCTAGCTTGTCTTCCCTCTCCACGGCTGTTTCCCTTCTTTCCCCCATGACTGAATTGCTCTTTCACCCTTTTCCTGAGCACTCTGCCAGGCTGGCCTCCCAGCAGAGGTCTTGATGGTGCTGGCAAGACAGCAATGAGGCAATGGCATCAGTGGACAGGAGGTGAAGCAACAGCAAACATTTTAAAAGTCTGCCCAGGCAGAAATTTTATGTTCTGAAAAAGAGGATATATCTTGGAAAAGGAGGATGTATAATAACCCTACCTTATGCGGCACAGAGAGGGCTAGAAAGTGGAGAAATCCACACACACACTCCCTATAGCGTGTTTGAGGGCAGTTGAGGGCATTTCCCCCCCCCCCAAAAAAATTATGGGCTGTGGCTCTGTAGAAGTTCTCCTGGGTGGTAAGGTTGCCATATTCTAGTTCCTCAAATCTGGGCATTTCATTTGGATATGATGCAAATTACTGCAATTGTACACGTTACTCTAATTTGAGAAACCTGTCTTGTATATTTGCATTCTAAATATTCAGATTCAGCACATTAATTGTTGCATTTTTTTTCTTCCACTGTGTTTCAACCTTCATACCGTTTTTAACATTTCCAACTGCAAAGCACTACAGAGTAGTGTTTAAAGGGTTGCACTTAGAACAGTGAGACCCAAGCTCACATTTCTGCTGGGTCAGGGAATCAACTGTGTGACTTTGGGCCACCACTACCTCTCAGCAAATCTGCTTCCATTGCTCTAGGTGCCTCAGGAGGGCCTCAATACTATACCCTAAAGGCACCAGGGCCGTCTGCTCCTGGAAGCTAAGTAGAGTCAACTGTGGTTAGTACTTGGATGGGAGCTCACCAACAAATACCAGGGGCTGTAGGCTCTATTTCAGAGGAAGGAACTGGCAAAAGCACCTCTGAGTTTTCATTGCCTCAGAAAACCCTAAGAAATTCATGGGGTCACCATAAGCCAACAGGCAATTTGAAGGACCTCTCTCTCACACACAGGTGCCATACTTCTTGCACTCTGTGCTTAAAAGCACTCACTCTTCCTTTCCCTCATCCTTGTAATGAGCCCCTCCTCTCCTTCTTGTACTCTGCAGTCGGTCCTCTGTATCCATGGATTCTGCATCCATGGATTCCACCATCCACGGCTTGAAAATATGGGGGGGGGGGAATCCAAAAAGCAACCCTTGCTGTTTGCCATTTTATACAAGGGACACCATTTTACTATGCCATTGTATATAATGGGACTTGAGCGTCCACAGATGTTGGTATCCGTGGGGGGCGGGCAGCGTCTGGAACCAAACCCCAGCAGATACCAAGGGCCCACTGTACCTGCACTCTTTTCCTTCCTATTTCCTCCCTCTCTTACCCCCTTGCAACACACCCCTCCACCAGCTACACAGCTTACTCTCCCTTCCCTTTTACCTGAAAGGTAGGAGCAGGTTTTTTTTTTCTTTTAGAACAATGTCACAGAAGAGTCTCCACATTTTGTTCCATATCTCAACATCTACAAGGGCTAGAAACTTACTCTGTGTGTGTGTGTGTGTGTGTGTGTGTGTGTATAACTTGGGATCTGTGCCAGACACTGGTCCAAATGGGAAACAGGTGGCGTGTCTAGAATCCAAGGACATTATCAGATGTGGCAAAAACCGCGGGATTACAACATCAGGGTAGCATGAATGTACCCCGCTATTGCACAATGTTATTTACCCCATGCTCCAGCCACGAAAAAGGAATTCTTTCTCATTCACGGGATAAGCCATCAATAGATCATCAATAGTGCTTTTTTGTGCTATTGACTGTGTGCAAAACCATATTCCATTGTAATTGTGAGATTACAACACGAATGGGCAATCATCAGCAAGAAAACCTCCGGGTGAGAATACAAAAACGAAGCACAGGACACTCTTTTTATGAACTGTCCACTTTAGTTTGCACGTTTTTAGGTTTGTTTCAGTGCTTGTGTGTTCATTTACTTTCTTAATTAAGAGCTTTTTGGAGTTTTAAGCACACTCGCGTCTTCTTGCTAGAACCTCTTGCCTATGACAAAATCTCGCCTAGGCCAAATCGTGGAAGTAAACTCCCATTATTGAAGTGCTAGTGGTTGCCGTGTGATAATTCTGTGGCGTTTCTTTTGCATGATTACAGCAACGTGCAATAATAAGTGTTATAATGCCATGGTGTTTACGCTATCTTCATTGACGGAATTACAGCATTTTTAGACACTAGTCTGATAATGTCCCAAGTAAAACCTGGCCAAAACAGGGATATGGCAACACTACCTAGTTTTGCAGGCTCTGGATCCTGGATAGCCTCCAGTACTAGGTTGGATGAACCCCTGAGCTGACTCAGTATGAGGTAGCTCCATATGTTCAACTTCCATTTGTGAGAGAAAAGGGGCATATAATTCAATCTATATATATAATTCTCTTGGGTATGTTGCCTTTCCCAGTGTGCTGATTGGCTGCTCAGGAAACACACACAACCCACACACAACCAATCACCACCCACATGCAAATTCCCTCTCCACCTCACCATGCACTCCTGTCATTCAATCTGTGGCCCAGATTGGGACCTAGGCAGTCAACTGGCATTGGTGACAGGCCACCAGCGATGGGACCCAGGGATTCAACTGGTGGTGGTAGTGGCGGCAGCGGTGGCAGGGCAACAGAGCGAGTTACCCTCAGCAATTCCAGGGAAAGTGTGGAATGCTGAGAAGGGGGAGGAGGAATTTAAATCCACCAGCCTACCTTTACAGGGTTGTCATGAGGTCTACTGGGTACTTTGGGGGGAGTTTTTTAATGGCGTATGGTACGCCAAGTCCAGCTAGTATGTTAGTAATAAACTCTGGTCCAAGCTGACATGTTCTTAATCCACAAATTGTCCTGAAGATTTATTCTGGAGGTCCATCCAAATATACAAGACAGGTTTCTCAAATAAGAGCATGACAGTGGTACCCATAACCTCTCACTTGTATCCAGCAGAGAGATACTGCTCTTGTAAATGGAGGTTCCATTCTACTTGTCTACCTACCTAATTCTTGTATTTATATCCCAGTTTCCCACATGGTCTTGCAAGCTATGCAGGGTCAGGCCTGGTTAGTACTTAGATGGGAGACTGCCAAGAAATTCCAGGTGCTGTAGGTGATATTTCAGACAAAGGCAATCGCAAACCACCTCTGCGTGTTCTTTGCCTAAGAAAATCTTATCATATGCATGGGGTTGCCATAAGTCGACAGGTGACTTGAAAGCTTATGCACACAAACACACATAATCCTAAAGCAGCAGGTAATATAATTTTCTTAAAAACATTAAAAGTACAATAAATGACAAGCTGTGCTAAAAAAATAAAAGCATCATAAAACAGCATATAATGAATCACAAACATCAGATAAAGGAGCTCATAAAAGCTGATAATAAAACAGCAGAGGAAACATTGCTTTCTCCGGTGTGAATTCAAATGGCTCCGCACTCTGCTGTGAGCAAAATTCCTGAAGAGTGGCTAAGATGCTTTAGGGGGGTGGTTGGGAAGGATGTGAATATGTGTGCAAATAAGTGTGTGAATAGGGATGATGGAGAACCAGTGTGGTGTAGCAGTTTGAGCGTTGGACTGGGACACTGGGAGACCAGGGTTCAAATCCCTGCTCAGTCATGGAATCCTACTGGGAGACCTTGGGCAAGTCACACTCTCTCAGCCTCAGAGGAAGACAAATCTGAACATACCTTGCCAAGAAAACCCTGTGATAGGGTTGCCCTAAGTCAGAAACTATGCAATCCCAAACTATTGTTGTTACTGTTGAAGTGTGGAAAGTTGCTTGCTTGGATTACAACTCCCAGGGTAGCCTAACTCAGCTTGACCACACTCTGATGTTGCTTGGCCACACCTGTCCTGGTTTTCATCTGTGGAATGCTGGAGGGTGTGTTCTCAGGTGCTTTGCTCTTCAGCTGGACTCTGATCTCAGAAGGGAGAGGATTTATTGAAAAGAAGACCAAGGGGTTTCTGATTTATAGCAACCCTAAAGCAAACCTATCATGGGGTTTTCTGAAGCTGAGAGAGTGTAACTTGCCCAAGGTCACTCAGTGGGTTTTCATGGCCAAGTGGTGATTCGAACCCTGGTCTTCAGAGTCATAGTCCAACACTCAAACCACTACACCATGCTGGCTCCTTAGATAAGTGTTTGCTATGTGTTATCTACTCACTCTGATTCATCTAAGATCAGCACAACTTGGAAATGTGTGTTGTCGTTGGACAACAACTCCCCAAATTCTCCAGCTGAAAAAGTCTGGGGCTGGGGCAGGCCTACACAAATAGATGGCTGTCTTGTTTCATTTGAGTGCCAGTAATAGAAAGAATGCTAAGGCCAAATCCACACTACACAAATAATTCAGTTTGAAACTGGATTATTTGCCATGGCTCCTTCCTATGGAATCTTGAGATCTGTAGTTTTACAAGTTCTTTAGCTCTCTCTGCCAAAGGGTGCTGGGGCCTCACCAAACTACAAATCCCAGGATTCCATAGGAAGGGGCCATGACAAATAATTCAGTTTCAAACTGGATTGTGTAGTGTGGATTTGGCCTACTCTACATGTGGTCAGAAACATTCCCATACACTGTATGTTTGTATATCCCTTGACCTGTATGCCCTTTAAATATTCAACACTTAATGACTCACAACGGCATATGATAACAGTTGCCCTAAATCGTGGGTGCTGTGAGCCTGAAATGCCCTTCACAATTGCCCAGTCTCTCAGAGATGATGCTCAGGGTCTGTATGAACTGGTGAACTGACCGAACCAAAAATTCTGTGATCACCAAGCCTTTGACCCTCTTGCCTGCAATTGTGTTGAAAAACAAAAGGGTTAATTCCTGGTTTGTTTTTTTTAGGCAAGGCTTTTGTTGTCTAAATATGTGAGAGCTGTTGTTACTTAAGCATTAAAGAGTATCCTGATTCTCCTCCTGGGAGAACAGCCTAGGCATGTCTGCACCAGCCTGGGTCTAGTTTTGAAAAGAGTACTGTAATCAGACTCTGAGAGCCAGCCAGCATGGTGGGTTTGAGTGCTGGGCTAGGGCATTGGGAGACCAGGGTTCAAATCCCCTCTTAGCCATGGAAACCCACTGGGTGATCTTGGGCAAGTCACATTCTCTCAGCCACAGAGGAAGGCAAAGGCAAACCGCCTCTGAACAAATCTTGCCAAGACAACTCTGTGATAGGGTCGCCATAAGTCTGAAATGACTTAAAGGCACACAACAACAATCAGACTCTAAGGTGCAGTCAAAGTAGAAGAGGAAGCATATTCAGACAAAACCAACTTCTTTTCCCAGCACATTAATGTAACCAGGTCTCTTAAACTAAGATATGTTGAAACATCTCTCACTGGTGTGCATCCAGCTTCTGCAAAAGTTTTTGCAGTGACTGTGCTACAGTCTTGGAGCTGAAGTCCACAAGACTAAACTTTCTGAGCTATGGTCTTCTATGTGATTCTCATTAAACTCCCTTGGAAGATCTGCTGAGTTGCTTTGAGGGAGAATGCATATTTCTATTTAATTTGCTTTTAACTCTCTCTAAAAGAGCCATTTATCTGGTCTTCTTTGGTGAGTCATTGTTGTCTCTAGGCGATTAGGCAGTGAGGAAAGTTGTCAGTTTCCTCCCACACTTGTCCAGCCCCCAACCCAAGTGACTCCCAGAAGCATAGGTAGGCAGATGAACTTGTACATTTTTCTTGAGCGTTTTCTTAACCGCACCATTTTGTGTGCGCTTAATATAAAAGATATCTAATATGAAGGAAAGATGAACTCTCGTTTGTTTGTTTGTTTGTTTGTTTGTTTTGGTGGAGATGGAACCTTCTTTTTCAAATCCTGGGGCTCTGTCTCCCTTTCACATCAGATTTTGTTAAATGTCTCCAGTTTCTTCTACTTCGTGTGCAGGGCATTTACTTTTGACATTTGAGACGGATGATGTGACTCACTGGAAAAGATTATAATATTCAGTACAGTTCAGGAAAAGAAAAAGAGTGCATTGCAGGTGGTTTGATTCAGTCCAGCAAGGCACGGGTGCCCTGAGTATGCAAAGCCCGAGAAAGGTTGTTGATGACAGAGGCTCTTGGAAGTCATCATAAGTTGAAGTTGACTTGATGGCAAATAACAAAAACCTTTAAACATGTACAGACTGCATTTCATTCACTATTGAGTAACCCCAAATAACATACTGGGATTATGGCTAGGTTGATAAAAATGTTTAAGTAGGGCAGAGTTCCAGGAAGCTTTTTTTTCCTTTTAAAAGAAGTCTGCAGATTTGAAATAGTAGTTAAACTGCAGTTAACACAATTAGCTAACACACATTGGAAACTGCTTAATGCAGTGTAGATGTGTAAATTTCTATTGCTTAAAACAATTTGTAAAGCCGCTCTGATAGCCTTGTGGCTGAAGAGTGGGGTATAAATAAATAAATAATAAAAAATAAAAAGGTTTGTTTGAAAATTCTAGTTTAACCTCAAAACAATTTGTCTGAAAATAAATTTAAAAAACAGAACTGCCCAGTCCTGCTGGATTAGTTTGGAGCTGGCTAGTGGGTAACTAAGGTTCTTACCTTATTACACTTCGAAGTAAAATGGCAGTGCAGCAGGAAGGTTCAGTCTTCCATACTGCTTTACCACATGACTTCATTCTTCTGGTGTTCTACAGTTCCCGTACCTTAGGAGACCGAAGTAAAACCACATCTTTTTGCTAATGGGTTTTTCCAGTTAGCAAAAAGATGTAGTTTTACCTCATGGGACTACACGGGACTGGAAGAATGACGACATCGTACAGTAAGTCAGCACAGAAGATGGAACCTTCCTGCTGCACTGCCGTTTTACTTTGGGGTGTGGTAAGCTCCTATAAGATTTACTGTAATTTGGGGGAACTAATTTGCATGGAATGCTTGGTGCTGGAGCAGCTCTTGTTTCAGGGCACTGGTTGAGCAGGTTAGGCACTGCATTTGATTGCTTCAGGTAAAGACTTTCCCCTACAGCTTGGAAAAATCTGAGCATCCTTAATTACGTGCCTGGAAAATTTAAATTCTGCAAGTGGAATGAACAGCAGAGATCAAGCGCAGCTGCATAAACTCTCACCTTCATCTCCATCTGAGCAACTCTGAGCCTTGAGTTACATGTTGTTGTTGTGTGCCTTTAAGTAATTTCCAACTTACGGCAGCCTTAAGGCAAACCTATCACAGGGTTTTCTCAGCAAGATTTGTTCAGA
This sequence comes from Gambelia wislizenii, assembly GCA_030847615.1. NCBI lineage: Eukaryota > Metazoa > Chordata > Lepidosauria > Squamata > Crotaphytidae > Gambelia > Gambelia wislizenii. Next base: position 492,126,592 of record JAUMIR010000001.1, on the reverse strand, counting down.
GGGGCATTGCCTTTGCCTCCTCCTGAGGCTGAGAGAGTGTGACTTGTCCAAGATCACTCAGTGGGTTTCCATGGCAGAGTGGAGATTCAGCCCCTGGTCTCCAGAGCCAGAGCCCAGCACTTAGATCATTACACTCTCCTCTTGAGTTACATACCACCCAATATTTCAAAGATGAAAATGGGAACATGTGTGGCCAAGCAACATCAGAGTGTGGTCAAAATGGCAGAAATTGGTAATGAGGAAGAACAGACAAGCCAGGTTTTTCCTGAGTCTACTGGGAAGGGCAAGATGCCACCCCTCCTCTTTTCTCCTCTCCTCCCTTGTAGCAAGTTAGTTAGCTCCTCTCTCCCTCCCCAAGTAAAGACTGCTATATCTTTCAGTTGCTATACTAAGAGTTAGACTGACTGTGCTTACCTCTAAGCTGGCTGCAAGGCAACTTTTGGGTAGTGGCTGGAGGTGACTCACCAGAGATAAACACAAATTGACACACCTGCAATTTAGGTCCTGAAGGCCCCTATTCTTATCCTTGCTATTCATGATGAAAGTGTCTCCAAGACAGCCAGGGTTAACTGACAGTTGCACTGACTGATGAAAGAAGCAGAAGCATATGAGTTGCAGAAATTAAGTATATCTATTTTACAGAGTGTCAGTTTTTAGCCTGTTCAGCTCACCTGTTCTTCCAACAGCAGGACTTGTGAGACTGGTGTACAGCACCTCTTCTTAAGGAAGTTGCATGGATGCTGTGTTTGCATAGAAACCCTTAGTATGGATGCTGTTTCCAGCACCCTGGAGTTGCTTGTTAGTTCCAGCAGTAGTCCTTCAGACTTGTGGTGTAACTGCTCTGAACAATTATCACATAATCATAGAATTATTAAGTCACAGAATTATTAGAACTCACTTCCTTGAACAACAGCAGTAGAGTTTTCTGGCACAGGATTCTAAATATCTTATGAAACTACAAATCCCAGGATCCCATAGGATAGAGCCAAGGCAGTTAAAGTGGCATCAAAGTGCTAGAATGGTGTGCTGTGGATATGTCCCTGTTGTTTCAATCCAGGCATTATTCACAAGTGGAAAAAAAACCCTGATGTTAATTTTGACAGAATGAGAGCGAAAACTACGGTAGTTTCTTATTAGAATCCTATTTATAACTCTTCTCCCAGATTTCCTTAGAGGACAGAGAATCCAAACCAGAGAATTGGAAGGGACTCCAAGGACCATTTAATTCAACTCTCTGCTAGTCCAAGAATGGACTTCTAAAGCACCCCAAGAGGAGGGCATATAACCCTTGTTTTAAAACTTCCAACAAAAAAAAGTCCACCCTCTTCTAAGGCAATTTATTCCCGTACTGCCCAGCTCTTACTACATGCACTCCAACATTTCACAGAAGAAAATCAGGACACATGTGGCCAACCCACATCAGAGTAGTGTTGAGATAGCAAAAGTTATTAATAAGAAAGAACGCACAAGCTAGGAGAGACTTCAGCAGCTTGCTTTTGCCTGAGTCTACTGGGAAGGGCAAGATCTCACCCACCCCCTCTCCTCTCTCCACTGCTGGCTTATTTGAGCAGAAAGTACTTTTCCAGTTTGAACCCAGTTTGCAGCAATTGAAGAAAGCTGAGGACAAAGTAGAGAAGGAGAGAGAAACTAGGACATTTTAAAAGCATCTGAAAATGCAGATGATGCAGGATTGCTTGTCCCTGCCAAAGTGGGAGAGTTGGAAGGTGTATTACTGTCAGGAAGTCCTTCTTAATATTTAGCCAGAACCTCCTTACTTGTAACTTGAATGCACTGGGATCTTTGGATCCCAGAAATGATATTGTCCAATTGCTTGGAGCCACTGCAGAAATCCAGCTAAAACATCCGTGAGATATACTTACTCGAAGATGGGGGCAGTGCCTAAGATATATGACAGATCTGCTGGGGTTGCTGAATCCCTATTTGACTCCAACGTGTTTAAAAATGTCAAATGAAGAAGAGTCTACCACTGCCAGACAGCTCTCAGGAAGTTTTCCCCAGTGTTTAGTTGGCAATTCCTTTCTGATTATTTCACCCTGAAGTTCAGGCTAGCTTCCGAACCTATCTGTTCATTTGCTGATCACATCACTCTTCAATTGAGACGTTGGCTTGGCTGAAAGAGGACCAGTTAATTCCACCAGAATGCCAGACTATAAAAACCCTCTAGTTTTAAACTGTAGCAATCAAAATCTAAAATGTACGGCAACAATACAGTCGCCAGATTTTAAAACCAGCAAAGAGACTGAATGGTTGTCAGTAACAATAAAAATTAGTTCAGGAGACATACTGTAACGGCTGGACAAAATAAAAAGAGATTTGCTTGGTGCCACCCACAAGGTCCCACATGGGAAAGCATTTTACCAAAAGGATACATGTGGCCCTTCCATTGATCCCAAACTTTCCTTTCAGGCCCTGGGGAGAGGCTCTGAGAGAAGGGTTTCTGATAGTGGGCCATACATTTAGAAAGGTTTGGCTGGGAGAAGGCATTCATTCATGTACAAAGCACAAAGAAGTAATTCCACAAGGCTGTAACATTTTAAGAATGCATAAGCCCTGTTGGATCAGACCAGGGTTGCCAGATCTCAGGGCATAGACCTTCGTCTCCTCTGGTCTTCAGGAGGGAGGGGAGGAATCTCAAGGCAAGACCATTGCCTTGAAAAGTAAGCACAGAGAGAGTATACATACAACTTAAACACCATACAGTCTCAACCTAGAGGACAATACATTGTCCGCTCAAGAATGTTACTGATGGAGGGCTTTAAACTGGCACCTTGGCTACAAGCTCACTTTTATTTTAAGCAATTAAGGATGGCTGAAACCAAAACACTTTGCTTATTATTTGAACCATTATGTTCTGTTTGTTAACAACGATACACACACACACAAATATATATATATATACACTCTCTCTCTCTCTCTCTCTCTCTCTCTATATATATATATATATATATATATAGTGTTTATCTGCATCTTACTGGGATCCATTGTGTAAGAACTGCTGTTCATCTGCATTTATATCATATGTGTATGCACATACACACAAACACATACACTTCCTTATTTAGTGTTTGAAGGCCATACTCTGTGCAACTGTGATCAATGTTTATCATGTCATGCTTAATGACATCACCAGAGGCTGCCTCTTGTGACACCACCAGGGCCCGTCTGCTGTGACATCTCAAGGGTTTCCCCATAGATCTCAGGTTTTGGCCCTGAAATCTCAGAGCCTGGGATAGTCTTGACTTGGCACCCCTAAATCAGATGAAAGGACTAGCTAATCCAACATTCATTCTGTTGTTATTTATTAGAAAGAAAGAACAAGGAGGGGTTAGGGCCACTGTGGGAAGAAGATGGTGAAATGCTAACGGGACAGAGAAAAGGCAAAGCTGCTCAATACCTTATTTGCCTCGGTCTTCTTCCAAAAGGAGAACAGTGCTCAACCTGGAGAAAATGCAGCAGATGATGCAGTAGGGGAAGTGCAGCATAGAATAGGTAAAGAGGTTGTTCAGGAATACCTGGCCAGTATAAATGAAATCAGCTCTCCGGGGCCAGATGGACTACATCCAAGGGTACTAAAAGAACTGGCGGAAGTAATCTCAGAACCACGGGCAATAATCTTTGAGAAATCCTGGAGCACAGGAGAGGTCCCAGCAGACTGGAGGAGGGCAAATGTTGTCCCCATCTTTAAAAAGAGAGGAAAAGAAAACCCAAATAATTATTGCCCAGTCAGCCTGACATCAATACTTGGAAAGATTTTAGAGCAGATCATTAAACAGACAGTCTGTAAGCACTTAGAAAGGAAAGCCATGATCACTAAAAGTCAACATGGATTTTCCAAAAACAAGTCACGCCAGACTAATCTTATCTCTTTTTTTTAAATAGAGTTACATACTTGGCATATGAAGGGAATGCTGTGGATGTAGTGTATCTTGATTTCAGTAAGGCTTTTGACAAAGTCCCCCATGATATCCATGCAAAAAAGTTAATAACCAGGGGCTAGACAATGCAACGGTTAGGTGGATTTGTAACTGATTGACTGACCGAACCCAAAGGGTAGTCACCAGTGGCTCCTCTTCATCCTGGAGAGAAGTGGCTAACAGGTACCACAGGGTTCTGTCCTGGGCCCAGTGCTATTCAACATCTTTATCAATGACTTGGATGATGGAATAGAGGGCATTCTTACCAAGTTTGCAGATGACACCAAATTAGGAGGAGTAGCTAATACCCCATAGGACAGGATCAGAATCCAAAATGACCATAACAGATTAGAAAGCTGGGCCAAAACTATCAAAATGAATTTCAGCAGGGAGAAATGTAGGAGGTCTGGAAGCAATGCCCTGTGAGGAGTGGCTTAGGGAACTGGTTTACCTTGGGAAGAGAAGGTTAACGGGGGCATGACAGCCATGTTTAAATATTTGAAGGGCTGTCATACTGAGGATGGAGCAAGCTTGTTTTCTGCTGCTCCAGAGACCAGGACACGGAGCAATGGACTCAAACTGCAGGGGAAAAGATTCCATCTAAACATTAGGAAGAACTGTCTGATAGTAAATGCAGTTTGACAGTGGAATGTGCTGCCTTGGAGTGTGGTGAAGTCTCCTTCTTTGGAGGTTTTTAAACAGAGGCTGGATGGCCATCTGTCAGGAGTGCTTTGATTGGGTATTCCTGCATGGAAGGGGGTTGGTCTAGATGGTCTTTGTGGTCTCTTCCAACTCTATGATTCTATGAACTTTATTTATTAACTTTATGCCCCATCTTTTCCCCAAAACCAGAACTCAAAGCAGCTTACAAATGTAAATGAATACAGTATAGTTAAAACATATAATGGAAATCAACATTAAAATGGAATTAAACTGTCAGTAATATTTAAAACAACTTAAAACATGCCATTAAATATAAGAGGTAGTTTAAAAAACAATACAGTTAAAACCATACATTGCTCTCTTGCAAGCCTTAATTTGAAAACATTCTGCTCTCAAAAGCCTGTCGGAATGATGATGATGAGGAGGAGGAGGAGGAGGATGGAGATGGAAGGATAGCCAAAAGAGGGCCGTTCCAGCCTCCAGAGGAAATGATTTTCAGAGCCTTGGGGGCAGCCACCAAGGAGGCCCTATCTTGTGTTCTCAGCTACAGAACCTGGGGAAATGGTGAGACTGAGGGAAGGATCCTGCCTGAGAATCTCAGGGCCCTGGGAAGGATTGTAGGGTGGAAAGACAGCCTGTCAGATAGCCTGGGCCTAAGCCATATCGGGCCTTATAGATTATAACTAGCACTTTGAATTGTGTCTGGAAACAGTCTGGTATCTGTAAGCAAGGGGATCTTGTAGCACCTTTGAGACTGAGAGAAAAATGTTGAAGCATGAGCGTTTGTAGACATGGTCTACTTCCTTAGATACAGCCACTCCCAGAAGCCCCCTGCCAGCTATGTTCTCTACACCCCTTCCCCATTAAAAAAACAAACAAAAAAACAACCTCTGCCATCACCAAATCCTCTGTAAATAAAACTGTCTGAGAGAAAGCCTTCCCTGTGGCTCTTAAAGCACACATTGGTTTATATGAGGAGATATAGGGGGAATCCACACTAGAGAAATAATCCAGGTTGAAACTGGATTATTTGCATGGCTCTTTCCTATGGAATCCTGGGATTTGTAGTTTTACAAGGCCTTTAGCCTTCTCTGCCAAAAAGTGCTGACCAAACTACAAACCCCAGGATTCCATAGGAAGGAGCCATGCAAATAATACCGTTTCAACCTGGATTATTTCTCTAGTGTGGATGCCCCCACAGTCTTTCAGATATCCCTCTGAAAACCGCCCCCACCCATGAATGGCTGCAGCAATGCATCACCAGCTGCTGCGGCCTACAAAAGATAACATGTGGCACGTTATGCTCTGCATGCACGATGCAAAATTTTGGCCAATATATTATTAAGATTGCTATTCGTTTTTGAAAAAATCAAAGTCTATACAATTTTATATATATAATTTAAAGTGGTAAACAGAGATATTTAACCATAGCAACAGCATATATTGCATGGCAAATAAACTTTCTGATGATTTACAGAGAAGGGCAGGCTGCGTAGTTGGAACCCACCCACCCACTCCTGAGCCAAGTCCACGGGTGTGTCAAAGGATGACTTGGATTTGCACAGTGCTTTTGATTTAACCTGTAGACAATCACTGTGTGTGTTTCCCCAAAGACGGTGACGCTATGGCGATTACTTAAAAATATCCCTTGGAATAGGAGGGGGGCCTGTTTGTGTCTTAAGCTTCCTGTACACAGCTTGGGCGTTTTCAGTTGGGGCAAGCTGCTCTCAAATCTGTGCAGTGTGTTGATCCCTTTCAACAAACCAGCTCTGTTTGTGTTGAGAAACCTGAAATATGTTCTTGGGCAATCTCCTGAGTTTATTCCAAGATGAGTCAACACCATGTGCATTAAAATGCAGAAGGAAATAAATTGGCAGAACGTTGGGAGTGCTGCCTGCAAATGTTGCTGCAGTTAGGTTGCATTTCTTTAGAAACTGGTTTTAATTTGGTTCTTTCAGGACCACCTTGCATCCTTCTCTAGCCCACCATGAGCTTGTCTTTCCTCCACCTTTCCTCCACCCACCACTTCCCAAACCACATTTCACATTGAAATGAAATCTGCATTCATGATCTCTACAGTGTCTGGCCATGTTTGGTGTTCTCAAGCAGGAATGGGGAATGTGTGGTCCTCCAGATGTTATTGAACCACAGTCCCCATGATTCCTCCTCAGTCTTCACTTCTAACACTACTAGAAACCAAGCCCTGTTAGGAACTGTTGAAGGAGTTTGTATGTTTTTAGCCTGGAGAAAAGAAGACTAAGGGCTTGACTACACGGGTGTGTGTGTGTAAAAATCTGATTGAAAATTGGACTTCTTTGGCCCTGAGCTGTGCGGGAGCTGCCCCACATTATAATCAGACCACTCTGGTCTGGATTTAAGCACCACACCTACCTGGCCAAAAAGTCTGAATCTCCCCACCAGATTTTTAGCCCCTGCTGTAGATCTACTGCCACTGCCTGGCCAGGCACATCTTCCCGAAGAGCTTCATACATACTTTTCAATAAGGCAGACTCTGCTCAGCATAGTTGCTCCCTCTGACCTCATAACAAGCGGATGTACTCCGGGAAGGCAGACCCCCAGTGTACGGCCGATTGTTCTGAGGGTCAGAGGCTCCGCCTGGCACAGAGCAACAGGCACTGCCATTTTCCCCCTCCTCTGCGCCACCGCCGCTGGCTCTGCCTTCCCATTGCATAGTGAATAAGTGAGGAGGGGGGAAAATGCACTGGGAAAGCAGAGCCAGCGGCATTGGCGTGGAGGAGGGGGGAAAATGGTGCCTGTCAGACAGCGCTTGTCCTGCCTCCTCACCCACAGAATCCAATGCGGATCCTTTGGCCACACTATAGTTTTCTCTGAAGTTTCCAGCAAATTCCAGAGGAAACTGCAATTCTTCCAAAACTGGGTTTTAGGTGGTATACCCAAGTCTGGTTCGAATAGGGCTGTAAGTCATGTTTCACTGTCGTGCCAGATTCGGAGATAATGCTGCATGTCGGGTGGCGTTGTCAGGCTAGATTCAAGGAGGATTCGGATTTTAATGCTAGTATAGGCAAGGCCTACGAGGCAATATGAAACATTTGAAGGGTTATCATTTGGAAAATGGAACAATATTGGTTCCTGCTCCCCCAGTGGGCAGGACCGAAGCAAATGGATTCAAATTACAAGAAAAGAGATATTGGCTAAATGTTATGTTATGGAAAACTCCCTGATGGTAAGAGCTGTTTGACAGTAGAACAGGCTGCCTTGGAGGGTGTTAGTCTTCCAAGCAGAAGTCAGATAGCCACCTCATACCCTCCAACATTGCACAGATGAAAAGAGGGACACAAGTGATCAAATAATGTCAGAGGGCGGTCAAGATGGCAAAAGTTATTCATGAGGAAAAACACACAAGCTAGGAGAGGCTGCAGCAGTTTGCTTTTGCCTTGGACTACAGGGAAGGTCAAGATTCTGCCCTTCCTCTCTTCTCCCGCCTCTGAGTTAATTGAGAAGAGAGGAAGGGCAGAATTTTGACCTTCCCTTTTGCACTTGGAACTTAGTTTGCAGCAACTGAAGTAAGCTGAGGGCAAAGGGGGGAAATGGGAGGCCGAGCAGAAAACTGGGACGTTTTAAAAGCAGCTGGAAAAGTGGGGTGACAGAGGATTAATCGGCACTTTTTCAGCCAAATCAGGACAGTTGGAGGGAATGCTGCTTTGGTAGAGGTCCTTTTACTGTGGATTCCTGGACCAGCAGAGGGTTGGACTGGATATCTATGGGGTTCCCTTCTAACAGTTCTCTAATGGGAGTTGAGGCCAAAAGCATCTGGAGGCCAGATGTTCCCCTGCTGTGTTCTAAAGCAAACAAGACACAGCTGAACTTTCAGCCTCACCCACCATTCCCTGCCACCCTCAAAGTGAGATCAGAGAGTGGAAAAGTTATTTTTCTTCCATATAATTTTAGACTATAACTTCCAGAATTCCCCAGCCAACTTTTTTTGGTAGCTGTAGCTTTTCTGATCTCAGGATAAGATTAAAGACAAGGGGGGAGAAAACACCTGTCAGAATATGTATGGAGATGGAGAGCTTGTATATTGCTTGATATGACATTATCATATTCATGTCTTCTCTTGCTCCCAGCAGGTGGGGCAGCATATGTGTGTGAGGAATGTTTTACTTTATTCTCACAACAACCCTGCAGGGTAGTTTAGACTCACCGTGGGTTTCATATCATGTTCTTCTGGATGAGATCCATTAAATCACACAGGCTAGGTAGCTTGTTTGGTTTGAAGTCCTACTGAGACCTATGTGGGGCTGATGACATTTAAAAAAAATACTCTTCTGTATTAATCTGTTCCATTTTCCTTTATCTCCCCCAGGAAAAATGTCTGACGGATTTTCGGTAAGTGTTTGTTTCTTCGGTGGTATTACTTACAGCGATCAGATTGGCACTCTCTTTTCCGCAGGCAGATGAAAACTTTTTTTGCTTCAGCATACCTTTGAGGATTGACTGCTCACTGAGAAAAGACCTTTAACAGACCTGAGAGAAGGTTAAGAGGGGACATGATAGCCATGTTTAAATATTTGAAGGGATGTCATACTGAGGATGGAGCAAGCTTGTTTTCTGAAGCTCCAGAGACTGGGACACTGAGCAGTGGGTTCAAACTACAGGAAAAGAGATTCCACATAAACATTAGGAAGAACTTCCTGACAGTAAGAGCTGTTTGGCAGTAGAATGCACTGCCTGGGAGCGTGGTGGGGTCTCCTTCCTTGGAGGTCTTTAAACAGAAGTTGGATGTCCATCTGTCCGGAATGCTTTTATTGGGTATTCCTGCACGGCAGAATGGGGTTGGACTGGATGGCCCTCGTGGTCTCCTCCACCTCTATGATTCTATGATTCTATAACTCTGCTTATCTTCTAAGATCAGATGTGATCTGGTGCCTTTATGGTGTCCAGGCCACCTTTAATTCTATTGATAGTTCAGTTATGTTTTAACTTTTGCATGATTAGCTGTACCTGTTTTAACTTTTGCAAGTCACATTGAATCCGAAAAAGTCACCTTGACTCAGAAATATTATTATTATCGATGGCCAGAATTAATTATTGCAGTTATGAATGTGTAACCTAAAGTTATGCATTCATGACTGGGTTGTATTCTCAATCCTTACATATCCAATTGTGTAAGGAATATGTAGAGATCATAAAAATCCCTCAATCCTGACTTACCCATCAACAACCATTGTGAGCGATGGGGGTCTATTCCCCTGTCGATCAGGATGCAATTGACTGATGTTTCTTCCCACCTCCTATGAACTATCTCTGGTGTGAGGGGGAATTGTGACTTCTCACTGTCGCATCAGAGATTAGTTACAGGAGGAGAGGTGGAAACATCAGCCTGCTACTTGCCGATTGATAGGAGAACAGATCTCTGTTGTTCGCAGCAGCTGCTGCCTAGTTAAGTCAGGTTTGGGTGGATTGGGCTGCGGGGCACTACTTAGCTACAGCTGCTGATACACTGCAGAAATAATTCAGTCCGACACCGCTTTGCCTGCTATGGCTCAATGCTATGGAATTCTGGGGTTTGTAGTTTTGTGAGATATTTAGCTTTTTCTGTAAAGAGCTCTGGTGCCACAACAAACTACAAATCCCATGGAGCCGTGATAGTTAAAGAGGTGTCAAACTGCATTATTTCTGCAGTGTGTCAGTAGTCTACATAACTAGGGTACTTGGGTAACTAAGTAGGCAATCTAGAATTGCAGCCAACAGATACAATTTCTTGTTGTTGATTTACCAGTACAGTCCAACGCTGCACCCCAGTACACATTTTAGCTTGCAAATGTTCTTAGTTTGCAAATGTTTTCACTTGCAAATGCATGCAACTGACTGATGTGGTTTTGCTTCTCCCACAGCTGTCCGATGCCCTATCAGGGTCCAACAACCCTAATCCCAACCCCAACCCCAACGCACAGCCGTCCCCTTGGGGAAATCCCCCAGGTGGATATCCTGGGGGATTTCCTGGGCCATATCCTGGAGCACCGGGCATGTATCCAGGGGCACCGGCTGCATTCCCAGGGGCACCAGGTGCATACCCCGGAGCCCCATCAGCACCTGGCACTTACCCTGGAGGCCCCCCAGCACCAGGTGGATATCCCAGTGCACCAGGAGTTGTCCCACCTGGTGCATCAGGAATGTATCCTGCCCCCGGGCAGCCACCAAGTGGTGGTGGAGCACAGCCAAGTGCCCCACAGACTGGACCGGGATTTGGAGCTTCTACTCCATCTGGAGGTTCTTCTGGTCCATTGGTAAGAAGTGTGTATGGGTCTCTCTCTCTCTCTGTGTGTGTGTGTGGTGGTGGTGGTGGTCCTGTTTAATAATTCTGGCTTCTTGATTGGGAAATTTAGAATTCTGTATTTTTTTAAAAAAATCTTTATTTATTCAAACACATAACAATACATTTCAACAAACTAGACACAACCTCTCTCTCTGGCTTTTCTTTGCAAACGAAGATTCAGGAAGGATTCATCCCACGCTTTCTGCAAGTGCGCTGATGACTAAAAAGGCCACAACCTACACATACATTAAAAAGACACAAAAGACAACACACACAAATATAACACAATAAAAAACATTACCACATCCTAATTTTTAAAAATCAGTATACGCTATATCTAAACTAAAACACATAAATACTTCCTCGTAGCTACTCTTCTAATCAGAATATTATCATATGTTCCTTTCTAGCTTCTGAAGCACTGGAACCTGTGTGAAGATAGGTTCTTTCTTTTTGTTGTTGTTCTTTAGAATTCTGTATTTTAAAGACAGAGTAGCAAATCCTTTGTTCAAAGCACAAAACCACCCGCTGGAGTAAACTACGCAGGCCTGGTAGACTTGGAGGTATCTTCCCATAGATACACAAGCTGGCATCCTGTTAGTGACTTACACAGGTACACCATCCCATACACATGTGGTTCTGCTTTTCCTGCTGTATTCACTTGAAGGCTGTAGAAGCAGAGTTCAACATGAGGTGCCATTGTGCATGTGGTGTCATTGTACATTGCATAAGCAGATGTGCATTGCACATTGCAACTGTGCTTTTCACATTTGTTGGTACAGTCAATTGTGTAGTGTTGCCATTCACGAATGCATAGTCATAACGGAACACCATGTGTAAAATTACGTTCTCACTCCTTGAGGTTGGATCTCAGCCATTGGTTTCCTGACATGAGCTGGCAGTTGAAAATGCCATTCAGTTATGTATAAGCTAAGCCAAACATGTCCTGCTTCGGGTGGATCTATCTGACAGCATCTATCTAACACATGTGAAGGAAGAATGGCCAAGATCCTATATTTTCCAGCTTAGTGTAAGAGTTCTGCAGGCAGTATTCCACTACAGCGACCCATTCACCATCCTCAAGATTCACAGTTTTGCTGTGATAGCCCCCTTGAAAGGCTGTTCTGTGGCTGGTGGAGCACACAGGAGATCGGAGCAGCATCTGGCTGTATGCGCCATAGCCAGATACAGACTGGCGACATCATCAGTGCCCAGTTCAGGGCACCACAATTCAGAAAGGATATTGAGAAGCTCAAACGTGTCCAGAGGAGGGCGGATAGGATGGCGGGAGGTCTGGAGGCCATGCCCTATGAGGAGCAGCTTAGAGAGCTGGGCATGTTTAGTCTGGAGAAGAGAAGGTTGAGAGGTGACATGATAGCCATGTTTAAATATTTGAAGGGATGTCATATTGAGGATGGAGCAAGCTTACTTTCTGCTGCTCCAGAGACTGGGACATGGAGCAATGGATTACAGGAAAAGAGATTCCACCTAAACATTAGGAAGAATTTCCTGACAGTAAGAGCTGTTGGACAGTGGAATGTGTTGCCTCAGAGTGTGGTGGAGTCTCCTTCTTCAGAGGTTTTTAAACAGAAGCTGGATGGGCATCTGTCAGGAATGATTGATTGTGTCTTCCTGCATGGCAGAGGGTTGGACTAGATGGCCCTTGTGGTCTCTTCCAACTCTATGATTCTATGATTCCACCAAGATCCACCAGGGTCCTTCAGAAGTCTTGGTGGATGCTGTCATCAGTCTGCTTCTGGCTATTACTGGGTCATGGTCAGGTGCTTATCTGATCCCCTGCCGTCTCCATCTGCCATGGAATGGCTACTCCGAGGGGCTATTGCAGCAAAACTGTGAATCCCAGGAGGGGGCTTTGGTTGTTGCAGAGGGGAGAAGAGAATACCAGCCTCTGCAACAAACCAAAAATGGCATACAGAGGCATAAGGTGGACTTACGCTTGCATATATCACTAACTGGATGCCAGCCACTGTGTGAAGTAGGTGTAAACTGGCTACAAACCAGTGTGAAAGATATACGGATACAAAGACATAGCTGTGTTAGTCTGGAATATCAGTATGCAAAGGATCTTGCATAACCTTTGAGACTAACTGAGAGAAAGAAGTTGTAGCATACACTTTTGTAGTCTTAGTCTACTTCCTCAGATGCATGTAGTGAACTAGTGCCTTGGAACAGTCCTTATAAGCAGGCTGTATGAATAGCCGCAGAAATGCTTGTGGGTATGGTGATGAGATGACAAGTTTAGTTTTAATGATGGTCGTTGAGGGACAAAGACAGAAGGAAAGATGCTGCCTAAGGCCAGGTGGGTGGATGACCATATGAATGGTGGATGGAGCCAAGGGAACTCTTGGCCAGTTTATCACATTTCCTTTCTAGTTCCCAACCAGCATCACACTACATTCCAAAACTGCCTCCACCATTCATATGGTCATCCACCTACCGTGGCCTTAGCCAACATCTTTCCTCCTGCCTTTGTCCCTCAACAACCATTGTTAAAACTGAACTTGTCACCTCATCACCATACCCACACGTTTTTCATTTCTATGGCTATCCAAACAGCTGGCTTAAAAGTCTGTTCCTAGGCACCCGTTCACTCCATGCATCTGAGGAAGTAGCCTAAGTCTACAAAAGCTTATGCTACAACCTCTTTCTCTCAGTCTCAAAGGTGCAATAAGCCCCCTTTGCATGTCAGGATGCATCAGAGACATCGTGGCAGTTAGAGGGAAAACTCACACAGGGTCTAGTGACAGCAGGGCAAAAAATGCTTTGGGAAGGGAGGAATGGATGGGTAAGAGAGGTTGTGTTACACTGGCAGCGCCTCCTTGGCATGGGGGCTTTGCTGCTTCAGGATATGAAGCAGGCGAAATGACCATGCACAAGTTCCAGGCTCGAAAAGGAAGGCTATTTTATTAATGACAGCAGATTAAAAAAAAAACAGAACAGGCATACTCTCATCAATCAAACAGACATAGAAAGCAAGAAGATACAAATACGCACCGGCTATGCAGAGGTGCAAGTTGCTGTGAAGCGAAGCCCTTTGTCTTGCCCTCACCTTATATGTGTTCCTCTTACTGAATCTTTGCAAATATGGTGGGTAGAAAAGAAAACTTTCTCAAGCCAATTAACAAGAGGAAATTTTATCATGCCAATTATCTTACCAGGTGCTAGGATGTATCTGCCAGGATGTATCCAGACATCTTTATCTCCTTGGCTATAGGATGAGGTTCTCATTCCCTCCCTCCAGCTCCAGCTGTGTTGAGAAACCTCTCCTTGACCCATTCCATGAAAGGGAAACAGGGCCTCCTGTGTCAAATGCAGCCTGAACCAATCTTCTGCTAGGCCATGAACACAGGGCCTAACAGGTTGGAGGCCAAAAATAATTAAAGTATTGAGAATTAAATTCAAGCAAATTGGACAAGTCATTTGGGACTGGCTCTGAGTTTTGTTCCTTTTATTTTTTGATGTCATATGAATCCATCTGTGCTTTTTTTCCAGAAAGTTCCTTGTGATGTACCCCTTCCGTCAGGACTGGTGCCTCGCTTGTTAATAACAATCGTTGGAACAGTGAATTCAAGACCAAACAAGTAAAGGCTGGAGCTGGGGATGTTGGGGGTGGACTTGATCCAAAATTGTCTTCGTTGGTTACAAGGAATGTTTTAAATTTATATCTTTATTTATTCATTCATTCATTTAATAAATTGAGAAATAGCTCACTCTTCCTTATAACTGTTTGGGGCAGTTAACAATCTGAACATAAACACAGGTAGGCTTGGAGCATGTCAGTTAGACCTGATTGGGGTTCACCCATTGAATCAATTGCTGAATTATTGAGCATAGGTAAATCCCATGTTTCAGTGGGTCTAGTGTACTAGGGACTGCTTTTAGGATGTAGGTCATAGCTAAAATCACAAATTACTGTACCTAAAATACCTACATTTATAGTTCTAAAAATTACAATCTTACACATCTAAAATTGTGTAAGTTTGTGATTTTAGATCTATAAATTTAGGTATTTTGTAAATATCTAAAATCATAAGTTAAGAAATATGTTAAAATACCATAAAAATGACATAAACAGCAACACAGAAAAATCAATCACTTGCATTGTTCCCAAAATGTTTTTACGAACAGATATGTTTTTAACTCTGATGGAGGGGAATTTCACAAATGGGGTGCTACCACTGAGTAGGCCATGCCATAGGTGATAGCCATACCAACCCTCACTGCTAGAGGGCACCAGCAGCAGATTGGCAGATCTTAAATTTTGGGTGGGTCGATACTGGATCAAATTTTGTCCTTTAATTACCTGATGCCTTGAGCTGGCTAGGGCTTTATATGTTAACACTAACATCTTGAATTGGGCCCGCTGGCTGACAGTCAGCCAGCAGGCTGGATTATGATTTGGATATTGTCTCGATCCAGAGCTGGGTGTAGTTCTGGGCCTCTCCAAGAATTCAAACACTGACTCACGTTATTGCTATAGCATAAGCTGTATTGGTGACAAATGATGGAGCAGATGGTACACGGCAGAGGAGCATTCCAGCCCTTTCGCTCATAGGGTACATATAGCATCCACTCACAGCCAATGGTAGAATTGGGCCCCCAAACAAATTCAACCCAGACTTATCCCTTTGGCTGGCAATGAAATCAAATCCCTATTGCTGGATATATAGAGCGCCTAGATTGGGGTGCACTCCCTCCCAGGTCAAGGCAGATGGAAGATGGATTCCCAAAGGTTATATAGTGCAGAAGCACACAAAAGGTAATCAAAGTGTTCAAGCACAACCCATCCCCCCCCCCAATACTATGGGGATTATGCAAGCTATGAGAATTATACAAGCAGGTTAGGAAAAGATAAGTTTTTTTAAAATTATAGTACTTATACCCCGCTCTTCAGCCACCAAGGCTCTCAGAGCCGCTGACAAATCGTTTTAGCAATAGCACTTACACTGCTTTTATAGTGCTAGGCACTCCCTAAGTGGTTTACAATTACGTGTTAGCTAATTGCCCTCCACAAACTTGGTACTCATTTTACCAACCTACGGAAGGATGGAAGGCTGAGTCAACCTTGGAGCCCTGCAGGATTGAACTCACAACATTGTGGCTGCAATACCAGCAGTTAACCACTGGAGGGCTTCTTTTAAGTTAATCCCCCCCCGCCCCCAGTTCTCAGCCTCCATCTCTTTTCCCAGCCTCAAACTTCAAAGCAAATGCAAAAAGTATCCAACAAGGTCACCAATACAAACAAACCCTTTTATATCGCAGGACAGCTGTCAGCATTTGACCATGATGCTAAAAAAAGGACTCCAAAACCCATCTGCCTAGTGGCAGAGGCCTGGCTCACTACAGATATTTATTCAGATGACTGCCCTGCAACTTAGTTCTTCCCCACAGCTCTATGTTGGCAATAGGGAGTAAAGTGGATGATGTTGAATACAGGTCTCCCTCCATATCTGCAGAACCAATATCCACTGTTTCAGTTATTCACAGCTGGAAAATAGGGTCATATACCATAGAGCCATGCTGGAAAATGCCTAGAGAGGTATCCTCTCTAGGAATCACTAGGTTCTCCAGTGCAACTCTATGGTATGTTTGTACTCAAAGTCCTTTATTTTAATAAGGTTCACTATTATCCACGGCTTCCGGTATCCACAGTAAGTCTGGGAACCGAACCCCTGTGGATATGGGGACTGATGGACCTGTATTTGCTTCTTAGAGCTGTCCAAAGGGAATTCAAGGAATGAGCTGATCAGATCATGTTGCATGTGGTAGTTGACAACCTCCCATTGACAGGCAACTGAGTGCACAGCTGGCTGAAGGCAGACAAACTGAAACAGTTTCAGTCCCGAAAAGCTTGCCTGTCTGATAGGGTGTAGCAGAAGTATAGTCCAAAAGTCAGTCTAAGAGTCAGGAATCCGGGGAACAGCAAGGTGAGACAGTCCAGGGGTCAAGGAGTCCAGGCAGACAACAAAGCTAATGCCCTCTTCCTTCATGCATTTGGTTGTGCTCCTTTGAGGCTGCTGTTCATCTGGAGAAGCTGTCTCCTGGCCCATGACATTGCAGAGCAGAGTGGTTGCCTAAACCTCTGTTGCTACATCACTGGTCTTTTGGAGACCCTTAAGGCCATGGAGCTGTTCCTTTAACTACTGTGCCCCCTCCAGATAAATGAAGTAAAGCAACAGCTCCACCTGGGGCCAGTGAATTAAATAACCGCACAAGTTACTCCAATACACCTGTGTGCTGTTCATGCCAGGTTGGATGTAAGCCGGACTGTTTGCATATTGCAAAATCCAATCTATTTTAACTGTTGAAGATTATCTACAGTGATCTCTGGGAATGCTAGCATTAAGAGAGGATGTCTTTAACAGGGAATTCTCTTCACAAGAATTTGCAGTATACATGGTGTTTAGGATTGGGCAGCTTGAACATGCCTGAATGGGAATTTGGATGCCACTTTTTATATAATGTCCTTAATCTTAATTCTTCTTTTTTCCTGCTGCCTTTTGAGAGCTTGGCCTTAAATTGAGATAAATAATAAGTTAACCACATAAACAAATATGACTTCTTTTAAAGTTCTGCCTTTGAGGGGAATGACGGTGTCTTTGGTTCCGTGCTATGGAAAAGAACAGGTCCATGCCACTGTCTAGTGGTGGCTGAGTGGCCCCATGTCAGTGGAGCAGGTGAATCCATGCCTGGTTTTGGCTGTCATTAAAGGGGCTTTCCAAGTTTTTGAACCTATTGAGGAATAGGATTCAGCACATTGGAGTGTTCCTATCTCTGGCTTTTCTTCGCAAACAAAGATTCAGGAAGGACTCATCCCGCGCTTTCTGCAAGAGCGCTGATGACTAAAAAGGCCAATCTGAGATAAACAAGTCCGGTTGCAGAAAGCACAGCAGAAGGTCTCCTTGGGTGATGTTTTTGGGTTGTGATTCTTTCTGCATTGTCGTTTCTCTTCAAGACTTGTTCAGCGTAAGTTCTCAAATAAGGCTGCAGCATTGTGGATAGTGCGTCTCCATGCCTCCCGATGTGAGGCCAGGGCGGACCATTGTTCGTGATCAATTTGGCCGAGCCTGAGTTGTTGTTTCAGGGAGTCCTTGTATCGCTTTTTTGGAGCGCCCCGCTTATGCTGACCCATGGCGAGTTCACCGTAGAGTACTATACCTGGGTTAAAACATAGAGTGGACTCATCAACCCACTGACATGAGACCCACCAGCTGTTACTGGCACTGTCTTCCTCACTGTGTTTCTTCCTGATATGATAAGGGAATTCAAGTTAAGGCGCAGGATTGATCAGAACTGCACTTAATTTATTTGTTACTTTTGCTTCAATAAGCTCAAGATGGGTACATGGCTTTTCCCCCTCCTCCCCATTGTATCCTTACAACAGACCTGTGAGGTAGGTCATGCTGAGACAGTGACTGGTCCAATGCCATATCCACTGTCGGAGTTACTTTTCATTCCCCCTATACTGGATACTGACACAGCACAATAGATGTGCTTTGAAGGCCCGTGCACATGGCTTCATCATGTAGTGCAGTGCACATGCAAATGTTCAATGTTCAATTTGCACACTGCTTCCTGGTTGTTACAAGTGCTACTGAATGCATGATGGCTCTGCATAGGGAACTCCACTTCTTCTGCTGGCAGCTAGATATATGAGTGTGTGTTCCTGCATGGCAGGGGGTTGGACTGGATGGCCCTTGTGGTCTCTTCCAACTCTATGATTCTATGACTGTTGCACATTATCCAAAATGCACACTCCACATGCATAGGGCAACTTATGTTGTGTATGCCACCAACAAGACTTTTTACATCCACCCTGTGATGCAAGCTAAAGCTGTGAGAGAGAATGACTTGAAATAGGATGTACAGTACTTCCTAGGTGGATTTGTGGGGTGAGTCAGGTTCCTGTGTCCAAGCCAGAAGGTTTTATCAGGGACATAGCAAAGTGCATCCACAGCTACAACTCACAAGCACTGAACTGAAATTCTAAGCATTCGGTTAAAATGAAAGCAAGATTCTAGGCCTTGGGATTGTGGAGAGAAATATGAAAGACTTCAGGTGTTCATGTTGGAGGGATTAGTCTCAGATGGGAACTTCATGGAACAGAAGTGGTCCAGCCCTAGTGGCTGTGGGGATTTTGTTTGTTTGTTTGTGTTTGCAGTTTTTGGCCCCAGGACTTACTGTGAGCTACACTGATCCCTCCTAAAGAGAACCCTATGTCTAATTTTGTAAATCATCCCTTTTGGGGTTTTTTGCAGGGCAAAGCCAGATGCGAATGGCCCCTGCCATCTTGTTTTTAAAAGAGATTTGTCATTTCTTGGAAGTTTCACATTTTTCCTTCAATTTTTTTTTAGAATTTAAAAAACAAACACACACAAGTGTACTTATCCGGAGAGAGCCAGCATGGTATAATGGTTTGAGCTCTGGACTATGACTCTAGAGACCAGGGCTTACCGTAAATCTCTGCTCGGCCATGAAAACTCATTGGATTACCTTGAGCAAGTCGCACTCTCTCACCTTAGAGAAGGGCAGTGGCAAACCCCCTCTGATCAAATCTTGCCAACAAAACCCTGTGATAAGTTCACCTTAGAGTCGCCATAGTCAGAAAGGATTTGAAGGCACACAACAACTTATCCAGATCTTTAAAAATGCCCACTTCATAGTGAATTTGTAGAACTGAATTTATTTCTAGTACACTTTTAAAAAACCTTTGGAATTGCAAAACTAAAACAATGGCAACATCAGAACTCCTTGGTTTGCATAATAATGATCTTAATCTAAAATCTTCCACTGTATAATATTACCCACTTCTTCTTAATGGCTAACGTTGCAAGATTCTTCAGAAATGTTGAGGTGGCTACAGGTTGTGTCTTGTTCACTGCAGGTTTCAGGTGGATTTGAAGAAAGGAAATGACATCGCCTTCCATTTCAACCCTCGGTTTAACGAGGACAACCGGAAAGTTATTGTGTGCAACACTATGCTTCAGAACAACTGGGGGAAGGAAGAGCGCACAGCTCCAAGGTTTCCTTTTGAGGCTGGAAAACCGTTCAAGGTAAAATGGAAGCTCTTTTCCTTTTAACTTAGGGCGAGCAGCTTTCCCATGCTTTCTTACCCCATCTTTACTTTTTAATTTCTAAACCCAGAATGACCCCTGTACCCATTAGTAGGCATGGGGGGGGGTTCCCCCTGTTTTGCTCCATCAGTATGGCAGCCACATCCTGATGTGGGCCCCCAGGCCAGGATCTTTGATGGGGCTCCCTACCTACTGCTAAGGTTAAGGGCAGCAAGATGCTGTACAGGATTTAGGATAAAAATTAATATAAGTCAGTTTAAATGATGACACCAAAGTAATATTTATATTTATTTTAAAAAAAACTAAATGGATTTATATATTAAAAACTTACAATAATGTCATGCTGGGCCGCCCTCCTAATCCTGGGCCCCCAGGCTAGAACCTTGTCAGCCACCCTCCTTGTGGGGGCTGATATTTCCATTTTTCTGTGACAATTCAGTTACATCTTAATAGACAGTAGCTGAGTAATCATAGCAGGAACTGGGGACACGTTATCTTCTTAGTCCTGAAGTGCTTAGTATGCAGTGAAAAGTTTAAAAAGTTACTTTTTTTGGATTATAAGCAAAAGAACTGGACTACAACTCCCAGAACTTCCAGCTGGCTGGACGTTTCTGGGGAACCGTATTCCAAAAAGTGCCTTTTCAAAGCAATTTTAACATGGAAAATTAAATGCGCTTTACTCCCTGACAGCTTTTGCCATAGTAGAAATGTGATGATCCTGACTTAGGGATTTATTTTTCTTGCAAAAGATTGATGTAGCTGGCTGCTACCCTGTTGGAAATTACAGCAGCAGAAGTCACTACATATGGTTGAATTTCACTTCCCAGCATTCCTCACTGTTAGCAATGTGCCCAGGGCTGATGGGAATTGCAGTCCAACTTCTTGAGAGCCATATATCTTTTACCTCAAAGCTAAAGGGATAGCATGTGACATGTTTGTGTATTTATGGCCTTCCCCCTGAAGGAGGAAATAAATTTTCAGTGCTTGTCAGAGATGTAATTGTCTCTCTTTCTGCAGATCCAGATCCTGTGTGAAGTGGATCATTTGAAGGTAGCTGTCAATGACGCGCACCTGTTGCAGTACAACCACCGCATCAAAGAGCTGAACCAGATCACCAAGCTATGCATTGGTGGCGACGTCACCCTCAGCAGCGTCACGCCTGCCATGATCTAACCCAACCTTTGGCCTGCTGCAACCGAGCACTCCTGCTCTGGAATCCTGTTGGTGAGTCCCAGCTAGAGTAGACCCACTGAATCCAGCTGTTGAATGTGAGTCAACACATAGGTAAAGTCGAATTGATTCAATGGTTCTACTCTAGCTATGAGTAACCAACAGCATTTTAGCCCTGTGTGTTAAAACAGCTTTTAAAAAAATATAAAAGAGATCTGAAAGAGTTAACTTTGTAGGGCAGATTAATAATAAAACGTAGGACCTGCTCACCAAAGGCTGGGTAGCATCTTATTTATATGCCCTGTTCTTCAGCCACAAAGGCTCTCAGAGTGGCTTACAAATTGTTAAGCAATAGCACTTTCCACATCTACACCACTTGTATAGCGCACTAGGCACTCTGTAAGCGGTTTACAATTTGTGTTAGCCAATTGCCCCCAACAAGCTGGGTATTCATTTTACCGACCTACAGAAGGATGGAAGGTTCTTCTTTCACGGTTTGGTTATTTGTGAATTTGTAGCTGCTGCTTCAGTAGCTCAAGCTCCTTGCCCCATTTCTTCTACTCCTTCATTCGTCCTCCCCACTATCTCCTGGTCTGCCAAAACAACAGCCATTAACTAGTTCCCAGCCTGCTACCACGATTCCTAACCCTCATCATCAAGACCCTGTCAGAAGATACACCTCTCCTCCCCACCCTTTCTCCCACTGTCTCCTGTCTGCCAAAACTGCCAGCCATTAAATCTAATTCCCAGCAATTCCTCAGCCTCATTCTCAAGACCCTCTCGGCTAATACACCTCTCCGACCAACTCTTCTTCTTCTGCCTTCTCCCTGCTATCTTCTGTCAATTTCAGCAGTAGCAAGTCTCATAGCTTAAAGTCTCATAACTTTTTGACAAGAACTGGGAATCAGAAATATGGTCAACTGAGGGGCACCAAGACACCTCTGCTGGTTTCCAAGACTTCACCTCCTCCTCCACCTGCTCAGCACCAGCAAACAGGATTGAGGCAGGTTCCCTGGCTGCTACTGCTAAAATCCGAGGCAGGCAGAGGGGCTTTGAAACCTGGTTGAGGGTGAGAATTAAAATCTGGTGGCAAGCAGGGGACTGGAATTAATGGCTGCTGGTTTTGGTAAACAGGAGATAGTGGGGAGAAGGAATGGAGAGGAGAGGTGTATTGTCCGAGAGGGTCTTGAGAATGAGGGGTTAGGAATCATGGTGGCAGGCTGGGAATCGGATTTAATGGCTGGCAGTTTTGGCAAACAGGAGATAGTGTCGAGAAAGAGTGGGGAGGAGAGGTTTATCGGCTGGAAGGTCTTGAGAATTTCCTGCCATAATCACAAAAAGTCAACATGGGTTTCAGAGAAACAAGTCATGCCAGACTAATTTGATCTCTTTTTTGATAAAATTACCAGCTTGGTAGATGAAGGCAACGCTGTGGATATCGCATACCTTGATTTCAGTAAGGCCTTTGACAAGGTTCCCCATGACATTCTTGCAAACAAGCTTGTAAACTGTGGGTTAGACAAGTTAACTATTAAATGGATTTGTAATTGGTTGACCGGCTGAACCCAAAGGGTGCTCAGCAGTGGCTCCTCTTTGTCTTGGAAAGATGTGACCAGTGGGGTGCCACAGGGTTCTGTCCTGGGCCCAGTGCTATTCAACATCTTTATCAATGACTTGGATGAGGGAATTAGGGGCATACTTATCAAATTTTCAGATGACACCAAATTAGGAGGAGTAGCTAATACCCTAGAGGACAGGATCAAAATTCAGAATGACCTGGATAGACTGGAGAGCTGGGCCAAAGCTAACAAAATGAAATTCGGTACGGAGAAATGTAAGGTACTGCACTTAGGGCGGAAAAATGAAATGCATAGATATAGGATGGCGGAGACCTGGCTGAACGAGACTATGTGCAAAAGGGATCTAGGAGTCCTAGTAGACCACAAGTTGAACATGAGTTAACAGTGTGATGCAGCAGCTAAAAAGGTCAATGCAATTTTGGGCTGCATCAATAGAAGTATAGTGTCTAGATCAAGGGAAGTAATAGTGCCACTCTATTCTGCCTTGGTCAGGCCTCACCTGGAATACTGTGTCCAGTTCTGGGCACCACAATTCAAAAGGATATTGACAAATTGGAGCGTGTCCAGAGAAGGGTGAATTAAATGGTGAAAGGTCTGGAAACAATGCCTTATGAGGAGAGACTTAGGGAGCTGGGTGTGTTTAGCCTGGAAAAAGACGGTTAAGGGGCGATGATAGTCCTGTTTAAGTATTTGAAGGGGTGTCACATTGAGGATGGAGCAGGCTTGTTTTCTGCTGCTCCAGAGACTGGAACACGGAGCAATGGATGCAAGCTCCAGGAACAGAGATTCCACCTCAACATGAGGAGGAACTTTTTGACAGTCAGAGCTGTTTGGCAGTGGAACACACTCCCTTGGAGCATGGTGGGGTCTCCTTCCTTGGAGGTCTTTAAACAGAGGCTGGATAGCCATCTGTCGGGGATGCTTTGATCATGATTTCCTGCGTGGCAGGGGGTTGGACTGGATGGCCCTCGTGGTCTCTTCCAACTCTACAATTCTATGAGAATGAGGCTGAGGGATCCTGGTGGCAAGCTCAGAAAGGGAAGTATGAACCAAGGCTGTTGGCAGGAAAGGAATCTGAAGCATTCATGTTGGGGGAGAGCTTACAGTATTTGCAGGGGTTTTTCATATTTGTGGGTGTGCTCTGCCCCTAACCCTAGCAAATGTGGAGGGTTGACTGTACACATTATGAGAGGCAGTGTGATGCAGTATTGGACTAAGACTCTGAGAGACCAGGATTCAAGTCACAGCTCAGCCATAGAATCCCACCAGGTGACCTTGGGCAAGTCATACTCTCTCAACCTGAGGAAGGCATGGTGGCAAACCTCCTCTGAAGATATCTTGCTGAGAAAACCTTGTGATAGGGTTGTCAAAAAATTGGGAGTCAATGTGAAGGCACAAACCAACAACATGTTTATAAGCAGGGCTCTGGCTTCTTTCCCACACAGCTGTCAGTAATATTTTCCAAGCAAATTTCTGGTTCTTATGATTTTGAAGGGGTGTGGGCAATGAAGGCAGAAATATTCAGAAGGAGGAGTTGAGATGATATTTTGCAGGATTTCCAACACCTGCTGCCTTGAGTCATGGTTTGGGAGAGAGAAGGTAGGTTATAAATGAAGGCTGGCATCCTGTTGGGAAGTGATGTCGTTGTAAATTGTCTTATGATCATGTAAAGTTGAATTGTATGTTCATATTCTGGGGAGGGGAGAGATATAGCTATTCCATCAAGTCTGCAGATGATACAAAACTGGGAGGGGTAGCTAACACATTGGAAGACAGGAACTCAGTTCAAAAGGACGTTGATAAACTGGAGGTTTGGGCTGAAACTAGCAGAATGAAATTCAACAGAGGCAAATACAAAATTCTACAGTTATTAGACCACAAAAACCAAATGCACACTTATAGGATGGGGGATACTTGGCTTAGCAGCAGTACATGTGAAAAGAACATGAGCCAACAGTGTGGTGCTGCAGCAAAGAAAGCAAAGAATATTCTAGCATACATTAACAGAAGCAGTTTCCAAGTCAGGGAAGTAATAGTCCCGCTATATTCTGCACTGGTCAGACCTCATCTAGAGTACCGTGTTCAGTTCTGGGTGCATTTTAAGAAGGATCTGTAGGCAAGTTGGAATAGGGTCAGAGAAGGGCAATGAGGATGGTAAGAGATATGGAGAACTTCCCCAGGAAAGGTTATGGGAGTTGGGCATGTTCAGCCAGGTGGAGAGGTTTGAAGGATATGATGGCACTCTTTAAATACCTCTAGGGTTGACACAGAGAGGAGGGTATAGGTTTGTTCTCTGCTGCCCCAGAGGGTAGGACTACGTCTCATTGTTTTAAGTTACAGGAAGGCAGATTTCAATTGAACATTAGAAGGAAATTCTTGATGCTAAGAGTGGTCTGGCAATGAAATCAATGGCCTCGAGAGGTGGTGGTGGGCTTTCTCATGTCTTCACAAAGAGGCTGGACAGCGACTGGCTGGGGATGCTGTAGCTGGAGATTCTGCATTGAGCAGGGGGTTGGACTCAATGGCCCGTGAAGCCCCTTCCGACTCTATGATTCTACGATCAGGAAAACTTCACAAGTGGAGCCAGCAGCATGATGGTCCTTGCATAATGTGTCCTGATGTGCAACATGTCTCGATGCACAATAGGAGCCCCTGTTGTGCAATGGGACATTAGCACAGTGCTCTGTTGTGCATCATCACACTAGCCTAGGTACATATCATGCCAGTGATGTAGCTCTGTCATCATAAATCACCCATTGCAGCCTCTGATGCAGGCTCTCAGCCAAAGTGAAGAATGAGACAGGCTTCAATGCCATCTCAACTGTGATGTTGCAGCATCTAAGGGCATAGAAGGGACTATTGCTCAGTGACGGGAGTATGCGCATGGTCCTAGTTGACGTTTCGTTTCCTTTTTCAATGCAATGCTAAGAGTCTGAACTGTACGTTTACCAATCACAATGATAATTTCCTTCCACTCCCTGTCTGTCACGTACAGTTCAGACTCCTAGCATTGCATTGAAAAAGGAAACGAAACATCAACTAGAACTAATCTCTGGAGGTTGGCGTCTGCAATGCACTCTGGAGAGTAATTGGAGTACGTGGCTTACCCCATCCATCACTGTACTATCTTATATTTGGATATCTTGTTTGAAAGATACTTCTCCTGTCTAATTGGAATGATGAAAGGAAAATGACTGCATACAAGTGAATGTATTCCCAAACCCTGCAAATAAGTATTTATGGACATTGTGGACACTTTGGAATTTGCATCCCACATGTTCATATACATAAGGACTTGATTATGTGTGTGTAAAAATTTATATGTACTTATGTATTAGTTGCATGTGACATTTTGGTATAATATATGCACTAAAACTAATTTCATTTGAATCACTATATACACTGGAGATTCATAGAAAATTAATTCTTTATTATTGAGTTTGAAGATAATACAGTAATATTTCCTCTGTAACCATTTTGCACTGCTCACAGTGAAACCTCCCCTGTACTTTAGTAGTTTAATGCAGCAGCAAGCAGCTTGACAAGATGCCACAGCCAAGGGTGTGTGTGTTTTGGCAGGGTGAAAAGGGCTAGAGAACAGCCCCCTGCACCCCATCCAAAAAGAGACATACACGTGCATAAGCCACTTGGATATGCACAGGTGTCACCAACTATTAGCATTCAAAGGGAACCTGCCCCCCTAATGGTTTCTTGCCATCTTCACCTGCCATGGACAGCCACTGCAAGAGAAGGCAGCAAGGTGCTCAGTTGACATGCACAGGCTGTTCCAGTGCCCCACACGGTTGGTTCACATCTCGGACTCAAGGGCCATGTACCCTTCACCATGAGTCCATTGTTTGGTAGCTCCCCACATTTAACACCACCCTCTCCCCATTTTAAAAGTCTGAAATGCCTTCTGAGCAATAAGAACTTTAAGCTAAGAGACACTTGTAGTTTTGGCCCTATCTTTGCCCTTGTCCCACCACACAACTAGAATGCTCTCCCCTCCCCCATCATCTCTGAAAGTGAATCTGGTCCCTGGGCCAAAAAGAGGTTCTCCTTCCCCTCCTTAGAATACATCCTAAACAGAGATCCTGCACTGGAAGACGTATTTCCAGCATGCAGCTGGAATATGGCAACAATCAAACAGGCCCTCAGCATAGCATAAAGATTCGCATGCAGACTTAGAATCATAGAACCATAGATTTGGAAGAGACCACAAGGACCATCCAGTCCAATCCCATTCTGCCTTGCAGGAATACACAATCGAAGCCCTCCCGACAGATGGCTGTCTAGCCTCTGTTTAAAAGCCTCCAAAGAAGGAGACTCCATCACACTACGAGGCAGCATGTTCCATTGCTGTACAGCTCCTACTGTCAGAAAGTTCCTAATGATTAGATGGAATCTCTTTTCCTGTAGTTTGAACCCATTGCTTTGTGTCCTAGTCTCTGGAGCAGCAGAAAACAAGCTTGCTCCATCCTCAGGACATCCCTTCAAATATTTAAACATAGCTATCATTTCACCTCTTGACCTTCTCTTATCCAGGCTAAACATACCCAGCTCCCTAAGCCGCTCCTCATAGGGCATGGCTTCCACACCTCTCACCATTTTGGTCATCTTCATGTTCCAGTTTGTCAATATCCTTCTTGAATTGTGGTGCCCAGAACTGGACATAGTATTCCAGGTGAGGTCTGACCAAAGCAGAATTGAGTGGCACTATTACTTCCCTTGATCTAGACACTATACTCCTATTGATGTATTTCTAGCATGCAAGCTGCAATATAGCCACAATTCAACATGTCCTCGGCATGCTACACTGAGCTATATAACCTCCCCTTGACTTACTGCAAAGCCCCTAAAGCTACCCCCACAGTCATTCTGTACTTTGCAGCAAGCAGCCAGGATCAGAGAAGTGCCTGGCTTACATCCCTATTGTCAGACATGAAAAGAGTACAGCACTGATACCCTTCGAGGCCACCCTGGTAGATCTCAACACTAATGAGATCTTTTTGCATCTAGTTATGGGGACATAGCTGCCTGCTCACTGCAAAGCCTGGCATGGCATGGTTGTGCAGGGTGGCTTCAGCTGCTTTACATTAAATCTGAGGGGGAGCTTTGGGTGCTGTGGAGGAAGGGAATGCCAACCCCCATAGTGCCTTAAAAAGGACATCCACAAGTGTGCATATGTCCCTAACTGAATGTGGCCCCACGTCTCCCAGTGCAACCTGGTTTGTAGCAGAGATGCACCCGGCTACAGTAGTTTCCTTTCGTTGGGATACATTGTGACAAGTGTCTGCAGGGGTCTCCCAAGGTCGCCATGGACAATGTCATTGCTGTGCTTTCAACTAAAGAAACCTATAGGCAGATGCTGCTCCTGTCCCAGTTCTCTGGCCGTTTTGGAGGGAATATATTTTGTTCATTGGATGGTCAGAACAGAACTCTGAACCCTAAATGATAAAAAGTGGGTTACAATGGCAGACAGTTGGACTTACTCCGTCATAACTCATTAAAAATTGCGCTACCCATGCGGAATGGGCACATCCAGCTGATAGTGGCTGGGATGCAGTTCCCCTTACAGAACCACTGCAAATGTGCAATAAACAATGCACCCAGAGTAGTGTGTCAATGTGCACTGCACACTGCCTCTTTGCACCATGTGAAATGCAGTTAAGTGACAGCTACACACATTCACCATTTCTCTGACATAGAGCAATGGACTCAAACTACAGGAAAAGGGATTCCACCTAAACATTAGGAGTAACTTCCTGACAGTAAGAGCTGTTTGGCAATGAAATACACTGCCTTGTAATGTGGTGGAGTCTCCTTCTTTGGAGGTTTTTAAACAGGCTGGATGTCCTTCTGTCAGGAATGTTTTGATTGTGTATTCCTGTAGGGCAGGGGTTGGACTAGATAGCCCTTGTGGTCTCTTCCAACTCTATGATCTATATGTTGTGCTGCAGTGGAATTCAGCATAGGGATTCTGTACTGTTTGTTGTTGTGTGTCTTCAAGCCTTTTCTGACTTATGGCGACCCTTAGGTGAACTTATCATGGGGTTTTCGGTGGCTGAGTGTGTGTGACTTGCCCAAGGTCACCCAGTGGGTTTTCATGGCTGAGCAGGGATTTGAACCCTGGTCTCCAGAGTTGTAGTACATCACTCATAACTCTGTCAGCAAATATTTACGCTACTCTGAGACAATGTAGGGTCTTGGCCAGGGAGTCCATTGCCAACAATCCCACTATCTTCTGCCCAAAAGTCAACAGTAAATAGGTTAAATTACGTACAATCCAAAAACCACTATCAAATCTGCTATTGGTTTCCTGACAAAAGACCTTTGTTACCAGTTCTTCATGCATTGTTTTAGGAGTCCTGCAACTTTAGGTATCTGTTCCGATTGGTCCCCATAATCAGCCCTGCGGCAGAAACCATCACAGCTTCTACTGTTTTGCCACCTGTTGGGGCTAATGATAGCCATGCCTTGTGTAACTAGGAGGAAGGTGGAGGTTGAGGAGTTTTACACCATCCATGCGGAGCAGATGGAAAGGGCAATCCATCAAAATCCACCCATCCTGGGAACAGACAGAGGAGCTTAAAAGAAGCCCAAATAGCTGTCACTGAAAGACAGGCAGAGACCAATTTTTTTAAATGTAACTTTAATATTTCCACTGAATATTGAAGTATAACACTAAGCCTGTTTAATAGTATGAAGGGCAACTGAAAACTTTAAAGAAAATATCTGACAAACAATTGAGATTTTTCTCTCTCACACACTCACAAAGACAAGCTAGGACTTTTACTCACAGATTTTCAGAAACGTGAAATGTTGTACCCATGGGTGCAGTCAAGCCAATTTGAGAAGGGACTTCTTTGTGAGCAATGCAACTAGAGATGAATAGTTTAAAAGCTGGGTAAAAGAAGATCCTCACATACATATTTTCCATCACATGCCATGGGTCTCTCGTCCGATACCACTATGAGACACTTACACTTAAATCACAACCACATAATGGAACTAGAAATGATAAAGGTAAAAAGACACACACCCTACATTAAGTTAGTGCACAGATGCAATTGTCCTCAAATATAGTCCATCGCCAGCAAATTGGATAAATCCTGCCTCTTATTTTCCCTCTTCTGGGAGTGACATGGGAGAGAATACAATAAGGTTATCACATGTAGCTGCTGTCACCAATTCCTCAGCTTTGTTCCTGAGAGGAGTGAAGAAAAGGCTGGCCTCCAGGTCTGCCTGTAAGGAAGAAGTCAGGCACGTTTAAAGATGCTGAGCAAAAGAGTCACTATTTAGTCTACTGAACAGTAAAGGCAGAAGCTCCTAACGAGCCCAGCAGTCATTAAAACCCAAAGCAGTTTCCAGTCCTCCTGATGGGAAGGTTTTTCAATGGGATTATTTGTTGCCCATTTTGCGGCAATCATTTCTGAAGCACACCCCTTCCTCACTTGCCATGGCTTTCAAACCTGTCCCTTGATATGAGCAGGAGTCTTTGATAGGAGGTACCTTGCTTGTGAGGCTGCTGGTGTGTGCCTTCAAGTCATTCTTGACTTGTGGCGACCCTCAGTCAAACCCACCATGGGATTTTCTGGGCAAGATTTGTTCAGAGGGAGATTTGCCTTTGCTTTCCTCTGAGGCCAAGAGAGTGTGATTTTCCTAAGGTCATCCAGGGGGTTTCCACGGCTGAGCGGGGATTTGAACTCTCCAAAGTCAGAGCCCAATGCTCAAATCACTACACCGTGCTGGCTCTCTGCTTTTGGGGCACTAAAATACTATAATCAATTTACATGACTGCAGTTTCATTATAAAGGTCTCCTGAGTATGCCTGAGTTGATCCACTGAAATGTACAAAACGTCTTCAACACATTAGTTCAATCATCAGAACAATGACTTCAACTGTCTACTCTAACTGGGATTAAAACTGGCCCTTATAAGAAACCAAGCACTGTGAGGACTGATGTACGAGAGCTGGGTATGTCTAGCTTGGACAAGAGAAAATGGAGAGGTGATACTGTCATATTTTAAATACCTGAAGGGATATCATGTAGCATTTGGAGCTTGTTTTCTGCTGCTCTGGAGACTAGGACATGAATCAATGCATTCAAATCACAAGGAAAGAGATTCCACCTGAACTTTAGGAAGAATTTCTGGACAATAAGAGGTGTTTTGAGAGTGGAATGGACTGCTTCGGGGGGGGGGTGGCCTCTCCTTCTTTGGAGGTCATTAAACAGAGGTTGGATGGCCATCTCTCAGGAGTGATTCAGTTGTGTATGTCTGCACAGCTGGGAGCAGGACTACATGTGGTCCTTCCCAGCTCTATGATTCTATAAGCAAGCTGTCTTATGCATGCACACACATAAAGTCACAGGGGGAAAATACAGTAAGAATCTATTTCAACCAAGTGCGAGGAACTGGGTCTTGGATATTTTGGCACATTACACACATGTGCTCACACTTCATGTCAGTTAAAGCAAAGCTGTTGAAGTGTCGCTTGAATGAGAAGCAAGCCCTTTAAAAATGTGCCTTCTCTGGCTGGAACTGCACACCTGAAATGGGTTTCTTTCATAGGAGTCACTCTGGATTCTTCTTGTGTAACAGCCTTGCCTCGGGGAAGATCAACCCAGCTCCCCAAACCTACTCAACTGGCTGCGTACTAAGGTGCCTTCATGGAGACCCAAGATCTTCCCAGCTTGTCAAAAACTTAAGCAACACTTGAATTCCCATACTCTCTCGGAGAAGTATTGCAACATTTGATTCTTGTAAACATTTTATCTCAGCTGAATCAAGAGTATACTTTTCCATGTGCTGCTCCAATTCATTCCCAAATCTGCCCATCCTCTCCACATTATTGGCAGCCTTAGGTCAGAAGGCAAACTGTGACTCCCTACTGGAGGAAACCCGCTGAATCAGTGGGGTTGACAAAGGTGTTGACTTACCATCCAGTAATGGATGGAATGTGTCTATTCCAATTAGGACTTGCAATTTAATCAGGCCTTTGTATTTGTGCTCCAGGTGCCATGTGTGGGGAAATGACTTTTTTTAGATGCCATCTCCCAGAATGGCCCAGTTAGCATGGCCACTGGCTGGGATTCTGGGAGATACTGTCCAAAAAAAAGAAAAAAAGAAAAAAGAAAAAAGTCATTTGTTCATACTTTAGGCTAGCCACCATGGCTAACAGAAAAGGTTTTGTTCTAGGAGCCTGGGGTGGGGTGAGCGTTGATATAGCTGAGAGGAAATTTGTTCTCTCTGTTGAAACTCCTCTTCTGCCTTCTAGTGCCTCCACACAACCCACTTTGGCTGTGGTGTCTACAGGTTCATTTCACTGCAGGTGACATGTTCTTGCACATCCTTACATTCCTGCCTTTGCTTTGTCCCTTTCCTCCCTTGTGGCTGAATTTAGAAAGCAAGCTCCTCTGGGCCAGGGAGATGGCTTAGGCTTTTTTCCTTATGAAATTTCCCTATACCATGATGAAGCTCTAAGGCCAAGATCTTGTTTGAAGCTGATGGAGGGTAAAGTTCTCCCATTGTACCTATGCAGAAGCCTGGGATGGGGAAGACAGACAGCCAAGCACTGGCATAAAGGAGTTCTTCCCATGTCATAGAATCATAGAGTTGGAAGAGACCACAAGGGCCATCCAGTCCAACCCCGTGTATGCAGGAATACACAATCAAACACTCCCAACAGATGGCCATCCAGTCTGTTTAAAAACTTCCAAAGAAGGAGACTCCACACACTGAAGAGGCAGCGCATTCCACTGTCAGACAGATCTCACCATCAGGAAGTTCCTCCTAATGTTTAGGTGGAATCCCTTTTCCTGTGGTTTGAATTCATTGCTCTGTGTCCTAGTCTCTGGAGCCGCAGAAAATAAGCTTGCTCAATCCTCAATATGACATCTCTTCAAATATTTAGACATGGCTATCATGTCCCCTCTTAACCTTCTCTTCCACAGACTAAATATATCCAGCTCTCTAAACCACTCCTCGTAGGATTTCAGCTATATCAACTATATAGCTTTGTTCTCTGTTGAAACTCTTCTGCCTTCTAGTGCCTACACACAATCCACCTCAGCTGTGGTGTAGCTTTGTCAAGTTATATCAACACTCACCCCACCCCAGGCTCCCAGACCCCCCACCATCCTGGTCACCCTCCTCTGGACACATTCCAGCTTGTCCATATCCTTCTGGAACTGTGGTGCCCGGAACTGGACACAGTATTCCAGGGGAGGTCTGACTAAAGCAGAATAGAGTGGTACTATTATTTCCCTCAATCGAGATACTATACTCCTACTGATGTAGCCTAGAACTGCATTGGCTTTTTAAGCTGTCACATTACAGCTGACTGCTATTGAACAGCCTGGGAATAAGTACTGTGCAAAGATGTACACTGGCATCATGTCACCAACAAGAGTCCACATAAGTAAGAAAGACACAAGGCTGGGTTTATATCCAGAGAATGGGGGGGAAGTCTGGTGGTGGGTCTGTACTCCTATTTGCTCTGAATATCAGAGTGGGAAGAAGGAAATAGTATCCCGGTCAGATTTGCTAAGGACCCCTAAGTGCTCTGGATTTTTTTGGGGGGGGGGCGGGGGGGAGGGTGATAAACATATTATGGGGGGCGGAGGGGCTGGGCACACACTTGGTTCTGTTGCTCAAGATGACTACAATCATTTTCTTGGTGGACAGTTGGATGCAGCCTTACCTTCTGTTTATGGCCAAAACTGGGAAAATTACTTTTTTTGGACTACTGTTTCCAGAATCCCTCAACCAGTGGCCATGATGAGCATGAGATTGTAAGTGTTGTAGCCCCAAAACGTAGCTTTGCCAAGCTCTCTTTATGGTACACCATCATTTCCATTATGGAGGTTGTTCTGGGACTAATAACATCTTGCCTTATGTTTGAGGAGGGTGGGAGGGAGTTGCTATTTTTTTCCCACTCCACTTCACCAATCCCATTTTTAAAAAAACATGGGAAAGCACAGCATCAAATTCATTGCAGTAAAAGGAGAAATACTACAATGATTTACAATCCCACCCAACTGGCTCCATTCCAAGCAAACATACCTGGCAATTAGGTGTTCCATTGCCATAGGACAATTCATAGGACAGATCACCAAGAAGAGGGCCTGGAAAATTAAGTCACATTTTCAGTGAGAGATTTATTGTAATTTGAGGCTGGTTTAACTTTATGCACATCCCTTGGCGAGCTGCAGCTTCCCATGGACCATCTAGTCCCTCCTCCAGCCAATGCAGAAGGGCTTGTGAAAGACAAGTTCTTCCTAGACTATGCTCAATATGGTTTAGAGTTATGTATCCCATTACAAGCAAAGATGTATGAATAACTGATGTTAGCTGGAGATAGGACAACTGTCAGTCAGGTGTGATAAAAGAATTCCTCAATGTCCAGAATTATACTTAAGGTAGCGGCAGAAGAGGGCGAGTGTATCAGCAAATAAACTTTCCAAACATCTTGAGTGTTACGTTTGGCACACTAGGAATTCCTTCTTAAAATACATGCCTATGACTGAAGCCTACAGACTCCAGGCAAGGAGCAGAATTGAATAGGAGCTGCATACTTATGCAGAGTGAATGATCTGGGTGGTGGCTGTTTTGGATGATCTGGGGGCCATTTTGAATCATTGCAAGGGGGAAGAAAGGAAAGAGAACTGTGCCCACATGTCTGAATAGGTGGCCTGTTGCACTGAATGAGAAACTGCTTGCATAAGGAGTCTGGATAACTCCTTATGCAAGCCTGTAGGAAGAACAGCTGCCAGCATAAACCAGAGTTAGTTGGGGCATAATTCATTTAGAATATCCAAAAAGGACTCCAGCAACTTGTTCATCTTTAAAACATGCTGCAGGACACTGTCTCCTT
The DNA here is from genome assembly GCA_030847615.1 of Gambelia wislizenii. NCBI lineage: Eukaryota > Metazoa > Chordata > Lepidosauria > Squamata > Crotaphytidae > Gambelia > Gambelia wislizenii. The sequence goes on along the minus strand of JAUMIR010000001.1, from coordinate 492,091,973 downwards.
CTCTGCAGTGGAGTGACACAGGCAGCTCCAGAAATCTGAAATTGTTCCATATGATCTCTGAATATCAGAACCAGAAGGGACACCTCAAGCTGCTTAAAGAGCTATAGAGAAATCTACTTATTCTACTTACCTTCTGGAGTATGCTGTTCTCCAGCCTGAAGAGGTTTGTTTTCAGGCTTGGAATCTGTCTGCGGACTGCAGAGGATATCCTGTTTGTTCACATCCACATCAGATTGTTCCACCTCTTCTGCAGCTACTGGATCCTTTTGAACGCTGGTATTTTCCAGGCCCTCTAAGCTGACTGAAACCAAGCCAGTCTGATCATCCTGTGTATCCTGAGGATTCAGAAAAGAACAAAGACCTAGGTTTCAAGGAGCATGAAGAGCAGGATTGAGTCTGTTCTTTGTTATTTACACAAAAAGTGCCAGTCAGCTCTAGAAATCCAGCTAAACCAGGAGCAATCAACCAGGGGGCCTTTCACACTGTCCAATTATAGTGCTATAATTCCACTTTAACTGCTGTGGTTACATTCTGTGGAATCCCGGGATTTGTAGTACAGGGAGAAGTATTTAGAATTCAAGTCAGAGAGCTCTGGTGCCTCACCAAACCACAAACCCCAGGATTCCACAGAATGCAGCCATGGCAGCCGGAAAAGAATCGCAGTGCTATATTTGCGCTGGGTCCCTGGCGTGTGGAAGGAACTTCATATGGTCCATGACCCAATCAAATTTCAGATGAAAAAAAACCCAAAACACCTTTGTTTGCGTTCCATTCCATAGAACCAGAGTTGGAAAAGATCAAACATCTAGTGCAACCCTCTGCTGATGCAGGAAATCCATTGGTGAAGCACTCTTGACAGACAGGTCTTTCAAGCTTTTGCCTCCAAGCCTCTTGTGAAGGAGAGTACACCAGCAGTCTGTTCCAGAATCAAACCGCTAATACAGTTGGACCTATGTATCCATGGGGGTTCAATTCCTGGACTTACTGCAGATAATAGCAAACCCTCTTAAAATAAAGGATGCCCAGTAAAAACATACCATAGAGTTGCACTGGAGGATCTAGAAGATTTTCTAGCATGACTCTGTGGTATGTGTCCCTATTTTGTGTCCTGAATAACTGAAACTGCAGATATTGGTTCTGCAGGTATGGGGGTCCAGCTGTCAGGAAGTTCCTTCTGCTGTTTTGTTCAAATCCTTCTTTCGTGTCGTCATGATGGAGTTCCCATCATGCTGCCTCGAGGTTGATTGCAACTCCCAGCGTTCTGCCAGAGAACTACAATTCCCTTTATGTGTAAACAATATTGTCTTGCCAACATAGCATCAGGTAAGGAAAGGGTTAACTGGAAGGGGGGTCTGAAACACCAGCTCCACAGAAGCTAATGAGATGATATCATCAAGGACATCACATCACCAGACCAGAAATGGCCAATCACAGCTCTAGACCCAGGAACTCTTAAGATATAACTGTTTTTGTGTGAAGCCGTTTTGCCAGACTGAGACCATGTGGCTTTGAACAAAGACAAAAGGGACTCTCTAGATTCCAGCATGGGAGAGTCAAACGCTGGACAATGACTGGTAGAGGACAATGGCTGGAGGGGCTCTGGTGGTGCCATAGGCTAATGCAGCCAAAACTCATGCTAGATCTTGAGTCATAAATTCAATCCCAGTTCCCCCCGCCAGGTTGACTCAGCCTTCCGTAAGCCAGTAAAATGAGGACCAGCGTAATAAAGAGCTGGGGCGGTACGCTGTGGAAAACTGTTAATTCAGTTTCCAAAAAATGCAGTTGCCGTTTATTTGTGTATATGCAATCTGCAGTGTTATTCCTGTAGCATGCCAACAGTGCCATCTACTGGCAATTGCATGTACAACTGTCTGTTTGTCATTGAATGTGCTTTGTATTGTACAGAATAAAACTGTATTGAATTGTACTGTATTCTGATTGTATACTGTGTGTTGTTGTACCCCGCCCTGATTCTGAGGAGAGAAACAGGTAATAAATAAATTATTATTATTATTATTATTATTATTATTATATTATTTTTAGCTCCCAGCTTTCCCTGATACCATCTGAAGCAACAGACTGCAAGGTAATGAGTAGAATTTTTAGGGCCTGTTTAGGTCGCGTTAGGAATTCTTTTAATTTCTCCACTTTGTTTAGATGTAGCTAAATGTAGTAACTGAATTGAATTTAGAATAACTGAATGTTTTACCTGTAAAATCTTGCTATTTCTGTAACTGTAAGCGTACCTGAGGTATGGGAGAAGCGTGCCTCATGAGAAATTGTCTAACTGAACTTGCTTGATCTTCTTAATCTTCTATATACTGATGCTGCATACCTCTTAGTTTTGCTACAGTTCTTTCTCTCTGGGGATAGGAGGGAAGAGCTGGTGGTTGGTCAGTGTTGCGGGGAAATCCACAACACAGGAACCCCCCTGCAAATCCAGTCTCCCAAATGGGCTGGCTATAAAGACTGCATTTGGGTGGTTGCAGCGATTTGGTCTGTAGGGGCGTCCTGGAGTAAAGCTACTTGGGGTTACCTCTACAGGAGAGCTAATCTGGGAGTTCCAAGGCCAGAGAGCCGTTTTAGCTTATAACATGGTGGCAGTGTTTCAGGCCCTACTCCTTGAAGTTTTGAGACTCTCAAGCTGAGATCCTGTTTAAGACTGGTGGAGGGTAAAGCTCCAGTGTACTTACGTGAATAAAGGAACAGCAACAAGGGGGTATGTCTGGTGGAGTCCCAGACTATTCTGGTGGCCATTCCAGTCATGGGGTGGGAGTGAGGGGGAGCAAAGCTGGACCTGTACACCATTGTGTTACAGGAAATGGGGGTCGAAGGCTTTCACGGCCGGCAGCCATAGATTTTCCTTGGGTTTTTTTCCAAGCTGTGAGGCCGTCTTCTGGAATAGTTTCTTTCTGACGTTTCGCCTGCATCGGAGGCTGGCACCTTCAGAGAATGGTTGGATAGGAGTGTATGTGGAGTTTATATACTGTGATGCCCTATTGGGGAGTATAGGTAAATTTATGTAATTGAATGGTTAGTTTCTGGGTATAGAAATGAAAGGATGATTAGTGTCTGTTTGGCTGATGGTTGGTTGATGGGACATTATCTGCTGGGAATCCCCCTGTCCCTGGGTGGAATTCCTTTGTAAGTGTTGAGTTTTAATTCTATTGCATTTCAAAACTTGGAGCCAGATTTTGTTTAATTTTAAGACTTCTTCTTTCCTGTTGAAGTTGTCCAGGTGTTTGTGGATTTCAATAGCTTCTCTGTGCATTCTGACATGATAGTTGTTGGCCTGGTCCAGAATTTCTGTGTTTTTAAATAAGTAACATTTTGTGTCCAGTTTGGTTTATCATATGTTCTGCTACTGCTGATTTTTCTGGCTGACCCAGTCTGCAGTGTCTCTCATGTTCCTTGATTCGGGTTTGTACACTGCGTCTAGGGGTCCCTATGTAAACTTGTCCACAGCTGTGTGGTACGTGGTTAAATCCTGCAGCTGTGAGAGGGTCTCTTTTGTCCTCCGCTGAGCATAGCATTTCTTGGATTTTTCTGGTTAGTCTATAGATTGTTTGGAGGTTGTGTTTCCTCATCAGTTTCCCTATTCTGTCTGTGACTCCTTCATCCCTGTGGTTTTTTCTGGGTCTGGCTGCTTTTGTGATATCTGATCTGGAGTCACCATTAGCCTGTACGGCCCAGTTTAGGTGCCTCAGTTCGTCCTCCAGGTAGTGGGGTTCGCAGATCCTTTTTGCACACTCTACCAATGTTATTATTGTGCTTCTTTTTTGTCCTGGGTGATGACTGGAGTTCTTGTGTAGGTATGTGTGTCTCTGTGTGTGTAGGGTTTTTGTATACCTTGTGGCCTAACCGTTGATTTAGTTTGCGGATGACTAGGACATCCAGAATGGCAGTGTTCCTTCCTTCTCTTTTCTATCGTGAATTGGATATTTGGGTGGATGCTGTTCAGGTGGTTAAGGAATGAGACCAAATCTTCTTCTCCGTGGTTTCAAATGGTGAAAGTGTCATCCACATATTGGAACCATGTTGTGGGATTTTTTGGTGCTGTTTCCAGGGCTTGCTATTCAATATGTTCCATGTAAAAGTTTGCTATCACTGGGTTCAGGGGGCTGCCCATGGCTACCCCATCTATCTGTTCATAGAATTAGTTATCCCACTGGAAGTAGCTTGTGGTGAGGCAGTGTTTGAACAAGGCTCCCCTACAGGGGTTCACAGCATATAAACCCGACACACTCTTATGCAACCATTCTCTGAAGATGCCAGCCACAGATGCTGGCAAAACGTCAGAAAGAAACTATTCCAGAACACGGCCTCACAGCCCGGAAAAAACCCAAGGAAAATCTATAGTAAATGCAGGAATGGGATGCACATGGGGTAGTGGATACCTCCTTGTGCAAGTGTCTAAATCAGTAGTGGGTATCTCTAAATCCTGGAAGCCCACACCATCTGATTTTTGGGACTTCAGAGAGCCATACCATGATATAGCAGCACCATTAGATGTTGTACCACTCCTTTGGGGCTGTTGGGGTCCCTGAAATGCCACTTGAAGCCTCCTCACAGTTTTGTACCATTTTTTTTTCAGCTGAAAATTAAGAGGATGGTTGGGGTGTTTGGGGCCGTAGTGGATGTGCCAAAAACCACACTTGACTTTTCCATGGGCCGCATGATTACGACCCCCAGTCTGGTACAAATGCCACCATAATGAACAGTCCTGCTAGAGTTTGTGGTCCAAGGAAATTCCAGCATTTGACATCAAGGCCTGTTACACATTTAGCAAGACAGGACTTACAATAAATTCTTCCATGATGCTCTCTACTGTAACACATGGCTCCTCTACAGCTGGGCTGTCACTGGAGAGAAAGAAAGAGAGGCACTCAGCTGTAATTTGGAAGGTTCAGCACTGTCCATCTTTTCCGTTGTCTTTGGGCTTGTCTATATGAGGCCAAAAGAAACGGATGGCTCCACAGTAATAGCAATTCATAGCAGCTGCAACTTGTCATAATGGTTTTACAGCCCCCATAAACTTTGCATGCCCTCTAGTCAAGATGGTGGCTGCGAATGAATTACTTGCGTTTTAAAATCTGCCGCTGAACTTAAAAAAAAAAAACCCCACACAACTATTTCCACGATGTGCATAAGCAATATTTCACCTTTAGGGGAAAAAAAGAAAAAACAACACCCTATTTTATTGCCTTAGTGGCCACTTGGCTAAGGTGAAAATCCAACATGGTGGGCTCCAGGCGCATGCTCTGTTAGCAAGCCCTGCCCCCCACACTCGTCTGGCCAATCAGGTTTGCATTTCCTCTTGTATGGGAAAGTGATTAATATCAAATTGCTTGTTCCAATGAGTGGGAATGCGCATTCCCCTAGCGTTTTTTTTTAAACTCCAGGAAAAGCCTTTTCCTGCTGAGTTTTTGCCGTTTCAGGCCCCCCTCCTTCACATACAGTGAAACAATGTAGATTGCCATTAGGACAGGTTGTCTTCTCCACAAATTCCATGAGTAGCATTTTTGCCATTAGACAACCCCTCAGACAAGATAATATGCATGCATAAAGGGGAAAAAGAGGGAGAAGTTTACAAGGGCACTGCAAACCTCCTGCCTTAGTCAGTGTCAAAGATATTAAATGCACACTCCTAAGAGCAAACTGTTTAGCATGAACTAGCACCGAGTTGGAGCTAAATATTTCTTTAAAAACAGATCACAGTTTCGGCCAGATAAACAAGGCATCAGTAGGATACCTGCAACATCTTTCTTATGGCTGGGACAAAACACCATGGGGCAATTTGAGAGACCGAGGTGATGCTATTCATGCCCGCACGTGTGAAAAATGAAAATGAGGTTGTGTATTGTTGCTGGAAGGAGCTGAGATGGGGAGGAAGCAGTGAACTGAATGAAGGAAGTGTTTCTCATAAGGTATTAATCATGACATGGTTGAATTACCAGGAATGATTTAAGTCTACATAGCAGCTTCTGGCATAAGAAAAAGGAGGACACTGGAATCAGGATTTTAGCAAGGCTGCAGTAACACAGGATGAGCCAGCATTGATCCTGGCTCAAGAGATGAAAAATAAAGAGACATCAACAACTGTTGTGCACCAGAGCTTGGAAGTAATACATTACAAATAACGTCATACCCTCTACTTTTTTGTGGTACCAAGGCTATAGTAATCTCCACCTTCCTCATATTTTAAGATCAACATGCTACGAGTTCAGGTATTGTTGTTGTTGTATGCCTTCAAGACATTTCTGGGTATCACAGAATTTTCTTGGCAGAATTTGTTGAGAGAACATTTGCCCTTACTTTCCTCTGAGGCGGAGAGAGTGTGACTTGCCCAAGGTCATCCAGTGGGTTTTCACGGCTGAGCGAGGATTCAAACCTTGGTCTCCAGAGTCATAGTCCAATGCTCAAACTACTACACCATGCTGGCTCCCAAGTTCAGGTATATCAAGCTACATTTTGTTGTTTCTCCTAAAATATACCTTAAGGGCACTTTGCAGGAATGTTGAGCCATTTTTCTATTTTTAAGACTCATTTCAAAAGGTAATACATTATGCAATCTCTCTCTCTGGCTTTTCTTCGCAAACGAAGATTCAGGAAGGACTCATCCCGTGCTTACTGCAAGCGCACTGATGACTAAAAAGGCCAATCCGAGATAAACATTATGCAATACCTTGTAAATAACTGATAATATTGATGGTATTGAGAGCCAGCATGGTGTAGCGGTGTGAGATTTGGACTATGACTTTAGAGACTCAGGGTTCAGTTCCCCGCTCAGACATGGAAAACCCCTTGGGCAAGTCTCTCAGCCTCAGAGGAAGGCAGAGGCAAACCCCCACTGAACAAATCTTGCCAAGAAAACCCTGCACAGGGTTTATCTTAGGGCTGGCATAAGTCTGAAATGACTTGAAGACACACCATCACCGTATTTAAATCTGTTTTTTAAAAGTAATGATTAGCACCCAATGTTATGCTGGTGAATTTTCAGTAACACTTCCAAGCTCCATACATAAGTGCACATAGCTGCATACATTTGCCCTGAGGGTCAAATGGAAGCTCCATGTCCAAAGGCAGAGTGCCTTTCTGCACCAGCTTGTTGCTAAAGAGATCTCATTGCATATCACCTCTATCTTTTGTGATCCTCTACTTTCTAAATTCCATAACTGTCCATCTATTGGACTAATTTCTGTGCCTAAGCCAATTAATAAACCCTCCAGGCATTTAGTTGCTCCATTCGGATATAAAATTTGTATCATCTGCTTAGTTTGGAATACCTCTGACTGTTGCCACAAACTCTGAGATTGGGATTGGGGAAAGATAATCAGGGGATCTAGCTGCTTAAAATAACGTGGAACTCCAATACCATTTTCACTTAATTGAGCTCTAGAATTTAGGATATTTACCACTTGTGAATTAATACCTGTTATTATTGCTCTTCCATTGTAATTTTTATAAAACAGGTATTCCACCATTACAATATCATCATTAACAATAGAATTTACCTTGGCCCACTTCAAGGTTTCTATCAGTTGAGATTTAAGCTCCAACTGACTTAAAAAGCCTGTTTACCTTTGTTCAGAAATGGAACCCAGGAGATCCGCTCCACAAGGATCCACGCACACATCCTGATCCGGCAGAGGAGGGAAGGCTTTGGATGTTGTGGGGGTGCCATGCCTTAGAACACAGGTATCTGCGCAACTCTGGAGCAGGGCCTTAGCGGCAGACCTTGGAGTTGTTTGCCTTGAAATCCATCGGGGAGTCCTGCTGGCAGATTTAGGCATCCAGCCTATGGAGAAGTGGGGTGGTAGTGAGATAAAAAACTCCAACACTGTTATTCAAATGTTATTTCATGTCAAAAGGTAATCCAAGTTCTCAGAAATTGCCCTGTGCCCCAGAACGCCTAGAAATTCCTTCAGTCTTCCACCTCTCTCTCTGGAAAGCAGAATATTGACAACGACTTCAGTGCGTTACGCAGCTTTCAGATGAACTGAGTTTTGTACTGAGCTGCTTTGGATGGTGGGGGTGGTGGCTGAGGGGAGAACTTGTCATATTTCCAAAACATACACTAAACAGGAAGAATCACAGAATTATAGAGTTGGAAGAGACCACAAGGGCCATCCAGTCCAATCTCCTGCCATGCAGAAGTCTAAATTAAACTGTAGCACAGTAGACCACTTCTCTAGGAAAAAAAAGAATTTTATACTGCTATAACCTTGATGGTTTTAAGAGGGAATTAGAACAATTTGTGGAAGATAAGGCAGTCAGCAGCTATTAGTTTATTTATTCAATTTATCTCCTGCCTTTCTTCTTCCAAAGGACCCCATACAGCTTACAGAATTTAAAAGGAATGTTTAGCTAAAAATGTACTATTACAAAAGCTAAAAAAGAGAATCAGTTCTAATTAAAACACATAGGCTGGAATCTCCATCACAGTGGTTCTTAACTTGTAGTCTGTGGACCCCAGGGGTCTGCAATGTCCCCACAGGGAGTCTGCAAAGGTGCAAAAGGCTGTTCAGCTCACTTCCTCCCCACAGTGGAGCTGGCTGGCTGGGCCTGCCCATTGCTGTTCGCTTCACTCCAGCCGCCAACTGGCAGGGAGAAGCAGGAGAAAAGTCTTCCCTCTCCCTTTGGTGACTCTGAGGGAAGGTTTAATGGATGGTGTAATTGTGAATGGTTTATTATTACTGTTGTTGGGGTTTTAAATCTTGAGTTAAGTCTGGGAGGTCAGCGGCAACAAAAGATATTTAAAGGGGTCCCTGGGACAGAAAAGGTGAAGAACCACTGCTTTATCATGTTGTACATTGTGTAACTTTATGTATGCTCAGCAATATAGCAGAGGCCCTAAGAAACCCTACTAGTGAATGGCGAAGATGCATAATGAGACACCAGCAAATGTCCTGAGATGCATCAGTGTGCCCTAGCTGGTGTCTTGATGCACAATGGGAGCGATGTGCATTGCTTCTATTGTGCATCAGCCGCTTTGCTGGCTCCCCTAACATTACTGAATACGGACATTAAGGAACAGCCCAATTCTAATTCTGGCAGAAGTTAAGTCTACTTATGAAGACTGGCTTAAGTCCCCAACAGGATTCTGACCATAATGAAAAAATAATTTTAAAACACATTTCTCTCTCTCTCTCTCTCTCTCTCTCTGGCTTTTCTTCGCAAACAAAGATTCAGGAAGGACTCATCCCGTGCTTTCTGCAAGTGTGCTGATGCCTGAACCGCCTGCATGCAGGGTTGGGTCTGTGGCTTCCAGTGCATCTTTACACCTGCCATTTCGTCTATCGCTACAGGGCTTTTTTTGAATTGGATTTGTCCTTAGAGCCTGTGCAATGGATTTTTTCTGGTGGAGCGCAGCATGCACAGAACTGGCCTCACCCTTTAAACCAAAGGTTCATCTGCTGTGGCCTTGCAAGCATGGAAGGTAGCAGCGAGGTCCTGGGGTCGTAGGTTTGATTAGAGTTTCCTTCTCTTAGATGGTTGACCTTACAGGGCTGGACGAGCACCATCTGCCCGGGTTTGGGATTAGAGTTTTCCTTCTCCTAGGATGGTTGCCATAAGGCTAGAGAGCCCATCCTGCCCTTTGACGCTCTTTGTCAGACCCTTCGGTTTTGACCTGTCTGGCATGGGAGACCCTACTGGTGGCTGTTATGCCACCGCCAGCATAAAACACATTTAGAGCCTAACAAAAAACATAAAATAAAAACAGAACACACCATTTGAAAACTATTCTGTCATGTGATTTAAATCAGTCAAAGGCCTGCCTAAATAAAAAAAAAGGTCTTAATCTTCTGGAAAAAAAAGAGATCCGGGAGGGGACTAGCCAAACCTCCTGTGGGAGGGAGTCCCACAGTCTAGGAGCAGCCACCGGAAGGCCCTCTCTCATGTCCTCACCATCTGTGCCAAGAGAGAGCCCTCCCCGCAAAGATTTTTAAACTCACACCAACTTGGATGGGAACATGTGGTCTTTTAGGTAGCCTGGTCCCAAACCGTATAGGGCTTTAAAGATCATAGCCAGCATTTTGAACTCTGCCCAGAAACGGACCACTTTATTATGGCTACATACTACTTTCAGGATCAGAGTACTAACTGCAGGAGAATGCAAGTAAGAGGGCATTATTGCCCCCATGTACCACCTGTGAGCTTCCCAGTGGGACATTTTACACTGTGTGACAGCCTCCTTCAAGCTTGTGCCTTTTAGATATTTTGGACTTTAATTCCCATAGCCCCACGCCATTAGCCATGTAAGCCGATGGGAAAACTGCAGTCCAACATTCTGCTTGACATCAGAGGGGTGCAACGTAGCTATAGAGACTCACAGGAAGTATGGCCACGTAGTGAAGCTTTGGAAGACAAGATGCTGCTTTTGCAAGAGGTGGTCAGGAAGATGCTGGCAGTCTTCGTTTGCTTGGTAGAATTTGGCAGCACTGATTTGCCAGGGAAGTGAAGATAGACAAGCAGCTAGACTGCAGTACGAGGGAGCATTCCCAGTACCTCCCCCCTCAACAGATCTAATGGCCATTTGGATTGGAATGGAGCTCCACTCAGATGTCACCTGGCTGCTACTCCACAAGGAGGTCCTGGATACCTCTTTGCGTAGTGGTGGAAAAGTTTTGCTAATATCACACTAACAGGGGTTACACTAGCATAAGTCACCAATCCGAGAGTAGTAAGACCGAAAGTGAAAGAGCTCTAGCAACAGAAGTTTCTAGGTGCTGCTCGTCCGGCGGACGAAAAGGAACTGAGAGGATTTAGGTGGGAGCGCCTTTAAAGGGACTGTTAGGATGGGTGGAGTTACCACCAAAATGTTGCAAAAAAATTCTGCCTAGCGATTCCAGAATGTTCCGAGTGCTCTGCGCAGGCGCAGGAATTACGCACTGTGTGTATTCACAGAGACCACGAAGATCAGGGAGCACACTTCAGCACCTAGCCGAGAAGCCACAATGAAATCATTTGGTCAAGAGAAGCTTGAAGTTCACCTAGCGATGTCTTCTTCCCCACAGAGAAACCCGGTTTGCATTTCAAAGCTCTTGTCAGTCATCACTGACTCGTTTCCAGAGTTTGGCAGAGTTTTGTTTTTGAACAAATCCCAGAATCCCTCAGCCAGCACGGCCACTGCTGATCACGCCAGTTGTGGGATTCTGGAAGCTGTAGGCCACCAAAAGGACGGTTTCCAAGCTCTACCAGTTTCCAAACTAGCTTCTCTTTCCCAGTACCTCATAGGAATCAAACACGCTCACAGAAGACTACCACAATTCGATACCCTCTGAAGCAGAGAAATCTCCCCCTTCAAAGGAACTGGCTCTGGACTTACCTGAGAAAGGTTTGGCAGGAGATTCGATCTGGAAAAAGCCTCCATCGAAGACCACTTTCTCGCCCTCTGTTGATGTTTCTTGGTTCACAGCCAGCTCCTCCTGCTTGATCTTGCTCTTCATGGTGGCCTTGATGGCTGCCAGGCGTTTTCGGGCTGCTGCCCTTTCTGCAGCCCCATTACCTGCTTTGGTTGCCCTCTGAGAAGCGGCTTTCTTCTGGAAGTGAGAAAACGAAGCCAATGTCATTATTTTCAGGCACTTCCAGAAGAGCGCAGTGATACAGGGAATGTGTGATTTTGGGGTGGGTGGGGGACTACATAAATTACTTTGTTACCTAGTTTATACCTTTGATTCCCAAAAGAGAAAGCCTCTTTTGGGGGAGAATGACTGAGAAGGAGCAATTCAAATCTTATCTTAGTCATCCACGTAGTTAGGTCTGTACCATACAATGTAGATTTATGGGATTTACCAAGATTATGTGAAGTGCTTTGAACACTCACAAGGTGCTAAAGCAAATTTAAATCATATCTCCAAAGTGATCAGGATTTTATTTTGGGGGTTTTGTTTGGACTACAGCTCCCAGCCACCAAATGGGTGCCAAATCAAGAACTGTTTAATTTTGAACAGCTCCAAAAATCACCAAGCCAGCAGACAGCAAGGAAAGTTTGGGAATTGTAGTCAAAAGCCCTAACTTTTCTGAGCTCTGGTCAGATCTGTGTTCCTCTCTGGGTATCAGATGGATGCAACAGAGCAAGGGATTCAATCCAACTCTTCTGTTTTCCAGAGCAGGAACACTTTGCTAGGGATACCCATGCTTCTAAGGAGAATTTTAACTTTAACTAAAGCACTGAAATGCACATTTCTCCAGAAAACATGCCCTTGTACTAAGTTTAAAAGCAAAGCAAAACCTTAACAGGTCAAGTTTTTCACTCATATGCACTCCACACAATCCAGAAGGAAAGGTAGTGGAAAGGAATACTCTGTGAAGAATAAGTAGTACACAATTCTCCCCTGCCACCCCTGCTGGCCACTCCCTCCCTGCCAATCCAACCCTCCTGCAGTTCTATAGTCTACAGCAGTTTTAGGTCTAGCCACAAACCAATGGAATGTTATTGGTTGCTTTGGTTGGCAGCCTACCCTGTAGGTATGTTGTAGTCATCACAGCTTCTCCCCAGTATTGGCTGGGCTTAGAGTCCAGAGTTTGGTGCTGCATTTTGAGTGTTGGACTAGGACCTAGGCAGACCAGGGTTCAAATCGCCACTCAGCAACAGAATTGCACTGGGTGACTTTGGGCCAGTCATGCTCTCTCAGCCTCAGAGGAAGGAAATGGCAACCCCACCCCCACCCCGAATAAATATTACCAGGAAAACCCCATAATAAGTTTCCCTTAGGGATGCTATAAGACAGAAAAAACAGATAGCAACAGCAAGCATGTAACCAGTTGAGTGCTTCATCAGAGTATGGGAAGCAGAGTCCTCTAGTGGTGAACTGCAGAATGAGCTTGCCCTCAGTTCACAAAGGCAGCACTTACTTAAGTCCCAGACTAAGGACTAGTTCATAACAGGGTCCACGTTTGGGGGTGAGGAAGAGAAAAGGTGAGCAATGCCAGCTTTGCCTGCAGCCTCACTGCATGCCAGTGCAAACAACAGGAGCTTGGGCCTTTTTATGGGGATTTTAGCTGCCTATTATAATTTTACCTCTTGGCTCTGTACCTGGGAGGGAGCACTCAAGGTAGGAGTTGCAGTTTGTGCAGGTGGGGAGGGAAGGGTTCAACAGCAATTGGCCCTGTGGGTGGGTGGGTGAAGTTACCCCTACTTCATTAAATTCTTTAAAAACAAATCTAAAAACTGTTGTTTACATTATTAAGCTTCAAGGATGATGATGATGATGATTCCTGGAGTAATAGAGTAGGACCCCTGTATCCTCTGGGGATTGATTTTCGGGCGGCCCGTGGATACAAAAACCCATGGATAATAGCTAACGCCATTGAAAATAATGGGACTTCTGGTTTAAAATACCATAGAGTTGCCTTGGAGGACCTAGAAAATAGCTAAAGAGGATACATTTTCTAGGAAGACTCTATGGTAGGTGTGCTGTTTTGTGTCCTGTGGATAACTGAATCAGAGGATAATGAATTAGTGGATATGGGGGTCCTACTGTATCACCAAAAGTCACTTGGCATTTTAATCTAACTTTGGAGGGGGTGGCCATTTTTAATACTCTTTCAGTAACAAATGTTAAAGCTGTTGCAGGATAGGTTACAGTATTTATTTTACGTCCTGTCTTTCTCCTGGTATAGGACCCTGTTTTGTAGTTTGGGGAGCACTAGCTCAGCCTTGGGGCCCAGTCCATATCCTGAATTCTTGGGGGGCGTTACACTGGCATAACTGCTGGTTACATCGGCAGCTGTACTATTTACATACTTGTGTAAGGAGGTAACCAATACCCCCTTACGCAAGGTGTTTCCCTATTTGCCTGCAGTACACCTCCACCCACCCCACCAGAATGACTGCAGACTACCAGACATTCTGCCCACTGTGTAAGTAAACTGGTAAAACTTTATGGTCCCCTGGCTGCCAGTCTGTTTCCGGACACATTTCAAAAGTGCTGGTTATGGCCTATAAGACCCTATAAGGCTTAGCTTTAGGTTATCTGAAGGACTGTATTCTCCCACTCACACAGGTACATCTGGTGGAACACAGGAGATGGCCTTAGTCTATGGCTGCCCCCAGGCTCTGGAACCCGCCAACCAGAGAGGCTGCACTGGCACCTTCCTCACTATTTTTTCTCACCCAAGTGAGTAACTTTTTATTCCAACAGGCCTTTGAGAATTGATTGTTAAGGGGACGTGGGCCATATACAATGTGCTGGATATTTATTTGCTGCTTTCTAATCGTTTCTGCTTAAACAGTTTTAATTTGTTGATAGTTTAATAACTTTATAGCTTTTGTATGCTGGGAATTTTAACTATGTTTGTTTTAACGAATAATAATGTCCTTTCCACCAAAGGGGGGAACATCAAACATATACACATCGCCCCCAGTATCCATGGGCAATACATTCCTGGACATATCGTTTATAAGCGAAACCGGATAATAGCAAACCCTATTAAAATAAAGGACTTCCTATACAAACATACCATAGAATTGTATTGGAGAACCTAGTGATTCTTAGAGAGGATGCCTCTCTAGGCATTTTCCAGCACAACTCTATGGTATATGTCCCTCTTTTTTTTCAGCTGTGGATAACTCAAACCAAGGATATTAGTTCCACAGATATGGTGGTCGTGGGGACAACCCATATAGTCAGAGTCCTGAACTGGAAAAAAGGAGAGATGATGATGATGACAACAGCAGCCAATGCTTTGCTGGCATTAAGGAGGATCTTAGCCAAGCTCTGATTACAAAGAAATGGAAGGGGAGACCTGTTCCTGTTTTGAGCAACCTTAACAAGGCTCAGTAACAGCTGCCTTCAAAAAGAAAGACTCTTTCCAATTATTTGCAAGCATCCAGGAACAGAATCATAGAAGCCTCTCATACCTTGCAGGGCCTCTTGGCCTGGACGTCATCCACCATTTGCCATCCATTCCCCTGAAGCGTCCTCAGGTTCTCAAATTTTTTATTTACATCTTCTATCTATTGAGAGGGAAACAAAAATGGACAGCTGTAGGAACAGGCTCAGAAATCTTCCTGCAGCCACATTCTTTGTAACCAAGACAAAAAGATCTCGAAATGCATAGTGAGCTTCCTTGGATAAATACAGGGCTGAACCTAGACTGCACCAGGAGGAAACTGTAAAGAGTATTACATCTTGAAATTCTTCACATGTAGAAGATCTAATCTCAGGTACAGCATTCTACATCTGGAGAACCTCTGCTTTGGTTAAGAAAATACATTTCTAGCCCACACGGTAGCCAAAGCAGGCTGGAGTTTAGCCTGGTAAGATCTCAGAAGCCAAAGGGCATTTGTACATTAGCTGAAGAGAACCACTTCCACAGGACAGAGCTTTGTGCCTTGTGTCGTTTTCCACAACTGGTATAAGATGATTCTGCTATTTTACAATCTTATTCTGGCTGCAGAATCGGTGTTACTTCTGCATACAATCGGATTGACTGCCAAACCAAACCTTTACTCAGAATTCTTACCTGGAAGTTCACCATATCCCAAAATCCATCCAAATCTGTACAAGTTGTCTCCTTTTCCCCATGCTGGAATTCACAATTATCCACCAGTCCTTCAAACTGTTTGAATCTTTCAGCGATCAGCAGTCTGGTTTGCCCAACGGTTGTACGGACAAGATCTTTTGCTGTCGAAAGACATGTTCCACTATATATGTCAAGTTATAAGTAGTACCTTCATTAAAAACTTTACTTTTTGCTTAGAAATGTCAACCAAAGCCACTTGCTAACAAAATCAGGAGAGTCTGGAAAACCTTTTTTAGACTACAGCTCTAGGTGGTCTTTCAAGCTCTGCCAATGGGCCTAACTTGGACAGTATAGGTGCCCCCCGCCGTATCCATAGATGATACATTCCCCGACTTACCATGTATACATGAAACTGCAGATAATAGCAAACCCTATTAAAATCAAGGACTTCCTGTACAAACATACCATAGAGTTGTGTTGGAGAACCTAGCAATTCCTAGAGGGGACACCTCTATGGGCATTTCCAGCTCAACTCTATGGTATGTGTCCCTTAGATAACTGAAATCATGGATATTGGTTCTGCAGATAACAGTGGGGGGGGGCACCCTGCATTTACCAGGATACAGAATCATAGAATCAGTATTATTTTCCTTACCGTCCTCTGGGATATCCATTTCAGTTGTTCCATCCCATTCAAGACACTGCGACGACAGCCTCTCCGTCTCAGATCGAAGGATGTTTCTTTTTTTAAAAAAGGCACACAGACACATATCTTAGCCATATAATAGTTATTAAAACTAGTGCTATTCTGTTTTTCTCCCCCCAAACTGGGAGTCAGTGCTGCTTACAAATTAAAACAAAGTCAATACTACTAAGCCACAGAAAAGGTTAATGTTAAAATTCTAATTAAACTGCTGAAAACATTAAAAACAGTTTAAAACAGAATTAATAATAACAGAAAGCTGAAAGTACAGAATCCACAGGTAAAAAGGGAGACATGTCTCCAAGTGCTCAGCAGATGGTTGTCTTTAAAAAGTTCAACATGTTTTAGCCTATGTATATATTTCAGTGGCCTTCTTCAGGGGCTACATACCAACATATACAAACATAAATGTAAAATTAAAAGCAGCCACCCAATGAGTTTTCAGAATGAGTGAAGATTTAGACCTCAGCAAAGGCACCAGATCCCATCAGATCTTGGAAGCCAAGCAGGGTCAGCCCTGATTAAAACTTTGGATGGGAGAATGCCAATGAATACCAGGTGCTGTAGGCTCTATTTCAGAGGAAGGAACTGGAAAAACTACCTCTGAGGATCCCCTGCCTAAAACAAACCCTATGAAATTTATGGGGTCACCATAAGTTGGCAGGTGACTTGAAGGCATACACAAACACAGTCCATAATCCAGGTCCAATTTGTCATGTTACACTGGCTGTCTTCTACACCATCAAACAGAGCATAGCCTAATGTAATTGTGGTTGAGAGCCATGAGCCTCATTGTTTGTTGTTTCTCTCCCAAAGCTGGGAAAAGTGAAGGAATGTTTATTTTTATGCATGTAGTTCCCAGCATCCTGCAGTCATCATAGTCAACTAGTCACCCCAGCTGGGGGAGTCTGCAGCCTATAGCAATTAAAAATAAATTCCCAAGCTCTGTTTACTCTGCTGTTCAAGCAAAACCTCCTGATTCTGCACCATAATCAATCTCTTTAAGATTAGTTATCATTCCTTCTTGCAATTAATTTGGGTTCCAGAAGAAAGTTGAAACTATGGATCGATCCTGGCATATTAATCTCACCAAAACACCAGTAATTATAGGAATTACATGGAAAATGAAGCTCCCAAGACTTTGGAATGGATTTTAGCCTGAAGGCCAAGGACTGCATCTTTGATAACTACTGCTTTATTCACACTCATTTCACAGAGTGATCAGATGGCAGGGGGAATCCAATACTCACCATTCTGGTCAGAGGCTGCTGTGTGTACAGACCTAGGAACACTTTAGATGCCAACAGGCCCCAGGTGAACAATATTCCAGAAGGCAATTAAAAATGAATTTCAGCACCAATTGTATTTGTCATGGTGCTTTATTAATGCTAACGTATTTTGGATATACCACCCTGAGGTCTGTTACCCCCCATTCCATAGGAGTCATGTGGCACTTTTAAGACCAGCAGGTTTAGGTTTTCTGTGTTTTTTTCTGGGCTGTGAGGCCGTGTTCTGGAAGAGTTTATTCCTGACGTTTCACTTGCATCTGTGGCTGGCATCTTCAGAGATTCTCTCCACAGATGCAGGCAAAATGTCAGGAATAAACTTTTCCAGAGCAAGGCCTCGCAGCCCAGAAAAGAACCATGGAAAACCTATGGATGCAGGCCGTGAAAGCCTTTGATTTCACCAGCATGTTTGTTTAGCATGAGCTTTTCTAGATCACAATTCACTTCCGCAGATATATGGAGTACAATATTATGGCTTCAGATATGTATGCAGGGTACATGGTGGTGAGGGCTTGATCAGAGTCAAATGCGATGCAGAAAAGGGAAATTGTACTATTAACAGTGGTCATAATTTTTTATAAGAGTAATATTAAAAGATCGAGCTATGTTTCAGCATGAACAATACAGTACGACCCCCATATCCGTGGGACCAGTACCCACGGTTTCACTTACTTGCATCCTGAAAAAAGTTCTCTCTAGGCATTTTCTAGGTCCTCCAGGGTGATTCTGTGGTAGCCTTCCCCCAAGAAATTGACCACAGTCACACTAGAAGACATAGAAAACGCCTAGAGAGGTGTTCTCTCTTGGAACCTCTAAGTCCTCCAACATGACTCTATGGTATGCTTGGGCTGGAACTCATTCATTTCAATAGAGTTCGCTATTATCCATGGCTTGATGTTTCCACGATAAGTCCAGGAAAGTATTCCCTGTGGATATGGGGGTCATACAGGAATCCTGTAGCACTTTTGAGACTGAGAAAAAATTTTTTAGCATAAGCTTTTGTGAACTCCAGTCCACTTCATCAGAGGCATGGAGACAGATGCATGCATCTGATTAAGTGGACTGGAGCCCACAAAAGCTTATAGTACAAATTTATTTTGCTCCATTAGTCTCAAAGGTCTTACAGATTCCCTTTATATCTTTTTACTTTAACCACACCTTGTAAACATCCTGCTCTAAGTAAGGCAGTAAAACGCGGGAGAAGTATCTGTTCATCAATATACAAGACATTTACTACCTCTAAAGTGTTCAAGGAATAAGTTCAGTTTATTAGTTTAGACCCTTCTGCCATTTTCTACAAACCTGAAATAGGGCACGTCGTGCTGTGCTTCTTCTGCCGGCCCTGTCAGTTGACCTGTATGCAAGTCTGTTGGCTGTTCACAGGGAGTGACTTCCATCACCTCGTTTGGAACAGATTCTGGAAAGGCAAGATATTTTACAGCAGGCCAGCACATCCAGGGGTTAATTTTTCCACTTAAGAACACAGTGCAGAACTACCACCACCACCCCATGAAACCAGAAGAGTATTTTCCATTTTTAAAAACCTTTTTAAGAAAACAAGGTGCAGGGAAGAGGGAAGAGGGTTTTGTTTTAAAGGAGAACTGCACTTCCAGGAGTATGAGTCTATTTTTTTTTAACTGAGGAAAAATATTTAGGTGGCGGTAAGGGCTGCACGTTCTTATGATCAGGGAATGGGAGGGAGAATAGAAATAGCCCACATGTTCTCCATCCCTGGGAAAACTGCAGAACTCTGTATGCAACAGAAGACACACTTAAGTTGCAATACAGGTCGTCCCCCTGTATCTGCGGAGGATACGCCCTGGTCGTACTGTGAAACCGTGGATAATAGCAAACCCTACTAAAATTAAGGACCTTCTGTACAGTAGGACTCCTGTATCCACTGATTCAATTATTCATGGAACACAAAACAGCACACCTACCATAGTCTTCCTAGAAAATGTGTTCCCTCTAGCCATTTTCTAGGTCCTCCAAGGCAATTCTATAGTATTTTAAACTGGAAGTCCCATTATTTTCAAAGGCGTTCACTATTATCCAGTTTTCAATATCCACGCCCCCCCCCACCAGAACCAATTCCCAATGGATATTGGGGTCCTACTGCACAAACATATCTTAGAGTTGCATTGGAGGATCTAGAAGATGCCTAGCGAGTATGCCTCTACAGTATGTGTCTCTATTTTGTGTCCCATGGATAAGTGAAACCACAGATATTGGTTCTGCAGATATGGGAGGATGACCTTTATAACAATCCATGACAGACCACCAAACTGAGGAATGTGTAGCTTGAATAATTGATATAATAGTTTGAACGTCTGTTAAGTAGGAATCATGTTACAAAAGTTTCAGTATAGTTACTTTGGGAGGGCTACTGAAGACTTCAACAGTTTACTAAAGCAACAACTGATTGTTAGAAAGGACACGCTTAATATTTGGTTTCTGATTTCTTTGCACAGTAATGCAACACAGTCAAAATGGCTTCTTAGGACTGTGTACTTTCACTGGTGGATCACTGTGGCTGAGAATGATACCCTCCTTTTTCAGCCACAGTGATCCATCAAGGTAAAGTTTTAGGCAAAGATCCTCACAGGCGAATAAGCTGAAGGTGGCATAGCAGCAGCAAAGGCAGAAACCTAAACTCAGCAGCACTGAAAGCAGATGCACCAAGAAGCCCATTTCTCCAATTCCTGGCTTCTGGGAAGTGTGCATCTTCAGAACAGTGGGCCCTTGGTATCTGCTTTTAATTTATATTTGTTTAATATCTTTTTATGGGGGAGGGTGGGGGTGGGTGGTGTTTAGGGATTTTTATCTGTATTGTATTTTAATTTTTGTAAGCCGCCCCGATTGTTTTAACAGAGGGCGGGGTATAAATAAATATTAGGGGCGCTCCAAAAAAGCGATACAAGGACTCCCTGAAACAACATCTCAGGCTTGGCCAGATTGATCACCAACGGTGGTCCGCCCTGGCCTCACATCGGGAGGCATGGAGACGCACTATCCACAATGCTGCAGCCTTATTTGAGAACTCACGACGAACAAGTCTTGAAGAGAAACGACAACGCAGAAAGAATCACAACCCAAAAACATCACCCAAGGAGACCTTCTGCTGCACTTTTTGCAACCGGACTTGTTTATCTCGGATTGGCCTTTTTAGTCATCAGCGCGCTTGCAGAAGGCGCGGGATGAGTCCTTCCTGAATCTTCGTTTGCGAAGAAAAGCCAGAGAGAGAGAGATTATTATTATTATTATTATTATTATTATTGCTGGGGCTTGGTTCCAGGACTCCTCGTAGATATCAAAATCCATGGTTGCACAAGTTCCATTATGTACCATGGTGCAGTACAATGCTGTCCCTTATATAAAATGGCAAAACCAAGATTTGCTTTTTGGAATGTTTTTTTTTGTTGGAATATTTTCAAACCATGGATGGTTGAATCCGTGGTGCAGAATCCATGGGTACGAAGCACTGACTGTACTCTCAATTGTCCACAGAACAGGCAATTGTCCAAGCCGTCCCACCTAGATCACCTGACTCTGAGGACCACTTTTAGAAGCCTGGAAACTTCCCTCCACCTGACAATAACAACCTTGTCTTCTTTCTTTTACCACCAGTGCATGATCCTACAAAAAGTACAACTGCTTATGAAACATGTCACGTGAGTACAGTCAGCCCTCCATATCCATAGGTTCTACATCCATGGATTCCACCAACCACGGCTCGAAAATATTTGGGGAAAAATTCCAAAAAGCAAACCTTATATAAGGGACACCATTTTACTGTTGTATATAAGTCCATTGTATATAATTGGACTTGAGCATCCACAGATTTTGGTATCCATGGGGGCGTTCTGGAACCAAACTCCAGCAAATACCAAGAGCCCAGTGTATACCAACTGGACTGCGGCCTTAAGTTTACTGAACTGCATCAACAAATGCCAAGAGAATCAAGCCATTTACTGTGAGAGAAAGACCTCAAATGGGGACTTTTAGCTCATAGCATAGTCTCTCTGACGCACCTGTTTCAACTGCAGGCAATTCTGGTGTCAACTGATGTTCTTGGGTGGTGCCTTCAGTCAATTCAGGGGAAGGGAAGAACTTACATTTTGGCCCACAGTCTTTTGACCCCATTTCTTTTTCACCTTCTTCAGGGACTTCACTAGGAAAAAAACCAACAATAACCTACTTGTTATACCCATTCAAGGTGTGTATTATTGCAACACCTTGGCAGTTCAGGTTCTGTTAGTGACATTATTGGATAAATTCATGGAGAATGGGGTCGGTCATAAAAGCTGCTCTCATGATGGCGGTACATCACTTCCAGTATCAGAGGAACTGTGCCTCTTAGTACCAGTTGCTGAGGAATATGAGTGGGAAGGTGCTGTTACACTCATGCCCAACTTGGGGATTTCCTATAGGCTCCACTATGAGTGCAACACTGTCCATTTGGGGAATGGCATGAGCAGACTCCTCCCATGGCACCTGCTGACCTGATTCCAGTGCGGCAGGGCATGATCTAAGCCATCTGAGGTATTGCTTGTTTTGTGTAAGTATCTGAATACTCTAAATCTGAGTGTTTTATAGACTCCTTTAAAAGGAGCATTAAAATTTTCTCCCACCAGAATCATGATAGCAAAGCAAAGTAGCAGGGAATGGCAGTGAAAGCAAAGATGGAAGGAAACACAGTTTTTAAAATGTTTTTAAAGAACTATGATGAGCACCAGAGAGCAAAGCAAGTTCATGAGAATAAGTTCAGCTGCCTCAGCTACTACTGTTTCCATTGAATTCAGGTTTGGAAATACTCAGATCACCCGAGAAACCCAAAGGCAGAGCGTGAGACCACACTCTTAACATCTCAATCCTAAAAAAGGCTTCCTGGGCCTCAACATTTCCCTATGGACTCTAAATAGCAACCACTTTAGGTAGCTAGTAGGAACAACCTTGGAGTCAAACACACTCTTAAGTTAGAGGGCTTGTCTATATGGCAAAAATACTCCTCATGGAATTCAAGAAGAATACATTTTATCTAAATGGTATCCCACATCAATCCACCATGTTTGGAAGGAGGGGGGCTAAAAACGCCAAATCCTCCACGGAAATGTGCATTCCTGCTCGTTGGGACAACCAATTCACTTTGCTGCACATTCCCAATAAAAGCGGAAATGGAAAGCTGATTGGTTGGATGTGTGCAGGGGGCGGAGCTTGCTGGCAAAGCAAGTGCCCAGAACTGCCATGTTGGATTTTTGCCGTAGCGATAACGTGCTGAGGTGACAAAATAGCATTTCTCCCCTCTTTTTTCCTGTTTATTTAAGTGGAACATTGCACTTCTGCACCTTGGATTTTTTTTTTAAATACTATTTAGCGGTGGCAACTGGTGACAATAAACATGTAAGTAATTCACTTGTGCCCACCATCTTGATTTGCAGGCACGCCCATTTGAACAAACAAACACATATGGCTTCACATGCCTGCAATCTTGAAAGAACAACAACACATGGAGACAAATGAAAGCTGCTTAGTGCGCATTAGTCCATATTTTATAGCACTTAGAAGCTGATCATATCAGGGATATAGGTGGGGTAGAGAAAGCTGGAAAGATAATCATATGAGGACACAGGGAAGAACACTCATCAGGAAAAAAAGTAAGCATCCGACCTGAGGACAGCATCTCTGAACAGCAGATCTCATGACTGAAACAGTAAGAATGTTTACATCTCTGAGCCAACTCTAAGACATCTGACAGGAAAGTCTAAGCTGCAGGTGCTTACCTACTGGGACTCCAGATGAGATTGGGTGACAGGAACACATTTGCCTTGGAAGGGGACATTGGCTTAATCTTGTAGCTGGCCAAGCCTTCCAGGGGCTTAAATACAAAGTTCTGAGGGGCAAACGAGCGGGTTCTCCTTGGTGGCACAGGAGCTGGGATGTGGGAGGAAGGCAGGTTTTCTTTCTCAAGGGAAGCCTCATCCTGCACAGTTTCTTTAGTGGGCTGGGGTGTCACCTCTTCTTTCACTGGTTCCATGAAAGTATTCTTTTTCATCCCATGTAATGCCTTGTTCAAAGAACACAGGAATCGTTAGAGTACATTTGTGTATTGAAACAGTAAAATATGAATAGATTTTTCTAAGTGCAAAGAAAGTTGTTTTGGTAAAGGTCAGGATGACCAACCTTCAGCACCTGCTGTTGATACAAAAGCCTGGAAATGTGGAGGAAACTCCAGCACCAGATCCTTCACTGGTCAATAAGGCACGGGCTTCTTGTGACCCTAGAAAATGTCTGAGTAGCCCATTCCTCTATGCATTCTACAGCCACCTGCATGAACACCACCATCTGAGGATGTTTCTATTATCATTATTATATGCCTCAAAGCATGGGTGCAAGACACAAGCGGTCACTAACTGACTAAGAGCATTGAGCCAGGAAGCCTCCAATCCCTAGGAGGCATTAGAGGAGTCCACCCTCTCGGCTTTGCCTGTTGAAATACAGAGAAAACATTAGCCTACCCCAAAGGGTTACTAAATACAGGTTGAGTCTCCTTATCCAAAATGCTTGGGACCAGAGGTATTTAGGAATACTTGCATATACAGGTCAACCCCCATATCCCCACAGTATGGATGTGGTATCCACAGTTTCACTTATTCATATCTGAAAAAATACATCCTTCCTAGGCATTTTCTAGGTCCTCCAGCGTGATTCTATAGTATGCTTCTTCCAGAAGTTGGGCCAGAAGTCATTCATTTCACTATTATCCACGGTTTCACATATCCCCTGCAGATACAGGGGGCAACCTGTACATAATGAGATATCTTGGAGATGGGACCCAAGTCTAAACGCAAAATTCATTTATGTTCCTTATACATGTAGCCTGAAGGTAATTTTAAACACAATATTTTGTCAAGGTGATGGGATATACAATCACTGGAAATTTATACTGTAAAGAACTGGCATGGTATAATGTGCTTCAGCCTGCAGGGGCCAGCACTGAGCAGGCTAAACACAGCTGGATAGCCTATCTAGATTATGTCTGAGAGACAGCCATGGGAAGGAAATGTGAAGTCTGCAGTCTTATCTGTATGGGAAAATTGTGTGTGAGAACTACTCGCTGTATAACCCATGACTGTACTGTATCTGTATTGTATAACTGGATCACCCCACTCACTGTCTCTGCAATTGACTTGACCTGGAGTTAGCTCTTAGACTGTGTGCATTCAGTCTGGGCTCTACAGTGCATGACTGCACTGTACACTGTGCTGTTACGTAGTCTGTATGCTAGGAGTCTCAGACTCATTGTAAATATTTCTCCAACATGCTTTAGTAAAGAGAAGTAGGTTAGACACATATCTGTGTGCTCATTTCTTTGCCTGATGATTGCAACTCTGCTACAGCCTTTGCTGTCTGGTCCTCTTGATGTGCTCAGAGGTACCAGTGCGCTACCGTGACATATTTTTAACGATTTTGTGCATGAAACAAAGTTTGTGTACATTGAACCATCAGAAAGCAAAGGTTTCACTATATTTTGGATTTCGGAATTCAGGATAAGGGAGGTTCAACCTGTATTGTCATAACCTATGAGAAGCTATAATACAAAAAACAGAAGTTAAAGTGAGAAGCTTACTGTTGCCTCTTCTTTTTTGGCCCCTCTTTGCTGCTTTCCCTTATTTATTTCCTTCTTCTGTGCCATATTACCTAGAACAAGAGAGATTTAGTATTATTTGAGCAGTTTGTTGCCACAAGGCTGCAAACTGATACACTGACGTGAAAGCAAAGGAGCATGTTTAACAAAAATGAAGACACCCCCAGATATTTATAGGAGGAGAGAAAAACAATGTGCTAAAAGTATATATCGGCAAAGAGCCCAAGCAAGTTACAGCCATGCTTGACACACAGCTTTTTAGAAGTGAAGACTTACATACCACTTGACTCACCTGTAACTGTCGCTGGTCGTGAAACCTGCGGTATTTTGGTCTTTGCAGCAGCAGCAGCAGCTGCTCTTGTAATTCTTCCATTTGAAGTTGTGGGGACTACTGAAGGAACCTCTGAAATGATGAAGGGGGTTTAAAAGTTGTGTGTACTTAAAACCTTTCACATTCTGGTTATAAAGAAGAGAGTGTAATCCACCTATTCAGAATTAAATCCCATTCAGTTCATTGCTCATATGTACATGGCTCATAGCTAACTAGGGTTCAGGTGTTGGGCTTCCAATTTCGGGGGGGGGGGGGGGCTATCAGTGGCAAAAAGAAATATCGGTCTTATATGTGATATGTTTCCAGCAGTGAAAAGAGGAACATCCTGAGATGTGTTGCTCTTCCCTTCTCACCCGACAGGCAGGAATGGTCCAGACCTTTGAGGAGCACCCTCTAGTGAAAGCAACCCCTGGTAAAGCCAGTCGGAGTGTGGCGGAGTCTCCTTCTTTGGAGGTTTTAAACAGGCTGGATGGCCATCTGTTGGGAATACTTTGATTGTGGCAGAGCAGTGCGCTGGATTGGATGGCCCTTCTGGTCTCTTCCAACTCTATGAGTCTATGAAATGAGCGGCTAATGCTCCAAAAACCCCTTAAAACTCCATAAGGAAAATAAAATAAAAACAAAGAGAAGGCATGGCACAAGAAAAGCTTTCCCACGTTGACAACTAGTAGCGGAATGAGCCAACACCAGCACTGACCAAAGAACCTCTCTGCTGGGTGGGGGAGGACATTCATCTTTCAGTGCCGGAAATAAACATATCACAGGTAAGACCAATGGTTCTTTTCCCAGCTGTGAAAAGTTGAACATCCTGAGATGGGAAATGGGAAATACCAGTGCTCCCCAAAATCAAGGTTGGGAAAATGAATGTTGTTGTCTTAGGTATAAACTATTACTAACAACCTATTGAGCACCCTCTTCTTGAATGTGGCAAAGACATCTGACTCACAGCACCTCACAATGATGGGACTGACTTCCAGGTGGCTGTCTGGCAGATGTTCGCCAGAAGGGCCATATTGAGCCACTGATGTAACTGCACTCCCAACGGGGTGAGCAACAAGTTCCACAAGTCATAAGGACTCCCCAAGGACTCGTAGCATGAAGCAATGCAGGCCTTGAGCATCGGTTGAGTGGGAAGACTGAAAACCTTTCCCCCTATGTGGTTGAAGGAAAGGAGAAAGTGAATCAGACAGGAGGGACTCTTTCTTCTCTTCAAATAAGTTGGGAATGCCCTTCATACACCCAGCAATGGTAAACCTAATGGAAGCTGGTGAATCTAATGGAAGCTACCTAGAAAGCAAGGGGGAAAGTGGGAAATCAAATTCTTAGAGAACCCCTGGTAATTTTAAAATTCTATTCCTGATTATTGCTTTTCAAAGGACTTCAATGAATCCCAGTGATTGTGATTAGTTTTATTTGCAGGAAGCACATTGTCTATTACAAGATATTACGTTAAAGCAGTGTACAGGTCGCCCGCCCATATCCGCGGGGGATATGTTTCTAAACTTATTGCAAATACATGAAATAATGGTAATAGTGAACCCCATAGAATCATGCTGGAGAACCTAGGAAATGCCTAGACAGATCATATTTTTCAGATGACAAATAATTGAAACCATGGGTAATAGTCCCATGCATACAGGTAGCCACCTGTGCTTGATAATACTGATTACAGACCACCAGAATACTTACTCATGTTTAGCAATAGCAATAGCATTGATATTTCTATACCCCTTATCAGTGCAAAGCACTCCCTAAGGGGATTACATTGTTTTTTTAAGCTAATTGCTCCCAACAAGTTGGGTACTTATTTCACCAACCTATGGAAGGATGGAGCCCTGTAGGATGCAACTCACAATGCTGTGGCTACAGTACTAGCATTTAACCGCTGCACCACCAGTGCTCCTTTTTTTTTTTTGGAAAAAGGATTCACACGAAGGGTAGGAAACATAAGACAAAATTAAAAGTTAGTACAATAATATATCACTGTAGTCTAGCAGTCAAAATGGCAAGTAAGACAACTTTACAGTCCATTGCTAATGTCTTTAGAAACTTGCACTGGATCTTTTGAGCTACTGCTGCAAGGATGGTGACCTTAATTGAGATCACAAATAAGGCAACACCCCATCAGCTTCTTCTCTCAAAAGATCTCCCAAGAAATAAGTCCTGAGGCCACTGTTTAGTGAGTAATGCATAGGGGATCAGGGACTCAGCTTCAAATCTCCCCAAAGTTATAAATGACTACAGTCATTGTAAGATAAGCTATAGGATGGGGCTATATTCATCTCTTGGTGGAGCTGCCAAACCCTAAACGAAGTGTACATTACAATTGACACTGTGATATTGCTGGAAGAGAGTCATACAGCCAGTTATCTACCAGGGCTGAGAAACGTTTTTTGTGTTTGGATTATAAGTCCTAGATTCCCCAAATCAATGTGGCTAGTGACACATGTTGGCTAAGGAGTTCTAGAATATATAGGTTTTTTTTTAAGTTCTCAAGCTCTGATCTACACACACGCACACACCACTCAAGGGGACTGGGTTTTAAGATCTGGGTTAACCCAAGTGTTTGGTTCATACCTTTGTTCTCCTTTCTGGGAGGTTTGTCTACATAGATCTGCTTCTGTTTCTGCTGAGGCATTTGAGGAATGCAGCGCTTACTGGTATAGCTGGGGGTCTTCTGTAGAGAGAAATCAAGGAAAATGTCATAACCCAGGAAATCTACAAATTCTACCACCTGTTTACTCCTCTAGACTTCACAGGCTTTCCTTTATAAGCAACTCACGCTGGCAATGTAATAAGTACAAGTTAAAAAAGAACCTTAGGTCTATCCTTTGGAAAGTATCCTGCTTAGTCACCTAGAGCAGTGGTTCGTAACCTTTTCTTTATCAGGGACCCCCTTTAAAATATCTTTTGTTGCCATGGACCCCCAAGACTTCAGTCAAAATTTAAAACCCTAATAATAATGATAATAATAATAATGATAATAATAATAATAATATAATTACACCACCCATTAAACATTCCCTCAGAGGCATGGGGGGGAGGAGAGCGGGAAGACTTTTCTCCTGCTTCTTCCTGCAAGTTTGTGGCTGGAGAGCATTCAACAACAATGTGCAGGCCCAGCCAGCCTGTCTTTGCCCTGGCTCCTATCACATGGCCACTCCGCTGCAGGGAGGTGGGCTGAGCAGCCTTCAAGCCTTCACGGACCCCTGTGAGGACATTGCGGCCCCCTGGGGGTCCACGGACTACAGGTTAAAAACCACTAACCTAGAGGGAAGTCCTACATGTTGCAAGTGAGTAGCATAAGGGCTTGCTGTTAAGTCTTTGCCATCAAATAGTGAGCACTGAAGACAGCAACCAATTCAAGACAGAGCATCCAAAGTGAAGTTGTCAGTTATATATATGAGGAGCCTGACCTGTGCATGTTTCTACCCCTCAAGTATTCCATTATAGGAAGAGGCCAGGAAAGAAATATTTAAGCATTTATCTTTTTAAAAGTATTTAAGTAAGAACAGGTCTTTGGAAATCAAAAACCCGGACTGAAAGAACAGTGTACCGTATATTCCGGCGTATAAGACGACTTTTGAGCACTCAAAAGTGCCCTCCAAAATCGACAGTCGTCTTATACACCGGATACACTTTGCTTCACCTGCCTGCCTATCTCCTGCCTCTTCGCAAATGGAGCGAAGAGGCAGGAGATCGGGCAGGGGGTGAAGCAAAGTGCTCCTCCCTGCCACCCGCCCACCCCCCGCGCTTCCACCCCGCCTCCCGAAAGTCGCGGAACCACGGCTTTGGGGGGGTGGCTAGGAAGCCCTCTCCTCCCTTCCCCCCACCCACTCCCCGTGCATCCACCCCCCTCCCTGAAAGCCGCGGAACCGCGGCTTTCAGGGAGGGGGGGTGGCGGAGAAGCCCCCTCCTCCCTCCCCCCCGCCCACTCCCGATGCATCCACCCCCCCTCCCTGAAAGCCGCGGAAACGCACTTTCAGGGAGGGGGGGGGTGGCGGAGAAGCCCCCTCCTCCCTCCCCCCCGCCCACTCCCCATGCATCCACCCCCCCCTCCCTGAAAGCCGTGGAAACGCGCTTTCAGGGAGGGGGGGTGGCGGAGAAGCCCCCTCCTCCCTCCCCCCCGCCCACTCCCCATGCATCCACCCCCCCTCCCTGAAAGCCGCGGAAACGCGCTTTCAGGGAGGGGGGGTGGCGGAGAAGCCCCCTCCTCCCTCCCCCCCGCCCACTCCCCATGCATCCACCCCCCCTCCCTGAAAGCCGCGGAAACGCGCTTTCAGGGAGGGGGGGTGGCGGAGAAGCCCCCTCCTCCCTTCCCCCTGCCCACTCCCCATGCATACCCCCCCTCCCTGAAAGCCGCGGAAACGCGCTTTCAGGGAGGGGGGGTGGCGGAGAAGCCCCCTCCTCCCTTCCCCCTGCCCACTCCCCATGCATCCACCCCCCCCTCCCTGAAAGCCGTGGAAACGCGCTTTCAGGGAGGGGGGGTGGCGGAGAAGCCCCCTCCTCCCTCCCCCCCGCCCACTCCCCATGCATCCACCCCCCCTCCCTGAAAGCCGCGGAAACGCGCTTTCAGGGAGGGGGGGTGGCGGAGAAGCCCCCTCCTCCCTCCCCCCCGCCCACTCCCCATGCATCCACCCCCCCTCCCTGAAAGCCGCGGAAACGCGCTTTCAGGGAGGGGGGGTGGCGGAGAAGCCCCCTCCTCCCTCCCCCCCGCCCACTCCCCATGCATCCACCCCCCCTCCCTGAAAGCCGCGGAAACGCGCTTTCAGGGAGGGGGGGTGGCGGAGAAGCCCCCTCCTCCCTTCCCCCTGCCCACTCCCCATGCATACCCCCCCTCCCTGAAAGCCGCGGAAACGCGCTTTCAGGGAGGGGGGGTGGCGGAGAAGCCCCCTCCTCCCTTCCCCCTGCCCACTCCCCATGCATACCCCCCCTCCCTGAAAGCCGCGGAAACGCGCTTTCAGGGAGGGGGGGTGGCGGAGAAGCCCCCTCCTCCCTTCCCCCCGCCCACTCCCCATGCATCCACCCCCCTCCCTGAAAGCCGCGGAAACGCGCTTTCAGGGAGGGGGGGTGGCGGAGAAGCCCCCTCCTCCCTTCCCCCCACCCACTCCCCATGCATCCACCCTCCCTCCCTGAAAGCCGCGGAAACGCGCTTTCAGGAAGGGGGGGTGGCGGAGAAGCCCCCTCCTCCCTCCACCCCACCCACTCCCCATGCATCCACCCCCCCTCCCTGAAAGCCGCGGAAACGCGCTTTCAGGGAGGGGGGGTGGCGGAGAAGCCCCCTCCTCCCTCCCCCCCGCCCACTCCCCATGCATCCACCCCCCCTCCCTGAAAGCCGCGGAAACGCGCTTTCAGGGAGGGGGGGGTGGCGAAGAAGCCCCCTCCTCCCTTCCCCCTGCCCAATCCCCATGCATCCACCCCCCCTCCCTGAAAGCCGCGGAAACACGGCTTTCAGGGAGGGGGGGTGGCGGAGAAGCCCCCCTCCCTTCCCCCCACCCACCCCACGCGCATCCACCCCCCCTCCCGAAAGGGAGGGGGGCTGGGAAGCCCCCTACTCCCTGCCACCCGCCCACCCTCCGCCCAGCCACCCCCCTTCCCCAAAGGCTCGCTTTGGAGAGGGGGGGTGGCTGTGAAGCCCCCTCCCCCCAGCCACCCTCCGCCCAGCCTCCCCCCTTCCCCAAAGCCCCGTTTGGCCGCACAGCCTGCGGATCCCCCTCCTGCGCTCCCTCCTGGAAGGGAGCGCAGGAGGGGCATGCGGAGGCTGCGCAGCCAAACTGCGATTCGCCCCTTCTCCCCACCTTCCTGGAAGGTGGGGAGAAGGGGCCAAAGTGCCCCGTTTGGCCGCACAGCCTCCAGATCCCCCTCCTGTGCTCCCTCCTGGAAGGGAGCGCAGGAGGGGCATGCAGAGGCTGCGTGGCCAAACCGCGATTCGCCCCTTCTCCCCACCTTCCTGGAAGGTGGGGAGAAGGGGCGAACGTGCCCCTTTTGGGTGCACAGCCTCCGCATTCTCCTCCTGCGCTCCCTCCTGGAAGGGAGCGCAGGAGGGGCATGCGGGGGCTATGCGTTGGAAGAGGGGGGTCGTCTTATAGGGCGAATATATCACAAACTCTGCATTTTGCCTTAAAAATTGGGGGGGTCGTCTTATATGCCGGGTCGTCTTATACGCCAGAATATACAGTAGTTAGTTCTCTATGGCAAGAAGGGAGGCAAGAGGACATCCAGAATATGTTTCTTGATCAATGACCCTTCCCCATCCTAAAAGCCAGCCTTTTACAAGGCTGAGCTTCAAAACGAGTTGGGATGGGGCACAGGGTGGTCTGCTGCTAAAACAACAACATTCCTGCTGGATGTGCCTTTTTGTCACTCTTTGGGTCTCAAGGCATTTCACTGTCCTTTTTCAAAAGGAAAAAAAGAGGTTTTGAGTTACAGTTGTGATTTTTGGATTTGTCCTCTCTAATCAAGCTTGGACAAGTTACTTTTTTGGACTACAATTCCAAGAATTAGCCACACTGGCTGGAAATTCTGTGGGTTGTGGTCAAAAAAATAATTACAGATATTTTAAGTGTGCCTAAATACCTGATAGCACCAGATTTTGTTTGGTTTTAGAGGCTAAGTAGAGGTCACCAAAGAATACCAGGTGCTGTAGAAAAACACAATGGCAAACCACTTCTGACTATTCCTCACCTTAAAAAAAACCCCTTGTGAAATCCATGAGGTTGCCGTAAGTTGAGAGATTACTTAAAGGCACATACATTGCTCATATTTTAAGTGCACTATAGACTACCTTAAGAAATCTGATTTCAACAGATAGAAAGGAAAGATGTCAAATTCAGAGTAATTGTTTTCCTCTACTACCACCTCAGAAAGAAATCAGGCCAGGTTAGAAGTACTATACGCACATAACAAATTAGGTAGCATGTTTGTCAGTTTAGATCAAAGAGAACAAATAAAAAAAATAGTTCTCTACTAATGGAGAGGTTCACTGACTCAGACATGTTTAATTTCAGGGACTGAAACAGCAACACAGTTGGCATTTGAGGAACTGCGCCTCTCCCATCACAACCAACCAAAACCCTGGCAATTCATTTCATTCCGTATTTAATATTCCAACAGTATAGACAAGAATAAAAATTATAAAACAAACCGCTGAAAGCTGTGCCTTAACTGGCTCTTGCATCTGGTTCTTTGCCTTTGATCTTGTTGCCTGCGCAGGAGGTGCCTCCTAAGAGAAGTCCAGAAAAAAAGAGTTTGAAAACTACTTACCCCTACCTGTTGCACATTACAGTTTAGCAAGAAATGTAGAAAGGCAAACCACACCATTTGGAGTAATCAATAGCACCTAATGTGTTGCAGTAACCATTCCCAACTGAACTGGAAGTCTGTGGGAACCCCTGATTGGGTCTGAGGTGGGTGGTCTTCTGGGAGATGAAGTTCAGCCAGAAGTTTGGGAACCATTGAATTGGGGATTATCACATGGCTTCTTAAAATTTATTTTGCTCTCATCCTTACTGTTGTTTTATTGTATTTTGATGTCTTGATTATAGCTGCATTGAGGACATTGCTGAAAAGCTGCTCATAAAAATAATGTGTGCGTGCATGCATGTGCATATATGCGCACATATTTGAAAAGAGTGAAATTTTAAGTCAAAAGTGAAGTTTCAGCATTGTTGTCTTCAAGTCATTTCCAATTTATGGGCATGCCACGGCTGAGAGTGTGACTTGCCCAAGGTCACCCGGTGGACTCCCACGGCCAAGCAAGGATTCAAACCCTGGTCGCCATAATCATAGTCAAATGCTCAAACTACTCAAGCCCTCAAGCTTCAGCATGGCAGTGTAATAAAGTGATTAAAGGAGGGTACACAAAATTAAATCTTGCACATCACTGCATTGCTTACATGGCATCTAACAGGCCCTGTGACCAGTATGTTTAAAGCATGACAGATCCTTTCAGCTGCATGGAAATAGGTACTCAGCCCCATTGAAAGTTTTCAGCTCCCTCCTGACTTCCCTCCAAGGACCTAAGGGCAGCATATATGACCCCCTTCTATTCCATCCTCACAACATCATATTCAGGGCAGGAGACATGTACAACAGGATCAAGGAACAAACGTAAGGGCCAAATGATGGGGGCTGCAGTTCACCAAAATCTAGAGAGCCATACATTCCCAACCCATTTCTAATACTGCAAGCTGCTGTTGTAGGCAAAACCCAGACAGAATGAGGTGCAAGAGGCATTATGCCAGAAAAGATTAGATACAGGAATCATCAACATGGGCTACAGTGTTGCATCAATGCAGTGAAATATTGAGGATAATGCATTTATTTATTTATTTAGTTAATTAGTTATTGCATCAAACCAGAATGGTACAACTTCATCAATGGGAAGTTGACAAGGAAAAGAGCCACCAAGGGTACAAAGTATACTGCTATGACAGTTCCTGATCTATAAATACTAGTGACCGTTTCTATGATTCTTGGGAGAGAACAAGGGGAATAAAAGCAACTGTCTAATTTTTGTTCCCTTCCTGATCACAACAAAGTAGAGGAAACTAATTTACCAAATACAGTTGGACTCGCATATTGATGGGAGTTCGGTTCCCAGACTTACTGAGGATGCCGGAAATCACAGATAACAGTGAACATCACTGAAAATAATGGGACTTCTGATTTAAAATACAATAGAGTTGCCTTGGAGGACCTTGAAAATGTCCAGAGAGGGTGCCTCTCTAGGCATTTCCTAAGAAGACTCTATGGCAGGTGTGCTGTTTTGTGTTCCAAAGATAACTGAAACCACAGATATTGGTTTTGTGGATACAGGGGTCTGACTATACAGAGAAGCCAATACCTCTGAGCTCTGTATAGTAGCAGCTTCTTCTCTGTGGCCCACAAAGCACAGAAGAATATCATCCACACATTTGATCTTACAGAGGATGCTTGTTTACGTTGAGGTGATCTGGAGGCAAGTGAGTCACATCAGAAGATTACTTGCTTATTTCTGCCCTCTCCCTACAAAAAAACTCGACAACTTCAACTATGCATCTATTTTCTTCCTTACTTCCGGGGTGGTCACTGGTTTAAAGGGCCTTAATTTGACTAGAAGTACACAAGTGCACATTACAGTCTGATACAGAGCTTGGAACGATTTCTTAATTTATGGTTCCAGCAATACTCTGACATGGAGTTTGGAACAGTTACTTTTTTTAGACCACACCTTCTGGAATCTCCCAGGCAGCATGGCCATCTGGGGAGCCGTGGTCCCAACACAGTTACTTTTCCAGGTGAATGGGACTTATGCTCATTCACTCCATCCTCCACCATCACACTTCAGCTCATTCTCTTCTACATATGGCCTCCAAACCAGAACATGTGAACAAACTAGAATTGCTGATTTAGGTCTAGAAGCATAAAGTTGGAAGAGACCACAAGGGCCATCCAGTCCAACCTCCTGCCATGCAGGAATACACAATCAACGCATTCCTGACAGATGGCCATCCAGCTTTTCCTTAAAAATCTCCAAAGAAGGAGACTCAACCACACGACGAGGCAGTGTATTCCACTTCTGAACAGTTCTTACTGCCAGAAACAAAGAAGAATGAGGATTAGAAAGGAGATGGAGCAGTGAAGTGGAACAGGGAGCTTCCATAAGCCCAAGATATGATTTAGTTATTACATATGAATTCAGCCAGGTGGTTAAAAGGGTGAAGGAATACAGAGAAACTCAGCACAAGTACCATGCTTGCTGTTTTCAACACCATCTCCTTTGGCTTGCTCAGTACTGGGATCTGTGATGCTTTTGGAAGGAAGGCAGGGGCCTCTGGCTTGAACCGGCCACATTTAAATACACGTTTCTCTCTCTGGTCCTTCAGCTTCCGTAGTTCTTTTTCAGCTTTGTAACGCTGGAGCATTTCCATGCGCTCCTGTTCACGAGTCTTAGCTGAAGCATTTGCAATCTGATCTGAGTGGGTAAAAGAAAGAAATGAAGAAAGAGTGTAAACACCCTCTCCTTTCATCTGAATTAGCAGCCAAGACATATTCATGTGCTGAAGACATACAGCTAACAAGAGCAGTTTGTACCCCAGGATACAGCATTAAAAGTTTGAAACACAGGGTATTAATCAAAGTTGAAGATGGCATTAATGGAAAGTCCTGCAATTAGATACTAAAAAAAGGCAAACACAACAGATGAGGAGACAGGCTTTCACAGCAGAGCATGTGAAAGGATCTACAAGTCTCAGTTGATTGTAAGATGAGCATCAGCCAGCCATGTGTTGTTTGGGTGCTAAAAAAATTAGGTTGTAATCATCCATGCTATAATATTTCTGATTTCTATATATGGATGTGAAAGCTGGCCAGTGATGAAAGCTGAAAGGCAAAAAAACCCGAACTACTGTAATTTGAAATGTGGTGAATGAGGACTGCTCTACTGATACCATGGATTACCAACAAAACTAATAAATGAGTCTGAGAGCAAATCAGGCCTGAAGTCTTCCTAGAAGCCTAAATGAGATTAGGTTTATTCCATAAATTAACAAAAATATTAACAAAGGCACAGGAGTGTGAATGCATTATTATAATGTGTCATTTTGTAGCTTATTACTGCTTTTCTTTTCAATTGTACTGTACAGTATTTTGTATCCATTTTTAAATTTTGCTGGTAATTGATCGAATAAAATGTATGTAAAAAAAGCCTAAACGAGTTAACTGAGGCTGCAGTATTTTGGACAGAGCATGAGACAAAATAACTCTTCAGAAAAGATGATAACGTGCAGTGAAGATGAACACATTATAGGTGGATTGACTTAGCCATAGAAGCCATGGCCCTGAGCTTGCAAGACCTGAGCAGCACTGGAAATGACCAGGGTTCTGGGAAGTCTTTTGTCCATAGGATCGCCATAAGTTGAAGCCAACATAACAACAAACATCATGACTCGTGTCAACAGAAATATAGAGATCAAAGTACAAAAAGTATCATAGAATCATAGAACTGGAAGAGACCACAAGGGCCATCTAGTCCAACCCCTGCCATGCAGGAAGACACAATCAAAGCATTCCTGACAAGAGGGCCATCCAGCCTCTGTTTAAAAACCTCCAAATAAGGAGACTCCACCACACTCCAAGGCAGTGTATTCCACTGCCAAACAGCTCTCACTGTCAGGAAGTTCTTCCTAATGTTTAGGTGGGATCTCTTTTCCTGTAGTATGAATCCATCACTCTGTGTCCTAGTCTCTGGAGCAGCAAACAAGCTTGCTCCATCCTCACTATGACATCCCTCCAAATATTTAAACATGGCTATCATATCACCTCTTAACCTTTTATTCTCCAGGCTAAACATACACAGTTCCTTAAGCTGCTCCTCATAGGGCATAATGGCTTCCAGACCTCCCACCATTTTGGTCACCCTCCTCTGGACACGTTCCAGCTTGTCAATACCCTTCTTGAATTGTGGTGCTCAGAACTGGACACAGTATTCCAGGTGAGGTCTGACCAAAGCAGAATAGACTGGTATTATTACTTCCCTTGATCTAAACACTATACTATTATTAATATAAATTCTTTTCAGTGATGTTCAAGTTGCATCTAATATACTGTTCTGGCCATCACATTTTTAGTGGGACAAGAACAAACTGGAGCATCACCAGAAGACAGCAGTCAGGCTGGTGAGGTTTTAGAAGCCAAGTCCAATAAGGAACAGATGAAAAAAGTGGACACATTTAGCCCAGAAAAGAGAAGATGAAAGGGATACACGTCAGAAATATTCAAATAAGAGGAAGGTTACCATGTACAAATAAACAGTGCAGCCTAGACTAGAATGAATGGGTACAAACACCAAGAAAGTAGATTTCAACAAAACGTTATTAGAAAGCTCCTGGCAGAAAGAGCTGCTAGACAGCTTTGGGAGACAGTGGTTCCTCCTTCAATAAAGATATTCAAGCAGAGCCTGGACAGCCATCTGGTAGGGATGCTCCAGTTTATGGTATTTTATTTAAAGCATTTATCTATCGCTTCTCAAGCTGGGCCTCAAGACAATGCACAATGAATAAAAATATTCAAAAAAGAATAATAAACATTTTAGAATACAGACTAAACCTGCTCCTTACAATACAGTTGTCCCTTCACACTCGCTGGGGTTTGGTTCCAGGACCCCCCGTGAATACCCAAATCTGTGAATACTCAAGTCCCGTTATATGCAATGGCATAGCAAAATGGTGCCCCTTATAAAAAATGGCAAAATCAAGGTTTGCTTTTTGGATTACTGTTTTTTTAAGAATATTTTCAAGCCGTGAATAAAAATCCGTGAATGCCAAATCCGTGAATGTGGAGGGACAACTGTAATTTAAAAAAATCAAAGATAGTTAAAAGAGCCAGAACACCCACCCCTGGTTTGAAGGCCATACAAAAATCATGTGAATCCACCAAACTAGCCTTGCAGGGTAGTGTGACACGCATCCCACATCACACTGACTGCACTGAACAGAGTGTGTGTGGAGTAGCTAACCTTCCAGATCCCTTCTCACTCTGAAATTCTAGGATTATGTTTACCTGAAAATGTTCCATCCATTTAATACTTTAGAGAAGCAATTTAAATCTCAGCGATCCAAGTATTAAAAAAAAAAAGCTATCTTCATGAATTCAGGGAGAACTACCATGACAAAGCCGAAAAACAAAGACTGTTAAACACTTGTCACAGGTCTTTACTTACTTGGCTTAGCCCTGCTCTTCTTGGATGAGTGTTCTTCACCTGTCTCTTCCAGCAGAGAAAGTTCCTTCTGTCTTGACACCTGCGTATTCACATCTATCAATCCGAACTGCCGGCCCTTATTAAACTCCTTGTGCCTGCTCTCCTTCTGAAGAAGGGATTTTCGGCGGACAAGTTTCGTCTTGAGTGTTTCGGTACTTAGATCCTTTTTGTATCGAGTAGTGAAATCTGTGGCCATCTTTTCTGTTCCAGATATAAAGTGAGATG
This sequence comes from Gambelia wislizenii, assembly GCA_030847615.1. Taxonomy (NCBI): domain Eukaryota; kingdom Metazoa; phylum Chordata; class Lepidosauria; order Squamata; family Crotaphytidae; genus Gambelia; species Gambelia wislizenii. Next base: position 492,053,573 of record JAUMIR010000001.1, on the reverse strand, counting down.
AGAAACAGTTTACATCATATGATTCCTACTATCTGGGATGTTTCACTTCTGTGTATGTGTGTGTCTGTCTTTCACAGAGAGGAGACAAAGGAGCCATTATGTGTGAAGGGATCACTCTCTGAAACATTAAAAAAAATTGCTTGGATTTCTTTATCAGTAAAATAAAGGAGAAAGAATACTCTGCATAATTTCCACTACAGAAGTAGTTGGACATTTTTGCCCTATGTGGAACTCCATTAGAAACAGAAGATAGGTAATAAAAACTTCAACTCCATTAGAAAAGTTACTTTTCTGTTACTAATGGAGTTGAAATTTTATTACCTGTCTTTTACTGGTCTTTGCCCCTGATCCCCATATGGCCAAGAAGGGGAGTGGCCTTTGCCTGCATTGAGATCCCTCCAGAACAGTGGTTCCCAAACTTTAGTCCTCCCAATGTTTTGTACTTCAACTTCTACAATTCCAGATTGTTGGTCAAGGCTGACTGGGTCTTCTGGAAGTTGAAGTCCAAAACACTTGGAAGACCAAAGTTTGGGAACCACTGCTCTGGAACAGCAATGACAGAAACAACATGTGATACAAAATGCGGGTCTGTGACTCTACAATCGCCACTTTTCTTCTCCTGCATGATTTTTTTTAAAAAAACACGTATCTTGCTTGATGAAAAAGCCAGAGGAGGTCTGAAAGCTTGCATAATGGTTTGGGGAGGGGTTTGCATTCTAGTTCTGCCATAAAGGTATCACTCTTTTGTGGATTTTGGACTATTGTGTTTTTACACATACATACAGATGGGCAGATAACATTTCCTACACAGAGCAGGTTTTCTCCTACATTTCACAGTAACACAGAATCATAGAGTTGGAAGAGATGACAAGGGTCATCTAGTCCAACCCTCTGCCCTGATGAAAACACAATCAAAGCATTCCAGACAGATGGCCATCCAGCCTCTGTTTTTAAAAACCTCCAAAGGAGACTCCACCACACTTTGGAGGCAGTGCCATACATTAAAAGCTTTCTGAAGAGGAGAGTCTCTTCTTTGTGTGGATGCTCTCCATGCACTCAGGGATGCTGATTCTCCTGAGTTCTGCATAGTAGAATCATAGAATCCTAGTTGGAAGAGACCACAAGGGCCGTCTAGACCAAACCCCTGCCATGCAGGAATGCACAATGAAAGTATAGTTGTCCCTTCTTATTTGCTGGGGTTTGGTTCCAGGACACCCCACCTCCCCCCGTGGATACCAAAATCCGTGAATACTCAAGTCCCATTATATGCAATGGCATACCAAAAGGATGTCCCTTATATAAGATGGCAAAATCAATGTTTGCTTTTTGGATAATTATTTTTTAAATATTTTCAAGCCGTGAATACTTAAAACTGTGAATAAAAAATCCGTGGATATGGAGGGACAACTGTACTCCCGACAGATGGCATTCCTGTGTCTTGTTTAAAAACTTCCAAAGAAGGTGACTCCTCCACACTCTGGGGCAGTGTATTCCACTTCCAAACACCTCTTACTGTCAGGAAGTTCTTCCTAATGTTTACGTGGAATCTCTTTTCCTGTAGTTTGAGTCCATTGCTCCATGTCCTAGTGTCTGAAGGAGCTGCAGAAACAAGCTTGCTCCATCCTCAGTATGACATCCTTCCAAATATTTAAACATGGCTATCATATCACCTCTTAACCTTCTCTTCTCCAGGCTAAACATGCCCAGCTTCCTAAGCCGCTCCTCATAGGGCATAATGGCTTCCAGACCTCCCACCATTTTGCTCGCCCTCTTCTGGACACATTCCAGCTTGTCAATATCCTTCTTGAACTGTGGTGCCCAGAACTGGACACAGTATTGCAGGTGAGGTCTGACCAAAGCAGAATAGAGTGGCACTATGACTTCCCTTGATCTAGACCAGTGTTTCTCAACCAGGGTTTCCCAAAAGGTTGCTAGAGGTTCCTCAAGAGATTGTAATGTGGCGGGGGGGGGGGGAAGCAATAGCAGCATATAGAATAATGTTTATGCAGGGTTTCCCTGAGACCTGAACATTATTTCAAAGGTTCCTCCAGGATAAAAAGGTCGAGAAAGGCCGATCTAGACACTATACTCCTATTGATGCAGCCTAGAATCGTATTGGCCTTTTTAGCTGCTGCATCACACTGCTGGCTCATGTTCAGCTTGTGGTCCACTGAGACCCCTAGATCCCTTTCCTACGTGCTGCCATCAAGCCAGGTGTCACCCATCCTACATCTGTGCATTTGTGTAATATCCCACCTTTCTCCCTGTTGAAATTATTTTTGTTAGTTTTCTACCGCCACACCCCTCAGCGCCTCCCCCGCCCCATTCTGCGTGGCCCTTTCCATAGCTGCCTTCCCTCAAAGACCCATTTCTAAGGTATTCCCAGTGAGCGGGGAACCGTCACTGCCTCGCCCTACCTCTCACACACGGCCGCCCTCGCTCAAATCCAGAGCCGACCCGAAATGGCTGCGCTAAGGCGCCCGACCTGACTTCCCCCAACGGGCTCCGATTCAAATTTCAGCCGCAGTCGCCGATTGGGCGTTAGGAACACAAGGCGCGTCTTTCTATTGGTTCAACCTCCCATCCTGTAGCAGTAATCGGCCTATCATCATCAGCGGCGGCGCCTCCTGTCGTTCCTCATTGGGCGACGGTCTCCACCTCTCACCTTTTAGTTCGCCGGAGATGCCCCGCCTCACTCTCTCTCTCTTGCTATCTAGGCAACTGGTGAGACCAAAATGACGCAACTCGCGTTCTGATGTTTCATTGGCTCCCTTTCTGACATAGAGATAATGAAAAGCTTAGAGTAGCAACACGCATTTTCTGAGAATCATAGGATGCTAGAGTTGGAAGACACCACAAGGGCCATCTAGTCCAACCCCCTGCCATGCAGGAAGACACAATCAAAGCATTCCCGACAGATGGCCACCCAGCCTCTGAGGTGGTTTGCCCTTGCCTTCCTCTGAGGTTGAGAGAGCGTGATGACTAAGGTTACCTGGTGGGTTTCCGTGGCTGAGTGGGGATTTGAACCCTGGTCTCCAGAGTTATAGTGCAAAACTCAAATGACTACAGCACGCTGGCTCTTGCTGGACACAATAGACACAGGCCAAGTCAAAAAGTTCTTTCTAATGTTTAGGTGGAATCTCTTTGCCTGTAGTTTGAACCCATTGCTCCGTGTCCTAGTCTCTGGAGCAGCGGAAAACAAGCTTCTCCTTATCATAGAATCATAGAATTGTAGAGTTGGAAGAGACCACGAGGTCCATCCAGTCCAACCCCCTGCCATGCAGGAATACACAATCAAAGCATCCCTGACAGATGGCCATCCAGTCTCTGTTAAAAGACCTCCAATGAAGGAGACCCCACCATGCTCCAAGGGAGTGTGTTCCACTGCCGAACAGCTCTAACTGTCAAAAAGTTCCTCCTAATGTTGAGGTGGAATCTCTGTTCCTGGAGCTTGCATCCATTGCTCCGTGTTCCAGTCTCCGAAGCAGCAGAAAACAAGCTTGCTCCATCCTCAGCGTGACACCCCTTCAAATACTTAAACAGGGCTATCCTATCGCCTCTTAACCGTCTTTTTTCCAGGCTAAACATACCCAGCTCCCTAAGTCTCTCCTCATAAGGCATCGTTTCCAGACCTTTCACCATTTTTGTCACCCTTCTCTGGACACGCTCCAATTTGTCCATATCCTTTTTGAATTGTGGTGCCCAGAACTGGACACAGTATTCTAGGTGAGGCCTGATCAAGGCAGAATAGAGCGGCACTATGACTTCCCTTGATCTAGACACTATACTTCTATTGATGCAGCCCTAAATCACATTGGCCTTTTTAGCTGCCGCATCACACTGTTGACTCATGTTCAACTTGTGGTCTACTAGGACTCCTAGATCCCCTTCGCACGTAGTCTAGTTCAGCCAGGTCTCCCCCATCCTCTATCTATGCATTTCATATTTGCAGCAGCCACAGATGCAGGCGAAACGTCAGAAATTAACTCTTCCAGAACACAGTCTCACAGCCCGGGGAAAAACAAGGAAAATCTATGGATGCCAGCAGTGAAAGCCTTCAACTTCACAATCCCTCCATCGTTTTGTTGTTGTTGTTGCTAGAAGATAGCAATGGCTAGTAGTCATGATAGCTATAGACTGCTTCCAAAAACAAAAGCAAGTTGCACCCATTTCATAGCAGCTGCTGGGGAACAGCAGCAGGCGAGGGTTGCTGCCCCCATGTACGGCATGTAGGCTACTAACTGGTCACTGAGGGAAACAGATGCTACTGTACTTTAGAAAGGCTTATGGTCTGATCCACTGAGGGTTCTTCTTATGTTCTTAAGTCAACTCGGAAGTTAGATGGGGCGTATGTATCTTATATTTTCATAAGTCTATTAAGAACGAAAAGTGGGCGGATTTCCGGGGAAGGTTGAGAACCGGAAGAGGAAGTCGTTCAAAGGCTCTCCACGTGGTTAGGAGTTTGTGTTGGGAACAGTCCTGTTTAGATTTGAGATTCCCAGAATCGGATTTTTGTGCGGATTTGAGCGGCAAACCGGTAAGCGGACTCTGTTGGGGCTGAGGGAGGAAGTATTCTCGGGATTTGTTGATTTCAGTTGGGGAAAGATACTTTTTTGGGAGCACATCTCCCAGAATTCCCTAATGGCTATGCCGGCAGGGGGAGTTTGTGGAACTGTGGTCCCCAAAAAGCAACTTTTCGCAGCCTCTGGGGCCATCCTAAGTGGCCTTTTGGGGTACTTTTGGAGCAGAATTTCAAGAAAATAAAGTAGTAATAAATAAATTATATATGATTACAGTGGAATATATAACTATAAAGGGAAAAATACAATAGAGTTTAGTTGCACATATCTAAGTAAGGAGGGGAAAACAGACAGAAAATGTTATTTGAAATCAGATAGTGGAAGTCATTTTAAATATTTTATGTTTTAGTTTGCTTTATGTAATGTAACATAGTGATTATGTAGAGATAGAGTAAGCTGTTATGTTTATATGTGAACTTTGTAAGTAGTTTGTTGTTACATGTTGTAAATTGTTTTTGTATATACTGTTTCAGTTTTAAAATATATTAACATTCAACAAAAACAATATTTTAAAAAATAAGTGGCCTTTTGGGGTTCCACCAGTGCAATTCTTTACATCTCTATACCCAGAAGAAGTGAGAGGCAACATGGTGTAGTGGTTTGAGCAGTGGACTATGACTCTGGAGACCAGGGTTCAAATCCCCGCTCAGCCATGGAAACCCACTAGGTGTCTTTGGGCAAGTCATACTCTCTCAGCCTCAGAGAAAGCAAAGGCAAGCCTCCTCTAAGCAAATCTTGCCAAGAAAACCCCATGATAGGATTGCCATAAGTCAGAAACAAGGCGCACAACAACAGTAACCCAAAAGAAGTAAGACCCAGTGTTTCCCGTGGGGTCTGCTGTTGCATACACAATTACTGTAGATCATGAGCTTTGCTGCAAAGCCCTCTCTAAGCCCTTTTACATGAGGACTGAGCTCTGACTTTATTTGATTTGCTCTAATTTGGCCCATTTCCTTTATCATGTTGTTGTTACCTGCCTTCAGGTCTGTGCTGACTTGTGGTGACGCTATCATAGGGATGTTTTTTGGCAAGATTTATCAAAGTTTGCCATTGCCTTCCCCCCCCCCCAGCACTGGGAGAAAAGCAGGACAATAATTATAAATTAATTATAATTATTATTTGCCCCAAAGTCACCCAATGGAAACCAAATGTTTTTCTTAAGGTTTCAGAGGGTGATGCCATCACATGTAATGGCTCCTTTGTCTCCTCTCTGAAAGCTGAGCGAGCAGGGATTTGAACCCCTACTAGTCTTAACACACAAACCACTATGCCATGCTGGCTCTCACTCTTTTTGATGGTAACTGTTGACTAGCATGCCAGCCTTTGCCAGTCAGGGGCACTTGGGATGTGTAAATAGGTCTGCTGCCTGAGGATGGTGGTACTTGTATTTCAACCTTGGTAGGGGGACTTTGTCGTGGAAGGTCTCTGTATGCCCTCATGTATGCCATTTCAAGTTGTAAATTTAATAAGAAATGTAATGAGTCAGATTATTTATCTGTACTTTCTATTTAGACTGATGGCTGAGAAGGGTTTTTCCTATTTCTACTATTTTTTCTAAGTGGAAATTATGAAGGTTCAGTCTGGTGGCTGCTAGTACCCTTTGTGTCAGTGGGGTGGTCTCTGCTCAAGGTTTTAACCTGAACTTCAAAGGAGCTATTCAGAGTGCTGAAACACTATCTCCCAAATAGGTGCAGCATCTTGGATAATGCTTTCAAAGTACACACCAAAATCGGAGCAGATTCACCCCCCAATTTTCATGGGAGCTACTAGCTGCCACTGACTGCATCTTCAACATGCAAGGCATGTATTATGCAACTAAGAAGGGACCCCTCACAGTAAAAGATGTACGGTAACTAGTAGAAATTGAGATATGCTCCCTCAGGCTATTGGCCCATGTCAACCAAGATTGCCTGTTACCTCTGACTGGCAGCAGCCCTCTGAGTCAATCATCCTTCCCTTCATTAACTCCAGGTGGGCTAGATCAATCATTCTCAGACATAGTCATTCTTATGTTTGGGACTGCAGCTCCCAGAATTCCTGAGCATTGGGCGTACTGTATGAAACGTCTGGAGCTGCAGTCTAAAATATCTGGAGAACCGGAGTTTGAGAACCACTGAGTTAGATGACAGCTTCCATCATCCCTATACAACATGGCTTTATCTAAGATCTCAGGCAAAGTTCTTTCTAATTATCGGCTATCTGGTTTTTCTAAAAGGACATGTACAGGAATGGAACTGGAGACTTTTTCTCCCAAATTGTGGTTTCTCTCCATAAAGTGCTCGGAGTGTATTGGCTGACAGGCATGATACTCTCTTGTCAGTTGGATCGTGAGCCTATAAGGAGGGACTGTCTTATCTTTTAAGGTCCACACAAAAGTTAGAACATCTTAGGTTCTTCATAAATGTTTACAACTACTGCTGGTAATTGTAATAATAAAGTATATAAAAGAGATTTTCTCTCCTTGATGCTTTGTATCCAGAAGGAAAAGATGGTGCGTAAGCTGAAGTTTCATGAACAGAAGCTCCTCAAGAAGCTAGACTTGGTGAACTGGGAGGCCTCTACAGGGAACCTTGCTGAGCTGCGTGTGCTCCGTCGCTTCCGCTTGCAGCGGCGGGAAGATTACACTCGCTACAATCAGCTCAGCCGGGCGATTCGAGAGCTGGCTCGCCGCATCAGAGACCTAGGCGATGCACCAGAGTCGGCAGCCTTCCGGGCTCAGAGTACAGCTGCACTCCTAGAGAAGCTGTATGCCATGGGGCTGGTGTCTTCCAAAAGCTCTTTGGAGCAATGTGACCGTGTCTCGGCCAGTTCTTTTTGCCGCCGGCGCTTGCCTTGCCTGCTTCTGAAACTCCGCATGGCCCAGAACATGAAATCTGCAGTCACCTTTGTGGAACAGGGGCATGTGCGGGTCGGACCAGAAGTGGTGACGGACCCAGCATTTTTGGTGACCCGGGCAATGGAGGATTTCATCACCTGGATGGACTCTTCTCGCATCCGCCAGCATGTGCTCAACTACAATCAGGAACGGGATGATTTTGATTTGGCTTGTTAACAAAAGGGAAGAGGAAGCCTCTTTTTAACCCCACATTTTCCATCTCTTGTATAATCTTAGTGAGCTGCGGGAATACATCTGAAATAAGCCTTAGCTCAGTAACTCACTGTTCCTGGCATTTCTCAGGCTAGCAGGTTGTGTCCTGGTAAATGTGGATTGTTTGCCATTTGGACTAATAATTATGCATCATTGTTTGGATAGCAGTGTTGTGCTGCCCTATTGCTCTTCCAAGGCTTGGTGGGTTCTAATTAATCTTTCATCTGTGAATGTCAAGTGGTTGTGCTGCAACAATTCTTCTCTTTATAAGAGAAGGGAAATGCAAAATTAGTAGCATGAGTTTTGAAGACAGCAGTTAGGCATTCATAACCTCATGTTCACAGAATTCACTAGATGGAAATGGTGGACAATAGGATGTCTAGGTGAACTTAGGAAAAAAAGTGTATTAGCAAAATGGAAAGGCTTATTATCAGATGTTCTGTGTGTCTTTATTATAGACCTTTTCCAAGACTATGTTGAAGATTAAATAGCATAAGTTCAACCCAAACAATTTGCTTTAAAAGAGCATTTTTTGAAAGAGCAATTATTATTTAAGCTAGTGCCCATAACATCTGAGCTGCATTTTGCTACTTAATTTTCTGACTTAGTCGTGTGTTGGTTTTAATGCAAAAAAAAACAACAAAAACAATCCCTGGCTTAAACAAACAAACAAACAAAAAGGTTTAAACAAAAAAAAAAAACAAAAAAAACCACACAGTTTTTTTTTTGGTATTTTTTTAAACCATTTTTTCCAACTCTGAAAAAAATACACACACAAACTGTATTCACTTCTGATCAAGGGCTGGATGGCTTCCAATATCAAATCCACATAACAATTCTTTTAAGAAATCTATTTTTCCTCCTGGCCTTGCAGTAAAATAGTTTTCTGTTCATCTCTATGGTAACAAGTTTCTTGATCATACAGGAGCAATTACTCCACTGTTATATTTCTTGGCTAGGTCTTTAGGCTTTGAATTGGTGCTTTAAGTCTTCATAGGTTTTCTTCTTCAGCTCTGTTCTCCATAGTTTCTACTGTGAAGGGAATACTGTACTTCTTTTCCCCCTCTGGTGTTTTTGGTAATAGCTTGACCTGAAAAGTAGAATTTGAAATAGCTTTTGCAGAGCTAAGGTTATTATTATAACCTGTTTCACTGTTGCCAATTTGATTTAGGTCATTACTTTCTCCTTCTGAAATCAAGTTTGCCCCAGCCTAGCAAGTTTTTTTAAAAAATCTTGCAGTTCCAAAATACTGCGCTTGTCTATATGGCGAAAATACTCCTCATAGAATTCAAGGAGAATGTGTTTTGTTCCAAAGGGATCCCGCATCATTTTGCTGTATACTCAGAAGGAAATGCGCATTCCTGCTCATTGGGATAACTGATTCACTTTGCTGCACATTTCTAATAAGAGCAGAAGTAGAAAGCTGGTTGGTCGGACATGCACAGGGGATGGAGCTTGCTGTCAAGGCAAGTGCTCAGAACCGCCATCTTGGATTTTCGCCGTAGCGATCACACCCTGAGGCAATGAAACAGACTTTTTCTTCTTTTTTGTTTATTTAAGTGGAAGATCATACTTCTGCACCTTGGGTTTGCTTTTTAAAAAAATACTGTTTGGTGATGGCAACTGGTAACAATAAAAACATGAGTAATTCACTTGCGCCTGCCATCTTGATTTGCAGGTGTGCCCATTTGAACAACAAATGCGTATAGATTCACATGCTTGCGATCTTGAAAAAAAAACGGTGGAGACAAATGAAAGCTGCTGCAAATTGGCATTACTGCGCATCAACCCACATTTTATTGCCTCGTATAGACAAGCCTATTGTTAATAAACTGCACATTGTTCAGACATCACAGCACATTCATTACAATGTAGTACACATGGAGTTGAAGTTCAAAACATTTGGCAACCACCAGATAAGAGCTCAGTAGCTAAGATTGGGCAACAATGTATCTCTGCTTTTAACTCAGGTTATATTTTGTATGAGTCTTTTGTGGAGCTTTTTTGGGGGGGGGGACATTAAAATGTGGAGCATAAGATTTCTGCATATAAATGTAACACTGGCTTTGAGACGAGTCTGCTTGAAGGATTAAGTAAAGGAAGTTGACCTTCACTATGATTTTACAGGTGTTTTGTATAAGGAGCTGTTTTGACAGCAAACCCAAATCAGTGTAAGTCCCCCATTTCTAACCAGCAATTCTAACAGGATAATACTGTTGTCGAGATTATGTAATGAGAAATGGGGAAAGTGTGGGTTGCGTTGTTTTGTGGCCTCTGGAGACCACCAGGAGACCTTCAGTGTCTACCATCACCACATCAATTAAAATTTTGCTGATTTTCCTGAGCAAGATATGCTGCGAAAACTCCCAAACTATCAGAGAGGCATGGAAGTTTGGGTCCCACTGCTTATTATGTGAAGAACGTAATTGAAAATTTAGCTCTGAGTGAAAAAGAGAAATTGCCAAACCATCGTTGGAAAAAGTTTTGGCCGTGGTTTAGTGAGACAACCCCAGCAATAACATAAAAGGATATTTTAAATAAATATTTTATTATTGTTGTTGTATTGTTGTATTATTTTTTATTAATCTTTTATTGATTTTTTTCATTTCCAAATAGGTATAATTGAAATGTGTAAATGTAATGTGATTATAGTGCATTTAGATTAAGAGGAAAAATGTATTAGTGTTAGCATAGATAGTTTTTTTTTTATTAGTAAGAAAAGAGGAAAACAATTATTATTTTTGCATTATTTTTACGGCCTTTTGCGGTCTGGTGTATTTTTCAGTAGAATGGTCTGATTCCAATTTAAAAAAAAAAAAATCCTAATCCCAAACCCAAGAAAAAACCATTTTCGCTGAAACCCCAAACCAGAAGAGGTATTATATCACTTCCAATTGCACCCGGAGCAGTGCTGTGACCCATAGGGGGCAGCAGTGATAGCAAGCCTCCTGTAGTACTGCCACTGGTAGAACAACTTTTTCATGTTGTATAACTAGGGAGGCTGCACCAGTCTATTCTCTGCTTCTTATTTGGCATACATTGCAGTTGCTGTCTTTCAGATAGAAACTGTTTCCTAAAACATTTTATATAGTGCTGTGATTGCATTTGGTACCATGAGCCAGTAGGTGTACATAGCTGTGAATGGGGCTTAGTTAATTAAGGTGGCCTTCACTGACATCTTGTATCCGCATCCTAGATGAGCCATGTCCTTTTGGCAAAACTGCCTGGCAATTGATAGCTCATTCTTACTTTGGTTGCAAATGGTCATTTCAATTGTAGAGTTGGTTGGACTGGATGGCCCCCGAGTGGTTACTTTGGTACCCAAGACCGAATTCGATCATCGTTAAACGCGGCCCAGTCACAGTTCTCACAAAGACAGCCCTTCTCTCCCTCAGACAAGGATGGCAGAAAACTGGATGTGATTGGCAAAAAACTCTATTCTATGGCTGCCCTCTCTCTACGCCTCTCAAACTACTCGGCCTACCAGGAGCACCTCTGGGAGAGAATGACACCTCTCATAGACAAGCTCCCGGAGGAGGACAAACGCCTTACCTGTGCCCTCCAAACTGAGGCACACTCCCTCAGTGCTCAACAGATAATTCTCCCTGCCATGTTGCAGACTGCACATCAAAAACCATGTTGGCTGCGATATCTCTCCACTGGCATGCTTGGCTATGCTCTGCAGGACTATCTAAGCACAAGCCACACCCACCATCCAGGACCTCCCATTCGACGAGGATGGTCAACAAGGAGATAGATAACACAGAACTAATGCACAAAATGCAACTTACAGCAAGAAAGTTTGGTCTCCCTTCTCAGACCCCTTCCTAGTCCAAACCAAGATCTTGGTGTAATCCCCCCATCAACACACAGAGGGCCTACAGCCCACCCACCTTCCATCGCCCAAGGGACATGGGGCCTCCTGTCAATACATCTAGGAAGTCACAAAACCAATTCCGCCAGCCTTACAAGTAAAAGGTGCAACAACCAGCCCAAACCGTTTTTTACTTCCCTGCTTTCCCTATTGAGCGCTCCCCCTTCTTCGGCAGCTAATTTGCTTACCATATAGCTGCCTGGTCTTGCAGCACCACAGACAAATGGGTCCTTAGGATCATCTTAGGATCAAGGGTGTTAAAAGAGCTGGCAAATGTAATCTCAGAGTCATTGGCAATAATCTTTGAGAACTCCTGGAGAACAGGAGAAGTCCCAGCAGACTGGAGGAGGGCAAACATTGTCCCCATCTTGAAAAAGGGGAAAAAAGAGGATCCCAACAGTTACCGTCCAGTTAGTCTGACATCAACACCCACTCTAGAGCAGATCATTAAACAGAGAGTCTGTGAACATTTAGAAGGCAATGCCATAATCACAAAAAAGTCAACATGGATTTAAGAGAAACAAGTCATGCCAGACTAATCTGATCTCTTTTTTTGATAAAATTACCAGCTTGGTAGATGAAGGGAACGCTGTGGACATCGCATACTTTGGTTTCAGTAAGGCCTTTGACAAGGTTCCCCATGACATTCTTGCAAACAAGCTTGTAAAATGTGGGCTAGACAAGTTAACAGTTCAATGGATTTGTAACTGGTTGACCGGCCGAACCCAAAGGGTGCTCAGCAGTGGCTCCTCTTCATCTTGGAAAGAGGTGACCAGTGGGGTGCCACAGGGTTCTGTCCTGGGCCCAGTGCTGTTCAACATCTTTATCAATGACTTGGATGATGGAGTTAGGGGCATACTTGGCGTAATCCCCCCATCAACACATGGCATACAAATTTGCAGATGACACCAAATTAGGAGGAGTAGCTAATACCCTAGAGGACAGGATCAAAATTCAAAATGACCTGAATAGACTGGAGAGGTGGGCCAAAACTAACAAAATGAAATTCAATATGGAGAAATGTAAGGTACTGCACTAAGGGCGGGAAAACGAAATACATAGATATAGGATGGGGGAGACCTTGCTGAAGAAGACTATATGTGAAAGGGATCTAGGAGTCCTAGCAGACCACAAGTTGAACATGAGTCAACAGTGTGATGCGGCAGCTAAAAAGGCCAATGCAATTTTGGGCTGCATCAATAGAATTATAGTGTCTAGATCAAGGGAAGTAATAGCGCAACTCTGTTCTGCCTTGGTCAGACCTCACCTAGAATACTGTGTCCAGTTCTGGGCCCCACAATTAAAAAAGGATATTGACAAATTGGAGCGTGTCCAGAGGGGGGCGACTAAAATGGTGAAAGGTCTGGAAACCATGCCTTATGAGGAAAGACTTAGGCAGCTTGGTATGTTTAGCCTGGAAAAAAGACGGTTTAGAGGCGATATGATAGCCCTGTTTAAGTATTTGAAGGGGTGTCACATTGAAGATGGAGCAAGCTTGTTTTCTGCTGCTCCAGAGACTAGAACACGGAACAATGGATGCAAGCTCCAGGAACAGAGATTCCACCTCAACATTAGGAGGAACTTTCTGACAGTAAGAACTGTTTGGCAGTGGAACACACTCTTTCAGAGCATGGTGGGGTCTACTTCCTTGGAGGTCTTTAAACAGAGGCTGGATGGCCATCTGTCAGGGATGCTTTGATTGTGTATTCCTGCATGGCAGGGGGTTGGACTGGATGGCCGTTGTGGTCTCTTCCAACTGTACAATTCTATGATTCTATGATTCTAACCCTACAATTCTATGATCCTATTTTATTTATTTATTTATACCCCGCTCTTCAGCTACAAGGCTATCAGAGTGGCTTACAAATTGTTTTAAGCAATAGCTATTTACACATCTACACTGCATTAAGCAGTTTCCAATGTGTGTTAGCTAATTGCCCCCACAAGACAGGTACTCATTTTATCATTTAAGAAAGCATTACCTTAACTCTTATCGAAAAAAGAACCATTCCCTTCTCTGAGTAGAGTGGCAAAAGACAAGAGCTTAGTCTGTCCCAGGAGAATCCAAAAGAATGTACAGTATCAAAAAAAAAAAAAAAAGGCATGCGATGGTGAGCCATCTTGAGTAAAAGGATCCTTCAACTCCCTTTACTACTCTCCTTTCACCTATGGAAGACTTTGCCTGTGATTAATTGGCTACAGAGAGCCAGCAGGGTGTAGTAGTTTGCGTGTTGGACTACAACTTGAGACCAGAGACTCATTTGGCTATGGAATCCATTGGGTGACCTTGGGCAAGACATACTCCCAGCCTCAGAGGAAGGCAATGATGGCAAACCCCATCTGAACAAATCTTATTTTATTTATTGGATTTATATCCTGCCTTTCTCCCAAGATAGGATTCAAGATGACTTACAATAATTAAAGAATACAACAAAAACATTACAAGTTACAATTTTAGAAAGTATTATATTAATTACCATTATTAAAATATGATAGTTAAAAAAAAACATGAATTAAAATCATAATATGGAGCCCTGGTGGCGCAGTGGTTAAATGCCAGTGCTGCAAGTCACCACGTTGCAAGTTCGATTCCAGCGGGCTCCAAGGTTCACTCAGCCTTCCATCCTTTCGAAGGTTGGTAAAATGAGTACCCAGCCTGTGGGGGCAATTAGCTAACACAAACATGGAAAACTGTTTAATGCAGTGTAGATGTGTAAATAGCTATTGCTTAAAACAATTTGTAAGCCGCTCTGATAGCCTTGTGGCTGAAGAGCGGGGTATAAATAAATAAATAAAACCCTCTCTGGCTTTTCTTCACAAACGAAGATTCAGGAAGGACTCATCCCGCGCTTTCTGCAAGCGCGCTGATGACTAAAAAGGCCAATCCAAGATAAACAAGTCCGGTTGCAAAAAGCACAATAGAAGGTCTCCTTGGGTGATGTTTTTGGGTTGTGATTCTTTCTGCGTTGTCGTTTCTCTTCAAGACTTGTTCGTCGTGAGTTCTCAAATAAGGCTGCAGCATTGTGGATAGTGCGTCTCCATGCCTCCCGATAAGAATACAACATTAAAAACAGAACAGCAATTAAAATTCTTATTTCAAACACTTGCGTAAATAAAAATATCTTCAACCGCCAATGAAAAGAGAGCAGGGAGGTAGACCAACCAGACCTTCCATGGAAGGGAGTTCCACAGTCTGGGGGCAGCCACAGAGAAGGCTCGCTCTTGAGTCCTCACCAACTGCGCCTGTAAAGGTGGTGAGACTGAGAAAAAGCCCTCCCCTGCTGATCTTAACACTCAGACTGGCTTGCCAAGAAAACCCTGTGATGTTTTAGGGTTACCGTAGGTTGGAAACAACTTGAAGGCACACAAAAACAATGGGCTACACCTGGCCGAAGGTAAGAGTGTAATAGGGACTGATTAATTCACTATGGATGGCCTAAATACCCTAAAGGCACCAGATCATGTCTGATCTTGGAGGCTAAGTAGGGTCAGCTTTGGATAGGACTTGGATGGGACCACCAACAAATCCCAGGTTCTGTAGGCTATATTTCAGAGGAAGGAGCTGGAAAAACCACCTCCAGCATATTCCTTGCTTAAGAAAACCCTATGGAATTCATGGAATCACCATATGTTGGCAGGTGACTTAAAGGCACATACAATTCCCTATGGGCAGTGTAAGTTCTTGCATGTACTAGTCCTTCCAAGATATATTTCCCATCTCATCACAAAGGTATGATTTAACAGATACAAATATTTTTTAAAAAAGACAACTGGTGTTAAAACATTTTGGGTATCAAGAAGCAACGTGTTGTAGGAAGAGAGCACTGAAACAGCCTTAGCAAAATACGTTTAACTGTATATGTCTTGCAATATATTAATGTTTACAAGTTTCATATCGCTTCCTTGTCTTTTCTTTTTTGTCATGTAGCCCTCATGTCTTGATCCTTATCCAGTTGTTGACGCTGCCGTGCCATCATTGGTCTTGTCAACTCCTAAATTTGATCTGCCAGAATTATTTAGACGTGGGCAACTTAGTTCTGGATACTGCTGGACTATTGCTCCCATCATGTGTGATAATTGGTCATGCTGGTTGGGTGGGGTGATAGGAGCTGGAGTGCAATAATATCTAGCAGGGCATAGGTTCCCCCATACCTAACTTAGGTTCTTAATAATTGGTCACTGAAGTACTGTGTCCACTTCTGGGTACCATATTTTAAGAACAGCATTGACAAATGGGAGCATATCGAAAAGACAGCAGCCAAGATGGCAAGTGCTAAGGCAACAAAGTCCTGTGGGAAAGGGTTGGAAAAGCTGTACAAGTTTAGTCTGGAGAAGAAAAGATTAATGGTAAATGTTTCTCAGAGGGCAGGATTAGAACCAGGGATTGGAAAGTTCAGAGAAGCAGATTATTTAGGTCAAACTTTTTAAATGGAACAGTCTGTTGGACAGTGGAACAGACTGTCCTATGATGTGGTGAGCTCTTCTTCCCTCAAGGTACTTAAACAAAAGCTGCATGGCCTTCTGTAAGGCATGCATGGTAGAATCTGCATTGAGCTAGATGACCTTGAGGGTCCCATCCAACTCAATACCTTCACTCTTAAAACCTTCCTTTTTTAAGGCTTAGAAATTGCCTTTCCAAACAACATTACTGGAAGATAAAACAAGCTCCTCAACAAGCATGAAGTTTACTAAAGCAAAGCAAATATTTGGGGATGCATCTCAGCTCTCCTTTGCAAGACCTCCACAACATTCTGCCGCCCCCCAAGTTAAATGGGATAATGCTGTCAAACTGATCTACTGCATAGCTCACATTCTTCCTTCCTGCCATAGAAACCAGACTGCAAACATTCTGACAGCTTTGTTCCCTGAGAAGTTGGAATATTCATGAACGTTCCATCCCACCACACCATTGTCCAGGCTGTAAGGTATATTTCCACTGTTGAGTATGATTTAGATATCACAGAACCCATTAAAGGCCAAGAGTGGTGAAAAAATAAATAATAGATAATAATAGTAGATTAAAATAATACTAGCTGTATCTAGCATAACATACGCTGTTATAGTAGATTTGAAAGGTTCACACGGTTCAGGTACATGCTATTATTTAAGACTCCCTTTTTTTCCCTCCTAAATATTGCATTGTTTTAGATGTGGATGGTGAGTGGCTGAGGAAGGGGGAGGAGGGAGGTGCATAAAGTACACCCTTATGCACCTGGGGGTGTAGATAAGTGGCAGGAGTGGATTGTGAGGTGGAGAGGGATTAAGAGGAGGGAGGGAGGGGATTGGTTGGGTATGTTTCCTAAACAGCCAATCAGCATACTGGGAAGGAAGCATACCTAAGCTTTATATATATATATATATATATATATATATATAAAAGCATATGCACATGGGGAAGAATGACTGGACACAACTTATCCAGACAGTCAGATCCAACAACACAGCTCTATTCTGGCATATTACATCAAGTTCCCAGAGAAATGGGCCAGCTACAGTGGATTGTCACATCCCTCCAGGGATATGGGAGGATCATTTTCAAGCTTTTTATAAGGACAACTACTTTGAAAGTGGATACACTAGCCAAAATATAGAAAATATCCAAGGGTGGCCACCAGTGACAGCGACAGAGATCAAGAACCTTGTAGCCCAGCTGAGAATGGGGAAGGCTCCAGGGGAAGACCTAATACCTGCAGAAGCCATTAAAAACAACCTTGAATTTTGGGCCCCTATCCTGGCCTCACTTTTCACCTGTATTGACAAATATGGTCGAGCACCCAAGGATTGGGGCCTTGCAATCATCGTCCCCATATATAAAAAAGGAAGCAAGGATGATCCTGTCAACTACAGACCAATTAGTCTCCTCAGTACAATCAGCAAACTCTATGCAAGACACTTACAGTGGAAATTTCAAACCTGGATGGAACAAGAAAACATACTTGCAGAAGAGCAAGCTGGCTTTAGGGAAGGCTGCTCCACCATAGATCAGTGCCTTGTACTCCACCACCTTATTGAAAAATACTCCACCTGCAGCACAGTTTCACTCTATGCTGCCTTCAGAGACTTTAAAGCAGCTTTTGACTCTATATCCCGAACCAAACTGTGGAAAAAATTGGAGGCTTCTTCGATCGACTGACGTTTACTCCACCTAATACGTATGCTGCATGAAGGGACCTCATTAAAAGTAAGATGTAACCCCCAGGGACATCTCACCAATGACATTGTCACTGAGAAGGGTGTCAAGCAAGGCTGCATTCTAGCTCCACTCCTGTTTAACTTCTACATCAATTATTTGGTGGATCACCTCAACAACACTAACTTCCACCCCCCAAAATTAGAGGGAAGGCATATCTCAATGCTGCTTTATGCGGATGATGCAGCAGTACTTTCAAGAACTCCCATTGGACTAAAAAGAGCCCTAAGAGCACTAACACAATATTGCAGAGTGGAACAGCTAGAACTCAACTATCAAAAAACTAAAATCATGGCATTCGCTAAAAGGCCTACGAACTACAATTGGAATATAGATGGCCACAAGATTGAGCAGGTCTCTTGCTTCAAATACCTGGGGGTAATTTTTCAAGCCACTGGTAGTAGGAAAGCACATGGGGAGTATGCTGCTTGCAATGCGCAGAGGAGTACAACAGCCATTCTCAAATTTCTTAAGACAAGAGGAGGCCACTATTTACCTGCAGCGCTCAAACTTTTTGAAGCCAAACCAGTAGCTCAACTGCTTTATGGATCCCAATTGGGACCCTTCCCCAACCCTGCTCCATTAGAACTTGTCCAATCCAAATTTTTAAGATCAGCTTTCCAAACTCCAAAATGTGTCTCTAATGCAGCTCTGAGACCGGAGTCAGGATTTATGAAAGTGGAGGCCAGAGTGTGGGTGACCATACTCAGCTACTGGCTCAGACTATCCCTCTTTCCCACTGGCCTTGCTCCACTAACCTTAAGTGATGATTTCCAATCCAGCTGGAAACAGACAGTGACGACTAAAATTTCAATGCTGGGCCTTTCTCCAGATCTTCTGCTTAGCCTGGGGTATGATCTATCAAACAACGGGTAGTAGATATAGAGCGACAACTGGATCTAGCCAGTACTCCAACCTTCATTGCTAGTGACTCCAACAGATATCTGGCCTCCCCTTTGGCATACTTAGCAACATTTGAAATACCTAAGCATCGAAGGGCCTTTACTCTTGCACGGTGTCGTGCCCTCCCTTCAGCTGTCCTTGAAGGCCGATACAAGAAGATCCCCTTCTCAGACAGACTGTGCCCCTGCAATTCGGGCCAAATAGAAACAACAGAGCATATATTACTCCAGTGCTCATACTACAGGGACAGACGTCTCAGCCTAATTTCACCCGTTGCATAAATATCAAGGGCACACTGGACAATTCTACATAAACTTGTTGCTTTCAGACACCAACCCAGGAACAACTTATAATGTTGCCAGATTCTGAGCAGCTGCGGTTAAAATTCGACAGACAATATCCTCAACAGTAGAATAGTATCAACCTAGTCTTGTTATACTGGAGCTAATATTTTAAATACTGCTTTTAGCCTGTTTTTATCCTGTGTTTTTATCTTTATTCTGTATCCCCTTTTTACCTGTGCTGGTCTATGACCATAATAAAGATTCTATTCTATTCTATTCTATTCTATTCTGTTCTATGCACATGGGAAATAACAAAAGCTCAAAGGCAAGAGGGGTCAGACAGGCTGAACATATGAAACTGCTTCATATTGATTTTATATGATTCAAAGAGATAGCTATGTTAGTCCGCATCAGAACAAAACATAGGGAAAGAAAGGAGTGGGAGGAGAATATTTAAAGACTGACTGGTTTATTTTAGCCTGGTTTTCATGGACTGCAACCCACTCTTTAAACAAATTGATGGAGTACAATATTCATTCCTTGGGTGCATTTCATTTGACCAGTGTTCTTTCTCTCCAAGCAGCAGATTTCTAACCTCTTAAGGAAAATTAGGCTTTCCACACTCCTATTTATTTCAGATTTTTTAAAAAACTCACCCAGCATTTACATGTTTGAAAAGTTTTTAAATGGGGACCACAGTCTTAATGCGGCCATAGTAGTTGTGTGCCTTCAAGTGTTTTCCAAATTATTGCAACCCTAAAGTGAATTTAGCACAGGGATTTCTTGGTGAGATTTGTTTTGAGGGGGTTTGCCATGACCTTCCTCTAAGGCTGAGAGATTGTGGCTTGCCCAATGTCATCCCTGGGGTTTCTATGGCTGAGTGTGGATTTGAACCCTGCTCTTCTGGGGTTCTAGTTCAACACTCAAATCACTGCAACATGCTGGCTAATGTAGCCTATGGAATGACAGACTCTCTAGATTTTCAGACAATACTGTTATAGTGTTACTATTCCACTATATTTGCTATGGCTGCCTCCTGTTGAATCCTGGGATTTGCAGTTTAGGGAGGGCATTTGCAACTCTCAGCCAGAGAGCTCTTAGGCCTCACTAAACTACAAATCCCAGAATTCCACAGCAGGAAGTCAGAGCAGTTAAAGTGGAATAGTAACACTATAACAGTGTAGTCTGAAAATCTCCTCTGACTTGCCAGAGGCTCAGATCAGGACTTTATCTGCATTTGAAAGGTCATCTGAGAGCACTTCACTCCTCCTGTCTCTTCTCTATGAAAGAGCCAGGAGGAGCAAAGTTGGTTTTGTAGTGCTACCATTTTGACTCTGGGCCTGTTGATGTTAGTAGGGAGCTGTAGCCATACATTCTGTTGTCCTCTGGCTTGTAAAGGACCATGCTCAGCTGCCCACCCCAACATGATCCCCTGGCCCTGTTTTTATTGGCAATATTGGGGAACTGAACCTGGTATCAGCAGATGCCTGTTTTGTCCCAATCTGGGGGAAAGGCAGGATGAATTCTTCTCCTCTTGAAAAAGTTGTTGAAAATTGCATACCTTCCAGCTGTCCAGATTTGGCAGGGACCATTCTGATTAATCTTCAGTCATCCCACATTTTCGGCTGTTTTTAAAATGTCCCTGTTACTCTTCGTCCCACATTCCATCTTTATCCTCAGGTTACTTCAGTTGTTGCAAACTGATAACAAAGTGCAAAAATAGTTTGAATTCAACATAGAGGAGGGGGCAGAGTCTTGCCCTTCCCAGTAGGCCCGGATAATAATTAGAGGATTAGCCCAAACTTCTGCAGCCTTTCCTACATTGTGTGTTCTTCTTCATTAACAACTTTTGCCATCTTGACTACACTCTGACCACACATGTCCCAGTTTAAATGATGGAAGGTATGAAACAGTGAAGTAAAAGTCTTATAGGACTTTTAGATTCAAACAGAAAAACAATTAGAACAGAATACACCAGACATAACTGAGGTTGAGAAAAATAAAGCCTACAAACTGAGATTCAGCACCATGGTGAAAAGAAAACAAAAGTACTTCCAGTGGTGAGAGGTGTTCCGGAAACAATTCCAAACACTGACAAAACATCTGAATTAAATTGTCATAGATAGGATCACAATACCACACTTTCAAAAAGTGACACTGCTTGGAACACGCTGCATTATCTGATGATCTCTCTCTGATTCCAAGATTCTTTGGTAAACTCTAGTCAGTAATGCCTGATAGACTGTGAAACTGAGATGATGACGATAACAACAAGACCAGCAGCACCTCGAAAAATGGGGGTGCCATGCCATGTTTGCCATGCAATTGTTTTCTTGGTGAAAGCAAACAGCATGGAGATAAGCTGGTATACACCCATTAAAAATGTCAACAAGTTTCTAAATAAATCTGCTGGGACTGTAGGGTTTGGGCTAATCCTCTAATTACTTGGACAGAATTAAACCTTCTGTGGACTGTGATAAGAGAGGATGGCTTCATTTTGTCTCTTCTTTTCCATGTGGTCAGGAAAGATTGTAATGCACAGGGGGGCCAAATGGCTGTGGAAAATTACACAACACCTGCAGGCAAATCACTCTTTAGCAGGGAGTTGTAAATGGCTTGGCATTCTGGGGGTGGTTGATTTCATTTTAAGTAGGCTCTAGGCTTAGCACCTCATGTTAAAAAAGTAAGAAAGAAAGAGAAAGAAAAATTGATACCAGCTTGGCATTCAAGCTATGAATTTGACTTGAGAATAAGTAAGTGGCATATCATGTTGATTGGCAACATCCTTGAAGGCCACTTTTGGTGAAAAGGTGGAATATACCTTTATTTAACACACACAAAAAAAACAACACATAAAAAAAAATCCTAAAAAATAAAATAAAATGGATGTTACGCTAGTTCTAAAGCAGTGACAGGCTTGGAAGTAACTACCGTAATTAGAGTCAATGGACTGTAATCAGTTCCTTTTCCCAGTAGCAAAAGTGGCGGGAGTTTATATTATGATTATCACTTAAAAAGGAATAACTTCCCTTTGCTTGCAATGTAACAGTAACTTTCAAGTTATCATTACAACAGTGTGGCATCACTATATAATAAGTATCCCATGGTTCATAGTCCAACACTCAAACCACTATAATTCGCTGGCTTCATAATTCCCAACTCTGAGTGTGGCTTGCAGTATTTAAAAAAATAACTACAAAGGCAGTTATTTAAATTAACTTCCAAGAAACAAATGTACAGTTACTCAATAAAACTGTAACTATGACAAAGTAACTTGCCAAGCTATGCTCCAGATGCTGTTAGGCTGCAGCTTTCACCAGCTATACATACTATGGATAATGGGAAATGCTGTCCAACGAGACTTGTAAAGCCACACCTTTCTAAGGGTAGCACTTTCTGTTAAAGAAAGAAGTCTCACAAATGAACCAGTGCCAGGCTGGTTTTAAGCTCAGTCCCTGACTATATAAACTATATAAAGTTGTTAACAGCAGCTTAGGCCTAAGGCTGGCACCTAGCATTTAAAGCTAGGTGTCAACCTGACATTAAAATTGCCATTTTGCCTTTATTGTTATTTTTTAAAGCTGGCACCACAAACCTAAACCCTAATACCTTTAGGGGAAATGGGAGTCCTTTGAGAACCTGATAAATGGTATTGACCCTGTCCCCAGAAAGAGGCACATAAACACAATTTTCAAAGTAGAGTACAGGTCAACCCCCATATCTGGGAGACCAGTATCTGCAGTTTCACTTATCCATGTCCAAAAATATGTCCTCTCTAGTCATTTTCTAGGTCCTCCATCGCAATTATATGGTATGCTTCCGTCAGAAGTTGAGCTGAAAATCATTAATTTCAATAGGGTTTGCTATTATTCACAGTTTCAGTAAGACAGTAGACACAGTAAGGCTAGGAACATATGGTATCCCCTGCAGAAATGGGGGGAGGGCAACCTGTAACAGAAAATAAATTGAATTATTGCCTGATTCATGGGCCTCCTTGAAGCCCATCCATGGAATGCCCCCTCCCCAGGGGTCTCAGACCACAGGTTTAGGATCCCTGGCCTAAGGTTTTGTTGTTGCTCTTATTTGTTGTCAAGTTGGCTTTGATTTATGGTGACTCCATGAATGAGAGGTCTCCAAGAGCCTCAGCCATCAACTGCCCTGCTCAGGTCTTGCAAACTCAGGGCAAGCATGGCTTCCTTGACCGAGTCTGTCCATCTATAATGTGGTCTTCCTCTTTTCCCAATGCCTTAAGCTTTGCCTTTGTCTTTTCTAATAAGTCATGTCCTCTTGTGATATGTCCAAACTATGATAGCCTCACTTTAGTTATTTTGGCTTCTGGGGAGAGTTTAGGCCTGATTTATTGCTCATTTTGGTAATCTCTAGGATGCATCTATTGATCATTTTGACAGTACTGTACATCCTATCTGCAGAACTCTCTTCCAGCACCACTTTTCAAATGAGTTAATTTTCTTCCTGTCAACTTTCTCCACTGCCCAACTTTCACAACCTTTCACAGAAATCAGAACTATTGTGTGACTTTGGTAGAATTCAAAGACATAGCCATTTTAGTCTGGAATATCAGTAAGTGAGGAAATCTTTAGCTTCTTTGAGAACATAAGCTTTCATAGCATAACATAAGCTTTCGTAGACTTGGGATCCACCTATACAGGGGCGGGGGAACGAAGTACAGTACCTTGCCATAAAGGCATTTTTCTGCAGCAGTGACTTGTCTTAATGGTGTTTTTGGCCACAGAAGCCCCCAGAAGCTTTGCATACCAGATGGTGGCCATGAGTGATTTATTCATGTTACTACTTTGCTGCCACCAAACTTTAAAAAAAAAAGTTGTCTAAGGTGCACTGGAGCGATTGAGCAATTTTTTTTTTGAGTTAAAAGGAAAGCAAAACAAAAAAGCCCATCCCGTTTTATTGCCTTATTGCTTGGGAAGGTGAATATCCAACATGGCAGCAGTGGGTACTCGCCCTGTTAGCATGCCCCATCCCCTGCGCTCGCTCAGCCAATCAGCATTGCACTTCCTCTCATATGGGAAAGTGATTCAAAGCAAATTGCTTCTCCCAATAAGCAGAAATGCGCACTTCCCCCTTGCTGTTTTTAAAAAACTACAGGGAAAACTGCAAAGGCTTTTCTTGCGTGGCTTTTTTTTTTTTTTTTTTTTGGCCATTTTGGGCCGCCCTCCTTCCTAATAGCGTGGATTGGTGCGGGATCCCATTTGGACAGATTGTATTCCCAGTGAATTCCATGTGGGTTATTTTCACTATTTAGACAACCCCTTGATCTACTTAGATGCATGTAGGAAGCATGCATTGATTTTGGTACTGAATGAATGAATGAGTGGTATGTATATCTGAATGTCTGTGTGTTTTACACTTGAGGAATTTATCTTGTTCCTTCACAGCTGCCCACAGGAGGCCTAAGCTTAACCTCTTCCTCTCTTTACTTATTTTCATAGAATCATACAGTTGGAAGAGACCACAGGGGCCATCCAGTCCAACCCCATTCTGTCCTGCAGGAACACACAACCAAAGCATTCCTGACAGATAGCCATCCAGCCTCTGTTTAACAAACCTCCAAAGAAGAGAGTTATACAGATAGGATGGACCGCCAACATGACCAATAGATGCATCCTAGAAATGACCAAAATGAGCAATAAATCAGGCCTAAATTCTCCCTAGAGGCCAAAATAACTAAAGTGAGGCTATCATACTTTGGACATATCACGAGAGGACATGGCTTATTTTTTGTGCGGAGAGGGGCAGCTCTTGGCGCTGGATTTTTGTGTACAGCTGTGGCAACTGAAGGGGTGTGTGCAAGAGTGAGTGTGAGAATGTGTGTGTGTTTACACTTGAAGAATTGATCTAGCTCCTTCACAGCTGCCCATAGGAGACCTAAGCTTAGCCTTTTCTTATTTTGTACAGTACTTATTTTGTGCTGAGAGGGGCAGTTTCTTGGCGCTGGATTCTGGGGTGCAGCTGTGGCAACTGGAGGGCTGTGTGTGTGTCCAAGAGTGAGTGAGTGTGAGGATATGTGTGTGTGTAAGAGAGAGTGTGAGAATGTGAGAGTGAGTGTGTGTGTGTATGAGTGAGGGAGTGTGAGAAAGAATGAGTGAGAATGTATGTAAGAGTGTGAGAATGTTTGAGCATGAGAATGTGTATTTGTGTGTAAGAGTGAGGGAATGTAAAAGTGAGTGTGAGAATGTGTGTATGAGTGAACGAGTGAGAAAGAAAGAGTGGGTGTGAGAATGTGAGTGTGTATAAGAATGTTTGGGAATATGAGAGTGAATGTGAGAATGTGTGTGAGTGTAAGAGTGAGTGTGTGAGAATGTGTGTGTAAGAGAAAGCGTGGGAATGTAAGTGAGAATGAGTGAGTGTGAGAATGTGTGTATGTAAGAATGTGAGAATGTGTGTGTAAGAGAGTGTGGGAATGTGAGAATGAGTGTATGAGTGAGTGTGAGAATGTGTGAGAGCGTGAGAATGTGTGTGTGAGAGAGTGAGTGTGTGAGACTGTAAGAATGAGTGATAATATGCGTGTGTGTGTGTGTGTGTGTGTGTGTGTGAGAGAGAGAGAGAGAGAGAGAGAGAGAGAGAAAGTTTGTGAGAATGAGACTGTGTGTGTGTGTGTCTTAGCCTGTACTTGGCGCCCTTGGCCTGAAAACCCCCCTCAGCCAGGGGGCGGCGGCGGAGAAGCGCGGGGGGCGGCTGGCAGGCAGGCAGGCAGGGCGGGCCGGTGTCCCTGTCTCCCTGGCACGACGAGGGGCGGCAGGGAGAGAGAGAGGGAGGCGGCCGGCTGCCTCAGGCCCACTCAGCCTCGGAGCTGCCTCGTCCGCCCGCAGCCTGGCAGAGGCGGGAAGGAGGGCGCCCCCCCCCCCCGGCTCCTTCTCGCCGCCGCCGCTCCTCCTCCCCGGGCCTTGGATTGGCGAGCGGCCTCGGCTGCGGCTCCTCCCCGCCGAGTTGGGGCCGGGCGAGGGAAGGGAGTCGGGAGGCAGCGGCGGCGGCCAGCGGAGGTAAGGGGAGCAGCAGCCGAGGCGGGAGGAGGAGGAGGAAGCGAGGGAGGCCCGCACGGTCCCCCCCCCCGGCACCAGGTAGGGCGGCAGGCCGCGGGGAGCAGGAGGGGCCCGGCCGGCTTTGGGGGGGCCTCCCTTCCCCTCCCGCTCTTTCCTGGGGGTCGAGAGAGAGAAAGGGGGCTCTCTCCCCACAATCCCAGGGCCCCTGTGTGTATGTGTGTGTGTGTGTGTGTGTGTGTCTCAGCCGCCTTCCCCCTTCTTTTGGGTAGCGTTTTGGAGGGGTGGGAATCTGTATAAAGCCATCTTCCTTCATCTTATTATGGTTATTTTTTTAAAGTCTTAAATGCGTCCACACAACTCAGAGGAGGAAATGAAAATAAACACACTGGCCCCTAAAAAAACAAAAACCCAACAACCCTCGCACACACGACAACAACAACAACAACACAGTTGACAGACAACAAGCCTTTATAGATACAGTATAGAGACCTCATCGTCTCATCTATGCAGTGTTTGTGGTTTTTGCAGGGTGGTTGTTTTGCTCTTGAGTATGGGGTGGGTGGGGAATAGGTTGTGGGTTTAGGTTGTGGTGTGTGTGTGTTTGTATGTGTACTGTATGTGCCTTCAAGGCCCGCTGGCTCCATGGATTTCATAGGGTTTTCTCAGGCAAGGAATACTCAGTTTTGCCAGTTTCCTCCTTTGAAATATAACCTACACCAGTAGCTCTTAACCTTTTCTTTACCAGGGACCCCCTTGAAATATCTTTTGTTGCCATGGACCCCCAAGACTTAACTGAAGATTTAAAACTCTAATAATAATAATAATAATAATAATAATACAAGTACACCATACATTAAACCTTCCCTCAGAAGCACTGGATTGGGAGGGAAGATTTTTCTCTTGCTTCTTCCTGCAAATTTGTGGCGGGAAAAGATTGAATGGCAATGTGCGAGCCAAGCTAGCCAGCCAGCCTTTGCCTTGGCTCCTGTCATGTGGCCTTTCCACTGCAGGCAGGAGGTGGGCCAAACAGACTTCAAGCCTTCACGGACCCCCTGTGAGGACATTGTAGCTCCCTGGAGGTCCCTGGACCACAGGTTAAGAACCACTGACCTACACCACCTGGAATTCATTGGTGGTCTTCTATCCAAGTACTAACCAGGGCTGACCCTACTTAGTTTTAGGAACAGACAGGTTCTGGTAGCTTTTGGGTATTTAGGCCTATATAGGGAAGTAAGAGGCTCTGTTCCTTTGGGTTCAGGGGCTTCCTGTCTAAACTATAATTCAGGATTAGGAATGAATTTGGAATTGGAAATGTAGTTCCAGCCCTGTCTATAAAGTAGGGATCATATTTGGGGCTGGGGCTTTAGGGTACAGGACTTCCACTCCCTTCCATTCCCTCTCTCATTCCAGACTAGAAGTGTCCCCCCTCCCCATTTATTATTTTGTATTAAGAGGGAGTCTAGCTCTAAGGATTTAGGGGAATACTTCAGGCGAAGAATTCTAGTATGCTGTTAACCCATGGCAGTTACTAGATCAGGCAGTGCGCTATTTAGGATTTTGTTTTGGGAAGGGGAATTCAAATGGGGCAACTGCTGCTGTTTCTGGGTGTGAAGGGAGAGATGTCCTCTTTTTAAAAAGAGAGGGGTGAATTTAGGCTTGTGGGTTTTCTTTTTCCCTTCATGGTTGTTTTCTGATTTTACAGTGATGTTTTAGGGAGTGTTCTTTGCCCTTTCATAGTTGGAGTTGCCCCTAATGCATCTCTTTCCCCCTAGATTAAAGGTAAGACTAGACCAGAGCACCCTCCCCACTCTCCAATAGCCCCATCATGGCCCCACCTCAGCCTGCTTTTATATGTCAGCCCATTTTGTAGGGGAAAAGCAGCAATTGCCACCTCTGTCCTAAAGGTCAGCTCTAGTGAATCAGCAATGCACAGAGTGCATGTCCATGTCTGACAATACATGAACATTCATTAAGAGGTGACGTGTGACAGTTTTTCTGGGTCAGATCACAGAGAAATGGATGTGTTTCCAAAGATGATAGATGCTAAAATACCTTTGCTTCCTAGGGCAGCTTCAGTTTCCTTGCATGAATATAGGGGCAGCCATATAAGCTGGGATACATGTTTCCCCCCCACCTATCTTTCATAGGTAAAATTAAATATATAACGTATCCCGGTTTTCCCTACTGAAAATACTATGGTTTCTTAGTAGGGCTTCCTATGAGCCCTATTTTCCATTTCCCCCTCCACTGTATTTAGGATGTCGCTTTTCCCACCCTGTTTTATCTTTAAAGAGTCTATCATGAAGGCAATTCTTGCTTTTGATAAGGTTGTATGCTGTGGTAACATATATTACATGCTCATTGTTATGAGTTTCTGAACATGAAGTGTTCTGTAATATTTCCTGTTGGTGGGGTCAGTTTATGCCCGTCATCCTCCAGATATTATTCGACTACAAGTCCCAGCACACCTCACTGTTGGCTGTGGTGGCTTGGCCTCCTGATAGTTGTGGTCGAACAGCATTTGTAAGGCCTCATGTTTCTCACAGTTGGCTTACACATTCAGTAGAATTGAGGGGTAACTCTTCCTCATGAATGTTATAGCTGCAGATGTATAGGGGATTCTTTGAGATAATAAAAAAAAATCCATTTCAGTAATACTGTATAAATAATAAATTAATTCTATGGCTACAAAACATGTGCCCCTCTTCCCCAGTTTTGGTGAGCTGTGACTCTCCTCACCATTGGCTAGGCTAACAAGGGATGTTGGTGGAGAACAGGGACATTTTGGAGGGTCACATGTTCCTTGTTGTTGCTTGTTGTTATGTGTCTTTAAGTTGACTCTGACTTAAGGAGACACTCTCTTAGAGTTTTCTTGGCAGGATTTCTTCAGAGGAGGTTTGTCATTGCCTTCCTCTAAGACTGAGAGGGTATGACTTGCCCAAGGTCTCCTGCTGGGTTTCCATGGCTGAGCAGAGATTTGAACCCTGGTCTCCTGAAGTTGTAGTCCCAACACTCAAACCACTACACCGTGGTGGCTCCACGGGTTCCCCATTTCTGCTTTATTCAAAGTATAGCCATGTACAGGATGCCCTCTGTCCGTATCCACAAAGCCAGTATCTGGTTTCAGTTATCCATGGCTTTTTTAAAAAATGGGCACATACTATAGAGTTGTGCTGGAAAATGCCTAGAGAGGCCTTCTCTTTAGGCATTGGTAGGTCTTCCAATGCAACTCTATGGTAGTTTTGTACAGGAATTCCTTTATTATCTCCCGTGGATTGGGGGGGGGGCAAACTTTAGTGTGCAATCCTCACCATAGCAGTGATGGGGAAACTTCACTGTGCCATGTTTGCCTCAGTCAAGAGAACATTCATTCATTAAAAGAACCCCTCTGGCTGTTGTTGCTGCTGCTGCTAACCCTTCAAGAAGGGAAGAACTAGCTATTGGAGCGGTGGGGATTTTACCTCTCTGCTCCTTTCCTTCTAAGGGTACTCATGCCCTTATAGTTGCTGCACCATTTGGAAGAAAATGTGAAATACAGATAAAATGAAATTGAGAAAAAGTTTGTCACTTGCCCCCCCCTTTTTTTTTTCCATTTCAGTTCTCCCTACTTTTCCCACCTTGGAACTGTGTGGAGACTAGCTGTAGAGTTGATTGGTCAGTTTCACTTTTCACTCTAGCACTGTAATGAGGCTGTAGATCCTTGTTGTATGCCTTCAAGTTGAGTCTGATTTAGGTTCGTCTTAGGGTCACTGTATTGGGGAATTTTCTTGGCAAGATTTGTTCAGAGGGATTTTACCTTTGCCTCCCTCAGAGGCTGAGAGAATGTGACTTGCTCAAGGTCAAGGTCACCCAGTGGTTTACATGGCCAAGCAGGGATTTGAACCATGGTCTCCAGAGTCATAGTCCAATGCTCAAACCACTATACCATGCTGGTTCTCTTACACATTCTATGTTCTTTAAAAAAGCTTAATCGACCACCTATTCTCTCTTCATCTTTGCATACTATATGTTAATTTTTTCAAGATAAAACAAGAAGATGTTGAGAAATGCTTTTGGGACTCCATAAGCAAGTGATGGTGCGTGGATGGCTAGCAGTGAAGATGAGTGGGATTACATACCATAATGGAGGCCAATGTAAGCCATATTTCTAAACCAGGTGAAATGAAAGCTCTACATCAGAAAGGGCTGGTTGCTGCAGTTCCAGCAGAAGTGCTAAAGATAATGCCAGAAAGAAGGCTAGGCTGACCCCTTCTTCCTAACTTGTTAGATTTCTTTCATATTCTAACATTAAAATATGCCAGCCACCCCTTCATAGCCTACAGTGGTACGGTAGTGGAAAAATCTTATCATTTTTCATTCTGCTGAAAATATAAACAGGTTCTTGCCAGTTTGTGTATGTACAGTGCCAAATTGCCCATAAAGAACAAATTCCGTGCCATGTAGACTGGTGGTACAGAGCTTTAATGTCTCAGTAGTGTTCCTTACATGGGCAGTGTTTTTGTATAAATACAATCTGTTAAAAATTTTAAAAATCTGTTAAAATGTGGTCTATTAAAACCCTTTAAAAACCTGCTACCAGTCTTGTCCTTGTTTTTGTGCCTGTGTGTTCAGTTTTGTTCCCTTCCTTTCCTTCTGTCTCATTGCTGTGTGACAGTTACATAAAGAGGGTATTGTGAAACTGGATTGGACAGAGTGTCGTCAAATGTGCAATGACACTTCTGAATTTGCTGATAATGCTCTGTAATGTGCTCGGAACAGTGTGTGCGGAGTGAGATGGCATCATCTTTAAAATATTTAGCATGTTCGCCATTCTGTAAAACGTCCATTTTATAAAGCCTTCATGTTGCATTCCTACTAATTGCATGGTTAAATATAGGTTAAATATGCATATGCCATTTTGTTCAAACAAAGGAGATCCCGATAGCAGCTTGCGATGCTTGCTTTGGTGTTGAGGCTTCTAGGAAATGGTGATGGAGTGCATTTTGAGCAATAGTGCTGAAGATGTTATTAGGTTGCCGCCTTGAATCTTTTATTGAGGAATGGAAGAATGTGACTCCAGGTTGCTGAGCTGGTTTGTATGCGTGTTTGTGTGTTTTCAAAATTCAGCCTTTCTCAAATGGTTTTACCTCTTATTGCTAACATGTACTATATGTGTAGATTGATGAGAATTTGAAAACATTTGTTAACATGGAAACCATATCTCAGCAAGAGAATGAGAGTTAACATCGTCTCCACAGACGTATGGACAGCTATGCTGGCTAGAAATAATGAGAACTGTAGACAAGTACATATGGATAGCATCAGGTCAGAGGAGCCTGCTTTGATCCATCTTATGCTTACTATCTTGCTGATTCCCTGACAAATTTACTTATTGGTACTTAAACATATTTTCATTTCCCAAATGTTTGCTTACCCTAGAAGTTGGGAAGGAAGGAAGAAGACTGTGTTCTCACTAGCAAAGCAGACGCAGTAACTCCCCCCTCCCCATTATTTAGGTTTGTTTGGTTGAGTGCATAAATATTCAATGCGTCCTCTCTGTCTTAAGCAAAATCTAACTCTTGCTTGTGATCCAAGAAGGGTTACTTGCAGGTGATATTTTGGAATGGGTACCTTAGAGACCTCCATTCAAATTCCAGCTCAGCTGTAGGTGTGCTACTCTGTCTTGTGAAGAATCTCTCCCCAAGAGTCATGGTCTCATCTTGAAGATGGGAATGATGATGGCTTTGAAGATGAATGAGAAAATTGACGCAAAGGACATTGTAGATTAAGAGCTTGTTTCAGCTTGAGGGGTGAAGAGGGCTAGTGATGGATTGAGGTGTAAGGAATGGTTTGGAGTGCATCACTAGCTATAACCCTACTAGCTTAATCCATCCGTGGTCCCATCCCCCCCAAGGTTTGTTATGCTTCTAGGAGCTTGTATGATTGTGGAATGTTTTCCTTTTACTGAAAAAGTGGCTTATTTATATGTGGAGATGAGATATATTTTTGTTATCTTAGAACTTGGCAGTGCATTGCATTTATCACATGAAGCATAGCCTCGTTTTTGCCAGGTTAGGATGGGTGAAAACTTGATGTTCCCCTGGAGACAGGCAGAGAAGACTGTAGGGGCCAGGGCTTGGGAAAGTTACTTTGGGGACTACATCTCCCAGCATGCATGTTGGCTGGGGGAGGATCTGAGAGTTGTAGTCTCCAAAATGATATTTTTAAGCTCTGTCAAACACACAAGGGAGCAAGACTTTCTGGCCACTTTCCTCATTATAACTGTTCTGGACAGTTAGTTGCTAAATGAAATGTAGAACAAGCAGTGAGAGTGTTGTTCCTGCTTCCTTATGTGTTGGTCTGTGAGGCCTTCTCTAGCTTCTTCTGCCTTTCCATGAAAAAGGGTTGGAATTGGAGCTAGACCTTAAGCATGGTTACTCAGGCCTGATTAATGTAATAAGCAGCCAGGCTCTGGAGAGGTAAAGCTATAAGTATTCTCAGTTGCTGTTTCTCACTCAGCCGTCTTCTATGTTGGTGACACTTTACACATGGAAACTACACCAGGAACTTTCAGAGCAGGAGTGGAAATCATTTGGCCCTCAAGATGTTGTTGGACCCTCGACTCCCAACATTGCTCACCACTGGCTATGCTGGTTAAAGGCTGCTGGGAGATGCAGTCCAACAACTTCTGGAGGGCCACGTAATTGCAAACCCTGCTTCATGTGGTGACAACTTCCAAACCAGTTAAGCTTACTCCAGGAGCTAGTCCTAGGTGTTTTAATCCCAGGTATTAATACCTGAGAGCAGAACCTTTGGTGTAATGTATGAGCAGAAGCTTAAGCTGGAAAAATAAACAGTAGATTTCAGATGGTGGTATAGTATTGCATTTAATTTTTGTTTTTTATTTCTTCAGTGTTCTTTCCCCATTGCACTTGTTTCAGTCATAAAACTTTGCTTGTCCTCTGGAATTTGGCCCTTGAAATCATAACTGGCAAGTTCTCAGTAGTGTGTTTCCTTTTTAATAAACGGCTAATCTTATGCTTCAGGGACTGGGTGTGTTTGGGATACTGAGTGCTGAGCAGGGAGGGATTGCTTTGTGCAGTTTTCTAAACAGCTATGGAGTGAAAGAACCTCATTCACGAGCTGTGCTTGGTATCGCATCCAGCTTATGCTTGCTGCTGTGTGGCACCGTTTTTCAGTG
This sequence comes from Gambelia wislizenii, assembly GCA_030847615.1. Lineage (NCBI taxonomy): Eukaryota > Metazoa > Chordata > Lepidosauria > Squamata > Crotaphytidae > Gambelia > Gambelia wislizenii. Next base: position 492,020,455 of record JAUMIR010000001.1, on the reverse strand, counting down.
GCTTTTATTGGGTTCTCAATAAACACATGGCAGCAGAAATAAAACTTTGAGTGACAAGCAGTTGTTAAATAGTCAACACCACTCCCTTACATTTGCCCTGCTTCTAACCGTTCTACAGCACCTTGGTTGAATTGCTTATTTCATGTATAGGTTTTAATTTTATTTAAATATTAACATTGAAATGATATGGAACTTTTTTACACTGCAGTTGCTCTGTTCCTGATAATCCAAAAGGCTGTCCACACACATACCTGCAAAATGCTTTCCTTCTTCTAGCTTTGATTTCAAACCTGATTATGGTACTTTGTTCAAAGATTTCATTCCTCAGCTTTAGTGGTGATTCTCTTTCCTGTGGGCTGTATTTATTTTTCTAGTTTTTAGGCAACAATGCATTAGCTGCTTTGTAACAGTGCCATTTCAAATGTTTGATGTATCCTGCCCAATATGTCTTCAGAGAAATCAAATATAATTATGTAAGATATGAAACTTATCCTACATCCAGCAGTTTTCTGTGTTGAATCTCTTCTTCCAAGTATGCCTTCATTTATTTACTGATTTGTTATATTTGTTTACATCCTGCCTTTCTTTTAGTGAGCTCAAAGAAGCATACATGGCTCTCCTTCCCACTTTATCCTGATTGCATCCCTGTGAGGTAGGTCAGGCAAAGAGAGATTCTGAAACTTATTGCACTACACTGGTATAGCACTATTATTCCACATTAACTGCTTTGGTTGCCTCTTGTGGAATTCTGGGGTTTGTAGTTTACTGTAGCCTAAGAACTCTTTGGCTGAGAATACTAAATGCCCCCTCCCTAAACTCAAAATCCCAGGATTTCATAGGAGGCAGTCATAACAGTTAAAGTGGAATAATAATGCTATAACAGTGTAATAAGTTCCAGAGAGAGAATATATGTTTGTCTGTTTCCAAGTCACTCAGTGAGTTTTGTGGTTTCAGTAGAGACTTCAGCTTGGAGCCCCAAGTCCCAGTCCAACGTTCTAATCACTGCACTACACTGCCTCTACTGTACTGTAAAGACCAAGCAGTATCAGCACTTTCTGTAATCTCTGTTCTATGCTTTGTGTAATGGTACCTCCCATTTTTATAAAACAAGGTGCTTGTCATCATGAGATCCTAGCACCTCAGGCACCTATCTCAGTGCTTGTCCAGTGTCTGGAAGAAAGTCCAGAATCCAAAGAACTTGAAACCCATAAGTTGGCCATAGTGCTAGGTTTATATTATGCCATCCCCCCACCCAACAACAACGGAGTTATCGTCTTTTATATCATATGAATCTGATTTCTGAAACCACAAAACATTGGCAGATTGCTTGAGAAAAAAGCATTTTGGCCAAAGCCAGTCAATAATTGATAGCATAGAGAGAAACATTTTCAATAAACTTGAGTTTAAAATGCTCTTATTTGCAATGCAGAATCCCATTTCTGTTGACACGCTTGGAGAACTCTTGAGCCATTTAGATCTGTGTGTGGTTAAAGAAGTAGCTTGTACCTGGCAACGGATTTGGTGCTGAGTCTGCAGTTACAGCTCTTGGAAGAATATATTCCTTTGCATTCAGACTTAAAAAGAGTTTCTTGTGAGTAGAAGAGTAGATCATTTGGGGATAGCTGCATAGCTTCATGGGAGTGTGCTTGCCCTGAAGCAAGAAGGGTGTGAGAGGAAGAGGAATTTCACACCTTTTGCTTTCTCCATTGGCTTCCTCTCTCTTTCTAGATACACTTCAAAGTACTGTTTTAGCTTTCTGAACCTTTTGGGGCTTGGGTATCTGAAGAACTGTGAGCTTCTGTCTAAATGTGTGTGTGTCTACCTTCAAGTCATCTGCCAACTTATGGTGACCCATTATTTTCATAGGGTTTTCTTAGGCAAGGAATACTCAGAGGTGGTTTGCCAGTACCTTCCTCCAAAATACAGCCTACAGTACCTGGTCTTTGTTGGTGGTCTCCCATCCAAGGGCTGACCCTACCTAGCTTCCAAGATCAGATGGGATCTACTGCCTTTAGGGATGGCACACTAATTATAGAATAGTGCCTCCATAGAGGTCTTTCTTGTATGACCATAGAAGTTGACCATAGAGTTGCGCCGGATGCCTAGAGAGGCATCCTCTCTAGGCACTTTCTGGGTCCTCCAGTGTGATTCTATGGTATTTATAGTGGTTCACTATTATACGCGGTTTCATGTATCTACAGTAAGTCTGGGAGTGTATCCTCCACAGATATACAAGGTGACCTGTATATATTTGTGCACTCATAATGCCAGTATATTTATGTGTGTGTGTGTGTGTGTGTGAGAAAAAATGCAATGTGTTTTACTCATTTACGAGATACTTATTTTATATCTTTTTTTATTTATTCTTATCATAATATTTCTGAATTTCTTTTCTTCCTAGAAAAGACTTCCATGGTGTCATATGCTTTAAAGCAATGTTATACCAAACAATCCAAGTTAGGAACAGAACAAACCGTCTTTAAAACAACAACCAGAGAGAGGAAGGAAATGAATGAAGAACCAGCTTAAATAAAAGATGGGGACAACTTGACCTCTGTAGGAGAGGTATTCTAAAGTCAAGTTGTTTCTCTCTCTCTCTCTCTCTTTCTCTGGCTTTTCTTCGCAAACGAAGATTCAGGAAGGACTCTTCCCGTGTTTTCTGCAAGCGCGCTGATGACTAAAAAGGCCAATCCGAGATAGACAAGTCAGGTTGCAGAAAGCACAGCAGAAGGTTTCCTTGGGTGATGTTTCCGGGTTGTGATTCTTTCTGCGTTGTTGTTTCTCTTCAAGACTTGTTCGGCGTGAGTTCTCAAACAAGGCTGCTGCATTGTGGATAGTGTGTCTCCATGCCTCCCAGTGTGAGGCCAGGGCGGATCATTGTTGGTGATCAATTTGGCCGAGCCTGAGATGTTGTTTCAGGGAGTCCTTGTATCGCTTTTTTGGAGCACCCCTCTTACGCTGACCCATGGCAAGTTCACCGTAGAGTACTATTTTGGGGAGGCGATGGTCCTCCATCCTAGAAACATGCCCTGCCCAGTGCAGCTGTGTTCTCAATATCATGGCCTCAGTGCTGGTGATCCCTGCTTGCTCAAGGACAGCAACATTCGTCACATAGTCAGTCCAGTGTATATTTAGGATTGTGCATAAACAGCGCATAAACACCTGAGGCGAAACACAAAAATCAGTGTGTATAGAGCCATTGTACTGTCTGTTCTCCTTTATGGGTCTGAAACATGGGTCACCTATGGCCACCAAAGTCAAGTTGTACTGTCTCAGCAAAAGACCCTGTCTCGCATTTCCACCAATCTAAACAATCATGTGGGAACACATAATATGGCTTCTGAAGAAGACTATAAATTACATTTTGATTTATGGCGGGGAGACCTTTCACCTGCCTTGCTCTGTAAACTATTAATGCCTTTGTAGATAAGAACCATCACCATGAGTTGGGCCCATAGCCAAATGGGTAGCTAGTGTAGTTGGTAGAAAAGCAGCGTTGCATGATTCTACCATGTACACAGAGAATAACCTGGCATTCCAAAGGCAACCTGATGTAGAGCACACTTCAGTAATCCATGGATGAAGTCATAGAAAACAGTTAAGGGAAGGAGACATGGTTGAACATACTGTCAGCATTCTGATTCAAGAATAGCGGTATATGAAAATCCAAGCATATTTTGAGTGTAGAGAAATATACGCTGGTTAACAATAAGTATCTTTTTCAAAATGCCCTCTGGCAATAGCAATTTTTTTCTATACACAAAGCAGCCCTGTTTACAACTCTGGGAGTTATGTTAAGTGGTTTTTCCAGCAAATATTTTGACTGTTTGAAGCCAACACATCAGGCTTTGAAGCTGGCTCCTTGCCGAACAAGCCAAAAACATAGGTGTGACAACCACAGGGGCACCATTTGTTACTCAAAAGACCTGTTCTTTCCTTGACAACAGTTGATCTTAGTATTTGTTTTCCAGAAAACCTACTTTGTGCCCCCTTGCAAGCAGTTTATGGGTTGAAAGGTCACAGTAATGTAAACATGTTTGCTTTTCCATGGGTGTTGCTGTCTGGAGGCTGAGTAATGAATGGTACCTGTATTTGTGAAAAAGCTTGAGATTGGGATGAATTGCTTTTCTTGCATTTCTGCTGTATTATTTCCCCAAAAGAATAGCTATGCTGGGGATAGAGGAGCAATATTGTTTCCAGCATTAACATTTTCTTGATGCTTGCTAGGAATTTTTTTGTGCTTGGGTGGATTTATGCCTCTGCCTGCCTTGTTTGTATTTTTCTTCCATCCATTGCCTAATGACCAAATCTCCTTTAGTATGTAAATGTAAATGTACTGGAAGGCAATGTGATCAGGTTGCCTCAGGAGGTTGGGTGGATAGAAATTAGGAATCTTTCAAAGCATAGAAAATCATTTTTTAAAACTACAGTTCCCAGAGCCACCCTTCCAACATAAGGATTCTGGGGATTATTGTCCAAAATGTATGTTTTCCAAGCTCTGTTTCTTCTAAGTAAAACCCTGTCCATTTCAGGATGGCTTGTGTCTCATAGTATGTAGCTAGGAGCAAGGGTGCCATTTTGAATTGGCTACCAGAATCTTTTGGATCAATATTGATTACTTTCAGACTTCATATGCTTTATCCTTATGTTGTATAGTGCTTTGGGGTTTGGACTTGGATTCAGGAGACCAGGGTTCGAATCCCCATTTAGCTGTGGAAGCCCACTGGGTAATCCTGTCACACACTCTCAGCCTCGGAGGAAGGCAATGGCAAACCTCCTCTGAAGAAATCTTGCCAAGATAGGGGAGGGTTGCCATAAATTAGAGTTGATTTGAAGGCACATAGCAATAACAACACTTATGATATATTTTGCATGGCAAACTCTTGCAGTGGACATGCAAGTAATACTAAAATTGAAGATTTGGAAACATACTTTATTTTCATGTCTAGTCTGCCTTGGGAGTTGGAGAAACACTGTGCTTCTCTTAGTTTTTTTGGGGGCCAGATTGCATTTGAGCTAGGAAATGGAGTTTTAAGTTGGCGGGAACCTTCTGGTAGTTGTGGGAGGTAGAGAAGTTTTGTTTAGAATTCTAGCTGAAGGCTGCACAATCATTGGCTCAGCTGCAGTGCCACCCACAGTGCTTTGAGAGATATTCTTGCATCCCAAAGTAGGCTGAGTGGAGTGATTGTGTTAGGCTTGCTACAGTATATGTACTTGCAATGACCTCTGGCAGAAAATCTGGCCTATAATTTTGTGTTGGGTCACAACATTAACATATGTAGGTATCATAAGCTGATCTGTGCCAGGAGTGCCGGAATGTAGATCAGAATGGAGAGCCAGTGTGGTATAATAGTTAGGATTCCACCTCAACATTAGGAGGAACTTTTTGACAGTAAGAGCTGTTTGGCAGTGGAACACACTCCCTCAGAGCGTGGTGGGGTCTCCTTCCTTGGAGGTCTTTAAACAGAGGCTGGATGGCCATCTGTCGGGGATGCTTTGATCGTGATTTCCTGCATGGCAGGGGGTTGGACTGGATGGCCCTCATGGTCTCTTCCAACTCTGCAATTCTATGATTCTATGATTCTATGATTTGACTGCAACTAGAGTCATGTCCCCACACTGCCATGAAACTCACTTAATGACCTTGCTCTTCCTTCTGAGCCTGTCCTACCTCTCAGGGTTATTGTGAGGTTAGCTTCCACAGAGTATTGGCCAGGTCTGGGGGATTCCTAGTTGCTCTGAATGAACTAAATGTGCATTGTAGAACAAGTTGTAGGTGACAATCTATAGAACTGGGCTTATCTTTTCATTCCAAAACTCCTGATAAGCTTGAAAGCAGCCACACTGGATGCACCCACGAGAGATTCCCTTGTATCTACCCTTCTTTCCTTGCCTTTTTCCTCTTCACACCCTGCATTTCATCTTTTCTGCTTTTCCATTTTGCTAATGCTGATTTCTACTTCCTATCTATTTGTAATTCTTTTAAGTTTGTAATCTTCAGCAATGATATCAAATGACCACAGCCTGCTAAGGGAAAGTTTTGACTAATTAGAAGCAGATAGTGTGTGTGTGTGTGTGTTAGGGGGAGTGAGTGTAATGCCACTCTTAGGTCATGAGGATTTTTTAAACAACTAACAGTGAGGAGGGCAAGGGCTGTAGGGAGCTGCAGAAGCCATGTACTTAGATGATGTGGGTGTTGGGTCCTTGCCAATTTTTTAAAAAAACCTTCTTGGTTATAATTCATCAGGCTGTACTCTACTTTGTAGGGCTTGGATGCAAACCTGTATTTGCCTTGACGGGGCCCAGAAGGGGCTTCAGGGTTTTAAAATACAACCAATGACGACACTGACTTGTTTGTATGTCTTTTGTGTGCTGTTGCCATGTCCCAAACCTCCCAAATGCACTTCATCCTAAACAGTGTCTGTTGAACAACCATATAAGCAGAAACGTGGAATAGTTATTTCTTGGGCTACAACCCCTAGCATCCCCCACCCAGCATAGCCAGTAGCCCCATGAACTGTGGGATTATGGTAGCCATAGTCTAAAAAAAGAAAGAAAGAAAGAAAAAGAAAAGAACTTATCCAATCTCTGCATATGAGTTATCCTAATGATGGCTTGTACATTTTGGAGATGCAACTTGCAACTGGAAGAAGCGCTGGATATATTATTCCTGCTGATCGCATACTGTTGTTCTTGGCATGAAATCAGAAGTTCTGCTTTGCTGAGTCAGACCAGTGTCTGCCTCATTTGGCAGTTCTTCACAACACTGACCGGCTGGAGTTTTCCAGAAGCTTGTGAGCAGAGCATGAAAAAGATGGCCAGCTTTAGGGTTTTGAGGGCCTTCAGGCAAAATGAACTAAATAGGCCCCCACTGACAGCAGGCTTTGTTGTTAACTGCTGTCAATTCAACTTTGACTTATGGAGACCTTTTGAATGAGAGACCTCCAAGTCCTCCTGTCATCAGCAGCCCTGCTCAGGTCTTGGAAGCTCAGGGCCATGGCTTCCTAGATTGAGACTATCCATCTGGAATGCAGTTTTCCTCTTTTCCTACTGCCTTCTATTTTGCCAAGCATCATTGTCTTTTCTAATGAGTCATGTCTTTTCATGATATGGCCAGAGTATGACAGTCTCAGTTTAGTCATCTTGGCTTCTAGGGAGAGTTCAGGCTTGATTTACTCTAGGACCCATCTGTTTGTCTTTTTAGCAGTCCATGGTATCCATAAAACTCTTCTCCAGCACTGTATTTTAGTTGAGTTGATTTTCTTCCTATCAGCATTCTTCACTGTCCAGTTTTCATGACCGTACATAGAAATTGGAAATAAGATGGCATGGACAAACTTAACTCCTTTAGGAGTATATTTTAACACTTTGCACTGCAGGATCTTGTCTAGTTCCTTCATAGCTGCCCTTTGAAGTTCTAGTCTTCTGATTTCTTGAGGACAGTTTCCATTCTGATTAAAATGACTGAGCCAAGATGTGGAAAATCTTTTAACCATTTCAGTGTCTTCCATCATCTGCTTTAAAGTTATGTAAATCATCTGTGATAATTATCACATAACTGTGCAAGCAAGGGATCACCAGCATTGAGGCCATGATATTGAGAACACAGCTGCGCTGGGCAGGGCACGTTTCTAGGATGGAGGACCATCGCCTCCCCAAAATAGTACTCAACGGTGAACTCGCCATGGGTCAGCGCAAGAGGGGCACTCCAAAAAAGCGATACAAGGACTCCCTGAAACAACATCTCAGACTCTGCCAAATTGATCACCAACAATGGTCCGCCCTGGCCTCACATCGGGAGGCATGGAGACGCACTATCCACAATGCTGCAGCCTTATTTGAGAACTCACACCAAACAAGTCTTGAAGAGAAACAACAACGCAGAAAGAATCACAACCCGGAAACATCACCCAAGGAGACTTTCTGCTGTGCTTTCTGCAACTGGACTTGTTTATCTTGGATTGGCCTTTTTAGTCATCAGCACACTTGCAGAAGGCGCGGGATGAGTCCTTCCTGAATCTTCGTTTACGAAGAAAAGCCAGAGACAGAGAGAGAGAGTGTGGACTTTACTGCCCCAGGGTGTAGCAATGGGTGCCAACTCAGACAGCATTAGAGGCAGAGAGGCTAGGGCAATCAGTAGCTTCTAAGGATGGCTTTCATGTCCAGTGTCAGAGGCAGGATACTTGTGCACACTAGATGCTGTGGAATGAGAGACAGAAGATGCAGTTGCTCTCCTAGCCTGCTGGTAGGCTATCCATTGACAACTGACTGGCTGATTGTTAGAGATGTAAAATTTCCAGAAAAAATGTTTTTTTCCCTGGGGGTTTTCCAGAAAAAAAAGAATTTTTTGGAAAAATTGAAAAAACGTAACATTAGCACTTTTTACAAATTGAAAGTCCCTCTGTTACATTAGGAACATAAAATATCATAGAATCATAGAGTTGGAAGAGACCTCAAGAGCCATCCAGTCCAACCCCCTGCCATGCAAGAATATACAATCAAATCATTCCCGGCAGATAGCCACCCAGCCTTTGTTTAAAAACCTCCAAAGAAGGAGACTCCACCACACTACGAGGCAGTGTATTCCACTTCCGAACAGTTCTTACTGTCAGAAAGTTCTTCCTAATGTTTAAGTGGAATCTCTAAATATGACTATGTACAATTTGATTTGGCATAAAATTATCACAATTGGTATATTAAAAATAGTTTATTCAAATAATTATTACAAACAGAATTTATTTTAATTTTTATTTTTTTAAAAAAATATTTGTAACAAATGGAGCAACAATCTCCTGAGCTGTACGGGGAAACTCTTTGGCTTTGCTAGTTTATGTGGAGAATATATGAACACCTTGTCTTAAAGATTTTATTCATCATGCTAAAATAAAACATTCCATAATTGATCACAGAATCATAGCATCATAGAGTTGGAAAGGACCACAACGGCCATCCAGTCCAACCCCCTGCCATGCAGGAATACACAATAAAATTATGTCCAATAGATGGCCATCCAGCCTCTGTTTAAAAACTTCCAAAGAAGGAGACCACCACATTACTAGGCAGTGTTTCCACTTCTGAACAGCTCTTACTGTCAGGAAGTTCTTCCCAATGTTTAGGTGGAATCTCTTTTCCTGTAGTTCGAACCCATTGCTCCATGTCCTAGTCTCTGGAGCAGCAGAAAACAGGCTTGCTCCATCCTCAGTATGGCATTCCTTCAAATATTTAAACATGGTTATCATGTCCCCTCTTAATCTTCTCTTCTTCAGACTAAACATACCCAGCCCTCTAAGCCGCTCCTCATAGGGCATGGCTTCCAGACCTCTCCCCATTCTGGTCGCCTGCCTCTGGACACGTTCCAGCTTCTCAATATCCTTCCTGAATTGTGGTGCCTAGAACTGGACACAGTATTCCAGGTGAGGTCTGACCAAAGCAGTATAGAGTGGCACTATTACTTCCCTTGATCTAGACACTATACGCCTATTAATGCAGCCTAGAATAGCATTGGCTTTTTTAGCTGCTGCATCACACTGCTGACTCATGTTCATTTTCTTAATGAGTCATTTTCTGACTCATTTTCTTCCTTTTTACAATTTTATGGAAAATAAACAAAAAAGACTTAAGGGGAAAAAAACGTGAGTTAAAGTGTGTTTTTCTGAATTTTTCTGTTTTTTTTTTTCTGGGCTTTTACATCTCTATGATTGTGTGAAGAAAATGGTGAACTAGAAAGGCCTTTGGTATGAGCCAGGTGCCCATCCAGCCTCTGTTGGAAAACCTCCAGCAAAGCAGCCTCTGTTGGAAAACCTCCAGCAAAGCAGAGTCTGCCACTTTCTGAAGTAAATTATTCCACTGTCAAACAGCTCTTACTGTTTGGAAGTTTCCCCGAATGTTTAGCCAAATCTTCTTTCTTGAGTTTGAATCTGCTAGTTGAGGCCCTGTCTTCTGGAACAGCAAAAGACCCAGCTCCCTCCATCTTCCACCTGAGCATGTAAGGATAGGCTATCATATCACTTCCCCGAAGTCTTCTCTTTTCTAGGCTAAACTGCTCAACTTCCTCAATTGTTTCCAGTGAGGCATGTTTCCAGGTGTTTATTTAGGTGGAATCTCCTAAACAAATTTGAATCCACGTAAGCAGTCAGAAAACAAGATTTTTTTTTTTTTTGCATCCTCTATAGGGCATCCCTTTGGATATTTAAAGAGGGCTGTCATATGACCCCTCTGTCTTCTCTTTTACAAGCTAAACATACTCAAACTCTCCAAGTCATGCCTTACAGGGCTTGGTTTTCAGACCTTTTGCCATCTTGGTTGCCCTCCTCTGGGCATGTTCCAGCTTGTCTGAGTCCTTAAACTGGACACAGTTTTCCAGATGGGGTCTGACCAAAGCAGAATAAAGCGGTACTGTTACGTTCTTTAATCTGGACACTATAATGGATCTGTTGATCTAGTCTAGAATTACAGTGGTTTTTTGCTGCTGTATTGTACTGTTCACTCATGTTAAGCTTGTAGTCTACCAAGATGCTTAGATCTTTTTCACATGCACTGCTTTGAAGCCAAGTATCACCCATTGTGCATATGTGCATCTGATTTTTCCTGCCCAAATCTGTTGAAGTTCATTTTGTTAGTGAACCAGTCTTGCCAAGAAAACCCCATAATAGGTTCACCTTAGGGTCACCATAAGTCAGAAACAACTTGAAGGCACATAACAACAGAGTTATTTCTAACCTAATAGCAAGAGTGAGGGAAGAGTATATTTTCCTAGGACAGCATTTTCCATTTGCCTTCCCTGAGTGTGAGGAATCTGGAACAGCCATTGTTCAGTGGAGAGAGCAAAGCACTATTAGCTGGTTTCCTGTTACAGTGGGAGAATTTGTGCAACACAAGAGCGAAAGCTTGGTATGGGTGCAGTGCCTGACAAAGATAAACTCACGGCATTGGACAGAGCACTTCCCTGTCACCTGTAGCTGGCCCTGCAGATCATGTTGAACAATCTGGGCTTGTCCTTCCTGCAGCTCAGACCTACATGTTTTTGGTTCACACGCCTTGTCACACCCTGCATTGAACTCTGTTGTAGAATTATGTAAGCTCACCCTCTGTTTACACAGTAGCAGATGCCAAAAACGCCTGCCCCCAGGCAGTGCTGGTATGCTCTGCTCTCCCCACATTTTTGTGGGATTTGCTTGTGTGTGTGCATGTATGTGCGTGCATACATGCACACACCTTCAAGTCACTTGTTGGCTTAACGCGACCCCATTACTTTCATAGGATTTTCTTTGGCAGGGAATACTCAGAGGTGGTTTTGCCAGTTCCTTCCTCTATACCACATGCTTATATTTCATCTTTTCATTGCTTCTTTTCTTTTCTTAAAAAAAAAAAAATCTAGCCTTGCAGGTAAGAACATGATTTAGTAACCTAAGACATATTACTGCCTGTTCTTACATTTGATCAGAACCATCTGCTCCTTTTTCAGAAGTTCAGCTTAAATATCACAAACACAATTCCTGGCATAATGCATTTGTCTGGTATGAATATGCGTAAGCAAGGGGCTGCTGTTGCTGTGACCCAGTTGGCACAGAAGGTCCTAAATCATACTATTGCATGATCAGAGATCTGTGGGTATGAAGTAGTCATTGGTTCTAGTAGCACACATGAACTGCTCACCCAGGAACTGTATCAATCCCGCTCTGTTTCAGGTATTCTCTTAGGTCAAATCCACACTACACAAATAATCCAATTTGCAACTGGATTATTTGATATAGTTCCTTCCTATTGAATCCTGGGATTTGTAGTTTTATAAGGTCTTTAGCCTTCTCTGCCAAAGCGTGCTGGTGCTTCACCAAACTACAAATCCCAGGATTTGATCTGCTGGCAGACAGTTCCAAATTCATCACCCTTAAGGTTGCTACTTTTGCTGTAGCTGCCCAAAAGATTTGCTGTAATTTTATAAAAACAACAATGGTGAATTATAAAGGAGATGAGATTTTGTAGATGGAATGTTACGACAGTCTGTTTTGTTGCCAACCTTCTGTTGCTTGATGTATTAAATTTCACCTATCCCTTTTTATAAGTTGATAAACTCTTTCTATGAGTCAACAGTAGATGTTGTCCAGTGAAATGTGTGGTTGTTCTTTGTAACATTTTGTAATCGTCGATGTGCCTTATATAGATAAACTGTTGTTGTATTCCAAATCCCAGGATTCAATAGGAAGAACTCATGGCAAATAATCCAGTTTCAAACTGGATTATTTGTGTAGTGTGGATTTGGCCTTACTTTTGTCATCTCTGGTAAAGCTACCCTGCCTGCTGGACTCTTTACTTATCCCCTAACAGCACGTGCCTTTCTCTACCCCAAAGGTGGTCAACATATGGCCAGAGGGCTGTGTCTGGCCCCATTCCTATTTTTTAAACACCCAGACTACCTCACTACTTCTGCCATTAGAAAATGTTTTGGTTTTGCTGTTAAAAGGAGAATTACTCTCCAGGAAACCTGGAGGAGTGGCACATCTTCTATCCCCCTAAAGCAAGGTAGAGTCAGACAATACAAGATTAAGGCTCCAACCTCATCCTTTCTCTTGAACTCCCCTCCTGCAGTGTTTCTCATATGGCAAGAACACACTGTTCTTAAAGAGGGAATTAAAAGCCAATATGGTTTTCATCGTTATCTGCCTTATATACAATACACCCTTGGGTTAAGGTACACTTTGTAGACTGGGAGGACAGAATATGAATAGAGTCCATCTTATACAGATTTGTTTATTATTTTTGGCTCTCAAAAGGCATGAGCCTGTAGGATGTGTTCAATTTCACTTTTACAGCCTTCCTCCTTCTTTCAGAAGATATGTTGTGGCAGCCTATCCAAATGTTTACTAAGCACTGCTTTGAACAGGATGCACAACCTAGTCAAGCTTTGGAAGAACTGGTGTTAGCAGGCGTAAGGCTTGTGGTGTATAGTGATTTGTTGTTCTTTCATGTTGCAGATAATGAGGGCTTGTTTATACAAGTTAAGAGGTGAAGAGCTTTCTTAGAGTTGTTACCCTGAAATGAACACCCTGTGGTTCAGGCACACACCCCATTCTGGTCATTGTAGCTCATCTACAGGTCATGGTGTTTCTTTAGAAAACTGGGAACTCCACCTTTCAGAGATGAGAACCTTGATATCATTGACATAAGCGAGAGAAGCCTCTCCATTGACGCCCCCTTGTCCTGGGAGAGAGGTTTGCGTACCCTAATGATGTTTTGAGCTATGCTGGCGGTGGCATAATAGCCACTGGTAGGGTCTCCCATGCCAGACAGGTCAAAACCGAAGGGTCTGACAAAGAGCGTCAAAGGGCAGGATGGGCTCTCTAGCCTTGTGGCAACCGTCCTAGGAGAAGGAAAACTCTAATCCCAAACCCGGGCAGATGGTGCTCATCCAACCCTGTAAGGTCAACCATCTAAGAGAAGGAAACTCTAATCAAACCTATGACCCGAGGACCTCGCTGCTACTGTCCATGTTTGCAAGGCCAGCAGACGAACCTTTGGTTTAAAGGGTGAGGCCAGTTCTGTGCACGCTGCGCTCCACCAGAAAAATCCATTGCACAGGCTCGAAGGACAAATCCAGTTCCAAAAAAGCCCTGTAGCGATAGGCGAGGGACGAAACGGCAGGTGTAAAGATGCACTGGAAGCCGCAGACCCAACTCTGCATGCAGGCGGTTCAGGACATTGGTCGCTCGAGGCTGACCCGGGAGATGACAGTCTTGTTTGGCAACATCCTGAATAACCAAGCAGCCTTTTTTAAGGAGAGCACTGCTTGCTCCATGTGGAGAGGGGCCTAGAAAAGGTGGCCTAACGAAAGCTCATCCCCAACTACCTGGTTGGCTAGCCGCGGCCAACGAGAATCTTCTGATGCGGTCAAACCAAGGCAAAGAACAAGTCTTGAAGAGAAACGACAACGCAGAAAGGATCACAACCCAAAAACATCACCCAAGGAGACCTTCTGCTGTGCTTTCTGCAACCGGACTTGTTTATTTCGGATTGGCCTTTTTAGTCATCAGCGCGCTTGCAGAAAGCGCGGGATGAGTCCTTCTTGAATCTTCGTTTCCGAAGAAAAGCCAGAGAGAGAGAATGAGAGAGAGAGAGAGAGAAGCGAGAGAAGGGAGAGACATGAGCCAAGAGCCTCTGTTTTCTGTTTTATCTGACTGGTGATTAAGCCCTGGAAAATATGAACAAATCAGAGGCTGAAACTGAACCCAACAGCAGTTTTTTCCTGATATGTAAAAGGTGACTGGTGGTGAGCTCAGCCTTCCCCAATCTGATGCATTCCTGATGAGTTGGATTACATGAGCAATGGTAAGAGATGATGCCCTGTCATTCAGAACATATGAACAAGATTGGGAGACTGGGCAAGAGCAGCACTGTTATCTTATGTAAATAATACCTAAGTGCCTTGAGAAATGTGGAGAAAATGGAGTGACACATTAGTGGGATAACTTTCAGCTTCTTGTTTAAATGGAGGATGATAAATGTGTCCTCCAAATTCCCAGAGATGACGCTTATCAGTACCTGTTGTTCACTGCAGATGCTGGAAGAAGCAGACCTCTAGACCAGGTGGACTTTGGATCTAATTCAGCAGGGTGTTTTAATATCTGTATAGTTCCCTTATCTTAATGGTTTTTTGATGACTCCAAGTAATTTGGATCAATACTATTCTTTCAGCATCATTATCCAACAACGGTTGGCAAAATCTACCTTATATGAAGGTATTTTGTTGTTATCTCTTAAATTAGAATGGAACAGATTCCCTCTGCAGAGAATATTAGAGGCATGCCATCTTTTAATTTTTTTTTAATATATGGACTTTGTTCCTGCTTCTGTACTTCTTAACACTTAACAACCTGGGGAATTTGCATAACCTTTTCATGAACACTAAATCTCTCTAATTGCTGGTTTGTCTGATTATTGTTTTTTTTTTAAATGTTCCCAACAGATCTGAACTATTTTTAGCTTAGCTTGTCATTTAGTACTAGGTGTTCTTGATAGCTATTAATTATTAAAGTTCATTGGCATTCTTTTGCACCACGGGTAATGTTGCTATATGCAAACAAAGATCTGGACAGATACAGATTTTTCACTAGAAATGTCTTTGTTCTGTTTTTAATGACCTTTAGCATGGCTTCAAAGCAGCCAGTCACACAAAAACAAATTTTAAAGTGGTGGAACTGGTCTTAAAAGCAAAAAATTCTTCTTAGTTTTCTTCTTAGTTACTACTTCAAAATGTTGCAGAGCATTTGATTGCATCTGGACTTCTACAGGTGGTGGAAGGGGATGCATGGTATGCTTTTTGCTGATTTTATCTTCACCCTGAACCCTGACTGCCCCAGTACTCCCAGAAAATATGCTGTATAGGGTTAGAAGGCATTTTAGGTGTGTTTTGCATTTCTATACTTAGTAATTAGAATATTTGTTGTGAAGTTGAAGGCTTTCACGGCCAGCATCCATAGATTTTCCTTGGTTTTTTTCCGGGCTGTGAGGCTGTGTTCCAGAACACGGCCTCACAGCTTGGAAAAAAACCCAAGGAAAATCTAGAGTATTTGTTGTCTCTCTCTCTCTTTTTACCTTCAAGACAGAATTAGATTCATTTGGTTAAATAGAAAGGACAGGTTGGGCATGGATGCTTTCAACTTACAGAGAACATCTTTGGGCATGTTCAGAGGATGTGTTTTCAAAATGATAAATAGTGCTTAGGTTAGCCTTTCCCAACTTGGTGCCCATTAATGTGTTTGACTAGAATTCCCATCATTCTCAGCCAGCATAGCCATTGGCCTTACTATGCACTAGACCACAGTAATGTACCGGTATATTTATATTTGCTGCCATCTGTCTCTGGTGTTGTCTAGACCAGTAGCTCTTAACTTTTTCTTTACCAAGAATCCCCTTTAAATATCTTTTGTTGCCATGGATCCCCAAGACTTAAGATTTAAAACCTCAACAACAACAATAATACCTGACAATAATAATAATACAATTATACCATCCATTAAACCTTCCCTCAGAGGCACTGGAGTGGGAGGGAAGACTTTTCTCCTGCTTCTTCCTGCAAGTGTGTAGCTGGAGCAGATTAAAGAGCAATGTGCTGACTAAGCCATCCAGGCTTTGCCTTGGCTCCTGTCACATCGGCTGAGCAGCCTTCGAGCTTTTGTGGACCCCCTGTTTGGACATCGCAGCCCCCTGGGGGTCTGTGGACCACAGGTTAAGAACCACTGGTCTAGACAATTAAAAAACAAACAAACAAACAAAAAACCACCAACACCAACAACTCCTCATAGAATGTGAGGAGAATACATTTTGTCCCAACAAGATCCCATGGTGATTAGCCATTTTAGGACAGAGGAGGCCAAAAACTATGTGGGGAAAGCCTTCACATCTTTTCCCCTTAAAAAAAAAATAATGTGAGGAAATGTGCATTAGTGTTCGTTAGGACAACCAGTTCACTTTGCTGCACATTCTCAGAGAGGGTGGAGCTGGAGATCAGATTGGTCAGACGTGTATGGGGGCAGGCTTTCTGGAAAGGCAGTGCTTGGGAGCACCCTGTTGGATTTTTGCATTAGCGATTGTGTGCTTTTTTGCTGCGCCGAAGTGTCCAAATAATTTTTTTTAAGCAGAAGGTCACACTTGTGTACCTTTGCTTTAATGTTTTAAAAAAATATTGTGCAGCGATGAAACATATAACATGCTAATTTACAGTCGCCATCTTGATTCGCAGGTGTTTTTGCTAAAAAACCGTGGAGACAAAAGACTGCTGCTGGAAATTTGCAATAATGTGCAAGAATGAGCATTATATCCTCTAGTTTAGACTAGCTCAGAATTTTTTGTGATGCAGTAGGCTGTTGATCTGACATGGTTGTTCTGTTCTAATTTTAAATACTGTTGGTCACTTGCGGGGGATTGTATCATCACCATCATCATCATTGTCCCACCTTTTCCCCACCTTGTGTTTGAGGCTCAGGGTGGCTTACTCCAGAAATTAATAGCAAAAAAAGGAATAGTATACAAAAGTTCAAAAGCAATTTAGCCCATATACAATTTGAAAGAAATTAAAACAACAAAAATAAAATAAAATTCCAGCACATTATACAAGTCCTGTTGCCACTGAAAAATCGGTTCCCAAAGGCATGCTGGAATAAAATAGATAAATTGAATGTGTCTTGTGGTAGAAAACTGCAGAAATTTGACAGAATCCTAATTTAAATCCTTTTATTCTTTCACCCTATCCCCAGCATTTAGAACACACAAACAGTAATGGATAAGTCATGGTAGAGAAAAGTGGTATTGGATAAAATTGGTCTTTCGTTTGACCATGCTCCCATCTGATTTAATACTTGCAACAGTTTGTGTTTTGCAAAAATGCAACCATAACTTAATCTCAAAAAGAGGAATTTCCCCCATTTAAAGAATACCTGTTCAGACATGGATTCTGGAAGCTAAGTGCTTTTTGTAGCTTATTTTGACAGTTCTAAACTACATCTGTTCAAGACCAAGAGGACTGCATTTGTTCGACATTGCTGAAAACCAAGCCATTTGCATCTAGGTCTTAGTATTTAGGAAATGTAGTACTTGAACATTTGTGAATGTACATTTACATCCAAATTGACAAACTACAGTGTGATCAAACCAGGATTGTTAGGTCAAATGCATGAATAAAAAATCTAACCGTGAACAATTGTCTTCCTGTCCACTTCTCTCCTAATGAAGCGTACTATATAAAATAAATTGCCAGTCAGTCCAATTTCTTCAACATAGCTGATTTTATTAGGTTAGACCTGGCCATTTTCTTTCACTTATCTTGTGGGAACCAGTTGTACGCTACTTGTGTGACCCAACAAGACGAAGGCTGCTCATTGGCAATGTATGACAACTTTTCAGGCTCAATAAACTTTCTGTTCTTGACATCCACCTTGAGGTAGGTTATCAAGGGTCTCAGTTCATACCTGCAAGGACAACATTTGGTGTAGTAAATCAAAACTAAGTCCTGCAGACCTGGTTTTGGTGAAACAGATGTGAGATCTGTATTCAGAAATGACATGGTGAAGTTTCATTCTAGAACAGGTATGCATATGAAGGCATCTGGAGGTACTTAAGCTTAACCCAGCTTGCATAATACAATCACATGGCTGCCATCTTTCTTGTATAATGAGATAAATGTTAGCTTTTATGGTGGCACAGAAATTAGTGAGGTTGACATGCACTCTTTGGATGACTGTGCACTCCTAGATAAAAAAAAAGCAGGAAGCCATTAAAGACAAATAAAATAAAGTTTAGAAGGAATAGAGGGCATTCTTATCAAGTTTGCAGATGACACCAAATTAGGAGCGGTAGCTAATACCAGAAGGACAGGATCGGAATTCATAATGACCTTAACAGATTGGAAAGCTGGGCCAAAACTAACAAAAAGAATTTCTAGGATACTACACTTGGGCAGTAAAAATAAAATGTACAGATATAGGATAGGTGACATCTGGCTTGATGGCAGTACATGTGAAAGGAATCTAGGAGTCTTAGTGGACCACAAGCTGAACATGAGTCAGCAGTGTGACATGGCAACTAAAAAAGCCAATGCGATTCTAGGCTGCATCAATAGGCATATAGTGTCTAGATCAAGGGAAGTAATAGTGCCACTCTATTCTGCATTGGTCAGACCTCACCTGGAATACTGTGTCCAGTTCAGGCACCACAATTCAAGAAGGATATTGACAAGCTGGAACATGTCCAGAGGAGGCAATCAAAATGGTGGGAGGTCTGGAAGCCATGCCCTATGAGGAATGGCTTAGAGGGCTGGGTATGTTTAGTCTGGAGAAGAGAAGGTTAAGAGGGGACATGATAGCCATGTTTAAATATTTGAAGGGATGTTATACTGAGTATGGAGCAAGCTTCTTTTCTGCTGCTCCAGAGACTAGGACAAAGAGTGATGGATTCAAAGTACAGGAAAAGAGATTCCACCTAAACATTAGGAAGAACTTTCTTAACAGTAAGAGCTGTTTGGCAGTGGAATGCACTGCCTCGTAGTGTGGTGGAGTCTCCTTCTTTGGAGGTTTTTAAGCAGAGGCTGGATGGCCATCTATTGGGAATGCTTTGATTGGGTACTCCTGTGGGGCAGGGGGTTGGACTAGATGGCACTTGTGGTCTCTTCCAACTCTATGATTCTAGTTTAAATTCACCTATGGGAAAAAATAAACACCTCCTGATTATTGTGGCTTGGTAAATGACTTTTCTCATAGAGTCATAGAATTAGTAGGGGCCTCATGGGCCATCAAGCGTGGGCCATCAAGTCCAATCCTCTGCTCATTGCAGGATCTCCAGCTAAAGTATACGCAGCAGGTAGCTGTCCAGCCCTTTTTGAAGACATCTAGAGAAAGAGACCCTCCCCCCATCACTCTAGGCAATTGGTTCCATTGCCAAACAGCTCTTTCTGTCAAGGAGTTCTTTGTGAGGTTCAATCAAAATCTACCTTCCTGTAACTTCCAACCATTAGACCTGATCTTGCCCTCTGGTACTGCAGAGAAGAGGCCTGCCCTCTCCTTTCAGTGACAGCCCGTGAGGAAGGAAGATATGTAAAATAGGAAATAAGGAAAAGGGGAGGAACCTTGGGAAGGCAGATTGTAGGGAGAAAAAAACTCAGAGCGGGGCTGGGAAAACTTTTGAAAAAATTGAGGAGACAGATGCTGTTTCAGTGTCGACCCTGAGAGAAAGAGAGAGCCTATGTACTTATTTTAGAGGAATTGATTCAAAGGTGATTTTCAGAAATTAATATGTCTACCTTCTGGGAAAGGGCAACTGGTTGGAACAGAAAAAATATGTTTGTTCAGTGGTGTGACTACTTTTCTGTTTTGGGATTCAAACCCTCACCTAAGCCTCATACTCAAGTTTTGGGGCAGGTTGGTTGGATTTTACCCTCATGGGTTTACCTCCTGTGGAGTGGTTGTTCAGTCGACTCAGTAAATACTGTGATTGTTCACACCCATTTAGTGGCTGTTTTATGATGGTTCTTGTGGTGGTTCCTCAAACTTCCAAATGTGTCTCCAAGTGCCAAAGGATTAGGGTCTTCTGGATTTGCACTTCTCCTGATTATACTATTGAATGGCTATTTGCATTCCTAGGGGTTGGGGTGGCCAACTGACTGTTGTCTACCACCTGTAGGGCTATGGGAATACATGATTCTTGGTGATTTGTAGCTGTGTATGACTCCAGGGAGACCACCAATGAATCCCAGGTGCTGTAGGCTATATTTCAGAAGAAGGAACTGGCAAAACCACCTCTGAGTATTCCTTTCCCAAGAAAACCCTAGGAAATTTGTGGGGTCGCCATAAGGCAACATGATAGCACATACGCACACAACTCCTGATTGGAGATGTGGAACTCTTTTCTATGTCTTGTGTGCCTTTAGGTGGAGATATGTGCCTCTCCACACTAGAGAGGGAAATCTGGAGTTTACATTTGGAGTGTGGACAATGGTAGAAAGCAAATTTTGCTCTTATGACCCTTGGAGATTTGCATTAAAAAAGATAAAACCATTAGCACATCTCCTAGTCCAAAACAGCAACTCTGACGCCAAGCATTTACTAAGGTTAGATGACTCCAACTAGGGAAAGAAACTATTAAAGTTTTGATGAGAACTTTCCTGTATTCTAGTATGTCCTTTTTATTTGACATATTTATTACTGTGGTTTTAATGAGATGCTTACTGGCAACATCTGGGGATTTGGGTATGCAGGGAAGATTCCTGCCTTGTATTTCCTGCTGTCCTTCCTTGGAAAGCCAGTGTGGGAAGTGGTAATGTAAACTTTCAGGCAGATGATGGTATTTCAAGCAAGGCAAGGAGGCCAGTTTTATAATAAATGGCTTGGAATAATCTGTCAGGCTGTGCCTGGCGCAGAGCAATATTTAATTGTATTCTGCGTGTCTAAGCAGACTTCAAAGCCCTTCTGTCTTTTTTTTTTAATCATTCCACCACACCCACCAGTACTGTAATAACTTGCATGCAGCTTCCAGCGAACTCAAGCTATTAACCTCACTAGATTTTGTTGTTCCACCGCAGGGTTCAAATAAACATGCCTCCCATGCTGCTTAGAAACTAGCCATTTCATAATCCTCTTCCTAAGAGAGCGTGACCCCAGCGCAGACCGGTTGGCGTCCTTTATGGTGGAAGATGCATAGGGAGGCTTTCCAGTTTTACATGAACTGTAACTTGCCTGTTTTATTTGCCTAGTCTTTATTTTCAGTGTGTTGGAAGGTGTTTGAATAATATTGGCAAAGTGGAATTGGTGGAAGCCAACAAGGAAAGTTTAAGTTACAGCAGGTGGATCATTAACAACTCATGTTTTCCTTACTACTTAGCTTCCTTGTTCTCTTGTTCCCATAAAATGATTAGTTCTCTTAAGAGGAAATTGAATGTGGGGTTAGGTGATGGACCCATAGGCCTGTTAAGATCAACATGGATGTTATCTCATCCAGTTTGCTTCCCCCCCCCGCCCCCCTGAGGAGTGAGACATGTTGTGTTTTTCAGCCCACAGGATGGGGGAAAAATATCTGTTTGTGCATGGCTGGCTGTTTTAATCACTGTTTGCACAGTAACCTGAGCCTGTGAGATGCCTGGTGCCAAATTTCTGGTCTGTCTTTTTTCTGGCTGGGAATGCAGGTCACTGGGCATTGGGTGGGTTTTGTTTTCTGCCATTTTTTTAAAAAGTTCTTGAGTTAGTGCTTTACTTCAGTAAAACAACAAAGACATTCTCTCACTCGCCAACACAGTGGCTTGTCCAAGTGTTGCGTGACTATTGAGGTCTTGCCAATGTCCCTTTAGGCCTTGTCCCAGTTCTTACCCAACAAGGAGTTTATTTGGACCGGTAGTGATTCACATGGCAAAATTGTTTCTGCACTCTAGTACTTCAGGCTGTGGATGGGGATTGTGTACTGTAATTGAATGTTTCTCCTGCGGAAAAAACATTTGTTCACTTGGAAAACTAATATTTCATTGGAGATGGTTGGGTAAGAACCCATCTTATGAAAAGAGAGTCCTTCTCTCTACTTGTAAACATTTCATTGTATGATTCCCAGGGATGTAGCTATGTTGTTTTTATTGTTGTAAACTGCCTTCCAGTTGACTTTGACTCATGGCAACCCCATGCATAAGACATTTCCAAGACACTCTGCTTCTAATCTGTCCATCTGGTGTGTGGTCTTCCTTTCTTTCTTTCCCCCTCCACTTTTCTTAGCATTCTTGACTTTTACAGCGAGCAGTGTCTTCTCATGATATGACCGAAGTATGACAGCCTAAATTTAGTCATCTCAGTTTATAAGAGGAGTTCAGGCTTGATTTACTTTGCCAGTCCACGATATCTGTAGAACTCTTCTCCAGCACCACATTTCAGATGAGTTGATTCTCTTTCTACCAGCCTTCTTCTGTAGCTATGCCCCCCATGAGGCTGTTGCCCCCCAAATGATAATTCAGCTGCCCAATATTTTCCTTCAGTCCCCAAATTTCTAGCATTACAGTAACCTAAATTGTCAGCTGTGCATTTAGACATATAGTTGAGGCATCCAAAGGAAAGGGGCAGACAAAGTGGCCAAGGAAATGTTAACACAACCAATGTAAGAGTTTTTCAGTGTCCACTGTGCTAGAAATTTAGAGGATGAAGGAAAAATTCATTGCAAGGGGAGGGGGGCTTGAAATCTTATTGGGGGAAGCAATGCCCTCGTTTCCCTCCCCACCCTGCCAATCAGTACCCCCTTGGTGATTCTACCACTTCTAGTCTGCAAATGGTCCAGGAACAAGTTACTCTTTGATGAACTGTTGCTTTAAAATGTTTCTGTTTGTGGTTGCAGCATTGCTTCAGGTTACCAAGTCTAAAGGAACAAAGGGGTGGTGGGAGGAGCCCTTAGACCTAAATTACTTCCCACCCCCCATTTTGATCTGGCACCTACCTTATCTCATGGGCTGTAAACAGATTACAGCAATTATTCCTAAATGAGGCACATCCCTGCCTCAGAGGATTTTTCTAAGGTGGACAAGGAAGAAGAGAGAGTTACTGGAGAAACCTAATCTCAGTCCTCCCACAGTCCTTGTTATTTATTATCCATTTCACCTGCCAACAATTCCTACTTGGTGTAGCCAAAAATCTCTTCCTTTGGCTCCATTGATTCCAAAGCCAATCTCACCACTGGTTTCCAGTGCTGGAAATGTCTCAAAGTTTTTAGGACAAAACATTTTCTATTCATGCAGTTGGAAGTCAGAAGAGAAGTAGTTTTGTCAGCAATGTGTTTTGAAAACTTGTCACAGCAGATTGCCAAGTGCTTCCCTTATGTATTCCAGGGACCGTGGTATTATAACCTCTTTGCCACTTGGAAGAACTATGTTGGATGATGCTGTGCTGATATAATGGTGGTAGGGAAGAATATTTTTCTTTGCTTCTGTTATAGTTATGGAGTAGGCCTTTCTAAATGGATATCTGGTCTGTTGTGTCTGTTGTTATTTACTGTAGTTATTTACTTAGACATTTTGCAACAGAAGAGAACCCTTAGGAATGATAGTATCAGCTACCTGGGTCATCTCCCCATTTCACAAATCAACCAAGTTTTTGGTAGGATCACCAGCTCTAGATACCAGACATGCATAGGTTTGAGTTTCAGATTTGTGAGTGCCAACAGGAAGCTTCATGAGAGATCCTTTTCTTACCAGACCTGCTGCTAATTCTATCCCTGAATATTCCTCTTCTTTATGGGTCTGTAAATAGATTTCCTCCCTTTTTCTGAAACCAGCTGCCAATGGTGGGGATATGAAGGAAAAACTGGCATGTGGCACTATAAAGTGCTACTGTTTTGGATTTCACCTACTCCATTTTATTGTCCACATTTCTGTCTCCAGCCCCACCCTGTAGTAAACATTCCATGACCACTATGCATGTTCAGCATGGTCATTGCCAGTAAAACTTCCCCAATATCTTACAGTACATTGGTTGGTACAATAAAGTACCCAAATGGCAAAAATCAGTATATTTATTGGGATTTTTTTTTTTTTGCCCTGGTTTGGTTTTCGTTTGTTTCAAAACAAACTCAAATGAAATATGTCTCACTGTACGTGATAAATGGCTGAAATTTGGGGATATTAATCAAAATCTAGTTGTTTGTCTCAGTTAGAATAGCCATGTGGAATTAGGGAAAATCACATAAATGACCAAGCTCTGCTCTAGTTGTGCCATTAATTACAAATGTTGGGCCATTGCTTACAAATGTTCAGGTGATAAAAATGTTCAAGTGATATATTTGTTTTCAAAAGTTTACAGTTGGGTTTAGAAGAGCCAGCATGGTGTAATGGTTTGACATTGGACTACAACTTTGGAGACCAGGGTTCACATCCGCTCTTGACCATGGAAACCCACTGGGTGACCTTGGGCAAGTCACACTCTCTCAGCCTCAGAGGAAGGCAAGGCAAACCCCCTCTGAATAAATCTGGCAAGGTTCATGTTTAGAGTCGCAATAAGTTGGAAATGATTTGAAGGCATCTCTCTCTCTGGCTTTTCTTCGCAAACGAAGATTCAGGAAGGACTCATCCCGCGCTTTCTGCAAGCGCGCTGATGACTGAAAAGGCCAGTCCAAGATAAACAAGTCCGGTTGCAGAAAGCACAGCAGAGGGTCTCCTTGGGTGATGTTTCTGGGTTGTGATTCTTTCTGCGTTGTCGTTTCTCTTCAAGAAACGTGATTCAAGTCCATGAGCTGTTCTTCGCTGATGATTTGAAGGCATACAACAACAACAACAAACAACTGGGCCATTGTTTACAAATGTCCAGGTGATAATATCACCCGTTTTGTCTGGATTCTGTAACAAAACATGACTGTGGGAGACTCAATTTTCCTGGGCTAAAAGGGTACCTAGTGCTGAATGAATCTCAAGTGTTCAGATCAGGAAGCAAGCCCATCGCAATAAGGCAGAATGTCCTGCTCTCAGTGCACCCCTGGGTTGTGTGTTGTGTGTGAGTGAGTGAGAGTGAGGGATTGGTTCCAATTTTTTTTCTCCCAAACCTCCATGTTAACACTTCAGAAATGTAAAAGGAGTGGGGATTCTTCAGGCCCTGATCAAGCCTGCTCTGCTGATGAATGCTTTCTTCTTACAGACCTCTTGCTACTGCTTAGTCTGAGTTAGCTTTCCTCTCATCCTAAAGCCACTGGATTTTGCCTTATTTTCCATGGATACAGTGAATACAGCCTTCAAATAGAAGCTAGCAAGGTGTTCCCTGAAGCCAAACAGCTGTGTTGGTTGTATCAAAGTGGTGATAATGGCGTCTTTTGCAGCCAAGTCTCAGAGGTCAGAACTGTGGACAGAAGTAAGATCCCTACTTGCCTACCAGTGGGGAGGGGGTTCCCATCCTCTTGCAGGAGGGGAGGGGAGAGGAAGAGATGGAAACAGTCTTGCTCATTGTTCCGGAAATTCTTTGGACATTGTGTTGTTATTAATTTATTCCTGAATTGGAGGAGAAAGAAACAGCAACAGTAGCATGGCAGCTGTGTTCCAGATAGTCATTTTTACCTACCTGCCTGCCCATCCATCCATCCATCCATCTATTGTCTGTCATCTGTCTGTCTATAGCATTTATTTATCGCATCTTAACCCACCAAGGCCCGTTGGGTTCTCATCCTTTTGGGAACCCAGGATAGGCAGATTTGTGTTAAGCAGGCTTGGTTGTCATTACTCCAAATTTCTCTTGTGTTTCTTTTTGTCAGCCTTTGATGAACAGGTTAAAAAGCATGTGTTACAGTGTTGTAAAAACTGCTATGCCTCCTGATGGTGTGGGTGGTGGCAGGGGTTTTTGGAATACAAGGGGGGAGGAGAGGGAGGTGAGAGTTGAGGAGGAAGTCACAATCTTCATTTGTAAGGGTTTTGCAAGGATTCAGCTTAGATTTCCAGTCTTTCCCAAAGCCTGGGGGCAGGAGAATATTGCATGTCTTTTATTTCATCTTACAATTTCTACTGTGTACATCTCCATGGCATCCTGAGAATAGCTAGCACTATATAACACGAAAAATAGTGTTAAACCATGAACATGCTTTCCGCAACCTAGTGCCCTCCAAATGTTTCATGCTACCATGCCATCACCCTTCCCCCTGGTAGGAATTACAGTTCAAGGCATCTAGAAGATAGCAAGTTGGGGAAGATTGCAGGCTAAATCACTCTAACTGTACTCCATTATCAAAAGCAGTACACAGCTGTGGACCAAAAAAGAAACCCTTTCCAGCAGATTGAATATGCAAATAGCATTGCCAAGTCATAATTGTCTGATGGGCTTCTTGCTTCCCTAACATTGGCATAACATTGTTGAATGTTCAGCCAGATAGAGGCAGAGGGTGCTTGTTCCTATTGCAGATTTTGGAGTCAGTCAAGATATTCTTGCAAGTTGCATGCTACTTGTGGCCTACAGAACTGGTCATCCCTGCTGCGGACAACCAGGAGTGTGGAATGGTGGAGTGGCTGCTGCACTGAGGTCTACCCTTTAATCTCAAAAGATCTGAAATAACTTTCCATGCAGGTTTAAATAGTCCAGCAGGCAGGCTAGCCCACAGGGTTCTCTGCCCTTCATACAAAAATGTAAATGTCACTGGAAATTTAAAAGCCATGTGCCTAGGACTCCAGAGAGGAGTTAATTGAACTCTTTTATTGCACACCTTTCAATCTGTGGTTAAAAGATGTACCAACCCCAGAGGACTGGCAATTAACTGGGCACCACTGGGGAACAAGGGGGGTGTCTTCTGTTCATTGCCATGGATTTATAATCTTCAGCCAGCAGTGTGTTAAAAGTGTGTATGCATGTGTTTTATTTTTCTCCCACACTTCTGAGTCTGAGTTGAGCCAGCTGCGAGCTTGAATGAAGAGTAACAAAGCTGCTATGTCAGATGTTGCTTTCATACTACAGCAGCCTTCTAGGTGTAATCTAATTTATCTTGTAGATGTCAGGTTGTAGTACCGTAGCTCAGAGCTTTCTTTTCTTTTTCTTTTTTTGGACTATAACCACCAGTATTCCAGTTCAGCTCACTGGGGGATTTGGAGTGTTGTATTAAAAAAAAAATAGGTTGTATTTTCTAAGCTCTGCCATAAGCTTGAGTATCTAGTTTGCTTAAAGAACTCCCAACTGGAAGTGTACCTAATCTCTGTGGACTTCATTCTTTCCTGGTGCTGGTTGATCATGTAAAAATCCAAATTAATTACCTCTGCACAAATGAACATTAATTTCAAGTATCAGCAGGCTGGAATTTATATGAACTGTGCACTGTTGGCATGCCTAATAATTTGAAGCAAAGTGCTTCCCTTGCTCCAGAAAGAGAGAATACTGTCGGCATCCTGTTAAGGACACTCTCTCAAGATAGCTATTTCTAGCAGAAAGTGTGGGAAGGGAGAAACTACTGAAAAATAGGAATAATGACGTCAGAGTAATCAAATAAGGGGTGTGCAGCTGGAATTGAAGGCAAATTCTAGAGGCAGACGGGAGTGAAAAGCCAGCTCATAGATGGCTTGGGGCTGTGGCAAGGAGTAAATGGGGAGGGTGGGTGCAGAGACCTCCCAGCTTTCTTGTGTCTATGCTACTTTCCTGCTCTTTCATGGAGTGCTCTAGGAAGCTAGCTAATAATTGTTCTCTGTTCAAATAGCAGGTTGATTCCTCCCCATCTCCCCTGCCTCATTGCATTAGTCCTGGTCTCTGAAAGCCAGCCTTGTCCTGCTGTCTAGAGGCACCAGTAAGCACATACTGTATGCCACAACTATGCGGTGTGTGTTAAGATAGTACCCTTCTAGCCACCCTGTATATGTGTTTGTACATATGTACGAATGTATGCGATGCTCCAGCAGCACAAGCATGCTGTGGCATTCACACAATAGAGCATGATGCGTGTGTTTACCATGTTTTAAGGAGACCTTCTGCTGTGCTTTCTGCAACCGGACTTGTTTATCTCGGATTGGCCTTTTTAGTCATCAGCGCGCTTGCAGAAAGCGCGGGATGAGTCCTCCTTGAATCTTCATTTGCGAAGAAAAGCCAGAGAGGGGAAAGCCCTGACTGTGCTGTACTTAGGAAGCTGAATTCTGGAGCCTCAATAGATCATGTAAAAACAGCATATTTTTTGCATATTTTACTCTGCTTTTCCTAGTCATAACAAGAGGTGACCAGGAAGCTTTCCACCGTGAGCAGTGGGAATCTTTATTGCCTGTTGTCCATACACCTGTCCTTTCTGCCCTAGAGCCTAGCAGACTCGTTTTTACTGAGACTCCAGAAGCTCAATTTTGTGTTCCATATTTTATGTTTTTCCTTCCCCATCTTTCTCCCTCTCTCAGTCTCTCTCTCTTTTTCTTTCTTCGCAGGGAACTGCTCAGCAGACAGCCCCTCACTGCCCTTGATGGTTTATTGCCCTAGCCATTCAGGAGTCTGGGTTTTATAGACATGATTTTATTTTAAAAGGCTTGAAGTTTGGTCCAGAAAATATTTACCTAGATGTAAGCACATTTAGTAGGAAATAAGCAGAAGAAAACTTGGCAAAATTACTTTTTTTGAAGGGCTGCCACTCCCAGAAGCCTTCAGCCAGCATGGTAACTGATCGTGTTGGCTGGGGGATTCTGGGAGTTGTAGTCCAAGAAAGCAAATTTGCCAAGATCGGGAAATAAGTTGTCTGTGGCGCTTACATCTGAGTGAAGATGTGTAGGACTGTGTGTATTACAAAATCTCTCAATCATTAAATGATTGTGGTTTCTTCCCTGTTCGCCCCACCCTACTCCTTCTGCTATTTTTGATGGTGTCCTTTGGTCATTCCTTGGATTTCTGTGTTCTTTTCTACTGGCGCTTTTCAGGTGATGAAAACAAAAGGCTAACCACAAGATGTGAAATGCCAAAAGGGAGAAAGGCTCCTGGAATGTGAAGTGAATACCGTACTTTTGACTGGTTGAAGCAAATGTTTTGATTGTTCCTTCTTGCCTTCTTTACAGGCTCCTACATTGTGGGTCTATAATAAGCTGCAGGTCTAAACTTAGCAAAGGGTGGGGGGTTTGAGAGATGGGACACTGCCTCGCACTCCTGGCCTACTTTTGTGCAGCAGGCTCCAAAGTGTGTAAGCATAATCATGTGTGAAGCTTCATAGCTTTTCCATTGAGAGAGGAGGTTGGTTCTGTACTGCACAATATCCAGGGCATTTGAGATACCACATAAAATCATTTTATTTGTTGCTGCCCTGAGGATCATTCTGTTGGGATTTTTGTGTAGTGGAAAATTCAGCTGCCTTGACAAATTCAGGATTCCACCTCTGCTTCAATATCTAGCCCAGTGTGGATCTTAACCTTTTCTTTACTAGGGACCCTCTTTAAATATCTTGTTGCTGCAGGCCACCAAGACTTAACTCAAGATTTTAAACAACAACAGCAGCAGCAGAACACCGAACTATTAACAATTACACCATCCATTAAACCTTCCCTGAGAGGCACTTCTCCTGCTTCTTCTAGCTAGTTTGCGGTTGGAGTGGAATGAACAGCAACACACGCAGGCCCAGCCAGCCAGCCTTTGCCTTGGCTCCTGTCACGTGGCTGCCCTGCTGTGGGAAGGAGGTGGGCTGAGCAGCCTTTAAGTCATCAAGCCTTCGTTGACCCCTGTGAGGACATTGCGGCCCCCTGGGGGGGGGGTCCACAGACCACAGGTTAGGAACCACTGATTTAGGCTATAGCCCTAAGCACAAAATCAGTAGCTGTAACAGAATTCATAAGCTAGAGTCTTGTTGGTGACATGGATTGTTGTACAAGGAAGTTTTCAATACCTCCTTGTACAATAACCCCCACCCCCATGCAGCTGACCTTTTTTCGTGCCAGTCAGTGCCCGGTGGAAAGTGGCTGGCTGGAAATGCCTCGGCCATCACAGGCTATAGTTTTACAGCTAGGAGATACCCACCTTTCAGATCTTTAACCAATATGAGTTGGAGATCTAGGACCTTTTCTCTGCTCCCAGCTGGGAACCCACAGGCAGATGCTGGCCAGGCAACCCCCTCCACTGGACTGGCCATGGAAAAGGTTGATTGAACTGGGGCGGGAGAAGAAGAGATGAAAGTACAGTGGTGGAGTGTTGTACTCCACATGGCTTTTGTAGGATCTCGGATATGATGAGCTGTGCATTCCTTTTTAAAAGTAAGTTTCTGGATCGTAGTGCTGCAGGGAGCCTGCCCGCTCCGCCCCCCACCCTGTAAACATTTTTACCTGTCCTTCCACAGTGGAGTACAGAAGTAGATTTCTTGCATCATAACAGCCCTGTGAGGTAGCTAGGCCCAAAGGCAAGAGGCTTGCCCAAGATTATTCAGAGATTTGAACAGCTGAAGAGTGAAGTGAAGGCCAAAAGGAAAACTGTATTGCTGAATTATTTCCCCCCAGTAGTTTGTGAATTACTCTTTTGCAGAAGTTTTCATTGAATTGAGCATTTTTATTGTCTTGGTTTAGTGTTTGATGACACTTTATTTATTTATTGAAAATAAACAGGTAGTGTTCTTCAGTTAACTTACAGAGGAAAAAAAATAACTAACTGGTGCAGAGATTGTTTCTGAACATATGTAACATGGAGTATCTTTAACAGGAGTTTCTCAGAATGTTCAGTTTTTATTCCACAATTTCAAATATTGTGATGGGTGTTCATGCAACCATAGAGCAAGAATGGACAACACTTCTGGTCCAGTCTGGTAGCATCTCTCTGTCTCTGGGCTCTCCAGGTGTTTTGGACTAAAGCTTTTGCAATCCCTCACTAATGGCTTCTGAGGTTGACATAAATTGTACTGTACTTCAAAACATCATCAGAGTGGGCAAAACTGAGAGTCAGTCCTGTTCTCATTGTTTTCTGTGTGAGCCAGTCATAATTGTCAGACAATATATGGTTGCAATTCAAAGTGCTCCAGAAAGGTGACTACTTCACCACTGACTTTGTGCTTGGTATTCTTTCATACATCTCATGCTATCTGGTGTGATGCAGTGGTCGAAAAAAACCAATGCAGTTCTAGGCATCATCAACAGGAGCATAGTTTCCAGATCAAGGGAAATAACAGTACTACTCTATTCTCCTTTGATCAGAGCCCTCACCATATTGTGTCTAGTTCTGGATACCACAGTTCAGCAAGGGTAATGACAAGCTGGAGCATGTCCAGAGGAGGGCAACCAAGATGGTCAAATGTTTGCAGATCAAACCCCATGAGGAATGATTTAGGAGCTGGGTATACGTAGCTTGGAGAAGAGAAGATTGAGAGGTGACATGATAGCCATATTTAAATATCTGAAGGTATGTCATGTAGAAGATGGAGTGAGCTTGTTTTCTGCTGCGTTAGAGGCTAGGACATTGAACCAATGGATGCAAATTATAAGAAAAGAGATTCCACCTAAACAGTAAGAAGAATTTGTTGACAGTAACGGCTGTTCAGCAGTGGAATAGGCTGCCTTGGAGGGTGGTGGACTCTCCTTCTTTAGAGCTTTTGAAACAGAGGTTGGATGGACATCTTTTGGGAGTGCTTTAGTTGTATATTCCTGCACTGGAAAAGAATTGGACTAGATGGCCCTTCCAGCTCTATGATTCCTTGAAATTATCTATTGAAACAAGTGGAAAGATGCACATGACAATTGCCAAATATCTGTGAGCCTCTCTTACTCCTTGAAACATGAGGATCTCCCCCCAGTGTCTTTTTGAATCATTGGAAAGATACTGTCTTTAGGCTGCCTCTTATTCTCACAGGCTGAGAGGAAGGGGATAAACTTCCTGTAGTTCGGTGGTCCAGAATGTGCTTTGCAGGTGCAGCCTCTTTTGTCTTCGTTAAACCAGGATAGGCAGTCATGGATGATCCGGGGAACACATCAGCCCCATTTTCTGCCACCTCCCTGAGCTATACACACCCAATATTTTTTCCAAAACTGGATGTGATTAAATGGTTAGCTCCAGTTTTGCAAATGGCTGTTTCAGGCCCTCTTAAAAAGAAAGGAAGAAAGAAAGCATCCTTAAAATGGAGGCTTCTAGGGGTTTAATTATAAAAAAAAGTGTGATGAGGGACATTGGGGGCCATATTGGGGACTTTGGCAGAGGGCATGAAGCCTGCAAGCTAGCCAGTTCTCTGCCTGGAGTTAAAGGGATTTTAAAAGCAGGTAGAAAGTGATGTGAGTGATCTTGGGCAAATCACACACTCTCAGCCTCAGAAAGCCTTGTGATAGGTTTGCCTTAGGGTCATCATAAGTCGGAAATGACTTGAAGGCAGCCGGAGGGAGGGAGGGTGGCTGCCCGTCCTTCCCGAAGGGGCTCTGGGGTTTGAGAGTCCCATAGCTGCTTCGGGAATGTCTGGAGGGGTGGAGGGAGCGTGATGGAGAGGCTTTTCAGCCACCCCCCACCCTTCCAAAGCCGCGACAAGGCTTAGAAAGCTCAATAGCGGCTTTGGGAAGGGCAGGGGGGGCTAAAAAGCGCCATTCCTGCCAACTCTCTACTCTCCTGGGGCTTGGCTCTCCACCCCAAATGGAGCCAATCCCAAGGAGAGTGGGGAGTTGAGGGCCTGGCTTGCTCAGCAAGCACTCCATTTAAATCGGCTCCTCTCCCTTACGTGGGAGGGAGAAAACCTGATTTAAATGGGGTGCTTGCTGAGCAAACAGCGAATAATCACAACTGCGAGAGTGAAAGCTGCGAATGTGGAGGGGCAACTGTAGTTTTGTCCGCATCCTTGGTGTTTAGACCAGAGCTTGGAAATGTTACTTCTTTGGGCTACAGTTTCCAGAATCATGGCTGTGGGATTCTGGGAGTTTTAGCTCTCAGAAGTAACTTTCTCAGATTTTGGTTTTGATTAAAGGATTGTGCTGTAGTGATGTTTTCTTCTTTTACTTATTTGAGTTGAGGTGGGTTAAAAAAAAGCTCCAGAGGCTGGTCTGTGCATGTATAATTTTCTGCTTCTGTTGCCACTTTAGAAAATGCACTGCATACTCTGTCCACTTTGTTATTCCCAACATTCTCTAGAGTGAAAACCCCGGCCTGATGGATTCTGGGTGTTGCTTTTTAAATATATATGTATTTGGTTGATCTTGTCCTCTAGTAATTTTTATAGTATGCCCTTGGTTTTAAATAGAAATAAAAAGATAGCTGCCTACTAATTATCCTGCTGTCCTTTAACCTCCTCTTCTCCCCACTGTATTTGCTTTTCAGAAATGCCCTTCAAAGGACTGTGCAAAACACCAAGGAGGGTGCTGTGATGTCTGAAACTGCGCAGAGGGGCTGCTCTCTGAAGGTACTTCTTAAATCTGCTCCCAGCAACGTATCTGTGATCAATTTGCTTTTTGTACTATTGGTTTTTAAGGTAGGGGGCACAGGAAGAGAACCCTTTTGGACATACACAATTGGTTTGCTGATTTTTTTTTTTTTAAAGGAGCAGGATCTGTCACTACAGTGGGCCCTTGGTATCCATGGGGGATTGGTTCCAGGATGCCCTGCAGATATCAAAAATTTACATGCTCAAGTCCCTATTAAAAATGGCATAGGGCAGCAGCAAGCTCCGGCCACTTTCTTCGGGCTCCCCTGTCTCTGAGGAGCATGCTAGTCACTCACATTTGCCTTTGAGGCAGTGGGATTCCTTCACCAAGCAGAACCGTGTGGCTGACGTGCACCTGGAGATGGGGGAGACCAAAGAATGTATCCGGAGCTTGCCTCCACTGCTGCCCTACACCATTTTAAATAGGGACTTAATAAGCCTCGCTTTGCATTTGCAGTCTCTCTGCAAGCCTTGCCTAGCATCTGCGTCTCTTGCAGAGAGATGTCAAACGTGATGCAAGGCTTATAAGTCCCTATCAAAAATGACATAGAGCAGCAGCAGAGGCAGTGGCAAGCCCACCCGCCTGCTTCTGCCTTGCAAAGGAACCCTGCTGCCTCGAAGGCAGAAGTGGGTGGTTAGCTAGTGTGCTCCCCACCACAGATTCAAATGTATTGTGGATATTTGAATCCACAGTCAGTTGAATCCACAGATCATGAGCCTATGGATATGGCGGGCCCACTGTATAGTGACAGATGAGTTGGAAATGGGAGAAGATAGGCTTTGGTGTCTCCCCCTAGACTTGCTCAGACGTTTTCTAAGCTTTTTTAATGGGACACACTACCATACTGTAAGAAAACTTCTGCTAGAAAGAAATGAGGTAATTAAGTCCCAGAATTTCCCTTCCAATCTGACTGTCAGCCATGCTGGCTGGTAGATTCTGGAATTATAGTCCCCCAAAAGTAACTTTTCTAAGCCCCAGGGTCGATATACACACAGGAAGCTGCTTGCCATGTCTCTGTTAGATGTTCTTGTTCTAGTCTTAATCATCTCCTGATCACCGTCTTTTACATCTTTGTATACTTGGTGACATGTTCCTTCAATGGCTCCTGCTAAAAAAAGAAATAGCAGAATGACCTGCTTACAGTCAGGTTGCCTGTTCTTCTTCTTCATAGATTGTTGGGAAAGGCCTGTAGCTCTGCAATAGAGCATGCTTTGAATGTAGACGGTCCCTGGTTTAACCCCCAGAATCTCTAGTGAAAAAGATCTTGAATAGAAATATTTGGAAAGACTTTCCTTTTAAGAACAGGTAGCTCTCAAGGTGGGAATATAGCCTACCAGTGTATAAGATAGTTGCATTTGTTGACATACACATGAACCTAGATAGCAGCTTTGCTTTGGTCTCCTCATGGTTGGTAATCAGCTGTTAAAGTAGATTTTGTTACTGTTAGTCAAAACCTGGAAAATTTACTTATGGGGCTACAGTTCCCAGAATCCCCTGGCATGTCAGGCTGGTTGGGGAATTCTGGGAGTTGTAGTCCAAAATGTAACCCAAGGTAATACCCAAGGTATTAGTGGTGGGTGAATGAGCAGTCCTTGCAAATCCATTATCATCATACTTGAAAGCATTGACGTATTATGTCAGCATTACTTGGGATTTTGCATTGTTAACTAAGCCTGGGTTTAGTTTCACAATCCCCACAGCGGGCGGTCTTGTTTGGAGGATTTTTGTAACAGTTGAGACCTAAAAGAGGTGGTCCCCACCCAGTAGAACAGGGAAACAAAGTGAGACACAGAGCTGGTGCTATCCCACTAAAGCTGATTTTGCTAGGCGGTGCTGGACAGAGGCTTCAGGCTGATAGTGAAAGTCCACAAAGTAGGGCAGAAAAGTGAAGGATTCAGAGAGCAAGGACATGGGAAGTAGAAAGTCTTTGGGCTGCTGTTATCTTCTTGTGGACCTGACCAAGTGACTATGGTTGGAAGATACCAAGCTCAGAAGTGAAGCACAAGTGGTTGAGATGAGACCAGCAAAGTTGTGGTTGTGTCTCTGAGGATTGTTCAGTGAGGCATCCTCTTTGCTCAAGAGAGGAACTAAAATTATATTGTGTGTTAATTGGGAGTGACTCAGTGGGACCTGATCAACTATGAGAGTAACCACCAAAAGCCCATGCTTTTCATACTTCTTCACCTCTTTGGTGCAATCTTGGTTAGGTTTTTCTGACTGCTCTTCCCTTCCAGGAAGTGCTGAGGCACCAGGAAATGGCATTTGCCTTTTGTTGAGGCCTCTGAACAATGTAGCTTGATTTGAATGTGCTTAAATATTCTGCTTTGCCAACTTCCTTTTCAGAGATTTGGTCTGGTCCTCAGATGAGGGATTGAGTTCCTTCTAAACAGTTGGCTCAGTTGTGTGTGGTGTGGAGAATGTGACTAGGACTCCCCCACCCACCCTTGGACCTCGTGTTGTCCACTGGCTAAATGGTGGCATATCCAAATTTTTGCATAGTTGAACTTTGGAACTCACTGCTGAATTGTATGGCTTTAAAGGAGATATTAAAAATTCATAGATGTTAGGGTTATAAATGACATTTAGACATGATGGCAGTATTTGTTGTTATGTGAGGTCAAATCAACTGATCTCTACGAATGAGAGACCTCCAAGTCAGCCTATCCTCAACAGCCTTGCTCAGGTCTTGCAAACTCAGGGCCTTGGCTTCCTTGATTGAATCACTCCATTTAAAATGCAGTCTTCCTCTTTTCCTATTGCCTTTAGCTTTATTGAGCGTTATCTTTCCCAATGAGAATTGTTGTCTCATGATATGTCCAAATACAATAGCCTCAGTTGAGTCATTTTGGCTTCTAGGAAAAGTTTAATCTTGATTGGCTCTTTGGCCTATTTATTTGTCGTTTTGGCATTCCACAGTATCTGTAAAACTCTTTTCCAGTACTGTACCATGTTTCTTTTCCATTTTAATTTTTTATTTCATTTTATCTATTAATACATTCTTAAAGTAAAGCATAAACAATCAGTGTTTACAATGTTTGCATATCAAACTTAGCATATCACACAGTTATAAATTCACCAGTATTACATCCCGTATGATTTGATTTTTTTTTCATCTTCCCCGCTTGTGATAAGACTTCCTTTATCTATCTTAGAGTCAACTTCCTCTCCTTGTCTTCTGCATTATTTCTCGCTCCCCGTGTTTGTATTGTATTTTGATGATCTAGTTTTACACCTTTTCTCCCAATTTCTTATTAACCTGTACTCCATCTTAGTACCCTTTCCCCTCTAAATGTACTACTTGTAGTTTTCTGTTTACAGACTTCGCTTAATTACAACTAAAGCAAATTTACCACATATACGAATCTTTCCATTCTTTACTTTTACCAGGTACTTATGTATTCTCAACAAGTTAGATATAGTTTACATCATAACTCGATACCAAGCTTAATTTATATCACCCTCTATCTTCTTATATTTTATACAGTTTCTATATCTTGATATACTGTACATCTTTTGTATCAGTCCAGAATTTAATTCATGCGGACCATTTCTTCTTTGTGTATCCATTATCTTTATTTCTCAATCTGTTTGTCAGTTCATCCATTTCTATCATATCCAGAAGTTTATCTTTCCATTCCTCAACCGTCGGTGCTTCCTTCCTTTTCCATTTTCTGGCTAACACCAGTCTTGCAGAGGTTGTCATGTATAATATAATCTTCCAATACAATTTTTCTTCATTCCTCTTTAAACCTTTTATTACATTTAATAAATACAGTTCGGGGTTAAGTTCTAAGTTAACTTTCAAGATCTGTTTTATATTATCATGTAGTTTTTCCCAGAATTTTTTGATTAACCTACAGTTCCACCACATATGAATTAGTGAACCACGAGCTTTCCCACATTTCCAACGTAAAATGTTCAACTTATTGTTCATCTTATTTAATCTCACCGGGGTATAATACCACCTTTGAGAGATTTTTATATAATTTTCTTTTAACTTCTGGCATGCAGTGAATGACATAGATCTTCTCCTAGCTGTTTCCCAATCTTCCAGATTTATGTTATGTCCTATATCATAAGCCCATTTCCCCATGTATTCCTTTATATTATCTTACTTCTTTGTAAGATAATATCTCTAATTTTTCTTTTATTGAAGGAAATTACTATGTCTCTAGGTAACTTCTTCTCCCTGGCTATCTTTGAGTTAATTCTAAACATCTTTTCTGTCTCTTCTTCTACATAATCATCCGGAAGTTCTGCAAAATTTGCTAAAGCTGGAATCACCCTTTCGTATAGATTTTCATCAAGCTTTTCCGATAAACCTCTAAGTTTTAAACATTTTCTCTCTATATCTTAACTCATGATTTAAAGTTAATATTTCCCCCCTTTCTTGCTGTTCCTTGATCTTGTTTGTAACTTCCTCTGTTTTCTTAGATTTTTCTTTTAAGTTGTCTATGTCTGTTTTCATTCCTTCCAAGTCTTTATTTATCTTATTTATCTTTTCCCCTATTATTTCTGTTTCTTTTCTATAATCCTGTTTAATCTCTTTCCTTATATCTTTCAGTTCACTCCTTATTTCCTGTTTAAAGTTTCTAAGTTCTGTTCTAAGTTCCTCCAATATCAAACTGTGTATTTCCAGAATTTTTTGAGTTTCTAAAGATCCTCTTCTAGATGTGGATATTTGTGCCTGTTGAGTTGCCGTCGCCTTTCTCGTACTGTAAGCCATCTTTATTGATTCCTGATTTCTTACAAATATAATTGTCCCAATATGGAATATTGTAATCTTTCTATATTTTGTTCTTTCTTATATTTCTGGGACTATATATGTCTCTAGCTCCCAACTGGTTCTCTCTCTTCCTTCTTTCTTCTTCTATTTTCTTTTTTATTATTATTTACTATTATTTCCCCCACACACACTAAAGATGTTTGTATTCTTTATATGTGTCTCTTTTTACCACACCTTCGAAGCAACACAATCGAATGAAATACAGTACGATTGTAATACAATATCCTAACTTCCCCAAAACAAAACACTACAGTATATTCCAGTATATTATTGTTACCAACTGGCAAGTAAGAGCTGCTACAATATAATGCTCAAATACCTTAATATAAATTACTTATTCCCAGTTACAATGTATATGCTCTCAACTCCTTTGTTGTTATCTCTCACCCTTTCCCCTGGATTTCGTCATGTATCTCCCTCCTCTCCCTATTGCAGCAGCTGTCTTCTTTTGCTTTATTCTTCTCTTTTCAGCTTCTCCTCTCTGCCCCCTTCTCAATATTCCCAATATAATTTGCAATATAATTTATATTTTAATTGTTCTCTTTCACTTTTTATCTCTCTCTGTCTCTTTCTTTCTTCAGACGTTCCAATAACACTGTGGTTTCCTCCTATGTCTTTTCCCTTTCGTATTTCAACTCTCATCCACTTGATCTAATTTCTTTCTCACCTGCCCAGCTGTATCGAGTCCCAGCCTCCAGGTGTCTTCAGGTTGTTCTCGCTTGTAAGTTTGTTTCAGCTTTAGTTCAAAACGAGGGCAGCATTCTTAGTATTTTTTTTTAGTTTCTTTATGTATTCGAGTAGCTTTTAGCTTTAATAAAGTAATTCAATCCTTTTATAAATTTATATCTGAAGACTGTCAAGCTTTCTCTTTTATACCTTTTCTAATGTACCGTATATTCCGGCGTATAAGACGACTTTTGAGCACTCAAAAGTGCCCTCCAAAATTGACAGTCGTCCTATACGCCGGATACACTTTGCTTCGCCCACCTGCCTATCTCCTGCCTCTTCGCAAACGGAGCGAAGAGGCAGGAGATGGGGCAGGGGGGTGAAGCAAAGTGTTTTGAAGATCATTCGCCCCCCTCCTCTGCCTT
This sequence comes from Gambelia wislizenii, assembly GCA_030847615.1. Lineage (NCBI taxonomy): Eukaryota > Metazoa > Chordata > Lepidosauria > Squamata > Crotaphytidae > Gambelia > Gambelia wislizenii. Next base: position 491,981,289 of record JAUMIR010000001.1, on the reverse strand, counting down.
CTCCCCCTTTGGGGAGCAATGGAAGAAAGAGGAGGGGGGCGAACATTGCGGTTTGCCGCAGCCGCTGCTCGAGCGCTTCTGCAGCGGCCGAGGCAAACCCGCGATTCGCCCCCTCTCCCCACCTTCCAGGAAGGTGGGGAGAAGGGGTGAATTTGCCCCGTTTGGCCGCACAGTCTGCGGATCCCCCTCCTGTGCTCCCTCCTGGAAGGGAGCGCAGGAGGGGCATGGAGAGGCTGCGCGGCCAAACCGCGATTCGCCCCTTCTCCCCACCTTCCTGGAAGGTGGGGAGAAGGGGCGAACGTGCCCGGTTTGGCCGGGCAGCCTCCCGATCCCCCTCCTGCGCTCCCTTCCAGGAGGGAGCGCAGGAGGGGCATGGAGAGGCTGCGCAGCCAAACCGCGATTCGCCCCTTCTCCCCACCTTCCTGGAAGGTGGGGAGAAGGGGCGAACGTGCCCGGTTTGGCCGGACAGCCTCCCGATCCCCCTCCTGCGCTCCCTCCTGGAAGGGAGCGCAGGAGGGGCATGGAGAGGCTGCGCGGCCAAACCGCGATTCGCCCCTTCTCCCCACCTTCCTGGAAGGTGGGGAGAAGGGGCGAACGTGCCCCTTTTGGGCGCACAGCCTCCGCATCCTTCTCCTGCACTCCCTCCTGGAAGAGAGCGCAGGAGGGGCGTGCGGGGGCTATGCGTTGGAAGAGGGGGGTCGTCTTATAGGGCGAATATATCGCAAACTCTGCATTTCCCCTTAAAAATTGGGGGGGTCGTCTTATACGCCGGGTCGTCTTATACACCGGAATATACGGTACTCCCTCAGTCCTGTGGAGCACCCGCAGTGCAGAGAGAAAAAAAAACAGTACAAAGTTGATTCTGCGATATCAGTCCAGGCACCTCTTTAACACACACACACACACACACACACACACACACACAAAAAGAAACACGTCGTATCCACCAATAATTAAATCTCTTCTTTACTTACACTTCTTTCCTTGCCCCAAGTCTCAAAATCTCTCCTATTTTAAAGTTCTTTTTATCTTAGTAGTCTATCCCAGGTTTCCGCTCCCCTGATTCTTCGTTTCTCTCTTTCTCTCTTATTTTGAGACTTCAAAAATAAATAATAATAATAATAATAAAATTTTATTTCTATCCTGCCCCTCTGCAATGCAATCGGGGCGGCTTACAATATAAAGGACCAGTACCTTTTCTATTTCTGTTTACTTCTCCAGTTCTCTTCTTCCCATTGCTTCATTGGCTGTTTTGAATTTTTCTCTTTAAGTTGCGCGGGTTAGGCTGGTGTCCTGTGACTGCTCCTGCGGTGAGGGGATACCCTTCGCGGCGGTCTTACTCCACTTGGTCGAGGAACCTCCGTTTCACTCCGTTCAGAGTCAGCCCGCACACTTCTTCGGGTTGCCTTTACCCTCGCTCTTCCCAGAGCCTGAGCTCCCAAATCGGTCTCAGGAAAACTCCCACTGCAATCGACTCGCTGGTGCAGGGTTCACACGGAGCACCCGCACCTAGCGTCCGGCGCCTCCCGCTCTCAACCGGAAGTCCCCAGTACCATGTTTCAGGTGAATTGATTCTCTTCCTTTCAGCTTTCTTCACTGTCCAGTTTTCCCATCGCTATATAGAAACTGGAAATACTATGGCATGGATGATCCTGACCTTGGTATTCAGTGGTGTATCTTTATACTTGAGGATCTTATCTTCCTTCATATTTGTCTTTTGAAGTCTTAATCTTGACTGTGGTCTCCATTTGATTAATGACTGAGCCAAGGGATAGACAATCTTTAACTATTTCTTTGTCTTCATCACAAACATGGCTACGGTATATACTCTTTACAATATTAGAGTCAGTACGTCAGTACAAGTTGTTCAGGTGCTGTTGACCTTACATCCTCCTTATTAGCTAGTTGTATGCAATTGTTTGGTCATTGTGGAAACAACACATAGTCCATTTTGTATATTGGACTACATAAGCCTTTGTTATGATTCTGCAGGGCTCTTCTGTTAGGTTTATGGCTGGGAGTGATTTGCCTGGAGCAGGGTTTCCCAGTCAGAGTTTCCTAGAACCCTAGGATTCTGTGAGAGATTGTTCTGCAAGAGGTCATGATTTAAAAAACAAACAATTTTTTTGAGCTAGCGATATAATAATTTTTATGTAGGGGTTTCTTGAAACCTATAATTTGTCTCCAGGAGTTCTCTGAGACCTGGGGTAGGGTTCCTTCAGGATAAAAAGTTTGAGAAAGGCTGGCCTAGAGGCTTTAGCCTCTTGGTTTTAAAGGGCCAACATTCTCTCCTCCCCCAACACCTCCTCCAGACATCTGTTCTGGTGGCACAGATGTAAGGAAGTGCTTGTCAGACTCTTGGGGTTCTTATTCAAACATGCATTTTAATACTTCTGAGTTCAGTGTAAGCCCACAGTGTTTTTTCAGGTTTGGCCCTAAAGGCTAGAAATCTTGAGGTAGAGGTGGGGGAGGGAGAGCTGGAATGTATAGGATGAGTAAATTCAGTCAACCCTCTGGTCATAATACACTCTTGTATTATTATGGCCCTGCAAATTCAGTCAGCTCTCTGATCATAATACACTCTTCTGTAGACTTCAGTTGCAGCTGCTGTTTTGGTGGTGGAGAACAGCTGTGAAATGGCTTGAAGATTGCACAGAATAGTGAAGCTTCCCCTCCTGTGCCATGGCTGTCTGTTCACCAGGGTGTGTGTGTGCGTGTGTGTACATAGAGAAGCACCTCTTTTGGTTGAGTTTGCCATTTGGCTAGAAATGAATAGCTGGTCTGTGCTCAGGGCAAAGCTGCAAGACGTCAGTGAGTTCTCTGTAGGTGAGTACATTCCGCCTGGTTTCCCAACAAGGAAGGACTGTCAGTGTGCTTGAAGAGCTGGAGGATTCCAAAAATCTAAAACAAGAGCCCTAACATGGAACACACCATGCCTTGTGATTGCAACAGGGGTGGGGCATGGGCTTTGGCCAGGAAAAAAAAAACATAAAGTCAGATTAGTTAAACCAACATGGCTAGTTCTGTGGTCTAGACCTTTGGAACACTTTGCCCTCACAAGTGTCAGCTCCCTGGCTCCAGCAATGTTTCCAGTTCCTGTGAGAATGACGCTGCTTCACAGCTTGGTTGAAAGTGATCCTTTGAGCAGGGGCTCTCTCTCTGGCTTTTCTTCGCAAACGAAGATTCAGGAAGGACTCATCCCGCGCCTTCTGCAAGCGCGCTGATGACTAAAAAGGCCAATCCGAGATAAACAAGTCCGGTTGCAAAAAGTGCAGCAGAAGGTCTCCTTGGGTGATGTTTTTGGGTTGTGATTCTTTCTGCGTTGTCGTTTCTCTTCAAGACTTGTTCGTCGTGAGTTCTCAAATAAGGCTGCAGCATTGTGGATAGTGCGTCTCCATGCCTCCCGATGTGAGGCCAGGGCGGACCACCGTTGGTGATCAATCTGGCCAAGCCTGAGATGTTGTTTCAGGGAGTCCTTGTATCGCTTTTTTGGAGCGCCCCTCCCACGCTGACCCGTGGCAAGTTCACCGTAGAGTAGTATTTTTGGGAGGCGATGGTCCTCCATCCTAGAAACGTGCCCTGCCCAGCGCAGCTGTGTTCTCAATATCATGGCCTCAATGCTGGTGATCCCTGCTTGTTCAAGGACAGCAACATTCGTCACATAGTCAGTCCAGTGTATATTTAGGATTGTGCGTAGACAGCGCTGATGAAAGCGCTCGAGGAGTCGTAGGTGGTGGCGATAGGTAACCCATGTTTCAGATCCATAAAGGAGGATAGACAGTACGATGGCTCTATACACACTGATTTTTGTGCTTTGCCTCAGGTGTTTATTGCTCCAGACTCTTTTGTGAAGTCTTCCAAATGCACTATATGCCTTTGCTAATCTGTGATCGATCTCTTTGTCAATCGTGGCATCTGAGGAGATGATGCTTCCCAGGTAGGTGAACTGCTGAGCGGACTTGAGCACTGATTTGCCGACGGCAATGTGGGGATGGTGGTGTTCGTCCTGTGGTGCAGGCTGGTAAAGAACTTCTGTTTTCTTCAGGTTGACTTCTAGCCCAAACAGGGGCTAGGTTCCCAGGAAAACCTGGTCTCCAAGGCTTCAGGCATCATGCAGATGATCCAGTATTTTCTTATTTTTATATTGGTGTGTGTGTCCAAGGCTTGTTTTAGATCACAGGAGGGGAACCTCAGACCGTGGGGTTTGTCAAGGCCTCCTGGGGTCTCAGTCTCTGGGTTTGTTCATGTATTTGTTTAATTTATATCCTGCTTTTCTCCCTTATGATAACTAGAGGACCATGCCTTAGTGCCCATGATGCCATTATAGCTTTTGATTGGGATTTCCCTCCATTTTACAAGGCTGAAATGCCTCTCCTAAGGCAGTAAGTGCTTTAGGTTAAAATCTGTTGGCATTTTTTTTAGCACAGCCTTTTACCTTTGGCTTTGTCTTCTACTGGGACACAGCCCCCAAGAATTTTTCTGAAATTGAGTTCTCCTTCTGACTAAAAGAGGTTTCCCATCTGTACTGTAGATTCAGGAACTTGTCCCATAACTGGATCTAATGGATCCCCACGATCTGGGGGAAATTAGGGGGTCTCCCCATCACTCCTTGGCCTAGTCAGACTGCCACCAAGTTGCTTGCAGACACTTGTTCAAATCTTTTGGAGTCTGTGCAGTATGTTTTGAATTTCTGCATTGTATCTGCTCTCTGCTCATGGTACACTGTGCCTGAGTAGATGGGAGGGCCTTCCCCGGGCATTAGTCACTATATGAGCCTTCTTTGGTCTTGGGGATTGGCTAATCATGGTGGCAGGGATGGCAGGAGTTGTAGTCTTGCACATCTGGGGGACAGCAGGTCGGGGAAGGCAAATATTTACTTTCTGACTTCCCATTTCTTGATTATGTAAGCTTTCCTCAGAGCAGCTGAGAAAAAGTTTCTGTAAAATGGGACTGGATTCTTGGATGTCTAATGCCCTGTGTTGACCTGTATTGAAGGACCCACCTACCTCCATCTTGAATGGTGGAACTGCCATGCATTCTTAGTGCAGCAAACCAAGGATTATGTGACTGTGCCAGAGTTTGGAGGGAGCTAGTGTGGTTCAGTGGTCTGAGTGTTGAACTAGATTCCAGCTGGGCATACGTATTCTTTGAAAGCCAGCCTGGTGTAGTTGTTTCAGTATAGGACTAGGACTCCAGGGGACCAGGGTTTGAATCCCTGCTCAGCCATGGAAACCCCACTGGCTGACCAGAGTCACACCCTCTGAGCCTCAGAGGAGGTCAGTGACAAGCCTCCTACAAACAAATCTTATCAAGAAAACCCTATGATTGGGTCACCATAAGTCAGAGTTGACTTGAAGGTGTGTAACAAGAACAGCCAGAGCTTGGTAAAATGACTTTTTGGACAATACTGTAATTTCCACTATCCCTCAGTCAGACAGTGGCCATCCTGACAGAGAAATTCTTGGAGTTGTAGTCTAAAAAGGGGACTATTTTCAAGCTCAGGGCTACATTAATGGTTGTTGCAGACTTTGAAGTATGTGTGGGTCATTTGCCCATGGAATTTTTTTGGGGGGGGGGGATTTATGGGTTTTCACCTTCAGCCCGTAGGGCCTATAGGCTATGTCAGTGTCTGCCAGGGCTGAAGGATTCAATCCAGAGTTGGGATTAATTCTGGAGTGGATGGCCACAGGATAATCCCTTCCTCAGGTTGCCCTATTCTTATCTTCTCATCTGCCCCACCTCAGAAAATCCTTTTCAGTCAGTAAAGCAATTTGACATAAATGGCAGCTACTTTGCTGCAGGTACCATGGTTTCCCCTAAATCCACTTACTATGCCATTGTGTCCTCCTTAGCAACACAAGATGAAGTCTGAGAATCAGCTCTCTACTGAACAGCAGAAAAGGAAGCTTAACCTGCCATTTCCTAAACTGCAGTACACAACTCGGTACCTTCCTTCACCTTAAGGTGAAGATAGCTTAGAAGTGGGCAAGCAGCTCTTGGATTTTTCTCCACCAGTACATAAAGCCCTGATGGAAGCAAAAAAAAGAAGAAAAAAGAGCTCAGGTGTCCATTGCCAAATCTAGCATCCTGGAAATCTTGAATGTTAGAGTTTTTATTTCTATTAGGGTTGCCAGGTTGATGAGGGGTGGAACTCCAGTGTTGAGAACTGACCAGCTGTGTTCTTATCGCTGGCACCTCTGTGTCCCCTAACCCTGCTCTCAACTGGCGAACTGTCTCACTGGCGAAAGATAGCTGCCTCTGGAAGTTGTAATTTTAAAGGTAAGGAAGGACAGGAACTTTCATCCTGCTTGATGGAACTTTACAGTACCTTGTCCTTCTCCATGACCTAAGGAATAATGTTACTGGAGTTCTGTCCCATAGCCAACCTGGAAGTCTTAGTCTCCATATTGTGGAGGAACCAAGTAGGGCTTCCACAGGTCAAAGGATGGGGTTGCACTGTCCTGGGCTTCTTGAGTTTGTTTCCCCTAATTGCTCACAAATTCAAGCTTTGATTCAAGGCTCTACGTTGGGGCTGGTACCTCTCATCAGTCTAGGTGAGAAAGGCACAGAATCATCTGCTATGAACATATGAAGCCACCTTATCTGGAGTCAGATATCCACCTAGCCCTGTTCCATCTGTTATTGTTACTGGTAGGAGCATTCCAGTGTTGGGGGAGATGTCCTTCTTTGAATGGGAGGTGCTGATGGTCGAACCCATGACCTCCTATGTGCAATGTAGTGCTCTCTCAGTCAGCGAAAGTGAAGGCATTTTTATTCTACCCTTGCTGCTGCCACCAGCAACACCCGTGCAACAGGTGGCTTTTTGCCCAAGAAACGGCCTGTGTAAGGAATGGACTTAATAGCCTGGTTTATGTGTTGTGCTCATGTAGAATCCGACTCTGCCGCCTGATCCTGCAGCAGTTCCATAACACTGGGTTTTGAACAGCCCCCATCATTCCCATGGTAACAGACTGATGTCATAGCCTCAAGGATGTGATTTCAGTGCCTGGATGATGCAGGGTCCTTATGTCTCAGGTGGGCTTATTTTCTGGGCTGGGACGCTGGAAGAAGACATGTGCTGAGCAGGGAAGGTTTTCTGCTCAAAGTGAGAGAATGGCGTGCCAGCTGACCTTGGAGAGTGGATGAGGCAATGCAGGTATCTCTCTTTCTCTCTTTCTTGCCCAGTCTCTCTCAAATGGATTTTGTTCTAGGGCCTGGGTGGAAGGGCAAACCTCAGTTTTGTGCATGTTCGTGTGTCCTTTCAAGTTGTCTGCCAACTTAAGGTGACCCCCATGAAATTCATAGGGTTTTCTCAGGCAAGGAATACTCAGAGGTGGTTTTGCTAGTTCTTTACTCTGAAATATAGCCTACAGCACCTGGTATATGTTGGCAGTTTCCCATCTAAGTACTAACCAGGGCTGACCCTGCTTAGCTTCTAAGATCAGACAGGATAGCTCTCTAATATGCATTGGAGTGCCACTCCCATCATCCCCAGACAACAAGGGTGGTGGCTGGGGCCATGGGAACTGAGATGCTTCTTGAGGGTGACAGGTTATGGGGAGGCAGCTGTCGTGTGTTGCTTCCTTCGGTAGAACTTTCCTATGCCGTCATCTTATATTAATTCTGTTCCAGTTGCCTCACTTCTTCTCTGAACAACACTCTTCTCTCCCCACCCCTTCTCTATTTTTCCTTTTTATTTGTTAGGAAAGAGAACTCTCTCGCGCTCTCTCTCTTGCTCTCACCCTCTGTATTACAGTCACATTTTCCTATATCCTATGAGCAGATTCCAAGATTGTTGAATGGGGTCCCCACCCTTTTAATTTGGCTTCAACCTTTTGCTCCCATGGAAGCAGGGCTGATTGTTCTGAATCTCTGTGGATATGTGTTTTGGCACAGCTTGAAGGTACCAACAATCACACTGCCCTTTTTTTGGCTTGCAGAGGTGGGTACAAATGAAAAGGGGGCAGCCCCAGGGCAGTAAAGATAATGGTGTGGTACTTCTCCCCCTCCCCACCCTCTCCTGTCCCTTTTCTTTCTGTGACATATGTCCCCCCCACAAGCAGTCTCTTTCCATGTGTGTATATTCTCATATATTACACTAACCAACAGAGGCTTTCCATCTCAATACCACTGGCCCTGTGGATTTAAATCCCCCATTCCTACCACCACTGTTCCTAGAGTTCATTCCACGCGTTTCTTGCACCTACATGCAGGAGAGCTTGTGTGTGTTGCCTTTGGCCTTAGTTGCATGTTTTCAAAAGCGTTTGTGCCAGGATCTTATCTTTTCAGACTTGCCTACTCTGTTGACGGCTTGCTTAAAACCAAACACAGTAGCACATTCACTGCAGTGAACTGGATGCTAGACTGTATTAGCCTTTGCTTTGATCCAGTGGAACATGTAAATTGGGTCCCACTAGAGTTGCTGACTTCTGACAACAGCATGTCTGTGTGGCTTCCACCTCTGTGTGCCTCTTTCCTGTTGGAAGCAAACTACATACCCACCTCCTTACCTCCCAGCATTGTCCCAGTGAAATGCTGAGGTCTTGCAAAGCTTGCTTCAGAGTCAGGCTGTCTTGCAAACTGCTTTGCTTTGATCCAGTAAGCCTGGTTATTGAGCAGCATGCTTTATTTCCCAGTAAGATTGTTTAGGAAAACTTGACAAATGTTCTTGGTGCCCTATGGGTGACGCGCTTGGAAAGGTGAGGGGTTTTGGACTACAATTCCAGGTATCCCTGTGGACAGCATGAGCAATGGCTGTGCTGGCTGGTTGATCCTGGAAGCTGTAATCCAAAGAGGTAGAGCTTTACAGTTCCATTTCACTCCTCTTGGCTCCAAGTGAGACATCTATCTGGAGCTTGTAAATTTACATATGCGTACAAACAGTGTCAGTATAGTCTGCAGTCCAAACTTAGCTCGGATACATGTGAAGAGAGGAAATCCCACAATATACAAATGCCTAGGTGTACTGAGCAGTGGTGGGAAAGAAGAGGTGGATATTTATTGGAGGATTAATTATTTCAGGGCAGAGAGCAATGCTTGCCTTTTGCTTTTTACTCTTGGAACTTTGGTTTGGGAGTGAGAGTGCAGACCAGCTCACAGCAGGAAGGGGCCAGGCACTGTGTGGCCCTTCAGATGTTCTTGGACCATAATTACCACGATCTCCTAATACTGGTTATGCTGGCTAGGACCAATGGAAACATAACAACATCAGAAGGGCCAGAATTTCTAGGTAGATGCTTCTTAATCTATGCAAGACTTTGGATATCTAGTGACTTCTTACCTGAGCTCTGGTTAGCACCACAGCTCATGAATTTGGAGTCAACTCTTGGAGGTTGGATTAGCAGTCTACAACAGATGTGGACAGTTCTTTATAGGATGATGGGACTGCCTTCATGACACCTCCCCACGTCTGTTCAGTGCACCGGTACATTTTGGTAGAAGTGATGTAATGTCAGTTCAGACTGCCATTTTGACATATTTTCTGCCATTTTTTCAGTGTTTTCTGGGAAGCTTAGGGGTTCTAGGAGGCTGGGGAAAACATACTGCCACATTGCAGGTGGTTTGGGGGAATACCTGAAAATTGCCCCCCCTTTTTTTTAAATGTAGGATGTCTTGGGACTTTGGGATGGCTTCTGCAAGGCATCAGGGGCCACACTTAGGGATCCCAAGGGCCACAAGTTGCACATGCCTGGTCTACAGTGTGTTGAGCATTTCCAGGTCAAGGGCATAATGTTTGATCTTTCACAAGTGCTGCAAAGACAGAAGGAAGTTGTTGAGTTTTAGACCATGTGGTTATGATCCTTGGAAAATTTTCAGCTGTATAAAGCTTAATTTGGAAACACTTCCCTTTTTTGACAATGCAGTCTCATTTACAGGTGACCCACAAGCTTTTCCCTCCAACAAATGTGCAAATTGTCAATGACCTAAGGATTGATTTGCCAGATCACACCAAAGGTCTGTCATGCCCAGCAGTCTGTTTCCAATAGTGGCCAGCCAGAGACTGGTGGGAAACTCACAAAGAGAGCTACCATTCCCAGTTATTTGTCCCCACTCCCACCTGGCTTTCAGAGGGTGGCATTTCTGTTTTATAGAATACAGTGTTAGTGATTTTGCTGGATGGTGAGGTTTGCCTAGAACTTGCAAAAGTTACTTTTTTGGACTGTACCTCCAGAATTGTCCAGCTATCTCGGGATAGTACAGTAACTTTTCCAAGCTGAGTCTGCCTGTGGGCTCCTGTGTGTGGCCAGTGGAATGAGAATAAATGATGGTATGTATTAGGAATGGCAGACGAAGCAATGCAAAGTAAGAGTAAATTAAGCAGATCTTTTTAATCTGCCTAATCTGCATACTTGTTCTGCTTCATTTGCATACATGTTACAGGGTTTTCAGGATTTCACTTTATGTTGCACAGAATTCTGAGGGAGAGTAAGAATAGCCCTGACTGGGCCACATGGTCCCATTTGTTTAAATCAGGAGGGATGATGGTGGACTACAGCTTCCATCGTCCCTAGCCAGTATAAACAATTGTGAGTAATGTTGAAGTTGCAATTTAACGTTGTCTGGAGGACCATATGTTTCCCCAGCCCTTGTTTAAATGAAAATGTGTTTCTTTTAATTGTAATAAATGGTTGGATCATGGCAAAATACATTAATTTGGCCTGTGAATCACATGGCCTTTTTAAAAGCATCAACAAAATGACATAGCAATTGAGTAAATAATTCCAGATTGCTCTATAATCCGTGAGATTATGTAGGTTTTTCAGGATTTTAACTCTGAGTATGTGTTTCTTTCTTTCTTCCTGGTTCAAAGAGACATCTTCTTGGACTGTCACCATCAAATGATACTTCTGGTGGCCTGACTTTTTGCGATTTAGAAGAATGTAGGTTCCTCTTACAAGGAATCTGTACCCAACGTTATTTTAAGAATAAACCCCTTTTGTTATGTGGATATGCTAGGAAATAGTTGATACCCACCATTTTGTTTTTGTATCTATTTATTCAACTTTCAGTCTCATACTTCCATTAAGAAAACCCGCAGTCACAACATATTAAACCCACAACATAATCAAAGCAAGTTTGAAATATGCATACAAACCACAGTAGCATATTAAAGCATCATGAAATATGAATAGATATAATGAACAGAATATAGTGGACTCTCCTTCTTTGGTGATTTTTAAACAGAGGTTGGATGGCCATCTATAAGTGTTTTTAGCTGTGTGTTCCTGCATGGTGGAGAGTTGGACTAGATCAGTGGTTCCCAGACTCTGGTTCTCTAGAGATTTTGGACTTCCAGAGGTCTCAGCCACTGTGGCCATTGCTCAGGAATTCTTGGAGATAAAGGACCAGAGAACCACTGAATTAGATAGCCCATGGGACTAAACCAAATGAAAGGAACCATTCAGTCCTAAATGCATTACCTTAGCCAGGTATCAAAAACACAACTAGGAAGAGATGGGGAAGAACTCCACAGTGTTGGTGCCACTATTGAGAAGGACCTACTTCATGAAGTCACTATACTTTAAGTCAGGAGGCTATTAGCTGGGTTTCATGCCTTGCTTTCCTTCTGTAGATGTGTAAATTGCTATTGCTTAAAACAATTTGTAAGCCTCTCTGATAGCCTTGCAGCTAAAAAGCGGGGTATAAATAAATAAATAATCTGTCAGGGATGCTTTGATCGTGATTCCTGCATGGCAGGGGGTTGGACTGGATGGCCCTTGTGGTCTCTTCCAACTCTACAATTCTATGATTCTATGATTCTATGTTGTCTACCCTGTTGTCAGTTTTAGGCTGTACTGTCTTAGGGAGCCGAGACCTGTCTCTTTTTAGGTAACAGGGTAAAATTCCCACCAACCTAGCCTGTGTTGGTGGTGAGTCATACATAAGAGCATCCAAAGAAGATTGCAAAGTACAGTTTGTGGCAGCTGGAGCTTTGTGTGTGTGTGTGTTTGTGTTTCAGAAGCAGCCCTTCTCATTGCGCTGGAATTGTTGGTGGCCCAGCACATTGTTTTATCCCTCTGTGGACTTTTCCGAGATCTGCAGGGTGTGTAATGTGCTTCCAGTGACTTTCCAGATTCCTGTCCGTGTGAGGTGGCTGGGAGGGTCTGTTTGGACCAGCAGCAGGGCGATAAAAATGGCATTGTCCCCCACCCCCTCGCTGGAAAATAAACCACTCTCCAGTATCAACAGAGCAAAGCAGTGCTGGATGGAAAAAAAGCAAGTGCCTTGGATTTTGTTTCTCCCACCTCTTGGAGGAAAGGGATGGAACTGTTTGGAATCCTGCAGCACATTAGTAACAAGGCAAAGAAAACATTTGGAGGCTTAATACTGTACAGGTTGTTGGTAGCAGAAAAGAAGCTAGAGGGAGCTGCTAGTGGGCTTGAAAAGAAGCCAAGCTCTAAATTATGTGTTAGATGCACATAACAGGAACTATTGTGGGGAACTCAGGTTGCATTGGGTCTATGACAATGGGGTAAGGGAGTGGGTTGGCTTAACCCTTCCCCCTAGATAATTTCATCATTTGAAGGTAACAGCAGTGGGAGAGGTATGTATCATACCTGTCTTTTTCTCTCCTTGATGACTCAAAGCAGCATTTTGAGGGAGGTGATAAATTGTAGAGGGATGGACAGTTAAACAGTGCTGCCTGGTCTAACATCAGAGGGTCCTGTTATTTGTTTAATTATTTTAATCCTGGAGCTGCTTTTTAGTCTGGATCAAAATGCCAAAAGAGCCAAGCCCTGACCTCCCACATTTAACCTGTCTTGACTTCCTTGTGCTAAGCTGTGTTTTCCTTGCCCTCGCTGTGTGCCTGCACTTGGGTACTATTCTCTCCTTGCCGTCTCCCGCCCCACTGCCGCCATCTGACTCCTGCTTATTGGATGTAGCTGGTCTTTCCTATTGGCCCATCTGCCAATAGTGGTGGCTATCTTATCTGTCTGTCTATCTATCTATCTATCTATCTATCCAATATCTTCTTTGCTTGTTATTTATTTAATTCATTAATATCCTGCCTTTCTCCTGGCATAGCACCCAAGTTGACTCACATCAGGTTAAAAACAAAACAACACTAAAACTCATTTGTTACCAAAGTTTTTAAAAATTAAATAAGTAATACTGTACTATTAAAAACACTAAATTACAACAGTGCAAAGCACATTAAAAGATAGGTTTTTTTTTTAAAAAAAAGCATAACATACCCCGTTAAAAGTACCTTCTACCATAGTAACTTAAAAGCTAAATGCCTGCCTCATTAGAAAGGTCTTTGCCTGCCAGCAGAAAGGGAGAAGACGATGGCCAAATGAGCCTTTCATGGGAGGGAATTCCGCAAGTTAGTAGCAACCATGGAGAAGGCTCTCTTCCTCATCATTACCAAAATGCATATGTGATGGTGGAAGGAGAGAGAGAAAGCTGGGGCATAGTGGTTTGCGTGTTGGACTATGACTGGAAACCAGGGTTTGAATCCCTGATCGGCTATGAAAACCCACTGAGTGACCATGGGCAAGTCACACATTTTCAGCTCCCAAAAAAACCTGTGATACGTTCCCCTTAGGGTCACCATAAGTCGGAAATGACTTGGAGGCACACAATAACAAGGCTTATAGAAGGAGATAGGATATTTCAGATTATCTGGACTCAAGCGTTATAGGGCTTTAAAAGTCATTAAAAGCACTTTGAATTGTGCCGGGAAACAGTCTGGTAGTCAGTGAAGTTGTTGCAATTTGGGAGTTATTTATTCCCAGTCAGCAGTTTGGCCACAGCAGGCCTTTAGCGTAGGTGAGCTGGTTTCTTTACTTCTGGTTGAATTGGAACTATTAAGGCTATAGGAACATATGTATAGGCTGTATAGACTGGGTGGGGTAATGGGGAAGGATGCCTGGCAGGGAGCTGGACTAGGTGGCCCTTGTGGTCCCTTCCAGCTCCCTGATTCTATGATGGGAATTGTCACCCAGCATAAGTTAATGGACTACAATTTGCCCTCTCCTGTTGCAGAAAACAGCTGGGAGTTGTCACTGGTGTGGGAGGTCCATGGTTCCAGAGAGAAATGGCACCCCGGCTCCTGTACATAACACACCCAGTGGAGGAAGTTGGCTACTTTTCCATAGTGGCTGGAAGAGAAAGAGATGACAAGTCTGTGATGCCATATTTGTGGGCTTTTCCATAGGAACTTTAAAATCTGATAACATATACCCAACAATATGCACAGAGTTTTTACACCCCCCCAATGAAGCCTTCCCACCCACTGTGTGTGTGTGTGTTAAAGGTGGGAATTATGTGGCCTGTAAGTTTAATGCATCCATTGCAATGCCTACCAAACTCTCCCCCCCTATTTTCAAGCCACCCCACCTTTAAATAAGTAATAATAATAATAATAATAATAAGTCTAAATTACTTAGATATGCTTTTTTCTGGTGGTCTCCTGTCCCAAAACAACAAGAACTCTTCCCACCCAAATAGCCCCAATGTTGACTAGGAGTGATGCAATGTCACTTTTATTCACCAAAATGGCGGTCACATCCCTCTGGAGATGTAGAAAAGCCAAAAATCAGCCAGTGTGGCTCTTTAGACTCTGGCACATTCCCAACAATGGAGGAAGCCAAGGCTGCAGTCCCTGTAGGCCAGTGTAGCTACGCTGACCTAGGTGGTGGCGCAGTGGCAGGAATAAAATGGCCACGGGCGGCCAGCAGCAGAGCAAGGGGAGAGAGAAGGACATAGGAAGTTTTCTTTGGTGATGGAAATGGCTTTCTCTTCTACCCTTCTGCCTCAGTGGCAAATTGCTTTTTAAAAAATGCCTCACACTGATGTAACAGACTTGCTAAACGCTGGCAAAAATCACAAATAAGCTTCCAGCTCCCCCCCCCTTCTGTTTTTTAAAAACACGGATATGAGACTATATATTAAATGTGGAGGCAGTTACTTGTCATTAGGTATTGTTCTCCTGGTGAATACACCATTTTTCTCACATGTCACCTCAGTGCCGTTTGAGCTGTGCTTGCTTGTCACTTAATGACTGCAGCAGTTGGCTCACATGGCTTTCTATTGAGTTGTCATGTGTTGAGCCACTGGTTGATGCGCCTGCATGTGTGTGTAGCAGCCCTACAACATCTGACTAAAAGTCAGAGGGCCAGGGACCTCCAAGGGCGCATAGGCTCTCCTTGATATGAATATTTCAATGATATGTAATTCCTTTTCTAGTTCTTATGCTGTCCTGCTGCCCATCTTCATAGGTTTCCTGTTTGTACTGCAGCTACAGCTATCTTGTCCATCTAAACCCCATTATCAGTGTTTGTAACTGCTTACAATCTTTTTGCATGCCAAGGGTTTCCTTGACTTCCTTAAACACACATTATGAAGGAGAACACAAGAGGATAGGTGAAAAATAGAACACAAATACCCTAACATTCCTTAAGCTATTCTGTCACTTCCTCCACCTTTTGATGGAAAATTAGAAATCTCGGAATTGATTTTCTGTTTGTTTTTCAGCCCAAAGCCTGCGTGTGATCTTTCTGGAGTTGTGCCTTTAGCACTGTAGTCTCTTGGCATCTCCTAAGCTTTGATCCTCATTTGTTTTGAATCTCAAGAGGCTGATGGCTTTCTGAAAGCCCCATCAGGTTTGGGCTGCTTTGATTACCAGAATAGATACCAGCTTTAATTGAATTTTCTGGTTGGACATTTTTTGATTTACCACATTTTCTTTCTTCACCGCTCCCCCCCCCCGCAAGCCTAATTACATGCATAAAAAATGACTGTAGCTGTAAAATGGGTCATTCTTATTGAGAGCAGCTGAAGCACTGAGAAAGGAGGTGTTGCAGATTGGCAGTTCCCTGCTTGGGGGGGGGGGGAGGAAAAACAGCTTGAAAGGAGCAGGTGGGGTGGGGGGTTGAGTGTGCTGCAGGTGTTGCTGAAGCAGTGGAACTGGACAGCCCTTAACGCAACTCTGGTTGTCTATGTAAGCATAAGGTAAACACAACTGTCTGGTTTCTCTTGTTGAACCTTGCATGGTCTGGGTCCAAAGAGCTACCATACACAACTATCTCCAGTTCTTTCTTAGGGGCCTTGTGTGTTTCAAACAGCAAGCAAAGAACTCCCCCCGCCCTGCCACCAAGTGGGCTTTTTGTTAATCGACAGGTTGCTGAAGAAAGGGCTGTGTTTCTTTATTGGCATTTTTTTTAATTGCTCTTTTAAATTCTAGGGTGTTTCAATATTGTAATTTTAGCTTTGCAGCTTTTTGCCTGCTTTCTATCTGTCTCTCTGGCTTTTCTTCGCAAACGAAGATTCAGGAAGGACTACTTTACTTTAGGGCATTGTCCTGAATCCCAGTTGTGAGAGAAAGCTGGGATGTAAGTCTAATAAATAATTGGTGGTTCCTTCTCTGGAAGGACCATCTCCATCGTGAATGCACCCATGGGCTCTGCTTGGGCTGTGGAAAATTCATTCCTACTTTGGCTCTTCTTGCTTTACCTGTCCAGCCCCCTGACCTTGCTCTTCATTTTCTTATATCTCTCCCACTCCTAGTTTCCCTTGTGTGTGTGAAGGGGAATAGTGGTGGTAGGACATTACTTGATCTGCTCTTCTTTTTTGTGGTATAGGAACCTCTCCCTATCCCTTTTATGTTATTTCTGGCTCCATGACCAAATTTTGTGTTAAAGAACTAATGTCCAGTTAAAGAACTAATGTCCAGGAACATCTATTTTGTTAACTGATGTTTTGTTGTCGTTATGTGCCTTCAAGTCATTTCTGACTTACGGTGACCCTAAGGTGAACCTATCACAGGGTTTTCTTGGCAGAATTTGTTCAAAGTTGGGGGTTGCCTTTGCCTTCTTCTGAAACTGAGAGAGTGCCCAGGGTCACCCAGTGGCTTTCCATGGCCGAACCAGGATGAGAACCCTGGTTTACAGAGTCCTAGTCCAACACTCAAACCATTAAACCACTCTGGCTCTCCAACTGAAGTTTGCCTCTATCTATAACTACTTGCAATAAGTGTGACAATAAGGGAGAGGTTGCTATACCACAAAAAAGAAGAGTACTTCAACATATTCTAGCAGACATTTTATTGAAAACTAACAACATGCACATGTGAAATGAACAATCAGGTCAGATAAGCCTTACATAAGTAAACAAACACATCAAGAATATTCTAGAGACTATTTGAAGGCTTCTTCCAAAATACATTCAAGGATAGCTGCTCTCCCCTTTTCTCTGTTTTGCTGTTCACGTGTGGTCAGTGAGGTATTCTGGAGGCAGCTGCTGTTTACGTTACCACTTGTAGGTGGACACACACAGCTAAAGTAGGATTAGCTAGAGCAAAATCCCATTCTTTCCCAGCTCAGCTTTTGTTTATTGCACGGTTCACTGCAGACACAGTGCTGCAACCCAAAAACATAATGTTTCTCCAGTCCTTTACCATCTTTCCAGTGTTGATACTGCTAAAACCCTCCAGCTAGACAGAGGATGAGAAGAAAAGATGAGCTGGGCAGTCATAAAAAGCTTTGTAAAAAGGATTTTCATTGTCAAGAGACTTTGTTAACTGAGATATGCCTTTCCACGCTACAGAGGTATGGAAAGCTCATGTAGAAAAACTGCTGGAATCTCCCCCAACAAGATTCCCTCTATGTTTCAAGCACTTTCTTCACTCTGAAGTAGCACAGGTTTTTTTTAACAGTTCTGTTAAGGAAAAGAATAAGTTGTAATTCTTCAGCTTATGTGCTGTGTGGGAATGACTTTTTCCACACAGTCTTCATTCATGCCAAAGTAAAAGGCATGAATGTGTCTTGTTCAGTGGCTGTTCCATCAGCCCATTCAGGCAAGTGTTACAAAAAGATCCTTGAAGAAACTGCAGCTGTATCATCATGCTGCCAGAGCACCAGAGACCTGGCTGACTAATGGCGCACTGAGCTGGAGCTATGGAGAGGCTGCTGGATTGAAACTGTCCAGAATGTTCTTCACCTGCATCAGAGGTTACGGTGCATCTGTTCCACGCGAGCCCATGCTGCAGCAAGGGGAACATGTGGCCAGATTGGAACAGGTTGACCTCTACAAGTCCAAGAATTAGTTGCCACTAGCAGGTGGCCTGCTCCCCCTCTCTGTTAACCGCACCATTAACTTGAAGAAAGAGCAGCTTCACCAACAGCAGCTGTTTTGCAAAGCTCAAGGGAGCTGCTGATAGGAGAGGAGAAATAAAGGGCCTGACGTGATAGACCTACCTAAAGGGGCTGCCTGGATTGCGTAATAGTCACCTTCTCGGTGTTCTTCCTCTCTGTCCCTCCATATTTTTGTATTAGTAAGAAAAGAGGAAAACAATTAGTATTATTTTTGCGTTGTTGTTATGGCCTTTTGCGGTCGGGTGTATTTTTTAGTAGAATGGTCTTATTCCAATAAAAATTCCAAAATTCCATACTCTTCCCCTGGTATTTCAGGAAGCCCACAGGACTAAGTCATCTGTGACTTGAACAAAAGCA
This sequence comes from Gambelia wislizenii, assembly GCA_030847615.1. Classification (NCBI taxonomy): domain Eukaryota; kingdom Metazoa; phylum Chordata; class Lepidosauria; order Squamata; family Crotaphytidae; genus Gambelia; species Gambelia wislizenii. The sequence continues at coordinate 491,962,834 of JAUMIR010000001.1, read as the reverse complement.
CAAGCCAAATGACAGATGGGTGTGTTGTGAGTGCATGTGTATTTTAAGTGTCATGGCTTTGGTATTTAGTGATGGATGGCTCTTTCTTAGTGCTTGTGCTGCTGTGTTTTCTTTGTTTAACAGCAGTCTTGAGTCATGGGGATTTTGCAGTCCTCTTCCGGCCCTTTTGGGGAGAAAGGCTAGGTGAAAATGTAGAGTGGGTGGGGTTAAATAATTGCATTTCCCCCTCACATTTTATTCCAGAGTTCTTTTGCTCTCAGTTCCCTCATCGGTTTTGCTGTCTTGTGGCTCACTGTGTGGGGAACAGGTTTTGTCAGCCCAACTCCATCCCCTCAATGTCATTCTGCTTCTCTCCTGACAGAAGTACCATAGGAATGTGTGAGGGCATGGGAGAAGGGTAGCTCCACATTTCCAAGGACTATTCATTGATGAAATCTGTAGATCACCCTTCCCTAGCCATGTCCTTCTATAGTTTTGGTCTGTAAGTCCCATCACTCCAAGCCTCCATTTGCCATTGATGGGAATTGCAGTCTTGATATATTTGAAGGATACCAGGCTGGGGAAGGGTGTTGCAAATGATCTTCTTATCAGGACTGGTGACAGCCGAGATTTTTATGCAGTCACTGATAAGGATTTTTGATATCTATATCTATACCTATATATAAAAAACACTTGGGTATGTTTCCTTTCCCAGTATGCTGATTGGCCGCTTAGGAAACATGCCCAACCAATCCCCTCCCTCCTCTCCCTCCCTCAGCCAATCACCACCCACATGCAAATTCCCTCTCCACATCACAGTCCACTCCTGCCACTCAATCTGCATCTACACCCCCAGCTTCACAAGGGCCTATCCCTCCTCTCACTCCCTCAGCCAGTTACCACCCACATGTAAAACAATGCAATATTTTTTCCTAAAATAATAGTGTGTAGCTGAACTATGTGAAAAACCACATGTAAAACACTGAAACATTTCCCCCCACAATAATAGTGTGTAGCTGAACCGTGTGAACCTTTCAAATCTACTATAATGGTGTATGTTACACTGGTTACAGCTACTAGCTGTATGAGTGAGAGGAGGAAGGGGATTGGTTGGGTATGTTTCCGAAGCGGCCAGTCAGCACACTGGAAAAGGAAACATACCCAAGAGCTAGCGCTCTCTCTCTCTCTCTCTCTCTCTCTCTCTCTCTCTCTCTCTCTCTCTCTCTCTCTCTCTCTCTCTCTCAATAATAGACCTGAGCAGAAGAGATGCACAACATCAGAATGTTAAAAACCAGTGGCATCAGTAGGGGTTGTGCAGGGGGTGTGGACCGCACTGGGTGACACCATCAGAGGGGGTGAGAACAAAATGACTGTCTATAAAATTTTTGTGCAGTGTTTCAGCAGAAAATTATAATTTTTTAAATAAAAACATCCTTGGTGCTGTGTCCCTTATTCCTCTCCTGCATGAAGACGACTACTATTGCCATTACATTCAGTGAGGTATGGGAATTATGATTTACGAGTAACATTACAGTAGTACAAAAAACAATACTAAGGATTCTGTATGGTTTGGAACCATGGGGCTGACACCATGGGTTACTGCACTGGGTGACACCAATCCTAGTGGTGTCAAAGCAGCTTTTCCTAGCCTGGTGGTTCCCAGGTGTGTTGGGCTACAGCTCCCATCTGCTCACAGCCAGTCTCTTCCTAACATGGGGATTGCTGTTTCTCCCACATCCAACTGGAGTGACCTCTTTTGCACTCTGAAGTAGTGCAACCCAGGAACCAGCTTAAGGCCTCCTTGAGAACAGGGAGCTCTTCCCCTTGTGGTACAGTCAAGAACTACCCAGAAGCTGGCTACTGGGTTTGGAATAGAGTGTGCTAATGAAATATATATATATATATATATATATATATCAGATTTCCTTCAATGAACTAGGTAGTGGTGCCATTAGGGAGATTTTTTTAAAAGGGGAGAAGCAAGATATTGGAAGTTTTAAAGTCTTTCTCTTTGGCATAGGTGAGAATACAACATTTTGTGCAGCTTTCCTTGTGATCTCCTTTTTATACTGCCATTTCTTTTTCTTTTCCCCCTCCTTTTCTAAAATCAAGGGATTTGTGTCTGCGGCAGCCGTATCTCAGCAATAGGCCCACTTAATTTCTTGTAAGGATAGCCACCCAGTGTGCAGAGCTGTTAAGCTACCCACAGCCATGGGTGTTCCTGAGGAATAATCGTATGTGGTCTCCTGAGTGTTTGCATGCATACCTCATGCTTTAAATGAACATGTGAGCCAGAGAACAAGTCTACCTACTGACTGCCACCCCTCCAGCATTTTTTGAACAGATAACATATTGTTCCCCCTCCCCCCATTACAAGATAGTTTTTTTTTTTTTTTTTTTTGCTTGCTTGCTGGCTGGCTGGCTTTTTAAAAATAGATTAGAATTTGAATTGGTAAAATCCATCATTCTACCATTATACAGTAGGACCCCTGTATCCGCTCGGGATCGGTTCTGGGGGACCCCATTGGATACCGAAAACTGGATAATAGCAATCACCATTGAAAATAATGGGACTTCTGGTTTAAAATACCATAGAGTTGCCTCGGAGGACCTAGAAAATGGCTAGAGAGGACACATTTTGTAGGAAGACTCTATGATAGGTGTGCTGTTTTGTGTCCCGTGGATAACTGAATCAGTGGATAATGAACCAGTGGATAAGGGGGTCCTGCTGTACTCTTCTTCATGCTTGTGTAAGTCAGGCTTGAAACACAGCAGATGAGGAAAGGGTGGCTTATTCTACTCCCCTTCACAACCAGCTGTTGGATGACTATTTTAAAAGTCTTACATATATAGCTACGTCTGTCTGAATCCTTCAGTTTGGGTTTACACACAGTTGCATGAAAATATGGAGGTGAGAAGCTGCTCAGCCTGCTTCAATAATCTAGGATTACTTATCCTCTCTCTCTGTGTGTGTGGTTGTTTAGATGAGGAAAAAAATCCTCAAAGAATGTGGGCAGAATACCTTTTGTCCAGATGAGTTCCTGCTGGAATTTGCCATATTGGAAAGGAGGGGGGCTGAAAACTCCCAAGTAGTTCGTGACTACAGCTTTTGCTGTTTCTCTCAATCTTTTTTTAAAAGTATGCAAAAATGCGCATAACAGCCTGTTTGAACAACCAATTCAAATTGGGGCACATCCAGGAAGTCAAAATGTGATTGGTCGGGTGTGCGCGAGGGTGGGCTTGCTGGCAACAAAGGGGCTGGAGCCGCCATTGTTGTTTTTCACAGACACGATTGTGCACTTTTTTTGAGCGACAGAGGAAAAAAAAGTTTTTAAGCAGAAGATTGCTCTCGTTTAACAAGGCAAAAAAGGGGGGGCAGAAAGGGAGGGAGCTTTGGGGGAATAATAAGGCAGGTAATTCATTTGCAACCACCATCTTTTCTTGTGGGTATGCTCTGTCTGAACTTCAAACTTGGATAGCTTTCCATGCCAGTGATCTTGTGAATGAATCATGGGGACAAATGAATGAATGAATCTTGTGAATGAATCATGGGGACAAATGAACACTGCTGCGATAGTGAGGTAATGCACTATTTTCTGCAATTAATTCTCCCATCTGACTGAGCCCTGTGTGTTACTGAAATAGGATGGGTAGCATGCCATTTGTAGGCTACCTGTGCCCCCGATCCAGTTGTCTGGGGCCCCCTCTAAGTCTCCTATTGCTGCTAATTTTGCCTTCAAAATTCACAGGTAAGAGCAAAAAGCACTGACTTCTTTTCTTTAATATGTCCTTGTTTTCCTTTGACCGCTGTGTGAATGGAATATGTTTATTGTTATTGCTGCTGTTGGATACCTTAAAGTCCGCTCCAAGGGGGCATTCACACTAGAGATATAATCCAGGTTGAAACTGAATTATTTGCATGGCTCCCTCCTATGGAATCTTGAGATTTGTAGTTTGGTGAGGCACCAGCATTCTTTGGCAGAGAAGGTTAAAGATCTTGTAAAACTACAAATCCCTGGATTCCATAGGAAGGAGCCATGCAAATAATCCAGCTTCAGCCTGGATTATTTCTCTAGTGTGGATTCCCATTAATTTATGGTGACCCTCTCACCATAAATTTTCTTGGCAAGATTTCCTCAGAGTAAGCTTGCTACCATTGCCTTCCTCTAAAGCTGTGAGTGCGCGACTTGCCCAAAATCACCCAGTGGTTTCCATGGCCGAGCAGAAATTTGAACCCTGGTCTTCTGGAGTCATAGTCCAATATTGAAACCAGCCTGGCTCTCATGGAATACATATTTTGTTTTATAGTTTGTTTGTTTTTAATTTTAAAGAGCAAGTGCCACTTTTGCCCCAGTGCTGACCAGTTTCATGGGCAAAGTCAGCAACGGGGCAGCACATCATACTCTAATGATAGTGACAGGTGACAGGACTGGCAGCAACTCCCCAGGGTTACAGAACATACTAAGAGCCCCTCTAGGTTAGGCCCAAAGACCTGTCTGCTTCAGTAGTCTTCATCCAGTGGCACCCCCACATCCACTGATTCGCCATCCGTGGATTCAATTATCCACGGATGGCGACGGCAGGGTGGGTGGGCAGGAGAGGGAGGGAGGGAGGGAGGAGGTGAGCTTACCTCCCCCATCCCTTTTCTGCGGGGTGGTTTCCGGTGCGGTGGGTGGGCAAAGGAGGTGACCTATAGGGGGGGTTGCGGCGGGTGGGCAACGGAGGGAGGACTGAGAAGGCGACCTTTCCGGGGGAAGCATGGCAAGCTGGCAGGTGGGAAAGGGAGGGAGGAGGCGAGCTTTCTTATAGATAGGTTTCTCTCCTTGATCATTCGGGTTGTCCATAGGGGTTTTCCTTCGAGAGATTGAACTTGTTGTTGTTATCTGTTATCAGCTTTGACTTAGAGCAACCCTGTGAATGAGAGACTTCCAAGAACTGTGGTCATCAACAGTCCTGCTCAGATCTTGCAAAATCAAGACAGCGGTGGCTTCCTTGGTTGAGTCTCTCCACCTGTAATACAGTCTTCCTCTTCTCCTATAGCCTTCCACTTTACTGAGCATTGTTTCCTCCCCCCTCCCCGCCCACAATTGAGTAATGTTGTCTCACGTTATGTCCAAAATACAGTAATCTCAGTTTAGTCACTCTGGCTTTTCCTGAGAATCCAGGCTTGATTTGTTCTCTGTCCCCATTCATTTATCTATTTTGAACCTGGCACTCTCCAGATACAAAATGTGTGCTGCTCTGCCTCTGAGCTGTGGCCCTTCTGAATATACATTCATGGGACTGTGATGCCAGTCCCCCAGTCCCCCAAGATGCAGTGTAAGCAGCCAGGCTTTCTTAAGCATTACTGTATCTATTTTCCCAACTTGCTAGCCTATTGTGTGTCATTCAGCCGTTAATTCTGCCCATGGCAACCAGGTGAGAATGGAGTTGAGCTGTAAATCACTTGTTTTCCTTTTGTTTTCCATGGCCTAGTAATCATTTTGGCAGTTTAGTGGTTGGGTCAACTTTCATTTCCTCTGTAGCGCTGTGCTTATTATATGGCAAACTGGTTCCTATGCCTGCAGGGTGAAACCAGCTGGGTCTCTCCTGATACAGCTTCAGTTTTGAAGCAGGTGAGCTATGCAGATATCAATACCACAGGCCATTGGACCGTGAAATACAGGCTCAGTTACAAGTATGCAATTGGTTGACTCTATCTCCTCTTTGGGGTGAGGATGGGACTCTTTGACCCAACTCTGAAGCCCCAAGAAGAGGGAGCAGGTGGGCTGTTGCCTCATTTTAGCATGGTGACAAGAAAAGCGAGAGGTTAGGGAAGCCTTCATATTGTTTGGGTGTCTCTTCCCCCATCAGCTTCAGTGCTGCTATTTCAATAGTTTTTCATATGGAGCTTGTCTGTACAAGGCTATGAAATGTGGATTGATGTGCACTAGTGCCAATTTGCAGCAGCTTTTATCTCCACAGTTTTTTCAAGATTGCAGTCATGCAAAGCCATATGCATTTGATGTTCAAAGAAGCATACCTGTGAATCAAGATGGCGGGTGTGAGTGAATTCTCTCTCTCTCTCTGACTTTTCTTCGCAAACGAAGATTCAGGAAGGACTCATCCCGCGCTTTCTGCAAGCGCGCTGATGACTAAAAAGGCCAATCCGAGATAAACAAGTCCGGTTGCAAAAAGCACAGCAGAAGGTCACTCACATTTTTATTGCCACCAGTTTACGCCACTGAACAGTATTAAAAAAAAAAAAAGCAAATCCAAGATGTGGAAGTGCAATCTTCTGCTTAAATAAAGGGGGAAAGGGCTGTTTCATTGCCTCAGTGCATGATCACTGCGGCAAAAATCCAACATGGCAGTTCTGGGCACTTGCTTTGCCAGCAAACTCCGCTCCCTGTGCATGTCCGACCAATCAGCTTTCCACTTCCGCTCTTATCGAGAATGTGCAGCAAGGCAAATCGGTTGTCCCAACAAGTGGGAATGTGCATTTTCTTCAAGGTTTTATTTTTTTTTTAATATGAGAAAAGCTGCAAAGGCTTCTCCCACATAGTTTTTGGAGTTTTTGCCCCCCTTCCAAATAAGGTGACATGATGCAGGATCCCATTGGTACAAAAAGTATTCTCGAATTCTGTAAGGAGCATTTTGCATTGTGTGATTTTGGCTGCCCTCTGGTAAAGGTTTTGAGAGATTCTTGGAGGGGGATCTTTAACAGCAAAATGTGACCTCTATAATGACCCTTGTAAGGAGTGGGCAGTGTATGACATAGCCACTGGTGAGGGATGGTGGGAGCTGCAGTCTATCTGGAGGGCCACAAGTTATCTACCTGACCTGCAACCATGGCCTAAATGCAGTTGTTGTCAAACAGACCCATTGAATTCATGGGATTTATATAAATGGCTGGCTGATTCAGTGATAGAATTCAGTCATTCAGTGATTGAGTCAGTGGTTGGGACTGGCAATTAGATTTAGGCCTATGACACCTAGAAGCTTTTCCCACTCTCCCAGCTCCACCGAAAAGAAAGCTGAGCAAATTGCTCTGAGAGTTTTCAGGATGCATTCCACATGTGTGGAATGGGTTCTGCCTTGCCTAAAACCTCTACTGAATATAAAGATCAGCCCAGCTGACGGTGCCCTATAACTATACTCACTCCTGCTTGAATGTTTGGGCTTGCAGCTTCTATATAGGCTGAGGTTAGGCGTTTGTACACTATTCTGGTGCTACTGGAATGCCTCATGTCTCATGCAGCATTTGAACTGCTGTCAGCTGCCTCAAAAGCCCAACTCAAGGCAGGTTTGATGTGTCTGGACTAACGAGGCCTAGTGTTCCTTTCTTCTGCTTATGGAATTATAGATTCATAATACCTGAAAGGGACTGCAGCGACAATCTGGTCAAATCCCCTACTATGCAGGAATCTGCAGCTAAAGCACTCCTGAAAAGTGACCATCCAGCCTCAGTTTAGAAACCGCCAAAGAAGAAGAGTCCACTACCCTCTGAGGCAATCTTATATTATTTCTAAAGCAAGGGTGGGGAATATGTATATCCTGCAGATCCCCAATTTATGGACCCTTAAGGCACCAGTTCCCCCTGAAATTGTGGGGCATGGTGATTTGAAAGTATTTGTTTGTTTGTGAAGTCAAAGGCTTTCACAGCCAACATCCATAGGTTTTCCGTGGGTATTTTCACACACACCCCACACGCCTACCCAACCATTCTCTGAAGATGCCAGCCACAGATGCAGACGAAATGTCAGAAATAAACTCTTCCAGAACACAGCCTCACAACTTGGAAAATACCCATGGAAAACCTTTTTGTTTGTTTAATTTATATTCTGCCTTCCTCCCAGGACCCAAGGCGGTGTACTCACCTTAAAAAACAATACAATTAAAAACTCTCAATACAATTGCTAGAATACAATTAAACTAACTTTGATTTTTAAACACAAGCATTAAAAGATATTTAAAACAAACTAAAATAAAAACTATCTACACCCTCTCTCCATTAAAAAAAATCTATCTGCCATCACCAAATGCCTCCTTAAATAAAAACGTTTTCATCTCCTGGCAGAATGCAAGCAGGGAGGGGGCCAACAGGGCCTCTTGCGGGAGAGAGTTCCATAGCCTGGGAGCAGCCATGGAGAAGGCTCTCCTGAGTCCTCACTAACCGCACTTGCAAAGGCAGATCTTAAAGCATGTGTTGGTTTTGTTTTTTTCCCCATAGCTTAAAACTGCTGCAAAATGCAGTGGCTTTGCCTTCCCAACTTCCCACATATCTGTTTTAAACATGTCAGCAGGGAATTGGCTGAAAATAAAACCAGAACTTCTGGTGACATCACTTCAGGTTATGTTAGGTGCACTAATGACTCTCTGGGGGCGGGGCGGGGTGCATAGGTGAAAAATGCCCCCTGTCGAATCTTCAGTTGTCTACACTTGGAAAATTCAGCAAGACTGAACCATGGATTGTAGTGAAGGGTAGACTGTGGGCCTCTTAGCATCAGTGACAGTAGAGACTTGAGATCACTTAAAGAATGGCTGGGGGACCCTATGGTGTTCAGGTGATGAACTATAACTCCCATCACCCCCTGACCATTGGCCATACTGGCTAGAACTTATGGACAATGGAGTCCAACATCTGTGGAGTGAGCTCTCCTAACTGTGGTTTGAGTGATCACACTAGTGCATCTCTGACCTTAGCGTGGTGGTGCAGGCAGATACCATAAAACAGGTGCCAAGATAAGACATATTTGCAGAATAGCATCACTGGCAGACTTTGTGTTATTGAACGTTAACCAGTTGCATGGAAAATGCCCCTGTATTTGCCAGAGGGTGGAAGATAAGCGATGAATTCATACGTTTTATCTTTATGGAACAGATGGGACATTGTCGGTAGCTTTTTGTGGCAGGATCTCAAAGTTGGCTCTGTGTAGGGGAGACCCAGTTGTTGTTCTCAGATACTGCTATCTTGACCTTTGTGTTATCTGTTATCTCTCTGCAATGTTTTTCTGGAAATGAACTTCTTAAGCCTCTCTCTTTTTCTCTCTCTATGTAAGTCCATGTGTTTTTGTTTTATTCAAATAATCAACCCAGTTTGCATAACATAGACTATTTGTTGCCCTTTCTGGAAAGTCACCTTTGCTTATTCCCCCGCCCCCAATGAGCAACTAGCTGTCATATTTATGAACTAAAGTGGGTCAGGGACCATATTTTATGAACATTTTCTTTCTCCTTGGAAAGTTCCTTCCCTCCCCCTCCCCCTGCTTGGCCATTTTCCTGGAAGGAACTTGGAAAATGTGCAAAATTGTTCACTATGGTGCCAGGAGAAATGTGTCGCAGTGAAATTGTCATAGTGCAGCAAGACCTGGAGTGTCTTCTTAAATGCACAGTTGGAAGTATCTGCGCCCCAAGTGCAGATGATGCCTCTTGGCCTTCTTTTGCTCCCATTGGGATGCCTGTGTCAGGTTGCACCCATCTTTATTCTCTGCACATGCTAGTTGGTGTAACTGAAGGTAGACAGAGGCTTTGGAGTGAGGGCAGTAGAACTTCATTTGCCCTCAATGCCCTCATCCTGGTGTATCTGATGGGATCCATACAGTCATCAGGTTAAAGACATGATTGTTGGGAAGAGCTGTGGGAGGAGGTGAAAAACAGGGCTTTCAGGATGCGTTCTTCACCCTTCCTAAAGTGTGCATTTCTTGGGGGAGGGGGAAGCTGGCATGGATACTGATTGATACTGATTGGCCAAGCCTCTTGTGGCATGAAAGCTACAGATTGAGGGGCTTATTGGCAAGTGTTTGTTGACAGACTGTAGGAGGAGGCTTCCTGCTTAAGGATTTTCCAAAAGTTAGTGAGTCTAGATCAGTGGTTCTTCACCATTGGTCCCCCAGGTGTTTTGGACTTCAGTTCCCAGAATCCCTTAGCTTTGGTCAAGCTGGCTGGAGCTTCTGAGAGTTGCAGTCCAAAACACTTGGAAAACCAAAGACTGAGAATAATTGTTGTAGGGTCTGACAAATTGCCAGATAGCATTGATTTTGCTGCTGTGGACATCTGCAAGACACTTTGGCAGTGTGGCAGTGTGGCAGTCAGGAGCCCCTTCCCAGGAGGCCTGTCTGGTGCCATCCTATCACTCCTTTCCAATGCTCCCCATGCACCCACTTTTCACTCAGAAGGTCCCAGGTTCAGTCCTTGATGGCATCTCCAGGTTGAGTTTGAGAAAGACCCTTGTCTGAAGCCCCAGAGAGTTCAACAACATTGGTGTTGATTGGGATAGGAAACATGATCATCCACATGTTGTCAACCTGCAGCTTCTGTCCTCCCTCAGCACCAATAAGGCTGGCCAGAGAAGATGAGAATTGCAGTCCAGCAACATCTGGAGAACTATAAATTGACCACCCTTGGTGCGCACAGCACTGATTTGGATGGATAGAAGGTCTTCCTCTGTTCCTCAATGATCTGTTTCTTTTGATGTGGACAAGAATTCCTGAGCACCTTCATGTTGTTTGCCTCCAGCCCTGAGAGATAGTATCTGTTTCCTGGAGACCTCCTGGGCAACCAGGTGGGGGAACATTCCATCCTGGCATTTCTCTCTGCCTGAGAGCACTCAGAGACAAGAGGAAGGAAAAGAGAGAGAAGCACACAGATGCTGCTGTCTGGGGTTCGTAAGGAACCATACCAGCAGGAAGGGCCAGATTAGGATGTGAAGGAGTTCCAGAGTATCTCAGAGGCACCCTTGATGCCATATGCATTTTGTTCTGATCCACTGAAGGTGTGTGGAGCCAAGCCCTGTGGGTATCCAGGTGCTTCTCTCTCCTTAATTGCATTCTGGAATGCAGTTGGCCCTGGGGGTTAGGTGGGCTAGGGTGAGTGCGGCTGGAGTCTGGAAGGTGGACAGCGCATGGATATTATTGTCATCTTCTGATTGGCCTTCCATTACCTCGTCTTAGTCCTCTGGTCTCCGTTCAATGTTCTGCTGCTAAGATTATCTTTTTGGCCCATTGTTTTGATCATTTTACCCCACTTTTGATATCTCTTTGTTGGTTACCCATTCCTTCTAGGTTTCAGTTTAAGCTTCTTGTTTTAACTTTCAAAGCTCTACACAAACTAGCTCCCCCCTATCTTTCAGCCCTCTGCCTTCTAGGAACTCAAGGCTTCTCACCCAACCAAGGATTTCTTCTTCCCTGGCTTGGCATTATCATTTTTCACTTGCTGCCCCATATTCTTGGAATTCCCTCCTGAATATTTGCAGTCTGCTCCTTCTCTTTGTGTTTTTAAATCTCAATTTAAAACTTTTCTATTTTCCAAAGCTTTTGGAATTTTAGTTTGACATTGTTTTCTAATCTTGCATATTCTGGTTACCTGTATTGGTGAGCTTATTTTATATTACATATACATATATATTGCTGTTGTAGATTTGATTACAGTACATATTGGTCAGTTGCTTTTAATTTTATATTTTCTTGCTTCCATACTATATTGTTGTTTTTGTAGTTATCTGGATAACTCATTTTGTAATTGTATTTTATAGTTTTATGTTTATTATTCCTTCCTTCTCTCTGTGTGTTTATACACACACTTATTATAGGTTGTATGCCTTTCGCAGGACTCAGTGTTGTTGTTGTTTTACTGTAAAGCACCATGTACATAGATGACACTCTATAAATAAATGATAATCATAATAATGAATGGTAGAAGTTTGGGGAAACAGTAGCAGTGAGATGGCAAGAGCTGTCTTTGGCAGTGGTGTTGCTCCTGTCCCCAACGAAATCCCTTCTTGGCTTTGGCATTGTCCGTTCAGACAAAGTGTTTCAGAATTTTTTGTTGCACGAGGACTAGACACATCTGTTTATAAAAATGAAAATGTTGGTAAGATGTGTGTAAATAATGTAAAATGGTAGGTTTGGGAATCTGTGTGCTTCCTAAGAAGCTGCAGGTCTATAGCAACTGCGGCTGAGTGCAGGAAGTTGAAGCAAGGCCAGTGGTGGCTCCCCTGTCAGTGGAGCGGTGAATCCACTCCAGGTTTTGGCTAGCTTTAAAGGAGTTATCAAAGTGCTGAACCTACAGGGGAGGGAAATAGGGTTCAGCACCTTAGACCTCTCCTTAATGCTTGGATTAAAACCTGGACTGGATCCACCACCCCACTGACATGGGAGCCACCAGCTTCGGCAGAGCAAAACTAGTGTCCTGGGGTGTCTGCCCCTCTTCTATACACTGAAACACACAGGATGTGGCTGAAAAGGACACACCTTGAGGGCCGCTGAGCCGTTACACAGTCTCTTCTCCAGCTCAGCAGTAGATTTCCTATATGCCCAAATGATTCTCTGTTGCCTTAACAGGGCTAGTCCATATTTTGTCTTGTCCTATGCCCAGAACGCTCCAGCAAATTGGTTGTTTTTTATCTGTGTAACATCTAGAATACTAACCAGTGGATTCAAATTAGAAAAAAAGAGATTCCTCCTGAACATTAGGAAGAACTTTTTTTTACTATAAGAGCTGTTAGGAAGTAGAATAGATTGCCTTGGATGGTGGTGGACTCTCCTTCTTTGGAGGTCGTTAAACATAGGTTGGGTGGCCATCTTTTAGGAGTGCTTTAGTTGTGTATTCTTGCATGGTAAGGGGTTGGACAAGATGGTGTTTGTGCTCCCTTTCAACTCTATGCTTCTATGAACATTTTCTGGGCTTTCCTCCCTTGTGTAGGTATGAAAGCCTTTGCTTTTGTGAACCCCACTTCTGTAGATAAATAGAGGTAGATAGTGTATGTATGTGTGTGTGTGGAGAGAAGGGGGGAAGAGAAAAGAGATTAAACAAACAGACAGCATCCTCCCAGCCGCTGTGCCTGACCTAACTTTGCTTTTTTCTGGTATATGGAGGACACCAAGAGGAGCAGCTCCAAAGAACTGCTGCTCTGCATCTGCCTGTTCTTTTCTGAAATCCAGTATGTTGTGAGGGATTGGAAAAAGTCAGCATTGCTTTCTGACACTGCAGTTTTTTACTCTTAACCATCTACTTTCCATGGCCAGAACCACTGAAAGTACTGAAAGGGACTGCTGCTGCTGCTGCTGATATTGTGGGTGTCATATAGGAACCACTCTTGGTTTTGTTGTTTGCCATTAAATTAGTCAGGGACAGTTCTTCAGAAAAAAATATCCAGTTTGCTATCACAAGGAACATGAGGAGAGAGTTTTGGGCTGCAGGTGAGTGGTAGGGTGCTTGCTTGGCATGCAGAAGGTCAAAAGTCCAATCCTGCTGTCCGTCTTCCAGGCTGAATTCTGGAGAGGTACTGCCACTTGGCATAGAGACTTTTGAGCTTATTTATCAATTCCTTATAATATATTTACATCCCACTGTTTTTCACAGTGTTGAAGTAAAACATTGTAAACAACTTAAAACAATTCCAGATTTAAAACAATAAAATAAACAGGATTTTAAAACTAGTCAGCAACTTAAAACAGTTTAAAAGGTTCAAATGGGGGTTGGTAGATTGGTGGTCTTCAGTGATGTAAGGCATGTTCTTGTGTCGTGACTGTGTGCCTTGAAGTCGTTTCTGACTTACAGCATCCCTAAGGTGAACCTATCACAGGGTTTTCTTGGCAAGATTTGTTCAGAGGGGGGTTGCCCTTGCCTTCCTCTGAGGCTGACAGAGTGTGACTTGCCTAAGGTCACCCTGTGGGATTCCATGGCTGAATGGGAATTTGAGCCTAGGCCTCCAGAGTTGTAGTCTTTTCTCAAACCATGCTGGCTCTTTGCAGGTTCCTATATTTTTGTTTAAAACAACCCTCCACTCAGAATCAAGAGAACTGGAGTCATGTTTTATTTGTGGGGAAGAGGATCATAAGTCATGGTAGGACATCTGGTTTGTGTAGAGAAGGTCCTGGCCTCTCCAAGTAGGGCGAGGAAAGTCCCTTTGCCTGGGGCCCTGGGGGCTGCTGCCAGTCAGTGTACACAGTACTGAAATGGGTCAGTGGTTTGAGGTCCCTGACTCAGCCTAATCACATCTCTCTGTTTCATTCTTTTGCCCCAGCTTTTTTTAGGTGCCAAAGACTCAGTTGGCCACCGTGTGGGGCGAGAGAAACTGAGGGAGGAGCCTCGACAGCGGGCAGAGATGGACTGGCTGTGACAGCCTGCTGCAGGTGGAGGTGGGAGGAGTTATGATGAAGAGTTCCTGCCGAGCTGGACTCCACCGGGAACTGCTGAATTCCACATCCTCCACCTTCCACCCAGTCAAACGGTATAGTAAACCAACACCCTCTCCCCATCCAAATCCATCATTCTAAATGTTAAATGCTTACTCTATGGCTGCCTTTGGATAGAATAGGTAAGACCTATCCCTTGCTGATGTTGGACTATAACTCCCATCAGTCTAGGACAGAGGTTGATAGGAGTTGTAGTCCAACAGATCAGAGAGTACCAGGTTAGGGAGGGCTGGGATTAGAGCTCTAGTACCACCATTTTTAAAGAAGGTTTTCTGCAAAGGGTTTTTCTGGGACATATGCCCATATTTGTCTCTGAAAATTGGTGCTAAATGTGGAAGGAACTTATGCCAGAAATACAAAAGGGGGAAATGGTCATGTTTAATGGATTGGTAGCTGCTAACTAATACCAGAAGCAAAGTATAAGAAGGAAGCAGCACTTTTGGCAATATTTGTTGACAATTACAGGAGGGATTTGGATCCCTTGCTCCCTTAAATGGTACCCTGAAGGCAGTAAATGAACTTCCATACAAATAATAACCAATCATCATTGAAAGCACATCAGAGAAGCAAAAGCCAGAAATGGCAGTGATCTGTCAAAGACAGCCAGTTTTCAATTCCGTAGAGTATCCCCTTTTGGGGCAGAAAAACACTGTATAAATTTAGTAAATAATAAGTGGATTAAGACAGGATGTGGGAGCTTTATTTTTGCAGAGGGCTGCTTTACCCTGGGATCTTAGGTTGAGGGGGTTGCATACTAATGGTGGGAAAAGTCCAGCTCCCTTTTCTCTCTTTCTATTTTTGCCAATCTCTCTTGCTCTCTTCACATTCTCTTCTCTCTTTTCTTTCTCTCCCTGTCCAGCAGGTTGCCAGGTGAGAAACTGTTCACTCTTTCCAAAGAGTCTGAATCAGTTTGGCCCCATCTGACACCCAAAAAAGACCAAAGAGAGGGAGCCAGCCAATAAAAGGAGATGCACCCACTGAGTTTCTTGTAATAACTTTATCTGGCTCAGTGCTATTTAAATTCTTTATGAATCGTTGGAAGTGGAGGTGGTCAGGTCAGGAAGGCCTGGTTGCCAAGGACAACCAGTTATGCCAGATGATGAAATGGCTTACAGATGCTGGGAAATGTTTTGTTTTCTTCAAGGATCTTGACAGAATGGAATGGCTGACACCAGAATTGCCATAAAGCAAAGGACCACATCATGGGCCCCCTTGGTGATGTAGGATTTTTTTTAAGGCTGGTCTCCTTTCAGTACACAAGGAGTATTTAGTGGGTTCAGTGTCCTCCGTTGGTTACGCTTTGCTCAGGATTCTCTTGCTGCTGCATGTTTCTGTGTGTGCTAAACAATAAAAGAAGCCTCTGATGCACTGGAGTCTTGTCGGCATGTGAGTCTGCTTTAGGAGAACCAAAGAGACTTTGCACCCCCAAGGCATGGCCATTAACCCCACAGGACTCCCCTGGGCAAAAGGGGGCGAAAAGGGTGGGTTATCTCTCCTTGAGGCCTCCAGAAGCAGCCTTTAAACACAAATACACGTCGGTATCTGTGGTTTCACTTATCTAAGCCCCCCCAAATGTGTCCTCTCTAGGCATTTTCTAGGTCCTCCAGTGGGATTCTATGGTATGTTTCCAGTGGAAGTTGGGCTGGAAGTCATTCATTTCAATAGGGTTCACTATTATCCATGGTTTCATGGATCCACGGTAAGTCCAGGAACATATCCCCTGCAGATACGAGAAGCAACCTGTACCTCTCCTTACAGTGTTTAATAAAGAAACCACAAACACCCAGTTTTTCAAAACTTGAACTGGCCTTCTTGTTGCTTACTGTTTGGGTTTGTGGTGGGTATTTTTGGCAATCCATAGGGAGGATTCTTAAACAGAAAACCAGACTCCAGATCCACCAGAGTTGCCAAGCCATGTCGTAGTACATTCAGGGAGAAGCTGCCAGTGAGTGGTGGCCACTGTAATATACTCAGCAGGATCAGTTGAGATTTCGGTTTGAGGGGGCCCTTCCCCTTCTTGACCTCTGTCACTTTGGCAGGTATCCATCCATTTCTGTTTAGCCCAGAGCTTCCAATATTGGGGCAGGTGATATGGAATATGATTATTTCTTAGAAAACCAGGAATATGTCAGTAGCCCCCTTGCTCACACTTTGTTGAAGTCTCTCTCTCTCTCTCTTTCCCTTTCTCTCTTATGTTCCACATCCACCAGCATCCATGTGGAGGAGCAGAGTGTGAAGAAGGTTTATGGTGCATCTTCTTTACATATCTGAGAGAACACCCCCCACCACCATTCTTCGTCCACTGTGTTCATGAATTAGCTACTGTGGTTTTTAACAGGCGCACTATTTTTCTGTCTCCCCCTTTCCCTAGAATATCTGGCATGCACTTAAAGCCATATCTCAAGTTACAGAAGAAAGAGAGGTCTCTTGACATAACCCTGGACGACCCCCCACGAAACCCATCCATGAGCCACCAAAGGGGGACCAACGAGGAAGAACTTGACAGCGCCTC
This sequence comes from Gambelia wislizenii, assembly GCA_030847615.1. Classification (NCBI taxonomy): domain Eukaryota; kingdom Metazoa; phylum Chordata; class Lepidosauria; order Squamata; family Crotaphytidae; genus Gambelia; species Gambelia wislizenii. Next base: position 491,946,166 of record JAUMIR010000001.1, on the reverse strand, counting down.
ACCAAGCCTTTTCCCTAGCCCCTCTCTCCGAAAGCCACTGCGCAGTCTCTCCCCCAATACCCTCTGCATCAGGAATGGCAGCCAAAGCCATGCGGAAGGGCCTGGAATCAAGGAGAGGAGAGCCTCCCAGTCTGCCACCATTCACCAGGGCGATGAGGGGGACACGCCACTGGATATCTGGGCAGTCGTGAAACCAGGGAACACCAAGGAGAAGATTGCCTTCTTTGCTGCGCAGCAGTGCAACGACCACAGGGTATCCTCCATGAAGAACAAAAGCAGGTGGGACATCGATGGGCGGGCAACGAAGCGGAGGAAAAAGTCACTCGATCTCAAAAAGGCCAAGACCCACCTGGAAAGGATGAGGGAGGCCAGCGGGAGGTGCTACCAACCTGAGCCATTTGCCTGCAGCATTGAGCACTGCTCCGTACACAATGTGAATGAAGTTGGGGAGGGAGGGTTCCCAGGCCGGCCCCTGTCAGTTGTTGAGATGGTTGCTTTCCTGGAACAAAGAGCCAGTGTTTTGCTGGCTGGCTGCACCAAAAATTGCCCCAGTGCCTCTGCCGTGATCAGGTTTCCTGGGCAACCCAAAGCCACTGCCCCTTCTGCTCCTAGATCCTTTTCTGCCATGGGGGCTGACGAGGCTCCGTCTGAAAAAATGCCCTGCCGAGGGAGTGGCAGCGGCAGCGGCAGTGATGGAGGGTCGCAAGCTGAGCCAATGCGAGTGTTGGAGATGGTAGCGAAGCTTGAATCGGAGTGCCTGAGGCGGCAGAGCGAGCGAGAAGCAGGGAGCCTATCCCGGAACAACAGCTTCCGGCGGAATGTGGGGAGGGTGCTGTTAGTCAGTGGAACGGCACCCGAGAGCGGTGCTGACAAGGTGTCCATTGAGATTCTTCACCAGGAAGCGCATGGGAGCAAGGAGGGAGAAGAGCAATGGAAATCGAAGCGCAGCCATTCCGAGGAAGACAGCGTTTGGGAAGGTCCATCTGCTGGCCAGCCATCTCTGCCTGACAGTGCTCCAAAAGTAGCAGAGGATTTTCAGCTTGATCAAGGAGATTCCAACGTATCTGGCAGCTGGTGTGATCCTCAAAAGATCACCAGGCCCCCTCAACCCTTAACATATCCAGCAGTTGCTCAGGAACACCCACATCCCTTGTGTAGCAAGAACACAGCTCTCAGTTATACACCTCAAGAACCAGCCACTCTTCCAGACCCAAATTCAAACGTCCACATGAGAGAGTCCATAAGTATTTGCATATCTGTCACCAGGACAGACAAAGGTTGCAGGAAAAGCCAGCCTTCTGACTCCAGCTTTGGTGAAGACACTCTCCCGGGGAGGCTGTTTTTGCTTCTTTCTGAGTGTGAACTCCCCCAAGAGTACCTGCAAGCAAGGGAGGTGGTTCCTACAGAAGAACATCAAGTGGATGCTCAAGGGAAGGAAGCCCATACTGCCAGCTGTATTTCTGGGGAATTCCCTGAACTACCTTCAGAGGAGAGTGCCCTACAGACCCTTGGCTCTTCTGCTCTGAAGAGGCAGAGGTCTCATGACTTTTTGGAGACCAGGTTCAAGATCCAACAGCTTTTGGAGCCCCAGCAGTACTTGGCCTTCCTGCCCCATCACATCATCGTCAAGATCTTTGGCTTGCTGCCCACCCAGAGTCTGGTGGCCCTCAAATGTACTTGCGGCTATTTCAAATTTATCATCGAGTACTACAACATTAGGCCGGCAGATTCCCGCTGGGTTCGCGACCCACGTTACAGGGAAGACCCTTGCAAGCAGTGCAAAAAGAAATATTCCAGGGGGGATGTCTCCCTTTGCCGGTGGCACCCTAAGCCCTATTGCCAAGCATTGCCGTACGGCCCCGGGTACTGGATGTGCTGCCACAGGTCTCAGAAGAGTGTTCCTGGCTGCAAGTTGGGCCTTCATGACAATCACTGGGTCCCTGCCTGCCACAGCTTTAACCGTGCTCTTCACAAGAAATCCAGGGAATTGGAGGAGGACTGTTAGCATGTCCTGGAATGGGCGGTCCTTTCGAGAGCCACAAGCTTTGGTGGGAGGAGAATTCCACGCCTTGTGTGATGTTTACACTGTATATAGTTTGTGGGTGCTTGTTTTCTCCCCCCTCCCCTCCACAGGGCTATGAAACTGCACATATTTTTGAATCACAAAAGCCTTTGACCTTTTAGAAGAGAGATTGCGTTCAGGCCATCTGTGTACATAGATAAAGCTCTAGAATCTCTTTGTCCCCGAGAGTGTCAGACAAGCTGACTGACCAATGTTAATTTGCTACAACGCAGCTATTTTGAGAGTGTTGCGGCTACAGTCCCGTGTTTTAAAGTGTCTCGTTCTCAAATCTGTATATCCTGTATAAAGTATACATATATATATTAAATATATATATATATATATATTAAAAAATATTTCTGAAAGGAAACTCTAAATAGGTAAAAGAGCAATCTTCAAAAAGATGGTTTAACTGGACAACCTAAAACTAGATTAGAACAAATATTTGTTATATCTTAGGGTGGAAGGGAGCAAAAGAGGAATATTATCACATAGCAAAAAGAGTATTAAGAAGAGCTCTGGTCTACTGTGCCCACCTTATCTGGTTTTTGTTTTGTTTTTGTTTTTTTACTTAAATAAAATGTGCATTCTAAACCTGCCTTTTCTTAAATCTTTTCCCCCCTCTACCTTCTCCCATCAAGATGCCCAGGGTGTATGAAAGTGCCTCATATTTGTAGACAGAATGTGTACAAGCAGAGTTTAAAAGTTTTAAAAACAAATAACATGAATGCTTACAATTCTAGTTAAATGTTGTTACTCTTGGAAAGTCAGTGCACACTTCTCCATCTTGTAGACATATGTCAGAAGATGCTGACAATCACAGTTCAGGCAACACTTCAGCATTCATTGGTGCATCATCTGCATTTTCATAGCCTGCCTTAAAAACAAAATCCTGATGAATAGGAGGTGGAACAATTTGATTGGAGGCCAGAGGCAGATGCCCAACTCTGTTCATTGCACATTAAATTGTATGTGTGCTTGTTAATTGCCATCAAGTTGACTTTGACTTACGGCAACCCTATGAGTGGGAGACTTCTGAGTTACTCTGTTATCAGCAACCTCACTCCAGTTTTGTAGACTCAGGTTTCCTTGATTAAATCTACCCTCCCGTAATGTGGTCTTCCTATTTTCCTGTTGCCTTTTACTGTGCCAAGCATTGTCTTTTCTATTGAGTCATGTCTTCTTGTGATCTGTCCAAAGTGTGACAATCTCAGTTTAGTCATCTTGGCTTCTTGAAAAAGTTCAGGTTTGATTTGCTCTTGGGCCCATTCGTTTGTCTTTTTTTGTCAGTCCACAGTATCCATAGGACTCCTCCAGCACCACACATTTCAAATGAGTTGTCTTCCTGTCAGCTTTCTGTCCAGCTTTCACAACCATACATAGAAATGGGAAGTACAGTGGCATGGACATTTCTGACTTGAGTATTCAATTACATGTCTTTACACTTGAGGATCTTGTCTAGTTCTTTCATAATTGCCCTTCCGAGTCCTAGTCTTCTTCTGATTTCTTGACTCCAGACTCCATTCTGTGACTGAGCCAAGGTCTTTCAGTGTCTTTGTCATCAACTTTAAAATTAAGTAAATCATCTGTAATCATTTTTTTTAATGTTCAACTGTAACCTTGTCTTTGTACACATACCTAGTTTGAGCAAGCTTTTGCTTCCATAGGCAGCTGTGAAGGATAGAAAAAAGTCTTGTCTCTGCTGGCTTTTCATTGAAATGAAGACTCTTCCCTACTGACTCCATATTGTTTGAATTCATCAGCTGTGCCAAGGACTTGCCTGTTTCACTCCTGCTTATTCATTGAATCCCTTAGGCTCCAGTCTTTTACCTGAGTGCATTCAGACTTGCTTCTGAGAAGACATGTATAGCACTGCACTCTTAAATCTGTCAGACGTTCCCAACACTGACATCCCAACCCTCGAAACATTCCACTTGCTTAGCAGTTCCTTCATGTGCAAGGGAAGCCTACATAAGTTGTATAAACATCTACTAAGAGTGCACGGGCTACTCATAAATAAACTTGGTTGGAAGCACATTCCCGCTGATAGTCAACACAGATTAGAGTTTGTTCCACTGTATGCAAGAAAAATGTAGGGAGCAGAACAAGGGTCTCTATGTAACATTTGTCGACCTCACCAAAGCCTTTGACACTGTAAGTAGAAAAGGTCTGTGGCAGATCCTGGAAAAACTAGGATGTCCCCCCAAATTCCTTAAAATGATTATCTTGCTACACGAGGGCCAGCGTGGTCAAGTCAGATATGGCGATGCTCTTTCAGAGCCCTTTCTAATAACTAATGGAGTGAAGCAAGGTTGTGTTCTTGCACCAACTTTATTTACAATCTTCTTTAGCACGATGCTCCAAAGGGCTATGGCAGAGCTTGAAGAAGACGACGGCATCTATATACGTTACCGTACTGATGGTAGCTTGTTTAACTTAAGCCGTCTGAGGGCTCACACTAAGACTCTAAACTATCTAGTCTGTGAGCTGCTCTTCGCCGATGATGCTGCCCTTGTTGCCCACACAGAAGCAGCTCTGCAGCGCCTAACGTCCTGCTTTGCAACAGCTGCAGAGCTGTTTGGGCTAGAAGTCAACCTGAAGAAAACAGAAGTTCTTTACCAGCCTGCACCACAGGACGAACACCACCATCCCCACATTGCCGTCGGCAAATCAGTGCTCAAGTCCGTTCAGCAGTTCACCTACCTGGGAAGCATCATCTCCTCAGATGCCAAGATTGACAAAGAGATCGATCACAGATTAGCAAAGGCATATAGTGTATTTGGAAGACTTCACAAAAGAGTCTGGAGCAATAAACACCTGAGGCAAAGCACAAAAATCAGTGTGTATAGAGCCATCGTACTGTCTATCCTCCTTTATGGATCTGAAACATGGGTTACCTATCGCCACCACCTACGACTCCTCGAGCGCTTTCATCAGCGCTGTCTACGCACAATCCTAAATATACACTGGACTGACTATGTGACGAATGTTGCTGTCCTTGAACAAGCAGGGATCACCAGCATTGAGGCCATGATATTGAGAACACAGCTGCGCTGGGCAGGGCACGTTTCTAGGATGGAGGACCATCGCCTCCCAAAAATACTACTCTACGGTGAACTCGCCACGGGTCAGCGTAAGAGGGGCGCTCCAAAAAAGCGATACAAAGACTCCCTGAAACAACATCTCAGGCTTGGCCAAATTGATCACCAACAGTGGTCCGCCCTGGCCTCACATCGGGAGGCATGGAGACGCAATATCCACAATGCTGCAGCCTTATTTGAGAACTCACGACGAACAAGTCTTGAAGAGAAACGACAACGCAGAAAGAATCACAACCCAAAAACATCACCCAAGGAGACCTTCTGCTGCGCTTTTTGCAACCGGACTTGTTTATCTCGGATTGGCCTTTTTAGTCATCAGCGCGCTTGCAGAAGGCGCGGGATGAGTCCTTCCTGAATCTTCGTTTGCGAAGAAAAGCCAGAGATATATATATATATATATATATATGCCTTCCATGTAGGAATAAAACACTAAAAAGAACTCTGTAGCAGGAGGAAAGACTATTTCCCTGGAAACAACCATTCTGAGAGTGAAATGTTTTGCAGATGATAAACTTAATGTGGATCATCGTGGTGGGCAGCTACGACCCTCTAGCTGTTTTGGTCCTTCCCAGCATAACCAGAGTGAGGAGTTGGTGAAAGCTCCAGTTCAAAAATACCCCAGAGGGTTGCAGTTGCAAGGATTCTGTACAACTGAACCACCCATGAAATTTGTCATTGCTGCTTGCACAGGGAAGTAATGTCCTCTCTCAGGAAGCTGTTATACCAAATGAGATAAAGGACATCTATGCCATGTGTGTATACACACCTTCCACTTGCCTATTGACTTACGGCAACCCCATACATTTTTCATAAGGCTTTCTTAAACAAGGAGTACTCAGAGGTGATTTGGTCATAGGGGCTGGTGAAGGAGAGTTGGATCTCTTCAACACTCCACATTTATAGCATTATGATTCTATTTTAACTGCCATGGCACTAGCCTATAAAATCCTGGGATTTGTAGTTTAGTGAATCACTGGAAGTCTCTGGAAGAGAATTCTAAATATCCCAGGAAACAACAAATCCCAGGACTCTGTAAGATGGAGCCATGGCAGGTAAAGTAGTGTCAAAGTACGGTAACTGTTTCCACCCAGAGACCCATCTGTACAGCTTTAACTCAGACCAAGATGGTGTGAGTCAATAAATAATAATGCAGCAGCTGTGCCATTTCAATTTTCTACATGTTTTGCTCATGTAAAGTGCAGCTTTTAAATATTTAAGAGCAAATGTAGTCCAAGTTGGACATTTTCAGCCAAGTGTTTGTGCATTCTGGCTCACTTCACCAGAATCATCCAGTGGACTGGAGTCCATGAAAGTTTTATGCCATATGCAGGGTTAGTAGGAAGCTGCCTAAATGGGATCCTTGGTCTAATAGCTACTCAGCGTTCTGCCCACTGACTCTCAGTAGCTTTGTCAGTAGCACACGTTTTTCCAGCCCTGTTGGACGGTATCAAATTTGAACCCCAGGCCCTTCTGCATGGAAGACATGCCCTGCCACTGAGCTACAGGTTTTCTAGGTGCTGATGGGTGGGTGGGTTCTAGTATCATGGGGGAAACAAATAGGGCTGCTGTCTATTTTATCCACGTCTACCAGGTCCCCCCCCCCCCATTGAGGAAATCCTATTGCTTTTGTCTAAATGACATCCATGCTCATTTTGGCTTCCCTTTTCTTAATCTCATTCCAGCTTTTTTGAGATTGGACATCCAAAATCATATGCAGTAGTCTGAATCCACAGATCCATAGTACCTGAGAATATGAACTGGCAAGTTCTCCATTCAGATTTAATTTCAGCCACATACTGAATACAATAGCCTTGGACAGGTAACATCTCTCTACTATCCGGCTCCATAAATAATAAGGGAATAACATCGACCTGTCATTAGGAGGCAGACTGGCTTAATTTGTAACACAGCAGGCTCCACAGATGCTGGTGGTGGTTGCTTTGATATATATACATTTGCTGCCTACTTGTGGCTGCAAAAAATTGGGAAGGAGTGAATAGTTGTCAGGCACCTGGCTGTTCATGCTAAACAGCTAGTGAGCATGTTCCTTTTTTTTGACTACTGCACCCATTTTCCAATTCTCATAGAATCATAGAGTTGGAAGAGACCACAAACCCCCTGTCCAGTCTAACCCCCATCACACAGGAATACGTGTCTGATGTGAAATAGCAATGCAGATGGGCAGCTATTTCAAGCTGGAAGAACAGGGTAACAGGGTCTTTGAGAAAATGCTCAGGGCAGGGACGTGTTTGCAAAAAAAAAAAAAAAAAGAGCTCCCAATCCTTTCTACCCACCCATCCCTTGTTCCTTCTGTTTCAGTAGACTAATTTGGGCTGAGCATGGGCAAGGTTTTCTGTATTGTACAAAACATCTGAGAATCTACTGGATGTCACCCAGGTGATCTTACCAGCAGATCCTGATTTGCTGGCTGGCATCCTATTGGTGCCATGCGCCCATGGAAGTTCCCTTACATAAGTGGGTGGACATTTTTGGCTGATAGCCAACAGCTATATTCAGTTGAAGCTTACCAAAGCAGTAGTGCTATTGCACATCATTGCATCATTGGTTTGGCATTTTTATCCTGCCTTTACTGAAAGGGGCTGAGGACAGTGTATGAAGTTCCCCCCACTTATCCGAGGGGCTGTAATAGCTCCATGCTAGTACATCTGCTCAGTAGGCAGAATAGGAGGACAAAGAGACCCTCAGATTAGGGAAGGACAACAGTGGCCGGTCTGGGGGCTAATTTTCTGCGCTCTGGGAGCCACAGAATGTGCAATGTTACAATTCTGTAATGGCATACTGTAGGTGGCACAGTGCAAGTGAGGTATAACTCCATGAATGTCAAGTTACAGTAAGTCTACTTGATGTAGGATCTCAGTCACCGTATGCAGAACCCCCACCTCCCAATCCCAGAAGAATTTGAAGAGTCTGAATGCAAATACATTTCTTAGGGCCAAGAGAATTGTTTGGAAATATGAGGGTTGTAGCACCAAGAGCAGAGAGAATTGGTAGAACATAGGTGTCATGCTAAATCAGACCAAAGGCCTGTCTAGTCCAATATTCTGTTCACAGAGGTGCCAACCAGTTGTCTTTGCGAAGTCCATCAGCAAGTTGTAACAGTTTCACTCTCTCTTGTTACCCAACAGATGATACGCAGAGCAATACTGTCTCTGAGATTGGAGGTACCATATAGCCATCCTGACTGGGAGTCATCCCCCTAACCCCCAGGAATTTACTTAAAGATCTTTTAAAGCCATCCAAGCTGGCAGTTATCACTGCATCCACATGCATTTAGCATGCATCGTATGAAGCAGCACATCCTATTTCGTGCCCTGAATCTCCCAGCATTAGCTCCAGGGGCTGAACCCTACTGGGTTCTACTATTATAAGAGAAAGGAAAGTCTCCCTCTCTACTTCCCCCTTCAGTTTGTTCATTACTATCATGGTCTCTTTGCCTTATTTCCAAGCTGAACAGCCCCAGACATTGTAAACACTCTACCTATGGGAGCTGCTCTGGTCACAGGAGCATTTTGCATACCTCCAACTCCCAATTTGGAAGAAACAGTTCTGATTAATCCTCTTGGCCTCCCACTTTTTCAGCTAATTTTAAAATGTCCCATTTTCTCTCTCCTCAACCCACTGCCCCCTTTCCCTCAGCTTTACTTCAACTGCTGCAAAATGAGTTCAGAGTGCACAAGCAGTTTAGACTCCATTAACTCAGCAGGAGTGAGAGGAGAGGGCAGGGTTTTGTCCTTCCTTGGAGGCTCAGGCAAAAGCACATTGCTGCAGCCTCCTAGCTTGTGTGTTCTTCCTCATTAACTTTTGCCATTGTGATCACACACTTATGCTGCTTGGGCACACGTCTCATTTTTCATGTGTGAAATGTAGGGGGGGGTATGCATCTTGGTGGCCCTGTCCTAAGGCAAGGGCTCGGTTTCATTTTTTAGGCAATTTCTGTTGCTCCCAGAGATTTCAAAGGCTGGACATTAGTCCCCAAACCAGCCACCATTGTCCATCCCTAATTTGAGGGTCTCTTCATCCTGGTTCTGACCACTGAGCCCCTTTAAGTAAAGGCAGGATAAAAATGCCAAATCAATAAATGCCTGAGGTGCCAAAATGAACAGTTCTTGCAAGAAAGCCAGCACTCTTTCTACTCCTTTTACAACAAGCTTTAAATCAAAAGCCATTCCTGTTGTTAGCGCAGGGGATGTAACAATGATCTCTTTGGAGAGATTTTGGGAAGATGGCCTGCTGCCATCCAGCGTGTCCCGTGGGGAGTACAGGAAGAGACAGCTGTGCTGCTTTCAACTGCAAAATGTCCCCATGTTGGTCAGGTTTGTTGGCAAACACAAGGGGTGAATCTGGAAGTATACATGGCCAGTCAAGGTTTCTTGGAAAAGTTTTTTTTTTAATTGCATTTCTTTTACTGCTTTCTATCACCTTAAACAAACACCTCAGTGCAGGCCTGTGACTGTCACACTCTCATTTTCTTCCCCATCATCTTTACCTAATAAAGAAGACAGTGAGCTTCAGAAGTGAATGTGGACTGAGATCTTGCATCAGGAGATATATGTCTATCACATAGATTCCTCTCCTGATGCTACCTCCCCAAAATCCACCTTGTAAGCATTGCAGCACCCACCTCCCATATCAGTGGGGTTGTGTCCAGCTATTACTCTGTAGCTGCATATGCTGCAACAGGGATCCTAAGACAGCTCCAGGACTCATTGGGTGGTCCCTGAAGATGACATCCTTGCAGCGCACCCAGGTTCAGGAAAACAGCTGGATGCATCATTCATTGTTTTTTCCTCTTTCTGACAACATGGAAGTGACTGTGTTTTGGGGTGGGGACTTCACTGTTTACAAGGTGGGTGGGGGGCTTTTGGTTGTTCCAACTTCCATAACAACCAAAAAAGTGAGCTGCGATGGTCTAAATCTGACCTATGCCATTGTAACTGGCCAACAGGATGCCAGCTATGGTTCATTTTGCACTTTTTGGTAGTGTTGGAAAAGCTAGGTTCCCTTCAGAAGTGAAACACTATACCAAGGCCAGACAAGCTGGTGCTCATCAGCTGTTTGGTACTGCATCTCCCCTAATACCTCTCCACAGGTGATGTGGACTGCAGCTTATACAAGTCACAGCCTGAACTACATAGAAAACACTACACTGCTGACTTTTGTTTGAATGCAAGGATTCTCAGATTAAGAACAGATTTAACTAGCACAGAAGCCATGGAATAAAGAACAAACAAGCCAACCTTTGAAAAACTCTTGTTAAAAGGTTTATTGCAGTCATACAATAGTTTTTTCCCCTTAAAAAACCCACCAACATCTCTGTGTTTTTTTAGAACCCTACTGGTTTGAAAGTGGCTCCACACGGCCAAGAGAGGAAAAGATCTGGGGCCTCAACTTTTGGTGAGACTCATTTTTAGAGGGCAAGACCATCATTGCACACACACCACTTTGGGCATTTAGGGTCAAGATTCTCAGCAGGTGCTCACTTTTTCCCTTTGTGGCTTCAAAGTGAGGGTCATCACACGCAACACAGTTACAGCATTATGATTCCATATTAACTGCCCTGGCTGCATTTTATGAAATCCTGGAATTTGCACTTTAGGCAGTGGTACCGTACAACCCCCATATATGCAGGACCAGTACCTGTGGATTCACTCGAGTCTGAAAAAATATGGTCTCTAGGCATTTCCTAGGTCCTCCAGCATGATTCCATGGCATGCTTCTGCTAGAAGTTGCTCAGAGTCCTGCTGGAGGACCTAGAGATTCCTATAGAAGTGTTCTCTCTAGGAATCTCAAGGTCCTCCAGCACAACTCTATGGTATGCTTGATCATTTTAATAGGGTTCGCTATTATCCTGGTTTCTAGTATCCACGCCAAGTCCAGAAATGTACCCCCCATGAATACAGGGGTCATACTGTACTTAGAATTCTCAGCCAGAGAACTCTCTAGTGTCTCACTGCACTACAAGCCAAGGATTCCATAGGATGCAGCCATGGTGGTTCAAGTGGAATCATAGTGCTGGAATTATGCAGCATGAAGGGGTCCTGAAAAATCTCACAAAATTCCTAACAGGTTATCTTCAGCAATGAAAGAGATCAACATTTCTCAAATGCACTCAAGTTTTGGAAACAAGACTCCCAGCCTCTTCAGATAGCTCTCTCTCTCTCTCTCAGTAAAAACATTTAAAATGTAAGCCAAATAAAAAGTCCTTAGAAAAGGTGTTTCTGCAAAAGATGCAAAACCGACCTTATGACAATCCTCTGGAGAAATCTCAGCATTATGGATCGATCCTGCATGCCCACAGAAGAGCAGCCTCACTTGAAGAGGAGGAAACCATGGAAAGGCAGAGAGCGTGGATGGCTTACCAGAACTTAAATTCTGCCACAGTTAACCAGGGATCAATTGGGAAGTGGCTTCCTCGTGCTTACCTTAGGAGGGTTTACTTGGTATCCTCAAACCATAAATAAGCATCTAAGTCGCAAGAGTGGGAAGAAAAGGGGAACACAGATAAATATTTACACAGATGAGGGTGCTGGGCTAGTCCTCCAGCAGCCCTTAGCCATAACACATAGGGGCCAGAGCTTGGAAAAGTTCCTTTTTTTTTTGGAGGACAGCACTCAGAAACCTGAGCTGAGCTGGCTGGGGGATTCTGAATGCTGTCCTCCAAAAAAAAGGAACTTTCCCAAACTGTGAAGGCAGCCCCAGCTCATTTGCAATTAATAAAGTGCCTATTTTTAAAGAACCTTTCTTGCACAACATTCTTCAACACAGGAGAGACCTGCAGGGCAACTCCAAGTTGTCAAAGATCCGTGGGGACAAATCCCTCATTACACCCAGTCTCCTTCATCTTGTGACTGCCTTGACAGGAGCCTGAAGTGATGAGAGCTGGATGACGCCACTGCCATCTTTCTTGGGACAAGAAAAATTGCACTAGATCAAGTGGTTTAAAAAAAATAAAAATAAAAATCAGGAGACAGAACTAGCCGTGTCTTTGGTTTTAGTCACAGGATGAAGCCTTCCCTTTACTTGCTTCCATCTGCTAGGGCAAACCTGTCAAACGCAGTTACTTATGGGATCCTCATGTAACTCCTCCACCCCAATAACTATTCCAGGTACAATCTTATCACAGGAGGGAGTAATATGAGAGCACATCAGAAGGGGCTTCCATCCTGAATGCACCTCATGGGGTTCTACAGCACCTTCCAATAAGGGTGGAACATGGCCCTGAGAAACATCTCCATGGTAAAAGCTTTTCAGCTAAAGCGAGCTTTTGCAAGGATGGGGGGGGGATGGGGGAGATTTTTTGTGGACTACAACTCATAGGCTGGCATCCTGTTAGTGGCGTACATGTGTACTAAGCCTGCACTACACCTGCAGGGTGAATTGTGCATCATGGTACAACAGAGATATTCTGCTGGCAGTTTCAAAATGGGCTTGCGCATTGTAGCTGCACTTTGCGCAACAGCACCCAGTCACTGATGTGTGTTGCACAATGTTGCTACTCCGCATGGGGATTGTGTAGTGTTGGCGTAGTGTACTTTTGCATGTAGATACTGGGTCACAACCATGGAAAGCTGGCTGGGATGTTCTGTGAATTGTAGCCCAATCTCTCTTTCCCCGCCCCCTTTTTGGGCATATGTAAACCTTCCCCAGAAGTGATTCTCCATGCAACCACACTACATGCCCTGTTGGACATCTGGACAGAATAGCAGCCAAGAGGAGTGGGCAAGGGGGAAGGAACCTTTCAGACTGGTATTGGTAGGTGGGCAGCTAAGGTATGAGGCCCCCAGGGGGAAAGAGAAGGCTGCATCCCACAGGAATGAGAATACACACAATGCCTCTCCTTGCCGTTCCATGATACAGAGCAGTTGCTGCATTGTGTCACTGGATAATGAGATTTTTTTTCTTCACACGTGAAGTCTTGACACCTGTGACAAACAGGCCTGGAACCTTTTCGTTGGGAAAACGATGAGAAGCTGGCTGCTGTATGCACAGGCCTTGATGTGCACACCACATATCAGGTGGGGAAGGGGCAGCATGCTCTAAGCTCCATCCCACAACCAACTCCCTACCCATGAAATGTTTGGGTCTAAAATGCAAGCCAAAGCTTGGACAGGACTAGAAGAGGGGACACTGTAAAAGGCAAAGTAATCCACAGTGGCAAGCCCAGCTACTTAGAAAAAAGGGCCTGAAGTCCCAGGTATGCCGTGCTATGTCTGAGAAATAGCCAGACTACCTGGACAGAAGAGAAGGAAGAGGGTTCCTTGGCATTCTTGACTGAGTGAGAAGGCAGGGTAACGAGGAGTGCTGGCTTCCCATAAACACACAGGAGCGGGAACACACATGACCAAAAGAGCGGAGGCTCCTCCTCACATGAGAGTTTTTGTGAAACGACCACCCCTGATGACTGCAGTAGGATCACTCACTCTTGGCAATATGGCCCAGCTGCTCTTTGGTGTCTGGTGGGTCTACGAATTGGGGGTAGTTCCACAAGAGAAACATTCAGACAAATCTCCTACTGGATGAACACAGCACACACACAAAAAGGCATATCCTACCAACAATCTTCTTTAAAAAAAATCTATTGGTTCTGAAGAACCATGATGATTTGCTGTATTAAAATTATGGCAACAGAGATAAGAAACCATTTAAAAATGCATAATTTGTATAACTTTCCAGAAGGGTCTTGAAATGTGCATTTGTGCTGTAAAATTTCTCCTGTCCACTGAGACACACATACACACTTAAAAAGAAAAAGAAAAAAAGAAGAAGCCCAAGAACCCTGTTGGAATCTGATCACAGAGGATGGATGGGCTTAATGGCTTGGCCTGACTGTTAAATCGACTTCCTTACTGGTTCTCTTTCTACCTTTATGCTTCAAAACTGATTGCCAGGTCACACGCCCCAAAGTCTGCTTCCCTTTTTTTGGAGGGGGGGGGGAATACAAAGAAATAACGCAAGAATTCACCAACAGAATTCGTTTCCTCCTTTCCTTGGCAAAACAGACAGGACTCAGATGACCCAAGTTCCATTTCTGATGTCTGAAACGTAGGTCAGGAGGACTTCAGAAAACGTTACCACTCTAGTCAAGCTTGGGAATTTTGGAGAACACAGTTAGCAGTCTGACCCTTGTGTTGTTCGAGGCACTACTTAACTGAATAGGAAAGGTCTACTATAGTGATGGTGGGCCACGGGGAGGGTTTGCCCTCTCCTCCACAGAGGTCCAATAGTTTCTTAGCGGTGTCCAGTGTATGCTTTGAACCAGGAGGTAACAGAGGCTGCTGCGGATGAGATCATACCCCCAGCACTGCTGCTGGCAGCAATTGGCTGCGAGGCCTGCGTGCTCTGACTCTGCAGCATCTCCGTCGTCTGGGAGGGGATGTCGCAGAACCGCGGGCTGGGAAGATTCTCCCAGTCTGTTCCCAGGTCTGTCTCTTCATCACTGATGTGCTCATCACCACTCTCGTCTGTTTCGCCAGCACCACTGGGATCTACAAACTCCATCGAGTCTTCCAGATTGGCACTGACCTCAAACGGACCAGACCTGTGGGCATTTTAAAAACTTCTTTAAAAGGATGTTTTCGTTCACTCAGACCCTTTGGGGCCAAAATAAGAAGAGCCCTGAAAGCCTGTGAGGCTGTGATTAGAGCTGCAAAAGCCAAACTAAAGGACCAGAGCTTGTTAAAAAGGGAGGCTGATGACTTGGTGGAGCAGTTTACTCAATTATCAGAAAGTATTGTTATGGAACAAAACACAGATAAGGAAGGAACAGTTTCTGAAAGGACTGGCAGTTACAAAGTCTTATAGGGAAAGGGCCAAACCAATAAGCAACCCTGACATCTCAGCAAGGCTGCAACAAATGGAGAATGCAGCGGTGCTCAGAAAGGATATACATTATAGTTCTAGACAGAGAAAATTTCTATCCCTCATTGGGGTGTAGAAGAGCCAAAAATATTCATGCTGTTGGCTGAAGTCAGATATCTTTGTGTTGGCTTCTGCTGCACTAAGCAA
Organism: Gambelia wislizenii; assembly: GCA_030847615.1. Taxonomy (NCBI): domain Eukaryota; kingdom Metazoa; phylum Chordata; class Lepidosauria; order Squamata; family Crotaphytidae; genus Gambelia; species Gambelia wislizenii. Next base: position 491,930,977 of record JAUMIR010000001.1, on the reverse strand, counting down.
AGAGGCAAACACCTAAAAAAAAAAACCCTGAAAAAATCTGGTGGAAATATGTCTCCCTCTATTTTTTCCACTAGAGAAATCAGGAGCCTTGGGGAAAGTATTCAAAGCATCCAATTACATATTTTCTCTTTAGGAATAGAATGAAAATTTTTTTAAGGCAAGGTTTTGTTAACTCCAAATGCCACAAATTGTATAAAACGAAGATCTGTGTATGAAGACAGACTAAATAACGATTTTTGGATATATACCAAATAGTACAGTTTTATGTGCTAAGTTATAAATGAAACATTTTATATTGTAAAAGCAATTTTAAAAGGTTTAAGTTTGATATTTAAGTATTGCACGTATTTCAATTTCTCAAAATTTCTACTCCACACTTCCACTCCAAGAAAATGAAGGGGGAAATCCTGTCTCCCCATGGCTTCAAAATTTCAAAAATTAGACATTTCTGAGTTTGTAGTCAGAGCAAACCCTACTGAGCGACTTGGGACTATTCACCAGTAGTTCTTAACCTTGTCTTTACCAGGGACCCCCTTTAAATATCTTTTGTTGCTGCGGACTTATCTCAAGGTTTAAAACAACAACAACAACACAATCACACCATCCATTAAACTTTCCCTCAGAGGCACTGGAGGATGAGGGAAGACTTTTCTCCTGCTTCTTCCTGTAAGTTTGTGGCTGGAGCAGATTGAATGGCAATGTGCAGTCTCCTGTAACGTGGCTGCTCCGCTGCAGGGAGGAGGTGGGCTGTGCAACCTTAAGCCTTCGTGGACCCCCTGTGAGGACATCAGAGCCCCCTGGGGGGTCTGTGGACCACAGGTTAAGAAGCACTGGACTACTGGACAGATCCAGCATAAGGCAGTTTAGCTTGACTTGGCTTTTAGTGTGGACTCACCAAGGATGACTTGGAGGAGAAAAGGAAGGTAGGAGGGGAAAAAAGAAGAGAAAAGCAGTGCCAGGAAAAGGGATGCAGAGGACAGGGACAGGAGCATGCAGAAGGCAAAAGGCAGAGTGCAGAACGCAGGGATCTCAAAAGGGCCAAGCCTGCCTCTTACCTTCCCAAGTGTTCTGTCTCAGGGCTGACGAGGTACATCAGGTTCCTGAGTGTATGCAGGGGGTGCAGGAAGTCTAAGTTTACATGCTAAAAAAAAGGAAGAGAGAGAAAAAAAGAAGCCAAAATATCAACCAAGCAAGACTCGTAAAGATCAGGCAAGACAAATATGAACATGTCCACAAAGGGAATGACCAGAATATTGTCCCTTACCTGAGAAAAGCAAAGGTAAAGGATATTGGCATTCAGCTTCTTCACTGCCCATGTAAACTTCTTCCTGCTGAGATTTTCCCCACAGAATTCACTGCAAAACATGTAAAATCACACGTGTGTGTGTGTGTGTGTGTGTGTGTAGCAGAAAGAGCAGGATTCAAAGCCTGTCCCCTTTCATACTGCTTTGTTCTGGTACTGCTAGCAAATAACACTGGGCACAATGGTTGCTTTTTGCTGAACCCAGTGCAAGAAAAGAGAGCCAATAGGTGTAGTGGCTTGAGCACTGGGCTACAGCTCTGGAGACCAGGGTTCAAATCCCCACTTAGCCATGGAAACCCACTGGTGACCTTGGGCAAGTCACACTCTCTCAGCCTCATCACCCTCAGCCAGGCTGACTAGGGCTGATGGAAGTTCCAGCCAGGCAACATCTGAAGGTCAACCCTTTGCCCTGTCCTGATTTCAATGGTTTAGAACAGCCTTCCCCAAGGTGGTGCTTTCCACATGTGTCAATGGCAAGTCCCACCATGCTGCTCAGCACAAGCAGTTGAGTTCCTCTGAGAAGACTTACCTGTTATACAACTTCTTGGGAAGGTTCACGTCAAGTATGTGTGACAAAATGTTGGCCAGCTGAGTTGCATAGCACAGAGCAGCACTGATGGTGTAGGCAGGGTTGTTATGCTCCATGTCTAGAACAGATAAGAGGGAAGTATCAGCAGCCTGTAAGAGGACGTGCCAGAAAGAGCTGCTGCTCAGCTCTCTCCACAATGCCATATGGCAAGGCGGCCACTCGGCCCCACAGTTCTGGCTCATGAAGCCCTCCACCAATCCACCAAAACCCCTCCAACCCCCAATTAAAAAAGAGATGGGGCAATGCCTCCCCGTCCCTCAAACTATGCAGAAAGACCCCCCCAAACATGTAAAAAGATGAGAAATTGTCTCCATCCCATCCCCACAAGCACCCAAGAAAACTACTACTCCCAGTTACCTCCATTTTCCTCTGCAGTCTTTCTCAAAATGACAACAAGAAGGGATATGATATCACTTCTTGTTGCGATTTTGAGAAGGACTTCAAAGGAAAAGGAAAGTATTTGGACTTGCTGGGGGGGGGGCAGGGAGTGTAGCTTGTGGAGGTTCTGGGATGGGAAATTAACCCCTGCTCTCCTACTGTTGCCTGCCCCCGCCATACTATGATCTCCTCAGCCTCCACTATCAGAAGACCTTCAAGCATTTTTATTCCTGATCTGCCCAGCAAAAATACTCTGATCTGTGAAGCAGCAACTTCAAGAGGAAAGCTGGTGTCCCCTTCTCTACATATGGTAGGACTGAAACCCAAATATCTTATGCTCTTATATCACCCCCCCCCCCACACACACACACAATTCTGTCAGGGAACTATGTCCTGCCCTATCAAAAAAAGTTACCTCTTTTAAAAAATATTATTTTATTATTAATTATTTTATTTATTTATATCCCTCCTTTCCTTCAGTCCTGGGATTCAACACGACTTACAAACGTTTAAAACATACACAACTAAAAGTTAATGACATGTGAAAGTTAAAACATAATTAAGTTTTCAAAACAATTCAAAGCAATTAAAAGCCTGCCTGTTAAAAGAGGAAAAAACAACAACCACTAATACACAAAACACAGCACCATTATTAAAGGCCCTTTCCCCATAAGCAGTCATTCCTTACAGGCCTGCTGAAACCAAAAAGTCTTCACCTATGGAAGGATAGCAAAAAGAGCACCAATTTAATCTCTCTAAGAAGGAAATTTCAAAACCTGGGAGCAGCCACCAAGAAGGCCCTTTGGTATGTTCGCAACAGATGTACCTGTGGGGTGGGGGAGACACCTTCCCACAACCCACCAATAGGCATGTATATATAGATATGCTCCCTCTACTCACCAGTATATATGTACATAAATTATTCAAACTGAGTAATTTGCACAACTCCTCTGCCTAAGAGACAAGTACCACTAGGGAGGTCCTGGAGTTACAGGCAGCACAGAAAGCATCTCCAGCTGACAGAAGTGTAAGCTACCAACCTTTCCAACTTCTGAGATTTCTGCAGGCAACACTGTGCTCTTGCAAGCATATTCTTGCAGCAATGAGGTCTAGAAACATTGTGGTTTTTTTAATAGGAGGAAGAGCCAAGATTCTCAGGTAGTCAAATTCTGTAGTTAGTAACATGCCGCACAGTTCCTTTGTACTCACAGAGCTCTGCCAACAGCACCACCATGCTCTCTCCACCTTCCCTGCACTGTGGCATGCTAGAATTTTGCATCTGTCTGCACAAGATATTGAGAGCACAGAACTCGGGACAGGCTGGCACCCAAAGCATCCTTACCAGGCATTAAACAATCAACACTGCACCCGGCCAGCCCTTTACCCACCCGGTCCTTGAGTGGTTTTTTTCTCTTCCACCCAGTTGTAATAAGCTGAGTAATCTCCGTTGCTGGGAAGAGTTATCCAAGGCCCCGTGATGCTGATGCTGGTGTCTCCATTGTGATCATCACACACCCATCGCCCAGACAGGTAAGTGGTCCTCCTGGCTTCCGCCAGCTTGCTCACAGTGCTAGAGGTCATGGCGCTGTCACTCTCGGAGGACACATCTGCAGGGTCCCTGGAAGAAAGGCACCAGACTGACACCAAAGGGTCTCCTAAATCCAGGCGCAAGCCAGACCGAGTCCCACTGTGACAGAAGGACTAGCAGGAATGTGACACTGGGGGCTTCCTAGACTATGAATGGTTAGAAATGCTACTAGTTGCCTGAGTGTAAACAAGACTCTGGCCCTATGCATGCAGCTCCCTCATCCATTCCAGCTGTCTTACCAGCCTGCCCCCTCCTGTGCCTCCATGCCTAATGGGTCTCCCCCTGGTCTGCCACTTCCCCAGGGTCCAAAACTCATCACAGCCCCACTTCACACAGAATTTGGGTTCAGACTCTGGCTCTGGCTAGAGCTTGGAAGACTTCTTTTTTGGGACAGGAACTCCTAGCACCCCTAAGCCAGCCATACTGGGAGTTGCATTCCCTGAAAGTAACCTTTCCAAACTCTGCTCTGGACTAACCCTGGTGTGGATCTGCATGTGCTCTCCTTGCAGTTCTGGTCCCAAGCCTTTCAGGATTCACACTTACACCCACAACTGGCTCCCTGCCCATGGTGAGGAGTCTGCTAAACTGTACAGCCAATAAAGTATGGTGGCCAGAACAGAGGAGGGGAGCTTGTGGGATTCCAGATGCTGTCAGTCTCCAATTCCTGCAGGCCTCGACAATGGCAAGGGATGATGGGAATAGCAGTTCATCATCATCTGGATGGCCACTAGCTCCCCACCCATGGGTTAGCATGTCAGAGTAGAATTGGGGAGGGGGATGAAAGTCCAAATCTCCACTCAACTACAAAGCTTGCCTGATGACCTGGTGTTCGTTATGAACTCCTTCTGTCCCTCAAAGGATTGTTGTGCACATTGATGCCTGCGGCTCCTTGAAGCGAAGGCACGATAAAAAAATAATAATGTGAAAAATATATTTAAAACTAAACAAAATGAAGATCTGTGCTCAAAGGGATTTGTTGCTACATAAAGACGGTTTGGATTTGGCTGTAATACACATAGGGAAAAGGGGCTAGAACAGTGCTAGATTCTCACTGCTTTCCAGTATCACCAGCTTTCCTGTTCCCAACTCTGCAACAAATAAAGATACACAAGAAACCCTTTCTGTCTTGCAGATATAGAAAACCAAACATCTCCCGAGGATGCTGCTGACCGCAGGCCTATGCAGCTGCTTCCTCCCTACCTCATGCCAATCTTCACCTCCTCAATAGGGAAGATGACTGAGGTCAGTTCTAGGACGTGTGACCGCCGGAGGCTGGCCAGATGCTCGTGCTGGTTTCTCAAGTCGCAGCTCCTCTTCTCTACCAGCTCTCCCAGTTTGCGGTTGTGCCTCTGGATCTTCTCCTTCTTCTCCTGGTGTCGCTGAGCCCGGCGGTAAAGCTTCTGGTTCTCATCCTTAATTCTAAGGAGCCACTCGGAATCTAGGGCAGCAATGATTTTATTTTTGGTGGGTTTTTTTCCTATTTGATTTATATCCTGCCATTCTCCGAAAATGCGGCCTAAAGCGATGGGCCAATGATGGCAGTTGAATCTCTGAAGCAGAGGTTCCCCACTCCAAAAGGAGATTTGCTCACTCACTCAAAAGCAGTTATTATTTGTGATCAGAAGGATTCCCCGCCCCTCACCCCACACCGCGGGCATGAATTTATTTTTTAAATTATTGTTTTTATTATTAGTTTCCCATCCTAAAAACAATCTCAATACAATCTAACAACAGGAACTAAGACATATCTAATACAAATAATACAAAAAGGAACATATTTTACAAACAACAACAAAATGAAACATAAACATAAAACTTGGGACAGAGCAGTGTTGAATTTATTCTGCTTTCCATGTGAACCAGAATTATACTTGCTCAATATGCTCCATAATATCGAGCAGTCAGTTCAGAAAAAATATGCAAAAAGACTTCTTTATGTGATAACAGCAGCGAGAATGGTCTTTGCAAAAAACTGGAAAAACCAAAAAATTCCAGCAGTTCAAGACTGAGCTATGAAATTATATGACATGCAAGAATTGGATAAGCTAAGAATAATATTAGATGAAAGGAAAACATTAAAGGATAATGAAGACTGGCAAACTATAGCTCCCCTATGGGAAAATATATGGGGAGAGGTGGCAACTAGATTTATGTGATTTACAATTAAGAGATTAACAAAGAAAACAAAGATTAAGTAGAGAAAAAACAGGGGTAGTTAATAAGGAAATTAAGAGGGGAACGAGAATGGTGGATGAATCAACACCTAGTAGAAGGAAAAAAGGAAGTTATTAATTATTTTTTATTATTATTTGTCAATTGAAATTAGATTTAGAATCATAAGTTTTATGTTTATGTTTCATTTTGTTGTTGTTTGTAAAATATGTTCCTTTTTGTATTATTTGTATTAGATATGTCTTAGTTCCTGTTGTTAGATTGTATTGAGATTGTTTTTAGGATGGGAAACTAATAATAAAAACAATAATTTAAAAAATGAGTTTATTCTGCTTTGAAAGTCTGTACACAGCAGGAGGGTTCTGGGATTACCCATGAGGGTGCCCCCTCAATTTGTACTAGGTGCCAAGCAGGGCTGGTTAACTTCATGTGCAGAGAGTCCATCCTGGAATGTGGCCAATGCCATCTCAGTGCCAAGATTGGTAACTGAAGACAACCTGTCCTGAAAGCCTCTTGCCCATCATTACTGAAGTACTGAACTTATATCTCATCTTTTTCTACCAAAAAATAATGGCACTCAAACTGGCTGATCCAGATTCATACTCATTTTATCGAAGAAGCCCCGGTAAGCTTCAGAGGAATGCTGAGATGACACAGCATTACTCTGGAAATGCACTAAGATGGGCTGGGGTATGGGAACAGGGGAACCCCAGCTAAAATCGGCTGAGTCTTTCACTGTACAATCATTACTTACTTCTTGACATCTCTTCGTTTTCTTTGCAGATGGTTTGCTTCAGCTGCTCAATTCTCATCTTGCAAGACATTATTTGCCATCTCTGAAAACAATGAAGCGAAGTAGCAGAAACTGCCCCAACCCACCATCTTAGCATTCTTAACATCAAAGAGTTCTTCCTGCTGCAAGGCCCAAAGTAGGAGGCACAGCAATGGGCCCTTTCTGTGTTGGCTGTGTCTTGAAACACATTTGGCTGGAAGCAGCAACAACAGCCTAAAGGTTTACGAAGCCACAGAAAAGGGAACATCAGGCCAATACCCCTGATTTATCTCAGGGTTGCCGTAGTGCCATAGTTAAGGGAACAGTCTGCATTTTGGCTTTGTACATGAGGATCTTCGTTCTGAAATTAAGCCATAAAAAACATTGATCCATTTCCTCTATCAAACTGTGGCCCCTGGACTCCACTTTTGTGACCCCTAAGCCCCTCACCAGCCCCTTAACCCCCACTTTTAAAAACTGGCACTATCTTCAGGCAATTTGGGGTCAAAACTGCACAAAAGCCCCCTCCCCAATGTATACAAACACACAAAACACCTCCACCAACCCAGAACCCATGGCCTGTTGGAAGAAACTGCAGCTTCTGCAATTGTTCTTGCTGCTCTCTTGTCCACTATGGATGAAATGGCTTAGGCAGAGAGGGATTAGGATCTTTTATCTTCCTTCCCTGCTTGCTTTTCCTTCATTTGCCAGCCACCTCTCCCAAAAGCGTTATGGGCAGATAACATTGTCTGGTTCAGTCCGGGTTAATCAAGTGACACACATATACCTCCCCTGATGTAAAAGAAAAAGAATTGGCCCAGACATAATCCCTCTTCCCTCTTCCTGTCTGCTCTTTGATGATGGAGAACATGTCACAACATGGCTCCCTTGTCATTCTTTTCTCTTTTAGGTTAGCTTAGAAAGGATCAGGCTATTGCTATCCAAGGATGCATTTCCTTAATAAATGTTCCTCTGGTTGAGGATTTTAAACTTTTTTCTGCCTGCAATTTGATTCTTTCAAACACACCATCCTAAGATGGGCACCTCCACTGTGAATGGAGTAAAGGCTCTAACAAGCCTTTGATTCCAACAATCATCGTCGTCATCATCATCATCATCATCTCTCACAATCCTTCTCCTTTAACATGCCTTACCCCCAAATAGCTGTTCTCATTGGAATCCCTTTTAAAAATGGGACAAGTGAGGTGACATCAAATGAAAAATGGAGGGATTTTGGTGCTGGGGGCGGGTTTTTCCGCACCCCATGGGGGGAATTGGACCTGATCATCACATAGCTGCCCACTCCATACCTAAATCATATAACTTGATTATTGGACAGCCATTTGGAGTCAGCCTCAGAAACAGAACAAGTGGGCAGGCTGCATTGATTATTTTAAACCACTGGAAAACTAGAACTGTAGCCAAAGGGTTTATAACTGCAGCCAGAGTTTTGGGACATTTTGGCACTGCAGAAAAATACCACCCTCCAGATTGCTTTTCAGGTAGTGTAGCTGAGCACACAGCTCACCCAGAAAAAACAAAATCTGAACACCCTTGTTAGGTATCTGCACTTTCAATCACTAGCACCATGGGGCAACCCCATACTCCTTTGCAAATATGTGCACAGAAGAGCCCCACAGGCAGAGCCAGAGGGAACTAAGCATGAATTGGAAGGCTTACACAGGACTTACCAGCTGGTCAGTTATCCATTTCCCCTCTATAGCTTTTAACAACCTACAAGAAGTGCGGAAGGGAAGAGAATATTAGCTGAGAAGCAGAATCACACTTCTAGCAAACATCAGGGGTCAGAAAGATGATCTAATATTGAATTGGCACTTACTGGGACTGGAATTCATGCTGCTTGTTTTTAAGGTGCTTTAATCTCTCCCTCTTTTCAGAAAACCTGGAAACAAGGAATAGATGGGAGTTGTGAATATAAGGTCTTCTAACCCACGAGAATCTAGTGACTAAGAGAGACCCTGTTGACAGGCTCACAATTTTAACTTTTAATCTCTGCATATCACTTTTGAGAATTGTAGGTGTTAAAACAAGGAGAAAAATATCCACTACCGATAGCAGCAGCAAGGTGAATGGCATTATGCCAAAGCAAGGCTGGAAAACCACAGAGGTCAGAGAACTCAACCTGTGCCACTTACCACCACCAACACGGCCAGGCAAAATTGTTTTCTCAAAAACCCGAGGTGACCAAAAAAGTCAATTTGTTTTCCCAAAGTGTTATTTTGGGTCTTACAAAGCTGCACTGGGGCTGGTGGAGGGAGGTGGAGGACAGCATTTGAATGTAAAACAGCACCCAGGCACCCCAGACTCTGGAGATCCCATTCTCCATCCCCCCCGCCAAAAAAACCCATTCCTTAAAGAAGCATGGGGGTCCAAGAGGGGTCATGGGGCTACACAGCTTTTGTGGAGAGCACATGGTCCATGCAATTTCCACCCCCAGACCCATATTATCTATCATTTGGCTTAATCTAGAGCAGAAATGGCTGAAAGAGTTACTGGCCATCACAGTCCACAGGCCAATTTCAGAGGAACCATTTTGAGGTTGGCTGTGGCTGGATTCACTTCTTATGTTCTTAAGAGGAGCACAAGTCCACGATACTGAACCCAGCTCAATGATGTTTTAAAACCTGCTTTCATAGAATTGTAGAGTTGGAAGAGACCACGAGGGCCATCCAGTCCAACCCCCCACCACGCAGGAAATCACGATCAAAGCATCCCCGACAGATGGCCATCCAGCCTCTGTTTAAAGACCTCCAAGGAAGGAGACCCCACCACGCTCCGAGGGAGTGTGTTCCACTGCCGAACAGCTCTTACTGTCAAAAAGTTCCTCCTAATGTTGAGGTGGAATCTCTGTTCCTGGAGCTTGCATCCATTGCTCCGTGTTCCAGTCTCTGGAGCAGCAGAAAACAAACCTGTTCCATCCTCAATGTGACACCCCTTCAAATACTTAAACAGGGCTATCATATTGCCTTTTAACAGTCTTTTTTCCAGGCTAAACATGCCCAGCTCCCTAAGTCTCTCCTCATAAGGCATCGTTTCCAGACCTTTCACCATTTTAGTCACCTTCTCTGGACACGCTCCAATTTGTCAATATCCTTTTTGAATTGTGGTGCCCAGAACTGGACACAGCTTTGTTGGATGTTTTTTAAACAGAGGTTGGATGTCCACCTCATGGGGTACTACAGCAGTAGATTCCTGCACTGGCAGGGAGTTGGTAGTAGATGATCCATGGGAAAAATCTCTTTCAACTTTATCTCTCTCTCTCTCACTTTTCTTCGCAAACGAAGATTCAGGAAGGACTCATTCTGCGTTTTCTGCAAGCGCGCTGATGACTAAAAAGGCCAATCCGAGATAGACAAGTCCAGTTGCAGAAAGCAACTTTATAATTCTTTGATTAATAGCTTTAAGAGATCCTAAAGATGCATTCTTGCTTTAGACTGTTTATTATGTTCATCAATAAACCATAGGAACTCGAGAGGTAAAAACAACAGTGCAAAAGATTGAAATTTGACCTAAAGCAGCCATGGGTTTTGTAAAAAGCCATCTATATTTAATGGTGTTGCAAGCCCCAGCAACAAAACAGCAGACTGAAAGGTGCAGAGACAATATTATATTTAAATGGCAATTTATTTTCTCCCTCCCTGCCCCCATCACTCTCCTTGGTTTTTCTTTAAAACATTTACATTTAAATTTATTATGAAATGTTATGTCACCATCAAGAGAAATTCTTGTTGTATGTTCTGGCAGCATTTTCAAGTTGATTCATTTGCAATTGTAAAATATTAATGGTGGGGGAGTCCAGTCATTAACAATAAAACAAAACTGCTTTTTAGTATTTATTTAATTTTAATATTAGCAATATGATTGCAAGTACCTGTTTACACAAATGCACACCCAATAGGTTTTTAGTGTGTGCAAAACAGGAAAAAAAATATTTTTAATCCAGGAACAAGTTACGCCTCAGCTGTCAAACATTTAGGAAACCACAGAAGGCTACACCAGAGGTGGCTGCAAAGTGTTCATCTACTACTCATCATTGCTACACCCATGTAAACTCTATGATTACAAGATGCATGCAAATATTAAAAGTGCTCCTTTGGCAAAGTCTTTTAAACTGAAGGCAATCTTCTAGACCTGTTGGATGATTACACCTCATAATTGAACACATAGACTACCCATTTTGGCAGTTCTTCTGTCCCCAAAGCAGAAATATACAGAGCTAAAAGGACTGACTGAAAAAATGTAGTGTGACAGATATTGTACCTGGCCCACACAAATGCCCAACACAGCTGTCAGAACCTGTACAAAAGCCATGATAACAGAGTTTCTGTTTACCATAGGTGACACCTGGCTGACATTTCTTGTTTTTCAGCAGACCAGTTAACTGACTGGGGAAAAAAGTAACAGGTTCACACTGTCTATTTTGTAGGATTTGTTAAAAAAAATTTTTACATGGGAGAAAACCATAGTGTAATGCTTAGAATGCCATAGAGTGTAATGCCATAGAGTGTAATGCTTTGTGAATCCAATCTATGGATGCTTATTCAGAGGTATGCCCCTTTATGTTTAACAGGGCTTGCTGTTATGTGCCCTCAAGTCAACGCCAACTTATGGTGCCCTTTCCTTGGGTTTCCTTGGCAAGATTTCTTCAGAGGAGGTTTGCTACCACTGCTTTCTTCTGAGGCTGAGAGAGTGTAACTTGCCCAAGGTCACCCAATGGGTTTCTACAGCTGAAGAGGGATCTGAACCCTGGTTTCCTGGAGTCCAAAGCCAACACTCAAAACCACCACACCGGCTTTCTGTCTTAGGGTTTTCTTGCAAGACTCATTCAGAGATAATTTGCTACTAAGTTCCTCTGAAGCTGAGAGAGCATGACTTGCCAAAGGCCACCCAGTGGGTTTCTATGGCTGAGTGGGGATTCGAACCCTGGTCATTCAAACCACTAAACCAAGCAGGCTTGCTTAAGGGGAACTTACTGCTAATAAACCTGCACAGGGTTACACAAATACATATGTGCCCAGAAACCCCCACTGAACACAGTGAGACTTACTTCTGGGTAAAAAGGGTATGTGTGTAATGTTCCTCTTTTCTGATTTCCAGCAGACTCTGTATGTTTCCGATAACAGCAAATAGCAACAGATAACTATTACATTTGCTTTTAAAAAGCTCAACAACTTCCCATTACAGTTGAAGGATCCAGCAGAGGAAGTTATGAATATCTGATGAGCTGTCAAACGAACACACCAAAATGCCAAGAGCAAAATGGAGAAATAAAATAAGAGTATAGTAGGACCCCCCCATATCCACTTATTCATTATCCACTGATTCAATTATCCACGCGACACAAAACAGCACACCTACCCCTCTAGCCATTTTCTAGGTCCTCCAAGGCAACTCTATGGTATTTTAAACCAGAAGTCCCATAATTTTTAATGGTGTTTGCTATTATCCACGGTTTTCGGTATCCATGCCCCCCCGAACCAATCTCTAGCAGATACGGGGGTCCTACTGTACCCCACTTCCCTTTGATCTGGTGGCCCACCAATTAAAAATGACACTCTTTAACAGATGATCGTGGAACAGGAAGAGAAACTGAAGACTGTATGAAGCAGCAGCTTGCTGTAGCACATTCCTTATAAATATTTTTATTGCGATAGGGTCTCTCTATTGATCTGACTGCAACTGATCCACATGTCATTAAAACAGATTAGTAGGAACAAAGGGGGGGATTGTTAGAAAGCTACATGGACATGCAAAATGTATCACAGCAAAATAATTGAATAATATGTTCAAATTTCACTGAAGCAGATTGCCTGAGGTAAACAGCCACCTCTCACAGTCCTCACATCAACCTATGGAAATAAATGTGATGGTCATTGATCATACTACCATCCTGCCTTATAAGGGCCTTAGAAACATTGCAGAAAGGGAGGGAAGGGGAGAAAAAAAGAAATGTGGCAACATCTTTAAGGTCTTGTCTAGAGGGTGAAAGTACTCATCATAGAAATTTGCAGGGAATATCTTTTCTCTCAACAGGATCCCATGGTGATTTGCCTTATTCGGAAGGAGGGGGGACAAACCTCCAAATACTACAGGAGGAAGTTTTTAAAATAATGTGTGGGAATACGCATTACCACTCATTAGGACAACTGATTCACACCTCTGCGCATTCTCAGAGAGGAGCAAAAGTGGACAGCTGATTGGTTGGACGCGGGCTGGGGGTGGGCTTGCCAGCAAGGAAGTGGCCGGAAGTGCCATTTTGGATTTTTGCACTCCCAACTGTGCACTTGTTTGCTGTTCCAAGCTGAACAAATAGGTTTTTAAAAGCTTTTAAAAGCTTTTTTAAGCAGAAGGTCACACTTACACACCTTTACTTTAAAATTAAAAAAAAAATAGTGTGCAGTGGCAGCAATATGTGAAGAACAACACACTCGGACGCCATCTTAATTTGCAGACATGTGCATGTCAATCAGCATTAAATTCTCTCGTCTAGACAAGCCCTAAGACTAACTGGTTTTTATTTTTTCATGAGCTTAGGTGACTATAAACCCACTTCTTCAGATGCAGTACCAAGTGAAGTACTAAATGGGGCCGTGGGAAAGGCATCAAACACTCTGAAAAAGGATCAAGGAAGGAGTGCCACCAGTGCCAACTAGACTGGCCAGCAGGCCCTTTGAGAATCAGAAGCTGAGATTTAGCAATCAGCTTGTACAAATTAAAGGTCTCCTACCAAAGAGATTATCTCTTTATGATGTACATCTCTAAGATGTGATTTCAAAGCCAAGGGTGGGTTTTGTTTTGTTGTTAAAAGCTAGAACATTTCAAAGGGGTTCCCACAGTGGACTAAATCCATTAGACCCAAGTAGAGTAGACCCTTTGAATCAACTGGAATTTGGTTAAGTCAATAGTCATGCCAGTTCCAGTGGTTATGCTCTAGTTGGGACTAACAATTTGATTTAAATCATTGTGTTCTAGAATTAGAACATCTACAGTAGCACCACCTCCTTGGAAGGCCTGGGGAGTAGACATTTTCCAACCTCCGTTTTCCCCAGATTGTCATACGTTACCACTGCTGTTATCTTATGCTGATTATGCTTACTGTTTGTGCTTACTGTTAGACATGTCAGAGGCTTGCTGTCAGGCACATGGGTGTTATATAAAGATTTTGAATAAATTAAATTTAAAAAACCAATAAGCCTCACAACAAACAGCCCTGACAGGTAGCTCAATAGTCACACAGTTCATCTTGCAGAGGGTTTGCACCAGGCCTCCTAAGGAGTTCCTGGCAGAGGTGAGATTAAATCCAGAGCCTTCCCATTTTTAAACTCTTTAGCCATTATTCACTACTTAAGTTTTGTTACCTTCTGGAAATGCTCCTCCCATTCCCCTGATGCTGTTGCCAAAATTAGGATGCAATACCAAAAATACATTGCACAAGTCAAGGGCAAAAGGACATGTCTGCTTTTGTTAATTTCAGGACTTCCTGCCACACAATGAATCATCACAGCTAATTAAATGCTAACCAGCTCAAATGTCAAACACACACATAAAAGGAATACAAAAGACATTTCCTGAAACAAACATTGGGTTTCAAAACTAAGTGTGATTTCTAAGACTCATAATGAGGACTTGCCCAAATCCTATTATGAACCATCCAACCAAGGAAGCTATTATTAAAAATATGAATTTTGGAGTTAGACATGAAGTTTAGAGTTCAGAAATAGGAATTGCAACCACACCCTAGCAGTAAGCATATGACTGCTGGGGACTAAGCCCCACTGAATTCAGTGAGGGATTTATGAACATATATTAGTCCATCCAACTCAGCACTGTGTACTGTACTCTTGAGTAGCAATAGCTGTTTAAGTTCATAGGAAGAGAGAGGTCTCTTTCACCACATTCCTGCCTATTTTTTTTTTTTTGCTGAAGGTGCTAAGGTTGAATCTGACAATTACTGTATAAAATGCATGTATTCTGCTACTGATCTCAGGCTTTTACCCAGATTTATCCTGAGTAAACCACAGAACCAGACAGCACAAGGCAGCTGTTCACAAAATCGAACGGAAGGGTCCTACCACCAGCAAAATGGCACAGCATAAATAATAAAACCCATTTGTGAAGTTTACACACTATGGCATCTAAAATTCTATTAAGATAAAATAAAGAACAATTTACACCATTTTGCATCCCTCTGTAAACAAGCTATAATACAAAATTGTTTAATTAAGCCCAGGATCAAATAAAGAATCGTCCCTAATAATGAGAAAGAAAAGTTGGCTAGTTTTCTACTGAGACCTCTGCTAGAGCAATTCCATCTTGTACAAGGAGTACCCAGAATGAAGGGCAGAGTCTCCCTGCCCAATCTTAACATGGTAGACATTAGAATACTATAGCCCAAAACACAAAGACAAACAGGGAGAACACATGACCCATGGCTGATCAAGGACAAATTCCATTTGGGAATTTTACCTAGAAGGAGGCAGAAGGGAATACCATTATTCTCCTAATTTTGCAGGATTAAAAATTTCATGTAGAAGATGGACCAAGCTTGTTTTCTGCTGCTCCAGAAGCAAGAAAATTGAATGAGTTGATTCAATTTGTAAAGAAGAAAGTTTCCACCTAAACATTAGAAAGACAGTAAGAGCTGTTCAACAGTGGAATGTGCTGCCTTGGAGCGTGGTGGAGTCTCCGTCTTTGGAGGTTTTTAAACAGAGGCTGGATGGCCATCTGTCAGGAGTGCTTTGATTGTGCATTCCTGCAGGGCAGGGAGTTGACTACATGGCCCATGTGGTCTCTTCCAACTCTGATTCTAACTTCCCAATGGTACTAACTATTTCACAGTGGAATAGACTGCCCCAGAGTGTGTGTGTGAGAGAGACACTGTCCTTCATTGTATTCCAGCATGATGGGGAATGGACTAAACGGCCCTTACAGTACCTTCCTACTCTGACTGTATATCTACACACAACAGCAGCACAAAACCACCTCTTCTTCCTCTCTCCAAGCCTTTTATTTGTGTAAATCAGGACACTTCCCACAAGTATTACTGAACACCACCCAAGCTATTTATAACTATATAGTCTGCAACTGAAAGACATCTGTCATGCAGCAAGCCAGATATACTTTTGGTTCCTAAAGGAGCAATGAAGGTAGTCGATGAAACAAAACAAATCCTACACAGAAAGACTGAAGGTATGTTTAAGCCTGGAAAAGACTGACAGCCCTCTTCAAATATTTGAAGCATTGTTACATAAAAGTCAAAAACGGGTGTCTGCTGCTCTAGAGAACAGAACCAGATCTAAGTGGGTTAAAGAGAGTAATGAGAGAGTTGAAGACTGAGGAAAATTGATAGTAGGGACATTTTGATAACGAAATTCATTAAACAGAAGGCTTATGTGTTCCCCTATACTTAAGAGGTTTTCAGACAGAGGCTGGACAGCATTATGTTGGTGATCTATTTCTGGATTTCTTCCATCAAGTGGGAAAGGGGGCTGACTAAATTATCTGTATTTCCCCCAATGCTATGGTATTCCAGGGACAAGTATCTGTTCTTTGGCAAGATGCCAGACAGAAGATAGGAAAATCAAATACATTTCTGATGTTAAGAACAAAGAACAATCCCTGGTGGATCAGACCAAAGGTCTATTTAGTCCAGCATTCTCTTCTTATACTGGCCAAGCAAAGCCTCTGAGAAGCCCAAAAGTAGGACATAAGTTCAACAGCACCCCCTCTAGCAACTATTCAGAAGCATCCTCTGGTAATGTTTGTAGCATATAACCACTTTAATAATTAGTAACCAATAATAGCCATATACTCTATTAATAATCTCCTTTAAAAGTTATGTAAGCTGGCAGCCATCACTTCATCTTGCATTAGTGAATTCAAAGGTTCAGGACAGGAAAGCTCACAACCAAGTCAGTGCTTGAACAGCTGACAGTAGACTTAAAGCAAGATAAACATTTATATGGGCTCATCAAGAGCCAGGTAAGGAGCCCTATGACTTGTGTTCTGACAGAAGAGAGCCCAACATCTTCCTGAGTAAATAAAGCAATGGAAGAAATATTAATGACTACAACCAAGAACAACTAATACTATTGCTGTCTTGGGAGTCTGGCCTCCTTCACCCCTAAGAACATTAGAACTGTAGGGCTAAAGCACATGCTTTGCATGTAGACAACACCCAAGATCAATAGACAGACCAATGGTCTTACCCTGTAGAAGGCAGTTTCCTATGTTTCTATCAGGCCAAAAGGTCTACCACAGGAGGGAAAATTATGATCCTCCAGTTGTTATTGAATTCCTATCACCCTTGACCATTGGCTATCACTGTTACTGAGTCTAAAACCTTCTGAATGATCTTCAGGTCTAGTTTACCAGCCAATGAAATGTCTCCAGTGAGTCCACAAGAATGGCCTGAAGGTATCACTTACACTTGCTTGCTTTTCACCAACTGGAATTCAGAGTTACACTCTGTAAATGATGAATGGTGTGTATATGCGTTCAAGTTGCCTGTCAACTTACGGTGACCCCATGGATTTCATAGGGCTTTCTTAAGCAAGGAATACACAGATGTGGTTTTTCCAGTTCCTTCCTCGAAAATACAGCCTACAGCACCTGGTATTCCTTAGTGGTTTCCCATCCACGAATTGCTCAGCTTCCAGGATCAGACAGGATCTGGTAATTTTAGCGTATGCCCACTCCTACTCTGAACATGACTTCTGAACTATTACAGCTAGTAACTGCTGATAAGACTGTTGCTAACTGCTGGTCCTCCACTACAAATTTACAAGGGGGAGGGAACAGAGAGGCAGGCTTAGCTCCAGACCATTGTGCAGTTATCCTCTGGAGCAGTGGTTCTTAACCTGGGGTCTTAACCCCCAGGGGGCCGTGATATCCTCACAGGGAGTTCGCAGAGGGTTGAAAGCTGCTTGGCTCATCTCCTCCTTGCATAGGAGCACCCACATGACAGGAACCAAGGCAAAGGCTGGCTGGTTTGGCCTGCACATTGCCATTCAATTTGCTCCAGCCAAAAACTTGCAGGAAGATGCATGAGAGAAGTCTTCCTTCCTCCTCCAGTTCCTCTGAGAGATGGTTCCATGGATGGTGTAATTGTGTTGTTGTTATTGTTGTTGTTCTAAATATTGAGTCAAGTGTTAGGAGTCCGCAGGAACAAAAGATATTTATAGGGGGTCCCTGGTACAGAAAAGGTTAGGAGCCACTATGGTAGACTATGTATGGTATGTTGGAGGTGTTTAAGGAGGTGAGGTAGGGTAAGAACACCTGCTGGGTCAAAGGGAGGGATCATCCCCAGAACATAATGTTCCCCACGGGGGGGGGGGCTATGAGATGGCCTCCAGGAAACTCACAAACAGGGCTTTATAGAAACGGCCATTTATGGTTGTCTGTCCCAGTATCTGTTGTCAGACCACAGCTTGGAAAAGTTAGGTTTTCTTGGACTACAACCACCAGATTCCTCCAGCCAGCATGAGCACTGGCTGTGCTGACTGGGAGATTCTGGGAGTTGTCATCCAAATAAAGCAGGTTTAATTTAGGTGTCATGTTTATGGTTGTCTGTCCAAGTATCTACACTCTAACCAGAGCTTGGGAAAGTTAGATTTTGTTGAATTATCAGGTATTATTATCAGGTATTACTATTGTTATTTTGAGTTAAATTTTGGGGGTTCACAGCAACATAAGATATTTAAAGGGAGCCCCTGATAAAGAAAAGGTTAAGAGCCACTGCTCTGGAGGCCCCAAGGAACCAAATAATGACGTGCCTTTGAACACAGGCAGGCAGTCTTTCACATACACAGCATTTTGAACACAGCTTAACTACATCAGCCCCTATCCCAAAAAACATGGGAGGAAGAAGGGAAAAGATACCCTTTCCTTTTCAGAACCTTGGCCCTCCTATTTGTGGGAACTCTTAGCGGGATCAGCAACCTCTGACCCTAGAGAGGTTGGACTACAACTCCTATAAGGTCTACTCAGGTGAGCCAATGATGGATGATGGGAGCTGCACTCTGACATCTGGAGAACGAGAAGTGGCCCACTGCCACTTTACCACAACCCAGGCCCCAGACCCCCCCCATATCCTTCTATAAGGTCTACTCAGGCGAGCCAATGGTGAAGGGTGATGGGAGCTGCAGTCCAACATCCAGAGAACGAGAAGTGGCCCACGGTTGCTTTACACGATGGAGGCCCCTGCCCTCCCCCTCATCCTCCTATAAGGTCTACCCAGGCGAGCCAATGGGGAAGGATGATGGGAGCTGCAGTCTGACATCTGGAGAATGAGAAGTGGCCTACCGCTGCTTTACCACGATCCAGGCACCAGATCCCTCCCCCTCATCCTCCTATAAGGTCTACCCAGGCGAGCCAATGGGGAAGGATGATGGGAGCTGCAGTCTGACATCTGGAGAATGAGAAGTGGCCTACCGCCGCTTTACCACGACCCAGGCCCCCCCTCATCCTCCTATAAGGTCTACTCAGGCGAGCCAATGGTGAAGGGTGATGGGAGCTGCAGTTCAATATCCAGAGAACAAGAAGTGGCCCACCGCCGTTTTACCACGACCCAGGCCCCCTGCCCTCCCCCTCATCCTCCTATAAGGTCTACTCAGGCGAGCCAATGGTGAAGGATGATGGGAGCTGCAGTCCATCACCCGGAGAACGAGAAGTGGCCCGCGGCTGCTTTACCACGACGGAACCCCCTGCCCTGCCCTGATCACGGCGGCCGCCCTCCTCCTGCTTCGCACCCACCGCTCGGCGTCGCGGCCGTCGAAGAAGACGAAGTCCCCCCCGCGGACGCACTTGGCGCAGGTCAGGCGGCGGCGGGTGGTGTTGCAGAGCGGGCAGCGCTCCACCGCCACGTAGAGCCCTTCGGCCCCGGCCTCCGGGGGCTCCGCTCCCTCAGCGGCGGCGGCGGCGCTTGTCCCGGGAGCCCCGCCGGGCGGCCGCCGCCATCCCGGCCGCGACCAACCGCCGCCCCTGGGAGACGCCATGTTGCCGAGGGGCTCGCGGCGCCCGCCGGTCACGTGGGACTTTGTTTTCAACCAGGAGCATGACGGGAAAGCAAACAAGAAACGAGGCGGCGGCTTAGAGGAGGAGGAGGAGCCCGCGGCGGAGACGAATGGGCGGGGCTGAGGGAAGAGAATGATGTATTAGGGGCGGGGCTGATGGAACACAATGACGTATTAGGGGGCGTGGCTGGTGGAACACAATGACATTTTAGGGGCGGGGTTGAAGGGAGACTCAGTGACGTAGAAGGGGGCGGGATCAGCAAGGCACGTGCTTTTAGTTTCCAGCCGGAATTCAAGGTTGGGTAGACTCGCCTAGCTGCTATTATCATTTTTATCATCGGAATCAGAATCATATTTATTTATAGCCCGCTTTAAAAAATTACGATTTTTGCTATTTTTTATTATTCTTTATTATTATATAAAATAAATATTTTTTATTTTTTTATCATTTCTCTTTATTTTTTATTATTCTTTATTATGATATAAAATTATTATTATTATTATTATTAATCTTTATTTATAGCCGAAGTGGCTCACAGTTTTAAAACACGCACAATTAAAACCTACAAAAAGTGCACATTAAAACAGGTGGTTTGGCACAACATTTTGGAAAAGTTACATTTTAAAAACTTTGACGCTTAGAAGGCCATCTTCGACAAGGCGGTGCTCATGGAGTGATTCTGGTAATGCAGCCCCCCCTCCAATTAATTTTTCTAAGCACTATTATTCCACTTTAACTGCTCTGGCTGCTTCCTGTGGAATCCTGGGATTTGTAGTTTAGGGAGGAAGGTTTAGAACTCTCAGCCAAAGAACTTTTAGGCTTCACTAAACTACAAACCCCAGGATTCCACAGGAGGCAGCCAACTATTATTCCAAGTACTGTAGTTAAAATGGAATAATAGCACTATTAACAGCATAGTGCTATGCTGATGGTAAGTTATTTATTTATTTATTTATTACCTGCCTCTCCCTATGGATTGAGGCAGGGAACAACACATTAACATAGTTTTTCCTTGGTTTTTTTCCAGGCTGTGAGGCCATGTTCTGGAAGAGTTTAATTAATTTTTAAATTTAATTAAGTATTTATATCCCGCCCTTCAGCCACAAAGGCTATCAGAGCGGCTTACAAATTGTTTTAAGCAATATCAATTTACACATCTGCACTGCATTAAGCAGTTTCCAATGTGTGTTAGCTAATTGCCCCCACAGGCTGGGTACTCATTTTACCAACCTAGGAAAGGATGGAAGGCTGAGTGAACCTTGGAGCCCTTGGGATCGAACTTGCAATGTGGTGACTTGCAGTACTGGCATTTAACCACTGCGCCACCAGGGCTCCAGGACTGCACAGATGCAGGCAAAACGTCAGGAATAAACTCTTCCAGAACACGGCCTCACAGCCCGGAAAAAACCCAAGGAAAACCTATGGATGCCAGCTGTGAAAGCCTTCCACTTCACAACACATTAACACATAGACATAAACTCTATGACTCTATAAGGCTCTAAACTGTGGTATAGGATTAAATACCTGCACAGGTTTGATATGTAGAACAAGGGGTGGGAAACCTTTGGATTTCAACTGGCAAAAGCTCTAATCTGCCTGGGTAATTGCAAGGGATTGTGGTTTGTAGGCCAAAACATCTGGAGGATTGTGGCTCAGCTCCATCACAAAATCATAGAATAACAAGATTTTTTAGTTCAGCACAGGGGGTTTTGAGGCCTGTGGTCTAAATTTTTCAAGCTTTGGGGTTGGTTTGTTAAAATGCATTTATTTGATTTATATCCTACTTTTCTCCCAATATGTGACCCAAAGTAGCTTAAAAGAGGATCTAGAGCTGTGGTTCTTAACCTTTTCTTTAACAGGGAACCCCTTTAAGTATCTTTTGTTGCCACCCACCCCTAAGACTTAGCTCAAGATTTAAAACCCCAACAACAACAACAATACTTGATGATAATAATAATACTACAATTACACCATCCATTAACCCTTCCCTCAGAGGCACTGGAGGGGGAGGGAAGACTTTTCTCCTGCTTCTTCCTACAAATTTGTGACTGGAGTGGATTGAAAGGCAATGTGCAGGCCAAGCCAGCCAGCCAGCCTTTGTCTTGCCTACTGTCACATGGGCTGAGCAGCCTCCAAATCTTCGTGGACCCTGTAAAGACATTGTGGCTGCTGGGGGTCCATGGACCACAGGTTAAGAACCACTGATCTAAAGCATAGTTCAGCAGGGGAGTATAGAATCATAGAATTGCAGAGTTGGAAGAGACCACAAGGGCCATCCAGTCCAACCCCCTGCCTCGCAGGAAATCACGATCAAAGCATCCCCAGACAGATGGCCATCCAGCCTCTGTTTAAAGACCTCCAAGGAAGGAGAGTGAGTGTGTTCCACTGCCGAACAGCTCTTACTGTCAAAAAGTTCCTCCTAATGTTGAGGTGGAATCTCTGTTCCTGGAGCTTGCATCCATTGCTCCGTGTTCCAGTCTCTGGAGCAGCAGAAAACAAGCCTGCTACATCCTGAACGTGACACCCCTTCAAATACTTAAACAGGGCTATCATATTGCCTCTTAACCATCTTTTTTCCAGGCTAAACATGCCCAGCTCCCTAAGTCTCTCCTCATAAGGCATCGTTTCCAGACCTTTCACCATTTTAGTCGCCCTTCTTTGGACACGCTCCAATTTGTCCATATCCTTTTTGAATTGTGGTGCCCAGAACTGGAAGGCCAAGTTAAGACATTGTCCCCTCCAAATCAGAATTCTGCCCTCCTGCATGAGATTTTTCCTTCACTTCCCAAATTTCTAGCATTATACTAACTTTAAAACTTCAGTTGAGCATTTACAGATAGGCATCCCAAAAAGAGAAAGGGGCAGGAAAAGTGACCAAGGGAATACAAACAGCAAATACAGTATAAAAGTTCTAGGTGTGAACTAATTTTAATGTCTCACTCTCCAGTGCTAGAAATTTGGGGAAATTTCATGGGGGCAACAGAATTCTTGTTTAGGGGAGGCAATGCTCTCTCTCCCCCCCCACACACCCAAATAGCTACATCCCTATAATTCAGCAACAGTTTTTGCCCTGTCTCCTCTCCAAGAGTGTTTTTCCATTTGTCTTTGCTGAACAGGCATCAAGCTGTAGAAGGGGTCTGCTGAAGGGAGATTTCTGTGTATTAGGTTTTATCTGGGTAAAGTTATCTTTTCTTGGTTAAACCAATAAAAAGTACAGGCATACCTCAGTTAACAAAGCCTCCGAGAAAGAAGCTTCTTTTTGCAAAGTCTTTTTATGCTTCCCCAACCCCTTCTCTTCCTCTTCCTCTGTTTAGCTAGAAGATTTTTAGCAGCATCAGCATTAGAAGCATTAGGAGAATAGTGAAGGAGGGCTGGAGAAACGCAGCCTTTTGGTGTAGAGTTCTGGAAGCATATCTATAGTAAACTAATAAAGCTTGAACAGGGAAAAGGCAATATTTTGTTCTACTGTAGCCATGTGTGCCTCCTTACTACACAATTGTAGCCTTGTGTGCCTCTTCACAACAGACAAGGTAAATGGTAGCTGCCTTTGGAATCCCCTACTGTGCATGTGTGAACAGCAAAATAGAGAGAAACAGGGAGAACAGATAAGCCTCATCATATACCCCAACAGGTTTTTTTTTTTAAAAAGCATAGATTTATAAGTTTGGCCACAAAGATGAAAATTATTAGAAAAGTGGTGGTATCCCATCCAAGTACTAACTGGAGCTGACCCTGCTTAGCTTCCAAGATCAGAAGGGACCCAGTACCTTGTGCCATTACTCAGAAGTAGATCAGACCAACAGAAAGAGGGAACAAGCAATGGTTAAGAGATATGGCCTCCTTGAAACATTGTGTTGGTTTATCATGTAATAAACAATGCTGTAAATTGTGTGATTTCATTTTATTTTAGACCAAAATAAGTTACTGAATTGAAAACATCCAATATTGAAATATAATTTCAATGATATTTCAAAATACTAACTCAAGCTTCTAAAGTATTTTAACAGAGCTGGGTTTTATGTACATTTCTTACATATGGTATTTCACACATCTGAGCACTTCTGGTACTTTGCACATTGTGCAAGACTTGATAAAACATATACAAAACTACATGTTCTTTATAAATTTTTCATCCCCAAATTAAGAGGATTTCTTGAAACCCTTCAGGATTGGGTAGATGTTTTCAAAGGCTTCATATATCTCAGAACGGTCTTTGGCACCTGGGAAGAACAGTTTCAGAATTAGAATTGACTAGACCTACTGAGGCTAATCCAATTGTTAATCCCAAATAGAGCGAACCCCTTCCTGAATCTTCGTTTGCGAAGAAAAGCCAGAGAGAGAGAGAGAATGAAGCAATGGGATCTAACGTACGTGTGGACTTGACAAGTGTCATTTATTCAGCGCATCTACAGTAATGGATTAACAATGGGATTAAGTCCTCCTGATGTGTACACGGCAAGAGACAGCTGAGATACAAACAGAAGGCCATCAGTGCAGATAAGTTTCCCAACAAAGGTTCTCTATTAGAGTAATAAACTACAGGATATAAATAAAGAATAAAATAGCTATATATAGAATATATGTGTGCAGTGTTTGTGTGCATATGTATATATTTTCAGTATATATACTGGTAGACATTTACTGCGGGTTGATGTAATTCATATACAGGAGGCCTCCACTTATCTGACAGGTTAGGGACTGCAGCAGTATCAAAAAATGGAACTGGTCAAAAAGCAAAACCCATGTAGGTAACATGAGGGAATTATGCTGGCTCGCTTGGGACTGCTTGCACCTACCTGCGCTGCTTGAGTTGGGTTGGTGACTTCCCCCCTCTCAGCTCACTTTGCAAGCAGTGTGCGTAGGTGCGTGCATTCAGTCCCAAGCAAGCCTCTGTAAGCAAGAACCATAAAAAGAGTAGATTCCTTGTTGAACAAATGGAACTTGTGTCCTTAATTTGCAAGTGTCAAAAGAGCTAGTCGTCTGTGTGTGTGTGTGTGTGTGTGTGTGTGTGTGTTATAAAACTGAACATCAGATTCCACCTAAACATTAAGAAGAATTTGCTGACAGTAAGAGCTGTTCGGAAGTGGAATGCACTGCTTTTTGGGAGCATGGTGGAGTCTCCTTCTTTGTATAATAATAATAATAATAATAATAATAATAATAAAATTTTATTTCTATCCCGCCCCTCTGCAACGCAATCGGGGCGGCTTACAATATAAAAACTCCATAGTCCCAGTACCCTAGCCCACCCCCCCTTAAAACAATATTAAACTATAAAAGATTAAAAACATACAGTAAATTAAAAATATATAAATTAGAAAATATTAAAACATACAATAGGTTTTTTTTAAAAAAAATGATTACAGCTCAGGGAGGACAACCGAGTCTTGGGCCGGGATAGTTATTCAGGAAAGGCCTGCCGGAAAAGATCCGTCTTGAAGCTTTTTTAAAGCCGTCTAAGGTGTTAATAAGACGGATCTCGTCCGGCAGGCCATTCCATAATCTGGGAGCAGCAGTGGAGAAGGCCCTCTGGGAGGTCACCGACAGCCTTGTTTTCATAGGCTGTAACAGATTCCTCCCAGAGGACCGAAGTGCGCGGGGAGGGTCGTACGGAAGGAGGCGGTCCCGGAGGTTTTTTCTTTGGAGGTTTTTAATTAGATGCTGGATGGCCATCTGTCTGGAATGCTTTGATCGTATGGGGAAAGTGAATCAATTCAGTCGCTTGTCCCAACAAGCAGGAATGCACATTCCCCCTGTAGTTTTTTAAAAACTTTGGGAAAAGCCACGAAGGCTTTTCCAGTGTACTTTTTGGCATTTTTTGCCCCCCTTCTTCCAAATATGGCGGAGTGATGCAGAATCACATTAAGAAGATGGTATTCTCCTCGCATTGTGTGATGGGTTTTTTTGCCGTGTAGACAACCCCTCTGATGCAGAATCTCAGCCAGAATATTTTTGTCCAGAAACATTCACAAGTTACTCATTACGAAAAGGCATTCCTAGGTGCCGTCCTATGCCTTAAGGGGCTTACCATACTCCAAGAAAAGCAGCAAAGCAGCAGGAACGTTCTATCTCACCGCATGGCATCAGCGTTCTTCAGGTGTTCTTTTGTTCCAGTCCCATAGGGGACCAAGGTAAAACCGTGTCTTTTTGCGAACTGATTTTTCTGGTTAGCAAAAAGACACAGTTTTACCTCGGTCCCTCACAGGACCAGAACTAAAGAACTTTGACACCATGTGGTAAGGCAGCAGGAAGGCAGCAGGAAAGATGGAAAGTTCCTGCTGCTTTGCTGCTTTCCTTTTGAGTGCGGTAAGGCCCTTACTGAATTAGCAAGTAAGACCCATTAAACTTTATGTGATGCAGGTCTGTTTTTGAGAAGATATGATAGGATTGTGCTGTCCTATTGTCTGCTTTTCTACCAAAAGCTGGACATATTTTTAACATAACTACACCAAATGAAACCACACAGTCAATTCAATGAGGCTGGCCCTGAAAGGGTTTCCAATAGATTGCACCTGTATTTGTTTTGCTCTTTCGAGGAAAAGATACGACCATATTTTAAAGTCTCTGAGACACACAAGTGCTGGTGTTTGTGATATGTGTACTACTTACCAGTTAGTACAACTTTTCCAGATACAAAGATAAGCAGTACAATCCTTGGCTTGACCATTCTGTAGATAAGGCCAGGAAACAGTTCTGGTTCATAGCTGCAATTTTTTTTGGTTTAAAAGTAATTTACAAAATGGCTGAAGAATTAAAATACATTTCATTGACAAGTTTACAACAACTTCCCTTCATATATTTGAGATAGGAGGTCCAAGAGCAAATCAAGCTTGCACTCTTCCCTAGAAGCCAAAATTACTAAACAGAGGCTATCATAGTTGGGACACAGGAGGCAACATGACTCATTGGAAAAGACAATATTGAGTACTGTAAAATGAAAGGCAGGAGGAAAATAAGAAGAGTACAGTACAGGTGGATTGATGCAATCCAGGAAGCCTCAGCCCTGAGTTTGCAGGATGTGAGCAGGGCTGTTAATAACAGGATGTCTGGGGTGCCAGTTACACGGCAGTTTTTGTCGCAGGGTGTACCGGGACTTCCTGATCCCATATTTGTCCCTCCCTGTTTACACGATTTTTGTCTTTGAACTGGATATCCCAGGAGATCCAGGGATTGTTGTTTACATGGCATCCCGTCCCATGATATGTATCTTCTCCCACTATATACTACCCCGGTTTTTTTTTTGTTTACATGATTTTATGGTCCCGGGATTTTTTTTTTAGCTGTCAATCAAGGATGTGATTACTCGTTTTTTCACAACCTCAGTGACGTACTTCCTTTAGAGTTCTGTGCCACAAGCGATGCTATTGGCTGGCTCAAATGTTTGCTCAGGCTTCTGGTTGGGGATGAGGGGATGAATGAGTGTTGCATTGGGGATGAGGTGCTGAGGGGATGAGGGGAGGAATTCGGGGGAGGAAGGAGCAATCAGTGGCTAAACCCTGTGCTTTCCTTTAGAATTGAAAGAACACCATTTAAAGCCAGCTAAACTGGGGAGGAATGAACGATCAGTTGGTGCTGGGGAGTGTGAGAGAGATTAAAAACAGAGCGGACTGGAGTCTCGGCACGCACGCACACACAGAAGCCCAAGCCAGTACGCTTTCAAGTGCAGGGGCCCAGAGGCTTGTGGTTGCCCTGTCCCTTTAAAATGTTAACCCTTTAAGCAGAGGCAGCTGTGGAGTGAAGGTTTTAAGCCAGTACAGGGATCATAAGGGGAGGACACACAAGGCATTTTGAAAGACCCAGATGCTGGAATTTTTTACTGTGCCTTGTAGGGGGGATGAATGAATGGGTGATCATCCGCTCAGACTCCGGCATTTTTTACTGTGCCTTGGGAGGGTGGATGAATGTTTGATTATCTGTTCAGTCCCAGGGAGGGGATGCAGGCAGGGATGAATGGCCAATCCTCCGCCCACGATCTCTTTATAGCTTACTCTCTCTTTAAAATTTAAACCCAGCATGCAGTAGAGGAACAGGTTGAAGTTGAAGGGTTTGTAGTGTATAAATCCCTTGAACAGGGTGATTTAGTACACGCACACACACACAAACCTTCATGCAGCTGAAAGGGATGCCTTTGTTTTCAGCTGGTGAGGCTGAATCTGTTGAACGGGTGACTGACCCCTCCTTTTCTGGTCGCTGATTTCTGAGCCCGCCCCCGGTCACCATTTCTGGTCATCACCTAGTATCGAGATAGCTTGTCCTGGGCTGTTTACATTTCTGATTTTCCGAATCCTCCCATGACTTTTTTAAAAACTGCCACAAGCTGCGGGACTGGAAGTCCCACAGGTTGTGGGATAAAAGGTGGCCCCCCTTCTGAAAATCATGTGCCTGACCCGATGTATGTGTAAACAACCAGGGTTCGACATGAATTCTTCCCACTACATTTTCATAGCGTAAACAGCACCTGGGAAGTCTCTTATTCATAGTGTCACCATGAGTTGAAGCTGACTTGACAGCGGCTGTTGTTGTTGTTGTGTGCCTTCAAATCATTTCTAACTTATGGTGACCCTAAAGTGACCTATCATGGGATTTACTGAGGCTGAGAGTGTCTGACCTGCCCAAGGCCATCCCGTGGGTTGCAACAACCAATTTATAGTACAGGTTGAATCTCCCTTATCCATAATTCCAAAATCTGAAATACTCCAAAATCCAAAATTATCAACGTGGGTAACTGAGATTGTAGCACCTGTGCTTTCTGATGGTTCAGTGTCCACAAACTTTGTTTCATGCACAAAATGGTTAAAAATATTGTGTATACAATTACCTTCAGGCTATGTGTATCAGGTATATATGAAACAAATGAATTTCATGTTTAAGCTTCGGTCCCATCTCCAAGATAGCTCATTATGTATATGCAAGTGTTCCAAAATCTGAAAAAATCCAAAATATGGAACACTTTTAGATAAGGGATATTCAACCTGTATCTTTCCCACACAGTCCCATAATTGTTATTTGGTTTTAATTTACAGTAATTGATCTATACTTAACATTGCATTTCTCATCCCAGACGGCTTTAATTTTTAAATTACAGGTTGAGTACCCCTTATCAGAAATGCTTGGGGCCAGAGGTGTTTCATATTTTGGAATTTTTTGGATTTTGAAATACCTATATTTGCATATACATCATGAGAACTGTGATATGGCGGTAATCCAGGTGTAGAGTTTGGTGGGAATCCACAGCCCTTGCCATTTCACTGATCCTTGTGTCTCTCTCCAGCCAGGTGGTTGGTGTGCTCCCCGGAAATCTCCTGTACAGGAGGCTGGAGAGAGATGCACTGATCTGTGAAATGGCAAGGGGTGTGGAATCACGCCGAGCACTACGCTTAGTTTCCTGCCATTTCACAGATTTTTGCATCTCTCTCTGGCCTCACATCTCATTTGTTTGCTACTTATATTGTTTATGAGACATGCTGGAGAGGGACTGAGGATCTGAGAGACAAATGAGCAGGAGTGCTACTGCCTCTTCCTCAAAGGTGGAAGCGGGCAGCTGGTGACAAAAAGTTTCAGTTTGGGAAGGTTTTTGGATTTCACATTTCCAGATTAGGGATGCTCAACCTGTATTAGCTTTAATTATTTGTTTCCATCTGCAAACGGCTAGTCAAGAGCTATAAGTCTGATTACCAAAATAGAAATCATAAGAAAAGTAGAGGCCAATGAAATTAAAACTCATCCCAGCATGAATTTTTAAGGAAGCCTTCAAGTGGCCTGTTTGGAATAAAAGTTTGCTAAACTGCTCTTCTTTTTTGTAGTCTAGGAATCTGTCCCTATCCTTTCCATGTTATTTCTGCCTCTGGTACCAAATTTTCTATTAAAGATCGAATGCTCAGGAGCAGATTTATTATGTTAACTGTGGTATACCTGTATTAGGATCTTTGTTTATAACTGGCAGAATACATTTATTATATGACAACTCCAAGAATCCCCCAGCTAACGTGGCCAGTGTCTATTTTGTGGCCATGCTGGCTGTGGAATCCTGGGATCTGTGGTCCAAAAAGTCAGAACTTTACAAAGCTCTGTTCCCAATTTGGCAGCATTTCAAAAGCTGCTCCAGACTAGGAACAACAATGGTACAGTACTTCCACCTTCCACACCACTGCTTTTTTGCTCCCCATACATACGGATGTGGACAGAAAGACATACCTGCTAAACTGCTGATGAGTCAGAACCAAGCCTTCTAGCCGGATGGGGAACTTCACATCACAACTGCCCACCATGTTCTGGATTTTGAAGTCCAGGAATTTTGCTGGGAATCCGAGTTTCTGTACCACACGAGCGTACTTCCGGGCTGCCAGTCGAGACTGTTCTTCGCTGTATGTCAACAGAAAGGGCGAGAAGCAAAGAAAATCACACATCGAAGTTGCAAGCAAATTGTTCAAGGTCATTTTTGTGGCCCTGACCTTTATTCAGAAACCCCTATCCTTCCCATTAAAAAAACACAAAACCTTTTGGGCCAAAGAAAGGCCATCTGCCACTCCTAGAATCTGCCCTCCAGGAATGTCAATTTTGCATGAGATGCCTTCCTACCCCTTAAATTGAAACTGGAAGTGGATTTTGGGTTTGGTATTTTCTGACGAGGTTGAAAAATGACTTCCAGATCCACTAATTGTGCCCCTCCTGCCCTATTTGTTGGAACAGCTGCCTTGTAAACCATACTGGTCTCTCTCTTTGAGGGATACCTTAAATCACCTGGCCCTTTCAGATGTTTTGTGCTACATTTCCCTTAATCCTTTGGTTTTAGCAATGCTATAGATGGGACTTCTGGGCGCTGAAGTCCAAAACATCTGGATGGCCAAAGGGAGATTTCTCATCCCTGTCTTAGAGGATGTTTAGTGTGGGCTACTAACCATAATTTTTCAGCGACTTACTTCCTCCCCAGGGAAGTTAAAACTTGGATAGATCATTAGGTTTTGAAGGAGAGGAGACCCATGCTTTCTTCTTCTGGCTCCATTGTAGAGTTCCCAGATCTTAGGGTCTGGACCCACTTTTTCTGTGCTCAGGGCAATGGGGATGTCTCTCTGGGTAAGAGCACTGCCTTGAAAAGTGTGTTTGTATATAGGCAGAATCCTGTTGGTGTGTCACACATATGTAAGGTCTCTTATGGAAATGGTTGGACATTTTTGTTCAATGCTGAACAGCTCTATTTCGTTCATAGGTAAGGACGGGGCGTTGCCCATGCAGTGCCATTGTGTGTGCTTGTGCATTGTGCATGGGAGACATGCAGAGATGATTTGGTTGCACATTCAGTTGCACAACTTTCCAATTCACTAATGAGGCAGTGTGGTACAACTGCTCTGTATGTAGGATCTTGCCCCAAAAATACTTTCTCATACCCTCCAACATTTCACGGATGAAAACCAAGACATGTGTGGCAAGGCAAAGCAATACAATTGTCCCTTCACATTCATGGCTTTGCTATTCGCAGTTTTGAGTATTTGCCGTTTCCCTCACCCACCCACCCCTCTCCAGACTCTTCGTTTCCCTTTGTAAAGGGAGCAAAGGTCCAGGCAAGTGCGCGGGGGAAGGCAAAGCTTCTGAAATCACCCCTCTGCTGCTCCTTCACTCCCTTTACTGGGAGAACGAAAGCACAGCAGAGGGGTGAGTGTTATTCGTGGTTTTTTCACATTCGCGGGGGTCTGGCGACCCTAACCCCCACAAATGTGAAGGGATGACTGTAGTAGTGTGGTCAAGATGGCAAAAATTATTGTTGAGGAAGGACACACAAGTTAGACGTGGCTGCAGCAGTTTGCTTTTGCTTGAGCCAACTGGGAAGGGCAAGTTTGTACCCTCTCCTCTTCCCTCCTCCCTGGCAAGTTAATTAAGTGCAAACTCCTTTTGCTCATTGAACTCAGTTTAAAGAAGGTGAAGTAATCTGAGGACAAAGAAAGTAAGTGGGAGGAAGGGAAAGAAACTGGGACATTTTAAAAGCAGCAGAAAAAATGGGACAGCAGAGAATTAATCAGGACAGTTTGAGGGTATCACTTTCTCTTTTCCTAGTAACTTATTGCACTACACTGTTATAGTGCTATTATTCCACTTTAACTGCTGTGGCTGCCTCCTGTGGAATCCTGGGATTCATAGTTTAGAGAGGGCCATTTAGTACTCTTAGCCAGAGAGCTCTTAGGCCTCACTAAACTACAAATCCCAGCATTCCACAGGAGGCAGCCATAGCAGTTAAAGTAAAATAATAGCACTAGAACAACATAGTACGATAATGCAATTGGTGTTTGTTGTTATTTGAATGACACACTCTGAACAACTGTAGTTGATGCTTAATGTCTCATGCTTAATGACATCAGCAGAGATTGCTCATTGTAACATCACAAAGAGCCAGCCACCTGTTGTAACATCACCACAATTCTTCCCTAAGTTTCAGATTTGGGTGCTAAAACCTGAGGTGCTGGAATTGTCCTGAGCTGGCAACGTTTAGTTTATAATAATGTCAAGCAATCTTACCTTTTTGCTCCTGTGCAGACCATTTTGCCGGAACTAAATATAAGAGCAGTTGTTCTTGGTTCTCTAATTCTCATGATCACAGCAGCAAACCTCTAAAATTCAGGAAAATCCAGGTTACTACTTTATGAGTCCATGTCAAACAACTGCATTAGCTGGTATATGAAGAGAACTTTGGCAGTATACAACTGAGTTTTTAAAACCCAGAAACATAAAGGGTTTGGGTTGTTATTGTTGTTATTTTGGGCCTGGGATGGTTTCCAATAGGAAGCTTCCAAGGTTTCTCCACATGTCAGAGAAAACAGAAATATCTGAAGATTGCAGTTCTCTAAAAACCAAGCATAATCACATCCTTCACAATCTAGCTAAGGGTATAATCATCTACTACTTCTGAAAATGTTTGGGTTTTAGGACAGGTATTTTGAATTTGTGGGTCTGAGTTAGAAGGGTAACCCCAGAATAATCTGCCAAACAAGTTCATGGAGGTCATCAGCTGTGTATATGTATGTACCTTCAAGTTTCCTGTCAATTTGCGGTGACCCCACGAATTCAACGGCTTTTCTTAGGCAAGGAATACTCAGAGGTGGTTTTGCCAGTTCTTTCCTCTGAAATAGAGCCTACAGTGTCTGGTATTCATTGGCGGTCTCCCATCCAAGTATAGTCATCCCTTCACATTTGTGGGGGTTAGGGGTGGAAGACCCCTGCGAATGTGAAAAAACTCCCCTCACTTCCCTCACTGCTTTGGGAAGGGACTGGGGTGGAAAGCGGGCGGGAGGGAGACTTTCTACCCCCCCTTCCCAAGGCAGCGACTGGCTTCATGAAAACCATTCGCTGCCTTGGGAAGGGACGGGGTGGAGAGTGGGGGGGGGGAGGCGGCTTTCCGCGAATAATCAAAACTGCAAATGTGAAAGTCACTAATGTGGAGGGGCAACTGTACTAACCAGGGCTGGCTCCACTTACCTTCTAAAACCAGATGGGATTGTAAGTGTGAGAGCTGACTCTGATATATCCAATGGGCTAACAAGCCTAAGAACCCCTCCCATTTATTACACACCTTCCATATTTTCTACTGAACCAAATCTCCCCATTTTGATTATACCTGAGCCAAAGATGAAATCATCTGTGAGGCTCAATCTGAGGTTCATAAATTGCCTGGGCAACAAATCACTACATCATGTCACATCTCTGTGGAGGGAAGGCTCTAGCGAGTGCTGTCTCTCTTTGAAGACATACTTGGCTCAGTTCTTTGGTGATCTTCAACCAGGCCCATGCAGTGATTGAGGACTTTCCTTTTGATGAGGTGGGCCTATTCCATGCTGGGACCAATACCAAACTTGAACATACCCAGAAGATCCAATCCACAGTTAAGAAGTACAGTTTTAATCCCCTTGTTCAGCCTGTGTCAAAGCCTTGGTCTACCTGGTACAGATACGGTTCAAATCAAAGTGTGGTCCCATCATACTCTTCCGCTACCTTCTTCTGCAGCGTTAAAGTCAGCTTCTACTGCCCCTAAGTCAAGAGGGTTGTCCAAATGGTGAAAATACTCCTCACAGAATGTGGGGAGAACCCGACCTGTCTAAATTATTGTTGTTGTTGCTGTTGTTATTCCCTCTCTCTGGCTTCTCTTCGCAAACGAAGATTCAGGAAGGACTCATCCTGCACTTTCTGCAAGCGCGCTGATGACTAAAAAGGCCAATCCGAGATAGACAAGTCCGGTTGCAGAAAGCACAGCAGAGTTCACAATAGAATACTATTTTGGGGAGGCGATGGTCCTCCATCCTAGAAACATGCCCTGCCCAGCGCAGCTGTGTTCTCAATATTATGGCCTCAATGCTGGTGATTCCTGCTTGCTCAAGGACAGCAACATTCGTCACATAGTCAGTCCAGTGTATATTTACAATTGTGCGTAAACAGCGCTGATGGAAGCGTTCGAGGAGTCATAGGTGGTGGCGATAGGTGACCCATGTTTCAGACCCATAAAGGAGAATAGACAGTACAATGGCTCTATACACACTGATTTTTGTGTTTCACCTCAGGTGTTTATTACTCCAGACTCTTTTGTAAAGTCTTCCAAATGGATTTGTCCTTCGAGCCTGTGTAATGGATTTGTCTGGTGGAGCGCAGCGTGCACAGAACTGGCCTCACCCTTTAAACCAAAGGTTCATCTGCTGGCCTTGCAAGGATGGACGGTAGCAGTGAGGTCCTTGGGCCGTAGGTTTGATTAGAGTTTCCTTCTCTTAGATGGTTGACCTTACAGGGTTGGACGAGCACCATCTGCCCGGGTTTGGGATTAGAGTTTTCCTTCTCCTAGGACGGTTGCCATAAGGCTAGAGAGCCCATCCTGCCCTTTGACGGTCTTTGTCAAACCCTTCAGTTTTGACCTGTCTGGCATGGGAGACCCTACCGGTGGCTATTGTGCCACTGCCAGCATAGCTCAAAACATCATTAGGGTACGCAAGCCTCTCTCCCACGACAAGGGGGCATCAATGGAGAGGTGTTGTTGTTATTACACCATCCATTAAACCTTCCCTCAGAGGCACTGGAGGAGGAGCTAAGACTTTTCTCTTGCTTCTTCTTGCAAATTTGTGCCTGGAGTGGATTGAAGGGCAATGCACAGGCCAAGCCAGCCAGCCTGCCAGCCTTTGCCTTGGTTCCTGTCATGTGGCCACTCCAGTGCAGGTAGGAGGTGGGCTGAGCAGCCTTCAAGCCTTCATGGACCTCCTGTGAGGACATTGCGGCCCCCTGGGGGTCCCCAGACCACACGTTAAGAACCACTGGTCTAACAAGTTCTTGGTTTGGCAACAATGCTACAAGGTAGACTGGCTGAACGACCATGACTTACCCAAGATTATCTAATGAGCTTCATGACTGAACAGGGACTTGAACCTCCCAGGTCAGAGTATAACACACCATTGGACCATGCTGTAAATATTGATTCCAACATTTCCTTCTGGAGGTTTTTCAGGTCTCCATAAATGGCTTAATTCACTTTCATTCTCTCTCACACATGGTTGTTCCTAAATGTTATTTAAATAGCTTAGTAGCAAACCCAGTTGAGAAGCATAGGCTCACTGGGATTCAGTGAGAGAGATCCAGGTTGATATTTGGGTCACTTCATACATGCTTCCCCCCGCCCCTCCCCAACCTTACCTACATTAGGAAACTACTTTCTTGTATGTAAAGATCACACATATTCTTGGAATTACCTCCCTGAACATTTACGGACTACTCCTTCTCTTGGTGTTTTTAAATCTCAATTGAAAATTTTTGTTTTTACAAAGCTTTTGGAATTTTAGTTTGATACTATTTTGCAATCTTGTATATTTTGATCACATGTATTGGTCAGTTTGTTTTATTCTTATATTTTCTTGCTGCTTCCTATTATATTGTTGGTTTTTTTAAAAAAAAAGTTATCTGGATATTATTCCTTCCTTCCTTCCCTTCCGCTTAATTTAGATTGTGTGCCTTTGACAGGACCCAATGTTTTGTATTTGTATTGGGTTTTGTTGTTGTTGCCTGTTTTAATGTAAAGCTTGTTTTAATGTTAAGTGCCATGTACTTAGATTGCACTACAGTTGTCCCTTCATATTCGCTGGGGTTTGGTTCCAGGACCTCCTATGGATACCAAAATCTGTGAATACTCAAGTCCCATTAGCAAAATGCTGTCCCTTATATAAGATGGCAAAATCAAGGTTTGCTTTTTGGATTATTACATTTTAAATAATATTTTCAAGCTGTGAATACTTAAATCCGTGGATACAGAGGGACAACTGTATATAAATAAACGATAACAACAACAACATATCTCTGCTGCTGTTTGATGGTAGGAAGGGATAACCCATTTCCTACCACAAAGTAGGAAGTGTACCATAACAGATTACACTGTTCTGAATGGGGCTGCACTCTCTTTGAAAGACCAGGCTCATAATTTTTGGCTTCATAGCTCCCAGGCATTGCTCCATAGCATTGCTCCTGGAAGGCCAGATAGGTGTTGTGGTTAGAAATAACTTTGTCCTGCTTTGGTTGATGCACCAGCAGCATGCCTTCCCAGGGAGGGCAATTCTGCACACTGTGCTTCCCGTATTAATTACTTCCCAATTAGACTACTGCAGGGTATTGGACTTGTGTAGCCCTTGACAAGTGTTCAGAAGGTATGACTAGTGCAAAATGCTATGGCTAGACTGTTTTAGAGTATGTGCTTTAGGATCACACATCACTGGTCTTCCATCAATTGCAATGGCTTCCAATCTGCTTCTGAGTGCAATTAAAGGTGCTGGTTTTCATCTACAAAGGCCTACATGGTGCTGTTTACATGATGAAAATGTAGTGGGAAGACTTCGTGTCGAACCCTGGTTGTTTACACATACATCGGGTCAGGCACATGATTTTCGGAAGGGGGGCCACCTTTTATCCCTCAACCTGTGGGACTTCCAGTCCCGCGGTTTGTGCCAGTTTTTAAAAAGGTCACTGGAGGATTCGGAAAATCGGAAATGTAAACAGCCCGGGACAAGCTATCTCAGTACTAGGTGATGACCGGAAATGGTAACTGGGGGCGGCTTCAGAAATCAGTGACCAGAAAAGGAGGGGTCAGTCACCCGTTCAACAGATCCAGCCTCACCAGCTGAAAACAAAGGCATCCCTTCCAGCTGCACAAAGGTTTGTGTGTGTGTGTGCGCACATGTGTACTAAATCACCCTGTTCAAGGGATTTCTACACTGCAAACCCTTCAGCGTTAACCTCTTCCTCAACTGCATGTTACAAAGAGATTGTGGTGGGCAGAGGGTCGCCCATTCATCCCCTGCCTTGATCACCTCCCTGAGTCTAAATGGATAATCAAACATTCATCACCCCCCAAGGCACAGTAAAAAATGCCAGCATCTGAGCGAATGAACACACTTTCATTCATTCCCCCCCCCACAAGGCACAGTAAAAAAGGCCGGTGTCTGGGTCTTTTAAAATGCCTTGTGTGTTGTCCCTTTATGATCGCCTGCACTGGTTTGAAACCTTCACTCCACAGCTGCCTCTGCTTAAAGGGTTAACATTTTAAAGAGACAGGGCAATCGCAAGCCTCTCCCGCCCCTGCACTCAGCTTGATTTCAAAAGGAAAGCACAGGGTTTAACCCTGATCGTTCCTGCCTCCTTCCAGCTGCAGGAAGGTTTGTGTAAAAAATGCCAGCATCTGAGCGAAAGATCATACATTCTTTGAGCGAAAGATCATACAGTTTCCTGCCAGAGAGAAGGAGAGCAGCTTCTGGACAGCAAGTTTCCTGCCAGTTTCCTGCCAGGGAGAAGAAGGAAGCAACTTTTAAAACTTTTTTAAAAAACTGTTGGGAGAGGCTGCTTGTTGCTGAGGGGCTTGAACTTCTGAACTTCCCCTTTTACCCTCAAGAGCCAGAGGCCTTCCTGTGAGTCACACCTGTGAGTCACACCTGTGAGTCATTAGGGGGTGGAGCTGGGAGCCTAGCTCTATATAAGTCCTTGCAGAGGCTTTCCAGGCCAGTTTCCTGCCAGAGAGAAGGAGAGCAGCTTCTGGACAGCAAGTTTCCTGCCAGTTTCCTGCCAGGGAGAAGAAGGAAGCAACTTTTAAAACTTTTTTAAAAAACTGTTGGGAGAGGCTGCTTGTTGCTGAGGGGCTTGAACTTCTGAACTTCCCCTTTTACCCTCAAGAGCCAGAGGCCTTCCTGTGAGTCACACCTGTGAGTCACACCTGTGAGTCATTAGGGGGTGGAGCTGGGAGCCTAGCTCTATATAAGTCCTTGCAGAGGCTTTCCAGGCCAGTTTCCTGCCAGAGAGAAGGAGAGCAGCTTCTGGACAGCAAGTTTCCTGCCAGTTTCCTGCCAGGGAGAAGAAGGAAGCAACTTTTAAAACTTTTTAAAAAAACTGTTGGGAGAGGCTGCTTGTTGCTGAGGGGCTTGAACTTCTGAACTTCCCCTTTTACCCTCAAGAGCCAGAGGCCTTCCTGTGAGTCACACCTGTGAGTCACACCTGTGAGTCATTAGGGGGTGGAGCTGGGAGCCTAGCTCTATATAAGTCCTTGCAGAGGCTTTCCAGGCCAGTTTCCTGCCAGAGAGAAGGAGAGCAGCTTCTGGACAGCAAGTTTCCTGCCAGTTTCCTGCCAGGGAGAAGAAGGAAGCAACTTTTAAAACTTTTTTAAAAAACTGTTGGGAGAGGCTGCTTGTTGCTGAGGGGCTTGAACTTCTGAACTTCCCCTTTTACCCTCAAGAGCCAGAGGCCTTCCTGTGAGTCACACCTGTGAGTCACACCTGTGAGTCATTAGGGGGTGGAGCTGGGAGCCTAGCTCTATATAAGTCCTTGCAGAGGCTTTCCAGGCCAGTTTCCTGCCAGAGAGAAGGAGAGCAGCTTCTGGACAGCAAGTTTCCTGCCAGTTTCCTGCCAGGGAGAAGAAGGAAGCAACTTTTAAAACTTTTTAAAAAAACTGTTGGGAGAGGCTGCTTGTTGCTGAGGGGCTTGAACTTCTGAACTTCCCCTTTTACCCTCAAGAGCCAGAGGCCTTCCTGTGAGTCACACCTGTGAGTCACACCTGTGAGTCATTAGGGGGTGGAGCTGGGAGCCTAGCTCTATATAAGTCCTTGCAGAGGCTTTCCAGGCCAGTTTCCTGCCAGAGAGAAGGAGAGCAGCTTCTGGACAGCAAGTTTCCTGCCAGTTTCCTGCCAGGGAGAAGAAGGAAGCAACTTTTAAAACTTTTTTAAAAAACTGTTGGGAGAGGCTGCTTGTTGCTGAGGGGCTTGAACTTCTGAACTTCCCCTTTTACCCTCAAGAGCCAGAGGCCTTCCTGTGAGTCACACCTGTGAGTCACACCTGTGAGTCATTAGGGGGTGGAGCTGGGAGCCTAGCTCTATATAAGTCCTTGCAGAGGCTTTCCAGGCCAGTTTCCTGCCAGAGAGAAGGAGAGCAGCTTCTGGACAGCAAGTTTCCTGCCAGTTTCCTGCCAGGGAGAAGAAGGAAGCAACTTCTGGACAGCCATTCTGACTGGGGAGATTGAATTTTTTAAAAAAACTGTTGGGAGAGGCTGCTTGTTGCTGAGGGGCTTGAACTTCTGACCTTGCCCTTTTACCCTCAAGAGCCAGAGGCCCGCACCTAACGGCCACGAATTTCAGTAACCAAACAAAAATACAGCAGACCTAAAAGTACAGCTTAGCATTCTCAGCGTTAACTAAGAGTTCTTAGATTACCTAAAAGCTCTCATCATGGACACTGAGGGGACTGCAGCAGTCACTTGCAACACTTGTGCGATGTTTCTATTCTTGTCTACAGACGTGGAGAACTTCACCTGCACCAAATGCAAGCTGGTAGCCCTCTTGGAGGAGAAAGTACAGCAGCTGGAGACACGGGTAGCTACACTTCAACAGATTCGGGAGCAAGAGGTTTTCCTGGACAGAACAGAACGAACACTCTTGGATGGGGACCGCACAGAGGAAGTGGCTGTGGAGGAGAGGGTCACTTCACGGACACAGGAAGTAGACAGCTGGAGGAATGTCACACACAGAACAAGAAAATCCAGGGATTCTTCCAGCAGCTTACAGCTACAGAATCGATTTGAAGCCCTTTCCCTTATCAAGGACAATGAGGAAGAACAGCATGGACAGACTTCAGGGGTAGAGCAGGGGACCTTGAGAGGACCACCGCAAGGAACAGCAGCTGCGAAGCCTCAGCGGAGGCGTGTGGTGGTGGTGGGGGACTCCTTGCTGAGGGGTACAGAAGCAGTGGTATGTGGGCCTGACAAGATGACTCGGGAGGTGTGTTGTCTCCCTGGGGCAAAGATCTGTGATGTGACCGAGAGGCTGACAAGACTCATCAAGCCAACGGATCATTACCCCTTCCTTTTGGTCCATGTGGGAACCAATGATACTGCAAGGCACAGCTTTCCCAAGATCAGAAGAGATTATGAGGCCCTGGGGAGGAAGCTGAAAGAAATGAACGCACAGGTGGTCATCTCGTCTCTTCTGCCAGTTGAAGGGCATGGTCCAAGAAGGGAGAGGAAAATAGCCGACGTAAACAACTGGCTTCGTAGATGGTGTCGCCGAGAACAAATTGGATTCTTGGATCATGGGCTGCGCTTCCATGCAGGGGGACTTCTGGCAAGAGATGGGGTGCATCTTACAACAGTTGGAAGAAACATTTTTGCCAACACTCTCAAGAATTTGATCAGGAGGGCTTTAAACTGAGTCAAATGGGGGAGGGAGACAGTATTCTGGAAGGCAAAAGGGCTGGAGAAAATAGTCAAACTGTCATAGAGGGAACAAGGCAAACAGCGCAAGGACCCAACAGTGGGAGGCAAAAAAACTTGCACAGGGAGCAAGTAAAGGGAACACATGGTCTCAGATGTCTCTACACTAATGCACAGAGCATGGGAAATAAGCAAGATGAACTAGAACTCCTTGCACTACAAAACAAATATGATATAATAGGCGTTACTGAAACCTGGTGGGACGAGTCTCATGATTGGAATGTAGGAATAGAGGGGTATAACCTTTATAGGAGAAACAGGCCAAACAGGAAAGGAGGAGGAATAGCATTATATGTCAGGGATATTTACACCAGTGAAGTGATCCACGACATCAATACTGGAAGCCAGGTGGAGAGCATCTGGATAAAAATTAAAGGGGAGGGAAACAACAGGGATGTTATTGTGGGACTCTACTACAGACCCCCAAATCAGACGGAGGAATTGGATGTTGCCTTTCTAGAACAGATGAACATACATGCAGAAAGGAGAGATGTAGTAGTGATGGGTGACTTCAACTATCCTGATATTTGCTGGCAATCTAACTCAGCCAAAACTACAAGGTCTAGCAAATTCCTTACATGCCTGGAAGACAATTTCATGGTCCAAAAGGTGGAAGAGGCAACAAGGGGGTCAGCTATTTTAGATCTGATCCTAACCAACAGAGACGACCTTGTTAATGGGGTGCAAGTGGTGGGATCCTTAGGTGAGAGTGATCATGTTCTCCTGGAGTTTGTTATACAATGGAAAGGAGAAGCCAGGCATAGTCAGACACGCATTCTTGACTTTAGGAGAGCTGATTTCAATAAACTCAGGGAAATACTGGGGATGATCCCATGGTCAAGAATACTAAAAGAGAAGGGACCTCAAGACGGTTTTGACTTTCTCAAAAGGGAGATACTGAAGGCACAATTTCAAACAGTACCATTGAGGAAGAAAAATGGGAGGTGTCTCAAGAAACCAGGATGGATGACTAAAGAACTTTCAATGGAGCTAAGTTTTAAACGGAACATGTATAGGAAATGGAAAAGGGAGGAAATCACCAAAGAAGAATTCAAACAGATAGCGAACACGTGTAGCAGTAAAGTCAGAAAAGCTAAAGTGCAGAATGAGCTCAGGCTTGCTAGGGAGGTTAAGAACAATAAAAAGGGTTTTTTTGGGTATGTCCGCAGCAAAAGGAGGAAGCAGGAAATGATAGGGCCACTACGTGGAGAAGATGGCAAAATGCTAACAGGGGACAGAGAAAAGGCAGAATTACTCAACACCTTCTTTGCCTCAGTGTTTTCAGAAAAGGAAAAGGAGGACCAACCTGAGGAAAATGGAACAGAGGACACAATAGGGGAAATCCAGCTGAAAATAAGTAAAGAGGTGGTACAGGAATACCTTCTTAATCTAAATGAATTTAAATCTCCAGGACCAGATGAACTACATCCAAGAGTATTAAAAGAGCTGGCAAATATAATCTCAGAGCCATTGGCAATAATATTTGAGAACTCCTGGAGAACAGGAGAAGTCCCAGCAGACTGGAGGAGGGCAAACGTTGTTCCCATCTTCAAAAAGGGGAAAAAAGAGGATCCCAACAACTATCGTCCAGTTAGTCTGACATCAATACCAGGGAAGATTCTAGAACAGATCATTAAACAGAGAGTCTGTGAACATTTAGAAGGCAATGCCATAATCACAAAAAGTCAGCATGGGTTTCAGAGAAACAAGTCATGCCAGACTAATCTGATCTCTTTTTTTGATAAAGTTACCAGCTTGGTAGATGAAGGGAATGCTGTGGACATTGCATACCTTGATTTCAGTAAGGCCTTTGACAAGGTTCCCCATGACATTCTTGCAAACAAGCTTGTAGAATGTGGGCTAGACAAGTTAACTGTTCAATGGATTTGTAATTGGTTGACCGGCCGAACCCAAAGGGTGCTCAGCAGTGGCTCCTCTTCGTCTTGGAAAGATGTGACCAGTGGGGTGCCACAGGGTTCTGTCCTGGGCCCAGTGCTATTCAACATCTTTATCAATGACTTAGATGAGGGAATTAGGGGCATACTTATCAAATTTGCAGATGACACCAAATTGGGAGGAGTAGCTAATACCCTAGAGGACAGGATCAAAATTCAGAATGACCTGGATAGACTGGAGAGCTGGGCCAAAGCTAACAAAATGAAATTCAATACGGAGAAATGTAAAGTACTGCATTTAGGGCGGAAAAAGGAAATGCATAAATATAGGATGGGAGAGACCTGGCTGAATGAGACTATGTGCGAAAGGGATCTAGGAGTCCTAGTAGACCACAAGTTGAACATGAGCCAACAGTGTGATGCGGCAGCTAAAAAGGCCAATGCAATTTTGGGCTGTATCAATAGAAGTATAGTGTCTAGATCAAGGGAAGTAATAGTGCCACTCTATTCTGCCTTGGTCAGACCTCACTTAGAATACTGTGTCCAGTTCTGGGCACCACAATTCAGAAAGGATATTGACAAATTGGAGCGTGTCCAGAGAAGGGCAACTAAAATGGTGAAAGGTCTGGAAACAATGCCTTATGAGGAGAGACTTAGGGAGCTGGGTATGTTTAGCCTGGAAAAAAGACGGTTTAGAGGCGATATGATAGCCCTGTTTAAGTATTTGAAGGGATGTCACGCTGAGGATGGAGCAGGCTTGTTTTCTGCTGCTCCAGAGACTGGAACACGGAGCAATGGGTGCAAGCTCCAGGAACAGAGATTCCACCTCAACATGAGGAGGAACTTTTTGACAGTCAGAGCTGTTCGGCAGTGGAACACACTCCCTCGGAGCGTGGTGGGGTCTCCTTCCTTGGAGGTCTTTAAACAGAGGCTGGATGGCCATCTGTCGGGGATGCTTTGATTGTGATTTCCTGCGTGGCAGGGGGTTGGACTGGATGGCCCTCGTGGTCTCTTCCAACTCTGCAATTCTATGATTCTATGATTCTATGATTCATTCATCCCCCTCCCTCAAGGCACAGTAAAAAAAATGCCAGCGTCTGGGTCTTTCAAAATGCCTTGTGTGTCACTGCCTTGAAACCTTCACTCCACAGCTGTCTCTGCTGAAAGGGTTAACATTTTAAAGAGACAGGACAAATGCAAGCCTCTGCCCCCTGATCTCTCCCCCCCTCCCGAGCCAGCCAATAGCATCGCTCGTGGCGCGGAAGTCTAAAGGAAGTACATCACCG
This sequence comes from Gambelia wislizenii, assembly GCA_030847615.1. Lineage (NCBI taxonomy): Eukaryota > Metazoa > Chordata > Lepidosauria > Squamata > Crotaphytidae > Gambelia > Gambelia wislizenii. Next base: position 491,887,207 of record JAUMIR010000001.1, on the reverse strand, counting down.
AGGTTGTGAAAACATGAGTAATCGCATCCTTGATTGACAGCCAATAAATAAATAAATCCCGGTACGCTAAACATGTGTAAACAGCAAAAGCACGGGATATAAGAGTGCGGGATAAATGAAAAAAATATGGGACCTGATGCCATGTAAATATGAATCATGGGATCTTCCGGAATTTCCATAAGAGGGACAAAAATTGTTTAAACAGCGCGGGACAAATATGGGATCAGGAAGTCCCGGTACTCCCCGCAACAAAAACTGCCGTGTAACTGGTACCCATGGCTTGGGGCTAGGATATTTGAAGATCACCTCCTCCCTGGATTTTAGATTCTCAGAGACCCGTTCAATATCCCACTATCCTGAGAAGCTAGACTGAGCACGTTTCTAGGATGGAGGACCATTGCCTCCCAAAAATAATACTCTACGGTGAACTCGCCACGGGTCAGTGTAAGAGGGGCACTCCAAAAAAGCGATACAAGGACTCCCTGAAACAACATCTCAGGCTCAGCCAAACTGATCACCAACAATGGTCCGCCCTGGCCTCACATCGGGAGGCATGGAGACGCACTATTCACAATGCTGCGGCCTTATTTGAGAACTCACGCTGAACAAGTCTTGAAGAGAAACGGCAACGCAGAAAGAATCACAACCTGGAAACATCACCCAAGGAGACCTTCTGCTGTGCTTTCTGCAACCGGACTTGTCTATCTCGGATTGGCCTTTTTAGTCATCAGCGCACTTGCAGAAAGCACGGGATGAGTCCTTCCTGAATCTTCGTTTGCGAAGAAAAGCCAGAGAGAAAGTGAGACAGGGAAATCCCACCCAAGAGAAGTCAAGCTGGCTGAATCCTTCTTAGCTTCCAGCAGGCAGCCCAAATCATATTATTTTATTTGCCTTTTGAGCTTTAAAATCAGAGATGGCTTTTCTGAATGTTTTAATTATGTGCATTTTAAATCAGTGTTCTTTTAAATACCCTTGCTGCAACAGCTGCACTAGGTGCCAGTCTGTTTCCAAGCATAATTCAAAGTAACCGTTATGACCTACAAAGCCTATAAGGCTCAGGTCCAGGGGCTGATCTATATGAGCCAATAAAATGTGGATTGATGTGTACTAATGCCAATTTGCGGCAGCTTTCATTTGTCTCCACGTTTTCCCCCCAAGACTGCAGGCATGCAAAGCCATACACATTTGTTGTTCAAATGGGCATGCCTATGAATCAAGTTGGCAGGCGTGAGTGAATTACTTGCATTTTATTGGCACTAGTTGCCACTGCCAAACATTTAAAAAAACAACAACAGCAAATCCAAGGTGCAGAAGTGCGATATTCTGCTTAAATAAACAGAAAAAACGGGGGGAGGCTGTTTCATCATCTCGGTGCACAATCACTTTTGCAAAAACCCAACATGGTGGTTCAGGGTGCTTGCCTTACTAGCGAGCTCCACTCCCTGTGCACATCTGACCAATCAGCTTTCCACTTCTGCTCTTATCGGGAATGCACAGCAAAGTGAATCGGTTGTCCCAACAAGCAGGAATCTGCATTTCCTTGGGAGGTTTTTTTTTTTTTTTTTATATGGGAAAAGCTGTGAAGCCCACCCACCCCCCACCTTCTGAATACAATGAAATGATGTGGGGTCCCCTTAGCACAAAATGTATTCTCCTCAACTTCTATGAGAAGTATTTTCGCCATATAGATAAGCCCCAGGTTATCTGAAGGATTGTACCTCCCATATTAGCGTGCCTGTGTTTGGCGATGGTCTTCCATCCTAGAAATGTGCCCTGCCCAGCGCAGCTGTGTTCTCAATATCATGGCCTCAATGCTGGTGATCCCTGCTTGCTCAAGGACAGCAACATTTGTCACATAGTCAGTCCAGTGTATATTTAGGATTGCGCGTAGACAGCGCTGATAAAAGCGTTCGAGGAGTCAGAAAAAGCCAGAGAGTTTTGAGATCAGTTGTGGAGGACCTTCTCTCTGTCCACCACCCTCACAGGTACATCTGGTGGGACCACAGGAGAGGGCCTTCTCAGTGGCTGCCCCCAGGCTCTAGAACTCCCTTCCTAGACTGGTTAGAGCAGCGCTTTCCTTACTAGCCTTTCATAGGCAGGCTAAGACTCACTTTGTTTCATTTTGGTGGGCCTTTGAGGACTGACCGCTCATGGAGAAAAGGCTTTTAATAATGTGCTGTATTTTTCTATGGTGGTTGTTTCTTTTTCAGTGGACAGGCTTTCAGTGGCTTTTAATTCTATTGATAGTTTAATTATACTTTAACATTTGTATAATGTCAACTTTTAGCTGTATCACTTTTTTTGTAAGCTGCTTTGAGTTCCAGGCCTGGGAAAATGATGGACTTTAAATAAAATTCACAATAACAATAACCCTCATAATCAACAATTACATTTAAAATTGTTTTGGTCAATTTTAAATAATATTTCTATCGGCTTTTATGTCCTGTGCACCACCTGGAGGCCGAGAAGCAATAAAGAAATATTTACATTTGATTTAAAAATTAATAAACACTGTACAGTATTTTGTCTTGAAAGCCAACATGGTGTAGCAGTTTGAGTGTTGGATTATGACTCTGGAGAGTCTGGCCATGGGAACCCACTGGGTGACCTTGGGCAAGTCACACTCTCTCAGACTCAGAGGGAGGTAAAAACAAACCCCTCTCTGAATGTGGTGCAGCTATTCACATTGTAAAGAGGCTGCTCCCCTCCACCCCCTCAGTTTAAGATTAAAAAAAAAACCCTATTTTTCCAAAGTGACTTCGCTTACCTTTGGGTTGTATTCTGCATTTCTGGCATGAAGAGCTATATTCTTGAGGTCTAGCTTGCAAGCCAGGTTTACAGTGGCCACTATATTCCTAGGAGATCAAGTACATATTGAAGGATCTCAGGTGAAAAGGAGTACAACAGTGTAGGTGAAACATAGATTCCTTTCAACACTTAAGACCATAATGCAGTTGTCCCTTCACATTCACGGATTTGGCATTCACGGTTTTGAGTATTCATGGCTTAAAAATATTCTTAAAAAAATAATAATCCAAAATGCAAACCTTGATTTTCCCATCTTATATAAGGGACACCATTTTGCTATGCCATTGCATATAATGGGACTTGAGTATTCACAGATTTGGGTATTCATGGGGGGTTCTGGAACCAAACCCCAGCAAACGTGAAGGGACAACTGTATAATCAATTGCAATTTCATACCCTCCAATATTTCACAGATGAAAACTAGAACACACAGGACTTTATCAGATGTGGCAAATATAGTATCATAACAATGCCAGAAGAACATGAAAGGGCACCCATTTTGCATGGCGTCATGCTATGGCACTTTTCTGTTGTTAATAAGGTGTTCTTTTTTATTGATGGGCCAAGCCATCAATTTATCTGCCATGGCGTTTTAGTCATGGACCTGCTAGTGTCTAAAACTGCACCCCATTGTGCCGGCGTCATTACATCGTTAATGGGTGTTCCCCACCAGAACACTTCCGTGTGAGAATGCGAAAACTAGCTATAGGATGCTCTTTTTATGAACCTCCACATTTTTCAGGCAAGTTTTTAAGTGTGTTTCAGTGTTTGTGTATTCGTTTTGTTTTTTAAATTAGCTGTTTTTTAGACTTTTAAGTGCACTTGCATCTTCTCACAAGAACCACCAAGATCACATGCACCCGTGAACACAGAAATAAACAGCACTAGTGATTATGCTCCCATAATTCTGGGGCTAGTTTTCCTCGCTGTTATGACAACATTTGATAAAAACGGGTATTGTGCTGGAACACTCACACTTTAAAATATGGTGGCACAGAAACGTTTTTAGAGGCTGGTCTGATAAAGTCCACAGTATATGACCAAAGCAACATCAAAGTACAATAGGACCCCTGTATCCACTGGGGGTGGGTTCTGGGGGAACCTTTGGATACTGAAAACCATGGATAATAGCAAACACTGTTGAAAATAATGGGACTTCCAGTTTAAAATACCATAGAATTGCCTTGGAGGACCTAGAAAATGGCTAGAGGACACATTTTTAAGGAAGACTCTATGGTAGGTGTGCTGTTTTGTGTCCCATGGATAATTGAATCAGTGGATAATGAATCAGTGGATACGGGGGTCCTACTGTATAGTCAAGATGTCAAAAGTTAAAGATGAGGAAGAACAGACAAGCTAGGAGAGGCTGCAGCAGTTTGCTTCTGCCTGAGTCTCCAGGAAAGGGCAAGATTCTGCTCCCTCCTTTCCTATCCCTCCGCTGGGTTAACTGAGTACTAATGACTTTGGCAGTTTGGACTCAGTTTGCAGCAACTGAAGTAAGCTGAGGACAAAAGGGAGGAAGTAGTAGTAGGAGAGAGAAACTGGGACATTTTAAAAGCAGTTGGAAACGTGGGATGACAGAGGATTAATCATGACTGTTCCTGCCAAATCAGAACAGTTGGAGAGTATGCAGTTTGTTGGCTCCTTTGCAAGGAGAAATTAACATCACTGTTCTTCTCACTGCCAAGTGGAACTGGGGCATGGAAATGATCCAATGTGAATTTGCAGAGGTTTCAGGAACTTGAATAAGTTTAGGAAACATCAAATTCATCTCACTCTGTATCTACACTGTACAATGTCAGCAGTTTGATACCACTTTAACTGCCACAGCTCTCTCTTATGAGTTCTTGGGATTTGTAGTTTCCTGAGGTTCTTATAATTCTTTAGTGCAATCCCCTGAAATATAGCATTAGAGCTCTCTGGGAGAGAATTTTAAATATCTCATGAAACTACATATCCCAGGGCCTTTTCACACTACACAATTAAAGCACTATAATTCTACTTCAACTGTATCCTATGGAATCCTGGGGTTTGTAGTCCTGGGAGGCACTAGAGTTCTCTGGCTGAGAAGTCACAAAGCCTCCCTAAACTAAAAATACCAGGATTTCATAGGATGAAACCATGCAGTTAGAGTGCAATCACAGTGCTCTAACTGTAGTTTGAAAAGGGCCCAGGATTCCATAGGACGGAGCCATGGCAATTAAAGTGAGACCGAACTGCTATAATTGTGCAGTGTGGCTATACCAGAAGAGAAGAACGCTCCCAGGAAAAGCAATTCACTTTTCAAATGAGTTGCAGGGTCCTCCCTCCACACTTTGTTGTCATGTGCCTTCAAGCTGTTTCTGACTTACGGTGACCCTAAGGCAAAACTGAGGTTGGCAAGATTTGTTCAGAGTGGGTTTGCCTTTGCCTTCCTCTGAGGCTGAGACAGTGTGACTTGCTCAAGGCAACCCAGGGAGTTTCCATGGCCATGCAGGGATTCGAAACCTGGTCTCCCAGTGTCCTAGTCTAACACACATACCACTACACTCAGCAGTTCATTGTTAGGGAGCGCTTTGGCACTGATAAGCGGTATACAAATATCAATGCTATTGATATTGCTACCTACCCTGACACCCCCCATCTTGAAATATCGTACAATTGGCAATATTTAATAATTTGACTTAATGTGGCCATCCATATGGTTGGCAAGTAAACCAGGGACTCCCCAAGTACTAATGCTGGGGTCATGCACAATTTAGGGAGGGGCCTTTGGAAATTCCTCAAACAGGTCATACCCAGGTCAGAGTTCTTCTTGAAGAATACCTGGAGGTGAACTGTTCACTAATCCACTCAAGAATAGCAGAGTCCTCAATGGTTGAAAAATGGGTTTTTCTTCCCTACCCCTCCTCACAATAGAACTTGCCTGCTCCCATTCAGTTCCAAATATTTTGCTCATTAATGATTGCTAACACATCCAGAGAACCCTTTGTCTAGTCCTAGGAAACTCCAAGAGACACTGTATTCCACTCTAAGTCTCATCCCTTCAGGGGAATTATAAAATATAAATTTCGCCCTAAAACACTACCAAAGTGTGCATAGATCCTCTTCCTTCCAACTCCACATCAGTCTGTGTTAGCATTCTGCTGTCCAGACCTCCTCTCTGCTTGTTTATTTTGCAATCTCACCCCTCCAGGGTCGCTATAGTATAAACCACAATCCCCTTGCTCTATTCCTCTATCCAAATACTTCCTACTTTCTCCAATAGCCTTATGTGAGTGCTTGAAGCCTGAATGTAAGTGTGAATGCTGTTAAGATTATTTCCAATAAAAGCCATTTAATTGTACATTCTGGCTTGGAGTCTCTTCAGTTACTACTGGTATACAAAAGTCAAAAGATCTTGCCATCAACCAGCCTCTTGCTGATATTTTGAGCTAATTAAAAAAATACCCATATTAAGATTAAGTCACTAGTGGGATCCTCATGGAAACAATGCACTTTGGGTAACATTATGTCTCTCTTTCTCCTATCTCTTTCTTAAATTGTACCTCCACCTATTCCACCCACAGCAATTACATTTATGCATTGGGATACCACAGAGGTGGACCAAGCATGGCTCAAAGGCTCCACAAAACCCCCCAATGTCCTCTTAGGGAGCCTTCAAGGAGAAGCAGTTTGGGGTTAACAGGGCACAACCCCAACTCCAGAAACCACCCCCCCAAAGTGAAAAACCAAACTAGGAGTGGACTTCTAGCAACTTCTGGTTCATCCCTTTTTACATTTCTAAGTCTGGTTTAGCACGTGGATCATTAACAGCCCACAAACTATTAGAAGTTTCTCACCCATCCTCTACCTATCATGGAAGATGCAGCATGCAGCATGTAGCTTGGCTCTTAACTTTTCTGCTGAACGAGAAATTATTCCCTGAGCTTTCTTAGCTCTGTTTCTAGTCACATAATAGTAGAAGTGCCACGGCGCCTACATATAAATGGAAATACTAGGGAGGAAATCCCACTGAAAGGGGCTTAAGGCTAGACCCTGCAGTGTTTTGAAACACCCAGCCTTAGGGTTGACTCACTGTAATTGTGGGACGATGCCAGAACTTTCTGAGGCAGGAGTCATTGGGGTCATAGGAGTCATTGGGGTCATGGGGAGGCAGGCCCCTGAGGAGTCAGGCAACGGCTGAGTTGCATTTTCATCCCTCGGTCGAGACACACTGCTGCCATCCAAGAACGCCCCACTCTCTTGTATTCCTGGCTGAGACTCATGTTGATTTCTCAGCATGCTGCTGCTGCTACAGCTCTCATCTTTGTTATCCCGGTCTAAATCATCCGGTAGGAAGCTGAGATCCACTGAAGGGAAATCTTTGATTTCATCAGGCGGAGAGCTAAATGATACACCCAGAGATGAGGAAATAGGCAGATCGGTCACAAAGGGGCTCAAGGGCGTGAACTCTTGTGGATTGCTTGAGGGAAGGTCATCCTGTATAGGACAAGAAAAAACAAATGCTTACACTTTGGGTCCTGCAAAATACTAGGCACCATTGTTTGTACTCAACTGAGTTTGGCACTCCTAGAGCAACGCGGCGTCTTTCATCCCTCCAACTGTCCCAATCTGGGGGCTTATTGCACAAGCAAAGGGAAAAGAAAGTAAAGCTGGAAGTAGCGAGTCCTGCCTTGCCTTATCGCACAACATCATTGTTTTTCCGGTGTTCTGATGCCCCAGTCCTGTGGGAGACCAAGGTAAAACAGCATCTTTTGCTAATGGATTTTTATGGTTAGCAAAAAGATGCAGTTTTACCTCAGTCTCCCATGGAACCAGAACGGAAGAATGACAATGTCATGCAGGAAGGCGCATGGAAGATGGAACCTTCCAGCTGCACTGCCGTTTTACTTCAGCATGTGGTAAGCTTCTTGGTACAAACAGTACTGATTAATACTTTGGCGTCACACTTTTTCAGCTTTTAAAATGTCCCAGTTTCTCTCTACTCTGCCCACTTCCCCTCTTTGTCCTCAGGTCACTTCAGGTGCTGCAAACTAAGTTCAAAAGTGCAAAAGCAGTTTACATGCAGTTAACTCAGCAGGGGGGAGAGGAAAGGAGAGGATAAGATCTTGGCCTTCCCAATAGGCTTAAGCAAAAGCAAACTGCTGCAACTTCTCCTAGCTTGTGCATTCTTCCTCAATAATAACTGTTGCCATCTTCACCAAACTCTGATGTTGCTTGAACACACATGTCCTGGTTTTTATCTGTGAAATGTTGACAGGTATTTCAGAGGAAGGAACTGACAAAACCACCTCTGAGTACTATATTCCTTGCTAAGAAAACCCTATGAAATTCATGGGGTCGCCATTAAGTGGGCAGGTGACTTGAAGGCACATACATGTACATCTGGGAGCACAGAAAGTAAATATGTCTGATATGTGACTCTAAACAGAGAGAATCAAAGAGGTGGGAAAGATCCCAAGGGCCATCTAGTCCAACTCCCTGCCATTGCAAAAAACAAAACAAAACACAACCCACAGGTAAAGTTTCTTCACCAGAACCACTGCAGAACTTATAGCCTGTTTCCACAAAGCAGAAATTGAAGGTATGGGGAAACAAACATTGTTTTTTTAACATGGCTTAAACCAGTCAGCACCTCAGCTGCTTTTAAATAAATACTATTTTTTATCTCTTCGAAATGTCTCTTTGCAGCCATTAAACGTATTGGCTCTAACACGCTTGTTATATTTCTTAGTTAATTAAAATATGTATATCCCATCTGTATCATTGAATTTCAGGTCAGCGTACTAGATAAAGAATTTAGGACACTCCCAGATTAAAATCATGAATAATTTGAAGATTAAAATGTATTAAACAAGAGTGCAATTAAAATAACTCTAAAAGTTGCCACAGTTTAAAACCATGTTCACATGCACTTAGCCTCCAGTCTTCAATAAAAGCTACATTTTGATTTGGAACCAGAAAAATCCCAACATTGGTACCAGTCAGACCACCTAGGGAAGGGCATTCCACAGTCAGGGTGCCATAAATGAGAAGGCTCTCTCCCATGTCTGGTCACTTCATATTGCTCCCATTGGTGGGAGACAGAGGAGGCCCCCAGGCAGTTCCTAAGCAGGTGTATATAGTGAATGTACTTGGAATCGTGACTACCAATGAGGGCTAGTGCATTGCAATGGTAGCCTATGATCAAGAATCTGCCATTCCAATCTCATATCTGACTGTTGATAAAATAGTTAAAGCCTGAAACAACCCACTTTCTTTCAATCATCTGCAGTTATTAGAATTACAATAGAAATAACATAACTATATACTATTATAGCAAAATAATAAGCAATTCGCTGAACTTGGCAGTAGCATGTCACTTCCACAATGTCTGGACTAAAGATCAATTAGCAATCCTATTACAAGCTGAGTATCCCTTATCTGAAATGCTTGGGAGCAGAAGTGTTCTGTATTTTGGATTTTGGAATACTTGCGCATACATGTATGTATTCCTGCATGGCAAGGGATTGGAATGGATGGCCCTTGTGGTCTCTTTCAACTGTATGGTTCTATGATAATGAGATATCTTGGAGATGAGACTCAAGTCTAAACACAAAATCATATACACCTTATACACATAGCCTGAAGGTAATTTTAGACACAGTATTTTTAATAATTCTGCACATGAAACAAAGTGTGTACACTGAACCATCAGAGAGCAAAAGTGTTACCATCTCAGCCACCCATGTGGACAATTTTGGAATTCTGGATAAGGGATACTCAGCACGTACTATGAGCAGCAGAAAAAGCATGCAACTATTCTGCAGCTCCTCCTGGTAAACTAGGGAATAATTTGAAAAGTATCAGCTCCAAAGCCATGTTAAAAGGGACCACATTCATGATCCTCAGCTTTACCTGGCTTGTGCACTGGTCTAAGTAACTTTCTAGTGAGAATTCTCCATCCATGGCTCAACCAGCTACTCCCAGGGCAATCTCTGAGACAACTAACTCCCCCTGGCTCCTTTAGAGTAGACTGAAGTTGAAAAGTGCTGCTCCCAAGGAAAGCAGAACTAAGCCCCAACATAATCTTTCCAGCTGATGCTAGTGAGGTAAACATCGGCAGCTGTGTGAGATGAGGGATTCTTAGCTGAAAAAAGATCCAGGTGCCCTCACTGGCAAAGGCTGAGGGTCCAAATCAGTTTCCAGGGCAGACTGAAATAGACCCAATTTCTTGTGCCAACTAAAGTACAATCAGTTGGGAATGTAGTAAAACAACACATATATCACCTTCATTGATTCAGATAACTTTGAAGGTTTCTTGAGGGTAGTCTTAGAGATTTATTGGTATAAAGGATAGTGTTGTCAGGTTCTCAAAATAGCAATAAAGGTCAGCCAAAATTTGTGAGGGTTTGTCTAGACAAGAAGATATAATGCATATTGGTGCGCATTATTGCCAATTCACAGCAGTGCTCATTTGTCTCCATGGTCTTTTGGCAAAATCTATTGTATGTGTAGCTATTTTTCTTTCTTTCTTTCTTTTGGTTAGCTCTTAAGTGCATCTACACTAAACAGGTATAGCAGTATGATACCACTTTAACCACCAGGGTTCAATTCTACAGAACCCTGGGAGCTGCAGTTCAGCGAGGTAAAGTAGCATCCCCGTATCCGCTGATTCAGTTATTCGCAGTTGGCGACAGCGAGGGTGGTGGTGGAGGGGGAGGGAGAGAGAATTCTCGCCTCCCTTCTCCCTTCGGTCCCCAGGATGGCTCCCGGTGGCAGCAGTGGTGATGGGGGCGCAAAGGGAGGGGAGAAGAGTTCTTGCTTCCCTTCTCCCTTCCTCCCCCCAGGATGGCTCCCAGTGGTGGCAATGGTGACAGGGGCTATTATCCGCAGGGGCCCCTGGAATCCCCCGCAGATACAGGGGTCCTACTTTACTTAGAATGTACTATTTGTCCTAAGCTGAAAAATTCAACTGACCAATGGATGAAAGCCACACCAGGCTTCACTGTTTGTAAATGCTTTTATATTTCTGTATTTCCTTTTGTTCCTCATTCTAAGCAACAACCTTGAGCTAGTAACTCTGTAGATACTCTATCTGTAATAAAGCTACTGTTTTTTAAACATGAAGCAGTTGCATATTGAGTCTACAGAAGACAGCTTATGACACTATTCCATTCATCCTAAATTACAGCACTAGAGGTCTTCAGCAGAGAAATATCAGCACCTCACCAAACTGCAAGTACCAGAACCCGGTAGGATGGAGCCATATCAGTTAAAGTGGTATCAACTGCTATAAACCTTATAGCATAGATACACTCCTTGGCAATTCTTGTATCCAATCTGGTTCTTTATATTGTCTATTTCCATCCCCACCCTCCCAGTTATGTCCTTACCTCCAATACAATATGTTGCCTTACCTATGCTGCATTTTCTGTTTTGCAGATGGAAAAATCTCCCTTTCCCACACATCTAAACCAGAGGCGGGCAAAGTGCAGCTCCAAGGGCTGTTTTTGTGGTCATAAGAATATTTATTTGCAATTTCTTTTTTGCTCCAGAATACCCCCAAATGCACTCTAGGGGGTGTGTAAGGCATTCCCACCAGGTTTGGAGACCTCATGGGGCCCCTAGAAGTTGATTTTTTGGGGGGGGGGCACGGAGATGTTCCAAAATGTCCACTAAAGGGTGCGGTATGTCTTTCCACCACATTTTGTGAGCTCCCTGGATCAATTTAGGGCCCGGCGAGGTGACAATACTTCCATAACCCCTCCCTTTCTTTTGCAAGAGCAAGTTCATTCCCCTAAGGTCTCCTGGGGGCTAATGCAGCCCCCTATCCTTCTACGGTTGTCCACGGAATATAAACCCATCACAGACAGGTTCATATCTGGGTAAGCCAGGCAATGAGCAGGGGTGAGCAAAAGTATGGCCTGTAGGTCCATTTTTGTGAACCACCCTGGGGGTGTCCATTCTTTCACCCCAAAATGCCTACTAAGGAGTGTGAAGGGCATTTTTGCCATGTTTTGAAGACCCTCTAGGCCATTTTAGGCCAAGAAAAGGCCTTAAGAACTGGGAAAAATCAGAAGTGACTTCTAGTCACCTTGTTTTGAAAAAACTGCCTATGCTTAGACTAAAATGGCCCAGGGTTGCCAAAAACATGGCGAAAATGTCTCCCACAGTCCCTAGAGGGCGCTGGAATTATTTGGGGCAGGGCAAAAAGGGTGTAGTGTGATGTGGGTGTATAGACTCCAAGCTCTTGTAAGGGCTAATGTAGCTCCCTAGCCTCCCACAGTTGGCCACTCTTGTATAGAAAGATAATATTTTCATTGCTATGGAATGGAGGGTGGTGGCTAAAGAGAGCTACTATTTGAAAGGGTGTGTGTGTGTTTTAAAAATCCCCTGTGAATCTAGTTGTGTTTCAATATGTACTGTAGCTGGTTAAGTTAAATCTATACTATCTTGTTATGTGCCTTCATCTCAGTCTTCCCACAAACAAAACCAGTCTTTTGACAGACTTCCAGAGAGGAAATACATACAATATTATGGAGTTTTATTTTTTTAATGCTTTAGTCATGTGAAATAAAACATTATGCTGGACTTGGCAGAGAAAGTTCCATGTGCAGTTTCAGGTTCTAAGTTTCAGCTTTAAATGCTTTAAATAATAATAATAAAGACTGAGGGCTTGCAATCTAGTTTTGTAATTACTGTACATAATAAATAAGCACAACAATGGAGTATCATCTAACGTTGGTGTAGCTGACACAAGGAGACAGAAGAGGCCAACATCTTGTCCACTGATCCAGAACTGAATCTTGCAAGTTTGAGTGGCAACCTGCATTCAGCTCTATCCCAGTTTAACATCAGGAAGAGAAGCAAGGAAGTGAGTGCCCGAATGTGAACCCAACTCCTGTCTCAGACAGAATTCTACTTCTCGGTGGAAAAGGCCCTTTTCATCAAGGGTGGAGGCGTTTTTCCTACATCAAACATCATTTCCAAAGGAGGGTTATTGAGGCAACACCAGTCAGGGATGCGACCCGTCTGGTTATAGTATTCTTTTGATACCGAACGACTCCCAAGGATGTCTTGGAGGGCTCCAAAAATACCTCCTGTAATGTGGAACAAAAGACAAAATTTGATTCATGAAACAAAAACAAAACAAATGACAGAAACGTGGCAGGAGACAGAAGTACAATTACAGGTTTGTCTTTAAGAATTTACTATTTAGCATAGCCAAGCGTGGCGTAGTGGTTTGAGTGTAGACTATGACTCTGGAAACCAGGGTTTAAATCCCTGCTTGGCCATCAAAATCAACTGGGTGACCTTGGGCTAGTCACACACTCTGAACCCTCAGAAAACCCTGTGATAGGTTCACCTGAGGGTCACCGTACGTCAGAAACAACTTGAAGGCACAAAACAACACATAACTAAGTTAGCCTAAATACCCTAAAGGCATCAGATCCCATCTGATCTTGGAAACTAAACAAGATCAGCCCTGGTTAGTACTTGGATGAGAGACCGCCAATGAATACCAGGTGCTATAGGCTATATTTCAGAGGTAGCAACTGGCAATACCACCTCTGAGGATCCCTTGCCTAAGAAAACACTATGAAATTCATGGGGTTGCCAACAGTCGACAGGCAACTTGAAGGCACATAGCCAAGTTCACCTCAACCATGGTTAACCTCATCCAGTTTTTGGTGAATACGTTCAAAATATACACATAATCTTGATCATTCTCTCTAAAAGTGAATTCAAGGGACTGATTCAGTACCTATCAGTTTGGAGGTGAAACAGGACAACTCAGAAATAAGGTAGTGGTTTCTACATGGAAGAGGAAAGGTCAGAAAGTGACCACAAGGCCCAAGGAGGGTAGCACCATGCTGAAGGTAGTCTGCTTACGAACAGAAAATGTTATAATCTCTTCAAAAATTCAAGTTGCATCAACCATGTGCAAAGCATTCTAGGCTATGTCATTAAACACTTCAGCATGTTCTGCTGGTAAAGATGCCAGCTAAAAAAAATCAGTGTGAGATAGAAAGACATGTGACATGCATCATTTAGAAATAATGCTTGCTCATTATTGGTGAGTTTCTATGACTTTCACATACTTTTGTTGCTCATCTGCTGCCAATAAAGGTAGCACCCCTGCATCTGTGGTTTCATTTAACCACATAACTGCCGTTTCATTTAACTGTGGTAGTGGTGCGGAGAAGGTCTCTCTAGGCATCTGGAGGTCCTCCAGTGCAACCCTATGGTGAGCTTCCACCAGAGGTTGACCACAGAGTTGCGCTGGAGGATCTCCAGATGCCTAGAACCTCTGTAGGCATTTCCTAAGCCATCCAGCACAATTTTATGGTATTCTATGGCAGTCTGCTATTATCCGTGGTTTCAGTTATAAATGGTAAGAGTCCAGGAACGTTTCTCCCACCAATATGGGGGAGGGGGCAACCTATACATCATTTAAGAATCATTAAGAATTCTATACAGTCGGCCCTCTGTATTCCACCATCCATGGCTTGAAAATATAAAAAAAAAAATAATTCCAAGAAGCAAATCTTGATTTTGCCATTTTATAAGGGACACTGTGATGCACGGTGCCTTCCTAGTGAAGCAGGGGCCTTTCTATTCCACCGCTGCCACCACTCTTGTGATGTCAGGTGCACCACTACATCACGGCCAAACTGTGTCTCCCAGTGGTATAGCACAAGTACTCATGTGTGGATGTGTTTTACTGGCTGGGCCTACTTGTCAGAGAATCACTGCATGTCTTAAATTAATATAAAGAACGTTTACTGGCAAAGAATAAAATATAATTGCATAAACAAATCATTTGGCCTGCAAATACATTTCCTCTATAAGCCTTTTCCTGACTACTCCCTACAGCACCCAGCTTAAAAACTGCCTCTCTGTAAAAGGCGAAATATTTATACGATCTGAAGAGAAACCAGAGCACACTGGGAAAGGCAACATACCCAACAGAATTATATACAGTTCTCCCTCCGTATCCATGGGTTTGGTATCCATGGATTTGAGTATTCACGGCTTGAAAATAGTCTTAAGAAATAATAATCCAAAAAGCAAACCTTGATTTTGCCATCTTATATAAGGGGACACTATTTTGCTATGCCATTGCATATAATGGGACTTGAGTATTCATGGATTTTGGTATCCACGGGGGGTACTGGAACCAAACCTCAGCGAATATAAAGGGACAACTGTATATAGATAGGGAGTCTGAGGCGCTTTCGAATATACCTCATAACTCCAGTCTCTCCCCCACCCTGCCCCTCCTCCCAAAATTATTTCAGACTAACCTCCTAACCACGCCACACAGTTGGGCTTTGCAGGTGGGGTGTGCACTCGGAAGGTCTTTGAGCCCAGTATCTCCTTGTACTTGGGTTTCTCCACCAGGTATCTGATTTCCGCCATTAGCCTGTGCAGGAATCCTGGCAGCATAGCGGTGCCACCAATGACCACCAAGTTCTCAGCCAACTGCTTTCTGGTATCTATTGGGCACTGCCAAGAGAGAGGAGGGGAAAACGTTCCATTCGACCCACAAACTCAACAAGATCCATTCAGTCACCCAGAAGACCTTTTCGTTGGTGGC
This sequence comes from Gambelia wislizenii, assembly GCA_030847615.1. Taxonomy (NCBI): domain Eukaryota; kingdom Metazoa; phylum Chordata; class Lepidosauria; order Squamata; family Crotaphytidae; genus Gambelia; species Gambelia wislizenii. Next base: position 491,871,834 of record JAUMIR010000001.1, on the reverse strand, counting down.
CCCTAAACTGTGGAATGACCTGCCAGAAGCTAAACACGCTGTTTGAATTTAAAACAGGATTAAAGACCTACCTATCTTTTCTGGCAGGTCTACCCAGTTGATTTTAAACCATGAATTTTAAATTGGTATATTTTAAGTTTATGTGTAATGGTTGTTTTAATCTTATGTTTATGAGTTTTAATCTAAATGTTAAATGGTTTTATGTGTTTAGTTATATATTGTATTTTAATCTGTTGTATCCTTCCTCAAGCCTTGGGGGAGGTGGGTAAGAAATAAAATAACAATAACAACAACAAAAACAACAACACTAGTAATAGCGGGCCAGGATATCTCATCTGTAAAGAAAGTTCCTATTGTTATGGGCTTACTTTCCCAAGAGCTTGCTATTCTTTACCTAGAATGGTTTCTACTATTCTCCTTCCAAGAGTATCATCATCATCACCATCATCATCATCTTTTATTTCTATAGCGCCATCAATGTGCATGGCGCTTTACAAGAAAAAGAACAACAAAACAGTTCCTTGCCCTCAAGCTTACAATCTAGTAGGACATGATACAAAAGGAAAGGGGATGGCAGGAGGGGAAGGGATTAAGTCTAGCATCCTCTTCTCTCCCTTCTTGGCTAGGACAATGGCAGTTGGGATGGAGGGAGGGCCGTTTTGCTTCTGGGCCAAGACTATTATTATTATTATTATTATTATTATTACCCCGCTCTTCAGCCACAAGGCTATCAGAGCGGCTTACAAATTGTTTGTTTTAAGCAATAGCAATTTACAAGCAAAATACAACAATTTACAAAAGACAAGATGGAGTTCTGCCTGCCTTAGCTTCTTAGTTTGAGATTTACCACATTACTTTGGCTGGTGGCAATGGCCTCTGTTTGACAATCCATGTGGTGACACTATTCTTGGCAGAGAAAAAAACAGAGAAGGCAGCCTGCTGGCATCTGAGGTATATCTTGCTCCCTTTTTACCTGTAGGGCTTACTGGGCTTGTTTATACAAAAGGAAGTTGAAGAACCATATATGTGCTGCGCAATAGAAGTGGCGGCAGGAAGCTCGCTCCATTCAGCTGATGTAGGATGTAAATATGGAGGATGATCTCTTCCTCGTCACCAGCATTCACTGGTTCAGAGAAACAAGTGGTGGCAATAATTACTATTTGTGTGTGTGTGGGGAGACGTGCAAATCAAAAGAGAGGCTGAGCAGCTATGCTAATGGCAATTGCTTGGAGATTCACTGCAACAGTGAGCTCTCAAAAAGCAGCAAGAGGGGCAATCAGCTGTTTTGCAGAGTGTGAGTATTTGTCAATGCTGGGATGGAACTGGGGCCCCTTTCACACTACACAATTATAGTACTATGATGCCACTTTAGTTGTGATGGCAATAGCCTATGGGATCCTAGAGTTTGTCGTTTGGGGGAGGCGCAAGGGAGCTCTCTGGCTGAGAATCCTAAATGCCCCTCCCTCAACTGCAAACCCTAGGGTTTCACAGGGTGCAGCCATGGCATTGTGAAAGGAGGAGCTGGGCACGCCTGGTTGGTGCAAACAATCACAGCTCAGGGAATGCTGTGAAGGGGGGCCTGCGGGGCAGGAAGGATACAAAACTCAGGCTTGTCTCTGATAGAAGGCAGATAGAGGAAGATGGTACAAAGATAAGGAAAAGCTGTAATAAAGGATGATTTCATAGTTTAATGTGTGATCTAACTGTGTATTCATAAACTTCTACTTGTTTTCATTATTCTTTTTACAACCGTGTCTGGCTGCTCCTATTAAGTTTCAATAGAGAGTCTGGTCACAGCAAACCCACTGAACAACACATCCGCTGGTGCATACAGGGATCACTTTGAGGCCAAGTACTCTATACAGGGAGGCATTTTGAGGGAAAAGGAGCAAGGGGAGTGACAAAAGCCCAAGGGTTGGAACTATGGGGCCAACCTGGAGAGGGGTTCCTTCACAGGCAGTTAAGATGGAATCATAGCACTATAAATGTGTAGTGTGCAAGGGCCTTGGGAGAAGGACTTCATTGCTGGCAGAGATGGTTGGGTATCTGAGAAGCATCAGCAAACAAAGTTAGTGGTGGTACCTCCATAAGTGAATCCAGTATTAAAGTGGCCACTGATTTTTCTTCATTGTCCTGCTCGAAGAGTATTTCAACAACAGAATCTCTGTTGGTAAGAAACAAAAGGAGACTTTGAGTAATCCACATACTGAATAAAGGACCATTTCTTTTCAACAGGTTAGAGAATGTCACCAATCCCCTCTCACCTTTCCAACTGAATTCAAAGGCATTAAATGGATCTTAACCCTTGCATTAAACTCATGGATAACATTTGGAACAACTGACTAAAGACCTTTGCATTTTGCTCTTGCAGCAAGTAAAATCTAGGGGGAAGGACTGTGACAAATAGTTGTTACCTAGCAGAATTGTTCTTAAAATCTAGTACTTTAATGGAAGAGAGGGAGAACATCAGACCTCATAATAATGCAAAACCCTGTCACACATCTCACCTTATTGCTCCATTGACATGCAAAATCTTCTCTCCATCCAATGGATATTCTACATCAGGAGGTGGGGTTGGACGCTACAGTTGAATCGACATTATCAGAAGGTGAAACATTAAAAAGAAATTATTTTTTTAAAAAAAATCAAGTCTCTTCTATTGAATTGGAAATTCACTTTATTCCTCACATACCTCAGCGCTGCCATCCATATTGAACTTGGCTGCCTGAATTTTTAGCCCTCGCTGGAGGTCACTCACAAAGCAAGTACGAACTTCAAAGAAAGAAGGAAAAAGTATTCTCAAATATTATTTATATAATCTAATGGGCAAAGTGTCCTGATACAACTATTGGTTCTGAGTGAGGGAACTCGTGTGTGTGTGTGTGTGTGTGTGTGTGTGTATGAAATTCCTCTATGCTTCTGAGATCCCTGTGGAGGAAGCAAATTCACATTTCAGTGGAGGAAGCAAATTCAGAGACTAATAGAATCACAGAACTGGAAGGGACCACAAGGCCCATCTAGTCCAACCCCTGCTAGGCAGGAATACATAATTAAAGCATTCCTGAGATATGGCCATCCAACCTCTTTTTAAAGACTTCTAAAGAATGCCACATTGGTTCACTTACCGTGAATGTGCATTCTTGAGTGGAGCGAACAGGAATTCAGCATAATGGGAACACCTACTACTGCCCAGACGAAAGCAGGAAGTACGACCATGGTCACATGGTCACCCAAGGTTTCTTTGTCTCTTTCTCTGACCATGAGGCCAGTTCACTGACTAGCAGAGCCTAGAAGACCTGTGGAAAAGAGAAGAATTTGCCCTGCTAGAAAAATCCGGTTATTTGCAGACACTGGGTGGGGGAATTCCTGTTCGCTCCACTCAAGAATGCACATTCATGGTAAGTGAACCAATGTGGCATTCTCTGAGTGGGGGAGCGAATAGGAATTCAGCATAATGGGACATGCCCAAGCTAGAGTTAGACCGGGTGGGGTGTCCGCGAAAGGAACTTCAAGCCTGGAGGACCTCCTGGAGGACTCTCCTCCCAAAGGTGGCCTCTGAGGATCTGAACTTGTCTACTTTGTAATGATGAATAAACGTGGAAGGTGTACTCCATGTTGCTGCCTTGCAGATCTTCACTATAGGGGCATTGGTGCAGAACACTGCTGTAGTCGACGCTGACTTTGTGGAGTGGGCCATCACCGCCGCTGGCCTTGGCATCTTGGCGTCATCTTACGCCATCAGTATGCAGGCCTTGATCCATGTTGCGATGGATTGTCTTGAGGCTTTCTGCCCCATTGAGGCTGGGGTGAAAGACACGAACAGTGAGTCGCAGCGTCTGAAAGATCTGGACCTTTTAATGTATATCCTGATGGCCCTCCTGACATCAAGTTTGTGCCACAGACGCTCCCTGGGATGAGAAGCTCTGGGGCAAAAGGAAGGTAGGACTAGTTCCTGGGAGACGTGGAACTGCGAGAGCACCTTGGGCCTGAAGGACGGGTCCAGTCTCAAGGTGACGAAATCCTCTGTGAAGGTGCAGAGGTGCTCCCTGATGGAGAGAGCCTCCAATTCTGAGACTCTCCTGGCTGATGTTATGGCCACCCTCTCTCTGGCTTTTCTTCGCAAACGAAGATTCAGGAAGGACTCATCCCGCGCTTTCTGCAAGCGCGCTGATGACTACAAAGGCCAATCCGAGATAAACAAGTCCGGTTGCAAAAAGCACAGCAGAAGGTCTCCTTGGGTGATGTTTTTGGGTTGTGATTCTTTCTGCGTTGTCGTTTCTCTTCAAGACTTGTTCGTCGTGAGTTCTCAAATAAGGCTGCAGCATTGTGGATAGTGCGTCTCCATGCATCCTGAAGGCCACTTTCAGCGTCATGACTCAAAGAGAAACTCTTCAGAGGGGTTTGAAAGGTGAATGCATTAACTGCCTTAAGACCAGAGAAAGGTTCCAGGTTAGGAATCTGTGTCTGACTGGGGGCGAAATTAATGTCGCTCCCCTTAAAAACCTCCTGATGTGGGGGTGAGATGAGATGCTTCCCCCTTGCTTCAAGGAAAGCACTGAGGCGAAGGCCGCCACCTGCCTCTTGAGGGTATTAGGGCGGAGCCCTATGTCTAACCCCTTCTGAAGGAAGGCCAGCACATGGTTCAGGGTCGTCTGTCCAGGTGGGATAGACTGTGCCACCCACCATCTGTTGAACGCCTTCCATGTGGCGTCGTAGATTCTGTTGGTTGATTGTCGTCTAGAGGAAAGGAGGGTGCTGATAACTGCATCTTCGTAGCCGAACTCCTTTAGGGCCTTCCTCTCAATTTCCAGGCGGTCAGCTGAAGCCAGGAGATGTCTGGGTGTCTGACTGGACCCTGACGCAGAAGGATCTCCTTGGGAGGCAGCCACCACGGTTCCTTTATCAGCATGTCTGTGATCTCGGAGAACCAGGGACGAAGGGGCCAGTGTGGGGCCACTAGGACCACCCGCGTCTGTCCCTGCCTGATTTTCCTGCAGACCTTCCCCAGGAGTGGCAGGGGAGGGAATGCATAGAGTTGGCCCGCAGGCCAGGGAGTTCTCAGTGCGTCTATTCCTTCCGCGTTCCTGCAGGGGAACCTGGAGAAGAACCTGGGGAGCTTGCCGTTGCTCGGGTTGGCAAAGAGATCCACCTCCAGAGAGCCGAACCTTTCCTCAATTTGGAAGAACGTCTCCTGATCCAGCTCCCAATCCGACTGCGAGAACATGTGCCTGCTGAGGAAGTCCGCTTGCAGGTTGGTGGTGCCCTGGAGGTACTGTGCCGTTATTGAGCGGATGTTCTTTTCGGCCCAAGTGAAGAGAAGATCGGCCTCCAGCTGGAGCGAGCGGGACCTGGATCCCCCCTGCCTTGCAATGTATGAACGAGTCATGGTGTTGTCCGTCATGACTAGGACGTGTTTGCCCCTGATGAGGTGAGCGAAGTGCAGGAGCGCTAACCTGGCCGCTTGCAGTTCCAACCAGTTGATGCTGTGGGCCTTTTCCTCTTTGTTCCACAGCCCTTGAGTCACGTTGTCCTGACAATGGGCCCCCCATCCTCTTTGGCTGCCAGGTTGGCCTCCTGAGTCCACCACAGTAGAGAGTTTCGCAGCTGCTGGGGTACCCTTAGATGAGGACTCTGCTTCAGGGTTATTTGTTGTTGAAAGGGCACAAGGAAGGCCTGCATGAAACCTCGCCCATGGTATTACCTGAATGACTGAGATCATTAACCCCAGGAGCCTGGCCAGTGTGGACAGGGGAACAGTCTTCAGAGATCTGACGCGCTGAGTCTCTGTCCTTATTAGATGTTGCCTCTCTGGTGAAAGAAAAATCTTGAAACGGATGGTGTCCAGTCTTGTCCCCAGGTGGAGTAGCTCCTGAGTCGGGTGCAGTGAGCTCTTCTTGAAGTTCACCAGGAAGCCGTGAGCTTGAAGGCAGGAGATCGTCGCTTCGAGATCCCGTTGCGCTCTCGCCTCGGATGGCACCCTGAGGAGAATGTCGTCCAGGTAGGGATAAAGATGAATCCCCCTGGTCCAAAGGTGAGCCACTAGGACTACCAGTATCTTGGTGAACACCCTGGGGACCGATGCGAGACCAAAGGGCAGGGCCCTGAACTGGAAGTGTTGTTCCCCGAAGGCAAAGCGGAGGTAGCGTCTGCTTTCCTCATGAATCTGGATGTGAAGGTACGCCTCGGAGAGATCGAGAGATGCCAGGAAATCTCCTTCCTGGAGAGCCTCTCGGATGGAGGCCAGCGTTTCCATCCGGAAGCACTTGTAGTAGAGACAAGAGTTTGTGTATTTGAGGTCTAAAATTGCTCTGACGTCTCCTCCCTTCTTGGGTACTGTAAAGAAGAAGGAGTAGACCCCCGAGAACCTTTGACCAGCTGGCACTTCTTTTGCCTGCATGTCCAGTAGGTGTTGAATGGCTTTGCGAATCTCCTCCACCTTCTTGGTGTTGGAAGGAACAGGGGCCGGGATGAACCTGTCTCCGTCTGGTTTTGAACTCCAGCCGGTAACCGTGCCGGATCGTGTTCAGTACCCATCTGTCCGTTGTGGAATTCGACCAAACCTCTGGAAACAGGCTCAGGCGGCCCCTCACCAGCGGAGGGGGGGGGTCAGAATTGTTGCTTGGAGGGGCCCTTGGAATGGCTGGGGCCCCCTTTCCTAGATCCGGATGCCTGGGAAGAAGACGCATGACGGATGATCTGATTTGTCTTGGCCCAGGCTGGGTGGTAGGGACGGGACTCCTGTCTTCCATAGGTTCTGGAGGAACGAAAGGAGTGAGTTTGCTGGGAGGGGCATCTAGATGAAGACTTGTCTGAACAGCGAGACAGGGTTGGCATGGCTTGCTTTTTCTCCTTGGTTTCCACGAGGACATCCTTGAGCGCTTCCTCCCCGAAGAGCTTAGTGCCCTTGAAGGGGGCTGTGCAGAGATGGGCTCTGGAATGGGTATCTGCATTCCAGGGTCTCAGCCAAATGGATCACCGGGCCAATGCTGCGGCTCCTATGGATCTATTGGCAAAGGAAAAGGAGTCCGTGGAAGCGTCCGCCACTAACTGGAGAGCGAACTTGATCCGATTGAGGGCCTTGTCTAGCGTCCTGGTGTCCAGGTGTGTCGCTCTGATCAGCTCGTCTATCCATAGGAGCACCGCTCTGACGCATAGGGAGGGAGTGGCTGTCGCTCTGACCCCTAAGGCAGAAGCCTCATGGACCTTCTTCAGGCCTGCGTCGGCTCTTTTTTTGTCCGGGTCCTTGAGGAGGGCTTCCCCTTCTTTAGGCACCAGAAAATTAGAGACTAGAGAGGCAACCGGCTTGTCTACCACCGGAATTTTCAATTTTTCTAACATCTGGGGGGACAGTGCATAGAATTTCTGCGCCATCAAGGTGCCCCTTTTTCCCAGTGCTGGCTTGTCCTACTCTTCCCTGAGCAGATGACCCAGGGTATCTGGGAGAGGCAGGTAGGTTTTCTGAACCACTGGGGGCCTGAGAACAGCCTGGACCCTTTTGCTTCTTTTCTTAAGAGGGGGCGTAGATGATGTTGACTGGTCTTCCTCTGACCCAAGCTCAAGAGCTGCTATTATCCTGTTTATTATGGTGGTGTATGCCTCCCCGTTGAAGAGCCTGTCTGAAATGTCTGGGGAGGGCTCAGAAGGCTCCCCTTCCGAGCACTCCCCCTCCTCCTTCTCATTATCCGCAAGCGCGGGGTCTTCCAGAATGGATGCCCCTCCTTTGAGGATGCTTAGCAATTGGGCTTCATCCTCCCCTTCGTTCTCAGATTTGTCTGAGGAATGGGTGGGGGGGAGGTGGCTTTCCTCTTTCTCTGGCCCGCTGCATTGACCGGGGATGAGGCAGAGGGGGTCGGCTCTGATGCGGTGCCAAGTGGGCCTGCCTGAATGGCAGCGTCCGCGCAACTGGGGGTCTGAGTTCCCCCTGAGGATCGCTCCAGCCAGGGAGGTAGCGAGGGGCCCGATGGAGCTGGACGCAGCGTCGGGAGGAAGGTGCCGTCCCTCTGCGCTCTCCGTGCGAGAGGGACCCGGAAGTGGGTCTAGTTCGCTGGGGATCGGGGCTGCCACAGGGCCTTGGTGATGATGGATCGGTGCCTGGGGCAGGGTGGATTGCTGCCTTTGCGGCTCCCTCGGCCAGGAGGCTGTGAGGAGAAAGATCCCATCTCCGCTGCAGAGGTGGCCTGCCCGAAAGGCATGGCCCTTTGCCCCGGGGGGCTTTGGCCGGGAGGAGGGCCGAGGAGGCTGAGCGCCACTCTTAAGATCTCTGTCCTCCCGGAGCTCGGAGTGGGCGAGGTCGGGCCAAAGAAGGAGCCAGGACGCGGCGTGGAGGGTGTGTGTGGGGTGCCCAAGCAGGTGCCGCTTGCCTGGGTCCCTGGCGCTGCTGTCGCTGCTGTCGCTGCCGCTCCATGGGGCACATGGGCCGGAGGTGCGGTGCGGTTTGGCGGGTGCGGTTTGGCGGGCTCGAGGGAGCCCGGCGCCTTGGATTGCCGGGGAGGGCTCCCCCAACGGGAGGGTGGATTGGGGCCCTTCCAAGATGGCGCCACCCTGCGCGGCTGGTCGCGTGGCGGGCTGATCCAAAATGGCGCCCGCTCCCCGCAAGTCCGAGGAGGCTCTCCCTCCGTCCCGATCCACCGGTAAGTAATCGACCAACCACTCCGCCGGCAGCTGGTCAGTAATCGAGGTCAGTCTGCTCGGCGGGGGGAGGGGAAAGAGAGAACCCTGGGTGGTGGGAAGCGCCCCCAACTCCAGATTCCTGGGCCCCAGGTACCTCCGGAGGCCGACTGCCTCTGTTGATGTCCTCATGGTCTTCGGCGTGGTCCTGGGGTTCCCCTGTGGCGCGAGACCTGGGCTCCTGCCCCGACTCCTGTGGGGTCTCCGCCGCTGCCCCTCGCTCATGCTCGGTGCGGCTGAGGAGCAATTCGGAGGTTGCTTTTCCCCTTGGCGGCCTGGGTGCGCTCACAGAGCGGCCTGCCTGCTCGGAGGCAGCTGTGGGCTGCCCGGAATCCGCTGGCGGCGCCTGGGATGCCTGGGAAGCAGTAGCCTTTTTGGGCTTCTGGCCCTAGCCACCAGAAGCCGTCCTCTTTGTAGTCCCCTTTGCCATGCTTGAGAATCAAGGATAAGTGAAAGTGGAGAAGAGGAAAGAAAGAGGTTTTTTTTTTTTTTAAGAGCTGAAGGAGAAACAAAGGAAAGGAGCGAAGAGAAATTCAGCTCTGGTCACTGCGCCTGATCTGGGCGAAAGCAGGAAGTAGAAGTGGCCTCATGGTCAGAGAAAGAGACAAAAAAACCTTGGATGACCATGTGACCATGGTCGTATTTCCTGCTTTCATCTGGGCAGTAGTAGGTGTTCCCATTATGCTGAATTCCTGTTCGCTCCCCCACTCAGAGAAGGAAAGTCCACCACTGTCTGAGACAATCTATTCTGCTTTCACACAACTCTTACTGTCAGGAAGTTCTTTCAAACGTTTAAATAGAATCTTTTTTTTTTGTAAAATCAATTGATTGTCTCGTGTCCTAGTTTTTGGAGCAGCAGAACACAAGCTTGTTCCATATTGTAGGTTTTGGAACAGCAGAAAACAAGTTTGCTCAATCCTCCACATGACATTGCTTCAAATACAGTCAGGCCCCCATGTTCGTGAGGGGTCAGTTCCCGGACTTATTGCAGATAACAGTGAACCTATTAAAATAAAGGACTTTCTGTAAGAACATAGAGTTGTGTTGGAGGACCTAGACGATGCCTAGAGAGGATGCCTCTCTATGCATTTCCAGCATGACTCTGTGGTATGTGTCCCTTATTTTGTGTCCCACAGATAACTGAAACTGGAGATATTAGTTCTGCTGGTAGAGGGGTTCGATTGTATTTAAAGATGGTTATCATAGAGTATGCACCTTTCATGAAAACTGATCTCTCCTCCTCTGGAACCAATTTGGAGACCCCAAAATGAAGGAGATAATTAGACTGGGTGCAAAAATCCTATGTGAAATTTGCACTAAATGAAATAAATTATTTTAGAGATGTCCTCTCTTACAGAGTGTTGTGAATTATATCTGCTTGTCAGATTATTCTTCAGTAAAGTCACCCACCATTCTTATCCAAATTGACAAGTCTGCAAGTAAGCTATACATGATGAAAGCAAAAGCCCTGAAGTGGAAATGGCTTGCATGCTGTAGGCTGCCCAGTCTAATATGAGATTCTCTTCATTGTGTGTAAAATCCACAGAGTCAGTTTGCAAAATTCCAAGATAAAAAACTAAAACTATGTTTTGCCTTGGAGAATTACTGCAGCATTAGTTGTTGCTGTTCAGACAGCACTATGAAAGGTAGTGTATAAAGACATCTGACTGAAGCACGATAATCTGTTACCTCTATCTAATACCATTGCTTTAAGTGGGGGAAAAGCTAAGGTATGATCTATATAAAGAGATTTATTTTACCTTTTATGTCTTCTACAATGTCTTCTGGAACAGAACCTAAAAACACAGAAAACCATTTAGTCCAATGGATCTGCAATCAACATAAGGGGACTGGATCCAAATGCAGAGCATGCTGAGAATATAGTACAAACAAGGCAGAGAAGTGCTGTTTCAAAATACCAACATTAAAACATACACTGTTTTTCAGTTAAACACAACTCTAACAGAACATCTGCAATGTCTGGAATTGTGCAAGACACATGAGCAAATATACTTAGGTTCTATAGATTTTCCTTGGATTTTTTTCCAGGCTGTGAGGCCGTGTTCTGGAATAGTTTCTTTCTGATGTTTCGCCTGCATCTGTGGCTGGCATCTTCAGATTCTCTGAAGATGCCAGCCACAGATGCAGGCGAAATGTCAGAAACTATTCCAGAACACAACCTCATAGCCTGGGAAAAAACAAACAAACAAACAAACAAGGAAAATCTATGGATGCCGTCCGTGAAAGCCTTCGACTGCCCTGGTGGCGCAGTGGTTAAATGCCAGTACTGCAAGTCACCACGTTGCAAGTTCGATTCCAACGGGCTCCGAGGTTGACTCAGCCTTCCATTCTTTCGTAGGTTGGTAAAATGAGTACCCAGCTTGTGGGGCAGTTAGCTAACACATATTGGAAACTGTTTAATGCAGTTAGATGTATAAATAGCTATTGCTTAAAACAATTTGTAAGCCACTCTGATAGCCTTGTGGCTGAAGAGCGGGGTATAACTAACTAAATATAAATAAATAAATAAATAAATAAACATACTTATTCTGCCAAATCAGGTTAACTGTTCCTCTTAAAGATACAGAACTAAATAAATCAAAATCTAGTGCACTGAATATTTTTCTCCCTCCCCTGAATTAACCGATATGCTGATGGTTAGAAGAAAGAGGCTTTAGTAAGACCCACAAACCATTGCTTCTTGGGCCAAAAGGACTCCAGAAAGGACATTTCTATTGATTTTAATGAAGACAAATTGCCTACTGATTTTACTTTTGTAACTCTAATAAGCAAGAAGGGGGTAGAAAAGGGATTCAACACATTCTTCCTCAAAACAGTTCAAATGAGAAGCATCCCTCTCACATAAAAAAACGATGAATTACCCATCACTGAAGGAAGACTCTGGCCTTTGGAGGCTCCAGTATCCACGGTGCTCTGTTCCAGCAGCTGGTACTCCAGCTCTCTAAAGGATTGCAACCACAGGGGTTACTTTAGCAAAGAATGATTGTTTTATTTATTTATTTTTAAATTTATACCCCACCTTTCTCCCAACACGGGACCCAAGGCAGGTCACAGTTTACGTTAAAACAGACTATATTTAAAACAAAGGATAGTACAAAAGTTAAAAACCAATTAAACAATCGTATTAAAACACTGATTTAAAATGTTTTAAAAAGAGATAAAATATAATACTAAATGATAAAAATCCAAATACAACACATACCAATTAAAAGACCTCCTGCACCAGTTAATATGCAAAGGCCTGAGTAAACAAAAATATTTTGCCTGCTGGCAGAAAGAGAGCAGAGAGGGGCTCAACCTAGCTTCCCGTGGGAGGGAATTCCACAATCTGGGAGCAGCCACTGAGAAGGCCTCCTCTTTTCTCACTAGATGACACTGTGATGATGGTGGGACCAAGAGAAAGTCCTCCCTCGAAGGTCTTAAAACGCGGGTGGGGTCATATTGGGACACACAGTCTTTCACATAGTCTGGAGCCGAACTGTGTAATAATCATTCTTTCCACAAGATAACACTGTACGACGTGCTAATTTCTATACCTATCAGACACATAGTGGTTAACATAATGGATTTTGTAAAGATTACATGAATTGCTACACGTCAGTTAGAGTATATCCACAGGGATGGTTCAGACATAACATTTCTCAATCCTCTGAATTAAAGATTCTTAGGAGCACTGGCTTGTTGCTTCCTGCAGCTTTCAGCCTGGTCTGCAGAAGAGGAAAAGGGCACTCATGGGCATGAAGAAATGTCATCTCTGAATGTATTCAATATTAGTCTCCAAAGCATGAATGCTTTAACATAATACTTGCTGTCAACTTACTTGTGAATGGCTTTTCCTCCCAAAGGAAGGGCACCCCAGCAGTTCAGAACTGGGATCCCTTCATAAATCTTCAAGCAGCTAAGGATGCTTCATTGATGCTATTTATGATACAGAAGGCCAAATACATGCACTAAATAACATATACAGTCAATTCGAAATAATGGATAGACTTCTCTTCTACCCAAGGATGCTTTGCTGATGCTATTTATGATACAGAAGGGCAAACACATGCACTAAAGAGCACATACAGTCACTCTGGAATAATCAATAACTTGTAGTAGTTTTAATTTCTTATTTTGCTGCATGGCTAGCACAGCTCCCCCGAATGTGTTTCCTGGATTTGAAGATACCTCATTTTGCCCGAATAAGAGGAATCCTAAACAAGAGGGAAATATGGACTGAGACTAAACTCTCCAAGGTTTCTACCTCTAACAAAGGTAAAACTTCTTTCAGACTACAATTGGCTAGGTTTTACCTATACAGCACCTAAAAATTGTTTCCAGATACAGCAGTACAGAGACTTCTAGAAAAATCTAATGAACACTGCCTAAACAAAGGAGCTCATTGCTTCACAAAGGAACAGGGACACTCTGGATACAAGAGAGGTTGCCTCATTGCTACAAAGGGATTTAAATTTTACTGTCCTTTGTCTCAACTCCATATGGCCAGGAAGTAGGAGTGGCCTCTGCCTGCATGAGATCTCTCACCTGAACAATAACACAAAACAACATATGAGACAACATGTAGGCCTGTGACTCCAACCTCACCACTTTTCTTTCTTTATTTTTTAACATCTTTTGCCTGATGAAGAAGCCAGTAGAGGTTCCAAAGCTTGCATCATGTGTTTTGCATTTTGGTTGGCCAATAAAGGTATCACCTGCACATTTACCTCTTGCTTCACTGATAAACTCCCAGGGTGTGGCCCAAAGGGACATCATCTAACCAGCATGTGGAATAATTTTATGGGTCTGCTGAGTACCTGGACATGATATTGCCTGTATGAAGGCTGCTTTGAGTGCCACTATGGGAGAAGTTACAATAAAATGAGAAGTTTTATTTTGCTTTATCAGCTCTCTTTCACCATACTAGCTCAACACCTCACTAGTTAGGCAAAGTTGTTTTTTTCTTTTTTCAGGTGTTTAATCTGCACTGGGATTCCTTTTAAATTTTGTTTTCCTTTCCTGATCTCACTGTTAATGACCGCTGCTTTTATGGGTATATTTAACACTACTTTTAATCTTTTATGCTTGAACTTGTTTTACATTTTAGTTACTGTACATCCGTTTTATCATAAAAATTTAGTCCCGTATCCAGGATATAAATCCAAAGAATAAATGCATGTTCTCCCTAAGTCTACAGCTTAATTGGTTGTTTCGGGGAGCCAAGTTTTCTTGACTAATGCATTCTTCTTGTCTTACTCATAGTGAAGTATGATGTGTGTGTATGAGAAAAAAAGATACAGGTAACACCAGACTTTCTGTGTAGCCACAATCCAAGACCATCGCTGAATTAATCCCAAGGGTCAGAAGAGACATCAGGTGGCTTGGAGCGAAGAGCACTGACGGAACCTAGAAGAAACACAAAGGGAAAAAACTGTAGAGGTGGCACTGAAGATGTGGAAGCTCTCCCACTATGCTTTACGTGGAGAAAGCCCCCCCGGTTTGATCCTTGTATCTTCAGTTAAAAGGGCCTGGTGAAGGAAGAGCATTCTGCCACAGACCAATTGCCAATATGGGCTTGGTTGACAAACAGCATGACAGCCAGTGTGGTCCAGTGGTTTGACTTTTGGGGTTAGGATTCTGAAGACCAGGGTGTGAATCCTGGCTCAGCGATGGAAACCCACTGGGTGACCTTGGGCAAGTCATACTCTCTCAGCCTTAAAGGAAGGCAATGGCCAACCTCCTCTGAATAAAACTGCCCAAGAAAACCCGAGGAGAGAGTCACAATAAGCTGGAGTTGACTTGAAGGTACATAAGAACAATAGCTTCCTCCATCCTCCAGTTTTGCACATAATCAAATCAAGGACATAATAAATCAGGTCTGGTACACTCATTCTATTTTACTCATGCAGTGTTTCTGTTCCCCCTTATCCAGAGAAGACAAAAGCAAGGAGGATATGATGGAGGAAAAGCTGCTCACTTTTTGTGTATGTGCATACATGTACACAAGCACCCTCGTGACAGATGAAGACAGGGAGCCATGCCCTGCAGTGTCAACCATCTACCTCAGTTTCTAGCTTCATGTCTGTTATTTGATGGGTCTATGGACTGTATGAATAAATTGATTGAGTTTCTAGGTGCACCTTGGGCAAGTGGAACCATCAGCATTTACAGCAGATGTGGGAAACACATGGCTCTCCAAAATTCTTTTGGACTGCGGCTCCACTCTCATTAGCCCTTCCCAACATAGCCCACAGTTAGGGATGATGACAAGGCTAGACCAACTACTTTGTGTTCCCTATCCATAATCTAGCATTTTTTGCAATATTTGGTTTGAGCTATTTCATCACCTTGCAGTGAGCTTCACCCTCATTCTTCCCTTATATCAGGTGTGGACAACTCCTGTGTGCTTAGAGGCCACTTTTCTGTCATGAGACCCCATGGGAGGCACATGGACTGCCAAAAATGCCACACACAGAGAGAAGAGAAATGACCACAAGCCTGATTCTGATTTTGAAAAAGCTGTCAAGATGGATCTTTTCCGGCAGGCCTTTCCTGATTAACTATCCCAGCCCAAGACTCAGCTGTCCTTTCCCTCTGAGCTGCAATTGGATTTTTTAAAATTATTGTATGTTTTAATTTTTTCCCTAATTTAATATATTTTTAATTATTGCATGTTTTTAATCCTTTATAATTTAATATTATTTTAAGGGGTGGGTGGGCTAGGGTACTGTAATTATGGAGTTTTTATATTGTAAGCCACCCCGATTGCATTGCAGAGGGGCGGGTTAGAAATAAATTTATTATTATTATTGTTGTTGTTGTTGTTGTTTGGCATCACAATTCAAGAAGGGTATTGATAAGCTGGAACGTGTCTAGTGGAGGGTGACCAAAATGGTGAAAGGTCTGGAAGCCCTGCCCCATGAGGAGTGGCTTAGGGAGCTGGGTCTGTTTAGCTTTGAGAAGAGAAAATTAAGAAGTGACATGATAGCCATGTTTAAATACTTGAAAGGATGTTGTATTGAAGAGGAAGCAAGCTTTTTTTCAGCTGCTCCAGAGACTAGGACACGGAGCAGTGGATTCAAACTACAGAAAGAGAGATTCCACCTAAACATTAGGAAACACTGCTAAGCTAAACATTGTGTATTCCTGCAAGGCAGGGGGTTTGACTGGATGGCCGTTATGGTCTCTTCCAAGTCTATGGTTCTATGATTCTAAGAGCCACAGAGCTGGACGGGGCCTCATGGGCCACTGAGTCCAATCCCTCTGCTCAATGCAGGATCTCCAGCTAAAGCATCCCCAGCAGGTATCTGTCCTGCCTCTTTCTGAAGCTGTCTAAAGAAAGTGACCCCACCACCTCCCTAGGCAATTGGTTCCATTGCTGAAACGCTGTTACCGTCAAGAAGCTTCTTCTAATGTTCAATTGAAATCGACCCTTCTGTAACTTAAAACCATTTGTAAAGTTCACACCACACTTAAAAGCAAGCAAAATTGGGTAGCAAGTAGTGAGAGAAAACTCTTTATCTACATGAGACCCCAGGGAGGAGCTGCCAATCAAAGCTGCCAGTACTAGGTTAGATGGACAGTCTAACCTGATATAAGGCTGCCTCCTATGTCACAGCAGCAGTGACTGAATGTGATTTTAGATTAGTTGTTTTTAATTTATATTTGTTTAATGTTTTTTTATGGGGGAGGGTGGGAGTGGGGGTGTTTAGGGATTTTATTTGTATTGTATCTTAAATTTTGTAAGCCGCCCCGATTGTTTTAACAGAGGGGCAGGGTATAAATAAATTTTATTATTATTATTATTATAACCTTCTGCACATCTATCATGCTTTTGTTGATAAGGAAAATAGCATCTGTGCTTTTTAATTAACTGAATACAGTACTCCCTGACAGTGCTGCATTTCCCCCTTCTGCTACACGTGCACACACACACACACACCCTGATGTAACCCATTTAAAAAGTGAACTGCTGCTTCTGGATAGACAAGGCCCACACTTTGCCCATACTTGCTTTAAAAGTATATGGAACAGACTGTGATACTTCTCTCAAAGGCATGCAAGACTACCTTGCCTACTCTGTCTATTCAAATTGATTGCAAAAACTGAGCGAGAGCTCCATAAACACTATCAGAGCAGACACAAGGCTCCAGACTGGACGTCCTACAAGTTCACATCTGAAACAGAGCATGGAAAAATTACCTTGGGAAATTACAGTTCTCAGATTCCTGGGCAATTCTGGGAACTGTAGCTTCAAATAGCAACTTTTCCAAGCTCTGGTTTGAATTTGGAATCAAAACAGGTCTCCTAGCAGCTGGGTCAATTACTAAGCTGGAAGTATTAAGGAAAGAGAATCATACTGAAGATTGTGATAGCTATACTTAAAATGTGAGCACAGCTCTAGGCTTCTGGCTGTCTTGCCATGGTGATTACAGAAGCTTTTGAAAAACCCAGTTGAAGTCAGCAGTTGCTTTTCCCACAAGCAAGCCAAGAAAACCCAAAATCTATTAAGACTGTCAGCAATAACACAGGCTTGGAATTCATTACCTCAAAATACTTGAACAGAACCTTTGTGAGTGTCTCTCTGAAATGGGAAGGGGACAGCACAGACTCCACAATCACAACACGACGGTCTCGGGGGTTTACCAGCAAGTGTCTGAAAAGTTAATGCATAAGACCAGAAAGCTGAATCACAGCTGGTTACCTGCGTGTACAAATTCCTACCTAGAGATTCCAGCAAACTTAACATTCAGCAGTTTCTCAATTTAGACATCAATTTTATACACAATAAAATGGGAGCAAATCCCTCTGTTAGCAGTGGGACTTATGTCCAGGTATACATGCACAAGGTTATATGATTAATCTACAAATCAATGGGTATCAGGAAAAAAAATGGAGGGCTGAAGTGGTGTTTCCTGACATAGAAACACTTTAGGAAAGAGATTCTATAGCTCTCTCATAATATTCTCCTATTTCTCATTTTTTTTAAGGATCCAGAATATTGCTGTACTCATGAAACTAACATTAAATTTGTGCATGGAAAAAGTCAGTATATGAAGGCTGCTTTATTAACTAACCGTCCTTATTTATCAGCTTTAGGAATGATAAATTCCACAGTGCTATTTTTCTTTTCTTTACCATGGTCTGAAAGGTAACTAACATTTAAGTAATTAATTAACTAATTAAATTTACATCCTGCCTTTGAACAGCCAAAACAATATGAAGTACACAAGTTAAAAAGTATTAAACTACCAACTGAATTAAAACACCACTTTAAAGCATTAACTTAAAAACAATTCAAAACACATGAAGTATATGTTAATAAAACCACACACCTAAGTGCAATCTTTCTCCTATATGTTATGGGGGTTATATGTTAACGTTATACAATAATTTTATTTTTAGCTACATATAACGTTTATTGTATTATCTATATTGCAACTCAATTTTTTATTACCATTAAGAATTTTCAAAAGGAAAGAGATCCTGACCAGAATCTTGGTGACATATGCTGGCAGTCTCAGTTGTTGTAGAATAGCAATAGCACTTAGCAATAGCACTTCTATTTCTATACTGCTTATCTGTGCCAAAGCACTCCCTAAGCAGTTTACAATATGTTAGCTAATTGCCCCCAACAAGCTGGGTACTCATTTTACTGACTTACGGAAGAACTGAAGGCTGAGTGAACCTTGGAGTCCTTGGGATTGAACTCACAATGCTGTGGCTGCAGTACTGGCATTTAACCTCTGTGCCACCAAGGAAGGTATTTTGTACTTCCTTATGCACCCTCATTTGAACAGACCTTCTCAGTACTGGAGTGGCCCCTTACGGCCAATTAGTGGCCAAGGAAGGGTGGGAGATTCCCAGAACACATGTTGTCCTCCTGATCTCCAGGGTACATGATACTATACCTAGCATACTTGCTGGATATCTAGGAGGACAAAGCTGCTTCTGTCCAGCTGCAGAATGGCATCTGGACATTGCCTGGGCAACCCCTGCCTTCCCCAGCCCACTTAATGGCTGTGGCTATGCTCCAGCACTGAAAAGGTCCACTGTGCTGTGAGTGGAAGCCCAGCACAGGTATGGTGGCAGGTCTTCACCCTCCACCAGCATGACATAGGGTATTGGTCTTTCTTCCCTGATTCAGACTGGCCAAATGACAAATTGCTGTTTCAGGATATTTCTTTAGGGCCATTATGGCTGCCACATTTGGAGGCAGGATGCTTTCCTTATCTCCATCATGACAGCATTAGATTTTAATCCACGTTGATTTAGCAAAGTCTCTAAGTTGTAGCATAGACATGAGTGATTCCTGTATCTCAGGTTATATATGGTTCAAAGAAAGCTGTAAATCAGAATATCTTATGCATTTCCTTGTTTTTTAAATGTATTGCCAATGTGGCTATCCCTGAAATGTTTTCTAATCTGAAAAGACTGAATTCTGCTGCAAAGAAGTGGATCCTATACTTGAGGAAGTGGATTCTGTGTCATGATTCACTGGGAAATTATTTTCCAAGAGTTTGAACCCTCCCATGCCAGGTAAAACAACCGGATTACACTTCAAATGATAGAGTTTGCTTGTTCTGTTGTCTAAAGTTATCTCCCTACCTTAAAACAGACTTTCCCAAGAGACTAACTGCATTCTTCCATCATCTTCTTCCATCCATTAGGTGTGCTGTTTTTATATATACGATGTATTTTAAGTGTTCTGATTATTTTAATTGTAAATGTCTTAAAAGCAGTGTTTTAACTGAGTATGTATGGTTTAATGCTTTTTAACTTTTTTATTCCATATTGTTTTAGAAATTCTGTTTTAATTTATATTGCAAGCTGCATTGAGTTCCATTTGGGAGAAAAGCGGGACATAAATCAATCACAGATCCCTATGACTTCCTACTGTGTAGATACAAACAACAGTTTACAGAGGGGGGTGCTTTATAACTTCAAATGGAGAAGCCAGACTGTCTCTGTTTTACTGCCTTTGATCCCACTCTGCTCACAGCCATGGGACAGGTTTACCTTTCATCTATGTACACTTCCTGTAATATCCAAAATGTAGATGCTGTGAGCACAACACTGTCACTTTCCTCTATGTGCTGTTTTACCATCTTTGCCTGATGAAGAAGCCTATGAAGCATTGAAAGCTAGTGTGGTGTATTTTGTGCTTTTTGGTTGGTCCAATAGAAAGGTATCACCACAGGAGGGATTTTGTTGCAGTTTTTATGCCTTGCAAAAATACAGACTCCTGCTGGCCCTTGAGGAGATGAAAAAGGGGAGGAAGCTTCTGTTTGCCTGACATTAACAAGGATGATTCAGTGCTAAGACTCATCATCTAGCAGCATCTTCATAGGCAACACACCAAATTCTCTACAGTCTGAATTGAACTGGAGATTTCAGAATGTATAACACAAACATCTTCAGTTTTTTTTTTTTAAAAAATTACACTCTCTCTCCTGGTCATTCATTTTAATTTATATCCCACCTCCCCCACTCAAAAACAGTAGTAGGAGGGGGGTTACCAGAGGAAAATGGATTGCCCCTTCGTTTCCTACCTGAAATAAAGCATGTGGATGAATTCCTTCAGATAGGAATACAACTCTTCTGTGTTAATGTTGTATTGAACAACTTTGATAGGCTGTGAAAGAAAGAAAATACCATCTCGTATACATGTTGTATCAGCTATTTAAACAGCATGTTGGGATGTAAACGTTTTTAACTGATGCACTTTTTTCCATGCAAGACTTGCATATTAACATTCCACTGAAATGCGTCACCAGGGAAGCTGCACCTTCAGTACCTGTTAATTGAGATCTCCTAGCTTGCCTACTTTTGGCTAACATGCCATTTAATAGCATACCACTGCCATCCAACAGGCTCTCTTTACCCAGGAGGGCTCCTTGCACAGTCTCAAGACAGGTTAACAAAACCCTCAAATTCCTGTAACTAAGCCTCAGCACTTGTAACTGAAATTACTGGGTATGTAGTTCGAAGGTGTTCCCAGATACATCGCTGACCATGGAGGCCCAAATGACGTTCATGGTATGGAGTTCTTTTACCAGTTTTGCCTGGTACACTATTTGCAGCCATGCCAGAACAGAGATGGCTTAGTCAGTGTGATCTATGCACTGGTAATGTCAGAGGCTCCTTTTACTCTCAGGACTCTCTGTCATGGTATAGCCTGCTTAACTGCTCTGTAGCCATACTGGATGAGGCTGGTGTGTGTTGGGAGGGGGTGCAGGGGCTGAAGGATGCTTGGTAGGAACCAAGGTCACTCAGCTACTTGGTATGGCTTGGTGTATGTGGGAAAGAATGCAGGCCTCAGTGAGGAGTGAGTAAACTGCAGGGAGCTTTTAAAAGTTAAAACTATGTTGTACCGTCAGATCTGCAGCTGCTGCTGCTCCTCCAAACTTAATTTCAATAAAGCTTTCTTGGATTCACCCTAAAGCCTCTCCATTGAGTGAGGTAAAACAGGGTATTACAGGTTATCTTAAGCAGTTAACAGTTTCATCTTATAAAATGATGTATTTAGCAATATTGTATTTTACAGCTTTTTGTGGCTGATAGGTCAATTGTTTCAGAGATAGGGTTGCCAGGTGAAATATAAGATATGGCTCCTGTACCTTTAACAGTTGTGCATAAGAAGGAACTTCAGCAGGTGCTAATTGCCATGCAAGCAATACATGCTTAAATCCTCTTTTCTACATAGCAATTAAAGGTACAGGAGCCTTACCCTCTCTTTTACCAGGCAACCCTATTCAGAGGTGAACTAGCCTTTAATTCTCCAAACTGACATTTAATACTGTATGTATTAAAAGTTAGCAGCACTTTTTTTAAAAAAAAGAGGCCTACCTTTGAAACCCCAGGTTTCTTTATTTCACTAGGAATAACACATCTTGGCCCCGTTTCTCCTGCAAAGCCACATCTAGAAAAATTAAGATGCATTTATGTAAGCCAAAAAACATTAGACTGATTTACAGGTTGTTTAAAAAGGAAGTTTCAATTACTATTAGACTGAATCTTTGAGCCAGTTGTGGTTACCATTGCAAGACAAGTTTGGTGAGGAACAGCTTGAATTAGATGTTTAAATAAGACCAAAAACTTATCCCCTTCTCAGCAATTTTATATCTAGCTTAAGAATTTAAGTAACATCTTCACTTTGTTCCCTTATTTTATTATAAATTCTTGGATTTCCTTACTTGTCTTCAATGCTACATGTTTCCCAAGATAATCTTGATAAATATACTCTGTATTTCAGAAGACTATCCACAAAAGCATTGCTCTTAAAATGCTCCTACACAACACCATTGGTTTACGTGATTTTTCCCTGGGCATAAACAAGTTTTAAGAAATTTTGTTCTATAAGCAGTGTGAACACTCATATAGTGTTTTAAATGAAAAGAAACTCAGATAAACACCTCAGATAAAGAAACCCAAATAAACACCTTTGCAGTTTACAACTGCATTAAAAAAATAAGACAAAAATGAAATAGTTGTGGGCAACTGTGACATGAATAAGAGGCAACTGGAACCTGCCTTCTAGGAAGCCATATTATGGTGGGGAATGGAGAAAAGGACACAAGAGTCTCCCAGTGAATGTGCATCAAAATAAGAGTTCTCGGTAGGTAAAGTGTGTGAAACATGTCTGAAGATGTGAGCAAAACAGGCACATGAATTTTAGTGCATGCTTCTCTATATGGTGAAATTAGCTTTATATTTGAAAGTTTGATCCAGGGCCTAAGCAGCAAAGAAGGGGCTCATGGTAGGAACCAAAGTACAGTATTACTTCAACAGCTTCTCCAGCAGTGCTCTGAAAGTTCTGTC
Source organism: Gambelia wislizenii (assembly GCA_030847615.1). Taxonomy (NCBI): domain Eukaryota; kingdom Metazoa; phylum Chordata; class Lepidosauria; order Squamata; family Crotaphytidae; genus Gambelia; species Gambelia wislizenii. The sequence goes on along the minus strand of JAUMIR010000001.1, from coordinate 491,849,343 downwards.
CAAAGCCTTGACTGATCACTGCTAGGCACAGGGGTTGATTCTAGTTTTGTCTCTGTATGACAGCTTTGTGTATCACATCATAAATTACTTTTGAGGCTCCCATTTTAAAAGCAACATCTCTGAAAGGGATCAAAGGATCTCCAAAAGCACAAGACCAAAGCCACTCCTTGAGCATGAAGAACTAGTTCAGGGTCTCCAAGAGCCACAGCCCTGTAGTCAATAAGCGAATAACCTTGATTGGACTCTCTTCCTTTTCTCTTTATTGTTTTCAGATCAACTGTGGACATGGGAAGCATAATTATTTTCTTGTGGGACACTGTAAAGGTTTGTAAAGCTGAAACTATTCTCAACGCTATCATACATGGTGAGATACCAGATAAATAAAGTGGGATGGGACGGTGGGAAAAGGGTTATTTCTCAGAGGGGAGGTGCTTTGTAACTTCAAAAAGAGGATTCAACTTTGTTTTTATTGTCTTTGTTCCCTCAGCTTAAAAAAACCAAAAACCATTTCCTCTACGCATACTTCCTTAAACATCCCACAGAAAAATATAGAAGCTGTAACCACAGCACCGTCACCACCCCCACCTGCATGCTATTTTACCATCTTTGCCTGATGAAGAAGCCTGCAAAGCTTCGAAACCTAGCACAATGCATTTTGCACCTAGGTTTGCCAGACTGAAAACTGGAGAGGACTCCTCTACCTTTAATGACTGTGTAAAAGAGGGAATTTCAGCAGCTGGTGCTTGTCATGCAACCAGGTAAGAAACAACACCTGCTGAAATTTTCTCTTCTATAGAATTCATAGGAACAGGAGCCCTCCCCAGTTTTCCCTCTGGCTCGCCTATCTGCGCCTCTCGCACCCCTCCTGGGCAGCCCACAAAGAAGCCGAGGGGCTGAATAACCGTCGTCTCCCCAGGATTTGGCCGCCATCCACCCGGGCAGGACTGAGGCGCGGCGCCCAGGCGGAGGAGGGACCGGCGAGATAGGGACGCCGCCGCCGCCTCTTACTTGGTGAAGGCCGCGCCCAGGTCGACCACCACCGCGGTCTTCTCGCCGCCGCTCCCGAGACCCTCGTACAGCGGCATCGCAGCGGCTCCCCCGGCAGAGCGGAGGAAGGAAAGCCCGCTGAACGCACAAACCCAAGCGGTGGGAAGCGAGAGGCCAATCAGGGTCCTTCTTTCTGAGCGGCGCGCGGAGCTGAATGGTCGAGACGAGCAGCCGGGGGCCTTCCGCCGCTGCCGGCGCTCGTTAAGGCCTGACCAAACATCCGCCTGACCTCAGGGAGAATTTTTGGCTTCTTATTCCCTACCGCACATCTTCTCAGACCACAGCTACTTCGGCGATGAACGCTCTTAAACGGCTTGCCCCCCTTCCCCCCATCTGTGCCGATCCGCTGCTCGCAGGCACTCAGTTAGACACCTACAACCGTCGCCGCCCGCGAAGAGAGAGTTGATGTTGGATGCAGAAAGAGAGGGGGGTAAAGGGGATATAGTCCTTTGCGCTTACACTTACATTTCCGGCTGTCGTTAGCAGGCACTGCAATATCAATTGCATACACATTGAGAGTACAGGATTTATTAGTTTTTTTTTTAAAAAATGCATATAAATTAGGGCGATTCCCGTTTGGTAAAATAAACAGCAATAGAAGAACTACAAAGACAAAACAAAGACAAACTACAAAGAACTACAAAGACAAAAAGAACATAGGAAAGTGGGGGGAATTATTTATTTATTTATTTATTGGATTTATATCCTGCCTTTCTCCCAAGATGGGATTCAAGGCAGAAAATTTAAAAGTCATTTTCATCAAGAATGGATTGGGTACCAAGAGAGCCAACGTGGTGTTGTGGTCGGAGTGTTGGACTACTAAGACACTGGGAGACCAGGGTTCAAATCCCCGCCTGGCCATGGAAACCCACCGGGTGACCTTGGGCAAGTCACACTCTCTCAGCCTCAGAGGGCAAACCCCCTGGGGACAAATTTTGCCAAGAAAACTATTAAATAACCTATCAGAGACTGTAGACTTTTGCACTATATATATATATATATATATATATATATATATATCAGGCTATGTTTAAAGTATACAGTTACAGTATAATTTGTTGGAATATATAGTTGAATCTTTCTATATATCCTAACTGTAATGACAATTTTAAAAAAAATGTGTGTGTGTGTATACTTCCCCCCGCCCTGCCATTTTCATTACAGTTGGTAGGCCTATTGTGTTTTAGTTATTCGGTTCCCCCTGCCCTTTCCTTTTATCTTCTTTTTTCTTTCTGTCTTTTATTTTTACTGAATGTATATTACTTTGTGAATTAGTTTGTGTCAAAATCGATCAATAAATAAATTGATCAATAAATCGAACAATAAATAAATAAATTGCAAAAAAGAAAGAAAGAGAGATGGGTGTTCCTCCTCACTTCTTCCACTATGCCTCTTGGACACCAGGAACAAAAGAAAATGGTGTGTGTGGTATTCCCTTGAGCCACAATCAGAAAGCAGTGGAGGAGGATGAGAGTAGAGACTGGCTGAGATTCTATTGGCTTTGCCATGCATTTTGCACTGCCAGGGCAAGAAAAGGTCAGGTCAAGAAAACAAAGCCCTCCCAGTGGTTATTGGTGAGGAAAGGAAAAAAAGAGCCAGTGGCAGCAATGGTGAGTGGAGGATCATGCTGACTTCACATTGCCTACTTCTCCAATATCTGGATTACAGGGCTGTTGCCCAGAGAGGTGGATTGTTATTAACCACCATCAAGTACAGTTCTTGTATCTTTGAGAATATCTTTGAGATGGGTCATGCCTGCACAGTTCACTTTCTTTTGTTTGCTGCTGCCCTATATAATCTGAGGGATCAATCTTCCAATTGCCTTGCCCTGGTTGGGGTGGTGGTGCACCCCAGTCCAGGGGATCACAGCCATTGAGGTCTGCAGTGTTGGTCCTGGGATGGTCCAGGGAGAATTCATTGTTTAGTGGCAGGTTATACCCTCTGATGCAAGGGGAGCCTGGAACCCATCAGCCATAGGGTAGAACTAGATCTAATGGATGGTAGATTTCATAGAATCATAGAGTTGGAAGAGGCTTCAAGAGCCATCCAGTCCAACCCCCTGCCATGAAAGAATACACCATCAAATCATTCCTGACAGATGGCCATCTAGCCTCTGTTTAAAAACCTCCAAAGAAGGAGACTCCACCACACTACAAGGCAGTGTATTCTACTTCCGAACAGCTCCTACTGTCAGGAAGTTCTTCCTAATATTTAGGTAGAATCTTTTTTCCTTTAGTTTGAACCGATTGCTCCATGTCCTAGTCTCTGTAGCAGCAGAAAACAAGCCTGCTCCATCCTCAGTATGACATCCCTTCAAGTATTTAAACATGGCTATCATGTTCCCTCTCCACCTTCTCTTCTCCAGACTAAACATGCCCAGCTCCCTAAGCCACTCCTCATAAGACATGGCTTCCAGACCCACCACCATCCTGGTCGCCCTCCTCTGGATATGTTCCAGCTTGTCAATATCCTTCCTGAATTGTTGTGCCCAGAACTGGACACAGTATTCCAGGTGAGGTCTGTCCAAAGCAGAGTAGAGTGGCACTATGACTTCCCTTGATCTAGCCACTATACTTCTATTAATGCAGCCTAGAACCACATTGTTTTTTTTAGCTGCCACATCACACTGCTGACTCATGTTCAGCTTGTGGTCCACTAAAACTCCTAGATCCTTTTTGCATGTACTGCCCTCAAGCCATGTGTCACCCATCCTATATCTGTGCATTTCATTTTTAGTGCCCAAGTGTAGTATCCTACATTTCTCCCTGTTGAAATTCATTTTGTTAATATTGGCCCAGCTTTCTAACCTGTTAAGGTAATTTTGGATTCTGATCCTATCCTATGGGGTATTAGCTACCCCTTCTAATTTGGTGTCATCTGCAAACTCCCTCATCCAAGTCATTAATAAAGATGTTGAATAGCACAGGGCCCAGGACAGAACCTTGTGGCACCACACTGGTCATTTCTCTCCAGGATGAAGAGGAGCTATTGGTGACTACCCTTTGGGTTCAGTCAGTCAACAAACTACAAATCCACCTAACAGTTGCATTGTCTAGCTTACTGGTTACTAACCTTTTTGCAAAATATCATGGGGGACCTTGTCAAAAGCCTTACTGAAATCAAGATACACTACATCCACTGCATTCCCTTCATCTATCAAGTTTGTAACTATCAAAAAAGGAGATGAGATTAGTCTGGCACAACCTGTTTTTGAGAAATCCATGTTGACTTTTTGTGATCACGGCATTCCTTTCTAAGTGGTTACAGACTGCCTGTTTAATGATCTGCTCTAGAATCTTTCCTAGTATTGATGTCAGGCTGACTGGGTGGTAATTATTTGGGTCTTCTCCCCCCTCCCCTTTTAAAGATGGGGACAACAATTCTGTACTGTATTTCCCCTACTGCATCATCTGCTCCAATTATTTCCATTGAACATTAGAAGGAACTTAATGACAATGAGAGCAGTTTGGCAATAGAAGTAATGACCTAGAGAGGTGGTGGGATCTCCTCTCTGGACATCTTCAAAAAGAAGCTGGACAGCTCCCTGCTGGGGATACTTTAGCTGGAGATCTAAGTCATCTTTGCTTTATGACAACCCTATGAATGAGAGACCTATACCCTACTATCAACAGCCTGGCTCAAATCTTGCAGACTTAAGGCCATGGCTTCCATGATTGAGTCTATCCATCTGGAATAGGGTCTTACTCTTTCCTACTGCCTTCTACCTTGCGACGCATAGTAGTATTTTCTAATCATAGAATCATAGAATTGCAGAGTTGGAAGAGACCACGAGGGCCATCCAGTCCAACCCCCCTGCCACGCAGGAAATCTTGATCAAAGCATCCCTGACAGATGGCCATCCAGCCTCTGTTTAAAGACCTCCAAGGAAGGAGACCCCACCACGCTCCGAGGGAGTGTGTTCCACTGCCGAACTGCTCTTACTGTCAAAAAGTTCCTCCTCATGTTGAGGTGGAATCTCTGTTCCTGGAGCTTGCACCCATTGCTCCGTGTTCCAGTCTCTGGAGCAGCAGAAAACAAGCCTGCTCCATCCTCAGCGTGACATCCCTTCAAATACTTAAACAGGGCTATCATATCGCCTCTTAACCGTCTTTTTTCCAGGCTAAACATACCCAGCTCCCTAAGTCTCTCCTCATAAGGCATCGTTTCCAGACCTTTCACCATTTTAGTTGCCCTTCTCTGGACACGCTCCAATTTGTCAATATCCTTTCTGAATTGTGGTGCCCAGAAATGAGTCATGTCTTCTCATGATATGACCAAAGTACCTCTCAGTACAACAGTCTTAGTTTAGCCATCTTGGCTTCTAGGGAGAGTTCCGGCTTGACTTGCTCTTGAACCCATTTATTTGTCTTCTTGGCAATCCATCAAAATCTAAAACTTCAAACCATTAGACTTGGTCCTACCGTCTAGGGCAGCCAAGGCCGGTTTAAGGGCCCAGCAGCACCTGCAGCCGTAGGTGCCCCTGTCATTGTGGGGGGCCCCATAGTAACCCTCCTCCTGCAAAAACATTATTAGTAATAATATGAATATCCTGTACTGTGAATAGGTTAGGTTAGGTTACATTGACCTGAGATAAATATATGCCCCCCCCAAATAAAGCATTGCAGGCCCCCCCAAAATTCCTTAAACCAGTCCTAAGGGCAGCAGAGAACAGGCCTGCTCCCTCCCTCTGTGACAACCCTTGAGGTATTTAAAGAGTGCAGTCATGCCCGTTTTCTCTTCACCAAGCTGAACATGCCCATCTCCTTCAAACTCTCCTCTTGTGTTTTGTTCTCCATATCTCTTATCATTCTTGTTGCCCTTCTCTGAACCCACCCCCAATTTGTCCATATCCTTAAAATGACTCGCCCACAACTGAATGGAAGACTTCAGATGAGGCCTGATCAGCACAGAATATAGTGGGATTATTGGTGGGTAGTCATCTAGGTGGTCCACTAGGTCCCCTGATCATTCCTGCCACAGAAATGTAGCTCCTTTCTTTTTATCAAAATCTGGAATAGGTGGTGTTGCCTTCCCACCCGCCTGGATTTGGTGTTTGTATGTGAACCTTCACATACATTACCATTGCACACATTTGCAGGTCAGCATTGTACCTCCCCTTTTCTACTAGCTTCACTTACTAGAAGCACAGGTGGGAAATCAGAACGAAGGCAAAACAAAGGCCGTTTGATTAAGTGACTATTCAAATATGTATATGTGTTGCAGAAATATGTGTATGTGTTGCAGAAACAATTTGTAGCTTCTGAGGTCCTGTAACTGGACATAAACCAATACGGCAAGTGAGTGATTTACTTGCGTTTTTACCTACTGTAATCTGCTGCCGCCGAACTTTTTTTTAAAAAAAGATTTCCACTGTGCACTGGAGCAATATTTTACCTTTGTAGAAAAAGAAAAGAAAAGAAACACCCCATTTTCTCACCTTAGTGCTCGTTCGCTAAGGCGAAAATTCAACATGGTGGTACCAGGCACTTGCCCTGTTTGCAAGTTCCACCCCCTGCTCATCCGGCCAATAAGCTTTGTGCTTCCTCTCCTTTGGGAAAGCAATTCATATTGAATCGCTTGTCCCAATGAGAGGGAATGCACATCCCCCATGCAGTATTTTAAAAAGTCATGGAAAACCGCGAAGTCTCCTAGCGTGCAGTATATGGCTCCCCCCCTTCTGAATCTGGTGAAACAATGTGTGTTTCCATTAAGACAGATAGGATTCTCCTTGCATTCTGTGAGGAGTATTTTCACCGTTTAGACAAACCCTCTAGTCAGAAATGACTTGAAAGTATAGGCCTCAAACTGCTGATTGTAAAGAACTGAGCTGACAGACATTTTGTATGTCAGCCACCATTTTATGCTGTTTTTTTATTTGTCTCTTGAACAGTCATCTGATTAGTCAAGTATGTACCAATAAAGTCTTTACAAGTCTAGTTATGTAAGTTTTGGACATGTTCAGTTAATAATAATAATAATATTTATTTTTATCCCGCCCCTCTGTTAAAACAATCGGGGCGGCTTACAAAAATTAAAATACCAATACAAATTAAAATCCCCAAACACCACCCACCCCCGCCTTCCTCTATAAAAAGACATTAAACCAAATACATTAAAACAACTGATATAAAATCACATTAAAATAATAAATAATAAACAGCCAGCAGACTAAAAAGGGCCAGGAGCCCCTGAGGCCGGGAACTAATCAGGAAAGGCCTGCCGAAAGAGATCTGTCTTTAGTGCTTTTTTAAAGCTACTCAGGCTCGTCATCTGATGGATCTCGTTCGGCAGGCCATTCCACAATTTGGGGGTGATTACCAAAAATGCCCTCTGGGAGGTTGCAGACAGCCTAGATTTTTGTGGCTGAAGCAAATTCCTCCCAGAGGACCAGAGTGCACGGGGAGGATTGTATGGGAGGAGGCGGTTCCGGAGATAAGTTGGACCCAAGCCATTTAGGGCTTTAAAGGTGTTTATGGACTGTTCAAGTATCTTGTCAGCAGAAGTTATAGAAGTCCTGTGTCAAACTGATAAACTTGTCTTACTCACCCTCAGACTGAGTAACCTGAGTGGGGGCCTGACCCTTTTGGCCAAAAGTAAGTGTGTGTGTGTGTGTGTGTGTGTGTGCATGTTTTCTTTTTTGATAGATTCAGGGGTTGTCTAAACAGCAAAAATACTCCTCTCACAGAACGCGAGGAGAATATGATCTGTCTCAATGGGATTCCACATCATTTCAACATATTGGGAAGGGGCCAACACCTCTGTATACTGTGCAGGAAAAGCCTTTGTGACTTTTTCTGAAGTTTTTAAAAAACAGCAAAGGGAATGCACATTCCTGCTTGTTGGAACAAGCGATTTGATTTGATTTCCCTATATGAGCAAAAGTTGAAAGCTGATTGGTTTTGTCACTTTACTCCCCTAAAAGATAACAACTCAGCTCAGAACAGGTAGGCAATATAGACCCCAGCTTTCTTGGTTCAGGAGTTTTATTACAAAAATAGAAAAATAAGACAGTTACAGAATAAACAAAGAATCTAATTACAAAGACAGACGAAAAAGCTAATTGCAAAATAGTCAAAGTAGCCAATTACAAATAAAACCAATTATAAAATAGATGTACGTCTAAGGCTAAGTACAAGCGTGCTTGGGTTTTAGAATAGAGAGATACAGATCTTTCTATTTTAGGTGTCCTCCATGATAGAAGCAGAGCTTTAGTGCCCTCCATGGAAGAGACAACTTACTGGTCTCCAAATGTTCTCTTATATACTCTTATTCTTGGCTAAGTACAGACATGTCTATCAACACAGATCAAAAGAAATATATGCGAATCATGTAGTGTAATGGCTAAGCTATGCTAAAGTAGGTACAAGTATGTCTATCAACATCCATCAAAGGAATACATGTGAATCATGGAGCATAACAACCAGATTGCATGCAACAGGAGTCACAAGCATGTCTGTCAACATACTTCAAAAGAAATACAGTTGTCCCTTCACATTTGCTGGGGTTTGGTTCCAGGGCCCCCCGTGAATACCTAAATCTGTGAATATTCAAGTCCCATTATATGCAATGGCATAGCAAAATGGTGTCCCTTATATAAGATGGCAAAATCAAGGTTTGCTTTTTGGATTATTATTTTTAAAGAATATTTTCAAGCCATGAATACTTAAAACCATGAATGCCAAATCCGTGAATGTGGAGGGACAAATAATGGAAGCTCAAAAGTCCAGGTTTTCAACTCAGATGACTCTTTATTGCTAGCAATGACACAGGGGGATCATTCCTGCCAAACTGTGGCAAAGAATTAAAGGCACACAGGCTTTTTATTATACAGAAACAAAACTTAAGAATCTATAGCACTGCGCATGTCAATTATCTCATTCTATCAGTTAAGTTTCATTTCTCAGAAAAACTATTTCGTAGCTTTGAACATGAAACCTTCCCTCCCTAGTTCTTTCCAGCTCTATGTCTTGACTGTAATAAATCTGTATAACAAGCAAGCTGGGGAGTGTGCCAGAAAAGATAACATACACAGAACACAGCTGCTAACCTGACTGAATTCTTTCTTGATTCTAACAGGCAATGCAAACTCAGTCTTTTAGCAGGCCCCGCATAACAAACATTTGGGTGATCAATATAGACAGACCTTCTCAATGCTACCTAGTGAAATGACCAGCCATGCAAGAGTAGCTCTGAGACTCGAGTTTTTAGTGGGGTGAAGTGACCTGCTTAGTTTAAAGCAACTTCAGACAGTCTTATTAAATGTCTTGTTGAAAGATGTTCCCCTCTTGACCTGCAGCTGTGTAGCTACGAGGGTGGAGCTTCTTCTCAGTGAGGGCTTCCTTTCAGTGAGAATCTTATAATACAAAATGGATGCTGGAAGCCATTTTAGATAGGCAGACAGGTCCATTCTGTATAGGCCCAATGCTTGCTCTCAGTTTGACATGCATTGGGGGCAGAGCTTTCTAACAAGGCAAGTGCCAGTAGCTGCCATGTTGGATTTTCACCTTAGCAAGTGAGCACTAATTTAATAAAATGGTTTTTTCTCCCTAACTTTTCTGTTAAAGTGAAAGGTCACTCTTTCACACCTTGGATATGGTTTTTAAAAAATACTGTCCAATGGTGGCAAATCGAGGTAAGTAAAACACAAGTAATTCACTGACGGTTGCCATCCTGATTTGCAGGCATGCCTGTTTGCACAGCAAATATGGATAGCTTTGCATGCCTACAGTCTTCCAAAACCCCCGTGTTAAGACAAGTAGCAGGTGCTGTGAATTGCCATTACAGTAGGTCCCCCGTATCCACTGATTCATTGTCCACTGATTCAGTTATCCATGGGACACAAAACAGCACAACTACCATAGAGTCTTCCTAGAAAATGTGTCCTCTCTAGCCATTTTCTAGGTACAGTACTCCAAGACAACTCTATGGTATTTTAAACCGGAAGTCCCATTATTTTCAATTGTGTTTGCTATTATCCACGGTTTTCAGTATCCACGGGCCTCTCAGAACCAATCCCCAGTGGATACAGGGGTCCTACTGTACTGTGGATCAATCCAGATTTTTTTGCCTTGCATAGACAACACCTCAGGCTTTATTTTACATCTCCACACCTACTCAGGAAGACGGAAGATGGACTGAGCATTTTGGCTTACACAACAACATCAAGTGTGTACAGTTGGACCCTGTATCCATGGGTATTCAGTTCCCAGACTTACCATGGCTACCGGAAATCGTGGATAACAGCGAACCCTATTAAAATAAAGGACTTCCGGTAACAACATACCATAGAGTTGCATTGGATGACCTAGAAGATGCCTCTCGGCATTTTTCATGTGACTCTATGGTATGTGTCCCCTATTTTGTGTCCTGCGGATAACTGAAACCACAGATATTGATTCCATGGATATAGGGGTCTGACTGCATATAAGAAATTGTTATGCCCAGAAACAAATGGCCCCAGAAAAAAACAGAAAGGAGCCCACTAGAAATGAACGAGCAGATGCAGAAGCAACAGGAAGTGGCACTACCAAGTGGAGAAGGTATGTTGAGGGACATTTTGCTTCTCTAGAGCAATGGTGGGAGGGAGGGAGCCAACCATGAGCCCCAGCTCTGTGAGATTATGAGAGACCTCCAAAAGGCCAGCAGATACAATTTTCTCATAGCAATGCCAGCATGGGAAGATCCTCGGCTGTCTTCTGAGCACATAGTGAAATTATACCTTTCCGGCTTCTAAAGGTACTGAAACTGCCCCCCAAACCTCCAATTTTTCACATATGAAAATAGGGGAACATGTGGCCAAGCAGCATCACAGTGTGGTTAAGATGGCAGATGTTATTAATGGTGAAGAACACACAAGCAGGGAGAGGGTGCAGCAGTTTCCTTTCGCCTGAGCCAACTGGGGAGGGCAAGATTCTGCCCCTTCCTCCCCTCTCTGAAAAAATGGGATGATGCAGGATTAATAGGCACTGTCCCTGTCAAATTGGGAAGAGTATGCCAACACAGGTGAGGAGCAAACATGGAGGGTATGAGATGGCCACTGGAAGAAACATGGGTCTGGACTAATTGGTGTTTGGTCTGATACAGCAAAGCTGTATTTATTAGCATTCACTAAGGCAGTGGTTGTTAACCTGCAGGCCAGGGACCCCAGGGGTCCACGATGTCCTCACAGGGGGTCTAAAGGCTTGAAGGCTGCTCTGCTCATCTCCTCTCCACAGTGGAATGGCCACATGACAGGAGCCAAGGCAAAGGCTGGCTGGTTGACTTGGCCTGCACATTGCCATTCAATCCGCTCCAGCCACAAACTTGCAGGAAGAAGCAGGAAAAAAGTCTTCCCTCCATGACCAGTGCCCCTAATGGAAAGTTTAATGGTTGGTGTATTATTATTATTATTATTATTATTATTATTATTAACAACAGTTGTTTATTAATGTTGTTGTTGTTTTAAATCTTGAGTTAAGTCTTGGGGGTCCTCAGCAACAAAAGATATTTAAAGGGGGTCCCTGATAAAGAAAAGGTCAAGAGCCACTGCACTAAGGGATGTATAAAGAATAAACTATAAGGTGTCCCTGTGAATGGTTTCTTGAGTATGCTTGCTTTAATTTTATCTTCCTTATTCCCTCTTATCTATGTTCTGCAATACTTTGTTGGCTAATTTTTGCAATTCATTATGTAGAACATGGGGGCAGGGAAACAACTCTGTACTATATAGAGAGTTCAGACAGATGGTGGTATCATTTTAAGTTGAGGTTCTCTCTCTCCCTGTCTTTCTTTGGTTTATTTCTGGGATGATTTTCATTATCTCGGGTCATTTATTTATTCCATTGATTTTATATACATTTTAACAGACTTTGCCGAGGAGCACTTAGCTTTGGATATCTCTTTTTAGGCTTTCTTCCCAGAACTGCAACTTACTTGTGTGACCTTGGGCAGTACAAAGAATTGTCTAGGTATTTACACTCAGCAGTTTTGCTCCCCAGCTCATATCTACCTGCTGACTTCATTTATAAAAGTAAAAAGATTTCCTGCGTCCATCATCATCAGTACTGCACCAGTGCATACCCTCCAACATTTTACAGGTGAAAAATGAGACGTGGCCAAGCAACATCAAACTGTGGTGAGGATGGCAGAAGTTATTAATGAAGAACACACAAACTGGAAGAGATTGCAGAAGTTTGCTTTTGCCAGAGCCTACTGGGAAAGGAAAGATTCCACCTCTCCTCTCTTCTCCTTCTAGCTCAACTAATTGAATACTAACTAACGCAGGTGCTATCAATCATTATTTCCTCACTATAAGATGAACTTTTAAAATGGCCTTTTCTTTAATAATAAACTGTGCTTGATTCCTGACAAGATGGCTGGACTGTCCTTGCTTGAGCCGAGGGAAATCTCTTTGGCCAAAGATATAGTTTGGTGTCACCTTTCCCCGGAGATTCAGGGTTCTTCCACAATCTGTGGCACCCAATATGGTGTGTGCGTGTGACACAGCAGGATCTGTTCTGGTAGATCCTTAAAGTAACCCTAGAGCCTATTGTCAGGATTATTATAGATAAAAAGTACCAAGTATTTAATCTGTGTTAAGAATAAATAGCAGCTTTCGTCTGTCTTCACAATTTTTTTCAAGATCACTAGTGTGTGAAGCTATCTGTGTTTGCTGTTCGAATGGGCATAACAGAAAATCAAGATGGCGGGCGTGAGTGAAATACTCATGGTTTTATTCTCCCCAAGTTGCCGCTGCCAAAACAGACTTTAAAAAAACCCTAAATCCAAGGTGCAGAAGAAATAAAGGCCATTTTGTTGCCTCAGCGCACAATCACTGTGGCGAAAATCCAACATGGTGGTTCTGGGCACTGCCTTATTAGCAAGCTCCGCCCCTGTGCACATCTGACCAATCAGCTATCTGCTTTGGGAATGCACAGAGATACAATCAGGTTAGCCTAATGGGCAGGAGTGTGCATTTCCCCCGCAGTTTTGAAAAAACTATGGAAAAGACTGGAAGTTTTTCTGCTGTAGTTTTTGTGGGTTTTGGCCCCCCTCCTTCCAAATACCATGATTCGACACAGGATCTCATTAAGACAGATGGAATTCCCCACAAATTCCATGAGGAGTTTTAAAACTGTCTAGATAGACCTTAGAATAATGAAAATTCCCTAACTATGTGTCTATGTGAAGGACTAAATATGGGATTGAAGGGTCAAATGGAAAAGAATTAGAAAAATAAGTAGAAATAATATTTAGAGGTAAGGAGTCAGGTGGTCTGAAGCTAAATTCTGTCTTAGCTCACATTAAGGTAGGAGACGTCTCTACCTAGCACTGGAATATAAATGGGATAATATTGGAATGTAAGGAGTATATGAACCAGAAACCTGTTCAGGTCAAAGGTGATAGGTAATATGTGATGGATGGCCTGTTGGGTAAGTGATGGATTTTTAGTTGATGAGATGAAATGAAAATGAGAAATAACAGAAGGCTTTTAGTCAGTTAATCAAAAATAAACAATAGATCATAGATGGAAGAAAAAGTATAAATCGACTGTGTTTTTGGCATGTAACACACACAGGGTTGGCGATATTAACACCCCTTGCGCCTTTTGCTGATCATCATTAATAAACTGTACTTTGAAATTGCAAATTCAATGCCTGAATTATTGGCTGAAATGCTTATGCATTGAGGCAGGCTTACATAATAGAAATTGTCCCAGAAATTCAGGTGACACATGATGTATCACAGCCATTTGGGGAACACAGAAGCTGGCCATGTTTGGTGTGTCTGTTTTTCCTCCTATATTTGTCTGCATATATTTATGAAAAAATCTTGAGGCAGAGGAAGTAAAGCTGTGTTAACAACTCTTCACAAGACTGGCTCAGCCTTTGGCAGCTCATCGTTGCTAATGAGACTAATTAGAGGAGAGTGTGCCAGGAGCAAAAGCTCTCAGGTTGCCCTGAGGCATGCTGGGACAAAGAAGCAATGGCTGTTTTCTTTTCAAAAATAGAAAGGCCTCCAATTACATGGCTGTGGTGTTAATTGGAACCCACAGGTCCCCAGTAAGGCAGAGAACAGTACTAAAAGAAAAGAAAAAACACAACACCTCAGCCGTTCTTATATTAACAAAGCTGGGAATTAACAACACCCTCTTAAACCTCAAAGTCTGAGAATAAAAAGGTCTTTGTGTGGTGCCTAATTATATTAAAGGAGGTGGCAGGTGACTTCTTTGGATCCAGGGCCAGATTTAAGAGAAGCTGAGGTTTTAAGCTGTGTCTCTCTGTTTCCACCAGTCACATTGAAACATATTGGGAATCCATGTCGTTACTTCATATTCAGAAGGAGGGGAGCCCAAAACAGCAAAAACTCCAAGGGAAAAGCTTTCCCACCTTTTCCCAGAGTTTTTGAAAAACAGTGAGGGGGGGGTACGCATTCCCCCTTGTTAGGACAGCAATTTGATAGGAATCGCTGTCCAACAGTACAGGAAGTGCAACCCTGATTGGCTGGACAAGCACAAGAGTGGGGCTTGCTAACAGGGCCAACACCCACAGCTGCCATTTTTTTCACCTTAGCAAGCAGTTGGGGATCGAGGAAGAGAGGAGGGCGACTGTCACCCTCTCCCCCTTCCCTGGTTACCCCCCATGCCACTGCTGCTACTCTACCACCGCCACTGCCCTGAAGATCAGGGAAGGGAGGAGGGTGGCTGTCATCATGGATGTGAAGCTTATGAGGGTTGCCAGGGGCAAAAACACCATTAAGACAAGTTGAAGCTGCTGCAACTTGGTATTCCTGCTGGGGACTATGTTTCCCCACCCCCCTCGTATAGACAAGCCCTGATTGTCTGGCCCCAAGCTGTATAGGGCCTTATAGGTCATAAGCAGTGCCTTGAATTTTACCTGGAAATGGACCAGTAGCCAGTGAAGTTGTTGCAATATGGGAGTTATGTGTTCCCTGTAGACAGCCCCAGTCAATAGTCTGGCCACATCAGAGTTTAGATAGAGAGACATTTTCCTGCAATGTGGGGAGGCAATTTTTCATGCTGGGTCTGGCTCCTTCCTCGTGCTTCACAGGCAGGGCATATCATGAGGCTTATCAAGGACATATCATGAGAAGACATGACTCACTAGAAAAGACAAAGGCTGTAGGAAAAGAGGAAGACCGCATTTCAGATGGATAGACTCAATCAAGGAAGCCACAGCCCTCTGAGTTTGCAAGACCTGAGCAGGGGGCTTTTGATGACAGGGAAACTTGGAGGTCTTTTATTCATAAGGTTACCATGAATCACTCTGCACTCTAATCTCCCCAGTACCTGACAGCTTGACTAACATGGTGTGTACCACCTAGGAATTTAAAATCTACAGGCAAAAGATTATTGTGTTTTCCACCAAAGCTTTTAAGATCTGGCTCTACATCTGTGGAACAGTCATTCTTTGGACCTCCCCTTTGATTTGTTGGATTAAACAGCTGAGTTGCACTGGAGGTTGCTGAGATGGGTAGTGGCTGGTGGGATGTTGGGGATTTTATGTATATCTTCTGGCACTATCTCTTGTTTCACCTTGGACTGTCACATCACACCGTTTTCAAAGGGCTTGTCTATATGAAGCAATAAAATGTAGATTGATGTGCAGTAATGCCAATTCACAGCGGCTTTCATTTGTCTCCATGCTTTTTTTAAGATTGCAGGCATGCAAAGCCATAGGTGCCTGTTGTTCAAATGGGCATGCCTGTGAATCAAGATGGCGGGTGCAGGTTAATTACTCATGTTTTTATTGTCTCCATTTGCTGCCGCCAAACAGTATTTAAAAAAAAATCAAATCCAAGGTGTGGAAGTGTGATCTTCCACTTAAATAAACAGAAAAAAAGGGGGAAGGCTGTTTCATTGCCTCAGCACACGATCACTATGGCGAAAATCCAACATGGCGGTTCCGGGTGCTGCCTTCCTGGTACGTTCCACCCCCTGCACATGTCTGACCAATCAGCTATCCACTCTGAGAATGTGCGGTGATGGGAATCAGTTGTCCTAACGAACAATAGTGCACATTCCCACACATTATTTTAACAAATATTTGGCATTTTTGGCCCCCTTCCTTCCGAATATGGCAGATTGATGCAGGATCCCATTGTATTCTCCTCAAATTCTATGAGGAGTATTTACGCTGTGTAGACAAGCCCAAGGTAAAAGGCTTCAGGAGTGGTTTACCATTGCCTTCTTCTGTGCAGTACTAACTGTGTAGTGCTAACTGTGTGTTAGCTATATTGCCACTGCTGTTGTCTCTGAGAGCTTCTCTGCAAATGTAGCCCCCAGTACTGCCGCTACCCAGTAGCTATTTGGCACATTTAGTCTGGCTCCTCCACAAATACCTGCCTGACATGGGAGACCCCACCAGCAGCATCACTACTAGGAGCATGCAATTCCACCATCATAGAAAGATAATGCTGTGGTGGGCTGTAAATTTTACTGTCATGGTAAATATGAACAGAAAGAACATAAAATAATTCATTTCTCCCATATTGGGGCAGGAAAAAATGAAACACACTGTTACCATATCCTACCACCCCTATTTCATAACTGCACATATTGGACAGCTTTTGGGGTCACACTGACCGGACACTGTTTGGGATCAAGTTGACCAAAGGACATTCGAGGTCAGAATGACCTGAGATGTCTCCAGAATCATAATGGTGGGCAAATCCAGATAGGATTATGTGGACATCCTAGTCATTAATGGGTCTATGCTAATCCTTTCAAGCATGCAATTAGTGACCTTCCCTCACCCATATCCTACAGAAATATTTCCTATACATCCTACCTGTCCAAACATTAAGGGATTATTGCAAATTCCACTGATGTTATGTCTCTTCAGAGCTAAGGCAATCAGCTCATTTCAGACCCTTTTGTCTGTTCCACGAGAAAGCCATTCAGGCTTTGTCATAACCAACACACCCCTCCAGGGTACAAAATAAGGTATAAATATCCTAGCTCAGACTCTAACCACGTGAGCCACAGACCGGACCAGCCATTCTTCTTCACTATATCGCCGTTAGGTGCTATCTGAGTCCCTCTGCTGCACAGACCTCTCTCTCTGAGACAGGTAACTATCACCCTTCCACCCCTGACCTCTCTCATAGAATCATAGAATTGCAGAGTTGGAAGAGACCACGAGGGCCATCCAGTCCAACCCCCCTGCCACGCAGGAAATCACAATCAAAGCATCCCCGACAGATGGCCATCCAGCCTCTGTTTAAAGACCTCCAAGGAAGGAGACCCCACCACGCTCCGAGGGAGTGCGTTCCACTGCCGAACAGCTCTTACTGTCAAAAAGTTCCTCCTAATGTTGAGGTGGAATCTCTGTTCCTGGAGCTTGCACCCATTGCTCCGTGTTCCAGTCTCTGGAGCAGCAGAAAACAAGCCTGCTCCATCCTCAGCGTGACATCCCTTCAAATACTTAAACAGGGCTATCATATCGCCTCTAAACCGTCTTTTTTCCAGGCTAAACATACCCAGCTCCCTAAGTCTCTCCTCATAAGGCATTGTTTCCAGACCTTTCACCATTTTAGTTGCCCTTCTCTGGACACGCTCCAATTTGTCAATATCCTTTCTGAATTGTGGTGCCCAGAACTGGACACAGTATTCTAAGTGAGGTCTGACCAAGGCAGAATAGAGTGGCACTATTACTTCCCTTGATCTAGACACTATACTTCTATTGATACAGCCCAAAATTGCATTGGCCTTTTTAGCTGCCGCATCACACTGTTGGCTCATGTTCAACTTGTGGTCTACTAGGACTCCTAGATCCCTTTCGCACGTAGTCTCATTCAGCCAGGTCTCTCCCATCCTATATTTATGCATTTCATTTTTCCGCCCTAAATGCAGTACTTTACATTTCTCCGTATTGAATTTCATTTTGTTAGCTTTGGCCCAGCTCTCCAGTCTATCCAGGTCATTCTGAATTTTGATCCTGTCCTCTAGGGTATTAGCTAATCCTCCCAATTTGGTGTCATCTGCAAATTTGATAAGTATGCCCCTGATTCCCTCATCTAAGTCATTGATAAAGATGTTGAATAGCACTGGGCCCAGGACAGAACCCTGTGGCACCCCACTGGTCACATCTTTCCAAGACGAAGAGAAGCCACTGCTGAGCACCCTTTGGGTTCGGCCGGTCAACCAATTACAAATCCATTGAACAGTTAACTTGTCTAGCCCACATTCTACAAGCTTGTTTGCAAGAATGTCATGGGGAACCTTGTCAAAGGCCTTACTGAAATCAAGGTATGCAATGTCCACAGCATTCCCTTCATCTACCAAGCTGGTAACTTTATCAAAAAAAGAGATCAGATTAGTCTGGCATGACTTGTTTCTCTGAAAACCATGCTGACTTTTTGTGATTATGGCGTTGCCTTCTAAATGTTCACAGACTCTCTGTTTAATGATCTGTTCTAGAATCTTCCCTGGTATTGATGTCAGACTAACTGGACGATAGTTGTTGGGATCCTCTTTTTTCCCCTTTTTGAAGATGGGAACAACGTTTGCCCTCCTCCAGTCTGCTGGGACTTCTCCTGTTCTCCAGGAGTTCTCAAATATTATTGCCAATGGCTCTGAGATTATATTTGCCAGCTCTTTTAATACTCTTGGATGTAGTTCATCTGGTCCTGGAGATTTAAATTCATTTAGATTAAGAAGGTATTCCTGTACTACCTCTTTACTTATTTTGAGCTGGATTTCCCCTATTGTGTCCTCTGTTCCATTCTCCTCAGGTTGGTCCTCCTTTTCCTTTTCTGAAAACACTGAGGCAAAGAAGGTGTTGAGTAATTCTGCCTTTTCTCTGTCCCCTGTTAGCATTTTGCCATCTTCTCCACGTAGCGGCCCTATCATTTCCTTCTTCCTCCTTTTGCTGCGGACATACCCAAAAAACCCTTTTTATTGTTCTTAACCTCCCTAGCAAGCCTGAGCTCATTCTGCGCTTTAGCTTTTCTGACTTTACTCCTACACGTGTTCGCTATCTGTTTGAATTCTTCTTTGGTGATTTCCCCCCCTTTCCATTTCCTATACATGTTCCGTTTAAAACTTAGCTCCATTGAAAGTTCTTTAGTCATCCATCCTGGTTTCTTGAGACACCTCCCATTTTTCTTCCTCAATGGTACTGTTTGAAATTGTGCCTTCAGTATCTCCCTTTTGAGAAAGTCCCATCCGTCTTGAGGTCCCTTCTCTTTTAGTATTCTTGACCATGGGATCATCCCCAGTATTTCCCTGAGTTTATTGAAATCAGCTCTCCTAAAGTCAAGAATGCGTGTCTGACTATGCCTGGCTTCTCCTTTCCATTGTATAACAAACTCCAGGAGAACATGATCACTCTCACCTAAGGATCCCACCACTTGCACCCCATTAACAAGGTCGTCTCTGTTGGTTAGGATCAGATCTAAAATAGCTGACCCCCTTGTTGCCTCTTCCACCTTTTGGACCATGAAATTGTCTTCCAGGCATGTAAGGAATTTGCTAGACCTTGTAGTTTTGGCTGAGATAGATTGCCAGCAAATATCAGGATAGTTGAAGTCACCCATCACTACTACATCTCTCCTTTCTGCATGTATGTTCATCTGTTCTAGAAAGGCAACATCCAATTCCTCCGTCTGATTTGGGGGTCTGTAGTAGAGTCCCACAATAACATCCCTGTTGTTTCCCTCCCCTTTAATTTTTATCCAGATGCTCTCCACCTGGCTTCCAGTATTGATGTCATGGATCACTTCACTGGTGTAAATATCCCTGACATATAATGCTATTCCTCCTCCTTTCCTGTTTGGCCTGTTTCTCCTATAAAGGTTATACCCCTCTATTCCTACATTCCAATCATGAGACTCGTCCCACCAGGTTTCAGTAACGCCTATTATATCATATTTGTTTTGTAGTGCAAGGAGTTCTAGTTCATCTTGCTTGTTTCCCATGCTCTCTGTCCAACTCTTCCCACCTTACTTTCCAAAAGCCTTGTATGGTTCTTAAGAGTGTATGTTCTTGTATGTTAGCGTATCCCTTGTGTCAATTCAAATAAAATACTTTAACTTTAACTGGCATACTCTCTACAGTTAGTACTGGTATACATAGGTGAAAAGATCCCCAAAGTTAACCTCCTCTTGTAGGCCTCCTTTTTGAGCTATAATTCACCGAAATTTCAAGGAGACATTGGCATTGTGAGTGGGACTCCAATGTCCCCCCGCCTTTAGGGTAACAATACAGTTATAGGATGGGTGACATCTGGCTTGAAAGTAGTACAAGTCAAAAGGATCTAGGGGTCTTAGGAGACCACAAGCTCAACATGAGTCAACAGTATGATGTGATGGCCAAAAAAAAAAAAGCCAGTACAGTTCTAGTATGTATCAATCAATAGGAGCATAGTGTCCAACTCAAGGGAAGTAATAGTGCCAGTCTATTTCCATTAGCTGGAATGCTATGTCCACCTCTGGGCCCCCCAATTCAAGAAGGATATTGACAAGCTAGAACATGTCCAGAGAAGACTGATCAAGATGCTCAAAGATCTGGAAACCAAGCCCTATGAGAAACTGGATGGCCAGCTGTCAGTTTCTTTGATTGTGATTTCCCTGCAGGGCAGGGGGTTGGACTAGATGGCCCTTGTAGTCTCTTCCAACTCTATGATTGTATGATTCTATGACTTAGGGAGCTGGGTATATTTAGCTTGAGAAGACTGAGAGGTGACATGATAGCCATGTTTAAATATCTGAAGGGATGTCAAGTGGAAGACAGAGCGACCTTGTTTTCTGCTGTTCCAGAGAACACAAACACATGGCATCAAATTACAAGAAAGGAGATTCCACCTTAAACATTAGGAGGAACTTCTTTACTGTAAGAGCTGTTCAAAAGTGGGATAGATTGCTTTGGATGGTGGTGAACTCTCCTTCTTTGGAGGTCTTCAAAAAGAGGTTGGGTGGTCAACTGTCATAAGTGTTTTACTTATGTATTCTTGTGTGGCAGGGGGTTGGACTAGATTACCCTTGTGGGTTTTTTTAAAAAAATTGTTTATTTATTTATTTATTTATACCCCGCTCTTCAGCCACAGGGCTATCAGAGCGGCTTACAAATTATTTTAAGCAATAGCAATTTACACATCTACACGGCATTAAACAGTTTCCAATGTGTGTTAGCTAATTGCCCCCACAAGCTGGGTCCTCATTTTACCAACCTACGAAAGGATGGAAGGCTGAGTCAACCTTGGAGCCTGCTGGAATCGAACTTGCAACGTGGTGACTTGCAGTACTGGCATTTAACCACTGCGCCACCAGGGTTCCTTCCAATTCTATTATTCTAATTGCGGTAAGACTCTTGGGAATAATTCATATTGCTATGACTAAGCACCTGTGTTCCAACAAGACTATTTTTGTGTCCTACTTCTGGTACATGAACAAGTGGTTGAGAACCATGGATATAAATAGCAGATCACAGATTACTTGGCATAGATCGCTGCCTAGGAGAATTGTATGCATACCATCCTAAGCTGGTAAAAGGCAGTTTGAGTAACTGAGGATACTTGTACCCCTCTGCCCAGCAGGTTTGCTAGAGCAGGACTATTACAGACACAGAGGTTTCAGAGCCAATACCTGAGACCTAGGGATGACTCCTTTGATGTCACAGAGGGCAGGTCCTGATGATGTAACAAGGGTGATGTTACAAGTGAAAGCCCCTAGTGACATCATTAAGCATGATTTGTTAAGCATCAGCTGTTGTTGCAGAGTATACCATTCAGTGTGAAAGCCAGTGTGGTGTAGTGGTTTGAGCATTGGACTATGATTCTGGAGACCAAGTTTCGAATTCTTGTTTGGCCATGGGAACCCACTGGGTGACCTTGGGCAAGTTGCATTCTTTCAGCCTCAGAGGAAGGCAAGGGCAAACCCCCTCTGAACAAATCTTGCCAAGAAAACCTCTAAGGTTCACCTTAGGGTTGGCATAAGTCAGAAACAACTTGAAGGCACACAAATGCAGCAAGCACAATTTAGTAGTTTTTTTTTTATACCCCGCTCTTCAGCCACAAGGCTACCAGAGCGGCATACAAATTGTTTTAAGCAATAGCAATCTACACATCTACACCGCATTAAGCAGTTTCCGATGTGTGTTAGCTAATTACAATTACAAAATGTGACACCACTTGGAACATGCACATTATTCAACAATACCTCACTGATGCCTAGACTTTTAGACAGAATTTAAATCTCTGATCGTCCAAAACTCCAGTCAGTTATACCTGGTTGACTGGAAACTGAATACAGTGGGCCTTTGGTATCCACATGGATTTGGTTCCAGGACCCTCTGTGGATACCAAAATCCATGGATGTTCAAGTCCTACTATATACAGTGGCTTCAGAATATTTTCAAGCCATTGATGGTGGGATCCGAGGTTGCAGAATCCGTGGATGCAGAGAGCCAACTGTAATGATACATGGAGGAAGAATTAGTATTATTAATATCAATAGTATTATTAGGAGACTCTTTTGTAAAGTCTTCCAAATGTGCTATATGCCTTTGCTAATCTGTGATCGATCTCTTTGTCAATCTTGGCATCTGAGGAGATGACGCTTCCCAGGTAGGTGAACTGCTGAAGGGACTTGAGCACAGATTTGCCAACGGCAATGTGGGGATGGTGGTGTTCGTCCCGTGGTGCAGGCTGGTAGAGAACTTCCGTTTTCTTCAGGATCTGAAACATAGTTCACCTATCGCCACCACTTACAACTCCTCGAACGCTTTTCTCAGCACTGTATACGCTCAATCCTAAATATACACTGGACTATGTGACCAATGTTGCTGTCCTTGAGCAAGTAGGGATCACCAGCACTGAGGCCATGATACTGAGAACACAGCTGCGCTGGGCAGGGCACGTTTCTAGGATGGAGGACCATCGCCTCCCAAAAATAGTACTCTATGGTGAACTTGCCATGGGTCAGCGAAAGAGGGGCACTCCAAAAAAAGCGATACAAGGACTCCCTGAAACAACATCTCAGGCTCGGCCAAATTGATCACCAACAATGGTCCGCCCTGGCCTCACATCGGGAGGCATGGAGATGCACTATCCACAATGCTGCAGCCTTATTTGAGAACTCACGCTGAACAAGTCTTGAAGAGAAATGACAACGCAGAAAAAATCACAACCCAGAAACATCACCCAAGGAGACCCTCTGCTGTGCTTTCTGCAACCGGATTTGTTTATCTTGGATTGGCCTTTTTAGTCATCAGCGCGCTTGCAGAAAGCACGGGATGAGTCCTTCCTGAATCTTCGTTTGCGAAGAAAAGCCAGAGAGAGAGAGAGAGAGAGAGAGAGAGAGAGAGAGAGAGGGAGACGGTATTAGTAGAAGACCAAGATTCAATCTTTGGCACCTCTAATTTAAAAAGGAGCAGATAGAAGTTGGTGAGAAAGCCTATTTAACCCTAAGACCCTCCTGGAAAGCCACTGTCAAGCAGTATCTGGTCTAGAATGAACAGCTAGCCTGGGGCCCTTTCATACTATATAATTATAGCACAATGATTTCACTGTAACTGCCATGGTTGCACCCTAGAAAACCTAAGATTTTTAGTTTGGTGAGGCAGTACTGTAGATCATTCTAAATATCCCTTCACCCCCAACTGCAAATTCCAGGGTTCCATATGGGACCATGGCAGTTAAAATGGAATTGTAGTGCTATAACTGTGTAGTGTGAAAAGAATCTAAGATGGTTTTCTTACTCATCTTTGCACCAAAATTTCAGGTGTATCATTCAAGGCCTGGACTTTCTTCTCCAGTGTGTGTGTGTGTGTGGTGTGTGTTTGTTTGTTGTTGTTGTAGCTGTGTTGTGCCCTTCAAGTCCTTTCTGACTTAGGGTGACCTTATCATAAGGTGTTCTTGGCAAGATTTGTTCAGAGGGGGTTTGCCTTTACCTTTATCTTCCTCTGGGCTGAGAAACTGTGACCTGTCCAAGGTCACTCAGCGGGTTTCCATGGTCAGGCAGGGATTTGAACTCTGGTCTCCTGGAATCCTAGTCCAACACTTAAACCACTATGCTACACTAGCTCTTTTGTGTGTGTATTCTTCATTTATTAGACTCAGTGGTTTTGGAGTGTTTTTTTTTTTAAATAAATGGCATTGCTGTTGTTGTGTGGTCTCCAGAATCCTAATCCAACACTCAAACCAGTACACCAGGCTGGCTATAGTGACCCTATTGCAGTGTTGTTGTTGATATTATTAACATCATTTCTTCCTTCTTTGAACTTAAGCCATTGCACAGGGCTGTCTCCCATCCAAACACTGCTCTGCTGTGAGTTTGCTGAGCTTCAGCAAAGTGGATGTATCTTATCTGTGCTTAGACCATGCCCTGCCTGCCTGCAAAACATGCTCACTGCCAATGTATTTCATGGGTCCCTTTTGACTGTAAACAGAATGCTTCGCACACTTTAAAGTGCTGTGCAAAGGGTTGTTATTACCATTTATTGTTCCACTGGAGCAGCCGTCCCATTGCCTTCTTTCATTCCACCAACTCCGATGGGCACAGAGCAGGGGCTAGCGGAGGGCTGGTGAAGGAGGGCTTAGAGGATGGGTGGGTGTATCTTGCTACTGTCTCTGCCCAATCTGCGAGCCAGGGAAGGAGTGTCTTATGAATATGAAAAGCATCCGAGCTCCCTCCCTCCCTTTCTTGCTTTCTTTCCTCCTCCCAGTCCCTTGGCCATGAAGGCAGCAGCGGAGCAGCTGTAAAGATCAGGATGCTGAGGACCAGCAACAAACATCTCTTCCTCTTGGGTACCTTAAAGATGCTCCCCGGCTAGAGGGATGGTGGGTGATCAGGTGAGGCCAGATCAAAACCTCTTGGCTGTTTGCTTTGCTTTGTTTTGGCAGGGGATGAGAGAAATCTGGGATCTAAAGGCCAGGGGAGAACTTGCCTGCAGAGACTTATCTCAAGACTTTATTATTATGTTTTTGCCCAATTTCAACTATAGGAGACCAAGAGAGAATGGATGAAAGTGACTCTTGGCCTGTTTGGGGTGGGGGGTGAGGGTGAAGATGCTGGGGAAGCAAACAGGCCTTGCTGGGCGATGCAGGAGTCTGTCTCCCTCCCCTCCTCATTAGCATTGAATCCCTCAAGAATAGAGGAGACGGTTGTTATGGCCCAGCACTGCCTACTCTGCCTGCCTTTTGTTCAGGGATTTGTCTCTTTCCTCCCTCCACAGTCCTCGCCACCCTGCTTTCTGGTGAAAAGATCAAATTTCCCTCAATTCATGGCTTTGAATTCATTCATTTCTCTGTGCTCCCTCCCTCCTTTCCCAGGTTCGGGTCAGTGATCTGGTGGAATTCCAAGATGAAATGGTTGCAAGAAGAACATGCAAAAGCAAGATGAGGATTTTTTTTTAAAGGCATTGTAGTATTGTACAATAGATTGTAGCATTTGGTTGTTGTTATTCTTTGAAAGAAATGAAATGGGTTGATTTTAAAATATTCAGAAAGGCCATAGGAGAGAATGAAGCATGGATTGTGACAAGGCTGGGGTGGACAGGAAGGAAAGAAGCAAAACTTTACATTATTTGCTATTTGCTTGTTTGTGCAGAGATGCTAGGTTCGTTGATATACCCAACTTGAAAAAGGAGAAGGCAGCCTTCTAGGGCAATGATACATACCGGTAATGCAAGGTGCATGTTATTTGTGGTTTCAACATTCTGGAATAAGGATTTGACTTTAGGTGTTTTGTTTTTCTTTTTAAAAAAATCTGACAAACCTGTGTCTCATGAAGAAGGGCTATCTGTTTACCTGCCATTTTTCTACCTAAGGTGAAGTATTTTAAATTGTTTACTGGCTTGTGCCAGTCTGCCTGCAACAGAAGGCTCACCAGATGTTTAGGGAGGCTGGAAACTGTGAGAGGTTTGTGCTTACATTACAGCCATAGTTTTTCTCTTTTCAAAAATATTTTTTGCACCTGTGCCTACCTCAGCTCTGATGTCATCAGTGCAGTAGCCCTGTCTGGGGTTGGAGTTGTCGCAGGTTCAGCATCGACACAAGGCCAGCTCCACTTGTGATGGCCAAGCCAAATCCATCCATTAGTCATGTATTGTCCCAGGACAAGGGAGAAAGAAAATAGGTGTTTTAAGCCCAGGGTTGATGTAGTTTTGTGGATCCAGCTTCCTCCCCTGACTTTTACCACCCTCTCTTGCATACCTTCCAACATTTCACCTATGAAAACCAGGATACGTGTGACCAAGCAACATCAAAGCATAGAGAAAACACAAGATAGAAGAGGCTGCAGCAGTTTGCTTTTCCCTGAGCCTACTCAGATGGACAAGACTCTGACCATTCCCCCCTCCTCCCCCTACAGCACTGAGTTAATTGTGTGTTAACGACTTTTGCGCTTTGACTTCAGTTTGCAGCAATTGAAGTAAGCTAAGGGCAAAAGAGTAAAGTGGGAGAGGAAAAAGAAACTGGGACATTTTAAAATCAACTGAAAAGGCAGGATGACAGAGAATTAAGCAGGACTTTACCTGGCAAATTGGGACAGTTGGGAGGTATGCTCTTGCTATAATTAATTTCTTTTATTGGTTGCATTTGGTTTTCTGGGTCCAAAGTTGTGTGGGCCTGGTCTGTAGGTTCCTCCTCTGACTCTTACCTCCTTCTCTCACTATAATTAGTTTCCACATATTTATAGATCACATTATCTCACACGTTCACCCAAGGAGTTGTGTTCATGGTGGTGGTGGTGGTGGTGATAATTGCATTCTGTCTTCACAACAACCAGGTGAGGTAAGCCAGGCTGAATGACAGGGCCCTCCTTAGTAGCAACCCAGACAGCTTTATGGCTGAGTAGATATCCGAACCAAGGTCTCCTTGGCCTGGATTGAATTTTATCTACCAGCCTGCAACGAGCTGGAACCTATTTGAAGGTTCTATTCATTGGCACTGCGGGCAGCAAAGAAATTATTCTTTGCTGCCACCACTGCATCTGCAAGGAGCTGTCCAGCAGAGCTGTTTCAAGCACTAAGAGGATTATTACATACTGGTCCTCAGGAAGAAAATGCAGACCCCTCTACAGCTCACTCTGAAGAATTTGCACTGCACTTTGCAGAAAAAAAAATCACTCCGATATGCTCCTGACTTGGATGCTGTAGTTGATACAGTTCCAGTAGCTGTAACCTTGACTCCTGCTTGTCCATTGTTATTGGATACTTTTCAGTTTGTGCAGTCTGAGGATGTAGACAGGAACCTTGGAGAGGTGAGAGCCACACATGTGTACTAGATCCTTGCCCTTCCTGTCTCATTACACAGGCCAGAAGGAGACTGGTTGAGTGGGTGAAGGGGTTAGTCAGCAAGGCAATGCTCCAACTTGCCTAAAGGAAGCAGTTGTTAGGTCATTGTTGAAAAAGCCACCCCTGAATCGTGCAATAATGGATAATTATCAGCCAGTGTTTAACATAACATTTTTTGGGTAAGGTTTTGGAGCATGTGGTAGCCTCCCAGCTCCAGGGGTTCCTGAATGAAATGGATTATCTAGATCCATTTCTATTCCTGGATGAAAGAGATGATCTAGATCCATTTCTATTTGGTTTCAGGCCTGGTTACAAAAGAGAGACAGTTTTGTTGCCTTGATGGATGGCCTACACCAGGAACTGGACGGAGGAGTGTGTCCCTGTTGGTTCTGCTGGACCTCTCAGCAGCTTTTGGTACCATCAACCATGCTATCCTTTTGGGCTAACTCTCTGGGATTGGACTTGGAGGCATTGTTTTACAATGGCTCTGTTCCTTCCTGGAGGGGTGACCCCAGAAGGTAGTGCTGGGAGATTTCTGTTTGACCCCATGGCTGTTGGCACGTGAGGTTCCACAGGGTTCTGCTTTGTCCCCCATGCTATTCAACATCTACATGAAACTGTTGGGAGAGGTCATTGGAGTTTTGGGGTGTGATGCCATCAATAATGTGGATGACACAAGCAATACTCCTCCTTTCCATCTTAGTCCAAGGAGGCTGTCCTGGTTCTAAACCAGTGTTTGTCTTCAGTAACAGACTGGATGAGGGTAAACAAATTGAAACTTAATCCAGACAGGACAGAAGTGCTCTTGGTCAGTCAAAAGGCAGATCAGGGAACAGGGATTCAGCCTGTGTTAGATGGGGTTACACTCCCTCTGAAGATGCAGGTTCACAGCTTGTGTGTACTGCTGGACTCACCTTTGACCCTGGAGGCCCAGGTTGGATTGCTTTTGCACACTTAAAGCTTAGCAATAGCAATAGCACTTCTATTTCTATATTGCTTATCAGTGCCAAAGCACTCCCTAAGCAGTTCACAATATGTTAGCTAATCTCCCCCAACAAGCTGGGTACTCATTTTACCGACCGACTGAGTCAACCTTGGAGCCCTCTAGGATTGAACTTGCAACGTTGTGGCTGCAGTACCAGCATTTAACCACCGTGCCACCAGGGCTCCCTGTGCTAACTATATCCATCCCTTGAGACTTTGGATTTGGCCACAGTGGTACATGCATTAATTATATCCTGTTTGGATTCCTCTAACATGCTCTATCTACATAGGGATGCCTTTGAAGGGTGTTCAGAAACTTCAGCTAGTACAAAGAGCTGTAGCCAGGGTGTTAACTGGTGCAGGCTATAGGGGTAATATTACTCTCCTGTTATGACAGCTCCACTGGCTCCCAGTTTGCTTCTGGACACAATTCAAAGTGCTGGTTGTGACCTATAACGCCCTATATGGCTCAGGCCCAGGCTCTGCTATCGTCATAAGCATGGTTGGTGTGGACGTGAGACAGAGCCCTTCTTGGTGGCTGCCCCTAGACTCTGAAACTCCCTTCCAAAGGAGGCCAGAATGGACCCCTCCCTGCTGTCCTTTCCTTTTTTGTTCAGACAGGCTTTTAAAAACAGATAGTTTTAAAAGAACAGGCTAAGGGTGCTGTATTGTTCTGAAGTTAACTGTTTTTTAATAGCTTTTTAATAATTTTAATTGTGATTTTATCTTTTTAAATGTAGGTTTGAATTGTTTTAATACCATGACTAGTTTACTTGCATATTAATGTTCACTTTTGGTATGTTTTTGGGGTGTATTGTTCTTTTTAAATTGTAAGCTGCCTTGAGTCCCAAATTTGGGGGAAAGGCAGGATACAAATAAATACAACAACAACAACAACAACAGTTGTGTTTTTGGGCTTTATCACATGAGGTAGGTAAATAGCAATTACACCCGGATAATAGCATCTTTTTGTGGGGAGTTATCACATGACATTGTTCCTTTTCTGCTTTTTCCCTGTGGGAGACTGTTAGGCAAGTGTTTCTTTTTATTAAGACAAAAAAATCCATTAATGACCTCCTTTCAGTGACTTTTCTGCTTCCTTTTTAGTGTGATAGTTCAATTCTGCTTTAATGCTAATTTTGGGTGGTCAGTGAGCATGCTTTGAGTGTGGCTTAGATGCCCTAGTGTTCAGGTGAGAAGGAGAAAGGGCTTGTCAGAGAAGCCAAAACTTACCCCCTTATATCCCTGTTCCAGAGTCTGTCTGTCTGTCTCTCTCTCTCTCACACACACACATACAGAGTCAGCCCTCCATATTCATGGATTGTGCATCCACAGATTCAACCATCCACGGCTTGAAAACATTTCCACCCCACCCAAATTCCAAAAAGCAAACCTTGATTTTGCTATTTTATATAAGGGACACCATTTTACTATGCCATTGTGTATATCAGGCTCGGCCAAATTGATCACCAACAATGGTCCGCCCTGGCCTCACATCAGGAGGCATGGAGACGCACTATCCACAATGCTGCAGCCTTATTTGAGAACTCACACCGAACAAGTCTTGAAGAGAAACGACAATGCAGAAAGAATCACAACCTGGAAACATCACCCAAGGAGACCTTCTGCTGTGCTTTCTGCAACCAGACTTGTTTATCTTGGATTGGCCTTTTTAGTCATCGGCGTGCTTGCATAAGGCGTGGGATGAGTCCTTCCTGAATCTTCGTTTGCGAAGAAAAGCCAGAGAGAGAGAGAGTATATAATGGGACTTGAGCATCCATGGATTTTGGTATCCATGGGGGTCCAAGGGCCCACTGTAAATGGGAAAAAAGTCTTACAGTTTAAAAAAGCATTTATTTGGCCTCTTTCTTCCTGTTTTTTTCTAGCTTCAGACTTAACTAATTGCTAGCAGATCAAGGCCAGCATTGGGATAGATCAGACATATAGATCAGTAGCTGCTAGCTTTCATCTTCCAGTGATTAGTTAAGTCTGAAGTTAGAATTCTGATCTATCCCAGTTAGGAAGCCACACCCCCCATAAGGAAAAAAAAAGGCCCTTTTATATATAAAACTGTTTTTATGTATATTTCTGGGGGAGGGGGGGACATCCCTCTGTGTGTGTGCATGTGTGCCAAACTAGGAAAAGGTGCAGGGATAATGTCATGGACGATGTACTGGATGGGCACTCCCAAATGCCGTGTGCGAGCTTTTAGCACAAGTGAAGGTTTCAATCCTGGAAAGGTTCCCAAGGTGCAATAGGAAACAGAGCTATCCTAATTACATAGCATTTTTAGAAACAATACTATTTTAGTTGGAGAAGAACCTTGTGTGATAAAGCACTGTGTGTTTTACTTCACAAGAATTCTTGTGAATGAAGCAGGGCTTTCTAGAGTGGCTTACACCACTGGTTGTCTTACATTGATCCTCTAGGTACTGTCAGACCCCCGTATCCATGGGAGTTCAGTTCCTGGACTTCCTGTGTATACCAGAAACTGGATAACAGTGAACCCTATTGAAATAAAGGACTTTGGTACAAATGTACTATTAAGATGCATTGGAGGACTTAGAAGATGCCTAGAAAGGATGTCTCTCTAGGCATTTTAGTGGCCAAACTTAAGGCTCATCTACATGAGTCAGGATACACTTGCTCCCTGTTGGCGTATCCTGCCTGTGGACCAGGCTTGTTCCTCCCATATTAGCTCCATGAGATTGGCTGCAGTCCAGATGAGCATACCAGTCCGTCGCTGCAGCTGCTGCTGCCATATTCTATGCTCTCCTGGAAGCTAGGAAGCCGGCCCACAACATGTGACCAGGGCCCTATGCATGTGACCAGCCTTGGTCACATGCTACGGGATTCCTGCCTGGGTCCGGAAGAGCAAGGCAGACCAGCAGCTGCAATGACCAGCCAGTCTGCAGGGCCTGATTGTTTTTTTGCCAGCAGGACTGCATTAAAGCATGTATTATTTTACAATGTTTTATTGGGTTCTACCCCATCTTCCCCTCATCTTAGCCTTGTCTTTGCCCCAGGGGTGGTGAGGACTGCCCAGGGAACATTTCAGGGCAAAAGCTCTGAGTCATCAGGACTACAGGGCTGTAAGATGGGAGCAAGATGGGGTCTGTGTAGACAAGCCCTTATAGATCTATTCTTCTTTAACATGCTGGGGGGAGCTGGTGAAGCAGGCTTATCTCTCTTCTCTCTGTTTTGCTACCCACATGTTCAGTACAGGATTCTGGAAGCAGCTGCTATTTGCCTTGCTTGTTGTAGGCAGGCACACACAGTGACACTAGGACCAGCTAGAGTAAAATCCCACTCTTTCCCAGCTCAAGCTTTGTTTATTGCATTGCTTACTACAGACACACTGCTGTAACTTGTCATTGGAAGCCTGTGTTTTTCTAGCTCTCCTTCATCATTTTCCTAATGCGGGTGTTCCTAAAAACAACAACAAAACCTTCAGCTAGGCAGAGAGTGAAGAGGAAAAGGGGGTGGGCAGGCAGGTGGAAAAAGACTGTTAAAGGAGCTTCTTTATTAGAGGCATTGTTAGTTGAAGTATGCCTGTACTTGGAAATTAACTGGACCTGGCAGTTTGCTTTATCACACAAGGTTGAAATCACGTGATTATGATGGGATGGTAGCACAAATGGTTTCCGTTGTTGCATGCCATCGTCGTCCTCTCATAGTCTGTCTGTGCTTCACCCGTGAATTACATGTAACTTTTCACTGATGGGCAAAACCAGTGAATAGACCTGAATATCACTCTTTTCACGGCATTGATGAGCGTGCAAAAATCACACACGATTCCAGCATGAATGGGTGATCCTCTTTCCCCCTCTCCTCTTTTCCAACAAGAACACATAATTAAACTTCTGGGGGAGAACGTGAAGAGGACCAACAGGGTGCTGTTTCAATGAACTTTCGCCTTTGCTTGGTATGTTTTTTATGTTTGTTTATGTGTTTATTTGTGAAGTTTTTTCATTATGTATTTAGTTGGTGTTTTTAACCGAGGTTACGTCTTCTCATGAGACTAGCCAAAATCTTGCCCATGCAAAATCATGGAAGTAAGAGAATTTTTTTTCTTAAAGGTGTATGCGTGGGCCAGCACAAAGTGTTAATACTCTGTCATTAGAAGGCAATGCGAAGAGAAGTGTTACTATAGTGTGAGCTGAAATCCCATTCTTAAACCACTAGTGGTGGTTGTGCTACAATTCTGTGGCACTAGTATCGTGCAATTACAGCAATGTGCAATAATTACTTTGATCATGCCACTATCCTTCTGCTTTCCTCAATAGCAGAATTACAGCATTTTTAGATGCCCGGCTGATACAGTCTCCTCCACCCGAACTTCCCACTCCCTTTGCAGTCTCCGTTCAAACATCCTTAATTTGGAAGTGCTAATTAGGACAGGTGAGATGTTATAATAATCTGTATTCATCCTGGGAAGGCGGACACATGCCACTGGGTAGTATTCATAGAATCATAGAATTGCAGAGTTGGAAGAGACCATGAGGGCCATCCAGTCCAACCCCCTGCCATGCAGGAAATCATGATCAAAGCATCCCCGACAGATGGCCATCCAGACCCCACCATGCTCCGAGGGAGTGTGCCACTGTGGAAGAGCTCTTACTGTCAGAAAGTTCCTCCTAATGTTGAGCTGGAATCTCTGTTCCTGGAGCTTGCATCCATTTTTCCATGTTCTAGTCTCTGGAACGGCAGAAAACAAGCTTGCTCCATCCTCAACGTGACACCCCTTCAAATACTTAAACAGGGCTATCATATTGCCTCTTAACCGTCTTTTTTCCAGGCTAAACATACCCAGCTCCCTAAGTCTCTCCTCATAAGGCATGGTTTCTAGACCTTTCACCATTTTAGTCACCCTCCTCTGGACACGCTCCAATTTGTCAATATCCTTTTTGAATTGTGGTGCCCAGAACTGGACACAGTATTCTAGGTGAGGTCTGACCAAGGCAGAATAGAGCGGCACTATTACTTCCCTTGATCTGGACACTATACTTCTATTGACGCAGCCCAAAATCACATTGGCCTTTTTAGCTGCCGCATCACACTGTTGACTCATGTTCATCTTGTGGTCTACTAGGACTCCTAGATCCCTTTCGCACGTAGTCTCATTCAGCCAGGTCTCCCCCATCCTATATCTATGCATTTCATTTGTTTGCCCTAAGTGCAATACTTTACATTTCTCTGTATTGAATTTCATTTTGTTAGCTTTGGCCCAGCTCTCCAGTCTATCCAGGTCATTCTGAATTTTGATCCTGTCCTCCAGGGTATTAGCTACTCCTCCTAATTTGGTGTCATCTGCAAATTTGGTAAGTATGCCCCTAATTCCCTCATCCAAGTCATTGATAAAGATGTTGAATAGCACTGGGCCCATTGATCTGCTAATTTGTACAATATACTTGCCTTTTTTTCCAATTAGAAATCACTAAGGAAGAAGATTGCAAGATGAGCTGACATTTCTAAATCTCTGCTTATTAGAGACTTGAGATATTTTTTTCATTATTTCAAATCAATATGGCAAATATGTCTCTCTTTTTTCCTCCCCCTACTCCGTCCTCACTTCTCAATAAAAAGTCACAGCTTGTCTCATTTATGGGTCCTGTGTAAAGGTTATGCCTATGTTCCCCACACCTCTACTTCATTACCTTGTTTTTATAGCATTGTTGCAGTATACAGTCTCTTCTACCCTGTGTGTTGTATAATATTCCCTCCATAGCAGCCAAACAGACCTCCCATTTGCCTCAGAGAAGTTGAACTGATTCCCATTGCTCCAAACCTGGTCAGAGCAGTTAGAACACATCTCCTTTAGCAAGCAGAACGTATGAACATTCTGTGACATGACAACAATCCAGCCAATGATAGCCTGCGATGGGACCAGAGCATAGCAGGTTTGGGCATTTACTGGTGGCCTAAGAGGTCCTGTCACAATAGTGGTCCCATCATTTCCACTTTTCATTTCCCTGATACAGGCCCATATGATAGCTCAGGTCATAGAATCATAGAATTGTAGAGTTGGAAGAGACCACAAGAGCCATCCAGTCCAAGCCCCTGTCATGCAGGAAATCATGATCAAAGCATCCCTGACAGATGGCCATCCAGCCTCTGTTTAAAGACCTCCAAGGAAGAAGACCCCACCAGGGAGTGCGTTCCACTGCCGAACAGCTCTTACTGTCAGAAAGTTCCTCCTAATGTTAAGGATTGATTGTGATCTGTGATCTGGCAGCAACCTAAAAACAGGACTTTCCTATGGTATCTCCTGTCCTTTGGAATTCCTTTTCAGTAGGTGCCAACTGTGATATGTTTTGTGTGCCTTTGAAAGACATGGCTCTTCACCTAGGTCTTTTCTGACTCTGTTTGGTACCCAGTTTGAGAAATGGTGTTGTGGTACTGGTGTAAATGTTTTAATTGATGACTTCAACATTTTCTGTTTTCATGTTTGGTTTGGTAGTTTTCCCCACACTAAACCACTGTTGCACTTTAACGGCCATGGTTGCATCCTATAGAATCTTGGGATTTGTAGTATCTAGAATTCTCTGATAGGGAGTTCTAGTCCCTGTGTGAAATACAAATCCCTGGATTCCATAGGATGTAGCCATGGCAGTCAGAGTGCTATAACTGACTAGTGTGTGTGTGTTTTAAACTACTTTTCTCTCATTTTGCCTGTGGTTTTAAATATTGTTTTTGGTCTGGGCTAGCATCCCGTTCAGCAGTTAAAATATTGTAAGCTGGATGTACTACAGTATATCCTAACTGCTGGGGATTCACATTTACACTCAGGAATGACTGGACGTGACTGCCATACCTCACCCTCTGGACTTGGAAGATTCAGACGAAGAGGAGGAGGCAGATTGCTAGGAATCTGCAACTCCTCAAGCTGGCAGTCTCTCTGAGGCAGAGGAATGTCATCATTTCTTGAGCTACAAAGAGAGAAAGAGAGATTGCATTGGTCCCAGCGGTTGTTAAGTGAGAGATGCTAACCTGATTAGGCACCTGGTGGCTTGAAATAGCTGCCCATAAACTTCTCAGCCACTCCTTGGCAGCTTTGTTGCTTTCTTGGCAACTAGCAGTACTTTTCTGTATTCTTGTTTTCTTGACCTTGGACTGGGTACAATTTATGACTCTGTTTTATTTCTTGCTGGCTTTGTTTATCTGGACTACTGACTTGCTGGAAACTTCTGGGCCAGCTGACAACCACTGTCTTGCTTCTTCTTTCATCCTGCTGGATATCCTGTGACTGACCTGGACTGAATTAATGCTTTGACAACTCTTACACTCCAACCACCTGGTTCATGGGTTACTTGCTGATGACCATAGGACAGTGACCCACAAAGCCTATCTTCTCAGCTTGGCAGTGCCATGATCAAAGTGTTCCTGAGGCGCTGGAGATTGGAGCACTAGGAAATGATGTCTGCAAAGCATTCCCAGTCACAGGATGCCTTGGGACAAATAGTTGTGGCACTACCTCGAGGGTATCTCTGGCTGCCTGTTCTTAAGGCACCCAACAACTGGGAGAGGGCTACAGATGTAATTTCCCAGTGCTCTGATCTCCAGGACATCATAAATGCTTTGGTCGGGGTGATGCCAGCCTGTGAAGATAAGTTTGATGATGGTGGTGGGGCATCGTCAGTCGTGAGCATGATGGTGGGGCACAGTCATTGTAGTTATGACAATGATGCAGGAGTTCAGCCATCGTCTCTCTGGCTGGCTTTTCTTCGCAAATGAAGATTCAGGAAGGACTCATCCCGCGCTTTCTGCAAGCGCGCTGATGACTAAAAACGCCAATCTGAGATAAACAAGTCTGGTTGCAGAAAGTACAGCAGAAGGTCTCCTTGGGTGATGTTTTTGGATTGTGATTCTTTCTGCATTGTCATTTCTCTTCAAGACTTGTTCGGTGTGAGTTCTCAAATAAGGCTGCAGCATTGTGGATAGTGCGTTTCCATGCCTCCCGATGTGAGGCCAGGGTGGACCACTGTTGGTTATCAATTTGGCCGAGCCTGAGATGTTGTTTCAGGGAGTCTTTGTATCGCTTTTTTGGAGCGGCCCTCTTACGCTGACCCGTGGCGAGTTCACCGTAGAGTAGTATTTTTGGGAGGGATGGTCCTCCATCCTAGAAACGTGCCTTGCCCAAGCGCAGCTATGTTCTCAATATCATGGCCTCAATGCTGGTGATCCCTGCTTGCTCAAGGACAGCAACATTCGTCACATAGTCAGTCCAGTGTATATTTAGGATTGTGCATAGACAGCGCTGATGAAAGCGTTCGAGGAGTCGTAGGTGGTGGTGATAGGTGACCCATGTTTCAGATCCATAAAGGAGAATAGACAGTACAATGGCTTTATACACACTGATTTTTGTGCTTTGCCTCAGGTGTTTATTGCTCCAGACTCTTTTGTGAAGTCTTCCAAATACACTATATGCCTTTGCTAATCTGTGATCGATCTCTTTGTCAATCTTGGCATCTGAGGAGATGATGCTTCCCAGGTAGGTGAACTGCTGAACGGATTTGAGCACAGAGTTGCCAATGGCAATGTGGGGATGGTGGTGTTCGTCCTGTGGTGCAGGCTGGTAAAGAACTTCTGTTTTCTTCAGGTTGACTTCCAGCCCAAACAGCTCTGCAGCTGTTGCGAAGCAGGATGTTAGGTGCTGCAGAGCTGCTTCTGTGTGGGCGAAAAGGGCAGCCATCGTAAGCAGTGTATAAATGGATGAAGTAAATATATGACACATAGAAAGATCAGATGCACCCCAAGATTATTCTTGTCTATCATGTCCCACTTTTTACTGTCTAGGGTTCTTGCTGAGAGGGCTGTGCTCAATGGTGTTCATAATTCATAAGCCATCACTCATCATTGGCTTAAGGAACAAATTTTATGTTCAATCTACAACAGTGGTTTTCAGCTTTGGTTCCTCCAGATGGTTTGGACTTCAACTCCAGAAGTTCTAGCCAATATGGCTAGTGCATAGAATTCTAGGACCTAAAGTCCCAAACATCTGAAAGACTGAAGTTTCCAAACTACTGGCCAACAGTTTGCGAAGAATGGCACAGTATGGCCCTCTTTGCTAATTCAGAATGCAAGATGAACAGTTACACCACTGAGTGCTTTCCTAGACAGAAGAACACTCTTGTGTGTATTTCTGTAGAGGTAACACAACAGCACAACCAAAAGAAAGAACCAGTGGCACCTAAAAGCAAAGGTGCACAGCTTCATTGGCTCCCAATTTTGCACATACCCTGTATCTATTGTGAATTGTAATCCCATTCTTGCCACACTGCTGAAGTTGGGCAGCAGATCATACAGTACTGCCAAATTTGAAAACACCAGGAAACCCTCCCCCAGAACAAACAGGAAATACTTGTTCAAAAGGGCTTTTCCACTTTTGCAACTGAAATTCAGCAGTGAGATTGGCTGATTTGGGCAGCTTAGTTTGGAAAGAGTCACCTGTGAATGACCCTGTCCTTGTTTGAAAACAGGGGGTCCTTTTGCACTGCACAATTATTGTGCTATGATTCCACTTTAAATTTAATGCAGAAAATACTGACAGTGCTCTGCTAACCCAGCAGGGAGAATTGCCATGCCTAGATATCTCTCCAATGCCCTTGTTCACTGTATGCTGGGAGATTTATTTCTTTTTACAAAGGAGATGTGTCTTTTTAAGCATGTTTAAAATGAAAATTTCTTCCCGTACTTCAACCAGCCCCAAATCAGTTGCTCCTGGATTGAAAGTGTGGGCACTCTAGTGAAGCCCTTGGTTAGATATTCTAATTGCTGCAACAATTGGTGTTTCTGACTAAGCCAGGCACCAGGGGGTGGGTGGCGTGTTGAGAGATGGCAGCTGACAGTTGCCTGCAGTTCTTGTCAAGTGAGCCAGAAGCCAGGAAGTCATGTTCTTTAAGCTGCAGGGGTGAAGCTGTTGGCGCTGAACATACTAAACAGCTCTGTCCACTAGGGAGCACTTTGCTAATGTAATGGCCCTGGTTGCAGCAGCATCCCAGTCCCCATCTCTGCAGCCATTCTCCTCTATACTGGAACTGTGCTGAAGCTAATTTAAGCCAAGGCAGGCAAAAGAGGTCAAAGTGCAGCCTGTGGGCCACATGTGACCCTTGGGACCCCAACATGCAGCCCCTAGATTTCCCTCTAGCCCCTCAAAGCCCCTGGACTCCTTTTAGGTGATTTTTTTTTTGCCTGAAAACTGGCCAGATTGATCCAAAACTGGCTGCAAGTGCAGCAGCTTACTTTATCTACCTTCCCAGAGGCCCCCAACCTTCCTGAAAAACAAACAAATCAGCCAAAATGGCAGTTGGAAGTGATGTGATGTCATTTCTGGTACATTGAAATGGGATGATGCAGTCTGCTGGGGGATCTAGGAGGGGCAAATGCCCCCCTTCCCCTCTGTAGTTGCTGACTTTGGCCAAAGCTACAGTATATGCTGAATACTATGGGTAATCGCAAACCCCAATAGAATCGCTCTAGAAGACCTAGGAAATGCCTAGAGAGGCTGCCTCTCTAGGCATCTCCAGTATGACTCTATGGTAACTTCCAGCAGAAATGCCTAGAGAGACCAAGACCCTATTTTTCGGACAACAGATAATTGAACCTGGGGGTGCCTGTCCTGCGCACATTGGGTGTGTGACCTGTACTAGTTTTAGGTTTCTGGAAGAAGATATCTCTCCTTGGAGGATATGACAGCAGCATTTGATGTTGAAGTGTGAACTCTTGTTAGCCAAATGCAGAGAAGATAGTTGGCTTCCCCACACTGTAGGGAGATA
The DNA here is from genome assembly GCA_030847615.1 of Gambelia wislizenii. Lineage (NCBI taxonomy): Eukaryota > Metazoa > Chordata > Lepidosauria > Squamata > Crotaphytidae > Gambelia > Gambelia wislizenii. Next base: position 491,810,304 of record JAUMIR010000001.1, on the reverse strand, counting down.
GCTGTAGCTGGTAGGACTGTACCTGGCATTTTGTTTCAATTCCAAAATGCTAATTTTTCAAGGAAGCAGAAACCAAAATATCTCTTTTCCTTCTTATTTCTAGGGCTCATCTGCTGGTCCTGTGAGATTTGCTTGTTTCCATGCAAATTTCTCCAACATGAGATGTCGGATGGGGCTTTCTGTTTACCTTGTCATCTGCCTTGTTCTGCTGAGCTTCTGCAGTTTGCAAGGCCTCGCTTTTCACAGTCCAGTGGAAAGGCACATAAGACAAGTGCAGAGGGCCTTACCAGCAGGAAACAGCTTAGAAGACACAGCCAATGTGAATGTCTCAAGCCCAGAAAGTAACTTCACCTTACCTTTGCAAACAACCAGTACTCTTGCCTCTGAAAGGCCATATGGAGCTTCAGCAGAGCCTTCTGGGAGTTCAGTCTACACAGCCACCACCATTAAAGCAACACTGCAAACCATTTTGGGCATTCCTGGTTTCTTGGGGCACCAGAGTTTGGATGTTTACAGCACTGCAGAGGCAGGGGTTGGTGAAAGCGAAAGGCAGTTTCATACCAGTAGACCCAATAAGGAACTGGATCAGAATGGGCCACCTAAGGCCACAATTGTGACTGATCCAGTTTCTAATGTTCAGGGTGATGTCCTGAGCAGCACCATGGGAGAGACTCTGGAAAGAGAGGGTGGTAGGGGAGTGGGACCTACCTCTCCAGGGAATTCACATGGGGATCTGTTTACGCCCATTATCCCAGAAGGAGGAAAAAGTATCAGCTACTCAGCAACAGCCCAGCCGACCATGCCAGGAAGGATGGCCAGTCTTCTTGGTACAATGGCCAGTGACCATACCACAAATCCTTCCCCTCCCACCGGCCAATTGGTTGATTCTGAGCAAACACCGAATGGCGATGGGCTCTTGATTTTGGCAGGCACAGATTCTATTGTAAAATCTACATTAGTTCCTACTGACAGCAGCAAAGGTTTGGAAGCAGAAGTCTCCAAAAGTCAGGGGCAATCGAAAGGGACCCCTGGAACCCCCATGAGTGTTCCAGCTGCCATGCCACTGAGTGATGAATGGGATGATACCAAACTGACACCCGGCAGTCAGGCAAGAGCTACGCAGCCAGAGGCGTCGGACCAGCTCCACACGGTCACTGAACTCTATCCAACAGCAGAAGGAGAGGATGAAGAAGATGATGTCAAAAGGGTCCTACCACCAAGAATTTTGGCAACTACAGGAAAAGGAAGCAAAGATATTCAGCCTGGCTCAGGCTTGGCACCCACGCAGTGGAAGGCATCAACTACGTTCTCCCTCACCCTGGATCTTGTCCATGCTACTCATCCATCAGTGAAGGCTGAAGTTCCTGCTGGAAGTGCAGTGGAGAAGGCAGACCCTGCTGTGACAAACCATCCCAGATTGATCCCAGAGACTGCTACCACAACTGATGTGACCAAATCTGGTGTGTTCCAAACTCCAGGAGTTCCATTAAGAGGTAAATTTCTGTCCTCATCTACAATATTTGGGGCTTCCTCATTTTAAAGCATAGATAGGAAACTGCTCTGAGTCTGGGGGCCATTTTTTGTTCGCTCCCACCCTCTGCCAAAAAAGAAACACAGTATTAAAAATGGAAGGGGCTGGTTATGAAAATGTTTTTTTTTAAAAAAATCATGTTAAACAGTGTGGCAGAGCAGGGAGGGGTTGCAACCTGTTTAAAAGGTCAATTGCTGCTCTTGGACATTGTGAGAAGAAGCAATTCACTTCATACCTTCTAACTGTCTGGATTTGGCAGGGACAGTCCTGATTAATCCTGCCACTCCACTTTTTCTGCTGCTTTTAAAATATGGCACTTCCTGGGAGTGTGGCGGAGTCTCCTTTGAAGGTTTTTAAACAGAGGCTGGATGGCCATTTGTTGGGAATGCTTTGATTGAGTACTATTATAGCAGGGCCGGGGCTTGGACTAGATGGCCCCTGTGGTCCCATACAACTCTCTGATTCTGGTTTCTTTTTCCTCTTCCTACTTCCCTTCTTCATCCTCAGCTTACTTCAGTTGCTACAAACTGAGTTCAAAGTACAAAAGTAGTTTTCACTCAGTAACTCATGAGAGGATGAAGTCTTTCCCTTCCCAGCAGGCTCAGGCAAAATCAGTTTCTGCAGCCTCTCATAGCTTGTGTGTTCTTCATCTTTAATAATGTCTATCATCTCACCCACACCCTGATGTTGCTTTATTATGTGTACTAGTTTTTCTCTGAGGGCTTGCCTAGATGGGCAATATACCCCACGACACAGAGTTTTTGCCCCATTCTGCCCCTTTTTATTGCAGTGGTAACCACTTCTGAGGTAATTAGGCTGTTTAGCAATTCCCTATGTTCAGTGCTAATGGATTTCATTGGTAAAGAACACACACAGTGCTGACCCCGTTAGGTCAGATATGGACCCCCATATCCATGTGGGGTTGCTTCCTAGACTTACCATGGATACCTGGAAACTGTGGATAACATTGAACCCTCTTAAAATAAAGGACTTCTAGTAAAAAAATACCATAGAGTTGTATTGGAGGCCCTGGAATATGCCTAGAGAGGACACTTCTCTAGGCATTTTCTAGTGTGGCTCTATGGTATGTATCCCTATTTTGTATACTGTGGATGACTGAAACAATGGTATTGGTTCCACAGATATGGAGGTCCGACTGTATAGATTTTCATAGATCTACCTGAAAGTATTTAGGATTATTTTGGAATCAACAATAGTGCTTCCATTGCTCTGTCTTATAACTAGAATGTTATTCCTTCCTTTCCTCTTATTTACAAGGCTAGCTAGCATTTTAGATTACTTGTTTCAAAATTCCTAATATTTCCTTTTCAGACAGACCATTGATGTATGGGGGTTTATCTGTATCTAATGCCATCAGCTCAGGTTTTCTGGCAGAAAAATCAGAGGCTAGCTTGGTGCTACTACTGTTCTTATGTTGTTTAGATAAATGATCAAGTTGAATTATTAATTCTCATCTCTCTCCCCCTTACATTTATTGATATATGCTGATTCCCTTATAAAGCTTCCTCTGAGGATGGCTTTTAAGGTGTCCTATTTAATAGCATTACTTATCCCTGGTTGCTCATTATCTGTAAAATAAATATTAATATCTGTATTGATTTTGGAAACAAGTGCTTGATTTGTGAGCAAGCTCATTTTTAGTCTCCACATATGAGTCCTACATTCTACCTTGTTCCACCTCCAGTTTAGTAAGAGAGGAATATGGTTTGACAACCAGGGCGTTCCTGTACAAATTTTTTCCACTTGTGTGTATATCGAGGGGGAAGCCAAAATATGATCTCTCCAGGAATATGAATGGAATTTTCCCCATATTGCAAATTAGACAGAGCACTGAGCGCTTTCAAGACTTGCAGTTTATGGGGATATTGTGCAAATTGCACAACCACATCTCTCACTATTTCTAGCACCTGCAGCTTGGGTTTTGTACCCGGGGAGCTGATTGAGTAAATGTTCATGCTTTAGACTGAGATCTAATGCTCCTGACACCGTGGTTTCAATTTTAGAAATGCTAGCTGTGCATTTGTTAAATTTGAGGTTTAAGGTATTGATTTTCCTTGGTTTTTTTCCAGGCTGTGAGGCTGTGTTCTGGAAGAGTTTCTTTCTGATGTTTCGCCTGCATCTGTGGCTGGCATCCTTAGAGAATGGTTGGGTAGGAGTGTGTGTGGGGTTTATATACTGTGAACCCCTGTTGGAGAGGATATGTAAATGTGTGTATTTGAATGGCTAGTTTCTGGCTGGAGATATTCAAGGAGGATTAGAGTCTGTTTGGCTAATGGTTGGTTAATGGTCCATTATCTGCTGGAAATCCCTGTCCCTGGGTGGAGTTCATTTGCAAGTGTTGAGTTTTGATTTTAGTGTTTTTCAGGACTGGCAGTCAGATTTTGTTTACTTTTACATTTTCCCATACAGATAAGACTTCATCCTTCACATATCCTTCCCATGCCTGTCTCCCAGAGATAATTTAAATATGTTCACCAGCTGCATTGAGCCTGCTCATTGCTGGCCCCTGCAGGTTGTAGCATATTATACCATGCCAGCTCTTTACAGTATAAATTTCCAGTGATTGTATATTCCATCACCTTAACACAATCCAGGTTTTTTGGGGGGGTGATCTCGTATAGACAAGCCTTGGGAAACTTTAGAAATAGCTGAAAAAGTGGGATGACAGAGGATTAATTGGGACTGCCCCTGACAAATAGGGACAGTTGGAAGATAATGTGTTTTCCTATAGCTTTCTGCATTCTTTTACATCTCTATCAAGGTGCCACTCATACCACCCTTCAGTGTGGGAAAAAAATAAGTGTTTGACATTCAGACGCTGCAGCCTGGAGCAATGACTGCTGTGAGATTCTTCCAGGCTCCCTCAATCTTTATTTATTTATTTATTTATTTAATAAATAAATAAATAACACACACACACACACATATACATATATATACACAATGAATGTTATATGTTAAGCTGATTTAAACTGATTGTTAAGCTGATTTAAATTGATTCAACTATAAGAATTTGAATTAATTGGTTAGAGGTGAACAAGTATATTACATATTGTTGAGGTTTATAGGGTGGAACTGATTGGATTGGATCAGTGATACTGAAATACTAAAAGTGAAAGGTACAAGAGTAAAACTTATTTAGAATTCATACGCAGTGGAACTGATATAATTACATGTGAAAAGTGTAACATAGGTAGTGAAGATTAAGTAAATAGTGGTGACCTGGTAATTACCTTAAAAGACAATGGCATCTGGTACAAGAGTCAAAACCAGTGGGAGTCAAGCTCAAACGCAAACATCAAGAAGGGGTTCATTTGATAACCCCTCCAAACAGCCTGATGTGAGTCTATAAATGAACACTATTTAAAAAGTATTGTGGCAGGAAAGTAGCTTGAATCATGCCGCTCCCAGCCCCCATTGGCTGGCCAAGGACCTCTTGAGACAGAAATCATCCCTTTCGTTTGCTTTGTGTTTGCTTTCTGCAGAAGAACGATCAATGGAGGCCACGTAGTCTTGTGGCTATTGGAGCAAAAGAGCCACAGATCCGTGAAGAGAAACAGAATGGTGCATTCTGACTGTTCTTCTGCAGTGTTGTGGCTGCAGTGATAAGAATCTTCTGTCAGTGTTTGTTGCAAGAACTAAAAAGACAAAAGGGAAAAGTGTGAAGCCTCTGATGAAACTCTCAAAGGACCAGATCCTACCTTGGGGTTGCATACTGTCTGTGGCTGTGGATTTATGCATTGGTTGTGCTATATAATCTCTGTGCTGAGTGGAAATGTTGTACCACTGAACACAGAATCTCAGAACCACTGACAATAATCTGGAGTTTCCTGGAGAACAGGAGAAGTTCCAGAAGACTAGAGGGGAGCTTAGGTGGGAGTGATCATGTTCTCCTCAAATTTGTTATACAGAGGAAGGGGGAAGCTAAGTGTGGTCAGACACGCATTCTAGGGCCTTACTGCACTCCGAAGAAAAGTGGCAAGGGAGCAGAAACGTTCTGTTTGTCCTGCTGTCTTACCGTAAGACGTCGTCATCCTTCCAGCGTTCTTTCATTCCAGTCCCATGGGGGACTGAAGTAAAATCGTGTCTTTTTGCTAATGGGTTTTTCTGGTTAGCAATAAGGCGTGGTTTTACCTCTGTCCTCCATGGGACCAGAACGGAAAAACAATGACATCATGCAGTAAGGCAGCTAACACACATTGGAAACTGCTCAATGCAGTGTAGATGTGTAAATTGCTATTGCTTAAAACAATTTGTAAGCCGCTCTGATAGCCTTGTGGCCGGAGAGCGGGGTATAAATAAGTAATAAATAAAAAAATAATTTAAAAAGTGGAAGACAGAATGTTCCTGCTCCCTTGCCACTTTTCTTTGGAGTGTGGTAAGGATCCTAGACTTTAAGAAAGCCAATTTCAATAAACTTAGGGATCCCCTGGTCAGGAATACTAAAAGAGAAGGGACTTCATGATGGATGGGAGTTTCTTAAAAGTGAGATATTGAAGACACAATTTCAAACAGTTCCAATGAGGAGGAAAAATTGGAGGTGTCTAAAGAAACCAGGATGGATGTCTAAAAATCTTTGAACAACTAAGACTTAAAAGGGACATGTAAAATAAATGGACAAGGGGGAAAATCTCCAAAGAAGAATTCAGACAAATAGCCAGCTTGTGTAGGGAGAAAGTCAGAAAAGCTAAAGCACAGAAAGAGCTCAGGCTTGCTATTGTTAAAAACAATAAAAAGCACTTTTTTGCTTATGTCTGAAGCAAAAGGAAGAACAAGGAAGTGGTAGGACCACTGCATGCAGTAGATGGCAAAATGCTAACAGGGGACAGAGAAAAGGCAGAGTTTCCTGCCAGGGAGAAGAAGGAGAGCAGCTTCTGGACAGCCAGTTTCCTGCCAGTTTCCAGGCCAGTTTCCTGCCAGGGAGAAGAAGGAGAGCAGCTTCTGGACAGCCATTTTGACTGGGGAGATTGAATTTTTTTTAAAACTGTTGGGAGAGGCTGCTTGTTGCTGAGGTGCAAGCCTAACGGAGTGTGAATTTCAGTGACCTAACAAAAATACAGCATACCTAAAAGTACAGCTTAGCGTTCTCAGCATTACCTAAGAGTTCTTAGATTACCTAAAAGCTCTCACCATGGACACTGAGGGGACTGCTGCAGTCACCTGCAACGCTTGTGCAATGTTTGTCTTCTTGTCTACAGACGTGGAGAACTTCACATGCACCAAGTGCAAGCTGGTAGCCCTCTTGGAGGAGAAAGTCCAGCAGCTGGAGACATGGGTAGCTACACTTCAACAGATTTGTGAGCAAGAGGTTTTCCTGGACAGAACAGAACGAACAGTCTTGGACAGGAACCACACAGAGGAAGTGGCTGCGGAGGAGAGGGTCACTTCACAGACACAGGAAGTAGACAGCTGGAGGAATGTCACACACAGAAAAAGAAAATCCAGGGATTCTTCGAGCAGCTTGCAGCTACAGAATCGATTTGAGGCCCTCTCCCTTATCAAGGACAACGAGGAAGAACAGCACAGACAGACTTCATGGGTAGAGCAGGGGAACTTGAGAGGACCACCACAAGGAACAGCAGCTGCGAAGCCTCGGTGGAGGCGTGTGGTGGTGGTGGGGGACTCCTTGCTGCGGGGTACAGAAGCAGTAGTTTGTGGGCCTGACAAGATGTCTCGGGAGGTGTGTGGTCTCCCTGGGGCAAAGATACGGATCATCACCCCTTCCTTTTGATCCATGTGGGAACCAATGATACTGCAGGGCACAGCTTTCCCAAGATCAGAAGAGATTTTGAGGCCCTGGGGAGGAAGCTGAAAGAAATGGATGCACAGGTTGTCATCTCATCTCTTCTGCCAGTTGAAGGGCGTGGTCCAGGAAGGGAGAGGAAAATAGCCAAGGTAAACAACTGGCTCCGTAGATGGTGTCGCCGAGAACAATTTGGATTCTTGGATAATGGACTGCGCTTCCATGAGGGGGGACTTCTGGCAAGAGATGGGGTGCATCTTATGACAGTTAGCAGAAACATTTTTGCCAACAGTCCCAGGAATTTGATCAGGAGGGCTTTAAACTGAGTCATATGGGGGAGGGAGACAGTATTCTGGAAGGCAAAAGAGCTGGAGAAAATAGTCAAGCTGTCATAGAGGGAACAAGGCAAACAGTGCAAGGACCCAACAGTGGGAGGCAAAAAACGTTGCACAGGCAGCAAGTAAAGGGAACACATGGTCTTAGATGTCTCTACACTAATGCACAGAGCATGGGAAATAAGCAAGATGAACTTGAACTCCTAGCACTACAAAACAAATATGATATAATAGGCATTACTGAAACCTGGTGGGATAAGTCACATGATTGGAATGTAGGAATAGAGGGGTATAACCTTTATAGGAGAAATAGGCCAAATAGGAAAGGAGGAGGAACAGCATTATATGTCAGGGATATTTACACCAGTGAAGAGATCCATGACATCAATACTGGAAGTAAGGTGGAGAGCATGTGGATAAAAATTAAAGGGGAAGGAAACAACAGGGATGTTATTGTGGGACTCTACTACAAACCCCCAAGTCAAATGGAGGAATTGGATGATGCCTTTCTAGAACAGATGAACACACATGCAGAAAGGAGAGATGTAGTAGTGATGGGTGACTTCAACTATCCTGATATTTGCTGGCAATCTAACTCAACCAAAACTTCAAGGTCTAGCAAATTCCTTACATGCCTGGAAGACAATTTCATGGTCCAAAAGGTGGAAGAGGCAACAAGGGGGTCAGCTATTTTAGATCTGATCCTAACCAACAGAGATGACCTGGCTAATGGGGTGAAAGTGGTGGGATCCTTAGGTGAGAGTGATCATGTTCTCCTGGAGTTTGTTATACAATGGAAAGGAGAAGCCAGGCATAGTCAGACACGCATTCTTGACTTTAGAAGACCTGATTTCAATAAACTCAGGGAAATACTGGGGGTGATCCCATGGTCAGGAATACTAAAAGAGAAGAGACCTCAAGACGGATGGGACTTTCTCAAAAGGGAGATACTGAAGGCACAATTTCAAACAGTACCATTGAGGAAGAAAAATGGGAGGTGTCTCAAGAAACCAGGATGGATGACTAAAGAACTTTCAACGGAGCTAAGTTTTAAACGGAACATGTATAGGAAATGGAAAAAGGGGGAAATCACCAAAGAAGAATTCAAACAGATAGCGAACACATGTAGGACTAAAGTCAGAAAAGCTAAAGCGCAGAATGAGCTCAGGCTTGCTAGGGAGGTTAAGAACAATAAAAAGGGTTTTTTTGGGTATGTCCGCAGCAAAAGGAGGAAGAAGGAAATGGTAGGGCCACTACATGGAGAAGATGGCAAAATGCTAACAGGGGACAGAGAAAAGGCAGAATTACTCAACACCTTTTTGCCTCAGTGTTTTCAGAAAAGGAAAAGGGGGACCAACCTGAGGATAATGGAACAGAGGACACAATAGGGGAAATCCAGCTCAGAATAAGCAAAGAGGTAGTACAGGAATACCTTCTTAATCTAAATGAATTTAAATCTCCAGGACCAGATGAACTACATCCAAGGGTATTAAAAGAGCTGGCAAATGTGATCTCAGAGCCATTGGCAATAATCTTTGAGAACTCTTGGAGAACAGGAGAAGTCCCAGCAGACTGGAGGAAGGCAAACGTCCCCATCTTCAAAAAGGGGAAAAAAGAGGATCCCAACAATTATCATCCAGTTAGTCTGACATCAATACCAGGGAAGATTCTAGAGCAGATCATTAAACTGAGAGTCTGAGAACATTTAGAAGGCAATGCCATAATCACAAAAAGTTAACATGGGTTTCAGAGAAACAAGTCATGCCAGACTAACATGATCTCTTTTTTTTTGATAAAGTTACCAGCTTGGTAGATGAAGGGAACACTGTGGATATCGCATACCTTGATTTCAGTAAGGCCTTTGACAAGGTTCCCCATGATATTCTTGCAAACAAGCTTGTAAAATGTGGGCTAGACAAGTTAACTGTTAAATGGATTTGTAATTGGTTGACCGGTCAAACCCAAAGGGTGCTCCTCAGTGGCTCCTCTTTGTCTTGGAAAGATGTGACCAGTGGGGTGCCATAGGGTTCTGTCCTGGGCCCAGTGCTATTCAACATCTTTATCAATGACTTGGATGAGGGAATTAGGGGCATACTAATCAAATTTGCAGATGACACCAAATTAGGAGGAGTAGCTAATACCCTGGAGGACAGGATCAAAATTCAGAATGACCTGGATAGACTGGAGAGCTGGGCCAAAGCTAACAAAATGAAATTCAATACGGAGAAATGTAAAGTACTGCAGTTAGGGCAGAAAAACTAAATGCATAGATATAGGATGGGAGGGACCTGGCTGAATGAGACTATGTGTGAAAGGGATCTAGGAGTCCTAGTAGACCACAAGTTGAACATGAGTCAACAGTGTGATGCGGCAACTAAAAAGGCCAATGCGATTTTGGGCTGTATCAATAGAATTATAGTGTCTAGATCAAGGGAAGTAATAGTGCCGCTCTATTCTGCCTTGGTCAGACTTCACCTAGAATACTGTGTCCAGTTCTGGGCACCACAATTCAAAAAGGATATTGACAAATTGGAGCGTGTCCAGAGAAGGGCAACTAAAATGGTGAAAGGTCTGGAAACGATGCCTTATGAGGAGAGACTTAGGGAGCTAGGTATGTTTAGCCTGGAAAAAAGACGGTTAAGAGGCGATATGATAGCCCTGTTTAAGTATTTGAAGGGATGTCACGCTGAGGATGGAGCAAGCTTGTTTTCTGCTGCTCCAGAGACTGGAACATGGAGCAATGGGTGCAAGCTCCAGGAACAGAGATTCCACCTCAACATGAGGAGGAACTTTTTGACAGTAAGAGCTGTTCGGCAGTGGAACACACTCCCTCGGAGCGTGGTGGGGTCTCCTTTCTTGGAGGTCTTTAAACAGAGGCTGGATGGCCATCTGTCGGGGATGCTTTGATCAAGATTTCCTGCGTGGCAGGGGGGTTGGACTGGATGGCCCTCGTGGTCTCTTCCAACTCTGCAATTCTATGATTCTATGATTCTATGATTCTAAGTATTTGAAGGGGTGTCATGCTGAGGATGGAGCAGGCTTGTTTTCTGCTGCTCCAGAGACTGGAACACGGAGCAATGGATGCAAGCTCCAGGAAGAGAGATTCCACCTCAACATGAGGAGGAACTTTTTGACAGTAAGAGCTGTTTGGCAGTGGAACACACTCCCTTGGAACATGGTGGGGTCTCCTTCCTTGGAGGTCTTTAAACAGAGGCTGGATGGCCATCTGTCGGGGATGCTTTGATCAAGATTTCCTGCATGGCAGGGAGTTGGACTGGATGGCCCTCGTGGTCTCTTCCAACTCTATAATTCTATGATTCTATGAATTACTCAATGCCTTCTTTGCCTCAGTCTTCTCCCAAAAGGAGAACAGTGCTCACCTTGGTGGAAATGGAGCAGATGATGCAGTAGGGGAAATGCAGCATAGAATTGGTAAAGAGTTAGTACAGGAATACCTGGCTGCTCTAAATGCATTCAAGTCTTCAGGGTCAGATGAACTTCCTCCAAGGGTATTAAAAGAACTGGCAGAAGTAATCTTAGAAGCACTGTCAATAATTTTTGAGAATTCCTGGAGCACAGAAGAGATTCCAGCAGACTGTAGGAGGGCAAATGTGCCCATCTTCAAAAAAAGAAAAAACAGGACCCAAATAATTACCACCTAGTCAGCCTGACAGCAATACCTGGAAAGATTCCAGAGCAGATTGTTAAACAGGCAATCTGTAAGTACTTAAGAAGGGATGCCGTGATCACTATGGGTTTGTCAAAAACAAACCATGCCAAACTAATCTTATCTCTTTTTGATAGAGTCAGAAGCTTGGTAGATGAAAGGAATGCTGTGGATGTAGCATATCTTGATTTCAATAAGGCCTTTAACAATTTCCACCATGATATTCTTGCAAATAAGCTAGTAAAATGTGGGCTGGATAATGTGACTGTTAGATGGATTTATAATTTTCTGACCAACCGAACGCAAAGGGTGATCACCAATGGCTCCTCTTCATCATGGAGAGAAGTGACTAGTGGGGTGCCACACAGGGTTCTGTCCTGGGCCCATTGCTATTCAAAATCTTTATCAATTACTTGTATCATGGAATAGAGGGCAACTGTATCAAATTTGCAGGTGACATCAAATTAGGAGAGGTAGCGAATACCTCAGCACAGGATCAGAATGCAAAACGACCTTAACAGATTAGAAAGCTGGGTCAAAATTAACAAAATTAATATCAACATGGAGCAATGTAGAGTACAGTTGTCCCTTCATATTCGCTGGGGTTTAGTTCCAGGACCCCCTGTGGATACCAAAACCCGTGAATACTCGAGTCCCATTATATGCAATGGCATAGCAACATGGTGTCTCTTATATAAGATGGCAAAATCAAGGTTTACTTTTTGGATTATTTTTTTTTAAAGAATATTTTCAAGCGGTGAATACTTAAATCCATGGATGCCAAATCTGTGGATACGGAGGGACAACTTTACTACATTTAGGCAGAAAAAAATGAAGTGCATAGATACAGGATGGGGGACACCTGTCTTGATAGCAGTGCATGCGAAAGGGATCTAGGAGTCTTAGTAGACCACAAGCTGAACATGAGTCAGCAGTGTGAGGCGGCAGCTAAAAAAGCCAATGTGATTCTAGGTTGTATCAATATGAGTATAGTATCTAGATCTGTCAGGGGATGATAGGACATTCAATCCCTGGCAAAAGCCAAAAACTGTCTCAGCAGACTTGGTAGCAACCCTTTCTCAAGAATATTCACACAGAGAGTGTTTGGCGTCCAGAAAACAGGAGGTGCTTTTAATCTTCAGTAGTTTCAATATGTACAAGCAAAGTGCTATGCCAGGCATCTCAGGATCACAGGAAGAGAATGAACACTGATCTGGCTTTCTTTTATACACACCAGTACAGCATTGGCTTAGCCAAGCACATGGTTACATTGCATCAGATTTCTACCTTCATGGCTTTGTACTGTAGCAACCCTCTTCTGATGCAACCCTTCTCATGCAGCTGTAGCATGATTAGCATGACTGGCAGTTCATGGAGTCAGTCATCATGACTTAGCATGATTTCTGCAGTTGTTTGGCCATTTTAAAACTTAGGGTTCAGTAACCAATTCCTGACAAGATCGAGGGAAGTCATAGTGCCACTCTGTTCTGCTTTGGTCAGACCTCACCTGGAATACTGTGTCCAGTTCTGAGCACCACAATTCAAAAAGGATATTGACAAATTGGAGTGTGTCCAGAGGAGGGCGACTAAAATGATGAAAGATCTGGAAACCATGCCTCATGAGGAAAGATTTAGGGAGCTGGGTATGTTTAGCCTGGAGAAGAGAAGGTTAAGAGGTGACATGATGGCTATGTTTAAATATTTGAAGAGATGACATATTGAGGATGGAACAGTCTTGTTTTCTGCTGCTCCAGAGACTAGGACATGGAGCAATAGGTTCAAACAACAGGAAAAGAGCTGCCTCAGAGTGTGGTCGAGTCTCCTTTTTTGGAGGTTTTAAACAGAGGCTGGATGGTCATCTGTCAGGAATGATTTGATTGTGTATTCCTGCAGGGCAGGGGTTTGGTTGGTTGACATTTGTGGTCTCTTCCAACTCTATGATTCTATGAAATGTGCAACTTGCGCTTCCCAGTAAGCAACCTGATGCAGCCTCTCCTAGCTTTTGTGTTCTTCCTCATTAAGAACTCTTGCCATCTTGATCACTTTCTGATGTTGTTTGAGCACACATGTCCCAGTTTTCATCTGTGAAATGTTGGAATTTATGACGTCACAATCATCCCAGACCCTGAGATTTTTGGGCCAAAATCTGAGACCTAGGGACAGCTCCTGGTTATTGTCACAGTACCTCTGAGCATATCAAGAGGATCAGGCAGCAAATAGTTCTTGTAGCAGAATTAGCAAACATCAGGCTGAAGAAATGAGCACACAGACACAGGCTTGTGTCTAAACTACTTTCCTTTACTTGAACATGTTAAAGTAATATTTACAATGAGTCTAGGACTCCAAGCAAACAGACTACATAACACAGCAGATATACAGTAGAATCCTGCAGTGTACAGCTTAGGACTTTTTCGGATGTCTCTTATACAGCGCAAGCAGCCTCATCGTGTTGCGAGGCTGCTGCGCTGCAGGGCATCCCTTTCAGATGACACTCTCCCCTGCCGGTACTGTTGCGGTACCGCGGGGACATTTGAGCGTTATATTTGGCCGTATTTTAATCACGATCAACTTTCGTGATTAAAATATGGCCAAATATAACGCTCAAATGTCCCCATGGTACCGCAACAGTACCGGCAGGGGAGAGCGTCATCCGAAAGGGACGCCCTGCAGCGCAGCAGCCTCACAACGCGATGAGGCTGCTTGCGCTGTATAAGAGACGTCCGAAAAAGTCCTTAGACTGCATGTGCTCAGTCTAAGAGCAAAATCCAAACAAAGGCAGTGTGTGGGAACACCTAGTTATACAGATACAGAAACAATACAGTCATGGGTTATATAGTCAATGATTCCCATACACATGGGTTACCTAACATTTTCCCAGATAAGGGTTCACTCCCCAATTCCATTCCCACAGAAGCCTCTTAGACAATATCTAGATATACTAGCCAGCTGCAGGCTGTAACACATTATACCATGCCAGCTCTTTACATTATAAATTTTCCTGTGATTGCATGTCCCATCACCTTGACAGTTATGCTATGGGATGGGGGCTGGTGATGCCATTGAGCCTTATGCATGAAATAACAGCTTATCATTGAAACACACACAAAGACATGAACATATTTGCTTGGTTGGAAATAAAGGGGTAGTCCAGACGGTGAAATAAATCCTCATAGAACCTGTTGAGAATTCCATGTGTCCAAATGTGATCCTGCAACGTTCCATCATTTTTGGAGGGAAGGGAACAAAATTTGGGAAAACTAATAATAATAATAATAATAAAATTTATTTATACCCCGCCCCTCTGTTAAAACAATCGGGGCGGCTTACAAAATTTAAAATACAATACAAATAAAATCCCTAAACACCCCCACTCCCACCCTCCCCCATAAAAAACATTAAACAAATATAAATTAAAAACAACTAATCTAAAATCACCTTTAAAACTATAAATACAATAAAATATAATAAATGGCCAGCAGGCTAGAAGAGGCCAGGATCCCCTGAGGCCGGGATCTAATTAGGAAAGGCCTGCCGAAAGAGATCCGTCTTTAGTGCTTTTTTAAAGCCACTCAGGCTTGTTATCTGACGGATCTCATTCGGCAGGTCATTCCACAATTTGGGGGCGATTACCGAAAAGGCCCTCTGGGAGGTTGCAGACAGCCTAGATTTTTGTGGCTGAAGCAAATTCCTCCCAGAGGACCAGAGTGCACGGGGAGGATTGTATGGGAGGAGGCGGTTCCGGAGATAAGTTGGACCCAAGCCATTTAGGGCTTTAAAGCTAATAACCAACACCTTATACTGGGCCTGGAAACTGATAGGCAGCCAGTGGAGAGATTTTAATACTGGAGTTATAAGGTCTCTCTGAGATGTTCCCGAGACCACTCTGGCTGCCATATTTTGTACCAACTGAAGTTTCCGAACCAATCATAGAATCATAGAATCATAGAATTGCAGAGTTGGAAGAGACCACGAGGGCCATCCAGTCCAACCCCCCTGCCACGCAGGAAATCACAATCAAAGCATCCCCGACAGATGGCCATCCAGCCTCTGTTTAAAGACCTCCAAGGAAGGAGACCCCACCACGCTCCGAGGGAGTGTGTTCCACTGCCGAACAGCTCTTACTGTCAAAAAGTTCCTCCTCATGTTGAGGTGGAATCTCTGTTCCTGGAGCTTGCACCCATTGCTCCGTGTTCCAGTCTCTGGAGCAGCAGAAAACAAGCCTGCTCCATCCTCAGCGTGACATCCCTTCAAATACTTAAACAGGGCTATCATATCGCCTCTAAACCGTCTTTTTTCCAGGCTAAACATACCCAGCTCCCTAAGTCTCTCCTCATAAGGCATTGTTTCCAGACCTTTCACCATTTTAGTTGCCCTTCTCTGGACACGCTCCAATTTGTCAATATCCTTTCTGAATTGTGGTGCCCAGAACTGGACACAGTATTCTAAGTGAGGTCTGACCAAGGCAGAATAGAGTGGCACTATTACTTCCCTTGATCTAGACACTATACTTCTATTGATACAGCCCAAAATTGCATTGGCCTTTTTAGCTGCCGCATCACACTGTTGGCTCATGTTCAACTTGTGGTCTACTAGGACTCCTAGATCCCTTTCGCATGTAGTCTCATTCAGCCAGGTCTCTCCCATCCTATATTTATGCATTTCATTTTTCCGCCCTAAATGCAGTACTTTACATTTCTCCGTATTGAATTTCATTTTGTTAGCTTTGGCCCAGCTCTCCAGTCTATCCAGGTCATTCTGAATTTTGATCCTGTCCTCTAGGGTATTAGCTACTCCTCCCAATTTGGTGTCATCTGCAAATTTGATAAGTATGCCCCTAATTCCCTCATCTAAGTCATTGATAAAGATGTTGAATAGCACTGGGCCCAGGACAGAACCCTGTGGCACCCCACTGGTCACATCTTTCCAAGACGAAGAGGAGCCACTGCTGAGCACCCTTTGGGTTCGGCCGGTCAACCAATTACAAATCCATTGAACAGTTAACTTGTCTAGCCCACATTCTACAAGCTTGTTTGCAAGAATGTCATGGGGAACCTTGTCAAAGGCCTTACTGAAATCAAGGTATGCAATGTCCACAGCATTCCCTTCATCTACCAAGCTGGTAACTTTATCAAAAAAAGAGATCAGATTAGTCTGGCATGACTTGTTTCTCTGAAACCCATGCTGACTTTTTGTGATTATGGCATTGCCTTCTAAATGTTCACAGACTCTCTGTTTAATGATCTGTTCTAGAATCTTCCCTGGTATTGATGTCAGACTAACTGGACGATAGTTGTTGGGATCCTCTTTTTCCCCCTTTTTGAAGATGGGAACAACGTTTGCCCTCCTCCAGTCTGCTGGGACTTCTCCTGTTCTCCAGGAGTTCTCAAATATTATTGCCAATGGCTCTGAGATTATATTTGCCAGCTCTTTTTAATACTCTTGGATGTAGTTCATCTGGTCCTGGAGATTTAAATTCATTTAGATTAAGAAGGTATTCCTGTACTACCTCTTTACTTATTTTGAGCTGGATTTCCCCTATTGTGTCCTCTGTTCCATTCTCCTCAGGTTGGTCCTCCTTTTCCTTTTCTGAAAACACTGAGGCAAAGAAGGTGTTGAGTAATTCTGCCTTTTCTCTGTCCCCTGTTAGCATTTTGCCATCTTCTCCACGTAGCGACCCTATCATTTCCTTCTTCCTCCTTTTGCTGCGGACATACCCAAAAAAACCCTTTTTATTGTTCTTAACCTCCCTAGCAAGCCTGAGCTCATTCTGCGCTTTAGCTTTTCTGACTTTACTCCTACACGTGTTCGCTATCTGTTTGAATTCTTCTTTGGTGATTTCCCCCCTTTTCCATTTCCTATACATGTTCCGTTTAAAACTTAGCTCCATTGAAATTTCTTTAGTCATCCATCCTGGTTTCTTGAGAAACCTCCCATTTTTCTTCCTCAATGGTACTGTTTGAAATTGTGCCTTCAGTATCTCCCTTTTGAGAAAGTCCCATCCGTCTTGAGGTCTCTTCTCTTTTAGTATTCCTGACCATGGGATCACCCCCAGTATTTCCCTGAGTTTATTGAAATCAGCTCTCCTAAAGTCAAGAATGCGTGTCTGACTATGCCTGGCTTCTCCTTTCCATTGTATAACAAACTCCAGGAGAACATGATCACTCTCACCTAAGGATCCCACCACTTGCACCTCATTAACAAGGTCATCTCTGTTGGTTAGGATCAGATCTAAAATAGCTGACCCCCTTGTTGCCTCTTCCACCTTTTGGACCAAGCATGAGGGCAGCCCCATGTAGAGCGCATTCCAGAAATCTAGACGGGAGGTTACCAGCGCGTGCACCACAGTCTCGAGGTCCCTTACTTCCAGGAAATGGCGCAGCTGGCCATTAAAGAATGAAAAAAGAAAAAGAGAAAGGCTGTTTCATCCCCTCAGCACACAATTGCTACGGCAACAATCCAGCCTGGAGGTTCCAGCTGCTGCCTTGTTAGCAAGCCCCGACCCTGTGCACATCTGGCCAATCTGCTATCTTCTTCAGGATTGCGCTGTGATGCCAGGATTGCGCTGTGACTACAGCAGAAAGGCCTTCAAGGCTTTCCCCGAGTTTTTTAAAAACTGGGGGGGGGGGGAGAATGTGCACTCCCGCTTGTTAGGACAACAAAATGGCATCACAGCGCAATCCTGAAGAAGATAGCAGATTGGCCAGATGTGCACAGGGTCGGGGCTTGCTAACAAGGCAGCAGCTGGAACCTCCAGGCTGGATTGTTGCCATAGCAATTGTGTGCTGAGGGGATGAAACAGCCTTTCTCTTTTTTCTTTTTTCATTCTTTAAGCAGAAGATCACTCTTTTCTGCATCTTGGATTTATTTATTTATTTATTTATTTATTGGCGGGGGCAAGTTGGGGAGTATAGAACCGTGAGTAATTCACTCACGCCTGTCACCTTGATTTGCTGGCTTGCCTCCATGTGAACAGCAAACATGGATAGCTTTGTACACCAGCAGCCTTGCAAAAAAAATAAAAATAAAATAAAAAATAGTTGAGACAGATGAAAGCTGCTGCAAATTGGCGTAGGTTCACACCAACCCACATTTTATTCCCTTGTCTAGACCAGCTCCAAGTGTCTTTGCAAATTATAACATTTGATTTAAATCAGTTCACCTTTGCAAAGCCCACTAGAAGACTCTCTCTGCCTGTTTTGTGTGCCACCTTGTCTGTTACCCAGAGGTGACCCATGAAAACTGGGGACTCAGGGCAGCACCCTGAGATCTGGCAATCCTGTGTGCAACTGAACATACAACAACCTGCACATGTGTATCCTATTTGCATGTGGCACTGAGCAACTCATAAATGTGTCCATAGCAGACATAATGATCTTGTTCTGCGTTTCCTTCACTCTCCTAGGCATCACTCAAGCGGCAGCAACAACATCCCACAACTTTGATGATCTGTTACCGGGTGTGACACCTGGAGACTTCACTATCCAGGAGGCCACAGGACAACATCAGGTGACAGATGAAGAAAGAGAGATGGTAACCCAAAATCCAACCCTTTCCAGTGCATCCCTGCTGCCGAGGAAGCCAGAAATCTCTGCAAATTCTGCGTCCCCTGTTGCTACTGATTTTACTGTTGAAACACCGGATGGTGGAGGTTGGTTGATAGTATTTTTGCTTTATTTGCTTACAGGCCCTTACTCCATGCAGGTCCACATTCTTTGCATGCAGTAAGTAATAGAGTCTGCCTTCCACTTTGCCAAGCATTATTGTCTTTTCCAATGTGTCACATCATCTCATGATATGTCGAAAGTATGGCTTCCTCCATTTAGAGCCTTACTGTACTCCAAAGAAAAGTGGCAAGGCAGCAGGAACATTCTGTCTTTCCTGATGCCTTATTGTATGATGTTGGCATCATTTTGTTCCAGTCCTGTGGGGGACTGAGGTAAAACTGCGTCTTTTTCCTAACCAGAAAAATCCGTTTGCAAAAAGATGTGCTTTTACTTCGGTCCCATGGGACCGGAACAAAAGAATACTGGAAGAATGTTGACGCTATGCGGTAAGGCAGCTGGAAAGACAGAATGTCCTGTTGCCCTGGTGGCACAGTGGTTAAGTACTGCAGCCACAATGTTGTGAGTTCGATCCTACAGGGCTCTAGGTTGACTCAGCCTTCCATCCTTCTGTAGGTCAGTAAAATGAGTATCCACTTGTTGGGGGGAACTAGCTAACACATTGTAAACCGCTTAGGGAGTGCTTTGGCACTGAAAAGCGGTATATAAATATAAATGCTATTGCTGCTATTGCTGCTTTGCCGCTTTTCTTCAGAGTCTGATAAGGCTCTTAGTCATTTTGACTTTTAGTGAGAGTTCAGGCTTGATTTGCTCTTGGACCCATTTATTTGCCTTTTTAGCAGTCTATGGTAAGAACTCTTCTCCAGCAACACTTTTCAAATGCGACACCATATTACTAGCAGAAAGTAGCAAAGACTTGGAAAGGCTACTTGCCTTGAGGAAGAAAGTGCAAAAGCAGAGTAACAGTTGAATATTGAGAAGACAACAATAATGACTAGAGATGATTTGCATAACTTTAAAATGGGTAGCAAAGGCATTGAAATAGTTAAAGATTTCCAACACCTTGGCTCAGTCATAAATGAGTATAGAGACTGCAATCAAGAAATCAGAAGAAGACTAAGACCTGGAATGGCCACCATGAAGGAAATAGATAAGATGCTCAAGTGTAAAGATTTCATTAAAAATCAAAACCAGAATCCTCTAGGCTATAGTATTTCTGATTTCTACGTATGGTAGTGAAAGCTGGAGAGTGAAGAAAGCTGACGGGAAGAAAATAAATGCATTTGAAATGTGGTGCTGGATGAGACTTCTATGGATACGGTGGACCACCAAAATCACAAACGACTGGGTTTGAGAGCAAATCAAGCCTGAATTCTCACTATAAACCAAAATTTCTAAACAGAGGCTCTTTTACCTTGAACATATTGTGAGATGACATGACTAACTGGAAAAGATGACAATGCTTGGTAGAGCAGAAGGCAGTAGGAAAAGAGAAAGACCTCATTACAGATGGATTGACTCAATCAAGGAAGCTGTGGCCCTGAGTTTACAAGACCTGAGCAGGGCAGTTGTTGACTAGATGGATTGGAGGCCTCACATTCATAGAGTCACCATGAATTGAAGTTGATGGCAATTAACAACAACAACAAATCTTTCAGATAATCCTGGGTCCAAGCCGTTTAGCTTTGCAGGTCAAAACCATTACCTTCAGTTGAGCTTGGAAGCAAACTGGAAGATACCGAGCTAGTTTGAGATCATCATCCAAACCATTTTCTTGTTCCCCCCCCCCCATCTTGCATGGCCTGCCACAGCTCTAGGAAAGGCAGAAGTCACTTCCATCGCTGAAGCTCCAACAGTTTTGGCTGAACTAAGTGTGCAGACTGAAGAGATCTTTGGTGTGACTGAAGCCATGGCAGCTCCACCTGCCTTGGCATCTGCCACGAGGAGAACCACCATTCCTGCCACGCACCGGATAACAACTGCAGCCACCTATGAGCTGGATAGGCTGGAATCGGAAGGTACTTATCTTAAGTAGAATTCCTCAAAAAAATGTTGATTCTTCCTGCATTCTCTACTTAATCAGAGGTCAATGTTTAAGAATCTGAGTTTTTCACAACAGTATAAACCTGGCCAAAGATCACCCTGTGATTCCCATTTCGTATGTATTGGTAGTGATTGGCCTAAGTACCCTAAAGGCACCAGATGCTGTCTGATCTTGGAAGCTAAGCAGGGTCAGCCCTGGTTAGTACTTGGATGGGAGATTGTCAATGAATACCAGGTGCTGTAGGCTATATTTCAGAGGAAGGGATAGGCAAACCACCCCTGAGGATTCCTTGCCTAAGAAAACCCTACGAAATTCATGGGGTCGCCATAGGTTGATAAGTGACTTGAAGGCACATACGCACATAGTGATGGCTAGGAACACATGTTTCTATGTACAAATTTTTCATTTTATGCAAAAAAACTTGGGGTTTTTTGTGTGCTCAAAATAACCATTTTGCATGTAGGCTGGTATACTTTGGGGCAAGATACACAGTTTTCTGTGCAAAATGCAGGGATTTTTGTGCGAAACCATTCTTATTGTACACAACCCAAGGATATTTGTGCAAATAATTTTTTACTGAAAGAATCATGGAATGTAACAAAAATATAAATAAAATGAAATAAAAATAAATGTGCTGGGAGTAGCTGGCAGAAATTGACCATAGAATCACACTGGAGGACCTACAAATGCCTAGAGAGAACATATTAATCAAATCCATGAATGCTTAAATCCATGAATGCTTAACCCACAAATATGGAGGGATGACTGTAATAACAAACTGAATTTCCTTTTTAATTTTTTTGTTTTGTTTTGTTACAAATGGAGCTTCAAGTTCCTGAACTCAGGGACCTCTTTGGTTTCTCTGGTTTATTAAGAGCTGGCAAACAGTAAATAAAAAATAAAAAGGAAGAAACCATCAATACTGTAAAAGAGAGAAAATTATTTTGTCTCTTTTATTCCTCCATAGTGTCAAGCAAACATAAAGCACTCGTTTCCATAAAAAGTACAGTTGGCCCTCTGTATCCACAGATTGTGCATCCACGGATTCAACCAGCCACAGTTCTAAAATATATATTAAAAAAAACTTCAAAAAGCAAACCTTGAGTTTGCTGTTTTATATGCCATTTTACTACACCATTGTATATAATGGGGCTTGAGCATCCACAGATTTGGGTATCCATGAAGGGTTTTGGAACCAAACCCCAGTGGATACCAAGGGCCCACTGTATTGAGAAAAGGAAACCAAGACCAGGAATTGCAATGGTCAGATAATGTTATTCTACATAAAACTCTTCTTGTTATATAGTTTTTAGAAATAATATTGGAGGAGTAGCTATATATACACTTGATCTTAAACATTTAATTCATCATTCAAAAACAAAATGTTCCATAGACCATTTGCAACCCCCACCCCCAATTTCTTTTCAATTTTCATTTTTTCCAATCTTTCTGGGAAAAAGGGCTTTGGAGAAAAAAGCGGAGGGGGGGGGACCTTGGGCCAAGAACCAACATCTCAGGCTGCAATGTGTAACTTTACAATGACAGTGGGGTCATCTATACACACAGCATCAATTTGTGCCCATGATGTTTCTGTCAGGGATGATGGGAGTTGTAGCTCTTCACCTCTGGCTCAAACTCACCACCTTGTTATGCAGCAGAGCCAACCAGCTTAGATCAGTGGTTAATGCTTTTCTTCCAAAGCAGCAGAGTTTCAGAGAATAGGCTGAAGATCCTGACAAACTCTCCAAGCCTTCTCACTCTTCTCCAGGTGTCTCCAAAACGTCTCCAGGATTCACTCAGGCAACTCAGTAGTTTTATATAAAACCTACTTTATTCTTCTATATAAATATACTATATGGTCAACAAATCACAATCTCTACACACTACACCACCTCTACTCCACAACAATACATTGGCAAACATTGCAATTTTATAGCCATTGTTTATCACCACCCACTAGTTAGTTTCCACCCAGTGGGTGTGTACTTCCATTCTGATTGGTCCACATAGTTCCACCCATACTTAAGACCAACCCATGTATTTCAACATTTCACCTTGTACACTTAATGAATCTCAGGTGTTTCCAATCTGCATTCAGTACCTCTGTCCTTGGCTCTCAGGCTTCTAGATTACATTAGCAGTTTCACCTGTGTGGCTTCATAATTGCTCTTGCTTAGTCATTGTGACTTTCACATACATATTTTATTTCTTTCACTGTATGTCCCATGTTGCATTTTCCTTAACAGTTTCAAACTTTACACGGCCGCAAATTAAGATGGCAGCCGTGTCGTTTTTTTCACATTGTGGGGGAGATTGCAGTGATCGGGGAAGACACTTGCTCGAAGGTGAGTACCCGGCAGATAGGCATGAAAGAAGGAGCAGCCCAGCCTGGGAAAGTAAAGAGCCAGCGCACTCTTCCTTCTCCAGTGGTTGGCCAGGCAGCTTCTTCCGTTTCATTGCAGCTGGAATTGGAGGCCGCTGCCACCACCGCTGGGATGGGTGAAGGGCTGGCAGCTCTCTGCTCCTCTTCCTTGCTGTGGCTGACCTCCATGTTGTCTCCGGGCACTGCCTTCGAGTGAGTGTCTCCTCCGATCATCCTTATCTCCCACCCAACACGTTCCTTGACATCTATTTTTGTTAAATGGAGAAAATGCATGATTGCTAGCATTTCTGGGTACTTGATGGGCACCTGCGCACATCCAACCAATCAGGCAGTCAGCTCCGTCCTCTTCTGACTGTGGGATAAATCACACAGTTGTCCCAATGAGCACATAAGCACATTTCCTGCATGATTTTAAAAAAAGTTCTGGGAAAGCCACGAAGGCTTTCTCCACATAGTATTTGGTGGTTTTTGCTCCCCTTCTTCACAATACATCAAATCACCACAGGATTCCATTGGGACAGAAGGTGTTCCTCTCATATTCTCTGAGGTTTTTTTTCACTGTCTAGACAACCCCAGAGCTATGTCGCTACACAATATGTAGAGACTTATGACGATGTGCAATAGGGTGTTGCATAAAATGTCCTGTTGTGAAATGGGAGCTCCCACCACACACTAGGGCCTTGTGAATGGTAGGAGCATTTTGCTGGTTGGGCTCAGGGCACTCATGAATTTCCACTGTCTTCCATTCTGGATTACCAGTGCTCCATGGATCTCTTGTGGGCTGTTGCCCCCCTTTCCTTGTGCTGTCATTGTATAAGGGCAGCCTGCTCCACAAAGTGTTGTACCGTCGCACATCACAAAGTGATGCGTGACAGAGTGTTGTACTATCACACAAAGTGTTGCACTGTCATAATGTATTGTTGCATTGCAAAAACGTTAGTAACCTGCGGGCTAGATAACGTAACTGTTTCAAGTGGATTTGTAACTGATTGACTGACTGAATCCAAAGGGAGTTACCAATGGCTCCTCTTCATCCTGGAGAGACGTGACTAGTGGGGTGCCACAGGGTTCTGTCCTGGGCCCAGTGCTATTCAACATCTTTATCAATAACTTGATGAGGGAATAGAGGGCGTTCTTATCAAGTATGCAGATGACACCACATTAGGAGGGGTAGCGAATATCCCAGAGGACAGGATCAGAATCCAAAATGACCTGAACAGATTAGAAAGCTGGGGCAAAACCAACAAAATGAATTTCAACAGAGAGAAATGTAGGACACTACACTTGGGCAGTAAAAATGAAGTGCACAGATATAGGATGGGTGACCCCTGGCTTCATGACTGTACATGCGAAAGGAATCTAGGGAGATTTTCACACAGGCTATATATCCCATGGCAGGAAAAGAACAGGGTCAGGAAAGTTTCCTTTTCGGATGACGTTGACCCCATTCTGTGCTGTATCCATCCTGCTCCTGTGACTGTTCTGGAACAATGTAATCACAATTTTTCATCATGAATAGACCTCCCATTCCGTTGTTATCACGCAATCACCAGTGTGCGAACAGGAAGCCACGTTCCTGTTCCAAAATGACAGCCATGGAGGGGAGGTCCGTTCTGAGCACTTTCTGGTATGAGCTGGACATCCAGGTGAGTGGCACCCTTTATTTTACCCTCCCTGTTTTGATTGTGGGATTTAAAGTGTGTTTTTGTGCTTGGTGAACTGATTTTATGTTTGGGGGAGTTTTATTTTTTAAATTTAGCGCCCAAACGTTATCACGTGATAACGTGATAATGTATCAGATGGCTGGTCGTAAAAGCAGCCTTACGACGGCTGCATTTACAGCCGACCAGCGAGGGGAGAGGGAGACCGTTCCTGCCGCGGAATTAAGGTAAGTGTGTGAAAGATTTATGTTATTCCGTGGCAGGAACGGGAGAGGAGGTGGCGGGGCAGTAACGGGGCATTTTGGAGTCTTAGTGGAGCACAAGCTGAACATGAGTCAGCAGTGTGATGCAGCAGCTAAAAAAGCCAATGTGATTCTAGGCTGCATTAATAGGAGTATAGTGTCTAGATCAAGGGAAGTAATAGTGCCACTCTATTCTGCTTTGGTCAGACCTCACCTGGAATACTGTGTCCATTTCTGAGCACCACAATTAAGGGAGGATATTGACAAGCTGGAATGTGTCCAGAGGAAGGCGACCAGGATGGTGGGAGGTCTGGAAGCCATGCCCTATGAGAAGGAGCTTCGGGAGCTGGGCGTGTAAGGTAGAGAGGTAACATGATAGCCATGTTTAAATATTTGAAGGGATGTCAAACTGAGGATGGGGCAAACTTGTTTTCTGCTGCTCCAGAGACTAGGACATGGAGCAATGGACTCAAACTACAAGAAAAGAGGTACCACCTAAATATTAGGAAGAACATCCTGACAGTAAGAGCTGTTTGGAAGTGGAATACACTGCCTTGTAGTGTGGTGGAGTCTCCTTCTTTGGAGGTTTTTAAGCAGAGGCTGGATGGCTATCTGTTGGGAATGATTTCATTGTGTATTCCTGCATGGCAGAATGAGGTTGGAGTGGATGATCCTTGTGGTCTCTTTCAATTCTGTGATTCTATCACAACCATTGCAGTATGGCCACATGGCTTGCTCCACTTGCACAATGAGGTTGCTGGTGCAGCTACAACAACATTCCCTTCCTAGGAATATGACCATTGTGCAAGGCCACAATTCTAAACTGCACAAGCATATGTCTGTTTACGATATCATAAATTCCCATCAGGTTGCTAGCCTGGTTTTGCCCTGAATTTTTCCATTTTTTTCACCCTAGGCCTTTACTCCTCTAGGGGTGAATGACTGGCAGTGGGTCTGAGGGCCAGTTTTCTGCCTGTAGTACCATCCAGGACTATCTCTCTCTCTGGCTTTTCTTCGCAAACGAAGATTCAGGAAGGACACATCCCGCGCTTTCTGCAAGCGCGCTGATGACTAAAAAGGCCAATCCGAGATAAACAAGTCCGGTTGCAGAAAGCACAGCAGAAGGTCTCCTTGGGAGATGTTTTTGGGTTGTGATTCTTTCTGTGTTGTCGTTTCTCTTCAAGACTTGTTCGGCGTGAGTTCTCAAATAAGGCTGCAGCATTGTGGATAGTGCGTCTCCATGCCTCCCGATGTGAGGCCAGGGCGGACCACTGTTGGTGATCAATTTGGCCAAGCCTGAGATGTTGTTTCAGGGAGTCTTTGTATCGCTTTTTTGGAGCGCCCCTCTTACGCTGATCCACGGCGAGTTCACCGTAGAGTAGTATTTTTGGGAGGCGATGGTCCTCCATCCTAGAAACGTGCCCTGCCCAGCGCAGCTATGTTCTCAATATCATGGCCTCAATACTGGTGATCTCTGCTTGCTCAAGGACAGCAACATTCATCACATAGTCAGTCCAGTGTATATTTAAGATTGTGCGTAGACAGCGCT
The DNA here is from genome assembly GCA_030847615.1 of Gambelia wislizenii. NCBI lineage: Eukaryota > Metazoa > Chordata > Lepidosauria > Squamata > Crotaphytidae > Gambelia > Gambelia wislizenii. Next base: position 491,783,566 of record JAUMIR010000001.1, on the reverse strand, counting down.
GATGAAAGCGCTCGAGGAGTCGTAGGTGGTGGCGAAAGGTGACCCATGTTTCAGATCCATAAAAGAGGATAGGCAGTACAATGGCTCTATACACACTGATTTTTGTGCTTTGCCTCAGGTTTTTATTGCTCCAGACTCTTTTGTGAAGTCTTCCAAATGCGCTATATGACTTTGCTAATCTGTGATCGATCTCTTTGTCAATCTTGGCATCTGAGGAGATGATGCTTCCCAGGTAGGTGAACTGCTGAACGGACTTGAGCACAGATTTGCCGATGTGGGGATGGAGGTGTTCGTCCTGTGGTGCAAGCTGGTAAAGAACTTCTGTTTTCTTCAGGTTGACTTCCAGCCCAAACAGCTCTGCAGCTGTTGCAAAGCAGGATGTTAGGCGCTGCAGAGCTGCTTCTGTGTGGGCAACAAGGGCAGCAGCAGCAGCGAAGAGCAGCTCACGGACTAGATAGTTTAGAGTCTTAGTGTGAGCGCTCAGGCGGCTTAAGTTAAACAAGCTACGGGCCAAAATGACAAAAGATGAAAAGAAGGAACGGTAACTGCTCAGATGTGGGCAGAAAGTCTTATTCTAGTTTTGAAAAACTGATATTTTCTTATGTTAAACATTTTGGCTGGGGAGCTCTGCAACCTATTGAAAAAGTGAATTTTCACTGCTTACAGGAGTGGCAATTCATCGTTTTGAAAAAAGACAAACCGAGGAGTCTGGGGCAGAGTCAAGGGCCACAAAGATAGCCTTGGGGACCACATGTGACCCAAGGACCACATGTTGCCAACCCTTGATTAAAAAGATACTGTAGGGCACTACGGCATCCTATGTCCCCATTGACTTCTGTCAGGTTTATTTCCTGGGAAGTGTGCATACTCTCAGGAGATTTTCACATGGGGCCAAAATGCCCCGTTACTGCCCCGCCACCTCCTCTCCTGTTCCTGCCACGGAATAACATAAATCTTTCACACACTCACCTTAATTCCGCAGCAGGAACGGTCTCCCCCTCCCCTTGCTGGCTGACAGTAAATGCAGCCATCGTAAGACTGCTTTTACGACCGGCCGTCTGAAACGTTATCATGTGATAACGCCGGATAGTAAATTTAAAAAATAAAACTCCCCCAAACATAAAATCAGTTCACCAAGCACAAAAACACTCTTTAAATCACATAATCAAAACAGGGAGGGTAAAATAAAGGGTGCCACTTACCTGGATGTCCAGATCGTACCAGGAAGTGCTCAGAACGGACCTCCCCTCCACGGCTGTCATTTCGGAACAGGAATGGGGCTCCTGTTCGCACACCCGTGATTGCGTGATAGCGACGGAACGGGAGGTCTATTCACGATGAAAAATCATGATTACATTGTTCTGGAACAGTCATGGGAGCAGGATGGATGCAGGACAGAACGGGGTCAACATCGTCTGAAAGGGAAAACCTTTCCCGACCCTGTTCTGTTCCTGCCATGGGATATATAGCCTGTGTGAAAATCTCCTCAGTTGTGGTGGAATGCGTGTGTTGGGAATGTTTGTCTTTCTGATTCAGCCTATTTTTAAAAAGGAGAAATTCATTCATTATTCCCCAGACGTTACTGCAATTCAGCCAGTCGTGAACTGTGTCTTCCACCAGCTAATCCTCCGCTGGCTAACTTTTCTTTCCTTATTAAAAAGCCCTGGATGCAGTTGCTTTTCCCTTGGGGAGAAATACCATTGCTTTTGCCTGGTGCTAGGCATTTCTGTATTTTAAGCCATTCAGGTTCTAACAGTCATGGGAGGCAGGGGTGGTCAACATTATGCTTTCCCTAAGGTGCCAAAATGCCTTGAGATAGCTTTGGCCAAATCCACACTACACAAATAATCCAGTTTGAAACTGGATTATTTGCCATGGCTCCTTCCTGAAATTTGTAGTTGGGTGAGGCACCAGCATTTTTTGGCAGAGAAGGCTAAAGACCTACAAATCCCAGGATTCAGTAGGAAGGAGCCATTGCAAATAATCCATTTTCAAACTGGTTTATTTGTATAGTGTGGATTGTGAGCTCATGGCTACTGTGACCTCTGAATTTGGGCATGGGTAGGGAATGTTCTTGGACTACAACTCCCCACATCCCTAGCCAATAGGGCCAATGGTGAGGGATGAGTGTAGCAGTGGGTCTAATGAGTCAGACCATTTGTCTGGCTAGCTGAATATTGTCAAGTCTGACTGGGAGACATGGGTCTTTGGGGTTTCAGGCAGAATTCATCTCCTAGATCAGGGTGGACAGACTGCTAAAATGCCAGGCCCCGATTAACAGATTATTAACTGGGGCTGGCTACCGGGTTCACACAATTTCCCTGCTCCAACAGCTTCATTGGCTTTTGGTCTGTTTCTGGGCATATTTCAAAGCCATATAGGGTATAAAGTCCTACGTGGCTCAGGTACAGGCTATCTGACATGCCATGGCTGGCATCCTGTTAGTGACATACATGTATATAGTTGTGCAGATTTGGAGTGGTGTTCTATAGCATCTATAAGGGTTCTTCTAGGGTCCCCTCCTGCTTCTGCTTGAGTAGAATGGGACCCCTAGAGGCCATATAGACTAGCTGCCACCACTCATTGACTTTAACCCCCAGTGCAGTAACCTAATGGGAGGTTACTGGGGAAAACTTGTACATTCATCCCACCCTGTCACTGCAGAGCTTTTCCTCCCCCTACCCCTGTGGTGAATGAGGCAAGGCACGTGAAGAGTTTGTGGAAGAACGGAAAACTTTAAAGGAAGTTTTATTCTAAGCAGAATCTTCATAGCAAAAGTGTATCTCTTTACACGAAAGGCATCTTACCTTTGGGCTCACTTAAGAATTGTAAAGTTACAAAGCAGTCTCAGTCATTCCAGCCAAGATTTAAAAATAAACAGAATTTCCCTAACATGACTAGCTAGAGACATGTCCTCTCCTACTCACGAGGAGATGCAGTTCTGAGTCTCTGGCTGTTCATGGGGCTAGGATCCTGGGCTCTTTGGCACAATCTCTACCAAGCATCCCCTTAGCTGGGACATGATCCCCCCCCCCGGCTGTTGTCTCTCTTTTTTCTTCTCCCTCTCCTTGCCTCTGTAGGAAACTATTGATATTTCTATTAAGCAGAGTGCAGCGTAGCACCAGCGTAATATGTGCTTCTGGTATAAAACAGGATAGAAACATGCAGGATGCTTTAGTAAGGTTAAAAAGCAAAACTTAATGTTTATTGTGGCAGAGAATACACCTGAGATAGGAAAAATAGATAGATAGAGGAGAGTGCTCTAACTTGGGTCAAAGAGTCCCTAAAAGCTGACTCTCATGAGTGCATGTAAGGCATCTTGAGGCAGAGCTGCCTCTTGTCTGCTAGCTTCTTTGCTTCTAGCTTCTGGCTTGTGAGACAAAGAGTTGTAAAACACTAAAACTTCTTGGAGCAAGTGGGGACGTGACCTCGCCATACAACTAGGAAGTAAAACCTTGAAAACACAGATCAATGACACACATAGATCAGACAAACGGATAGGCATGCAACTTTAGACCTCTGTCCCCAAATACTGTAAACAGCATTGATGTTTCTTCACTTCCAACAGCCTCATGGCTCTAAGGTATTATTTATAACCTCTTCACAGAAGCATCTCCAAACTTCCTCCAGCTGGTGATCTTCATTGGTCAATTATCTGTCATAGCTGCTGATGTTCCCCTGATGCTGAGCCCCATAAAATGTAAATCTTTAAACTCATAACCTCATTAACCCTTTAGCTGTGTTGTCCAGATAATAGGAGGGCCAGTTATCACAGCATCGTAGAATCAGTCAGTGGAAAATAACTTCTTGAGGTTTCCGAGAAATGCAAGCCACCTTTTTTCTTTGGTTTCAAAAAGGGCATTTTGGGAAGTCTATGGAGGGATGGAGCTGGGGATGTAGTTATTGGAGGGGGGGAAGACAAAATGAAGGCATCCCCCCAAACAAGAACTCTGCCCTCCCCAAAATGATTTTTTCCTTCAGTCCCCACATTTCTAGCATTGCATAGATTGAGAACATTATCACACCAGCGTGTGATATTGGAGTAACCACGTTCTGGAAGCAAATGGGAACATACCAGTTTGAAAACACTCCGTCACACTTCCTCTTCAATCCTGAGATTATTCTCCTTTGGACATCCCTTGCTCCCTCTTCCATATTGCCTTGCTAGCCCTCCCTCCCTCCCTCCCTCCCTCCCTCCCCGTGTATACCCTCCCAGCGCAGGGCAAAAGAATAAAATTTTAAAAAGAAAAGAAAAGAAATGGTAGAGAAAGAAACCCAAGTAAAAGTACTTCAGCCAGCTTGGGAATAGCGAGGAGGAGAGGGGGAGAATCGTGATTGCCAGTATTGGAACTGCTGTGAAAGGGACCTATCAGATGAGAAGAGAGCTGGAATAGCAGCAATATTGGCAACTGACGGGATTTCCCCATCAAGGAAAAGCTGCACTCCATCAACGATTCCAGTGCAGATCAGCAACAAGAGGGACATGACAGGGCTTACCACACTTCAAAGAAAAGCGGCAGTGCAGCAGGAATATTCCATCTTCCCTGTTGCCTTGCTGCATGACATTGTCATTCTTTCATTCTGGTCCCATAGGGGACCGAGGTAAAACCACGTCTTTTTGCTAACCGGAAAAACCCATTAGCAAAAAGATGCAATTTTACCTTGGGCCCCCACAGGACCGGAATGAAAGAATGCTGGAAGAACAGTGACGTTGTGCGGTAAGGCAGCACAGAAGATGGAACTTTCCTGCTCCCCTGCTGCTTTACTTTGGAGTGCGGTAAGCCCCGGCATGTGATAAGCCCCAATGAAAGATGTGATCATCTAGCTCCAATTGCGATTTACTGCTTCATTTACTCATTCGTTAGTAATTATGGTCATAAAATGTTCACTGTCTCAATTATACAAACTTAATTCTACAAAAGTTTTAAAATAAAATGTCGCCAATCTCCCATATTTCTTTCCAATACTTAATCACTGGCAACCAATCTCTTTTAAATTGATTTGAAAGTTTTGCATGTATTTTAGAGGTTAAATTGTCCAACTCAATCATGTCAATTAATTTCACCAGCAATTTGTTAATTGTGGGAATTTTTTTTGGATTTCCATTTTTGTGCTAATGCCAGTCTTGCCACTGTAGTCATATATGACAAAATTCTCTAGTGCTGGTTTTCATCTTTTCTTTCTATTATCATATTGAAAGGCAGAGATCTGGTTTTATGAGGAATTGGATCTGGGGAATCTTCTTGATGGTCATGTGAATTTCCCTCCCCAAAATCTTTTGCTCAAGTCGCAGGCCTACCACATATGATATAATGAACCTACAGCATTTTGGCATTTCCAACATTTGTTAGATTCTGATTTTGTTATTTTACAAATTATTGATGGAGTATAAAACCATCTGTGGGCCACTTTCAAGTGATTTTCTTTTAGATTTTGACTAGCAGTAAATTTGTTGGTCTTTTCGCGAGCGTTTTCACAGGCTTCTAGATTTAAATGCTAGCTGAAGTCATTAGCCCATTTTATCATGGAATCTTTGATTAGATCTTTTTCTAGGTCTCTTGTAAATAATAGTTGGTAAAATTTTGCTCTTTTACGTTTATTTTTCACCCCAGATTATTTTATCCAGTTCATTTTCTTTTTCTTCAAATCCTTTGGGTTTTTTTAAATATATTTTTAAAAAATGTTATAGTTAAGAAAGCTATTTACAGCATACTTTAAATAAACCATTATCTTATACAATTTTCCACAATTAAACATTGATACCACAATTGCAAACGTGTCTATACCTTCAGCTTAAAAAGCATCTCATTTCCTGTTCCTTCCCCTTTCCACATTCTTCCTACCTTCTTTCCTCCTCTACCTTCATACTCAATTCCAACTTGCTCGTACCTTCACACTTGCTTTATCCTTTCATACCTTAATATCTGCCCTCCCTTCCCCCCACAACACAAAAATTGACTTCCTCAGTTCTACGTCTTGATTTGGATTATTTACATTGTCAGATTTCCTCATTATTCCTCTATTAACTTTAAATTCACAAATATACACACACAAACACATATCCATTTATATATAATTTTCCATCTTGCTCCAATTTCAGCTTTAGTCTTTAACATCCATTATTCTAATACTTCTGTCATAGTTTGCTTCTCTCTCAGTATTATCTTTGTTGTCCTCATCACCATCCTTCATTTACTTTCTTTTCGCTGTTCCTTTATTTATTTACGTATTTATTTGATTTCTTTTTAAACAGATTTTACTTTGTTATTCTGTTAATTCTATTAAGACCTCTTTTATATTCCATCTTTTCTTCCAATATCTTTGTATCGGTGCCCATTCCTCTTTTATTTTTATTGTCCTTTCTTTATTTAAAATATGTTAATCTATCATTCTTTTGCATTTCTTTAATTTTAAGTAACCAATCTTCCACAGAGGGCATTTCTTTCTTCCTCCAATTAGTGACAATTGTTAATCTTGCTGCGGTTACTAGATAGAGACTAGTTCTCCAATAACGTCTTAGAGTTTTTCGGGTTTTTAAAATCTATCTTGAATCTTTCATTAAATTGAAGGTGGGTGTACCAATTTATCTTATGATTTTCTTCATGAGATTCTCTCGATTTTAGGACTTTTCAGACACGTCTTACTGTGCTACAAGCTTGGGGGAGAGCTTTGGCGCTGCCACACGGCAGGGACTCAATTTCGGACAACGCCGTTCCTCTGGCGAAATCATCTATCTCACTTTCATGTAGGATTGGAGGCGGCCATGCCATATTTCTCCAGATTTTATTCATGGAAGTTGTCTGTGAATAAAATACGGCGCGGTCGCCTCCAGTCCTACATGGAAGTGACACGGACAATTTCGCCAGAAGGACGGCGTCGTCTGAAATGGAGTTCCTGCCACGCAGCAGCGCCGAAGCTCTCCCGCAACCTTGTAGCGCGGTAAGACATGTCTGAAAATGTCCTTAGAGTGAAGATTCCTAGATGATCTTTCTTCAAGAGGTCTTTGTATCTTACTTAAATGTTCAACTAAAGTTTTAAGGTAATGCAGTGCTAGAAATTTAGGATTGAAGGAAACATTCATTCTGGAGAGGGCAGAGTTCTTACACAGGGGGGGGGGTGATACCCCCTGGATGGAGGGCTGGGGAAAAAAAAGCTTCAAGGTGGTGGAGCTGCATAAGATCCCAGGGCCTCACTTGCCCATCTCTAACTTAAGATACAGTATAGTTGTGTTTATCATTTTCCTTTTTTGTAGCTCTAGGAGATTTTGCATGGAAAGGAAGAGGTATGAGTGATGCACAAGACGTCTGTGACCACCCCCCTGGAATTAACAGTGGCAGTTGAGTGGGAGGGCACCATTATTATTACATTATTATTATTATTATTAGCCAATGAAATTCAGGGTTGAATGGAGTTTTCAGTCTGGAGTCATAAATGGTTAGCGAGAGAAAAAGGTGGTTTTTTAAAAAATGTAGTATAGTTGTCGCTCCATATCCCCGGATTTGGTATCCATGGATTTAAGTATTCACAGCTTGAAAATATTCTTAAAAAAATAATGATCCAAAAAGCAAACCTTGATTTTGCCATCTTATATAAGGGAACCATTTTGCTATGCCATTGCATATAATGGGACTTGAGTACTCACAGATTTTGGTATCCACGGAGGGTCCTGGAACCAAACCCCAGCGAATATGAAGAGACAACTGTACATTTATCAAAGCTTTCACAGAAGGTTGTGTAAATCTGTTTTGTTTTGTTGGCAAAGACCCACTCTCACATTTAATGGAGGAGATGTTAGCCAGAATCCTGCTGTTCCGTTATGCAGTGGGAACAGGAGGGAAAAGGCTCTGGGTGTAACAGCTATGAAGCAAGTCAGATATTGGACAGATATCAGAGTCAGTAGATGTTGCCTGCCTTCCCTCACATCACTGCATGATCTGGGGAAAGGACAGTGGCTGGTGTAATGCGCCACCAGGATTCTGATCTCTAGGTGCACCTCTGCATTGTGAATGCATAGGTATTGTGGTGGTGCTTCAACCCCTCCACTTAGAGCAGGGCTAGGCAACTACATGGGGACCAGGGCCAATTTACCATCCCCCACATGGGCTCCCCCCCCCCCGCCCGCAAGCCCAAATACCTCTGTTTTTCTTTGCGGTCATTCTCAAAATGGCAACAGGAGTCATGTCATTTCCTAGTGCTATTTTGAGAGGGACTGGAGAGGAAAATCGAGGTATTTGCCAAGTAGTAGGGGGTTCTGGGGTGGTTGTGGGGATGGAGGCATTTTGTGCATTTTTGTATCTTTGGGGAGCTTTCTGTGTGGTTTGGGGGACAAAAATTGCCCAAAATTGCACTGAAATTTAAAATTTGGGGATAGGTAGATAGATCTGGAAGGTCTGGAAGCCATGCCCAATGAGGGCCGACTTAGGGAGCTGGGTAAGTTTAGCCTGGAGAAGAGAAGGCTAAGAGGTGATATGATAGCTGTGTTTAAATATTTGAAGGGATGTCATATTAAGGATGGAGCAAGTTTGTTTCCTGCTGCTCCAGAGACTAGGACACGGAGCAATGAGTTCAAACTACAGGAAAGCAATTCCACCTAAAACATTAGGAAGACCTTCCTGATAGTAAGAGCTGTTTGGCAGTGGAATGCTCTGCTGCCTGGGAGTGTGGTGGAGTCTCCTTTGGAAGTTTTTAAGTAGAGGCTGGATGGCTATCTGTCGGGAATGATTTCATTGTGTATTCCTGCATGGCAGGAGTTTGGACTAGATGGCCCTTGTGGTTTCTTTCAGCTCTGTGATTCTATTAGATAGATAGATAGATAGATAGGTAGGTAGGCAGATGCATAACCAAAGCCAGGATCATCCTTGGGAAGATATATCCAATTTCTGGGTATAGTTGTGAAAACTGGACAGTGAAGAAAGCTGATAGGAAAAGAATCAACTCATTTGAAATGTGGTGCTAAAGAAGAATTCTATGGATACCATGGACTGCCAAAAAAGTGGGTCTGAGAGCAAACCAAGCCAGAAATGTCTCTAGAAGCCAAAACAACTAAAGTCTGGGCATGTAGTGGGAAACAGGATTCACTGGAAAAGATTGTAGAATCATAGAATCATAGAATTGCAGAGTTGGAAGAGACCACGAGGGCCATCCAGTCCAACCCCCTGCCACGCAGGAAATCACGATCAAAGCATCCCCGACAGATGGCCATCCAGCCTCTGTTTAAAGACCTCCAAGGAAGGAGACCCCACCACGCTCCGAGGGAGCGTGTTCCACTGCTGAACAGCTCTGACTGTCAAAAAGTTCCTCCTAATGTTGAGGTGGAATCTCTGTTCCTGGAGCTTGCACCCATTTCTGCGTGTTCCAATCTCTGGAGCAGCAGAAAACAAGCTTGTTCCATCCTCAACGTGACACCCCTTCAAATACTTAAACAGGGCTATCATATCGCCTCTTAACCGTCTTTTTTCCAGGCTAAACATACCCAGCTCCCTAAGTCTGTCCTAATAAGGCATGGTTTCCAGACCTTTCACCATTTTAGTCACCCTTCTCTGGACACGCTCCAATTTGTCAATATCCTTTTTGAATTGTGGTGCCCAGAACTGGACACAGTATTCTAAGTGAGGTCTGACCAAGGCAGAATAGAGTGGCACTATTACTTCCCTTGATCTGGACACTATACTTCTATTGATGCAGCCCAAAATCGCATTGGCCTTTTTAGCTGCCGCATCACACTATTGTAATGATTGTTAAAGTGAAAGACACTAGTAAAAGAGGGAGATACACTCCATCAAGGAAGGTATGACCCTGAGGTTGCAAGACCTGAGCAGTGCCGTTGATGACCGAGGCACTTGGAGATCTCTCATTCATAGAATTGCCACCAGATGAAGCTTTTACAACAAATATGTGGGAGAAACTCAGATTTAGCCTATTTTTAATTCCAGTTAATTTAATTGCACAAATGAATTTTTTTTATTTGATGTGTTTTCTCCTCCATTTATGTGCCTTCTTGTGTCTCCAGCGACAAGGTTTCCATGTTTCTTGAAGGCTGAACTCCCTCCTGGTTTCTGATAGATGGCAGTGTTTCCTTCTGTTTCAAATGCTGAGAAATTATTTAATGGTAGTACAGTGTTAGGGCAGAGGGCAGGCCATGACACACATTACATTAATATACTGCAGAACCATCGAGAGGAAGACCTTTTGTAAGTAGATGCACCTGTCAATTATATTCATACTTTAATGTGTTTTGGTCTGGAAAGATAAAATAGGGTTCGGCTAGAGCTGTGTTGACTCAATCCAAAGTGCTAACCTTCTCCTGTTGAAATAATGTTTTAAAAATGGTTTGCTAAGTGCACTGATGTGGAGTGAACCCCCCCCCCCCGATTCAGTATTTTTCATGGAAAATTTAATGCATGAGAGACATCCATCTACCTAGCTACCTACCTACCTATCTATAAGCAAGGGGATCTTGTAGCACCTTGGATGCTAATTGAGAGAAAGAAGTTGTAGCATTAGCTACGTAAACTTGGTCTTACCTCCTCAGATACATGGCTCCCGTTTGTATGAGTCACAGAGACCATGAAGAAGAAGAAGAAGAGGTTAATTACCAGTAACTGTGGTTCTTTGGGTATTCATCTATTAACTCACACAACACTGCCTATCCTCCACGCTATCTTTGATCCTGGGCTGCTGCTTCGGCATCCAGGGAACGGAGGGTTTAGACAGGAAGAGCACTGATTAGGTGCTCAGATGGGAGAGGCTACTGCTAAAATGCATATTGCATAGCTCTAGAAGTTTCCGAGAGATGCACTGCGCAGGCACAGATGACCCATTTGTGTGAGTTCACCGACGACCACTTGAAGAACCACAGTTAAAGGTAAGCAGCCTGCTCTTCCTTTTCCTCTCCCTGGATGGAAGGGCCCTGTGTGCCAAATAGCCAAAAGCACCACAAAGTTTTTAACATAGGAAAAGAAAGCTTTAATCTAAAGTAGGAAGGTATACTATCTTGGAGAACCCTTCTCCAGGTAATAGCTTAAGAAGTTGCAAAGTTGCAAGAAACAAATTGCATCTTGGAACCAACAACTGGCTAGGGAAACATAAATACAGTTCCTGACGTCCCTAACTAAAACGGTCCCTTGCCACTTACATAGAAATAAATATTCTGTTCTCAAGTTTCTCTACTGCCAGAGAAGTGGGAGTCTGGTCCTTTTTAGGACCAACCTCTACCAGCTTTCTCATGGCAGCAACCAGAAACAAGAGAGGATTAGAGTGAAAACTAGAACAAAGGCAGAACAGATATTCCTCAGTTAATAAAGCCTCTGAAAAAGAAGCTTAACAGTCTCTCAGTTTCTCCTGCCCTGTTTTCCTTCTTGTCCTCTGTCTAGCTGGAAGTTTTTTTAGCAGCATCAGCATTGAAAGAAAGGTGCGATGTGTGTGTGAGAAACATAGAGTTTTAGGAGATTATCAGATGCTTGAAAAAGCCCCAAAGGAGCTTGTGAGAACAACATCACTGTACTGGGAACGGGTAAAAGTATCGCAGGATGTAGTCCTCCGCACATGCTTGCTCCGTTCTCCCTCCGTGCTGATTGACAAAAAAGGTGCTCCTATTCATTAGCAGACACTTCCGCTAATGAAAAGCAATGCCTTTTTTGTCATGTCAGCATGGAGGGAAGACGGAGCAAGCACGCCAGGATGACAACATTTGCAATATTAGGACCCGTTCCTAGTACAGTGACGTTGTTCTCGTGAGTTCCTTTGGGCCTTTTTTCAAGTGTCTGATAATCTCCTTACTTATGTTTTTTGTGGTTTTTTTCTGGGCTGTGAGACCATGTTTTAGAAGAGTTTATTCCTGACATTTCACCTGCATCTGTGGCTGGCATCTTCAGAGAATGGTGGAGTGTGGGTGTGTGGGGTGTATATACTGTGAGTCCCTGCTGAAGAGGATTAGCATGTAAATTTGTGTATTCAGTTGTTGGATGTTCAGTTCTTAGGGTGGGAGGATATGAGAGGGGGATTAGTATCTATTTAGCTCATGGTCCATTGGCTGCTGGGAAGCCATCTGTTCCTGTGTGAAGTTCATTTGCATGTGCTCAGTTTTTATTTTGGTGTTTGGTAGCCAAACGTTGTTTACTTTTAGGGTTTCCTCTTTCCTGTTGAAGTTGTCCAGGTTTTTGTGGATTTCAATAGCCTCCGTATGCATTCTGACCTGATAGTTGTTAGCCTGGTCCAGAATTTCCGTGTTTTCAAATAGCATTTTGTGCCCAGGTCTCCTTACTGTTCGGTTGCAGCAGTGTACCAGCAATAAACAATACTATAAAACTTGAGCTAGGGAAGAATGGGATTCTGCTTTAGTTGAGCTGTTTGTGTAGCTGCCTACAACAACTGTAGCTGTTTGTGCCTGCCTACAACAGGCAATGGAAACAGCAGCTGCCTCCAGAATCCTTTATTGAGTATGCATGAACAGTAAGTGGCTTACCGCATGAAGGAAGGGAAGCAGAAGGGAAGCCTGAGAGTAGCGTGTCTCACCTTGCCTTATCACACAACCTTCGTGTGTTTCAGCTGTTCCAGTCCCATGGGAGATGGTGGCAAACATCAGTCTTTTTGCTAACGAATTTAGCAAAAAGACTCAAATTTACCTGCATGTCCCATGGGACTGGAATTGGAGAACAGCTGAAACACGCCAATGTCATGTGATAAGGCAAGGTGGGCAGCATTATTACCAGGGTGCACTGCCGCTTTCTTCCCTTGTGCTATAAGCCCCAAAAACAGAGGGAGAAGGGGACAGTGGATAATATGTTAAAAAGCACAGATCCATAGGCTTGGCCGCCAAAATGGAAATCACAAGAAAAGTGGAGGCTGGTGAAAGAAAGAATCAACCTGGATGCATTTTGGAAGAAACCTTCAAGTGGTCTCTAGAAAGTTCAAAGTGTTTTTGTTTACTGACGCAGTGCTTACCTGACCTGGTTGTTTCATTTCACACATGCATATTGTTAGTTTTGGATAAAAGGTCTGCTGAAACATGTTGAACTGTTCTTATTTTTAAAAAAGTACAGGAACCTATCTCGGTTCTTTCCAAGTTATTTCTGTCTCTGGTACCAAATTTTCTGTTAAAGAAGTAATGCCTAGGAACACATCTATTTCATTAACTGAGTATAGCAGTAAAATTTTTATACCTCTGATCCTTGAAGATTCCAGACGTTTTGACAGCTCTTTAACTTAACATGAACCTTGATTGGCAAAGAGTATCTCCCTGGATCTTATGTAACCCTCTACAACCCTAGGTGGTAAATTAGCCCTCCTTGACTGGATCTAGCTTGGTTCACAGACACTGGAATATTGCATGGAGTGACATTGTGACATATCATCCAAATCTCAGATGGTCTGGAGAAAAAACTGGCAGTATGGATCCACACAGGTGGTGCTTTAATTTCTGGGATTTTGGACAAAATAGAGTTAAACAAACATGCAGAACACAGCCCCATGGTGGAATGCAGGAGAGGCCCCATATAGCATAAAGCAGGTCATCCTTTTGGCAAAAGATCTCAGGTTGTACCCATTGTGGATAGAAAAATGTAAATACAGATCGAGGTTGCATCTTACTTTTAGAAATAATGCAGTTTGACACCACTTGAAGTGCTGTAGCTCCATCCTGTGCAATCCTGGGATTTGTTGTTTTACAAGGTCTTTAGCCTTCTCTGTCAAAGAGTGCTGGTGCCTCACAAAACTACAAATCCCAGGATTCTGTAGGATGGAGCCATGACAAGGAAAGTGCCATTTCAAACGGCATTATTTCTACAGTGTAGATGCATCCCGAGTCTCTTTTGTCTGAAAATCTGAAATATTCCAAAATCCAAAATGTCCACGTGTGTGGCTGAGAAACTGATGCCTTTGTTTTCTGATGGTTCACTGTACACAAACTTGGTTTCATGCACAAAATTATTTAAAAAAATATTGTGTATCAAACATAAATGAATTTTGTGTTTAGCCTTTGGTCCCATCGCCAAGATATCTCATTATGTATATGCAAGGATTCCAAAATCCAAACTATTCCAAAATCCAAACTATTCCAAAATCCAAAATATCTCTGGTCCCAAGCATTTCGAATAAGGAACATCCAACCTGTGTAAACCCCAACAGTTATAACTCAGATGGAAAACCAGGGTGGGGTAATGTGTTAGACTGGGTTAGACTGGGGAGTCAGGAAATCCAGATTCAAGTTTCCAATGAACCATACAATTCACTTACTACTACTACTACTAACAACTACTAATTTATATCTTGCTCCCCCCCCCCAATACTGGAACTCAAGGCAGCTTACAAATTATTAAAACAAGTACAGATTAAAAACATAAAAATCCCCCTGTGTTTTTTTTAAATTAAAGAACCTATACAGTTAAAATTCATTTAAAATTCATTAAAAGACAGAATATTAAAAAAAAACACAACAAAACAGCATACCATTAAAAGTCTTTTGTGATCAGTTCACCAAACACTGACAGAACAGGAAAGTTGTCACTTGCCAGCAGAAAGGGAGCAAGGAAGAAGGCACCCTAGTCTCACTTGGGAGGGAGTTCCAAAGTCCAGGAGCAGCCCCCAAAAGGCCCTCTAACTTTGGGCCAGTCAGTTTCTGCTTATGTCTACTTCACAGGGTTGTTGTGAGGAAAAAGTAGGCAGGAGAAATAAGGCTTCTAAACTCAGCTCTGATTATATTGAAAGATGAAATCTGTTTCGGAATGTTATCTTGCTGTCCTTTCCTGCCTGTCTAGAGGAAGAGGAGGAAGAAGAGGAGGAAGAGGAGGAGGAGGAAGAAGAACCAGAGGAGGATGAGGAGGATGAGGAGGAAGAAGATAACGATGATGACAGAGACCTAAACTCTATGGATGAAGGTTTGGATGGAGATGCTGACCTCTCCAGTTTCACACTTCCTGGGGAGACCTCGCAAGAACCCTTGGAAGAACTGGAGAACCCTGCAGGAGAACTCTCCGGAGTCTCTTATCAGGTGCCAAGCGCAATTGAATGGGAACAGCAGAACCAAGGACTCGGTAAGCAACATTTATTGACTGCAGCATCACGTGTGTGTGTTTGTGTTTGTTTAGGCTGGGAAATGGACCTTGCAGGGAAAGATTCTGTCCTTGGTCACATTTTTACCAAAAGAAAATGTTCTTCCAATGTTGTCAGGGACCGAGTAGAAGTATCTGAGATGCTTGGCCGTGTGGTTGAGATCATGTTCAGCACCAGGGTCACTCATGCCCTAATCAAATGCCATCCCTGTTGGGGGAACTGACCTTTTGATATATTATAGGTTTTCTGTGGCAGCTTACAAACCCACAGAAACCTCTGGATGCTGGCCATGAAAGCCTTTGACTTCACTTTCGACATATTGCAGTGTTGCACGTTTTAAGGGTTACTTCGGTTGGGGTTTGGGAAAGACAGTGTGTCTGTATGTGTGCCCCAATGTCTCTCCTCAGTTCTCTTCAGCTACAGCATGCAGGAAAGAGGCAAAGGAGATTTGCACCAATGTACGCAGCAAAAAGGTTGTTTGATTGAATGGGGAGTTGCTGATGCCCACTTGAGTTTAGTGACAAAAGATCATGTTCCAAAGGAAAAGTCTCTGACCTTTATAATCCGGCACATTTGGTCCCAGAGAAGACTTGGCATGTAATTACTACTGTCTTTTGCCTCAAGCCTTTATTTTTTTTTTAAGACAAAAAATATCCTTGGGACTTTTAAGCAAAGGAATGATGTTGGTAGGAGGAGGGTGGTGGCAGGCAAAGCTCTGCCTCTCAGTCTCTCTCTTTCTTTGGTCTTTTTTGCACACAGGGTTGTGGCTGATTTTGAATGGAAAGATGACTAGAACAGCAAGGATTATAGAGCCTTCCCATCCCTCCCTTCATTTTCCTCCATAAACTTGCAGGGCTTGTAGGAAATTATTGGAATTTTTATCAAGCGGAATCTCAACTCCCCACCTCCCTTCCCCTGGTATGGCTATGTTCGCGGTGGGGCCATGGTGGGCGAAGGGGGAAGGGAGGGGCAGAAGTGATCACGTTTGCCCTCTCCCTCCCCCCCTTGGGAGAGCTCTGTTTGCCATGGGGCCATGGTGGGAGTGAAGGGGGAAGGGAGCAATCTCACCTGCCCTCCTTCCCCCAGGAGGGCTCCTGAGTTAGTGGCAGGGTGGTGGTTGTGGTGGTGAATGGCGTTCGCTATTATCCACAGAATTCACCATTCGTGGCCCCCCCGGAACCAATCCTCCACAGATATAGGGGTGCTACTGTACCCTACTGACATGGAGGCTATCAGCTGCCTCTGGTCATCCTGTTACCATCATCTCATCTGTGAGTCTTTTATTTTATTTTATTTATATTATTATTTTTTGAGGAACTAGAGGGAAAAAAGTCTGCCTGAGGCAAATCAAAACTCCTGTAGAAGAGCTCTCTTTAAGTAAACACATAAATCTTATTCTTTGCTCTGTGATCCAAAGGCAGGATCATCCACTGGAAAATGCATGTGTATGTGTGTGTGTGTATGTGTGTATATATATGTGTGTATATATATTTGTGTGTCTAACATGCACACATACACACATACATACATACATACACACACATTAAACATATATTTAAAATAGTGTAGCTGCGCTGTTTCCAATAAGAGCATAATGGCTTCAGGCAACTGTATTCTTCCCAAACCTTGAAAGTGGCATTAGTCTGCACAAAGGATGTTACCAGGGTGGTTTCTCTGGTTCCTGATTCATCAAAAATAAAAAATAAAAATAAAAACTCATTCTGAACTGTGAAGTGAAAACGAGGAGAATGAAAAGAATTGTCTCCCATTAACCTCTTAGAAGCCTCAAGGCTTTGCTGTCAGTTTCTGCTAGGTGAGAAGATTTATTAATCCACAATCATCCTCAGGATAATTCCCCCCTCCTCTTCTTCAGCTCCTAACTCCTCCTCCGAGTCCATTTTTCCTACCCTGTAGTTCCAGGGGAGAGTGCACATGTAATTTATTGATAAAGGGCTACAGCTTTACGTTACTATTGAAAGTATAACATTGGCACTAAATATATGAAGAAATATTTTACTGGGAAGGTTATTGCCTGATGAAATGATCCTCATATAAACAAAGATTCTACCAAGTTCTTTTAGCAAGACTCTCAACCGGCTGATTTACAGTCCCATTGCTGGTTCTCTGGCATCCTCTATTTTTGCTTGGTTTAAAAGTGTCTGCTTGATCATTCTCTGCTGTGTTCTTCTGAGATTAAACTGTAAAGTAATGTTTGGGATGTTGAATATTTTTTTTTAATGTGAAGTTCCTCTAATTGCCCCAAATAAGACTGAGAGTATTCATTGGCACTTTATGTTCTGGTTACACATAGCAGAGATTACAGGCTCTATTACACTACAGAATTATACTACTACAATTCCACTTTTGCTACCTGAATTACAGGGGGTTCATGGGAACCCCACATGTGTCCAGATATTAATATGGGGAATTTTAACTAGCTCAATATGGCAGTGAAAGACTGAGAAACAATGGGATCCTCTGACCTGTGTATACTGGTACTAACTGATGAGACTCACAGCCAGGAAACAGAATAAAAATGGTTTTTATTGAAAAATAATCTCAGAAGCATTCATAGCGACACACAGGCTTCAAGCAATCACACAAGGCTATCAAAGAAAGTAGGAAATGTTGGGACAGAGGAATAGAGTTCGGGATGATGGGCCATACTGGACCTATCCGAAGAGCAGAGATTCACGCACCAGAAGATACTCAGATGGCATTCTGAGGGTCGCATAGCATACGGACTGAGTAATGGGAGGAATGAAGGCTGTACACACTTTGACTGTGTTTTGGGGTGATCCCCCCTGAAGGGGTGTTATGAGTGGACTACAATGTTTGCTGGAGTTTCTCATCGTTAGACAATGGACGCTCTGGTTGTGCAAAACCAGTTTTGCAGAGCAAAGAATGTCTAACACTTTGATTGAATTAGTGAATGACTCACTTCCAGGTATGTCCAGGAGAATTAGCACCTTTCCACCCTAACTACCAGTCCTAGGGGGCCACATAATTACTACCCCGGTGTGTCGTTTAGGAATTTGGGATGGCCTCTTCCTTAGGTTTTCTGAGCACACCTTGAGCATTTGGGAAGCCCTGTTCAACTGCCAACCACGTGGAAGGCCAATAAAAAAACCAATTTATGAAATATTGTGAATTGATGAATTATTAGAAGGGAGGGAGGTATCAGAGCAGGTAACACTTTCACTACCATGGCTTTATCCTATGGTCTCCTGGAATTTGCAGTTTGGTGAGGCACTAGAGCTCTTTGGCTGAGAAGTCTAAATACTCCTCCTCAAAATGTAGGTCTCAGGATTCCATAGGGTGGAAACATGGCAGTTAAAAGTGAAATCATCTCTATATATAATTCTCTTGAACATGATGCCTTTCCCAGTGTGCTGATTGGCTGGTCAGGAAACATACCCAACTAATCACCACCCATATGCAAATTCCCTCTCCACCTCACAAACCACTCCTGCCACTCAATCTGTGGCCCAGATTGGGACCCAGACAGTCAGTTGGCAGCAGTGGCAGTCCACCTGTGATGGTACCCAGGCTGTCAACTGGCAGTGGTGGTAGGATGCCAGTGCTGCCACTGCAACAAGACCTAGGCAGTCAACTGGTGACGCCTGCAGCAGGGCAACAGAGTGAGCCACCCTCAGCAAATTCTAGGAAAAGCTGAGAAGAGGGAGGAGGAATTTAAAAACCTTCCAGCCTACCTTACAGGATTGTCGTGAGGTCTATTGGGTGTATGGGGGGGAGTTTTTTAATGGTGTATGTTATGCCAGGTACCGCTAGTATCTTGTAGCACTATAATTGTGTAATATGGAAGGGGCCTATGTCTGGGAATTTTGCAGTTTGTTGATGGTCCGACTTGGCTTGCCTCATGCCTGATATGTGATTGTCGTTTTCTGTCAAGTTGGCTTCGACTTGGGAATGAGAGACCTGCAAGAACCCTGGTGATCAACAGCTCTACTCAGGTCTTGCAAACTCAGAGCTGTGACTTGAGTTTATCCATCTATAATGTCAACTTCCTCTTTTCCTACTGTATTCTACTTTATTGAACAACATTGTTCCCCCACAACAAGTCATTTTATCTCATTATATGTCCCAAGTAGGATAGCCTCAGTTTAGTCATTATAGCTTATAGTCAGAGTTCAGGCTTGATTTGCTCTCAGACCCATTTATTTGGCTTCTTGGTGGTCCATGATATCTGTAGAATTCTCCTTCAGCACACATTTCCAATGAGCCAATTCTCCTTCTCTTAGCTTTATTCACTGTCTAACATTCACATCATCATCATCTTATTCATTTATATCCCGCCCTTCTCCCAGTAGTGGGACTCAGGGTGGCTAACAACATATTTAAAACAATACAAGTTAAAAACCATACAAGAGTAAAAAGAACAATCTAAATATAAAATTTAGAAAACAGGCAATTTATAAGTTAAAACATTAAACATTAAAAATACTAAAATACATTTTAAAGCTCTGTAAAAACCCTTAAAAATATTTAAAACAGCAGAACACAGCCCAGCCCTTGTCAGTTTGTAAAAACCTGGTGGCACAAAAATATTACCACCAGCCTCTGGAAGGAGAGCAAGGATGGAGGGAGGCATCCTGGCCTCCCTGGGGAGGGAGTTCCAAAGTCTGGGAGCAGCCACTGAGAAGGCCCTCTCCCTTGTTCCCACTAAATGAACCTGAGAAGATGGTGGGACAGGGAGAAGGGCTTCTCCAGATGATCTTAGAGCTCTACTGGGCTCATACAGGGAAATACATTCCTTCAAATGTACTCCTTCACATCCAGTTACAGAAATAGATAGCATGCATCAGGAATGTTAGTTTTGTCCAAGGTTTAATTACAATGCTGGTAAACTAGTTGTTGACCTTTAGGTGTGATGGCATTTGATGTGCCTGTTTTTGTTTAATGAACAGTTTCATCTTTGAATAAATGCCATATCTCATTATGCTGCCACTATATGCCCATACTACAGCTTGGAATAATTACTTTTTGGATGATATTTGTTTCTTTTTATTTATTTCTTGGATTTATATCCTGCCTTTCTCCCTGTGCTGGATCTAAGATATAACCCTTGGGGTTATATCTTGGGGCCAGGATATCTGAAAGACCATCTCCTCCCATATGAGCCTGTTAGCAATGTGAGATCTTTAGGGGAGGCCCTGTTCCAGTCCCAGCATCTCATGAAGTTAGGTTGGTTGGTACACATAACAGGGCTTTCTCTGTAGGAGAACCACAACTGTGGAACTCCCTGCCCAAGGAAGTTAGGCTGGCCTTATTTCATAAGCTTCCAGTGGGTAGTCAAAACAGTGCTGTTCCACATGGCATTCAGTGTTTGAAATTGCTGTCTTAATTGTTTCAAACCTGGAATGTATAAGGATTGTTTTTCACGGGATTGTATTTTGACTGCTTTTATGAGTATTTAAAGAGTATTTTAATGGGTTTTAAATTTGTTTTTGTTTTGTTTTAATTGGTTTTTATTTGTTCATTGCTTCAGGAACCCTTGCGGACAGGAGGTAATACAGAAATGCTTTAAATAAGCAATAAATAATAATCACATTTCATAGAAATCATAGAATCACAGAGTTGGAAGAGTCTACAAGGGCCATCTAGTCCAACCCCCTGCCCCACAGGGGTATTCCTGACAAATGGACATCCAGCCTCTGTTTAAAAACCTCCAAAGAAGGACACTCCACCACACTCCCAGGCAGCATATTCCACTGTCACACAGCTCTTACCGTCAGGGAGTTCTTCCTAATGTTTAGGTGGAATTTTTTTTCCTGTAGTTTGAACCCATTGCTCCGTGTCCTAGTCTCTGGAGCAGCAAACAAGCTTGCTCCATCCTCAGTATGACATCCCTTCAAATATTTAAACATGGCTATCATGTTCTCTCTTAACCTTCTCTTCCCCAGGATGAACATACACAGCTCTCTAAGTCATTCCTCACAGGATATGGCTTCCAGACCTCCAGCCTGTCTCTATAATTCCCTGCACAGCAAAACCACACGAAAAAGAGCAGAATAGCACTTTTTGAGAGAGGTTGGAATGGTTACTTTTTTGGACTGCAACTCCCAGAATCTCCTGACCACTCTTCCTGGGAGATTCAGGGAGTTGTAGTCCAGAAAAGTAACATTTTCAATCTCTCTCCTTTCAAATGACTGACAAACACCCCTTTGTTTTTTGGAATGGGTCTGAGTTGTAAGCTCTTTGGGACAGGGAACTATCTATCTGTCATCTCCCTCTCTTTTGCACCATATATTAACCTGTAGCTAAGTTGCATTGCTTCTCTCTTTGCAACATTGGCCCCTCCTGTCTGGCTCCCTGGGGAAAAATTTTGGCCTGTCTTTTACCTAAACGAGTTTTCATTGTGCCCAAGTATCTTGTGAGAGAGGCAGTACATATTCCAAATTAACTATATGGAACCAGTCAGCCAGGCTACACTATGAAGATATGTTCCCTTGTAGCTGATATGAATGATTTTGAATGCAAGGTCATCTCCTTGACTCTGCCAGCCAGATGTCACCAAAGAAGCTACTGACATCAATTAACTCCAGTTAAGGGCTAATTGCTAGGGCAGAAGTAGACAATATACTTAAATTCAACTGTGATTAGTGTTGGGATGGAATTATTAGCGCTCATGGTAGAAATTTCTGCAGCTGAAGCTATAATGCCAGAATGATGTGCTGTGGCTGTTCATTTTATAAAACTGCTCAGAGCAAGATGCAGATCAGAGGCAAGAGAAATGCCCCCTCTCTCCAAAACACAAGAAGTCATATATAATTTGGGAAGAGTTTCTAATAAAGCATTATACTCCCCCAAGATCTGCAGTCACATCCTAGACTCATAGGGCTTCCAGTGAGGAGCGTGTTGCACAATGACTTCAGATGCTGAGATGTAAGTGAAATTAGTTCACTTTCCTTGGGAAAAAGGTATTCTTACTTCAAAAGGTTGGGTCAAAAGGAATACTGTATTCTCTTTCAAGTCAGCAGGAGTGATGGGAAGCAATGGTCTGGATTAGGATCAGGGCAGGGGTATTAACTCTGCTCCCATTGCAATCACAGTCTGTACCCCCCGCCCCGCCCCAGCTGCTATTTGCATTGAGATGAACCCTCCCACTTTTTTGTCAATAGAAGCTATTCCCATGATAGAAATGGTACCCATGGAATGGTGGAAGGTCCTGATTGGAATTATTGTAAGAGGTACAGCACTAAATCTTCTCTCCCCCTTTCATAGTCCCAATCCAAATTGTCACCATCTTCATCCAAAACTGCTATTTATTTATTTTTTAAGATTATGCAGTTGCTAATTGTATGACAATATCATGTCTGGTGGTGACATAAGTACACAAAAGTAACCTTGTAATAATTTTAGGACTTTATCAGACCACCCTACTAAATCTTGTTCTTTTGCCAGCATAACTTTGCTGTTTTTATGCTAGCAAAAGAACTCCCTATGCCACATTTACCTTGCATCTGTGTGAAAAGGCTTCCCCGGCAATGAATGAGGAGTGAACGGAGCTCTGTTCACTTCCTCAATTGAAATCCGGCATATTCTTGCGAGAATACATAGTATGGGAAATTAAAAAATAAAAAAATTAACAAAGTAAAAGTTTTAAAAAGCACATAAACACACCAAAAAAGTCCCAAGTAAACTGGGGAGGGTCATAAAAAGTGCATCACATACCTGGATGTTGCAATCTCACCCAGAACTGAGAAGACCAAGCATTGAAATTTACCTCCCAGATTGGATAAATGTAATCAACAAGTACAGCAATGTAACAGAAGGCCACAAGGTCTGAGATTTCTCTCAGAGGTTTGTTGTGAGATCTCTAACTCCCAGAGATCTGTCCTATATTTAAGATGCTAAGGGCAAGGATTTTCTCTCAGTCCCGCTACCATTTCAGGTATGGTTGGGTTGGTAAAGTCATGGGTGAGGGGCTTCTCAATGGCTGCCCCCAAGCTGTCAAATTCCTTCCCATGGGAAGCTTGGTTGACCCTCTCTCTGCTCTCTTTCTGCCAGTGGCAGGGACCTTCTTGTTTGCCCAGGTCTTTTGGACTGTTAACTGGCCATTTCAGAATGTCTTTTAACTGGGGGCTTGTCTATATGATGAAAATACTCCATATAGAATTAGAGGGGAATATGTTTAGCTAATACACATTGGAAACTACTTAATGCAGTGTAGATGTGTAAATTGCTATTGCTTAAAACAATTTGTAACTGATAGCCTTTGTGGCTGAAGGGTGGGGTATAAATACCTAATTAAATAAAAAATAAATGGGATCCTGCATCATTTTGCTGTATTTGGAAGGAGGTGGAGAAAAACTCCAAATACTCTGTGGGAAAAGACTTGCGGCTTTTCCTGACTTTTAAAATAACCTCCAAATTAATGTGCATTCTCGGTCATTGGGACAACTAATTTGCTTTGCTGCGCTTTCCCGATAAGAGCGGATGTGGAAAGCTGATTGGTCAGACGTGCGCAGGGGTGGAGCTTGATGACTAGGCAGCGCCTGGAACTGCCATGTTGGATTTTCGCCACAGTGATCATGCACTGAGGTGATGAAACAGCCTTCCCCTCCTTTTTTTCCTGTTTATTTAAAAGAAAGATAGCACTTTTGCAACTTGGATATGCTTTAAAAAATACTGTTTGGTGGCGGCAACTGGTGATAATAAAAATGTGAGTAATTCACTCACACCTGCCATCTGATTTGGAGGTATGCCCGTTTGAACAACAAACAATCATAAACACACCCCCCCCATAGAGACAAATGAAAGTTGTGTTATTGCGCAGCAACCCGCATTATATTGCCTCATATAGACGAGCCCTAGGATGTGCTGTATTTTTATCGTTATCATTACATTTTAACTCACATTTACACAGTTTTAAATTAATGTTTTTAATATGGTTGTTCACTTAAATGTTTCTTTTTCTTTTTTTCAATTATCCATTTTTAAACATTTCTTTGATTTTAACTTTCTATTGTGAGCCACCTTGAGTCCCATACTGGGAGAAAGGTGGGATATCAAACAAATGTATATATATCATAGAATCATAGAGCTGGAAGAGACCCCAAGGGCCATCCAGTCCAACCCCCTGCCATGCAGGAATAAACAATCAAAGCATTCCCAACAGATGGCCATCCAGCCTCTGCTTAAAAACCTCCAAAGAAGGAGACTCCACCACCAATTATATATATATATATATATATATATATATATATATATAAATAGAACAACCAAATAGCTTCAGTTGATCAGAATGAGAATTTACATGCAAAGTAGATATGTGCAATTCTTGGCCGGCCTGATGGCCAGTTTCCACATGGAACCAATTGCAAACTGCACCTGCCACCATAGTGCTCCATCAAAATTTAGGGTATAACTGAACAGCCTCTACCTCCAGTTAATCCCATTTTCCCTGTAAAACAGGATACACACTCCCCATGCACCTTGTTTTGCAGTATAACGTTTTACCTCCACTGTTGCTGTGTCACCAAATTGGAAATGGCATGTAAAACAGGTGTATGGGGAATCTCAAGGGGCCCACAGATGGGTTTCCAACCCCTGCTGTACAACCATTGATTCTACTATGGTTCTGCTGTGGTTCTGTTAAGGAATACAGTTATTACCCAAATTGGTGGGGGGTCCCTGGGGGACCCACTCCTGACACTAAAATTACATTATTAATTGGGGGAATTAATATTAGCTCAAATTAATGGCTGCGAAAGGTCAGGTAACTTGTGGGATCTTTACACCTGTGTATACCAGTGCGAACTGCTGAGATTCCAACTTGAAGTGAATTAAAATGTTTTTTTTTTATTGGAAAATAAACATGGAAGCATTCACACATGGACTCACACTCACAAGAACCACACAAGGCTAGTGAAGAGTTAAGATGGAAAAGTTGGCTAGAGGAACAGATTCGGGGAGGTACAGGTGATAATTACGAGTCCTGGAGAGCAGAGGCTCATGCAGCAAAGGAAGACTCAAACTTGGATCTGAGGGTGGCACAGCAAACCAACAGAGCAACGGTGTCAGAATAACTGTGCACACTTGGTTATTGCTTGGGACTAATATTTGTACCCCATTTTGTACCCTGAGGGAGTTTTTAAGTGGGATGGGTTAAACAAAGGAAACCCTGACTTCATTAACTATTGCTAAGGGCTGGGATATCAGAGTTGGGTTTATGATAACCTCCTTATTGTGGTAGGGGGAAGGTGTGAGGAAAGATGTTGTTGAGAATAATGGCTGTTTGTTTTGGAGTTTGACTCATTGCCAGGAATGTCCAAGAGGGGATTAGCACATTCCACCTTAATGACTCTGATACTAAGGGGCTCCGCTTAATCCTATCTTGGGGGTGTCTGTTGGGAATTTTCTAAGACGCCTTTGTTAGGTCCTGGTGACCTTCACTTGACCCCACCTTCTGTCTGCCCTGGTCTACCTAGACCTTGTGAAGTTTCCAATGTTGCCAAATTATGAAATATTGGCGAGGGGATGTAAGGCACGGTAACACAGTGGGCCCTTGGTTTCCACTGGGATTTGGTTTTAGGACTCCTTATGAATACCAAAATCTGTGGATGCCCATGTCCCATGATATACAGTGGTGTAGTAAAATAGTGTCCCCTATATAAAATGGCAAAATCAAGGTTTGCTTTTTGGATTTTTTTAAAAAATATATTTTCAAGCCATGGATGGTTGAATCTGTGGATGCAGAATCTGTGGATACAGAGGGCCAATTGTATTTATGAATACAACTGCTCAGAAGTTTATGAATCTGAAAATACACAAGGCCTTGGGGTTGTTGGTGGAATTGGATTCAGCAGAGAAGGGAAGAGGCAGAACTATCAAAGTGGGTGAATCAAAGTGCAGGTGTGTGGTATACCTGAATCATGTATGCCTAGATATGAGGTTTGAAGGTGAGCAGAATGGATAAAGGTTATATACTATACCATACCCTCCAACATTTCCCATTTTGGGGTGTGGTTTTTATGTTATTTTTATCTGTTTTTTACTTTTTATGTTTTAATTGGTTTTAGTTGTGATTTTAATTGTTCTGTGAGCTGCCTTGGGTCCCACTTTGGGAGAAAGGTGGCATAGAAATTGTACAACTAATAAACAAACAAACAAACAAACAAATCCAGGAGACATGTGGCCAAGCAAAATCAGAATTTGGTCAAGATGGCAAAAAGTTATTAAGGAGGAGGAACAGACAATTTAGGAGAGGCCACAGCAGTTTGCATTTGCCTGAGCTTAATGGGAGAAATAAGACCCTGCCCTCTTCTCCCCTCATTACTGAGTTAATGGAGTGCAAAGTACTTTTGCATTTTGAATTCAGTCTGCAGCAACTGAAGTAAGCTGAGGACAATGGGAAAAAGTGGGTGGAGGAAAGAGAAACTGGGACATTTTAAAAGCAGCTGAAAAATGTGAGATGGCAGATGGTTAAACCAGACTATCCTTGCCAAATTGGGACAGTTGGTGGGTATTATGTACCTGAATGAGTGAGTGTGCAAAGGGTACATGGGAAAGAGCCAGGTTGGATGGGACATGAATAATGCCTGATACAAAATTAAAACTAAGTCACATACCCATCCTCCACCCCTGATTTGCCTCTACTTATTCTGAATAATTGTGTGTCCTCTGAAAGCTTGCTTACCTTCACCTCATCTATAAGAGGCACCCCCCCCCCCATTGCTCTGCAGTAATGGCAATTCCCAGCAGCTGCTGTTTGTCTTCATGTTTTTTTTCCAGATCACAGGCATGCAAAGCTATCTGCATTTGACGTGCAAACACACATGCCTGTGAATCAAGATGGCAGCTGTGAGCGAATTACTTGCGTTTTTACTTACCTCAATTTGCTGCTGGCGTACGTTAAAAAAAAACTATCTCCAATGTGCACTAGAGTGATATTTCACCTTAATAAAAAAGCAAAAAAAAAATAAACACCCTGTTTTATTGCCTTAGTGCTCACTTGCTAAGGTGAAAATCCAACATGGCAGTTCTGGGTGCTTGCCCTGCACTCAATCATCATGTATTGAGAAAGTGAATCAATTTGGTTGATTGCCCCAATGAACAGGAATGCACATTCCCCTCGCTATTTTTCAAAAATACAGGAAAAGCCGCAAAGGCTTTTCCTGCGGAGTATGTGGCATTTGGGGGGGGGTCCTTTACAATATGGCTGAATGGTGCTGAATCCCATTAAGACAGGTAGCATTCTCCTTGCATTCCATGAGGAGTATTTTCGCTGTTTAGACAACCCTCTTGTTACCCATCACTGACTCTGGATAAGCCTTGAATAACTAAATATAGCACTTGGTCCCTGCAGAGAGACTTCCAGAGATAGGCCTCACACTTTTTCCTACTAGGCTATAAATAGCCCCTGTGTCCTAGTCGATCCTGACAGCTCCGACCACCCCTTTGGGCAGGTTGACAGGGAAGAGGAAAGCATACAAGTCGGGCCAAACTGAGCAGGTTTCATGACTCATTTTTAACATCTCTCCAGATACCACAGTTGGAATAAGGGGGTGCTGTTGACTGCTTCAGAACAGAAGGGCTAGAAAAAATTCTTGAACATGAGGGCAAACTGTATACTGGAGTGGGTAGGAATCAAGTAGCCCTTCAGATGTTGTTGGATTACATCTCCCATCATGCCTCACCATTGGCTGCACTGTTGTGGTTCAACAACACCTGGAGGGCTGCATGTTTGGAGGACTATATCATCATACAAGTGTGCTTCTCCACTTTGAATCATTCTGGGTAAAAATGATTTGTAAGGGAAAAACAGCCGCGCAAAACTTTCCCCTGCTCCTTATTTATGAGGATTCCCCCCTAGAAGGGGCGAAATTGGATGGGTGAGAATTCAGTATTGCGTCCTCTACCCAGTGCGTAGGAAGAGCCCATTCTGACTATTTGTTGGGCTATTTGTCCATTTCATGCAATATTGTCTGTTTCAGGGGTCGGGAGCTTCAGGTTCTGGTGCTGAATCCAGGGGTCCATTCACACTACACAGTTACAGGACTACATTCCACTTTAGCTGCCATGACAACACCCCATGGCATCTTGGGAGCTGCAGTTTTTCTGGAGGCATTTAAAATGGTCAGCCAGGGAACTCTAGTTCCTCCCCAAACCACAAAACTACCAGAATTCTCTAGGGTGGAACTGTGGCAATTAAAATGGGATAAGATCATTGTGTAGTGTGAATGGGCCCAGTCCTCTGGGCTTTCCCACAGGGCCATGACCTGGGTCCAATTGCTACTTCTCACCAGAGTAGATCCATTGAATCAATATTCTTGTTGTTGGTGTGCACTTTCAGGTTCATATGGTGACTGTATCCTAGGGCTTTCTCAGCAAGATTTCTTCAGAGGAGGTTTACCATTGCTTTCCCCTTAGGCTGAGGGAGTGGGATTTGCTCAAGGTCACCTAGTGGGTTTCCATGGCTCAGCAGGGATTTAGGACTTTATCAGATGACCAATTTTAAAACGTTCTTTTGCCAGCATAGAAAAACCCATTTCTATGCTGGTAAAAGAATGCTCCCACTGCACTTACCTTCTAATTCTGGAAAAGGATCCCAGCAATAAAGAGGAAGTGAACCGAGTCCCGTTCACTTCCTCGCTTGAAATCCCTTTGTTGCATGGGAAATTTAAAAATAAAAATAAAATAAACACACAAAAAGTTGCATAAAGCACACGCAAACATTTTAAAGGTCCCAAGTAACCAAGGGAGGGTAATAAAAATAGCGAAGCCTACTTGGATGTCCTGATCTGACCTGGAAGTGTTTGTGACAGTCCAGCCATTGTTGGGGTAAGTACGTGATTTAAATGGCTGGAGGTTTCACATGCCGGCAATGCTGGCAAAAAAGCAGCAGGGGGATCTGTTGACAGCTTAAGCCATCAATTAACCCCCCACCCCAATTTTGGCCAGGACATAACTGCGAAAGGGTATGTGGCTTCATTATGACGCCACATATTGTCCGTCTGATAAAGTCCTTAAACTATGGTTTCCCCGAGTCCTAGGACTTTATCAGACAAGTCTCTAAAAATATTATTTTGGCACCATATTTTACCCCATTTTTGAGCTGGCAAAAGAACCCAAAATATCAAACATTGCCATTATCATGTGAAAAAGAAGCCTCATACTTCTGCATTCGCTGCTGAGCATGATCTTGGCGGTTCTTGCGAGAAGGCGTGAGTGCACTTAAAAGTGTAAAAACAGCTAAATTAAAAAGGATAATGTACATACAAGCACTGAAACACTCTTAAAAACTTGCCTGCAACATGGGGAGAGTCATAAAAAGAGCATCCCATGGCTAGTTTTTGTGTTCCCACCCGGAAGTATTCTGGAAGTGGAATAAGAAGAGGGTTACTGCATGTGACATTCTGCATTTAAAGGTTTTGTGCTCTGCCACTGAACTATGCCCTTCTCCTAAGAGGAAATTTCTAAGAGGTTGTCTAAATGGCAAAAATACTCCTCATAGAGTATTGACTAAATGGGATCTTGCATCAATCCTCCACATTCGGAAGGAGGGGGGCAAAAAACTCCAAATACTCCATGGGAAAAGCCTCCATGGCTTTCCCTGTATTTTTTTTTTTAAAAAACTCTGAAGGACATGCACATTCCCACTCATTGGGACAACCAATTCGCTTTGCTGTGCATTCCCAGTAAGAGCAGAAGTGGAAAGCTGATTGGTCAGACGTGCACAGGGGGTAGACCTTTCTGGCAAGGCAAGTGCTTGGAACTGCCATGTTGGATTTTCTCCATAGCGATCATGTGCTGAGGCAATGAAACAGCTTTCCCCCCCCTTTTTTGTTTATTTAAGTGGAAGATCACACATCTGCTCCTTGGATTTACTTTTTTTAAAAAAATACTGTTCGGCAGTGACAATCAAAACAGGAGTAATGCACTCACGCCTGCCATCTTGATTTGTTGACATCCCCATTTGAACAACAAACACATATGGCTTCACATGCCTGTGAGTTTGAAAAAAAAGCCCGTGGCAACAAATTAAAGCTGCTGTGAATTGGTGTTAGTGCGCATCAATCCACATTTTATTGCTTTGTATAGATGAACCCTTAATACAGGGGTGTAGCTATAGAGAGGAGAATGAGGGCATTTTCTGCCAATAAGAATTCTGCCCACCAAATGAAAATTTTCTTTGATTCCTCAAATTCCTTGCGTTTCAGAGAGTGAAACATTGAAAATGGGTTTAGCCCTAAAACTCTTATATTTGCTTTGTTTGCATTTCTTGGTCACTTTGCCTGCCGTTTTTCTTTGCATGACTAAATACCTAAGTTCTAAGTTATTGCAATGTGAGAAATTTGGGGACTGGAGGGATAGTTCAAAATTTTCCATAGAAATGTGTTGGGCAGAATTCTTTTGCCTCCCTTGTAGCTACACCTCTGTCCTGATGATACTTCATAGCAAAGAAATGGCTATAGAGCTCATGTTACCCATAGCTGCATTTCACAGCATGGTCTGTTCCTCTGTTGTTGGCAGGCCATTTCTTGAGTTACATTCGTGGTTCTGAGAAACCGGTAGAAGTCCACGTGATAGCTGTGTTAAGCATTGTGAATGATATGGCAGAAAGATTAATAGATTCATAGACTAGCACACTGCCAGCCACCACTTACGAAAGGTGTGCCTTGGAGAAATAGCCTTTTTCTCTTGACTTGTGAAATGATGGATTCATCAGGACCTCAGCTGGAGATTCTGTGGATGCCCATCCAGCCAAATTACAGCATCCTTTTTTAGGCTATGCACCTGCAATAGAAATGAGCTGCCATTAGGTTCTGCAATCCTCCTATTTCCCTAAAGGCAGTTTTGATATTCCATTTTGCCAGAACCAGGTCAGGAGAAAAAACACAGTAATGGTGCAAGGAACAAATGTGGGGAACAAAGGACATTTAAAGATGGTTTAGAAAGAGAGAGGGAGATAATTTGGAAAGCCCATTGTGAGTGATCAATTCAGGACTTTGCAAAGTGATCTATCCTTTGTGTGGCAGCCTGATAGGTGGGGAATCATAGAATCATAGGGTTGGAAGAGACCACCAGGGCCATCTAGTCCAACCCCATGCCCTGCACAATCAAATCATTACCAACAGATGGCCATCAAGCCTCTGTTTAAAAACCTCCAAAGAAGGAGACTCCACCACACTCCAAGGCAGTGGTTTCAACTGCTGAACAGTTTTTACTTTCAGGAACTTCTTCCTAATGCTTAGATGGAATCTCTTTTCCTGTAGTTTGAGTCCGTTGTTCCATGTCCTAGTCTCTGGAGCAGCAGAAAACAAGCTTACTCCATCCTCAGTTTGATATTCTTTCACGTATTTAAACATGGCTATCATGTTACCTCTTAACTTCTCTTCCCTAGGCTAAACGTACCCAGTTCCCTAAGCTGCTCCTCATAGGTCATGGCTTCCAGACCTTTCACCATTTTGGTCACCCTTCTCTGGACACATTCCAGCTCGTCAATATCCTTCTTGAATTGTGGTGCCCAGAACTGGACCCAGAAGATAGCTGTAGTTGTTTTTTTTTTAACTAATGCTTCAATGTTAGTAGTTGCTTTGTTTTACCTGTAATTCACTACTAACAACATTCCTTTTTAATTATTATAAAATTATTTTTATACCCTTAAAAAAATAGATGGTCACAAAATAAATGGCTGAAAATCCTTGAAAATGACCCTCCAACAGTGTTAGCTGTTGGTTCCTTTGTCAGTGGAGCAATGAATCCACTCTTGTTTTTAAGGAGCTATCCTTGGTGCTGAAAGCTAACCTCAAACTATGTTCAGCACCTTCAAGAGCATCTTTAAAATTATGCAAACGGTGGAGTTGATTCACTGCCCCAATGACATGGGAACCACCTCCAGCCACTGCTCCCCAACAATAGCTTGGAAGTAATCAGAAAATCATATTTACTAAACCAAATTCTTCTGCATATTAAGGTTATAACATGTAAAAAAAGATCTGTCATTTTGGCCTTGTTACACAAAAAGGAACATGTAATAAGCTTGTAAGGTATCACTTCCATGTTCTGTGACTGAAACAATAAAAGTGGAGTGAGCTAAGCAAGGAGAGGTAATAAATGGCAAGCCTTTCTTTCTTACCATAAATGATTGCCTTTGAAGATTAATTCTCTATTTACTTCACACTCTTAAAAAAAATTCCAAAATCATTTTGTGGTGATATCTTTACTGGGCCAGCCAAAAGGTGCAAAGCACACCTTGGGGTTGTCTATAGGGCAAAAATATTCCTCATAAAATTTGAGGAGAATACGATTTGTCTTAATGAGATCCCACATCAATTTGCTGTATTCGGAAGGAGGGGGGGCAAAAATGCCAAAAAACTTTGCAGGAAAAGCCTTCACAGCTTTTCCCATATTTTCTTTAAAACCTCCATGGGGAATGCACATTCCCTCTCATTGGGACAACCAATTCGCTTTGCTGCACCTTCCCAATAAGAGCAGAAGTGGAAAGCTGATTGGTTGGACGTGTGCAGGGGGCTAAGCTTACTAACAGGGTAACAAGGCCTGAAACTGCCATGCTGGATTTTCACTGTAGCTATCGTGTGCTGAGGTGACAAAACAGCCTTTTCTTTCTTTTTTCCTATTTAAGAGGAATATCACACTTCCACACCTTCGATATGCTTTTTTTTTTTAAAAAAAATATTGTTTGGCGGTGGCAACTGGTGACAATAAAAGCGCGAGTAATTCACTCGCACCCACCAACTTGATTTGCAGCCATGTCCATTTGAACAACGAATGGATAGTTTTGCATGTCTGTGATCTTGCCAACAAATAGTTGAGACAAATGAAAGCTGCTGGGAACTGGTATTAGTGCACATCAATCCACATTTTATAGCTTTGTATAGACAAGCACCTTGCTAGCTGTTGAAGCCCACTGGCTTCTTCATCAGATAAAGCTGGTTAAAAAAAACATACTAGGGAAGAAAAGAGTTTTTTTTAAAGTCAAAACAGTTATCCGTGCAGCTATTCCTTCAGAATCCCAAGAAAAGCACTTTGAGTTGTGCTTCAGATAATTGTTTGTAATTGTTTGAAGGTAAGCATTGAATCCACCCCATATTCTTCAATCAGTTGACTACTTTCCTATTGGAAAATAGATTTTAGAGAGTAACAGCATATGTAACTGAAACCAAGAGGGGCTTCTTACTGGTCGCTTCCACTTATCCTATGTGTAGGGTACAGGTTGAGTCTCCCTTATCTGGAATTCCAAAATCCAAAATACAGTATTCCAAAATCCAAAATACTCCACATGGGTGGCTGAGATAGTGACACTTTTGCTTTCTGATGGCTCAATGTGGACAAACTTTGTTTCATGCACACAGTTATTAAAATGATTGTGTATCAAATGATCTTCAGGCTGGGCAGGGCACATTTCTAGGATGGAGGACCATCGCCTCCCAAAAATACTACTCTACGGTGAACTCGCCACAGGTCAGTGTAAGAGGGGCGCTCCAAAAAAGCGATACAAAGACTCTCTGAAACAACATCTCAGGCTCGGCTAAATTGATCACCAACAATGGTCCACCCTGGCCTCACATCGGGATGCATGGAGATGCACTATCCACAATGCTGCAGCCTTATTTGAGAACTCACGCCAAACAAGTCTTGAAGAGAAACGACAACGCAGAAAGAATCACAACCCAAAAACATCACCCAAGGAGACCTTCTGCTGTGCTTTCTGCAACCAGACTTGTTTATCTCGGACTGGCCTTTTTAGTCATCAGCACGCTTGCAGAAAGCACGGGAGGAGTCCTTCCTGAATCTTCATTTGCGAAGAAAAGCCAGAGATATGAACCATAAATGAATTTTGTGTTTAGATTTGGGTCCCATCTCCAGGATTGCTCATTATGTATATGTTAGGATTCCTAAATGTGAAATATTCCAAAATCCCTCTTGTCCCAAGCATTTTGGATAAGGGAGACTCAACCTGTCCTACATCTTGTACATATTTTGTAGCCTGCTTTTCAAAACCTTCTGTTTTAATTGACTTCAGAACTCTGCAAGGTAGCTCACTGTCAGTGCTCAATTTTTTTCCTCTCCCAGATGGAGGCAGCCTAAAAGCACAAGGATGAGTTGGAGGCATAGGGGGGCCTTTGGCATCACTTGTTACAATGAACCTTAGCCTTGTTAGCCATGATATCTCCAGTCCTGCATTTTTATAAGGCGATAAAGCAATTACTGTGGAATAGTTGTAGCAATTTCTCTACCAGAAACAGCAGGCCTACGAGCATCTGTCTTACGAGCTGAGATGGTCATACCCCTGTGTCTGATGAGGCCAAGGAAGAATTGGTGTGGCTTTCGCTCTAACACCAACAGCTTTTTGGCCAAATTAAAATATGTTTAGGCATAGACTCTGATTGCCTCTGCTTATTGGGCGGGTGGGGGGTGCTTAGTACTTATTGCTTCACTGACTTGACAATATTGGCATGCTGACCCATTATAATGTTTCCTGGGAGGCATAAAAAAAGACCATGCTGACATACAAAGAATGACCAAGAAAAGAATAAAACTAGATTTTAAAAAATTCAGCTGCAGCAAGTAAAGGCATCTACACAGCATGTGGAATTGAAAAGATGTGCAGGAATGATTAAAAAAAAGAGATGACATTCTATTTACCAGAGCTTGGAAAAGTTATCTTTTTGGACTACAACTCCCAGAATCCCCCAGCCAGGATGGCTGTCTGGGGGATTCTGGGAGCTGTAGTCTAAAAAGGTAACTGTTCCATAGTCTGCTAATTTGTTGTGTGCTAGTAGCAGCTGAATTGCTCAGTGATATCCCCATGGGCTGGCACAGGTGTGGAAACATTCAAGAGAAGTGTCTTTTCTTGTAGCAGTTTTTAAAGAGGTGTCTGTTTTGGGATAAAAAGAAACAGAAAGAGAATGGGGTGTGTGTGGAATCTTATGCTACCTTTGTGTTTATGTCTGTATCTTCAAGTCGCCTCTGGACTTACAGTGATTACAGTGATTACACTGTACACTGTAATTACTGTACAGTGATTACAGTGAACCCTATGAATCTCATAGGGTTTTCTTAGACAAGAAATATTCAGAGCTGGTTTGCCATTGCCTTTTAGCAGTAGCTAAAAAAGCAAATGCAGTTCTAGGCTGCATCAATAGGAGTATAGTGTCTAGATCAAGAGAAGTAACAGTGCCACTCTATTCTGCTTTGGTCAGACCTCACCTGGAATACTATGTCCAGTTCTGGGCACCACAATTCAAGAAGGATATTGATTAGGTGGAACATGTCCAGAGGAGGCCGACCAAAATGGTGGGAGGTCTGGAAGCCATGTCCTATGAGGAGTGGCTTAGGGAACTGGGTATGTTTAGCCTGGAGAAGAGAAGGTGAAGAGGCGACATGATAGCCGTGTTTAAATATCTGAAGGGATGTCGGACTGAGGATGGAGCACACTTGTTTTCTGCTGCTCCTGAGAGTAGGGAGATTATCAGATGGGCCCTTATAAAGCAAATCCCACCCGTTCTCGTGGGAGAACAATGCATGGGAAATTTGAAAAGAAAAAGAAACATCAAAAGTAAAATACAAGTCCTAAAACACATTAAAAAAATCCCAAGTAACCTGGGGAGGGTAAGAAAAGGGGTGTCACTTGCCTCTTCGTCCTGATCGCACCTAGAAGTGTTCTGCAGGGACCTCCAGTGACATCACAGTGATGCTTGCATTGCGGCAGCAGAACAGGGCTCCGCTTCAGACGCCCATGATTCCATTACTGAAACAAATGGGCTTTTTATTATTAGCTTTTCCCTGTAAATGAGAAAACACGGGGACAAAAGGGAGGGAGAACGGGAGAGGGATGTCCTCATCTGAAAGCTAAATCCTTTCGTGACCCTGTTGCAATTATAAAGCCAGTCTGATAATCTCCTAGAATTTGGTGCAATGGACTCAAACTACAGGAAAAGAGATTCCACCTAAACATTAGGAAGAACTTCCTGATAGTAAGAGCTGTTTGGAAGTGGAATACACTGCCTTGGCATGTGGTGGAGTCTCCTTTGGAGGTTTTTAAATACAGTCTGGATGGCCATCTGTCAGGAATGATTTGATGGTGTATTCCTGCATGGCAGGGGGTTGGACTAGATGGCCCTGGTGGTCTCTTCCAGTTCTATGATTCTATGATTCTATTCTATGATTCACCTGAAATGTAGCCTTCAACACCTGGTAATCATTGGCAGGCACCACTGCAAGTCCTAATCAGGGCTTCCAAGATCAGGCAAGATCTGGTGCCTAGGGTATTAGGCAAGCTATGCCCCCTTTAAGACTAACCAATTTATTTTAGCGTGAGAGCATGTGCATTATAGTCTGCTTCTTAGTGGATTGCAATCTGTGAAAGCTCGTACTAAACTAAAACAAAGCACCAAAGAGTTGGAAGGAATCCCAAGGACCATCTAGTCCAACCCCCTGCCAGTGCAGGAATACAGCCCTGAGAGGTGGCCATCTAAGCTTTCTCTCAAAATCTCTTGTGGAGGATAGCCCGCTCCTTTCTGATGCAGTTGCTTCCTCTGTAGAAAAGCTTTTACCATGAAGAATAGAACAAAATCCAAAATGCACATCCTCATATTATTAGGCCAACCAAAAGGCACAAAATGCATAATGCTGGCTTCTGGAGCTCACTGGCTTCTTCATCAGGCAAGGATGTCAAAAATAATTCAGGAGAAGGAAAGCAATAATATCAGAGTCATTGGCCTGCATCTTGGAGTGGAGTGGAGTCTCCTTCTTTATTTTATTTTTTGTTTTTTATATATTACTTTTTATTATTTCATTGAAACTCATACATATACATTTAACATTAACATCATTCTACATTTATTATTCTATCAATTTAAAAGATAAAAAACAGAATGACTTCCACCGTACGAAATAACACCAAGATTTGTTCTGTATCTAGCTTAATTTCTTCCTTCCTAAACCCAATAATAACGTCGTTCAATTGTAACTTCTTTTTCTTTCTTATGTTAATCTCCTCTCATCTCTTTCTGTAATTCTCTTCCCGCTCCTTATTCCTCTTCCCTTCCTTTCTCGTTTCCTACATCCGTGTCTTATTCCCTTATACATCTTATCTATATTCCATATTGCGATAATTTTATTTTATATTTTATATCTCTATATCTCTATCGATATTCCATCTTTTCCTGCAATAACTAATCACAGGTTGCCATTCTATTTCTGTCTTTTCTACTAATTCCTGGTTTAATATCCTAGTTAGTTTATCGTTTTCTCTCATTATTAGTACCTTCGTCAGCCAATTTTCTATTGAGGGTTCTTCTTTATTTCTCCACTTCGCCGCTATAACCAACCGAGCTGCCGTACATAAGTATAGTATTATTCGCCAATACTTTCTGTCTTCTCGTGTTACCAATATTGAAGTCATGTTCAGGAGGTATAACTTTGGACTAAATTCAAATTTGATATTAAACATATTCTGTATTATTTTGTGTACTTTCTGCCAAAATTTATGTATAACCGAGCAAGCCCACCACATATGTCTGAGTGTACCCGCTTCTTTTTCACATTTCCAACATTCCTTCCCTTTCTGTCCATACATCTTATGTATCCTGCTTGGGGTTAAGTACCATCTGTTGCATATCTTGAAACAGTTTTCTTTCAAGTCTTGACATGCTGTGAACTTTTTTGTTTGCCTCCATGCTTGTTCCCATTCTTCCAAATGAATCTCTTCTCCAACATCTCTAGCCCACTTAATCATAGCTTCTCTTATTGTTTCTGTTTCAAGCTGTCTGGTAATGAAGCAATTATATAGTCTTGCTATCTTCTTTCTTCTATCATCCCATATGATCTTTTCATAATCCATCTCCTCCTCCATAAAACCGTGTTCACCTTCATCTTTCTTGAACCTGCTGTATACTTGTTGATACGAGAACCAATTAAATTGCCATCCCTCCTGTTGTAATTCTTCTCTCGTCTTTATTCCCATCTTTCCTTTTCCTTCCTTCTTAAACAGTTCCTTGTAGACGATCCATTTATCTGTTCTGCCTAAACAACCCCATCTTCCAAGAAAGGCCTCTACCGGCGATATCCATTTCGGCATCTTCCCAAAGTAATGCTTATATATTTCGTTCCAACCTTGCAACAGTGCTCTTCGTACAATATGATTGGCGAAATCTTTGTGTATAGCAGCCTTGTTATATCCTAAATAGGCATGCCAACCCAGCCTTAATCCGGCTCCTTCTAAAGTTAGTAATTTTTGATCTCCTAGTTTTATCCATTCACTTAACCAAACTACTACGCATGCCTTGTGGTAGGTTTGTAGGTCCGGCAGATCTAATCCTCCCTTTTCTGATTTTTCAATTAATGTTTGCCACTTTATCCTCGCTTTCCGACCGTTCCATATAAAGTCACTTAAGTCTCTCTTCCAGGTTTTAAATGGCTTGTTGTTCATTATAATTGGCAAGTTTTGAAACAAGAACATTAATTTAGGGAGGACAGACATTTTAATTGCTGCAATTTTTCCCATTAGTGAGAGGTTTAATTTAGACCAAGTTGCTAAGTTTGCCTTGATTGTTTTCCAAGTTGTTTCATAATTATTATCGTATAAATCCAAGCTCCTGCTAGATATCCATATCCCGAGATACTTCACCTTCTGTTCTAATCTACATTTAGATCTTTCGCTTAAGATTTCTTACTCTGGTTTCTCTTCAGATCGTATAAATCTTTCGCCTTTTACTTCTTTAGAGGTTTTTAAATAGAGGCTGGATGGCTGTCTGTCAGGAGTGCTTTGATTGTGTATTCATGCAGGACAGGGGGGTTGGACTAGATGGCCCTTGTGGTCTCTTCCAACTCTATGATTCTGTGATTTCTGGAAACTTGCCAGGGACCAGCAGCCAGTCCAGGGACCACCACTTTGCACTGTTCCCCACGACAGCCCTTCGGATCAAATTGGGAGTTGTAGTTTTCAAAGTCCCATAAAATTCCTTTTGTCTGCCTACTCCCCATTCATTTTACACCTTTTCTTGATGGCAGGAGGGAGGTGTGTGTGAGAGCCACCGACAAGGGGAAATGGAGATGCACACAAAGCAATTAAGAAGCCTCTAGTCTCACTCTGGAGTGGCTAATGAGGCAATTAGCAATATGAAGAGCTGACAGTACACAAGGCAGAGGGGAAATTGCTCTCCTCTTGATTCCTCAAGGGAAGGCAGGAAGACCTGGTTGGAAAAGTAAAGTGACACCATGCTTCAAAAGGGGGTCAGACCTCCTTGGTTGCCCCACACAAAGAAGGGATACACAGGAAAGATGTTATGTAACTCCAAGCTCATTCGGAGGTGAGATGAACTGCTAATAACAGCAAGAAAGAAGATTCGGAGGCTCTGAGAATGCTCTAGGATGGGGCATTACACTTAGATCAAAGTTGTAGAAGCAGACTTGTGCATGTGATGCTGTGCATGGATGTTCCTTGTGTGTGCATGTGCATGCACACTGGACTGTGTGTTGGGCTGCACATTCAGGAGATTTCCAGACGCCTCTTTCAGCCTCTTGCCGCGCAAGCAGCCTCTGGAGCAGTAACGAGGCTGCTGCGCAGCAAGGGGTCCATTTTGGACGACGCTGTTTCTCGGCGTTGTCCGTGACTGTTGCGGCTAGCATTGGAGGCGGCTGCGCTGTTTTTCACTCACGGAAGTTGTCCGTGAGTAAAAAACAGCGCGGCCACCTCCAATTCTTGCAACAGTCATGGATGACACCGAGAGAGAAATGGCGTCGTCCAAAATGGACCCCTTGCCGCGCAGCAGCCTCGTTACTGCTCCGGAGGCTGCTTGCGCGGCAAGAGGCTGAAAGGCGTCTGAAAATCTCCTCAGTGTCTTGGTTCTGTTGCACAATGTTGTTATTCAGCACAAGGGCTGCGTAACGCAGTTATGCTGGCATTTTGTATTTTTTAGCTAAACCTTTGTCTTAAAATTTGGTAAGCCACTTTGAGTCCCATCCTGAGAGAAAGGCAGGGTATACAGCAAATAAATAAATATATGAATGAACATGCAGGCATTTGCCAAATGTGTGCCTGAACATGTCTTTTTGGGGTCATTGTGGATATTGGTGTTGTCTTCCTCTGTGTGCAATGACCCCCTCCCCAATGTTGGAAAAATCCAACATTCTCTCTTCCCCACTCACTTGCTATCAGAGCAAGTGGGTAACAGATAGGATAGGATTTCCTACATGTTAAAATCCTTCTCTTTCTCTCATTCAACAAATTGTTGATCCTATCTTTGAAGTGCATGGTTGTAAATAGTTTGCAGCCAAGCAACAAGACCATGTGACCTAGGATACTTTCTTTTGTTCTTGGTCATATAAAGATGTTGTTCCTTCATATTCGCTGGGGTTTGGTTCCAGGACCCCCATGGATACCCAAATCTGTGAATACTCAAGTCCCATTATATGCAATGGCATAACAAAATGGTGTCCCTTATATAAGATGGCAAAATCAAGGTTTGCTTTTTGGATTATTATTTTTTAAGAATATGTTCAAGCCATGAATACTTAAATCCGTGGATAACAAATCCGTGAATATGGAGGGACAACTGTATATCCCTTCTCGGCTCTTTTTTTCCATTATACCATTTTACCAACAACTACAACTCTATTCTCCATTTTGGCTCTCTACCCTTCTCCACTGCCATGCTTTCCTTCTCATTGAGATGGTGAATCAAGATGAACCTATCTCTTATCCAAATCTATTCATTTGTTAGTTAGGACTGTTCCGCTGACAGAGTCTCCCCTGCTCCACAGCCAGGAGTACAGGAGGGATTGGAAAAGTGTCTGGCTGTGCACTATAACCAGATATGGACCGATCACACCCTCCACCAAACTCTAGCAGATCTGGGTGCTTCTCCAATGCCCACCTCCACTTCCACCAGTCTCAGAATGGCTGTTCAGGGAGATTATTGCAGCAAAACTCTGAGTCCTGGAGTTGGTGAGGAGGGAGCTGTAGTGGAGAACCTTGGCAGATTTTGGTGTATGATGTTAATAAGTTTGCAACTGGCTATGGGGATATACCCAGACAATTCTCGGGTACCAGCCACATATTGGTTATGGAGGAGGGCTGCAGCAACCAAATGATGAATTTGAAGAGGCTGAGAGGAGAGATATAGGAGATTATCAGACAGGGACAGAAATAGCCCTGTCTCGCTACATTCTATCTCGTCCCCCTCCCGACCACGTCCTGGCATGAGAACAAAATGTTTCAGACACCTACCTTTGCTGCTTCTTTCCCTCCCCGCGGCAGCCCAGGAGTGAATGCAACTCCCCAGAGCTGCATTCACTTCGTTGTTTGAAATCCTGGGCTGTTCTCGCGAGAGGATGAGTGCATGGGAAATTCAAAGTTAAAATAAAAATATACTTCTAAAAATGACAGCAAACAGAAAAATACACTTAAAAAATACCAAGTAACCCAGGGAGGGGAAAAAAAGGGGTGTCTCTTACCTGGGTGTACTGATCGCACCTGGAAGTGTTCTGGAACGGAACTCCCACTGACGCTGGCATCGCACCAGCATAATGGGAGACCTTTTCGCTCACCCGTCATTCCATCATAGAAATGGAACAGGCAATCTATTGACAACTTAGCCTGTCAATAGAAGGAAACGATGGTGGAATGGGACCAGCACTCCACCATCTGTGTCCACTATGCTGTGTCACTCCAAGCATAGTGACACAGGAATGACGTCATGTGAAAATCAAGCCCTTTAGCGATTGCCTGGCGTTGTGATAACGCCATATTTAGGTTGTCTGATAATCTCCATAGAGCAGTCCTACCTGCAGAAATTTTATATTATGCTCTGTCATACAGGACTGTGGCCTTAACATACAGCTACATGAGCAGAGATATATCCTGTTCAGTCCCAAAGTCAAACCTCACTTTCTGCCTCCAGTGCCATCCCGTGTGAGGAAAAATAATCCCTGATATTAATGTTCCACTTTGATAGAGAACTCCAGTCTGATGCTTTCAGCCCTTTGATTCTTACCTTAAGCGATGTCTTTTCATTGATGTTCACTGCCTAAGGGGAACTATTTATTTTCTGTGCCATATGGACAGATCTCTTAACACCAGTGGGCTTAACAAAAGGTACTCCTGCTGTTTCATCACTTTGATCTTTTGAAAATAACAGGATAGTTTAAAAAGAAATGCTGATAGGAAGCTGATGGTGGTGCAGTTGTCAGTAGGCTAGACCTAAACTGTGCAGGGCTTGGTTCAAGTCCTGTCTTTTTATTATTGTTGTTATACCTTTGCCTATAAAAGGTGCATTTATTTACATACTCCAAACATTATACTGTAAGACCCTGTTAAAAACCATTAAAATAGCATAAAATATCCCATTTAAGCAGGACATCAGTTGTAAAATGATGCATGGTGAGGCAAAATATCCCAACTTCAAATAGGGCTTGTCTAACCTATCGCAAAAAAAGTGAGATCTCTTGCATCTCTTGCTTTTCCTAGAAAAGCATTTTCAATTCACATGGACTTCTCCAGCCATCAGGAAAGGGGTGTGTATGAAGGAAGCTGGTTAGGCAATTTGGCCAATAAACATTCAGATTTCATAATGCTAAAGTCAGCTGACCAGTCATAAATTTCTTTTTTATCTTTGATCCCACTTGGCTCTGAAGACCTGGATGAACATGCTTCTTTTTTAAAGGCACAGTGTTTCAAAATAAATAAATAAATAAATAAATAAATAAACAAATCTTTCCTGCTCTAGCATAAAGGTCCTGTATTTCCCCCCCTCCATGTAGAGGAATGCTCTTGAATCAGAACTAGACCTCCATAGGTCCTTTTAAAAAAGTTTTTTTCCTACAATGTATCCCAGAATTTTTAAAAACTGAGCTTTTAGGTAGGAATAAAATGTTTATGCTTGTGCTGGGAATTGCCTTTGTATGTTCTGTGAAACAGGTAACACCATCTGATTGTTGTTTTTTTTTTTAAAGTCTGAGAACTACAGTTGTCCATATTTGCTGGGGTTTGGTTCCAGGATCCCCTGTGGATACCAAAATCCGTGAATACTCGTTCCATTATATGCTCTCTCTGGCTTTTCTTCGCAAACGAAGATTCAGGAAGGACTCATCTCCGCGTTTTCTGCAAGCGTGGTGATGACTAAAAAGGCCAATCCGAGATAGACAAGTTCGATTGCAGAAAGCACAGCAGAAGGTTTCCTTGGGTGATGTTACCAGGTTGTGATTCTTTCTGCGTTGCAGTTTCTCTTCAAGACTTGTTCGGTGTGAGTTCTCAAATAAGGCTGCAGCATTGTGGATAGTGCGTCTCCATCCCTCCCGATGTGAGGCCAGGGCGGACCATTGTTGGTGATCAATTTGGCTGAGCCTGAGATGTTGTTTCAGGGAGTCCTTGTATCGCTTTTTTGGAGCGCCCCTCTTACGCTGACCCGTGGCAAGTTCACCGTAGAGTAGTATTTTTGGGAGGCGATGGTCCTCCATCCTAGACACATGCCCAATGGCATAGCAAAATGGTGTCCCTTATATAAGATGGCAAAAACAAGGTTTGCTTTTTTGATTTTTTAAAAATAACATTTGCAAGCCATGAATATTATATCCGTGGATACCAAATCCATGGATACAGAGGGACAACTGTATAGCTCTAGACAGAACACCCAACAGGAACATTTCTGCTGTCTATTTCTCCCAATATACTTTGATGGAATTTGATCTGGCAATAACTGACCATGAAAAAAGTCTTGAGGTTGTGATACATATCTCATTGAAAATACTGACCCCAAGTGCTACTGTTGAAAAAAGAGAGAGTGGCAAATTCTATGTTTTCAATATAATTAGGAAGGGAATTAATCCTGGACTTAACACCCTCCCACACTGGCATCCCCTTTTCCTTTTGTGTCATGTCTTAATTAGATTGTAAGCCTGAGGGCAGGGAACTGTTTTGATGTTAGATTACTTGTAAAACACCACCTGCAGTGATGGTGCTATATAAATAAATAACGACAACAACAATAATAGGAAAGAAAAGTACCCATCTCATACTGCCTTTATACAATTCAAAGGCATTTGGGGCTCAGCTAGAGGGGAGAATTAATTGCGGAAAATAGCACATTAACCCGCTATCACAGCAGTGTTCGTTGTCTCCACGATACATTCACAAGATCTGTGGCATGGGAAGCTACCTGAGTTTAAAGTTCACATGGAGCATGCCTGTGAGAAAAGATGGTGGCCATGAGTGGATTACGTGCATTACTATTCCCCCAAAACTCCCTCCATTCCCTTGCTTTTTTGCCATTTTAAACGAGAGACATGGAAGAGCGATCTTATACTTAAAAAGAAATTTTGTTTGCTCTGCCACTCAACCCTCCCCCCCACACAATTGCTTCTGTGAAAATCATCAATGGGGGCTCCAGCCCCTTCGTCACTGGCAAGCCCACCCCCGCACACATCCAACCAATCAGGTTTTGACTTCTGGGATGTGCCCCAATTTGAATTGGTTGTTCAAACAGGCTGAAATGCACATTTCCACATTTAAAAAAGCAAACACGCTTCATGATGAAATTCAAATGACAAAATAACAAATAACAAAATGAAATTCAATAGGGAAAAATGTAAGGGACTGCACTTAGCGCGGAAGAACGAAATGCATAGATACAGGATGGGAGAGACTTGGCTGAACAAGACTACGTGTGAAAAGGATCTAGGAGTCCTAGTAGACCACAAGTGGAACATGAGTCAACAGTGTGATGTGGCAGCTAAAAAAGCCAATGTGATTTTGGGCTGCATCTATAGAATTGTAGTGTCTAGATCAAGGGAAGTAATAGTGCCACTC
Source organism: Gambelia wislizenii (assembly GCA_030847615.1). Classification (NCBI taxonomy): domain Eukaryota; kingdom Metazoa; phylum Chordata; class Lepidosauria; order Squamata; family Crotaphytidae; genus Gambelia; species Gambelia wislizenii. The sequence goes on along the minus strand of JAUMIR010000001.1, from coordinate 491,738,721 downwards.
TATTCTGCCTTGGTCAGGCCTCACCTAGAATACTGTGTCCAGTTCTGGGCACCACAATCCAAAAAGGATATTGACAAATTGAAGCGTGTCCAGAGGAGGGTGACTAAAATGGTGAAAGGTCTGGAAACCATGTCTTATGAGGAAAGACTTAGGGAGCTGGGTATGTTTAGCCTGGAAAAAAGATGGTTAAGGGCCGATATGATAGCCCTGTTTAAGTATTTGAAGGGGTGTCACATTGAGGATGGAGCAAGCTTGTTTTCTGCTGCTCCAGAGACTAGAACACGGAGCAATGGATGCAAGCTCCAGGAACAGAGATTCCACCTCAACATTAGGAGGAACTTTCTGACAGTAAGAGCTGTTCGGCTGTGGAACACACTCCCTCAGAGCATGGTGGGATCTCCTTCCTTGGAAGTCTTTAAACAGAGGTTGGGTGGCCATCTGTTGGGAATGATTTGATTGTGTATTCCTGCATGGCAGGGGGTTGGACTGGATGGCCTTTGTGGTCTCTACAATTCTATGATTCTATACAAGAAACAGAGAAAGCTTTTATTGTGAACTACTTGGAGTTTTCAGCCCCCCTTCTTCTGAATATGGTGAATCCTGGTGGGAGCTCATCTAGACAAAAGGTATTCTCCTAGAATTCTTTGAGGATTTTTTCCACCATCTAAACAACACCTTGGTGACATTTGCAGGTTTAACTGGCAGTTGCACTAGCAAATGTAACTGTTGTGATGTTGCAGAAGGAGGTATTCAGAGACATAGCTGTGCTAGTCTGGAATATCAGTAAGCAGTGGGATCTTGTAGCACCTTTGAGACTGATTGAGAGAAAGAAGTTGTAATGTAAGACATGGTCTACTTCCTCAAGATGCAGGCATCTTGGTCTATTTCCTCTTCATGCATCTGAGAAAATAGACTAAGGGCTTGTCTATATGTCAAAAATACTTCTCATGGAACTTGAAGAGAATCCCACTTGTCCTAATGAGATCCCACGTTGAATCATGATATTCGGAAAGAGGGGACCAAAAACCACTAAAACTATGCTACATAAGACTTCAGGACTTTTCAAAAGTTTTTTTAAAACTGCAGGGGAAATGTACACTCCCGCTTGTTAGAACAACTGAATCGTATCGCTGCGCATTCCCGAAGTGGATAGCTGATTGGTTGGACATCCGTGTATGTGTGTGTGTGTGTAGCTTGCTGGCAAGGCACTACCTGGAACCTCCATGTTGGATTTTCACCATAGCGATAATGCGCTGAGGTGATGAAACAGTCTTTTTTGGTGTGTGTGTGTTTATTTTAAGTGGAAGATTGCACTTCCGCACCTTGGGGAAAATAAAAACACAAGTAATTCACTCATGCCCACGATATTGATTAGCAGGTATGCCCATTTGAACAGCTAATGTGCATAGCTTCACATGCCTGCAATCTTGCCAAAAAACCGTGAAAGCTGCTGCGAATTGGCATTACTGTACACCAATCCACATTTTATTGCCTTGTATAAGTAAGCCCTAAATCTACGAAAGCTTATGCTGCAACTTCTTTCTCTCAGTCTCAAAAGTGCTACAAGATCCCTTTGCCTTGATACAAACCCATGGTGTGACCACATATGGCAGACTATATATAGCTTTCTGGTTACTGCACCTATACAGGAAAATTGTAGGGCTCGAAAAAGCATAGAAAAGGGAAACCAAACTTATCAAGAGACTGGAAAAATGATCCTACAAGGAAAGATTACATTATTTGGGACTGCTGAGTTTAGAAACAAGGCAAGTAAGATGAGCCATGATAGAGTATTACAGGATGAAACTCATTGTGGAGAACATAGGCAAGCATTTCAGAATAGTAGAACCCAGTGGAGTCATCCATTGAGGCTAAATGGTGGGAGATTTAGGTCAGATAAAAGGAAGTTCTGTACTTGTTTGTACAGCTCAGAGTTAAACTGTGGACTCAGTGCCACAAGATGTAGTGGGAGTGTCCAAATTGGATGGCTTTAAAAATGGATCAGATAAATACATGAAGGATAAGGCTATTGATGGTTACTAGTCAGGATGGCTATGCAATTACCTCCAGCATCAGAGTCTTTATGTATATCAGTTGTTGGGAATATGAGATGGAGAGGGAAGTTGCACTCACACCCTTCTGGTGAGCTTCCCATAGGCAAAGGATTGCCCACTGTGTGAACAGAATGTAGGACTAGATAGACCTTTGGTTTGATCGAGCATGGCTCTTAGCTCCTTAGTCAAGCCTGAGATATCCCAGCATGCAGTTGTGAGAGAATTTACAAGGATAACCCAGATATTATGATTACAGGTCAACACCCATATCCAAGAATTCAGTATCCACGAATTCAATATCCACAGTTTCACTTATCCATGTCCAAAAAAATAAATAAATGCACTCTAGGTCCTCCAATGGGATTATATGGTCTACTTCTAGTATTCATCTCATTGAAAATAATAGGGTTCCCTATTGAAAATAATAGGGTGGATGGTTTCAGGTATCCACAAAAGGTCTTGGAACGTATCCCCTGAGGATATCCCCTGCAGATAATAACCTGTATATTATTATCAATTGGACCTCCCCATATGATTGTGATATTTACACACTAGGGTACGGAGGCATTCCCTCAGGCATTCTGAGAACATACTGTGTGGGGAAGCCTACCACTTCCAATACATCTGGAGGACAAGCTGCCCATGTAGATTCACTCTGTACAATCAGCATGGGTCAGAAGAAATCACTCTTTGAGCATGCTGAGATACAGGTCCTGTGGCTGCCAAGTGCATCAAGCTGGGGTGGGGGCAGGGATAATCTGCATTGCCCCTCCAACCCCCCTCTTTCCCACATGTTGGGGTGTAGTCTGAGCCTCCTGTAGTGGGTGAGGCTCCTGCCATTGTTGTCACAGTAGTATAAAAGGGGTTATTTTGTGTTTAATAGGCTCTGCTGGATAGCTTCACTTTAGTCTGGCTGATCAAGACTGGAAGCACACGGTGGCCCAGAATGGACTGATGGAGCAAACTTTCCTTTTAACAACACACTTTTGGTGTCCTCTTAGGGTTGGAGATGGGCCACACCTGCACATTTCAGTTTTTTCCTTGTTTTTTTTCCCAGGCTGTGAGGCCATGTTCTGGAATAGTTTCTTTCTATCGAATCATGTTGTGGGCTTTTTTGGTGCTGTTTCCAGGGCTTGCTTTTCAAAATGTTCCATGTAAAAGTTTGCTATCATGGGGCTCAGAGGGCTGCCCATCGCTACCCCATCTGTCTGTTCGTAGAATTTGTTATCCCACTGGAAGTAGCTTGTGGTGAGGCAATGTTTGAACAGGGCTGTGATGTCTTCTGGAAATATTTGTTGGATGAGTGCCATAGTGTCCATTATGGGGACTTTGGTGAACAAAGAGACCACATCAAAGCTGATCAGTCTGTCTCCAGGCTTCAGTTCGAGGTTGTTGATTTTTTCTATGAAATGAGCTGAGTCCTTGATTTAGTGAGGGGTTTGTCCTATGTGGGTTTGTAATTGTGTGGTCAGAAGCTTGGCCAAGTCATATGTGGGGGATCCAATGGTGCTCACTATGGGTCGGAGTGGAATGGAATCCTTGTGGATCTTGGGAAGTCCATATAGTCTTGGTGGGAGAGCCTCAGATCTGCATAGATTCTGGCGTATGATTGGCAGAATTGATGAGTTGTTGATCAAGGTACAGTTGCTCCTTCGCATTCACGGCTTTCACACTTGCGCTTTTGATTATTCGCGGTTTAGCCCCAGCCACTTAGGGAAGGCTGACGAGAGGCAGGGCAACCTCCTGCCTGCGCCTTCTCTGGCCTTCCAGAGGTGGCTCCGGGGCTTCAAAGTCCCAGAGTCCGCTGAGGAAGGTGGGGGGCTGGGGCGGGCAGCCTCTCTCCTTCCCTCCCTCAACCTTCCACAGCCTTCCTGAGGGGACTACGAGGCTTCTAAGACCCGGAGTCCCCTCAGGAAGGCTGGGGAGAGGCAAGGCACCTTCCCTCCCTGCCCACACGCTGCCTTCCCTGGCCTTTCTCAGCGGGGTCCGGGGTTCCAAAGCCCCGGAGTCCACTGAGAAAGGCTGGGGAGAGGCAGCACAGCCTCCTCCCCGCCCACACGCTGCCTTCCCCGGCCTTTCTCAGCGGGGTCCGGGGCTCCAAAGCCTCCTCCCCACCCACACACTGCCTTCCCTGCAGCTTCTAAGGCCTGGAGTCCCCTCAGAAAGGCCGCGGAGAGGCCAGCCAGGCTGGCCAGACACCGTCCTGCTGCCTCCTTCCCTCTGGGGGGGCCACGGGAGCAGCATCTGTTATTCGTGTTTTTTCCACATTCGTGGGGGTCTCAAGAACCTAACCCCCACGAATGTGGAGTGACAACTGTATTTGTTTTTCTGGTGATTTTGTTGGTCGGGTCTTGCTTGACTTTTCTGTATGTTGCAGGGTCCAAGAGTTCCCTTATTTTTTGTCTGTATTTTTCTGTTTCCATGATTACTGTGTCGTTGCCTTTGTCTGCTGGGAGAATAATGATTTCTGGGTTTGCATTGAGATCTTTGATGGCTTTTCTTTCTTTTATGGTTATGTTGCTGAGTGGTGGTTTTGCCTTCCTCAGGATCCTAGCTGTTTCTCCTCTTATCTCTTCTGCTTCTTCCTCTGGGAGATGGTAGAGGGCTGATTCAACATGGGCGATGATGTCTTCAACTGGGATTCTGGTGGTGGTAACTGCAAAATAATAATAATAATAATAATAATAATAATAATTTATACCCTGCCCCTCTGTTAAAAACAATCGGGGCGGCTTACAATAATTAAAATACAATACAGATAAAAATCCCAAAACACCACCCACCCCCACCCTGCCCCATAAAAAGATATTAAACAAATATAAATTAAAAGCAACTATTTAAAATCTCATTTAAAAATAATAAATACAATAAATAGCCAGCAGACTAAAAGAAGCCAGCAGCCCCTGAGGCTGGGATCTAATTAGGAAAGGCCTGCCTAAAGAGATCCATCTTTAGTGCTTTTTAAAAGCTGCTCAGGCTTGTCATCTGACGGATCTCGTTCGGCAGGTCATTCCACAATTTGGGGGCGATTACTGAAAAGGCCCTCTGGGAGGTTGCAGACAGCCTAGATTTTTGTGGCTGAAGCAGATTCCTCCCAGAGGACCGGAGAGCGCGGGGAGGATTGTATGGGAGAAGGCGGTTCCGGAGATAAGTTGGACCCAAGCCATTTAGGGCTTTAAAGGTAATAACCAACACCTTATACTGGGCCCAGAAACTGATAGGCAGCCAGTGGAGAGATTTTAATACTGGAGTTATATGGTCTCTCCGAGATGTTCCTGAGACCACTCTGGTTGCCATATTTTGTACCAACTGAAGTTTCCGGACCAAGCATGAGGGTAGCCCCATGTAGAGCGCATTGCAGAAATCTAGACGGGAGGTTACCAGCGCGTGCACCACAGTCACGAGGTCCCTTACTTCCAGGAAAGGGCACAGATGGCGTATCAGCCAGCCTCCTTTGGACAGGATGGATGTTTCATCTTTTGACAGTTGCTGTCACAGCCTCACACGCCCTCATAGCCCGGAAAAAACCCAAGGAAAAGTTATGGGTGCTGGCCGTGAAAGCCTTCGACTTCACATTTCAGTTTCCTTTTTTCAGTCCTGCTCTATACTGTATAATCTTGGAGAATCAGTCTTTCAGTTGCTCTATCCATGTACCTCAACCCATGGGCCCCATTATCTAGCCATGGTGACTGGGAATGTGGTTATAAGGTGTTGCAGGATAGATTTTTCTAAAACTGCTATAAATGAGAAGGTGTATGTTTGGTCTGATGCTAGATTGCTCCACCAGAATGCAGGAACCCTGGACTGGAATCTTATTAAATCAACAATTGTCTTCATTGCACTAATGCCTCCATTAGAGAACAATTTCCCCCTACATGGCCCTGGGATATTCTGGGTAGAATTTGTGATTTGGGGGCGATTCTACTCCCTGCTGTTAGGGAATACTGGAACCCATTAGCAAATGGACTATGATGCTTTTCGCTGTGTAGACTACCTGCTGTATCCTTTGTGTGTGATGTGCTTTCAAGTTGCCTGTCAAGTCATGGTGACCCCATGAATTTTTCATAGCATTTTCATAGGTAAGGAATACTTAAGAGGTGGTTTTGCCAGTTCCTTCCTCTGAAATATAGCCTACAGCACCTGGTATTCATTGGTAGTCTCCCATCCAAGTACTAACCAGGGCTGACCTGCTTAGCTTTTCTTTCTTTCTTTCTTTCTTTCTTTCTTTCTTTCTTTCTTTCTTTCTTTCTTTCTTTCTTTCTTTCTTGTACCCTTTACCACCAAAAAAACCCCTTATCTTAAACCAGTGATGCATATCAGTTTTCAGTACCAAACAAAGACTCTGGGAGACCTGAAATTTGCAGCCAGTTCCAGCTCTGAATATGTCTCCCCCCAGCCAACCCCCAACACCCCAGAATAACTTGTTAACTTTGTTCTTTGGGTTCAGTGTCACAGTAAGAATTCTGCTTACAATTAATACATGTTTTGTTGATTTTCTAGTGAGAAGCTGGATGGAAAAGCTGAAAGATAAGGTAAGGAGCTTATCATCTAGTTTTGTGTATCTCTCTCTGTGTTTTCAAAAATAAAACAGCACCATTTTTGACTTTCAGAAATCTGCAGGGTGGGAAGATTTTGATGCATGGCTTGTTGCAAGCCTCAGTGGTTTTTCTGGATGAGCAGCTGAGAAGAAAAACCTTTCATATGTGTGAATGATGATGGTCCTTTTGAATTCATGAACTGGGTAGCCTCCTCCTCTGACTTCCTGATGGGACTTTTTTTTTTTTTTGGTTTGTTTCCTTGACTTCTCCTTTTAGCAGCCTTTTTCTAAAAGCCAGTGACCAGGCTAGTTGGAAAGATTCTGAGTGTTTGTTGTAAAAAAGTAACTTTTACAGGCTTGGCATACTACTCTATGCCAGCCATGTTGTTCTGAGGCAGAAAATTCCACTGTCACTTGTTCCACATTACTACCAGCAAAAAAAGTAATTATATAGCTATCGATTCATGTGATTCCCCATATCTGCTGACTCATGTGAACGTTTCAATCTTGTTTTTTAAAATATTTTTTATTATAGATTATAACAATACAATAAAATGTATAGAAAATAAATAAAAAAGAAAGATAAAGAAAAATAAGAAAAAATTGGCTTTTGATCTTCCTCTCAGCAGTTTTATATACATACATATTATTCATACTTCACTCACTAACACTTAGATCAATTCCCTTCTTTCCATAACTAATCCTGACTAGTCATCAAAACCAGAAGTTAACATTTTTTTTTTGCAAAAAATGTCAATAAGGGGTTCCCATTCTTTCAGAAAAGTCACTAATGACCTTTCTCTGATCAAAGCAATCAATTTATCCATTACCACTAAGTCTATCAATTTCAACAACCACTCTTCCGTAGCAGGTAATTCTGAATTCTTCCATATCTGTGCAAATAACAGTCTCGCTGCTGTGGTCATATATTGAAATAGTCTTCCATGGTCTTCTCCAGCTACGCATCCAACAGTCCCAAAAGAAACAGTTCCGGTTTTAATTTAATTTTAATCTTTCAAATCCTTTGCATCAATATATGGATTTGAATCCTATTTTTTTTCACAAGTCCACCGCATATGATAAAATGTCCCTTCATGTTGCTCACATTTCCAACATACATTAAAAACACCTCTATACATTCTAGATAGCTTGTCTGGGATCATATACCACCAGTACATCATTTTATAAAAATTATCTTTAAGATTATAACGTAGTGCAAATTTCAATCCTTTTGACCACATATGTACCCATTGATCCATTTGTATGCTATAATCAAAATTCTTGGCCCATATTATCACACATTCATGGACCTGTTCTTCCTCCATTTCAAATTTCAACAAAGGTTTATACATTTTGGAGATTATATGCTCATCATCTGTACATGGTTGCAATTCAAATTCTGGCTTATCTTGTTCAAAAACATACCGGTACATCTTTTTGTCCATTTTAAATCTTTCTGATAGTTGTAAGTAAGAATATCATTGAAAAGTATATCTCTCTGCAGATTTTCCTTGTTTTTTTTCCGGGTTGTGAGGCCGTGTTCTGGAATAGTTTCTTTCTGATGTTTTGCCTGCATCTGTGGCTGGCATCTTCAGAGAAAGAAACTATTCCAGACCACGGCCTCACAGCCCGGAAAAAACCCAAGGAAAATCTATGGATGTCGGCCATGAAAGCCTTTGACTATATCTCTCTACTTCTAGCTGTTTTTTTTTTTAAAGATTGGCTTAATTGACACAAATCCAAGAGATTCTGGTACAATAACCATTTGTCTTTACCTGGTGTTTCTCTTCTATAAAAAACTTCTTGTGCTGAGACTCATAGAGGCATTTTTGGGTACAACCTGGGTGGCATTTCAATCTTGTTTAATGGTAGGGCTGGCCCTACTGCCACATGGGGATTTTTTTGTGGGGGTTCAGGGAGCTGTTTAACATGTTTGTAATGCAAAGGGATCCCATAGCACCTTTGAGACTAAGGACATTATCAGACACACCAAATATGGCATCATAATGATGCCACATAAACGCGAAAGGGTGCGCATACCAGATGACATCATCCTTTTGCATTTATGTACTGGCCAAAACCCGTACTCTTTTATTGATGGCTCAAGCTGTCAATTGATCCCCTCTGATGCTTTAGTGCTGACATTGCTAGTGTGTGAAACCTCGTGCCATTGTACTCACATCAACGGTTGGTCTGGCCAGAACACTTACGGTGTATTTCTGTGCTTGTGTAAACATACGAAAGCTTATGCTACCAACTTCTTTCTCTCAGTCTCAAAGGTGCTACAATATCCCTTTGCATACTGATATTCCAGACTAGCATGGCTATGTTTCTAATGTGGTTGTTGTTACTGTGTGCTTTCAAAGTTGTTTCTGACTTATGGTGACCCTAAAGCAAACATGTAACAGGGTTTTCTTGGCAAGATTTGTTCATAGGACATTTGCCTTTGTCTTCCTCTGAGGCTGAGACAGTATGACTTGCCCAAGGTCACCCAATAGGTTCCTATGTCCGAGCAGGGATTTAAATCCTGGTTTCCAGAGCTGTAGACCAACTCTCAGACCATTACACCATGGTGGCTGTGGTATTAATGTCTTATTTTGAATGGATTTTTTGTTCTTGCTGTCATCTGAAATCCTTGAAAATAGGGGGAAATGGCCCTGAAGGCCAACCCCCCTCCAATATTACACTCCTCCCCAAGATAACATTTGAGAAATAATGAGTAAACTCATCACTCCACTAGACAACAACACGCAGGTTACAATGTGAAACTGTGAAAAAGGATGTTGTTGCTCCCTTGTTGTCAGAAGAATATTGTACTCTTAAGTACGGTAACATTTTTACTTTTAACGTGAGTCAACAGTGTGATCTGGCAGCTAAAAAAGCCAATGTAATTCTAAACTGCATCAATAGGATCATAGAATCATAGAATTGTAGAGTTGGAAGAGACCACGATGGCCATCCAGTCCAGCCCCCTGCCATGCAGGAAATCACAATCAAAGCATCCCTGACAGATGGCAATCCAGCCTCTGTTTAAAGACCTCCAAGGAAGGAGACCCCACCATGCTCCGAGGGAGTGTGTTCCACTGCCAAACAGCTCTTACTGTCAAAAAGTTCCTCCTAATGTTGAGGTGGAATCTCTGTTCCTGGAGCTTGCATCCATTGCTCCATGTTCTAGTCTCTGGAGCAGCAGAAAACAAGCTTGTTCCATCCTCAATGTGACACCCCTTCAAATACTTAAACAGGGCTATCATATTGCTCCTTATAATGTATATTATAATATACATTATAGGAGTATATGCTATACATTATATAATATATATTATAGGAGTATAGGAGTATAAAATCTGATTGAGGGAGGTGATAGTACCACTCTATTCTGCTTTGGTCAGACCCCACCTGGAATACTGTATCCAGTTCTGGGCACTGCAATTCAAGGAGGATATTAAGAAGCTGGAATGTGTCCAGAAAAGGGCGACCAAAATGATGGGAAATGTGGAAACCATGCCCTATGAGGAGCAGCTTAGGGGACTGGGTAGGTTTAGCCTGGAGAAGAGAAGGTCAAGAGGTGACATGTTAGCCATGTTTAAATATTTGAAGGGATGTCATACAGAGGATGGAGCAAGCTTTAGGTGAACTTCCTGATGGTAAGAGCTGTTTAACGGTGGAACACGCTGCCTGGGAGAATGGTGGAGTCTCCTTCTTTGGGTTTTTTTAAAAGAGAGGCTGGATGTCCATCTTTCCAGAATGCTTTGATTGTGTATCCATGCATAGCAGGGGGTTGGACTGGATGGCCCTTGTGGTCTCTTCCAACTCTATGATTCTATTATTTATTTATTTATATATAGCCTTTCTCCCAGTATGGGACCCAAGGCGGTTCCTTCTACGCTTTGAGTACCAGGTGCCAGGGAGAAGTAGTGGGGAAGGGCTTTTGGCTTGAGTGTCAGGGAAAATAAATGTTGTGATTAGAAATCTATGCCCCCCTTTGGGTAATTTTGGCCACGAGGCAAAGTGTCAACTAGTCTGCTTGGGGGCCATAAATCTGTCTATTGATATTTTGGTTTCTGTTCTGTTTCCAAGGCATTTCATTTCTCCTCAAGAGGTTGGGTGACTTGAGAAAGAAAAATATATAAGCAGGGAGGGACTTTGGTACCAGTTGCTGAAGAACTCCATTTTCCCTTTGTTTAGTTCTCAAGAAGCTTTGGAGCATACAGAAGCAGGGATGAATGCTTTCTGTATTTTGTTTTGACTTGGTTATTCTTTACTTTTCTTTATAATAAAAGCTATGAAAAGAATCTTAAGCTTTTATTAGAATTCTTTCCCAGAGGTATGCAAGTTTTGCTCAAAGCCCACGTTTTCGCTGCAAATATTGAAACTAACCTCACTGCTTGGCTAAGCAGAGAGGGAACGGACTTTGCATTCTCTGCAACATTGAGGCCCTCTTGCTTATGGGCTTCCCATTGGGGCATCTGGTTGGCCACTGTGGGAAATGGCATGCTGGACTAACGAGGCCTTTGGCCTGATCTTGCAGTGTTCTTCAGGCACTTAACAGATAAGGCTGCTAGTTCAGGACCATCCCAGGCCCTGAGGCCTCCTGGCCCAAATCTGAGACCTATGGAGACCCCCTGGAAAGGTCATTAAGCATTATCTGTTAAGTATCAACCACAGTTGCTCACAGGTTGTCATTCACATTCACACAAACATACAGACACACAGAGAACTTATTTTCCCATTTGAAATTAAGACAGGCATTTTAGCTAAATGAGCTGTTCCCAGATCAAGATGAAGTGAGGAAATGTTCCTTCTCATTCACTTAGGGAAACAGGATAAGGAACATTTAATCTAGCTCATTTGCTTCTACACAGAAGATGAATGTGCAGCATAGTGGAGGTTGAGCCCTGGCACTACAACAGCTGGGAGGGAAGCTAACTAAATAAATAGAAAGAATACATAGACCCCCCCCACCCCAGATTCCTTTGCAGGTTGCAGGAACAAAACAATGAAGCCATGCAAAATTGCAGCAAACTGCTGCTCTACTAGCTGAGTTGGAAATTTGCACAAAGTCCTTTCCTTTTGACCAGAGCTGAGCCCCTTCCCCATACTGGAGAATTTGCACCCTCATCTACTACCTGGGGACCTGTGAAAACTGGAGACTCAGGGCCAGGCCCTGAAATCTGGCAACCTTATTCACAGATAACAAATGAGGTTCAATGATTGCCTGCAGCTCTCTGTTAAGCAAGGCTTTCTTTACGTTTGTTGTTCCATCCTGATGCGGACTATGGTCAGTTTGTGTAGGCACTACGCCAGGGTGGGCAACTACAACAGTAGGCAGTTTTTGCCCACAGGGTGGGCTGTACTAGCTGAGGACATTATCAGACTAGCATTTAAAAACACTGTAATTCTGTGAGTGGAGAAAGCAGAAAATAGTGGCATTATAACACTTTACTTTCGGACGTCACTGTAATCACACGAGAAAACCATCATGGAATTATCACATGTCCACCACTAGCACTTTAAGAATGGGAGTTTACTTCAGCGATTTAACATGGGTGAGATTTTGGCTGTTCTTGTGAGAAGATACGAGCACACTTAAAATTGATTTGGAAGTGAAAACCACCTGTTTTTTCTTTTTTTAAAGAGGTGTGTGGAGAAGCCTGGGAGACTGCCAAAAAAGCTTCAAAGGGGCTATAAATTTTCCCACTTCTGCCCTAAATGTATGTGCTAGCAAGCTGTTTTGCTCATATCCCCAAGATAGGGAAATGCACAGTTGTTGCACACTGGGCTTTTAGCATCTCTTTATGGTGTTTGACTTTTCATTATATGTGAGAGCAGAAGGGAGGGGAAAGGCAGGAGGAGCAGAGAGATTTCTCTGGTGTTTCTCATGCATCCTTAGGCTGTCAAGGCAGAAAAAGAAACTCATTTCACTCAGTTCCTGGATTTCTGAGAGCATAGTGCTGTATAAATAGTGGAGATTTGGGGGAGAAAAAGGAAGAGAAGTTTGCTTTTGCCTCAGCCTACTGGGAAGGGCAAGACTCCAGCCCCTCTCTTCCCTCCCTCCCTCCCTCCCTCCCTCCCCACTGTGTGTTAATTGAGTGCAAACAACTTTGGCACTTTGAACTCAGTTTGCAGCAGCTGAAGGGGTAAAGTGGGGGGGACAAGAGAGAAATTGGGACATTTTAAAGGCAGCTGAAAATGTAGGATGGCAGAGAGTTAATGGGGACTCTCCCTGGTAAACTGGGACATTTGAAGGGATGGATTCCTAATTGGAAAGGGCCACAAGGGTCATGTAGTGCAACCCGCTGCCATGAGAATATACCATGTTCCCTCTTAATTCTTTCCCCTAATTAGGAAACATTTATTCATGATTCAAGATCAGATTTGGGGGCCCTGTTTCTACAGCTGCTGCCACATTTCAGAAATAATGCAGTTTGATACCACTTTAATTTCCATGGCTCAATTCTATGGAATTCTGGGATTTTTAGTTTGGTGAGTTATTTAGCCTTCTCTGTCAGAGACCTCTGGTGCCACAACAAGCTACAAATCCCAGGATTCCACAGGGTGGAGCCATGATAGTTAAAGCAGTGTCAAACTGCATTATTTCTGCAGTGTGGCAGCAGCCTTGGTTTGCTAATCAGAGCAATTAGGCTGGGAGGCACAAAGCACAGGGCCTCATTCCATGTTGGCTTCATGATTGTTGGACTTTCCTCTGGTTGTGGTATATGTGGCTCCATATCTCCAGACCTTTAGGCAGGTTATGAATACTCCATTTGTTAAGAACTGACTGTTGCTATTGTGACTTTAATTGAATCTAATGATCAACATACTGGGCTGGATGTCATTATTGTTATAGATGCTGCTGTTTTGTGTTATTTTGTTGTTAACTTCATTGGAGCCATAGTGATGGTGCGCTACGGCAAGAAAACAGCCTTTTTCTTTTTTGCATGTTTGCTAAAGTGGAAGGTTGCTCTTCCACGCCTTGTATTTTGTCTAAAAAAAAAAAAAGTTCAGTAGGGGCAACCTGGGGAAAATAAAATTGCGAGTGATTCATTCATGCCCACCATTTTGATTCGCAGGCATGCCATGGGAACACCGAACGCAGTTTGCTTCTCATGCCTGCGATCTTGCAAATAGACCCTTAAGACAAATAAAAGCTGCTGCGAATTATCCCGCAGCAATCCACATTTCCCCCCTCTGTATAGATAAGCCCTCAGTGTGGTATAGTAGTTTGAGTGTTGGATTAGGACTCTAGAAGACCAGGGTTTGAATCCCTGTTCGGCCATGGAAACTCATGGGGTGATCTTGTGCAAGTCACACCCTCTCTGCCTGAGAGGAAGGCAAACCTCCTCTGAACAAATCTTGCCAAGAAAACCCCATGATAGTTTTGCTTTAGGGTTACAATAAGTTGGACATGACTTGAAGGCAAACAACAACAGCAATTTCACTGTTAGTTCATGGGTGATTTTAAAAATGTATTTTTATCCCTCCTTTCTCTGAGAACGGGGAGAACTGCAAGCACTGGTTATGTTTTGTTTTATACAATAAACATTGCTTTTAGAGTACTTGACTCTGAAAGGTGCCATAGAAATATAATTTCCAAAGGGGTTGCTGTGTTACTTGGTTGCATCACAAACAACAGAACCTTGTGAATTTTCGGGGACACTGGATGTTCCAGACACTGCCATAAAGCTACAGAAATGAAGGCGTTTTAGATCAATTGTAACAGTGGTGGAAGATTGGATCAGAGCCAGTAGCATACTCAGTATTCTTGCAGCCGCTTTCTCTGTTTTGCAGGCAGGTTACATGTCTGGGATGCTGGTGCCAGTGGGAGTTGGCATTGCTGGAGCCCTTTTCATCCTGGGAGCGCTCTACAGCATCAAGATTATGAACCGCCGACGCAGAAACGGATTCAAGAGACACAAGCGAAAGGTAGCAAGAATGCTGTCTCAGTTGTCAAAATGCCCAGCCTTTTCCCCCACCAAAAAACCCTTGGAACAATTTGGGCTTATAAAAAGCACTACTGTTTTGTTCAAATTAATAGGAAAGTGCTTGTATTGTTATTATGCTGAGATCTGTGTGCACTGTGTAGTCATGCTGAGAAGAAAATACATTGAAGTAATGCATCCCAGCCATTTAAAATCTCTTCTGCCTCCACCAAAGACCCTCACCCCACCTCCCACTCACACAGTCTTAGTTGTGAATCTGCAATATCATACCCTTCCAACATTTCACTGATGAAAACTGAGACATGTGTGGCCAAGCAACATCAAAGTGTCACCAGCATAGCTAATATTAATGAGAAAAAAAACACAAGCTAGGAGGGCCTGCAGCAGTTTGCTTTTGCCTGAGCTGACTGGGAAGTGCAAGATATCTCCCCTCCCCTCCCCTGCTAAGTTGATTGAATACAAAACCACTTTTGCACTTTGAAGTACAGTGGACCCACTGTATCTGTGGGCTCCAGATCCACAGATTTAAAATAAAATAAAAAATATTTAAAATACAGAGGTATGGTGATTTGCCACAATATAGTGCTTGATAGCCCTGGATAACACTCTTAAGATATAGAAGGCAACCTAGTACAATGTGGTATAATTCCTGATATTTACTGTTATAGCATAGTAGCATTTGGTAGCAAGTATAACAATAGATGACAAATATAATCATATAGAGCAAGTTAGCAATGTATATTGTTCACAAATACAATCTTACAAAGAAATTGTACCACCATTGTGATGAGAGAATGTTTGGATATGTCCTGACAATGTAAGATTCATTTCTGGAACACCAACAAGTGTTTTGTATAGTCAATTTGTCACATGCAGATTGTTTAGATTGCTGGGAAATGTAGTTTCCAGAGCCTCCTTTTGGCACTGAAACTAAGGATTCTATAAGGTCTGGTAAGGGAGGAGTTACCGCACTGGGTGACATCAACCCTAGTGACACCACTGGAAAGAGAGCAGGGAGGGGGCTAACCAGGCCTCACGTGGGAGGGAGTTCCACTAGCTAGGAGCAGCCACTGAGAAGGCTCTTTCTGTTGTCCTCATCAAACGTAACTTCATCAACCAGATGTAACTTCAAGCTCTGTCTGGAAGGCCATCAGCTGACCACCTCACTGCAAGCAGGAGTTCTCTAGAATGATGGTGAAAAAAAATCCTCATAGAATTCGAGGATACCTTTTGTCCCAATGAGATCCCGTGGCAATTTGCTATATTCAGAAGGAGGTGGGGGGACTCCAAAACATACACGGGAACAGCCTTTGTGGCTTTTCCTGAAGTTTTTTTTTCTTTTAATGTGGTGGAAATGCACGCTCCCTGTCATTAGTGCAACGGAATTGCATCGCTGCACATTCCCAGATAAGAGTGGAAGTGGAACCTGATTGGTTGGATGTGCACAGGGGGAAAGACAGACTTGCCGGCTACAAAGTGGCCGGAAATGCCATTTTGGACTTTTGTGGTTGTGACCGTGTGCTTTTTCACTGCGCTGAGGCAACCAAACAGCTTTTTAAATGGAAAGTCGCACTTGCATATCTTAGATTTACGGTAAATAATAATAATAATAATAATAATAATAATAATAATAATAGTAATAATGATGTGCAGTGGTGGCAACTTGTTGAGAGTAACAATGTTAGCATTTCACTCCCAGCCACCATGTTGATTCACAGGCATGGCTCCATGTGAACATCAAACATGGATAGCTTCGCATACCAGTGATTTTGCCAAAAAAAGTGGAGACAAATGAACGCTGCTGTGAATTTGCATAAATGCACAACAATCAGCATTATGTCATCTCATCTAGACAAGTCCTGTTAGTTGGGAGTAATTCCTATTGATTTCAACAGGTTTTGTGACGTCAATAGACATAGACCAGAATGCATTGTTAGCTGGGCTTCCTGTACCATGAGGAGGCACCAAGCAGTCATTCAGAGAATCAACTCATCAAATGTTTGGAAACCTCCTGCTTAATGGTATTTCAGGAGGCATTGCTGCATTGGTTCTGAGCAATGTTGTTCTGTTGTTGTGAGCAGTGGCTGCTGGTGACTTCAATGCCCCCCTTTTAACTTTCTGAGAACTGAGTTCTGTGTTAATGAGCGCATGAATTGATTTGTCATGTGCCCTTTAGTTGGCCTTGGCTAGCCTACTGGGTGGTAAGAGTCATCCAAAATTCACCCTCTTTTGGATCTGCCCCAGTCCTGCTCACCCTAATCTCATCCCAGTACACCACTTGCTGTTCTGGGAATCATCCAACACATTTTTACTATGGCTGATTTTCACTATGGGTGGAGAGGGAGAAAGGAAGGGAATGGGGGACCAAATGGCAATGTTTTTGTGGTGGTTTGGATTTTTGGATGGTTTTTAGCCTTTTTTTTTTTAAATGGGAGGTCTAGCAGTTTGGGGAGGGGTCAGTGGATGGCCCCCAGGGGACCACACACAGACCATGGCCTCATTTCTCCAAGGTCTGCCTCATATGACAAATTTCCCTGATCATAAGGGTTGCCCTCCCTACAGCTTTGTGGAATTCACCAGGGCTCTAAGGGCTTGTCTATACGAGGCAACAAAGTGTGGATTGATGTGCACTACTGCCAATTTGCAGCAGCTTTCAGTTGTCTCAACTATTTTTTGGCAAGATTGCAGGCATTCAAAGCGATCCGCATTTGTTGTTCAAACAGGCATGCCTGCAAATCAAGATGGCAGGTGCAAGTGTTTTTATTGTCTGCCAGTTGCCACTGCTGAACAGTATTTTTTAAAAAAGCATATCCGAGGTGCAGAAGTGTGATATTCCGCTTAAGTCCTGTAAATGTAAAAATGGGGTGGGGGAGGCTGTTTTGTTGCCTCAGTGCATGATCACTATGGCGAAAATCCAACATGGCGGTTTTGGGTGCTTGCCTTGTTATCAAGCTCCACCCCCTGTGCACAACCAACCAATCAGCTTTCCATTTCTGCTTTTATTGGGAATGCACACCAAAGCAAATTGGTTGTTTTAATGAGAGGGAATGCACATCCCCCGTGGAGCTTTTTAAAAAATATGGGAAAAGCCATGAAGGCTTTTCCTGCGAAGTTTTTAACGCCCCCCCCTCCTTCTGAATACGGCAGATTGATGCGGGATCTCATTAAGACAAATCATATTCTCCTTGAATTCTATGAGGAGTATTTTCACCATACAGACAACCCCTAAGAGAATTTGGACGAGAGACAAAAAGAGAGCCAAAGAACAGGGTGGTGGGGTGTGTGTGAGTGTTTATTTCTTCCTTGTAGCTGATGTTATTTTTTCTCTCCCCTTTTTGTCTTTTGTTCTCTCTCTCTCCCTCTCTCTCTCAACTCTCTCTTTTCCACTAGCAGAGGGAATTTAACAGCATGCAAGACCGAGTGATGCTTTTAGCCGACAGCTCTGAAGATGAATTTTGAATCAGACTGCAGTGCCGCGTGGTCCTCTCAAGTGACACTCTCTCTCTCCTTCTATTTTTTTTTTCCTGCAAAGGGAGGTGGGCCAGGAGAAGGCATTTCTGCTGCATCATAGCTGCCAACTACATATCCACACGGCAGTGGCAGCTTATACAACTTGTCCTCGAAAGAAACTGCACACAGACCCCCACACCAATAAGAGCATGCTGCAGTGCAAGTATAACACAAAACTGCCTTTAAAAAAAAGCCAATACTATGGCAGTACAACTTCATTGTCATGCACCACATGCCATTCAGAGAGGCAAAGTAGAAAATGGATACAGCAGCACAGAAGCTGTGTGAAGATAATAGTCCTTAAGGTATTAATTTCCATTCTGGCTGGCAGCAATCAAACTGTCATCATTCTTGTTATAGTAATTGGGGAAGAGGGTCTTCAGCTCAGATAAATTCTATTTCTTGCTGGGAAGCAGTTTCTTAAGAAAAACACACACACCCAACAACCCAATGGCATGACCTGAGCTGGAGTTCACGGTTTCTAAAATTAACAGCTCTGTTTAATTAATGAAGTGCCAACTCGAAGCAGCCCATCTCATCAGCAAGGTAGTAACTATATAGAATACGATCAACAGACACAATGGTACATATAGTACATTACGCTCAGGGCTGAACTAGACAGTGATGTGGGAAATGGGTGAAGCCTTTTTTTTTAAATTGCAAATTAGCTTTGGAAGAGACAGGATGGAGCCAGAAGAGTGGCTGGAAGGCTGGAGGAGTGCTTTATCCTTTGGCTACCTACCAGTTTTATGCTGGCCCTACATCTCTTTCAGAGGGTGGGTAGGTGGGAAGTGTGTGCATATTTTCTATGGAATAGATGGCGGGACATGCAAGGGTTAAGCATTTCCTTCCACTTGCTGGCTGCACCTCTTCTTTAACAACTGACAATTCCCCAAATCAGCTTTTCCATTTAAAGAAAAATAGCATTCATGCATTTTCCACCTACTGTCTAATTTGATCTTCTAAGCATGCTGGCTTATTGTGGACAGCAGATTTATCATACAAGATAAATAACTAATTGGCATAGACTAGGGCTGGAATCCTATGCACACTGATTGGGAGGAAGTCCCATTCAGCTCCATGAGATGCACATAGGACCTGATGCTGTAAAGGTCGCACACGCATGGGTGTACGTCATTTGGTTATTACTCAGCACTTGCAGCTGAAAATATCTGAACTGTCTTCATTGTTGTATTTCAAGGTGGCATGGAAGTCATCAGTGGGTGTTTGATCTGCAAGGGCTTGTTCACATGTTCAAGACATCTTATCTGGTCCAGCAAGTGATGGAAATGAATCAGCTCTCCGTCTAAGCCAGTGGTTCCCAAACTTATGATAGCTGGAGTGTGGTGCTAATTTTATCCCCTGGATTAAAACTGGAAGGACACCTTTCTTTTGTGCTCAGAAGAGATACACAGTATGTGTAGAGCTTGGAAATGTTACTTTTTTGGATTCCAACTCCCAGAATTCCCCAACCAGCATAACAATTGGCTACCCTCCACCCAGCTTGAAGGTGTAGGATGTAGCTTCACAGGCCTGTATTGGGAGTGTCTTGGGGCTGTGGGTTGGTTCCCCTTGGTCTATACCATGCAGTCCTCTAGCTCCATGTAATGGATGCCCTCCTACTCTGGAGTAGGAGACAGGATCCCTTGAGATAATCTGTAGCTGCCACCACTGATTTAAATCCCTATGACCAGTAACTCAGTGAGATGTTACTGGGGAAATTTAACTTGCACTTTTCCACCCTTGACTCTGCACACACACTCACACACACACCCAAGCAAAGGCACGTGAAAGAGTGTGGGAAGAAGATCTTTAAAAGAACTTTTATTCCAAGCAAGCAATCTACATTAGCAACAGGGTATTTATCACACGAAGACACCTTCCTTCAGGCACTCTTAGAAGTAATTTCAAGTTACAAAGAACAGCCTAGGTCATATAAAGCCGATGTTTTTATTAAAAAAAACAAAACATAATTCCCCTGATATGACTATCTAAACACATTATGGATCTCTGATATCCATGGGGCAAGCTGACAGTCTAGACCTTCTGTCTAAGCTTCTACCAAGCTCCCATAGATGTGGCAGGAACCTAGTTTTTTTTGTCTCTCTTTTTTCTTGCTCTCATGCCACATGGTCCCCTGAGGTTTTTATGTGTTTTTCTTAGAAGCATTTCAAAACTTTGGTGACTAGTCACTCTGATTGGGTCTGTGTCTCCTGTGATCTCTGATGCTTTTCCATGATGCTGCCCCCCAATGCAACTTTAGACTCAACACCTTGTTAACCCTATACTCCTAAGCTGTGTTGCCCCGATAATGGGGAGAACCCCCCATTATCACACCTCCCCCCCCACAAATCTCAGGCGGTCTGGGAACAGTTGGATGCTAGAACCACACTTGTACCACGGCAGTTCCCAGCATCCCTCACTAATAGTTATGTTGGCTGGGTCTCCTGCAATTTGCAGTCCAGCAACATCTGGAGGTCCTATGACACTCCTGGTTTCCAAAACTAGCTGGCAGAAGCGCTTCAGGATTTCTGAGGGGCTAAATTGGAGATAGTGGAGTTAAACTCTGGGACTTCTATATGCAAAATAGCTCTTCTCCCACTGAGGACATTATCAGACTAGCGTCTAAAAATGCTGTAATTCTGCGAATGAGGATAGCAGGAACATTGTGGCATTATAACACTTACTGTCACACATAGCTGTAATCATGCGAAAGAAACGCCACAGAATTATTGCATGACAACCACTAGTGCTTCAAGAATGGGTGTTTGCTTCCGCGATTCGGCATGGGTGAAATTTTGGCTGTTGTGAGAAGACACGAGTGTAGTTAAAACTTCAAAAATCCTCAATTAAGAAAGTAAATGAAACAAAAGCACTGAAACAAACCTAAAAACATGTAAACTAAAGGGGACGGTTCACAAAAAGAGTGTCCTGTCCTTCGTTTTCGCATTCTCACATGTACGTTTTCTCGCTGAGAACTTCCCATTCATGCTGTAATCTCACAATTACAATGGGATGTGGTTTCACATGTAGTCAATAGCACAAAAAGAGCGCTATTGACGGCTTGTCCCATGAATGAGAAAGAATGCGTTTTTCACGGCTGGAGCATGGGGTAATAATGGGAGGATGACAATGTCGTGTGATGGTGGGGCCCATTTGCTCTACCCTGATGTTGTAATCTTGCGATTTTTGCCGTGTCTGATAATGTCCTGAGTTGTGGGCCTTCTCCTGATCATGGGCAGGGGAAATCTGACAGGGACAGAGCAGAGCTTGGAAAAGTAAGTTCTAAGAGAAGAGTGATGTGATGAATGCCTTCAGCACAGAGCTTAAAATTCCAAGTGCCCTTCGGTCCTTTTAGCTACACGTGCATGGTTTGGGAATCATTGGCCAAAGACTTCACTGGTCTGTCACTTGACACTCACTTCATAGCACTGTAGGTGCACTTGTGTGTGTGGCTCCTCCATCACTTGGAAACTCATCTCATTTGGTCTGTTTGTGATGGAGGGAGGGATGGGTTTGTGACCCTTCTGGTGGGGATGTAGGGAAGCAGACTGGAGAAAGGGAGCCAGGGTGTGGACAGTTCTGCTTCAAGGCAAAGCACCCCATGGCAGTCAGAAAGTAACCTGGAGGTAAGTGGGTGGGTGGGTGGGTGGGTGAATTCTGTGGGCATCATAGCTGGCATTGGCTTGTGGCATGATGCAAGGACTGTGGATGAACAAGCATAATGCCAGCAAAAGTCACCCGCCCACCCAAGAGCAATACATAGCAGAGAACAAACAGGCTATTGAGGAGTGGATTCAAAGCAAAAGAACTGGGATCCTGTAAAGCTTTCAGGCTTTTAGTCCATAGTGAGAAAATCTCGCCTCTTCAGCAGTGCCTAAAAAGAAGGAAAAGGAAAGTGGACTACATTTTCTGAGAGCTGTTCCTTGGGGATACAGTGTCCTTTGCATTGCAGGTGACACAACTCAGGATACAGGCATCTCAACCAACTGAGAAACAGTCTGGTCGCATAGAATGGGGAACGGCCTGTTGTCAGGTCCATTGATGGCTGGACCAAAACATAGACCCAGAGGGTACTTTTGACAGCACAAGACTCCCAAGGTCAGAAAATTTACCCGTGTGGCCCACCAACATCACAGTGTGGCAAAAGCTAATGAGGAAGAAGAGGCAAGCTAGGAGAGGCTGCAGCAGTTTTTTTGCCTGAGCCTACTGGGAAGGAAAAGATCCCACCCACCCCTTTCCTTTCCTCTCCCTCTTGCTGAGTTAATAGAGTAGAAACTCCTTTTGCACTTTGAAATCAATGTGCAGCAACTGAAGTAAGCTGAGGACAAAGGAGGAAAGCAGGAGGTGGAGAGAGAAACTGGGACATTTTAAAAGCAGCTGAAAAAATGGGAGAGATGATTAATTGGAACTATCCCTGCCAAATTAGGACAGCTGGAGGGGTAAGCTGAAAAGTAAAGGATTGTGTTTAAGGCGGCTTCTATGTGTAAAAAAATATCCCCTGAGAAGGAAGCTAACTCAACAAGAAGGTTGAGCAAGAATTACGGAAAAGTAGAGTTGGGGGGGGGGGACCCTGAAGGTCATTTAGTACAGCCTCTGCCAATGTGGGAACTCCACTGTTAAATCGTCCCTGACTCTCCCTGTTGGAAGTGTTTTGACTGTGTGTTCCTGCATGGCAGGGGGTTCGACTGGATGGCCCTTGTGGTCTCTTCCCCCTGTATGATTCTATGATTCTCTTTTAACCGTCATGGTTCCATTGTGTGGAAATCCTGGGATTTGAAGTTTAGTGAGGGGCATTTGGAATTCTCAGCCAGAGGACTTTGGTGCCTCACCAAACTACAAATCCCAGGATTCCATAGGATTCAATCATGGCAGTTAAAAGCGGAATCTCCTCCCCTCCAACATTTCACACGCAACACGTATGGCCATTTGGCATCAGAGCATGGTTAAAATGGCAAAAATTATTAATGAGGAAGAATACATACATGAGGAGGAGGATAAAGCAGCTCGCTCTTGCCTGGGCCTACTGGAAAGGGCAAGATTCCTTCCCCCTCCTCTCTTCTCTTTGCTACTGAGTTAATTGAGATGCTGTCATGATGGAGTGCCCAAATCCATCATGGTTAGTGCATCTGCGAGATGCAAACTCTTTTTACACTTTGAACTCTGTCTGCAGGAATTGAAGTAAGCCAGGATGAGGGGGAAAGCAAAGAGAAGAAAGAAATTGGGACATTTTAAGAAAAGTGGAAAAAGTAGGATGAGAAAGGATTAATGGGATAGTCCCTGCCAAACTGGGACTGTTGGAGGGTATGGTGCCATAGTGCTTTATAGTTGTGTAGCATGAAAGGGCCCTGACAGAGTGCAGACAGGCTTCAGGATTGTCTTCACCTCCCAAAAGAGTTGGAACAAAACCGAGTCGATGGCACCCTTATAGAAATGGAGGGAACATCTGTATTCCAAATCTAATGCCCTCTAATCTGATCAGCAGGGCTTTTTGCTTCTTGACAAAATGGCACCTCCCACCCCACTTGGATGTACAGAAGATGTTTGGACTGGCGGTTGAATCCTAACACTGGCACAGCATGCCTGCATGCAGGCGAGAAAATATAACACCCACACAGCTCTGCTTTCTGCCGCCTGCTGCCTAAAGCAACTGTTTCACTCTGTTCTGATGTAGCGTTGACTCGCATCACCCTGCTATCTGAGTCTTCTAGCTGGAGGTGCCAGGGATAGAACTTGGCATCTTCCGCATGCAGAAGACCATTAGGAAGTGTTACTTTTGGACTTCAACCCCCAGAATCCCCATTCTGAGGGAATTCTGGGAATTGTAGTTTGTCTGTTGTTTTTTTAAAAGAAATCCGCCATTGGAATTCAGCATGGGACTTTGTAAGTGGACTTAAGTGGAATTTGGTAGGTGCCTAATGTTCATATTCCCCTAGGACCTGCCATGACGTTACTAACTATGGGCATCCATTGTGCAATGGTAGCCAGTGGAGTGAAGGATGCAAAGCATCCCAATTTGCAACCAGCACTGATGCAAATCCGGACACCAGCAAGGATATGTTGAAAGTGCCTGGTGCATATCAGAAGTATCTAATGAACACAGGAGCACTCTTGCCCAGATATGCATCTTTGTGATTCACTAATGGGGTTGTGTTGCATTTTGGCAATGTAGCTACGGCATTGTAAAGTCAGGAAACATAGACCGTGATTTAGAATCTCAGCAGACATTTTTATGTAAAGCAGGTGCTCAGCCAGGGAGTGATGGACCTCTCCTGGACTCTTCCACACATAGGAATTTGCTAGGCCCACTAGTATCTGAACTGGCCCCACACAACTGGAATGGGGCATCTCTGAATATTATTAGCCTGGGGCTAGAAAGCAAATGATTTAAAATGTTATAGCAAAGGTACATTCTAACCAATGTAGATTTTACACTTGAATTATGCATATAGTAAAAGAGATGTGTATTTTTAGCAGAGAAAGGATGGAGGCTGGACAAGGGAGACATGGCTCCATATCCCATTACTGATAATGGAATTTCTGTAGGGCCTTGGATAAGTCTTTATTATTATTTTTTGGTGTGTCCCCGTCAGTTCCTTGCCTTCTGAAATGGGAATATAGTAGTGACCTACCTCACAGGGTTGTTGTGAGGGCAAACAATAAAGCTTGTAAAGCACTTGGCCAATTAAAAAAAACGTGCAATTTAAGATATGCTCCTCTCCTCACAAAAAAGAAAAGAAAAGAAAGGGAGAAGATTTAAGCATCACTTGTTGAAACATTCTTTGGCTTGGAGTGTTATGTACAGCTGATGGATGTTGGGCCAGTGTGCCTGGCTATTACAGTATTTATTTAATGTATTTGCTGCCTTTCTTCCAGAGTGGGACCCAAAGCAGCTCATGAAAAGAACTGGTTAAAAATCTGACAATAACATTTACAGCATCTATATATATAAAATGCTTCAGTATGTTTCCTTTCCCAGTGTACTGATTGGCCACTTAGGAAACACACCCAACCAATCCCCATCCTCCTCTCACTCCTTCAACCAACCACCACCCACATGCAAATTCCCTCTCCACTTCACAATCCACTCCTGCCACTCAATCTGTATCTACACCCCCAGCCTCACAAGGGCCCCTCCCTCCTCTCCCTCACTCAGCTACTCTCCACCCACATGTAAAACTATGCAATATTTTTTCCTAAAATAATATGTAGCTGAACCGTGCAAGCTCCATGCCACAACCACCGCTTGAAATCCCAGCAGAGCACATAATGACGTATGTTACACGGGGTAAAGCTATACTAGTAAAGTAAAAATAATCACATTAAAAACATAAGTACAAACAGTAGAAAATCACTCCAAAGCATGCAAAACTTTTAAAAAATAAAGCACAACCTTCCCACCCCACAAATAAGAAGGTTCTTTGCAAGTCTCATTCAAAGCCTGCTTGAACTAAAAAGGCCTTTGCTTGTGGGTGAAAGGAGAGCAGGGAGAAAGCCAGCCTAATCTCCCAAGGAAAAGGGTTTCATAGGCTGGAAGGAGCCACTGAGAAGGCGTTCTCCCATCTCCTCAGCAGACAGGCTTGTGATGGTGAAGGTACTGAGAGAAAGCCCTGCCCCGAGGATCTGAAGACTCCGGCAGGCTTGTACAGGTTGAGTCTCCCTTATCCGGAATTCCGAAATCTGAAATAGTCCAAAATCCAAAATTGTCCATATGGGTGGCTGAGACAGTGACACCTCTGCTTTCTGATGTACACAACTGTTGTTTCATGCACAAAATTATTTTAAAAAATTATTTTTTAATTACATTCAGGCTATGTGTATAAGGTGTATATGAAACATAAATGAATTTTGTGTTTAGACTTGGGTCTCATCTCCAAGATATCTCATTATGTGTATGTAAGGATCCCAAAAACAGAAATATTCCAAAATCCAAAATACTTCTGATCTCAAGCATTTCGGATAAGGGAGACTCAACCTGTATGATTAAATGGAGGAATATCCTCTGGCAATCTCATTATGTATATGCCAGTATTCCAAAATCCAAAGTACCTCTGATCTCAAGCATTTTGGATAAGGGGGACTCGCCCAGTATAGGGACCTAAGCTGATGAGCTCTGGTGAATTGGTAACAAGAGCACAGGAGAGCAACGATGAAGCCTCACTTGGAGAGCAAGAGTGGTGAACTTTTTTGCATTCAAAGGCCAAATGAATTTCAAATTTCGACTTCAGATGGCGTCTCTCTTCTCAGTGATTGTCTTAAAGCAGTAATGGACTGGATGAGGAAGAACAAATTGAGACTGAATCCAGACAAAATGGAGGTACTAACAGTTACAGGCCCGAAACCAGGTCTGGAAATACAACTTCCAATCCTGGATGGAACTACACTCTCCTCCAAGGACTGTGTTCGCAGTCTGGGGGTGCTCCTGGACCCGTCGCTCCAGATGTCTAATCAGGTAAATGTGACGGTCAGGAGTGCCTGTTATCAACTTTGGCTGATACGCCAGCTGTGCCCTGGAAACCAGGGACCTCGAAACTGTGGTACATGCACTGGTAACCTCCCGTCTGAATTTCGGTAAAGCGCTCTACATGGGGCTACCCTCGTGCTTGACTCGGAAACTTCAACTTGTTCAGAACATGGCAGCCAGGTTGATTTCTGGTGTTTCCAGAAGAGAGCATATAACACCTGTGCTAAAAGCTCTCCGCTGGCTGCCTCTAAGTTTCCGGGCACAGTACAAGGTGTTGGTTATGACCTTTAAAGCCCTACATGGCTTGGGTCCAACTTACCTCCGGGACCGCCTCCTTCTGTATGACCCTCCCCGTGCACTTTGGTCCTCTGGGAGGAATCTGTTACAACCTATGAAAACACGGCTGTCGGTGACCTCTCAGAGGGCCTTCTCTGCTGCTGCTCCCAGATTACGGAATGGCCTGCCTGACGAGATCCGTCTTATTACCACCTTAGAAAGCTTTAAAAAAGCTGTCAAGATGGATCTTTTCTGGCAGGCCTTTCCTGAATAACTATCCTGGCCCAAGACTCGGTTGTCCTTTCCCTCTGAGCTGCAACTGGATTTTTTAAATTATTGTATGTTTTAATTTGTTTTCCTAATTTAATATATTTTTAATTATTGTATGTTTTTAATCCTTTATAATTTAATATTATTTTAAGGGGTGGGTGGGTTAGGGTATTGTAATTATGGAGTTTTTATACTGTAAGCCGCCCCGATTGCATTGCAGAGGGGCGGGATAGAAATAAAATTTTATTATATGATGATGATGATGATGATGAATGGGGGGGCTTCCAGTGTCAGGTAGGCCACTGGCAAGAAGGCAAAACCAAAAATAATAGCATAGTTTAGCTTAGAATACTTAGTTGTGCAATGACTAAGGCTCAAGGAGAAGCATTTCAACTTTTTCGGATAGAAAACATGCTGACGCTGACGGTTGGAAACCACCAACAAGTCATATCATGAAGAAGGGGACATGGCCATCTCGGAGAACTGCAGAAGATGAAATGCCCAGATGTAGGATGGGTGATACCTGGCTTGATGGCAGCTCATACGAAAGGGATCTAGGAGTCTTAGTGGACCATAAGCTGAACATCAGTCAGCAGTGTGATGCGGCAGCTAAAAAAGCCAATGCGATTCTAGGCTGCCTCAATAGGAGTTTAGTGTCTAGATCAAGGGAAGTAAAAGTGCCATTCTATTCTGGTTTGGTCAGACCTCCCCTGGAATACTGTGTCCAGTTCTGGGCACCACCATTCAGGAAAGATATTGACAAGCTGAAACGTGTCCAGAAGAGGGTGACCAAAATGGTGGGAGGTCTGGAAGCCATGCCCTATGAGGAGCAGCCTAGGGAACTGGGTATGTTTAGCCTAGAGAAGAGAAGGTGAAGAGGTGACATGATAGCCATGTTTAAATATTTGAAGAGATGTCATACTGAAGATGGAGCAGGTTTGTTTTCTGCTGCTCCAGAGACTAGGACTTGGAACGATGGACTCAAATGACAGGAAAAGAGATTCCACCTAAATATTAGGAAGAACCTCTTGACA
This sequence comes from Gambelia wislizenii, assembly GCA_030847615.1. Lineage (NCBI taxonomy): Eukaryota > Metazoa > Chordata > Lepidosauria > Squamata > Crotaphytidae > Gambelia > Gambelia wislizenii. The sequence goes on along the minus strand of JAUMIR010000001.1, from coordinate 491,710,636 downwards.
GTGTGCTGCCTGCGAGTGTGGTGGCGTCTCCTTCTTTCTCTGTTTTTAAACAGAGGCTGGATGGCCATCTGTTGGGGGTGCTTTGATTGTGTATTCCTGCATGACAGGGGGTTGGACTAGATGGCCCTTGTGGTCTCTTCCAACTCTATGATTCTATGAAAATTGGTTTGGGACCCCAGGAAGGGTAGACTCCATTCCAGGTCTTGACATTCCCCATCTGTGGCTAGAATTACTTCCTCACCCAGGTGATATCTCCATTGCTCTGGGTTTGCCCAGGTAACTTTCAATAGGATATAAACCACTCTCCCTCCCAGCCTGGTGCCTTCCCCCCAGATCTGTTGGACTGCAACTCCCAATATCCCCAAGCCAGGGTAAAGAGGGCACAAAGACTCATTTCGGTCGCTCCTGTTACATTTCTCTGCTTCTGATCTGTAGATGCTCATACAGTTTCTGTTAGTGAAGAAACAGATGCCTGGACGTTTCTTTTGAAAGGAAAAAAAGTGGTGGGTTACTCCCCAGAGATTTCTATGAATTTCTTTGTCCCTCTGGATGATGGACAGATCTGGAGCTGTTGCCACTCAGGTTCAGCTGGTGCTTCTATAATAAAACAGCAAGATTCCCCCAGGGTTAAATTCTTTGGCAGACGAGAGTTGTTGTTTTCTGCAGGATGTTCCCAGAGAAGGAAAACAGAGAAAAACAGCAGGAAATAGTATTTGTCTTATCTTGTCTTTAATTTAGGGATGGGAATCATGCAAGCTTCCAGATATTGTTTGACTGCAACTCCCAGCAATCATCACTGTTGGCTATGCTGTCTAGGGCTGCTAGGAACGCTCAGTCCAACAATATGAAGAGAAATTGACATTTAGAGGCTGTATGATTCCTGCTTTGATTCCTGTTTTGAAACACAGTGGCAAATTTTGAGGTGCAAGCCCTCATTAAGGCATTCCCTGTGTGGAAAACAAAGTAGTTTTCATCTCCATCTGGGGCCAGTCTTTTGTAAAGCTAATGCTCTTTGATTGCCCATTTGAGACCAAGCCACTCCAAAATACTTTGAATCAGACCTTTGCATAAGAAGAGACAAAAATATATATTCAAATTGGGGAAATCACTTGCCCTTCTTGGAAGGTAATGGCCCAGATCCATTATTGTTTCAGTGCAGTGTAAATATCTAGTGGTAGAGTTACATTATGCAACTCCTATATAGGCCCCTCCGTATCTATGGAATCAATATAGAATCATAGAATTGCAGAGTTGGAAGAGACCATGAGGGCCATCCAGTCCAACCCCCTGCCATGCAGGAAATCACGATCAAAGCATCCCCGACAGATGGCCATCCAGCCTCTGTTTAAAGACCTCCAAGGAACGAGACCCCACCACGCTCCGAGGGAGTGCATTCCACTGCCGAACAGCTCTTACTGTCAAAATGTTCCTCCTAATGTTGAGGTGGAATCTCTGTTCCTGGAGCTTGCACCCATTGCTCTGTGTTCCAATCTTTGGAGCAGCCGAAAACAAGCTTGCTCCATCCTCAACATGACACCCCTTCAAATACTTAAACAGGGCTATCAAATCGCCTCTTAACCGTCTTTTTTCCAGGCTAAACACACCTAGCTCCCTAAGTCTCTCCACATAAGGCATCATTTCCAGACCTTTCACCATTTTAGTCACCCTTCTCTGGACACGCTCCAATTTGTCAATATCCTTTTTGAATTGTGGTGCCCAGAACTGGACACAGTATTCTAGGTGGGGTCTGACCAAGGCAGAATAGAGTGGCACTATTACTTCCCTTGATCTGGACACTATACTTCTATTTATGCAGCCCAAAATCGCATTGGCCTTTTTAGCTGCCGCATCACACTGTTGACTCCTGTTCAGCTTGTGGTCTACTAGGACTCCTAGATCCCTTTTGCACGTAGTCTCATTCAGCCAGGTCTATAGTTTCAGTTATCCATGGCTGAGAAAATAGGGACACATACCATAGAGTCATGCTGGAAAATACTTAGGAGATTTTCACACGGGGCCAAAATTCCCTGTTACTGCCCTGCCACCTCCTCTCCTGTTCCTGCCACGGAATAACGTAAATCTTTCACACCCTTACCTTAATTCCGCTGCAGGAACGGGCTCCCCCTCCCCTTGCTGGCCGGCCATAAATGCAGGCCTTGTAAGGCTGCTTTTATGACCGGCCGTCTGAAATGTTATATTATCGCGTGATAATGGCTGGATGGTAAATTTAAAAAATAAAAAATAAAATTCCCCCAAGCATAAAATAAGTTCACCAAGCACAAAAACACACTTTAAATCACACAATCAAAACAGGGGGGTAAAATAAAGGGTGCCACTTACCTGGATGTCTAGATCGTACCAGGAAGTGCTCGGTACGGACCTCCCCTCCGCGGCTGTCATTTCAGAACAGGAAAGGGCTCCTGTTTGCACACCTGTGATTGTGTGATAGCGATGGAATAGGAGGTCTATTCACGATGAAAAATCGTGATTACATTGTTCCGGAACAGTCATAGGAGCAGGATGGATACAGGACAGAATGGGGTCAATGTCGTCCGAAAGGGAAAACCTTTCCTGACCCTGTTCCTGGTTCCTGCCACGGGATATATAGCCCGTGTGAAAATCTCCCTAGTCAGGTGTCCTCATTACAAATTGCTAGGTCCTCCAATGCAACTCTATGGCACGTTTGTACTGGAAGTCCTTAATTTTAATAGGGTTTGCAATTATCCGCAGTTTCACTTATAAATGGTAAATTCAGGAACAAATCTTCTGCAGGGCAGGGGCGGGGGGAGAGAACGACCTGTACTAAATAACAATGTAGCACAAAGTATGTGGATCTATGGCCAATGAGTATGGCTGATTACCTGTTGTGTGATTGCAAAGGCCATGTATAGAAGCAACATGCATTACTCATGAATACCCGGCTTGTGGGGACGATTAGCTAACACACATTGTAAACCACTTAGAGAGTGGCTATAGAGTAGTGTAGATGTGTAAGTGCTATTGCTAAACAATTTGTAAGCCACTCTGAGAGCCTTTGTGGCTGAAGAGTGGTCTATAAATCTCTCTCTGGCTTTTCTTCGCAAACGAAGATTCAGGAAGGACTCTTCCCGCGCTTTCTGCAAGCGTGCTGATGACTAAAAAGGCCAATCCGAGATGAACAAGTCCGGTTGCAGAAAGCACAGCAGAAGGTCTCCTTGGGCAATGATTCCGGGTTGTGATTCTTTCTGCGTTGTCGTTTCTCTTCAAGACTTGTTCGTCGTGAGTTCTCAAATAAGGCTGCAGCATTGTGGATAGTGCGTCTCCATGCCTCCTGATGTGAGGCCAGGGCAGACCACTGTTGGTGATCAATTTGGCCAAACCTGAGATGTTGTTTCAGGGAGTCTTTGTATCGCTTTTTTGGAGCGCCCCTCTTATGCTGACCCATGGCGAGTTCACCGTAGAGTAGTATTTTTGGGAGGTCTATAAATACTCAAATAAATAACAGCACACTAGCCACAGGAACTAGAAAGCCACAAGAGTCTACCAAAGGCAGAACACTTGTTTTTTTTCAGCTACCCTTCACTCCATGCAGTTAAAAAAAAAAACCCTCTGCCACCATGTGGTAAACTGGCCCTCTCTTCAAGCGGGAAGAGAAGGCTTCAAGCTTATTTGTACAATCTGAAAACACACTCTCAAGTGTTCCTCTAGTCTAGAAATCCCTTTCTAAGGTAACTCCGCCACCACTCGCTGAGTTAACCCTTTTCCTTTTGTCTAGCACAGCGAGAAGCCAGACAGGTTGTGTTACAATATCAACAAGGACCTTTTCTCTATCCCTGAGAAGTTCAGATAGCTGACCAAGAAAAAGGCACGTGACCATGGAGGTTAGGAAATAACAGAAAAAGCTTTATTTTAGTTCCACAGGCTTAAGGCTACTTGGAGGACAACACGCCCCCAGGATTTAGCTTGAGTTTATAAGAAGAGATACATTCAGTCCAGAGTAGTAAAATGAAATCATAAAAGCTAACACAACTAGCTAGACGGTCCCTAAGCTAAGAATTTATGATATCCATCATCATCAGTCCCAATGGGATGGTTGGGCCAGGCTCACCCTAGCCGGCCTCCCCTTTAGTCTCTGGAGATGGAATTCAGAGTCCTTTTGGATAGAAGCCTCCTCCTGAGGCTTCAGATATCATTTTGGGGCTTTTTGATGTTATCAAGTCCGTGAGAGCAAGATTGGCTTCCCCCAACCTCTGTTATCGCAGTTTAGCATCTTGCCATCTGCTCTCCCCATGTGCTCTCAACATGTGGCCGACATCTCTCCCAGCCATGTGTCTCCTGAGAACAAAGGCAGGTCAGAACTTAAAAGTCCTTTGGTCAGATTTCTGATTGGTTCTGCATTGCCAAGCCTGATTGGCTCTCCAGTCAGGTGATGTGATGTCATGTTTAGGAAATGAGGTTCCCACCCCCCTTACTCATACCTGATGGTTTGGAATCCAGGAAATGGAATTTTCCACTGCTGTGAACTATAGTTGGAGATGAAGTCTCCATGATGGCTGGGCAGGCCATCATGACAAATGCATTCACACATTACTCTGTATGCTTTAATGCATTAGTGCAGTGATCCCTTATGCACACATGCAACTCCACCAGTGCCACCATTAGCTGGATGTGACCATTGCATATTGTCCAAACAAATCACTCTTTATGCATAGCATGACTTACACCTGCATGTGTCACTAATAGGATGCCATCCAATGTGTGTAGCAGATAAGATAATGGATGGCATAACTTTCTCTTCTAATCAAAAAATCCCAATACTCTGACCTTGCAAGCCTCAGCTCTACACACACACACTGCTGGATTATTATTATTTGGAGGACCATTGCCTCCCAAAAATAGTACTCTACGGTGAACTCGCCACAGGTCAGAGTAAGAGGGGCGCTCCAAAAAAGTGATACAAGGACTCCCTGAAACAACATCTCAGGCTCGGCCAAATTGATCACCAACAATGGTCCGCCCTGGCCTCATATTGGGAGGCATGGAGACACACTATCCACAATGCTGCAGCCTTATTTGAGAACTCATGCCGAACAAGTCTTGAAGAGAAACGACAACGCAGAAAGAATCACAACCCAAAAAATCACCCAAGGAGACCCTCTGCTGTGCTTTCTGCAACCGGACATGTTTATCTCAGATTGGCCTTTTTAGTCATCAGCGCGCTTGCAGAAAGCGTGGAATGAGTCCTTCCTGAATCTTCGTTTGCGAAGAAAAGCCAGAGAGGTAGGACAGCCGTCTCTAATACTCATAAATCTCTCTCAAACCAACAAACTGCTTTGCCAACCACCATCCACAACAAACCCACACTGGAGATAATTCCCCTCTCCTTTTTATAGGCAGTTAAACAATGCCTGTTACATCAGGCATCTCAGATGTGCATACTCTCAAGTGCTAATTCACACACACACCTGCCACGGGAGCTTAACTACTTTGATTACTAAGCTTACAGCTCCATCTTGTGGTCACATCCATGTCATTTCCTGACAGAAACAACATCTCAGGCTCGGCCAAATTGATCACCAACAATGGTCCGCCCGGCCTCACATCAGGAGGCATGGAGACGCACTATCCACAATGCTGCAGCCTTATTTGAGAGCTCATGCCGAACAAGTCTTGAAGAGAAACGACAATGCAGAAAGAATCACAACCCGGAAAGATCACCCAAGGAGACCCTCTGCTGTGCTTTCTGCAACCGGACTTGTTTATCTCGGATTGGCCTTTTCAGTCATCAGCACGCTTGCAGAAAGCGCAGGATGAGTCCTTCCTGAATCTTTCTTTGCAAAGAAAAGCCAGAGAGAGAGAGAGAGAGATATTATTATTATTATTTTGAGAAAGGGAAACAAATATAGAAATCTGAGCACACTCAGAATGAATGAAGTTTTCAAATATACAGCAAGTAGGCAGCCCTAATGGCTGAACAAAATATGACATGAAATACAGTTGGCCCTCCATAGCCACGGATTCTGCATCCACAGATTCCACCATCCATGGCTTGAAAATATTCCAAAAATAAAAATTCCAAAATGATTTTGCCATTTTGTATAAAGGGACACCATTTTATTACCTCATTGTATATAATAGGACTTGAGCATCCATGGATTTTGGTATCCATGGGAGGTCCTGGAACCAAACCCCAGTGGATACCAAGAGCCCACTCAGTGTCTAAGATGCCCATTAAACAAAATGGAAATAGCGGCTGCTGGTGGGTTGGGAGGGAGGAACTGATATTTCATAGAATCATAGAATTGTAGAGTTGGAAGACACCACGAGGGCCATTCAGTCCAACCCCCTGCCATGCAGGAAATCATGATCAAAGCATCCCTGACAGATGGCCATCCAGCCTCTGTTTAAAGACCTCCAAGGAAGGAGACCCCACCACCCTCTGAGGGAGTGTGTTCCACTGCCGAACAGCTCTTACTGTCAAAAAGTTCCTCCTAATGTTGAGGTGGAATCTCTGTTCCTGGAGCTTGCACCCATTGCTCCGTGTTCCAGTCTCCGGAGCAGCAGAAAACAAGCCTGCTCCATCCTCAGCGTGACATCCCTTCAAATACTTAAACAGGGCTATCATATCGCCTCTTAACCGTCTTTTTTCCAGGCTAAACATACCCAGCTCCCTAAGTCTCTCCTCATAAGGCATGGTTTCCAGACCTTTCACCATTTTAGTTGCCCTTCTCTGGACACAGTCCAATTTGTCAATATCCTTTCTGAATTGTGGTGCCCAGAACTGGACACAGTATTCTAAGTGAGGTCTGACCAAGGCAGAATAGAGTGGCACTATTACTTCCCTTGATCTAGACACTATACTTCTATTGATACAGCCCAAAATCGCATTGGCCTTTTTAGCTGCCGCATCACACTGTTGACTCATGTTCAACTTGTGGTCTACTAGGACTCCTAGATCCCTTTCGCACGTAGTCTCATTCAGCCAGGTCTCTCCCATCCTATATTTATGCATTTCATTTTTCCGCCCTAACTGGAGTACTTTACATTTCTCCGTATTGAATTTCATTTTGTTAGCTTTGGCCCAGCTCTCCAGTCTATCCAGGTCATTCTAAATTTTGATCCTGTCCTCTAGGGTATTAGCTACTCCTCCTAATTTGGTCTCATCTGCAAATTTGATAAGTATGCCCCTAATTCCCTCATCCAAGTCATTGATAAAGATGTTGAATAGCACTGGGCCCAGGACAGAACCCTGTGGCACCCCACTGGTCACATCTTTCCAAGACGAAAAGGAGCCACTGCTGAGCACCCTTTGGGTTCGGCCGGTCAACCAATTACAAATCCATTGAACAGTTAACTTGTCTAGCCCACATTTTACAAGCTTGTTTGCAAGAATGTCATGGGGAACCTTGTCAAAGGCCTTACTGAAATCAAGGTATGCGATGTCCACAGCATTCCCTTCATCTACCAAGCTGGTAACTTTATCAAAAAAAAAAAGAGATTCTAGAGCAGATCATTAAACAGAGAGTCTGTGAACATTTAGAAGTCAATGCCATAATCACAAAAAGTCAACATGGGTTTCAGAGAAACAAGTCATGCCCTGACATATAATGCTATTCTTCCTCCTTTCCTGTTTGGCCTGTTTCTCCTATAAAGGTTATACCCCTCTATTCCTACATTCCAATCATGAGACTTGTCCCACCAGGTTTCAGTAATGCCTATTATATCATATTTGTTTTGTAGTGCTAGGAGTTCAAGTTCATCTTGCTTATTTCCCATGCTCTGTGCATTAGTGTAGAGACATCTAAGACCATGTGTTCCCTTTACTTGCTCCCTGTGCAAGTTTTTTTGCCTCCCACTGTTGGGTCCTTGCGCTGTTTGCCTTGTTCCCTCTATGACAGTTTGACTATTTTCTCCAGCCCCTTTGCCTTCCAGAATACTGTCTCCCTCCCCCATTTGACTCCGTTTAAAGCCCTCCTGATCAAATTCTTGAGAGATTTGTTAGGAAAGTTTAACCCTCTGCTGGGCTCCTGACCAAAACCACCCATCCAAAGCTGCTACCTGATTGGAAGGAAGACTCTGGCCTGATCCACACTACACAAATGATCCAGTTTGAAAGTGGATTATTTGCCAGGGCTCCTTCTTATTGTATTCAGGGATTTGTAGTTTTACAAGGTCTTTAGCCTTCTCTGCCAAAGAGTGCTGGTGTCTCATTAAGCTACAAATCCCAGGATTCCATAGGAAGGAGCCAAGGCAAATAATTCAGTTTCAAACTGGATTATTTGTGTAGTGTGGATGCACCCTCCTATTAGCACCAATATGTAAATAGAATTGGAGAAACAATTCTTGTCATGTGATTACAATCAAGGAAAGTGCCAAACATTACACCTGCTAGGATTCCAATAATTATTGCACCCTCTGGCTGCTATTTGCATTTACAAAAATGTGTATGTTGGATGAAAAGAGATCTAATTTTGTTCCTCCTATTTACTACCTCTTTGAACCTGTTGAGAAATGTCTGCAACTACCACACATGGCTGTTTGGTTTGGTAATCCGGAGAGGAGAGAGCAAAACCTCAGAAACAGGGTCAGGCAGTGAGGGAGTGCATAATACCATGACAAGGAGGATGTGAACTCTTCCAAACCAAGAATCAATTGCAATCATAGCCCTCCTTTCTTCCAAGGATCTAGGGAAAGGGTCACCTTTCCGCAGCTGAAATTGTACTCCTAACAACAATGCTGCCAGGTAGTCTCAGAGCCAGGTTATCTAAAGGACTGTAGTCTTCTTTTGGGGAGCTGGCATGGTGTAGTGGTTTAAGCATTTGACTAGGACTCTGGAGACCAGGGTTTGAATCCCCACTTGGCCATGGACAAGTCACACTCTCTCAGCCTCAAAGAAAACCAAGGGCAACCCCCCTGTGAACAAATCTTGCCAAGGAAACACCATGACAGGTTCACCTTAGGGTTGTCACAAGTCAGAAACAACTTGAAGGCACACAGTAACAATTCTTCCTATGGCCTAAATACCCTACAGCACCAGGCCAGATCCTATCTGATATTGAAAGCTAAGCAGGGTCAGACTTGGTAAATACTTGGATAGGAGGCTGCCCTTGGCTGTATTCAGAAGAAAGCAATGGCAAACCACATCAGAGTATTCCTGGCCTAAGAAATCCCAATGAAATTTGTGGGTTTACCAGAAGTCAACAGGTGACTTGAGGGCACATTCTCTCCACCCATTCTCTCTTTACAAACCTACCTGTGTTTCGACGTCTTCTGGGCAGGTCTTGCTCTCTGTCCTACCACCTTCACAGGTATGTCTGGCAGAAACATAGGGGAGGGCCTTCTTGGTGGTTGCTCCCAGGCTCTGGAACTCCCTTCTCAGAGAACCTACGCTGGCCACCTCCTTGATATCTTTCGGCAAGCAGTTGAAGACCTTTTTGTTTTGGTAGGCCTATGAGGACTGATCGCCTGTAGGGAATGGGCCTCTCATAATGTACCGGATTTTCTGTTTGCTGCTTTCTTGTAAGGATTTATATTTTTTTGTAACACGTTTTAATTCTTTGATAGTTTAATTACAATTTTCACTTTTGTATGCTGTGAATGTTTATCCATATTCATTATAATTGTTGTTTTGAGTGCCAAACTGAAAAAGGAAGAAGTAATAATAGTAAAAGTAACAGTAACAGTAGGTGTTATTGTTATGCTGTGACTGATCCAATGTTGTGCAATGAATATTCTGGCTGCCTGGGAATTAGAATCATAGAATCATAGAATTGCAGAGTTGGAAGAGACCATGAGGGCCATCCAGTCCAACCCCCTGCCACGCAGGAAATCTTGATCAAAGCATCCCTGACAGATGGCCATCCAGACTCTGTTTAAAGACCTCCAAGGAAGGAGACCCCACCACGCTCCGAGGGAGTGTGTTCCACTGCCAAACAGCTCTTACTGTCAAAAAATTCCTCCTAATGTTGAGGTGGAATCTCTGTTCCTGGAGCTTGCATCCATTGCTTCGTGTTCCAATCTCTGGAGCAGCAGAAAACAAGCTTGCTCCATCCTCAGCATGACACCCCTTCAAATACTTAAACAGGGCTATCATATCGCCTCTTAACTGTCTTTTTTCCAGGCTAAACATACCCAGTTCCCTAAGTCTCTCCTCATAAGGCATGGTTTCCAGACCTTTCACCATTTTAGTCGCCCTCCTCTGGACACGCTCCAATTTGTCAATATCCTTTTTGAATTGTGGTGCCCAGAACTGGACACAGTATTCTAGGTGAGGTCTGACCAAGGCAGAATAGAGTGGCACTATTACTTCCCTTGATCTAGACACTATACTTCTATTGATACAGCCCAAAATTGCATTGGCTTTTTTAGCTGCTGCATCACACTGTTGACTCATGTTCAACTTGTGGTCTACTAGGACTCCTAGATCCCTTTTGCACGTAGTCTCATTCAGCCAGGTCTCCCCCATCCTGTATCTATGCATTTCATTTTTTCGCCCTAAGTGCAGTACCTTACATTTCTCCATATTGAATTTCATTTTGTTAGCTTTGGCCCAGCTCTCCAGTTTATCCAGGTTATCTTGAATTTTGATCCTGTCCTCTAGGGTATTAGCTACTCCTCCTAATTTGGTCTCATCTGCAAATTTGATAAATATGCCCCTAATTCCCTCATCCAAGTCATTGATAAAGATGTTGAATAGCACTGGGCCCAGGACAGAACCCTGTGGCACCCCACTGGTCACATCTTTCCAAGATGAAGAGGAGCCACTGCTGAGCACCCTTTGGGTTCGGCCGGTCAATCAATTACAAATCCATTGAACAGTTAACTTGTCTAGCCCAAATTTTACAAGCTTGTTAAATTACAACCTGGGTATCCTACAGACTGTGCTATATTAGCATGAGCCAGCTTGGTGGTGGGGTCTGAGTGTTGGACCGAGACTCCGGGAAACCAAGAGCTCCTCTACACAGGCCAGAATACACTGGTTCCCTGCCAGTGTATCCTGGCTGCGGACTGGCCTGCTCCTTCCCCATTACCTGAATGAAAAGGGATGGAGACCAGATTGCCATGCCAGCCTGTCTCTGCAGCCGCTGCCACCACCACCTTCTGTGTCACTCTTTCTGAAGCCAGCCTGCAGCACAGTGATCAAGGCCCCCAGCATGCGACCAGCCTTGGCACTCCTGCTGTGGGACTCCTTCCTAACTTCAGAGATAGCAATATGGATAGCAGCTGCAGCGACAGGCTGGCATACCGATATGGGCTCCAGTGGTCATGCGGGGCCTGATCTGTTTTTTCTCATCTCAGATGGTTTTCCCTGGGTAATTTGCTAAAATGTTTTAGTGGACTTTACCCTGTCTTCCCCCCATCTTTGCCCTGTCTTTGCCCCAGGGGTCATGAGGACTGCCCTGTATCGTTTGAGCTGCAGGGCTCTGAGATGGGGCAAGATGGGATAAATAGCCTGTCTAGACAGCACCCAGGGTTCAAATCCCCACTTGGCCATGGAAACCCACTGGCTAACCTTGGGCAAGTCACACTTTCTCAGCTTCAGAGGAAGGCAATGGCAAATCTCCTCCGAAGAAATCTGCCCAAGAAAAACCTTGTGCGATGTAGGGAATCTAAAGCTGACAAAGCCCTTGTAAGTCAAAGTTTGCTTTAAGGCACATAACACAAACAACACTAGTGGTTTTGCTGTACATGGTTTTCCTGCAGGTTTTCAAGTAGGAAACTGCTTTCTTCCTCAAATAATGAAGACTTCCCCCCTCCACCCCAAAGATACAACTATTAGCTGGTGAGACAGGCTTAATCAAATAAAGCAAGGCTGTTCACTTAGCTCTGCAAATCCTTCTGAGTCTTTTGGGGGAGGCGCAGGAGATAAAAAGGTTTGAGAATTCAATATAGGAGAGGACTGGATTCTTTGTAAAGGTGAAAAGGATTGGCCAGTTGCCAAGGGAAGAACAGAAGGGGGAAAGAGAGAGAGAGACAGGGAGAGAGACTGCAATGCAGGGAGTCTGAAGCCGATGAAGCACAGTGGAAGCAGGTACACCTTCTTTTCTGCAGTTGTAATGGTGGCAGGCCAAAAGAACCAATACAGCATAGTGGTTTGAGTGTTGGACTAGGACCAGGGTTCGAATCCCTACTCAGCCATGGAAACCCACTCGGTGACCTTGGGCATGTCACACTTTCTCAGCCTCAGAGGAAGGCAATGGCAACCCCCCCTGTACAAATCTTGCCAAGAAAACCCCACAATAGGTTCTCCTTATGTGCCTTCAAGTCACCGGTTGACCCCATGAATTCCATAGGGTTTTCTTAGGCAAGGAATACTCAGAGGTGGCTTTATTAGGTTCTCCTTAGGGTCACCATAAGTCAGAAAAGACTTGAAGGCATATAACACCAACACCAAAGTATCATCACCTGCAGTGTAGAACTCTGTATATTTCCAGAAAACACATTTTGCATCTCTCTCTCTCTCTCTCTCTCTCATTTTGCTTATATATCTTGCATCTTGCATATACATATATGCAACATGTATGTGTCTATCTCTGTGTGTCTGTGTGAACACACAGGCCATCAAAAGCCTTGTCAAGTTTTATCTGAACAGAAATAGCAGGAAGAAAGGAGGAACACGTGTCTGTAAGTGCTTAGGGCAAAGTGTCTTTTTTTGGACTACACTCCTAGATTCCCCTAGCCAGCTTGGGAGTTGTAGTACAAACCCCTCCACATTACCTAAGCTCTGCTGAACACACACCAATAGCAGTAGTGCCTTTTTACTGCACTACTTTTGATGCTCCATCAAAAAAAAACCGTGCTGTATTCTGAGGAAAGCAATGGCAAACCACATGAGAGTATTTCTTGCCAAAGAAAACCCATTGATATTTGTGGTTGACAGGCAACTTGAAGGCACAAAATAATCCCCTCTAGGATGGACCACTGAAAGAACAAGGCTCTCCAAAGAGACTGCTTCTCCATACCATGGTTGCAGTTTCAGTCAGGTGGGAAAGCTACACCTCTTGAATTTCTGTCTGTTGCAATTGGCTGAGCCTCCCTCCCCTCCTCTGTGCCAGTGTTGCTAGATGGCCAGTCTGTCTCCTGCAGTTTAATCACTGTTGTCAAAATGAGAAAGCTCCCTTGCCAGTGTATGTTAAGTATGGTTTACTTGCAGGATGTGCGAATGGGCCAGCGGTAGGTGAACAGGTGGTCTCTGATGACAGCCTCCATAGCTTCACAAGAAGGATGGGCAGCACCTGGCAGACCATGTCGCTGTGCAGATGGAATGTCCCATGTTGGCAAAGCAGCTAGGAGAAGAGGACATTAGAAATGGGGTGCCAGTTTGAAGGGTAGGACAAGCTGCTCATGATCCGCTCTTTCTCCCCTTCTTACTGCTGTTGTAAAGCAACCTTACTTGGGTTACAGAGGGTTTGTTGTAAATTCCCAGGACTGAAAAGGCACAGAGAGGGAAGGAGAGGGAGTTCAACTTCACATGGATGGCAGTGCTGGTTTTTTGAACCGAAGTGGCTAGGATTGCAGAAAAGATCAGATTTTTTTCTGTCTCTAGGAAATCTGTGGCTTTCATAGTTCAAGCAGCTTTAAGTGCTGTTTTTCCCTCTCTTCTTGGGAGTGGGGGAGGAGAGTTTTGTTGTTTCACACTGCTGTGATGCAATTTGATTGCCCTAACATGTGGAAGTGCACATTTCCTCCGCAATTGTCAAAAACTCAGGAAAAGTCTCTGACTTTCTCCGACTTTTGCTCCCCCTCCTTCTAAAAAGGATGGAATCCTGTGGGATCCCATTTAGACACATGGGATTCTCTGTGGATTTCATGAGGATTTATTTTACTATCTGGACTACCCCATGATTCTATCATTCGAGGCTTCTCAGTGGCGATGCTGGCTGAGAGATTCTGGGAGCTGCAGTCCAAAAAGTAACATTCCTGGGTTATGTGTAGAAGCAACACAATTATGATTTTAAAAGCAACTAAAAAGTCATAAACTCAAAGAAGCAGAGCTATCGCCGCTAAGTTACAACTGCAACACCACTTAGTTATACTTTTACTATGGCTTTTATTGTTGTCTGCCTTCAAGTTGTTTCCAACCTATGGCATCCTTAAGGTGAACCTATCATGGGGGTTTCTTGGCAAGATTTGTTCAGGGGCGGGGGTGGCATTGCCTTCATCTGAGACTGAGAAAGTGTGTGATTTGCACAAGGTCACCTGGTGGGTTTCCATGGCTGAGCAGGGATTTGAACCCCCCCTCCGTCTCCAGAGTCCTAGTTCAACACTCAAACCACTACGCCATGCCAGTCCTTTTGTTATGGAAAAAAGAACTAATTCGAAGAAGTACTTATTCGTTGTAACTTGTTATTTGCAAACTCTGATGGAGATGCTTCTAAAAGGAATGTTAATTTGCCTTTGTGGTTTATGGGAGAATCTTTTAAAAGAGGAACATCTCCATGAATCATCAGGTTTTGGCAATGCTTCTGAAAATGTTGCCGACAGTAGTGCTGCTGTAGTGATAATAATTTCCCGACATTGTCTGTTATTTGTTGAGTGCTCTGTGCAACACTTCCTAAACCTGTAGAACCTAGGCTTAGCATCCAAAAAGAAAAATGAAGCTTGATGCCTTGCCTCTGTGGGGGAGAGAGATACCTCCTTGTGTCAGTTTTTTTTTTTTTTTTTTGCAGTAACGATCCCTTTGCTGTCTAGCCTTGAGTTTTCAAAGTGCCAGTTGCTTGTAAATGTTTCCTTCTGGTTCCTGGAAGCTGTGGTCAGTTTTTTTGTTTTTGTTTATTGGCACAACTTGGAGAAATTCCTTTTTTCGAACTGGGCTGCATCAACAGAAGCATCATGTCTATACTGAGAGAAGTAATAGTGCCATTCTGTCTGCTTTGGTCAGACCTCACCTGGAATACTGTTTCCAGTTCTGGGAACCACAATTCAGGAAGGATATTGACAAGCTGGAACATGTCCAGAGGAGGGCGACCAAAATGGTGAGAGGTCTGGAAACTAAGTGTTATTAGGAACAAGTTAGGGAACTGGGGATGTTTATCCTGGAGGAGAGAAGACTGAAAGGTGACATGATAGCCATCTTTAAATATCTGAAGGGATGTCATATAAAAGATGGAGCCACCTTATTTTCCCAGCTTCTAGTGCAGTAAAACCTGGCTACTTCAAAAGAATTCCGATCTCCAGGGCCAGATGAACGGCATCCAAGGGTATTAAAAGAGCTGGCAGAAGTAACCTCAGAGCCACTTCTGTAACCAGTGGTAATAATATTTGAATTTCTTAAATGGTTCAATCTGGCCCCCCCCATGAAATTTTCCACCACTCTCCAAATTTCTAGCATTGCAGTAAACTTAAAACTTCAGTGAAATATTCAGAAATACAATTAAGGCAGTAAAAAAAAAAAAAAAGGAGGCAGGGACAGTTACTAAAGAAATGTGGACATTGCAAATAGAAGAGTTCTAGGTGTGAAGAGTTCTAGGTGTCCAAAACTAGAAATCTGGGGACTGAAGGAAAATGTAACTTGGAGGAGCAGAATTCTCATTGGGAGCCGAAGCCCTAATTTTACTCCCCCTTCCCAGGTAGCTACACTCCTGGGGTGTGTTTACACGGGCAAATATTCCTCTAAATATACCGCAAAGATAGCTCATAGTTCACACGGGTCGAGGCACAGCATCGCCTCATTCAGAAGGGGGGAAGGTAAAAGACCCAAATATAGCGTGGCAAGGGATGTCGCTACTTTTGCCGGTATATTTGCAATGTAGCGCATTATTGGCAGTGTAAACAACCATTCCGCTAAGGGCTACAGCAGAGCTGCACTGTGATTGGTTGCTATGATGCAGGGGTGGGCTTAAAAGAGGGAGAGTGAGGGAGGGAGAGTCAGTAGTGATTAGAGGAAACTTTGAAAAATCCTCTCGGCTATTTTGCAAGCCAGTTTGCAAACAAAAAGGATTCCCAGCAATGTTCAGTCAGGGAGCATTCCTTCTCCTCCTCTCTGCTATTTTGCAAGTATGCAAAGCTCGTCTCGTTAGCTGTGATCCTGTGCTTGGGGGAGGGAGAGAAACCATTTCACTAAGGGCTGCAGCAGAGCTGCACTGCTATTTTGACAGTCTGTTTATTTGGCTAGAAAATGCTGTTAAGTAAGGAGAAAAAACCTTCCGTTTGATTTTTGGGCAGGGAGCTGGTGGGGCGGAAGAGGCAAAGAGTGACTGGCTTTACGCTGTTAAGCACACAGAGTTGGGGCCATGGCAGACATTCCTATGGCATTCCTTTATCTCCTCTCCAGTGCTTGGCCATGCCCCCAGCACATTTGGCTGTGTGAATCTCAAAGTGGAAAAAATCAAAGAGCCACAAAATATAGCTGTGTAAACATATACTGTGTAAACTACCCACCACTGATGTGGGAAAGCGCTAAAGCGCAACTTAACGCAATAAAACCTGCCATGTAAACGAGCCCCTGTTGTTTGGTGCTGCTTTCGAAAACAGTTTGAGCAGATGCATTCTTCTGATTCAGGATGATTTGTCTCTGCTCTGATCCACACAGATACATGTTGGCTTGGTTTTTGCCCCTAGTTTTTCCTCCATCTCAAGGGATTTTCTCTGACCTGATGCAGAGTGAATATGATACATGCAAGTACAGTATGTATCTCTCCAGCCTCTACAGCATACAGGGAAGGTATGAAGGGTAAAAGTGACCAAGAGCCTCTTTGGGTACAGGAAAAGAAGTTCCACCTAAACATTAGGAAGAACTTCCTGATGGTAAGAGCTGTTCAACAGTGGAATACACTATCTGGGATTGTGGTGGAGTCTCCTTCTTTGGAGGTTTTTAAACAGAGGCTGGATGGCCATCAATCGGGAGTGCTTTGATTAGGTGTTCCTGCATGGCAGAATGGGGTTGGAATGGGTGGTCTCTTTCAACTCTATGATTCTATGGTTCCAATTCTTTGTGGGTCACATATGGCCCATAGGATGGAGAGACCCTCATTTTTTTAGAATGTTGTTCAAAAGATCAAAGAGGCAATAGCAATGCATAATCCATTTTTATAATCTGATGCTTCTTAGGGGTCGTTTACACGAGCAAATATTCCCCTAAATATACCGCTAAGATAGTTCATAGTTCCCACGGATCGCAGCACAGCATCGCCTCATTCAGAAGGGGGGAAGGTAAAACACCCAAATATAGCGTGGCAGGGCATATTGCTATTTTTGCAGGAATATTTGCAATGTAGTGCTTTATTGGCAGTGTAAACTAGCATTCTGCTAAGGGTTAAAGCACAGCTGCATTGTGATTGGTTGATGATGCAGGGGTGGGCTTAAAAGAGGGGCAGGGAGGAGGCAAAGACAGTAGCCATTAGAGAAGAAACTTGCAAAAATCCTGTCTATTTTGCGAGCCAGTTTGCAAAAAAAAAAAAAAAAAAAAAAAAAAGGATTCCCAACAACTTCAAAAAAGGATTCCCAACAACTTTCAGGGAGCATTCCTTCTCATCCTGTTCTCTGCTGTTTTGAAAGTACAGTATGTAAAAGCTCGTTCGTCACTTTTATCCTGTGCATGGGGGGAGGGAGAGAAACCATTTCACAAAGGGCTGTAGCAAGCTGAACTGCTATTTTCCCTCTCTCTCTCTCTGCTTGGTGGAGGGAGGGAGGGGGAAAGAGAGAGAGAGAGAGAGAGAGAGAGAGAGAGAGAGAGAGAGCGAGCAGCTGGAAAAACTTGCGATCACGGCATGCTCTCCCTCTGCTTTATGGAGTGAGTTCATTTACAGGCAGATTTACAGAGACACACAGAGCCACACCCCCCACACTTATTCAAGTCTGAACTTCAAAGCGACATAATTAGAAAAAAAACCTGACTGGCACAGCTGTGGAAAATAATTAAACCACAAGTTGCCGCAATAAATCTGCTGTGTAAACCGGCCCATAGATTTTGTGCAACATTGTACATGAATGCATTTGTATTCAGAAACATCCCAGGAATGTTAATGCCTGGCAAGTGGAAGAGTGAGCATCCCTTTAAAAAATGCCCCATATCCCCAAATAACTCAGGTGATGGGTGCAGGCAGACTGAGCTGGCCAAATAATGAAAAGGGAGAAGATTTGAGGTTGCATCCCTGACCCCTTTGTACACAGGAACACATGTCATCCCTGCATTCCCACGCAGGATAACAAGAAGTGGCTGGTAATGGGGAGCCGGCTGCCTTTCAAGTGTATCGTGTTGATGGGGTGATTCTCCCAAGAACAGTGAGCCATTTCATTTTGTAACAACCACAAACTGATGCTGTGAAACCAGTTGGAGCAAGTGCAGCTGTCCATCAACTCCCCAGATTTTCCAAGACAACCTGTCTGGCTTGCTGATAGATGGGCAGAGGATAGCTGCTGGGAGAGAGAAGCTGAGTGATTTGCCCATCGACTCAGCCATTTTATTGTTCTGAGGGCTCCTCCTCCACCACCACCACCTCCTCTTCCTCTCTTTCATCCCTCTTCATCACTGACTTATTAGTTGCTTTGCCAATTATTGTTAATCAAATTGCAGGGTTTTTCTTTGGTTTTTTTCCGGGCTGTAAGACCATGTTCTGGAAGAGTTTATTTCTGATGTTTCATCTGCATCTGTGGCTGGCATCCTCAGAGAATGGTTGTGTAGGTGTGTGTGTAGAGTTTATATGCTGTGAGCCCCTGTTGGGGAGGATATATACACTCCTACCCAACCATTCTCTGAAGATGCCAACCACAGATGCAGGCGAAACAGGTTATCAGATTTGTACCCCCCCCCCATCAGACTGCACTGCCTGTTTTATTGCATTCTTCTCTGTCTTGATGGATTTTCTTTAACATTCTTATGTTCACAGTTCTGTTTCTTTGCTTTCCCCCTTTATTTTACATTGTGGATTACATCGGGAGGCATGGAGACGCACAATCCACAATGCTGCAGCCTTATTTGAGAACTCATGCCGAACAAGTCTTGAAGAGAAACGACAATGCAGAAAGAATCACAACCCGGAAACATCACTCAAGGAGACCTTCTGCTGGGCTTTCTGCAACCGGACTTGTTTATCTCGGATTGGCCTTTTTAGTCATCAGCGCGCTTGCAGAAAGCGTGGGATGAGTCCTTCCTGAATCTTTGTTTGTGAAGAAAAGCCAGAGAGAGAGAGAGAGAGAGAGAGAGAGAGAGAGAGAGAGAAACCGGTTTGTTGTGGCTGGCTCAGCTTTAGGGTTGGAGTGCAAACTGGAACCCATATTAGCAAGGGAGATGGAAAAGTCTCCTCTCACTTCTTTGCTGCAGCCATGCTGGCTTGTTTGCCAGACTTCAGATCTTACTTTTTGACTCTGGAGAAAATGTCTACAATTAGAGAGGTGAGAAAGACTTTTGGGGCAAAAGACATCCAGAGCTTTCACCCTCCCCTGCCCACCCAAAGGCCTGTTCAAAGGTTAATTGATGTCAGAATGCAGAGTTCTCCTCTTTGTTGCCATGCCTCTGCAGCATCTACAAGACAGGAGCAAAGTTGCAGATCTTGGCTGAGATCCTATATTGCACTAGCCTAGTGTTAACTCTCTGTAGGCAGAAGTATGGTTTGATCGTGCTACACATCATGTGGGTTGAATGACAATGTTGTGCAACTGAACCCACAAGCATATGTGTCTTACATGCACCTCTTTATGGAGCATGGTGCTGCATGTATAACTCTCCTTCTGCAACTTAAATGCAGATGTTGCACATTGGACAAAAGTACATACAACTTACACATGCATAAGACACCAATAGGATTCCGAACCATGTTAGAGAATCAGAAACTGGAGAGACAGTGGTCAGAGTATCAGTACTGTATGTATTGGGAGACCCAGGTTCAAATCCCCATTCAGCCATGCAGCTGACTGGGAAAAACTGCCCACGTGAGACCCAAAATACACACTCATTCAAATCCAATTTCTATTGTTATAAATAAAGTGGAAACTGCTTTTAAATGTTGCAGCGCAGTGTTCCTTTTCAGCTATAACATCTTCTTCGTTGTTGTTAACTGCCATCAAGTCAACTTCAACTTATGGCGACCCTATGAATGAGAGACCTCCAAGTCACCCTATCCTCAGCATCCCTGCTCAGGTCTTGCAGACTCAGGGCTGTGACTTTGTGTGTTCTTCTGCATTAATAACTTTTGCCATCTTGACCACACTTGCTTGGCACATGTCCTGGCTTTGGTCTAGGAAATGCTGGTGCATATGATCAAGTAGTACTGTACTTCTTTCTCCAGCCTTCCTCATCCTGGTGAATAGCATCAAAAACTAACCATGTTATTTGGTCACTGGAAGAGCAGAAAATCCCTTCCTGGTGGTAAAAATGCAATGGGTTGAATCATAGGGCTAGTCTATACGGGGCAATAAAATGTGGATTGGTGCACAGTAATGCAAATTCACAGTAGCTTTTATTTGTCTCAATTTTTTTTTAAGATCACAGGCATGCGAAGCTATCCACTTTCGCTGTTCAAATGGGCATGCCTGAGAATCAAAATGGCAGGCATGATTGAATTACTTGCGTTTTTATTTACCTTGATTTGCCATCAAACATTTTTTAAAAAAATATCCACCATGTGAAAGTACAACCTTCTGCTTTAACAAAGATGCAAACAAACAAACAAAAAGGTTATTTTCTTGCCATAGCACATGATCACTACAGCAAAAATCCAAAATGGCGGTTCCGAGCCCTTGCCTGTCAGCAAGCTCCACCCTCTGTGCACGTCCAACCAACCATCTTCCCACTTCCGCTTGTATTGGGAAAGTGCATCAATTTGTGCCACTTGTCTCAATGAACAGGAATGCGCATTTCCCGTGCTGTTTTTAAAAAACTTTGGGGAAAGCCATGAAGGCTTTCCCCATAAAGGATATGACATTTTTGGCCCCCTCCTTCTCAATATGGTGAAATGATGCGGGGTCATAGAATCATAGAATCATAGAATTGCAGAGTTGGAAGAGACCACGAGGGCCATCCAGTCCAGCCCCCCTGCCACGCAGGAAATCTTGATCAAAGCATCCCCGACAGATGGCAATCCAGCCTTTGTTTAAAGACCTCCAAGGAAGGAGACCCCACCACGCTCCGAGGGAGCGTGTTCCACTGCCGATCAGCTCTTACTGTCAAAAAGTTCCTCCTAATGTTGAGGTGGAATCTCTGTTCCTGGAGCTTGCATCCATTGCTCCGTGTTCCAGTCTCTGGAGCAGCAGAAAACAAGCCTGCTCCATCCTCAGCGTGACATCCCCTCAAATACTTAAACAGGGCTATCATATCGCCTCTTAACTGTCTTTTTTCCAGGCTAAACATACCCAGCTCCCTAAGTCTCTCCTCATAAGGCATTGTTTCCAGACCTTTCACCATTTTAGTTGCCCTTCTCTGGACACGCTCCAATTTGTCAATATCCTTTTTTAATTGTGGTGCCCAGAACTGGACACAGTATTCTAAGTGAGGTCTGACCAAGGCAGAATAGAGTGGCACTATTACTTCCCTTGATCTAGACACTATACTTGATCTAGACACTATACTTGATCTAGACACTATACTTCTATTGATACAGCCCAAAATCGCATTGGCCTTTTTGGTCCCATTGGAACAAAAGGTATTCTCCTCAAATTCTACGAGGAGTATTTTCACCATTTAGACAACCCCTAAGATTTGGGAAAAATTCTCAGAAGCTTCACTGAAATCAATGGGGCTGAAACTGATCATGACCCCATACATTATTGTAAAGCATAGTTCTGCTTTATGATCTCCCGACAGATCTTCCTATGAAGCTTGGTTCCCCCACAGCCCAGGGAGTAATCCATATCAATATTTCATTATGATAGTAAACAATATGCCCAAATAACACACACTGTCAATTCACTGCTCATATTCTAATAAATAATAAAGTGGCTCCGGGTAGCAATAATGTCCTGGATGAAAAGCCAGCCAGCTCTCACTGTCCATCGTGTACAGCAGGGATGAAGACCTGCCAGAAACCAGGAAGCTATGTCAGCTCACCAGGAGACCTTATTTTGCATGTATTTTGTGCCTTCAAGTAATTTCTGACTTATAACAATCTTAAGTAGGGTGACCAACTTTTGGCCATGAATTTAAGGAAGATTTTGTCGTGACAAATTTTGCACATGTTTAGCAGCACCGCATCACTCCAGCAAATGTTCATTGGTATAGGATTACATCTTTCATGGCCAGGCTATATTATTTAATATTCTGATTGGCTTTGTATGTCTGTGTCTGTTTGCACTATCCAGGGAACTTCAACAGCAACAACAACAAGGACAACAACAAAAGTTATTCTAAAAGATCCCAAGAACCACAACTAACTGTAAAGAAAACAGAAAGAATAATTACAGATATCTTATCAAAACAGACACACACTCACCCCCACACAAATCAAAGACCTTCTCTCTCTCTCTCTCTCTCTCTCTGGCTTTTCTTTGCAAACGAAGATTCAGAAAGGACTCATCCCATGCTTTCTGCAAGCGCGCTGATGACTGAAAAGTCCAATCCGAGATAAACATGCCCGGTTGCCGAAAGCACAGCAGAAGGTCTCCTTGGGTGATGTTCCTGGGTAGTGATTCTTTCTGCATTGTTGTTTTTCTTCAAGACTTGTTCGGCGTGAGTTCTCAAATAAGGCTGCAGCATTGTGGATAGTGCATCTCCATGCCTCCCGATGTGAGGCCAGGGTGGACCATTGTTGGTGATCAATTTGGCCGAGCCTGAGATGTTGTTTCAGGGAGTCCTTGTATCGTTTTTTTGGAGCGCCCCTCTTACGCTGACCCGTGGCGAGTTCACCGTAGAGTACTATTTTGGGGAGGCGATGGTCCTCCATCCTAGAAACAAGCCCTGCCCAGTGCAGCTGTGTTCTCAATATCATGGCCTCAATGCTGGTGATCCCTGCTTATGCAAAAGCACATACAGGAGAAATAGAAGGTCATTAAGGGAGACAGGAGGATCCCCCCCCCCAAAATAGCTTGAATAAGGGAGATCCTGGGAAATAAGGGAGAGTTGGTCAGTCTAGTCCTAAGACAAACTTCTCAAGGGGTTTGCTCTTGCCTTCTTCTGAGGCTGAGAGAGAGGGACATGCCCAAGGTCCCCAGTGGGTTTCCCCATGCTGTGGGGATTCAAATCCTCCTCTCCCAGAGTCCTAGTCCAACACTCAAACTGCTATAGCACACAATGGTTCTTTCAGAGGTCCACAGTCCTCCCCTCTTTTTTTTTAACCCCCAAACATCCTGGGGGGGGGGAGTTTTTACACATTTTTGGGCACCTCTGGGCAATTTTAGTCCCATGAAAGGCCTTTTTTTGACAACAGGAAGTGAATGGGAACTCACTTCCTGATCACTTTTTCCTTTGGGGGGGGGGGGAAAGGCCTCTCCTGAGCCTAAAATGGCCTGAGGGTCCCTGCAAAATGTCTTACAGTCTATATAGGGGCATTTTGGGACATTTATGACCCCCCCCAAGACCACAAAAACCAGCTGGGGGCTGCATGGAGCCAATGGCTCACACTTTGTCCACCCAAAACACAGGGAGAGATCCTATGCATTCCATAAGAAGCGTCGTCCAGGACTAAACCAAAGGGTCATCCAATCCAGACCCCTCTTTCGCGCCCTGGGAGGGAAACTTGTTCTGTTTGCATTTTAACACACAAAAGAGGGTGCTAGATTATTTTGCCGCAGTGATCATGTGCTGAGGTGATGAAACAGCCTCTTTTTTGGGTCCTGTTTCTTTAAGTGGAAGATTGCAGTTCCACACCTTGGATTTGCTTTTTAAAATATACTATTTGGTGACAGCAACTGATGGGAATAAAAATGCGAGCAATTCCCTCCTGCCCACCATCTTGATTCGTAGGCATGCCCATTTGAACATCAAGTGTGTATGGCTTCGCATGCCTGTGATCTTGCCAAAAAATCATGGAGACAAGTAAAAACTGCTGCGAATTGGCATTAGTGCGCATCAGTCCACATTTTATTGCCTCGTATAGACAAACCATTCGATTTGCCTCCATGTTCATTTTCCTCTTAGCTAACATACATTGTAAATTGCTTAGAGAGTGCCTAGAGTGCTATAAAAGTAGTGTAGATGTTCAAGTGCTATTGCTAACAATTTGTAAGCCTGTCTGAGAGCCTTTGTGGCTGAAGAATGGGGTATAAATACCTAAATAAATAAATAAATAAATAAATAAATATAAAACTTCTCTTGTGTGGCACCCAGAAGATTTCTGAAAGGCCCCTCATTCTCTTTGCCACAACCTTCTGCCACCTCCCATATTGCCTCCCTAAATTTGCACCTGAGTACTAGGTGTCCTTAGGAGTGGTGTGAGATATATGGTAGTATGGGGAGGAATTTGCCCAAAATACCTACACCACTACCACCCAAAAGGAATAGAAAAGTAATTTAGGAACTAGGCCAATTAATGTGTTGGGTTACTACCTGGCCTATGAGAGGCCTCCCAAGCCCACCTCTTCCTCCATGGCACCTGGAGCTTGGGAAAGTTCCTTTGGGAACTGGAGCTCCCAGAATCCCCTTCAGGAGGATTCTGGGAGCTGCAGTCCCCAAAGGAACTTTCCCAAGCTCTGTATCTGCACCAATCTGGCTCGGATGCCCAGGCTCTCTCTATGTGGAAGGACTCCACTGATGATTTATGTCACAATTAAATCCCTGGTAGGGTGATAATTTATTATGGGCTCCACTGTGTCAACAGTGATATAATTGAGTTATTGCCTGGTGATTTACAATAACAAGGTTGTCCCCTCAAAGATCAGGGAACAGGTTTTTGCAGAGAGATTACGGTAAGAGGAATCTTGATTAAAATGTCTCCACAGGGGGAAAAATAACTCTGCCAACCACAGAAAGCTTTAAATCACCAGGAGAGAGAGAAGAGAGAGAGAGAGAGAGATGCTTCTTGGCCATCCCAGCAGAAGCAAAATCTCAGTGAATGCTATTTAATTCCTACAATATAACTTCCTTCTCTCTGTTCATTGCAGGTATTTAACCAAAGACTGAGGTACCAAATTAAAACCAACTGCTTATTTGCAAGCCCAGAAGGAAGGGTTTAAGAACCCATGAGCCTGTCACTCAAGTTAGGGGAGCCTTGCCTAACTTTGTTGTCACCACGTGCCTTCAAGTCATTTCCAACTTATAGTGCCATTAAGGTGAACCTATCTCAGGGTTTTCTTGGCAAGATTGGTTGGGGGGGGGTTGACTTTGCCTTTCTCTGAGGCTGAGAGAGTGTGACATGCCCAAGATAACCCAGTGGGTTTCCATAGCCGAGTGGGGATTCAAACCCTGGGGCTTGTCTATATGAGCTCCAAAACCCTGGAGTGCCCCTCAGTAATGGCATTTCACAGCATCTGTGACTTATCCTAATGGTTTTTTTGGCCCACAAAAGCTTTGCATGCCCGTGATGACCGTGAGAGAATTACTCACGTTTGTGCCACCACCGCACTTAAAAAACCCACTATTTGTACTGTGCGCTGGAGCAATATTTTGCATTTGCAATGAAAAGGTAAAGAAACAGCACCCCATTTTCTCACCTTCGTGCTCGCTCGCTAAGGAGAAAAATCAATATGGCGATGCCGGATGCTTGCCCTATTAGCAAGCCCCACCGTCACGCTCATCCGGCCAATCAGCTTTGTGCTTCCTCTCCCATGGAAAAACGATTCAAAGCAAATTGCTTGTCCCAATGTGCAATAATGCCCATTCGCCTTGCTTTAAAAAAAAAAAAAAACACTCTGAGAAAAGCCATGAAGGATTTTTCCTTTGGAGTTTTTGATGTTTTTGATGCCCCTCCTTCCGAATATAGTGATACAATGCAGGATCCCATTAAGACAGATCAGATTCTCCTTGCATTCCATGAGGGGTATTTTCACCATTTAGACAGCCACCTAGTCTCCCAGAATCTCTAGTCTATTACTCAAACCACTACACCATGTTGGCTTTCTTAGCCAAATTTGGTACCCTCCAAATGTGCTGAATGACGTCTCCTATGGTCCTGAGACAACAGGATTGTTATTCTGTTCTTTGCATACAGATTCATAAGAATCTCCGGATGCCGGTCCATTTCTGGCTACAATTCAAAGTGCTGGTTTTGACCTATGAAGCCCCTAAACTTGGGTCCAGGTTCTTAGACGGACTGTACCATCTCCCTGTATGAGCCCAGTAGAGCTCTAAGATAATCTGGAGAAACCTTTCTCTCTGTTTCACCACTTTTCTCAGGCTCATTTGGTGGGAACAAAGGAGAGGGCTTTCTTGGTGGCTGCTCCCAAATATTGGAACACCCTCCCTATAGAGGCCAGGATGGCCCTGTCCTTGCTGTCCTTCTGGCGGCAAGTTGAAATATTTTTATAGGTTTTCTGTGGTTTTTTTCCAGGCTGTGAGGCCGTGTTCTGGAAGAGTTTATTCCTGACATTTTGCCTGCATCTGTGGCTGGCATCTTCAGAGAATGGTTGGGTGGGAGTGTGTGGGGTTTATATACTATGATTCCCCTCCAGGAACTAGCCATTCAAATACACAAATTTACATATCCTCTTTAACAGGGACTCACAGTATATACTCCCCCCTATTCCTACCCAACCATTCTCTGAAGATGCCAGCCACAGTTGCAGGCGAAACGTTAGGAATAAACTCTTCCAGAACACGGCCTCACAACCCGGAAAAACCCACAAAAAACCTATGGATGCTGGCTGTGATAGCCTTCGACTTTGCATGAAACATTTTTGTGGCATCAGGTTTTTACAAACTGACAATGCCTGGGCTTCTAAGGCTGTGTGGTACAGTTTTAAAGATTTTAAAGGGTTTTTAACAGAGTTTTAAAATGCATTTTAGTATTATTAATGTTTAATGTTTTAACTTATAAATTGTTTGCTTTTTAAATGTTATATTTAGATTGTTATGTTTACTTTTGTATTGTTTTCAACTTGTGTTGTTTTAAATATGTTGTTAGCCACTTTGAATCCCATTATTGGGAAAAAGGTGGGATATAAATTAATAAAAGAATAATAATAACAATAATAAGAATTAGTTGGCCCTTTCTTGATATCTTGCCCAGGGTATCCAGCTAATTATTTTGTAAATTTCCTTCTTGAGGATTGTGAGCCCATGGTCACATCAAAACATTGTGACATTTTTAGCAATTGCTGTTAAAATAAGGTTTATAGTCAAGTCCTGAATTTTAAATTGTGTGTGTGTGTGTGTTTGTGTGTGCATGTGTCTCCTGACCCACCCACCCCCAACCTGAGGACTTTCTCAGACACACTAAATACAGCATCATAGCAATGCCACATAAACGCAAAAGGGCATGTGTACCACATGATGTTGCCCTTTTGTGTTTATGTCCCTACCAAACCCTGTACTTTTTAACTGATGGCTGAAGCTGTCAATTGATCCTCCGTGGTGCTTTGGTGCTGGCATTACTGGTATATCAAACCTCATGCCATTTAACTCACGTTAATGCAGTGTGAATGGCCGGTCTGGCACAAGCACTTCTGGGTGAGATCACAACATCCAGGTAAGTGACACACTTTTTATGATCCTCCCCGGGTTACTTTTAAGTATTTAAGTGTGTGTGTCTGTGTGTGCTTTTTCAAACTTTTTTCTGTGTTCTTTGTTTTTTTTAAAAAAATCCTGCATGAGCGTCTTCTCTTGAGAATCTGTGGGATTTTGAACAAGGAAGTAAACAGAGCTCCATTCATTTCCTCTTTAGCTGCTGGGGAAACCTTTGGTGGGAGAGAAGGTAAGTGTGGTGGGGGGCATTCTTTTGCTGGCATAAAAATGAATTTTTTAAAGCCAGCAAAAGAATATTTTAAGGGGCTTATCTGATAAAGTCCTGAATTCACCCGTGCTCCAGTTTCCAGCAGAATGGACCTCCTTCTCCCCATGGAGCTGATTAGGTTGCAAAGGGGAGTTCCAGTCAGAACAATAGTGTTGCTGATCACTTTCATAGAATCATAGAACCATAGAGTTGGAAGAGACCACAAGGGCCATCCAGTCCAACCCTTTGCCATGCAGGAATGCACCATCCCAGCCAACCCCTGTTTAAAGACCTCCCAAGATGGAGGCAGTTGGAAGGAGGCTGCTCCCTCGCAGAAGCCAATGCTGCATTCGCTTTAGCTAATAGTAGCGAATGCAAACTTGGCTCTTACCTAGGTTTCTCTTTAGGGTAAATCTGGTATGACCTTGAAGGAAAGGGAGGTATCAGTATCTATTATTTGCTGCAATTCATCCAAGAGCTTGTCTATTAAAATGAAGGATCTTGGGTAAAAACATACCATAGAGTTGTATTGGAGGACCTAGAAGATGCCTAGAGAGGATGCGTCTTTAGACATTCTCCAGTATGGCTCTATGGTATGTATCCCCTATTTTGTGTTCCGTGAATAATTGAAACCACATATACTGGTTCTATGGATACGGAGGGTTCTGACTGTATTGTATTTTCAGAGGCAGCATGGTGCAGTGGTTTGAATGTTGGACAACAACTCTGGAGACCAAAGTTTGAATCCCTGCATGGATATGACAACCCACCGGGTGACCTTAGACAAGTCACACTCTCTCAGCCTCAAAGGAAGGCAATGGCAAACCTTCTCTGAACAAATCTTGCCAAGAAAACCCTGTGATAGGGTCTCCATAAGTTGCAAATGGCTTGAAAGCACATACCATCGACAATATATTGCATTACTGATGACTGCAATGGCTATTGGCTTGATGCAAATAAAATTTGACGTTGACATTTAGCCAACATGGGGAAGATGCTTTTGATGTCCTTCCCAGAGTTGGACAAACTTAATTCCAGGGTTTGGAAGTACATGGTAAGTAGTGCTGGCTAGTGGCTTCCATGTCAGGGAGAGCATGAATCCACCCTTGGTTTTCATCTGCCCTTTAAAGAAGCTTTCCAAAGTACTGAACCTATTTTGGGAATAGGTCTCAGCAATTGGACAGCTGCTTTAAAGTGCAGGTGAAGTTCTGAAATGGATTCACTATTCTACTGACCTGGAAGCCACCAGCTGCCAGCCGTCGATGTTAACTTGGACTTTTCTATATGGCAAAAATACTCCTCATAGAATTTGAGGAGAATATGTTTTGTCCCAATGGGATCCCACATCATTTTACCATATTCAGGAGGAGGAGAAGGAGGAGGTCCAAACCCTCTAAATACTCCTCAGGAAAAGCCTTTGCATCTTTTCCCAACTTTTAAAAAATACTGTGATGGAAATGCACATTCCTGCTCATTGGGATAATAATAATAATAATAATAATAGTAATAATTTTTATTTTTAACCCACCCCTCTGCTCGGCAACCGGGGCGGCTTACAGCAAGATTAAAACAACATCAAGTTAAAACAGTCCTTCCCCATCCTACCCTCCCACCCCTTAAAACTAAATTAAACTAATGGAGAGTTAAAACAAAGATAAAATACAATAAATAAATAAAAGCAACGATGGCGAGTGGGTGGGTAGCAATCAGTCCACTTGAACCGGGAAGTTATAACTGTTTCGCTTTGCTGCACTTTACCGATAAGAGCAGAAGTGGAAAGCTGATTGGTCGGATGTGCACAGGGGTGGAGCTTGCTGGCAAGGCAAGCGCCCAGAACTGCCATGTTGGATTTTCACCATAACGATCATGCGCTGAGGCAATGAAACAGCCTTTTTTTTTTTTGAGGGGGGCGTCCTGTTTATTTAAGTGGAAGATCGTACTTCCTCACCTTGGATTTGTTTTTGTTTTTTAAAATACTGTCTTCCGGTGGCAACCGATGACAATAAAAATGCAAATAATTCACTCGCTCCTGCCATCTTGATTCACAGGCATCATCATCAAATGCATATGGCTTTGCATGCCTGCAATCCTGACAAAAAATTGTGGAGACAATTGAAAACTGCTGTGAATTGGCGTTACTGTGCATCAATCCACATTTTATTGCCTCGTATAGACAAACCCTTGTTTGCAAGTACAGTTGTCTCTCTGTATCCACAGCTTGAAAATATTCTTTAAAAAAATAATAATCCAAAAAGCAAACTTTGATTTTGCCATCTTATATAAGGGACACCATTTTGCTATGCCATTGCATATAATGGGACTTGAGTATTCATGGATTTTGGTATCCACGAGGGGTCCTGGAACCAAACCCCAGTAAATATGAAGGGACAACTGTAAATACCAGCAATAAGTCCATTTTTCTGATAGTCAGAAAGGTTTTTATTGGGGCAATATGAACAATATTTCCTGGTTGCTTTTAAAAATTACTTCTTATTGGGCATTTTGATGGGGATTTCCCCAGTTTATATCATTCACTTTTCAACCCAGTAAGCAAGGGAATAATGTAGCACCTTTGAGCCTAACTGAGAGAAAGAAATTGTAGCATAATCTCAAAGGTGCCACAAGAATTTTATTGTATTTGCATTAGGGTGAAAAAAGTCTGGAGAGTCTGAGGGCAAATTTTTCTCCTGTGACAACAAATGTGGCCTACGGAAGACCTGGAAATGCACAAAAATGACATGCACACACAAATTAACAAGAGAAGTGACTGGAAAGTCCACCACTGCTTTTGTGGGTTTCCCCCCCAAAACATTTCAGGGAAGTTCAACATGTAACTGTTACTTCTGGAGGCCTGCAGGAGCAGAAAAACTATTTTTACATGGAACCCCCTGCCTTTTTTTGCATTTATGTGCAATTAGACAGCAGCAATTAATTGAAAAGCTGGGGATGGTTATGTAACTGTGTAAAAATGTGTTAATGTATATACATGTGTATTGTCTGTTCTTATCAGTAAAATGGGGAGGTGTCAGGATTTGTAGATTTCCCAAATATATGAGAAATGGATTTTACTGCAGCTAAACAGAAAGGGAGTCACAGAGACAAAGTGGATTCAGCTGAGCCAGCCTTGAAAGGTCCAAGCCAATTTGTCCAAGGCCAAAACTCAAGGCAGCAGCTAATTAGGAACACCTGGATGAGATGAGCTCATGGCTAGATCTGATGCACCTTTTGCAATGACTAGGCAAATTTGCATCAGCCAATTTGGGTCTATATAAACCACGAGGCTTTGCACACACCATTGTGGGTTATTCAGTCTGTGGAGTCACATTGGGAGGCACGGAGACACACTATCCACAATGCTGCAACCTTATTTGAGAACTCACGCCGAACAAGTCTTGAAGAGAAATGACAACGTAGAAAAAATCTCAACCCAGAAACATCACCCAAGAAGACCTTTTGCTGTGCTTTCTGCAACTGGACTTGTTTATCTTGGATTGGACCTTTTAGTCATCAGTGTGCTTGCAGAAAGTGCGGGATGAGTCCTTCCTGAATCTTCGTTTGCAAAGAAAAGCCAGAGAGAGAGAGAGAGAGAGAGAGAGAGAGAAAGAGAAAGGCAGATTCTTACTGTACTGTTTCTGTATGCTGCTGTACTTAGTAAACTTCTTTTAACCAAGAAGCTGATACTCTGCTGAATTCTTCTACAGCTGAAAGACAGTAAGTGCCTTGCATCACAGTGTTTGTGCTTGAACTCTGCACATGCACTGGAGGGTTGAGTTTCATAAGCCTTGACAGGGAAGAGAGTATATTCTGTGAGGCAGCGGTGACAAAAATGGCTGTGGGGAGCTGTCGTCATGCAGGCATTCAGTGACAAGGGTGGCTTCTCCATCAGCGTGTGTGAGTGTGTCATTTGTTCCAGGTTTTAATGCAAACTTTAAAAAAGAGCTAGTTGAGGCCTTGAACCCTGTCTCCAAATTAGGTTCAGCACTTTGGGTAGCTCATGTAACATTCAGTCTAAAAGCCAGAGCAGATTCAACACCCCACTGACAAAGGACTTGGCAGTCACTGTGACGTTGTGTGTGCATGTATACAGAGAAAGCAATGGAGTCCATGAGCTCATGTCCCAATGGGGAGATAATATAATGCTGCTGTCTGTGTGTTAGGGCTGTGAATCCTCATTTGTTTCATTCTCATAGGAAAGAATGAATCATTTCACCAGTTTTACAAGTGCAAGAAAGTCCTCATGAACTGCACAGTGTTTGAGCATTATTTGTAGTTTGGGACTTATTCAATAGAATATGTGGGCTTCTGCACAGAAAACAACATTTTCTGCACAGGAACGTTTTCTACACAATCACGCTTTCTGCAGAGGAGGTTGGTTTCCTGGGCAGAAAAATAAACATGTTCCTCTGCAGAAAACATTATTGCTGCAAGGAAAATGCCATTTTCACAGCAAAACAACCTGACAAGGGGCTTTTGTATGCATGCTTTTTGGGGTTCACATTCAGGAAGCCCCTATTTATATATGATTTTTTCTGAATATAGTATTTTTTCCATCCCGTGTGTGTGTGAAACAGAGAGAGAGAGAGACACAGAGAAAAAGAGATAGAGAAACACAGAGTGTGTGAATAAGTATAGTTTTAGGCTACAACTTGTGTGTGTGTGTATGTATGTGCCTTGAAGTTGCCTGTGAACTTATGGCAACTGTGAATTTCATAGGGTTTTCTTAGGCAAGTAATACTCAGAGGTGGTTTTGCCATTTCCTTCCTCTGAAATATAGCCTACAACACTTGGTATTCATTGGCAGTCTCCCATCTAAGTCCTAACCAGGGCTGACCCTGCTTAGCTTTCAAGATCAGACAAGATCTGGTACCTTTAGTTTATTTAGGTGGGCTGTAGACGACAATTAATGGATTAAACACAGGAAGCAAAACAGATGGCGAGAAGGATGTTCCTGGGACAAAACAGGAGGGGAAGAAATCTGGCTTCATGCCTGCAGCACATCACCTCCCTTCGGATGCTGCTGTGCCATGGAGTACCACCACCACCAGAACGATGACATGTAACACTTCTTTCATGTTAGTGCCACATTTTATTGGTTGGCCTGAAGCTACCTTAGCGTAGCTGCACATTTCACCACCAGGGGGGGCAGGATCCCAGTTTTTCTACTAATCTCTAGTTACAAAAAAAGAAAGAAACCATAATAGAAACCAGGTCCCATCCCGTTAGGGTGATGTCTCTTATTTACATTTTCAAGGCACTAGTGAGCTTTTGGAAGGCTGCATGAATAGTATAGTGTCTAGATCGAGGGAAGTAATGGTGCTACTTTCTTCTGCTTTGGTCAGACCTCACCTGCAATACTGTGTCCAGTTCTGGGCACCACAATTCAAGAAGGATATGGACAAACTGGAACATGTCCAGAGGAGGGTGACCAAAGTGGTAAAAGGTCTGGAACCCATGTCCTATGAGGAGCAGCTTAGGGAGGTGGGTATGTTTAGCCTGGGGAAGAGAAGGTTAAGAGGGGACATGATAGCCATGTTTAACTATTTGAAGAGATGTCATTTTGAGGATGGAGCAAGCTTGTTTTCTGCTGTTCCAGAGATTAGGACACGAGGCAATGGTTTCAAACTCCAGGAAAAGATATTCCACCTAAACATTAGGAAGACGTTCCTGGTAGTAAGAGCTCTTTGTCAGTGGAACGCACTGCCTGGGAGTGTTGTGGAGTCTCCTTCTTTGGAGGTTTTTAAACAGAGACTGGATGGGTATCTGTCGGAAGTGCTTTGATTGTGTAAATTTCTTGCAGGGCAGGGGTTTGGACTAGATGGCCCCTGTGGTCTATTCCAACTCTATAATTTTAGGATTCTATATCATTCTGGGAAGATGCACCAAGGAAAGAAAAAGAAAAAGAAAAAAATCAGCAGAATGATTGTTTTAACAGAAACCTGAATAGGAAAAGTTCCTGGTTGTGGTGCATGGAGATCATTTTGGGAGATATGTATGCGTGTGTGTTTGTGTGTGTGAGCCATTTGAACAATATTCTTCAGATTGTGCACGGATTCCAAAGGTGCCCAATGGTTTCGATAAAAGTCAGTAAAATAAAAGTGAATAAGATAATGAAAGAGCGTGTAGCATCATCACATCCTCTCACATTTCACAAATAAAATTACAGACATACTAATCAGACTTAGGCCCATGACATTCACACAGAATTGTGTTGTTGTGGGCCTTCAAGTAATTTTTGATTTATGGTGACCCCAAGGTGAGTCTATCATAGGGTTTTCATGGCAAGATTTGCTCAGACTGGGTTTGCCTTTGCCTTCCTCTGAGGCTAAGAGTGTGACTTGCCCAAGATCATCCTGTGGGTTTCCATGGTGAGGGGAGATTTGATCTCTGGTCTCCAGAGTCACAGTCCCACACTCAAAACACTATACCATGCTGGCTCTTGCATACAAAATTAGGGACATACTAATCATAATTACAGTTGTCCCTCCATATTCACGGATTTGGCATTCACGGATTTAAGTATTCACGGCTTGAAAATATTCTTTAAAATATAATAATCCAAAAAGCAAACCTTGATTTTGCCATCTTATATCAGGGATACCATTTTGCTATGCCACTGCATATAATGGGACTTGAGTATTCTTGGATTTGGGTATTCATGGGGGGTCCTGGAACAAAACCCCAGTGAATGTGATGGGACAACTGTACATACAGGTCATTCCCTGTGTCCACGGAACCAATATCCATGTTATCCACAGCTGCAAAAATAGAGACGTATACCATAAAGTTGTGCTTACAGAGGTGTCCTCTCTAGGAATTGCTAGGTCCTCCAACACAACTCTATAGTATGTTTATACCAGAAGTCCTTTATTTTAATAGGGTTTGCTATTTTCTGCGGTTTCACTTATACATGGTAAGTCCAGGAA
The DNA here is from genome assembly GCA_030847615.1 of Gambelia wislizenii. NCBI lineage: Eukaryota > Metazoa > Chordata > Lepidosauria > Squamata > Crotaphytidae > Gambelia > Gambelia wislizenii. Next base: position 491,676,000 of record JAUMIR010000001.1, on the reverse strand, counting down.
TGTATCCTCCATGGATACAGGGGGTGTTAACCGAATTGCTTGGGGTCCATGGGGACCCTCTGATGTCCTAATATTAACTTGGGGGAGTTAATTATCTCAACTAGGCATATGAGAGGCTGAACAACTGTGGGATTTTTTAACCCATGTATACCAGTAATAACGGAGGAGAGTCTAAGCCAAAAGGTACAATTAGATTATCTTTATTGGAAATTAATGTCAACAGAATCCATGCAAACACTGAGGCTTCAGACACTGAGGCTATCGAAGATAGTTGGAAGTATTTGGATAGAGGAATAGAGTAAGAGGATGGTGATTTATACTATACTGATCCTGCAGAGCTGAGTTTGTGAAGTAAACTGACAGCAAAGAGATCTGGATGATAGACCGGTGACATGAACTGATAGGAAATCGGAAAGTAGGGGATTCATGCACACTTAGGTGGTGTTTTAGGATGATATTTATAGGAAATAATTCCCCTGAAGGGATAGGACTTTGAGTGGGATAAAATGTTTCTTGAATGTTCCCATGGCTAGAGAATGGGGGCTCCTGAAGAGTTAATGATCATCAATGGGTGCTGCATTTGGAATTGAATAGGAACATGCCAGGTCTTTTGTTGGAAGGGGTTGAGGGAAGGAAGGACCCATTGTACAAGCATCAAGGACTCTGCTATTGTTGAGTGGGTTAGTGAATGATTCATCTCCAGGTGTTAAGTTGTGACCTGAGTATGTGTTTGGGAAATATCCAAAGGCCCCTCCTTTGGTCATACATGAAACCACCCTTGGTATTAGGGATTTGTGGTTTACCTGCAACCACGTGGATGGCTGCATTAAGTCAAATTATTGAATATAGCCAATTTTTAGATATTCCAAGATGGGAGCCATCAGGCTAAGTAACAGGGGTGACCTGTGTATTCCAATTTCCATGGCAAAAGCTCCCCCTCTCTCAAGTTACACACAGGCTGGAATCCTGTTGGTGTCATACACACATGTAAATTCCTGTATGTATGCAGTTCTACTTTTTTGGATGTTACACAATGGGTGTATTCAGTGCAGTGTGGCATAAGAGGAGTTCCACAAGTGTGATCATTTCACATGCATGCACTGGGATCCTGTAGCACCCATGACACTAGCTGAGAGAAAGAAATTGGTAGCATAAGCTTTTGCCGACTGAGTCTCCTTCATCAGATGCATCAGGTGCAAAGGTGCTACAAGATTGTGTTGCATACTGATCCAGACTAACATGGCTGTGTCTTTGAATTCATCTCACATACAGTTAGTGGCACACTCTTGGATGTGGTGTAACTATTCATCAGTGCCTTCAATGTGCCATTTTATTCCTTGGGATTGCCCAAGTATCCATTGTGCATTCCCCACTACAGGATGGGACAAGAAGCAGGCACATTCCGAGAAACACAGTTTATAACACAAAGTCAACATTAAGCTGACGAGTGTACAACCACCTCTCAGCTACGCAAGCACAATCTAACACCTGAGCCACTGTGGACTATTCTACTTCCCTGCTGTATTAATGTACTTCACAACAGCCTTTTTTCTGCAGCCCACAATATGTTTGTTGTTTTGTTTAGAGCTGTTTTAGAAAAACATAACTGTCCAGCCCCAGGAGTTTCCAACAGTTCACAATATACCTTGGAGGATGGAGATTGTGAAATTGCAGTACTGTGCACCACACAGTGTTATAGATGTGTTTGTTCCATGTAATTTGAATCCATTGGTTTGGATTCTATCCTGCGAAGCAGCAGAATATAAACTCACTTTTGTCTTCAAAAGATGGCTGATCCTAGTACTCCCAATTTCCCCTTCTCCTGGCTAAATATACACAGCTCTCTTAACCGTTCCTCATAAGGGCTGGGTTCCAGACCCTTTACCATGTCAGGGAATGATAGGACATGCAACCCCCAGCAGAAGCCAAAAACTGTTTCAGTAGACTCAGTAGCAACCCTTTCCCAAGAATACTCACACACAGAGTGTTTGACATCCAAATAAACAGGAGGCACTTTTATCTTCAAACTCAAACAGTTGCAATATATACAAATATTTACAATTCAGGGAGAAACTGCTTCACCAGGCCTCAGCATTCACAGGAAGAAGGGCGTAAACTCTGTTCTGAGCTCTCTTATATACACGGCTACAGGGCATTGGCTTACTCAATCACATGATCTTATACACCAATAAGAAACCTCCTTCTGTAGCTAAGGGAAACTAGGCAGTTCATAGAGTCAGCCATTTTGACTCAGCATGACTGTAGTTTGTGTGGCCATTTTATAATGGAGTTCAGTTTCTAACTCCTTACATACCATCCTGGTCAGACTTCTCAGGACAAATTCGAGCTTGCCAATATCCTATCAGTTATGAAAGTGGGGCAGTGAAAAATGCTGACAAGAAAATCAATTCATTTGAAATGCAGTGCTGAAGAAGACTTCTGTGATACAGATCATCCACAGTATCCGCAGGGGGTATGTTCCCAGACTTACACTTGAAACTGTGGGTTATAGCAAACCCCATACAACTGTGCTGGAGGACCTAGGAAATACCTAGAGAGGCTGCCTCTCTAGGCATCTGTAGCATGACTATGGTAGCCTTTGGCAGAAGTTACCATAGAGTCATGCTGAAGGAATGCTTAGAGAGACCATATTTTTCGGATGACAGATAATTGAAACTGTGGGTACAGGTCCCTCACATAGCATAGCTGTACCATGGTATGCTAAAAATAATAATAAAAAAAATGGGAAAAAATGAATGGGTCTTGGAGCAAACTGAGATTGTTGTACTGTGGGCTTATCATGAGATGATATGACTCATTAGAAAAGACGATAATGCTTGGTAAGGCAGAAGTCAGTAGGGAAAATGGAAGACTGCACTACAGGCAGATTGATTCGCTCAAGGAAGCCACAGCCCTGAATTTGCAAGATGGGGGATCTTGAAGGTCTCTCATTTGTTGTTGTTGTGGTGGTGGTGGTGTGCCTCAAGTGGTTTCTGACTTATGGTGACCCCATCATGGAGTTTTCTTGGCAAGATTTGTTCATAGGGGGTTTGCCTTTGCCTTCCTCTGAGGCTGAGAGAGTGTGACTTGCCCAAGGTTACCAAATGGATTTCCATGGCTGAGCAAGGATTCGGATCCTAGTCTCCAGAGTCATATTCTAATGTTCAAACCACAACACCATGTTGGCTCTCACCTCTCATTCATGGGGTCACCATAAGTCAAAGCTGATGTGATGGCAAACAACAATAACAACAAATCCTTCTTAAATGGTGGTGCCCAGAACCAGACACAGGGCTTTGAAATGCCTGGCTTTAGCTACTGTGTACCTTGATGTTGAATTTCAACATCTGCATAGGGCCCCAGTGGCATGGGATAGCCCTCTTTTGTCACCTCACTTTGTGACGTTCCCATTCCCTTGCTCCAACCATCAATCCTTAGACAAGAGAATTGTTTGGACGGACACCACCTTGTTGCCTTTCTGAGAAATTAGGCAGCTTTTAATAAACTTTTCTCTCTCATTTCCTCATCAAGAGTAATTGGTGCACTTGTAGACAATTCCGGAAAACTACCAATCCTGACAACACATGGGATCCGACGAACAAAGGAAATATTCTCTGAATTGCCAGGATCAGTCCTATGATTAAGCAAAGTAAGGCATCTATCTGAGGCATCAAATCTGGGGTGTTATGAAAGAGTGGCACAGTGTTAGTTGGATTTTTACTTCTAGGAGGATCTGAGGTGCTTGTGGGATTTTTCTTCTGCTTCTTCCTTTAAATAAATGTTACTGAAATTAAAAAAAAAAAACCATCTTGAAGATATTGTATTAAACAAGTTACAAATGGAGTCATACGGTGGTGGTCATTATCTTTACATCTTTGCAGAGATTAGTTAGATGTCTAGAGTTGGTAATGAGAACCCAAAATGACCTTAATAGATTAGAAAGCTGGGCCAAAATTAACAAAATTAATTTCAACAGGGTGAAATGTAGGATACTACACTTGGGCAGTAAAAATGAAATGCACAGATATAGGATGGGTGACACCTGGCTTGATGGCATACATGCGAAAGGGGTCTAGGAGTCTTAGTGGACCATAAGCTGAACATGAGCCAGTAGTGTGATGCAGCAGCTAAAAAAGCCAATATGATTCTAGGCTGCATTAATAGTAGTATAGTGTCTAGATCAAGGGAAGTAATAGTGCCACTCTATTCTGCTCTGGTCAGGCCTCACCTGGAATATTGTGTCCTGTTCTGGGTATCACCATTCAGGAAGGATATTGACAAGCTGAAATGTGTCCCGAGGAGGGTGACCAGGATGGTGGGAGGTCTGGAAGCCATGCCCTATGAGGAGCGGCTTAGGGAGCTGGACATATTTAGTCTGGAGAAGAGAAGGTTGAGAGGAGACATGATAGCTATGTTTAAATATTTGAAGGGATGTCATACTGAGGATGGAGCTGGCTTATTTTCTGTGTCTCCAGAGACTAGGACACGGAGCAATGGTTTCAAACTACAGGAAGAGATTCCACCTAAACATTAGGAAGAACTACAGTAAGAGCTGTTCAGCAGTGGAATACACTGCCTCGTAGTGTGGTGGACTCTCCTTCTTTGGAGGTTTTTAAACAGAGGCTGGATGGCCATCTGTTGGGAATGATTTGATTGTGTATTCCTGCATGGCAGGGGGTTGGATTGGATGGCCCTGGTGGTCTCTTCCAACTCTGTGATTCTATGATAGAATCATGTTCGTCCTTGAACGCGGTTAGAGAAAATTCACCACATCTTCTGGAAGTCACTATGCGGTCTGGTGGGTTCAATGGAGATGTTTGTGGAGCTCATGTAATTAATAAAGACAAGCCATTTTTCAGTGACTTTGCTTTGGGGTTCATTTTCTGGTAACACATGTGATTCTTGAAGTAGCTTTTCCACTAACAATGCAGTCCAAATGCTTTGTGGGAATCTCCTCTTCCCATGCTACAATAATTTCACATTTAGGACCTGGCAGCGGGTGGTCTCCTGTGTTGGTGGAGTGGTGAATCCACTCTGGGCTTTATTCCAAACTTTAAAGGAGTAAAGGTACCGAATCCTATTTCCAAACTTGGGCCAGCATCTTGGATAGCTCCTTTAACGTCCATGCTTAAAACCCAGGGCAGATTCACTGTCCCTATAAAGTGGAAGCAACCATGTCGACAGAAATAACAGGCTTTGTTTGGGGTGGGCGAGTGCCATTTGCTGCTCTGCCTCAGGCAGCAAAATGTCATGGGCTTGCCCTGACAACGAAGTGTGCTGAAATTAACCCAGAGCCTCCAAATGTGGCAGAGAGGCTGTTGTGCCTTGGCAATGAATCCTGCTTCCTGGGTGGAAGCTGTAACTGTAGCCATAGCATCCATTCTGCAGAATAAGTTTCCTTTATTATCAGAGATATTTATATATGCACAGGATGTCCATAGAAGACAAAGGAAAGATCTTCAAATCGAAGGGTCAAAACACCAACTCGAGCTTTGTGGTTTGCTTCTTGTGTTATTAATTTTAACCTTCAGGGGAAGTAAATCGATGCTATTGTTTTCTCTCTTCCTCCAACCAAGGTTTTTTTTGACCCCAGATTTTGACTTTGAAGCTGAGATCAATGCAGATAATGTTCTCATAGACTCCAGCCCATCTGGACCCGCAAACAGGCAGGTGGTAAGTGCCACTTGGGGAACAATCCTATTCCCAAGATAAGAATGTAAGAACAGCCTGTTGGATAAGGCCAAAAACACCTTGAGTCCAGCATTCTCTTCCTACAGTGGAGAATCAGATGCCTCTAGGCTTGGAAGTACTAAAGCTGGAAACAGCTGTAATAGCAATCTCCTATTAGGCAGACCATATCTCTTTGGACAACTTCATGTACACTTAATGGAACATTCCCAGTGGGAAACCATGGGGGAAGCAGTGGCAACTAGTGGTTTCCATGTCATTGTAGCAATCGAATCGGCTCCAGGCCAAAACTTTACAGAAGCTATCCAAGGTGCTGAAACCCAGGCCCAAAATAGAGTCAAGACTTTGGATAGCTCCTTTCAAATTCAGATTAAGCCCTAGAGAGGATTCACTGTCCCACCAACATGGGAGCCACCAGCCATTGCTGGAATGAAGGACACTTTGTAAACAAAGAGCACACATTGAACAAAATACAATGGGCTTACAAAATGCATTGGAATTTAAGAATGTGGGTGTCCTATGCTTAGAAGTCACAAGTGCTGGGATTATCAGGCTCTGATAGGACTGAACAGTGACAGGAGGGTCAAGATGAGGGGAGACACAGTTAACCAGGTCTCAAATATTCCCAAGTTGCTGGTTTTGGGAAACAATAAGTCATAAAGAACAAAGCCAAGGAAGTAGCAGGACAAGTAACATATGACATCTGTCTATTAAATGAGACTGATACAATAACTCATCTTTATTTATATGTATTAAGGTTCTAATGCTTGTCCCTTCAATATACTCCCCATTCACACTCACCAATGCAATCTTGTTTTCCATTGGTTGAAGGCATGAAGCAGATCAGTTTCTGTCAGCTGTGTCAATACTGATGTGTTACAGCGCGCTGGACACTCTGTATGTGCTCAGAGATCCAGGCAGCCAAAAAATGTAGCAGAGTAGCAGAAGTAACTCCATATCCTCTAGGATGCCTAATAAGCATATGGACACTCAGGTGGTGCCTAAACAACTATACTTTATTGATACATGTCAGAATATATACAGAAAACAACAGAGAATTCTCTCTGTGGCAAAATCTCAGGACATAGCAGCGTTGAATCACTGCTCAGTCCAGCAGTCAGCATAGAGCACAAAAACACACACACTGGGTACAGATGATACAGAGCTTCAACATTACAGTGAACATCCTGTCTCATATAGTTCTCAGACAGATAAGCATGAAACAAACCCCAAGGTTATGTTCATCCAAGGAGAGAGAGGGGTTACATTTTTATATTCATATTCTTTCCATAAATATAAATGAGATTGTGGGAGTGAATATGTTTCTCTCTTGGTGTTCCCAAATGAAATAAGTGACTAGGATGCCATATAAAACTCTGAGTTGTCTGTATTGTTTCTTAATGTTATTGTTATTTGTTTTTAACTGATGTTGTATGTTGGTCTGTTGTTGTTCCCCGCCTTGATCCATGGGAACACTGAGAAAGAAATAACAATAATAATAAAAGTTGTTGTTGTTAGACATGCTATGCATTATGAGGAGCAGCTTAGGGAGTTGGGTATGTTTAGCCTGGAGAAGAGAAGATTAAGAGGTGACTTGATAGCCATGTTTAAATACTTGAAAGGATGCCATATTGAAGAGGAAGCAAGCTTGGTTTCTGCTGCTTAGGAGACTAGGACACAGAGCAATGGATTCAAACTACAGGGAAAGAGATTCCACCTAAACATTAGGAAGAACTTCTTGACAGTAAGGGCTGTTCAACAGTGGAATACATCTTCTTTGGAGGTTTTTAAACAGGGGCGGGATTGTCATCTCTTGGTGCTGCTTTGACTGTATATTCCTTCAAGGCAAGGGGTTGGACTGGATGGCCCTTGTGGTCTCTTCCAACTGTATGATTCTATTCTATTCTGTTCTGTTCTGTTCTGATAACATAGGCTAGCTACAGTCATGTTTACAGCTTGTATGCCCCCTTCAGGCACACATATTGATTTGCTCTGTATCTCTTTACAACATGAATTTCAGGCATTGCATATCCCATACTCTGACAAATACATCTGCCATTTTCTTCTTTACTGCATCAATTGACTCAAAATGTGTTCCTTTAAGCACCAATGTCACTTTAGGGAAAAGGAAAAAAAGTCACATGGTGCCAAATCTGGCAAATATGGAGGATATTCAAGTGTAGTAATGCATTTATCAGCCAAAAACTGCTTTACAGAAAGTGGTATGTGAGCAGGTATATTGTCTCGATGAAGAATGAAAATATTTTCCCACCATTCTGGCCTCTCCCACCCCCGACTCTTTCTCTCAGCTTTGTCAAAACCTCCTTATAATAATGCTGGTTCACTGTTCTGCCTTCTGGAACCCATTCTGCCAAAATTACCCTCTTGATGTCAAAAAACCCAATGAGCATGGCTTTGAATGAGGACTTGCTTTGATGTGCTTTTCTCATTTTTGGTGATGATGGTGCTTTTCAGTGCATTGACTGTCATTTTGTCTCAGGATCATACTGGAAAATCCAGGTTTCATCCCAAGTGATGAGTTTTTGAAAAACGTTTGGCTCCGCCTCAAGTTGCTGTGGAATGTCACATTGCTTGACTTTTAAACTTAGCATTTTTCCAGCACACAACAGACAACACAGCTGCTTTAAATGATGACTGACAATTAACTGAACGGCCAAGAGTGTTGATGTTTGTCATGTAGGTTCAGACATGTTCAAGGTTACCACTCAAGTGTTCACAATCAGTTCTCCCTGATTTGTCTGAAAGATAGAAATGCAGTCTCGTTATTTAATAGAGAGACTTCGTATCTTATAGCCAGCTCAAGAAGTCAGGAATTCAAGAGGCCAAACACATGAGTAGGGGAGTTGACAGGGAAGTTTCTTCTCTGCTGCTGAAAGATTTATAGCTGCCTGACCTTGACAGCCAGGTGGCTAATTGTTCGGCATCTGGTATTTATAGTACTCTACGGTGAACTCGCCACGTAAGAGGGGCGTTTCAGAAAAGCGATACAAGGACTCCCCTGAAACAACATCTCAGGCTCAGCCAAATAGATCACCAACAATGGTCTGCCCTGGCCTCACATTGGGAGGCATGGAGATGCACTATCCACAATGCTGCAGCCTTATTTGAGAACTCACGCCGAACAAGTCTAGAAGAGAAACGACAACGCAGAAAGAATCACAACTCAGAAACATCACCCAAGGAGACCTTCTGCTGTGCTTTCTGCAACCAGACTTGTTTATCTCAGATTGGCCTTTTTAGTCATCAGCGCGCTTGCAGAAAGTGTGGGATGAGTCCTTCCTGAATCTTTGTTTGTGAAGAAAAGCCAGAGAGAGAGAGAGGGGGGGTATTTAAACCTGTGCATGAAGCACTGGCTTCATAGAATCATAGAACTATAGAGTTGGAAGAGATCACAAGGGCCATCCAGTCCAATCCCCTACCATGCATTCCTGACAGATCGCCATCTAGCTTCTGTTTAAAACCCTCCAAAGAAGGAGACTGCATCACACACCGAGGCAGCATATTCCACTGTCAAACAGCTCTTACTGTCAGGAGGTTCTTCCTAATATTTAGGTGGAAGCTCTCTTCCTGTAGTTTGAATCCATTGCTCTGTGTCCTAGTCTCTGGAGCAGCAGAAAACAAGCTTGCTCCATCCTCCATATGGTATCCCTTCAAATATTTAAACATGGGTATCACATCCCGTCTTGAAGGCACATAACAACAGCACAACAACATGGAAATCAGTTCTTTATGTAGTTTTTTTTCCTTGTCCCTTTGAACACTGGTAAAAATGTTTCATAGTGGTTTGACTATGACTCTGGAGAGCAGTGTTCGAATCCCCACTCAGCCATGAAAACCCACTGGGTGACCTTGGGCAAGTCACGCACTCTCAGCCTCAGAAAACCCCACCATAAGTTCACCTTACAGTCACCATAAGTCAGAAATGACTTGAAGGCACACAACAACAACAAAAATAGATAAAAGCCCACAGTGCTGTATTATTTGTTGCAACCATACAAGCAATGAAAAAAAGGCACCACAAAAGGTGCAATGTGATCCTTAAAACCATACTGTATCTTCGTTGTGCCTCAGCTATTCAAACAGGAATCAATTACAAGTAATGTTTTATTTGTAACAAGTTATTTCCAGGCTCAGCGCACTGTGTAGGAATAGATGGCTTCTCTGATCCAATTAACTGGCTATGATGGAAATAACACTTTTGCATGCAAAGCGTACACTCCACCTAGTTACCCTTTTGAACTACAGCTCCCAGAATCCACCAGCCAGCATGGCCAGTGTCCATGGTGGCTAGGGGATTCTGAGAGTAGTAGACAAAAAAAGACATTTCCCCAAGTTCTGGTTCTGCTGTTTAACTATGATCTGCCCATTAATTTTTCATCCATTCTGGAGAGTGAGAGGAACATATGGGGGAGATCTTTTAAATCCCCTTAGACTCTGTCCTCAGCTTCACCAGTTTATCACTCTGGTGCCTGCAGGGTTAATCTGCAGTTTAAGCTTTAGCCAATGAATCAGTGGAGATCTGGTTTGCCTCCCACTGAACAGGCAAAGAACTTTCAGCTTCCTTTTTGGAGGAGCAGCAGATTTGATCAGCAATCTGTCCCGGTTAGCACAAGGAAAAGAAAACAATTAAGATCAAAACGACACTTAGGACCTAAGGTGCAAATCATTAGGTCCCAAATGACTTCCCCATGCTTAGAAGCCTAAAACAGAATCAAAGGCTTGTGCAAACATGAACCAATGAATAAAATTATTCATTTTTTACAGCAGTCTTTCCCTTACCTCATGCCCTCCAGATGGGTTGGACTACAGCACCCTTCAACTTGCAGGCTGGGGAGGATGTGTGCTGTAGTCTAACCCAGTTTGAGGACACTGGATTAGACTCATAAAAAACACAGAGTTTTATGGAATGTTAGTTTAAGATTGTTTATAGCCTTGTCAATTTTGATTTTGATTATATGTATTTGTCAGTTCGCTTTATATTAAGGTATATATGTGGTATTTTATCTGGATAATTTGTTTCCCATTGTTTTGTATAGTTTTATATTTTTATTATTCTTTCATCCCGCCCCCCCATATCACACGGCACTCTTATAATGCTATCATTCCACTTTAACTGCTCTGGCTGCCTCCTGTGGAATCCTGGGATTTGCAGTTTAGGGAGGGGAGTTTAGAACTCTCAGCCAGAGAGCTCTTAAGCCTCACTAAACTATAAATCCCAGAATTCCACAGGAGGCAGCAGTAGCAGTTAAAATGGAATAATAGTGTTATAACAGTGTAGTGTGATAAGAGAGAGAGGGAGGGAGGGAGGAAGCCCCCGCTTATCTGACAGGTTAGGGACTGCAGCACTGTCAGAAACAGGAATTGGTCAAAAAGTAAAACCCATGAAGGGAACACCAGGAAATTATGGCAGCTGATTCAGGACTGCCTGCATATGCCTGCTTGCACCAGTGTGTCTCCTGCTTGCAAAATCTCTCCATTGGCTTTGTGTCTCCCCACCCGCCCGCCCGCCAGCTTCGAAAAAGATGGGGGCTTCCTGTATTTTAGATTGTATGCTTTTAGCAGGAGGACCCGCTGTTTTTGGTGGTTTGTTTTACTAGTAGAGCACCATGTATATCAATGGCACTAAATAAATAAATACAATGATGATTATGATCTTAGAATCACTGAGATGGAAGAGACCACGAGGGCCATCCAGTCCAACCCCCTGCCATGCAGGAATACACAAATCATTCCCCCATCCAGGCTTTGTGTAAAAACCTCCAAAGAAGGAGACTCCACCACACTCCCAGGCAGTGGATTCTACTGCCGAACAGCTCCTACTGTCAGGAGGTTCCTCGTAATGTTTAGGTGGAATCTCTTTTCCTGTAGTTTGAGTCCATTCCTCCATGTCTTAGTCTCTAGAGCAGCAGAAAACAAGCTTGCTCCCTCTTCAGTATGACATTCCTTCAAATATTTAAACATGGCTATCATGCCCCCTCTTAACCGTCTCTTCTCCAGGCTAAACATACCCAGCTCCCTAAGCCGCTCCTCATAGGGAATGACTTTCAGACCTCTCACCATTTTGGTCACCCTCCCCTAGACACATTCCAGCTTGTCCATATCCTTCTGGAATTGTGGTGCCCAGAACTGGAGACAGTATTCCGGGAGTGGCAGGATAGAGTGCCACTCTATTCTGACCAAAGCAGAATAGAGTGGCACTTTTACTTCTCTCAATCTAGACACTATGCTCCTATTGAGACAGCCTAGAATCACATCGGCTTTTCTGGCTGCCGCACCAGGTATACTTCTAAAACCTGGAAGAATTAAAAACGATATATTTGTTGCTGCTTGCCTTCAAGTCACTTTGGACTTATGGTGACCCTAAGGTGAGCCTATCACAGGGTTTTCTTGGCAAGATGTGTTCAGAGGAGGTTGGCCTTTGCCTTCCTCTGAGGCTGAGAGAATGTGACTTGCCCAAGCTCACCCAGTGGGCTTCCATGGCTGAGCAGGGATTCAAACCCTTGTGTCCTGAGTCATAGTCCAGTGCTCAAACCACTACACCATGCTGGCTCTCTTATTAGAGCTTAAAAGAAAATAGCGTTGGCACCAGGCAAGCCTCTTGGGTGGTGGGGGGAGTGTAATCCAGAGATTGGTGCATATGTGCCATGGATCTCCTACTGTCGTCACCCATGACAAAATTGAAACAAGGCAGAAAGCTCTCTGCATTTATGTAGAAGTTCTTCTCCTTCCAGAGCCAGTCAAATACTTGGTTGCTTGAAACAAAGGAACAAGATGGGGACATCCCAGTTGCATGTGCAGAAATGAACTGGCAATTGAACTTGATGTCACCACTAGTAATGAGATAGCGTCTTCCACCAAACCTTAGGTCAGGGCATCAGGATACTACAAACCAGTGATGCTCAGCCTTTGGTCCTCCAGATATTATGAACTCCAGCTCCCAGAATCCCCAAACATTTGCCAGTCTGGCAGGAAATTTTGATTTATTTTCACCTGGAGGACAAAGTTTGAGAACCACTGGGTTAGGTGCAGTAGGACAGGTGATGTGGCCTGTAATTCTCTCCTCTAGTAAAGGGAGATCAGGGCTAGTGGCCCTGATATAAACAGGACAGCAACTCTGCTCTGACCTTTAGTCCAAACTGTAAAGAACCTAATCAAACTCCTGAATCCATCTCTAAAAGAGGTTCAGCCTTTTGGATAGCTGTTGGTGTCTTAGCCATGTGTAAGTTCCCCTACAGATGAGACTGGACTTTTTTGTCCAATGTAGAATAGTTGCACTCAGTTCACGGTTGCAGCAATAGAGATGTGCCCATGATGCCCTTGTACAAGAATGTATATTGTGGGTGATCTGGGTTCAAATTGCTGATCCACACAGCTTTAGATTGGGCAATCCTTTAGTGTAGCCATTATTTCCCAACAAAATGTGGCCCCCGAAGCCTTCAACAGCTTCCAGAGCCCAACAATTTTAAATTTTTAAACCAACTTTCACCTGATTTTTCACCTGAAAACTGGCTGAATCAAACCATAGACAGACACAAATGAAGCAATTTATTTCCCCCATCCCCCACCCCCCCTAAACCTACACCGTGAAGAAAAATCAATCAACCAACCAATCAATTAATATAAGCCAAAATGGCATCTGGAAGGGACACAATGTCATTTTCAGCAAGGTGAAATGCAAGAGTGAGACCTGCAGGGGTGGGCATGGGGAAGAACTTACCTCAACCCTTTTGCTGTAGTCCAGACTTACCTTAGGCTAACCTCTCAGGATTGTTGTGAGAATAAAGTGTGTTGAGTGACCCTTGTACTGAATAGCAATGTTGCGTAACCAAGTGGACAACTGAATGCCCAAGGGAAAACAACAGCCAAGGCATACTACTGGCAATTCCAGCAGGGGCCGATGGAGATGTATTGGCCAAGAATGAACATTTGCATGTACAAAGGCACCACATGCACAACTCTGCTTCTGTGACATTGAACTGAACATGGATGTTGCGCATCAGCCAAGAATATCCAACTGCTTCCACAGGGAAACTTAGGCATAAGACACCAACTGGATTCTGACTGTGGTCTGGCATGTAATGTGTTCCTCAGTCACATATCATAAGACAGATGATGCTGTATGAGACCTAAAGCCCATCTAGTCTGGGGGTCTCTTTCCACAGTGGGCAACCAGATTCCTTAAGGGGAAGCCTAGAAGCCAGACATGAATGCAACTGCACCTCCCATCTCATGTTCCCTGCAACTGAAGTTGCATCTGATACTGGAAATGTTACATAGCCACTTTGACTAGTAGCCACTGAATGGCCAATGAGGGCTGATGGCCCTGACATCAACAGGACAACAAATCTGCCCTGACCTTTAGTCCAAACTGTAAAGAACCTACCCAAACTCCTGAATCCATCTCTAAAAGAGGATCAGCCTTTTGGATAACTGTTGGTGTCTCACCCATGTTTAAGTTCTCCTACAGACCAGATTGGACATTTTAGCCCAACATGGAATAGCTGCATTCAGTTCATGGTTGCAGCAATCAAGTTGTGCCTATGGTGCGCTTGCACATGGATGTGTATTGTGCATGCATGTACATGTGAATGCACTCATGCATTCAGTTGCATAATTGGGTGTGCATTCAGTTGCACAACTTCGCAATTTAACCCAAGAGTAGCATAGCACATTCTGTAGGTTAACTCTACCTGGGGAGATTTGTACCACACATCCCTGATATTAGATCTTGGTCATTGCTGTCAGCTGTCATTATACCTGCAGTAGTGAGTCCCACCATTCAACGATGCACTTGTGTGGAAGCCAGTCAATCAGGCCTACTGGGCATCTCAAGGAAAGGGGATTAGTCAGAGGTATAGCTAAGAGGGGGACTTTGCCCCGTTCCAAATAAGAATTCTGCCTCTCCCAATTATATGTTCCTTCAGTCCCCAAATTTATAACATTACAGTAATGTGAAACTTCTGTTGGGCATTTGGAAATACAATTTAGAAATCCAAAGAAAAGAGGCAGGCCTGGGGGGGGGGGATGCGAATAAAGCAGAGATATGGGTTCCAGGTGTGAACCATTTTTCATGTCTTACTCTTGGCAATGCTAGAAGTTTGGGGAATGATGGAAAATTTCATGGAGGCAGAATTCTTGTTGGGGCCAATGAAATGCTCCTTCTTCAATATGACATCCTTTCAAATATTTAAAGATGGCTATCATGTTGTTATTGTTGTGCGCCTTCAAGTTGTTTCCCAGATATACTGTAGTTGTTTCTGACTTACAGTGACCCTAAGGGGAATCAGCTATGAGGTTTTCTTGGCAAGATTTATTCCAAGGAAGTTTGTCATTGTCTTTTGCTCTACACTATACAAATAAGTAGTGTAGCAGAAAGAATCACAACCCGGAAACATCACCCAAGGAAACCTTCTGCTGTGCTTTCTGCAACCGGCCTTGTCTATCTCGGATTGGCCTTTTTAGTCACCAGTGCGCTTGCAGAAAGCGCGGGACGAGTCCTTCCTGAATCTTAGTTTGTGAAGGGAAGCCAGAGAGATACAAATAACCCAGTTTGAAACTGGATTATTTGTGTAGTGTGGATTTAAGGATGACAGTGTCACCTGCCCAAGGTCATTCAGTGGGTTCCATGGCTTGAGTGGGGGTCAAACTCTTCTCTCTGATCATCCTAGCCCAGTACTCAAATCACTACACCACGCTGGCTCTGAAGTTCAAAGAGGGTTCGCTGTTGCCCTCCTTTGAGGCTAAGAGAGTGTGACCTGCCCAAGGTCCCTCAGTGGGTTTCCATGTCTGAGCAGGGATTCAAACCCTGCTCTCCAGAGTCCTAGTCCAATGCTCAAACAACTATACTATATTGGCTCTTTTGTGTTTGGGAGCCGAAAGAAAATTTAATGGGGGGACGACGACACAGAATTCTTATTTTGGGAGGCAACGCCTTCATACCCCCGCCCCATACTCCTGGGCTTAGGGGCTGCCTCTGTGCCTTACCCTCCTTTCTGGGGTAGGAACACCACCCTTGCCCAGGATGGATCACACCTTCTTTTCTTTCTCCCCAACACCCCCTTTTTTTCTCATTTGGCGTACGGATTTCCAGGTGTCCCTTATTATAAGGGATGTCCATTAAATGGGGTCCAGAAAGTTTATCCCTTTTCAGACTGGCAGGTGTCTCTTCTTATAAAGGTTGTCCCCCATCTGAGGATTGCAAAGCTTTTCCTTTTATATTGACTGAACGACCTGCCAAAAAATCAAGTATTTTGGGATGTGTGGGACAGAAGTGTGTGCATTACAAATGTGGGCAATATGTTCATTTTATAGAGAAAGACACAGCCAGGTTAACTGAAATTGTAAGATAGATTGAGTCTCCCTTATCCAGAATTCCAAAATACAAAATACTCTTAAGTCCAAAATTGTCCACATGGGTGGCTGACACAGTGACACCTTTGTTTTCTGATGGTTCAACATATACAAAACTTTGTTTCATGCTCAAGATTATTTTAAAATTGTGTCTAAAATTACTGTCAGGCTATGTGTATAAGGTGAAATGTAAAAATTTTGTGTTTTGATTTGGGTACCATCTCCAAGATATCTCATTACATGTTTGCAAATATTCTGAAATCCAAAATAATCCAAAATCTAAAATTGTCCATAAGAGTGGCTGCGATAGTGACACCTATACTTTCTGATGGTTCCATGTACAGTCTCTATTTCATGCCCAAAATTATTAAAAATACTGTGTCTAAAATTACCTTCAGGCTATGCATATATAAGGTATATATGAAACATAACTGAATTTCGTGTTTTGACTTGGATCCCATCTCCAAGATATCTCATTATGTCTATGCAAGAATTATAAAATCTGAAATATTCCAAAATTGTCCACAAGAGTCACTGAGATAGAGAAACCTGTGCTTTCTGATGGTTCAGTTTACACAATCTTTATTTCATGCTTAAAATTATTTTTTAAAAAAGAGTCTAAAATTACCTCCTCTCTCTCTCTCTCGCTGGCTTTTCTTCACAAACGAAGATTCAGGAAGGACTCATCCCGCGCTTTCTGCCAGCACGCTGATGACTAAAAAGGCCAATCTGAGATAAACAAGTCCGGTTGCAAAAAGCACAGCAGAAGGTCTCCTTGGGTGATGTTTCCAGGTTGTGATTCTTTCTGTGTTGTCGTTTCTCTTCAAGACTTGTTCGGTGTGAGTTCTCAAATGAGGCTGCAGCATTGTGGATAGTGCGTCTCCATGCCTCCCGATGTGAGGCCGGGGCAGACCATTGTCGGAGATCAATTTGGCTGAGCCTGAGATGTTGTTTCAGGGAGTTCTTGTATCACTTTTTTGGAGCGCCCCTCTTACGCTGACCCATGGCGAGTTCACTGTAGAGTACTATTTTGGGGAGGCGATGGTCCTCCATCCTAGAAACATGCCCTGCCCAGCGCAGCTGTGTTCTCAATATCATGGCCTCAATGCTGGTGATCCCTGCTTGCTCAAGGACAGCAACATTCGTCACATAGTCAGTCCAGTGTATATTTAGGATTGTGCGTAAATAGCACTGATGAAAGCGTTTGAGGAGTCATAAGTGTTGGCGATAGGTGACCCATGTTTCAGACCCATAAAGGAGAATAGACAATACAATGGCTCTATACACACTGATTTTTGTGCTTCGCCTCAGGTGTTTATTACTCAAGACTCTTGTGTAGTCTTCCAAATGCGCGATATGCCTTTGCTAATCTGTGATCGATCTCTTTGTCAATCTTGGCATCTGAGGAGATGATGCTTCCCAGGTAGGTGAACTGCTGAATGGACTTGAGCACAGATTTGCTGATGGCAATGTGGGGATGATGGTGTTCGTCCTGTGGTGCAGGCTGGTAAAGAACTTCTGTTTTCTTCAGGTTGACTTCCAGCCCAAACAGCTCTGCAGCTGTTGTGAAGCAGGATGTTAGGCGCTGCAGAGCTGCTTCTGTGTGGGCAACAAGGCCAGCAGCATCAGCGAAAAGCCGCTCATGGACTAGATAGTTTAGAGTCTTAGTGTGAGCCCTCAGACGGCTTAAATTAAACAAGCTACCATCAGTACGGTAACGTATATAGATGCCGTCGTCTTCTTCGAGCTCTGCCATAGCCCTTTGGAGCATCGTGCTAAAGAAGATTGTAAATAAAGTTAGAGCAAAAATACAACCTTGCTTCACTCCATTAGTTATTAGAAAGGGCTCTGAAAGAGCATCACCATATCTGACTTGACCGCGCTGGCCCTCATGTAGCAAGATAATCATTTTAAGGAATTTGGGGGGACATCAGGCTATGCATATAAGGTGCATATGAAATGTAACTGAATTTCTGTTTAGAGTTGGGTCCCCTCTCCAAGCGATCTCATTATGTCTATGCATGTGGTGGAGTCTCCTTCTTTGGTGATTTTTAAACAGAGGCTGGATGGCCATCTATTGGGAATGTTTTGATTGTGTCTCCTTGCAGGGCAGAGGGTTGGACTAGATGGCCCTTGGGGTCTCTTCCAACGCTATGATTCTATGTGTTCCAAAATCCAAAAAATAAATAAATCCAAAACCTAAACACTGTTAATACACATTTTTGTGTATTTTTTGAAAAAGATTGTGAGAAACAGCAAAAGCTGTAACTGTGAACTACTTGGAGTTTTCAGCCCCCCTCCTTTTTCAATATGGCAAATCCTTGCAGGAGCTCATCTGGACAAAAGGAATTCTGCCTGCATTCCTTGAGGATTTTTTTTCATTGTCTAAACAATCCCCAGGTAATTTACTCATGGCCACCATCTTTTCTTGCACTCATGCTCCATATGAACTTCCAACTCAGATAGCTTCTCATGCCAGTGATCTTGCGAATGGATTGTGGGAACAAGTGAATGCTGCTGCAATAGTAATGCACCATTTTCCGCAATTAATTCTCCAGTCTAGCTGAGCCCTCATCAGTTGAATTAACCATTATTCTATTGTGGGAGTTTCTTACTCTTTCTATGTTTGAGCAGATAATACTTTAGCCCATGTTTAGCATGTAGAACTTGGGCCCATCTACACGAGGGGAAAAAACCCAGAGTTAATGGAGTGTTAATAAAATTGTTACCCCCTGTGCTTTACTGGAAGTACCTTTGCAAAACAGGCACCAAAGGACGGTTGACTTTAACCCCCTTTAGAAAGCACAGAACTTATCAGCAGAGTTTCTATTTAAAATACATATGCAGCAGAGTCATATTAATTCCAGCATGCAGGTTTAAAATAGCCACCCACCAGAATTCCTCCCCAAGCAAATATTCTCTAGCATTAAAAAAACTCAAAACACTCAGAAGTAGTTTAAAAGTATAAAAACATCTTTACTTACAGTCAGTATGCATATCTCAGTGAATATCAGCAGCATATCAATAAGTGAAGGCTAAACTAGTAAAATACAACTTAAAACTACATGTTAAAAACAAAAATATGCAAGAGCCCTGCATGGTGGCTCCTAATCCTATGAAATAATCATAGCAAGTGTTGCTTCCTGGCTGACCCTCCAGAACAAAGAAGAGGACTTGAACACACCTTTCCCCTCTGGAAAACCGATCACAATTCAATAGAAAATGACATCACAGATTCTGTTAACATATATCAGTTAACCCTTTCAGCAGTTAACATCTCAACATCTCAACTACATATCCCAACAAAAGTACCTTGTAGTATTGGCATCTCGCAGCAGCAGTGACATGTCTAAATGGTTTTTCTGGCCTCAGAAGCCCCCATAAGCTTTGCATTCCTGATGGAGGCCATGAATGATTTACATGTGTTAGTTCTACACCACCACTGTTTTTTTTTTTTAATAAAAAAAGTCATCCAAGGTGTGCTGGTGCAATAGAGCGGTTTTCTCATGTTATATGAAAGCAAAACAGAAAATTTCATCCTGTTTTATCACTTTAGTGAGTGATCGCTAAGGTGAAAATCTAACATGCCCTCAGTGGGCGCTTGCCCTGCTAGCAAGGCCCGCCCCTGCTGTCGCCCAGCTAATCAGCTTTGTGCTTCCCTTCGCCGTTCGATAGTCCAAACCAGCAGGAATGCACATCTCCCTCGTGGTTTTTGAAAAAGTATGGGAAAATCTGCGAAGGCTTTTACCATGTTGTTTTTGCTGTTTTGGGCCCCCCTCCTCCTGAATAGTGTGGCTTGGTGCTGGATCCCATTTAGACAGGTAGGCTTCCCAGCGAATTCCATGAGGGCTATTTTCACCTTTAGATGGGTGGTATTCTCCAATGTTTCAACTTGTCCTTTCACTTGGCATATAGGGAGAACAGCAAAGCTTTGGTGAGTTGCTTCGGAATGGAGGACCAGGGCCGGTTTAAGGCACTGGCAGCGTCAGCATCCGCAGGGGGCCCCATCATGGGGGGGGGGCTAGTAATCCTCCTCCTGCAAAAACATTATTAGTAATAATCTGAATATCCTGTACTGTGAATAGCTTAGGTTGAGTTAGGTTACATTGACCTGAGATATGGGCCCCCCAAAATAAAGCATTGCAGGGGCCCCCAAAATTTCTTAAACCGGTCCTGTGGTGGGCCCTGCATTTCGACCGTCCCTTCTTGCTGTTTCCAAAACTTGTGTGTGGGGTGGGTGGGTGGGAGGTGTCCTAAGTCCACCGAGGAAGTTTCCTCGCTCCTCCTCCTCCTCTCTTCTCCCAGCCCCGGTGGCGCTCTTGGAGAGCGAGGGGAGCAGAGCCTCTCCGCCCGGTGCGCAAAAAGGAGCTCTCCAAAAACTTCGCCTTTTACGCGCGCGCCAGGGGGGCCTTGGAGAGGGGGCGGCTGCCTCTGCTGGAGCCCCCCAGGCGCCCCGGGAAGGAAGGGGCTGGTCAGCAGGCAGGCAGGCAGGGCTGGGCAGCTGCAGCCTGGGGGGGGGGGCGATCTCTTTGTACGGAGCCCAGGAGAAGAAGAAGGAGAAGACGCGCCGAGGAGAGAAGACTTGCTGCAGCATCAGCACCAGGCGACCAAGCCGTGCGCCCTCGCGGGGGTGGCGGCGGGGGTGGCTTCTCCTCCTCCTCCTCCTCCTCCTCCCCCCTGCCAGGCCGGTCTCTCCTCCTGCTCTTCCGCTGGCCGAAGCCCCCGGGCGGGCTGTGCCCCCGACCCCCTCCCCATAACTCCGCATGGATGTCAAGGCGGCGGCGCCCAATGGGGTGGCCACCATCGAGGACCGGATCCTGCGCATCACCGGCTACTATGGCTACTACCCGGGCTACTCCAGCCAGAAAAGTAAGCAGAGAGAGAGAGATTAAAAGGGGGGGGGGTCTGCGGTTTGTGCGGAGCAAGCACCCCCCCCCTTGGTGGAAGTGTTTTATATATATATATATATATATATATGTGTGTGTGTGTGTGTGTGTGTGTGAAACAATGTGATGGTTTTTTTATTTTTTTTTGAGAGGACTATTTTCCGTCTTCGGATCTGGGAGTCTTGCGGGTGATGAAACTGGTAGCTTTTGGGGGTGATAAAAGAGAGGATCAGGTCCTTCTTTTTCGCTTCTCCATCCCCCGCATCTTTTCTCCTCCCCCCTTTTTTTGGTCTGCGGCTGTGACAGTGTCGCGGAAGAGGGGGCAAGTCGCTTGGGGGAGGCTAGGGAAGGTAGGATGGATGAGGGAGGGAGGGAAGGGAGGATGAAGTGGAGGGGGTGTGGGGGGAGGAAGGCATGTGGGTCTTTCTCCCCACTCCCTTCCCAACATTTTGCCTCTTTCTGCCCCTTCTTGGGCTGGCAGGGGGGTCGTTCTTCCGCGGACTGCATGCAACGTCTTTGGCCACCCAGGAGCTTTGGGATCTGTAGTGGGGGAAGGTGGTTTCCCTTTCTTTCCCCCCTCCCTCCCCCCCATTGAGAAAAAAGGGGAAAAAAGAGGTGGTTTTGGGAGATGTCTTTTTTTTTTTAAAGCACGCGCGCGCACCTCTGCGTGCGCGTGTCAAGAAAGAGAGAGGAGTGTCAGGGTTCACACGTACCAGGGTTCCTCAGGCGGGTTGCCGCATCGAGGCTGGAGAGCAGTCGGGAGGGTGTGTATGGTTGTGTTTGTTTGCGCACGTGAGAATGGACTTCCTCCCCCACGCGTGTCACGGGGAGGGAAGGAGAGAGAGAGAGACAGAGAGAGAGAACCCGCATTGTTCGGGCACGTGTGAAAGAGCATCTGGCCCGGGAGGCTTAAGGAGGGAGGGTAAGGGAGATGTAGGAAAGCAGTGAGGAATGTGGTCCTGGGCTGTGGTTAGTTCCAGCTAGAGAAGACTCATTGCATTAAGGGAACTTGCACAAATGTTGGGGTGACAAGTGACCCAGGTTTAACTTGGGCTGCTCATCTATTGGGGGCTGACAATAGGCCACAGGGTGGTGGTGGTGGAGAAACTGCAGCCCTCCCTCTTGGGTTGCAGATCTCAGCATGCCTGGCCGTTGTTTAGGCTGGCTGGGACTGCTGGGAGATATAGTCCTAGAACTGGGCTTCGTAAATTTCCCCCCACTCTGTGATCCCATTTCACCGCAGAAATTTTTACTTGACCCCAGGTACAGTAGGACCCCCGTATCCATGGGGGATTGGTTCTGGGCCCCATCGCGGATAACAAAATCCGCAGATAATAACAAATGCCGGACTTCCCTCTCCACTGCCACTGGAAGCCCCGCAGAGAAGGGAGAAAGGAGCTGAGCTGTCCTCCTCCCTCCCTCCTCCATCTGCCCCTGCCAGCTCTGCTGTGCCACCAGACCCCCCCCCCAGGACTCCGTCCACCCCCCACCGTCACCATGAGCGGATAAGGGAGTGCTACTGTATATGGGTATAAAATAGGCATATAAATCAAATTTACTGTGGCCAAAATTTTCACAACCCCCACATTCAGTTATGCAACCCCCTATGGGGTCATGACCCACAGTTTAAAAACTCTGGACTAGAACACCAGGAAGGGCCACTTGAAGTGGATTTAGGGCTCCCACCCTCCATTTCTCACCATTTTAGAACTCATGGGTGGGTGGGTGGGACAGAGTAAAATGGACTGCTGAGAGATCTGGAAGAGGCAGAAATCTCTCATTTCTGATAGCCGCTCTCTTCTATGGCTTTAAAGAGAGTTAAGATACAGGCCAGGAAGGACCCAGATAGCACAGCCAGTGGTTGAAAGAGGATGGGACTTGCTAGACTGACCAAGTCTCCCGTATTTCATGGGAACTCCCGTATTACAGCTAATTATTTTGGATCCTCCCGTATTGACCTTCTATTTCTCCAGTATATTTTATTAATAATCAAGATCCTTTAATTCATGGGCGAACGTTGGATGCCCTAGGACTTGCAGCTCGACATCATTTGGACAAGTGGCCTGTTCCTGAGTTTGGAAAAGGCATGATTGTGACAAAGTGTAGGTCTCTCAGTGATTATCAGCAAAAAGTTAGACATTTTACTTTTGGGGATGGTGTGTATATGTGCCTTCAAGTTGGCTGTCAGCTTATGGCAACCCCATGAATTTCAGATGGTTCTCTTAGGCAAGGGATACTCAGAGGTGGTTTTGCCAGTTCCTTCTTCTGAAATATAGCTCACAGTACCTGGTGTTCATGGGCAGTCCTGGGCTTGGGGAAGGTGGTTCTTTTTGGACTGTGACTTCCAGAACCCAGATTTTGGCAGTGGCAGTCCAAAAAGGCACATTTTCTCATGCTCTGTAAGTTCTAACTTTTGGCTTTTGGGGGAAAGAATCCAAGGTCAGATCTTGTGTGTGTATGTACCTTCAAGTCTCCTGTTGACATCTGGTGACCCCATGAATTTCAGATGATTTTCTTAGGCAAGGAATACTCAGAGGTGGTTTTTGCCAGTTCCTTCCTCTGAAACAGAGCCTACAATGCATAGTATTCATTGAGGGTCTCCCATCCTCCTTAGTACAGTATTTCAAAATCAGAGAGGATGTGGTGCATTTAGGATATTTAGGATACATTTTCCAGAATCTCCCAGTGAGTAAGTAACGTTTGCATCCTCCACTTACTAGCTGTGTTGGCCAGCTAGGTGAAACCTCACCATTCAGTAAGCTTCAGGAAGGTTGTGGAAGTCCTTTTCTTTTAGTGGCCTTAACCCCACTGAAGTCATTCTTCTACTGTGGCCAGAGTAGCTGAAACTGCTCCTTCCGCTCCCCACTCCGCTGTCCTGGTTCCTCAATTTGCAGATGGAAAAGTTTTAAGATGTATTTATTTTATGCATCTCTAGCCCAGTTCTACAGAAAGTAATCAGCAAGAGAAATGGTGAAAAATACCATGGTTTGTATTTTGTTATCGAGTATCATGTGAGAGGATTTCTGCCATTCTCCTTCCCCATAGCTTTCTTTCCACCTCTGCCCTTCTTTCCCCTCAATCTGTTCGTGGAGGGACAGAATTTGGTGAGGTGTACTGTAAGTTGTATTTCAGAGGAAGGAACTGGCAAAACCACCTCTGAGTATTCCTTGCCTAAGAAAACCCCATGGGGTCGTCATAAGTCGACAGCTGATTTATCCAGTTCTGTCCAGTTCTGGGCACCACAATTCAAAAGGATATTGACAAATTGGAGCGTGTCCAGAGAAGGGCGACTAAAATGGTGAAAGGTCTGGAAACCATGCCTTATGAGGAGAGACTTAGGGAGCTGGGTATGTTTAGCCTGGAAAAAAGACGGTTAAGAGGCGATATGATAGCCCTGTTTAAGTATTTGAAGGGATGTCACGCTGAGGATGGAGCAGGCTTGTTTTCTGCTGCTCCAGAGACTGGAACACGGAGCAATGGATGCAAGCTCCAGGAACAGAGATTCCACCTCAACATTAGGAGGAACTTTTTGACAGTACGAGCTGTTCGGCAGTGGAATGCACTCCCTCGGAGCATGGTGGGGTCTCCTTCCTTGGAGGTCTTTAAACAGAGGCTGGATGGCCATCTGTCGGGGATGCTTTGATGGTGATTTCCTGCATGGCAGGGAGTTGGACTGGATGGCCCTCGTGGTCTCTTCCAACTCTGCAATTCTATGATTCTATGACTTGAAGGCACATGCACACACAGAAGGTTAGGATGGAGAAGCCATTCTGGTAATAGTGGCTTTTCTATCTCCTTCCACTGCTATAGATAGCTGCAGCTGGATTTCATCCCATAACATTACCACTATTCCTATTACCAGTGGTATGCTAAGGACACTGTGTAACCACCTGTCAGGATCGGTCCTGAAGGAGCCTAATCCTGATGTTTTCAGTTATTTTTCTGTAACCTTGATACTCATTGTGTTTTGTTTTTTGGTACTTGCTAACTCTTTGCCAACTGTGGAGGGGTGGTGATAACGGTTTTGGCTGGTTTGGGGAAAGATAAGAATGCAGCTGCAAAATCGGCTTGGGAAAAGGAGGCTGGCCGGTGTAAGGCAATGTCATGTGATGGTTAGCCAATGGTATTAGAGTCCACCAGATTTTATAGACTGTAATATGCTTTTAATATAGTGTGTAGCCCTTAAGTTTCAGTTCTGAGCGACAACCTTGTATGATGTGAAGTCGAAGGCTTTCACGGCCGACATCCATAGATTTTCCTTGGTTTTTTCCTGGGCTGTGAGGCCGTGTTCTGGAATAGTTTCTTTCTGATGTTTCACCTGCATCTGTGGCTGGCATCTTCAGAGAATGGTTGGGTAAGTGTGTGTGTGGAGTTTATCTGCTGTGACCCCCCTGTTGGGGAGTATATGTAAATTTGTGTAATTGAATGGTTAGTTTCTGGGTATAGAAATGCAAAGCTGGTTAGTGTCTGTTTGGCTAATGGTAGGTTGATGGCCCGTTATCTGCTGGAACTCCCCCTGTCGCTGGGTGGAATTCTTTTGTAAGTGTTGAGTTTTGATTCTATTGTTTTTCAAAACTGGCAGCCAGATTTTGTTTACTTTTAAGGTTTCTTCTTTCCTGTTGAAGTTGTCCAGGTGTTTGTGGATTTCAATAGCTTCTCTGTGCATTCTGACATGATAGTTGTTGGCCTGGTCCAGAATTTCTGTGTTTTTAAATAGCATTTTGTGTCCACCTTGGTTTATAACATGTTGTGCTACTGCTGATTTTTCTGGCTGGCCCAGTCTGCAGTGTCTCTTATGTTCTTTGATTCATGTTTGCACACTGCGTTTTGTGGTCCCTATGTACACTTGTCCACAGCTGCATGGTATGTGGTAAACTCCTGCAGCTGAGAGAAGGTGTCTTTTGTCCTTTGCTGAGCATAGCATTTCTTGGATTTTTTTGGGTTGGTCTATAGATTGTTTGGAGGTAGTGCTTCCTCATCAGTTTCCTTATTCTGTCTGTGACTCCTTTGATGTATGGTAAAAATACCTTCCCTTTGGGTGGCTGTTATTCTTTTTCACTTCTGTGGTTTTTTCTGGGTCTGGCTGCTCTTGTGATGTCTGATCTGGAGTAACCATTAGCCTGTAGGGGCCAGTTTAGGTGCCTCAGTTTGTCCTCCAGGTAGTGGGGCTTGCAGATCCTTTTTGCATGGTCTACCAATGTTTTTATTGTGCTTCTTTTTTATCCTGGGTGAGGATTGGAGTTCTTGTGTTAGACCAACCAAAAAAATCCAAGAAATGCTACAGCGAAGGACAAAAGAGACCCTCTCACAGCTGCAGGAGTTTACCGCATACCGTGCAGCTGTGGACAAGTTTACATAGGGACCACTAAACGCAGTGTGCAAACATGAATTAAGGAACATGATAGACACTGCAGACTGGGCCAGCCAGAAAAATCAGCAGTAGCAGAACATGTGATAAACCAACCTGGACACAAAATATTATTTAAAAACACAGAAATTCTGGATCAGGCCAACAACTATCATGTCAGAATGCACAGAGAAGCTATTGAAATCCACAAATACCTGGACAACTTCAACAGGAAAGAAGAAACCTTGAAAGTAAACAAAATCTGGCTCCCAGTTTTGAAATACAATAGAATCAAGACTCAACACTTACAAAAGAATTCCACCCAGCGACAGGGGGAGTTCCAGCAGATAATGGCCCATCAACCAACCATTAGCCAAACAGACATTAAGGAGCCTTGCATTTCTATACCCAGAAACTAACCATTCAATTACACAAATGTACATATATTCCCCAACAGGGCGTCACAGCATATAAACTCCACATACACTCCTACCCAACCATTCTCTGAAGATGCCAGCCACAGATGCAGGCGAAACATCAGAAAGAAACTATTCCAGAACATGGCCTCACAGCCCGGAAAAAACCCAAGGAAAATCTAACCTTGTATGAGATGCTTCTAAGATTTCTGTGCCAATAAAGTTTTCTGATGGCTCTAAAACTGTTGGTCACTGCATCTGGGAATGCAAATAAATGACACTACCCCAAAAGGGCCTTCTTGGTGGCTGCTCCCAGGCTCTGGAATTCTCTTCCAAGGGCACATCCAGGGCTTGTCTATACGAGGCGAAAAAATGTGGATTACTCCACAGTAATGGCAATTCATAGCAGTTGCTACTTGTCTTTAATGGTTTGGCAGATTGCAGGCATGCAAAACTATCTGTGTTTGCTGTGCAAACAGGCATGCCTGCAAATCAAGATGGCGGCTGCATGTGAATTACTCACGTTTTTTCTTACTTCAATTTGCTGCTGCCAGACAGTATTACTTTTTAAAAACCATATCCAAGGTATGAAAGAGCCATCTTTTGTTTTAACAAAAAAACAAAACAATAAAAGCCATTTTATCACCTTAGTGCTCGCTTGCTAAGGTGAAAATTCAACATGGTAGCTCTGAGCACTTGCCTTGTTAGCAAGCTCTGCCCCCTGCACATGTCTGATCCAGGGCCGTGGTTTAACCTGTCTGCCAAATCACCATTGGCAGGGCCCCCGAGGTCAAGAGGGGGCCCTGTGTTGGCCTCCTTAATCTAACGAAGGAGACAGCCGGGAGACAGCCGGGAGGAGCCCCCTCTTACCCTCCTCCTCCAAAAACCTCCTGCTGGATTTTTTTAAAAAACAAACAAAACAGCCTCTCCAAAACTAAAGAGAAAGAGAAAGAGAAAGAAACAGCAACCCTCCGTGGCAGAAGCTGGAGGGAGAGGCACGTCGGAGAGGGTGTGTGTGTGTGAGAGAGAGAGACAGGGAATTTGAAGGTTGTCTCCCTCAGAAAGGGCTCCTTTCCTTTCCTTTCCTTTCCTTCCTTGCACATAGATCCCCTCCAGCCCATCTTTCCAGCTGCTTTTAACATGTCTTGGTTCCTCTCCCCTCCCTTTCCCCCTTGGTCTTCTTCAGCTTCCTCCCCTTGCTGCCAACTGAGTTCAGCCTGCAAAAGAAATTTGTGTGTGTTTGCCCATGTGCCTTCAAGATCATTTCTGACTAAGGCCAACCTACCATGGGGTTTTCTAGGGAAGGATTGTTTAAAGGGGGTCTGCCTTTGACTTCCTTTGAGGCTGAGAGAGTGTGACTTGCCCAAGGTCAGCCAGTGGGTATTCATGGCTGAGTAAGGATTCAAACCCTGGTCTCCACAGTCATAGGGCAATGCTGAAACTTCTACAACACTCTAGCTCTTTTAACAGAAGAATATAAAGAAAAATTTAGAGTAATATTACTGGGAACAATGGTTTTATTGTTGTCACTAAAACACCAACATCCCATTAGTGTTATGTGAGAGGCATTGGCCTAGAGCAGTGGTTCTTAACCTTTTCTTTACCAGGGACCCCCTTTAAATATCTTTTGTTGCCCCAAGACTTAACTCAAGATTTAAAACCCTAATAATAATAGCTAATAATAATAGCTAACAACAGCAACAATACAATTACAACACCCATTAAACTTTCCCTCAGAGACACTCTTGCTTCTTCCTGCAAGTTTGTGGCTGGAGTGGATTGCATGGCAATGTGCAGGCCAAGCCAGCCAGCCTTTGCCTTCGTTCCTGTCATGTGGCTGCTCCACTATAGGGAGGAGGTGGGCCAAGCAGCCTTCAAGCCTCTGTGGACCCCCTGTGAGGACATTGCAGACCCCAAGTTAAGAACCACTGGGCTAGAGAATGCTGGAAAAGGAACAATGCAACCAGACCTTGAGAAGGGTGCTGGCAGGAGGATTCTGGGAGGTGTAATCCAAGAGTAACTTTCCCAGGCTCTAAATGCAACCTAGAATCATAGAATCATAGGGCTGGAAGGGACCCCAACAGCGATCCCATCCAATCGGCTTCTGCCCTGCAGGAACACACAATCCAAGAATTCCTGACAGATGGCCATCCAACCTATGTTTAAAAAAAAACCAAAGAAGGAGACTCCACCACACTCCAAGGCAGTGTGTTCCACTTCCAAACAGCTCTTACTATCAGGAAGTTCTTCCCAATATTCAGGTGGAATCTCTTTTCCTGTAGTCTGAGTTGATTGCTCCATGTCCTTGTCTCTGAAGCAGCAAAAAACAAGTTTGCTCCATCCTCAGTATGACATCCCTTCAAATACCTAAACATGGCTATCATGTCCCCTCAACCTTCTCTTCTCCAGGCTAAGCATGCCCAGCTCCCTAAGCCGTTCCTCATAGGGCGTAATGGCTTCCAGACCTCCCACCATCCTTCTCAGTATCTTTCTTGAATTGTTGTGCCCAGAATTGGAAACGGTATTCCAGGTGAGGTCTGACCAAAGCAGAATGGAGTGATACTATTACTTCCCTTGATCTAGATACTACTTCTATTAATGCAGCCTAGAATCGCATTGGCATTTTTTGCTGCTGCATCACACTGCTAACTCATGTTTAGCTTGTAGTCTACTCTTTATTTTCTTTGAGGAAATCTACACCATTACATTAATTGCTAATAAACAAAAAATATCATGTTAGTGCCTATAATATAGTTTTTAAACTAAATTATTGGTGGCAAATTATGTAACATAGTAGGCCCATCTTATCCACTGGGGATTGGTTCGGGGGGGGGCGTGGATTCTGAAAACCATGAATAATAGTAAACGCCATTGAAAATAATGGGACTTCTGGTTTAAAATACCATAGAGTTGCCTTGGAGGGCCTAGAAAAAGGCTAGGGAAGACACATTTTCTAGGAAGACTCTATGGTAGGTGTGCTGTTTTGTGTCCCATGGATAATGAATCCATGGATACAGGGGTCCTGCTATAATCTGAACATCCTGTACTGTGAATAGGTTAGATTACATTGATCTGAGAAAAACATATGGGGGCCCCAAAGTAAAGCATTGCAGGGCGCCCCAAAATTCCTTAAACCGGCCCTGGTCTGATCAATCAGCTTTCAACTTCTGCCATATAGTGAAAGCGAATTAAATCGAATCTCTTGTCCCAACGAGCAGGAATGTGCATCCCCCCCCCCCCCGGTTTTTAAAAACTTTGGGAAAAGCCTCAAAGCCTCTTCCAACTCTATGATTCTATTATTCTAAGGCTTTTCCCATATATCTTAGTTTGTGAAGAAAAGCCAGAGAGAAGATATAGTGGATTTTGCTCCCCTCCTTCCCAATACACCAAAATGATGTGGGATGTCATTTAGACTGATCGTATTCTCCTTGCATTCTGCGATGAGTATTTTTGCCACCCCCACCCCCAAATGATGGTTAAGTCCCAGATTTTGTTCCTGTTTCCCCCCTTGATTTTATACTACCAAATAAATCAACCTGAGGTGCTGGTATAAAAAATTTCTGACTGTCCCAGGAGCTTTCTGGAACTTTCTGGTCTTCTCAGGGCGCATCCAGACTGATGGGAAAGTCCTAGATTTGGTTCCTGTTCTTTCTAATTTTAAACTGGGTTAAAATAAACTGACCCAGAGAGCTGGGATAAAAAATCTCTGATCATACGGAGAGATGGCAGAAAATATTCTGGAATAAATAAAACATGTATGGATCTTCAAAATAAAATGGTAAAGAACAGGAACAAAACCTGGGACTTCATGGTCTTTTTAATTAGTCTGGATGGGCCACAGCATGACTGACACCCTTCTTGCTTTATTTCTGTAGGCAGGTTAAGATTTTTTTTTTTTTTTTTAAACGGTAGGCTTTTGAAGTCTGCTTAAGGGGTCTGGGTTGAGCAGAATTGTGCTGTACTTCAGTCAGCCCTCCGTATCCACAGATTTCACATCGATGGATTCCACTATCCATGGCTTGAAAATATTTTTAAAAAATCAAAATCAAAAAGCAAATGTTGATTTTGCCATTTTATACAGAGGACGTCATTTTACTATGCCACTGTATATAATGGGACTTGAGCATCCATAGATTTTGATATCCATGGAGGTCCTGGAATGAAACCCCAGTGGATACCAAGGACCCACTGTATCTGGGTTTTGTTTGTTGTTTTTAATAACTGTTTTAAAACTGGTTTCAATTTTATGGATAGTGTAATGCTATTTTTAACTTTTGCATTTGGTATATTTTTAAGCTATGTTTCTGTCAACTGTTCTAAACGGCCATGAGTCCCAGACTGGGAAAAAGATAAGATGATGATGATGCCACCTCATCATTTAAGCCAACCCGAAGCAATGCTAGCATGCCTTCTGCATTTTGATCACTGACATTAGGTTTATTTTTCAGTAGTAAAGTTTTAGCAGCTTCCTAAGCAAAATTTGAGCAGGATAACTTCTTTCAGTTACTTTATCTTCATGCCAAGAAAAGAAATGGAATCTTGCATTCATGCTTCTTCTACAGTTCTTAAAGATGCAGGAACTGTGCCAGGAAAAAAAAAAAGAGTTGGCAGCTCTATTCCAGAAGGTAAGGAAGGGTCTGGAAGGTTTGCCGTGGCTCTGATTCACACTGCAGGAAGAGATCACTTACATTTATGGACTGCCAATATAACCTGGATATACCAGTTCTGGTAGCATAGCCAGAATTTTGTCATTTTTGCTGAGAAAGGAAAGTGTTTTGTCATTGGCGCGATGAGATAGTGGCTAATTTTTCTAATTGACAGGTCTTGGCGTCCATCTGACTGAACTAACTGTAAATGGAAATTCAGACTTGAATTTTTCTGCCTCTCAACCAATTCCATCTGCAAGCATCAAATAGTATGCTTGGAGTATGACAAGCCTCTGTAACTGTGGTTGAGCATCTCCAAGTTGTTTATTCACACACACACACACACACACACACACACACACAGAGTCTATGGGAAATATGCCATTAGGGGTTCATGTTGATATAGGAATATCACGGTAGGTTAATAACAGTTCCATAAATACTTTTGATGTTGTGTTCTTAAAATGCAGTCAAGAGAGATATAGAAGTAGAGTATCCAATTCAGTCTTTTTCAGTTGGGTTTTTTTTCCCTGTGTTGGAGTGCAATTCCCATCATCCCCAGTCAGCATGGCTGATGAAAAAGAAGGGGTCTGCTATCTGGATGGCACTAGGTTGGGGGAGGCTGACTGAGCTGAGACACAGGACTGGATGAGACCAAAAAGGTTCCATCCAGAGTTCTTTCTTACTTTGAACTTGTTAGTACTGACCAACACTGTGAAGGGAAGATGCTCTGCACATGCTCAGAAGATTCCTTGTTGGATCACACCAACAGCCCATTTAGTCTAGGATTTTGTTTCTGACAGTGACCATATTGGCTGAAGGATCTGTGGACCTATAGTCCAAAAAGTTAATTTTCCCAACCACTGGCCTTTCCCAATTGGGGGCCCCTCAGATGCCCTGGACTACAACTCCAATAATTCTTTGGTTGGTAACAGTGGGAGTTATAGTTGGCAGATTTGGAGCCTGTGGGAGTAGTGGCTTCCATGTCAGTGGTGCAGTGAATCCGCTCTGAGTTTTAGTGAGAACTTTAAAGGAGCCAACAAGAGCAAAACATTGGATTGCACCTTTAAAGTTCAGACTAAAACCCAGAATGGGTTCACCATCCCACTAGCTTTGAAGCCATCATCCACCACTGGCCGGAGGGTCCCAGGTTGGGGAAAGCTGCACAGATGTAAAGACTACAGTCAGACATCCTCTGTGGTACGTCGTAGAGCTGGGGGGAAAGCCATAGCAAAATGGCAGAGTACTTTCTTGGCATGCAGAAAGTCTCAAGTTCATTCCCCTGGCTGAGCAACCCCTGTCCTGGTGAGGTTTTCTGCATAATGTAGACAGTGCTGAGCCAGGTAGGAACAGCAACCTGACACAGTAAAAAAACCTCTTCTGATGTTCCTAGGAGGTTGAAGTAGAAGTTCTGCTTCTTGTCATTTTGTTTCAAGCCTCCGAGCTGCCCTATTTATTTCCCATCCAAGGCTTCAATTAATCGGAGTAGGTTTACTATTCAGTGGTGAGCGACTGAATTAGTTTTCTTTGTATTGCTTTGATACAGAACTTCCCCAGTTAGAAGAACTGTCACTTTGAAGAGCCTGGACGATAGAATACCTCTGCGTTGGAAGCTGCTGGAAGCTTTCAATCCGGAACAGTGTGTGATCAGCAGTGGCAGCTTGTGTGTGCAAGTGTGGATGTGTTGTGTGTGAGTGGAGGCCCTGTTTTAAATTTCTGTGCAACTGGAAATGACCCGGTACTATTTTGTTGCTGTAAGCTGTAGATACGGCATGCATGCCTAAGGAGAAACTATTCATTTTTGTACAGGGTCCTCTGTGAAACGATCCGCTATGTTTTTCATTGCCTGGGTATTTTCTACTAGACACCACTCACGATCATTGTGGGTGAGATGCAGTGAAAAGATGGAGATTGAAAAATTGTCCAGGGCAAAAAGTAGTTGCTGCTGGGAAAGGGCTTGAATTGCTTGGCTTCTTCTTTTAAAAACTGGGTATTGAAAGTCTTAGCCGAAAAAGAAAGAAGGACGAAAGGGAAAACCACTTCCCAAAGGAGCAATGCAGTTAATCAGCAGTAAATGAAAGAAGGACAAGATAAAATACCCACTTCCTAAGCCCTGTTTGCTGCTGATTAAAAGGAAGACAAGCTGGCATCACACAACTGTACTCTTTATGCAGCACAGTGGCGAAAAAATAAAAAATAAAAATCTGGGAGAGATGATTATATAAGATGATTGTTTGTAGGATGCGTCGGGTGGCCTCCTTTGTGAAAAGGATACTTGAAAGAAAGAGGATGCAGTTTTTTTTTTAAAGAAAAACAGAGGAGAAAAGGGTCGAGGACATTTTAACCTTGTTGTTGTGGTGGTGTGCTGTCAAGTTGTTTCTGGCTTATGGCGACCCTAAGGCAAACCTGTCACAGAGTTTTCTTGACAAGATTTGTTCAGAGGGGGGTTGCCTTTGCCTTCCTCTGAGGCTGAGAGAGTGTGACTTTCCCAAGGTTGCCCAGTACATTTCCATGGCTGAGCGGTGATTCGAACCTTGGTCTCCTGTAATCCTAGTCCAACACACAAACTGCTACACTGTGCTGGGTCTCTTAGCTGAACTTGGTACCCTCCAAATGTGCTGGATGACATCTCCTAAGGTCCTGAGACAACAGGATTGTTGTCCTGTTCTTTGCATAGAGATTCAGGAGAAGAATTTGTTGGCCCTTTCATGTTATCTTATGACCAGGGCATCCAGCTGATTGTTGATTGACTATTATGTCCTACTGCATGTGCATAATCCCTTTAAATTGTTGTTGTGTACCTTCAAGTCATTTCCAACTTATGGCAACCCTAAGACAAACCTACCACAGGGTTTTCTTGGCAAGCTTTGTTCAGAGAAGGTTTGCCTTTGCCTTCCCCTGAGGCTGAGAGAGTGTGACTTACCCAATGCCACCCAGTGCATTTCCATGGTTGAGCAGGGAGTCAAAACCTGGTCTACAGAGTCATAGTCCAATGCTCAAACCACTACACCCGCTGGCTCTGCATTTTAGCCTAGAAGTCTTTAAATGTGTGCAGAACACCCTCGATGCTGGAAAACTTGAACTTGGAAAAGTTACTGTTTTGGACTGCAATGCCCCAAAGTTACTTTTCAGAGCTTA
This sequence comes from Gambelia wislizenii, assembly GCA_030847615.1. Lineage (NCBI taxonomy): Eukaryota > Metazoa > Chordata > Lepidosauria > Squamata > Crotaphytidae > Gambelia > Gambelia wislizenii. Next base: position 491,641,508 of record JAUMIR010000001.1, on the reverse strand, counting down.
AAACTTTGTAAAAAATTCCCTTGAAACCTTTCAAATATTACCTTGTGTATGGACTCTTTGACAAATATGTAGAGTTAAGGAGGAGATGGTGGCTAATATGCAGGAAGTCACAAGTTCAGTCCTTGGCTGTAGCCACACTGCAGAAATAATGCAGTTTGATACCACTTTAACTGCCATGGCTCAATGCTAGGGAATTCTGGGATTTGTAGTTTTGTGAGTTATTTAGACTTCTCTATCAAAGAGCACAGGTGCCATAGCAAACTACAGATCCCAGGATTCCATAGGATGGAGCCATGATAGTTAAAGTGGTGTCAAACTGCATCATTTCTGAAGTGTGGCAGTAGCCCTTGACGATCTCTGGCCAAACTGGATGAAAGCAGACAGATCAGTATGTTACCCAGATTGCATAGGGTTCGTAGTATTGTGTAGTATTAAGTTGGGGAATTTTAATTAGCTCGAATATGGCTGTGAGAGGTGGGGTAACTATGTGACCTTTGGACCTGTGTATATCAGCACTCACTGATGAGACTCCAAACCAGGAAATAAAATAAATATTGTTTTTATTGGAAAATAATCATGGGACCACACACACATACACTTGCACTTCAAGCAATCACACAAGGCTAACAAAGAATAGGAGGAAGTATTGGGATACAGGAATAGAGTCTAGGATTATGGGCTATACTGTACTTGTCCAAAGAGCAGAGATTTGTGCAGCAAAGAAGTACGTCTATGCATGCCGCGTGCACAGCAAACCAACAGAGCAACAGCATCTGAAAGACTGTACTGTACACACTTTGGCTGTGTTTTGGGGTAACATTTATACCTAACATTTATCCTTAAGGCATGTTTTTGAATGAAAAACAATACTTGAGCAAGTTTCCCAGAATGAATATGCACATTCTGGTCAACTGAGGAGGTAATTTTTTTTTAGATATCCTAAATGACTATTCCTTCAAACAATGTCATGGAATGATCCAGAAAGTAAGTGTTAAATACTTAAAACAGGAAGGTAGATTTTGATTGAACTTTACAAGGAACTTCTTGACAGTAAGAGTGGTTTGGCAATGAAGCCAATTCCCTAGAGAGGTGGTGGGGTCTCTTTCTCTGGACATCTTTAAAAAGAGGCTGGCCAGCTCCTAACTAGGGATGTTTTAGCTGGAAATCCTGCACTGAGCAGGGGGTTGGACTAGATGGCCCATGGGGCCCCTTCCAACTCTTTGATTCTATGACTCTAATCCAGAGTGTTACTGCCTGATACATAGTATGAGATACGAGTGTCAGGGTTTGTAGAATTTCCAAATATATTAGAAATGGATTTTACTGAAGCTGAACGGAAAGGGAGTCACAGAGACAAAGTGTGTTCAGTTGAGGCAGCCTTGAAATGTCTAAGCCAATTTGTCCAAGGCCAAAACTCAAGGCAGCAGCTAATTAGGAACACCTGGATGAGATGAGCTCATGGCTAAATCTGATGCACCTGTTGAAATGACTAGGCAATTTCAGAGGCTTGCATCAGCCAATTTGGGTCTATTTAAACCATGAGGCTTTGCACACACAGTTGTGGGTTATTCAGTCTGTGGAGTTGTTGGTTGATAGAGGTAGATTGCTGATACTTACTGTACTGTTCCTGTATGCTGTTGGACTTAGTAAACTTCTTTTAATCAAGAAGCTTATACTCTGCTAAATCTTTGCTACAGCTGGAAGACAGTAAGTGCCTTTCATCACAGTGCTTGTGTTTGAACTCTGCACATGCACTGGAGTGTGGAATTTCATAACCCCTGACAGTGAGGATGATTGAACTGATTGGAAACATGACAACAGTCCTATCATTTTAGTTCTTATGTGTGGGAAAGGACCAGGGAACTCCTACATAGTCCTGTTTGATTGCAAAAGAAGACATTTCTCAAAAGGGAAGGAGGTGGAAAAAAAGGGCATTGAAAAGAAATGACCAAAGGATCAAATCTGTCCAGGATGCTCAGGGCCTACTCAAAACCACTTTCATAGAGGATTGGCTAAAATGCATACCACCGATGAAAGAAGAGCAAAGTGCAAGAGGTCACCACCTTGTCTGACAAGCCAAGGGAAGGAAGCTATAATAGGTAAAAGGGTTTTCTTCAGAAACTGGGAATCTTGCTCAAATGAGGCAAACTTAAAAGAACACAAATTTGCACCAAGGAAATGCAGTGAAAAGAAATAGGGATACAGAAAAGGATTTAAAGGAGTGTATTAATAATATTGACAAATAGACTAACAACAGAGCATTCTTTAAATACAGGCATCCCCCTCTTTCTGACAGATTATTTTTTCTTTCAATGTAAACTATAGCCATGTACCGCACTTTCAACCCCTGCTCTGCTCCTTCAACCACTGCTGTGGCTCCCTGCCTCAGTAGACTCAGCACATTAGGTTTTTTTCTTCCAGTTTATTCAGTGTGCTTTTTCTCTCTCAGTTGACTTGGTGTCATCTAGTGTTCAGTCTTGCATTTGCAAACTAAAAAAAGGCTTCTGCTTTTTAACCAGTTCCAATTTTGTCAGTGCCTTGGTCCCTAACCTGAATAAGCTAGGGATGCCTGAGGCCCACCTTGATAATACAACAAGCTATGTTCCAGACTGGCACCACAAAGTGAATGTCCTCTTAAAGTGAATTACAGTGCATATAAAAGTGTAAACGTAAATTTACACTATCATTTATTAAGTTCTTAATAGCACTAGGCCTAAAAAAGATGCAAAAGTAAAAATAATGAATAAACAGCCAGAATATGACACTGTGTTACAAAGTGTGCAAATGCTGTAAACAGATGGCGTGTGAGTAACAAAATGGCACTGTACTGTGTAAATGAAAGTGCTATATTAGTAAAGTGAGGTACATCTGTACCAGAGGACTGAAGAGTGCCCAATGTAACACTTAACTTTTAAAAAGAGATCCAAGGGAGATCCAGGAAACTGTAGGCCAGTTAACTTAATGTCCCTAATTTATTTATTTAATTTATACCCCACTCCCCCCCCCAAAGTGACCCACGTTGGTTCCTACCCTACATTAAAACAATACAGTACAGCTAAAAACGTTCTGAAATACAAAAATTAAAAAAGGATTAGACATAAATAACTTAATAAAACATTAGTTTAAAACAACTGAAAGTGCATTAAAGCCTACCCATTGCACTACCCCAACCAGTTAAAAACTGAAAGCTGGTTTAAATTGAAAGGTCTGTCTCCTGACCAAAGGAGGGCAGGGAGGGGGCCAACCGAGCCTCCCTTGGGAGGGAGTTCCATAGCCTGGGAGCAGCCACTGAGAAGACTTTCTTTTGGGTCTTCACCAGCTGTACCTGTGATGATGAAGGGACCAAGATAAAGCCCTTCCATGAAGATCTTAAAACCCAGGAAGGCTCATATAGGGATTTGTGATTTTTCAGATACGCTGGGCCTAAGCCATATAGGCACTTTGAATTCTGCCAGAAACGGACCGGTATCCAGTGAAGCTGTTTCAGCCAGGGAGTTACTGTATATGCTCCTATAACCAGCCCCGGTCAGCAGTCTAACTGCAGTGTTTTGGACCTGCTGAAGTTTCCAAACAGTCTCCAAAGGCAGCCCCACATAGAGTGCATTGCAGTAATCCAAATGGGATGTAATCAAGTCATGTGTTACCATGGCCAAATCTGACCTCTCAAGGAATGGGTGTTCTAATTGTGCAGATGCACTCTTGGCCATTGCCAAAACCTTGGCTTCCAGGCTCAGAGTTGAGTCCAAGAGTACGCCCAAGCTATGAACCTGAGATTTCAGGGGGAGCGTAATCCTGTCCAGCATGGAATGCAAGTCCATGCATCTGAGGAAGAAGACCAAGTCTATGAAAGCTTATGCTACAACTTCTTCTTTGGAGGTTTTTAAACAGAGGCTGGATGGCCATCTGTTGGGAATGCTGTGGTCATATATTTTTGCATGGTGGGGGTTTGACTAGATGGCCCTTGTGGTCTCTTCCAACTCCTTGATTCTATTATTTCTCTTAGTTAGTCTCCAAGGTGCTACAAGACTTACAGCATCCGAGCCAGAGTGGATATGAGCCATTTTATCTGCAAAGCACTGTATGTTGCAAATTCCTTGCAATGGACTGTTGAGGGGTCTGAATTTTGTTCTGGTGGGGCAGAGTGCAGAAGGCCCCTCATCACTTGAGACATCTTTGTGGGTCAGCTTTGTGTAGGTGCAACTTTGGCAGAGAAATACAATTTCTTTGCTGGTGCCATTGCCATGGAGTAGGTCTTCCAATCGGTCTAGCCCATCTTCAGTTGGATCTGCTCTGAGTTTTGTGCCATTGACGCTCTAGTCTCCATCCCACTCTTGTCATCACTGCCAGCTCTCTAACTAAGGAGCTTGCTTAGCTCTACCCCATGGGAGGGGACAGTCAGGGGGCAATTGTATCCACCTCCCTAGACGTTTCCCCATTCTAGAGATTAACTAGAGTTTTGACAGGATTACCTGCCATGGCAATGTGAAGCCCACCCCCCAAGAGCCATCAGGAATCCATCTGGATCCATAAGTCTCCGTGGGCATGGGCTATCTTAATTCGACCCCCCACATACCCTGTGCCACCTCTGAATCCCATCAAACCTCAACACCACCAGGTAGTGATCTGTCCATGGCAATGGGACTATAGAAAGTTCCTCCACACCCAGATCACCATCATCACGCCCACCATAGAAAACCAAGTCCAGAACATGTCTGGCAGCAGAGGTGGCACCAAACACTACTTGGGACCAACCTGTAGTTGTCATGGAAGACATGAAGGCCTGAGCTGCTCCTGGCAGACTGTACTCAGCATAGATATTGAGGTCTTCCAGCACAACAATCCAGGAGGATTTCAATGCTATTGATGAAACCGGGTAAATTTGTGGAAAGTATTGCAGTATTAAGGGAAAAAAATTGCCAAATATATAGAAGGCAGGCTCTACTGTTAGACAAGTAAACATGTATTTATTTATTGAATTTCTATCCCACCTTTCTCCCAAGATGGGATTCAAGGCAGCTTCTGCAAAGCTAAGTCTTGCCTCAAAGTTGTTTGAAAATGTTGCTAACACATGGACAAGCGTTAGCCCATAGACACAGTCTACTCGGACTTTGAAAAGTCTTTTGATCCAATCCGACACGACAGATACTTGAGTAAATTTGGTAGTTGTGGGACAAGAAGTCCTCTTATGGACTGAAAAAATGTGTTAAAGAATGGGAAACAGAAAGTAGGAGTAAGTGGAATGCACTGCCTGGGAATGTGGTGGAGTCTCCTTTGGAGGTTTTTAAACAGAGGCTGGATGGCCATCTGTTAGGGGTGCTTTGATTGGATATTCCTGCATGGTGACGGGGGGTTTGGACTAGATGGCCCTTGTGGTCTCTTCCAACTCTGTGATTCTATGGCCTCATTTATATGAGGGAGGAAAATATGAACATATCCAACAAAGCAGCCATTCGCAATGCTGTGACCTGTCTTAACAGTCAAAAGACCCCCTCCTAAACTTCGCATGACCCCTAGCCAAGAATTGCCTCACGCTTTTAAATATGCCACTGCCATTTATTTAAAAAAAACCTTACCATGGTGCGCATATGCAATATTTTGTATTTACAAAAAGAAAAAAGAGAGTATAAGAATGCTATTTTATTGATTTATCAGACCCTCGCTTAGCTGAAAATCCAACATGGTGGCAGCAGGCGCTTTTCCTGTTTGTTAGACCCCACCCACCCATGCTCATTCAGCCAATCAGATTATGCTCCCTGGTCGCACCAACGTGAATGCAAGTGTCCAAATGATTGCACATTTGCATGCCGTACGGAGCTTTTAAAAAAATCTGGAAGACTCCCTGGAGGCTATCCACACTGAGTTTGCGGTAGATTTGGCTGCCCCCCTTCCAAATGACATATATTTATGTGAATGTCCGTTTGTACAGATTGCCTTCCATTCACATCCTCTTAGGATTATTTTCATCGTTTAGACAAGCCCTATGATTCTATGAAATGGTCAGTTCTCACAGTGGGGGGAACGTGAGCAGTGTGGTCCTTCAGGAATCTAGATTATTTGAAACAAATCATGTTGTGACATTAGTAGGGAATTGTCTGTCCATCCCCAACTTCCGCACAGTTTTTAGAGACCACAGGACAGGTTTCAGGTTAGATATTGAAATTACAAGCTTGATCTCATAAGGAGCAAACAATAATCTCAGAGAACAAATAAAAATAAGTGTTCATCCCTACTCTTTAAGTTAGACGTCTCTGGAGGCCTATGTTCAAGTTGGAAACATTAATAATGTCAATTTCACCATTTTCATGACATGATAATCTTTTTCTCCAGCTCTTCCTTTCTGGAGGGTATGAGATCTTCCCGTTCCCTTCAAAATACATGTTCCACAGATACTGACAGATTCATAAAAGATTCTTCCTTCTGTTGTTGCGTTAGCTTTTAAAATGCCAAAAGCTGCAAAAATTTATTGGCTAATTAGTTAGGTTGAACACTTTTGACTGATCAAAAACAATTGCTGGTTTCAGCCATTTGATTCTGTTTAAAGTTCACAACCTTTTAGGGTCATAGAATCATAGAATTGTAGAGCTGGAAGAGACCACGAGGGCTATCCAGTCCAACCCCCTGCCACGCAGGAAATCACAATCAAAGCTTCCCCGACAGATGGCCATCCAGGTCAGTGAGCACATCTGAGACTTTAAGAGGCTGCTGCGGTGGCTGCTCTCAGAAAATGGCTGCCATGGAGGTTAGGATTGCCGATTCACAAAATGGCTGCCACGGTAGGTGTGGCCAGCCACAAAATCCCCATTTCTCATACCTGCCAACATGTCAGATTAAAACTGGGACACAAGCGGCCAAGTAACATCAGAGCGGGGTCAAGATAGTAAACATAAATAAGGAAGAACACACAAGCTAGCAAAGCCTGCAGGAGTTTGCTTTTACCTGAACCTACTGAGAAAGGCAGAAAGCTAAGGACAAAGTGAGATGAGGAAAAAGACACTAGGGGTGCACCTACATATAGAAACAATGGTGTTTGGTACCACTTTGTGCTGTAGCTCCATTCTATGGAATCCTGGAATTTGTAGTTTTACAAGGTCTTTAGTCTTCTTTGCCAAAGAGTGTTGGCACCTCACAAAACTACAGATCCCAGGATTCTGTCGGATGAAGTCATGTCAGTTAAAGTGGTATCGAACTGCATTTTTTTCTACAGTGTAGATGCACCCTGGGGCATTTTTGAAAAAAACTGAAAAAGTGGGATGACAGAGAATTCATTGGGACTGACCCTGCCAAATCAGGACAGTTGGAGGGTATGATTTCTGAGAGGAAAAAATCATGACATTTAAAGCCAAGTAATTTGTCCAGGAAGTTAACTAGAAAGCAAATTTGGCGTCTGATCTCCAAAATTTAGTTTGAACCCACTGTTTTGTATTCTAACAACCATTTCACAAAAGATGAACTGATAGGGCTTAGAGGCATGTAACATGTCCAGCAAAGTGAATACAAGGCAGAAAGGTGGTTTGAGGGTATTTTTTAATGTTCTGTATCTTGTCAACGGGTATTGTTTCTAACAGTAGAAGCATTGGTTGGATGATTTAAGCTTCTCAGGGGAAGCGGACATGGCCTGGTTGCCTTCACATTATGAAATCAGGTGGGTGGCTTCTTGGAACATGACCTTTTCAGTGATGGCACCCAAACTGTGGCACACTCTTTCCATCTGTTCTTTGGCAGTATTACTGTCTTCGCTGCCTGAAAAAAAAATGTTTTATGTTTTTCTGGTGGTCTTTGGTGGATTTTCTCTTGTTTTGTGATTTCTGTTATGCTCTTTTAATAACTCCAGTTTTATTTAATGACTCCAGTTTTATTTTATTTTATGGTGTGTGTGTGTGTGTATGTGTATACACACACACACACACACATATATACATACATATATACAGAGAGAGAGAGAGATGAATCAGGACAATGTACAGACAAAAATAATCTGAAACATCTGAAACTGTTTAAAACAGTAAAAGCAAATTAAAACAATTTATGTGGTGTGAAACTGTTAAAAATTGTTGTCTTAAACAATTTTGTCATAGGACTATTTCAATCCAAAGTCCACAAATGGACATGGCAGCTTGTCAGGGGGTCAGAAAATATTAGGTTCTGGTGAGGTAGAGAGAGTTAGAGAAAATCACCAAACTTCTGAGTTTAGAGTGATAGGAGATTATTAGACGCAGTGAAACGTGGCAAAAACTGCATCCCAAACCACGTCAGAAGAATGCAATGGGAACAGAAAGGGCGACATTATCAGACGGCTGCATCCTCATCTGTTCCTGGGGTGGATGAGGCTTCACTTTTTTGTTGACAGGGACATGCCACCAATAAAAAAGGATGCCTTATTCATGCCCGTGCTAATGCCCCTAGAACACTGAAGGATGTCATAGTCTGATAATGTTGCCCATTCCTGTTCTCATCATGATATTCTGATGCAGTTTTTGCCACGTCTGATAATCTCCATAGATAGGACTTTATCCAATAATAAGGGCCAGTCCAAGGCATTTTGTTACATGAGGCTGCTGCCACACAGTAGAAATAATGCAGTTTGACACTGCTTTATGTTTTTAAGACTTGAGGAAGGTAATTAATCTCTGGGAATCTTGGTCTCTCATTCACCATAAGTCAAAGTTGACTTGATGACAAAATAACTATCAGGTTGTGGCAAACACAAATTTTGATTGTCTACCTGGCCACTGAAAAAAATATGCATTGCTGGTTTTAGTAGCATTGAAAGCCCCCTTGGGACACTGCACCCCATTGCCAGTGGGGTGGTGAATCCCAGTCCAGGTTTATGCTGAATGTTAAAGCAGCAGTCCAAGGTGCTGAACTCTAGCTCCAAAATAGGCTCAGCACATTGGAATTTGGTTTAAAACCAGAGGACATTTGCCATCTCACTGACATGGAATCCACAAGCTGCCACAGCTTTGGGACCACTGTTTTTTAGAGCCCCACATGTGATGCCACAACTATATTAATATTTGGGGAATTATTATTATCAGCTCAAATGGAAGACTGTGAGAGCTGGGTAACTTCGGGATCTTTCCACCTATGTATACCAGTACTAACTGCAGAGGACTCCAGGTTAAAGTGAAATGAAATGTTTTTATTGGAAATAACACAAAGCATTCAAACATGTAACCCACACTCACAAGAACCACACAAAGTTATCGAAGAGTTAAGACAGAAAAGTTAGATAGAGGAATAGATTCAGGAAATAGGGTGATAGTTACCAGTCTTGAAGAGTAGCGAAGTACTCGGACCAAAGCCTGTGGGTGGCACTGGAAGTTCTGATCTGGGACAAAGAATGTGGCCAGGCCTCATCCACAGTGACACACTTTGCTATTTTTTGGGACTAATATTTATACCCTGCTTCATATCTTGAAGGGGTACTCAAGCTAGGAACAAAGCTTGGATGGGTTTCCCACTGTGTAAACAAAGGAAACTGAATTTGGGCTGATTGTTGTTTATGGCTGGGAGATAGGAATTGGTGTGTTTATGACAACCTCACATGGTAGGACAGAAGGGGGTTCTTGGGGATTTGGGTTCTGTAGGTCAAATGATTGTTTAGCATGTGTGACTCACCGTTGAGCAGCCTAAGAAGGAAATAGCGCATACCTCCTTAATGGTTTTATTTACTAGGGATGTCCGCTTTATCCTAGCTTGGGTGTGCTTACTAAAATATTTCTACGACACTTTCCCAGGCCCTTGCGACCTCCACCTGATCACACTTTGGATCACTCTGGTCTACTAGACCCCTTCAAAGAGTTCAGTATTTCCAATTTTGAGATATTAAAGGGAGAGGGTAGTAGGACATGCTAACAGTTTGGTCAAAGAGGAGGAAAGCAGTCTTTAAATACAGAAACAATACCTCTTCCCCATTTTCTTAATCTGTGAACCTTGCCATCGTGTATGGGAAAAAAACCTCCTGAATTTACAAAATTAATTTCCAACCATATATATCACACAGTGTTTAGGTTTTGCAGTATCCATTCATTTAGGAAATGGGAGGGGGAGAGGGAGGGAGGGAGGGAGAGAGAGAGAGAGAGAGAGAGAGGGCAGGAGGGAGAAAGGAATAAGAGAAGGTATGTAGGCTTTTAAAGTCATTTGCGTAATTTAGCAAAATGTTACACTTAATCTTTTATAAAGTACAAGGTTCTGGTTCTTTTAGCAACACTCCTGCTGATATTTCATTTTAAAAGGCCAGTAGTTTGGGGAGGTTTCTGTAATGAGAATTTGGTGTATATATATATGGAACTCAAATTTCATGTCTCTGCAAGTGCTGATGTTCATCTTTGAACACAGGTCCTCTGTAGGATTGATCTGAGTCAGAGCTAGGGTTTGACAAAGTTACTTATTTGAGATTGCAGTTCTCAGAACCCCCCAGCCAATTGGCAGAGCAATCCTGGGAATTGCTATCCTAAAAGAGCAAGGTTTCCAAGCTCTGGCCTCATTTCAGCCACAGAAAGGTCATGGAAGATCTAGACCAGTGGCACATTTACTCAGGAGTAAGCCTCACTGATTTGAGTGTGGGACTTATCCCCAAATAGGGGTGCATAGCTTTATTTTTTGGGGGCATGATGAAAATGTTGGTATGTGCCCCATGCCTGTCTCAGACCCACTAAACTCAGGAGTAAGTCCTGTTGAACTCACTAAGGAGATTATCAGACATATTTGAAAAGTACCTTATGAAAACGCCAGGACTACGTTTCTGTCCCACGAACGGGACCCAGTTTCACACGTCCTTGTCATGTTCTGCTCCTGTGCTGCAGCAGTTAGTAAGGCGACACTTTTCATTTCAACTGGATCCTGTTTGCGGGACAGAAATGTCATCCTGGCATTCTGATAAGGAATTTTTTGGATGCATCTGATAATTTCCTAAGACTCATTGGTGGCTGGTGGTGTCCATGACTGTGTGTCAACGAATACATTCCAGGTTTTAGCCTGAACTTTAAGGTAACTCTCTAAGGTGCTGAATCCTGTCTCTCAAATAGGTTCAGCACTTTGGCTATTGCCTTTGACGTTTGGACCCAAACTTGGAGCAGATTCACTGCCTCCCTGACACTGGAAGCCACCAGTGCAACTATGATAGCTCTCGATGATTCAGGAGTGTGCCAGAGCACCCTCCTGAACCATAGAGGCGTGTCAGTATGTTAGAGCAGAGTGTTTCCTTTCCTTTCAGGAAGGAAAAGGAAGGGAGGAAGGTGTTCCTTTCTTTCTATGATGCCATGGGTTTGTCAGAGGTGGCAGCCAGTTGTGTTTGGGAGGTGAAGGTCTAGTGGGGCCGGCAGGAATGCTCCAATGGCCGTATAAAATAGGGGTGGGCAAGGCTTTAGCCTAAATACCTCAAAGGTACCAGCTCCTGTCTGATCTTAGACACTAAGCAGGGTCAGCTCTGGTTAGTACTTGGATGGGAGACCACCAGCGAATACCAGGGGCTGTAGGTTGTATTTCAGAGGAAGGAACTGGCAAAAACACCTCTGAGGATTCCTTGCCTAAGAAAAGCCTGTGAAATTCATGGGGTTGCCATAAATTGACAGGTGACTTGAAAGGACATATGCACACATGCACAGAGCATGAGTGGCATGTAGCCTCAGGGCTGTTTTTGCAACCCCTAGGAATTATATATTTTTTGGATTTGTTTTTTAAGTTCTCTCTCTCTCTCTCTCTCTCTCATGCTCTGTTGAGAGTTTGGGGGAATTTTCATCATTAAAAAATAAAAGCATCCCCCTGGGCCATTTTGGCCCCAGGATAGGCCTTTTTTTTTTTTTTAAAAAAAAGCCACCTTGAGTCGTGCCATAGGGAGAAAGGTAGGATATAAATAAAATAAAATAAATACGGTAAGTGAGAAGGAACACTTAGAGTAAAGATGGTACAGACTATGAATGACTGGTGAGCTGAGACAAAGGTTGTTTCTTTCTTTCTTTTTTGTGCTGCCTTTCTCCCTAGATGGGATCCAAGGCAGCTTCCATAAAACAAATTAAAAATACCATACATACAGTTAAAATGACTGGCACACTCCCTTTTCTTCTTCTTCAGGATGACATTACTTTAGTGCCTATCTGCTGAATGCATCCGTTGATTTCATTGGTAAGCACCGGATCAGAGGACGAGCTGCAGAAAGTTACTTTTTTGGACTATAGCTCCCAGCACCCCCCACTCAACATGGGCAAGAGCTGCAGGATTCTGGGAGTGGTTATCCAAAGGGAGCATTCCAAGCTCTGAGTCTGAGATGCTGTCGAGCGACATGCTTCTGTCTGTTGAGATTTCTGGGAGCTTTAGTCATGAAGCTTGAATATTATATTCTATCTATGCCTCTGAGGAAGCGGACTGCAATCCATGAAAGTTCTTGCTAAAATAAATAACTTTTAATTGCCCTTTGTCCCTGATCCCCACATGGCCAAGAAGGGGAGTGACCTCTTTCCTGCACTGATGTCCCTCTAGACAATTTTAACTGACAATGCAAGTAACATCTGAGGCAAAATGTAGGCCTAACATCATCAGTTTTCTTCTGCTGTATAATTTTTTTTTAACAGCTTTACCTGTTGAAGAAGCTAGCAAAGCTGTGAAAACTTGCATGATGTGTTTTCTGCATTTTGGTTGACCAATAAAGGTATCATTGTCTTGTGGATGTTGTTGCATTTTGCTGCTTTGCCAACATGGCTACCATGGGCTTAGCTATATGGGCCAAATATCCTGGCTTGTCCCCATTCCAGAGTCCTGAAGTTCAAACAATGTAGGGCATTTACCCCAATCTGTCCTCGGTCAGTCCAGATATGGGGCTGGAACATGGGCAAACTGGGCTAGTGTCCTTTGCAGTGATATGAAATAACTAGCTCTACCCAGCGTAACATATTCCGTTAAGGTTCACACGGTTCAGCTACATGCTATTATTTTAGGAAACAATATTGCATTGTTTTACATGTGGGTGGTGATTGACTGAGGGCGTGAGAGGAGGGGCCCTTGTGAAGCTGGGGGTGTAGATGCAGATTGAGTGGCAGGAGTGGATTGTGAGGTGGAGAGGGAATTTGCATGTGGGTTGTGAGTGGCTGAGGGAGGGGGCCTTGTGAAGCTGGGGGTGTAGATCCAGATTGAGCACCAGGAGTGGATTGTGAGGTGGAGAGGGAATTTGCATGTGGGTTGTGAGTGGCTGAGGGAGGGGGCCTTGTGAAGCTGGGGGTGTAGATCCAGATTGAGCACCAGGAGTGGATTGTGAGGTGGAGAGGGAATTTGCATGTGGGTGGGGATTGGCTGAGGGAGAGGAAGGAGGGGATTGGTTGGGTATGTTTCCTAAGTGGCCAATCAGCACACTGGGAAGGGAAACATACCTAAACATTATATATATATATAGATACCAGTTTTAATCTGGTACTGCCAGATTGGGCCCCGCATGTCTGCAGGAACCCATCCCAGGATGCCATTTCTTGCTGCTGCCGCCAACTCCTTGGCTCTCCTGGAAGCCAAGTTGGGGGGGGGTGTCTCTCAGCATGTGACTAAGACTGCAGAGGGCCTGCAGTCACATGTGGTCCCCCTTCCTAGCTTCCACATCAGCGGAGAAAATGGTGGTGGTGGTGGTGGCGGCAGCGGCGACAACTGCTGCAGTGATGGGCCGGTGTTCTGTTTGGATGCTGGGCTATTTTCTCCAGGTAACTAGGGTAGAATGGGCCAGCTCTGAAGTCAGGATACACCAGCGGGGAGCCAGTGTATCTTAGCTAGTGTAGGATGAGCCCTATGTTTGCTAAAATAAACCAGTCTTAACGGTGCCGTAGGACTCTTTTCCTTACTTTCCTTCTCTACTTCACAAATTCTGGATCTGAGATGCTATGAAGTGACACAGCTCTGTTTCTGGTTGTGGTGCTCACACTTTCAAGTGACAAACTGATCAGGGTCACCATACGAGTAATGAAAAAATCATTTGTCAAATGCCTGTACTAGCATTTGGCTGTATTCCCCTTTTCTCTTTGCTACTCTCTCCCCCACACACTTCCTTTGCTGACTCAGTTAGTCATAAAGTTTCCCACTTATAAAATTCCAGTTCAGTCAGTTCAGCCTCTTCTGATTCAGGACTGAATTAAACTGATAACATTCCTGCAGTTTTAGTATAACTTGCCAAGGTTTTGTTTATTTTTTAAACACGAGGTGATTTGCTGTGCAGTGAAAAAAAATGTGAAAGAATTTCCCATCATTCAGCCCAACTTGGTTCTTTTTGTGTGTTTGAAGAAGCCAGGAGCTCAAACGGACCAAAGTGTCTTACTTATAATAATGCTTTATTTCTGCTAAAAAACAAAACAAAAACCCAGGTTTGGGCAAGCTTCTGTTATTGCTTTGAGAAAAGCCTCTTAATAGGCATCTTTTTCACCAGCTTCTTTGGTCCCCCCCCCCATGTTATACAATATGAATGCTAGATAAATTCTGCTGTAAATTTCCATTTGTCATGCCTTCAGGTTTTTTTTTTTTTAAAAAAATCAGTGTTATCTAGAAGCAAAGATACTGAATGCTACGTAACCTGGGCTGCTGCTACACTGCAGAAATAATACAATTTGACACCAATTTAACTACCATGGCACAATGCTATGAATTCCTGCGGTTTGTAGTTTTGTGAGATATTTAGCCTTTTCTGTCAGAGAGCTCCGGTGCCACAACAAACTACAAATCCCAGGATTCCATAGTATAGAGCCCTGGCCGTTGAAGCTGTGTCAAGCGGCATTATTTCTGCAGTGTGTCAGCAGTACCGTACTTGCTGTGAAAGTGCATTTGGAAGTTTTAAAAACTTATTAGTACTGCTTGCGAGCTACAGAGCAGGCAGTTTCAGCTGTGTAATTCATAAGCAAAGGTGGATCTCAACAAAATTGATATAAAAGTTCCTTCCTGGAGCTGGGGAAGGAGTGATTTTTAAGATACCCATGTGGGCATTTCTCTTCCCACTTTCTTTTACACGCTGCAAGTGTCTCACAAACCTATGCATGATTACTCAGAGGTTATCCCCATTGTAGTCAATGGGGCTTACTTTCTAATAAGTGTAACTTCAGTACTAAATTCCATGCTGGTAGGGTCTAAATACCCTAAAGGCATCAGATCCCATTTGATCTTGGAAGTTAAGCAGTGTCAGCCCTGGTTATTGCTTGGATGGGAGACCAAAAATACTAGATGCTGTAGGTGATATTTCATAGGAAGGAACTGGCAAAACCACCTCTCAGGACTCCTTGCCTAAGAAAATCCTGTGAAATTCATGGGGTCACTGTAAGTTGACAGGTGACTTGAAGGCACATGTACACACATAGGGAGTAATATAAAGATCTGGGGGTCTTAATAGACCACAAGCAACAATGTGATGCGGCAGTCAACAATGCCAATGCAATTCTGGGCTGTATCAACAGGAGTACAGTGTCTAGATCGAGGGAAGTAGTGGTGCAACTCTATTCTGCTTTGGTCGCACCTCACCTGCAATACTGTGTCTAGTTCTGGGTACCACACAGTTCAGGAAGGATGCTGACAAGCTGGAATGTGTCCAGAGAAGAGCAATCAAGAGAAGGCTTGTGAAAACCAAGCCTTCTGAGGGATGATTTAGGGAGCTGGGTATGTTTTGCTTGGAGAAGAGAAGACTGAAAGGTGACAAGATAACTATCTTTAAATATCTGAAAGAGTGCCATGTAGAAGATGGATTGAACCTATCTTCTGCTGCTCCAGAGACTAGAATATGAACCAATGGATTCAAATTACTGTACAAGAAAAGAGATTCCACCTAAACTTTAGGAAGAACTATTCTACTGCAAGGGCTCTTTGACAGTGGAATAGATTCCTTGGAGCATGGTGGACTCTCCCTCTTTGGAGGTCTTTAAATAGAGGCTGGATGGCCATCTGTCAGGCATGCTTTGATTGTGTCTTCCTGCATGGCAGGGGGTTGGACTGGATGGCCCTTGTGGTTCCTTCCAGCTCTATGCTTCTATGATTCTATGTCTTATGCAAGAATTTATATCAATTGTATTACTCATCTCGCAAAAAGGTTTTGGTTTTTTTGGCCTGCAAGTCCCAGAATCCTCCACCCAGCATGGCTAGTGGCTGAGGAATTCTGGGACCTGTAGTTGAAAAACAAGTCACTTCTCCAGCTTCTATTCTTATAACACAAAGCCTAGCAATGAAATCGACATTGGGTGAAATACAAGTGTGTCCCTCTGCTGATGGAATTGCATCTGCCATGGAAAATGGATTCCCTCTCTCCCTGCAGCCATTAGTACCCTCCAAGTAATATGTTAAAATGAATTATCCTATAGAGCCTGGAGAAGTTGCTTTTGTGGATTATAGCTCCCAAAACCTCTGAGCTAGCATTGCTTGTGGCTGTTTGCAAATATATTAACATATAATACCCCTCAGAAAAGTCACTCTTTGGGGGTGAAAAAAAAAGAGAAAAGGAAAAAAAAGAAAAAAGAAAAAAAGCTGAGGAATTCAGGGACTTGTTATTGAAAAAGTAACTTTTCCAAGCTTTGTTACCCATCAGGTACCTGTGATAATTCACAACCACTCCTGGTAGCTATGTGTGAATGTTAATGCATACAAATTTGTTATTGCCAATTACACAAAGGGCAATCTGCCTAAATACCCTAAAGGGACCAGATCCCATTTGACCTTGGAAGCTAAACTGGATTGACCCTGGTTAATAATTGGATGGAAGACCACCAATGAACACCAGTTGCTGTAGGCTGCATTTCAGAGGAAGGCAATGGGGAACCACCTCTGAGGATTCCTTGTCTAATTCATGGGGTCACCATAAATCGACAGGCGACTTAAAGGCACACACACCACTACTGAAGTTGTTCTTAAAGGACATAATGATTTGCAGAGTTTGGAAATTAATTTGTTTTTAATTACTTTGTTGTCCTTAAATTTAACAATTTTAAGAAGTCATTATTTAAACCAGTAAACAACTGTTTTGTTTTTATGTGCTTTCAAGTTATGGGTCTTCAAATCAACTCTGACTTATGGTGACTCTATTCTAGGGTTTTCATGGCAAGATTTCTTTAAGGATGTTTGCCATTGCCTTCCCATAAGGCTGAGAGAGTGAGACTTACCCATAGTCATCAATAGGTTTCCACAGCTGAGCAGGGATTTGAATGCTGGTCTCCCTGGGCTTGTTTACACCAGTCATAATATGCTGCCTTAGGGAGCTAGGCATGTTTAGCCTGGAGAGGAGAAGGTTAACAGGTGATATGATAGCCATCTTTAAATATTTGAAGGGATGTCATACTGAGGATGGAGCAAGCTTGTTTTCTGCTGCTCCATAGATTATGACACAGAGCAATGGACTCAAACTACATGAAAAGAGATTCTACCTTAACATTAGGAAGACCTTCCTGACAGTAAGAGCTGTTTGACACCCTCGTAGTGTGGTGGAGTCTCCTTCTTTGGAGGTTTTTAAACAGAGGGTGGATGGACATTTGTCAGGAATGCTTTGATTGGGTATTCCTGCATGGCAGGGGGTTGGACTAGATGGCCCTTGTGGTCTCTTCTAACTCTATGATTCTATTATCCCCCCTGGCTTTCTTTAGGTTGTCATCTGGACTGCCTGGAGGCAAATTGTGGTAAGAGCCCTGCATGGTTTGGACTGCAGGGCTTTGACACAGGGGGAAACGGGTAAATTGCCTGTCTAGACAAGTCTCCTGAGTCCTAGCTCAACACTCACACCACAATATCCTTCTGACCTCTCTCGCAAATATTGTTACAGTCCTTTAATAGGTAATGGTAGTAGAAGTAAACACACACAAATATTCACTGTAAGAGCTTTTTTTGTGTGTGCTGCTGATACCTTCACCTTCAAGGTGAGTCACAGAAAATGCTGTGGTTTCAGTCTTTACTTGTGGTTAAGGAACCCTGCTGCTTTGTCAAGTTGCCTGTAGGAACAAATATTTAGTTAGCAGAATGCACTACCCAGTTGCAGTGTGCAGGCAAGACCGCAGAGGGCTTTTGGATTGTGAATTCTTTGCTTTGTCTGAGCTGGAACACTGCCAGCCCAAGCACTCCAATGCAGAGGAGAACAACATATCCGCAGTTGTTCACAGAGCCAAAGCTAGAGCCAGAGGAACCTGGAATTTTTAGAAGATATGGCCTTCTTTACAGAGTGCAGTGACTTTGAGAGGTTTATAACACAAACAGCAGTGGGTCAGATCAGGTGCCCTTGCAACCCTCGATTTAACAAATGAAGTCTTTGCATGAGAATATGAAGGAATTTCTACCAAATCAGACCAAAGCTCTAGCCTTCTGAACAGTTAGCCCCCATACCTCCGCTACACTACAATGCTTCCAGAAAACGAAGCAATGGTACCACAAAGGTGGGACAGTTGGGCAGAGGGCTAGTGCCCTACTTTCCAGAATGAGCAGGAGGGCCCTCAAATTCAGCAAAGTGGATTAAACAGCATTTTGAAATATGTGCACAAGAGGAGGTTGGACTAGATGGCCCTTGTGGGCCCCTCCATGTCCAATAACTCTAGAACCAGAATCTGGTGGGTGTCTTATGCATACGTAAGCTTTCCCAAGGAAGTGGCTGGACATTTTTGTCTGATATGGAACATTTGTACAAGGTTGCAGAAACAAAGTTGTAAATGAAGGTTGTGTGTACATTGGCAAACATTCAGATGTTCATGTCATTGTACATGTGCATTCAGTTGTGTAGTTTTGCTGTTCAACACAAGGGTTGTGCAGTTCAGTGAATGCATAGCTCCACATGCAGAGATTTACCCTGGCATAGGATCTCCGTCTATGATTTTCTAATTCTGTGAATTAATGCACATTTGGTGGAATCCAAATTCTTAGACCTAACCCTAAAACCATCTGACATAATCTCTCTCTATAAAGAAAGATAATGTCATAATGTCAACTTTTGCCTGTATCATTCAAATAAGTCATAAGTATTTTAAAAAACAATTAACTCATACCATGGCTGCAGTAGGTTATGACCCCAGCAAGTGCTGACATGGTGCTTAGTTGTTTTGTTATATACTGTTTATTGCTTTTTTTAATTTTTCTTTTACTTTTCTTTATATACCAAAATATGTATTTGTAATGATTTAATACAAGATTTAATAAAAAATAATTAACTCAGTAATATGGAAAAAGTACTGAAAAGACTCCCAAGGATGCATCAAAATGTATAAAAATAAACTGGACACGAAAGAGATGGTACTCAATATTATATATCAATATTATAAAAGGAAATTAAAAACATATATTTTTTAAAAAGGGTGAAATATACAGGCATTAGTAGCTATTCCCCTTCCTTGGCACAGAGAAAGCCAGTATAAAAATGCTTTCCCAAGTTTTCTCAATACCTCTCTGGCTTTTTTTCACAAACGAAGATTCAGGTAGGACTCATCCCGCGCTTTCTGCAAGCGCGCTGATGACTAAAAAGGCCAATCCAAGATAAACAAGTCTGGTTGCAGAAAGCACAGCAGAAGGTCACCTTGGGTGATGTTTCTGGATTGTGATTCTTTCTGCATTGTCGTTTCTCTTCAAGACTTGTTTGGCGTGAGTTCTCAAATAAGGCGGCAGCATTGTGGATAGTGCGTCTCCATGCCTCCTGATGTGAGGCCAGAGCAGACCATTGTTGGTGGTCAATTTGGCCGAGCCACAGTGAAAGAGGTGTTGTTAGTTTCCCTAGAGTGGGGATTCCATTGTACAGGTATCAATGCTGAAAAAGCACTACTTCTAATAGAGGTTAATTTTGCTTGCTGCACCGGTGAAATCAGCAATATATAAAAATGTATATACTGTATGCATCTCGGAGGTCTGATGGCAGTTCCCCTTTTTCCCAGCAATTCACAAGGAATTCGTGGAATTTTTCGTGGAGTGCATGACCTCCGTGTTTCCAAACTTCAGGTGGGATTCCATCAATCCCAGCTGCCTTGCCGTTTTTCATCTGCTGTATGGCCTTAAAGGTCTCTTCCAAAGTGGGAGCTATGTCCAATTCATTTTTCATTGGTTTTTGTATCATATCTTGGATAGCTGAGGCTTGGACTACTCGGTTGGCGCTAAAGAGACTTTGAAAATGTTCAGCCCAACGATTTAGGATGGAGGCTTTATCAGTAATTAATGTTTGACCATCTGTACTGTATAAGGAGCTTTGGACCTGGTAAGTAGGTCCAAACACTGCTTTAAGAGCTTCATAAAATCCTCTATGATCACCCAGATCTGCACAGCGTTGTGTCTTTTCTGCTATACTGATCCACCACTTGTTCTGCATGTCTCGGAGTTTTTGTTGTAGCATCAGCGCGCTTGCAGAAAACGCGGGATGAGTCCTTCCTGAATCTTCGTTTGCGAAGAAAAGCCAGAGAGAGAATATACTGTATAAATAAATCTATACAGTGGGATCTCAGTAATCTGCTGGGGGTTTGGTTCCAGGGCCCCCCATGGATACCAAAATCCTGAGATGCTCAAGTCCCTTTATATATGGCATAGTACAATGGCGTCCCTTATATAAAATGGTGAACAGCAAGGTTTGCTTTTTAGAAATCCCCCTCCCTGAATATTTTTTGAGCTGTATTTTGTTGTAACCGTGGATGCAGAACCCGTGGATACAGAGGGCCAAGTGTATAAATGATATAGAGATCATCAATTCATTTATAGAATGCATTCCTTTATATGTCCGTCTATCTATTTATCTAGAGAGGGAGAAAGGTTAAACACAGCACCTCAAATTGTAGTACATGCCATTCATGGCAAAAAGGTGTTATATAATCTCTCTGGCTGTGTGCCATGTATATTGATAGCGTTGTATAAATTAATAATCATTCCACTGTCTAAATGCAGCACTTTGCATTCCGCGTGTCACTCTTTAGGAGTAGCTATTTAGTCTGGATAGATGTAGGAGTTCTTTGCGTTCTTTGTTTGTACAGGATTATAAATAATTATTCTCTGTGTTTTGAATTTTCTCATCTGTCGGAAACTATCCATGCTGTTTTCGCAGGCTTAAGATGCGATGAAACTCACCTGGGTTATTTTATTTAGTGCTTGTTTTACATGGTCCTGCAAATTTGGCGTGAGCGAAGTATTTTTTAGTTCCATTGATTTTGGTGGACGAGTTAAATGTTCACTTAAAATTTCACTTCATGATGACTGTTCATGTCATAGACATGCCTATGTTCTGTTATGGAAGCAGTTGGACATTTTTGTCTGATTTGGAACTCCCATCTTCAGTTCAAAATAGAGGAAGCAGGTGTGTGTGTGTGTACAGTGCTCTTGTGCATGTGAATTTGCATTGGGTTGTGAGCCGGGCTGCACATTTGGTTGTGCAACATTGCCCTTCAACACAAGTAAGCAAGGGCATCTTGTAGCACCTTTGAGACTAACTGAGAGAGAGAGAAAATTGGAGCATAAACTTGTGTAGACTTCATCTTCTTCTTCTTCAGCATTTGAATTTGCAGACACCAGCCACAGATGCAGGCGAAATGTCAGAAGTAAACTCTTCAAAGGACCTAGAAACTGTAGTGCATGCACTGGTAACCTCACGACTTGATTTCTGCAATGCTCTCTACATGGGGCTACCCTTATACCTAGTTTGGAAACTACAACTGGTTTAAAATATGGCAGCCAGGCTAGTCACTGGGAAATCGAGAAGGGAGCATATCACTTGAAATCCCTTCACTGGCTGCCTATCAGTTTCCGAGCACAGTATAAGGTGTTGGTAATGACCTATAAAGCCCTACATGGCCTAGGTCCAACCTACGTAAGGGATCGCCTCCTCCCATATAATCATCTCCTCCCATATAATCCACCCTAAGATCTTCTGGGAGGGGTTTATTGCAACCAATGAGATCTGGATTAACAACAACCTCCCAGAGATCGTTTTCTATCACTGTTCCCAGACTATGGAATGCCCTGCCGGAGGAGATCTGTCAAGCAACCAACTTGGAGAATTTCAAAAAAGCCATCAAAACGGATCTCTTCCGGCAGGCCTTCCTTGAATAGAACAGACCATTTTTAATGGATGCTTCTCTCTCTTTTTATGTTTTTATGTTTATTTTATTTTGTTTTTATGTTTTGATATTATAGTTTTAAAGTCTTAGGGTAGTTATTTTATGCCATTGGTGAATTTGCCAGATATTTTAAATATATGTACTATTATATGTAATTTTAAGGGGGTTAAATTGTTTTACATTATTACTGTTGGTTATGGATTCGTTTGTTTTATATCCAATTGTTGTGAGCCGCCTTGATTGCCTAATATGCAAAAGGTGGTGTATGTTGTTGTTATTATTATTATTATTATTATTCCAGAACACAGCCTCACAGCCCGGAAAAATGCCAAGGAAAATCAATAGCTTTTGTTTGATGTGTTCATTGCAAACAGCTGAAAGTCTGTACATTTTGACAATAAAACTGATTTGCAGTGGGGGGGTCTGAATAATTTTGATTACAACTGTATGGAAGACATGGGTATTATACTCTGCTGATGCATCTGAAGAAATGGATTTTAATCCATAAAAGCTCATGCTAAAATAAATATATCTGTTAATCTTAAAGGTTCTACAAGATTCATTTCCTTCTATAATTTCTTTATTTTTATGCCCTAAATGAATCCTTCTTAGCTAAAGCTTGGGAAAGTTCTTTTTAAAAACGATAGCACCTAGAATTCCCCAGCCAGCAGTCTGTCTCTTGGGAATTGTAACTTCTCCAAGTTTTGCTTTTAATGCTAAGATTTTGGACCTTGAAGGTACAAGACCCTGTCTGATCTTAGAAGCGAAGCCAGGTTAGTCCTTGGATTGGGACTGTCAAGGGATATCAGGTGCTGTAGGCCATATTTTAGTGGAAGGAAATGGCAAACCACCTCAGAATATTTCTTGCCTAAGAAAACCCTATGATATTTATGGAGTCACCATAAGCTGACAGGTGACTTGAAGGCACACACCTACTTTCCTGCTTATGTGGTTGACAGTTAATTTAGCCATTAACATAAAATAAACATGAGAACATAAAATCTAAAGCCCACAGCTCCCACTTGAAAAGTCTGGCATCAAAGCTGCGGACTAGAGATGAGGAACAAATGGGAAACCAAACTTGGCTTACCTTTCATACCTTCCTTCCTTGATTGAGGAAATGATTACATTTATATCCTGCCCAGAGCCTGGAAAAGTTATATTTTTGAGCTACCACTCCTAGAATTGCCTGGGTGGAATGTACGGGCACCACAATTCAAGAAGGATGTTGACAAGCTGGAACGTGCCCAGAGGAGGGCGACCAAAATGGTGAAAGGTCTGGAAGCTGCTATGAGGAGCGGCTTAAGGAGCTGGGTATATTTAGCCTGGAGAAGAGAAGGTGAAGAGGGGACATGATAGCCATGTATAAATATTTGAAGGAATTGATTAAGCTTGTTTTCTGCTGCTCCAAAGACTAGGACACGGAGCAATGGATTCAAACTACAGGAAAAGGGATTCTGCCTAAACATGAGGAAGAACTTCCTGACAGTAAGAGCTGTTTGTGTGTTGCCTAGGAGTGTGGTGGAGTCTCCTTCTTTGGAAGTGTTTAAACAGAGGCTGGATGGCCATCTGTCAGGCGTGCCTTGATTGTGCGTTCCTGCATGACAAGGTGTTGGACTAGGTGGCCCTTGTGGTCTCTTCTAATTCTGTGATTCTGTAGAGTCGGAAGAAACCACAAGGGCCATCTAGTCCAACCCCCTGCCATACAGGAATACACAATCAAAGCATTCCTGACAGATAGCCATCCAGCCTCTGCTTAAAAACCTCCAAAGAAGGAGACTCCACCACACACCAAGGCAGTGTATTCCACTGTCAAACAGCTCTTACTGTCAGTAATTTCTTCCTAATGCTTAGGTGGAATCTCTTTTCCTGTAACTTGAACCCATTGCTCCATGTCCTAGTCTCTGGAGCAGCAGAAGACAAGCTTGCTCCATCCTCAGTATGACATCCCTTCAAATATTTAAACTATCATGTCACTTCATAACCTTCTCTTCCCCAGGCTAAGCATACCCAGCTCCCTATGCTGCTCCTCATAGGGCATAGCTTCCAGACCACCCACCATTTTGGTCGCCCTCCTCCGGACACGCTCCAGCTATGATTCTCTGATTCTATGTACAGGCATCTTGGGATGGCTGTTGCTCAACTGAGAGTGTATGGATTCTTACAGTCCACAATATTGCTTGTTCATGAGTCAGCAGACCTATCCTTAATCATGCTTTCTACGGGTACTGTTCTTGACAGCTAATGCAGTAGGAAGGCATTTTGCACCTGTGCTTCGAGAAAAGGCATTTACTCTTGAAATGCAATGGAAATAATAACAGAAAAGCCAAGCTTCTGGGTTACAAGCAGCAGCAACGGCAAGGCATCTTGCATCTCCTTAAAAGAATTAGCATTTTGTGATTCATTGTGACGGGAGCTTTTATGAACTACATCCTACTTTGTCAGAATCGCAAAGTATGTTTGTACATGGAAGAAAAAAATATTTATCAATTGAGAGGCCCAAAGGCTGTGAGATGCAGGAGATTGTCTGTGACAGGTCTTTGCAAAGCTGAAATGGCTACAAGATGAGTACTGCATCTTGTTCACCGCTGCAATAATTGGTGGTAGCAAAATTCTCCCATTATTGGGCTGAGCCAAAGGTGGCACCAGTAGCCAGCACAGAGCCTAAAGTTATATTTGCCTGTACAGCAGAGGTGAGGAATATATGCCCCATGAAAACCATTGCTTCTATTAAACTAATGGCCCCCAAATCCCACTTTGATGGCATTCATAATCACCTAGGCCCCACAATTATTTCTTTTTTTTGGGGGTGAGAATTTTGGGAACTTTCCCCCCCAAAACCAAGCCAAAGACCCTCAAAGTGCATAAAACAATGGAAAGTGCCCTCACATGGTTACTGCTCCCATCTTTCTTCAGCCATATTATTGGCCAAAATGGTGACCAGGGGTTTTTCTAGACTGTGAAAATAATCCTAATAGAATTCGCAGAGCATACCTTTTGTCCCAATGAGATCCAATGGAGATTTGCAGTTTTTGGAAGGAGAGGCCCCCCAAGCCCCATTTACTGTGTGGTAAAAGCCTTGGCAGCTTTCCCTGAAGCCTTTTGAATAATGCACGAAAATGCGCATTACCACTTGTTTGGACATCTGATTTGTAGCACAGCACATTCTTGGCAAGAGCAGAAGTGGAAAGCTGATTGGTTGGATGTGTGTGTGGGGTGGACTTGCTGGAGATGAAGAGGCCACATTTTTGTAGTTTCACACTTTTAATCATGTGCTTCTTTGCTGTGCTGAGGTGGCCAAACAGCTTTTTTAAGTGGAAGGTTGCATTGCACACCTTTGATTTACAATTTTAAAAAATGTGCAGTGGTGACAACTTGTGGATAAAAACAATGTGAGTAATTTATTCTTGGCCACTATCTTGATTCACAGGCAGGGCTGCGTGTGCACTTCAAACAAGGATAGCTTTCCATACCAGTGATATTGCCAAAGAACTGTGGAGACAAATGAATGTTGCTGCGAATTTGCATTAATGCGCAGCAGACTACATTATATCTTCTCATTTAGACAAGACTTAGTATTTTTGGAGGGTGGACAGGCAGACGTAGCCTGCATGGGAGGGGTTGGGAGGAATGGTGCATTGACTTCACCATAGATTATGTCTACTGTCATCCCACCACATTTGCAGGGGTTAGGGGCTCAGGACTGCTACAAAAGTGGAAAAAAACATGAATAGCTTTAGGCCTCCCAAACCATATTTAACACACAAAAGAAAGTTCAACCTATGGATTCAACCCACCATGTATTCAAATGTACAGTACCCAATACATTTGAATCCATGGTAGGGAGCATGCCAGCTGCCTGCTTCTGCCTTTAAGGTGGTGGGTTCCTTCGCAAGGCAGAAGCAGGTGGTTGGCAGGGCTTGCCACCCACTCTGCTGCTGCCCTATGCCATTTTTAATAGGAATTTATGAGCCTCACCGCACGTTTGCACTTTCTCTCAGTCTCGCAAGGGTTGCAAAGAGACTATGAATGCAAGGTAAGATTTAGAAATCCCTATTAAAAATTGCATAGGGCAGCTACAATAATTTGTGAATCATAAAGTTGGAAGAGACCATAGAATCATAGAGTTGGAAGAGACCATGAAGGCCATCTAATCCAACCCCCTGGCTTGCAGGAATACACAATCAAAGCATTCCCAACAGATGGCCATCCAGCCTCTGTTTAAAAACCTCCAAAGGAGACTCCACCACAATCCGAAGCAGTGTATCCCACTGTTGAACAGCTCCTACTGTTAGGAAGTTCTTCCTAATGTTTAGGCGGAATCTCTTTTCCTCTAGTTTGAACCCATTGCTCCGAGTCCTAGTCTCTGGAACAGCAGAAAAAAAGCTTGTTCCACCCTCAGTATGACATCCCTTCAAATATTTAAATATGGCTGTAAAAAAAAAATCTCTCTATGAGTAGAAACAGATATTAGACATAGAAGGTAGAGAAACTAGTTACACTTAGAATTTAAGAGGTTAACGTTTAACAGAAAGTGAAATAAGTGATATGGTTGATGGAAATGAAAGGGGAGGTGGGAAGTGTACAAACACACATATTTTTAAAAGTTTTTTTCATATAGATAATAATGTGAAAGTAACAAACTATGACTACTTACTATATAGTCCTGTAAACTTCCATTGAGATACTGTAAGCAGATGATATTGTTTTAATAAAGATCAGTAAAAAAATGGCTGTCATGTTGCCTTTTAATAATAGTAATAATAATAATTTATATCCCGCCCCTGTACGAAATGCAATTGGGGTGGCTTACAACAATTAAAATATACACCCCGGACCCTCAATCCCACCCCCCTTAAAATACAATAAAATAATTCAGGAATTAAAACATACTTAAAAAAAATACAAAAATTAAAAATAATCAACAGACAGTGGCCATAGCGAGGTTGGAACAAGCTAGATTTTCTTTTTTGATGGTCGGGTATCTATTCAGGAAAGGCCGGCCAGAAGAGATCCGTCTTAAGAGCTTTTTAAAAGCTATTTAGGGTGGTGATATGATGGATCTCATCCAGCAGGCCATTCCATAATTTGGGAGCAATAGTGGAAAAGGCCCTCTGGGAGGTTGAAGAAAACCTAGTTTTTAAAGCTTGTAACAAATTCCTCCCAGAGGACCTGAGTGTATGGGGAGGATTATATGGAAGGAGGCGGTCCCGAAGAGAGGTTGGACCCAAGCCATTTAGGGCTTTAAAGGTGATAACCATCACCTTGTACTGGGCCCGGAAACTAATGGGCAGCCAGTGGAGTGATCTTAAGATCGGTGTTATATGGTCTCTTCTGGATGTATCTGAGACCAGTCTGGCTGCCATATTCTGTACTAGCTGAAGTTTCTGGACAAAGTACAAGGATAACCCCATGTAGAGTGCATTACAGAAATCAAGATGGGAGGTTACCAGAGACTGTACCATGGTCTCAAGATCCCCGACTTCCAGGAAAGGGAGCAGCTGGTGTATCACCTGAAGCTGATAACAGGCACTCCTGACCATCACATTTACCTGATTCATCATCTGGAGCGATGGGTCCAGGAGCACCCCCAGACTGCGAACATAGTCCTTGGAGGAGAGTGTGACTCCATCCAGGACTGGAGATTGTATCCCAATGCCTGGATTCAGGGCTGCTACCGTGAGTACCTCCATTTTATCTGGGTTCAGTTTCAATTTGTTTTCCCTCATCCAGTTCATTACTGCCTTAAGACAATCATTAAGAGAAGAGATACCATCTGAAGTCAGAGCTGAACTCTGAGACATGGAGAAATATATCTGGGTGTCATCAGCATACTGATAACACCCTGCCCCATGCCTCCAGATGATCTCTCCCAGTGGCTTCATGTATATACTGAATAGCATCGGGGACAGGATGGCACCTTGTGGGACGCCACAATTAAGCTCTTTCCTTGCAGAGTAACTGTCCCTGAGCATCACCCTCTGGAATCTGCCCGAGAGGAAGGAATGGAACCACTGCAGTGCAGTGCCTCCAATTCCTAGCCTTCTCAGGTGATCCAAGAGGATGTCATGATCTATTGTGTCAAAAGCTGCTGAGAGATCCAGTAGCACCAACAGGGTCACACTACCCCTGTTGATGCCCAGCCAAGGCAACCATGGCAGTCTCAACTCCAAATCCCACCTTAAAGCCAGTTTGAAATGGATCTAGATAATCGGTTTCTTCCATGACAGCTTGGAGTTGGAGAGCAACCTCCCTCTCGATAACCTTGCTCAAAAAAGGTAGGAAGGAGACTGGCCTATAGTTCTTCATATCCAGAGGGTCAAGGGAAGGTCTTTTTAGGAGTGGTCTAACCACTGCTTCCTTCAAGCAAGATAGAACATGACCTTCCCTAAGGGGTGCATTGATGATGTCCCTAAGGAACATCCTCAAGGCATCACCCCCCTGGATGGCCAGCTATGAAGGGCAAGGGTCAAGAGGGCAGGTAGTCTTCCTCATTCTACCAAGGAGCTTGTCCACGTCATCAGTACTTATAGACTGAAATTGATCCAGTATAACCTCATCAATGGAGTTACTGGACACCTCGTCAATCAAATCTGCTACAACCCCGGCGTCCAAGTTGGCTCTTATCTGAGAGATTTTATCTGCAAAGAAGTTGTTAAATGCGTCACAGCAGGCCGTTGTCATTGTCAAGGGTTAGTAATGAGTTCTGCACAGGTGGAACCTGTGTCATTTCCCTCACCACCCTAAACAGCTCTGGCGGGTGAGACTCTGCAGACGCAATACGTGCAGAAGAGAAAGATTTCCTTGTTTCATGTATTGCCTCTCTATAGGAATGAAGAAATTTCCTATGACGAGTCCTGTCAGACAGGAGCTGAGTTTTTCACCAGATGCACTCTAGTCATTGTCCAACCCGCTTCAACTTCCTACATTCTTCAGTATACCATGGATGGTGATTAGAAGCGGTTTGGAGAGAATGCTTGGGAGCTATTGTGTCGATAGCCTTGGTAAGGTCGGTGTTCCAAGCATTGACCAAGACTTCGACAGAATCACCAGCGTTACCAACCAATGAACCCTCTAAGACTTTCTGGAATCCAATTGGTTCCATTAGCCTTTGAGGGCAGACCATTCTAATAGGTCCTTCACCCCCGATGGGATGGACAGTGGCTCTGAGTTTAGCCTTGATCAGGAAATGATCTGGTCATGACAATGTGGTGGTTTTAGTCACCTCCACCCATGGATATCCTTGTTCCATACTAAAGACTGCATCGAGGGTATGACCTGCACAATAAGTGGTCCCGTCGACCAATTGGGATAGGCCCATGTTTGTCATGGACTCCATGAACTCCTGAGCTGCACCTGATAAATTTAACAAACTGGTCTCAAGTGGGATGTTGAAATTGCCCAGAACTAACAGTCTGGGCGACTCCAACAACTCCGAGACCAGTTGTGTCAGCTCGGTTAGGGAGGCTGTTAGACAATGGGGTGGATGGTATGCTAACAGAATCCCTAGACTCTCCCTGGTCTTCAGGCTCAGCTACATACACTCGAAGTGGACCGATTTCTGGACAGGTATCCTGGTCAAGGTAAGGTTATTTTTATGAACCAGAGCCACTCCACCCCCTCGCCCACTTCCCCTAACCTGCTCACTGACAGAGTTACCTGGCTGGGAGGGCCTGTGCCCAAGTTATGGTGCTGTTCTCTCCCAGCCAGGTCTCAGTGAGGCAAGCCAGGTCAGCATCCTCTTCCAAGAGAAGATCATAAATAATGTAGGTCTTGTTTTTTACCGACCTGGCATTGCAAAGGAGCAAGGTAAGATTCTGCGGTATGGTTGGTAACCTTCTCTTCTCCAGGCTAAACATACCCAGCTCCCTAAGCCACTCCATATCGGGCATGGCTTATCCAACCCATTATTAATCAATCAATCAATTAATTGGATTTATACCCTGCCTTTCTCCCAAGATGGGATTCAAGTTAAATGCATGAACGTGGAGGGATGACTGTACTAAAAACTGTGATGTCCCCAAAACTTTGTTAATCATTCCTTCCCACCCCTTTGCTTTCTCTTGACTCTTGCTCTGTTCCTCCAGTCAGACAGAAAACTGCTTCTTGGTATGTGCTGTGTGCCTTTGGGCAGCCTCATTGGCTTTTGAGACCAAAGGGCAGGCTCCCTTGGTCAGAGCCCAATGCTTCCATTCAGCAGTGGGCAGAGGCTCCCGTTTCTATGGCATGCTGAGTCATGCCTGGGTTTTAGTACGACATTTAAGGGAGCTTTCCAAGGTTCTGAATCTGTTCCAGGGGCTAGAGTTCAGCTCCTCAAATAGCTCCTGTAAAGTTTAGAGTACAACCCAGAACAGATTGACCATGCCACCACCTGCCAATACTTCTATTTAGCCAATGGATAGAATCCTGTTGGTGTCTTACACATATATAAGTTCCCCTAAGGAAGGAGTTGGACATTTTTATCTGATGTGGAACATCTGCAATCAGTGCAGAAGTGGAGTTGCATGTGTGGAGCCATTGTGCAGGGATACTCATTGCTCATTGTACATGGATGCACACAGGTTGGGATAATCTGCCCATGGCTGTGTTTTTATTCAGTTGCATAAGGTAGCAATTCAACACAAGAGTTACATAGCACCATTAATGTGTGACTCCGTAAGCCGAGATTTACTCTGTGAGACCCTGATGTCAGATCTCGCTTAGTATTTCAATCACAACATTTCTTTTTAGTGATAAATCCTCTCCACTTGCTGCTCTCACTTCACAACAATGCCGCATGCAGCTTTCACTTCCAAGCACAAAACACAGTGCATGCTTTTTGATGTGTCAGGGACTTTTTGCCTCTTTCTTTCCCCTAGTGATGAGCCAAAGTTCTGCCTCTGCGTATTCCAAGGAAAAAGTCTGGCACAATAACTTTCCCTAACTTCTTTCTCTTGGAGAAAACAGTTTGATCTCATGTGTACTATATAATTTATGACATTTTACTGCAAGCTGTTTGGGTTTAGAAGAAACAGAAGGGATGATTTATGGGGGAGGGGAGCTATGGTTCTGCACAGTTCTGGATCCCTTAACAAAGAATGCTGAAGCCTTTGCTCTGTTGGGAGAAGTTCTGTGTCTCCCATGCTTTGCCTTCCAAATCTTGGACCGCTCTAGTTACTGCTCATGCTGAAACCTGGAGCTTGTTTGCTGACTAGTGAATCCCCATAGCACAGCAGTAGTTGTGGGAAAGGAGGAGATGAACAAGGGAGAATGCTGAAATTACTGGCTGGCACCTTGTTAGTGATGTAAACATGCTTAAGTTTCCTTATGCCTGTGATTGTACTTTTTTAGCCTAATGTCTGTGTTCAGCTGAAGGTTGTGAAAGCAGAGTTGAACACGTGATGCCATTGCATATGTGGCACCATTGCTCCTTCCACCTCTGCATCATGCATTGCACATGCAGATGTCCCTTACGTAGTGCTATTATGCATTTCACATTTATTTGCACATTCAGTTTCCCAGTGTCTCAATTCATTAATGCACAATTATCACAAAACTCCTTGAATGTCAAGTTACATTCCATCTCCTTGATGTAGGCTCTTGTCCAATGTGTCCGGTCACTGAATTTACCTGTTTCTGTTGTGTTCCAAGGCCCAGAGTATATGGGCGGACAGTTCTATCTGTGGAATTATACTATACTAAACTATAATTATACATTATACTAAACAAGGCTTTTTAGACAGCATGTTTAAGTTGGCCGCTTTAATTTTGGAGGAAAAACAGATGGGCAAAATCTCAAACCAGACTGGGAGTGTGATCCAAATCAGGTACCTACGTGGCTAATTTCCTTTCGACATTCTTTAGATTCTAATGTGGGTTGGTGATACTGATAGAGAAACGGGGGGGAAAAAAGGAGGTAGTGGAAGAGACCTTAAATGGCAGCCAGCATGGGGTAGTAGTTAGAATAGTTATACTGTGATTTGTAGGACCACATCTGAGTCCCCACTGGGGGCACCTGATGGCTTTTATGTCAGTAGTGTGGTGAATCCAGGGGGGCAACAACACTGTAAAAATAATGCTGTTTGACGCCACTTTATGCTGTAGCTCCAGTCTGTGGAATCCTGGCATTTGTAGTTTTACGAAGTTTTTAGCCTTCTCTGCCAAAGAGTGCTGGTGCCTCACAAAACTACAAATCCCAGGATTCTATAGGACGGAGCCATGGCAGTTAAAGTGGTGTCAAACTGCATTATTTCTATAGTGTAGATGCACCCCAGATCTTACTATTCCCATTCACAAAGGAGTTCTCCAAGGTGCTGAACCTATTCAGGGGATACGGTTCAACACTTTGGGGAGTTCTTTCAAAGTCTGGAATAAAACATAGAACAGATTCACTTGCACCACTGAGACTGAAGCTTCTGGTTACCCCCAGCCCACACTGACCTTGAGCCAGTTTCATCACTTTGAGCCAGCCTCTCTTTCACTTACTGCTTGATCTACCTCACAGAGTTATAGTGAAGAAAAATGGAGCAAGGAGGAGGGCCATACATGCCACCTTGAATTTATTAGAGGAAAGGCAGGATTAGAGATGTGAAGGCCCAGGGGGAAAATAGGGCTTTTCCCCCACCCATTTTTTTCTGGGGGGAGCCTCTGATGAAATACAATAGTTTTCTTTTGGAATGAGTGAAATGCTTTTTGAAAGCAGGGGCCCTTTCACACTACATAATTATAACACTATGATGCCATTTTAACTGCCTTAGTCGCTTCCTGTAGAATCCTGGGGTTTGTGGTGGCCTGAGAGCAATCTGGCTGAGTATTCCAAATATTCCCTAAACTACAAATCCCAGAATTCCATAGGATGAAACCATGGCAGTAAAACCAGAATCATTCTGCTATAATTGTGTAGAATGAAAGGGTCCAAGGCTTTGCATTTCTGGAATGCCAGGAACTGGCTAGTACAGTCAGCCCTCCATATTCATGGATTCTGCATCCATGGATTCAACCATCCATGGCTTGAAAATATTCCCCCTTAAAAAAAAAAAAATCCCAAAAGGAAACCTTGCTGTTCACCATTTTACTACACCATTGTATACAATGGGACTTGAGCATCTGCAGATTTTGGTATCCATGGGTATGTGTGTGTCCTGGAACCAAACACCAGCAGATACCAAGGGTCCACTGTATAAAAAAGAAGAATCTCTTGGCTCTGCTGCTTTGAGGCAGTAGATCCATGCTGATTTTCACAGGAGCTATCCAAGGTGCTGCCCCTAATTTTGGAATAGGTTTCAGCACGTTGGCTAGCTCTGCTAAAAACCCCAGTAGCTTCTGTGAAACTTAGCGTGGGTTTACCACTCTGAAACAACAGAGCTGCTGGCTGCCTCTAGTATGAAGATTTGTATGCAAGACAGCATACAAGATTATAATATTACAGAACAGTAATTCATGTGCCTCCTATAGACATATACAGCACTCAAGAACGAGATGCATTTCTGCACCTCTTTAGCTTGGAGAAGAGAAGACTGAGATCTGACATGATAGCTAACTACGTATAATAATATGAAGGGATGTCATGGAGCAAATGAAGCCAGCTTGTTACCTGCTGCTCCACAGACTAGAACACAATCTGATGGATTCAAATGAGAAGAAAAAAGATTCAACCTAAACATCAGTAAGAGCTCTTTTACTGCAAGAGCAGGAAATTGGATGGCCCTTGTGGTCTCTTCCAATTCCATGATTCTATGATTCTATTCTAAGAGTGGTTGGACAGTGGAATAAACTGCTTTGGAGGATTGTGGACTCTCCATCTATAACCTCTTTAACCTTTAATGGACATCATACAGGAGTGCTTTAGTTGTGTATTCCAGCATGGCAGGGGGTCAGATTAGATGGCCCTTATGGCCCCTTCCAACTCTAAAATTCTATGAATCTGTTTGAAGACTCAGTTCATAGGGAGTTGGCAGTGTTGCAAGCACTGTGCACTGCTTCTGACATTGCTTAGAGTCCAACATGAATTGAGAACAGGTCAGTAACAAGTTTTTTTGACCCCAGACTAACACCAATCTATATCAATGTCACAGATAAAAGTTTATTCTTTATCACACCTGCACAGGACAATATCTGTATCAGTCCTTTCTGGAAGATCAAGAAATATAAAAGCTTTGACTTGAATCTTCCATTTGGAGGCCCAGTTAGGATGGGAAACAGTAGTGTTTATGCTCTTTCCACCTGTCTTTACACTAATTGGGGTGGTGGGGGAGGCATGAAGCTGTATCTCTTGCCATATTCCTAGGCTCAACTATTTGACTCTTGAGTGTTTTTAAAAGAAAGGACTTCTAAAGAAATTGTACAGGTTTGTATGAAAGGAATAAAACTCTCAGGTCTGTCTCTCCAAAACAGCCTTTTTGGTGTTTCCACAATTTCAACCCTAATGTGTTTGGTTGGAAAACAATAAATGGACTAGTCCACATTAAAAAAGAAGAAGAGAGAATGTGTTTTGGAGTCCTCTGAAACAGTGGAAATGATGCATTGCTCATTGCTGTTGGATTCTGGGAGTTGTAGTCCAGAAATGTTTCGAAGCTGTATGGTTCAAACTGGAGACTTTTTAATTTGTAGCTCTTTGGTACATGCTCCACCAGCTCTCAAATTCCCTTTTGGATAATTTGACAGAGTGCTGGGCTCGGGGTGGGGTGGGGCAGGTAAGTTTAATTTTAGGAAGTTATTTATGTAGGGAGGGTGTTCATTTATAAATCAGTAAAGGCTTCTGAACTTAAAAATAACTGTTCTTAGTCTATGCATCCGTTTCAAACAAGAAAAACTCAAAAGAAACTGAAATACATTTAAGAGACTTGGACTTGGTGAGAACTCTAAAATCTCAGCTGGGGATTAGAAGGAAATTGTTGGAGTTTCGTTCAATTCTTTGACAACCCCCCTGAATACATGGCAGCACCACCTTGAGAGGAAAGATGTTTATGGCAGAGCCCACACTGAAACAGTCTGGAAAACTATCTCTTTGGGACTACAGCTCCCAGAATACCCCAGCAAACCTGGGCCCCTCTTGTTGTGGCTGCATGCCTTCAAGTCATTTCTGATTTATGGTGACCCCATAAGTGGGCTTTTCTTGGCAAGATTTCTTCAGAGGAGGTCTGCCATTGCCTTCCTCTGAGGCTGAGAGAGTGTGACTAGCCCAAGGTCACCTAATGGGTTTCCCTGGCTGAGCGGGGATTCGAACCCTTGGCCTCCCAGAGTCCTAGTCTGACACTCAAACCACTATACCACACTGGCTACTCCCTGGCTCTGTAGGCCACTTTATATTAACCATCAGGTTTATATTGAGAATAACAAAAGCTTTATCCAGATTTTCTCCAAGGGTGTATCCACACTGCTCAGTTATAACAATAGACCTCACTTTAACTGCTTCATCCTGTGGGATCCTGGAATTTGTAGTTTTGAGGGGGGAATTAGAATTCACTGCTAGAGAGCTCCTCTAGTGCACATATCCCTGAAGCATAGCACTAGAGCTCTGCAAGAGAGAATTCTAAATACTGTAATCTCTCACCCAGCCGCAGCTATCAGGATTCCATAGGATGGAGCCATGACAGTTAAAGTCAGATTAAAGAGTTATAATTAAGTGGTGTGGATACACTCCAGGAACCTTTGCAGTTCTGTAGGTTTTGTAATTTTTCTGAGCATTAGAGTTCCTCAGAGAGATGAAGCACGCCGTTGAGCACTGCCATGAGCAATATGGGAACATCGCAATCAAATATTCATGAGACTCATCGGTACTCATTTGAAATAATAAATCCCACATCAATTTTTCGCCATGTCCAACTGTTTGCTTATTAGCTTCCTGTTCCTTTGTTTGGGCTTCTGAAAGACAATAATAGCTTATGTTTATGCAGAAATGTTATTATGCACACACATCGGTTGGTGCCTCTTGAGAATCCAAAAAGAAACGGTTTCCTTTTTTCATTTCTTTCTTCTTTTTGCTTCACCTTTCACATGCTTAAAAGTAAAACAAATTCACTGTTTTTAAGCAGGCCAGCATAATTCTGTCCTATGATGATGATTGGACTAAGAGCCAGAGCTTGGGAAAGCTACTACCTGTTGGACTACCACCCCCCAAAATCCACTTGCCAAGCTGACTGGGGTATTCTGGGAGTTGCAGTGCAAAATTGCAACTGTTCCAAGCTCTGAAGATTATGCCACTCCCCCATTATTGGTGGAGAGTGTAGGGTACTGCAGAAGTGTCTGGCTGTGTTCCCATAGCCAGACGCAAACCAATGACATTAACTGCCAAGACCTTGGTGGAGAATATCCTAGGTCTGTGTCTGGCTATGGGGATGTGGCCAGATGCTTCTCTAACCCCCTCTGCTCTCTGTGAGCCACAGAATGACTGTGTGTGTGTGTGGTGGGTGGGTGGGGGTGTTACACAGCAAAACCATGAGTCCTGGAGGTGATGTCAGCAGAGCCTTAGCAGAGTCCTGCCTGAAGAACTCTTATGCTACCATGGGCAATCTTGGCCAGAATAATCTAAGCAGCTGGTAGCCGTAGTCCAAAAGTATAACTTATCCAAGCTTTTGGATTGGCCCTTAACTTAACTTTCTTCTGCTTTAGGAGGGGCAAATAGAGGACGGTACCTTAATCTTCCAGAAATAGCCAGTGTAGTGCTAAAGCACTAGGACAGGTAAAATACGGAGAAAAAAAACCCAGAGTGTGCTGCACTGTAGTAATTTGTCCCAGCCATTAGCCCCAACCCAAGTAAGTTCATGGAGTCAATGAAACATCTGTCCATAAAGATCCCATTGCAAGATCCCATTGATTCAGTGGGCTCACTCTCCTCAAGATTAACAATTGGATAGAGGCCCTGTTTTGCCAGGGGCAAGTAGTTCTTTGAGGAATGAAGACAATGAACACACCAAGGGTGGAATGTTTAACAACTTTATTGACCTAGCAGACAAGAGCTGTACTACTTCTAAAAGCCTCCCTGTATTCTACATGTTACAAAGGCAATTCTCATATATAAAACAATAAAACCCACAAAGCAAACTCAATTCAGCTGTTGGGAACCCTGAATTAGTTAACAGTAGCTGTCCTAATCGCTAACTTTCTACCTCTGTTTATTTATTTATTTCGTTTGCATGCCACCTTTCTCCCAAAATGGGAACCTTGACAGTTAACTGTTCTAGATGTGATGGTTTATTGCAAGTGGGTGCACGTTTTTGCCCATTCGCAGTGCAGTTGATTTGTTTTCCTCATTTCCGTGCCTATTCGCATCCATTCGAATTGAGCAGGCACACACACTCATCAAAGGCAATTGATCGAAAATATGCAGCCATGCAATTTCAGGTGGCCACACATCCAAAAATGTGCATCTAAGCGCATTTTCCAGGAAGCTTCTGGGGGAAACTGTGAATCTTTTTACTGCTCGGTTTGTGGAGTTTTTAGCCCCCTCCCTCCGAACACTGCGAATCCCCTTCAGATCTTGTTTGGACAGATCATATTCTATGCAAATTTATTAGGAGTATTTTCATTGCGTAGACAACCCCTAGGATGAATTGCAGCAAATAATAGATACTGATACCTCTCTTTCCTTCAAGGTCATACCAGCCTTACCCTAAAGACAAACCTAAGCATGAGCCAAGACTGCATCCATTACTGTTAGCATTGGCTTCTGGGAGAGAACGGCCTCCTTCCAACTGCCTTAGAGGGTGGTGGACTCTTCATTTTGTGAGATCTTTAAACAGGGGTTGGCTGGGGTGGTGCATTCCTGCATGGCAGAAGGTTGGACTGGATGGCCCTTATGGTCTCTTCTAAGTCTATGGGGTTGTCTAAATGGCGAAAATACTCCTTATAGAATTTGAGGAGAATACAATTTGTCTAAATGGCATCCCACATCAATCCACCACATTTGGAAGGAAGGGGGGGCCAAAACTACCAAAAACTCAGCAGGAAAATATTTTGTGGCTTTCCCTGTATTTTTTAAAAAGCTCCACGGAGAATGCACATTCCCACCTGTTGGGGCAACCGATTCGCTTTGATGTGCTTCCGTAAGAGTGAAAGTGGAAAGCTGATTGGTCGGACGCACACAGGGATGGAGCTTGCTAACAAGGCAAGTGCATCAAACTCCCATGTTGGAGTTTTGCTGTAGTGATCATGTGCTGAGGCAACAAAACAGCCTTTTTTTCTGTTTATTTAAGTGGAATATTGCACTTCCGCACCTTAGATATGCTTTAAAAAATACTGTTCAGCGGTGGCAACTGGTGGCAATAAAAATGCAAGTAATTCACTCGCGTCTACCATCTGAACATGCCTTTCAGAACAGCAAAAGCGGATAGCTTCACATGCCTGCGATCTTGCAAAAACAAAACAAAACATTAAGACAAATAGAAGCTGCTGCAAATTGGCGTTTGTGTGCATCAATCCACATTTTTTCCCTTGTATAGACAAGCCCTCAGGTTCTATGATTCTATGAAAGTGATCAGAATGAAAGGGACAACTGATACATGCTACCCTAACCCTTCTTGTACAATATTCTTCTGGTATATTGCCCCCCTTTCTCCAGCGTATCTCAGTTGAGCCTTTATTTATTTTATTTGTTTATTAGATTTATATACCTCCTTTCTCCCCAAATGGGATTCTTCTCTTTTTGCACTCCAGATTTTGGGGGTGACTGTCCTTTAATACATTGTATTTATTTCCCAGGGAACCAGTGTGGCGTAGTGGTTTGTGTGTTAGTCTATGACTTTGGAGACAAGTGTTCGAATCCCAGCTCGGCCATGAAAACAGATTGGGTGACCTTGGGCAAGTCACACACTCTCAGCCCTCAGAAAACCCTGTGATAGATTCGCCTTAGGTCACCATAAGTTGGAAACACCTTGAAAGCACATAATAACAGTAGTAACAACAATTTATTTCCCACACAATTCTTGAAAAGTTCTTGAACAACCACCACTCCCTGGATGATAATTTTAGTCTGGTATCTCCACAGAACAACAGCAGAAAACCTTCATAAAAGTGGTGTAAAGTCTGACATCCCTTTGAAGAACGTTGCTATTTTGATATGAGAGGGCTTTGCCTCCTCCCTCCCTTCCCCTTGTCTTTGTTTTTCCACTTTGGTTTGTTCTCAGCTAGTGCTAAATTTGCTGAAATGCTTTGCAGATCAGATTACAACAAATCAATCCAGCAATTCCTTGCAGCCTTTGCAAGCATGCAACATCTGCTGAGCCAGCCTAAGAGGAGAAGTCCTCCTTCTGGCAATATGGCTGCATTGGAAGTCTGGCAGCCTTCCGAAGGGGACCTTCCACACACACACCTTGCTTTGGAAAAATACAACTTCTTGTGGCCATGCTGCCTAGGGGATTTGGAGAGTTGGAGTTCAAAAAATGTAACTTTTCTAAGTTCAGAGAAAGTGTATTCAGAAATCTTTACCAATCTACTGCATGTCAGATCTCCTAAATATGTACCAGTAGACCTAACATCTGCCTTCTGCTCATTTATAGCTTTAATGGTCAGAGTCAACATCAGCCAGCTATATATGTTTATGTAGAATCACAGAAGCATAGGGTTGGAAGTGGGTGCAAGGGCCATCTAGTCCAATCCCCTACCATACTGGAATACACAATTAAAGTACAGGTTAACTCCTATATCCACAAGGATATGTTCCAAGACCCCCCCCATGGATAACTGAAACTGTGGATAATAGGGAACCCTATTATTTTCAATGAGACGTACCCCAGAAGTTGACCATAGAATCACTTTGGAGGACTTAGAAATGCCTAGAGAGAACATATCTTTTAGGACATGGATAAGTCAGACTGTGAATACCCAATACAAGCGGGTTGACCTGTATTTACAAAAAAATGTAATCTTTTAAACAGACAACCTCTGTTTAAAAAGCCTCTAATATTGGAGAACCCATCACCCTCCATGACAGTCTATTCCCAATTGTTGAACAGTTCTTGGTAAAGAAGTTCTTCCTAATGTTTAGGTGGAATCTTTTTTCTGTTAATTTGAAATGAGTGGGTTATATTGCCAACATAACAAATAGCATTTTCTAGTTATATTTTAAACGTTTTAAGTATATTTTAATAGAAATTTTAACAGCAGTTTTCAGGTTTTATGTCATTATCTTTTCAGTCTTAGTTCCTTCCTGTAAAAGTAATAAAAAGATAAGATAAAAATAACAAAAAAAGTAATCAATGCAACCCATAACACACTGAGTCACTTTTAGAATAAATACAGTAATGACAACTAACTTCATGTTAAATCACCATGATAACTACTGGGGAGAAATTACTCTTCAGAAGTAACTGTTGACAGTCTGGCTACACTCATACAACCAATACACACAGCCCTTCAAAGGTTGCTTCTATTTTGGTTGCTGCTGTTGTGATTATTATTGGGTTGGCATCAGGTTAGCTAGTTATGATGTTGGAAGTTTGACTTAAGGCAGCATAACTGTTTGCAATGCACATTTACAGTCTTGGTACCATTACCACAATTGTAAATGCCTCTGAAATCCACCTTAAAAGCAGATACAATGACATCCAGAATCACAAAATAGTGATACCTTTATTGGGCCAACCAAAAATGCACAGAATACAAAAGCTTCCAAAGCTCCGCTAGCTTCTTCATCAGGAAAAGGTGTAAAAACTCATATGTAGGAGAAGGGGGAAATGAAAAATGTTATAGTCACAGGCCTACATTTTGTCAAGATGTTGTTTTTGTTGTTGTCAGTTAGCCTTCCCCAGTGATGGAGGTCTGTGGTGGTGCCAAGTGGGATGTTGCAGGATGATATGAATAGCCCCCTCCCACCAGGAAACGATAGTGGGAAGAGCAGAAGCTCTCTGTTGCACCATCTCTTGCTGGTGGAAGTGGGCTGGTCATGTCATCCTACAGCGCCCCACTCATCAGCACTACAGAATTCCATTGCATAGGATGGCTAACTGGCTTTTAAGGTGAGTTTCAGGGGCTAGATCATAGAATCATAAAATCATAGAGTTGGAAGGGGCCTCATGAGTCCAACCCTCTGCAGGATCTTAGCTAGAGCATCTCCACCAAGTAGCTGTCCAGCCTCTTTGAAAACATCCAGAGAAGGAGACCTCACCACCTCTCTCTAGGCAATAGGCTCTATTGCCAAACTGCTCTTACTCTCAAGGAGTTCCTTCTAATGTTCAATCAAAATCAGCTAGAATTACGATAGCTGCCGCATGGAAGACAGGGCAAGTCAATATGGAAGAATTGTGGCACAGAGTGTGGGACCAATGGCTTTATGAAAAACTTACTGACAAAATAAACACACAACAGGGCAATAAACCAAAAAACTCTTTTATTGAGAAATAGCATGATCTCATTGATTATATTAACACACAAACATGCTCTATAACACCTCCTCCCTCGCACTTGAATGTATGGGTGGATGTGTTGCATGTACCAGAATGATGTAGAAGTAGATGTTCACCATGTTCCCACGAGGTACATTGCATATGGAAAATGACAAACAAACCAATGAATTTCTTCAATAATAAGCCGGGGGGGGGGGGGAATGTTCTAGCTTAAGACTCTAGATTATACTTACTGTTTGTACTCATGTTATCTTTTTTACTTGTTTGTATACTTTACAATGAAAACTCAATAAATATGAATTAAAAAAAATCTAAATCCAAGGTGTGATCTTCCACTTTAACAAAGAAGAAAAAGCAACCCACCAACCCCCCCTACCCTCCTGTAACTTAAACATATTAAGACCTCCTGTTTGGTTCATTCCTTGACCCACTGTTTGAAGGCATAGTCATTTTGGTTATCTAATTTTTTTACCTCTTTGGTTGACCACACTGTGTGTATAAATGGTCAATATGAAGGGAATTAAAGTCACTCATTATTAGAACATTATCTGTTTTAGATGCCTCCAGGATTTCCTTGTCAATCTCAAGATGCCTGTGGGCATTATTTGTGATGAAAGAACATACCTAGTACTAAGTTACTTTTGCTGCCATGTACAAGTCATGGAAGGCAAAGGCAAATTCCTGCTGAACAAACACTGCAAAGAAAACCCTGATAAAATCCTGGAGGCCTTAGGGTCTCCATAAGTCGGAAATGACTTGAAGGCACACAACAAAAACAATGGTCACCCATGGGAATTCTGCAGTTGAGATAGCACCTTTGAAGGTTTCCAGCTTAGACTAGCTTTCATACTTTGGACATATCATGAGATGACATGACTCACTAAATGAGATATAATGCTTGGTAAAATGTTAGGCAGTAGAAAAAGATGTAGACCACATTGCGGCTGGATGGGCTCCATCAAGGAAACCGTAGCTGAGTTTGCAAGACCTGAGCAGGGCTGATAATGATCAGGGTACTTGGGATCCAAACTACCCCTAGGTCAGGAGCAACAATATTGCAGCTACACCTCTGATGCAGGATCTTGGCCATAATTTCAATAATTCAGGTGAAATCTGGATATATGATTTCAATTAGCATCTAATTCTGTGAACATTGACTGGAATCCCATGGGTAGAATCATAGAACCATAGAGTTGGGAGAGACCCCAAGGGCCATCCAGTCCAACCCCCTGCCATACAGGAATAAACAATAAAGCATTCCTGACAGATGGCCATCCAGCCTCTGTTTAAAAACCTCCACAGAAGGAGACTCCACCACACTACAAGGCAGTTTATTCCACTTCCAAACAGCTCTTACTGTTAGGAAGTTCTTCCTAATGTTTAGGTGGAATCTTTTTTCCTGTTGTTTGAACCCATTGCTCTGTGTCCTAGTCTCTGGAGCAGCAGAAAACATGTTTGCTCCATCCTCAGTACCCTTCAAATATTTAAACAAGGCTATCATGTCCCCTCTAAACCTTCTCTTCTCCAGATTAACATGCCCAGCTCCCTAAGCCACTCCTCATAGGGCATGGCTTCCAGACTTTCCATCATTTTGGTCGCCCTCCTCTGGACATGCTCCAGCTTGTCAATATCCTTCTTGAATTGTGTTTCCCAGAACTGGACACAGTATTCCAGGTGAGGTCGGACCAAAGCAGAATAGAGTGGCACTATTACTTCCCTTGATCTAGACACTATACTCCTATTAATGCAACCTAGAATCGCATTGGCTTTTTTAGCTGCTGTATCATACTGCTGACTCAAATTATGCTGGTGTTACTGGGGATTATGCCAGTGGAAGCACAGTGCAAGGAGGTATCCATTTCCTCCTTACACAACAGTTTTGACGAGCTGTGTCATGATAGCTCCATACTGCTGGGTGCAACTCCACCCCACAATCCAACCAGACACTAATTTATTGGGGCAGCTGG
This sequence comes from Gambelia wislizenii, assembly GCA_030847615.1. Classification (NCBI taxonomy): domain Eukaryota; kingdom Metazoa; phylum Chordata; class Lepidosauria; order Squamata; family Crotaphytidae; genus Gambelia; species Gambelia wislizenii. The sequence continues at coordinate 491,598,227 of JAUMIR010000001.1, read as the reverse complement.
GTTATGCCACTTCTGAATCTCTGACTAAATAGTATGCTGGTAGAGCTTTATACTCTGGGATCCTGGACACTGAATTACCAGGGTGCTCAAAATGGGGGCTTTAGCTAATAAACAGGGCTGTCTAGCATCCTTATGAATCTAAAAATAATTCCAAATTAGAAATAATAATTAAAAAAGGAGTCAGTTTGTGAAGGTGGAAAGGAAGAACGGTGACAGGGCGGGATAGCAAGAGCTGAACAAACCAGCTCTTTTGGGAACTGTTTGCTCAGCTCTAATTAAACTTTCAAATTTCGTCCTGACACCAGCAAAAATCATGACGCTGAAATCAATGGAAGATTGCCTAACTCAGGACTTTGCTGGGCTGAATGGCAAAGTTGCCTTCTTCTCCCCGCCCCTGCCCGCTCCTCCTTTGCTGTAATTTGTTTAATTTGAAGCCTCTTCCAAATAGACTAAACTTGCTGGTGCATAAAGGGAGTTAATTTTGAATTTGGCTGGTGCGTGTTTGCAGGTATCTGTCTATCTGTATTCTAGGTTATAATTGATTTTCTTTCTTTGTTCAGTAATTACTTCTGCAAAGCCTAATTTGCAAAATTGAAAGCAACAGAGGGGAACTGGGTTGTTCATAATGCATTTAGGCATTGTTTAGCCTGAGTTCTTTGCTTGCTTTTCTTTTCTCGCAGAAGGCTAAAAATTGTAACCTTCGCTCATGGGGGTTTGCTGAAGGAATAACATAGCTGCTTCCTATGTAGAAACTAGGCAACTAGAGGAGCTCAGGTGATTATTACAACCAGCGGCAAGAAGGTTACTTTTAAATTGATTTTTAGAACTTTAGAGGAGGCATCCAAGGGGCTGAACCTATCAGTCTTATTAAGTTCAGATTAAACCCAGAGGAAAGGCAACAGCCCACTCATATGGGAGTCACTCGTTGCCACAACTGTCTTTCCTAAAGGTTCACAGTAACTAATAACAAAATACAGTAAAAAAAAAACTATTAAAAACTCCCAGTAGATTTGAGTGTAACATCTGTACAGCAGATAAACTTACTTTGGTGTAATAATTTGGAACAAAGCTTATGTGATTATTAAATGACGGGGAAAAAAACCCTCCCATCATCGTGGAACAATCCACAGATGTCTCTTGATTTGAGATTAAGGGCAGCAGCTGTAAAGGTTAAAAATAGCCAGATTTTTGTTTATTTATTTATTTAATTTATATCCCTCCTTTCCCCCAGTCGCCTCATCTAGGGAGATAATGCACCCATCAGTGAAATGCTCAGTAGTGTAGAGGTCAAATTTTGAACTGCAAACAGTTATCTTATCATGATATTCCTCTAGATAAGCCCCACCCCTTAGAGAGTCCAAAAATGCAAGCAACTGTGTTGATTCATCTTATCAAACCATTTCATGTTAACAACCCCTTCTGTTTCACCAAGCAGGTATTTTGTGAAGCTAACGAGTCTTAACTGCCCATTCAAGATGAAGCTACCCAAAAATGTTTGACGTAGTGACAGGACAGTTCAGGAAATATACACACACAGCATGGCCCCCGTATCCACGGGCGATACGTTCCAAGACTACACGCCTCCCCCCCCCCCGTGGATATCTGAAACCATGGATAATAGGGGGCCCTATTGTTTTCAGTGAGAAGAACAATGGAAGTTGACCATAGAATCACATTGGAAGACCCAGAAATGCCTAGAGAGAACATATATTTTCAGATGTGGATAAGTGAAACATTGGATACAGAATCCATGGCTATGGGGGTCGACATGTATATTGTTGCTGGGAAAGTTCATCTCCCATCCCTCTCTCCCTATAGTGAGAACTGCAGCTAAGCTGAGAAGGAATGGAGAAGCCCATGGGGCGTTCAGACAACATCATTGTCCCTGCTGTTCAAGGAGTCCTGGCACTTTGACCCTGTGAGCCCTGGCTCCACTGAAACTATAGCAGTACTATACATAGCTATAGTATACAGTACGACCCCCACTTCCATAGGGGATATGTTCCCAGACTTACTATGGATAGCGGAAACTGCAGATAATAGCGAACCTTATTAAAATGAACAACTTCCGGCCCAAGCATAGCATAGAGTTACATTGGAGGACCTAGAGGTTCCGAGAGATAACACCTCTCTAGGAATCTCTAGGTCCTCCAGTGCAATTCTATGGTCAACATCTGGTGGAAGCATACCACAGAGTCATGCAGGAGAATCTAGAAAATGCCTAGAGAGACCATATATTTTTGGGCATGAATAAGTGAATCTGCAAATATGGGGGTTGTATATTGTACATATGTAAGCCCCATGGGATTTAATGGGGGTGTAATCCAGCTGTGTTGACTATCAGTCCACCAATCTCATACTATGTAGTGAGAAGCTGGGCAAGACCAGCAACTTCTGGGGGAGGGGCTGTGGGTAACAGATATAACCTAGAAACTTATCTGTAGAATGGTTAGCTGGGGCCAGTTGGAAACAGAGGTAGGGCCAGTTAGGAAGAGAGGAATGGATAAGATCTGAATAGAGTTTTGGGAGCTGCGAATGTGGGGAGAGTTGAGGGAAAAGTTTTACATTGTTTGAAACTGGGGTTTTGTATATTGTGGGTGGAATCAGCATAAAGCTAGATGTTTATTTCATTATACAAGTATAGTTCAGTTAAAACAGTTGGTGTGTTCCTGGGTGTTCCTTCTTTAACCTAAAATTTGGTACTAGCGCCAGAACTATATGGGAAGAATAGGGATAGGTTCCCATACCACAAAAAAGGACGGCTGAACTTGTCTGAGCAAACCTTTTATTCAAAACCAGCAATATGCATAGGTGAAACAGGTGAACAGTCAGGTCAGGTAAGCCTTCCATAAGCAAGGGAAGACATTTTGAACCTCCTAAAGATCTCTTGAAGATTTCTTCCAAGATGCATCCAGGGATGACTTTTTTCTTTCAACAATCTCCACTTTTCTTCTGATTTCCATTTGGGTGGCCAGACTTATAGATCTATGTGTTGTTTTTTTTAAAACATGCTGGGAGTAGCAGGTGAGGCAGGCTTATCTGCTATTCCCCTTTCCCTGTTTTGTTGTTTAGACATGCTCAGTCAGGGATTCTGGATGCAGCTGCTTCTTTATTCTCCCTATCGTAGGCAGGCATACACAGCTACAGTGGGATCAGCTGGAATAAAATCCCAGTTCAAACTTTATTGCATTGTTTAGTGAGGACACTCTACTGCAATGCCATATCAGAAGTCTGTGTTTCTCCATCCCTCCTTTAATATTCTCTCAGTGCTGATGCTGCTAAAAAAACTTCCAACTAGACAGAGGACAAAGTGGAAAGGATGAATGAGGGTTGTTAAAAGACTTTGTAAAAGGAGCTTTGTCGTCAGAGGCTTTGGGCTTGTCTACATTGGCCAAATACCCCAGCTTCCCCCTGGTTCCAGAGCTCTGCAGTCCAAACAATGTGGGGCATTTGTCCTGGTCGGCAACTGGGCAGTCCAAATGACCCCTGGGGCAGATATGGGGCTGGAAAAAGGGGAAGCCAGAATAGGGCCCTTAACCACATTTTAAGAAAACACCCGGTTTACTCCATTTCTGCCAGATCAGGCCTCATGTGTCTGCAGGAACCCATCCCAGAACACCATTCCTTGCTGCCACTGCTAGCTCCCTGGCTCCCCTGGAAGCTAGGCAGGGGCCCAGCAGCATGTAACCGAGGCTGTTCATATGCAGGGGGCCTGCAGTCACATGTTGCGGGACCCCTGCCTGGCTTCTGTGTTAGTGTGGAAAATGGTGGTGGCAGCTTCATCGCTGGGCTGGCATCCTGTGTGGACTCCAGCCCGTTTTCTCCAGGTAATGGGGGCGGGGCATGGGCCACCTCCACAGCCAGGAAACGCTGGTGAGGAGCCAGTGTATCGTGCCTGGTATAGATGAGCCCTTTGTTAACTGAGGTATGCCTGTACAATTAATCTTTACTGTTTTTATTTTCTACATCTCTCTCTGGGTGTTTTGAGGAGCAATGAAGTCATGCTTTATCACACTTTGAATCCATTAATCAACACAGCCATTTGTCTAGTAGTGGTTGCCTTGAGGGCCAGTTGTCAGATAATGCAGGTTAAATGTAACCCTCAACCATTCCTCACTTAGAGGTTCCTTGCTGCCACACAAAAGTATGTACTGATTCACACCATGTAATTTTGTAGTCAACACACACAAAATCACAACCTTGTTAGGATCCATGGGCCAGAACAGTCTTGGGTTAGCACGGAGCTTTGGAGGGGATGCGAGATGGGGAGGAGAGGTAGTTAATGCAGCCGGGTTGTTGCTGTTACCTGCTGTCAAGTCTTATGACCACCCCCTGAATGAGAAACCTCAAAGAGACCCTGTTATTTACAGCCCTGCTCAGGTTTTGCAAACTCAGATCTGTGGATTCCTTGATTGAGACTATCCACCTATTAATATGGTCTTCCTTTTTTCCTGCTACCTTGTTCTATTATTTATTTTATTCATTTATTGCATTTATATGCTGCCTTTCTCCCAATGTGGGACCCAAGGAGGCTCACGAACAACAATGCAACATTAGCAAAAAACATAACAATACAATTAAAATACAATGAAAAGATAGCCATATTAAAATCATAAATGAAGCAATATAAAGTCATTTTAAAACATGCAAAACTTAAAAAAACTCCTTGCAAGGAATTAGTCTTTAAAAGCCTGCTTGAACAAGAAGGTTTTGACTTGCTGGCAAAGGAAGAGCAGAAATGGGGCCAGCCTAGCCACTTTACCTGGAGTTATAGTCTTTTCCAATGAGTCCTGTCATTTTATGATGAGTCCAAAGTACGACAGCCTCAGCTTAGCCATTTTGGCTTCTAGGGAGAGTTCAGGCTTCATTTGTTCTTGGACTCATTTATTTGTCTCTTTAGCAGTAAAGGTCAACCCCCCCCCCATATTCACAGGGGATACATACCTGGACTTACTGTTCATAAGTGAAACCATGGATGATAGCAAACCCTATTAAAATAAAGGACTTCCGATACAAACATACCATAGAGTTACGTTGGAGGACATAGTGATTCCTAGAGAGGACACCTCTCCAGGCATTTTCCACTGCAACTCTATGGTATGTGTCCCTATTTTTTTCAGCCATAGATAACTGAAACCACAGATATATGGGTGCAGGGAGACCTGTACATTGCATCTATAGAACTTTCCTCTGGCACCACATTTCAAATGAATCAATTCTCTTCCTGTCAACTTTTTTCACTGTTCTGCTTTCACAACTATACATACAGGTTGGAAATATTATGGTATGGATGATCCTGACTTTGGTATTTAATGATATCTCTTTACACTGGAGGATCTTACCTTCTTTCCTTCAAAGCTACCCTTCCAAGTCCTAGTCTTCCTCTGATTTCTGGACTACAGTCTCCATTTTGCTTAATGACTGAGCCAAGATATGGAAAATTTTGAAGTCTTAACATATGTGTGGGTAAGGACTGTTGCTTAAAATCTCAAATGGGCCATCAAGTATCCAGAGGAGTCAGCAGAAAAAGACCAGGCCAGCTTCAACAAAGAGAACAAAAGCCTTTCTAGATGGTCTACCGTAGGGTGCCATAAGTAAGGCCAGTGTGATTTAGTCTAATTGCAGCTGGAGATGTTAAAATCCATATTGTGGTGATACCTTTATTAGGCCAATCAAAGAAGCACAAAAGCTTCTGTGCAAGCTTTGGAACACACACACCTAGAGTTTCTTTGTATGGGACTTAATGCAGCTTGTAAGATGAAAAAAAAATATAAGTGAATACACACAGATAGAAAACATACAAATAGTTATTTGTAAAAATGTAATTACTGTAATCCATTTATCAAAGGAGCTATCCAGAGTACTGAACTCTTTCTTCCAAATAGGTCCAAAACCATGGATAGCTCCTTAAAATCCAGAGTGGATTTAACCCCTCACTGACCACCACGGGGATGCTCTCCTACAGGGCTGGTCCTTACTTTTGGCAAAGTTTTTTTTTTTTTTTTGCAAAGCCAGGCAGCAGATGGTAGGGGGCATGGCACAGAGATGAGGTGTTGAAGGCCACAATCCTATTGGCAGTTAGAACTAGTCTTGAATCAATTTATTTATAAAATTAGGGGGGGGGGAGAAATCCATTAAAGGAAATAAGTCCTTTTTTTAAAAAAGGACTCTGACACATTAATAGGAGCCCTTTCCATGTAAAATAGCCAGTTGGAAAAAGTCTGTTGGAAAGAAAAGGTCTTCATCTGGTGATGCAAGTGGGCAGTAACAATGTTGGGATGGCATATTCGCTGGTTGGCATCCTGTTAGTGACGTACACATCAGTAAGCCTCCCCACTGCCAAAAAAAGAAATTGGATATTATTGTTCAATGCAGAAATTCATATTCAGATAAAGGTCCTGTACTAATGGTCCTGTAACTGGATTCAATACATCTTAAACCATGTGGTATATTGCCATAAACTTATTGGATCTTTTCTGAGGTGTCATACATGAGGATACCAAGAATAACCAACTTGCAGCGGGGGTGGGGAGGAGGATGACAGAGGGTATTCATGGTTAGAAAGCTATACAGAGATTAGAAAGCTGGGCCAAAACTAACAAAATGAATTTCAACAGGGAGAAATGTGGGATAGTACACTTGGGCAGTAAAAATGAAATGCAGAGATATAGGATGGGTGACACCTGGCTTGATGGCAGTACATGTGAAAGGGATCTAATAGTCTTAGTGGACCACAAGCTGAACATGAGTCAGCAGTGTGACACGGCAGCTAAAAAAGCCAATGCTATTTTAGGCTGCATCAATAGGCATATAGTGTCTAGATCAAGGGAAGTAATAGTGCCACTCTATTCTGCTTTAGTCAGTTCTCACCTGGAATATTGTTTCCAGTTCTGGGCACCAGAATTCAACAAAGATATTGACAAGCTGGAACATGTCCAGAGGAGGGCGACCAAAATGGTGGGAGGTCTGGAGGCCATGCCCTATGAGGAGTGGCTTAGGGAGCTGGGTATGTTTAGCCTGGAGAAGAGGACGTTTAGAGGGGACATGATAGCCTTGTTTAAATATTTGAAGGGTACTGAGGATGGAGCAAATATGTTTTCTGCTGCTCCAGAGACTAGGACACAGAGCAATGAGTTCAAACGACAGGAAGAGATTCCACCTAAACATTAGGAAGAACTTGTCAGGGATGATGGGAGTTGTAGCTCTTCACCTCTGGCTCAAACTCACCACCTTGTTATGCAGCAGAGCCAACCAGCTTAGATCAGTAGTTAATGCTTTTCTCTAAAGCAGCAGAGTTTCAGAGAATAGGCTGAAGATCCTGACAAACTCTCCAAGCCTTCTCACTCTTCTCCAGGTGTCTCCAAAATGTCTCCAGGAATCACCCAGGCAACTCAGTAGTTTTATATAAAACCTACTTTATTCTTCTATACAAATATACTATATGGTCAACAAATCACAATCTCTACACATTACGCCACAATATCTCCAAACTACTGCACCTCTACTCAACCACAATACATTGGCAAACATTGCAATTTTATAGCCATTGTTTATCACCACCCACTAGCTAGTTTCCACCCAGTGGATGTGTACTTCCATTCTGATTGGTCCACATAGTTCCACCCATGCCTAAGACCAACCCATGTATTTCAACATTTCACCTTGTACACTTAATGATTCTCAGGTGTTTCCAATCTGCATTCAGTACCTCTGTCCTTGGCTCTCAGGCCTTCTAGATTACATTAGCAGTTTCACCTGTGTAGCTTCATAATTGCTCTTGCTTAGTCATTGTGACTTTCACATACATATTTTATTTCTTTCACTGTATGTCCCATGTTGCATTTTCCTTAACAATCCCCTCCGAAATAAAATATTGTATGTGTCTTACAATGTCATTCCAACCATTTGTGTCAGCCTTTCATGTTTTTCTGCTGTCAATGCTTTTGTGAACAAATCTGCTATGTTGTGTTGTGTTTCTATATATCTCAATTCTATTTCACCCTTCTGAACCATGTCTCGCACATTTTGATATCTTACACCAACATATTTTGTTCTGTTCTTCAAACTTTCAGTTTCAGCCATCGCTATGCATGACTGTGAATCTTCCAGAATTTCCACTGGTATCTTGTAACTTTCATTTAAATCATTTAGCAATTGCTTAATCCACTGTACCTCATTTACTATCTCATTCAAAGCAGCGAATTCTGCTTCCGTTGTGCTTATCGCTACATTAGTTTGTTTTCTACTTCTCCAAACTATTGGACTTTCACTATATTTAATTATCATTCCTGTAACTGACTTCTTGTCTCCTAATTCTGATGCAAATGAACTGTCTACATAACAATCTAGATCTGAACTACTGTTTCTTATAATCAATTTCCTATCTAAGGTTCCTTTCAAATATCTCAATAAATGTTTTACCGCTGTCCAGTCTTCAATTTTTGGATCATTAACCCTTCTAGACAATACATTTACAGCATAAGAAATGTCTGGTCTGGTGTGGCAAGATATGAATTGTAAAGATCCTATTATACTTCTGAAGAAAGTCTTGTCCTCAAACGCTCTAGTTGTTTTCTCAGACACAAAACCAGTTGTCATTGGAGCTCTTACTATTTTTGCATTCTGTAATCCACACTTTTCAATCAGTCTTTCAATTTTATTTTTCTGACTTAATAAACAATGTCCTTCTTCTGTCCATTCAACGCAAATACCTAAATAAGACTTCAATACACCTAAGTCCTTCAAAACAAATTTCTTAGACAATTCTCTTTTTACTGACTCAATTTCCTGTTTTGACTTTGCTGCTACGCACAAATCATCTACATAAATCACTAATACTATGTCTCCTTTTGTATAAACACAAGCATCTGCAATGCTCCTCTTGTAACCTAGCTTAACTAGCTCATCATTGATGCACAGATTCCATGCTCTGGCACTTTGTTTTAAACCATACAACGCTTTCTTTAATTTATATACTCTCTGACTACCATTTTCTTCGAAACCTTGTGGCTGTTCTATAAATATTTCTTCATCCAGAACCGCATTCAAGTAAGCTGTCTCAAAATCAAAATGTTCTACAACTAAATTCCTTTTTGCTGCTACAGCTAAAACCATTCTCAGACTTTCTGGCTTTGCAGTTGGAGAATATGTCTTATCATAGTTCTCATACTGCTGTTGTGCAAAACCCTTAGCCACTAACCTAGCTTTATATTTGATACTTCCATCTGGCATTTCTTTCCTTTTGTATACCCATTTACAACCAATTACTTTCTTGTCTTTGGGTCTGTCAACAATTTCAAAAACATCTTTATTTACCAGGCAACCAAACTCATTATCCATTGCATCAAACCATCTTTCCTGTTCTTCGCTAGAAAAACTTTCCAACTCTTCAAAACTTTCAGGCTCTTCTACTGCTAAACAAGCTCTTGCCTTTGTCACAACAAACCTATCTGGAGGCTTTCTAACTCTATGACTACGCCTGGGAATAAAATCTGCTGTTCTGTCTCTTTCATCCTCACTTTCTCTACTAGGAGTTGTAGTTCTATGACTAAATCTCTTGTCTTCAGTCATTCGAGTAGTAGTAGGCCTAGATGCTATCTCATCATCGGAAGAACTACCACTGCTGCTAGGTGATGCTTCCTGCTTAACTGAAACCCCTCCGTTTCCTGAGGTTGGTTCAGTTTGTGCTTCTGGCTCATTTGAACTCCCTAATCTCAAAAACACTTCTTTATTGGCATGCAGTTTGTCCCAACCAGCATGTCTCTCAAAATTTGCAGACCTAGAATACTGCACTTGTTTTCCATCCAAATGAAACTTGTAGCTATTTCCAGAATACCCCAAAAACCTAAGCCTTTTGCTTTTGGGTTCTCCTTTCCTCCTGAAACAAGCAGGTGTGTAAACATGAGCAAATTGTCCAAAAACCCTTAAGTACTTGTAATTTGGCATTCTCCCATACAATACCCTGTAGGGAATGTCTTCAATTTCTGAATGATACAATCTGTTACTGATATGTATTGCAGTCAAAGTTGCTTCTGCCCAAAAACTATCTTTCACCCCTGCATCTGCCATCATACAAGCAGTAATTCTTTTTATATCTTGTATTTTCTTCTCTGCTAACCCATCCTCACTAGGACAAGCAGGGTTTGTAGTTTCATGCCTTATTCCCACCTTTTGAAACCAGTTAAACAATTGATTATTTAAAAATTCTCCTCCTCTATCAGTAATGATGGTGCCTACTCTGCTATCAAATTGTCTTTCCACCATTCTTACCCATGCTTTTAAACTTTGCCCAGCGTCAGATTTGTTTTTCATTATTCTCACAAATGCAAACCTTGTATACCTATCAACAATTACTAGGAAATACTTGCTTCCCCCTAAGGACAAGCAATTAGCTTGGGCAACATCTGCATATACATACTGAAATGGTCTTTGAGCAATTCTTTTTGTTTTCTTAGCTACTGGAAAAGCTCTGACCTTTACCTGTTGACATACCGTACAATCTAAGTGGTTTTTGCATTCAGTAACTTTTAAATCTGGACACATACTGATTAAATTTTTTTAAACATTTGAAGCTTGCATGGCCGAATTTTCTGTGAAGCTCATGTATGCAGTCTTTGTGGATTGGAATATTTTCTATGTTATTAGCTTCTTCAACCCTGTAGCTATCAATATTGTCCTCCAAATAATAAAGTTTGTCCTTTTTCAAACCTATGCCACGCAATTCCCCATTCAGTTTTATCTTACACATGTTCTTTTCAAAGATGACTGTGTAGTCTCTTTCTGTTAATCTGCTTACTGATAACAAATTATTTTCTAACTCCTTTACATGTAAGACATCATTAAAATTCTCTTTTAGCCCTGGAATGTACACAGTACCCATTTGATTTACAGTACTTAGCTCTTTCCCATCAGCCAAAACTACAGCATTTACATTAGCTGATTTTCTATTACTTATTAAATTTATGTCATTACACATCAAAGATGTGGCTCCTGAATCTACTAGCCATTTAGAATTTGCATTTTGTTTTTCCTTAATCATGGTTGCAACCCCCTTTTTATTACCACTGTCCCTCAAAAATGGAGGTCTGGACTGTTTCTGATACTGCCGCGGCTGCCATCTGCTCTCTGCTTGCTTGCGTCTCTCAGCTGCAAAATGTTTACAATGTCTCTGCAGATGACCAATCTTCTTACAATAAAAGCACCTCCGTTGCTCCCTTGTAGAGGCTGCTTCCTCCTGCGTTCGCCAGCCAGGAGTTGTTTGTTGTTTTGGCACAGTCTTTAAGCTTGCTGAGTCACCCAGCTCAGACATTCTTCTCTGGTTCTCTTCCAGTATTCTGGCCACAATTAAATCTCTATTAAGCTCAGCTTCTGGCAAGTTCTGCAAGCTGTTCGTTATGTTGTCCCACGAAGAGTCTAGTGATTCTATTAAAATGTAGCATTGCTGCTCTTTGCTAATTTGCACTCCCCTCAGTTCAGCTTGCACAAATAAATCTTGCATTATTTTTAAATGTTCTATCACACACTGCCCTTTAGCCATCTTTTGCCTGTATATTCTTTTAGACCATAGCATTTTTGCAAAAGCAGTTGAAGGAGTGTGTAATCTCTGCAAGGTATCCCACACATCCTTGGCAGACGTTTTATCTCTGACGTCATTAATTAAGTCTTCTTCAAGCATGAGATAAAGACAGGCTTTTGCTTTACTATCTCTCTCTTGAGTGGCTGCATTAGCATCAGCTGCCAGCCCTGTTTCAACTGTTGACCACAGACCTTCCTTTACTAGTAGAGATTGGGCATAAATCTTCCAGGTAGAGTAGTTGTTTCTATTTAATTTACTAAACTTTAGAATTTCCATCTTGATTTGTGCAGTGACTCAATTTGACACAGTCCTTCTGAGTATGCACAGCCGACCCGTCTGGGCTTAAGCAAAACACAAAATGATTTACTCACGAGGCTTATCAGTGCAGCACAAACAGCTTGCTCTGATCTGTCGTCCACAAAGCTTTCTTCCACTCTCTGGAACTTTTAGCTTCTGTGGATGCTGGGTGCTCTAGTAACTGGGCCCATAACCCTTGTCAGGGATGATGGGAGTTGTAGCTCTTCACCTCTGGCTCAAACTCACCACCTTGTTATGCAGCAGAGCCAACCAGCTTAGATCAGTAGTTAATGCTTTTCTCTAAAGCAGCAGAGTTTCAGAGAATAGGCTGAAGATCCTGACAAACTCTCCAAGCCTTCTCACTCTTCTCCAGGTGTCTCCAAAATGTCTCCAGGAATCACCCAGGCAACTCAGTAGTTTTATATAAAACCTACTTTATTCTTCTATACAAATATACTATATGGTCAACAAATCACAATCTCTACACATTACGCCACAATATCTCCAAACTACTGCACCTCTACTCAACCACAATACATTGGCAAACATTGCAATTTTATAGCCATTGTTTATCACCACCCACTAGCTAGTTTCCACCCAGTGGATGTGTACTTCCATTCTGATTGGTCCACATAGTTCCACCCATGCCTAAGACCAACCCATGTATTTCAACATTTCACCTTGTACACTTAATGATTCTCAGGTGTTTCCAATCTGCATTCAGTACCTCTGTCCTTGGCTCTCAGGCCTTCTAGATTACATTAGCAGTTTCACCTGTGTAGCTTCATAATTGCTCTTGCTTAGTCATTGTGACTTTCACATACATATTTTATTTCTTTCACTGTATGTCCCATGTTGCATTTTCCTTAACAGAACTTCCTGACAATAAGAGCTGTTCGGAAGTGGAATAAACTGCCTCATGGTGTGATGGAGTCTCCTTCTTTGGAAGTTTTTAAACAGAGGTTGGATGGCCATCTGTCGGGAATGCTTTGATTGTGTATTCCTGCACAGCAGGGGGTTGGACTGGATGGCCCTTGTGGTCTCTTCCAACTCTATGATTCTATGGTTACTGACCATATAGCCAATTTTAGAGAGGTATCCAGGCTGGTCTATTTAAGTATACAAAGGGAAAAAAGGGAGTCTTGAAACCCCCTATTTAAGATTTATATTAGCATGTGCTTCCATGGTTTCCATTCCACTTCCTTGGAGGCACTAATGGACTGTTTCAGGTGTATATGTGCTGTAAAATCATGGTGAGGGTGGAATCTTTAGGTGGAATAATTTTTCCTAGTTTGAATCCATTGCTCCATGTCCTAGTCGTCCTCCTCTGGACACCCTCCAGCTAGTCAATATTCTTCTTGAATTGTAGTGCCTGGGAGTGTTGTGGAGTCTTCTTCTTTGGAGGTTTTTAAACAGATGGATGGCCATTTGTCGGGAATGCTTTGATTGTGTCTTCCTGCAGGGCAGGGGGTTGGACTAGATGACCCTTATGGTCTCCTCCAACTCTATGATTCTAGGGTGAGATCAGAGTGACATGGAATACAGAAAATGATAATTGCATTATTAACACTGGTCACAAGCCTTCAAAGAGCTGGTTTAGCATAAACAGCTTGGCATTTGTAAACTAACACACTGATTGCTAGGCTGTTAATTGCCTCTTTCTTCTTTTTTTAAATGGTCTCTGTTTCAACAGGATAAATCTGAAAGTAGAATACATTGCTGTAGTACTTCAGAGGCAATTAACAGCCCTTGCATCTGATTTACAGATGCCATGATGTTTATGCTAACCAGCCCTTTGAAGGTGTATGACCCATGTTAATAATATATAGTTGTGCTTTTCTGTGTCCCATTTCATAGAGATGCTATCCCTGCAACCCACAACTATAGTTAGTAATGATGGTAACTACTTAGGAGTAGTTACAGTTACAAAAACAGCCTAAGTCATATTCTGCTGAGGTTAGAAGACACATAAGCCCTAAGGCTCAGCTAGAAGGGAGAATTAATAGCAAAAAATAGCACCTTACCTCCCTATCGCTACAGTGTTCATTTGTGCCCACGACTTATTCACAAGATTGCTGGAAGGGAAAATTAGCTGAGTTTGCAGTTTACAGGGAGCATGCCCCCGAAAAAAGATGGTGGCCGCGAGTGAATTGCCTGTCAAAAACCTCCCTTCACCCCCACTTTTTTATTCTTAAATAACAGCTGTGGAAGAGTGATTTTCCACTTTAAAAACTCTTTTATTTGCTCTGTCGCTTGAACGATTGTGTACATGATTGTTCACCTGGCAAAAAAACAAAACAAAACCATGGCGGCTCTGGCCACTTTCTTCTTTGCATTCCCGCCCCCGCCGAGGTCTGACCAATCATGTTTGAGTCCTTTGTTGTGCCCCTTTTTGAATTGGTTGTTCAGACGTACAATTATATGCATTTTTGCAAAATTTTTAAAAAAGATCGTGAGAAACAGTGAATGCTGTTATCGTGATCTATTTGGAGTTTTCAGCCCCCCTCCTTCCCAATATGGCAAATCCTGGCAGGAGCTCGTCAGAGCAAAAGGTATCCTGCCTCCATTCTGTGTGTGTGTGTGTGTGTTTTTGCCATCTAAACAACCCCCTAATGTGACTAGCTGAACGTTCCTATACTTCTTGTGAGATAGAGGGTGGTTTTGGTCTTGGATGTTCATGGGAAACTGGGAGTCTGGACTCCTTTGTCCAGCCTACAACCAGGTTTCTCTAGGGATGATGAGGCGGGCGACACCCCTCCACCTCTCCATCAATCCCTAAGTCAGTCTTCACCGAATTGAACTATGACTGGGCTGGGCAAAGCCTGAGGAAAATCTGGTGAAGGTCTGTAACAGTCCTGATTGGTCGTCCAACATGGGTATGGGGTGAAAGACAAATTGAACTGGATGACCTTGGACAAGTCACACTCTCTCAGCCTCAGAGGAAGGCAAAGGCAAACCCCTGCTGAGCAAGCCTTGTCAAGAAAACCCTGTGATAGGTTTGTCTTAGGTTCACCATAGGTCAGAAATCACTTGAAGTCACACAACAATGTCAACAAAGAACAACAATTAAAAACTAAGAGCCAGTGTGATTTGGGTGTTTGAGTGTTGAACTAGAACTCTAGGAAACCAGGGTTCAAGTCCCTGTTCAGCCATGTAAATCCACACAGTGGACCTGGGGCAAGTCACACTCTCTCAATCTCAAAGGAAAGCAATGGCAAAGTTCCTCGGAAGCAGCCATGCCTTGAAACCCCTAGGATAGGGTTGTCATAGGTCAGAGTCAACTTGAAAGCACATAATAACATCAGAGTGAGTAGTGCCTGTGTCTAACAGTTGCTGGGGAATACGAGTGGTAGGGTTCAATTGCACTCTCATCTTGCTTGTGGGGTTCGCAGAGGCTTTGGGGGACAGAATGATGGGTTAGCCTTTGGCGTGGTCCGTCATGTTCTTCTTAAAGTCCTTATGCTAAGAAGAAAGGCAAAAGAAAAGCCTTCTGTAAAGTAGAGCTTGCAGCATTTTTTAAAGGTTACAGTTGGGTTAAATATTACTTTTGGAAAAGTAACACACTGTTATGGTGCAGGATAATGCAGCGTAATGGGGAAGAATAATGCAGTGATGCGCTAGCTACTAATGTGTTACTTGTATGTTATTTATTTTATTAAAGTGTGCTTTAAAAATAAAAAAGAGCTTCCATATCTCCCAAAATGATCTTCATTTTAAGAGTAACGTGCTAGCATTGCCCATTCAATTATTAAAAAAATAATGACCGTATCTGTTCCTTTGCAAAAAATAGTGTGCCCTCATCTCACAAAGGAACATACTGTATTGCACGTTACTTGTATCGAAGCGTTATTTCCAAGCTGTGCTTCCAAAACCAAGGCAGCAAAGCTTGGCTATGTTTAATCCTGAAATAGAAGCGGTAGTGGTGGTGTGGGTTTAAGGAGTCCCTCACCTTCATCTCAGCTCCTGTGGGAGGGAAAGAAAGACACATACTAACAGGAGAGAACATCAGGGTTTGTAGCTGTGCTGGAACCCAAATGGGAAAACTGTTTGATTCAAGCCCAGGGCTGGCAGTTGCTGTCATGAACCCCATTGCCAAGGATGATGATGATGAGGAGGAGGAGGAGGAGGAAGCAGAGAATGTAGACGAAGCAGATAGAGAAAGCATGGCTCAACTTGAAGAGACTGCCCTGGCTCCCTCTGAGAGGGCAGCCGAAGCAGAGAGAGAAAACATACCTCACTCTGAAGAACAGTCTGCCAGGATAGATGATCCGGATGATATGCCTCCTCCCTTCTCTGAACACAGGAGGGAGAAACACTATGCCCAGTGTTGTTTAAGTACTGAACGCTGACCTGATTATTTGTTAATGAGGCCCACCTGGCCTTGAAAATCTGGCTATACATCTCCCAGCCATTTTCCTTCAAGCCTCAATACTAACAACTGCTTATCTTAGCTGTTGCGCTCCTCCTGCGTTCCTGTTTTTCCTTGACTTCAGACTGACCTCTGGACTGGTGCAGTAACACCTTGCTGACCAAGTACCTGGATGTTGGACCTGACTCTACTGATCTCTGGACTGGCTATTGACTTCCCTGGAACCTGGTATGGACAATTGATAACTGATGTCTGGACTGGCTATTGACTTTTCTTGCATCTAGTGTGGACAATTGGTGACGGACTAGGACTGCACCCCTTATTCTACTGTTCCTGCATCCCTCACCTGTTGCTCCTCAGGCACTTAGTATTGTGAATTCAGGACAGTTGCTGAGCTATAGAAACACAGAGTTGGAAGGAGCCTCATGGGCCATTGAGTCCAATCCCACACTCAGTGCTGGAAATCCAGCTAAAACATCCCCAGCAGGTATTTGTCCAGCCTCTTTTTGAAGATGTCCAGAGAAGGAGACCCTTGTCCTGTCATCCCCCCCCGCCCCCATGAGAGTTCCTCTTCATCAGAAGATGAACCAGACTTACCAATGGAGAAGTCACAGCAGATGCCTGACAGTCAGCTGAGTCCTTCCTCTGTTCAGCAGATCAAGGTGGGTTCAGAGCAGGAAGATGAGCTAGGAGAGAAGCCTATCAGCCCCAGAGAAAGGTGGAAGCTCAGGCACCAGGCCCAGACCAATCCCTGCAGATGAAGTGAGAGGCTGCAGTCAAGACATTAGGAGGAGCACAGCTGTGGAGTGTTCTCCCTAATTACTGCCTGGGATCTGAGCATTGATGGAACATGCTGCCTATATAAGGAGTTTGCATCCACTGGCTACTTTGCAGTGTACAACCTCAGCCTTTTTCATGACAGTTCAGCTTGCAAAAGTGTGGTCTAACAGATTTAAGATCCCTGGACGTTTTAAAGGGCTGCCACTATACCCTGGAATTCTGTCTCTGATTTACACCTTGACTCTGGACAGTTTGACACTGGACACCTCTTGATTCTGACAACAGTTATTGACTCTTGGCTTCCCACTGACCATGGCTTACTGATTATGGACCTCTGGACCTTGTTTGCACTTAAAAGCAGGACTACCCCCACCACCTCTCTAGGTAATTGGTTCCATTGTTGAACCACTCTTACTCTCAAGAAGTTCCTTCTAATGTTCAATTGACGGCTACCCTCTTATAACGGCTAGATCTTGCTCTACCCTCTGGGGCAGCAGAGAGCAAACCTGCACCCTCTTCTCTATGTCAGCCCTTGAGGTATTTAAAGAATGCAATCCTGTCACTCCTCTTCTCTTCATCCAGAGCCTGGGAAAGTTATATTTCTCCCCCCCCCCAAGTTCAGGGTCACTGAGGGATTCTAGGAGTTACACTCTCCCCCTCAAAAAAGTTTCCCTGGCTTTGTGCTGCTCCTTAATGTAATACCTATTGAAGGAAGGGCTTTGTTGATAAGATAACAATTGATTTAGCAAGGAAAAGTACAAGGAGATAAAAATCATGGATGGTGGTGAAGGGAATGGATGGTCAGTGTGTTTTGCAAACTTTATCCTTTGCAGTTTCAACTACCATATAGAACAGAGGAAATAGGAATCATCTCCCCACATCTGTGCTTTGCTTAGCTGTGCTTACTGCTTGTGTTGTAAAGTGTTAAAGTGTAGTAGTTGTTGTTGTATGCCTTCAAGTCATTGCTCACTTATGGAGACCTATTATGGGAATTTCTTGGCAAGATTTCTTCAAAGAGGGTTTGCCTTTGCCTTCCTTTGAGGCTGAGAGAGTGTGACTTGTCCAAGGTCACCCACTGGGTTTCCATGGCTAAGCAGGGATTCGAAGCCTGCTCTCCCAGTGTTTTAGTCCAACACTCAAACCACTATAACCACATTGGCTGTCTGATTAAAAGTGCAGGGAACCTTTATTCATTTTAGCCCCCCACTCTTGTTTTTGTGTGTGTTTCTGGAGTGCTCCTATTGCTTCAATCAATTTTAAATTTGTGATAGTGATGATCCCAACAGAAGCTGCAGCCTCATCACATGCCTCAAGAAGCTAAAAATACCGCACTCTCGATGGAGCTTGCTTGTTTCATGCTCCGAAGCCCCAGAAGTATTTGTTTGAAGAATGAAAAAAAAAAATAATCACATTTTAAAGTTAGCACTTAATGCTGTTATTCAGACACACTTCACGAATAATTTACCATGGGTAGGGCAAGAATATAGAATCAACTGGAAATAGTCAACTCCTGCAGTGAACGGTACCATTTATCCTGATTCTTGAGTAGAATGTAACATTTATCCTGATTCCTATACTAGTGAATACAGCTTGTATGCTTCAGAGATGCAGATGTTCCTGGTTGCCACTGGCAATTCCCCCCTCCCTTCTTCCTCCTCTGCTGTGGTATAGTAGATGGAGTGATGGCTGGTGCCATCCATGTCAGTGTGGTGGTAAATCTTCTCTGAGTTCTAGTGAGTTTCAGTGCCAAAACCTGTTTGGGGAGCAGGTTTCACTGCCTTCAACAGCTCCTTGAAAGTTCAAGGCTGACATAGCAGCCACTAGCTGGCACCGATTAAAAAGCATCAGACTACATGTGGCTCATGCCAGGTTTCATAGAATCGTAGAGTTGGAAGAGACCACAAGGGCCATCTAATCCAACCCTCTGCCATGCAGGAATACGCAATCAAAGCACCCCGAAAGATGGCCATCTAACCTCTGGAATCTGTCAGGAATGCTTTGATTGGGTATTCCTGCAGGGCAGGGGTTGGACTAGATGGCCCTTGTGGGCTCTTCTAAATCTATGATTGTGTAGAATCAAAATGGCTGACAGGAGTAGGAGTTCTTTTCCATGTTGCTTCACCATACTGCTTCTGCCTGGACTTTCCCCCAATTTTATTTAGAGGTGTTGAAGTTTGAATAGAGGGATCTTTCCTTTTGCATGCAAAGCAGGTGCTATGACATTCACAGCTGTGGCCCTGCACAACTCTAGGTTCCTCCAATTCCATGCTGAGTTCTGACTAGTGTTCCATGAAATGTGTCAAAATGGCAATGCCTGATTTGACAAACATCATATTGTGAATTTCTTAGAGCTTAGATATCATGTACTGTCTTCACCAGACTTGGTGACCAGCAGTTTCAGAATTAAACCCAGAAAACTTTATTGTCACAGTAATCGAAAGAGCTATCCCTACAAGTTCATTGCGCAGAATGAAACCTAACTAACAAACAGTATACTAAAAGCATTTTCCAATCTACAAAATTTGGCAGGCTATATAGTCATTGGCTATCCATCATCCCCACTCCCATCTCCCACTGTACCAGAGCTCAGCCTTCTTTTCCCAGAGTTGAAATCCAAGTGCAGGGCTTATCAAACCATTACAGACACAGAGCACATACTCCCTTTTACACCAGGCTACATACTCGTTAACAAGCACAGAAAAATGCAAAAAACATTACCCACAAGGTTATATAGTAAAGCCAGGCAGGAAAAGGTAACATCCGGCACCGATCCTGACATTAGAACAGATTCTTTCTTTTTTCTTTTTGGATTATAACTCCCAGAACTCCCTGCTGGGAGAGTTGTCATGTACTGGCTTCTTCAGACTCAGTGACCAGCAGTTTCAGAGTTAAAAACAGAAGATTTTATTATCATAGTTATCCAAAGAGCTAACCCTACAAGTTTATTGCTCAGAATGAAACCTAACTGACAAGCAATAAACTAAAAGTATTCTACAATCTACAAAATCTGGTGTGCTGTACAGTTGTTGACTATCCATCATGTCCACTCCCATTTCCCAGGTGCTGGCCTTAACGGACAGTTACAGACACATAGTGCATACTCCCTTTTCACAGTTAGACTACATGCTTGCTAGCAAGTACAAAAGTCTACAAATACAACTAAACACAAAATTATACATCAGAACTGAATTTGGCAGGAACCCAATCTCATTGGAGATTGAGGACTGCCTTCAAGCCTTGTTCTCCCTACTGTGTAGCTACTCAACCCTTGTCTCCCCCAAACCTTGCTTCCATCTGGCACTGACACAACAGAAAAACAAGAATCAAGGGAGCCAGCACAAGCTGTTGTGGAAGGTCCTCCTTTATTTGTGTTGTTTTCCCCTTTCTGTCTTTTTTCTTTGGTTTTGTTTTGTTTTGACAACAAAGATGGTTGAAGAATCCCTTGATGGCAATTATTCAGATAAACATTCTGGCTGAGTAATAAAGAGACGCATTCAACTTGATGCAAAGAATGATCATTATTGTTAATTGTTCCTGGAGCCCTTTTAATGTGCAGAATGCTTCATCATTAGCTGGTGTCGAGGCAATGGTTTTCCATGGAGCCATGAAAAGATGCCGGAAATGAAAAAACGCACCTGTAAAACAGATGAACTGAGGGGAACACACAATATTCAAGGAACAACGGTACAGTTTGGAATAAGCTGAAATTGAAATGGGTGGGATGGTGTTTCAGTGGAATGAACACTAGGTGCTGTAGGATATATTTCAGAGGAAGGCAGTGGCAAACCACCTCTATGTATTTCTTACCTAAGAAAACCGGATGAAATTCATAGGGTTGCAATAAGTCCATAAGTCAAGGTGACTTGAAGGTGCATGTGCACACACACACACACACAATAAAGGAGAGTCCACTACTTTCTGAATTAGTCTGTTCCACTATCAAACAGCTCTCATAGAGAAGTTCTTCCTAAAGTTGAGGTGAAATCTCTTTTCTTGTAATTTGAATCCATTGGTTCTTGTTCTAGTCTCTGCATTAGCAAACAAGCTTGCTCCATCTTCTACATCTCATCCCATCAAATATTTTAAAATGGCTATCACATCACCTCTCAATCTTCTCTTCTCCAAGTTAAACATACCCACCTCCGTAAGCCGTTCCTCACAGGGTTTGATTTTCAGACCTTTTACCATCTTGGTCACCATCCTATGAATGTGTTCCAGTTTGGCACTATCCTTTGTGAACTGTGGTGTCCAGAACTGGGCACAATATTCTAGGTAAGGCCCTGAACAATTAAAGTGTTAGTACTACAGATCACCTCCCATATCTGTGTGGGATATGTTCCTGGACTTACCATGGATGTGAAACCATGGGTAATAGCAAACCCTGTTGAAATGCATGGCTTCAGAACCATTTCTATTTGTAGGTTTTTCATGGTTTTTTCCCCCGGGCTGTGAGGCTGTGTTCTGGAAGAGTTTATTCCTGACGTTTCACCTACATCTGTGGCTGGCAGCTTCAGAGAATGGTTGGGTAGGGGGTGGGGGGGTTTTATATACTGCGAGTTCCTGTTGGAGAAGATATGTACCTTTGTGTATTTGGATGACTAGTTCCTGGGGGAAGCTATGCAAGGAGGATTAGTGTCTATTTAGCTAATGGCCCATTGTCTGCTGGGAACCCCCTGTCCCTGGGTAGAGTTCCTTTGCATGTGCTGAGTTTTGATTTTGGTGTTTTTCAGGACTAGTAGCCAAACTTTGTTTACTTTTAGGGTTTCTTCTTTCCTGTTGAAGTTGTCCAGGTGTTTGTGGATTTCAATAGCTTCCCTGTCCATTCTGACATGATAGTTGTTGGCCTGGTCCAGAAGTTAGGTGTTTTCAAATAACATTTTGCGTCCAGATTGGTTTATCATGTGTTTTGCTACTGCTGATTTTTTTGGCTAGCCCAGTCCGCAGTGTCTCTCATGTTCCTTGATTCGTGTTTACTGCTAAGGTAAGGATTAGGGTTATTATCAATTATCAGTTGATATTATTGATAATTGATAATAACCCTAACCCTAACCTTAAACCTAACCCTTACCCAAATGGTTTTGCAAGACAACCAAACCAAAACAGAAGACATTTGCAAGGCAATCCCAACCAAACAGAAATGATTTTGATTGCATTTTCTTGACAAATATTTATTTATTTATTCCCCGCTCTTCAGCCACAAGGCTATCAGAGCAGCTTACAAATTGTTTTAAGCAATAGCTATTTACACATCTACACTGCATTAAATAGTTTCCAATGTGTGTTAGCTAATTGCCCCCACAAGCTGGGTACAAATTATTGATTATCAATTGATATGCAAGCAGAAGTGCACCACACTGAACTGGTTGCTCTGAAATGGACGCACTGAAATGTCCTAGACCTGATCTCTCTCTTTCTCTCTATATATATAGGTTCAGCACTTTAGCTCTTTCCAAGTTCAGATTAAAACTTGGAGTGGATTCACTTCCCCAGTGGCATGGAGCTACCAGCTGCCACTGCCTATGATGTATCAGTAGGTCCAGATCTATCTTCTGCCCAGTCCTTAAGCTTCTACAAAACCCTACCTGGCCTTTGCTACAACAGATTAATGTAGCTGTTCCTCTGGAATTTGTTTCTGCAAGGATCAGAGTGTCCAATTTGCAGATCAAAGCCAAACTACTATAAAGGAAGACAACATTCTCCGGACCTAGGAGCTGCATAGGAAGATGTTAATATTATTGCAAATATGCCGGGCCTGTGCAGAGGAGCTTGTTTACATGTAATGTAGGTCACTATCCTCATTCTATATTTAAATGGCTGACTTATAATAAGGAAGTCGCAGGTAGATTTCCCCAGAGGGGAATATTTCCAGGAAGGCATGACTGGCATTTCTCAGCCTGGCTCTGAAGGCTTGCTGAAAAGGAGAAATGTGCACCACATCTGCATAATGGGTAGCTTGGGCAGCCGGAGCCAAAAGGGAGCAAGTGGGTTGGGAGGTCTGCTGTGCTTACCTTAAATTGCAGAAAATGTGAGGCAGTAAATTATATGCTGCTGTTGTCGCTGCTGCTGCCTCCCTTTCTGGGGGTGTCCCTTCAATAGAAAGCCAAGTTAAAGTTGCCTTAGCAGAGAGAGAATCAAAACTACATCATTATAGCAGTTCATGGAATCATAAAATCTTAGAGTTGGAAGGGTCCACAAGGTCCATCTAGTCCAACCCCCCTATTATGCAGGGATACACAACTAAAACACCCACGAAAGATGCCTGTCCAAACTCTGTTTAAAGACCTCCAAAGAGGGAGACTCCACCACACATGGAGGCAATCTATTCCACTGTTGAATAGTTTTTACAGAGAAAAAGGTTCTTTCTAATGTTTAGGTGGAATCTCTTTTCTTGTAATTTGAATGTGCTGGTTTGTGTCTTAGTCTCTGGAGCAGCAGAAAACAAGCTGGCTCAATTTTCTACATGATATCCCTTTAATCTCACTCTAACTGCTATTTTCCTACAGGATCCTGGCATATGTAGTTTGAAGATGGAGCAAGCTTATTTTTAGCTGCTCTAGGGACTAGAACACGAACTCATAGACTCAAATTGCTAGAAAGGACATACTGCCTGACGTTAGAAAGTACTTCATGACAGTAAGAGCAGTTCCACAATGGAATGGACCGCCTCAGAGGGTGGTAGACTATCCTTGTTTGGAGGTCTTTAAATACAGGTTGGATAACTATCTTTCAGGAGTACTTTGGTGGTGTGTCCTGCATGGAAGAGGTTGGACTAGATGGCCCTTGTGACCCCTTCCAACCTATGATTCTGTGTGGTGGTTAGAATTCTCTGCCAGTGAGCCCTAATTCAGGCTAGGAGAGCTAAAAATCCTAGGATTTAATGGGATGGAAACATGACATTTAAAGTGGAGTCAAGCTGATTGTAACTGTGCAGTACAGACATCTTTTGAATCGGAGCTGTAGTCTGTCAGATCTATTTAACCTCTCCATGGTGTAAAATGGCCTCTTCTCTACCCTGTTATCTGGAATGCTTTTAGATGGGAGTACTGGGAAAGAGACCAGAAACTTTTGTAACCAAATGAAGTTCCTTTTCCGTCTTTTTCCAGAACTCAGAAAAGTTATTTTTCATCATTTATATATAATATGAATAATAGTACGAATAGTTAATTAATTATGTATATATAAATAAATACAAATGAATGATAACTTAGAGAGCGAGTGTGGTGTACCCATTTGAGTTTTGAACTAGGTCTCTGGAGACAAAGGTTTGAGTCCCTGCTTGGACATGAAAACTCACTGGGCAATTCACACTCTCTCAGCTTCAGAGGAAGGCAATGGGAAACCTCCCCTGAACAAATCTTGCCAAGAAATCCCTGTTATAGATTTACCTTAGGGTTGTTGCAAGTCAGAAACAAACTGAAGACACACAACAACATTATACAGGTCTCTCCCAGATTACCTCACTGGTAGGCAGTCCTAAAAAAGTTGCTCCCTGCCTACTAGGAGTGAATGGGGAGGAACTACCCAAGCAATCGGATGCTCTTTGCCTCACCACTGGAAAAGAACGTATCACAGGTGAGACCAACGTTCCTTTTACTGCCTTATTCCTACTCACTTACTTAGGGAGTTGGGTGAAGGAACATCTAACCTAGCCTACTTGCTTCTAGCTAGCCAGAAGGCAGATGCAGAGTAGAGTGGAGGGTGAGCCCTGGCACCACCATGATGCCAATGTAAAGAGGAAGCTAACTAAATGGAGAGTCTTTATAGGCTGTAGCAAGAAATCCATAAAGCCTTGCAAATTGTTACAAGCTGGTATTCTACTAGGTGAGCTGGAAATTTTCACATAGCCCTTTCCTTTTGTCTGGGAGTGACCCACACTAACTGGAGAATTTGTACCCTCATCTTCCGCCTGGAAATTATCCATGAAAACTGAAGACTCAGGGCCAGGTCCCGAGATCTGACAACACTAGTAAGAAAACCTACACAGGTCTATGACACCAACAGGATTCCAGCCATTAAATTACAAATATTAAAGAACAATTCAATTGAGAGAAATTTAAGCATGCATCAGTAAAATAATATGCCTTCTAACACACATTGGAAACTACTTAATGCAGTGTAGATGTGTAAATTGCTATTGCTTAAAACAATTTGTAAGCTGCTCTGATAGCCTTGTGGCTGAAGAGCGGGGTATTAAAAAAAATCTACCGGTAAAATCGCCTTTGTCAATAGTCAGTCAGCTGCTAAATATAAAGGTCTTTGCTTGCCAGTAGAAGGGCAACATTGTCCCTCTGTGAGGTGATACTGTGATGGAAAAACCCCAGTGTTTTGGCTAAGCCTAGCTCTCATCCATTACAATTTAGGCTGGCAGGCTGCCATCTTCTTCTCTGGTTTCATTTTTTGGATGGTTCACTTAGCTAAGCATTCCTGTCAATAAATTCATGTCATATTTTGGGCTCTCTAGTGGGTTTGCCAACTCCCTGCCCTGGTTAGAGCTCCTGGGACTTTATAAAGTCTCATGTTAAACAAAAACTCATCTTATACAACTTCACTTGTCATGGAAACACAGAGATGGAGAAATCACATCTGTTGAACTTCTACCTGCCTCCTGAAAGGCACAATTGTTCCAACGAATGAATCTGATCATATTCTCGGCCACTATAAAGTCTCAAAAATAATTAAGGAGGTTGATGTAGGGATGAGCGAACATTTTGTTTTCTTTTAACCAGAGTTTACCAAAGTTTGCAAATTTGTTGGTAAAGGACATGGAAAAGAACTTGGGATTTTCTAAAATGGAACATGGACAAAAGCAAAACAGACAAATGCGTGAACGGTGTGATTGGAGTGGAATGGATGGAATGCTGCTGAGTGAATGGGAAGAGAGCATGAAGGAGCCAGTCCCAGAGCAGGAAACTGTAATGAGAAGGGTTTCTAAGAGTTCGAAAGGTGTGTATGATGGCTGAGAGAGTCGGTTTTGGTTCTGTTTGCTTTTGAGTTCAGTTAAGTGATGGCTGTATGGTCTGTGCATGAGAGAGTGTTGAGGCTGGATGGATTATAGAGTGAGTGGAAATTAAAACTGTAAGAAAAGAGTGACTGAGCCTGGCGTTTATCTGGTTTTATTAGTAAGGGCTGAAAGAATATTATCTGAGCTCTTATGTGTAGTTGTCACCACAGAGTGGGACTAAGAGACATTAAGCATTTAACAAGGTTGGAAGCACAGTATTGAAGCATTGCTGTTACAAGCATACAGTTAATAAACCAATCTTTGTGTTTTGCTTATAAAGTCCAGATTCGTTGTGAATTATTTCCCTCACTGACATCAATTAGGCACGCTTAGCAATAGAGACCACACAATCACATATTCTATCCACAGAAAGTCAGACCCCAGTCCAAAGAAGGGAAAAGGGGAATCTAAGGAGGAAGGTGTGCGGTGGCAGTGGAGGGGCAGCCAGGCTGAAAAATGGGGTAAATTTGGCTGGTGTGTCCTTCAAACCTGGCATCTCTGGTGCTCTGCCATTGGAGGTTTGTGCCTTACTCTGCCTAATGCAGGGGTGGATAATGGAGTTGCATACTGTCTCTGTTGCAGACACTCTGTTGGGAGTGCTTTGATTGTGTATTCCTGCATGGCAGGGGGGGTTGGACTAGATGACCCTTGTGGTCTCTTCCAACTCTACGATTCTTTGCAGTTGGCCCCTTCTGGACTGCTGGGCTGTGGTAATATGTACCCCGCTTCGCCATCTTTCATCAGCCCTGGTGATATCCTCTGATTATAGATGAAGACTGGCATAACTATGCCAGTGTAGGTGACAGTGGCAGCTATACAGGTGGTGGCACAGTAGGATAGGTAAATTGGCTGTGGTATTTATGCAGACCAGGGAGGAGTGGTCAGCATAGGACATTGTGCCTTAAAGAGAGAAAGCTCCTCTAGGGTTGCCTTCTCTGGTAGAAGAAACAGCTTTCTCTTCCGTCCCCCTGTGCACCTCTCCATAAAGCGCCTTACACCTGCGTAATGAAGGGTGGTGTTGGCATGAGTCACCTAGAGGCTTCTGGCTAAGGAGTGAGGGGGAAGCGAGGCAGAAAGGTCATAGTTTGGTGCAGGCGCTGGTGAATTCATAGTCAAGGTAAATTTCAAACCGGAGGAGCTTCCCTGAACAACAGCTCTCCTCTCTTACATAAACTGTCCTTTCCCTCAGCAGAAGCCCTGCTTTTAATCTCAACGTAAGCAGAAATCATGTTTCAAATAGACACCTTGGCTAGGCCCGGCACAGTTTCTTCGGCACAAAGCAGCTTGACAGCTGGACGGGTGTCATGTGAAGGCTGGAGCTGTTCCGCTTCAGGTCCCTGTGCCCTTAGAGCTGGAATTCTTCTGTTTAACCATCCCCCCCCCTTTGTCCTGCTTCCTCAGCCTGCCTTGGTGAGTGTTGTCACATCTGCCATGTTTTGCGAAATGCCCATCATCCATTAAGGCAGCTGTCTTTTCAAAATATTTTCCCATTTGTTCGTTTTTTAAAGTATCCCAAGTGTGTGTGTGGGTGGGTGGGAGGAGAAGGTCATAAGAAGACAGGGCTGACCCAAGACAATTTGCTGCCTGAGGCCAAAGACAGCTGCCTCCCCTGTTCCCTGAAGAAAAGCCAACTGGACTGGCAACTTGAGGCCTGGAGCCCTTTCACACCACACAATTACAGCACTGTGGCTCTACTTTAATTGCCATGATTCCATCCGATGGAATCCTGGGATTTGTAGTCTGGGGAGCTCTCTGGCAGAGAATTCCAAATACCCTTCCCTAAACTAGAAATCCCAGGATTCCATAGGATGGAATCATGTCAGCTAAAGGGGGAACACAGGACTTTATCAGATGTGGCAAAAATTGCAGGATTACGACGTCATGGTAGCGCAAATGGGCCCTGCTATCAATGACATAGTCATCTTCATGTTCTTACTCCATGCTCCAGCCATGAAAAACCTGTTCCTTCTAACTGATGGCTTAACCTGTCAATAGAGTATCGATAGTGCTTTTTTCCACGTTATTGTAGGCATGTGAAATCACATACTGTTGTAATCGCGAGATTACAGTGTGAGTGGACGGTCCCTAGTAAGAAAACTTCCAAGTGAGAATGCGAAAAAGAAGCACAGGAAACTCTTTTTATGAATTATCCTGGTAGGTTTGCATGTTTTCAGGTTTAACTATTCATTTACTTTGTAAATTAAGAGGTTTTTATTGTTTTTAAGCACACGTGCGTCTTCTTGCGAAAACAAACGAAATTCTGCCCATGCTAAATCCAGGAAGTAAACTCCCATTCTTAAAGCACCAGTGTTGGTTGTCGTGCAATAATTCCATGGTGATTCTTTTGCATGATTACAGCAACATGTCATAGTAAGGACTTTTTCAGATGAAGAAAAATAACGCAAGCAGCCTCTCCAGTTTGCGAGGCTGCTGCGCTGCAAAGCGCTCCTTTCGTATGACGCTCGCCCCTGCTGGTACTGTTGCGGTACCGCAGGGAGAGCTGAGCGTCATATTTCGTTGATTTTTTACTCACGAAAGTTGATCGTGAGTAAAAATCAATGAAATATGACGCTCAGCTCTCCCTGTGGTACTGCAACAGTACCAGCAGGGGCGAGCGTCATACGAAAGGGGCGCTTTGCAACGCAGCAGCCTCGCAAGCTGGAGAGGCTGCTTGCGTTATTTTTCCTCATCCGAAAAAGTCCTTAGTGTAATAATGACACAATGGTTCCATTATCCTCATTTGCGGAATTACAGAGTTTTTAGACCCTAGTCTGATAAAGTCCATAGTGCTATATATGTGTGTTGTGAAAGGACACCAGGTTTGGAGAGAAAGGCAGGGTATAGATAAAGATGACAACAACAACAACAGCGAGGATGATAGCAATCACAAACACAATTATGACCACTGAACTGAATTTTTAAAATTGAGAAGGAAATAAGATCCTCTGTCATGTCTGGGGACAGCAGGTCAATTTAAGTTGTGTAGGAGAGGCTGTATGTGACACATAACCTGGCTTTCAAAGAGAGGGAAACATTTGGAGAACTCAGGAGGAACATCTGGGGGCTCCCATTGCTGCCTCCCAGAAAATGCTGCCTGAGGCATTTGACTCACTCTGCCTTAGGGGTAGCAATGGCCACAGACCCAGGGACCCATTTTTGTACTCTTTGACACTGAAAAAACATTAAAAATACCTCAATAAATAAATAAATGCAACAAAAGTCCATTAGTGACCAAAAGTCCACTTTCAGATTTGAAAAATGTTTTTTTTTTTTTAAATGCTAAACTGTACAGGGATCATCACCAAAGTATTTAACAGGTGAATTGCCTGGAGAGAGAAGATCATCCTCCCTTTTTTGGCTAGGTGGCAAAAGCACCCTTCATACTTTGCCCACCCCTGGCCTATTGGTTCGGCAGGCCCTGCGAGAAAAGCTCTGCTGGATTCAGTTTGCAGAGTCTTTAATCCCAGCAATATCCAACTAAATGTATTTATTGGGAGAGCTTAAAATCAGGACATCAAAGCAACAGCTCCCACTTGCTCTTTTTGCCAAGCACCTGGTATTCAGTGGTATACTGCCTCTGAATATGGAGGCTTTACTTGGCTTTTGTGGATAATAGCCTGTACTGTACTGCCACTGGTGCTAGAACAGGGAGGAGGAGCTTTGGGTTGGTGGAGCCAAAGGAGGAGGTCAGGAGTGAACTGGCAAGGTGGATGGAACTTGTAGTATATTCACTTTTTGAAGGTACCATGTGCCTCTGGATACCTCCATCATGGCCCCTTCACTTTCAACACTCAGTTATCTGTCTCCAGACTTGAGAGCAAACGGCTCTCTGGATGTGTTAGGACTACAACTACCAGAATTTCCTAACCAGCATGGCCAGTATCTATGCTGGTTGAAGTATTTTGGGAGTTGTGGTGCCAAAAGTAACACGCTCAAGTTCTGGTTCTGGCATTGCAAAAAATGGTTGGGACACACGGTGAAGACTCTATGATCTCAAGGAAGGCAATTAGTATTGGGGGCACTTTCTTCCCAACTCTTTAAGCGATGTCAGCTTTTACCTCCAAAGTTTGCAAGCAGAATTCTCCCAAGGCTGATGGAACTCCCAGGAGAGGGGAAGAAATATTCCAGGGGAACAAAAGCAGACTTTGAGAAACTGTAATAATAGTTTTAAGTGGAGCGAGCCAGCAGAAAGCTAATGGCAATCCCTCCCAACCTTCTACAGTACTATTCAGCTTTTCCCCTTTCATTTTTCAGCCATTTGTGACTTAAACGGGGGAGAGCTACAGACCTCGCAAATGAGTGTATATGAATTCCCAGCAGTTTCATAATCTGGAAATTCAAAGAGGTATTCTTAGAAATCCTGGGTGTGCTTCTGGTCTGATGCACCTATTTTAGTGAAATGAAATTGTTCACAGCAGCTAGCTGGGGGAACTGAAAAGAGCTGTGATTTGAAAGGCATGGAAATTGTATGTGGGGTTGTGTGTGCGTGTGTGTGTTCTGCAGGGTTGAGTTTCTGTAGGCTAGAAAATATTTAGCTGCCATTCTTCCACTGCTTTTGTTGTGGTTGTGTGCCTTGGGGTGCATCTAGTATGTAGTTTGATACTACTTTAATTGCCATGGCTCCATCCTACAGAATCCTGGGATTTATAGTTTTGGGAGACACCGGCACTCTTTGGCAGAGATGGCTAAAGATTCTATAGGATGGAGCACTTAAAGTGGTGTCAAACTGCTTTATTTCTACAGTGCAGATGCACCCTTGGACTTGGACTTTGCAGAGTTTACTTAAAACTTACCTGGCAGACAACCACAGTGATTGGTTATAATGCTTTGTGAGTCCAGTCTATGAATGCTTATTTAAAGGTATGTCCCACAAAGTTTAATAGAGCTTGTTGTTATGTGCCCTCAAGTCAACTCTGACTTATGGTGACCCTCTCATAGGGTTTTCTTGTCAAGATTTCTTCAGAGGAGGTGTGCCATTGTCTTCCTCTAAGGCTGAGAGAGTGTGACTTGCCCATGGTCAGCTAGGGGTCTCTGTGGCTGAGCTGGAATTTGAACGGTGGTCTCCTGGAGTCCTAGTCTGATACTCAAAGTACCACACTGTGCTGGCTCTTTTAATGTTTGGTTGTTATGTGCCTTTAATCTGAGTCTGGCTACTGCCACACTGGAGAAGCAATGCAGTTTGATTCCACTTTAACTGTCATGGCTTCCTCCTATGGAATCCTGGGATTTGTAGAGTATGGAGTAGAGTAGAGAGTATGGACAGTGGTGCTTTCTAAAAAAATTAAATTAATTAATTAAAAAAATCATTAAAAGTGGCCATGGAAGAGATTTTTAAAAAATTAATTTGAGGATGTTTGGGGCTTTTGTTTTTGTTTGTTTCATTCTCCAACAAAGAAATGTCACAATATGGTCCGTCTCAAAAGAAAAGAAAAGAAATAAGAAATAGAAGCAATATTGGCTAAATGACTTTTGACAATCTAATCACTGTAGAAGACAGCTGAGGCATTGGATGCTGCCACATTGCAGAAATAATCCAATTTGATACCACTTTTTTTTGCCATGGCTCAATGCTATGGAATTCTGGTTTTGCAGTTTTTTGAGCTATTTCGCCTCCTCTGTCAGAGAGCTCTGATGCCACAACAAACTACAAATCCCAGGAGTCCACAGGATGGAGCCATGATAGTTAAACTGGAGTCAAACTGCATTATTTCTCCAGTGTATCAGCAGCCTCTCACTTACGGCAAGCCTATGCAAGGGTTTTCACAGCAAGATTTCTTCAGAGGCCATTCGCCACTACCTTCCTCAGTGGTTGACAGAGGATGACTTGCCCAGGTTCACCTGGTGATTTCCATTGCTGAGAAAGGATTTGAGCCCAGGTCTCCCAGGCAGCATCTGCACTGCAGAAATAATCCAGTTTAATGCCGCTTTAACGGTCATGGTTCCATGCTATGGAATGTTGGGATTTGCAGTTTTGTGAGCTATTTAGCCATCTCTGTCAGAAAGCTCTGGTGCCACAACAAAAACTACAAATCCCAGGATTCCATAGCATGGAGCCATGGCAGTTAAAGCAGTATCAAACTGGATAATTTCTGCAGTGCAGATGCAACCCCAGAGTCCAAGTCCAATACCCAAACTGCTATACCAGACTGGTTCTCTAAATCATATTACAGTGAAGTAGCAGAGTTTGCACCCTTTGTTGATCCTGTGATGGTGACTACATCCAAAATGTCCCTTATTTTAAGCTGCCAAATCTACCCCTTGGGAATGAACCTTTCCAGGCAGGAAGTGGTATTTTGGACACATTTTACAAACCATTTGACAAGCTTTTGTGGGGCTTGGAGTGAGGGTGAGGGATGCTTATGTGGTCAGTGAGAAGCATTTAATAATGTTACATATGAATTATAGATTGCTTTTAAAAGTCTGCAGAGCAGCTCATGGCCAAAGTCTCCTCATTTCTGTGCCTACTTGCATTTTCCCCAGCTCCTTGGCTGCATCAAACCCTTCTCCTCTTTTCAGGCTGTTCTCTATTTTTTTGAGGAGCAGATAACAAAATAGCCTGTAAATGGGGATCACTCTTGCTACAATCCACATGGTGAGGGACATGGTATAGTCTCCTGCAACTATGTCCTTCTCCCATAGTTCTGATTTGTCGGGGACATTACCAATTAACCCACTGTCATTCCACTTTTTTTCAGCCGCCTTTATATGTCCCAGTTTCTTGCTCCTCCCCTGCTTTTCCTCTTTATCCTCAACTTCTGTTGATGCAAACTGAGTTCAAAGTGCAAAAATAGTTTCCACTCAGTTAACTTAGAGCGGGGAGAAGAAAGGAAGGGGCAGAGTCTTTCCCTTCCCTGTAGTCTCAGGCAAAAGTAAACTGCTGCAGCCTCTCCTAGGGCTTGTCTACATGGGCAGTTTATCCCGCCTTGCCCCTGTCTTAGAGCCCAGCAATTCATTAAAAAGGACTGGAGACCATTTCTGAACTATATTGAAAAGAAAGAAGGAATGTCTATCCTCTTAGGTTATGAATTCTGGAGAGTTTGAACAAGGTAAAATAGTTGGAAGATTAACTGATTTTGGTATATAAAGATAGATGATTTCTCCAATTTGATAAGCTGGAAGTTAGTTGAGTGTTCTATGTGGATGTAGGATGTTTTGTGTGTGTATTTGGGCGAATGTATAATATGTTTAAGGATTTGGAATGTGTAATTTGTATAATATATGTGTAATAAGTAATCTCTGGCTTTTCTTCGCAAAGGAAGATTCAGGAAGGACTCATCCCGCGCTTTCTGCAAGCGCGCTGATGACTAAAAAGGCCAATCCGAGATAAACAAGTTCGGTTGCAAAAAGCACAGCAGAAGGTCTCCTTGGGTGATGTTTTTGGGTTGTGATTCTTTCTGCGTTGTTGTTTCTCTTCAAGACTTGTTCGTTGTGAGTTCTCAAATAAGGCTGCAGCATTGTGGATAGTGCGTCTCCATGCCTCCTGATGTGAGGCCAGGGCGGACCACTCTTGGTGATCAATTTGGCTGAGCCTGAGATGTTTCAGGGAGTCTTTGTATCGCTTTTTTGGAGCGCCCCTCTTACGCTGACCCGTGGCGAGTTCACCGTAGAGTAGTATTTTTGGGAGGCGATGGTCCTCCATCCTAGAAATGTGCCCTGCCCAGCGCAGCTGTGTTCTCAATATCATGGCCTCAATGCTGGTGATCCCTGCTTGCTCAAGGACAGCAACATTCGTCACATAGTCAGTCCAGTGTATATTTAGGATTGTGCGTAGACAGCGCTGATGAAAGCGCTCGAGGAGTCGTAGGTGGTGGCGATAGGTGACCCATGTTTCAGATCCATAAAGGAGGATAGACAGTACGATGGCTCTATACACACTGATTTTTGTGCTTTGCCTCAGGTGTTTATTGCTCCAGACTCTTTTGTGAAGTCTTCCAAATGCACTATATGCCTTTGCTAATCTGTGATCGATAGGCGAACTGCTGAACGGACTTGAGCACAGATTTGCCAACGGCAATGTGGGGAGTGTGGTGTTCGTCCTGTGGTGCAGGCTGGTAAAGAACTTCTGTTTTCTTCAGGTTGACTTCTAGCCCAAACAGCTCTGCAGCTGTTGCAAAGCAGGATGTTAGGCGCTGCAGAGCTGCTTCTGTGTGGGCAACAGGGGCAGCATCATCGGCGAAGAGCAGCTCACGGACTAGATAGTTTAGAGTCTTAGTGTGAGCCCTCAGACGGCTTAAGTTAAACAAGCTACCATCAGTACAGTAACGTATATAGATGCCGTCGTCTTCTTCAAGCTCTGCCATAGCCCTTTGGAGCATCGTGCTAAAGAAGATTGTAAATAAAGTTGGTGCAAGAACACAACCTTGCTTCACTCCATTAGTTATTAGAAAGGGCTCTGAAAGAGCATCGCCATATCTGACTTGACCACGCTGGCCCTCGTGTAGCAAGATAATCATTTTAAGGAATTTGGGGGGGACATCCTAGTCTTTCCAGGATCTGCCACAGACCTTTTCTACTTACAGTGTCGAAGCTTTGGTGAGGTCAACAAATGTTACATAGAGACCCTTGTTCTGCTCCCTACATTTTTCTTGCAGTTGCCTAAGGGCAAATATCATGTCTGTAGTACTCCTATTGGCTCTGAAGCCACATTGGCTTTCAGGGAGATGTTATTCTGCAATAGCAGGAACTAATCTGTTCAGGAGTATCCTTGCAAGGATTTTTCCAGCAATAGAGAGCAGTGTTATGCCTCGATAGTTTGAGCAGTCGGATTTTGCTCCTTTTTTCTTGTACAGGGTGATGATGACTGCATCTCGGAGGTCTGATTGCAGTTCCCCTTTTCCCCAACAATTCACAAGAAATTCGTGGAATTTTTCGTGGAGTGCATGACCTCCGTGTTTCCAAACTTCAGGTGGGATTCCATCAATCCCAGCTGCCTTGCCGTTTTTCATCTGCTGTATGGCCTTAAGGGTCTCTTCCAAAGTGGGAGTTATGTCCAATTCATTTTTCATTGGTTTTTGTATCATACGTTGGATAGCTGAGCCTTGCACTACTCGGTTAGCGCTAAAGAGACTTTGAAAATGTTCATCCCAACGATTCAGGATGGAGGCTTTATCAGTAATTAATGTTTGACCATCTGTACTGTATAAGGAGCTTTGGATCTGATAAGTAGGTCCAAACACTGCTTTAAGAGCTTCATAAAATCCTCTATGATCACCCAGATCTGCACAGCATTGTGTCTTTTCTGCTATATTGATCCACCACTTGTTCTGCATGTCTCGGAGTTTTTGTTGTAGTTTACTACATTTGAGGCGGAAAGCTGCTTTTCTTACATGGCAGGTTGGCTGGGCGAGGTATGCCTGGTGAGCAGCTCTCTTCTTTGCCAACAGCTCCTGGATCTCTTGGTTGTTTTCATCAAACCAGTCTTGATTTTTCTTGTGGGAGAACCAGAGGGATTCTTCTGCAGACTGGAGGATACTGTTTTTGATATGTTGCCAAAGCACTGTAGGAGAAGGATCTGTAGGATGGTCTTCAAGTTTCGTTTGTAGATTTGCCTGGAAGTTGTCTCTCATGGTAGCTTGTTGAAGATTGTTGACTTGGAGTCTCTTCTTTAAGATGCCACCCCTCTTAGGTTTGAACTTAAGATGAAGATTTAGTTTACATCTGACGAGGCGATGATCTGTTTGGCATTCTGCACTGGGCATCACTCGGGTATGATGGACATCACGAATGTCTCTCTGACGGACTAGAACATAGTCAATGAGGTGCCAATGTTTGGATCGGGGATGCGTCCAGGTTGTCTTCAAGCTATCTTTCTGCTGAAAGATTGTTTGTAATAGTCAGCTGTTGTTCTGCACAGAACTCTAGCAGGAGGCATCCGTTATCATTGCAATTTCCAACACCATGCTTGCCTAAGACACCTTTCCAGGCTTTGGAGTTCTTTCCTACTCTGGCATTGAAGTCACCAAGGATAATAATTTTATCTTCTACAGGGACTTTTTGTATGAGTTGGCGTAGGTCTGTGTAGAATTTGTCTTTCTCTACAGGGTCGGCTTGCATAGTTGGGGCATATATACTAAAGAGAACAACATGTGGGAGGCGTAAGGAAATAATGCGATTGGAGTGTCCTGTTGGCAAGGTTTCGAGTTTGGAGGCAATGGAGTTTTTAATCATAAAGCCTACTCCTGAAAGATGTTTTTTGGTTTTGGGTTTGCCAGACCAGTAAAGTGTGTAGCTGGCGCCATGTTCTTTAAGGCTGCCTTCCTCATGGAAGCGAACTTCACTAAGAGCAGCGATGTCAATATTAAGCCGTGATAGTTCATGGGCTATTAGGGCAGAACGACGCTCAGGCCGTCCACTATCTTCAGAGTCTTGCATGGTTCTGATGTTCCAGCATGCAAGTGTCAGTTTATTTACACCTTTGGAGGCCGGTGTGTGCCTTTGTTTCTTTGCCTTGGTTTGACCGCATCAGAAGATGCTCATTGGCCGTGGCTAGCCAACCAGGTAGTTGGGGATGAGCTTTCGTTAGGCCACCTTTTCTAGGCCCCTCTCCATATGGAGCAAGCAGTGCTCTCCTTAAAAAAGGCTGCTTGGTCATTCAGGATGCTGCCGAACAAGACTGTCATCTCCCGGGTCAGCCTCGAGCGACCAATGTCCTGAACCGCCTGCATGCAGGGTTGGGGCTGCGGCTTCCAGTGCATCTTTACACCTGCCGGTTTCGTCCCTCGCCTGTCGCTACAGGGCTTTTTTGGAACTGGATTTGTCCTTCGAGCCTGTGCAATGGATTTTTCTGGTGGAGCGCAGCGTGCACAGAACTGGCCTCACCCTTTAAACCAGAGATTCATCTGCCGTGGCCTTGCAAGCATGGACATGGCAGCAAGGTCCTCGGGCTGTAGGTTTGATTAGAGTTTCCTTCTCTTAGATGGTTGACCTTACAGGGTTGGACGAGCACCATCTGCCCGGGTTTGGGATTAGAGTTTTCCTTCTCCTAGGACGGTTGCCAAAAGGCTAGAGAGCCCATCCTGCCCTTTGACGCTCTTTGTCAGACCCTTCGGTTTTGACCTGTCTGGCATGGGAGACCCTACCAATGGCTATTATGCCACTGCCAGCATAGCTCAAAACAACAACAATGAAAATATATATGAAAAAAAAGCCCAGTAATCCAAACGATGCAGGGTTTTTGCCCCATTTTTGCACCAAGGCAGTTCTCACGACCCCTGGGGCACAGATGGGGCTAAGACAAGGTAAAGAAGGGGTAAAGACCATTGCACCATTAAAAAAAACGGTTTAAATCCACTCCAGTTGGCCAAAAATGGATCAAGCCCTGCGTGACTGCAGGATCCCTTTCTGGGCTGCTGGCCCATTGCCGTCTGCTTCTCTGTTTCATAGCCAGGAAGCAGGCCTGCAGTATGTGACCAGGCTGGTCACATGCAGGGGTCACGTGCTGCAACCCGGATTTCTGGCTTCAGAGAGTGGGCCATGGGTGGCGGTGGCTCCAAAGACCAGCCGGCATGCTGCTCTGGACTCCATCCCATTTTTCCATGCAGTTAATGGGGGAGCAATGGGCCAGATCCAAAGGCAGAATATGCCACTGGGGAGCCGACGTATTCTACTCATGTAGATGAGCCCCTAGCTTGTGTGTTCTTCCTTGCTAAACCTTTTCCATCTTGACCACACTTTGATGTTGCTTGGCCCAAACATGTCCTGGTTTTTTTCTATGAAATTTTGGAGGTCGTGTTCTCCCAACTGTGGAGCTGCCGAGGGGACACAGACCTCGTACCCTCCCAACATTTCAACCGTTTAACTCATCTCCTTGTTCGGAGGAGTCAAGTTAAAAAAAAATTAGGTCTCATTTCAATGGTTAGCCACACCTAAAGGAAACCCACTGAATCCATCAAAACTTCGGTAGGTGTACTGATTAGTACCTAGATGGGAGACTGTCAATGAATACCAGGTGCTGTGGGCTACATTTCAGAGGAAAGAACTGGCAACACCGGACTTTTTCAGATGGGCTATTTATTCTGTGGCAGGCACGGAACAGGGTTGTGAAAGGGTTACCCTTTCATACAACGTCAATCCTGTCCGTCCTGCTCCTGTGCTGTTCCCATGCTGCCCCTGTGATATTGTAATCACGGGGAAACATCGTGAAGAGACCACCCATTCCATTGCTGTCACGGAATCATGAGTGGTCTGAAAGGCACCTCATTCCTCTCCTGTTAAGCTGGCGTGATGCCACCCACAGGGGGAGGTCTGTTCTGAACACTTCTGGGCACGATTGGGACATCCAGGTAAGTGGCACCCTTTGTTTTACCCTCCCTGGATTGCTTGTTAAATGTTAAGTGTGTTCGGGTGCTTAGTTTTCTTGTTTGACATTTGGTTTGCTTTTATTTTTTAAATTCCCCACATGATTGTTCTGTCACGAGAACGGGTGGGATTTGGTTTCCCTGTAGTAAAAGCAGCTTTATGACAGCTGCATTTACTGCAGGGAAGCCAAGGGGAGGGGGAGTGGTTCTCTCGCAGAAGAGGTAAGTGTGCGAACTTTCTTAAATATTCCATGGCAGGAGCAGGAGTAGGGCAGGAGGGTGCTAGCGGGGCAGAAACGGAGCACTTTGAGGCAGACTGAAAATCTCCACCATCTCTGAGTATTCCTTGCCTAAGAAAACCTTATGAAATTCATGGGGTCACTATACGTTCACAAGTGACTTGAAGGTGCATGCACGTGCCCCCACACTACACTAGTTCTACTAACAATTAGAGTTAGCCTTTAATATTAATATAGGCATACCTCAGTTAACAAAGCCTCTGACAGTGAAGAATCTTTGCACAAAGTGTTTTTATGTCCACCCTGCTCCCCTGTTCCTCCTCATCTGTCTTGCTTGAAGTTTTTTAGCATCATGGGAAGTGAAGGAGTGATGACAAACAAAAAACATTTAGTGCTGGTTACAGCAGCATATCTGAGGTCAACAATGCAATAAAGCTTGAGTTGGGGAAGAATGGGATTTTAATTTAGCTGATTGTACTGTAGCTGCATGTGCCTGCCTACACTCTCTCTCTGGCTTTTCTTCGTAAATGAAGATTCAGGAAAGACTCATCCTGTGCTTTCTGCAAGCACGCTGATGACTAAAAAGGCCAATCCAAGATAAACAAGTCCGGTTGCAGAAAACACAGCAGAAGGTCTCCTTGGGTGATGTTTCCGGGTTGTGATTCTTTCTGCGTTCTCGTTTCTCTTCAAGACTTGTTCAGCATGAGTTCTCAAATAAGGCTGCAGCATTGTGGATAGTGCATCTCCATGCCTCCCGATGTGAGGCCAGGGAGGACCATTGTTGGTGATGAATTTGGCCGAGCCTGAGATGTTGCCTGCCTACAACAGGCAAGGTAAACAGCAGCTGCCTTCAGAATCCCTTACTGAGCATTTATGTACAGCAGAATAGAGAGAAAAGGGGAGAGCAGATAAGTCTTATCAGTTACCTCCAGCATATTAAAAAAGCATAGCTCTATACATTTGGCCACCAAAGTGGAAATCTTAAGAAAAGTGGATGCTGTTGAAAAAAATAAGTTCTTTGTATATTATACTTGTGTTTTGAGTCCCAGTTCTGGGGAAAAGACAGAGTCTAATTAAAAATAAAGATGGTGATGGTGATGAAGACAACAACAGCAACAACAATGATGCAAAGGGATCTTGTAGCACCTTTAAGACTAACTGAGAGGAAGAAGTTGAAAGCATAAGCTTTTGTAGACTGGGTCTACCTCCTCAGATACGTGAAGTGCGTATGGACAGACATTTATATCAATGAATGGGCAGGGTGTGTATGTGTGTGAATAGTAATGGAAATGCAAAACCTGTGGTGATGGGGTGACAAGTTCAGTATTAGCGATAGTTGTGGGGAAACAAAGGTGGGAGAGAGGATATTACCTGAAGCCAAGAAGAGTAGCTAGCCATATGAATATTGGAGGCACCATCAGTAATGCTGAACTGGTCACCCCATCGCCATACCTACAGGCTTCGCATTTCTATTACAGTACTGTTCACATACAGATACACCACTCACCCATTCATGGATATAAAATGTCTGTCCATAGGCACTTTGCTCCGTGCATATGATGAAGTAGACTCAGGCTGCTGCCACACTGCAAAAATAATGCAGTTCGACACCACTTTAACTATCATGGCTCCATCCTACAGAATCCTGGGATTTCTAGTTTGTTGTGGCACCAGAACTCTCTGACAGAGAAGGCTAAATCTCCCACAAAACGACAAATCCCAGAATTCCATAGCATTAAGCCACAGCAGTTAAAGCGGTGCCAAACTGCATTATGTCTGCAGTGTGGCAGCAGTCCCAGTCCCAAAAGCTTATGCTACAAACCTCTTTCCTTCAGTTAGTCTTAAAGATGCTACAAGATCCCATTGCATACTGATGCAGACTAATACGTCTATATCTTTGAAAACAACAGTGATATTGCTGTTGTGAGTACACTTTTGACTCTAATTTCCCAGCTTTTTCTCTCTCTCCCTGACTGCATGCCGGCCTAACAATATAGCGAAGAGCTCTCCTTTTCTACAACAAGAACCTTGCTCATGAAAAGAACATTACTTTGGGGATTTCAAATACACTTGCAGTATTCCAATCACAGGCAGAGACGACAAGATCTCGTATGTCAGGGAGCATTTTGCATGAGTTTCTGTTGCCCTTACAGTAAATTGCCTGTCCCTATCTATTAGCGGGAACTGGCAAAGGCTCTGATGCTGCTGCAACATAGAATCATAGAATTGCAGAGTTGGAAGAGACCACGAGGGCCATCCAGTCCAACCCCCTGCCATGCAGGAAATCACGATCAAAGCATCCCCGACAGATGGCCATCCAGCCTCTGTTTAAAGACCTCCAAGGAAGGAGACCCCACCACACTCCGAGGGAGTGCGTTCCACTGCCGAACAGCTCTTACTGTCATAACAGACATGTTTCTCCTCAAAGGAATATCTGTCTCCTGGTTAGAGAGTTCTTGCGCCATCATATCTCTTTGATCACACCACCAGTGGCATCCATGTCAGTGGAGTGGTGAATCCGCTCTGGGTTTTAGTCCAACCTTTCAAAGACTCATCCAGCATGCTGAACATTACCCTCTGTAGGATTAGCAGCTTGGACAGTTCCTGTAAAGTTTGAGTTAACACCCAGAGGGGATTTGTAACACGTGCAGTGTGCACCTACGGACAGTCAGTCAGTCAGTCCGTCAGTTTATTGCATTTCAAGCAAGCAGCCAGTTTACACAGTTGTAAAAAAACAACAAGAAGTAAGAACAATTTAATAATAGAAATAGTTACGCTTCATGGGTAGGGACACTTCCCAAACTGATCATGGACTGTATAGAGTGTATTTGCATAGCCTTAGCTAAGAATTTAGAAATTCTAAAGGATACAATATTTTTTTTTTTTTTTTGGCATTAGACAACAAAAAGCAAACCTTGG
Source organism: Gambelia wislizenii (assembly GCA_030847615.1). Classification (NCBI taxonomy): domain Eukaryota; kingdom Metazoa; phylum Chordata; class Lepidosauria; order Squamata; family Crotaphytidae; genus Gambelia; species Gambelia wislizenii. The sequence continues at coordinate 491,556,751 of JAUMIR010000001.1, read as the reverse complement.
CACGAGATGAGAAGCCCTTAAGCAATTTTAACAAAGGAAAAATATAAATATTTCTAAGGTCATTATACATGGAGCATTCAAGCAGAACATGGGTTAGATTTTCAACTGAGACAGAATTACATACACATACTCTATCTTGGATAGGTAGACTCCTATATTGTCCTATCTGGACTGCCAATGAATGGTAGGATGTTTAGTCTTGCCTTGTAAAGGCTACCCTCAATTTAATGTTCATTATGTCCACCATATATCCTGGCAAGGATAAGTACAGTGGTATAAAAGAAGTAGGAAAGGGGTGATGGCATTGCATGCAAAGCTCCCCTTGAACTGAGGATGAAGATGTTCCTCATTAGACCTTGAACTGAATGAGGATGTTCCGCATTGGACCAAAAGGTCCAACCACTTCCATAGGGAAACTTACACACACCTAATAGGATCCTAGGCATAATATCCTAGGAAGTCAAGAAAGTAACAATAAATGCTGTACCTTTGTCAATAAAGAACACCAATAACATGATCAGCATGAATCAGAGCAACTGAACATATGCACGTACTCTTAGGAGATGTGTAAATATTTCATAGATGAGACAACTCAACATAAATCGCTGCAGAGACAGATGCTATAAATAATCCCATACTAACAAAGGAAGTATACAAGTATTTTCTGAGTCAAAAACAGCTTGGAACAAATCACAACAGCAGCAGATTTTGAGACAAGGCAGACTTGTTTTAAAATACAGTTGTACCCCTGTATTTGTGGGGGTTTGGTCCCTGGACTTACTGTGGATACTGGAAACTGCAGATAACAGCGAACCCTATTAAAATAAAGGACTTCCAGTAAAAGCATACCATAGAGTTGCAATGGAGGATGTAGAAGCTGCCTAGAGAGGATGCCTCTCTAGGCATTTTCTAGCACAACTCTATGGCATGTATCCTTATTTTATATCCCCCAGAGAACTTAAACCACAGATATTGGTTCTGTGGATACGGGGTTCTGATTGTACGCTGTCTTCATCCGTGGGTAGTTAACCCCTCCCCAAACTTTAGCACATCAACTTTTCCTACTCTCATCAGGGACATCCAGAATGTAGATCAAAAGAATAACTCCCTTGTTGTTATGAGCCTTCAAATCGTCTCCAATCTATGGCAACACTTTCCTAGAGTTTTCTTGGTGAGACTTATTCAAAAGAGGTTTGCCACTGCTTTCCTCTAAGAATGACAGAATGTGACTTGTCCAAGGTCATCCAGTGGATTTCCATGGCTGTGTCAGGATTTGAACTCTGGTCTCCTGGAATCCTGTTCCAATGCTCAAGCCATTATGCTATACTGGCTCTCAGGGGCAAGATTTCTCAAGGAGAGGTTTGGCATGGCCACGTTCTGAGGCTGAGAGAGTGTGACTTGCCCAAGATCACCCAGTGGGTTTCCATGGCTGAACAATGTCTCAGAATCACAGTCCAACACTCAAACCACTATGCAATGTTGGCTCACACTACAGTACGTACACCGTATTGGCTCCTAATCCCTTAAAATGTTTAAAAAATGAGAAACAATAATTAAAACTTATTTCATTAATAACTCCCCAAGCTGCATATTTTCTTTCTCTCCCACCACTCTGACAGGTACATCTGGTGGGAAAATGGGAGAGGGCATTTTCAGTGGTTACTCCCAAGTACTGGAACTCCCATCCTAGAGAGATGAGACTAGCACCGTTCCTACTTTCTTTCTGCAAACAGCTGGAGACTTTTCTGTTTCAGTAAGCCTTTGAGGTCTCATTGTTCAGGTGGGGAAGCCCTTGTACAATGTGCCGGACTTTCTATTTGTTGGTGTGTGTTTTTTTTAAACGGCTTATATTTGAACTGGTTTTATTTTATTTTGCCCACCATGGCCCTAGAAGCCTCAAGGAATGTCTTAGGGCTTGTCTATACGAGGCAAAAAAAAAAACCCGTGGATTGCTCCGCAGTAATGCCAGTTCGCAGCAGCTGCTATTTGTCTTAACAGGGTTTTTTTTTGGCAGATCGCAGGCATCTGAAGCTATCCACATTTGCTGTGCAAATGGGCATGCCTGCAAATCAAGATGGCAGCCACAAGTGAATTACTCAAGTTTTTACTTACCTCAATTTGCCACCACTGGATAGTTTTGTTTTTTTTTTAAACTATATTGAAGGTGTGAAAGAGCAACCTTTTGCTTTATCAAAAAATCAAACAAAAAAAGCCGTTTTATCGCCTAGTGCTTGTTCGCTAAGGCAAAAATCAAATGTGGCGACTCTGGATGCTTGCCTTGTTAGCAAGTTCCGCCTCCACCCCCACATGTCCAACCAATCATTTGCTCGTATTGGGAAAGTGAACTAATTCAGTTGCTTGTCCTCCCTTTGGCAGGTATATTTGTTTTCCTTGCTGCCGCCAAGGCTTTTCCCATGAAGTATATAATGTTTTGGGGCCCCCTTCTTCACAATATGGCAAATAGATGCGGGATCCCATTGGGACAAATCATATTCTCCTCGAATTCTGTGAGGCGTATTTTCTCTGTTTAGACAACTCCTGAATCTACTATCATTTCAGGAGTGCCTCTAGCTCAGAAGCAGACCAAATCATGTTACCATTTGTCTCTCTCTCTCTGGCTTTTCTTCACAAATGAAGATTTAGGAAGGACTCATCCCGCACTTTTTGCAAGCGCACTGATGACTAAAAAGGCCAATCCAAGATAAACAAGTCCGGTTGCAGAAAGCACAGCAGAAGGCCTCCTTGGGTGATGTTTCTGGGTTGTGATTCTTTCTGCATTGTCGTTTCTCTTCAAAACTTGTTCGGCGTGAGTTCTCAAATAAGGCTGCAGCATTGTGGATAGTGCGTCTCCATGCCTCCCGATGTGAGGCCAGAGCGGACCATTGTTGGTGATCAATTTGGCCGAGCCTGAGATGTTGCTTCAGGGAGTCCTTGTATCGGTTTTTTGGAGCGCCCCTCTTACGCTCACCCGTGGTGAGTTCACCGTAGAGTACTATTTTGGGAGGCGATAGTCCTCCATCCTAGAAACGTGCCCTGCCCAACGCAGCTGTGTTCTCAATATCATGGCCTCAATGCTGGTGATCCCTGCTTGCTCAAGGACAGCAACATTCACCACATAGTCAGTCCAGTGTGTATTTAGGATTGTGCGTATACAGCGCTAATGAAAGCGTTCAAGGAGTAAGTGTAGGCAATAGGTGACCCATGTTTCAGACCCATAAAGGAGAATAAACAGTACAATGGCTCTATACACACTGATTTTTGTGTTTCGCCTCAGGTGTTTATTACTCCAGACTCTTTTGTAAAGTCTTCCAAATGCGCTATATGTCTTTGCTAATCTGTGATTGATCTCTTTGTCAGTCTTGGCATCTGAGGAGATGATGCTTCCCAGGTAGGTGAACTGCAGTAGGGTCTCTCACATCAGAGAGGATTGTGCTGGGAAGCGAGACGAAATGTGCCAAACAGCTATGGGGCAGCAGCAGTAGTGGGGGATGACAGTGGCAGGGAATCTCTCACAGACAATGGCAATGGCACCATAGCTAACACTTCTGTGTGGAGGGAGGCACAGTAAACCTGATTTTGAAGATCTTTTACCACAAAAAACCACATGATGAGACAATCCAAAACAAAACAAGGGATAGTCCCAGAAGATGAGACTCCCAGGACAGATGGCACTCAACGAGTTACTGGGGGAGAGTAGAGGACAAAGACAAGTACCCGCTGTGGCTAATGACACAACTGGACTCAAGCCAAAAGCACATTCAGCTGTTGACATGTTCAGAAGTGAAAAGAAAGTCCAAAGCTGCACAACACATATTATATGAACATGGAATGTGAGGAGCATGAATCAGGGGAAGGTAGACATAGTAAAACAAGAAATGAAATGCGGAAACATTGCAATACTCAGGGTAAACAAGCTAAAGTGTACAGGAATGGACATATTGAATCAGAGAATTACACAGGAAATGAAAATCTAAATCAGGAAATCTAAACCAGGAAATGAAATCTAAATTAGAAATAAAAATCAAAGAAGAAATGGGGTGGCATTAATAGTGAGGAGAGATGTAGCAAGAGCAGTCAAGGGATAAATGTAAAAATCTGACTGAATAATATCTAGAAGACTTCAGGGAAAACCATTCAATATAAACACAATACAAGTTTATGCTCCAACTACAGAGGCAGAAGAGGAAGAAATTGAAAGATTCTACTCTAGAGTCCAGGATGAAATTGACCACTCACCAAAACAGGTCATGTTAGTGATCATAGGCAATTAGAATGGAAAAGTAGAAAAAAAGGGAAGACCCAAACAATGTAGGAGCATGTGACCTAGGCTCTTTAAGGTTTGGCTCGGGCTCTTTAAGGTGCCGCAACCACTTAAGGAAGCTCTGGGAAAATCCCCCGCTCGCCAGTCTGGTCAGCTACAACAGGAGGAACAGCAGGCCTTGCTGCCTTCCCTTTGTTTCCCATTCACAAGATGCTCTGGTGGGTTAATAAGCATCAGCACCATCTCCGCCCCCCAGTGCTTTAGCTCAGTTAGCAGATCCCTCCTGCCGCCACTACTAAAGGGGCAAAGGAGGGGGGTACCTTGCTGCTCGACACCAACACCACAGCGGCAGTGGTGGCAGTAGTCATTGGGGATCCTGAGCTGCTCCACTCCCTGGCTCATCCTACCTCATCCCTTCCTGCCCACTTCACCCAGGCCCCCTGAAACACCAGAAAGTTTGATGAAAGGAAGTTGGTTATTTTTTGGAGTTTCTGTGAGGTCTGGGTGCATCGCAGCAGCAGCCGCCAACCCCAGCCCCTCCTTTCCCCCCTTCCCTAGGGCAGGCTCTTAAAGGGACCCGGAGCCTCCTCCTGCACAGGGAAGGTGTGTGTGTGTGTGTGTGTGTGTGTGTGTGTTGGAGGAGAGCAGGCAGGTGAGGGCACACAGTGATGCGGGGATGGCGATGGGACTGTGGGAGCTGCTCAGCCTTCACCTGCCCGCCCGCTCACTCGGTGCATTGTGAGCAAGCGCCATCAGTTCCAACTCCACGAATACACAAAACCGTGAAAGGGAAAGCCGTGAAAAGAGACGACTGTAATATAACAATCAATGCAGAGAAATAGAAGACAACAACAAGAGACTTCTTCCACAAGATCTGAGAATTCAAAAGGAAATTTAAACCAAGAGTGGGAGTGCTCTACAACCAGCAGGGAAACACACTGCATAATCAAGAAGAAATAGAAATACTATACTAAAGAACTATCAAAGTTCAATTTCAATTAAGTTTCAATTTGTTTGCCCTCATCCACTCCATTACAGACATTGCTTCAGTACTGAGATAACTTCCTTGGAATCAGATGAAGAGAGGAGAGTTGGGTGTCATCAGCATATTGGTGACATTGGACCCCCACACTCTGGATTACCTCTCCCAGTGGTTTCATGTTGATGTTAAACAGCATGGGGGATGAAACTGAACCCCAGGAACTCTACAGACCAAAAGCTAGGGGGTCAAACAGGAGTCCCCCATCACCACCTTCTGGGTTTATCCCTCCAAGAAAGAACGGAACCACTACACCTTTCGAGGGCTCTAGCCAGCTGAATATGGCTTATGGGACTTAAAGTCCAACATATTAAAGGGCACCAGCTTGAAGGAAGTTTGCCTAGGTCTCCCTCTTATTGCTTTTTAGAGGTTGTTTTTAATGATTAGACTAAAATCACAAGATAGTATAACTCCTTGGAAGATAATCCTGGCTGTGATGTGAACACTGGCAACAACTCATGCCAATTCTGGGATCTCAAATTAAAAAACAAACAAAACACTTTGAGCCAATTTGCAGACACATACATGCCTGCCAGATCACCCCTCCCTCAACATTTGTGTTCAGTTTACTCTCCTTTAAAAAGGAAGCACGACAAGCCCAATAACAAGGAAACAGAACATATGTTTTGTTGAGCTGAGTGGCTCCAGCACATACGGCAGACTTCATAAAGCGAGAGATGTGCCTGCACGCACATTTAAAAAGCAACTCCTCTCCCGCTGCCTTCCCTGGCTCAAGCAGCCCATTAAGATAATGAACAGTGAGGCAAATTATTGCTCAGAGAGGTAAACGGATGAATGGTTCTTGCATAGCCTGACCCTAGCAGTGCTATAGTGGTAACCCTTTCTGCTTCTACCAGCTAGCTTGAGCTTTAAGATCTACAAGGGAGGGAACTGCAATGGGAGGGCTTTCTCTGGATCCCACCACCTTCACAAGTACATTTGGGGAGAGAACCTTCTCTGTTGTTGCTCCCAGGCTGTGGAACTCCTTTCCACAGCATGCTTGGTTGCCCTCCACTGCTTTCTTTCCACCATCAGGTAAAGACCTTTTTATTCAGGGAGACCTTTGAAATTTAACTATGCAGCAGTAGCATGTGTGTAGGGCCTAAATACTGTAAAGGTACCAGATCCTGTCTGATTTTGGAAGCTAAACAAGGTCAGCCTTGGCTAGTACTTGTGTGGGAGACCACCAACGGATACCAAGTGTTGTAGGCTCTATTTCAGAGGAAGGAGCTGGCAAAACCACCTCTGAGGATTCCTTACCTAAGAACACCCTGTGGAATTCATGGCGTTGCCAGAAGTCGACAGGCGACTGAAGTGCTGTGCTGTATTATCTTTTCTTAGTAATTCTGTTTGAAATGTGTTTTGAACTGTTTATAGCCATGGCTTTAAAAAAATTGAAATCAATTCTTTAAAATAAACTTTTGTAAAATATGACCGGAATCCTCTATGGCAGTTACTAATGTGTAACCTAGAGTTACGCACCCATGACTGTTATGCAATCACAGTCCCTAGTTTAGGGGACACATAGGGACTATGAAAACCTCCCAGTTACCAGGCAGCAATATGATCTATGGGGGTCTGTACCTCTGTCACTCGGAAAACCACTGGCTGCTGTTCCCATAGAATCATAGAGTTGGAAGAGACCACAAGGGCCATCTAGTCCACCCCCTGCTTTGCAGGAATATACAATCAAAGCACTCCAGACCTATGGCCATCCAGCCTCTGTTTTAAAACCTCCAAAGAAGAAGACTCCACCACATTCCCAGGCAGTGTATTTCACTTCCAAACAGCTATTCCTGTCAGGAGGTTCTTCCTAATATTCAGGTGGAATCTCTTTTCCTGTAGTTTGATTCCATTGCTCTGTGTCCTAGTCTTGGGAGCTGCAGAAAACAAGCTTGCTCCATCCTCAGTATGACATCCCTTCAAATATTTAAAGATGGCTATCATGTTCGTTCTTCACCTTCTCTTCCCCAGGCTAAACATCCCCAGGTCCCTAAGCCACTCTTCCTAGGGCATGGCTTCCAGACCTTCCTATCCATTCCTTGCACAAGCAATCTCCCCCGCTTCTCCCTGTTACAATGGAGACCACTCACAGGAAGGGATGGGAACAGCAGTCAGCTGCTTCCTAAGTGACAGGGGAATGGGCCCCCATTAGTCATAGTGGCTGCTTCCCAGTAAGTGGTGATTGGTGGGGTTGAGCCAGGATTCACTACATAGCCCTGGTGGCGCAGTGGTTAAATGCAAGTACTGCAAGTCACCACCTTGCAAGTTGCAAGTTCGATTCCAGCGGGCTCCAAGGTTCACTCAGCCTGCCATCCTTTCGTAGGTTGGTAAAATGAGTACCCAGCTTGTGGGGGCAATTAGCTAACACACATTGGAAGCTGTTTAATGCAGTTAGATGTGTAAATAGCTATTGCTTAAAACAATTTGTAAGCCGCTCTGATAGCCTTGTGGCTGAAGAGTGGGGTATAAATAACTAACTTCTTCTTCTTCTTCTAATTGAAGGCTTATGCACACGCAAATCTTATACAGGACTCTGGCCAGTGATTTTAAATTAATCTTGTTTTACATTACTGTAAGCTATCTTGGATCCCATCTCAGGAGAAAGGTGGAATATAAATTCAATCAATAAAATAAATTAATAAAATGCAGAAATGGCTGGATAGCCACATAGTGTCCAGCCATCTCTTTCTTTGTCTACACAAAGAGCGTGGCCGGGCGGTTTAGGGTCTCTTTTGGAAGGAAAAGAGGGCTATAAATTAAACAAATAATAAATAAGTAAATAAATAGTGTGTTGCCAAAAATGTATTCTTCCTGATAGTGGCAGCGGGGGAAATCTCCCATGTCAGTGGGTGGTGAATCCATTCCAGGCTTTAAAGGAACCCTCTAAGATGCTGAACCAATTGGAAAGCTCCTTTGAAGTTCAGACTACAATCCGTAGCAGATTCATTGTCCCATCAACACATGCTACCAGGTCATGGATGTATGCTACTCTGAAATCTTTGGCCAAGTAGAGGTGTTAAGACTAGTCATGGCGTGTGGCTCCCGTGTCAGTGAGGTGACGAATTTGCTTTTGAGTTTTACTCTGAACTTTAAAGGAATTCTCCAAGGCGTTGAACCTATTTGGGGAGTGAATAGGGCTCAGCACTCTGTAGAGCTCCTTTAAAGTTCAGACTAAACTCTGGAGCAGATTCACCAGTCCACTGACATGGAAGCCATCAGTCAGCACTAAATCTTGGAAAAAGCCAACTCCTTTTCCAGCTGCTGTAAGAATTGCAGCTAAGCTCAGAGGCAACAGCGATAACATGGGACCAGTGACTTGTTGAAGGCAGCCTCCTATTGGGTGATGAGGCCACATGGGCTTCTTTAGGAAAGTCATGTTAAGATGTTGGCATCACAACCAAAAAGACCCTGCTCTGTATGCTTACCCATCTAACCTCAGTTGGTGAGGGAACCAGATATCCCAGGTCCAACATCATACATGGAAGAGCATATAGAGGAGAAGGTTTTATGCAAACGTATACTGTACAAAGTTTGTGCTATGCAGTTGTGTGCTCTGCATTTTTTATTTTGGTCATTCACTGCCCTTTCACAGCTATGTGACTACATAGAGCAAGGCCAAGAAGACACTAGGTTTTGTTTAACGAGGGTGGGAATCATGCAGCCATCTAGATGTTGTTGGACTGCAACTCTCAGCATTAGTCACCATTGCCTATGTTGGGTGGGGTTGCTGGGTGATCCAGTTGATAACACTGGACTAGATGGACTTACTAAAGGCAGCTTCCCATCCAGTGATCAGGCCACATGGCCTCTCTGGGAAAGGCATGTTAGAGTGTTTGCACCACAACCAAAAAGACCCTGCTCCATATACTCACCTGCCCAAGCTCATTTGGCGAGGAAACCTATAATAAAACATCACAGGTTGAAGGTTGTGGGTGGGGGAGTGTATAGAGGAGACGATGGTCCATAAGGTACAGATAAGTTGTCTGGAGAATCCAGCCTCAGTTGCTTCCAGTGGTTGTAGTCATTTATCTTAAGATCTGTTGAGCAGTTTTACAATTTGCTTACTCAAAAAAGAAGCAGCAGCCGATACTTAGAAAAATCACAGGAGCAGGTGCTTAGCTACACCTGCTGATGAAAATGATCTGAGCTGTTTTAGATCATTAGAGTTGCTAATGACACTTGTGCAATGTCAGTGATTACAAACATATTTAATTGCTTAGCACGAGTGGATGCAACATGTTAATAAGGGACTGTTAGATACATTAAGCTGTTTTTTTAAACATGCGTTTTTGATCCGTGGATTGGAATACTTGGCCCTGCTGTGGATTAGGATCTCGTTCTAGGACAGGAAACAGAGGGTAGGAATAAGTGGAGGGGTATAAGGAATGGAGTGTCCCTTCTTAATTTCACAATGACTTGGGCTGTACTTCTCTTGGTTTCTTACCCATGTATAATTGCCTGTGAGAGTTGGCATGGTGTAGTGGTTTGAGCGTTAAATTATGGCTGCTGACACACTGCAGAAGTAATCCAGTTTGACACCACTTTAACTGCAGTGGCTCAATGCTACGGAATTCTGGGATTTGTAGTTTTGTGAAATATTTAGCCTTCTCTGCCAGAGAGCTCTGGTGCCACAACTAACTACAAATCCCAGGATTCCACAGGATAGAATTTATGGTGGATAAAGTGGTGTCAAACTGCATTATTTCTACAGTGTGTCAGCAGCCTATGACTCTGGAGACCAGGGATCAAATCCTTCTCGGCCCTGGAAACCCACTGAGTGACCTTGGGGCAAGGCACACTCTCTCAGCCTCAGAGGGAGGCAATGGCAAACCCCCTCTTTTTGTATGATGTAATTTTTAAAGCTGTATCTGTTGTTGTTGTTTTTTTTACTTTTGTAGGGCATTTTGAGTTTCAGATTGAGAAAAAGGCAGGATGTAAATAAATACTGTATTTTGAAGATGAAGATGATGAGGATGCATCAGCTATTGTGGTCTGTGGATTCAGAGAAGTTACAGCACAAACCAGAATGTGCTGCTCTCAGTCACCCAGAAAATAAGAAAAATTATCTATGAAGATGTTAGTATTGTATGGATTGTAGTCCTCTGTACAATCTCTTGGAAATTTATTTGACTGCTGCCCAAGATGAATAGTTTCAAATTAATTATATTCCACTTATGAGTTGCAGTTGAAGAAGATCTGAAAAAATAGGCTATATCTTGGTCAGGAGGGCAGGCTATTTTAAAGTTAAAATTGAATCTTGTACCTTGATTTCTGTTTCTTTCTGAGAATATTTTAATACCTATACCTATGACCCTGGACGACAGAATCATAGAATTGGAAGACACCACAAGGGCCATCTAGTCCAACCCCCTGTCATGCAGGAATACACAATCAAATCATTCCTGACAGATGGCCATCGAGCCTTCCAAAGAAGGAGACTCCACCATACTATGAGGCAGCGTATTGAACAGCTCTTACTGCCAGGAAGTTCCTCCAAATATTTAGGTGGAATTGCTTTTCCTGCAGCATGCTGAGTGCCATCCGACCTGGGAGTTTCATCTTCTGGCACTCTCTTATTTCATAGAATCATAGAATTGGAAGAGACCACAAGCGCCATCTAGTCCAACCCCATTCTGTCCTGCAGCAATACCCAATCGAAGCATTCCCAGCAGATGGCGATCCAGCTTCTGTTTAAAAACCTCCAAAGAAAGAGACTCCACCACACTCTGAGGCAGCGCGTTCCACTGTTGAACATCTCTTACTCTTTCATTTTGGATTGTCTCATCACAGGTTTTCATGGTAAAAGATCTTCGAAAGGAGGTTTATTGCACCTCCCTCTGTGCAGTACTAACAAGCATTCTAAGATTCTATCCTTCGCCAGTGTCACTCCCCACTACTACTCCTGCCCAGTAGCTGTTCGGTACATTTAGTCTGGGTACTTAACAAAAGCCTTTCTGACATGGGAGACCCTACCAACAGCACTGCTACTGTCAGCATAGCAATCCCACCACCACCAAAAGGTAGTGTCATTAGTGGTTCCAAAGAAAAGGGGAAGGCGAATTCCCAAGGGAACGGGAACAGAGTAAATATAAGAGTTCTAGGTATTTCTGATTATCAGTGTGCCAATCTTTGCAAAGATGGAAATGTGGGGATTGAAGAAGAGTTTCATTGGAGTGGTGGTAGGGGTCAGATTTCTTATTTGGCAGGTCAGTATTCTCATTTGCCTCACTCTGCAGCTACACTTCTGCTGAACAGACTTCCCAAATTTTGAGAAACCAATTTTTCAGCTGGGGAAGGAATAATGGTAAATTTTCTTACCATCCTTTACTTAGCATTCCTAGCCAATTTGTAATTCATGGGGCTGCTGTCAAGAGGCTGATTACTCCCCTGACCTAGTTAGGGCAGAAATAGTATCACCTTTGCAATATGTGCAAGATTGCTCTTTTAGGACCTTGCAAACTAATGTGGAATGGCCAGTAACTCCTCTAACCGCTACTCCCTGATATAAGTAATGCAGGGTGAGTATCCCTTATCCAGAAATCCAAAATATAGATACACCCCCGTATCCACAGGGGTTCGGTTCCCAGACTTAGCTCAGATACCAGAAACCATGGATAACAGTGAACCCTATTAAAATAAAGGACTTCCGGTACAAAAATACCATAGAGTTGCATTGGAGGACCTAGAAAATGATTGGAGAGGATGCCTCTCTAGGCATTTCCCAGTGCAACTCTATGGTGTGTGTCCCTATTTGGTTTCCCGCAGATAACTGAAACTGGAGATATTGGTTCTGTGGATACGGGGGTCCAACTGTACTCCAAAATCCAAAATTGTCCACATGGGTGGCTGAGATAGTGACATCTTTGCTTTCTGATGGTTCAGCTTAAATGAGCTTTGTTTCATGCACAAAATTATTAAAAATATTATGTATAAAATTACCTTCAGGCTATGTGTATAAGGTGCATATGAGACATAAATGAGTTTCGTGCTTAGACTTGGTTCTCACCTCCAAGATATCTCATGAATATGCAGATATTGCAAAATCTGGGTGGTGGTGGAATCTAAACTCCAAGACATTTCTTGTCCCAAGCATTTCAGATAAGGGATACTCAACTTATGCTAGATTTTCTAAATCATATCTAAACCACCGTAGTTACTAAACTTGACTGAAGCAGTTTCAAAGGTAATTACCACACTTAAAGAGTGGTGTTTATTAGGGTAACTGCCTAGCTTAATGAGGAATAAAAATTGGAGTGTAGATGTTCAATATAGCTAGCGTGGTGTAGTGGGTTTGAGTATTGGACGGTGACTTTCTGATACCAGGGTTCAAATCCTTGTTCAGTCACAGAAGCCCACTGCACGAACTTGGGGAAGTCAGACTCCCTTTGTGGTGGTTGTGTGCTTTCAAGTCATTTCTGACTGATGGCAACCGTATCACAGGGTTTTCTTGCCAAGATTTGTTCAGACATGGTTTGCCATTGCCTCTGAGGCGGAGAGAATGTGACTTGTCCAAGGTCACCCAGTTTTCATGTCCGTGTGGGGATTTGAACCCTGACTTCCAGAGTCCTAGTCCAATACTCAAACCACTACAGCACGCTGGCTCAAGACTCCCCTACTCTAGGGCAAGGCAATGGAAAACCTACTCTGAACAAATCTTGCCAAGAAAACCCCACGATAGAATCATAGAATCACTATAGGTTCACCTTGTTTATATGTATGCCTTCAAATCTCCTCTCAACTTATGGTGACCCTATGAATTTGATAGGGTTTTCTTAGGCAAGGGATACTCAGAGGTAGCTTTCCCAGTTCGTTTCTTTGAAATACAGCCTACAGCAGCTGGTATTCATTGGTGGTCTCCCACCCAAGTACTAACCAGGGCTAACTTGGCTTAGCTTCTATGATCAGACAGGATCTGGTGGCCTTTATGGTATTTAGGCCCTAGGTTTGCCATAAGTCAGAAATGACTTGAAGGATACAACTACAACAATAGTTGTTCATTGGCTGGTAGAATATACTGCCAAAATCTTGAGTCACACTGGAGCATCATCGATTTTTAAATGGTTTTGACTCTATAGCAAGCTACCACACAAGTTCAATCCCAGGGGGCTCCAAGGTTGACTCAGCCTTCCACCCTTTTGTATGTCGGTAAAATGAGTACCCAGCTTGTGGGGGCAATTAGCTAACACACATTGGAAACTGCTTAATGCAGTGTAGATGTGTACATTGCTATTGCTTAAACAATTTGTAAGCCACTCTGGGAGCCTTTGTGGCTGAAGAGCGGGGTATAAATACCTAAAATGAATAATAAATAATAATAAATACATAGTAATTAATATAGATTGTTTAATTTTATTTTGAACTGATGTTTTTGTATGTTTTTAATCTGTATCGGTTTTAATAATTTGTAAGCCATCCTGAGTCCCAATGTTGGGGAAAAGGCAAGATATAAATGCATAAAATAAGTAAATAAGTAAATAAAACAATCACAACAACTACATATTTCTAAATATGGCAAAATATGACAATTTAAATTTGACATTTTAGCATCTACATTTTTTTTTGAGGGACATTGATAGACAAAATGAAATCTTAGGTTTCGTCGATGAAAATTTAACCTAGAATCACATTACCTTTGTAATTTGATTATTTTTAAAACACACACACACACAAGTCTTGTTTTGTAAAAAGGCCAATATTTTCAGCAGTGCTGAATGTGATTTTAATTAGGATAAATATAAAACTTGTGGTAGACGATCCTTATTGTCCTCATGTTCCCAAAAGAACCATGCTAGATGGAGATGTAGTCAAATAAAAAATTTCTGGGAGTTGTAGACCCAAAAATAACATTGGGAAACTGTCATCTAAAAAGCAGGATTTCTAAATTTTGCTCTCCCTCCTCCCCACTATTTTATCTGGATCAGAGTGCAAAAGAGTTACATTTTGGACTACAGTTCTCAGAATCCTCCAGCCTGCTGGCTGGAGGATTCTGGGAGTTGTAGTCCAAAAAGTAACTCTTCAGAGCTTTGATTTGGATAAATCCCAAACATACCAACTCTACAATTCTATGATTCTATGATGCAGTTCTTGAACAATATTTCCTTTGGCCTCCTTGGCCCATATTGTAGATAAACTCTTCTTTTGTTGTTGAATCTTCTTCATATTTCTTTCTTTTTTGACTGGGCTCAGCAAAACCAGTACATCAGCCAATACCCTCCCCCCCCCGAACTTTCAACTGACTCACCAGATGAGCTTGCAATTTGCCATATGTTATGCTCAGAAAGCCTGCATTATAGAAAAAGAGATTATTAGACGAAATCTAGTATTTTTACTGCGACAGGCAAAACATTTCCCACAGCCTAGCTTTGGCCGAGTAGGGATGGTTGGTTGCTAAATCAAGGGCATATTTGTTCTCCTATTGGGTTCTGGTTTTACTGCTTGCATGCATACGTGACTTCAAGTTGCCTGCCAACTTACGTGACCCCATGAATCTTGTAGGGTTTTATTAGGCAAGGAATACTCAGCTGTGGTTTTGCCAGTTCCTCCCTCTGAAATACAGGCTACAGCACCTGATATTAGTTGGCATCTCCCCCATTCAAGTACTAACCAGGTCTGACCCTGTTTAGCTTCTAAGAGCAGATGGGATCTCACGCCTTTAGAGTATTTAGACCCTGAAAGGTGTTGCTTAGGAGCTTAAAAATAAGAGCACCTTCCATTTTGCACGTTCAGGCAACCCATTAGTGTAAGTTAAATAAATGAGCTAAACGTGTTAGTTAAGTGTGCTTAGAAAAGCCTGGCTGCTCTTGTTTCTTGACTGTAATACTCTTGCAATGGCAAATTCACAGCAATAAATGATTTATGGACCAAAATGTGAATGTTTTGAATGCTGAATGATACAATCCATGGAAGCAATGTTAGCCTTTTCCCACCCTGCCATCCTCTTAAATACCCTTTACTTAAGCAGCAGTCCTGTGCATACTGATTCGGAAGTAAGCCTATTGAATACAGTGGAATTTACTTTGAAAAAAACATGCATGGGATTGTACTTTTGTTTAGTCTGTGTGTCTGGCTTTCCTCTGTCACTTTAACACAGAAACAATGGTGTATCTTGATTTCAGTAAGACCTTTGACAAGGTCCCCTCATGGTATTCTTGCAAAAAAGTTAGTAAACATGTGGGCTAGACAATGCAACTGTCAGGTGGATTTGTAATTGGTTGACTGACCAAACCCAAAGGGTAGTCACCAATGGCTTTTCTTCATCCTGGAGAGGAGTGACCAGGTGGGTGCCACAGGGTTCTGTCCTTGGCCCAGTGCTATTCAATATCTTTATCAATGACTTGGATGAGGGAATAGAGGGCATGCTTATCACATTTGCAGGACACCAGAGGACAAGATCAGAATTCAAAATGACCTTCACAGATTAGAATGCTGGGCCAAAACTAACCAAATGAATTTCAACAGGGAGAAATGTAGGATACTACACTTGGGCAGTAAAAATGAAACGCATAGATATAGGATGTGTGACACTTGGTTGGATGGCAGTACATGCGAAAGGGATCTAGGAGTCTTAGTGAACCACAAGCTGAAGATGAGTCAGCAATGTCATACAGCAGCTAAAAAAGCCAGTGCAATTCTAGGCTGCATCAATAGGAGTATAGCATTTAGATCAAGGGAAGTAATAGTGCTATACTCCTATTGATGCAGCCTAGAATTGCATTGGCTTTTTAGCTGCTGCATGACACTGCTGATTCCTGTTCAGCTTGTGGTCCACTAAGACTCCTAGAACCCTTTCTCATGTACTGCCATCAAACCAGGTGTCACCTATCCTATATCTATGCATTTCATTTTTACTGCCCAAGTGTAGTGTCCTACATTTCTCCCTGTTGAAATTCATTTTGTTGGTTTTGGCCCAGCTTTCTAATCTGTTAAGGTCATTTTGAATTCTGATCCTGTCCTCTGGGGTATTAGCTACCCCTGCTAATTTGATGTTATCGCAAACTTGAAAAGAATGCCCTCTATTCCCTGATCCAAGTCAATGATAAAGATGTTGCATAGCACAGGGCCCAGGACAGAACCCTGTGGCACCCCACTGGTCACTTCTCTCCAGGATGAAGAAGAGCCATTGGTCACTACCCTTTGGATTCAGTCACTCAACCAATTACAAATCCACTGAACAGTTGCACTGTCTTGCTCCAGTTAGACTTGCACCTTCCATGTCTTATGAAAGCTATCCAACTATAGCAGCCACATGAGAAGTAGCAGGAGACTAGCAGCAGCAGCAGCTGGCTTAATTTGTTTGTTTGTTTTTAGTCTGTGAATCCAAGACTGGATTTTCCAGAAGATTCTCCAGGCTTTATAGAAGTGTATTATGGAAGCTGTCCAGCGTGCTGAACACTATTCCCCCAATAGTGGAGAACCCTTGCACCAGTGTGGGTAGTTCCAGTGTGGCTAGTTCCTTGTGGCCCCTTTCACGTGACACAAAAACAACACTTTGATTCTGCTGTCTCTGTTTCCTAAAGGAATCTGGGTATTTGTGGTCTGGGGAGGCACTAGGGCTCGTGGGCAGGGAATTTTAAATGCCTCTCCCTGAACTACTAATCCCAAGGTTCCATAGGAAAGAACAGTGGCAGTTTAAAATGATATCTGCCAATGTGGTCTAGTCAGGAACCAGATCCTGCAATAACAGTTAGTACTTTGCTTTTTCTTTAGGATGATGGGTAAGGCAGTGAGCTGCTTTGTGGAAGAATATTATTGCACTGTAAGGATAGCTGATGTGTTTGCTTAGGAATTGTTACAATTAGTTTTTCAAGGCCATTTCACCAAAAAGTTTAGGGGAAGGAGCTAGGGCTAGGAAATGGAATGTTTGTGCTTTGCTGACCAATTAAGATACTGGTGTGCGGTGGGAAAATACGATGAACTTTATTACTGCTGAAATAGAAACTAAGGTGTTGTCTAAATGGTGAAAATACCCCTCGTGGAATGTGCTGGGGATATGACCTGTCCAAATGGGATCCTATATCAATCTACTGTATTTGGAAGGAGAGGGGAACAAAACAGCAAAAACAATGCAGGAAAAGCCTTTGTAGCATTTCACTGTCGTTTTTTTTAAAAAACAGCAAGGAGGTGTGCATTCCTGCTTGTTAGGACAAGCAATTTCCTTTGAATCACTTTCCCATACAAGAGGAAGCACAAAGCTGATTGGCTGGGCGAGCGTAGGGGCTGGGGCATGCTAACAGGGCAAGTGCCCTTTGCTGCCATGTTGGATTTTCACCTTAGTGAGTGATTGCTAAGGCAATAAAACAGAGTGGGGGTTTTGTGGTTGTTTTGCTGTTATGTTTAATTGAAAAATCGCTCTATCGCTCTAGCGCACCTTGGACATCATTTAAAAAAAAAGTTTGGTGGTAGCAAAGCACAAATGTGAGTAAATCATTCACAGCTGTCATCTAGCATGCGAAGGTTATGGAGGTCTCTCTCTGGCTTTTCTTCGCAAACGAAGATTCAGGAAGGACTCATCCCACGCCTTCTGCAAGTGCGCTGATGACTAAAAAGGCCAATCCAAGATAAACAAGTCCGGTTGCAGAAAGCACAGCAGAAGGTCTCCTTGGGTGATGTTTTTGGGTTGTGATTCTTTCTGTGTTGTCGTTTCTCTTCAAGACTTGTTTGGCGTGAGTTCTCAAATAAGGCTGCAGCATTGTGGATAGTGCGTCTCCATGCCTCCCGATGTGAGGCCAGGGCGGACCATTGTTGGTGATCAATTTGGCCGAGCCGTGGGATGTTGTTTCAGGGAGTCCTTGTATCACTTTTTTGCAGCGCCCCTCTTACACTGACCCGTGGCGAGTTCACCATAGAGTACTGTTTTGGGAAGGCGATGGTCCTCCATCCTAGAAACGTGCCCTGCCCAGCGCAGCTGTGTTCTCAATATCATGGCCTCAATGCTGGTGATCCCTGCTTGCTCAAGGACAGCAACATTCGTCACATAGTCAGTCCAGTGTACATTTAGGATTGTGCGTAGACAGTGCTGATGAAAGCGCTCGAAGAGTCGTAGGTGGTAGCGATAGGTGACCCATGTTTCAGATCCATAAATGAGAATAGACAGTACAATGGCTCTATACACACTGATTGTTGTGCTTTGCCTCAGGTGTTTATTACTCCAGACTCTTTTGTGAAGTCTTCCAAATATGCTATATGCCTTTGCTAATTTGTGAGGTAAAATACTGTTAAGACAATTCGCTGCTGCTGCGAAATGCCATTACTGTGAGGCACTCTGGGTTTTTTTGCCTCATATAGATGGGGCCTAACCTTTCATCTTGACAATACCTTTGTACTGGATTTTGCTCTACTTACTGGAATAAAGTTTTACTATTTTAACTACCCCCTGTATCTGCTGGGGATTGGTTCTTGGGGGGGGGCATGGATACTGAAAAGCGTGGATAATAGCGAATGCCATTGGCAATAATGGGACTTCTGGTTTAAAATACCATAGAGTTGCCTTGGAGGACCTAGAAAATGGCAAGAGAGGACACATTTTCTAGGAAGACTCTGGTAGGTGTGCTGTTTTGTGTCCCATGAATAATTGAATTAGCGGATAATGGATCAGTCGATACGGGGTCCTACTGTACTGAAAGACTGTGTCCCTGAAGTGGGTCTAGCCTATATATCATGGGCCTCAAACTGCTACAACTATGTGGTGTAAAAGAGGCTTTTTGGGTGTGTAGTTCTTAGCACCTCCCAGCCTTAGCCAAGTGTGCTGCCCTCGGTATATTTTGAACTACATCTCCCACCACCCATCACCATTTGCCATGCTGGCTGAGCCAGCGGAGATTGTAGCCCCAAATGTCTGACAGCTTTAGCTCTATTCATCTTTTCTTCTGTTGTCTCCTCACAAAACTGGGAGGCAGGGATGTTGGCTCTGGAATTTAGGGATCTTTACATATATGTGATACATTGCTTTATAAAGCACCATGTACCATAATGGTGGTATATCAATAATTAAATAACAATGATGATTAATTATTGATAATGGCATGGTAAGCAGCCTAGAGGGTTTTATGAAATTCAAAATTTGCACCTGACTCATTGTATTGGTAGCATGCACTGGGAGTCATTCTGCCACTTGCGCAGAAGGCAAATGTCTCTCCCAGTGTGAGTATTGTATTCACATGGACATTAAAGGCATGCCACAGCCAGCACTTGCTGGCCATAAAGCTATACTGCAGCTAATGCACTGGGGTCTTCCTTTGAAAATTAGCTTTTCTTTCCTCCCTGCAGAAAAACCATACCATGTAAGTTCTGAGTAGAAGTCTATTATCTCCTGGCTCATCTTTATCATCCTGGGAGGGACTGGTGCATGCTGTATTATTCACTCATCCAGAAATAGATTTTGTTCTAAGAGTATTTTTCTTCTTCAAGAGAAGCAGATGGCTTCAGGTAACAGAAAGCTCCAGTTCCTTCATGACATGTTTCTTTCAGCTGATAGACCTCCACTCAGAGATGGAGAAAACTTGATTCATTAGCCTTCTTGAGCTTGGTGCCTTCCAAATGCATTGGACTACAATTCTCACACACAGAGTCTAGAAGGCATCAAACTGGAGCAGAACTGGGGGGTGGGGGTGGACACAAGTTTTATTTTTTTTAAAAAAAAAACCAGCAATCAGGTTTTTTTGTTGTTTTTTTAAAACCTTTTTTTAAACTAGGGTTGTTGGGTTTTTTTTGTTTTTTTGGGGGGGGGGCATTAAAACCAATATAGAACTAAATCAGAAAATTAGGTAACAAAATGCAGTTCAGATGTTATGGCCACTATTTTAAATAATCATTGTTCTTCTAAAAAGTGTTCTTTTAAAGCAGCGGTTCCCAAACTTACCATATATTCCGGCGTATAAGACGACTTTTGAGCACTCAAAAGTGCCCTCCAAAATTGACAGTCGTCCTATACGCCGGATACACTTTGCTTCGCCCACCTGCCTATCTCCTGCCTCTTCGCAAACGGAGCGAAGAGGCAGGAGATGGGGCAGGGGGGTGAAGCAAAGTGTATTGAAGATCATTCGCCCCCCTCCTCTGCCTTCTCCCCCTTTGGGGAGCAACGGAAGAAAGAGGAGGGGGGCGAACATTGCGGTTTGCCGCAGCCGCCGCTGGATCGCTTCTGCAGCGGCCGAGGCAAACCCGCGATTCGCCCCCTCTCCCCACTTTCCTGGAAGGTGGGGAGAAGGGGCGAACATGCCCGGTTTGGCCGCACAGCCTCCGTATCGCCCTCCTGCGTTCTCTCCTGGAAGGGAGCACAGGAGGGGCATGCAGAGGCTGCGCGGCCAAACCCGCGATTCGCCCCTTCTCCCCACCTTCCTGGAAGGTGGGGAGAAGGGGCGAACGTGCCCGGTTTGGCCGCACAGCCTCCGGATCGCCCTCCTGCGCTCTCTCCTGGAAGGGAGCGCAGGAGGGGCATGCAGAGGCTGCGCGGCCAAACCCGCGATTCGCCCCTTCTCCCCACCTTCCTGGAAGGTGGGGAGAAGGGGCGAACGTGCCCGGTTTGGCCGCACAGCCTCCGGATCGCCCTCCTGCGCTCTCTCCTGGAAGGGAGCGCAGGAGGGGCATGCAGAGGCTGTGCGGCCAAACCCGCGATTCGCCCCTTCTCCCCACCTTCCTGGAAGGTGCGGAGAAGGGGCGAATGTGCCCCTTTTGGGCGCACAGCCTCCGCATCCTCCTCCTGTGCTCCCTCCTGGAAGGGAGCGCAGGAGGGGCATGCGGGGGCTATGCTTGGAAGAGGGGGGTCGTCTTATAGGGCGAATATATCACAAACTCTGCATTTTTTTCTTAAAAATGGGGGGGTCGTCTTATACACCGGGTCGTCTTATACGCCGGAATATACGGTATTTGGCCTACTGCCCCCTATCCAGAAAAAATATTACTCAGCGCCCCCTGGAAATTAATTTTTAATTTTTTTTAATAGCAATTAAACAGAAGGATATATGTATTAATGTTTCTACCTTTTTTGTAAAATATAGTAAAGAAAGGTGTAAATTAGAAACATTGAAGTTTGAAATTATGAAACTATTTATTGAACTCAGAATAGAAAGGTAATACAAAAAAAGTTAAAACATTCGAAATCATCATAATGAGAAGGATGAACCTGGTACGCTGCTACCAATTTAGTAATCCTCGGCTCTATTTTCGTCAGCAGTAATCTTAAATCACCACGATTGACTATTTGCAATTGGTTTCTTTTTTTGTTAATAAATTGGTTACCGCACTGAATCCACGTTCCACTAAATATGATGTAGGAAATGCAATTAAGAACTTTTGAATTACAGCCCATATTTCAGGATAAGCCGTAGGGATCTCCTTTTGCAGCCAGAATTTGTTGGTAGCTGCTTTTGAATTTAAATTTCAATTCATCATTTGTAGTTACTTCCATCAGTTCTTCTTGTAACTGTGGAGATTCTTCTGTGTTTGCACTTGAAAAGGATCCAAAATCCAATCAGGTATGTTCATTTTCAAAATATCATCAAATCATTGATTAAAATCTGAATGGAGAGCATCCAAGTGCTCACAATAAGAAAGTTTGTCTTCATCTTTTTTCCCCTGCTCCTGATAAATTTGGGAACTGGCTGAATTTCCCTCGTCCAAAATTTCGTTTGTACAGAAGACGTTTTGCCACAAATGCAGAAATAACACATTTTGTTTTTATTAAATTCAGTTCATCACCTTGAAGCTGAAGATTGCTTTCATTAAATTTTTGAAACAAGTTGGTCAAGTAAGCGATGTTACTTTTGGATTAAATTAAATTGGATCATAAAGCATCATTTTTACCTTTCAAGAACTCCAGCACCGAGTTAAACAGCTTATAAAACCTATCTAAACAGGCACCCTTTGACAACCAACAAACATCTGTATGAAGCAGCAAACGATCAAATTCTTCATCGTTTTGAATACAAAGCTGTTTAAATAATCTGTCATTCAATGATTTGCTTCTGATTGTGTTGATAGCTTTAATTACATATTGTAATGAATTATGTAGGCATGCACTTAAATTTTTGGCAACTAGATGTTGGCGATGGATGATACAGTGTACTGTGAACGCATTTGGCACCTCCTTTTTTAAAATGCAAGAAAACCCCTGTAGTGCCCTACCATCGCTGAGCAACATCCGTGGCTGCTGATAAGATATTACTCAGAGGTATTTCTTTTTCTTTAAAAAAACTCATCCAATGCATAAAATATTGATTCTCCTTTAGTATCAGTTTGCAAATATTTAGCAAATAATAATTCTTGGCAAATTTGTTCTTCCTTTGTGAACCGCACGTATGCTAAAAGCAAAGCTTCATTTCCTAACAAAGTTGACTCATCAAGTTGAATAGAAAACCGAGATGTTTTTAAATAGCCACACAATGAATCTTCAACATCTTGAGCCATTTCATCAATTCTTCTTTGCACTGTATTATTGCTCAACGAAATTGTCTTGATAATATCAGATGCTGGCTTGTGTAGCACAGTACGTATTACTTCACTTATAGCTGCTATAATTACTTCTTCACCAATAGTATGAGGTTTTCCCGATTTGGCAATCATTAACGAAATATTGTAAGAAGCAAGCAAGCCATCGCCATCTTGTGTGGTTGCAGTTGAAAAGAGTTTTGCCAATGTCGATTGTTTGATAAATTTTTCTTTTAGCGTTCGAAAATAAGATAAATTCTTATCTTTTTTATCACCATGAATTTTAGTCAAATGTTCTTGTAATCTGGAAGGCTTCATAGCTTCGTTTGATAAAACTTTCTGGCAAATCAGGCACATTGGTAATGTATTGTTTACAGGCGACTCAATAAAGCCATATTTCAAATATTCGATATTATATTGTCTACATTTTTTCTTTGGTTGAGCCATTATTATCTGTAGAAAAAATAATTTTTTATGGAGGTATTTTTAATTAATTTTTTTGATATTTTTTGAAATATTTTTTTATAAAAAACAAACTAAAGTAAATACTAATGAAATAATTAAACATGATATTATTAATTGTAAAGCGCAAATAATTATTACAAAATAAATAAATAATACTCACCAATTATAGTCACACTATTTGTTAGTTAAATTTAACTTGTCCCAATATCTCAACAATCTAACTTAGGACTTTTTTGGATGGAGAAATACACTGCAAGAAGGGTCGTCCCTCTTGTGACACTGCTGCGTAGCGGGGGGGCGTTTCGTATGAAGCCATCCCCCTGCCAATTCTGTTCCAGTACAGATCACAGCTCTAGTGTCATATTTGGCCATTTCTTAATCACGGAAGTTGACTGTGATTAAGAAATGGTTAAATATGATGCTGGAGCTGTGATCTGTACCAGAACAGAATTGGCAGGGGGATGGTATCATACGAAACGCCCCCCCCCCGTGCAGCAGCTTTGCAGGAGGGACGACCCTTCTTGCAGTGTATTTCTCTGTCCGAAAAAAGTCCTCAGAGTTATATTATGGTGTAATTTTCCCATAATAATTATGGAAAATCTCCTGATTCATAGCATCCTCCAAAATCTGCTGGTAGTACTGCCAGTAGCCAGTACTGCCGCTGCCGTTCCAGGCTTTGGCCTTGCAATCGACCAATCGCATGAGTGGCAGTTGCCTGCAGCAATGCTTGTAGTGTTCACGCGTTTTGGAACGGCAATTCAGTGGCACCACATGAACAGTAGCAGTGCGCGATTGCACATACCTCAATGCAAGTGAGGGAGTATGCAGGAACCGAGCCAACATCCAGTACGTTGTTCAAAGAAAAATTAAGCTTTTATGAGCGGAATACATAAATCAATTTTTCTAAATCTTCTCTTTCTTTTATGCTTTCACCACCTCCTTACAGTTATTCATTGCCCCCAAATGCACCTGTGGCCATCACCACCCCCTGGATTGCTGCAGTGCCCACCAGGGGGCGGTAGTGCCCACTTTGGGAATCACTGTTTTAAAGCAAGTTTGTTTGGGTTCAACTTATGTTCCTTGAAGGATTTGTTTCTGAAGGGCATTTCTTGCACTATAAAATGAAGTGATTTAAAAGAAGCAGCTGACACTAGATACTGGTCTAACAACGAACATCTGCCAACAAGCTGTTAAAGTTAAAATGTTTAAATTCAGTCATTGTTGTTCCAGTAAGAGGTTTGGAAAATAGTTATAAAAAAGATATGAATAATCAATGAAATAAACAAGGAGTGCTTTTAAAAAAAAGATACAAATAATCAATGAAATAAACCAGGAGTGTTTTTTTTTTTAAAGTAATTTGGTTTAAACCATTGTTTAAATCAACCTGGCTTAAACCAGCCAACCTTGAACTAGAGGCTGGGTAGGGAGAAAATTCTGATTCTCTTTATCTTCTTCAGCATGAGCATAAGATGACAAGATTTACTGGAAAAGAAAGCAATGCTTGCTAAAGTGGAAGGCAGAAGGAAAAAAGGGAGACCACATTACAACTGGATTGACTCAACTGAGGAACCCACAGCTCAGAGTTTGTACAACCGTTGATAACTTGGAGGTCTGTCATTCATAGGTTCACCATAAGTTGGAGTCAACTTGACAAATAACCACAACAAATCTTCTTTTCATGAAATATCCCAAATATATAGCCTCAGTTTAGTAATGTTGGCTTCTACTGAGAGTCCAAGTTTACTTTGTTCTTGGAGTCATTATTTTGATGATACTAGTGGTAAAATATAGGCTATTTCATTAGTTTCCCTATAGAAGCCGTTGGATATTTTTGTCCAGTGTGAGGCGTCTGCATTAAGTTCAATGTTGTGGAAGCAGAGTTGCACAGAGATTGGTACTTAACGGCGACCGCATGAATTTCATAAGAGTTTCTTAGGCAAATAATACTCAGAGGTGGTATTGCCAGTTCCTTCCCCTGAAATATAGCCTACAGCACCTGGTATTTGTTGGTGGTCTCCAATTAGAGCTCCATTCGCTCCTGGGCTGCCTTGTTGTCAGAAGAGAAGGTAAGTGCAGTGGGGAGGGTGATTGTGGCAGAACTGGGATGGGACAGGGGCGAAAGTGGAGATCATGGGACAGGAACACTTTTTTCATTCCTGTCTGATACTTTCCCAAAACAACCTGTCTTCCCAGGCATACCCTTCCTTTCTTCCTGTACCAGGCTTTCCCACAGACCTGACCTGGACAATTTGGGATTGTTTTCTTTCCCAGACATCTGCTCATTAGCCCCAATGGTGAAAGATAAATAATTCCTTTTTACCCAGCATCACCATCTGTGTTGCAAATCCCATCATCCAGCATTACACAGCATATGCAAAAGCACAGCTAGCAAGCATGGCAGGACTTATGATCCTGACAGTAGCTCAATATGTGTAAAGTTAATGCAATATAGACCACAAGCTACTATTGTGGCCAGAATTCCACAGCTGGATGCAAGCAAAAATATAGATATTTTTCTGTTTGTTTTTTTATGACACAAAGAGAAAGTCCTTTCCCTTTCTGTAGCTCAATCTTCTGTTCTCCATCTCTTTAAACATGCTGAAAATCAATGAGAACTTTTACCTTTCACAAAGCTCCCCTGCAATTTTTATTTAGTGGCACGGCAGAGGTCAGTTTGTCTCATAGCCTGGGGATTACTGATACAGCTGTGCTTCTTATTGAATCTGAGTAATACCATCAAACATGAGTGCCACCATCAAAACTCTTCTTCCTGCAACTGCTTCAAAATTCCCTCTGATTTGTCTTCTTGCTCTGAGCGAATGTCAAGCAGAAAGCCCTATTTTTTGTGTTTTATTTTTTTCTTTTTTAAAAATAATGAGAGGAAAACCCAAGAAGAATAATAAAAAATACCTGATGAAAGTGAATGTTTTTAAAGAGATAGCCTAGACTAAAGCAAGGACTCTGTTCTCAGTTGGATACAAAGTGGGGAGAATTGTAGATTTACAGTGTGCTATATCCAACCAGCCAAGATGCCCCCCCATCCTCCTCCTCCTCCTCCTCCCCATCAGTTTCTATAGCGCCATCTACTGTATGTACATTGTGCTTTACTGTAAAGCAAGTGAAACAACAACATTGGGTCCTGCCAGAGGTGTACAGTCTAAAATAAGTGTGTATACATAACACACACAGAAGGAAGGAAGGAATAATAAATATAAAACTATAAAATGCAATTACAGAACGAATTATCCAGATAACTACAAAAAACAACAACCCCACAACAATAGTATAGAAAGACTGACAATCCTACATTCCATTTTGGGCAGCATCCATTTTATTTATTTATTTATTTGTTTGTTTTCTATCACACCTTTCGTCCAGTATGGGATCCATGTTTACAGTGGCCCTATTCAGCAAGGGAGCTCCAGTTTTCTTGTACCTCACCTTGGAAAAAAGGTGGGGGGATTAGTTTGGAAAACTGTTTTTTTTTTCCTTCAGACTGCCATTTCCAGAAAAGTTACCTTTTTTTTCAGACTGCAACCTTCAGGAGTCTTAAGAGTTGAGGTCCACAAAAGAGTAACTTTTCCAAACCAGTGCCAGTGGGGCAATGATAAATCTGCTCTGAGTTTTATTTTGAACTTTAAATGAGCTGTCCGTGGTTCTGAACTCTATCTTCAAAATGGATTCAGCATCTTAAATAGACTCTTTAAAGTTTGGACTAAAACCTGGATGGGATTTGCCGCCCTTGAGGCATGGGAGACCCCAGTTACCACTGTTTCAAGCACTAGACATGGAATAAATCAATAGACAATCAAATAAATAAATAAATAAATAAATAGCTTTTTTGAACTGCAGCCTCCAGGATTCTTGAGAGCTCGAGTCCAAAAAAGAGTAACCTTTCCAAGCTAGTGGCAGTGAGTGGCTTCCATATCACTGGAGCAATGATTCTGCCCTGGGTTTTATTTTGATCTTTACAGGAGCAATCTACGGTGCTGAATCCTACACCCAAGAATAGACTCAGCACTTTAGATTGGCTCTTTAAAGTCTGCACTATAACCTGGATTGGATTTGCCACCCCACTGATATGGGAGCCACTAGGTGCAATCGTTGCAAGCAGTGGAAAGATACACGTGGAATGAATAGACAATCAGGTAGACAGATAGATGGATGCAATAAATAGACAATCAGCTATCTAGCTCGATAATATAATGAATAAATAATCAGATATAATATGTAAATAGTAAAAAGATAGTTAAATAGATAGATACATATAATAAATATACAGATATATAGATGTATAGATCAGTTGATCAACAGATAAATAGAAACATGTAATAAATATATAGACAATCAGATAGGTGAACAGATTTATAGATCTATACATACATGTAATAAATAGACAATCAGACAGAGAGACAAATAGGTATAATAAGTAGACAGATTTATAAATATAGATAAATAGATAGATACATATAATAATTAGACAAGTAGATGGATAGATTTATAGATCAATTGATTGATAAATAAATAGATACATATAATAAATAGACAATCAAATAGACAGATTGCTTGAACATTTGTCTGATTTATAGATACAGTAGGTAGGTAGGTAGGTAGATCAATCGTTCGATCAATTGATTGATCAATGGGGCTGTGAAAGGTAACCAGTTTTTAATTTGAGCCCAAAGTTCTCAAGCAAGAATTTTCCGCCTTAGAATTAAATGTTTTTAAATTTTCTTTTCTTTATTTTTATAGGAGAAATCAGTGGCCTGTGTGTCACAAGGAGAGAGAAGTAGCATTGTGAAATGACTCAGATTATTCAGATCAGGCCACGTAGACATTTGGCTGCCTGAGACAAATGAAAAGATGGTACCTTCCTTCCTCCATTCTGTGTGAAATTACTTACCCAGTGGCTTCCGAAGATGGGAGAGTGCTAGCTATTTAAATAGGCATGGCAGAAACTGGGAGAGAAAAGCTTTCAGCGTAATGGATGATGTTTGTGGGAAGCTTGTGGGACTAAGCCCTTCTTTGGACTGAAGCCCTTGCCTCAGAAGTGGGACATTATTATACATGCATAGTACTTTTCCTGTCCTCTGCGAAATGTGACAGGTTAAGGGCTGGAGCTTGGGTGTCTGATGCAGGTGACCATGGGGGGCAGAGTGTACTTGGAGGCTTTTGTGCATAGGCACATCTCGTGCACCCCTTGTTCCTGTGACGCTCAGGCATACCAATCAAGTTTATGTCACTGTTCAGCCTGGCTGTCTTGTCATTTACGCTGCCAACAAATAACTACCTGTGGAGACCACAGTTCTACAGTTTCCACCTTTATGTCAACCTTCTCCCTTCTCCCTTCCTTGGATTGGGGTTTTACTTGCGATGGATAGTACTTGTATTGGTGTGTATTTAATTACAGGTTAGCATGTCAAATAAATACTAGTAACGGAAATAATTCATGAGGAGTCTGGATTTGATAAACAAAACATAAAGATTGATTTATTGGTTGAATAAAATAACAGAAATGCTTTGAACTTTATCTTCAACTTGGTTAACTTTAAACTGGTGCTAGTCCCATTCTGTTGTGATCATATAATTTCAGAACCTTCCAGACTCAATATCAACTTGTGAGGTTCTTTCTCTCTTCTCACTCTGCAATCTATATATATAATTCTCTAGGGTATGTTGCCGTTTCCAGTGTGCTGATTGGCTGCTTAGGGAACTGACCAGCCAATCACAGG
Organism: Gambelia wislizenii; assembly: GCA_030847615.1. Classification (NCBI taxonomy): domain Eukaryota; kingdom Metazoa; phylum Chordata; class Lepidosauria; order Squamata; family Crotaphytidae; genus Gambelia; species Gambelia wislizenii. The sequence continues at coordinate 491,527,830 of JAUMIR010000001.1, read as the reverse complement.
TCTGTTGGGCAGCCAATCAGCACACTGGGAGTGGGACCATGTAGATCTCAAACATGGCCGCTGGAGAGGGAGAGTGAGTACCATGAGGGTGGATGTGGTGTGTGTGTGTGTTCTGGAGTACAGGGGGTGGGGTGGGAGGGGCAGAAGGAGTGGTGGGGGCAGAATGTGCAGCGGGGGGAAGAACAAGTGGGGGAGGGGCAGAATGAGCAGTGGTGGGCAGCAGGGGGCAGAACGAGTGGTAGTGGGTGGCAAGGGGCAGAATGAGTGGTGGGGGGGGCGGCAGGGGGCAGAACGAGTGGTAGTGGGTGGCAAGGGGCAGAATGAGTGGTGGGGGGGCGGCAGGGGGCAGAACGAATGGCAGGTGGGCGAGTTAAACCCACCAGCCTACCTCAAAGGATTGTCATGAAGTCTCCTGGGCATTTTGGGGGGAGTTTTTTTAATGGCGTATGGTACGCCGGGTCCAGCTGGTAACATTGATATTTCTATACCGCTTATCAGTGCCAAAGCACTCCCTAAGTGGTTTACAATGTGTTTAGTGATTTGCCCAACAAGCTGGGTACTCATTTTACCAACGTGTAGAAGGATGAAAGGCTGAGTCAACCTTGGAGCCCTCTGGGATTGAACTCATAACATTGTGGCTGCAGTACAGGCATTTAACCACTGTGCCACCAGGGCTCCTCTTACTCTGTATTCCAGTCAGCCTCTACTCCTCTTAACACTTACTCTCCCTGCACATACATTCCCTCAGCTCCACTCACAGCCATATGCACATTCCAGCCTCTCCTCTTCACATCACATCTTCAACTCTCCCTTTCAACTCTCATCCCTTTCTCAAATATCATGCACCTCTCTTCACTCTAGGAGAGCCCTCCCATACCAGTTTCCTGACACAGGATTGGCTCCTTCATGCTCTCTCCCCATTCGCTCATCAACATGATGCTCGTCACATGCTCTCCTCAGTTCCCCTGGTGCAAGTAAGTTTTCCAAAGAATGATGCTGCCATGCTGCAGCAGCTGGTAACTTCCTTGCCCATGTCAATGAGGCAGTGAATCTACTCTGGGTTTAGTCTGAACTTTAAAGGAGCTATCTGAGGTGCTGAACCTTAACCCCCAAAATGATCCAGCAAAAGATAACTCTTTTAAAGTTCAGACTAAAACCCAGAGCAGATTTACTGCCCCACTGACCTGGAAAGCGCCAGCTGGTACTGCCCCCACGGGTCACTTGGTTTGTCACCTCCACTGGGCGAATGGTGTGCATGTGTGGACCTTCCTCTTCAGACATCACAATTATCCTGCACCACACTGGTGTGTGCAATTCAGATGCCCATCTGTCACAAGAAGGGAGGAGTGTTGTAAGAGGAAGCTTAGGGGGAGGGCTGTCTCTTAAGGCTGACCCAAGACATTTTGCTGCCTGAGGCAAGGGACGAGATGACACCTCCTCTCTTCCATTCTGTGTACAAAAACTGACTGGGCTGGTGGTTGAATTGCACTTCAGCAATGGGAATGGGCTGGGTGATTTGTCACACCTAAGGGCAGAAGGCTTGTTTAGGGGGTATAAGCACAGGCTGTGTAGCACACTTAACTCCATATAAAAATCGAGGGGCTGAATGGCCGGTGGTGGGTTAGCTGCAACCACTGCCCTACCTTCCTATCCCTGTGGGAAGTTGTGCCACCCCCAAAGCACCTAGCAGTGGGACATTGGCACACTGGTTGAGTACCTCCTTCATATTTGAATGATTCCAGTTTCCATCCCCTGCATCTTTAAGTAGGTCTGAGACAGAGTTTCCTGTCTGGTGCCCCAGAAGAGTGACTGCCAGTCAGAGGAGACAACAGTGAGCTAGACTGCTGACCTGAAGGGAATTCTGGGAGCTGCAGTCCAAACATGTAGCTTTCCCTGACTCCATTTTTCAAAGCCAGATTGGTAGAATCAACAGACAATCTCAGTAGTGGATGATCCACTCCAGGTTTTAGTCTGAACTTTAGAGGCACAATCCAAGGTGGTTGGACTTATTTTGGAGATAAGTTTCAGAACCCTGGACAGCATCTTCAGAGTTTAGGCTTAACCCGGCATAGATTCATTGCTACCCTGTCAGGATTGTCCCCTGACGTTGCCTGTTCCTACTATTTTCAGTGTTTTCTTGTAACCTTGCTTTCAATTGTGTTTTCATTTCTTTGTGCTTGTTAACGAGTGTTCTATGGCCACAATGGAAGGGGAGTGTAACAGTTGCTAATGGGAGTGGAGGGATAAGCCTGCAGCTGTGGAATCAACTTGGGAGATATGGGATGGACATTACATAGGAAGAGGAGGTCAGGGGATGTTGGTTAACCAATAATATTGAAGCCTGCCAGTGCAATGTGCTTTTAGTATACTGTCTACCTTCTAAGTTTGAGTTCTGAGCAATGACCTTGTATGATATGCTTTCTGGATTGCTGTGCCAATATAGATTTCTTTTTAAATCTGAAACTGCTGGTCACTGCATCTGGGAATGCAAGTAGATGGCACACAATGACATGGAACCCACCAGTTGTTTGTGACTACAACTCTCAGAAACTCCCAGCTAGTGTGACCCACAGCTACAACGCCCTACTGAGTTTCCTCTTAAACTGTGCTTCTGGTATACGGCCAGATCAGTTTTTTTCCAGCCCTTTTGTCTTCTGTTGTTATTGTTAGCCAGAATTCACTTCAGGGATTTAACATCTTTGTAAGTCGACCTGTGTCTGCAGGAAGTAGAACTGAGCAGTTACGCAATGTCCGTATTCAGCAAGGGGCTGCTATGACATTGCTACATAGGGGATCCGGCAAAGTGAACAATGTGCATTGAACCATTGCATGATGGGCCAGTGTACTACAGGTCTGATGTACGTTGGGACTGATGCACAACGGGACTTAGCCATACCAAGGAGATTATCAGATGGGGACCAAAAAAGCATCCCCGTCTTGCTATGTTCTTTCCCGCCACCCTCCCGTCCCTGTAATGGTGGGAAGAGAAAAAAAAATTCAGACCTACCTTTAGCACAATCTTCCCCTCCCCTCGGCAGCACAGGAGTGAATGGAGCTTTCACGGAGCTGCATTCATTCCTGGTTTGAAATCCCGGGCTATTCTCACGAGAGGATGAGCGCATGGGAAATTCAAAAATAAAAAGTAAAAGAAAGATCCAAAAGTGACAGCAAGCACAAAAACACACTTAAAAAAATACAAGTAACCTGGAGAGGGTACAAAAAAGTGTGTCACTTACCTCATTGTCCTGATTGCATCTGGAAGTGTTTGGCATGGACCTTCCACTGATGCTGGTATTTCGTGACAGAAACAGAATGGGCGATCTGTTCACAGCTTAGCCCATGAATAAAAAAAGAACAATGGCAGAACGGGAGGGGCATGGGAGCATGATGACTCGGGGATGATGTCGTCTGAAAAGAAAGCCCTTTCATGATCTCCCGGCATCATTATCACACCATATTTAGGGCATCTGATAATCTCCCAAGACACTGGCTAAGGAATGCTGATATACTTGAGACTCTCTTGCTCTTGTCCCATTATGCATCTTCGCAGTTCATGAATGGGGTTTCTTAGCACCTCTGCTATGTAGCTAAGTATATGTTAAGCTATGCAACATAGACCACGATAAAGAATTCTAGCCATTATTTTTATTGCTGCCCACTATTCTATATCGCAATCTACATTGTGTAACTTTACATGTAATTGGCTACATAGCAGAGGAACTGCAGAACCCTCCTAGTGAATTGAGAACATATATCTCAGGGCACCGGCAAGAGTGTCCTGATGTATACTGGGCCCTACTGATGCACATCAGCAATTCCAAGCCATTGTCTGGATGTGCATAGGTCCTTTGACCATCTCCCCTATGTAGTAACATCATGGCAGCCCCTTGCTGAATATGGACTTTGCAAAACTGCTCAGTTCTACATCCTGCAGATGTAAATCGACTTACAAAGATATAAGTCCCATATTGAGTTTTAGCCATCATCATCATCATTTTATTTATTTATTTCTTACCTGCGTCTCCCTATAAATCAAGGCAGGAAATGACAGATTAAAATACAAAAACAGATTGAACACCAGTTCAAAAACACATAACATCAGTTAAAAGAGCATATAAAACTAATACCTATTAAAAACAATCCATTCATACTTTTAAAACTTAACATCATGCGGATAGGCTTGCTTGAAGAGATTGGCCTTTACTACTGTTCAAACAGTGTATCCAGCTGATGAATCTCTTCCGGTAGGTCATTCCACAATCTGAGGGCAGCCAAAGAAAATGGCATCTGGGTAACATTTGTCGGCTTAGTGTTTATTGTACGAAGTACATGTCCCTCAGAGGACCTTTGTGTACAAGGCAGATTATACAGAAGAAGATCCCGTAGGTCAGTGGTTCTTAACCTGTGGTCCGTGGACCCCCAGGAGGCTGTGATGTCCTTACAGGGTGTCCGCGAAGGCTTGAAGTCTGCTCAGCGCATGTGACAGGAGCCAAGGCAAAGGCTGGCTAGCTTGACCTGTCTATTGCTGTTCAATCCGCTCCAGCCACTGATTTGCAGGAAGAAGCAGGAGAAAAGTCTTCCCCGCCCCCTCCAGTGTGTCTGAGGGAAGGTTTAATGAGTGGTGTAATTGTATTATTATCATTATTAGCAGGTATTACTGTTATTATTGTTAGGGCTTTAAATCTTGAGTTAAGTCTTGGGGGTCTGTAGCAAAAATGATATTCAAAGGGGGTCCTTGCTAAAGAAAAGGTACAGAGCCACTGCCATAGCTAACCTGGACCCAAAGCATGTAGGGCTTTAAAAGCTTTAAAGAATGCTTCAACACTTTATGTCCGGCACCTACGAGAGCTCCTTAAACCTGGAATGGATTCACATCCCCACTGACTTGGAAACTACCAGCCATTGTTCAAATCTGCTGGATGGGAAAATTCCACCCTGGACCTAATTTAATTTATCATTCATTATGTTAGCATGCGCTGAATCCACAGTGAGCCTTGCATATCACATGAGAATAATTAAGTATTTCTATAGGACTGTTGGTGCCAATATTTTATGCTTTTTCTAGGGAGGCTGGAGGGGACTGGGAGGGAGAGGGCAAAGAAAAGAGATCAAAACACTATTCTACATTTTCCAAAGAGGTGGAAAAGAATATAAATAATTACTCAAACTCTGGAGAGTACACCAAGAACTGCAGGTTTCATTAAAATGAAAGATCCTCCGCTTTCTCTCCCCTAAATCCCAAATGTTATGTTAATTCAAACCTAAAGCATAGATTTTAATTGCAGGCAAGTCAGGATGCGCTCCCCAAAGCAGCTTCTTAACTGCATGCCTGGGTACAGACTCCCCCCCTCCTCGCAATTACATGCTGTAGCTGTGCTGATTTAAGATGTTCCCTGTGTTTAAGAGACTAAAAAGGGGACAGTGTTCAGTTTGAGACAGGCCAGAGTTAAATGATATGCAGGCTTCCTCAAAGGTACTTAAGGCAGCTATGTGTCAGTCCTCACTCCTTTTACGTGATGGAGATTGGATGCATCATGTTGGCCAGTAACGATGAATATTGGGCTAGGACAGAGTGGGCAACTACAGCAGATCTAGGGACCACTTGAATGCCCTGAGTCTGTCCAGAGGCCACGTGGAGTTCTGAAAAAACTGGAAGTCCACTTTAGGTTCTCAAATATACAGGTCAACTCCCATAGCCATGGATTTAGTTTTCACGGTTTCACTCAGAATCATAGAACTGGAAGAGACCACAAGGGCCATCTAGTCCAACACCGTGCCATACAGGAACACACAATCAAAGCATTCCCGACAGATGGCCATCCAGCCTCTGCTTAAAAACCTCCGAAAGAAAGAGACTCTGTCACACTGTGAGGCAGTGCATGCCACTGCCAAACAGCTCTCACTGTCAGGAAGTTCTTCCTAATGTTTAGGTGGAATCTCTTTTCCTGTCGTTCGAACCCATTGCTCCATGTCCTAGTCTCTGGAGCTGCAGAAAACAAGCTTGCTCCATCCTCAGTATGACATCCTTTCAAATATTGAAATATGGCTTCCATGTCACCTCTCAGACTTTTGTTATCCAGGCTAAACATGACCAGCTCCCTAAGCTGCTCCTCATACAGGGGATGGTTTCCAGACCTCTCACCATTTTGGTCGCCCACCTCTGGACATGCTCCAGCTTGCCAACATCCTTCTCGAATTGTGTTGCCCAGAACTGGACACAGTATTCCAGGTGAGGTCTGACCAAAGCAGAATAAAGTATCACTATTACTTCGTTTGATCTAGACACTGTACTCCTATTGATGCAGCTTAGAATCACATTGGCTTTTCTGGCTGTCGCATCACACTTATCCACATCTGAAAATATATGTTCTCTCTAGGCATTTCCAGGTCCTCCAGTGTGATCCTATGCTCAACCTCTGGTGTTCATCTCATTGAAAATAATAGGGTTCCCTGTAATCCATGGTTTCAGGTATCCACGGGTGTGTGTGTGTGTGTCTTGTAATGTCTCCCTCGTGGATTACAGGGTCGACCTATAAGTATATTTAGATGTTAAACAGTACAGAGAGGCCTTGGAATTCAGGTTGCCAGATTTCAGTGCTTGGCCATGAGTCTCCAGTTTTTATGAGGGTGCTAATTCTCCAGTGTTTGTGGGCTCATCTCTAGGCAAGAAGAAAAGACTGTGTGCAGACCTCCAGCTCAGCTAGTAGAGCAGCAGCTTGCTACAAATTTGCAAGGTTCAATTGAGTTGCGGCTGCAACTTACAAAGATTTTCTGGGAGTGGGGGGTTGGTGTGCCTGGGCTCACCCTCTGCTCTGCCCTGCATCCACTTTTTGGCTAGAAGCAAGTAGGCTAAATTAAATGTTCCTTATCTTACCTCCCTAAATCAGTAAGGAGGAATAAAATCCTTTTATTTCACCTTGATCTGGGAACAGCCTCTTGAGGTAAGATTTTGTCTTAATTTCCAAAAAGGAAAAAATGTTCTCTCTCTCTCTTGCTGTGTGTGTGGGTTTGGTTTGTGTGTGTGTGTGTGTGTGTGTGTATACTTAAGCACAATGCTTAATGACATCAGTAGGGGTTATCCGTATGTTTCAGAGTTTGGCCCAATAACGTCAGGGCCTGGGATGATCCTAAACTGACAACGCTTGAGTCGCCTTGAGTCCCGTTGCCGGGAGAAAGGTGGGATATAAGTGAATAAAACAGCAACAACAACCATACTTGCAACATATTAAAACAGTAAATTTCACAGCTGGAGACTTTGAGGAGCAGCAGTTCACCCCCTTTTTTGGCCAGAAAAATGTTTGGGGATTCTGGCAGGTGTAGAGGACCACAAAAACCTCCAGGGAGGACAGCATGGGGCATCTCTCAGATGGAGAGAGTTTAGGGCCAGGGATACTGCTATGACTTATCACAGTGAGGCCATCACACAATATAGCAATCTGTTGGATTTTTTTAACCATTGAAACCAGTAACATCAAGTCACTCTTCTGTCATTACAGTGACTAGCAGAAAGAAATCCCTCCTAAAAAGCAACAATCCAAACTCTGCATAGTCCAACATGGCTATTGTGTTGTTAGTATCTGTGTCATTGGTGGTCCAGCCATCCCGCGTTTCACTGCTTCCAAACAGACGCAGCCCTGTCCTTAGACAAAGCAAAGTAGCTGCTCTCAGTGGTAACATCTGGGCAGTACTATTGGTCAGTGAATGATGTTACTTAATTTGTTGGGAGGTGGGAGTGGGTTGTAATCTATGGCCAGAATCATGTTGGTGACTTACACATATGAAATTCCCCTAGGACAAGGGTGGAATATTTTTGTTCCATGTGGAACATATATGTTGAGTTCATGTTTTGGAAGCTGGGCTGAGCATGCTGTTCCCTTGCATATTAGGCACTGTGCATTGTGCATTATACATTGTGTTGCATGTGCAGATGTGTAATCCATATTGTGATTTGGTTGCACATTCTGTTGCGCAGTATCTACATTCACAAACAAGCTGGCATTGCACAATTGTTGCATATGATATATAGGATATCCGATCTCAGCCTATATTATTATTTTTTACTGCCAGGGGGTGTTTCTGTGGGGGATTGGGGTGCACAGTTGCCATTTGCCAACACCTTTTTTCTGCTGACCTTGCCCCAAAGTGTTATTTATTTATTTAAGCACTTATAGCTTGCTCTTTAGCACAGAATCTCAGGGAGACATACAATATACAAGGTTTTAAAACGTTTCCAGTTTTAAAATGTAAATAATTTGAAGAAGATAAGAATGTTTTAAACCTAGTTAAAGCCACTTTAAAAGCAATGGAATCCTGTTGGGGTGTTGTGTGCTCATAAGTGAACTTGCATCTACAGGAAATATAATTGCAAGGCCACACAATGTCCATATTCAGTAGAGGGCTGCTGTTACGCAACTATGTCACAGAGCCAGCAAAGGGACTGATGTGCAACAGGACCAAATGCACTTTGGGCCCACGATGCACATCAGACACAGCATGCAAAGGACCAAGACGTGGAGAGGGGAGCTGTCCCATTAGCAGCACAAAGGCATTCAAGACTTCCAGCCCTTGCTTCTTGTCCAGTGTCCTATTATGCATCTCCGCAATTCTGCAGCCAGGTTTCGTAATACCTCTGCCGCTTGGTTAAGTCCATACAAACTTACATTGAGTGAAAACATCCTACTGTAGAAATGACCATTTTTAAAGTACATGTGTTCTTGTTGTGTGCCTTCAAATTGTTTCCAACTTCAAGTCAAGCCTTCAAGTTGTTTCCAAGTTTTCACATTGCAACAACCACTCAGAAAGGAATTGTTTTTGGCAGGATGTTGGGTTGTGGTGGTGAAGCTATGGCCTAGTCCACAGTACACTAATAATCCAGTTTGAAACTAGATTATTTGCCATGGCACCTTCCTATGGAATCCTGGGATGTGTAGTTTTCCAAGGTCTTTAACCTTCTCTGCCAAAGAGTGCTGGTACCTCACCAAACTTCAGATCCCAGGATTCCATAGGAAGGAGCCATGGCAATTAATCCAGTTTGAAACTGAATTATTTGTATACTGTGGATGCACCCTATGTGTTGGGATTTCTTTCATTACCCTTAAGACATTTACTACCGTAACCTGGATGGGGAAGATCATTTAGTAATTTCATCTCACACATACACACACACACTGATGCTTCCACAGCATGTTTGGGACATTATTTGGAGCACTTTCATCTTAACAGGTGTGGCAACTGTTGTTCTCCATCACAGCCTTCTTGTTATGGAAATTTATTCCAGAATATAAAAATATTACATATCAGAGCTTTCTTCACAACACTGGCTCCTTGCTTATTTTGGTGCCAGCGTTATCACCACCTTGGGCAAGGGAGGCTGCCCTGAGGCATTTGATTTTTTAACCTTGCCAACTGGGAAGAAAAGCATCGCATCTGAAGAGGGGAAAGTTTTGGGGAGGGGTGTTGTGTGTTTTTAAAAATATAGTTCTGGTGGCTTGCTCTGCTTTTTCTGAGGCATCAGGGTAGATTTCATGCTTTTCCTTGCCCCGATGATGTGCAGCCGTGAATTTCAAAAGCTGGTGAGACACAAAAACAAATATGGAAGTGGTTTTTTTTAAAAAAAATCTATATTATAGACTCAATACACGGAGCAATGGATGCAAGCTCCAGGAACAGAGATTCCATCTCAACATTAGGAGGAACTATTTTACAGTAAGAGCTGTTCGGCAGTGGAACACACTCCCTCGGAGCGTGGAGGGGTCTCCTTCCTTGGAGGTCTTAAACAGAGGCTGGATGTCCATCTGTCGGGGATGCTTTGATCGTGATTTCCTGCATGGCAGGGGGTTGGACTGGATGGCCCTCGTGGTCTCTTCCAACTCTGCAGTTCTATGATTCTATGATTCTATAATACTATGTTCTGCTTTTGGTGGGTGGAATCTCTGGATCTGACTGCCTAAGCTAAAAGTGCCAGCTGCTTGTGAGCAAAGCAAAATTCTTGGAGGGAAGGCCTATTGGTCAGTTTGGATGGGGGTTAAAATCCTACACAAGCTTTATGTGTAGGATTGCTGTGTGGGGTAGCCTGGAGACAGGGGACGCAGATGAGTGGCTGGAAGCACACAGGCAGGGTGGCATATGGGAGGATGCAGAATTGGCAACTGCTTGAGGAATAGGATGCTGAGGGACAGGCAGGTACAGGAGAAGGCGGCATGGCTGAAAGGGTGGTGGTAATGGAGGCAAGGAAAGGGATGCAGGGGTACAAGAGAGTAAAGGGCTGGGTGGCTTAGAATCTGATGCCTGACTGAGTTGCTTTAGTTTTCATATTTGAATAGAAGAAGAATGAGAATAAGTTGTGCCGTTGCAATGTTATGAATTGGGAACTCAAACTGGGTTGTAGGAAGGTCCAAGAAACACTGATGTGTGCTGTGTGTGTGTGTGTGTGAATGAAATGCATTTGATTTGGACCAACCAGCTCAAATCTTTGTTGCCAGTTTGTAGTATTGCTGAATTTTCTTGATAGTAAGTGCCAAACTTAGCCTCCTGTTTATTTTTTGTTTACACACACACACTATATATATCAGGTTGCCTCCCCATATCCGTGGAACCAATATCTATGGTTTCAGCTATCCAGGGCTGAACAAATAGGGACATGCATCATAGATTCACGTTGGAATATACCTAGAGAGGTGCCCTGTCTAGGAATTGCTAGGTCCTCCAATGCAACTCTATGGTTTGTGTGTGTTCACGCCTTTTAGTTGCCTGTCAACTTATGGTGACCCCATGAGTTTCATAGGGTTTTCTTAGGCAAGGAATACTCAGAGGGGTTTTTGCCAGTTCCTTCCTCTGAAATATAGTCTGCAGCACCTGGTGTTCATTGGCAGACTCCCATCCAAGTATTAACCAAAGCTGACCCTGCTTACCTTCCAAGATCAGATGGGATCTGGTGCCTTTAGGTATTGGAAGTCATTTATTTAATAGGGTTTCCTATTATCTGCAGTTTTATTTATAAATTGTAAGTCCGGGGATGTATCCCCTGTGGATACAGGGGGCAACCTGTATATAAAATATTTATATCCCACCCTATATCCAAGGACTGCAGAATGGCATATATTTAGATTATGGTATATTAAGAGTTTAAAATAAAACAGTAAGAATCCTCCTAAAAACCTTTGGGAAACTGCTAAAAAAACCTGCTATGGATTTACAAATAAAACAGATATATCCTCATATTGTTAACAAGCTCACTAACCACCTTCTTTGATAGGTAGGGCAGGGCTCAGAGGTTTGGAGAAGTGACTTCTTTTGGACTGCAACTCCCAGACTCCCCCAGCCAGCACAGACACTGAGAAACTAGGAGCTGCAGTCCAAAAATAACTTTCCCAAGCACTAACAGGGATGGAATGACTATGCCTTTATTCCCGAGGGAGTCCATTGGGTGCTTCAGTGTTCAGTTTCAGCCTTCCCTGAGCCAGATGAGTTGTTCTGCAGTGTTAGCAACAGCGGCATGGTCCAGAAAGTCAGGCAATAGCATCTGTGTAGTGATGGGAGAAGAAATGAGGTGGATTAATAGTGAGGCAAGATGCAGCAAAAGCAGTCAGAGGATACAATGCAATGTCTGACTAAATAATATCAGGAATATTCCAGGGAAAACCTATCAATAAAATTGTATCCTTTAGTTTATGCTACCACTATAGAAGGAATCAGGAAGAAATAAAAAGGTTCTACATAGGCATCCAGGAAGAAATTGTTCATGCATTGAAACAGGATGTGTTGGCAATCACAGGTGATTGGAATGCAAAAGTAGGGCATAGAGCAGAAACAAATATTGTTGGAAAATTTGACTTGGTGTCAAGAAATAAAGCAGGAGGGCAACTGATTGAATTTTGTGAGGCCAACAGTTTGTTGCTCACAAACAAATTATTCAGGCAGCCAAAGAGAAGACTGTACACTGTACATCACCACATGACCAATATAGAAAACAAATAGACTATGGAGATTTTCAGACTACACTGTTATAGTGTTACTATTCCACTTTATCTGCTCTGGCTTCCTCCTGTGGAATTCTGAGGTTTGTAGTTTAGTGAGGCCTAAGAGCTCTCTGGCTGAGAGTTGTAAATGCCCCTCCCTAAACTCCAAATCCCAGGGTTCAACAGGAGGCAGCCATAGCAAATATAGTGGAATAGTAACACTATAACAGTGTGGTGTGAAAATCTCCTAAGTGACTGGAAGCAGAGGATGTAGAAGCTCCATTCTCTTTACTAAAGCAATACAAACCAACACAAACCAGTGAGTAGATTAAGGCACAAAACATTAACTGCTAATATAAAAAATTAAACTAAGTTAAAGAAGTACATTAACTCCACTATTGTGCCAAAATACAACTTGAACATCATCCCTGTAGAATTTAAAGACTATGTGAAGAAAAAAATTGCACTACTAAGCCCAATTGAGCAGGAACCAAAAGAAATCTGGACCAAAACCAAGGACATTGTCAGGGAAGAATGCAAAAATATGCTAACAGTATCCAAAATGAAAGAAAAGTCTCATTGGATGACAGATGAAACTCTTCAAATGGTTAAGGACAGATGGTAAGTGAAAGTAATGGAAAAATGTGAGAATCTTGAACACAAGGGTTCAGTGACTTGTGTGTAGGGACAAAGAGAACTATTACAACCATCAAGGCAAAGAAACAGAAGACATTTAAAAAGATAGAACAAGAGATCTCTTCCACAGGATCAATTAAAGAGAAATTCAGACCAAGAATAGAGATGTTATATGGTCAAGGGGGAAGGTATTATGTGATCAGGACAAAATAAAAAGTTGACGGAAACAATACACTGAGAAACTACATAAAAGAGATGAAATGAAAGCAGATTCTTTCAAGGAAGAACCATTTTGAATATGAACTCACAATTTAAAAAAGTGAATGGAAAAGGCTGTCAAAGCACTTGAGAGAAATAAATAGCCAGGAGCAAAATGCATACCAGTATAGCCTTTCAAGCTGTAGAGACAAAATCTATTCAAATGCTAACAAAAATCTGCCAACAAATATGAAAAACAAACCAATGGCCCACAGACTGAAAAAAACAACAACCCTCAATATCCATTCCAGTCCCCAAGAATGGGGATATCAGGGACTAGAGTAACCACTGGACTATTGTACTGATCACTTGTGCAAGCAAAATGATAGTCAAGATTTTACATCAGACTTTTACCGTATATGGAGCAAGAAATGCCAGATGTCCAAGTTGGTTTCAGAAAAGGAAGAGACCCTAGGGATCATGTTGGATACATATGTTGGATACAAATGTTGGGTAGTGGAATGCTCCAAAGAATTTCAAAAGAAACCAACCCATGCTTTAGACATTACAACAGAGCCTTTGACTGTGTAGGTCATGAGAAATTATGGCTTATTCTAAAAGAAATTGGAATGCCACAACTTCTGATTTTCCCGATATGTAACCTATACTCTGGACAAGAGGCTACACTCAAGAAACAGTATAGAGAAACTGAATGGTTTCCCATTGGCAAGGGTGTCATCCTATCCACTTAATTTCTATGCAGAACATATACAGAAAGCAAGATTAGACACAGAGGAAGCAAGCGTGAAAATTGGGGGAAGGAACATCAACAACTAAAGATATGCAGATTACATCATATAATTTGGAGAAAATAGCGGAGGCTTGGAATGACTATTGAAGAAAGTCAAAGAAGAAAGTACAAAGGCAGGGTTACAGTAAAATATAAAGAAAACAAAAATAATGACCACGGATTATTTACATAACTTTAAAGTAGACGATGAAGGCATTGAAATAGTTGAAAGATTTTCCAAACCTTGGCTCAGTCATTAATTGGAATGGAGACTACAGCCAAGAAATCAGAAGACTATGATTTGGAAGGGCAACTGTGAAGGAACTAAATAACACTTTTAAGTATAAATTTATATAATTAAACTCCAAAGTCAGAGTCATCCAAGGCCATAGTGTTTCCAGATTCTTTGTACAGTTGTGAAGGTAGACAGTGGTGATATCTGGACAGTGAAGAAAACTGTCAGGAGGAGAATCAACTCATTTGAAATATGGTGTTTGGGGGAGAGTTCTATGGATACCATGGGCAGCTGAGAAGATGAATGAATGGATCCTAGAGCAAATCAAGCCTGAACTCTCACTAGAAGTGAAGATGACTAAACCGAGGCTGTTGTACTTTGGACATATGATAAGACGACATGATTCATTGGAGAAGGCAATCGTGTTTGGTAAAGTAGGGAGCCCTGGTGGCACAGTGGTTAAATGCCAGTACTGCGAGCCACAAGGTTAAGAGTTCAATCCCAGAGGGCTCCAAGGTTGACTCAGCCTTCCATCTTTCTGTAGGTCAGTAAAATGAGTACCCAGCTTGTTGGGGGCAATTAGCTAAAAAAGATTGTAAACCGCTTAGGGAGTGCTTTGGCACTGATAAGTGGTATAGAAATATCAGTGCTATTGTTATTGCAAAAGTAGGAGGCAGAAGGAAAAGGGGAAGAGCATGGTACAGATGGATTGATTCCATCAAGGAAGGTGTGGCAGTCCAGAGTGTGCATGAGCTAAGCAGGGCAGTTGATGACTGGGGTTTTGGAGACCTCTCATTCATAGGGTCAAAGTCAACTTTATGGCAAATAACAACAAAGTGGCAGGAGATCCATTCTCAACTCTGTCTGCTGGCATGGGTTCCTCCTCCCGGTTGGGACTCTGTCCTGGGATGCTTCATGATGACAAGTGTGTACTTTGCTTTTGGGATGAAAAAAATTGGTTTGGGCTTTGCTACTGTCCTTTTTTTTTTTTTTTAGGTCTAGGGGTGCAGCCACACTATACAGATAATCCAGTTTCAAACAGGATTATTTGCTATGGCTCCTTCCTATGGAATTCTGGGATTTGTAGTTTGGAAGGTACCAGCACTCTTTGGCAGAGAAGGCTAAAGACCTTTTAAAACTACAAATCCTAGGATTCAGTAGGAAGGAGTCATGGCAAATAATCCAGTTTCAAACTGGATTATTTGTGTACTGTGGATTAGGTCCTGAAGTTGATGGAGGAAGGGGTCCAGAGTTGAAGGCTGAAGCCATTAGGTACCTTGATTCCTCATCTTCCTTCTATGGGATGTAGTCTGGAGAAGAGTGGGTTTCAAGCAGTGCTGCAGTAGTCAATTTTGATGATTTCTTTTAAAAAATTGAACCCTCACCAGAACAGTTTCTGTAGCAACACCTACAACATGGTGCTCATGATGACATTTGAAGCCCTTGAATGGCTTGGGACCTTGATACTTTTTAGAGTTATAGTGCAAAAGTGCTATTTCACTGATTCACTGTAGCATTATATTTCTTTTTTTTTGGGGGGGGGAGGAGTGAAGATGAGGGAACCTATTGTTTCAATAGGTCTCAGAATTAATATATCTGCCTGCCCCCCCCCCCCATGAAATTTTCCTTCACTGCCCAAATTTCTAGCATTGAAGAAGTGTAAAACTTCAGTTGAGCATTTAGAAGTAGAGTTTAGGCATCCAGAAAAAGGGGCAGGCAAAGTGACCAAGGGAATGAGAACATAACAAATGTAAAAGTTCTAGGTGTGAGCAAATTCTAGTGTCTCAGGCTGTATCTGCACTGCAGAAATAATCTAGTTTGACACCGCTTTAACTGCCATGGGTTCATGCTATGGAATTCAGGGATCTGTAGTTTTGTGAGCTATTTAGCCTTCTCTGTCAGAGAGCTCTGGTGCCACAACAAACTACAAATCCCAGGATTCCATAGCATTGAGCCATGGCAGTTAAAGTGGTGTCAGACTGGATTATTTTTGCAGTTCAGATGCAGACTTAAGTCTATGGAATGCAGAACTTTGGGGACTAATGGAACCTTTTATTACAATGAATTCTTATTTGGGAGGAGGAATGCCCTCATTTTGTGTGTCCCCCCCCGAGCTACAACCCTGGGTATCACCAATGCCTAATTAGGGTTTGGTTTTTATTTAATGATCTACATGACTGCTCCTGCATTTTACTGTTGTGGAACTGGATTGTCTTCTGCTGAATCACACCTGCATGAACCAGCACTGCATATCCTCAGAAAAAGAAAGAAAAAATGTCTGTGGTGTTCCAGCCTTCTTTCTTGCCACTGTTCCAGCAAAGAACAGGGATGGGGGATAAAAATCCATTAACCTCCTCCTCCAAAAAGGCTGCCCATTGATTTTCTGAAGGCCATTTAGTGTGACAAAGTGCTAAAACGCCTATAAACAGAAAGCTAGGAAGGGGTGTACCAAGGAGTTTGGATTTCAAAGCTACGCTCTCATGGTCACCACCAAATCTTGGAAGAGTTGGGCAATTTTTGAAAAGCTTAGTGTCAACTTCAGTTTTTGGAGGGCAGGAAGAAGAGACAGGGGGCATTGGCACCATGGCAGAAATGGAGCCCCTTTTCTAACTTGGGGGAGTCTTCTGCTTGCCACTGTCATCATAAGGCAAACAGAGAATGCTCCTCCGCCTAGAATTGTACAATATATGGTGACAGCTGCCTGAATTCTATATGCCCAGAAATGGAAGGGCTTTATGATACCAACACAGGAAGACTGGCTAATGAAGCTCTATGACGACCTTACGGAAATGGATAAGTTGATGACACTGATTAAAGAAGGATCTGTTTTAAATTTTAAGAAAGACTGGAGGGTTGTAACAACATATATGGCACAATTGTGGGGGAATTTAGCTGATGTAGGCTTTAAGAACAAGGAGAATGTCAGTAATCAGTAGAATAAGATATTGTGTCAGGAAAAGTTAGAATGATTACGAATACCAAGTGTAACCAACAGCTGAGAGGTAGGAAGTTTAGTTGTTATTTGTAGTTTTAGATTAGAAAAATAGTTAGAATGCATTGATTGTATTGTGTGTGATTTGTTAGGTTAATAATGTTTGTTATATTTTGTACTACCTGTTGTATTTACACTGTTGATCGGAATGCCCATTGGCACTGTTTTGATTTGTGTCCAAGAAGCTGGGCTTGTCTATACGAAGCAATAAAATGTGGATTGGTGCACAGTAATGCCAATTTGCAGCAGCTTCTATTTGTCTTAAAAAAATTTTTAAGATCACAGGCATGCGAAGCTATCCGCTTTTGCTGTCCCAATGGGCATGTGAGTGAATCAAGATGGCGCATGCAAGTGAATTACTTGCATTGTTATTTACCTTGAGTTGCTGCTGCCAAACAGTTAAAAAAACAACAACAATTAAATCCAAGGTGCAATCTTCCGCTTTAACAAAGAAGCAAACAAAAAAAAAAGAAGCCATTTTCTCACCGTAGTACATGATTGCTGTGGCAAAAATCCAACATGGCAGTTTCGGGTGCTTACCTTGTTAGCAAGCTCTGCCCCCTGTGCATGTCTGACCAATCAGCTTTCCACTTCTGCTCTTATCAGGAATACACATCAAAGCAAATCGGTTGTCCCAATGAGTGGGAATGCACATTCCATGTGGAGCTTTTAAAAAACTTCAAGAAAAGCTGCGAAGGCTTTTCTGACAGAATATTTGGTGTTTTTGCCCCCCCCCCTCCTTTTAAATATGGAAGATTGATGCAGGATCCTGTTTAGACAAATCATATTCTCCTAAAATTCTATGACGAGTATTTTTGCTGTATAGACAACCCCGTTGTTTTAATGGTCTGCTGATTGCAATAAAGTGTGTGTGTAAATAGGGGTTTGTTTGTTTTTTGGTAGATGTGATTAATGTGTGTGTTATAAAAAAATAAAAAAAGAGAATGCTCCTCCACTTCCTCATCCGTACCACTGCCTGCATGCTCAGGGGGTATATTTGTACTACTTTGGGCTCCTCCAGACATGGCAAGAGTATTAGGAGGTTCAAGCATTTGTTGCTGAAGCTATTGGGTTTTTGTAAAATGCTCAAATGATGTCTCTATTGTCCCACACTAGGTATGGAAAATCAACTCATTTGAAATGTGGTTCTGGATGAGAGTTCTACAGATAACATGGGCTCCTGAAAAGACAAATAAATGGGCTCAAGAACAAATCAAGCCTGAACTCCTAGAAACCATGATGACTAAACCAAGAGCAAGGCCACATGCAGAAATATTGCAGGTTGACACTGCTTTAACTGCTATGGCCCAATGCTATGGAATCCTAGGATTTGTAGTTTTGTGACATATTTAGCCTTCTCTGTCAGAGAGCTCTGGTGCCACAACAAACTACAAATCCCAGGATTCCATACAACGGAGCCATGATCATTAAAGTGGTGTCAAACTGCATTATTTCTTCAGTGTGTCAGCAGCATGAGTCTGTTTACTTTGGATATATCCTGAGAAGACATGATCCATTAGAAAAGACAATAATGCTTGGTATGGTAGAAGGGCTTTCTCACCCGGCCTCCCCAACAGGGTGGTTATGGGGATAAAGTGTGGAAGAAGAGAGCCATGTATCCCACCTTGAGCTTACCTTGAGGAAAGGCAGGATATAAAGATAGCTAATGAATTAATTAAAGGAATAATAGGCCACTTACTGTTGATGCTCCTATGTTTGTGGGATGTTTGTTCCAAACTTTAAGGGACTGATCCAAGGTACTGAATCTGTTGGGGGCTAGAGTTCAGCACTATGGTTAGCATCTTTAGAGTTTCAGACTAAAACCCGGATCAGAACCAACATGGAAGCCCCAGTCTCCACTACTGTAGTCCATTTGTCATTTGGGTTGCTGTTTTCTGCCCATAAATACATGCATATGAGCACCATGTATTTTATACAACCGACTCATTTTGTGTGCCACAGCTGGCATGTGAGGCTTTTGGAGAAGCTGATAACAGAGACAAATGCAAAATTCTACATTTAGGCCACAAAAACCAAATGCACAAGTACAGGATAGGGGATACTTGGCTGAGCCATAGAACACGTGAAGAGGATCTTCAGATTATTGTGGTCATAAATTGAACTTGACCTAGCAGTGTGATGCTGCAGCAAAGAAGGCAAGTAATAGCCTGCATTCCAAGACTGTATCTGCACTGCAGAGATAATCCAGTTTGACACCACTTCAACCGCCATGGCTCAATGCTATGGAAGTCTGAGATTTGTGGCTTTGTGAGATATTTAGCCTTCTCTGTCAAAGAACTCTGGTGCCACAACAAACTACAAATCCCAGGATTCCAAAGCATTGAGCCATTGCAGTTAAAGTGATGTCAAACTGGATAATTTTTGTAGTGTAGATGCAGTCCAAGAACCAGCATGGTTTGAGTATTGGAATTCAACTCTGGAGACCAGGGTTCAAACCCCCGCTTGGACATGAAAACCCACTGGGTGACTTTGGGCAAGTCATACTCTCTCAGCCTCAGAGGAAGGCAATGGCAAACTTCCTCTGAACAAATAGAAAACCTTGTGATAGGTTCCCCTTATGGTTGCTATACGTTGGAAAAGACTTGAAGACACACAACAAAACAAGATGCAGCCCAAGTCAAGGGAAGTAATTGTTCCAGTATATTCTCCATTGGTCAGGTCTCATGTGGAGTACTGCGTTCAGTTCTGAGTCCCTCATTTTAAGAAGGATATAGGCAAGTTGGAGCAGGTTCAGAGAAGGGCAACAAGGATAATAAAAGTTATGGAGAACAAAACCTATGAAGAAAGATTAAGGGAGTTGGGCATTTCAGCCTGGTGAAGAGAAGA
Source organism: Gambelia wislizenii (assembly GCA_030847615.1). Classification (NCBI taxonomy): domain Eukaryota; kingdom Metazoa; phylum Chordata; class Lepidosauria; order Squamata; family Crotaphytidae; genus Gambelia; species Gambelia wislizenii. Next base: position 491,508,175 of record JAUMIR010000001.1, on the reverse strand, counting down.
CTTGTTGGGTGACATGACTGCACTCTTTAAATATTTCAAGGGCTGTGTCACAGAGAGGAGGGTGCAGGTTTGTTCTCTGTTGCCCCAGAGGGCAGGACCAGATCTGTTTTAAGTTACAGGAGGATTTCCATTGAACACTAGAAAAGATTTGATGGGAAGAGCAATTGGTAATGGAACCAAATCCCTAGAAAGGTGGTGGTATCTCTTTCTCTGGACATCCCCAAAAAGAGGTTGGACAGCTAGCTGCTGGGGATGCTCTAGCTGGAATCCTGCTCTGAGCAGGTGGTTGGACTTGATGGCCCATTGGGCTGTTTCCGACTCTATCGTTTTATGATTCTATAACCATTTATAGGATGCTATTCTTTTTCCTGTCAGATATGCAAAACAGAGATCTGAGCCCCCTTTGTTTACAGTTCAGTTCATGATGCGCTGTCACTGAGTAAATGCATATGATGTGCAGTAGCTGGGGAAAAAAGCTAATGGCTGGGGAGAGACAGTGAAGTCTGGGGAGGGCCAATGTAGTGTGTGTGAGTTCAAGTGTGTTACAAATACTTAGGAATGCCTCTTTTCTCATGTGTGGTATATGTGTCTTTGACCCTGGGTGCAAACAGTATCTGTGGATGCTAGTTGCTCACTGCAAAAGTGGCGATAATTGCTGCTGGGCACTGCTTTCACCTCCCGCTGCATGTACTGGCTTCCATCAGCAGTCTAGTCACAACCACACAGGTCTAACTTCGTTCCGCAGGCAGCTCTCTGACTGCAGCCTGTCCGCTGTCTTTGCTAGAGGCGATGCGTGCGCTCAGAAAGTCAGGAGCTTACGTGCCGAAGAAGAAGCAAAAGCTGCCAGCTAGTGGCACCCGGTTCTTGCCTTTGATAGGTGATTGAATGGCAGATTATCAAGCCAGGCAGCTCTCAGCTTCTGCACAGTCTCAGCCTGGATGAGAGGGCTTTGTTCTCTTCCACTATGCCAATTGCAAAATGGTTTATGTGAGCCTCTCCCAAGGTCTTGTGGCACATGTTTATCTGGAAGTGAGAGTGAACAGTGGTCAGTATTATACATCAGCTACTTAGTTAAGTATACTTCACTGAATAACTTCTCCTGGCCAGACTACCCCCTGAGCATGATGGAAATGCCATTCATTTGTTTTTCTGTGGTTTTTTTCCAGGCTGTGAGGCCATGTTCTGGAAGAGTTTATTTCTGACATTTCGCCTGCAACTGTGGCTGGCATCTTCAGAAGATGCCAGTCACAGATGCAGGCAAAACGCCAGAAATAAACTCTTCCAGAACACGTCCTCACAGCCCAGGAAAAAAAACCCACGGAAACCTATGAATGGCGGCCGTGAAAGCCTTGGACTTCATTTGTTTGTGCTCCAATCGCCAGCAGCATGGACTTCCTTCTTTCCATGTAGCTGATGTCTGGTGAAATATTGGGGGGAGTTATGATCATAGCAATAGTGTTACAATCATGACTAAGTAGTGATTGTGAATACAAAACAGTTACCTAGATTTGCTCATACATAAGCTATATGTCAGAGGAAGGAATTGGCAAAAGCACCTCTGAGCATTCCTTTCCAAAGAAAACCCTATGAAATTCATGGGGTTGCTGTATGTTGACAGGAAACTTGAAGGCACATACACACACGCACAACTGTTTCATATTCATGATTGCTACTTAGGAGATTTTCACACTACACTGTTATAGTGTTACTATTCCACTTTAACTGCTCGGGCTTCCTCCTGTGGACTTCTGGGGTTTGTAGTTTAGTGAGGCCTAAGAGCTCTCCGGCTGAGAGTTGTAAATGCCCCTCCCTAAACTGCAGGAGGCAGCCGTAGCAAATAAAGTGGAATAGTAACACTATAACAGTGTAGTGTGAAAATCTCCTTAGACACTATCACCATGATAGGAGGTCCATTCTGCTGATGATCAGAGCACAGGTGACTGTTGTTTCCATTGGTTTGGGGTGGGGGTCAGGTTAGGAGAGGTTTCTTAGTTAAGTATACAGGTTGCTTCTGGGTGCATGGGAGACACATTCCCAGACTTAACAGAGATATGCAAAATCATATATAATAGCAAACCACAATAGAATGCCATAGAACCAGGGAGCCCGGTGGTGCAGTGGTTAAATGCCAGTACTGTGAACCACAAGGTTGTAAGTCCTATCCCAGAGGGCTCCGAGGTTGACTCAGCCTTCCATCCTTCTGTAGGTTGGTAAAATTAGGACCAGCATAATAAAGAGCTAGGGCGATGTGCTGTGAAAAACTGTTAACAGAGTTTCCAAAAAGAAGCAGCCGTCATTATTAGTATAATGCATTTCTGCAGCATCACTCCTGCAGTGTTGTTATACGCCAACAGCATCATCTACTGGCATCTGCATTGCATAATTGTTTGTCTTGTCTAATTTGCTTTGAATTGTATGTATTGAACTGCTTTGAATCCAATTTGCTTTGAATTGTATGTATTGAACTGTATTCAATTGAATTGTGTTGCACTGTATTGTATATTGTGATATATATATTGTGATGTTGTACCCCACCCCTATCCTGAGGGGAGAGGGGGGTAATACATAACTAAGTATATTATTATTATTATTATCTCTCTGGAGGACCTAGAAAATGCCTAGAGAGGACGCCTGTTTGACATTGGAATACACTGCCTCGTAGTATGGTGGAGTCTCCTTCTTTGAAGGTTTTTAAAGAAAGGCTGGATGGCCATCTGTTGGGAATGCTTTTATTGTGTATTCCTGCAAGGCAGTGGGTTGGACTGGATGGCCCTCATGGTCTCTTCCAGCTCTATGATTCTATGACTCGAAAGCCTTTTTTTCAACCTTCAGCACATTCTACTTCCTGTTGTAAAAGAGGTGAAAGTACAGCTCAGAAATGTTGCTTTTGAGGACTATAAATCCCAGAATCCCTCAGCCAGCATGGCCAGGATCCATATTGGTTGGGAGATTCTTGGAGTAGTCGGGAACGTATGGGTAGTTCCAACCAGAGTCAACCCATTAAACTAACTGTTGAGTAGTCATTCAAAATTTATATAAGCCCAGTTGATTCAATAGGTCTACTCTAGCTGGGACTACCAATAAATCCACCACTCAAAAGTAACTTTTCCAAACTGCGCTTAAAAGTTTTGAACATGAAGTATTCTGTGAGGGCAGACTACGGGGAAAGGCAAGGCTGTAACCAACTTTCCACATTAGGTGTTTTTCACATGAGACCATCAGTAAATAAATAAAAATTCACTGAAGGTGCACTGAAGATAAGAAAGTCTCAGATTTTGTTCCTGTTCTTTTCAACTTTATTCTGAGATCCATGCATGTTTTGTTTATTCCAGAATGTTTTTTTTGTCAGCTCCCAGTATGATCAGAGACTTTTTATACCAGCTCCCCAGGTTAGTTTATTTTAGCCTAGTATAAAATCAGAAAGAATTGGAACAAAATTTGGGATGTTTCCATCAGTCTGGATGGGCTGTGAATTCCACACAAGCAAATCTCAGAGTTGAGTTGAGTGGGGAATGTGGGATGGGGTAGAGACCTATAAACACTGCCTCCCTCTCCCCATTGTGAGTGAGAACCGCCAAATACTGCTCTGCCTATAACCTCTACCTGAGTCCAAGTGCTCTAAATATATTTTAATGAATTGTTAGCATCAGAAAGGACACCCAGAATAAAAATAGCTATTTTAAAGTTCAAAAGCTTTCACTGAGTGGTTTATAATGAGTACCTTCCTTACAACAATGCAACTTACCTAAATATATAAGAAAGTACTTGTTCTTTAACTCCTTTAAGCTCGATGGAAGAGGAAGAAAATGCTATTATTTAATAGAATCATAGAATCTTAGATGTTAGGCGCTGCAGAGCTGCTTCTGTGTGGGCAACAAGGGCAGCATCATCGGCGAAGAGCAGCTCACAGACTAGATAGTTTAGAGTCTTAGTGTGAGCCCTCAGACGGCTTAAGTTAAACAAGCTACCATCAGTACGGTAGCGTATATAGATGCCGTCGTCTTCTTCAAGCTCTGCCATAGCCCTTTGGAGCATCGTGCTAAAGAAGATTGTAAATAAAGTTGGTGCAAGAACACAACCTTGCTTCACTCCATTAGTTATTAGAAAGGGCTCTGAAAGAGCATCGCCATATCTGACTTGACCACGCTGGCCCTCATGTAGCAAGATAATCATTTTAAGGAATTTGGGGGGACATCCTAGTCTTTCCAGGATCTGCCACAGACCTTTTCTACTTACAGTGTCAAAGGCTTTGGTGAGGTCGACAAATGTTACATAGAGACCCTTGTTCTGCTCCCTACATTTTTCTTGCAGTTGCCTAAGGGCAAATACCATGTCTGTAGTGCTCCTATTGGCTCTGAAGCCACATTGGCTTTCAGGGAGAAGTTCTTCTGCAATAGCAGGAACTAACCTGTTCAGGAGTATCCTTGAGTCAACCTGAAGAAAACAGAAGTTCTTTACCAGCCTGCACCACAGGACGAACACCACAATCCCCACATTGCCGTCGGCAAATCAGTGCTCAAGTCCGTTCAGCAGTTCACCTACCTGGGAAGCATCATCTCCTCAGATGCCAAGATTGACAAAGAGATCGATCACAGATTAGCAAAGGCATATAGTGCATTTGGAAGACTTCACAAAAGAGTCTGGAGCAATAAACACCTGAGGCAAAGCACAAAAATCAGTGTGTATAGAGCCATCGTACTGTCTATCCTCCTTTATGGATCTGAAACATGGGTCACCTATCGCCACCACCTACGACTCCTCGAGCGCTTTCATCAGCGCTGTCTACGCACAATCCTAAATATACACTGGACTGACTATGTGACGAATGTTGCTGTCCTTGAGCAAGCAGGGATCACCAGCATTGAGGCCATGATATTGAGAACACAGCTGCGCTGGGCAGGGCACGTTTCTAGGATGGAGGACCATCGCCTCCCAAAAATACTACTCTACGGTGAACTCACCACGGGTCAGCGTAAGAGGGGCACTCCAAAAAAGCGATACAAAGACTCCCTGAAACAACATCTCAGGCTTGGCCAAATTGATCACCAACAGTGGTCCGCCCTGGCCTCACATCGGGAGGCATGGAGACGCACTATCCACAATGCTGCAGCCTTATTTGAGAACTCACGACGAACAAGTCTTGAAGAGAAACGACAACGCAGAAAGAATCACAACCCAAAAAACATCACCCAAGGAGACCTTCTGCTGTGCTTTTTGCAACTGGACTTGTTTATCTCGGATTGGCCTTTTTAGTCATCAGCGCGCTTGCAGAAAGCGCGGGATGAGTCCTTCCTGAATCTTCGTTTGCGAAGAAAGCCAGAGAGAGAGAATCTTAGAGTTGGAAGAGACCACGAGGACCATCTAGTTCAACCTCCTGCCATGCAGGAATACACAATCAAAGCATCCCCCACAGATGGCCATCCAGCCTCTATTTAAAGACCTCCAAATAAGGAGACTCCACCACACTCCAAGGCAGCACATTCTACTGTCAAACAGCTCTTACCATCAGGAAATTCTTCCTAATGTTTAGGCTGGAATCTCTTTTCCTGTAATTTTCAGTCCATTGCTCTGTGTTCCAGTCTCTGGAGCAGCAGAAAACAAGCTTGCTCCATCCTCAGTATGGCATCCTTTCAAATATTTAAACATGGCTATCACGTCACCTCTTAACCTTCTCTTCTCCAGGCTAAGTAGTGATTTCCATCACTGTTTTTTTAAAAAAACTGAAATACATTTGCTCCTGATCTTTGGAAGAAGAAAGATTGCTCTCCTAAGCGTTAATCACTTCAGAGGAGGTCAGAGCCAGAATGTTCAGACAGGGAAATGCATTACACTGAGACACAGTGTTTTTAAACACAGGCTGTTCTCTTAAAAAGATGGACTCCTCTGATTTAATTGAATCGAGCTTTGTGGACAGAATAGCTCTGATTTATGTTTGCGAAGTCCAAGTAACCTCAGTTCAATATTACACTGTGTCCCAAAAAATAGAAATTGACTTCATTTTAGGCATGATTACACTCTCGCCAAGGTGAAGAGCTGATCTTTAAAGAGAGCATGAACGATTACTCACAGATGCTCATCAAATGTGCAGAGAAGAAATGGCACAGGAGTAGCAGAGGTGGCATGGCCAAGCGGGAATGGCCGGTGGAAACTGTTTTGCAGATAAAGTTCAGCAATTTGGATAGCTCTTGTAAAGCTGGGATTAAAACCCCTGAGTGGATTCACTGCCCCAATGACATAGGGCTTGTCTACACAAAGGAAAAAATCCAAATTGCTCCACAGTAATGGCAAGTCACAGCGACTGCAACCTGTCTTAATGGTTTTACAGTCCCCATAAACTTCACATGCCTGTAGCTGACACAGCAGCTGTAATTGGATTATTCATTTTTTTTAAAAAGGACCTCCTTCTAAAGTGTGCACAAGCAATATTTCACCTTTCCGGGGGGGGGGGAAAGAGAGGGAGAAAGATAGCACAAACCTCCATTTTATTGCCTTAGCAATCACTTGCTAAGGCGAAAATCCAACATGGTGGCAGCGGGTGCCTGTCCTATAACCGAGCCCCACCCCCGCGCTCATCCAGCCAATCAAGTTTGCACTTTGTCCTGCATGGGGAAGCAATTCATATTGAATCCGTGAAGTTGAAGGTTTTCACGGCCAGCATCCATAGATTTTCCTTGAGTTTTTTCTGGGCTGTGAGGCCATGTTCTGGAATAGTTTCTTTCTGATGTTTCGCCTGCATCTGTGGCTGGCATCCTCAGAGAATGGTTGGGTAGGTGTGTGTGTGGAGTTCATATGCTATGAACCCCTGTTGGGGAGTATATGTATATTTGTGTAATTGAATGGTTAGTTTCTGGGTATAGAAATTAGCCAAACAGACACTAATCAGCCTTGCATTTCTATACCCAGAAACTAACCATTCAGTTACACAAATTTACATATACTTCTCAACAGGGGTTCACAGCATATAAACTCCACACACACTCCTATCCAACCATTTTCTGAAGATGCCAGCCACAGATGCAGGTGAAACATGAGAAAGAAACTATTCCAGAACATGGCCTCACAGCCCAACGCCCCCACCAAGGAAAATCATATTGAATTGCTTATGTTAACGAGTGAAAATGAACATATCTCTGGAGCTTTTTTAAAAAGTCAAGAAAAGCCACAAAGTCTTTTCTCGTGTAGTTTTTCCGCTTTTTGGCTCCCCTCCTTCACAATACAATGAGACAATGCAGGAGCCCATTAAGACAGCTCGTTTTCTGAGCAAATTCTGTGAGGGGTATTTTCACCATATAGATAACCCCATAGGTGCCACCAGCTGCCACTGTGGTGGGTATGGAAAGAGCAGATGGTGCAAGTCCACATTAGAAGGGCTTGGAAAAGTTACTTTGGAGTCCACAGCTCATAGAACCTGCCTTTCCCAAGCTCTGGTCTTTTACAGACTCTGATCTGTGCATATGCTTGATCATTGACTCAACTGGGGAGTGAAACACAGGATTCCACACTCTGGCGGAGATCCTACATCTGGATTTCTCAGCATGCATTTCTGTCTGTGAAGTTATACATTAAGTTAGTTATGTGGTTGTTGTTGTTATTATTATTTTATTTATATCCCGCCTTCCTTCCTATGGCAGGACCCAAGGTGGCTGACAACATTTAAAAACAACAATAGATAAAAATAATAGTACGATAAATAAGAAGTCCTTGTGGTGAAAGGCAACATTGTGCCATTAAATGCACAACTGGATGTACACTACATGCACAACTCTGCTTGTGCAACCTTGAGCTAAGGACAGATGTTCCACATAAGACAAAGAGGTTCAAATGCTTCCATGGGGTAACTCGTAATAGAGTGCTCTCAGCTTTGAGTCCGGCCACTGACCTTTCCCCTGTGCAGTGCTCTAGGACAAGGTGGGTAACTGCATGGAGGGGTAGGGGCTAATTCCCCTCAGCCCCCCCCCCCAATTTGCACTTCTGCACAGCAAGCACAAATATGCATGTTTTCCTCTGCAGTTCCTCTCAAAATGGTGGCAGTAAGTGACACTTCCTGTCACCATTTTAAGAGGGACTGCAGAGATAAATGGAAATATTTGGAGGTATTTGTCCACTCAGTATAGGCTCACTGAGAGGCTCCTGGCACAGCCTGGGGATGTACTAACCCAGGAGTATCCAAACAGCAGATCTGCACAGCAGAAAGGGCACAAAAACAAAGGCTTCAGCTAGCAGCCGTTTCATAGCTCTGACCCACTTTCACACACACACGAAAAAGACTTACAGGCAGCGAGGTTCATCCAAAGATATCTGGAGGCCTTTATCTTTAGTTTCAGTATAAACAAACACAGTATATACACAGAAAACCTCATTAACAAACTCAACAGCAATTTCTCCAATATCCACCAACACTCCTCTTTCTCCACAACACCAAACCACACACAATGCATCTTGTTCTTCAACTATATAGGACTGTTTGCTAGTCAGCCTTCTGCCTAGCCACAGCTGTGATCAAACACACTTCAGCTGTGCTAGTCTGCGGTCTGTTGCACCAACATTTTTCCTTTTGCACTTAAAGCAATATTACCTTGACAGTAGTACAGTGTTTGTGGGTGCTGGGTTGTATTTTTATGTTCCTTTACCTGTTTGTGGACCTTTCTACATGGTTTGGGGCATAAATTGCTTGAAACTCATGCCAATTTAAAAAGTAACTGTGACAATTATTACTTCTGCTGTTTAGGATTGCCGGTTCAGGATCAAGCAAGGCCCTGAGATTTCTGGGACAATTTCAGAGACCTAGGCATGCCTCCTGGTGATGTCATGGGGCTGAGCCTGGCGTTGTCATACAGGAGAAGGAAGTAGCTTAGCTAACTAAGTAAATCTATCAGCTCTCTAAAGTTTTTGCAAGTTGCAACAACTTGACTGAAGTAAGTTAAGCTTTGCAAACCGCACAGCCTGGATGGCCAGATAGAAGAGCACAACAAACAAGCACAAAGGAAAGATGAACACAGGACTTGTGTCTGGTAGGCAGCTCTCAGCTGAAGACTTGCATACTGTCTTTGCCTTTTGCCTGGAGCTGACTCCAGGGAAATTGGATGATTTGCTCCCCTGCTTCCTGCCTGGAGCAGACCCAGGAAATCTGGAGACTGAAGTCAGGATTTTATAATCTGGCTACCCTACTGCCTAGGCTTGGCAGTTAAGGATCACCCTGAGGTTGATGAGCCAAAACCTGAGACCTATCAACAGCCCCTGGAGAGGGCATTAAGCATTTTGCATTAAGTAACAACCACAGTGGATCACAACTTGTCATTCAGATCACACAAAATATATGCTCCTGTTTGGAAATTCAGACAGAAGTCTTAGCTACAGTTTGTGATGTACTCAGATCAGAGTGAAACGAGGAGATTATTCCCTCTCACCTGCTTAGGGAGACAGAATAAGGAACATTTCATTGAGCCTACTGGCTTCTAGCCAGAAGGTGGATGCAGAGGAGAGGGCAGGCTAAGCTCTGGCACCGTGATGGCTGGGACGGAAGGAGTGAACTAACTAAGCAAATATATAGACCTCCTGGAGAGTCTTCACATATTGTAGCAATAAATCATTTAGCTTTGCAAATTGTAGTAAGCTGCTCCTGTACTAGCTGAGTGGCAGATTTGCGCACAGCCCTCTCCTCTTTCCTGGAGCTGAGCCCAACAAGAACAGGAGAATTTGAACACTCATCTCCTGCCTGGACATCATTAATGAAAACTGGAGATTCGGGGCTTGTCTATACTGGTTGCTTAAAACTGGGGCCCGTCCGGAGCATTATACTCCAGACTGGCCCTGGATCAACCACAATGATGATGACACACATCAGGCTGAATACAGTGTGATGACTATTGTTATCCAAATAGGCCAACCCTGCACCAACCCCGCTGGCCCATCTCCTTGTTTTTGGAGCTGCCACCACCACCTTCCCAGCCAAACAGGTTCCTGCAAGAGCCTGTCAGGGATCATCACCTCTGCTGAGGTCAGAACGAGGTGCCCAGACATGTGATCAATAAGGAGGGGGCGCTCTACCCCCTCCTCATTGATCGTATGGGGCCCCTGTTCTAACTTCAGCAGAAGCGACAGAACACCAGGCAGGTCTTCCATGGAGCTCTTTGGCCAGTGAGAAAGTGGCAACAATGGCTCTGATGGGGACCTACCCACTGCTCAGTGCATGGTAAGGGAGATGGTGCCACGTTTGCATGCGTACAACTGAATTGGGCCAAATCAGACCTGATGCAGCTGTCCAGAAAGCAAAATACCCCGAGGTCACTCTAGAGTTTCTGGGATATAAGTGTGCCCATATGTTTTCCCCTGACTTTGCTTAGTTCAGAACAAAGTCAGGTTAAGGGCAAAAAAGTGTGGATCCTCCCCAGAAGTAGCCATACATCATCTGGACTGCCAGGACCAGACTCGGGGTGAGTCTACATTATTTTTGCCATTGTGGACAAGCCCTCAGGGCCAGACCCTGAGATTTGGCAACCCTGATACTGCTGTTGTGGTATGCTCCAGTTTGTTATTGAAGGAAGGGTGTTTATTCCTGGAGAATGTGCAGCTTGCTTAGAACCTTGTTTACAAAAGGTCTGTTCCAATAATTACTCAATGTGTAGGACTTGCAAGCTGTCCAAAGAAGAGCACCCAAGGAACAAGTGCACTAGAAAAAGAATTACAAGTAGTCTGAAGGACGTCAGAGACAAGGATGAGAGGGTCTCTGTTCTGGTGTGCTTCCACCGTTTCTCATTTTCATTCTGCCTGAAATATTGTCAGCCGAATCTCAATATAATTGGAGCCTGTGACCATGCATTGTTGCCTGAAGCCATGACAGAAGGTTAAGAGTTTGGAAAAGTGCTTTGAAGGAGGGCTATAGTTCCCTTGGGAATTTGGGATAGGAGTTTTAGTTGCAGGGAGGAAGAAGGGGAATTTTTGGGGGGAGAGGTAACTTGGATAGAACATGCATTTGTTGTTGGAGAGTGTAGTTGGGCTCATATCCCACTGGTGGGTTGACCATGGGCAACTAGCTACAGTGGCCTGAATCCTATTCTTTGGTGGGGGTGCCTTATAGGAATATGCAATCCTTTGTAGGGTGTCATTTGGCTCTTGGGAATGGTCAGGTGCCCCATGGACCGTTCCATTTTTACACCCCAAAACCCTGAATTTTTGGACCCCAACTCTTTCATTCATGTAGGCAAAGATTAGGTCATTCTAAGCTTTTATGGGGGGGGATGCACCCTTAAACAACCTTATTTTCTATTTAAATAGCAGCCCAATATGATGAAACATCACTTCTCTCCACCAAAATGGTGCTGCCTCTGATTGCTAAAATCTCTCTTTTGGCAATCTTTTTTTTTTTTTTTTAATCTCCTGGAATTTTCTCATGAGCACCAGTCCCCATAGGACCTACAACCCAAGGCTCCAGAATTGGATGGAACCACAACAGTTCCTCTACACCTTTCCTCAGCACCATGGATCATACCAGCTGATGAGCTGCCATAACCGTGGAACCAAAAACTAATGAAAGACAATGTGGGGTAGTGGTCACTGTTCTGGGATATGGGGGAGCCCGATTCTTGTTCTGTATTGCTTTCATTGAGTTTTTTGTAGGGAATTTTCTGCATTCTGGAATGTAGCCTTGTTAGCAGCTATGATTCATTGTATGCACAAGCCTTGCATTCATAGTAATATCTGAAGACTGTGTGTTTGTCAAAGCAGACAGACACTGGGAGTCCATTGCAGATAGACCCCTGTATCCATGGGGAATACGTTTCTGGACTTGCCGTGGACACTGGAAACCACAGATAATAGTGCACCCTATTAAAATGAATGAGTTCAGACCCAAGCATATCATAGAGTGGTGCTGGAGAACCTAGAGGATGTCCAGAGAACACCTCTCTAGGCATTTTTAGGTCATCCAGTTCAACTCTTTGGTCAGCTGGTGGAAGTATTTGAGGACTTAAAGATGCCTAGAGAGACCACAATTTTTCAGACGTGGGTAAGTGAATCTGTGGATATAGCTCCCATGGATATGGAGGGCTATCTGTATTTGTATCTTTGCTAATGGTATTTGTATCTCTAATAACAGTTTATACACATCATTTATAGTGTTTTATAGTATATTATATCTTTATCCCACAAGCAATTCCTCTTCTTTCTGGGTTCTTTTGGCACTTTTGTGGCAATTTTGTGATAACTGGAGTAATTTTTTTTCCACACCTGCCTTTTATTGTTTTGGTCTGGTTGTCACTGAGCCACAGAACTTAATGGATGGCCTTTGAACTAGTCACACTTTCTCAGCCTGGCCTCCTTTATAGAGTTGTTGTGAGGAGACAATGGGGTAGAGGAGACCCATGACAATAGGACTCCTGTATCCACTGGTTCATTATCCACTGATTCAATTATCCACAGGGCACAAAACAGAACACCTACCATAGAGTCTACCTAGAAAATGTGTCCTCTCTAGCCATTTTCTAGGTCCTCCAAGGCAATTCTATGGTATTTTAAACCAGAAGTCCCATTATTTTCAATGGCGTTCACTTTTACCCATGGTTTTCAGTATCCACGCCCCCTCCCCCAGAACCAGTCCCCAGTAGATATGGGGGTCCTACTGTATAACTTTTTGAGCTTTTCCGACAAAAAAGAAAGACAGAAATATAATAACTAGATGAACAAACAAGCTGATTGTGTTATAGGGCCTGATCTTGCAGAATTTACTCAATTTTCCCCTTCCCCCTCCCATGTCAGTTTTTGTGAGAACAGAGAAGCCCTCAAGATTAAAAAAGTTGGCCACCCAGCAAACACGCAAGTACTTCTGACATTGCTTTATGAAGCAGGTATTTCTTACATGCCTTTTGTTTTCAAGGAGAAGGGCATCTCAATGGATCCTCTTGTTTAAAGAGAGATTATAGGTTTCTTCATTTTCTAACATAGTAATTTAGCTGTTCACAGACAACAGCACGTAGTGTGAATAAACTACCTCTGAGAGGAAAAGCAGTCGGTGGCATCAATAGAGAAGAAATTTGTATTATTAATTTCAAGTGTGCAATATTGCATTGCTGGACATAATAAAAGATTTAGAGGCCTTGAGTTTCTATTATTTTCCTGAGAGGGGACAGGAATAATTTAGCTGTAATTGGATGTCAAAGAATTATTAATGAACAAATCCAGGCTGGCTGACAAAGCTCCTTATGTCTTCTAATTTTGTACTTATGAAATGTCTTCTCTTTATCTTGGGACATCTATGAAGAAGGCTCTTACACAGAAACAGAGCAAAAGCAACAGTGTGAAATCTCTCTCTCTCTCTCTCTCTCTCTCTCTCTCTCCCTCATAATAGTCAATACAATGCCCTTGGCTTGGGCCACTTTCAACTCCAGCAGATGACCTCAAACACGGAAAACCTTTGACTGCTGAGACAACATATCTTCCAACTATCCCAGTTTTGGAGGGATAGCCTTGATCAGTCCTCTGTTGTCCAACTTTTTCAGCTGTTTTTAAAATGTCCCGGTTTCTCTCTCCTCCTCCTAATTACCTCATAGAATCCTACAGTTCAAAGAGACCACAAGGGCCATCTAGTCCAACCCCCTGCACAATCAAAGCATCCCTGACAGATGGCCATCCAGCCTCTGTTCAAAAACCTCAAGAGAAGCAGACATCACCACACTCCGAGGTAATGCATTCCATTGCTGAACAGCTCTTACTGTCAGGAGGTTTTCCCTAATTTTTAGGCAGAATCTCTTTTCCTGTAGTCTGAATCCATTGGCCTATGTCCTAGTCTCTGGAGTATGACATCCTTCAAACATGGCTCTAAATGATCTATGCCCCAGGCTAAACATACCCAGTTCCCTAAGCTGCTCCTCATAGGGCATGGCTTCCAGACTTCCCACCATTTTGTTCGTCCTTCTCTGAACACTTTCCAGCTTGTCAATACCCTTCTTGAATTGTGATGCCCAGAAGTGGACACAATATTCCAGGTGAGGTCTGACCAAAGCAGAGTAGCACTATTACTTCCCTTGATCTAGACACTATACTCTTATTGTTGCAGCCTAGAATTGCATTTGCTTTTTAAGCTGTTGCATCACACTGCTGACTCCTAGATCCCTTTCACATGTACTGCCATCAAGCCAGGTGTCACCCATCCTCAATAGATTTTTCCTCAACTTACTTCAGTAGCTGCAGACTTGAGTTCTAAAAACAAAAGTAGTGTGCAATCCATTAACTTGACAGTAGAGGTGGGGGGAGGTGATGCAGTGGCAGAATCATGCCCTTCCCTGCAGACTGAGGCAAAAGCAAACTGCTGTAGCCTCTCCTAGCTTGTCTCTTCTTCCTTGACTGCTGATACACTGCAGGAATAATGCAGTTTGACATCACTTTAACTATCAGGGCTCCATCCTATGGAATCATGGGATATGTAGTTTGTTGCGGCATCAGGGCTCTCTGACAGAGAAGGCTAAATATCTCACAAGCCTTCAAGTCACCTGTCGACTTATGGTGACCCCATTGTCCTGTTCTGCTCCTGGCAGTAGTTCAGACTCCTTCTGAGAGAGCTCAAAGTTTCAGGGAGAGGCAGGGAGTCAGATAAGCTCATAAAAAGGAAGGGCAGAGGCAATCCAGTCCAGTCCAAAGTTGTAGACAGGTGGGCAAGCAGTCCAAGCAAACAGTCCAAAGGGAAATCCAGAAGCAAGGTCAAGAGACGAAGGTTGAGTCCAAGGCAACAGGGAAACTATCACGGCACCAGTGTTGCTTCTTCCAAGAAGGATGGTTGTCAGCCATGCTCTTCTGGGGGAGGCGCTGGGTTATTTTTGGCCCAGCCTAGTCTCCCAGGTGCTCCTTAATTGCAGCATATTTCTATATAAACACTCCGACCGCCTGCGAGCTTCCTTTTCCTGATGATGTTCAGCTGGGATAAGGATAGGCAAGTCTACTTTCCTCAGAGGGTTGTAGCTGCTGGATACTCTGTTCCTCTGGCTTCAGCCCTGGCATGCTCTCTGGGCTTTTAGACTCTCCATCAGAGTCTTCACTTCCAGAATCATAGTCCATCACTGGTTCTGGAAGGCAGGGAATGATGCCCAAGAATTTCACAGGGCTTTCTTAGGCAAGGAATACTGAGAGGGGGCTTTAGCAGTTCTTTCCTCTGAAATGCAGCCTACAGCACCTGGTCTTTGTTGGCAATCTCCCATCCAAGTACAAACTGGGGCTGACCCTGCTTAGCTTCCAAGCTCAGAGGGGTTTTGGTGCCTTTACGGACAAAAACAAGGGCTTGGAAAAGATGCAGTTCCAAATTCCTTTTGCAAATAACATGCAGTCTTGTTCCCCTCCTCCCCTCATTCTAATTCTTGTCTAATCTCCATATAATCCTCCCTTAATACTTTGGACTGGAAATCTTGCTTTCTCTCACCATATTGTAGCAAAGCAGATAACACCATAGAGCCTTCTGGACTGCGTGGAGGGATAGGAGGGAGCTTATGTGCTGACTACAATATGTAATTGGGAAAAGAGGCTAGGGAAACTCGCTGCAATCAGTCTGGGCAACAGAGATGGATTAACTTTATTTACCATGAATTATCACTGAAGTTGACAAGTGCCATCCTCCACCCTCAGAAACAGAGAAGTGTTCCATGTTGCATGAACCTAGAACCCTCCTTAACTATACTTCATAAGATTTCTGGGTGGCTTACAATAAATTCCGGCAATGTGGGGATGGTGGTGTTCGTCCTGTGGTGCAGGCTGGTAAAGAACTTCTGTTTTCTTCAGGTTGACTTCCAGCCCAAACAGCTCTGCAGCTGTTGCGAAGCAGGATGTTAGGCGCTGCAGAGCTGCTTCTGTGTGGGCAACAAGGGCAGCATCATCGGCGAAGAGCAGCTCACAGACTAGATAGTTTAGAGTCTATTGAGGCCATGATATTGAGAACACAGCTGCGCTGGGCAGGGCACGTTTCTAGGATGGAGGACTATCGCCTCCCAAAAATACTACTCTACGGTGAACTCGCCATGGGTCAGCGTAAGAGGGGCGCTCCAAAAAAGCGATACAAAGACTCCCTGAAACAACATCTCAGGCTTGGCCAAATTGATCACCAACAGTGGTCCGCCCTGGCGTCACATCGGGAGGCATGGAGACGCACTATCCACAATGCTGCAGCCTTATTTGAGAACTCACGACGAACAAGTCTTGAAGAGAAACGACAATGCAGAAAGAATCACAACCCAAAAACATCACCCAAGGAGACCTTCTGCTGTGCTTTTTGCAACCGGACTTGTTTATCTCGGATTGGCCTTTTTAGTCATCAGCGCGCTTGCAGAAAGCGCGGGATGAGTCCTTCCTGAATCTTCGTTTGCGAAGAAAAGCCAGAGAGACAATAAATTCCACTGGACAATTTAAAATGTATAGGACAATAACATTTAACAGAATAAAAACAATGTAAACATGTTGAAAACATATGAAACAATTGTTGCGTTTAAACATTTGATGTTAAAACAACATAAAATCATGTATGTACAGTCAGATCCCTGTATCTACGAAGGTTCGGTTCCTGTGAAGGTTTGGTTCCTGATTCAAAGCCATAAATTGTTTGGGACCTCAGTATTTGAAGCGTTGCTTCTCCCCAAATATACTGCCCAAGAATTGACATCTGCTGGTGGGGTCCTCCTTTGGGTCCCACCAGTCGGGGCACTAAGATGGGAGAGGACACAGAACAGGGTCTTCTCAGCTGTGGCACCACAGTTATGGAATGCCCTCCCCTTTGGAAATCCAACTGATGCCAGTGCTGGTCTTGATCCAGCATCAAGTTAAAACTTGGCTTTTAATAAAAAGCCTTTGGGGCCTAATGACTTCACCCAATGCATATACAGTAGGACCCCCCCTATCCGCGAAACCAATACCTATTGTTTCAGTTATCCACATCTAAAAAAAATGGACACCTATCATAGAGTTGTACTGGAAAGTGACTGGAGAGGTGTCCTCTCTAGGCATCTTCTACTTCCTCCAAGGCAACTCTATTGTATTTTTGTATGGGAAGCCCCTTATTTTAATACAGTTCACTATTATCCACAGTTTCACTTCTACTTATAAGCCGAGGAACGTATCCCCTGCAGATACAGCAGGGGCGGAGGGACTGGACCGGACCTGTAGTTCATTTTCTTGGACGTCTGGCATCTCCTGCAAAGACCAGCTATTATGATGCAGTGGTTAGAGAAATGCAACCAATACTACACTTGGGCAGTAAAAATGTAATGCACAGATATAGGATGGGTGACACATGGCTTGAGGGTAGTACATGTGAAAAGGATCTAGGAGTCTTAGTGAACCACAAGCTGAACATAATGCAGCAGCGAAAAAAGCCAATGCGATTCTAGGCTGCATCAATAGGAATATAGTGTCTAGATAAGGGAAGTAATCGTGCTACTCTATTCTGCTTTGGTCAGACCTCACCTTGAATACTGGGTCCAGTTCTGGGCACCACAATTCAGGAAGGATACTGACAAGCTGGAACGAGTCCAGAGGTGAAAGGTCTGGTAGCCATGCCCTATGAGAAGGGGATTAGGGAGCTGGGTTTGTTTAGCCTGGGGAAGAGAAGGTTAAGAGGTGACATGATAGCCATGTTCAAATATTTGAAGGGATGTCATACTGAGGATGGAGCAAGCTTGTTTTCTGCTGCTCCAGAGACTAGGACATGGAGCAATGGGTTCAAACTACAGGAAAAGAGATTCCACCTAAACATTAGGAAGAACTTCCTGATGGTAAGAGCTGTTTGGCAGTGGAATGCACTGCCTGGGAGTGTGGTGGAGTCTCCTTCTTTGGAGGTTTTTAAACAGAGGCTGGATGGAGTGCTTTGATTGTGTGTTCCTACGTGGCAGGGGGATGGAATGGATGGCCCCGGTGGTCTCTTCCAACTTTATGATTCTATGACACAATGGATCCACTGAATCAATGAAATTCACCTACATGTTGATTCACCATTCAACAGCTAATTCAGTGGGTTGACTCTAGCTGGAAACAATAGAATAATAAGAGAGGGTGTAAATAAGACAGCTTTCCCTTTTTCTATCTTGCCACAAAGTTGCTTCAATTGATTTAATGGATCCACCCAAGTTAGGACCAGTGAATTAGGCCACTCCGCCCTATTGTTTCTGGGTTAATAACAATTTACTATCCGAGTACTTATTTATTTAACTATTGTTTCTACTTTTCAGTTTTACTTTTCTAAACAATTGCATAACTGAAGTTCTCTGTGCATTGTGCAAATTAAAAACATAAAATGTGAAGTGACATATTACAATAATAAAACAAGTCCATAAAGACAAGATAAAATCACCAGCAGCACACAATAAAAACCAAAGCAGGGATAAAACAGTGCCAAAATGGTTCTTGGAGTGGCCGGAAAAAATTAAAAGGTCTTCTGCACCTCCTGATAAAAAGACAATAAATTTCCTCTGTAAATCATAATTTCCTGTGCAGTTTACAAAAACAAGGTGATAAGTGTGCGCGTGCGCGTATCTATGTGGTATAAATGACATGTTTAAAAATTCATTACTACATTAAATGGTGCTAAAATGACAGGGAAAATGAGCATATCTTTTGCCTGGTGCTGGAAAAATAGCAACGTTGGTAGTAAGTGAGGTTTTATTTATCTTCAATCATTTTGTAGAGGTTTCTTTTCCCCCTTGGTGGTAAAATGGTTGCTTTCTATTGAAAGCAGTGGTTCCTTAACCAAGGGTATGTCATTGGGCTGCAAGATCCATCATCCTAAGACATTTGCCATGTTGGCTGGTGGTGGAGATGGGTGTTGTAGTACAACAGAACCTAAGAGCCCAGGATTTGGAATGAGAACCCCTGCATTCTTTTCTAGTTTCATTCACATACCCTCCAATCTGCCAGGGACAATACCAATTAATACTCTGCCATCCCACTTTCTCAGTTGGTTTTACAAAGTCCCAGTTTCTCTCTTGTCCTCTCACTTTCCCCTTTTGTTCTCAGTGTACTTCAGTTGCTGTAAATTGAATTCAAAGTGCAAAAGTAGTTTCCACTTAATTACCTCAACAGAGGGCAGTCAAGAGGAGGGGGAAGAAACATGAACGAATGCATCATTTCAGTCACAGATCAGAATATGGTGGGATCTCGCTCTTCCCAGTAGGCTCGGGTGAAGGCAAACTGCTGCAGCCTCTCCTAGTTTATGTGTTCATCCGCATCAGTAACATTTGCCATCTTGACCATATTCTGATGTTGCTTGGCCTTGTGTGTGTTGTTTTTCATCTGTGAAATGTTGGAGGGTGTACATTGTGTCAGGGATGATGGGAGTTGTAGCTCTTCACCTCTGGCTCAAACTCACCACCTTGTTATGCAGCAGAGCCAACCAGCTTAGATCAGTGGTTAATGCTTTCCTCCAAAGCAGCAGAGTTTCAGAGAATAGGCTGAAGATCCTGACAAACTCTCCAAGCCTTCTCACTCTTCTCCAGGTGTCTCCAAAACGTCTCCAGGAATCACCCAGGCAACTCAGTAGTTTTATATAAAACCTACTTTATTCTTCTATATAAATATACTATATGGTCAACAAATCACAATCTCTATACACTACACCACCTCTACTCCACCACAATACATTGGCAAACTTTGCAATTTTATAGCCATTGTTTATCACCACCCACTAGTTTGTTTCCACCCAGTGGGTGTGTACTTCCATTCTGATTGGTCCACATAGTTCCACCCATGCCTAAGACCAACCCATGTATTTCAACATTTCACCTTGTACACTTAATGATTCTCAGGTGTTTCCATTCTGCATTCAGTACCTCTGTCCTTGGCTCTCAGGCCTTCTAGATTACATTAGCAGTTTCACCTGTGTAGCTTCATGATTGCTCTTGCTTAGTCATTGTGACTTTCACATACATATTTTATTTCTTTCACTGTATGTCCCATGTTGCATTTTCCCTAACAATCCCCTCCGAAATAAAATATTGTATGTGTCTTACAATGTCATTCCAACCATTTGTGTCAGCCTTTCATGTTTTTCTGCTGTCAATGCTTTTGTGAACAAATCTGCTATGTTGTGTTGTGTTTCTATATATCTCAATTCTATTTCACCCTTCTGAACCATGTCTCGCACATTTTGATATCTTACACCAACATATTTTGTTCTGTTCTTCAAACTTTCAGTTTCAGCCATCGCTATGCATGACTGTGAATCTTCCAGAATTTCTACTGGTATCTTGTAACTTTCATTTAAGTCATTTAGCAACTGCTTAATCCACTGTACCTCATTTACTATCTCATTCAAAGCAGCGAATTCTGCTTCCTTTGTGCTTAACGCCACATTAGTTTGTTTTCTACTTCTCCAAACTATTGGACTTTCACTATATTTAATTATCATTCCTGTAACTGACTTCTTGTCTCCTAATTCTGATGCAAATGAACTGTCTACATAACAATCTAGATCTGAACTATTGTTTCTTATAATCAATTTCCTATCTAAGGTTCCTTTCAAATATCTCAATAAATGTTTTACCGCTGTCCAGTCTTCAATTTTTGGATCATTAACCCTTCTAGACAATACATTTACAGCATAAGAAATGTCTGGTCTGGTGTGGCAAGATATGAATTGTAAAGATCCTATTATACTTCTGAAGAGACTCTTGTCCTCAAACGCTCTAGTTGTTTCCTCAGACACAAAACCAGTTGTCATTGGAGCTCTTACTATTTTTGCATTCTGTAATCCACACTTTTCAATCAATCTTTCAATTTTATTTCTCTGACTTAACAAACACTGTCCTTCTTTTGTCCATTCAACGCAAATACCTAAATAAGACTTCAATACACCTAAGTCCTTCAAAACAAACTTCTTAGACAATTCTCTTTTTACTGACTCAATTTCCTGTTTTGACTTTGCTGCTACGCACAAATCATCTACATAAATCACTAATACTATGTCTCCTTTTGTATAAACACAAGCATCTGCAATGCTCCTCTTGTAACCTAGCTTAACTAGCTCATCATTGATGCACAGATTCCACGCTCTGGCACTTTGTTTTAAACCTTACAATGCTTTCTTTAATTTATATACTCTCTGACTACCATTTTCTTCGAAACCTTGTGGCTGCTCCATAAATATTTCTTCATTCAGAACCGCATTCAAGTAAGCTGTCTCAAAGTCAAAATGTTCTACAACTAAATTCCTTTTTACTGCTACAGCTAGAACCATTCTCAGACTTTCTGGCTTTGCAGTTGGAGAATATGTCTTATCATAGTTCTCATACTGCTGTTGTGCAAAACCCTTAGCCACTAACCTAGCTTTATATTTGATACTTCCATCTGGCATTTCTTTCCTTTTGTATACCCATTTACAACCAATTACTTTCTTGTCTTTGGGTCTGTCAACAATTTCAAAAACATCTTTATTTACCAGGCAACCAAACTCATTATCCATTGCATCAAACCATCTTTCCTGTTCTTCACTAGGATAACTTTCCAATTCTTCAAAACTTTCAGGCTCCTCTACTGCTAAACAAGCTCTTGCCTTTGTCACAACAAACCTATCTGGAGGCTTTCTAACTCTATGACTACGCCTGGGAATAAAATCTGCTGTTCTGTCTCTTTCATCCTCACTTTCTCTACTGGGAGTTGTAGTTCTATGACTAAATCTCTTGTCTTCAGTCATTCGAGTAGTAGTAGGCCTAGATGCTATCTCATCATCAGAAGAACTACCACTGCTGCTAGGTGATGCTTCCTGCTTAACTGAAACCCCTCCGTTTCCTGAGGTTGGTTCAGTTTGTGCTTTTGGCTCATTTGAACTCCCTAACCTCAAAAACACTTCTTTATTGGCATGCAGTTTGTCCCAACCAGCATGTCTCTCAAAATTTGCAGACCTTGAATACTGTACTTGTTTTCCATCCAAATGAAACTTGTAGCTATTTCCAGAATACCCCAAAAACCTAAGCCTTTTGCTTTTGGGTTCTCCTTTCCTCCTGAAACAAGCAGGTGTGTAAACATGAGCAAATTGTCCAAAAACCCTTAAGTACTTGTAATTTGGCATTCTCCCATACAATACCCTGTAGGGAATGTCTTCAATTTCTGAATGATACAATCTGTTACTGATATGTATTGCAGTCAAAGTTGCTTCTGCCCAAAAACTATCTTTCACCCCTGCATCTGCCATCATACAAGCAGTAATTCTTTTTATATCTTGTATTTTCTTCTCTGCTAACCCATCCTCACTAGGACAAGCAGGGTTTGTAGTTTCATGCCTTATTCCCACCTTTTGAAACCAGTTAAACAATTGATTATTTAAAAATTCTCCTCCTCTATCAGTTATGATGGTGCCTACTCTGCTATCAAATTGTCTTTCCACCATTCTTACCCATGCTTTTAAACTTTGCCCAGCATCAGATTTGTTTTTCATTATTCTCACAAATGCAAACCTTGTATACCTATCAACAATTACTAGGAAATACTTGCTTCCCCCTAAGGACAAGCAGTTAGCTTGGGCGACATCTGCATGTACATATTGAAATGGTCTTTGAGCAATTCTTTTTGTTTTCTTAGCTACTGGAAAAGCTCTGACCTTTACCTGTTGACACACTGTACAATCTAAGTGGTTTTTGCATTCAGTAACTTTTAAATCTGGACACATACTGATTAAATTCTTTAAACATTTGAAGCTTGCATGGCCAAATTTTCTGTGAAGCTCGTGTATGCAGTCTTTGTGGATTGGAATATTTTCTATGTTATTAGCTTCTTCAACCCTGTAGCTATCAATATTGTCCTCCAAATAATAAAGTTTGTCCTTTTTCAAACCTATGCCACGCAATTCCCCATTCAGTTTTATCTTACACATGTTCTTTTCAAATATGACTGTGTAGTCTCTTTCTGTTAATCTGCTTACTGATAACAAATTATTTTCTAACTCCTTTACATGTAAGACATCATTAAAATTCTCTTTTAGCCCTGGAATGTACACAGTACCCATTTGATTTACAGTACTTAGCTCTTTCCCGTCAGCCAAAACTACAGTATTTACATTAGCTGATTTTCTATTACTTATTAAATTTATGTCATTACACATCAATGATGTGGCTCCTGAATCAACTAGCCATTTAGAATTTGCATTTTGTTTTTCCTTAATCATGGTTGCAAACCCCTTTTTATTACCACTGTCCCTCAAAAATGGAGGTCTGGACTGTTTTTGATACTGCCGCGGCTGCCATCTGCTCTCTGCTTGCTTGTGTCTCTCAGCTGCAAAATGTTTACAATGTCTCTGCAGATGACCAATCTTCTTACAATAAAAGCACCTCCGTTGCTCCCTTGTAGAGGCTGCTTCCTCCTGCGTTCGCCAGTCAGGAGTTGTTTGTTGTTTTGGCACAGTCTTTAAGCTTGCTGAGTCACCCTGCTCAGACATTCTTCTCTGGTTCTCTTCCAGTATTCTGGCCACAATTAAGTCTCTATTAAGCTCAGCTTCTGGCAAGTTCTGCAAGCTGTTCGTTATGTTGTCCCACGAAGAGTCTAGTGATTCTATTAAAATGTAGCATTGCTGCTCTTTGCTAATTTGCACTCCCCTCAGTTCAGCTTGCACAAACAAATCTTGCATTATTTTTAAATGTTCTATCACACACTGCCCTTTAGCCATCTTTTGCCTGTATATTCTTTTAGACCATAGCATTTTTGCAAAAGCAGTTGAAGGAGTGTGTAATCTCTGCAAGGTATCCCACACATCCTTGGCAGACGTTTTATCTCTGACGTCATTAATCAAGTCTTCTTCAAGCATGAGATAAAGACAGGCTTTTGCTTTACTATCTCTCTCTTGAGTGGCTGCATCAGCATCGGCTGCCAGCCCTGTTTCAACTGTTGACCACAGACCTTCCTTTACTAGTAGAGATTGGGCATAAATCTTCCAGGTAGAGTAGTTGTTTCTATTCAATTTACTAAACTTTAGAAATTCCATCTTGATTTGTGCAGTGACTCAATTTGACACAGTCCTTCTGAGTATGCACAGCCAACCCGTCTGGGCTTAAGCAAAACACAAAATGATTTACTCACGAGGCTTATCAGTGCAGCACAAACAACTTGCTCTGATCTGTCGTCCACAAAGCTTTCTTCCACTTTCTGGAACTTTCAGCTTCTGTGGATGCTGGGTGCTCTAGTAACTGGGCCCATAACCCTTGTCAGGGATGATGGGAGTTGTAGCTCTTCACCTCTGGCTCAAACTCACCACCTTGTTATGCAGCAGAGCCAACCAGCTTAGATCAGTGGTTAATGCTTTCCTCCAAAGCAGCAGAGTTTCAGAGAATAGGCTGAAGATCCTGACAAACTCTCCAAGCCTTCTCACTCTTCTCCAGGTGTCTCCAAAACGTCTCCAGGAATCACCCAGGCAACTCAGTAGTTTTATATAAAACCTACTTTATTCTTCTATATAAATATACTATATGGTCAACAAATCACAATCTCTATACACTACACCACCTCTACTCCACCACAATACATTGGCAAACTTTGCAATTTTATAGCCATTGTTTATCACCACCCACTAGTTTGTTTCCACCCAGTGGGTGTGTACTTCCATTCTGATTGGTCCACATAGTTCCACCCATGCCTAAGACCAACCCATGTATTTCAACATTTCACCTTGTACACTTAATGATTCTCAGGTGTTTCCATTCTGCATTCAGTACCTCTGTCCTTGGCTCTCAGGCCTTCTAGATTACATTAGCAGTTTCACCTGTGTAGCTTCATGATTGCTCTTGCTTAGTCATTGTGACTTTCACATACATATTTTATTTCTTTCACTGTATATCCCATGTTGCATTTTCCCTAACACATTGATATCCTCCCTTTCCTCTAAGGCATTCAATGTGGTCTACCTAAGTTCTACTCCTCCCCACATTTTCCTCACAACAACCCTATAAGGTAGATAAATCAGGCTGCAGAAGAAACAGGCCACCTAGTGAGTTGTATGGCACAATGAGGAGGTGATCCTGGATCTCCCAAGTATCAATCTAGCACTCTAGAATCATACAATCACAGAGTTGGGAGAGACCTCAAGGGTCATCCAGTCCAACCCCATGTCTTGCAGGAATACACAATCAAATCATTCCCGACAGATGGCCATCCAGCCTCTGTTTAAAAACCTCCAAAGAAGGAGACTCCACCACGCTCCAAGGGAGTGTGTTCCACTTCTGAACAGCTCTCACTGTCAGGAAGTTCTTCCTAATGTTTAGGTGGAATCTCTTTTCCTGTAGTTTGAGTCCATTGCTCCATGTCCTAGTCTCTGAAGCAGCAGAAAACAAGCTTGCTCCATCCTCAGTATGACCTCCCTTCAAATATTTAAACATGGCTATCACTTCCCCTCTCTTCTCCAGACTAAACATGCCCAGCTCCCTAAGCCGCTCCTCATAGGTCATGGCTTCCAGACCTCTCACCCCCCTGGTCACCCTCATCTGGACACGTTCCAGCTTCTCAATTTCCTGCACGATTACTCCCCACCCCCTCACAAAACAGCCTTGTAAGCTGCTCAGAGTTAAGAGTTTTGCCGTGCAAGGAAGCAAAACCCACACGCCAAAAACTAGTTTTGTTGTTATTTAACTGATGGCAATTCTGAGTGAGAGACCTTCAAATGCCCCTGGTCATCAACTGCCTTGCTCAGGTCTTGCAAACTCAGGGCACCTGTGGCTTCCTTGGTGGAATCAATCCACTGGCAAATGCAATCTTCCTCTTTTCCTACTGCTTTCTGCTTTACCAAGCATTGTCCTCTTTTCCAGTGAGTCATGTTGTTTCACAATATGTCCAAAGTATGACAGCCACAGTTTAGTCGTCTTTGCTTCTACTGAGAGTTCAGCCTTGATTTGCTCTATGACCCACTCCTTTCTCTTTTTAGCTGTCCATAGTATCTGTGGAACTCTTATTCAGCACCATGCATCAAATCAAATACGAAACATCTGTCAATTGAATGCATGATCAGTCTTAATCAGCTTCTTTTACAGCTTCCATGGCGTTTTTTTTTTTAGGGGTTCAATGCATTGATTGAAATGGAGATTTAAAACGATGTTGCTTTTCTTTTGGGTTCATGCTTAATGTGGAATGAAGGTGCCCACGGTCTCCTTAGTATCTCATTCACGCCTCTCGTTCTGCCCAAGATTGCATTGTTTGGCTATTTTGTCCCATAAATCACATTAATATTCCAAACCCATGAAATGAGTTGATAATGGGTCTGTCGCTTGTCATCTGCTGGCAACTGCTCGTCCTTAAAAGCGCTGAAGAAAATGATGCCGATGTGAGCAATTTTCTTCCCACTTGCCAACTGACCAGTTGAGTCCCAGTGAGCCATAGCAAAGGTTATTTGCAAAGGGCTGGATTAACAATGAGGCTACAGATGCCACAGTTGCGGAGGATGGTTGATATCCTGCACAAGATGGTTTGGAGGCTGTAGTTTTCCACTAAGTTCAGTCAGAATCAGTCTCATCATAGGGTCTTCAAGATAAAAGACATTCAAGTGGTTTACCATTGCCTTCTTGTGTGTAGTCCTAGCTCCTTTAGTTGTGGTACCACTGCTGCTGTCTCAGAGAAATCCTGCACCAGTGTCACCCTACACAACAACTGCTGCCCAGTAGCTGTTGGGCACATGTCATTTGGCTCTTCAGCAAAAGCTTCATTGAACATAGAATCATAGAGGTGGAAGAGATCACAAGGGCCATCCAGTCCAACCCCCTGCCTTGCAAAGTCAAAGCATGTCAGATGACAGATGGCCATCCAGCCTGTTAAAAAACTTCCAAAGAAGGAGATTCCACTACACTCCAAGGCAGTGCATTTCACTGTCGAACAGTTCTTACTGTCAAAAAGTTCTTCCTAATGTTTAGGTGGAATCTCTGTTCCTGGAGCTTGCATCCATTGCCCCATGTCCTAGTCTCTGGAGCAACATAAAACAAGCTTGCTCCATGCTCAATAAGACTTAGAATCATAGAATTAGAAGAGACTACAAGGGCCATCCAGTCTAACTGCCTACCTTGAAGAAATAAACAACCAGAGCATTCATGAAAGATGGCCATCCAGCCTCTGTTTAAAAGCCTCCAAAGAAGGAGACTCCACCACACTCCCTGGCAGCAGTCTATTCCATTGCCAAACAGCTCATACAGTCAGGAAGTTCTTCCTAATGATGAGATGGAATATCTTTTCCTGTAGTTTGAACCCATTGCTCCATGTCCTACTGTCTGGAGCAGCAGAAAACAAGCTTGCTCCATCCTCACTAGGACACCCCTTCAAAATATTTAAACATGGCTATCATGTCACCTCTTAACCTTCTCTTCTCCAGGTTAAACATACCCAGCTCCGTAGGCTGCTCCTCATAGGGCATGGTTTCCAGACCTTCCACCATTTTGGTCACCTTCCTCTGGACATGTTCCAGCTTGTCAATATCCTTCTTGAATTGTGGTGCCCAGAACTGGACACTGTATTCCAGGTGAGGTCTGACTAAAGCAGAATAGAGTGGCACTATTACTTCCCTTGATTTACACACTATACTCCTATTGATGCAGCCTAGAATTGCATTGGTTTTTTTATCTGCCACGTCACACTGCTAACTTGTGTTCAATTTGTGGTCCACTAAGACCCCCAGATCCCTTTTGCATGTCATGACCTCAAGCCAGGTTTTACCCATCCTATATCTGTGCTTTTCATTTTTACTGTCCAAGCATAGTACCTTACATTCCTCCCTATTAAAATTAGTGTTGTTAGTTTTGGCCCTGTTTTCTAATTTGTTTTGTCATCTTGACATAAGGTCATTTTGAATTTTGATCCTATCTTCTGGGGTATTAGCTACCCCTCCTAATTTGGTGTCATCTGCAAACTTGATAAGAATGCCCTCTATTCCCTCATCTAAGTCATTGATAAACCTGCTGAATACCACTGGGCCCAGGACAGAACTCTGTGGCACTTGCCTTCAAGTATTTAAACATAGCTATCATGTCCCCTCTTAACCTTCTCTTCCACAGGCTAAACATACCCAGCTACCGAAGCCATTCCTCATAGGGCATGGCTTCCAGATGTGTGAGACACTACCAGCAGCAGTACTACCAGCAGCACACAATCCTACCACCATGGGAAGGTCATGCCAAAGTGAGTTTTTCTCTATCTTGGCTCTGGCATTAATCAAAATGGAGACTGTAGTCAAGAAATCAGAAGAGGAGACTTATAAGGCAGCCATGAAGGAAATAGGTGGGATCCTCAAGTGTCAAGATATACAATTAAATACCAGTCACACTCATCAAGGCCATGGTATTTCTGATTTCTCTGTATGGGTGTGAAAGCTGGGCAAGGAAGATGGTGGACAGGAAGAGAATCAATGCTGAAATGTGGTGCTGGAGGAGAGGTCTACAAATACCATGGACTGTTAAATGAGAAATGAATAGGTCTTTTAGCAAACCAAGCCTGAACTCCTGCTAGAACTGTGGCTGTCATACTTTAGGCATCTCATGAGAAGATGCTTCCCATTGGAGTATGCCCAGCTTGTGTGGGCAATTAGCTAACACACATTGGAAACTGCTTAATGCAGTGTAGATGTGTAAATTGCTATTGCTTAAAACAATGTATAAGCCGCTCTGATAGCCTTGTGGCTGAAGAGTGGGGTATAAACAAACAAACATAATGTAAGGTGGAAGGCAGTACAAAAAGCGGAAGACTGCATAAGTTGAGGATCAATCAAGGAAGGCTCAGCTTTGAGTTTGCAAGGCTTGAGCAGGACAGCCAGTGACTATAACTCTTAGAGGTCTCTCATTCATAGGGTCAACATAAGTTGAACTCAAGTTGATGGCAAATAACCACAACAAAGAGGCCAGGATCAGAATGGGCAATTAACTATTTCGAAGGAACTACTTGCATGCAGTTAATTAATTCCCCTAATTTCCATGGTATAGCCAGTTTACATTACAATTCCAACCTGTGGTGTTACTAAGGCTGGTGTCACCCCTCCCTCTGACCATGTCCCTACAACTTAATAAGGGATAATATCATTCCTTTGGCAGTGCAACATACCACAAGAGTTACTTTTCTAATTAGGGAGGGTGGCTTTACTAAATGATGGAGGAGGAATACCACATGGTTCAAGTGATGGCTCATGCTGTGCTTTGTGCCTCGTCCTCTGTTGCAGATGTGGTAGGTAGTTTCCATGTCACTGAAGTGAGGAGTCATGGCTATTATATCATCTCTTAATCCTCTCTTCTCCATACTAAACATGCCCAGCTCCCTAAACTGCTTCTCATAGGGCATGGCTTCCAGACCTCCCACCATTTTGGTTGCCCTCCTCTGGATACGTTCCAGCTTGTCCATATCCTTCTTGAATTGTGGTGCTCAGAACTGGACACAGTATTCCAGGTGAGGTATGACCAAAGTAGAATAGAGTGGCACTATTACTTCCCTCAATCTAGACACTATACTCATATACACTATACTCCTACAGTGGTTGTGCATTCAGTTGCACATCTGCTGCATTGGGTCAGTTGTGCAGTGGTGCCATTGAACACAAGGGCCATGCAGTGTCCTTAAAGTGTAACTCTGCATGTGGAGATTTATGCTGCACAACTCTGATGTAGAAGCTTGTGCGACGTCAACTCCCCACAGGTGCCTGAAGAGGGGAGGCTTTTCCACATGTAAGCATGTCAAAAATCCAACCTCCTGGAATCCTGTGTTGGCAGAAAGGTGGTATATTAATTAATTAATTATTTAAACAAATACCAGATAGTGACATGATTATTACAATGCTGGACTGGGACAGAGGAAGGCTGGCTTCAAATACCTGCTCAGCCATTATGCTCTTGGTCCAATCTTTATCTCTAAACCTAACCTACCTCACAGTATTGTTGTGAGAATAAAACTGGGGTAGTGGCAGTGGTAAGAACCATGAATGCTACTTTTAGCGTTGATGGAAGCTGAGGTTCAAAAGTGTCTCTGGGAGCTGAGGTTCAAAAGTGGAAAATGTCAATCTGGAAAGGGGTTGTCTGACTAAGAGACCTTGCTGCCTTCCCCCCCCTCCCTCTCCCCAATATTAGACCTTGGAAGGAGAGAAGGATGTCAAGTTTTGCAGTTGCTTTATCCTCTCATCTGTTTTCGTAGCATGAAGCCCCAGCAAATCGCCTTGTCTCCTTTCCTTGCTGTTGTTGCTGAACAGTTGCACGCCTGATTCGTGGGCATGCGGGGAAGGATGTTATTTTGTGCAAACCGGGTGCTTTGATTTGGAATGGGCTTTACTCCTGCTTCGAAGTTGGAGGAAGGTAGATTGGACAACCCAGAGAGATAGATAGGAGAAGATCTACTGAGGGTCTTGCTTACTGAACGGCTGGTCCTGCCGGGCCACTGCAAAAGGGTTGCCTCTGAGGTCAAGCGTTGTTTGGATGTGTTGCAAATGGTTTCCCCGGGAAACAGGGGAACTGTCTTCCTAGCTCGCTGCAGCATCTTCTGAACAGTGTCTTGTCTTTAGACACAGCAGCAGAGAGGTACCTTGTGATGTTTTGGGGGGAGGAGAAGAGGGGAGCACTGAAAACAATGTGGAGGCAAAAGGCGAAGAAGGGATTGTAACATTGCAGAGCAAACAATCCCAGAGAATGAAGAAGCACACTGCAAGAGTGGCACCGGTAGAACCTCTCTGTCTTTCCACATTAAATTCACCTAGATCAGACGGTAAATGTATTTTTTTTCCTCCTATGTGTCTTCCCTCAAGAAAGGAATAGCTTCCATCTTATTTTATTTTGTTCTGAAACCAGTAATTAAAATCAAAAAGAGAGACGGGGGCAGAGAAGAGGAGAATACCACCCCTCTATTACGAAGGGGCCATTTGTTAAAAGGCATTGGATGTGTTTGAAAGACTTTTTATTTCCTTTGCAGTTGCAAAATGTCTGGCTTTTACCGGGTATAAAAGAACTGTTTCTGGAAAGAAGGGGAGAGGGAGGGGGGGAACAAGACTGAACAGAGGAGGAGAAAAGTTGTTCATCTTTCTTATTTTAGGTTCCCGGCATGCTGCAGATCCATCTCTCCTGGCTGAGCTGTTATCGTCTGATCATCTTGCACTGCAAAGTTGTTAATTCTCTCTCTCCCCCCTCCATCCACTTTAGTTTTGAATGGTTGTGTTATCTTGTGGCACTCTGTAAAGATTACCTGCCTATCCTGAAGGGCTCAGGGGTTAAAACAGCAAGAAGAAAAATAAAGAAAAGGCAGGAGGGTGTTTTTCTAAGAGGGCACAGACCTGTGTGACTTCAGTGCAGCCTGGAATGTGAAGTCAGGTATATGCTTTATAATTTTGTTCACCTTTCGACCTGCACACATTTTGGGTGTCATCTCAGGTGTACCCTAATATTTGCACATTATTTCTCCTCTGTCCGTCATCATTACCAGGAAGCTTTGTGTTTCATAGAACCATAGAATCATTGAGTTGGAAGAGACCACAAGAGCCATCTAGTCCAACCCCCTGCCATGCAGGAATAACCAATCAAAGCACTCCCGACAGGTGGCCATCCAGCCTCTGTTTAAAACCCTGCAATGAAGGAGACTCCACCACATTACCAGGCAGCATATTCTACTGCTGAACAGCTCTTACCATCAGGAAGTTCTTCCTAATGTTTAGGTGGAATCCTCTTGTCCACAACAATTTCCGAGGAGGAGGAGGAGGAAGAGGAGTCTGCCATCTGGAGAAGGTCTGGGTCATCTTTGGAGTGAGTGAGTCAACCAAGTATCAGTTGATCTGGTGGAGGCGATGCTGGCCTATCTCTTCCAACCTGAGTTCCTAGCTGGGACAAGGACTAGGATTGCTAATCAACTGCAGTTGCAGTTTGCTGGGATGTGCCAAGTGCAAGGCAATGCCATAGGCTAGGTATGGAGAGATTATTTGATAATATATATTTTTTTTTAAAGGTCCCCAAAACTGTTCCCAAGTGTTGGGAAACCTTGATGAGGAGACTCTTGTACTGATGAGAATCTTTACAGTTTGGGAATCTATGATGCATGAAATTCAGGGATTGCTTTGCTTGTAAAATGTGGGCTAGACAAGTTAACTGTTAAATAGATTTGTAATTGGTTGACCGGCCGAACCCAAAGGGTGCTCAGCAGTGGCTCCTCTTGGTTTTGGAAAGGTGTGACCAGTGGGGTGCCACAGGGTTCTGTCCTGGGCCCGGTGCTATTCAACATCTTTATCAATGACTTGGATGACGGAATTAAGGGCATACTTATCAAATTTGCAGATGACACCAAATTAGGAGGAGTAGCTAATACCCTAGAGGACAGGATAAAAATTCAAAATGACCTGAATAGACTAGAAAGCCAGGCCAAAGCTAACAAAATGAAATTTAATACGGAGAAATGTAAGGTACTGCACTTAGGGTGCAAAAATGAAATACATAGATACAGGATGGGGGAAACCTGGCAGAATGAGACTATGTGCGAAAAGGATCTAGGAGTCCTAGTAGACCACAAGTTGAACATGAGTCAACAGTGTGATGTGGCAGCTAAAAAGGCCAATGCGATTTTGGGCTGCACCAATAGAAGTATAGTGTCTAGATCAAGGGAAGTCATAGTGCCACTCTATTCTGCCTTGGTCAGGCCTCACATAGAATACTGTGTCCAGTTCGGGGCACCACAATTCAAAAAGGATATTGACAAATTGGAGCATGTTCAGAGGAGGGTGACTATTTATTTATTTATTTATACCCCGCTCTTCAGCCACAAGGCTATCAGAGCGGCTTACAAATTGTTTTAAGCAATAGCAGTTTACACATCTACACTGCATTAAGCAGTTTCCAATGTGTGTTAGCTAATTGGAGTGTGTCCAGAGGAGGGCGACTAAAATTGTGAAAGGTCTGGAAACCATGCCTTATGAGGAGAGACTTAGGGAGATGGGTATGTTTAGCCTGGAAAAAAGATGGTTAAGAGGCGATATGATAGCCCTGTTTAAGTATTTGAAGGGGTGTCACGTTGAGGATGGAGCAAGCTCGTTTTCTGCTGCTCCAGAGACTGGAACACAGAGCAATGGATGCAAGCTCCAGGAACAGAGATTCCACCTCAACATTAGGAGGAACTTTTTGACAGTACGAGCTGTTCGGCAGTGGAACACACTCCCTCGGAGCGTGGTGGGGTCTCCTTCCTTGGAGGTCTTTAAACAGAGGCTGGATGGCCATCTGTCAGGGATGCTTTGATCGTGAATCCTGCGTGGTAGGGGGTTGGACTGGATGGCTCTTGTGGTCTCTTCCAACTCTACAATTATATGATTCTAATAAGCAGTGTAGAAATATAAATGCTATTGTTATTGTTATTTCTATTGTGTGTGTTGGGGGGGTTGCAAAGAAATTCTGCACAAAATTCACACAAATGCAGTCTTTTCTGCACAGGAAACAGCTTTTTCTGTGCAAGAAACAGCATTTTCTTTGCAGAAAATAATATTTCTGTGCAGATTTTTTTTTTCTGCACAGAAAATGCTGTTGCTGCACAGGATAAATTGGTGGGTTCTCCCCCCCCCCCCAAAAAAAACTACTGTGTCTGAATTGTGCACAGAATAAGTGTTAAACTACAACTAGCCTTCAAAAGCAATGCAGTTTTTGAAGATTTTGAGTTTCTCATAACAGTAGGGGAAATTGCTAAAATGACTCATTACTTCTTTCAAGGACAAACTCAGCAAAGAATTACATCCCTATGGTGGACTCAATAATCCCTAACATAATTCCTCAAAGACTGAGGGCAAAGGTGAGATGTCCAAGGGATCTTGAAGGAAGGGCGAGAGGCAGAAACACTGGAGATATTCTAAGTATATCCAAAGCCTGGTAATAACCCTTTAAAAATAATGTAGCTCATGGTTTTTTCCTTTATAGGAATGAAGTGCAACATCATTACTTTTAAATATTCATTCCAAATGAAAGAAGCATTAGAGGGGTTCTTTTGCATAATGGATAATGTTTATTCATAATGGAAGAATTATTACTTTGGGGAGCTTTTGGGGGGCTTGGGACATTTTATGAAGTTTTTTTTGGGGGGGGGAATATTGAAAGTTACTTGTTAACTTTTTATCTTACTTGTGGATCACACATGACGTGAAAATCAATGACTAATGGGGTATATACTGTTTTTAAAAGTAATAGTTCCAAGACCTTGTCTTGGCATTTTGTTTGGACCTAGCAACAGAATTATTATATGCACTTATGAGATCCCAGCTGGTTTCTGGTCTACCTCTAGTTTTGATCTTTAAATACCATAATGGTTGGGAACTTTCACCTCTCCTCTTATGTGCTATCAACTCCCACTGATTATGACATCCTTCTGGGGTCTTTCTTAGGTAAGTTTAGCAAAAGCAGGGCCTTGAGCGGTGTCGGCCCCAGAGTTAAAGAACACTCCAGGATCCTGTAGCTGCATAGCTGCACAGTGGCTTTTCATTGGTAGTATTAGGAGCCATCCATCTGGAATTACTGGTAAACTGCTTTTAGGATTCTTGCAAGGAGTTGGAGAGAATTGTGAGCAGTCTCTTGGTTGAGGTAGAATCCAAATGGTTCAAAGAAGTAAAAAACAAAGCAGTCTTTACAACATATATCTGTAACCATTACTTATACGTTCATTATGCAATTTGTCATTATTTTCCTGGATGGAGATAATCTAGCCACATCATTCATACACCGGTAACTTCCTGATTAGACTACTGCAGAGCACTGTGCGTGAGTCTGCCCTTGAAGATGACTCAGAAGATGTAGCAGCAGCTAGACTGCTGGCGAACTTCTTACAGATGAAATGACACTGGTGGTCTAGGAATTCCACTGGCTGCCAGTGTGTTTCTAGTCTGAATTTAAGCTGTTGGTGTTGACATTCAAAGCCCTAAATGCCTTGGGATCTTGATACTTGAAGGAGTGCCTGCCCAAGAATTCAGGTCAATTGGAGGGCCCTTCCTCTGTGTCCCACCTGTGTGTGCGTGTGTGTGTATGGGGTGTCATACATTGTGGAAGGACATCAGAGAAGGCATTCTTCACTGTGGTACCTCAGTTTTGGAATGTGCTCCACTTGTCTCTGATGCTGGCTTCCTTCTGGCACCAAGTTAAAAGACCTTTATTTTTTTAAAAATCCAAGATTTGGAGGGTGTTGTGATTTTATCCAACTCTGTACAAGTCCATGGCTTCAAACTATTTTAAGTTGCTTTAACTTGCTAACTTGTTGCTTTTAGACTGTTTAAATCAGTGGTTTTTAACCTGTGGTCTGTGGACCCCTGGGGGGGGCTGCAGTGTCCTCACAGGGGGTCCACAAAGGCTTTTGAAGTCTGTTTGGCTCACCTCCGCCCTGCATTGGGGTGGCCATATGACAGGAGCGAAGGCAAAGGCTGGCTGGCTTGGCCTGCACAATGCCATTCAATCCGCTCCAACCACAAACTTGCAGAAAGAAGCAGGAGAAAAGTCTTCCCTCTCCCTCCAGTGCCTCTTAGAGAAGGTTTAATGGATGGTGTATAATAATAATAATAAGTTAAATAATAAGTTAACTCTTGGAGGTCCTCAGCAACAAAAGATATATAAAGAGGATCCCTGGTAAAGAAAAGGTTAAGAGCCACTGGTTTAAATTATTCTCTCTCTCTCTTTTATATATTTGCAAATTGCTTTAAACTATTTTTATTCATATGTTCATGAAGATTTTGGGATATAGGCCAGAATATAAATAAATAAATGAATGAATGAGTAATGCATGCAGAAGACAGGCTGGTATCCTGTTACAGACTTTTGTGTGCTTAAGTTCCTTTATTCATGAGGTTGTACCTTTTTTTGGCCATGGCATAATGTCTGTATTCAGTTCAAGGTTGCAGAAGCAGAACTGAACATGCAGTACCATTGGGCATGTGATGCCATTGTTATTGCCATATTGAGATGTGCATGGTGCATGGCAATTGTGCATTTCACATTTGTGCATTCAGTTGCACAGTGTTGCAATTCACTAATGCAAAATTGTTCACTTAACTCCGCGAGTGTAAAGTTGCACTCTATCTCCTGGATGTAGGTTCTTGGCCAGAGGTACAGAATGGGGGGGGGGGGGTTGCAATGATTCCTTCCCATCCTGCTACTTATACAGCAGTGTGTATCCTAGACTTCACTGATGTCCTAGTCTGATGAATGGACTAACAGAAACCAGCACAGCATCCAGTAGTTGTTGGGGTATAGAATCATAGAGTTGGAAGAGACCACAAAGGCCATCTAGTCCAATACCATTCTGCCATGCAGGAACACACAATCAAATCATTCCTGACAGATGGCCATCCAGCCTCTGCTTAAAAACCTCCAAAGAAGGAGACTCTACCACACTCCCAGGCAGTGTGTTCCACGGCTGAACAGCTCTTACTGTCAGGAAGTTCTTAATGTTTAGGTGAAATCTCTTTTCCTGTAGTTTGAATCCACTGTTCTGGGTCCTAGTCTCTGGAGCAGGAGAAAACAAGCTTGCTCCCTCTTCAATAGGACATTCTTTCAAATATTTAAACATAGCTATCAAGTTACCTTTCAACCTTCTCTTCTCTAGGCTAAACATACCTAGCTCCCTAAGCCACTCCTCATAGGGCATAAAGGCTTCCAGTCCTCCCACCATCCTGGCCACCCTTCTCTGGACACGTTCCAGCTTCTCAATATCCTTCCTGAATTGTGGTGCCCAGAACTGGACAAAGTATTCCAGGTGAGATCTGAACAAAGCAGGACAGACTGGCACTATTACTTCCCTTGATCTAGACACTATACTTCTATTAATGCAGCCTAGAATCGCATTGGCTTCTTTAGCTGCTGCATCATTTTATTCCATCTTGACATTTCCACTTGGGGTCAGCTTGAGCCAAGGGCAAAGAGAAACAGGGAAGATAAGCATGAAGACATAGAGGCAGGAAGCCAGGTCAGGAACAAACAAAAGCTGAGGGCTGGTTGAGCTGCACCAGCAACCAAGGATGTTCTCATAACAAGAATATTTTTACAATAAAATCAGGAACCCCTGAGTTCTCTTGCCACCAATGTGATGTCAAGCATCCCTTTCTTATAGTATGTGTGAAATTGAATTCAACAGGATCAGTAAGTTGTCACTAGTAATGCTGGTATCCTTCTCAGTTGCCACTCCCAGGCTGTGGAACTCCCTTCCACAAGAGGTCCAGTTAGCACACTCCTTGCTCTTTACCAGCAGGCCAAGACCTTTCTATTTAGGCAGGCCTTTGATTGCTTTTTCATCATATGGCAGAATAATGGTGAAAGTAGTGGTGCCGTGTTTTTATCTTGTGTGTTAATAAATTATATTTTAAATATATCATATTTTTTATAATCTGATTTTAATAGAATGTTTGTTTAACTGTTTGAAACTCTTCTAATATAACAGTTTCCTTAATTTCTATTTTAAATTATTGTAAGCCACCCTGGGTGGAGAAAGTTAGAGAATAAATTCAAGAAATAAATAGTTTCCCTGTCAGTGTGTGTGTGTGGGTGGGTGGGTGCCTTTGTTCTAGGTTTCAATCTGAACCAAGACTAAAAGTGAACTTGGCTTAACAGGAGCTATCCAAGGTATTGACCGTGTTGGGAAGAGAAACTTCTGCTCCTTGAAAGTTCAGGTTAAAAGTTAGAGTGATATTGGAGTGGATCTTAGAGATTTTGGTGGATTTTATAGTTCTGGGAGGAAAAACAAACAAACCAAGAGCCTAACAGAATCAACAGGAGTGTTGTGTCCAGAGCAACGGAAGTAATAGTACCATTCTATTCTGCTTTGGTCAGACCTCACTTGGAATACAGCGTCCACTTGTGGGCATCACAGTTCAAGAAAGATATTGACAAGCTGGAACATGCCTAAAGCAGGGTGACCAGGATGGTAAAAGGTCTAGAAATGAAGTGTTGTGAGGATCAACTTAGGGAGTTGGATATGTAGAGATGAGTTATCTTTAAATATCTGAAAGGATGTCATATGGAAGCAGCTTGTTTTCTGCTGCCCCAGAGCCTAGAACACGAACCAGTGGATTCCAATTACAAGACGAGAAATTGCATTTAAACCTTAGAAAGAACTTTTTGAGTGTAAGAGCTGTTTGACAATGGAATAGACTGCCTTGGATAATGGACTCTACTTCTTTGAAAGCCTTTAAACAGCGGTTGGATGGCTATCTCTCAGGAGTACTTGAGTTGTGTGTTCCTGCATGACATGGGGTTTGGGTTCCATAGCCTAGGAGCCACCATTGAAAAGACTTTTGTCCTCACCAAACAAGCCTTTGAGGATGCTGGGATGGAGAGAAAGCCCCTTCCCACAGATCGTAAGACTTGGGAAAGTTCATATGGGGAGATACAGGCTTTCAGGTTGTCTGGACCTAAGGGCTTTATAGGATATAACCAGCCCTTTGAAATGTTCCCAGAAATGAATAGCTTCCCAATAGCTGGTGAAGCTGTTGCAACAAGGGAGCTAAATGCTTCCTATAACCAGTCTTAGTCAACAGTCTAGCTGTAGCACTTTGGACCTGCTGAACTTTCCTGCTGGAGAGACTTTCATCTCCCAGAGATCTCAAGAGAGCTGCTGCCAGCTGGAGTAGACAATATAGGCATTGTTGTTGTTGTTGTGTGCCTTCAAGTCATTTCCAACCTATGGTGACCCTAAGGTGAATCTATCACTGGGTTTTCTTGGCAAGATTTCATAGACTGTAGAATTACAGAATCATAGAGTTGAAAGAGACCACAAGGGCCATCTAGTCCACCCCCTGCCCTACAGGAATACACAGCCAAAGTATAAAAACAGTTTAATGATACATTTAAAACAAAATGTAATAACACAGAAAATAAAAACACTGCACCACCACTTTCAACATTATTGTGCCATATAATGAAAAATCAATAAAAGGCTTGCCTAAATAGAAAGGTCTTAGCCTGCTGGTGGGGAGCAGGGAGTGAGATAACCAGACCTCCTGTGGAAGGGAGATCTACAGCCTGGGAAAAGAGAATGATAAAGCTACCAGCCATTACTGGTGGCAATGACTTGCCCCTAGAATCATAGAATCATAAAGTTGAAAGAGACCACAAGGGCCATCTAGTCCAACCCTCTGCCTGCAGGAAGACAACCAAAGCATTCCTGACAGATAGCCATTCCACTGCTAAACAGCCCTTACCATCAGGAAGTTCTTTCTAAAGTTTAGGTGGAATCTTTTTTCCTGTAGTTTGAGTCCATTGCTCTGTGTCCTAGTCTCTAGAGCAGCAGATTTGTTCAGATTTGCCTTTGCCTTCCTCAGAGGTTAGGAGAGTGTGACTTGCCCAAGGTCACCCAATGGGTTTCCATGGCTGAGCGAGGATTCGAACCCTGGTTTCCAGAGTCTTAGTCCAATGCTCAAACCACTATGCCACACTGGTAATATAGGCCTAAAGTGGGGAAATTATCTGAATAGGCATAAAGCAGCTTTGGATGCTTCTGGTGCATGACAGAAGATGTTTTCTGCCCTCTTTTGCCTTGGCTGCCCTCTCATTTGTCTGTACAAACTGCCAAGTGACTCTAGGAGTCTCTAGCACAGGTTGCTGGAATGCGTGGGGAATACATAAAAGCCAAATGACTCTAAGAAGCATTGGCTGGAGTGCACCCTGTCGCCATCCTTGCAAGGCACTGAGCTGTGGCACTCTGAAAGGACATGTCCTGGACTTTGCAGCCACTGAGATGAAATATTGATGCACTGTTGTTCTCCTAACATCAGTGGTGGCACTTAGGGGGAGTGCGGAGAGGCTGAACTGCACCGTTGGGGGGAGGGGTGACACCAGCCTTAGTGACGCCACAGCCTAACATCAGGGGAAAGTGTTTGGGTGGATCAATCAGGGTCACCGCATTAGAGGCAAGCCCATCAAGAGCAGACCAATGCTCATTGCAAAAGTAGGTGGACGGGTGGGAAAGAAGACTGGCAAATCTTTGCTATTGAGTTTATAAATATCTGGAATTTCTTTGCACAGGAAACAGGAATGCGAATAAATAGCAGCCTGGGTTGTTCTGGGTCATCTTACTTTTCCCCTTCAAGTTGATTCTGAGTTGAATTTTGCTGAAGTATACATATGTGTGTGTGTGTGTGTCACCAGCTTTGCAATTTACAGCATAAATGCAAGTTGTCTTATTCAATTATGCAAATGCCCCTTTGTAGATCAAATTTAGATTTGTTCCTTTTTAAAAAACAGGGAGAGAGAAGATAGGAAGCACAGGTACTATTTACAAAATGTTGCACAGTGTCAGGATCATAGGCCCTGCAGTGCTTGCTAGCCATATTTTTGCATATGCTGTGTAGTGCTGGATGATGGGATTTGCGACACAGGTGGTGATGCTGGGTAAAAAGGAATTATTTATCTTTCATGGCTTGGGCTGATGATGTTTGGGAAAGAAAACAAGGCCCCCCCCCCTCATCAAGGTCAGTTCTGTGGGAAAGCCTGGTACAGGAGGAAAAGAAGGATATGCCTGGGAAGACAGGTTGTTTTGATTAGTTGATGAATGAGATGTAAGCACAGGAAAACTATCTGAATTGCTTTGTGCTTTAAGTATACTGTGTAACTGGGAAAAAAAACCCTTCAGTTCTGACAACAATTATGTGTTGTGATCAACCCTGCTTGCTAAATAAAGTTTTTCTGGATCTGCTGAAAGCTTGTGTTCTTGAAGTGGAGTTAGCCTGTATGTTACACAGTCAGGCTCCAATGAGTTGTTGTGGGGATGTGAACCTGCAAAGAACAACAGTGAACTGCATCTGGGACAGGAAGACATGAGTCTTGGTGGCATCATTGCATATTTGGTTGCATCAGACATGAGAGAGAGGAGATGGAGTGTTGTAGAATATCCCATGCCCCACAGCATCTGGGTCAGGCCTGAAATATGTTGTGTGTGTGCCTTCAAGTTGCCTGCCAACTTATGGCAACCCCATGAATTTCATAGGGTTTTCTTAAACAAGGAACACTCAGAGATGGTTTTGCCAGTTCCTTCCTATGACATCTGGTATTTGTTGGCGGTCTCCCATCTAAGTACTAACCAGGGACGACTCTGTTTAGC
Source organism: Gambelia wislizenii (assembly GCA_030847615.1). Taxonomy (NCBI): domain Eukaryota; kingdom Metazoa; phylum Chordata; class Lepidosauria; order Squamata; family Crotaphytidae; genus Gambelia; species Gambelia wislizenii. The sequence continues at coordinate 491,467,198 of JAUMIR010000001.1, read as the reverse complement.
TTCCAAGATCAGACAGGATTTGGAGCCTTTAGGGTAATTAGACCATCAACATACATTATGCAGTATGTTTTATCCAGTCATGGCTTCCAGATTAGTGGGGTAGTAAATCTAGTCCTGGTTGTAGTCTGAACTAGGTTGTAGCCCAAACTATCTGAGGTATTGAGTCTTATTCCACAAATAGGTTCAACTCCTTGGATAGCTCCTTGAAAGTTTGGAGTAAAACTCAGAGTGGATTCACCCACCCCATTGACATGGCAGCTGCCAGCTGCTACAGGTCTTCTCATAGAATCATGCCATCTTAGACTTGGAAGGGAACACAAGGACCATATGGTTCAATCCCCTGCAATGAAGGAATACACAATTACAGCCCTCCTGAGAGATGCCCATCCATCCTCTTTTAAAGACCTTCAAGGCACGAGTCCATTTGTTTTCTACCATCATGTTATTTTAGGATTACAGCCACCCCTCAAGTAACCCTGTTAGCCTGTTGCAGCAAAAACAGCAAAGGCCTGTTAAAGCCTGACAGATTTATTATAGCACAAGCTTTTGTGGTCTTGGGCCCACATGAAGCAGATTCTTTATTATTCCATTTTGGCCTGTTCTGTGTGTTCATCAGAATGTGGTGGAAAGCTTGGCAGAAGGTGCTAGAGGAGGGTTGACTTGGTCAGCCCTCTGCTGAGACCATCAAGAAATTTGGTATTCAACAGAGCATCCACCCATCGGGTTCCTTTGATTGATTGATTGAATGAATTAAACTGCTCCATACTGAAAATTTCAGAAAGGTGTAGAATGGGTTAAATATTTCTAAAAGTTGCAGTAATAAAACAGTGTCCAGCATTTATTACTCGGGAAAACCTTGTTTGAAAAGAAAAACGGTGTTCGTTAGATGTTTGAAACAAACTAACATCTCTAACCAGTGTCAGGTGGTGATTTTCATGTCAGCTGAATCTACTCCAGGTTTTAGGTTGAACTTTAAGGAGCTGTCCAAAGTGCTGAACCATGCCCACAAAACAGGTTCAGCTCCAGAGTGGAGTGGCAACCCCATTGATGCCAGAAAGGAAACCAAGAAGGTGGGAGCCAATACTATTAAGGCCCTGCCTCTGGAGCACCCAGAGGTGATCTCAGGCTCATGTGGGACTACTACAAAGGGTCTTCTAGGAAGACTGCATCTGTGGGGTAGGATTCTTACCTCTCCTCCCCACAATCAGCCTCCACTGAGGGTTAATTAGTTCTACTTAATAGAATCATAGAATCCTAGTTGGAAGAGACCACCAGGGCCATCCAGTCCAACCCCCTGCCATGCAGGAATACACAATCAAAGCACTCCATTCAGTCTCTGTTTAAAAACCTCCAAAGAAGGAGACTCCACCACACTCTGAGGCAGCATGTTCCACTGTCAAATTGTTCTTATTGTCAGGAAGTTCTTCCTAATGTTTAGGGGGATCTCTTTTCCTCTGTGTTTGAGTCCATTGCTCCATGTCCTAGTCTCTGGAGCAACAGAAAACAAGCTTGCTCCCTCTTCAATAGGACATCCTTTGAAGTATTTAAACATGGCTATCATGTGACCTATTAACCGTCTCTACTCCAGGCTAAATGTACTCACTTCAATAAGCCACTCCTCATAGGGCATGGCTTCCAGATCTCCCACCATTTTGGTTGTCCTCCTCTGGGCATGTTCCAGCTTTTCAATATCCTTCTTGAACTGCGATGCCCAGAATTGGACACAGTATTCCAGGTGAGGTCTAACCAAAGCAGAACAATACAACCCTCAATCTATACACTATACTCCTATTCATCTTTGCATTGTGAGTGGTTTGATTGTTTGGTCCCTCTAAAAGCAGAGATTACCCACCTTCAGTAGAAGCTGATCATTGGTTGACTGTTCTGGGTTGCATCCAATCAGAAGGCACAGGGAAACTCTGGAAAGGGGCTCTTTGAAGGGCGGATAATACTTAACCCACTAACACAGGTGCAGGTAAAATGCAACCCTTGGGCCACACCTATGCCCCAAGGCTTTTTTGGTGATCCTTACACCTTCCAGACTTCCTAAATCAATCTTCTGCCCACTCGTGGGTGAATTGCTTCTCTGGGAAGCATCCAGGAGAGGCAATCCAAATTTTAAATACATTAAAAGGGCCCCCTGCACTGTTTAACATAAGCATACCCATTTTTGAAAACCAGAAATGGACTGCTGGATGCTTCTGGCTTTGTTTTCTTCACTCCTTGGCATTTTTGGCTACCCATGAGTTCCCTGGATATTCACAGGGCAGAAGATTGACCTCTGGATGTGTTGTAGTTGTCCACCTCTGCTCTAAGCTTGTATGTTTTTGAGCATGTTCCATATTTTAATTTGAGAAGAGGGGAGAAAACTGCATGGTTTTTGCTGTCAAAAGTTGGGGGAAGGGTGGGAGGAAGGAAAGGAGCAAGGTATTAAATTTATATTCCAAATGTCAAGAGCAGAGATTACCAGAACCTGGAAAAATGCCCAAGGGCTTTCATTTCACAGATCTCTGAACAGACTGTGGTCAGTTGCTCTCACAGAAGAATTAACCAGTCATTTTCATATGGTGAGAGGAGAAATAAAGGAGGCAGCTCTGTAGCAACTTGGTACCCATTTTTAATATACTGTATTTTCCAGAACTAAATGTTACACATCAACCTCCAACTAATCAATTGGATTTTTGGTGTAGTGGATATTAATATATTACAGAAATACAGCAACTAATAAATAGACATTAGTTATAGAATCATAGAGTTGGAAGTGACCACAAGGGCCATCTAGTACAACCCCCTGCCATGCAGAAATACACAACCAAAGCATTTCCAACAGATGGACACCCAGCCTCTGTTTAAACCTCCAAAGAAGGAGACTCCAGAACACTCCCAGGCAGCACATTCCACTACAAAACAGCTCTTACTGTCAAGAAGTTTTTCCTAAGGTTTAGGTGGAATCTCTTTTCCTGCAGCTTGAGTCCTTTGCTCTGTATCCTAGTCTCTGGAGCAGCAGAAAACAAGCTTGCTCCATCCTCAGTATGACATCCCTTCAAATATTTAAACATGGCTTTCATGTCCCCTCTTAACCTTCTCTTCTCCAGACTAAACATACACAGCTCTCCTCATAGGGCATGGTTTCCAGACCTTTTACCATTTTGGTTGCCCTCCTTTGGACACGTTCCGGTTTATGGTTGGATAGATTAGATTGGATGGATGGATGGACGGACAGACAGACAGATAGATTCACCAACATCCAACATTGCCTACTTAGTTATGAATGCATAACTAAGTAGTGTCTCCTGGCCTAATGAACACCCCCCCCAACCTATCTTAAAAGACAGCAGACGCATCACGTGGTGGAGGTTTGTTTGACTGGTGATCAGGGTGCAGGAGGAAGGTGTTTCCTGGAATTATGAGAGGGATTCTGTTTCTGCCTCTCTCACTGGAGGGAGGGTGCTGGGAATGCCATCCTCCTGCACTGCAATCACCAGCTGAAGAGACCTTCATTGCTCAATGTGGCTGCTGGCTCTTAAGGTGGCCATAGAATACATAGTATTACTGAATACTCTAGGGTACGAATCTGCACTGCAATACAGGTTGCCAGCCATCATTTATAGATGATTTGATTATGCATTTATATTACTGTATTGGATATATTATTAATTTTAGGAGATTGGCTGACAGGCATTGATTTGTTTGTCACTGTTGAATTCTAAAAACAAAATGGTTTTTAAAAAAGTACAAATGCCATGTGTTTTGGGCCCATGACCTGTTTGCAGGCATGGTGATTCAGAAACAAGGTCTGCAGTGTTCAGTGGGGCATTTGCCTCCTTAGCAAGTGCAGATAGCAAAGACAGGAAGAATTACGAGATTGGATTACATCTCCCAGAACAACTGTAATGGCTGGGTTGGGGGATCTTACAGGTTGTAGTAAAAAAATAATAATAACTTGCCTACGTTTTGGTGGATAGATGCCTTGGCATCTGAACTGGATATTGGTGTACTTCAGATATATATGTGTTCAATGTGCTCTGGTGTCTACAGGCTTTTCTTTTGCATCTGCAACATTGTAGTTTGAATCATGAGATGATGCCTTCCTCAGTGTCAGACTTTTTATCTGCATAAGAAAGAGACCATGATAAGGTTACTCATACAAGCTGGACTATGATCTGACAGGTTCCACAAGGCTAAGAAAAGAAAACAACCACAATGGAAGATGAGGAAATTCCAAGCTGCTTATACACGCATCATGAAGGATTCAGTTTTCAAGTGAAGGAAACAGACCAATTTCAGAGAGAAGCTGTAAGTCTGGCAAAGATTTCATGAGATGCTGTTCCACCTGGAAACCTGGACAATCAGCATCAGTCAAAATGGTTCTCAAAAGAAGACCATGGGAAGATGGCTGAACCACCATGGGATGGTGACTTGTAATTCTTTCTTTTTGTATAAGAAGGCATGGGCCAATATGAGTGCTAGCCATCGATCAAGACCACTTCATGGAATCTGTTGCTGGCAGTGGCTGAAGCCACCTCTTCCCTCATGAAAATCCTGTCCCTAATCCTCAGATGTGTGTGAAGCTGCCCAGACGTGAGGAGAAAGGACTTCTGCACATTCTCAGAAGCACTTTCTGCTTTATTGTAATATGTTCCAAGACTGATCCCTGATGTTGAAATAAAACACCTGTTCTTGAGCTCAAATTAAGCTGGGGATACATCCCTGAAATGTGACCAGTATATGCACAAGAAGATTTACTTGCCTCATTGGAAAGGCCATTTGAAACTGCTTGAGTAGGCTGTTGTAAAACATGTTCTCTTGTTTCCTGGCTGCACATGTGCAGAGGCTGTTGTGTGCATGATCAGTCACATAATAACAATTGCATGCATTCACAGGAATTCACCTCTGCTTTGCTCCATTCTTAATGAGAGGACAAATAATAGCATGATTGTTGAAAATGAGGTTTCCTGGATCCTGAGTGAGCATAATGTGACACTTTTATTGCTGAGAGGAAAAACTTAATTTTTGACCCTGGGTTTTGCAATATGCATTTTCTGTTTTCTGTTTTCCCCAATCCTCCTCCAGTGAGCTGTTTTACTTTCACACACACACACACACACACACACGTTACACACATGCACTGTATAGACAGATATATATATATATATATATATATATATATATATTCTAGGATGTTTTGATACATTAGCACCAGAGATTGGGAAACGTTATTGGGGTGGAGGACTTCAACTTCCAGAATTCCCAGCCAAGATGGCCATAGGGCTTGGCAAAGCAAATTTGATTTGGCTATAAAAGAAAAAAAATGCTGGACAGATATGATCTTGTATGCAAGAAGCCCAGAATATAGAGAACCTCAATAATAACATTGTAGTTGTTGTCCATGTTGGCTGGGAGTTTCTAGATATGGTAGTCACTGATGGCTGCTGGCTTTCATGCCAGTGGAGTGGTGGATCCACATTGGATTTTATAACAGACCTCTCCAAGGTGCTGAATAAGGGGCTGTCCAAGGCACTGCATAAATTCAGCACCTTAGAGCACTCCTTCATAAAACCCGAAGTGGCATAAATGTCCCACTGACATAGAAGCCACTGGTTGTCACTGGATGCAATACAAAAAACTTTCCCTCCAAATTTTGGATGAACAGAGACCCTGGTATCCCCACATTCCATCTGCCGGGGAGTTTACCCACCAAACTGATGCAACCTCTTTCTTCTCAGGTGCCTCCCAATCCTCTGTCGTCCGATGCAAGCCAGGCGCCAACTGCCCCAGCACGCAGCATGGCATCCGCAGGCAGCATTCCCCTTTCTCCGCTGCTGAAGATTCTGCCGCTCCCATTCTAGAGCTGCAGAGTCGGAGTCCTTCTGGATTTTGTCGGCACGGCAGAGGAGAGAGGCAGAACAGATCAGGTAGGCATACGATAGCGGGCTCCCCAGATGTCGTGACTCCCCTTTGAGCCTCAGGTGAGGCCAGAGTCTTTCCAAGGCCCTGCCAAATCATGAATAGTATGGTTTTCTGTGTTGTGACTTCCATTTTCTGGCCTATCCTTTTCTCTGTTGTAGAGATGGGTTTTGGTGGGCAGGAAGGAAGGATGGATGGGTAAAAGAGATGTGTTGTTTTGCACAGATGTTCATGGTGAGCTAATTGCATTCAGGAGATCAATATGGCTACAAAGACTTTCTATGGATGATGCAGTCTTTCCACACAGTCACTCATTAGGAGCAGGACATTTTTGAATCAGGTTGGATCTTGGAAAACTCCACAAATCAGCTTGGCTCTGCCATGTCCAAAAGCACCAGTCTTTTTAATCTCATTCAAACCACAAAGAAAAGAGGAAGAACAGAGAACGCCGGCAGAAGCAGCATTCATCTTTGATGTTCACGAAAGGTCAAATCTGGATCACCAGGAACACACTAAGGAAGGTGTAAAGACTTTTCTTCAAACGTGACTTCTGCCCTTGCTCCCTTTCCCTCTGAAAGTCATAACTGGTGTCAAACCTGAAGAAACAGGATACCTTCCTTTCTTCTTCAGTAGAACTCCATGGAATCAGCTCTGAATTGTGCATGGGAGGCGAGCAGCCCAAGCAGAGACAATGAACAACATCACTGCCATGTTTAAAGTAGTTTACCCCCAGAAAGAAGCCAAGAAATTAGTAATTAGGGAGTCAAATGTTCCTAAGTTCAGCCGTTTCAAAGATGACTTCCTGGAAAACTGTGAAACTGTCCAAAATTTATTGTAGTGTTGATGTGACTTTAGATGGGGCTTTAATGCCCCATCCATACTAGGGAGGGGTAGCTGTGAGGGGGAGAATTCTGCCCCCCCCCGTGACATTTTTCTTCATTCCTCAAATGTCCAGCATTGCAAAGAGTCGGAAACAGAAAACAGTTCACACCTAGATCTCTTCTATTTGTTCACCTTCCCTTGGTCATTTTGCTTGTCCTGTTTCTTTGGATGCCTACATTGTACAGGTCTTCCCCCATATCCACAGTTGATACATTCCTGGACTTACCACAGATATGTGAAACCACATATAATAGTGAACCTCCATAGAATACCATAGAATCATGTTGGAGGACCTAGAAAATGCCTAGAGAGGATGTCTCTCTAGACATTTGGTACAACTCTGTGGTCAACTTCCAGTGGAAGTTGACCATAGAGTTGTACTGGAGGACCTCCTGATGCCTAGAGAGGCCACCTCTAGAGAGGCTCCCCCCACCACCATGGTTGAGTGAAATTGTGGGTACTGATCCCATGTAAATGGGGGGGAACACCTGTATTTCCAGTGCTCAACTGAAGATTTAACTTGTTGCAATGCTAGAAATTTAAGGGTTGAAGGAAATTTCATTGGGGGGCATTCTTATTGGCTGTGGAATTTTGTCCCCACCATAGCTGTACCCTTGATCCACATCCATATTTTGGACCTCTTTGGCTGTCATAGATTCCCTTGAAGAACTCTCTGATAGTGACCCTCCGTTCCCTCTTCATTCAGAGAACTACAATCCCCATTGGGGTTCATTTGGAAGAGGAAATGAGCACTAAGTCAGTTTGAAATTCATAGTATAGAAACAGTCAAATTCAAGACCAGATCCTCTTCACTGGCATATGGAAGAAACCCATTAAAGTTTTATAGAAAACAATTTGCTGAAGTATCTGAATCTTATAGTTGACACCTCCTTTGGTTTGTTTGTCTCAAGTCAGCTTTCAAAATGGCAGAATAAAATGAATGAACATATCTCAGTGACTAAAAGATCAAATGTGTGTGCATTCAGGTAAATTACAAGGAGATTAAAGCATCAACAGATTTAAAATTTAGCAAGTGGGTAGATCAAAACAGGACAGGAAGGCTCATAAAAGAAAGGGGTGAGACAGACCTGAGTGGCAAGAGAATGCCAAAGCTCAGGTGTAGCAACCAAGCACAGAGAAGGTGACCGATCTTATAAAACTACAGATCCTAGGATTCCATAGGATGGAGCCATGGCAGTTAAAGTTATGTCAAACTGCATTATTTCTACAGTGGAAATGCACCCCAAGTTGCATCACATCCAATGAAATGGAATGTGGAAAGATTTAGGACTGATAATAGGAAGTAATAGCACCTGTTTATTATTGCTTTGGATAGGCCCATGGCCCCCACAAACAGGAGGCTGACAGGGCTCTAGCCTGGGGGCCCAGGATTAGGAGGGGGGCACTGTGATATTTTTATTATGTAAATCCATTTAATTTTCTAAAATAAATATAAAAAATACTTTGGTGTTGTCATTTAACCTGACTTATTTTAATTTTTATCCTAAATCCTGTAGAGCATCTCACTGCCCTTAACCTTAGCACTAGGTAGGGGCCCCACCAAAGATCCTGGCCTGGTGGCCCACTTGAGGATGTGGGGGCCATGGCCAGAACTTACATAGAGTCCTGTATCCAGGTGAAGAAACTACAGTTCAAGAAACATATTGTCAAGTTGGAACATGTCTAGAGATGGGTGATCAAGGTGGTAAAGGGTCTCCAAAACCGAGGCCCGCAAAAATAGCCGAGTGATCTGTGTATTAGCTCAGAGAACAAAAGACTGAGAGGTAATATAATAGCCTTCTTTAAATATTTGAAAGGATGTCATGTAGAAGATGGAGGAAACTTCTACTGCTCTAGAAACGAGGGTACAAACCAATGGATTCAAATTACAAGAAAAGAGATTCTGCCTAAACATTAGGAAGAACCTCCTTACTGTAAGAGCTGTTTGATAGTAGAATAGCCTGTTCAGAAGGTGCTGGACTCTCCATCTTTGGAGGTTTTCAAGCAGAAGCTTGATTGCCATCTCTCAGGAGTGCTTGAGTTGTGTATTCCTGTATGGCAGGGGCTTGGGCTAGATGGACTTTGGGGTACTTTCCCATTCTGTAATTTTGTGATTCTGTGATTCTTCATAAAGCTGATAATTGGAACCGTTGATGTAGCAATGTGAGCCAGTCAGATGGCTTTAAAAAGGGAGCTAGACAGATTAATGAGGAAGGGGCTATCAGTTGTTAGTCCTGATAGTTCAGAGACAGGCTATATTCCAATGCATCTGATGAAGTATTCATGGAGGCTTATGCCCAGTGAAACCTGTTCATCTTTAAGGTGATGGCAAGGACATGGACACAGCCTGTGTGGCTTGCTAAGGAAATGAAGATGATACCCAGTTTATATGAAGCCAAATTGATAGCCCTTCTGGTTGCAGAGGGCTGTGTATGGAGAAGAATGTGTATATATTTGTTGTTATAGTTGGCCCTTGGTATCCACTGGGATTTGGTTCCAGGATCCCCCATGAATACCAAAATCTGTGGACGCTCATGTCGCATTATATACAGTGGCATAGTAAAGTGGTGTCCCATATATAAAATGGGGAACAACAAGATTTGCTATTTGGATTTTACCCCCGCTCCCCCCCCCCATATACACACCCTGAATATTTTCAAGCCATAGTTGGTTGAATCTGTGAATACAGATGTGTTCTGTGCCATCAAGTTGATTTAACTTAGGGTGATCCTGTGAATGAGAGACCTACAACAGAACCTGTTATTAACAGCCCTATTCAAGTCTTGGGCTGCTGCCACACTGCAGACATAATGCAATTTGACACCACTTTAACTATTATGACTCCATCCTGGGGCATCCTGAGATTTGTAGTTTGTTGTGGCAGCAGAGCTTTCTGACAGAGAAGGTGAAATATCTCACAAAACGACAAATCCCAGAAAGGGGATTTGTAAAGGGGAAATATAATTCAGTGGGTGGCGGCGGCGAGGTACTAGATTAATTCTGGAGTTCTTGGTGTGTGTATGCATGCACACAGGAGACCTCCTGAGATCCACAAACAGTTTAAGTGTTGGATTAGGAGTCTGGGAGGCCAGGGTTTGAATCTCCACTCAGTCACAGAGACGGTGAGCTTGGGCAAGTCCCACTCTCTCAGCCTAAGAAGAAATCAATGGCAAACCTCCTTTGAACAAAATCTTGCCAAGAAAACCCCATGACAGAGTGGTTTTGAAGGCATGGAATGATAACAACTACTGCAAGTGATTACTGTTAAGGCTAATATTCTTCATCTCCCAGGTATATTCTTCCTGGGATTCTACAAGGAAACGTGGGGTTGGCAAAAGAGAATCCCATGTAGTTTGTCCCAATTAAGTGAACAAGGTCTGTTCAAAACTATCATGTTTAAAGCACCAGGGAAGGGAGGTGTTGCATATTCTAAAAAGATGGTGTGAATGGTGGCTGGTGATTTCTATGTCAGTAGGGCAGAATCTATTCCGGTGAACAGTAAAAACAACAAGTTCTTCTCTGCCTTGCCTTGACCTCTGCTTTCTGGTCAGGGGTGTGAATCTGGCCAGAGGGAGCAAGCCAGAGAGGGCAGTAGAGATTGGGGCACAGAGCTGGGTTTAATTGGGAAGGCAAGAGGCCCAAAAGCTTCCACAAAACCTGGTGACAGCCCCATAAGCAGTTGTAAATAATTAGTTATTTAATACTTAGTTATTTTTAGTTATTTAGTTATTTATTTTGAAAAGAGACAGAGCTGGTGTTGGAAATAGCAAAGGGTGGGGATGTGAAAAATAGGTCCAGCCCTATCATTAGGCAGAGTGTTTTAGTTGTATCAGGTAACAGATGATAAGAGGTGGTTGCAGGATTTGGAGGCAAAAGCTATGTTCCATACATCCTACCTTGCCCTTTCTAAATCTAGTTTAACCTGGGTACAGTGAAAGACGCAGTCTAACCCTTGCCATAGCTGGACACATGGCAATGACATCATCGCCTGGAAGGTCCCATGGAATGCTTGTAGTTGCACATTCCATTTTTAGACACATAGCAGGACACGTCTCCACTGGCCAGTAAATTACTGTAATGGGGAGGGAGTGCAACAGTTAAAAGGTGGGGTTAAGGGGGAGATGTGTTGTAGTTTCCCTGTGCAGAACTTTACAATATCTCTCCTGAAGCAGGATCCCAGCTCTCCTCTTCCTCCTTCTGCCCCTCTTCCTTCATTTATATCCTGTTCCCTGCCACCTAAACCAAGACTCCAGGTGGCTTAATGCAAATGCAATGCAGGTAAAGCATACAATATTAAAATGAAATTCAACCATCAATACCATTAAAAACAGTTTAAAACATACAATTAAAAAATAACCAAAAAGCAGTTTAGATACAAAATGATTAAAAACAGTACCATTCAGAATTATGCAGCCTGCTGTTAAAAAGGCTTTCTTGCAAAACCTTCAGTTTTGTTTCAAGGATTGAAAATGTCTTTGCCTCCAGATGGGCCAACATTAATAAAGAAGCCATTTTAGCCTCCTTGAGTCTAGTGACCTTATGCCTCACCAGAACCTGTGGTTAACAACTGACGGTAGGAGTAGGAAAGAAATATTCTGCTCTAGCCCATTCTATTGTAGCTACATGTGACTGCCTACAAACAGGCAAGGTAAACAGCAGCTGCCTCCACAATCCCATACTGAACATACAGTACATGAACAGCAAAACTGAGAGAAGCAATTCCTTCCAACATGTTGTAAAAGCATAGATCTATAAGTTTGGCCACCAATATAGAAATCATGAGCAAAGTGGAAGCTGGGGAAAGAAAAAATTCATCCCTGGACACATTTTGAAAGCAGTCTTCAAGTGGTCTCTAGAAGGTTTACCTGACCTGGTTGTTTCATTTCACATGTGCATATTGTTCTGGCTAAAAAGTTTGCTGAAACATGTTGAAGCGTTCTTTTTGTGTTACAAAAAGAATAGGGATACAGGACCGTATCGATATTCTTTCCATGTGATTTCTGCCTCTGGTGCCAAATTTCCTGTTAAAGATGGAATGCCCAAGAACACATCGACTTCATTAACTGAGGTATATCTGTATCCAAGTTGGTCTTTGTTCTATTAAAAGGCCCTGATGTTTTTCATTGTAGGAGAAGAAGGGACCCAAGCCCATGGTGAAAACGCCAGCCAAGAGAGTCACCCGCAGACTCGGTGTGAGTCTTGTATGTCCACATTTCTCAAGATTGTATGGGGATTTCTGATTATTTTGTCCGTGTCATCCTCCTGGGTTGGAACAACACAGATTGTCAAAATCACATACAAGAACTTTGACTATCCCTTATTCATGACTTGGTTTTCCACAAACTGGAACATTATGTTTTTCCCTGTTTATTACTCGGGGCATCTAGCAACGGCACAAGAAAAGCAATCTCCAATCAAAAAATTCAGGTAGGCCTTATAATGATGTTGCTATTGACTTTTGACATTAATTTAAGAATAGTCTTCTTCTCCCATAAGAACTTGCCTAAGCCTGCAGGGTAGCAATACTGGCCTTGTCATGTTTAGTGCTTCCTGTTAGAGTGATTGTATCTCACTATACTATTGTTGGGTAAAGTGAACCCCGGAGGGTCTGTGTGGCCCCTGGAGGCACCTCAGCCCATCCAGCCACAATGCTCCCAATTTTTTTAAAAAAATATCAGCATGATTTTTGTAGAATTTTTGCCCTAAAATAATATGGAAGCTCCCCCAATGCATGAAAAGGTGAAAAGAATATTCCTACTCCAAGCACTCCAGAGACTCGTACTGCTCCATTTTCTTCTGCAGCCACACTCAAAATGGTGACAGGAAGAGACACACCTTTACTTCCTGTCACCACTTCCCCTGGTCTGCTGGGGAAATACCTTCAGTTTCCTCTACAGTGCCTCCCAAAATGGCAACAGGAAGTAAAGGCCTATCCCCTCCTGTTACCAGAAGAAAAGAGTGGTACATGTCACCCCCGTATTTGTTGGGGATACGGTCCTGGACTTACTGTTTCTAAGTGGATAATAGCAAACCCTATTAAAATACAGGACTTCTGGTACAAATATACCATAGAGTTGCATTGGAGGACCTAGTGATTCCTAGAGAGGACACCTCTCTAGGCATTTCCCAGCACAACTCTATGGTATACGTCCCTGGTTTTTTGGGCCATGGGTAACTGAAACCATGGATATTGGTTCCACAGATATGGGGGATGACCTGTATTTGGGCTTGGGGCATACAGCCTGCAGGAAAGTGGGGGGTAGACATCTGTCCACTCCTGTTGTATACTAACCTGCCAGAATTTTAACATCCTCAGGTGTGGGCTTTCTCTCAGCCCTGCTGCCATTGCGGGCCCTTCTGGTAAGGACATGGGGAGAGCCTTCTCGGTGGCTGCTCCCAGCCTGTGGATTTCCCTTCAATGGGAGGCTTGGCTGTCACCCTCTCTCCACTCCTTTTTTCAGCAGACAACAAACTTTTCATTCAAACAGGCTTTTAATGATTAATTGGTTACAGGGAGCCTTTTAGGGGGCATGGGTGCTATATTTTTAACTGTACTGCTGTTGATTTTTAAAAATTATTTTAGACTTTAAAAAATATAATGGTATTTTACTGTGACGATTGTTTAATAATGTTTAATTTTTTTAATATTTATGATCACATTTTTAAAACTTATCTTGTTTTTAGCCTTTGGAAGCCATCGTGGGTCCCATGCTGGGTGAAAGATGGGATTTAAAATCAATCAATCAATCAATCAATCAATACCCCGCTCCCCCCTTGGGAGCTGCTCCTTCCAAATTTTCAAAACACTTTCAACCTCCAAATGCCCTTTAATGCTCCATAGGGAGCTTGGGGGGGGGCAATTAAAAAAAAATCAGCATGACAAGCCATTTGAGGTTGAGAAGAGACCTTTTTTTCCAACAGGAAGTATCCAGGACATAAATTAAATTAAATAATATATGTAAACCATTGATTTTAGTGTTTTTCACTCAACACTTGCAATGAACTCCACCCAGGAACAGGGGGATTTCCAGCAGATAATGAACCATTAACCAACCATTAGCCAGACACTAATCCACATTGCATATCTCTACCCAGAAACTAGGCATTCAAATACACAAATTTACATAACCTCCCCAAAAGGAGTTCACAGTATATAAACCCCACACAACTCCTACCCAACCGTTCTCTGAAGATGCCAGCCACCGATGCAGGCAAAACATCAGAAATAAACTCTTCCAGAACACAGCCTCACAGCCTGGGAAAAAAACCCAAGGAAAATCTATGGATGCTGGCCGTGAAAGCCTTCGACTTCACATTGAAGTCACCCTAGTTAGTACCTGAGTGGGAGACCACAAGTGATCTCCTGTCAGGGCTGAGAGATACATGCTTGTCTGAGACTCTGGAAATCTTCTGCCAGGGTTGGCTGGTTTAAATCAGGTTGGTTCCAGCCATGGTTTCAGCCAGGTTGGTTTCAGCCATGGTTTACACCAGTTTGGTTTAAACCAAATTACTTTTGTAAAAAAAATACACTCCTGTGGGTTTTTTAAAATTATTATTCTGTTTGTTTTTTTAAATCTGGCTAATATTACCCTCTTACTGAAACAACAATGGCTGTCTGAATTTAAACATTTTAACTTTTAACAGTTTATTGGCAGTTGTTCCTTGTTAGACCAGTATCCAGTGTCAGTTGCTTCTTTTTAATCATTTTGTTCTACAGTGTAAGAAATGCTATTCACAAACAAATCCTTCCATTAACATAAATTCAACCCTAACAACTTGCTTTAAAAGAGCACTTCTTTTAGAACAATTATTATTTCAGTTAGTAGCGATAATACCTGAACTGCATTTTGCTACTTAATTTTCTAATTTAGTCCTATATTGGTTTCAATGCAAAATAAACCTGGTTTAAACAACAATACCACAAACAGTTTAAAAAAAAACAACCACCCACATTTTTAAAAAAACTGTTTCCCGACACCCCCCCCCCAGAAAACCCTGTCTTCTGCCCATCAATTGACAACCATTTGGCTCTTTGCATCCATGTCAGTGGAGCAATTGATCCACCAGTCACCCTGGAAAACAATATTGGGCTTAGTGAACCAGTGATAAAATCTAATGTAAGGCATTTTCCTATCTTCTTGTTTTCAGTATTTTTGTCAAGTAAAGTTTGCTTTGCCGAGCTCAATGATTTGAGGATTCTGGGCATTGTTTAAAAAAGTAACTTTTCCAGGCTTTCAGCACTAGTTTCTGGTTTTCTGCCTAAACCACAGCCCCCCTTTTCATGCATCCAATGCCTTCATGAAATGGTTATTTATTTATTTATTTGATTATTTGATTTATATTTTGCCTTTCTCCTGATGTTGGGACCCAAAGCGGCTTACAACATAAGTTAGAACAAAACAGCTAAAACACATGTGCATTAGCATTCACCTTCTCCTCCATTGGTATCTGGAAGTTGTAGCTCTGGAGGAAGAGAGCATCATTCCTCAGTGGTAGAACTTGCATGAACAGGGCCTCAGGTTCAAGTCTCCTGGCATATCTTGTAAAAAAAAAAAGTGTAGTGGGAGACAAGCATGAGTCTTTTTTTTGGTAGTAGCCAAAAGTCCCTGCCAGAGAGTTTGCAGGACTGTCCATTTGCAGCCAATGCTGGCTCCGCACAGCTCTGATTGGCCAGAGTCCATGCTGTCTCCAAATCCCCTTCTCACCCTGGTTTTATTGCCATGTTATTTTAAGAAGGAAAAAAATGGAGAGTATATGCATCTAGGCATGTGGCTATACACTAGCTATAAGAGTTGTTTTATTGTTTAAAAAATATTAGTAGAAATTGTCAATTTAAAATGCAATATAGAAATTAGATCATTATTTGTTAAGACAGTAAATACAGGAACAGTTGGGGAGGACGTCAAATGATTGATAGGTATATTTGAGGTAAATGTTGGATAAAATGGATTAGAAATGAAAATGTTTTAGATTGTAAAGTATGTCTGAGAGTTTGAGTAAGTGGAAGAGGGTGTCAAGAGAGAGAGAGGAGGTTTGAAAGGTGGAAGGAAGAGTAAAGAAAAAGAAGGAACGGAAGGAGAGCAAGTGAATGTACTTAAAAGTGACAGAAAAGAAATGGAAAAGATCTTGGATAAGAGAGAGGAGGATTTGTTTTATTTGTGTATGGAATTTAAGTTAAGAAAATATTGAATTATATGTATAACCATACATATATGTATATACAGTATATATATTTGTATATATGTATATACATGTATATATGTATATGTATGTATATATGTATATATGTGTATATATATATATATATATATTTCTTCAATGCTGTGCTCCCAAATGAACAAAGAAAGTATTGTGATTAAAATATATATATAGTTGTCCGTCCGTATCCATGGATTTGGTATCCATGGATTTAAGTATTCACGGCTTGAAAATATTCTTTTTAAAAAAATCCAAAAAGCAAACCTTTATTTTGCCATCTTGTATAAGGGACACCATTTTGCTATGTCATTGCATATAATGGGACTTGAGTATTCATGGATTTTGGTATCCACAGGGGTCCTGGAACCAACCCCCCATGGATACCAAGGTCCCACTATATATTACATCTGTCCACACTATGACTTTTCCATCTCTTTCCCCCGTTTGTACAGGGAATGCAGTCGGATCTTTGGTGAAGATGGTCTGACGCTGAAACTCTTTCTTAAAAGAACAGCCCCCTTTTCTATTCTCTGGACTCTAAGTAATTACCTTTACCTGCTGGCTTTGAAGAAACTGACAGCCACGGATGTCTCTGCACTGTTCTGTTGTAACAAAGCCTTTGTCTTCCTCCTCTCGTGGATTGTATTGAAAGACAGGTTCATGGGTGTAAGGGTAATGACCAATCTGGTTCTTTCTCATTCATCTTTTCTCTTTATATCATCCATTCAGGATTTGGGAAATAGCCAGAACTAGCAAAATGGTGAGCCAATGTGTGAACAGAATGTGAATAGGCCTTTGCTCTGATCCAGCAGTGCTCTCTTTACCTTCTTGACCCTTCTATGACTTTGCTATTATTACTCACCATCAGATTGGTTTCGACTTTTGATAACCCTGTAAATGAGAAACCTCCATGGAGATTTTCAGACAGAAACGAATAAAACATTCCTGTCCAGAATCTCCACTCCCGCCCCTGTCCTGTCCCTGTCACACCACAATCACCCTCCCCACCGCACTTACCTCCTTTCCCATCGTTCCAGAAGCCTAGGAGTGAACAGAGCTCTAATGGAGCTCCCTTCACTTCCTGGATCAAAATCCTATGGATTCTTGTGAGAAGACGTGAGCGCAGGAAATTCAAAAATAAAAAGAAAAAGAACATGAAAAAAAAAAATGACAGCAAGCACAAAAACACACTTTAAAATGTAGAAGCAATACAGGGAGGGTCATAAAAAGTCTGTCACTTATCTGGATGTCCCAATCTCTCCTGGAAGTGTTCTGGTAGGGACCTCCCATTGTCACTGGGATCTCACTAGCATAATGGGGCACGTTTTTGCTCACAGGAACATCCGTGACAGAAACAGAACGGGAGGATCTATTGACGGCTTCTCCCATCAATAAAAAGCAGCACCAGCGGAATGGTAGCAGCACAGGTGCATAACAAGGGGGGAACAATGTTGTCTGAAAAGGGAGCCCTTTTGCGATCTCCTGGCATTTCTGTAATGCCACTTTTGACGTGTCTGATAATCTCCTCAGACACCCAGTTATTGGCAGACCTGCTCGGCTCTTGCAAACCTGGGGCAGCTGTGGCTTTCTCGATTAAGTCTATCCACCTTTAATGTAGTCTACCTCTTTTCCTATTGCTTTTCACTTTACCAAGCGTTCTAGCCTCCTTTATCAAGAGATTCTCTCAGCTGAATGAAGATAAGCCACTATATTTAGGACCGCAGCCATAGTTTTGTGAGCCATAGAGATGTAATGCCTTGCTAATTTCATTCATGAAGGGAGCAGAGGGTAATTTTAGCAGTATTCTCCCTGCTGTGAGAAAGTGTTTGAAAAATGTAAGTTTGGAAGAGTATTGAGTTTGAGACTGATTATGTGCAAAATTCACATGTGGCTTTTTTGTGTGCAGAAATAAGCATTTTGTGTGCAAGAAACAGTACAGTTGTCCCTCCATATCCATGGATTTGGTATCCACGGATTTAAGTATTCATGGCTTGAAAATATTCTTTAAAAAAAAATCCAAAAAGTAAACCTTGATTTTGCCATCTTATGTAAGGGGCACCATTTTGCTATGCCATGGCATATAATGGGACTTGAGTATTCATGGATTTTGGTATCCACAGGGGTCCTGGAACCAACCCCCAGTGAATATGAAGGGACGACTGTATTTACTGCACAGAAAGTAGTACTGTATTTCTGTGCAGCTATACATGCCCAACTGCTTCCATAGAGGAATATAAAAGGTATCTGATCCCTTTTGTTCTTGGAAGCTAAGCAGGGTCAGCCTAGGCTAGTACTTGCATAGGAGACCACCAATGAACACCAGGTGCTGTAGGCTATATTTCAGAGGAAGGAACTGGCAAAACCACCTCTGAGTAGATTTTCTTTGGTTTTTTTGTTTTCCTTGCCTAAGAAAACCCTGTGAAATTTATGGGGTCACCATAACTCAGTAGGGGACCTGAAGGCACACACACACACACAGCATGTGGTCTACTTAAATACCCTAAAAGCACCAGATTCTGCCTGATCTTGGAAGTTAAGCAGGGCCAGCCCTGGTTAGTACTTGGATGGGAGACCACCAATGAATACCAGGTGCTATAGGCTATATATTTCAGAGGAAGGAACTGGCAAAACCACCTCTGAGTATTCCTTGTTTAAGAGAACCGTCTGAAATTCATGGACTCAGCATAAGTCAACAGGTGATTTGAAGGAACATACCCATACATCCAAGACACCAACAGGATTCCAGCATTTGTAACTCTCCAGTCCTGGCTCCTCCCTTCTGGGCTTCACCCCCTTGCCAGGAGTTACGCTCTAGCAAGGGCCACCCATTGAATCCAGAGATGGGTGCAACATCCTCTCTCTGCTACCTCTCCTCTGCTCCTTGTCCTGTGTAGGGCAGGATGCTGTGTCAACTGGAGGACAGGTGTTTTGCACCTGTAGGAAAGTGCCAGCAATGCAAAAAGTTTTTCTAGCTCCCCCACCCCAGTTCAAAAGCTTCCCAAATAAAAGGAATAACCTGACCAATATTACCATTTCTTCCCAAGGATATATATGTAGTGTCCACTCATTACTTTGAAATAGTCCTGAATCAAGTGTTCTCATGCAATAATTTTCAGGTCACAACTAGCAGGGTGTGTGTGTGTAATGGTATATTTAACCCCCCCCCTTGAAGTAATTCAAGAGGGCACAAAATTATCCCAAGATCCAAGTG
The DNA here is from genome assembly GCA_030847615.1 of Gambelia wislizenii. Taxonomy (NCBI): domain Eukaryota; kingdom Metazoa; phylum Chordata; class Lepidosauria; order Squamata; family Crotaphytidae; genus Gambelia; species Gambelia wislizenii. The sequence continues at coordinate 491,448,000 of JAUMIR010000001.1, read as the reverse complement.
TGAACCTCACCATGGTAGTAGTAAAACTTGGAAACATTACTCATAAAAGTAGTATGTCTCTCATTTGTTATTTCCTAAAAGCAGCAAGTTACTCAGCATTGTTACTCATCAGCAACAAATACAGAAATGGCCTAAATTCTGTTGCTGGTCCCAACAATGAAGACCAAAGTGCACCATAAGAAGAGGGGAAACTAGGCACTAGAAGTTAAAATGGCTAAACTGAGGCTATTATCATGAGACAATGGGCTTGTCTACACCGGCCAAATAAAATGATCTCACCTTGTTTTCACAGCAAGCTGTCCAGGCAATGTGCAGCAAAAATCCAGGTCTTTTCAGTGCCTCAGGGCTTTAACCCAGATCAAAAAGAGTAGGGATTTACTCCTGTTTGGAGGAGAAAATCCAGATGTGTGTGTGGGGGGGTGGGGGTGGGTGGACTGCACTCCATAGCAATGTGGGGCCAGGGGGAGAGTTTCTGCGGGTGGGTGGAAGAAGTTGGAAGGAGGCTCCCCGGGCCAGACCATCATCTGACCTTTCCCACTATGAAATGCTTCTTTCCCTGTTTCAAAGTCACTTTTTAGTAATTTCTTCCTCAGCATTTATTTTGCATATGCAACAGTTGTTCAGATACACACATACCAGCATACCTATACTGATTGAATCATAGAATTATAGAGTTGGAAGAGACCACAAGGGCCATCCAGTGTAACTCCCTGCCATGCAGGAACACACAATCAAAGCACACTTGACAGAGTGCCAACCAGCCTCTGTTTAAAAACCTCCAAAAAGGGGGACTCCACAACACTCGCAGGCAGTACATTCCACTGCCAAACAGCTCTTACTGTCAGGAGGTTCTTCCTAATGTTTAGGTGGAATCTCTTTTCCTGTCATTTGAACCCATTGCTCTGTGTCCTAGTCTCCAGAGCAGCAGAAAACAAGCTTGTCCCATCCTCAGTATGACATCCCTTCAAATATTTAAACATGGCTATCATGTCCCCTCTCAACCTTCTCTTCTCCAGACTAAACAAGCCCAGCTCCCTAAGCCGTTCCTCATAGGGCATGGCTTCCAGACCTCCCACCATTCTGGTTGCCTCCCTCTGGACACTTTCCAGCTTCTCAATATCCTTCCTGAATGGTGGTGCCCAGAACTAGACACAGTATTCCAGTTGAGATCTGACCAAAGCAGAATAGAGTAGCACTATTACTTCCCTTGATCTAGACATTGTACTTCTATTAATGCAGCCTAGAATCGCATTGGCTTTTTTAGTGGCCGAGCGCACATGCGTACATTCGCATGCATGTGGGGAGGGGGGAAATGGAGCAGTCATGGCCATGTGGCCACACACACTGTGGTTTATTGGACCAGGGTGAATTCGAAGGGGAGAACTGTTTGGACAGTGCTCCTGAACTCACCTCGGCGTGTGTGGTGATCGTGTGGACAAGCCCATGGTCAGAGTGGACCAGGGAAACTGAAAGGTAAGTTGGTTTTTCCTGTCGATGTAGATGAGCCCAACATTACTCTTGGGGAAAGATGATAATGCTGGGAAAGGTGGGAGGCCATAAGAAAAGAGGGAGACCATGGCACAGGTGGGTTGAACCAATCAAGAAAGCCACAGCCTTGAGTTTGGAAGACCTGAGCAAGGGGAGCTGATGACTCTTGGAGGCATCTCATTCAGAGGACTGCTGTATTGATGGCATATTAAGCCATTATATTTGCCAATTAGATGGCAAATAACAACAAAACTATGCAGAAGTTGCACAGTTGTGAAGGCTACAGCATACAAACAAGACCAAAGAAGAGAATTAAGATGCGGAGGGAAAGCAATGCATCTTATTGGCTTCTATTAAGGTTTGTTTTGTTTTATTAACATTCAAAATGGGCCACCGTTATACTCAGAGCCTTGGAATTAGTGTGTTAAATGACTGTAATTTGCTACTCAACAGGTTACTCATTATTCAAATAGGGTAACCCCTTGCTTATTTGAATAAGGAGGGTTGTTAGTCTAAAGAGAACAATGGAAATGGTACAGTGTTTGCATAACAAATATCCTTTACTCATTATTGCAAAAAATGTTACAGGGGGAGTTGTTTTAGGGGGTGTTCGCTATTTGCAGCCATCTTTACTTTATTTAGTTATTTATTTAGTTATTTATACCCCGCTCTTCAGCCACAAGGCTATCAGAGCGGCTTACAAATTGTTTTAAGCAATAGCTATTTATACATCTACACTGCATTAAACAGTTTCTAATGTGTGTTAGCTAATTGCCCCCATAAGCCAGGTATTCAATTTACTGACCTACGAAAGGATGGAAGGCTGAGTGAACCTTGGAGCCTGCTGGAATCGAACTTGCAACGTGGTGGCTTGCAGTACTGGCATTAACCACTGCGCCACCAGGCTTCCTTATTTGTTTTATTTTCAAAAATGTTAAGAGTAGCGCTTTAAGAACACCTAGTCCTGATTTCTGCTGGTTAGTCACCAGGCTCATCTATATGAGCCCCTAAAAAGCAGAGTGATCCGCAATAAAGACAAGTTGCAGCAGCTGCAACTTGTCTTAATGCTCTTACAGCCCCCATAAACTTTGCATGCCCCCTATTCAAGATGGCAGCCATGAGTGAATTACTCAAGTTTTTAAATCTGCCGCCACCAACCTTTTTTTAAAAAAACACCCTATTTCCACGGTGTGGATAAGCAATGTTTCACCTTTACACACACACAAAGAAAAAAAACACCCTGTTTTTTTCACTTTAGGGAATGTTGACTAAGCTGAAAATCCAACATGGTGGCAGCGGGCACTTGCCCTCTTTGCAAGCCCTACCCCCTGCACTCATCCAGCCAATCAGGTTGCATTTCCTCTCCTATGGAAAAGCGATTCTAATCGAATTGCTTGTCCCAATGAGCGGGAATGTGCTTTTTCTTCTGAGTTTTTGAAAAACTCCAGGAAAAACTGCAAAGGCTTTCCCTTCACAGTTTTTGACGTTTTTGGCCCCTCTCCTTCTGAAAATGACAAAATGATATGGGATGCCATTAAGACAGCCCATATTTTCCATGCTTTGTCTGGAAGGAACCTGCCTCTAAGTCAGCAATGCATGATGACCACATGAGGCTCTCAAGGAAGTTTTTGTGATCCTCAACAACACCAGAAACTCCAGACTGACAATTCCTGGCCAAAAAAAGAAGGTAAACTGTTGTTCCTAGAAACCTCTACACACAGCAATTTAGCTCTTACATAGGTTGCAAGACCTCTCTCTCTGCTGTTTAATGTTTTTAAATAATCATTTTTGAGAATCAGAAGTGGGCTTCTGGCCACTTTGGTTTTTTTGTTTTATTTTTCCATAGTCCTCTTATTGGTATTGGTATTTACAGCCATCCACCTTGTCCGACACTGCTACATGCAGCTGCAGTGAATTCCAAAGTCAAATTATGTGCTATATAAAGAAATGCTTCCTTTTATCTGTTCTGAAGTTCCCACCCTTCATCTTCATTGGGTGACTCTGAGTTCTAGTACAATAAGTGATGGAGAAAACCTATTTCCAGGACCTCTGCCCCATGACAAGATGGTGGCTGGAACCATGAGATTATTGAGAATAAGGACTTCACCCTTTGCATGTCAAAGCCAGCTTCCTCCATTTTTTCATAGTTTCCCAAGATCTTTCGGCCTAACAGTTTCCCTCACAATTTCATAGCCATTTCTGCCTTTGCTTTATGTGGGAAAAGTCATTAGGGGATGGATTGTTCTGGTATGCCTTAGGGGTTTACCACACGAGGGAAGGGAGCAGCAGTGCACCCCGAGAGAAGCATTGCCTGCCTTACTTTATTGCACAACTTCGACTGGTCCCCTCCCTGCTTTCATTTCACCAGCAGGCAAAAATATTTTATTTAACCAGCCCTTTGATATATAACTGCACCTGCGGTGCTTTTATCAAGGTGTGTTTCTTATGTCCTTTCACCATTTTGGTTGCCCTCTTCTGGACACGTTCCAGCTTTACCGGTCTTGGCTGCATCCCAGCTGCCTTGAGTGCCACTTTTGGGGAACAGGTGTGATATAAATCATGACTGGCATCCTGTTGGGAAATGGTATGACTGTAAACCGATTGCGTAAAGCTGAATTGTGCAATTGTGCAACGCTCATATTCTCAAGAGGGGAGAAGTAGATATGCCACTGGGACCATTGTGCAAGTGGAGCCAGGAGCATGGCCATGTGCCAGTGTGCCCTGATGCACAACATGTCCTGATGTGCAATGGGAGCCGCCCCCCCTTGCACAATGAAACATCTTGCGTGGTGCCCCATTGTGCAATGTTGCAATTCACTAGCATGGTTGTGTGTCATGTCAGTAGTGTAGCTACACCATTGTAAAGTTACTCATTGTAGCCTCTGATGCAGGATAATGTTTATCTCTGAGCCTATGGAATCCTGGAGTTTGTAGTCTGATGAGGCACTAGAGTTCTGTGGTTGAGAATTCTAAGTAGCCCTGGCTACACTGCAAATCCCAGGATTCCAAACACATGACAGTTAAAGTGGAATCATAGCACTATAACTGTGTAGTGTGAAAAGGCACAAAGTCTGTGCTTCCTTTACAATGCTGTAGTCCCATTCTGTGTCTCTAAATCACCTATTTAATAGGGAACAGGGGAAGATTAAAGTTAAAAGAAACACGTACACCTCATTTGCGTCACATTTCTTTCCAGATCATAAAGTCACTATAAATTTCTTTCCATCTGGATTTCACAGATAGTTGCAGCAATAATGGCCATCACCGGGATTGTTATGATGGCTTATGCAGATGGTGTCCATGGCGATTCAATTATTGGTGTTGCATATGCTGTTGGATCTGCATCAACCTCTGCACTTTATAAAGTAGGTGGTTGTATTTTCTTATCTCTTGTAACACTTTAAAACACACACACACACACAAGCAAAGCAAGATTAGTCTGAAATGATGGGGTTGCTTCATTCACATTCTGAGCCAGAAGCATTGGCAGAAAGTTACAACCAAGATAATTAGTATGTAGCCACCAAGGATTCAGCTTGATTAGTCTTTATCAGCTCTTAATGAAAACTCTATTATTTTAGGACAGAGAGTTTAACATTGATTAGTTTTTCTCATTGTCAACACTGGTGCTTATTGGCATTGGTTGAGAGAGATCTGCTATGCGTTACTGGAGGGAAATATAGAGTGCTAACATATCCCAAAAGCACCAGATGTTATGGAAGCTAAGCAGGGTCAGACTTGGTTCATACTTGAAACGGAGACCACCAAGGAATACCAGGGGCTGTAGGCTATACCTCAGAGGAAGGAAGTGACAAAACCACCTCTGAGTATTTCTTACCTAAGAAAACCCTCTGAAATTCATGGGGGTCACCATAAATCATCATACATCCACAGGTGACTTGAAGGCAAACACACACACACACACACACAATTCTTCCATTCTCTTATTGATGGTGACAGTTGGGTCCAAACTATCCAAAAGACTGTATCCTTCCATATGAGACTGCTTGGGTTTTAAGATCCCCAGGGGAGAGCTTTCTCTCAGTTCTTCCATCTTCACAAGCACAGCTGGTCAGGACACAGGAGAGAGCATCAGTAGTTGCTCCCAGGCTATGGAACTCCCTCCCACAGGAAGTCCAGTTGTCCCCCTTCCTGCTCTCCTCCTGCCAGCAGGTAATGACCTTTCCATTTGAACTAGGATTTGGTGACTAGGTGGCTATGTACAAAGGTCTTTAATAGGGTGTTGTGCTCCATTTTTAATGGTTCTTGTCATGGTTTTCAGGCAGTGTTTTGTACTGTTTTAAAGTATTGAAATTAAAAATATGGTAGCTGATCTAATGGTTATTAAAAAGGTTTTTATTACTAACTTTAAATTCACGTGCCTTGTTTTGATTCATGGGTGAGCTGCCTTAGATCCCATTTGGAAGAAGGGTGGGGTATAAATTAAATAAATAAATAAGTAAAGAAATTGACGTTACAACCTTCCCTAAGGAGAATAAAATTTCACTGAGGTTTCACCTCTGTAGCCATCCTCAGTCATCTTCTTCTTCCCCTCCGTAGGTTTTGTTTAAGATGTTCCTTGGAAGTGCCAACTTCGGAGAAGCTGCCCACTTCATCTCAACCCTCGGCTTCTTCAACTTGATCTTCCTTTCCTTTATGCCCATCATCCTATATTTTACCAAGGTGGAATACTGGTCTCCCTTCTCAGCTGTGCCCTGGGGTTATCTGTGTGGAATTGCAGGGCTCTGGCTAGGTACGTTTGCAAGAAAACATTTCAATATGCCAATGCATCTTTGAACTTTGCAGGAGAAACATCAGGCATTTTTTCTGATACCTGCCTGAGAGGAACTCACCTAAGCCTTTCTGTTGGATGTGACATATTTCCAATGCACTGTATTTACTTTTTATCTGGAACTTACAGGAGGGAAGCTGAGAAAGAGGAACAGTAATGTAAAAAAGCCACTGTTTCTTACAAGCTATGGCTGGAATCCTATGTCTTCATAAATGGACCTATGGCTGCAGGAATTGGAATTGGGTAGTTCTGTAACATTCGTATCCCGTAAGGGGCTGCAGTTACATTACTACACAGGGAAGCTGGCAAAGTGACTGATGTGCATCAGGATTGATACACAATTGGACCGATCCACATTGGGACCAATTTGCAGTGCGACTGATGTACAACAGGACCCATGTGCATTGAACGCATTGCATATGGAGATGCCAGCTAGGGAATGCCAGGGCACATTGGTAAAGCCTGATGCGCATCGGGACACACTTGCCAGAGTCCTGGTAGGCATATTTGCTATTCACCACCAGGGGTTCTTAGCGCCTCTGCTACATAAAGTTACATAATGTAGACCATGATAGAGGATTCTAACGTATGAGTTCCAAATAAACAAGATGACACCAAATTAGGAGGGGTAGCTAATACCCCAGAGGACAGGATCAGGATCCAAAATGATCACAACAGATTAGAAAGCTGGGCCAATACTAACAAAATGAATTTCAACAGGGAGAAATGAAGGATACTACACTTAGGCAGTAAAAATGAAATGCATAGATATAAGATGGGTGACACATGGCTTGAGGGCAGTACATATGAAAAGGACCTAGGAGCCTTAGTGGACCACAAGCTGAACATGAGTCAGCAGTGTGACACAGCAGCTAAAAAAGCCAATGCGATTCTAGGCTGTATCAATAGGAGTATAGTGTCTAGATCAAGGGAAGTAATAGTGCCACTCTATTCTGCTTTGGTTAGACCTCACCTGCAATACTGTATTTAGTTCTGGGCACCAAAATTCAGGAGAAGCTGAAACGTGTCCAGAGGAGGGCGAAAAGGATGGTGGGAGGTCTGGAATCCATGCCCTATGAGGAGCAGCTTAGGGAGCTGGGCTTGTTTAGTCTGGAGAAGAGAAGGTTGGGAGGGGACATGATAGCTATGTTTAAATATTTGAAGGGATGTCATACTGAGGATGGAGCAAGCTTGTTTTCAGATGCTCCGGAGACTAGGACACGGAGCAATGGGTTCAAACGACAGGAAAAGAGATTCCACCTAAATATTAGGAAGAACTTCATGACAGTAAGAGCTGTTCGGAAGTGGAATGCACTGCCTGGGAGTGTGGTGGAGTCTCCTTTTTTGGAGGTTTTTAAACAGAGGCTGGAAGGCCATCGGTCGGGAATGCTTTGATTGTGTGTTCCTGCCTGGCAGGGGGTTGGACGGAATGGCCCTTGAGTTCTCTTCCAATTCTATGATTCTATGATTCTAAGAATAGGGGGATGCTAAAGGATCTTGTAGCACCTTTGGGACTAACTGAGAGAAAGATGTTGTAGCAAGAGCTTTCGTAGACTCCCTCAGATGCAACTAAGGGCTTATCTACATGAGCCAAGATATGCTGGCTGCCTGCCAACGTATCCTGCCTGCAGATCAGGCCCATTCCTCCCCTGTTCCTTCCATGAAATGGGAAGAAATCCTGACAGACACGCCAGCCTATTTTTGCCACCGCTGCTGCATTTTCCCTGGTTCTCCCAGAAGCGAGGAAGCCAGCCCGCAACATGTGATCAGGTCCTACTTCATGTGACCAGCTTGCAAAAACAAGGCAGACCCACAGCTGAAGCAAAAGGCCTGCCTGCCATGATGAGCTCCTGTGGACATGCGGGGCCTGATCCATTCCTTCCTGGTGGGAACAGATTAAACCAGGTATTATTTTAGAATGCGGTAAAGGTAAATACCCTGTCTTCACCACTTATCTGCCCAAGGAGTGGTGAAGAGCTCTCTCTCTCTCTCTGGCTTTTCTTCGCAAACGAAGATTGAGGAAGGATTCATCCTGCGGTTACTGCAAGCACGCTGATGACTAAAAAGGCCAATCCGAGATAAACAAGTCCGGTTGCAGAAAGCACAGCAGAAGGTCTCCTTGGGTGATGTTTCCGGGTTGTGATTCTTTCTGCATTGTCGTTTCTCTTCAAGACTTGTTCGGCATGAGTTCTCAAATAAGGCTGCAGCATTGTGGATAGTGTGTCTCCATGCCTCCCGGTGTGAGGTCAGGGCGGACCATTGTTGGTGATCAATTTGGCCGAGCCTGAGATGTTGCTTCAGGGAGTCCTTGTATCGCTTTTTTTGGAGCGCCCCTCTTATGCTGACCCATGGAGAGTTCACTGTAGAGTACTATTTTTGGGAGGCGATAGTCCTCCATCCTAGAAACGTGCCCTGCCCAGCGCAGCTGTGTTCTCAATATCATGGCCTCAATGCTGGTGATCCCTGCTTGCTCAAGGACAGCAACATTCGTCACATAGTCAGTCCAGTGTATATTTAGGATTGTGCGTAGACAGCGCTGATGAAAGCATTCGAGGAGTCGTAAGTGGTGGTGATAGGTGACCCATAGGTGAGGAGGTGTAAGAAGAGGTGAATTGCCCATGTAGACAAGCCCTAAGTCTACGAAAGCTTATGCTACAATTTCTTTCTCTCAGTTAGTGTCAAAGGTGCTACAAGATCCCTTTGCATACAGATATTCCAGACTAACACAGCTATGTCTTTGAAGAACAGGAATGTCAGTCCTCAGCTATTTCATCCTTGTATGCAAGGATAAATAAATCATGGCAGTTTTCTCCCTGCTATGGGAGAAAATGAATATTCTTCCAAAGTATTCTCTCTGTATTCAAACATCCTAAAATATTGTGGAGGAATTATTCTGTACATAAATACCTGTGTGTGTGTGTGTGTGTGTGTGTGTGTAAATCCCTGTATTCTGAACCAAAAATAGATTACCTGTGCAGGAAGTAGTGTTTTCAGCAAAGGAACCTCATTTTATGCACAAAGAAACAGGTTTTTGTGCAAAAAAGTGTTTTCCTCTGCAAAATAATTCTTCTGCAATACTGGGTTCAACCAACCTGCCTCAAGGTATGAAGAGCTTCCAATTCTTTTTGTTCTGATTGTACTTGCATATTTCTGGGTTCTAGTCCTCTCTTGAAATATCCCTGGGTTCCCTTCCCTTGTGACCTTCCCCTTGTTACCTTTCCCCTCCCACTGATCACGTCACATCCAATCTTATGCAACATTTTAGAAATTGATTCTCTCCACTTTCTACTGACCCCCTCCTCTTTTTCTGGTCAGGAATTCTAATCAAAGTGAGAATATGTTTTAGTTACACTAGTTAAGCATTGGGATCATTTTGTTTTAGTGCTAGCATTCTTCTTTCCCTCCCTTGATCTCAAGAGATGGCAGGATTGGATCCCAGGATCTTCTGTATTTAAAGCCTGATTATTGCATGTAAAACTTTATGGTTTATTAGCCGTACCCATTTAGCCAGAGCGGTGGCTTCCATCCACAGGGGGGTGGTAAATCCTCTCTGAAGTTCAGGCCAGACTTTCAAGGAGAGTTACGCAGTGTGGAATTTGTTTTGAGATTGGCTTCAGTCCCTTCGATAACAACTTTAATGTTTGGACTAAAACACAGAGTGGATCCACTGATACAGGAGTCATGAGCCACCATTATTCATGTACAGTACTGATTTTATTTAAACCATATCTTTATCACCTCTCTGCCAATCAGAGCTCCTGAGGTGATGTACAACAGATTTAAAAATTATTTAAAACATTAAATATAAACAGAGAAAAACATTATTTCAAAGCAGATGAAAATAATTTCTTAGAAAGCAGTCACATAGAGCTTATCTACACAGGCCAGGCAGGGTTCCCCCCCCCATTATTATCTTTGCTGTGTTTGCGTAATTACGGCAAAAATGATTTAAAATTATTTTTATTTTATCATTTTGCTATAAGTATGCAAACACAGCAAAGATAAAATTTTAAAAAACAAAGGAGTTAGCCTGCTTTGGAATTAGCAGGAAGGGGAGAGAGCAGGAGAATTAGATACCCCTCTTGGCACTGGCAGATAGAATGCTGAAACTGAAGCGAAGGGACCTATCACACCAGGATCAGCAGCAGAACAACAGTGATTTAGAGCTATTGATGGTCATCAGTTAAAAGTCCAGTGTATATTTAGGATTGTGCATAAACAGCGCTGATGAAAGCGTTCGAGGAGTTGTAAGTGGTGGCGATAGGTGACCCATGTTTCAGACCCGTAAAGGAGAATAGACAGTACAATGGCTCAAAACATTGTACAAAACATGATTTTTGTGCTTTTCCTCAGGTGTTTAATATTACCATAAACATAACAATATTTCTATTACCTAATTTCAAAAGTTAACATAAGTTCTTTACTATGATTCTTTTCAAGAATATTAATTCCCCTACAGCCCCCCCCAAACAAACACCACAGTGCTCCCCTTCACCAGAGCCATTATCCCTTACCTAATATTTCCAGAATCTCATTTCTTCTTGTGAAGGTAACCTCCCATCTTTTGTCTGTAATACTTTTTTTAACAAATACTTCCCAAATTTTATCAAAATCACTTTCTTTCCATATTCCTCTTCTTACCTTCATAGAATCATAGAATTGCAGAGTTGGAAGAGACCACGAGGGCCATCCAGTCCAACCCCCTGCCACGCAGGAAATCACAATCAAAGCATCCCTGGCAGATGGCCATCCAGCCTCTGTTTAAAGACCTCCAAGGAAGGAGACTCCACCACGCTCCGAGGGAGTGTGTTCCACTGCCGAACAGCTCTTACTGTCAAAAAGTTCCTCCTAACGTTGAGGTGGAATCTCTGTTCCTGGAGCCTGCACTCATTGCTCCGTGTTCTAGTCTCTGGAGCAGCAGAAAACAAGCCTGCTCCACCCTCAGCGTGACATCCCTTCAAATACTTAAACAGGGCTATCATATCGCCTCTTAACCGTCTTTTTTCCAGGCTAAACATACCCAGCTCCCTAAGTCTCTCCTCATAAGGCATGGTTTCCAGACCTTTCACCATTTTAGTCGCCCTTCTTGGCACACGCCCCAATTTGTCAATATCCTTTTTGAATTGTGGTGCCCAGAACTGGACACAGTATTCCAGGTGAGGTCTGACCAAGGCAGAATAGAGTGGCACTATTACTTCCCTTGATCTAGACACTATACTGTACTTCTATTGATGCAGCCCAAGATTGCATTGGCCTTTTTCGCTGCCGCATCACACTGTTGACTCATGTTCAACTTGTGGTCTACTAGGACTCCTAGATCCCTTTTGCATGTAGTCTCATTCAGCCAGGTCTCCCCCATCCTATATCTATGCATTTCATTTTTTCGCCCTAAGTGCAGTACCTTTACATTTCTCCATATTGAATTTCATTTTGTTAGCTTTGGCCCAGCTCTCCAGTTTATCCAGGTCATTTTGAATTTTGATCCTGTCCTCTAGGGTATTAGCTACTCCTCCTAATTTGGTGTCATTGCAAATTTGATAAGTATGTCCCTAATTCCCTCATCCAAGTCATTGATAAAGATGTTGAATAGCACTGGGCCCAGGACTGAACCTTGTGGCACCCCACTGGTCACATCTTTCCAAGATGGAGAGGAGCCACTGCTGAGCACCCTTTGGGTTCGGCCAGTCAACCAATTACAAATCCATTGAACAGTTAACTTGTCAGGCCACATTTTACAAGCTTGTTTTTAAGAATGTCATGGGGAACCTTGTCAAAGGCCTTACTGAAATCAAGCTGTACGATATCCACAGCGTTCCCTTCATCTACCAAGCTGGTCATTTTATCAAAAAAAGAGATCAGATTAGTCTGGCATGACTTGTTTCTCTGAAACCCATGTTGACTTTTTGTGATTATGACATTGCCTTCTAAATGTTCACAGACTCTCTGTTTAATGATCTGCTCTAGAATCTTCCCTGGTATTGATGTCAGACTAACTGGACGATAATTGTTGGGATCCTCCTTTTTTCCCTTTTTGAAGATGGGGGACAACGTTTGCCCTCCTCCAGTCTGCTGGGACTTCTCCTGTTCTCCAGGAGTTCTCAAAGATTATTGCCAATGGCTCTGAGATTATATTTGCCAGCTCTTTTAATACTCTTGGATGTAGTTCATCTGGTCCTGGAGATTTAAATTCATTTAGATTAAGAAGGTATTCCTGTACTACCTCTTTGCTTATTCTGTGCTGGATTTCCCCTATTGTGTCCTCTGTTCCTTTATCCTCAGGTTGGTCACCCTTTTCCTTTTCTGAAAACACTGAGGCAAAGAAGGTGTTGAGTAATTCTGCCTTTTCTCTGTCCCCTGTTAGCATTTTGCCATCTACTCTGTGTAGTGGCCCTACCATTTCCTTCTTCCTCCTTTTGCTGCGGATATACCCAAAAAAACCCTTTTTATTGTTCTTAACCTCTCTAGCAAGCCTGAGCTCATTCTGTGCTTTAGCTTTTCTGACTTTACTCCTACACGTGTTCACTATCTGTTTGAATCTTTTTTGGTGATTTCCCCCTTTTTCCATTTCCTATACATGTTCCATTTAAAACTTAACTCTGTTGAAATTTCTTTAGTCATCCATCCTGGTTTCCTGAGACGCCTCCCATTTTTCTTCCTCAATGGTACTGTTTGAAATTATGCCTTCAGTATCTCCCTTTTTAGAAAGTCCCATCCATCTTGAGGTCCCTTCTCTTCTAGTATTCTTGACCATGGGATCACCCCCAGTATTTCCCTGAGTTTATTGAAATCAGCTCTCCTAAAGTCGAGAACGTGTGTCTGACTATGCCTGGCTTTTCTTTTCCATTGTATAACAAACTCCAGGAGAACAGGATCACTCTCACCTAAGGATCCCACCACTTGCACCCCATTAACCAGGTCATCCCTGTTGCTTAGGATCAGAGCTAAAATAGCTGACCCCCTTGTTGCCTCTTCCACCTTTTGGACCACTTACAACTCCAGGCAAGTAAGGAATTTGCTAGACCTTGAAGTTTTGGTTGAGTTAGATTGCCAGCAAATATCAGGATAGTTGAAGTCCCCCATCACTACTACATCTCTCCTTTCTGCGTGTGTGGTCATCTGTTCTAGAAAGGCATCATCCAATTCCTCTGTCTGCCTTGGGGGTCTGTAGTAGAGTCCCACAATAACATCCCTGTTGTTTCCCTCCCCTTTAATTTTTATCCAGATGCTCTCCACCTGGCTTCCAGCATTGATGTCATGGATCTCTTCACTGGTGTAAATATCCCTGACATATAATGCTATTCCTCCTCCTTTCCTGTTTGGCCTGTTTCTCTTATAAAGGTTATACCCCTCTATTCCTACATTCCAATCATGAGACTCATCCCACCAGGTTTCAGTAATGCCTATTATATCATACTTGCTTTGTAGTGCTAGGAGTTCAAGTTCACCTTGCTTATTTCCCATGCTCTGTGCATTAGTGTAGAGACATCTAAGACCATGTGTTCCCTTTACTTGCTGCCTGTGCAAGTTTTTTTGCCTCCCACTGTTGGGTCCTTGCGCTGTTTGGTTTGTTCCCTCTATGACAGTTTGACCATTTTCTCCAGCCCTTTTGCCTTCCAGAATACTGTCTCCCTCCCCCATATGACTCAGTTTAAAGCCCTCCTGATCAAATTCTTGAGGCTGTAGGCAAAAATGTTTCTGCCAACTGTCGTGAGATGCACCCCATCTCTTGCCAGAAGTCCCCCCTCATGGAAGCACAGCCCATGATCCAAGAATCCAAATTGTTCTCGGCGACACCATCTACAGAGCCAGTTGTTTACATCGGCTATTTTCCTCTCCCTTCCTGGACCACGCCCTTCAACTGGCAGAAGAGACGAGATGACAACCTGTGCATCCATTTCTTTCAGCTTCCTCCCCAGGGCCTCATAATCTCTTCTGATCTTTCTACATGTTAACTTATCATTTTACATGTTAATTCTACATGTTAACTTATCATTTATTGCCATTTCCCAAACTTCTTGATACCACTCCTATGGTATAAAGGAGTGGTATAAAAAAGGGAAGCCTCATCTGCGATAGTGCTACACCGCTGGAATGGCTGAAGGACGCAAGCATCTGGTAAGGTCACCCTTTCTGTTCTCCTAGCGATCTTCTGACATGGTTGGGAATACGATTTTTGGCACGTTCTCCCAAATCTGATAATCTCCCTTGTGTGATTATCTCCTAAATCTCTAAAACACAATAGCCTCAGTTGACTCATTTTGGCTTCCAGTGAGAGTTCAGGACTGATTTGCTCTCAGAGCCATTTATTTCTTACTGCCACCCAATATGCCGGTTGCTGACAGTGGAATGCCAACAGCTACTAGGAAAGGTGGCTACATGGTATGCCCACAATCAAAGGCAGCATATCTTGGAAATGGCTTTTTCAGGGGCGCAATGAGGCAGGAGAAGCATTTGTGCAATTTTTTGAAGCTGAAACTGATTGAATTTAAAGATCTATATTTCCTTGCAGATTCTGATCCAGCCAGAGAGGAAGAGCTGTTTTCACAACCTCATACTTTTTCTTTTTCTTTCTTTCTAGCTTTTAACATTTTGGTGAACGTTGGTGTCGTGCTTACATACCCCATCTTAATATCTATTGGGACGGTGCTCAGTGTTCCTGGCAATGCAGGTATATATAATGCACGCAAGTCTGTCTGTTGATCCATCCATCCATGCAACCAGCAAGCCATCCTATAGATCTAGGGAAAATGTAACCATTGGATTGCAACACCTAGAATCTTCTGGTTACATGGGCTGGAGAGTCTGAGGATTCTGGGGCTTGTAGTCCCAAAGATAGTTTTTCTGAGCTTGGATATCCTGTCCATTCCTGTTTCAGAGCTTGTGGATGTTTCTTTTTGGACCACAAATCTCAGAAGTCACAAGTCAGCATGGCTGTTGACTTATGCTGGCTGGGGATTCTGGGATTTGTCATCCAAATGTAGCTTCTGCAAGTGCTGATCTATATAATCACCTGTCACAAGCCTACGTGGTGCTTGCAGAGTGTAAACTTACTCATACATAGTTCCCTGGTGTTTGCTCTACTCACTGCTGCTGAATACCAAAATCATGCAACTGATTGACAAGATACACACTTTGGCTTTCTACAAGACTGACATAAATGAGAGGAGGCAATGCTACAAGGAATCATCAGAGACCAGGGGATGTGTTCAAAGTTAGGGGTTTTACTCAGCTCAAACCCAATTTTAAACAGGTTTAAAGCACAAAACATCAGAGCTTACCTTTTATAGGCTAGAGCAGTGGTTCTTAACCTGTGGTCCATAGACCGCCCCCAGGGGGCCACAACATCGTGACAGGTGGTCTGCGAAGGCTTGAAGGCTGTTCAGCTCACATTACTGTTGGACAAAGGCTGGCTGGCTTGGCTTGTGCATTGCCATTCAGTCAGCTCCAGCCACAAATTTGCAAGAAGAAGCAGAAGAAAAGTCTTCCCTCCCTCTCCAGTGCCTCTGAGGGAAGGGTTAATGGATGGTGTAATTGCATTATTCTTGTTGTTGTTGTTGTTGTTAGGGTTTTAAATCTTGAGTTACCGTAAGTCTTGGGGGCCTGCAGCAACAAAAGATATTTAAAGGGGGTCATTGGTAAAGAAAAGATTAAGAGCCACTGGGTAGAGAAACTCCTTCTTTCCAGATGATAAGATTCTACTTGCTCTCCCCACTGTCTAAACAGGCAGAGGAAACCCTTCCAGCCACACCAAAATGGCAAGATTCCAGTTTCTTCCTTCCCATTATGTCACCCTTCTAAGCAGGCAAAGGAAAGCCCTTCATCCAAATGACAGCAGGATTTGAATGTCTCCCCCACCCTTATGCCCCTTCTTCTAACCCCTTCCTCTGAGGCAATATTCTAACTACTTTCTCCCCCTCACACCCTCTCTTCTAAACAGGCAAAAGAAACGCATTGTCCAACAATGGCAAGATTTCAGTTTCTTCTTCACCCGCATGCCCCCCCCCAAGCCAAGAAAAGGAAATCCCTTTCTTCCAGCAATTCCAAGTCTGCAGTTGCTTTCTTCCCCTGTGCACTGTGGCTGGAATCCTGTATCAGCCACTTAGTTAAGAATACTTAACTAAGTAACCTCTCCTGATCCAGCATCCCCCCAAACCTGATGGAAACATAATTCACTTCTGCTCTAATTGTTGGGAGAATGGACTTCCTTTTCCACATGCAGCTGATACCCAGTAAAGTAGTTTGGGGGAGTGGAGTTCTAATCATGGCAATAGTGTCAAAATCATATTTCCCATCGCTATGTACAAGGGTGTGAGAGCTGGATGGTAATATAGAAGGAAAATCAACTCTTTTGAGATGTGGTGCTGGAGCAGAGTTCTGCAGATCCTGTGGATGGATCAAAAGACAAACAAATGGATCCTAGAACAAATCAAGCCTGAACTCGCCTTAGAAGCCAAAATGACTAAATTCAGGCTATTGTACTTCGGCCACATCATGAGAAGGCATGACTCACTAGGAAGGTCAATAATGCTAGGAAAGGTAGAAATCTGTAGGAAGAGAGGAAGACTATATACCAGATGGAGAGACTCAATCAAGGAGGCCACAGGCCTGAGTCTGCAAGACCTGAGCAGAGCGGTTGAAGATAGGGAGTCTTGGAGTTGTCACATTCACAGGGTTGCCATGAGTTGGGGTCAGCTGAGGCAGTTAACAACAACAAAGCCCCTGTTCCATATTCACAATCACTACTTAGTCATGATTTTGACACTATTGCCACAATTGTAACTCCCCCGCCCCACAACCTACTTTTCCAGGCATCAGCTGCGCGGGGAGAAGGGGGTCCATTCTGCCAGCAGTTACAGCGTGAGTAAAATATGTTTCTGTCAGGGTTTGGTTGTGGGGCTTCGGACTAGGAGAGGGAGTGGGGCATGTTCAGCCTGGTGAAGAGAAGAGTGAGGGGTGACATGATTGCACTCTTTAAATGCCTCAAGGGCTGTCACAGAGAGGAGGGTGCAGGTTTGTTCTCTGCTGCCCCAGAGGGTAGGACCAGGTCAAATAGTTTTAAGTTACAGGAAGGTAGATTTTGAGTGAACACTACAAGGAACTTCTTAACAGTGAGAGCAGTTTGGCAATGGAACCAATTGCCTAGAAAATTGGTGGGTTTCCTTCTCTGAATGTCTTCAAAAAGAGTCTGGTCAGTTACCTGCTGGGGATGCTCTAGCAGGAGATCCTGCACTGAGCAGGAGGTCAGACTTGATGGCCCCTGAGGCACCCTCCAGCTCTATGCTTCTGTGAGGGCCTGTCTATACACGGGGGGGAAATGTGGATTGATGTGCACTAACGCCAATTTGAAACAGCTTTGATTTGTTTCAACATTTTTTTGGCAAAATCGCAGGCATGTGAAACCATACTTACCTGTTGTTCAAATAGGTATGCCTGTGAATCAAGATGGTGGGTGCAATTACTTGCATTTTTATTGTCGCCAGTTGCTGCTGCCAAACAGTATTTTTTTTTAAAAAAAGCATATCTAACATGCGGAAGTGCAATATTCCACCTAAATAAATTAAAAAAGAAAAGAAAAAGGCTGTTTCATCACCTGAGTGCACGATCGCTAAGGCAAAAATCCAACATGGCAGTTTTGAGCGCTTGCCTTGTTAGCAATCTCTGCACCCTGCCCACGTCCAGCCAATCAGCTTTTCACTTTGCTCTTATTGGGAATGCGAATGAATGCGAATCAGATTGTCCCCACATTTCACACAGAGCTTTTTAAAAGCTTCATGAAAAGCCACGAAGACTTTTCTTTCAGAGTTTTTGCCATTTTGGGCCCCCCTCCTTCCGAATAGTGCGGATTGATGCCATTTAGACAAACCATATTCTCCTCAAATTCTATAAGGAGTATTTTCACCATTTAGACAACCCCTGAGTCTTGCCTATATGGGAGTGGGGGGCACTTTGGCTCATCCCTCTAAATCCATCCCGTTCCCTTTATTTCCTCCTCCATGTAGCTGTCGACCTCCTGAAGCGTGACGTGATCTTCAGCGTCGTCAGGTTGGGGGCAACCATCATCATCTGCCTTGGTTTCCTGCTGCTTCTCCTTCCTGAGGAATGGGATGAAATCACCCTGAGGTTCATCAACAGCTTAAAAGAAAAGAAAAATGAGGATCACCCTGAAGACATGACAGATTCCAGCGTTCACTTCCGGAGCAGAAGTAGAGCGAATGGTCCTGTGTCTATACCACTGGCTTAGAGCTGGTGTGACTGCTTAACTGCACGGCCATGTATATTCTGTGAATATGATTTACTAATTTCTTTTTTCTCACCCCACCTGTATGCTAAAAAGACCGTCATTATTTTAAAAACTGGGGATGGAATGTACATTTAATGCTAAATACATCAGTAAGTTTTAAAAAAAAATTCAGTCCAAACAAACCTCTGTTTACATTTGTACACTGAACCAGGAGGCGGTGCATATAAACACAATAAATTGCTTTTTAAAAAAAAAAGAAAAGAAAAGAATACAACTTCTTCTGATGTTTTTTGTCAGGGGAGGGGCAAAGAAATGGCCTTTCACAGAAAGCTGCAATCCAGTAATAGAGTGGAGAACTTTTACATCTCACAGATTTTGACAAATTGTGGCTATGTTTATCCAAAGGACAGTAAACCCACTAAAGCTGTGAGACTTTGTTGTTAGTAATTGCTGTCAGGTTGATTTTAATTCATGGCAACCCTATGGAGAGACCTCCAAGTCACCTTCTCCTCAACAGCCCTGCTCCAGTCTTGCAGACTCAGGGCCATGGCTCCCTTGATTAGTCTAAATACCAGTAAGGTGGTCTTCCCCCTTTCCTCCTGCCTTCCACCTCAAAAAGCATAATTGCCTTTTCTAACAAGTCATGTCTTCTCATGATATGGCCAAAGTACAACAGCCTCAGTTTAGTCATCTTGGCTTCTAGGGAGAGTTCAGGCTTGATTTGCTCTAAAACCCATTTATTTAGAATCATAGAGCTGGAAGAGACCCAAGGGCCATCTAGTCCAACCCCCTGCCCTGCAGGGATACCCAATCAAAACATTCCCAACAAAGGGAATCCCAGCCTCTCTTTAAAAAACCTCAAAGAAGAAGACTCTGCCACACTCTGAGGCAGTGCATTCCACTGCCGAACAGCTCTTACTGTCAGGAAGTTCTTCCTAATGTTTGGTGAAATCTCTTTTCCTGCAGTTTGTGTCCATTGTTCTGGGTCCTAGTCTCTAGAGCAGCAGAAAAACAAGCTCGCTCCCTCTTCAATATGACATCCCTTCAAATATTTAAACATGTCACCTCTCAACCTTCTCTTCTCCAGACAAAATATGCCCAGCTCCCTACACCGCTCCTCATAGGGCATGGCTTCCTGACCTCCCGCCATTTTGGTCACCCTCCTCTGGACATGTTCCAGCTTGTCAACATCCTTCTTGAATTGTGGTGCCCAGAACGGGACACAGAACGGGACACATCTACCATTTGTCTTTTTACAGTCCACAGTATCTGTAGAACTCTTCTCCCTGAGACTTCCTTCTAGGTAAAAATGTGTATGAGTGCTCAGCTATCCACTGAACTGTGTCTGTTGCATGCAGTTCAAACTCCATGGGCAGCCATCTGTGCATTGGTATATTCCACACACGTGTGCATGTATGTACATATTTATTTAATGATATCGATTGAGATCCTACATCACAGTCTGCATTCCATACCTTTATACATTTGTACCTCCTTTGCAGAAACACAATGAAACCCAGTTAGTGAACTGAGAAGCTACCTGTCCAAGCACTGGTAAGAGTGCTCCTGTGTTCATCTGGCACTCCTGTTGTGCTGAAATACTACCTGGCTGGTGTCTGGATGGACATCAGGGAGCACCCAGGAGTATATCAGTGCCCAGGGTGCATTGGGCCAGGACGCATCAGTCATTCCACTATTGCACAATGGATGCCTGTCTGTTGTAATGTCATAGCAATTGCTAGGTGAACACAGGCATTGCAAAGCTATTCAAATCATTTTTGTGCACACATTACGCCATTTATGAAGATGGAAGCCACAAGCAGAACACCAACCATTTAATTCATCATTGTGCCCACTGGCAATTCCCATGCTGGGGAGGCGATGACTCCACTTTGGGTTTTAGTCCAAACTTTAAAGAAGCTATCCAATGTTCTGAACCTGGAAGGGGACTGAGCAACTTGGACAGCTCCTTTAAAGTTCACACTCAAACCTGGACTGGATTAACCACCCCACTGATCTGGGAGCCACCGGTTTCCCCTGGGCCCTGGTGAATAGATGGCGCAAGCAGAACACTCTACTGGCTCAGGGTTTTCCCCCTAGGGTGAGAAGCATTGTGTTTCCATTTAAATTAAAGTAATGATTACCAAATGTGCTTCTATCTATATGTTTTAACATGGGGAAATGTTATAGAGAGCCTTGTTCTCTTCTGGTGGTTTGAGTGTTGAACTAGGATTCAGGGAGACCAGAATTCAAATCCCCTTTTGGCCATGGAAACCCACTAGGTGGCCTCAGAGCAAGTCACACTCTCACAGCCTCAGAGGAATACAAGGGAAAGCCCCTCTGACCCAACCTTGTCAAGAAAATCCCAGGGTGCAGTTTCCTATCCTAGAATCAATAGGAAGGCACATAACAACATGAGGGTCTGTTGCAGCTGTCCCTGCATGACATCTTGGATCAGCTTTTTTTGCTCTGATTCCATTTGTTGCTCTTGCATTGGTTGCTAGCACTGGCTACATACAAAATATTCTTCAGTGATAAATCTTTGGGTTGGAGAAACAAGAACATTTTTACTTGTTCCCAGTAAAGAAGAGAAGGGATTGCCATCATGTGTTGGCAGTGAGATGAGGGATGTGGCTACTGGTGTTGGAATATTTAGGACTTCTGTTTTGCAGAGTGCAGCAGAACTAATGCAATATAGGGTTGTGATGGAAACAGGAATAATTACTCAGGATGCTCTTGTAAGTTTAATAATAATAATAATAATAATAATTATTATTATTATTATTATTATTTACCTGCCTATCCCTAAGGCTTGGGGCAGTGTACAACATGAATTAAAATACAATATATAACTAAAACATAAAGGCATTTAAACACATAGGATTAGAACAACCATTAAACATTGAAATAATCTATAAATAAACTTAAAATATACCAATTTACCTGCCGGAAGTAGACAGGTCTTTAATACTGTTTTAAATTCAGACATCACGCTTAGCTGTTGAATCTCTTCTGGCAGGTCATTCCACAGTCTTGGGGTGGCCGATGAAAAGGTCCTCTGGGTGACAGTTGCCTGTCTAGTCCTGGCTGGTTGAAGTAAATGTCCCCCAAATGACCTGAGTGTATGGGGAGGGGGAAATCCTGAAGGTAACCTGGGCCCAAACTATGTAGGTAATAAAGGTAATAACCAATACTTTGTACTTTGCCCAGAAACTACAATAATTGGCAACCAGTGGAGTGATTTTAATATTGATGTAATATGCTCACTCCTGGATGTACCTGTAACCAATTTGGCTGCCATATTTTGAATTAATTGGAGTTTCTAAACTTGGTACAGAGATAGTTCAATGTACAGTGCATTGCAAAAGTCCAGCCTTGAGGTTACCAGTGCATGCACTACCATCTTTAGATCTTCCAGTTCTAGGAAGGCACACCGCTGGTGTTTCAGCCAAAGCTGCAACACACAAGAAGATTGTTGTTCATTTATTGTCTCAGGAAATCCATGTTGGGAAAGGAAAGGAAATCAGACCCCTGGAGGTCTGGAAACCATTCCCGTATGAGGAGCACCTTAGAGAGTTGAGTATGTTTAGCCTGGAGAAGATAAAGTTAAGAGATAACATAGTAGCCATGTTTAAATATTTGAAGGGATGTCATATTGAGGATGGAGCAAGCATGTCTTCTGCTGCTCCAGAAATAGGACACGGAGCAATGGACTCAAACTACAGGAAAGACATTCCACCAAACATTAGAAAGAACTTCCTGACGGTAAGAACTGTTTGACAGTGGAATGCATTGCCTGGGAGTGTGGTGGAGTCTCCTTCTTTGGAGGTTTTTAAGCAGAGGCTGGATGGCCATCTGTTGGGAATGCTTTGTGTATTCCTGCAGGGCAGAATGGAGTTGGACTAGATGATCCTTGTGATCTCTTCCAACTCTATGATTCTATGATTCTGTGATTGGCCAGGATCTTGACTTAAGGACTTGTTCCAACCTCTGTTCCCACAAACCTCTGAAGCCAAACCTGGTAGAGAGAATATCAAATGGGGACTAGGGGGAAGACCCACAAAATTCACCTACTATGGCAGTGGGGACTAAGATCCCAGGGAAATGCTTCACAGATAACTTAGGATGTCAGTAAAGAAGGCATTTAGCTACACAAAACCTCCTCTCCAGACTGAAGTAGTACAACCCAAACAAAGGTTTACTCCCACCCAGGTGTGCAAAAGCCACAGTACCATTCCTCCTTTGCAGACAATCTGCAATCTTCTGGAAGCAAAGCAGTCTGGTAACTTAATATTTGTATTAGAGGCAAACTGCCTTTGGGCTCCCAGCGAAAACAGAAAACAGAGAGGGAAGAGAAAGAAAAAATACAATTTGACAAATGAGGCAGCTGTGAGATTACATTCTTCAGCACGTAAGGGGCAATCAAGCCTCTCTCTGGCAGGAAAACTAAATGTGTGGCGCATAATGCCAGCTTGAGAACTGTCCCAGAACATAATGCATTTCCGAGCGCCCAGGAAGGAAGCTGTGACAATACAGACTGCTATAGTGCCTATGCAAGAATTTATTGCTATTTAAATTGATCTGCCTCTATCCTGTAAAAATGTTGATACAGCTTGGTTTTATGGGAACAAACAAATAAAACCATCAACACCCACCAAGGCACTGAAGCTGCTAGACAATAATGTGGACACATTGGCTGGGATCCTGTTATCAGAGGAGTAGCCACAGTATTGTAGCTATGCTCTATCTTCTGCTCTAAGCCCTGAAATTCACCTGAAAAGCCAGTCAGTTGTTCTGAGCAATGAAGTTCTGCTGCATTGGTGAACAGTGGTGACAGGACCTCTGAGCTTCCGTCCCCACAGCGTCAGTTGATGGCAGAAGGGGTCTGGTCATATCATTATGTAGCACCGCACTTGCCAGTGACACAGAGCTCCATTGCTCAGAAGGACTGACTAGATTTTAAGGTGGGTTTGAGTGGGCATTTACAATTGTAGCAATGGCACCATTATAGTGAGTGTGAATAGGAAACAGTTGCATGGACATAAGACTAACTTATGACATCATAACTGACTAACAAGATGCAAACCAATTTTTTAAAAATCTTTTTGTGCACTAAAACATGGTCCCATTGTCATACTTCACTGCTACAGGGGTCTCCCTGGGAGAATTTTAAAGGATACATTCCATAAATGCACAGAAGCATAGCATTAGAAGGAACTATTGGTGACTATCCAAACTCAGTTTAAGAACCACCATCAAATACTGTATTGCAAATATTGTCAATATCCTTCTTGAATTATGGTGCCCAGAACTGGACACAATTATCCAAGTGAGGGATGAGCGAAGCAGAATAGAGTGGTACTGTTACATCCCTTGATCTAGACACTATACTCCTATTGATGCAGGCTTGAATCGCATTGGCTTTTTTTAGCAGCCACATCACACCATTGACTCATGTCCAGCTTGTAGTCTACTAAGACTCCTAGACTCCTAGATCCTTTCACATGTACTGTTGTCAGCCAGGTGTCACCCATCCATTTGATAAGCATGCTCTCTATTCCCTCATCCAAGTCATTGATAAGGATGTTGAATAGCACTGGGCCCAGGACAGAACCCTGTATCACCCCACTGGTCACTTCTCTCCAGGATGAAGAGGAGCCATTGGTGAGGGCCCTTTGAGTTCAGTCAGTCAACCAATCACAAATCCACCTAACATTAGCATTGTCTAGCCCACAGGTTACATTTTTTTTTTTTGCAAGAATATCATGGGGGACTTTGTCAAAGGCCTTACTGAATTCAAGATATGCTACATCCACAGATTAGCAAAGGCATATAGTGCATTTGGAAGACTTCACAAAAGAGTCTGAAGCAATAAACACCTGAGGCAAAGCACAAAAATCAGTGTGTATAGAGCCATCGTACTGTCTATCCTCCTTTATGGATCTGAAACATGGGTCACCTATTGCCACCACCTACGACTCCTTGAGCTCTTTCATCAGCGCTGTCTATGCACAATCCTAAATATACACTGGACTGACTATGTGATGAATGTTGTTGTCCTTGAGCAAGCAGGGATCACCAGCATTGAGGCCATGATATTGAAAACACAGCTGCACTGGGCAGGGCACGTTTCTAGGATGGAGGACCATCGCCTCCCAAAAATACTACTCTACGGTGAACTCGCCACGGGTCAGCGTAAGAGGGGCGCTCCAAAAAAGCGATACAAAGACTCCCTGAAACAACATCTCAGGCTCAGCCAAATTGATCACCAACAGTGGTCTGCCCTGGCCTCACATCAGGAGGCATGGAGACGCACTATCCACAATGCTGCAGCCTTATTTGAGAACTCACGATGAACAAGTCTTGAAGAGAAACGACAACGCAGAAAGAATCACAACCCAAAAACATCACCCCAGGAGACCTTCTGCTGTGCTTTTTGCAACCGGACTTGTTTATCTCGGATTGGCCTTTTTAGTCATCAGCGCGCTTGCAGAAAGTGCGGGATGAGTCCTTCCTGAATCTTCGTTTGCGAAGAAAAGCCAGAGAGAGACATCCACAGTATTTCCTTCATCTACCAAGCTGGTAACTCTACCCCCCCTCCAAGAGAGAGAGAGAGAGAGAGAGAGAGAGAGAGAGAGAGAGAGAGAGAGAGAGAGAGAGGGAGAGAGAGGGAGAGAGAGGGAGAGAGAGAGAGAGAAGATTAGCCTGGCATGACTTGTTTTTGAGAAACCCATATTGACTTCAAGTGATTATGCCATTCCTTTCTAAGTATTTGCAGACTGTTTAATGATCTGCTCTAGAATCTTTCCTGGTATTGATGTCAGGCTGACTGGGCCAAAATTGTTTGGGTCCTTTTTTTCCCCGTTGTTGAGGATGGGGACAAATTTTGCCCTCCTCCAGTCTCCTGTTCTCCAGGAATTCTTAAAGATTGTTGCCAGTGGTCCTTGCCATTAAATGTATCTCGGGTCCTGCGAAAGGGGGAGGGGGAGATATTATAAAATATGAAAAGAGATTCCACCTAAGCATGAGGAAGAACTTCCTGACAGTAAGAGTTGTTCTGCAATACACTGCCTCAGAGCATGGTGGACTCTTGTTCTTTGGAGGTTTTTAAGCAGAGGCTGGATGGCCATCTGTCGGGGGGTGCTTTGATTGTGTATTCCTGCCAGTCAGGGGGTTGGACTGGATGGCCCTTGGGATCTCTTCCAACTCTAGGATTCTATGTGCCATACAATGCTGTGCCTTCAGACTGGTGGAATGGCCAGGAGCTGCTGCTGCCCCTCAGCATTTGCTTCCTGAGGCAGTAGCCTCATTCTGTCTCAAGTTAGAGCCAACATTTATGTGCCCTGCTAGATCAGGATCAGAGTCTTGGTTGTAGCTAACTCTGCATTTCAGACAACAACAACAACAACAACAACAACATTGTCCTGTTATTTCTAATCTTTTTAAGTGTTTAGAAGAAACAAGCTGTAGAAGTGATTGCATTTGACAGCTCGATTATAGAGGTCATGAACTCACCAAATGTAAGCAATTTAAACAGGAAAGCTAGGCATGCACTTCAGTTTCTCCCATTGCAATATGTTGGACTTAACAATGTTGGTTTGGATTGGATTGGGTTTTTTTGTTTTAAGCTGCAATTCTGAACACACCTACTAGAGAGCAACTCCACTGAAGGGATGTCTTGTGGAAAATGGAGCAAACTTGTTTTCTGTTGCTGTGGAAGGTAGGACCTGAACCAATGGAATTGAACCAATGGTGAACTGTAGGGAGAACATCCTAATGGTAAGAGCTGATCAGCGGTGGAATGAACCACATTGATGAACTTTCCTTTGCTTGAGGCTTTTCAGCAGAAGTTGTATGCCTACCTCTAGCTGTAGATTCCTGCACTGAGGATTGGGTTAGATGACCCTGGGATCCCTTCTGATGCTTCAGTTCTATGATTCTATGGATTCAGAGTGATGTCCATCTAACAGAGCATGGTGAGGATTGCATTGACCATTGGTGGAGTCACTACATTGGACACCTCCTTTAAAGTGTAACAAGACCGATTATCCCCTAAAACAGATCTCATCACCCCCCCCCCCAAACCTTGGTTCACTTCCAGTTGGCAATAGCTTGATATCAATTTGGCTAACTTTGACTTTTCAAGGGCTGATGGGAAAAACACATCAGCCAGGGGAGCATGTATTAGCCAGGAAGGAGCCTAGTACGGTAAATCACTTGCAGTTGCCATCTGGAATGTGAGGCTTCTGAGGCCCAAAACACCATTTAGACATGTCGCTACTGCTGTGAAATGCCATTACTGTGAGGTACTCCAGTTTTTCCCCCCCTCGTGTAAATGGGCCCAAAGTCTCTTTATTTTGAGAGCCAGTGTGGTGTAATGGTTTGAGCATTGGACTATAGCTCTGGAGATGAGGACTTGAATCCACACTTGGCCATGGAAACCCGTTCACTGACTTTGGGCAAGTCCTACTCTCTTGGAGGAAGGCAATGCAAACCAAAATCTTGCCAAGAAGACCCTGTGATAGGGTCACCTTAGGGTCGCCATAAGCCAGAAATGACTTGAAGGCACACAACAATTCTTTACTTTATTGTTGAATACCAAAATCAATATTGTCCATGCATGGCAGGGGGTTGGACTGGATGGCCCTTGTGGTCTCTTCCAACTCTACAATTCTATGATTCTATGACATTCATTTTGTTAATATTGGCCCAGCTTTCTAATCTGATGGGGTCATTTTGGATTCTGATCCTGTCCTCTGGGGTATTAGCTACCCCTCCTAATTTGGTGTCATCTGCAAACTTGATAAGCATACCCTCTATTCCCTCATCCAAGTCGTTGATAAAGATGTTGAATAGCACTGGGCCCAGGACAGAACCCTGTGGCATCCCACTGGTCACTGGTCCCACAGAAAGGACAGAAAGAAAAGCAAGTAAGGACTGAACACATGTTGAGTGGTGTTGGTCTAGTGTGGATCTTAAAGGCATAGCTAAAAACATAAAAGGGAACACAGGAAGGTAAATGAATGCTGGTGAGACACCAAGAGGTCTGACCAAAGCAGAATAGAGCGGCACTATTACTTCCCTTGATATAGACACTATACTACTATTAATGCAGCCTAGAATTGCATTGGCTTTTTTAGCTGCTGTGTCACACTGCTGACACATGTTCAGACTGTGGTCCACTAAGACTCCTAGATCCCTTTCGCATGTACTGCCATCAAGCCAGGTGTCACCCATCTTATATCTGCGCATTTCATTTTTACTGCCCAAATGTGATATCCTACATTTCTTGCTGTTGAACTTTATTTGGTTAGTTTTGGTCCAGCTTTCTAATCTGTTAAAGTCATTTTGAATTCTGATCCTGCCCTCTGGGGTGTTAGCTACCCTTCAAATTTGGTGTCATCTGCAAACTTGATAAACCTGTCCTCTATTCCATCATCCAAGCCATTGATAAAGATATTGAATAGCACTGGGACAAGGACAGAACCCTGTAGCACCCCGTTAGTCACTTCTCTCCAGGATGAAAGGTCTGAAAGCCTTATGAGGAGAGACTTGGGGAGCTGGGTATGTTTAGCCTGGAAAAAAGATGGTTAAGAGGCGCTATGATAGCCCTGTTTAAGTATTTGAAGGGGTGTCACGTTGAGGATGGAGCAGGCTTGTTTTCTGCTGCTCCAGAGACTGGAACACGGAGCAAGGGATGCAAGCTCCAGGAATAGAGATTCCACCTCAACATTAGGAGGAACTTTTTGACAGTCAGAGCTGTTCGGTGGTGGAACACACTCCCTCAGAGTGCGGTGGGGTCTCCTTCCTTGGAGGTCTTTAAACAGAGGCTGGATGGCCATCTGTCGGGGATGCTTTAATCGTGATTTCCTGCATGGCAGGGGGTTGGACTAGATGGCTCTCGTGGTCTCTTCCAACTCTGCAATTCTATGATTCTATGAAGAGGAGCCATTGGTGACTACCCTTTGGGATCAGTCTTCTTTAAAAGTCCCACAGGATGGGCAAACTACAAAGTTTAATTTGCTAGTAAAGGCAGATGGAGAGGTGGGGATATCTTCTTTGCATCCAGTTGGTCCTTGTGTGTTCTATATTAGACATTGCATACTGACTCCTCAATTGTCCAAGGAAATTGAATCCTGAAACTCTTATCCCTGGAGACTTTTGCTGGGATCTACAGGAGAATTAGTACTGGAAGTTGCAAAGAGATGGTAAGGTCTGGCATCCTGTTGATGTCTTAGCATGGCAATGGCAGAATTGAGCACCCAAACATATTCTACTCAGGTTTCATCTGCACTGCAGAAATAATCCAGTTCAACACTACTTTAACTGTCATGGCTCAATGCTATAGAATTCTGGGATTTGTAGTTTTGTGAGCTATTTAGCCTTCTCTGTCAGAGAGCTCTGGTGCTACAACAAACTACAAATCCCAGGATTCCATAGTAATGAGACATGGCAGTTAAAGCAGTATCAAACTGGATTATTTCTGCAGTGCAGATACAACCTCAGAATACTCCTTGGCCAGCGATTAAATCCCTGCATTGCTGGATATAAGGGTGGCCAATGTTGGGGTATACCTCTCCAGGCTGAGGCCAATGGAAGATGGATTCCCAAGGAGATGGAAGATGGATTCTCAATGCAGAAACAAACAAAGAAAACTGAAGTGTACAAGCATAGCCCCTCTCACTCCCCCAAATAGTTGTGAAAACTGCCCAAGCAGCTCAACAACAGGGAAAAATTCATTCCCCCAGTCCATTCATATCTTCATATCTTTTCCCAGGCTCAAAGTGCAAAGCAAATGCAAAAACATGGTCGCCAATACAAATCAATCTTTTCATACCACCAGGCAGCTGTTAACATGTGGCCCTGATGCCAACAAGAACTCTAAAACCCATCTGCTTGGTGGCAGAGACCCACCTCACTACAGTTACTTTCTGGACTACAGTTCCCAGAACTCCCTGCCAGCATGGCCACTGGCATATTACAGAAGGCTCAATTCCATCTTTTGTTAGAAGGCCAAAGGGATTCCAAATTGGACTTATATTCCCATTTCCATTGCCAGTTATCTAGCCCACCTTCCTTCTTCCACCAGCACCCCCACAAGCAGTTTTCATTTACTTGGGAAGGATTGCTATCCACATAGTATATGCTCAGTGGGATAAACATTAAACTGATGAAGCCTGAACAGAGTTTTCATGTGGGTGAATAACCTGTGCTAGATGATGTTGCTTGCAGACATACATTTCATTATGCAGCAGCACTAAAATGATCATTCATGGCTTACTGGATGCTCTTCTAAGAATCATTTACGCCAGAAATGCAGGGGAGAGGGTGCACCAGAGTTTAAAAAGTTGCTGAAATAAAACATTAGAAAATGGAGTCCAGGAATGGGTGAGAAATGAGTCAGCTTCACTTTTTAACACAAGGTTACCCAAGTTACAGCTTCTGGAAGCAAACAATTGCTGAGAGTCTGTGGCCTCAATCCAAAATCCTCTTAGCGTAGTGTAAATACCCACATGCAGACATATGATGCCACAGCAGTACTATGCATATGTCATGTACTTTCTTCTTTAGACTCAGTAGCCAGAAGCTTCAGGGTTAAACAGTAACCGTTATTGCTAATAGAAACCTAAAGAGTGAACTATACAACACTGTTGCTTCAAATAAAGCTTAAAGGAAAAGCAGTATAATATAAAGTATTTACAATCAGCCAAATCTGGTGGGCAACTCATTCATTGGTTATCATTGTAGCTGCAGTATCCTCCCAAACATTTGCTCTAACAGAACTCATCCTCCCTCAGTCATTCTCAGCACACCCCTTTGTTACCATTTCAAAGGGAAGCAAAACAGAGCACATGGTAACATCAGTTCACAAGATTCATGACAGGAAAAGGTTGCTTTATGACCTGGTCCTGATACTCCATGGAGAACAGCAACGCTGTATAACAGATGTCAATGACAGGGTGCTATCATGCAATGTACAGTACAGTACACGGTGCAGCACAACCACAATGCAAAATATAGGATGCAGAACAAAAATACAAATTATAGGATGATATAATTTGCACTGTATTGCACATTGCAAAGGAATCTTGTAGCATTTTAGGGCTTTATCAGATTACTCCCCCTTAATGTTCTTTTGTCAGCATATTTTGTGGTGTTTTTATGCCAGCAAAAGAAGCCCCCCCCCCGCACCTGACCTGCCTTTAGCAGTGTCAAGGAGGCAGCCCCAGCAGAAACGGAGCATGAACAGAGCTCTGTTTACCTCCAGGGTTGAGATCTCGTCGATTCTCGTGAGAAGACACAAGCACAGCAAATTCAAAAAATTAAGCAAGACAAAGACATAAAACATATACACAAGCACAGAAACACACTTTAAAAATTACAAGTAAACCGGGGAGGTTTTTTTAAAAAAGAAAGAAACAGAACGTCCCCTACCTGGCTGTCCCGATTGCACCCGGAAGTGTTCTGCCCATTGATGCTGTATTCACTGAACACAATGGTGTGAGGATTCAAAGGTTGGCAATGCTAGCAACAAAGCAGAACAGAAGATCTATTGATGGCTTGGTCCATCAATAAAATAGAATGGATTTTTGACAATACATGATCATGAAAGGACGATGTTGTATGGTATGAGCACCCTCTTGTGATCATTAGGCATTGTTATAACGCCATATTTGCCACATCTGATAAAGTCCTTAGAGATTAACTGAGAGAAAGGAGTTACAACATGAGCTTTTGTAGACTGGGTCTATTTCCTCGTATGCATGGAGACTGCACAATGTGTAACTTGGAAAGACAAGGCACAGAGTAAGATGCTGTCTCAGCAACTCTGCTTCTGCTGCTAACAGCAGAATATGACCGTTGCGCAATGGAGACTTTTTGGCCCCACATGAGTAGTGTGACATGTGTGCATGTGTCCTTAAGTGAATACCAGCCTGTAACAAGAAGACGAAGTGTAATTTTCTTGATGCTATGCATTAGTGAATTGCAAAAATGCACAAGTGAATATGCAAACAGCTGTGAAATGCACAATTGCAATGTGCAATGCACATCAGCATTGCAATGCACAATGCACTTTTGCATATCCAGAGAGCCATAGCAGCACATATATGACTCTGCTTCTGCAACCTCCAACCAATTTACTAAGGTATGTATGCATTAAAAGGATGCAATTCATCTTTTTCTTGGCCAGTAAAGTGACAATCAGGGGAGTCAGGAGGGATAAAAGGCCACAATGACAGCCTGGGGAGTGATGTGTGTAGACCGAGGTCTGTGTTTTCCCCCACCCCTCCACTACCAGATGCTTCAATAGTACTTTGCTTGTCCATGCCAGACCATGTGGGTCTGCAACTGCATTCAAAGATAGACAAATCACCACCCGTTTTGTCTTATAAAATCCCAGGAGGGCAACAGAGAAAACGTTGGAATGCAGCAAGGTAGCAGCAATGGATTTTCTATAAAAAAACATGTAGGGGAAAGATGGCAATTTAAGAGAAGGATGATGAGCGTGGAAGCAACTAAGGTATGAGGCTGTTGGCGGTTAATGGTACCTTGATGAAAAGAGAGAGGGGAATATAGGTATACCTCAGTTAACAAAGTCTATGTGTTCCTGGGCATTACTTCTTTAACAGAAACTTTGGTACCAGAGGCAGAAATAACATGAAAAGAACAGGGGTACACACACCACAAAAAAAAGAAGAGCGGTTCAACATGTTTCAGCAAACTTTTTATCCAAAACTAACAATATGCTCATGTGAAATGAAACAACCAGGTCTGGTAAGCTTTGCATAAGTAAACAAAAAAATGGGCTGCTCAACTTACCGTGTGGCATTGTTGTAGTCCAGGGTGGGCCTCCCGGCATGACATCTACTCATCTTCTTCTTCCCAAGGTTCTGCGAGGCTTGGTACAGGCGCTGGAGTGTGTGGCGGCCTCTCAACTCCAGGGGTTCCTGGATGAGGCAGATTATCTAGATCCATTCCAGTCTGTGTCCAGACCTGGTTATGGGACAGAGACAGCTTTGGTTGCCTTGGTGGATGACCTATGCAGGGAACTGGACAGGGGAACTGTGTCCCTGTTGGTTCTGCTGGACCTCTCAGTGGCCTTCAATACCATTGACCATGGTATCTTTCTGAATTGTTTCTCTGAGATGGGGCTCGGAGGTAGTATTCTACAGTGGCTCCATTCTTTCCTGGAGGGGCACTCTCAGAAGTTGGTGCTGGGGGATTCCTGTTCAACCCCTTGGCCATTGGCTTGTGGAGTCCCTCAGGGTTCAGTCTTGTCCCCTATGCTTTTCAACATCTACATGAAGCTGCTGGGAGAGGTTGTCCAGAATGTTGCCAGTAAGCTGATGATACCCAGCTCTACTCCTCCTTTCTACTTAATTCTAAGGAAGCTGCTCCTGTGCTAAACCAGTGTCTGACAACTGTAATGGCCTGGATGAGGGCAAACAAACTGAAGCTTAATCCAGACAAGAGAACTGAATCTTAATCCAGACAAGACAGACCAGGGAACAGAGATTCAGCCTTTGTTAGGTAGGGTTACACTCCCCCTTAAAATGCAGGTTTGCAGTTTGGGGGTTCTCCTAGATTCAGCTCTCAGCCTGGGGCCCTAGGTCTCAGCAGTGACCAGGACTTTTGCACAGCTGAAGCTAATGCGCCAACTGCACCCGTTCCTGGAAAAGCCAGATCTGGCCAAGGTGGTACATGTCTTGGTTACATCCCTTTTGGATTAATGTAATGTGCTGTACATGGGGCTGCCTTTGAAAAGTGCTCAGAAACTTCAGTTAGTCCAAAGAGCTGCAGCCACGTTGTGTCATGCCCCGTGAGCCTGATGAGGGTATAGAGTCAGAGGAGGAGGAGGACATGGCAGGGAATGGTCCTAGGGACCCTGGCACAGGTTTATCTACACCTGTGCCAGCAGGGAAGCCTGCCAACCTAGAGGCTCAAGCAGAGGAAGAGCCTGGTATGAGTGATTTGGCATTAGTCCCAGCAGAGAGTGCTTGCCCATTCAGATAAGGACTAGAAACAAGAGAGGGACTTGCCTCCACTATCATATACCCACCAGCGAGCTCAAAAGGAAGCTCAAAGGAAATCTCTGAGACTTTATGAGAAAAACCTGCTCATCAAGAAGCACCTGACAAAGCCTTAATTGCTTTATATATGCTGGGAGAGGCGATGGAGGCTTCGTCAGAGATAACTGATCTTGGTGAAAGCTTCCTGCTGACTTTGGTGCCTGGATTCTGGTTATCTTGACTTCTGTTACCTTGACTCATGCTTAGACCTTGGACTGTCCCTGACTACTCTGCTGTCTGCTCCTGTTGACCCATGGACTGTTTTGGACCCACGCTGACTGACTGTCATAAGCCTCTGACATTTTGGACTGTGTTTGCATTCCTGTGAACTAATTAACACTTGGCTCCCTTCCCAGACTAGTGCTGTTTATACTTTGCTGGTAACTAGTTGCTTTCTGGACAGTTTGTTATCTAAGGCTGGCTACAGGGAGCATACAACTCCTGTGTTGCAACAGCTTCATTGGCTGTCAGTTTGTTTCCGGACACAATTCATACTACTGGTTTTGACCTATAAAGCCCAATATGGCTTAGGTCCAGGTTATTTGAAGGACCACATCTCCCTGTATGAGCCCAGTAGAGCTTTACAGTCATCTGAAGAAGCCCTTCACTCTGTCCCACCACCTTCTCAGGCATGTTTGGTGGGAACAAGGAAGAGGGCTTTCTTGGTGTCTGCTCCCAGACTTTGGAATTCCCTCCCTTGAGAGGCCAAGATGGCCCCATCTTTGGTCTCCTTCCAGCGGCAAGTTAAGACATTTTTATGCTGCCAGGTTTTTATGAGCCAACAAAGGCTGTGGTAGTGAGGCTGTGTGGTGTGGTTTTAAAAAAATTTAAGGGTTCTTTAAAGGTATTTTAATTTTTACTGTAATGTTTTTAACTTGTAAATTGTTTAATTCTTTTTAAATTTTTATATTTATTATCTGATTTTACCTTTGTACTGTTTCTAGCTTGTATTGTTTTTATAATGATGTTGTTAGCTGCCTTGAGTCTCATTGGTGGGAGAAAGGCAGAATTGAAATGGATAAAATAATAATACAGCTATGGAGAGAGGTGGGAACTACCAGCCAATCAGTTTAAACCATGGAGTGAGCAGCTTGCAGTTTTCACTCTGGTCAGATGGGAGAGTATTTAAGCTCCAGCTTGCGCACATGCCCAGCAGTGGTTCCTTGAGTGTAGTCCCACCCACCCTCTGTTTTATCTGGGAATCTTGTGAAGTATGTGGTATTGTAGGGCATGTTGCCATGTATGTTACTGTTACAACTTTGGGGGATGGATGGCATGGGTACTGGATCCGGGATATTGAGTACCAGTGTCTTCCTGGCATTGATAACGTATCAGGGCCCCCTTAAGGGTGTGTGGGGCAGATCTGGTCTTGCTCAGCTCTGGCACCCCCTGGTGGCAGGAGGACCATACTGGGGTACCCACTCAAGTGGATCCTGTCCTGTCATCCCAAAGGTTCTGGCAATGGGCCAGAGGATCAGGCTCATTGATCAACTGGTGTGTTGTACGATGCCTGGATCTGGACCCTTGTGTGTGCCAACCCTATCTATAGCCAATGAAAGTTGTAGCCAATTTCTTCCACTCTATGATATTATGTGTCTTGGTGTATTATTTCACACAGAGTGGAACTCGCCCCTGGACATGCAACATGTTCATCCTTCAAGAGATTACTTGAAAGCTTCTTCCAAAACGCATCCAGGGACAACACTTTCTTTCACCATCCTCTACCTTTCTTACATTTTCCATTTTGGTGGAAAACCAATCTATGCTCTCTCTCTCTCTCTTTTAATGTAATGTACTGAGGGGAACTGTTAAGGCAGACTTATCTGTTCTCCCCCTTTTGCATTTCAGTAAAGGATTCTGGAGGGAGCTGATGTTTAACTTCCCTGTTGTAGGCTGGCACATACAGCTACAGTACAATTGGCTAGAATAAAATCCTGCTTTTCCCTACCTTAAGCTTCATTGCACGGTTTACTGCAGACATGCTGCTGCAACCTAACCCTGAAAGTCCGTGTTTCTCCAGCCCCCCTTCACCATGCTTCTAATGCTACTGCTGCAAAAAATAAAATAAAATAAAATAAAATAAAATAAAATAAAATAAAATAATTCAGCTAGACAGACGGTAAGGAAAGTCAGGTGGCTGGGCAGATATAAAAAGACTTTGTAAAAAAGAGGTTCTTTGTCAGACGCTTTGTTAACTAGGATAGGCCTCTATCCTCTTAAGCTGCAGAGACACTGCAGAAATAATGCAGCTTGATACCACTTTAACTATCATGGCTCCATCTTATTGAATCCTGGGATTTTTAGTTTGTTGTGGCCCCAGAGCTCTCTGACAGAGAAGTCTAAATAGCTCACAATGCTACAAATGCCAGAATTCCATAGCATTGAGCCATGACAGATAAAGCAGTTAAAGCTTTAAAAAAGCACTAAAGACAGATCTCTTTCGGCAGGCCTTTCCTAATTAGTTCCTGGCCTCAGGGGCTCCTGGCCCTTTTTAGTCTGCTGGCTATTTATTATTTATTATTTATTATCTTAATGTGATTTTATATCAGTTGTTTTAATGTATTTGGTTTATGGGGGAGGGCAGGAGTGGGTGGTGTTTGGGGATTTTAATTTGTATTGGTATTTTAATTTTTGTAAGCCGCCCCAATTGTTTTTAACAGAGGGGTAGGATAATAATAATAATAATAATAATAAGCAGTGCCAAACTGCATTATTTCTTCAGTGTGTTAGCAGCCTTAGTCTCCTTATTTGATACCTAAATCTGGCCTCTCAGAATGCTCTGGGACAGTTTAATGTTTAGCACTTGTCAGATGCCAGTTCTTTCATGTGAGGAAATTTTGCTGGGCCAGGTCAATGTTTAACTGGTCTTACTAAGTGTGGAAGTGGAGAAAGTTGTAGAGGAGTTACCATGGAAGCAGAGGCTCATTTGGCTCTTGGAATGTGCATATGTGTGTTGTGTGAGAAAAATACTGTTGGAGAGCCTTCATAGGTTGGACTTCGGGAAGAAGGAACAGATCCACGAAAAGGTGGCAGTTACCTTTTTTTAAGCCTTGCTTTTCTTGAGGGATATCTTGAGTGTGGACTCTGCATTTTAAATCTCCATCTGGGAGGCTTCATGGGCCTTCAAAAGCAACGCATGTGCACCAAGATTTTTTTTACTGGGATGGGCAATTTGTCATTTTCAATGCACTCCATTCTGAGGATGACTTTTCCACATTTTTGAGTTAGAGTATTTGACTATATATTGTTTTCCTCCGTAAAGGTTCTAGCTCTTCTTTCCTTTGTAAGTGACTTAGTGTCACCCAAGAAGATGGGCCTGAGTTCTTCAAAGGGTCGTCGAAAGGTGACCAAAGTGGCTCCAGTGGCAAGTAAAGGGGAAGGACAGGCACCTTGGGGTGATGTGGCTGTGTACAATTTTCATAGTCCTCTGCGAGAGATGAGTCCAAACACATTTCCTTCCCAAACAGGAAGCAACTCAGTATTGGAAAGACAGCTTCCACCACTGAGAGAAACACGGCATGGAAGGCATCCCACAGGTAAGTCCACAATTTCACCTTCTTTGCCTTTTTAGGATTGAATCATGCCAAACTAAAGAGGTGTTGATTTCAAGGCACAGTTCAATCTTGTGTTGCACACAAGTGCACACAGTGTTCATTTGTTCTTCACTAGAATCTTCTGTAGACCTGAAAGTGCTTCACTCTGGCTTGTTGCCATGTGCCTTCACGTAATTTCTGACTTAGGATGACTCTAAGGAGAACCGATCATGGGTTTTTCTTGGCAAGATTGATTCAGAGGGTGGTTGCCATTGCTTTCCATGGCAGTACACGCGAAAGGGATCTAGGAGTCTTAGTGGATCATAAGCTGAACATGAGTCAGCCGTGTGATCCAGCAGCTAAAAAAGCAATGCAATTCTAGGCTGCATTAATAGGAGTATAGTCTCTAGATCAAGGCAAGTAGTCGTGCAATTCTATCCTGCTTTCATCAGACCTCACCTGGAATAGTGTGTTGAGTTCTGGGTACCACAATACAGGAAGGATTTTGAGGAATGTGTCCAGAGGAGGGCGACCAGGATGGTGGGAGGTCTGGAAGCCATGCCCTATGAGGAGCAGTTTAGGGAGCTGGGCATGTTTAGTCTGGAGAAGAGAAGGTTGAGAGGGGACATAATAGCCATGTTTAAATATTTGAAGGGATGTCATACTGAGGATGGGGCAAGCTTGTTTTCTGCTGCTCCAGAGACTAGGATAAAGAGAAATGGCTTCAAAGTACAGGAAAAGAGATTCCACCTAAATCTTAGGAAAAACTTCCTGAAACTAAAAGCTGTTTGGAAGTGAAATGCACTGCCTCATAGTGTGGTGGAGTCTCCTTCTCTGTTTTTAAACAGAGGCTGGATGGTCATCTGCTGGGAATGATTTGATTGTGTATTCCTGCATGGCAGGGGGTTGGACTGTAATAATAATAATAATAATAATAATAATAATAATAATAATAATAATAATATTTATTTATACCCCGCCCCTCTGTTAAAACAATCAGGGTGGCTTACAATAATTAAAATACAATACAGATAAAAATCCCAAAACACCACCCACCCCCACCCTCCCCCATAAAAAGATATTAAACAAATATAAATTAAAAGCAACTATCTAAAATCACATTTAAAAACAATAAAAACAATAAATACACTAAATAGCCAGCAGACTAAAAGAGGCCAGGAGCCCCTGAGGCCGGAAAGGCCTGCCGAAAGAGATCCGTCTTTAGTGCTTTTTAAAAGCTACTCAGGCTTGTCATCTGACAGCCCTTGTCATCTGACCGTATGGCCCTTGTGGCTTCTTCCAACTCTATGATTCTATGATTCCTCTGAGGCTGAGAGGGTGCGACTTGTCCAAGGTCATCCAGTGGGTTTCCATGGTCAAGTGAGGATTGAACCTTGGATTTCCAGGGTCCTAGTCCAACAGTCAAATGACTACACTACAGTGGTTTCATAATTCTGGCTATATTGTACTTGTACTTTGTATGTTTCATCATTCTGAATGCCAGCAATGTATGAGGTTTCAGTGCAAGGCCAAATGAAATTGTTTGTGTCATTTCCAATCTATGGCAACCCTAAGGCAAACCTCTCATGGAGTTTTCTTGGCAAGATTTCTTCAGAGGAGGTTTGCCATTGCCTTCCTCTGAGGCTGAGAGAGTATGACTTGGCCATGGTCACCCAGTGGGTTTCCATGGAGGAATGGGCATTTGAGCCCAACCCCTCCACGGAGTCCTGAGAACCTGCATGGTGTAGTGGTTTGAGCATTGGACTATGACTCTGGAGAACAGGGTTTGAATCCCCATTCACCCATGGAAACCCACTGAGTGACCTTGGGCAAGTCACACTCTCTCAGCCTCAGAGGGAAGGCAAAGGCAAAAACCCCTCTGAACAAATCTTGCCAAGAAAACCCCATGGTAGGTTCGCCTTAGGGTCACCACAAGTCAGAAATGACTTGAAGGCGCACAACAACAACTCCCGGGGTCCAGGGAATCTACCATGCTAGCTCCCAAATGAAATGAACTCATATACTGTAATAAATACAGTATTCCTTGTGGAAGAGTAACTTCCAGAGGGGTAGCCATGTATTCACCTAAATGCAATTGTTAGTACTAAATGGAGTAGATCCATTGACTCATGGTAAACCAGGCAAGTCAACCATTGTATAAATTCCATTGGTTCAGCAGAACTAACAATGAGATTAGAATGCTCATTGATTCAGTGCATGTTCACCAGGAGTGTTGCAACAGGTCAGGGGCAAAATACCTAATTATTAAAAATGAGAGCATTGTTCCCTCCAAATAGGAACAAGCGTGTCCAGGGGAGTGGGGTGAAAGATGATGTCTTAGTCCCTGCTGGCCAAATAAGACCTGGGGCTTCTCCCTTCATGCCCTGGCTGCCGTTACATAAAGGCTAGACCCACTTTAGAAGCCCAGTCTTTCAGTAGTGAGCAGTAAAGCTTTATTCCAGTAAAGCAAAACAAAATCCAGTACAAAGGCATTGCCAGGACTAAAGGTTAATTTCTATTTCAGCAGTATATTAAAGCTCACAGTTTTTTCCCACCATTCCCCAGTATTCTAATTGGTCAGCAGAGCACAAATGTTCCAGTTTCCCAGCTATAGCTCAGGCCTCTCAAGAGAAATGACCTGACCTTGAATGTCTCAACAGCACATTCCTGAGCTAACACATCTGCAATCACTACAGCCTGGTTACATGTTTTCCCCAAAGCAACACACTGCAATACCCATCATTCTAAACTACAAATCAAAGTACTTACAGTCATGGCAGGACCTCTCTGGGTCAGACTTCTAACAGCCGCACTATACCATTGGTTAGGGGGCAGTGGCTCTACGCAGTCCAGTTCCAGCTCCTCTCAAGCTCATTTTCTCATATGAGCTTACCTGTGTTGTGAGACCTTCTTGGGAAGGCCTGCTTTCTGTCCCACCAACCTCAGAGGTACATTTTATAGGAACATGGGGGCAAGCCTTTTCAGTAGCTGCTCCCAGGCTCTGGAACTCCTTCCCTATAAAGGTGAGAACTGGAGCTGTCTCTGCTATCCTTCCATAGGCAGGTGACTCTTCTTCTTTTGGCAGGTCATAGAATCATAGAGTTGGAAGAGACCATGAGGGCCATCCAGTCCAACTTCATTCTGCCGTGCAGGAATACACAATCAACTCATTCCCAACAGACTCTGGGATAGCCATCCAGCCTCCAAAACCTTAAAAACCTCCAAAGAAGGAGACTCCTGCAATTTCCTGCATGGCAGGGGGTTGGACTAGATGGCCCTTGTGGTCTCTTCCAGCTCTACAATTCTATGATTCTGTGAGACTCCACCACACTCTGAGGCAGTGTATTCCACTGTTACACAAAACCTTCATGGCCGTGAAAAAGGTCCATGCGTGTCTTACAGTGGGGAATTATAGCAACTCAAAGTGGCAATACAGGAGGCTGCATCACATACAAGATCTTAAAACCCTGTGTATACCAGTGGAGCTAAGGAGCAACATGGAGGCAGGGATCAAAAATAACAGAAGAAACATTATTGAACTGTTTAAAGCACATTCACACACATAAGCATTCCTCTAGCCAGCACACAAGACTATATTTGAAGTAAGGCAGGAAATAGAAGTGGATTAGATAAGACTTCAGGTCTATACTGCACCAGGTCCTGAAGAGGAGGTCTTCTCAGCGGTAAGAGCAAGCTGATGCACCAAAATTGGGGTGGGTGGAACTAAAGTGGGAAGTTAAGGTTACAGGAACAGGGGGAGGGAATGCCTGTTTGGCAGAATGCCGGCCAGGGGTCAGGAAGCATAAGCGGGCTTTGGAGAGAAGTGGAAAGATTGGGAGGGAAAGGTGGATCAGACTGGCGTGGAGACTAGAGAAAGAGGGTCTGAACATGCTGAACTGATTTTTCCAGGGGGGTTTAGATGAAAAATCCCTTTGAAGCTGCAATCTTGATAAAAGAAACATTTGTCTTCAGATGGTTCCCAGTGATGTAAACAAAGGAATTCTGGACCAGCCAGGAAACTGGGAAATGAGGGCATCTTTGGATCAGATGACTGACAGGCCACCTTCCATTGGTTTGTAGCTATATTGATGATGAACAGGCTTAGCATGGCAATGAAGACTTCCAATTGTATAGATGGATGTCTGCCTTTCCAGACCAGAGGCAGGAAGAACCTTTTCAACATCAAAAGAGATGTTGACTGGTTGTATCGATGTGTGAATGTTTGGGGAATTTGAGGGACCCCTTCCTGGCTTGGTACATGCTCCCTTGGCTGATGTTGTTTTTCCCATCAGCCTGTGAAAGACCCAAGTTTAGCCAAATTAATATTAACCCATACCCAATTATAAGTGAATTAAGGTGTGAGAGGGTTGATATGTTTTGCAGTTGGGGATGATGGGTTTTGTTACACCACTGTCGAACAGCTTTTACAGTAAAAAAGTTCTTCATGATCTTTAG
Organism: Gambelia wislizenii; assembly: GCA_030847615.1. Classification (NCBI taxonomy): domain Eukaryota; kingdom Metazoa; phylum Chordata; class Lepidosauria; order Squamata; family Crotaphytidae; genus Gambelia; species Gambelia wislizenii. The sequence continues at coordinate 491,406,420 of JAUMIR010000001.1, read as the reverse complement.
GTGGAACCTCTTTTCTGGTAATTTGAATCCATTGATTCATGTTCTGGTCTCCAGAGCAGCAGAAGACAAGATGGCTCCATCTTCAAGATGACGTCCTTTCAAGTATTTAAACATGGCTATCATGTTACCTCTTAACCTTCTCTTCTCCAGGCTAAACAGATCCCTAAGCCGCTCCTCAAAGGACATGGCTTCTAGACCTTTCACCATTTTGGTCGCCCTCCTCTTGACATGCTCCAGCTTGTCAATATCCTTTGGAGGTCTTTGGAGGCTGATTGCTCACGGGGGGAAGAGGCCTTTCAGAATGTGCTGTGCTGTTTATTTGTTGATTTCCTTTCAATGGTCTTGCTTTTAATTGCTTTTAACTCTTAATTCTATTTAAAAATTTTGTATGGTATGTTTTTTAAAGATGTTTCTGACAAGGATGGTGATGATGGCTGTGGTAGCAATGACAGCAATAACAGTGCCTCTCCTTCTGAAGGGCAATGCACAAAGTAACCGGTTCTGGGTTTTGGTTCTGAAATGAGGAAGGTGAAATTAGCAAGTTGCAAAGGTAGTTTTGTCTAGTCTAGACAAAGGACGCAAGAGCAGGGCGAGACCCAGCACTGGAATTAGATTGCCAGGACCACAAATTTTCAATGGCATCAGGTAAAGAAGTATGTTAACAGACAAGTCCCAGAAGGCCAGCCCAATAAATTTTGCTGCCTGAAGTAGAGCAACCAATGACACCCTCTGTCAAAGGAACCCACATTATTTTGACCAATGAGGCAGAAAATCCTTCAAGTGCTTGGCATTAGAAATATCATCTGCTCCAGGGACCAGGCCACAGAGCAATGGACTCAAGAAAACCCTATGAAATTCATGAGGTGGCCATAAGTCAGTGTGACTTGAGGGCACATACACAAACACATGAAGGAAAAATTAATTTCGGGGAAAAGAATTCTTACAGAATGCAATACCCTCATTTTGCCCTCAAAGCTATACCCTTGGGGTTACTGCTTTCATAGCTCCTCAGATTCATGTTGTAAGCCACTGAGAGAAACAGGACTAGATCAACCTCTGGATTGATCCAGCGTGCTTTGGGATCAGACACTCAGCTGATCCAGCAGATTTCTTAACATTCGTAAGAATTTACTTGGTGGTTTTGCTTCTAGGAATTTAATAGAAAACAAGATTTTCTGGAATTTTTAAAAAAATGACTAATTTTAGCTCAGACAATCAGGATATAACTCTTGCAGTAGTTTTCAGTCTTCTGAACAGGAAAGGAAATTTACCTCTACTTTGAGAGGAGATGCAGGGCATGACTCGGAAGATGCTGCAGCGAATACAAATGAGGGCTGGGCATTTTAACAACACATTTTGAGCATTTTATGACAGCAAGAGTGCTTACATAAGCACCTGGCTTGGGCAAAGAGGATACAAAGGGGATCCTTCCTGGTGTTAGGGAAATGACATTTCCTCCCTAAAATACAGACATATATTTTTTCTATTTTTACACAGCTGTTTTCACACTAATTATGCCAAAGCAGCTAATTTTTAAAAGCACCTAGAGTGATAGAATCATAGAGTTGGAAGGGTCCTCATGGGCTATTGAGTCCAACCCCCTGCTCAGGGCAGGATCTCCAGCTAAAGCCTCCCCAGCTCTTTTGGAAGACCTCCAGAGAAGGAGACCCCACCACCTCTCTAGGTGTCAGGTATCAGCATTCCCAGACTCATAGAGCACAAGCTTCAGAGTTCATTCAAAAACTTTATTGCTAGAAATCCAGGAAACAAACAATACAAAGTAATTGCTGAGACCGAAGCCTAACAGATACACTCTAAATGGAAAGCATTTTTTCAGTCAGCAAAATCTGGCTGGCTACATACCTGTTGGTTGGCCATCATTTACTGAAATAAGCATTCCTTAAACCAAAAGTCACCATTTCCACAGACTCTCTCTACATTTGAAACCTAAATCGTTAATTACAGGTGGCTCATGATCTCTTTTCCCAAGCAAAACCCAGACAGTTCCACACACACCATTTCACCCCCACACAAACTACTATGCACATTCTGTATCAAAGCAACAGAGAAAAAAATATGGCAGGAACAGGAGCAAACGGGACCAATCCTGACATCAGGCAACTGAGACTTCACGGCATGCATACAAAAGGACTTGGCATCATTGTAATGTGCTCATACCAAGTAGTCTGAAGCAGAGGCCTACAAATCCATTTGCTGCATTTGCAGTGAAGATCAGGAAGAACTTTTTTACTGTAAAAAACTGTTTGACAGTGGTATAACAATACTCATCATCCCCAACTGCTCCATCAACCCATCAGAGACTTACTCCTATTGAGCTTAGATCCATATGACATCCAAGCATCACCAAAGAGGCCAACCTCTTTCTTCCTGTGGGCTCAGGGTCAGTGGCGAGGATCATTCTGGGTGACAGTCAGTGGTGCCAAGTGGCTAAATTAGTCACTGGAGCAGTGTATCTGTTCTGGGTTTTAGTCCAAATTTTAAAGAAACTGTCTAAGGTGTGGGGCTTGTTCTGGGGAAGACAGGAGGAAATAGTGTTCACCACCTTCTCCTTTATGGGTCTGAAACACGGGTCACCTATCGCCAACACTTATGACTCCTTGAACGCTTTCATCCATGCTGTATACACACAATCCTAAATATACACTGGACTGACTATGTGACGAATGTTGCTGTCCTTGAGCAAGCAGGGATCACCAGCATTGAGGCCATGATATTGAGAACACAGCTGCGCTGGGCAGGGCACATTTCTAGTATGGAGGGCCATCGCCTCCCCAAAATAGTACTCTACGGTGAACTCGCCACGGGTCAGCGTAAGAGGGGCGCTCCAAAAAAGCGATACAAGGACTCCCTGAAACAGCATCTCAGGCTCGGTCAAATTGATCACCAACAATGGTCCGCCCTGGCCTCACATCGGGAGGCATGGAGACGCACTATCCACAATGCTGCAGCCTTATTTGAGAGCTCACGCTGAACAAGAGAAGAGAAATGACAACGCAGAAAGAATCAACCCAGAATCATTACCCAAGGATACTTTCTGCCGTGCTTTCTGCAACTGGACATGTTTATCTCAGATTGGCCTTTTTAGTCATCAGCGTGCTTGCAGAAAGCATGGGATGAATCCTTCCTGAATCTTCGTTTGTGAAGAAAAGCCAGAGAGAGACCTTCAAGACTTGGAACGATTACTGAAGAAAGTCAAGGAAGAAAGTGCAAAGGCGGGTTTACAGCTGAACATTAAGAAAACAAAAATAATTACCACAGATGATTTACATAAGTTTCAAGTACAGAATGAAGACTTTGAAAAGGTTCAAGATTTCCCATACCTTGACACAATCATTCATCAGGATGGAGACTGTTGTCAAGAAATCAGAAGATTAGGACTTGAAAGGGCAGTTAGAAAAGGACTAGACAACATCTTGAAGTATAAAGATCTCTCATTCAATAGTAAAGTTAGGATTGTCCATGCCATCATACAGTATTTCCAGTTTTTATGTATGGTTGTGAAAGCTGAACAGTGAATAAAGCTGTTAGGAAGAAAATCAATTCATTTGAAATGTGTTGGAGAAGAGATCTCCTGATATGGGGTGGGATAGAAATATTGAAAGAATGAGAGAGAGAGAGAGAGAGAGAGAGAGAGAGAGAGAGTGTTAGTTCTATGGATATTGTGGACTGCTAAAAAGACAAGAATAGAATAGAATAGAATCTTTATTACAGTCATAGACCAGCACAGGTAGAAAGGGGATACAGAATAAAGATAAAAACACAGGATAAAAGCAGGCTAAAAGCAGTATTTAAAATATTAGCTCCAGTATAACAAGACTAGGTTGATACTATTCTACTGTTGAGGACATTGTCTGTCGAATTTTAACCGCAGCTGCGCAGCATCTGGCAACATTATAAGTTGTTCCTGGGTTGGTGTCTGAAAGCAACAAGTTTATGTAGAATTGTCCAGTGTGTAGAATTGTCCAGTGACTAAAAAAACAAATAAATGGGTCCTAGAGCAAATCAAGCCTAGAAGCCAAGATGACTAAACTGAAACTGTACATATCATGGGAAGAAATGTCTCACAAAAAAAAGGCAATAATGCTTGGGAAGGCAGAAGGCAGCAGAAAAAGAGGAAGACTGTATTACACTTGGATAGACTCAATTAAGGAAGCAATGGCTCTCGTCTGAAAGACCTGAGCAGGGCTGTTGAGAATAGGGTGATTTGGAGGTCTCTCATTCATAGGGTCACCATAAGTCAAAGTTGACTTGACAGCAGTTAACAACAACTTTAAAGAGCTCCTTTAATGTTCAGACTGATACCAGGAGTAGGTTTGCCACCACACCACCTCCTCTGCCTCCTCAGCTGCCAATCGGTATTGCACTTTTAGAGATTTGTAACCTAGAGTCACTGATCCATAACTACTCCGTATTGAGTAAGGCCACATTGTCTTACTGTAAGGTTACATAAATGCCCTCTGAGCCCACCTTAAGAGCCAGCAGCCACGGTGGGTGAATGAGGTCTGTTTGGCTGGTGATGGCGGCACAAGGAAGATAATATTTCAACACCCCTCCTGCCAGCAAGTGAGGCTACAACAATCAGAAGCAGGACCCCTGTTGCAATTCCTTGTTGCCTCCTCCTTGCACACACTAGAAAGTGAAATGACCTCCTTTGCCTGATCTGGCTGCTGGCTCTTAAGGTGGGCTGGGAGGCTAGTGCAGGAGATGTTACTTAGTTGCACAGACTTAACTAATACCCAATATAGAATATCAGTGATTATTATTACATGCTCTCCAAGGATAACCATTGTGGGAAGGAATACAAGTTTATGGTATGGAATACATACCCCTTAAAATCTCATTTCCCACAGCCCACAATATTTATCCTGATTGACTACAATTCCCCCACCCCACCCCCAGTGTTTTTGTTTTACATGTTAGTGACCAGGGACTGACAGATGGATGTGAATGAAATTTCTGTCCCAGATTACTAAGGTTAAACCACTTTGGACAGCAAACTTCACCCTCTGCAGGGGATGCTGTGTGTTGCTATGCCTCAGCTATAACCCTGCTGCCTTCTCTGACAGTATACTTTTACATGACATACTTAACATCACACCAGTGGACAGCATTTCTTTTTTTTTAACTTTATTTTTTCCTTTTAAAGATAAAACATCTTTCATAGAAATTGTATTCTTAACCTTGTATACAACATAAAAACCTCAATATTACATCAAAGAAAACATCAATATTGTCATTTCCATATGTGTTGTAACAAAAGATTACTCTATGACTTCCTACTCCTGTCTTTTTGACAATTTTCAGACTATTAATAAAACATGAAAAATGAAATCGATTTTGGATTATTTTTACTGGTAGGCTCAACCGGAAGCCTACTGTTAAATCATATATCTTGGCTCTTCTCCTTGCTATGTTAGGGGTATTTTAATTCCTAAATCAATTTGCTGTCTTGCAGTTCACCCTTGTTTATCCAATAATCCAATACTGGTGGACAGCATTTCCAGGATCTGAAATGAAACTCCCAGCTTTCTTTGCCTTGTGCAAGCTCTCTGGGGTTCTGGAGTACAGCTCAGCCTTCCTTTCTTTGCCTTTTTTGGAAGCTCTTTTATTTTGGCTGCCTTTTGACATATTCAGGTGCCTACTACATTATTAATGCATAACTAGCAGCCTATAGAAGCTGAGGAAGCCTTTGTCTTCAGTGAACCTTCCAAAAAGTGAAGAGTTCTGTTTTTCAGAATCCCACTGGCTAGGCCGGTTGGACAGGTTCTGTGAGGTTGAGTTCAGAAAAGTAACTTTTCCAAGTTCAGGTTTCCCCTTCCTTTGAAACAAATAGCTATACCTGTGCTCCCTTCCCCAACCCCTCGGGGTTGCCAGACCTCAGGGCCTGGCCCTGAATCTCAAAGCCTAGGTCCTCTTCTCTTGCCCTTGGAGCAATGGGGAGGGATTTCAGGGCAAGAGCACTACCTCTAAAAGTGTGCATGTTAAGTGGTGGCTGGCTTCCTGTTGGGCAGTTACAATGCCATATAAGCTAGGCTTACAACCTCCTAATTATTTAAAAGTTGCATTTACAAGTGTGGCACCATTGCCACAACCAAAAATGCCCTCCAATCCCAGCTTAAAATCCAGGAAGCTGTACGAAGGGACAGAATTCTGTGATTTTAGCAAGTGGAGTGTTGAAGGATGATGTGTCCAGCCCTCTCCCACTGAGGAGGAGTTGAGACATGTTCCCACAGAGGTGCCTGCTTCTGCATATTGCACCACTACATGTTGGCAAGGGGGCATGGATGCATCATCATTCAGCACCGGCTCAGCAGTGCTGCAAAACTCTGTCTCTTGGTTGTCTGTATTTTAAGGTGGGTTGGGGGGTTGGATTGGAAGACAGAGCATAGCCACAAAATCATGGCTATATGTCCAATGCAGGATCATGGTCACTATTTTTTATTTGAAGAGCAAACTCTGTGCAATTGTGCCTGTCCCTTATAACACTCTCTTTCTCTCTCTCTGGCTTTTCTTCGCAAACGTAACACTACCTTTATAACATCACAGGGCCCATGTTCTGTGACATACAAGGGACCACCCCTAGGTCTCAGGCTTTAGCCTTGAAATCTCAGGGCCTGGGATAATCTCAACCTCACAACCCAACTTCTGATACTGCTCTGAAATGGCCCTTCATGTGTTCACCCCTGTCAACTGAAACCTGTCTTTTTCACATCACACATAGGCCCATGGAACAGAGAATCCATTCTGGGTTTTAGTCCTAACTTTAAAGGAGCTAAACCCTACTCTCAGAATGGGTCACCACTTTGGATAGCTCCTCTAGTTAGTTCAGACTAAAAGCCAGGAGAGATATGCCACTCCACCACTAGCTGCCACTGCCTCCCAGTGTTGCCCCTGTCATTACCCTAGAGTAATCCTTTTTTTTTTTTTTTTTAAAGGAAGATCATAATTCCCACTACCCTTTTCTCTTGGCTGTAACTGCTATTCAGGATAATAGGGAAATATTCTGTCAGCCCTTAAGTTTATCTTTTGTTATCTATTTTTGGAACAATAAGACCTGTATCCTTTATATTTAGATTTTGTATAAACAGCAGTTGAATCAGTTTCCCTACTGCACTTCACAAAGTATGCAAGATCCTTTTCTGTGTGGGCTGAATCCGTGTTTACAGAGAGATGCAAGTTTGCCTAGTACATACAATCACATCTATGACAACAGCATGATTTTTGTGATGCAGGGCATGTATTAAATCTTTCCAAATGTATTTCTTTATTTCAGTGCTTCCAGACGGGACAGAAGAGAAGAGAGGTCAGACAAGTTGCTTCTTTGAACTACAAGTCCCAGAATCCCCAGCCAACATGGACCCTATCCGGGGTGGGGGAAGGAATTCATGAAGCTCAGAAAATTTACCTTTTGAGCTAGATCCCCCCAGATCCCACACCAATCCTACCAATGCTTGCCAGGGGTTTCTGGGACTTGTAGTCCAAAACTAACTCATTCAACCTGTACATGATTGGAACAGCTGCATGTCCTCAATCTTTGTCTCCAACAGGCAGGAGAAATTCAGGCTGGCATCCTGCTCAGTATCTGTGAGGTCATAAGCTAGACTTACAACCTTGTAAATTTTGAGATTCACATTTCCAGTCTTGCTCCAGTGCAATGACACACTATCCACAATGCTGCAGCCTTTTGGGGAAAGTGCTCCCCAAAAACTTACTGTAGAAGCCAGGAGCTTCTGCCAAGAGGGTTTTCAAGGCATTGGGAGTGCGGCACTGAACAAAGAACCTTTCAGACCTTTCCCTGCAGCGAGGAGTTTTGTGAGTGACTGAGACAGCCCCAAAGCACCTCACTGTTGCAAAGCACCTCGCTTCTGGATGCTTATCGCTGGTTGCCCTACTCCCCAGCGCCTTGGAAAACCCTCTGTTGGAGGTCGAGGCAGATCCAGAAATGTAGTTATGATGATCTAGCTCTGTCTTTGCAGCTATGCCTGATGGTGGTGGATTTTGGCCTAAGTTTTTAATTTCTGTTATTAAGTATCCCTTTTGATCAGTCAAAGGATACAGTAAGAGTGGCTCCACCCTGTTTCAAGACAGCTGGATGAAATAGTTACACATGGGCATGTACATACAACTTCTTTAAAAGATGTTCCCTTCCTCCCCTCCAAGTACCCCAGCCAGCTGCATTCCACCGCACAACGGAAGGGGGAGAAGCGAGCATCATCAAGCAACACCCTCCTCGAAGGCTTCAGGTAAGGTGGTTACAGGAATCTGCTTCGCAGCTGTTACTTTGGATTCTGCCTTAACCATGAACCTGTGAAGTTCAGCAGCTAAGAGGCTGTTTTTGAACATGTAGAGGGCTTACCTCTGTGATGGAATGAATGTATGACCCTTGATAGGCCGCTATGTCCTGTAGTTTCCCCCAATGAGGAGCCCACTGGTCTCTAATAGGGTGTGGAATGTGCAGCCTATGGGCCACATGCAAACTCAGCACACCCATTTGGGGGAGTTGCCCACTAGGAGATACGGGAAGCAATTTTGCCATGTTTTTCTCACCTCTTTAAGCCCAGGAGAGGGCCAGTATTAAATGGCTCAGAGATTATGAATAAGAGGAAAATGGTTTATAAAGATAGATGATGTCTCCACTTTGATAATCTGGAAGTCAGTTGAATGTTCTATGTGATTGTAAGATGTTTAGTGTGTGTTTGGCTGAGTGTATAATGTATAATAAAATTGTATCATATGTTTAAGTGTTTGTAGTATGTAATTTGTATAATATATGTGAAGTAAGTAATAATAAGTGAAAAAACTGGCAGGTTATGAACATTGGAGTAGTAGTCCAACACATCTTGAAGGCCCCAGATTGGAAAAGAGTGATATCATATTTCATCCAGGTCCACAACTGGGAAGGGAGGCATCCAAGGCAGTACAGATTGATGGCGCCAATGTCAGTTGGGTTATTAGGTTCTAGGGGAGCTTCCAAGGTGCTGAACTCCATCCCCAAACTAGATGGATTACTCTTTTAATATTCAGTCTACTAAAACCAGGAACAGCTTTGCCACCCCGATGCCATCAGATCCACCTTCTGCCTCTGATCAAAGGTATGTTTCAAAATTGCTCCCTACAAAAGTAGCCAGGTGACCCTTGATCCTGATGGGAACTGTGACATGCAAGGAGGATTTATCAGTGATATTGCCCCCAACAGTCTCCTCTGACCAAAGGTAAAGTTGTGCTTTAATGGTGAACCTATCACAGGGGTGGGGTTTTTTTTGGGAGGGGGTAAGATTGCTACAGAGGGGGTTTGCTTTTGCCTTCCTCTGAGGCTGATAGAGTGTGACTTGCCCAAGGTCACCAGTGGGTTTCCATGGCTGAATGGGGATTCGAACCCTTGTCTCCAGAGTCGTAGTTCAAATACTCAAACCGCTATACCACACTGGCTCTCTGGTTACCAAGTCACTATGACAAAGTGCATGGGCTGGGAAAGTTCCATCAAGTTAACAAATTTGATAGAAGCTTTGGCTATAGCCTAAGTGTTGGTTGGTCATGGGCAGCCTCATTTTAGGTAAACAACTGTTCCCCTGTCCTTGCTAAATAACCCGTTCCCTATGAAGTCCCTTCGCTTCATAGGGAACAATATATACCATGTCACCTTCACACTCTCAGCTTGTTCTTCTGGAATTTCTTAAGACCACAGTTAAGAAGAGATGCAGGCATTTTTCTGGGTTAGCCCATGTGAAGCCATGTTAGCTTCCTCTTCATATTGATAAATACAATATTATAACAGTTATCCATACTTGAGCAAGACTGTGTCCCTTTTGAGTGGAGTTGGTGCCCTTTTGGCAGCACATAAATAGTATCTTATGAAGTTCAAAGAGTTATGCACAGAGTGCCTTTGCACAGGTATGCATATTGCACAGAGATGTGTATTCCACATTATGCATGGATGTCCAAAAAAGCGATACAAGGACTCCCTGAAGCGACATCTCAGGCTTGGCCAAATTGATCACTAACAATGGTCCGCCCTGGCCTCACATCGGGAGGCATGGAGACACACTATCCACAATGCTGCAGCCTTATTTGAGAACTCATGCCGAACAAATCTGGAAGAGAAACAACAACGTAGAAAGAATCACAACCCGGAAACATAACCCAAGGAGAACTTCTGCTGTCCTTTCTGCAACCGGACTTGTTTATCTCGGATTGGCCTTTTTAGTCATGAGCGTGCTTGCAGAAAGCGCGGGATGAATCCTTCCCGAATCTTCATTTGCGAAGAAAAGGCAAAGAGAGAGAGGCATGTACATTTGTCTATGCTTTGGCTTGCACAAGGAATACCGTGTCCAGTTCTGGGCACCACAATTCAAAAAGGATATGGACAAGCTGGAACATGTCCAGAGGAGGGCAACCACGATAGTGGGAAGTCTGGAAGCCCTGCCCTATGAGGAGTGGCTTAGGGAGCTGGGTATGTTTAGCCTGGAGAAGAGAAGGTTAAGAGGTGACATGATAGCCATGTTTAAATATTTGAAGGGATGTCATACTGAGGTCGGAGCAAGCTTGTTTTATGCTGCTCCCAAGACTAGGACAAGGAGCAATGGATTCAAACTACAGGAAAAGAGATTGCACCTAAATATTAGGAAGAACCTCCTGACAGTAAGAGCTGGTTGGCTGTGGAATGCACTGCCTTGGAGTGTGGTAGAGTCTCCTTCTTTAGTTTTTTTTAAATAGAGTTTTTTAAATGGCTATCTATCGGGAATGCTTTGATTGGGTGTTCCTCCATGTCAGGGGGTTGGACTAGATGGCCCTTGTGGTCTCTTCCAACTCAATGATTCTATGAATCGCTGCCTTGCTTCCATTATACAATGTTGCCATTCAGCCCAAAGGTTGTGCAGCAGAAGCCATGCATAACTGCGCACAGAGTTTTTTGCTATGCAGCCAAAGTGAGGCTTCCTTAACAGTTGATTCCTCCCTGCCCCCTCCAACTAAACAGCAGTTCTATCAGTTCTTAAACCACCATCAACCTGCTGGGATTGACATTCACAGGCAGGCATCTCTGCAGCCTCCCATCCCTTCAAGCCATATTGTCAGCCTGTACCATGCCTGGTGGGAATCCATTCCCTGGAGCGGATCCATGCTGCCCTTTTTCTAACTTGACAAGATCTCTTTAAAGAGTTGCTTCCCTCCTTTGCTCCCCATCCCACCCTCCACTCCCTGCCTTTTCTTTGAGATGGTGTGTTGAGCCTCTGCTTTCATGAGAGATTCTGCCAGATGCTTTCGTAGCTGGGTTTGTTGATGCCTCTTGCTTGGCCTAGTTCTTCTTTAGGCTTTTGAAAATCTCAGTGTTGGGAAGACTGAAAATGCACCCTGAGAAATGTTCCTTGTAGGATCGGCAGCTCAGAATCCCAGGGAAAATTCCCACAGCAGTGAATGAGAACATCATTAGTGAGCTAGCAGTGATGTGTATACATATGTTGGGGGGTAGGGGGTGGGGAATAACCATACCTGCATGCAGACTTCCTATGGTACTCTCTTGTTGGCAGGCTGGTTAGCATGAAAGCCTGGGAAACAGGCCTGCCTTTGTAAAATTAACCTTGCCTTAAGAGGCTCCACTTTAGCTGCATGCAGAGAGACTAGCACAGAGGGTGCATACCCTCCTCCAATTGTCCCGATTTGGCAGGGACAGTCCCAATTAATTTTTTTAATCTTACTTTTCAGCTGCTTTTTACAATGTTCCAGCTTCTTTCTCCTCCTCTTGCTCTCCCCCCCTTGTCCTCACCTTACTTCAGTTGCTGTAGACTGAATTCAAAGTACAAAAGTAGTTTGAACTCAATTAATCAATTGTACAATTGTACAATCAATTGTACTCAGCAAGAGGGAGAGGAGGGGGGAATCTTGCTCAGGCAAAAGGAAACTGTTGCAGCCTCTCCTAGCTTATGTGTTCTTACTCGTTAATAATGTTTGCTATCTTGACCACATTTTGATTTTGCTTGCCCACACATGCCCAAGTTTTCATTTGTGACATGTTGGAGGGTATGTTTGCAAAGTCAGACAAAATATTTGGGACAGTCAAAATAGTGCTTGCTGCATAGGTGTTGAGCTGTTTGTCACATGTACTGAGGACAAGGTTGATGATAGATGTCGCCCCTTATATCTGCGGAACCAATATCCACGGTTTCAGTTTTCTGCGGCTGAAAAAGAAAAAGGACACGTACCAAAGAGTATTGCTGGAAACTGCCTAGAGAGGTGTCCTCTCTAGGAATCACTAGGTCCTCCAATGCAACTCTATGATATGTTTGTACCACATACCCTTTATTTTAATAAGGTTCATTATTATATGCGGTTTCTGGTATTCACAGTATGTTCGGGAACAAAACCGCCATGGATATGGGAGGGCAACTTGTATACCCTAATTAACCACACCAAGGGGCCTTTCATACTGAATAGTTACAGTACTATCATTCTACTTTTAACTGCCATGGTTCCATGCTATGGAATTCAGGGATGTGCAGTTTGGAGAGGCACTAGAGCACTAGAAAAATCTAAACACCCTTCCCTAAACTGCAAGCCCCAAAATTCCATAGGAACTGTGGCTGATAAAGTAGAATCATAGTGCTACAATTGTGCAGTGTGAAAGCGACTCAAAATGAGTGCCTCACAACAGGGCTTGAGTTCCAGCTATTAGGAATTAGGTGTGAAGATATATGGTCAAAGCACTGCATAACCTAGTGCTGCAGTGACGGAGGGGAAGGGAGAAAGACAGCATTACCTCCCCCAAATAAAAATTTTGTTCCTCCCAATTAAATTTTCATTCAGCCCCCATATTTCTAGCATTGCAGTAACTTAAATGTCAGCATTTAGAAATAACAGTTAGGGCATCCAAAGTTCCCAAGGGAATGCAAACACAGCAAATATTAGAGCTTGAAGCGTGGGAGATTTTTAACTTTCTGCAACACTAGAAATCTGGGGACCAAAGGAAAATTTCATTGGGGGGGGGGCAGAATTCTTATGGGGGGGCAATGCCCTCATTTTGTTCCCCCTGTGGCATATCTCTGGCATAACCCCAAGATGTTACACGGCTAACAAAGATTCTCCAGAGATTAATAATACTGCAAGAAGACCCCATCTTGATTGGATTCAGCCTATTCTCTCCCTGGATACCAGGCTGTTTCTGTCCTTATCATCTGTTTTACAACTGGCTTCCATATTGAACATGTGTCCCCCCCTTTTTTTGCAGGGAGCTTGATTCATCTTTATGGTTCAAAAATATTGCATAAGACCAGGGCTTCAGTACCTCATGCTCCAGTTTCATTCTTCAGTTGGTTCCAGTTCCACTTGGAACCACAGTTCTAGTGTCTGCTCCCACTGACTCTCTCTGATATCATGTTGCCCAAATCACTTTTCATAGACCCTGGGACTTTGCTTGAAAACCTTGTCAACTGGATCTTGTGTGTGTGTGTGTGTGTGTGTGTGTCATAAATTTCACATCATATTCTATCTTACGCAGACCCTACATACCCCTTCTCTACAAACTGTAGTTTCCATCTCTTTCATTTGCTTCCCCTTTACATGCAGTATTATTATAAAGAGATGCTTTCTTTCTAATTTTTGGACCAAGATTAGGCTTAGAAGCCCAGCTGCCTAAATCCAGTCTCTCCCTGCAGAAACAGTCAAGGGGATTATGGAGTAGCTCTCCCCTATTTTGAGGTTGTCTCTATGTCTCTACCATCCAAACTAATGGTAGCCTTTCTACAGGGATTAAAATGCTCAACATCTTCACACTGTGGGAGAAAACTACTATTCCTCTGCAGCATCCACCCTTCAGTGCTGCAGAATAATTATTTTGCAGAGAAATGAACATGGGGGGAGGGGTCAGGTGGTTTTTGCAAATCCCCATTTTCCCCATTTGCTGCACAGAAAATGCATTTTCTGTGTATTTTCTGCAGGAAAATGAGTTTTTGCACAAAAATCCATTTGTTTTTCTCTGCAAAATAATTTCTCTGTGATATGTTGGGATGTTGAATACCTGGAAAAAACTGCAAAATTCTTGCTGGTATATTATTCTTCCCAGCCAGCTTTTCTGATTGTTGAGAAACCCACTTTTTAACCAGGGAGCGAATGAATACAAATCTTGTTTCCATCCCTACCTTCCTAGAGTCCAACTAACTCCCTTCCTGGTCCAAAGCCAGATACTACACGAGCCTGAAAGATTATTTCTGATCCATTCGATGGACCACTTCTCACAGTCTCTCTCTGGCTTTTCTTCGCAAACAAAGATTCAGGAAGAACTCATCCCGCACTTTCTGCAAGCGCGCTGATGACTAAAAAGGCCAATCCGAGATAAACAAGTCCAGTTGCAGAAAGCACAGCAGAAGGTCTCCTTGGGTGATGTTTCCGGGTTGTGATTCTTTCTGCGTTGTCGTTTCTCTTCAAGACTTGTTCGGCGTGAGTTCTCAAATAAGGCTGCAGCATAGTGGATAGTGCGTCTCCATCCCTCCCGTTGTGAGGCCAGGGCGGACCATTGTTGGTGATGAATTTGGCTGAGCCTGAGATGTTGTTTCAGGGAGTCCTTGTATCGCTTTTTTGGAGCGCCCCTCTTACGCTGACCCGTGGCGAGTTCACCGTAGAGTACTATTTTTGGGAGGTGATGGTCCTCCATCTTAGAAACGTGCCCTGCCCAGCGCAGCTGCGTTCTCAATATCATGGCCTCAATGCTGGTGATCCCTGCTTGCTCAAGGACAGCAACATTCTGCAATGCTAGATTTTTCATTTGGTATCTCTCATGGGGACACCTGCATGAAACAGGTTTCCAAACACTTTACAAGTTCATTTATTTTATTTTATTTTATTGTGTAGCTAGCATGGTGTAGTGATCTTTGGAAGATCCAGGTTCAAGTCTCCTCTGAGCCACCTTGAAGCAGGCACACTTTTTATGATCCTCACCTGCATCACAGGGCTGTTGTAAAGATGAAAATGGGAAGGAGGACAGCCATGTATACTTCCTTGCACGTATGGAAAGAAAAGCAAGGCATCAGAAATAATGAACACCAACAGTAGTAAATAGATTGTGTATAAACAAAACAGAAATCAGTACCTGGATGATTTTTAAAAATTATTAGGAGCATTGTTTGAGGAACACTTAGCTTTCTAGTGTTACTTGCTGCCACCTAGTGACCGTACATAAAACAGTACCCTTTATTTTAAAATGGTAAAGTATAAGGCATATGTACACCAGAATCCTATATGAACTGTTAAATTATATAACTGTACATATATCTAGCCGGGTAGGAAAGGAACTAAGAAACCTTTTACTGAATTGTGAAGGTACTTAACAGGACAATAGCAAGAGGGTCCAATGCACATCAGGACCAATGCACATCAGTGTGTGATGCCCATTGGTACACAATGCAAACTGGTGCACATCATGCACTGATGTGCATTGTGCATCAATGTGCATTGTGCACTGATTCATCAGGCACTTTGCTGATTCTGCTACATAGTAACATTAACATCAGTCCAGTACTGGATATGGACATTATGCTTGTGTGCAATTCTAATTCCCGTACAAAGATGTGAGGCCCCAACAGGATTCTAGTGATAGATTGCAACTCCTAGCAGCCCTATCCACCATAGCCAATAGTGGAGAATTCTGGATATTGCTGTCCAGCACCCTCTGGAGGCCACATTTTTCCACTGTGGCAAATATTGCAAATTTTTGCAAGACTTCACCAAAATCTTGAGTGAAATTTTGGTGAAAACTCACAAGATTTTGGTGCAGTGTCACAAGACTCTGGGCTTCTTTTGATTGACCTGGCAACTCACCGTATGTACAGGCTGCTGGAAACAATGGGAGCAGCATGTTGAGCTCTGCCTCAGGCAGCAAAATGTCTTGAGTCAACCCCATTTTAATCTGACTTTTCTTGACTTTGCAGAAGTTGGAGCCTTTCATTCTTGCAAGAGATGTGCCTCCTGGCAAATACTCCAGCCTGCAAGGTGGGTCGACAACATACAAAGCAAAAGTAAGTGGTTTAGAGGTAATGAGGGAGGGAGGGATGAGGCTGGGATAAATAGGATCAGACATGAGGAAGAGGGCTGTCAGGTTGGATATGGGACAGGACTCCTATAACTTTAATCATTAATAGATTGTGGAGCCTAAGGTGCTGTAAAACTTTGTGAAGGTGGGCAAAACTCTCTTGTCTTCTCTTACCTCCCAGACTCCGACTTTCAGCCACAGCTTTCCCCCTCCAAACATAGCTCTTGTCTCCCCACTGGGAAGGGAAGTGGGCATCAAGGAGTGCTCAGTTTTATTCTTTGTGTTCATTGAATCATAGAGTTGGAAGAGACCACAAAGGCCATCTAGTCCAACTCCCTGACATGCAGGAATACACAATCAAAGCATTCCCAAAAGTTGGCCATCCAGCCTCTGTTTAAAAACCTCCAAAGAAGGAGACTCCACCACACTATGAGGCAGTGCACTGCCAAACAGCTCTTACTATCATGAAGTTCTTCCTAATGTTTAGGTTGAATCTCTTTTCTTGTAGTTTGAAGCCATTGCTCCTTGTCCTAGTCTCTGGAGCAGCAGAAAACAAGCTTGCTCCATCCTCAGCAGGACATCCCTTCAAATATTTAAACATGGCTATCATACCACCTCCTAACCTTCTCTTCTCCAGGCTAAACATACCCAGCTCCCTAAGCCATTCCTCATAGGGCATGGCTTCCAGACCTCCCACAATTTTGGTCACCCTCCTCTGGACACGTTCCAGCTTGTCCATATCCTTCTTGAATTGTGGTGCCCAGAACTGGACACAGTATTCCAGGTGAGGTCTGACCAAAGAAGAATAGAGCGGCACTATTACTTCCCTTGATCTAGACTCTATACTCCTATTACTGCAGCCTAGAATTGCATTGGCTTTTTTAGCTGCCATGTCACACTGCTGACTCATGTTCAGACTGTGGTCCACTAAGACTCCTAGATCCCTTTTGCATGTACTGCCATCAAGCTAGGTGTCACCATCCTATATCTATACATTTCATTTTTACTGCCCCAGTGTAGTATCCTACATTTCTCCCTCTTGAAATTAATTTTGTTAGTTTTGGCCCAGGTTTCAAATCTGTTAAGGTCATTTTGGATTCTGATCCTGTCCTCTGTGGTATTAGGTATTCCTCCTAATTTGGTGTCATCTGCAAATGTGATAAGAATGCCCTCTATTTTCTCATCCAAGTCATTGATAAAGATGTTGAATAGCACTGGGCCCAGGACAGAACCCTGTGGCACCCCGCTGGTCACTTCTATCCAGGATGAAGAGAAGCCATGAGTGAGCACCCTTCTCATAGGGCATAGCTTCCAGATGTTTCACCATTTTGGTCGTACTCCTATGGAAAGGTTTCCAACTTGTCAATATCCTTCTTGAATTGTGGTGCCCAGAACTGGACACAGTAAGCTTCATTGTATTGTTTACTGCAGACACGATGCTGAAACTTGACCCTGAAGGTCTGTGTTTCTCCAGCCCTCCTTCACATGTCCCCAATGCTAATGCTGCTAAAAACCTTCCAGCTAAACAGAGGATGAGGGGAAAGGGCTCTGGCAGGTATAAAAAGACTTTGTAAAAAGGAGTTGAATTGTCAGAGGCTTTTTAAACTGAGGTAGTAGTTATGTTATGTAGCAACATGTTGAAACTGGGTTGCTTTTTAAGTCTTAATAGGCCAAGGTTATAATTCCGTGCTTTCTAGTTGAGAAGGAATAGATTATCTCTTGGTTATGCATTATCAGGTGTGTGTGTGGACTCATTCCTAACAATGAGGTGGGGCTGGGGGGAGAATGAAGCATCACATGGGTGGC
Source organism: Gambelia wislizenii (assembly GCA_030847615.1). Taxonomy (NCBI): domain Eukaryota; kingdom Metazoa; phylum Chordata; class Lepidosauria; order Squamata; family Crotaphytidae; genus Gambelia; species Gambelia wislizenii. The sequence continues at coordinate 491,388,578 of JAUMIR010000001.1, read as the reverse complement.
TGCAGCTGGGAAGGATTGCTTTGTACTGTAATTTCTTTTGCATTTTTTTCTCCTAATGCCATGAGACAACATCTGAATTGTCCACATGGGGGAACCAGAAGGCATTTTTTTGTATTTTCCCATGGCACAATATTATCAGCAATGGTAACTCCTGTAATAAGTATGAAAGAAATCAATGAGTTACCTTTTTGGATTCCACTAAAAGTAAGAAGTTAACCTGTTGGGAGATCAAAGTAATGAGTAAAGTAACTAATTCCTTTAAAAAAGTAACATTGTAGCTTTTCTAACACTTCCATCTTTATACTCCTAGTGTGTTCATTCCTGAGTACAGTAAATCTGTGTTTTGACAGCTAATATTCTGCGGCCTTTCGATAGCATAAGGAGAGAACACCAATAAAGATGGCTCCTGTGTTAATTACAAAAACCCTTTTAGAGCATGACCAAGGCAGTGATGGATGAGGTAGCAATGAAATCATGAACTTATTTTCTAACCTGTCTGCATGCCTTTTATCCCCCCACCTACCCTTGAAGGAGCTAGAGAAGGGAAGGCAAGGTGCCATAAATCCCAATGGACGACGGCAGTATTTACTCCAGATGAAGATGTTAGAAATAAGGAAAGAGGTAATGGTGAAGTTGTTGAAAGAGAGATGCCATTGTTTGACTTAAGATAGAGAAAGTGGATAATTGTGTAAAATGATGGGATGTCAGTTCTGGGAGGAGTTACATAAGACAACGATGGGATTGGGACACAACTTTATCAATATTTATATTCACTGCCCTTATCAAGAAGGCCTGCAATGTTTAATCGATTAATCACTTAAATTAGGTTGAAGCCTAATTAAATACCTTTAATTGATTCATCGTATGATTTTCAGTCCATTAAACTGTAATTTAAACATTGTAGACCAAATCCTGTTGGTGTTCCCAACTAGGGCAGGCTCATTGTTGCATGATGAGTCCACAGTTATGTAAATCCAATTGATTCAATGAGTTTATTCTGCTTGGGACTAACAGTAGGATCCAGGCCTGTGGGTCTACATTTAGTTAAAACAAGTTACTTGATCCATCGTTTGGAGAGAGAACAGAGTCCCATTGGCACCTTCAAGATTAATAGGTTGTATTTGGGATAGGCTTTTATGGACAATAGTTTATTTATTTATTTAATAGTAAGCCACTTCATCAGCTCCATCTGTAATGCAAACTTGGTTTTATGCCAGATTTACTATCAAGGGCTGGAATCTTGTTGGAACATTACACTGGTGTAAAAGAGGTTATGTTTTCTCTGATCTTGCATATGTCCAGTCCGTAGTACAGCCAAATGCTCCTTAAATACAGTCGTCCCTTCACATTCGCGGGGGTTCCGTTCCGCGGACCCCCGCGAATGTGAAAAATCCGCGAATAACTACACCCCTCCCCCTCCCTCCCCAGGCCTTCGCGGGGCCTTCCTAGGCCCCGCGGAGGCCTCACCGGCCCTCCCTCCCACCCTCCCCGGGCCTTCGCGGGGCCTTCCTAGGCCCCGCGGAGGCCTCACCGGCCCTCCCTCCCACCCTCCCCGGGCCTTCGCGGGGCCTTCCTAGGCCCCGCGGAGGCCTCACCGGCCCTCCCTCCCACCCTCCCCAGGCCTTCGCGGGGCCTTCCTAGGCCCCGCGGAGGCCTCACCGGCTCTCCCTCCCACCCTCCCCAGGCCTTCGCGGGGCCTCCGGAGGGCCTCCGGGCGTCCCGCGAAGGCCTCCCCACCCCTCCCCAGGTCTTTCACGGGGCCTCTGGAGGCCCCGTGTCGCGGTTTTGGGGGGGCCCTCCCAAAACCGCGAATAACCGAAACCGCGAATGTGAAGTTCGCGAATGTGGAGGGACAACTGTATACACCTAGCCTGTTCTCTCTCTTTTGACTTGGCAGGTGAGGATTTAATCTTGTACTGTTGAAGGCTTTTACGGCCGGCATCCATAGATTTTTCTTGGTTTTTTTCCGGGCTGTGAAGCCATGTTCTGGAATAGTTTCTTTCTGACATTTCGCCTGCATCTGTGGCTGGCATCTTCAGGCTGAAGATGCCAGCCACAGAAGCAGGCAAAATGTCAGAAAGAAACTATTCCAGAACACAGCCTCACAGCCCAGAAAAAAACCCAAGGAAAATCTAATCTTGTACTGTTGTGGAATAGATGAGCTCAAGGCCAAAGTGGCTATTTACCATCAGCTGCACAAATTTAGGACCCAGCTTATTTATACTGGCATATACAGTTGGACCCCTGTATCCGTGAAACCAGTATCCACAGCTTCAGTTATCAATGCCTGAAAAAATAGGGACACATCATAGTGTGGCATTGGAAAATGCCTAGAGAGGTGTCCTTTCTAGGAATCGCTAGGTCCTCCAATGCAACTCTATGGTATGTTTTTACTGGAAGTCCTTTACTTAACTCTACAGTGAAGTCGCCTGGGAACTGTAGGCTGAGATGTTTTATCAGGACTGCATAAAATATACAGTATCTCTGCAAATAGAGTTAAACAATAATTGTTTTGTTCTGAAGACCAACACTGTGTAACAGCACAGGCAGCAAATGTACAACTAAATGCACAACCAAATATGTGTGTGCAATTAACATCCATGTGCAATGCACATCCTTGCATAGAATCATCATAGAATCATAGAGTTGGAAGAGACCTCAAGGGCCATCCAGTCCAACCCCCTGCCTTGCAGGAATACACAATCAAATCATTCCCGACAGATGGCCATCCAGCCTCTGTTTAAAAACCTCCCAAAAAGGAACTCCACCACACTATGAGGCAATGTATTCCACTGTTGAACAGCTTTTACTGTCAGGAAGTTCTTCCTAATGTTTAGGTGAAATCTCTGTTCCTGTAGTTTCCACTCCTGCAACCTTGAACTGAATGCAAATATTCTGTCCCGGACAAAAATGCCTAACCACTTACAGTACATAGAGGAATCTGTGTAAGAGACCAGCTGGATCCCAGCTGCAGTTTGTTGAGGGTGCTAGGAATTGAACTACTGATCCCATTTTCACCTGGAGGGTGAGGATGATTGTTTATAGAGTTTTAGGTCTGATGCTTATGTACACCCCATCATGAATTTGTTATAAACCCAGGAGGAACTGAAGAGACGCCTACGTGAAGAGGCAAGACTTCATAAGCTCCAAACAAAGGATCTCGATGTAAGAGGAGCTCTGGGGAAAATGAGGGGAAATAAGAGCTCTGATGATGAAGATCTGCTTGCCCTGGAGCTTAACCAAAACTTTAAAAGAAACCAAGGTAAGTAATACCAAGAAATTCATTGAGCAACACCCCCCCGCCCCGGTTATGCCACCTTTCAGGCCATTTCCTGTTGTAAAACCTGGAAGTCATCCAGTTCAGGACTTCCTCAGCCCTGATGCCACAGCAGTTAAATGCCAGCACTGCAGTCACAACGTTGTAAGTTCTATCCGTTTACTCAGCCTTCCATCCTCCTGTAGGTCAGTAAAACGAATACCTGGCTTGTTGGGGGCAATTAGCTTAAAAAAAAAAACCATTGTAAACCGCTTAGGAAGTGCTTTGGCACTGATAAGCAGTATAGAAATAGAAGTGCTATTGCTATTGCTGTTGAAAAAGTTGAAAAAAGAGACCTCTCCTGGACTTAAAATGGCTCAGGGGAGGCCCAAACATGATGAAAATGTCACCTACACCCACCCACTATGGATGGTGGAGGGAGGCATTTGGGGATTTTTTAAAAAAAATTGCAGGTGGTGTGGCTGTCCATGGTTTCCTGGAATGCTATGTGGCCCCTTAACCCTTGATATTGCTAACCTTTGGAAGAGAGGAAAAGAGGAAATAATTTTACATAAAATGAAGAATTTAGAAGTGATGAATGTAATGAAATGATTATGTCGAAGAATGAAAGGAATGTATGTGGAAGAAAAATAATTGTATATGGTAATGGATGAATTTATAGATGTTAAAATTGTAAAGAACTTGGAGGAATGTGTTTAAACTGTTTAATGTGTTCAATAAAAATTATATATTATATTATTATATTTAAAAAGACACCCTTTCAAGTGTTTAAACATGGCTAACATGTCTCTTCTCCATGCTAAACATACCCAGTTCCCTAAGCTGCTCCTCATAGGGCATGACTTCCAGACCTCTCACCATTTTGGTCAACCTCCCAAAATTTCGATCACTCTCACTGCTGCATAACCCTGGAAAAAGTGCAGATGCTGGCATAGTGCAACATCAGAACGCCAGTCCCTGACTCCTGTGAAATTGACACTCTGGGCACAGCTAGAGAAATTGAATGACCAGTCCAAATGAGATGATACAGTACAAATTCATCACAGCATTACTTTCCTCCAGGTCTGTGGCATCACTCAGGCTGGTGTCACCCCTCCCCTTGACAGTGTCACCTGGTGCAGTTCATCCTCTCCACAGCCCCCTAATGACACGGCTGCTCTGGGTTATTGGCTAGGGGTTTACTTTTGCTTCTTTCCTTAGGTGATCGGTGGAGTGGAGAACTGTTTAAAGAATCGGGACCCTCTGATGCCCATTTCAGCCAGAGGGGCAAAGTGGAAGCGTGGCTGCTGAAACAGCAGGCTAGAAGAGAATCTTCCTCAGATGCTTCAAGCAGTGACTCCGATAACTGGGAGTACCCTTGCCGGAGACCTGCCTTAGTGAGAACAAAAACAGAAAGGATCACTCTTTTTGATGACTTTTTTGATAAAGAGTTCTGATCTAAAGACGGTCAGCCTTCAAAAGATTGGTCAGACTCTCTTCTATGGGAGAGAAGCGGGGGAAACACACCCACCACCACCAAACAACCAACACAACTGTTCTAGCAAAAGAATCATAGGATCTTAAGAGTTGGAAAGGACCACAAGGGCCATCTAGTCCAACCTTCTTCCATACACAACTAAACCATTCCTGAAAGATGTTCATCCAACCTCTGTTGAAAGACCTGTGCAGAAGAAGAATCCACCACATGGCTGAACAGTCCTTACAGTCAAGAAGTTCTTCCTAATATTTAGGTGGAATCTCTTTTATTGTACGTTGAATCCACTGGTTCATGTTCTAGTTTCTGGAGCAGCTTGCTCCATCTTCTACATGACATCCTTTCAAATATTTAAAAATAGCTATCACGTCACTTAGAATCATAGAGCTGGAAGGGGCCCCACAGGCCATTGAATCCAAGCCCCTACTCAATGCAGGAGATCTAGGGCATCCCCAGCAGGTAGCTGTCTAGCATCTTTCTGAAGATGTCTACAGGCGGGGGGAAATCACCTCTTTAGGTAATTAGTTCCACTGTTGAACAGCTCTTAGGACTTTATCAGACCCCCCCCCCCGCAAACCCCATTCTTTTGCCAGCATAACTTCTGCCGTTTTTCTGCTAGCAAAAAGAACTCCCCATGCCATACTTACCTTGCATCCATTCAAAAGGCTTCCCTGGCAATGAACGAGGAGTGAACAGAGCTCCGTTTGCTTCCTCATCTGAAATCCCGCGGATTCTCGTGAGAATATCTAGCGTGGGAAATTAAAAAACAAAAACAAAAAGAATACTCAAAAAGTTTTTAAAAGCACACAAACACATTAAAAAACTTACAAGTAAACCAGGGAGATCGTCACTTACCTGGGTGTCATGATCTCACCCAGAAGTGTTCTCGCCGGCCATTGACACTGCATTCATGTGAGTGCACAAAATGCACAATGCACAAAAGCACTAGGGGAGATCTATTGACCATTTAGGCTGTCAATAAAAAAGTCCGGTTTTAAACTGGACATGATTGCAAAAGGGCGATGTTGTCTGGTACACATGCCCTTTTGTGACCATTAGGTGTCCTTATGACACCATATTTGGATGGTCCGATAAAGTCCTTAGTGTCAAGAAATTTCTTCTAATGTTCAGTTGAAACTTACCCTCCCTGTAATTTAAAACCATTAAACCTGGTCACCAGGCAGAACATGTCCATCTCCCGCAACCTTTCCTCATAGGTTTTGTTCTCCATACCTCTTGTCATCTTTGTTGTCCTTTTCTGAACCTGCTCCAACTTGTCTACATTCTTCCTAAAATGAGATGGCCAGAATTCAACACCATACTCCAGAGGAGGCCTGACTAGCGCAGAATATAGTAGGACTATTACTTCAAGTCGAAAATGACTTGAAGGCACACAATGACAACAATTACTTCCCTTGACTTGGAAACTATGCTTCTATTAATGTGGGCTAAAATAGCATTCACCTTCTTTGCTGCAGCATCACACTGCTGGGTCATTTTCATTTTATGATCAACAATAAGCCCAAGGTCCTGTTTAAATGTACTGCTGCTAAGCCAAGTATCCCCCATCCTATAAGTGTGCTTTTGACTTTTGTGACCTAAATGTAGAATTTTGCATTTCTCTCTGTCGAATGTCATTCTATTAGTTTTCAGTCCAATTTTCCTGCTTATCAAAGTCCTTTGGAATTCTGTACTTATCTTTGAATGTGTTACCTACCACCTCCCAGTTTTGTATCATCTGAAAACTTGATAAGGATTCCCTCTAACCCAACATCTAAGTTGTTGATAAAAATATTGACGAGTGTAGGCTCCAGGACAGAGCCGTGCAGCATTCCACTAAAGACTTCTCTCCACTTTGAAGTATAGCCATTGATGATGATTCTTTGGACACAGTTTTCCAACCAATTATGGATCCATCTGACAACATTTCCATCTATTCCACATTTAAATCAATTTGCTAATCAAAATATCAAGGGAGACTTTATCAAATGCTTTGCTGAAATACAGATAAATGACATGTCCAGCATTCCTACTACCTACTAAACTAGTGACCCAAACAAAAAAAGATATATGATTAGTTTGGCAGGATTTGTTCTTGAGAAACCCATGCTGGCTCCTATGGATCATTGCATTGTCATCTAGATGCTTGCAAACAGACTCCTTTGTAATCTGTTCTAAATCCAAAATTGTCCTCATGGGTGGCTGAGATAGTAATACATTCGCTTTCTGATGCTTCAATGTACATAAACTTTATTTCATGCACAAAATTATTAAAAATATTGTGTATAAAATTACCTTCAAGCTATGTGTATAAGGTGTATATGAAACATAAATGAATTTTGTGTTTAGATTTGGCTCCCATCTCCAAGATATCTCATGTATATGCAAATATTCCAAAATCCAAAATACCTCTGGACCCAAGCATTTTGGATAAGGGAGACTCAACCTGTACTGAGGTCAGACTGACTGATCCATAGCTCCCTGGATGTTCCTTTTTGCCCTTTTTGAAGAGAGGGACAATGTTTGCTCATTTCCGGTCCTCTGGCTGATCTTCACCTGTTCCCCACGATTTCTCAAAAAAGGATTGCAAGTGGTTCTGAGAGCAAATTCCAGCAAATTCCTTCAGTACTCTGGAATGCAATTTGTCTGGCTCTGAGGATTTGAACTCATTGAGGTTAACTAGGTGATTCCTGACTATCTTCTTGCTGTGATACAGCCACTGCCTCAGTGTGCACTCATGCACATGCCTCTGAAGCTCTACTGCCTTTGCAAGATGCAATATTGGGATTCCTCTGCCTGGGAATTCCCTGAATTACACCCCCTATTGATCTAGCTGCCATCACCCTTTGAATTCTACTCCCCCGTTACAACACAGTCCAAAGGGAGACTGTTGGGGTTCCTTCCCTGCCACTGGCTATTACCACCCTCCCCTCTGTCCCGAAGGGAAGAGAAGCGACCAAGCAAAACAAGGCACGTGTGCACATCAGCTGAGAAAGATTAGAAAAAGCTATTTATTTAAAGCAGAGTTCATAACATACAGATTTTTCTCATGAAAGGCTCCTCCCTCCAAGTACATTCATAGAAGTTACAGATAGTTAAGCATTCAGCTAACATCCAGCCAAGTGGGAAAAATAAACATAATTCCCTAATGCAATCTAGCTAATACATTTCCTGATCTGCTCACTGCCATGGAGTCAGTCTGTTGAGTTCAGAGGGGCTGTGAGCCACATATCTGTTTCAGACAAGTTTCAAACAGCCTTCCTCCATCTCAGGGTCTTTTATTTTGTTCAACTGCCAGCCTTGTGGCCCCAAAGGTAGTATTTATTACCTTGTCTTGGAAGTGTCTGGACTATCATAGAATCATAGAGTTGGAAGAGACCACAAGGGCAATCCAGTCCAACCCCATTCTTCCATGCAGGAACGCACAATCAAAGCAATCCCGACAGATGGTCATCCAGCCTCTGTTTAAAAACCTCCAAAGAAGGAGACTCCACCACACTCTGAGGCAGCGTATTCCATTTCTGAACAGCTCTTTACCATCAGGAAGTTCTTCCTAATGTTTAGGTGGAATCATTTTGCCCCTGCAACTGTGATGATGCTGACCCTAAAAGGGGTTGCCTTTCTCCATACCCTAGTTAACCCTTTGTTTACCTGATTGCTGAGCTGGCAGAAAATGCAAATTGAGTTTCTTATTATCACACTTGTAAATTTTGATTTGCAGTTTGGGTCCCTTGTCTTGATCTCTGCTGTTGCATGGAAACACACAGTTCTCTTCTTGGGAGAAAACTGAAGCAAAATAGTTATTGAGAAGTTCTGCCTTTTCATTGTGATCTTAGCATTTTACCAATCTTACTCAGCAATGGCCATTCTGGTTCCTTGGTCATTCTCTTTCTTTGAGTGTATCTGAACCCCCCCCCCATCCTTTTTGTTGTTCCCTGCTTGCATAGTCAGCTGATTGTGAGCTTTAGCTTTTCTTATAATATTCCTGCAAGCTTGGGCTATACATCTGTACTCTTCCTTGATGATCTGTACTCTTCCTTGATGATTCTGCCTTCCTTCCATTCTTTATGCATGCTCTTTTTTCTTTTCACTGCCACTTGGATTTTGCTGTGTAGCCACATTGGCTTTTTTCAGATGTTTTCCATTTTTCTTCTTCCATGGGATTGTTTGTGATGGTGCTTTTTGCAATTCCTGTAAAAACTTCCTCCCTAGCTGGGTATCCTTTTCCTTTAGCATCTTTAGCCAGTATTTCCCTCAGCTTGTTAAAATCAGCTTTCCTGAAATCTAAGGTCTGTGTTTGACTATATTCTTCTTTGCCCTGTCCCATAGTTGGAATTCTAGCATTACATGCTCACTTTCCCCTGTTTTTTAATGTTTTATTTTTATTGATTTTATCCGCCTATTGACATCATTTGACAGCTTTAAAAAGGCTGTCAAGACGGTTCTATTCAGGCAGGCTTTTCCGAAATAGCTAACCCTGGCCTCAGGAACCCCCTCTGGAGGTTGATTCTGGAGCTCCTAACTGATGCTGCTCGCTCAGAAGGGTTTTTAATAAATTGTATTATATGCTGATTTTAATTTGTATTGATTTAATAATGTTTTAAGGGGGGAAGGGATTTTGAGTTGTTTTATACTATGTACCATTTTACTGTTGTAAGCTGCCCCGATTGTTCACAGAGGGGTGGGATATAAATACATTTTATTATTATTATTATTATTATTACTATAATAATAATAAAAATAATAATAATAATAAAATTTATTTATACCCCGCCCCTCTGCTAAAAACAATCGGGGCGGCTTCCAACAATAAAAACATTATAATAATGACTAAAAACACCACCCACCCCCACCCTCCTACATAAAAAGACATTAAACACAATAAGATTAAAACCTTCTAGCTAAAAAAACACATTAAAAACAAATATATACATAATTTTTTAAAAAGCCAGGAGACTGAGTTCCTTATTAATTATGTCTTTTAAACTATATTTTAATAATGAAGAATTAATTTAATTCTTTTAAAAATTTTGTAACTTGTGAGGTTTTTAGTTGTATTTTTTAACTACTGTAACCCATCTTGAATCCCATCTTGGGAGAAAGGAGGGGTAAAAACCAAATAAATAAATAAAGATTTTATTTCCAGTGACCAACTGCTCCCTATTGGTTGGAATCAAGTTTGGGATTGCTGATCCCCTTATTCCTTCCTATAGTCTTCTCTTCTCCAAGCAAAACATACCCAGCTCCCCAAATCATCCCTCAGAAGGCTTGGTTTCCAAACTTCCCATCATTTTGGTCGCCCTCCTCTGGACATGTTCCAGCTTCTCAATATCCTTCCGAAATTGTAGTGCCCAGAACTGGACACAGTATTCCAGGTGAGGTCTGACTAAAGCAGAATAGAGTGGCACTATTACATCCCTTGATCTGGACGCTACACTCCTACTGATGCAGCCCAGAATTGCGTTGGCTTATTATGGCCACCGCATAGCTGAAAGGAAACTATTAAGTGGATAGCAGAGAAAGGAAGAACCAGGTTTCATTTCACCCAATCAATAAATAAGTACCTAATGTCTAAGCTTGAGGAACTATTTCTTTTCCTTGTAATGAATGTTAGTAACCGAACACCTACTGAAGGAAGAAATCAGGCTTATTAGATAAAGAGACCTTAGGCTAAATGGTTTAAATGGCCAAGATGACTGAGACAGGATCCTATATCCAAACTGTGCAAAAGTTACCCTCCTTGTCTTTCTTCTCTCCTATTATCAGCACTGCTGTTTGTGAGTGCCTCTCAGAGTGTTTTGACAAATGTTTAAATTTGGTGGGTTTAATCCAACCACCATACAGTTTCTATCCCAGCAGCCTGAATGCATCTACAGTACTTGCAATTTGTATTGTGAGAAGGCTGTTGCCCCAGGAGCCAAGGGAAAACAATGGTTTTGTTAAGTTGGATACAAACTACAATGCCTCCTGGTAATTTCTTGGATCCTGCATAGGGAGAAAGGCAGGATATAAATAAAATAACCCACCAAATAAGCAGGTGCTTCCTGTACCCTCCTGTAACTTAAAACTATTTGACCTGGTCCTACCCTCTGGGGCAGCAGAGAACAAACCTGCACCCTTCTCTCTGTGACAGCTCTTTAGCTATTGTCTTGCTTTTGCTACAACACCCAAAGGCAGAAACATTACTCTTTATGAACACCTGGGAGGAATGGTGCATCCATTTGTTGTTGGGTGCCTTCAAGTTGTTTCAGATTTATTGTTTTTTAATTTATTTTAGGTATTTATACCTGCACTTCAGCCACAAAGGCTCTTAGAGCAGCTTACAAATTGTTGATCAATAGCACTTTACACATCTACACCACTTTATTATCAAGGTGATGGGATATACAATCACTGGAAATGTATACTGTAAAGAGCTGGCATGGTATAATATACTACAACCTGCAGGGGCCAGCAATGAGATGGGTAAATGCAGCTGGCGAGCATATTTATGTTATGTCTGGGAGACATGTGAAGGACATGTGAAGGATGACGTCAACCACTAACTGTATAACCCATGACTGTACCGTATCTGTACTGTATAACTAGATCACCCACATCACCTGTCTCTGCTCTTGACCTGGATTTAGCTCTCAGACTGTGCTTTCAGTCTGGGCTGTACAGTGCAGGATTGTGCTGTACTTTGTGCTGTGTTAAGTAGTCTGTATGCTGGGAGTCTCAGACGCATTGTAAATATTGCTCCAACATGCTTTAGTAAAGAGGAATAGTTTAGACACACATCTGTGTCTTGTGTGCTCATTTCTTCGCCTGGTGATTGCAACTCTGCTACAACAACTTTTGCTGCCTGGTCCTCTTGATATGCTCAGAGTTACCAGTGCGCTACTGTGACATTTATAGCATGCTAGGCACTAAGCAGTTTCCAATGCGTATTTAGCTGATTGCTTGAGTTAAGTCTTGGGTACTCATTTTACCAACCTACGAAAGGAGGAAACTTGAGTGAACCTTGGAGCCCTTGGGGATCGAACTTGCAATGTTGTGGCTGCAGTACTGGCATTTAGCGAACACACATTGGAAACTGCTTAATGCAGTGTGGATGTGTAAATTGCTGTTGCTTAAAATAATTTGTAAGCCGCTCTGATAGCCTTCTGGCTGAAGAGCGGGGTATAAATAAATAAATAAATAAATAAATAAAAAATTTAACCACTGCGCCACAAGGGCTCCTGATATATGGTGTCCCTAAAGCAACTGAAATGGCTGGGTGTCTGAACTAACCAATAAACCTATGGAAGAAGTATCCAAACTAGTTATATGTTTGAAAAATAAGTATTAGTGTATTGTATTGTATACAACAAAAATATGTACTATCTATAGAGGCTTCAAGAGAAATAGTCTGTATCACAGGGTTTTTTTTTGGCAACATTTGTTTGGAGGAGGCTTTCCATTGCCTTTCTCTCAGGGTGAGAGAGGGTGACTTGCCCAAGATAACCCACTGGGTTTCCATGTTTAAGCAGGGATTCAAATCTTGGTCTCCCAGAACCTTAGTCCAACACTCAAACCACTACATTGCACTGGCTCTCACTGGTTCTATGTCTCCTCTACAAGTGAAAGCTGTGATGAGCAACTGCCAGGGTATGAGGGGCCATAGTGCATCCAAGAAGACCCTGGAGGGTCTCACTCCTCTATTATTATCCTAAAAATATTGAGGAGGGGATTAATTTTGTTCCAAAATAGCCTGTAGTGCTCCCCAGCTTTTGAGGAAGGGGGTGTTAATGGCCATTTTACTACATTTTCTAGCTATTTTGGTCCCCTTCCACCTTGTTTTTAAGACCTGTAGATGCCTTTCTTCAAATCAGGAATTTATCAGACTTTTTGCTCTGGGCACTTCCTGTTTTAAAGGTAGACTTGCATAGGCCAAAGGAAAGCCTCTACAGCCCTTAAAAACACACCCTCCAATATTTCACAGATGGAAATCAGGAGATGGAGTGTGGTCAAGATAGCAGAAGTTATTGATAAGGCAGAACACACAAGCTAGGGGAGACTGCAGTTTGCTTTTGCCTGAGCCTACAGAGAAGGGCAAAGGGTCTAAATACCCTAAAGCAGTGGCTCTTAACCATTTCTTTACCAGGGACCCTCTTTATATATCTTTTGTTGTCATGGACCCCTAAGTCTTAACTCAAGATTTAAAACCCTAATAATAATAATAATAATAATAATACTTGATCATCATAATACAATTACACTATCCATTAAACCTTCCCTCAGAGGCACTGGAGGGGGAGGGAAGACTTTTCTCCTCCTTCTTCCTGCAAGTTTGTGGCTGGAGCGGATTGAATGGCAATGCGCAGACCAAGCCAGCCAGCCTTTGCCTTAGGTCCTGTCAGGTGGCCACTCCACTGCCCAGAGGAAGTGGCCAAGCAGCCACAGAGAAAAAGATTTGGTCTCATTCCTGAACCACGTGAACAGCATCCACCCAAATATCCAATTCACGATGGAAAAAGAGAAGGAAGGAACACTGCCATTCTTGGATGTCCTAGTCATCCGCAAACCAAACCAACAGTTAGGCCACAAGGTATACAGAAAACTCCCACACACGGACAGATATTTACACAAGAACTCCAAACATCACCCTGGACAAAAAAAGAAGCACAATAAAAACATTGGTAGACTGTGCAAAAAGAATCTGCAAACCCCACTACCTGGAGGATGAACTGAGGCACCTAAACTGAGTCCTACAGGCTAATGGTTACTCCAGAGCAGACATCACAAGAGCAGCCAGACCCAGAAAAAAACCACAGGAATGAAGAAGAAAAACAACCACCCAAAGGGAAGGTATTTTTACCATACATCAAAGGATTCACAGACAGAATAGGGAAACTGATGAGGAAACACAACCTCCAAACAATCTACAGACCAACCAAGAAAGTCCAAGAAATGCTATGCTCAGCGAAGGGCAAAAGAGACCCTCTCTCAGCTGCAGGAGTTTACCGCATACCATGCAGCTGTGGACAAGTTTACATTGGGACTACTAAACGCACTGTACAAACACGAATCAAGGAACATGAGAGACACTGCAGACTGGGCCAGCCAGAAAAATCAGCAGTAGCAGAACATGTTATAAACCAACCATGTTATAAAACAAGCCTGTTCCAACCTGGACACAAAATGCTATTTAAAAACACAGAAATTCTGGACCAGGCCAACAACTATCATGTCAGAATGCACAGAGAAGCTATTGAAATCCACAAACACCTGGACAACTTCAACAGAAAAGAAACCCTAAAAGTAAATAAAAGCTGTTTTGAAAAACAATAGAATAAATGATAGAAATAAAACAAATCGCAGTTTTGAAAAACAATAGAATAAAAACCCAACACTTACAAAGGAATTCCACCCAGAGACAAGGGGATTTCCAGCAGATAATGGGCCATCAACCAACCATTAGCCAAACAGACATTAACAATCCTTGCATTTCTATACCCAGAAACTAACCAGTCAGTTACATAAATTTACATATACTCTCCAACAGGGGTTCACAATATATAAACTCCACACACTCCCACCCAACCATTCTCTGAAGACGCCTGCCACAGATGCAGACAAAATGTCAGAAACTATTCCAGAACACGGCCTCACAGCCCGGAAAAAAACCAATGAAAATCTTTGGATGCCGGTCGTGAAAGCCTTCGATTTTACAGCCTTCAAGCCTTCGTGGACTCACTGTGAGGACACTGAAGACCCTGGGGGTCCCTGGAGCACAGGTTAAGACACACTGCCCTAAAGGCACCAGATCTTGGAAGCTAAGCAGGGTCAGCCATGGTAAGTACTTAGATGGGGTATCGCCAACAAATACCAGGTGCTGTAGGCTATATTTCAGAGGAAGGAACTGGCAAAACCACCTCAGAGTATCCCTTGCTTGACAAAACCTTGTGAAATTGATGGGGTTGCTACAAGTCAGCAAGCACCTTGAAGGCATGAGCATGCGCGCACACACACACGCACACACTGAAAAGGGCAAGATCCCCTCCCCCCAGTTCAATGCCCTGCAGTCATTGAGTGCAAACTCCTTTTGCAGTTTGAACTTCTGTTCGCAGCAACTGAAGTAAGCTGAAACAGGGGGCGGGTGTGGAAGGAGGAAAAAGAAACTGGGAGATTTTAAAAACAGGTGAAAAAGAGGGATGACATAGGATTAATCAGGACGGTTTTTGCCAAATCAGGAAAGTTGGAAGGTATGTAGAGCCAGTGAGGTGTAGTGGTTTGAGCATTGGACTATGACTCGAAGATCAGGGTTTGAATCCCCGCTCAGGTATGGAAACCCAGTGGGTGACTTTAGGAAGGCCACACTCTCTCAGCCTCAGAGGAAGGCAAAGACAAACCCCCTCTGAACAAATCTTGCCAAGAAAACCCTGTGATAGGTTCACCTAAGGGTAGCTGTAAGTCAGAAATGACTTGAAGGCACATAACAACAGATGTAGAAAAAAGAGCATGGCAAAATGTTCAATAGCATCTCTTGGGAAGCACTGCTGGTCATTTGAGAGCAAAACAATAACCCCCATTTTTATTGGTGTGGCCATAGGAACACTTGAAGCTCACAAGAATGCCCTTGGAGGGCCACACTTTGTCTGTCTTGGGTCTGTAACCTTTGTTTAAAAAACACACAACTGAAATGGGGAGGGGAGGTGGTGTCCTTGAGTGGAGCAGACTCTGCTTTGTTAAAAAAAAATATTTGGTGGAGTGGGGCTGAGCTGAAGATAGGCTTTTAGCACCTTACAAGAGTAAGGCTAATTCAATGAGGTGTTGGTGTCTGTAAAAAGCAAAAAAGTAACCAGCTCAGAAATGGTTTATTCATCAAAACAGCTGATCCCAAAGCAAATAGCACTCCCCTTGCACACAACCCATTGTCAGGTATCATCATCATCATCATCATCATCTTTATTTCTATCCCGTTTTTCCCCCAATCTGGGTAGTATACCTGATAGTTGACAATCCTACTAGAAAAACCTAGCAAGGGTCTTGCCAGATTACACTAAAAAACCACTTAAGCCAATAAGCCATCATCCTAGTTACCCATCAACATCTCTGATGGTTGCTCCCAGGCTGTGAAATCCACTCCCACGTGTGGCTTGATGGCTCCCTCTCTCCTCTCATTCTCTCCACAGGCAAAAGGCCTTTGCCACTCAGGCAGGCCTGTGGCTTATAATTCATGTGGCAGAAGGCGTATTTTAAGCTGGCTGTGCTTTCATGTTTCTCACTATAGGTTGCCCCCCTCCCCATATCTTCTGAACCAATATCCATGGTTTCAGTTATCCATGGCTGAAAAAATAGAGAAACATACCATAGAGTCATGCTGGAAAATGCCTAGAGTGGTATCCTCTCAAAAAATCATGAGGTCCTCTGATGTAACTCTATGGTATGTTTGTACCAGAATATCCTTTATTTTAATATCAATGACATGGATGAGAACAGAGAGCATTCTTATCAAGTTTGCAGATGACATCAAATTAGGAGTGGTAGCAAATACCCCAGAAGACAGGATCAGAATTCAAAATGACCTGAACAGATTAGAAAGCTGGGGCAAAACTAACAAAATGAATTTCAACAGGGAGAAATGTAAGGTACTATACTTAAGCAGAAAAAATGAAATGCAGAGATATGGGATGGGTGACACCTGGCTTTATGGCAATACATGAGAAAGGGATCTAGGTGTCTTAGTGTACCACAAGCTGACGATGAGTCAGCAGTGTGATGCGGCAGCCAGAAAAGCCAATGCAATTCTAGGCTGCATCAATAGGAGTATAGTGTCTAGATCAAAGGAAGTAATAGTGCCACTCTATTCTGCTTTGGTCAGACCTCACCTGTAATACTGTGCCCAGTTCTGGGCACCACAATTCAAGAAGGATATGGACAGGCTGGAACGTGTCCAGAGGAGGGTGATCTAAATGGTGGGAGGTATGGAAGCCATTATGCCCTATGAGGAGCAGTTTAGGGAGCTGGGTATGTTTAGCCTAGAGAAGAGAAGGTTAAGTGGTGACGTAATAGCCATGTTTAAATATTTGAAAGGATATCCTACTGAGGATGGAGCAAGCTTGTTTTCTGCTGCTCCAGAGACAAGGACATGGAGCAATGGATTAAAACTACAGGAAAAGAGATTCCACCTAAACATTAGGAAGAACTTCTTGACAGTAAGAGCTGTTTGACAGTGGAATGCACTGCCTCGGAGTGTGGTGGAGTCTCCTTCTTTGGAGGTTTTTAAACAGAGGCTGGATGGCCATCTGTCGGGGATGCTTTGAGTATTCCTGCATGGCAGGGGGTTGGACTAGATGGCTGTTGTGGTCTCTTTCAACTGTATGATTCTAATGGGGTTGCTATTTTCTGCAGTTTCACTTATAAACAGTAAGTCCAGGAACATATCTCCTGTATTTTTATTTGCATTTATTTTTATTTGCATTTTAAAATGGTGCTTTTAATAGAACAGTTTGGAGTGTTTTTTTTAAAAAAATTCTGTACAAATTTTTATTTAGGCATACCTTTTTTAAAATTAGATTTAAGCTGCCTGTGCAAGGAGAAAGGGGGGGGTCTCAAATAAATAAGGCAGGCAAAGTCATAAACAAAGAAGAGATTCTCCCAGCTCCTGACATAATACACCCTATTCTAGCATAATTTAGGCAGATTTATTCAATGCATGAGAAGGGAAGAGTGTGCTAGTTTCATTGCATTCCTGGTTCTATTACCTTATTTGATTTATAGTCTGTCTTCCATATCCACGGATTCTGCACCCACGGATTCCACCAACAATGGTTTGAAAATATTAAAGAATTCCAGAAAGCAAACCTTGATTTTGCCATCACCTACCTGTGAAGCATCATTTCCTCAGATGCCAAGATTGACAAAGAGATCGATCACAGATTAGCAAAGGCACATAGCACATTCAGCAGACTTTACAAAAGAGTCTGGAGTAACAAACACCTGAGGCGAAGCACAAAAATCAATGTGTATAGAGCCATTGTACTGTCTATTCTCCTTTACGGGTCTGAATCATGGGTCACCTATCGCCACCACTTACGACTCCTCAAATGCTTTCATCAGCGCTGTACATGCACAATCCTAAATATACACTGGACTGACTATGTGACGAATGTTGCTGTCCTTGAGCAAGCAGGGATCACCAGCATTGACACCATGATATTGAGAACACAGCTGCTCTGGGCAGGGCACATTTCTAGGATGGAGGACCATTGCCTCCCAAAAATAGTACTCTATGGTGAACTTGCCGCAGGTCAGCGTAAGAGGGGTGCTCCAAAAAAGCGATACAAGGACTCCCTGAAACAACATCTCAGGCTCAGCCAAATTGTTTACCAACAATGGTCCGCCCTGGCCTCACATCGGGAGTCGTGGAGACGCACTATCCACAATGCTGCAGCCTTATTTGAGAACTCATGCCGAACAAGTCTTGAAGAGAAACAATGCAGAAAGAATCACAACCTGGAAATATCACCCACTGGACTTGTTTATCTCGGATTGGCCTTTTTAGTCATCAGCGCACTTGCAGAAAGCATGGGATGAGGCCTTCCTGAATCTTCGTTTGCAAAGAAAAGTCAGAGAGAGAGATAAGGGATGCCATTTTACTATGCCATTGTATACAATGGGACTTGAGCATCCACGGATTTTGGTAATCATGGGGAGTCTGGGAACCAAAGCCCAGTGGCTACCAAGGGCCCACTGTATATCTGGCTATTCTTGCGAATGGGACTCAAAGTGGCTTACCTTCATGCACACAGGGGGCAAGCTGAAGTAGAGTGCTTTGACCCGTGGTGGTGATGGGGTTCCTCACAAGTTCAAACCCTTATTTACATTTTGTAAATATACTTTAATCATGACTCAGGGTGTACAGATACTGAACTCACTGGGTCAAACTAAACAATGTTAAATGTGTCTGTGCAGCTATTTAATAGTTCTAGAAAGTACAGTAACACATGCCTGAGTTTCATCCTGGCTGGATTACTGTAACATGCTCTGTGTAGAGCTGTCTTTGAAGAGTGTTCAGAAACTTTGACTGAAGAACTGCAGCCATATTATTAAGTGGAGGTGACTACAGGGAGCACACAACTTCCTTGTTGCAATGGTGCCACTGGCAGCCAGCCTGTTTCTGGACTCAATTCAAAGTGCTGGTTCTGTCCTATAAAGCCTTTACGACTCAGGTCCAGGTTATTTGAAGGGCCATATTCTCCCTTATGAACCAACCCTTTTTGAGATCTGCTGGGGAGACCATGTTCTCTGTCCCACCACCCTCACAGGTACATCTGGTGGGACCACAGGAGAGGGCCTTCTCAGTGGCTGCCCCCAGGCTCTGGAACTCCCTTCCCAGAGAAGTTAGACTAGCACTCTGCCAACTATCCTTTTGCAGAGATTTTTCTGTTTAGACAGGCATTTGATGAGTGATTGATAAGGCCTGTCTCATCCAAACAATGTGCTGGACCTTGCAAATGGTTGTGCTGGTATATGTGTACAGTCATGTGAAAAAGAAACTAAACCCTCTTTGAATTCTACGGTTTTACATATCAGGACATAATAATAATCGTCTGTTCCTTAGCAGGCCTTAAAATTAGGTCAATACAACCTCAGATAAACGACAACACATGAGATATTACATCGGGTCATGATTTATTCAACAAAAATAAAGCCAAAATGGAGAAGCCATGTGTGAAAAACCTAACAGTTAGCTGCACCTAACAGTTACAAGCCAAGGAACGATAGATATTTATTTATATCCCACCTTTTCCCCTGTTCAGGACTCAAGGCGGTTTATAAGATTTTTTAAAAAAAGATATAGTTTTAAAAAGTTCACAAAATACAAGTTAAAACCAGCTAAGAAACATAAACCATTTTAAAAAAGCATGACAAAATAGGAAATCCTGCACATTGTTTCGGTGGGATTGGCCTTGTACAATCCATTCTCAATGGTCTGTTGGAACTGAAAGGTCTTCACCAGTCAGTAGAAAGAGAGTAAGGAGGGTGCCAGTCCAACCTCTCTGGGAGGCGTGTTCTAGAGCCAGGGAGAGCCACTGCGAAGACCCTTTCCCACGTTCCCCACCAGGTATACCTGCGAGGGTGGTGGGACAGACAACAGAGCTTCCCTATCAGATCTCAAAAGCATGGGCAGTTTTTACCCTTGGGGTTGACTTTGGCCCAGACCACTAGAAAGGTAGCCACCAGATACAGTCATCACAGCCAGGGCTATGGATGCTTATTAAGTGCAGCAGACTTATTCCTGAAGATATCTGTTTATAAGGATGTGCATTGTGTTGAAAGTATGGATTGCTTCCAGCTAGCATATGATATTTTGTTGAAGGCCACATTACAGGCATGACAGAGGACAGAAAGGAGAATTAACCCCTTTCTTGCTATAGGCATAATACAACTGAAGCCCTGTGGAAGAGGCTGGTACACATCCAGCCATGTTAAGCAGCAAGCATATACTTTACCTCATCTAGTTGTTTTCACACAAAGCAGGTCTCTACTTCCAAGAAATGACCATGAAGGACAGAAATCAGCATGTCTGTCCAAACATGCCCTTCTATAGAAAAATGTGTTCTCGTGTGCTTAAGAAGCTACAATTTATTAAGCCCCTGAAGACATGAGAGAGTGCATGCAACCAGTGCTAGCAAACAGCCTTATATTCACTTTCTTTGATATGTCAAAATGTGAGTGTTCACTTTTTCCCCCTTTTTTTGGATACACATGAAAGAGTATGTGTTTGAAGACATCCACTTGTAACAGGCATTCAAGTCAAGTTCTTACCCTCATGGGGATTTTGTATGACAGAGTGACCAAAGCAGGACTGCAAGAACATTTTTTTTTGGTACTTGAAGATGAATTATTTTTTACTACACTGGAGGCAACATTAGAATCTTACGCACACAGGGGAACTATAGAAACTCATTATCTTGATGGTGGTGTGACAGCAGCACTTCAAGCTGCTAAGTGTTTGAAAGTGGGCTCCTTGAGGAAGTTCTACATGATCCCAGCCAGATGAGAAGATAAACCAACACTACGTTACATATTCTATACGCCTATAGAGTGCCTGCCATAAATTCCAGGACTACACAGATATACCTGTTAAAAAAACCTTTTGACGGTGGAATTCCTTTTTACAAAAGCTTTTTACACCTGCCTGGAGCTCCCTTTTCCTCCTCATCCTCTGTCTAACCAGAAGTTTTAATAGCATTGGTACTGGGATGATGATGGAGGGTTGGAGAAACACAGACTTTTGGTACTGAATTGCAGCAGCAGGTCTGCAATAAACAATACAATTAACAAGGCTTATGCTAGGAAAGAAATGGATCCTTGCCAATCCTACTGTAGCCGTATGTGGCTGCCCACAAGGTAAACAGCAGCTGCCTACAGAATCTCTTGCAGAATCTCTCTGAACATGAGTGAACAGCAAGACATAAAGAAAAGATGAGAGTCAGTAAGGGCGCTGAGGGCAGCAGGGACCATCCTGGTGGTGGAGACGGAGGCAGCCAGAGAGAAACGGTGGGGAGAGCATCAGAGGGTGAGCTGGAAGTAGTGGGGACTGTCCTGGCAGGAGAGATGGTGATGGTGATGATGGAGTGGATGAGAGCACCAGAGGTTGAGCCAGAAGCAGCAGGCAGTGGAAGCAATGGGGTGATGGCAGAGGTGGAGAAGGTGACAGTGCATGAGGCAGAGAAGACGAAGGACGAGACAACACAGGCAGCAGAGACCTTGAGGGGAGAGAGGACCTGAGGGGGGCCAGTTTGCAGGAACTGTTCTGAGGGGAGGCAGGACCTGAAGGGGGCTGTTCTGAAAGTTTTCTAACAGGCTGTCTTGAGGGGAAGGAGGACCTATGGGGTACTTACTGAAGGAGCTGTTATGAAGGGAAGAGCTAATGCATATTCATGCTCAATCTACAACAAAGTTGATATAAATATCAGTGGGGCAAAGAACTACTGGGCAGCAGCAGTAGTGGTGGGTGACACTGGTGGAGAATCTTACAGAGTCAACAGAAGGGACACCATAACTAACACATGTTAGTACTGCACAGTACTAACAGGCAATGGGGAAGCCCCTCAAAAGAACCTACACCAAGAAAACACCATCATAAGACAACCCAAAACAAAACAGGAGGTAGGAAGCAAACAGAATGAAAAGGGGGCAGAGCAGAGGGCAATTACTGTACAAATAAGGATATAACACAAATCAAACAGGAGGGATGTCAAACAGCAAACATGTTCAAAAATGGGAAAACCATTTGAAGCTGTACTACACATGTTATAGGAACACTGAATGTAAGAAGCCTGAGTCAAGGGAAGTTAGACATAGTAAAAAAGGAAATGGATTGTATAAACATAACAATTCTGGTGGTGAGCGAGTTGAAATGGACTAGACTGGAACATCCTAAGTTGGATAACTACACAGTGCACTACTCAGAAAATGGACAAGAAGAAATGGGGTGACATTAATACTGAGGAAAGACGTAGCAAAAACAGTCAAAGGCAAAGTCAGACAAAATCACGTCTATAAGACTTTAGGGAAAACTAATTAACATTACTATAATCCAAGTCTATGTGCCAACTATAGAGGCAGAGGAAAAATAAATAGATTCTACAATGAAGTCCAGGAAGAAATTGACAAGCCAAAACAGGATTTCTTTTTAATCTTAGGTGACTAGAATGCAAAGGTAGGAAACATAGCAGAGACAAAAACTGTAGGAAAATTTGGGCTAGGAACAAGAAATGAAGCAGGAGAGTGCAGTGCCTGATAGAGTTTTGTGAGGCCAACAATTTATTTATCACAAACACTTCATACAACCAGAGAGAAGACTATACACATGGGCATCACTGGATGGTCAGTACAAAATACATAATCAGAAACAAAAGATGGAGAAGCTCTATTCTTGCAGCAAAAACAAGACCAGGTGCAGACTGCAGCTCAGACTGTGAATTACGAATAACAAGAATTAGAATAAAGCTGAAGAAAAACGCAAAATCAATCACCATGCTGAGATACGATCTGAAGAACATCCCAGCAGAATTCAAAGACAAAGTGAAAAATAGATTTGTACTACTGAGCCTAACTGACCAGGAACCAGAAGCTAGGAACATAATCAAGGAGGAATGCAGAAAGAAGTAACAGTGGCCAAAAATAAAGAGGAAACAATGGATTAGACAAAATGCTTCAAGCAGTAAAGAAAAGACACAATGAAAAGAAAAAGGAGACAGGTACAGATATAAAATCATGAACACAATGGTACACAAGGGCAAAGAAAATTACTATAACTCTAGTATAGAGAAACTGAGGCCAACAACAAAAAACGAAGAGCAAGAGACCTCTTCCATAAGATTTGGGAATTAAAGGAAAATTCAAACCAATGGAGGGGGATGCTCTATGATCATCAGAAGAGCATAATACGCGACCAAGAGGAAATAAAAAGATGATGGAACCAATACACAGAAGAGCTATACAAAAGAGGCAAAAGGATGAAAGTTACAGTATTTGGGAAAAAGAACCATATCAAGATGAACTTCAAATTCTGGCAAGTGAAGTGAAAGATGCACTCAAATCAATGGGGAAGAAAAAAATCACTAGGAACGGATGACATTCCAATAGAACTACTTCTATCTACAGAAAAAGAATCAACCTAAGTTCTAACTACAATCTGTCAGTAAGTATGTAAAACAGTGGCCGACAGATTGGAAACTATTAGTACAGCATAAATCCCCATCCCCCAAAAAGGACACACAAAGGACTACAGTTGTCCTCTCATATTCACTGAGGTTTGGTTCCAGGACCCCCCGCCCCCGTGGATACCAAAATCCATGAATACTCAAGTCCCATTATATGCAATGGCACAGCAAAATGGTGTCCCTTATATAAGATGGCAAAATCAAGGTTATTTTTAATGAATATTTTCAAGCTGTGAATACTTAAATCAGTGGATACCAAATCCGTGGATATGGAGGGACAACTGTATAGCAATTACTGGACCATTATATTAATCTCCCATGCTAGCAAAGTCATGCTCAAAATTCTGCAACAAAGACTCCTACCATACATAGAGAGAGAGAGAGAGAGAGATTCCAGAGGTGCAAGCTGGCTTCAGAAAATGTAGAGGCACTAGGGACCAAATATCAAACATATGCAGGATAATGGAGCGTAGCAGGGAATTCCATAAGAAAATCGGCATGTGCTTTATAGACTACAGCAAAGCCTTTCACTGCAGAGATCATGAGAAACTATGGATTGCTCTAAAAGAAATGGGTGTACCAACACACTTGATAGTCTTGATGCATAACCTGCACTCAGGACAGGAGGCCACCATAAGAATGGAATACAGAGAAACAGAATGGTTTCCCAGTCAGAAAGTGAGTAATGCCAGGTAATGCTGAACATTAAGAAAACAAAAATAGTGACCATGGAGGATTTGCAAAAATTCAAAATAGATAACAAGGAAAGTGAAAGACTTTCCATTCCTTGAATCAATCATAGATCAGAATAGAGACTGTAGCCATGAAATAAGAAGAAAGACTAGGACTGGGTAGGGTAGCCATGTAAGAACTAGGCAAAATCATAAAATGCAAATATATAACACTGAGCACTAAAGTCAGGATCTTTCAAACCATCATCTTTCCCACCACTATGTATGGATGTGAGAGCTGGACAGTGAAGAAAGCTGACAGAAAGAGAACTAATTTGAAATGTGCTGTAGAGAAGAGTGCTGAGGATACTGTGGATGGCAAAAAAAGGCAAAAAAAAATAGGTCTTAGAATAGATCAAGCCAGAACTCTCCCTAGAAGCCAAGATAATTAAATTGAAGCTGTCGTACTTTGGTCACATCATGAGAAGGCATGGCTCACTGGAAAAGTCAGTAATGCTAACAAAGGTGGAGGGGAAAAGAAAGAAGACCACACAGCAGTTGAATACTCAATCAGAGAAGCCACGGGCTTGAAACTGCAAAGATCTCAGCAGGGCAGTAGAAGACAGGGAGTCTTGGAGGTGTCTCATTCATAGGGTTGCCATGAGTTGAAATTGACTCAAAGGCAATTAAGAACAATAGGTAAGCCTGCCTCACCACTCACCTCCAGTGTGTCCAAAAACATGGATCTATGCTTGGCCACCAAAGCGGAAGTCAAGCAAAGTCTAGTGAAAGAAAAAAATCATCCCTGGATACATTATAGAAGAAGCCTTCGAGTGGTCTCTATAAGGTTCAAAAGGTTTTTGCTTACTTTTGCAAGTTTTCCCTGTCCTGGTTGTTTCATTTCATATGTCCATGCTGTTAGTTTTGCATAAAAAGCTTCCTGAAACATACTTAACTATTCTCTCTCTCTCTCTCTCTCTGTGGCATAGGAACTTACTCCTATTCTTGCCATCTTATTTCTGCTTTTTGAACCAAATTTTCTGTTAAAAAAAGTTATGACTAGGAAAACATATTCTTCATTAACCAAGATATACTTATACCACTTTTCATGGATGATAACACTAGCAACACCTGCTAGTCACGATGGCTATGCATTACCTTCCGTACGACCCTCCCCGCACACTTCGGTCCTCTGGGAGGAATCTGTTACAGCCTATGAAAACAAGGCTGTCGGTGACCTCCCAGAGGGCCTTCTCTGCTGCTGCTCCCAGATTATGGAATGGCCTGCCGGACGAGATCCGTCTTATTACCACCTTAGACAGCTTTAAAAAAGCTGTCAAGACGGATCTTTTCCGGCAGGCCTTTCCTGAATAATTATCCCGGCCCAAGACTCAGCTGCCCTTTCTAGGCTACGATTGTATGTTTTAAATTTTTTTCTTCTAATTTATATATATTTTAATTAATGCATGTTTTTAATCCTTTGTAATTTAATATTATTTTAAGGGGTGGGTGGGCTAGGGTATTGTGAGTATGGGTTTTTTATATTGTAAGCCGCCCCGATTGCGTTGCAGAGGGGCGGGATATAAATAAAATTTTATTATTATTATTATTATTATTATTACCTCCAGGCTCACAGGCAGTATGTCTCCAAACATTCACTGATAGAGAACTGGAGTGCGACGGTGCCACTGACCTCATATTCTGGTTGTGGGGTTGCGAAGGGCATTTGGTTGACCCCTGGGGTGATGAAACACTGGAAGCCTTTGATTTAATCCAGCAGCATGGTTCTTATGTTGTTACAACAGCAGATGATTGAATACATATTTGAATACTCCTGCTTGGTAAACACAAAAAAGAAAACCTCCTGCTATGTAGAAAACTTGCATGTGAGTAACCCACTCTAGGTCACTGGGAAGCGAACTTCAGGCTTGTAAGACCTACTTTTGTTTTTCAGCAAAGCCACAAGATCGACTAACTAGAGTGAAGCGTAACTATTCAAGGCAAATGTACATCAGTTAAAGAACACAGTGTGGCTGGGCACGCGGGGTTCAAACAAAGAAATCGTTTTCAAGAACAGAAGTTTGCAGTCCATTCAGACAAAAGTCCACTCGTGGTTCTTTTTCTTCAAGCCTGGTTGAGACTTCGTAGTGGTCTATTAAACAAAAAAGGATCAGAAGTGCAGGTCTATGGAGACTCACTGAAAGGATCTACCCATTGACCAATGTAACTTTTGTCTTTGAGCAGGAAATATTAAAAACAGACAAATAATCCAAACGTGCAATCTACAGAAGTAGCAATCTTCAGAGTGCAGAACCCTTAGCACAACAGGTGAGAATTATACAGCCTCCTATAGGCTGGTAAGCTTCACTTCCCAGCAATCCTAGCCAACATAGTGAATGTCCTGTACCTAGAGACCTGCATGAGTCTCACTCACCTTTTAGTACCTAGTGGTTTAACAGAGAACATGGAAACTACACTGACTCGCCAGATTTAGAAAGGTACAAAAAGAAAAACTAGGATGCAATTTAAACAAAGAACCTCAGGACTGGCATCAGTTAGGAAACCTCTAGACCTTCTGGCTCACGTTCTGTAATGTCAGACATAAATATGAAGCAGTCACAGCAAAAAAGATATTTCATGTATGTCATCACAGGCTTTCCCCAACAGACTCCAGATGTCACTGGGACTGCAGCTCCCATCATCCCTCAGCACTGGCCATGCTGGCCAAGGTTGATGGGAATTACGGTTCAAGCATATTTGGAGAGGCACAAGTTGCCCACCCCACTTTAGAGCTACATTGGCAAGGATGAAGATACCTGGTGGTTAAACAAGGCCAGGTGCTGGTACGAACATGGTGGTGGGGTGGTTCTTGAAACAGGGTGTTCTGAGTTGTAAAATGCTGCAACTCAGGCACCACTTAGCTAAGGGAGAGGAGGAAGCGAGCCATACAAACTGTATCTGGAGAGAAGTGCCAGCTTTAAATTAAAATCCTTTATTTGTCCCAAATACAATTCACAACTTATACATAGTGGGGGAGATGCTCAGTCTGTGCAAAATAAGGATGGCCTTCCTTTAAACTTACTAAGCTGTCCAGAACGGGTCTTGTTCTTCAAAGGGTGACTGGAGGTCAGGTACTCTCAAATGTACAGTAACTCGAACCATTTTACAAATGATAGGTTGAATCTTTAACATACAACATAGTAAGGCAAAGTTGAATTCTGAAGATTTTTCTCTCAACAGAAGGAAGCATTTTTTTCCATGAGTCATCTAGGGTCATTTTTATGCTTTGCTCATATATATTTATATATATTATATACCAATGCTGTCATTGCTGAACTGCCAAAAAAAGAAGTGATTTTGCTTTACATATTGCACTGACGGACAGAAGTACACACTGTGTAACTGTTGAAAAAAAATGTTGGTTTTAACAAGCCTATGTAGCCCATTTTTAAAAGGGGGAATGTTCTAATCCAGACTTTGAATACTCTTCTGCCAAAAAAACAAAACAAAAAAAAAACAAAACAAAAAAAACAGGGAAATAAAGTAAAACTACAAAGATTTTGGCTTATGTAAAACTTTAGAGGAAACCAGGGGGGAAGAAAGCACATGGTGGTGCACTTGGAAACTTGCTTTCATGATAGAAACTGAAGGATGGAGCATTTTTAGAATAAGAAAGCAAAGCAATATGAATCCAAATCAACACTAGATTGCTCCAACTGCTTTCAAATTATGGTTGTCTACTATGCTGGCGATAATTTTGTTTAAATAAAACAATCAATCCAATTTACATTAATTTTGTTTTTCTGTTTTAAAAAAGATCCCTCACTCTCTTCAAAGGAAAAAGTGCATCTGACTCCCTTTTAGCAGCTACTCATGTTTTCTTGTCTTTTTAAAAAGATAGCTTACAATTCTTGCTAGAAGAGAAGGGCTTCATAAGACCTCAACATGGGAGAAGTATCCAAATTATAAATGAAATAATTTATTATCAAATCCAGAATTTAAATAAAAGCCATTCTTGCAAAGACAAAAAAATCAAGAAAAGAAAAGCATGCACTCAAAAATTAGCAGTGGAGACAAATATACGTATCTATACAGGCACTGGCAGACGCAATTTAATTGTTACCGTTACTTGATGTAACACACACCCCACCCTACAATACATTTTTTCATCCACTAATCACTGAGGTACCAATATTTAAGAATGGAAAGTTCAATATTGAAAAATAAAACCTAAAGTTGAAGCTGTTTTCATTTTCCCCAGAAAAAAAAAAACCTATGGTGAGTTTTGTATGAAATGTTAGTATACTTATAGAATTTTACAATCTACATTGGCTTCTCTTTCTCTCTCTTGAACCAAAAGAAAGTTGTGTTCCACATACACAGGATCTTAGATAAAATGTTCACCATTTATATAACAGGAGTCAGTAGACTTGCAAATGAAAAGATAGTATCTTGGCTACCTACTGGCACATCTTCTTGGTTACCAAGAGGATCTGAAGTCTGAAACAACCTGTCGTAAATTCAGAACAAGATGTGCCATGCCACACAGTGCAACGATTTAGGTGCGACGGTCGATGAGACACTCACAGAGAAGAGCTGCATGGAAGTTAAGTCCACTTGCAAAGCAATTCCACATAAATTGCATTGCATGCAAAGGACGCCGCTGCCATGTTGGCTGGGAAGAAGGGTCCTCCTATTAACGCAGCCACAATTTAAGACGCAGTGCATCAACTCCGTTTAAATAGTATCTGAACAGCCTCTTGTCTCGTACAAAGCCAAGGTTTTCATAAAGTTTCAATGCAGACTTGTTTGTGATCTCCGTCTCCAAGACAACCTATAAAAGAAGATACATTTTTGAAGGACAGTTGCATTTCTTTGGGACTTTTGCAGAGAACAAAATCCAAGCTAGTTTGTAAGAACCTGTGAAGTCATCAAAATGATGCATAATGAAGCAACAATAAACTTTAATAACCAACTTAATTGTAAAGGAGAGTTGTTAATATAGTTTAGCTCCCATTCTTTGCAAACAAAATCTTGTGATGGGGGAAGAACACTACATGTGTCGTTGTCCTGGGGAAGAGTGTGTCCTTCACCCATCCTTGCTCTAGATGCACCAGGTGACCAGAACTATCTCTGCTCCCAAGAAAGTCAGTGACTCAGAAGAAGCCTCACTCCCTTAGACCACGTGTTCAGGGACAGCACATGGCCAAACCAAACAAAAGCCCCTCCACAAGCCTTCAAACACACACACACACACACACACACACAGAGTCAAGGATGACCCCCTCCCCTTCCCCAGCTCACTTTCTGGTCTCTTCTCAGAAACTGAGCTCCAAAGACCGAGAAAAGAGTTATCTAGAGCTAGTGGCTGCTAGCTCCGCCTCCAAGCAAGATAGTGACTAAGCAGAAGCCCCACCCCCTCAGACCTTAAATAAAAGGAAAGAAAGAAATAGACTATGTGCTAAGGGAGTACATATAGACTTTTCTTTTATATAAAATTGTATGCAATTTTGAATTTACTGCAGAGTCTGTTGCTTTTGTATTACAGTAGGACCCCAGTATCCGTGGGGGATTGGTTCTGGGTCAATAGCAAACACAGAACTTCCCTTACCACCACTACAGGAAACCATCCCTCCCCCGTGCGTGGAGAAATGAGAAATGAGGCAAGCTCCCGCCTCCCTTTCTCCCCTGTCCAACCCCCCTCCAGCTCCACTGTGCCACCAGAATCCTCCCAGGGGAAGGGAGAGGGAAATGAGCTCTCCTCCTCCCTCCCTCCTCCATTCAACCCCCCCCCACCAGCTCTCCCGTGCCACTGGAAGCCCCATGGGGAAGGGAGGCAGGAGGCGAGCTCTCCTCCTCCCCTCCCTCCTCCATCCACCCCTCCTGCCATCGTCATCTATGGATACTTGAATCAGTGGATGGCAAATCAACAGATATGGGGGTGCTACTGTATAAGTGAACACAGCGAGTCAAGATTATGCCACATTTTGGTGTAAGTTTTCTCGAGAAATTGCAGGATTCTCCTCCTAGCTTGCAAGTTGCCCTTCAGCCGTTCCTGTTCTAAATTATCAGTGGAATTCCTCCATGTAAATAAAGGTTCAGCAAATGTAGGATGGCCTTGGTGGGCAGCCATTACTCATGGTTAAGTCCCAGCCACATCCCTTTTGACAGGAGTGCTAAATGAAGCCACATCGAGAAGTCTTACTGCCTCCAAACACCTCCAAAACCCAGGACAATATCAATGTCAGGTCCCTGTTTCTGTCTTTGTGCTGTGACAGGTAGTTACCAGGCTAACAATATATTATTGCCATCAGCACCTGCATCTGGGGTCCCTTCCCTACAAAGTGTGAATGTATTAATGGTATTCCGTGCCATCAGCCTAGAGTATATTTCTACTTGTAACTATGCTACCTTCTTGCCATCACTCTGCCAATGCAGTCCATAGCCACACTGATTCCATGTCTCCATTCATCAAACATCTGATTTCCCTCCATAGCCTATTCAAAAACACAGCCTTCTTCTTCTCAGTATACAGCCTCCACTCCTCCACTTGGAGAGTCAGTGAGAGGGAGAAGGCTCCAGAAGAGGGCACCAGAAAGAAAGATCAACACTGAGAAACACCTTCAATTGTTCATATTTCTAAATGAAGGGATTCTATTTCCAATGCTGTGATATGTGATAAACAGCCACACACCACAGACTGCCAGAAAGGGCCATGAGCAATTTTATACAATTCAGGGCCACAGATGGAGCGAATGGAGGGTTCAAGCCATAAGAAGTGATACTGTGAGCAAGGCTATGCTGCCCACCCTGTATTCTTAGTATTGGGGTAAATCAAATTTTATTAACGTTTTCCCCACGGATAGTTATGTTATTAGTGCCTCTGGTAGCATTTGTTCCCATTTATCTAAGCCTTCAAATGTGCTTCGATACACAAAGGCTATCAAAGCCAGTATTTTGTCACATTACCAGGATGGTTAAGAGGCTGAATGTATGGGCCAGAATAGTAGTTATTCAGTAACTGGTACATGCTAGGAAAGCCAATGTGGTGTAGTGGTTTGAGCATTGGACTATGACTCTGGAGACCATGGTTCGATTCCCCACTGAGCAATGGAAAACCACTCGGTGACCTTGGGCAAGTCACATTCTCTCAGCCTCAGAGGAAGGCAAAGGCAACCCCCCTCTGAACAAATCTTGTCAAGAAAACCCCACAATAGGTTCACTTTAGGGTCACCGTAAGTAGGAAATGACTTGAAGGGACACAGCAACTGTTATGTAAAGTGATCGTTCCTGAGCACAAAACAGCAGCAGCAGCAACAACAAATCAAACACCAGAGATAACTTGCAATCATCTCCCTTGCCAAACACCCCAAACCTTTCAATGGAGGCAGTTCACATATTTATCTGTGAACCAAGTTGCTGAGTGGCCAGGAGTGCACACACATGCATGGCTCAGGCCTAAATATAACTGGTTTCAAAAATGTAGCAAGGCAAGAGGAAGCATGCTGAATGCTCATATTTCAGTCTTCTAGCTCACTCCATCCCAGAGTCTAATAATAGGTGCAAGCTTAAACATATTAATCTAAACAATCCAACATGTTTTGAAATGTAAGAAGAGCTTCTTCAGAGAAGAGCTCAATTCAAATCAATTCCTTTGATACAACTTGACTGCACCTCTTATTAGAGATCATCTATGCTGGCTGGGTGCCAGCCTCTTGTGTTGGCTTGTGCTAAAGCCACGTTCGCTGACAAACTACTTCTGGAGAGCTTCATTTATTGACTTGTCTATTTTTTATCCCTCTTTTCTCCTGACAATGGGTCCAAGGTGGCTTACAGCAAGGTTAAAGCAGAATGAAGCTAAACACCTGATAATTTTTTAAAATGTCAGGTTATCATTATATTAGAATTAAAAAGAAGTAGTATAAAATCATTTTTAAAAATAATATGGGTAGAAGTACAGTGTCCCATAAAATGACCATTTTGTACAACCAACTACTCATCAAATGCCTGGCTGAATAAAAAGGAGTTCACTTGCCAATGAAAGGAGAGCAAAGCAGGGACCAGTAGAGATTTGAAGGCCCGGAAAAAAAAAAAACTGGAAAAAATTCAGGGGAAAAAAAAAACATTTTTTGCTTTTTTCCAAAAACCTGAAAAAATGAAGAAAATTGATTATGGAATTTTTAATTTAGGATGATGAATAAAATCTTTAAGACTAAGTGTTCGTATATTCTCCAAATCATTGAATATTAATTGAATCTTAGTCCCCACTTCCTCCCTTCTACACACTTCCCCTCGACCCCACAGGGAGAGGAAATACAAATAATTTTCTTTGTATATTTGATACTGTGGAGAGGAAATATAAATAATTTTCTTTGTTACTAATGTTGATGATTTCATCTGTTTTTTAAAAAAATGTTTTTGCCTGCTCCGCAAAAACTAACAAAACCACATAAACTAGCAAAACCAAAAAGGTTCTGTACAGTTCAGGAGATTGTTGCTGCTACATTTGTTACAATTTTTTTTTTTTTTACAAAAAGTAAGTTCCATTTGGAATAATTATTTGAATACACTGGTTTTTTCATATACCAACTGTGATAATTTTATGCCAAATCAAATTGTTCATAGTCATGTTCCTAAAGTTACAGAGTGGTTTTCAAAATGTAGAAAGTGCTAATGTTGTATTTTTCTCAATTTTCCCAAAAAAATCCATTTTCTTCTGCGGGGTAAAAAGGGAAAACCCTGGGTTTTTTTCCATGGCTTCAAAATTTTTGGAAATTTTACATCTCTAGGGACTAGTCCTTTTGTGGAAGAGAATTCCATAGCCTGGGAGCAGTTGCTGGGAAGGCCCTCTCATATGTCCTCACCAAATGGGAACAAGTGATAATCCTTCTCCTGCCCCAGATCTTTAAATCTGGGCAGCAACATATTGTAAGGCTATGGCAGCTTCACATCTTGCGCTCCAAGAACAAGAATCTATTAGTTCTGGGTACAGAGGACGGTGTACTGCTGCATAACAAAAAGAGCAGCACTTGCTAGGCTGCAAGGACCCCTTGAGAAGGAGAAAAGACTGGAGAATGCCAGGCCAGAGCTCATCTGCTGTTCCATGTCCCTTCAAGGCTTCAGAGCATGGGTCAACAGTGGGTGGGCCCCAATACTGCTGGACAGCAACTGATTATGGGAACTGCAGGTCAACAACATCTGGAGGGCGATAGCTTCCCCCTTGTGTCCTACAAAATCTTATCAGAGGGAAGGAGAATGTGTCATGTAGAAGGTAGAGCTAGCTTGTTTTCTGCTGCTCCAGAGACTAGGCACAGACCAATGGAGTCAGGCTGTTTTGTTGTTGATCCTGACGCTGATGATAGCTTAACAACTACCTCACAGTTAAAAGCTGTTCACAGTGGAACAGATTGTCTCAGAGGGTGATGAATTCTTTGGAGGCCTTTAAACAGAGGCTGGGTGTCCACCTCTCTGGAATACTTTACTGTAGTTGTATTTTCCTCCAGGGAAGGGTGTTGGACTAAATGGTCTTGGTGCCCTTCCAGCACTATGGCTTTATGATTCTAAATAGTGAGAGAGAAGAGAGGATGGAAGGACAGGAAGAGGAAAAAATTATAAGTAGAGGATTTTGGTCCCCTTAGTAATTAGTTGCGCAAAGTCACGAAATGTTATGCCAAAAATACTATTTTGCTCTATTTTATTCTAGCCACAATTAATTATTTTGTCCAAACTATGTTCAGTATCCACAATGGAATTTTATTTATCAACTGAAAAGAACTGTTTGTACTGCTATGCTAACATGAGATCAAGTCTAATGTAGACTTAGCTTTGTTGTCGTGTACCTTTGAGTCATTGCTGACTTATGGCAGCACTAAGGCAAACCTATCACAGGGTTTTCTTGGCAAGATTTGTTCAGAGGGGTTTGCCTTTGCCTTCCTCTGAGGCTAACAGTATGTGATTTGCCCAAGGTCACCCGGTGGGTTTCCATGGCTGAGCAGGGATTCGCCCCGGTCTCCAGAGTCACAGGCCTTTATCAGATGTGGGGGAATGCAGCACAAAATCACGTCCCAAACCACGTCACAGGAACACTATAAGAACACAAAGGGCAATATTACCAGACGCCCGTGTCCTTCAGCTGTTCGGGGGCATAGCGCTAAGCTGTCAATAAAAAAGGGATGCATTATTCACGCCTGCACTATGCCCCCAGAAAGGCTGAAGGATGAGGTCATCTGGTAATGTCACCCATTTTTGTTCTTATAGCATTCTGACGCGTTCTTATAGCATTCTGACGTGTCTGAAAAAGTCCCAGAGTACAATGCACAAACCACTACACCATACTGGTTCTCATACACTTAGATAGCTATTATTTTCTAGCACCTAGAAAATAATTTCCTATTTTTGCAGGGGGAGGTGGGGGGAAGAACTCTCTGAGCCAAAACAGGTTTCCCAGCCCCACAACCAATCATGTCCACTAGTGGCTTCTGGGAAAGTTATTGTCTGATGTTTAGATGAAAAATTATTGTATGTGCGTTGGTTTTAAAATGGCAGGTGAGACCCTCCAAAGTATTAGAGGGAGCTGGTGTGCCCACTGAAACTCTTGAAGTTGCCCTTTCTGTTCTAGGCCTTTGGAGGTAGGGTTTCTTAACTGTACTGCTGTTTTTACAATTTTGCCATCTGACATATCAGAAAGCAGAGCATCAGTATCTGAACACACCCACGCTGTAAACAGCACTCCTGTTCTGATATCTGCTACAATCCCAATGACATGGCATGTCCACACAATTACCACCCTTTAAACAGATCTAAACAGACATTTTCAACTTCTGTTCCAGAATTAAGCATTCCTTTCTGTGCAGTGGTTCACACAAGCTACAGATTTAACCACTATCATCTTGATACCAGACGGCCAGAATTAAGACGCATAGGGAAATTATCTCTCATAGTAACAGTTCTAAATTGTTCTAAAATTCTTTGTTCTATATTTTCAGGATAGGACAAGAAATATCTATTGAAGCAAACATGCAGGTCAGTGAATGCTGCCAGTGCCATCCATTCTGGTGTTTACTATCTTCATCAAGCAATATTGCACTGAATATCTGGATATTTCTGCTAGGAACATTAAGGTCTCTAGACAGGCCCTGCAAAGTCACCTGGTTCTTCAAGCAGTGGTTCAATGTAGAAATTCAAGTTTACTGGCATCCTTAGTACTTCGAGATTCTCTTTTCAGGTTTTTCAGGAAAGCCTATTTGTCAGCAAATTTGTCTTGACAAAACAAGACACTTAGAAGTAAAGATTTCTGAATAATTTTGTACAGATTAATCTTGACATGTTCCTATTTAGTGTGCTAAAAGTTAGCTATAATACTAACAACTTTATGGTTTTTAAACATCACATAAAATCACTACACCAGGAGCTCTGTTGCACCTAAACTGGCAAACCATTAAATTGGTAATCAGCCAACAAACCACAATGAAAAATCAGAATCTGAAATAGGCTTGAAAGCCATGGTCAGAGCTAGCTATCACAGAATGTGACTACTTAGTATTGATCAATCAGAGTTATGGCAGTTATCCAATACTTGGAAGCCACTGCATATAGAAGCACTATGCAGATAGAAAACAGAAGTAGAGAGGATTCTCTAGCCCATGGCTTATACATTTGTACTCTTGAATAAGATCTGCATTCTTAACAATGAATAGCACAGGGATCCCCAAACTGCAGTCCTCCAGGTGTTTCAGACTTCAGCTCCCAGAAGCCTCAGCCACCTTGGCAAGTGACCAAGGGTTCTGGGAGCTGAAGTCCAAAACACCTGGAAAACCAGAGTTTTGGAAACACTGGACTATCACAAACCATAGTTTTAGTGTGATATCTGAACTGAAACATGTATTTTAGGGTTATGTTTGACCTATCACCTTGTTTGGAGCCAATTCACTGGGTTGAATATGGACAATAAAACACACAACAGCTTTAGGACAGCTGACAGACTTAATAGCAAAACTTACAAGCCTATGGGAGAAAGAGACATGTTAGGGTATTTTATTTATTTACAAAATGTATATTTCATCCATCATCACAAAAGTAATCCCTGAGCAGATTACAGGCGGCCATAAATCAGCATAAAGCCAGTAGAAATGCACAGACCAGACAGTATTTAATCTTCACATATGCCACCCTTCTTTGGTCTTGCTCTAATACATGCAAGCCAAGCCAGCTGATCAAAGACTTGTTTTTACATCAAAAGTTTTACCTAGTGGCAAATGGTGTCCAAAGTTAATGTCAACCAAAGTTAGTGTCAAAACCGGCAGGGCAGAGGATTCTCCAACTAGGAATGCCATTACCAGGAAAAACTCATTTGGAGGTGGTATAACCCAAGTGGTTTTCCCCATAAATCTCAATTCCTGAGCAGGATGATTCAGGGAAATGCTCCTTTAGTATGCTCAGTTCTAAGTTATTTAGGAGTGTATGCATCTAAACCAGTGGTTCTCAACCTGTGGGTCCCCAGATGTTGTTGGACTACAGTTCCCAGGAGCCCTCTGGGGTCTCACCTTGACAGCCAGGTGGTCCTCCCAGTCATTAGTGAGGCGGTGAGTTCAATCCAACAACATCTAGGGACCCGCAGATTGAGAACCATTGATCTAAACTAACACCCTTAACTGGAACAGATGATAACTCATTTAGAAGCAACTAAAGTTTTGTGGTGTAGATTCCAATGCAATTCCTAGGTTAGGAATCAAATTTTTCTGAGCTGCCTCTACATTAAAAAAGAGGCATCTAAACTAGTTCCCCATCTACTAACACATACATGGGAGAGTAGAATATATTTAAACATAATACTTATGAAAAGTCTCATCAGCAGTCAAAACTATGTTCTGAAAAATATGAAAGGTACAGCAATCTTATTCTTCTAAAACATAATCAACAGTAACAAAGAAGATGTCCAGTGTGGTCCCTGATTAATTATTCTGCTTACAACAAACAGTGGTAGTAAGAAAATTAAATGGAACTGAACAATGCAGAATCAACATGCAAACCTTGAATCCATTCAAATGGAATTACTGCAACTTCTTCAAATTCTAAGTAAATATGTTTAAAAAAAAACAAGGAGGGAAACTCTTCTGCAATCTGTTGAAGATTCAAAAAACAAGTCTTAATCAGTATTGCGCATACTGCCAGAAGGATTCCACAACTTACACCCTACAAAGATTTCTCTACATCCAGTATTCTAGAACTCAGAAAAGAAGGACATCACTTGTCATTGCTACAAATGAACTACAGCACAAATCCTAAATGTCACTATCTTTTAATCTGAAAGTCAAATGACACACCCCAATGGTAAATTATAGAACACCTGCAGTAAAAATAGCAATCTGGCATCAAAGGACCAGACAAGTTGAGGCATTTTCTATGCTGCCCAGGTTATTAAGTACTGTAGCAAGAGAGACTGACATTGAGAAGCAAACTGCTGGAACCCTACTGTACCCAGGAGGATGGCTAATGGTGACAAAAGGAAGCAGTCTCTCTGTACTCACTAAAACAATGCAATCTAACACATTGAGATACTTTATATGCCTGTCTGAAATCATTGTTAAATTAGTTTCAGTGCTTTGCTAGGACATATGCTGTATCTGCCTAAGTCAATTAAAAAGAACTGTTGTAGCTTCCCTAAAGGGAAACTAAGACAAGAAAGGCAAGACTTTTCACCTGTTGGTAAATCTGCCTCATATCTGAAGCACAAGTTCAAGCAGGAAAAAAAAAAAAAAAGGAGAAGGAGCTGCCAGACTGCAGGGATTCACAGTACAAAACCATAAAGATTAATGAGAAAGACAAAGAGACACCCAACTGATCAAGACCACAAGGAACAGGATCATGTTTTATGTTCAAAGGAGTGTCTGTGGTCCTTTGGACTGCTCTGAAA
Organism: Gambelia wislizenii; assembly: GCA_030847615.1. Classification (NCBI taxonomy): domain Eukaryota; kingdom Metazoa; phylum Chordata; class Lepidosauria; order Squamata; family Crotaphytidae; genus Gambelia; species Gambelia wislizenii. The sequence continues at coordinate 491,350,543 of JAUMIR010000001.1, read as the reverse complement.
TGAGTGAAAGGAAAGACTCATGCCTGTCCTGGCAGCTGACTGAAGCAGTCGAAAAAAGCCTAGACAGTGTTTTGAGATCTACTGCTTTCATGCAGGATGGGAAGGGTTAACTGAAAGCCAGAGGTGGCTCCTGGAACCATTTCTTCTGGTCTGCAATAACCCTACACAATTTTAATCAGGTGCATTAAACGCTTTGCCCAAGAGAGATTCCACACTTTAAACATTTCATCTCTTTTGGGCAACAGCTATGTAATAAAGGTTGGTAACTGGTAGGGGAGTTGTTCATGTGGCAACACACATTTGGGCCCCAGATCACCATTGAGAAAACAGATTAGCCCCTTAAAATACAGATGCTGGCAATATATAAAACAAGATGGGCAATGGCAGCTGGCAAGACTATTTTTGCAACCTCTGACTCCTCCCATTCTGCCCCTTTCCTAGTCCCACATAGAGGGTAAGTTGCCTTCCTTAGAAGCCTGAAAGAACAGCAATTCACCTTTTAAACAGCTGCAATTCCCCCTGCCCTACTCCATTCTTTTAGCATCAAAAAATATCTGTTTTTCAAACCTAGTTTTGGACTTCCAGCCACTTCCGATTTTGTTTTTTCATTCTTTGATATTTTTGGTAGCCTGTCCAGAGCTCAAACCCACTTCAGTTGCCTAAGAGAGAAGTTCATGTAATAAAACAGATGTTGTTGGACAGCAAGTCCCAACATCCTTATCACTGGCTATACTGGCTAGGGGCTACTGGGACCTGAGGTTCAGGATCTGGAGATCTAGATGATCCTCACCTCCTAATAAAGCCTAGTCATTCGTGCCTTGAATACCATCTTGGGATTCAAATCCAATAAAATCAAATAATGTGTGTGTGTGTGTGTGTGTGTATCTCTTCCAACTCTATGATTCTACATGTATAAGTGTGAGGATTCTGAACTGTCTCAATTTCACATAGGACAAACCATAGCTTATAACTTTTAATAAAGTACTTTGTTCAACCAGTAATACCACTTGGAATTATTTTATGCAATAAAATTGCTGATTATTTTGTCTGGGGATAAGTCTGTATGTTTAAAAGCAACCTTCACAGATTCCATTATATTACCCCCCAAAGAGACAAACAGAGAGAAAGTTTTCTGGAAAACAAAACTTTCAGAATGTATTCTATATTCTGCTCTGAATGAAGAACTGCTCACACTGCAAACAGTATTTGGAAAGATTCACACTGCAAACAGTATTTGGAAAGATGGCCTTCAAGTGAAACATAGCATGAAGACATATTGCCTTCAAAGGAACAAAAGACCCACCTCATCGCAGTCACCTTCCACCATGGCATAAATAGCTTTCTTAACCAAGTTTGTACCTGGAACAGAAAACAAAAGCAACACATTTAAACTACAGGCACAAATTATTTCAGCACATTAGCTTCTATTGCGCAGGCTATGATGCTATATAGCAAGTGTGCATGGTTTAATTTAAGCAAAAATTATGTTTACTGTGTATATTGTACATGACTAAGAAAATCAACTTTATATCTTAGGAGAAAAAAATACACATGCTTCTTAGTTTTCTGCATTAACCTGGAGTGGGTCATTCCCTGTCATCAGGTTCTGGCCTTACTTGCGACCTTTATTCAAGGTTTTTTGTTTGTTTGTTTTTGACATATGCAGGTCCACAAAACCGCCATATTGGCTGTTACAGCATAATGAACTTTATGGCCAGAGAAGAGCTGGGATGTAGAATAAGAGGCTGAAAATGTGCATACCATGATACTTAATACACTCTGCCATTTAAAAAGTCAATTTCTCTTGCTCTACTGTTCACACTTTTGGAGCATTCTACTGCACAAAAAATGTGAAATATTAGCAATAGCACTTACATTTCTATACTGCTTTATAGTGCTAAGCACTCTCTGGTTTACAATGTATTAGTAAATTGTCCCCAACAAGCTGGGTACTCATTTTACTGACCTACAGAAGGATGGAAGGCTGAGTCAACCTGGAACCCTGTAGGACTGAACTCACAATGTTGTGGCTGCAGTACCGGCATTTAACCACTGCACCATTTATCCACTGACACGTCTTCCTCATTACTCCTCAAATATTTTAGTGTGGTTAAGATTTCTGTGTCCATATTTCTTCTGTCTACCACATAAAAACGCATCATAAAGAAAACCAGCTAACTTAAGAGAATGCATTGCACATAAACAAAGCATCATGGTGGTTGTTTATTGCTGTCAAGTCACCTTCAACCTATGGCAACTCTATGAATGAGAGGTCTCCAAGACACCTTTATTATTAACCACTCTGATAAGGTCTTGAAACTCAGGGCTGTGGCTTCCTTGATTGAGTCTATCCACTAGTAATGTGGTCTTTCTTTTTTCCTATTGTCTTCCACTTTCTTGAGCGTTATTGTCTTTTCTAATGAGATATGTCGTATCATCTTATGTCCAAAGTAGTGATGTCTCGATTTAGTTATAAGCTACTAGAACACTAGGAAAAGAAAGACATTACCCATGTCCGTGAACAAGAGAGAAAGAGCCCAATTGCTATTGAGGTGAGCAGAGAAAATGGAGAGTCACAGAATCATAGAGCTAGAAGGGGCCTCAAGGGCCATTGAGTCCAACTCTGCTCAGGGTAGGCTCTCCAGCTCAAGCATCTCCAGCAGGTAGCTGTCTAGCCTTTTTTGGACGACATCCAGAGAAGGCGATGCCACCACCTCTCTAGGCAACAGGTGGATACTGGGCCTAACAAGGCAGCAGGAATTATCAAGTAGAAGCCTACTGATCCTGTTATGAAATGCTGCTGAAATAAAAAGTGGGATAATAGCTCACGTCTGCCTCATGCTAAGTTTATCAATCATTCGTAACAAAGGAGCAGGTATTCAAAACTGGGGTGGACAATATGGTACTTCTCTCATGACTTTGGAAGTGTTGATCCCAGTAGAATCCAGAGATCAGCAACTGGTAATCAGGCTGCAAGCTAGCCTCATAAAGAAGGCTATCTGCCCACAACACATGCAGGTGAAGAGACCAGGTTTTGTGTGTCACAGCCACCAAGATGCATTGTGCCCCAAACTAGAGATATTCTCCAAAATATAGCCATAATACATGGAACACATGTTACAATGGCTCAGTCTAAAAAGTCCGGGAAACATGATGAGAAGAATATATCATCTGGTGATGGGCAACTGGTCGTCTCACACAATCTTTGTTTCATCTTCATCTTTGAAATGCTATCGTTGAAATGCTTGTTTCTGTTTAAGATACCTACAAACGCATACACACAGCACTTTATAAGTGTGGTGGTTTGAGTGATGGACTAGGACACTGGAGGGTTTGAATCCCTGCTCGGTCATGGAAACTTACTGGGTGACCTTGGGAAAGTCACACTCAGCTTTAGAGGAGTGCAATGGCAAATCTCCTATGAACAAATTCTGCCAAGAAAACACTGTGATAGGCAGGGCCGGTTTAACCTGTCTGCCAAATCAGCATTGGCAGGGGGCCCCGAGGTCAAGAGGGGGCCCCGAGGTCAAGAGAGGGCCCCGTGTTGGCCTCCTTAATATGAAAATAATGGGATTTCTGGTTTAAAATACCATAGAGTTGCCTTGGAAGGCCTAGAAAATTGCTAGGGAAGACACATTTTCTAGGAAGACTCTATGGTAGGTGTGCTGTTTTGTGTCCCATGGATAATGAATCCAGGGATACGGGGGTCCTACTATAATCTGAACATCCTGTACGGTGAATAGGTTAGGTTACATTGATCTGAGATAAACATATGGGGGCCCCAAAGTAAAGCATTGCAGGGGGCCCCAAAATTCCTTAAACCGGTCCTGGTGATAGGTTTGCCTTAGGGTCGCTATAAGTCAGAAAGACTTTAAGGCACATCACAATAGGAACTGCATATAATTTTCATACATGATGCAACTCTTTAAGTACTGCACAATATAATCATACAATTATTCTAAGAAAAAAAGATTACATTGTGCATATTCTGCTTCTGTTCCATAAAAGAACTCAAAGCAGCTTAGGTAAGGGTTTTAAGCACTGAACAAAATCCATGTTTGGTGCATCACATGTCTTCAGAACTTCGCTGAGAACTGGTGTGTGTTTTGGAAATCATGGGAAACGAAGATTAACTACTGTAATTAGTCACCGTTTATCTCTTACTTGTACCATAAGTATTCCAGATTCAACTCAGCTGTCGAATGAAACTAATGCACAAGTGAAAGCAGATATTCTCAGGATAAGGACTGATGACAGCCCAGAAATGGTAGGTGCTGCAAAACTCAATAATAAGGATCAAAACAATCCATTAACGAAGAAGGGTTTTTGCTATTATGTTATGTTAAAACAGCAACTGCTTAATATATTACTTTCAAGTGAACTTTAAAAGTACACAAGCACTATTCTTACCTATGCCTTTTCTTCTGTATTTGGAATCCACTGCTAACATGGCTATATAACCTCTGCGAAACATCTTTTTGTGCATATCCAACTTGCAGACGATGGCACCTACGCATTCGTCTCCTACCATTGCCTTAAAAAAAAAGAACCCAAACATAATTTTGTAGGTAAAGAAGGCAATACCCAGTGCCATAAAACCCACAACCTTATAGGCATATTTATGAAAAGACTCCACACAAGAAATTGTTATACAGACAGATGCATCTCCTAGCAAGAAAAGGCACGCGCTACACATTTTGTTGAATGTTAAGTTATAGATAGCCTTTTTCAAAGAAGGAATGTTGTATTCATTGGCTTGGATTCTAAGTACCACAAACAAAAGGAAGCTTGCACAAGAATTCTCAGCTTCCTCCAAACTTCTGTGTTGTCTTCTCCATCCCTCAGCAAGTCACTCTGAAGGGTCAGGGGAATCTATTAAAATAGCAAGGGATGGGACAAGGATGGCTGCTGAGGGAGAGGGGAACTGGCCAGGATCACTGGAGTGAAATTTGCACAAAGTTTTCCACCCAATTTTGCAGTCCTCTGGATCTAATCCCATGCTAGTGTGTGTGTGTATTCGGGGGTAGCTGTGTTGGCCATGAAGAAAAATACAAGAAAATCCAGAATCCACCAGCAGTGACACTTTTTTGGGGGGCCAATTCCTTTCTCCCGGATGATTTTTAACAGGAAGCCAGGGGAGCTTCAACAGCTTGAGTAATGTATTTCATGCTATTATGTGGGTTCCCTGACCACTCTAAGAAGCCGAGACATAGAAAAGCCTCCTTGTACAAGCTTTTCAGAATCCAATCCACTGGTTTTCAGGCTTGGCTTGTTTGACCCCAGAATTCCCAAACTTCACAAAAGGAATATTTATATAATTCAAATAAGGCATCAAATCAGTACTATATTTTCATGTGTACCTTTCAATTGCATGAGAACAACTTACAAAACTCCATGTAGAAAGTACATAACCTCTTATTATTTAATACAGAAGTCATCAACAATGGTCCGCCCTGGCCTCACATCAGGAGGCATGGAGATGCACTATCCACAATGCTGCAGCCTTATTTGAGAACTCACGCCGAACAAGTCTTGAAGAGAAACGACAACGCAGAAAGAATCACAACCTGGAAACACCACCCAAGGAAACCTTCTGTTGTGCTTTCTGAAACCGGACTTGTTTATCTCGGATTGGCCTTTTTAGTCATCAGTGCGCTTGCAGAAAGCACTGGATGAGTCCTTCCTGAATCTTCGTTTGCGAAGAAAAGCCAGAGAGAGAGATGATTTTAACTAATAACAAGGTGGAATTATGTTAAACCAGCTGTTTTCTCACTACAAAGGGAGGACTCCAGAGACTATTCCGGAACAATTAGCTAAGGGATTGAAAAAAAAGCATGCATACTCTGAACCTAAAGTCAGAGCCTGAAATACAGTTTGGTCAACTTTAAATTAATTGTTATGAATGCCTTAACATCTAAAACAAGACTTTCTCTTTTGATCAGTTCAGCCTATAAGCTCTTCTCTTCCCAAATTCATATATATGGATACCTCATTGCTAATTTGCTTCAATGTCCTTGTGGTTTAAAAAAATGCCATTCAATGGTGAGTGGACTCAACCATAGAACATTTGAGTGATGCTAGCTGTACATTTCACATTCGTTTATGACAAAAACTGAATCTTCTGAATCTTTGTTTGTGAAGAGAAGCCAGAGAGAGAGAGAGAGAGGACAAAAATTCACATTCCTGTATGACAAACATGTAATTTAAAATGTTGAGACTGGAAAGGAAGAAACTGCAAAAAGGGAACATCTAAAAACCATATATAAACAATATACTGTATTAATTTTGTACAATTGTATTATATACACTAAAACATTTGGAATGTAGAAAAAATTATCCAAAGTGTAGAAGGACTGCTATATATACCCTTCTTCTCTTCCATGCCACCTATATATTTGCTAAAATGTCCCGAGCAAGACAACAGAGACTCACTCAAGAAACCTCACTCTCAAACCAAAGTAACTGGATTTAGAATTCAATCTCATCATAATACAATTGTCCCTTCACATTTGCTGTGGTTTGGGTCCAGGACCCCTCATGAATACCCAAATCCGTGAATACTCAAGTCCCATTATATGCAATGGTATAGCAAAATAGTGTCCCTTATATAAGATGGCAAAATCAAGGTTTGCTTTTTGGATTATTATTTTTTAAGAATACTTTAAGTTGTGAATATTTAAATCGTGAATGTCAAATCTGTGAATATGGAGGAACAACTGTATTTTCTTAATTCATTATTTAGCCCAGGAGATTGCTAGAAGTTTAAGATATAATAACCATCAGCAACAGAATGCTATGAAGAAGCTAAAAGAACATTGTTTTGTGCAGAGCAGCTTCACTGTATCATGATGCAGCCAGTTGCTTTGTTACAGAGATGCAAATGGTGAAAATGCATGGGATCTTGGGATCAGGAAGCTTTATGAACTAACAGCACAATCCACTCAGAATGAAGCACTCCTAAGCTCCGCCAACTTCAACATGACCAAAGATGTGGAGTGGAAAATTTTCAGATTTATATTTTTCTGTGGAAAAAATTTCACACTATATATATATCTTTGTTTACCCATAGGTGTCTGGGCCATTGTACTACATCAGTTATGTCAAATGGGCTAAATCTATTATATGAAATTCCAGTTATACAGTAGGACCCCCGTATCCATAGGGGATTGGTTCCGGGGGGGGGGGCACAGATACTGAAAACCATGGATAACAGTGAACACCATTGAAAATAATGGGACTTCTGGTTTAAAATACCACAGAGTTGCCTTGAAGGACCTAGAAAACATCTAGAGAGGATGCCTCTCCACACATTTTCTAGGAAGACTTTGTGGTAGGTATGCTGTTTTGTGTCTTGGGGATAACTGAATCAGTGGATAATGAATCAGCGGATACAGTGGTCCTACTGTACTTATAAGGAGGCAAGCATTGACAAACTCTAGTGCTCAGAGGAATAACAATTAACACAATTGTTTTTTAATTGTTTCTACAGGTTTCTCCTCATATCAGTGGAACCAATATCCACAGCTGAAAAAATAGGGACACATACCAGAGTCACGTTGAGAAGTGCTTAGAGTGGTGTCCTCTCTATGAATCGCTAGGTCCTCCAATGCAACTCTACAGTATGTTTGCACCAGAAGTCCTTTATTTTTAATAGGATTGCTATTACCCACAGTTTCACTTATAAATGGTAAGTTCAGGAATGTATCCCCTGCAGATATGTGGAGATCTGTATTTCACAAAATCTTCTGCCCATCAGTCACAAGTCCAGTGGGCCTCCACATTGGTGGGGGTTAGGGGCACAGAACTCCCCGTGAAAGTGAAAAAATGTGAATATTGTAAGCCCCTCCCCCAGCATGCATGCTATAGACTCCTGCCAATAGCGCCAACCCATTACACCCTTTCCACCATGAAACCTCAACCAGATTTTAAGCCCCTTCCCAGCCCATCAACCTCCCTGCCCCATTCTTCTTCCTCTTAACCCTCCTCTCAACCCACCTGTCCTTTCAACAGTGCCAACCCATCACTCCCTTTCCAACATTACCACCATGATGTCTCAGCCAAATATTAAACCCCCTCGTCGCCACACTCATCTTTCTCTCACTCCCTGGGAAAGGGAGAGACTGGCTGGTGCTGTTGAAAAGGGAGGAGATTGAGAGGAGGAGTGGGAGAAATATTAGGGCGGTGGGGGTCAAGCTAGTTAAACAGCAGCTACATAATTGCGAATCCTGGTATCTGCTGATTCGCCATCTGCTGATTCAATTATCCGTGGTTGGCAATAGTGGTGTGTGTGTGTGTGAACAGGGGGAGGGAGGGGAGGAGGAGAGGTCTTGCATGGCGACGGGGGGGGGGTGAAGGGAGGGGAGAATGAGATCACACCTTCCTTCTCCCTCAGGATCGCCCCTGTGGCAGGAATGGCAATGGGGGCATTTGCTATTATCCACGGATTTCATTAGCCGCGGGGCGGGGCGGGGGGGAACCAATCCCCTGTGGCTACAGGATCCTACTGTAATGAAATCTATGAAAGAGAAACTCACAAATGTGGAGGACCATCCGTACAGTTAGTCAAGACAAAATGTAGTAAGTTGCATGTGCTCAGACTCCCATATATCCCCCTCCCTGCTTTCTTTTTGCAGGCAGGCAAAAATGTTTTTTTTTTTTTAAGCAGGCTTTTAATCTGTAAGGAAGGGAACTTTTGATTGGAGTGTTATTTATCTTTTAAAACTTTTGGTTTATAAATGATTTTATAGTGCTTCACGTGGTGAATTTAATTGCTTTTAAATTCCATTGTGAGCTACTTGGGAGCTACCTTGGGTCCCACTCTGGGAAAAAGTTGGCACACTAAATAAATACATATTTAGTGAAATAAAATGTTCAACTAGTTGTACTGAATCAGTCTTATCTTTCTCAACTTGAAATGGAACTGGTAAATATTGCAAGAGTGAGCACATGAAGTTGGAAGTATTACAGGAAAAAGTATACCAAAAAAAAATTAAAAATAATAAAGTTCATATAAAGCTTTGAATGTGTTTTTGGCTATAATGTTTAAACCAAACACATTGAATCATATAACTTTATTTAGAGGACTTGAACATTTTTCCAATTCTACTTTTTCAACTTTTCCAAGAAAACCCCCATCACTGAATAGGACCGAAATAAGCAGGGTTTTTTTTTTACTCTTTCACCGAGATCAATGTGGCATCTTTTTCTGACAAGTCTCTTGCAGGAAGTGTATTCATGTAATGAATTCAAGGGCACATCACACACAGTATACAATAGGCTCACTTGTCTTGCCAACTGACAGTGTTTGCTCAGCAGGGTGAACACAACTGGTTGTCTGATCTTTAAAATGCTTAGGCTGGCATATAACATAAGCATTTTGCGCCTGCACACTAGCACAGCTATTCTCTTGTATTCTGTTCTTACTCCATGGGAATAAAAAGTCGTATGACTGGAAGGCAGAGAGAGGAGATGATATTATGCAGCAGGGCCTGCATCACATTTTGACACAAAATAAATGGTATTTCAAGCCACCTTTAAGATTTCATTCAGGTCACACATAAAACACTGTTATATCTAAATCCAGGTCCCACTTACTTCTTAAGAAAATAGTTAACTATTGTTAAAAGGTGTACCAATTTACCCAGAAAATAAGTTAGGCAAACATGGTGCAGGTAAGGCAACCAGAAAAATATTTTTATAAGAATTCTTTAAAAAAAACCCTGCTGGGCTGGACTTACAATGCAGCTACAAGACACTTCTGACTGACACAGGCCATGCTCAAATGTTATAAACAACCAGAAATCTAAAGAATTCTCAATTGTTGGGGATAAGTCATCCTGCATGCCGGTTGATTGTTCTTAGGTAAACAACTACAAACATTCTGTCTATGGCTTGCTTACCATGATACTCAAACCTGGCAGGATCCAGGACTCTGGCTTGTCTCTTAACTGACAGCAAGAACAACTACTCCAGGACAAACTCTAAAATAATGGCAACAAATAACTGTAGAAATAAACAACTACAAACAAAAGACAGGGCACACAACCTTACAAAGATGGGTTCTCCTTTCTGTGTGTTATTTACAGTTGAATTTCTGGCTGCTCTCTCTGGAAACAAGAGATTTCTATCTTTATCTCAGCCAAAGAAGCTAAATGAACACAACTTTAATTGAAATAACTTGGACTTTACTTGTACAAGGTGTTTTCATACACCTATGTCTGATTCATACTCCATGCTGGCTCAATTCAGAAACCATTGTTTAGGGATAATATACATATGCCACAGGGTTCTCAGATGTATAAATGCTTGATGCTTTATTCCATGCTTTGTCAAGCCTATCTGAAAGACCATATCTACCTGTATGAACCTTAAGATCCCAAGCGGAAGGTTTCTCACACCCTCCACAGTCACAGGCCTGTTTGGTGAGGACATGGGAAAGGGCATCCCCAGTGGCTACTCCCAGGCTGTGAAATTCCCTTCCCCAGAAGGCTAGCCTAGCCTTCTCTCTGCTCTCCCTTTGCCAGCAGGTAAAGACCTCTTATTTAAACAGGCATTTGATAATTAATTGGTTATGCAGAAAGGTCTTTTATGGAGAGGGGTTGATACATTTGTATCTTTATTGTTCTTTTTAAGTGATGTCATGACTTTTTAAAAAAAATTGTATTCCAATATGATTATTTTAATTGATTTGATTGTTTATTCCTGCATGGCAGGGGGTTGGACTGGATGGCCCTTGTGGTCTCTTCCAACTCTATGATTCTATGAAAATTATATTTTAACTTTTTAAATTCTATCTTGTTTTAGCCTTGTTGTAAGTTGGGTTGGGTCCAATGTCAGGAGGAAGGTGGGACATAAATTAAATATACATACATAAATTGCTTGGAAGCAATTCCAGTTAGAATTAGCCATTGCTTTCTGTGACAACTAAAACAGAAACCATAGAAGAAAGGTAAATCCATCAGAGGAGAGAGAGATAGGAGAATGGGTTATATTCTGGTTGACAAATAATTAACAGTTTATAGGCTGGCTAATGGGACAGCTGAATTGGACCATTACTGTATTTTGCAAAACACAGAGTGCAAGCAAAGTGGAGCTTTACAGAACTAGTAGCCCCATTCAGGTTCTCAGTTTAATGCAGATGTGTCTCATTCAGGCAATTTTACATTTATTTGTTCCCAGAAAATAACGCCCAGCACTTATAAAAATTAAAGCTACTAGACATCTGAACCCATAACCAAGAGAGGATCTTGGCATACCACCACAGTCATTTTAAATTCTGAGCAAGGAATTTGGTTAATACAGAGAAGTAAAATACTTCTTCCCAGCAATTCATCATGATGCTGAGTGCTATCAATCAAGCACCAGACAGATATTAATTCTATTGAGTGGCAATAAACATCTTCAAGCACTGTTAGTTTGCGTCTGGAGTCCACAGGTCATTTAGATTTAGGGAGAACTTCAGAACCATTAGAGGTGATAAGACACTGAAACCCATGGAGACCCATACACACAGGGCTAGAATCCCTTCAATTTCATAGTTTGTTTTTGTGCAGTTTTCTGCATGATCAACCTTACAAATAAGTACTTAAAAACAAGCCTCACAAAATGCCGGAAACTGTGCAGAACAATACTGGCTGACTCAAGCTGAAATGCTTTATCACTTTTCTGAAAAGCAGATGTCTGTGAACATCTCAGCCCTTTTACTAAACGCAGCATGAAGTCAGCAATATACTAAAACATGTTGTTCAGTTTTGTTGCTGAGCTTCTAAAGCCACATATGCAATAAATAAAGTTATTTAAGATCTGCTACTGTACCACAAGGGCTGTGTGATTCATGTATCAAAAAAGAAAAGCAATGAGCACTTACTATCAGTGTTGCCAGTGTGAACTGATAAACTTGGAAGATTTCTCAAGCCATCAGTTTTTCCTGACGCAATCAGCCATTCTTACTTGTCCATCAGGGAAAGTCCTGCCAGTGTTTGTACACATTTCAAACCCTTAAAAACCTTTGACTTACCAGCAGCTCATAAACATCACACAAGCTTCAGATCAGCTGGAGCAAAATCCACACATGATTTTTTCCCTCTTGGAAAGATTATGGGAAGAGTTTACTGGACTCTCACAAACCCTGCTCCAGAATCATATTAAAAAGGTACAACCCAACCAGGGACCTGGACATATCAATCACCTATTAAAGAACAAAGTACCCCATCCAATTCTTCTAAATCTGATTTTTCCTTTTTACACAGAGACATTTTAAAATTAGCTTTCATGGAATGCTGTCCAGCCCTACTCTTCAGTGGCTCAACTTTCATTAACAACACAGCTTTCATCCTGAAGTTTTGTATATGCTTCCATTAAATTAAACATGAGAAGGATTGGCAAATTTGAGGTGTAATTATGCAGACTACTATCCAGTCTGACTATTAATCTGTAATAAAACGGAATATCATTTTACCATTTCACTACCAATGGGTGCTTTTAGATCTGTAGGGGAAGGCATTCTCTCAGTCCCACCACCCTTGCAGGTGCGGTTGGAGAGAACTCAGGAAAGAGACTTGCCTGTGGCTCCTCCCAGGCTGTGGAACTCCCTCCCATAGGAGGTCCAGCTGCCCCTTTCCCTACTTGCATTCCACTGGCATTTTTATTTAAGGAAGCATTTGGTGATAGCAGATAGGTTTTTAATGGAGACAGAGTGTAGAGAGTTATTTTAGTTTTATGTATCTTTTAATGCTGTTTAACTTGTGTTTTTAAATCAAATTTAGTTTAACTGTAGTTTAACTTTCATACTGAGTTTTTAATTTTATTGTTTTTTAAGGTGTGTATCGTAGTGGGAGAAAGGTGAGATGTACGTTAAACAAATAAATAAAATACTATCCCTTAGGGATAAACAATTTTAACATACATAGAATGGCAGAATCACTTGACTAGGTTTTTACGTTCCCCCTTCCTTCTCTCTTATTATACTACCCTTTCTTTAAAGTTATATTTCAAAGAAAAATCTGCCCAAGGATATACTCTCTTAGCTACCTGGATGGACTAAGTAGAAAAATGTGTTACAGAATCCTAGGATATTGAGAATGTTGCTTTTGGGTGGCCTAACACTCCTAGCCAGCATGGCATATTGGTTTGAGTGTTGGCCTATGACTCTGAAGACAAGGGTTCAAATCCCCACTCAACCATGAAAACCCACTAGGTGACCTTGGGCAAATCACACACCCTTCGCCTCAGAAAACTGTGATAAGTTCATGTTACGGTCACCATAAGTCAAACACGTAACAAAAACAAGCAAGGAAATGGGAATAGACAACGTATAGACTATGTTATGATTTCAGGAGTTAAAATTCTGAAGAATCTCCTCTATATATATGAAGACAAATCTATGACACATTTAGTATGTTTTTAAAATCTTCAATATTGCAATTTCTTGTTTTTACTAAGCTAAACTTGAGTGAGAAAATATTAAAAACCAAACCCAATGAAAGTAGTAATGACAATTAAGGAACAAATGTCTGAATGGCCCAAAAACATTTTAAAAATCAGTACCACTATTCTCTGAGTTCACTATGTGACTGCTATTTAACATCCTGGCCCCTAAGAACTAAAATTGGCAGAGAAAACATATTTCTTATTGCATGACTTTGCACTACAAATATGAAAGCTTTTGAATTATATAGAATTCCTATATTTTGAGTTACAGGTGCCCCCTCCATACCCATGGAGCCAATATCCAGTGTCACTTATCAGTGGGACACAAAATATACCATAGAGTCATCCTGGAAAATGCCTAGAGAAGCATCCTCTCTAGGCATTGTCTAGGTCCTCCAATGCAACTCTGTGCTATGTTTGTATAAGAAGTCCTTTATTTTAATAGGGCTTGCTATTATCCGCGGTTTCACTTAAACCCAGTAAGTGCAGGAATCCCCCGTGGATTGGGGGGGGGGGCGACCTGTATACAGGAGTCGAGGACTTACAGTGTTTATGCCAAATCAACCAAACCACAGATTACACTAGGTCTAGGTGACATTTCATTTATTCTTGAAAAAGTGATCAACAGTGGAGTTAGATGCAGAGTCTGTCTTACTCTGCAACTTCTTTCATGTTTCCCACCATTCCCCAACCTATAACCATCAATCCTCCCCTCTACCCACCACCACTCCATACTTTTGACAGTGCCTCTTTCCCTACCTCCACCCCCAACTTACCAAAAAGCAAAGCTGAGGCCAGTTGTGGATAAAATACCTATATGTGTAAATGGAGTAGGGTTCAGACAGATCTTTGGTGATCAGTCTCATGATATCTGGCATCTGCAGCTCGGATTCATAGCGAACATATCCTATCGTGGGGTCCTCTTTCTCCTCCTCCGCTTGCCGTGGGGGCCAGGAAGAGTCTGTAGGGGGACCTGTGGGGCATTTTTGCAAACTGCAGGTGGAGGCCAAAGACCTGGAAAGGAGGAGCAGGGACTCCTCCTCCTCCCTTTCCAACGCCCGCTCCTCTCTTTCTTCCTCCTCCTCCTCCTCTTCCTCCCCGATTCCCCCAGCCAACCCATTCCTGTCCCCAGCAGAGGGGGCAGTAGACACCATCTGGTGCTGCTGCTGGTGGTGGTGGGGCAGCTGTTGCTGGGGCTGCGCAGTCCTTGCCTGGGAGAGGGAGACCCGGTGGTGGTGGTGGTGGTGATGGTTGCTGAGGGAGGAGGTGGGGTTGGGGGGAGGCGGCTCCCGGCCCCCTTCCTGATGAGGATGCTGGGGCTCCTGCCCGTGTCCCATTATCTTGCTGGGGACGATGGTCTTGGCGGTGCTGGGCGGGCGCTGGTTCTCGTTAATGCTGCTGCTGCTCAAGACCTTGCCCTTGAGGGAGCCCCGCAAGTGCGAGCCCGCGATGAGCCCGTTGAGCTGGTGGTTGCGGCGGTGGGACGGGCAGGGGGGGCGCCGGCGGGAGGCGGAGGAGGGGGGCGGCCCCTCCAGCCCACCTTCATCCCCGGCCTTGGCTGCCTCTTCCTCGTAGGGCCTTCCTCTTCTTCCTCCTCCTCCTTCCTCTTCTTCCTCCTCCTCTTCCTCGGCGGCGGCTCCCGGGAAGGGTGAAAGGAGCGAGGAGGCGGCGGCGACGGCTCCCGGCGAGGTGAGGAGGCTGCTAGGCCCGGGCGGTACCTCGGCCATGTCCTGAGAGGAGACGGAGGGAAGAAGGCGTGAGAAAGAGGGAGAAAGAGACCTCCCCCGGGGACCCCCTTTTCTCCCCCCTTTCATTTCCCCCTCAAAGACACCCCAACACAACCCCCCACCCCCCAGTTCTTCTTCTCCCCCCACCTCCTCCTCGTCCTCACCCCAAAATCCCCTCAGCAGCCGCGGCGGCGCCTCCCGCTCTCCTTCTCCGCTCCTCCTCATCCAGCAGCCGTAAAGCGCGGCCAAGGCTTCCTGTCAGGACCAGGCCGCGGCTACTGCTACTTCTACAGCTAGGGTTAAGCGCGACGCTTCACGGCGTTCGCCTCGCTTTACGGCCAAGCTCGGAGGAACGAGTGAAGGGAGGAGGAGGAGGCGTGGCTTCGCCTGGAAGAGGCTCGTTCGTTTAGCTCCCTCCTCCCTCCTCGAGGCGGAGGCGGCGCGCGACGTTCTCATGGCACCGCCCACTCTCGCGCGCTTTACGGCTAGCCCTGGCGCAGAGGGGGGAGGGGAGGGTTTCTTTGGCTTTTGTTGCTATGGCTCCTGGGTTTTTTTTTCCGGGGAGGAGGAGGAGGGGGGTAAATCTCGATGGTCGTAAAACAGAGCTCTGTGGGGGGGGGGAGGGGTCAGAGAGAAGGAGAGACAGAGCGACACTTTTGACTCTACAGTGGGGGGGGAAGGTCCTTGTGCGCAGGCACAGATAGCCACTTGGCTGAGAAATAGGCGGGAAGGATTCCTGAGGGGAATTCGATCGTTGGGAAAAAAAAGGGGGGGGAGGGGAGGGGGAGAAGGGTTGCCCTATAAACACGTGTTTCATGAGCCAAAGAGACACGTGTATAGCACACACACGTACATACACGTGTTTGACAAAATGGAGGCTTTGGACTTAATGTCTTTATTTCTCATGCCTTCCTCACGAATTAAATCAAGAATAGGGTTGCCAAGCCCTCCTTATTAATAAAGAATGCCACTTATGAGGGGAAGGGGGGAAAAGGATGGCCCTAAACACGTTTCTCATGAGGCAAAGAGAAGGCCAGTAGAGCAGACAGGTATATAGCACACAGAAGTATATCCATGTGTTTGACAATTTTTTTTTCTGCCAAGGCCTTTGACTTAGGCCTGTTCCACACTACAAAAACAATCCAGTTTGAAACTGGATTATTTGCCATGGCTCCTTGCTACTGAATCCTGGGATTTGTAGTTTTACAAGGCCTTTAGCCTTCTATGCCAAAGAATGCTGGTGCCTCACCAAACTCCAAATCCCAGGATTCCATACGAAGGAGGCTTCGTTTGAGGGCTGGAAAGCTTGTCCCTTGTTTATCTAAGATGGAGGACCATCGCCTCCCAAAATTAGTACTCTACGGTGAACTCACCACGGGTCAGTGTAAGAGGGGCGCTCCAAAAAAGCGATACAAGGACTCCCTGAAACAACACCTCAGGCTCAGCCAAATTGATCACCAACATTGGTCCGCCCTGGCCTCACATCGGGAGGCATGGAGATGCACTATCCACAATGCTGCAGCCTTATTTGAGAACTCATGCCGAACAAGTCGTGAAGAGAAATGACAACGCAGAAAGAATCATAACCCAGAAACATCAGCCAAGGAGACCTTCCGCTGTGGTTTCTACAACCGGACTTGTCTATTTCAGATTGGCCTTTTCAGTCATCAGTGTGCTTTCAGAAAGTGCCGGATGAGTCCTTCCTCAATCTTCGTTTGTGAAGAAAAGCCAGAGAAATAGAATCATAGAGCTGGAAGAGACCTCAAAGCCATCCAGTCCAGCCCCCTGCCCAGCAGAAATACACAGTCAAATCACAGATGGCCATCCAGCCTCTGTTTAAAAAACTCCAAAGAAGATAATAAATGTTCTATAAATAAGACTTTACAGAAGGTGTCCCTTATTGCAAGGGATGCCCCCTATTTGAGGGTTGGAAAGCTTCTATAGAGACTGAACAAGACGTCCCATGCAAATATTGGATTTCTGTTTGTTTGTGGGCCCTTCATAAAAAGAAAAATGTGTGCCTCTTGTAACTTATGAATATGGACAATGTGTTAATTTTACAGAGAAACGAATGGCTAAATTGGCTGAAACCAATACTTTCATTTAGTATTTAGGTAGTACAGAAACCTGCTAATAACTACTTCCTTGTTATGTACCCTGACACCCCATGCCCGTTTGTCCTTAATAATAATTGGTAATATTTAATAATTTGGCTGTGGCCATCCAAGAGTGTAGCAAGTAAACTGGGAACTCCCCAAAACCAGGAATCCCGAAGGATTAGTGTGGAGACTAAGGTTTTTATCAGATGCAGCAAATATTGCATCACAACAACGCCTAATGAATGTGAAAGGGCGCGAATATCAGATGATGTGCTTTCACAATGGTGTGTTGCAAATAAGGTGTCTTTTTTAATTGTCAGGCTAAGCCATCAATACATCAGCTGTGCCTTTTTTTTTTTGGCTGTGATTGCAAGTGTGTGAAACCTGCGGCTCATTCTGCTGGTGCGATTCCAGCATCAATAGGAGGACCCCGCCAGAACACTTCTGGGTGGGAATGGGAAAACTAGGCATGGGACACTCTTTTTATAAACCTCCCTGTGTTGCAGGCAAGTTCTTAAGTGTGTTTCATTGCTTGTGTGTACATTTTGTTTTTTAACTTAGCTGTTTTTAGACTTTTAAGCACGCTTGCATCTTCTCGCGAGAACTGCCACGATCATGCTTGGCAGTGAACATGGAAGTACAAGGCTGCTTTTTCATGCGATCATGGCAATGTTTGATATTTTGGGTTCTTTTGCTGGCAAAAAACATTGTAAAATATGGTGCCAAAAGGATGTTTCGAGAGGCTTGTCTGATAAAGTCCTAAGTCACATATGCACTAAAGGAAGGGCCATTATAAATTCTAATGAAGGTACCTGCAGGGCAACTCCTTGCCTGAACACCTGGCTAATCCAATCAGCCCTAGCTGAGATACTCAGTGTTTTGTAAAGAACTGTGTTACCTTTACCTCCTAGCAAACAAAGAAGGTTGCTTCTTCCATTCAGTTAGAAAGTATCAACACATTAAGGGTTGTTAGCATATCAAGGGCATCTATTGTATTGACTTGAGAACCCCTGAGAAGCATTGTTTTTCAATCTAAATCCCAACCCCTGAAGGGAATTAATGGGGATAAAAACCCCTTCAAAACACCACTCAAGTGTGCACGGTTCATTTTACTCTTAACCTCACATCAGACCGTGTCACCATTCCAGCATTGGAACCCCCTCTCTGCTAGTTTTCTGTACGATCTCAACTCCTCTGATCAGTACAGTATCATCCTCAAACAATCCCTTACTCTATTCCTCTATCCCAATCCTTCCTACTTTATTCACTAGCCTTGTGTGATCTCAACTCCTCTGATCGGCACAGTATCACCCTCAAAAATCCCTTACTCTGTTCCTCTATCCCAATCCTTCCTACTTTATTCACTAGCCTTGTGTGATCTCAATTCCTCTGATTGGCACAGCATCACCCTCAAAAATCCCTTACTCTATTCCTCTATCCCAATCCTTCCTATTTTATTCGCTAGCTTTCTGTAATTGCTTGAAGCCTGAGTGTATGCGTGAATGTTGTTGTTACTGCTATCTCAGTAGAGGTCAAATAATTGTACTATCTAGCTTAATGTCTCCCCTTTATTGCCAGTATACATAGGTCAAAAGCTCCTGCTCTCTGATGATCCCTCTCATGTAGCCAAGCTGAGTATATTAATTCTCCAAATTATATTGGTATTCAGAGGATCCCTAAAACCCCTGAGCATTTAGGGTAACATCCTGATTGTCAACCATGCATATCATCAGTTTAGATTGTCTCTTATTGTTATTTTAAAAACTATTACAGTAGAACCCCTGTATCTGCTGGGGATTGATTCTGGGAGGTGTGGATACAAAAAACCATGGATAATAGCAAACAGCATTGAAAATAATGGGACCTCCAGTTTAAAATACCATAGAGTTGACTTGGAGGACCTAGAAGATGTTTAGAGAGGATGCATTTTCTAGGAAGACTCTATGGTAGGTGTGTTGTTTTGTGTCCCATGGATAACTGAACCAGTGAATACGAATCAGTGGATATGGGGGTCCTGCTGTCTCTCTCTCTCTGGCTTTTCTTTGCAAACGAAGATTCAGGAAGGACTCATCCCACGCTTTCTGCAAGCACGCTGATGACTAAAAAAGGCTCATCCAAGATAAACAAGTCTGGTTGCAGAAAACACAGCAGAAGGTCTCCCTGGGTGATGTTTCCGGGTTGTGATTCTTTCTGTGTTGTCGTTTCTCTTCGAGACTTGTTCAGCGTGAGTTCTCAAATAAGGCTGCAGCATTGTGGATAGTGCGTTCCATGCCTCCTGATGTGAGGCCAGGGCAGACCATTGTTGGTGATCAATTTGGCCAAGCCTGAGATGTTGCTTCAGGGAGTCCTTGTGTAGCTTTTTTTGGAGCGCCCCTCTTACGCTTACCTGTGGCAAGTTCACCATAGAATACTATTTTTGGGAGGCGATGGTCCTCCATCCTAGAAACGTGCCCTACCCAGTGCAGCTGTGTTCTCAATATCATGGCCTCAATGCTGGTGATCCCTGCTTGCTCAAGGACAGCAACATTCATCACATAGTCCAGTGTATAGTTAGGTGTGCGTATACAGTGCTGATGAAAGCATTTGAGGAGTCGTAAGTGGTGGCAATAGGCTATGGTAGGTGTGCTGTTTTGTGTCCCATGGATAACTGAACCAGTGATTATGAATCAGTGGATACGGGGGTCCTACTGTATTATCATAATAAACCTAGCAGCACTAACCTAGGAAGGAAATCAGCATTGCAAAATCTTAACCATTTAAAATATCCTAATAGGAATGTCAGATTCTTATTTTGCCCCTGTTAACGTTTGCCATGTTGAGAGAGGGAACGTTTCCCAGAGGGAAAAGTGTGTTCTTCTTTACTTTAATAAATTTTATTTGGCATAAATTGCAGTGGGGGTAGGAGGCAAAGTAAACTTCAGTCTGTACAAGCTTGTGGCAAATTAAACTTGCATCTTTGTGATACCCACAAAACTCTAGTTTGTGCTGCGATTTTATGATGACACAAGCTACCACAATTGTCTTTTCATATTTGCTGGGGTTTGGTTCCAGGACCCCCCGTGGATACCAAAATCCGTGAATACTCAAGTCTCATGCAATGGCATAGCAAAATGGTGTCCCTTATATAAGATGGCAAAATCATGGTTTGCTTTTTGGATTATTATCTTTTAAGAGTATTTTCAAGCCGTGAATACTTAAATCCGTAGATACCAAATCCGTGGATACAGAGAGACAGCTGTAATTATTTTTTCCACCACAAGCTGCTTAGCTATTTTTTTAAACAGAAAAGGGGGATATAAATATTGAATGGAGCCAAATGTCTCAGAATACAAAAAAAAGTGTGTGAGGGCGGGGAGGGAGGCTAGTAAAAGTGTTTGTTTAAATAAAACAGGACCTGGGGTTGTGAAGGAATAAAGGCTGTTCCGCCTGGCTCTCTTCTCCTTTTGGACTGTGCCTTTATTATTCTGCAACCAGGAAAATGAAGAGGAAATTGTTCTTAAAATATAAGGATGGCTATCTCCTGGGGTGCATCTGCACTGTTGAAATAATGCAATTTGACACCACTTTAACTGCCATAGCTCCATCCTATAGTATCCTCGGATTTGTAGTTTTGTGAGGCACCAGCACTCTGGCAGAGAAGGCTAAAGACCTTGTAAAACTACAAATCCCAGGATTCCGTAAGTGGTGTCAAACTGCTTTATTGCTACAGTGTAGCTGCACCCCTAGGAAATTGTTGTGTTCCCTTGTTGCCTTCTCATTCAATGTTCACTTGTATCCTACTGGGTTCCCACATTTATTTATTTATTTATTAAAATACAGTCAGACCCCCATGTTTGAAGAACCAATATCTGCTGTTTCAGTTATTGGCGGTCACAAAACAGGAAAACATCCCATAGTGTCTTCCAATGCCTAGAAAAGCACCCTCTTTAGACATCTAGGTCCTCCAACACAACTCTATGGTATTTTAAACTAGAAGTCCCATTATTTCAATAGGGTTTGCTGTTATCCACGGTTTCTGGTATCCATGATAAATCTAGGAACCAAACCCCTGTGGATACAGGGATCCGACTATATACCCTACCCAGGGACCTCAGGATAGCATACAATAAAACCAATCTGACAAATGTAAAACAGCATAAATAAGAAAATAATACAGAACAACCCCCTGTATCCACAGGAAAATATGTTCCAAGACCCCCTGTGGATACCTGAACCCTTGGTTAATAGGGAACCCTGTTATTTTTTCAATGACAGGAACGCAGGAAGGTGACCATATAATCAGATTGGAGGACCTAGAAATGCCTAGAGAGAACATATTTTACAGACTTGGATAAGTGAAATCATGGCTACTGAATCCATGGATACAGAGCGGGGGGTTTGACCTGTAATAGCTGCTAGAGATCCTATCCCTGGAGAAAGCAGGGTATAAATTAAATAAATAAAATGGGCTGCCATTTGGTAATTAAGATGCTGCAAGTTAACTTACAACCACATTTATGATCACAATACCATTGCCATGATTGTAAATGCCTCCTTAAAAGCCAGTTGGCTGCCCTGAGAGGTGGAGCTCTGTGATCCTGGCAAGTAGGTGTGCTGCAGGATTGTGATCAACCCGTCCTGCCAGTGGGGACAGTGTGAGGAACAGAAACAGGGATCCTGTAGCTCAGGTCATCCTGCACATCCCACTCATCAGCATCACAGAATTCAGTTGTTCAGGACGTCTGAGTAGCTTTTAAGGTGAGTTTTAAAGGTTGGATAAGGAAATGGAGCATAGCTATGATATAGCTCTACTTCTGATACATAATCTTGGCCATGATTTTAAAAGGCTAAAAGCATATTAAATCATTTAACAAGTTAAAAAGACAGATTTAAACCAATTCAAATAGCTTAAAACTATTTAAAAACGTGTATATGCTACGGGTTGTGCAAAACCATTAGGTTTTACGTTCTTATACAGCCCTTCAGAGCCTTCCATATGTGCTGCACTACAATGCCCATCACCTCACTCTGCATGTTGGGTTGATGGGTGTTGTAGTCCATCATATCTGAAGGGCATCAAGTTGAAGATGGGTGCTAAGCTACCTGTCAGTTGTTCAGTGGATAAGTGCATCCCTGGGGACCAGCCTTCTCCTAGGGCTAGCAGAATGGTCTGTACATCATTGAGACTGAACAAAGAGCTGCCCACTTGCTACTGAGTCATGTTGTGCAGTGTTCCATAAGAAGTCTCATCTGAAGAAACCTAAGTCCACACATGTCATATTCTCTCTGCTTGAAGTCATAAAGCTGCTCGTGATGTCAGAACTGGCAGCTCTTGGCAGAGGTCTGTGACACTGTGCACTAAGGTTTGCAAAGAATGTGTTGTGTTGTAAAGGAGGATGACTTTGAAAAGAGCTCAGAAACTTCACCTGGTACAGAATGAAGTGGCCAGATTGTCCATGTTTATTATAGTTACTTTCCTGAATATATTACCCCAAGGTTTAAAAGTTTGCTTGGTTTCTTAAAATTGAAAGTGTTTGTGTTGACCCCAAAACTTGAAACAGCTGAAACTCATGTATCTAAAGCAATGCCCCCACACACACAAAAAACCCCCTGGGTCACCAGATGTTGGACTCCAGTTACTGGAAGTGGAAGTGCTAGCCAGTATGGTAAATGATCAGAGATTATAGGAGTTGTAGTCCAGCAGCATCTGGAGACTCAAGTTTGAAAAGTACTGATCAAATAGAACCACCTCCCACATGAACCTCCTCACAAACTGCAACTTTCAAAGGTTGTTTACTAAGCATGCTGCCTTCTGAGGTTCTACTGAAGAGAAGTCCTTTTCTCCTGAGAGAAAATTCTGTTTCAGAATTGCCAGCTGAGGAAAGAAGCCAGGACAAAACATAGCTGGTGGAATCAGACACTATGACAAATCATGCCTTGGACAAGTCAGCATTTGCAAGACAGCAATAAGCTTGGATAAATCTGAATTCAAATTCTCAGAAATGGCCATGAAGTTCACCAAATGACATTAGACTAGTAAATTTTATCAGTTCAGCATATCTCAGTCCTATAAAATAAGGCTGCAGAGCCCAGTAAGGCTACCAAGCCTTTGCAACTGCTTTGGCGGAATCCCAAACAACAAAGTGAAGTTGTCTGATTTGGACCAGCTCCAGAGTTTATTGGATTGGCCCAGTTCAGTTTTGGAGTGGAATGACACAGTCTAAAGTGCTTTAGGCCAATCTGAAAATCAGATGTTAAACATGAGTAGGAAAAGGTTGGACTGTATTTACAACATGACCATACTTGAAAGATAACAAGGTGGTATGATGTAGGGGGTAAAGGAGGGCAGCTGATCTGTTCTCATTGACTGCTATAAAGTGCAAACTGGGACATGAATCTAACCAGCACTTTCCAATCACTATGTGTGTGAAGGAGGATAATGAGAGATCATTGAATTTATATAGCCAATCTCCAGTCTTTCTTTGTCCAGTGTTAGCAGCAGATCATGAAAGAGCTGTGGTGAGAGATAGGCACTTGTTGGTCATAACGAATCTTTCTTTAATTCCCTTTTGCCTTGTTGAATAACATCTTCTGTTTGCCTTTCTTGTTAATTTCTCTGTGTGTGCAGTAGGAAAACTTATTCACCCCATCCCAGCTGTTTAGTTGTTGTTGTTGCTTAGATGTTAGATGAAAGGCAGGCTGTCATTAGTCACTACAAAAGGCAAAGCTTTGTCTGAGACTGTTTCGGGGAGGGAGAGGATCCCAGGATTGCTATCTGCTTTTACTGTAGGTGGCGGATGAGCTAGGGCAAACAATATTACAGCACCAGCAGCCTGCTGCAGCACCTTGAGAGATATTTACAAAGTGTCCTTGTTTGGGGCAGAGGCAGAAGAAAAGTCAATCTAGTGGAGCAGCAACGGCAAGACCTGTAGGGCAGAAAGAAAGTGTGATGGGAGTAACAGCTGTCAGCCCCTGCCTCCGAGGTTTAGGCAGGCAATTCTGGCAGAAATCAGGTGAGTGGAGTATGGGGCCATGAGAAGTAAGGTTCAAATGCCGACCCAGATGACCAACCGCCTCAGTGGGAGCTGGGGCCCTATGAGGCTGGTCTCCCTATGTAGACTGCCAATAATAATGAAGCATTTATTTATTTATTTATTTATTTATTTATTTATATTTAATGCCCCAGCTTTCTCATAGTATGGGACCCAAGGCGGCATACACACCTTAAAAAATGATATAGTCAGAGAGTTCCCATATCAGCAGAACCAATATCCACGGTTTCAGTTATCTGAGGGATACAAAATAGGGACACGTACTATAGAGTCACACTGGAATATCCTGGAATCTAGGTCTTCCAAAGCAACTCTATGATATGTTTTTACTGGAAGCCCTTTATTTTAATAGGGTTCGCTCTTATCTACGGTTTATGGTATCTGCTGCAAGTCCTGGAACCAAACCCCCATGGATATTGGGGTGCAATTTGAAAACTCTCCATGCAAAAGTTAAAACGCAAATAAATGAACTTTGATTTAAAAACACAAGTTAAAAACATACGGTAAGTTAAACAGCATTAAAAGGTATTTAAAACAAACTAAAAGAGAAACTCTCTACCTCCCATCTCCATTTAAAAAACTATCTGCCATCACCAATTGCCTCCTTAAATAAAAACGCTTTCACCTGCTGGCAAAAAGAGAGCAGAGAGGGGCCCAACTGGACCTCCTGTTGAAGGGGGTTCCACAGCATGGGAGCAGCCACAGAGAAGGCTTTCTTCCGAGGCCTCACCAACTGCACTTGTGAAGGGGGTGGGACTGAAAGAAAGCCTTCCCCCATAGATCTTAAATCACACATTGGTTTATTTGCGAAGATACGGTTTATTTGAGGAGATATGGTTTTGTCATCTTCCTTATGTTGTGTCATTGAATGTCACAAGTTGGTTTACTGGTAGAATACAGCAAAATGCACCCTCTCCTCATGTACATTGTCATCATTACCATAATGGAAATTATATGTTTTAGCCACCCTGTAATAGCCTTTGGAGACTGATGCCTTCTTAGACAGCTAGTGCCAAGACAAAAAGCAATATGAAATGAATTGCCAGGATAGAGCAATTAACAGCAGCTTTTAAAATTTGTTTTTGTTTTTTTTCAAAAACAGGAAATTCTAAAGGTCCCTAAGAAAAGCACTCATAAATCAGTGGGGAAGGCCTGGTAATCTGGTTTTCAAATCTTAGTTTGGATTTGGTGTGCAGACTGAAACGTATCAGCTCCAGTTTGATGTGGTATAAGGAAGCCCTGGTGGCGCAGTGGTTAAATGCCAGTGCTACAAGCCACAAGGTTATGAGTTCAATCCCAGAGGGCTCCAAGGTTGACTCAGCTTTCCATCCTTCTGTAGGTCAGTAAAATAAGTACCCAGCTAGTTAGGGGCAGTTAGCTAAAAAACAATGTAAACCCCTTAGGGAGTGCTTCAGCACTGATAACTGGTATATAAATATCAATGCTATTGCTACAATGCTAAGTTGAACTCAGATCCAAATTGTGCAGAGCGTTTTATGTTACTATGTACTATAGACTGTTTTATGTATCAGTTTGATTTCTTTGGCAGAAGAGTGGGATGTAGTAAATATGTTTATGAGTTTCTTCTCCTGGGAGTGGGACATCTCTGCCAGCATGAAGAAGGGCCTGTCTTTCACTGCAGAAGAGATAAAACTTGTAATGGGAAAAGGTATTATATTTATAATGTGATTTTTGCTGTCAGTAGTTTTGTCAGTATAGCTAATGTTTGTGCTGCTCAAGCAATTCAAAGTTCTATACTTGGATTTTGGAGGGCTTAAATACCCTAAAGGCACCACATCCTGTCTGATCTTGGAAGCTAACCAGGGTCATGATGGGAAATCACCAATGGTTAGCACTTGGGATGGGAAACCACCAATGAATACCAGGTATTGCAGGCTATACTTCAGGGGAAGGAACTAGCAAAACCACATCTGAGTATTCCTTGCCTAAGAAAACCCTATGAAAAATGCATGGGGTTGTCATAAATCGACAGGTGACTTGAAGGCACATACACAGAGAAACTGGGATTTCAGAGTACTGGGGAGGTAGTGTGTTAACAAATAGGTATCACTAGAGGGCAATGTTGGATAGCAATCTCTTCCATCAAGTTCCTCTTGCAACAGCAGAAATCAAACACAATTATTTCTGCTGACATCACTCCAAGCACCTCTTCCTATTCTACTTTTGCATCTCTCCTGGTGTTGGTATGAATGAGACAAACATGTTTGCAAAATATGTCTCAAGCAGATACTCTCATTAGGGAGATAAGATCAACTGCAGCTCTTTGATGGACGGATGTTTCATGAGAAACGTGGGTCTGCTCTGTGTCATGTGTGAAACAGCCCATTTAAGAAAGAAATTAGTGCCCCCTTGAGTGCTAGGCCAAGAGGAGAAAAGGAGAGAATTAGAGATAACAGCATCAAGAGTTCAACAAATCTACAAAAGAGTAAAACCTTTATTGGCCAACCAAAATGCACCTAGAGGATTGGGGTATATTTTGCTACATGGCTACCCCTGAATAAGTGTCAAGAGTTGTGACCATTAATCATAGCAATGAAAATGGTGGATAATCTTCACCCTTTGTTTCACTGACTGCAAACCAATAGCTAAAGGGTTTATTGTGTTGTACTAGAATTATGAGAAGGCCAGAGGGAGTCTGCTCCCTTCCCTAACCTTTTGTGGTATAATCCTTAGCTGATGTTTTTAAACATATTAAATTGACCAGTAGAGCACTAACACCAATGGTCATGATATCCACATCATATCCAGTTTTTAGAATGAGCCAAATATAGTAAAATTAATGCTTAATATCTGCCTACCTTTACTAGTCAAGTTAGCATGGTTTGTTTCTTTCTAAGGGCATAATCAGATACAGCAAAATCTGCAGGATTATAACATCAGGGTAGGGTGAATGGGCCCCACTATTACACGATGTCGTTGTCTTCGCATTCTTACTCCATGCACCCTTTTCAAGAAAAATGTGGTCTTTCATTCTGCCGTCTGAAGTAGTACAGTCTGCTTTTCACCACTTCAGGACTCTGCCACTGCCTTCCATTATACATTTAGACATATCCTTCTTGTTAAGATAGGATCATAGGATCATAGAGTTGGAAGAGACCACAAGGGCCATACAGTTCAGATATTGGAAAAGGGTCTATAATGGGATGTTACTGATAAATACTGATAAAGTGCCGGACTTCAGCTGCCCTTCCTTTAGATCCTACCAGGGTACGAGGCCTACGTTGGGCTCCCAGGGATCTCAAAGGGCCACATTTCCCTGCCAGGCTCTCCCACTATTTTAAAACCCTTTTTGGTATGATTTTTTTTTTTTTTTGGAGGGGAGATGCTCCCACAGACCCCCACAAAAGTGTGAACTTTTGGGTTCACATCTTGTTAAGGCCTTTCCTAGGGCCCATCACAAATGTGGTGAAATTGCCCTCACACCCACTAGAGAGCATGGGGAAGCATTTTTTTACCTCCCTCCCAATCTGGTGCAGCATGGGGCCTCAAAACAAGCTTGCAGGACTTCTCTTCCCCACCCATTTCAGGAGATATGGTACCTCTGGTGAGCAGAGGCAGCACCCATCATGTGTTCTGTCCGCAGCCAAGATAACAGAGTATACAGCATACCCTCCAACATTTAACAGATGAAAACTAGGACATGTGTGGCCAAGCCACATGTGAGTGTGGTCAAGAGGGCAACAGTTGTCAGTGAGGAAGAGAACGCAAGGCTGCAGCAGTTTGCTTTTTCCAGCGCCTATTGGGAAGAGGAAGTTTCTGTCACTTCTTCTCCTCACCTTCCTGTTGGGTTAATGTGCACTTTGAACTCAGTTTGCAGCAGTTGAAATAAGGTGAGGACAAAGGGGGAAAGTGAAAGGAAGAGAGAAAAAATGGGACATTTTAAAAGCAGCTGAGAAAAATGGGATGGCGGAGGATTGTCTGGGACTGTCCCTGCCAAATTGGGGCAGTTGGAGTGGAAGATACAGCTACCTCTATAACTTAAGAATGCAACAGATATATTTTGTATAGGTACATTGTGCCATACAGTTGCATTGAGGATTGAGATTAGCTGCAATTCTCTGTCACCCATATTTGGTAGGAAACCTAGATTTCATGCATGTTAATGTGCAAATGGCTCTAAGAGAAGTATTAGAACATGGGTATTAGATCATGCAAGTTTTATCTTACTTGATAAAGAATTCTGTGTAACTTGGCAGCCTACATATATCAACAGAGAAGTAAACAGCAATACCCTTTAAAGCTTTGTTACCTTACCTCTCTGAGTTTCCTTTCCATCACTGAAAATCCCTGGAAATTACATTGCAAAAATGAATTGAGAACACAGAAGGGACCTGTTTGGCTTATACCTCTGTTTTGTTTCTATGGCAATGCAATGTAAGTAACCAAGTTTTCCTGTGACTTTTTTTTAAAAAAAGCTATTTATTTATTTTTGAATGAGATCCAGACTTATTCCAGCTGTGCATAAGTGATTACACTTTCTGTGAGCAAGGGAAACAGTTAGTCTGTATTCACATTCTGTGAGGAAACGGCAGGTTTATGTATCACGCTGGCCTGTGTTCTAATGCATTTTCATTTTGATATAATACACCTCCTGGCTGACTGGAGAACTCTAAGAGCAAAGCAAAAAACAAAAAATCCACCATCCTACTGGGACAAGTCACTGATGGTGGATGAATGGCATAAAATGGGCCTCTTGGATTATCATCTGTGGGTCTTAGTTGCAAGATGCAGCACAGCTGCAGGCCATCATGGCATGCCCTCCAACATTTCATAGAGGAAAACTGGGACACATGTGATCAAGCAACATCAGAGTATGGTCAAGATGACAATGGTTTTTAATGGGGAAGAACAGAAAAGTTAGGAGAAGTTACAGCTGTTTACTTTTGCCTGAGCCTACAGGGAAGGTGTCATGGCCCGTGAGCCTGATGAAGGTATAGAGTCGTCGTCAGAGGAGGACATGGCAGGGAATGGTCCTAGGGACCCTGGCACAGGTTTATCTACACCTGTGCCAGCAGGGAAGCCTGCCAGCCTAGAGGCTCGAGCAGAGGAAGAGCCTGGTCTGAGTGGATTGGCATCAGTCCCAGCAGAGAGTTCTGCCCATTCAGATAAGGACAAAGAAGAAGAGAGGAACTTACCTCCACCATCGTATACCTGGCAGTGAGCTCAAAAGGAAGCTCAAAGGAAGTTTCTGAGACTTTATGAGAAAAACCTGCTCGTTAAGAAACACCTGACAAAGCCTTAATTGCTTTATGTATGCTGGGAGAGGCGATGGAGGCTTTGTCAGAGATCAACTGATTTTCCTGGTGAAAGCTTCCTGCTGACTTTGGTGCCTGGATTCCAGTTATTTTGACTTCTGTTACCTTGACTCATGGTTAGACCTTGGACTGTCCCTGACTACTCTGCTGCCTGCTCCTGTTGACCCACGGACTGTTTTGGACCTACGCTGACTGACTGTCATAAGCCTTTGACCTTTTGGACTGTGTTACTGGACTAAATCTTTGACTGTGTTTGCATTCCTGTGAGCTAATTAACATTTGGCTACCTTCCTAGACTAGTGCTGTTTATACTTTGCTGGTTACTAGTTGCTTTCTGGACAGAAGGACAAGATTCTGATCCTTCCTCTCCCCCCACTGAGTTAATGGAGTGCAACCTCCTTTTGCACTTTGAACTCAGTTTGCAGCAATTGAAGCAAGTTGAGGAGAGTGAAACCAAGACATTTTAAAAGCAGCCTAAAATAGAGGAAGATAGAGGGTTAATTGGGACTGTCCCTGTCGAATTGGGACAGTTGGAGGGTATGTCATGGAACCTCCAGACATGCCATAACCTGGATTTCACTGAATTCGAATTACAGTATATCCAAATTGAGGATGGAATGCTGCTGCTTAAAAAAAAAAAAGAGAGAGAGATGCAAGTAGAAAACCTGCATGGCAGGGAGACAGGATCGTAGTTTAGCCTTATACTGCATACCTCAGTTTTATATATCTATCCTTGGAATTTGTCTCTATGAAGCAACTTTGAGTCATTAAGCCCCTCACAACTGAAGCTGTAGAACCAAGACACAGGTTTACCACTTTAGCAACAGCTGTGCTAGAAAAGAGGGCATCAGATAGGTGCTTATAGGTGTGTGTCTTGTTTTTCATTTAAAGAATTACCATGGAGTGGGAATAACAAAGTGGATCAGAACCTAAATGTTTCTGATTAAAATTGCAGCTCCACATCCAAGCTTCTGCTTGCCTTAAAGATGAAAAACTTACTGATTTCCTGTAAGGTTCCCCTTTGGGGCCAGCAGTGTTACCCGAAGAGGTGGGAGTTCGTGGGGAGCCCACCTGTGATTGATTATTAGCTGGGGGAATTATAGCTCAAATGGAAGGCTGTGAGAGGCCAGGTAACTTTGGGACTTTTGCGCCTATGTCTACCAGTACTAACTGCAGAGGACGCCCGTTAAAGTAAAATAAAATGGTCCTTATTGGAAGATAACACAAAAGGTACTCACACATGCAAAACACACTCACAAGAACCACACAAGGCTAACTAAGAGCTTAAGGCAGAAAGGTTGGATAGAGGAATAGATTATGGAGATAGGGGAATAATTACTAGTCCTGAGGAGCAGAGAAGAACTCAGATGGAAGTCTGAGGATGGCACTGAAGTCTGATCCAGGGGTATGCTGACAGTGTGGCAGGATGTTGTCCAAAGTGGCACACCTTGCTATTGTTTGGGGAGTAATATTTATACTGTATTTCATGTCCTGAGGGGTCAGTTGGGCTTAGAACAAAGCTTAGATGGGTTTCCCACATGTAAACAAAGGAAACCAAAACTCTGCTGATTGCTCTTTATGGCTGAGAGATAGAGATTGATGGGTTTATGACAACCTTCTCATTGTAGGGCAGGAGAGGGTGCAGAGGGATATCTCCTAGGGATAATGGTTGTTTTGGTCACTTGTTTGTGATGTGTGACTCATTGTTGAGGGTGGCCAAGAGGGGATTAGCATATTCCACTTTAATGACGTTGTTTACTAGGGGCTCTGCTTAATCCTATCTTGGGTGTGTCTACTGGTAATTTTCCACACCTTCCTCAGTTCCTGGTGACCTTCATCTGACCTCACTTTTGGTCTACCATAGTCTACTAGACCCCATGTAGCATCTTAATATTGGCAATTATGACACATTATAGGGAGGAGGTATAGGGTATGGTGGTAGCAGCAGCTCTGTGTGTGTGTGTGTGAGAGAGAGAGAGAGAGAGAGAGAGAGAGAGAGAGAGAGAGAGAGAGAGAGAGAATTTGGGTCAATGGCATAGAGATAAAAGGTTATATCCTTCCTTCAACACTGTAATGCCAATCCGATTATGCACACTTTCTCTGTTATTGCAGGGTAAAAAAAAATTGGTTGTTTTCACTTAGTCTGCTATAGCCTATACTGCACTGAAGTTTAAAAGAGAGTGTCAGGGCTCTTTCACACTACGCAGTTATATAGCAGTTTGATACCACTTTAACTGCCATGGATGCATCCTATGGAATCCTGGGATTTGAAGTTTGGTGAGGCACTAGAGCAAAGAATTCCAAATCGTTAATCCAATGGGATTAAAAGCAAATGAACAGGCGCAAATGAGACCACTGGTCATCAGCTTTTCACAGGACTTTATCAGACTAGTGTCTAAAAACGATGTAATTCTAGGACTGAGGAAAATTGAAACATAGTGGCATGATTACAGTAATTATCACACATCACCATAATCATGCAATACTACCACCACAGAATTATCATATGACCACCACTAGCAGTTTAAGAACAGGATGTCAGCTCACGCTATAGCAACACTTGTCTTTGCATTGCCTTCTAATGACAGAGTATTAATGCCTCCTGCTAGCTGGCTCATGCACCTATGATAAAAAAAATTCTCTAACTTCCACAATTTTTGCATGGATGGGATTTCTGCTGTTCTTGCAAGAAGATATGACTTCACTCTAAAACACTAAAAACAAATAAATAACCAAAGAAATTCACAAATAAACACTTAAACATAAAAGGGTACCAAGAAAAGGTGACAATTGGTTAAAAGAGCATCTTGTAGGTCCTCTTCACGTTCTCCCCTGGAAGTTTAATTTTGGGTTTGTGTTGGGAAAGGGGAGGGGGAGAAGAGGACCACCCATTCACACTATAATTGTGCAATTAAAATGGGATGTGATTATCGCACACTAATCAATACCACAAAAAGGGTGATATTGAGGGCTATTGACAGCTTTGCCCGTTAAAAGTTATGCCTAGTTAACAGGTGGAGCACACATGGACCACAGGAGGATGACAACATCATGCAATAACAGGAAGATATTTGTGATACTATTGCGTCGTAACTCCTCTGTTTCAGCCCCACCTGCTAAAGTCCACAGAGAACATTCTGTCATGTAGTATGAGCATGCTCTGGTGGAACTTGGAGGTAAATAACCAATACAGAACCTGAGAACCTACAGAGGAAGAGAATGTGATGAACTTTTAAGCAAGGCCTGAGGGAGAGCCTTCTTGGTGGCTGCTCCTAAGTTGTGGAATTCCCTTCCCCAAGAGGTCTGGTTGACCTGCTCTCTGTTGTGTTTCTGCCAGCAGGTAAAGAACTTTTTATTCAGGGAGACATTCAGTTCTTAGTATGTTGCAGCAGAGAGAGCTTTTAATGGTATGTGTGTATATAATGTTTTTTACTTCAATCTGTTTTAATGCTGTTTTACTGATTTTAATGCTGTTTTTCATTTGTGTTTTTAACATCAAATTTAGTCTGTGTTGTAACTTTTGTATTAAGAACTTTTAAAATTGTGCTGTGTTTTAAATATGCTGTACAACATCTTGAGTTCCATGATGGGAATAAGGTGGGATATACATTAATTAAATAAATAAAATTAAAATAAAGTCCAAACTCTCTTTTGTCCAGGGTGAGATCACTAATACACTTGGTTGGCTTAAGAGACAACAGGAGAGAATGCATGAAGTTTTATGATGTCTGAATTTGCTTTGGTTTTTCCCTTCTCCCCTCACACCATTTTCTTTTTCTGTCATTGTTTTAGGTTGCAAATTCATTTGAGATATGCTGCTGGAGAAGAGTTCTATGGATGTCATGGACTGCTAAAAAGACAATGAATGGGTCTTAGAGCAAATCAAGCCTGAACTCTCACTAGAAGCAAAGATGACTAAAGTGAGGCTGTCGTACTTTGGCCATATCATGAGATGACATGATTCACTGGAAAAGACGATAATGCTGGGGAAAATGGAAGTCAATAGGAAAAAAGGGAGACTGTACTATAGGTAAATTGATTCAGTCAAGGAAGCCCCCAACCCTGAATTTGCAAGACCTGAGCAAGGCAGTTGAAGGCATGGGGATCTTGAAGGTCTCCCATTCATAGGGTCACCATAAGTCAAAATTTATTTAATGGCAGTAGGTTGTGAAAATTGGGCAGTGAAGAAAGCTGTCAGGAAGAGAATCCACTCATTTGAAATATGTTGCTGGAGAAGAATTCTGTGTATACCATGGGCTGGTAAAAAGCAAAATGAATGGTCTTAGAGGGAATTGAAGCTGAACTCTTTCTAGAAGTAAAGATGACTGAACTGAGCCTGTTGTGCTTTGGACATATCAAGAGATGAGATAGGAAAAGATGATAATGCTTGGTAAAGTAGAAGGCAGTAGGAAAAAAGGGAGCCCATACTACAGGTAGATTAAATCAGGGAAATCATGGCTCTGATTTTTCAAGACCTGAGCAGGGCAGTTGATGACCGGAGATCTTGCGGGTCTTTCATTCTAGGGTAGGATTGCCTTGATTTTGAAAAAAGATCATATGTGAACAACACTGGGAGCCTGTTTAGCTAAAGAGTGGGCTAAATGGTGGTGGTGATGGTTGCATGGAGTTATTTTCACTCCAAGTCACTTAGTCTTTCTTAAAATTTCTGTTGAACATAATGCATCACACAGCATAATGTGAGTATGCTACAATCTGTCTCACCTTACTGCTGATTGCCATTGATATCAGGTGGGAGCAGGGAAATTCACCAACAGTGGTCCCACATATTGACATATGCTCAGCTAGATGTGGGTGAGGCCCAATCCCCACTTTTTAATCTCTAAGCCTCCAGAATTCCATTAAAAAAATTAAGTGGGCAAAAGACCAAGCAGGACATTAGAGTGGCAGTTTGCCCAAACCAGCCCCAATGTGAACAAAATTCCAGGAAGCGCAAATTAGAAAGAAACTTACCCATCACCTCCAGGTTCCATTTTCAGTCAAAAGTATAGCCATGCAGTCTATGGCAGGTGCCAAGGTTGTCCCTTGCTGCATTGGAATTGTGTTCCATCCAGAACAAGATGGTACTAGGAGGAAGATGCAGAGTGATATATACAGCAGCAAGAAACACTTCTGTCTGCCATTTACTGGGAGAAGAAAAAGTTGTCAAATAGATGAGGGTGCAGTGTCCTATTTCAAGGCGGTGAGCACCCTGGAGAGAGCCTCTGTGATTCAAGAGAGCAAGCTATGGTGACATTCAGCCAGAATAGGGTACATGCAGAGACCCTGTAAGGGCAGAAGCATGATCAATGCAGTACAGGATCTGAGCACAAAAAGAAGTCCAAGAAAGGTCCAAAGCCATGCAGAAATCACTGAAAAGGAAAAGGAACAAGCCACAGGTCAAGACACAAACAAGCAGGGAATGAAACACAATGCAAAGCTGAAATAGTGGACCTTTTGCCTTGTGTCAAAGAGATGCTAATTTATAGAGGGCACTAAATCAGCACAGCTAGCTTAATTAAGCTCAACTTTTCCTTTTTAAAGCATGCTAAGATGGGTCTTGTTCCCTTGTTGCTGCTGCTTTAACCTGCAAAGTTCAAAAGGGTGCAGTACTAGGATGCAGAGCAATGGACTCAAACTACAGGAAAAGAGATTCCACCTAAACATTAGAAAGAACTTCCTGATGGTAAGAGCTGTTTGGCAGTGGAATGTGCTGCCTCAGAGTGTGGTGGAATCTCCTTCTTTGGAGGTTTTTAAACAGAGGCTGGATGGCCATCTGTCGGGAGTGCTTTGATTGTGTATGACTGCAGAGTTAGGGGTTGGACTGGATGGCCCTTGTGTTCTCTTCCAACTCTATGCTTCTTTGAGTACCTCTTCAGAGTCTATGTGAGATGGTCTAGATTCTACTTCGATGCAGGGATGTTGGCCTCCTCGGACTCCAAGGCTGGGCCACTGGCCACCTCTGTTTCTGAGTGAAGCTTGCCATCTGGGCCCTCCTCATCAAAGGAGGCCTCCTCAAGGTGGGACATGATACTGAGCTTGGAAGAAATTCATTGGAAGTAATATGTTACTCTTTGGATAATGAGGACACAACAACTTTTCTTTAAATAAGAACACAATGGCAGCTAAGTCATTAGTGCTTTTTTGATATAACAACAATTTCTTTTTTCTTAAAAACCCTGGCTGACATCTTGTTTGTGTATGTGCAAATACCCTTACATATGTGGCTGTAGGGTTTTTTTGGCCATGGAGTAATATCTGCATTCAGTTGCAGGTTATGGAAGTAGAGTTGCATATGCAGTGCCATTGCCCATGTGGTTGCATTGTGCATGCAGATGCTCAGTGTGTGTTGAACATTGCAGATACAAATATGCATTATGTACTGCAACTATGCATTTCATGTTTGCACATTCACTTGTACAGTGTTGGTGTAAAGTTACACTCTTATCTCCTCTCCATTGATGCCCCCTTGTCGTGGGAGAGAGGCTTGCGTACCCAGACAGGTCAAAACCGAAGGGTCTTACAAAGAGCGTCAAAGGGCAGGATGGGCTCTCTAGCCTTATGGCAACCGTCCTAGGAGAAGGAAAACTCTAATCCCAAATCCGGGCAGATGGTGCTCATCCAACCCTGTAAGGTCAACCATCTAAGAGAAGGAAACTCGAACCAAACCTACGGCATGAGGACCTCGCTGCAACCGTCCATGCTTGCAAAGCCAGCAGATGAACCTTTGGTTTAAAGGGTGAGGCCAGTTCTGTGCACGCTGCGCTCCACCAGAAAAATCCATTGCACAGGCTTGAAGGACAAATCCAATTCCAAGAAAGAAAGAAAAAAAGCCCTGTAGCGATAGGCGAGGGATGAAACGGCAGGTGTAAAGTTGCACTGGAAGCCGCAGACCCAACCCTGCATCCAGGCAGTTCAGGACTTTGGTCGCTCGAGGCTGACCCAGGAGATGACAGTCTTGTTCAGCAGCATCCTGAACGACCAAGCAGCCTTTTTAAAGGAGAGCACTGCTTGCTCCATATGGAGAGGGGCCTAGAAAAGGTGGCCTAACGAAAGCTCATCCCCAACTACCTGGTTGCTAGCCGCGGCCAACGGGAATCTTCTGATGCGGTCAAACCAAGGCAAAGAAACATAGGCGCACACCACCCTCCAAAGGTGTAAATAAACTGACGCTTGCGTGCTGGAACATCAGAACCATGCAAGACTCTGAAGATAGTGGATGGCCTGAGTGTCGTTCTGCTCTAATAGCCCTTGAACTATCACGACTTAATATTGACATCGCTGCTCATAGTGAAGTTCATCTCCATGAAGAAGGCAGCCTTGAAGAACATGGCACCGGCTACACACTTTACTGGTCTGGCAAACCCAAAACTGAAAAACATCTTTCAGGAGTAGGCTTCATGATTAAAAACTCCATTGCCTCCACACTCGAAACCTTGCCAACAGGACACTCTGATCGCATTATTTCCTTACGCCTCCCACATGTTGTTCTCTTTAATATATATGCCCCAACTACGCAAGCCGACCCTGTAGAGAAAGAAAAATTCAACACAGACCTACGCCAACTCATACAAAAAGTCCCTGTAGAAGATAAAATTATTATCCTTGGTGACTTCAATGCCAGAGTAGGAAAGAACTCCGAAGCCTGGAAAGGTGTCTTAGGCAAGCATGGTGTTGGAAATTGCAATGATAACGGACGCCTCCTGCTAGAGTTCTGTGCAGAACAACAGCTGACTATTACAAACACAATCTTTCAGCAGAAAGACAGCTTGAAGACAACCTGGATGCATCCCCGATCCAAACATTGGCACCTCATTGACTATGTTCTAGTCCTCCAGAGAAACACTCGCGATGTCCGTCATACCCGAGTGATGCCCAGTGCAGAATGCCAGACAGATCATCGCCTCATCAGATGTAAACTAAATCTTCATCTTAAGTTCAAACCTAAGAGGGGTGGCATCTTAAAGAAGAGACTCCAAGTCAACAATCTTCAACAAGCTACCATGAGAGACAACTTCCAGGCAAACCTGCAAACAAAACTTGAAGACCATCCTATAGATCCTGCTCCTACAGTGCTTTGGCAACATATCAAAAACAGTATCTTCCAGTCTGTGGAAGAATCCCTTGGGTTCTCCCACAAGAAAAATCAAGACTGGTTTGATGAAAACAACCAAGAGATCCAGGAGCTGTTGGCAAAGAAGAGAGCTGCTCACCAGG
The DNA here is from genome assembly GCA_030847615.1 of Gambelia wislizenii. Classification (NCBI taxonomy): domain Eukaryota; kingdom Metazoa; phylum Chordata; class Lepidosauria; order Squamata; family Crotaphytidae; genus Gambelia; species Gambelia wislizenii. Next base: position 491,312,768 of record JAUMIR010000001.1, on the reverse strand, counting down.
CATACCTCACCCAGCCAACTTGCCATGTAAGAAAAGCAGCTTTCCGCCTCACATGTAGTAAACTACAACAAATACTCCGAGACATGCAGAACAAGTGGTGGATCAATATAGCAGAAAAGACACAACACTGTGCAGATCTGGGTGATCATAGAGGATTTTATGAAGCTCTTAAAGCAGTGTTTGGACCTACTTATCAGGTCCAAAGCTCCTTATACAGTACAGATGGTCAAACATTAATTACTGATAAAGCCTCCATCCTGAACTGATGGGCTGAACATTTTCAAAGTCTCTTTAGTGCCAACCAAGTAGTCCAAGGCTCAGCTATCCAACATATGATACAAAAACTGATGAAAAATGAATTGGACATAGCTCCCACTTTGGAAGAGACCCTTAAGGCCATACAGCAGTTGAAAAACAGCAAGGCAGCTGGGATTGATGAAATCCCACCTGAAGTTTGGAAACACGGAGGTCGTGTACTCCATGATAAATTCCACGAACTCCTTGTGAATTGCTGGGAAAAGGGGGAACTGCCATCAGATCTCCGAGATGCAGTCATCATCACCCTGTACAAGAAAAAAGGAGCAAAATCTGATTGCTCAACCTATTGAGGCATAACACTGCTCTCTATTGCTGGAAAAATCCTTGCAAGGATACTCCTGAACAGATTAGTTCCTGCCGTTGCACAAGAACTTCTTCCTGAAAGCCAATGTGGCTTCAGAGCCAATAGGAGTACTACAGATATGGTATTTGCCCTTAGACAACTGCAAGAGAAATGTAGGGAGCAGAACAAGGGTCTCTATGTAACATTTGTTGACCTCACCAAAGCCTTCGACACCGTGAGTAGGAAAGGTCTGTGGCAGATCCTGGAAAGACTAGGATGTCCCCCCAAATTCCTTAAAATGATTATCTTGCTACATGAGGGCCAGCGCGGTCAAGTCAGATATGGCAATGCTCTTTCAGAGCCCTTTCTAATAACTAATAACTAATAACTCTGTGCTTAAGTCCATTCAGCAGTTCACTTACCTGGGAAGCATCATCTCCTCAGATGCCAAGATTGACAAAGAGATCGATCACAGATTAGCAAAGGCATTTGAAAGACTTCACAAAAGAGTCTGGAGCAATAAACACCTGAGGCAAAGCACAAAAATCAGTGTGTATAGAGCCATTGTACTGTCTATTCTCCTTTATGGGTCTGAAACATGGGTCACCTATCACCACCACTTACGATTCCTCAAACGCTTTCATCAGCGCTGTTTACGCACAATCCTAAATATACACTGGACTGATTATGTGATGAATGTTGCTGTCCTTGAGCAAGCAGGGATCCCCAGCATTGAGGCCATGATATTGAGAACACAGCTGCGCTGGGCAGGGCACATTTCTAGGATGGAGGACCATCGCCTCCCAAAAATACTACTCTACGGTGAACTTGCCACGGGTCAGCATAAGAGGGGCACTCCAAAAAAGCGATACAAGGACTCCCTGAAACAACATCTCAGGCTCAGCCAAATTGATCACCAACAATGGTCCACCCTGGCCTCACATTGGGAGGCATGGAGACGCACTATCCACAATGCTGCAGCCTTATTTGAGAACTCATGCCGAACAAGTCTTGAAGAGAAACAACAATGCAGAAAGAATCACAACACGGAATCATCACCCAAGGAGACCTTCTGCTGTGCTTTCTGCAACCGGACTTGTCTATCTCAGATTGGCCTTTTTAGTCATCAGCGCGCTTGCAGAAAACGCTGGATGAATCATTCCTGAATCTTCATTTGTGAAGAAAAGCCAGAGAGAGAGACACTCTTGTCTCCTTAATGTAGGATCTTGGCCCTTATTTGCGGGGGGGGGGCATTCTGGGAAATATTTATATTTTAAACAGTTTTCCAAAATGTTTAAAAGTCTCTCTCTATATATGTTTAAAAGTAATGCATTAGGAATGTGTTATTAATGAATAATGTTATTTGGTCTTTGCAGCCATGTGTAGCAAGCAGCAAATCATTTTAAAAAGCAAAAAGCAACAACAAAAGCAATTCTAACATTGGCACATTAGTTTATGCAAGAATTTTTCCAATCTGTGTGTGTGTGAGAGAGAGTGAGTGAGTGAGTGAGTGTGAGAAAGAGAGAGAAGGATATTGTGTTAATGAACCAAGGTTATGATCTAGACAATATCAAATATTCTCTAGCTCCATGGAGAAGAATTTCAATGTGGGTTAAACAGAAATACAACACAGTGGAGTTGTGGCTCACAACACTGTTGCCTTAAATCATCACCTCATAAGAAAACCTACTTTTTCTAAAAACATACCGGTATATTTAAACTCTACAATTCCAAAAGTCCCAGCAGCTTGCAAAATATGCTATTTCAAAAAAGATACAAGACTTTTCGGCATCTCCTGCCGCTTATAATCATGTTATTTTCCTGCTGGTGGGAAACATGCCATATTTGCATTTTTGAGCCTGAATAGTTCTAATTTCCCGTTTTTTAATTGCAGAAGCTCAAGAGGAACATTTACTTTGTTTTCACTGAGCAGTTATACAATTATTCCTTTTCAGATACTATGTGAACCATGAACCCTAATAGGCCAGGCTTTGTTAATGCAATTTGGCAGAGGTATTTACATGAAAACAGAAATCTAATGAATTTTCAAATGAGTACATTGGTAACATATCGTAATTACTTTTTTCTGAGGGAGGGGGAGTTTGGAGAGACCCAAAATTCATTAAACTTTTTCTCAATTAAGTAAAGAGACTTGCAAAACAAGCTGGGGAAGGAAAGAGTAATGTTTTGTTATAAATAGTTTACATTTCCCATCTTCTAGCCCAATGTCCTCTGCAATTGTCTTAAACAGCAGGGATGGCCCAAGATATTCTGCTGCCTGAGGTAAAGCAACCCTGTCTCCTTAAGGAGCATAACATCAAAGCTCAGTCAAGTGACTTTGGCTCTTGAGGCAGAAAATCCCACAAGCGTTTCTCCTCATCCCTGACAGGAAAGAATGCAATAATAATACTACATTAAATATCTGCTGATTTTTGTTGGTTTTCATGACACCTTAAATGAGTTGCCTGAGGCAGATGGCTCCTTTGGCCTATTGATAGGGCCAAAAAGGAAGTAAAAAAAGACAGAGCCCTTGGGGTTGTACACAGAGCCAAGGAGCCATGGATTAAAGAGCTACTGTTGTGCTGTTGCATATGCATTAAAAAAAGGGGTCTTTGGTTTGTGGAATAAGGCCCACTTTCTGTGGCAGAGAAAGTGTTCATTTTTTAGGCTCTTCTGGAACCAAGAGACAGATATTCATTTTCTAGGCTCTTGTCTCAAGACCTGGTTTCAAGGCAGATCAAGACAGGATTTGCATGGGACTGGGTGGATTGGCGGGTAATGGCATACCCTCCAACATTTCACAGAAGAAAGCTAGAACACGTGTGACCAAGCAACATCAGAGTGTGGTTAAGATAGCAACAGTTATCAGTGAGGAAGAGAATGTAAGCTAGGTGAGGCTGCAGCAGTTTGCTTTTTCCAGCACCTACTGGGAAGGACAAGTTTCTGCCCTTCTTCTCCTCCTGTTGGATTACTTTTGCACGTTGAACTCAGTTTGCAGTAACTGAAATAAGTTGACGACAAAGGGGAAAAGTGAAAGGAATAGAGAAAAAATGGGACATTTTAAAAGCAGCTGAGAAAAATGGGATGACAGAGGATTCATTGGGACTGTCCTTGCTTAATAGGGCCAGTTAGGGGATATGTAGTGGTTATGGTAGAATAAATACAACCGTATATTCCGGCGTATAAGATGACCCCCCCACTTTTTAAGTTAAAATATAGAGTTTGGAATATACTCGCCGTATAAGACTACCCACCACCACCTGCCCACCCTGAAGCCCCATCTTGGACTTGGGAAGGACAGGAGCTGGCTAGGAAGCTTCCTAGCCACCTTGGAGGGGGGGCTGCCTGTGCGGGGGGGGGAGCTTCCTAGCCACCTCGGAGGTTTGGCTGGCTGGCTGGGGAGACTGTTGCCAGCCAAACCTCTGCACTTTCACAAGGGCTCCTTGCGAGGAGTCCTTGTGAAAGCGCAGAGGTTTGGCTGGCAACGCTTTCCCGACCCAGCCAGCCAAACCTCCGAGTTTCCCCTGGCAAAGCAGGGGGAAGGCAGAAGTTTGGCTGGGTGGGTGGGCAGTGCATTGCCAGCCAAACCTCTGTGCTTTCACAACTCGCGATAGGCTCCTCGCGAATTGGGAACAACAGGAAGTCAGAGATGGGGCTGCCAGCCCCATCTCGGACTTGGGAACGATAGGAGCTGGCTACTAACCTTCCTAGCCACCTCCTGTCCTTCCTGAGTCCAAGATGGGGCTGGCAGCCCCATCTTGGGTCTGTATATCCGGAGTATAAGATGGCCCCTGACTTTTGAGGAGATTTTCAAGGGTTAAAAAGTCATCTTATACACCAGAATATATGGTAATATATCAGTAGGGTTGTCATTGTCCATTATTATAAGGGATGTCCCTTATCTGAGGTTCAGAATGTTGGAAGTAAAGAGGCATCAAAACTTGTATAAAGTGATTGTAGGCACCACCACCACCACTTTTCAACAAATTATTTTTTTAATGCTCCACTGTTTCGGCAGGTCTAAATTATAGCGATGTACCACACTTTCAGTCCCTGGTCCACTCTTTCAACCTCAGTGGACATGGCATGCTCCCCCCCCCCAATCTTCTAGCTGTGCTTTCTTTTCTCTCTCAGTTGATTTGGTGTCATCTAGTGTTCAGTCTTTTTTGGAAGCTAAAAAATACCCTTGTGTTCCAGTATTTACTTCCAGCTTTACTTCCATAGCTGCAAACTGAGTCCAAAGTAGTTTACACTTAATTAAATCAACAGAAGGAGAGGAAAGTAGGGGGAAGAGTCTTACCCTTCCCAGAAGGCTCAGGTAAAAGCTAACTGCTGCTGCCTCTCATAGCTTGTGTGTTCTTCCTCATTAATTGCTTTTTCCATCTTGACCACACTCTGATGTTGCTTGGCCACACATGTCATGGTTTTCATCTGTAAAATGTTGGAAGGTATGTAACAGACCAAATGGTGCACACTGGAAGGTGCTGTTATTCCTTTGAGTCTTTAGGGGATCCACTGACTTCAGTGTTGTTGGCGGCCGCTGGAATGGAGGTCGCCAAGAACTGGAGAACCGCAGTCAGTCTGTCTTTAAGAGCCTTGTTCAGCATGGTAAGATGTACCGCCCTACTTGAGAAGTTGACATTTCAACTAAAGCCCTTGTGCAATGAAAACCAATATTGATTTACTTTGTATCTGCCTGATATACATTATTGTGTTTGCTTATGGGGAATCATCTCCATGGAGTCCACAACAAAACCAGGTGAAGTTTTTGAGAAAGATGTTTTAATGGACATAAAATTGTTGACCAGTGCCGAACAGCATGCCAAAGTGCTAATCCTGTAAAAAAGGCATAAGAAGTAAAAGAAAAAAGACACGAGAAAAGACGATAACATGTACTGATGGTAAGTACAGTTCTTTGCATTATGAACATCCCTGCATAAGTCTTGAAGCACAGCCTTTTTGTATTGTTATAAAAACAGATTGGAGAAGCTGTGATAATAGCATGGAGATTGTCCACATCTGTTAAACATAAGTAAATATCAGATATGCCTCTTCTCTGATTTTTGTTGGAATGGCAGCAAACAGAAGGGAGAAGTATAAAACCTTTCCTTCCCAGATGAAAGTCCAATGAAAAATATACATCTTTTGCTTGCATATCTGTAAGGCTTAGGAAAAGGTTTCCTCCGGAATTTCCTTCCACGGGAGGCTAGGTTGGCCCGGTTCCCACTCTCCTTTTGTCAGCAAGCAAAGACCTTTTTGTCCAAGGAGGCTTTAAACGCATAATTACTTGCAGGGAGGCTTCTTATGGCAGAGTTTGCTTTATTTTTTTCAACTTCTGTATGTTTTTAAAATGATTTTATATTTTTTTTTAATCTATTGTTTTAATGGGATGATTTTAAAATGTTGTTTTTAGCGGATTCTTTTGATGAGCTGCCTTTGGCCCCACTCCTGGAGAAAGGTGGCATGTAAATGAAATAATCAAATAAGATGTTGATTTGGTTAGTTATGGAAGCTCTTGTCCAATGTTCTAAGCATCACAGCCACACAGGGGAGGGGATTATCATCAGGATCATGACCAAGGACGGAGAGGTTATATCAACTGCCAAAAAAGAGGCTGGACAGCTCCCTGCTGGGGATGCTCTAGCTGGAAATCCTGCACTGAACAGGGGATTGGACCTGATGGCCCATAGGGTCTCTTCCAATTCTGTGATTCTATGATTCGTTGCTCCCTCAATACAGGTATACCTCAGTTAATGAAGTTAACAGAAAATTTGGTACCAGAGGCAGACATAACATGGAAAGAATAGGGATAGGTACCTACACCACAAAAAAGAACACCAGTTCAACATGTTTCAACAAACCTTTTATCCAAAACTAACACTATGCTCATATGAAATGAAGCAAGCAGGCCAAGCCTTGCACAGACCAGCTTAGGGAGCTGGGCATGTTTAGTCTGGAGAAGAGAAGGGTGAGAGGTGACATGACAGCCATATTTAAATATTTGAAGGGATGTCATACTGAGGAAGGAGCAAACTTGTTTTCTGCTGCTCCAGAGACTAGGACATGAAGCAATAGATTCAAACTACAGGAAAAGAGATTCCACCTAAACATTAGGAAGAACTTCCTGACAGTAAGAGCTGTTCAGAAGACTGTGGTGGAGTCTCCTTCTTTGGAGGTTTTTAAGCAGAGGCTGGAAGGCCATCTGTCAGGAATGCTTTGATTGTGTATTCCTGCTTGGCAGGGCGTTAGACTTGGTGGCCCTGGTGGTCTCTTCCAACTCTATGATTCTATGAAAGCTTTTCCCAAAATACATCCAGGGATAATTGTTTTCTTTGAATAGATTGCACCGTTTAATGATTCCCATTTTGGTGGCCACACTTACAGATCAATGCTTCTTTAAAATATTGCTGGTGAGGCAAGCTACCTGATTGTTCCCTTTTTTCTCTGCTGTTCATGAATGCTCAGTAAGGGATTCTGGAGGCAGTCGCTATCTACCTTCCCTATTGCAGTCAGGTACATGCAGCAACGGCAGGCTCGGCTAGAGCGGAATCCCATTCTTTCCCAGCATTCAAGCTTTATTGCATAGTTAACTGCAGACACACTACTGCAATCTGACACTGAAAGCCTGCCTTCACTATCCTCCTAATGCTGATGTTGCTAAAAAAAACAAAAACAACAACAAAAAAACACACCCTCTAGCTAAACAGAAAAGGAGGAGGAAAAGGAGGGACTGGGTGAATGTAAAAAGACATTAGAGCTTTCCTAGAGCCTTTTTTAACTGAAGTATGCCGGTACTGCAGTCCTAATTAAAATCAAGGGTTCTCCAACACTTAATCTAAATGGAATATGGAACTGGTTTTGCAAGTTTGGTGCATGCTATGAGGTAGGCGTTGTGCAACCTGATTCTTCCTCCTCCTTCTCAGATGTAAAGATTGATTCTTCAGTCATAACGTTGTATTTGATAGAAGTACTTACAAAATCTGGGAGTGGCAGGTGCTGTTTTATGAGTGTCATTCCTTCTCTTTGGGGGAATATTGTTTACAGGATGGCAAAGAGTTGGACTAGATGGTTCTGGGGGTCCTTCCCAATCTTTAATATCTATGATCTTAAAATAGGAACCAAGCTTGAGACCCTATACACTTTTTGCATAATATAAATATACACCAGTATAGTGAATACTGGGCCCCACATTTGCCTGCCCAATTAAACAATGGGTGCTATGGTCTAGAGGTTACCCACTGTGTAAGGATTCAATAGCACCCCACTCACCAACACAAAAGAGCAAGGGCTAATGTGTGTGTTTCTGAAATTTGAGCTAGGGATCACACTTATGCAACCTCTGAGAAAGTGCAAACAGCTTGTGCAGCTATTTCTACACATATTTCTACACATGTTCACATAAACAGATGTCTTTCACCACTAGAGGGAGCACTTCTTGTAAAAATGTACTAAGTCTATAACTATCCACTTCTAGTTGGATTAAGGAGCTTGATTGGCCAGTGTTCTCGTCTTCCCTTTTTCAGAGCAAAAAAATGTTCACAAAAAACTTCTATACTTCCTCTAAAAAACAAGTACAGTTGTCCCTTCACATTCGCTGGGGTTTGGTTCCAGGACCCCCCGTGAATACCCAAATCCGTGAATACTCAAGTCCCATTATATGCAATGGCAGAGCAAAATGGTGTCCCTTATATAAGATGGCAAAATCAAGGTTTGCTATTAGGATTGTTATTTTTTTAAGAATATTTTTCAAGCCGTGAATACTCAAATCCGTGAATGTCAAATCCGTGAATGTGGAGGGACAACTGTATTTACAAACCAATCATATTCTAGAAAAATAGGAAATATATTGAGAAAAATGGATTCAATTTCTATTTCATAGAATCATAGAATGTATTTGTCTAGAATTGATTCACTTGCTCCATTTGCTCTACAGTGAACTCGCCACGGGTCAGCGTAAGAGGGGCGCTCCAAAAAAGCGATACAAGGACTCCCTGAAACAACATCTCAGGCTCGGCCAAATTGATCACCAACAATGGTTTGCCCTGGCCTCACATCGGGAGGCATGGAGACGCACTATCCACAATGCTGCAGCCTTATTTGAGAACTCACACTGAACAAGTCTTGAAGAGAAACGACAACGCAGAAAGAATCACAACCCGGAAACATCACCCAAGGAGACCTTCTGCTGTGGTTTCTGCAACCAGACTTGTTTATCTCAGATTGGCCTTTTTAGTCATCAGCGCGCTTGCAGTAAGCGCGGGATGAGTCCTTCCTGAATCTTCATTTGCGAAGAAAAGCCAGAGAGAGAGACACACACACATAAAATCCACCTTGTAGTAGGACTTCCTACCTACTGCATAAGAACTGAAGCTTCTTGGTGAAGGCTCATGTTGAAACATGAGCTTTGTGTCTACACCAATGCCATCATCTTGAAGTGGAACTGTTGTACTTAGAATCATAGAATCATTGAGCTGGAAGAGACCATGAGAGCCATCCACTAGACCCCCCTGCCTTGCAGGAATACCCAATCAAAGCATTCCCAGCAGATGGCCATCCAGCCTCTGTTTAAAAACCTCCAAAGAAGGAGACTCCACCACACTCTGAGACAGCGTAGTCCACTGTCAAACAGCTCTTATTGTTAAGAAAGTTCTTCTTAACATTGAGGTGTAATCTCTTTTCCACGTTGAACTGCTCTTCTATTTTGTGGTGTAGAAATCTATCCCTATTCTTTCCATATTTTTTCTTCCTCTAAGACCTGTCTTTAATGCTGTTTTAAATTCAGACAGTGTATTGAACCATCATATCTCTTCCAGTAGGCCATTCCAGAGTCTAGGGGCAGCTGAAGAAAAAGTCCTCTGGGTGACCGTTGCCAGCCTAGTCCTGGCTGACTGTCATGCCCCGTGAGTCTGATGAGGGTATGGAATCAGAGGAGGACAAGGCAGGGAATGGCCCTATGGACCCTGGCACAGGTTTATCTACACCTGTTCCAGCAGGGAACCCTGTCAACCTGGAGGCTTGAGCAGAGGAAAAGCCTGGCCCTAGTGGGTTGGCATCAGTCCCAGCATAGAGTCCTGCCAATCCAGATAAGGATGATGATGAAGAAACAAACTTACCTCCACCATCATACAGCCAGCAGCAATCTCAAAAGGAAACTCAAGGGAAATCTCTGAGACTTTATAAGAAACCCCTGCTCATCAAGAAGCACCTGGCAAAGCCTTGATTGATATATATATACGCTTTGGGAAATGTGGAGGCTTTGTCAGAGACCAGCTGATCTTCCTGGAGAGAGCTTCGTGTCTGATATCTCTGACTCCGTGCCTTGCTTCCTGTTGCCTTGCTTCCTATTGCCTTGACTCGTGTTTAGACCTTGGACTGTTCCTGACTACACTGTTGACTGATCCTGCTGACCCACAGACCTACTTCTTGACTACGCTGCCGTCCGTAAGCCTTGACCTTTGGACTGTATTCTGGACTCTTCTTTGTGTTCCTTCTTGCCTATATTGCTGCTACTCCAAGAAACGGAACCTTGCTTGTTCTGAACCTTATCTGGCTCCCCTTAATTGACTTTGCTATCACTGGGAGTTGGCCGCTTTCCCAGACCTTGTTTATTCTGTTGCCAGCAGTTTGGGGCTGCTTTCTCAGACACTGTCTGAAGTAAATGTCCCCCAGAGGAACTTCAAAAAGCCTTAGGCCAGGAACCTCTACATCAACAAAGGAAGCCCTACTAACTATTCCTCTAAAAATGATGAACTGTTCATCACCAAGCCTGTAAGGCAGCTCCCAAGACCTCCAGAGCTTTAGAAACAGCAAACTAGTTGACATTTTATTTACATTAAATGTGTTGATTGTTCCTTTCAAAATCATTAACCTTTGGAATGAGTCACTGCAAATTAAGAGGCTTATTGCACAAGGAAGTAAAGCGGAAGTGCAATTGGATCATTTTGCCTTCCGTCTTGCCGTAACACATGAGGTCACCATTCTTCTGTTCTGTTCCTGTGGGTGATGGTTTTAAAAGTGAGTCCTTCTGGTAATTGAAAAAATCTGTTTTTCTTAAAACCTGTCATTATGCTTGTATCCTATGAGAAAGTAATGGAAGAACAGCCGAAGAATGCTGACATCATGTGGTAAGGCAGAATGAAAGGTGCTATTATGTGGCTCATTTCCGTTTACCTTACTTCTGTGTGATAAACTTCTAAGGCTAGCATTTGGTGGCCTTATATGTTCAGAAAAGAGATAATTGAGCAGTTACACAATATCCCTATTCACCTGGGGGCTGCTGTGGCATAAAAAAGTCCATACATGATAGCCAGTGGTGTGAATGATACATCACAGTCTGATGCACAGTGGATACCATAGAATTATAGAATCATAAGAGTTAGACGAGACCACAAGGGCCATCTAGTCCAACCCCTTACCATGCAGGAATACCCAATCAAAGCATTCCTGACAGATGGCCATTCAGACTCTGTTTAAAAACCTCCAAAGAAGGAGACTCCATCACACTACGAGGCAGCACATTCCACTGCTGAACAACTCTTACTGTCAGGAAATTCTTCCTAATGTTTAGGTGGAATCTTTTTTTTCTGTAGTTTGAACCCATTGCTCCATGTCCTAGTCTCTGGAGCAGCAGAAAACAAACTTGCTCCATCTTCAATATGACATCCCTTCAAATACTTAAACATGGCTATCATCTCACCTCTTAACCTTCTCTTCTCCAGGCTAAACATACCCAGCTCCCTAAGCCACTCCTCATAGGGCATAATGGCTTCCAGACCTCTCACCATTTTGGTCGCCCTCCTTTGGACACGTTCCAGCTTGTCCATATCCTTCTTGAATTGTGGTGCCCAGAACTGGACACGGTATTCCAGGTGAGGTCTGACCAAAGCAGAATAGAGTGGTACTACTACTTCCCTTGATGTAGACTCTTGTCTGAAAGCAACTCCAAAATTGGTATCAAGTTAAAGAAGAGCTGGGAAAGCAGCCAAGCTCCAGTGATAATCAATTAGGAAGAACGAGCAAAGTCCCATTTCATGGAAAGGCAGCAATACAGGCAAAAGGCACACAGAGAAGAGTCTAGAATACAGGCTGAAGGTCAAGGCTTATAGAGGGCAGCGTAGTCCAGGAGTCAGTCAGTAGGATCAGGCAACAGGGTCGTCAGGAACAGTCCAAGGTCAAAGCACACAGCAAGGATTCATGAAGCTTTCTCCAAGGAGATCAGTTGATCTCTGACAAAGCCTCCATTGCCTCTTCCAGCCTATATAAAGCAATTAAGGCTTTGCCAGGTCTTTCTTAATGAGCAAATTCCTCTCATAAATTCTATTGTGAATTGAGCCTGCTTTTGCACTCGGTGCTTGTGTATACGATGGTGGAGGTAAGTCTCTCTCCTCTTCTTCCTCCTTATCCGAGTGGGCAGGACTCTCTGCTGGGACTGATGCCAACCCACTCGGACCAGGCTCTTCCTCTGCTCGAGCCTCTAGGTTGGCATGGTTCCCGGCTGGCACGGTCCCTAGGGCCGTTCCCTGCAAAGTCCTCCTCCTCCTCTGACTCTACAGCCTCATCAAGCTCCTGGGGCATGACAACACTACTCCTGTCACGTGGCTTCACAATGTGCATCTGGACACTGCCTTGGAGTGCCCAATCATGTGCACCAGAAGTGGCTATTGCACATCGAAGCAGTCTTGCTGGTGTCCAGATATGCCTCTTTGCAATTCACTAACAGAATTCCATCACATTTCTGCAACCTTAGTTACTGATGCATAAAGTTACACAGCGTTGACTGTGATGTAGAATCTCAGCCTCAAAAAATAAAATAAGACCTCCAGCAGAAAGCCTGCTTGGTGGCTCATGATGCATGGAGTTAAATATATAGGTTTGGAGTGGTCCCCTTAGTGTACTCTGCCAATGACTTACTAAAGGTTGCATAAAGAAGGAGTGTGCGTATGTCTCTGGGACTTTCTTTCTTTCTCATTTTAATTCTCTCATTAGGTTGGAGGGGTGCACTGTGCATCAGAAGGGCTAATTGTCGGAATCTTTAATTGTTACCCTATGACCCTTGCTTCCCTCGTGTGATAGTGGCACACCCTTGGGGCTAATAGTGAGAAAATTTGACTGTCACTCTGGCTAATGGAACACTTTCCTCCCATTTTCTCCTTGGGGTGGCTGTAGGAGTACAACCTTATAATTGTTGCTCTTACGGTAATTGGCGGTAGTAGGAGTACGAATAATTCCATTGTCTTTCCTGTAAGGGGGTAGGTTTATTTATGACCTATTTGACGCCTCCTAGTTGGCGGTAGAAACACTGTGCGTTTTGCATTAGCTTTGCTTTCTGGTTGAGCAAGGGTGACCAGAAAGCTATTATTAACTTGGTGGGAGGGGGGGAGGAAAAAAAAAAAGCCCCACTCAAGATGTAAGTCTGGAGCAAACATTAACAATATTAGGCGCAAAAGAAGGTGCTGTTGTACCGAAAGCATTTGGGAGCTGCGATGGCAAAGCATTACTGCAGTGTGTTTTCACCAAATGTCTCTCTGTGCTGATTTTGGAGGGAAAACAAACAAACAAGCAAACAAAAACAGTGCTTCCAGAAGGTGAAATGTTTTCTGGCTGGGGTGGGGGAAGAAATAAACTGTGCAGATCTTCACTTTTTTAAAAAAAGGCCTGGTTGCTGCCATTGTTTCTCTGGTTTCTTGAGCACCTTCTGGGTCTTCTTCCTGCAGAAGGAAGAAGGATCCCATCTAGGCTAATCCCAACCAATCAAAGTTGATGCCAGGAAGCCTGCTCTGGAAGGTGACTTGGAAACAGCAGCTAGTGCAAAATGCAGTACATAGCACCATTCAGGAACTACATAAAGTCAGTTTTAAAGGAATTGCACCGGCTGCCAATGCACTTCTGGTCTGAATTCAAGGTGGTGTAAATTCAAGGTGTTGGTGATAACATTGAAAGCCCTAAATGGCTTGGGACTTTGATACTGGAGTGAGCACATCTCTCTCTATAGTCATACCTTGGTTAACAATGCATCTGGAAAGAAACTCCTTTTTACAAAGTCCTTTTATGCACACCCTGTTAGGGGATGATGAGACAATCAATCCCCGTCAGAAGCCAAAAACTGTCTCAGCAGACTTGGTAGCAACCCTTTCCCAAGAATACTCACACACAGAGGGTTTGGCGTCCAGAAAACAGGAGGTGTTTTTAATCTTCAGTCGTTTCAACATGTACAAGCAAAGTGCTACGCCAGGCATCTCAGGATCACAGGAAGAGAATGAACACTGATTTGGCTTTCTTTTATACACACCAGTACAGCATTGGCTTAGCCAAGCACATGATTACATTGCATCAGATTTCTACCTTCATGGCTTTGTACTGTAGCAACCCTCTTCTGATGCAACCCTGCTCATGCAGCTGTAGCATGATTAGCATGACTGGCAGTTCATGGAGTCAGTCATCATAACTCAGCATGATTTCTGCAGTTGTTGGGCCATTTTAAAACTTAGGGTTCAGTAACCAATTCCTGACACACCCAGGCTTCCTTTCCTTCTCATTCTCTGTCTATTGGAAGACTTTTTAGCAGCATCAGCATTGGAAGATGATGAAGGAGAGCTCAAGAAATGCAGGCTTTTAGTATCTGGTTGCAGCAGCATATCTACAGTAAACAATGCAGTAAAGCTTGAGCTGGGAAAGGATGAGATTGTGCTCCAGCCAATCCTATGGTAGACGTGTGTACTTTGCTACAATAGGCAATGTAAGCAGTAGCTGCTTCCAGTATCCCTTACTGAGCATATGTGAACAGCAAAACAGAGAAAAGGATAAAGCCACTGAGCTTGCCTCCCCAGCTCCCCCTAGCATGTTAAAGCAGCCCAGAACTATAAAGAGATTATCAGACGACTCCATTTAAAATGTTCTTTTACTGGCATAAAAGAAACCATTTCTATGCTAGCAAAAAAACGCTCCCCACCCTGCACTTACCTTTCTCTCCTGGCAAAGGCTCCCCAGCAATAAAGAGGAAGTGAACAGAGCCCCATTCACTTCCTCGTTCGAAATCCCGTGAAACGTTGTTGCACAGGAAATTCAAAAACAAAATAAACACATTAAAAGTTTACACAAGCTCCTAAACACACTTTACAGATCCTAAGTAACCCAGGGACAGTCATAAAAGGAGTGAAACTTACCTGGATGTCCCGATCTCACCTGGAAGTGTTCACGCCGGACTGGCCATTCCTGCCACAATAACAGGATTTAAATGACCCGAGGTTTTGCATGCTGGCAATGTTGGCACAAAACTGGCATGGGGGAGTTATTGATGGCTTCAGCCTGCAATAAAAAGGTACAGTAGCATAACATCAGCGGAATTCAAAAGAACAACGTCACCTGATATTGGCGTCCTTTTTGCATTCGGCTGGCGTCATGATTGTGCCACATTTGATTCATCTAGATAATCTCCTCTGTCTGGCCCACAGAATGGAGATCATAGGAGAAGTGGAGGCTGATGAAAGGAAATGTCATTTCTGGATACACTTTGAAGGAAGTTTTCCAGTGATCTCTAAAATGTTGGAAATGCTTACCTGAGCTGCAAGGCTTATCTGAGCTAGTTGTTTCATTCCACATGTGCTTATTGTTAGATCTGAATAAACACCTGGCAGAAACAGAGAATCATAGACTCATAGAGTTGGAAGAGACCAAAAGGGCCATCCAGTCCAACCCCCTGCCATGCAGGAATACCGAATTGAAGCACCCCGGCCTCTGTTTAAAAACCTCCTAAGAAGGAGACTCCACTATACTTCCAGGCAGTGTATTCCACTGTCAAACAGCTGTTAGTATCAGGAAGTTCTTAATGTTGAGGTGGAATCTTTTTTCTGTGTTGAACCACTCTTCTATTTTGTGGTGCAGGAATCTATCCCTATGCTTTCCATTTTATTTCTTCCTCTGCTACCAAATTTTCTGTTGAAGAAGATATGTCCAGGAACACATCTAGGGGTTGTCCACACAGTGAAAACACCCCTCATGGAATTTGCACAGAATACTCCCTGTCTTAATGGCATCACATATTCATCCATCTTATTCGGAAGGAGGGATAGAAAAAAACTCCAAAACCCCCACGAGAACAGCCTTCGTGGTTTCCCCCAACTTTAAAAAAAAACAAAAAAACACACACATACAGAATGTGCATTGTCAATCATCAGGACAGTTGTAATCGCAATGGTGTGTTTTGTCGGTCAGAACGGAAGTATGGTGGCACCCGGCAACAAAGGGGCAGGCACAGGATTCGCCCCAGATCTGAACTTCCTGGCTATCAATTTTTATTTATTTATTTATTTATTTATTCTCCGCTCTTCAGCCACAAGGCTATCAGAACGGCTTACAAATAGTTTTAAGCAATAGCTATTTACACATCTAACTGCATTAAACAGTTTCCAATGTGGCAGAAACTCCATTTTCTCAGTTCCATGTGTGTGTCTTCAGCAGGCTGCACTCTAAGTGGCATTAGATTCTTTTTTACTGCCATTCTTTAGAGGGCTTTGGATCATAGCTTTTAAAAGCTTTTTAGGAGCTTCATATTACTGCTTCTCCAGAAGCAGCTTGTTACAATATTTTCCCCCCTTTTTTCAGGGTGGGATTTTTTTAGGCTTTTTTTTTTTTTTGGCTTCTCCAGCATGGGCAGCCATCGCCGCCACTCCAGAACCACATCTGAACCAGGAGTGTCAACAATAAGTAAGGCCCTCCGCCAAAAGTACAGGGAGGTCACTGACCACAACAGCCGGAACAGGAACACATCTAGTTTGTTTACTGAGATATACCAGTCAAAACTTGGCTTAAAAAAAAAATTATCCAGTTTGCATGTATGCTACGGTTAGCTCCATTTTAAATAGTTTTAATTACAGTTGCATGGTGGATACATTCACGGACTTACAACAGATACATATAATAGCAAACCGCTATAGAATTGCACTGGAGGACCTAAAAAAATGTGTAGAGAGGACGCCTTTCTAGGCATCTCATGCAATTCTATGGTCAACTTTCGATGCCTAGAGAGACCACCGCCAGTATAACTCTATGGTTTTCCAGAAGCCTAGAGAGACCTTCCCCCCTGATCGCGGGTAAGTGAAATGGCAGGTACCAATCCCACATGAACAGAGGGCAACCTGTAGTGTTAAATGGTCTGGATTTTGACTGAGGAGGCCCTGTTGCATGTCCCCAAACCTCATTAAGTTAGGCTAGTGGGTACATGGAACAAGGCTTTCTCTGTAGCAGCGCCCTGCCCAGCTCTTTAAAGCTTCCAGCAGGCAGTCAAAACAGTGCTGCTCTCTCAGGATATTGGGATATGCTGTTACAGAGAAATTTATATTGTAAAGAGCTGGCATGGTATTATGTGCTACTGCCAACAGAGGCTAGTAGTGAGCTAGCTACACGCAGCTGGTGAACATAACAAGATACTATCTAGAAGCTACTGTGGGAATGGAAGCAGAGGAGTGATTCTGTTATCTCTCTGGGAACATATTGAGTAACCCATGTGTATGGGAATGACAGACTGTATAACCAATGAATGTAATATATTTGTATTTCTATAACCAGATGTTCCCACCCACTGTAAGCACTTGGATTTTTGCTCTAGACTGCGCACTTGTATGCAGTACTGGACACTATTGTTATGACTGATGAGTTATGTAGTCTTTGTGTTTGGAGTCCCAAACTCATTGCATTTTTTTTTTTTAATATGCACAAGTAAAGGAAAGTAGATTAGGCACAATCCCTGTGTCTGTGTACTCATTTCTTCAGCCTGATGTCTGCTGTTTTTACTACAAGACCTATTTTCTGCCTGGTCCTCTTAACATGCTCAGAGGTACCAGTGTGCTACCGTGAAATGTTCCACATGGCATTCAGTGTTTGAAATTGCTGTTTTAACTGTTGAGAAACTGGATTCTAGGATTGTTTTTAGACTGCTTTTACAAGTTTTTAAATAATATTTTAATGTGTTTTAAAAATGTTTTTATTTTTTATATATACATATTATATTTATCTAGGGATTACAGCAAAATTTCCCCATCTCCTCACAACATAACTTGAAAATCTATTCCATGTTTCCCAATACTCTTCGACATACTTACCTTTAAGTAATAACGTCAATTTGTCCATTGCCACCATTTCGTATGCCTTTAATAACCACTGATCTTATTTTATAGATAGTTTTAATAAAAAACAAAAACAAAAACAAAAAAAATATGTTTTTATTTTGTATTGTTTTAATTGGTTTTTATTTATTCATTGCTTCGGGAGCCTTTGTGCAATACAGAAGGTGTTACAGAAATACTTTAAATAAATAAATAAACTGATAAATGATTTAATCTATTTTTAATCTCTTAAAATTATTGTTATTATTTATTGGTTTAAATTGATTTTATTGTAAGCTGCCCTGAGATCTTTGACTATGGAGGCAGGAGGTTATAACCATTTAACTAAGTAACTACCGGTAACCATCAGTAGAGGCAGACAAAGCCAATAATGAGTAAAGGCAAAGGCTTGAATTCAGTTGCTAGTCCCAGCTGGAGTGGTCTAAGGGGGGGGGGGGTCAGAGGAACTGCCATGAAAACTGGCTTACCATTGAATAGCTGAATCAATGGGTCTAATTGAAATTGGGTTTAGTCTAAAACCTCCTGAATCAACAAACATTTTAAAGTTCTTTCTCAGCAGTCAACAAACAATTGTTGAAAAGGTGGGAGGGAATATTTTAATGCTATTGAAAACACTGAAGAAAACATACAACCATAGAGTTGGAAGAGACCACGAGGGCCACCCAGTCTAACCCCCTGCCCTGCAGGAATACTTAATCAAAGCATTCCCAACAGATGGCCATCCAGCCTCTGTTTAAAAACCTCCAAAGAAGGAGACTCCACCACACTCTGAGGCAGCACATTCCACTGCCCAACAGCTCTTACTATCAGGAAGTTCTTCCTAATGTTTAGGTGGAATCTCTTTCCTGTAGTTTGAATCCATTGCTCTGCGTCCTAGTCTCACCACACTCTGAGGCAGCACGTTCCACTGTGCCTTTCACTTTTGACTTAGCCCTATTGCTAGCATTTTGCTTGTGGCTTCTACCTTATGCTTGCGTATTGCCCTTTTTTTGTCATTGGAGAGGTTGGTAGGTCTTTGTTGTTGCTGCGTGCCTCCAAGTTGTTTCTGACTTATGGTGACCCTAAGGTGAACTTATCACCTGGTCTTCTTGGCAAGATTTGTTTCGAGGAGGTTTGCCTTTGCCTTCCTCTAGGGCTGAAGAATGTGACTTCCCCAAAGTCACCCATTGGTTTCCATGGCTGAGTGGGGATTTGAACCCTGGTCTCCAGAGTCATAGTCCAACACTCAAACCACTATACCATGCTGGCTCTCTTGGTTTTGCTTTACACTAGCCCAAATGACCAGAGTGCTCCCCTGGCCTCAGGTTTTGCTGTGATCAACCCCCTGAATGGCCCTCCCATGACTGGTAAAGAGTGGGGCAGGGGGAGATTTGAGAAGTGCCTGACTGTGTCCCTGTATCCAGGCACAGAATGATTACATCATTCTCTGGAGACCTCTGATGGCCCTCAACAGATCTCAGCAGAAGATGCCATCAATCTGCATCTGGCTATGGGGAATCTTGCCCTTCTAGTAGGCTCAGGCAAAAGCAAACTGCAGCAGCCTCTCCTAGCTTGTCTGTTTTTTCCTTGTTCATAACATTTGCCATCTCAACCACCCTCTAATGTTGCTTTGGCTACACGTATCCTGGTTTTCTTCTGTGAAATGTTGGAGGGTATGCGAATAAGCCAGAGCTCTTGTTACTTCAATGTGTGGGGTCCATGGGGACCCACTCATGACCCTAAAATTATGATATTCATTTGAGGAATTAATTAGCTCAAAGGTATGGCTGCGAGAGGTCAGGTAACTCATGGGATTGTAGCATCTGTGAATACCAGTACTCACTGATGAGACTCCAAGCTAAAATTAAATAAATTTTATTTTTATTGGAAAATAATCTCAGAAGCATTCACACATGGATTCATGCTCACAAGACAACTACATAAGGCTAACAAACAATCAAGGCAGAAATATTGGGATAGAGGAATAGATTAGGGGAATTATGGGCAACATTTACCAGTCCTGAAGAGCAGAGGTTCGTGCAGCAAAGGAAGACTCAGACTTGGAGCTGTGGGTGGTACAGCAGTCCAGCAGAGTGACAGTGTCTAACTGTAGAACACATGGCTATTATTTGAGGGTAATATTTATACCCAATATTGTACCCTTAAGGAATATTTTGAGTGTAAAACAATATTTGGATGAGTTTCCTACAGTTAAACAAATGGCTTCATTGATTGCTGCTAACGGTTGAGATATTAAGGTTGATGAGTTTATGGCAGCCTCTGTATTGTGGAGAGGCGAGGTATGAGGAAAGACATTTGCAGAAATGAGTGGGGATAATAGGTGTTCCAATCATTTTTTTTTTTAGTATGCCTCACTGCCAAGTGCATCTAGGGAAGATTAGCACATTCCTCCTTAATGACTCTGACTAAGGGGGTTTGCCTTAATCTTCTTCTGGGTGTGTTTGTTGGGGAATTTCCATTATATCTTCTCAGATCCTAGTGACCTCATGTCATGCCCTATGAGGCTGTAGAGTCAGAGGAGGAGGAGTATATGGCAAGGAACAGCCCTAGGGACCCTGGCACAGTTTTATCTACACCTGTGCCAGCAGAAAACCCTGCCAATCTAGAGGCTCAAGCAGAGGAAGAGCCTGGTCCGAGTGGGTTAGCATCAGTTCCAGCAGAGAGTCCTGCCCACTCGGATAAGGACGAAGAAGAGGAGAGAGACTTACCTCCACCATCGTATACCCAGCAGTGAGCTCAAAAGGAGGCTCAAAGGAGGTCTCTGAGAATTTATGAGAAGAACTTGCTCATTAAGACACACCTAGCAAAGCCTTAATTGCTTTATATAGGCTGGAAGAGGCAATGAAGGCTTTGTCAGAGATCAACTGATCTCCCTGGAGAAAGTGTCCTGCTGACTTTGGTGCCTGAATCCTTGCTGCCTTGACTCGTGCCTTGACATTGAGCTGTTCCTGACCACCCTGTTGCCTGATCCTGCTGTCCCAAGGACCAACTTCTGGACAATGCTACCTTCTGTAAGCCTTGACCTTTGGGCTATATTCTGGACTCTTCTCTGTGTGCCTTCTGGCCTGTATTGCTGTTTCTCCAAGAAACACAATCTTGCTTATTCTGAACTTTATCTGGCTCTCTCTAATTAACTATCACTGGGCCTTGGCTGCCCTTCCCAACCTTTGTTTATCCTGTTGGCATTTTGTCCTGCTTTTCTGGACACCTCCACTTGAGGAGTTGAGGAGCCTTGGTGGCACAGGGTAAATGCCAGTACTGCAGCCACAACATTGTGAGTTTATTCCTGCATGGCTCCAGATTCACTCAGCTTTCCATCCTTCCGTAGGCTGGTAAAATGAGTACCCTGGGCAATCAGTAAAACCGCATAGAGGGTGCTTAGCACTATAAAGTGATATAGAAATGTAAGTGCTATTGCTATTGTTATTGACCCTATCTGTGGTCAGCCCTGGTCTACCTTAGACCTTGTGAAGTGTCCAGCATTCTGAATTATAAATTATTAGAGGGAGTGTGTATGGGGGTAAGTCCAGGTAACACTCTCTCTCGCAGTATTGCAGATGCAGAAACCACACTCTCACAGTGGCTTTGCATGACCCCCCCAAGGTCAAATACAGCCATTGGGATGGTGTTGTCCGACTAGATGTGTGGAGGTTTTCAAGCCACAAGCTTCAGCTCTAAATGCAAAACCTATCAAGTTTGTGCTGGTTATGTAGGTGAAATGCAAATATCTATTCTTCCTTACGCTTTATCTTATCCCCCCCCCCACTTTTGCTAAGTGAAGAATCTGGGTCATCTTGTCTCTCCCCCTCCTCTTCTCTGCATTTCTCTTGTTTTCTTCTAAATCCATGGAGAGGAAGAGGGGTGGGGTAGAAGGAAAAGATTGGCTTTCTATGTATGTTTCTCCATTTTACACTTTCTGCCTTGGCAGCAAGAGGACTGTCTTGATTACCTTGAAAAGGCAATGGAGGGGAGACTGGGGCTTTCAGAATAGGGACAACAAGCCCAGAAGACTAGAGGTTGTTCTCCAAAAAGACGTCTTTTCTTCCTGCCAAAAGACACAAAGCTGGATTTGCATTGCTGTTCATTTCCACAAGGTAGATGCAATTATCTTTCAGCCTAATCATTTTATCCTCCAAATCACCCGAGACAGTAGATTGGGGTTTTAAAAAAAAAGTTAGAAAGACAGATTGCTTCTCTTTCATAGTGCATCTTACTTCCCGGAGCTCTGAAAAATGACTTTTTGGACTACTGTTCCAAGAATCCACAGATGTGGCCATGCTGGTTAGTGGATGCTGGGACTTGCAGTCCAATCTATCTATCAATCTATTAATCAACATCTATCCCACCTTTCACCTGGCACAGGAGCTAACAATACAGGTTAAAACAAAGTGCCCCTGAAAACCTACTAATTCATAAAAAGTTTTTAAAACCTTTTAAAAAGCAATGCTGTTAAAAACACTAATTTAAAACATAATTAAAAAGATAAAAGTACAGCACCTGCCTTTAAAATTTCTTCCTGCCACAGCCACTTTAATACCGTAAATAACAAGTCCTTTGCCAAAAAAAGAAGGCCCTTCTCCCTAAATGTCCACTTCTACTGAACAGTTTTTTTTTAAAAAATTGTTTGTTCATTTTACATTATTATTTATACATCACATACATAAATCCCAATTCAACATCTCATTACAGATCACAACAATCTCCATAACCTTATTAGTAATAATTTTTATCTCTCAAACCTTCATTTCAAACCTTCCTCTATCACTCATCCTAGAATTACCTCATTCTTTCTCCAAATTTTTCACACCTTTCCTTTCTTCCTTCACACTTCTTCCCTTTCTTAATACACTCTTCACACTTCCTCTTATCCTCTCACCCACTATAACTTTTTCTGCCATACCACACTGCACCAGGTTTTTTTGAAGGACCATATCTCTCTATATAAGGAGCCAGTGTGGAATCATAGAATCATAGAGTTGGAAGAGACCTCAAGGGCCATCCAGTCCAACCCCCTGCCATGCAGGAATACACCATCAAATCATTCCCAACAGATGGCCATCCAGCTTCTGTTTAAAAACCTCCAAAGAAGGAGACTCCACCACACTCCGAGGCAGTGTATTCCACTTCCAAACAGCTCTTACCATCAGGAAGTTCTTCCTAATGTTTAGGTGGAATATTTTTTCCTGTAGTTTGAACCCATTTCTCTGTGTCCTAGTCTCTGGAGCAGCAGAAAACAAGCTTGCTCCATCCTCAGTATGACTTCCCTTCAAATATTTAAATAGTGGTTTGAGCATTAGTATACGAATCTGGAGACTAGGGTTCAAATCCCCACTCGCCCATGAAAACCCGCAGGGTGACATTGGGCAAGTCACACACTCTCAGCCTCAGAAAAACCGGTGGTAGGTTTGCCTTAGGGTTGCCATAAGTCAGAAACTACTTGAAGGCATACAACAACAATAGTTCTTCCTATATGTACCTGTTAGAGCACTAAGATCTTCAAGAGATGCCCTTCTCTCTGTCCCACCATCTTCTCAGCTCCTTTGGTGGGAACACAGAGAGGGCCTTCTTGGTAGCTGCTCCCAGAGTTTGGAAGTCTCTCCCTTAGGAGGCTAGGATGGCTCCTTGCTCTCCTTTTGTTGGCAAGTCAAAACATCTGGATTCCATCAGATCTTTAGAAACTGACTGTGATAAGCTTTTAATGGTGTACTGTACTGTATTGTTGGGTTTTTTTTAATATGGCGTTTTAATGAATTTGAATGGTTTTAACTTTATAGATTGTTTTAAGAATCCCTTTCTGGCTTTTCTTTGCAAACGAAGACTCATCCCATTCTTTCTGCAAGCGCTCTGATGACTAAAAAGGCCAATCTGAGATAAACAAGTCTGGTTGCAGAAAGCACAGCAGAAGGTCTCCTTGGGTGATGTTTCCGGGTTGTGATTCTTTCTGCATTGTCGTTTCTCTTCTTCGTTTCTCTTGTTCAGCGTGAGTTCTCAAATAAGGCTGCAGCATTGTGGATAGTGTGTCTCCATGCCTCCTGATGTGAGGCCAGGGCGGACCATTGTTGGTGATAAATTTGGCCAAGCCTGAGATGTTGTTTCAGGGAGTCTTTGTATCGCTTTTTTTGGAGCGCCCCTCTTACGCTGACCTGTGGCGAGTTCACCGTAGAGTACTATTTTGGGAGGCTACGGTCCTCCTTCCTAGAAACGTGGCCTGCCCAGCGCAGCTGTGTTCTCAATATCATGGCCTCAATGCTGGTGATCCCTGCTTGCTCAAGGACAGCAATATTCGTCACTTAGTCAGTCCAGTGTATATTTGGGATTGTGTGTAGACAGCGCTGATGAAAGCACTCGAGGAGTCGTAGGTGGTGGCGATAGGTGACCCATGTTTAAGAATAACATATATATATTTACAGATCTTTTTATATAGTTTTTAATTGTTGGGAAAGATTGAAGTATTCTCTTTTCCCCACACTCTCTTACTATAGAGCAACCCCTGTTAGACTTATTGTGTATATTGATTTGTCCTCTTAGCCTCTGTAGTTAACATGCTTCTGTCTGTCCCTCCCACTTTTTCTTGGGCAGCCATCTCTTTTTCCTAAGCTGGTGAGTCAGGATGAAGCTTCTCTCCTACACCTCTGCAACCAATTGAGTTAAGTAAAGTTTTCCAAGTTATTTAATCTAAAGTTGCATGTCTCTTTTTGGTCATATATAGTTCATGGAAAAGTAATGTGCATATGAGCAATGCCTCCAAATCTAAACTGCCACTCCGCTGGAGGGAAGTTAAAAGAATTTGACTTTTAGAGTTCCCAACACAAGGGAACTCTAATTCCCCACATTAATCTGTCCTCTTTTTTTAATAAGTTGTAAAGCACCTTGATTCTCAGTACTGGGGAAAACGTAAGGATATAAATGGATTAAAGAAATAAATAAGTTTTTATATTATTTTGGAAACCTGCTTGACCATGACAATGGATTGAGGGAATTGCATGCAAAACCATAGAAAGCAAAACTTTTCAACTCTTTGAAGGGAGAATAGATGTGCAATATTCAGAAAAGTGCTCACATAATAGCTCTCCACTATAAATCAGCCTGATTTCTTTCCAACTTTGCAGCGAGAAATAACAGACAGAAAGAGCAGAAAATTCAATTCTGACTCAGTTACCCTTTTAACTGAGGGGGGCTGTCAGTCTTTTTGTATTGTTTCTCTCCGTGTGTGTCTGTGCTTCAAGTCGCTTGTCGACTTATGGCAACCCCATGAATTTCATAGGATTTCCTTAGGCAAGGGATACTCAGAGTTGGTTTTGCCAGTTTCTTCCTTGGAAATATAGCCTACAGCACCCAGTAGTTGTAGGTGGTCTCCTTTCCAAGTACTAGCCAGAGTTGCCTGTGCTTAGCTTCCAAGATCAGACAGGATCTGGTGCTTTTAGGCTATTGCACTGGGTTATTTGTAACCCACTCTCCCTCCAAGAAAAGTGTGACTCAAGTGACAATTTCTTTTTAAAAGTGCAGCACGGACATTTACCTGCTAGCTCATCACCTTATTAGTAACTTTCTGCAAGCAGGTAAAAAAACTTTTTTTAAAAAAAAATTCTGGCAGACATTGCATAATGTGCTGGACTTTTAGTTGTTGTTGTTTTAAATGGTTTCAAATTTATGATGGTTTAATTGCTTTTTAACATTTACATGGTGTAAATTTTTGAACTATGTTTGTTTTAACTTGTAAATCTTCCTTGAGTCCCAACTAGGAGAAGGATATAAAGTAAACAGACACTCTCCTCCCCATCAAAATGGCAAAACTACTCAGGGAAATACAAGACTGTTTTGGGCAACTTCACAGGCACCAACCGATCGGTACTGTTCATGGTTGACATCTGCCCCTCCAAGCCTACAGAACCTGGCTACTGTTTCTTCAGATTTTGAAGCAGAACAGAAATGACATGTCTCTGAACTAAACATAGTGTTGTGGACCTCCGGAACTGCGTCACTATTCTAAAAGTGCTGGGGCCAAGATTCCACGTTGGGGTTGTGTAGCAAAAATCACCATATGTGGAGTTATGCATTTGGCTGTGCCATGCAACCCTTGTCTGGAATGGCATCGTTGCTCAACTGACGGCACTCCCAGATGTGCAATCAAATGCATATCTCATGCACATGTGAATGAATCTTCATGCTCAGTTGTATCACACATGCAATTCTGCTTCCACAACCTTGAACAGAATGCAGACATTTCACACTGGACCAAAAAAATGCCCAAGCACTTCCATCGGGAAACTTTAGCTGAGATGTGCTGTTACCTTTCAAAACCATCTTTTATCTTCGCCTAGTGATCTGTAGAAAAAACAGCAAGTGGGGTTACTTGGCCCAAGGCCCAGAATGTCCAAGTGCTTCTAGCATTTTAAAAAAATATATTCTGAGATAATGCTGAATTATCCTGGCTAGATCCAGGCAGTGGCTCTCTTTTCTGGGTGCACTAGCCACAATAAGCACTTTTTGAACACTTAGGAAAACATGATATAAATAAACATTGCACAGTAATAAGGGCATCAGCAGCACGGTGCATTGTGTTATTGTCCATGTTTCCAATTTTTAATCCCCTTAGTGTCTGGATTAGCTCTACTGGCACAAGAATGATAGGAAGACATTTGTAATGGAAGGACTTGGACAAAAACGACAGAGAGAGGCTGATAAAAGTATATGAGTAAATATATCTTGCAAAGACGGATCTGTTCCTGGCTGTTCTTGCAACATGCCCTAATCTGAGGAAGGATTCATAGGTGGGAAAGAGGCATTTCAAGCAAAATATCGCATAGCTACACTATTAAGGGTGCATCTACCCTCTCCATTGACGCCCTCTTGTCGTGGGAGAGAGGCTTGCGTACCCTAATGATGTTTTAAGCTATGCTGGCGGTGGCATAATAGCCACTGGTAGGGTCTCCCATGCCAGACAGGTCAAAACCGAAGGGTCTGACAAAGAGCGTCAAAGGGCAGGATGGGCTCTCTAGCCTTGTGGCAACCGTCCTAGGAGAAGGAAAACTCCAATCCCAAACCCGGGCAGATGGTGCTCGTCCAACCCTGTAAGGTCAACCATCTAAGAGAAGGAAACTCTAATCAAACCTACGGCCCGAGGACCTCGCTGCCACGTCCATGCTTGCAAGGCCACGGCAGATGAATCTCTGGTTTAAAGGGTGAGGCCAGTTCTGTGCACGCTGCGCTCCACCAGAAAAATCCATTGCACAGGCTCGACGGTGAACTCGCCACGGGTCAGCGTAAGAGGGGCGCTCCAAAAAAGCGATACAAAGACTCCCTGAAACAACATCTCAGGCTTGGCCAAATTGATCACCAACAGTGGTCCGCCCTGGCCTCACATCAGGAGGCATGGAGACGCACTATCCACAATGCTGCAGCCTTATTTGAGAACTCACGACGAACAAGTCTTAAAGAGAAACGACAACGCAGAAAGAATCACAACCCAAAAACATCACCCAAGGAGACCTTCTGCTGTGCTTTTTGCAACCGGACTTGTTTATCTCAGATTGGCCTTTTTAGTCATCAGCGCGCTTGCAGAAAGCGCGGGATGAGTCCTTCCTGAATCTTCGTTTGCAAAGAAAAGCCAGAGAGAGACATTGTAGAAATAATGCAGTTTGATACCACTTTAAGTGCTGTAGCTACATTCTATGGAATCCTGGGATTTGTGGTTTTACAAGGTATTTAGCCTTCTCTGCCTAAGAGCGCTGGTGCCTCACAAAACCACAAACCCAAGGTTTATGTAGAATGGACCCATGGCAGTTAAAGCGGTGTCAAGCTGCATTATTCCTACTGTGTGGATGCACCCTCACTCCCATAACTTTGATTACTAGTCTGTCTTCTATGCTAATGGGATGGTGAATCTGCTTTGGATTTGATGCCAAAATTTAAAGGAGCCTTCCAAGGGGTTGAACCTGATGTAACCTGCCCTGACAGGCCCCACCTTTTCATAACTCATCAACTGGGTGTATTTCATAAATTGGCTTATAATTGGCAGTCCATGTGGTTAAAGGTAGATCAGGAACCTCCCAAACAAGGAACCAAGGTTCACTCAGAAAAACCTAAGAGAGTAGCCTGCTAAAAT
Source organism: Gambelia wislizenii (assembly GCA_030847615.1). NCBI lineage: Eukaryota > Metazoa > Chordata > Lepidosauria > Squamata > Crotaphytidae > Gambelia > Gambelia wislizenii. The sequence goes on along the minus strand of JAUMIR010000001.1, from coordinate 491,284,942 downwards.
TCTTAAAGACACATCCAGGTGAGAATTATGTGAAAGTCCCTTGGAACTAATTAGTTAGGGAGATAATGTGCTAATTCTCCCTGGGCAGCTCTGGAAGTGAGTCATTCAATAATCCCATTAAGATAGCTGAGGGCTCTTTGCTTGTAAAACTGGTTTTTCCTCACACCTGGTCCTAAAACAGTAGAGGTTACCCTGAGACTATTCAAGTTCAATGTTTAACCCATTAGCGATCATTAACACGTCTGGATAATCCATTGTCTAATCTTGGGAAACTCTGACAGACATTGTATTCCACGTCCCATCGGGGGAAATACTCGCCCCATCAAGGGAAATACTGAATGTAAATATCACCCTAAAACACAGTCAAAGTGTGCACTGTTCCCCTTCCTTCTGACTCCACATCAGTCTCTATCACCACTCTTCTGTTCTGGACTCCACACTGTTAGCTTCTGCGCGATCCTCAGAATCTCTGCTCTTTGGATTGGTACGGTATTACCCACCATCCCCTCAATCAATTTCTCTGTCCAAATACTTCCTACTTTCTTCATTAGCCTTGTGTGACTGCTTGAAGCCTGAGTGTGTGTATGTGTGTGTGTGTGTTCCCTTGTTATTTCTCAATAAAACCCATTTTTATTTGATCCCCTGGCTTGGAGTCTCTTCAGTTACTACTGGTATGCATAGGTCAAAAGATCCTGCAGGTACCTGACCTCTCGCTGCCATTTTGAGCTAATTGACATTCCCCATAGACTTGTGTGGAATTTCCACGGACCTCAGTAACACTATGTGGGGGAGCACTTTATAGAGCTTCTTGAAAGCTCAGACTAAAAGCCAGAGCAACTTTACCACTCTACCACCAGCCACTAGAGCCTCTAGTCTTCTGGGGCCTTTATGTACCTTGGGAAGTGCACTTCTGTGTATCGTTGTGAAAGCTGGACAGTGGTGAAATCTGACAGGGAGAAACCTGACTCATTAGAAATGTGGTGCTGGAGGAAAGTTCCATGGGTACTGTGGACTGCTCATAAAGACAAATAAATGGATTGGAGAGTAGACCAAGCCTGAGCTCTTGCTAGATGACCAAACCCATGATAACTTGGCTTGTTTTCTGTTGCTCCAGAGACTGGAACACGGAGCAATGGGTGCAAGCTCCAGGAACAGAGATTCCACCTCAACATGAGGAGGAACTTTTTGACAGTAAGAGCTGTTCGGCAGTGGAACGCACTCCCTCGGAGCGTGGTGGGGTCTCCTTCCTTGGAGGTCTTTAAACAGAGGCTGGATGACCATCTGTCAGGGATGCTTTGATCGAGATTTCCTGCGTGGCAGGGAGTTGGACTAGATGGCCCTCGTGGTATCTTCCAATTCTACAATTCTATGATTCTATGATTCTAACTTTTGCCATCTTGACCACACTCTGATGTTGCTTGGCCAAATCCATCCCAATTTTTATCAACAAAATGTGGAAGGACCTGATTTCAAAAATGAAAACTGGACCAATCAACGTCCAAGTATGGTCAAGATTGAAAAGTTATTAATGAGGACAGAGGCACAGGCTAGGAGAGGCTGTGGTAGTTTGTTTCTGCCTGTGCCTGCTGGGAAGGGTGAGATTCTCTCCTCTCCTCTCCCCTCTCATCTTATCTCATCTCTCCCCCCTCACTCCCACTGAGTTAATGGAGTACAAACTCATTTTGCACTTTGAACTCAATTTGCAGGAACTGAAGTAAGCTGAAGGCAAAAGAGGGAAAGTGAGAGTAGAGAGAGAAACTGGAAGCTTGTTTTCTGCTGCTCAGAGACTTGGACACGGAGCAATGGACTCAAACTACAGGAAAAGAGATTCCACTGAAACATTAGGAAGAACTTCCGATGGTAAGAGCTGTTTGGCAGTGGAATGCGCTGCCTCAGAGTGCGGTGGAGTCTCCTTCTTTGGAGGTTTTTATAGAGAGGCTGAATGGCCATCTGTCGGGCATACTTTGATGGTGTATTCCTGCATGGCAGAATGTGTCTGGACTAGATGGCCCTTGCGGTCTCTTCCAAATCTAGGATTCTAGGATTTTAAACAGCAGCCTAAAAAGTAGGAAGACAGAGGATTAATCAGGACTGTCCCTGTCGAAGTGGGAGAGTTGGAGAGTATGCAAACTCGCTGGAGCAAATATGTTGGGTTTATTTGCAAAGTGTGGCACCCAGGTAGTAAGCCATGATGCAAAAATGAAGAGAGCTGGCAGAGAGCTGGGGGGGGGGGGAGAGAAGGAGGAGGAGAAACACGAAGATGGCAGCAGGGGTAGTCAGCCCACATCTGGGTTCCTGTCTTGGCATTTTACATTAGTAAGCCATATCGGCTGGATTCTTGGCTCTGGCTTTTCCTAGTGACTTGTGAAGTAATTTCTAAGCCAGTGAGCACTACAGGGTAAATCTGACTTCTACTTTTAACCCCGTTAAGAGATAAGAAATGATTATTCTCCTAATTGCCGTGCCGCTACTTTATTGGTTAAATTAACATTCAATTGCAGGGGGTTTACTGTGCAATATACAATATTATTTTGCCTACTGCGCACTCAAAGTCTCCTTGTCACAGCAACAGCATGCCTGCAGGAGAAATCCTTTTAACAAATAGGTAAATATAAGCCTTGGGGGGAGAAATAAGGGGAAAAGAGGGGTAATTATTTCAGCTATGTTAGTGGGTGAAGGGAAAAAAAGGTGGCTAAAAATAAGTCAAAAATGCTAAAAAAAAAAAAAAAATGATTAAGCATGGTCCACAGCCAGTGTGGCTGCAATTCGAGAAGCATCACAAATGTTAGGACTTAAGAATATAAGAAGAATACTGCTGGGTCGAATGGAAAAGTCTGTTGTGCCCAGAACCCTGTTTCCAAGAGGGGACAGCCAGGGACTTCAGAAAAGCATGAAAGACAGGCAGGCAAGGCAGGGAAGCAGATGGCAGAACCCGTTTTATGCAGACTGAAAAGTAGTGATGCGGGATGAAGAATACTAGGGGTTGTAATCCAAAAAAGTGACTTTTCCCAGGCCTGGGTGTGTGTTCCTAGTACCTGCCATTGTGGGATAGCCTCTTTGGCTATGGAGGTTCTCTTTAGACATCATGTCCAAAACTGATATCCTGCCCCTCCCTGAATCTGCCTAATCCCTCTTTAGTGTCACCTGAACCATTGGCTGTAGCCAGTTCTTGTGGCACTGAGTCCTTTAGGCTGAGTTATACATGGTTTCTGGTCCTGAATCCATGGCTCAGCCTTTCTCCAGTTTGGGGTCTTCCCAGTGTGGTGGAAAGTTACCCTCACTATCTCCAGTCAGCATGCCGATTAGCCATTTGTGGGGATGATGGAAGTTGTAGTCCAACATGTCTGGAAGGTGTTCAATCAATGTCATGCCCTGCTTCCAGAACATGGAAATGGACTTTGACTCAGAGACTGAAGCAGTAGACATGCCAGGACCTGCTGAACCAGAGCAGGAGGATGTTCCAGAGCCGCAAGCCTCAGAGACAGACAATAGCGCAGTACCAGCTCTGGTAGAGGGTCCTGTCTCTTCAGATACAGAGGACAACTTAGCTATACCTATCCTCTCAGCACGGAGACAACAAAAGGAGTGCTTGAGGTAGTCTCAGCGTATTTATAGGAAGCAGCAATTAGTTAAGCAGTAGCTGTGTTAGCTGCTGCTTTATAAATATGCAGTACTGCTCCAGGGGCTGTTGGAGATTATCTGATCTACCTGATTACCAATCATGTTATTGCTCACTGTCTTTGACCTGGACTCTGTTTGTTTACTCTGGACTCTGTTTGCTGGACCTGGACCTTGTATATTGGACTTTGGTTGTGGACTTATGTCTTGCTTGTAAAGTAAGAGACTGACTTCATGCTGCCTTGATTCCTCTGGCTATAATTAATTCAACTGTGCTGTACCTCTGCTATCAGCTGTGTGGTAATCAGACTTTGGCTGAGTGCCCAGACATTGTTTGGACTATCAAAGACATTTGATATACTTGATTGATTCCATTGGTTCTAATGTTTCAGCAGTGGGTTTGCACCACTGATTCTCATCCAGGACTCTTCCAGATTAATCCTCTCTCTCTCTCTGGCTTTTCTTTGCAAACGAAGATTCAGGAAGGACTCATCCCACGCTTTCTGCAAGCGTACTGATGACTAAAAAGGCCAATCCAAGATAAACAAGTCCAGTTGCAGAAAGTGTAGCAGAAGGTCACCTTGGGTGATGCTTCCCGGGTTGTGATTCTTTCTGCATTGTCATTTCTCTTCAAGACTTGTTCGGCGTGAGTTCTCAAATAAGGCTGCAGCATTGTGGATTGTGCGTTTCCATGTCTCCTGATGTGAGACCAGGGCGGACCACTGTTGGTGATCAATTTGGCCGAGCCTGAGATGTTGTTTCAGGGAGTCCATGTATTGCTTTTTTGGAGCGCCCCTCTTACGCTGACCTGTGGCGAGTTCACTGTGGCATAGAGTACTATTTTTGGGAGGTGATGGTCCTCCGTCCTAGAAACGTGCCCTGCCCAGTGCAGCTGTGTTCTCAATATCATGGCCTCAATGCTGGTGATCCCTGCTTGCTCAAGTACAGCAACGTTCGTCACATAGTCAGTCCAGTGTATACTTAGGATTGTGCCTATACAGCGCTGATGAAAGCATTCGAGGATTTCCAGCGTTCCAGATTAATCCAAAGGAATGTGAATTCTTGTGATATTTTATGGTTGTTGTGTGCCTCAACAGTGACCTTAAGGTGAATCTATCATGGGGGCTTTCTTGGAAAGAAGGTGGGAAGGACTGTGATAATTTATAAAACATCATGTAAGGCCAAATCCACACTACACAAATAATGCAGTTAGAAACTGGATTATTTGCCATGGCTCTTTCCTATGGAATCTGGGGATTTGTAGTTTTGCAAGGTCTTTAGCCTGCTTTGGGAAAGAGTGATGATGCATCAACCAAATTGCAAATCCCAGAATTCCATAGGAAGGAGCCAAGGCAAACTGAATTATTTGTGTAGTGCGGATTTGGTCAGCCCCTTGTCATGAATGGTGATACTTTATTAACATCTTTTGAAGTGACGATGCTGCAAATAGGTCATCACCTGTTGGCAATAGCTAGGATTTATAGGCCCCATGGAATGAATGGTGCCTTCTTGGAAGAATCCTCCGAGTGGTTATTTACATTTGTGTCTTTAAACCCGGTTCATATTATTTATGGGGACTTCAGTATTCATAGAGATATGTTTTCATTTTCTCCGATTCCCCTACCCCCTCCTGGAAGCTTTTAATCTGGAAATCATGGAAACCCTTCCCACTCCTGTCTCTGGAGGGACTGTGGATTTGTTCCTGTTTAGGAACCTAGATATTGAGCTGGAACTGGTAATAGATGCAGGGATATCAGATCATTTCTGGTGTCTTGCAAAGTTATCACCTCTTCCTCCTGCCTGTCATATAAGTGAAACCTTGTCGGGATTTATTGAAAGCTGCTCCACACTGCTGAAATAATGCTGTTTGACACCACTTTAGCTATCATGGTTCCATCCTATGGAATCCTGGGATTTGTAGCTGTGGCACCAAGAAGGCTAAACATCTCACAAAACTACAGATCCCAGAATTCAATAGCATTGAGCCCTGGCAGTTAAAGTGGTATCAAACTGCATTATTTCTGCAGTGTGGCAGCAGTCAAGGATATCTCTGGATTCCTTCTCTCAAGCCTTCAGTCAGTTACCCAGTGACAGTTTAGGTCTAACCATGGATTGGTGGAGCGACAAATGGATGGCCAGGGGGTGAGATGGAGCTGGAAGACACACTAGTAAACCAGAACTTTGTGGAGGATGCATTGAATCCAGACTCTCGGACTAATCAAGCTAACGCTGTAACAAAAACTGCTCTAGAAGCTGAACATCTGTAGGATCTGTAGTTTCTTCACTGTTAAGATTGCCCATCTGCTTGTCCAGGCTTTGGTTATGTCATGCTTGGACTACTGGCAGGTTTGCCTTCTTGCTCTCTTCTTTCTCTGGCTTTAATTCAGAACAGTGCTATCTGAGTTGTTTTAAATGTCCCTAAATATCCCCATGTTCCTTCCCCCCTCCATAGATCTAGTTTGGACCAGGACCTGTTTCAAACTGTTTGTTCTTGTATTTAGGGCTCTGCTCTCTAATCTCCCCTAGTACCTGACAGCTCAGCTAGCATGGTATGTACCATCTAGGAATTTAAGATCCACGGGCAAAAGATTATTGTCTGTTCCACTGATGCGCATGGCTCTGTTAGGACTGTGAGCCTTTCAAGACCTGGCTCTCCATCTGTGGAACGGTCTTCCTTTCGATCTCTGGCTGGAAGAGGATCTCACCCATAATTGTGGGTGACTGTGTAATGCTGCCATTCAACACAAGGGCTGTGTAGTGCAGTTAATGCAGAAGTCCACACATACCAAGATCACACCATGACCATAATGTTCCTTCACTTTCAGATCATTTGGATTGATCGTTCAGCCTTTTTGGTAGCTGGCAACTTGTCTGTTCTCCGTCACTAAAGACCAAAGGCATCTCTCTATATAAAATTCTTGGGTATGTTGCCTTTCCCAGTGTTCTTATTGGCTGCTCAGGAAACACACCCAACCAATCACCACCCACATACAAATTCCCTCTCTACCTCACAATCCACTCCTGCCACTCAATCTGTGGACCAGATTGGGACCCAGACAGCCAAATGGTGGTGGCAGCAAGATGCTGCCACCGCTGCTGTGACAGAACCCAGACAGTCAACTAGTAGTAGCAGTGGGCTGCCTGTGACAGGACCCAGGACCCAGGCAGTCAATTAGCTGTGGCAGCAGCAGTGTAACAGAGCGAGTCACCTCCAGCAATTCCAGGAAAAGTGTAGTATGTTGAGAAGGAGGAGGAATTTAAAAACCCACTGGCCTACCTTATGGGGTTGTTGTGAGGTCTACCGGGAGTTTTTTGGGAGTTTTTAAATAACATATGTTATGTTGGGTACAGCTAGTTTTAAGGAAAAGCTGAATTATAAGTTTATTCTCAGCATTGGCACTCAGAGCTATTAGCGGTTTAGCTTGAGATGGTAAAGGTGCATTTCACAGGGGGTTCGATGCACAGAATGAATGTATTTTTTTCCCCTCCAAGAATGCTCCCTTTGTTTAAGTGAAGCTCTGCTGTTTCTCCCCTTCTGTCCTTTGACTCTCGGGAGTGAGTCCCTTCAAGCTGGTGGTGAAAGGATTTTTCAACGCACTTTGCTTGTTCCAATTTGCTCTTCATGGTGGACAATCAGGGCTGCGAGGGAAGACTGTAAAAGGATCTCATTCTATTAATTTGGCCTGGTTGTTTCTCTTGTTGGAGGCAGATTTAGTTTCCCCAGCAGTTCCACTTGGTGAGCTCATTGAATCGAGAAGACCATCACCCGGTCCCATGTGCAGGTTTACAGTTTCAGGCCCAGGGCTGAGCTTGGCTCCGGAGCAGCAACAGATACACTGCACCTGTTGAAAAGGTGAGGAAAAGTAGCAAAAGCTATTTCAGGGGACTCTTCTATTCTGCTTCATAGCTGAAGGTTTTTCAGTCTTCCTGAGAAGAATGGCCACCTTTTTCCTTCTAAAACAGCCATAGGATTGTATTAAAAAAACACAGAACTTCCAAACATTTTTGTTGTTATGTGCCTTCAAGTTGATTCTGATTTATGGCAAGTCTGACCTAGGGTTTTCTTGGCAAGATTTCTTCATGGGAGGTTTGCTATTGCCTTCCTTTAAGGCCGAGAGAGTGTGACTTGCCCAAAGTCACCTAGTGGGATTCCACAGCTGAGCGAGATTTGTACCCTGGTCTTCCAGATTCCTAACCCAACACTCAAACCACGATAACATACTGGCTCTCTTATATGTAATTGTATAATATTACACATGCCTCTTTCTCTGGCTTTTCTTCACAAATGAAGATTCAGGAAGGACTCATCCCGCGCTTTCTGTAAGCACGCTGATGACTAAAAAGGCCAATCCAAGATAAACAAGTATGGTTGCAGAAAGCACAGCAGAAGGTCTCCTTGGGTGATGTTTCCAGGTTGTGATTCTTTCTGCGTTGTCGTTTCTCTTCAAGACTTGTTCGGCGTGAGTTCTCAAATAAGGCTACAGCATTGTGGATAGTGCATCTCCATGCTTTCCGATGTGAAGCCAGGGCAGACCATTGTTGGCGATCAATTTGGCTGAGCTTGAGATGTTGTTTCAGGGAGTCCTTGTATCGCTTTTTTGGCGTATCCCTCTTACGCTGACCCGTGGCGAGTTCACTGTAGACATACAGAATATATATATTAGATGGTAAACTGGTAAAAGGTATGGAAACCATGCCCTATGAGGAGTGGCTTATGGAGCTGGGTATGGTTAGCCTGGAGAAGAGAAGGTTAAGAATTGCCATGATAGTCATGTTTGAAGGATGGAGCAAGCTTGTTGGACTAGGACATGGAGCAATGGATTCAAACTACAGGAAAAGAGAGTCCACCTAAACATTAGGAACACCTTTCTGACTTTAAGAGCTATTCGGCAGTAGAATGTACTGCCTCAGGGTGTGGTGGACTCTCCTTCTTTGGGGGCTTTTAAACAGAGGCTGGGTGGCCATTTGTCGGGAGTGCTTTAATTATGTGTTCCTATATGGCAGGGCGATGGACTAGGTGCCCTTGTGATCTCTTCCAACTCTACAATTCTATGATTTTTCTGACATATGGCAGCCCTAAAGCAAACCTATAACAGAGTTTTCTTGGCATGATTTGTTCAGAGGGGGTTTGCCACTGCCTTCCTTTAAAGCTGAGAGACTGGGACTTGCCCAAGGTCACCCAGTGGGGTTTCCATGGCTGAGCAGAAATTTGCACCCTGATTTATCAGAGTCCCAGTTCAACACTCAAAACACTTGGCAAGTTTTACTCAGAAGAGGTTTCCCATTGACTTCCTCTGAGGCTGAGAGAGTGTGACTTGCTCAAGGTCACCCAAAGGGTTTCTGGTGCTGAATGGGGACTGGAATCCTCCCAGAGTCTGTAGCCCAACACACAAAGCACAATACCATGATGGCTCTGTTCCTCCATTCTTTGACAACGCACCCGCTTAAAAAAAATATTGGATCAATTTCTAACCCCTCCTCCCCCAATATCTAGAGCCTGGGAAAGTTACTTTTTGGACTACAACTCCCAGCATCTCTCAGTAGGGATTTAGGGAGTAGGAATTTGTGGATGGACCAAATAAGTAATGTTCTCTATGCTAGTGTGGTTTCTTGTTGGTTGTTGTGCTCTGTAATTCCAGAACACACGTAATCATGGTGCTGAAGGGGGAACTGATATGGCTTCGCATGCGCTAACCCAGTAAAATCCTTTTGTATTGCCGTGGTCTTTCTCCAGAAGAACAAGCTGACACCGTGCAGGTTACATGGTATATCTCATTCCCTATGACACCAAGTGACTGGGGAGTGGGTTACTTAGCACGGACTGGGCGATGGTTGTTTACCTTAAAGGAGGCTGTACATGACCAACTGACACCTAGGCTATTGGCAAAACTTCTATTGAATTTGTTGATGGAAATTTTCCAGCACGTGCACTTTGCCATAGTGACTTGGCAACCCTGGCAAATTTTATAAGAACGTATGAATTCATGGCTCAGGGCTCACATCCCCTTCCAATTCTGGTCTGCCAGGCTGAAAAATACAGAACTTCAGTTCTTTCTCTCAACACAACTATATCTATTCCTATATTGTTTTCCACAGTATGGGCTTGCATTTTTTAGTATCAGGATATTGAGTTGGGTATCATTCGGTTTGTCATTCTATGGACATGTGTTATATTGCAATTATAGGATATTTATTATATGCATCATTTATTTTATACATTTATTACACTTAAATTCATTACATTTATTCTTAATATAACAGTTTATTTCTGCAGTATATATTCCTCACTTTCAATATAGCTTATTTAGGTAAGAGACCTTCCTGTGCTGTTGTTAGGCTGAGAGACAGAAATTCAGTTCTTTCCCTAAATAAAGTTGGATCCTTGATTCACCAGGTTTGGTCTTCTAATTTCTCCTAGAGTTATGGGAGAAGGAAAGCCCCCTTCAGTATGATTCATTCTTGATGGGTTTTTTTTTTTTTGTTTTTTTATAGATCAAGGTATGAGATTCATAGAATGATAGAATCATAGAGTTGGAAGAGACCACAAGGGCCATCCAGTCTGTGTCCTAGTCTCTGGAGCAGCAGAAAACAAGCTTGCTCCATCCTCAGTGTGACATTCCTTCAAATATTAAAACATGGCTATCATGGACCCTCTTCACCTTCTGTTCTCCAGGCTAAACATACCCAGCTCCCTAAGCCGCTCCTCATAGGGCAAGGCTTCCAGACCTCCCACCATCCTGGTTGCCCTCTTCTGGACATGTTCCAGCTTCTCAATATTCTTCTTGAATTTGGTACCCAGAACTGGACACAGTAATTCTAGGTGAGACCTGAGTAAAGCAGAATAGAATGGTACTGTCACTTCCCTCAGTCTAGACACTATACTTCTATTGATACAGCCTAGAATCACGTTGGCTTTTTTAGCTGATGCATCACACTGTTGATTCATGTTCAGCTTGTGGTCTACTCAGGTTCCTAGATCCCTTTCACATGTACTGTTGTCAAGCCAGCTGTCCCCCATCCTATATTCCTTGACTTTTTATTCAGTGGAGAATTCTGTTTTCTCACAGAATTTGCACTCTGATCTACCATACTGGGCTTGGTTATGGGTGCTGGGTTCGCCCTTTTGGAAGTGTGGTAAAGTTTTAGGGAGCTAGCTATAGTATTTCAGGATGCAGGCAAGGGATTCCATTTTTGAAGGTTCAAATTAAGCAAAACATTTGGAAGTGGAGTGCTTTGGAAGGAAGTCGGGTGGACAAGTCAGTCTATTCCTGGGACATTTGAGTTTTGTCTGAGCTCATTCATAAGTGTGTTCTTTCCCATTTCCACATCAATCTGGGATTACATATTTTTAAATAAATAAAAAAAACACTTCAAAATGTTGTATTTAGTCCTGAATATTCATGTGGTTGCCATAAATTGACAGGGAACTTGTCTCTCATACACACTTTTTCCCCCACCAAATGGACCTTTCCATATGCATTTAACCTAAAATTCATATTTTTGTACACATTTTAAATACAAAGGTATGTCTTATGCTTTGGGTGTGTTTTTCATTCAAAGAGTTTGTATCTCAGAACTGGGAGAAGTGTGAAACCCAAAGTTAAACTGCATTTCCATCCACCATCCACTCTTAATTAATTAATTCTAATTAAATTCTGATACATTCTAATTAAATTGGTTCTAATTAAATGCTAACTTATCAATTTATTATAATTAAAGTGCTAAATAGAAATTAATAAGTCAATGAATTTCTCACTTTTCTTCCGATATGGGACCCTAGCAAGAAGTGTGGACCCAGCCCTAAAAAGTGTGAGCCAGGCCTAAAAAGTAGAACCAAATCATTACCATCCCTTTTTGAAAGAAGGGGGTACAGAGGATGTAGGGTGTCACCCTATTTCACCCCACCCAATTGGAGCATTGGGTACAGCCCATGGCAGCTGATGACTTTCATGTCAGTGGAGTGAAGAATCCGATCTGGTTTTAGACTGAACGTTGAAGGAGCTATCTAAGGTTCAGAATCTAACCTGGGGGATTTGGACAGTTCCTCTGAAGCTGGCTGGAATCTGAGAGTGGATTCACTGTTCCACTAACATGGAAGGCGCCAGACACTACTGGGTCGGCTTCTTCCCCCATGGCTAGAAACCTCGCAGCATTCCTGGGTCAGAGGCTGCAGCTATTGCCAATCCTGTGCTGATCTTCACTTCAGAGGCACTCAATTTGGTACAGTAGGACCCCTGTATCCACGGGGGATTGGTTCCAAGGGGCTCCGCGGATAATTAAATCCACGGATAATAATGAACGCTCCATTTCTGCCCTGGGGGAGATCCTGGGGGCAAAGGGAGGTGGGAGGCGAGTTCTCCCTCCCTTCACCCCTGCGCTGCCATTTCCACCCCAAGAGCTATCCTGGAAAATGATTCTAGGGACAAAAGGAGGCAGGAGGCAGATCTCTCCTCCCCTCCCCTCCCTTTGCCCCCACACCGCTGTTTCTGCCCTGGGAATGATCCCAGGGAGCGATCCTGGGGGCAAGGGGAGGGGCAAGGCGAGTTCTCTCCTCCCCTCCCTTCACCCCTGTGCCACCATTTCTGCCCCAGGAGCAACCCCAGGGAGTGATCCCGTGAGCAAAGGGAGGCGGGAGGCAGATCTTTCCTCCCCTCCCTTCACCCCCGTGCCGCCGTTTCTGCCCAGGGAGCAATCCTGGGGAGTGATAGTGATAGGGAGTGGGTAGTGTAAATATCTGCTTGCATTATTACATTACACTGGCATTACGCAGCCCCTAAACAGAATACTGACGTAGGGGAACATGTGGATAGGTGATCAAGTTGACAGGCAACTTGAAGGCACATATACACACATTGGGCTAAACTCTCACTATCAGTTATTTAGCTGAGCTGAAATAACCCTGTTTTTTTATGAATACAGTTGGATCCCTATATCTCCAGGGGTTCGATTCCCAGACTTACCATGGATACTGGAAACCACAGATAACAGCAGACCCTATTAAAATAAAGGACCTCCAGTAAAAATACACCATAGAGTTGCATTGGAGGACCTAGCAGGTGCCTAGAGAGGATGCCACTCTAGGCATTTTCCAGTATGACTATGGTATGTGTCTCATGGATAACTGATATTGGTTCCATGGATAGAAGGGTCTGACTGCACTTTGTTCTTCTGTTCCTTCAAGTCATTTCTGACTTATGGTGATCCTAAGGTGAACTTATTACAGGGTTCAGGGAGGAGTTCAGGGGGCAGGGTTTGCCACCATTGCCTCCCCTCTGAGGCTGAGAGATTGTGACTTGCTCAACGTCACACAGTGGGTTTCCATGGCCAAGTGGGGATTTGAACCCTGGTCTCCCAGAATCCTAGTCCAACACTCAAACCACTACACCATGCTGCCTCTTTTTCTAATACTACACACACTACTGTATTGTCTACAGGGCTGCTAGATTCGTACCATCTCAGGGCCAAAACCTAAAGGGGTGGCCCTTGGTGATGTTATTAGGCCAGATACATTTAACGTCAACCACAGTTGCTCAGAGTACGTCATTCAAATGGAAAAATTCCCAAAGACTAACAAAGAAGAACATTAGGAGGAACTTTTTGACAGTAAGAGCTGTTCGGCAGTGGAACACACTCCCTCAGAGCGTGGTGGGGTCTCCTTCCTTGGAGGTCTTTAAACAGAGACTGAATGGCCATCTATCGGGGATGCTTTGATCAAGATTTCCTGCATGGCAGGGGGTTGGACTGGATGGCCCTCGTGGTCTCTTCCAACTCTACAATTCTATGATTCTATGATTCTAACACACACACACATACACAGAGTTTTCAAGGCAGTGTGTTCTTTCCTTGAGATTCCTCCTGCTTATCTTGAGGTCTGGAAAAGACAGGCCAGGTCCTGAGATCTTGAAAGGTAATTGTCAACTAGCACAATAAGAATGGAAAGGAGGGAGAGTAGATGCAGCCAGAGTGTTTGTTACAAGTGGACCCTTCAATGTGGAATGCGCTGCCTTGGAATGTGGTGGGGTCTCCTTCTCTAGAGGTTTTCAAACAGAAGCTGGATAACCATCTGTCAGGAGTGCTTTAATTGTGTAGTCCTGCAAGGCAGGGGGATGGACTAGATGGCCCTTGTGTTCTCTTCCAACTTTATGGTTCTATGGGGTTGTCTAAATGACAAGAATACTCCTCATAGAATTTTAGGAGAATGCAATTTCTCTAACTGGCAGCCTGCATCAATTTGCCATATTTGGAAGGGAGGGGGACCACTAAAAACTGCAAGAAAAGCCTTCATGGCTTTTCCTGTATTTTTAAAAAAGCTCTGCAGGGAATGCACATTCCTACTCATTGGGACAACCAATTTCCTTTGATTCGCATTTCCGATAAAAGCGTAAGTGGAACGGTGGTTGGTCAGATGTTGCAGGGGGCAGAGCTTGGTAAGGCAATCACCTGGAACCACCATGTTGGATTTTTGCCGTAGCAACCATGTGATAATGTAACGAAGCAATTTATTTTTTTCTTTTTTCTATTTATTTAGGTGGAATATGGCACTTTTGCACCTTAGGTATGCTTTTTAAAATATATATATATTATCAGGCAGTGGCAACTAGTGACCATAAAAACATGAGTAATTAACTCGCGCCCACCATCTTGATTCACAGGCATGCCTATTGGAACAGCAAAAGTGTATGGCTTCTCATGCCTGCAGTCTTGCTAAAAAAAAGTTAAGACAAACAGAAACTGCTGCAAATTGGTGTTAGTGTGCATCAGTCCACATTTTTTCTCCTCGTACAGACAAGCCCCGTGGTTCTAATGTTGCAATGCTGAGTACAGTTGTCCCTTCATATTCATTGGGGTTTGGTTCCAGGACTCCCCGTGGATACCAAAATCCGTGAATACTCAAGTCCCATTATATGCAATGGCATAGCAAAATGGTGTCCCTTATATAAGGTGGCAAAATCAAGGTTTGCTTTTTGGATTATTATTTTTTTAAGAATATTTTCAAGCCGTGAATACTTAAATCCGTGAATACCAAATCCGTGGATACGGAGGGACAACTGTACTCCTGTTCTGTGTTCTAGCCAGCTATGCTCTCTTCCAGGTACTCTGTTCCATTCCTCCTCTTCTGTCCTCCTCCTAACAGTTAGCATTCCCTTGCCACTGAGCATGCTCAGGACCCCTTTGGGAAGTTCCTTTCCTTATGATTTTTTTCTAAAGTATAATTTGGTATGATAACTTGAGAAAGTTTATTTATTTATTTATTTACATTTAGGTATTTATACCTCACTCTTCAGCCACTAAGGACTTTTTCGGACAATGTAAAAATAACGCTAGCAGCGTCGCCAGGTTGCGACGCTGCAGCGCAAGAGGGCGTCAGTTTCGTATGACGCTCCTTCCCAGCGGTACTGTTGCAGTACCGCTGGGACATTTGACCGTGATATTTTTGCTTTTACAGTCATATTTTACTCACGATCGTTGATCACGTTGATCGCGAGTAAAATATGACGGTAGAAAGCAAAAATATCACGGTCAAATGTCCCAGCGGTACTGCAACAGTACCGCTGGGAAGGAGCGTCGTACGAATCTGATGCCCTCTAGCGCTGCAGCGTCGCAACCTGGTGACGCTGCTAGCGTTATTTTTACATTGTCCGAAAAAGTCCTAAGGCTCTCAGAGTGGCTTACAAATTGTTAAGCAACAGCACTTTACACACCTACACCACATTAAGCGATTTCCAATGTGTGTTAGCGAATTGCCCCCATAAACCACATACACATTGTACCGGCCTATGGAAGGATCGAGGGCTGAATGAACCTTGAGATGGAACTTGCAACATTGTGGCTGCAGTTCCCTTTTTGGAAAACAACTCCCCAAATCCCGCAGCCTGCAAGGCTAGTAGGAGTCTGGAAGCTGTAGTTCCAACAGTTAGCATTCTGTTACCACTGAGCATGCTTAGTTTTCATTTGGAAAGTTCCTCCCTTAGGACTTGTAAAGATTGTGTTGTTGTTGTTATCATTAAGTTTATAAATACATTTTTATTTATATCTCTTTATTTATATAAAAATTACTTTTTTGAACAACAACTCCCAGAATGCCACAGCCATCAAGGCTAATAGGATTCTAGGAGCTGTAATTCACACAAGTAACTTCCCCAAGCGCCGTTTCTTTAGCTACATGCTCACCCTGAACTTTGGAAAGCAAGGAAATGTTTCTGGGCATTCTATGACCACCAGGGGGCAGGCGTGGCTTTTTGAACAAGGTGGTCTCTCACCTAAACTGTGCCCAATCCATATGATAACCCCCCCTTCTCTAATACTGCAGTTTTCCAAGTCATTAGGTTAACCTATTATGGTCTGTAAAGGAAACTGTGGGAAGGAATGGGATCAGCTTTGGCTTTAAAGCCAGGACACAAATGACTCTTGCCATGCTGCTGAAAACAGCCTACCTGGAGCAAGCTGTCTTGCATCTCCACAATATCAGTGGGTACAAACATTGTGGATCAGGGCCTCTGCTGTAGTGTAGTGTAAGATGAGTGTGGCAACTGCCTTTGGTGTAACTTGGAAAGGGACACACATCAGGCATCAAATGCCATTATCCTACCTTATCATATTAAATGACTTTAAACTGTGTGATACAGTAGGACCCCTGCATCTGCTGGGAATTGGTTCCGGGGGTCCCTGTGGATACCGAAAACTGTAAATAATAGTGAACAACATTGAAAATAATGGGACTTCTGGTTTAAAATACCATAGAGTTGCCTTGGAGGACCTAGAAAATGGAGAGGACACATTTTCTAGGAAGACTCTATGGTAGGGGTGCTGCTTTGTGTCCCATGGATAACTGAATCAGTATATAATGAATCAGTGGATACAGGGGTCCTACTGTACATGTATGGTTTCCTTCCTCATCTCCTTCTTTCTTAATAGCATGTGCGCAACAAAAGCCAGCTGCTTAGCTTGCTCCAAGGCTTGGGCTGGGCAGCATGCATTCCAACTTCTCATTGTCTATGTGCTTGCAGCCTCACACAGTAAAGCACATTACAGCCGCACTATATATTAGGGACTTTTGTGGAGGAAGAGTGGTCTAATGATTTCCCCCAAAATCTGTACAGATGTTAAAGTATTTTAAGTTTTTAGTGGTGAAATAGTTTAAGGTGTTAAAAGATTCTTTGAATCTTGGCCCTTGTGGTCTCTTCCATCTTTATGATTCTATGAATTCTCCTTCAATGTTTCAGATTTAAATGGTTCTCAGTTGTTTTAAACTGATTTTTATATTTAGGCTGCCCTGGGATCTAGTTATGTGGGGTGCAGTATACGTATTTTCATAAAGAAATAAAAAAATATTCTAATTAAAAATGTAAGAGTAGTGCTCTTGACCCTAGGACAAACTCCAAAGTCAGTGTTGTGGCAGTACCTTTGTTAGGTCAATTCCAAAAGTACAAAATCCTCTTTGTAAGCTTTATTGTCTCTGTTATATCCTGTGCACATTATTTTGTAGATATAGGCAGGGATGCAAGGGTCAGAGGAATAAGAGGACAACAAGGACCAGTTACATTTTATGCTCAAGACATCTTGAATTGGGGTAGTCCATCTAAGCAAGTTGAGGGAAGGATGATTGAACCTCCTTTCAGTGACTGTCTCCAGTATGGGTGAAGATTTCTGGGAATTGTAGTTTTTTAAAAATAAAAATTTTCATACTTAGGTCAAAACTACCTGGGACCCCTCCTTGGAGCTTCACGTACCCTCCACCAAACAAGGCAGCTAAAAAAGCCAATGCGATTCTAGGCTTCATCAGTAGGAGTCTAGTGTCTAGATCGAGGGAAGTAATAGTGCCAGCACTCTATTCTGCTTTGGTCAGACCTCACCTGGAATACTGTGTCCAGTTCTGGGCACCACAATTCAAGAAGGATGCTGACATGATAACCATGTTTAAATATTTGAAGAGATGTTATATTGAGGATGGAGTGAGCTTGCTTTCTGCTGCTCCAGAGACAAGGACACGGAGCAATGGACTCAAACTACAGGAAAAGTGATTCTACCTAAACGTTAGGAAGAACTTCTTGGCGGTAAGAGCTGTTCAGCACTGAGCATGCTCAGTACCCCTTTGGGAACTTCCTCCCCTTATGATTTTTTTTCTCAGGTACCACACTCCTGGGCAATACATTCTTTGGAGATTTTAAAACAGAGGCTGGATGGTCATTTGTCAGGAATGCTTTGATTGTGTATTCCTGCAGGGCAGGGGGTTGGACTAGATGGCCCTTGTGGTCTTTTCCAACTCTATGATTCTATGAAATGCTTTCAAAATGGGAAGGGTTGTTGTTATTGTTGTTGTTACTGTTATTTAATTTATATGCCACCTTTCCCCAGAAGGGGACCCAAGGTGGCTTAAAAGAACATAAAACATACAATTAAAAACAATTAAAATAATCACAATTTAAAATTATATAAAAAATACAAAAGATAAAAAATAAACATAGAAACATAAAAACACACTCCCAATTTTTTTAAAAAAGCCTCTGTGTGTGTAGCTATGTATTAAAAGCCTGCTTGAATAAAAACGTCTTTGCCTACTAGTGAAAGGAAAGCAGGAAGGGAGACACAGAGGGTGGGAGCAACCACTGAGAAGGCTCTCTCTCAATTTCTCACCGAGTGAGCCTGTGATGGTGGTGGAATTGCGAGAAAGTCTTCCCCTGATGATCTTATAGTTTTGGCAGGTTCATATTGGGAGAGACGGGCTTTCAAATATTGGGGAAAGTCCTCCAGGGTTGTGTGGCAGTTAGATTTCCCACCCTCTGGTTCCTCAGCAGATAGACCAATGTCGGAAAAGCTTTCCAGAGACGGAACCATTTTTGTTCTCTGTGTTGTAGCCAAACCTAACCAAACCCACATACTCCCATCTGTTGGGGTGCTTTGATTATGTCTTTCTGCATGGCAGGGGGTTGGACTGGATGACCCTTGTGGTCTCTTCCAACTCTATGATTCTGTGGTTCTAAGAGACTAGTCATACTTTGAAGATTTCCCCCATTTCCTGTAGAATATTTCCAGTCATTGCCATGGGGCAGAGGCCGAGTGGCTGGATGTGACCGCCTAGAGAAACAAGTCCCCCTTGAAGGCTGACCAGATCCCAACAACACGTCTGTTTGAATGGCGGGGATATTTGCACACAACGTTTTCCTCAGTCTCTCCTAGCAGCGGCTGCCTCTCGCTCTCAACCAAGTGTCACATAACTCCAGATTTGGCCATTTCTTAAAAGGGGATTTGTTTGCAAAGCCCACTACACTGTAATAGGGCTTAAGCTGTTTCTGTCGAGGCTGTAAATCCTTCTTAGTTTATGTATTATTGACCCAATAGACGGTGAGGGGGGGTGGTCCATCTCTAACTCACTGCATCAATCCAAAGGCTATCCAGCTGCTCACGTGGGAGTCTGAGGAGACCTAAAGTGGCAAAACCTGCTGGGGTGGAAGGGGGGACTGAAGAGAGAGGGTTGGACTTGGCGAGGCTGTAGAGCTTTAGAAAAGTTACTTTTTGGACTACAACTCCCAGAAGCCTACTTTCTTCCCCAAGCTCTCAATTGTACCAGAACTGTAAGAAAGTGACTTATACTGAGCCAGAGAACTGGGCCATGAAACTTATTCAGGGGTAGCCAATGAAGATACCACTCTTGTAGAAATGGGGGGGGGGTCTGGAAGCCATTCCCTATGAGGAGCAGCTTAGGGAGCTTGGTATGTTTAGTCTGGAGAAGAGATGGTAAAGAGGAGACATGATAGCCATGTTTAAATATTTGACGAGATGTCATACTGAAGAGGGAGCAAGCCTGTTTTCTGCTGCTCCAGAGACTACGATATGGAGCAATGAACTCAAACTGCAGGAAAAGAGATTCCACCTAAACATTAGGAAGAACTTCCTGACAGTAAGAGCTGTTTGGCAGTGGAATGCACTGCCTGGGAGTGTGGTGGAGTCTCCTTCTTTGGAGGCTTTTAAACAGAGGCTGGATGGCCATCTGTCAGGACTGTTTTGATTGTGGATTCCTGCCAGGCAGGGGGTTGGACTAGATGGCCCTTGTGGTCTCTTCCAACTCTATGATTCCATGGTCCATGTAACCCTGCCCTGCCTATTCTGAGTGGCAGCACCTTTCCTTTGTGTCAGGCAGAGAGAAACTTTTCCTCATCCTCTGTGATCTGATCCCGCTAGCCAGAAATTAAATGGGAAACTACTCTACCTGTGATGTGCTCTCTCCCCTGAACTGCCAATAAGATCCCTCCTGAAAGAAGTGTGGATATCTATGAAGCCTGACAGTGTCAGCTTGGATTGTCAGTAACTCTCTGGGGTTTCAGGCTGAGAATTCCCTTCCCGTGCTACCTGCTTCTTTTTAATTGCAGATACAACTGAATGAACCTGGGGTCCTTTGCACTCAAAGCACATTCTCTTTGTGGCTGTTGTCTCAGTGGAGTGGCAAATCTATTCTGGGTGTTCATTTCAACTTCAAAGGTGCTATCCAAAGTCCTGAGCCTACTTTGGGGCTATGGTAAAGGGTTTTTTGCTTCCCTATGTGACTCACGAAATCTTTAAATGGGGATTTCCCATCCAACAATCCTGGTGGCAGATACCACACACAAACACACCCCAATTGCATGGGAGGATCCTGTTGGCATATGTTGCATGCGTAACTGCCTCCACAGAAGCGGCTGGACATTTTTGCTCCTTTCACATTCAGTTTGAGGTTGTGGAAGTGGACAACCACATATTATGCATTACGCATTATGCATGCAGAGACAGACATGCATGAACATGGAGATGCGCCTGCATGTGTGGTTGTGCATTTGGCAGCACATTCAGGTACGCATTTGGTCACACGAAATTGCCACTCAACATAAGGGTTATGTTATACAACCAATGCATACCTCCACATGCAGAGATTTATGCCACCTAACCCTGAGATGGTGTCTTGGCCAATATTTGTCTATCCTGGTATATATTGGTATTGGGAATGGAAAGAATATTTGAAAATATTTTTTTTAATGGTTGGGGAAAAAAAAACATGTTCTTTGAGCACTGAGAAATTCTGACAAGAGGAGTCCTGGACTGATGAGAATCTTCACGGTTTGGGAATTATATCTATGCAAAATTTGTGGATTGCAGCCTCTCTTTTTTGCACAGAAAATATTTCTGTGCTGAAATATCATTTTCTGTGCAGAAAACGCTGATTATGTCACGGCCAAAAAGTACAGCCACATGCATAAGGGAACTAACCTACAGCCACATGCGTAAAGGTACAAACGATTGCATAAATTGCTAATAGGATGCCAGCCTCCATCTCCTGTTGGTGGCAAGCCATGTGATTTTCTTTTTCTTTTTTTAAAGGAAAAGCAAATGGGAGAGAAAGTGAAATTGACAGATTTACCCACTTGGCCAGAGGGCTTTGACTTTGAGTGCTTTGTTGTTGAAAGCCTGGCTTTGAGTCCCAGTGTATCCCCTCTATTTTTCCTGGCAAACCTCTCATATTTTAAAGAAGAAACATCACGAACCACTCTAGGTTGGGAATAGTTGTGCCTTTTGGCCATTGCAGATGTCTGAGAATTTTGTTTCTTTTACTTTTTTAAAAAAAACAACCTTCCAAAATTTGCACAATTTTTTTTTGCAAATCTTCATTTAAAAAAAAAATAATTTTGAAAAGAAAATGAGATTTTAAAAAAGAAGTGACTACGAGAGAAAGCAGAACTGACCTTCATCCATCCCTATCAGAAGCCCATAAGATATGGACTAGATGAGAACTAGATGGTTTTTAATAATGTCACCCTCTCTATGGCACTGATGCTATGTCAGTGTTCTCTGTTAGAAAATTGGTTAAGATGAAGCTTTTGCGAAAAGCTTTCTCCCTCACGTGGAAGTCCCAGGTGCAGAAGAAATGAACAAACACTTGGCACTTTGATTCCACCACCCCCCATGCCGATTTTATGAGGTAATTAGGACTGGCTTTTAAATATTCAAAATTGTATCGATGGATTTTATTTTTTTAATACATTGTGCTCCATATTCTGCAAACTGCTTTGAGATCATTGCTAGGACATTTCATTCCAGCAATAAGACTGAACTGAGAAGGGAAAAGAAAAAAAAAAAGAAAAAGGGAAGGGAATTGCCTATTGATTTACAAAATGGAGTCAGTGCTTAGATTGTAGCAACAACTTACTGGCATATTGCATCCAATAAAACGTTTGCAAACATTGTGTTATAAATAACCAGCTTCGTTGCTTCAAACGAGGGGTGTTAAGAACATTTACCAATGTTGTCATCCTTGTTCAGAAGAGATGTCTTGACACATCAAAATACTCCACTGAAAAAAACCTGAAAAACTTATCATGGATTTTTTTTTTTTTGTCCTTGATAGAGAAAGAAAAAAGACTAGTGCTTTTATTTCATTTTTTTTCATTTTCTGTTCTTTTTACACAAAAAGCATGCATTTTAGTCAAAACATGCTAGTTTTCTTTGGAAAGCATTGTGGTTTTTTTTTTTCCTTTTGCAAAAGAGGAGTTTTGTCCCCCCCCCCAAAAAAAATCTACAAAGGTGAAAATGCTTCTGTGCACACAGAATTTTCACAAAAAATGTCCCGAAATATGAAAGCAGAACAAAAAGGTGCAAAACCTCTCATAACCTTTTCCACTGAGGGGAAAAACTTGATGTTTCTCATTCCTGCCTGTGAGAAGCAAGTACGGTAGGTAAAGATTTGCTTTTCTGCTCTTGGAAAAGCTGGGATTCTGTGGTGTTGCTACGATTTCGTTTTTCCTCCCCACTGTTGTACAAAGATGAGGAGCGGCTAAGTTGTCCTTAATGAAACAAAGCTTCCAGCGCCCTCTTGCCCTCCTCCCTGCTGGCATGCCTGCCTCTTGTATGTGAGCCAAACTTCAATGGCTATTCAGTTGACTTTCTAACTCAGAAGCCATCTTCAAATACTGCAATCAGACAAATATTCCGGGCTCCTTTCTTGTATTGGTGATGGAAGGGAAGGTTTAGGAGAATGAAATGCACACCCCAGTTGCATCCTGGTTGTCCCCCCATTTCTTTCTGCCGCCAGCGCACCCCCCCACCCCCGGTAATCTCAGTTGCACTTTGTCAGAACGAGGTAACTGCTAGTTAAGTGAAATACCCTAGATCAAAGGGGGATTAATCACCAACTGAATCCGCACTGAATAAACCTGCCATTCAAGAAAATTATTTCCAGTGAACTTAGCCGGCGGATTGGAGACATTTGCATAACAGGGGCCCAAGCATGCTCCAGCCAGGTTAAAAGGTTCCGAATCCATCCCGCCGTTGGACATTCTTCGCCTCCCTTTTTCCTTTTCAGCAGCCGCGTACAATGGGGGGTCGCCTTAATCTGATCATACAGCTCCCTATCTCAATGATGTCAGGAGGGCCCAAGTATTGCAAAGTTTGGATGAGGGATGGATCAATTTCAGTTTCAGTAACTCCTAAATCTGATTTGTTGGAATTTAAGATGTAATCCTTAAAAAGAAGACGAAAGCGCTTTAAACTCAAAGGCTGTTTATTAACAACTCCCCCTTTTTCTTTCTGTCTTTCTATACCCCCCCCCCACATTAAACCTTTGTCTTAGAAACAGTGGATCTGGATCTGCGGGTACCCTGCCATTCTGCCACGGTCACATTCACAGCTACATTTCTTTAAAGGGATAGCTAGGAAACAAGGACATTTAGGTAGGTACATCTATTTTGGGGGGTTAAGGGAAAAGGCAGCCTGATCATGAAGCCAAATCAAGTGGTCTGACTTTGGCAGGAGACTTTTTTTTTGGGCGGGGGGGGTAGTGTGTCTTTGCATTGACGATTACAGGACAGCAAAATGCCAGATATTTGTTGTGACAGAAGTTCCAGCTTCTGTTTCCGTTCTTTCCAGTTTTAGATTAGGTTAAAATAAACCGCCCTGGGGAGCTGGTATAAAAAGTCTCTGATCGTACCGGGAGCTGGCAAAAAATATTCTGGGATGAACAAAATGTGTATGGGTCTGCAAAAGAAAGTCGGAAAGAACAAGACCAAAACCTGGGACTTTCTGGTCTTTTAAAATCAGTCTGAATATGCCCATAGTTTTAACCCATGCATGCATACGTACATAGTGATGAGGAATTCTTTCGCATTTTCTTATACATAAACCATCTCAGATCCTGGTTTTAGGGATAAGGCAGGGTATAAATAAAGATGATGATGATTTTCTGTGTTGATTGTAAAACCAAATATTGCTTATTATCTCTGTGTGTGACCAGCAAGACCTGCTGGAATTCCCTTTTCTACACAACTGTAGAAAGCACAGGAGCCTCTGCAGTTTTCATTCTGGCAACCCTAGATATGAGGCTAGAACAGCCTTGCTCAACCATTTTACCCTGGAGGAACCCTTGAAATAATTTTCAGGTCTCAGGGAACCCCTGCATAAAATTATTATATCTATTTTTGTAATGAAAATAAAATTATTGGAATAGAGATACGTGTTTTATGTAAATGAAATTATATGTAATAAATAAATATATCTACAGCTTATTTTTTATATTTCTATTGTTATTCTTTTAACTTTTATATCCTTTGTATTATATGTTTTAAATTATCATGATTTTAATTATTTTAGTTGTTTTAATTGTTTTTAAATTTTAATTGTTGTATTTTAATTGTATTTTAAAAGTTATGAGCCGCCTTGGGTCCCATTCTGGGAGAATGGCGGCATAAAAATAAAATAAAATAAAATAAAATAACGAAATAATTTTTTTTGAGGATTTGTTTTAACCATGATCTCTCACAGAACCCTAGGATTCCAGGGAAACCTGGTTGAGAAACCCTGATCTAGAGGGATAGAATTGTACAATCACAGAGTTGGAAAAGACCACAAGGGCCATCCAGTCCAACCCCCTGCCATGCAGGAATACTCAATCAAAGCATTCCTGACAGATGGCCATCCAACCTCTATTTAAAAACCTCCAAAGAAGGAGGCTCTACCACACTACGAGGCAGTGCATTCCACTGTTGAACAGCTCTTACTGTCAGGACATTCTTCCTAATGTTAAGGTGGAATCTATTTTCCTGTAGTTTGAGTCTGTTGCTCCTTTTCCTAGTCTCTGGAGCAGCAGAAAACAAGCTTGCTCTATCCTCATTGTGACATCCCTTCAAATATTTAAAAATGGCTATCATGTCCCCTCTTAACCTTCTCTTCTCCAGGCTAAATATGCCCAGTTCCCTAAGCCATTCCTCATAAGGCATGGCTTCCAGACCTCCCACTATCTTAGTCGCCGTCCTCTGGACAAGCATTTCAGTTTATACCAGCCTTCCTCAAAAAGGGTTCTTCCTTTGAATCGAAGTCTGGAAACATTACTTTTGGGGACAACCACTCAGACCATGCTGGCTGTGGCTTCTGGGAACTGTAGTCCAAAGATAACAATTCAATGAACAACCCCTCTGAAGTCTCTTGGTGAACTTCACGGTCCCTTGAAGATCTCCTCCCAGGCACCCCACAATTCTAGTCTGATGAGCAAACCACTACACCACACTGCACCAATAATCTTCTCAGGACACAAAAGGTTCTCCTTTGCTTTTCCCCCCTCCAGCTTTGCCTGGCAGAATTGGCAGCTCTGCAGAGGTGTTCACTGTTGAAACTTTTCAAGGGGTGGACAGGTTTCCTTTTCCCACTCCTTGGAAGCAACAAATTACAACTATTCATTCATTCATTCATTCATTCATTCATTCAAAGTATACCTCACCCTTCTCCTGATAGAGGACCCAAGGCAGCTTACAAGAATTTAAAATAACTGTTTAGCAAAAATGTTACCTTAACAAATTTAAAAGAAATGATTAAATGGCAGTTCCGCTTAAAGCACAAAGTTAAAACAGTTTAAAATATAAAATATAATTGAAAACAGACGCAATAAAAACTCAGCACACCGCTTTCAAAGATTGTCCTGTCATGTGATTAAAACTCAAGAGCTTGCCTAAATAGAAAGGTCTTTGCCTGCTGGCAGAAAGAGGGCAGGAAGGGGATTCACCAGATCTCCTGTGGAAGGGAGTTCCACAGCATGGGAGTAGCCACTGAACAGGCGCTCTTGTGTATCCTCACTGAACTTGCCTGTGTTGATGGTGGGACTGAGAGAAAGCCCTCCCCTGAAGATTTAAAACTCAACCTTGCGGGTATTGGAAAATATCACCTTTTAGATAGTCTGGACCCAAGTTGGGTAAAGCTTTTCAATGTTATAACCAGCACTTTGAATTCTGCCCAGAAATGGCAATGAAATTATATGTCAACAGAGGAGTTATACGATCCCTGTATCCAGCCCCAGTCTATGGCCTGGCTGCAGCATTTTGGACCTGCTGAAGTTCCAAACAGTTTCCAAAGGCAGCCCCATGTAGAGTGCATTACAGTAATCTAACTGGGATGCAACCAAGGCATGGGTCACCATGTTGTTGTTGTTTGCCTTCAAGTTGTTTCAGACTTATGGTGACCTTAAGATGAACTTATCACAAGTTTTTCTTGTTTGTGGGGGGGCTTTGCCTTCCTCTGAGTGTGATTTGCCCAAAGTCACCTAGTGGGTTTTTATGGCTTGGGCGGGGGGATTAGAGCCCTGGTCCAGGGTTGTAGTCCAATGCTCAAACCACCACATCACAGCCAGATCCAATTTCTCCAGGAGTGGACACAGCTAGTGTACTACATTTAACTGGACAAGTGGACTCCTGACCACCCCTGAAACCTTGTTACCTACTCTGATAGCCCCCATATTGGAATATCAAATAATTGGCTATATTTTATAATTTGTCTAAGGTGGCCATCCACATGGTTACAGGTAAACCAGGGACCCCCAAATACCAAGGTGGGATGCATGCAAGACCAAGGGAAGGGCCTTTGGAAATTCCTCAAAACCAAATAATCAGTTCAGAACTGAACACCTGGAGGTGAGTCATTCACTAATCCACTCAATGATAGCACAAGACCTTATTGCTTGTAAAATGGGATTTCCTCTTCTGTTCCCTTCCAACAAAAGACCTTGCCTATTTCCTATTCAATTACAAAATTATCGATCATTAACTATTATAACTCTTCCGGAGTACCCTTTGTTTTGGCCTGGGAACCTCCGAGAACCATTGTATTTCACTCAAAGCTCCCATCCCTTCAGGGGAATTATTTCATACAAATATCACCCCAAAACACCACCATATTGTCCACAGTCCACAGTTCCTCCTCCTACATCCATGCTGCCGGTTTGCTGTGTGACTCTCAGAATGCAACTCTGAGCCTCTGCTGCAGGAATCTGCTCTTCAGGACAGGTCTCACCTATCATCCCCTCGCTCTATTCCTGTATCCAAATACTTCCTACTTTATTCATTAGACTTGTGTATGTGTCTGAAGCCTGACTGTTTGCGCGCAGGACTGGATTAAGGAATTTTGGGCCCCCCTGTAATGCTTTATTTGGGAGCCCCATATGTTTATCTTAGGTCAATGTAACCTAACCTAACCTATTCACAGTATAGGATATTCAGATTATTACTAATATTTTTTGCAAGAGGAAGGTTACAACGCCCTCCCCCACAATGGCGGGCCCCCCTGCGGCTGCAGGTGCTGCAGGGCCCTTAAAACGGCTCTGTTTGCGTGAATGCTGTTGATATTAATTTCCAATAAAGATCATTTAATTGTTCTACACGGCTTGAAGTCTCCTCTTTAGTATCAGTATACATAGGTCTCAAAGATCCAGCTTGTTACCTGCCTTTCACATTGCCAAGTTGAGTGCATTAATTCCCAATATGCATATTAGTACATCAGAGGGTCCCCACGGTCCTCCCAGCATTTTGGGTAACAACCTGGGCATCTAGGCTTACATCTGAGCCCAAGTAACTATAACAAGTTAGTCTGTCTTGCTTTATGTCTTGACAATCAGGGTAGAACACAGTTACAAAGTCAAAGCAATGCAATGGCTAGAATCCTCTTGGTAAGTCCCAACTAGAGTAGACCCATTGTCTCAACCCAGCATGTAAGTTGGAGAGTCAACAGGTAAATAAATCTTATTCAGTGTCTCTGCTCTGGTTAAGACTAAGATTTAAGCTGATGTAAGGGGATGAGAGCCAGAGTGGCGAAGTGGTTTGAGCATTGGACGATGACTCTGGAGGCAGGGTTTGAATCCTCACTGAGCCATGGAAACCCACTGGGTGACCTTGAGCAAGTCACACTCTAGCCACAGAGGAAGGCAAAGGCAACCCCCCTCTGAACAAATTGTGCCAAGAAAACCCCATGATAGGTTTGCTGTAGGGCCACCATAAATCAGAAATGACTTGAAGGCACACAACAACAATGACAACATGGGGATGAAGTTAGTTTTGTGCGTAATTAGAAATGCTTTCCAGTTACCATTGAAGTTACATTTTCTCTGGCTTTTCTTCGCAAACGAAGATTCAGGAAGGACTCATCCCGCGCTTTCTGCAAGCGCGCTGATGACTAAAAAGGCCAATCTGAGATAAACAAGTCCGGTTGCAAAAAGCACAGCAGAAGATCTCCTTGGGTGATGTTTCCGGGTTGTGATTCTTTCTGCGTTGTCGTTTCTCTTCAAGACTTGTTCGGCGTGAGTTCTCAAATAAGGCTGCAGCATTGTGGATAGTGCGTCTCCATGCCTCCCGATGTGAGGCCAGGGTGGACCAATGTTGGTGATCAAAAGAGCAGTTAAAATTTATTTTAGTGAGCTTTTGTGATACAGGGAGGAATAAAGTGGTGCAGGTCTGCTAGGGGAGCCCTCCTCTGTGACCAAGCAGAAAACATGGCTATTAAAGCTTTGGGCCTTGCTGATTTGCTTCAGATTCTATACACAGGGTTTTAAAATTGTTTTAATCTTTTGAACCGGATTTAATTAGTCAATTGTATTTAAAATGGTTCAGACTATTTGAATTATTGCTATTGTTTAAAACTGTTTTACTATTGTTAGCATTGATTTTACCTGAATGCCGTTCTTTGATCTTTCAACTGGGTGACCTTGAGCAAGTCACACACTCTCAGCCTAAGAAAACCCCGTTATAGGTTCACCTTAGGGTCGCCATAAGTTGGAAATGACTTGAAGGCACACAACAACAAGAACAGAAATATTTTAAGGAAGCATGGTGTAGTGCTTTAATGAAGACCAGGGTTCAAATCCCTGTGGGGTCTGAAATGACTTCTTGCACAACAGCAGCAAGAAATATTTTAATAAATACATATAAATAGTTTAATAAACAAACACATTTGGAGATTTTGATGGGCATTTTCATGTCTTATCAACCTTGTTGGTTTTTCCAAGGGGGGAGGGAATGGTAACTGAAAGTAGCAACTGTCAGAATGAGTTACTTTCTCCCAACATTTCTGTGACTAATGGCAAAGGATGACTTTTCAAATGAGATCAAGTATAAAGACATATCAATAGATACCAAAGTCAGGATCATCCATCCCACAGTGTTTCTGATTTCTATATATGGTTATGAAAGGTGGACAATAAGCTGTTCTGTAAGTTGCCTTGGGTCCAGCTTCAGAAGAAAGGCAGCATACACATTGTATAAATAAATAAATAAATAAATAAGAAAGAATGCTGAAAGGAAGAAGACCAACTCATTAGAAATGTAGTGCTTGGAGAAAGTTCTGCTAAAATGACTAAGGGGTTGACTAAATGGCAAAAATACTCCTCATAGAATTCGAGGAGAATACGATTTATCTAAATGCCATTCCACATCAATCTGCTGTATTCAGAAGGAGAGGGAACCAAACCCACAAAAAACCTCTGCAGGAAAAGCTTTTGTGGTTTTTCCCAAAGTTTTTTTTTAGAAAAAAAAACTCAGCGGGGAATGTGTATTCCTGCTCGTTGGGACAACTGATTCACTTTCATTTGCATTCCTGATAAGAGCAGAAGTGGAAAACTGATTGGTCAGATGTGGGCAGGGGGTGGAGCTTGCTAAGAAGGCAAGCTCCCGGAACCGCCATGTTGAATTTTTGCCGTAGTGTGCTGAGGCAATGAAACAGCCTTTTTTTCTTTTTTTCTACTTATTTAGGCAAAATATCACACTTTTGCACCTTAGATATGCTTTAAAAAAAACTTCGGAGATGGCAACTCAAGGTAAATAAAAATGTGAGTAATTCACTTGCGCCCGCCATCTTGATTCACAGTCATGCCTGTTGGAACAGCAAAAGCACATAGCTTTGCATGCCTGCAATCTTGACAAAAATCCATTAAGACAAATCAAAGCTACTTCGAATTGGCATTAGTGCGCATCAATCCACGTTTCCCCCCCCACCGCCCTTGTATAGATGAGCCTTAAAAAAGAATGGGCTCAAAAGGAAATCAAGCCTGAACTTTCTCTAGAAGTGAAATGACTAAACCGAGGCTATTGCTCTTTGGGCATCTCATGAGATAGTGTGACTTATTGGAAAGAATGGCAGTGCTTGGTAAAGTGGAAGGCAGTAGGAAAAGAGGGCGACTGTCCTACATGTGAATTGATTCAATCTAGGAAGCCATGGCCCTGAATTTGCAAGACCTGGGCAGGGCAGTTGATAGCGGGGGGGGGGGGGAACTACACTGTAGAAATAATGCAGCTTAATATCACTTGAAGTGCTGTAGCTCCATACTATGGAATCCTGGGATTTGTAGTTTTACAAGGTCTTTACCCTTCTCTGCCAAAGAGTGCTGGTGCCTCGTAAATCTCAGGATTCTATGGGATGGAACCATGGCACTTAAAATGGTGTTGAACTGCATTATTTCTCCAGTGTAGATGTACCCAGGGTGACTTGGAGGCCTCTCATCATAGGGTCGCCAAAAGCTGAAGTCAACTTCATAGTGGAGGAGGAGAAGGAGGAGGAGAAAAAATGGGAATCAACCACTTTTTAAAAAGATAACTTCCCAAGTATTTGTTTTATCCTTTACTTTACAAACAAAACACAGAAGCAATTTGACCCTCTTTGCTTTTGTCTAACAGGGAAACATTCTGGAATTGGTGCAGAGCATGGATGCCAGCCTTCTTCTCAACTTTAGGCTTGGACAGATGTTGGCATCACAGTTTCGAAGGTGTGAAGACAGACTTGGCTAATCTCCTTTGGAGTTCGGACCTCACCTTTCTGGAATATCGTCTTGGCTGAGATTTCCAATGACCTAAATGTGCCCCTTAATCCAATTCCTACACATGTCCTGTTAGGACACGTCCCACGTCCATGGGGGATAAACAAGCACCAGAAAGAGTCGGTTTCTCTTGGCTGCAAAAGGATTAGTCCTGCTGTGTTGCAAGGCTAGTTCTGGTCCAGGGATGGAGTGGTAGACCTGAGATTAGATTGTCTTGGCTGCAGGATAAGAGAGAATTCTGGCCACCTGAAGCCAAACTGTCTGGAAAAATATCAAAACGTTTAACAGGGATTCCTTAACCCATTTGAATATAAATAACACCTTCAGCATGCAAAGGAAGTTCACCATGACTGATACGGTGAAGGATGTTCTCTCTCTTTCCCTTTCTTTCTTTCTTTCTTTCTTTCTTTCTTTCTTTCTTTCTTTCTTTCATTCAGTTTATTTGACTTCACTGGTTTTCATAGAACCATAGAGTTGAAAGAGACCACAAGGGCCATCTAGTCAAATCCCCCACTGGAATACACAATCAAAGCATTCCTGACAGGCGGCCATCTAGCCTGTTTAAAAACCTCCAAAAAAGGAGACTCCACCACACTCCCAGGCAGTGCATTCCACTGCCAGACAGCTCTTACTGTCAGGAAGTTCTTCATAATGTTGAGATGGAATCTCTTTTCCTGTAGTTTGAGTCCATTGCTCTGTGTCCTAGCCTCTGGAGATGCAGAAAACAAGCTTGCTGTATCCTCAGTATGACATCCCTTCAAATACTTAAACATGGCTATCAAGTTACCTCTTCACCTTCTCTTCTCCAGGCTAAACCTACTCAGCTCCCTAAGCTGCTCCTCATAGGGCATAATGGCTTCCAGACCTCCCACCATTTTGGTTGCCCTTCTCGGGACATGTTCCAGCTTGTCCTTATCCTTCTTGAATTGTGGTGCACAGAACTGGACACAGTATTCCAGGTGAGGTCTGACCAAAGCAGAATAGACTGGTACTATTACTTCCCTCAGTCTAGACACTATACTCCTATTAATGCAGCCTAGAATCACATTGGCTTTTTTAGCTGCTGCATTACACTGCTCACTCATGTTCAGCTAGTGGTCCACTAAGATTCCTAGATCCTTCAAGCATTTCATTTTTACTCTTCAAGTGTAGTATCCCATATCCCATATTTCTCCCTATTGTCAAAAAAGAAATCAATAAGAATCCATTGGTAGACCTAGTTCCTTTCTTTTATCAATTAATGGTCCACTTGTATAGAGAGTGCATACTGTAACTCCAGAAATTTCTGAGGATTAGTATGTATATATTTATATATGTAATAGAAACTAAGAAACTTTTATGAAAAAAGAGCTGTTTTAAGAGCTATGCATGTGTTGTCTTAGGAGATTTTCACACAGGCTATATATCCCATGACAGGAACAGAAAAGGGTCGGGAAAGGTTTTCCCTTTCAGACGACATTGACCCCATTCTGTCCTGCATCCATCCTGCTCCCGTGACTATTCTGGAACAATGTAATCACGATTTTTCATCGTGAATAGACCTCCCATTCCGTCGCTATCACACAATCACGGGTGTGCGAGCAGGAGCCCCATTCCTGTTCTGAAATGACAGCCGCGGAGGGGAGTCCATTCCGAGCACTTCCTGGTATGATCTTGCGAGGCCCCATAAAGGCCTTGGGGTGGAGGGGGGAGGGCCGGGGAGGCCTCCACGGGGACTGGGGGGAGGGGGGAGGGGGGAGGAGGCATCCACAGGGCCTCGGGAGGATCTCCTGAGGCCCCGTGAAGGCCCAGAAAGGGACTGGGGAGTCCGGAGAAAGCGACTATGGGGCCTCCAGAGGCCCCATGGTCGCTTTGGTGAGGGAGGGGGAGGGCAATCATTATTCACGAATTTTTCGCATTTGCGGGGGTCTGGGGAACCTAACCCCCGCGAATGGGAAGGGACAACTGTAAATGTATTTCTCTTTGTTTTTAGTGTAGCCCCTGAAGAACGCCAATTGGTGTTAAGGCCGAAACGTGTTGGGATTTTAAAGAACTAATAGTTTGCGACCATCATATAGCACGTGGAGCCTTATCTCCTTTTATTCCTCCAGTTTGATTACGTGCTTTCCAGTTCTTTGTTTTGTTTCTACACAGAAACATGACCAAGCCTTATGTGGCTAGTGTAGTGATCATTTCGGAAGCTACCTGAGGTAGCCTGAGAAGCTGAGTTTAAGGCGATCAGGAGGAACTCAGGACTGAGGAGAAATTGGAACCCAATCTGAGGATGCAGAGGAAATGAAGGGCAAGGCTTACTGGCACCAGGTCATGCCTCCCTCCATGAATCTGAGAAGCAGGGGGCCAAAGCAGCTGAGGGGCTCTTTCAACAGCAGGACTTGATGGACATTGAAGAGCTATCCCACCCTTTCCAATCTGTAGAACAGATAAGGAACAGCTTTGTAGAAATCAATACCTACTAAATAGGAAATGCTGAGTAATTTAGCACCTGGTGTCCGGAATCAGCCATCTATAAATGTCCCAGCAGCTGCTGGGATGCTCTATTGTTCACAACCATGCAATCTCTCTGACTGGCAGCACTCTCTCTGCTTGTGTATCTCATGTGATTCTTGACTGGCTACTTTTCACATCATCTCCTTGCCTTCCCCTTTCAGCTGGACACAAAGTCCAACTATCTGGACTTTGTGTGACAGGTTCCGGACAAAATGAGACCTTTCCCATGTCTTTCCCTTCCTCTTCCATGGACTCTCTGGGATTACCTGTGCATGATCTGGACAGGCTTGTTTTACCTGTAGCTGCTTCCCCTATGGTACCCTGTCTTTCTCGGCACTTGCTGCCTCTACACATAGGATACCATGTGCCCAGCTGTCTGTTGACATTGTTATCATGGGGCTTATAAGTGTGGTTACCAAAGGCATGTATAAAAGTGGGTGGGATTGTAATTGCTGGTGGCATCCTTGCCCCTTACAGACATTCAGTACAGTTCACACACTCACGCACCATATCCATGGAACCAGTACAGTAGGACCAAATCCACAGGGATTCGGTTCCTGGACTTGCCATGGATACCAGAAATTGCAGATAACAGCAAATGCCATTGAAAATAATGGGACTTCCACTTAAAAATACCATAGAGCTGCCTTGGAGGACCTAGAAAATGTCTAGAGAGGACGTCTCTAGGCATTTTCTAGGAAGACTCTATGGTATGTGTTCTGTTTTGTGTTCTGCAGATAACTGAAACTGCAGATATTGGTTCCATGGATACGGGGGCCCTACTGTATCTATAGTTTCAGAAAAAAAATAGGGACACATGCTGTAGAGTCATGCTCGAAAACGCCTAGGGAGGTGTCCTCTCTTGGATTTGTTAGGTTCTCCAACACAACTCTATGGCATGTTTGCACTGGAAGTCCTTCATTTTAATAGAGTTCAATATTATTCACGGTTTCTGGTATCTGTGGTAAGTCTGGGAACCAAACCCCCATGGATATGGGGGGGGGCGACCTGTATAACTAAATTCTTTTCCCAACTGATACTTATCTACAGGGGCATCCTCCTGCTTCAATAATGAAAGTGATCTATAGCCATCCTGACTAGTAACCACTGATGCCCCTATCCTCTACAAACATGTCTACTCCCCCTATAAAGCTGTGAAAATTAGGGGTGATTGCTACATCTTGTGGCAGTGAGTTCTACAGTTTAACTATTGCCCTGGGTGAAGAAAATGCCCTTTTATCTATCCTGAATCTCTCCACTATTCATCTTCAGTGGAGGAACTGGGATCCTAGTATTAGCAGAGAAGGACCATTTGCTCTTCTGAGAAGGTAAATTTTAGGGTATTTTTTTAATTAAAAAAAGTCACTGAGAACGAAGATAGGTCTGAAATTATGTAGAGCATGAGCAACTTTTTCTAAAATCTGCCAAAGCCAAGAAGATGATTTCTGTGAAATTTCCACAAGCTAGAGAAATTGTTTCTTCATGAGGTGCTAAGTTCCTTACCTTTGCTACAACAGAATAAAACCACAGCATTATACATATTTGCACGACATAAGCCCAGTACAGGAAGAGAGTGAGGGGAGAAAACAGCAACCCTGAGTTCTTATTTCTTGAGTAAATACATGTTGTAAATGATACACATTGTACCTAATCTGCATTGCATATGCATGTCAGAAATTCAACTTTCCTTGATAGAGTTTCTATTACATTTTGCAACACTGAATATTAACACAGTATTAAGTAGTTACAGCATCTCAAAATGGATGCTTCTGCAAAGCTATGAATCAATGTGTGTGTGTTTGTGCGTTCCGCCCCCCGTCACACTCATATTTTACAGATGGCTAGAAATATGAATATCTTCACTGTAATAACCATGAGGTTTAGGAACCTTTTCCATTAAAGATAGCAAGAGAAAGTGAGAGCAAGCTAGTTGAAATTCTCATTCTTATGCACACAGACATACCTACATACCCTTTCCTTATCCAGTGCTTTATGATTTGTATTTTGTGTGACATGCCAGAGAGCCAGCATGGTGGAGCAGTTTGAGGATTGGACTAAGACTCCACAAGATCAGAGTTCAAATCCTGCTCAGCCATAGAAACCCACTGGTTGACCTTGGGCAAGTCTCTCTCTCTTAGCCTCAGAAGAAGGCAAGGTCAAACCTAGAGATGTGAAGACCAGGGGGAAAAAACAGAAAAATTCAGAAAAAACATTTTTCCCTATTTTTTTCCTGAAGCCTTTTTTGTTTTTTTCCAAAAAGTTGAAAAAAGAAAGAAAATTGATTATGGAATGTTTTATTTTAGAATGATGAATAAAATCTTTAAGATAATAAAATCTTTAATATACCAATTGTGATAATTTTGTGCCAAATCAAATTGTACATAGTCATATTTTATGTTCCTAAAGTAACAGAGTGACTTTCAAGCTGTAAAAAGTAGTAATGTTGCATTTTTCAATTACCGGTATTCTGAAAATTTCCATTGTTTTCTGAAAACCTCCCCAGAAAAAAACTAGGTTTTTTCCCCCATGGCTTCAAAATTTCTGGAAATTTTACATCTCTAGCACAAACCTCCTTGGAATAAATCTCAATAAGAAAACATTTTGAGCGGGTTGCTGTATGTTGGACTTGACTTGAAGGCTCATTATGATAACAACAAAGCAAAGGTGTGTGTGTGAGACAGAGAGTGTGAGAAACCTTTCCTCCTGTGCCGTGATCCTCGCCAAAGAAGAAGAAGAAGGAAACGAAAAGAGGATGCCATGGTGCAAATAGTGATGGGAGGGTACGGAAATCTGCTACAGTCAGACGTCTGTATCTACAGATTCTGCATCCATGGACTCTGCCATCCATGGTTTGAAAATATCCCCCCCCCCAAATAATAATCCAAAAAGCAAACCTTGATTTTGCCATTGTATATAAGGGACACCATTTTATTATGCCACTGTATATAATGGGACTTGAGCATCCACGGATTTTGGTGGGTCCTGGAACCAAACCCCAGCAGATTCCAGGGGCCTACTGTATTTGCATAGATAAGGGTTTATTTTCCTTCCATAGCTCTGTGTGTGCGCGCGCATGCTGTCAGGATCATAGTGGTGCCAGAAGACTGAAATCTCCTCTCCCTGGCATTTCAATCTCAACGAAACCTGGAGGAGTGGTATCCATAATATTTAATCTTATTTATTTATTTATTTATTTATTTAGAGAAAACTGATGTCACTGCAGGCAACTCCTTAACACAGTCTGTCCTTAGATCTTCAGTTGGCATTGTGCTGGGGCACTGAGTGGTTTGGGTGGGGTGGTGAATCCACATGAAGTGTTATTTGTTTTTTTGGTAAAATACCACTTTGATTGTCATTGTTCCATCTCATGGAATCATTGGATCTACAGCTGCATAAGGGACTCCGAGCACTTTGCCAGAGGGCTCTATTGCTGTAGTTCAGGAAGGTGAAACAGAAAGTTCCACGTACCCCCACCAAACTACAAATCCCAGGATTCCACAATATGGAACTAATGAGATTATTAGAAGCGGTAAAAACCACGTCAGAAGACCGCTAGAAAAACAAGAAGGGGTGACCTTACCAGATGTTGTTGTCCTCCAGCGTTCCGGGGGTGTAGCATGAGCATCAGTAAGGTGTCCCTTTGTATTGGCGGCTTGTCCCTGTCAGTGCAAAAGGGAAGCCCTGTCCGCAGCAGCGCTACGCTCCAGGAACGGCTGAAGGACACCACATCTCACACTTTCTGTTCTTCTAGCAATCTTCTGACGTGGTTGGGAATGCGATTTTTTGGTGCATTCCCCCACGTCTGATAATCTCCTATTGCAACTATTTTTTGTTAAAAAATAGAATCATAGAATCATAGAATTGCAGAGTTGGAAGAGACTACGAGGGCCATCCAGTCCAACCCCCTGCCATGCAGGAAATCACGATCAAAGCATCCCCGACAGATGGCCATCCAGCCTCTGTTTAAAGACCTCCAAGGAAGGAGACCCCACCACGCTCCGAGGGAGTGCGTTCCACTGCCGAACAGCTCTTACTGTCAAAAAGTTCCTCCTAATGTTGAGGTGGAATCTCTGTTGCTGGAGCTTGCACCCATTGCTCCGTGTCCCAGTCTCTGGAGCAGCAGAAAACAAGCCTGCTCCATCCTCAGCGTGACATCCCTTCAAATACTTAAACAGGGCTATCATATCGCCTCTTAACCGTCTTTTTTCCAGGCTAAACATACCCAGCTCCCTAAGTCTCTCCTCATAAGGCATCATTCCCAGACATTTCACCATTTTAGTCGCCCTCCTCTGGACACGCTCCAATTTGTCAATATCCTTTTTTAATTGTGGTGCCCAGAAATGGACACAGTATTCTAAGTGAGGTCTGACCAAGGCAGAAAAGAGTGGCACTATTACTTCCCTTGATCTAGACACTATACTTCTATTGATACAGCCCAAAATCTGAAAAGTTTAAAGATCCACAAGATGCATAAAATCAACATAGCAAAAAACACATAGAACACAACATCCTCCAGTGTCATCCAGATTAATTACAGTATTTACCAATTAATTAGCAAATCTTTCTATAAATTACTATGTGCAACAGGCGGGCAATATGGTCTGCTGTTATCGTCAGAATAGTCTGCTTTGGGGAAAGATTCCAAAGTTGGCAGTGAGGGGGACCATTGCTGAAAAATTTCAACCTCCCCCCCCCCCACCCCAGCTGTTGCTGTCAAAATGTGCTTTATTGAATGAACAGACCTCAAGGATGTCTTAGCTGGGGACTCCCATGTCAATGGGGCAATAAATCCACTTCGAGCTTTAGTCTAATCTTTAAAAAGCATGGTCCATGTTGCTGAGCCCCGGACTCAAAACTTCTCAACGCCTACTGCAGGTTCTTTAAAGTTCAGATTAAAGCACTGAGTGGGCCAAAGACCAGCATTTCTGTTTCCAGTTAGTTGATCCTGTATGTGCAAGAAAAATAAAAATAAGGAACAACCCTATAATTTATTCTCTGTAAATATGGGGCCCATTTATCAGGTTAGGAAGCCCCCAACATTGCTGCCTTACCCCAAAGCTTGCAAAAGTTTGAAATGTAGTTTTAAATTTTTGAGGGCAGTTTTGTCTCGTATGTGTTCTTATTGTTCTCCATCCTTGTTTGGGCTTGTCCAGATGAGAAGATATAATGTGGATTGGTGCGCAAATTCACAGCAGGGTTCATTTGTAACACAAAGTTGCAGCAGCGTTCATTTGTCTCCACGGTTGTTTCACAAGATCACTGGTATACGAAGCTATCCATGTTGGATGTTCACACGGATGCATGCCTGTGACTCAAAATGGTGGCTGAGAGTGAATTACTTGCGTTTTTATTTTCCACGAGTTGCCGCTGCTGAACAGTATTTTTTTTTAAAAAACTATAAAACTAAGATACACAAGTGAGACCTTCCATTTAAAAAGTTGTTAGGTAAAAAGATACTGGAAAGAAATACATGATAATTTACAAACTATCATAGGTAGGAAATTTGCAATTTAGCCAGAAATTTATCTTATGAATGTGATAGAAGAAAATGTTAGAACCCATGAAATAATGTTATTGTATCTAATTACTGTTGCTAGGATTGTGCTCGCTGGACACCTGACATAGAAGAATGGATTTTGAAAGCTGATGAATTAGTAAAACTAGATAAACTTACAAATTGGCTAAAAGGAAAAATGACACAGACTACTGAAAAGGAATGGGAAAACTGGAATCTATTTTAAAAAAATAAGTATGATTTAAATTAAATAATTTAGAATTGAGTATCAGAGTAAAATTAGTTAACACTGTGGATGAAAGTTTATATAATTGAATATACGAGAAACATGTACATATCGACAACAACTGGTATTTGTGTTGTTAGAAGTCTTTGTTAGTTTAATTGGTAGTTTATTAATTTAATGATTTGCACATATATAATGAAGTAATATTGTATTTCCACAAAGTCTGTAAAATGTAAAATGAAATATCATATTTGTAATACAGCAATTTATGATGGAAAATGTAATAAAATATTTTTTAAAAAAGCTGTTTGGTCACATTGGTGCAGTGAAAAAGTGCATGATTGCTACTGCAAAAATCCAAAATGGCAGTTCCGGCCATTTCATTGCCAGCATGTCCAACCAATCAGCTTTCCACTTCTTATCTTATCTGGAAACACACTACAATCCAAATCGGTTGTCCTAATGGGCAGGAATGCGCATTTCCCTCGCATTAAAAAAAAATCGGGAGAAGTCACAGAGGCTTTTCCTGTGCAGTACATGCAGTTTTTGGGGGCCCTCCTTCTGAATACAGTGAATCACTGCGAGATCTCATTGGGACAAAAGGTATTCTCCTCACATTCCACAAGGAGTTTTTTCACTGTCTAGACAACCCCTTTGTTTTAATCTGGTGCATTTTACCTTAACTAGTGTTGAGCTGGTGGAAATATCTTTCAAAGGTTTTAATTTTTTAAAAAAAAATAAATGTATTTGTTGTTCTATCAGGCTCATCCCTTATAAAATTGTCTCTGTAGTTTGTGGAGTTGGTATGTAGTGTCTTATGGAGTCCCTAAAGCAGACCCATAACAGTTTTCTTGGCAAGATTTGTTCAGTGGGGGTTTGCCGTTGCCTTCCTCTAGGGCTGAGAGAGTGTGACTTGCCCAAGGCCACCCAGTGGGTTTCTGTGGTCGAGTGGGGATTCAGACCCTGGTCTCTCAGAATCTTAGTCCAACACTCAAGCCACAACACAACTCTGGTTCTTAAGATATTATTCGGAGGGGCAATTTGCCTCTGATGCCAGGAGAGCATAACTTGCTCCAAATCACCTAATGGCTTTCCATAGCTGAGCTGGGACTCAAACCCTGGTCTCCTGGAATTTTAGGACTTTATCAGATGCAGCAAATAAGGCATCATAATGATGCCTAATGAACGTGAAAGGGCAGCAATACCAGATGATGTTGTGTTTTCGCGATTATGTGTTGAAAACAAGGCGTTCTTTTTTATTGTCAGGTCAAGCTGGCAATAGATTGGCTGTGGCATTTTTTTGCCATGATTGCAAGCATCTGAAACCGAGCCCCGTTCGGCTGGTGTTAATGGGTGATCCCTGCCAGAACACTTCTGGGTGGGAATGCGAAAACTAGCCATGGGACGCTCTTTTTATGAACCTCCCGTGTTGCAAGCAAGTTTTTAAGTGTGTTTCAGTGCTTGTGTGTATGTTTTGTTTTTAAATTTAACTGTTTTTAGACTTTTAAGCACACTTGTGTCTTCTCACAAGAACCGCAGAGAACACGCTTGCCAGCAAACGTGGAAGTATGAGGTTGCTTTTTCACACTATCATGGCAACGTTTGATATTTTGGGTTCTTTGGCCGGCACAAAAACAGTGTAAAATATGGTGCCAAAAGAATGTTTTTAGAGACTTGTCTGATAAAGTCCTTAGTCCAGCTCTCAAACCACTGCACCATATTGGCTCTCTGACATGTAATACAGAATACGAATCATAAAGGACTTGATAAACACAAAGGTGTGGGAGGCTGTGTGTGCATATGAGTATGTCAGGCCCCCCTTTCTCTTTCAATAACCTACTCAGTTGTGCATTTGGTTGCATGCACAGTTGCTTATTTGGTTGTGCATCTGGTTCTCCATTTAGTTGTGCATTTGGTGGTGCATTCAGTTTCACATTCAGTTGCTTA
The DNA here is from genome assembly GCA_030847615.1 of Gambelia wislizenii. Classification (NCBI taxonomy): domain Eukaryota; kingdom Metazoa; phylum Chordata; class Lepidosauria; order Squamata; family Crotaphytidae; genus Gambelia; species Gambelia wislizenii. The sequence goes on along the minus strand of JAUMIR010000001.1, from coordinate 491,244,067 downwards.
TTTGGTTGTGCATCCAGTGGTATGAATCAGTTGAGTATTTAGTTCTGCCTTCTGTTCCACATTTTGGTAGCAGATTCAGTTGTGCAATGTTGCCATTTGTGAATAAGATTATTGTGCTTTAAAAGATGACACAAATCAATAGGATTGTTATTTTCATTGAAACGGTTTCCTTGTTACTATTTGTGTATATATATATATGTGTGTGTGTGTGTGTGTGTGTGTGTGTATTTACAGTCTAAATATTGGCACTTTTAAAGGTTTTGTGAAAAACCCATATAAAACTGCAACTGGTCTATTTACATTACACCTGTTACCTTGGTCCAGTGTTACCGTTCAACACAATGCAACTGTCAACGTGCAAGCCTACTTCCAACTATCAATGCGCAAGTCTACACTCTCCAACCCTAACATAGGACCCTGGCCATTGTCGTGGAATATATAAATTAGAGGTCCAGTTCTGTGTAGATTCTGCATCCAAACATGAATGAGTGGGGCTAAAATGTCCATCACATGAGGGATCTGGAAGATGTGCCTGTTGCGTAATCTGTGGCCACACTTTCTGCCTGGGCTTCTGTCAAGAAGTGAGTTCTGGTTAGGGTGGCTACTTTCTCTCCACCAGAAAGGCAATCCTCTTTTTTGAAGGAGCTCTCTATTTGAAAGCCAGCCAAGTCCAAGCCTGATTTGAAGTGGAAGACTCATGAGGAGGGACATCCGGGACCTTGAAGTTGTTGATCCATAACCTAGTACCTTGGGTGGGAGATTCAATAGATGTCATTGTGGCGTCCGTGCCAGTGGGCCAGTGAATCTGCTTTGGGTTTTATTCTGAAATTTAGAGGCACTATCCATGGTACATTACCTATTTGGGGGAGATAGGGTTCAGCAACATGAAAATACCAACTCCAAAGTTCACACTAAAATCCAGAGTGGATTCGCCCAGCCATTGTCATGGAAGCCACCAGCCACCTGCCTCACTTAAGGGAGATGTACTATAATTCTGGTAGATGTTGTTTGTTTGAATTCTGAAGATCTATTCCTAATTTTGCATTTATCAATACTGATCAGCATGTGCCGTTTTAAGAAAATACATTCTCTCTCTCTCATGTTTGTCCTTTTTTTTTTTTTTTTTTTGGTGATCCAAACTGGCAGAGGTGCAGAAACTGCATCAATATACTAGTCATCAGCGCGCTTGCAGAAAGCGCGGGATGAGTCCTTCCTGAATCTTCGTTTGCGAAGAAAAGCCAGAGACCAAGGCCAAATCCAGATCCTTAATCCAGTTTGAAACTGGATTATTTGCCAGGGCTCCTTCCTATGGCATCCTGGGATTTGTAGTTTGGTGAAGCACCAGCACTCTTTGGCAGAGAAGGCTAAAGATTTTTGTAAAATGACAGATCCTAGGATTTAATAGGAAGGAGCCATGCTAAATAATCCAATTTCAAGATGGATTATTTGTGTAGTGTGGATTTGGACCAACAGGGGACAATCATAGAATCACAGAGTTGGAAGAAACCACAAGGGCCATCCAGTCCAACCCCATTCTTCCACGCAGGAACACACAATCAAAGTAATCCCGACAGATGGTCATCCAGCCTGTTTAAAAACCTCCAAAGAAGGAGATTTCACCTCACTCCCAGGCAGTGAATTCCACTGCAGAACAGCTCTTACAGTTCTTACTGGATTGCATAGTCCAGTTTTGCTTAAGTACAATCCTTGGCTTGTGCACTCAGAAGTAATTCCTCCTGAATGCAGTAGGACTTTGGCCTTTCGGTGGAGTGTCTATAGAACTGCAGGCTCCTTGAACCTGAGGACACGGGGTGGGAGAAGGTACTTTTTAGCTACTCGGATGTGTATGTGTGGTTGAAGAGGATTAAGGGGGCCAAGAGCTATGACTAAAGAAAGTCAGGTTTTTTTTAATTTAAGGAAGGGGTAAAGAGGTTTATGCTTTTGAAACCCTCAAAATTACAGCTGGTACATTATTTTCATGCTAACGATTCATAGACTTTACACATAACTATCTGGTTAGTGCTTGGACAATTTGCTTTTGGGACTATAACTCCCAGAATCCCCCAGCCAGAATGGCCATGTTGGCTGGGCGATTCTGAGAGCTTTAGTCCAAAACAGTTACTATTGAACGCTCAGTTACCTCACCTTGCTCACATGGCTGTAGAAGTTTCTGTTGGCTGTGAGGAACATTTCAGTCCCAGACCCTTCCATCTCCGATTGAACTCTGAGCAGGCCCAAGGGTGCGAAAGATCTCAATCTGCCACCTGGAGTAATAATGCCCAGTTTCAACAGGCCAAATTAGCATAGCTGGGCAACATTAAATTTTTGGCCTATAGGGTATAGGAGCAGCCATGCTAGCTGGACGATTCTAGGAGGTATAGTCAAAAATTTTAATTTTCCCAAGTTTTTTGTCTTCATTAAGGCCAGTCCAGAGTTGTGGGTATCCTTACCTGTATACAGGTCACCCCTCCCCATTTATGTGGGGATACACTGAACTGACTATGTGATGAATGTTTCTGTCCTTGAGCAAGCAGGGATCACCAGCATTGAGGCGGTGATATACCAAGAACACATGCTCGCATTCACTCAATAGAAATTCTTTATTGGTAAGGAAACGTGTGTCAGGAACATAGAACAAAGCCAAAACTGAATACAGGCTAGCACACACACCCCAGATAAACCCCACAGCGTGAGAATGGTATCTAGGGAGGAGGAACGGCCCGGTCCGCACCTGGAGTATTGACCTTGAGCCGCTGTGGAGATCAGCGTTCTCAGACCAACAAGGCGGGCTGGCACCTTTCCCAAAGCCCCAGGGGCCTCGTCAAGGGAAACAGGCCAGAGGCAGCCTTATGTCAGGGTCTTTCATGAATTCCACTCTAAACCCCAGAATTCAGGGGTGAGCCTGACATACCGCCCTCCCAAAGAGAACCCCCCCTTCAGCCCAGCTTATCAGGAAAGCGGGCATGGAACTTTCATAATAAGCGTGGAGCATTTACATGTTCAACATTGACCCACTCAGCATGGCCCAAGGGCAAGTGTTTCCATTGTACCAAATATTGTAAGCCCCCACTATGTACCCGAGAGTCCAATACATCAGATATTTCAAAATACTGATCTTTGTCGACCAAGATAGGATGGGGTGCAGGTTCAGGGTCTGGATGATGACAATCTGGAGGGCACGCTGGCTTGAGCAAGGTAGAATGAAACACAGGGTGGACATTACGGTACAGCTTGGGTAGCGACAGTTCAAAAGCCACAGGGTTTATCACCCTAACAATGGGGAAAGGACCAATATATTTAGGCCCCAACTTCTTAGAAGGTTGAGGGATCTCAAGTCCCCTATAGCGTACTTCGGGGTGGGTCCCGTTTCTGGTCAGCATGATGTTTGTAACGTGTTTTTGTAAAGTCCAAAGATGATACAACTTTTGGCCAAGCTTCTCTAATCTTCTGACTCCATTGGGTCACTGAGACCGGGTCCTTTGAAGACCCCTCCCCTAAAGGTAGAGGATTTAAGTCTTGCCCTGAAACAATCTTAAAAGGGGAGAAGCCAGTGCTCTGGTGTGTGGCGTTGTTGTATGCGACCTCCGCAAAAGGCAAAAGGTCCACCCAGTCAGATTGCTGGAAGTTAACATAACACTGCAAATATTGTTCCAAAACCTGATTAATACGTTCACTCTGTCCATCACACTGGGGATGATGGGAGCTGCTTAACCCTAATTCAACTCCCAGAAGTTTCATGAATGCCTTCCAAAACTGGGAAGTGAACGGAGCCCCCTGGTCAGAAATGATCTTAGCAGGAACTCCATGAAGCCTGTAAATGTGTTGCAGAAACAACCTGGCCAACTGGGGGGAAGTCGGGAGCTTCTTACAGGCCACAAAATGCGCTTGTTTTGAAAACATGTCAGTCACCATCCAAATAACAGTCTTTTCCCTACTCTCAGGTAGTTCCACTATGAAATCCATACTGATGACTTCCCAAGGTTTGGATGGGGTAGGCAAAGGCAGCAACAAGCCTTTTGGCCATTCCCCCCCCCTTTAACCATTGCACACATGGAACACCCCTTGACATACTCCTCCACCTCCCTCCTCATTTTTGGCCACCAAAACTGCCTTCGTGCCAAATGCAAGGTTTTCACATATCCAAAATGTCCAGCACTTTTAACATCATGGCACTGCTTAAGGATGGCAGACCTCATGGCCTCTGGAACATATAGGTGCTCCCCCTTCCAAGCCAGGCCCTCTCGGAGGACCACCTCCCCGGGGTGAGCCAAAAAAAGGGTCCTTGGGGAGGGCCGTCGCCATCTGGGCTCGCCACCCACCCCCATCATCCCGGGAAGCGGGGAAAGGGGACGGCGAAGCAGGCGTGGCCGGGGCCATACTGGGATCCGAGGCCTCTGCTGGAGGGCCAGCATTTCCAGTTGCCTTAGAGTCGAACCCTGGCTCCAAAAATGAGCTTGCTGGGGGCTCTTGACATTTGGCCTTGCTGCGTGTTAGGACTGCCAACCCCAAGTGGGAGGGGGAGAAGACTGTGTCAATCACCTCCTTCTATTGGCTGTCATGTTGGGGGAGTCTGGACAAAGCATCAGCTAGGAAATTCTTTTTTCCTGGGATAAACTTCAGGGTGAAATTGAACTGGTAAAAGAAACTGACCCACCGAATCTGTTTGGGGTTCAAATGTCTTGGGGTTTTCAAAGCTTCCAAATTCTTGTGATCTGTCCAAACTTCAAAAGGTTTGGAAGATCCTTCCAACAGGTGGCGCCAAGTCTCTATGGCCAGTTTGATTGCACCCGCCTCCTTCTCCCATACAGGCCAATTTCGTTCAGTCTCATTAAATTTTTTGGACAGGTATGCACAAGGCCTAAGCTCCCCCTCTTCATCCCGTTGTAACAGCACCCCTCCCATTGCTACGTCTGAAGCGTCAAATTGGACCACAAAAGGTTGGGAGGGGAGGGGTGCTTAAGAATTGGTTCAGAGGTGAAAAGTTTCTTCAGCTTGTCAAATGCTTGTTGGCATTGGTCAGACCATACAATCTTTTGGGGAGGTTTCATTGCCTTCCCCGTTCCCTTTCATTTCTTTTCACCCACCCCTTTGGTCTTCAATAAGTTAGTCAGCGGAAGGGCTACCGTAGCAAAGTCAGGGATGAAGGACCGGTAAAAATTAGCAAACCCTAGGAAGCTCTGCAGCTGCTTCCTGGTCCTAGGGGCCTCCCATGCCAGCACCCCCTTTACCTTTTCTGGGTCCATTTCTATCCCCTTATTTGAGATGCGGTACCCTAGGTAATCTAAGCGGCTCTGATGAAATTCACACTTTGACATTTTAGCATACAGATGGTTCTCCCCCAACTTAGTAAGCACCTTTTTCACCAGTTTCACATGGGATGTATAATCCTCAGAATAAATAAGTGCATCATCCAAATATACCAACACCCCTTTGTACAAAAAATTCTCTCAGTACATCATTAATTAAGTTCTGAAAAATTCCTGGGGCTCCACTTAGTCCAAAAGGCATGACTAAAAATTCAAAAGCCCCCAGGGGCAATTAAAAGCAGTCTTCCATTCATCCCCTTCCTTGATACTCACCCTGTAATAGGCCTCCCTCAAGTCCAGTTTGGTAAATATCGTCCCCTTGGCCAAATGGGCCAGTATGTCCTTCATTAAGGGGAGGGGGTACTGATTAGACATGCTGATCGCGTTCAGGGACCTGTAATCCTGGCAAAGACGAAGACCCCCATCTGATTTACGCCTGAACAACACAGGGGCCCCCAAAGGCGAGGTCGAGGGTCTGATGAAACCCCGAGCCAAGTTTTTATGTATGAACTCCCGGAGGGCGTCCATCTCAGCCGGCATCATGGAATAAATCCTGGGTTTGGGTAGCTTGGTCTCGGAAAGTATCTCAATGGCACAGTCAAAGGGTCGGTGGGGTGGTAAAATGTCGCATTCCTTCTCCTCAAACACATATTGCCATGGTTTATATTCCATGATGGGGTTGTGGAATTTTAGCCAGTTGAACACCACCACTGCAGTGGGAACTAAACCTGGGGCTATCACAAATTGAAGTTCCTCCTGATGATTCCCCATTCTCATATGTACTGGACCAATCATTAGCCTTGCAGCCCCCCCTTCATCATCCCTCCGTCCATCTGAGACAGCCACACTGGCTTGTCCAGCTTGATAGTGTTAATTTCAAGCTCACTGACCAGGGAGGGGTGAATTAGTACTTGGGTACATCCACAATCAACCATTAACATTACTTTTTGGGTGACCCCCCCTTTTCCAGCCCCTATTTTGGCTTTTATGAAGAAAGGGCCTTTTACACCACTAACCACAGCACTTGGGTGCCCTTCAGGATTAGCCCGCTCTCGGGCGCTTAGTAGGGCAGGCAGGAGCCATTTCCTGCCGGCTCCGCATCGGAAAAGGAAGATCCACTGTCATCTGGTTCATCTGAAGACTCCCCTGCCGCGTGGCCTGGTACCAAGGCACGCACCGTTGCTTTGGGCTTGGGTTTGAATGGGGTCTTAGGTGCTGTTGACTTCCCCTCGCTCCTCTGGGGCTTCTCGGCTGCTGCTGGTTCCCGAGGGCTCCTCTCTGGACATTCAGCTATGCGGTAGCCCTCTTTTCCGGAGTGTAAGCACAAGCCCTTCCTCATCCTTCACTCCCTCTCTGACTCCCCCATCGTGGTTCTGCCTGGTCGGTGGACCCCGTGGTCTTTCCCTCAGACCCCTGCCTGTGCTGAGCTAGCTTGACACTCCGCCTCAGCGTCTCCACTTCTCCAGCTAGCCTCACCCATCCCAAGAGGGTCTCGGGGTTCTCCTGGAATAATGCCCATTCAAGGATTTCCACGTTCAGCCCATCCTGGTAAAACTGTACCTTGATGGCTTCGGTCCAGTCAGGGAACTGGCTGTCTAGGCGGCGAAATTCAGAGGCGTACTCACCCACCGACTCCGAACCTTGCCTCAGTTGCTGAAGGTCCGTGCAGGCCCATCTCACTCTCAGGGGGTCTTCGAATTGAGCCCGTAGGGCCATCATGAAATCATGGAAACTCCCCAACTCTGGAGCCCCCATGTTGTAAAGTCCCACCAACCACTGCCTCTCCCTCTAGCTGGTTGGACACATACTGCACCTTCTCGGCCTCTGTCTGGAACCCCTCCTCCCACTGGGACATAAACCCCATCACCTGGGTTAGGAAGTATGGTAGCTTCGCCGCATCTCCATCAAAAGTCACCTTTAGGTCTCGGTGCTTCAGCCCCCGCGGTCTTTCCCGTGGCTCTACCAGACCAGCACCCCCAGGGGGTGCAGGTCCAGGAGCCGGCAGGCCAGGGACCCCAGCAGGCACAGTAGGGTCCCCAGCCCCAGGCACCGGTGCTGGTTGAATCTGGGGAGGCTGGGCCCCTCTAGGGGCAGCTGGTGGCTGAGGTAGTCTCTGCAGGATCTCCAGGAGGCTCGTCTGCATAACCTCCATCTGCTGCTTTAACTGTTGGACCTCAGCTCCTACTTCTGCAAGCGAAAACCGCACCCCCGGCTCTCGGTGCCCCTCGGCTAGGGGTTTGTCACACCGGCAGGACCTACATTCATCCCAGCCTCGTTCATCTGGCCAGAGCCAACTGGCTCCCATGGCCATTCCAGCTCCACACACTGGAGTATCAGAGAGCGGTAGGCTGCCCCTCCCCAGGGCTTGCCTGGCTCCTAGCTCCATTAGGTCGAAGGGATGTGTAAGCCTTCCAGCCCTCCGGTGGGCCCAGCTCCAGTCTTCCTCAGGCACTCCTGCAGCATCCCCCGACATGCTGGCACCCTCCCCCGGTGCTCCAGCCCTCTGGCCGCTGCCTGCGGCCAGATCCTTTTCCGTCTGGGTTCCAGCCTCCGCGTTGTCTGATACTGCAGGTAGAACACCTCAAAATGGTAAGGTTTTAAAGTTCAGTTTCGGCTTACTGTGATATACCAAGAACACACACTCACAATCACTCAATAGAAATTCTTTATTGGTAAGGAAACGTGTGTCAGGACCATAGAACAAAGCCGAAACTGAATACAGGCTAGCACACACACCACAGATAAACCCGCACAGCGTGAGAATGGCATCTAGGGAGGAGGAACAGCCCGACCCGCACCTGGAGTATTGACCTTGAGCCGCTGTGGAGAGCAGCGTTCCCAGGCCAACAAGGCGGGCTGGCACCTTTCCCAAAGCCCCAGGGGCCTCGTCAAGGGAAACAGGCCAGAGGCAACCTTATGTCAGGGTCTTCCATTAATTCCACTCTAAACCCCAGAAATCGGGGTGAGTCTGACAGAGGCCATGATATTGAGAACACAGCTGCGCTGGGCAGGGCATGTTTCTAGGATGGAGGACCATCACCTCCCAAAAATAGTACTCTACAGTGAACTCGCCATGGGTCAGCGTAAGAGGGGTGCTCCAAAAAAGCGATACAAGGACTCCCTGAAACAACATCTCAGGCTCGGCCAAATTGATCACCAACAGTGGTCCGCCCTGGCCTCACATTGGGAGGCATGGAGACACACTATCCACAATGCTGCAGCCTTATTTGAGAACTCATGCTGAACAAGTCTTGAAGAGAAACGACAACGCAGAAAGAATCACAACCCGGAAACATCGCCCAAGGAGACCTTTTGCTGTGCTTTCTGCAACCGGACTTGTTTATCTCGGATTGGCCTTTTTAGTCATCAGCGCACTTGCAGAAAGCACGGGATGAGTCCTTCCTGAATCTTCATTTGCGAAGAAAAGCCAGAGAGACATTCTTGGATTTACCACCTATATGTGAAACCACATATGATCGCAAACTGTCATAGAACACCATAGAGTTGGGTTGGAGGACCTAGAAAATGCCTAGAGAGGATGCCTTTCTAGGCATCTGGCACAACTCTATAGTCAGTTGCACTGGAGGACCTCCTGGTGCCTAGAGAGGCCATCTCCAGTGCAACTCTATGGTTCTCCAGATGCCTAGGGACCTTCTTCTCCAACTGCAGGTAAGTGAAATCTTGGGTACCAATTCCTGGTAAATGGAGGGGTGTGACTGTACAACCCTGGAGTCTTCTTGAGGTCAGTGATTTCAGATCTTGGACAAGTTACTCTTTTGTGATTGTACTAGCTTGGGGGAATTATGGTGGAGTTTTCCAACAAAATGCAACTTTTCTAGGCTCTGCTTCAGCCCAAAGCCTAGCAACAGGAAGGTAGTGTCTGTTGACTGCACTAGGGTAGAAGGCCAAGTTTCTCTTACTTACATCAGGAGCTCTTTACATACACTCTGAAATGTCACATACCTGCCAACTGTCCTGATTTGGAAGGGACAGTCCTGAATAATCCTCCACCATCCGACTTTTTCAGTTGCTTTTTAAAATGTCCCAGTTTCTCTCTCCGTCTCCCACTTTCCCCCATTGTCCTTAATTTACTTCAGTTACTACAAACTGAAGGCTTGTCTATATGAGGGGAAAGGAAGTGGATTGCTCTGCAGTAATGGTAATTCATAGCAGCTGCGATTTGTCTTAATTTATTTATTTATTTATTTATTTGCAGGCATAAGCTTCCCATGCCTGCAGGGCAAGATGTTGTCCACGAGTGAATTACTCATGTTTGTACTTACCTCATTGCTGCCAGCAGATAGTATTTAAAAAAACAACAACAAAAAACTAAAGAGTTTGATCTTTTGATGTGAAGTCGAAGGCTTTCACGGCTGGCATCCATAGATTTTCCTTGGGTTCACAGCATATAAACTCTACATACACTCTTACCCAACCATTCTCTGAAGATGCCAGCCACAGATGCAGGCGAAACGTCAGAAAGCAATTATTCCAGAACACAGCCTCACAGCCTGGAAAAAAACCAAGGAAAATCTATAGTGATCTTTTGCTTTAAGGAAAAAAAAAAAGTTTTATCGCCATAGTGCTTGCTTGCTAAGGCAAAAATCCAACATGGCAGCTCCAGGCACTAGCCATGTTAGCAAGCTCTGCCTCCCACACACATCCAACCAATCAGCTCGCTCATATTGGGAAAGTGAATCAATTCTGTCGCTTGTCTCAACAAGCAAGAATGTGCATTCCCCATGGAGCATTAAAAAAAAATACAGGAAAAACTGCGAAGGCTTTTCCAGCATACATTTTGGCATTCCCCCCCCTTCCTTCCGAATATGGCAGAGTGATGCAGAATCCCATTAAGACAGATAGTCTTCTCCTTGTATTCTGTGAGAGTATCTTCCCCATTTAGATAACCTCTCAGTTCAAAGTGCAAAATTATTTTTCCCTCAAAGCCCGGAATAAAAACAAGGGAAATCTATAATTTGCTCTCAGTTTAACACATCAGGCAAAAAAAGGAGAGGAGGGGTGAAATCCTGCCCTTCCCAGTAGACTCAGACAAAAGCAAACTGCTGCAGCATCTCCTGGCTTGTGTCTTCTTCCTCATTCAGAACGTGTGCCACCTTGACCACATTCTGATGTTTGTTGGCCACCAGCATCCCAGTTTTCATCTGTGAAATGTTGGAGGTTCTGATTTCACAGATAAAAACTGGGCCAAGCAAGATCAGAATGTGAGAGGAAGAGAGAGAAACTGGGACATTTTAACTGCAGCTGAAAAAATGGGATGACAGTAAGTTAATCAGGACTCTACCTGCCAAATTAGGACAGTTGGAGAGTATGCAGTTATAGCAATATGTTGCACATTAACTGCCATGGCGCATCCTATGGAATCCTGGAGTTTGTAGTTTCGTGGGGCATTGGAGCTCTCTGGCTGACAATTTTAAACATTCCTCCCTAAACTACAGATCCCAGGATTCCATAGGATGTTGCCATGGTGGTTAAAATGGATTTACAGAGCTATAATTCTGTAGTGTGAAAGGGTCCTTGAAATGGCCAATCCCGAAACCTTTTACTATTTGCTAATCACGGGAACTGATATTCTATGCTGTTATCCCTTTCTGTGTCTGAAGAGGGCACTGTGATCTGAACCTACATAGACACAGTTGGCTCACTATGCCATTTTAGGACTTTATCACACTACACTGTTATTGCACTATTATTCCACTTTAACTGCTATGGCTGCCTCCTGTGGAATTCTGGGATTTGTAGTTTAGTGAGGCCTAAGAGCTCTCTGGCTGAGAGTACTAAATGTCCCTCCCTGAACTATAAATCCCAGGATCCCACAGGAAGCAGCCAGAGCTGTTAAAGTGGAATAATAGCACAATGACATTGTAGTGTGATAATCTCTGAGGCTTTGATCGAAGCCCTGGGTGTGTGACAAGCCATGCATGTGTTTACATTACTCATTCCTATCAGATTTCATAGCACTTTAATTGCCCCAAGTCCATCCTACAGAATCCTGGGATTTGGAGATTTGTGTAGTACTTAAAAGATTAGAGCTCTCAAGCAGAGAATACTCAGGGCCAGAATATATTCCTTAATGGGGGGGGCTGTGTAGGGGCCAGGGGCCAATTTGCACCCCCCCATGGGCCATCCCCCCAGAGCAAGCTCAAATACCTACCTCCATTTCCTTCTGCAGTCCCTCTCGAAATGGCACCAGGAAGTGACAATGTATTTATTTCCTGTCACCATTTTGAGAGGGACTGAAGAGGAAAAATTGAGGTAGCATGGATTGGAAGTTGCTTGTAGGGAGTGTAGTGGGGTATTTTTGTGTGCTTTCACATGCTTAGCATGCTTTTTTCACATTTTGAGGGCAAGATTTGCCTGAAAATTGCATTAGTTTTAATTTTTTTTTCTTGGGCTGGGGGGTTTGGGGCCCCCAAAGTGGGGTTCAGGGGCCCACGGGCCACACTCTGCTTTAATTGGTACAATACATGTGCATTCTTATTGATGGATTTTATCCTGAGGTTCACGATGAAGTTTCCCCGTTGGTCAGCGTCAAGAATGTCCCACTTCCTTCATCTTTTGGATATCCGGCGACATGCTAGGCTATATGGCAGGTGTCTGATTTCCTAATCATCTTTTCTTTTTCCTTCTTTTTTTTGGACACTAAATGAAATTTGCTCATTTCTGTCTCTAGATGCCTGATGCTCATGAGACTCTCTGATGCTGGCACAGTTCATACTTGCTGCCGGTGCAAAGCATCTTCATATATATATATATATATATATATCTGTAAAAAATAAAAAGCCAAAGAATGGCTATCAAAGAAAATGAATAAAATCCATATTGAGATAATTTTTTGAGAAAATGATTGAAGTTTTAACCCAAGAAAGGACTCTAAGAGTTTCTTATAGCTTAGAATAAGAACGTGTCAATCACGATTAAGCCTCTGGAATTGGAATCCCTTTGAAATGCAGCTGTTTCTTCTTTAATTGTGGCAGCGGACTCGGAAGAAAAGAAAGGTCCGGCCTTCGAGATGAGTCGGGAATACAAAATAGCTCCGGATTAGTTGGGGAGTTCAAAGGTCGGTAATTACACTAAGGAGTTCCCAGACACAGAGAAAACATTAAACAGGTCACCTACCAAACGGGAAACAGACTTTTGTCTTTCCTCCCCCCACTCCCTTTCTTTTTGTTTTGTGAAAGAAATTATCTCAGGAAAAGGATAGGTTTCTAGACAGAATCAAAAGCAACCTAGGGTTGACTAGCGAATCCCCCAGGGGAGGCAAAGAGGAGTGTCTTTGGTCTCAGACATGCTGGGAGTTGGACAGAGGGGGCACGGGACGCCTGCCCCTTCCTTCCAAAATGCCACCATTTTACTCTAAGTGGCATCAACCCACAAGGATCTTTTCTGCTCTTTAGTGTGTGCCCTGGATTTCTTCCCTGGGGGACTGAATTGGTGTTTCCTACACCACTTCTGAAGTCCCCGCTTTCATAGAATCCTAGAACAGGAAGAGACCACAAGGGCCATCTAGTCCAACCCCATTCTGCCATGCAGGAATACACAATCAAAGCATTCCTGACAGATGGCCATCCAGCCTCTGTTTAAAAACCTCCAAAGAAGGAGAGTCCACCACACTCCCAGGCAGCGCGTTCCACTGTCAAACAGCTCTTACTGTCAGGAGGTTCTTCCTAATGTTTAGGTGGAATCTCTTTTCCTGTAGTTTGAATCCATTGCTCTGTGTCCTAATCTCTGGAGCAGCAGAAAACAAGCTTGCTCCATCCTCAGTATGACATCCCTTCAAATATTTAAACAGGGCTATCATGCCACCTCTTAATCTTCTCCAGGCTAAACATATCCAGCTCCCTAAGTCGCTCCTCACTGCTAACTCATGTTCAGACTGTGGTCCACTAAGACTCCTAGAAACCTTTCGCATGTACTGCTATCAAGTCATGTACTGCTATCAAGATACAGGTGTCACCCATCCTGTATCTGTCCTTTTCATTTTTACTGCCCAAGAATAGTATCCTACATTTCTCCTTGTTGAAATTCATTTTGTTAGTTTTTGGTTATAAATAATCCAGTACAATACTCTAGAAGCATCAGATATAGGATGAGTGACACCTGGCTTGATGGCAGTACATGCAAAAGGGACCACGGAGTCTTAGTGGACCACAAGCTGAACATGAGTCAGCAGTGTGATGCGGCAGCTAAAAAAGCCATTGTGATTCTAGGCTGCATTAATAGGAGTATAGTGTCTGGATCAAGGCAAGTAATAATGCCACTCTATTCTGCTTTTATCAGACCTCACCTGGAATACTGCGTCCAGTTCTGGGCACCACAATTCAGGAAGGATATTCAGAAGCTGGAATGTGTCCAGAGGAGGTTGACCAGGATGGTGGGAGGTCTGGAATCCATGTCCTATGAGGAGTGGCTTAGGGAGCTGGGTATGTTTAGCATGGAGAAGAGAAGGTTCAGAAGTGACATGATAGCCATGTTTAAATATTTGAAGGGTTGTCATACTGAGGGTGGAACAAGCTTGTTTTCTGCTGCTCCAGAGACTAGGACACAGAGCAATGGATTTAAACTACAGGAAAAGAGATTCGACCTAAACATTAGGTAGAACTTCCTGACAGTAAGAGATGTTCAGCCATGGAATACACTGCCTGGGAGTGTGCTGGAGTCTCCTTCTTTGGAGGTTTTTAAACAGAGGCTGGATGGCCATCTGTTGGGAATGAATTGATATGTATTCCTGCATGGCAGGGGGTTGGACTGGATAGCCCTTGCGGTCTCTTCCAAGTCTGATTCTATTATTCTAAGATCTGATCCCATCTGATCTTGGAAGCTAAGCAGAGTCAGCTCTGGTTAGTACTTGGATGGGAAACTGCCAATGAATACCAGGGGTTGTAGGCTATATTTCTGAGGAAGGAACTGGCAAAACCACCCGAGTATTCCTTGCCTAAGAAAATCTTATGAAGTTCATAGGGTTGCCATAAATTCGACAGATGATTTGAAGGCACGCACCCCCCCCCCCCGATTCTGATTCTCTGTCACTCTGTACAATCTTGGAAGCAAATGTGAGGAAGACACCAGAGATGACAAGGCCCAGGGGTGAAATGAAATGATAAAACACTTTGAGGATCCTGCACAGGAAGGTCAATTTTCAAAGTTCCCACACAGAAAGGCAAAGTAACCAACTGCAGTGGGTCCATTGGCCAATTTCATACCCTCCAACATGTGTGGGCAAGCAACATCAGAGTGTGGTCAAGATGGCAACGGTTATTCATAAGGAAGAACACACAAGCCAGCAGAGGCTGCAGTTGTTTGCTTTTGCCTTTTGCCTGCAGAGAAAGGCGAGATTCTATCCCTTCCTCTCCTCTCTCTGCTGCTGAGTTGAGTGCAAACTTCTTTTGCACTTGGAATTCAGTCTGTAGCAATTGAAGTACAGTTGTTCCTCTGTATCTACGGATTTGGTATCCACGGATTTAAGTATTCACAGCTTGAAAATATTCTTAAAAAATAATAATCCAAAAAGCAAACCTTGATTTTGCCATCTTATATAAGGGACACCATTTTGCTATACCATTGCATATAATGGGACTTGAGTATTCACGGATTTTGGTATCCACGGGGGGTCCTGGAACCAAACCCCAGCGAATATGAAGGGAGGAGAAACTGGGGGCTTGTCTAAACAAAACAATAAAATGTAAATTGGTACACAGTATTGTCACTTTCCAGCAGCTTCTATTTGTCTTAATGGTTTTGGGTTTGTTTGTTTTTTTGGAAGATTGCAGGCATGCAAAGTTATCCACTTTCGCTGTTCCAGCTAGCATGCCTGTGAATCAAGATGGCAGGTGCGAGTGAATTACTCGCATTTTTATTGTCACTAGTTGCTGCCACTGAACAGTATTTTTTTTTTAAAGAAAGTATATCCAAGGTGCAAAAGTGCAATATTTTGCTTAAATAAATAGAAAACACTCTTATTGGGAATGCGCATCAAAGCAAATTGGTTGTCCCCATGAGCAGGAATGCCCATTCCCCATGGAGCTACATGGAATAAACTTCCTGCGCAGTTTTTGGAGGTTTTGTCTCCCATCCTTCTGAATACGGTGGACTGATGCGGCATCTAATTAGGACAAATTGTATTCTCCTCGAATTCTATGAGGAGTATTTTCACTGTATAGACAACCCCTGGGACATTTGAAAGGCATCTTAAAAAGTGGGACAATAGAGGATTAATTTGGACTATCTCTGCCAAATTGGGACAGTTGGAGGAGATGCAGTTTTCAGTTGCAGGGGCCACCTCCCACCTCCCAATTCCCCCAGAAGTACTCCCAGTTTTGAAAAAGAAAAAACACCCAGGTATATTTGAATATAAAACTGTATAAGATTTCCCTGAACTCTGTTTAAAAGATGAATTCCCTCTCTTAGAACCTTCCAGAAGAAAGATGTTTACCTTTCTTTCATCCAAAAAAAGGATTGCCATGAAGCAATTGAAGGCTCCAAAACAGAGCCTTGGGGATTGCACGTGACCCATGGATTCCACTTTCCCCACCCCTGGCTTCAGTGGTCAAGATATTTAAGTGGCTTCTTATATTCTGGGCCAAAACAGAAATGACTGGATCTTTCAGAAAAGGAAATAATCGTAGAAAAAGCTGGGGCAGGAAGGAAATGGGATATTTGTTCTAGAGGAGCAAGTCTTTTAACAGTTTGACATTAGCAATTTTCCTTAAAGAGTAATTATCGCTGGTAGGGAGAAAAACAGGCATAATATGTATATTTGTCCTAGTCCTGGGCTTCTGAATAGGGGGCTTCAATTGTAAGGACAATGCAGGAATGAGGAGTTGAATGTCACCCCATTCAACGTTACTACTTTGGTGTAGTAATGTCATCAGCAAGTTAGCTTTGAGTTGAGGGGACCCTAGGGGACTTACCGCACTCTGAAGAAAAGCGACAAGGCAACAGGAATGTTCTGTATTCCATGCTGCCTTACCACATGACGTTGTCATTCTTTCGTTCTGGTCCCATGGGGGACTGAGGTAAAACCGCGTCTTTTTGCTAACCGGAAAAACCTGTTAGGAAAAAGACACGGTTTTACCTCGGTCCCCCATGGGACCAGAACAAAAGAACGCTGGAAGAACGAGGACGTCATGCGGCAAGGCAGCACGGAAGACGGAACGTTCCTACTTCCCTGCTGTTTTTCTTCGGAGTTTGGTAAGGCTTCAGGAATGAGAGACTTCCAACAGGTATCAATATCCCTGCTCAGTTCTTGGAAAGTCAGTACAGCTGTGGCTACCTTTCAGGAGACAATCCGCTTGTAATGCCACCTTCTTCTCCTGCCTTCCATTTTCCCCAACATTAACATCCTTCCTAAAGAGTGAGGTTGTTTCATCTTGTGTCCAAAGTATGATAGCCTCAGTTTAATCATTTTGGCTTTTAGGGAATGTTCAAGCATGATTTGCTCTTGGGTCCATTAATTTGCCTTTTTGGTGGTTCATGGTATCCATTAACTCTCCTCCAGAACATTTTCAAATGCCTTGTGTCTCTTCTTGTTAGATTCATTCGCTGTCCAGCTTTCACATCCATACATTACCCCGACCTAATTTGACCCTCTTATGCTTACATTTAAATTAAACAAACCAACCATTTGCAGATATGTTTAACACACTTGGGCTGGACTCCTGTATTGCTCAGTGTAGTGTAAGAGTTCCACATGTAGACCTATGCTAGGCTGACCATATACCATCCCTCCTGGACTCACCATACTGCCACACAAACATTCTGTTCCTTGTTGGAGGCAGGATTGGAGAAGTATCTGGCTATGTCCCTATAGCCAGACTCAAAATGTTTACAGCCATGCTGAGACCTCTACACAGCCTCAGCAGATCTCAGTGCTAAAGTAATCATTTTGCACCTGTCTACAGGGATAGAATAATAGAGCTGGAAGAGACCACGAGGGCCATCCAGTCCAACCCCCTGCCACAAAGGAAATCACAATCAAAGCATTCCCTGACAGATGGCCATCCAGCCTCTGTTTAAAAACCTCTAAAGGAGACTTCACCACAATCACAGGCAGTGCATTCTACTGTTGAACAGCTCTTACTGTCAGGAAGATCTTCCTAATGTTTAGGTGGAATCTCTTTTCCTGTCGTTTGAATCCAGTGCTCCATGTCCTAGTCTCTAGAGCAGCAGAAAACAAGCCTGCTCCATCTTCAGTATGACATCCTTCCAAATATTTAAACATGGGTATCATATTCCTTCCTAACCTTCTCTCCTCCAGGCTAAACATACCCAGTTCCCTAAGCCGCTCCTCATAGGGAATACCTTCCGGACCTCCTACCATTTTGGTTGCCCTCCTCTGGACACGTTCCAGCTTGTCAATATCCTTCTTGAATTGTGGTGCCCAGCCAAAACTGGACACAGTATTCCAGCAAAACAAAACACAATCCAGAATCCACAAAAGGTGCAAAAGATGCCTTTATTGGCCAATCAAAATGCAAAAAACACATGATGCAAGCTTTCAAAACCACTAGCTTCTTCATCAGGCAAAAGATGTTAAAAAATACGGAAAGAAAAGTGATGGCGTTGGAGTCACAGGCCTACATGTTGTCTTATTGCTTATGTTGTTGTTCAGGTAAGGGATCTCATGCAGTGGCCACTCCTACTTTTTGGCCATGTGGGAGCTGAGACAAAGAGCAGTAAAATGTAACTCCTTTGGCAGCAGTAAGGCAACCCCTTTGGGATCCAGGATGTTCCTGTCCTTTTGTGAAGCCACAGGCTTATTTCTTAGGCAGAGATCACTTAGGCAGTATTCCATGTGAGGTCTGACCAAAGCAGAATAGAGTGGAACTTAACTTGCCATGGGTCAGCGTAAGAGGGGTGCTCCAAAAAAGCGATACAAGGACTCCCTGAAGCAACATCTCAGGCTCAGCCAAATCGATCACCAACAATGGTCCGCCCTGGCCTCACATTGGGAGACTTGGAGACACACTATCCACAATGCTGCAGCCTTGTTTGAGAACTCACGCCGAACAAGTCTTGAAAAGAAACGACAACACAGAAAGAATCACAACCCGGAAACGTCACCCCAGGAGACCTTCTGTTGTGCTTTCTGCAACCTGACTTGTTTATCTCGGATTGGCCTTTTCAGTCATTAGTGCGCTTGCAGAAAGCGCAGGATGAGTCCTTCCCGAATCTTCGTTTGCGAAGAAAAGCCAGAGGGAGAGAAAAATTATCTAGAGATACTATCTAGAGACAATATACTCCTATTGATGCAGCCTAGAACCACATTGGCTTTTTTAACTGCCACATCACACTGTTGACTACTAGGACTCCTAAATCCCTTCCACATGTATTGTTGTCAAGCCAGGTTTTACCCATCCTACATCTGTGCATGTCATTTTTTTCCTTACATTTTCCATACATTCCTTACAGTACCTTACATTTCTCCAAGCTGAAATTCATTACTTGTCATTGTTTTCAGAGGAGGTGTCAATCTATGCAGCCAGCATAGACACATGGTAGGATCTTACCTGCTTCAGCCTACAGGGACTATGGTGTTTGAACCTACTCTCAGAAGAATGAAGTACTTCCCTGTATATAGAAATCTAGCCTAGAATTTTCCCCAGCATGCTAGCTTTCATGAGGGATTAACGTATCATGGAGAAAGCCAGGCTATATACGAGTGGAATAGAGATGTTCTTGTGATCGCCAACGGCCCAGTCCTGGATCAAGTGTGGACTATGCAGAACAAGGCTGTGGACAACAAAGGATTAGCTGGAATGAGTACACGCACACACACACACACTTTTTCCCCTCACCACTCGCCTCTTTTTCACACACCCCTCTCAAAAAGCAACTAACTTCAGCATATGTGGTATCTCCCAGATGGTATCTTGGAGAAGCAGGGGATTTTAATTTCAGCACACCATAGCTGCCTTTTTAGAAGTTTTGCCAAGCAGTTTCAGCTGAACGGCATGGTCTGTTTATGATGTTCAACCAGCTATTAGATTACTATCTCAACCTGGGCTCTTTTTCAAATTACACTTTATTTTATTCTCAAAAGTTCTGCACCATACACAATCACTGATCTTATTTAGCACACAGCGTACAATTAAACAAAAGTTACCCTTTTGTGCCTGAATATGAAAGATGCTGTTGGTCTCTTCTTTTGTGCCACCCTCCAGGTTCCTACAGTTTCGGCCACCCATCTTTCATAAATTTGCTCTTTTCCTGTTAAACTGCTAGAACTCCATTCCCTGTGTGCCTACCGATTAAAAGGACCTCTATGTGGTCATAACAAAGGCAGATGAAAGAAATGATGCTATAACTTCTCCAATTCCATGGCTCCTTAAAACTCAGAATAGTCTGTCTCCATTGTTTGCTGGATTGTGTTTGGATTGGTCAGCAATTTTGCCAGCATAATTTGGCTTTTTCTTTTTAATATCCCTTTCAATTTTAAGAGTTTGTCTTGTTTGCCTTGACCAGGGGTGGAGAAAGTGCGGCACACGAGTGGTGTGAGCCCTCTAGGGCTCCCACAAGAGCCAACAATTTTTAAAACTTTTTTTGGTCCCCAGTGCCCTCTAGGGTACGTGTGGGGCTTCTTTTGCTATATTTCTCCTCTGGGCTTATTAAGGTTCAGGAGAAGCCTCTTTCCTAACAGGAAGTGACTTGGAATTTGATTTCCAGGTCACTTCTTCCTGCTGTAAAAAAATGTGTCTCCTCAGCCTTAAACAGCTTGGGTGGAGGGATGTGGCTAAATTGCCTTCAACATGACTATAACATGGAGCAATGGATGAAAGCTCCAGGAACAGATTCCACCTCAACATTAGGAGGAACTTTCTGACAGTAAGAGCTGTTCGGCAGTGGAACGCACTCCCTCGGAGCGTGGTGGGGTCTATTTCCTTGGAGGTCTTTAAAGAGAGGCTGGATGGCCATCTGTCAGGGATGCTTTCATCGTGATTTCCTGTGTGGCAGGGGGTTGGACTGGAGGCCACATACACATACAATTCTACGATCCCCTAGAGCAGTGGCTCCCAAACTTTGTTCCTCCAAATATTTTGGACTTCATCTCCTAGAATTCCTGACTGTTTGACAAGGTGGCTAGGGCTTCTGGGAGATGACGTTCAAAACACCTGGAGGACCAAAGTTTGGGAATTACTGCCCTAGAGAGTGCTTAGAGGCCCCCCTTTTTTGCATGGAGGGGTGTGGTCCTCCAAGGTCTCTCTGGGGGCCAATGCAGCCACTGAAACCCTGACAGTTGCCCATCCCTGGCCTACACCAACAAAGCATTCCAAATTGAGATGGGAGACGGGTTTTATAAATATTAGTTTTAGAAGATAAATGTCTGTACCAAATCCAAAGACAAGGGTAGCCATGTTGGTCCATGAGAACATAATAAAATACACCTTCATGATAAATTAAAATTTGACAAGAATGTGCTAGCTTTTGAGGTCCCCAGACTTCTTCATCAAGAAAATTATTATGATCTTTCATAATCACTATAATTAACACTAGTCACTGCAGTCCAATGGCATCTGGAAGGTTGCACTTTGCTCCCTCCCCAAAAATAAAGTGAGAAAGTGTGTGTTTTAAACTCCTAACTCCTGCCCTAGTTAATGTATCAGGCAGGTAGTTTTGTGTGCTGTAGGACAGTGCTTCTTAAGCAATCTGATGTGGGGGAACTGACAACTATCCCCCACATATGCCATATTTGTACCCATTGTGTTTTCTTTCCTATAAGTTCTCCAGCAACCAGCAGTAGATGGCTTAGGGGCCGGCATTGGTTCAGAGACCACAGCACTGCTACAGAGAACATACTTTTTGAGAAGCAAAATGAGGCCAGACTCAAAGCTTCTTGCTCTATCCTCCTGACAGATGAACAATGTGGACTTCAAGGAACATAGCTAGGTCTGATTGGGAATACAAGAGGTTCTTCAACTAAAAGAAAAAGGAACTTGCCTGCCATTTTGACACAATGAAGAGCCCTTGTTGAAGATATTAGGTAGAAGCACCAAAAAAAGGTCAACAGGTACAGAAAGGGAGGCTTGAAGAAAAACTGGAGTCTGGGTGTAATGACAGAAGACTAGATGGCCTCGTGGTCTCTTCCAACTCTATGATTTTAAGAAACAAGACCCATACAAATTCATGTGTCTTTCCTACAATTTAACTCTCTTTATCCCTATGGTGTGACAGGCCTCCTTAACCAAACCATCAGAGGAGATACACTTTTACATTCTGCTCCAGTTACTTTTGGTTATCCAAGGATTAAATAACAGTGCTTATATAGCCATGTCTTATCCAAAAGACAAGCAGGCATTTCAAAGAACAATAATATAAATGTTTTTATTGAATTGGTAGTTCCTCCCTCAGATTGTAAATACATAGGTTAAAATACGTCAGGAAATGTATTTTTCCTTCTAAGTACGAAAGGGAAGGGAAATTAGAAAAGTAAAGTTCTATACACAATTGGTGCAGGAGCTTTGGAGTTCCAGATGTAGTAATCTGAAGAAAGCACATCTCGGGCTAGAATTATAAGGAAGAGAAAGAGAAAATGAGCTCATAGATCTGACTTAAAATACATGAAAGTCACAAAGGAATCAATAAATATATCAGGAAGCCCCCACTTATCTGATAGGCTAGGGACCGGAGGAGAGTCAGAAAGTGAAATTGGTTGAAAAGCAGAATCCAGTCTTTTTTTTTTTAGCTTGCAACTGCATTTTGGCTACCAAAACACATAAATAAAGCACTATATACAGTGGTCCCTCCACATTCACAGATTTGGCATTCATGGTTTTAAGTATTCACAGCTTGAAAATATTCTTTTAAAAAATAATCCAAAAAAGCAAACCTTGATTTTCCATCTTATGTAAGGGACACCATTTTACTATGCCATTGCATATAATGGGACTTGAGTATTCACGGATTTGGGTCTTCACGGGGGTCCTGGAACCAAACCCCAGCGAACGTGAAGGGACAACTGTATAGAACTTTTGAATGTGTACAAAAGCTAAATTAACAAACTATACATATACAAAAGTGCATGCGAGCAGTCCCAATCAAGTCTTTTAGGCAAGAATAACTGATGAAAGAGTGGAACCCCTGTTGAATTAATGAAACCTGCCTGTCATTTGCAAGTGTTGAAAGAGTGAGGCATTAGAAAGCGGGGAAGCCCTGTATGTAAGATTGTGAAACAGGCATGGTTCCTCACCCCTCTCTTTCTAGACTGAGGGATTGAGGGTCCTTTGTCAGCTAATCTGTATCTGACTGGAGGGCCCTTATCATGAGGTTTTCTTGGAAACACATTTTCAGCGGGGGTTTGCCTTTGCCTTCCTCGGAGGCTGAGAGAGTGTGATTTGCCCAAGGTCACCCAGTGGGTTTCCATGACTAAGCAGAGGTCTGAACCCTGGTTTCCAAAGTCATAGTCCAATGCTCAAACTACCACACCATGCTGGCTCAAGGGGAGTGTATGTGCTTGTACATCTATGAGTACATATAACAGCCTAAAAGACTAACAGAGAGACTACATTTTCCCATAGAAATATTGTGAGATTCCAATACTTAAGAATGCTTAAGTGCAGTGTTGATGCTAACTCTATCTGTTTAGATTTTACTGTTGGTCAAGAGATGGGTGCCAAGGCAATCAGAAGGTGATAAAAGGGACCTCCAGACAGATACGGATAAATGACAAAGGACCCTCAATCCTTCAGTCTAAAGAGGCAGGGGTTGGGAATTATTCCTGTTTCTATCAGAAATTTTTGATACTTGTTTTTTTAAAAAACATAGATGTTTATATAAAGCATAATAAATTGTTACTTAATTTTTTTTTACTTAGAAATTCATATTGTTAGAAATGTATTTAGCTATTTATATTATTAAAGATGAAATCAACTATGCATGCCAAGTTCACCTGGATATATTTGTGTTTTCTGAATATATTTTGTTTCAGTTCAAACTACCAATGATAGCACCTGCTCACCTGTACTGATCTTTGGCTTTCCAGAGGAAAAGACCTGGATGGAATGCTGGTCAGTGTAACATCCAGTCAGCGTGAAATCCAGAATTCTAAAATAAAGCTAAAGATGACCAAGCAGAAAAAACAGAGAGAGACACACATGAACTCTCAACGTCATAGAAAAAGAACAGCAGCAGAAGCAAACAACAAAAGTTGCAGTAAAGTTAAGAGGACTGATGAGGTCCAGGTTCATCAGTCTGCTGTGTAGGGCAATCCTTCTTGTGTTTGATCAGAATTAAGTCCTCCTGTGTCCATTGAACTTTTCTTAGCAATATTTTAGAAATATTTTGGGGAGATGTTGCACCAGGAGGTATCCAGTATCTCCTTGTGCAATGTATTTTCCCCATCTACACAATGGCAGCCACACAGCTTTGCACCCCTGGCCACTGATTGGCTACAGAGATGCACCAGGATGCTGTGTGGTTGCTACTGTGCAGCTGGGGGAAAGAAGCAGACTTCTGGACCTTCAGCATAAGGGAACTCCCAATAGATTCTTGGTCTGAGCTGGATCGGGCCAATTTTTTTGACCAGTTTCTACCCCTTTGTAAATGGGCAGTTCTCTTTCTCCCCCTTGTAAATGATAGCCAAAATCCTCTATCACAATGTATGTACGGTAACTTTACATATACTTTAACTATGCAGCAGAGGCACTAAGAAATCCTGTTAGTGGATTGCAAAGATGTCCCACTACAGACAGGTACTCCTTAGCTGATGTCCAAGGCTTGTTCTTGTGGTCGTTACTTCTTACACAGGAAAAGCTGGAGAGACATCTCAAAATGCTCAAGACAGGGCTGCTTTATTATAGAGAAAGCCCAATGTGTTTTGGTCTGTACAGGTCACCTGCTGTATCCATGGGGGGTACATTCGCAGACTTTCCATGAATACTTAAAACCATGGGTAACAGCAAACCCCATAGAATTGCACTGGAGGACCTACGAAATGCCTAGAGAGACCACATTTTTCAGACAACAGATAACTGAAACTACATGTACTGGTTCTGCGCATATGGGGGTGGGTGGGCTTTGACCTGTATATATTTTTATGGCCTTCTTCAGGGGCTACATAAAAACCAGAAAATATGCTTCAGAAATTTCTGCAGTCAGATTTCAATTCAGTACATACAGACGCTAGGTAGTATATGAGGATTAAAATGATTCTTCTTATGTAATATTATGAATGTTTGTCATATAATTATGTGTTGTCCTTTTACATTTATTTTTATGATTTTATGCAGACCCTGAAGAAGGCCATGAAGGTATATACAGACCAAAATTAATTGGGCCTTTCTCTATAATAAAGGATCCACTTATTCAGCACTTTGTGGCATCTCTCCAGCTTTTCCTGTGGATCTAGTGGGTGCTCTCCAGTTTTTGCCTCTTTTGGTTAGTTCTTACAGCCCACGGAAAGTAAGACACTAGAAAAGATACTTTTTAAGACTACAGCTCACACCTTCCCACAGCCATCACGAACGAAAAGGAGCACCCAAGAATACTCATTCTTGGGGAACAATCCACTTCCCAGGCGCTGCCACAATTACACTGTTAAGATTCACCTCTCCCAGCTTCTTGGGAGACTATGGCTTACTTTGACATAGGCAGTGCCTCCAGTACACACGGGATCAACAACCTGCTCCTGGCTTGCTGGACCAAAAGCAACAGTCCCCGTGAGGGAAATTTCCAATGATTTGGGAAACTTTTGTCCTTTTGGAGAGACAGAGAAAGATTTCAGAGTAATATGGAATAATCAATTGCTTGTATCAACTAGAGTAAATCCACTATGTTCATGGGAACTTGGTGATTCAACACTTATTTAAGTCCTGACTGTAGTTGGGACTAAAAACTGGATTGGGTGATACAACTGCTTTGCCCAAGGCCACCCCAGAATCAATGGCTACAGCGCCAACATCTCAGAGGCCCAAGGCCAGGGACATAACCAGGGACTTTAGGGAAGCTTTGGCACTCATCTGAACACACATGTGACTTGCAGGTAGTTGAAGGAAGAGAGGTGGTTGAGCAACAGAGTAGGAAGGTGGTTGCTCTACTTCTTTTAGAGAAAGGCTGATCGGCAATTAACTGCCCAGTACCAGAACTTCCCTTAAGTTTCTAGTTAGGTTCCTGGCCTAAAGGGCACCCTCTCTGCCAAACCCCTGGATAGAAACTATTTGCTTGGAGAGGTGATCTGGGGAAGATGGTGAGTTGAGCTTGATTCCTTGTACAATAGGTTAGTTTTGGGCTAGAGACGAAGAAACGGTAACTTCAGGCCTGTGGAACCATTTGTTTAGCTACTGGTTTCACCTTTCTCATACATGCACATTAGAAGGAAGGAAAGCAAGAGAAAGAAATCAGGATGATAAGGTGATGGTGTGAAGGTGGTAAAGAAGGGATGGTTTGAAAGAAGGGAGAACAGTAGGTTTAGCCCCTTACAAGTGTGCCCTTCCTCTACATTAGCTAAGCCTTCCTTGCAATATTATTTTGAAGAAGATCAGCATTATTATCCACATATTACATGAGGGCAGTTGGTCATAGGCAACACGTAGCTCTTGGGCTCACAGTCTATGCTCCTGGTCACCAACTCAACAACGGTGAGACATAAAGGAAGTACTTGTTGTCACTGAGGAAAGAAATGAAGACTTGACCTATCTATGGGACACTCCTTCGAAATACTGTTTAAAGTATGGTAAGTGGTATATGAATTGATGAAATAACTAAGTCATCTTGGCCAAAATAAGACAGCCAGGTTTTTCCAAGCAAGCTCCAGAAGCTGTCCTCCATCAGCCCAGAAACAGAAAAGAAAAGAGGTTTGACTTACCTATGATCCAAACCAGTAGGCTTTTCTCTTTTGACACCTCAAGTTGACCATAGCTGACTTTATATTCCAAATGTGTAATGGGTCCCCTGTCACCAAAAGAAGAACAAAGCATGATGGGACAGTCACAGCAACCAGTACTCAGGCCTGCTTCATTCAACAACAGATGGATGAGGCAACAACACTCTTTTTCTCGATATGGTGTGCTCAATGGAAATTAATGGTTTACTGAGGTAAGGGATGG
This sequence comes from Gambelia wislizenii, assembly GCA_030847615.1. Taxonomy (NCBI): domain Eukaryota; kingdom Metazoa; phylum Chordata; class Lepidosauria; order Squamata; family Crotaphytidae; genus Gambelia; species Gambelia wislizenii. The sequence goes on along the minus strand of JAUMIR010000001.1, from coordinate 491,217,705 downwards.
ATGATGCCTAAACTGCAGCCTCTCTCACTTCTCTGAAATAAATAGTTCTGGATGTTGTAACACTGAACCTACCGGGATCTACCTGATTAAGCACACAAGGATGCTACGTCCCATCATACTTGGGCTGTGTTACAGTTGCGTATTGTCCGGTATCAACACTTCCAAACTCATAGAGCACAAGCTTCAGTGTAAGCTTTATTGCAAGAAATCCAGGAAGCATACAATGCAAAGTCATTGCTGAGACTGAGAACCTAACAGATACACTCTTAAGTTAAAAGCATTTTACAATCAACAATATCTGGCGAGCTGCATGACCACTGGTTGTCCATCATCCACTGACAAAGGCATTCCTTAAACCAAAAGTTACCGTCTTCCCCTAGTTTCTAACCTTGAAACTTAAATGGTTAATTGCAGCTGCCTTGCTATCTCCTTTCCCAAGCTAAGCCCAAACATACATCATTTTACCCCTACACAAACTGTTGAAATTCAGCAATGTGGTCTTTAGCCCTCAAAAACACCTGGGAGAGGGCACATGCACTTGGCCCACCCCTGCTGTGAAACACAAACTGGAGATTTTATCAAAAATAATGGCTCGCCACTGTACATCATGGTGCACCATATTAACTTAGAGAGCCTCACGTTTAGGCCCCAGTTTTGGAGCTGCAAACAAGGGTTGTATCAAGGTGAACAAACAGAGAAGCAGACAACAGGTTCTACAGCTATTTATTTAGTTAGTTAGTTTATATCCTGTCTTTCCCGGGACTCAAGGTGGCTTACAGCACAGATTATAAAAAGATACAAGTAAAATAAAGGATAGGTCAAAAATTAAAAACAATTAAATAGGCAATTCTTAATTTAAAACAATTTTTAAAACTAAAGTACAATAATCTCTTCCTATTCGTGTCTTTCCCTTTTGTGGTTTTGTATATTCACAGAACTCTAATGATGGCCACACTGGCTGCAATCTGGTCGCCCCAACACCCATGTCCCCCCGACGCCTTTCCCCAATTGGTTTGTCCCACTTTGGGCCCAGCAGAGTTTAGGTTGAGTTTGCAGCCAGCCCACGCTCTCTCTCTCTCTCATGGGCAGTCTCATTAAATGAGGGAGGGAGGTGTTCAGCGAGAGAAAGAACGATTTAAAGAGACAGGCATCTGGGCAAAAACTTTTATGGTTTCACTGGCTTGAGAGGAAACCGGAGGCAACAAACACACCCCTCCTCCTTGCCCTCCCCATAGTAACACCCGTGCCTCCTCCTCAGCCACAGCTGCCACTCTCAGGACTTCCCTTTGATTGCAGCCTCTCCCCCCAAGGCCTCCATGAGGTAGTTTGCAGCAGCAGTGGAAGATTCCCCTCAGCGCCTTATTCTCCTCAGCTCTGTGGCGCTCTGCCTCCCCTCACTGGCATTGTCAGTCGTTGTTGGTACTTTGTTCAGAGCAACCGGGGGCGGGGCGGGGTTGAAGCGAAAGTGGCGGCGAGGAGGAGGCAGAGAAGAGATGAGGAGAGAAAGAGGAAGGCAAAGAAGAGGAAGGCAACGGCGACAAGAAGCCCCGCTGCTCCCTTCCCCCTCCCCGCCTCACCTTGCCTGGCTCTCGGCTCACCCGTTGCACCACTGTAGTCAGCGGCGAGGGCAGCAGTGGAGGCTGTGCAGCCTTGAGGGGGTTGGCAGTGGCGGCGGCCCAGTTGCCCCCTCAGCAAGAGGGTCTTCCTCCTCCTCTTTGCCTTCCTCCCTTTCCTTGTCTCTCTCCTCCTCCTCCTCGCTGCTGCTTTCGCTTCAACCCCATCCCGGGCTGCTCCAAACAAAGTGAGGAAGAGAAAGAAGACCCTCTCACAGAGGGGAGTGACTGAAGGTTGCCACCACTGCCACCCCCTCCAGACTGTGCTGCCTCTGCTACCACCACCGCTGACTGCAGTGGTGCGGTGCATGAGCTGAGAGCCGGGTGAGATGAGGCAGGAAGGGGGAGCTCCTTGTTGTTGTTGAATTCGTCCTCTTCTTCGCCTTCCTCCCTTTCCTCGTCTCTTCTCCTCCTCGTCTGCCTCCTCCTTGCTGCTGCTTTCGCTTCAACCCCGCCCTGCCCCCGGCTGCTCCGAACAAAGCGCCGATGACAACCGATGATGCCACTGAGGGGAGGCAGAGCGCCACAAAGCTGAAAATAAGGTGCTGAGGGGAATCTTCCGCTGCTGCTGTGAACTACCTCATGGAAGCCTCGAGGGAGAGGTGGCAATCGAAGGGGAAGCCCTGAGAGCGGTGGCAGATGCGGCTGTGGCTGAGGTGGAGACATGGGTGTCGCTGCAGGGAGGGCGAGGAGGAGGGATGTGTATGTCACCTCCGGTTTCCTCTCAAGTCATTCCAGCGGGGGGAGCCGAAGGCCGAGCAAACCCCCACGTTCGCTACCAAGCCGCTCGTTCCTGGAGGGAGCCGAAGGCCGCCGTGTGGCCCCCGGCGAAGCAAACACACGCACTGATGAAAGCTGGCAATCAGGCCGATTAAAAAACCCACCCCTGCGCTTGCCACAAAGCTGCTCGTTCCCAGGGGGTGGGGGAAGCCAAAGGCCTCCGTAAGATTTTGTATACATTTTTTAATTCGTGTTTTTTTCAGTTTTGTGGTGGTGCTCTGCCCTTAACCCCCGCGAATGGGAAGGGATAACTGTATACTATTGCTGGGGGAAAAATACACCACCCCCATTAAAATTATCTTTTGCCTGTTAATAGCTGAAGGCCTGGCTGAATAAAGAAGTCTTTGCCTGCTGGAGGAAGACAGCAAAGAAGGGGCCAACCTAGTCTCCTGTGGCAGGAAATTCCAGAGTCTGGGAGCAGCCACTGAGAAGGCCTTTTCCCTGTCTTTACTAAGTATGCTTGTAACGATAGTGGGAGTGAAGGACAGCCCTCTTCTGATGATCTTAGAACTTGGGCAGGCTCCTGTAGGGAGGTACGGTCTTCAGATAGCCTAGACCTAAAATTAATAAAACACAGCAATGTAATTGATAAATAGTGCTCTTGGGACATGTTTCAGCTTGTCCTTCTCTCTCTGTTAGCTTGGCTGCCTTTGCTGTTGAGAACTGTTTTTTACAAAGGGAGATTTTCAAGATTATCCCCAGCAACATCTTTCACCTACACCCAGCCCAAAGGAAACACCCTTGCTGTGGCAAGTCTTGAAATCCCATTCACAGGAAAAAGTGGAGGCAGGTGATATTCTCACCTGTTGAAAAAGGGAACCCGGGCTTCACAGTATTCAAAGGCATTTTTCACACTCTCATGGAGCTTCAGGTGAATGGTGAACTTCCACTGTGATTCTTCTTCTTTCAGCTGGTAAAATCCAAGAATAGGAGGAACAGGGACCTAGGCAGGAAGTTGAATGCTTTAATATTGATGTTTTAAGATCATCATCATGTTTTTTTTTTAATCAACGGTTGGTTTCTGGTTTTGGTATGTTGTAAGCTACCCCAGGGCTTCTTTGGAGGTGTGTGATAAGAGTGCAAATTCAAAAATGAAATAAATTAAAATGGGAAGACAGCTTCCAGATGTCAGATATAAACTCTCCGATTGCTAAACAGTAAGATAATTAGGCAGAGAGTGCTTAATTCTGGTGGAAAATAGGAATTAACAACTCATTTGCAAGCTAGATTCTCTAAACCACCGATCAGCAGGGTGCTGTAAACATTTCTAGGATGAAGGCCAAAATCTCGCCCAGTACCACACTCAAAGCATGTAATGAGCTGGAGGGCCATCGCTAACTTAAAGATGTCTATCAGCATCCCAGAATTGAGGAAGGATCCTTTCATTGTTATAGGAGTCCAAATTATTCTACAGACAGGTGTGGTGGCCATTTTGTCTTTCGTACATGAAAATCAAGAAAAGATAAGCATGCATGCAAATTCCATATCCACTAAGTACTTCTCCTCAAACAAATATTTTGACATAAAGAGTTGGTCAGACAGGCATTCCTTTGTTGTTTGATCCTTCACAAGCCTGTTAAGCATATGCTGCCTGAATAATCTTGCTTCTGTATGGACGCCATGTAATTTATATTCTTGTACTAGTTTTCAGTGTGATTTTATTTTAAGAATCTTTTGTAAGCCTCTTTGAGAGCCTCTGGGGACTTGGGTGTAAGTATTCTAAATTAAATTGAAATAAAAAAGTATACAAATCCCCTGTTCATCCTTCCTATCAACCTTCCTCCTCCTCCTTGCTTTATAGTAGGTTACACCATCCTATTTGAGTGGACAGCTACTCCTTGGTAACCCTTTCAAGACAATCTGCATCCCTTCTTATAAACCAGGACTGGGCACAAAGGCCTTGAAAATGCTCCCTCTACTCATAGAATCAGAGTTGGAAGAGACCACAAGGGCCATCCAGTCCAACTCCCTGCCATGAAGGAATACACCATCAAATCATTCCCGACAGATGGCCATCCAGCTTCTGTTTAAAAACCTCCAAAGAAGGAGACTCCACCACACTATGAGGCAGTGTATTCCACTTCCAAACAGCTCTTACTGTCAGGAAAGTCCTCCTAATGTTTAGATGGAATCTCTTTTCCTGGAGTTTGAACCCACTGCTCTGTGTCCTAGTCTCTGGAGCAGCAGAAAACAAGCTTGCTCCATCCTCAGTATGACATCCCTTCAAATATTTAAACATGACTATCATGTCCCCTCTCAACCTCCTTTTCTCCAGACTAAACTTACCCAGCTCCCTAAGCCACTCCACATAGGGAATAATAGCTTCCAGACCTCCCATAATTTTGGTCGCCCTCCTCTGGACACGTTCCAGCTTCTCAATTTTCCTCCTGAATTGTGGTGCCCAAAACTGGACACAGTATTCCAGGTGAGATCTGACCAAAGCAGAATAGAGTGGCACTATGACTTCCCTTGATCTAGACACTATACTCCTATTAATGCAGCCTAGAATCACATTGGCTTTTTAGCTGCTGCATCAAACTGCTGACTCATGTTCAGTTTGTGGTCCACTAAGACTCCTAGATCCCTTTCACATGTACTGTCATCAAGGCAGGTGTCACCCATCCTGTATCTGTGCATTTCATTTTTACTGCCCAAGTGTAGTATCCTACATTTCTCCCTGTCAAAATTCATTTTATTAGTTTTGGCCCAGTTTTCTAATCTGTTCAGGTCATTTTTGATTCTGATCCTGTCCTCTGTGGTATTAGCTATTCCTCCTAATTTGGTATCATCTGCAAACTTGATAAGCATACCCTCTATTTCCTCATCCAAGTCATTGATAAAGATGTTGAAAAGCACTGGGCCCAGGACTCCTTACAATAGAGGTGGGAGAGAGTATAGGTGTTTTAACATGTTAGCTAATACAATTGTTTTCTAACTTTTTATCATCAGGCTTTTAGTTGTGCATTGTTTAACCTTGTTTAAAGCCAACTTGGGTCTCCTGTTGGCCAAAAAGCAGGACTTAAGTTACATAAATAAAAAAAATATCCATTCTGCATGAAAGATGCCTAAGTTAATTAGATTTAGTAATTAGTAAACTAATTAGGAAGATTGCAACATATCTTCTTGGTACATCTGGTGCATGAGGAGGGATTGGTAGTCTTGGTCAGAAGGGAAGGTAAAGACAGCAGAGAGCTTGCCCAGAGCTACAGGAATGGTTCTGCTCTGGACCCCAACAAGAAGAAAAACGTCTCATTTATAATAATATAAAATCATTTCAAAAACACAACTATAAAAGACTAAAATGTAGTAGACATACCCCCATTTGAAAACCCTTCTTTACAACCAATCAATTGCCAAATGTAGTTGGGCAAAGCCTACCTTAGCAGCTGAGTTGTTCTGTATTGACATTACCAGATTCTAGGTCAGGAGTGGGGAACCTTTGGTCTTCCAGCCACTTTGAACTTCAACTCCCAGAAGTCCCTGTCAACATGGCCAATGGCATAGGCTTGTGGGGGTTCTAGTCCAAAACATTAAAGGGCTGAAGGCTCACCATGTCTATTTGAGAGGTTAAATAATGATGGGGTTAAGATGGTGCCCAACATTCATTTGGGGTGAGTTTGAAAGAGGGCCTGATTAAAAACCCAGCTGTGGGGGCACTTGGGCACAGTGCCCTCCCCCAACAGACCTTCATTCTCCTCACCACCATTTCTTGCCACCTGCGCCTCATTTTTGCTGCCACTGCCACTCATTTGCTTATCCTCACTATGACTAGTGTGGCAGCTAAGTCCACAGGAAGTAACAAGCAGCAGAAGCGGCAGGGCCAGTGGTTTTAAAGGGTAGCTCCCTGCTGGGTTGTTGACTTTGGGAAGCTCCTGACTGGACTGATCCTTCAATGCAGGTCCTGTCTGATCAAAACTACCAATCATGTCACCTTACCTGGGAAGTATAAAAGCAGAGATTGAAGAGGTTGGGAGGAGGTATCAAAGGGAATTTGTAAGGTCCGCTGAAAGACGAGTCATCTATGATGTCCACACTACTGGAAGTCAGGACGGCAGAGTCCAGGGATGTAACACAAGGATGGACCAAAATATCCTGGAGAGGAGAGCCGTTGGCAGGGAGGTTCAAGCCAACAGTCACATTGGGAGCAGTGCCTTCTATATCACACTTCAAAGACAACAACAACAACAAAAGGGATTCAAAATATTTTCAGTTACATGTTTATATCCTTCCTTTCTTCCAAAGAGCTTACAATGGCATACATAGTTCTCTTCCTCCCTATTTTACACTAACAACCACCCTATGAGGTTGGTCAGAGAGTGACTGTCCCAAAGTCATCCACTGAGTTTTATGGCTGAGTGGGAACTTGAAACTGGAGCACCATATCCCAGGCCAGAATGCTGGAGTAGTCCACAGCTTTCCAGGATGGCATCTATTGAAACAGGGATAATGGCAGACTCGGGGCAATCTATTCAGGGGGAAACCAGACAGGAGCCTCAGCTTCCTTTTTTAAAAACTCAGAACAGAGAAGCCATGAGAGGATCAGCCCTGAAGCTGTAGAATGACAAGGAAGCTCCCTGGCATTTTTGCCAGTTTCAAGTCGTGAGGGCTTCCAGGCTACAGACCAGCACTTTCCAGAATGTTTTGGGGTAAAACTCTCAGCACTGGTTATCCTGCCTAGAGCTGATGGGAACTGCAATCCAACAACCTCTGGAGTCCAACAACTTTACCCACACCTGCATCAAAGGAAGCCTGGGCAACATTGTTTGGGGGTGCTAGTTATAGAATCATAGAATTGTAGAGTTGGAAGAGACCACGAGGGCCATCCAGTCCAACCCCCTGCCACACAGGAAATCTTGATCAAAGCATCCCCGACAGATGGCCATCCAGCCTCTGTTTAAAGACCTCCTAAGAAGGAGACCCCACCACGCTCCGAGGGAGTGTGTTCCACTGCCGAACAGCTCTTACTGTCAAAAAGTTCCTCCTAATGTTGAAGTGGAATCTCTGTTCCTGGAGCTTGCATCCATTACCCCGTGTTCCAGTCTCTGGAGCAGCCGAAAACAAGCCTGCTCCATCCTCAATGTGACACCCCTTCAAATACTTAAACGGGGCTATCATATTGCTTCTTAACCATCTTTTTTCCAGGCTAAACATACCCAGCTCCCTAAGTCTCTCCTCATATGGCATGGTTCTCCTCATAGTTGATGGAGAGGAGACATCTATGGAATTGTGACATTAAAATATACATGAATTACTTTTTAACCTGCTTTATTTTATAGACTCTTTTCATAAAATCCCATAAAACTAAGGCATTCTTAAACACAGTCACAGAACTAGTGCTTTTTTTTTAAAAAAAAATGAGCTGAATTCTTGCTTTTCCAGGTGCATTCATGTGTCAAATAGGTTAGAGAGATTTTTGGTGCTTAAAAGAACAACCAACAAGCAAGGCTTCTAAAAAAGTGTCATCTTGCTGTTCCATTCTGGTAGCCACTGTCCAGTGATAGCCAGTGTGGTGTAGTGGTTTGAACACTGGTTCAGCCATGGTTACATATTGGGTGATCTTGGGCAAGTCACACTCCCTCAGTCCCAGAGGAAGGCAAAGGCTAATGCCCGCAGAACAAATCTGGCCAAGAAAACCCCATACTAGGTTTGCCTTAGGGTCACCATAGTCAGAAATGACTTGAAGGCACACAACAACTGTCTAGCAGGAGCTGGACTTGGAGCCTTATCACACTATAGTATTATAGCACTATTATTCCACTTTAGTTGCTATGGTTTAGCTGCCTCCTGTGGAATTCTGGGGTTTGTAGTTTAGTTTAATTGCTCTCTGGCTGAGAGTTCTAAATGCCCCTCCCTAAACTGCAAATCCCAGAATTCCACAGGAAGATGTCCAGAGAAGGAGGTCCTACCACCACTTTAGGTAATTGGCTCCATTACCAACTAAATATTTAAAACAAAAGAAACTGTAGCTCACTTTTCTATACTTCTTTCAATCACCTTGCTGATTAGCTTTGGCAATAGTAGCATAGTTCAAGCAGTAAATATTTTTGTCCCTTCATGTCTGAGAGCTTTCAAAGGCTGACTGGCATGGGATGTTTGAAATACAGTGACCCCATGAACCATCTACACTGATCATCTCTGCATTTTAAATGTTTGCTATAAGTAAGTGAGTCGAATCGTGCATCTCAATTTGTTTCCAAACCTTTAATTTCACTTATTTCCCTGGCCTAAGATTCATGGCCCTAAATCGAATTAAGTCAACCCTTATATAAGATTCATCAATTTAATAGGTCTACTGTAGTTGGGGCTGAAGAAATTTAGGACCCTGTGGTTTTTTACCCATGCTCAAAGTACCACTCAGTGGTGAAATTTAGGTTACACTTAGCACAATGGATAGAGTGGCATTTATTTTTGGGTCTAAATACCCTAAAGGCACCATATCCTTATCTTATTTTGAAAGATAAGCACAGTCAGCCCTGGTTAGTACTCGGACAGGAAACAGATAACTAATACCAGGTGCTATAGGCTATATTGCAGAGGAAGGAATGATAGAAACCAGCTCTCAGTATTAAGCATCGGCTTAAGAAAACCCAATGAAATTAATGGGGTCACCATAAATTGATGGGCAACCTGAAGACACATGCAGATGCACAAGCACACCCAGGATGCATTGACAGTGGCCTTGCCAAACCACTGGTTCCATTCTGAAATCATAGTGAACTGTGCTTAGCTCCAGCCACAATTCAGAGACTAAACTATGGATTGCACTTCAGAACGTACAAGCAACACTAGTTTGCAGCTGCTTTTATTTTACATCTGCTCACCTCTCCCTTTTCTGGATAAAGAATAATGGCAATAACTGTAGTTTGATAATTCAGATCAAACCACAGTTAGCATAAATCATAGTCTGCAAATTCAATTCACACCATGTTGGCTGATCACAGCTAGTAAACACAAGAGTGTGTCTATTCAGATACAAAGGCAAGCCACAGCTACTATTATAAGGATAAATATATATCCTTATATATTGCCCGCTGAAAAATGCAGAGTGAAAAGTGATACAGAAATGATAAAATATTTGTAGCAGCATCTTTCAACTCTTATTTAAGCCAGCAAAACGAGGAGCAAGCTATGCAAGAGCATAACCGTAAAGTGAGATTTTCATTCTGGTTTAATTCACAAATCTAAAAAAAGCAGTATCTCCTCTAAGACATGCTGAAGCATTTAAAATATTAAGTTCAGCCTCCCCATATGCCAAGATAAAAAATGAGCTGAATTTTTGCTTTTCCAGGTGCATTCATGTGTCAAATAGGTTAGAGAGATTTGCACTGAAAATTGTCTCACCTTGCAAGTTACAGTTCCGTAAACCTGCCACATGTCAGCCACATCCCTTTTGTCATATTGCACCGACTTGACTTTTTCAGTGATACAGACATTAACGTGAGGTTTTCCCTTGTATGTGCTGGTTCTCCAAGCTGGTGGTTTCTGAGGGTGGCTACTTGGAGCAGCATGATTGTTTTCCAACAATGAACTGTTGAAGTTTGTATCTAGTGGGGTACCCAGAGGACAGACCTGCATAAGCAAGCTTGGGAGCTGGTTTATTTTGCTGTTTCTCTCGGCTTCGCTTTTCTGACCAGAGCTCATGAAAACCAGCAGTCCTGACAACAGGTCAAAAGCCTGAGAGATCCCACTGATATTGAAGAGAGGTGGACGGGGAATTACAGATTGTTCAACCAATGGGAGGGCAACATAAATCAATCCACCCTTCTGGAAAGCCACCACGGGCCAGAGGTCTCCTCCTTCGGCCTGTGGGGCATAGACAGAAGTCTTGTTGATTCGGGAACAGCCATCCCTTCGTTCTACAAAGTGTTGGTCTCCATCTGCCAGCCTCAGTTCAAAAAGTAATGCTTTGAGGAAAGGGCCATCTTCTGGTACAGGCACATAACTTGGTCCATTGAAGAATTTTGCTCGCTTTTCAACAGTGGGGTAACGCCTGCCACACAGAAACAGAAGGACAGGAATAACATTAACATTCCATGACTCAGAAAACGATTCAGCAGATGGAATGCTATCACTTGCCTGCTCAGAACTGGCTGCAAGTCATAACTCCTGTTACCTACCCTGACACCTCCAGCCCCATATCTATAATAATTTAGCAATATTTAATAATTAGGTCAATGTGGCCCTCCACGTAATGTGGCCATTGAAGCTGAGGAAATTCCACAACTAGGAATCCTGCAGGAATTTCTGCTCTACAGGACAGGTATCGTATCTCCCACAAACAACTCCCTTCACTATTCCTCTATCCCAATATTTCTTACTTTATTTGCTAGTCTTGCGTGAATGCTTGAAGCTTGAATGTGTGAGTGAATGTTGTTATTACTGTTTTCTCAAATAAAGACCAAATTTTTGTACTATCTAGCTTAAAATCTCCTCCTTAGTACCGGTAAACATAGGTTAAAATATCTTGCTATCTGTTGTCCCCTTTCACATAGCCAAGCTGAGTATATTAATTCAGCAAATTAATATCAATATTTTTAAGACCCCCACCAAGCATTTATCTATCACTCCTATCAGGAGAAGATCAATCTATATCTGTCTGCCATCATTCATGTCATAGAGTTCATGACATGCCATAGAGTTAACCCTAAACTGACACTAAAATCTGCTTTGCCAAATTCATATTCAGTTCCACTTGCCAACTCCCCAATATGTCCTCACATGAGACTGACAGTCCACAGAGAAGTCTGAATGTACTTTTTTGCACCCCTTTTCTCAATCATGTTTTGATGGGGAAACTGCAGTATGGATCAGCTCACTCTACATACAGGCCTCCCAGTGAAGATTTCACCTTTACACATGGGCATTGTGTAACATAAACCTCGGCATACCACGCACACCCTGTGTTAAATGACAGCTTCGCACAACTGAGTCAAGACTACAAATGCAACTCAATACATAGCCAAATGGGCAATATGCACCCATGAGCCAGACCACTTCCATAAACCTGACCTGAAAATGCAGATATTCCACAATGGACAAAAATGTCCAGCTGCTTCCATAGGGGAACTTGCACATGTAGAAAACACCAAATTCTGACAATGGCCTTATGTATGCAAAGAGGAATGGGCCCCTGTAAACACTCAGAGATCTTTGAGAGATCATGAGCCCATATTCTGGGAAATGTAGAGCCTTGCTTGTTTAGAGATCTATTATCAATAAAATAGGAATATTATTGGGGCCCTATGCTGACGTTCTTCACTTTCCCATCTAAATCAGAGAAACAATGACGTGTTTGTCTGCTGAGATTGGCAGACTGTCAGCTGCTTCAGTTTCTCTCCTTATTAACCACAGTCCTGTACTTAATTCTCTCCTTGTTCAGAGGTGTAAAAGAAATATGAAACCCTTGTAATAGCAACAGGAGAGCAGAAAAACTGTAATTTTTTTAAACAAATGGATTTAACTACTATGTTGTACAGTAATTATTTTTAAAAGACTCCACTATCAGAAACTAGATTTCCCCCCACAAAATTAATTTAATTCCAAAATGTCAAGTTGACAGTGTCACTTTAAAGTACAGTAGGAATGAACAAAAGGGGATAATTGGCATTATGTAGAATCAATTTTTTAACCTGGCATGGTGGAAGGTTTTTATTTGTTGTCTTTAATTCCCTTTTTGGCTGAAGGATGGCTAAAGTGTTCCTGAGTCTACAATGCAAACTACAATTATTGCAGTACCTTGATAATCACCATCACAGTTTGTGTACAGATTATAGTCTCTTTATGTTTCACCTTTCAGCTCTCCCAACATTCGCATGAAGGGCTCTAGCTCAGTGGAAGAACACCAGTTTTGCATGGAAAAGGTTTCAGGTCTCATTCCTGATTGGGTCTCATTACTGACTGGGAAAAGGTCTGGAAGGCATGCCCTATGAGTGGCTTAGGGAGCTGGGTATGTTTAGTCTGGAGAAGAGAAAGTTAAGAGGGGACATGATAGACATGTTTACATATTTGAAGGGATGTCATAGTGAGGCTGGAGCAAGCTTGTTTTCTGCTGCTCCAGAGACTAGGATACAGAGCAATGGATTCAAACTACAGGAAAAGAGATTCAACCTAAGCATTGGGAAGAAGTTCCTGAAGGTAAAAGCTTCAGGAACTTCAGCAGTTGAAACCACTGCCTTGGAGTGTGGCGGAGTCTCCTTCTTTGGAGGTTTTTAAACAGAGGCTGGATGGCCATCTGTCAGGAGTGCTTTGATTTTATCTTCCTGCATGGCAGGGGGTTGGATTGGATGGCCCTTGTGGTCTCTTCCGACTTTATGATTCTGTGATAACCAGAATATTTTGGTTAGTTACAAAAACTGCATGGCTTTCTGCATGGGGTGCTAGGATGGAGGCAACCCCATTTCCCCATATAATGGAGAAGAATATGATGATTTGGTTCTGTATGTTTATGGATGGCATCAGCTAAAGCCAGAGCTGGGTAATGTGCAGCCTGTCTGATGTTGTTGGACTGCAATCCCTATAATCTCTCACCATTGGCTATACTGACTGGCAGGGGCTGATAGGAACTGTAGTCCAACAACATCTGGAGGGCCACAGGTTCCACTACCCCTGAATTAAGTCATCATGCAGAAGCCTGATTTTGAGCAGTCTCCACATTAAAAGCATTATCATGTCCATCTGGGTGCCTGGAAAGAACTGGTGCATCCAAGAGAGGCAACCTCCTGTCCTGAGCATCTGTTTAGAGAAGTAGTTTCTAAACTGTGCATGTGGGCTGCACAAAGTAAACAATCTTAAAACTCCTCCTCATTAATCTAATTCCCACTCATTACACAGCTCATTTATTTTACTTGCTGGGGTGGTGATGGGTGAAGAGTGAGCAGACAGGCGCTGCTGTGTCTCTGCATGAGTCACTGCCTTGGTCTCACTTTCTCAGAATCAGCCTTCGACATTGAGTACAACTGTTTGAACCAGACACGACTACTGAGATGCAGCAGAATTACACTTTCCCTCATGATAGGCTGCCAGTTATGACTTTGCACAAGTCACTACTCTTTCCAGCTGCCCATTCAGCCTGCACTGGAAGATAGTTCTGCTAAACTGAGTGATGCATTTGTTCTAGAGATTTACCTATCCCCAGGGACAAGCTGCCAGCTGCATCTATGGAGATTTTCACACGGGGCCAAAATGCCCTGTTCCTGCCCCGCCACCTGCTCTCCCGTTCCTGCAACGGAATAACATAAATCTTTCACACACTTACCTTAATTCCACAGCAAGAATGGCTCCCCCTCCCCTCGCTGGCCGGCCGTAAATGCAGCCGCTGTAAAGCTGCTTTTACGACCAGCTGTCTGAAAAGTTATCACGTGATAACGGCCAGATGGTAAATTTAAAAAATAAAACTCCCCCAAACATAAAATCAGTTCACCAAGCACAAAAACACACTTTAAATCACATAACCAAAACAGGGAGGGCAAAATAAAGGGTGCCACTTACCTGGATGTCCAGATCGTACCAGGAAGTGCTCGGAACGGACCTCCCCTCCACGGCTGTCATTTCGGAACAGGAACGGGGCTCCTGTTCGCACACCCGTGATTGCGTGATAGTGACGGAACGGGAGGTCTATTCACGATGAAAAATCGTGATTACATTGTTCTGGAACAGTCACGGGAGCAGGATGGATGCAGGACAGAACGGGATCAACGTTGTCCAAAAGGGAAAACCTTTCCCGATCCTGTTCTGTTCCTGCCACGGGATATATAGCCTGTGTGAAAATCTCCTATGACTCTGTGCTTGCTTCCTGTTAGCCAGGACCAGTGACTCATGCAGAAACAGGAAGGGAACTCAATTAAGGGAAGGCATTTCTTAATTCTTAAACTCAGGTGTGACATGTGGATCTGGTTGCTGGCAGCAAATCAGGAGAAAAAATGGACCTCAGAAATTAGAAGTTTGGAAACTCTGATTTAAACTTTATATCTCAACTATTTTTACTGGTAGTTCTTATCTATAACACTGAGTTAGATCTGCTATAGATAGAAGGAAGGAGTATGCTGTCTGCAGGGCTGGCTATTTACTTTGCTATCCCCTCTGTACTTACACAACACAAACTCAAGGACAGAGCAAAATGAACACATTATGGATAATAAATCATCACAGAAGAGGCACACAGTCTAAGACTATACCAAGCGATAAAAGCTTCCTGGAACCTCTTCATCATATCAGCAAAGTACAGTATCATGAATCCAATGGGCTAGTCAGTTTGCTTCTACCTATCTACCTTTGATACACTGATTTTAATATAATTCCAATTATCATGCCTCTCCCCTTGTAGAATCATGGGAGCAGTAGTTCAAGGAGACACAGAGACTTCTCCATTAGAGAACTCCACCCTGAAATTAACAATAGTGAAAGTTCCTTGAGGAGAAGGATAATTATTTCAAGCAAAGGGAAATCTGTAGTGTATCTGCCCTATATTTTCAGATGTCTTGGCTCAAGGGTCATGCTATGAAAACACAAGAAGTCCCAGTTACTGGACTCCTCTAACACAGAATACTTCAACCTCGCTGGGTTATCTTCAGAACTTTTATGTCCTGCTAGCAATCCAATGGAGAAACTGGATTGTACAAGTACAGGTCATACCTCAGTTAATGAAGTATAGGTGTTCTGAGGCATTATTTCTTTAATAGAAAATTTGGTGCCAGAGATAAAAATAAGGACAGAAAAGGGATAGGTTCCTAAACCACAAGAAAGAAGGTCAGTTCAACATGTTTCAGTAAATTTGTTCTTCAAAACTAACAGTATGCACATGTGAAATGAAACAACTGGATCAGATAAGCCGTGCATAATTAAACAAAAAACTTTTGAACCCTCTAGAGACCACAGGATGGCTTCTTCCAAAATGCATCGAGGGAGGACTTTTTATTTCACCAGTCTTCACTTTTCATATGATTTCCATTCTGGTGGCCAAACTTACAGATCTATGCTTCATTATCATGTTTGGGGGAGCTGGTGGGGCAGGGAACTGTTAAATTAACCATTTGTAAGCTGCTCTGATAGCTTTTGTGGCTGAAGAGCGCGGTATAAATAAATAAATAAAAAATAAGTAAGGGATTCTGGCAGCAGCTGCTGTTTACCTTGCCTGCTTAAGGAAGGCACACACAGCTACAGTAGGATCGGCTAGGGTAGAATCCAACAGTTCTCTGCTCAAGTTTTATTGCATTGGTTACTGCAGAGATGCTGCTGTAATCTGACACCAAAAGTCTGTGTTCTGCAGCCCTTCTTCATCTTCTTATCAGTGCAAATGGTGCTAAAAAAACATCCAAACAGAAGATACTGGGCAGGCATTAACAGCCTTTGTAAAAAGGAGCTTCTTTCTCAGAGGTTTTGTTAACTAGACAAGGACTAAGCTTGAAAAAATTACTTTTCTGGCCTGCCCTTCCCAGAAACTCTCACCCTGCACGGACACTTCAGCACAAGGAAGAGGAAGTTGCCTTATGCTTGATCTATCTCTGCCCATCAAGGCTAGCGAGCAGCTCTTATGGCAGAGGGTCTCTCATCTGCATGTAAAGCACATGCTCTACCACTGACTTATGGTCCTGCTACTAAAGAGTGGCTGATGCATACTACATGATGTTTCAACTATACTGCTTCATCACATGGACAGCTGCAGGTCGGAACATCACCCACTGAGATTCCAATCCTTTTGGTGACTATGTATCCATGACCTCATATAGGTTTATAACTGGCAGTACAGTGCATTACCTGGAAAACAGGACGGTGCCATGAGCCCCTTGTTCGTGGCTGATGAGCCAGAGTCCCCTCAAAGCCATTGCAGGCGGCTAATAGCTGGAAGGGTCACCGTGTCCATGACAGTCTCACAGCCAAGAAGCGTCCTGTTGCAGGGATCATCTTCGTGGGTGCTAAGAGAATCCCTGCTCAGCTTTCCTTCTTCTCCTTCTCTTCCTTGAGCCCAATACTAAAACTTGATTTTCAGTGGACAAACAGATCCACTGATCTTTTTATCTCTAAACCAGAATTTGTCTTGGGCACCCTTTTTTCTCCTCAGCTACACCCCCTGCCCCAATCTAGGTTCACTGGATAGCTAGCAGCCCTCTCAACATTTCAGAAACACCCTTCACCCCAAACTTGGACTTATTCCCCCAGGGCAGAGAGTTATCACCCTAAGCAAACCCCTGCTTTGCAGATCAGCCTCCCCTTGTTCCCCAAAGCCGGAGGTTCTGGGTAGGGATTCTAGCGCTAGGTTGGGGACCTCTCCGCAAATACTTTTCAGCTAGAAAGCTACCTCTGCAGCAAGGATTCCAGCCAGACTTTTGCTGAAGCGATAGTTCTCCCTGCTTTTAGAAAAAAGAGTCTCTTTCAGAATAAGGGACTACTGTAGAGGCCAATTCAGAGATCTCTCTTCCCTCTCTCCCTGGCTTTTGCAGCACACTCCCCTATACATCAAGATGCCCCCTTTTCACTACAAAAGACTCCCATTCCACCCCAACCTCTACCACAACCTTATCTGTATATAGCCCCCCACCACTCCCCCCCAATTTGGCTCAAAGCAACTTGTGCAAATAGGGGATTCTTCCCCCCCTTTGATCTCCCCCCCCCAAACAGCAGTTCTTCCCCTCACTAAATAAATAAAAAAATAAACAAAACTATTCCAAGCCCAAACCCACTTTGTGGAGGGAAATAACAGCCCTCCAATACTTTTCCCTTCTGGGATCGAGTACAGCCCCCCTCCCCACCTCACTCTTGAGATATATATGAGGGGCCCCTTCTCCTACTGGGGGCTGAATTTAGTAGGGCCTTTAGAAACGCACCCCCCCAAGTCCCTCAGGGGTGGGTGGCTGAGACCCCTGACCTATTTCAAGTCAAAACCCACTTCCTGTGTGGGGAAATAACAGCCCTCCAATACCTTTCCCTTCTGGGATCAAGTAAGGCCCCCCCCTCTCACCCTAGATATATATATGAGGGACCCCTCCTCCTCCTCCTCCTCCTGGGGGCTGAGTAACCCCTTTAGAAACGTGCCCCCCAAGTCTCTCAGGGGTGGGTGGCTGAGACCCCCGACCCCAGCCTCACTACTCCAAGTCAAAACCCACTTCGTGTATGGGGGTAAATAACAGCCCTCGAATACCTTTCCCTTCTGGGATCAATTACAGACCCCTATCTTCTCCCCGAGATATATATGAGGGGGCCCTCCTCCTCTTGGTGGCTGAGTAACCCCTTTAGAAACGCGACCCCCAAGTCTCTCAGGGGTGGGTGGCTGAGACCCCGACCCCACAGACCTCGCAGGCGTGAGCCCCGACTCCACGCCTCACTACTCCAAGTCAAAGCCCACTTCGTATGTGTGGGGAAATAATACCCCTCGAATACCTTTCCCTTCTGGGATCAAGTACAGCCCCCTCTCTTCCCCCTTAGAGATATATACGAGGGTCCCCCCCTCCTCCTCCTGGGGGGTTGAATAACCCCCTTAGAAACGCGACCCCCAAGTCCCTCAGGGGTGGGTGGCTGAGACCCCCGACCCCACAGCTCCCGCAGGCGAGATCCCAACCCCCACAGCTCAGGCGAGATCCCAACCCCCACAGCTCCCGTAGGCGAGACCCCCGACCCCTAGAGCCCCCGCAGGCGAGCCCCACAACCCCCGCCGTGTGGGGCGCGAGGCTTCGGGCCTAGAAAGGCGAAGGCGGCCGCTGCGGCGACGGGAGCGGCTGGCTCGCTGGCTGGGGCGGAGCCGCCACCAGGGCCCGGCCGCGGCTGGAGTGGGAGCGGGCCTCGCTGCCAGAAGGGAGGCCGGGCCGCCCGCTGGTTGGTTTTCCGGGAGAGGAGGAGGAGGAGGAGTTGGGAGCCGCCGCCGCGCCGCCGCCGCCTGCAGGGCGAGGCCCGTCCGGTCGAGCTCCTCTCGGCGGTGGCGGAGACTATGGAGGAGGCCTGGGCCGGGGGGCGGCGAGCGCCGGGCGGCGGCCTGAGAGGGCGGCTGAGGGACAAAGGCGAGAACCACGACGCTTCGGCGGGGGTCGTCGGCACCATGGCGGCCGTCGCGCCCGAGCTCTTTGAGGTAAAGAGAAGACTGACGGAAATAAAAAAAGAGGGGGTCCCTTTCTTGTTGGAGGTAAAACAGTGATAATAATAGTAATAAAAAGAGGGGGTCCCTTTCTTGTGGGGGGCCTGAGGTAAAATAATAATAACAATAATAATAATAGTAGTAATGGTAATAAAAAAGAGTGGTCCCTTTCTTGTTGGGGGCCTGAGGTATAACAATAATAATAATAATAATAATAAAAAAGAGGGGGTCCCTTTCTTGTGGGGGGCCTGAGGAATAATAATAATAATAATAATAGTAATAAAAAACAGGGGTCCCTTTCTTGTTGGGGGCCTGAGGTATAATGATAATGATAATAATAATAATAATAATAATAATAATAGGGTCCCTTTCTTGTTGTGGGCCTGAGGTAAAATAGTAATAGTAATAAAAAAGAAGGGGTCCCTTTCTTGTTGGGGCCTGCTGTGGGGAGCCAGGGGATGCCCACCTGCTCTTGGGGGGGGGGGAGACACACTCAACGGGGGACACCATGAGGAAAGGGAGCTGTCATGGGGGGAAGAATGGGGGGGGTCTTGTGGGGAGAAACCTCCCTGAGGAGGGAGTGGGGTGTTTTCTATATTGGGGGAGAAAAGGGGGAGATCTCAAGCGCTGGGACTGGAAGAGGGGAGGCCAAAGGATGGAGAAGAGAGCTGTTATTAGGAGTCAGGGTCGGGATGGAATATATGTTGGGAGAACCCCATCCTTCCCTGAGGGGTGTGGCTGCTGAATTGGACTATATTGGAAGTGGGGGTGGATTGCTCCCCATAGAATGGATGGAGGGTAGGCCAGATGTCACTGGTGTGAGGCATGGCGTCTGTGTGGGGAAGAGGGTCTTTCTGGCCACCTTGGATCCTGCATAGGGACCCTGGCAGAATGTAACAACAACAACAACATTAATATTATCATCATCAACAACAATATAATAATAATTAATAATCCTGTGTGCATGTGAAGGCCCAGCTTGGGGTGGGGAATGCATGTGGAGAGACCCCCCATCCCAAGTTAGGGGGAGAGATGGGGGTATCTTTGTACTGTTTTTAGATTGTATTCTTTTCATAATGATGTTGTTGGCCACCT
This sequence comes from Gambelia wislizenii, assembly GCA_030847615.1. NCBI lineage: Eukaryota > Metazoa > Chordata > Lepidosauria > Squamata > Crotaphytidae > Gambelia > Gambelia wislizenii. Next base: position 491,198,157 of record JAUMIR010000001.1, on the reverse strand, counting down.
TGAGTCCCATTGATGGGAGAAAGATGGGATATAAATGAATAAAATGATAATGATGATGATGATAATAATACCGGTTAAGACTGAAAAGGTGTGGTGGTGGTGGTGTTTTTAAGGTGGAAGAGTTGCATTGGGAAGAGGGGAGATTTTCCTTGACAAATGGGGCATGGAAATAGTAGGGAGCCCAAAAGTGAGGAGGAGACAAAATATGTGTGTGTGTGTGTATAGAAGGTTGTCACTGACAGAATAGGAAAATATGAGGACTGTGGGATCAATAAAGACAACAGGGAGCCATAAGGGGGGAAGAGGAATTTTTTTAAAAAAATATTTTCTTTGTAAACAAGGAAACTTCTTTTATCTCCACCAAATTTCTATTCCCATCTTTGAAGGGACATTTTCTGAGTGACAGAATAGTGAACTTCCTGAAACTACACCTAAATCTACAAATCAAAATGATAACACATTACTTTTTTTATGAGGAAATTGGGAAAAAGACAAGATGATGATAATGCATGAATCCCTTGTTCATCCCAACTAGAGTAGACCCACTGAATCAATAGGATTTACTTATGTGTTGACCCACAAATAGATTCAGTGGAACTATTGAAACTAACCAGTAGGATTTGGGACAAAGTGGTGTGTATAGAGAGTTGCCTTCTTCCACCCCCAGAACCTTTAATGGAAGAAAAAGAATTTCAGCAGGCCAAGTTTTTCCTAGTAAGGAATTGCATTTATGATAATTGAGAGGGAATTAATTGTCAGCTGGATTTTCTTTGTTTGGCACAGTGGAAATGGTAGAGAGGGGTGGCAAAAGCTGAATGGGAGTAGAGGACGGAATCACTTGGAGGGCTATTGTTATTATTTTATTATTTTATTCATTTATATCCCGCCTTTCTCCTGATATGTGGGACTCAAGGCGGCTAACAACATATTTAAAATAATACAAATTAAAAACAATACCAAGGCCAGAATAAAAGTATAAGATTTTTAAAAAAGATTTTTAAAATATTTTTTAAAAAATAACCAATTTTTGAAGTTAAAAATTAAACATTAAAATATAAAAATGCATTAAAAATCTATATATAAACCTTAAAAACAGCACTGCACCACATTTAAAGCCAAACCCTAGTCAGTTTGTAAATGCCTAATGGCACAAAAATGTTTTGACCTGCTGACGGAAGGAGAGCAAGGACGGGGCCATCCTGGCCTCTCTAGGAAGGGAAGTCTCGGATGAGCCACTGAGAAGGCCCTCTCGCTTGTTTCCACCAAATGAGCCTGAGAAGATGTTGGGACAGAGAGATGGGCCTCTCCACACAACCTGAGAGCTCTAATGGGCTCATCATAGTGGGTAGGTTTTTGGGGTGCAGTAGGAGTGTGTAACGGAGATGTTTTCTTAGATTTGGACAGATGGAAGGATTTTAGGAAGAGCCACATTTTCCCCCTAAAATCCACCAGTATTTCCAAGGACTAAATACCCTAAAGACACCAGATCCCATCTGATTTTGAAAGTTAAGCAGCTGAAATGAATGACTTCCAGCCCACAGAGTCCTAGCGATTCCTAGAAAGAACACCTCTCTAGGAATTTTCTAGGTCCTCCAATGCAACTCTGTGGTCAACTTTTGGCAGAAGTATATCATAAAATTGCACTGGAGGACTTAGGAAATGCTTAAAGAGAGCGTATTTTTTTCAGACATGGGTAAATGAAACTGTGGGTACTGTTTATTTTTGTATGCTGCTGTACAAAAGGGGATAAGATTTTTGTACTTTTGTCAATAAATAAATGGCCTCTTAAGCCCTATTTCACCAGCTAGGTTGAAGGCTTGGGTTCCATGAGGGAACCAGAGTACTAAAGCTAACCAGAGCTGTTCTTTTTTCTTTCTGAGATCCACATTTATTACATTCCTAAGCTACTGAAGGTTTAAGATTTCTGCCACTGTGTTTTTTCTGTGTCCCATAAAGCTGAATGTCAGGCAGAAGCTAAATTGGCATGGAGGTGGGAATTCATTCTTCTGATTTTCTTCTCATCCTATAGTGGTTCAAGCACAGGAGCCTTTTTAGGAAAAAGTTGTAATCCAAATTTATCTGTGCATGTGAGAGAAAGAATGGTGAGCTTCAGATTCACACTGAGAATTAACTTATGTAACCATTTTTGTCTGACCTTGGCTACTTCTATGGAGAATAATGTGATGTGATATGGTGTGTCTGTGTAAGGTTCAGGATGGTGTACTATGCGGCCCCCCACCTAAAGCATTTTTAGAAGATCTTTTAAATAAGATGAGAATATGCATGTCTGAAAGAGTAATATCTCATTGAAGCCAGCCACCTAAAGCTTTGTGCTTTAGGCGTCTCATGGTGATATACAATAAAAACAATACAAAAATAGTAACGCAAGAAAACACCAGTCACTAAAGATCTCAGGTTCAGTCAAGAACAAAGGAAATCCAAAAATCGAACAAGTGATAAGAACCCTTTGAAATATGCTAAAATGCCCAGAGATATTAAAAATATTTTGGTGCTGAAACTACACCAAGGTTGGCTGGTGTTAGGTAAGCTTTTCTGGAGCAGACATCCCATTTTAGAAGAGGCTTGCCTGAGTGAGCCCCATAGCTGCATGTGACATGGGGAACTAGAGGAGGGCCTCTGGTGAAAGTCTGTAGGAGACAGACTTTCAGATAAAGAGTTTGCAAGCCATTTATGAATACCATTTGTGACTAGCATTGATTTAAGTCAATAGTTATTAAAAAACATAGCTTCTTACCAAAAAAAGCATTTACATAGAAAGTAACATATGGCATACATACAACAGAAATACCAAAATCCATATTTAAGATGACAAAATTGCTAAAACTCACAATTAACACTACCGGTCACCCCCACCATATCCACAGAACCAATATCTGTGGTTTCAGTTATCCACGTCTGAAAAAAATAGGGACATGTACCACAGAGTCGCACTGGGAAAGGCCTAGAGAGGTGTCCTCTCTAGGAATTGCTAGGTCCTCCACTGCAACTCTTATGTTTGTACTGGAAATCCTTTATTTTAATAGGGTTTGCTATTATCCACAGTTTCACTTATAAACGGTAAGTCCAGGAATGTATTCCCAGCAGATATGCCCCCCCCAGCCTATACAGATTAAAATACACCTCATAAATGTGTAATCCAAAAACAATGCAGTCCTAAAAGTAGATGCCCACAATGCACAAATCAGCCTATTCACAATCTATAATGAACACCATCATACCTGCCTGATGCATTTGGGCCATAATTAACATCTAGTATATAGACGACTGGCATCAGGCTATACCATTCAGACAGGGTCATAGCTGGGCTATTAGACAAAGTTGGTGGGCAGACACTCCAAACCACATAGGCTCCTTAAGCCTCTGATGACGACCCCAAGCTATGTACTTGCTGCTTGAGGGGGAGTGTGGTCTATGTTTCAGCAGTGGCCAAGAGCACATTTGCCCAGTTAAAACTAGTGTGCCAGCTGCACCCACTCTTTGAGATGTCAGATCTGGCCACAGGGATACATGCCTTGATTATAGCCTGTGTGGACTACTGTAGTACACTCCATGTGGGGCTGCCTTTGGAAACTGTTTGCAAACTTCAGCAGGTCGAAAATGCTGTGGCCATATTGCTGACCAGGACCAGTTATAGGGAACATATAACTCCCTTTTTAAAACAGCTTCACTGGCTGCTGGTTCATTTCCAGGCACAGTTCAAAGTGCTGGTCCTGACCTATAAAGCCGTATATGGCTTGGGTCCAGACTATTTGAAAGACTTTATCTCATTATATGAACCTGCCAGAACTTTAAGATAATCAGGGGAAGGCTTTTTCTTGCTCCCACCACCATCACATGCTTGCTATTCCCACCCTCTGGAATTCCCTTCCTTGGGAGGCTAGGTTCGCCTCCTCCCTGCTTTCTTTCACCAGTAGGCTTTTAACATCTAAGCAGGGGAGATTTTTAATGGAAATGTTTTATTTATCTTTTAAACTATTTGTTTTAAAAATGTTTTTATGCTGCTTTATGTGGTTTTACTGTTTTTAATTTTATTGTGTGGTTTTTTTTTTAAGACCTATTGTCTCTGGGAACTGCCTTGGCTCTCATTCTGAGATTTATACACATGTAATAAATAAAAAATAAAATAAAATAAAATGGCACAAATGCCATTGGATTCTAATTACCTGACCTGGACAAAGGGCTTACCAACAGAACTTTGTGTATTGGATCTCATCTAGTTCATTACTAAGGCCAAACACTAGTTCAGCACTTCTCCAGTCAACACCTGCTTGAGCTAAAAAGAGATAGAGTTGTTATGTCATCAGCATGCTGGTGATTTCAGCAGTATCACATTGTAACGTATTCTGCATCTGTTCTTCCTCATCATTGTAAAATGGGTTGGGAGTCCAACAGGTACCTGAATTATCTGCAGATAATGGTACTGTAAATATACATACCTGTACCAGTTTTCACTGTGATCTCATTTGTCAAAACAGCATATGATACAAGTTGCAGTTTCCCTATCCCCTTAAAAACAATTTTGGAGATCAAAATAAGGTTTTGAACATGAGATGTAGAGTTTTGTTTTGACCATATGTACTTAATTTTATTTTAATATCTGAGAGTCTCATGTAGTTATTACCATTACACTAACCAACAGGAAGATAAATTGATGGTTTGCAGACAAAGACTTGATTGTTTTCTTTACCAACCAATCTTGCAGTACCACTTGGTGCAGTGTAGGTATGAAGGAACTTGTGTATCCAGCCAGATTATGTGTTTCAAGATTTTCTGTCTTTTACTGATATTAAAATGTCCAGAATTGAATACTGGTTCTTGCCTCTGAGTCCACTGAATCAAGGTCTCTTAATCAATCTTGATGAGCATTTTTTAAAATCTCACATCTCCTTCTGGTAGACTAGGTTTTTATATTAGGTAGAAGAAATAATAAAATTTCTGCAATGTTTGTGCTTATGGGGCTTTTTTTAAAACAAATAATTTGGGTGGATTAAATTAGTTCCTCTATTGAAATAATTTTATATTGCTTAAAATTATTTTTAAAAAATGGTTTAGCCCATTCTTGAAAAATCATACAGCAGTATATAGGACTGATCTAGCTAATTTACTTGAATGTGTTTTTTAAATGCAAAAAATAACATTCAAACATAAAAAAGTTTTTAAAAAGTTTTTGGATCCAGTGCATCCAGGGTTGTATGGAAAGATGCTGTCTCCCACATGACTTTATCCTCTATGAATCATATTAAATGTACCTTAGATGCACTCAGGAGATGCAGTTTATACTATAAATGGATAGTAGGGGGTGAGGGTGATAGGATGAGAATCACAGCAGTGAAGAAACATGAATGGCAAGTTTGCTGGATAAAAATTGTTTTTGAAAGGGGACTTGAAGAATTGGCTGCTGAAGGATCTTTCTCCCTGTTCTTAGAAACAGTGGACCATGGATGATGTGGACTGTTTGTATGCTACAGTGAGTTAGAGGAAATGGAGGAGGTTGTGGCTGCCTTGTATTGAGAGAGATCATCTGTCTAACTCACTACTCTCTACTTTGAGTCATGGCAGCTCTTTGAGATCTTGGGAAGAGGGTTTCAACCCAACTGTCCTGGAGATACTGAAGATTTAAACTTGGGCATGTATGAATACAAAGCATGTAACTTACAGCAGAGTTCTTCCCCCTCCATCCCTAAAGAGCAGCATGGTGAAAAGAAACAAGAGAGAAAGCAGAATCCTATAAACTTGAGAAATGACTTGAACATTTCCTTGTCTGATTCACACTTTTTTTTAGCTACTGGGTAGGAAGAGATCAGCAGGCAAAACTTTAGCATCATTTTGAGTGAGAACTTTGTTGAATGCTTTGAGCCTATACCACGATAGAGCTTTGAAGTAAATGACAGGTCCTTGACTGTAGAAGGTTGGAGACTACAGCTTGTTCAGGATGGTTTTGAAACAACAGAATCAAGTGGGTGGAACTAGGTACAAAAAAAGTGTGATCACAATATGAGTGTTGAACATACGAAGTTAAATTAGTGCTGTATAATGATATCATAGAATCATAGAGTTGGAAGAGACCACAAGGGCCATCTCGTCCAACCCCCTGCCATGCAGGAACACACAATCAAAGCACTCTAGACAGATGGCCATCCAGCCTCTGTTTAAAAATCTACATGAAAGGTTTATGTACAGCAGGACCCCCATATCTGCTGGGGAATGGTTCTGGGGGGTCGTGGATACTGAACACCATGGATAATAGCAAACACCATAGAAAATAATGAAACCTCCGGTTTAAAATACCATAGAGTTGCCTTGGAGGACCTAGAAAATGGCTAGAGAGGACACATTTTCTAGGAAGACTCTATTGTAGGTGTGCTGTTTTGTGTCCCGTGGATAATTAAATCAGTGGGTAATCAGTAAGTGGATATGGGGTTTTGTACAGAACAGGATGGTTTTGAAAGCCTCGAATGAGATGTTCTCCATTTTTAAAATACCTCATTTTTACACTTGATTCACAACAGTGAAAAGTGCTGCTGGATAAAAAGTGACGTATCTGTGCTTTATAAAGCATCAGCTGCAGAAAAAGCTAACTGCTTTCTAGGCTGACGTGTAACCAATATGCATTTTCCATACCCCACTGCTACTTGCTGTAAAAAAGACTCTTTTTCTTGTGTGGGTAGGAGCCCTTTGTGGCAGATGAGTACATTGAACGCCTGGCATGGAGGACTCCCGGTGGAGGTTCCCGAGGAGGCATGGAAGCCTTTGATCCCAAAAGGTAAAAATAGCAGCATAATCCAACAAAACAGTGAATATATTTTTTTGCCATCTCTAACATGAAGAACAAACATTGTGTGAATCAAATAAGTATCTAATAAGCTGTGAATTTATTTATTTATTTAGCGTATTTATACCCCGCTCTTCAGCCACAAAGGCTCTCAGAGCAGCTAGTAAGCAGTGGAACAGACTAGGTTCAAACAAGTGTAGAAATCACAAAATGAACATAAAACATTTGATATTAAGATAATGCTGTATAATGATATGAAATAGTAAATTTGTAGAAAACACTTCCAACATACATACCAAAGCTCCACTACAATGAAACAAGGTGTAAAGTTACTACAGTCTCTCTCTCTCTCTCTGGCTTTTCTTCGCAAACGAAGATTCAGGAAGGACTCATCCCGTGCTTTCTGCAAGCATGCTGATGACTAAAAAGGCCAATCCAAGATAAACAAGTCCGGTTGCAGAAAGCACAGCAGAAGATCTCCTTGGGTGATGTTTCCGGGTTGTGATTCTTTCTGCGTTGTCGTTTCTTTTCAAGACTTGTTCGGCGTGAGTTCTCAAATGAGGCCTCAGCATTGTGGATAGTGCATCTCCATGCCTCCCGATGTGAGGCCTATTGTATACTATAAGTCCTTTAATTACTACAATAGAACTCAAGAATAGTGAACTGCAAAGGAACAATGGAAAGAACAATTATGATTTACAAACTAATTCTGATGTACCAACTATAAATGACAACTTGTATTAGGTAATGTAAAACATAGTGATGATGAGCTACAATACACTGATGCTGAACTACAATAGAATGATGGAATAATGAAACTGTAGTAATGCACTAGTTGTCATTTATAGTTGGTATAGTTTGTATATCCTAATTGTTCACAATTGTTTTATGTTCATTTTGTGACTTTGACACTTATTAGTCCCTTCCACTTGGTTCTGCTGTCTTATTTTCCCCCTGACTCCAAAGCTGTGTGTGTTTGAATGAGAATGAGAGAGAGAGGAGAGAGTGTTAGGCAATTTGGGCTATTGATTGATAAGGAGTTTTGCAAAAGAAGCTGTCAGCCTATAATGGCTTTGAGTCCTTGCTCTCTGCCTGTCAGGTATCAGCATTCCCAGATTTGTAGAGCACAAGCTTCAGGTCTCTTCAGAAAGCTTTATTGCCAGAAATCCAGGAAGCATACAATACAAAGTCATTGCTGAGATTGAAAACCTAATGGTTACACTCTTAGTTAAAAGCATTTGACAATCAACAAAATCCGGCAGGCTGCATAACTATTGGTTGTCCATTATCCCCTGACAAAGGCATTCCTTAAACCAAAAGTTAACATTTCCCCAGCTTCTGTAGCCTTGAAACTAGAACCTTTAATTGTGGCTGCCTGGTTAACTCCCTTCCCAAGCAAAGCCCAGACAGTTACACATGCATCATTTCACCTCCTACACAAACTGCTCTGCACCCTCTGCATCAAAGCCTCAGGGAAACTAATGAATATGGCAGGAGCAAAAGGGACCAATTCTGACATTGCCCAACCTAGGATCCCTTTAGTATACATGCAGTAAATATGAAGTTTATATAGCTGGGCCTTGATCAACTTAAAAGATGTGCCTACAGTTTGTTTCCTGGTCTGTGTAATTGGTAGGCTAAGGTGATACCCAGGGTTTGTCTAGATGAGAAGATATAATGCTGAAGATATAACACAAATTTACAGCAGCATTCATTTGTCTTCACTTTTTTTTTTTTAAATCACTGGTATGTGAAGCTAAATGTGTTTGAAATTCACATGCAGCCATGCCTGTGAATCAAGATAGTGGTTGGGAGTGAATTACTCACGCATTTTTCCTTGTTTTTTTTTCCGGGCTGTGAGGCTGTGTTCTGGAATAGTTTCTTTCTGATGTTTCGCCTGCATCTGTGGCTGGCATCCTCAGAGAAACTCATGTATTATTCTCCACAAGTTGCTGCTGCTGCTCAGTATATTTTTTACTGTAAATTGAAGCAAGCGTGCAAGTGCGACCTTCCATTTAAAAAAGCTGTTTGGTTGCCTAAGTGCAGTGAAAAATCACACAATTGATACTGCGAAACTCCAAAATGACATTTCTGACCACTTCGTTGCATGCAAGCCTGCCCTCTGCACATGTCTGACAAATTGGGTTTCCACATTTGCTCTTATCTGGGATTATACTGCGATTAGGTTGTCCTAACGAGCAGGAATGCTCATTTCGCATGCATTTTTAAAAAATAACCTTGGGAGAAGCCGTGAAGGCTTTTTCCGCATAGTTTTTGGCCCCCCTGCTTCCAAATATGGCAGACCACAGCGGGATGTTGTTGGGACTAAAGGTATTTTTTCACCATCCAAACAACCCCCTAGTTGTTGATTATGCCATGAAGCCTGCTGGTGCAAAATTCCCTACTCTGTTTGGTAATGCCATTGCTATAATTAATTTTTTTTAAAAAAAACCACACCACTCTTGAGTTTTTCCATGGTGTACCTGTCTTCAGGACTCATGTATAACACCTTTGTGATTTTGAAATAATACTACCGTATATTCTGGCATATAAGACGACTTTTTCAGCCTGTAAAATCAGCTGAAAAGTCAGGGGCCATCTTATACGCCAGATACAAGTCCCTCAGATTCGGAACGACGGAGGTGGCTGGCTGGGGTGGGGGAAGCCTGCTAGCCACCTTATCCCCCCTGCCCAGTGCAGCTGCACAGAGGGGAGAGCCTTGCAGGGTGGGAGGGGGGTCTTCTCCGTGACTGAGTCACAGAGAGGATCCCCTCCCAGCCAGCGAGGCTGCACGGGGGGGGGGGAGACTTGCTGGGCGGGAGGGGCTGAGCCTCTCCCCAGCTGGCCAGCCATCCCCTGTGATTCCCCAACTTGCGAGGAGGCTGGCCAGCCTCCTCGCAGGTTGGGGAATCGTGGGAGGTTGCTCAGCCTCTCGCCAGCTGGCCAGCCATCCCCCGGGATTCCCCAACTCGCGAAGAGGCTGGCCAGTCTCCTGGGGAATCGTGGGAGGTGGCTCAGCCTCTCCCCAGCTGGCCATTCATCCCCCGGGATTCCCCAGTTTGCGAGGAGGCTAGCCAGCCTCCTCGTGGGTTGGGGAATTGTGGGAGGTGGCTCAGTCTCTCCCCAGCTGGCCAGCCATCCCCCAAGATTCCCCAACTCGCGTGACCAGTGCTGTCGGCTACATTTCAGAGGAGGGAACTGACAAAACCACTTCTGAGTATTCCTCACCTAAGAAAGCCCTATGAAACCCATGGGGTCACCATAAGTTGACAGTTGACTTGAAAGCACATACACACACACAGTGGGACAGGACAGAAATTGGCCAAAATGCATCTTCCTTTTAAATTTAGGAAGGACTGAATAATCAGTAAAAAGCGAGTCAGACAAAATAAAACTGGATTCTTCTGGCAAAGTGACCAAGAGGTCACCAAATAACCACTTCTGATGGGTGATTCCCCAACTGGCCAGCCTCCTTGTGGTTTGGGGACTTGTGGGAGGTGGCTCAGCCTCTTCCCCAGCTGGCCAGTCATCCCCTGCGATTCCTCAGCCAGCTTTGGGAAGGCTTCAGTAAGGGTGACTGGCTGGAGGGGGGGAAGCTTTCCAGCCACCATCCGCCCTCCCCGAAGCCATGAAGGGGAGCCCAATTTCAGCTTCGGGGAGGGCGAGTGATGGGGGGGGTCATCTTATATGGCGAGTATACCCTAAAGTCTGTATTTTGACTTAAAAATTGGGGGGGTCATCTTATATGCCCAGTCGTCTTATACACCAGAATATACAGTATATTCTGTAACGTCTTACTATGATTTTACTGTCACAGATAAAGCTTTTGCATAACAAAATCTGCCTTTGAAAACATCTTTCTTTTTTAAAAAAATCAGATTGCAAGAAGAATTTGTAAATCACATCAACGAACTGAAGTTGCTGGATGAACGAATCCAGAGAAGGGTGGAAAAGTTAGAGCAGCAAGTCCAGAGGGAAGCCAAAGAATTTGCCAAGAAAGTTCAAGAGCTGCAGAAAAGCAACCAGGTAGGCTGCCAGCACACAGCCCATGTTCTTCTCCTGATGCTATTTGACTTTGTACTGGAGAACCTTCTGTTATAGCCTGAGGTTCTCTGTGGGATCTGCTGAGCTAGGGTTTTTTTTTTTGTCCCCTAAAAGCAGTAAAGTCATAGTTGAGAGCTCGCATAGCAATCATCCCTTGTGTCCTGCACAGCAAACAAAATCTGAGGGAGAGGCATCCATTCTTTATTTTTTTGTGAAGTTGTGGTGGTAGTAGAAGGTTTCAGTTAGAGGAATGAAGGAGGCACCCACAAATGCAGTGGAATCAACCTCTTGCCTCTCATCAGAAACCATCAGGCAGGAATGAGATGAGATACAGCAGCTCAGTTTGCCTTCTCATGTATATAAGCACTTTGTGCATGTGTGTATCTGTGCGTGTGGAGTTTTCTCCATTTGATTTGACTGCATCTGCAGCCATGAGTTAGTCCTGCTGCTTATGCATAAGTCTGTAACTGTGACACTAGAGATTGAAACTAACAGGGACAGAAAGCCTTGTATTTTAACACAAATTTCATCTTGAAGCTGAATGATATGAAGTATTCCATAAGTGATATGAAATACTTTGTATATTTCACTAAACGGTTTGGACCAGTCTGCCTGAGCAATTAAGCAGATAGGCACTTCAGGCACCGACCGTACCAAATCAGCATGACCATCCATGCCATGCCTTTGATACCAGTGGAATTAATTCACTTTGTGTAAGTTAAGGCTCTGCTCTCTCATCAGATTGCTTTGGATTTCCATGGCTGTTTCTGCATTTTCCTGGAAAGCAGCTGGGTGCTGTATTGGCTTCTGTCATTTTTTTTTTTTTTGGTTGATCTTTTGAATGTTGGTTTAATAGCTTGACTTTATTTAATTACTGTAAACACAAACAGTATTGCTTTGTCCATTTGCTGCTCCCAGGTTGCCTTCCAACACTTCCAAGAACTTGATGAGCATGTCAGCTATGTGGCAACTAAAGTCTGTCACCTTGGCGACCTGCTAGAGGGGGTAAACACTCCACGGCAGCGGCTAGTGGAAGCTCACAAACTGATGAAGTACTTTAATGAGTTTCTAGATGGAGAGCTGAAGTCTGACGTTTTCACCAACCCTGAAAAGGTAAGACCCGTCAATGGGATTGAAAAGCATTGCATGCAATAAGCTGAGTTGCCCTAATTACAACCCTTGCAGTAACTTTTACACAGCCTTGACTCCCCAGTGAGCAACTTGCCTGAGTGCCATTGTTCTGGAGTGCAGATTAACTTCATTTACCTGCAGATTCAGCTATTCTCAATGTGGCAATGCTGTCACATTTTCATTTTGCAAAATCATAAGCGACTTGGAAGAATGCTGAGAGAGTAACTCTTTAGAATACCTTGGAAAGCTCTTCTGTTCTTTTCTTTTTTCTGAACATCTTGCCCTAATTCTTTTCACATGTGAATGAGCATTTCCCCCCATATAAACTCCTTGACAGATCTCTCTTTGTAGAAATAAGTATTGTTAGACTATCTTTTTAGGCTCCCCAAAAACCCTTAATGTGCTACTTTGTTTCTTCCTGGTACCATACAATGAAAATCAGGCACATTGTGGAAAGAAATACTGCAGATTTGGGAATAGTTCTCTGTGAGTTTGACTTCATAATTCTGAACCACTGTTCCCAATGCTGAGGTAGATTAAATCGTTTGTTGAAACAGTTTCTCATGATTGTGCATAAAGCAAAATTTCTGAATTCACCCATCATCAAATAAGCCTGTTGTAGCAATTTTCTTTAAAGTGTTCAGTACTCAGTTAATGAAGAAGGTGTGTTCCTGGGCATTATTTCTTTAACAGAAAATAACTGAGTAACTGAATAACTGAGGCTGAAATAACACGGAAAGAATAAGGATAGGTTCCTAAACCACAAGAAAGAAGTACAGTTCAACATGTTTCAGCAAACATTTTTGTCAAAAACGAACAATATGGACATAAGAAATGAGACAACTAGGTCATGTAAGCTTTGCATCAGTTAAAAAGAAGACATTTTAAACTTTCTACAGACCACTCAAAAGCTTCTTCCCTTCCAGGGATAACATTTTTTTCCATCAGCTGTCACTTACATTTGATTTCCATTTTGGTGGTCAAACTTATGCTTCCTTAACATGTTGGTGGTGGGTAGGGGAGATTGTCTATCCCCCATCTTCTCTGTTTTGCTGCTCATGCATAGTCAGTAAGGGATTCTGGAGAGAGCTGCTGTTTATCTTGCCTGTTGTAGGCAGGCACACACAGTTACAATAAGATTGACAAATATTGGCTGCTTTAATTGTAGTATTTACAGCAGTCACACTGCAATCTGCCACCAAAAGACTGGGTTTCTCCAGCTCTCCTTCACCATCCTCCCAATGTCAGTGCTGTTTTAAAATAATTTCAGCTAGACAGAGGAGGAAAAGGGGCTGGGAGATACAAAAAGACTTTGTAAAAAGGAGCTTCTTTGTCAGAGGCTTTGTTAACTGACCTATGCCTATAGAGAGTATACAGATTTACCTTCTTCAAAACGTATTTCTGAGTGTTTCCTCTTAACAAGTCCCCAAGCTACCCCTCCCAGTTTTAATACGTCTCTCGCTAGCTTCTCTTCGCAAACAAAGATTCAGGAAGGACTCATCCGGCGTTTTCTGCAAGCATGCTGATGACTAAAAAGGCCAATCTGAGATAGACAAGTCCGGTTGCAGAAAGCACAGCAGAAGGTTTCCTTCAGTGATGTTTCCGGGTTGTGATTTTTTCTGCGTTGTCGTTTCTCTTCAAGACTTGTTCGGCGTGAGTTCTCAAATAAGGCTGCAGCATTGTGGATAGTGTGTCTCCATGCCTTCCGATGTCGTATATTGCCTTATTTGGCCTATTTGTCATAATTTATAAGTCTGTAACAGTATTTTCATGTTTCTAAAAGTGTTCTTTTATATTATGTAAAGTTTCTCATCCATATACTTAGATTTAACAGGTTTCTGATTTTAAAGGTAGTAAGCTTTGATTGTGCATGGCAGGGGTTGGACTGGATGGCCCTTGTGGTCTCTTTGAACTCTACAATTCTATGATTCTATAGTATATCTCAGAGCCAGAGTGGTATAGTGGTTTGAGTGTCAGACTAGGACTCTGTGAGTGAATCCCTCTCAACCATGGAAACTCACTGCATGACTCAGGCAAGTCATGCTCTCTCAGCCTCAGAGGAGAGCAATGGCAAACCCTCGCTAAACAAATCTTGCCAAGAAAATCCTGTGATAAGTTCATTTTAAGGTCTCTTAAGTCATTTAAGTTGGAAATGACTTGAAGGCACACAAGAGCAACAATATCTCTCATTTTTTCTTAGTAATGACAGTATATCTTCTCCCCTTGCTTTCTTAATTTGAATGGATCAGTTCATACCCTTTTCAGTCAGGTCTCTGTACTTATTCTTTCCAGAAGATGTGCCTATTTTAAAGCATCCAGTCTTCCGCAATCCTTTGAAATTTGGATTGGATGTCAAGGCAGAATTATTTGGAGATAAAACTCATCTAAATTTATCTGAGACATTCAGTAAGGAAATTAGAACTGACTGTTTCCATATTAATTATATTCTGCCTTTAGATTTTCACTGTAGCAGAGCTGGTGATGGCATCCTACTAAATATTTTGAAAGCCATGTTCTACCTTTTTTAAAATCCAATTCAAACCATTTGTGTTATCAATTTGTTGTTGTTGACTGCTGTTAAGTCGACTCTGACTTATGGTGACCCTGTGAGTGAGAGACTTCCAAGTCACCTTATCCTCAACAGCCCTGCTCAGGTCTTGCACATGCAGGAATGTGGCTTCCTTTATTTAATCTATCCATCTGGAATTCAGTCTTCCTCTTTTCCCATTGCCTTCTACCTTACCAAGCATAATTGTTTTTTCTAGTGAGCCTTCTCATGATATGGCCAAAGTATGACGGTCTCAGTTTTGTCATCTTGGCTTCTATGGAGTGTTCAGGTTTGGTTTGCTCTAGGACCCATTGATTTGTCTTTTTTAGCAATCCATGGTATCCATAGCACCCTTCTCCAGCACCTCATTTAAGATCAATTGATTTTCTTCCTATTAGCTTTCTTCACTGTCCAGCTTCCACAACCATACGGAAATACAATGGCATGGACAATCCTAACTTTAGTATTCAATGATATACCTTTGCAATTTAGGATCTTGTCTAGTTCCCTCATAGCTGCCTTTTCTTGTCTTAGTCTTCTTCTGATTTCTTGACTGCAATCTCCATTCTGATTAGTGACTGAAACAAAGCATGGAAAATCATGAACTATTTCATCATCTTCATCATCTCCTTTAAAGTTATGTAAAAATTCTGTGGTCATTATTTTTTTCTTAATGTTCAACTATAAACATGCCTTTACACTTTCTTCTTTGACTTTTTCAGTAATTATTTCACGTCTTTGATATTTTCTGCTAGTAGTATGGTGTCATCTGCATATCTTAAATTGTTGTTGTTCCTTCCTCCAATTTTCATGCCTCCTTCCTCCACATCTAATCCTGCTTTATGTATGATATGTTCAGCATACAACTTAAACAGGTAGGGTGATAAAATGCAGCCTTGCCTGGCCCCTTTGCCAGTTGGAAACCATTCCGTTTCTCTATATTATGTCCTCTTCCTTTCCTGAACCCAGGTTGGACATCTGGCATTTCTCACTTCATATGTAGTACAAGTCTTTGTTGTAGAATTTTGAGCATCACTTTGCTTGCATGGGAAATTAATGCAGTAGTCCTGTGGTTACTGCAATCCCTTGGTGTCCCCTTTCTTGGGGATTGGAATGTATATTGAGTATTTCCAATCTGTGAGCCATTGTTTTGTTTTACATATTTATTGACAGAATTTAGTTAGAGTAGATTCTACCTCTGTGGCTTGGAACAGCTCTATTGGTATGACATCTGTTCATGGTGATTTATTTCTTCCAAGTGCCCTGAGTGCAGCTTCCACTTCACTTTCTTAAATTGGAGGTTCATTTTCATATGGTCCTTCATTGAATGTATCTGTCAAACCTTCATCTCTTTGATATAGTTCTTCTGTGTATTGTATCCATCAACTTTTTATTTTTACTTGGTCATGTAATGTGTTCCCCTGCTGGTCGTAGAGCATCCCCACTCTTGATTCAAATTTCCCTTTGATTTATTGGATCTTGTGGAAGAAGTCTCTTGTTCTTCCTTTTCCCTCCCTTATCTTCTGTTTCTCTGCATTTATTATTATAGTAGTTCTCTTTGTCTCTCCACATAAATAGCTGAACAGTTACATTCAGGTTCTGACTCTATTTCTATCCCCTTTTACTTTTGCTTCTCATCTGTCTGTAACTGTTTGAAGAATTTCATCTGTCCTCCATTGGGGCTTCTCTTTCTTTTTGGCTGAAGATAGTGTCTTTTTGCATTCCTCCCTGACTTTGTCTGTGGCTTTAGTACAGGGTTCTTCTGGCTTCTGGTCAATTAGGCATAATAGTGCAATTAGGGCAATTAGCTAACACACATTGAAAACTGTTTAATGCAGTTAGATGTGTAAATAGCTATTGCTTAAAAAACAATTTGTAAGCCACTCTGATAGCCTTGTGGCTGAAGAGCGGGGTATAAATAAATAAATAAATAAATAAAAATTTACATTATCTTTAAATTCTACGGGAATGTTCTTCAGGGGTTGTATTTTGGCACAGTGGTTGGTTTAGTGTTCTTTAGCATTACTGCCATAATCTACTCCTTGTCTTGTTTTGCAAAGAGAATGGTGCTTCTCCATCTGTTTCCATTTATAAAGCCTATCTGATTTCTGTATTGGCCATCAGGTGATATCCACATATATAGCCTCCTCTTTGGTTGCATGAAGAGGATGTTTGCGATGAACAGAATATTGGCCTTGCAAAATTTGGGGCTTTTCTGCACAGGCAATTTACCCCATCTTGCCCCTATTTTGGAACCCTGCAGTCCAGACGATACAGGGGTTTTGCCTGTTTTGCCCCGGCAATCCTCATAATCCCCTGGACAAAGATGGGGGGAAGACAGGGTAAAGACAGTTATGCTGTTTTTAAAAAATACCTGGTAAAATCCACTCTAGCCAAAATAAAACAAATCAGACCCAGCATGACTGCAGTAGCCCAGACTGCCACGCCTGCTTGTTGCTGCAGCTGCTGTCTGCCTCACACTTCCATAGCCAGGAAGGGGTCCCACAGCATATGACAAAGGTTGGTCACAGGCAGGGGGCCTTGTTTACGTGTTGCGTGCTGGCTTCCTGACTATGGAGATTGAGAGAGAGAGAGACATGGGTGGTGGAGGCTACAGAGACTGGCCAGCATGCTGGTCTGGACTATTCTGTTCCATGCAGGTAAGGGGGGAGCAGTGGGCCAGATCTGTGGGCAGAATACACCAGCAGGGAGCCATAGTTTTCTGGCCCATGTAGATGAGTTACGTTGGTCTTCTGATTCATTTCTTGATCCTAGACCAAATTTTCCTGCAATCTTTGTTTCTGTTCTGTTTCCTACTTTTGCATTCTAATCACCTATGATTATTAAGAAGTCCTGCCTTGGTGTGTGATCAGTTTCTTCCTGGATTCCAGCATAGAAGCTTTCAGTACATCAATATGTTATTAATACATATACAATTTAGGTTATGCCTTTTTCCTTCCTGTTTTTAGATAATGGCTTTAATTCTAGCAATTTAGTGGACAGAACAGGACATGGCATATCATATCCTTCCCTCTGAAGTACCACGTGCACTCACAAATTCTCATTTTGGGGGCTGAACAAACGATCCTTATGATCTCCAGGACAAAGACAGGGCCAGTTTGATGGGGGAAACAGGGTAAGGCCCGTTACACTGTTTTTAAAATATACAATCATCCCTTCACATTCACAGGGGTTAGGGGCAGCCAACCCCCACAAATGTGAAAAAACACAAATAAGAAATGAACTGGGAGTGGGAGGGTTTTCACCCCCCTTCCCAAGGCAGCAATCTGCCAAGGGAAGGGAAGGGAGGGGTGGGAGGGAGGCTTTTCACCACCACCCCCTTCTCAAGATTGCGATCTGCCTTGGGAAGGGAAGAGATGGGTGGGAGGGAGGCTCTTCACACACACCCTTCCCAGGGGAGGATGGGCTTCAGGAGAAACCCATGGCTGCTTTGGGAAGGGTGGGGTGAGTGTGAAAATCACCTCTGCCTCGAATTCCCCGCTCTCCCAGGACTTGGCTCTCCACCCCAAATGGAGCCAAGCACCAGGAGAGCGGGGAATTAGGCAGCATGGTTTGGTCACGGAGCACTCCATTTAAATCGGCTCCTCTCCCTTGTGTGCAAGGGAGTGAAGCTGATTTAAATGAGGTCCTTCCTGAGCAAACCACGAATAGTCAAAACTGTGAATGTGAAAGCCGCAAAAGTGGAGGGGCAACTGTAGCTGGTAAAATCAGCTCCAGCCAAAATGAAACAAAATGGAAATGGTGCCAGTCACTGCAGATGAATGAAGCAGTTGAGAAAACAAATTGCCTAGTGTCTTGATGTGAACAGAGGAACAACTTAGGATGTAAACCATTATTGTGGTATTGCCTCCCACCTTTGTTTGTTCTCCAAGGTCAGGAGTAGGGAAAGTCTGGCCCAGTAGCTGCATGTGGCCCACAGTTTCCCCTCTGATCCTCTGTGTTGTATAAGGGATAATTTAGCATTGTTTTGGTCCCAGGACAGGCATTTTTTCAGTGGGAAGTGGCCTAAAATTTGACTTCCCGATCTCTTCCCATTGATAAAAAGACCTCTTCTGAAGCTAAACCAGCCCCAGGGGACATGGTGTGAGATTTTTTTTTTAATGTTTGAGGGGGCTAACCCCCAACAGTTACCCACTCCTCTCATAGGTGATACTAGAGAGCATTGGCTGCAAAGAGTTTTCCCCATCTGTGCAACTGGAATGTTTGTTTATGCCTAGAAGCCCATCACAACCATTATATCCTCCGTAAAAAGAATCTATTTATCTAAATCTGACATTATTTTTTTCATCTTATCTCCATGCTTGCTGCTATGAAACACCTTGCTTTATCTAGTAGAATAAACAGACTACTTCATTCTGAAGCCAGAAGTGAGTCTCTTCTTATTAATTCAGACTTACCCAGCCTGATGGCCTCCAGATGGGTTGGAATACAACTCCTAGAATCTTGAGGAAGCATGAACACCATGTTGGTTAAGGGGTGATGGAAGCTGTAGTCCACCGCATCTGGAGGACATCAAGGTGGGGAAGACTACATTAGTTCAGTGATGTCTTTGACACTGTAGTTTTGTTGTATAACCTGGTATTTCTTTTAACAAATGTTCTGGTTGGCTGGGAAATAACGTAAACATAAGTGACATGCTTGCTCATCTTTTATTTTTTTTATTTTTTGTGCTGGTTCCTAAAATTTCGTTCTTTAGAATAATAGTGGCAAGTATCTCTGAACTGAAAGCAAAGTGTGCCAGGAGTTAGCGACTGAACTCCATTATAAAATGGCCGAACAACTGCAGAGTCATGCTGAGTCATAATGGCTGACTCCATGAACTGCCTAGTCATGCCACAGCTGCAGAAGGAGGTTTCTTATTGGTGTGTAAGATCATGTGATTGAGTAAGCCAGTGCCCTGTAACTGTGTATAAAAGAAAGCTCAGAACAAAGCTCACCTCTTCTTGTGAATGCTGATGCCTGGTGAAGCAGTTTATCCTTCAATTGTAAATATAGTATTTGTACATATTGCAACTGCTTGACTTTGAAGATAAAAGTGCCTCCTGCTTATTTGGACACCAAACACTCTGTGTGTGAGTATTCTTGAGAACGGGTTGCTACTAAGTCTGCTGAGATAGTTTTTTGGCTTCTGGCAGGGACTGAGTGTCCTGTCATCCCCTGACAGTGGTTATGGGCCCAGCTGATTGATCTCAGATTAGATAAGGTGCACCCTGGAAAGTTCCCAGAATCTTTTTGTTTTGAGTGTTTTTGGCTAGTTTGCTGTGAAACAGTTAAGTTTCAGCCAGGCTCTGTGTTAGAGCTATCTTCAAGCAGCCTTGAAGAGCTGCCAGCTGTTTGTGTTTCATAGATGGAGTTTTTTTTATTCAGACAGCACAATGGCAGATACTAGCCACGTTCATTTTGAGAAATTGGCTGATGGGAATTATCCAGCCTGGAGTTTATGTATGGAGGCTTTATTTAATTAAGGACAATTTGTGGCATGTTTTGGAAAATGGAAGTGATATCCCAGGTGGTTCAGAAGATGAAATAGCAGTGTTCAGGCTAGCGGCCCAGAAGGCTAGAGCTGCAGTTCTCTTATCTCTCAGCCCTCCCAGTTAATACACGTGGCCCCAGCAAAGACAGCCTTTCAGCTCTGGACAGCTTTGAAAACGGTTCATCAGAATTCGTCCTGCCTCTCAAAGATGATATGGACTAAGAGACTTTATAACAGAAAGCTGTCTACTGGAGGCTGCGTGAAAGTTCATTTGGAGGAAATGAGGCAGCTTTTTCAAGAGGTAGCCAATAGAGGGGTGGACATTCCAGAAGCCCATAAGTCTTTTATTTTATTGGGCAGTTTGCCAAAGTAATGGGATTTCCTAATGTATAGTCTGCAGACCACCAGGGAGCATGATTTGCCTGTAGGCCTGGTAGCTGGGCGTATTCTGGAAGCAGTCCAACGCAAGCAATTTGATTCCCGTACAGGGGGGAATAAGCAGCCACAAATTACCAGATGCAATCGGGAGAGCACTGAAACAGAGGCATCTGTGGAGGAGGGAGCCTGCAGCTATGTGAAACGCTGCTTCAGATGCAAAAAGCCTGGACATTTTTAGAAGGACTGTTATATGCCTGCACCTGATAGGAGGGGTGGCACAGCTACAGGGCAAAGGAGGGGTACATAGAATCATAGAATTGTAGAGTTGGAAGAGACCACGAGGGCCATCCAGTCCAACCCCCTGCCACGCAGGAAATCTTGATCAAAGCATCCCCGACAGATGGCAATCCAGCCTCTGTTTAAAGACCTCCAAGGAAGGAGACCCCACTTGGTAACAAAGCACCATCCTGATTGTACTGAGGGAAGAATTTGGTTACTTGATAGTGGAGTGACACACAATATGATAAATGTTGTAAAGCTGTTAAACAATGTTAAAAATGCTTCAATAATCAGTATTACCCTTGCGGATGGTGCTCCCTGCAAGGTGCAGAAAATGGGCACTGCATATGTGTTATGTGGTAGCGAACTGGAGAATTGTATATTGAGTGTGTCCCAAATGACTACTGATGGTTATAAAGTGTTATAAAGTGATATTTGAGGGGGAACACTATACAATAACAGATTAGATTAGATTACAATAACATGGATAGTGTTTGTGCAAAAGGGATAAAGAAACATGGGTTGTATTACATGTTGCCTAAAGGGAAGGTGGCAAATGTGAATCCTGCAGACAATGTGTCCCTACATGATGTGTGCTCATTACTACCACAGGCTAATGGGCCATGCTAGTTACAAAGGGTTAAAGGAGCTAGCAAAAGTGTGCCCTGGTTTAAGCATGAAACACTGCCCAAGATTCTTAGAATCTGCTGTTTGCAGGAAAGTTAAGGTGAAGGCTTTCCCTATTGCCAAAAAGACCCAGTGTGTCACCAAGAGATACTTTGAAGTTGTTCATGTTGATTTAGCAGGCCCCCTGTAAGCCCACTGAAGGGGGTAACCGCTATTTATTTGTGACAGTGGACAGACACACTAGGTATACCTATGTATACTTACTGAAGGAGAAAAGTCAGGCTGTAGACAGGTTTCATGAGTGGGTGAACTCAGTGGAATGGTAATTTCCTTCTCATAAGGTTTCCAGTCTGGTGACAGATAGGGGAGGGGAATTCTTATCCAACAGTCTGCAGACCTGGATGCATAGGAGATGCATTAGAGACAAGACCACAAACCCAGCGTCTCCAGGGGAGGATGGGCTTGCAGAAAGGAAAATTGGGATGTTAAAGTACATAATGGAGTGCATGATGGAAGATGCACAAGGCCCAGCTGGGCTGTGGGGGGAGGCAGTGAAGACTGCTGCTTACCATTTAAATAGACTATGGACGGCTAGCGTCAACCAGACCCCATATTGTCTGTTGTATGGTAGAGCACCAAACCTCAAGCACCTGAGGGTTTTTGGACAACATGCAAATGTACTGGTTCACCCAACCCTAAGGAAGCCTGGGCAGCCTAAAACCAGGAGGCTGCGTTTCCTTGGCTATGAAGGTAATAAGTATGTGTTTTCTCTCCATCCTGGAAAGGTGGTGTTCTCCAGGAGTGCAGACTTTGAAATGCACTCAGGGTAGGACAGATTGCATTGCAATCAGGAGGTGTTTGTTCCCTTGGGTAGGGATGTGCCAACAACTCCCCAAAGTCCCACAAATGGAGGGCTGGTAATGCCTGATGATGAAGGGGAGGCACAGGAAGAAAAGTCTGACATTTCACATGCTACTCCCAACACACACACCACCACAAACAAGCATTGAGCCTGACATAGGGAGAGAAAACAGCAGCAGTGCAAGTGAGGAGGAGTCAGGGAGAACTAGGGTGCTCATCCCCAGAAGGTCAAGGAGGGTCAGAAAGGCTCCTGACAGATTTGTTGTTCAGGAAGCCAGGCCATGTAATATCATGGCAGAGGAGCCTGCAAGTTTTCAGGATCTCCTAAAACTTCCCCAGGAAGAGCAGGAGAAGTAGAACTTAGCCATGGACTCTGAGTTTGAGTCACTGGTGGGAAGGAAAGTGTTCCAGGTAGTAGAGAGGCCCAAAGACCAAAAGGTTGTTGGTTGCAGGTGGGTGTACAAACTTAAGGACATGCCTGATGGAACACAAAAGTTTAAGGCATGCTTGGTTGCGAAAGGATTTTCACAGGAGCACTACACCAATTTTGACAAAACCTTTCACCCACAGCAAAGCCAGAAAGTCTTAGGTTAGTGTTAGCTGTAGCAGCCAAGAGGCAGATAGTTGTGCAACACTTTGACTTTGAAACAGCATACCTGAATGCTGAACTTGAAGAGACTGTTCATGGAACAGGCCCCAGGGTATGACAGTGCAGGTGAGAGCAAGGTGTACTTGTTGCGCAAAATGCTCTACAGTTTGAAATAAAGTGCGTGTTGCTGGAACAAGTGCATACACCAAGTTTTGGTGTCACTAGGTTACAAAAGGAGCATCGCAGACGCCTGTGTGTACACCAAGGAGGCAGGGGACAATGCTGTCATGCTAGTTATCTATGTGGATGACCTTTGTGTAGCAGCAAAGAGTGCCAGTGATGTCAAGAAAGTGCAGGTGGAGTTAGAAAGCTAGTTCAAGTTGAAGGACTTAGGCAGCCTGAGGTGTTATCTAGGTGTAGAAGTAGAAAGAACCGGTCTTGGAGAATTTTTCTTAAGCCAGAAAAAGAAGATTGACAGTCTTGTGGCCAAGTGTGGGCTTAGTGAGGCTAAAGTGGTGAGGACACCAATGACCACTAATTTTGTGAACTTAGAGGCAGAACAGGAGGTTGAGAGGCCAGATCTGTACCACTCAGTGGTAGGCAGTCTGTTGTTTATTGCAAACAACACAAGGCCTGACATCAATTTTGCAGTTGGGGTGCTCGGCAGAAGAGTCTCCAAGCCATGGAGGGTGGATTGGGAAGCCCTGAAGAGGGTAGTTAGATTTCTCAAGGGGACCAGGGACATGTGCTTGAAGCTGACAGGAAGTCAGGTGACCCTTGAGTGCTATGTGGATCGCTCTTTTGCAGTTGAGACTTCAGACAGGAAGTCAGTGACCAGGTTGGTGATCAGATATGCAGAGAGCCCCAAAGTGTGGAGATTAAGAAATCAGAACTGTGTAGCCACAAGTACAACTGAGGCTGAATTTGCTGCCTTGTCTGAGATGGCAAGTGAGGTACAATGGGTAAGGCAGATGCTTGCAGACCTTTGGGAGCCATGCCAAATGCCTGTTGATGTGCATGAGTACTCACAAGCCTGCATAGCTATGGCAAAAGCAGAAAACCTGAAATGTAGGACAAAATACATTGCGGTACGCTACCAAAATGTGAGTCAGTTAATACAAGAAGGTGTCTTGTGTCTGAGGTACTGACTATCTGAGGACAATGTTGCAGACCTGCTCACAAAAGCCCTTCTAGCAGGAAGCCATGATGAGTTGGCAAAGAGGCTGGGCCTTGTCACTAGTGTGTAAAGTGAAAGGTGTCAAAAGGGAAAGGTCAACTGACAGACGAATGATGTCTAACAATGTATGATGATAATTTATGTTGTAATGATAACATGTGTCCTCTGCGGTAGTTTGACCATTTTGGAAGGGATTGTCAGGAGTTAGAGACTGAACTCCATTATAAAATGGCCAAACAAACTGCAGAGTCATGCAGAGTCATAATTGCTGACTCCATGAACTGCCTAGTCATGCTACAGCTACAGAAGGAGGGTTCTTATTGGTATGTAATATCATGTGATTGAGTAAACCAATGCCCTGTAACTGTGTATATAAGAGAGCTCAGAACAGAGCTTACCTTTTCTTCTTGTGAATGCTGATGCCTGGTGAAGCAGTTTGTCCTTCAATTGTAAAATATTAGTACATATTGCAACTGCTTGACTTTGAAGGTAAAAGCGCCTCCTGCTTATTTGGACGTCAAACACCCTGTGTGTGAATATTCTTGAGAATGGGTTGCTACTAAGTCTGCTGAGATAGTTTTTTGGCTTCTGCCGGGGATTGAGTGTCCTATCATCCCCTGACAAATTGGTGTTCTGTCTAGTTCTGCAAGCTGATTCAATTTTGTTTGTTTACATTACCATTCACAACTATGCAAGCAAGTGGGGTGTGCATATCAGTTTCCCCCACTTTTAAACCATGAATGACATGTTTCCAATCCATGAAATCAAGTGCTCCTTCCCATAAATAAGTGGTCTTATTTATTTAAAAAATCCATTTTAGATCATGTATACTAGGATGAACTCTGAATGCTTCTAGCACTCAAACTTCTTTGAGTGCTAGTCCTTAGGTAACCAAAATGGCACCATCTGTGCACAAAAGGGAGATATCAGCAGGCTTGGGGGTATCTCAAGGTTTGGAGAAACACAGAAACATTTAGAGAATAAAACCCTAAGTAGAGGCTGGGGAACAGAGCCAAGAGAAGATGAAGGAACAGAGGACACAATAGGGGAAATCCAGCACAGAATAAGCAAAGAGGTAGTACAGGAATACCTTCTTAATCTAAATGAATTTAAATCTCCAGGACCAGATGAACTACATCCAAGAGTATTAAAAGAGCTGGCAGATATAATCTCAGAGCCATTGGCAATAATCTTTGAGAACTCCTGGAGAACAGGAGAAGTCCCAGCAGACAGGAGGAGGGCAAACATTGTTCCCATCTTCAAAAAGGGGAAAAAAGAAGATCCCAACAATTATCGTCCAGTTAGTCTGACATCAATACCAGGGAAGATTCTAGAGCAGATCATTAAACAGAGAGTCTGTGAACATTTAGAAGGCAATGCCATAATCACAAAAAGTCAACATGGGGTTCAGAGTAACAAGTCATGCCAGACTAATCTGATCTCTTTTTTTGATAAAATTACCAGCTTGGTAGATGAAGGGAACACTGTGGATATCGCATACCTTGATTTCAGTAAGGCCTTTGACAAGGTTCCCCATGACATTCTTGCAAACAAGCTTGTAGAATGTGGGCTAGACAAGTTAACTGTTCAATGGATTTGTAATTGGTTGACCGGCCGAACCCAAAGGGTGATCAGCAATGGCTCCTCTTCATCTTGGAAAGATGTGACCAGTGGAGTGCCATAGGGTTCTGTCCTGGGCCCAGTGCTATTCAACATCTTTATCAATGACTTGGATGAGGGAATTAGGGGCATACTTACTAAATTTGCAGATGACACCAAATTAGGAGGAGTAGCTAATACCCTAGAGGACAGGATCAAAATTCAAAATAACCTGGATAAACTGGAGAGCTGGGCCAAAGCTCACAAAATGAAATTCAATACGGAGAAATGTAAGGTACTGCACTTAGGACGAAAAAATGAAATGCATAGATATAGGATGGGGGAGACCTGGCTGAATGAGACTACGTGCGAAAGGGATCTATGAGTCCTAGTAGACCACAAGTTGAAAATGAGTCAACAGTGTGATGCGGCAGCTAAAAAGGCCAATGCGATTTTGGGCTGCATCAATAGAAGTATAGTGTCCAGATCAAGGGAAGTAATAGTGTCGCTCTATTCTGCCTTGGTAAGACCTCACCTAGAATACTGGGTCTAGTTCTGGGCACCACAATTCAAAAAGGATATTGACAAATTGGAGCGTGTCCAGAGAAGGATGACTAAAATGGTGAAAGGTCTGGAAACGATGCCTTATGAGGAGAGACTTAGGGAGCTGGGTATGTTTAGCCTGGAAAGAAGACGGTTAAGAGGCGATATGATAGCTCTGTTTAAGTATTTGAAGGGGTGTCACGTTGAGGATGGAGCAAGCTTGTTTTCTGCTGCTCCAGAGATTGGAACACGGAGCAATGAATGCAAGCTCCAGGAACAGAGATTCCACCTCAACATTAGGAGGAACTTTTTGACAGTAAGAGCTGTTCGGCAGTGGAACACACTCCCTCGGAGCGTGGTGGGGTTTCCTTCCTTGGAGGTCTTTAAACAGAGGCTGGATGGCCATCTGTCGGGGATGCTTTGATCGTGATTTTCTGCATGGCAGGGGGTTGGACTGGATGGCCCTCGTGGTCTCTTCCAACTCTGCAATTCTATGATTCTATGAAGTCCAAGGAGGACTGTGCATGCTCGGGTTATTGAATGCTCAGGATCGTAGTGTGGGACAGAAGCCCAAGGGAACAAAGCACGCAACATTCTGTTGCAGATCTATCTTGTATCTGTAACTGTTACTGTTCCTTGGTACATGAAAGATCTGTTCTAGAGTATGATCCATGTGGACATGAAGAAAATGTACAGGGTTGAATTTAGGCAAACGCAATTGGTCTGGTGGAAGATGTTCCTGATCCCTTCTAGGCCCATGAAAATCCCATACAGAATATCAGGTGCTGCTGCTGAATAAGGTGAGATGTGTTCGCAGGGAGGAATATTCCTGAAATCAAGCAGCATCAGCTTTTATGATAAGAGGGCAGGTATCTGGAAGGGAAGGCAAATGCAACCAATAATCTCCATCTTCCATTTTAAACTGTTGTCAGATACCCCTTTTAAAAAAAGTTTCCACTCCTTTCTCAAGGCTGTGATCCCATACATGTCTGTTCAGGGGTAAATCTAGTTGACTCTTAACACAATGAGTATGTCACTACCCTTTTGACAAACAGCCAGCCTAGAGCTTCAAGGCTCTAGAGATGGACAAAGCTCTTCCCAGTGGTCCCAGTAGTATCTTCAACCAGTTAGACTGAATCTTGTTTGATAGCTCCCCAACCACAGCATCCAGAATGACTTGAACCTGCAGGTCCAAACTGACAGTCCTCCCCTTCACAAGTATGTTTCCAGCTCTGGATCGATAAAGGCACGTAGAGGGTGGGAGAGAACATTGGGCATCGCTGCCTGAATGCATTTGTAGCTTTGGCCACTGTCTCCCACCCATCTTTTTCTGTAAAGAATGGTCCTCAAAGGTGTAACTCTGTGGTGGGTACCCCCACTTGAAGGCCTTGGAGTGCCTTCAAGCAGGGTTGCCCAAGCAGCCATTCTAAGGCAGTTTCAGTAGTCTTGGATTATATTATGACATCCCTTTCTTTCCACACTATTAAAAATTGCTATTGTCTTGCTTTTATGATATACCTTTAGCATGGTTTGTTTGCACTATGGGTGACACTTGGCTTTAACGTCTGTGCAAGGAGGATCCTACACCCAAGACCCAATCATTAACCTCTTGACGCTTATGTGTGAACAGTTGCACAGGCAGCAGAATGGGGTTTTAGGGAGAACAGCCTCCTGCATCCTTATCCAGCCCTCCCTCTTTGCCTGGTTCAAGATACTTCTCTCAGAGCATGTCTGCTGGACTTGCTGAAGTGGAGCTGGATGGGGGGGGGATCTCTCTCCCTCAATCTCCCCATCCCAGTTGTTTTCAAGTTTTCTCTTTCTTGTGAGATCTTGCAAGGATTTTCATCATCACTTCCTCCAGCAGGATATCCTCCATTTTCTTGTCTGCAACAAATGTCCGCATGTCTCACCATGTTCCCAGGGCCACTTCATACTTCAAAGGGTTTTGATTGCCTACTAATCTTAGCAGTTTTCAAAACTGTAATTTTTGCCTATTTTTAAACCAGCTTTGCAAATCTTGCTCGCCTTGGTGATAAGACCTGCTTAGCTACCCTTGCCTGTCATGACAAGCAGTCATGAAAAGACAGATCTTTTCACATCACTGTTGCAGCACACAGACTAGTTTTGGAAAAATTCTTTTATGCATGTGGTTATGTATTGGCACTAAAAATGTGCTTGGGCAACAGTTGAAGATTTCCTTCATACAGGGACAAGACTGGCACTAAACACTTAAAAACTGTAGCTTTCTGTTAAGGGGTGGCTCTTAATTATTTTTGGTAGTTTCTTCTTGCCAAAGAACTTAAACATACATGCTCTGTTAAGCTTCTAGGCATTCCCCCCGCTTTATTTCTCCAAGGAACTCCAGGTGGGCTGTGATGTTCTCCCTCCACAATATCATACAACAACTTTGTGGGGTAGCTTAGGTGACTTGTCCAGGGCCATCTAATAAGATACATAGGAAGGTGCCAGATATTGCCTGAGATCCTACATGGCTGAGCATAGAGTAAGAATTCTGCCTGTGGGACTCTGCTGCAGCTTCCCTTTCACCACCTCTAGGACTTGTTGTGCTGTGATACCACACCCCTTCCTCAGCTATTCCATTGCTGATGGAGAGTGGAAGAGACCAGAGAAGCATCTGGTCAGATCCTCACAGCCAGACTGTAATGTACTGGCATTCCCAGACTCAGTGACCAGTAGTTTCATAGTAAAAACAAACAAACAAACAAAACAGGAAACTTTATTGGCAGAGAAATCCAGAAAGCAATCCATACATGGTTGTTGCTCAGAAAGAAACGTTAGAACACAGGCAGTATATTAAAAGCATAACATAATCTACCAAAATCTGGTGGGCTACATATCTATTGGCTAACCATCATCTCCTGACCTCCCATCACCTTACCCATGTCTAGTCCCCTTTTCCCCCATGTAGGACAACCTTGAGGTACCCAGCTATGAGCAGACCTTAGACTCCTTTTCACACTTGGCACATAACACTCATTAACAAGCACAGGAAAATGAAAACACGATTAACTGCAAGGTTACAGCACAGTATCATGAAATAAATGAAACACTGAAATTGGCAGGAAAAGGTCATGTCCAGGACCGTTCCTGATTCAAACACAGACCAAGGACATAATCCACCGAGATAGGCTGTGGTCCTCTGGAGGTCTCAATAGGCAACGTTATCTGTCTGCATCTGGTTACAGGGACATAGCTAGACACCTTTTGGATCACCTCTGCTTTAACCAGTAACAGAAAGGCTATAGGAGGGAGGCTAGCATAGCACAGTTAATCTTGGGTGAGGGGGAAGCTTTGGTTGTTTCAGAGAGTGGAAGAGAATACCAATCTCTGTAATAATAATAATAGTAGTAATATTATTATTATTATTATTATTAATATTATTAATATTATTATTGCAGGCATAAGGTGGACTTACTCCTGCTTATGTCACCAACAGGGTGCCAGCCATTGAGCCAGGGCCATCTGGCTCAGTGTTGCTTATACTGTGTGGCTTTCAACTCTGCCTGAAGTCTTAGTAGTCTTTCCTAGTCCTACAATGCCATGTATCAAACTTGGGGTGCTCTGTCATCCTACTGCAAAGCATATGCACTGTCATCCTTCATGACCTTGCTGGCTAAGGAGAGGGAAGATTGTAACTGGGATTCTTCCATTTTGGTTCTGTGCTCTACTGTTTATATCATACTGAGTTTTGTGTTAAATTATGGAAAGCCATTTTGAAGAAAGTTTAGGGGTAGTGCTGTTCTGTCTGTGAGCACTATACAGTAGTTCACTTTATTTTCTTTCTTACCAGAGAATTATTATGCTCCCTTTTAGCCTGTCCTGGACGGTTGCATAAATGAAGCAACAGCTGTGTGAAAAGTAGCTCTGTCTCCAATTTAAGAAGCTGATAGGAACTTTCCCCAAAACTGCACTAGTCTAATCCTGTGTTTCTCATGCTATCTGATGTGGGGATCAACATTTGTTTTTTTCTAATGTTCTAGGGACCAGTACCATATTTGTGTCCATTGGCTACACTTTTTCTCCCCCCACCCCTGGGAAATTCTTCAGAAACTTGCAGCCAATGGCTTGTGGACCAGCACTGGTCTAGTCTAATAAGGGAGATGATTTCAAGTTTAGTTGCATAAAGGCAAGAAGATGAAGACTTAAATAAACTCTTTGCAAATTACTTTGAATGGAAGATTTGAAATCTGAAGGGCTGTTTATTTCTTATCTGCAGTAGATATGTTGAAATATTTCTCAGAAATGTTTCAGACTTATCATTTCTGTATGTTAAGGAGGATATGGGAAAATGCTATTGGTCTGAGGGAGCAAGTGATTATTGAAATAGTTCTTTTTTACAGCAGATTGTATGTCTTTTCCTTCTAGATCGAAGAAGCAGCTGATATTATCCAGAAGCTGCATCTGATAGCGCAGGAATTACCTTTTGACAGGTGAAGTGTGACTGACATCTATAAACTGTCTTTGATTTTTGTCTCTTTCTGCTGGTTTTCAGCTGACTCTGTAGCTTTCTAAAGAAGGAAGATAGAGACTAATGACCTGCAGGCTTAAGGACACGATTCGTTTCAAGCAAAAACCTTCATTTTTAAAGAACATATAGCTTACTTGAGAATCATGTTATCCTCTGCTTAATGATGTTTTCTGCGACTGGTAACATGATAAGTGATTTACAGTGCAATCCTATGTTTGTTCACTCATATGTAAGCCCTGCTGTGTTCTTTGAGATTTACTTACAGGAAACTCTACACATGAGTGCATCTTTACTCATTCAGCCAGTAGGAGGCAGACTTTACCCAAGATACTTGAAATTTAAACATTTTTTTTGTCCTACTATATTTTTATTTATTTACTGCATTTTTGTCCTGTCTAGTCTCTGAAGCTCTTTGGGCAGTACACAATATAAGCTAAACATTACAATACACAGATAAGATTTTTAAAAATATATTTTTTAAAAAAAAAATTAAAGCAAGTACAAAACAAAGCTAAGATAAAATTGACAGCAGAGGATGACAGAAATGGAATTATCTAGGAACACAGCGTATCAGTTATAATCAGTCCCAGTTAACAGCTGCCTTCTTTAGCCTACCTTAAGTTTCCAAGCCTTTTTCAAAGGCAGCCTCACATGTAAAACACTGCATTAATCCAACAGAGAATTTAATAAGTATGGATAGCTATAGCAAGGCTGCCTCTATTCAGACAGGGCCACAGTTTATGTATTAAACTAAGTAAAAAAAAATGTAAAAGTGCCCATTATTACCTCCAGTGACAATGCTGGATCCAAGAACACTTCAAGCTGTGAACGTGATCCTTTAGGTGGAGTGCAACCCCTTACAAAACAAGTTGCCATCAACAGTTGTAGGACCATCCAGGCAAGAAAATCACCCACTCACAATACATTTATCTTGCCTGGGCTGAGTCTTTAATTGGCTCTCATCCAGCGTATTACTACACCCAGGTATTGATTCAGAATGCCCGCTTCCTGAGAGAGGAACAGAGTCAGAGTTGGTTGACATCTGCATATAGGTGACACCTCAGTCCACATCCTTAGGTGACCTCCCCAGATAGGTTCATATAGATCAGAGGTAGGCAAATTCTCAGGGTCCAGGGGTTATGTTTGCTGTACCTCAGACAGTTGCTTTCAGTTTGGGTGCCTAAAACAGACTAAAACATTGCAGAATTAATAACAAAGCATGCCCTCCCCACAAGCCATTTGTGGCCAGATTTGCCATTTTGGCAGTTCTTTCTTTCTTTCTTGGAAGTAGAGAGCCAGTCTGGTGTAGTTCTTTGAGTGTTTGAGGCTAGGACTCCAGTGGACCAGAGTTCAAATTCCTGCTCAACCATGGAAGCCTATTATAAAACTACTGTTTTTGTGACAAGGTTCTTTTGATCTAGAGAGAGAGAATAAGGTTCAACTACTAGGACTATAGGAAAAGACCATTACTTGGACACCAGATCTGGTTTTAAACACTCCTTTCATGTAACATTTATTAGACATACATTAAACATGGTATCAGACATTTATTAGACATGCACTAGACATTTGTTAGACATATACAATCACATGTAACGTTTATTATGCAAACCCACATGACTTTTTGGTACCAAGAGTTTCACACACTCACACACTATACTCACAAACAGGCACCTCATGAAAATTAGATTTTCATAGGGCTACGGATGCAAGTTTAGCACTTAAACTTGCATGATCAGTGGTCGGAAGTCTCTTGTATTATTCACCTCTGGGCTGTCATCCGGCCAAAACCTGCCCACCACATTCCTTGCAGGCTGCAATCAGGTGTTCCTTTGATGTTAATCAGGTCTGCCTTTCCTGGCATTTCCACCAGAGATGGAACTGATATTGATCTAGTCAATTCTGCTTGTCACATCCACTTTTAGCAGTAAAGAAAGGTCAGACAGAGTTCTTGCTTTCTTTGCCTCCTTGCTCCAAGGGTCACATATCATGCATTGCGAGAATCTCCATTTTAGGTAGCCTGTTTATCTTCAGCCTTCAAGGCCCATACATCACATTCATAACATATTGTAACATATATATTGTAACAAGCCCACTGGGTGACCTTGGAGAAATCTGACTCTCTCGCCCACAGAGGAAGGCAATAGCAAACCTCCTCTGAAGAAATTCTGCCAAGAAAACCCTAGGATGGTCACCATAAGTCAAGAGTCAACTTGAAGATGCATAACAGCAAGGGGGGCAGGGGATTTACAGGGAGTTCTGAAGGGCTACCAGCCAGCTGTGCCATTATTCAGACACAATGAACAGCAAGAAGATGCAAAAGGTAGAAACCACTATGCATCAAAAATAATTTTGCTCTAAATCCAATTAATTGTCCTTACTAAAGTAATCCCACAGAGTGAATGGAAGTTACATAAATGTTAACAGAATTCTCATTGGTTCAGTGTGTCAGCTCTGGTTGGGATTTCCAATTGGATTTAGGCCTTATTTGCCAAATTGGGCCCTGTTTCATTTTGAACATGTAAATTCTTTTTAGTGTGAAATCAAAATTTCACAAAGATATAACTTTGCTAGTGACTTTGTGTCTAGAAGGTTGCTTTCATAACTTGATTGGGAAGCAGAATTCACATGTGTGAAATCTGCTGGAAATCAGTTTGTCGATAAATTGTTTTTCAGCCTTGTAGGAGTTTATGTTGTACATCTTCTAGTGATGTCTCTGAGTCTGTACTGTTAAATGATTCCCGGTGCAGAGGCTGAGTAGAGAGGTTAACAAGTGTGAGAATAATTGTAAAGAATAAGAACTGAAGTTTAGCTCTAGTTACTTTCCCAAGCTTTCTCTTGGGAGTCTGTGATTTGAGATGCTAATTGAAAGCTGGTCTCCCAGGTCCAGCTCTTTGTTGACAGGATTATATTGGTTCACTTCCTGCTAACCTTGTGTATTTCATGATCTGGGATGCTGCAATCCTGTGTAGTATAACTTGACAAGGTGTGCCACCCAATTTTATGTTTTGAGAAGGTGTACATATATGGTATTATGCTCTACATTTGTGGTGAATGTTTAAAATACCTTAAGCTGCAGTAGCTAAAAAGTGTAATGTGCAAAATAGCTCTTGATTGGATGTTTAAATTCTAAGGCATGGATTTTAGCTCTTAATATTTTTTGTTAACAGGTTCTCGGAAGTAAAATCCAAAATAGCAAGTAAGATCTGCTTTCTATTATCCTTAATTTGTTCAATCTACTTGAAAATGGCTCTATTGTTTTTCCTTCACCAATGCTAAAATTTTACTATATTTTACTTTATTTTATCCACCCTCCCTCCTTGCCCTCAGGTAAGTACCATGATTTAGAGTGCCAATTGATCCAGGAGTTTACCAGTGCACAAAGAAGGGGACAGATCTACAGGATGAGAGAAGTAGCTGCAGTCTTGCTTCATTTTAAGGTAAGAAGCCATTCTTTATAAATGCAGTCCCATGTACACTTAGGTGGGAGTAAGCCCCAGTGAACACAGTGGGACTTACTTCTGAGGAAACATCCATATATTTTCAACTGTGTGGGGTACAATTTGAGGCAAGGTTTTTGACCTGTAAGTATCTGAATGATTTTTGGCTCAGAATAGGGCGTTCCAGTGGCTGTGCTTTTCCCCCCGGGGACTGTGAAGCCATTGTTAATCCACCCAGATGATTTGGCTTCAGTAGGCTGGTTCCTGGCAGAAAAATCAATATATTTTGCTGCTGGAAAAAGTAGTTTCTTTTGCCCCTGTAAATTAGACTCTCATGCTGTTTATTGTGTGGATGGTAATTGCACTCATGTTAGCAGGCAACAGTGAATGGCCACTGTCAGGCACATCACCTTCTTATCTGTGCCATTTTGAAAGCTTCTCTATGGTTCTCTCCCCAGCCCAGATTGGTAGAAACTCTTGCTGTTATGCCTCCATCTGAAAAGGCCATTCCCTAAGAGCTTGTTTCCAGCCTCTATCTTACTGTGATCTCTGCAGTTGATTGAGAACCTTCTATTTGAGTCAAACCGCTGTATGCAAGTTCAGACTGCTGGAACCCATAAAAAGGAATTCTCAGTGGCTGTCCTACAACTGTGGGTGCCTTTTTTCTTTTAGACAGTCATTTTTCAGGACTCAAAACTGAGTATCTTTTAGATGAGCTTGTAAGAGCACAGTTTGGTAGTCATGGAAGGGAATGCTTGGTAGGCCTGCATGTTAAGGATATATGTTAAATGTACTATATCTCTCTTAAGGTGAACTGGGCCTGTCCTAAATGACTAGGAGCAGATCCTTTGGGACCAATTTGGATAAGTCAATAAGGGGTCTGAAAGGCTGTTCAGTTTATCAGATTGAATAACTGTATCTCAGTAGTCCATGTGGTAAATGTGAAAGAATCACTTCATGTTGAACTGATTTAAAAGTAGCTGTGTGATTCTTGTGTAGAATCAACATTCAGGATTGAACAATACCTTTATTGGATCATTAAAATGACACAATCAAGGCATGCTTTTGAGATCACCAAAACTCTTCCTCAGGCTTAGATGGTACAAAATTTGAGGGACTGAGAAGGAGTAAAAAATCTGGCCAGATGTATTGGCCATGGTTCTGTAGGCAGATTGACTTACAGTATGGAGTTAAGTTTTCAGTTTATGATTTCTGTCCTTTCTGAAGACAAAAGCTTGGCTGTAGCCCCTATAGGTCTGTCAGTTGCTGTAGCAGAGGCACACATGCCCCCAAATGGCTTGGAGCAAAATCTATATAGCATATTGTGTATGTTGTCCTCCTGTTACTATCTTTGCAGGTGGTATAGAACATCTAAGGGGCTGAGGAAGAACAGAAAGAGCCATATTCCTCACCTAGTGCTCTTATTAAAACATAACTTGACAGATTCATTAACAGTGGTTAACAAGATGACTGAACTGCAGTATGTTTTCCCTTCCATAGGGCTATTCCCACTGTGTTGATGTCTATATAAAACAGTGCCAAGAGGTAAGAGTTTGCATGAAAAAAAGTGTTGCTTTTGTGTATGAAATATCCAAAAATCAGATTTACAAAGGATATGTAAATATGTTATTTTTGCAGGTATGCATTTATTTATTTATTTATTTATGAATGACATTTTCTCTAACACTTTCGAGCCCACAAGGGCTTCCAAGGCAATGGACAAATTTAAACAATTAAAACAGTGCAAAGATAAACATATTTAAAAGCACATTAAAATACTCTTTAAAAAGCTTCTAAAACAATCTAAGAACAATCCTAAAATACAATTTTGAAACAGTTTAAGCAGAGCAATATCATACATTAAAAACCGTGCAGAACAACACTGTTTGGTCTGCCTGCTGAAGCTTAAAAGTGATGGGGCCAGCCAAATTTCCTTAGGTAGGGAGTTCCACAGTATGGGTGCTACTAGAGAAAATGATGTTTTAACCTCACTTCTCATCTTTCCCATATTCAGGGTGCCTACTTGAGAGGTGACATATTTGAAGATACAGCGATTCTCTGCCAGAATGTGAATAAACAGGTTGGCGATATATTTAGCAGCCCAGAAACTGTTATGGCCAAACTAATCCAGAATATCTTTGAAATCAGACTTCAGGTGACTTGCAACAATTCATACTTTTAAAAAACTATTTGCTCAGTCTTGAGTATTGTTTTAATTTAAAAACTGGATTATGGGGTTTCATTTTTTTCTTGTTCATGTGTGTGTGTTTGTGCAGTACATACTTTTGTACCATGGGTTACTTGAACAAAAGTGAGCATTTTGGGTTGAGGGATGCATTGTGTGTGATACTTGCCATGAAATTCTGGCTCTGTTTGTCCCTCAGTTTCTCTGTCTCCATACTAGAGTAGTCCTTGGTGGAAAATATTAATGTGCTGCATGGGTACAAATTCTGAACATGAATAGAGTCATACTGGGCAATTTTGGACAGTTATTTATTACTTACTTGTATGTATTTTTTCTTCAAAGAGCTCAAGGCAACACAAATGGTTCTCTTCCTTCACATTTTAGTCTCACAACAACTATGTGAGGTGGGTCAGGCTGAGAGAATATGACTGGCCAAGGTTACGCAGGGCGTTTAAATGGGGACTTGTACCTGGATATCTGTCAGTTGCTGGTACAACCAGCTTGCCTGCCATGACATTGTATGGTGTAGGAGTGATGGGATGTATAGTAGTATAGTTGCTTGGTGTTGCCTTCCTGTTTGATTATCTAGTGCTGGAATGCTCAAGCTCAGTGTGCTGGGAGAGCAGTGTGTAGAAATGAACCTGAGAAAATATAATGTTTTGCTAAATTCACAAATGAGATTGTAGTCCACCAAAATGTTTTGAATTGCTATGCCTTAAATGTATTGTACTAATGAGGACTGACCAATCTTGACAATGAAAGTCAGTGGATGATGTTTGCTGCAGTTTCTGTAATAAAGGTTTGCTGAATTAACTCTGAAACCTGGATTT
This sequence comes from Gambelia wislizenii, assembly GCA_030847615.1. Lineage (NCBI taxonomy): Eukaryota > Metazoa > Chordata > Lepidosauria > Squamata > Crotaphytidae > Gambelia > Gambelia wislizenii. The sequence continues at coordinate 491,161,150 of JAUMIR010000001.1, read as the reverse complement.
CAGAATGGCTGGAACTCTAAACTTGACAATCTCCTAGGTCCCAGTTACCACACTGCCTCTTCACTTCATACCAAAACAGCATAAAGTATAGATCTGTACATTGAAAATAGCTGGAACTTCCTGCCCAGAATCTTGGGGGACTTTGTGGAATGTTTTGCTGTTAAAAATGGAAAATCACATGAAATAATTGCCCCGTGAGCTTTTTATGCTGCAGAGCATCTACTTCTGTGCTTTGGTTAGAGTGATACAGTCAGCTCTCTGTATCCATGGATTTGGTAGCCACGGATTCCACCATCCACAGCTTAAAAATATTCCAAAAAATAAATACATTCCAAAAAGCAAACCTTGATTTTGACATTTTATGTAAGGGACACCATTTTACTATGCATTATATATCATGGGACTTGGGCATCCACAGACTTTGGTATCCACAGGGGCAGGGGGTCCTGGAAGCAAAACCCAGCGGATACCAAGGGCCCACTGTATTGCCCACCACTCCTCCTTATCCACTTGTGAACAGCATTGTTGTTTTACCTCTGGGACCTGGGATTCCCTCTCTGACTGCATCCCAGAGTGTAGCAAAGAACAAAGGAATAATGCATGAATACTAGGTTAAAGCCTCATACATGTGACGACAGTCAAGACTTGCTGTCTTAGAGCAAAATTCTGATGTACTGGTACTTCATTGGTACTTTACTGGGGAAATGTGTTGCTAAGTATATATAGGGCCACTGATGGAGATGCTGGAGAGGGGATTTCCTCCTCCCCACAGTGCCCAACAGCTAGAACAAAAAAAGAATAGTGATAGCAAGGACTGAAGAGGTGTAATTTTAACAATGGAGAAAAGAAACCTTGGTAGATGGAGACAGTGTGACATCAGCACTAATTACAATGGAAGTTTTCCATTTTTAGAACCAGAATTGACTTGGATTGGAAGTATCCCAAAACTGAATTAAATATGTGTGAATGTGTACACGATGCATGCATTCCTAAAGGAGATTAAAATAAAACTGCTGGCCTTCATTTCACAGAGTTACATAAAAGACCAGTTAGAAGAACATAAGAAGTCAGATGCGGAACAGTATCTTCAGAGTCTCTATGAACTGTACACAAGGTTGGTGCTGCTTTTTAGTTCTTTAAAAATAAGATTATGAGAGTGGCAGAGGGCCAGTTATTTTTTCATTCCACTGGTCCCTCAGTAGTTCTTCCAGGTATTCTTTTCATAGATGCTGCTTCATTTCAGAACAGTGGGCTGTTGTCTGAGTGCACAGTTCCTTTCATTGTTTTCTAAAATGTGGACTGGCATCCTGTTAGTGGCATACACAGGCATAAGTCCACCTTACACCTGTGTATGTCTTCTTTTGGGCATTGTGGAGGCTGGTATTCTCTTCCTCCACAATGACCAACTCCCCCACCCTGACTCACTGTTGAGCCACTGCAGCACACATACACACCAGCCTATTCTGTGGCAGGTGAAGAGATGGGATGGATGGGAGAAGTGTCTGGCTGTGTCCCTATAGCCAGAGACAAAATGATTATATCATCCTGTGAGACCTCTGGAGGACCCTGATGGACTTAAGTGGATGATGCTGTAATTTTGTGTCTGGCTACAGGGACATAGCCAGATACTTCTTTAATCCCCTAGCTATGGAGTGGATTCTTTTTTTGGCAGGATCCCATACTGGGAGAAAGGCCAGAAAGAAATTAAATAAATAGATAAATAAATGGCCATCGGGGTGGAAGAGCTGCAACAGCTCAGCAATAGGATTGGCAGTGTTGAATGGACAGCTGTAGTATACTCCTCAAGCTACACTAAGGGTCTGAACTACAGTACACTGTGCTATGCAGAACCTTGGCCCATGTAAGTTTGCACAAACAGCTGTGTACTGTTACATTCCCCTATGCCCCTACCTTTGTAAGAATATGAAAAGGGGAGATTAGTGGGGCAGGGGAAAAGACTGGAAACTTACATTGCTGTGACATTCAGAAAGAATTTAATGTCAGAAGGAATGTGGCAAGTAAAGATGCCTCGTGTTGGTGGTCCTGGGTGAATAAGTGGATAACGATACACGTATTTTTACTGTGTATATATGTGTGCCTTCAGATCATCTATCTGCTCATGGTGAACCCATGAATTACATAGCATTTTTTTTAGGCAAGAGATAGTTTAACTCTGAAATATCTGCCATCTAAGTATGTACCAGACCTGATCCTGCTTAGCTTCCAAGATTGGACAGGATCTGGTGCCTTCAGCATATTTAGGCCTATTTGTATTTTTATTACCTTCTGCCTGAAAAAAGGTGCAAAGGTGGGGAGCTTTGGTGATGTAGGAAGAAGAGGAATGGTAGGGAGGGATGGCTAGGATGAGAGATGATAGCACTATGTCTACCTGTGGTATGTGAAGATTGGTGCCTATTCTTGACCTTTAAGCCAAATAAATGGACAGGTATGGGGAGCCATGTCAGTTTGTTCCTGTCAACCACAGATTATCTGTGAAAAAGTAGTACTGGCATTCCCTAAGTCAGGGTCTCTACAGATTCTTCACACAACCCACTGCCTGCCGAGAAAAGGAGAATGGTTATTCCTTGAAGCCTCTAGGAGCAGTGATTCTCTTTCTGTACAAGGACCAGCCCTCCACACTTTTAAACATTTTTTTCAAAAGCATTTTTAGATAAGTAGAAATAGACTTCCAACCAGTTGCAGCTTTCCCCCCCCCCCTGTGCTTTTTTCGTGGAATAGTGAGAGCTTTGGTCACCTTGGTGGACGGCCTACACAGGAAACTGGACAGGAGGAGTGTGTCCCTGTTGGTTCTCCTGGACCTCTCAGTGGCTTTGATACTATTGACCATGGTAACCCTTAGGGTTACCTTGTTGGGATGGGATTTGAAAGCACTATTTAAGGGTGGCTCCATTTCTTCCTGGAGGGGCAAACCCGGAAGGTGGTGCTTGGGGGGGCTCCTGTTTGACCCCCTGGCTGTTGACATGTGGGGTCCCTCAAGGTTCTCTTTTGGTCCCATGCAATTTGCTTTATACATGAAACTGCTGGGAGAGGTTGTCTATAGAGTTTTGGGGTGCAGTGCCATCAATATGCAGATGACACCCAACTCTACTACTGTTTTTCACTCCAGTCCAAGGAGGTTGTGTTGTTGGTCCTAAACTAGTGTCTGTCATCAGTATTGGACTGGATGAGGGCAAACAAATTGAAACTTAATGCCGACAAAACAGAGGTGATCTTGGTCAGTCGGAAGGCCGATAGGGAATAGGGATTCAGCCTGTGTTAGATGGGATTACGCTCCCCTTGAAGACACAGGTTTGCAGTTTGGGTGTACTCCTGGACTCAGTTTTGAACCTGGAGACCCAAGTTTCTGCAGCAGCCAGGAATGCTTTTGCACATATAAAGCCTGTGCGCCAGCTGTGGCCGTTCCTTGAAATGTCATATCTGACCACGGTGGTACATGCTTTAGTTACCTCCCATTTGGACTAACGTAATGCGCTCTAATGGGGAGCCTCAGAAGAGTGTTCAAAAACTGCGAGCTGGCAGGTTTTCTAAGAAGGTTAAGAGTTTCCAGAGGAAGGGTATAGAGACCATACTATGCCCCTGTTAAAACAGCTCCACTGGTTGCCAGTTTGTTTCCAGGCACAATTCAAAGTGCTGGTTATGACCTTTAAATACCTACTGTGTATTCTGGCGTATAAGACGACTGGGCATATAAGATGCCTCCCCAATTTTTCAGTTAAAATATAGAGTTTGGAATATACTTGCCATATAAGACTACTACCCACTACCCACCACCACCCACCCTCCCTGAAGCTGCGATCGGGCTCCTGATCGGCTTCAGGGAGGGCGGGTGGTGGCTGGAAAGCCTCCCTCCCTTCAGCCAGCCACCCTTCCACCCTCCCCGAAGCCGCGATTGGGAGCCCACATGCTGGTTGGGGAATTGCGGGAGATGGCTGGCTGGCTGGGGAGATTCCCCGGTCCCGCGATTCCCCAGTCTCCCAGCCACTTCCTGCATCTCCCCATCCTGCGATGGGTCAGGAAGGACAGGAGCTGCCTAGGAAGCTTCCCCCACAGCCAGCCACCTCTCTGAGGTGGCTAAGAAGCTTCCTAGCCAGCTGCCGTCCTTCCCGAGTACAAGATGGGGCTGTGGGTGAGGCAAACTGCTACATTCGCCCCTCTCCTCCGCCTTCGCTTCCTCCCCAAAGGGGGCGAAGGTGGAGGAGAAGGGCGAATGTACTGGTACATGCTTTGCCTCACTCCCCGCCCGATCTCCTGCGTCTTCGCTCCCTTTGCAAAGGGAGTGAAGATGCGGGAGATCGGGCAGCGGGTGAGGCAAACCGCTACATTCGCCCCTCTCCTCCACCTTCGCTTCCTTCCCAAAGGGGGCGAAGGCGGAGGAGAGGGTTCAGGAAAGGTGGAGGGGTGGCTGGGGGGGGGAAGCTTGCCAGCCACCTCCCATCCTTCCCAAGTCCGAGATGGGGCTAGCAGCCCCATCACGGTACAATATACCCGGTGTATAAGACAACCCCCCACTTTTGAGATTTTCCTGGGTTAAAAAGTCGTTTGATATGCTGGAATATACTGTATATGGCTCAGGGCCAGCCTATCTGGCAGGCCATATCTTCCCTGCCGGGGCCCTGAGGTCATCAGGAGTGGTCCTTTTCTCAGTCCCACCACCATTGCAAGCACAGTTGGTGGGGATGCAAGAGAGGGCCTTGACCCAGACTCTGGAACTCCCTCCCCAGGGAGGCCAGAATGGGCCCCTCCTTGTTTTCCTTCCATCAGTAGACTAAAACTTTTTTATTCCGACGGGGTTTCCAAACAAAAATCTTTTAAGGAATGGGCTGGGGGTGCTATATTATTTTAATGAAACTGTTTTTAATAGATTTTAAAATCTTTTTTAAAAAATGCATTTTATTCTTTTAAATTGTGATTGAATTGTTTTAATACTGTGAATAATTTAATTCTATTTTAATGTTCACTTGTTTTACTTGTATTGTTCTTTTAACTTGTGAGCTGGTTTGAGTCCCAGATTTGGGGGGAAAAGTGGTATACAAATGATGATGATGGTTGGAGGAGGAGGAGGAGGAGGAGGAGGCAGTTTGGCCTCCACTGGATCAAGAGGGTGGGATCCTCAGAGTATTGCCATTCCCGCTCTAAGCAAAGATGAAAACACTGATTTACTGAACTGAACTTCCAGGTCTTACATGGGCTTTTGCTGTAGTCTCAAATCCGGTGGACTGACCATGTTCACCTTTGTTGAATTTTGACAATGCTGAGGCGCTAAATGCACCCAGAGCATTTAGAAATGAGCATTGCAATTGCTTTATAACTCTTCTACCTCCTACAAATTCATTGCTTCCTTCTCTCCCCTTACCTCCTACCTACCCACAACAACATAAAGGACTACTAATCTTTCAAGCAAATTGATGGAGTTTAACTTGGGCACTGATAAGCAGACTTTCTTGTCTAAGCTTATCAAATCCATCTTCGCTTCCTACTTGGAGAATTACATTGAGGTGGAAATTGGTTATTTGAGAAGCAGGAGCTCCATGATTTTACAGCGCTATTATGACTCAAAAAACCACCAGAAGAGAGCCATTGGGAGTGGAGGGTAAGTTGTGGCTTTCATTTTTCTTTTTTTCTTTTTACCTTATTCTTACCATTTTAAAAGTGCAGTATTCTTGAATTTACTTTAAGGACACATCTGTTGTTCACCATGTTAACAAATAAAATTATAAATGGATACCTAGCACTTACTGTAACATTTGCTTGCGTATCTAAGATGCATTATGAGAACTCTATGGATACATTCTGTGCACTTATTTTACACAAACAATAATGTCTTCCAGCTGTAACAACTTATTCAGTCTCTTTTGAATTGTGTACTTAGTTGCCAATTCTGAATGTCTTGTGGAGAAGGAATAAAAACAAAGACCTCTTTATGCATTACAGAATTAGTGGGTGTACTGCATGTGTACCATATATGCAGTGTGTGTGTGTGTGTGTGCGTGCTATGTTTTACACCATAGGGATTTTGCTCTGGTGCTTCTAAAAGCAGTTTTCATGTTAGTGATGTGTCCACCAAGATTCACATTAGTGGGGCAGCCACCAAGACGACTTGTTTTTTCTTGCCAACTTGGTATAGATAGGAGGAGGAGGAGGCTGGAGACAACCAGTAGGTTTTAGAGAATGAGGAAGGTGGGAGCACAGACCTATTGTTGCCTGCTGTGGGCACTTTTGCATCTTTTGTCTGCAGTTATTTCTAGTCCAACAGGATTAGCTGATTTGTGATGCTTGATGACTGAGTTGACTGTGAAGCTTGATGATGGAGGGCAAAAGAAATCCCTACATATCCCACAGACATCTTTGCCTCTGCAATATTGTCTTCAGTTACTTAAATATTTATCTTCAGCCAAATAGGGGTGCTCTTGTTTAGTTTAGTAGATAAAGATGAAGGAACATGCGGAAAGTGGTTGACTTCACAGACTGGTAGGCATACTGGACACTAGGCACTTTTGCAATGAAGCCCCCCCTTCAGTTTTGGGGAGGTGGAATTTGTTGTTATTCCTTAAGAATTTGAGGCATTTGTTTGCTTCATGTAATATGTAAAATTGCTAGCAATGATCTTTGTGTGGCTGAAAAATGAACCATAGTAATACTTGACTTGGATCACATTTCCTGTTTGGTTCATTTCTTTCTAGCATTCAAGATCTCAAAGAGAGAATACGGCAACGGACAAACCTGCCATTGGGCCCAAGTATTGATACCCATGGTGAAACTTTCCTGTCCCAGGATGTAGTCGTTAATCTCTTACAAGAAACAAAGCAAGCTTTTGAAAGGTGTCACAGGGTGTGTGTATATGCCCAGTATCTCAAATGGTTTATCAGAATGCAGCAGGGGTGAGGGAAATTGCAGGACGGAGGCCTCATGTGGCCTACCAGTCCCCAATTTACAGCCCTTAAAGCCCCCAGATCCCCCCTTTTTTTTTTCAGGCAGTTTTTTACAACCCCCCAAATTACCACCACAATGCACAAAGCTCCCCACATACCTGAGAAATCGATGAGGGGAAAGAAAAATTATCTGAAAGTTGATGTCACTTTGGGTCATTTTGGGCACACTGGTCCCCATGAGGGGAGTGAAAAATGGCTGCCACCCCTCCATAGTTGCCCACCCTCAGAATATAGGGTGTGTGTGCACACAAACTATTTTACGGCATAGTCGTATTTCACTGATTTTTCTTTAACCTTTCAGTTTTCATCTTAATTTTTGAAAAAAAAAATTGGTAAGCCATGTTGTGAATCTTTTTTAATAATGAAGTAGCATAAGAATAGATGGAATATATATTTTTTAAAAAAATTGTGTCAGGAGCAAAGCAAGGATGATAGGAATGTGAAGGCAGTATTTTTGGAAGGTGTTGGGAAGCCCACTGTGGTATGATTGTGTTCCCACCCTCTGGAATTATACAGAGGTTCCAAAGTCCATCTCAGAGATCAGCCTTTTAAACTGATTTCTGAGTTGATTTTCAGAAATTGTTGAAGGAAAAGATGATAGCGCTCAGCCTGGAAAAAGAAAGGTGCACTTATGAGAGAGGCAGACAGAGAAGAGGCCAAAAAGAGAGGCAGGAAATGTTAATTTGTAAAAGCTGCAAGGAGTTACATAGGGTTGTGAAGAAGAATGTAGTTTTTGAGGCTATAGAAGAGGAATAATGCTCCAGATGTCATACTGCAAGTTCCATTAGCCCAGCCCAGCATAGACACTGCAAGGAATCATGGAAATTGGAGTCCAGCGACATCTGGAGGGCTACCCATTGCCCAGTCCTGCTTTAGGAAATGCATCGTATGCCCAAAGATTGCTAGAAGGGCTAGAAATGGCCTTTTCATAAAATGAATGCCAGCACACGTAGGCTGTTAACCTGCCATTTGCATGTTGTCCTACTTCTCTACAGTTACACTGGCTCAATTGAAAACCATGCAAAGCAATCTGTGCTTGGAATAGATCACATCTCAGTGCTAACAGGTGTTTGTCTTTTTTTTTTTTTTAAAGCTTTCTGATCCTTCAGATTTGCCAAAAAATGCCTTCAGAATTTTTGCTTTGCTTGTGGAATTCTTATGTATTGAGCATATTGATTATGCTCTGGAAACTGGACTGGCTGGTAAGTGCAGTACTGCCTTTATTTAATATCATGGAATAAAATAGCTAAAATGTGTGACTACTTTTGAAAGGAATTTCTAAGAGTAGCATCCTAACTACTGAGCTATACGCCTTGGAAAGGACTTGAAATATCATTTAGTTTGGTAACATATTTCATCTCTGTTTTGTTTTTTAGCCTCCAAATAGATAATTGCAGTAGTATGTGTCCTTTTTAAAATTGCTAATTAAAGCAATGTGCTGCTTAAACAGACTGGACTAGTACCACGCTTAATATATTTTAAAAAATAGTTAATCAAAGAGGGAACCTTCATACATTCTGAAGTAATTTTTCTTTCTTTCTTTGGTGATGTAGCTACTTGCCAAAGGTTACTTTGGATTCCTAATGCTTTGGGGCAGATGCGAAGGTTGCTTAGGACTGCTAATGCTTTTGAGGTAGATTGTTTCCTTAGTCCCTTTCGGGTATTTTTATCTCTGTTATTTGTTTACTTGCTTCCAGGTATTCCTTCTCCAGATGCCAAGAATGCAAATCTTTATTTTCTCGATGTTGTGAACCAAGCTAATACCATTTTTCATCTTTTTGACAAGCAGTTCAATGACCATCTGATGCCATTGGTTAGGTAAGTTATTTGTTATGTATTTGAAACAAGAGGCCATGTGGAGTTTTTCTTTCTGATTTGCCAGTATTTCCTTATAAGGTGGTGGAGAAATTTCACACCAGAATTTTCCCATATAAAAAGGGCAGGCAGCCACCTTTGGTATATTAGGAACCTCCTTTGCATCACGAGTGTCAAGATTTGGCTTCACTGTCCAAACCCTGTATGTCTCTTGAATGCACATTGCTGTCCAGACTTTTTCCTGATGATCTTCAGATTTTTGATACCAGAAGACCCTGAGCAAGTGATAAATGATTGTGCCTGTTTGTGTACAAGCCTTGAGTTGCTGTACAAGCATCAGTGGTAAAGGACGGAAGTAAAGGCAGGAAGAAACAAAGGTGCTGTGGACTTCTTGGAGGAGTGGACATGGAGAGAGGCAGTGTGGGAGTTTCCTTCTCCCTGCCTTACCAGGAGCTCTGTACTGGCTTCTGAGACCCCCCTACTTTCAAATACTTCACTTAGCTCTTTTTAAAATTTATTTTACTCAGTTTTATTTCCTGGAGAACTCAGTACTCTCCAAAGTGCTGCCTGATTCTGGGAATTAGAAATGGAATTGGACAAATTATTGGAACATAAGACTTCCAATGACTAGGAGTCATGATGACTACATATTTCTTACAGGATCAGCATCAGCATGGCTATGAATACCAGTTTCTAGAGAACAATAGCAGGAGAGGGGTTTTGTCTTCATACCCTGCCTATCTGCAGACTTCCCCAAGGTATCTGGTTGGCCACCAATTGTGAAAGATGCTGAGCTAGATCAACAGGGCTCTTACGTCTTGGTGGCTGGGCAAAGCTTTCAATCTTTGTCTCCCCACAGGAACCACACCCCCACATAACACACCCAGGCTTCCCCATTCACATCTCTGCAGCCTATGTAGCTGTGATGTGAAGGTTTCTTACATGTGAGCCAAGTAAAATAGGGAAAATGAGGTTCTTGGCATGCAATTACTTGATGGTTACCCTAAGAGGAATGGTGGTAATACATACTTATGCCTTGATTTATCACAGCTCTTCTCCTAAGCTCTCTGAATGCCTTCAAAAGAAAAAGGATATCACAGAACAAATGGAGGTGAAACTGGACATGGGCATTGATAGGCAAGTGAAGATTTCATCACTCAGTTTCTGCTTCTGTATCAATTGTTCGTTGGTCTGGCAAATAATGAAAAATTGCATGTGCATATGTTTGTGACAGAGAGTTATAAAATGTTTAGTATGTTTTTCCCTGCTATAAAAGAAAATTTGATTCTCTCTTAGTGGTCCATCATTTCTGGAAGGCCACTTCAGCACAAGTTAGCAGTTGCTTTGATAAGGGAACACATTGGCTGGGGCTTTGCAGTTTGCAGAAATGCTCTCTTTAAAACAGCCACCTGGTATTTTAACTTTGAAGGACACTGAATTGCATGATTGGGCAGATGAAGCACATCTTGGCGGCTGAACAAAAGAAGACCGATTTCAAACCAGAAGATGAGAACAATGTTCTGATTCAGTACACTAATGTGAGTAACTATATATAGATTAGTCAATGACAAGTGGCACAGCAAGTAATTGGACTGCTGCTGGCATTTTCCTTTGTGGGCTGTCGAATCTGCCCAGCGTATATGTTTTATCACACGTCTGCCTCACTTAATAGTCAAGTTTTCTTTCATTCTTCTAGGAGTTCTGATGCATTTTTACTGTGTGATTTCAGCTGAGGGGGAAACAATGACAGTTCCTGAATGCAAAGCATATTTAGTTGTTTGCGACCTGTTGCGCTACATAGATTTTTTTTTTAAATGGATCACCAGTTAGGGTGAGACCTGCAAAAATGTAGTTTTTCTGCAATAAAGCACTATCACCTTACATTATAAGCCACACTGTTCACTACTGTGATTTAGCATGTCAATACTGGCAGCAACCAAACTGTGGAATAACTCCTGGTGTCTTCACTACAACGTTCCACTGAACAAGACACAGAACAAAAATATTCCCATCCCCAAAGGTGAAGGAATGGGGTTCTGATTCTGCCCTTAATTGCTCCTAGGTCTGTGTGATTGTCATCAACAAAGCCACAAAATGTGAAGATATTGAACTTATGTACAACCTCAAATATTAGGCATATAGTAAAACATTCAAAATTAATAAGCCTACAGCTACCAGGCTAGTGATTGCCCAAAAATGAAATTCAAAAGAGTCACCTACCATCAGTGACTGGTTGCTTAAAATGCAAGATATGATTGAATTAGACAATGTAACTACCAGATTACACAATATTTCCAGTAAAAAGACTTTGAGTCTGGACACCAGTGGGAAAACACTGGGAAAGCATAGGAGAGAACTATGATACCCAGAACATGTTGTTATAGTGATAAGCAGAGACAGTTAACTACAAAATGAACAATTATATTGAATCATGATTTTTTTAAAAAAAAAAAAAAGTAGAGTGATGATATGAATAGATATTTAGCTTTAACAGAAGTCTGTTCTTGTTTTGACAGTGTTATCATTAGACCATTTTGGAAATATGACAAGAAAGTCAATTTTAAATATGCTATCAGAAAAATAAGGTTATTACACATCAATGAAAATATTGTTAGATAGACAAGGAATTATTTAACAAAAATTAAAGTTAAAAATTAATAAGCCTTATAAGAAGTGTATTTCAAAAGTAATATGTTGGATGTATGTATTTGATTGGTTCATTTGCATTCAGAAGCTCCCCCCACCCCTTGTGCATTATGCAGCATAGATACAGTACAGTTCTAGGGTTCTGAATGGACTTGAGAGCAGCCAGACTGTTTGGATAAGTGTAGTGCATGCCATTTCTTTGAAGTGGGTGTGTGGTGAGTGGGAAAGTAGGACACAATAGATTGCTGCAATTGCTCCCAAGCTAAGCCTGCAACCTTAAGCAGAATTATATAGTATTATAGTTTCTCTGGATTCAGTAGGTTTTATATCTAGGTAAACTTTATGCATATTGAGATGCCAGGGTACTTTAGAGATAATAAAATTAACAAGGTGATTGTTGTACCCATATCTCCCTCTGTATATGACTCTGCAAACTTTTGAGCTACACAGAATTCTTTCAACATTGTGGAAAATTAATTAAATCACTTGTATTCTTTTTGAGCAAGGTAGTTGTCAGGTCACAATATTTTTCTACTTAATGAAGATATAATACAGGTTGAGTATCCCTTATCCAAAATGCTTGGGACCAGAAGTGTTCCATATTTTGGATTTTCTTTTGGATTTTGGAACACTTGAATATACATAACGAGATACTTTGGAGATGGGACCCAAGTCTAAACACGAAATTCATTTATATTTCATTATATACCTTATACACATAGTCTGGAGGTAATTTTATACAGTAATTTTGTGCATGAAACAGTTTGTGAACATTGAACCATTAGAAAGCAAAGGTGTCACTAGCTCAGCCACCCATGTGGACAATTTTGGATTTTGGAATATTTCAGATTTTGGAATTCCAGATAAGGGAAACCCAACCCGTATAGAGATACACTCATAAAAGCTCAGTAATTAAATTGTGGTGGTGATGATGATGGTGGTGGTGATTAATTTTTTTATTCAACAAGTTAGAGTGGATTTACTTTCTAGTAATGTAATCTAAAATTATTGTACTGGTCTCTTCCTAGGATGGCAATCTGGTGACTAGAAAAGGCAGAGGTGCCCTAATTTTTGATACAATATGTCAGTTAAAAGTTTAGCGTATGAATCTAAAATTTAGTCCAGTGAAAGATGATGCCTTACCTATTGGGCCTTTTTCAGTTGTCCAAGTTCTGCCTTTTTAGTTTCCAGTGCCTTCAAAGCTCTGTACCTTTCCCATTTTCCTTTCAGGCCTGTGCCAAAGTCTGTGCCTATGTCCGAAAGCAAGTAGAAAAGATCAGGAATTCTATGGATGGCAAGAATGTGGACAGTGTTCTGATGGAGTTTGGTGTTCGTTTCCATCGGCTCATCTATGAACATCTTCAGCAATATTCGTACAGCTGCATGGGTGGCATGCTGGCAATCTGTGATGTGGCTGAATACAGGAAGTGTGCCAAAGAGTTCAAGGCAAGTGGCAGTTATACTGAAACCAGATGCAACATGGGACACAGTCCCTTGGCTCTGTTTTAAACTGCAGGGCCTTTTGTAAAGCAGCAGTCTTGTGTTTGTAAAACAGGAATAATGAAATGACCTACCTTCCAGATCTGCTGTGTGCCTGAGCAAAACAGAGCCCATAACAGAGCAGCTGTGCACATAACTTATTACTGATCATTTCTGAGAAGTGCTGTTTGATATTTACACTGATTTTTGCTTGCCTTTTCCCCACTGCCACAGATTGCGTTGGTACTGCAGCTTTTTGACACTCTCCATTCCCTTTGCAACCTCCTTGTCGTAGCTCCGGATAACTTGAAGCAGGTCTGCTCAGGAGAGCAGCTGGCTATTCTGGACAAGAACATCCTCCATTCCTTTGTACAGCTCCGCCTCGACTACAGATCTGCTCGCCTTGGCCGCCACTTTAGCTGAGAGCACCAGAAGCAAAGCCAAGCATTTGCTGGGACTTGCTGGGATGCCACAGTCGTGATGGCTTTTGAGGGGGGAATGGAGTGGGGGTGAGGAGGGCTCAGAATGAAAATGGCAGCCAGCCATAACTTAAACTGGGTCTTGACCTCTTTTCAACTTCCTTGTGACATAAACAATCTGCAGAGATCGAGCAAAATAGCTGGCAGTAGTCAGTTTGTGACAACACCATAAGGCTGCAAGACGGCAAACAATACATGGAGACTTTTTTGAATTCTCTTCTGAATGGAAAAGAAATAAAATTCCTAGCATTTATCCAAATGGAATTACTTGGACGTTAGAACTTCTCAGTGTAAACAAAATGGATTCTTGTGCTACCATTTCCCCCCTTATGCCATGTGCTAACACTTTACAGTCACCCGGATGGGATGGGGAGGCAATCCTCTCAATTATATTCCTTAAACAGCTTTGTAAAAATTTGCTCTGATTAAATCTGGAATTCATTATGAATGAGGTTGCAAAATATTTGGGAGGTAAATGTACTTGATGGAGAGCTCCTGTTCTACAACAGGCTCCTCAGAGGTGGGCTAAGTGGGATGCTCCAGATGTTACAGAACTTCCACTTTCCAATCCCTACCCATTGGCTGTCCTGGCTTGGACAGAAAGGCATTGCATTTCAGCAACGTCTGGAGGGCTGCACTTTGCTGACCCTGGTTCAAATGAACAAGTGTCCTCTGTTCCTGCTCCCCTGAAATAGGAGAAGTTCTCCCACTACTATCTCTTAGTTGAGATGTTGAAGGCTTTTGTTGCCTTATGCTTGTCAATCTGTATTTAGCTGGAGTTTCTTAGTGTTTACCTTGTTGGTCACCTAAGCTCTCAAGGCTGTTAACAGTATTGTCCAGGAGGCAGATCAACATGAACATTCCCCTTAAAAATCACTTAATCTTTGGAATTTAAGGAAATGTATATGACAGGAGAATGAATGTGTGGCTTTCTCTTTTTTTCCATTTTGTCCCCCACCCCCATTCCGTTCCTCCACCCTTTTTGCCACTCAGGGGGTTCATTTCTTGCAGCCTCCTTTTCTTTACAGTTTTTTTACCTGTGTGCCCCCACTGGACAAATAAATGGTGATGGGGCTTGGTGGACTGGATGCATCTGGGATGTGGGGCAGTTGAGAGCAGGCGGGTTTCTCCTTTTTTTCCCCCCTGGCAGAGTTCTTGTGCCTTTGACAGCTGCATCATAGGCAGAAATTCAACAGCCAAGCCTTTTCCAGACATGGAGATGCAGCGACGGGACTGGGGGAAGCTTCACAATACCCAGTTAGAGCTTGATATGTGAGCATTAAAAGAGATGTGACATTAAGAAGTTAGCTGCATACAGACTGCAAAGTGGGGCTTGCATTCCTGAAGTTGGTAACACTGACTTTTTAAAATACTGTCTTGTTTGTCTGAAGGCTTTGGAGGTCAGGACAAGAGTGTTTCTGTGCAGAACCATTTCATTGGCGTTGTATCTCCCTGACTTCAGGACAGGAGACTATCCCTGATACCCCTTTTTAAGAGGTCTGAAACTGGGCAAAGTTAACGTTTTCTGGTCACTGCAATATTGTAACAGAAGGTGCCTCTGCCACATGCAACCTTTACTTTTCTCAGAGTTGTCAAAAGGGACAGAACTTGTGGTCATTTCAGACTATGGACCAGGGTAACATCTATATAGTATCTTCTTTAATTTTAAAAATGGTATTAAACTAATACACTTGACTAAGTTTTCATACTTTCATGTAAGACCAAATAGTAGCTAATGGGACACTTCTTAGGACCTCTTTCCCCTGACGGGCCTATATTAAATGGAGCAAGAAATAATGCAGCCTTGATTTTTGGTACTCTGAAATCACGATGACTCCTAATTTGAGACAAAGCTACCACATTGAAGTGCCTCCCCATACTTTAATAGGTGGATGAAGATGGTGATGCTGATCATTATTATATTTCAATCAGAATTATAGAGTTGGAAGAGACCTGCCCTATATTAAATATATTATCTTTTAATATATTAAAATCTTTTAATATATTAAAAGATCTCAGGGCAACGTACATGAAAAATCAACACAAGTTAAAACAACAATTTAAATAGACTTAAAACCTGTTGAACACACTAACAAGTTCAAACAGCTTTTAGAAGATGTCGACAAGCATTTGAAGTACGGTAAATGAGTGAGGGCTACAGGGTTTAATAAACAGACAGATTTTTTCTTGGCACCTAAATGAAACCAACAGTGGCACCAGTTGGGCCCCCAAGGGGAGGGCATTCCACAATTGGGGTGCTATGGCTGAGAAAGCCCTCTCTCATGTCCTTCACACAGGAGTTCACTGGTGGGACAGAGAGGAGGCCCTGCCCCAGCAGACCTCAGTCCTTAAGCAGACCCGTGTAAGGAGAAGCACTCTCTCAAGTATCAATACCCCAAACCATTTAGGCTTTTAAATGTTATCCCAAGTGCCTTGAATTCAGACAGGAAGTGTAGTGGCTGCCAAGTGCAACTCTTTCAAGGCTGGCATTATATGGTATTCCAGTCAGCCGCTGAGTTGCTGCATTTTACACTAGCTGCCGCTTCCAAGTCTTCAAGGGCAGCTCCCCTAGAGAGTGTATTCCAGTGGTCTGATTGGGAGGTTATCTGTGTGAATTACTGTGGCTAGGATATCTGCTTGGAAACAGCTGTGACTGGCAGGCTAGTCAAAGCTGGTGCCAAGCAGTCTGAGCCACAGAGGCCATTCAGGCCTCCAGGGACAAAGATGGATGGAGGAGTACTCCCAAGCTGCTCCTTCAAGGGGAGCCTCATTCAAGAACCAACAGTCCATACAGCTTCCATCTTACTGTGATTCAGCTGCAGTTTATTGGTCCTCATCTAGCATTCAGTCACTGTTCAGTCACTTCTCTTTCATCATAATTGACATGAAGCTCGCTCTTATTGGGCTTTAAGAGCATGGAAAAATAACCTGTGAAAAAGTCTGTAGAACAGTGGCTCTTAACATTTTCTTCACCAGGGACCCCCTTTAAATATCTTTTGTTGCCACAGACACCCAATACTTAATTCAAGATTTAAAATTATAACAACAACAATAATACAATTATACCATCCATTAAACCTTCCTTCAGAGGCACTGGAGTGGGGAGGGAAGACTTTTTCACCTGCTTCTTCCTGCAAGTTTGTGGTTGGAGCGGATTGAAAGGCAATGTGCAGGACAAGCCAGCCAGCCTTTGTCTTAGCTTGTTATGTGGCTGCTCCACTGTGGGGAGGAGGTGGGCTGTGCAGCCTTCAAGCCTTTGTGGACCCCCTGTGAGGACATTGTGGCCTCCTGGGGGTCTGCAGGCCACAGGTTAAGAACCACTGCTGTAGAAAAAGTGATTGTATCCTGACCCACAGACGCCTTCCAATTTAGTTTTCTATGCATTTTAAAGAGTTCCCAGCAAGGCAAATATGCCAAGCCATGGAAATTCACAAATTTCTTGCTCAGTCTGAATTAGAATTGAACTCTTGCATACTTTCTGTGGCAGGAGTGAGATGATGGTGGGCAGGTGATCTGTGGCGTCAGTGACTCAGGAAAAGCCTGTGGAATTGTTCCCAACCTGGAGAATAAGAAACCAGCTAGAAGCAAAAGCAACTGGCTAAAGTCAAACCAAATGAGATTTTAGGTTGACTCATACACAAGGGTATGGAGTGTTCCCCATGGCAAAGCTGCAAATTGCAGTGTGGTTGGGGGGTATGTTGTTAATCCTGCTTGGATTGTCCCCAAGGAGACCATTGGCCTGTATTTTCTTGGTGTATCTTACAAGAGGCTTTCCCTCTCTCCAGTTGAAGCAAGCACTCTGCTTTTGTCGTTTCAACCTACATGTATCCACCTGTGAGCTTTTTAATATCTCCAGGCCCAGCTAAGGAAGAGTATGATTTATAATGCCGTACATTTATTTTTTCTTACAAAACCAACCACCACCACCAACAACAAACTGAGCACAGTATTATAGTGATAAAACCAGAGCGGGGGAAGCCTGCCAAGCTTTCTCAAGCATTCTGGGAAAACGCCTGCTTTGTTCAGTTGCATTGCTCTCTTCGTCGGCCATGGCAGAGGCACAAAGGGTTCTGTGGACACTGGAGGAGGCACTTGCTGTACCGCTGCCATTTTCTGAAGCTGTGAAGTGGATTCCAAACCTACCTCTCTGATACCTCTGAATCTCAGAGCCAGCATTTTAAAGAAGTAGTTTTCCTCACCGGTAGAAATCTTTGTACAAAAAAAGGACCGGTGGGAGGATGAGGAGAGGAGAGTCCATTTGTAAAGATTTCAAAATGGCAAGCAAGTAATATCTGGCATAGTCATAAGTTGGCAAATGGCATCAGAAGGATACTTCAAAACCCCTTGTGTTGTAAATTCTCTCCCCCCACTGCTTCTAAAAAGTTTTCAACTTTATAGATGTTCTTGTACTCTGTTTCATTTGGGTTATTCTCCAACCCCATGTTCGTTGTACTTCTCTGTCATAACCCCAAGTAAAACAAATATTGATAGAGTTAAGAGATGAATAGTTCCTTTACACTGATCCTATGCACAGAGTGCCCTCTTGTCGTTGATGGAGTTGGTTCAGAGAAGGGCAACAACGATGGTAAGAGGTATGGGAGAACAAAACCTATGAGGAAAGGTTGAAGGAGTTGGGCAGGCTCAGCCTGGGAAAGAGATGGCAAGGTGACATGATTGCCCTCTTTAAATATCTCTATAAAGGGTTTGTTCTCTGGTGTCCAAGAGGGTAGGACCAGGTGTAATGGTTTTAAGTTACAGGTGGTACCCTAAGAGGGGGGGGATATTAGCTTCCCACAATGCCAGTATCTCCTTGAAATAGGAGATACTATAATATAATTCCTTGGGGGGAATTATAGCTCAAAAGGAAGCCTGTGAGAGTAGGGTAACTTAGGGGATCTTTTCACCTATGTATACCAGTACTCAATGTAAAGAGCACTCCAGTTTAAGTTAAACAAAGTACTGTACTTCATTTGAATTGACACGGGATACACTAACAAAGAAGAACATACACTTCTTAAAAACCGTACAAGGCCGGAAGAGTAAGGCAGGAAAGGTTGGACAGAGAAGTCAAGAGCGGAAGGGTGATAGTTACCAGTCTTGGAGAAAGAGGTCCGCGAAGCAGAGGGACAGAGACAACGTCTGAGGGTGGCACAGGGGAATGCGGTCCATGGCACACTGAGACAGAATGTTGTGGCCCATCTGTGACATACCTGACTAGGTTTTGAGCTAGGATATTTATAATTTATTTCGTACCCTGGTGGGGTGCATTAGTTACACCAAAGGCTGAATGGCTTTCTTATGGAACGGACAAAGGGTCTGGAACGGGCTGATTGCCTTAGCTCTGGAGTGACAAAACATGGATGGGATTTGCGACAACCTCTTAATGTTCGGGCAGGTAAGGTGTACAGGAAAGGTCTCCGTAGGGTATGGGTCAAGGGGTGGTCACTGATTGCATGATTGAACCGTTTCTTAAAAAGTCGAGGGGTGGGGAAAAGGATTAGCATAAACCCATTAACAACTGGATTTTCCACATAATCCTATCTGGGTTTTCCCATTGTCATGATCCTGGACACATCTCAGGTCATTGTGACCTTGACTGTCCTTTGGTCAGTTTGACCCCCAATGGCCTCTGTCCAGCATGACCCAGAAAAGTGTCCACTATGTGCAGTTATGAAATCTTGCGGGAGGGGTAGTAGGGTATGCTAATAGCAGGGTAGATTTCAACTGAACATTAGAAGAAGGAACTTCTTGACAGTAAGAGCAGTTCAACAATGAAACCAATTTCCTAGAGAAGTGGTGGAGTCTCCTCCTCTGGACCTCTTCAAAAAGAGGCTGAACAGCTGGAGATGCTCTAGATGGAGTTCCTACATTGAGGGTGGGGGGTGGAGGGTGGGGGGCGGACTCAGTGGCCTAAGGGGCTCATTCAAATTCTGATTCTATGGTCTGGAGATAACCCCGGGCTTTGGAAGGCCATGCCAGTGGGGGACAAGCTCTGGCAGGTTCTAACAAACTGGTGAGTCATAGAATAACATGGCGTACTATGTGCTTACTGTCCGATGACCAGCCTAGTTAAGTACAGGGTCAGCCCTGCAGTTTGAAGAGGGATGTCTCCACCAGAAATTTAAGCAAGTGATTTTAATTAATTAATTAATTATTTTTGAACTTTAATTCATTAATTTTTAAACAATTTTCATTCATTAATTTTAACATCTTATTTTTCTCCTGGTATAGGACTCAAGGCAGCTTACAACAAGCTTTAAAAAAAGAAAAAGGTACAAATAAATAGCAATAGCATTTATATTTCAGTGCAAAGCACTCCCTAAGCGGTTTACAAGGTGTTATCTAATTGCCTCCAACAAGTTGGGTACTCATTTTACTGATCTACGGAAGGATGGAAGGCTGAGTCAACATTGGAGCTCTGTAGGATTGAATTTACAATGTTATGGCTGCAGTACTGGCATTTAACCACTACGCCAGCAGGGCTCCTTATAAATAAATAAAATACAAATAAATACCTGATAGACTATCATATTAAAACACTGCTAGTTCAGAAGAGATTAAGGCCCCTTACAAATCGAAACAATGACGATAATAATACAGCATCCTTCCTTTTAAAAGACACTTAGGACTTTTATCAGTTGCACTAAATACAGCGTCATAATGATGCCACAGAAACGCGAAAGGGTGCACATACCAGACAACGTTGCCCTTTTGTGTTTATGTCTTGTCAAAAAATCATACTTTTTTATTGACAGCTTAAGCGGTCAATAGATCATCCATGGTACTTTAGTGCTGGCTTTGCTGCTCTTTGAAACCTTGTGCCATTTAACTCATGTGAATGCAGCGTCAATGGCCAATCCAGCACAAACACTTCTGGGTGAGATTGCAACATACAGGTAAGTAATGCACTTTTTATGACTCTCCCCAGGTTACTTGTAAGTTTTTAATTATGTGTATGTCCTTTGTGTAACTTTTTGTGTGTTTTTGTTTTTGAATTTCCCACACAAGCATCTTCTCACGATAATCTGCAGGATTTTGAACGAGGAAGTAAACAGAGTTCTGTTCACTTCCTTGTTCATTGCCAGGAAGCCTTTGGACAGGAGGCAAGGTAAGTGCAGCACAGGGAGTTCTTTTGCCGGCATAAAAACAGAAAAGTTATGCCGGCAAAAGAATTTACTTTTGGGAGGTGGTCTAATAAAGTCCTATATTACCAAATGCCTGTTTAAATAAAAAGGTGGTTATTTGCTAGTGGATAAAGAACAGGGAGGGGGCCAAACTACTCTACTGTGGGAGGGAGTTCCGTGGTCTGGCATCAGCCACAGAGAAGGCCCTTTCACATCAGGCAGCCTGTGATGGTGGTGGGACTGAGAGAAACCCCGTTCCCAAGGGCATTACAATTCAGGCAGGCAGATAGTCGACTTAAGCTGCAAAATGCCTCTCTTTTCTTGGACCATGGGCCACCTGCATGCAAGTACAAAGAGGCTTATCACCAGAAGGTTAGCCAGAGATGAATTGGCCAAACAATGGTGTGAAGTGGTTGTGATCTCTGCTGATTGGAGGGATTACATGCACTGATGAAATCATGGATCTTCAAGGTGGAGCCAGCACATACTTTCCAATGGCCTTGATTTAGCAGGGATGGTCCTGATTTAATCCTTTGTTGTCTCACTTTTTCATCTGGTTTTAAAATGTCCCAGATTCTCTCTCCTCCTCCCACTTTGCCTAATGAAACCCTAGGAAATTTATTTGTAGAATCAGAGCTGGAAGAAACCACAAGGGCCATCTAGTCCAACCCCCTGCCACGCAGGAACACCCAATCAAATCACTCCCCAAAGATGGCCATCTAGCATCTTTTTAAAAACCTTCAAAGAAGAAGACTCCACTACACTCCAAGGCAGTGCATTCCACTGCCAAACAGCTCTTATTATCATGAAGTTCTTCCTAATGTTTAGGTGGAATCTCTTTTCCTGCAGTTTGAATCCTTGCTCCATGTCCTAGTCTCTGGAGCAGCAGAAAACAAGCTTGCATCCTCTTCAATATGACATTCTTTCAAGTATATAAACATGGCTATCATGTCACCTCTTAACCTTCTCTTCTCCAGGCTAAACCTACCTGTCTCCCTAAGCTGCTCCTCATAGAGCTTGGCTTCCAGACCTCCCACCATTTTGGTCACCATCCTCTGGACACATTCCAGCTTGTCAAAATCCTTCTTGAAATGTGCTGCCAAGAACTGGACACAATATTCCAGGTGAGGTCTGACCAAAGCAGAATATTGTGGTATTATTGATCTAGACACTATACTCCAGTTATGCCATGCCATGCCATTTATACAATTTATATGCTGCCTTTCTCCCGAAGCAGGACCTAAGGTGACTCACAACAATTAAAATGACAGTAAAAACAAATTAAAATTAATTGAAAAAAATAGAAACAAATAAACACAACATAAAAAAAACACACGCTGATAAATGCTCCATGGGTGCCATTATATATCAAAGGCTTGCTTAAATAAAAATGTTCTTGACTGCTGGTGAAATGAAAGTAGGGAGGGGGCCAGCCTAGCCTATCCTAGCCTCCAGCAGACGTGAGTTCCAGAGGGTGAAAGCAGCCACTGAGGAGCCGCCATCTTGGTTCCTCATCCACAGAGCTTGTGATGGTGGTGATCCAAAAGAGAGCCTTTCTCTGAAGATCTTAAGCACCTTTCAGGTTCGTAGAGGGAAATACAATCTTTCAGATAGTTTGGAACTAAGCCATATAGGGCTTTATAGGTCAAGCCCAGCACTTTGAATTGTGCCCAGAAATGAGCCGGCAGCCAGTAAAGCTGTTTTACTGAGGGAGTTATATGCTCCCTGTAACTGGCTCCGGTCAGCACTCTGGCTGCAGCATTCTGGACCCCTGAAGTTTCCAAACAGTTTCCAAAGGAAGCCCCACATAGAGTGCATTACAGTAGTCCAAATAGGATGTAATCAAGGCATGTGTCATTGTAACCAGATCTGACAACTCAAGGAATGGGCACAGCTGGCACACCAGTTTTAACTCTGAAAATGCACTCCTGGGCACTGCTGAAACCTGGGCATCCAGGCTCAGAGTTGAGGTTGCCATAAGTTAACAAGTGACCTGAAGGCACATACATGTACACACATGGGACAGAGCACACCTCTTTCTGAAGTTCTATCCAGTTTTGTTCCCTATGTATGTATTTAAATTATATCAATATGAAACTATTAAAGCCTGTAGAAGGAAAACAGGGGCAGTGATCAGACTTGAGGGGAGCTAGAACATCATGCCAACAAACTGCCCCTTCAAAAAGCCTGTGTAATTCCAAGTCAGTTCTTCAGGACAGCTGCTACTGCTTGCCTCCTAGGGCTGCAATACTGGGAGGTTTGTCACATTCCCTGTAAAGACTATGCCTCACTTCCTACTTATGCCATCTTACCGTTGAAGCAATAATAATATTAAGGAGACACAGCTCAGCTGAGATTTGCATTTTAATGCAACCTTACCTAATTCCACTTTCCTGAACCGCTCTACAAACTGAAACACAGTTATACTTGGAAATTTGCACTTTTTCTGAATTTGCAGTGCTGTCCTTTTAATTAAAGATTGGGTTGTTTGAGTGGTGGACTAGGACACAGAGAGACCAGGGTTCAACTTCTGCATGACCATGGAAACCCACTGGGTGACTTTGGACAAGTCACACTCTCTCAGCCTCAGAGGAAGGCAAGGGCAAACAGCCTCTGAACAAATTCTGCCAAGAAAAGTTCATGGTAAGTATGCCCTAGGGGTGTCATAAGTCAGAAATGGCTTAAAGGCATACAGCAGCAGCAGCAGCAGCAGTTAGCTAACACACATTGGAAACTGCTTAATGCAGTGTAGATGTGTAAATTGCTATTGCTTAAAACAGTTTATAAGCTGCTCTGATAGCCTTGTGGCTGAAGAGCGGGGTATAAATAAATAAATAAAGCAGTAACAGCAACAGCAGCAGCAGCAACGCACCTAGTACATGAAAGTACACACAAGAATAAACAAAAACTTATTAGGGCAAATTGCTTGCAAAAAGTACTCTGTTGGGGAGGAATATATCAGAGTAATATTGCTTTAAGTGCAAAAGGAAAGTGTTTCAAGCAACAGAGCACACTAGCACAGCTGAAGTGGGTTCAACCACAGCTGTGGCTAGGCAGAAAGCTGGCAATCAAACACTCCTATATAGTCGAAGCACAAAATGCATTGTGTGTGGGTTAGGAGATTTTCAGCCAGGGGAAACCCCCCCCCCCTGGAGATCAGGAGAGAAACGGGGCTGTTCTGCTGCCAGTGCTCCGTTTCACACGGTCCCGTCCTTCTCCCGATCTCCATTCGTTCTCCCTCCATCCTGCTTTCATTTTCCTTCTGCTATTTTCTATTTTTTACTACTGGAAACTTCCTTCTGCTTTCATTTTCCTTCTGCTATTTTCTATTTTTTACTAGTAGAAACTTCCGTTAGTAAAAAATAGCAGAAGGAAAATGAAAGCAGGACGGAGGGAGAAAAAATGGAGGTCAGGAGGACAGGGGCATGTGAAACAGAGTGCTGGCAGCAGAACAGCCCCGTTTCTCTCCCAATCTCTGCGGGGGAGGGAGGTTTCCTCCATCTGAAAATCTCCTATGTGTTGTGGAGGTTAGAGAAATTGCTGTTGAGTTTGTTAATGAGGTTTGCTGTGTATATACTGTGTTTGTTTATACTGAGACTGAAGATAAAGACCCCCAGGTATCTTTGGATGAACCACGCTGCCTGAAAGTCTTTTTGTGTGTGGAAGTGGGTCGAGCAGTGAAATGGCTGCTAGCTGAAGCCTTTGTTTTTGTGCCCTTTCTGCTGTGCCGTTCTGTTGTTTGGATACTCCTGAGTTAGTTTGTCCCCAGGTTGTGCCAGGTACCTCTCAGTGAGCCTATACTGAGTGGACAGAATACACATAACAAAATGTGTGTTTTAGAAATGTTCATGAAAAATGTGTGTGGGTTTTTAAAACTGGTACAGGAATGGGATAAAATAAACTTTAGGTGGGAAACACCAAGAAATTAGCAAATTTAGAAAGAATATGTTCATCCTCAGAGGTAGCATTGCTTAGCATTTAGAAGGTCCCAATTTCAGTTTTTGGAATCTCTAGTCAAGTTACACTCTCTCTTAGCTAGGAAGGCTGATAAAAGATGTCTTCCTTGGGTACTGGAGAGCCAGTTGTTGTTAACTGCCTTTGAGTCGACTTCAACTCATGGTGACCCTGTGAATGAGACACCTCCAAGACCCCCTATCCTCACCTGGTCTGCTCGTGTCCTACAGGCTCAGTATTGTGGCCTTCTTGATTGATTCTATCAGTCTGGTATGCAGCCTTCCTCTCTTTCTGCATCCCTCCACCTTTCCTAGTGTTATTGTCTTTTCTAGTCAGTCCTGCCTTGTTGTGATATGGCCAAAGTACAACAGTCTCAGTTTAGTAATCTTGGCTTCCAGGGAGAGTTGAACCTTGATTTGTTCTAGGACTGATTTATTGGTCTTTTTGGCAGTCTACGGTATCTGCAGAACTCTTTTCCAATACCACATCTCAAATAAATTGGGTTTTTTTTCTATCAGCTTTCTTCACTGTCCAGTTCTCACTTCCATACATGGTGATGGGAAATACAGTGGCTTGAATGATCCTAACGTTAGTGTTCAGTTTTACCATCAGCATAGTTAGTCCTGAGCTAGGTGCGCCAACAGTCTCTTAGGGAGAATTCAAAGACATGTACCTGATAAAATAGATGTAAGACATACTACCAACTTCTTTTGCTCAGTCTCAAAGATGCTACGAGATCCCTTTGCATTCTCTCTCTGGAAGCTATGCATTTAAGAGAAGAGTACTACACTCAGAGAGCCAACATGCTATGGCAATTTAAGTGTTGGACTAGGACACTGGGAAGCCAGGGTTCAAATACCTGCTCGACCATGGAAACTCACTGGGTGACCTTGGACAAGTCACACTCATTTGGCCTGAAAGGAAAGCAATGGCAAACTTTCTTTGAATAAATTGTACCAAGAAAACCCCATGATAGGTTTGGCTTCAGATCATCATAAATTAGAAATAGTTTGAAGGCTTGCAACAACAACAGTGTAGTGCAGTGGTTTGAGTAGGACTGGGACTGGGTGGGGGAGGAACAAGGGTTTGAATCTCAGCTCAGGCACTGAAACTCATTGGGTGAACTTGGGCAAGTCACACTCTCTCAGCCTCAGAGGAAGGCAATGGCAAACCTCCTCTGAAGAAATCTTGCCAAGAAAACCCAAGGAAAGGTTCACCATATTGGAGCCAGTATTTTGTTGTGGTTTGCCTTTTGTATTAGGACTTCAGGACACCAGGATTTGGATCCCCACTCAACCGCTGAAAGCCACCAAGTGACTCTAGTCAAGTTACACTCTATCAGTTTTAGAGGAAGGCAAATGACAACCCCTCTCTGAAGAAATCTTGCCAAGAAAACCCTACGATAGAGTTGCCATAAATCAGAGTTGGTTTGCAGGTATATAACAACAGCATTGTGTAATAGTGGCAAGCACAGATGTGCAGCCTCTGTCATTGATCAAAATGGAAGCTGCAGTCAAGAAATCAGAAGAAAACTAGGACTTGGAAGGGCAACCATGAAGGAATTAGACAAGCACCTCAAGTGAAAAGATATATCATTGAATACAAAAGTCAGGATTGTCTATATGCCATTGTACCTCTGATTTCTATGTATGGTTGTGAAAGCTGGACAGTGAAGAAACCTGATAGAAAGAAAATCAACTCCTTTGAAATGTGGTGCTGGAGGAAAGTTCTGCAGATATTGGGACTGCCAAAAAGACAAATAAATGAGTCCAAGAGCAAATCAAGCCTGAACTCTCCCTAGAAGCCAAGAGGACTAAACTGAGGCTGTTGCACTTTGGCCATATCATGAGAAGATATGACTCACTAGAAAAGACAATCATGCTTGCTAAGGTAGAAGGCAGCAGGAAGAGAGGAAGACCGTCTTACTGGTAGATAGACCCAATTGAGGAAGCCATGGCCCCGAGTCTGCAAGACATGAGCAGGACTGGGTGACTTGGAGGTCTTTCAATCGTTGGGTTGTAGTCAAAGTCAACTTGACCACAGTTAACAACAACAACACAGATGTGTTATTGTTGCCCACTAGCCAATAATAATGTGATATGATTTTACTTCAACCAGTAACATAAAATCATAATTCTTCCAACTAAAACAGAAAATCTAGCTACTAATCAAGGCACCAGAGAGTCTGTTTCTTGGCTTTTCCTGCCCCTCTGTGCAAGGCAGGTAGGTGGAGAAATCATGACCTGCTGAAGGCTGCCCAGAATACAAAGGTGTGAATGTTGGGGTTACCTAGTCCAAATCCCATGCCTTCTTCCGATCTTCCTTTCTCTATTTTTAAGGCCAAGATGCCCAGCAATAGAACAGAAACCACTCGTTCCCCACTTGAACAAATGCAGAAAAAGTTATTTGGAAAACAACATTTGGGTTCCAGGGATGGGGGCTTTTTAAGCTGCTGTGCATTGCCAAGTATTATAGCTATTATGGCATGTAATTTAGGCAAATATTTCCAGTAGCACCTCGATATAATTTAAGTACTATCGACTGCTAAATTTTTTAAAAATGCCTTTTTTTATTCTCAGGTAATGAGTTAAAAGTGCTGCTTTTCTAAGGCTCCTTCCTGTAATGGTGGCATTTAATGAGCGGCAACCAAGTGAATGCTTGAGAGGGGGAAGGTGTGTGTATATGTAATTATATGCCTCCCAATTGGTTAAAAATGGGAAATTGCCAATAGTGTGGAAAATAACACATGGGATTTTTTTAGTCCCCTTTTACAAGTCCTATAATTTTTAAACACAACTTGGTATTTGTATTCTGCAGCAGAAAGGGTAATCATAATGGAAAGGCAGATGGGGAGAAGCAGGGTAGTTAGTTTCTACTCCATCATGCAAGTTGCAAAGGGGGAAAAAAGGGGGTGGGGGGAGAAAGAAATAAAGGAAAAAGAAAAAAAATCTATATTGAGAAGGGGAAGGGAGGAGGGTTGCGGAAAAAGAAAGATATATTTAAATGCTTAGAAACCCGCTGATGGAAAGCCATGATGGGTGAAAGCAGCCGTAACATTTTAAGAGTACAATGGAACCACTTTGATAATTTTCTTGTTTTCCTCAAAACACAAACACATAACATTTCTTTGGGCCTGGGGTGAGCTCTGAGAAGGGTGGATGGAGTGGGAGGGAAAATTCATTTGCCTTTGGCTAATTTTTTTTCATTCTAAAGCTGCTTTGTGTTGTGGTCATGACAAGCTGGGATTTGCAGGGGGGTAGAATATGCAGCCTTCTGGATGTTGGACTATAAGCTCCATACCCTTCAACTGTCCTGATTTGGCAAGGACAGTCCCAATTAATCCTCTACTGTCCCAGTTTTTCAGCTGCTTTTAAAATGTCCCAGTTTCTCTCTTCCCCCCTGCTTTTTCCCATTTGTCCCTGGCTTCCCTCAGCTGCTGCAAATAGAGTTCAAACAGCAAAAGGTATTTGCACTCAACTAAGGACATTATCAGACAAGCTTCTAAAAATGTTCTTTTGCTGACATAATTAAAGCCATTTTATGCTGGCAAAAGAAATGCTCCCACCAGACTTACCTTTGTCACTTCCTCATTCAAAATCCCGCAGATTCTCATGAGAAGATGCTTGTGTGGGAAATGAAACACACACACACACAGTTTTTAAAAGCACATACACACACTCAAAAACTTCCAACTAACCTGGGGAGGGTAATAAAAAGTGTGTCACTTCCCTGGATGTCACGATCTTACCTGGAAGTGTTCTGGCTGGACCGGCCATTGACGCTGATTTCATGTGAGTTAAATGGTGCAAGGTTTCATGCGCTGGTAATGCTGGCACTAAAACACCACGAGGGATGTCTTGACAGCTTAGGCCATCAATTAAAAAGTACGTTTTTTCAACAAGACATAAACACAAAAGGACGATGTCACTGGTATGCACCCTTTCACATATATGTGGTGTTGTAAGGACCATCTAGTAGTCTGACGCCCTGCCCATTTAGGAAAGCCATAGCTAAAGCATGTCTGAGAGATGGCCATCTAATCTCTATTTAAAAACCTCCAATGACGTAAAGCCACCCCCCGACCCCATAAGTCTATTCCACTATCAACCGACTCTTGCCACTAGGAAATTCTTCCTACTGTTTAATCAGAAACTCCTTTTTTTTTTTTTGGTACAATTTGGGGCTACTGGTTTGGCTTCTGTTCTGCCAAGCAGCTAAAAACAAGTGGGCGCTATCGTCCATAAGACAGCCCTTTAGATCTTTGTAGATGGCTGGATCATATCACCTCTTGGTCTTCTTTTTCAGACCAACTCCCTTAACAGTTTCTCATGGGGCATTTGATGTGTGTAGGTTATGTAGGCTGGTGCAAAGGTGGGAAGATTTTGTTTTACTCCATTTGGAAAAAAATATATGAGCATCTGAAAATCTGCTTTGAGTGCGAAGAAGATGAGTTTTAACAAACATGTCAGTGGGAGAAATAGATTTCCCTGTCCTCTCATCATGGTCATGGTCAAGGCCATTTTAAAAAAAGAGGTGTGCATTTGGTTCTGTTCTTTGAAATTATTTATTCCTACATTAGATTCAAAGTCACATTTAGTTCGATGTCTGTTCTGGCCTTGTTTTGGCACAGCTGTTGATATGCTTTGATCCAAATCAACAAACCAGCTCTAGCAGTTCTCATTTCCAGCAGGGGCAAGTCTTGTGCAAAGCTAATGGATCTTAATTGCCCTTTGAAGATCATGCCACCACCACATGTTTTGCGCTACAATAGGGTTTGTTGTAGTAGTGTGCCTTCAGGTCTTTTCTGGCTTGTGCTGATACTAAGGAGATTTTCACACAGGACCAAAATGTCCCGTTACTGCCCCGCTAGCTCCTCTCCCGTTCTTGCCACGGAATAACATAAATCTTTCGCACACTCACCTTAATTCCGCAGCAGGAACGGGCTCCCCCTCCCCTTGCTGGCTGGCCGTAAATGCAGCCGTCGTAAGGCTGCTTTTACGACCGGCCATCTGAAACGTTATCACGTTATCACGTGATAACGCCGGATAGTAAATTTAAAAAATAAAACTCCCCCAAACATAAAATCAGTTCACCAAGCACAAAAGCACTCTTTAAATCACATAATCAAAACAGGGAGGGTAAAATAAAGGGTGCCACTTACCTCGATGTCCAGATCGTACCAGGAAGTGCTCGGAATGGACCTCCCCTCCATGGCTGTCATTTTGGAACAGGAACGGGGCTCCTGTTCGCACACCTGTGATTCCGTGATAGTGACGGAACGGGAGGTCTATTCACGATGAAAAATCGTGATTACATTGTTCTGGAACAGTCACGGGAGTAGGATAGATGAAGGACAGAATGGGGTCAACGTCGTCCGAAAGGGAAAACCTTTCCCGACCCTGTTCTGTTCCTGCCACGGGATATAGAGCCCGTGTGAAAATCTCCTAAGGTGATCTTACAATGGGGTTTTCTTGGCAAGATTTGTTCAGGGATGGGGTTGCCTTTGCCTCCCTCTGAGGCTGAAAGAGTGTGACTTGCCCCAGTAGATTTCCATGGCTGAACATTTGAACCTTCTTCTCCTGGAAACCTACTTGAACGCTCAAACCAGTATACCATGATGGCTTTTCAATGGGGTAGGTCACAACAAAGAATTGCTGGAAAAATCCCCTTCAGCCTAGGTTACAGGGAACATAAAAATTCTCTGAAAGGACATATCTCCCTCTGTGTGCCTGACTTTTAAGATCTCCAGGGAAGGGTTTCTCTCTATCTTGCCACTGTCCCAGCTGCATATCTCCCTCTGTGTGCCCGACTTTTAAGATCTCCAGGGAAGGGTTTCTCTCCATCTCGCCACTGTCCCAGGTGCATTTTGTGATGACAAAGGAGAGGGCCTTCTTGGCGGCTGCCCCAAAGTTGTGGAATTCCTTCTGATGGGAACCTTGGTTGACCCCTTATCTGTTCTCTTTCCACTGGCAGGCAAAGATTTATTTTATTTAGACAAGCCTTTGGCTCTTTAACAGCACTAACAGCACTTCTATTTCTATACTGCTTATCAGTGCCAAAGCACTCCCTAAGCGGCTTATAACATGTTAGGTAATTGCCCCCACAAGCTGGATGCTCATTTTAGCAACCTACGGAAGGATAGAAAGCTGAGTTAACCTGGAGCCCTGCAGGACTGAACTTGCATTGTGGCTGCAGTACTGGCATTTAACCACCGCGCCACCAGGGCTCCTAAACTTAGGGCTCCTAACATAGGAGATTTTCACATGGGGCCAAAATGCCCCTTTACTGCCCCGCCACCTCCTCTCCCATTCCTGCCACAATCTTTCACACACTTACCTTTATTCCGTGGCAGAAACGGGCTCGCCCTCCCCTCGCTGTCTGTCTGTAAATGCAGCCATCGTAAGGCTGTATTTACAACCAGCTGGCTGAAATCCTGGCCGTTCTCACGAGAGAATGGCTGGGCGGTAAATTCAAAAATAAAAAGCCACCCAAACATAAAATCAGCTCACCAAGTACAAAAACACACTTTAAATTACACAATCAAAACAGTGAGGGTAAAATAAAGGGTGCCATTTACCTAGATGGCACCCTTTATTTTTATTAAGTACTGGGCACGGACCTCCCCTCTGCGGCTGTCATTTCGGAACAGGGATGGGGCTCCTGTTCACACACCTGTGATTCCGTGACAGACACGGAAACATTGTGAATACATTATTCCAGAACAGGCACAGGAGCAGGATGGATGCAGGACAGAACAGGGTCGACGTAGTCTGAAAGGGAAAACCTTTCCTGACCCTGTTCTTTTCCTGCCACAGGATCTATAGCCCATGTGAAAATCTCCTTAGTGTGGCAGAAGGGTCTTTAATTGGGATGTGTGATATGCTTTTACCCATTTTACTGTTTTATGAGTGCTTTGCAACTGTTTTAATTTAGTGTTTTATTTCATGAGTTTTAAACTTTTATATCAAATAGGTTTTAGCTGTACAGTCAGACCCCCTGCATTTGTGGGGGTTCAGTTCCCGGATTTAGGAGATTATCAGACTGCAACATTACCATCCCACAATCTCCTCTCCTGTCCCTCTCCTGGCACAATAATGTAAACTTTCAGACCTATCTTGTTCACGCATGCCGGGCTGCCCAGGAGCTCCATTCACTTCCTGGAAGGAAATCCTGCTGGTTCTCATGAGAAGACGAGAGTGCAGGAAATTCAAAAATAAATAGCAAAATAATACATAAAAAGTGACAGCAAGCACAAAAACACACTTAGAATCATAGAATCATAGAACTGTAGAGTTGGAAGAGACCATGAGGGCCATCCAGTCCAACCCCCTGCCACGCAGGAAATCTTGATCAAAGCATCCCCGACAGATGGCCATCCAGCCTCAGTTTAAAGACCTCCAAGGAAGGAGACCCCACCACGCTCCGAGGGAATGTGTTCCCACTGCCGAACAGCTCTTACTGTCAAAAAGTTCCTCCTCATGTTGAGGTGGAATCTCTGTTCCTGGAGCTTGCACCCATTGCTCCGTGTTCCAGTCTCTGGAGCAGGAGAAAACAAGCCTGCTCCACCCTCAACATGACACCCCTTCAAATACTTAAACAGGGCTATCATATCGCCTCTTAGCCGTCTTTTTTCCAGGCTAAACATACCCAGCTCCCTAAGTCTCTCCTCATAAGGCATGGTTTCCAGACCTTTCACCATTTTAGTCACCCTTCTCTGGACACACTCCAATTTGTCAATATCCTTTTTGAATTGTGGTGTCCAGAACTGGATACAGTATTCTAGGTAAGGTCTGACCAAGGCAGAATGGAGCGGCACTATTACTTCCCTTGATCTAGATACTATACTTCTATTGATACAGCCCAAAATCGCATTGGCCTTTTTAGCTGCCGCATCACACTGTTGACTCATGTTCAACTTGTGGTCTACTAGGACTCCTAGATCCCTTTCGCACGTAGTCTCATTCAGCCAGGTCTCCCTCATCCTATATCTATGCATTTCATTATTCCGTCCTAAGTGCATTACCTTACATTTCTCCGTATTGCATTTTATTTTGTTAGCTTTGGCCCAGGTCTATTCAGGTCATTCTGAATTTTGATCCTGTCCTCTAAGGTATTAGCTACTCCTCCTAATTTGGTGTCATCTGCACATTTGATAAGTATGCCCCTAATTCCCTCATCCAAGTCATTGATAAAGATGTTGAATAGCACTGGGCCCAGGACAGAACCCTGTGGCACCCCACTGGTCACATCTTTCCAAGACGAAGAGGAGCCACTGCTGAGCACCCTTTGGGTTCGGCCGGTCAACCAATTACAAATCCATTGAACAGTTAACTTGTCCAGCCCACATTTTACAAGCTTGTTTGCAAGAATGTCATGGGGAACCTTCTCAAAGGCCTTACTGAAATCAAGGTATGCGATGTCCACAGCATTCCCTTCATCTACCAAGCTGGTAATTTTATCAAAAAAAGAGATCAGATTAGTCTGGCATGACTTGTTACTCTGAAACCCATGTTGACTTTTTGTGATTATGGCATTGCCTTCTAAATGTTCACAGACTCTCTGTTTAATGATCTGCTCTTAAAACTTAACAAGTAACCCAGGGAGGGTACAAATAGTGTGTCACCTGGCTGTCCCGATCTCACCTGGAAGTGTTCTGGCACAGACCTCCCATTGACACTAGGATTGTGCCAGTGAAATGGGCACCTTTTCACTTGCAGGACATTCCATTACACAAATGGAATGGGGGATCCATTCATGGCTTAGACTGTGAATAAAAGCAGAGCCAGCGTAACAATAGCTGAATGTGAGCATGACGACATGGGAACAATGTTTTCTGAAAGGGAAGCCCTTTAACGATCTGCTGGCATCATGATAATGCCACATTTAGCTGATCTGATAATCTCCTTACTGTGGATACTGGAAACTGTCGATAACAGTGAACCCTGTTGAGCTTCCAGTAAAAACATACCATCGAATTGAGTTGGAGGCATTTTTCCAGGGTGACTCTATGGTATGTGTCCCTATGTTGTGTTCCATGGATAACAGAAACTGCAGATATTGGTTCCTCTGATACAGGGATCCAACTGAACTTTGTTTTTAATTTGTTATAAGCCAATTTGTTGGTTCCTGCACCAGGGGAAAGGCAGAATATAAATCAGATGGGCATATAGATAGATGCTTGGGTGGGGGTGGGGGTGGCAGAGGCAGAGTATATAAGCATCATCTGTAATTAAAAGGTGTTGGTATTTCTACCCAGTGAATTCTGATTTTGCAGTGTGATGCTGCAGTGAAGAAGGCAAATACTATTTTAGCCTGCATTAATAGAACCATAGTTTCCAAGCAGAAGGAAGTAATACTCCCACTATAGTCTGTGCTAGTCAGGCTTCCTCTGGAGTACTGTGCTGAATTTTGGGCACCTCATTTTAGGGAGGATAATAGGGAAGTTGCCGTGGGTTTGGAGAAGGGCAACAAGGATGATAAGAGGTATGGAGAACAAAGCATGTTAGGAAAGGTTGAGGCAGTTGGGCATGTTCTGGTGAAGAGAAGAGTGAGGGGTGACAGGATGGCATCCTTTAAATACCTCAAGGACTGTCACAGAGAGGAGGGGAGCAGCCGCCCCAGAGGGTAGGATCTGGTCTAATGGTTTGAAGTTACAGGAGGGTTGATTTTGATTGAACATTGGAAGCAACCTCTTAATGGTAAGAGACGTTTGGCAACGTTACCAATTCCCTAAAGAAGTGATCAGGTCTCTTTTTCTGCGTGTCTTCAAAAAGAGGTTGGAGAGATACCTGCTGGGGATGCTCTAGCTGGAGATTCTGCATTGAGTGGGGATTGGACTCGATGGCCCATGAGGCCCCTTCCAATTCTGTGATTCTATGGATCTATGAAAAGAGAGAATAGAAGTGAGCAGATAAGTTTCCCTCACAACCTACCCTGAGCATGTTAATAAAGCACAAGTCTATAGGGCCCTTTCAAACTCTATCTTTCCTCCTCCTCCTCCTCTTCTCTTGGATTCACAATCTACGATATGAGCCTGCCCATGTTTTGAGATCTTCTGGGGAGGGCCTTCTTTCTGCCCCACCCTGACAGGTACATCTGGTTGAAACACAGGAGAGCGCCTTCTTGGTGGCTGCTCGCAGGCTCTCAAACTCCTGTTAGATAGGTTAGAGTGTTGCCCTCCCTACTGTCCATTTATAGGAAGGTGAACTTCATAGAATCATAGAGTTGGAAGAGACCACAAGGGCCACCCAGCTGAACTCCCTAGCCTCCTGCGGAAGGGAGTTCCAGAGGGTGGGAACAGCCACTAAGAAGGCTCCCTTATGTGTCCTCACCAAGTGAGCCTGTGATGGTGGTGGGACCGAGAGAAAGCCTTCCGCTGCAGATCTTAAAACCCTTGCAGATTCATAGAGGGAGATACAATCTTTCAGATAGTCAAGTCCAGCACTTTGAAATGTGCCCGGAAATGAACCGGCAACCAGTGAAGCTGTTTTAACAAGGGAGTTATATGCTCCCTATATCTGGCTCCTGTCAGCATTCTGGGCACAGCATTTTGGAGCAGGGGGTTGGACTCAATGGTCCAAGGGACCATTTCCAATTCTATGATTCTATGATTCCACTACACCACTGGTGATAATATGTACCACTGGCTGATATCATTGATGGAAGCAACATTGGGCTTCGGCATCCTAGCTATGGTTCAGTTTGTTGCTCAAACATTGTGAGACTGGCCAACCCATCTGGCCATCCCTCTGGAAGGCGATTGTTTTTATTATTTATTTTCCTTGCAACAGTCATTTGACTGTAAACAATTCATTAAAATAACTTGCTAAGTCTCACACAAGTGGATTTTTGAAGGTTGCTCAATCTACTTACTTATCCGTCCAAAGTCAATTTGAGTATGAATACGGTGCATTGTGCCCGTAATGGCAAACAGCTTCTCCAAAGAGACATTTATTCCGCCGGAATGGATTCCAACTAGACAGCAATGATGCATTACAAATATATAATTATTTGCACTAATATTTGAGCAGGTGGAATGGATTAGTACACAGTCAACAGTACGGTGCTGATAACATGTATTTTTCTATATTAATATGTACTGTGCAACATGTATTAAAATTGTCAATAATTCATTTCCACAGAGTTAGCAGTATTTATATTGCTGTGTTCGGCTGGCGGGGGGAATGGTGCCACGGAGGGGGTAACAGAACAAATGGGGGGGGGGAATGTGCAAGTAGACTGAACTTTTAAAAATATTGAAAGATGGGAAATTTCCTGCTGAGTGGAGAGGGAGAGACAGTCCTGCCTATAGGTATGGGGGAAAATATTTTGCTTCTGATTTTCTTGGAATGAAAGTTTCTCTCACTATACCTGATCACTGATGCTACTCTTTGAAAGAGGTTGGAAATCCAGAGGAGGGAACTGTTATTTCAAAGTATTTTTTGGACTCACTAAAATTCTTGGCTTAAGGACCACCTTCCAGGGGTGGCTGGTGGTTTCCATGGTTTCTGCTGTGGCTTTGGGTAAGAACTTCGGGGCTTCTCTGTTACACGAATTGCTTGTGGTCCATGGGGACCCTCTGATGTCCTAATATTAACTTGGGGAATTTAATTATCTCAACTTGGCATGCAAGAGGTCGGGCAACAGTGGGACCTTTTAACCTATGTATACCGGCAATAATAGAGGAAATTTTAAACCAAAAGGTACAATTAAAGGATCTTTATTGGAAATTAATATCAACAGCATTCACATAAGCACTCAGGCTTCAGACACTCACACAAGGCTATTGAAAGCCGTAGGAAGTATTTTGATAGAGGAATAGAGTAAGGGGGTTGTGGGTTATACTCTGCTGATCCTGGAGAGCTAAGTTCATGAAGTAAACCAACAGTGAAGAGGTCTGGATGATAGACTGGTGACACAAACTGACGTGAAGTCGGAAAGCAGGGGATTTGTGCACACTTGGGTGGTGTTTTAGGGTGATATTTATATGAAATATTTCACCTGTAGGGAAAGGAGTTTGAGTGGAATACAATGTTTCTCAGAGGTTCTCATGACTAAACAAAGGGTGCTCCAGAAGAGTTAACGATAGTTAATGGGTGCTGTACTTTGGATTTGACTAGGAACAGGAAAAGACTTTTGTTGGAAAGGAACGAGGGAAGGAAGGACTTGTTTTACAAGCATTAAGAATTCTGCTATCATTGATTGGATTAGTGAGTGACTCACCTCTATGTGTTAAATCTCTGACCTGAGTATTTGGTTTTGGGGGAATTTCCAAAGGCCCCTCCCTTGGTCTTACAGGAATCCCTCCTTGGTATTTGGGGGTTCCTGGTTTACCAGAAACCACATGGATGGCCACCTTAAGACAAATTATTACATATAGCCAATTATTTGATATTCCAAGATAGGGGATATCCGGGTAGGTAACATCTCCAGATTGGCTAATAGGGGATATCCGGGTAGGTAACATCTCCAGATTGGCTAAAAGCCTTCGGATAACAGCAACAATAACAACATCAAAGTCAATGTTTTGTAACTTTACAAATCCGTAGCTACAGCCAGCCCTTCATATCCATGTACTCTTTATCTGTGGATTCAACCATCTGTGGCCTGAAAATATATATATACAAAAATCCAAGAAGCAGACTTTGATTTTGCCATTTTATATAAGGGACACCATTTTATTATGCCATTGTATATAATGGGACTTGAGCATCCATGGAGTTTGGTAACCATGGAGGGTCCTGGAACCAAACTCCAGCAGATACCAAGGGTCCACTGTACTTTGCCAAAATGTAGCAGAACCCTGTTACTGAATTGTGGAAATACACATCTGGGCAAGAGTGCTTGGAGTCACATCAGGCATCTCTGATGCACACCAGGCAGTCCCATTGAGTTCTGCAACTTTCTAGCTGGTGTCCTGGTGTACCTAGAGAAGCACTCCGATTGTCCCACTCTCAAGCTGAACCAGAATTCATAGCGCCCATAGTTCAAAAGCCATAGCAACAACAGGTATCTGATATCAAACAATTCAGGGTCAGAAGCTGTAAATCACAACAGAGTCCAAACAGTCAAGGTAGCAGAGTCAGTAAACAATCCAAGGGTCTGTAAACAATCCAAGTACTCACAGTAGCCAAGTCAGGTTGAGAGGTGAACTGAATGTTTGCTTCCAGTACTTCGACTGGAGGAAGCTCACTGCTTATAAAGACAGTCAGCTCACCAATCTCTCCCATTTCAGATAGTATTTCAAGAGCGCATTTCACAGCTGTGTGCATGTAGCCTTTCACTCCATCTGTGAGGGAGGATTTGTGCCAGACGCTGAAGCCTTTGCCTTTCCTGGGTGCTTGGGGGGGGGGGTTGTGGTCTTTCTTCCACCTCCTCTTCCTGCTGTGAATCTTGTTGACCTGGAGGGGGACTCGGCTGGCTATCAGGCTGAACTGGAGGAGGACTCAGCTGGCTATCAGACATCTAGTTTTGCTGCAGTATCTCCAAACTCCAAAGGAGGGCATGACACATTGATGCCTATTGCACATTGACAACTCCAGTGGCTAACATTGCATAATGGACACCCATATGCTGTAACATCACAGCAGCCCCAAGGTGAACACAGGTGTTGCAGAACTACTCAATTCAATTTTACATACACATAATGCCAGCCAATATTTATTTCTTCAGATTTATGTTGTCAAATAATATGGATTTGTCAATAATTGAAGCTGTAAATACTGGCTTTTTTTCTTAAATCCATATGCAATTCCTCCTGTCCTGGTCTTTTTCTCATAAATTTCTGGTAACAGCTGCAACTTTTTAAACCCATGGCAGGGTGGTCCCACCATCCCATCTTGGGCATTTTTGATACATACTGTAGTAAATTTTGTTCATCTGCATCTGATGTCTCAGCTCCTACTGCTGTACTTTTGGACAGTCCCACAGATGAATGGAGTTGTAACTTGCCATGAAAGTTTTATACTGACTTTCACTTCCTTATTACATTTCTGGTTGCTTGACTGAACATTTTCTTTTCCTTCTTTTTCCAGTTATGGTGCTCAAGGGATATAGCTTTCTATCTCTTTAGCACTATGACTATATCAATTTTGTACAGAAATTTTGTAAAACAAGGGGTATAGATACTGGCCCAGCAGCATGGGTTGAGGTATTGAGTTCATGGCAGGGATGGCAGGGGGTGGTTGGAAGTTATGGACACACCACAGAACCACACACCAAGAAGTAGTAAAGTGTGGTTGAAAAGATATGTGGAGATCA
Organism: Gambelia wislizenii; assembly: GCA_030847615.1. Taxonomy (NCBI): domain Eukaryota; kingdom Metazoa; phylum Chordata; class Lepidosauria; order Squamata; family Crotaphytidae; genus Gambelia; species Gambelia wislizenii. The sequence continues at coordinate 491,122,444 of JAUMIR010000001.1, read as the reverse complement.
GCACTAAAATCTGCTACAACCAGCAAGAAATCTGGACCAAAACCTGATGTATTTAGGGCACCACTGGATGCAGGAGTGAAAACCAATGTGAAGCATCATTGTGTGTATACACAATGCCTTCAAGGCACTTGTCAACTTATGGCAACCCCATGATGTCTTAGGGTTTTCTTAGGCAAGGAATCCTCAGAGGTGTTTTTGCCAGTTCCTTCCTCTGAAATAGAGCCTACGGCACGTGGTATTCCTTGGTCATCTCCCATTCAAATACTAACCAGGGCTAACCCCACTTAGCTTCCAAGATCAATGGGATCTGATGCCTTTAGGAGATTTAGGTCCCCTAACAGGGCATTAGTACCTTGGATAGTTCCTCTGAGGGCTCCTCCCAACTGCTTGTTAGGATCATGGTCCAGTGATTGTTCTGCCATGTTGGGTTGACCAGCTTGGGCATTCGTTGGTAATGAGTGATGATGGGGCATGGTATATAGCTGGGGGCAGGGGTTTTGGGAAGAAAAGAGACTGTGTACCTTTTGTGGCCTGCGATAATGAGCAGATGTGTAGAGAGGAAACAGTAGTTGCAAGTGGCCAAGGTTATTCTTGTAGGAAGCTTGATGTGAAGAAAGAAGGGAGGACAGCATGATGTGAATTGTTGACAAATGAGATGAAAGCTTTTTGTAAAGGTTAGACTGTTTGGGCTTTAAGTATATTGTGTAACTAGAAACTCCTTCAGTCCTGACAACAGGTATGTATTGCAATCAACTCTGCATGTTATGTTGGTCTGTGACTGTAATTAATAATATCTATCTATCTATCTATCTATCTATCTATCTATCTATCATCTATCTATCATCTATCTATCTATCTATCTATCTATCATCTATCTATCTCTGCTTGTTGAATAAAGATTTTCCTGAATTGGCTAAGAACTTGTGTTTACTGAAGTGGAGTTAGCCAGAAGGATATTGACAAGCTGGAATGTGTCCAGAGAAAGGCAACCAAAATGGTAAAAGGTCTTGGAAGCCATGCCCTATGAGGAGCAACTTAGGGAGCTTGACATGTTTAGCCCAGAGAAGAGAAGGTTAAGAGAGGGGACATGATAACTGTGTTTAAATATTTGAAGGGATGTCATACTGAGGATGGAGCAAGCTTGTTTTCTGCTTCTCCAGAGACTAGGAAACAAAGCAATGGATTCAAAATACAGGAAAAGAGATTCCACCTAAGCATTAGGAAGAACTTCCTAACAGTAAGAGCTGTTCAATAATGGAATGCCCTGCCTTGGAGTGTGGTGGAGTCTCCTCCTTTGGAGGTTTTTAAACAGAGGCTGGATGGACATCTGTCAGGAATGCTTTGATTGGGTGTTCCTGCATGGCAGGGGGTTGGACTAGATGGCCCTTGTGGTCTCTTCCAACTCTGTGATTCTATGATTACACTGCCCAGTAGTTCCAGTAGATGTTGGCATGTTCCTTTTGCTGTGGGGGGGGGTTGCACCTACTAATGTGATTAATAGGTGCAAAATCCCCAAACAGAATATGCCAGCATATACTGGAACTGCTGGGCAGTTGGGATGAAATATCGAAGGTGCTGAATCCTATCCCCCAAACAGGATTAGCATCTTGGGGTTTTTGTTTTGTTTTTTTTAAAGTAGAGGCAAGGAACTTGTGATTTTAGCCTGTGCTCTTCCAAAGAAGGGTGGGTTACAAAACAAGATATGGGCATGCTAATATGGTAACTTAGGTCTCAAACCATTGCCGTAAAGCAAATATTACCTTAAAGCGAATCACAGTCTTTTTTGTTTGTTTGTTTGTTTTAATTTGTTACTATATAAAAGCCTATATCATATTTACAGACTGAGCGTGGGTACCAAAATGGTACCGGTTGACTCACTCAATTCAGCTTGGATTAGCAAAGTGCTCTAAAGCAAAGTGCCTTAAAGCACAGTGCACCTGTATTAATCACTGGAAATTTTCTTTGCATGGAACTGCTACAGACAGGTTCACAACAGCACAATTAAAAAAGTGACACTCCATGCCACATTATCCAACAACGCCTCACTGAGACCTAGGCGATGTGGCGCCAGAATAATGACAATGGAACTCAAAAGGAACACCAATATCACACGATGTTGTCCTTTTGCATTCTGCTGTCGTTATTCTGGCATTTCTTTTTATTGACTGGCCAGAGCTCTCAATGGACTGCCCATACCGTTTTGATGCTGGCATTGCCGTTGTTTGAAACCTCGCACCATTTCTAACTTATGATTCCAGCATCAATGGGCGGTTCTGCCAGAACACTTCTGGGTGGGATTGCACAAACCAGGTAGGCTATCCTCTTTTTTGTACCCTCCCCAGATTACTTGTTTTTTTTTTTTTTAGTGTGTGTATGTGCTTTTCTGAACTTTTTTGTGTGTATTTTTGTTTTCATTTTTGAATATCCTGCTCTTGTGTCTTCTCGTGAGAACGGGTGGGGTTTCAGTCCAGGAAGTGAACAGAGCTTGGGCTGCCTTCGGATGGAAGATAAGGTAAGTTTGATGGGAAGGGTTATTGTGTTGGGACAGGGATGGGTCTGGAGATTGTGGGACATGAACACTTTCTTTGTTCCTGCCTGATAATCTCCCTAGATTCTTGGATAGAATCCAAATCATTGATGGTGCAAAACACTAATCAATAATATTTGCTGTATTGAGGCTGAGGACCTGTCTAAACGGTGAAAAAAATCCTCTTAGAATTCGCTTAGAATCCTACCTGTCCTAATGGGATACCACATAATTTACATGTTATTATATTTTTCACAAGAATATCATGGGGGACTTTGCCTTATTGAAATCAAGATACACTACATTCACAGCATTCCCTACATCTACCAAGCTTGTAACTCTATCAAGAAAAGAGAGAGAAGATTAGTCTGGTATGACTTGTTTTTGAGAAACCCATGTTGACTTTTAGTAATCACTGCATCCCTTTCTAAGTGCTTATAGACTGACTGTTTAATGATCTGCTCTAGAATCTTTCCTGGTATTGATGTCAGGCTGACCAGGCGGTAATTGTTTGGGTCATCTTTTTATTCTGTTTTTGAAGATGGGGACAACATTGTCCTTCCTCCAGTCTGTTGAGACTTCTGTTCTCTAGGAATTCTCAAATATTATTGACAGTAGTTCTGAGATTACTTCTGGCAATAATCTTTGATAATTAATTAATTAATTTGCTGGGATTGCATTTTAGGACAAAGATGTCCAATTTGCATCATTTCAAAAGTTCTTTATTAGCGACCAGGCCTCTGATGATCTGCCTAGTCTTCCCCCCAACCCAGGGCACCCCTGGCAGCCTCTCAGAAGGGTTGGAATGGAGTGGGGAGAGGGAAGAAGAAAAGAGCACTGTCAGAAAGAGAGAGAGAGAGAGAGAGAGAGAGAGAGATGGTAGTGGCTTTGCATGCATTTTACTCTAGCCTCGCTGACCATTGCCCAATTCATGCAGGTATACACCACACCTGCAGATTTAGCTCAAGACAATGCAGTCCTTCAATGAACAAGGTCCTCCCTCCAACCCCCACTTGAAAAATAGATGCTTTATTACGCCTATTTTAATGTGCTCTGGTGAACATAAAGGGATTGACTGGAGCACACGAACATTCCAAGATGGCGGCCTGTATCCTATTGATTAGCCAGAACTAGAGTGCAGAGGCCCAGTGAGTCAACTGTTGAATGATGAGTCATCATGCAGGAAATCCCATTGATTCAATAGGATCTACTCTAGTTGGGTCTAAACATAGGATTTAGGCCCGTGGCTTTGGGCTGAGAACTCTGTGGCAACATTTTGGAGGATGAAGTCCCGCACATTCAGAAGGCCAAAGGTTCTGCACCCTGGATCTACCTGGTAGAGCAGGGCAGTTTCATGAGGGCTGAGTTCCATCCTTCCAATTGTGCTGCATCCCCCTCACCAGATCTAGCAAGCCCCTCACCTTGCCTTCTGGGAGCTGAAATGATGGTTGCTATTGCTATTGATGTTGTGTACCTTCAAGTCATTTCTACAATAATTCTACAATGTGGATACACTGCAGGTTTGCTTCTGTGTGAGACTAGGGACTTTATCACATGAGCCTTTTAAAGCAGAATTAAAGCTGGATAATAATGCCTTTGGTGATACTATAATATGATGTTGCCTCCAAATCATTGCTGCTGTGCCTCCAAAGCAGGGTTTGGCCATTGCCATTGATGGGGAACACCTGTCCATAAGCTCCCAATCACACTGCTGTGCCATGAATCCTCTGGTGTGATAAATTTCTCCAGTTGCAGTCCCAAGATTGGGCAGCCACGTGGTCTTAGTCTCCTCTCTCCCACTCTCTCCTGCTATCTCCAAATAGGCTGGTTTTCTCCCATCCTTTCCTTTGTTTTTTGTTTCATTAAATTGCATTGCCATCGTTGCCAAATTGCATTACAACTAAAAATAAAGATAAAAATAAAAACAAAAAACATGAAAGGCATGCTGGGTAGGGCAATAGGGCAGGGAGGAGCGGTTAAGGGAGAGTCCGGAAGAGAGCTGAGGGACTGCCAGTGGCTGAAACAGCCCCAGACGTGCGATACTGAAGGGACATGTGACACTGAGGGCTGCCAAACTGGTTTCTATCCATTCACTTTTGCAAACGCGATTGCAGTGACAATGGGGTTTGTGTGATAATGTCCTAGGACATGTAAGGTGTGGAGTCAAGATGGGATTGCCTCAGGGCATGATCACAGGCTGTCATTGAACATGGCCCGGAAGCTACTTCAGCTAGTGCAAAATTGGATTGTAACTGGTACTTCCAATTGAAATCATCTTATGCAGATTCTTATGGTTGCCTGTTTGTTCCCAAACCCAGTTTAAGATGCTAATATCTGGAGCAATACTTCTTCCTCTGTGAACCTGGTTGTTGTTGTTGTGTGCCTTCAAGTCATTTTTTACTTATGGCAACCCTAAGGTGAACCAATCATGAGGGTTTCTTGGCAAGATTTGTTTAGAGGAGGTTTGCCCTTTCCTTCCTTTGAAGCTGAGAGAGTGTGACTTGCCCAAGGCCACCCAGTGGGTTTCCATCTCCGAGTGGGGATTTGAACCCTGGTTGCTAGAGCTGCAGTCCAACGCCCACACCACTGCACTGCATTGTGCTGGCTCTCCAACACTGAGACCACTACACCATGCTGAAATGATCAGGTCCACCTAAAAATAACACAAATGAAAATATGCCCCGATATTCCACTGCACCATGATTTTCTGAGACATAAATAATTTGTGAGACGTGGCTTCTCCCCTGTTCTTGGGAACTTCATTATGCAAAATTGAGCACAATGCATTTGAAAAGCTCCCGCATAAAAAGAAAACAGCCAAAATAGAAAATGAGAAAGGAAAGGTAAAGGTAGCCTGATATTGCTACCAAACTGCCGTCAGTGTGAAGCCAGAACCCCGTGGAGACAAAAATTAAAGACTTAGCTTAGCTGCGGTGAATTATCTTTCTGAGCCGGCATTCTTCTCCCTTCCGTTTCAGGAGGGAGAGAATAAATAATTATGAAGAAGAGGTCCTTTTGCCTGAATTTAAGAAATCATGGAGCAGATTTACATTTTGAACTGGCTTCCAGTTAAGACAAAGTGGAAGCAAGAACATTTAAGGAAGGAGATACCAGGAAAGTGGTTACTGTAAACCAGGGACTTTTAGGGGGAATGTGGGTTTAATTGAGGGCTAATTTGGGTCCAAAGTACCTCGTAGTATTGGCATCTTGCAGCAGCAGCAACATGTCTAAACGGTTTTTCTGGACTCGGGAGCCCCCATAAGCCTCGCATTCCTGATGGCAGCTGTGAGTGATTTACTCACATTAGTTCTTTGTTTGTTTGTTTTTGTAAAAAAAAAGTCATCCCAAGGTGTGCTGGTGCAATACAGTGATTCTCTAATTTTATAAGAAAGCAAAACAGAAAATATTGATACCTTTTATTGCGTTAGTGAGCAATCGCTAAGGCGAAAATCCAACATGGCAACAGTGGGCACTTGCCCTCCTAGCAAGCCCTGACCCTGCTCTCACCCAGCCAATCAGCTTTGTGCTTCCTGTTCAGTTTTTTATTGCTCAGTAGTCCAAATGAGCAAAAATGCGCATCCACCTCATGGTTTGTGAAAAGTACGGGGAAATCTGCGAAGGCTTTTACCCCATTGTTTTTGCTGTTTTACCCCCCTCCTTCTGAATAGTGTGGATTGGCGCTGGATCCTGTTTAGACAGGTAGGATTCCCAGCAAATTCCATGAGGGGTATTTTCACCCTTTAGACGGGCCCCTGGACTGTCAAAAAGCCTTAGGATTTGGGGGGGATTGTTCCTGTAGGGATTTCTTTTTTAAAAAAATATCTAAATGATGTACCTCCTCTCCCACTTTGTTTCTGGCAAAGTCCCAAGACCAGCTGTGACTTTTGGAATCCCAGGCAGGAGGTTTTTGGTTTTGTTTTAAATTCCAGGAAATCCCTATATAGGCAGGGATCAACTCTCATGAGGCTCCCTGCAGTTCCTGGAGTAACTCTGGGTGGTTCCTGATGATGTCTTGCATTGGGGAAGGATGGGGAAGGACCTTGTCCACACTGCAGATAATCACGTCTGTTGCAGAATAATCCAACCCAGTATGTTATCGAAAACCACAGCTCATGTACTTTTGTACTGTCATTTTTACAGGGATATCCATCACCAGCTGATGGCTCCTTTATAAATCCAGATTCCTGGGACACTCTGATGATTGTTATTTACATTATTGGTTGGATAATAAGGATAAAATATTTCTTTAAAAGCAGCAAATTTTGCTATATTATGTGTAAGCTTCACCCACATAGGGTTGTTAATAGTCACTGTTGTTAGAGATTGTTTAAGTTGTTTGTTTTTATTGATTGTATTTTTATTGGTCAAGACCAAAATCACAGAATCATAGACTCATAGAGTTGGAAGAGACCACAAGGGCAATCTAATCTAACCCCCTGCCCTGCAGGGATACACAGTCAAAGCATTCCTGATAGATGGATATGCAGCCTCTGTTTAAAAATCTCCAAAGAAGTTGTCTCCACCACACTCCAAGGCAGTACATTCCACTGCCAAACAGCTCTTACTGTCAGGAAGTTCTTCCTAATGTTTAGGTGGAATCTCTTTTCCTGTAGTTTGAACCCATTGCTCTGTGTCCTAGTCTCTGGACCAGCAGAAAACAAGCTTTCTCCGTCCTTATGACAACCCTTGAAATATGACAACCCTTCAAATATTTAAACATGGCTATTATGTCCCCTCCTAACCTTCTCTTCCCCAGGCTAAACATACCCAGCTCTCTAAACTGCTCCCCATAAGGTGTGGCTTCCAGACCTCCTACCATTTTGGTCACCCTCCTCTGGACTAAGGGTTGAGGTTTTAGTTGGAACCTGAAGGGAGCTATTGTTGTTCATAGAATCATAGAGTGGGAAGAGAACACAAGGGCCATCCAGTCCAGCATTCCCAAGAGATGGCCATCCAGCCTCTGTTTAAAAACCTCCAAAGAAGGAGACTCCACCACACTCCCAGGCAGTGCATTCCCAGGCAGCTCTTACTGTCAGAAAATTCTTCCTAATGTTTAGGTGGAATCTCTTTTCTTGTAGTTGAATCCATTGCTCTGTGTCCTAGGACTTTATCAGACAAGCCCCTTAAAGCATTCTTTTGCTAGAATAAAAAAAAATAATTAAATTCTTATGCCAGCAAAAGAATGCCCTCCACTGTACTTACCTTGCTTTCCTGGCAAAGGCTTCCCCAGCAATAAAATCTTGTGGATTATCGTGAGACTTCATTGCATGGGAAATTCCAAAAACAAACAAACAAAACAAAACAAAACAAAACAAAAAGAACACACAAAAAGTGACACAAAGAACAAAAAAAACACTTTAAAACTTACAAGTAACCCAGGGAGGATCATAAAAAGTGTGTCACTTACCTGGCTGTTACGATCTCACCCAGAAGTATTCGCACCAGACTGGCCATTCTTGATGCATTGACATGAGTATAATGGCTCAAGGTTTCACACACTGGCAACTCCAGCACAAAAGCACCACGGGGGATCAATTGACTGCTTCAGTTGTCAATTAAAAAGTGTGGGTTTTGGTGGGGACATAAACACGAAAGGGCGACATTGTGTGGTATGTGTGACCTTTTGCGTTTATGTGGCATCGTTATTACAGCGTATTTTATGTGTCTGATAAAGTCCCTAACCTCTGGAGCAGCAGAAAACAATCTTGCCCCATCCTCAGTATGGCATCCCTTCAAATATTCAAACATCGCTATCATGTCATCTCTCAACCTTCTCTTCTCCAGGCTAAACATACTCAGCTCCCTAAGCTGCTCCTCATACGGTGTGGCTTCCAGACCTTTTACCATTTTAGTCACCTTCCTCTGGACACATTCCAGCTTGTCCATATCCTTCTGGAATTGTGGTGCCCAGAACTGGACACAGTATTCCAGTTTTCAGTCAGAACTTTAAAGGAGATACAAAGAGGTGCTGAAACTTATTCCACAAATAGTTCACCACCTGGTGTAACTCAGGGAAGGTCAAAAGAGAGCATTGCCCCCTCCAATAAGAATTCTGAGCCCCCAAAATAAAATTTTCCTTCCTTCCCCAAATTTCTAGCACTGCAAGTAGTGAGACATTGAAAATCATTCACATCTAGAACTCCTATTTGCTGTGTTCACATTCCCTTTGTCACTTTGCCTGTCTCTTGTCCTTAGTATGCCTAAACTGCATTTATAAATGCTCAACTGAAGATTTAAGTTATGTGGATATGCTGGCATTATGCCCCTCGCCACACCTCCGCTGCACTGAGTGTGGAATTCTGGGAATTGTTGTCCCAAAATGGATTGTTTCTTGGGCAAAATAGTGTGCAGTACAACTCCTGTGTCCGTGGGACCTGTCACTGCAGATTTATTTACCTGTGTCCAAAAAAAAAAAAAAAAATGATCTCTCTAGGCATATTCTAGGTCCTCCAGTGCGACTCTTTGTATGCTTCTGTCAGAAGCTGGCCATAGAGTTGCTCTGGAAGATGTAGAAGATACCTGGAGAGGTGTTCTCTCTAGGCATCTTCTAGGTCCTCCAGTGCAACTCTATGGTATGATTGGGCTGGACATTGTTCATTTTAATAGGGTTTGCTATTGTCCATGGTTTCTGGTATCCATGGTAAACCGGCGATGTATCCCCTGGGGATATGGAGGTGGTCATGCTGTATTTCAAGGACTAGAATTGTATGGCCCTTGAAACACTGGACTGCAATGTCCAGCAGCCCTAGCCAGCCCAGCCAGGGGTTCAAGAATGGTGGGAGTTGTAGTTCGTCAAGATCTGGAGGGCCGCACATTTTCCAGCCCTGGTCTAGGCGCAAAGGCTTTCCTGACAGTAGGGTGTTTGAAATATCCGCATGTAACCCACTGCAGTCAAAACAGAAATGAAAACACATCCAAGGCAATTATCCATTCTGGAAATGAATCGTGGAAGTTATGTTACTGTGTTTGCAGGGCTGACCTGCTCTACGGAGGCAGAAGCAACCACAGGGAAGTGGGCAGTGTCGAGAATGGTTTCCGACAAATATTGTACATTTTAGATGACGCATAGAGGGCCTCCATTAAAAGCAGGAAGGTGAGAAGCATGGCAAAAAAGAAAAAGCCTACTGTGAAGAAATATATAGGAGCAGCATGAACGTCAGAAAAAGACACAGTTCCTTTCCAACTGATCTATGAGCAATTTTGAATTACTTTTTTTCAAACTCCAGAGAAGGCTGGAACAAATCACACAGTTAAAGCTGGTGTCTAACTGCTCTCTGTAGGACATTAGCAATTTTTACGGCCAGAATCAGACCTTTCTGTTCTGGATTTCATTCTCTTACCTCACTATGCCTTCCCAAATGGGGGGGGGGCAGTAATAATGGGTTCAGCATACAAGTGTACACCTCTCACCCTGGTAGAGTTGGCAGGTCAGCAGCACCCCATTCCCTGAGATTTTAGGGCTAAAATACTTGAATTATTTATTTATTGTTATACCAATTTATTTATCACTTTTCTCCCAAATGGCACCCAAAGCAGTTAATTATATCAACTTAAAACACAACATCTAAAACAATGTGGAGTACAAAAGTTAAAAGAACATTAAAGTCATGCATCCAATTAAAACACTCCTTTTAAGACATTAAGAATTAAAACAATTAAAACAAAAATACACACAACACACCAGGGAATGGCTTTTTATGACATCTCGGAGGTGGGCTCTTAGTAACATACCCCCCAACATTTCACAGACGAAAACCAGGAAATATGTGTCCAAGCAACATCAGAGTGTGGTCAAGAGAGCAAAAATAAGGAGAAACGTACAAGCTAAGGGAGGCTGCTGCAGTTTACTTTTGCCTGAGCCTACTAGGAAGGGTAAGACTGTACCACTTCCTTTCCCTTCCCTCCTGCTGAGTTAACGGAGTGCTAATGACTTGTGCTCTGTTTGCAGCCAGTGAAATAAGCTGAGGACAACGTGGGAGGAGGAGAGAGAAACTGGGACATTTTAAAAGCAGTTGGAAAAGTGGGATGATAGTAGACTAATCACAGAATAAGAAGAGACCAAAAGGGCCATCTAGTCCAACCCCCTGACATGCAGGAATAAACAATCAAAGCATTCCTGACAGATCCAGCCTTTGTTTAAAAATCTCCAAAGAGGGAGACTCCACCACACTAGGCAGCGCATTCCACTGCCGAACAGCTATTACTGTCAGGAAGTTATTCCTAATGTTTAGGTGTAATCTCTTTTCCTGTAGTTTGAATCCATTGCTCCATGTCCTTGTTTCTGGAGCAGCAGAAAACAAGCTTGCTCCATCCTTGGTATGACATTCCTTCAAATATTTAAGCATGGCTATCATGTCCCCTCTTAACCTTATCTTCTCCAGGCTAAACATGCCCAGCTTCCTAAACCGCTCCTCATAGGGCATGGGCAGGACCAGTTTAAGGAATTTTGGGGGCCCCTGCAATGCTTTATTTGGGGGGGGGCATATGTTTATCTCAGGTCAATGTATCCTAACTCAACCTAAGCTATTCATAGTACAGGATATTCAGATTATTACTAATAATGTTTTTGCAGGAGGAGGGTTACTACAGACCCTCCCACAATGATGGGCCCCCCTGCAGATGCTGGCGCCACTGGTGCCTTAAACTGACTCTGGTCATGGGGTTTGTGTGTGGTGTGTGTGTGTTTTACAATTTTACCATTTTGGTTGCATTCTTCTGGACATGCTCCAGCTTCTCAATATCCTTCCTGAATGGTGGTGCCCAGAACTGGACACAGTATTCCAGGTGAGGTCTGACCAAAGCAGAAGAGAGTGGCCCTATTACTTCCCTTGATCTAGATAGACACTACACTCCTAGACTCCTAATCTAGATTGTCCCTGCCAAATCATGCATGTATTTAGTATTAATGGATGATGATTGATGATGATGATGAAGATGATGATGCATTTATACCCTGCCTTTTCCCCATTCTGGGGCTCAAGGCGGCTTCCAAAAGTTAGAACAGGTAGATCTAAAATATTTTCATTTCATTTTAACAAAAGTTAAAAATGCTATTAATAAAATTAGAAGCAATTAAAACCATCCATTTACAAGACCAACAAATATAAACAACACAGAACACAAAAGGCTCTTTCTGCCTGAGCTGTCAGCCCTTAAAAAAACTGCTGGATCAAGAAGCTCTTCACCTACGTACAAAAGGAAAGGAAGAAGGGTGTCAATCTAATTTCTCCAGGGAGAGAGTTCCACAGCCTGGGAGCAGCCACCAAGAAGGCCTTCTCCGGTGTTCCCAGCAGATGTACCTATGAAGTTGCTGGGATGGAGAAAAAGGCCTCCCCAGAAGCTACCAAGACATGGGCAAGCTCATAGAGGGAGATACGGTCCTTCAGATAACATGGATCTTGGCTGCACATTTTATTTTATATTCAATTAAAATATTTGTACCAAGCCCATTATCACACCCTCCACATTATGGAACTTCAGGGTTGTATACTTTTGTCACTAGGGTTGTCTATATGGTGAAAATACTCCTCACAGAATGCGCTGGGAATACGAGCTGTCTTAATGGGATCCCACATTGTCTCACCATATTGTGAAGGAGGGGGACCAAAAAGACCAAAAACGACGTGAGAAAAGCATTCACGGCTTTTCCTGACTTTAAAAAAAAGCTCCATGTGGTATGTGTATTCTCACTCATTCGGACAAGCGATTTGACATGAATCAATTTCCCATACGAGAGGAAGTGCAAACCTGATTGGCCAGATGAGTGCAGCAGGTGGGGCTTGGTTATAGGACAGGCATCTGTTGTCGCCATGTTGGATTTTCACCTTTGCGAGTGATCGCTAAGATGATAAAATAGGGATTTGTGCTGTGTTTCTCTCTCTTTTTTTGGAAAGATAAAATATTGCTTGTGCACACCATAGAAATAGTTTTGTTTTTTTTTTTTAAGTTGGGCAGCAGCAGATTTTAAAATGTGAGTAATTCACTCACGGTTGCCATCTTGGTTACAGGCATGCAAAGTTTATGGGGGTGGTAAAACCAATAAGACAGGTCACAGATGCTATGACTTGCTATTACTGTGGAACAAACTGTTTTTTCCCTTCGTATAGACAGGCCTAATGTTTATGTGCTTTCAAGTTGACTCTGACTTACGCAAGCACTATTATAGAGTTTTCTCAACAAGATATCTTCAGAGAGGTTTTGCTTTTGCTTTCCTCCAAGGCTGAGAGAGTGTCACTTTCCCAAGGTCACTCAAAGGCTGAGCAGAGATTCAAACCCTGGTCTCCAGAGTCACAGGAGATTATCAGACAGGACCAAAAAAGTGTTCCTGTCCCACAATCTCCTCTCCTGCCCCGTCCCGTCCCTGACCTGCCACAATCACCCTCCCCAGCGCACTTACCTTCTATTGCATTCACAGGGCAGCCCAGGAGTGAATGGAGCTCTAACGGAGCTCCTGGATTGAAATCCCATGGATTCTTGTGAGAAGACGCAGGCGCAGGAAATTCAAAAGTAAAAACAAAAATACACAAGGAAAAGTGACACCAAGCACCTAAACACACTAAAAACATTACAAGTAACCCGGGGAGGGTACAAAAAAGAGGGTAGCTTGCCTGGATGTCCCGATCTCACCCGGAAGTGTTCTGGCAGGGACCTCCCATTGACGCTGGGACCTCGTCACCATAACGGGGCACCTTGTCGCACACAGGCAAATCCAGAACACAAACGGAACGGGGGATCTATTGACAGCTTCTTGTGTCAATAAAAAGCAATGCCGGCAGAATGTAGCAGAATGGGTGCATAACGAAGGGGGAGGGAGCGATGTTGTTTGATAAGGGAGCCCTTTTGCAATCTCCTGGCATTCGTGTAACACCATTTTTAATGCATCTGATAATCTCCATAGTCCAACACTCAAACCGCTACACCATGCATGTCAGTGTAAAACAAATCAGAATTTAAATACTGTAGTTTTAATTTTAAACAAACATTATTTAAACAGACTAAAAGTACATTAAGTACTCACAAAAGTCAAAGCACTTGAAAAGATCAATACAGTGTAATACTATGTACATGCACAAGCTATGAAGGAACCAGATAAGGTCCTCAAGTCTAAAGATAAATCATGAAATACTAAAGTCAGAATCCTTTGTGTCATCGTATTTCCAATTGATATTCTTTCTATAGCTGTGAAAGCTGGGCAATGAAGAAAGCTGACAGAAAGAAAATCAACTCATTTGAAATGTGGTGCTGGAGAAGAGTTCTGTGGGTACCATTGACTGCCAAAATGACAAATGTATGGGTCCAAAAGCAAATCCAGCCTGAACTGTTCCTAGAAGTCAAAATGACTAAGCCAAGGCTGTCATAATTTTGGACATATCATGAGATATGTTCATTGAGATATGTTCATCAGAAAAGAACAATAGTGGAAGGCAGGAGGAAAAGAGGGAGACCTCATTGCAGGTGAACAGATTCAATCAAGGCAGCCACAGGCGTGAGTCTGGAAGATCTGAGCAGGACAACTCGTATCTGAGGATCTTGGAAGTCTCTTATTCAAAGGGTTGTCATAAGCTGAAGTCAACTTGATGGCTGATAATAACAACAACAACAAATAATAGATCATATACATGTTGACCCCCAGTATTTGCAGGAGATATATTCCTGAAACTGTGGATAATATGGAACCCTATTATTTTCAATGAGATGAATGCCAGAAGTTGACCATAGAATCATATTGGAGGACCAAGAAATGCCTAGAGAGACCATATTTTTTCAGACTAAGGAGATTTTCACACTACACTATTATAGTGTTATTGTTCCACTTTAACTGCTCTGGCTTTCTCCTGTGGAACTCTGGGGTTTGTAGTTTAGTGAGGCCTAAGAGCTCCCTGGTTGAGAGTTGTAAATGCCCCTCCCTAAACTGCAAATCCCAGGATTCCACAGGAAGCAGCCATAGCAAATAAAGTGGAATAATAATACTTATTATTCCACTTTATTTGTGTGTGAAAATCTCCTAAGAATGCCTTATTCGCAACAGAATAACACGAGGAGAACGATGTCATGCAATAGGGGAGCACTTTTGCGTTACCCTGTCATCGCTATCACGGCATATTTGCGGCATCTGATAATCTCCATGGATAAGTGAAACTGTGGGTACGAAATCCGTGGATATTGCGGGTTGACCTCTACATGGTTTTTTTTTAAAGGAGCTTTATACAGATGGGTGAAGATTTAATTATGGCTTGCTTTACATAAGCATTTATAATAATCTACACATTTCTTCATATTTACAAAGGAAAGAATGAAATGGACTAAATTGAGGCTATGATACTTTGGACATATCCTGCAATGATACAACTCACTGGAAAAGATTATAACCGTCAGTAAGGTGGAAGGATGTTGGAAAAGAAGAAAGCTGCACTACAGGTGGATTGATTCAATCATGGAAAGCACAGCCCAGTGTTTGCAAGAGCTGAACAGGGATGTTCATTCTTGGGATCATGGTTCAGTCAAAGCTGCACTGACAGCAAATAATAAATCAATGATGTATAAGCCAGAACAAAATCACTCTAAGCGTACATTGAATAATGGTCTGTTGGTTAGTCTCAGCTGGAACAGATCTACTGAATAAAGTGGTGAATGTTGGATCAACACATGAGTAAATCCTATTAATTTAAATGGTTTACTCTAATTGAGAGTAACAACAGGAATCAGGCCAGAGTTTTCTTGTTACATGTCAGCTCCCAAATCCATGGGGATACATTCCAAGATTCCCTGTGGATATCTGAAGGTGTGGATAATAGGGAGCCCTGTTATTTTCACTGAGATGAATGCCAGAAACTAACTATAGAATTGCACTGGAGGACCTAGAAATGCCTAGAGAGAACATTTTTTTTGACATGGATCCGTGATACCATGGATATCGAATCTGTGGATACTGAGGTTGGCCTGTATTTTTACACATTGTTTTAAAAAGGACATCTCTAGAAGCGTTTTGACAGGAATTTATCCAAGTTATACCCTTCCCTAATCATTCTTAAGGTTTTCTTTTCAGTTATAAAAATCATTCTTAAGGTTTTCTTTTCAGTTATAAAAAAGGTCACCCACTGGGTTTCCACAGCTGAGTGGGGATTCGAACCTTGGTTTCCTAGAGTTCTAGCCCAATAGTCAAACCACTACACCATGCTGGCTCACTTAAACTACTACAGCGCCCTTTTAAAAGCCTGTCCTTTAAAACTCTTCTGTTCTAAAAGCCTGCCAGAATCATAAAGGTCTTTGCCTGCAGAAATGCAGAAATGCCCTGTTCTGGCCTCCCTGGGAAGGGTGTTCAAGAGTATGGTGCTTCTTTGAAGGCAGCAGCAGCCATAGGTTGCTGTGCATCAGTGTTGGGCAGCTGGGTGTGTGTGTGTATGTGTGTGTCTATTTACATTTCCCAGAATGCCTCAGAACAAGGCTACACTGGAGGCACTGCGGGAAATATAAATGACAGTTTTCAGATTTTAAAAGGCCCTGCCCAGCCACCTGCTTTGCTATGTTGATGCTATTCATGATGTCTCCTCTCCTTCTTCCCTCTTTCCCTCTCCTCCTCCTTCCCTCTTCCTCCTCCTTCCCCCTCTTCCTCCTCCTCCTCTTCTTCTTTTCTCTTCCTCCTTCCCTCTCTCTCCTTTTTCTCTTCATCTCCTCCTCTTCCTCCTTTTCTCTTTCCCTCCTCCTCCCTCCTCCACCTTCTTCTTTGCCACTCTTTCCCTCCTCCTCCTCTTCTGTTTCTTCCTCCTCCTTTTCTTATTCCTCCTCCACCTTCTTCTTCTCCTTTGCCACTCTTTCTCTCTTCTTCCCTCCTCCTCTTCTTCTTATTCTTCCTCCTCCCCCACCTTCTTCTTCGCCACTCTTTCCCTCCTCCTCCTCCTCCTTCCCTCTCCTCCTCCTTCTTTCCGCTTTCCCTCTTCCTCCATCCTCCACCTTCTTCTCCTTCTTCTTTGCCATTCTTTCCCTCCTCCTCTTCCTCATCTTCTTTTTCTTTCTCCTCCTCTTCTTACTCCTCCTCCTCTACCACCTTCTTCTTCTCCTTCGCCACTCTTTCCCTCTTCCTCCCACCTCCTCCTCTTCTTCTTTTTCTTCCTCTTCTTCTTATTCTTCCTCCTCCTCCACCTTCTTCATCTTCTTCTCATCACTCTTTCCCTCCTCCTCCTCTTCTTCTTTCCCCCCTACTCCTTTTTTCTTTCCTCCTTCTCCCCCTCCTTCTTGTTTCTTTCCCTCTTCATCCCTCCTCCACCGTCTTCTCCTTCTTCTTTGCCATCCTCCCCCTCCCCCTCTTCTTCTTCTTCCTCCTCCTCCTCTTCCTCCACCACCACCTTCTTCATCACTCTTTCCCTCTTCTTCTTCCTCTTCTTCCTGCTCCTCCTCCTTTTCTCTTTCCCTCTTCTCCCCTCCTCCTCCTCCTCCTTTTTCATGAAGTCAACTGAGCGCAACCAAAGAGGGGAGCACCTTTTGGCATGCATCTGCAGAACACAAATCAAGAGAGAGTTAAGTCTGTTCAGCTGAGTAAAGCAAAAAAATATGCCCATATTAATTAAAGATTCATTTAAAAATAATAATATTAATGGAACAGAAAAAAATGATTGCTGACATTTTTGAAAAGGGTGGACAAAAGACCGAGCAAAGACTGGCTGTTTGAGGTATGCAAAAAATGTTTTCTCTTTTCATACATATTGACAGCTAGAGGGGGGTTATTATTGAGAATATGGGTGAAGTTGCTGCCAAGGTTCTGCTGGTACTCGTGTTTAAAAAGAAACTATGGAAACCAGGACTAGGAATATTAATTAACTCCAAATTTGGAAATTCTTTGCCAGGAGTGGCTGCCTGAATTCAATGAAGCGACCTGTTGAGCTTGCCATTCACAATAGCGTTAGCAATTTAACAAAGTGCCAAACTCCCCCCCCCAACTCACTAAATTAACATGTTGTTGAAATAATCAGATTAAAAGGAGAGGTGTTGATAAGATTAGAATTTTTTTCAAACCCCCACCCCACCCTTTTATCCCCTTTCTTTAAACAACCAGAGTGGATTTACTTTCCTGTTATCTTTATTCCATGCCATCTATATATGTTACCATACTGGTGGTAGCTTGTTTAACTTAAGCCGTCTGAGGGCTCACACTAAGACTCTAAACTATCTAGTCTGTGAGCTGCTCTTCACTGATGATGCTGCCCTTGTTGCCCACACAGAAGCAGCTCTGCAGCGCCTAACATCCTGCTTTGCAACAGCTGCAGAGCTGTTTGGGCTGGAAGTCAACCTGAAGAAAACAGAAGTTCTTTACCAGCCTGCACCACAGGACGAACACCATCATCCCCACATTGCCATTGGCCAATCTGTGCTTAAGTCTGTTCAGCAGTTCACCTACCTGGGAAGCATCATCTCCTCAGATGCCAAGATTGACAAAGAGATCGATCACAGATCAACAAAGGCATATAGCGCATTTGGAAGACTTTACAAAAGAGTCTGGAGTAACAAACACCTAAGGCAAAGCACAAAAATCAGTGTGTATAGAGCCATTGTACTGTCTATTCTCCTTTATGGGTCTGAAACATGGGTCACCTATCACCATCACTTATGACTCCTCGAACGCTTTCATCAGCGCTGTATACACACAATCCTAAATATACACTGGACTGACTATGTGACGAATGTTGCTGTCCTTGAGCAAGCAGGGATCACCAGCATTGAGGCCATGATATTGAGAACACAGCTGCGCTGGGCAGGGCATGTTTCTAGGATGGTGGACCATCGCCTCCCAAAAATAGTACTCTATGTTGAACTCACCACAGGTCAGCGTAAGAGGGTCGCTCCAAAAAAGCGATACAAGGACTCCCTGAAACAACATCTCAGGCTTGGCCAAATTGATCACCAACAATGGTCCGGCCTGGCCTCACATCAGGAGGCATGGAGACGCACTATCCACAATGCTGCAGCCTTATTTGAGAACTCATGCCGAACAAGTCTTCAGTCTTCATAACCCGGAAACATCACCCAAGGAGACCTTCTGCTGTCCTTTCTGCAACCGGACTTGTCTATCTCAGATTGGCATTTTTAGTCATCAGCGCGCTTGCAGTAAGCGCGGGATGAGTCCTTCCTGAATCTTTGTTTGTGAAGAAAAGCCAGAGAGATCTTTATTCCACTCCCTTGCACAGGTTGACCTTTATGGTCTAACATTGTGTGAAACCAGAAATGGGATAGGTTCCATTTGAAAGCTTTTGTACCATTGAGATGTCAGAACTCATGGTCTGGAATCCTGGTGGTGTTGGACATTTGTGGGAGATGTCTTACTCACGCACTTGCACTTTTTAGGTCATTGTGCAATGGATGTATTCAGGATTGCATAAGCGAAGGTTCAGAAGTCTAAGCATTTGTTTGTTGTTGTTACAACTCTCCCGTTGTATCCATGGAACCAATATCCACGGTTTCAGTTATCCATGGCTAAAAAAAAAAAAAATAGGGGCACATACCATAGAGTTACACTGGAAAATTCCTAGGGGTGTCCTCTCTAGGAATTGCTAGGTCCTCCAACACAACTCTATGGTATGCTTATACAGGAAGTCCTTTGGTTTAATAAGGTTCACTGTTATCCATGGTTTCATTTACAAAAGGTAAGTGACTGACAGATCTTCAAGATTCCTGGTCATCCATAGTTATGCTCTGGTCTTGCAAACTCAAGGCAGCCATGGCTTCCTTGATTGACTCAGTCCACCTATAATGCAGCCGTCCTCTTTTCCTACTGCCAAGCATTATCACCCCCCCCCCCCCAATGAATCATGTTCTCTTGTGACATGGCCAAAGTACAGAGGTTCTGCTTTGTTTATATATATGTACATGACAATGCTTGACATATTATTATAATTATATTTTTAATTTTGGGGGATTGGGTAGTAGGGATAATGTTTTAAAAGTATGTAAAAGAGACTTGCCATTCAAAAATGGATTTAATGGGTGTACTCTAACTGGGGCTAACCAACAAGATTTCAGCCATCCAGATTAGATCTCATAACTGCTGGCGAGTCACATTTATGGTTGTGAACAATCAACTGTGACCCCTAAAAGTTACCTTTGAAGCTTGGTAATTCTTTTGAAACTTGGAACAAGCAGTTGTGGTAGGACCCTGACGGGGTCCCTCCAGCTGTCTGATTACCACTCCCTCAAGCAGAAGTGGGGGAGATGCCAATAGCAAATAGGTCTCCCCCACTGGTTTATGTGGGATCAGAACTTGTGGTTTCACTTAGCAGCAATTGGAGGGAGGAAAGGTCTCTCTAGGCATCTGGAGGACCATAGACTTGCACTGGAGGTGTTCTCTCTAGGCATCGGGAGATCCTCCAGCATGACTCTATGGTCAACTTCTGTTGGAAGTTAAGCATAGAGTTGCACCAGATGCCTAGAGAGGCATCCTCTCTAGGAATTTTCTAGGTCCTCCATCATGATTCTATGGTAATCTGGCAGTTCGCTATTATATGCGGTTTTTCATATCTGTGGTAAGTCCGGGAATGTGTCCCCACAGATATGGGGAGTGACCTGTACTCTTAAACTAAAGAGGAAATATTCTTGCCTGGCAGCAGATGATGTGTGGAGGTCTCATGGGATACAGGGATACTGATAGCTCACACAAACAAAGAAGCAGGGCTTTCATAGAAGGCAATAGATGACATCAGTTTGTGTAAGTTTTCACCTACTAATCTATAGGTACAGAGGCAAATGTATACATTCTTACAACATAAAGACAAATGCAGTGGGGAATCCTGTGACTAGTAGTGGGTCCACACTATATAACTGCAGCACTTCAAAAGCTCTTTAGCTGCTGTGGGTCTGTCCTGTGGGATCTGTAGATATCTCTGCTACTGCTGAAGTTCAGGGAAGTGGACTAGATTGCTCTTTAGCCGAGAGAATTCGAAGTAACTCTGACCAAACTACAGTTCCCAGGATTCTGTAGGCTGAGGCCATGGCAGTAACAGAGCAATGAAATGGCTATAGTTGTGCGATGTTGGCTATGCTCCCAGAGACTGGTGTGCCTGGAACATGACCTACTATGCAGGAGTGTATCCACTGTGTGATACCAGGCCCTTTCCTGCTTTGTTTCCACAATCAGGTAAGACTGGCCATGTTCAAGGTGATGTGTTGTCACTTGACAGACACAACAGTGGCAAACAGCTCCAATCCTGGTGGGGCAGTGAATCCAGTCTGGGTTCTGGTCTGAACTTCAAAGAAGCTATCTGAGAAGCTGAACCCTACTTCCCCAAAAGAGCTTCAACATCTTGGTTGGCTCCTTTAAAGTTCAGACTGAAACCTGGAGCGGATTGACCTGACATTGAAGCCACCAGCTTCCACACACTGGCCATGTCCTCTTGCTTTCTCTTGTGATGACAGCTGTATTAGTAAGAAAACCCAATAAATGTTATTCCATTTATTTGCTTAATGTATATCCTGCCTTTCTTATGACATGGGACCCAAGGCAGCTTACCACCAATTAAAACCATGTACAGCTGAAACCAATTTGATACAAAAAGGTGTTTTTGTTAAAGAAAAAAAAATTAAATAACACAATTTTGTTAAAAACACTAAACCAATTGTTCCCAAACATTGGTCCTCCAGCTCCCAGAATTCCTGACCATTGGCCATGTTGGTTGGGAATTCTGGGAGTTCAAGTCCAAAAAACATTGCTGTCATGCACTTGCATTCCCAAATGCAGTGACTAGCAGTTTCAGAACAGAAACCTTTTTGTCACAGTAATCCAGAAAGCATATAATACAAGGTTGTTGCTCAGAATTAAAACTTAGAAGACAGAAAGTGTAATAAAGGCACATTGCAGACTTTGAAATCTGGCAGGCTTCAATACTATTGGTTACCGATCATCCCCTGACCTCCTCCTCCTGGACAAGCATCCAACCCATTTTTCTCAAGCCCATTATACATCTGCAAGCTTATCTCTCCATTTCCATTGCCACCTTTATTACTCCCCTCCACCATTGGCAACGGACACTTGTTAACAAGCACAGAAAAATGAAAACACATTTAAAAGCAAGGTTACATGGAAACACTGAAATTGGCAGGAACAGGTCACATCTGTGACCGATCCTGAGAGTGGCAGACCAATGTTTGAGGGCCACTGCACTAAACTAAAACAGTTTCAAAGATCTGTATATATAATTCTCTTGGGTATGTTGCCTTTCCCAGTGTGCTGATTGGCTGCTCAGGAAACACACCTAACCAATCACCACCACATATAAAAACCCCTCTCCACCTCACAATCCATTCCTGCCATTCAGTCTGTGGCCCAGATTGGGACCCAGGCAGTCATCTGGCAGCAGCAAGTCACCCTCAGCAATTCCAGGAAAAGTGTGGAATGCTGAGAAGGGGGAGGAGGAATTTAAAAATCGGCCTACCTTACAGGGTTATCATGAGGTCTACCAGGCATTTTTGTGGGGAGTTTTAAAAATGGTGAATGTTACGCCAGGTACAGCTAATATAGCCTCTCTCTCTGGCTTTTCTTCGCAAATGAAGATTCAGGAAAGACTTATCCCACGCTTTCTGCAAACACACTGATGACTGCAAAGGCCAATCCAAGATAAACAAGTCAGCTTGCAGAAAGCACAGCAGAGGGTCTCCTTGGGTGATGTTTCTGGATTGTGATTCTTTCTGCGTTGTCGTTTATTTTCAAGACTTGTTTGGTGTGAGTTCTCAAATAAGGCTGCAGAATTGTGGATAGTGCATCTCCATGCTTCCTGATGTGAGGCCAGGGCAGACCATTGCTGGTGATCAATTTGGCTGAGTCTAAAATGTTGTTTCAGGGAGTCCTTGTATCGCTTTTTTGGAGCGCCCGTCTTACTATGACCCGTGCCGACTTCACTGTAGAGTACTATTTTTGGGAGGCGATGGTCCACCATCCTAGAAACATGCCCTGCCCAGCGCAGCTGTGTTCTCAATATCATGGCCTCAATGCTGGTGATCCCTGCTTGCTCAAGGACAGCAACATTTGTCACATAGTCAGTCCAGTGTATATTTAGGATTGTGCGTATACAGCGCTGATGAAAGTGTTCGAGGAGTCGTAAGTGTTGGCAATAGTTGACCCATGCTTCAGACCCATAAAGGAGACAGTACAATGGCTCTATACACACTGATTTTTGTGCTTCGCCTCAGGTGTTTGTTACTCCAGACTCTTTGTAAAGTCTTCCAAATGTGCTATGTGCCTTTGCTAATCTGTGATCGATCTCTTTGTCAATCTTGGCATCTGAGGAGATGATACTTCCCAAGTAGGTGAACTGCTGAACGGACTTAAGCACAGAAGGATAAAAAGCATAACACACTTCATCCATGTTCTCCCAAAATCGTTATATGAGAGAGCAGCACACCTCTGAGGGATGACCACACCACAGATGAACATGGAGAGCAGGATTCAGAAACCAGCTGAGACCTGTGGTGGGGAAGAAGAAGGAAACTATGCCATTAAGCAGCCAGCCACACTTTCAGGGCTGAGAATATAGAGACAACCACCCTTCCATCCCTTCTGAGCTTCAATTCCAGCTGAAAACCTGGAAGGTAGATGGAGAAAATGTCTGCACTTCCTTCTTGTGGTAGAAAGGAGGCAGCCTTGACTCAAGTAAGAGAATTTCAGGGCCGTTGATGTACATAATCCAAAATGCACAGTAGGCAGAAGTTAAAAGGAAGTGCTCTTGGTCTCTCCCTCTCTCTCCCTCTCTTTCAGGTTTTTAAAAACTATATCCCTTAATCCTGGGCAATGATTGACAATCATGATTTAGAGAGCACAAGGTTTCCCCTTCTCTAATCCAGCAAGTTTGATGTTTTTCATATATATATATATATATATATATATATATATGCATGCCTCCTTCTTGTGTGGTTTTATTCAACTCCCAGCTAAATGCAGGGCTGGTGCAATTGATGCTATGTCGCCAAGCTACTTTCTGGGCTGGGATTCTATTTACAGATTAGTCCACCAACAACAGTATCCATCAGGCAGTGCTGTTGAGGGAAAACAAAAACCAAACCAAACAGGCGGCGGGAGGGAGGGGATTATTTAAAGATTCCCCCACCCTGTAGACAACTCCCCCTCCGCTTACAGTTAAAAGGTTCTAAGCAGGATAGAAAGAATGTTAGTCAGGGAATGGGAAAGGAAGGGAGACATTTTGACAATTTTGCATCATTGAGGAGACAGGCAATATCTTAATCCTGATTATATAACTATAATTTTATACACAGAAACACACATATGTACACACACCCTCCACAGGCCTTTGCATCTGCTGGCAATTAAACCAATGATTGTTTATTGAATTTGTGATACTTCTATAATGGGAACGGGCTTGATCTAGCCTCCCACAAAAGAAGAAAAAGTGTTGTTTTCTGTTGTTGCTGTTGTTAGTACTACTAGATACCCTCCAATTGTCCCAATTTGGCAGGGACAGTCTCATTTAACCTTCTGTTATCCCGCTTTTTCAGTGGCTTTTCAAATGTCCCAGCAATCTCTTTGCCCCCTTTTTTCAATTAACTCAGCAGGGAGATGAGGCGAAGCGGTGAGGGTACAGAATCTTCATCTTCCCAGTAGGTTTAGGCAAAAATAAATTGCTGAAGGGGAAAAAAATAAATTTATTGGAAATGTGGTGCTGGAGGATTTTTCTGTCTCAGATATCACGGACTACCAGAAAGACAAACAAATGTGTCAAGAGTAAATCAGGCCCAAACTCTTAGGACTTTATCAGACTACCCCCTTGCTGGCATAATTTTTCTGTTTTATGCTGGCAAAAGAACTGCCCATGCTGCGTTTACCTTTCCTCCCATCCAAAGTCTTCCCACAATGAACGAGGAAGTGATTAGAGCTCTGTTCACTTCCTTGTTCAAAATCCTGTGGGATTCTCGTGCAAAGGCGCTTGCACGGGAAATTAAAAAACACCCACAAAGTAAACACAGGAAAAGATTTAAAAAGCATATACACATGCTTTAAAACTTATAAGTAAAGTGGGGAGGGTGATAAAAAGTGTGTCACCTACCTGGATGTTGCAATGTCACCTGGAAGTGTTCTGGCTGTACTGGCCATTGAAGCTGCATTCACATGAGTTAAATGGCGTGAGGTTTCAAATGCCGGCGATGCCGACACTAAAGTGCCACAACCAATCTATTGACGACTTAAGCCGTCAGTAAAAAAGTATGATTTTTTGGTCTAATAAAGTCCATAGTCCCCCAGAGCCCATGTGGTGTATCTATATAGATAGATAGCCCTCCACAGCATCTTAACTGACAACAAGAAAAACAACGCCTTGACAAAACATAGGCCACTGATGCTAACATCATCACCTTCCCCACCCTTCTCTTGTATGATTTTAAACACCTTTGCCTGATGAAGAAGCCAATAGAGCTGTGAAAGCTTGCATCATGTATGTTGCACAGTTTTGGTTGGCCAATAAAGGTATTACTGTTTTGTGGATTTTGAATGTTATTGTATTTTCCAACCACCAGTAAGAGTGGGAACACCCATCAAGATAAGTAAAACAAAGAAAATTATTTTGTTTCCCCAGTCTTCCACTGGGCAGGCGGAAATAAAACACTCACTCCTCTCAAAAGAAATGAGAAAAGGAAACCAAGATCAGGAATTCCAATGATGTAATACTGTGCACATAGCCGTAACTAAAGGTCTAATTGCTACACATTTTTTAAAATAATGTGGAGGAGGGGAGTTAAATATATGAACAAGCTGTTTTGAAGAGGAAATATCTCATAGCCCCTTTAGTCCCAATTTTTCTGGGGGAAAAAAGAAATAGAGGAAAAAATGTGGGGGGGGGACATTTTTTTCTGTTTTTTGTGTATTCCCTCCAAGCCTTCACATCTGTATGCTGACTCCACTTCTGTACCCCTGAACTGAATGTGGACATTCCACAGAGAAAATTGTCCTACCACTTCCAAAGGGGAACTTGTGTTTTGCTCAAGGCACCCACAGAATTCTGGTCAACATAGGGCTTGTCTATACGAGGTAATAAAATGTGGATTGATGCACACTAATGCCAATTCACAGCAGCTTTCATTTTTTGCAACATTTTTTTTTTGCAAGATGGCAGGCATGCGGAGCCATGCACGCTTGTTGTTCAAACAGGCATACCTGTGAATCAAGATGATGGGCGCAAGTGAATTACTTGCATTTTTATTGTCAGTAGTTGCTTCCATGGAACAGTATTTATTTTTTTTTAAAAAAGCATATCCAGAAGTGTGATATTCCAGTTTTTAAAAAGGAAAAAAAGATGAAAGGCTATTTCATTGCCTCAGCACATGATCGCTCCACAGAGAATCCAAGATGGTACTTGCCTTTAATAAGCTCTGCCCCCTGCACACATCTGACCAATCAGCTTTCCATTTCTGCTCTTATCAGGAATGCACAGCAAAGCAAATACGTTGTCCCAACTTAATGGGAATACGCACTCCCTGCAGAGCTTTTTTAAAAAATACAGGAAAAGCTGAGAAGGCTTTTCCTGCACAATTTTCGGTCCCCCCCCCCCGCCGATCTTTCTGAATATGGCATATTGATGCAGGATCTCATTAAGACAAATCGTGTTCTCCTTGAATTCTATGAGGAGTATTTTTGCCATGTGATCTCTCTCTCTCTCTTTGCTTTTGCTAAAGAGATGGATCACAGATTAGCAAAGGCACATAGCGCATTTGGAAGACTTTACAAAGAGTCTGGAGTAACAAACACCTGAGGCGAAGCACAAAAATCAGTGTGTATAGAGCCATTGTACTGTCTATTCTCCTTTATGGGTCTGAAGCATGGGTCAACTATTGCCAACACTTACAACTCCTCGAATGCTTTCATCAGCACTGTATACGCACAATCCTAAATATACACTGGACTGACTATGTGACGAATGTTGCTGTCCTTGAGCAAGCAGGGATCACCAGCATTGCAGCCATGATATTGAGAACACAGCTGCGCTGGGCAGGGCATATTTCTAGGATGGAGGACCATCGCCTCCCCAAAATAGTACTCTATGGTGAACGTGCTAAGGGTCAGCGTAAGAGGGGTGCTCCAAAAAAGCGATACAAAGATTCCCTGAAGCAACATCTCAGGCTCGGCCAAATTGATCACCAACAATGGTCCGCCCTGGCCTCACATCGGGAGGCATGGAGACGCAATATCCACAATGCTGCAGCCTTATTTGAGAACTCACGCCGAACAAGTCTTGAAGAGAAATGACAACGCAGAAAGAATCACAATCCAGAAACATCACCTAAGGAGACCTTCTGCTGTGCTTTCTCCAACCGGACATGTTTATTTCGGATTGGCCTTTTTAGTCATCAGTGCACTTGTAGAAAGCGTGGGATGAGCCCTTCCTGAATCTTCGTTTGCGAAGAAAAGCCAGAGAGAGAGATTTTTGCCATATAGACAACCCCATAGCCCCTTGTTGCCCTACTGCATGTAATTCAATACAGATAACAGTTGATGCAAGTTACTTCCAAGTCCTGTGTCTGAGTTCCTTCTATCTGCAGCCCTTTCAAGAACTCCAGTCACACCTCAGTATGTTGGAACTACTTATGGCAGGAAACGTGATGCACTTAGAATACAATGTTCCACAACTTGCTGTCCGCAATGTGCTGGCATTGATCTGCTGGTCCCTTTGTACACCTTCAGGCAATATGTGTGAGCGGCATTGTTTGAAAACAAAGCACAGTAAAAGCCTTCTTTGGGTAATTAAATGTCACCAGGAGCTGAAGCAGTTTAAACAACAACACCACATTGCCTCTGAAAGAAATTTGGTATTTGGAAAGCATCCCATATATCTAGCATCACAATCTGTAGCAGGGCAGGAATCCTGTTGCAACTTTAAAGTGGTGTGCCATTAGCCAAATGGTTGTATTTGGAGAAGGGTGATCCCTGTTTAGGGTTGTGCAAGTCCTGTTACACTGATGGAAATCCTTGTGCAACCCATTGCATGGTCTAGAATGTTCTGTAATTGTGATCCTTAGCAGTTGGTGGGGAGCTGGATTGGTTTCTGTTCAGCAGGAGACTATGTGGCTGTATCACCTGTTGTTTATTGCTGTGAACAAGTAACTTTAGGCAGAAAAAATTGAAATGCTCAAATACAGTCAGAGCCCCTTATCCACAAAACCAAAATCCATAGTTTCAGTTATCCGTGGGGCACAAAATAGGGACACATGCCATAGAGTCACACTGGAAAATGCCTAGAGAGGTGTCCTCTCTAGGCATCTTCTAGGTCCTCCAACACAACTCTATGGTATGATTTTTTTTTTACCAGAAGTCCTTAATTTTAATAGGTTTTGCTGTTATTCATGGTTTCCAGTATCCGTGGTATGTCCAGGAACCAAACCTCCATGGATACGCAGATCTGACTATATATGATTGGTGACAACTTGTTTGAAATCAGTACTTGTAAAAGCAAGATGTAGGGGTCCAAGTAGACCACAAGCTAAATGTGAGTCAACAGTGTGATGCAGCAGTCCAAAAAGCCAAGGCAAATCTACAGAAGCATAGGGAAGTAGCAGTGGTCCTCTATTCTGCTTTGGCCAGACTTCGCCTGGAATACTGCGTCCCAGTTCTGGATACCACAGTTCAAGAAGGATATGGACAAGCTGGAATGTGTTCAGAGGAGGGTGACCGGGATGGTAAAAGTTTTGGAAACCAAGCCCTAGGAGAAATGGCTTAAGGAGCTGGGTATGTTTAGCTTGTAGAAGGGAAATTTTAGGGGTGACATGATATATAATAACCACCTTTAACAATCTGATATAATGTCATGTGGAAGACAGAGTGAGCTTGTTTTTTGCTGGTCCAGACAAACCAATGGATTCAAATTACATGAAAAACAATTCCACCTAAGCAGTTGGGAAGAATTTCTTGTTTGACAGCAGAATAGGCTACCTTGGAGAGTGGTGGAGTTTCCTTCTTTAGAGGTCTTCAAACAGGTTGGGTGGTCACCTCTCAGGAATGCTTTACTGTGTATTCCTGCATGGCAGGGGGCTGGACTAGATGGCCATTGTGGTCCCTTCTAGCTCTATAATTCTATGGTCTCATCTTATGCTATGTAGGCAATGAATGGGACCTCAGCCCTTAACTGCAATATATATATATATTAAACAGCCTTTTGCCCACGGGGTTGTCTATACAGCAAAGATACTCCTCACAGCATTTGCCTGGAATATGAATTGTCTTAATGGGATCCCATATTGTCTCGTTGTATTGTGAAGGAGAGGGGTCAAAAAGAGGAAAAACTACACAAGAAAAGTATTTGTGGCTTTCCTCAACTTTAAAAAAAGCTCCTGTGATATGTACATTTTCACTTGTTAAGACAAGTGATACGACATGAATCGCTTCTCTATACAAGACAAAGCGCAAACCTGATTGGCTGGATGAGCACAGGGGGTGGTGCTTGGTTACAGGGCAAGTGCCCATTGCTGCCATGTTGGATTTTCACCTTAGTGAGTGATCACTAAGGCAATAAAATGGGTATTTGTGCTATATTTCCCCCCCTCTTTTTGTGTGAAAGGTGCAATATTGCTTGTGCGCACCATAGAAATACGTTTTTAAAAAAAGTTTGGCGGCAGCAGATTTAAAAACATGAGTACAGTTGTCCCTTCATATTCGCTGGGGTTTGGTTCCAGGAAACCCCCCCCCCCCAATGGATACCAAAATCCGTGAATACTCAAGTCCCATTGTATGCAATGGCATAACAAAATGGTGTCCCTTATATAAGATGGCAAAATCAAGGTTTGCGTTTTGGATTATTATTTTTTAAAGAATATTTTCAAGCTGTGGATACCAAATCTGTGGATACAGAGGGACAACTGTAATTCACTTGTGGCCGCCATCTAGGCTACAGGCATGCAAAGTTAATGGGGGCTGTAAAACCATTAAGACAGATTGTAGCTGCTGTGACTTGCTATTACTGTGGAGCAATCCGTTTTCCCCCCCTTTGTATAGACAAGCCCCCGTTCACTGCCATATTTCTCCTGGGTTCCGCGCTTCTACCAGGATCAATCCTCTTCTGTCTGGTTGTGCTCCCCAAACAACCTAAAAAACCACTCCACAATGCTGAGAAATCCCCCGGAAAAGGTTTTTGGCACCTGGAGGGTCATATTGAGATGGGTGTGTGTGTGAAGGGGTGAAGAAAGTCCCAGTTCCATTGCCCCTGGATACAAAATGGCTTTGCTTTATCCCTTACTGTTCCAGGCTCTGATTACACTCTTCCTTTTGACTCTTCCTTTAGTCTGGAACAGCGTAAGCAAAGTGTGGCCTGTGGCACACATGTGGCTCTTGGGACTCCCAGTTGTGGTCCCTGAAGCTCCCTAGAATTCCCTCACATCCCCAACTCTTCTGCCTTGGACCCATTTTCATGTGATGTTCCACCAGAAAACCACCCTAGAGCCTCCCCACCAATTGTTGGCAACTGTGACACCAACCCCTAAACATTTTTTAAAAAATAATGCCCCCATTCTGCTTTGGTCAGACCTCACTTAGAATACTGTGTCCAGTTCTGGGCACCACAATTCAAAAAGGATATTGACAAATTGGAGCGTGTCCAGAGAAGGGCAACTAAAATGGTGAAAGGTCTGGAAATGATGCCTTATGAGGAGAGACTTAGGCAGCTGGGTATGTTTAGCCTGGAAAAAAGACGGTTAAGAGGCGATATGATAGCCCTGTTTAAGTATTTGAAGGGATGTCACACTGAGGATGGAGCAGGCTTGTTTTCTGCTGCTCCAGAGACTGGAACACGGAGCAATGGATGCAAGTTCCAGGAACAGAGATTCCACCTCAACATTAGGAGGAACTTTTTGACAGTACGAGCTGTTCGGCAGTGGAACAGACTCCCTTGGAGCGTGGTGGGGTCTCCTTCCTTGGAGGTCTTTAAACAGAGGCTGGATTGCCATCTGTCGGGGATGCTTTGATCAAGATTTCCTGCGTGGCAGGGGGGTTGGACTGGATGGCCCTCATGGTCTCTTCCAACTCTACAATTCTATGATTCTATGATTCAAATTGGCCAAAATGGTGGTCAGAAAAGACATTGCATCACTTCTGTTGTGTTGAACTCTGCTAATGTGTCCCACCAGGTAGATGTAGGGAGGAGATGCCCCCTACCTCTTCTGCAGTTGCTCATCCCTGCTCTAGAATGTTGTTTGAAGTGTTTGCCTGTTTGCTAACTGGAAAAAATCCGTTAGCAAAAAGACTTACCTTTACCATGGGACCAGAACGGGAGAACAGCCGAAGAACACTGATGTCATGTGCTAATCTCAGACTTCACTTTCACTTCCCTTCCCTCATGTGATAAGCCTCTATGATTCTATGGGCTTTATCAGATGTGGCAAATAGGGTGTCATAATGACGCCTAATGAACACGAAAGGGTTCTAATTTCTCATGATGTCATGCTTTCATGATTTTGTGTGGTGAATAGGGTGTTCTTTTTTATTGACAGGCCAAGCCACCAATTGATTGGCCGTGGCAATTTGTTCATGTAATTGCAAGCATCTGAAACTGCATCCCATTCTCCTGGTGCAATTCCAGCATCAATGGGCAGGCCCTGCCAGAACACTTCTGGATGATAACATGAAAACTTGGGACGGGATGCTCTTTTTATTTAAACATGGAAAAGAAATTCCACCTAAACATTATTAGGAAGAACTTCCTGACAGTAAGAGCTGTTTGGAAGTGGAATATGAGAGTAGTGGAGTCTCCTTCTTTGGAGGTTTTTAAACAGAGGCTGGATGGCCATCTGCTGGGATTGCTTTGATTGTGTGTTCTTGCATGGCAGAATGGGGTTGGACTGGATGACCTTTGCAGGTCTCTTCCAACTCTATAATTCTATGATTCTTTGATTCTACAATTCTAAGTGCTGTCTGGGAGTATGGTGGAGTTTTCTTCTCTGGAGGCTTTTAAACAGAGGCTGGATGGGCATCAGTTGAGAATGATTTGATTTGGTATTCCTGCAGGGCAGAATGGGGTTGGACTGGATGACTTTTGGGGGTATCTTCCAACTCTAGGATTCTAGGATTCTTTGATTCTACGATTCTAAGCGCTGTCTGGGAGTATGGTGGGTTTTCTTCTTTGGAGGCTTTTAAACAGAGGCTGGATGGGCATCAGTTGGGAATGATTTGATTTAGTCTTCCTGCAGGGCAGAAAGGAGTTGGACTAGATGGCCCTTGGCGGTCTCTTCCAACTCTAGGATTCTATGATTCTTTGATTCTACGATTCTATGTGCTGTCTGGGAGTATGGTGCAGTTTTCAGCCTTCCATCCTTTCATAGGTCGGTAAAATGAGTACCTGGCTTGAGGGGTCAATTAGCTAACACACATTGGAAGCTGCTTAATCCAGTGTAGATGTGTAAATTGCTATTGCTTAAAACAATTTGTAAGCCACTCTGATAGCCTTGTGGCTGAAGAGCGGGGTATAAATAACTAAATAAAATAAATAAAATTTATGAACCTCCCCATTTTACAGGCAAGTTTTTAAGTCTGTTTCAGTGCTTGTGTGTTAATTTTATTTTTAATTTAGATGTTTTTATACTTTTAAGCAAGCTCATGTCTTCTCGTGAGAACTGCCAAGATCATGTGCACACACCAACGTGGACATACAGGGCTGCTTTTTCATGTTATTATGGTAATGTTTGATAAAAAGGGTTATTTTGCCAGCACACTTACAGTTTAAAATATGGTGGGAAAGAAACATTTTTAGAGGCTCAGTCTGACAAACTCCAACGATTCTGTGGTACAGAATCGAGGGGAGAAGTGTCTGGCTATGTCCCCATCGCTAAACACAGACCAATGAAACCATCCACTGTGACCTCCAGGGAACTCAAGTGGATCTCAGCAGGGACATAGCCAGATGCTTCCCCAATCCTAATTTGCATGCTTGATGACAGAACCACCAAACTTGGTACATTATCTGGTGGGAATCAAATGAAGACCATAGCAAGGCTTTGGACTGGATCCATCCACTACTCCAGGCACTTCCTGAACAAACACGTTGTATTTCTTTATCCCCTCCCTTGGTATCACTAGTGGGGTGCAGGGGGTGCAGACCACACTGAGTGGCACCATCAGAGGGGCTGGCACCAAAATGACTGTCTATAATTTTTGTGTGCAGTGTTTCAGCAGAAATATATATATATTTATGCAAATATCCCTGGTGCCATATCCAGCCAGATGAACCTTCCTTCCTTTTTCTCTCCTGCATGTAGGTTTTCATGTTGGTTTCGTGATGCTCAAAGTTGTGTGCAAATTGTGTAGAGTGCTAGGATTACTATGGATTCTGTATGGTCTGGTATGAGAGGAGGTCCATGGGGGTGACACCATGAGTTACCACACTGGGTGACACCAACCCTAATGATGCTACTCTCACTATACTCTCCCTATGTTTGTAAAAAACAAAAATTATTAAACTGAAAGGCTGGTGAGCTGCAAAGCCTAGCCCTGTCATCCAGCAATCTCTTTGTAAAACCTCCAATTCTGAGTCCCAATTAGAGGAGACCCATTGAATCAATGAAACTTAGTGTGGTGCACATGTATTTGTGTTTCGTTAAAAATCTAGCACAATGTTTCTGCATTGGCTGAAATGCTACATCAAGGAGATGGAGGGTAAATTTACACTTAGGGTGTTATGGGACAATTGTGGATTACTTCCTTGCAGAGCTGTGCAAGAGGCTATGCAAACAAATGTGAAATGCATAATTGCAATGCTCAACATGCCTCTGCATGTGGAATGCACAATGGCACCTCATGCACAATGGCACAGCTTCCTCAGCATTTAGCTGGACGTGGAAGTTTCAATGCTGACAAAAAAAGTACAACCACACAAGTAAGGGGACTTCAGCATGTGCAAGTCACTATCAGGATGCCAGCCAATATAAACCTATTAATAGTATCATAATATTATGAACACTTTCACATAAAACTAATTTCATTCAAATTCTGTTTCAAAATATCTGCCAGGAATGGGTAAGATAAATCTTTCTAATTAAAAGCCAAGGAGAAGAGATGAGTTTTTTAAAAACCCTCTCAAGAGCAGTTACAGCTGCAAAGCAAGTTGTAGTGCGATCAGAGAGAGGCAACAAGGATAATGAGAGATACGAAGGATGAAACATATGAAAAAAGGTTGAGGGAGTCAGGCATGTTCAGCCTGGTGAAGACAAGGTTGAGCATTGACATGAGAGCCATCTTTAAATATCTCCGGGGATATCATGTAGAAGATGGAGCCAGATTGGTTTCTGCTGCTCCAGAAACAAGAACGTGAACCAATGTTTTCAAATTACAACCTTGGCCAAATCCACATTACACAAATAAACCAATTTGAAACTGGATTATTTGCCATGGCTCCAGTACTATGGGAGCCTGGGATTTGTAGTGTTACAAGGCCTTTAGCCTTCTTTGCCAAAGACTGCTGGTGCCTCAGCAAACTACAAACCCCAGGATTCCATAGGAAGGAGCCATGACCAATAATCTAGTTTCAAACTGATTTATTTGTGTAGTGTGGATTTGGTCAAAGAATGAGATTCCACCTAAAGAAGGGGGCTTGCCGCTTGCCAGCGGACCTTTTTGCGGCCCCGGGATGCCCTCCTGAGCCCCCCCCATGCCCTGCGCTTGGGGGGAGTGGGGGAACCACATTGTCCTTCCTGGCAGCTGCCATTTTCCCTCCCGGAAGGGGCGGGGAGGGATGGCGGCCAATCAGGGTGGACCCTCCCAGCCCTGATAGGCGGTGGCTGCCAGTGCAGGGCGGGTCATCCAGCTGGCCCCTGGCATGGCCGGATGACATCAGCAAGAGGGCGACAGAGCTGTTAAAAGGCAGCTCCATCAGATTCCTCCAAATAGGACATGTCTGGCAGGGCTCTGCAGATGTGCGATGTGACTGTCACCAGTAAGGGCATAACACTGCTATAAGGTGCCCTAAGGCTGATCAACGGGGCCTAGGGGCCACTCTACACTTGAGGAAGGTTGAGGGCTCCTCCCCATGCCCGGTGACCTGCATGCAGGACTTCATAAGGGCAAGAGGAGTTGCTCAGGGCCCCCTGTTCTGGCATCTAGATGGGATCCCGCTCACCAGGTATCAGTTCGCGAGCATGCTGAAGAAGGCCTTGGCACTGATGGGGCTGCCGGCAGAAGAATTTGGCAGCCACTCCTTCCGGATAGGGGCCACTACCATGGCAGCTCAAGGGGGCCTGTCAACAGATGCCATCATGAGACTGGGCCGTTGGAGGTCCGGGGCCTATGCAGCGTATATCCAGCCTGGGAGGGTGCTGCTGGCATGGCAGGGGGTTTCTGCGGGCCTGTAGGGCTGCCTGTTAATAGGGAGGATGGTTGGTGGAAGGCGTTTCCCAAGAGGGAAGCCTTGGTGGTGGATGTTATGGGTCGTGATAGGGCATGAGGTCAAGGGCAAGTGCAAGTTCAAGCACTAGCTCAAGTTCAAGTTCAATGGAGACCCCACCCTCTAGTTGTTAACCAACATTTGTTTACAGGGGAGGAGAGAGAGTCGAGCGGACGGCTTGGCCAGCATCTCTCTTCTCCAGGGAGTCGGGATTGACTGACTTGCAGTCTTGACCCACATGGGTAGGATCAAGGATAGATCACGACCCATGCATTGCCGCCAACCATTTAGCTTGCAAGTTGCGGTCATTTATTGCCAAAAAACATGTATTTCCTAACCTGTATTTAACCCATGTTTTCTGAAGATGTAACCAAATATAATTGTTATCAAATATACTGTGTGTGAGTATCATTCAGGAGGGCGGAGGGGCTGTACGGTCTGTGTCCACAAAGAGATTCCATCTTCTTGAGAGTAGGACTCCAGCATTTGTCACACTATACTCTTATAGTGCTATTATTCCACTTCAAGTGCTCTGGCTGCCTCCTGTGGCATTCTGGGGTTTGTAGTTTAGTGAAGCCTAAAGCTGTCTGGCTGAGAGTTCTAAATGCCCCTCCCTAAACTGCAAATCCCAGAATTCCACAGGAGGCAGCCAGAGCAGTTAAAGTGGAATAATAGCACTGTAACAGTATGATATTCTCTGGGTAGACTGATGGACTCTCCTTCTTTGGGGGTCTTTAAGCAGAGGTTGGGTGGGCATCTTTCAGGAGTCCTTTAATCATGTATTCTTGCATGGCAGGGGGTTGAACTAGTTGGCCTTTGTGCTCCCGTCCAGAAATATGATTCTAAGACTGGCTTACAACATCATAATTACATTAATTCACTTTTATGGCTATTGCAGCAACTTAAAGTGGGCTCCCAAACCTGCCTTTTAAGCTATGCCGCTCCCCCAACATAGGGATTTCCAAAGAGGGAAAGAGTGGAGCAGTGAGTGATGATGCACCCAGACTTCTCCTGGCAGTGGGGTGCACTGGTCTTCTTCCCTCTGCAGCAACCAAGGGCTCCCAAGATTCACTCTTGTATTATGATAGCCCCCAATGGCCTTTCTGTTGCTGGTGTTGCTGATGGTTTGACGTTTCAGGAGAGTAGGTTTCAAGTGAACATTAGAAGGAACTTCTTGACAGTGAGAATGGAACCAATTGCCTAGAGAGGTGGCGGGGCTGCTTTCTCTGGACTTCTTCAAAAAAGTAGCTGGACAGGGGATGCTCTAGCTGGCGATCTTCCACTGAGCAGAGGGTTGGACCTGATGGCCCATAGGATCCTTTCCAACTCTATGAGCCTTATTGCACAAGGGAAGGAAAGCAGCTTTAAAGCCCAAGTATAGCACGCCTTGCCTTGCCTTGTTGCATGATGTCTGTATGCTTCAGCTGTCCTTCTGTTCCTGTGGAAGACAGTGGTAAACGTGAGTCTTTTTCTAACTGGAAAAATCCATTAGCAAAAAGACTCAGCTTTACCACTGTCTCCCATGGGATCGGAATGGGAAAACAGCTAAAGAACACCAACATCATGTGCTATGGCAAATGCTACCCCTAGGCTTTACTTTCCCTTCCCTTCCCTCATGTGATAAGCCTCTATCTATGATTCTGTGATTCTATGGTGTAGAATGGAAGGGACAAGTGTCTGGCTATGTCCCCATAGCCAAACACAGACCAATGAAATCAACCACTGTGACCTCCAGAAAACCTGAGTGGATTTCAGCAGATGTCTTCAGTCTGCATCTTGCTATAGTGACATAGTGAGATGCTTTCCCCAATCCTAACTTACAACTCCTCATCAGCAATGGAATGGTTTGGGTTACCCCTTTGCTCTAGAGCTCCCTTCCTAGGGATGGCCTCCACCTGGCTGTTCTTCTATCAGCAGGCAAAGACTGTTAATTACTCCAACAAACTTGGAGTTTTTTCATAGGATGCTGTGTTTGTTGTTGCTGTTGTGTGTAATTTCCAATTTATAGAGACTTCAAGGCAAACATATCATGGGATTTTCTTGGTAAAATTTGTTCAGAGGGTGTTTGCTTTTGCCTTCCTCTGAGGCTGAGAGTGTATGACTTGCCCAAGGTCACCCAGTGAGTTTCCAAGTCCGAGCAGGGATTCAAACCCTGTTCTTCAGAGTCATAATCCAATGCTCAGACCACTACACCACAGTGCCTCTGAGGTGCTGTACTGTTTTTCACTATACTGGTTTTGAACTGCTTTTTATTCTTTTTAATTGTATGCTTTTCATTGATCTTAATATAACTGATAATTTAATTCCATCTTAATGTTTGCCTTTTGTCTGCTTTAGCTATACTAGATTTATTTTGAAAGTTCTGCTGTTCAGGCTGAAAGTATTGGTATTCATCTAGCCAAAATGGCACCATTCATGCACTGGCAGTAGGAATGAGTAAGCTTAGGGTCACTGAAAACCCACCAGACCACGGAGTATACGCATGGGCAAGCCACCAGTGTGTGCCCCGGAGAATGACACCCATGCGTGCAAGGCTGCCCTCCATGGGCCTGAATGGGGCCATTTGCTTTGGAGTGATTTTGGGACGGATCCCATGAACAAGCCATGCGGACATGCCAGGATCCATGTGTGTTTTGGATGGGCCGTGGGGTGCCACGTGGAAGAGATTGTGACTGATGAGGATTTTGTTTTTAGTATATTAGTATTTTTTATTCATTTTTTATTTTTATTTTTATTTATTTATACCCCGCTCTTCAGCCACAAAGGCTATAGGAGCGGCTTACAAATTGTTTTAAGCAATAGCAATTTACACACCTACACTGCAAGAAGCAGCTTCCAATGTGTGTTAGCTAATAGTACTGTATATTAGTACTGTATATTCTTTTAGTATTTTATAATGTTGTGTTTTATTGTCTTGTTTTGAGTATATATTTTTGAGGTTCTGCCCTTTGGTGAAAAGGGCATTATAAATAAACATTGTTGTTATTGTTATTGTTATTATTGGGTTAAATGTAAAATTTTCTAAAATATCCCCCCGATAATTATGGGGTAGAGCCACTAAACAACCCATGACAACTCAGTGGCCACAGACTGCTGATGAAGCATATTATGAGCTTGTTGGGAGTACGTACCCTCCAGCAGTCCCAATTTGGCAGAGACAGTCTATTATTATTATTATTATTATTATTATTATTATTATATTAGACTCAAGGTGGCTAACATCATTATAAAAACAATACAGGCTAAAGACAGTACAAAGTTAAAATCACATTATTAATATAAAATTTAAAAAGAAATTAAACAATTTACAAGTTAAAAACATTACAGTAAAAAATTAAAATACCTCTGATGTCCCACTTCCTCAGCTGGTTTTAAAATGCCCCAGTTTCTCTCGCTTCCTCCCACTTTTCCCCTTTGTCCTCAGCTTACCTCAATTGCTGCAAGCCAAGTTCAACATTCAAAAGCAGTTTGCACTCAATTAACTTAGCGGGAGGGAGAGGAGAGGAGAGGGGAAAAATCATGTCCTTCCCTGTTGGCTCAAGAAAAGCAAACCGCTGTAGTCTCTCCTAACTTGTGTGTCCTTCCTTATTAATAATGTTTGCTGTGTTGACCATACTCTGATATTGCTTGGCCATACATGTTCTGGTTTTCATCTGTGAAATGTTGGAGGGGCATGGGAGTGCTTTTAGCACACATTAGGGACAGGCCAAATGACTGTGTGTCCCATGCATACATGGAAAAGTAAGAGCCACCTAAGGACGATTGTCCTACGTTTGGGTATCTGTGTTCTTTGTGGTTGTTTCTAGTTGCACTTGGAAATAACTTCAAATGAAAAATCTGTTCTGAACCGCATTCCCTGGTACATTCCCTCTAGACAAACTGATCCTTTGAACTCATGCCAGAGCTGTGCCAGGAATTTTCCTCCCCTTGGAACCAACTTTCAGCAGCAACCCTTTCACTGGCTGGAAGACAGAGGTTTCTGCTGGGGAAGCAGAATGAGGGCCAAGGCAGGCTGGTGGTCACACCAACTGGTCACTGGCTTTATTTTCGCAGACCGAGTTTTCAAGGTTTTCCTGGAAGAGAAAAACATTGGTCAGACTTCAGTAAGAGACTTTATGTGTACCTACAATTATGAGAATTAGAACTGGGCAGTTCTGTAACATCGGTGTTCAGTAATGGGTTGCCAGGACATTACTGCATAGGGGAGCCAGTGAAGTGAGTGATGTGCATTTGGGCCCAACGCACAGTAGTTCTGATGCACAAATGCTGTGATGCACACTGGGACCAATATGCACTGGTCCTGATGCACACCGATCCCAATGTGCATCAGTTTGGTTGTGCATTGGGACACCAGCTAGGAGTGATGTGCATTGGTAGAGTTCAATGTGCATTGGTACACTCTTGCTGATGCCTAGATACACATCTTCACAATTAGAATCATAGAGCTGGAAGAGACCACAAGAGCCATCTATTTCTACCCCCTGCCCTGCAGGAACACACATTCAAAGCACCCCCAAACAGATGCCCATCCACCCTGTGTTTAAAAACCTCCAAAGAAGGAGACTCCACCACACTATGAGGCAGCATGTTCCACTGTCAAATGGTCCTTACTGTTCCTTAGTGCCTCTGCTATGTAGCTAAGTACGCATGAAGTTACACAACATAAGGCATATTTAGGACCTATTTATATATAGCAGTGCTACTTAGATTTGCTGGAATTCTAACTCAACCAAAACTTCAAGGTCTAGCAAATTCCTTACTTGCCTGGAAGACAATTTCATTGTCCAAAAGGTGGAAGAGGCAACAAGGGGGTCAGCTATTTTAGATCTGATCTCAACCAACAGGGATGACCTGGTTAATAGGGTGCAAGTGCTGGGATCCTTAGGTGAGAGTGATCATGTTCTCCTGGAGTTTGTTATACAATCGAAAGGAGAAGCCAGGCATAGTCAGACACGCATCCTAGACTTTAGGAGAGCTGATTTCAGTAAACTCAGAGAAATACTGGGGGTGATCCCATGGTCAGGAATACTAAAAGAGAAGGGACTTCAAGACGGATGGGACTTTCTCAAAAGGGAGATACTGAAGGCACAATTTGAAACTGTACCAATGAGGAAGAAAAATGGGAGGTGTCTCAAGAAACCAGGATGGATGACTAAAGAACTTTTAACAGAGCTAAGTTTTAAATGGAGCATGTCTTTCTGTCTCTCTCTGGCTTTTCTTTGCAAACGAAGATTCAGGAAGGACTCATCCCACACTTTCTGTAAGTGCGCTGATGACTGAAAAGGCCAATCTGAGATAAACAAGTCTGGCTGCAGAAAGCACAGCAGAAGGTCTCCTTGGGTGATGTTTTTGGGTTGTGATTCTTTCTGCATTGTCGTTTCTCTTCAAGACTTGTTCGGCGTGAGTTCTCAAATAAGGCTGCAGCATTGTGGATAGTGTGTCTCCATGCCTCCCAATGTGAGGCCAGGGCGGACCAATGTTGGTGATCAATTTGGCCGAGCCTGAGATGTTGTTTCAGGGAATCCTTGTATTGCTTTTTTTGAGTGCCCTTCTTACGCTGACCCATGGTGAGTTCACTGTAGAGTAGTATTTTGGGGAGGCGATGGTCCTCCATCCTAGAAATGTACCCTGCCCAGCGCAGCTGTGTTCTCAATATCAAAAGAGAGGATCCCAACAATTATCGTCCAGTTAGGACTTTTTCGGATGGTCAAAAATAACGGAAGCAGCCTCGTCGCGTTACGAGGCTGCTGCGCTGCAGAGCGTTGGTTTTGGATGACGCTCTTCCCTGCCGGTACTGTTGCGGTACCGCGGGGAGATTTGAGCGTCATATTTTGTCGGTTTTTACTCACGAAAGTTGATCATGATTAAAAACCAACGAAATATGAAGCTCAAATCTCCCCGCGGTAGCTCAACAGTACCCGCAGGGGAGAGCGTCATCCGAAACTGACGCTCTGCAGCACAGCAGCCTTGCAACACGACAAGGCTGCTTGCGTTATTTTTGACGTGTCCGAAAAAGTCCTTAGTCTGACATCAATACCAGGGAAGATTCTAGAGCAGATCATTAAACAGAGAGTCTGAACATTTAGAAGTCAATGCCATAATCACAAAAAGTGAATATGGGTTTCAGAGAAACAAGTCATGTCAGACTAATCTGATCCCTTTTAATATATATATATAAAATGACCCAGCTTGGTAGATGAAGGGAACGTTGTGGATATTGCATACCTTGATTTCAGTAAGGCCTTTGACAAGGTCCCCCATGACATTCTTGTAAACAAGCTCATAAAATGTGGGCTAGACAAGACAAGTTAACTGTTCAATGGATTTGTAATTGGTTGACCAGCCGAACCCAAAGGGTGCTCAGCAGTGGCTCCTCTCCGTCTTGGAAAGATGTGACCAGTAGGGTGCCACAGGGTTCCTGTCCTGGGCCCAGTGCTATTCAACATCTTTATGAGATGAGGGAATAGAGGGCATGCTTATCAAGTTTGCAGATGACACCAAATTAGGATAAGTAGCTAATACCCTAGAGGATAGGATCAAAATTGAAAATGACCTGGATAGATTAGAAAGCTGGGCCAAAGCTAACAAAATGAAATTCAATAGGGAGAAATGTAAGGTACTGCACTTAGGGTGGATAAAACAAAATGGATAGATATAGCATGGGGGACACCTTGCTGAACGAGACTACGTACGAAAGGGATCTAGGAGTCCTAATAGACCACAAGTTGAACATGAGTCAACAGTGTGATGCGGCATCTAAAAAAGCCAATGCGATTGTGGGCTGCATCAATAGAAGTATAGTGTTTAGATCAAGGGAAGTAATAGTGCCACTCTATTCTGCCTTGGTCAGGCCTCACGTAGAATACTGTGTCCAGTTCTGGGCACCACAATTCAAAAAGGATATTGACAAACTGGTGTGTGTCCAGACAAGGGTGACTGAAATGGTGAAAGGTCTGGAAACCATGCCTTATGAGGAGAGACTTAGGGAACTGGGTATGTTTAGCCTAGAAAAAAAGATGGTTAAGGGGCAATATGATAGCCTTCAAATACTTAAAGGGGTGCTACATTGAGGATGGAGCAAGCTTGTTTTCTGCTGCTCCAGAGACTAGAACACAGAGCAATGGATGCAAGCTCCAGGAACAGAGATTCCACCTCAACATTAGGAGGAACTTTTTGACAGTAAGAGCTGTTTGGCAGTGGAACACACTCCCTTGGAGCATGGTGGGGTCTCCTTCCTTGGAGGTCTTTAAAGAGAGGCTGGATTGCCATCTGTCGGGGATGCTTTGATCCTGATTTCCTGTGTGGCAGGGGGTTGGACTGGATGGCCCTCATGGTCTCTTCCAACTCTACAATTCTATGATTCTACTCAAAGTGATAGTCCATGGGCTTATGCCAGTTCAACAAGGACCAGATGTGGATCCCTAGAGAGCTCCCAAGAAATAAAGAAACAATTGTAGCCAAGCCCACAAATATAACTAGTGCTGGCACACTGGAAAAAGAAATTGCTGGTCACTCACATCAAATAACTTGAGGCTGCATCTGCACTGTAGAAATAATCCAGTTTGACACCGCTTTAACTGCCATTGTCCAATGTGATGGAATTTTGGGATTTGTAGTTTTGTGAGGTATTTAGCCTTCTCTGTCAGAGAGCTCTGGTGCCACAACATAGCATAGCACTGAGACATAGCAGTTCAAGTGGGGTCAAACTGAATTATTTTTGCAGTGCAGATGCAGCCTTAGAAGCAGTGATGTAAAGAATACTCACAATTTTTTTGCATTCTCAAGGACAAAGGATTCATGGATGCATTGAGATATTATTTCAAGAAAATGGTTCAAACAACACAAGACATTTCACACTTTGAGTCTACTTTTCCAAAAACTAACAACAAATATTTTAAACATTTATACAACCCTCCCTTTTGGGCACCAAAAATCTTGGTTTTGGAAGAAACCCAACTCTTTCCCCCTCACAGAACAGTCTGTTTTGTTCTAAATAGTCTTTTCTGAGCAAAATGTGTGTGTATGTGTTTTGCACGAATCCAGTTTCTTTCCCCCACAAATGATTTTTCTGTAAAAATAAAAATAAAATCTCAAAGTGCAATCATTTACAAAATGTGCAAAACTTCTCATTCAGTGGTGAGAAAACTTTTGAAATTATTCATTCTTGCATGTGAGAACAATATAAGTGAAGATTTATACCCCTGGGCTATTAGGGCAGAACGACGCTCAGGCCGTTCACTATCTTCAGAGTCTTGCATGGTTCTGATGTTCCAGCATGCAAGTATCAGTTTATTTACACCTTTGGAGGCCGGTGTGTGCCTTTGTTTCTTTGCCTTGGTTTGACCGCATCAGAAGATTCCCGTTGGCCGCGGCTAGCCAACCAGGTAGTTGGGGATGAGCTTTCGTTCCCAAAAACATCACCCAAGGAGACCTTCTGCTGTGCTTTTTGCAACCGGACTTGTTTATCTCGGATTGGCCTTTTTAGTCATCAGCGCGCTTGCAGAAAGCGTGGGATGAGTCCTTCCTGAATCTTCGTTTGCGAAGAAAAGCCAGAGAGAGAGGTATACCCCCGGACACACACACATTAATAGAAGCCCAACAATGATTAGATATGATACATGAATGGAACCTTAGTGCTCAGATGCATTATACCTTGGGATATTGAAGGCAGGGGACAAACAGTATTAGATGGCTGTTCTTTTTGGTCCTTGGAACCACAAAGATTCCACCCCCCACAATCCTTATATGCTAGTTTTCTATGTACAGGGAATTGCTTCCTCCGCACCTACCACCCATTCAAGCATGCATCCACACACCCTGCCTTTGAGCCACTGAATCTAAAAGACTAGGCTTATGTTGAGGCTGACTTGGCAGGAGGCAATAGCAAACCTGTACCATGAGAACTGTGGTCCAAATCCTATATCAGGCTTGCTTCATTCTATCCTTTTGATGAACACCAGCACAATGTAATTGACCTGAGTGCCTGCAAACATGCCTTCTTGTCCTGCTGTTCAACAAAGAAAGTCCAGTGGCTGTTTCTGCACTCGGGCTCTGGTGAATAGTCATCTGAGAATGCATAACATCATCTGAGAATGCATAACTGTGAATGCTGTATATGAAATGGTTACACCTGTGGAACTCTGTTTATGTAACCATGAACTGAATACATCCATGACAACATCCCCAAAAGTACACCTCTATACCTTAGGGAAGGTAAACGTTTATATGTTGCTAACAGGATTCCAGAAAACATATGCTGTGCATATGTATGTGCACATGTGTGTGTGTATTGTGTGCATGCATTCAAGTCATGTCCAACGTATGGTCAAGTT
Source organism: Gambelia wislizenii (assembly GCA_030847615.1). Classification (NCBI taxonomy): domain Eukaryota; kingdom Metazoa; phylum Chordata; class Lepidosauria; order Squamata; family Crotaphytidae; genus Gambelia; species Gambelia wislizenii. Next base: position 491,078,246 of record JAUMIR010000001.1, on the reverse strand, counting down.
TGCCTTGCCCAAAGTCACTCAGTGGTTTTACATGGCTGAGCAGGGATTTGAACCCTGGTTCCTTAGAGACCCCAGTACAACACTCAACCCCGCCCCACCATCCTGGTTCTCCTATAGGGTTTCCTTGGAAAGATTTCTTGAGTGGAAGTCTGTCATTGCCGCCTTCTGAGGCTGAGAGGATGTGACTTGCCCAAGACCACCGGGTGAGTTTCCATGGCAAAGCAGGGATTTGGTTTCTCTGATTCCAGGACTTTATCAGACCACCCTCCATTACTGTTCTTATGCAGGCATAATTTGTGACTTTTTATGCCAGCAAAAGAACTCCCTTTACCACCCCAATCCTGTGAAAAGGCAGCCCTAGCAATGATGGAGGAGTGAATGGAGCTCTGTTCACTTCCTTGAATGAAATCTTGCAGATTCTTGTGAGAAGACGGGAGCGCAGGAAAATAAAAAATCAAAACAAAAAATAACACACAAAAAGTTACAAAAAGCACATAAATGCACTTAAAAAATTACAAGTAAACCAGGGAGATTCATAAAAAGAATGTCACCTACCTGGATGTCACGATTTCACCTGGAAGTGTTCTGGCTGGACCGGCCATTGACACTGGAGATTTTCAGACATGCCTAAATGCATGCCTGCCGCGCGAGCAGCCTCCCGAAACTGCTGCGCGGCAAGGCTCTACTTCGGACGACGCTGTGCCTCTCGCGAAACCGTCCGTGTCACTTCCGTGAAGCTTGGGACGGCTCGGTGCCATATTTCAATCACGGAGGTTGCCCGTGATTGAAATATGGCGCGGAGCCGTCCCAAGCTTCACGGAAGTGACACGGACGGTTTCGCGAGAGGCACAGCGTCGTCCGAAGTAGAGCCTTGCCGCGCAGCAGTTTCGGGAGGCTGCTCGCGCGGCAAGCAGCGATTTTGCAGGTCTGAAAATCTCCACTGTAATAATGCAAAAAAAAAAAAAAGTGTGAGGTTTCAAACACCAGCAATGCCGGCAAAAAAGTACCACAGCCTATCTATTGATGGGTTGGCTTGTCAATAAAATAGAATGGCTTTTTGACAAGACATAAATGCAAAAGAATATCTTTGTCTGATATATGTGCCTTTTCGCGTTTATGGACCTTTTCAGACATCCCTTACCGTGCAAGAAGCCTCCGGAACAGTTATGACACTGTCGCGCGGCAGGGGGTCCATTTCGGACGCCGCCGTCCCTCTCTTGGCATCATCCATGACTGTTCTGGGTATGATTGAAGGCAGCCGTGCCATTTTTTACTCACGGACAACTTCAGTCATACCTGGAACAGTCATGGACGATGGTGAGAGAGGGCCGGCGTCGTTCGAAATGGACCCCTTGCCACGTGACAGTGTTGTAACTGTTCCGGAGGCTTTTTGTGCAGTAAGGGGTGTCTGAAAAAGTCCTATGTGGCATTGTTGTGACACCATATTTAGTGCATCTGATAAAGTCCCTAGTCCAGAACTTAAACCTATACTGCATTGGGTCTGTGCATGCACTCACATTCACACACACACACAGAGACATACAAACACAAACACAGAGGACTATATATGGTACACTGCAGTACAGGAAACAGGATTTGCAGGAGAAATCTGTAAAATGGAGGGACAACCACAGTGAGGCTGGGGGCTGCTTTTGGTGTTGGTGAACATCTTTAAGGGCCACAGATTTTTTTTAATCTTTAAATATTTTTGGCAGGGTGGTTAAAATATGATCTGCCTAAATACCCTAAAGGCAACAGATCCTGTCTGATCTTTGAAGCTAAGCAGGGTCAGCTCTGATTAGGACTTGTATGGGAGACAGACAATGAATACCAGCTGCTGTGGGTTCTATTTCAGAGGAAGGAACTGGCAAAACCACTTGTGAGTATTCTTTGCCTGTGAAAACCCTATGAAATTCATGATGTCGCCGTAAGTTGACAGGAGACTTGAAGGCACATGCACACACAAGAGCTGACCATGGTCTCTTTTCCCCAAATGTTGCAGGTTAGAAGTTTCAGAGCATAAGAAAAGGTGCCTTTTGGGACTGCCACTCCCAGAATCCCCCAGACAGCTATGCTGTCTGGGGGATTCTGGGAGTGGCAGTCCAAAAAGAAGAACCTTCCCCAAGCCCAGAAGGAATATCAGATGCTGTAGGCTCTATTTCTAAGGAAGGAATTGGCAAAATCACCTCTGAGCATTCCTTGTCTAAGAAAACATGGCGAAATTATGGGGTTGCCTTAAATCGACAGGCAACTTGAAGGCTCATACACACACACACACACACACAGAGAGAGAGAGAGAGAGAGAGAGAGAGAGAGAGTTAGAACACAGTAGGAGAAAAAGGCAGCACACTTTTCAGTATATTACAGTGTACATTTTTGGTGTTTGCTTCACAGGATTACTTGGAGAAGTCTTTTATTTTGACACAAAATTAAGCATTCTGTTAATTGCAGCACATCTGCGGCCTTGCCTGCGAGCGAGTTGGTGTTCTTGAAAGCCAGCCTCGCGTCCGAATCCCATGTTGGGTCCAGGCCTCCCCCCATCCTGGACCCATTCTGAGATTCCTCTTCCACCCTGCCTCCCTTGTTGCTGTCATTTCTGTCCTGTTAATTTGAGCAGAAACTGTAATTAGATGTCCGCGGTCTTGTTCCCACAGAAATGAATAGCAGCATCTGGAGCAAGACGGCAGTTCCAAAAACTTTTGGCTTCCAGCTCTCAACAAGTTTAGCAAAGGAGAGCTGGAGCCAGAATCCAGACTTTTACCGGCCTAATTTGATATCTGTGGAGCCACAAACGCTAAATCCCTCCAATATAAAGGAGAATATAGGACAGCACGCAATCCAGGCACAGCTCTGCCAACCGTCCTGGGAGGCCAGTGTCTCTGGGTGGGAATGGGGACCGATCTGGATTAGACCCACTACAAACGGTAGGTATGTAAGATCCTAAACTGGGGTTACGTTGCTGCTGTTGATATTATTATTAATTGACAGAATGCAATATCATCATCATCATCATCTTTATTTAGAGGCCACTTTCCCCCCGAGGCTGGGACCCAAAGTAGCTCACAGTTCTAAAAACACACAATTAAAACCTACACAAAGTGCACATTAAAACAGTGTTAAACCAAAAACATCATTAAAATTTCAAAATATTAAAAAAATACTTAAAAGCATTAAAACATTTTAAAAAGATAAAAACCTTTAAAAACAGCCCAACAAAACCACATAGCACCCTGTAGCTTGTTCTTTAAAAAAGTCTGCCTGAATAAAAAGGTTTTGGTCTGCCGCCAGAAGGACAACAGGGAGGGGGCCAGTCTGGCCTGCCTGGGGAGGGAGTTCCAGAGTTTAGGGGCAGCCACCAAAAAGACCCTCTCTTGAGATGGTGGTGGGACTGAGAGAAAGGCCTCTCCCGATAATCTCAAGGCCCAGGCCGGTTCATAGAGGGAGATACTGTCTGTGACATAGCCTGGACCTGAGCCATATAGGGCTTTACAGCTCATAACCCCAAGAGAGTTTCCAGGAATAAAGAAACAATTGTAGCCAAAGGCACAAATATACAAATGCCTGGCACACTGGAAAAAGAAATTGTGGGTCCCTCACATCAGATCACTTTAGAAGCACTGGCCAAATCCACACTATGCAAATAATCTATCTTGAAACTGGAATATTTGCCATGGCTCCATCCAACTGAATCCTAAGGTTTGCCATTTTACATGGTCTTTAGCCTTCTCTGCCAACAAGTGCTGGTGACCAAACTAAAACCTCAGGATTCCATAGGAAGAAGCCAAGTCAAATACCCTCCATATCCACGGACTGGGTATCCACAGATTTAAGTGTTCATGTCTTGAAAATATTCTTTAAAAAATAATAGTCCAAAAAGCAAACCTTGATTTTGCCATCTTATATAAGGGACACCATTTTGCTATGCCATTGCATATAATGGGACTTGAGTATTCACGGATTTTGGTATCCACGGGGGGCCCTGGAACCAAACCCCAGCAAATAGGAAGGAACAACTGTCATCCACTTTCAAACTGGGTTATTTGTGTCGCGAGGCTGCACCCTTTGCTATGTAGTGATATAACAGCAGCCCTGTACTGGATACGGATGTTACGGAACTGCTCAATTCTAATTCCCACAGATATAAAACCACTTATGAAGGTATAAGACCTCAACAGGATTCTGTCATCATCATCATCCACATCATCATCTACATCATCATCCAGAATCCCCTATCAAGGTATATGCTACATAACTTTCCATGTATGCTCCGTATGCTTAGCCACATAGCACAGGCACTAAGAAATCTTGTTTGTGAATTGCAAAGTTGTGCAATTGGACACTGGTAAAAGTGTTCCAATGCACATTGGTACTCCCTAGGCAATGTCATGATACACAATGGGACCAATGCACAATGATGCACATTGGTTTCGTTGTGCATCAATCCCCTTGTGTGTTGGTTATTTTGCAAGCTCCCCTATGCAGTAACGTCATGGCAGCTCTTTACTAGATATGGATATTACAGAACTCCTCAATTCTAATTCCCTCAGACTTTCATCCACTTATGAAAACATAAGTCCCCAACAGGATTCCAGTCGTTGTTCTTATAATATTGTTATTTTTTTATTTATATCCCACCTTTCTCCCAATAATTGGACTCAAGACAGCATACAACATATTTAGAACAATACAGACTAAAAATTATAGAAAAACTTCAATAAAGCTATAAATATAGATGTTATTTAAAAGACAATTAAGCATTTATGATGTTTAAAACATTAAAATTCATTAAAAGACTGTATACATACATAAAAACAGCACAGCACAGAATTAAAACCCCATCCCAGTTAGTTTTTAAAAGCCTGCCAGCATAAAACTGTTTTCATTTGTTGATAGCCGTGTTTAAATATTTGAAGGGATGTCATACTGAGGATGGAGTAAGTTTGTTTTCTGCTGCTCCAGAGACTAGGACATGGAGCAATAGACTCAAACTATAGGAAAAGAGATTCCACCTCAACATTAGGAAGAACTTCCTGATGGTAAGAGCTGTTTGGCAGTGGAATGTACTGCCTCGGAGTGTGGTAGAGTCTCCTTCTTTGGAGGTTTTTAAGCAGAGGCTGGATGGCCATCTGTTGGGAATGCTTTGATTGTAGATGGCCCTTGTGGTCTCTTCCAACTAACTCTATGAAATAATAATAATAATAATAATAATAATAATAATAATTCAAGTCAATCTGTGGTAAAGATTTTTTAAAACACAAGGCAATAACCATACATATCAGGAAGCATTGGGTGATAGGTTATTCAGATCTTTAGGATTTAGGCCACTGTGATCCCAAAACCTTGAGGCATATCTATCTATCTATCTATCTATCTATCTATCTATCTTTTAAAAGTGAGGACCCTGTAGTGAGGACTTGAGAGCAAAGAGAGGTTCCATCTTGCGGCAATGTATGGCACCCATCTTAGAAAGGATAGTCAGGATGCTATTAACAGCAGCAGAGTGTTAGAGGTGTCACACGCACACACACTTGCGTGCATGCACACACATATGCACAACTCATGGGGCAAAAATTATGATATCCTGGGCAATACGTATTGAAACGAGCAGGAGAACTTCCCCATGAAATGGGGTCCATGTTAATTATTGGAAGAAGGGGAGCCATTTCCATTTTTCCACCTCAGGCACTGGGGCCAGCTGCTTTTGCGATAATCATTTACCTCCGGTTTTAGTGACGTACTTCATCCTATATACATCAAAATACCCCACCAACTGAATAAAATAATGACAATACTTCAACTATTCTTACTTTTTATCCTTTGGTTATTGTAATTACAAGTAATTTTGTGAAGGATTTTCTATTTTTAAGAAATCACACTTTTGTACTTGATCCAGCTAACAGGATTTTCCTACATTACTTCATAAAGAGAGCCATCTTTTAAACTTCTAATGTTATTTCTTATTCATTAGTACATATGGCTGGAGGGTATGTTCATAAATGGGTTAAAGTTACAAAGTTATGCTTATAAAAGCGCATGGTAATTTGGAATATCTGGGGGATTTATTAATTTTTGAAATCTTAAAAGAGCAAAAAGCTAAAATGAGATTGGATTAAGTATGTTCTTGCAAGCCCGTTATTCTAAACACCCTTAAGGACCACAGAGCACCGAACAGAGGACATTATGCAAATAGGAATCTATCTCTAAGTGCCCTGTAGGCTTGCTGATGTAATATTTTACATGGTTAGTTAAGTACATCAAGCAAAAAGGTTGACCTTGATAGACTGTAAAAAGGTATTTATTCCACAGCCACCAATTGTTTTCAGCCTTGCTGTATGCTTTGCAGTGTGCAAGCGGGTTTGTGACAAGTCACATTTTGAGAAATAGATCGGGTAAACAAAGAACTGTCCTCAACAAACATTTGCCTGGATGTGCATCCATTTCATAGAATCCTAGAGTTGGAAGAGACCACAAGGGACATCCAGTCCAATCCCTTGCCATGCAGGAACACATCATCAAAGTCCTCCTGACAGATGGCCATCCAGCCTCTGTGTAAAGACCTCCAAAGAAGGAGACTCTGCCAGTGCATTCCACGTCCGAACAGCTCCTACTGTCAGGAAGTTCTTCCTAATGTTTAGGTAGCATCTCTTTTCTGGCAGCTTGAGTCCATTACTCTGTGTCCTAGTCTCTGGAGCAGCAGAAAACAAGCTTGCTCCACTCTCAGTGTGACACCCTTTCAATATTTGACCATGGCTATCATGTCCCCTCTTCAACTTTTCTTCTCCAGGCTAAACCTACCCAGTTCCCTAAGCCACTCCTCATAGGGCATGGCATCCAGACCTCCCATCATTTTGGTTGCACTCCAGCTTGTCTATATCCTTCTTGAATTGTGGATATCTCATCCTATGTGATGCCCTCACGAAGACAGAGAGAGAGAGAGAAATTTGTTATACATTAACTAAGAGTTATCATGCTGTAGCGGTCTGACTGTTGGACTACAAATCATGGAGAGTAGGGTTTGAATCCCCACTTGGCCATGGATTATTTATTTATTTATTTATTTATTTTAGGTATTTATATGCCGCTCTTCAGCCACAAAGGCTCTCACAGAGTGGCTTACAAATTGTTAATAGCACTTACACCGGTTTATAACGCGCTAGGCACTCTCTAAGCAGTTTCCAATGTGTGTTAGCTAATTGCCCCAACAAGCCAGATACTCGTTTTACCGACCTACAAAAGGATGGAAAGCTGAGTGAGCCTTGGAGCCCTTGGGATTGGACTTGCAATGTTGTGGCTTCTGTACTGGCATTTAACCACTGCGCCACCAGGGCTCCATTTGGGCAAGTCACACTCTCTCTCAGCCTCAGAGGAAGGTACTGGCAAACCCCCTCTGAAGAAATCTTTCCAAGAAAACCTCATGGCAAACCTTTGGCTTGCCAAAAATTGGAAACAAGTACACAACAAAACTGTATTACTTATTATTAATTCCAAGTTCTGATTGTTGCTGAGTGTGTGAAGGAAGATTCTGGATTGTCTGGTCTCTACTTTAAACCTTGTGTGTTCAAGGGAATGCCAAGGAATGAGGACGCGGGAATCATCTACAGTTCCACCTGGCATATAATCTCATTTAAGGATAAAACCAAATCTGTTTTTTTAAAGAAAATTGTAAGTCATTGTATCATTACACAGCTGAAGAGATTGGTATTGGTGCAGAGCTTCTGTAATATCCTTGCATTTACAAACATGGACGTCTGCTCAGATTACTAGTGTATATAGGTAAATATTAAATAACATACTAAACCTTCATCAGGAACTTGGAGAGGCTGCAATGGTTCTCTCCCGTCCCTGCTCTCTTCAAATGCCCCTGCACTATTTTTATAAACACACATGTTTGTGGATTTTAAATTCAGGTGGCAGGGAAGAGAACTGAAAAGATCCTTTGCTGAATATTGTGTGTTTATCTTTTCCACATGGGTGCCTGAATGGAGAGGTCAGTGGATTGCTTCAGGCTATAACACCTTGCTTGTTCTGTTTACCATTTTGGTAAGGATTGTGAAACTAAACTGGAGATAGAGACTCTGTCAATGGACATTGCAATGTGCAGGACACATGTAGGCTATTAAGCAGATGAAAATGTATTTATTTATTTGTGCAATTTCTATGCCACCATTCTCCCAAAGTGGGACCCATGGCAGCTCACAGAACAATTAAAATCACTTAAAACCACTTAAAAACATACAAGTAAAAAAATAATCTGGTATATGTTAATGGCCGCAAGAATAATTCTTGCGATCCGTTTTGTCAAGACGGATCTCTTCCGACAGGCCTTTCCAGAATAGATTATCCTGGCCTCGGGACCCCCCCCCTCCTTCAGGAGAGTCCCCACAGCCTCCTTTGTTAACAGAACTGAATATCGCTGGGGATTTACTGTTATTGCTAAATGTAGGTATGTGTTTTATTAAATGTTTTAACTGTTTTAATTTGTAAATTGATTTAATAACTTTTTAAAGGGGGGGAGGGGAGTATACTGTTTTACTTTGTATGTTTTTTAATGTAGTGAACCACCCTGATTGGGTTACCAAAGGGCGGTATATAAATACATTTTATTTATTATTATTATTATTATTATTATTGCGAGAAAATGGAAATCAAATGAATTACAAAGTTATAAGGACTGGATGGAGAAGTGGATGGAAATTGCCACAATTGAAAAATTAACAAATATGCTTAAAGGGAAATTGCTAGAATTTTTTTTACTTATTTGGAAACCAGTCATTGATTATGTAAGAGAACAAAGAGGGGAGGTTACCATTTACGGGTTTGAAGGTTGATTACTAAAACCACAGTAGAATATGTTTGGAATAGAGGGGATGCGGAATGTATAATTTGGTAAAGAGAAAATTGGCAAAAAAAAAGGGGTATAAAATTAAATTTAGGAATAGAATATATATTATGGTTGCAAGTATTAGAGAATAGAAAATTAGAATAAATATTGTTTTCATTTTGTATAAAGAGAGGGAATTTAAGTCTAGATAACAATACTTTCAGGTAGAGGTAGGAAGCCTTTTTAAAAGATTTTTTTTTTACAAAGGGGAGGAGGGGAAAGAAAGGGGGGAGAAATGAAAGGAGGGAAAGGGGGATAAATATATTGTATTGTGACATGTATTATGTACTAGATATACACACGAGGGGTTGTTTGGGGATAGTGGTGGCATGAGAATTGTGGGGGCTGCACACCACTCTAAAAAATCCAGGCAGCTCTCTCTCGGTGCGTATGTGTGTATACAAGATCTACACAAAGCCCAGCACTTTTGTGCCATAAAAATCTTGCACAGAAATCAGCAATCTTATACAACAACAAAAATATGCCTATTTTGGGTGCAAGCTTCTGTACAAGTTTTTTTTTTGGTGTGTGTGTGTAAGGTTTTTGTTGTGCAAAATTGCTCCTTTTGCATAACCCACAAGTCTTCCAATAGTTCTCATGCAAAAAAGTCTTTGTGTATTTCTGCAGAGAAGAATTTTCCAAAACACTTTGGGAATGTGTGAATACTGAGTGAAAACTGTACAAATCTTTTGCCGTGGCATTATTCTTCCCAACTTGGTTTCCCAAGAGCCAGAAAACCCATTATTTTGGCCAAGAAATGCATAGTGGTACATATTCTTTCCATCCCTAACTTATGGCGATCTTCTATTATGGATGTAGGGATACTCTGTCAGAGCCCAGTTGTGGCATGAACTTAGCACAATTGGACCTGATGGACCTATGAGTGAAATGGAATATGCTTCTTCACTGCAGACTGCACCATTTGGATTTTTTCAACCTGCTTCACAACCCAAGAAGTGCACACAAAATGGTATGCACCAAGGAAAAGTGAACATGAAAAACTGTCAATATTGAAGAACACTGTTGGGCACTCAAGAATTATGACTGGCTAAAATCGTACATCAAAGAGACAGATTGTAACTTTACACTCACAGAGTTATATGTTGATTGTGCACTAGTGAATTGCAAATAAATGTGCAAAAATGTGAAATAAGTAGAATGCACAAGGCACACCTGCATGTGCAATGCACAATTCATAGTGCACATCTGGATGAGCAGTGATCAGTGGCAACACATGCACAATGGCATCACAGATGAAACTGTTTCAATAAACAGAAAGAGTGGATCTCTACCCAGCTTGTTGAAGGCAATTAGCTAACACGTTGTAAACCACTTAGGGAGTGCTTTGTCACTGATAAGCAGTATAGAAATAAAAGTGCTATTGCTATATTGCTATCTCTGCATGTACAGTTATGTACTGATTGTGCTATGCAACACTAGTGTTAAATGACAGTGCAGTGCAACTGAATACACACGTGAATGTGTAACCCAATGCACAACCAAATGTACATGTGTAACACAATGGTCCCTCATATGCAACCCCACTTGGGACACCTTGAGTGTGAGTGGTGCACCACGGACAGGAAACATTCAAGTACTTCTCTAGGGGGACTTTAAAACATTTCCAAGTGCTTCCAGTGGGGAACTTGGGCATGCATAAGGCACCAACAGGATCCTGGCCATGATGTGGAGGATGCAGGCCATTTTTCTTCTCTGCTCCTCACTAATTTATTTATTTAGGTATTTATACCTCGTTCAGAGCAGCGTAGAAATTGTTAAGCGTTAGCAATTTACACATCTACACTGCATTAAGCTGTTTCCAATGTGTGCTAGCGAATTGCCCCCACAAAGCAGGTATTCATTTTACCGACCTACGGAAGGATGGAAGGCTGAGTGAGCCTTGGAGCCCTTGGGATTGAACTTGCAACATTGTGGCTTGCAGTACTGGCATTTAACCACTGCGTCACCAGGGCTTCCTTCTGCACACCCCTCTTACCCCCCAAAATGCCTTCAAAGGGCTAGGAACAGTAACAGCCAGTGGCTCCCATGTCAGTTGAGATAGTGAATCCACTCTGGGTTTCAGTCTACGGAATTTCAAAGGAATTTGCCAAGGTGCTGAACCCTGTTCCTGAAATAGGTTCAACCACTTGGAGAACTCCTTCAAAGTCTGGACTAAATAAAAGATTGGCCAGTATTTTTTACCAGCTACTTAGTTAAGTATACTAACTAGATCAGCAAAGTAAGTTGAGAAGGGTTTACAATCAGGGCAATAGTGTCTCAATTGTGACTCAGGACTTTTTCAGGCGGGCTTTTTACTCTGTGGCTGCAAAGGAACAGGGTTGCTGAAAGATTTCCCTTTCAGACGATGTCGTCCCCCTCCCATGCTTTGCCCGTGCTGCTTCTGTAATTTTTTATTCACGATGAAAAGTTGTGAATAGACCACCTGTTCTGTTTCTGTCATGGAATCACAGGTGGTCTGAAAGGTGCCCCGTTCTTGTTTCATTATGCTGGAATGATGCCAGCCATGGAGGGAGGTCCATGCCAAAGACTTCTGGTCGGGATCGGGGCATCAAGGTAAGTGATGCCCCCCCCAGTCCCCGGGTTACTTTTTAAAATTTATTTTTGTGCTTGGTGTATTGTTAAACTTTTTTTTTTTTACTTTTTTTTGGGCGAGATTTGCTTTCCAGGTTGTAAATGTAGCTTTACGATGGGTGCATTTACTCCTGGCCAGCCAAGAGGAGGGGGAGGACGAGCCTGTTGTGGCAGAAGGTAGGTGTGCGGAAACTTTTTATTTATTTCGTGGCAGGGACGGAAGTGAGGGTAGCAAGGCAGGAATGGGGTAAAAATCCCCAACTGAAAAGTCCTAAGTAGTGATTGTGAATATGGAACAATTACCTAGGTTTACTCATCGGGAACTGTTCCGTCATGGGGAGGAGGAGATCCATTATGCCAGTGATCAGAGCACAGATGAATGATGTTTCTGGCGATGACTTTGGTGGGGGTTCGGCCAGGAAATGTTACTTAGGGCCCATCTACACGAGGGGAAAATAATCTAAAGTATCTTGTAGTATTGGCATCTCACAGCAGCAGTGACATGTCTAAATGTTTTTTCTGGCCTCGGAAGCCCCCATAAGCCTTACATTCCTGATGGCGGCCGCAAGTGATTTAATCGCATTAGTTCTTCACTGCCACTGGTTTTTTTTTTAAGTAATCCCAAGGTACTCTGGTGTGATAGCGCAATTCTCCAATTTTATAAGAAAGCAAAACAGAAAATATTGATCCTTTTTATCACCTTAGTGAGTGATCGTGAAGGTGAAAATCCAACATGGCAGCAGTGGTTGCTTGCCCTCCTAGCAAGCCCACCCCCATTTTCACCTGGCCAATCAGCTTTGTGCTTCCCTTCAAGTTTTTTTTTATTGTTCTTTAGTCCAAACGAGCAAAAATGTGCACCCGCTTTGCAGTTTGTGAAAAAATACAGGGAAATCTGCAAAGGCTTTTACTCTGTTGTTTTTGCTGTTTTGGGCCCCCCTCCTTCCGAATAGTGTGGATTGGCACTGGATCCTGTTTAGACAGGTAGGATTCCCAGCAAATTCCATGAGGGGCATTTTCACTGTTTAGATGGGCCCTCTGTTACATATCCTTAATGAAGGCCTAATCTACACTACACAAATAATCCAGTTTGAAACTGGATTATTTGCCATGGTTCCTTTCTATGGAATCCTGGGATTTGTGATTTTTACAAGGTCTTTAGCATTCTCTGCCAAAGAATGCCGGTGCCTAATCAAACTACCAATCCCAGGATTCCATCGGAGGGAGCCATGGCAAATAATCCAGTTGCAAACTGGATTATTTATGTGGTGTGGATTCACTCTAACTATACTTAACTTATGTATACTTAAGTATACTTAACAAAGTAGCTGATATAGAACACTGGCTACTATTACTGAATATCTAAGCAGAACGCTAGGAAAGGTGGAGGGAAAAAGAAAGGAAGACTGCACACCAGATGGATAGATTCAATCAGAGAGGCCATGGGCCTGAACCTGCAGGACCTGAGCAGGGTGGTAGAAGACAGGGGGTCTGGGAGATGTCTCATTCATGGGGTCGCCATGAGTCGAAGTTGACTGGAAGGCAATTAACAACAACAACAACAACAACAACAACAACAGGCTAAAGGCCTTGCTTCAAATAACAACACAGCTCAAGAGAACATCACCATCTCTACAAAGGGCTTTGGAAGTGAGATATTAATAGGGGTTGAAGAGGAGAAGAAAAAAAGAGAAATACTGGTTCTGTAACCTGTCTTCCACTGATACAGCCATTGGATGCAATCCATTTTATGCTAGAAAGGAATGGAACTTTCTTAAAAGTGAGCTTCTGGCTTAAAAACATGAGGGATGTATTAAAGCAGGAGGGAAATCAGTGTAGTGAGGTTTCTGAACAGGTCTTAGGGTATCAGTGGCTGATATCCTGCTAGTTCTTATAGCTGTGTGAGCACCCTCCCCACCCCCTATGGAAATGTTCACACATTTTTGTCTTCTGGGGATCATCCAGCTCAAGGCTGTATAAGTAAAGTTATGCAAACATTGCCATTGTGCATGCCATGTGCATGAGATGCACATATGATTTGCATGTGAGGCACATGCATACACATATTGATGCACATGTATTGCACAGGTGCTGAAAATGTGAAGCACATGCATGCATATGTTGATGCATGTGCAATGCACATGCAATGTGCATGCATGCATATACTGATGCACATACACAGTAAGGAGATGTAAGAAGAGAGCCCTGGTGGTGCAGTGGTTAAATGCCAGTACTGCAAGTCATCATGTTGCAAGTTTGATTCCAGAGGGCTCCAAGGTTCACTCAGCCTTCCATCCTTTCATAGGTCAGTAAAATGAGGACCCGGTTTGTGGGGGCAATTAGCTAACACACATTGGAAACTGCTTAATGCAGTGTAGATGTGTAAATTGCTATTGCTTAAAACAAATTGTAAGCTGCTCTGATAGCCTTTGTGGCTGAAGAGCGGGATATAACTACATAATTAAAAAAATACATGTGCATATTGATGTGCATGTTCTATGAAGTCAGTGCACATGTGTGTATGCACACACATTGGTTTGTGCATTGAGTTTCCAATCTGGATGTGCATTCAGTCATGCAATGGTTGTGCAGCACAATCAATGTGTAATTCCACATGGAAAGATCTGCACAGTGTAATCCTGATGTTGGATCTCAGCTGTTCTGTGTGGACACTTTGGTCCCTGTTTAAAAAAATGTAGCAGTGGCAGCAGTAGAGTTTTTTAAGCTACTTTTTTTCTCTACCCAAATGCCTGGAACATGATGTATTATTCCAGAGACTTCTGGGGGAAGGAAAAAAAAGAGGAAAGGCAGCCACCACAATTAGAAGACAAAACAAAATGTGTTCGCTTTGCTACTGCACTCCATGAGCTCCATGCTAACAATAAGCAAAAGGACATGTTACTTTGAGTCGTTTCGTTAATGATACGGGGAGATGACTCTCGTTGGCAAGCGACAAAAGCATAAAATATTGGAAGGGAAATAAAAGTTGTTCCAAGTCACAAGAGGAAAACAATATTAATATAAAATTACAGACGCAGAAAACTCGAACAACAGGTCCTTGAAAGGAGCCATTCAAATATGCTTTCTCTTGGCTTGCTTTTTGAAATATTGCCTCTCTTCTTGAGAAAGATTATATTGTATATCCAGGGCTGCAAAAGGCATCATCTCCAAAAACCCGTCTGCAGTGAAACAAATCTAAAATGAAAACAAGCCGCACAGTCGGCTAACGCTGCCTTAAAAAAAATCACACATCAAGAACCTTTTCCAGTGACAAATACTTTCAAGGCAAACAAACCGAACAGAAATTAAAAAATCTCTGTGGGGCATAAATATGCAATTACACTCACACGGGGAGCGTTTTATCAGGTAAACCAATCCTACTTTGTTAATTGAAAAGCTCTTGCGCTGGATTTCTCTCTTTCTCCCTCCCCCTGCTTTTCATTTTTTTTTTGACAAAAGGCCTTGAAATACACACGCTCACAAATGCACACACACATTTCTTGCTGCCGCTGCTGCTCCTTCACACATGCTCTGTCCCTTTCTTTTCCACCCCACCACATCTGCTTTGCAAAGGGAAAAATAACCCCCATCTTTCTCACCTTCTGTGCAAGTTATAATTGCAATTGCTGTTGCTCATCCTGGGGCTAGCATCCTGGTGATGCTTATGCACATATACTTTCCCCTACGATTGCAGTTGTCCTTTTTTGGCCATGGCATAACACCCATATTCCATTCACATTTGAATAAGTGGAGTTCTGCAAGTGTAACCTGCAGTTGAGCTTTCTTGGATGGTGTGTAGCTATCAAATGCCTTCAACTTGATGCACTAGGGATTTGATCAGACAAATGTCTAAAAATGCTGTAATTCTACTATTGAGGACTCTGGAGTCTGGAGCAATAAACACCTGAGGCAAAGCACAAAAATCAGTGTGTATAGAGCCATTGTACTGTCTATCCTCCTTTATGGATCTGAAACATGGGTCACCTATCTGCACCACCTACGACTCCTCGAACGCTTTCATCAGCGCTGTCTACGCACGATCCTAAATATACACTGGACTGACTATGTGACGAATGTTGCTGTCCTTGAGCAAGCAGGGATCACCAGCATTGAGGCCATGATATTGAGAACACAGCTGCACTGGGCAGGGCATGTTTCTAGGATGGAGGACCATCGCCTCCCAAAAATACTACTCTATGGTGAACTCGCCACGGGTCAGCGTAAGAGGGGTGCTCCAAAAAAGCGATACAAAGACTCCCTGAAACAACATCTCAGGCTCGGCCAAATTGATCACCAACAGTGGTCCGCCCTGGCCTCACATCGGGAGGCATGGAGACGCACTATCCACAATGCTGCAGCCTTATTTGAGAACTCACGCCGAACAAGTCTTGAAGAGAAACGACAACGCAGAAAGAATCACAACCCAAAAACATCACCCAAGGAGACCTTCTGCTGTGCTTTTTGCAACCGGACTTGTTTATCTCGGATTGGCCTTTTTAGTCATCAGCGCGCTTGCAGAAAGCACGGGATGAGTCCTTCCTGAATCTTCGTTTGCGAAGAAAAGCCAGAGAGAGAGAGAGAGAGAGACTATTGAGGAAAGGAGAAACATAGTGGCATGATCCCTGCAATTATCGCACGTTGCTGTACCCGCACAATACTAATGCCACGGAATTGTTGCATGACCACCACTTGTGGTTTAACAGTGGAATTTTAGCTCATGCTATTAGTAACACTTCTCTTCATATTGCCTTCTAATGACAGAGTATTAATGCTATGTCCTGGCCCATTGCTTGCACCTTTAAGAATTTTTTTTTCTCTTACTTCCTGGATTTTACATGGGTGAAATTTGGGTTGTTCTTGCAAGAAGACACGACTTCAGTTAAAAAAACCAAAAACAAATACATAACGAAAGAACTTCACAAGTAAACACTTAAACATAAAAATGTAGCAAGCAAAGGCAAGAGTTCATTAAAACAGCATCCTGTTAGTCCTCTTCACGTCATCCACTGGAAGTTTAATTATTTGTTCTCATTGGGAACGGGTAGGGGGAAAAGAGGACCGGCCATTCACATTGTAATTGCACAATTACAGCAGGATGTGGTTTTGCACACTTGTCAATATTGCAAAAAGAGTGATATTGAGGGCTATTCATGGGTTTTGCCCATCAATGAAAAGTTACATCTAATTAGCAGGTGGAGCACATGTGGACCATGGAGGATGATGACATCATGTGATCTCAGGAAGCCATTTGTGTTACTAACCCATTGTAATTGCACAATTTCAGCCACGTATGATAAAGTCCTAGGACTGTGTAAGGAGCAAGCAGATTTGCAGATATGCAATTGGTTGCACAAAGCTGGCATTTAGCAGAAGGGGAAGTGTTGTGTAACCAGCTCTTAATGACATAAATCTAGCTTTACACTATGCAAGCATGATGCAGGATCTCAGCTTTGATTTCATTTTCACTGCTCAATAATTCTACAATGATGATGATCCTGCAGTCATTATATGTTGCATCAAAACAATTCCAGGTGTCCATTTGCCACTGACACTACTTCTAGTGTGTGGTTGTGGGTTTGCTGAGCTACAGAGAATGTCCCCTTGTGGTGCAGGAGAAAATGTACAGGTACTCATGGTGAGGGCTAAATCTAGGTAGAGGAAAGATTATGAAGTGGTTCCCTGCCATATGATACACACTCCGTCGGAGTGTGGTGGGGTCTCCTTCCTTGGAAATCTTTAAACAGAGGCTGGATGGCCATCTGTCGGGGATGCTTTGAAGGCAGGGGGTTGGACTAGATGGCCCTCGTGGTCTCTTCCAATTCAGTAATTCTATGATTCTATGATTCTATACTGTTTTGCTGAGAAAGCATGATGGGAAACCCACACTCATAATGAATATCATGTGCAGAGGGAAAAGTTGTATATTTGAACCGCAACTCCCAGAATCCCCTAGCCAACAAGGCCAAATTTTGGGAGTTGTAGATCAAAAAGAGTCATTTTCTTCAAGTTCCATTAGCTGCCAGTCTGTTTCCAGGCCCAATTCAAAGTCCTGGTTTTGACCTGTAAAGCCCTATATGGCTTGGGTATAGGTTATTTGGATAGCATCTCTCTGTACGAGCCAAGTAGAGCCTTAAGATCATCTGGAGAAGCCCTTCTCTCTGTCCCACCACCTTCTCAAGCTCATTTGGTGGGAAGAAGGGAGAGGGCCTTCATGGTGGCTGCTCCCAGACTTTGGAACTCCCTCCCCACGGAGGCCAGGATGGCCCCATCCTTGTAGCAGCAGATTAAAACATTTTTGTGCTTCCAGGTTTTTACAAACTGACAAGAGCTGGGCTTCTAAGGCTGTGTAGTGTTGCTTTTAAGATTTTTAAGGGGTTTTATAGAGCTTTTAAATGTATTTTAGTATTTTTAATGTTTAATTACATTACATTCCTTTTCTAAATGTTATATTTAGATTATTATTTCTACTTTTGCATTGTTTTTGATTTGTAGTGTTTTAAATATGTTGTTAGTTGCCTTGAGTCCCATTATTAGGAGAAAGGTGGAATATAAATTAATGATGATGATGATGATGATGATAAATTCTGAAATATCTGGGCTGAAATACTGTTGCTGTCACACACCTGTGTAATTTCCCTTACATATGTGGTTGTAATATTTGGGCCAATGGACGCATTCACTTCCTGGTTGTGTGAGTTCTTCAAGTAAAGCCATTTCACATGGGCCTTAATCTTATGTTAGTCCTGACTAGAGTAGAGCCAATGAATCCATTGGGTTGGCCAAATGTTGACTCACCATTCAACAATTGATTCATTGGGTCTACTCTAGTAGGGACTAACCAACAAGATTCCTGTTGCAGTTTCACACTCTTCATAACTATCCATCAGTGACTTCAAGGTACCACTTGATTCAGCAGGATTGTAGAAAGAATCATTCTGCATTCCCTCATTGCACAATGTGAGAAGTAGGCACATTGGCAGACACACAAGTAGTTGTACAATGTCAGCATGCAGCAGAAGGGAGATGTAGGACAATGTAATGCAACCACTGTGTTATGATGTGAGTGTAGATTTATACTCAGAATCTAGAAGCTCAGCCCTCATCCTATCCAGTGCTTCTGTCTGAGAGGCTCACCTGATGCTGCACCTTACCCAAAGATAAAACACCCCTGAGAGATGGTCATCCAGTGTCTGTTTAAATACCTTCAAAGGAGGAAGCTCCATCAGCACCAGAGGCAGTTTAGGCAACTGTTAACAGCTTTCACCATCAGGAAGCTCTTCCTGAGGTTTGGTCATCTCCCTCTTTCTCTCTTCCTCTCCCCCCATCTCTTTGCTATCTAAATACAGTGATTCACATTCTGCACTTTGGAGGAAGAGCAAACAAGCTCTTCCCATATCCCTTCAAATATTTCACCTCTCAATCTTCTGTTGTCCAAGCCAAACATACATGGCTCTCTAAGCTGTTCCTCATAGGCCTTGGTTTCCAAAATTTTTGACTGTCTTGGTCATCTTCCTCTGTCACATTCCAACTAGTTGAAATCCTTCTTGGACTGGGGTGCCCAGAACTGGACACAGTTTCCAGGTGAGTTCTCCCCAAAGAAGAAGATAGTGGTACCATTATAGCCTTCGAGCTGGACACTATTGTCCTGTTGATGCATCCTAGAATTGCATTGGCTCTTGTGGTGGCCACATTACACTGCTGATGTAGGCTAGGATCATACCTTAAGGAGTGTAAGTCACCTCATCAGTGAATTGCACAATTGGATGTGCAACCAGATTTGCAGATTTGCCCAATGTGCATCCATATGCACACAATGCACAATGACGTCACATGTCTAGTTATCTATGATTCTATGTGCAAATGAATATGGTTCTTCTTTGGACAAACATATCCAAATGCTTCTGTAGGGGATCTTATGCAGAGGAAGCAATAGGATTCCAGCCACTAACTTTGCAGTCATTGTTTGTTAATTTTGATTTAATACTTGTAAAATACTCAGGCTGATTTCTGTAGTTATTTTCCCTTCCTTCAGTTTTTGGGGTTAACATCAATACATTAAAAAACAAAACAAAAAAAAACTTCAGTCCTATATTGCACTAGGAAACTCATTCCCCAAAGCTGAAAGAGGCAAAACAGCACCATACACATAGAATTTACTTACTTATTTTTAAAATTTCTATCTTACCTTTCTCCTGGTACAGGACCTAAGAAAGCAGTACAGAACTCAAGTTGGCATCCAAGAAGCAGGAATGCAGAGAATACTCAATATGACCAGCATCATCTGTCATGCTGTACACTGTACGTTACATAACTTTATGTATATAGTGGGCCCTTGGTTTGGTTCCAGGACCCACTGTAGACAACAAAATCCATGGATGCTCAAGTCCCATTATAGACAATGACTTAGTAAAATGGTACCCCTTATATAAAATGGTAAAGAGCAAGTTTTGCTTTTTGGAATTTATTTTGGGAACATTTTCAAGCTGTGGATGGTGGAATCCATAGATAAAGAATCCGTGGATATGGAGGGCTGACTGTACTTAGCTGCTAGCAGAAGGGCTAAAATGCATAATGTGACACTGGCAAAAGGGTCCTGATGCACAACAGTGCTCCCTGGCTGGTGTCCTGATGCACAAGCAGAATGATGTGCATAGTTCCCACTGTACATCTGTCCTGTTGTGCATTGATCCCAATGTACATCTGTCAGTTTGTTGGCTCCCTTATATAGTAACATAACAGCAGTCCTTCACTGGATATCAGCATTATGGAACTGCCCAGTTCTAATTCCTGCAGACATAAGTCCCTAACAGGATACCATCTTATTATTTTCTCATCCTTGACAAGAAAATGGTGACTCCACATACCAAGACCAAGATCAAATGCTTTGATCAAGATTTCCTGCGTGGCAGGGGGGTTGGACTAGATGGCCCTCGTGGTCTCTTCCAACTCTGCAGTTCTATGATTCTATGATTCTAAGACATCCTACGGGTGGCGGGGAGGTCTTCTACCATTGTAAGGTTGTTTTTTGCATTTCGGAACATTTTTTTAAAAAAACCTTCATTTGTGCAAAAGATTCATAGAATCATAGAATCATAGAATTGCAGAGTTGGAAGAGACCACGAGGGCCATCTAGTCCAACCCCCTGCCACGCAGGAAATCTTGATCAAAGCATCCCCGACAGATGGCAATCCAGCCTCTGTTTAAAGACCTCCAAGGAGGGAGACCCCACCACACTCCGGGGGAGTGTGTTCCACTGCCGAACAGCTCTAACTGTCAAAAAGTTCCTCCTCATGTTGAGGTGGAATCTCTGTTCCTGGAGCTTGCATCCATTGCTCCGTGTTCCAGTCTCCTACAACCTTCCTCCAGATTATTGTCACCCTCTGTGTTTGTATGTGTGTATGTGCATATGGGTATAAGCAAGGAGAGTTTTAGCTAGCTTTCAGCTATTTCCTTATAAGAGACTCTCAGAAGAGTTAGATGTTTGGTTCCCCACTCCCCAAAACCCATTTTGGTGCAGAAGTAATCTCTTTTGTGTGTGAAAAATACACTATTTCCTGCCTCTCCAAACAAGTCACACAATGTGAAAACTCATAAAAAATATGCCTAGAAGGAAATACAACCTTTAAAATTGTTCATTCTTGCATAGGTGGGCATGAAAGTGGCAAAGGTATACATCTATACCTAGAAAGGGGAGGCAAGCACAAGACTATTTCAAAACTTCATTTTTCAGTATAGTTTCATTATTACAGCCTTAAGTCATTTTACTCTTCATTTGAATAAACTGCTTTAATTTCGTTACAGGCATCCCCTGCCTATTAGTAATTAGTATTATATTATATTATATTATATTACTATATAGATTATATGATATTATATTATATTATATTATATTATATTATATTATATTATGGTGTGTGTGTACTGTAAGCACAAATATTATAAGCACAAATATAAGTACTTATGAATACTGTATTATAAACACAAATACTGTACAGTACTGTATAATAGACACACTGCTCACAATCTAAGACGCATCACAGACAACTGAACACAGACTGAAAGAGAAAGATGGTGCCAAGTTGACTGAGAGAAAAGATCATAGAATCATAGAGATGGAAGGGACCACAAGGACCATCCAGTCTAACCCCCTACCATGCTGGAATACACAATCAAATCATTCCCGACAGATGGCTATCCAACCTCTATTTAAAAACCTCCAAAGAAGGAGACTCCACCACACTATGAGGCAGGGTATTCCACTTCCGAACAGCTCTTACTGTGATGTCCCATTGTGCAATGGGGGCTCCTATTGTGCAACCATACATTGTGCATTGAGACCATTGCACAATGGGATGCATTGTGCATCAGAATACACTATTCATTGGGGCCATTGTGTAATGGGACACATTGTGTATTGGGACCATTGTGGATCAGGACCATTGAGTAATGGCTATGCTGCTGGCTCAGCTTGTATAATAGCCCCAATGGTGTAGTTATGTTACTGCTCCTCTCCCCAGAATACAAACATTGAGCAACTGAATGTGATCATAATTTGCTTAATGGATGATATAGCTACCCAACAAGATGGCAGCCATGGTGTTATTCCAGATAATTCCAGGGACAAATTTATGTCCTTCAACAACAACAACAACAACAAACAAACAGTGGCACCCTAGAAGTAGTCACCACTCCCACTCCTCAAGCACAATTAGCTTCCATTTCCATTTGTTCCCCCAAACAGATGCACACCTCTAAAGGGAAGTTTTGGAGGCTGCTTGCTGTGACCTCATTTGGGAAGGAACTCATTTCTGGCCCAGGCTGAAGCCCAGCTTTGCAGCCATTGTGACACATTAGCAGCTGCGCTTGTTTGTCACATTCTGCATCCTGCACTTGTTTGTCACATTCAGGGAATGCTTAAGTCCAGAAAAATCTCTGCTTGGCAGGCTGATTAATTGCATCAATGCAAGCTGAATGGCCAGCTGTGCTTTATGGTGGCCCATCTGCAAATATTTGTAAGAATCCAGCTCTTTTTGACAACTGCTGTACCCTGGCCAGGGAAGTCTTCTGCTGCTAGAGCTACAACTCATAGTTAGCACCAAGTATGTGTTACATAGGGCTAAGCAAGTTTGAGGTTTTGCCCTTGGCAAAATGCCCCCTAGTAGACATGGCTTCTATGTCCATGGGATGCCTGGTGGGTAAAACTGGAGACAGCATCAGTGAAGGGCTGCTCTGCAGCTGTGTCCCAATCTGTGTTTGGCACTCAGGCACAGTTTCAATTTCCCACAGTATCTTGGAGTGATGTTTAAAGGAGGGCTCAGGGCAGGAGTCAGAGGTGGGGTATGCCAAGGGTGTGGGCTCCAGAAGCTGTCTGAAGATGATCCTATGCCTGGTGTGTGAGATGCTGAATTGAACACTTGAGTGACATGAATTCTGCCTTGATGACTTCCAAATTGACAGCCTAGTCCTGTGTCTCCTCTAAGAGTCAAACTAGATGACATGTTCAGCATGTTTTTTTTCCTCCACTGTGTTTACTGACAAGGTAAAATACATCTGTTTGCCATTGTACAAGCTTTCCCTCACTTATGTATCTTGCATTTAGCATGGTTTGCTTGTATTTGGTCATTGGAAGCTAAACAAAGCTATAATCTGCTGGAGTGATTGTGGTGGTATGCATTTCTGAGAAAATCCATTTGTGAGAGGGAAATTGATTCATTGCAGGTAAACACTTTCCTTTTAATGCCCAGTTTGACCTTCAGAGCGTATAGGACAAGGTGTAAGGGTCCAGCTGCAGCAGAAGAGGTATGCCCAAAGCCCACTGGGTGTATGTAGGCAGTGGGTTGTTCCAAGATCAGTGTCCCAACATTGTTTGTGATGTTGCAAAAGCTCCTGAAATGCACCACTGAGTGATGTACTGCCTTCACAGATACCACTTTAAAAACAAAGTGGGATTCCAAATGTCACAGGCTGTATTCCACTCATGCTCAGGGATGGGGTTTAGGTTCCTCTTTCAGATACACCATTTCACATCTCTGAAAGCCTTTGTCAAGACTGGTGACCCTCTGAGGATCACCTATGAGGCTGCTGCGAATTTCCTGGAATCTTGATAGTGCACTACAGTGGGGCAAATAAGCTACTATATAGCAAAAATTAAACTCTTTGGCAGATGGACCAATGGCTTTTAATAGATAATAACCTCATGAGGTATTTTTCTCTAATTTCCTTTGACAGAGGACAACTAAACACATAGTGTGGAAGGTTCTCAACTTCATAGAGACCACAGAGTCAGTAGCGTAAATGGTACGGGAGTTTAGCTAATCAGCCATCCAAAATTATTGAAAGCATTAGCTGAAATCTTGCTAATGTTAGCTCCCTTCTTAAACAAAACTTTTCAATGTTAAACAGGCAGTCCTCTGGGCCTGGAAGGTGTTTAAATAAATTACACCATGGGGAAATTTTAACTGAAGAGAGAAAAGCAACTTTTTCCTGGAAAAACATATCACATATTTACATGAGAGCTCATGAAGGGAGCCCTGGTGGCACAGTGGTTAAATGCTAGTACTGCAACCACAAAGTGGCGAGTTCGATCCCAAGGGCTCCAAGGTTGACTCAGCCTTCCATCCTTTCATAGGTTGGTAAAATGAGTACCCGGCTTGTGGGGGAAATTAGCTAAAACACATTGGAAACCGCTTGGAGAGTGATATTGCTTAACAATTTGTAAGCCGTTCTGACAGACTTTGTGGCTGAAGAGCAGGGTATAAATAAATAAATAAATAAATAAAACATTCTCTCTCTCTCTCTCAAACACACACACACACACACACACACTAGTTTCTTGCTCTGCTCACAGATTGGGACTCCAGAAGAAAAGGAAAGGGGGCTGGAATGAGGAGACGGGTCGATGATGGGATGACGGATATGTCAGAACTGGCTCAAGACACCTTGCTGTCTGAGCCAGTTTCATCAGGGTGGCATATGGGGCAGAAAACCCACCTACATCTCTTTTCTCCTATTATAAAAATACAAAATGGCATAAACATGCAGGAACACTGGTCTAAAATAATTAACAACACAATGATAGAATAGTAATGCAGTAAAAAACAAACAACCCAGAAATTGTCAGGGGATGACAGGACATTCAATCCCCTGCAGAATGGAGTTCAGTCTCTTAACTCCTGACAGAAATCACAAAATAAACCAATAACAATTGGCTTCCTTTTCATGATGCAGGAAAACTGTTGCCTTCACTCTGCCTAAGGGCAGGGCTTGCCCACGGACACATCATATTGATTCAGGTGGCTGCACAGGCTTTGTTGCCAATGATTTCCCCTACCTTCTCTGGTTCTTATAGAATGTATGCACAGTGCAAAGTTAAAATGATTTGATACCGCTTTACTTCCCATCCTAAGGAATCCTGGATTTTGTAGTTTGGGAGGTACTCAGAGATGGAGATCCTGCGTCCGTGCATACACAGTTCCATATCCTCGCACCATGTCAAGGGCTCCTGGAGGAAGGAAATGGCAGATGGACTCCATTTAAGAGCACACCCACATATCTTCCTCAACTGAGCAGAGACCAGCTGCTTTTCCATGGCCTCACACATTGGCTTCTCCAGCAATGTGTGCAAAGAATAGTTAGTGTTGATCTGAACTCATTCCTCAATTTCATGCCAACCTTTGGTCCATGCAGTTTTACTCGCTGTGCTCCCTTCCCCCCTCCCACATGCTTCTCCCTCGCCTGCAGTGTTTGAAGAAGGCTCCAGCTTCCAGGTATCTCTGTTGACTAAGCTGTGCTAGTGTGGCAGCGAATGTAAATACTGCCTCTTTGTGGTTATTGTTAAGGTTCAGGTGGTGCCCTCAAACAGAACTGATGGGGATTTATGCCCTTGGTGACAGAATGGTGGTTGCCAGATGAGAAAAACAGACCTTATTTCTTTCCTAATAAGATAGGATACCCCTACGGCATGTGATCTAAGAGGGATGGTCAATGTCCCATCTTGCCACTATGGGATAAGCTCCATGCTTGGACCATGAGGGCAAAAAGTACATTGGCCCATTTTGATACAAACTGTTTTAGCTCAATTTCAGCACTTTTCCCACAGTTTTATACTTCTTGCTATACTTAGAACCTTCACCTCCTGACACAGAAGGTGCTTGATAGGATATTAAGGACAAGGGATACGTTTTTCTCTAATAATGTTTACACTAGTGTGGAAATGATGAGGTCCTCCATATGTTCAAAGAGTTATAGAATCATGGAGTTGGAAGAGACCACAAGGGCCATCCAGTTCAACCCCCTGCCATGCAAGAACATACAATCAAAGCATTCCAAACAG
This sequence comes from Gambelia wislizenii, assembly GCA_030847615.1. Taxonomy (NCBI): domain Eukaryota; kingdom Metazoa; phylum Chordata; class Lepidosauria; order Squamata; family Crotaphytidae; genus Gambelia; species Gambelia wislizenii. Next base: position 491,052,444 of record JAUMIR010000001.1, on the reverse strand, counting down.
ATGGCCATCCAGCCTCTGTTTAAAAACCTCCAAAGAAGAAGACTTCACCACACTCCGAGGCAGTGTATTCCACTTCTGAACAGCTCTAATGCTCAGGGAGTTCTCCCTAATGTTTAGATGGAATCTCTTTTCCTGTAGTTTAAACCCATTGCTCCGTATCCTAGTCTCTGGAGCAGCAGAAAACAAGCTTGCTCCATCCTCAATATGACATCCCTTCAATATTTAAACATGGCTATCATGTCCCCTCTTAACCTTCTCTTACCCAGGCTAAATGTACCCAGTTCCCTGAGCCACTCCTCATAGGGCATGGCTTCCAGACCTCCAACCATCCTGGTCACCCTCCTCTGGACACATTCCAGCTTCTCAATATCCTTCTTGAATTGTGGTGCCCAGAACTGGACACAATATTCCAGGTGAGGTCTGACCAAAGCAGAATAGAGTGGCACTATTACTTCCCTTGATCTAGACACTATATTCCTATTGATACAGCCTAGAATCTGGCACATCACACTGTTCACTCATGTCCAGCTTATGGTTTACTAAGACTCCTAGATCCCTTTCACATGTGCTGTTGTCAAGCCAGGTGTCACCCTCCTATATCTGTGCATGTCATTTTTTTCTGCCTAAGTGTAGTACCTTACAGTTCTCCCTGTTGAAATTCATCCTGTTCTATCTAGTCTCTTTAGAGCAATTGTCTGGGATCCTACATCATGGAGAGGGTGTGTAACTTTACACTCATGGGCTGGCATCCTGCTTGTGATGTGTGCCCTGTGTAAATTGTGCTGTGCATGCAGGATGAATTATTTGTCATAATGCAACAGATATAATTTGCTGTTAGCAGCAGAAGCAGAGTTGCACATACAGCAACATTGTGCATTACAACTGTGCATTGTGCTTTGTGTTTGCACATTGCAGTTGTGTGTTGTGGTTGCACATTGTACAGTGGCACCCAGCCATTGACAGTTGTTGAGCAATATTGATATTCTGCATGGGGGTTGTATATTGCTGGCATAGTGTACCTCCGCGTGTGTAATGTTGACATAGCATATCTCCGCATCATCCCCTATGCTACACTAAGGGGACATTGAATTGGAGCCATGGAATTGTGTGACAGTTGTGCATTGGTGACTTGCAATACTGCTCAGCCAAATGCGCAAACCAAAGTGAAATGCACAAATGCAATGCACAATGTGCTTCTGCATCTGTGATGCACAACAGAGCAGCATGTGCAACTCTGCTTCTGCAACCTTCAAAACGAATACCAATGCCTGTGTTGGACAAAAATGTCCAACTCCTTTTGTAGGGGAATTTGCACAGGTGTAAGTCTCTAACAGGCTGCCAGCAATTATCTTCCTTTGACCACACACAAACATCGGTTCCACCTTTGATGGTAGATACAGATACTTGTTTGACAACTCAAAAGGCTGGTGTCTGGTTTAGATGTACTAAAGGAGAGAGGGAATGGGGGGTGGGGAGAGAGAAGAAAAAAGAGCCCTCACTTGAAGATCATGTTTGTAAGAGCAATCTTCCCACAGTGTTACAGCTAAACAAGATGTCAAGTGCTGACAGCTCCTTTTGACAAAGTTAACCTTGAAATGAACCAGAATTTCTGTATGAGCTGTTCTGTAATTTGATGCTAACTCCATGTACTTTGAATGGAATGGAGTAATTGACATGGGAATTGTTTGAGTGACGCTAGAAAGCCAAGTGCGTCGCTGTCAGTAGGCGTCAGTCTAGTGTCAAGCCCCTTTGCTTGGTTACGGTAAACTTTCCAAAAAGGAATGCAAGGCACACCGCTAAGAACAGTGATGGCATGCTGTTACTCTTTTTCAGCTTTCTTGGAGGTGGGATAGTTATTTTTAAAATAAACAACAATAAATAAAAATAAGCAAATAAGGGAATATTTGGCTCCATTGACTGCCTGATCCTTACCTTTGCAACATCTGCGTTCAGTGTATCTGTGGGTTTGTTGTGTCTGGGAAGAGGAGGGAGGAAAAAACAAGGATGGAGGGGGTCAGATTCTGGTATGAGGAAAATCTTCATTTCACAGAATGGTAGGCTGAAATCCTGCATCAGAAGCTAAGGTGCGTACCTATGTAATGTGAGAGTTATGTGGCTGTATTATATGCAATTATGCCAGTGAATTACAAAAGGGTAGAATGGTGCATCCACAAGATATCTCCTCACACAACGTGGGCTCCTGTTGTGCAACATGCCTCAACATGCAATGCACCCCAATGCACAACGGGACACATTGTGCATTGAGTCATGTTGTGCATCAGGACACATGTATTGGTACCATTGTGTGATGGCCACACTGCTGGTGCCACTTGCACAGTGGTTCTGGGGACATAACTACGCCTCTGATTCCCTCCTCTACATAATCATAAGTTTGTTTATAATGATGTAAATGTCTAACAGGATGGTGGCCACTGAGCTAGAAGGGATCCCATGCACCATCACAACCCCTGCCAGTGCAGGAATCCAGCAAAATCCTTGAGTGGCGCACAACCACTCTCTGTTTAAAAAACTCCAGGTTATTTTTTTTTAATCTAGAAGATGAAAAAAAAATCCTAAAAGGATGCAGGCAGAATAGCTTTTGTCCAGATGAGCTCCTGCCGGGATTCACCATATTTGGAAGGAGGGGAGGCTGAAAACTCCAAGTAGTTCATGATAACAGCTTTCACTGTTTCTCGCAATCTTTTTCAAAAAATATGCAAAAAATGCATGTAACCGCCCATCTATGCAACCAATTTGAATTGGGGCACATCCAGGAAGTCAAACATGATTGGCCGGACAGGCATAGGGGAGGACTTGCTGGTGACAAAGCGGCCGAAGATGCCATTGTTGTTTTTCGGGGACATGATCAAGTGCTATTTTCGAGCAGCAGAGCAAAAAAAAAAAGTTTTTAAGCAGAATATCACTCTTCCACATCTCTCATTTAATGGCAAATAGTGGGGGGAATGGAGGGAGCTTTTTGGGAGATAATAAGGAAGGTAATTCACTTGTGGCCACCATCTTTTCTTGTGGGCATGCTCTCTGTGAACTACAATCACAGATAACTTTCCATGCCAGTGATCTTGTGAATGAATCATGGGGACAAATGAATACTACTATTTTACACAATTAATTCTCCCGTCTAGCTGAGCCCCAGCAAAAGATAGTCGGCCTGCAGACACACTGCAGAAATAATCCAGTGAAAAATACCACTGTAGCTGCCATGGCTCAGTGCTTAATTCCGGGATTTGTACTTTTGTGAGATGTTTATTCTTCTCTGTCAGAAAGCTCTGGTGCCACAACAAACCACAAATCCCAGGATTCCATAGGATGGAGCCATGATAGTTAAAGCAGTGTCAAACTGCATTATTTTTGCAGTGTGTCAGCCTTTATCTCCTTGGATTGAAATCACAGGAAAGGGTATTACAACTAAACTTTAGGAAGAACTCCCTGATTATTAGATCTCTTCAGGAGTGAATACACTCCCACCTCCTGAGTAACTTGTCCAAGCAAGATGTCCAGCCTCTGGTTGGGAGAATAGCTAGGAACGATATGAAAGTTCATAATGCAGACAAGAAGGCATGTACAGTTGGCTTTCCACATTCGCTGGGGTTAGGGGAGTAGGAGCTCCACAAAAGTGGAAATACCACATATCTCTAGAACAACCAAACCATATTTAACATACAATAAAAGTACAATCGCAGATTCAACCCACAATGGATGCCTTTGAGGCAGCGGACTTCCTTCACAAGGCAGAAGCAGGTGGCTGCCCTATGCCATATTTATTAGGGATTTGCGTGCCTTACCACATGTTTGCAGTCTCTCAGTCTCACGAGGCTTGTAGTCCCTATTAAAAAGGGCATAGGGCATCAGCAGAGGTGGCAGCAAACGATCCATGAATAATCAAAAACAACAAAGTTGGGTTATTGTATTAATCTCGTTATTTAACAGACCGGCCTCCTATCTATCTATCTATCTATCTATCTATCTATCTATCTATCTATTTATTGCATTTATATGCTGCCTTCCTCCTAGTGTGGGACCCAAGGTGGTTCACAAACTATAAAACAAAATTAGCTAAAGACAGCAATAAAATTAAAACATAATTAAAATACTGTCATTTTTAAACCATACATTAAACAATATAAAAGCGTTATAAAAGCTAAAACTAGAGTAACCACTCACCTCTATAAGAAGGCTCCCTGTGAGCAATTAGTCATGAAAAGCCCGATTCAACAAGAAGGTCTTGGCCTGCCAGCAAAAGGAAACCAGGGAGAGGGATCCACCTAGTCTCCCATGGAAGGAAATTCCACAAGTTGGGAGCAGCCACTGAGAAGGCTCTCTTCTGAGTCCTCACAAAATGAGCCTGCAAGGGTGGCAGGATTGAGAGAAAGCTCTCCACTAAAAAAGCAATGCAATTCTAGGCTGCAGTAATAGGAGTATAGAGTCTAGATCAAGAGAAGTAATAGTGTCACTCTATTCTGCTTTGGTCAGACCTCACCTGGAATATTGTGTCCAGTTCTGGGCACCACAATTCCGGAAGGATATGGACAAGCTGGAACATGTCCCGAGGAGGGCAACCAAAATGGTGGGAGGTCTGGAAGCCTTTATGCCCTATGAGGAGTGGCTTAGGGAACTGGGTATGTTTAGCCTGGAGAAGAGAAAGTTAAGAGGTGACATGATAGCCATGCTTAAATGTTTGAAGGGATGTCATATTGAGGATGGAGCAAACTTGTTTTCTGCGGCTCCAGAGACTAGGACATAGAGCAATGGATTCAAACTACAGGAAAAGCGATTCCATCTAAACATTAGGAAGATTAGATTCCATCTAAACATCCTGATGGTAAGAGCTGTTTGGCAGTGGAATGCGCTGCATCGAAGTGTGGTGGAGTCTCCTTCTTTGGAGGTTTTTAAGCAGATGCTGGATGGCCATCTGTTGGGAATACTTTGATGATTTATTCCTGCATGGCAGGGGGTTGGACTCAATGAGCCTTGTGGTCTCTTCCAACTCTATGATTCTATGATGGTCTTAAGACTCTGGCTGGTTCATCAATCACTCAATCAGCCCTTAAGGTCCAGGGGTAGCTAGTGCGCTTGTCAAGACGTCAACTCTGGATTTTACCACTGCTCCTCCAGCAGCCACTCTAACTGAAGGTGAACTCTGCTAGTTTAGCACTGTCAGGGCTCCTGTTCAACCTGGAGCAACTGTGGGAGAAGAAGCAGTATTATTTGTTGGTTCAGAGTATTTTATAGCCTGCCCTTCAGCCAAAAATGATCCCAGGGCAGCTTGCAAATTATTAATTTGGCAGTTCCCTGCTCTCAGGCTTACTATCTGAATTAGACATGACACATAGGCAAAAAGGGAGTTGTAGTGGGAGAAGGGATTAAGTCCAGACATTGGCTGTTCTTCTCCCCCTCTGAGGCCAGAACAAAGGCCGTTCAAACATGAAGGGAGGGTCTCTCACCAGCTGCTGAGCCAAGCCATGATGGAGCCTGTGCCTAGCTGCTCTTCCCTCCCTCACAGGCCACAGCAATGGTAGGTGAAATATGGAGAAAGGCCTTCTTACCAACCACTGGGCCAAAGCAAAATGTAGCCTGTGCTTGGCTGCTCTTCTCTCCCTCAGAAGCCAGAGCAATGGCAGTTGGAATATGGTGGGCGGGCCGCTCACCAGCCACTGGGACAAGGCATGATGGAACCTCTGTCTGGCTGGTCTTCTCTCCCTTGCAGGCCAGAGCAATGACATTTGGAATATGGAGAGAGGGCTTCTTACCAACTGCTGGGCCAAGGCATGATGGAGCTGTCCACTAGGGATTTGCTGCCTTTATGGTAGTAGGCACACCAGCTGCATGAACTGAGAAATATGAATTGAGAAGCTTGACCTGACGAACGTGCAGCTCCAACCTCTGATTAGCTTTCATAGCAGTGCCTGGAATAAGGAGCGGAAGCCCTTGAGGTTCCTGTTTTAAGTCCCTCAGAGTCTCTGAAGACGAAATAAAGCCGCCTTTGAAGATAGATGTACATGAGCCACCTCTCCAAAGCACTTTGCAGAAGAGGCTGTTCAGGCATTCAAAATAGAACTTTATGCTGTCTAACGGGCTTCTTAAGCTTAATCAGGAGAGCTGGCTAGAGTTTAGCAGAAGATACCCCCCCAAACCAAATAGTTAAAAAAAAAATAAGATGGATTTGAAAGAAGAAGGAGAAGGAGAAGAAGGAGAGGGAAAGAAAAAAACAACCCTTGATCCTGTCACAGACATATCCATCCCTGTGGCCCTGGAGGTTGTGAGCGAGCTGTACCACGAGAAAAGCTGCGCTGTTGCGAGGCCGCTGATTTAATCGTTCGTTAAACATTTGGGAGAGGCCAATTATACTGTTCAAGAGTGAGATGTTTTACGCGAAAATGACAAAAAGATACATGTAATCATTGAAATGCCAGTTTACAATCAGATAGGATGTGAAATAATCCCTTTAGCAAGCTTAAGCTTTTACATATTAATGGAACAGAATTGGGGGTGAGGAGAGAAGATGACTGGCTGGAATGTACTCAAGGTCCTAATCATGAAGCAACTGCCTGTGATGTTATGGACTAAGAATTAGTACATTTTTTTGGAAGTCTGAGGGAAAGAGAGTTGTGGGAAATGCTTTTTAAAATTAGCCTGTTTTTTGTTCACTGAGGCGCACCTACCTATTTGACCACACATGTGTGTCAGACATACTTCTCAGGTACTCTTTCCATGTCCTCCTTCTCATCACCATGTCCTCTATAGCAGTGGTTTCCAAACTGTGAACCTCCAGATGTTTTGGATTTCAGCTCCCAGAATTCCTGACTATGGGCCAAGCTGGCTGGGGCTTCCAGGAGTTGAAATCCAAAACACCTGGAGGACTAAAGTTTGGAACCCACTGGTCTACAGCCAAAAACTGAGTGTGGCTGGAATCATGTTGGTGTTTAATGTATGCGGAAATTCCCCTCCAGAAGTGGGTGTTGATGAGGCTTCCTTCCTTCCTTCCTTCCTTCCTTCCTTCCTTCCTTCCTTCCTTCCTTATCCCCCCTTCCTCCCTACACAGGACCCAAGGTGGTGTCCAGTTGTGCATCTGGTTGTGTGTTTCATTGCACAACATTGCCATTCATAACAAGGGTTGACTAACACAATCAACTCTGCATGTTTTTACCATGCCTTACAAACCCTCGTATAATATCTCATAATCGGAAATATTGGACACATTCAAAGGGTCTGGTAGACTGGGGTAATCCAAAAAGAAGAGGTCAGATAGAGGTCACAAAGACCTGGGAAGGTGTCTTAGAAATATTTCTAGCAAAACAGCCCAACATAGGATTATGTGGAGACTCTTGATAAACAAACCCATCACGGAGGTATGTGCTAATCCTCTCTCTTAACAGTCCTGGACACCCTCAGCAACGAGTCATCCACCAAACAAACAAGTGACCTACATAACCCCTAATCCCCAGGAGATATCGCCCTTACCCCATCCCATCCTGCAATGCAAGGTTGTCATAAACCCATCAATTCCAATCATCTAGCCATCTAAGACAATTAGTGGAGTCTCGTGCTCCTTAGTCTCTCCTGGGGAGAGTCATTTGGCCGTTGTTGCAGTCAAAATGTGCCTTCAAGGCACGTTTTGAGGTATAAATATTTCTACTCAAACAATAGCAAACTGTGCCACAGACAGACACCTCACTCTGCCAGAGTCTTTGTGCTACCTTCAGACTTCCATCTGAGCTTCTGTGCATCCCAGAATTTTCGTCCTCCAAGACTAGTAAATATTGCCTATCTCCTGAAGCTCGCACTATCCAATCTTTCCTGCTTCCTTTTTTCATTTAGCCTGTTGTGGTTCGTGTGGTATGCTTATGTGCTACTTTCTGTGTTTCCAATAAAAACATTTTATTTCACCTTAACCTGGAGTTCTTTGCAATTAGTACTGGTATACATAGGTGAAAAGGTCCCCGAAGATACCTACTTCTCGCAGACCTCCATTTGAGCTATTAATTCCCCCAATTAATAATGGAGATTTGGCATCATGGGTGGGCTCTCCACAGAGCCCCTCACCTCTTCAGGTAACAATGTGAAGATTGTTCTCCCATTGATTAATATGGGGCTCTACCATCTACATTTTTTTTTTGCTATCCATGGGGAGTTTTGGTACCAACCCCCATGGATATGGAGGTCCCACTGTATACAACTTCCAATGGAACAAGTGTTTTGCCTCTGGCTCAGTGTATGCACTATGTTTAAGAACTTTCTCATTGGTACCTAAACCCTTTTTGAAAGAGTTTTCAATGCTAAAGAACATTGGAAGTATAATCATAATAGGACACTTCTTCACTTGTGGTGGCTCCGTACTCTGGTAAAGATATTTGGAGATCAAAGGCCCAACTAGAGTAGACCCATTGAATCAATTGTTGAATAGTGGGTGAATGTGTCAGTAAATCTCATTGATTCAATGGTTCTACTGTAGTTGGGACTAACAATAGAATTCATGCCTGTGTATTCGAAGAAATGAAAAAAAAAACAACTAACAAAACATCCCTTACCATTCTAGCACTTACCATTCTAGGTGCGATCCAGTGTGTTGTAGCAGTTGGAGCATTGGACTAGAACACTGGGAGACCAGGGTTCAAACCCCTGCTCAGCCATGGAAACCCACTGGGAGACCTTGGGCAAGTCACACTCTCTCAGAGGAAGGCAAAGACAAACCTACTCTGAACAAATCTTGCCAAGAAAACCCCATGACAGCTTTGCCTTAGTGTCGCCATAAGCTGGAAATGACTTGAAAGCACACAACCACCACCATCACCACCATTTTAGGTAGTCTCCCAGAAGAGCTACAGTCTACTCTGCCTGAAGACATTATGTCAGGATAATGGGACATGCAGTCTGGTAAATTTATACTGTAAAGAGCAAGCCTAACATGTAACAGCTTACAGGGGCCAGTGGTGAGAGGCTAAATGCAGCTGGCCTGAGTATCTTGATGAAGGCCTGGGAAGCTAGCCATGAAAGGAACTCTTATCTCTATGAGAGAGTGAGAGTATCTGTGTGAGAACCAAAGTCTCTATATACTGTTACTCTATGCTATGTGACTGTAAGCAGTTCTGTCTGGCCTTTGCAGTGGCAGGACTGTACTGTACTGTATGCTGTGTAATGTAGTCTTCATGAGAGGAGTCTATGGATGCTCTAAAAAAAAAAAACCCACGGAGGTCAGGAGGAGGGCAGTGCTGTTCCACTTCTGGTGATCGATTTCATACGGCACCATCCTCCTCCCATCCTTCATTTGTGCTTCCTCCATGCTGGAGGGACGAGAAAAGCAGTGCCTTTCTTGTCCCTCCAGCATGGAGCAAGGACAGAGGAAGGATGGAGAAAGGATGGGGCATGCAAAATTTATTGCCAGAAGTGGGACAGCACAGTCCCCCTCCCGACCACCACGTTTTTTTTAGAGCGTCTGAAAATCTCCTATGACTCATTGTAAATATTCCTATATTTTTTTTCCCAATAAAGTAAGGTCATTTAGACACACATCTGTGTCTGTGTGTTTATTTCCTCACTTCGAGAATGAAAGCTCTGCTACAACTTTGCTACCTGGACCTCTTGATATACTCAGAGGTTCCAGTGCGCTATTGTGTCACATTATTTTACGTTTTTTAGAATCATAGAATCTTAGAGATGGAATGGACCACAAGGGCCATCTAGTCAAAGCCCTTGCCATGTAGGAATACACAACTAAATGTTCTGATTGTGTATTCCTGCAGGTCAGGGGCTTGGACTAAATGGCCCTTATGGTCTTTTCCAGCTCTATGATTCTATTCATCTAAAGAACTCCTGAGAGATGATGATCAAACCTCTGTTTCAAGACCTCCAAAGATGAAGTGTCTGCTACCCTCTGAGATAATCTATTCCACTGTCAAATACCTCTTACAGTGGTTTTTTTTAAATTCTTCTTAATGTTTAGGAATCTCTTTTGCAGCAGGAAGATGAAAAAAATGCAAGCCATTGCAAAGGTTTGATGATCCAGGAACAGAGATTCCACCTCAACATTAGGAGGAACTTTTTGACAGTAAGAGCTGTTTGGCAGTGGAACACACTCTCTCGGAGCGTGGTGGGGTCTCCTTCCTTGGAGGTCTTTAAACAGAGGCTGGATGGCCATCTGTCAGGGATGCTTTGATCAAGATTTCCTGTGTGGCAGGGGGTTGGACTAGATGGCCCTCGTGGTCTCTTCCAACTCTGCAGTTCTATGATTCTGTGATTCTATGATCTTATTTACTAAAATTTGATTTGGGAAATGAACTTATTTACTAAAACTTGATTTGGGAAATTCATTTATTTAATGGGCAAGCTCACCCAGTAAACCTGAAGGTTGTTAAAGATCATTGTTGCTGGGTGCCTTCAAGTCATTTCCAACCCTCAGGTGAACATCTATATATATATATAATTCTCTTGGGTATGTTACCTTTCCCAGTGTGCTCATTGGTTGCTCAGGAAACACACCCAACTGGTCACTGCCCACATGTGAATTCCCTCTCCATCTCGCCATCTACTCAGTCTGCATCACCACCTCACAAGGGTCCCTCCCTCCTCTCACTCCCTAAGACACTCACCAATGATGGGCTGTGACGGGACCCAGGCAGTCAACTGGTGGTGGTGCCGCCGGCGGCGGCATGCTGCTGCTTCTGCTACAATGGGACCAGGCAGTCAACTAGTGATGGTGGTGGTGGTGGTACCCCACTGCTGCTGCTACGATAGAACCAAGGCAGTCAACTGGCGGTGGCTGCGGCAGGGTAACAGTGAGCAACTCGATTTGTTCAGAGGGGTTTTGCCTTTGCCTTCCTCTGAGTCTGAAAGAATATGACCTGCTCAAGGTCACCCAGTGCATTTCCATGGCCAAGAGGGGATTTGAACCCTGGTCTCCAGAGTCACAGTCCAATGCTCCAACCACTACACCACACGGGCTTTTACAAAGATCATACAAAATGTAAAAATCATACAAAACGTGAAATCTGGTACCCATTTTTGTGACAGGATGATCACCTACCCACAAATCAGCTCCTCCATGTTATTATGAGATTTCACCAATCTACTAAGAAAAAAATAATTTCAGCTTGAAAGTTTGGCAGTTCTGTTATCTATGCATCCTAACTAAATTGGTTGTGTTTGACTGTTTTCTTTAACCATTTCAGGCTATGTTTAGTCCATGTTCACAATACGGGAAAAGATTATATCAAAGGAAGGTTAAAAATGTGTTACACACGCATTTATCTGCTCCACTTATCATTTCTCTTTGCTTTTTTAAAAAAGAAAGCATCTTGCAAACAAAGAATTGTTTTAAAAGATTAGCTGTAAACAGGTAGGAAAGAGTCATATGAATGTCCCAGTTTCTCAAAGATAACAAAGAAAGGCTAAGAACTCAGGATCTTTTCAAGTCAAGAGAATATTGTAACTCCAGAATAGTGATGTAAATCTTTGCCTATTTCACTCTTACATACTATTATGATAAGTTTTCTCCCTGCTGGGCAAGAGTGTAAGAGGGTGGCTGGGTTGTCAGTAAGTTTCACATTTGGGGATATTTCTGTGAAAGTTTCAAGTGCTCCAATAAAAAACGTATTAAGAAATCCCAACATGTGAACTGAAAAGTCCCAACTCTCAAATGTGTCAATTATTTTTTAAATGGGCCATTTTTGTATCAGGATTAGGAATGTAAAGATGATTGATTTCCTGGACAAAAAATGGGGAAAATCAGAAGAATAACTCAGTGGTGATATATATCTATGATATATATATATATATATATATATATATATATATATATATATAATCTCTCTCTTTCTGGCTTTTCTTCGCAAACGAAGATTCAGGAAGGACTCATCCTGCGCTTTCTGCAAGCACGCTGATGACTAAAAAGGCCAATCCAAGATAAACAAGTCCAGTTGCTAAAAGCACAGCAGAAGGTCTCCTTGGGTGATGTTTTTGGGTTGTGATTCTTTCTGCGTTGTCGTTTCTCTTCAAGACTTGTTCGTCGTGAATTCTCAAATAAGGCTGCAGCATTGTGGGTAGTGCGCCTCCATGCCTCCCGATGTGAGGCCAGGGCGGACCACTGTTGGTGATCAATTTGGCCGAGCCTGAGATGTTGTTTCAGGGAGTCTTTGTATCGCTTTTTTGGAGCGCCCTTCTTACGCTGACCCGTGGCGAGTTCACCATAGAGTAGTATTTTTGGGAGGCGATGGTCCTAGAAACGTGCCCTGCCCAGCACAGCTGCGTTCTCAATATCATGGCCTCAATGCTGGTGATCCCTGCTTGCTCAAGGACAACAGCATTCGTCACATAGTCAGTCCAGTGTATATTTAGGATTGTGCGTAGACAGCGCTGATGAAAGCGCTCGAGGAGTCGTAGGTGGTGGCGATAGGTGACCCATGTTTCAGATCCATAAAGGAGGATAGACAGTACGATGGCTCTATACACACTGATTTTTGTGCTTTGCCTCAGGTGTTTATTGCTCCAGACTCTTTTGTGAAGTCTTCCAAATGCACTATATGCCTTTGCTAATCTGTGATCGATCTCTTTGTCAATCTTGGCATCTGAGGAGATGATGCTTCCCAGGTAGGTGAACTGCTGAATGGACTTGAGCACAGATTTGCCGATGGGAATGTGGGGATGGTGGTGTTCGTCCTGTGGTGCAGGCTGGTAAAGAACTTCTGTTTTCTTCAGGTTGACTTCCAGCCCAAACAGCTCTGCAGCTATTGCAAAGCAGGATGTTAGGCGCTGCAGAGCTGCTTCTGTGTGGGCAACAAGGGCAGCATCATCGGCGAAGAGCAGCTCACGGACTAGATAGTTTAGAGTCTTAGTGTGAGCCCTCAGATGGCTTAAGTTAAACAAGCTACCATCAGTACGGTAACGTATATAGATGCCGTCGTCTTCTTCAAGCTCTGCCATAGCCCTTTGGAGCATCGTGCTAAAGAAGATTGTAAATAGAGTTGGTGCAAGAACACAACCTTGCTTCACTCCATTAGTTATTAGAAAGGGCTGTGAAAGAGCATCGCCATATCTGACTTGACCACGCTGGCCCTCATGTAGCAAGATAATCATTTTAAGGAATTTGGGGGGACATCCTAGTCTTTCCAGGATCTGCCACAGACCTTTTCTACTCAAGGTGTCGAAGGCTTTTGTGAGGTCGACAAATGTTACATAGAGACCCTTGTTCTGCTCCCTACATTTTTCTTGCAGTTGTCTAAGGGCAAATACCATGTCTGTAGTACTCATATTGACTCTGAAGCCACATTGGCTTTCAGGGAGAAGTTCTTCTGCAATAGCAGGAACTAATCTGTTCAGGAGTATCCTTGCAAGGATTTTTCCAGCAATAGAGAGCAGTGTTATGCCTCAATAGTTTGAGCAGTCGGATTTTGCTCCTTTTTTCTTGTACAGGGTGATGATGACTGCATCTCGGAGGTTTGATGGCAGTTCCCTGTTTTCCCAGCAGTTCACAAGGAATTTGTGGAATTTAGCATGGAGTACATGAATTACAAACTTGGTAGATGAAGTAATTTGCAGAAAGCGTGGGATGAGTCCTTCCTGAATCTTTGTTTGGGAAGAAAAGCCAGAGATGAAGGGAATGCTGTGGATGTAGTGTATCTTGATTTCAGTAAGGCTTTTGACAAGGTCCCCCATGATATCCTTGCAAAATAGTTAGTAATATCTGGGCTAGACAATGTGGCTGTTCAATGGATTTGCAATTGGTTGACTGACCGAACCCAAAGGGTAGTCACCAATGGCTCCTCTTCATCCTGGAGAGAAGTGACCAGCAGAGTGCCACAGGGTTCTGCCCTGGGCCCAGTACTATTCAACATCGTTATTAATGTCTTGGATGAGGGAATAGCGGGCATGCTTATTGAGTTTGCAGATGACACCAAATTAGGAGGGGTAGTGAATAGCGCAGAGGACAGGATCAGAATTAAAAATGACCTTAACAGATTAGAAAGCTGGGCCAAAACTAACAAAATGAATTTCAACTGTAGGATACTACACTTAGGCAGTAAAAATGAAAAGCACAGGTATAGGATGGGTGACACCTGGCTTGCTGGCAGTACATGCAAAAAGGATCTAGGAGTCTTAGTGAACCACATGCTGAACATGAGTCAGCAGTGTGATGTGGCTGCTAAAAAAGCTAATGTGATTCTAGGCACAGGGTGCTCTTTTTATGAACCTCCCTGTTTTGCTGGCTAGTTTCCAAGTGTGTTTCAGTGCTTGTGTGTTCATTTTGTTTGTTAATTGAGGTGTTTTTAGGCTGTTCTGTGCACTTGCCTCTTCTCACAAGAACTGCCAAAATCTCACCTATGCAAAAGTGAGCAGCATGAGTGGTCATGTTGCAATAGTTAAGGGATGTCTCTGTCTCATGATTACAGCAGCACACAAAAAGGTGTGTTATTGTGCCAGGATACTTATGCTGCAAATATAATGCCAAAAGAACACTTTTAGGTGCTCATCTGATAATCTCCTATATGACTATTTTCCTGGTATTGACAAGTATGCAATAATTCGGTCCCACTGTAGTTCTGAAATTAATGGTGTGAGTGGGCATTTCCCCCTCTCCACCCCCCATTCCCAATGAGAACACAATTCAACTTCCAGTGGAGAGTGTGAAGAGGACCTCCATGATGATCTTTTAATGAACCGTCGCCTTTTCTCAGTATGTTTTTTTTTTGTTTAATTGTTAATTTCTTTGGTTTTTGTTTATTTAATTAAGTGGCATCTTCTCCTGATAACAGCCGAAACCACGTTTTTGCGAAATTGCAGATGGAGGAGAATTTTTTAAAGGTGCATGCATGGGCCAAATAAGTATTACAAAAGTTCAAGCTTCAACCCCATTCATAAAGTGCTAGTACGTGCTTGTGTGATGTTCCATTTGCAGTAGTATTGCAGAATTGTGGCAAAGTATGATAATTAATGTAAGAATGCTGCCATGTTTTTGCTATCCTTAGGACTTTTTCGGATGGCGATTTGTAATGCAAGAAGGCTCGTCCTTCTTGCGAGGCTGCTGTGCGGTAGGGGGTCCGTTTCGGATGATGCCGTCCCCCTGCCAATTCTGTTCCGGAAGAGCTGGGAGGCTGCAGCACCATATTTGGCCATTTCCTAATCACGGTCAACTTCTGAAAGGGACGAGCCTTCTTGCGTTACAAATCGCCGTCCGAAAAAGTCTTTAGTTGGGGAATTACAGTGTTTTTACACTCTTGTGTGATAAAGTCCTTAGTTAGTTAGCTAGTAAATTAGTTAATCATGCATTTGCTAGTGCAACATCCCAATTCACTAGTGAGACAGGATTGTATTACACACATTAACTCCATGAGTGTAAGATTTAGCTCCATCTCCTTGATGTAGAGTTTCAGCCAAAATGTTTGGGAGTGGAGCTATGGCCGGAAGCCTTTAGCCGAGAAGCCTCTTAACCAGGTTAGCAACTGGAAAAGTCACTTTTCAATACTACAGCTCCCAGGAAATCAGTGTAGAGTAGTGGTTTGAGTGTTGGACTACAACTCTGGGAGACCAGGGTTCAAATCCCTGCTCAGCCATGGAGACCCACTGGGTGAGTTTGTGCAAGTCACACTCTCTCAGCCTCAGAGGAAGGCAATGGAGAACCCCCTCTGAAAAAATCTGCATGGCTGGGGGTTGGGTTGGATGGCCCTTGTGGTCTCTTCAAACTCTATGATTCTATGAAATCTTGCAAAGAAAGCCATGTAATAGGTTCTCCTTAGGGTCACCATAAATTGAAAATGACTTGAAGGCACACAACAACAACAACAACAACAACAACTCCTTCCAGAATTCCCTAGCCTCCATGCCCTCTGGCCATGCTGGCTGGAGGATCCTGGGAATTGTAATCTTCCTAAGCAACTTCTCCAAAATCTGTTGGTAATGTAGCCACTCTGTTTAGGAAATTGCAGCTTTGTCAAGGCCTCATCGATACAAAAATGGTTTGATAAAATACAGATAAAATGCAGATAAACATTTGTTATGTGTTAAGAGAAATTTATATCACCTAGAAGGTGGGTGCTTGCTTAGAAACTTGTCTCCTTTCTTTTAATTTTGTTAAGGCTAAAAAAGAAGCACACAGCAGAGTAGAAAGATTCAAACAAACCTTTACTTTCGTAGAAACCCCCAGCAGTTTCAACAACCTCTTGTTGACAACTGACCAACATATTTGAACTTCACTGTTACTTCTGATGGTGGTGTGTTTTTCTTACTGCTATGACATTGAAGTTGATTATATATATTTTAAAAAAAAACCTCCAGAAAAGAATAAGCAGAAGGACTGAATCTAAATTTATCAGTTCCCTTTCCTATTATGTCCTTCATGTTTGTGCATCATGTCACTGCTGTCTGAACATTCTGAATTGTTTCAAAACCTCTTTTGTTCCACATTGTATCTGCTCTGGACCAGGGAGAGGAACAAATTTTGAAAACAGGGTGTCCCTGTGGAGGCCTGTCCACCCTTTCTCCCTCATGCTCCTCCCCAATAAACAGTGTTTGAATTGTGACAGGAAACACTGCAGCGCCACACCGAGCTTTGATGTTCGCTCTTGCTAGCCAAGGTTACTCACGAAACGGTCAATTTGATCCCCCCCTTCCCTCACTCCCTGCCGGAGGGATGCCATGGTGCCCATTCTTGCCTTGCCTCGCTGCCGCGCAACAGACCCAAACGGTGTTGAGGGAGAAAAATGTATTCCAGAGATAATATTGAGAGGAAGAAGCTGGCAGACATTTTGCATCTATCGAAACACCTGTTGAGGGGTTACTGGCACAGCGCTGGGAAGAGCGGGCGAAGAAAGACAGCTGTAAAGGAGCCAGCAGCAGCGGGAGCTGCTACCAGGATGGTTTGGTGCCAGTCTGAGAGGTGCCAAACTATTTGGCATGCTCTCAAATATCTGGGTTTCCACTCAGCTTGCCAGCTTGCAAACGCAGGGAATTCTTTAGCATTAACACTGCTGTTAGCCCTGTGCCCACAATTCTTGTGTTGGGTTCATAATCCTCTTTGTTGGCTGGGTTTCTCACCATCCATTCCCTGCTCCATCCTCCCCCTCCACACATACAACACCTCTCCCCATCTCTCCATGAAAAGGCAAAGGTAAGTTACACGGCATCAACATAAAGTACTGGAGTGGTAACTGATGGGGAGACAAAGCATGCTTTTTAAGGTTTCTGGCAAGGCCTGCGTGTGAATTTTGCAGGAGGCTTTCCCCCCTCCCCATTTCTAAGACAAATAAATAAATAAATATGTGCTTTTGCCCTTTCTCTCTCCCCCCACCTAATGCCAACAGTGTTTTTTATCTCCTGCAAACAGTTTGCTAACCTGTCCATGTCTTCTTCTCCAGCCTGCACATCTTTAAAATTCTGGAAGGAAAAGAACTTGGCTTCGGGAAGTTTCTGACAATGGGTAGGGAGGTTATCATCAGAAGAGTTGGGATAGGTGGTGGACATTCAGAGTTGGGAGATACGTGCCAGCACTCTCCAGAGCGAGAACAACTGCAAAGGCATTGGAAGGACGCTTTCTTTCTTTTTATCTGAAATGTTTTTGGCCCAAAGCTGTGACAGTAAATAGATGGAATGGGACATCTCAGTGCGGCCATTGCAGTGCAGCAGTTTCAGTGTGGCATGGTTCTGCTTGTGTAACAATTATTAATTGATCATTTTGTCAAGAAAATACAATTAAACCCATTTCTGTTTGGTTGGGATTGTCTTGCAAAACCATTGGGGTTAGGGCTAGGGTTAGGGTTATTATCAATAATATCAATTATCAATTGATCTCAATTGCTATTATTGATAATTGATAACAACCCTAATCCTAAACCTTACTTGGTTGCACTGAAATGTCTTAGACCCATAAATACATTCTGGGGTCCAAACCTAAGACTCTAAAAGGCCTGATCAGAAAAGAAAATGAATTGATGATGTGTGAGAGAATGTTATCTGTACTCAACAATTACAGCAGCTTCATAGCACTTTAAGTGTTATAGCTCCATCCTACGGAATCCTGGAATTTATAGTTTTCTGGGTGCTTTGAGTTAGCCATGGGAAGAACATCCATTATTATTCACACCCAGGTCAAAAAATGGGTTCCCTGACAGTCAGGAAATTGCATCAGGATGAATTGTAGACCAGAGAAAAGAATGTGCCATTTTCTTCTAGTATTTGAACTAGTCTCTCTCTCTCTCTCTCCTCTGGCTTTTCTTTGCAAACGAAGATTCAGGAAGAATTCATCCCGCGCTTTCTGCAAGCGCACTGATGACTGAAAAGGCCAATCCGAGATAAACAAGTCTGGTTGCAGAAAGCACAGCAGAAGGTCTCCTTGGGTGATGTTTCTGGATTGTGATTCTTTCTGCGTTGTCATTTCTTTTCAAGACTTGTTTGGTGTGTGTTCTCAAATAAGGCTGCAGCATTGTGGATAGTGCATCTCCATGCCAGGGCGGACCATTTTTGGTGGTCAATTTGGCTGAGCCTGAGATGTTGTTTCAGGGAATCCTTGTATCGCTTTTTTGGAGCACCCCTCTTACTCTGACCGGTGGCAAGTTCACTGTAGAGTACTATTTTTGGGAGGCGATGGTCCTCCATCCTAGAAACGTGCTCTGCCCAGTGCAGCTGCGTTCTCAATATCATGGCCTCAATACTGGTGATCCCTGCTTGCTCAAGGACAGCAACATTCGTCACATAGTCAGTCCAGGGTATATTTAGGATTGTGCGTATACAGTGCTGATGAAAGCGTTCGAGGAGTCGTAAGTGGTGGCGATAGGTGACCCATGTTTCAGATCCATAAAGGAGAATAGGCAGTACAATGGCTCTATACACACAGATTTTTGTGCTTCGCCTCAGGTGTTTATTACTCCAGACTCTTGTAAAGTCTTCCAAATGCGCTATATGCCTTTGCTAATCTGTGATCAATCTCTTTGTCAATCTGTAGCACAGGAATTATTTTGCATAGAAAAACATAGATTTTCTTTCCTGCAGAAACTAGTTTTCTGCACAGAAAGCACTGTTTCCTGTACAGGAAACATTTTTTCCACAGGGAAAAAAAATGTTTGGTTTTTGCTCAAAAAACTATAGATTCTGCATCAGAGGCTATGATGTGTAACTTTGTGATGATGAAGCTATGTTGCTGACACAATACATATTCAACCATGCTAGTGAATTGCAATGATGCAGGGCACCCCACAAGACATCCTCTTGTTCAATGGGACTCTGATTTTGCAATGGGACATGCTACACAACAACCATTCTGCAGGCTCTTCTTGTGCAATGGTCCACTATGGCACAGCTACTACTCTCTTCCCTAAAGAGAATACAAACGTGTGCAATGGAGCAATTCAACATTATGCAATCATAAGTCAGTTTACGATAACATAATTTCTTATAAGATGTCTCCCTATGTGTTTTTCTATGCACAATAATTTTTCCACAACACCTTTGGACATTTGAATATGTGGAGGATACTGCGGAGAGGGCCTTCTCTGCAGTGACACCCAGATTGTGGAATGTCTTGGCGGCTTGATTGGTATCAGTGCTGGCTTCATTTCAGTGCCAAGCTAAAACATGGCTTTAAAAAAAAATATTAAAGGCTTTTGGCCAAATATGGATAGGAATGTGTGCCATGATCTTGTTGACAGCTGGTCATTGGCTACATTGGAACTGACTAAAGCTACCTTCAAATCAATCTATGGGAAACATCTGCCTACCTCTGTGTTTGTGCATGTGAGTGTGAGTATCCTTTTTGCCCCAGCTTTGCTTTGCCACCCCTAGTTTTGCCTATGCTCTCTGCCCTACCAATCAGAATGGACCAGAATTAGATAGAGGATTTCCTTCTGTTGCTCCTTGTAAGATTAGACTTCAGAAGAAGAGAATTTTACTGCTTGGATTGGTTCATGTTTGCAGACCAACCTTAGAACCAGAAGGCCCCATTAGAGCCTAGCTGCACAGTCAGGGGAGTCAAAACTGACCACATAGACATCACCAAAAGAGAAGCCAAACACTGATGTACATTTGCATAACATTTACTGATGAGAATTTTATTTGTATTGTATTTCAAGGGGTGGGTGGGATGCAGGGTTTGTATGTGGATTTTAATGTTGTAAGCCCCCCCAGCTGCATTTTGTAGAGGGGTGGTATATAAATAAATATTATTATTATTAGAATTTATAATGAAAAGGCATTCTGCATTCTCCTAAAATTCTGCCTTGGGAGGCATATTGTATAGTTTTGTCCAGGAAAAACTACAGTATGTCTCCCCCTCTTCTCCTGCAGGACTCAACTTCCCCCCTGCAGACCCTCCCCCCAGGTATTTATGGGTCAGTGGTGAGTTGCATCATCAGAGATCCGCTGGCTATATCCCCGTTGCCTGATGCAAAACAATGACCTCACCCTCTGGAACATCTTGGGGACCATCAGCAGATGCTGTAAGGTGCCTTTGTATTATGTGTCCCAGCTATGGTTATACATAGAAATCCAGCATGGAGTAGTGGTTTGAGTGTTGAGTGGTTTGAGGAGCACAATGATAACAGCAAAATGGATTTGTTCAGTTTAACATATTACGTGTCCAGCGTTTTTGAGAGCCAAAATGATGCAGTAGCTTGAGTGTTGGACCAGGACTCTAGGAGACAAGATTTCAATCCCCAGTTCACCATGGAGACCCACTGGATGACCTTGGCAGTATCAATCTCTCAGACTCAGAGAAAGGCAATACCAAAACAAATCTCACTACAAAAAAACCCAAGGAGAGGGTCACCATAAGTTGGAGTTGACTTGAAGGCATGTAGCAACAACAGCAACAAATAGAGACACAACTAGATACTTCTCTGATGCCCCTTGCTCTCTAGAGGCTACTAATTGGTCAGGAGGGGGAGTGGAGGAGGAAGACAAGGACTTTTTTGGGGTGGTGGCCATTGTGTGAGGGAGGTAGTGAATTCCTTCTTCCATAAAATCAACAACAAAAAACTCATCTATAGGTGTAAGTCACTAACTGTCATGCCCCGTGAGTTGGACGAAGGTACGAAATCACAGGAGGAGGAGACCATGGCAGGGAACGGCCCTATGGACCCTAGCACAGCTTTATCTACACCTGTGCCAGCAGGGAACCCTGCCAACCTAAAGGCTCAAGCAGAGGAAGACCCTGGACCTAGTGGGTTGGCACCAGTCCCGGCAGAGAGTCCTGCCAATTCAGATGAGGATGAAGAAGAAGAGACGGACTTACCTCCACCATCATTCAGCCAGCAGTGAGCTCAAAAGGAAGCTCAAAGGAAATCTCTGAGATTTTATGAGAAAAACCTGCTCATCAAGAAGCACCTGACAAAGCCTTGATTGCTATATATATGCTTGGGAAGCAATGGAGGCTTTGTCAGAAATCAACTGATCTTCTGGGAGAAAGGTTCTTGATGACTTCATTGCTTTGATCCTTGCTGCCTTGACTTGTGCCTTGACCTTGGACTGTTCCTGATTATTCTGCTGATTTGAACTTGTGCCTCGACCATGGACTGTTCCTGATTACTCTTTTGCCGGTTTTCCACTGACTCACGGACGTGTTTGGACCCACGCTGCCTGCTGTAAGCCCTTGACTTTCTTGACTGTGTTTGCATTCTGGTGTGCTCATTAAAAGCTGACCACCTTCCCAGCTACTTGCTGTTTGTATATACTTTGCTGGCTGGTATCAAGCTTTTCTGGGCACTAGCAGGATGCCAGCATATGTCACAAACAGGATGCCAAACAATTAACCTGGTTTAAATATGTACATATCACCCCAGTGGGGAAGACTGGGACTGACAGACCACCTACCTACTGCCTCCTTAGCCTCTGTCCAAGCAACACTTACTATTGATGGGCAACACCAGTGGGGGCTAGTGACTCCCCTGTCAAAGGGTCCTCTCTGACTTTCAGCCCAAACTTTCCAGAACTCTAGTCCCAAAATAGATCTAGAACTTTGGCATACAGAACCCCCCCCCAGGCAGATACCTACACAAGAACTCAAATCATCGCTCAGGACAAAAAAGAAGCACAATAAAAACATTGGTAGACCACGCAAAAAGAATCTGCGAACCCCACTACCTGGAGGATGAGCTGAGGCACCTAAACTGGCCCCTACAGGCTAATGGTTACTCCAGATCAGACATCACAAGAGCAGCCAGACCCAGAAAAAACTACAGGAATGAAGAAGAAAAACAGCCACCCAAAGGGAAGATATTTTTGCCATACATCAAAGGAGTCACAGACAGAATAGAGAAACTGATGAGGAAACACAACCTCCAAACAATCTACAGACCAACCAAGAAAATCCAAGAAATGCTATGCTCACTGAAGGACAAAAGAGACCCTCTCACAGCTGCAGGAGTTTACCGCATCTCATGCAGCTGTGGACAAGTTTACAAAGAGACCACTAAACACAGTGTGCAAACACGAATCAAGGAACATGAGAGACACTGCAGACTGGGCCAGCCAGAAAAATCAGCAGTAGCAGAACATATTATAAACCAACCTGGACACAAAATGTTATTTAAAAACAGAGAAATTCTAGACTAGGCCAACAACTATCATGTCAGAATGCACAGACTCTCTCTGGCTTTTCTTCGCAAACGAAGATTCAGGAAGGACTCATCCCGTGCTTTCTGCAAGCGCACTGATGACTAAAAAGGCCAATCCGAGATAAACAAGTCTGGTTGCAGAGAGCACAGCAGAAGGTCTCCTTGGGTGATGTTTCTGGGTTGTGATTCTTTCTGCATTGTCATTTCTCTTCAAGACTTGTTCGGCGTGAGTTCTCAAATAAGGCTGCAGCATTGTGGATAGTGCGTCTCCATGCCGCCCGATGTGAGGCCAGGGTGGACCATTGTTGGTGATCAATTTGGCTGAGCCTGAGATGTTGTTTCAGAGAGTCCTTGTATCGCTTTTTTGGAGTGCCCCTCTTACTCTGACCTGTGGCGAGAATGCACAGAGAAGCTATTGAAATCCACAAACACCTGGACAACTTCAACAGGCAAGAAGAAACCCTTAAAGTAAACAAAGGAGATTTTCACACTACACTGTTATGGTGTTACTATTCCACTTGAACTGCTCTGGCTTCCTCCTGTGGAATTTGGGGTTTGTAGTTTAGTGAGGCCTAAGATCTTTCTGGCTGAGAGTTGTAAATGCCCCTCCCTAAACTGCAAATCCCAGGATTCCACAGGAGGCAGCCATAGCAAATAAAGTGGAATAGTAACACTATAACAGTGTAGTGTGAAAATCTCCAAAGTTTGGGTACCAATCCTGAAAAACACCAAAATCAAAACTCAACACTTGCAAATGAACTCCACCCAGGGGCAGGGGGATTTCCAGCAGACAATGGACCATTAGCCAACCATTAACCAAGCTGACACTAATCTTCCTTGCATATCTCCAGAAACTAGCCATTCGAATACACAAATTTACATATCCTCTCCAACAGGGGTTCACAGTATATAAACTCCACATACACTCCTACCCAACCATTCTCTGAAGATGCCAGCCACAGATGCAGGTGAAACATCAGAAATAAACTCTTCCAGAACACGACCTCATAGCCCAGAAAAAAACCAAGGAAAATCAATGGATGCCAGCCGTGAAAGTCTTCGAGTTCACATTTAGCCATTGTTGTAGCCAAAACGTGCCTTCAAGGCATGGAATGGGTTATTACTATCCCAGCCTAGACAATAGCAAATTGTGCCACTGTGGACAGACCCGGCCACTGCCTTTCTTGGGGTGCCTCCAGAACTTCTCAGTGCCACCCTCAGCTTTCATCTGAGTACTTCGTTCCTCTTCAAAACTGGTAACTGTTGACCAGCCTCCTGAATCTTTTCCTCTGTCCAATCTTTCTGCCTAAACTCTTCAGTATCCTTGTGTGGCTTTTGTGAGTGTGCGTTGCATGTGTGAATGCTTTTTGCATTATTTCCAATAAAAACATTTTATTTCACTTTAACCTGGAGTTCTCTGCATTTAGTACTGGTATACACTGGTGGAAAGATCCCGAAGTTACCCACCTCTCGCAGCATTCCATTTGAGCTAATCATAATTCCCCCAGCTAATAATAGATCATGGTGGACTCCCCAAGGACTCCCCACCTCTTTGGGTAACAGGGTGGGGAACTCCAAATTCGACCTCAGTTGGGAAATGAATGAATTTCCATTCCATGCGTAGTTCGCACATCACTAACAGAATGCCAGCCATACCATTTAGTCCCTTGTTGAAAGCCTTCAAAGTTGATACTAAAACCCAGAAGAGATTCACTGCCCCACTAGCATCAAAGCCACCTACCACCATAGGGCACATTTTTCCCAGAAAGGGCCACTTCATTCTGGGGATGTGGGCACCTGCTGCTAAAAGCATTGGGTTAATATTTCCCCCTTCTTTTAAAGGAGTTTTGGCAACAATCATCACCTCCCCGTCTCTCTGTCTACAAAGCTTCTGCAGCCTCCCTCCCCATCTAAGATCAGAGGGTCCTTTTTCTCTTCTGGATTTGTGAGGGCAGGATTAGCATCCCTGCACATCAATCCATCTGGTTCCACCTGGCAGGTGCAGGTCAAAGAACTAGCAGCCCCCTTTCGATAGGGTTTGCGAGGCAGCTATTTAATCTTGGCTCCTAGGTAATAGAGCTGCTTGCCCCCCTGTTGCCAGCCTGCCTCCCTTGTTCCTCTTCCTCTCAGGCCACCAGCTGAGCTCCAGAGGGGTTAAAGAAACTATTCCCTGTCTGAAGTTTAGTGTTTAGATGCAGAAGAAAGCAATGCTCCCCTTAACCAGCTGGCTGGATGTTGTAAATAATGAGGCACTCTTTGATTTGTGTATTGGCTGTATTGAGTATTCTCTCTTCAAAACGCCTCACAAAAACCAGAAGGAGGGGATAGGCATACACACACACACACACACACACCTACTCTCCATCTTCCACATCCTCCATCTTTGTGGCTGAATTTATGGGCTTACTACCATGTGTTTCTTCCCCAGAAAGTGTTATGAGAATCAATATTTAGACAGAATAAGCCTTAATCACAACAGAGTTATGCCTCATTAAAGAGGGATTCCTTTTGTACTGTCACAGTAATGCACAAACATGCACCATTGGTTTTCTATTTGGGAGTCTCTTCCTGCTTCTCTTTCTGTGTAAACAGGAAAAATGACTCCCTCCCTCCTCCTTGCAGGAGGACGTTTCTTCTCAGTGGGAAGCTAAGATGTCAAGAGGTGGGGGACTGGTTGAAGTTGTTGTTGCTAACAGCCACCAAGTCAACTTGGAATAACGACTAAAGATAGTCAAAGAAGAAAGTGCTAAGGCAGGGTTACTGTTGAACATTGAGCAAACAAAAATACTGACCAAGGAGGATCTATATAAATTCAATCTAGACAACGAGGACATTGAAATTATTCAAGATTTCCCATACCTTGGCTCATTCATTGATCAGAATAGAAATGGACATCAAGAAATCAGAAGACTAGGACTGGGAATGGCAGCTTTGAAAGAACTACATAGATGAGATCCTAAAGCGTGAAGATATAAAACTCAACACTAAAGTTAGGATTGTCCAAACCATTATATTTCCCATCACCATGTATAGAAGTGAGAGCTAGACAGTGAAGAAACGGAATAGAAAAAGAAATAATCTCATTTAAGATGTGATTCTGGAGAAGAGTTCTACAGACACCATGGATCGCCAAGAAGACCAACAAATGGATCCTAGAACAAATCAAACCTGAACTCTCTCTGGAAGCCAAGATGACTAAATTGGGGCTTTTGTACATTGGTCCCCTTAATGAGAAGGCATGACTCACTCGAAAAGACAATAATGCTAGGGAAGGTGGAGAGCAGCAGAGGGAGAGGAAGGCTTCATACCAGATGGACAGATTCAATGAAGGAGGACCTGAGCAGAGTGGTTGAGGACACAGGTTCTTGGAAGTGTCTCATTCACAGGATTGCCATGAGTTGCTGAAGACTTAGATCTAAAAGTCAGTTGGTAGTTTTAAATAGAATTGACCCATTGAATCAATGGAAACCTGGTAAGTCACTGCTCCTTTCTATTCCAGTGATTCCATGGCTCTTCTCTGGTTGTTGAGTGACCCTTGGTTTTGCCCCTTAAGCTTCTTCATCCTGTCTAGATCAAGGGAAGCCATAGTGCCACTCTATTCGGTCAGATCTCACCTTGAATATTGTGTCCAGTTGTGGGCACCACAATTCAAGAAGGATATTGATGAGCTGGAATGTGTCCAGAGGAGGGCGACCAAACTAGTGGGAGGTCTGGAAGCCATGCCCTATGAGGAGCAGATTAGGGAGCTGGGTATGTTTAGCCTGGAGAAGAGAGGTACAAATATCGACCTGACATTAGATTTTACCTGGAGGAGAGACATTGGCTAGCGAGTCACTGCTCTTGTCCTAGCCATCCTATAATAGATAGCTATATTCTCAGCAGAACTTGGAACCATTTTTTATGTCCATATTAGCTGGAAGATGCTGGGTGCTGTAGTCAGAAAAAAAAAAAAACCAATTTCCCCAAGTTATGCTCTTAAACTGTTTGGACTCACGACTCCTACAGTACCCTGATGCCCACCACCACTGCAGTCGCCCTTCCTTTGGCGTGCACACTGATGTTTATAATGAAAAAGGAACAAATGTAAAGGAACAAATTGAAATAAGAGCTTGTTGAACCCAAAAGAAAGAATGCACCTATTATGAAATCAAATCTCCTTTAGTAGCTATTAGAATGCATTAGAAAAACTCACAGGCTTCTGCCTTGCAGTTATATTGCAAAAGCCACGCGTATAATGGCTGTGCCCAAGCACACTGCAGTGACAGTCAATATTGTTCCTCCCAAACCAGTGCGCCTTATTCTTTACGAAACTCATGCATTTTGTGAGAGATCAAAAGATTTACATATCCTATGGAGTGCTTTAGGGAACGACTTGCTGTGCACTTTAAATGCACAATGTTCCACAGCCATTTAAATACAGATTTCATTTCCCTCTTGGAAGGGAAGGGAAGGGAAGGGGGGGTGTTCAATGGTAGAAAGAGACAAGATTTGAGTTCTGTATTTCACTTCTTACTACAACAGAGGAAAACACTAGTCAAGATCCTGCTTCAGACATGTAGCCAGGATGTTGTGGCTACATTCCATCTCCCAATCCAACCTGAGAGACAGAACACCTGAAATTTCTCAGACCTTTTCCATGGATGGGTGATATCTGGCTTGATAGCAGTGCATGCGAAAGGGATCTAGGAGTCTTAGTGGACCACAAGCTAAACATGACTCAGCAGTGTGATGCAGCAGCTAAAAAAGCTAATGCAATTCTAGGCTGCATTAATAGGAATAGACCAAACTATAAATCCCAGGGCTCTGTAGGATGGAGCCATGGCAGTTAAAGTGGTGTCAAATTGCAATAATTCTACAGTGTGAATACACTGCAGGTTTGCCTCTGTGTCAGGCTCATCCATGAAGTCTCCATGTTATTCAGACTTCATGGAGGATCCTGACATGAAGTTGGTAAGGGCTTGGGCCTGTTTCCCTTGAGTGGGCCTCTCAGCTCTTGGGCATGGGCCAGCCCGCCCTTTTTGGCCTGGGAATGCTGTTCTCCAAGACAGCTCAAGGTCAACCACCTGGGAGCTGTCGGGGCACCAGAAACCTCCCTGCGTGCCATTCTCACACTGTGAGGTTTTATCTGGGGATGGGGTTGTGTTGTATTCAGTTTCGGCTTTGGCCATGTTCATGACATAGGTGTCCTTGCTGAATAAAGCTTTGCTTATTGAGTAAATGAGAGCGTGTGTTCCTAGTACATCACACTGTGTGAGACAAGGACATGTAAGGTGTAGAGTCAAGATGGGATTGCCACAGGGCATGATCACAAGCTGCCTTTGAAAATGACCCAGAAGCTACTTAACAGTGCAAAATTGGATTGTAACTGGTACTTCCAGTTTAAATCATCTTATGCAGATTATCATGGTTGCCTAATTGCTCCCAAGCCGAACACTAATATCTGGAGCAGTACTTCTTTCTCTGTGAACCTGTTGTTGTTGTTGTGGTGGTGGTAGTGTGCCTTCAAGTTATTTCTGATTTATGGTGACCCTAAGGTAAACCTATCACAGGGCTTTCTTGGCAAGATTTGTTCAGAGGGGGTTGCCTTTTCCTTCTTCTGAGGCTGAGAGAGTGTGACTTGCCAAAACTCACCCACTGGGTTTCCTCTGCACAGCTGAGCAGATATTCGAACCTTGGTCCTGAGAGTCGTAGTCCAATGCTCAAACCAATACACCACATGGGCTCTCCAGCATTCTGTGAACCTGCTTGTGCCTTAATGTTGTCAGGGGAAATTGATTAATATGTTCTCCAAGGTACATACATATGAAAATAAGAGAAAGAGACTTCTTAATTGTGGCACCCCGATTGTGAACCACGTTTTCCCAGGAGCTGCAATTTGGATAGGTCTAGATCTGACATTGGGGTTGTATTGTGTAAATATCTGCATGGAGAATGATGCAAGAATCATGCTACATTACTCTTGTGTCAAATGGCTATGTTGTACAACTGAATTGCACCCACAAGTGCACCCCCAATGTACATGTGCATCCCATATGCATTGCCATGTGCAATGCCACCAAATATACCACTTCACTTCTTCAGCCTTGAACGGAATAAAGACATTCCATATCAGACAAACATCTCCAAACCACTTCCATGGAGGAACTTGTACAACACAATAGGATTCCAGCCACTGGTATTATACAGGCATACCTCAGTTAACAAAGCCTCTGACAAAGTCCTTTATGGCCCCTAACCCACCTTTTTCTCTTTGTCCTCTGTCTAGCTAGGGGTTTCTTAGAAGCATCAGCATTGTTTGGGTGGTAAAGGAAGAGTGGAGAAAAACAGCCTTTTGGTATTAGGTTGCAGCAGTAAACCATGCAATAAAAGTTTGAACTGAGAAAGAATAGGATTCTACTGTAGCTGTGTGTGCCTGCATACAATAGGCTAGGCAAACAGCAGTGGTCCCCAGCATGCCTTTCTGAGCATGTGTGAATAACAGAACAGAGAGCAAAAGGGGTGAGCAGATAAGCCTATCTGATGAGCTACCCTGAAGATATTAAAAAAAATGAAATTTGGCCACCAAAATGGGAGTCATAAAAAAAGTAGTGACTGGTGAAAGAAAGAAAGAAAAAACACCCCTGGGTGTTTTTTGGAATAAGAATTCAAGTGGTCTCTAGAAGACTCAAAATGTGTTTGTTTAATTATGCAAGGTTTATCTGACCTGACTGTTGAAAAAAGTTAAACTGCTCCAACACCCCCCTCCCACAATCTGTGTGTGTGTATGTAAGAGCCTATCCCTATTCCTTCCATGTTATTTCTGCCTTTGGTACCCAATTTTCTGTTAAAGAAGTAATGCCCAAGAATATACATCTGTTACCCTAAGAGGTGGGGGGACACATTAACGTCTCACCCACAATGCCAGAGTCTCTGTTAAACTTGGGGAATTATTAGCTCAAACTGGTGGCCTATGAGAGAAGGGTAATTTGGGGGATCTTTTCACTGTAGAGATGACTTCATTTAAAGTAAAACACTGCCTGGGAGTGTATGGAGTCTCCTTCTTTGGAGGTTTTTAAACAGAGGCTGGATGACCATCTGTTGGCAATGCTTCTAACTGTGTATTCCTGCATGGCAGGAGGTTGGATTAGATGGCCCTTGTGGTCTCTTCCAACTCTATGATTCTATGATTCTAAAACAAAATATTTTATTGGAAATGACACAGAGGTTGAGCTAACATACAAGAACACACACTTTTACGAACCATACAAGGCTATTTGCAGAGTAAGATAGGAAAGGTTGGATAGAGAGAGAGATCCGGGAGGAGGGGTGATAGTTAACCAGTCTCACAGAAAAAAGGTCCATGCAGTAGA
Organism: Gambelia wislizenii; assembly: GCA_030847615.1. Lineage (NCBI taxonomy): Eukaryota > Metazoa > Chordata > Lepidosauria > Squamata > Crotaphytidae > Gambelia > Gambelia wislizenii. The sequence goes on along the minus strand of JAUMIR010000001.1, from coordinate 491,022,548 downwards.
GGGGTTCAGAGAGAGGGTGTCTCAGAGAAGAAGAGAATGATGGGATCCATTTGTGGCACACCTTGCTAGGGTCCGAGCTAGGATATATATACCTTGTTTCGTGCCTTGGAGGGCCGTGTTGGTTATAACAAAGCCTGGTCGTCTCTTCTCCCATGGAACAGACAAAGGAGACCGAAACTTAACTGCTTGCTTTAATTCCTGAAAGATAGAACATTGATTGGCCTGTGACAACCTCATAAGGGTATGAATGTTACCTGAATTGTGTGGGGTCCATGAGGATCCCACTAGTGTCTGAATTTGAATGTGGGGAATTTTAATTAGCTCAAGATGGCAGTGAGAGGACGGGTAAGTGCAGGATTTTTTTTAACCTATTTATACTGATAGTGTCTGAGGAGACTTTAAGCCAGAACATACAATTGAATGACTTTTATTGGAAATTGATCTTAACAAAATTCACACTAACACTCAAGCTTCAAGCAGTCACACAAGGCTATAGAAGAAAGCAGGAAGTATTTGGATAGAGGAATAGAGATTGAGGGTAATGCTTTACTGATCAGAGGAGTAGAGATTCATGCAGCAGAGGAGCTCAGAATGATGTTCTGAGGGCCACACAGCAGGGCAACAGAGTGGATGGATGCAAGGAAGCTGTGTGTTTGGCTACACAGACTGTCATGGAGATGACGGGAAGAGAAGCTGTGCACATTTTGGTGGTGTTTTAGGGTGATATTTATATTTGATATTTCCCTTGAAGGGATGGGGTTTAGAGTGGAATACAATATCTCTTTGGGTTTCACTGGACTGGACAAAAGGGTTCTCCAGATGTGTGAATGATCGTTGCTGGGCTAGACATTTGGAACTGAATGAGCACAGCAGCCTTCCATTGTGATCTAGGGAAAAGAGGAAAAACCTGTTTTGCAATCACTGAGTGCTCAGCTATCCTTGATGGGATTAGTGGATGATTCATTTCCAGGTGTTCTCCAGAAGAACACTGACCTGGGTATGACTTGTTTAAGGAATTTCAAAGCCCCTCCTTAGGTTGTGCTACAGCCTTGGTATCTGGGGAGTCCCTGGTTTACTTGACAACCACGTGGTGGGTCATAGCCGGCCAAATTATTTATATGTTGCCTATTATGTGCTATTAAAAAGGTGGGGGCTGTCAAGGAAGGTAGTATGAGGACAGATTTCTGTAGGTCTTGGATTGAGGAATGGTGACTTGATTGTTTGATTAAATCATTGCTTGAAATGCCCAGGGTTGGGAGAAAGGATTAGTTTATACCCCTTAATGACCGATTTGTTCAAGTGGTTTGTAGCATATAAACCCATTACCTATGGTGACTTTCTGCATAATCCTAACTGGACTTTCCCACCATTCTAGACACAACTGAAGTCATTGTGAACTTTGATTGCCCCACCTAACCTTACTGCCAATGTGACCCTGAAAAGTGTCCAATACATAGAGTTATGAAAAGAAGGGTGGTAGGATATACTAACACATCTACTTTATTAACTGACATATACATGTCATTCTTTTTGATGACAATTCAAAGCCTATTGGTTTCCTCAGACATTTTAAATCAGATTATGAAGCTGAGCAGTTTAGCAGCTTATTTTCTGTCCCTTCTGCCTTTGGTTCTCATATGTTGTGGTTTTATTAGGACTTTTTTAAAAACAAATGACACTGTATGAGTCAGTTTGGTGATTTGTGCAGAGAAGAATGGCTGGGTGTGCCGGGTGACACCTAACTCACCAGCCCAAGGGGGGTTTGCAAAATTACTACTCAGGTGTGTCTTTTAGGAATTTGGGATGGCTTCTTCCTTAGGTTTCTAAGCACACCTTGAGCCCTTGCATTTGTAAGCCCTGGTCTGCTGCCAACCATGTAGAAATAAGCCAATTTATGAAATATATCAATTGATGAATTATTGGAAGGGAGGGGGTATCAGGGAAGGTAGCAGTATTGGGAGGCAACGGGAGTTGTGTGGGTTTGGTGGAGGTGGTTCTGTGGGCATTTAGGCACCTAGGATGGTTTTGTGTGATTTTCAGGCAAAAAAACACCCTAAAGTCATCCCCATTTTTTTTAAAATCAGAGGGTCGAAGAGCTTTAGGATATTGCTGGTGGGTTTGAGAGGCCCTAAAAGTGGGGTCCAGGGACTCCATGTGGCTGATGCGCCACACTTTTCCCACCCTTAGACCCAGGGCATGGAGATTCCTCTTGCATTAAATAGAAAGTGACAGATGACTGTATTAAATAAAGGAATCCATCTACTATTGCTAAAGAATACAACAGAAAACCCTATTGTATGCATAAGGTAAAAAGTCTGCCCCTTCGTGGTTTTTTTTTTTTTTTTTGGTGCCTTGTGAATAGGATTTAAGGGGGGGTTGCAGATTGGAAACACATTATTCATGTCACATCCTCACTGACTTGTTTGGTAGGTAGCTTCTGACAAAACGGGGATATGCAGTGACATTCATTTGGGTTCTTAATAAACTAGTAAATCTCCCATTGTTCTATGTTGTTCAATTATCAAAGCCACATGTACAAGACTGTAAGTACTTCAAGATAACCACCGCTGTAAAGATAGACCAAAAAATACACAACCTCTTTATAGATTAAAATCAGAATAATAATAATAATAGGGTTTTTTTTTAAATCTACCTTTGTTTGTAGCATTTTGGATAAAAACCATTCATGAATCAAAATGTTTTCTCTTAGGAAATGGATGTAGATTGTTTCAGAACACTGAAAGCATTTTATTCATCCAGGTATGAAAGAGGGAGAGGATATTTTTTAAAAAAAAATCTCAGAAGCAAAACTCCACACGGAAGAAATAAATTTGACAACTGAACAGATTTGGAAGTTACCTTATAAAGATGTACCTTGGGATTAGTTACCCCCATAAAGGTTTAATGGGGCAATAATTTGATTTAAAGAGGGTTGGGCCACTTATGTCATTGTTGTACTGTGCCTTCAGGTTACTAACAGGATTCCAGAATTTACTTACTTATTTACTTACTTATTTCAGTGTTCATTCCACCTTTTTACAGCAAATGGCATCCTTAGGAAAGAATCCGGTTGCTGACATATATTGCAGTAGTCCCTGGTTATCCAAGCTCTGACCAGAAAATGGCATCCTTAGGAAAGAACCCTTTTGGTGACATACATTGTGGCAGCCCCTGGTTATGCAAGCTCTGACCAGCAAATGGCATCCTTAGGAAAGAATCCTGTTGGTGATGTACATTGCTGCAATCCCTGGTTAGGCAAGATCTGTAGTTCGGGAGGCATTGCAAAAGGAGGTATCTTGTACCTCCATCTGCAATGACCTCACTCCAAGTGTGCAACAGTAGTTGGGAGTGGGATCCCAGTTGCAGCTCCATCCCACCCAGTAACTGTGGAAATGCATTCTGGTTGCCTTGAGCACCTGAGGAAGAAGGCACAGCCAAATATAATACATAAAGATTTGCTATTGCTATGTGTCTTCAAGCCAAATTCAGTTCATGGCGACCCTCTCCTAGGGTTTTCTTGGCATGATTTCTTCAGAGGGAGTTACCATTGCCTTCCTCTGAGACTGACAGAGGCTTTGACTACTCCAAGGTGGACCACAAGCTGAACATGAGTCTGGAGTATGATGTGGTAGCTAAGAAGGCCAATGCAATTCTAGGCTGATTAATAGGAGTACAGTGTCTAGATCAAGGGAGGTAATAGTGCCACTCTATTCTGCTTTGGTCAGACCTCACCTGGAATACTGTGTCCAGTTCTGGGCACCAGAATTCAAGAAGGACAATGATTAGCTGGAACGTGTCCAGAGGAGGGTGACTAAAATGTTGAAAGGTCTGGAAGCTATGTCTTATGAGGAGCGGCTTAGGGAGCTGGGTATGTTTAGCCTGGAGAAGAGAAGGTTAAGAGGGGACTGATAGCTATTTTTAAATATTTGTAGGGATGTCATATTGAAGAAGGAGCAAGCTTGTTTTCTGCTGCTCCAGAGACTAGGATGCAGAGCAATGGGTTCAAACTACAGGAAAAGAGATTTCACCTAAACATTAGGAAGAACTTCCTGACAGTAAGAGCTGTTGGGCAGTGGAATGCACTGCCTGGGAGTGTGGTGGAGTCTCCTTTTTTGGAGATTTTTAAACAGAGGCTGGATGGCCATCTGTCAGGAATGCTTTGATTGTGTATTCCTGCATGTCAGGGAGTTGGACTAGATGGCCCTTGTGGTCTCTTCCAACTCTATGATTCTATGATTCTAAGGTCACCCAGGGCTTTTCCATGGCTGAGCAGGGTTTTGAACCCTGGTCTTCCAGAGTCCTGGTCCAACACTTAAACCCAATTCCATGCTTATTCTCTGGGCCACTCATGGACCTCCAGGACTTCTGCTCCCACTATCTCTCATTATTAGCTATGTGGACTGGACCTGGTGAGAGATGAAGTCCAGCAGCACCCGGAGGGCCACAAATTGCATACTCTTGGGCAACACTTTTCAATTTCTCCTGAATCGACTTGTATAGGATTGCATTATTAGTTGACAAACAGTAGCAAAGAAGGAGCAAGGAGGTCTCCTGAGGCTTCTGAGGAAAGCAACCACTGGAGGTGGTCTGGGACGCTGCACCAACCAATTTTCACCTCCTTTGGAAGGCCTCAGCTATGACAGTGCAGCCATCAGTTTTGTTGATTAGAAGTGATGCTGCATCAAATCAAGTTATCTTTGGGCTTGTTTGGGGAACTAGTTCTTGCTGGTTTGGCAAGAAACAACAGAAACACAGTATTAGGGCTCAATGTATTGTATTTGGAAGGGGAGCAGTAAAAAACTACACCCAGAGAACCCTTGTGGCTTTTCCTGGAGTTTTAAAAAACTCAGTGGGGAATGTGCATTCCCGCTCATTGGGACAAGCAATCGATTTGAATCACTTTCCCATATGTGAGGAAGTGCAAACTTGATTGGCCGGAGGCATGGAGGTGGGGCTTGCTAACAGGGCAACTGCCTGCTGCCGCCATGTTGGATTTTCTCCTTAGCAAGTGATCACTAAGGTCACTTAAAATGGTGATTTGTATTATCTTTTTCTCTCTTTTTTCCGTAAACATGAAATATTGCTTGTGCACACCACAGAAATAGTTTTTTTAAAATAAGTTTGCTGGCAGCAGATTTAAAAACACAAGTAATCCACTCACAGCTGCCATATTGGCTAGAAGGCATGCAAAATTTATGGGGGCTGTAAAACCATTAAGTTGCAGCTGCTGTGAATTGCTATTACTGCAGTGACTTGTGCATGTGTCAGTTCCCTTCCATGTGCTGTTCTGCTTTTTAAGCCAAGGCAGAACCCCCACACCCAACGGAAGGCTGATGAAGCAGAGTTGCATCTGCAGTGCCATTGCACATTGTGGTGTCATTGTGCATCCCACATGTAGGCTCACTGTGCATTGCCATTGTGCATTTCACATTGGTTTGCCTAGGCAGTTGCTCAATGTTGCAATTCAGAAATGCACAGTCATCACATGACTCTGTGAGTGCAACTTTGCACCCTGTCTCCTTGATGTTGGATCTTGCCCAACACATTTCACGGATTCAAGCCTTTTAAAGTGTTTTTTCCCCCGGCTCCAAAGTATGGGGTTTTTTTCAGGGGGGATATGAAAATTTTACTTGGGGCTGCCTTTAAAAAGTGCTCAGAAACTTCAGTTGGTCCAAAGAGCAGCAGCCAGGTTGTTAACTGGGGCTGGCTACAGGGAGCACACAACTCCCTTGTTGCAACAGCTCCATTGGCTGCTGGTCCATTTCCAGGCACAATTCAAAGTGCTGAGCCCTAATATGGCTTAGGTCCGGGTTATTTCAAGGACCATATCTCCCTGTATGAGCTCAGCAGAGGCTTAAGATCATCTGAGAAGCCCTTCTCTCTGTCCCACCACTGTCTCAATCTTGTTTGGTGGGAACAAGGGAGAGGGCCTTCTTGGTGGCTGCTCCCAGCTTTGGAACTCCCTCCCCAAGGAGGCCAGGGTGTCTCCATCCTTGCTGTCATTCCGACAGCAGGTTAAGACATTTTTATACTGCCAGTTTTTTTCTGAACTGCAAGAGCTGGGCTTGTAAGTCTGTGCGATGTTGTTTTAAAATCCTTTAGGAGTTTTCTGTATAGCTTTTAATGTATTTTAATATTTTTACTGTTAATGCTTTTAACTTATAAATTGTTTAATTCCTTTTTAAATTTTATATTTATAGTGTAATTGTTTATTTTTGTTTTGTTTTTAGTTTGTATTGTTTGAAAGATGTTGATAGACACCTTGGATTCCATTGGCAGGAGACAGGTGGGATATAAAGTGGCGCAGTGGTGAAATACCGGAACTGCAGCCACAATGTTGTGAGTTTTATCCTACAGGGCTCCAGGTTGACTCAGCCTTCCATCCTTCCATAGTTTGGTAAAATGAGTACCCAGCTTGTTGGGGGCAATTAGCTAACATCATAAACTGCTTAGAGTACTATAGCACTATATATTATAGTACTTAGCACTATAAAGCAGTATAGAAATGTAAGTGCTATTGCTATAAATGATGATGGTGATGATAGTGTCTTAGGGTCAGTAGGGGTCTAGGACTACACTGGCTCACCCAAGATCCTGATACAGCTCATGGGCAGCACAATTCCCACCCTTGCAGTAGAGTTTGAGCCTCTTTGATCCTTATTTAAAGATGTCATTACCACCAGGGTCCAGGGTGCCTGAAAGCTACTTTCCCCCCAGCCACTGAACAAACCGTTCCTGCAAGTGAAGCGGAACATCTTGGCTTGACCTTTGAAGGCAGAATCCATGTGAAGCAGGGGAACTGTGGTACGGTTCCAATAAATTTCTTTTCTGTTTTCTTAGAATTGTACTCATTAATAGAAAAAAAAAATGAGCATTTGTAGCCACTCTTGAGATGGATGGTTGGTTGGAATGGCAAGCAGCAGGGAAAAGCAAAAGAGAGAAGCCAAACACCCACCCACTGGAAAATTGAAAAGATGGAAACGAAAAGCCACTGTGTGTTTAGATAAATATCACCTGTTCTGAAACACCTTGTGTCATCTGAAATGGAAAATACCCTCTTTTTCCTATGGGAGGAATTTTATTAAGGAGGCTATTGATGCAGAGCTGATTTAAGCAGTTCCTCATTTCTCATTAAGTTGTTGTTGTTGTTGTTGTTGTTGTTGTGTGCCTAAAAGTCGTTTCCAACCTATGGCGACCCTAGGGTGAACTTGTCACAGGATTTTCTTAGCAAGATTTGTTCAGGGGGGGTTGCCTTTGTGTTTCTCTAAGGCTGAGAGGGTATGACTTGCTCAAGGTCACCCAGTAGGTTTTCATGGCCAAGTAGAGATTTGAACCCTGGTCTCCATAGTCATAGTCCAATGCTCAAACCACTACACCACACTGGCTCTCTCTCTCTCTCACTAAAATAATAATAATAATAATAATAATAATAATATTTATTTATATCCCGCCCCTCTGCGAGCAATCGGGGTGGCTTACAACAATAAAATAGTAAAAGAGTCCTTAATATTGTAGCAACACTTCATCTCCTGATCTAACCCCCTGAAACCCACCTTAAAAAACAGTTAGCCATTCTGAGTGGTGAGTATTGTGGTACTGATGAGCAGGACACTGCAAGATGATGTGACCAGCCCCCTCCTGCAAGCAGGTGACAGTGGGGTGAAGAAGAGTTGCAACAGGAGCCTGCCGGCTTTTAAGGTGAGCATTTCTGGGCATTTTCTCTCTCTCTGGCTTTTCTTCGCAAGCGAAGATTCAGGAAGAACTCATCCCACGCTTTCTGCAAGCACACTGATGATTAAAAAGGCCAATCCGAGATAAACAAGTCTGGTTGCAGAAAGCACAGCAGAAGGTCTCCTTGGGTGATGTTTCCAGGTTGTGATTCTTTCTGCATTGTCATTTCTCTTCAAGACTTGTTCAGTGTGAGTTCTCAAATAAGGCTGCAGCACTGTGGATAGTGCGTCTCCATGCCTCCCGATGTGAAGCCAGGGTGGACCATTGTTGGTGATCAATTTGGCCGAGCCTGAGAGAAATGTTGTTTCAGGGAGTCCTTGTATCGCTTTTTTGGAGCACCCCTCTTGTGCTGACCCATGGCGAGTTCACCATAGAATACTATTTTGGGGAGGCGATGGTCCTCCATCCTAGAAATGTGCCCTGCCCAGTGCAGCTGTGTTCTCAATATCATGGCCTCAATGCTGGTGATCCCTGCTTGCTCAAGGACAGCAACATTTGTCACATAGTTAGTCCAGTGTATATTTAGGATTGTACGTATACAGCGCTGGTGAAAGCGTTCGAGGAGTCATAAGTGGTGGCAATAGGTGACCCTTGTTTCAGACCCGTAAAGGAGAATAGACAGTACAATGGCTCTATACACACTGATTTTTTGTGTGGCAATGGTACTATGCTCATAAATGTGAACAGGGAACAGTTGCATGGTTGTAAGTCTAAGTTACAACATCATAACTGACTAACAGGATGCCAGCCATACTATTTTATACATTATTTTCTGCCCCAAATCTACTAATTTTGGGAGGGGGAATCCAGAAAGAATGCTTTGTAGATGATGGAGCAGACAAGAACACTTGATCTGTTGTAACACATGCAGGATGGATTTCGACCCTGTCGGGGTCTTACATATATGCAAGTTCTCTTATAGAACTGGTTGGGCAGTTTTGTCCAAAGAGAAAAATTCAAGGTTGCAGAAATGAAGTTGTGCATGTGGTGCTATTGTGCATGGATGCACATTGCTTGGGATGCACCTCGCACATTGCACATGGATATGCATTGCCTGTTGTGTACAGGTGAGCATTTCAGATTGTGCATGGATGCCCATGCATGTTTGGTTGTGCATTTGGTTGCACATGTGGTTTTTTTTGGTTCAGTTGCATAATCTTGCCATTTGACACAAGAGTTACCTAGCACAATTAATGCATAATTCTGCACATGGAGATTTACACTATGCAACCCCAATGTAGGATCTCAGCCTATGTTTGATTCATACATAACTTGGAAGAATAAGTCCCCTTCTTAAGTGAGTGTCACTGCCTCACTGCCACTGCCACTAGCTTCTCTCGCTTTTCTTTTTCTCATTGGTGTATCTACTACCTGGATTGACTCAGAGAGAAAGCCAAGAAGAAGTATCTTGTTGACATCTACTCATCCTCTCCTCCCTTCTCACTGCCACCATCACCTCTCTGACTTTTCTTCGCAAACGAAGATTCAGGAACGACTCATCCCACGCTTTTTGACCACCATTTTGTGAATTAGAACAAGAGGCAAGCTTCTACCACACTGCAGAATTAATGCAGTTAGACACGGCTTTAACTATCATGGCTCCACCCTATGGGAACCTGGAATTTGTAGTTTGTTATGGCACCAGAGCTCTCTAACAGAGAAGGTTAACTATCTCACAAAACTACAAATCCCAGAATTCTATAGCATTGAGTCATGACAGGTAAAGCGGTGTCAAACTGCATTAATTTTGCAGTGTGGCAGCAGCCTCAGATGAACAAACAGGTTTTAATGGTGAAGAGGAGGAACCATCACCAGTGGGCCTTATTCAGTGAGTCCTTGGCCATAACTAGGGCCACCAGATTTCAAAGTTTATCCTTCTTTTTTTGGTTGAGGAGGAGGAATCTCAGGGCAAGAGCACTGTGTATACAGGTTGCCCCATGTATCTGTGTGGGGAGAATGTTCCTGGACTTACTATGGGTACCTGAAATCATGTAAAATAGCGAATCTCCACAAATACCATAGAATCAAGCTGGAGGACCTAGAAAATGCCTAGAGAGGATGCTTCTCTAGGCATCTGGCATGATTCTATGGTCAACATCTGGTGGAAGTTGACCATAGAGTCACACTGGAAGACCTCCTGAAGCCTAGTGAAACCACCTCCAGTGTGATTCTATGGTTCTCCAGATTCGTAGAGAGTCCTTTCCCCTCCAGCAGTGGGTAAGTGAAACTGCAGGTACCATTCCCACGTAAATGAGGTGGGGGGGGCTGTATATATTTTACTCATATTCTTGAGTTGATATTCTGATTTGAGTGGCAGAATTTGTTTAACTGTGCCCAAAGCTTGATGCGTCACGCTTGATGACACCACCAGAGCCTGTCCCATGTAATATAGCACGTTTGCAATGTCACCATGGCCCATCTCGTGTGACATCACAAAGGGACATCAGGGATCTTGTGACGCTGAAAGCTCAGAGCTGGTCTAGTTGAGGGAATAAAATATGGATTGGTGCGAACCTACACCAATTCACTACAGCTTTCATCTGTCTCAGTGATTTTTTTTTTTTGCAAGTTTGCTAGTGTGCGAAGCTATCCATGTGTGCTGTTCACACAGAGGCATGCCAAGGAATCAAGATGGTGGGCACAAGTGAAATTACTCGTGGTTCTATACTCCCCAACTTGCCCCCGCCAAACAGTATTGTTTTTTTTAAAAAAAAAACTAAGTCCAAGGTGTGGAAGAGTAATCTTCTGCTTAAAGGACAAAAAAAGGGGGGAAGAGAAAGGCTGTTTCATCACCTCAGCACACAATTGTTATGGCGACAATTCAACATGGTGGTTCTGGGTGATGCCTTCTTAGCAAGCTCTGCACCCTGCACACTTCAGGAATGTGCTGGGATGCAATTTGGTTGCCCTAATGAATGGAAGTACTCATTTTCCCCACAGTTTTTTTTTTAATTCAGGAAAATCCCCAAAGGCTTTTCCCCTGTAGTTTTCCCAAATTTTGATCCCCCTTCCTTCAAAAATTATTGAACACTGCGGAACCCTGTGGGATCCCTTCATTTTTAAACTGGACTTGTCCATGGCTAACTCAGGTATGACTATGTTCCTGATCTTACTTTTCACATTTTCTTCCTAGAAAGGATTGGGTTTAAATTGGTTAAGATGCAAATGTTACCTTTGAATACTAATGCCTGAACTATTTTGAAAGCTGCCCCCCTTCATTATTAATATTCAACTCATTTAAAAACTTTTTAACTGCTAAACACACACACACACACACACACACACACACAAAGAAAAACTTTAATGCAACCTTAACATAATGCAAATCTGGTTTTCTGTTTATATGGGAGCTGAAATTAAAAATTGTTACATTCCAAAGATAGGTGAAGTATAGATATATGGAAATCAGTTGATTTCCAAAGGAAAATAAAGTTATTCATGAATCTTAATATTTATGTGAGCAAAGAGGTTTTTTTTTTAATTAGGATTAAAAAATATTATCTACCAAAATGTGCCCAAGCATATAGTTCTGATGAAGCCCTATAGCTACACCTATAACGTCAAAAGGAAACCTGCTTCCTTTTTTTCCCCCTCTGCCCCAAGAAAGAAGGAGGCCTCTGTGATAACTAATTTAGATAATGCTAATTATATTGGCTGGGACTTGCAGAGGGATAGCTGGTATAAAAAGTTGAAGTTGATTAGGAACAGGTTATATATATAAGATCCCCATTTCTTCAGCATCTTTCCAAGGAACTTCCCTGTCTCATTCACCCTGTGGTCATAGCTGTACTAAGAAAGAGCAGTGTGATATAATCCCTTTGGAAAAGGGAGCATCAAAGAGAAAGGATAAAGTCATTGTTATCACTGCCTTTAATATCATGGCATTTTCTCTCCGTCGAATGACTCCCTGATGGTTTTTATACTGATTTCAAGCTCCTAGTCCTTTACAGTTAAGAAAGAGTTTACTCTAGAAGCTTCCTGGAGAACATTTGTTGTAACCTGACCTCCCAATAGTGAAAATTGTGGGCACCATAAATCAAGAAGGTTGTTGACAGGCTGAAGCGTGTTCAGAGGAGGGTGACCCAAATGGTGAAAGGTCTGGAAGCCATTATGCCCTATGAGGAGTGGCTTAGGCAGCTGGACATGTTTAGTCTGGAGAAGAGAAGGTTGCGAGGTGACGTGACAGCCATATTTAAATATTTGAAGGGATGTCATACTGAGGATGGAGCAAGCTGGTTTTCTGCTGCTCCAGAGACTAGAATATGGAGCAATGGATTCGAACTACAGGAAAAGAGATTCCACCTCAACATTAGGAAGAACTTCCTGATGATAAGAGCTGTTTGGCAGTGGAACACACTGCCTTAGAGTGTGATGGAGTCTCCTTCTTTGGAGGTTTTTAAACAGAGGCTGGATAGTCATCTGTCAGGCATGCTTTCATTGTATGTTCCTGCATGGTAGGGGGGTGGATTGGATGGCCCTTGTGGTCTCTTCCAACTCTATGATTCTATGGACTTTATCAGACATATCTGAAAACATATCTTTCCCACCATATTTTAAAGCATAAGTGTCCCGGCAGAATAACCCTTTTTATCAAACATTTCTGTAATAGCGAGAAAAAGCTGCCCCAGAATTATTGGAGCACAACCACTAGTGCTGTTTACCTCTGCATTCATGGGTGTGCATGATCTTGGCAGTTCTCACTAGAAGATCTGAGCATGCTTAAAAGTCTAAAAAACAGCTAAATTAAAAAACAAAATGAACCCTCAAGCACTGAAACATACTTAAAAACTTGTCTGCAAAATGGCAAGGTTCATAAAAAGAGCAAGCACCCCATTCCTAGTTTTCACATTCTCACCTGAAAGTGTTCTTATGGGGACCACCCATTGACACTGTAACCATGCTGGCACAATGGGGCACAGTTTCAGATGCTAGCAATTCCATGACAAAAATGCCATGACAGATCAATTGATGGCTTGGCCTGTCAATAAAAAATAATGCCTTATTCATAACAACAAAAAGCCATAGCACGACATTGTGTGAAATGTGTGCCCTTTCACATTCTTCTGGTGTCGTTATGATGCCGTATTTGCTGCATCTGATAAAGTCCTATGATTCTAAACAAACCAATAAATCATGCAGGCTAGCATCCAGTTAGGGCAGGGTTTCCTAACCTTGGATTCTACAGATGTCTTGGACATCAGCTCCCAGAATTCCTCACCATGGGCCATGCTGGCTAGTGTTTGTGGGAAATGAAGTCCAGAGCAGCTGGAGGACCAAAAGTTGACAACCAGCATGTATGTTCCCCTGCAGAAGCAGATGGACATTGGTTGCTTCTGTGGGAGTCCATATTCAATTGAAGGTTGAGGAGGCTGGGCTGCGTATGCATGATGCTGCTGCACATGTGGTACCATTGCACTTGCATATGCAACCAGTGCATTTCACATTTGTTTGCAGATTCAGTTGCAGAGTATTGCAATTCACTAATGTGCCATCATCTTCTAACTCCATGTCTAACCTTAGTGTAGCATAAATACCTGCTATGCAACCTCCATGCATAATAGTAACATTGCACAGCACTGTCCGTGTGCCATTGCACAATGCACAATACATGATGCCCATCCACCCACAATGCAAAGAATAGAATGCACAACCACAATGGATAATCATGAGGCAACGTATAGGATGCACAGCCAATGCACAGTACGCAACTTGTGACAAGGCACAGGTGAACATGCTATCTGCGCAACTCCACTGCCACTGCTATCAGAGGAATATGTCCATCGTGCAATGGTGGCTTTTTAGTCCAGCATGTATAGCGTGACTTACACATGTGTATTTCCCTAAGTGAATTCCAGCCTTGGGACATAAAGTTACACTCTGCCTCCTTGATGTAAGATCTTTGTCGTAGTTATTACAGAAATCAGGTCCCTCTGTCCCCAAATTTGAGAAAATTCTCTTAAGGACAGTTGAATACACTGGCTGAATTTAAAATAGCATTAAAGACCAGTCTCTTCTGGCAGGCCTATCTAGATAATTTTTAAACTCTGAATTTTAAACTGTTTTAATATATATTGGTTTTATTTGTTCTTTTAAATTGATATTTTGTATTTTAATAGGTTCCCTGCCTCAATCTATGTTCTCTGCCTCAATCCATGGGGAGAGGCAGGTAAGAAATAATATAACAACAACAATAAATCCGAGAATCCTTGGACAACTGCTGGGAATTCTGGAAGCTTACTCCAAAATGTAACATCTGTTGGCTCTGAATCATAAGAAAAGTGGAGGCTGGTGAAAGAAAAAAAGAAATAATAGAATCATAGAGTTGGAAGAAACCACAAGGGCCATCCAGTCGAACCCCCTGCCTTGAAGGGATATGCAATCAAAGCACCCCTGACAGATGACCATCCAGTTTCTGTTAAAAAACGTCCAAAGGAGACTCCATCTCACTCTGAGGCAGTGCATTCCACTCTCAAACAGCTCTTATGGTCAGGAAGCTCTTCCTAATATTTAGGTGGAATCTCTTTTCCTGTAGTTTGAGTCCATTGCTCCATGTCTTAGTCTCTGGAGCAGCAGAAAACAAACTTGCTCCATCCTCAGTATGACATCCCTTCAAACATTTAAACATGCCTATCATGTCCCCTCTTAACCTTCTCTTCTCCAGGCTAATCATACCCAGTTCCCTAAGCTGCCCCTCAAGGGAAGTCATACTGAGGATGGAGCAAGCTTGTTTTCTGCTGCTCCAGAGACTAGGACACAGAGCAATGGGTTCAAACTACAGGAAATGAGATTCCACCTAAACATTAGGAAGAACTTCCTGACAGTAAGAGCTGTTTTGCAGTGGAATACACTGCCTCGGAGTGGGGTGTAGTCTCCTTCTTTAGAGGTGTTTAAACAGAGACTGGATGGCCATCTGTTGGGAATGATTTGATTGTGTATTCCTGCAGGGCAGAGGGTTGTACTGGATGGCCCTTGTGGTCTCTTCCAACTCTATGATTCTATGATTGATAGGGCATGGCATCCAGACCTCTCACCATTTTGGTCACCCTCCTCTGGACGCCTTCTAGCTTGTCAACATCCTTCTTGAATTGTGGCATCCTGGTGAGGTCTGACCAAAGCAGAAGAGAGTGACACTATTATTTCCCTTGATCTTGACACTATACTTTATTGATGCAGCCTAGAATTGCATTGGCTTTTTTAGCTGCTGTGTCACACTGTTGACTCATATTCAGCTTGTGGTCCATTAAAACTCCTAGCAACCTTTTGCATGTACTGCCATCAAGCAAGGTGTCACCCATCCTATATCTGTGTTTTTCATTTTTACTGCCCAAGTGTAGTATTCTATATTTCTCCCTGTTGAAATTCATATTGTTAGTTGTGGCCCAGCTTTCAAAACTGTTAAGCTCATTTTGAATTCTGTACCCTCTGGGATATTTGCTACCCCTCCTAATTTGTTGTCATCTACAAATTTGATCATTATGCTCTCTAGTCTATCACCCAAATCATTGATAAAGATGCTGAATAGCACATGCATTTTGGAAGAATATTCCAAGTGCCCTCTAGCAGGTTCAAAATGTTTTTGCTTCATTGTGCAAGTAACCGGACCTGACTGTTGAAACAAGTTAAGCTGCTCTTCTCTTTTTTTGGTGGCGTAGGTCCTTTTCCCTAGTCTTCCAATGTTATTTCAGCCTCTGGTACCCATTTTGTTGTTGCTGTTAAAGAAGTCATGCCCAGGAACACACATACACACTTTATTAAGTGAGGTATATGTGTAATAAAAAGATTGAAGAAAACCACTGAGTAGCCTTTGCTTAATTCTATCAAATACAATCTGACAAAATAAATACAAGGAACATTTAAATGAAAATACACACACATTGCTATCACTAGAGATGCAGTCAAGGTGACTGACTTCTCCCAATGAGAGCAGGTTGGCCGTTTGGGCTAAAATGATTAAGTCGCATGGGAAAGTGACAGGTGATTCTTGTCACCGGAGGGGGAGATGTCCCAGCCAGGAAATGGGGTTGAGGCTTCTGATAATATGGGCAACAAATAAGCACCGAAAAACTTTTGCTCGCAGCAGTCACATTCTGGGGGAAAGGAATGCAAATCCTGTTATCCATCTCCTTTTTTCATCTTGGGGAAAGTTGCAGCAGCTACACAGCGCAAAGCTGCCAGAGGGGAAACAGCACACACTGTTATCTGTCCGTGGGCAAATAAATAAATAAATAAATAAAAATGTCTGTGTTTCTGTTGTCTGGACCCTTCTGGAAGAGAACCTAAGTTCACCTTCAAAAAAAAAAATTCTTGGTCATAAAACAAAGTCTTTATGGTGTGTGTGTGTGTGTTATGGGTGAAGGAAAAATGGCACAGTTCCGGAGCAAGGCAGTAAGTAGCTGTTGACTCAGTGTTACCGCGCTGACTTACTTTATCTGACCTCATTTGATACAGCAAAGGAGACGGGAGAGGATTGAGATGTGAAGCAAATCGATTATCCTAAACTTCAAAGGTCATAGCAGCACATTTGGTATTCTAGTAGCGATTCTTATTTATTTATTTTCCTCCTCTTCTTCCTCCTCCTCCTCTTCTTCTTATGCCTTTTCCTTTTCTCCCCCTCCTCCCCTTCCTCCTGCCCCCCTCCTCCTCTTTTCTTCTTATCCCTTTTTCTTTTCTGCCCTCCTCCTCCTCCTCCTCCTCCTCACCACCCTCTTGCTTCTTCTTTCCAATCTTGACTTTCAATAGCACAAGCATCCCCTTGCTGGAGAGTTGACCAAGGCACACATAACCCAGTCTTTTTCTGAACAGTGAGGCTCCCCTGCGAATATCTCCCAAGCAAGACACAGAAAGCCTACAGGATTTTGTTTTACATGACTAAATCCACACATTTGTAACTCAAACGTGGATCTGAACGCACATACCTTTTGAACAATGCAGGTCTCCTTCACTGTAGAACTCATTGTCATGTTCAGCCTCGTTCTGTCAAGGCAGCATCTGCTGATGTGTATTTGTCTACTTCTAACTTTGTGTGGTGTACTTCACTGGGCAGCTTTACACATTTGTAGCAGAGGAGCATTTGTGGAAAAGCTCTACAAGAGCAGTGAGCTATTAAGTGTAAATATTGTTTTGAGTGTAATAGGCTAGAGTGACAGACTCCTTAATTCTGCATGCAATAGTGGATTTGGAAAACCTGACAACCTAGAGCAGTAGAATGGAATGGCGCAAATATGGATTCAGCTTGTCTGAAGTGCTTAGTTTAAAAGTGTTCTCTCTGAGAATATAAGCATACCCTTCAACTGTCCCAGTTTGGCAGGGACAGTCCCAATTAATACTCAGCCATCCTAATTTTTCAGCTGCTTTTAAAACGCCCCAGCTTCCTCTCACCTTCCTTCTTTGTCCTCACCTTACTTCCACTGCTACAATCTGAGTTCAAAGTGCAAAAGTCATTTCCACTCAGCTAACTCAGCAGGGGACGAAGGACTTTATCACACCAGCCTGTTTTCTCACAGCAATTGCATTAGTGGAGCATGTGTGCCTTTTGTTTTTTCGTCCTACCCCCATGTTCTGTAATTACAGGAAAATGATAAAAATACTTTTATTTTATTTTACTTACTGTAATTATGCAATCATAGCAAAAAATAAAAAATAAAAAGAGAAAGGTATGAAGTATAAACAACCTCAGCCTGCTTGGGAATAGCAAGGGAGAGAGAGGAGCTGAGAAGTTGACTTCTAGAATATATAATGTCCACAAAATTCTGACACAAAATTCCCTAAAAAGTGTGTATGCATTGCAATGCAGGTATGCAGGGGGACACTACGTGTGACTAGTGGCCTCTTACGAACTGCCAAAAAAGAAGAGAGAAAAATTGGCACCAATATGCATAATTCTTTGCATGGCCATTGTAGATGTATGGGCGCAGATTTCAAAACCACCAGTGGCACTGGTGTAGCTGGTGTTGTTAATTGCCTTCGAGTTGACTTTGACTCATGGCAACCTTATGAATAAGACACCCCCTCTCCTCAACTGCACTGCTCAAGTTCTGTAGGCCCAAGGCCATGTCCTCCTTGATTGCATCTATGCATCTGGTATGTGGTCCTCCTTTCTTTTTACTGCCCTCCACCTTTCCTAGCATTATTGTCTTTTCTAGTGAGTCATGCCTTCTCATAATGTGGCTGAAGTATGACAGCCGCAGTTTAGTCATCTTGAATCATAGAATCATAGAGCTGGAAGAGACCACAAGGGCCATCTAGTCCAATGCCATTCTGCCATGCAGGAACACATAATCAAAGCATTCCTGACAGATGGCCATCCAGCCTCTGTTTAAAAACCTCCAAAGAAGGAGACTCCACCACACTTCCAGGCAGGGCATCCCACTGCCAAACAGCTCTTACTTAGGTGAAATCTCCTTTCTTGTAGGTTGAATCCATTACTCCATGTCCTATTCTCTGGAGCAACAGAAAACAAGCTTGCTCCATCCTCAGTGTGACATCCCTTCAAATATTTAAACATGGCTATCATGTCTCCTCTCAACCTTCTCTTCTCCAGACTAAACATGCCCAGCTCCCTAAACCTCTCCTCATAGGGCATGGCTTCCAGACCACCCACCATTTTGGTCCCCTCCTCTGGACATGTTCCAGCTTCTCAATATCCTTCCTGAATTGTGGTGCCCAGAACTGGACAAAGTATTCCAGGTGAGGTCTGACCAAGGTAGAATAGAGTGGCACTATGACTTCCCTTGATCTAGACACTATACTCCTATTGATCTTGGCTTCCAAGGAGAGTTCAAGCTTGATCTATCCATTCATTTGTCTTTTTGTCCATCCATGGTATCCTCAGCACTCTGCTTAACCACCATATCTCAACTGAGTTGATCTTCTTTCTATCAGCTTTTTTTACTGTCCAGCTTTCACATCTGTGGGATGATGGAAAATATGATGGCCTGGAAAATCCTATCTTTGGTGTTCCATTTTATATCTTTGCATTTTAGGATCTTGTCCAGCTCTTTAATTCCTGCCCTTCCCAGTCCAGTCGTCTTTTGATTTCTTGACTGCAATCTCCCTTCTGATCAATAATTGATACAAGGTATGGGAAATCATTAACTATTTCAATTTCCTTGTTGTCTAGATTGAATTTATATAAATCCTCTGTGGTCATTATTTTTTGTTTTCTTAATGTCCAACAGTAAGCCAGTCTTAGCACTTTCTTCTTTGACTTTCTTTAGCAAATACTCCAAGTCTTCATTGTTTTCAGCTAGTAGTATGGTGTCATCTGCATATCTTAAGCTGTTGATATTCCTTCCTCCAATCTTCACTCCTCTTTCCTCCTTGTCTAAACCTGTTCTGAATATGATATTTTCTGCATACAAGTTGAACAAACAGGGTGATAGAATGAAGCCTGGTAATGGTGGTTGCCATGCAAATATACTAAGGGTTTTGAGTTCAGCACCTTGGACAGCTGTGGTGAAGTTCAGACAAAATCCAAGAGTGGATTCACCAGGAACTGAAACTGAACTGAAACATGGAAGCCACCAGATGCCATAGGTAATCATTACTCTACTTTGAACAGAAATGCAATATATATCTCACCATAGTGGAGAGTACTGTGGTCACATGAATACTTGTGTGTTTGCTCAGTCTATTTAGGGACTGCTTGTTGATGGGAATCTCAAGGTATCTAGTCTGTTTTCTTAGGGCTCTTGGTCTTTAAATCAGACTTGGACTGAAAAGCTCTTTGCATAAGGAAACTTTAAAAGCAGAGGGATGGAAGTCCTTCAAGCAGATCCATAGAGCAGGACACATGCTATCCCAGCTACCAGAGTCTAGAAAAGTAAATTTTCTAGATGAAAACTCCCCAAATCCTCAGGCAGCACAGGAGTAGCTAGCGTTCTCAGTTCAGTGTCATCCCAGGCCCTGAGATTTCTGAAAATATATTTTCCTATCTGGAAATTAAGACAAAATTCTTAGCTAACAGGGCTGTTTCCAGATGAAGGAGAAATGTGGGGATTTTAATTTCTCATTTAGTTAGCATCACAGAACAAAGGGCATTTACTCTAGCCTACTTGCTTCTATCCAGAAGAGTGGAGCAGAGCAGAGGGTAAGCCCTGGTGAAACAACCTCTGGGAGAGAAGAAGGGAACTAACTAAATACAAATCCCTCCCTGGAGAGTCTTTGCAAATTGCAGCTACAAATCAATTAATCCATGCAGATTGTAGCATGCTGCTACTCTGTTAATAGCAGTGCTGGAGGTCTGCACACAGCTTTTTCTTCTTGCCTGGAGAGGAACTCCCTAAAACTGGAGACTTTCCTCCCTTGTCTCCTGCCATGAGAGGACCCATGAAAACTAGAGACTAAGGAGATTATCAGACAGGAATGCAAAAAGCATTCCTATCCCACAATCTCCAATCCTGTTCCAGCAGAATAACCCTCCCCATCACACTTACCTTTTCTCCCATCGACAGGCAGCCCAGGAATGAATTGAGCTCTAATGGAGCTCCATTCACTTCCTGGACTGAAATCCCACCCATTCTCACAAGAAGATGCAATCGTGGGAAATTAAAAACTAAAAAGTAAAATAACACACATAAAGTTACATCAAGCACAGAAACACACTTTAAAACTTACAAGTAACCCAGAGAGGATCATAAAAAGTGTGTCAATTACCTGGATGTCGTGGTCTCACCCAGAAGTGTTCTGGCAGGACCACCTATTGATGCTGCATTCACGTGAATTAAATGGCCAGAGGTTTCACATGCTGGCAATGCCAGCACCAAAACTGGAACGGTGATCTATTGACAGCTTGGCTCATCAATAAAAAGAAATGCCATAATGACACCAGTGGAACGCAAAAGGATACCATCATCTGATATTGGCGTCCTTTTGCATTCTTCATTATGGCGCCACATTAGCCGCGTCTGATAATCTCCTCAGGGTCAGGCCCTGAGATCTGGTAACTCTATTGGTAGCCATACTGACTAGGGATTCTGTGAGTTGTAGTCCACAATGAACTTCTCTCAAGCTCTGCTAATGGGCCTTAGTGTTCCTTCAGGATGTATCCAGCCTTTCTTCCATGTTACAGAAGCATGAACCAGTGTGGAAACTCCTGACCTGAACAAATATTTAGGTAGCTCTTCTTTCAATGAAAGAATGGATAGCAAAAACTTGGAGGCTGGTGAAAGTGTCAGGATTTGTTTCAGGGCTGGCTAATCATTTCAGCAAGGGGGTATCTCATCTTGGAGTGGCAGGTGGAACTGCTTCCCCTTGTTTGGGCCAAGGGCCATTTATGATACTTTGAAAGCATCCCTTTCAGTCAGTGGTGGAAATCATGAGGCCTTCTAGGTGGCGTTGGACTCCAAATCCCAGAAGCCCTAGCCATCACAGCCAATGGTGAGGAATTCTGGGAACTACAATCAGGCAACATTTGAAAGGCTGCATAATTCCTATTGCTGCCTTAGGACTAAGGTTACCAAGGCAGGACTAATTGTACGCCCTTATATTTCTGGGCCAAAGCTTGAGCTCTAGGGCAGTGGTTCTTAACCTGTGGACCACAGGTGCACAGGGGTCCACAATGTCCTCACAGAGGCGAAGACAGTGGAGTGGCCATGTGACAGGAGCCCAGGCAACAGCTGGCTGGCTTGGCCTGCAGATTGCCATTCAATCCACTCCAGCCACAAGCTTGCAGGAAGAAGCAGGACAAAAGGCTTCCCCCTCCAATGCCTCTTGAGGAAAGGTTTAATGGATGGTGTGATTGTATTGTTGTTGTTGTTGTTGTTGTTGTTTTAAATCTTGAGTTAAGTCTTGGTGGTCCATGAGAACAAAAGATATTTCAAGGGGGTGGTAAAGAAAAGGTTAAGAGCCACTGCTCTAGGGTTGACGTCTTATGATGTCATAGCAGATGGGTTCCAGTGATGTGACAAGGATGATGTGACAAGGGGCAGCCCCTGCTGATGTCATTAAACATGATAACCTTAAGCATCAATCACAGTTGCACAAAAGAATATCATTCAAATCAAAAACAACAAGTTTACATAACAATAAAATGCTCTTGCCCTGAGATTCCTCCTCCTGTGAACCAAAGAAGAAAGACCAGACCCTGAGATCTGCAAACCCTACTTAGGAGATAGTAGACAATAAGTAGACCCTTGTAGGATATATATATGTGTGTATGTATGTATGGTCTCCTTTTATAAACTTTATGAAACTCAGGTATCATTTGGGATATTATCTGCAACCGGACTCGTTTATCTCGGATTGGCCTTTTTAGTCATCAGCGCACTTGCAGAAAGCGTGGGATGAGTCCTTCCTGAATCTTCGTTTGCGAAGAAAAGCCAAAGAGAGAGAGAAACTCAGGTATCATTTGGGATATTATTAGACCACAGCTCTGCTTTACCCTGTAATCTCAAACGTTCCTTTTGCACTTTTTTGTAGAATTTTTTAAATTTCTGAATTGTTGTCTATTTCAACATTCTGTAAACTTCCATAGTTAACAATAAGACGAAGGAAAGATGGCTTCTCTTGAATGTAGCTTCCAGAATCCTTTCCAAATGTGGCGTTTCCTTCTGCTTGGAGTTATGGTGGAGCATCAGGTTAGTGACACAACATGTTTGAAAGAGCGGTGGACTTGCTTCATTGGTACCTTATTTCTGGGCTGATTTTGGTCTGCTTAATTTAAAAAATGGACCTGCATTTTTCTTAGATTCCCGTCCCAGAGCTGAGCAGTGGCAAACAATGATTGGGTGTGCGGGTGTGTGTAAAATTCTTCTAAGTCTCATATATCCATCCACAAGTGCCTCCTTTCACCCCATAGAAATTAATGGCTCTTTTTTTTTCCTTCCCAAACAGAAGGCCTGGAAAAATAGCTGACCCTTTTAGAAGAACGCTTAAATATTCTAGCGCTGTGCCAAGGCAGCATGTGCAGTGTAAATATTTTAATCCCTAATTAATCACATTGGTTAGATTGGAAAAACAGAAGTCTAATGAAAATAATGTGAAATTTCCTTCCTGAATAATTGCATTGTTCAAGGGCTTCTGGGAAGAGTCAAACCGCCTGACCTTCCATCCTCCGACGGCTGTATTGCTGAGAGACTTTAATATACGTCCTTCAAAACCCCTGCTCAGTTGCCATCACAAGATTAAAGAAATACCTTTCACGCTGTTCCAGCAGCCACTGTGCAAAAGGACAGTTCAGGTGGCCAAGAGCGCATGCAAGCAGATAAACATACTGAAATGCATTCTTTGCTACAGGGAGGTATGTGGCAAGAAGGGTGCTCAGACTGTGCAAAAAATCTTGACATTACTCTTCTTCCTCCCCCTCTTCCTCCTCCTCTTCTTCTTTATTTAGGCAGATGTTTGAAATGTGAATTTTAATTGGCATGCTGCTTTTAATGTTGTATTTTTAAATCAAATACTATGTTTTTAATTCATATTGTGTTTTAGCTATCATATTTTAATAATGGTAATTTTTTTTTTAACTTTGGTAACTTGTAATGTTTTAATTGTATTTTTTTAAAATTGTTGTAAGCTGCCTTGAATCCCATCTTGGGAGAAAGGCAGGATACAAATCCAACAAATATATAAATATATAAATATATAAATCATAGAATCATAGAGTTGGAAAAGACCACAAGGGCCATCTAGTCCAACCCCCTGCCATGCAGGAATACCCAATCAAAGCATTCCCGAAAGATGGCCATCCAGCCTCTGTTTAACAACCTCCAAAGAAGGAGACTCCACCACACTCCCAGGCAGTGCATTCCACTCTCGAACAGCTCTCACTGTTAGAAAGATCTTCCTAATATTTAGGTGGAATCTCTTCCTCCTCCCCCCCCCCTTCCTCCTTGATGTTCTTTTATTGTTCCAACCAGTTTAAAGCTGAAGGTCTGTTTAAATAAGGGTGCATCTACACTGTAAAAACGATGCACTTAGGCACTACATTAACTGCCATGGCACCATCCTACAAAATCCTGGGATTTGTACTTTTGCAAGGAACCAGCACTCTTTGGACATTATGTTGTAACAATGCCACATAATCGCGAAAGGGTGCACATATCAAACGACATCACCCTTTCATATTTATGTACTGGCCAAAGCCCATACTTTTGTATTGATGGCTTAAGCTGTCAATAGATCTCCGTTAGTGCCAACATTACCAGTATTCGAAACTTCATGCTGTTGTACTCACATGAATGCAACATGAATGGCTGGACCAGCCAGAACACTTCTGGGTGAGATCGCAACATCCGGGTAGGTGACACACTTTTTATGACCCTCCGTGGTTTACTTGGAAGTTTTAAAGTGTGTTTTTGTGCTTTTTGTAACTTTTAAGTGTTATTTTTGTTTTTATTTTTGAATTTCCTGAGCTATCTATTCTCATGAAAATATGCAGGATTTCAAATGAGGAAGTGAATGGAGCTCTGTTCACTTCTTCATTCATTGCCGGGGAAGCCTTTTCACATGGATAAGGTAAGTGTGGCA
This sequence comes from Gambelia wislizenii, assembly GCA_030847615.1. Lineage (NCBI taxonomy): Eukaryota > Metazoa > Chordata > Lepidosauria > Squamata > Crotaphytidae > Gambelia > Gambelia wislizenii. The sequence goes on along the minus strand of JAUMIR010000001.1, from coordinate 490,998,353 downwards.
AAGGGAGTTCTTTTGCCAGCATAAAAATGAGAAAATTATGCCAGCAAAAGAATGGGGTTTGGGGGGGGGGTGTCTGAGAAAGTCCATTGACAGAGAAGGCTAAAAGCCTTGTAAAACTACAAATCCCAGGATTCCATAAGATGGAGCTGCAGCACTTAATGTGGTGTCAAACTGCATTACTTCTACAGTGTGGATTCACCCTCCTCCTCCTCCTTTTTAGTTTTCTTTTACTGTTTCATAAGGGTTATTCTCCAACTCCATTTTTGTTACACCTCTCTATCATGACCCCAAGCAAAACGAATATTGATAGAGTTAAGAGGTAGATGCTTTTTTAAAACCAGTCCTATGCCCGAGTGCCCTCTTGTCGTGGATGGAGTGGGTTCAGAGAAGGGCAACACGGCTGGTAAGAGGTATGGAGAACAAAACCTATGAGGAAAAGTTGAGGGAGCTGAGCATCCTCAGCCTGAGGATGAGAAGATGGAGGGGTGACATGACGGCACTCTTTAAATATCCCAAGGGCTGTGTCACAGAGAAGAGGGTGCAGGTTTGTTCTCTGTGGCCCCAGAAGGTAGGGCCAGGTCCAATGCTATGATTCAATGAAAAGAGTGAAAAGGGGTGAGCAGATAAGTCTGCCTCACAACCCAGCCTGAGCATGTTAATAAAGCACAGATCTATGGGGCCCTTTCAAACTCTCTGATTCCTCCTCCTTCTCCTCCTCTCTTGGATTCACAATCTATCATATGAGCCTGCCCATGTTTTGAGATCTTCTGGGGAGGGCCTTCTTTCTGCCCCACCCTGGTAGGTACATCTGGTCGAAACAGAGGAAACGGCCTTCTTGGTGGCTGCTCCCAGGCTCTAGAATTTCATTGTCAGATAGGTTAGAGCAGGGTTCCTCAACCAGGCTCCCCTGGAACCTGAGGGTACCACAAGAGGTTGGTAGGGGTTCCACGAGATATTGCAACTGAAAAAAATGAACTTTTTTTTTTTTTTAGCTGTAGATATAATAATTCTTAGGCAGGGGTTCCCTGAACTCTTGAATTGTTTCAAGAGTTCCACCAGGGTAAAAAGGCTGAGAAAGGCTGGGTCAGAGTGTTGCCCTTCCTGCTGTCCTTTCATAGGCAGGTGAACACCATAGAATCATTGAGATGGAAGAGGCCACAAGGACCATCCAGTCCGACCCCATTATGCCATGGAGGAATACACAATCAAAGCATTCCTGACAGAAGGCCATCCAGTCTTTGTTTAAAGACCTCCAAAGAAGGAGACTCCACCACACTCCCAGGCAGTGGATTCCACTGCCAAACAGCTCTTACCATCAGGAAGTTCTCCCCAATGTTATGTGGAATCTCTTTTCTTGTAGTTTGAGTCCATTGCTCTGTGTCTTAGTCTCTGGAGCAGCAGAAAACAAGCTTGTTCCCTCTTTAATTTCATGGTAATGATTACCTTTGGTATGTTTTTAAATCTATGTTTTACTTGGTTTAATTTGCAGTTCTGGGGGAAAGGCAAGGTATAAAGAGAATCATAATCACAATCATAAAATCTTTACACTTACAATTACAAAAAAAGTCAGTTACAAAAATTGCAGAAACTTACAATTTTAATACGTTTTTACAGTTTAAAAAAGCTATTACCAAATTACAAAAATTACAAAATTACAAAAAAATGTACAAAAATTACAATTACAAACATGCAGAGGAAGAGGAAGAAGAAAAGAAAGAGGACAAGGAAGAAAAAGAGAAAGATAACCCCCCCCCCAAAAAGCTGTTGCGAATGGTGAGATAAAAGTCCCACGGGACTTTAAGACATAAACTGACAAACAACTAGAATATAATATGCCAGACATAACTGTAGTTGAGAAATAACTGTGGTTGGATTATAGAAATGGCAATCTCACGGGACTGAAGAATTGAAGAGAAAGGGAGGGAAAATATTATGAAATATCGAAACCTACAAATGGAGATTCAGTTCCCCTGGGAAAAGAAAACAATGGTCATTCCAGTGGTGACAGGTGCTCTGGGAGTAATTCCAGACAGACTGATAAAACATCTGAATGAAATCACCAGGGATCTATTCACGTCTTTTACTGCAAGTCTCAAGTCCTTGCAAGATACTTTCAAGTCAAGTTTCAAGTCTGGGAGCCAACTTGAAGAGGGGGAAAAAGGAGCTGGTGTGTGTGTGGGGGGGTGGAGCTTCAATAACTAGAAAATCAAGAAGCCATGCACAAAGTTAGGCATTTTTTTAAAAATCAGCAAACAATGGGCTTGTGGCAGGTGTTGAGGTCTGCTTGGCAGCCTGTCCTTGCTGCCCATCAGAGGAGCCTTCTAAAGATTTTAAAAAGATTTAGATGGATCCTTCCACCTCAAGCCCATTGCCTAACGTGTTTGTTGTTACTGCTTCCATCATGTGGCCAGTAGGCAAAAAGCAGTGAAGTTGTGGAAGTGTTGTTCAAAGGAGGAAAACATTTTTGCCAGGGTAATATTGCTTAAAAGTGCAAAAAGAAAAATGTTGGAACAACAGACCACTTACTAGCACAGCTGACGTGGGTTTGATCACAGCTGTGGCTAGGCAGAGGGCTGACTATTAACACTCCTATATAGCTAAACCACAAGCTACATTGTGTGAGGGTGGTGTCATGGAGAAAGAGGAGTGCTGGTGGGTGTTGGAGAAATTGCTGTTGAGTTCATTAATGGGGTTTGCTGTATATATACTGTGTTTGTTTATACTGAAACTGAATATAAAGACCTCCAGATATTTTTGGATGAACCTCACTGCCTGTGAGTCTTTTTGTGTTTGAAAGTGGGTCATAGTAGTGAAACAGATGCTAGCTGAACACTTTGTTTGTGTGCCCATTCTGCTGCACAGTTCTGCTGTTTTGGCTATTCCTGGGTGAGTTTGTCCCCAGGCTGTGCCAGGGGCCTCTCAGTGGGCCTATAATGAGTGGACAGTTTTCCATTCCACAACATTTTTGGATGAATGAGTTATGTTACTGAGCCAAGGCCAGAAGTCAGTTGCTAAAAATATATGTCACAAGTCAAGTCAAGTCAGTGTGTCATTTAACATCGGGTCAAGTCCAAGTCGAGTCATTGAAGCAACTTGAGTCCAACTTGAGTCCAAGTTAATCAACTCGAGTCTACATCACTGGAAATCACCATAGTTAGGACCACAATAGCATATTGGTCGATCCCTGTGTCCACAGATTTGGTATCCATGGTTTCACTTATCCACATCAAAAATACATGTTCTCTCTAGGAATTTCTAGGTCCTCCAATGTGATTCTATTGTCAACTTCCTGCATTCTTCTCATTGAAAATAATAGGGTGCCCTATTATCCACAGTTTCAGGTATCCATGAGAGGTCTTGGAATGTATCTCCTGCAGATACGGGGGTCAACTTGTAATTCCAAAAATAAAAATAAAAAAATGACACCGCATGGAATGTGCCACATTATCTGATGACACCTAAAAAGTTGCCTCTGTGCACTATGCATTGAGATTGCACAATGAGTTGCCAGCCATGCATATTGACCACTTACATTGTACTACACTGGTATTCAGTATAGAAATCGGTATTCAGTATGGGGTTTTAGTATAATAGTAGTAATTTTTGGTTTTATTGATGCATTTTTTGACCCTCATATCCATGGGGGGTATGTTCCAAGACCCCTGACACTGTGGCTAATGGGGAATCCTATTATTTTTAATGAGATGAGTGTCAGAAGTTGATCATAGAATTGCATCGGAGGACCTAGAAATGCCTAGAGAGAACATATTTTTTCAGACATGGATAAGTAAAACTGTGGATACTGAACCCATAGATATGGCTATGGCTACAGACCAGGATATTGGAATAGTCCTTCTATACAACCAGCCCCACCCACTATTTTAACATAAGAGTGTCCCTCCTCCTTCAGAAGTGTGTCTGATTGGTATGTAAGACAGGGCCTTCTCTGTTATGGCACCCAGTTGAAGAATTACTCTTGCTTCCCAAGAGGGCCACTTGCATATGTATAGAGCCAGGTGGCCCTGTGGTGTAATGGGATGGGGAGTCTTTGGTACCTGGAGGAGCCTGGGGCCTGGTTTGTCTGTTACTGGGAGGACGTTTGGAGGACAAATGCTTGAACGTGTTTATTTAATGAAGAATGGCTGCATTCAGTTCAAGATTGTGGAAGCAGAGATCTGCCTGTGGCACCATTGTGCATTGATGCATGTTGTACATGGATGTACTCTGGTGTGCATTACTCTGCTGTTCCAATTCACGAGCAAGGCAATGTTGCATAACTCCTCATGTGTCACATTTGGCTCTGTCTCCTCAATGAAGTATTTCATCCCACGTTTCCAAGTTCTGGATTTTAGTACTTTCTTTATATGCCAAGGGTCCCAGGTTCAATCACAGGCAGCTCTCCTTTAAAGAGAACAAGACAGCAGGTTTTACATTAATAGAAGTATAGTGTCTAGATCAAGGGAAGTCATAGTGCCACTCTATTCTGCCTTGGTCAGACCTCACCTAGAATACTGTGTCCAGTTCTGGGCACCACAATTCAAAAAAGATATTGACAAATTGGAGCATGTCCAGAGAAGGGCAACTAAAATGGTGAAAGTTCTGGAAACCATGCCTTATGAGGAAAGACTTAGGGAGCTGGGTATGTTTAACCTGGAAAAAAGATGGTTAAGGGGTGATATGATAGCCCTGTTTAAGTATTTGAAGGTGTGTCACATTGAGGATGGAGCAAGCTTGTTTTCTGCTGCTCCAGAGACTGGAACACAGAGCAATGGATGCAAGCTCCAGGAAGAGATTCCATCTCAACATTAAGAGGAACTTTTTGACAGTAAGAGCTGTTCGGCAGTGGAACACACTCCCTCGGAGCATGGTGGGGTCTCCTTCCTTGGAGGTCTTTAAACAGAGGCTGGATGGCCATCTGTCAGGGATGCTTTGATCATGATTTCCTGCGTGGCAGGGGGGTTGGACTGGATGGCCCTTTTGGTCTCTTCCAACTCTACAATTCTATGATTCTAGGTAAAATCACAGAACTATATATTCTTAGAGCGGGGGGGGGGAGCTGCAAGGGCCATCTAATCTAACCCTCTGCCATGCAGGAATGAAAAACCAAGGCATTTCTGAAAGGTGGCCATCCACCCTCTGTTTAAAGATCTTCAAAGAAGGAGACTCCACCACCCTCTGGGGCAGAATATTCCACTGTCCAACAGCTCTTATAGTCAAAAAGTTCTTCATAATATTTGAGTCAGGGCTGGTCATAGTGTAGACTATATGCAGGGCTGTTTTCATGGCACTCAGAGCCCCTTTGGGGTCATTTTTTAAAAAAAGCCTCAATATGCCCTATGGGGTAATGGATGGCATTTCCACCATGTTTAGAACTCCCCTGGACCCTGTAGGATCAACATTTTTTTAAAAAAAATGTTTCAAATACATTCTGTTTTGCCTTGAAATGCCCCTGAGGAGGTATGGGAGAGAATTTAACCACATTTTGGGGCTCTGCCCAGGCCAAATTAGGCCTAGGGGAGGCTTTTTTTGGAAACAGGTAATGAACAAGAAGTGACATTCTCTCACTTCCTGTTATGAAAATGCCCCTCTCCCCAACATGGTGAAAATACCAAACACACACACATACACACTTATCACCCAGAGGATGTTCAAGGAGGTCTTTGGGGACAATTTTTTTTCTTTTTTGCAGGATTGGGTTTGGTGGGCAAAGGCAGCCTTCCCAAGCCCAAGGCTCATGCTGCCCTCTACCTTTCCACAGTTGCCCATGGCCAGTTTGGGTGGAATCTCTTTTTTTATAATCAGAAGCCAATTGGAAGCTGAGAAAGCTTCCTTGCTGGACATGCTTGCCAGGCAAACGTTTTGATGGTCCAGCACTGCTCCACACGTTGCTCCCCTTGGCACTTTCCTCCCTGACCCACCTTTGACTGGCGTGTGCACTTGTGAGCATGCCAGGCAGATCTTGATACAGACTTGGGAACTGCTCGAGTTGCCTCAAGGGGAGGAGGGAGGGAAAAGATTTTTCATTATGTTGTCAAAAATAGCAAGTTCATCTCCTGCAGTGAGGGTCACAATTTTTGAAGGAATGCTTCATATACTTTATTATCTGCATGTTAAGTGGCTTTGCTATATTAATTATCGTTATCATCCCCCCAAATACTCAACATTTAATGAAAATGCCAGAGCGACTCCTTGAGCTCAAGAAGGCGGATGTAATCGAGCGTAAGATGTCTAATTTTCAGGAAAATTTTGCATGCAGGCGGATCTTATGAACTGAAAGGCATACTTTGTTTGAACTTTTATTCTAGCCTGTTCATTGTTCCCTCTCTTTCTTTCCCATTTTTATTGGTAATTTGCTCCTTTAGTACCCAATAGGTTTCTTTGGCATAGAGGGAGCAATATCAGACGCCTCCTGTGGCTTGCGTAATTTCCGAACATACTCATGGGTGATAAGCAAGGCTACTGATGAGAAAACAAATATACAATGTTGACAGCTTTGATGAGCCTTTTAATAAAGATGCACACAGACCTGTGTCTCTTGCTCAGAGTTTGGAATGCTAATGTTAAAGAGGAGCTAGTTACTTCACTCATTATTTTGATCACACAACAGGTTATTACTGTTTACTGTTTCTGAAGTCTAGAAAGGTAACTTGCTCAATTGCTTGTTATTCACATGTTGCTCTTAGCAAAACTGGGAAATTTTGCCTGGTTCCCACATGTGGACAATTCAGTTATTGCAACTTAGACATTCAGAGAAAAATGCAAAAGACATTTTTCTGGATCCTATTGATTAGTCCCAACTAGAGGAGACTCATTGAATTGATTCCTGAATGGTGAATTAACACATAGATAAAATCCCATTGATTAAACAGATTTACTCCAGCTGGGACTGCCAGAAGGATCCAGATATTTACCAAGCAATCCTTTCCGGTGGCTATCATACCCTGCTACTCTGACTCTGAAAATGAACCAGAGGAGGATAGAGCTTTAGAACATAATTTTACAGCAGGGAGTAGATTTATTAGCAGAGATTCCTGACCCCTCTACAGCAGATTTATCAGCACCCACCCTAGCAGAGCCTCCTGACCCCTCAGGGATAGTAGAGGGGGACAGAGCAGATAACCTAGACCCAGCAGAGAGGCCTGGCCCTTAGACAGAGAAATAATACATAACCTGGACCCCGTCTTACCCACTTTTCAAGAATGCAGGCACCAAAAGGAGGAAGTGCGAAGGTCCCAATATATTTATGAGAAATGCTGAGCAATCAAGGAACAGATGTGCTAACACTGAGGAAGTAATATAAATCAGGGACAGCTGCTCTGCAAACTTGTCCGAGATTATCTGACTACTTCAGTGGAAAATCTCTGCTCCTGAAGATTCCTGTTGCCTTGCTTGGACCTCAGCCTTTGGATTGTACTGGACAACCTGCTTGCTCTGACCCTTGGCTAATGGACTGGTAAACTGGACTACTCTTTTGCCTTTGTGGACTGGTTTTATTGTCTAGAAATTCTGCCCTGCAATCATTGTTTCTGTATGTTTCTAAGTTCTCGGCAAACTGCCAGTCAGCTATCGGTTGGCTGCACTTCACCTTTGCTGGTTTCCCGGACAGTGGCAGCACAAGGCAAGCACCCATGTGATCCTTCCCTTTCCATCTCTGATTGCTCAGACTGGGTTAGCACACAACCCTAATAAAGGCTAACAGGCAGACCATCTGCTTTGGTAACATTGAAAAGTAGTGAATCACAGCCGTTGCCTTTAAAGACAAATAAAAATAACTCAATTTCTGTTTGTTACCACATAATGCAATGAATTGTCAGAAGCAGCTTATTAGAAAAGGTGAATTATTTCCTAGCTCTGCTTTTGCTTTCATAATTTGAAACTGGATGTAGGCTGAGAACCAATATCAAGGAGAAGAAACATAATTTTATTCTCATAAGCAAAGATAGCTGAGTGTAGTTTGTTTATTGCATTTATTACAAGTATCTTGTAATACTAGCTGTACCTGGCATAACATACACCATTAAAAAAAACTCCCCCTAAACTGCCTGATAGACCTCATGACATCCCTGTAAGGTAGGCTGATGGATTTTTAAATTCCTCCTTCTCCTTCTCAGTGTTCCACGCATTTCCTGGAATTGCTGAGGGTGACTTGCTCTGTTGCCCTGCTGTGGCTGCCATGGCTGCCACCAGGTGACTTACCCTGCTGCCGCTGCGGCCACACCATCCATTTACTGTTTGGGTCCCAATCTGGGCCGCAGATTGAGTGGCAGGAATGTATTGTGAGGTGGAGAGGGAATTTGCATCTTGATGGTGATTGGTTGCATGTGTTTCCTGAGCACCCAATCAACACACTGGGAAAGTCAACATACCCAAGAGTTTTATATATATAGATGGTGGAAGTTCTAGAACCCATGTCCTATGAGGTGTGGCTTAGGGAGCTGGGTATGTTTAGCCTGGAGAAGAGAAGGTTAAGTTTATTTATTTATTTATTGGATTTATACCCCACCTTTCTCCCAAGATGGGATTAAAGGCAGGTTAAGAGGTGATAGCCTCTTAACATGATAGCCATGTTTAAATATTTGAAGGGATGTCATATTGAGGAAAGGGCAAGCTTGTGGGTTGGAGCATGCATGGATGGCCACACCCTATATTATTCAATGGCAGCGTGTACACACGAGCACATTAATGCATGTGTGTGTGTGTGTGTGTGTGTGCACATGCCACCATTGATTAATATGGAGCTTGAGCATCCATGTTTTTCCCATCTGCAGGGAGGAGGATGAACTGAATCCCTGCAGATGGGAAGGGCCCACTGTAGTTTACGTATTCATAACTGCAATCATGAATTCTATCCATAGTTTTTTTTTATTTTTCTATTTTTTCAATCTCCCATAATTAGTGTGTCCTGGACAATGCCTTCATGGAGCATCAGCTTTCTAAGTCACGTGGAATCCCCCCCCCCACATGCTCCATTTTAAATCCCACCTCAGAATCTCGGAGCCAGGTCCAAGAATCTTTATAGATATACATCATTCTATCAGGTCAGGAGTGGAATTGAACAGAATGGGCACAGTATAGTCTCAAAATATTCTTAGCATCCCATGTGAGTTTCTCTGCACTCAAATTAAGGGGGATTAAAGCAGCTCAGCTGTGGCAGCTCAGAGCCTCCTGGATCATGTGGCAGAAGGAGTGAATAGTTTTTAGTCAGTTGCACAGGCCTAAACCAGTGCCTTGACCTTTGTGTTAATTTGTGAATTGGGCAATTGTTTCATTACATTTTTACTTGTGTGTGGTCTTAAGTTAGGCTTCAAGTGAAATATGTTTAACGGAGCAAAGGGAAGATGAGGTGATTCATAATGAGGCTTCATTATGAATGAGAGACACTGGGTTTCAAGTATTTTTTCTTTTTCAGGAACACCAATACTATGGACAGGAGGCTAATATTTTGTAATTACAGCAAGATCTTTCCATATTTGGCCAGTATTTATAACATGATGTTGTATCCATCCTGTTGTTGTTACTTTGCATTTCATTCATTTCACACCTTTTCACTGATGGGGGAAATCCATCATTGGCTCCCAATATTGCTGCTATTCCATTAGTCACCCTGGTGAGATAGGTCCCTTCCGTTGCAGTAACAATATGACAGCAGTCTTGTGTCATGGAGGGGGGCATGATTCTCCTCCTCTCCCCTTCCCCCTTGCTATTCTCAAGCAGGCCGAGGTTGTTTTTACTCCGTACCTTTCATTTTTGTTTTTGATTTTACTTCTGCTGTGATTGCATAATTATGGCAAAATGATAATAATTTTTATCCTTTTTTTTTAATTACAGAATCATAGAAAAAAATAAAAATAAATAGATAGGCACACATGTGCTGGGTAGGGCATACAGCAGGGTTAAAGAGCTCGTGCAGAAGGGACCATGGATTGCCAAAGAAGCACACTGGCAGCACACTTGTGCGATTGCAGAGAAGTGTGATACTGAATGTTTTCAAACTGGCATGTTCCTGTTTGCTTCACTAACATGATTACTGCAAAAGAACAGGCTGGTGTGATAAAGTCCTATCAGTGGCGACTGGTGTTTCCCATATCAGCAGGGTGATAAATCCACTCTGGGTTTTACTCTGAACTTTAAAAGAGTTATTCAAGGTGATGGACCTATTTGGGGGACTTGGGTGCAGCACCTCAGGTCATTTATATTTCAGGCCAAAATCTGGAGAAGATTTGCCTCCTACTCCACTGGTGGAAATGATGAAAAATATAGCACATCAAAGGATCACATATCCTTTAGGAATTTGCTTCTTAGCACAGAATGAGATTTTGCAAAGGAAACTGGGATTCCCAGCTACTGCATTTCTTTTGTCTTTTGTCCAATACTGGGACTCGCATAGGTATGGAAAGAAAAAATATTCAAAAAATGATCAAAACATGTTTTTCAAGTGTTGAGAAACCCTGATGAGATGAATCCTGGACTGAGGAAAATCTTCACAGTTTGAGACTTATTTGGCCGGAAATTTGCACATGGTATTTTTGCACAGAAAACAGCATTTTCTGTGTAGGAAAGAACGTTTTCTGTGCAGAAAAATAATATTTCCATGAAAAATATTTCTATGCAAAAATATCATTTTCTTCACAGAAAAAAAAAACTGTTTCCTGTCTAGGAAATACTGTACTTTGAGAAATTCCATGAAAGAATAACATTTATGCATAGAAATATTATTTCCAACATAGAAAATGTTGTTTCCTGCACAAAAATCAACCGTGTGTGAATTTTGCATGGTATAAGTCCCAAATTGTGAAAGGGCTTTGAAACGGCATGGTTTTTGAAGTCTTTTTTCTAGCAGGAAGAAGATTGCTAAAATTACTTGTTGCTTCCTCCAAGCATAAACTTAGTGATTAATTATATCCCTAGATTCAAGGTGGTTTACAAAAACTGAAACATTACATCCCTAGACTCAAGGTGGTTTACAAAAACTGAAACAAATACAGATTGAAATACATGAACAGAGAAAGAGATCATTTTCAACAAATCAGTCAAATTTTGTGCAGAACAGATCTATCAGTGCTTATTAGCTGTGATAAAACAATGGCGCTTGCTTGTACAGATGCAGACAGTGTAGGTCTGAACATGTGACCTGGATATAGAATGCAGGTCACCCCACATGTGAGTGGGGGATACATTCCCAGACTTATCACAAATACTTGAAACTGCAAATAATAGCAAACCCCATAGAGTCACGCTTGAGGACCAAGGAAATGTCCAGTAGAAGTTACCATAGAGTCATGCTGGAGGACCTAGGAAATGCCTAGAGAAGTAGCTTCTCTAGGCATCTCCAGTGCAACTCTATGGTAACTTCTAGCAGAAGTTACCATACAGTCATGCTGGTGGACCTAGAAAATGCTTAGAGAGAACATATTTTTCAGGCTATGTATAATTGAAACTGCATGTACTGGTCTTGCATATATGGTGTATGTGTGACCCATACAGTAGGACTCTCATATCCACTGGGGATTGGTTCTGGGGGCCTCCATGCATACTGAAAACCATGGATAATAGTGAACACCATTGAAAACAATGGGCCTTCAGGTTAAAATACCATAGAGTTGCCTTGGAGGACCTAGAAAATGGCTAGAGAGGACACATTTTCTAGGAAGACTCTATGGTAGGTGTGCTGTTTTGTGTCACATGGATAATTGAATCAGTGGATAACGAATCAGTGGATACTGGGGTCCTACTGTATAGTCATTGCTTTTGTTCTTTGGCTGTATCTGTAAGCAGCCAAGATCTTACATCACGGAATAAAGTGTAACTTTATGCACATGGAGCTATGCAGCAGTTTTAAAAGTTAGCTAAGTTCAACCTCTCCCCTTGGATATGTTGCCCTTGAGCAATTGTCCACCATGAAAAGTAGGCCCTGCCTCCATGGAAGTTGCCCAGTTCATGTCATTTATGAGAGCCAGCATGGTGTAGTGGTTTACGTGTTGGACTATGGCTCTGGAGATTAGGGTTTGAATCGCTGCACAGCCATGGAAACCCATTAGGTGACCTTGGGCAAGTCACAGACTCTCAGCCTCAGAGTAAGGCAAAGGCAAACCCCCTCTGAACAAATCTTGCCAAGAAAACTCCATAATAGGTTCTCCTTAGGGTTGCCATTAGTCAAAAATGACCAGAAGGCACATAACAAGGATTGTATTTATGTGCAGAGGTTTAAATCCAGTTGCTAGTCCCATCTGAAGCCAACCCACAAATATCCAAAAATCCAAAAAGCACACCTTGATTTTGCCTCTGGAACACCCTTCCTCAGGAGACTAGGCTGGCCCCCTCCCTGTTTTTCTTTTGCCGGCAGACAAAAACATTTTTATTTCAGCTAGCTCTTAATTTGTAGCTGTGGACACAGAGGCTTTATTGGGGTGTGCTTTTATATGTTTTTATTGTTTTAACTTGTATATGTTTTTTAAAAATAATGGAAATTGTTACTTTTTAATTATTAGTAATTGTCTTATTTTTTACTTTTTTTTTTTAATGTTGTAAGCCACCTAGGGAATGCTTTGGCATTGATAGGCAGTATAGAAATTCAATAAATATATAAATAAATGTTATATCGGGGACACCATTTTGCTACACCACTGCATATAATGGGACTTGAGCATCCACAGATTTTGATATCCACATGGGGTCCTGCAACCAACCCCTGTGGTGTTACTTAGGCCAGTGTCACCACCAACGGTGTTTCTTGGTGAGGTCTGGCCTCTCTGCAGCCCCCTAGTGCTGCCACTGACCAATCCCCAGTGGATACTGAGGGCTCATGGTATTGGGAATGTTGGCTAGGGCTGATAGGAATTGCATTTAAACAACTTCTAGAGGGTCAGACAAATCCCAGCCCAACTGAGGTCAAAGCAGCCCCCAACCTAGCCATGGAAATTACCTGGGAAGGCCACAAAGATCTATGAGGTTTTTCTTCCCAACTTGGAATATTTGAAACTGGGAAGGTCTATGTTTAACCAGAGCACCTGGTCTGAAGCATCTCTAAGAGCTATGGTTCATTGATGAGGATGCCTTTCCTGCCTCTTTGACATTGCAAATAATTAAAAATGCAAAGAACGGGAAGCATTAGGCAACTATCAATGGATGTGAAGTGAGATTCCCCTCTCCCACCTCCCCTACCCTGTGCCTCAGACCCCCTTCAGTTAAATTGCTCCATTGTTCAGGAGAACTGTAAACCAACGGGGTTTGATAGCAGCACTAAACTCAGCTCTTATAAATGGAAGATTAACATTTTCTGGAACTTTAGCCTAATCCTTGTTTTGAGTTAACCCAAAGGAGCGAGGATTAGTAACCCTCACCCACCACCCACCAGAACAGAAGAAATGTCTCCCAGCGGTAACAAGCAGCAGCATTGTATCCTTGGGTGGCATTATCTTGGTGGAACAGGATGCTGTGGGGCCAGGAAACAAAATATGATTGGGTGTAAAAGAAAGATATCCTGAACAATTTTGACCTTGATCTAGAAAGCACTTTCAGGTAGATCTTGGCAATTTTACACTTTGGAATAACACCCAGAATACCCTGGCCATTTTGGCCAGCATGTTCTCTTGTGTGCACATGGCCAGTAGCCATGTTGGCTGGGGAATTTTGGGACTTGCTCTCAAGCTCTGTATATGCCATGGAGGTTGAGAAACCACTGGTAGATAGGATCCCAAGAGCCTGAGTCCTATTGGCTAATCCCAGTTTGAGTAGATACATAGATTCAATTGTTGAATGGGAAATCAACATATAGGTAAAATCCTGTTGATTCAATGGGTCTGCTCTGGTTTGGGGTTAAAATGGGACCGAGGCCAAGGACTGCCTTGTTGGATGATACTGAGGTTGGCATCCTGTTAGTGACTTGCATGTTGCACTGCGCAAAGAGTGGTTATTTGGAAATTGTATAATGGCCGTAATCTGCAATCATGTGGAGCTGCACATATGGAACTCTTGTACATTGTACATTGCACAACAGTTATCCAGGCATGCCTGTTTCTGTGCATGCACTTTGAAGTGTCACTATTATGGATGGGGGCTATGTAATGCTGGTGTAGCATGACTCCATGGGTGGATATTTGTTATGCTGATGATGTAAGACAGTGGTTCTTAGACTTTTCTTTATCAGGGACCCCCTTTAAATATCTTTTGTTTCTGGGGACCTCCAAGACTTAACTCAAGATTTAAAACTCTACTACTACTACTACTACTACTAATAATAATAATAATAACAACAGTAATAACCATTAACAATTACATCACCTATTAAACCTTCCCTCAGAATCACCAGAGGAAGAAAGACTTTTCTCCTGCTTCTTCCTGCCAGTTTGTGGTTGGAGTGGATTGAATGGTAATGCACAGGCCAAGCCAGCCAGCCAGCCTTTGCCTTGGCTCCTGCCAAGTGGTCACTCCACTGCAGGGAGGAGGTGGGCTGAGCAGCCTTCAAGCCTTTGTGGACCCTCTGTGAGGACATCATGGCCCCCTGGAGGTGGGGGTGTCTATGGACCACAGGTTAAGAACCACTGATGTAAGACTTTGGCCTCAGGTTGTTAACAATGAGCAGTGAGATGCCACTGGAAGCTTTGGGGTATGATGACACTTCAGTTTCCCTCTTCCTTGTCCAAATAATATTGTCTTGAATCAGGGATGGGCAAGTGTGGCTTTGGTGCCATGTGCGGCCCACAATTCTGTTTTTATGGCCCTTGATGTTTTCAGATCTCCTTTTTCTGGCCCAAAAAGTGCCTTGAAGGTCTCCAGGAGAGGCAATTCGCTTTTTAAATAGGTGGCAGGGGCCCATCTAGCATTACTGAAGGGGGAAAAAAACCCTGCTTGAGATCCTACATTGAGGAGATGGAGCATCATTTTACACTCATGGAGTCACATGGTGGTTGAGCAATGGTGCCTCATCAGTGAATTGTGGCACTGAACAACCAAATGCACAGTTTGCAATGTGCATCAGTGCACAATTTATTTATTTTTTTATTTAAGAATATTTATACCCCACCCTTCAGCCAAAAAGTCTCCCAGGGCAGCTTAGAAATCACTAATTTGATAGTTCCCTGCATTCAGCATTGAAATAAGAAATGATATGGAAATAAAATGTGGGCTAGACAATGCTGCTGTTGGGTGGATTTATAATTGGTTGACAGTCTGAACCCAAAGGGTGCTCAGCAATGGCTCCTTTTCATCTTGGAGAAAAGTAACCTGGATCCAGTGCTGTTCAACATCTTTATAAATGACTTGGATGATGCAATAGAGGTCATGGTTATCAACGTTGTAGATGACACCAAATTAGGAGGAGGAGTTAATATCCCAGAGAACAGGATCAGAATTCAAAATGACCTTAACAGATTGGAGAGCTGGGCCAAAACTAACAAAATGAATTTCTACAGGGAGAAATGTAAAGTATTCCACATAGGCAGGAAAAAAAATGAAATGCACTGATATAGGATGGGTGACACCTGGCTTGACCACAGTACATTTTACAGAGATCTAGGAGTCTTAGTGGACCACAAGCTGAACATGAGTTAGCAGTGTGATGTGGCAGTTTAAAAAGCCAATGTGATTCTATGCTGCATCAATAGGAGTATAGTGTCTAGATTGAGGGATGTAATAGTACCACTCTATTCTGCTTTGGTCAGACCTCACCAGTTCAGGGCATCGCAGTTGAAGAAGGATATTGACAAGCTGGAACATGTCCAGAGAAGTGTGACCAAAAAGTTAAAAGGTCTAGAAACCATGCCATGTGTAAATAATTTTTGGTTTGTTTGTTGTGGAGGTTGGGATCCTCTACCTCATTCACACAATGACCAGCCCCCCCACCAACCCCATAAACCTACCTTTGTAATGCTGTCTTGTCCTCAGTACAGCCAAGTTGTGGCCAGTGGAGAGTGGGAAATATCTGAGAAGTGTCTGGCTATGGCTCTGTAGCCAGACACACAATGATGACATTGCCTGCTTTGGTCAAATAGCACCTGGAGTATTGAATCCTGTTCTCGGCACCACAGTTCAAGAAGGACAAGCTAGAACATGTTCAGAGGGCAACCAAAATGGTGGGAGGTTTGGAAACCATGCCCTATGGGGAGTGGCTTAGGGAGCAGGATGTGTTTAGCCTGGAAAAGAGAAAGTTAAGAGGTGATATCATAGCTGAGTTTAAGTATTTGAAGGGATATCTGAGGATGCGGCAAGCTTATTTTCTGCTGCTCCGGAGACTAGGATACAGAGCAATGGACTCAAACTACAGGAAAAAAAGATTCCACCTAAATACCAGGAAGAACCTCCTGACAGTAATTGCTGTTAAGCAGTGGAATGCACTGCCTGTGAGTGTGGTGGAGTCTTCTTCTTTGGAGGTTTTTAAACAGAGGCTAGATGGCCATCTGTTAGGAATGATTTGATTGTTTATTCCTGCAGGGCAGGGGGTTGGACTGGATGGCCCTTGTGGTCTCTTCCAACTTTATGATTCTAGGATTCTAGGAAGAATGTCCTGATGCTACGAGCTGTTTGGCAGTGGAATGCACTGCCTGTGAGTGTGGTGGAGTCTCCATCTTTGGAGGTTTTTAAACAGAGGATGAACATCTGTCAGGTATGCTTTGATTGTTTATTCCTGCATGGCAGGGGATGGACTGGATGGCCCTTGTGGTCTCTTCCAGCTATATGATTATATGAAAATGGTATTGCAAGAGGGGATTAAGTCCAGCAAATGCTGGCTTCTCATCTTTCTCCCAGAGACAAGAGTAATGGGAGTTGGATCAAAGAGTGCGGGGCTTTCATCATTGGTTGGGGCCAAGGCATGATGGAACTGTGCCTGGCTGCTCTTCTCTCCCTCAGAGGCCAGAACAATGGCAGTTGCACTAATTGGGGGGGGGGAGCATTTCTCACTAGCAGCTGGGACCAAGGCAACATGGAGCTGTACCTGGCTGCTCTCCTCTCCCTCAGAAGCTAGAGCAATGGCAGTTGGAACAAAGAGGAGGACCTGTCACCAGTTGCTTTGGCCAAGGCATGATGGAGCTGTGCCTGACTGATCTTCTCTCCCTCGGAGGCCAGAGCAATGGGAGGGGCTTTCATCAGTGGTTGGGGCCAAGGCATAATGGAGCTGTGTCTGGCTGTTCTTCTCTCCTTCTGAGGCTAGAGTGCCTTCAGGAGCCAGATTAGATAGGCATATCAGTATGCAATTATACATAATAGACATTTGCAACAAAGCACAATGGCACCATATGTGCAACTTTGTTTCTACAACTTTTAACTGAATGCACCATTCCACATCAGGCAAAAAGGTCCAACCACTTCCAGACGAACTTCTGCATGTATAAGGTACCAATACGATTATATGACCAATAGGATGCCCCATTTTTGAAAACAGCAATGTATTGGCCACTTCAACGTATATGTATTTATATTTATATTTTTGGCAGTCCATGATGGACGGAGGGGCAGGAGATTGACCCTTGTACTTGCCACAGTTGCCCACCTTGCTTCAAAGGGTATACTGCCTCTAGACTTGGAGGCTCCATAGGAATTACATGAAGGCTGCAGAGTGTTACTTTTTCCATCCCATCTTGGGTGACTGTCCAAAGAGCTTCTGTCTCTTGTGCCGTGAACATATCCTTCCTCGGCGACTCTTTTTTGAAACAGTGGAGGCTGCCCAGTTTACTTCCTTGTTTATTTGCAAGTGCCTTCCTTCCTGTAGTCCTGGCAACTGAATATTTTAACTCCTATCCTGAGTTACAATCATTGCTGCTTAATATATAATTTTTAAACACACACACACACATATACAAGCACACACACAAACATGGAAAAGAGTAATTAATTTTCACTCCATCATTACCAGAAAGCCATCTGCTCAGCTCTGCTGCAAGAAAGCAGCCAACAAGAAAGGCGAGGGGGGAGTGTTCAGTGTTGTTTTTTCCATGCCAGAGCTCCCTTTTCTTGTGAGCTGCTGTTTGTATTTGACGAGCATTTGTTCTAGCCAAGCGCAACAGAAAGAACGAATTGAAATACAGAGAGACACGGTGGTTGTCACTCTTCTTGATTCCCCCCCCCCCATTGCTGCACACCAGCCCATGGGACATTGGTACTCAGTGTGCATTTTGAGCTAAGATCCAAATGTACAGTAAAAACTTTCTACTAAAAGAATGGAAGGAATCTTAGTCACCTGCCACCTCGTCTAATACAGGGCCAGAATTCTGTTGGAAGTTATCTAAACAGCCAAAATACTCCTCATAGAATTCAAGGAGAATTCATTCTGTCTAAATGGGATCCCACATCAATCTGCCATATTAGGAAGTGGGGGCAAAAATGTCAAAAACTATGTGAGAAAAGTCTTCGTGACTTTTCCCAATTTAAAAAAAAAAAATCTCAGAGGGAAATGAGTATTCCCACTCATTGGGACAAATGATTCGCTTTGCTGCACATTCCTGATAAGAGCAGAAGTGGAAAGCCGATTGGTTGGAGGTGCGCAGGGGGCAGAACCTGCAGGAAAGGCAAGTGCCCTGAACTACCATGTTGGATTTTTGCCATAGCAAATGTGTGCTGAGGTGACAAAATTGCCTTTTTTCCCCCTGTTTATTTAAGCAGAATATTGCATTTCTGCACCTTGGATTTGCTTTTAAAAAATACTGCTTGGGGGAGGCAACTGGCGACAATAAAAACACAAGTAATTCACTCTCTCCTGCCATCTTGATTCGCAGGCATGCCTGTTTGAACAACAATGGCATATAGCTTTACATTCTTGCGATCTTGAAAAGAAAACGTGGAGACATATGAAAGCTGCTGCAAATTGGTGTTAGTGCGCATTAATCCACATTTTTTTAGCCTCATATAGGCAAGCCCATCGTTTCTTAGGCAGGTGTAATTTCCCTACAAATGTGGGTCAACATTTTTAGCTGATGCAGAATATTTGCATTCAATTGAAGCTCATGGAAGCAGACTTCCACATGGGGTGCCACTGTGCATAAATGTACATTGTGGACAGATGTGCATTGGACATAGCTGCACATTGATGTACATTTCACATAGGCATTGATTCACAATGCATGTTGAGTTGCACACCATCACAATTCCTTGATAGGTAAAGTTAATGCTCCGTCTCTTGGATGTAGGATCTCAGCCCCCAATATTTTGGAGGGACCCCAAATGTTGCATTTGTCTCTCTGTGTGACCAGATTTGGAGGAACAAAAGTAATGTATCAGATTACCAAACTCATTTTTCCAGAAAGAAACAAGACAGGGGGGAAACTGATTTGCTATCTGAGTGGACGCTGGTGGTTCCAATGCTAGTGAGGCAGTAAATACACTCTGGATTTCAGTCCAAACTTTAAAGGATCTATCCAAAGTGCTGAGCCCTTTCCTCAAAATAGGTTCATCATCTTGGATATCTCCTTTAAAGTTCAGAATTAAGCCTGGTGTAGATTAGCCCCACTAACATCAGAGCCATTTGAGCCTACTGCTTTATACCCACTTGATAGATGCTACCTGAAACATCTCTTAGGAAGTTTTTGAAAATTTTGATCACCATGGTATCTCTTTTCTCTGTAATATTCTCTGCCCATGGCTAAAATATCAACTTCTTCAGACTGCCCTCACAAACAGCATGAAGAGCCTGGAGCAATCTTCTCTTCAGCTCCCATGTTCCCAGGCATGCAAATTGCAACTAGAGCATCTTCCTGCTGCAAAGGCTGGGACTTATATGCCTGAACGCCCAGGTCTCAGCAGTGGCCAGGAGTGCATTTGCACAGCTGAAACCTGCGTGCCATTTGCACCTGTTCCTTGAGATGTCAGATCTGGCCATTGTGACACATGCCTGGATTACATCTCATTTGGACTACTGTTAACACTCTCTGTGTGGGGCTGCCTTTGGAAACTGTTTGCAAACTTCAACAGATCCAAAATGCTGTGGCCAGAATGCTGACTGGGGCCAGTTATAGGGAGCATATAACTCCCGTGTTAAAATAACGTCACTGGCTACTGGTTCATTTTAGGGCACAATTCGAAGTGCTGGTCTTGTCCTATAAAGTCCTATACAGCTTGGGTCCAAACTATTTCAAAGACCATATCTTCCAATACAAACCTGCCATAATTTTAAGCTCATCAGGGGAAAGCTTTCTCTTGGTCTCGCCACCATCACAGGCTCGCTAGGTGAGGACATGAGACAGCCTCTCTGCTGCTCTCACCCTTGGAACACCCTTCCTCGGAAAGCTAGGCTGGCCCGCTCCCTGCTTTCCTTTTGCCGGCAGGCAAAGACATTTTTATTCACGCCGGCTTTTAATTTGTAACTGCATGTACAGAGGCTTTTTATTGGGGTGTGTTTTTATTGTTTCTTTTTCTAAATTATATGTTTTATATAATTTTAAATTGTCATGATTTTGTTCTTAACTTTTAATTGTCATATTTTTAATTGTATCTTGCATTTTATGTGTTGTGGACTGCCTTGGGTCCCATTCCTGGGACAAAGGCAGAATATAAATCAAATAAATAAATAAATAAATAAATAAATAAATAAATAAATAAATGTCTCAATATCTTACATGGCAGGAAAAAAAAGGCATTTTGCCAAGATTCTGGAGTTGCCTTTCCCGTCTCCTGGCCTGGATGAATCTGTATGGAACCATTCAAGAGCCCCTCCACCCCACTATTGCTGCTGCCCAATAACCGTTGGGCATATTTAGTCTGGCTCTTCAGCAAGAGAATGCCTGATGTGGGAGACCTTACTCACAGCAGTGCTCACATCAACACCTCCTCTTGCCCTATAGGAACAGACAATCTTACTACCACAGAAAGGGGGTCCCAAGACAGGGTCAATGGCTGACGCATGTATTTAAGTTCCCTGAGGAAAGCAGTTGGACATTTTGTCTCCTTCCAGCCCAAAGTTACAGAATTTGAGTTGTGCATGTCCTGCTATTGCACTTGGTGCATTGTGCATTTGCATCTTTGATGGCTCCATCAAAATTTAAACTATAGCTCAGGGTGGAAGCTCTGCAGTCTTCTGGAGAGGCCTTCTCTCTGTCCCACCACCTTCTCAAGCTTGTTTGGAAACAAGGGAGGGGGATTTCTTAGTCACTGCTCACAGACTTATTTATTTATTTATTTATACCCCACTCTTCAGCCACAAGCCTATCAGAGTGGCTTCCAAATTGTTTTAAGCAATAGCAATTTACATATCTACACTGCATTAAGTGGTTTCCAATATGTGTTAGCTAATTGCCCCCACAAGCTGGGTACTCATTTTAACGACCTATGAAAAGATGGAAGGCTGAGTGAACCTTGGAACCCTCTGGAATCAAACTTGCAATGTGGTGACTTGCAGGACTGGCTTTTAACCACTGCGCCACCAGGGTTATGACTTTAGAATCATAGAGCTGGAAGAGACCACAAGGGCAAACCCAAACCCCTGCCATGTAGGAACACACAATCAAAGCACGTCCAAAGCAGAATAGAGTGGCGCTATCACTTCCCTCCATCTAAACACTATACTATTGATGCAGCCTAGAATCGCATTAGCTTTTCTGGCTGCCACATCACACTGCTGACTCACATTCAGCTTGTGATTCACTAATACTCCTAGATCCCATTCGCACGCACTGTTAACAAGCCAGGTTTCACCCATCCTATATCTGTACACTTCATTTTTTCTGTCTAAGTGTAGTACTCTACATTTCTCCCTGTTGAAATTCATGTTGTTAGTTTTGGCCCAGCTTTCTAATTTGTTAAGGTCATTTTGAATTCTGTATCTGTCCTCTGGGGTATTAGCTACCCCTCCTAATTTGATGTCACCTGCATATTTGACAAGTATGCCTTCTGTTCCAGTACTCTGGGCCCAGGACAGAACTCTGTGGCACTCCACTGGGCACTTCTCTCCAGAATGAAGAGGAGCCATTGGTGAGCACGCTTTGGGTTCGGTTGGTCAACCAGTTATAAATCCACCTAGCAGTTGCATCGTCCAGCCCACATTTTACATGCTTGTTTACATGCTTTACATTCTTGAGCAAAGTGATCGAGAGGGCAGTTGTGCTTCAACTCCAAGTGGTCTTGGATGAAACCGATTATCTAGACCCATTTCAAACTGGCTTTAGGACGGGATTTGGAGTTGAGACTGCCATGGTTGCCTTGACTGATGACCTGCGTCTAAGCATTGACAGGGGTAGTGTGACCCTGTTGGTGCTTTTAGACATCTCAGCGGCTTTCGATACGATAGATCATAGCATCCTCTTGGATCGCTTGAGGGGGTTAGGAATCGGAGGCACTGCGCTCCAGTGGTTCCAGTCCTTCTTCTCGGGCAGGTCCCAGAGGGTGTTGCTCGGGGACAGCTGCTCCAGCAGAAAGGAGCTTACTTGTGGTGTTCCACAGGGCGCCATCCTGTCCCCGATGCTGTTTAACATTTATATGAAGCCGCTGGGTGAGATTATTCGCAGTTATGGGGCTGGGTGTTATCAGTACGCTGATGACACCCAGATCTATTTCTCCTTGCCCCGATCATCGGCCTCGAATTCCGATGGCGTCTCTCCTCTTAATGATTGTCTTAAAGCAGTAATGGGCTGGATGAGGAAAAACAGATTGAGATTAAATCCAGATAAAACGGAGGTGCTCACGGTAGCGGCCCCCAAACCAGGAGTTGGGTTGCAACCTCCAGTCCTGGACGGGGTCACGCTCTCCGTTAAGGACTGTGTTCGCAGTCTGGGGGTGCTCCTTGATTCATCGCTTCAGATGACGAGTCAGGTGAATGCGACAGTCAGGAGCGCCTGTTATCAGCTTCGGCTGATACGCCAGCTGCGCCATTTCCTGGAAGTAAGGGACCTTGAGACTGTGGTGCACGCGCTGGTAACCTCCCGTCTAGATTTCTGCAATGCGCTCTACATGGGGCTGCCCTCATGCTTGGTCCGGAAACTTCAGTTGGTACAAAATATGGCAGCCAGAGTGGTCTCGGGAACATCTCGGAGAGACCATATAACTCCAGTATTAAAATCTCTCCACTGGCTGCCAATCAGTTTCCGGGCCCAGTATAAGGTGTTGGTTATTACCTTTAAAGCCCTAAATGGCTTGGGTCCAACTTATCTCCGGAACCGCCTCCTCCCATACAATCCTCCCCGCGCTCTCCGGTCCTCTGGGAGGAATCTGCTTCAGCCACAAAAATCTAGGCTGTCTGCAACCTCCCAGAGGGCCTTTTCGGTAATCGCCCCCAAATTGTGGAATGACCTGCCGAATGAGATCTGTCAGATAACAAGCCTGAGTGGCTTTAAAAAAGCACTAAAGACGGATCTCTTTCGGCAGGCCTTTCCTAATTAGATCCCGGCCTCAGGGGATCCTGGCCTCTTCTAGGCTGCTGGCCATGTATTATATTTATTGTATTTATAGTTTTAAAAGTGATTTTAGATTAGTTGTTTTAATTTATATTTGTTTAATGTTTTTTTATGGGGGAGGGTGGGAGTGGGGGTGTTTAGGGATTTTATTTGTATTGTATTTTAAATTTTGTAAGCCGCCCCGATTGTTTTAACAGAGGGGCGGGGTATAAATAAATTTTATTATTATTATTATTATTATTGTTTGCAGGAATATCTTGGGAGACCATGTCAAAGGCCTTACTGAAATCGAGATACGCTACATCCATAGCATTCCTCTCTCCCTAGCAGGTCCAGGTTGGTTCCATCTTTGTTCTCCTTCTGCCAGCAAGTTAAAACATTCTTGTGCCATCAAACCTTGAAAAACTGACTGGGGTGGGCTTTTAAAAATCTTTAGTGGATTGCAGAGTCTGCTAATTAATTTTAATGTTTTTAATTTACAGGTCTGGAACATGGGTCACCTATTGCCAACACTTATGACTCCTCGAATGCTTTCATCAGTGCTGTATACGCACAATCCTAAATATATACTGGACTGACTATGTGATGAATGTTGCTGTCCTTGAGCAAGCAGGGATCACCAGCATTGAGGCCATGATATTGAGAACACAGCTGCGCTGGGCAGGGCATGTTTCTAGGATGGAAGACCATCTCCTCCCAAAAATTGTACTTTACGGTGAATTCGCCACGGGTCAGTGTAAGAGGGGCGCTCCAAAAAAGTGATACAAAGACTCCCTGAAACAACATCTCAGGCTCAGCCAAATTGATCACCAACAATGGTCTGCCATGGCCTCCCATTGGGAGGCGTGGAGATGCACTATCCACAATGCTGCAGCCTTATTTGAGAGCTCACGCTGAACAAGTCTTGAAGAGAAATGACAACACAGAAAGAATCACAACCTGGAATCATCACCCAAGGAGACCTTCTGCTGTGCTTTCTGCAACTGGACTTGTTTATCTTGGATTGGCCTTTTCAGTCATCAGTGCACTTGCAGAAAGCGTGGGATGAGTCCTTCCTAAATCTTCGTTTGTGAAGAAAAGTCAGAGAGAAGCCAACTTGAGTCCCGTTCCTGGGAGAAAGGTGAGATATAAATGAAAACAACAATAACAATCCACTGAACTACCCGCTGCCACTCTTTGTGGTTCAGTGAGCAAACTCTGCTAGACAGCTTTAGTACACTTCCCTGAACTATAGCACTAGAGCTCTCTGATGGAGGATTCTAAATACTCCAAAAAACTACAAATCCCAGGATTTTGTAGGATGGAGCCATGGCAGTTAAATTGGTATCAAAATGATATAAAGTTGTAACATAGATATGATCTGCTTTGCTTTGCTCTGTTGTGCTCCGGCCATTTCCAGAGAACATGGTTTGCACAGCGATATTGGAGTCTTGCATTACAACATGCTTTCTGATTCACCCTGTGAACCTTTGCCTCACCAAGGGAATGACCACTTTGCAGATCTGCTGTGAGTGGTCAAAAGACCAACCATTCCCCCATCCCGATTCCCCTAAATTAAGGCATCTGAACTACATACAACATCCAGAATCCAAGGCTCATATCTAGTAACTCAGAGAGAAGAGGCAGAGCAGCAATCACACTCAAGACAGCAGCTAAGGCTTAAGCCCTGGCTTTTTGAAATCTAAGCCAGAACAGTTTAAGAAGAATACAATTATTAATTAGTATATACGGGCAGAGAGCGGCCAGAGGAAAAACACAGAAAGAAAATGAACTCAGCCATTTCTTATCAGCCAATGCCAACTCTTGAAAATATATCTATGGCCAGTGTTTGTTCAATGGAACAAAACTGGCTACTTTTGGATGCCAGCCAGCCTCAACACCACAGATAGGTTTCTTTATCCACCAGCCTCTTCCCTGATCTGCTTATCCTATAGTTTTTTTCTATGAATCCTTGAGGGCCAAACTCAATGTCATAGAGTAGACGTGAACAATCTGTAGCTCATGAGCTACATGTGATCCTTTTTTGCACCCCATAGACTCCTGCTAGATCCCTCAAAGCCCCCCCCCCCGAAAAACCCTGTGTCTACTCTTTTTTTGTTTTAAGGGGGAATTCACACAAATTTAGTACTGAAAGCCACTTGGTGGATCATGTAAAAACACAATTCTGCATTCTTCCACTCCTCTCTACCAAGCCCCGGAGGTGCTGCTGTTCCTGCTTACTGGTGGGGAAGGGCGGGAGTGGAAGAGGTGATTCAGACCATGACAGTGGCTGGACTCAGCTTAGTGGTGCAAAGAAATGAAGGTGTGCTCATGGATGGAGATAGGCAGTTTCAGAGGGATTAGCGTTATTGGACCACATATCCAAGAAAACTGGGAGGTAAATACAGTGATAAAGCCTTCTCTTTTGCCACCACTGCTTTGGGTGAAATTCCTTTCAGTGGCTTGCCATGCCACACCATTCCAGGAGCAGCATCAATCCAAGGAATTCTGGGAGAGCGGAATGATAAAGGTCTTCACTGGTGGCTGCCATTTTGTGTGGGGCTGCTGGTCACCATATTAATACAGGATCAGTGAATCATAGAGATGGAAGCGACTGCAAGGACCGTCTAGTCCAACTCCCTGCCATGCAGGAATACACAATCAAAGCAATCCTGACAGATGGTCATCCAGCCTCTGTTTAAAAACCTCCAAAGAAGGAGACTCCACTATACTCCCAGGCAGCATTTCCACTGCCAAACAGCTCTTACTGTCAGGAAGTTCTTCCTCATGTTCAGGTGGAATCTCTTTTCCTGTAGTTTGAGTCCATTGCTCTGTGTCCTAGTCTCTGGAGCAGCAGAAAATAAGCTTACTCCATCCTCAGTATGGCATCCCTTCAAATATTTAAATATAGCTATCATGTCACCTCACAACCTTCTCTTCTCCAGACTAAACATACCCAGCTCCCTAAGCCGCTCTTCATAGGGCATGGCTTCCAGACCTCCCACCATTTTGTTCACCCTCCTCTGGACACATTTCAGCTTGTCAACATCATTCTTAAACTGTGTTGCCCAGAACTGGATGCTGTCGTCCAGGTGAGGGCTGACCAAAGCAGAATAGATTAGCTCTATTACTTCCCTTGATCTAGACACCAGACTCCTGTTGATGCCCTACAATGGGATATTTGTAACACTTGGTCAGTTAAAATGGCAGCTTTTAATTGTCCACTGCCAAAACATGACCTTTCCTCTGTTACTGGGCCCAGGCATGATGGGTGCTGTGCCTACCTCTTCTTCTCTCCTTCTCAGGCCAAGGCAGTCATTCAGTATATCCCCTGACCTACTGTAAAGGCTATGAAGCTAGTCCAGCACAGCCATTCTGTGCTTCACAGAGAGCAGGCGGGATCAGAGAAGCATTTGGCTACATGCCCATAGCCAGATGCAAAATGATGACATCGTTGCTGAGATCCAACAGGGCCCTCCATTTCATGTCTGGCTAATGGGATGTGTCCAGATGCTTCTCCAATCCTGCTTGCTCACCATGAAGCATAGATAGGTGATGCAGGGCAGCTTTGGGTTTTTTTCAGTCAGTCAGGGGGAGGGCTTTGAGCACTGCAGAGGGAGGATGGGAATATCACCCCCCTCAGTGCCTGAAAAAGGCCATCTGCTTATGTATTTAGGTATTTATTTATCCTTGAATCTTCGTTTGCGAAGAAAAGCCAGATTTATTTATTTATTTATTTATTTATTTATATCCACCTCTTCAGCCACAAAGGCTATCAGAGCGGCTTACAATTTGTTTTAAGCAATAGCAATTTACACATCTACACTGCTTTAAGCAGTTTCCAATGTGTGTTAGTTAATTGCCCCCACAAGCCAGGTACTCATTTTACCGACCTACGAAAGGATGGAAGGCTGAGTCAACCTTGGAGCCCTCTGGAATCGAACTTGCAATGTGGTGACTTGCAGTACTGGCATTTAACCACTGTGCCACCAGGGCTCCATGTAAGGGTCCCTAATCAAATTCTGTCCATAGTTAAGTTGTGGTTGTGTTTCACCACCCACATACGTCTTGGGTCCAGCTTATTTGAAGGGCCGTACCTTTGTTTATGAGCCCATTAGAGCTCTAAGATTGTATGGAGAGGCCCCTCTTTCCATCCCACCACCCTCTCAGGCTCATTTGGCAGGCACAAGACAGAGGGCCCTCTTGGTGGCTGCTCCCAAACTTTGGAACTCCTTCCCTAGAGAGACCAGAATGGTCTCATCTCTGCTCTCCTTTCGCCAATAGGTAAAAACATTCTTGTGCCATCAGGCATTTACATCTGATGGGGGCTGGGTTGTAAATGCTGTGCATTTTGGATTTTAAGGTTGTAGATAGCCTTTAATTTTTTTTAATGTTTAATGTTTTTAACATCATAAATTGTTTAATTCTTTTTTAAATATTATATTTATACTTTTTAATGCTTTTGTGTTGTTTTTAATTTGTATTGCTTTAAATATGTTGTTAATTGCCTTGAGTCCCACTATCAGGAGAAAGGCGGAATATAAATGAACAAAATAAAATAAAAATCTTTTCCCACAATCCCAGGGGTTGTCCAAATGGTCAAAAAAAACAAAAACAAAACCCTCATGGAATCTGCTGGGAATCCTACCTATCTAAATGGGATCCTGCACTAATCCACACTATTCGGAAGGAGGGGGGCTCAAAATGGCTAAAACAACACAGGAAAGGCTTTGCAGCTTTTCTCGTATTTTTTTTTTTAATTTGAGGGGTGTGTGCATTCCTGCTCATTAGGACAATTGAACAACAAGTGCTTTGAAGGGAAGCACAAAGCTGATTGGCCAGGCAAGAGCAGGGGTGGGGCTTGCTAACAGGGTAAGCCCCCACTGCTGCCATGTTGGATTTTCACCTTAGTGATCACTTGCTAAGGACATAAAATGGGGTGTTTAGTTTTTCTTTTGCTTTCCTGTTAAATTGGAAAATCACTATATCGCTCCAGCACACCTTGGATGACTTAAAAAAAAAAATTGGCGGTGGTGAAGAACTAACATAAGTAAATCACACATAGCTGCAATCTGGATTGTGAGGCTTATGGGGGCTTCAGAAGCCAAAAACACCATTAAGACATGTCGCTGCTGCTGTGAAAAGCCATTACTATGACTCCATTTCCCCCCTCATGGAGACGGACCCCTGTCAATGAATCAAAGAGTACATTGAAGTCATTGACAAATTGTCATGCAGCATCTAAGAATGACAATTGCATGAGCAACCATTATACGCTGTTGTAATGGTTTATTGTAAACCATCTTAGGTCCAGTTCCAGGGTAAAGGTGGGTTACAGATTAAATAAATAAAATAATAGTAATAGACCTGGGTAACTCTGCTTATTCAGCTGCATGGATATATATGGGTGACATGTCATGGTAAAAAAGATGCAACCACACACTTAAGGGGACTTGCTGTTGTTGTTGTGTGCCTTCAAGCTGTTTCTGACTTATGGTGACCCTACAGTGAACCTATCACAGGGGTTTCTGAGGGCTGAGAGTGTGTGACTGGCCCAAGGTCACCCAGTGGGTTTTCATGGCTGAGGGGGTATTTGAACCCTGGTCTCCAGAGTCATTGTCCAACTATGCTGGTAAGTTACGCACAACTTAAATGTACATCAGATGGCAACAGGATGCCAGTCTTTGTTTTTAACTCACCTACAGTATTCAGTAATGAGTCCCATTTACTTCTCTTAATTAGTGACAGGGAATATTAATTAGCACAATATCTACGGAGGGAAACAAATTCCTTGAATAAACTTCAAGTGTCTCGAGTGACTACAGAACTAATAAATGCATCTCAAAACACCGACCCTTCAAAAAGCCTGATGGAATTCAAGGTCTTCCTTCCTCTCAGACACAAGAATATGGAATTGGGGAAACTCAAGGCACTGTACTGTGGCCTTGATAAAAATTATTAAATGGAAAAAAAAACATGAAAAAATGAAAGCCCTGGAAATTTGGGGATCTTGCTGTTCCACACCACATAATTAAAGCGCTATGATTCCACTTTGTGTGTGCATGTGCTTTCACGTCATCTGTCGACTTAAGGCGACCCCTTGCATTTCATAGGTTTTTTTTAGCTAATGGATCCTCAGAGACAGTTTTGCAAATTCCTTCCTCTGAAATGTAGCCTGCTATTCATTGGTGTTCTCCCATTCAAGTACAAACCAGTGCTGACCCTGCTTAGCTTCCAAGATCAGATGGAATTTGGAGCTTTTAGAGTGTTCAGGCCCTATCTCATGATTACACTTTAGCTGCCATTGTTGTTGTTGACAAGCTGGAACATGTCCAGAAGAGGGCAACCAAAATGGTGGGGGGTCTGGAAGCCATGTCCTGTGAGGAGCGGCTTAGAGAGCTGGGCATGTTTAGCCTGAGGAAGAGAAGGTTGAGAGGGGACATGATAGCCATGTTTAAATATTTGAAGGGAGGTCATACTGAGGATGGAGTAAGCTTGTTTTCTGCTTCTCCAGAGACTAGGACACGGAGCCATGGATTCAAACTACAGGAAAAGAGATTCCATCTAAACATTAGGAAGAACTTCTTGACAGTAAGAGCTGTTCAGCAATGGAATGCACTGCTTTGTAGTGTGGTGGAGTCTCCTTCTTTGGAGGTTTTTAAACAGAGGCTGGATGGCCATCTCTTGGGAATGCTTTGACTGAGTGTTCCTGCGTGGCAGAATGGAGTTGGACTGGATGGCCCTTGTGGTCTCTTCCATCTGTATGATTCTATGGTCCTAAAGCACAGTCTATGTTGTGCAATGTAACAAATCTGTTCGTACACAGCAGTAATGCAATGAAACCTTGTTGCAAAGGGCTCTTGTAGCACCTACGGCAAAGATCAGATGCAGTATAATGCAATAAAAACACATTTCAAACCGCACCAGGAGAATGGGAGCAGAACATGAAGACTGACCTTGCCAGACAATGTGTCCTTCTCCCATTCCAGGGGTGTAGCACTGCTGCCGCCAAGGCTTCCCTTTAGTATTGACGCGGAGAAGCCACCAATAAAAAGGGACACCTTAAAGATGGCCCCCAGGATGATGGAGGATGATGCCATTTGGTAAGGTCACCCATTTTTATTCTTGTAGCATTCTTCTGACATGTTTTTTTGCCACATCTGATAATCTCCTTTGAGACTGAGAGAAAGAAGTTGTAGCATAAAGTTTTGTAGACTTGGTCTGCTTCCAATTTAACCCACCTTGCCCCTGTCATGGAGCCCTGCGGTCCTGATGACACAGGACATTTGCCCCATTTTGCCCTTGGGCAGTCCACATGACCCCTGGGGCAAAGACAGGGCTAAGACGAGGGGAAGACAGGGTAAGGCCCATTAAAAGTTTTTTAAAACTCCTGGTTAACTCCATTTTAGCTGGCAAAAA
This sequence comes from Gambelia wislizenii, assembly GCA_030847615.1. Lineage (NCBI taxonomy): Eukaryota > Metazoa > Chordata > Lepidosauria > Squamata > Crotaphytidae > Gambelia > Gambelia wislizenii. Next base: position 490,967,643 of record JAUMIR010000001.1, on the reverse strand, counting down.
CTGGATTGGGCAATGCGTGACTGCAGGAGCCTGTCCCAGAAGGCCGTCCCATCACTGCAGCTGCTGGTCTGTTGTTGCCCTTCCGCAGCAGGAAGGAGTCCCACAGCATGTGATCAAGGCTAGTCATGTGCAGGGGGCTTTGGTTACATGTTGCATGCTGGCTTGTATTAGTTATTTGTATTGGTTATTTATACCCTGCTCTTCAGCCACAAGGCTTCCTAGCTTCCAGGAAAGCAAGGGAGACGGTGGTGGTGGTGGCGACTGCAGTGAAGGGCCGGTGTGCCCACATGGATGTCCTCTCACTTGGTGATGGTAACAGGGGAGGAACAGGCCTGATCCATGGGCAGGAAATGCAGGCAGGGAGATACTGTATCCCGGCCTGTGTAGATGAGCCTTTAGTCTATGAAAGTTTATGCTACAACTTCTAAGAGATGACCGTACATTCAGACAGGAGAGATGTAGTAATAGTGGGGGATTAAACTATCTTGATATTTGTTGGAAGTCCAGCTCTGCCAAATATTTAAGGTCCAACAAATTCCTCACTTGCCTTGCAGACAATTTCATAGTCCAGAATGTGGAAGAGGCAACAAGGGGATCAGCTATTTTAGATCTGATCCTTCTTGAACTGGGGGCCCCAAAACTGGACACAGTATTCAAAGTCAGGTGAGGTCATAATTACATCATGATTTATTATTTATTAAAATTGGCCAAAAGCCTGCATCAGAGGTATAGCCACTATATCATAGTTATACTCCATTGCCTCATCCGACCCATGAAAACCACCTTGAAAGCCAGCCAGCCTGAAAGATGGTGTTCTGTGGTCTTGGTGAGCTGGGTGCTGCAGAAAGACATTACCAGCCCCCTCCCATCAGGGAGCACACTGGTGTGACAAGAGTTATGATAGGACCAGCATGGATCCTTGCTTCTGCTTCTCACACTTTCACTTGTTGGCAAGTGGGAGCCCGTCCTAACATGCTGCAGAACGCTGCTTGCCAATGCCCCAGAACCCCATCACTTGAGACGACTGAGTAGCTTTTGAGGTGGTTCCAAGGGCATTTACGAGGGTATCAATGGTACCACAATCATAAATGTGAATAGGCTTGGAGCCACAGTATCTGAAAGACCATATCTCGTTACAGAGGTTGGAGGCAGGGCTCTGCTCAAATGATGAAGGAACAGGGGTTTCTCTGCTCAAATGATGAAGGAACAGGGGTAACAAGTGAATAGGGCTACAGAGGTGTCCCTATATGACTAACCTATGACATTTCAGAAGGCTAGATGCAGGAATTAGATATGGGGTGGGAATCATGGTCTTCTAGATGTTGCCATACTGCAACTTCCAGAATTCTTCACCACTGGCTAGACCTGATGGGAATTCCAGTCCCACAGCATCTGGAGGGCTGCATGGTTCCCACCCTTGGGCTAGAGAACTGCAATGCATCCTATTTGGGTACCAGTTTACAACCGTTCCCATGTACACTTGGGCCTTCACCTTTGCAGGGGTCAGGGGCAAAGGCTCCCCACAAAATTGGAAAAAACACACAAATATTTTAACCCCCTTCCCTTTCCAAACATGCAGGCCTCAGATTTTCCTGCTGCAAAAATCTCCACCTTGCTCCCAGGCTGCCTCCATCGCACTTCCATTGCCTTCACTGCTGGTCTCCAAGCCTCCCCCACCCCACCCCTGCGTCTCTTAGGACAATGATACTGCTGCAGAATTTCCTTCAGTGTCTCCATCCTTCTTTCAAGGAGAATGAAGAGGATGATGACACTAAAGGAGATTTAGTGTGGCAGGGCTGAGCTGGCAGTGGTGGCAGTGGCTCATCCTCCTTGCCCTCCTCCCTGTCTCCATTTTCTTTCCTGACAACAGCCCCCTCCAGCCCATGACCAAGGCGGCTTGCCTGCTCCCTCACCTCTTCACTCACTTTCTCTCTCACTAGCTGGCTTCCTCCATTTGCCTTGCTCAGCCTGCATGCTGCTCTGGTAGCCCCTCCAACACCCCCCCCTGCTCGCTGGGTGCATCCACCCCCTGCTGCCTCTGCCCTCCATCACCCCAATGGTGATGTTAAGCTGAGGCCAGCTAGAGCCAGAGGGTTGGGACGGGGAGCAGGGACAAAGGCAAAAGGGCCCTTGAAGTTGTTGCATTTGTGAATGCCTCTCCTTCCCTGCTTCCCCACCACCCTTCTCACTCAAACTGGTCTCGTTTTAACATCATCAGGGGAAGAAGGTGAAGGGGTGCTTGATGTTGCTGCCTCTGCAAATGCCTTCTCCTTCCCCACCCAGTTTTGTCCACTCTGAGTGGCTGCAAGTACCGGTATTCTCCAGGGCTTCAGGTGGGGTGGTTTCTTAGCCCTACTGGAATATCTATGGTATCGTCCTCTGGCGGTCTCCCCTTCAAGGGCTCATCAGGTTCTCCTTGGCTTTTAAAATCAGATGGGGTGGGCATCTTGGTTTTTGATGTATCCCTGCCTTAGTTCCCCTACCAAAGTGGATGAAAATTTTTGTCCCATGTAGGAGTCACTATTCATTGAATGTTGGAGAAACAGAGTTACACACACAGTGCTATTGTGCCTATGGGGGCCGTTGGGCATGGACATTCATATAAATTTTCTGCAATGCACATGGAACATGCAGGTGTGCACTGCAGATTGCAATTGTTCATTTTGCATTTATTTGCCCATTCAGTTGTACATTATTGCAATTTCCTAATGCACAACTGACATGAGTTGCAGTGAATGTACAGTTATACTCTGGGGTTGTCCACACAGTGAAAATACCCCTCACAGAATTCTCTCAGAAAACGAGCTGCCTTATAGAATCATAGAATTGTAGAGTTGGAAGACACCATGAGGGCCATCCAGTCCAACCCCCTGCCATGCAGGAAATCATGATCAAAGCATCCCCAACAGATGGCAATCCAGGGTCTGTTTAAAGACCTCCAAGGAAGGAGACCCCACCACGCTCCGAGGGAGTGTGTTCCACTGCCAAACAGCTCCTACTGTCAAAAAGTTCCTCCTAATGTTGAGGTGGAATCTCTGTTCCTGGAACTTGCATCCATTGCTCCATGTTCCAGTCTCTGGAGCAGCAGAAAACAAGCTTGCTCCATCCTCAGCATGACATCCCTTCAAATACTTAAACAGGGCTATCATATCGCCTCTTAACCGTTTTTTTTCCGGGCTAAACAAACCCAGCTCCCTAAGTCTCTCCTCATAAGGCATGGTTTCCAGACCTTTCATCATTTTAGTTGCCCTTCTCTGGACATGCTCCAATTTGTCAATATCCTTTTTGAATTGTGGTGCCCAGAACTGGACACAGTATTCTAGGTGAGGTCTGACCAAGGCAGAATAGAGAGGCACTATTACTTCCCTTGATCTAGACACTGTACTTCTATTGATACAGCTCAAAATCACATTGGCCTTTTTAGCTGCCGCATCACACTGTTGACTCATGTTCAACTTGTGGTCTACTAGGGCTCCTAGATCCCTTTCTCACGTAGTCTTGTTCAGCCAGGTCTCTCCCATCCTATATCTATACATTTCATTTTTCCGCCCTAAGTGTAGTACTTTACATTTCTCCGTATTGAATTTCATTTTGTTAGCTTTGGCCTAGCTCTCCAGTCTATCCAGGTCATTCTGAATTTTGATCCTGTCCTCTAGGGTATTAGCTACTCCTCCTAATTTGGTGTCATCTGCACATTTGATAAGTATGCACCTAATTCCCTCATCCAAGTCATTGATAAAGATGTTGAATAGCACTGGGCCCAGGACAGAACCCTGTGGCACCCCACTGGTCACATCTTTCCAAGATGAAGAGGAGCCATTGCTGAGCACCCTTTGGGTTCAGCCAGTCAACCAATTACAAATCCATTGAACAGTTAACTTGTCTAGCCCACATTTTACAAGCTTGTTTGCAAGAATGTCATGGGGAACCTTGTCAAAGGCCTTACTGAAATCAAGGTATGCAATGTCCACAGCATTCCCTTCATCTACCAAGCTGGTAACTTTATCAAAAAAAAAAAAAAAGAGAGAGAGAGAGAGAGAGAGAGAGAGAGAGAGAGAGAGAAAAGAGAGAGATCAGATTAGTCTGGCATGACTTGTTTCTCTGAAACCCATGTTGACTTTTTGTGATTATGGCATTGCCTTCTAAATGTTCACAGACTCTCTGTTTAATGATCTGCTCTAGAATCTTCCCTGGTATTGATGTCAGACTAACTGGACGATAATTGTTGGGATCCTCTTTTTTCCCCTTTTTGAAGATGGGGACAACATTTGCCCTCCTCCAGTCTGCTGGGACTTCTCCTGTTCTCCAAGAGTTCTCAAAGATTATTGCCAATGGCTCTGAGATCACATTTGCCAGCTCTTTTAATACTCTTGGATGTAGTTCATCTGGTCCTGGAGATTTAAATTCATTTAGATTAAGAAGGGATTCCTGTACTACCTCTTTGCTTATTCTGTGCTGGATTTCCCCTGTTGTGTCTTCTGTACTTTTATCCTCAGGTTGGTCCCCCTTTACCTTTTCTGAAAACACTGAGGCGAAGAAGGCATTGAGTAATTCTGCCTTTTCTCTGTCCCCTGTTAGCATTTTGCCATCTTCTCCGCGTAGTGGCCCTATCATTTCCTTCTTCCTCCTTTTCCTGTGGACATACCCCCCAAAAAACCTTTTTATTGTTCTTAACCCCCTAGCAAGCCTGAGCTCATTCTGCACTTTAGCTTTTGTGACTTTACTTCTACACGTGTTCGCTATCTGTTTGAATTCTTCTTTGGTGATTTCCCCCTTTTACCATTTCCTATACATGTTCCATTTAAAACTTAGCTCCGTTGAAACTTCTTTAGTCATCCATCCTGGTTTCTTGAGACACCTCCCGTTTTTCTTCCTCAATGGTACTGTTTGAAATTGTGCCTTCAGTACCTCCCTTTTGAGAAAGTCCCATCCGTCTTGAGGTCTCTCCTGTTTTAGTATTCCTGACCATCTGATTACCCCCAGTATTTCCCTGAGTTTATTGAAATCAGCTCTCCTAAAGTCAAGAATGCGTGTCTGACTATGCCTGGCTTCTCCTTTCCATTGTATAACAAACTCCAGGAGAACATGATCACTCTCACCTAAGGATCCCGCCACTTGCACCCCATTAACCATGTCATCTCTGTTGGTTAGGATCAGATCTAAAATAGCTGACCCCCTTGTTGCCTCTTCCACCCTTTGGACCATGAAATTGTCTTCCAGGCAAGTAAGGAATTTGCTAGACCTTGAAGTTTTGGTTGAGTTAGATTGCCAGCAAATATCAGGATAGTTGAAGTCACCCATCACTACTACATCTCTTCTTTCTGCATGTGTGTTCATCTGTTCTAGAAAGGCACCATCCAATTCCTCCATCTGATTTGGGGGTCTGTAGTACAGTCCCACAATAACATCCCTGTTGTTTCCCTCCCCTTTAATTTTTATCCAGATGCTCTCCACCTGGCTTCCAGTACTGATGTTATGGATGTCTTCATAGAATCATAGAATCATAGAATTGCAGAGTTGGAAGAGACCACGAGGGCCATCCAGTCCAATCCCCTGCCATGCAGGAAATCACGATCAAAGCATCCCCGACAGATGGCCATCCAGCCTCTGTTTAAAGACCTCCAAGGAAGGAGACCCCACCACACTCCGAGGGAGCGTGTTCCACTGCCGAACAGCTCTTACTGTCAAATAGTTCCTCCTAATGTTGAGGTGGAATCTCTGTTCCTGGAGCTTGCACCCATTGCTCTGTGTTCCAGTCTCTGGAGCAGCAGAAAACAAGCCTGCTCCATCCTCAGCGTGACATCCCTTCAAATACTTAAACAGGGCTATCATATCGCCTCTTAACCGTCTTTTTTCCAGGCTAAACATACCCAGCTCCCTAAGTCTCTCCTCATAAGGCATCATTTCCAGATCTTTCACCATTTTAGTTGCCCTTCTCCGGACATGCTCCAATTTGTCAATATCCTTTTTTAATTGTGGTGCCCAGAACTGGACACAGTATTCTAAGTGAGGTCTGACCAAAGCAGAATAGAGTGGCACTATTACTTCCCTTGATCTAGACACTATACTTCTATTGATACAGCCCAAAATCGCATTGGCCTTTTTAGCTGCCGCATCGCACTGTTGACTCATGTTCAACTTGTGGTCTACTAGGACTCCTAGATCCCTTTCGCACATAGTCTCATTCAGCCAGGTCTCTCCCATCCTATATTTATGCATTTCATTTTTCCGCCCTTCACTGGTGTAAATATCCCTGACATATAATGCTATTCATCCTCCTTTCCTGTTTGGCGTGTTTCTCTTATAAAGGTTATACCCCTCTGTTCCTACATTCCAATCATGCGACTCATCCCACCAGGTTTCAGTAGTGCCTATTATATCATATTCGTTTTGTAGTGCTAGGAGTTCAAGTTCATCTTGCTTATTTCCCATGCTCTGTGCATTCGTGTAGAGACATCTAAGACCATGTGTTCCCTTTACTTGCTGCCTGTGCAAGTTTTTTTGCCTCCCACTGCTGGGTCCTTGCGCTGTTTGCCTTGTTCCCTCTATGAGAGTTTGACTATTTTCTCCAGCCTTTTTGCCTTCCAGAATACTGTCTCCCTCCCCCATATGACTCAGTTTAAAGTCCTCCTGACCAAATTCTTGAGACTGTTGGCAAAAATGTTTCTTCCAACTGTTGTAAGATGCACCCCATCTCTTGCCAGAAGTCCCCCCTCATGGAAGCACAATCCATGATCCAAGAATCCAAATTGTTCTTGGCGACACCATCTATGGAGCCAGTTGTTTACGTTGGCTATTTTCCTCTCCCTTCCTGGACCATACCCTTCAACTGGCAGAAGAGAGGAGATGACAACCTGTGCATCCATTTCTTTCAGCTTCCTCCCCAGGGCCTCATAATCTCTTCTGATCTTGGGAAAGCTGTGCCTTGCAGTATCATTGGTTCCCACATGGACCAAAAGGAAGGGGTAATGATCTGTAGGCTTGATGAGTCTTGTCAGCCTCTCCGTCACATCACAGATCTTTGCCCCAGGGAGACAACACACCTCCCGAGACATCTTGTCAGGCCCACAAACCACTGCTTCTGTACCCCTCAGCAAGGAGTCCCCCACCACCACCACACACCTCCGCCGAGGCTTCGCAGCTGCTGTTCCTTGTGGTGGTACTCTCAAGGTCCCCTGCTCTGCCCCTGAAGTCTGACCATGCCGTTCTTCCTCATTGTCCTTGATAAGGGAAAGGGCTTCAAATCGATTCTGTAGCTGCAAGCTGCTCGAAGAATCCCTGGATTTTCTTGTTCTATGTGTGACATTCCTCCAGCTGTCTACTTCCTGTGTCTGTGAAGTGACCCTCTCCTCTGCAGCCACTTCCTCTGTGCGGTCCCCATCCAAGACTGTTCGTTCTGTTCTGTCCAGGAAAACCTCTTGCTCACGAATCTGTTGAAGTGTAGCTAGCAGTGTCTCCAGCTGCTGGACTTTCTCCTCCAAGAGGGCTACCAGCTTGCACTTGGTGCATGTGAAGTTCTCCACATCTGTAGACAAGAAGACAAACATCGCACAAGTGTTGCAGGTGACTGCCACAGTCCCCTCAGTGTCCATGGTTAGAGCTTTTAGGTAATCTAAAAACTCTTAGGTAATGCTGAGAACGCTAAGCTGTATTTTTAGGTATGCTGTATTTTTGTTTGGTCACTGAAACCTCATCAACAAGCAGCCTCTCCCAAGAGTTTTTTTAAAAAAATCAAACTCACAGAAGCTCCACCTCACTCAGGAACAAGCAGCCTCTCCCAACAGTTTAAAAAAAATTCAAACTCACCCACTCAAAATGGCTCTCCAGAAGCTGCTTTCCTTCTTCTCCCTGGCAGGAAACTGGCCTGGAAAGCCTCTGCAAGGACTTTATATAAAGCTAGGCTCCCAGCTCCACCCCCTAGTGACTCACAGATGTGACTCACAGAAGCTCCACCCCCTCAGCAACAAGCAGCCTCTCCCAACAGTGTTTAAAAAATTCAATCTCCCCAGTCAAAATGGCTGTCCAGAAGCTGCTCTCCTTCTTCTCCCTGGCAGGAAACTGGCCTGGAAACTGGCAGGAGGAAACTGGCTGTCCAGAAGCTGCTCTCCTTCTCTCTGGCCGGAAGCCTTAATGGGATTACTTGTGTTTTTAAATTTGCTGCCACCTAAGGTTGTCTCATGGTATTGTGAATGAGGGGGGCCCTAAAGAGGAAAAACTACGCGAGAAAAGCCTTCATGGCTTTTCCTGACTTTTTAAAAATCTCCAGAGATATGCACATTTTTGCTCATTAAGACAAGTGAGTCGACATGAATTGCTTCCCCATGCAGGACACAGTGCAAACCTGATTTGCTGGATGAGCACAGGGGGCGGGCTCATGTTGGATTTTCACTTTTAGCGAGTGATTGCTAAGGCGATAAAATAGAGGTTTGTGCTATCTTTTTTCTCTTCCTTTTTGGGGAAAGGTGAAATATCGCTTGTACACACCATAGAAATATTTTTTTAAAAAAACCTTAGGTGGCAGCAGATTTAAAACACAAGTAATCCACTTACAGCTGCCGTCTCAGCTACAGGCCTGTTTATGGGGGTTGTAAAACCATTAAGACAGGTTGCAGCTGCTGCGACTTACTATTACTGTGCAGCAGTCCATTTTTTTCCTTCGTGTAGACAAGCCCTCTGTCTCCTTGATGTGGGATCTCAACTATGGCTGAGGTATGTTCAGGGTAGTATGAGGGTGGTGTATGTTTCATTATTCTTTTATTACATTGCTTTATCTCCTAAACTGCCTTATTATATTTCTGATGATGAAAGCATGCTGTAAGTAATGGCTGGCATCCTGTTAGACAGTTGCATTGTCTTAAGTTAGACTTCTGATTGCACAGTATAACAATTTCCTATTTATTTATTTATTTGTTTATTGGATTTAGATACCGCCATTCTCCCAAGATGAGATTCAAGGCAGCTTACCATAATTAAAAAATGCAACTAAAATATCACAAGTTGCACAAGTTAAAAAAGAATTAAATTACCATTATTAAAATATAGTTTAAAACATATGAATTAAAAATGTAAGACCAATAAAAATACAACATTTAAAAGCAGCACATCAATTAAAATTCACATTTCAAACAGCTGACTAAATAAAAACGTCTTCTGCTGCTGATGAAAATATAGCAGGGAGGCGGCCAACCAGATGTCCTGTGGAGGGGAGTTCCACAGTCTGGGAGCAGCCACAGAGAAGTCTCTCCCAAGTCCTCACCAACAGCACATCTTAACACCCAGGCCCACTTTTATAGGGAGATATGGTCTTTCAGATACTCTGGCTCCAAGCCTATTCACATTTATGATTGTGGTACCATTGATACCTTCGTAAATGCCCTTGGAACCACCTCAAAAGCTCAGTCATCTCAAGTGATGGGGTTCTGGGGCATTGGCAAGCAGCGTTCTGCAGCATGTTAGGACCAGCCCCTACTTGCCAGCAAGTGAAAGTGTGAGAAGCAGAAGCAAGGATCCATGCTGGTCCTATCATAACTCTGTCACACCAGTGTGCTCCCCGATGGGAGGGGGCTGGTAATGTCTTTCTGCAGCACCCAGCTCACCAGGACCACAGAACTCCATCATTCAGGCTGGCTGGCTTTTAAGGTGGTTTTCATGGGTCGGATGAGGCAATGGAGTATAACTATGATATAGTAGCTATACCTCTGATGCAGGCTTTTGGCCAATTTTAATAAATAATAAATCATGGTGCAATGATGACCTCAACTCACCTTGAATACTGTGTCCAGTTCTGGGCACTACAGTTCAAGAAGGATGTTGACAAGCTGGAGGATGTCCAGAGGAGGGCGACCAAAATGGTGAGAAGTCTGGAAGCCATGCCCTATGAGGAGCAGCTTAGGGAGCTGGTTATGTTTAGCCTGGGGAAGAGAAGGTTAAGAGGAGACATGATAGCCATGTTTAAATATTTGAAGGGATGTCATACTGAAGATGGAGCAAGTTTGTTTTCTGCTGCTCCAGAGACAAGGACATGGAACGATGGATTCAAACTACAGGGAAAGAGATTCTACCTAAACATTAGGAAGAACCTCCTGACAGTAAGAGCTGTTCAGCAGTGGAATACACTGCCTGGGAGTGTGGTGGAGTCTCTTTCTTTGGAGGTTTTTAAACAGAGGCTGGATGGCCATCTGTTGGGAGTGTTTTGATTGTGTGTTCCTGCAGTATTGGACTGGATGGCTCTTGTGGTCTCTTCCAAGTCTATGATTCTATGTATATTTCTCCCCTTCTCCACACCTCTAGGGTTTCATGGCTTGTACCTCCACCTGCTTCTCACTCACCAAATCTGCTCTCGTCTTAGAACATGTTCTCTCTCTCTCACTCACTCACTCTTTCTCTCTCCATTTTGGTGGAATCGATATGCAAATTAGGTTCACATCAACTAAATCTCATTGAAAAGAACCTGAATAGGGCAACACTGTTCCTTCAATATGGTTCACTAACTCTGTTCACTTAAAGTCACTGATGCTTGGTGGAGGCTTTCAATGGCCAACCCTTGATGATTGGAGGGGATTTAATTATAATTGAAAAAGGCAACAGCAGGGGAGGGCCTGGGAGGGACCTTCATATCTAATCCCCTCCCCAACTCTTTGCAGGGCAGCCCAGGGCTGTTATCTTTCCGAAGGGATCATTAATTCCCTCTGTTCCCCATCCCTTATTCAGAGACTGAATCTCCCCCACCACTCAGGGCAGGTAAGGAGAAAGGCAGCCAAACAGCAAAAAAGTAGGGCTCATCAGCAAGGGTCATTTCAGTTCATCTAATTTAGGCATTTGTTGAAATGCCAAAATAATGGTACTGAACCATCAAATTCACACACACACACACACAGAGAGAGAGAGAGAGAGCCATCTGATCACTTTGGGAAGTGGCTGTCACAGTTCTCTTGCTTTCATTTATTATGAAATCTGCTAAAATAGACTAATATATTCATTGTATCTGCCAAAATACACAACAGTAATACATTAATTGTGCTACACAACACTTAGTTGAATGGCGACGTTGCACAGCTGAACCCATCCATCCTGCAAGTTCATTCATGCACAAGGACACTCCTTGTGCAACCTTGAACTGAATATAGATATTCCACATCAGTCCTAAAATGTACAACCACTCATGTATGCAGAAGACATCAATAGGATTCCAGCCTTAATGTAGCCTGGCATTGTGTTGGTGTTTTTGTGCATATGGAAGTTCTCTTATGGATCCAATTGTGCTTTTTTGGCTAGAGCATAACGTCTGTTCAGTTCATAGGTTTATAAGCAGAATTCTGCAAATGTATCAGTTGCACATTCTTGGATGGTGTGTAACTACTCATCAGTGCCTTCAATGTGCTACTTGATTCATTGAGAATGCAGAAACAGTGAGCACATTTGCAGATACACAGTGGTTTGTGTCATGTCAGTTTTGAGCAGAAGGGTGGTGTAGCACAACCACATAGATTTACATGGCACAGGCCATCATTGAAACCTGGGCATTCAGGCTCAGAGCTGAATCCAAGAGAACACCCAAGCTCCAAGCCATCCAAGCTCCAGATTTCAAGGGGAGGGTAGCCCCATCCAACACTTGCTGAATCCCTATTCCCTGATCTTCTTTTCAGGTAACCAGAAGAACCTCTGTTTTGAACCATCAGAGGAGAGAACAGGGGCCCCATCAGCATTTAGCATCTGGCTAGCAGACAGAGAAATGGCACTCCTGGTGCTAAGTCCTCTCCCGCTATGGTGAGATGTGTTTTAAAGTAAAGGTTGGAGAGCCACCTGTTAGGGATGCTTTAGCTTTGGGTTCCTGCACTACCAGGGGTCTGGACTAGATGACCCTTGGTGTTCATAGGTGGAACACCAAGGTGGAATGCTCCAGTTCTGTATGCCTATGGTTCTGATGCATTGAAGCACTTATGAATAGTTACACACCATCCAAGAATCCACAACTTCATGTGCAACAGTGACACTTGGATAACTTTACTTCTGCAAAGATGAAATGAATGAATGAATGTGGATGTTATGCTGTCACCAAAAAAGTAGAGTTGCATGTATAAGAGCCCTGCATGTACAACTGCATGCATGGAACCCTAGTGGTGCAGTGGTTAAATGCCAACACTGCAGCCACAACATTATGAGTTTGATCCTGCAGGGTTCCAAGGTTGGCTCAGCCTTCCATCTTTTCATAGGTTGGTAAAATGAGTACCCAGCTTGTGGGGGCAATTAGCTAACACACATAGGAAACTGCTTAAAGAGTGTCTAGTGCACTATAAAAGAGGTGTAGATGCATAAGTGCTATTGCTTAACAATTTGTAAGCCACTGTGAGAGCCTTTGTCACTGAAGAGCAGGGTACAAATACTCAAATAAATAAATAAATAAATAAACTTCTATGTGTGTGTGCCTTCACGACATCTGTCTATTTATGGTGACCCCCATGAATTTCATAGGGTTTCCTTAGGCAAGGAATCCTCAGAGATGGTTTTGCCAGTTCCTTCCTCTGAAATATAGCCTACAGCACCTGGGGATCATCTATATGAGGCAATAAAATGTGGATTGATGTTCACTAAGGCCAATTCACAAAAGTTTTCATTTGTCTCCATTTTTTTTCAGGATTGCAGTCCTACGAAGCCATACACATTTATTGTTCAAACGGGTATGCCTGTGAATCAAGATGATGGGCACAAGTGAACTACTCACGTTTTTATTGTCACCATTTGCTGCAAACAGTATTTTTTTAAAGCAAACCCAAGGTGCGGAAGTGCGATCTTCCGCTTAAATAAACAGAAAAAGAGTGGGAAAGGCTGTTTTGTCATCTCAGCACATGATTGCTATGTTGAAAATCCAACATGGTGGTTCTGAGCACCTGCCTTGCCAGCAAGCTCCGGCCTCTAAGTATGTCTGATCAATCAGTTTTCCACTTCCACTCTTATCAGGAATGCGCAGCAAAGCGAGTCCAACGAGCAGGAATGCTTATTTCCTTCAAAGATTTTTTTAAAAAAATATGGGGAAAGCTGCTAAGGCTTTTCCCGTGGAGTATTTGGAGCCCCCCCCCTATTCTAAATATGGTGAAAGAATGCTGGATCCCATTGGGACAAAAGGTATTTGCCTCAAATTCTATGAGGAGTATTTTCACCATGTAGACAAGCCCCTGGTATCCATTGGTGGTTTCCCATACAAATACTAACCAGGGCTGGTCATGCTTAGCTGCCATGATCAGACAGGATCTGGTGCCTTTAGGGTGTATGGGCATTTATGTGGGCATTAAACACCAACAGGATTCCACTATTTCATATTTCGTCAGGTGCAATATTTCATAATCAGGCACTATTATTAATAATACAGATAGTTCTGTTGCTAAGTAGTGTCTTCTAGCCCACCCACTCCCAGTCCTCACTTATTGGGCAGCAGCCACTGCAAGCAACAGGGGACTGTTCCCCTGCTGACCGGGATGCAACAGACAGACATTTCCACACCCTCTCCAGTGAGACAGTCAGAAGCAGGGCTCTTGTTATAATTCCCTTGCATGAGATATTGCCCACAGGAGGGAGGATGGAAATGTCAGAAACATAAACAGAGGAACAGAGCCTGTTGCTTGCAGAGGCTGTTGCCCAATAAGTGAGGATTGGGGGTCGGTGGGCTAGAAGACAATACTTAGCAACAGAACCAAGATAATTATGTAGCTAAGGGAGTCCTGGTGGTGCAGTGGTTAAATGCCTGTACTGCAGCCACAACATTGTTATTTCAATCCTGTGGGGCTCCATGTTGATTCAACTTTCCATCCTTCCATAGGTCAGTAAAATGAGTACCTAGCTTGTTGGGGGCAATTAGCTAACACATTGCACTTTTTCAGACCACTCCTCATTAATGTTCTTCTGCCGGCATATTTTGCTGTATTTTTATGCCGGCAAAAGACTGCCCCCCCGTCCTATCTTTATCAGTGTCAATGAGGCTTCCCCGGCAGTAACAGAGCATGAACAGAACTCCGTTTACTTCCAGGGTTGAGATCTCACCGATTGTTGCAAGAAGACGCGAGCACGGCAAATTCAAAAAATTAAGCAAAATAAACCATAAGATGTACACCAAAGCACAAAAACACACATAAAAAGTCCCAAATGAAGCCTGGGGGGTGTTTCATAAAAAGAGTGTCCCCTACCAGGCTGTCGCAATCTCACCCAGAAGCGTTCTGCCAATTGACACTGTACTCACTGAGCGCAATGGCGCAAAGTTTCAAACATCGGCAATGCTGGCAAAAAAGCTCTACGGGAAATAAATTGGTGACTTGGCCCATCAATAAAAAGGAATAGGTTTTGGACAATATATGATCGCGAAAGGACGTCACCTAGTATGCACACTTTTTCACGATCATTAGGTGTTGTTATGGCACCATATTTGCCTGGTCTGATTAAGTCCATTGTAAACCGCTTAGAGCGTGCTTAGCACTATAAAGAGGTATAGAAATGCTACTGCTATTGCTCCTGGTAAGTTTGGATTGGGTGACTTTCACAATGCCTACAAGTTCCCTAAACTAGTGAATACATAGGGGGCATGAATATGAGCCAGTCAGGAATGTGTAACCCTAGATTACACATTCGTAACTGTTCTAGTGAATTCCGGCCAACATTACAAAGTCACTCCAGTTAAACTTAAGGGCAAAAGTCAAGACTGAGTTCTGACATGTCAGTTTAAAACTGTTTTGATAGAGGTCCACTGGTGAAGTTCATTTCTGAAACAAACGTGATCATGGGATATCACATAGCTTCAAAATTATACACTATACGGTATGATTCCCATTTCTGTGGGACTGGTAGCCACAGTTTCACTTGCTTGCATCCAAAAAATGTTATTTCTTTTTCTAAGTCCTCCAGCATGACTCTACGGTATGCTTGCCCTGGAAGCTGGGCCGGAAGTCACCAATTTCAATAGGGTCTGTTATTATCTACAGTTTCATATTTCCCTGGTAAGTCCAGGGACATATCTCACATGCATGGGGGTGGGGGTTTTACTGTAATCTCTCTTTTTGTCCTAAGAGTTTAAAAGGTCAGCTTTTCACCAGGGCCAGGTCTAAATTAAAGTCTTTGCAGATTCTTCCAAGCTTTCTCAATTTCAATTATTACTTCATTGAGGAGTGTAGCTAGCAAATCTTTATGCATTGAATTTCTTAAGTGTGCTTTCAAAAAACTGACAGAATTGATAAGATTCCTTTAGGAGGCATTATTTGTTGAATAGTTACACATCATCCAAGAATGCACAACTGCATGTCTGGAAGCCTGTTGGTTAGTCCAAACTTTGATTGATTGATGAGATTCAATATGAGATCCAAGGTGGCTCACAATAGAAGTTAAAGTCAAATACAGCTAAAACAATGGATAATACCAAAGTTTTAAAAATCATATTAAAAGCTAATTTAAAACAATTAAAACGGCAGTTAATTACAGTACAACCCCTGTATTCGTGGGACTAGTAACTGGATTCACTTGCTTGCATCAAAAAAAATATGGTATTTTGAGGCATCTTCTACATCCTCCAGCACAGCTCTATGGTATGCTTCTGCTGGAAGTTGACCATAGACTTGCACTGGAGGGAATTAGAAGATGCCTAGAGAGGTGGTCTCTCTAGGCATCTTCTAGGTCCCCCAGTGCAACTCTATGGTATGATTGGTCTGGAACTCATCCATTTTATTGGGGTTCACTATTATCTGCAGTTTCTGGTTTCCATGGTAAGTCTGGAAATTTATTCTACAGTGTATAGTGATAAATATACTGTGTAGTGATAACTATACAGCACCCCCAAGTTAAAAGACCTTCTGAAATGGACAGTTAACAATCAAAGTCCTTTGTCTTTGCCTACTAGCAGGAAGAGAACAGAAAGCAGGCCTATCTAGCTTCCCATGGAAAGGAATGCCAAAGCCTGGGGGCAGCCACCAAGAAGGCCCTCTCCTCCGTGTCCTCATGAAGTGTGCCTGTGATGCTGGTGGGACTGAGAGAAAGTGATCCCCCAAGGATCTTAAATCCGAGGCAGACTCATAGAGTAGACTCATTCAGTCAATTATTGAATGGTAAGTCAACACATAGGCAAATCGAATTGCTTCAATGGCTCTGCTCTAGTGGGGGACTAATAGTAGGATTTAGGCCCAGGTGAAGTGGTTACACTTGTGCAATTCCCTTTATGCAACCATGAACTTCATGTCTCCACTCCACCATGGACCAAAATGTACAACCTTGTATGGAAGGCAACTTCCACAGGAGTCTGACGATGGGATGGGTGCCAATAGAATTATTCTGTGGGGCTGGAGGGAAGAATAAAATGTGATGGAGAACTGGAAACATGGTCTTCTGCTTCCATTTGTTAGCATACCCTGCCACCCCTATTTCCTAACTGCACATAGTGGACACTTTTCAGGATCATGCTGACCAGAGGACACTTGAGGTCATAATGACCTGAGATGTATCCAGAATCATAATGGTGGAAAAACTCAGATAGGATTATGTGGAAATCCCAGTCATTAATGGGTTAAATGCTAATCCTTTCAATCACTGAATCATAGAACCATAGAGCTGGAAGAGACTACAAGGGCCATCTAGTCCAACCCCCTGTCCTGCAGGAATACACAATCAAAGCACCTCCGACAGATGGCCATCCAGCCTTGGTTTAAAAACCTCCAAAGAAGGAGTCCACCACACTCTGAGGCAGCACATTTCACTGCTGAACAGCTCTTACTGTCAGGAAGTTCTTCCTAATGTTTAGGTGGAACCTTTTTTTCCTTGTAGTTTGAATTCATTGTTCCAGGTCCTAGTCTCTTGAGCAGCAGAAAATAAGCTTACTCCATCCTCAGATGTTTAAACATGGCTATCATGCCACCTCTTAACCTTCTCTTCTCCAGACTAAACATACCCAGGTCCCTAAGCTGCTCCTCATAGGGTGTGGCTTCATGGGGCATGGGCACAAAGCAAGGGCATGGCTTGCTCTTGCCCTCTGAGGGCATGGCTTCCATGCAATCAGTGACCTTCCTTCACCCATACCGTATGAAAATTTTTTTATACACCCTACCTGACCAAACACTAAGAAGTTGTTGCAGATCCCATCAATCTTTTGTCTCTCCAGAACTAAGGGAATCAGCTCAGTTTCGGACTCTTTTGTCTTTTCCATGAGAAAGCCACCCAGGCTTTATCATAACCAACACACCCCTTCAGGGTATGAAATAGGGTATAAATATCCTAGCTCAGACCCTAACTACATGTGCCATAGACCGGACCAGCCATTTTCCTTCATGGTGGCACTATCTGAGTCCCTCTGCTGCACAGACCTTGACTTCTCTGTATCCAACCCTTCAGCCTTTCTCTTCAATAGCCTTGTATGGTTCTTAAGAGTGTATATTCTTGTATGATAGTTTATCTCTTGTGTTAAATAAAATACTTTGTTTAATTTCAACCGGAGTGCTCTCTACAATTAGTACTGGTGTACATAGGTGGAAAGATCCCCAAAGTTACCCTCCTCTTGCGGGCCTCCTTTTGAGCTATATTTTCTCTAAAACTTCAAGGAGACACTCTTACGGTAACACACTAACACATCTAGGGAAAATCCCCCATCCTTCTCTGAAAGAAAACAAGTGAGTCTGAAATGAAGTTTAATCGGTCAGGCAGAAGATGTCTAATGAAGCTGCCAGGATGGATTTCTAGGCAGGCTGTCAATTCACCCATCGTGTTTACAGTCTCCAGCCACAAGATTAAGGCTGTATAAAAGGGACACAGTAAAACAATTTTGTTTGTTTGCTTCTCAGCCCTGTCCATCAGTCTCTGGACCCATTGGACAAATTGCTTCCCCTCTCCCACCACTTTTGGCATTTTGGAGTTAGACACACTGAAAGCAAACCAAACCAAGCTAAGCTAAGTTCAGAAAGAGTTACTTTTTTGGACTATAGTTCCCACCATTTCCCCCAGCTAAGATGGCCAATGGCCATAGGGAGAAAGGTTCTAGAAGTTATTGTTGTTAATTGCTGTCAAGTCAGCTTTGGTGACCTTGAGGTGGACTCCCAAAAAGTAACTTTGCCAAGCTATAAAAATAAATGTATTTAAACATGGTAATGAAAATCCTGTCGGTGTCATAAAAGCATGGATGGGTTTCTCTGGATTAATCCAAAGAAGATCTCCCCAAAGATGGATGGGTCTCTACTCCATTTCTGGCCCCGGCAGGTCCTGTGACTAAGGGGGTCCTACAGATGCTTTGTGTGTTTTCCTCAAAAGGATTCTGAGCAGCTCGGGAATACTGTGGCCGAGATCCTATATCAGGATTGTATAGCATAAAACTCTGCACATAAACTGTCATATTAAGTATGCTATACAACCCTTGGGTTGAGAGGCAATGTTGCTTAACTCACACAAAACACCCAAAGTGCATCCAAATGCACAACCCAGTGCATGCACAATAGACAATGCGCATCCATGGACAATGCACACCCACCTGCAATTCTCATTTGTAATGGCACTGTATCATATGCAACGGTGCTTCTGCAACCTTGAACTAAAAGTAGTTCATCAGCCCCTGAAGAAGGCCATTAAATATTATTAGGCTGAAACACATTGAACTAATTGGAACAATGAAATAGTCTTCTTTGACACCCTGAGATTTTGTTGCTTCTCTACAGCCCTTATAGCTGAACACACAGCAAGGATATCACCTTCTGGAACCTCCTGATGACCCTCTTGAGGTCCGACAAGAAAATGTCATTGCTGTCCATCCAGCTATAGGAACATGGGTGGATGCAGCTCTGTTCTCCCAGTCTTTACTGGCCAAGAAATGGCCATTTTGGAGGAGGGGCTGTGACAACTTAAAAGGTGGCTTTTGGCGGTGGTGGTGGTGGTGAATTTGTTCATTGCACAGTTGGTAAAGAATTTTGACCTCCACAATGACAAAAACATGAGGTATGTGGGGGCTTATCTACACCAGCCAGTATACACCAGCTCTCCACTGGCATATCCAGGACCGGTTTAAGAAATTTTGGGCCCCCCTGCAATGCTTTATTTTGGGGGGCCCATATGTTTATCTCAGGTCAATGTAAGCTAACTCAGCCTAAGCTATTCACAGTACAGGATATTCAGATTATTACTAATAATGTTTTTGCAGGAGAAGGGTTATTATGGGGGGAGCCACAATGATGGGGCCCCCTGCGGATGCTGACACTGCTGGTGTCTTAAACTGGCCCTGGGCATATCCGTTTCTTCCCCATTACCTCCATGAAATAGGCCAGTCCAGACAGGCACACCATCCCGTCCCTGCAGCCGATGTTGCCCACGTCCCACTCTCTGACATTAGGAAGCTGGCCTGCAGCAAGTGAGCAAGGCCCCCTGCATGTGAGCAGCCTTGGTCATATGCTGCAAGTCACCTTCCTGGATACGGAAGGGTGAGAGGCAGAGGACAGCTGCCATGATGGGCCAACATGCCAGAATGGGCTCCTGCAGTCACGTGGGGCCCCATCCATCCCCCCCCCAGCTGGAATGTATTTAAACAGAGTTTTAAAAAAAAGTTTTATGAAGCTCTAACACCCCCCCCCGCTCATCTTAGCCCTGTCTTTGCCCCCAGGGGTCATGAAGACTGCCTAGCCCAGCAATGAAACCATTATACACAGGGGCAAACGTCCTGTGTCATCAAGGCTTCAGGGCTCCAAGATGGGGACAAGATGGGGTAAATTGCCCATGTAGACAAGCCCTAGATGTAACTTGGACTTATGCCTTCATAAGTCACTAATAGAAAGCCAGTCTATGCCAGGGCCTGGTGCTTTGTGCTGCTTGACCAACTCTTGGCCTCACTGGGAAGGCAGGGAATCTACGCTTACTCACTGTTAGAGGAAATGGCACAGGAGGCACACTCAGTTCTTAAGTTCCGTTGTTGTTGTATGGCTTGAAGTCATTTCCAACTTACTGTGACTCAAACTCTGTGCTCCTGGAGTCCTAGCCCAGCAATGAAACCATTATACCCATCTGGTTCATTAATAGCAAGATTTATTCAGAAGAGGTTTACCATTGCCTTCCTCTAAGGTTGAGAAAGTCCGACTAGTGTGCTTCCATGGCTAAGCAGAGATTCAAACCCTGATCTCCTGCAGTCCCAGTCCAGCACTTAAACCACCACACCATACTGGTTTTCACTATTTTCCCATTCATCCTGTCCTTTGGGAATGAATGAACGACCTACACATTTAAATTCTTTTGTACATTCTCTATCCCCAAAAGTTTAAAGATGACTCCTGTTGAAAAGTTTCTGGGGAAGGAGCATCCATCAGTGAGTGGCTTTTAAAGAAATGCCTTTCTTTGTTCTGTTCTAATTTTTGAAAGGTTCATGCTTTGTCTTTTTTAAAAAATTACTTACAGTAATTGTCTTGTTGTGATTATGGGTATTCTCCCCACCCCCCTTCCTTTTCTTCCCTCTCCTTCTGCTCCATTCACTGTCATTTTACATGGAAGCCCCGGGAAAAGAATTGTTAAAAATTAAATTTCATGCTTGCATGTGTTTCTGTGATCTGTCATGTGTATGATCTCCGAGTGGAAAACTTCTCTAAAAATAAATGGATTACCCTTTTTACTACACTGTCTGATGTCTCTTCAGTAGATATGGCTGGTTCCCTGTGATCTCTAACCCGCTGCAATTGAAATGACAGGCGTTGAATGAAAAGCCTCTGGGTGGCGCTCTTTGCCTTTGTGGCCCCCTTTGTAGTGTGATGGGTTGGTGTGGCCGCAGGAGTCTTCCCCCCCAACCCCCTAAAAACACTGGCTTTTTTTTTTCTGCCTGCAAGTACATCATCACTCTGGCAAAGGACAAATCTTTGACCTTTTTCTCAAACAGCATTGTAAATACCAGACTCACTTCTTGGCTCATGGGAAAGGATGTTTATTTATTTTATTTATTTTTTTAAAATGCCTAAGATCCATAGATGCTTAAGATTTAGAAAGGACCTCCATGAGTTATCAAGACCAGCTCCATCTTTTGAAGCAACATGCAACAGAATCTTCCACCAGCTCCAACAGGTTCATGACTTTAATGCGTGGCCATCCCTGAATTGGTCTCCATTCCCATATGTCTGCTTGTTCAGGAACAAGCACTTGGCCTCAAGAATGATTAAAGAAGTTATAGGACAGATCCATAGAGAGCAAGGAAGAGACCTTATCAGTGGCTACTTACAGTCAGTGACAACTACTGGTTTCCATATCAGTGGAACAATACATCCATTCTGAGATTTAGTCCAAGTGGGAAGAAACTAGATAAGATCTTCAAGTGTAAAGATATATACAGGTCACACACACCTCATATCTGTGGAACCAATATCTATAGCTTCATTTATCCAAGGGATATGAAATAGGGGACAGATACCATAGAGTTGCACTGGAAAATGCCTAGAGGTGCCCCCTCTAGGAATCTCTAGGTCCTCCAATGCAACTCTATGGTATGTTTGTACAGGAAGTCCTTTATTTTAATAGGGTTTGCAATTATTCGTCTTTTCACTTATACATGGTAAGTCCAGGAATGTACCCCCCCCACACGGATGAAGGAGGCGACCTATAGTTAAATATACGGATATTCTATGGATATTCTAGGTTATGATATTTCCCAGTTTATAGATGACAGTATTTCCCAGATATTATTACTCCATGGTGAACTCGCCATGGATCAGCGTAAGAGGGGCACTCCAAAAAAGGGATACGAGGACTCCCTGAAACAACATCTCAGGCTCGGCCAAATTGATCACCAACAATGGTCTGCCATGGCCTCACATCAGGAAGCATGGAGACGCACTATCCACAATGCTGCAGCCTTATTTGAGAACTCATGCCGAACAAGTCTTGAAGAGAAATGACAATGCAGAAAGAATCACAACCTGGAAACATCACCCAAGGAGACCTTCTGCTGTGCTTTCTGCAACTGGCCTTGTTTATCTCGGATTGGCCTTTTTAGTCATCAGCGCGCTTGCAGAAAGCGTGGGATGAGTCCTTCCTGAATCTTCATTTGTGAAGAAAAGCCAGATAGAGATTTCCCAGATAATCTAGGTTATAGTATTTTCCAGTTTCTATGTAGGGGTGTGAAAGTTGGACAGTGAAGAAAGCTGACAGGAAGAAAATCAGCTCATTTGAAATATGGTGCTAGAGGGGAGTTTTACAGATAGCATGGACTGGGTCAAAGAGCAAATCAGGCCTGAATTCTCATTAGAAGACAAAGGTCGGAATCCTCTATTATGGTATATGTTACATAACTTTATGTATATTTAGCTACGTCTCAGATGTGCTAAGAAACCCTGTTAATAAATGATGAAGATGCATAACAGGACAGTAGTGAGAGTGTCCCAAAGTGCATCTGCACTCCCTTGATGATGTCCTCATGCAATGGGACCAATGAACAATGGGACTGATGCACATTGGACTCAATGCACATTGGTCATTTGGCCAGCTCCTCTGTGTACAAAACAGCAGCCCTTTACTGGATACAGATATTAAAGGACTGCTCAATTTTAATTCCCACAGGCATAAGTCAATTTACAAAAGTGTAAGTCCCCAACAGGATTCTGGTCAAAATGACTACACTGAGCCTGTCATATTTTGGACACATCATGAGACAACACAACTCTTTGGAAAAGACAATAATGTTTGGTAAAATGGAAGGCAGTAGGAAAAGAGGAAGGTCATATTCCAGATGGATAGATGCAATCAAGGAAGCCATGGCCTTGAGTCTGCAAGACCTGAACAGGGCAGTTGATGACCGTGGTTTTTGGAGGTGTCTCATTCCTGGGGCAGCCATAAGACAAAACTACCTTGAGGGCAAGTAATATCAACAAATCCAAAGTGATGGACAATCTGGGCTATATGGTCCAGATCAGATTCTTTCCTAGGCCTACCTGGAGATCCCTGGTATTCCTTTCTGCTCCCATCCAAGTACTAACTAGACCAAGCCCTCCTTAGCTTCCAAAATCAGATGAGATTGGATGTGTTCAGGTAGGAATGATGGTTCAAGAATATTCTTTATACAACTTGGGTCAAAGCTGGCTGAAAGACCACATTCTCCCACAAAAGCTTTGAGATCATTAGAAAGGGCCCTTCTCTAAGTCCCACCAACCTCACAGACATGACTGGTGGGAACATGAGAGAGGGCATTCTTGGTGGTGTTCTGAAGTGCCAGAACTCCTTTTCTAGGGAGACAAGACCATTTCCCCTCTTGTTTTTCCATGGGGGAGGGGGTTGAATACTTTTATTCTGAACAGCTTTGGGGAATTGACTCATGCAGAAAGGTCATTTAACAGAGCACTGTTCTGTTTTTTAAAAATCTTTTTTTTCTTAATAGATTTCTTTTAAAATCATTTTTAATTCTACAGATATTTTAATTACATTTTAAGAATAACATTTTGCATGTTTTTAATCCATATGTGTTTTTAACTGTATCTATTTTAACTGCTGCAACTCCCTGTGAATCCTAGTTTTGAGGGGGAAAGGTGAATTATAAATTCTGCAGGCCCCGCCTATGATATTTTGCTGCCTGAAGTAAAGGATGAGATGGCACCTGCCCCCAATCCACATATTGAAGCTGACTGGGTGTAGGGATGGAAAGAACATTTGAAGATATTCAAAAAAAATGATTGAAAATTACATTTTTCAAGTATCAAGTGCCTTATGAATTCTGGACTGATGAGAATCTTTGCAATTTGGGATTTATTCTGTGCAATATGTGTACATAGTTGTTGTTCTTGTTGTTTTAAAGAAAAGGCAGCATTTTCTGCACAAGAAACAACTTTTTCTACACAGAAAATATTTCTGTATGGAAATATTATTTTCTACAAAGGAAAAAAAAGCTGTTTCCTATACAGAAAATTCTGCAATTGGGGACATTCCATGCAAAATTTGCATGTGGTTGATTTGCATTGAAAACAATTTTTTTCTGTGCAAGATACAGCTATTATTTTCTGCATGGAAATATTGTTTTCAGCACAGAAAAAGTTGTTCCCTGTGCAGAAAAAGTTGTTTCAAGTGCAAATCAACCACATGTGAATTTTTCACAAAATAAATTCCAAACTGCAAATAGGCTTCATAAACTGTGTGGTTTTCAAAGCCTTTCACATGATGGGAAGAAAATGACTAAACTAACTAACTAACTAACTAACTAATAGTTAACACACATTGGAAACTGCTTGGAGAGTGTCTAGCACTCTATAAAAGCAGTGTTGAAGTGTAGGTGCTATTGCTTAACAATTTGTAAGCTGCTCTGAGAGCCTTTGTGGCTGAAGAGTGGGGTGTAAATACCTAAAATAAATAAATAAATAAATAAATAAATACATAAATAAATAAATAAATACTCATTGCTTCCTTCAAGAAGAACATTAGTGGCAAGTGATATTCCTACTGGGCTGCCAGTTGAATCTTAAACACTTGGAGCCAGGATGTTTGAAAGACTGCCTCCTCCATATGGATGCAACTCTTTGCTAATTACAGTCAGCCCTCTGTATCCGTGGATTCTGCATCCACGGATTCCACCATCCACAGCTTGAAAATATTCCCCCCCACCATAAAAAAAAAAACCTTAAAAACACCCCCTTGATTTTTCCATTTTATATAAGGGATACCATTTTACTGTGCTGTTGTTTACTGTGATATTGTATATAATGGGACTTGAGCATCCACGGATTTAGGTATCCATGGGGGGCCCTGGAACCCAACACCAGTGGATATCAAGGTTCCACTGTATCTTCTCAAAGGAAGCAATAAGTAAGTTTAACAACTTTTTATCACTGTGATAAAGTCTTCCAAAACAACAAAGTTTTCAAAAAACTACTTGTGGGGAAAAAACAGCCCCCCAAAATGTCCTCTTGGTGACAGTTATCATCCAGTTTCGGCTGACTGAAGTAAATGTCCCTCGGAGACATTAGATTCCTCACCCTTGGATAGTTCTTTTAAAGTTCTGACTAGAGTCTGGAATAAATTCACACACACCCCATGGATGTGGAAGCCACCACCCACCATTTCTTCAAAGTTCCCTAAGTACCTATATTTAGATTAAATAAACAACAGCAGCAACAACAACACTGCCCACTTGCCTTTCCCTTCCCTCTCCCTTCCCTCTTGGGGGGCGGGGGAACAAGAACATGCTTTTGTTAAAAAAAATGCTTTTAATCTTGCTTTTGTTCTGGCAAAAAGTAGGTCAGCCTATGCAGGCTCTGATATCAGTTTTGCATGGTGTGCATTCTGCCATTTAAGTCAGAGGCGTTTGGTGAAGTATACAGTCTTTCTCAGCTCAGTACCCTCCCCCAGCAATTCCCACTATTCTGCAGTAGAGGGGAGCAACGTCTCAGAGCCAGGGAGCCATACTGAATGCCCTGAAACCCTCTGGGGCAGCACTGTGGCTGAGTTTGTGGCTGCTGCCACTGCCACCACTAAAGCAACCCAAATTTGGGAGCTACCACTGAGTTTCCTGCTGCAATTATGAAGCCACTACAGTAATGCCAAAGTAAAATGCCACACCACGGAGAGCGGCTGGTGAGCAGGGCAAAGTGGCTGAGATCCTACATGGGAGTGTTGCTCCACACACACAGTTCCTCATCCTTGCTACTGGCAGCTGTTAAGCCCCAGGAACGGCTCCTGCTCTTCCTTAGTGGAGAGAAGGGAAGGAAAGGGAGAGGCAATTCCATTCATGAAGTAGCAGCTGGACCCAGCTCAGGGGTGGGAAGAAATGAGGGTGCATTCACAGATGGAGTGTACCCTCCTTTCTTTCCCCCTTGGGTCCCAGACCAACCATAGAATCATAGGAGATTATCAAACACAACAAAAAGCACAAGAGGAGCACAAGAGGACAATATCACTGTACCATGAACGGATCCTTGTCCTCTTGTGCTTTTGGGTTGCATCCAATAATCTCCATAGAATCATAGAACCATAGAATCATAGAGCTGGAAGAGACCACAAGGGCCATCCAGTCCAACCCCCTACCATGCAGGAATACACAATCAAAGCATTCCTGACAGATGGTCATCCAGCCTCTGTTTAACAACCTCCAAAGAAGGAGACTCCACCACACTTTGAGGCAGCGCATTCCACTGCCAAACAGGTCTTACTGTCAGGAAATTCCTCCTAACATTTAGGTGGAATCTCTGAATGGTCTGAATTGTCTCTCCACTCCCACCCCTTGCCACTGGTAAGAAGCAGCTGCTGCCTGGGGAGAGGTTTTGGTGTGGAGTGCAAAGACAAAAGAGCAGCTTCCTGTTTCCCATCCAAAAAGCGATGTGCACACACATAAACTGCACTTACATGTTACTAACAGATGTTAGTCTTCTGGAAGTGATAGAAAGGGGTAAGTGAATGGAAGGGAAGGGAGATAGTGAGATATTTCGGTGGTGGGAGTGAGTGGCAGCAAGGGTGTTGGGGGCACAAAAAAGGGATGCAAGGGTCCTATGGAGAAGGAATGGCTTCATGGCAGGAATCTTCACATCACTTAGGGATACAGGAGAAAACTACTCAGCTTCACATTTTAATATGCCAAATTGTTGTTGTTGTTAACTGCCTTCCAGTTGACTTTGACTCATGGTGACCCCATGAATGAGACATCTCCAAGACCCCCTGTCTTCTACCGCCCTGCTCAGGTCTTGCAGGTTCAGGCTCGTGGCCTCTCTGATTGAGTCTGTCCAACAGGTGTGTGCTTTTCCTTTCTTTTTCCCTCCACCTTTCCTAGCATTATTGACCTTTCCAGTGAGCCGTGCCTCTTCATGATGTGACCAAAGTATGGCAGCCTCAATTTAGCCATCTTGGTTTCTAGGGAGAGCTCTGGCTTGATCTGTTCTAAGACCCATTAGTTTGTCTTTCTTGTTTGTCCACAGTATCCTCAGCACCCTTCTCCAATGCAGTATCTCAAATGAGTTGAATTTTTTCCTGTCAGCTTTCTTCACTGTCCAGCTCTCGCATCCATACATGGTGATGTGTAAGACGATGGCTTGAACGACCCTTACTTTTGTGCTCACTGTTGTATCTTTCCATTTTATGATCTTGTTTAGTCCTAGTCTTTTTTCTGATTTCATGACCACAATCTTCACTCTGGTCTACGATTGATCCAAGAAATGGTAAGACTTTCACTATTTCAGTTTCCTTGTCATCTGTTTTGAATTTATGTAAATCCTCTGTGGTCATTATTTTTGTTTTCTTAATGTTCAGTATTAAGCCTGCTTTTGCACTTTCTCCTATGACTTTCTTTAGTAGTTGCTCCAAGTCAATGCTGTTTTCAGCTAGTATTGTGGTGTCATCTGCATATCTTAGATTGTTGGTATTTCTTCCTCCAGTCTTCAGTCCTCCTTCCTCTGACTCTAAACCTGCTCTGTGCATGATGTTTTCTGTATACAAGTTGAAACTGATACTTCCCAAATCAATATGCAAATGGAACACATGTTTATACTTTGACGTTTCTTCTTTTCCTACTCTTCCGATGCTGTAGTGACCTCAAAAATGGACACAGGAATGGATATCTTCGTGAAAAGTGCACAGAAAATGGCTGTATCAGTGAACGTAATACCCCTCCATGTTACTCTAAGGGAGGATGATAACTTCAAATGCATATATTGTGAAGAAATGGGAAGATAAAACATACCATACAGGTTGGCCTAAATCATCTCAACTGGAGTAGACCATTGAATCAATGTAGGAGAATCAAATGCCTCCATTTTCCTCTGTAGTTCCTCTCAAAATGGCAACAGGAAGAGTCATTCACCCCTTCCTGTCACCATTTTGAGAGGGACTGAAGGAAAATGGTGGCATTTTTGCTTGCTGCGTGTGGCATGCAGCCCACATGGGTCATCTGAGGGTGTGTGTGGCAATTGTCTCTTGGCCACCATGCAGTTGCTGACCCCTGGTGTAGACCATAACCCCACACAGTTCAACAGCAGTCAACCTCTAGAGTGGCAAGTTATGTGTGCCTCTGTGTTAATTAAAGTTCATAAATGGAATTTAATTTAGAAGGTAAGGTACCCGTTCTTTGACTCTCTCCTTTTAAACATTTCTCTCCTCATTACTGCCTTTAGTGTTTGCTTCTTTAACCTTTCACCAACTTGGCCAGGCCCAAGAATTCTCTGTTATTCAAACTCATGATCTTTCCTTCATTTGGCCAAGGGAACAGCAGTTCTCCTTGGAATGCTGACTTTTGATTTAGAATTAAGAAAAAAAGGAAAGGAAACAAAAGAAAACTCACCAGTAGTGACATGTTAATCTATTGCCACAGGTCAAAGTTCTCTTGTTGCCTCCATCAGCTCACAGCATTACACTTTTGTCTCTCCTTCTTGTGGAAAAGTGGAAAGATGGACAAAAACACAGCTTACTTTCCATTTTGGCTTGCCGGTGTGATTATATGAACAGTAGGATGGCAATGGCAAGTCACCAACAGCGTGTTTACTCTGGAGTAAGTTCCACGGTAAGCTTAGTGACCCTTATTTCTTTCTTTGTGGGCTCAGAATTACAGCCCTGACAAATTAGTATTCTTTATTAAAAATGTTTCTATCAATTTAAAACAGAGCTTGGGAAAATGGCCATGCTGGTTGGGTTGAGTTGTTTGTTTTTTTTTAATTGTTGTCCAGAAAAGTAATTTTTTGAACTCCAATTAAAACAGTACACCTGAGGAGCATTCACATTACACATTTATAGAACAATCAATCCATTGTATAGAATGCTAGGATTTGTAGTTTGGTGAGATACTTAAAAAATTTTAGCCAGAGGGCAGTAGTGCCTCCTTAAACTACAAATCCCAGCATCCCATAGGAAGCAGCCATGGCTGCTAAAGTGTGATCGAAGTGCTATAATTGTGTAATGTGAAAGAAACCCTGTTCTCTCAAGACAGGAATAGAAACTAGGGAGGTAAATGCAGGGAAGCAGATTGTAGTTGAACGTTTGAAGAGAGGTGCAGAACAGCAGGCCCAAGAGCAGAAAATCACCCTCCTGTGTCTCAGTCTGGTCTTCTGGAGTTTCCCCAGATAACACAGAATCACAGAGCTGGAAGAGACCACAAGGGCCATCCAATCCAATCCCCTGCCATGCAGGAATACAAAATCAAAGCACAAAAAGGGAAAGGGATCTAGGAGTCTTAGTGGACCACAAGTTGAACATGAGTCAGCAGTGTGATGGAGCAGCTAAAAAAAGCCAATGCGATTCTAGGTTGCATCAATAGGAGTATAGTATCTAGATCAAGGGAAGTAATAGTGCCACTCAGTTTCTGCTTTGGTCAGACCTCACATGAAATACTTTATCCAGTTCTGGATACCACAACTGAGGAAAGATATTGAGAAGCTGGAATGTGTCCAGAGGAGGGCAACCAAAAGAGTGGGAGGCCTGGAACCCATGCCCTATGAGGAGTGGCTTAGGGACCTGGGTATGTTTAGCCTGGAAAAGAGAACATTAAGAGGTGACATGATAGTCATGTTTAAATATTTGAAGGGATGTCATACTAGTGATGTCAAGCTTGTTTTCTGCTGCTCCAGAGACTAGGACATGGAGGAATGGACTCAAAGTATAGGAAAAGAGATGCCACCTAAACATTAGGAAGAACTTCCTGACAGTAAGAGCTGTTAAATGGTGGAACATGCTGCCTCAGAGTGTGATGGAGTCTCCTTCTTTGGAGGTTTTAAAACAGAGGTTGAATGGCCATCTGGCAGAAATGCTTTGATAGGGTATTCCTGAAAGGCAGGGGATTGGACTAGATATCCCTCATGGTCTCTTCCAACTCTATGATTTTATGATCAAATATATCCACGCACCCTTCCCTACAACCCCACTGTTTGGCCTTTTCCCAGGTTCCCAAGGTTTCTCACCATTCTCAATCACTGAAACGCCTTCACTTGCAAGGTTTCATCAAAAGCTGAACCATTTTTGAAGACCATTTTTGAATACCATTCACTCTTCTGGAACTCTTCTGTGCAAGAATGCACATATGGTTTTTTTCATGCAGAAAACTTGATTTTCTGCACAGAAAATACCATCCCTGTACAGGTTTCCTGCACAGAAAACACCCTTTTCTATGCAGAGATGTTCTTTGCTGCTCAGAAAATGTTGTTTTCTGTGCAGGAAACATGTTTTCTGCTCAGAAATATTTTCTGTGCAGAAAATGCAATTGCTTGTGCAAAAAACCCACACACATTTCCCATGCAGTATAATTACTGAACTTCAAAGATTCTTACCTGTCCAGGAGGTTGTCTAGATGGTAAAAATACTCCTCATAGAATGTGAGGAGAATACCCTTTGTCCTAATAGGATCCGCAGGAGATTTGTGGTATTTGGAAGGAGGGGGGCAAAAAACTCCAAATACTATGTGGCTTTTCCCAATGTTTTTTAAATAATGTGTGGGAATGCACATTACTGCATTCTCAGAGTGAACAGCTGCTTGGTCAGGTTGGTGTGTGGGGTGGGCTTGCCAGAAAAGAAGCAGCCGGAAGTGCCGTTTTAGATTGTTGTGTTCCTGGTTATGCGCTTTTTTGCTGCTCCAAGCTGACCAAATACTATTTTTAAGCTTTGTAAAGTTTTTTTAAGCAGAAGGTCACATTTACATGCCTTTGCTTTCAGGTTAAAAAAAATATAATGTGCAGCGGCAGCAACATGTGGAGAATACACGTTAATGTACTCAGCTGCCATCTTGATTCACAGGCATGTGCATTTCATTGGCATACTATTGTTTTTGCCAAACAACCATGGAGACAAAAGAATGCTACTGTGAAGTTGCAATAATGTACAGGAATCAGCATTATATCCTCTCATTTAGACAAGCCCAAGGTTTCTCCTCATCATGTTATCCTGGTACTTGAGCAACCTCCCTTCTGAACATTTTTGAATATTCTTTCCATCCCTACTCCAGATGTAGTCTACATGGAAGTCCCAGCAGCCCTAGCCAGCACAGCCAATGATGAGGAATGTTTGGAGATGCAGTCCAAGGAGATCTGGAGAGCTGCATTAAGAGTTCTAAACTCAGATATGCCAGTATTTTTGCTCCCACACTCACCCCCATTGGCTCCATCCCTCCAATGAACTACTCTGAAATTGAGCAGAAAGCTGTTCTCCACCATTGTGCTAGACCAGTGGCAAGCAACTGAATGGGAATAGGGTCTCAATTTCCCCCCTTCCACCCTCTCCCCTGGACATTTCCTGAAACAAGCCCAAATACCGTTGGTTTTCCCTGCATTTCCTCTCAAAATGGTCACATTTTGGTCTGAAGTCCCATCATGTCACTTCCTGTTGTTACCTACCCTGATAGCCCCCATCTTGGAATATCAAATAATTGGCAACACTTAATAATTTGGCTTAATGTGGCCTTCCACGTGGTTAGCAGATAAACCAGTGATCCCCAAATACCAAGGTTGGAGTCACGTGTGACCAAAGGAGGGGTCCTTGGAAATTTCCCAAACAGATGCTTAGGTCAAAGAATTAACACCTGGAGGTGAGTCATTCACTAATCCACTCAACAATAGCAAAGTCCTTGATGCTTGTAAAATGGGTCCTGCCTTCCCTCGTCCCCTTCAAAAAAAGACTTTGCTTGCTCCTATTCAATTTTAAATACGTCGACCATTAACAATCATTAACTCTTGCAGAGCACCCTTTTGTCTAATCCTGGGAACCTCTGAGAAACATTCTATTTCACTCAAAATCCCATCCCTTCAGGGGAATTATCACATATAAATATCACCCTAAAACACCAAGTGTACATTAATCCCTTGCTTTGTGACTTCACGTCAGTTCATGTCACCAGTCTATCATCTGGACCTCTTCATTGTTGGTTTACTTCACTTCTCAGCTATGGAGGATCAGTACAGTATAACCCACTATCCCTTTACTCTATTCCTCCATCTAGATGCTTCCTACTATCTTTGATAGCCTCGTGTGATTGCCTGAAGCCTGAGGTTTTGCCTGAATACTGTTGATATTAATTTCCAATAAAGATAATTTAAATGTATGTTTTGGCTTAGAGTCTCCTCCGTTATTACCAGTATGCAAAGGTTAAAACATCCCACCATTACCCAATCTCTCACTGCCATAATTGAGCTAATTAACATTCCCCATAATAATTTTGGACACTAGTGGGATCCTCTCAGACCCCCATGCAGTTCGAGTAACACTGTCACCATTTTGACAGGCACTGCAGAGGAAAATGGGGCTAGTACAGGCTTTTGAGCTGCTATAGGTATTTGGGCCTGTTTTTGCATGTTTTGGGGGCTTTCTAGATGATTTGGGGGCAAAAGTTGTGCATAATAATTTTCCAACAAATTCAGAGAAGTTGGGGAGGCTTTGGGAGAGTGGGGCAGGGGACTTAACACTGGGTCTAGGGGCCACATACAGCTTGCTCTATGCCCACCCCCTGCTAGAAGAAACATCTGCATCCAGAGTGATGGCCTGACGCAGGGATGGGCTCACCATCAGTCGAAATATTGAAGCATAGGCTGGGTTGCCTCTTTGTTAGGGATGTTGTAGCTGCACCCTGCATTAGATTAGATCAGTAGTGGGCATATGTGTATGCATTGGTGTTGAAGAGAGATAGATAGATTGATTGATATTTTTACCCCAAAATGTCTCCAAATGCACTCTAGGACATGTGGAGGGATTTTTCCCATGCCCCCAGCCATTTTAGACCTAGGAGAGGTCTTTTCAAAAACCAGGAAGTGAACAGGAAGTAGCTTCCACTCATTTCCTGTTATTAAAAAGTCCCCTCTGGGTCTAAAATGTCCAGGGAGGAGGTTAAGCACATGGTGGAAATGCTCCCCACACCCCCTAGTAGGCATTTGGGGACAACATTTCTTTCTTTCTTTCTTTCTTTCTTTCTTTCTTTTTTTTTTTTTGCAGAACAGTGCAGTGGGGGGGGGTTGCAGATTTTAAGGTCTCCTGGGGGAATGATGCAGCCCCCTACCCTCCCATGGTTGCCCATGCTTAGTTGAGATGATCTCTGGAGTCCCCTTAGACTCTAAAATTCAAGGATTTACCCATCAATTGGGCGGATTCTTTTTCACTTAGGACTTTATCACACGAGGCTAAAATAATGCAATCACAATGGGATAGTAGCACAAATGGGTTCCTGTTATTGCATGACATCATCGTCCTCCTGTAGTCATGAGTGCTCCACCCATTAATTATGTGTAACTTTTAACTGACACATAAAACCTGTGAATAGTCCTCAAATCGCTCTTTCCGCTGTATTGATGAGTGTGGAAAAATCACATCCTGCTGTAATCGTGCAATTAGAGCATGACTGTGTGGTCCCCTCCCCTTTCCCAAGAAAAACACATCATTAAACCTCTGGGGGACAACGTAAAGAGGACCAACAGGATGTTTTTTTAATGAACCGTCACCTTTGCTCGGTACATTTTTATATTTAAGTGTTTATTTGTGAAGTTCTTTTGTTATGTATTTGTTTGGGATGTATTTAACTGACCTCTCCATTGACGCCCCCTTGTCGTGGGAGAGAGGCTTGCGTACCCTAATTATGTTTTGAGCTATGCTGGCAGTGGTATAATAGCCACTGGTAGGGTCTCCCATGCCAGACAGGTCAAAACCGAAGGGTCTGACAAAGAGCGTCAAAGGGCAGGATGGGCTCTCTAGCCTTGTGGCAACCGTCCTAGGAGAAGGAAAACTCCAATCCCAAACCCGGGCAGATGGTGCTCGTCCAACCCTGTAAGGTCAACCATCTAAGAGAAGGAAACTCTAATCAAACCTACTGCCCGAGGACCTCGCTGCCACGTCCATGCTTGCAAGGCCACGGCAGATGAATCTCTGGTTTAAAGGGTGAGGCCAGTTCTGTGCACACTGCGCTCCACCAGAAAAATCCATTGCACAGGCTCGAAGGACAAATCCAGTACCAAACTCGCCACGGGTCAGCGTAAGAGGGGCACTCCAAAAAAGCGATACAAAGACTCCCTGAAACAACATCTCAGGCTTGGCCAAATTGATCACCAACAGTGGTCCGCCCTGGCCTCACATCGGGAGGCATGGAGACGCACTATCCACAATGCTGCAGCCTTATTTGAGAACTCACGACGAACAAGTCTTGAAGAGAAACGACAACGCAGAAAGAATCACAACCCAAAAACATCACCCAAGGAGACCTTCTGCTGTGCTTTTTGCAACCGGACTTGTTTATCTCGGATTGGCCTTTTTAGTCATCAGCGCGCTTGCAGAAAGTGCGGGATGAGTCCTTCCTGAATCTTCGTTTGTGAAGAAAAGCCAGAGAGAGAGATTTAACTGAAGTCACGTCTTCTTGTGAGAATAGCTGAAACCTTGCCCATGCAAAATCATGGAAGTAAAAGAAAAATTTTCTTAAAGGCTCATGCATGGGCCAGCACGAAGCATTAATATTCTGTCATTAGAAGGCAATGCAAAGACAAGGGTTACTATAGCTCGAGCTGAAATCCCGTTTTTAAACGACTAGTGCTGGTTGTGCAATAATTCTGTAATGGCAGTATTGCACAATTACAGCAATGTGTGATAATTCCTGTGATCATGACACTATGTTTTACTTTCCTCAATAGCAGAATTACAGCGTTTTTAGATGTCCATCCAAT
Organism: Gambelia wislizenii; assembly: GCA_030847615.1. NCBI lineage: Eukaryota > Metazoa > Chordata > Lepidosauria > Squamata > Crotaphytidae > Gambelia > Gambelia wislizenii. The sequence goes on along the minus strand of JAUMIR010000001.1, from coordinate 490,933,093 downwards.
AATGTCCTTACACAACTTATGGGCAGCAAATGGCACCTTGGAAGAAGCAATCCTGACAGAAAAAGGAATGCTGTGCTCAAGATGATTTCAACTCTAGCATCAGCGACATGTTTATTATCTTTTTTTAAAAGAGGGAGAGACTGTGTTTCTCCCTCAGAACTAATGTTTTATTCATATGCAAATGGATGTAGATTTAATTGATTGATAAATCCATCAATTGATTAAAATATATGCTATTCCTCAACCAAGGGTGGTGTTTTGTTTTTTGTTTTTTTGGTGGGGGTGGGTATTGTGTGGCAGCATTTCTAATTTTTTCCTTCAGTAAGGGATATATAGAACCTACCAGAGGAACAGAGAAGGCTAGGGGATGAATCTATCCTGGGCTGAAGTCAGAACTTTACAGAGACCTACACAATGACACCCTCTGTTAGTTTTATTCTGAACTTTAAAGGAGCTATTTATTTAAAATTCCTGAGAAATGGGGTTTGGAGAAAATTTTATAGAATGGATAGAATTGATTTATGACACACAACGGGGCTCAAGTAATAGTAAACGGAGAACTGTCAGAACCATATGATGTTCAAAAAGGAACTATACAAGGTGGTCCTCTATCACCTCTGTTGTTTTTGCTGGTCTTAGAAGTGTAATAAGATCAGAAAAAGAATTTGAAGGGGTGAACTTAAAAGGACAAGAGTTTAAGTTAAGAGCTTTGGCCGATGATCTTGTCATTTAAAAAAAAAAATGAGAATCCTTTAGAAAATATTGAAAATTTAAACCTGATTCTAAAAGAGTATGGGAATATTCTGCTTTGGTCAGACCTCACCTTGAATATTGTGTCCAGTTCTGGCCACCTCAATTGCAGAAGGATATGGACAAGCTGGAATGTGTCCGGAGGAGGGTGACCAAAATGGTGGGAGGTCTAGAAGCCTTGCCCTATGAAGAGCGGCTTAGGGAGCTGGATATGTTTAGCCTGGAGAAGAGAAGGTTAAGAAGTGACATGATAGCCACGTTTAAATATTTGATGGGATGTCATACTGAGGATGGAACAAGCTTATTTTCTGCTGCTCCAGAGACTAAGACATGGAGGAATGGAATCAAACTACAGGAAAAGAGATTCCACCTAAATATTAGGAAGAACCTCCTGACAGTAAGAGCTGTTTGGCAGTGGAAATGCTGCCTGGGAGTATAGTGGAGTCTCCTTCTTTGGAGGTTTTTAAACAGAGGCTGGATGGCCATCTGTCGGGAATGCTTTGATTTGGTATTCCTGCAGGGCAGGGGGTTGGACTAGAATGCCCTTGTGGTCTCTTCCAACTCTATGATTCTATGTGTTAGGATAGCATTTTTAAAGTGCTGATGAAAAACTGAAGTAGATTCACCACCATCACTCCATGGCTGGAGAAGCCTCCAGCTGACGTTGCTTAGAAATCTGTTAACTGTGCTTGCCTTGCTAGCCCTAGGTTCTGGCTTCTTGTTTGGGAATCGGAAAGGATGGTTGACCTCTTGTCCTCCCCCTCTCTCCCTCCCTCCCTCCCTCCCTCTCCCTCTGTCTTTGGTCTAACCTACCTCACAGGCATGTTGTGGGGATAACAATGGGACCCGATATCCTGTTCGGTATTTACATCATCATACACTGACTTATGGGCACATAAAGCTGAGGAACCTCTTTCTGATCAAAGTTGTTTGAGAGTGGAATAGACAGCCTTGGAAAGTGGTGGACTCATGTTCCTTGAAGGCCTTTAAACAGAGGCTGGATGGGCATCTTTCAGGAGTGCTCTAGTGGTGTATTCCAAGAACTCTCAGAGTATGGTCAAGATGGCAAAAGTTATTAATGAGGAAAAACATGCAAGCTAGGAGAGGCTGCAGCCATTTGATTATGCCTGAGAGCTTCCTGGTAAAGGGAAGCCTTTCCCCTCTGGTTTCCCCTCTGCTGGGTTAATGGAGTGCAAGCTACTTTGTGCTTTGAACTGTCTGCAGCAGCTAAAGTAAAAGAAAGATAAGGGGAGAAAAGTGGGAGAAGAAGAACAAAACTGGGGACTTGTCCAGACTAGGCAATATAATGTTGATAGTTGCACATTAATGCAAAATTGCAGCAGCATTCATTTGTTTCCACTTTTTTTCTCTTTTTTTTTGCAATATTTCTGGTATGCACAGTTATTCATGTTTGAAGTTCACATGGAGGCATGCCTACAAATCAAGATGGTGGCTGCAAGTGAATTGCTCACATTAGTCTTCTTCACAAGCTGCTGCCACTGCACAGGGTTTTTTAAAAAAATAAAAAACTTTAAATCTAAGGTGCTGAAGTGCGACCTTCTGCTTAAAAAACTGTTTGGTTGCCTTACTGCTGCAAAAATGTGCACAATGGCTACTGTTAAATTTTAAAATGGCAGTTCCAGTCACTTTGTTGCCGGCAAGCCTGTCCCCGCCCCATGCATGTTCAACCAATCACCTTTTGGGTTCTAGAATGCACTGTGAATCAGTTGTCCAAATGGACAGTAATGCACATTTCTGCACATTTAAAAATTCAGCTTTGAGAAAAGCCACAAAGGCTTTTCTCATGCAGTTTTTGGCTCCCCTCCTTCCAAAAACGGCAAATCACCACAGGATCTCATTGAGACAAAAGGTATTCTCCTCAAATTGTATTAGGAGATTTTTTTCATCCTCTAGTGAACCCCAAGGACATTTTCAAGGCAGCTGAAAAAATGGGGCAGAAAAGGATTCATCCTGACTGTCCCTGTCAACTTGGAGGATATGGAAAATGCCCCCTGGAAGGTATTTGGAGGGATTTTTAATTTTCTTTTTTGCAATGGGGCTATGTCCTTCCAAGGTCCCCTATGGGCTAAGGTATCCCCCCTAGCCTTCCACAGTTGCTTGTCCAGGTTTTAAAATATCTAAGTCAAAGAATTAGGGGTGTTTTAGCAGGATCCACACACACACATATACAGACACACACATACTGCTTCTCCTAATAATAGTTGGCTCTTATTAACTTTGCTTGTTTAATTGGTCGGGATGATTATGCATTCAGTGCTGAGCGGAGGGGACTGAAGGACAGAAGGGGATATTTGTTGTACAGTAGGTGTGATATTCAGAGTCGTTGGATGCAGGAGAGGGAACAGAATGCCGGAAAACTCTCCCGGCACTAATCACGAGACTGATTTGTTATGCCGGTTCTCTTCCCAGCGAAATCAAAGAGGACACATCTGAAAAAGTAGATAGTCTAATGAGTAAGACATTTGGTAAATAAGACCAATTAAAAAATCAAACGTGGTACACATCTGTAAAAGCAGATAATATACCAGGTAAGACATTTGGCAAATAAAACCAAATAATGATGTTGTAAACCTCAGCCCAGCCTTGTGTTCCTAGGGAAGAGGGGGAGTAGGATTGCATCTTTATTGCGAGCAATTTATTGAAACCACGCTTAAGACTTTTTAAAAGACAGAGAGAAGATGATGGATTGTTTTGGTAACATGATCCATTGCCACATTCATAGGGCTGTAAGAAAGCCTGATTTAAATGGAACCTAACCACCTCTGAGTATTCCTTTCCCAAGTAAACCCTATGAAATTCATGGGGTTACCATAAGTTGATAGGTGACTTGAACACACACACACACAACATGTGGTCTGCTTAAAGACCCTAAAAGCACCAGATTCTGTCTGGTCTTGGAAGCTAAGCAGGGACAGCTCTGGTTAGTACTTGGATGGGAGACCACCAACAAATAACAGGTCCTATAGGCAACATTTCAGAGGAAGAAACTGGCAAAACCACCCCACCTCTGAGTGTTCCTTGCCTAAGAAACCCTATGAAATTAATGGGGTTGCCATAAATCAACAAGTGACTTGAAGGCGTACACACACAATTCTAAGGAGATTATCAGACTCGCTAAATATGGCATTATCACGATGCCAGGAAATTGCTAAAGGGTTTGCTTTTCAGACAACGTCATTCCCATCTCATCATGCACCTGTGCTGCTGCCATTCTGCTGGTGCAGCTTTTTATTGACAGGCTAAGCTGTCAAGACATCCCCCATTCCGTTTCTGCAACAGAATGTCCAGCATCTGAAAAGGTGCCCCATTATGCTGGCACGATGCCAGCATCAATGGGAAGTCCATGTCAGATTGGGACATCAAGATAAGTGACACACTTTTTTGTACCCTCCCCAGGTTACTTGTTATGTTTTAAGTGCTTGGTGTAACTTTTTGTCTTTTATTTTACTTTTTATGTTTGAATTTCCCACGCTCTCGTCTTCTTGCGAGAATGGCTGGGATTTGAAACCAGGAAGTGAAAGGATCTCTGTTCAAGCTCCATTCACTCCTGGGCTTCCCTGCTGATGCATGATTAAGGTAGGTCTGAAAATTCCCCCCCCCCATTACAGGGACAGGAGAGGGGTGGGAGAGGAAATTGCAAGATGGGAACATTTTTTTGTTCCCGTCTGATAATCTCCTAAGGAAAGGGGTTAAAATGGGAGCCTAAGCAGCTGACAGAGGGAGGTTGCTGTTTAGTTTATCATTTCTCATTTAGTGTGTCATTTATTATCTGTCAGATTATTATTATTATCATTATTATTGTTGTTGTTATGCTTTGTTGTTGTGTGCTTTCAAATCGTTTCCAATTTATGGTGATCCTAAGGTGAAACTATCACGGGGTTTTCTGAGGCTGAGAGTGTGTGACTTGCCCAAGGTCACCAAGTGGGTTTTCATGTCTGAGTGGGGATTCAAATCCTGGTCTCCAGAGTCATAGTCCAACATTCAGAGTACTACACAACATTGGCCCTTTTTGGCCATCCAATTCCATATGGGCCATATCACTGACCACAAGTGATAGTCTAGGATCCAGAAGTCACTTTTGGGTGATTTTCACGGAGTATTTTGCTTTGCTTTGTTGTTGTTAACTGCTGATTTGGAATGGAGTGTTGAAACCTCATTCAAATGCAAAATTCTGTTCCCTAGAGATATTTTTGGCTGATTTTTGGAAACTGGGGCTGGGGGTCCAGATTAGCCCAAGGGCCACATGGAACTCCTCTGAGGGCCACACAAGGCCAATTGGCCAACTGAGAGCTACACCTGGGTTGAAGCATTATTATTGGTATGAATCCTATTGGTAGTCCCAACCAGAGTAAATCCATGGAGCCTAGGGGATTTACTTATGTATTGATTCACTGTTCAACAGTTGACTGAATGGGCTACTGTAGTTGGGGAGAGCCAGCATAGTGTAGGGTTTGAGCATTGGACTATGACTTGAAACCAGGGTTCAAATCCTGCTCAGCCATGGAAACCCACCAGGTGAGCTTCAAAGGAAGGCAAAGGCAAACCCCCTCTGCACAAATCTTGCCAAGAAAAGCCTGTGAGAGGTAAACCTTAGAGTTGCCATAAGTCAGAAATGATTTGAGGGCACACAACAAGAAGTCTACTTAGGACTAACCAAAAGGACTGCAGCTATTAGCTTAGTTTGTGGTTGGTTGTGTGTCTTGACGTTGACTCCAACCAATGGGTTTTCTTGGCAACATACTCCAAGAGATTTAGTGCATTTTTGATGTTGATTTTTTTTGCAAATTTCTGTACATGGGCAAATATTTATAACCCCATTATCTCTTGGGGGTCGTTTACACAGGCAAATATTCCCCTAAATATACCGCTAAGATAGCTCATAGTTCCCACGGATCGCAGCACAGCATCGCCTCATTCAGAAGGGGGGAAGGTAAAACACCCAAATATAGCGTGGCAGGGCATGTTGCTATTTTTGCAGGAATATTTGCAATGTAGTGCTTTATTGGCAGTGTAAACTAGCATTCCGCTAAGGGTTAAAGCACAGCTGCATTGTGATTGGTTGATGAGGCAGGGGTGGGCTTAACAGAGGGGCAGGGAGGAGGCAAAGACAGTAGCCACTAGAGAAGAAACTTGCAAAAATCCTGTCTGCTATTTTGCGAGCCAGTTTGCAAAAAAAAGAAAGAAAAAAAAAGGATTCCCAACAACTTCAAAAAAGGATTCCCAACAACTTTCAGAGAGCATTCCTTCTCATCCTCTCTGCTTTTTTGAAAGTATGTAAAAGCTCGTTCGTCACTTTTATCCTGTGCACGGGGGAGGGAGAGAAACCATTTCACAAAGGGCGGTAGCAAGCTGAACTGCTATTTTCCCTCTCTCTCTCTCTGCGTGGGGGAGGGAGGGAGGGGGAAATAGAGAGACAGAGAGAGAGAGAGCAGCTGGAAAAACTTGCAATCTATGGCATGGCAGCAAGGTCTTTTAGCAGAGCGATTACTCTCCCTCTGCTTTATGGAGTGAGTTCATTTACAGGCAGATTTACAGAGACACACAGAGCCACACACCCCACACTTATTCAAGTCTGAACTTCAAAGCAACATGATTAGAAAAAAAAACCTGACTGGCACAGCAGCGGAAAAGAATTAAACCGCAAGTTGCCGCAATAAATCTGCTGTGTAAACCGGCCCTTGGATTAAAAAACTCTCACCATCTTGAAGCAGGAAGTTTGTGTTTGCATTTTCCTGTTTACTAGACACGGGCAACACAAACCTGAAGAATTGTATTCCCAAGCACCTGCTTACCCCTATTGTTGTGGGTAATAGCAGCAAGACCACCCATTACATTGGAAGGGTCACCAGTGAGAGGGGCCACTCATGATATGGCCATGTAGCATGAACTATTGAAAAATTGTAGCATTGGACGGGTTCTTTGCTTTTCTGTGATCCATCAGCCTGACTTCTCCATGTGTTTGGGCACTTGACTAGAGAAAGGAAAAAGATGCTTGCTTTGGGCAAATTGTAGACAATGTGATGGGGTGGCAAATCACTTGATCACTCACAGTCATGTATTGGAGGTGAGAACTCTTGCAGCACTGGTGAATCCCCAAGAGTCTCTCTTGCTGGTACATGTGAGCTGTCTCCTCCCAAATCTAGACAGTGGTGAGATATTTGCCTATCCAGAATTGGTGGGCTTACTCATGCAAACAAGCAACAATATCATCATCCATAACAATAGAAGTTGCAAAAGAAGAAGAGGAAGAAGAAAATGGAGATGGTGGAGGGTGCCACAATATGTGGCTAGCACTTGCTGTGGCCCATTACTGTGCCTCAGAATCATAGAAGAATAATAGAATCATAGTTAGAAGAGACCCCAAGAGCCATCCAGTCCAAGCCCATGTCATGCAGGAATACACAATCAAAGCACCCCAACAGATGGGCATCCAGCTCACGTTTAAAAAATCTCCATAGATTCCAAGGCAGGAGCACATTCCACTTGTTGAACAGCTCTTACTGTCAGGTAATTCTTCCTAATGTTTAGGTGGAATCTCCTTTCTTGTAGTTTGAGTCCATTGTTCCATGTCCTTGTCTCTGGAGCAGCAGAAAACAAGCTTGCTCCATCCTCAGTATGACATTCCTTCAAATATTTAAACACAGATATCAATTCACCTCTTAACCTTCTCTTCTCCAGACTAAACAGACTGAGGTCCCTAAGCCACTCCTCATAGGACATGGCTTCCAGACCTTTTACCATTTTGGTTGCCCTCCTCTGGACATCTTCCATCTTGTCAATATACTTCTTGAATTGTGGCTCCCAGAACTGGATAGGTAAGAGCTGTTCAGAAGTGTATTCCTGCAGGGAGTGGGTTGGACTAGATGGCCCTTGTGGTCCTTTCCAACACTGTGTTCCTATAAAACTGTTGTTAATATTGGCTGGAATCCTGATGTTAATGTTTATTGGAATCCTGTTGGTTAGTCCCAACAAGAACAGACCTATTTAATGTTTTGTTGAATGGTAAGTCAACACATAGGTAAATTCCATTGAATCAACAGGTCTACTTTAGGTAGAATTAGGAAAAGAATTCAGACCACTGTTTTAATCTTAATTTTGTGTCTTTCTAACTATGTGTTTTTATTATTGTTTTCTGCCTTTTTGTAAACTGCCTTGAGTCCCAGGAGATTATCAGACACGGCTAATGTGGTGCCAGAGAAATGACAGTGGAATGCAAAAGGATGCCAATATCACACGCTATTGTCCTTTTGTGTTCTGCTGTTGTTATTCTGGCATTTCTTTTTATTGACAGGCTGTAGCTGTAAATGGATCACCCATTCTGTTTTGATGCTGGCATTACCAGCATCTGAAACCTCACACCGTTTTTGACTTGTGATTCCAGTGTCCTGTCAGAACACTTCTGGGTGGGATTGTGAGAACCAGGTAGACTACCATCTTTTTTGTACCCTCCCTGGGTTATTCGTTATTTTTTTAGTGTGTTTATGTGCTTGTGTAAACCTTTTTGTGTGTATTTTTCTTCTTATATTTGAATTTCCCATGCTTGCGTCTTGTGAGAACGGGTGGAATTTCAATCCAGGAAGTGAACAGAGCTCTGTTAGAGCTCCGTTCATGCCTGGGCTGCCTTTGGATGGAAGATAAATCTGATGCGGAGGGTTATTGTGCTGGGACAGGACTGGCGATTGTGGGACGGGAACACTTTTTGTGTTCCTGTCTGATAATCTCCCCAGTGTGGGAGAAAAGCAGAATATAAATGAACTGATGGATGGATGGATAGATAACAGTATAAGAAGAGGCCATGCACACATAAGAGCTTCCTTCAAGGGAACACCTGCTAATGCAGGTCATCCTTTTACAGAAGGAACTGGGAAACTACGGAGCTGTCATTGATCATTCCTGGAGCTATCATGCTTTTCTCTTTATATGCAGGAATTTGCATGCATCCAGTACTTTTGGGCCCCTGCGATAAAATTTAACACCTCTTTGGATGTTTTTCATTCAAAACCTCAAAGGCAGGAGGGGGGAGACACACTCCTTTCTGCTGTTGTTGTTTGGAGGATTTATAACCAGGATGACCCAGGGGAATTGCAGGTGTGAATAATCACGTTGGAAGCACAGCCCTTGTTTTTGAGGAGGGGAAAAAATCTATGTTCTATTTCTGTTTTTGTTTGGAGGTAGAGATTTGCAGAAAAATAGCTCACTAGTCTCAAGATATAAGGCAGGGATAGGGAACTGTAAAAGATGCCAGGACCAATGTGTGCCCTCTGATAGGAAGACATGAGCCTCTCAGAAAATCAGGGGTTTGTCTATATGTGGAGCAAAAACTCCAAATGGAGTTCTGAAGGTGCACCCACCTTCCCCCCAAAGCCCTGCACATTATTATACTCCGCAGGGACATGGGGTGCCTTGTCTTCACTGTCCCTGCAGAGTTTTGGCTGCCACCATCACCTTGACCATAATTTTAAAATCTGGAGGCAGTTCCCAGCTGAAAAGAGAGGTTTTCTGCAGGATCTGTACCCTGCCATCTCCAGCCTTTTCCCCTTCTCCCTTCCCCTGGCTTGCTAGCACTACCTCCGCCCATTCTCCCAATCACCCATTGCAAGAAGAGATGCTTGAAGAAACTGGTGGAAGTGCTTGAAAGCAATGGGTGAACAGAGAGTGGGTGAAGGCAGCGCTGCTGAGGCAGGGGAAGAAAGAAATAGTCTCCTTTCAACTGGGAACTGCCTCTGGAGCCTTAAAATTGGTCATGGTTTCAGTGGTAGCGGTGGCGGTGGTGGTGAAAGCAGATGAAAATGTGGAGAAAATTTGAACCACATAAACTCTGCATCTAGGTGAAATACCCTACTATGAATCTGGGCCATGTGACATGTGGCTGGATCGCCCCAGATTGGGGAGCACTTGCAGGGGCATTCAGACTAGAGATTATCAGACTACACTGTTATAGTGCTATTATTTTAACTGTTCTGGCTGCCTCCTGTGGAATCCTGGAATTTTCAATTTAGGGGGTCATTTGGAACTCTCAGCAACAGAGCTCTTAGACCTCACTAAACTACAACCCCCAGAATTCCACAGCAGGCAGCCAGAGCAGTTGAAGTAGAATAATAGTGCTGTAACTGTATAGTGTGATAAAGTCCAGAGTTTGCTTTTTGTTTTTTTGAACATGAGTGAACAGTGTGATGTGGCATCCAGAAAAGGCAATGCGACTCTAGGCTGCATTAATAGGAGTATAGTGTCTAGATCGAGGGAAGTAATAGTGGCACTCTCTTCTGCTTTGGTCAGACCTCACCTGGAATACTGTGTCCAGTTCTGGATGCCACAATTCAAGAAGGATGTTGACAAGCTGAAATGTGTCCAGAGGAGGGTGACCAAAATTGTGAAAGGTCTGGAAGCCATGTCCTATGAGGAGAGGGTTAGGGAGCTGGGTATGTTTAGCCTGGAGAAGAGAAGGTTAAGAGGTGATATGATAGCCATGTTTAAATATGTGAAAGAATGCCATGTTGAAGAGGGAGCAAGCTTGTTTTCTGCTGCTCCAGCAACTAGGACCTGGAGCAATGGACTCAAACTACAGGAAAAGAGATTCCACCTAAGCATTAAGAAGAACTTCCTGACAGTAAGAGTTGTTTGGAAGTGGAATGCACTGCCTGGGAGTGTGGTGGAGTCTCCTTCTTTGGAGGTTTTTAAACAGAGGCTGGATGGGCATCTGTTGGGGGTGCTTTGCTTGTGTATTCCTGCAAGGCAGAATGGGGTTGGTTTGGATGGCCCTTATGCTCTCTTCCAACTCTCTGATTCTGGCGTAAGCAGTGGTGGCAGGAGGAAAAAGGTCGTGGGTGCAACAGATATGAAGTAAGGAAGGCACTGAAGAAACAGGCCTCTCAGAGCTTGCAGATTTTGCCTGCCTTCTCACTTCACCACTGCTTGATCCCAGCAAAATTGCAAACTGGTGTGGTGCAGGATCAGGGTTTCAACTATATAGCCAGTGTCACAAAGTGTGTTGGGGAGGGGGTGGACACCACTTCAACTGTAGTTTGGATACTGATTGGATCAGAAAATTAAATTCCATGCTGAAAACTAAAAACTGAAGTCTAACTTCTGTTGAGGCAGAGGTGTGTTTTATACCCTTTGTTTTCTCCTATTGTCCCCACCCCCAGTTCCTTAATCCATCAATATTCATGATTTAGATCAAGATGATGTTGGCCCTGCTGCTGATATTCATATTTATATCCTGGCTGACAACAGTTAAAAAAAAAAAAAAGGAGCACTGCTAAAAATTCACCTTACAGAAAAATTAAGCATGAATTTAAACTTTTAGCAAAATGAGAGAGAAAGATAACCTTTCAAAAGAAAACAACAAATTAACAACATGCTAGGGCAGCCAGGTTGAAAACTGAACAGGGCTTCTGTACCTTAAATGGTTGTGCCAATGAGGAAATTTCAGCAGGTGTTGCTTGCCATGCAACCAGGTAACAAGCAACATAATTGGTGAATTTCCTCTTCTACACAAGGTACAGGAGCCACCTCCAGTTTTCAGTCTGGCAGCCTTAGGACTTTATCAGATGACCTTCCATAAAAGTTCTTTTGCTGGCATATTTTGCTGAGTTTTTATGCCGGCAAAAGACCCCTCCCCGCTGTCTACCAGACATACCTTTGCCAGCATCAATGAGGCTTCCCTGGCAGTAATGGAGCATTAACAGAGCTCTGTTTACTTCCGGGTTCCTGATCTTGGTGATTCTCATGAGAAGACACTAGTGTGGCAAATCTGAAAAAAAAAATGACAACAAAGCACAAAAGTTCACACAAGCACAAAAACACACTTTAAAAATCCCAAGTATACAGGGTGGGGGTCATTAAAAAAAAGTGTCCCCTACCTGTCTGTCGTGACCTCCCCTAGAAGTGTTTGCCATTGATGCTGCATTCATGTGAGCACAATAGCCCAAAGATTCAAACACTAGCAATGCTGGCAACAAAGCAGAACAGGAGATCTATTGACAGCTTGGGCCATCAATAAAAAAGTTCTCCTTATTCCCTACACATGATCACAAAAGAATGACATCTTCTGGTATGTGCGCCCTTTCACAATCATTATGTATCTTTATGACACCATATTTGCCACATCTGATAAAGTCCATAGTGTTGAGCATGTGAATGGTTCAAAGGAGAAATGGAATAGATTTACCTTTTTTTGATAAAGTTACCAGCTTGGTAGATGAAGGGAATGCTGTGGACATCGCATACCTTGATTTCAGTAAGGCCTTTGACAAGGTTCCCCATGACATTCTTGCAAACAAGCTTGTAAAATGTGGGCTAGACAGGTTAACTGTTCAATGGATTTGTAATTGGTTGTTCGGCTGAACCCAAAGGGTGCTCAGCAGTGGCTCCTCTTCATCTTGGAAAGATGTGACCAGTGGGGTGCCACAGGGTTCTGTCCTGGGCCCAGTGCTATTCAACATCTTTATCAATGACTTAGATGAGGGAATTAGGGGCATACTTATCAAATTTGCAGATGACACCAAATTGGGAGGAGTAGCTAATACCCTAGAGGACAGGATCAAAATTCAGAATGACCTGGATAGACTGGAGAGCTGGGCCAAAGCTAACAAAATGAAATTCAATACGGAGAAATGTAAAGTACTGCATTTAGGGCGGAAAAATGAAATGCATAAATATAGGATGGGAGAGACCTGGCTGAATGAGACTACGTGCGAAAGGGATCTAGGAGTCCTAGTAGACCACAAGTTGAACGTGAGTCAACAGTGTGATGCGGCAGCTAAAAAGGCCAATGCAATTTTGGGCTGTATAAATAGAAGAATAGTGTCTAGATCAAGGGAAGTAATAGTGCCACTCTATTCTGCCTTGGTCAGACCTCACTTAGAATACTGTGTCCAGTTCTGGGCACCACAATTCAGAAAGGATATTGACAAATTGGAGCGTGTCCAGAGAAGGGCAACTAAATTGGTGAAAGGTCTGGAAACAATGCCTTATGAGGAGAGACTTAGGGAGCTGGGTATGTTTAGCCTGGAAAAAAGATGGTTTAGAGGCGATATGATAGCCCTGTTTAAGTATTTGAAGGGATGTCATGCTGAGGATGGAGCAGGCTTGTTTTCTGCTGCTCCAGAGACTGGAACACGGAGCAATGGGTGCAAGCTCCAGGAACAGAGATTCCACCTCAACATGAGGAGGAACTTTTTGACAGTAAGAGCTGTTCGGCAGTGGAACACACTCCCTCGGAGCGTGGTGGGGTCTCCTTCCTTGGAGGTCTTTAAACAGAGGCTGGATGGCCATCTGTCGGGGATGCTTTGATTGTGATTTCCTGCGTGGCAGGGGGGTTGGACTGGATGGCCCTCGTGGTCTCTTCCAACTCTGCAATTCTATGATTCTATGATTCTATGATTCTACCTTATAGAGTTGGAAGGGGCCTCATGGGCCATCAAGACCAGCCCCTGCTCAATGTAGGGTTTCCAGCTAAAGCATCCTGAGCAGGTAGCTGTCCAGCCCTTTTTCTGAATATGTCCAGAGAAAGAGAACTCAACACCACTCGAGGTAAATGGTTCCATTGCCAATCCACTCTAACTGTCAAAAAGTTCCTTGTAATATTCAATTGAAATCTATTCACCTGTAACTTCAAACCATTACATCTGGTCCTACCCTCTGGGGCAGAAGAGAACAGGCCCACACCTTTGGACTTTATCAGACCACCCCCCAGAAGAGTTCTTTTGCCGGCATAAATTGTGGCATTTTTATGCTGGCAAAAGCACCCCCCACCACACTTACCTTTACTGGTGTTAAAGAGGCTTCCCCGGTAGTGACGGAGCTCAAACGGAGTTCCGCTTACTTCCGGGTTTGAAATCTCCCGGATTCTTGCAAGAAGATGCTCATGAGGGAAATTTAAAAATAAATCAAAACACACACACACACACACACACACACACACAGAGAAAGTTCAGCAAAGCACTAAAACAAAGTTTTAAAGTCCCAGGTACCCAGGGGGAGGGTGTTCATAAAAAGTGCATACCCTACTTGGCTGTCCCAATTGCACCTGGAAGTGTTTGCCCATTGATGCTGCATTCACATGAGTACAATGGTGCATGGATTCAAATGCCAGCAACAAATCACTACAGGGGATCTATTGACAGCTTGGGCCATCAATAAAATAGGATGGGGTTTTTTTTACTTTTCATGATCACGAAAGGGTGACGTCGTCTGGCACGTGCACCCTGTCATGGTCATTAGGCATCCTTATGATGCTTTATTTGCTACATCTGATAAAGTCCTTCCTCTGTATGGCAGCCCTTGAAGTATTTAAAGAGTGCAATCATGCCACCCCTCAGTCATCTCTTCACCAAGCTAAACATGCACAGCTCCTTCAACCTTTTCTCATATGTTCTCCGTACCTCTTACCATCCTTGTTGCTCTTCTCTGAACTTATTCCAACTTGTCTATATTCTTCTTAAAATGAGGCACAGTACTGGACACAGTACTCCAGATGATGCCTGACTAATGCAGAATATTAGGGGGACTATTAATTCCCTCAACTTGAAAACTATGCTTCTGCGAATGCAGGCTAAAATAGCATTTGCCTTCTTTGCTGCAGTATCACACTGCTGGCTCACATTAAACTTATGATCAACAATAGTCCCAAGGTGTCTCTCACATGTAGTACTCCTGAGCCATGTATCCCCTATCCTATATTTGTGCATTTTGTTTTTGTGGCCTGAATGTAGAATTTTGCATTTGCCACTATTGAATTTCATTTTATTATTTCTTCCCAATTTTCTAGTTTATCTAGGTCCTTTTGAATACCATTCCTGCCTTCCAATATGTTAGCCACCCCTCCTAGTTTTATGTCATCTGAAAACCTGATAAAGAAAAAAATAGCTTTTATTGTTTTAGAAATAAGATGGCTTAAACAAATTTTTATATAAGAAATATACAGATAAAAGGAAGTTGAAATTAAAAAGCTTTAATTGCACTGGACAGCTGATAACACAAAGGAAGACAAAGAATAGAAAATACATGAAGAAACGACAAATGACATTACTGTATTTTATTTTATGTGATTTAGATAGTAACTGTACTTAAACTTGATAGTTCAGATAAAAGGTTCCAGAACATAAGATAATTGTATTCTAAGACCTATAGCCATATGATCATTTTCAGTTTTATTTATATTTAGTTAGATGTCTTCATTGGTCTTATCTTTGTTTGTGTTTCTTTTTACTTTTCTTTATCTTCTGTTTTTCTCCATATACAATATGTTCTTAAGCTTATAGTTGGTTCTTATGTTCATTGAAAACTGCAATAAAAATAATATTTTTTTTAAAAAAAGAAAATTTAATAAAGATTCCCTCCACCCCAACGTCTAAGTCATTGATAAAAATGTTGAAGAGTAATGGCCCTTGCACATACTGGAGGTGCTCCACTCAAGGCCTCCTTCCAGTCTGAAGAGCAGCCATTGATGGTGACTCTTTGAGCATCTTTTTCCAACCAGTTATGGATCCATCTGACAGTGTTCCCATTTATTCCACATTTAATCAGTTTGCTAAACAAAATATTCTGAATCTTCCCCATTGACCCCATGTTTTATTTCCTCACAAACATGTCTCCCGTCTTTTTCCTGTTCACCTGAGAGTGACCAACCCTTGCCCAAGCAACACGTTGAACTGGCTGATTCATCCCTCTGCACATGAGGAAGTGACTCATGCCAAACTTCTGCAGGCTGGCTTCAAAAGCAACTGCATCCTCTGTTTTGATCTAGACCACTGCCATTCACTGAGCATATGTACATTAACAAGCTCCCTCCGCCGTTGCTTAGCAGAGCAACTGCCTTTCCCCATCCCCGCTTTTTTTTAATGACTTAATTACTGTTGATGTTTAATGGAAGATCAAAACAAATTGATACGATAATTTGCTTATGCATAGCCAGTTAATTAATACATTAAAACACACACATACATTCGCCATGTGGCTGGGGTTCAAAATACGCTGAGGGGAAATTGCTCAATGATTACAGGCTGGGGACAGTACACTTATGCGCCTAGTGTGGGGGCTTATGCTCAGTTGAAAGAGTCATGCGACAGAGTGGGTCTTACATGCCCTTACGAGCTTGTCCATCTTTCTCTCCTGTTACGCTTTTGTTCACCCATATCTATATCCTAAGTCGGTTTGAGCTTTTTCTGTTGTTTGCACAGCTTTGTCCATCAAGTTTGAGTAAAATTTAAAAAGTTTTTTAAAAAAAAATTTGAAAAAAGCTACAGGAAAAGAGATTCCACCTAAAAAGAGATTCCACCTACAGGAAAAGAGATTCCACCTAAAGCTACAGGAAAAGAGATTCCACCTAAAAAGAGATTCCACCTACAGGAAAAGAGATTCCACCTAAAGCTACAGGAAAAAAGATTCCACCTAAAAAGAGATTCCACCTACAGGAAAAGAGATTCCACCTAAAGCTACAGGAAAAGAGATTCCACCTAAACATTAGGAAAAACTTGATAGTAAGAGCTGTTTGGCCGTGGAACTCACTGCCTTGAAGTGTGGAGAAGTCTCCTTCTTTAGAGGTTTTTAAACAGAGGCTGGATGGCCATCTGTCAAGCGTGATTTGATTGTGTGTTCCTCTATAGCTGGGGGTTGGACTGGATGGCTCTTGTGGTCTCTTCCAACTCTATGATTCTATGAAATGTTAGTTTTTGTAAGTAAACCTACTTCATATTTTTTTTAACCAGAGAAGACTAAGCCTGTCTATTTCTCTGCTAGACCATGTGTGTCTGTGCATGTGTGCATGCATGTATGTGGTGGTATGGGACTGGTTATTGCTCACCTTTTGCTTATAAATATTCATTCCTGTGCATAGGAAATACATTAGGATTTCTCACATTCTCCAACAGCTATTGAGTAGCTCCTTGGTGGCGCAGTGGTTAAATGCCAGTCCTGCAAGTCACCACATTACAAGTTCGATTCCAGCGGGCTCCAAGGTTCACTCAGCCTTCCATCCTTTCGTAGGTTGGTAAAATGAGTACCCAGCCTGTGGGGGCAATTAGCTAACACAAACATGGGAAACTGTTTAATGCAGTGTAGATGTGTAAATAGCTATTGCGTAAAACAATTTGTAAGCCGCTCTGATAGCCTTGTGGCTGAAGAGCGGGGTATAGATAACTAAATTAAAATATATATATATATGCATATTTTACGCAGGTAGATGTCATTAACAGGATTGCAGCCAAAGAGCCCTTTCACACTACACACTTTAAAACTATGATCCCCGTTCAACTGCCATGGCAACATCCTAAGGAAATCTGAGACTTGCAATTTAGGGAGGGGCATTTAGAATTCTCTGCCAGAGAGCTGCTCTAGTGCCTTAACCAAACTACAAACCCCAGGATTCCATAGGATGCAACCATGCCAGTTAAAGCGCTATAACTCTGTAGTATGAATGGGTCCCAAGAGTAGGGCTGAAAAGGTAAAGATGCACAGAGAGAAAGGGGGGTGGAATCACACAATATGGCTCTAATCACTTGATTCTCTGGGATTGCAGAAACAGCAAGCTCAATGACCATTGGTTGTATAGAGGTCTTATCTACACCAACCAGGATACACCAGCTCCCCGCCGGTGTATCCTAGCTCCAAATCTGGCCTGTTCTGCCCCTCCATTACCTGGAGAAAATAGGCCAGTGTCCAAACAGGAATGCCACCACCACTATTTTTGCTGCTGACACAGAAGCCAGGAACAGGGCCCACAACATGTGACTGAAGACCCCCTGAATGTGATCAGCCTTGGTCACATTCTGAGGGACCCTTGGCTGGCTTCCAGGAGAGAGAGGGAGCTGGCGGCATCAGCAAGAGACGGCATGCCAGGACAGGCTCCCATGGACATGTGGGGTCTGATCTGTTCCCTCTTGGCAGCACTGGATTAAGCTGGGTATTTTCTTATCGTGGTTTATTGGGGAGATTGAGGCAAAAGCCCTGCGTTATATGGACTTCAGGGCTCTGTAATGGGGGAAAGCCAGGGTATTTAGCCATGTAGATAAGCCCACTGTCAATATTCAGCAGAAGGGTGGTGTAGCATGACAACCATATAACTACACTAGGCAAGCGTAGATTTATACTACAAAGTATCTCACCTAACTTTGGAGAAGGAGGAAGATTGTAAGGCCAAGAGTACCAAATATTTCCAAAGGTAGAGACTTTATTGCATTTAACACTTTTAAGAAATGTCCATCAAGTTTGAATAAAATTTTTAAAAAGTTAAAAAAAATATTTGAAAAAAGATACAGGAAAAGAGATTCCACTTAAACATTAGGAAGAACTTGATGGTAAGAGCTGTTCGGCCGTGGAACTCACTGCCTCGAAGTGTGGTGGAGTCTCCTTCTTTGGGGGGTTTTAAACAGAGGCTGGATGGCCATCTGTCAAGCGTGGTTTGATTGTGTGTTCCTGCATAGCAGGGGGTTGGACTGGATGGCTCTTGTGGTCTCTTCCAACTCTATGATTCTATGAAATAAATCTGTTGTTCCTTTCCCCCACTGGTGTGTTCCATGCCTCTGCATCCTAAAAGAACCAACCTCATTTGGCGTTACTGACTCGTGCTTAGCTTGTGGTCTACTAAAACTCCTAGAGCCTTTTCACCTCTACCGCAGTCAAGCTAGATGTCAGCTTGTGCAAGGGTTTGAGCTGAATGGCCAGAAAAGCTTGACTCTTTTCAGGGTGAACAGAGAACTGCTTGTGGGGGGGCATCCCTAGATGACATAAGCCAGTGATTTCCTGGTCCATAGACCACATACTTAGCCACACCAACTGTTGTCCCACCATCATCTCAAGATCTTTCAAATTTTGGTGAGCTCAGCTGGCCAGGAAAGTTACACAGCCCCATTCAGGGTGACTCTCCTGATGACGGCATTCCCCCCGCCCGCCTCTAATCTTGAAACTCAAGACAGTCTTGATTGCTACCCTAAGCAGGAGCTAAACATAGTTTCTCTCCTAATCTCTTGGGATCGGCTCATTTTATCTCCCCGCTTAATTGAATGAATGAGAAATTAGATAAAACTTTGCAGAGCAAATCTTTTAGCAAACGCGAGTCAAAAATATTCAGCAGACTCTCGGCCTGTTCACAGCTGCTCCTTTGTTTTTGCGGAAGTGTGGGGTTTTATTTAATGTAAGTCCTGCACACACTCCATCCCTATTAATTCTATTGTACATATTAAATGTCCTCCTTGCAGAAGGGAGACCAAAAACAAATAGCATGTGTTTTAAGTGTGTGGAGGAAAGAGAGCACCAATATTTCTTCCTCCGAAAAGCCCTCTGTGATTTAAGGATGTAACACTCTCCACTAAAAGGGATTTGATTTAGGGAAGAAGTGATCGCCTTGAATCGGCCAAGTGCTTTGGGAATTTTTAAGGGGATTAGAAATACTCAGTGAAGGAAAAGAGAACCCAAATCTGATTGTTTGGACACCGTGGAGAAGGGACATTTTGTGAGAGCACACCTCCTCTGAGAACGTGGTTGTTTTTTCTGTCCTTTTGCTTGCCTCCAGGAAGCCATCCACTTCTGTTACTCTCTGGCTAAGTACTTACACCCTTCCTCCCAATCTACCCTCTTCCATTAGTAACTAGGTCCCAAATCTCAGGGCCTGTGGACTCCTTCTCCAGTCCTCAAGGGGAGAAGGAGGTATCTTAGGGTGAGAGAACTGCCTTGAAAGTATTTTGTGTGTGTATGTGTAATTTATTAGATTTGTTTTTTATTACTAATACTAATAGTAACTTTCTTACCCATCTCTCCATAATGCCAGTTTAAAAGCACACACATAATGCCAGTTTTAAAAGACATAACATCAGCTGAAAAAGCCTATAAAACCAATACATATTCAAAATGATCAAGTCATACTTATAAACTCATAATTTAAAAATCATCTGGACAGGTCTGCTGGAAGAGACTGATATTTACAGCTGTTTTGAACTCGAACAGCATATCCAGCTGAGGAATCTCCTCTGGCAGGTCATTACACAATCTGGGGGCAGCTGAAGAAAGTGTCCACTGTAAGCCTAGTACTGGCTGACTGAAGTAGACGTTCCCCAGAGGACCTGAGTGTACTGGGCAGATTATACAGAAGAAGGAGAATCATAGAATCATATAGAGTTGGAAGAGACCACAAGAGCGATCTAGTCCAACCCCCTACCATGCAGGAATACACAATCACAGCACCCCTGACAGATGGACATTCAGACTCTATTTACAAACCTCCAAAGAAGGAGACCACCACACTACGAGGCATCATGTTCCACTGCTGAACAGCTCTCACTGTCAGGAAATTCTTCCTAATGTTTAGATGGAATCTCTTTTCCTGTAGTTTGAAACCATTGTTCCATGTCCTAGTCTCTGGGGCAGCAGAAAACAAGCTCGCTCCATCATCAATATGACATCCCTTTAAATATTTAAACATGGTTATCATGTCACTTCTTAACCTTCTCTTCCCCAGGCTAAACATGCCCAGCTCCCTAAGTCTTTCCTCAAAGGCATGGTTTCCAGACCTTTTACCATTTTGGTCGCCCTCCTCTGGACACGCTCCCTCTTTTCAATATCCTTCTTGAATGTGGTGCCCAGAAATGGACACAGTATTTCAGGTGAGGTCCGACCAACACAGAATAGAGTGGCACTATTACTTCCCTTGATCTAGATACTATACTCTTATGGATGCAGCCTAGAATTCCATTGGCTTTTCTGGCTGCTGCATCACATTGCTGATTCATGTTCAGCTTGTGGTCCGCTAAGACTCCTAGATCCCTTTTGCATGTACTGCCATCAAGCCAGGTGTCACCCATCCTATATCTGTGCATTTCATTTTTTTCCCTAAGTGTAGTACTCTACATTTCTCCCTGTTGAAATACATTTTGCTAGTTTTGGTCCAGCTTTCTAATCTATTACGGTCATTTTGGATTCTGTATCTGTCCTCTGGGATGTTAGCTACCCCTCCTAATTTGGCGTCATCTGCAAACTTGATAAGAATGCCCTCTGATCCCTCATCCAAGTTATTGATAAAGATGTTGCATAGCACAGGGCCCAGGACAGAACCCTGTGGCATCCCGCTGGTCACTTCTCTCCAGGATGAAGAGGAGCCATTGGTGACAACCTTTTCCGTTCTTTCAGTCAGCCAATTACAAACCCACCTAACAGTCACATTGTCTAGCCCACATGTTACTAACTTTTTTGCAAGGATATGATGGGGGACCTTGTCAAAGGCCTTAGTGAAATCAAGATACACTACATCAACAGAATTATCTTCATTTACCAAATTTGTAAATCTATCAGAAAAAGAGAGATAGGATTAGTCTGGCGTGACTTGTTTTTGAGAAACCCATGTTGGTTTTTAGTGATCACAGCATTCCTTTCTAAGTGCTTACAGACTCGCTGTTTAATTATCTGCTCTAGATGTCAGTCTAACAGGGCAGTAATTATTTGGGTCCCTTTTAAATTATTTCCCCCTTTTAAAGATGGAGGCAACATACCTGTAGGTATCCTGGACCCAAACAATGTAGGGTTCTAAAAGTTGCAACCAACACTTTGTACCTTGCCCGGAAACTAATTGGCAGCCAATGGAGTAATTTTAATATTGGTGTAATACAATCACATCTATGTATTATGCAACTGTTCTTGCTGTTTAATGTATTTCTGGATGAAACAGATTATCTAGATCCATTTCAATCTGGCTTCAGGCCTGATTATGGGACGGAGACAACTTTGGTCGCCTTGCTGGATTTCCTATGCAGGGAACTGAACAGGGGGGATGTATTCCTGTTGGTTCTGCTGGACCTCTCAGTGGCTTTCGATACCATTGACCATGGTATCCTTCTGGGCTGCTTCTCTGGGATGGGACTTGGGGGGCACTATTTTGTAGTGGTTTTAGTCTTTCTTGGTGGGGTGAACTTAGAAGCCTGCAACAGCCTCTCCTCCCACTCCACCGGGCCAGAGGGCTGTAGTGGGCCCTGAGGACTTTGGAGCAGAGCAGCAGCAAGAGGGGGCGTGGCCAGGAGCGGCTGGTGTTTTAAGCCACTCCCACACACCCCAGGAACACCAGCCAGCCAGCCAGCCAGGAAGATCTAAGCTTGCAATGGGAGTCAGCTGAGGCCGGGAATGGAGTGGGGGCGGAAATTGAAGTTGTGCTGGGGAAAGGGAGGTATGGTCGGAACAGAGTGAACAGATGTTATGAAAGAAGGCGGGATCGCTATTTGGTAGCTATCCCACCTTCAGTTCACCCTGTTTCCCAGAATGGATTGGAGAGCGTACCCACCATTCCACAGAACCTTACTTTGCTCCTCTGCAATGCCTGGTCAGTTAAGAATAAAACTCACATTATTTACGATTTTCTTTGGGATGAGGATGCCAACCTGGCTTGCTTCACCCAAAGCTGGCTGGGAGAGGATAGCGCTGTCACGTGGATGCAGGCCCTCCCAGCGGGGTATTCTGTCAGTGAACAGGTGAGGAGAAGTGGGCGGGGGGGGCAGAGTGGCTCTGGTTTACAAGAACAATCTCACCTTGACCAGGATACCTGTCCGAAAAACAGTCCACTTTGAGTGTATGTACTTTAGCCTGAGGACCAGGGAGAGTTTGGGGATTCTGCTAGTATACCGATCACCCCGTTGTCTAGCAGACTCCCTAACTGAGCTGACACAGCTGGTCTCAGAGCTGCTGTTGGAGTCGCCCAGACTTTTAGTTTTGGGCGACTTCAACATTCCACTCGAGACCAGCTTGACAAATCTGACTGGTGCGGCTCGGGAGTTCATGGAAACCATGACAAACATGGGCCTATCCCAAATGGTCGTCGGGCCCACACATTGTGCAGGTCATACCCTTGATGTGGTCTTCATTACGGAACAGGAATATCCGTGGGCGGAGGTTATAAAAACCACCACATTGTCATGGACGGATCATTTCCTGGTCAAGACTGAACTAAGAGTCTATTCCCGCCCCACCGGGGGTGGTGGACCCATTAGAATGGTCCGCCCCCGAAGGCTAATGGAACTAATAGGATTCCAGAAAGCTTTGGAGGGGTCAATGGTTGGTAACACCGGTGACCCTGTCGAAGCTTTGGTTAATACCTGGAACACCGACCTTACCAAGGATATCGACACAATCGCTCCCAAGCGTCCTTTCCAACCGCTCCAAACCGTAAACCATGGTATACATCAGAGTTTAGGAAAATGAAGCGGGTTGGACAATGACTAGAGCGCAACTGGCAGAAAACTTGACTCTTATCCGACAGGACTCGTCATAGGAACTTCCCTTGGTCCTATCAAGAGGCAATACGTGCAGCGCAGAGATCCTTCTCCTCTGCACGTATTGCATCTGCAGAGTCCCGTCCAGCAGAGCTGTTTAGAGTGGTAAGGGAGATGACGCAGGTTATACCTGCGCAGAACCCGTTGCTTAACCCAACAACGGCCTGCTGTGATGCGTTTAACAACTTCTTTGCACATAAAATCTCTCAGATAAGAGCCGACTTAGATGCCAGTATTTTGACAGAAACAATTGACGAGGTGTCCAGCAACTCCATTGATGTAAGTTTACGGGATCAATTTCAATCCATGAGTACCGAGGACGTGGACAAGCTACTTGGTAGGGTGAGGAAGATGACCTGCCCTCTCAATCCTTGCCCGTCATGGCTGGCCATCCGGGGGAGGGGTGCCTTAATGGTGTTCCTTAGGGACATCATCAATGCATCCCTCAGAGAAGGGTGTGTTCCATCTTGCTTAAAGGAAACGGTGGTTAGGCCGCTCCTGAAAAAGCCTTCCCTGGACCCCCTGGACATGAACAACTATAGGCCAGTTTCTATGTTACCATTCTTGAGCAAAGTGATCGAGAGGGCAGTTGTGCTTCAACTCCAAGTGGTCTTGGATGAAACCGATTATCTAGACCCATTTCAAACTGGCTTTAGGATGGGATTTGGAGTTGAGACTGCCATGGTTGCCTTGACAGATGACCTGCGTCTAAGCATCGACGGGGAAGTGTGACCGTGTTGGTGCTTTTGGACCTTTCAGCAGCTTTCGATACGATAGATCATAGCATCCTCTTGGATTATCTGAGTGGGTTAGGAATCGGAGGCACTGAGCTCCAGTGGTTCCAGTCCTTCCTCTCGGGCAGGTCCCAGAGGGTGTTGCTTGGGGACAGTTACTCCAGCAGAAAGGAGCTTACTTGTGGCATTCCGCAAGGCGCCATCCTGTCCCCTATGTTGTTTAACATCTATATGAAGCCGCTGGGTGAGATTATTCAGAGTTATGGGGCTGGGTGTTATCAGTATGCTGATGACACCCAGATCTATTTCTCCTTGTCCCGATTGTCGATCTCAAATTCTGACGGCATCTCTCCTCTTAATGATTGTCTTAAAGCTGTAATGGGTTGGATGAGGAAAAACAGATTGAGATTAAATCCAGACAAAATGGAGGTGCTCACGGTAGCGGCCCTGAAACCAGGAGTTGGGTTGCAACCTCCAGTCCTGGACAGGGTCACGCTCTCCGTTAAGGACTGTGTTCGCAGTCTAGGGGTGCTCCTTGATTCATCGCTTCAGATGACTAGTCAGGTGAACGTGACAGTCAGGAGCACCTGTTATCAGCTTCGGCTGATACGCCAGCTGCGCCCATTCCTGGAAGTAAGGGACCTCGAGACTGTGGTGCACGCGCTGGTAACCTCTCGTCTCGATTTCTGCAATGCGCTCTACATGGGGCTACCCTCGTGCTTGGTCCGGAAACTTCAGTTGGTACAAAATATGGCAGCCAGAGTGGTCTCAGGAACATCTCGGAGAGACCATATAACTCCAGTATTGAAATCTCTCCACTGGCTGCCTATCAGTTTCTGGGCCCAGTATAAGGTGTTGGTTATTACCTTTAAAGCCCTAAATGGCTTGGGTCCAACTTATCTTCGGAACCGCCTCCTCCCATACAATCCTCCCCGCGCACTCCGGTCCTCTGGGAGGAATTTGCTTCAGCCACAAAAATCTAGGCTGTCTGCAACCTCCCAGAGGGCCTTTTCGGTAATCGCCCCCAAATTATGGAATGGCCTGCCGAACGAGATCCATCAGATGACGAGCCTGAGTAGCTTTTAAAAAGCACTAAAGATGGATCTCTTTCGGCAGGCTTTTCCTAATTAGTTCCCGGCCTCAGGGGCTCCTGGCCCTTTTAGTCTGCTGGCTATTTATTATTTATTATTTTTAATGTGATTTTAGATCAGATGTTTTAATGTATTTTGGTTTAATGTCTTTTTATGGGGGAGGGTGGGGGTGGGTGGTGTTTGGGGATTTTAATCTGTATTGATATTTTAATTTTGTAAGCCACCCCGATTGTTTTTAACAGAAGGGCGGGATAAAAATAAATATTATTATTATTATTATTATTATTATTAAGGTGTTGCTAGGGGACTCCTGTTCCATGCTGTAGCTTTTGGCCTGTGGGGTCCTTTGGGGTTCTGTCTTGTCCCCCAAGCTATTTAATGTCTACATGAAACTGCTGGGAGAAGTCATCCAGAGTTTTGGGGTTCAGTGTCACTAGTATGCTGATGACACCCAACTCTGTCTCTCCTTCTCATCTGATTCCATGGAAACTGTCTAGGTACTGTAGCAGTGTCTGTTATCAGTAATCAGACCCAGAGCTTGTGTGTTTTCTTGGACTCTACTCTGAGCCTGGATGCCTGGGTTTCTACTGTGGCCAGGAGTGCATTTGCACAGCTAAAACTAGTGCACCAGCTGTAGCCATTCCCTAAGACATCAGATCTGACACATGTCTTAATCACATCCCATTTGGACTATTTCAATGAACTCTGTGTGAGGCTTTGGGAACTGTTTGGAAACTTCAGAAGGTCCAGAATGCTGCAGCCAGAATGTTGACCAGGACCATATATATATAGGGAGCATATACCTTCCTTGTTAAAACAGCTTCACTGGCTACTGGTTTGTTTCCAGGCACAATTCAAAGTGCTGGCCATGACCTATAAAGCCCTATATGGCTTGGGTCCAGACTATCTGAAAGATCGTATCTCCCCATACGAACCTGTAAGGGCTCTCAGATCTTCAGGGGAAGGCTTTCTCTCAGTCCCACCACCATCACAGACTCTCTTGGTGAGGACACGAGAGAGCCTTCTCATGGCTGCTCCCACCCTCTGGAACTCTCTCCTGGGGGAGGCTAGGTTGGCCCCCTCCCTGCTTTCCTTTTGCTGGCAGGCAAAGCCGTTTTTATTCCAGCAGGCTTTTAATATGTAGCTGCGCTCACTGAAACTTTTTATTGGTGTGTTTTATTGTTATTTTTTTAACTTTTATATGTTTTATATAATTTTATTTTATTTTAATTTTGATTATTTTAATCATTTTAAGTTGTATTTTGTTTTATGTTTTAGTGAGCCACCTTGGGTTCCATCCTGAGAGAAAGGCAGCATATAAACTATCACAGTAAACCATCTTGTCTAGACAAGCCCTGAGACTACTTGCAAATCTGAATGCACCTATGGAAGCTGTTGGTCTGAAAATAAACCCACTTACTTTTATTCTTTCAAGATGTAGTCTTTCAAGTGAGTGACCCAGTAGAGGTTGGTGGCCACCTTGGATAGTTCTTTTAAAGCTCCTCAGCACCTTGGATAGCTCCTAGAAATGGTAGGATAAAATTTGGGGTGGAATCATAGAATCATATGGCTTGAAAGTTTGCTGCTTCTTCAGACTCAGCTGCCTCTTCAGTCACAGCGCCTTCAGCAAAGGCTGCTGGGAAAGTATGCAGATGACCTTCTATACTCCCAGAGCTCAGTCATGGACCCACAGACATGAAAACCATTAGCCACTACTGCAGTGAACATTTACTGGACATCAGAGAATCCCTTCTCTGAACAGACAGTAAAGAGAAATGCTGCTCGCCTTTCACTTTCTGGTGCAAGAGAAACAAAAATGCTCCTAAACAAATCTGGCAAGAAGATGCGTCCACTATCCCAAGTCATCCTCCACATTTGACCAAACCCTAAGGATGTAATTCTTCACTAAATTACTTCTCAAAGGTAGCAACAAGCAATTTAAACAATTTTCTTCCCACTGCTAGAAAATCTTTGAAAACCATGCCGTTTTCAAAGGCTAGTCACAATTCTGGACTCCTGCGCAAAATTCACACTTGGTTGTTTTGCGGAGAAAACAGCATTTTCTGAGTGGAAAACAATATTTCAATGCAGAAATATTAATTCCTGCACCGAAAATTGCTGTTTCCTGCACCCAAAAAATGCTATTTTCTATGCAAATCAACCATGTGCACATTTCACACAGAATAAATCCCCACTTGCAGCATTTTCTGTGCAGAAAACAACATTTTCTGTACAGGAATCAATACATCTGCAATGACAAGCATGCACATTGCATGTTGATGTGTATTGCATATTTATGCACATTTGGTTGTGAAATGTCACAATTCACTAATAAGATGTTGTTCAAATATCATTTAACTTCATAAATGTAAAGCTTTGCTCTGTCTCCTTTACAAAGGATCTCAGCCTGTAGAGTTTTTAGGAGTAAGGCAGATTTGGGAAAGCTACTTTTTGCATTCCAACTCTCAGATAACCCTGGCTGGCATAGCCATGCCGGCTGGGTGATTCTGGGAAGGGCTAGGTAATTCTTTGCTAATTTTCTTTTTGAAGGAAGTATTGAGTAATTTTAGCTATTTTCTTCTTGCTGTGAGAAAGTCTTCAAAACTATATAGTTTTTGAAGGCTCTTTGTAATTAGAGACTTAATTGGTACAAAAGACTTGTCTGTGCTTGTTTACTGAAGAAAACAGCATTTTCTGTGCAGAAATAGGCTGCATATTATGTGCAAAATGCAACCCACACAAAACAAAACAAAACACAGTTTTCTGCACAATAAAGGTTTATTTCCAGAAATATTGTTTTGGCAGAGCAAAAAATTGGTTTGCTGCACAAAACATCTGTGTGCAAATTTTGTGTAATATCAGTCTGGATCTAAAAAGATTTTCACCAGTCCAGGATTCTTCTCACCAGGGATTCTTGACACTCAAGAAAAACATTTTCCAAGCATTTTTGGAATACAATGGGCCCTTGGTACCCACAGGGT
Organism: Gambelia wislizenii; assembly: GCA_030847615.1. NCBI lineage: Eukaryota > Metazoa > Chordata > Lepidosauria > Squamata > Crotaphytidae > Gambelia > Gambelia wislizenii. Next base: position 490,905,269 of record JAUMIR010000001.1, on the reverse strand, counting down.
TTTGTTCCAGGACCCCATGTGGATAGCAAAAATTGTGGATGATCGAGTCCCTATTAATAATATGGCATAAGGCTGGAGCGAAGATGGTGGTAAGCCCCGCCTGCCAGGCGTGCATTCTTTGGGCTCCCCAATCTCCAGTGAACATGCCAGCTGCCTGCTTCTGCCTTTGAGGTGGCAGCTGTGGTGCTTTTGCTCGTTCATTCCAAAGGCAGAAGTGGGCAGCTGGTGGGATCTCCAGAGGTGGGGGAGCATGAAGAATGTGTGCCTGGCAGCCAGGGCTTGCTACCACCTCTCCTGCTGCCCTGTAGCTTATTAATAAGGGGTTATATGTATAGAGCCATTGTACTGTCTAGTCTCCTTTATGGGTCTGAAACATGGGTCACCTATCGCCACCACTTACGACTCCTCGAACGCTTTCATCAGCGCTGTCTACGCACAATCCTAAATATACACTGGACTGACTATGTGACGAATGTTGCTGTCCTTGAGCAAGCAGGGATCACCAGCATTGAGGCCATGATATTGAGAACACAGCTGCGCTGGGCAGGACATGTTTCTAGGATGGAGGACCATCGCCTCCCAAAAATACTACTCTACGGTGAACTTGCCATGGGTCAGCGTGAAAGGGGCACTCCAAAAAAGCAATACAAAGACTCCCTGAAACAACATCTCAGGCTTGACCAAATTGATCACCAACAGTGGTCCGCCCTGGCCTCACATCGGGAGGCATGGGGACGCACTATCCACAATGCTGCAGCCTTATTTGAGAACTCACGCCAAACAAGTCTTGAAGAGAAATGACAACGCAGAAAGAATCACAACCCAGAAACATCACCCAAGGAGACCTTCTGCTGTGCTTTCTGCAACCGGACTTGTTTATCTCGGATTGGCCTTTTTAGTCATCAGCACACTTGCAGTAAGCGCAGGATGAGTCCTTCCTGAATCTTTGTTTGTGAAGAAAAGCCAGAGAGAGAGAGAGAGAAGGGAGATCTCCTGTACTGTACTGTACCATACTTTTTTGGGGGAATACTGTTTGAATCTCCTTAGTCCTTCCTCCTCAACCCTCTGATAAGAAAGAGCAGCAGCAGAAATCACACCTGCCATGCCATGCCCCCTGAAGCTCAAGGCAGCAGTGTGCAGGAGGATTTTGTACAGAGCACATCAGAAAGCACATCTTTTCCACACAAGAAGCAATGCAATACCCCAAAAGACACCCAAAAGACATGAGGCTGCAGAAAGATGCAAGGATCTCTGAAGTTTGCTGATGACACCGAATTAGGAGAGGTGGCCAATACCCCAGAGGACAGGATCAGAATTCCAGATAACCTTAACAGATCAGAAAGCTGGGCCAATACTAACGAAATGAATTTCAACAGGGATAAATGTAGGATACTACACTTGAGCAGTAAAAATGAAGTGTGCAGATATCGGATGGGTGACACATGGCTTGAGGGCAGTAAATGCGAAAGGAATCTAGGAGGCTTAGTGGACCACAAGCTGAATAGGAATCAGCAGTGTGATGCAGCAGCTAAAAAAGCCAATGGAATTCTAGGCTGCATCAATAGAAGTATAGTGTCTAGGTCAAGGGAAGTAATAGTGTCTCTCTATTCTGCATTGGTCAGACCTCACCTGGAATACTGTGTCCATTTCTGGGCACCACAATTCAGGAAGGATATTGACAAGCTGAAACGTGTCCAGAGGAGGGCAGCCAAAAGGGTGGGAGGTCTGGAAACCATGTCCTATGAGGAGAGGGTTAGGGAGCTGGGTATGTTTAGCCTGGGGAAGAGAAGGTTAAGAGGGGACATGGTAGACATGTTTAAATATTTGAAGGGATGTCATATTGATGAGGGAGTAAGCTTGTTTTCTGCTGCTCCAGAGACTAGGACACAGAGCAATGGACAGCAGGAAAAGAGATTCCACCTAAACATTAGGAAGAACTTCCTGACAGTAAGAGCTGTTTTGCAGTGGAATGCGCTGCCTGGGAGTGTGGTGGATGGATGTCCATCTGTCAGGGGTGCTGTGATTGCATATTCCTGCATGGCAGGGGATTGGACTAGATGGTCCTCGTGGTCTCTTCCAACTCTATGATTCTATAAAATAGTGGGAAGTGTGGATTCACAGCAATCATTATGCTTGGATTCTTGCCATTTCACAGATCCTTGTGGCTCTCTGCAGCATCTCCAACCTCACAAATACCACAGTATACGTACTACTCTATTTGTGTTATGTAAAGTGTTGTGTATTGTGTTGTGTACAGTAGTATAGTTTGAATCCACAGTTGGTTGAATCCACAGATCCTGACCCCCCCCCCCAGATATGGCGGGCCCACTGCATTTTGAAATATTCTCCCCATTCCTATTCTGGGAGTTGGAGTCCAAAAAGTAACTTTCCAAGCTTGCATGCCAGGATATGATGGCACATTGCTGGAGAGTGAGGTCATCTGCCTAAGTAAAAACTGTGCTTCCCCATCATCTTTCATGCTGTCCAGACTGTCTTTGTTTCTTCTTCTTGGCACACAGTTTTCATGGAAACCTCACAGATGTCTTTATTTGTCCAGCAGCAAATTCCACCCTAAGAGACGAAAACCTTCAAGGAGCCATAGCCATCTTCTCTTCCTGCCACCACTTTGGCATCCTGTCAAGGCCTCGAGGCTGGACTGGGTAGCATTACTGGTTTCTGCAGATGTCATCTGCTAGAGAGGTCACCACCGATGAACACAAAGCACAGCTTTCTACCATGTTAGCAGCTGCTGGCTCATGTCATCACTGGGAGAAGCAAGCTGGAATGGAAACTTGTTTCACCATGCCACTGGGCCAGCTTGTGGTGGCATTTAACAAGCCAAAATGCTCAAATGAGTTTCATGCTTCAATTAAAAAAAACCCTGATGAATCTCACCCCCTCTTTTATTTCCTTTGTAGTGAAGAGATTTCTGAGTTATCTTTTGCTGGTTTGCAAAAGAGAATATACAAAAAATGCCCCAGTTCTCTCCATGGTTGTGATTATGTGCTGTCAAGTTGGTTTTAATTTATGGTGACCCTATGAATGAGAGGTCATCAACTGCCCTGCTCAGATTTTGCAAACTCAGGACCAGGGCTTTCTTGATTGAGTTAATTCACTTATAATACCATCTTCCTCTTTTCCTACTGCCTTGGTTGTTGTTGTTAGTAGTATATTTATATTTATATCCCACCTTTCTCTTGACGGCAAGACCCAAGGCGGCTCACAACATTTAAAAACAACAATAGCTAGAAAAACTGGTACAATAAATATGGAGGCTCAGTTGGCCCCCTCTGCTCTCCTTTCGCTGGAAGGTAAAAGACTTTTTTATTTTAACTAAACAGGCATTAGATGATTAATTGGTTGTGCCAAAGGGTCTTTTTATGGGAGATGCTTCTCCAATTTTTGTCTGTATTGTTGTGTCTTTAAATGACATTATTCTGTTGTAAATTATGAGTATTTTAATAAGACAGTTAATTTAATTTTTTTAAACTTTCACTGTCTCCCCTTTTGATAAGCATTATTGTTTTATTCAGTGGGTCATGTTGTCTCATGGTATGTCCAAAGAACAATAGCCTCAGTTTAGTCATTTTGGCCTCAAGTGAGAATTCAGGCTTAATTTGCTCATGGGCCAATTTATTTGTCTTTCTGGTTGTCCACAGTATCTGTAGAACTCTCCTCCATCACCACATTTCACCATGTTCTTGTTGGCTGTTTTCAGCATCCCGCTTTCCCAATTATATATCTCTCTGGCTTTTCTTCACAAACGAAGATTCAGGAAGGACTCATCCCGCGTTTTCTGCAAGCGCGCTGATGACTAAAAAGGCCAATCCGAAATAAACAAGTCCGGTTGCAGAAAGCACAGCAGAAGGTCTCCTTGGGTGATGTTTCTGAGTTGTGAGTTGTGATTCTTTCTGCGTTGTCGTTTCTCTTCAAGACTTGTTCGGCAAATAAGGCTGCAGCATTGTGGATAGTGCATCTCCATGCCTCCTAATGTGAGGCCAGGGCGGACCATTGTTGGTGATCAATTTGGCTGAGCCTGAGATCTTGTTTCAGGGAGTCCTTGTATCGCTTTTTTGGAGTGCCCCTCTTACTGTGGCGAGTTCACCATAGAGTACTATTTTGGGGAGGCGATAGTCCTCCATTCTAGAAAATGGAAATACTATGGCCCTGACTTTGATATTTAATGATATAACTCAAGGATTTTATATGGGTCCTTTTTCTCTTTTGTGTGTAGGAAGTTCCAAGTCAAATACTATGCTCTTAATACTCTGTATTATTTTTGTTGCTTTTTAATGACTATATTCCTGATGATCTTAAACACTACAGAGTGGCTGGAATCCTGCTGATGAGTCCTGACTAGAGACCAATTGAACTGAATGGTGAGTGGACACATAGACTGTTGTTGTGGTGTGCCTTCAAGTCATTTCTGACTTATGGTGACCCTAAAGTGACCCTATCACTGAGTTTTCTTGCTAAGACTTGCTCAGAAGGGGTTTGCATTTGCCTTCCTCTGAGGCTGAGACAGTGTGACTTGCCCAAGGTGGGTTTCCATGGCTGAGCAGGGATTTGAACCCTGGTCTCCAAAATCATAGTCCGACACTCAAACCACTATGCCACTCTGGTTAATTCCAGTTGGCTCTACCCTAGTTAAGAGCTGGGCTTAAGCCATTGTTCAATTATATTTTAAGAATAACTTTGGGAAGAAAAGAACAAATATAGAAAATCCTTGGCTTTATAACACTAAGGAAGTCGAAGGAGGGGGGAAGTAAAGAAATGAAAATGGAAGTTTAAAAAGTAATGCATCAGAAGGGTAATGGAATTACGGTCATTTTCTTTTTGAGTCAATAACGGTCTTACGGTTAGCTTTAAGTTGATAATGTGACATAATGGAATTTAAGTAACTAAAAACCTGTTTAGATGCATTTAACTAATCGCTTTAACATTTTGTAAATAATTTATGTATTCGAACCGAAACATTGTATAGAAGACTGTTTAAAGCTTGAATAAATATATATGGGGGGGGGGAGAATAACTTTTTGCATATTTTTATTTGTAGTTGTATTTAGATTTAACTGTTTTAATTTTTGTAAGCTACCTTGAGTCCCATTTCTAGGGGGAAATTTAAATACCATGCCTCAAATGCTATGGAATTCTGGGATATGTAATTGGTTGTGATAGCAGAGCTCTCAGATGTAGAAGGCTAAATATCTCACAGAAATACAAATCCCAGAATTCCATAGCATTGAACCATAGCAGTTAAAGCAGTGTCAAACTGGATTATTTCTATAGTGCAGATGCAGCCTTAGTCATGCAATATTAATAAGCCAGACAAGAAGCAAACTTTAAAACAGGGGTGAGGATTGTATGGCCCTCTGGATATTGTTGGACTGCAGTTCCCATCAGCTCTTGCTGTTGGAATATATAGTTTGCAATCCAATAAGTGGAAATGTTTTGCTATTGAAGGTTTAACTGATAGAAGCAAACAGAATGTCTGATGTAACTTCCTATTGGATTCTGAGTGGGCTTCTAAGGAAAGAGGAGTGTCTAAGTGCTTTCTTTGTCTTAGAAGCCAGCCACGAGGGCTTTGTTCCCTCCACACTCTTCACCATGTTTTGAAAGTGAGAGGACCTCCCTCTCAGGGAGTCCTGCATATTATTTTGTTATCATGTAGTTTTTAGTCATTTTTAAGTAGTTTTAGTCTACTTTGAAGTTGTACTGAAGTTCTGCCATGCAATGCTCTGAAACTGTGAGTAATGAAGTTTTTGTAGTTTTAAACTACTTTTATGAGTCTTGAGTGCTTATTTTGCTAAATAAGTAACTTGGGATAGGATAAGGGTGTTTGGTTACCTCTAAGCTGTGTTTTTTATGTATGCTGAAATTATTATGCTAACACTGCATGCGCACGTGTGTGTGTGTACTCTGCTAATTGGCTGTACTTCCCAGGAGTGAAGTCAGTGAGGAAGGAGCATTTCTCTGAAAATGCCAGCCACAGATGCAGGCAAAACATCAGAAAGAAATTATTCCAGAACACAGCCTCACAGCCTGAAAAAACCCAAGGAAAATCTCTGGATGCCGGCCGTGAAAGCCTTCGACTTCACGAAGGAGCATTTGCTATATGCTCTCATGTTTATCCGGGAACATTGGAACCCTGCATTTTTAAACACATCCAATACTTGCCAGTAGAGTCATGGGTAAAGGATATTGGGAGCTATAGTCCAACAATGGATGCAAGCTCCAGGAACAGAGATTCCACCTCAACACTAGGAGGAACTGTTTGACAGTAAGAGCTGTTCGACAGTGGAACACACTCCCTCGGAGCATGGTGGGGTCTCCTTCCTTGGAGGTCTTTAAACACAGGCTGGATTGCCATCTGTCGGGGATGCTTTGATCAAGATTTCCTGCATGGCAGGGAGTTGGACTGGATGGCCCTCGTGGTCTCTTCCAACTGTACAATTCTATGATTCTATGATTCTATGAACATCTGGAGGATGAAGGAGACTATAAGGCCTCAATGAAGGAGAGCCACATTGAAGAAACAGTTTGCTTAGGAATAAAAAATATTGTAAGCTCCTAGTGATTTCCAGTTAAGTTAAAACATGTACAGTGTTCTGAGCCATGATCCAAAACATTTTGACATGTTCGGGCTAATAAGATAACAGTTAAAAACCAAAATAAAATACAAAGAATAAGCTTGATAAACACAGTTTGGAAATAGTGATTGCTCCTTATTGGTGAATTTCTATGTATGTTGTAGGACTTTATCAGACACGGCAAATATTGCTTCATAATAATGCCTAATGAACGCAAAAGGACACGAATACCAGACAATGTACGGCTTTCGTGATCCTGTATTGTAAATAAGGCATCCTTTTTTATTGTCAGGCCAAGCCGTCAATACATCGGCTGCGGCTTTTTTGCTGTGATTGCGAGCATGTGAAATTGCACCCCATTCTGCCGGCGTGATTCTAGCGTCAATGGGCAGTCCCCGCCAGAACACTTCAGGGTGGTAACATGAACACAAGCCATGGGATGCTCTTTTTATGAACCTCCTCATGTTGCAGGTGAGTTTTTAATTGTGTTTCAGTGCTTGTGTGTACATTTTGTTTTTGTTTTTTAATTTAGCTGTTTTTACACTTTTAAGCATGCTCGCGTCTTCTGAGATCACACTTGGCAGCAAATGTGGAAGTACCAGGCTTCTTTTTCACATGATCACAGCTTTGCTTGATATTTTGGGTTCTTTTGCCTGCAGAAAAACAGAGTAAAACATAGTGCCAAAAGAACGTTTTTAGAGGCCTGTCTGATAAAGTCCATAGCCTATGTATGTGGTACCATTTGTTACTCATTTGCTGCCACTGCATGGTTTTGTAAGAGATTAATATAATGTTGGTTTAATTGCTTGTTCAGGGTGGAACCCTGGGCTACCAAGCCAGAGCCTACCTGGCACTGTGTCATTGAATAAACTGGTGAGTTCAATCTACTATCAGACTCCCTTCATGAACTTTAACAAGAGTTTTGGGGTTTTTTAAAGTCTGCTTCAAGGGCTGCTGGATCCCTCTTTTGAATCATTGTCATGCCAATGAATTATGGAGATTATCAGACAGGAACGCAAAAAGCGTTCCTGTCCCATAATCTCCAATCCCATCCCTGTCCAGACACAATAACCCTCCCCATCACACTTACCTTATCTTCAGCCCAGGCATGAACAGAGCTCTAATGGAGCTCTGTTCACTTCCTGGATTGAAATCCCACTTGTTTCCGTGAGAAGATGTGAATGTGGGAAATACAAAAAGAAAAAGAAAAATACAGACACACAAAGTTTACACAAGCACATAAACACACTAAAAAAATAACAAGTAACCTATGGAGGGTACAAAAAAGAGGGTACCCTGCCTGGTTCTCATGATCCCACCCAGAAGCATTCTGGCAGGACCATCCATTAACACCTGAATCACGAGTCAAAAATGGTATGAGGTTTCAGACGCTGGCCATGCTGGCACAAAACAGGATGAGTGATCCGTTTACAGCTCCGCCCTGTCAATAAAAAAGAAATGCCAGAATAACAACAGTGGGATACAAAAGGGCTACCTTATGGGATATTGGTGTCCTTTTGCATTCTGCTGTCGTTATTCTGGCGCCATATTAGCTGCATCTGATAATCTCCTACATCTAAAATGCATCTATGAATAAGGGGAGTGCTTTCCTTTTAAAAAGTAACTTTACAGAACCTGGAAAGGCCCTGCTAAAGAAAGGAAAGGAGCTTGTCCAAAACAAAAACCAGAATGCCAGACAAGCTGCCAGGCAATGTGTGGCTGGCTGATGCTAGCCCCTCTGCAGATGATTCTGCTTGCCGGCCAACAGGCTAACGAGGAGTTGAGCTCAGAGGGAAGAATCCCCTTAAGCCAGCTGGAGCAAACTTGGAATGCTTCTTCTGGAACTGTTCATGAAGGGCCTGTCCAGGACACATTTCGCTCTGGGGATGGAAAGATTTCAGGAGTGAGGATCAAGGTCTTGCTCTTGGTGAACAGAGTCGAGATTGTGGCTGTGATGACTATTTGCCAGTTGGAATATTTGGGCCAACACTATTGATTTTTCAGGGGAAGCAGGCCTTGTAGAATGTGCTGGATTTTTGCTGTTATTGTTTTAAGTGGTTTCAAATTTTATAATGGTTTAATTGCTTTATTGGCGCTTTTAACTAAGTTTCTTTTAATAATAATAATAATAAATAATAAAATTTTATTTCTATCCCGCCCCTCTGCAACACAATCGGGGCGGCTTACAATATAAAAACTCCATAGTCCCAGTACCCTAGCCCACCCCCCCTTAAAACAATATTAAACTATAAAAAATTAAAAACATACAGTAAATTAAAAATATATAAATTAGAAAATATTAAAACATACAATAGGTTTTTAAAAAAAAATGATTACAGCTCAAGGAGGACAGCTGAGTCTTGGGCCGGGATAGTTATTCAGGAAAAGCCTGCCGGAAAAGATCCGTCTTGACAGCTTTTTTAAAGCCGTCTAAGGTGTTAATAAGACGGATCTCTTTTAATAGTTGTAAACTGCCTTGAGTCCCAAACTGGGGAAAAGGTGGGATGATGATTATAGAATCATAGAGCTGGAAGAGACCACAAGGTCCATCCAATCCAACCCCCTGCCATTCAGGAATACACAATTAAAGCACACACTCCCAACAGGTGGCCATCCAGCCTCTGCTTAAAAACCTCCAAAGAAAGAGACTCCACCACACTCGGAGGCAGTGTATTCCACTTCTGAACAACTTTTACTCTCAGGAAATTCTTCCTAATGTTTAGGTCAAATCTTTTTTCCTGTAGTTTGAGTCCATTGCTCTGTGTCCTAGGACATTTTCAGACGCCCCTTACTGCGCTAGCAGCCTCCGGAGCAGTAACGAAGCTGCCGCATGGCAGGGGGTCCTTTTTGGATGACGCCGTCCCTCTCTCGGAAAATGTCCCTAGTCTCTGGAGCAGCAGAAAACAAGCTTGACATCCTCAGTATGACATCCCTTCAAATACTTTTAAAAAGCCTTTGCCTTGGCTCCTGTCACATGGGCTGAGCAGCCTTCAAGCCTTCATGGACACTCTGTGAAGATTTCATAGCCCCCTGGGGGTCTGCAGACCACAGGTTAAGAGCCACAGGTATATTGGATAGGCTGGACCTGAGCTGTATTCATATTGCTCAAAAGACTTTTCCAGAAAGATGTTTGATCAAGTGGAGGTTTAATTCCATAGAGTGAACAGGTATCATAAAGAATGAAAGGCCTCCAGATGTCTTCAGATCCATTTTCTTTCATTTCTCCTCTGTACCCTCCAACTGTCCAGCTTTGGCAGGAGCAGTCCTAATTAACTGTCAGCTTTTTCACCTCCTGTGAAAATGTCCCAGTTTCTCTTTCCTCTTCCTACTTTCCTCCTTGGTCCTCAGCTTACTCCAATTGCTGCAAACTGAGTTCCGACTGTGAAAATAATATGTACCTGACTCAGCAGGGAGGAGAGAGAAGGTCATCTTACCCTTCCCAGTAGGCTCAGGCAAAAGCAAACTGCTGCAGCCTCTCCTAGTTTATGTATTCTTTTTCAATAACTTTTGTTGCTTGGCCACATGTGTCCCAGTTTTCATCTGTGAAATGTTAGAGGGTGTGCCCCTCTTCCTAATCTAACTTTATACATTAACTTTTCTGATGATGCTATGGACCACACTCATAGAATCATAGAGGTGGAAGAGACCACAAGGGCCATCCAGTCCAACCCCCTACCATGCAGGAATACACAATCAAAGCACTCCTGACAGATGGTCATCCAGCCTCTGTTTAGAAACCTCCAAAGAAGGAGACTCCACCACACTCCAAGGAAGCACTCCACTGCCAAACAGCTCTTACCATCAGGAAGTTCTTCCTAATGCTTAGGAGGAATATCTTTTCCACTAGTTTGAATCCATTGCTCTGTGTCCTAGTATTTGGAGCTGCAAAAATCAAGCTTGCTCCATGCTCAATATGACATCCCTTCAAATATTTAAACATGGCTATCATGTCCCCTCTCAACCTTATCTTCTCCAGACTAAACATACCCTGCTCCCTAAGCCCCTCCTCATAGGGCATGGCTTCCAGACCTCCCACCATCCTGGTCACCCTCCTCTGGACACGTTCCAGCTTGTCAATATCCTTCTTGAATTGTGATGCTCAGAACTGGCAAAGTATTCCATCTGTGGTCTGACCAAACCAAAATAGATACAACTCTTATCTAGCCATCTTTGTATAGAGAGACCTACCTCTCAGGGTTGCTGTGAGGATAGCAAAGTGCAAAGGAAAGCCACTTAGCTCACGTCAAGCTTATTAGAGGAAAGCTGGGATATAATTGTAACTCATAATAATAAATTATCTCTAATTCCTACATACCCTCAACCTCAGCCTCTCTTGGGCTTTGAAAGGAGAAATGGTCCTTCTTGAGAATTGTATATATTTTCCTCCAAAGTTCATGGGCGGGGGGAGGAGGGTAGATGTTAAAATATATACACAGAAGCCCAAACAATCCCAGGAAAGAATTGAATTTAACGGAGAGAAAACTGCTGACTGACAATGTGCACCACCAAATGTAAAAAAATTCTTCCTGGCTCTCTAATTATCCTTTCCTTCTAGACTTCAGTATCACATGTAGCCATGTGTAGAATCATAAAATAATTATGCAGTATACAAGCTTTCTGGGAGCATGTACCACTGTTTTCCTAATTCTTTATCGCACCCATTGATCGTGGCATGTGTGCATTGATCCAAGTCGGCCATCTGGTAAGGCGAGATAAGCGTGGTAGTGTCTTTGCATTGCACTGTCACTCAGGGAGGGGGCAGACTTTGGCTGTAGGGAATTATGGGGGCAGGATTAGCCCTCGTCCTATGAGTAAACTGAATTTGAAATGCAATGTTGCAGCTGCATGGATCATGTTGCTAACTTCTGGGGGTTTGCCCATGCATTGGTTAGATTCCCCCCCCGCCCCCATCTCCTTTCTGAGTATCCAGCAAGAGACAGCTCTTGCAATTCAGTAACAAATAAAAATACACTCTCTTGCAATTCAGTTGCAAATAAAAATATACTCTCTTGCAATTTGGTAGCAAATAAAAATACACTCCCCTGCAATTCAGTAGCAAATAAAAATGCACTCTCTTGCAATTCAGTAGCAAAGTAAAATACACTCTTTTAAAATTCAGTAGCCAATAAAAATATACTGTCTTGCAATCTTTGGTGCTTAGTTTCCCACTCTGTCTATCTGCACACAACATTACTGGTTAGAACATAATCTGGCATAAAAACAGGAATGAAAAGCAAACAATTGAAGAAAAAAGGACGTCTTAAAAAATGATCACAGAAGAAATAAGAACCAATGTTTCTTATGTTTTGGTCCCCTGTAAAAACATACAATCAGCTATGGGTACATATGTTAGAATGTTGGTAGAATCATTGACTTTTTTTTTAATTGCTTTCCCAAAGACCTGGTGCACTTTTCTTGACTTTTGCAACCCTGTCAACTTTTTTTCCCTCCCATGTTATCTTCTTATAACTTGGTCAATTAGAATGTTTTGCTCTTTTTTGTTGTTAAAAATGTGATTGTGCTTTTGTGAAACAATAAGGGACACCCCAGCCCAGCTGACCGACACCCCATTGTTCCCTTTCTGCCCAGCCAAAAAAAAAAAAAAAAAGGAAAAAGGAAAAAGAAAGAAGAAGCCTGCCTGATCGTCTCAAAGCCTTCTCTCTTTAAAAAAAAAAATTGAACAATTCTGTCAAAAAAGATTAGTTCTATTTTGTCTGCTGCTCGCTGACTATTCATGAATGCAAAAGAGAAGGGCACTGGAGTGTCATACTAAGTTGCTAAGAAAGGGGTGTGTGTCTCTCTGTGTGTGTATAGACGGGCAGGAAGGTCCTTGCCATGTGTTCGAATTAGATGCCTCCTTCATTTTATTCCCCTTTGTTGCCACAACTTTTATTGTCATACAGTTGGGAGGAAGAAAGAGAGGGAGGAGAAGGATAGAGAGAGGCTTGGGGCAGCCCCAAGCGAGCTGCTGGTGGTGGGGGGATGGATTAGCATATCGTACGGATCATCTTGTGCTGAACCAAAATCTTTTCAGGATGTATAATTAGTGAATGCAGTTTCTCTTCAACCACCCCCTCCCCAACCATAGGCTGCCTTATTGGAGTTTTTGGATGAAGCAAATTAGCTCCTATCTCTGGCTTGGAATAGCTGAAAGAAGGAAACAGAAAGTTTATCAGGGGACAATAGAGCTTCTTTTAAAAAAAATGGTAGCCATTGCCTGGCGCTGGCCTTTAAGAATATTCTTTTCAGGTTACACTTCTGGAAGCACAATAGAAAGTGTCTATCTTTAACCCAGGAAACAGAGGGGGGTGTTTGGGTTGGAACTGGACAGAACTGCAATGAATCAAAGCGGGAATGACTAATTCTCAATCCAACATTTCCGTAACTGCCATTTCTGTCATGGGTGACTGTGCAACTCAGAGCACCATAGTCCTGTTTCAGGGAGGTTTGCTCAAAATGGCTCAAGGCATGCTTGTGAGTGAGGCTTCCCATTTCCTTTCAGGCAATTTTTTAAAAAGAAATTGGATTAATTATATTGGTCAAGAAAAGGGATTCTTTAAAGCCCAAACAAGGAAAGTGATTCCATCTAAACGTTAGGAAGAACTTCTTTGGTGTCAGATTCAAAGACATAGCCGTGTTAGTCTGGAATATCGGGGGCTTACCGCACTCCAAAGAAAGGCAGCAAAGCAGCTTCCCCATCTTCCCTGTTGCCTTACTGCATGATGTCACCATTCTTACATCTTTTGTTCTGGTCCTGTTGCGAACTGAGGTAAAACCACATCTTTTTGCTAACTGGTTTTTCTGGTTAGCAAAAAGACATAGTTTTAGCTTGGTCCTTCACAGGATTTGAATGAAAAAATGATGATGCCATGGGGTATGGCAGCACGGAAGATGGAACATTCCTGCTGCCTTGCTGCTTTTCTTTGGAGTGCAGTAAGCCCCTTTAGTAAGCAAGGGGATCTTCTTCTGAGGCACCCATTCACTCCATGCATCTGAGAAAGTAGACCACGTGTACAAAAGCTTATGCTACAACTTCTTTCTCTCAGTTAGTCTCAAAGGTGCTACAAGATCCCTGTTCTTTGGTGTAAGAGCTGCTTGACAGTGGAATGGACTCCAGAGACTAGAACACGGAGCAATGGATGCAAGCTCCAGGAACAGAGATTCCACCTCAACATTAGGAGGAACTTTCTGACAGTAAGAGCTGTTCTGTAGTGGAACACACTCCCTTGGAGCATGCTGGGGTCTCCTTCCTTGGAGGTCTTTAAACAGAGGCTGGATGGCTATGTGTCAGAGATGCTTTGATCGGGATTTCCTGCGTGGCAGGGGGTTGGACTGGATGGCCCTTGTGGTCTCTTCCAACTCAACAATTCTATGATTCTTAAAGGGTGGTAGACTCTCCATTTTGGGGGGTCTTTAAACAAAGGTTGGGTGGGCATCTCCCAACAGTGCTTGTGTATTCCAGCATGACACTGCGTTGGCCTAGATAGCCCTTGTTTATCTGCTGACATCCCTGACAACAAATGAAGGCAAGTCCAAGTAGGAGGCATTTTCAGTATGAGTCATTCATATGATCCTTCCAGCTCTAAGATGCTATGAAAGTTTGTGGGTTTTTTTTCATGCCAGCTGTTTTTTGTTTGTTTTTTGACAGAGAAAAAAATGACTTTCCACATTTTATTCTGTAATTGCTTCAAAAGGCATTCTGAAAGAAATAAAAACTGGGAAGCAGCCAATAAAATCAACCAAATAATTAAACAAATAAGAGGAGGCACATCTCAAGGTGCTCAATGGAGGAATGATTTATTAATAAAAAAAAATCCCAATGCATTTTGACCTGTATGTGCTCCCAAAGGCCTTCTTCATGTGCATTCATAAAAAGAGACACCACATGAATACATAATAAAATAATGCATAATTTTTCAATGTATGAAATCCTTCTCACATTTGTAGAGTGCCTTTGAATGGTGTTTACCTATTGAAAAACATTTCTCTCCATCTGAATGGGTCTGGATTGCCTTTGAAGGCATCAGCATCTAGCCCCGGTGTGTGTGTGTGGCCCTGGAATCCCACACAGCTCCCCAGGGATGTTTTGTGGCCCTTTGCTCCTCTAAAACCCCCAGACCAATCTTCTTCTAGCCAAAGAGGAGAAAGAGGAGAAGGGGAGAATTTCTGTAACCATTTACCTCTTAAACAGTTTGGAAGTCTCCCTGTATTGTTTAATGTTTAAAAGATGCTCATTAACGAGACTCAGAAATGGACTTCTAGCTGCTTTGGGGGGGGGTTGTTTTATTTTTTAGATATTCCACGCAACCCCTGGATTACATAATAAAAGTGCCCCTGGACCTGTAGCAATTGCCTACGCCTGATCTAGCCAAATCCAATAGCTCAGCCTTGTAATATATGTGATCCCTGATTGACTAGGATCACCTGTATGACTAATTCGGAAAGTACTGCCCACTTGGAATCGCTTTCAGTTATTGTCAGGGATGTCAGCACATAAAGAAATCTGATTCCCTATAGAAGTCTGTGACACCATCATGTTTGTTCTGCCCCAATAGGGCATTTCTGTTGTGGTCTATTGCCCCAAATTATAATTATAAGTGTGCTGTATACAAAGTGTGTTTGATTGATCTTTTAGATCTCCTCTCCCTGGCTTTCTTCTCCACAGTTTTAGTATTTTTCCCACCCGCTGCCTGAAGGGCCTTGTCTCCACATCTCTTTTTTAAACCTCATCTTTCCACTCAGACTGCCACTCATTTCATATTTATTTTATGTCCCTTTTTGGTAACTGTTCTTAATTTCTGCAATAAAGTTCAAATTGTGTTTACCCCAGAGTGGTTGGTTGTGAACTGACTATCTGAAGAGATGAATAGCCAACCCACAACAGATAACAAGGCCATAACAATGTTTACTTCATGATCCTGTTTGGCTAGGATCACTAGTAATGCAAGAAGTTGAACAAAGGCCTAAATTAGGAAAATGTGATGATAAAACAGCAGCAGGAAGGGGAAATTATGACAATGGACTTTATCAGACTAGTGTCTAAAAACGCTATGATTACACTATTGAGGAAAGCGGAAACATCGTGGCATTATTACACTAAGCAGGACCGGTTTAAGGAGTTTTGGGGGGTCCTGCAATGCTTTATTTTGGGGGGCCCATATGTTTATCTCAGGTCAATGTTACCTAAGCTATTCAAAGTACAGAATGTTCAGATTATAGTAGGATCCCCGTATCCACAGATTCATTATCCATGGGACACAAAACAGCACACCTACCATAGAGTCTTCCTAGAAAATGTGCCCTTTCTAGCCATTTTCTAGGTCCTCCAAGGCAACTCTATGGTATTTTAAACCAGAAGTCCCATTATTTTCAATGGCGTTCACTATTATCCACAGTTTTCAGTATCCACGCCCCCCAGAACTAATCCCCAGTGGATAAGGCGGGCCTACTCCTTTTTTGCCACAAATAATTTAGTTTAAAAACTATATTATAGGCACTAACATAATATTTTTTGTTCATTAGCAAGTAACGTAATGGTGTAGATTTCCTCAAAGAAAAGAAAGAGTGGACTACAAGCTGAACATGAGCTAGAAGTGGCCAACGAGATTCTAGGCTGTGTCAATAGGATTATAGTGTCTAGATCAAGGGAAGTAATAGTATCACTCCATTCTGCTTTGGTCAGACCTCACCTGGAATACTGTTTCCAGTTCTGGGCACCACAATTCAAGAAGGATACTGAGAAGGATGGTGGGAGGTCTGGAAGCCATGCCCTATGAGGAGCTGCTTAGGGAGCTGGGTATGTTTAGCCTGGAGAAGAGAAGGTTGAGAGGTGACATGATAGCCATATTTAAATATTTGAAGGGATGTCATACTGACGATGGAGCAAGCTTGTTTTCTGCTACTCCAGAGACTATGGACATTTTCAGACGGCCCTTACCATGCAAGAAACTTTGGAGGCGGCCGCATCATATTTCAATCACGGGCAACTTCCGTGATTGAAATATGATGCGGCCGCTTCCAAAGCTTCACGTACATGCCACAAATGGTCATGGAAGAGGGACGGCAGCATCCAAAAAGGACCCCCTGCCACGCAGCAGCCTCGTTACTGCTCTGGAGGCTGCTTGCGTGGTAAGGGCTGTCTGAAAATGTCTTAGGACACAGAGCAATGGGTTCAAAGTACAGGAAAAGAGATTCCACCTAAACATTAGAAAGAACTTCCTGACAGTAAGACCTGCTCAAAGTGGAATACACTGCCTGCGAGTGTGGTGGAGTCTCCTTCCTTGGAGATTTTTAAGTAGAAGCTGGATGGCCATCTATCATGAGGGCTTTGATTGTGTGTTCCTGCAGGGCAGAAGCCGATTGGATAGGGTGGCTGTTGGGGTCTCTTCCAGCCCTATGATTCTATAATTCTAGGCTGCATTCAGAGCCTGGGAAAGTTACTTTTGGATTATACCTCCCAGAATGCCCCTGCCAGCACCCTTCTCAAGGTCTGGTTGCATGGTTCCTTCTCCAGCATTCTCTAGCCCAGTGGTTCTTAACCTGGGGTTCATGATGTCCTCACACGAGGTCCACAAAGACTTGAAGGCTGCTTGGCCCACCTCCTCCCTGTAGTGGAGCAGCCATGTGACAGGAACCAAGGCAAAGGCTGACTGGCTGGCTTGGCCTGCACATTGCCATTCAATCCATTCCAACCACAAACTTGCAAAAAGAAGCAAGAGTGCTTCTGAGGCAAAGTTTAATGGATGGTGTGATTGTACTGTTGTTGTTGTTAGCTATTATTATTAGCTATTATTATTATTAGGGTTTTCAATCTTGAGTTAAGTCTTGGGGCAACAAAAGATATTTAAAGGGGGTCCCTGGTAACGAAAAGGTTAAGAAGCACTGCTCTAGCCCAATGGCTCTCACATAATGCTAATGGGATACTGGAGAGTTTTAGGGACAACAATAAAACCATTGTTCCCAGTAATATAACTCCAAATTTTTATTTATATTCTTTATATTCTTCGGTTAAAAGAGCTAGAGTGTTGTAGAAGTTTCAGCATTGCACTATGACTGTGGAGACCAGGGTCTGAATCATTACTCAGCCATGAATACCCACTGGGTGACCTTGGGCAAATCACACTCTTTCAGCCTCAAAGGAAGGCAAAGGCACACCCCCATTGAACAAATCTTGCATAGAAAAGCCAATGATAGGTTAGTCAGAAATGACTTGAAGGCACATAGGCAAACACACAGATTCCTTTTGCAGGTTGAACTCAGTTGGCATCAAGGGGAGGAAGCTGAAGACCAAGGGGGAAAGAGAGGGGAGAGAAACCAGGACATGTTAAGAGCAGCTGGAAAGATGGGCTGGAGGGGATCTATGAGCAGTGTGACTGCCCAATGGGGGGACCCTTGGAGGGCATCCTTCTTCCAAGTAGAGGCAGGAGAAGGAGAGAAGAGAGATCAGACAAGAGAGAGACAGGAAGGAAGGAAGGAGCCCTTTCTGAAGAGAGAACAGGGGAGAAAGAAAGGGAAAGAGATGACCCTCACACTTCCCTCCCCCTCTCTCTTTCACACACACACACACTCAACCCTATCTGACACAAATAGGAGCACACGCCTGGCTTGCATTTTTGACAATTCCCTGGGAGTCTTGCTCGCTCTTCTTTCTGTTTCTCTTTCGCTTGCTTGGTGGGGGTGGAACAGAGGGAGGAAGCACGAATGAAGGAGACAGGAGACTGCTCATGCACTCTCTCTCTCTCTCTCTCCTCTGTCTTCTGTTTTTTCATGAGCCAGGAGGAGAGTTAGGACAGGCCCCCTTGTGGCTCGCCCCCCCGCAGATGCGGATTTGGCAGTACTCTTAAACCGGCTCTGACACTAAGTATCTCACATCACCGTAATCACGCAACACTACCATCACGGAATTATCACACGACCACCACTAGCACTTTAAGAACAGGATTTTACTTCTGTGATTTAGTATGGGTGAGATTTTGGTGGTTCTCGAGAGAAGACGTGAGGTCTCTTAAAAACACCCCAAACCCCTTAATTAACAAATAAAATCATCACATAAACACTTAAACAAACTTTAAAACATGCGAACAAAATGGGACAGATAATTAAAAGAGTATGCTGTAGATAGTTTTCATGTTCTCGCCCAGAAGTTTTCTCACTGAAAATGGGGAGGGAGAAAGATGACCACTCATTCACTCTGTAATCTTGTGGTTACAGCGGGATGAGATTTTGCATGCTCTTCAATATCGTGAAAACAATATTGAGAGCTATTGATGGCTTGTCCTATCAATCAAAAGGGACAAGTTATTGGTGGCTGGACCACACAGTGACCACAGGAGGATGTTGTCATGGTGCAATAGCGGGAACCCTTCCGTGCTACTGTGATGTCATAATCATGCAATTTTAGCCTCATCTGATAAAGTCCAATGAAAAGGGCAGGTGTATAGGCTCACAATTAGATTGGGGCCAAAATCAAATTGGCATCTTACACATGTGTAACTTTCCTGTACACATTTCTCTGTATGGTTTCTAGCCATGGTTTCTAGGTATGGTTGTGAAAGCTGGACAGTGAAGAAAGCTGACAGGGGAAAAAATCAACTCATTTGAAATGCAGTGCTGAAGGAATGTTCTGCAGATACTACAACCTTCCAAAAAGGCAAATAAATGGATATTAGAGCAAATCCACCCGAACTTTCACTAGAAGCCAAGAGGACTAAACTGAGGGTGTCCTGCTTTGGACATATTGTCAGCACACACTACTACTACTCCCCACGAGATTCCATAACTGGACATATTAAGACACTTTTCATGGTCACATTGGCTTAGGTAGACTGGAGGTCTGTTGAAACTCCCAATGATCTGAGATGTGTCTAGAAATATAAAGATGGGAAAGCCCAAGTTAGGATTAAGTGGAAAGCCCCCATGGTGGGTTTATGCTAACAACCCAGTTGTTAAAGGAGTTTGTGTGAATCCTTTCTTCGTGAGAAGCCTTGGGCATTTCCATCAATAACTCAATCAACCAATCAAGTGACCATTCCTCATTCCATATCCTACAGAAATCTCTCCTCATGCCCCCTCCTGTCCAACCTTATGAGGTTGTTTCAAGCCCACCAATGTGCTATATCTCTGCAATTAAACCAATCAGTTGAGTTTTGGTTTCTTTTGTCTATTCTATGGGAAAAGCTATCCAAGCTTTCTTATTACTAACTCACCCCTCCAAAGCATGGAGTAGAATATAAACATTCGAGCCCCATAAATACCAAAATGTGCTACAATGTACAGTCCCAACAACTCTCTTTCTTGGCACGCCATGGATTGGAACCTTGTGTACCACCCTCAGATGCCTGTCTGAGCATCTTTGCTGCACGGAACTCTATTCTCTTCAAGGCTGGTAACTATCACTCTATCTTCCCAGACCTCTCTCCCCCAAAAACCTTTCTCCCTTACTCTGCTACAGTCTTGTATGGTTCGTAAGAACATATGTTGTGTACATTAGTTTACTTTCTGTATTATTTCAATAAAACACTCTGTTTTACTTTAACTGGAGCCTTCTCTACAATTATACTGGCATACATAGGTGGAAAGATTCCCGAAGCAACCCTCCTCTCACAGACTTCTGTTTGAGCTAATCATTCCCCCAAATATTAAAGGAGATTCTGGTATCACGGATGAGACTCTAACGTAACCCCCCCCCACCTCTTAGGGTAAAAAGATCATGTGATGACTGGAAAAGTTGATAATGCTGGGAACATTGGAAGGCAATAGAAAAAGAGGAAGGCCACAAGATAGGTGGATTGACTCAGTCAAGGAAGCCATGACCTTGAGTCTGCGAGACCTGAGGCAGGGCAGCTGATGAACAAGTCTCTTGGTCTCTCATTCATAGAGTCATCATAAGTAAATATCAACTTGATGTCAAATAATAACAACAACCAAATTTTCCCTATGGAAGAATTTGGACATTTCTGTCTAATCAAGAACATCTGCATTCAGTTCAAGCACATGGAAGCCGAGTTGCATAGGTGGTGCCACCACACATGCATGGGCATTGAGCATGGATGTGTAATGTGCATGGATGCACCTTTGTCATGCAGTGCCACTGTGAATATTCATGTACATCTGCTTCTGATTGTGCTTTCTGTGCCATAACACTACCATCTGAGGGTTTGTCTACACTGACAGGAAAATACAGCTTCCCTTCTGGTTACCCGGGTCTGCAGCAACCATTGGTTTGTCCACATGATTTCCACACACACCAAGGTGAGTCTGGAAGGACCATCCACACAGTCCTCCCTTTCAAACTCACCCCAGTCTGATAAATCTCAATATGCACAGCCACATGGCAGTTTTTTTCCTCCCTTCATGCATACAAATGTATGTATGAATGTATGTCTTTTCCCACAGACCAGAGGAGCTTCAGACATCCTATTAAGCAGAGATATGTGCAGCCATATGGGTCTGACACATCCATGTGGGTATGCTGGTATGCCCTTCTCCAAACCAACTGCCAGGTATGCAAAATAAATGGCAGCAAGGAACTGCTAAAAAGTGAAATTGAAACAGGGGAATAAGGTTGCTTGGCCCAGGGAACCTCCTCCCGAACTCTTCTGCCCAGCCACTGCAATTCCTTCCCCCAGCCCTACACCAATGTTGCACTGGAGCCCAGTCCCACCACACACACACAGAGAGAGATATATGGATTTTCCATTCAAATCCAAAGTGAATCCCATCTCTTTTTGGTCTGGATTAAAGCCCCAAGATGCTGGAAAGACACAGATTCAAGCCATACAAAATCTGGACAGCTCACTGTAAAAGCAAGCTGTGATCATTTTATTTGGCCCATGTAGACAAGCCCCAGCATAGGGATCGCACAGCCTTATCAATATGTAACTTGATATGTAGATGGTTATGCTACACAACTGTGATGTTGGTTATTGACCGGTATTTTGGTAGAAGAATTTCTACCCTTCATCTCTCCTCTTTTACAGCTGGATTTAGCATGGAAAAAGAAAAGGAAGTTGAAGGGTGGAGTAAAATGTGTTTTTCTGCCTATCTGTAATTCAGCTCAGAGCTTATCTACACTAGTAGCCAGGATATTCCAACTCCTCATTACCTGGGCTCTGGGTCTGGCCCATCCTGCCCCATTATTGGAAGAAAATGGGCCAGCATGCAAACAGAACACCACCCTGTCACTGCAGCCACTGCTACCACCGTCTCATTTTCCCTGCTAATGCGGAAGCCAGGAAGGGTGACCACAACATGTGACTATAGGCCCCCTGCATGTGACCAGCCTTGGTCAATGCTCAGGGACCCCTGCCTGGCTTCTGGGAGAGACAGGGAGCTGGCAGCAGCAGGGAGGGATGGCGTGCCAGGACTGGCTCCCATGGACATGTGGGGCCCGATGTTCCAGCAGTACCAGATTAAACAAGATATTTTCTCATAGAATCATAGAATTGCAGAGTTGGAAGAGACCACGAGGACCATCCAGTCCAACCCCCTGCCACACAGGAAATCACGATCAAAGCATCCCTGACAGATGGCCATCCAGCCTCTGTTTAAAGACCTCCAAGGAAGGAGACCCCACCACGCTCTGAGGGAGTGCGTTCCACTGCCGAACAGCTCTTACTGTCAGAAAGTTCATCCTAATGTTAAGGTGGAATCTCTGTTCCTGGAGCTTGCATCCATTGATCTGTGTTCTCATTTCTGGAGCAGCAGAAAACAAGCCTGCTCCAGCCTCAATGTGACACCCCTTCATACTTAAACAGGTATTCTCATTGTGGTTTATTGGGTCCTACCCCAGCTTGCCCAGTTTCAGCCCCATATCTGTCCTGGGAGTGGTGAGGACTGCCTGGGGCAGATCGAGGCAAAAGCCCTACACTGTATGGACTTCAAGGCTCTGTAATGGGGGCAAGCCAGGGTATTTAGCCCATGTAGATAAACCCACTGTCAATATTCAGCAGAAGGGTGGTGTAGAATCATAGAATCATAGAATTGCAGAGTTGGAAGAGACCATGAGGGCCATCCAGTCCAACCCCATTCTGCCATGCAGGAATACACAATCAAAGCATCCCTGACAGATGGCCATCCAGCCTCAGTTTAAAGACCTCCAAGGAAGGAGACCCCACCACGCTCCGAGGGAATGCGTTCCACTGCAGAACAGCTCTTACTGTCAGAAAGTTCATCCTAATGTTAAGGTGGAATCTCTGTTCCTGGAGCTTGCATCCATTGCTCCGTGTTCTCGTTTCTGGAGCAGCAGAAAACAAGCCTGCTCCAGCCTCAATGTGACACCCCTTCATACTTAAACAGGTATTCTCATTGTGGTTTATTGGGTCCTACCCCAGCTTGCCCAGTTTCAGCCCCATATCTGTCCTGGGAGTGGTGAGGACTGCCTGGGGCAGATCGAGGCAAAAGCCCTACACTGTATGGACTTCAAGGCTCTGTAATGGGGGCAAGCCAGGGTATTTAGCCCATGTAGATAAACCCACTGTCAATATTCAGCAGAAGGGTGGTGTAGAATCATAGAATCATAGAATTGCAGAGTTGGAAGAGACCATGAGGGCCATCCAGTCCACCCCCCCTGCCACGCAGGAAATCTTGATCAAAGCATCCCCGACAGATGGCCATCCAGCCTCTGTTTAAAGACCTCCAAGGAAGGAGACAATGACACGACATAACTAGGTGAGTGTAGATTTATACTACAGAAATACAATGTAGGACTTCAGCTAACTTTGGAGACGGAGGAAGGATGTGAGGCCAAGAGTATACCAATTGATACATCAACTAGTGGATACTTAGAAGAGACAAGAGGAAGGAAGATGCCTATGCCTGCTTGGCTGTGTTTCCATCTATCCCTCTTACTGCATTCATTCAGGTTACTTGCTACATGCACTGGTGCAGAGAATTGACATCTTGGCTTATTTCTTTCTGGTGTGTTAGAACATTCTGGTGTGTTACGTGCTGAGGGACCCCAGCCTGTCTTCCAGGAAAGCCAGGCAGCTGGTGGTGGCAGCAAAGGATGGTGTACTGGGACAGGTTCCCAAGGACACACAGGGCCCATTCCAGCAGTACTGCATTAAACTGGGCATTATTCTAGAATGGTTTATAAGGCCCTGTTCCTGGCATGCCCCCCATTCCAGCCCTGTATCTGGCCTGAGGTTGTTGAGGAATGCCGGAGAGAAGATCAGTGTAAACGGCCTGCATAATCTGAACTGCAGGGCTCTGGAATGTGGGCAAGCCAGCGTATTTGGCCCATGTAGATCAGCCCTTGTACAAAAGTCTTCATTCTGAATTCAAGGCAAATCAGTTGAGAAGTTCTGAATGTTAAAATGAATTGGAATGCATGCAAAAGGAGGATCGCCATCCTCTTACATTGGCACCAAAGAACTTCTCAAATGATGTTGGTTCTAATATTATGGAGAAAGATAAAACTGGAAGAAAAACATGTTTGTTTTTAAAGGAATAGATACATAGAAAGGAATCAGTCATGAAAAAGAATAAGTCGGTTCACTTTATGATCATGCCTGTGATTTGCTTTTGTGCATGAGGAAGAGATTAAGTAAAACAGATCAACCACAGGCTCTACAGTTATTATGGTTATTGCTGGGAGTTCTCATTTGGCTGAAGATGCTTTAAAAAAACGTGCTCCAGAGACTGGAACACGGAGCAATGGGTGCAAGCTCCAGGAACAGAGATTCCACCTCAACATGAGGAGGAACTTTTTGACAGTAAGAGCTGTTCGGCAGTGGAACACACTCCCTCGGAGCGTGGTGGGGTCTCCTTCCTTGGAGGTCTTTAAACAGAGGCTGGATGGCCATCTGTCGGGGATGCATTGATCAAGATTTCCTGCGTGGCAGCGGGGTTGGACTGGATGGCCCTCGTGGTCTCTTCCAACTCTGCAATTCTATGATTCTATGATTCTATGATTCTATGATTCTATGATCTAAGCCAACATAATCATCATGCTCAAAGAGAAAGCGCTCCTCAGTGAAAGAAGATATAGGCCAGTGTCCTGTTATTGATACATGCAAGGGTAGTTCCAAGCTTGCGTATGTATTTTTGGTCATTGCAGAAGTTAGTATGCCAATTATGTGATATTCCTAGATGGGGGCTGTCAGGGTAGGTAACAAGGACATATGCCATGACAGCACTACGCAAGCCCCATTCAGATTTACATCCTTCCTTATATCTCCCCACATGGAACTCAAAGTGTCTTACAATAAGTAAATGGGATGAGTAATATAGTTACTTGAAAGAAGCTACTAGACAAGTTCCTACATTATGTTTGCATAGTGTACATCTATACTCACATAGTTCAGTGGTGGTTGTATGTGCTAATTCCTCCTTGGGCCCCTTGGTGAGTCACACATCCTAAACAATCAAGTGACCTACTCAACCCAAACCCCAGGAAATATCCTCTGGAACCCCTTCCTGTCTTATAGTGCGAGGTTGTCATAAACCAATCAATGCCTATCTCCCAACCATCTAAAACGATCAGTGGAGTTTTGTCCTCCTTTGTTCCTCCCATGGGAGAATCATTTAGCCATTGTTGTAGCATGAAATGGATTACAAATATCCAAGCCTAAACAATAGCTAAATGTCCCAATGTGGATGAGATCTGGGCACTCTGTCAGTGTGTCCACAGAAACTTCCAGTGCCACTCTCAGAATTCCATCTGAGTTAGTTCGCTACTCTTCAAGACTGGCAACTATCACCCTATTTCCCGAATCTATTCTTCTATCCACTATTTCTGACTTAACTCTCTGATAGCCTCATGTGGTTCTTATGAATGTGTGTTGCATCTGTGAATGCTTTGTGTGTTATCTCCAATAAAAAACATTGTATTTCACTTTAAACTGGAGTTCTCTGCAACTAGTATTGGTATCCATAGGTGAAAAGGTCCCAAAGTCACCCACCTCTTGACGCATTCCATTTGAGCTAATAATAATTCCCCCAAATATTAATATAGTTTTGGCATCACTAGTGAGGTTCTAAAGCACCTCCAACTCTTCGGGTAACAACATAAAATACAATGATAAAGCATAACTGAAGCAGGATCAGATTGCACAGCATGCATGAAAACACCAAGTACAATGAAGTCAGCATGATTAAGCAGCGTCTTTCTACCATAAGCTTTAGGAAACAGTGTATTGGTGAGATGAGACATTTTAGGAAGACAATAAGATTGTTGGGAAAACAGCAAGTTATGTATATGTTGTCTCTTGGGGTATGATGGACCTGTAATGGAATCAGCAAAGGAGGGGTGATGTTTTCTCTTTCCCCCCCATTGTTATTAACACCGAAAACAAATTTCACACATCCACACACAAAAAATAACAAAATCCAATTTAAGTTTCCTTTATTTATATATAAAAATCAGAACTAGCAAATATGAAGCAAAGTTAATTGAAGCGCATTCAAATTACAATAAACACATACAAGCCCAATTATCTTCTTTTGACTAGTGTGTGGCTTAGAGATGGCATTTTTTTGAAAAAAAAAATCTTTTGTTTATTGCACTATTAAAAATTATGGAGATGTACCAACCACAAGGAAGATAGCCACGGCAAGGAATTACATGTTTTCTCTATTTATATTTAAATAACCGTCCCTGCCAAATTATGCACAAATTGTGCAATAATTCTCCAGTGAAATGGCTATTTAGAAAATAAAGGAAGAACAATCCCAAGTCACACCATTCTTTTCTTGTTAAATTGCCCATTTTCTGGATGCTGTATGTTCTTCCACCTCGATATTAGCTGAACACAATTGGCGCACAATGCTAATGAAGAAGGATGGAGAGAAAACAGTTTAAGATACTACCCTCATTTTGTGAGCAATGTGGAAAAACAAGAGGGGAATGGGGCTGGTGTTTGTCTTTTGCATTCCCAATTAACAGCTAGTATTCAACCAGGGGGACTACGTTGACCAGGAGAATGGATGAGATCCAGTATCAAGAATGTTACTCTGGACTTTTTCAGACCACCCTCCTCAAAAGTTCTTTTGCCAGCATAAATTGTGGCATTTTTATGCCAGCAAAAGAACTCCCCACACCAGACTTTACCTTGCTCACATTAAAGAGGAAGCCCAGGCACTAACGGGGAGTGAACAGAGCTCCGTTCACTTCCTGGTTTCAAAACCACTGATTCTCATGAGAAGATGCTCGTGCATGAATTTAAAAAAACAAACACAATAAAGACACAAAACCTTCAGAAAAGCACCAAAACACGCTTTAAAAGTCACAAGTAAATGGGAAGGAGTCATAAAAAGAGCGTCCCCTACCTGGTTGGCTCAATGTCACCCAGAAGTGTTTGCCCATTGATGCTGCATTCACATGAGAACAATAGTGTGTGGATTCAAATGCCGGCAATGCCATTGCCGGCAGAAAATCACAACGGGAGATCAATTGACAGCTTGGCCCGTCAATAAAAGATGGTTTTTAAACAATCTATGATTGCGAAAGGATGATGTTGTCTGGTACATGCACCCTTTCATGATCATTAGGCGTCCTTATGATGCTGTATTTGACTGGTCTGATAAAGTCCTAACCCTGACAGCTCCATCTTGGAATATCATACAATTTAATTTGGCTTGATGTGGCCTTCCATGTGGTTAGCAAGTAAACCATGGACCCCCAGATACCAAGGATGGAGTCATGTATAACCAAGGGAGGGCCTTTAGAAATTCCCGAAACAAGTAATACTCAGGTTAGAGTTAACACTTGGAGATGAATCATCCACTAGTCCACTCAACAATAGCAGAGTCTTTGATGTTTGCAAAATGGGTTTTTCCTCCCCTGCCAACAATAGAGCTTTCCTGCTCCTATTTGGTTCTAAATACATTGCCCATTAATAATAATTAACTCTTCTGGAACACCCTTTGTTTAGTCCTGGGAAACTCAGAGAAACATTGTATTCCACTCTAAATCCCATCTCTTCAGGGGAATTATCACATATAAATATCACCCCAAACATAACAACAACCCTGAATCCTCTGCTTTCTGACTCTATGTCAGTTCGTGTCACCATTCTGCCTACCGGACCTCTCTCTGCCAGTTTACTCTCTGCAATTTGGTTAACACCTTCCAGGAGTTATCAGACTGCAACTCCCATCAGGTCCAGACAGCAGGGATGGGGTGATGAAGTAGTAGTTCAAAATACCTGGAAGAGGTCAGAGTGGAAGCAGGTGAACTAGTTGGACTTCATGGCCTTGGTGTAAGGGGACACCCAACAAGTCCTTTACTCAGGGCTGCCCAAACTATTACATGAATTTTCATTGGCCAGTCAGGAAAAAGCAGCAAATTGGTAGCTATTTCTTTGCTGCTATTGGATTTTTATTGTCAGAAATGGGGAGAGACAAATATATAAATATGTTGATCCAAGAGGAAATGAAGCCTGAACTCTCACTAGGTCAGAGGGACTAAAATGACTTTGGACATAGGATGGGAAAGCATGACTCACTGGAAAAGATGTTAATGTCTGATAGACTGGGAAGCAGCAACAAATGGATTGCTTCAATCAAGGAAGCCACAGCTGCCCTGAGTCTGCAAGACCTGAGCCGTATGCTTGAGAACAAGTGCTCCTGGAGGTCTCTCACTTCTAGAACCACCGTAAGTCAAAGTTGACTTGACAGCAAATAACAACACATCTCAACTCATTTTTGAGATGTGGTGCAGGAGAAGAGTGCTGTAGATACCATGGGCTGCCGAAAGGACAGACAAATGGGTCCTTGAGCAGATCAAGCCTGAACTCTCCCTGAAAGCCAGGATGACTAAATTGAGGCTGTCATACTCCGGCCGCATCAATGAGAAGGCATGACTCACTAGAAAAGACAATAATGCTAGGAAAGGTGGAGGGCAGTAGAAGGAGATGAAGACCACATACCAGATGGATAGACCCAATCAAGGAGGCCATGGCACTGAGCCTGTGGGACCTGAGTGGAGCAGTTGAGGACAGAGGGTCTTGGAGCTGCCTCATTCACAGGGTCACCATGAGTCGAAGTTGACTCGAAGGCAGTTAACAACAAACAATGATGGGAAGAGATGTTGGTGTGATTTTCTGAATCTTGAGAGACCCAGTGTGGTGTAGTGGTTAGAATGTTAGACTGGGATTTGGGAGATCCAGGGTTCTAGTTCCTACACAGCCATGGAAATAATTGGGTGATCCTGAGCCAATTGTTTTCTCGTAGCCTGACCTACCTCATAGTGTTATTGTGAAGATAAATCAAAGGAGCTTTAGAAGAAAGGCAAGATAGAAAGGTAACTAATGAACAACAAATGAACAGATTGACCGTGGTGGCTGCGGGATAGCATTTGCTCTTTTGCCTCTGTCGGAAAAATAGTTTCAGCCTGGTGACTCGAAAGCTTGTTCTAATAACAGCCGGTGGGTTCCATGTCAGTGAGGCAAGGGATCCATTCCAGAGTTTAGTTTGAACTTTAAAGTGGCTATCCAAGGTGCTGAACCTATCACGAAGGGAGATTGTATAGCTCCATTGAAGTTCAGACCAAAACCGGGAGCAGATTCACCAGCCAATGAATGTGGCAGCCACCAGTTGCCTGAGGCTAATTCCTTGCATTCCCATCTCTCTCTCTCTCTCTCTCTCTCTCTCTCTCTCTCTCTCTCTCTCTCTCTCTTTATAGCAAAGGTGAGCTCTGAGCTGTTAATGGTCCTGAACACTTAGGCTAACAGATTAAGCTCTGGGAAAACATTAAGAAAAATAGGCCCAAATTAGATGGAGGCAGGGAAGTGTTTCTCTGTTGGTTTTGAGAGGCCAGATTTTTTCCAGAGATAACCACTTCCCCCTTTTTGTAGCAGCACACCGAGAGCATGGGAGAGATGGTGTGAAAGTCACTCTCTGTTTGAAGTGAAAAGATAGCACTGTGTAACACATACAAACACAGAGAGAACATTTTCACACTCAGTTCATGAGTAACAATGTCAAAGAAGATTAGCTCCAATGTACCCATTATTTACATCTCCCTCCTTAACCTCATGAATTCTAGCCCCCATTTGAGTAGAGACCGATGACAACAAAAATGTGAATATAGGTAATTAGTCTCAGAAGCTTTCTGATAATTGTTTTAAAAGAGAGATTAGCTTTTTCTTTTAAAATAATAATAAAAAGGCACAAGACCTAAGTCTCCAATTTAAACTGAGGACAAGTGTGGTGTTCAAGGCTTCTGTTGGTCAGTCTATCCTCTGGCACACCATGGCTGGTAGCCTTTTGGATAGTCCCAACTATGGCAGACTCATTCAGTTGATCGTTGAATGGTGGATCAACATGTAGGTAAACCCAACTGATTCAATGAGTCTACTGGAGTCAAGACTAACAACATAGGAGATTTTCAGACTACACTGTTATAGTGTTACTATTCCACTTTAACTGCTCTGGCTTCCTCCTGTGGAATTCTGGGGTTTGTAGTTTAGTGAGGCCTAAGAGCTCTCTGGCTGAGAGTTGTAAATGCTCCTCCCTAAACTGCAAATCCCAGCATTCAACAGGAGGCAGCCAGAGCAAATATAGTGGAATAGTAACACTATAACAGTGTTGTCTGAAAATCTAGATAATTTAGGCCTCTGTTTCAATGTTTAAACTGGTTTAATGTCCATTCTGATTTCCCAAGGAATCATGGGAGCTGCAGTTCTGTGTGGGAGGGCAGAGGGAGATTCCTCTTTGTTAAACTATAATTCCCATGCTGATTTGAGGGCCACCATGACACCTTCACTGCTGGAGACCAGTAACAGGCCTGAATTCTAGTGGAAGCCTCAATGAGAGTAGACCCATGATATCAATGGGATTTGCTTGGTTCACCTTTCAATAACGGAGTCTATTGTTGGCACTAACTAATAGGATTCAAACCATTGGCTTTCTACCTAATTGTGCTCTTTCAGGCTGGACTCAAATATTGCTCTTTTATAGGCCTCTATCATTCTACACAATTATAGCACTATGGTTCCACTTTAACTGCCATGGTTCCAACCTATGGAATCCTGGCATCTGCAATTTAGAGGAGAGTTACTTAGAATTCTCTGTCAGAGAGCTTTAGTACCTCCCCAAACTACAAAGTCCAGCACTCCATAGGTTTCGGCCATGGCAATTAAAGTGAAATCATAGCACTATAATTGTGTTGTGTGTACGGCCCATGGGTTTCAATGGTAGCTCTATTTGGGAAACTGCGGCAGCAGAATCCAGTGGCAGAAGGTTGTTTCCATGTCAATGGGACAATGGATCCCCTCCAAGCTTTAATCCAGCTTTAAAGGAGGTGTCCGAGGGACTGAACCCTTTCTCCAAAATGGGCTCAGCACCTTGCATGGCTTCGTAAAAGTCTGGAGTAAATTTACCGATGTGGGAGCCACCACTTTAAAAACCCCAGTCTCATCTATTTATTTATCCAATTTATATCCTGCCTTTCTCCCATGTGGGACCCAAGGCATCTCACCCATGAGTCAAAACAGCATTTGCTATTGTTAACAGCCATTAAGTCGACTTCAACTTGCAGTGACCTTATGAATGGGAGCCCTCCAAGTCTATCCTCAACAGCCCTGCTTGGGTCTTCCTTGATTGAATATATCCACCTGGAATGCAGTTTTTCTATTTTCCTACTGCCTTTTACTTTACCAAGCATTATTGTCTTTGGCTATGTCCAAAGTACGTCAGTCTCAGCTGAGGATTTTTTCAGACAAGGATTACCGCGCAAGAAGCTTGCGGAAGAGGTACGGCACTGTCGCGTGTCAGGGGGTCTGTTTCAGATGATGCCGTCCCTCTCTCGGCATCGTCTGTGTCAGTTCTGTGTATGATTGAAGACAGCTGCACCATATTTTACTTATGGACAACTTCCGTGAGTAACAAATGACACGGCTGTCTTAAATCATACACGGAACTGACACGGACAATGCCGAGAGAAGGATGACGTCGTCTGAAACGGACCCCCTGCTGCGCGACAGCACTATACCTCTTCCACAAGCTTCTTGCATGGTAACCCTTGTCTGAAAAAGTCCTTAGTCAGCTTGGCTTCTAGGGAGAATCCAGATTTGATTTGCTCTAGGACCCATTTACAGTTGTCTCTCCATATCCATGGATTTGGTATCTATGGATTTAAGTATTCACAAACTGAAAATATTCTTCAAAAATAATAATTCAAAAAGCAAACCTTGATTTTGCCATCATATATAAGGGACACCATTTTGCTATGCCATTGCATATCATGGGACTCGAGTATTCACAGATGTTGGTATCCACGGGGGTCCTGGAACCAAGCCCCAGTGAATATGAAGAGACAACTGTATTTGTCTTTTTAGCAGTCCAGGTTATCTGCAGAACTCACCTTCAGCACCCCACTGTGGAGACCAGGGTTGGAGTCCCCCTTCAACCATGGAAACCTACTGGATGACCTTAAGCAAGTCAGACCCTCTCAGTCTCAGAGAGTATGGCAAAGGCAACCCCCTCTGAATAAATCTTGCCAAGAAACCCCATGATAGGTGTGCTGTAGGGTCAGCATAAGTTGAAAACAACTTGAAGGCACACAACAGCAACAAAGCGGAAGGCAATCGGAAAAGAGGGAGAACACATTACAGGTAGATTGATTCATACTGGGAAGTCACAGCTCTGAGTCTGCAAGACCTGAGCAGGGCTGTGGATGAACAAAGCTCTTTGAGGTCTCTCATTCATAGAGTCACCATCTCTATATATAAAACTCTTGGGTATGTTGCCTTTCCCAGTGTGCTGATTGGCTGCTGAGGAAATACCAATCAAACACCAACCAATCACCACCCACATGCAAATTCCCTCTCCACCTCACAATCTACTCCTGCCACTCAATCTGTGGCCCAGATTGGGGATCGGACAGTCAACCGGCTGCAGTGGTAGGGCAACAGAGCAAGTCACCCTCAGCAATTCCAGGAAAAATGTGGAATATAGAGAAGGGGAATTTAAAAATCCCCAGCCTATCTTACAGGGTTATTGTGAGGTCTACTGGGCATTTTGGGGGGAGTTTTTTAATGGCATATGTTACTCCAGGTACATCATCTCCTCAGATGCCAAGACTGACAAAGAGATCAATCACAGACTAGCAAAGGCACATAGCACATTTGGAAGACTTTACAAAAGAGTCTGGAGTAATAAACACCTGAGGTGAAGCACAAAAATTTCGGCAGGCCTTTCCTAATTAGATCCCGGCCTCAGGGGATCCTGGCCTCTTCTAGCCTGCTGGCCATTTATTATATTTTATTGTATTTATAGTTTTAAAGGTGATTTTAGATTAGTTGTTTTTAATTTATATTTGTTTAATGTTTTTATGGGGGAGGGTGGGAGTGGGGGTGTTTAGGGATTTTATTTGTATTGTATTTTAAATTTTGTAAGCCGCCCTGATTGTTTTAACAGAGGGGCGGGGTATAAATAAATATTATTATTATTATTATTATTATTATTATTATTAAAAATCAGTGTGTATAGAGCCATTGTACTGTCTATTCTCCTTTATGGGTCTGAAACATGGGTCACCTATCGCCACCACTTACGACTCCTTGAACGCTTTCATCAATGCTGTATACGCACAATCCTAAATATACACTGGACTGACTATGTGACGAATGTTGCTGTCCTTGAGCAAGCAGGGATCACCAGCATTGAGGCCATGATATTGAGAACACAGCTGCGCTGGGCAGGGCACGTTTCTAGGATGGAGGACCATCGCCTCCCAAAAATAGTACTCTGCGGTGAACTTGCCATGGGTCAGCTAAGAAGGGCGCTCCAAAAAAGCGATACAAGGATTCCCTGAAACAACATCTCAGGCTTGACCAAATTGATCACCAACAATGGTCCGCACTGGCCTCACATCAGGAGGCATGGAGACGCACTATCCATAATGCTGCAGCCTTATTTGAGAACTCATGCTGAAGAAGTCTTGGAGAAAAACGACAACGCAGAAAGAATCACAACCCGGAAACATCACCCAAGGAGACCTTCTGCTGTGCTTTCTGCAACGGGACTTGTTTATCTCAGATTGGCTTTTTTAGTGATCAGCATGCTTGCAGAAAGCGCGAGATGAGACCTTCCTGAATCTTCATTTACGAAGAAAAGCCAGAGAGAGAGAGAGACTTCAGGTACAGCTAGTAAGTCAAAGTTGATTTGACAGCAAATGACAACAACCACAAAGACAGTGATTGAATTCTGGCCAGTATCTATCTACCCATACAGCATTTCTTGATACCTGTTAGCACAATCGAATATACTTATGGGTGCATCTCTCTTCCTCCTTAGCCTCCCCCAGCCAACTTCTGCCCAACCTTTGTTTATTGGCTTATCCTCTCTTGAGACCACAGAAGTTACGGGGGTGCGCAGTGTGCTTACCTTGGGTAGCCGAAAATGCAAAGATGCCAAGAGATGTTTATTTCCCCTCCTGCTCGACCCCAAAGGCTGATCACATTTGTCTTTGAAGGCTTCTAAACTTGACTTTGATGAACCGTGCTAATAACAAAAGAGATTTCCTTCTCTCACCCCCCCCGCATCCTTTATTAATGTCACTCGTTAGAGTTGAAAAGACATGCACTTAATACTTGCTTTTCATCTCAATCAAGAAAGCAACATTAAGCAAATAAAGAGAGAGAGAGAGAAGTATTTAACTATAGCATATAGGATTGTTGAGATGGTAATCAGAGACACTGGTAATTGAAGCTTTTTGGGAGAACCTTTCTTCTGAATCCTTCCGCCTGTTTAATAGGATAAAATTAGCTGGAGTGGCTTGGCGTTTGAAGAGGTTATGATATAATTGGCAGCGCCTCCTGGGTTTGCGGCTGGACAAGGCGATCAGGTGGAGGCACGGGAGGGCATGGGAACCTCTGAAGAACAAGGCTCAGCTTCCGCCATCCTAATTAGCCTAAATTAGCTATGCTCGGGTTTTTTATGCTTGCGTTTGAATTCCCCCTGTAATGCCTTTTATCAGGCCTGTATGGAGGGAAATATGAAAGAGGCACAAAGTTCACCTGGTAATGGCAGAGAGGGTGGGGGCCCTTCATTGTCGGCAGTTTTTTAAAAAAATGTGTGCGCCTTGAAGGAACAAGCTTATAATAGCACAGAGGCCTAATCTAGGTAGTTTTCCAGATGAACAGTGTTGAGAATCATAGAATCATAGAGTTGAAAGAGACCCCAAGGATCATCTAGTCCAGCCCCCTGCCCTGCAGGAATACACAACTCATTCCTGACAGATGCCCCGCTGTTTAAAAACCTCCAAAGAAGGAGATTCCACCACACTCCCAGGCAGCGTATTCCACTGCTGAACAGCTCTTACCTTCAGGAAGTTCTTCCTAATGTGTAGGTGGAACCTCTTTTCCTGCAGTTTGAGTCCATTGCTCCATGTCCTAGTCTCTGAAGCTGCAGAAAACAAGCTTGCTCCACCCTCAAAGAAATAGCTCTGGGATTTCAAGTGTATCTTTAGGGCAGGGAGGGTGGGCCAAGTGCAGCCCTGGGGGCTGCACTAGTCAACAGCGTGATGCAGCAGCCAAAAAAGCCAATGCAATTCTAGACTGCATCAGCAGTGGACTGGAGTCCAGGCTGAAGGGTATATGGTCTCACTCTATTCTTCTTTGATCAGATGCCTCACCTGGAAGACTGTGTCCAGTCCTGGGCACCCCAGTTTAAGAAGGATATCGGCAAACTGGAATGTGTCCAGAGGAGGAGGATCAAAATAATAAAAGGAGTGGAAACTAAGCTGTATGAGGAACAGGTTATGGCTTGGTTCCTGGCTATCTACAGGGCCATATCTTCCAACATGAGGCTGTCTGAGCTCTAAACAAGAAGCCCTTCTCTCTATGTACCTTCATAGGCACATGGGGTGAAAATGATTGAGAGGACTTTCTTGGTGGCTTTGGAACCCTCACCATAGAAAGGCTAGAATGGCAAAAACATTCCTGTTCCATCAAACTTTTAGAAACTGACCTCAATAGGCTTTTACTGCTGTGCTGTTTTATTGAAGAGAGAATAACAGAGAGAGGATGGTGTTTTTGTATGTTTGCAATCTAGTGTGGCATAGTGGTTTCAGCATTGGACTACGACTTTGGAGAACAGGGTTAAAATCCCTATTCAGTCATGGAAACCACCGGGTGACCCTGGGCAAGTCACACTCTCTCAGCCTTAGAGAAGACCAAGGCAAATCCCCTTTGAACAAATTTTGCCAAGAAAAGCCCACGATAAGTTCGCCTTAGGGTCATCATAAGTTAGAAATGACTTGAAGGCACACAACAACAACATCTGTGCTAGTTTTCATAATTTGTAAGCCACTTTGAGTCACAGTATTGGGCAAAAGGTGGGATAAAAATGAATGATGATATTGATGATGATGATGAGTGAGAAGTCTGAGAGGTGAGATGACAGCCATATTTCATTATTTAAAGGGAGGTCATGTAGCTTGTTTCCTGCTCTTCAAGCAGCACAAGTGGAGTCAAATTGCAAGAAAAGAGATTCTACCTGAAGATTAAGAAGAACCTCTTGTCTGTAAGAACTGTTTGGCAATGGAATAGCTGTCCTAGGAGCTGGTGAACTCTTCTTCTTTGGAGGTCTTTCAACATTCAGTCCTTTTGGAGTTTCATCTATGTGTTCCTTCCCTTACAGAAGTGGTTGATATTTTTGTTTAATGTAGAGTGCCAAAATTCTGTTCAAGGTTGCAGAAGCAGAGTTGTCCATACAGGGCTGTTGTGCATGTGGATGTAGATGAAGATGTGCTCATGCATGAGATGTAAATGAAATGTGCATTTGGTTGTGCACTCAGTTGCACATTCAGGTGTGCCTTCAGTTGAGCAATAGTGCTAGATCCTCCTCTTCCTCCTCCTCCTCCTCCTCCTTTTTATCCCATTTTTTTCCAGTCTGTGATGCTAGGTGACTTAGAGACATTAAAAAAGAACAACATTAAAAGAACAAATATAAGCAAGATAACACCTAGAATCATAGAATCAGTGTTGGAAGAGACTCCAAGGGCCATCCAGTCCAACCCCATTCTGCCATGCAGGAATACCCAATCAAAGCACACCTGGCAGATGGGCATATGGCCTTTGTTTAAAAACCTCAAAGAAGGAGACTCCACCACACTCTGAGGCAGTGCATTTCACTGTCTAACAGCTCTTACTGTCAGGAAGTTCTTCCTAACATTAAGGTAGAATCTCTTTTCCTGTAGTTTGGCTCCATTGCTTCGTGTCCTAGTCTTTGGAGCAGCAGAAAGCATGCTTGCTCCACCTTTAATATGACATCCCTTCAAATATTTGAACATGGCTATCCTGAAAGATTCTTTCCCCCTGAGCAGTCAAACCTCAAAGAGCTGTTGAAATAAAAAGGTCTTCACCTGCCTATGAAAGAATAGCAAGGAATGTGCTGGTCTAATCTCTCAAGGAAGAGAGTTCAACAGCCTGGGGCAGCCACCGAGAAGGCCCTCTCTTGTGTTCCCACCAGGTGTACCTGAGTGATGGGGGGGGGGGACAGAGAAGGACCTTCCCAAAAGATCTCACGACACGGGCAGACTCATATAGGAAGATAAAGTTGTGCTGATAATTCACACAAGGGCTGTGTGTGTAACTCATGCCAAGATTCGCATTACACAACTGCAGTGTAGGATCTTGGCCACGTATTTCCCCTGAGTGAAAGAAGAATAATCCTTTCCCAAGCTAAGTAGGTCTTCCCTAGCTGAATGGCCCAGGAAAGATCCCTTGACTTGTTACCCAAATTACAGGGGGTTTCCACAACCCCCACATGTGTCCAGATATTAGTATGGGGAATTTTAATTAGCTCAATATGGCAATGAGAGGCTGGGTAATGATGGGATCATTTGACCTATGTATACCGGTACTAACTGATGAAACTCACAGCCAGGAAATACAATAAAAATGGTTTTATTGAAAAATAATCAGGGGAATACACACATATTACACTCAATCTTGAGCACTCACACACGGCTATTGAAGAAACTAGGAAGGATTGGGATAAAGTAATAGAGTTCAGGATGATGGGCCATACTATACCTGTCCGATGAGCAGAGATTCGTGCAGAGAAGAAGAATGGATGGATGTGCTGGGTGATCCAGCAAACCACAGAGTGACTGTCTCTCAGAAATTGAGTGCACTTTGGTGGTGTTTTGGGGTGATATTTATATTCGATATTCCCCCTGAAGGGTGTTTTGAGTGAAATACAATGTCTGGCAGAGTTTCCTAAGGTTAAACAATGGATTCTCTTGATGTGTTAATGATCGTTAATAGCTGAAACATTGGAACTGATGGGTCACAGGCAACTCTATTGTTTTAGGAAAGGTGAGAGGAAAACCCAGTTTTGCAAGGCAAAGAGTGTCTGGTCGCTTTGATTGAATTAGTGAATGACTCACCTCCATGTATGTCAAGGAGAATTAGCCCATTTTCTCCGTAACTTACCAATCGGGGGGGGTGGGGGGGCTACATAATTACTACCTGAGTGTGTCTTTTAGGAATTTGGGATGGTTTTTTCCTTAGGTTTTCTGAGCACACCTTGAGTCCTTGCATTTGGGAGGTCTCAGTCTACCACCAACCATGTGGAGTGCCAATAATAAGCCAATTGATGAATTATTGGAAGAGTCAGGGGGTATCAGGCCAGGTAACATCTTGTTTGTTTTTCTCTCCTCTTCTTTTGTAAGCTATTGACTTTTAAAAAAAAACTTACTTCCCTTCTCTGCTTAATCAACTTTAACAGTGCAAAGAAGTCTGAGGTGCATTCAGAATAATTTGCACAAATCTGTTTTAATTGGAAAAAAGAAATGTTCCTGGGTGGAATACAAAAGGATAAAAGGGAGTATTTCTCAGCTCAGACCAATCTGCCATTGCATTGCTTGCAAGCAAGGCAGAAGTGGAAAGCAGGGGCAGCTGAATTGGGAAGGATGTTTTAGCAGGCTTTTGGTCACCTGTAGCCATACAGGTTCCTGTTTTATTCACGTTATGTGCCTTCAAGTCAATTCTGACTAATGGAGTTACAAGATTGAAAAGGTTCATGATTTTCCATACTTTGGATTTCATCAGAATAGCATCTAAAAACGCTGTAATTCCACTACTGAGGAAAGCAGAAACATAGTGGCATTATTACACTTATTGTCACATGTCTTCATAATCGCGTGATACCACTGCCACGGAATTATTGCATGACTACCAGTAGCGCTTTAAGAATGGGATTTTACTTCCATGATTTAGCATGGGCAAGATTTTGGCAGTTCTTATGAGAAGACGCAACTTCAATTAAAAGCACTAAAAACTCCTTAATTTGCAAACTAAATCAACACATAAACACTCAAACCTAAAAACATGCAAACAAAACAGGACAGTAAAAGAGCGTCCTGTAGATCATTTTCACGTTCTCACACAGAAATTTTCTCACTGGGAATGGGGACAGGGGGAAAGAGGACCACTCATTCATGCTGTAATCTTGCGATTATAGCAGGACGTGTTTTCGCATGCTCTTCAATACCGTGAAAATAGCGAGACTGAGATCTATTGACGGCTTGTCCCGTCAATTAAAAGGGACACGTTATTGGCGGCTGGAGCACAGAGTAACCACAGAAAGACAACCATGTCATGTGATACCTGGAACCTGTTTCTGCTACCATGACATCGTAATCATGCAATTACAGCCTCGTCTGATAAAGTCCTTTGACTCAGTCATTAATCAGAATGGAGACTGTAGTCAAGAAATCAGAAGAAGACTGGGAGTTGGAAGAGCAGCAATGAAGAAATTAGACAAGATCCTCAAGTGTCAAGAAATATCCTTGAATACCAAAGTCAGGATTGTCCATACCATCATATTTCCCATTTCTACATATGGTTATGAAAGGTGGATGGCAAAGAAACCTGACAGGAAGAGAGAATCAACTTCTTTGAAATGTGGTGCTAGAGGAGAGTTCTGCGGATACCGTGGATTGCCCAAAAGACAAATGAATAGATCCTAGAGCAAATCAAGTCTGAACCCTCCTTAGAAGCCAAGATGACTACCCTGAGACTGTTGTACTTTGGCCATATAGTGGAAAGACAGGACTCATTGGAAAGGACAATTATCAACTTGACAGCAATTAACAGCAACTGTCTGTTTAGTTATAATTGCTTTGTAGAGTCATGGTTTTTAATTTTTCTTTTAAGTGGTTTATGTTTTTCTCAGTCTTCTAAGCCTCACTGAACAATTTTTGGCAAATGCACAGGATATATATATATATATATATATATATGGGATGAGTCCTTCCTGAATCTTCGTTTGCGAAGAAAAGCCAGATATATATATATATATATATATATATATATATATACATACATATATATATATACACATATATATTAAAGAAACACCCACCAATCTATTTATTTCTTCATTTAGTTCATGCAGACCCAATCTTTCCTCCAAGGAGTTCATGGAAAATGAATGTCCATCCCCTGGTTTATTCTCACAATAATCCCATAGTAGTGAGGGTGAGAAGACCCTGTCAGCAGATGCCTACCCAAAGGTGGCATGTGGAATCAGAATGGACATTTGATCAAAATTAAGAGGTAAGGGAATAAAATGAAATCTGTTGAAGCTGGTGGCTCCAAAGTCAATGGGGTGGTGAGGTGAAACCACTCTGGTGCTAGAATTGCATTAGTGTGTGGTCTATGAAGACCTCTAGATCCTTTTTACATAGACGGCTGTCAAGCCAGGTGTCACTCATCCTATATTTCTGCATTTCATTTTTTCTGCCGAAATGTGATACCTTAAATTTATCTGATTTCTATGTATGGTTATGATAGCTGGACCATGAAGAAAGCTGACAGGAAGAGAATCAGCCCCTTTGAGATGGAGTGCTTGAGGAGAGTTCTACAGACACTGTGGACTGAAAAGAGACAAAAGACCCATTTGTCTTAGAGCAAATGAAAGCTTAACTTTCACTAGAAGCAAAGATGACTAAACTGAGGCTGCCATACTTTGGACATATCACGAAAAGATGCTGCTCATTGGAAAAGATGATAAAGTGGAAGGTAAAGAGGGAGACTGAACTACAGGTGTACTGATTCAGTCAGGAACCCACAGCCATGTTTACATGAGCTGAGCATGGCCTTTGATGACCAGAACTCTTGGAGGTCTTTCATTCATAGGACTACCATAAGTCGAAGTCAACTTGATGGCAAATGTAACGACAAACATTTATCCCTCTGGTGTATCTGTTGATGAAAAGCAGGGATTCTAGGTGCCAGTGAACTCTGCAGCTACAGGGCAAAAGGATGCCGGATGCTGTTGACACTGCCTGCAGCACCACACTTAGATCCAAAGCAGCTAGACATCTCTTAGAGTCACAGAGTCATAGAGTTGGAAGAGACCACGAGGGACATCTAGTCCAACCCCCTGCACTGCAGGAATACACCATCAAAGCATTCCAGACAGATGGTCATGCAGCCTCTGTTTAAAAACCTCCAAAGAAGGAGACTCCAACACACTCCAAGGCAGTGCATTCCACTGCCAAACAGCACTTACTGTCAGGAAGTTCTTCCAAAAGTTCAGGTTGAATCTTTTCTCTTGTAATTTGAGTCCATTGTTCTGTGTCCTAGTCTCTGGAGTAGCAGAAAACAAGCTTGCTCCATCTTCAGTATGACATCCCTTCAAATATTTAAACATGGTTATCGTGTCCTATCTTAACTTTCTCTTCTCCAGGCTAAACATACTCAACTCCCTAAGCCACTTCTTATAAGGCATGGCTTCCAGACCTCCCATCTCTGGACACGTTCCTGCTTCTCAATATCCTTCCTGAATTGAGGTGCCAAGAATTGGACACAGTATTCTAGGTGAGGTCTGACTAAAGCAGAATAGAGTGGTGTTATTACTTCCCTTGACTTAGACACTATACTCAGGTTTAGCTGATTCACCAGCTGTGCCCCTTCCTGGAGTTGGAAGACTTAAAGATGGTAGTACATGCGCTGGTAACTTCAAGACTTGACTTCTGTAATGTGCTCTACATGGGGCTACCTTTATGCCTGCTCCGGAAACTCCAACTGGTTCAAAATATGGCAGCCAGGCTGGTCACAGGAACAGCAAGTGGTGACCATATCACGCCAATATTAAAATCTCTTCAATGGATGCCAGCTAGTTTCCAGGCAAGGTATAAAGTGTTGGTCATTATCTTTAAAGCCCTTCATGGCTTAAGGCCAAGCTACCTAGGGGATCGCCTTCTCCCGTACAATCTGCCCTGTACCCTTAAGTCCTCTGGGAAAAAACTTAACTTCAGGTGATTAAAACTAGACTGGCCACAGTCACCCAGAGGACCTTTTCTGCTACCGCTCCCAGACTGTGGAATAGCCTGCCAGAGGAGAGCCAACACTTTGACAATCTGGGAATGTTTACAAGGGCTATTAAGATGGATCTCTTCCGGCAGGCTTTCATTTTCCGGTTTACTAGTCTGTCGGGGTTTTTTTTAAACAAATTTGTTTTATTCCTTTTCTTCTTTTAAGTTATTTTAATAGTGTTTTTATAGGTAAAATTTGAATTAATTACCATTGTATAGTGGTCTTAATGATGTTATTTTAATGTTTGTGAATTATGGATTAATGTTTAAATGATGTTTGCTGTCCCAATCCTGATGGGAGAGGTGGAATACAAATAAACCTTATTATTATTATTATTATTATTATTATTACTCCTATTTATGAAGCCTAGAATCACATTGGCTTTGTTAGCTGCTGCATCACATTGCTGACTCATCTTCAGCTTGTGGTCCGCTAAGACTCCTAGATCCCTTTCTCATGTACTGCCATCAAGCCAGGTGCCACCCATCCTATATCTGTAAATTTCATTTTTACTCCCCAAGTGTAGTAGCCTACATTTCTCCCTGTTGAAATTCATTTTGTTAGTTTTGGCCCAGATTTCTAATCTCTTAAGGTCATTTTGAATTCTGATCCTGTCCTCTAGGGTATTAGCTACACTTCCTAATGTGGTGTCATCTGCAGAGCTGATAAGAGTGCCCTCTGTTCCCTCATCCAAGTCATTGATAAAGATGTTGAATAGCACTGGGCCCAGGTCAGAACCCTGTGGCACCCCACTAGTCACTTCTCTCCAGGATGAAGAAGAGCCATTGGTGACTAACGTACATTCTCCTTGGTCACAGAATGTGTGCATTCTCCTTGGTCACAGATAGAACAATCAAATAATTGGCTCTAATTCCGCACAATTAATATGAGGGTATGGTGACTGTAGACTATATTTCAGAGGAAGGAACTGGTAAAACCAGCTCTGAGTATTCTTTGCCTAAGAAAACTCTTATGAAATTTATGGGGTCACCATAAGTCGACAGTTAACTTGAAGGCACACACACACACAAAGACTGAAAGGTAATAACAATCATTTTAATTTTCTGTTTTGAATCCTTTTCTCATCTATTTGTTTTAAGAAATAACCTTGGCCCTGATTAAAGCCCATGTTGCTAACTGTACAGAGAACTTCGGCGGGACCTCAGTGGAATTCAGTGGCTGAAGACATCTCATTGCATCTGGCCACAGAGACATTGCCAGACATTATTACCACTGATTTTCCTTGGTTTTTTTCTGGGCTGTGGGGCCGTGTTCTGGGATAGTTTCTTTTCTGATGTTTCGCCTGCATCTGTTGCTGGCATCTTCTCTGAATTGGCTGTACTTCCCAGGAGTGAAGTGCAGTGAGGAAGGAGAATTTCTCTGAAGATGCCAGCCACAGATGCAGGTGAAACGTCAGAAAGAAACTACTCCAGAACACGGCCTCAGAGCTCAGAAAAAAAACAAGGAAAATCTATGGATGCCAGCCATGAAAGCCTTCGACTTCACATTATTACCACTGCTCCTGCTCCCTGCCAGGCAGAGATTGGCTGGGGTTGGGGGAGGGAGGATGCATCAGATTTGGGTGGTGGAGGTAAATGGCTCAATGTAGCAGTAGTTCCACAGGGAGAATCATATGCTGCCAATATACCAAGACTTATTGGATTGATTCCAAAATGTTTCCAGCTGCACATTAGAATTGTTCTTCTTTATGTTGTTATGTGCCTTCAAGTTGATTCAATGGGTCTACTCATGTTTGGACTAACCAATACTATTGAGAATACATGCAGGCTAAGCAGTGTTCTTAAATTCTGATTGTCCATTCTTCTGGGACTTCAACTCCCAGAATTTCTGAGCATGGCTAAATATCAATGAGACTTCTGGGGGTTGACATCCAAAACCTCTGGAAGACCAGAGTTTGGGAACCAGTGGTAGAAGACAAAACTGCGAAAGGGTGTGTTCTATTTGGAAGCACCAATCATTTCAGGCCTAGTTTGATCTGTCACAAACTAGAGTCATTGTTGTTATGTGCCTTCAAGTTAACTCCAACTTCTTGAAACTGTATCATGGGGATTTCTTTGCAAGATTTATTCTGAGGAGGTTTGCTATTGGCC
Source organism: Gambelia wislizenii (assembly GCA_030847615.1). Classification (NCBI taxonomy): domain Eukaryota; kingdom Metazoa; phylum Chordata; class Lepidosauria; order Squamata; family Crotaphytidae; genus Gambelia; species Gambelia wislizenii. The sequence continues at coordinate 490,861,292 of JAUMIR010000001.1, read as the reverse complement.
TCCTCTAAGGGAGGGAGGGAGAGAGAGAGAGAGAGAGAGAGAGAGAGAGAGAGAGAATGATTTGTCCAAGGTCACCCACTGGGTTTCCATAGCTAAGTGGGGATTTGAACCCTGGTCTCCCAGATTCCTAGTCCAACACTCAGACTGCACAATACTGCCTCTTGCTATACATTATATTGCATTGGATTTGGATAAAGTTACTTCAGAAGATTCTGGAAAAGGGAGGATTTGTTGTTGATGCAACAAAAAAAAATGTGATTGGGCTCCACATTAATAATCGGAGGGTTGATTCATATTATATGTCAATCCTCAAATTTCCTTCTTCATAATTTGCAAGCTGTATTTAAAAACCAAACCTCAGACTATTTTACATTGACTTGGGAAAGAGAGATATTGATTCTGAGGACGCCTTGCAAATGATCTATACTGATAGCATTAGCCATCCTTCTTCCTTCCTTCCTTCCTTCCTTCCTTCCTTCCTTCCTTCAGTAAACTTAATTTGAATTTAGAAAGTCTCCGAATGATAATTGAATCACAAGTCTGGATTAGAATTCTAGCAGCAACACTTGACTTGGTCAAAATCACTGTTATGAAGAGATGCAATTTTTACACAGTACTTCACATTGATTAAGTAATGTGTGAAAACAGGGAAAAAAGTATTTGAATCTTAATCATAGTCATTTGCATGAAATAAAAGTCTGTGTCAAGGGAATGCACAGTTATAATAACTCCTCGGTGTTCTGGTTGCATCAGTGAACAAAGAAGTTGTATGTATTTTCTTTCCTTGTGATATACATACAACAATTATTTCAATTTCAGTGCACCTTTTTTTAATAACAAAAGAGGTTAGGATGTAACATGTCACAGGGCTCAGTTGGCAGTGGCAGATGGTAGGCTATGTCAGTAGGACTGCAAATCCACTTCAGGTGTTAGTCTGAGCTTGGAAGGAGAGATCTAAGCTGTTGAGCATGATCCGTAAAACCTTGTATAGTTCTGTCAAAGTTAGAAACCAGCTTAAAATCAGACAGTTGGAAGGGACTGCAAGAGCCATCTGGTCTATGCAGGAATTCACAGCTAAAGCACTCCTGAAGGATGCTCAACCAACCTTTGTTTAGAGACTTCTAAACAAGGAGAGTCCACTACCCTCCAAGGCAGTCCATTCCATGGTTGAACATCTCTTTCACTCAAGAAGTTCTTCCTAATGTTTAGGTAGAATCCCTTTTCTTGTAATTTGAATCCATTGATTTGTGTCCTAAAGCTTATCTACGTGGGCAATTTAATTCATCTTGCCCTTCTCTTGGAGCCCTGCAGTTCAGATAATGCAGGGCTTTTGCCCTGTTTTTCCCCCAGGCAGTCTTCACCACCCCTGGGGCAAAGACAGGGTTAAGAGAGGGGGAAACGGGGTAGGTTGATCTCCAGCATGAGGGATAATTGCAGCAGGGGCCTTGTTTCTGCTGGTCACACTGTAAATCGCTCATAGGAGGGGGTGGGATTGTCAGTCAGCTGCTTCCTGAGTGACAGGAGAACAGATCCCCATTGATTGCAGAGTCTGCTGCCCAGTACATGTGAATCATAGAATCATAGAATTGCAGAGTTGGAAGAGACCACGAGGGCCATCCAGTCCAACCCCCCTGCCACGCAGGAAATCACAATCAAAGCATCCCCGACAGATGGCCATCCAGCCTCTGTTTAAAGACCTCCAAGGAAGGAGACCCCACCACGCTCCGAGGGAGTGCGTTCCACTGCCGAACAGCTCTTACTGTCAAAAAGTTCCTCCTAATGTTGAGGTGGAATCTCTGTTCCTGGAGCTTGCACCCATTGCTCCGTGTTCCAGTCTCTGAATGTGGATTGGGAGGAGGTCAAGCTTATGCATACATAAATATCATACAGGATTTCAGCAATGTCATTTTCAGTCAACATTTGGGGTCAATTTCAGCCATGTTTCCTACATTTTCAAGAGGAACTGTCCATCTCTTTCTGCTTTTGACCTATAAAGCCCTATATGGCTCATGGCCAAGCTACTTGAAGATCTACAAGGGAAGTTCTTCTCTCTACCCCACAGCCTTCACAGGCACAGCTGGTAGGAACACAGGCCTTCTCTGTAAATGCTCCCACGCTTTTGAACTCCCTTCCCAGGGACACTAGGGTGGTCTCTTCCTTGTTGTCCTTTCAGTGGCAGGTTAGGATCTTTCTTCGCCAGTAAGCCTTTGGAAACTTTGGAAAAGAGATCAAACTACAGGAAAAGAAACTCTATATAAACTTTAGGAAGAACTTCCTGATGGTAAGAGTTGTTCAACAGTGGAATCTGCTGAGTGTGGCTGCATGTGAGATGCACATCTCGTTGCATATTCAGATTTGTGTGAAGCTGTGTTGACTGCCTGGGTCCCATAGCAGTGGCAGATGTTCAGGCAGCCTTTATTATTCTTGGGAAGGCTCAATTACAAGAGCTGTGTTATTTTTTTTTAATGCTTGTTCATTTAGTACATTGAGTGGCAAGAGTGGATTGTGAGGTGGAGATATCAAGGAAAACCTTTGGAAACTGATTTTAACTTAAACTGCTGTACTGTTCTTAAATTTTGTTTTAAAGTAAGATTTTAATGAGTTCATAGAATCATAGAATCATAGAATTGCAGAGTTGGAAGAGACCACGAGGGCCATCCAGTCCAACCCCCCTGCCACGCAGGAAATCTTGATCAAAGCATCCCCGACAGATGGCCATCCAGCCTCTGTTTAAAGACCTCCAAGGAAGGAGACCCCACCACACTCCGAGGGAGTGCGTTCCACTGCCGAACAGCTCTTACTGTCAAAAAGTTCCTCCTCATGTTGAGGTGGAATCTCTGTTCCTGGAGCTTGCACCCACTGCTCCGTGTTCCAGTCTCTGGAGCAGCAGAAAACAAGCCTGCTCCATCCTCAGCATTGTGGATAGTGCGCCTCCATGTCTCCCGATGTGAGGCCAGGGCGGACCATTGTTGGTGATCAATTTGGCCGAGCCTGAGATGTTGTTTCAGGGAGTCCTTGTATTGCTTTTTTGGAGCGCCCCTCTTACGCTGACCTGTGGCGAGTTCACTGTAGAGTACTATTTTGGGGAGGCGATGGTCCTCCATCCTAGACATATGCCCTGCCCAGCGCAGCTGTGTTCTCAATATCATGGCCTCAATGCTGGTGATCCCTGCTTGCTCAAGGACAGCAACATTCATCACATAGTCAATCCGGTGTATATTTAGGATTGTGCGTATACAGCGCTGATGGAAGCGTTTGAGGAGTCGTAAGTGGTGGCGATAGGTGACCCATGTTTCAGATCCATAAAGGAGAATAGACAGTACAATGGCTCTATACACACTGATTTTTGTGTTTCGCCTCAGGTGTTTATTACTCCAGACTCTTTTGTAAAGCCTTCCAAATGCGCTATGTGCCTTTACTAATCTATGATCCACTGCAGTTACTGTCTTAAATTTGTATGCTTTTAACTATATGTGTTTTCATTGTATTTTATGCCTTTTTGTAAGCCACCTAGGGTCCCAGTCTGGGTGAAAGGCGCAATATAAATAAAGTGAAGGATGGATGGGTAGAGTGTTTTGTGGATGGGTAAGCATAGCCTCCAGCATTTGGCAAAACACCTGTGTGGCCAAGCAACATCAGAGCGTGGTCAAGACAGCAAAGGTTAGTAATGCAGAATTATAGATGAGTTAGGAGTGTCTGCAGATATTTGCTTTTGCTTGAGCCTGTTTGGAAGGGCAAGACTCTGCCCCCTCCTCTCCTCTCTGCCTCGCTGAATTAACTGAGTGCAAATTCATTTTGCATTTTGAACTCGGTTTGCAGCAATTGAAGTAAGCTGAGGACCAATGAGGAAGAATGGAGGAGGAGGAGGAGGAAGAGGAGGAGGAGCGAAACCAGGACATTTTAAAAGCAGCCTAAACAGTGGAATGACTAAGGATTAATTGGGACTGTCCCTGCCAAATCAGGTGGGTGTGGGTAAATTAAACTGTTGCATTGACAGGCCATTTTGGTGCAATTGGGACCATTTTGCATTGAAAAACAGCCTAAACTTTTTTGAGAATTTTGGTAGTCTCCAGGGGGATTTCAGGGCCACATAAGTGAGGCTCAGGATCCACATGCCACTCATCAGCTATACTTTCCTTACCTCCAAATTACATGATTTACAACATAGGTCCTGTTGCCTCTCTGTTGAAATGAAGTGATGGACAATCTCTCTCTCCTTCCATCCCTCCCTCCCTCTCTCTATATATAGAATCATAGAATCATAGAATTCTGGAGTTGGAAGAGACCACAAGGGCCATCCAGTCCAACCCCCTGTCATGCAGGAAATCACGATCAAAGTATCCCTGACAGATGGCCATCCAGCCTCTGTTTAAAGACCTCCAAGGAAGGAGACCCCACCACGCTCCGAGGGAGTGTGTTCCACTGCCGAATAGCTCTTACTGTCAAAAAGTTCCTCCTAATGTTGAGGTGGAATCTCTGTCCCTGGAGCTTGCACCCATTGCTCCGTGTTCCAGTCTCTGGAGCAGCAGAAAACAAGCTTGTTCCATCCTCAATGTGACACCCCTTCAAATACTTAAACAGGGCTATCATATCACCCCTTAACAGTCTTTTTTCCAGGCTAAACATACTCAGCTCCCTAAGTCTTTCCTCATAAGGCATGGTTTCCAGACATTTCACCATTTTAGTTGCCCTTCTCTGGACACACTCCAATTTGTCAATATCCTTTTTGAATTGTGGTGCCCAGAACTGGACACAGTATTCTAGGTGAGGTCTGGCCAAGGCAGAATAGAGCGGCACTATTCCCTTGATCTAGACACTATACTTCTATTGATGCAGCCCAAAATCGCATTGGCCTTTTTAGCTGCCGCATCACACTATATATATATATATATATAGAGAGAGAGAGAGAGAGAGAGAGAGAGAGAGAGACTCTTAGGTATGTACAATAGGCCTGGGTATGTTTCCTCTCCCAGTGTGCTGATTGGGTGCTCAGGAAACACACCCAACTAATCACTACACACATGCAAATTCCCTCTCCGCCTCACAATCCACTCTTGCCACTCAATGTACTAAATGATCAAGCATTAAAAAAAAAAATTAACACAGCTCTTGTCATTGACCCTTCCCAAGAATAATAAAGGCTGCCTGAACATCTGCCACTGCTATGGGACCCAGGCAGTCAACTGGCAGTGGCGACAGGACACCACTGTTCCCGCTGTGACGGGACCTAGGAAGTTAACTGGTGGTGGTGGTGGGCCACCACTGCTGCTGCTGCAGCCACTGCAATGGCACCCAGGCATTCAACTGGCAATGGGACCAGGCAGTCAACTGCTGGTGGCCATGGCCGCGACCATGGCAGAGCAACAAAGCAAGTCACTCTCAGTAATTCTGGGGAAAGAGTGGAATGCAAAGAAGGGGGAGGAGGAATTTAAATCCACTGGCCTACCTTACAAGGTTGTCATGAGGTCTACCACACATTTTGGGGGGAGTTGTTTTTAAATTATGTATGGTATGCTGGGTCTAGCTAGTAATACTAAATTCCTCTTCACCTTCCTCTACAGACATGCACAGACTCACATGGACACCAAAATGCCTTCTTTTTTGTGCCGTTCCTCCCCTTCACCCCTATTGTTAGTCCTTCCTCGAAGGTTCCGTCTCCCTCGCATGCTTGATCCAGTTTAGCAAGAACCAATCTTAGGAGGAGACCAGAGCATTACACAGTGTTCTGGATAAGGGCGAGCCATTGATTTGTATAATAGCATTATAATCCCTCTGAATTAGCCTGCTTCCCCATTCGTAATGCATTCTAACACCCTGTTCCCATTTTTATCCTTAGCGGTACGATAATCTTATTTATGCAATTACATTTATCTGAATGACCTGAGGGATACCCAAAACATTCAAATAACCAAATGCTTTGGATAACAAGGAGTGTTGTTTATGTAGGGTGACAAAGGCACAGTGCGCTCTCCCCTCTCCCCCTCCCTGTGCTACCAGATATACCGACACCTGAAAAATGAGGCTATGGGTAAAGTTGGTGTCTTTCAAAAACCTGCTCATTTCTTGTCTCTCTTTCAAACACCCACACCCATGCATACCACCTTCACCCTGTGTCGGGTTGAAAGATGACACATTTTCCATGGTTGTGAGAGAATCATAGAGTTGGAAGAGCCCACAAGGGCCATCCAGTCCAACTCCATTCTGCCATGCAGGAATACCCAACCAAAGCATTCCCAACAGATGGCCATCCAGCCTCTGCTTGAAAACTTCCAAAGAAGCAGACTCCACCACACTTCGAAGCAGTGCATTCCCCTGCTGAACAGGTCTTACCATCAGGGAGTTCTTCCTAATGTTTAGGTGGAATCCCTTTTCTTGTACTTTGAGTTCATTGCTCCATGTCCTAGTCTCTGAAGCAGCATAAAACAAGCTTGCTCCATCCTCGGTATGACATCCCTTCAAATATTGAAACATGGCTATCATGTCCCCTCTTAACCTTCTGCAACCGATGGAACCCATAAAATGACATTGGATGGCATCACACACAAAGGTAGGCTTCTCAGTAGCACCACCTTCCATCCAGAATATTATCCCTGGTGTGATTGAAGAGTCAGAAACTTAAATGCTTACTGGAAACACTTAAAGGCTTATTTCACAAGGGAAGGGAAGCAACAGTGCAGCCCGAATATAGCACCTCCCTTCTTGCCTTATTGCATAACATCAGAATTCAATGGCTCTTCCTTCATTTCGTCCCCTGAGAGAAAGTGGTAAATGCGAGTCTAAAAGACTCACCAAACTACAAAGCTTTGGATTTCAGAGGATGTCGTCATGGCAGTTAAAGTGGAATTGTAGTGCTATACTTGTGTAGTGTGAAAGGGTCCTTACTGACATAAGCCTTCCCTAGCTGGGAAAGGATTCTGGTTTTTCTGTTTGCACATTAGCTGCAAGGAGTGTTTTAAAATATCAATTACTTTTAAATTGATTTTTAAATGGTTTTATATAGCTTTCATGTGGCATTTTTCATGCATTTTAGTATAGACAACCAACAGATGTTATTATATAGAAGGTAACAGTACTTTTAATAAAATAGAATACCCTCTGACAAACAGCTTTGAGAGCTGGGTATGTTTCGCCTGGAGAAGAGATGGTTAAGAGGTGACATGATAGCCATGTTTAAATATTTGAAAGGATGTCATACTGAGGGTGAAGCAAGCTTGTTTTCTGCTGCTCCAGAGACTAGGACATGGTGCAATTGACTCAAACTACAGGAAAAGAGATTCCATCTAAACATTAGGAAGAACTTCCTGATAGTAAGAGCTGTTCAGCTGTGGAATGCACTGTCTGGGAGTGTGATGGAGTCTCCTTCTTTGGAAGTTTTTAAGCAGAGGCTGGATGGCCATCTGTTAAGGATGCTTTGATTGTGTATTCCTGCAGGGCAGGAGGTTGGACTAGATGGCGCTTGTGGTCTCTTCCAATTCTATGATTCTATGAAAATGCATCTCAAAGTTAAACACACACACCCCAGGATAGGGACTCTGACACGCAACACCCACACTGAGCATTATGGGCATTCACTTGTCTCCTTTTCCTCACATCCTTTTTTCTACCAGGAACCTCTGTTTAGAGGCCTGCAGAATGCCAGGATCTCATTTCACACTGTATGTCAACACACATAGGTGCATGCTAGGGAGGTCTGGTATAAGCCAAAGCTTTATCGGAATGACTATGGGACGGCTGGATGCCTCCCTCATGGCTAAATCACTCTGTGCTGCAATAGCAAGTCACATTCTGCCTTTTTTTTAAAAAATCACATTACATTTGCTGCTCCTGTGGCTAATCCACTCATTTCCCTCTCTCTGCTTGGTTGGTGATTCGCAAGCAGCAAGCCTTCGTCGATCACTGTGGGGCTTTGCTGGCAAGAACAAGTTCTTTCTAGGTATAGCCAGCCACAACAACAATTGTGAAATGTGCACCAGTCTCTTGTTTTCACAACATGGCTGGCAGGGGAAGAAGGTGATGTTTTCTTCCTCTTTCCACTTCCTCCTTCTCCCCTCCCCTTCTTTCTCTTTCATCTTCCCCATCCTCCTTCTCCTTCCTCCTCCTTTTCTTCCCCTCCTCCTCTTCCTCCCCTTCTTCTTTTCCTCCTCTTATTTATCTTTCCTCTTCCTCTTCCTTCTCCTTCCCCCTCCTTCTCTTCCCCTCCTCCTCCATTCCCCTTCCTCATTCTCCTTCTTTTCCTCTTCTTATTTCTCTCCCTCCTCATTTTCCTTCTTCCTCCTCCCTTCCCTTCTTCCCCCTCCTCCTTTTCCTCCTCTTCCCCCTCCATTCTGCTTCCTCCTTCTCCTTCTTTTCCTCCTCTTATTTCTCCTCATTTTCCTCCTCTTCCTCCACCCCTTCCTCATTCTCCCTCTTTTCCGCCTTTTATTTCTCTTCCTCTCCCTCCTCATTTTCCTTCTTCCTCCTCCCTCCCCTTCTTCCCCCTCCTCTTCCCCCTCCTCTTCCTCCTCCTCCCCCTCCATTCCCCTTCCTCATTCTCCTTCTTTCCTCCTCTTATTTCTCTTCCTCTTCCTCCTCATTTTCCTTCTTCCTCCTCCCTCCCCTTCTTCCCCCTCCTCTTCCTCCTCATTTTCCTTCTTCCTCCTCCCTCCCCTTCTCCTCCTCCTTCTCCTCTCCCCCCACATAGCAGACTGGATCTGAACATTACCAAAACTGAATGGCTGGGATCCTGCAGTGGAGTTGAAAACAAGAATTCTCATAAGGATATGATTCTATGACTCCTCCTCATGTGGAGTTCCTCATTGACTGTGCTATGTAACCCTTATGTTGAATGGCACCTGAAACTCTAGATACAAATTCAACCACAGCTTCCCTTCGAATTTCAGAGTGGACAACTGCTTATCTTGAGCTGTTGCACTCCTCCTGGATTCTTGCTTGACTTTGAAGGGACTTCTGGATGGCTGCTTTAACCCTTTGCTGACCACAGATTTGGACCAAGGACCTGGCCCTACTGACTTCTGGACTGGCTTTTGACTTCCCTGGCACCTGGTATGGACTCTTGGTAACTGAACTCTGGACTGGCTTTTGACTTCTCTTGCATACTGGGTGGATTATTGATGACTGACTTCTGGACTGGCTTTGGACTTTTCTTGTTTCTATTGTGTGCAGCAGGCTATAACTGCACCCCTTACCCTGTTGTTCCTGCATTCCTCCCCTGTTGATCCTCAGGCGCAGGGCCGGTTTAACCTGTCTGCCAAATCAGCATTGGCAGGGGGCCCCGAGGTCAAGAGGGGGCCCCGAGGTCAAGAGAGGGCCCCGTGTTGGCCTCCTTAATATGAAAATAATGGGATTTCTGGTTTAAAATACCATAGAGTTGCCTTGGAAGGCCTAGAAAAGGGCTAGGGAAGACACATTTTCTAGGAAGACTCTATGGTAGGTGTGCTGTTTTGTGTCCCATGGATAATGAATCCAGGGATACGGGGGTCCTACTATAATCTGAACATCCTGTACGGTGAATAGGTTAGGTTACATTGATCTGAGATAAACATATGGGGGCCCCAAAGTAAAGCATTGCAGGGGGCCCCAAAATTCCTTAAACCGGTCCTGCTCAGGCGCTTGTTACTGTGAGTTCAGGACAACATGTTTGCACCTTGATTCGTTGAAAAATCACTTGCTTTAATGCTGGAATGGGAATCATCCCCACGGTCATACCCATGACCTCTAACCTTTTGGAACATCCACTCTGACCTTTGATAGTCACATGAAGCTATGAAAGGATCTGGCACCCCCAATAAGCTTGACCCTCCAAAGTTTTTTTTTAAGTAACCAAAAATATACTGTATATATAAAGTGCAAAACAAAACTCAACAACCCACAACCCCACTGTTTGCAAGTTTATAGAAGGTTAACCACCCTGAAATGGATAACCCTTCCCCCCCAAATGGGTAATTTCTGATCACCCAAAATAGCAACTGTGGCAGTAGCGCTCCAGAGCTCTCGAGAAGCCAAAAATCAGAAGACCATAGACTCTTAGAGTTGGAAAGGTCCACAAGGGTCATCTAGTCCAACCTCCTGTCACACTGAAAGATGCTCATCTGACTTCTGTTAAAAGACCTCCAAAGATGGAATATCCACCACCCACCAAGGCAGTCTATTCCACTGTTGGACAGCTGTTACCATAAAGATGTTTTTCCTAATGTTTAGGTGGAATCTCTTTTCTTGTAATTTGAACCCATTGATTCATGTTCTGGTCTCTGGAGCAGCAGAGAATAAGCTGGCTCCATCTTCTACCTGACACTCCTCCAGATATTTGAAGATGGCTATCATGTCACCTCTTGGTCTTCTCTTCTCTTTTAAAAAATAATTTTTATTGCAAATTTTTCAAAATAACATTAAAATGACATATCTTGTGAAAAGGGGGGGGGGAGAAAAAAATACAGAAGAAAGAAAAACAGGTTATAAAAAGAAATGAAGACAAAAAGAAAAGTGGCATCTGACTTTCTTTTCAGGAGTAATATATACAGTTGTTGGACTATGGGAGTTCAGTTCTTGGACTTCCCACAGATACTGGAAACTGGGGATAACAGCGAACCCTATTAAAATAAAGGACTCCTGATAAAACATGATAGAGTAGCATTGGAAGACCTAGAAGATGCCTAGAGAGGATGCTTCTCTAGGCATTTTCCAGCGCAACTCTATGGTATGTGTTCCTATTTTGTGTCCTGTGGATAACTAAAACTGTGGATATTGGTTCTGTGGACAAGGGGTCCAACTGTACATATAATGTATTCATACCTCTCTCTCTAAAACTATACCATACACTTCTTCTGATAATCAAATCTTACTAATTATCAAAACCCAAAGTTATCAGGTCATTTTCTCCCTTTTTGTGTGTGTGCACAAAGTCTATAAGGGGTTTCCAATCCTTTAGAAATGTCACCAATGATTTTTCTCTGCTCAAACCAGATAATTTGTCCATTTTCAGTCTTCTCTTTTCCAAGCTAAAGATACTCAGCTCCCTCAGTCGTTGCTCATAAGGCTTGGTTTCCAGACCTTTGATCATCTTGGTTGCCCCTCTCTGAACAGGCTACAGCTTGTGCCTCTGGACTCTGGAGTACACGTGCCTGGAGCAGTTTTAAGGCCTACTTTCATCCTACCCCAGTTCCAAAAATCCTTGCCAACTCTGGCCAAGATTCTATAGGACCCCTAGCAGAAGATAAAGCTTTGCCAGCATATTTACACTGCTGATCTGGAGGAGGTCAGGGTGGCTCCCTCTTCTCTGGCTGCACTGCTGCTTACAGGTGTTGCCTAGAGAGACCCCAGCAGTCACTCAGTGGCTAGAGGAACTGCATGGGGGCTGTGTGCAGCTGGGACAAAGGGCTTTGCACATGGTCATACACATACCTCCTTCCACAATACCCCCCAAAGTATTTATGCTGGCATGATAGGAGTTACACCAGTATAAGTCACCAACAGGATTCTAGCCAAAATGTACTGGAACATGTCCAGAGGAGGGCAACCAAAATGGTGAAATGTTTGGAAGCCATGCCCTATGAGGAGAGGCTTAAGGAGCTGGATAGGTTTAGCCTGGAGAAGAGAATGTTAAGAGGTGAAATGATAGCCATCTTTAAATATTTGAAGGGATGTTATACTGAGGATGGAGCAAGCTTGTTTTCTGCTGTTCCAGAGACAAGGACATGGAGCAATGGACTCAAGCTACAGGAAAAGAGATTTCACTTAAACATTAGGAAGAACTTCCTGATGGTAAGAGCTGTTTGACAGTGGAATGTGCTGCCTTGGAGCATGGTGGAGTCTCCTTCTTTGGGGGGTTTTAAACAGAGGCTGGATGGCCACCTGTGTCAGGAGTGTTTTGATTGTGTATTCCTGCATGGCAGGATGGAGTTGGAATGGATGGTTCCTGTGGTTTCTTCCAACTTTATGATTCTATGATACTGACGTGGCGTAGTGTTGAAGGGCAGGATCCTGGGCATGCCTTTCTGTAAGTAGCTCTCCCCGAATTGAACATACTTTGGTTGTTCAGATTCCTTGAGGCTTTACACTCTATAAAGTGCATGGTTGGAATGAGAGCATGGAAAAATTCCTCTCTGTCTTTTTATTTTTTGAACTGCATTTCCCAGAATCCCCACCCAGCATGACCCACCCCATGATATCTTGGAGTGCACTCCAAAAAGAAGGTCCTTTTTCAAATTCTCTTTAGATTGAGGTGCTGATGTCTAATAGGTTGATCATACGAATCATAGAGTTTGATGAGACCCATGTGGGCCATCCAGCCCAACCCTCTTCCCTGTAGGAATACATGATGAAGATAACAGCACAGCAGGAAGAAGAAACAAGATTTTTCTTACCCTTGGAAAGCAGACACAGGGAATGCTGGATTCCGAGCATGACAGAACTGACCACTCCTTCCTTCTTACACTCTGGCAACTCCCCTGGCAGTGGAGTGGTGCACCCATTGTGGGTTTTAGCCTTATTTTTAAAAGGAACTCTCCAAAAGGCTGAACCCTATCCTCAAATAAGGGACTGTCTAAATGGTGAAAATACTCCTCACGGCATACGAGAGGAATCCTACCTGTCTTAATGGGATCCTGCATCGTTTTGCGTATTCAGAAGGAGGGGGGGGGCAAAAAGTAAAAAAAGTCCAAAGGAAAAGCCTTTGCAGCATTCCCAGAGTTTTTAAAAACCAGCAAGGGGAAAGCGCATTCCTGCTCATTGGGACAAGCAATTCACTTTGAATCACTTTCCCATAGGAGAGGACGTGAAACTGATTGGCTGGATGAGTGCAGGGGGTGGGACTTGCTAACAGGGCAAGCACCCGGCATCGTCATGTTGATTTTTCACCTTAGGGAGCAAGCACTAATGCAAGAAAATGGGGTTGTTTTTTCCCTTTTTTTGGAAAGGCAAAATATTGCTTCAGCTCACAGTTGGAATAGTTTTTTTAAAAAAAGTTTGGTGGCGGCAGATTACAGTAGGTGAAAATGCAAGTAATTCACTCATGGCTGCCATCTTGACTGGCGGGCACATGAAGGTTTTGGGGGCCAAAACACCATTAAGACAGGTTGCTGCTGCTGCGAAATGTCACTGTTGAGGAGCACTCCAGTTTGGGGGAGCTCGTATAGATGGGCCCTAAGTTAAGCACTAAAGTTCAGACTAAAATTGTGTGTGGATTTACCTCATGGACATTGAAGTCCATCCATCCACCCACCACCCACCCCACCACCTATAACAGCCCTTCACACTGTAGTGAGAGAATGCAGACTTGAGAACCAAGCTTTCATTGCTTCCAAAACCAGAGGCATGTACCTGAGGGAGGGGGGGATAAGAGCTTCTGCCACCCCCACCCCCAAAAAATGATTTTTTTTCCTTCAGTCCCCAAACTGAAGCATTACAAAATCTGAAACTTCAGTTGGACATTTAGGGGTTCTCTAAATGGCGAAAATTCTCTCTCTGGCTTTTCTTTGCAAACGAAGATTCAGGAAGGACTCATCCCGCGCTTTCTGCAAGCGCGCTGATGACTAAAAAGGCCAATCCAAGATAAACAAGTCCGGTTGCAAAAAGCACAGCAGAAGGTCTCCTTGGGTGATGTTTTTGGGTTGTGATTCTTTCTGCGTTGTCGTTTCTCTTCAAGACTTGTTCGGCGTGAGTTCTCAAATAAGGCTGCAGCATTGTGAATAGTGCGTCTCCATGCCTCCCTATGTGAGGCCAGGGCGGACCACTGTTGGTGATCAATTTGGCCAAGCCTGAGGTGTTGTTTCAGGGAGTCTTTGTAGAATGCGAGGAGAATATGAGCTGTCTTAATGGCATCCCACATCGTTCTGCCATATTCGGAAGGAGTGGAGCCAAAAATGTTAAAAACTCTGAAGGGTTTTTTTTTTAAGAGCGGGGTTATGTGGATTCCTGCCCATTGGGACAAGACGAGACAAATTGATTCACTTTCCCATACAAGCGGAAGCACAAAGCGGATTGGCCAGATGAGCAGGGCGGGTGGGATTTGCTAACAAGGCAAGTGCCCGGAGCAGCCATGTTGTATTTTTGCCTTAGCAAGCGAGCACTAAGGTGATAAAATGGGGTATTTTTTTTCTTTTTTGTAAAGGCAAAACATTGCTCTACCACACATTGGCAATAGTTTTTTAAAAACATTCGGCAGCAGCAAATTAAAGTAAGTAAAAATGTGAGTAATTCACTCGTGGCCGCCATCTTGATCCTTAGGCATGTGAAGCTTATGCCTGCAAAAAAAAAAAAGAAAGAAAGAAAAGAAAACCATTAAGACAAATTGCAGATGCTGCAAATTGCCATTACTGCAGAGCAATCGTATAGACACTCCCTTGTTATACATTTGAACCCTGCAAAGAAAAGAGACAGGCAAAATTAACACACAAAAATGACACACACAAGAAATAGAAGAGTTCTAGGTGTGAAGGATTTTCAGTTTCTCACTTTCTGCCATGCTAGAATTTTGGGGAATAATGGGAAAATTCATTGGAGGCTGAATTCTCATTTTCAGGAACCATGCCTTCATTCCTTCCACCCATCCACCCCAGCTACGTCCCTGCCAATGACCATTTACATCAGTAGTTTCCCTCCATACCCAATCATTCCTTCCCTCCCTTCTGTGAGCAGCTTTCCCTTTTTAATTTACTCATTAAATGTACACACTGTAGGGCTAAAACTCAGCAAACAGAATCTATGCCCGGAGCAAATCCTTGGCCCAATATTTGAAGAAAATGAGAAAATCAGTTATCCCGGCTATCAAATGACAGAGGTGAAAAAATAATTAAATTAGACCTCTCTCTCTCCCTTCCTCCAATGCATCAATTACTCGGGAGGAAGACTCCTCTGTTTAAATATGCATTTGAAATTTGGCATGCCATTAATCCATAAATATGGGGTAGGCGGGGGCACTGGTGTGGCTTAATGTGTGCCTAGCAAAGGTATATTGACAGAGCTGGCTGTAATTGCTACTCAAGGAAATATGATAGGGGTGCATCTGGTATATAAGTTGAGCTGCGAATTGGGAATCTTTTCATAGTGTTGATTCTCATAGTAAGATAGAGCGTAGGTCCCAGAATTCTAGCTGGGGGATTCTGGGACTTTTAGTAAAAAAAAAAAAAAAAACTTTCCCTTTCACCCATCACTTTATCCCACTTTTCTCCCAGACTGGGGACTTTATCAGATGCAGCAAAAATCATGGGATTACAACATCATGGTAGCGCGAATGAGTCCTGCTATCACATGATGTCTTTGTCTTCGCATTGTTACTCCATGCTCCAGCCACAAAAAAACATTTGCTTTTAATTGACAGGTTAACCTGTCAATAGATTGTCAATAGCATTTTTTAAATGTTATTGAGGGTGTGTGAAATCATGTCCCATTGTAATTGTAAGATTACAGCATGAGTGGGTGGTCCCCAGTGAGAAAACGTCTGGGTGAGAATGCAAAAATGAAGCACAGGATGCTCTTTTTATAAACTGTCCCATTTAGTTTCAATGTCTGTAGATTTGTTTCAGTGCTTCTGAGTCCATTTACTTCTTAATCAAGAACCCCCCAAATCTTGCCCATGCTAAACGCAGAAGTAAACTCCCATTCTTAAAGTGCTTGTGGTTGTTGTGCCATGATTCCATGGTGGTTCTTTTGTGTGACTACATCAAAATGTGATAGTAAGCGTAATAATTGCACAGTGTTTCTGCTATCCTCATTCGCGGAATTACAGTGTTTTTAGACACTACTCTGATAAGGTCCTGGGACACAAGGTGGTTTACAAAAGGCAGAAAATGACAATAAAAGTGTATTTTTAAAATTATAAATACAGTGGGCCCTCCTGATCCACAGGCTTCTGATCTGCGGTTTCAACTGCCCACGAATTATCATGTTACGTACTTAACCTGGCCTCACATTGGGAGGCATGAAGGGACACTATCCACAATGCTGCAGCCTTATTTGAGAACTCACGCCAAACAAGTCTTGAAGCAAAACGACAACGCAGAAAGAATCACAACCCAAAAACATCACCCAAGGAGACCTTCTGCTGTGCTTTTTGCAACCGGACTTGTTTATCTCGGATTGGCCTTTTTAGTCATCAGTGCGCTTGCAGAAAGTGTGGGATGAGTCCTTCCTGAATCTTTGTTTGCGAAGAAAAGCCAGAGAGAGAGAGACTTAAAATGGTAGTGATGTGCATGCATATGTGCTGACACAGGTGTGCATGCCACTGCCATTTAATAATATGGGGCATGACCATTCACCTTTTTTGTCATCCACGGGGCCCCCCGGAACTGAACTCCCACAGATCTGGAGGGCCCAGTGTAAATATATGGCTTGGGTCTAGGTTATTTGAAGGATCATATCTCCCTTTATGAGCCCATTAGAACTCTAAGATCATCTGGAGAGGCCCTTTTCTCTTCCCACCATCTTCTCAGGCTCATTTGGTGAGAACAAGGGAGAGGGCCTTCTCAGTGGCTGCTCGCAGACTTCAGAACTCCCTCCCTAGGGAGGCCAGGATGTTGTTAGCCACCTTGAGCCCCATTCCAGCTGTAATATCTATATATATAATTCTCTTGGGTATGTTGCCGTTTCTAGTGTGCTGATTGGCTGCTTAGGAAACTGACCAACCAATCACAGCTTGGTTGGGCAGCCAACCAGCACACTGGAGGTGGGATCATGTGGAATTTTACCTCCAGTGTAAACGTGGCTGCCAGCACGGAGTGAATAGCAGGGTGTGTGTGTGTGGCATGATGTGTGCCGTGGTGGGGAGTGGGGGGCAGGTGCCACGTGGGTGGGGGAGGGAGCAGGGTGGGGTGGGTGGGGAGGGAGTTGTGTGTGTGTGTGTGTGCATGCACGCAGGCGGGGAGGACGGCAGGATGCAGGACGGCCACAGGGGGAAGGTGCCGCATGGGGGAGGGAGGTGGTAGGGTGGGTGGGGAGGGAATGGCATGTGTGTGTGTGTGTGTGTGTGCGTGCGTGTGTGACACAGAACGAACACGGAGGGTAACGTGAGAGGGACGGCATCATCAGAAACTGACCGCCTGTCGCAAAACAGTTGCGGTCCTCTCCTGAACCCTCTGCAGCACATTTTACGCGTCTGAAAATGTCCTTAGATAACTGTCCCATGGGGGGACACCCTATTTCCACAGTGTGCATAAGCGGTATTTCGCCTTTACAAAAAAAAAAAAGATAAAAAGAGATAAAGAGATACAACAAAACCCCAATTTATTACCTTAGTTATAAAATCCAACATGGCTGCAGCAGGCGCTTGCCCTGCCAGCAAGCTCCGCCCCCTGCGCTCTTCTGGCTAATCAGGTTTGCACTTCCTCTTGTATAGAAAAGCGATTCATATTGAATTGCTTGTCCCAACACGTGGGAATGTGCATCCCCCTCGCTGTTTTTAAAAAAAACTCTGGGAAAAGCTGCAAAGGCTTTTCCTGTGAACTTTTTGCTGTTTTTGCTGTGAAATAATGCAGATCGCCATTAGGACAGGTCATCTTCTCCTTGTATTCCAAGAGGAGTACTTTTGCTGTTTAGACAACTCCTAAGTTTGTTTGGGCTTTTTTTAGCTTTACTAGAGCATCCTGCATATTTCTATCCTTTTATATACCACAGGATCATGTTGCACGCTTCACGCTGCTTACTATAAATACCAATATTTCCTACAGGTTATGGGTGCTAGATTTCTGACCCACCCATATAAGTACTGTACATTCTTCCTTCCTGTGTGCCATGTGAGTCTCAACTCTGAAGAACCGTGAATTATTTCACGGAAGAACAGAGTGGTACCATTACTTCTCTTGATTTAGACACTAAACAGGTTGATCCTTGTTTATCCGAAATGCTTGGGACCAGAGGTTTTTTGGATTTTGGTATATTTTGGATTTTGGAATACCTGCATATACACAATGAGATATTTCTGAGATGGGACCCAAATCTAAACATGAAACTGATTTATGTTTCATATACACTGAATGCACATAGCCTGAAGGTAATTTTATGCACAGTATTTGGGATTTTGGAATGCTTTCATATACACAATGAGGTATCTTTGAGATGGGACCAAAGTCTAATCACAAAATTCATTTATGTTTCATATATACCTTTTACACATAGCCTGAAATTAATTTTATACACATTTTTTTATAGAGATGAAACCTAGTTTTTGTACATTGAACCATCAGAAAACACATACAACATAAAATGCCCTGTCATGTCAATGCTCAAAAAGTTATGGATTTTTGAATATTTCAGATTTTTGAATTTCGGATAAGGGAGACTCAACCTGTACTTCTGTAGATGTTTCCTAGAACTAAATTTTCCTTTTTTACAATTGCGTCACACTTTTGACTGATGTTTAGCTTGTGGTCTATTGGCATCCTTTTCACATGTACTGCTAGTTATATGATGATTATCACATTACATTGTTATAGTGGTATATTTCCACTTTAACTGCTCTGCCTGCCTCCTGTGGAATCCTGGGATTTACAGTTTAGGGAGGGGCATTTAGAACTCTCAGCCAGAGAGCTTTGAGGCTTCACTAAACTACAAATCCCAGAATTCCACAGGAGGCAGCCATAGCAGTGAAAGTGGAATAATGGCACTATAACAGTGTAGTGTGACGAAGTCCTTGAATCTGATGAAGTGGCCCGGAGTCCCCAAAAGCTTATTCTAAAACAATCTAGTTAGTCGCCAGGTGCCATGAATCCTATAGATTTGCAATTGTTTTTTTCCCATTTGAAATCAGTACCTTACACATACCCCTATAAAAAATATTTTTATTAGTACTGGTCCAATTGTGGGCCTAAATCATATTGTTGGTCCCACCTTAGTCCCACTGGATTTAACTGTCGGTTGACTCACCATTCTACAACTGATTCAAATGCATCTGTTCCTGTTAGGACTAACCAGCAGGATTCCGACTTTCTGGTCTGTGAATGTCACCTTGAGTCCTGGGGCTTGTCTAAACAAGCAGATACAATGCTGATTAGTGCACATAAATGCACATTCACAGCAGCATTCATTTGTCTCCACAGGTTTTTTTTGGCAAAATCGCTAGTTTGTGAAGCTATCCATCTTTGGTGTTCACATGGAGCTATGCCTGTGAATCAAGATGGTGGCCAGAAGTGAATTGCTCATGTTATTATTCTCAACAAGTTGCTGCTGCTGCATAGTATTTATTTATTTATTTTACTGTAAATGTAAGGTGTGCGAGTGTGACTTTCCATTTAAAAAGCTGTTTGGTCACCTCAGCGCAGCAAAAAGTACATGATCTCAACCGTGAAACTCTATAATGGCACTTCCAGCCACTTCATTGCTGGCAAGACCACCCCCCGCGTATGTCCGACCAATCACGTTCCACTTCCACTCTTATCCGGGAACATGCTCTGATGCAATTTGGTTGTCCTAATGAGTGGGAATACACATTTCCACCACATTTTTAAAGACTTCTTTAAAAAGGCTTCTCCCATGTAGATTGTGGAGTTTTTGGCCGCCCTCTTTCAAAATATGGAGAATCACCACAGAATCTCATTTAGACAAAAGGTATTCTCTTCAAATTCTATGAGGATTTTTTTTCACTGTCTAAACAACCTCCTGGTTCTGTGTTCTGATGTATTTAAAATAAGGTGTTCTAGAACTGCTGGTGTTCAAGTGGTGACTTAAGACCCATACCAGAGGCATGCCCAGAACTAAACTGGGTCAAGCCAGTCTGTCCAACACTATTTTCCCCATTGCCTTTTTCAAAAAGGGTCATATTGTCGTTTTATGAAGAACAAAACCAGGGGATCTGTCACACCACCCGATTCTAGCACAACAATCCCATTGTAACTCCCATGATTCCATCCTATAGGATCCTGCAATTTGCAGTTTAGGGAGTATTTAGAATTCTCACCCTGAGAGCTCCAATGGCTCACCATACTACAAAGCCCAGGATTCCCTAGGATCCTGCCATGGCAGTTAAAGTGAAATCATAGCACTGTAACTGTGTAGTGTGGAAGGACTGTGAGAGTAGGGAAGAAAAGATAAAGACACACAGAGACAAGGGAGAAAAATCACACAAGGTGGATATTTATGACATAGTTATTTAAAGTAGTCCCCTCACATGGGAAAGTTGATAATGTAAAATGTGATAATGCTGTAAAGTAGAAGGCAGTAGGAAAAGAGGGAAACCACATTGCTGTTGTTAACTGCCATCAAGATGATTTTGACTTATGGAGACCCTCTGAATGAGAGGCCTCCAATCCCCCTGTCATCAATAAGTCTTGCAGACTCAGGGCCGTGGCTTCCTTGACTGAGGACTTTTTCAGACAGGACTTACCGCACAAGAAGACTCCGGAATAGTTATGACGCTGTCGTGCGGCAGGGGGTCTATTTCGGACGACGCCATCCTCTCTTGGCATTGTCTGTGGCACTTCCATCAATCATACATGGAAGTGACACGGACAATGCCAAGAGAGGGACGGCGTCATCCGAAACGGACCTTCTGCCGAGCAACAGCATCATAACTATTCAGGAGTCTTCTTGCGCAATAAGTCCTGTTTGAAAAAGTCCTGAGTGTATCCATCTGGAATGCAGTCTTCCTCTTTCCTACTACCTTCTACCTTGCCACCATTATTGTCTTTTCTAGTGAGTCATGTTTTCTCATGAGATGGCCAAATTACGACAGTCTTGGGAGATTATCAGACGCGGCTAATGTAGCACCAGCATAACGCCAGCATAATGCAAAAGGACGCCAATATCAAACGTTCTGCTGGCGTTATGCTGGCAGGTTTTTTTAATTGACAGCTGAAGCTATCAATAGATCCCCCAGTTTTGTTTTGGTGCCAGCATTGCCAGCGTGTGAAACCTCGGGTCATTTAAATCTCGTCACTGCAGCAGGAATGCCCGGTCTGGCGGGAACACTTCTGGGTAAGAGTGGGACATCCAGGTGAGGTTCACTCTTTTTATGACCCTCCCCGGGTTACTTGGGAATTTGAAAGCATGTTTAGGTGCTTATGTAAAACTTTTTATGCTTTATTTTTATTTTCATTTTTGAATTTCCTGGGCTCGTGTCTTCCCGTGAGAACGGGCAGGATTTCAGTCCAGGAAGTGAATGGAGTTCTGTTAGAGCTCCATTCATTCCTGGGCTGCCTCAACGACGGGAGAGAAGGTAAGTCTGATGGGGAGGGTTATTGTGCCAAGACAGGGGTGGGATTGGAGATTGTGGGACGAGAATGCTTTGTGCGTTCCTGTCCAATAATCTCCTCAGTTTGGTCATTTTGGCTTCTAGGGAGAGTTTAGGCTTGATTTGCTCTAGGACCCATTCATTTGTCTTTTTAGCAGTTCACAGTATCTGTAGAACTCTTCTCCAGCCCTGCATTTCAAATGAGGTGATGGTTTCAAATGAGCACCACAGGGAGAATGATACAATCAAGGAAGCCGTGACTGCTCAAAGTTTGCAAGACCTGAGTTGAGGACCAGGGCTCTTGGACATGTCTCACTGATAGGATGACTGTAAGTCAAAGCTGACTTGATGGCAAATACAGGTTGCCCACTACAACCATGGGGGATATATTCCCAGACTTACCACAAATACAGTTGTCCCTTTATATTCGCTGAGATTTGGTTCAAGGACTCCCTGTGGATACCAAAATCCATGAATACTCAAGTCCCATTATATGCAATGGCATAGCAAAATGGCGTCTCTTATATAAGATGGCAAAATCAAGGTTTGCTTTTTGGCTTATTATTTTTTTAAGAATATTTTCTTCAAGCCATGAATACTTAAATCCGTGGATACCAAATCCATGAATATGGAGGGACAACTGTACTTGAAACTGTGGGTAATAGCAAACCTCCTAGAATTGCGCTGGAGGACCTAGGAAATTTCCAACATGGCTGTATGGTAACTTCTGGCAGAAGTTACCATAGAGCTACACTGGAGGACCTAGGAAATGCCTAGAGAGTATACCTTTCTAGGCATCTCCAGCTCAACTCTATGCTAGCTGCCAGTGGAAGTTATCATAGAGGTGTGCTGGAGGGTCTAGGAAATCCCTAGAGAGACCATAGTTTTTGGACGATGGATAATTAAAACCACGAGTAATGGTCCCACACATATGGGGTTGACCTATAACAACAAACACTCTGATTAGTGTTAAAAATTAGGATTCAGCCCTGTGTGTGTATGTTCTGAACCCTATTGATTAGTCCAAACTTGAGTAGACCTATTGAATCCATTGTTGAATGTTGAGTCACCATGCAGGTAAATACCACTACTCCAATGAGTGGTTACTCTGAATCAGGATTCAGTCTTCTCTCTGTGTGTGTGCATGCATATGTGTTGCTTTTGACTTTCCAAAAACAAGTAGCTTAGCTACACAGAGCCATTGCTGAGCGTTGCCGGATGTTTGTTCCCAGAACCATCATTAGAGAAGGGAGGTGGCAAAACAGACCAGAAAACCTGTCAGAACAACACCCAAATCTTTTCAGCTAGTCTTTTTCCTCCCCCTCCCCCCCCCTTTTTTTTTTGAGTACGTTTGAGCTCTGGAATTTGATGATCTGAAACCTTTCCCGCAACAACATATTTTCTTTAAAAGTCCTGTGGCTTCCTAAAGCACCCCAGCCTTCGCTTTCCTCATGCCCCCCCTTCGCCCGCCACCGCCTTTCCCTCTTTCTCCCCTCTCCTTTTGTGCTCTTTTCAAGGTCTTCTGAAGGGAGGCAATCTTTTTATATATCCCCCCCCCTTCTCCTCCGTCTGCATCAAAGTTAGGACTTTGTTAGGGAAGCTGGCGACCAGCATCTGTTCTCTTCTTTTTCTCAGGGGCTAAGGAGCAGAGCGCATTTTGGCTGAAAAAGGCCCGCATTCAGTTTGGGATTGCATTCTCTGTCACACTGTCAGGCTCAATCAGAAGGCAATGAAAGTGATACAGAAGCAAGACTTCGCTGGCTAGTCTTAGAACAAAGAGAACGCCGGAGCCTAGTACAGATTTCACATCCAATTTAACTCTTTGCAAAAGGATTTTAGGAAATACATAGTCAAGAGTTGGGGGGAAAAAATAGGGTTGGGTCTACTATAAAGGCTAAGTATTATCCAGGCTTAGATAAGGCACAAAGATAGGTTGATAGTATTTTCCAGCATAAACCACATTAGCCGGTATTACACGTTGAGCTTTCTTTACTCGTTAAGTTGCAAGGAGATTTGAAGGGAATTTAGCAGCTATATAAAATGACTCTTTCATGATTCTTAGCCTTAACAGTCATTTTACTTGTACAAGGTACATGAATAGCCAGGGCTGAAATCACATTGTTTAACAAATCTGGTATTAGAGGGTTAGTCGCAGTTTACTTATTAAGAATTTAGTTGAGTAAAGGATTTTAGGCTTCAGGTCTTTGTGCGGGTGACAATGAAGCAGGCCAATACTTTTGGATGTACATAGATCGGCTCTTCTGGTTTGATCTCTCATGTTAGGCCTGCAATTAAACCTCTCCTTCATTAGACTTTCCAGTTTGGATATCGAAGATACAGTCCCTACCTTTGGGAAGAGTGATGATTATATCTGAGGCTGATATCAAGAATATATGTCTCTAGTTTGTATTTACAAACCATTGATAAAATGCAAGCCATGGTATTTTCATTTTTTTCCCCAAAAAATTTCACCTTATTTTCAGAGAAGAATATGAAAAGGAAAACAATCTTTTGAGTCTTCCTTTCTTTTCCCCCTATGTTCCATTTCCTCAGATTCCTGCCTGAGAAATCTGTTGCTTTCTCTTTCATAGGTCTGCTCAGAAGTAAGTCTCGATGTATGGACTACAGCAAAGCTTCACTCTCAAGGCTGGGAGTGAAACTGTAATGCAGCTAAAGATATTGGGTCCCAAACCACCTTGAAACCTATGAGATTCAGCAGATTTTTGGTTGCTCAGTACAAATGCTACTTTGGACAAATTTGACACAAGGGCAATTCTGCAAGGAATCGATATGGTGCCATGTCCGTCTAGTCCCTTTTCAGTGCCTCTCACTTTCTTAGGCACACATAAAGCACGGACCAAACAAGGCAACTGTTCACTAATGGTTCATTCATTTTTGTTATTGTTGTTATTGTTTTTAAAAAAACTAATTACAATTACTCTGAAATTTTCCAGGATTGTCTCTCATCTCCTGCACCCCTGACTTGTCATTTTGCAAAGGCAGTATTCAGAGACTGCTAATATCTTGCAAGCATCCTCTGTAATGCAGGATCCCTCTGAAATAGGAGTGGAAAGAAAGATACTCTTCCGAGGGGTGGGGGGGAGAAGTCATCTTCCTTGGAGAGAACGTATCTCTTTAGAAATTCCCCAAGAACAAGAGGCGATTACAAGGCAGCCGGATGATGGACACTAACATTTCATCTCTGCATACAATTATGGTACAAATTAGAAATGCTATTATGTTAGTGCTTCATAATTAAGTAAGCAATTAAAAACAAAAACAGTTCATTAGCAAATTGTCAGTGCTATGTAGACAAGTGCCCAGCAAGGTCACGGAAGGCATGAGAAAGAAGCAAATATTATGGCAGGGAGTGTTGTGTGGAGAGAAAGCCAAATTAATGTCCTGGTAATTTGCAGAGACTTTTTTTGTTGTTGTTACAGTAGGGGAAAGTGAGGAAGATTCATTGGAACACACACACAAATACACACATACATTCTCCCAGTAAAAGAGATGAATGATTAAGAAGTGAAGGCAGAGTTAGTGAGGTAGCTTTATTCCTTGTGTTTGTAAGGCTTGTGTGGTTGATGGATTTTGCAGCTAAATGCAACCTGTCCGTGCCACTTTGGCTCGAGGGAAATGTCTTTACAAGAGGTTGCAGCCAACCTGGGGTTTGCCAGTGTTCGTATGGAAAAATATGGCTCACTGGCCAAATGCAACTCCACTTCCAATAGTTCATCCAGCATGATGGATTGTGAATGTAAGGCTGAAGGAAAACATACCATTTTTAAAATGGATGAGGTGGTTTGATGGCATCTTGATTGCTTTTTAAATTAACCCTTTTTTATGGGAAGGGAGCTCTGGTGGAGCTGGTTGAGTGGGTTTTCAGAATTGTTCACACACACCCTCAGCAGGGGAAAGGGGTGGAGGGAACCTATTGGCTAGTATCCATGCCATTATCAATGCACCTTTCTGCCCAATCCATGATGAAGTTTTGCAGCTATTGTTTGAATGTTTGGGAAGGTTTTTGGTTTTGCTGGATCAGGAAGGTTGTGTGCATGTGTACATAAGTTGTATAGCATCCTTAAAGCCCGGGGTGAGAGGAAATGCTTCAAGACTAATCTGGTATTTCACTTATACTGCATAGATCTGTAATGGAAGCTGCAAATCCAGGCACACTCTGTAGCTAAATTATAACTTAATATGATTATTCTTAAAGACAAGTACCTTTCTTCAGCTGATGTACATGTGCAATGATCTAATGGGTAGTGTCTGTGTCACACTCTGGTGAAGACAACAGGAATGGGGAACTGACTGATCTTGCTTTCTCTGACGTTCACTTCCCCCCGCCCTCCATTTGTCATGTTCTTGCCTTCTCAAATATGAGTTCTGCGAACCCAAATTCTTCCAAAATCAGCCAAAACAGACTCTTCCTTATTTGCAATGACCACATGTATGAAAGGTTGCAGTTGTTTCCAGCATTAACAAGGACCACGTTGGATCTGCCTGCTCTCTCACTGTTAAGGATGAGGGGGGTCTCTCTCAGAGTCAATGGTGGTGTTCTTAATTCAGTACTACCTTGCTTGCTCATGCAGGGATTCAGGCCCAGACTTTTAAAAGTTTAGCATTCAAAGCCCTGGATGGGCATAAATAAATTTATCAGTTTGGGGTTTTCCCCCAGTCAAAGAATTTCAAATTCTTTCCATCCTGGGGAAGAAGAAATGTATGAATTTGTATAAATCTTGCTCAGAAATGAACTGAAACACAATCCTCACTCACATCTTTACCAAAGACTCAGTTCTAACCCTCTCTCTCATATATGTACAGGATGTCCTTATATTCTGTAGGGTTTAAATTTTAAGTTCTCAAAGGTTGTATACCGATATAGTTATTCTGGACAGGAACAATACATATAGCACCTTTGCAAAATAAATGAGCCCTCTGTCATTCAGTAATGCTTTCTTTATTTTGTTATGTGTTTTCAAATGGAAATATGTACTTGTTCCTTCCCTGCTGTCCATCTTGTCCTAGCAATGTCTCTTCACCCTATTATTCAGGGTTTCTGTACTGCAATAGGATCGCAACCAGCACAAAAGAGGTAGCCCCTTCCATCACTCCTAAAAACAATCTTCCATGCAAGCTCGAAGACTGCAAACTTGCCTTCTCATCTGCATGTATGCATTCCATTGATTTCAAAAGCTCCTGTTTGCATTAGTAGATGCAAGATTATGGCCCAAGGTTATAGCTATGGTTTCTAGCCAATATAGGGAAGCAAGAAATGTCATCTTCATATTGATAAATTCTAGCAGGGTAGGTATAGTGGTCTTCTGCAAGGAAAACAGCGAAGAACACCATGGCATCTAACAGATTTATTGTGGCATAAACTGAAGTGGACTCTCACCCGTAACAGGTAGTGGAGTAATAAATGTGACAGTCTTTGGGGTACAAACTCTATCTTGTTTTTTGCATATCACTATTCCTATTATCACTATTATTCCTGGTTTCACAGTCTAATGATGTTACTGACTGGGATTCTGGATCATCAATAATTAGAATTCTGTCTAAGGAATCAGTAAGGTATGGGTGGATAATGTAGCCCATTCCAAGTAGTGAAACTTTTTCTAATTGTCCTATTGTGATCCCTTTCTAATTATGCTATTGTGATCCTATCTATACCAATTTCATCTAGTTGTTTTTTGCCAGCCCATTGCTCACAGAACATTATGTAGATCATCATCATCATCATCGTATTTGAAATATCTAAAGACCTAATTATAAAGATTGTAACACAGTAGAGACCATTTCAATTGACATTACAGCCTTAAGAGTAGGATGTATTTGGGACTGGACTTACTTCTTCATTGGGTCCCTCCCTTCCCTTTGCAATATCATATCCAACTTGTTTTTCTTGCATTTCATTTTGAATTAAAACCCATTCAAGTTATCAGGAATTATTCCTACAGAAATGTCTTTAGGAACAGGGTGACTGTTGCTGGAAGGAAATCTTCTAAAGAAAGATGGCAAATGTACATATTTATGGAAAATGTTTCTTGGAGGTGAATGTTTGAGGTTTACCTTCTGAATATTTTGACATACACACCCTCCTGGTCTCTTTGTTTTCTTTGCACCCTTTTCTAAAATTAGTGTTTCATTGGCAACAGATTTGATTTCTTGATGCATTTGATACTGCAATGAGTCTGGTTTCCTGGTTTCTTTCTTCTTGCAGGCACACACAGTTGATCTTTCACTGTTAATGGTATTTCAACTTTAAAAGAAACAAACATTGCTAATATGGATGACACATTTCAGCCAGTTCATTGCAAGTTTGGATGTTCATTTTTGTAAAGTGTTGAACTGTCTTTGAAATGAATTCCGGGAAAAGACGAGAGAGGGAGGGAGAAATGGCACGATCCAGACTTGGCACTGGGCCGCTATTGCGGGGAACAGATGCACACCAAATTTGGCGAGGAGTTTTGTTTCCTTTCTATCTGTTGCAGTTCACAATCCTAATGAATGTTATGTTTAAATAACATGAATAAAGATAAAGTGAAAATGAATTCAACTCCAGTTTGAGCAGCGGAATAAAAATGAGCAAGCTGTATTATCTCTTGCCACCTAATCTGGGTTGAATTACCTCTGTATCTTTTTTTTTTTTGCATGTGTGTGTGTATGTGTTTGTTGAAGAATCCCTTTCTTGAGTCTCCTTGGCCATTGACAAGGTCTTTTGAGATGAATATGAAAAGATAGATTTAAAGGTTAAGGCCAGGGTCAGTTGGCTGCAGATGTTTTGTGAGAGATTGTTCGGTTGAGTTGCGGCTACTTCTCCTGACGATGGAATTTCAAGCGGGCAGTCATGGCCAGTGGGCTGCTGATGAAATGGGGTTTTGTTTCACAATTGATCCTCAAAGACGTAAACACGCATAAGATGAAGTGTTTGCTCACTCTCTCGCTCTTTAATAATAATAAGGCTGGGGAAACAGTTGGGTTCTTTTCCATAAACACACAGTTGGCTTTTATTTGTATGCATCTTAGGATCCTAACCTACATCCCTCATATGGTTACCAGCATCGTTCATAAGATAGGAACAGGTGGTACCCATCTCCAAAAAAGGATGGTGGTGATGGGAAATGTATGCCAATCAACAATAAACAGATGTCTACAGATACAGATATCATACCCTCTGGCTGTCCCAATTTGGCCAGGACAGTACCAATTAACTTTTTGTCATCCCATTCTGTCTGCTGATTTTAAAGTGCCCTGTTTCTCTCTCTTTCTCCCACTTCTGTCCCTTGTCCTTAGTTCACTTCAATTGCTACAAACTGAGTTTAATGTGCAAAAGTCATTTGCATCCCATTAACCTAGCAGGGGGGAGGACCAGGGGAAGGGATGGAGCCTTGCTCTTCCCGGCAGGCTCAGGCAAAAGCAAATGGCTGCAGCCTCTCCTAGCATGTGGATCCTTCCGCATCAATAAATCTTGCTATCTTGACCACACTCCCACGTTGCTTGGCCACACACTTCCTAGTCTTCGTCTGTGAAATGTTGGAGGGTATGAAATATTAGGATGTTTGGGTGGGTGAGGAAATAGCTAAGCACCTATTTTTATATACAGTCAGACCCCTGTATCCACAGAACCAATATCTCCAGTTCCAGTTATCCACGGGACACAAAATAGGGGACACATACCATAGAGTCAAGCTGGAAAATGTCTAGAGAGGCATTCTGTCTAGGCATCTTCTAGGTCCTCCAACACAACTCTATGGTATGCTTTTACTGGAAGTCCTTTATTTTAATAGGGTTCCCTGTTATATGCAGTTCCCAGTTTCCACAATACGGTTTCCACTTTATCAGACGAATCTCCGTTAAAATTTCTTTCCCACCATATTTTGTAGCGATTTTCTGCTGGCCAAAGGACCCTTTCTACCAGACCTACCTTCAGTAGCATTAAAAGGCTGCCCTAGCATTAACAAAGCATGAACAGAGCTCTGTTTACTACAACATTCGTGATATTGGCAATTTGCATGAGAAGACGTGAGCATAGTAAAATTTTAAAATGCACCAAAACCAATACACAAAATGTACACACAAGCACAGAACACACTTTAAAACTTCCAACTAAACTGGGGAGGTTAATAAAAAGAGTGTCCCATACCTGGTTTTCACAATCTCACCCAGAAGTGTTCTGCCCATTGATGCTGTATCCACATGAGCACAATGGTGTGCAGGTTCAAATATGGGCAAAACCACAAAAAACAACAATGCCACAGCAGATCTATTGATGGCCTGGGCCATCAATAAAAAGGAACACCTTATTCACTTCTTAAAATTGCCGTAGCACGACGTCGTGCAGTATAGATGCCCTTTAGCATTCATTAGGTGTTGTTATGACACCATATTTGCTGCGTCTGATAAAGTCCTAAGTCTGGGAACAGAACCCCTGCAGATATGGGGTTCTGATGGTACTGTGGCCAAAATCCAACTGTTACACTCAATGAGAGTAGACACATTGCATCAATGCAATGAATTCAAAAGCTAAGGAAGGAGATTTTGACTAAATACTCAGAAGAACTTCCTGAGGGTAAGAGGTATTCATGTTGGGAAATGTGACAGTACTGGATCTTACAAGCAGTGTAATGAAATGCGCAAAAGAGAAGCCAGATCACTTGTCCCATGCGTACCCACAAGGTCTAGCAGAGGAAAGAAATATGATCAGTCTTCTTTGTAAAACATATAAAGTGGCTTTACCTACTAATTCTTGTGCATAGTAAAATATGTGGTGCAATGGAAAAGAGGGAAGAAGAAAAGATGATGGCAAGTTAGAGTAATGCAGGAAGAGAAGGGGTGTGGAACAGCAACCAAACAGGAAGGCAGCCAAGATGCAAACTAGCAATTAGGGAGCACAAGCAGGCCAAGGTTGCTAACTCAACCAGTTCAGCAGTGCAATGACTACCTTGGAAGGTGGTGGACTCTCATTCATTAGAGGTTTTGAAGCTGGCTCTACATTTGCATACCTTCCAACATTTCATAGATGAAAACTGGGACACATGTGGCCAAATGACATTATAGGCATGGTCAAGATGGCAAAAGGTAGGAGAGGCTGCAGCAGTTTGCTTTTGTCTGAGCCTAGTGGGAAGGACAAGATCATGCCTCCCCTCCTCTCCTCTCCCCCTGTTGATGGGGTTGGACTAGATGGCCCCTGTGGTCTCTTCCAACTCTATGACTCTATGAAAATGAGAACAAACTGCTTTAGTACTTTGAACATTGTTTGCCGCAACTGAAGCAAACTGAGGACAAAGGGGAAAACTGGGAAGAGGAGAGAGAAACTGGGACATTTTAAAAGCAGCTGAAAAAGTGGGACAGCAGAGGATTAATTGGGACTGTTACCATGCCCTACACTCCTCCCTATAATATCTCACAATTGGCAATTTTTAGACTCTTCAAGGGGTCTAATAGGCCAGGGTGAACCCAAAAGGAGGTCAGACGGAGGTCACAAGGACCTGGGAAGGTGTCTTGGAAATATTCTAGCAAATGCACCCAAGACAGGATTAAGCAAAACCCATAGTAAACAACACCATTTAGGAGGTATGTGCTGATCCCCCCCTATTGGGCCCCCTTGCTTATGAGTCACACACCATAAACAAACAAGCAACTGAAACAGCTCACATCCCCAGGAAATATCCCTCGACACCTTCCTGTCCTACAATACACAGTTCTCACAAACCCATCAATTCCTATCTCCCAGCTGTAAACAGCAATCAGCAGAGTTTCGGTTTCCTTTGTTCATTCAGCGGAAAATCCATCTAGCTTTGTTCAGGATATGAAATACAGTATAAATATTAGCCCCAAACAATAGCAAGGTGTACCACTGTGGACACCACCCAGCCACTCTTGCTGTCGGTGCACCCCTGGATTGGATCTCCAGTGCCACTCCCAGACTCCCACCTGAATTCTTCGCCACTTCTTGAAACTGGTAACTATTGCAGGGGTGAGGGAGGGAGAATTGGGGAGAAGCGAGTGTGGGTGAGGGGCATGGTTTGCATGCCTGGGGGCGGATGTTGCTATGGCTGAAACTTTTAGCTTCGGTTTGGGAAAGAAGCGACCTTACTGTTTAAACTGGCAACACTGTTTTGGTGCAAGGTAAGAAAGTCAGCTGGACTTATGTTGTTGGCAGTACAGAGGGAGGGAGAGCTGGGGTGGAGGTGAGTGTGGCTGAGGGGCATGGTTTGGGCATGGGGGGTGTTGCTACTTTTAGCTTCAGTCGGGGATAGGAGTGACCTTAGTGTTAAACGGGTAGTGCTGTTTTGGTGCAAGGTAAGAAAGCAAGCTGGAGTTGTTTTGTTGCCAGGACAGGAGGGGAGGGGAGGAAGAGGAGGAGGGTGGGGTCTTGGAGTTTGAGCTAGTTGAGCAGGAGCTACACATCACGAATAAGCAAAGCCACAAAAGTGAAATCTGTGAATGTAAAGGGACAACTGTACTAGAGCGTTGCGTTGAAGTATGGTTTGGGCTTTGGAAAACCAAGTTTTATTTTTTTTATTTTTTATTTTATTTATTTAGTTATTTATACCCCGCTCTTCAGCCACAAGGCTATCAGAGCGGCTTACAAATTGTTTGAAGCAATAGCTATTTACACATCTACACTGCATCAAACAGTTTCCAATGTGTGTTAGCTAATTGCCCCCCACAAGCTGGGTACTCAATTTACCGACCTACGAAAGGATGGAAGGCTGAGTGAACCTTGGAGCCCGCTGGAATCGAACTTGCGACGTGGTGGCTTGCAGTCCTGGCATTTAACCACTGCGCCACCAGGGCTCCCTATCTTTTAGGCATAGATAGGACTGTTTAATGTCTGAATAAGTTTGGGCTGGAAGTCAACCTGAAGAAAACGGAAGTTCTTTACCAGCCTGCACCACAGGACGAACGCCACCATCCCCACATTGCCGTTGTCAAATCTCTGCTTAAGTCCGTTCAGCAGTTCACCTACCTGAGTGAAGTATCATCTCCTCAGATGCCAAGACTGACAAAGAGATCGATCACAGATTAGCAAAGGCATATAGTGCATTTGGAAGACTTTACAAAAGAGCCTGGAGTAACAAACACCTAAGGCAGAGCACAAAAATCAGTGTGTATAGAGCCATTGTACTGTCTATTCTCCTTTACGGGTCTGAAACATGGGTCACCTATCGCCAACACTTATGACTCCTCGAATGTTTTCATCAGCGCTGTATACATACAATCCTAAATATACACTGGACTGACTATATGATGAATGTTGCTGTCCTTGAGCAAGCAGGGATCACCAGCATTGATGCCATGATATTAGAACACAGCTGCGCTGGGCAGGGCACGTTTCTAGGATGGAGGACCATCGCCTCCCCAAAATAGTACTCTACAGTGAACTCGCCATGGGTCAGCGTGAGAGAGGTGCTCCAAAAAAGCGATACAAGGATTCCCTGAAGCAACATCTCAGGCTCGGCCAAATTGATCACCAACAGTGGTCCGCCCTGGCCTCACATCGGGAGGCATGGAGACGCACTATCCATAATGCTGCAGCTTTATTTGAGAACTCACGCCGAACAAGTCTTGAAGAGAAACGACAACGCAGAAAGAATCACAACCCAGAAACATCACCCAAGGAGACCCTCTCCTGTGCTTTCTGCAACCAAACTTGTTTATCTCGGATTGGCCTTTTCAGCCATCAGCACACTTGCAGAAAGCACGGGATGAGTCCTTCCTGAATCTTCGTTTGCGAAGAAAAGCCAGAGAGAGAGACTTCCAGGAAGCTGACTTATACTCTGCTTAAGATACACTGATCCATATGAACTGGGCATGGGTTTTACTGTAGCCTTCCCTAACTTGATGTCTTCAAATGTGTTGCACTCCCACCCATTGTGGCCAGATACCATGGCCATTGGCTGGGAATGGTGAGAATTGCAGTCCAACACATCTTGACAGCCCCCAATTGAGGAACAGTGTTCATTCTTATTACAGTAACAGAAAGCAAGTTGGTTTTTTAATGCCAACGAGGGCACATTGGATGGCAAACAGATTGTTGACTTGCTGGGTGAGCAGCTATCCTCCTTGCTTTCTCTCCTTCATTGCTTAAAACAGCTTGTATTCTGCATGTACAATTAAAAAGGTTATGTTTTCCAAATAATAAAAATTAAAAAACTACAAGCAGGCTCATATAGGGAGATATAGTCCTTCCAACTCTACAGTTCTATGGTTCTATGATTCTATGAGATAAGCTGGACCATCTAGGGCTTTGTAGAAAAATGAGTATGCAAAGAATTGCTGAGGAGCAACCATAAAGATTGCTGACAAATAATTTAAAAGGGAAGAGTTTTTTTTTTTTCAGCACTAGAAAATAGTTTTGTTTTGTCCCTAGAAATTGGCATGCGTAGCATAAATGTTGCCCGAAGCTTTTGGTTTGTGTAAAAATGCTGGGAATTATAAGAAAATCCTTGTCAAACTTTAGAAGTCTAAGAAGTTCCCAGACAACAACTAGATTGTGATCTTCCAGCGCTCGTTGCTTCAATTATCGCTTCCCTATATCACTTGCTCCTCACATTAACATTCTTGGGAGTTTTATCCTGCATAATATTACCGATATAATGTTACTAATATATGGCTTTGTGCGTTATTCTGACATGATACTTCATTAAAAGAAACAGGGAGCTGGGTATAAAGATTATATGTAAACCCAAAGTGGGTAATCTCACCAACTTCTTTTAAAGGAGGGGAAGTGATGATCCTTTTTGATGGCAAAATTTAGGCTTCTCATGTTTAATCTACTTCCTGACCTGTTTGCTCAACTTGAAGTCTTCCTGAAACGTAACTCACAAACATGTTTAAGTCTCTGTCCCATATTTATCTGTTGTTCTCAACTACGGATCTGTATACCTATGAAATCCACATTCTCCAACTTCCTCCTTCATACCTCCTCTGTTCCCGAATCTACCCATTATCGGTTTTTTAAATAGGATGAAATCTGTGCTCCTTGTTCTTTTTAGTGTATATTTTCAAAAATGTCCCTGTTTTTCAAAATGCGTACATTTCCTTGTAATTATTCCTCCCAGTGACTAAAACATGTCTTTGCTGTGGTTTTGCTCACTTATGCAAAAAGGCATATTTTTCTCTGTGTACTTTGCAAATATTATATCGGACACGTTCACAACCATTTCATAAAATGTGGCCTCCAGACTACAATGTGTGCCCACTTAATGCCTGTTCCAGTCGGTAGCTAATGTCTGTCCCAGCCAGAGCAAGCCAAGAGAAGTTCATATTGGAGAGCTTGTCTACACTGGCGGGAAACCCTAAACCTGCCTTGTAGCCACTGCGGATGCCACTGTGGATCCTCAGTGGCTCCGTAAACGCCACCCTAACTGGGGCTTCCCTGGAGTATCCCACCACACTGCAATCATGGGCAAACTCATGGCGATGTAAAAGGGTGGTTCAACATGGATCATGTGTCCTATATGTCACGTTGGTCTTGTCTATATGAGAAGAAATAATGCACGTACCTGCACATTATAGGCAATTTGCAGTAGCATTCTTTTGTCTCCACAGCGTTTTGGCAAAAACGAAGCTCTCCACTGTGATGTTCACATGACCATGAATCAAGATGGTAGCCATGTTATTGTCTGGTGTGGTGGGGGGCCAGGAAGGCGAAGGGGACCCGGTAGCACCCGGAGACAACAAGGAGGGCAGCCACCACGAGGAAGAGGTGGAGTCCAACTCCCTTCATCCATCCCAGTGGCAGCAGTGGCCTCCAATTCTAGCTGCAAAGGGATGGGTGCAGCCACCTGGCCAGCTGCTGGATGAAGGAAGAGGGGGCTGCTCTTTTCCACTCGGGGTTCATCTCGCCTTCCTCCTCTTCCTTCTCCCACCAGCTGGCCAGGCGGCTCCTCCCATCCCTTTAAATGCAGCCAGAATTGGAGACTGCCACCACCACCAGGATGAGTGACGCGTGGGTGGCTCAGTCTCGCCTCCTCTTCTTTGTGGTGGCCACCCTTCTCATTGTCTCTGGGCACTGTGGTTCCTTTTGAGAGTTTAAAAAAGTAAAAGTTTTTAAAAGTGCAACAAATCATTCAAGAATGAAATATTACAAACAACTTACCCGATGAAAGCCCATTTATATCGATTGAATATGACATCAATATTAGATAAGAAAATAGAAAGACCACATTGGAAATTAATACTTTATATGGTCACAGAAGCGTGATTATTGTTAGCCAAATTTTGGAAAAAACACATACCGACAATAGATGAATAGACAAACTATTAGACATGAATTAGACATGAAAGACCTTGACAAATTACCTCTCTCTCTGGCTTTTCTTCGCAAACGAAGATTCAGGAAGGACTCATCCTGCGCTTTCTGCAAGCGCGCTGATGACTAAAAAGGCCAATCCGAGATAAACAAGTCCGGTTGCAAAAAGCACAGCAGAAGGTCTCCTTGGGTGATGTTTTTGGGTTGTGATTCTTTCTGCGTTGTCGTTTCTCTTCAAGACTTGTTCAGCGTGAGTTCTCAAATAAGGCTGCAGCATTGTGGATAGTGCGTCTCCATGCCTCCCGATGTGAGGCCAGGGCGGACCACTGTTGGTGATCAATTTGGCCAAGCCTGAGATGTTGTTTCAGGGAGTCTTTGTATCGCTTTTTTGGAGCGCCCCTCTTACGCTGACCCGTGGCGAGTTCACCGTAGAGTAGTATTTTTGGGAGGCGATGGTCCTCCATCCTAGAAACGTGCCCTGCCCAGCGCAGCTGTGTTCTCAATATCATGGCCTCAATGCTGGTGATCCCTGCTTGCTCAAGGACAGCAACATTCGTCACATAGTCAGTCCAGTGTATATTTAGGATTGTGCGTAGACAGCGCTGATGAAAGCGCTCGAGGTAAATCAGAGACCTACAGAATGTGTTGAGGAAATATGGGCACCAATTACTTTATACTGGGAGACTAAACTACTGCAGTAAAACAGAAATATACTAAGACAGGAACAAGGGATCTAGACAGGAAAAAGGGATCTTAAGCTTTAAAAATTTATAGATTAAACTTTGTTAGAAGTATGGGATAAAAGAAAAAAAACCTAGGTGAGATAAATAAGAGATAAGATGAAATTTTAGTTACATAAATTCAAAGTCAATTCAAAACATCTTTAAGATTTAATAGCCAGTGAAAGTCAGGTGGGTAGATATTTAGAAGTGAAGTTACATGGATAAGATATCAGAGGGAGACATGAGAAAATAGGGAGATAGGAAGAATATATTATATTATATATTATCGATTTAAATGTGAGATATTCTATTGATTCTGTCTTGTACTTTTTTCTTTGTTACAAACATGAAACATAACTGTTTATAGTTTAAATAATGTTTTTATTTTTTCTGGAATTAGATATAATTATTTTTAAAAGTGCAACAAATCACATCGGTTAACACTTGGTTAAGTAACTGATGGGATGCCAGCTTTGTGACTTACCACTGTAAATACACAAGGGATATGCCCTCCAACATTTCACAGGTGAAAAGTGGCACATGTATGGCCAAACAACCTCAGAGTATGGAGATAGCAAAAGTTATTGACGAGGAAGAAAACACCAGCTAGGAGACATAGCCACAGCTGGCTTTTGCCTGAACCTATTGGGAAGGGCTGGGTGAATAGACTGCAAACTACTTTTGCTCTTTGAATTCAGTTTGCAGCGATTAAAATAAGCTGAGGACAAAGGGGGCAAGTGTGAGGAAGAGACAGAGACTGGGACATTTTAAAAGCAGCTGGAAAAATAGGGCGATGTGGGATTAATCAGGACTATCCCTGCGAAATGTGGACAGCTGGAGGGTATGAAGGTAACCTTCAGCAGCACCACTCTCAGGTTTCCTTATCGCTGAGGTGGCCAGCTTGTGTGGCTATACCACCCTCTTCAGCTACACATGTGGGCTAGTCAGAGCTTGACATTATTACTTCCTTATGTTCTTTCACCATTCTTCCCCATCTTCCTCAGTCTCATAGGTAGTGATGCATAGCATCGTGTTGGAGGAGGACACAACGACACTTGTATAGAGGACAGTGTAACATGCCATGCCGTAACAGCCCCCACCTTTTTAATGAACTCATAATTAGCTACATTCTATAATCTGGCTTGCTTTGGCCTTCCACGAGGTTGGCAGTAAACCTGTACTTCCCAAATACCAAGGCTGGAGTCATGTTTAAGAGCACGTACAACCTAAGGAAGGGCCTCCTAGCCTCCTCAAAAGGTCACACTGCCAGGTAAGGATTATGCAGAAGCCCTGGAAGACTGTTTCAGGTGATGATGGCTGATTCTCCCTGGGTGCCTCTGGAAGGGAGATATTCACAAATCACATCAAAAGTAGTTGGATTCTCATTGCCATGTGAGATGAAGGTTTTCCATTTACAGATCTCCAAAACAACGGAAGGCTACCTGTCACTCATCAGTCCTAAAATATTCCTTCCTTCAATAGTCATTAACACATCTAGGGAACCATTGTTTAACTCTGGGAATCTCTGGCAAACATTGCCTTCCTTTCAAAATCAGCCCTTCAGGGGAAATATCAGCTATAAAATCACCCCCAAACTCTTCCTCCACCTTCTTACCCCATCCCTTTGTGTCTGTTTGCTGCCTGACCCTCTGAATGCATTTCTTGACACTTCTCTGCTCTTTGGATTGGTGCAGTGTAACCTATCATCCCCTCAATCTATTCCTCTATCCAAACACTTCTTATTTCCTTTGATAGTCTTGTGTGTATGCTTGAAGCTTGAGTGTTGTTGCGAAAGCTGTTAAGACCATTTTCCAATAAAGGTATCTTTAGTTACTCTATTTTGGGTTTGAGTCCATTAGTAAGTACTGGTATACACAGGTCAAAGATCCCACAGTTACCCAACCTCTCACATGCTAATTTGAGCTAATTAAATTCCTCAAATCATGATTCAGACACATGTGGAAATTCCACTGACCTCAACAATTTGGGTAGCAAGAGATAATCAAGAAGGTCCAGCCCTGTGGTACAGTGTGAGTCCCCTGTTAAACTATTTCCCAAAGAGAAAGAAAAACATTGACTCTCAGACCACCTCATAAGTCAGCAAGATGCTTTCCCTCTGCTCTCCAGAACAAACAACACATCCAACACAGAATGAATAACACATCAAATGTGTTTCTTCAAGGAGGTATCTGGGGAAGGGGGGAGCCCAACACCATATTTATTTCCCAGAAAAACATTGCATTTCCACCCACAAAATCAATACGGTTGCCTCTCGCTTCCCATCAAAAACCATTTATTAGACATAATTTGTTATTGCAACAAATGATTTCCAAATTCTGATGCTAGTATGAACTGACAAGTCAGGAAGAAGGCAAGGTTGGAACTGTCTACAGCAATTTACAGAGTAATTTTGCTACTTCAGTATGGTTCATGTCCATTGTCACTGTGAAATATAACACTTAAAACTGCAAAGCTTCCAGAAACCTGCGAGAAAGGTAAGTATTGTTGTTCTAGGTTTTGTAGCCTTGAGGTTTGACAACTTCAACAGGAAAGAAGAAACCCTTAAAGTAAACAAAGTTTAGCTACAAGTCTTGAAAAACACCAAAATCAAAACCCAACACATGCAAACGAACTGCAGCCAGGGGCAGGGGGATTTTCAGCAGGTAATGGACCATTAGCCAAACAGACACCAATACTCCTTGCATATCTCTCCCCAGGAACTTACCCATTCAAATACACAAATTTACACATCCTCTCCAACAGGGTTTCACAGTATATAACCCCACACACACACTCCTACCCAACCATTCTCTGAAGATGCCAGTCACAGATGCAGCCGAAACGTCAGAAAGAAACTCTTCCAGAACACGGCCTCACAGCCCGGGAAAAAAACACAGAAAACCTATGACTGCACTTTCTCAGAAATTGCACCTGGGTGATATCCTTTTCAGAGTTGCACAAGGCCACTGTTGTTGTTATTTGCCATCAAGCTGACTTTGATTAATGAACCTCCTATGAATAAGACACCTCTAAGAGCCCTGATGATCAATTGCTCTGCACAGGTCTTTCAGACTGGGAGCTGCGGCTTTCTTGATTCACTCAATCCACCTGTAATGCAATTTCCTTCTTTTCCTACTACCTTCACTTTCCCTAGCATTATCGTCTTCCCAATGAGCCATGTCTTCTCGTGACAGCCTTAGTTGGGTCCCTTTGCCTTCTAGACAGAGTTGAGACTTGATTTGCTCTTGGACCTATTGTTCATCTTTTTGGCAGTTCATGGTATCCATAGTACTCCTCTCTAGCACCACATTTCAAATGAGTTGAGTCTCTTCCTTTCTGCTTTGTTTGCTGTTCAGGGTCGTATCAATACATAGAAATTAGAAATATGATGGCATAGATTATTCTAACTTTGGTATTTAAAGATCTATCTTTGCCCGTGAGGATCTGATCTAGTTCCTTCATAGGTGACCTTCCAAGTCTTAGGAGATTATCAGACACTGTAACTATGGCATGAAAATGAAACCAGGAGATCGCAAAAGGACTTTCCTTTCAAACGACATCGTGTCCGAGTTCTGCTCCTGTGCTGCTTCTGCTCTGCCATTGGTTCTTTCTATTCATGGGTTAAGCCGTGAATAGATCGCCTGTTCCATTTCTGTAACGGAATGACAGGCGAGTGAAAAGATGCCCTGTTATGCTGGCATGATGCCAGTGTCAGTGGGAGGTCTGTGCCAGAACACTTCCAGGTGATATCAGGACATCCAGGTAAGTGACACCCTTTTTTGTACCCTCCCCAGGTTACTTTTTTTAAAAAAGTGTGTTTAGGTGCTTGGTTTTACTTTTTGATGTGTATTTTTCTTTTAAACTTTGAATTTCCCGTGCGCTCATCTTCTTGCGAGAACGGCCCAGAATTTCAAACCAGGAAGTGAATGCAGCTCTGTGAGAGCTGCAGTCACTCCTGCGCTGCCAGAGGGAGAGGAGGATGCACAATTAAGGTAGGAGTGAAACTGTTTGTTACTGTGCCGGGACGGGGTTGGAAGGGGACCGGGAGAGGAGATAGCGAGACAGGGACACTATTTTTGTCCCCATCTGAAAATCTCCTTAGTCTTCTTCTGGTTTCTTCACCACAGTGTCCATTTTGCTGTATAACTGAGCTGAGCTCGAAAGTCTTTAACAATTTCACTGTCTTCATCCAATGTCTTCATTGCACTGCTACATCCAAGTCCAAATCCTATTGGTTTATCCTAAGCAGAACAGACCAGAATAGTGCTCTTCTCCAGCACCAGGTTTTAAATGAGTTGGTTCTCTTCCAATGGTCATATCTATACATAGGAATTAAAAATATGATGGCATAGATTAATCTGATTTTGGTATTTAATGATATGATTTGCTCTAAGACCCATTCATTTGTCTTTTTGGTGGCCCATGGTATCCATAAAACTCTACTCTTGTACCACATTTCAAATGAGTTGATTCTCTTCCTACCAGCTGTCTTCTCTATCCAGCGTTCCCAACTGTACATAGAAATCAGAAGCCCATTGACACCACTACAAAACTACTGTGCGAGCCTAGGAGCATGACGTAAGATGGGCTGGGCAAATTACAGTCAGTGGACCACATGCACCTTCTGTGGCCCCTGAACCCCTGCTATTCCACTCAAAGCCCCCCAGCCCCCATTTTAAAAAATTGGACCAATTTTCATGCATCATTTGCCTCCAAACCACAGGAAGCTTCCCAAACATGTAAAAAAATGGCCACACCCTACCCCACAAAACCCACCATGGCTCTCCCTTTCCATTGTTTGGGGGTTTCATGTTCCCTTGAGGCAAGAGGTTAAGCTGATGACAGCAGTGCTGCTGGTAGGGTCTCCCATGTCAGACAGGCTTTTGCTGAGAAGCCAGACGAAATGTGCCCAATAGCTACTGGGAGCAGCAGTAGGTTGGGGGGGGGGTGTTACCCAAATTGCTGAGGTCTGTGAAATTTCTACACATGTACAAATATTAATTTGGGGAATTTATCTAGCTCAAATTGGCATGCGAGAGGTCAGGCAACTGCGAGGATCTTCTGTGTATACTGGTGTTCACTGAACAGACTGAAGCCAGAACGTACACTAGAATGGTTTTTATTGGAAATTACTCTTAACAGCATTCACACTCACACTTGGTTTCAAGCAGTCACACAAGGCTAACAACAAAAGTAGAAAGTATCTGGATACAGGAATAGGCTGAGGGAGTTGCAGGTAATACTGTACCAATCCGAAGAGATGAGATTACAAAGTAAACTGGCAGAGTGGGGTCCCAGAAGGGGATACAGAATGACATAGAGTAGGGAAGAAAGGGATATGTGTGCCAGCCTAAACAGACTGATGTGGAATTGGGAGGAAATGGATCTCTGTGCACTTTGGTGGCGTTTTAGGGTGATATTTATGTTTGAAAATTCCCTTGAAGGAATGAGATTTAGAGTGGAATACAATGTCCACCAGAGGTTCCCAAGACTGGACAATGGATTCCCTGGATGCGTTAATGATCATTAATGGGCAATATATTTTAGAACTGAATGGGTCTAGGCAATCTTTATTGTGGGAGAGGGAGAAGGGGAAAAATCCATTTTGCAAGTAAAGAGCACTCAGACACTTATGATTGGATTAGTGATTGATTCACTTCCAGAAGTTCCCAGGAAAACTTAGTTCATTGTCTCCTTAGCTTTCAGAAGAATTTGCATAATTCTTATCTGGGTGTGTCTTTGAAGAATTTGATCTGGCTACTACCTTAGGTTTTCTGGGCAAACCTTGGCTCCTAGTTTTGGAAGGTCCTGGTCTACCTTCAACCACATAGAGGCCACAGCAAGCCAAATTATTCAACATTGCCAATTATGTGCTATACCAATATGGGGGCTGTCAGGGCAGGCAACAGTTTGACACTGGTGGAGGATCTCTCAGAGACAATGGCAGTGGCACCACAGCAAACATGTGCTCGTACAGCGCAGAAGGAGGCGCAGGAAACTTCCTTTTGAAGATCTTTCATCACGAAAGTCTTATGATGAGACAATCCGAAATGAAACACTGCATGCTGATATGCTACACCGTGTGGATGTTGAATTTCTGCAGCCCATGAGTATAAAGTTCCATCTCCTTGCTGGAGGATCTTGGCCTCCATTTTCTTTTTATGTCAAGTTTCACTGTCTCTAATGGAGCATGGCAGGCTTACCTTCCCCCATAAGGAAAGGCATCGCCACATTTTTGATTCAGCAGGGCTGGCTGTAGCGTTTTGTAAGGTCCAGATGACAGGAGGCCACTCTTGCAAGAAATGACAATTTTACAGGAGAAATGAGTTTCAGTGAACCTAAGCAATATCTTCCTTATCCCTACCTGAGCTTCATGGAGTTACTTTTTTTTTATGAAGACTATAGCTATACGAGTGTTAGTACTTACTTTACAACACAGTTGGGCACATTCTAGCCCCTGCAAACTGTTCTTGCAGCCCTCCAGGCCTTCTGGGCTGCCCTATTTCTGGCCCAAATGAAATATTGAACCTTCACTGAAAGGCCTCCAGGACTAGCAATTGACCTTTTAGAATCATAGAGTTAGAAGAGACCACAAGGGCCATCTAGTCCACTACTTGCCATGCAGAAAGACACAATCAAAGAACTCATGACAGATGGCTATCCAGGCTCTGTTTTAAAGTGGGTGGGTGGGGGATCTATGCAGAAAATGCT
Source organism: Gambelia wislizenii (assembly GCA_030847615.1). Classification (NCBI taxonomy): domain Eukaryota; kingdom Metazoa; phylum Chordata; class Lepidosauria; order Squamata; family Crotaphytidae; genus Gambelia; species Gambelia wislizenii. The sequence goes on along the minus strand of JAUMIR010000001.1, from coordinate 490,818,442 downwards.
GTTTCTTGCACAGAAGATTCTGCTTTTTTCTGCAAAACAACCACATACATACTTTGTTCCAAACTGTGAAGACTCATTGGTCCAGGATTCTTCTCATCAGGGTTTCTTGACACTTTAAAATGTGGATTTTTTATGATTTTGTAAATATATTTAAATATTCATTCCATCCCTATTTGCAGAATTTTTTTTTTTCTGTAAAGCATTATTGAGCCACTCACACTTGTTTCCCCAGCTGCAGCCTAAAAAGGTACAGTCTGAGCACAGGGTTAAAGTCTCACTGACTCCCCATGAAAGCTGTATCTTATGGCTGAGTCATATTTGGTCCCTTCAAGAGGCTATTTGTATACACACACTGGCTGAAAGCCTATACCAAAGAGACAGACTGTACTTGTGCTCATAGAATCATAGAGTCAGAAGAGACCACAAGGATCATCTAGTCTAACCCCCAACCAAACAAAGCATTCTCGACAGATGGCCATCCAGCCTCTGTTTAAAAACCTCCAAAGAAGGAGAATCTACCACACTCCAAGGCAGAGGATTCCACTGTCGACCAGTTCTTACTGTCAGGAAGTTCCTCCTAATGTTTAGGTGGAATCTCTTTTCCTGTAGTTTTGAGTCCATTGCTCTTTGTTCTAGTCTCTGGAGCCACAGAAAACAAGCTTGCTCCATCCTCAGTAGACCTCCTTTCAAATATTTAAACATGGCTGTCATGTCATCTCTCAACCTTCTCTTCCCCAGGCTGAACATACCCAGCTCCCTAGGCCGCTCCTCATAGGGCATGGTTTCCAGACCTCCCACCATTTTGGTCGCCCTCCTATGGACACATTCCAGCTGGTTGATATCCTTCTTGAATTGTGGTGCCCGGAACTGAACACAGTATTCCAGGTGAGGTCTGACCAATGCGGAGAAGAGCAGCACTATTACTTTCCTTGATCTAGACACTATACTCTTATTGATGCAGCCTAGAATCACATTTGCTTTTTTAGCTGCTGCATCACACTGCTGACTCATGTTCAGCTTGTGGTCCACTAAGACTCCTAGATCCCTTTTGCATTTACTGTCATCAAGCCAGGTGTCACCCATCCTACATCTGTGATACAGGCCTTTTAAATAGGTAGCAAGACCTCCCCTCCCCATACTATGCAACATAAAAAATACCCCCTTTTTTTCAAAAAAACCAAAAGGGGATATTCAACCACTTCTGGATTTGCTTTTTGCTTTGGAGTAGTATTTTTGGCAGTCTACTTGGCATTTGGAAAGTCCCGGGGCAGAACATTGACCCTATGACCCTGCTTTACAAGGTGGCCAGAAAGGAAATTTCTCTAATTGTAACTAGGAAATAAGGATCCAGCATCTATTCAGAGCATCACAAGGTCCTGTAAGCTGCTGGGTATGTTGTTCAAAGTCAGACTAGTCTAGAATGAGGGGACCTTCAAGACTCAAGCAGCAAAATCTCTTGGCTAGGGCACAGTGAAGATGGCTGTTACTTCTTGATGGTCCTGTTTTACTTACAAGACTTCCAGCTCATCATAATCATGTTGACTTTTTCCCTGTTTGAAGCTCAATGTAGCTTAGAAAAGCTAAAAAAAAAAAAAATAGGAGATTATCAGACGTGGCAAAAATGCATCAGAAGATTGCTACACGAACAGGAAGGGGTGACCTTACCAGATGATGTCATCCCCCAGCGTTCTGGGGGTGTAGCGCATGCACCAGTAAGGCATCCATTTTGATTAGTGACTTCTTCCTATCAATGGAAAAGGGAAGCCTCATTCGTGGGAGCTCTATGCCCCAGAATGGCAGAAGGATGCAGCATCTGGTAAGGTCTTCCTTTCTGTACTTTTAGCAATCTTTTGATGTGGTTTGGAGCACGATTTTTGATGTGTTCCCCAACATCTGATAATCTCTATAGTTAAAAATTCACAGATATTCACGAGTTAAGAAGCAACTAAACTATCATAAAATTAAAACCAGTTAAAAACATAAATCATTCAAATCAACAAGAACCAATAAGCATCCAGAGTTCAGAAAAGGCAGAGACACTAATGAGATTTTCAGACTACACTGTTATAGTGTTACTATTCCACTTTAACTGCTCTGGCTTCCTCCTGTGGAATTCTGGGATTTGTAGTTTAATGAGGCCTAAGTTCTCTCTGGCTGAGAGTTGTAAATGCCCCTCCCTAAACTGCAAATCCCAGGATTCAACAGGAGGCAGCCATAGCAAATAAAGTGGAATAGTAACACTATAACAGTGTTGTCTGAAAATCTAGTAGGTCCCATATGGCAAACGTATGCTGGATAATGGAGTGCAGCAGGGAATTCCAAAAGAAAATCAGCATATGCTTATAGACTATTGCAAAGCCTTTGACTGCATAGATCATGAGAAACTTTGGACTGCTCTAAAAGAAATGGGTGTACCAACACACTTGATTGTCCTGATGCACCAGGACAGGAGGCCACCATAAGAATGGAATACAGAGAAACAGAATGATTCCCCAATCAGAAAGGAAGCAAGGCAAGTTTGCATTCTATCACCTTTTCTGCTTGTTCAACTTGTACGCAGAAAACATCATGCACAGAACAGGTTTAGAGTTAGAGGAATGGGTGAAGATTGGAGGAAGGAACATTAACAATCCAAGATATGCAGATGACACCACAATACTAGCTGAAAACAGCACAGACTTGGAACAACTGCTAAAGTCAAAGAAGAAAATGCAAAAGCAGGCTTAACGCTGAACATTAAGAAAACAAACATAATGACCATGGAGGATTTACAAAAATTCAAAATAAACAAGAAGGAAATTGAAATAAAGGCTTCTCATTTCCTGGATCAATCAGATCAGATCAGAAACCGCAGCCATGAAATCATAAAAAGACTAGGACTGGGTATGAAAGAACTAGACAAAATGCAAAGATATAACACTGAGCACTAAAGTCAGGATTGTTCAAGCCATCATCTTTCGCATCACCAGGTATGTAGGTACGAGCTAGACAGTGAAGAAAGCTGATAGAAAGAATCAACTCATTTGAAATGTGGTGTTGGAGAAGAGTGCTGAGGATACCGTGGATGGCCAAAAGCACAAATGGGTCTTAGAACAGATCAGGCCAGAGCTCTAACCAGAAGCCAAGGTGACTAAATTGAGATTGCCATACTTCAGTCACATCATGAGAAGACATGGCTCACTAATAATTCTAGGAAAGGTGGAGGAAAAAAGAAAGGAAGGAAGACTATACGCCAGATGGATAGACTCAGTCAGAGAGGCCACTGGCCTGAACGTGCAAGACCTGAGCAAGGCAGTAGAAGATAGGGGCTCTTGGGGATGTCTCATTCATGGGGTCACCATGAGTTGAAGTCGACTGGAAGGCAGTTTACAACAACGAATTTAGAATTCACAGCCAGAGAGCTCTAGTGCCTCAACAAACAACAACCCACAGGCTTCCATAAGATGCAGCCATGACTGTTAGAGTGGAATCATTGGGCTATAACTGCATAGTGTGAATGGGCCCCTGGTTAGACCCCTGTTCCAAGTGATTAGAATCTAGGCCTTCAGTTACCCAAACTCAGTCTTGCCAACTCAGCTACGACATCTGATATTGTGCTAGGTCAAGTCGTGATGCTCCAAGACATCCTTGATGGGATCCAAGTGCTGTTCTTTTCCTCTTTGTCTTCTTCTTTTGTTGTTGTTGCCAGTTTCAGATTGAAATGCTCTGTCCTACATATCATTCCGCTCCAACCCTCTCTTGGAAATGTCAGGGATAGGCGCTATCAGGTCTTGAGCTTTGGGATTTTGCTTGATTAAACAGCATCCCTGTCTCGTCCTTTGTGTCTAAGTAGAATGTCATTTAAAGCAGTCATCCTATGTGAGTGTTTGTGTGTGTGCACGTGTGTTTAATTTGCTCTCCTAGATATATACAACATTTCCCCCCTCCCCACCCCGCAAAGAGGAAATTTAATCTATAGCTCAAGTAGTCAACTGCTTGGGAAAAAAATATGTAACTGACAGTTTGTGGGTTTTATAGAAGTGCTGGCATTAAAGGGCATTATTTAAATTTGCTTCTAAATACTTGTTTGATAAGTAGAGGATCTGTATGATTTATTCATATCACAATTTACGAAGGCATGTTAGATAGCTTCCTCCTCATTCATACTCTCCTGTCACTCTGTTATTTTTTTTTAATATATGAGTATATATCTGTTAGTTTAAAAAGATTTACCCAATGTAAATAAGAACAATTATAGAATTACAGAGCAGGATTACGTCTGAGAGAATTGGAGTGAGGAAGGGGATGGGAAAAGAGAGATGGGGAGGGAGGGAGAGAAACAACCCTAGAGTGTATTCTTAGTGGCTATTCTCTTTGACTCTATCATTAAGGGAGGTATTCAAGAATGTCTAGAGGGTGAAAAGAGCAAAAGTGTGTTTTCTTTTCGATATGATAGCCGCATTGAAGATATTCTTCCTGGTACAATGGATTTTACCTAGCATTATCTTTGTAGGAAGCTGCTTTCAGCTGGAAAGCAGAAGTGAATAGGGGTGTCATGACATGGGATTAACAGTACAACCGGATAGTAAATCAAATGTTTGAGATGAGGGGTGAGGTGGGGGGAGAAGAAGCAGGGTTGGAGAAGTGTTATGGGGAGGGCAGAGAGAGTGGGAAGAGAAATGTCTAATGTGACACACATCGCTAGAACAAACTGGCAGTGTTGCGCTGCAATGAGCAGCAAAGATAATATATAATTATCCAGCAAGGTTCTTGAGACCCTGTACTTTAACACAACTTTGGGGGAACACGCAACTCATTTTAACCAGTCAATCTCTCTGTAATGAATCTAATCGCAGTGTAAAACATTCCCAAAGACGGCAGGCCATACTGAGTACTAATTAGAGAAAGAGAGAGAGAGAGTCTTTAGAATGAGGGAAGGAAGGAGGAGAGAAAAGCTCCGGTTTGGTGGTAATCAAATGTGCCCAAGCCAAAGCTCCTGTTTCTGTACAGATGGTCTCAAAAGCATCACATTTCAAAGAACGATGATTTGATCCTTTGGGGGTTTTTTTGCCAATCCCATCCTACAAGTTCAGAGCAGGTAACAGAGCAGGGCCTGTGTCCTCTTGGCTAGTCCCAGCTAGAACAGACCTACTGAATTAATTGCTGAAGGAGGAATAATTCCAACTGATGCAATGGGTGGAGTGTCGTTGGGACTAACAATAACAGTTTGGTATACATTTGTATCTACAGCAGCCAGAAGCCTGGCGGTATCTTACTCTTGCAAAAATTCCTCTAGGGAAGCAGTTGAACACTTTTGACCAAAGAGGAATGGCTGAAACTTCCGTTCAAAGTTTGCAGGAGCAGAATTCAGCACGTGGCATTATTGTACATGGCTGCGCATTGTACGTAGACATGCATGTGCAAGGCACATAGGTACAGATACATACATGCTTTACATGTTGATGCCCCAGGCAGATAGTGCAAGCAGATGCAATTGCAAATTTGGTTATGCATGTACTTGCATAATGTCACAATTCACTAGCAAGGCAGCATTGTGCAACCGCCACGTAACTCTATCAATAGGAGTATAGTGTCTAGCTCAAGGGAAGTAATAGTGCCACTCTATTCTACTTTGGTCAGACGTCACTTGGAATACTGTGTCCATTTCTGGGCACCACAATTCAAGAAGGAAATCAACAAGCTGAAACATGTCCACAGGAGGGCGAGCAAAGTGGTGAGAGGTCTGGAAGCCATTATGCCTTATGAGGAGCAGTTTAGGGAGCTGGGTATATTCAGCCTGGAGAAGAGAAGGTGAAGAAGTGACATGATAGCTATGTCTAAATATTTGAAGGAATGTCATACTGAGGATGGAGCAAGCTTGTTTTCTGTGGCTCCAGAGGCTAGGACATGGAGCAATGGACTCAAACTACAGGAAAAGAGATTGCACCCAAACATTAGGAAGAACTTCCTCGGCATGTGGTGAAGTCTCCTTCATTGGAGGTTTTTCAACAGAGGCTGGATGGTCATCTGTTGGGAATGCTTTGTGTTTTCCTGCATGGTAGGGGGTTGGACTGGATGGCCTTTGTGGCCTCTTCCAGCTCTATGATTCTATGAGTACAAGTTACACTCTGTCTCCTTGGTGTAGGTTCTCAGCCAGTGTGTATACAAATAGCTTCTTGAAGGGACCAAATATGACTCAGCCATAAGATACAGCTTTCACAGGGAGTTAGTGAGACTTTAAACCTGTGCTCAGACTGTACCTTTCCTGGGGAAACAGGTGTGAGTAACTCAATAATGCTTCACAGTAAAAAAATAAATAAATCTGCAAATAGGGATGGAATGAATATTTAAATATATTTGCAAAATTGTCAAAAGACCCACATTTTTAAAGTGTCAAGAAACCTTGATGAGAAGAATTCTGGGAAAACAAGCCTTCACAGTTTGGCACAAAATCCGCGCATGGTTGTTTTGCACAAAAAAGCAGCATTTTCTGTGCAAGAAACAGCATTTTCTGCACAGAAAAAAAAAAAAAAACTATTCCCTGCATAGAAAATAATATAATTGAGGGCTAGTCCTGTGCAAAGTTGGTATGCTGGCAATTTGCTTAGCAAAGAGCATTTTGAGTGCAGGGGAAAGCTTTTTCAGTGCAGAAAACAATATTTCTGGAGAAAATGTTGTTTCCAGCACAGAAAATACTGTTTTTCAATGCAAAAAGAATTGTGTGTAAATTTTGCACAGAATAAATCCTAGATTTTGGCTTAGCTTTGCAAACAGCCAGGTTCTTAAAGGCTTTGTTGCAGGGGGAAGAAAATGGATAAAATTACCCATGGCTTCCTACGAGAACAAAATTGATGGAAAAATACATCCCAACAAATAACTTTGTGGACAGGGGGGGATGGTAGGCTAGAAGCCTTCTCTTTGGCCTGCTAACTCAAAGGAATTCTTAATTTTGGGTGAAGGAGCATTTATGTATTTATTCCATGTACGTCATCCCTCTCTCCCAGTATGGGATCCAAAGCTGCTCACAACAGAATATTAAATGAAACACTGCTAAAACAGTAGATCATACAAAGGTTAAAAGGGAATTAAATAAACAACCACATTAAACAGATGAATGAGGGTCTCCAAACAGGGTGGAAATGAACTCCCTAACTCATAGAGGACATTTGGGGGCATTCTGGAGTAAAAACCAATTGGAAAAAATAGCATTTTGATCCTGGGGACTCACAAAAATGGCCCTGGGGGACATATGTGGCCCATAAGCTTCATTTTGCAAACCCCTGAACTGCAGGGAGAGAAAGATCACGTCTCCCTACTTCAAGATACCAAGCCAGATACCTAACAGATGCTACCTTTTTGCAGCAATTCAAAGTGGCTGGTAGTAATCACAATGTGCAAAAATATCCACTAATTAGCCACTAATTAAAAACTTAAATTCTGGGGGGAAACATACAAAATGTCCCCATTGAAAATAAGCAACAAAGATGCCAGCAGTGAGTTGGGTTGGATCCAGGTATAGACTTAAATCCAAATGTTAGTTTCAACTAGAGTAGATCCACTGAATTTATGGGATTTACATAAGTGTCAATTTAGCTAGCCCTTATTGATTCAGATTGGGTCTAGTCCAGCTGGGGGTAAGAACTGGATTTAGGCACTAGGCCAGATCCAACTGAGTAAAAGCAGTCAAAGGGTAAGAACGGTTTAAGAGAATGTGGAAGGGGAGAAAAGAACCAAACCTTGAAAGACGGAGATCCTGCATTGCATGGGGCAGTAATCCTGCACTGATGGACCTATAAAGCTATTAGAAAGAACTATTTGGCTGCTCTCCTATAGCTGAGAGCTAATAGCAGGTGTCTCCTTCCCAGATCTTCAGGGTGTATGGTAGGAATCTGAGAAGGAGATGGGTGCTCTTTTTTCCCCTAGAAGTTGCCAGGCAGTAGGGATGTAATTCTTCACAATTTTCCTCTTAAGGAAGCAACAAATAATTTTAGCAATTATCTTCTTAAAACAAAAAAATCTTCAAAAACTGCAGTTTTCAAAAAAAATATTGCAGGTTGGGACTTATTCTGCACAACATTTTCACACTGTACTTTTTTGCTCAGAAAACAGTATGTTCTGCAGAGGAGACCACATTTTCTGGGCAGAAAATAATATTTCTGGATAGAAAAATTATTTTCTGTGCAGAAAAGGTAGTCTACCATTGCCTTCCTCTGAGGTTGAGAGAGTGTGACTTGCCCAAGGGGGTTTACCTGGCTGAGTTGGGATTCAAAGCCTGGTCTTTTGGAATCCGGGTCCAGCACTCTAACCATTATACCACACTGTCTCTCCTTGTACCATCAGGCTCACAGAATCACCAGAGCCCATTACAAGAAAATGTGGCAGGGAGGAAAAGGACCAGACTTTGAAAGACTGGGCTCCTGCATTGCATGGGGCAGAGATCCTGCACTGCTAGACCTACAAACCTATTAGAAAGGGACTGCAGCAGGGTGCAGGGTGCTTCAGAACCATTTGGCTGCTTTCCTATAGCTTAATAACATTAACATTACAAAGGGTCATCCATGCGGGGGGGGGGCTGTTTTCTGTACAGAAAAAAACTGCTTCTGGAAAAAAAGGTACCGTTTCCTGTGCAGAAATGTTTTTGTTTGTTTGTTTGTTTTCAGAAAACAGGTTTATTTTATTTTATTTTATTTTATTTTATTTTATTTGCAGAAAAACAGGATTTTTTCTATGCAAATAATTCCTCTGCAACACTTCAGGATATTCAGATATGCAGAGAATACTACAGAGAAATATTCATTCTCAACCCCCCCCCCCCCGTAGCAGGGAGAAAACTACCTTAATTATTCATCTTCACTTATGAGGTTCAAATAGGCAAGAATTTACCTCCCTAGGTCTGAGCTGGCAACCCTACACACAAATTAAGGTACCGTACATAATACCCCAAACCAGTCAAGTTATTTTGACACATGAGACAGAATGTCATACAAGTACCTCTCCTGATCCCTGGCAATAAAAATACATCAGCAAAGTAAATAATTGGCATTTATTCATTATTGTTGCCTTTACCATCCCAGATCTGCTGTCTAAGATGGCTGTCTCATTCTTTCTAAGAGTAGAGCTACCCCCGCTAATGGTCTAACTCTGTACAACTTCACATTCTTGTATTTTGTTTATTTGTCAATGATTTTATGTCCCAATTTTGAAGCATAAATGCAGAACAGCTTCCAGCTATCTGTTCCTAATGGAGGAAACATTTTTATGTACAGGGAAAGGGGTTAAATGGATGCTTGCATGCCATCCCTCTAATATTTTCCGGCAAAGTTAGTACAAAAATGTTCTCTGCCACCAAAGCCCATTAAATATTCAAACTTTAATATATATTCCTCAGTAACAAATGTACAGTTAGATAACACATAAAGAATTATGAATGACTAATTATATTTTGCATATTTACAGCAAAGACAATTAGCAAATAGCTTTTATATGCAAAATAAATGAAAAAGTAATTAAGATGCACTAACTAGAGCAGCAGTATCAAGTCTGTTGTCTTGTGATTCACTCCTAACAAACATAATAATTATGCATTCATTGTCATATAATTAAAACAGCTCTGTCCTTTAGAAAACTGGTTATTTACTGTATAATAACCTGAAGAGCTGCAGAAGTTCCTCATAATAGTGAGAGGAATAATTAAAACATTGCTGGATGAAGTCAGCTTGCCCAGTTGAGTTGATTATCATAAACCTGGGTCAGAGACCCATTTTTGATTATGGGATTTCAAATGTCTGCTCACTCTAGGGTACAAATGTGATGCCTTCTTTGCAGAAGCAATCCATAGGCATGGGCAATAAGCTGCCATTCATGGCTGAACCCCTATAGTAAGGAGATGGAGCACAAATTTATGTTCACAGAACTATGTGACAATTGCACAATGCTACCAGGCCATGGAAGTTGGAAGATTCAAATGAAGAGGGGGAGGCAGATTGCCAGGAATCTGCAGCTCTTGAAGCTGGTGGTCTCTCTGAGTTAGAGGAGCTGAGGGATGAGGCAGAGGGTAGTCCTGCTCACCAGCAGGATGTTGCAGATGCTGAAGACCCACTGTCCTCACTCCTCAAGTGACAAATAGACAAAGAGAGGTTGTGACGGTCCCAGTAGTTGTTAAGTAAGAGATGCTGACCTAATTAGGCACCTGGTGCCTTGAAACAGCTGCCCATAAACCACTCAGCCACTCCCTGGCAGCATTGTTGCTTTCAGCCCTCCTTCTTGAAAACTAACAGTACCCTTCTGCATTTGTGTTTTTCTGACCCTGGACTGGCTATGATTTACAAATCCTTTTTACTTCTTGCTGGCTTTGTTTATCTGGACTGACTTACTGAACAACTCCTGGACTAGCTGACGACCACCTTCTTGCTTCTCCCTCTATCCTGCCGGATACCCTGTGACTGACCTGGACTGAATTAACTACTCAACAGCTCTTGTATCCTAACCACCTGATTCCTGGGACAATTGCTGACTGGAGCATAGGACACAACTCATTAGTGAATTGTGACACTGTACAACTGAACATGCAACCAAGTGCCCATGAACAACCTGCAATGGGCAATGCACATCTGCACGGACAATGTGCCTCTGTATGTATGATGAGCAACATCACCACATGCACAATTCTGCTTCTCTAACTTGAACTGAATACATATGTTCTATACTGGATAAAAATGTCCAATGGCTTCTCTAGGGGAACTTCAGTCATTAATCAAAATGAACTTGTCACCCCATCCCCATCCCCACAAGCTTTTTTTTATTTCTATGGCTATTTAAACAGCCTGATTATAAGGTCAAGCAGACCAAGTCTACAAAAGCTTATGCTGCAACTTCTTTCTCTCAGTCTCAAAGATGCTACAAGATCACCTTGCTTACTAATCTCCCTAGAAGTGAAGATGACTAACATAAAGATGACTAAACAGAGACTGTTGTACTTTGGACATATCACATGACAATGTGACTCATTGGAAAAGAGAGCTTGTTGTTGTCATTTGCCATCATATGAACTTCAGCTTATGGCAAACCTATAAAAGAGAAACCTCCAAGTCATCAACTGCCCTGCTCAGATCAGACCCTTGGTTCTTCCAACTTTGCTCCACTTCTTGGGTTGTCCTGTTCTGTTTTCCTCTTGGTTTCTAACTTAGGTGCTGGTTGATGTCTACAGTCAACAGGGACCTACGCAGGAAGAAGTGCCTCCATTCTCATTGTGGACAAAATACAACAGTCAGCCTTAGGGCTTGTCTAGACAGGCAATTTACCCTGTCTTGCCCCCATCTTAGAACCCTTCAGTCCTGATTACACCTGTGCTCTGGCTATTGCCCCATTTTGCTCCTGGGCAGCCCTTGTGACTCCTGGGGCAAAGACAGGGTAAGGTCTGATACAATATATATGTATATGTATATATCCACTCCCATTGGCAAAAATGGACCGGGCCCTGCATGACTGCAAGAGCCCATTCTGGCACACTGGTCCATCATTGCAGCTGTGGCTGCTTCGCTCTTCTGCACCCAGGAAGTAGTTCTGCAGCATGTGACCAAGGATGGTCACATGCAGGGGGCCTTCTTCACATGTGGCAGACCCCCTTCCTGGCTTCAGAGAGTGGGATAAAGGCAGTAGTGGTGGCACCAGTGGCTGCAGAGACTGGCCAGCATACCAGTCTGGACTCCATCCTGTTCCATACAGACATTGGGGAAGCAAGGGGCCAGATGCAGGCAGAATACACTGATGGTGAGCTGGCATATGCTACCTTTATCGATGAGCTGTTAGAAGCACATAATTCTTAGTACTACCTCTTATCTGCACAGATGGCATATACAGAGTAGGACAAAATCCACCATTGGGCAATATCCCTATGAAGACCAGCCCCCCAAATGCCACAGAGGTGTGGGGAGTTCTCCAGAACTCTTCATCAGGCTAGGTAAATCTTTAGAGGGATGGAGGAAGAAGCAGACAAGTCCAAAAGTCAGAACAGACCTTGTGACCTGCATTTAAACTCAGATCCAAAACAGAAATTACAGTCTCAGTGGATCAGTGGTGGGTATCCAGTTATACTTAGGTATCAGATTATACATATACAGATTATACTTATACTTTTTTTCATTGTAAAAAGATATTGATCAAATGTGAATTTTGTGTTTACTTGTGCCACAGCACAGATAGTTACTATGTCCCTGGGCTTTATTTCTTTAAAAGAAGAGCAGTTCAACAAGATTCAGCAAACTTTTTATTCAAGACTAACCATATGTACATGGGAAATTAAAGAACCAGATCAGATAAGCCTTAGTTTGTAAGTAAACAAAAACATTTTGAATCCTCTAGAGACTATTCAAAAGCTCCTTCCAAAATGTATCCACAGGTTATCTTTCTTTCTTTCTTTCTTTCTTTCTTTCTTTCTTTCTTTCTTTTTTTCTTTCTCTCTTTCTTTCTTTCTTCAGCCTCCACATGTCTGATGATTTTCATTTTGGTGGCGAAACTTTCAGATCTTTTCCAAAATGCCAGGGTAGCTGGTGAGGGAAGCTGACCTGCTTTCCCCTTTTCTTTCTGCTTTGCTCTTCACACATGCTCAATAAGTGATTCTGGAGGCAGCTGCTGTTTACCCTGCCTGTTGTAGGTGAACACACACAGCTACAATAGGATCACCTAGGGTAGAATCCCATTCTTTCCCAGGTCGAGCTTTATTGCATGGTTTACTGCTAACATGTTGCTGCAACCAAATACTGAAAGTCTGGGATTGTCTAAACAGTCAAAATAACCCTCATCAATGTGAAGTCGAAGGCTTTCACGGCCGGCATCCATCTGAAGATGCCAGCCACAGATGCAGGCAAAACGTCAGAAAGAAACTATTCCAGAACACAGCCTCTCAGCCTGGAAAAAAACCAAGGAAAGTCTATAGCCCTCATGAAATTCATTGGGAATCCTACCTGTCTAAATGGGATCCCACACCAATCCACACTATTCAGAAGGAGGGGGGTCAAAATAGCAAAAACAGCACTGGAAAAGCTTTAATGGCTTTTCCCGTAGTTTTTAAAACACATTGAGGGGGGGGGGGTTGCATTCCTGCTTGTTGGGACAAGCGATTTGCTTTGAATCACTTTCCCATAGGAGAGGAAGCACAGAGCTGATTGGCCGGGTGAGTGCAGGAGGCGGGGTTTTCTAACAGGGCAAGCCCGCTGCTGCCATATTGGATTTTTGCCTTAGCGAGCAATTCACTAAGTTGACAAATGGGGTGATTTTTTGTTTTCTTTTCCTTTTAATTCGAAAAATCACTATATTGCTCCAGCGCACCCTAGACACCGTTTAAGAAAAAAAAGTTCGGCAGTGGCAAAGAATGAACACAAGTTTAAATCACTCGCAGCTGCCATCTGGTATGCAAAATTTGCAGGGACTTCTGGAGCCAAAAACACTGTTAAGACATGTTGCTGTTGCTGCGAAATGCCATTACTATGAGGTACTCCATTCCGTCTCCTCATATAGATGGGCCCCATCTTTCTCCAACCCTCCTTCACCATCCTTCCAATGCCAATGATTGGGGGGCAGGGGAGACTCTTCCAGCTAGACAGAAGACAAGAAAAGGGAGGCTTGTCTGGGCTCCCATAAAAAAGACTTTGTAAAAAGGAGCTTCTTTGTTAGAGGCTTTGTTAACTGAGGTATGCCTACGGCCAAATCCACACTACACAATCCCATTTGAAACTGGATTGTTTGCCATGGCTCTTGCCTATTGAATCCTGGGATTTGTAGTTTTACAATGTCTTTAGCCTTCTCTGCCCAAGCATGCTGGTGCCTCATCAAACTACAAATCCCAGGATTCCACAGGAAGAAGCCATGGCAAATAATCCCATTACAAATGGAATTATTTGTGTACATAGTGTGGATTTGGTCTGTCCATACAAAGTGAGACATTATACCTGAGCAGGGCTATTGAAGATAGGGCGGCTTGGAGGTCTCTCACACATCAGGTCGTCATAAATCAAAGTTGACTTGACAGCAGTTAACAACAACAGTACTTGCCAAGAGTCCTGATTAGTTAGGGAGCAATGGGCTAATTCTCCTGGATGTTCACAGAAATGGGTCATTCAATAATCCAATCAAAGGTAGCTGAGTGCTCTTTGCTTGCAAAACTGTTTTTTCCCTCACGCCTGGTCCTAAAAGAATGGAGATTAGCCTGAGACCACTCAAGTTCAATGTTTAACCCATTAGCGATTGTTAACACAGCTGGAGAATCCAACGTCTCATCTTGGGAAACCCTGAAAGACATTGTATTCCACTCAAACTCTCCCCTTCAGGGGAAATATCAAATAAAAATATCACCCTAAAACACAACCAAAGTTTCCATAGATCCCCTTCCTTCTGAGTCCACGTCAGTCTGTATCACCACTCTTTCTCTCCTGGATTCCTCGCTGCTGTTTTCTGTGTGATCCTCAGAATCTCTGCTCTTTGGATCGGTACAGTATTACCCACAGGCCCCTTGCTCTATTCCTCTATCCAAATATTTCCTACTTTCTTTGTTAGCCTTGTGTGACTGCTTGAAGACTGAGTGCAGGCATGTGTGTTTTCCCTTGTTATTTTTCAATAAAACCATTTTTATTTCATGCCCTGGCTTGGAGTCTCCTCAGTTACTACTGGTATACATAGGTCAAAAGATCCAGCCCGTCACCCAGCCTCTCACTGTCATCTTGAGCTCATTAAAATTCCCTATATTAGAATTCGGACACTAGTGGGATCCGCATGGATCCCACACAATTCAGATAACAGGGGGTAGTGAGGGTTGCCTTGGGGCAGATTGGGTCAAAAGCCCAAAAGCATCATATGGACTTCAGGGCTCTGGAACGGAGACAAGCCAGAGTCTTTAGCCCTTGTAGATAAGCCCCAGACTGGTCCCAGATTGACCATGATGGCAGCCACACACACTGGGCCGATTACAGTGTGATGGCCATTGTTGTCCACATGGACCAACCAGTCTGACACCGCATCAGCCCCACTACCCCATCCCCTGTTTTCAGAGCTACTGTCACCACCGCCTTGCTGGCCAGACAGCTCTTTGCAAGAGCCTGGCTGGAGTTGTCACTTCTTCTGAGGTCAGAACAGGATTATCTGTTCTGATCAAAGAGGAGGGGGTCGCTCTTTGTTGATCACATGGGCACCCCATTTTGACCACCACAGACATGACAACACTGGCCAGGCTCTCATAGGGAACTGCTTGGCCAGTGAGGTGGCAGTGGTGCTGGCAGCTCCGATGGGGATCTATCCCTTTCCCTGCATTGCTCAGGGTACGGGAGATGGCATCACATTTGCATGTGGACAATTGGATCAGGCCAAATTGAACCTGATACCGCTTTCTAGACATCAAAAGAACCAAAGGTCACTCCAAATTTTCCTGGAAACCCCAGAGTTTTCCCTCACTTTGCTTAGTTCAGAGCAAAGTCAGTTTAAAGGGGAAAAAATGCAGTTTCTTCGCAAAAGTAGCTGTCTGTCATTTGAACATCCATCATCAGATTCTGGTGAGTCTGCATTTTTTTGCCGGTACAGACAAGCCCTAGGATGGCTCTTTCCTTCCACCAAGTGAACTCTTTCCTATTCCAACAGGCCTTCAGGAATTGACTGTAAGGGACTTTTAATGATTTATTGTTTTGCTGTACAGTCAACCCCCCCCCCGTATCCACAGAACCAATATTCCTGGTTTCAGTTATCCGTGGGACACAAAAAGTGGAACACATACCATAGAGTCTTCTTAGAAAATGCCTAGAGAGGCATCCTCTCTAGACATTTTCTAGGTCCTCCAAGGTGACTTGATGGTATTTTAAAGCGAAAGTCCCATTATTTTCAAAGGTGTTTGCTGTTATCCATGGTTTCCAGTATCTGTAGTAGGTCCGGAAACTGAACCCCCGCGGATACAAGGGTACGACTGTATTTGATATCCATTTTAAAAACATGTGTAAAATGGGTTTAATTCAATAGATTGTTTAATTGCTTTTTAAAATAACTTTTATATCTTTGTACTGATGCTTTTTTGAAAAAAAATGTTCTTTTTTTAAAAATTATTATTATATTCTGTAAGCTGCCTGGAGTCCCAATATTAGAGAAAAGGTGTGATATAAATGAATAAATGACAACAATGACAACAATTCCCAGCAGTCCAGTTTTGGCCAATGCTCAGGGAGCCTGGGGGTTGAAGTCCCCAAAAATCTAGAAGCCCAAAAAATCTAGAAGAGCAAAGATAAAGAGCCTAAGTGTGGGAAGACTTCAGGTTTGCAAAGGGTGATCAGTGTCAGAGTGCTTGCTGAAGTTTCAGGCATAGAAGGCATTTCTTCTGGTCTCCAGTCAAAAAGATAAATCTCAGAGTGGGCAGCATTGGAAGGAAGACTTTGTATGTGGCGCCAGGACTCTATCTCAGTGCAAAGGTATTTGCACATGTGTTGCATTTGGGCAGTACTGGTACACCAAGAAGCCAGAAGCACAGACAGGGGGAAGGGAGAGAAATGGTGGGTGCATGCATGTATATGGCTTTGTAACACCATTTGGAGCAATGCAGGAAGGAGGAGGAGGAGGAGGAGGAGGAGGAGGAGGAGGAAAAAGAAGTGGAAGAGGAAGAGGAAGAGGAAGAAGAAGATTGTTTCACCTTTTCCTCAGTACTGGGACTCAAGGCAGCTTCATTGTTGTGTGGCTTCGAGTCATTTATGGCAACCCTAAGGCGACCCTATCATGGGGTGGTCTTGGCAAAGTTTGTTCAGAGGGGGTTTCCTATTGCCTTCCTCTGAGACTGAGAGAACGTGCTTCGCCCAAGGGCACCCAGTGTATTTCCATGGCCGAGAGGGGATTTGAACCCTGGTCTCCAGAGTCTGCGTCCAGCACTCAAACCGCTATGCCGCACACAGAATATTAGAATATTAAATACATACAAAAGCATCAAGTCTGGGTCCGGGGCTGCAATTTGGCTCTTGGTCTCTCTGCAGTTGCCCATCCTGACCTTAGACCAACCTTTCTCTGGTCAGAACAAGAGGATCAATTGCCTCCAAGTGCAGCAAGTTGACTTTTCAATAGGTTGCAAGTCCTCCTTGTACAATGTGAAGTTGAAGGCTTTCATGGCCAGCATCCGTAGATTTTCCTTATTTTTTTCCTGGGCTGTGAGGCCGTGTTCTGGAATAGTTTCTTTCTGACTTTTCTCCTGCATCTGTGGCTGGCATCTTCAGGGAATGGTTGGGTAGGAGTGTATGTGGAGCTTATATGCTATGAACACCTGTTGGGGAGTATATGTAAATTTTTATAATTGAATGGTTAGTTTGTGGGTACAGAAATGCAAGGCTTGTTAGTGTCTGTTTGGCCAATGGTTGGTTGATGGGCCATTATCTCCTGGAAATCCCCTTGTCCCTGGGTGGAATTCCTTTGTTAAGTGTTGAGTTTTTATTCTATTGTATTTCAAAACTGGGAGTCAGATTTTGTTTACTTTTAAGGTTTCTTCTTTCCTGTTGATATTGTCCAGGTGTTTGTGGATTTCCATAGCTTCTCTCTGCATTCTGACATGATAGTTGTTGGCCTGGTCCAGAATGGTCCTTGTACAGTTTGACCAGAAAATAATAATCCAGAGTTGAGAGCCAAAAATGGACTTCCAGACATTGTGTTTTTTGTTTTGTTTTTCAGTAGCCCATGGGGCATAAAAGTGGCCCATGGACCTTGCCGGCATTACCCACACCAGTTTTAAAGGATTTTTAAATCATGGCAAGAGGACTCTAGGAAGTCAATGTAGGAGGACAGAGCCAGGAGGCAAAACGCAGAAAAGAAAGGAAGCAGGAGAGGGGTTGTAAAGACAAAGAGACAGGAGTGCAGCTATGGGGGGGAGGGAATTAGGATATTTCCCTCACCCCAAATAAGATTTCTGTTCCCCCAGTGAAGTTTTCCTTAGTCCTCAAATTATTTGCAGTAACTTAAAACTTCGACTGAGCATTTGGAAATGGGATCGTCTAAATGGTCAAAATAAACCTCATAGAATTTGCTAGGAATATGATCTGTCTTAATGGAAACCTATCTCGATGTGTTGTATGCAGAAGGGGGGCAGCAGAAAAACTCCAAAAATTATGCCCATAGAGCCTTCACAATTTTTCCTGGAGTTTTTAAAAAGCTCTGTGAGGTATGTGCATTCCTGCTCATTGGGACAAGCAACACAAGAGGAAGCACAAACCTAACAAGATGACCATGGAGGTGGAGCTTGCTAACAGAACAGGTGCCGCTTGCTGCCATGTTGGATTTTCGGCTTAGTGAGTAATCACTAAGGAAATAAAACAGCGATTTGGATTATCTTTTTCTTTTTTGTTGTAAAGGTGAAATATCATTTGTGTGCTAAACCAAAAAGTTTTTTAAAAGTTTGGTAGCAGCAGATTTAAAAATGTAAGTAATTCACTTTTGGCCACCATCTTGGCTAGAGGGCATGAAAAGTTTATGGGGGCTGAGAAACCGTTAAGACAAGTTGCAGCTGCTGCAAATTGCTATTACTGTGGATCAATCCATTTTTTCCAGGCTCTTATAGATGAGACCAGTTTAGGCACCGAAAGAAAGGGGCAGGCAAAATGATCAAAGGAAGGCAAACATAGCAAAGAGTTCTAGGTGTGAACAAATTTCAATGCCTTTCTCTCTGGAGTGCTAGAAATTAGCGAAATGAAGGAAAAATTCATGGGGGAGGCATAATTCTTATTGGGGGATAATGTCCTCATTTTGCCACTCTATAGCTGCAGCCCTGATTTGGGACAAGATACATAGAATCATAGAACCACACAACATAGCAAACACAGATAGCTTGTATGCGATCTACCTAAAACCCCACAAAAAACCATTAAGACAAATCATAGCTTCTGAGAGTTGCCTTTACTGTGGAGCAATCCACCACTTTTTCCCTCGTATAGACAACCCCATAGAATCATTGAATCATAGAGTTGGAAGAGACCACAAAGGCCATCTAGTCCAACACCATTCTGCCATGCAGGAACACACAATCAAATCACCCCCAACAGATGGCCATCCAGCCTCTGTTTAAAAACTTCCGAAGAAGGAGACTCCACCACACTCCGAGGCAGTGCATTCCACTGCCAAACAGCTCTTACTGTCAGGAGGTTCTTCCTAATGTTTAAGTGGAATCTCTTTTCCTGTAGCTTGAATGCATTGTTCTGTGTCCTAGGAGATTTTCACACTACACTGTTATAGTGTTACTATTCCACTTTAACTGCTCTGGCTTCCTCCTGTGGAATTCTGGGATTTGTAGTTTAGTGAGGCCTAAGATCTCTACGGCTGAGAGTTGTAAATGTCCCTCCCTAAACTGCAAATCCCAGGATTCAAGAGGAAGCAGCCATAGCAAATAAAGTGGAATGGTAACGCTATAACAGTGTTGTCTGAAAATCTCCCTAGTCTCTGGAGCAGCAGAAAAGAAGCTGGCTCCATCCTCGGTAGGATATCCTTTCAAATATTTAAACATAGCTATCATGTCCCCTCTTAATCTTCTCTCCTCTGGGCTAAATATACCCAGCTCTCTAAGCCACTCCTCATAAGGCACGGCTTCCTGACCTCTGAGACAAATGTTGTTGATGGTTGCCACCAAGTGTAAATAAGACACCCTGGAAACCCAGTAAGATAGACCAAGAGAGACCCACCTGCTGGTCTCAGATTTTGGCCCTATAATCTAAGAGATCAGGACAGAGGTTCTTTCTACTCCAGGCTTGCAGGATGTGCTTGGCAGTTTTTTTGGTGCAATACAACCCCTGCATCTCAGGACCAGTAACCACAGATTCACTTAACCACACCCAAAAAATATAGTCTCTCAAGACATCTTCTAGGTCATCCGGCATGACTCTATGGTATACTTCTGCTGGAAGCTTACCATAGAGACACACTGGAGGACCTAGAAGATGCCTAGAGAGGAGTTCCCTCTAGGAATTGCTAAGTCCTCCAGCATGACTCTATGGTATGCTTGGCCTGGAAGTTATTCATTTTAATAGGGTTCCCTATTATCCTCAGTTTTCAGTATCCAGGACTTTATCAGATGAGCCTCTAATAACGTTTCTTTCCCACCATATTTTAAACCATAAGTGTGCTGGCAAAATAACCCTATTTATCAAACACTGCTGTAATAGCGTGAAAACACAGCCCTGTACTTCTGCGTTGGTGGGTGCATGTGGTCTTGGTGGTTCTTGCGAGAAGATGTGAGCACACTGAAAAGTCGAAAAGCAGCTAAATTAAAAAGCAAAGTGAAAACAGAAGCACTAAAACACACTTAAAAGGTGCATGCAAAATGGGGAGGTTCATAAAAAGAGCATCCTGTACCTATTTTTCATGTTCTCTCCCAGCGGTATTCTGGCGGGGACTGCCCATTGATGCTGGAATTGCACCAGCAGAACAGGCATGGTTTCAGATGCTTGCAATTACGTGGGGGGGAAAAACCACCACAGCCAATAAATTGATAGCTTAGCCTATCAATAAAAAAGAACACCTTATTTACAACACAAAATCGCAAAAGCATGATGTCATGAGAAATGGACGTCCTTTCACATTCATAGGGCATCGTTATGACGCCATATTTTCTGCATCTGATATAGTCCCCACTGTAAGTCTGGAAACGTATCCGCCACAAGTACAGGGGTCATACTGTACTAGAATCCCAAGGTCTACCAACCAGACTAGCTAGATTTTCAGACAGCACTGTTATAGTGTTACTATTCCACTTTATTTGCTATGGCTGCCTCCTGTTGAATCCTGGGATTTGCAGTTTAGGGAGGGGCATTTACAACTCTCAGCCAGAGAGATCTTAGGCCTCACTAAACTACAAAGCCCAGAATTCCACAGCAGGAAGCCAGAGCAGTTAAAGTGGAATAGTAACACTACAACAGTGTAGTCTGAAAATCTCCTCAGCTGCCAAATAGTGACTTATGAACAGGGAAGAGATAAATCTATCTCTATTTCTCATTTTCCCCATCTTACATCAGCTTTGTTTCACCTCCACCTCTGCTTCTCATTAAAAAAAAATATCCAATAAGCATGAAATATTTATGAATATGTAATATGATAGCCATTTTTAATACCTGAAGGAATGCCATGTAGAAGATGGAGTGAACTTCTTTCCTCTTGCTCCAGGAACCAATTGCTTCAAATGACAAGAAAGAGATTCCACCAAAACTTTAGGAAGACCTTCTTGAGTGTAGGAGCTGTTTGTCAATGAAATAAACTGCTTTGGATGGTTTTCAGACTCTCCTTGATTGAAGCTCCTCAAATAGAGGCTGGGTGGTCATCTTTCAGGAGTGCTTTGGGTACAGAGTCCTGCGTGGTAGGGAGTTGGACTCTATGACCCTTGCAATCCCTTCCAATTCTATGATTCCATGATTCAATGTTCTTCATCTACATATATTTGCAAGTGGTTTTCCATAATCTAGTGGTATTTTCTTAATTTTTTAAAACGAATGCCCCCCTTTCTGCTAATATATCCCTTTTTGTACACATTGGCCTAAATCCTATTTCTAGTACCAACTGGGGAATAGACCCACTGAATCACTAGAACTTACTCAGGTGTGGGCTTCACCAAGTCCCCCTTGATTTATTAGGTTTACTCTTGTTGAGACCAAGGTGTTGCCTATACAAGAGAAAAAATGTGGATTGCTCCACAGTAATGACATTTTGCAGTGGTTGCTTTTTGTTTAAATGGATTTTTGGGCAGACTGTAGGCATGTGAAGGTATCCATGTTTGCTGTGCAAACAGGCATGCTGCAAATCAAGATGGCAGCCGCAAGTGAATTACTTGTGTTTTTACTTACAAATTTGCCACTGCTGAACAGTATTTAAAAAAACAAAACTATACCCAAGGTGCAATACAGTGATATTTTATCCTAACAAAAAACCCAACAACACCCCGTTTTATCACCTTAGTGCTTGCTCACTAAGGCGAAAATCCAACATGGCGGTTCCGGGCACTTGCCTTGTGAGCAAACCTGGCCCCCCATGCTTGTCTCTGAGTTTTTAAAAAGTGCTGTAGGCGAAACAAATGTCTGATCATTAAGACAGTTGCATCAATGTTGTTGTGACCAGGCAGTGTAAGCTGATTGTCTGGACAAGCATGGGGGCAGGGCTAGCAAACAGGGAAAGTGTCTGCTACTGCCATGTTGGATTTTTGGCTAAGCAAGGGTCTGAGAAGTCGATAAAAAAGTGATCTTTTACTCTCAATCTTTTTTCTTTTTGTAAATACAAAATATTGCATGTGTGCATCATGGTAAACTTTTTTTTAAAAATTTGGCAGCGGCGGATTTAAAAGTATGAGCAAATCACTCATGGCTAGGGGGCATACAAAGTTTAAGGGCACTCTTTTGACCATTAAGACAGGTTGCAGCACTGTGAATTGCTGTTTCTCCAGCGGAAATCATATTTTCCCCTTGTATAGCTGGGATGTATAACTTCAGAAAGTATAATTTGTCCAAGGTCACACAGTGGGTT
Organism: Gambelia wislizenii; assembly: GCA_030847615.1. NCBI lineage: Eukaryota > Metazoa > Chordata > Lepidosauria > Squamata > Crotaphytidae > Gambelia > Gambelia wislizenii. The sequence goes on along the minus strand of JAUMIR010000001.1, from coordinate 490,795,966 downwards.
CCCATGGCTGAGCAGGGATTCAAGCCCCAGCTTCTGGGAGTCCTCACTGAACATTTCAGTCCCTACACCATGCTGGCTCTCAACCCAACATGCTATAGTCATATCATCAGGGCATGTGCTTTATATTAATAATACAGTATGTGCAGGCATATGGGTGTGAGAGACAGTTGTAGCTTTTTGCTCCTGTTGCCACCATGATAACACCACCTCCTGGGGGCTGACCCAAATTGGGATGTCGTGGCCTAGATCCTACATTGGGGTTGCATAGCATCCAGTGCCCATATGCAGAGTTTTAAATCAATTATGCTACATAAAATGCAGTGTGCAACCCTTGTGTTAAATGACAACATTGCAGAACTGAACGAAGACACCAGATGCACAACCACGCGCATAACCATATCTGTTTGCAATGGTGCCACGTGGCATATTTCTGCTTCTACAACCTGGGGCTGAATGCGGCTGTTCCACATTGGACAAAAATGTCCCACCATTTCCATGGGAAAACTTAGGCATGTGAAAGACACCAACAGGTTTCTGACCAGTGCATTTCACACTGTGTAAACTGTGGTGCTGTATAGACCCTTATTAAAACTAGCTTGAAATTAGTTTGTAACCAGGTTAAAATCAGAGACTGTGGCTTTATCTGCATGGGCCGATTAAAATGGCCTCCCCCATTCCCGTGCCCAGCTGTTCAGACAATGCAGGGTTTTGGCCCTGATTCTCATCTGAATTGTCCCTGCAGTTTCAAGGAGAAGCCAGGGGCCCATCTATACAATGAAAAAAACCCTCATGGAATGTGAGGGGAATACATTTGGTTCCAACGGGATCCTGTAGCAGTTCGCTGTATTGGGAAGAAGGGGGCCAAAAAACAGCAAAAACAATGCAAGTCACACACTCTCAACCCTCAGAAAACCCTGTGATAGGGTTGCCTTAGGGCTGCCATAAGTCAGAAACAACTTGAAGACACATAATGATGACAACAACAAACAACAAGAAGTTAGGGGGGTTACTTTCCCCATCCATTATCGTTCAAACATCCTTAAATAAGAAGACTCTGGCAAGCACAACCTGTACGTTGAAGTACCCTCCATGTGTTCGGTGTTGCTTACTCCCAAATAAGTGTGCCTAGGATAGATTGTAGGCAGCCTTTATTACTCCTGAGAGGTCTCAATGAGAACCTCTGTCATAATACAGTCAGCCCTCCATATCCACAGATTCTGTATCCACAGATTCTACCATCCATGGCTTGAAAATGTTCCTCAAAAAAAATCCCAAAAAAGCAAACCATGATTTTGCCATTTTATATAAGGAACACCATTTTATTGTGTCATTGTACACAACGGGACTTGAGCTTCCATGGATTTTGGTATCCACGGGGTGGGGTGGGGGGCTCTGGAACCAAACTCCAGTGGATACCAAGGGCTCACAGTATTTCTTAATGCTTAGTATACTTTAGTACACTTCTGATTGGTAATCCCTGAAGGGACTCAGCTACACAGGTGTCTGTATTGTTGGTCCAATGTTGCTAGATCATTTTGGAAGTCAAACTCACCCCCCCTGTCCCTAGTTTTGTGGGGGACTCAAGCCCCCTGCTCCCTTTTCCAGGGTCCATGTCTATCTTTCCAAACCAGTTCTATGTCAGTCTGTCTTTTTTGGTGGGGGGACTCCTCAAGGGTGAGAGAAGGCAGGAGCACATCACAGCTCTGCACTAGTGTGCAGGTAGGTTGGAGAGATCATAAAGCAGAATGTTCCCAGTTGGTGAAATTCAGGGGTGGCACAGGCCTGAATACCCTAAAGGCACCAAATCCTTTCTGGTTTTGGAAGCTAAATAGGCTCATCCCTGGTTAGTTCTTGGATGGGAGACCACCAACAAATACCAGGTGCCAAAGGCTAGATTTCAGAGGAAGGAACTGGTGAAACCACCTCCGAGGACTCCTTGCCTTAAAAAATCCAATGAAATTCATGGGGTTGCCATAAGTCGACAGGCGATTTGAAGGCACATGGAGCTATGGCGCCTTTCCCTCCCTCCCCCAAAGGAAGACCTTTTTAAAAAGGGTAGGAAGAATGGTACATTTCAGCTTACTGAGGAGGGGGGTGACGAGAGGCCTTTTGAAAGCCAGGCGCACAAAAGCGCCCAAAGTGGCAGGAATCAAACGGCGGTCCGTCGCCACAAGCTGGGCTTATGCTCGCCTGTAATAATCCAGAAGCGAACATGGATTTCTGAAGAAGTCGCTTCTTCAAACTTTCACGGCAAACAATTAAGTATTCCATTGTCACGGCTCAATTAAATGGTATGGCCTGAGAAAATTGGGGATTGTAAAGTGAGGATGGAATGGGCTTTGATCCTCCTTCCAGGGTTATTGTTTCATTAATAAATGAACATGTCATTTGTCTCACCAGAGGGAGCTCATGCCCTCCAGGCACTCTTCCCTTTTTTGTTCAGGTTTTATAAAGATGAATTTCCAGTGCTCTGAAATACCATGGATTAGAAGTTAAGCCTGACAGCACTTCGGGGAGTAGTGGGCTTAAAGAGCCCCACACAGGTCTCTAAAGCACTTGTTTACTAATAGAGGAAACCAGCGACCGTCTGCAGCTGCTGATATCGCATTACCATTTGGAAAGACAGTAGCTGAGATAACAAATCACACAGTTTTAATAATTACTCCTGCATCCCCTCTTCTTCTTCTTCTTCTTCTCCTTCTCCTTCGCCTTTTGTTTCCTGCGTGACTGCAAAGGCTGGATCCCGTCCAAATAAACAGATAAAAACAGTATGGAACTTTTATCTTTCCACGATAATGACAACACATCGCGTTCGGCGCAAAGTTTCCTGCTGGATTTTTTTTCTTCCTCCCCTGTTCCTCAAGTTTCAATAAAATGTAATTATACTTTATAATTCCACTTGTTTAATCTTCGCACTTCAAGAAAAGGGGTAGGATGGGGGGGGTTGAAGACAAATAAAGAAAAGGAACTGAACGCCCACCACCTTCTTAGATTTTTAGGCCTGTGTTCCGAAAGCATAGGGTGACGCACTCATGGTCTTCCCTACATTGAGTCAAAAAATGGGTAAACCTGCGATCAAAACTCCACGTGCAAACAGAGCTGTTTTGCATTCAAATTAATACCTACTTTAATTTGGATGCAAAATAGCTCCATTTGTACCATTATTCAACACACACACATACGTACACGCTCACACACAGTTAACTAAATCATTTGACAATGAACCGGAGACTAAGATATGATATTTCTTCTCCTTTTTAAATAAATTTAATCCTAAATTGAGCTGACATTAGGATTGGTATATTTTCATATCAATAGATGAGCCCTAAAGAGGAAACCCTATTAGAAAAATCTGCATTTTTAATATGCTCTGTAGGAGTTAAAAAATGTGCCCAGCTAGACAAATACTGGATTTTACTTGGGCTGCTTTGCTTCGTCCTGGTGTTCTTGGGAAATCACACATTGTTGTAGGAATCCAGCAAGCAGCTCTATTTGCTAAACAATGGAAGAGACTAATTTCTGCCAGTGGAGGAGAGAGATAAATGTACTATAATTATATCTTGACTGTGAAACCTGAAGTCTCTGAGTGCCAAGGTAACCTAAACTTTTCCCAGAGCTTTTCCTTTGCTTAGGATCAGACCTTGTTCCATTGTATGATTAAAGAGAGCTCTTTTCTCTCTATTTCTTTCTTTCTTTCTCGCTTTCTCCCTCCTTCCCTCCCCCTTCTTCTCTCTCTTTCTCTCTCTTTTTTTTAAAAAAAAGCATTATTTCAGAATAATCTTAATTGGCGCAAGGTTGAGGCCTTTCTGTGAGGGGAGGGAAAAGGTTGAATAGTCTTTTCAAGTCACATGAAAGTTTCTGGGATGAATGTACGATAATTAGATTAATAAGTAGCTTAATTTATCACAGCTGAGGATTTTCAGCAGCCACACATTAGAGCAAAGAGGGGGGAGGGAGGACTAGTGTGGTGATTCGAGCTTTTTTTTAAAAAAAATGTGCTGAAACTCTATTAACCTTAAACACAAAGTGCTTCTGTGCGTGCATGTTTGTGTGTGTGTGTATATGTGTAAATTCAGGAACGAAGTAAAACACACACACATACAAATAACACAAATGAGGAGACCCCTGTCCTTTTGTGCTTTCTAGCTAATAAGAGGTATTAAGATTTGATGAAAACAACTTTTTTTCCCCTTTTCAGGTTATTCTCTGGGAAAATGCCGGATTTGGAGAAGCAGGTCTATGGTTCCTTTGAGAGCACTGGAGGCTTTTATCCAGAAAAGAGGGGATGGAGATTTGAGGGAAGGGCTGGGTCAGAATGCAACGAATAGGAGCCATGCACAAGGACATGGTGGACCTCAGAGGTATGTCATGTTGTCATGTGCTGGCCGTCGCAGGCGAACAAAACCGTTGTGGTACAGTGCAGAACTCTGGAAAAGGTGTTGCACTGATGGAAGAGCAGTTGAGGAGACATTGCCACATCTGGAGCAACAACCATCACGTCTACATAAGTGAGCATCATGTTTGCAGGATAAACAAAATTCTCCTCACAGCTGAAGAAATCCTCCGAGAAGTGACACCTCTGAATTAGAACAAAACGGAGCATTGCTTCCAAGCTGGCCATATCCCTTGAATGGCTACATGGTTGGCAGACAGCTTGAGCACACTTGATGGTATCTTTAAAAAGCTCCCATTTATCTACTTCTTCCTCCCCACCCTCAAAATCTCTTTCCCCTTGTGCATTTCCAGGACAATGCTTTCCTAGAAGTCTGCCTTGCCTCAGCTGTTTTGTCGTTTTCCCACCCTGGAAAGTTGAAGCTGTTGTGTCTTGTGGTGATGTATCCGTCCCAATGCCTGATCTCATTAAGCAAACGCCTTAATTCTCCCCTTTGTATATTCAGGGGGAATGGGGATGCCACGGACAGAGGTGGGAAGGGACACAAATTCCCAGAGTATGTTTGGTTTTATGTTTTAAAATGAAAGCTCTCTTGGCACTAGTGCAAAGGAAAACTCTCCTTTAGGTCTCCGACCCTCTGTGATGGTAGCTGTCAGGATTCTAAACTCGTCATCCATTCAAGAAGGCCCTAATGGAAACGCAGTGGTGGAGAGGCACTCTTCTGCCTATGTTTCCTCCTCTATCCCAGTTCTCAGCAAGCTCTGTCTCTTTGAAATGGGGATGATAAGCCTGCTCTTGATGTTGCTCCGTATGGTCCCCTCCATTGTTGTCTCTTCACCCTCTGTAGTCACCTCAAGGAGAGGGCAGGGAATAGAATGCCACCCGAACCAGAACACTCCATGTGCTGAGAGGGTGCACCACAAACTGTTGCTTTCTTCAAAAAGAAAAGTGAGCTGGCACTTAAAAAGAGGCCTACTTTTTTTTGGGGGGGGGGGAGGAAGGGTTGTCAAAATTCTAATTATCAGGCAGATGCCGCAATATAGAAGACAGTGTCACCTCGGAGAGGTTGGCACGGAGAAAGGGAGAAGATGAAATGAGGGAAGTGGTTTGGATGGCACCTCTCTCTCTGCCGGGGGTTGATAAGACTTGATAAGTCGAACCAGTAGCTTGGGACCATTGATTGTTCTCTGTAGGAGAGCCCTTCCAACGCTCACCTCCTTCTCTTTTATGAAAGCGACACTTTCAAGATGCTTTATCATCAGGAGTAAATAATATGACAGGCAGTTACAAATGAAATCCTTCTTCTTCGTCTTCTTCTTCTTCTTCTTTCATCTTGAAGGAGATGCTTTTAAAAAATAAAAAAAAATACAAAACAAAAAAACCAAAGGGAAGTGGGGCAGCATTTAATTATGTCTCTTGAACAAACCAGTAGAAATGAAGAGAAACTTGGGTGTCTCTCTCCTTGCTGCCGGATGAACCGAGTGTCTTAATCTAAAATGGAGATCTCATTATTGTTTAACATTATTTGTTGAGTTGGCATGAGGACCTCTAATTTGCCTTTAAATGATTCATTTGGTGTTTAAATAAAGCTCCTTTTATTTAATAATGTTTTCTTTCACCAGTCTTTGCTAATGTCAATACACTCTTTGTTTAACCTTCTTAAAGGAAGCATTTTCTCAGCACTGAGACAATTAGGAATTATTACAGCCTTATTTGGGGTGGGGGCAGAAGAGAGGAGGTGCTAAGTAATTAACAATTTGGTATTGTAACATGGCTAGGTTCAAAATGTTACCTTAGAAATCGCTGGGGCAGGGCAAAATGAGGTGGGTTCTCAAATTAGGTGCAATTTGGATCACAACCGGGTATACGTTTTGTGGTAAAACTGGAGGTTCCCAGTGCAGTTTTCCCCATAAGAATATATGGTTTAGAGGCACCCATGGAAAGGAGATGAAGAGCTTAACCTTTCCCATACTGGGTGATGGTTTCTTTGCCCAAGTCATCATCATCATCATCATCATCATCATCATCATTATGCCTCCCTTTTCCACCCAAATACACACAAGCTGGAAATAGAATCATAGAATAGAATCATAGAAACTCAGAGTGTCATTGATTGCTAGATATGGTTGTGGACGCTGGACAGTGAAGGAAGCTGATAGCAAGAGAACAAATGCCTTTGAAACATGATCCTGGTGGAAAGTTCTACAGACCCCGTGGAGTTCCCAAAAGACAAGCAAAGGGGTCCGAGAGCAAATCAACTGTCCCTAGAAACCAAATTGATTCAGCTGTGGCTATTGTACTTGGGATACATCATGAGACAACATGACTCATTCAAAAAAGATAATGCATGGTAAAGTGGAAGGCAGTCTCTGGCTGGCTTTTTTTCTTCGCAAACGAAGATTCAGGAAGGACTCATCCCGCGCTTTCTGCAAGCGCGCTGATGACTAAAAAGGCCAATCCGAGATAGACAAGTCCGGTTGCAGAAAGCACAGCAGAAGGTCTCCTTGGGTGATGTTTTTGGGTTGTGATTCTTTCTGCATTGTCGTTTCTCTTCAAGACTTGTTCGGCGTGAGTTCTCAAATAAGGCTGCAGCATTGTGGATAGTGCGTCTCCATGCCTCCCGATGTGAGGCCAGGGCGGACCACTGTTGGTGATCAATTTGGCCAAGCCTGAGATGTTGTTTCAGGGAGTCTTTGTATCACTTTTTTGGAGCTCCCCTCTTACGCTGACCCGTGGCGAGTTCACTGTAGAGTAGGGGAGAGGAAAACCATAACACATGTGGAGAGTTTCAGTCAAGGAAGCCACTGGCCTTGAGTTTGCAAGACCTTGACAGAGCTGTTAAGGTCTCATTCATGGGGTCACCTAACATCAAAGCTGCCTTAAGGCAATTAACAACAAACTCCCATTTATTAACCAAATGAGCAGACAAAAAGGGGATGTGGGAAAATTTTAAGTTGGAAAGGTTTGGGTGTAGGAAACATTGTACACTTTATCCTCTCTCTGGTCAGTTTCTCCTCACAAATTCCCCTCTGTCTTTCTCCCCTCTCCCATTTCCATGAATGTGGCAAATGCAGATGAATGAGCACATGTTTAGTGAGGTGACACATAGGGTTGCCTGTTTAGGATCTTCCCAGACCCTGACTTTCCTGGGCTAAAACCTGAGACCTTGGACATTCTCTAATGATGTTAGCTTATCATTCACACTCTTAATCTCTCAATTTCAATCTCTCTCTGGAATTTATCAGACCATGCAAATACGGCATCATAAGGACACCTAATGATCACGAAAGGGCATGCATACCAGACGTCACCCTTTCACAATCATGTCCAGTCCAAAACCTGTCCTATTTTATTGTTGGCCCAAGCCGTCAATTGATCCCCTGTGGTCCTTTTGTGCTGGTATTGCTGGTGTTTGAATCTGTGCATCATTGTACAGTACTCACATGAATGCAGTGTCAATGGCTAGTCCAGCCAGGACTCTTCCAGGTGAGATCATGACATCCAGGTAGGTGACACACTTTTTATGAAACCTCCCTCCCCCCCAGTTTACTTGGGACTTGTATAGTGTGTTTATGAGCTTTTGTGAACTTTTACTTTGTTATTTTTGTTTCTATTTTTGAATTTCCTGCTCTATGTATTCACGCAAGAATCCGCGGTATTTCAATAGAGGAAGTGAACAGAGCTCTATTCACTCCTCATTCATTGCCAGAGAAGCATTTTCATGTGGATAGGAGGTAAGTGTGGCATGGCGAGTTCTTTTGCCATCATAAAAATGGCAGAAGTTATGCCAGCAAAAGAACGGGTTTAGGGGTGGTGGTCTGACAAAGTCCTCTCATACACACACACACATGCACAGAGAGAGAGAGAGAGAACATAAATGTATCAGAAACCATGGTTTCATTTAACTGTGGTAAGGATGGAAGGTCATCTGTAGGGTCTCTCTAGGCATCTGGAGATCCTTCAGTGTGACTCTATGGTCAACTTCTTCCAGAAGGTGACCATAGAGTCATGCTGAAGGACCTCCAGATGCCTAAAGAGGCATCTTCTCTAGGCATTTTCTAGGTGCTCCAGCGTAATTCTATGGTATTCTATGGTGGTTTGCTATTATCTGCAGTTTCACTTTAAAATGGTAAGTCCCCCATGGATACGGGGGCAGGGGATTTTTTTTAAAAACAGTTTTTAAAAAATACTGGTAGTTTTAGGGGGAAATAACATCCAACATAATCTACATTTTTCTGATAAAGTACTCTTACAACACCACTTCTGTATTTTTTAATATGAAAAATATGTTTCTTCTTCCTTCTCTTTCATCTGCCTCTCTTTCATCGTCATCATCTATCAGTTTTCAAAGCAATGCAATGGCTGGAGTCCTGTTGATGTCTTTATACATGCTTAACTTGTCTACAGAAGCAGTTGGGCATTTATGTCTGATGAAGAAGGGCTGTATTCATTTCAAGACTGCAGAAATAGCATTGCGCATGCAGTGCCATTGCACATGGATGTGCATTGCAGATATATTCCCACTGTACATTTATGTGCATGGATGCACATGCACCTCACAAATGGGGAATAGGGTCACACCAGGAGGTATTGGATGCTTTGAATGCTTAGCTACTAGAAGTCTGGATGTGAATGTCTCTGTATTCAACCATGACTGCGGCACTGAATTACTGGATTATGGTTGCCACCTCTTTTTTTCTGATGGGGTCCTCGACTTTTAGCAGCTACACAGCAGGGAGATACAAAACGATCCTCTTCGTACTGGGAATAGGCTACACCTATTGAATTTGATTAATGCTTGTTGGGGAGAATTAGGTTCCTGGAGTGTTAGACCCTTTTCTGGGAAAGATGAAGGCTGGTCCAATTAAAATTCAGTCTCCTTTGGTAGAGTTCCCAAGTAGAAAGCACTGGATCTCTTGGATCTCTCTGAGAGGGGCAAAATAAGTATGCAAGTTTCATAGCTGAAAACTTTACCAATCACATATGCAGTGTCTAAGGGTTTATCTACATTGGCCGCTTAAATCCGGGGCCAGTTTAGAGCATTATGCTTCGGACTGGCCCAGATCAACCACAATGGCAGCCACATGTACCAGGCTGAATCCAGTATGATGGCCACCATTGTCCACATGAGTCGGGCTGACACCGCATCGGTCCCACTGACCCGCCCCCTATTTTCAGAGCTGCCGCTGCCACCTGACCAGCCAAGCATCATCCTGTGAGAGCCTGGCCAATGTTGTCACTTCTGCTGAGGTCAGAATGGGGCAACCCCCCTTGCTGATCACATGTCTGCCCTATTCTGACCTCAGCCGAAGCAATGATGTCAGCCAGGTTCTCACAGGAAGTTTCTTGGCTGGTGAAGTGGCGGCGACGGCAGCTCTGACAGGGATCCATCCCCTTCCCTGCACTGCTCAGCACAGGGCAAGGAAGACGACAGCATGTTTGCACATGGACAACTGGATCAGTCCAAATCAGACCAAATCCAGCTGTTCAGACAGCTAAAGAACTCAAGGTCACTCCAGAGTTTCCGGAAAACCCTGGAGTCTCCTCGACTTTGCTTAGTTTGGAGCAAAGATGGGTTAAGGGCAAAAGAATGTGGTTTCTCCGCAGAAGTAGCTGTACATTGTCTAGACCGCTAGCACTGGATTCAGGTTGAGTCTGCATTTTTTGCTGGTATAGACAAGCCGAACAAGATCCGTCAGATGACGAGCTTAAGTAGCTTTGAAAAAGCACTAAAGACAGATCTCTTTCGGCAGGCCTTTCCTGATTAGATCCCGGCCTCAGGAGCTGCATCTCCTGGCCTTTTTTAGTATTGTGTATATTTGTTTTTAATGTGATTTTAGTTAGATGGTTTTAATTTTATATTGTTTAATGTCTTTTATGGGGGAGGGTGGGGTGGGTGGTACTTTTAGTCGTTCTTACAATGTTTTAATTGTTGGAAGCTGCCCCGATTGTTTTTAGCACAGGGGCGGGGTATAAATAATAATAATAATAATAATAATAATAATGCCCTAGCTAACTACAGGAAAGTTTGAAGAAGAGAAGCAGCTCAGGACAGCCTGCACTCACCATCTTGAGGGACAAAAAGGAGAAAGAGAGGAAGAGAAGGAGGAATCTTTTATGTGCTTAGAAGCACACCTGCAAGGTCCTCTGGTCATATGGCACAGGTGCTTAGATACATCCCCGCAATGGGTGATTGAGCAAACAGGAAAATTTCTAGAGACAGCATGTATAGGGTAGAGGCATGCAGGGAACCCTTCCTATCTGAAGCCCCATTGCTCTATTAGCAAATGGATGAAGAAGTTGTTTGAAGAGAATGCTTGGTTGGGAAGCATTTTCCAACAGTGCCAATGGTTGAACATTTCATTTGGCTAATGTGTTACTAAGAACTTTTTGAAGTACGCAAATAAATTTTCATAAATTTGATGACAATCAGTTAGGTTTAAGAAATCTGAACGTATCATAATTCAATCCCCATTTCCCCCATTGTTTTAATACTGGAATCCATTTTTCTATTGTTCTACCTTTTGGTAAGTTATGCATACTCACTGTTATTATGTCCATTTCTAACATGTCTTGTGTTTTTATTATCCATTTGATTATTGTAGGTGTATTAGATGCTTGCTATTAATATGAATAACACTTTATTATAAAAGGTAAAGAAATGAGTTCAACATAAGAAAGGGATAAGACATTGACAGGTATATAGAAATGGCAGAGAAGAGAGAAGACAATATTGCTTAGAGAAGTTAGCTATATAGGGAAGTATGATATTAGGTTTATTTTGGATTGGCCTTTTTAGTCATCAGTGCGCTTGCAGAAAGCGTGGGATGAGTCCTTCCTGAATCTTCATTTGCGAAGCAAAGCCAGAGAGAGATTGTACCAACTTAGAGGAAGTCAAATAGAATTATATTGTAATCTTATATTTAGTTTAATATGTTAAGTTCCTTTAATATGAATTATAATATGACGTATGGAAACTTGAAAAAATATTTTGGAAAAGAACACTAAAGAATTGTGCTTTTATTCCATAATAAAATAATAATTATAAGAAAGAAAGAAAGAAAGAAAGAAAGAAAGAAAGAAAGAAAGAAATCTGAATGTATTCCAGAGCCAAATTGACAAAGTTTTCATCTTGGACCAGGGCAGCATTCAAACAGAGAACTATCTACTAACAGTCCTTCAGATAGGGAATTTTCTTCTATAAAGTGGGATACATGGCCACCCTATGACACAGCTGAGTGCTCATTCAAAGTTATGACCTTTAAAACCCTACATGACTTGGGTCCAGACTATCTCAAAAACTCCTGTATAAAGCATGTAATGTTCCTAAAGTAGTAACGTGACTTTCAATTTGCAAAAAGTCTTAGTATTGCATTTTTTTCAATTTTCCCCAAAATTTCTGTTTTCTTTTAAAAAAACAAACAAACCTAGAAATTCAAAATTTCTGGAAAATTTGGCTTCAAAATTCCTGGAAATTTTAAATCTCTCATGGCAGCTAGTGGCTTTGACTACAGAATTTCTTGGAATTTCTGGAAATTTTAGCCTCAGCATTTTTGGAAATGTTACATCTCTCATGACAGCTGGTGTCTTCTATGTCACTGGGGTAGGGAATCTACTCCAGGTTTTAGAATTCAGCTAATCTAAGTTGTTAAGCTCCATCCCCTAAAGTAGGTTCAGCACCTGTTGAAACTCAGACTAAAACTTGGGGTGGATTGATTCCCCACCCCACCCAATGATATGGGAACCACCACTTTGAGTCCTTGGCCACAAACCTAACCTGGTGTTCTTCAGCCCTTTGATTGGGCTGTATTAAAAAAAAAAAAACACAGATTCAAACTTTTATTTTATTTATTTGATTCAGATTAAAAATACAATATATACTCTCTCTGTGTGTGTAGGTGTGTATACACACTATATATATTGTATTGTTGATCTGAATGAATTAAATTAGATATAGATATAGATATATAGATATAGATATGCATGCTAGGGTATGTTTCCTTTCCCACTGTGCTGACTGGCTGCTTAGGAAACATACCCAACCAATAGCCTCCCTCCCCTCACTCCTTCAGCCAATCACCACCCACATGCAAATTCCCTCTCCACCTCACAATCCACTTCTGCCACTCAATCTGCATCTATACCCCCAGCCTCACAAGGGCCCCTCCCTCCTCTCACTCCCTCATCCAATCACCACCCACATGCAAATTCCACTTCACAATCCACTCCTGCCGCTCAATCTGCATCTACACCCCCAGCCTCACAAGGGCCTCTCCCTCCTCTCCCTCCATCAGCCACTCACCACCCACACGTAAAACAATGCAATATTTTTTCCTAAAATATTACCATGTAGCTGAACTGTGTGGAAGGATTCTGAGAAACCATAGAAGAAATCATAATGAAACATTAGAGGGATCAAATAGACTAAGACACTGTAATGAAAAATTATGACAAAAAAGACAAACAGAGATCATTACAGAAAGAAAAGAGCAATTGGGCATATGTTACACCAGGTACACCTAGTATTATAAAATCAGTTTACAATATATAAAATCTAAAACATACAAAATAAAACAAACCCTGCTGTTTATATGTTAAAAGCCTGCTTGAAAAGAAAAGTTTTTGCCTGCTGGCGAAAGGAAAGCAGGAAGATGGCCAACCTAGTCTCCCATGGAAGGGTGTTCCAAAATGTGGGAGCAGCCACTGAGAAGGCTCTCTCTCATGTTCTTACCAAGCGAGCTTGTGATGGAGGTGGGACCGAGAGAATGCCTCCCACTGATGACATTAGGGCTCTTTCTTCTTTCCCCCTTGGTTCACTTGGACAGCATTAAAAACCACAGAGTACTAGCAGAAACTGAGAGCCAGTGTGGTGCAGTGGTTTGAGAATTGGGACTTTATCAAACTACCCTCCATAAATGTTCTTTTGCCAGCATATTTTGAAACATTTTTATGCCAGCAAAAGAACCCCCCTACCAAACCTTACCTTGAGTCACATCAAAAGGCAGCCCCAGCATTAATGGAGCACGAACAGAGCTCTGTTTATTTCCGGGCTCCAAATCCCGCCGATTCTTGCAAGAAGACATGAGCACTGCAAATTTAAAAGTTCAACCCAAAAAAAAAAAAAAAAGCATAAAGCATACGCACAAGCACAGAAACAGACTTTAAAGGTCCCAAGTACATGGGGGGGGGGGATAAAAAGAGTGTCCCCTACCCGGCTTTCGCAATCTCAGCTGGAAGTGCTTGCCCATTGACATTGTATTCACGTGACCACAATGGCATGAGGATTCAAATGCCAGCAATGCCGGCAACAAAACGCCGCGGCAGATCTATTGATGGCTTGGGCCGTCAATAAAATAGTATGGCTTTTTAACAGTACATGATTGCGAAAAGATGACGTTGTATGGTATGTGCATCCTTTCACGATCATTAGGCATTGTTATGACGCCATATTTGCCACATCTGATAAAATCCTTGGATGACAACTCTGTAGACTATGGTTCTAATCCCCAGTCAGCCATGGAAACACACTGGGCAAGTGACCTTGGGCAAGTCACACTCTCTCAGTCTTAGAGGAGGGCAAAGCTAAACCCCTTCGCAACCAATCTTGCCAAGAAAACCACGTGATAGGGTCGCCTTGGGGTTGCTATAAGTCAAAAAGAACTTGAAACACACATCAAACATATTCTCCTCCACAGGGAATTTCAGCAAGCTAAGATGAAGCTGGTGTACTGTATTAGATTGGTGTGTGTGTGTGTGCATGTGTGTGCGCGCACTTTAGCAGTGGGTGTGACAGACTTGTTCTGAGATAAGAGAGCTTTCTCACAATTGCATTCATTACAACAGACAGGAAGGGTCATAATTAAGGTCAGGAAGACATAGTAGAAGGGAGAGAGATACAGAGAGAAATAGATGGTGATCCTTCACAGCAATACCTGACAATCCTTTGCAGCAATAGCAGGTGACTTAGGACTTAATCAGACAAGCCTCTAGGATGGTTCTTTTGCCAGCATATTTTGTAACGTTTTTATGCCAGCAAAAGAATCCCCCCTACCAGACCTACCTTGCTTTTCCATGAATAGGCAGCCCCAGCATTGACGGAGAGTGAACAGAGCTCTGTTCACTTCCTGGTTCAAGATCTCACCAGTTCTCACAAGAAGACACAAGTGTGGTAAATCTGAAAAATAAACCAAAGGAAACACTCAAAAAGTATACACAAGCACAGAAACACACTTAAAAAGTTAAAAGTACATTGGGGAGGTTCATAAAAAGAGCGTCCCCTGCCTGGCTGTCGTGATCTCACCAGGAAGTGTTCTGTCATTGATGCTGTATTCACATGAGCCAAATGGCGCAAGGTTTCAAATGCCAGCAACGCTGGCACAAAAGCAGAATGGGAGATCTATTGACGGCTTGTCCCGTCAATAAAATAGAACGGCTTTTGGACATTACAAGATCACAAAAGGACAGCATCATGTGATATGTGCACCCTTTTGTATTAATTAGGCATTGTTAAGATGCCATATTTCCCTGGTCTGATAAAGTCCTTAGACAATTGGCTGAGGTCCCAGCTTGGTCTGGGACAGTGGCAACAGGAGATTCAATGACAGGGGTGTGGTGAATTTGTGGATTTTATTTTAAATGTGAAGATCTGTTTAAGGTGCTGAGCCCTATCTCTCTTCCAAATGGGTGCACTCCAAATATATTTATTGATTTGAGTTTATTTGAGTTGAGTTGTACCCCGCTTTTCTCCTATATGGGACCCAAAGTGGCTCATACCATATGTCAAAACAATGCAACTGAAATGCTCTAGAAAGCAAAAATGTGGTAAAAATTAATTAATTAATTAATATCCCATCTGTCTCACAGTACGGGACCTAAGGTGGCAGTAAGTATAATACTCTTGCATAAAACATTTCTTTAAAACAATTAAAAGCACATTGAAACCTATCTATTGCACTACCCAAACCAGATTAAAAACTGACAAGCTGTTTAAAGAGGAAGGTCTTGGCCTGTTGGCAGAAGGAGAGCAGGGAGAGTGCCAACCGAGACTTCCTTGGGAAGGACTTCCATAGCCTGGGAGCAGTCACTGAGAACGCTCTCTTGGGTCTCCACCAGCTGTACCAGTGAAGGTGCTGAGATCAAGAAAAAAGCCCTCCCCTGAAGACCTTAAAACTCAGGTAGGCTCATATAGGGAGATACAGGGCCCGTCTACACAGTAAAAAAATTACAAACGCCGTTCGGAAGATCGCTCTTCCGTACACATGGCCATTCGGATTCATACGTGTCATTCAGAAGGGGGGCTAGCGAATCCCCCATAAACTACATGGATTCAGCGTTCGGAAGGAATAGCAGATTTCAGCATAAAATCCGTACAGCTGTTCAAATGGCTGGTGGTCTGTACACCCCATTCGCACACATACGAACAGGCAGTGTAATCTGATTGGCTGGCCAAGTAGAGGGGGCAGGGCTTGAAAGGAGGGGAATTGGGAGCACCCGCCATGTTGGCTTCCCGGCTAAGCAAGAGTCCGGTAAGTCTGTGAATTTTATATATATATATTTTTATTTTACTTTGTAAATAGAGAAAACCGGATGTCTGCAAAGCAGGTGCCTTTTTAAATTAAAAAAAAAAGCGGCGGGAGATTTAAAACCATCGCTTGGCTTGCTCGCTCCAGCCAGCTGGGGAAGGGGGGTCATACAGAGTTTAGGGGGGGGTAAAAAATTGTGTAGGCGGATCGTATGCATACGAATGACTGCCTATTCGTATTTTTTACCCCCCAAATGGATTTTTTTAATCATATAGACAGACTCACAGACTTTATCATCATCATCATTATCATCATTTTTTTTTATTTATTACAATCCATAGGATATTTTCAGACTACACTATTATAGTGTTACAATTCCACTTTAACTGCTCTGGCTTCCTCCTGTGGAATTCTGGGGTTTGTAGTTTAATGAGGCCTAAGATCTCTGGCTGAGAGTTGTAAATGCCCCTTCCTAAACTGCAAATCCCAGGATTCAAGAGGAGGCAGCCATAGCAAATAAAGTGGAATAGTAACACTGTAACAGTGTTGTCTGAAAATCTCCATAGATCCATCAGAAAAAGAACTCAAGCATAAGACAAAAATAGACAGAATATTTAAAGAAGAAAAATCTAAACAGTGAGACAATTACAATCGGCTTTTACCCAATACATAATGAGCTCTAATCCCGGCCACCTCTGTAAAAAATTTAGCAACAGCCAGTTTCACTTTTGGGGTCTTGTCTTCCTGATAGCCTGGACCGTAATAGGGCTTTATAGGTCATAACCAGCACTTTGAATTCTTCCTGGAAACGAACCAGGAATTATACATTCCCTATAACTGGGAGATTATACATTCCCTATAACTGGGAGAGTGTAACCTATAACTATTGGGATACACTTCTATCCAGTTTATTAATACACATATATAAAGACTGGAAGCAACTTATGTAGCTCCTTAAACATTTGGAATAAAGGTGTTATGCGCCTTCAGTTGACACCAGCTGAGTACAACTTTATCCAAGGGTTTTCTTGGCAAGATTTGTTGGGTTGAGGGAGGTTGCCATTGCTTTTCTCTAAGGCAGAGAGGGGGGGTGGTGACTTGCCCAAGGCCACCCTGTGGGTTTCCATGGCTGAACAGGGATTTGAATGGTGCTCTCCCCAAGTTGTGTTGTAACACTCAAACCACTACGCCACAGGGACTCATTTATACCATCATGGATGGAGATCATTTCCATCAGATTTGGAGGGAGGGGTTGGGTCAAGAGAGGTTACTTTGTTAAGTATACTTTACTAAATACAGTGAGCCCTCCTGGTCCACAGGTTCTGTATCCACGATTTTGAGTGGCCATGAATCATCACGTCCTATACTTTAAATGGTGGCAGTGTGAATGCAGACATGCTGAAGCATCTGTGTACACATCACAACCATTTAATAATATGGGACATGATCATCTGCATTTTTTGGGCATCCACGGGGGGGGGGGTGTCCCTGAACCTACCCCCCATGGATCCAAAGAGTCCACTGTAGCTGATACAAGATTCCAGCTCTTAGTTTTTCTTTTAAGTGCATTGTGTTTTTCTTAACCTTCTAAGCCTCATTGAGCAGCTTTTTGGCAGGCAGGCAGGATAATTTATTTTTTTAAACCCACAATTCCATTTATTTCTTAATTTAGTACATTTTAATCCACCCCCCCATGAATTCAAGATGATTTCCATCTCCTGGTTTATTTTCACAATAATCCAAGGAAGTGGGCTAGGGTGAGAAGAGGCTATCAGTGGTTTGCCCACCATGGCGTGTTTCCATGGTTGGGTGGGGATTCCAACCTGGTCTCCAAGTATTCTAGTCCAATGTTCAAACCACCACGCCAGCCTGTATCTAAAGATTTGTTCAGAGGGGCTTTCCCTTTTCCTTTCTCTGAGGCTGAGAGAGTGTGATTTGTCCATGGTGTTTCGATGGCCAAATGGGGCTACAAACCTTGATCTTCCAGAATCCAGTGCTCAAACCACTCCACCACACTAGCTTTTTTCTTTATCTTAGTACTTGGAAATGTTGGCCATGATGGCTAACAAGAAGAATCAGGGAGCTGTAGTCCAAAAAAAAGAGGAACTTTTCCAAAGCCTTGCTTTTTCTAATTTTTAAAAGCCTGCTAGGGGAGGGGCTACTGTCTTTATGGCAACCAAACAGCCTTTTAGCTAAAAAGAAAAAAAAGCCAACCTCTTGACTACTCTCTGGCTTGTCTCCGCAAACGAAGATTCAGGAAGGACTCATCCCGCGCTTTCTGCAAGCGCGCTGATGACTAAAAAAGCCAATCCGAGATAAACAAGTCTGGTTGCAGAAAGCACAGCAGAAGGTCTCCTTGGGTGATGTTTCTGGGTTGCGATTCTTTCTGCATTCTGCATTGTCGTTTCTCTTCAAGACTTGTTCGGCGTGAGTTCTCAAATAAGGCTGCAGCATTGTGGATCGTGCGTCTCTATGCCTCCCAATGTGAGGCCAGGGCGGGCCATTGTTGGTGATGAATTTGGCTTAGCCTGAGATGCTGTTTCAGGGAGTCCTTGTTGCTCAAGGACAGCAACATTCGTCACATAGTCAGTCCAGTGTATATTTAGGATTGTGCGTATACAGCGCTGATGAAAGCATTCGAGGAGTCATAAGTGTTGAGCACCTAATTGTTGTTCTTGTAGTTGTTGTTGTGTGCCTTCAAGTCTTTGTTCAGAAGGTATTTGCTCTTGCCTTCCCCTGAGGCTGAGACCATGTGACTTGCCCAAGATCACCCATTGTGTTCCCATGGCCAAGCAGGGATTCAAACCCTGGTCTCCTGGTCCAACGTTCAGGCTCATTGGTGGTAGTATATACTACACTGCTGCCTTGAATCTCATTTTGAGAGAAAGGTGGGATATAAAGCCAATAAATAAATAAAATACTCCATGCTGGCTGTAATAGGTAGGTAAGGGTGGATGTGGGTGTACACACACACACACACACACACACACATATATGGCAGACAAAACATTTGATTGTATAGTTAAAGCTACAGAGAAGGAAGACCAAGAGAGCTCCAGAGGAAAGCAAAATCTTGTTAATTATCATTACAATGAAATCGAGTACAGCCTTCATCGCCCTAAACCCTTTCTATTAAGGATGCTGCATTCAACCTTGCCTCCACAGGTCACCTCCAGTGCTGATAACCTTTCCAGCAGACAAATGCATGTCCAATTGGCTCACCTAATTAAAAAGCTGGGGGGAGGTGGAGAGGCACAAATACCAGCACACACTTAAGAGTCTGGTGGGATGCCCCCTCCCCCCCTCCGGCTCCCCTCCCCTCCAGCAGATGAAGTACCCATGTTTGCTCTGGGTGGAAACTGAGTCACTTAACATTTCAATAGGTTAATCAATTGACAATTAAAGGGAGAAATTGGTTAACTGGGCAACAATTAACATGACACTCCATTAAGCACACATTTCTAATTGCCACAGCTGTGAGTGAAAATTAGCACAGGGGTGAGCATCACAATAGAGGGGGGGGCTCACACTGGGACCTGGGCCATTGTTTGTTGTGAGGGAAATGGAGGTAGAGTTGAAGGAGAAACAAAAGCCCGGTTTCCTCTTGGGGGAAGGGACGGGCAGGTGACCTTAGTAATGAACATTATATTCAGTCATAGAAAGCTGAACATAGGAAAGATTGGAAGCTCTGAGGATGGCCTGTATCCTGTTCTTGGTCCCAATTAGAGTAGCCCTATTGAATCAATGGGATTTACCAATGTATTGACTCATAGCATCATAGAGTTGGAAGAGAACACAAGGGACATCCATTCCAACCCCCTGCCTTGTAGGAACACACAATCAAATCACTCCCAACATAAGGCCATCCAGCCTCTGTTTAAAAACCTCCAAAGAAGGAGACTCCACCATACTCCCAAGCAGCTTATGCCACTGCCAAACAGCTCTTACTGTCAGGAAGTTCTTCCTAATGTTTCGGTGGAATCTCTTTTCCTGTAGTTTGACTTCACCATTCAACTATTGTTTCAGTGGGTCTACTCTGGTTGGTAGTACTCTGGCCAGGCCTAGCAGTGCAATGAAGACACTGAGGAGATTATCAGATGTGGCAAAAACTGTGTCAGAAGATCTCTAGGAGGACAGGAAGGGGCAACATTATCAGAAAACGTTGTCCTTCAACATTCTAGGGGCGTAGCATGGGCATGAATAAAGCATCCCTTTTTTACTGGTGGCTTGTTCCCATCAATGAAAAAGAGAAACCTGAGAACTCATGCAGAACAAGTCTTGAAGAGAAACGACAACGCAGAAAGAATCACAACCCGGAAACATCACCCAAGGAGACCTTCTGCTGTGCTTTCTGCAACCGGACTTGTTTATCTCGGATTGGCCTTTTCAGTTATCAGCGTGCTTGCAGAAAGCATGGGATGAATCCTTCCTGAATATTCGTTTGCAAAGAAAACCAGAGAGAGTAGACGGCAACACTACACCTTGGGAACAGCTGAGGACACAGCATCTGGTAGTGTCGCCCTTTCTGTTCTCCTAGCGATCTTGACGCAGTTGGGAACATGGTTTTTTGCCACATCCTCCCGTGTCTGATAACCTCCTGGCTAGAAGACACTGAAATCGTTAAAGATTTTCTAGCTCAGCTCAGTCATACATCAAAATGGACACTGTAGTGAAGAAACCAGAAGACAAGGGCTCATCTACACTAGCCAGAATACACCGGCTTCCTGCTGGCATGTTCTGATCATGGTTCAGGCTTGTTGTTCCCCCATTCTCTCCATGCAACAGGAGGAAGTTCTGATAGGCACGCCAGCCCCATTGCTGCAGCCACCACCACCATTTTCCTCACTGTCTCAGAAAGCAGGACGGTGGCCCACAACATGTGACCAAGGCCACCAGCATGTGACCACCTTCCTGCCTACTGGGAGAGCCAGGGAGACCTCAGCAGCAGTGAGGGCCAACCTGCAGGACGGGCTCCTTCAGACATGCAGGGCCCAATCTGTTTCCTCCTGACAGAAATGGAATAAACTAGGTATTTTCTTACAAGGATGTACCAGGCCTTAACCACCTTCCCCCATCTGAGCCCTGTATCTGCCTGGAGGGTGGTAAGGACTGCCCAGGGGCAGAATGGGGCAAATGCCCCGGGTCATCAAGATCCTAGAGTTCTGAGACAGGGCAACATGGGTTAAACAGCCTGTGTAGACAAGCCCTAAGACTTGGAAGCTCACCTATGAAGGAACGCAATCAGATCCTCATGGGCAAAGACAGCTCACTAACTACCAAAGCCAGACTCATCTATACCATCATATTTCTAATTTGCATGTATTGATATGACCACTGAACAGTGAAGAATGCTGAGAGGAAGAGAACCAACTCATTTGAAATGTGGTGCTGGAGAAGAGTACTATGGAGATCATGAACTGCCAAGAAGATGAATACATGGGTCCAGGAGCAAATCAAGACTGAACTCTCCCTGAAAGCCAACATGACTAAACTGAGGCTGTTGCACTTTGGACATATCATGTGGCAACGTGACTGACTGGAAAATACAGTGATGCTGGGAAAAGTGGAAGGCAGTGGGAAAAGATGGAGGCTATCTTACAGATGGATTGATTCAGTTAAGGAAGGTATGGTTGCCCTGAGTTTCCAAGACCCAAGCAAGGCTGTTGATGACCAGGGCTCTTGGAGGTCCCTCATTCATAGGATCATAGAATCATAGAGTTGGAAGAGACAAGGGCCATCCAGTACAAGCTCCTGCCATGCATCCTAAGTCAAAGCTGACTTGAAGGCAAATAACAACAAATAACAGCAAGTTCAATGCCGCATGCACATATACATAGAGCAATAAGTCCCACTGACTTTGGGCCTACTTTGAGGTGAGGGGTGTGCATATAAGATTGCAGCTGTTTGTACAGGAGGGATTTGATGGCAGTTTGTAAAATAATGGATGGTTTGTGGGAAATGGCTAGAAGGAAATGCATAGACTAAAATACTTTGGTGCATTTTCACAATTCACTAATAGGGTTTCTTAGTGCCTCTGCTACATAGCTAAATACAGTCGTCCCTTCACATTCGCTGGGGTTTGGTTCCAGGACCCCCTGTGGATACCGAAATCCGTGAATACTCAAGTCCCGTTATATGCAGTGGCATAGCAAAATGGTGTCCATTATAGAAGACGGCAAAATCAAGGTTTGCTTTTTGGATTATTGTTTTTTTTAAGAATATTTTCAAGCTGTGAATACTTAAATCCGCGGATACCAAATCCGTGGATATGGAGGGACAACTGTATCTGTAAAGTTATGTAACATAGAATGTGATAGAAGATTCCAGCCAATATAATTGAAAAGAATATTTTTTCTAATACAAATTAATATGTTGTATTATGGTAGGCCCTTGGTATCCACTGGGGTTTGGTTCCAGGACCCCCCATGATACCAAAATCTCAAGCCCCATTATATACAATGGCATAGTAGAACGGTGTCCCTTATATAAAATGGCAAAATCAAGGTTTGCTTTTTTGATTTTGATTTTTTGTTTTGAAATATTTTCAAGCCATGGATGATGGAATCAGTGGATGCCAAATCTGTGGATATGGGGGGCCAACTGTACATCCAACCAGAAAACAGTAACCACTGAAAAAAATCCATATTATATACTACAAGGAAGCACATACATTTTTAGTGTACAAGTGTTTTATGACAATTTTTTTCCATTCCAAACTAGTCAATGTGAAGGTAAACAGTTTGCAGCGTAGGCCCAAATCCTGTTGCTTAGTCCCAACTATGGTAGACCCATTGAATCAATTGCTGAATGATGAGTCAACACATAGAGTAAAATCCCATTTAATTCAGTGGGTTTACTCTAGTTAAAAATAACAATGAGATTTGTGGTGTGGTGGTTTGAGCATCCGACTACAATTCTGGAGATGAATGTTTGCATCCCCACTCAGCCATGGAAACTCACTGGGTGACCTTGACTAAGTCACACTTTCTCAGCCTCAGAGGAAGGCAAAGGAAAAACCCCTCTGAACAAATCTTGAAAACCCCATGATAGGGTTGCCTTACAGTCACCATAAGTCAGAAATGACTCAAAGCCACACAACAATCACACAATAAATTATATGCAAAATTCGGTGTATATATGTTTACATACATTTTCTGGGGAGGGAGGCCTATGTTTTTCATCCAAAGTTCATTTATTTAATTCATTGATTTATACCCTGCTTTTATCCAAATAAGGAACTCAATGCAGCTGAAAAAAACAATAGAAACATATTTAGTTAAAATCGTATTTGTAAAAGTGTTTTTTTTAAAAAAAACAACAACAGTTAAACAGAGAATTCTATTTTTAAAAGACAGATAGTTAAAACAGTCTTGAAAGACCTGCCTCGAATCCCATCCCCAGGTTGTGGTGGGGGGAGGCAGGATATAAATTCAACTAGTCAGTCAATGAACAGTTTTAAGTACATTTAAGCTGTGGAAAAGTGAGAAACCAAGGAAATACCATCATGTATAGGTTGGCTAGAGAAAGTAATGGAATTGGCTCAATCAGGGACTTTATCAGATGAGGCAAATGTGGCATCGTAATGACACCCAATGAACGCGAAAGGGTGTCCATTTTGCACAATGTCGTGTTTTCGCATTTTCATGTTGTAAATAAGGCCTTCTTTTTTATTGATGGGCCGAGCCATCAATTGATCGGTCACGGTGTTTTTGCAAACATCTGAAATCTTGCCTCATTCTGGTAGCTCGATTCCAACATCAATGGGCAGTCCCCACCAGAACACTTCTGGGAGAGAAAGCAAACACTAGATGTGGGACACGCTGTTTTTTTTTTAACTTTTAAGTGCATTCGTGTCTTCTCGCAAGCACCACCAAGACCACGCGCACCCACCAATGAGGAAGTACGGGGCTGCTTTTTCACACTATTATGGCAATGTTTGATAAAAAGGGTTATGTTGCCAGCACACTTACAGTTTTAAATACGGAGTGAAAGAAATGTTTTAGGAGGCTCATCTGATAGTCCCAGATAAATTAACAAATTTAGTGAAAAGAAACTCAACAGAGGCTTTTATGAAAACTTGGAAACCATTTATAGAATATGTTAAAGAAATAAGAGGGGATAGTAGTATTGTTGGGTTTGATAGAAATCAAGATTTTTTTCTGTTATTCTTTATGCTACTGGATTATTGATACTTTGGTTTCTGTATCAATAATCCAGTAAATAGTTTGTTTGTTTGTTTTGTTACAAATTACAATAATTTGTAAATAGTTTGGTTTTTTAAAAAAAAGGAAAATAATAGATAAGAGAGGTAGAATTAATACTATTAACAAAGAGAACAGAGTATGTGAGAAGTCTTATTTTTATTAGGAGGAGGAGGAAGGGGGTTGTGTTAAATGTTGTGTGTCCGGATATATGTTTGTTTTTGTTTTTTCTTTATTTTGTGCCGTCATCTATGTATGTATTATTTTATTTAAGTGCATTTAAGCTGTACAATCTGCCCTCCGTATCGACAGATTATACATCCATGGATTCAACCAACCTCTCACTTTGGCTTTTCTTCACAAACAAAGATTTAGGAAGGACTCATCCTGCGCTTTCTGCAAGCACGCTGATGACTAAAAAGGCCAATCCAGGATAAACAAGTCCGGTTGCAGAAAGCACAGCAGAAGGTCTCCTTGGGTGATGTTTCCGGGTTGTGATTCTTTCTGCGTTGTCGTTTCTCTTCAAGACTTGTTTGGCGTGAGTTCTCAAATAACGCTGCAGCATTGTGGATAGTGCGTCTCCATGCCTCCCGAGATGAGGCCAGGGCGGACCCGGCTTGAAAATACTACACATACACAAATCCAAAAAGCAAAGCTTGATTTTGCTGTTTTATATAAGGGGCGCCATTTTACTACGCCATTGTACATAATGGGAGTGGAGTATCCATGGATTTTGGTATTCACCTTGGGATGGGGTGTCCTGGAACCAAATCCCAGGGGATACCGAGGGCCCACTGGATGTTCAAAGGGGTCTGTGCCTCAGACCCCCCCCCCACAATAAGATAAGAACCCCCCTGTTCACCCACAAAATTTGTGGAGAAGGACATTATTCTGTGGCCTAGCAGAATTTGTGGAGCTTGAGCAGAGTGGATAAACATTGGCCATAGAGACAATAAGATTACTGATCTATATACTGCGCTTAGTAGTCCTGTGGAAGACTCTCCCGCCACACACCCATTATTACTTTAGGGCTCATTCATGTTTTGTGCACCAGGCATTTGTGTTTTAAAAGAAGCATAGATTTGGGGGTGGGGGAAAGGGTTTCAGGGTTAGGTTAATAATCCCGGGCTGAAAATGGCTGCTTGCCATTGTGTCGTTCCTATTCCTGCAATTGCCAGGGTCTTTCTCCAGCTCTGCCACTCGACCGCTTTGGCCCAGTTCATAAACAGCTTAAGTCCAGACATCTTTTCATTCTTTTTTAAAGTGAAGGCTTGAATTTATTTATTTATTTTTTTAAAAAAGCACACACACGCACACACAAGGAGACACACCCGCACACACACACATGCACAAAACACCCACATCCAAGTGGCGACAGGCTGGCGTTGCCTTCACAATAGCCCGTAACATTATGCAAGGGTATTTACATAGGCCTTAGTGGAGGAGAGCGGTGGGGGTAATTGCCAATCGAGAAGGGGGGGGAAGTCCCATATTTGGAAAGTTTGTCCAGTCCATTCTCTGGTAAAGCCCTTTTGTTAAAAAAAAAAAAAAAAAGTCTATGGAAACAACAAACTCCCCCTTCCAGCCCAAACTCCAAGAGAGATTAAGGGCTGGAACCTTTGCAAGAAATTCATTCCATTCTTTCTTTCTTTCTTTAATTTAAAACCGGACATATAAAGAGTCAAATGGGGTAAAGACTAATAATTCCCCCCCAAAAAAACAAGTTTTAGATGTTCTATATTTAGGTCCAAAAGGGACTGGTGGAGATGGAGCGGAAGGCGGGGGGGTTGGAGAGATGAAGAAATTGTTTTGTACCGCTTTGTCAGAGCAGAAAGCTTTAATAAAAGACTCAAACCGTTGGCGGGCTAGCCTACTGGACAGCGGGAGATTGGGAATTAAAAGGGCGGGTGTACGCAGGTTGCAAGGTCTGACTAGTCTCTTTTAGGACAGAGGGGTGAAATTTAAGCTGATTTGTAAGTATTTGGGAAGGGGGGGGTGCTAATTCCTACCACTCTGTCGCTGTTGGCACAGCTCTGTCAAGGTTATCCCTTATTTTGCAGCAGAAGTAGGGAGCTTTCTCTATTCTTTTCAGCTTCATTGTCCACAATCAATCTGATTTATCTTTTCGAAAATCATCATCATCATCATCATCCTGTTTACTTACCACCTAGTAACAGTTTCATTGCTGACAAGCTGAAACATCAGAAGGAGACTTACACGGAGTGGAACCACTGGCCCGTCTATATAAAGATCAAACCCCATATCCACAGATTCGATATCTACTATTTCAATCATCCACATCCAAAAAAATATGTTCTCTTCCGGCATTTCTATGTCCTCCAGTGTGATTCTGTGGTCAACGCCCAGTGTACGACTCATTGAAAATAATAAGGTTCCCTATTATCCTTAGTTTCATGTATCCATGCGGGGGAGGTCTTGGAATTTATCCTCTGCAGACACAGGGGTAGTTGATCCTAGCAGGTGTCCTCAAGATGCTTTGGACTGCAACCCCCATCAGCCCTGATCCCCAGGTAGGGTTGTGAGATCTCAGGGTCTGGTGCTGAGTCTCCAGTTTCCTGTGGCTCCTCTCCAGGCAGAAGGTAAGAGTGTAAATTCAAGAGTTTTGATGGGTTCAGCTCTGCTGCAGCTTTCCAGCTCACCTAGTAGCTACAGTTTGCAAGGATGAATTGATTTGTTGGTGCAACTTCAAACAAATCTCCAGGGGGCAAGGGAGGGGGTCTATGCCTTTATTTAGGGCATGTCTACATGGGCAATTTACTCTGTCTTGCCCCCATCTTAGAGCCCTGTAGTCCTGATGATGCACGGCTTTTGCTCTATTTGTCCCCAGGCAGTCCTCATGACCCCCAGAGCAGATACAGGGCTCAGACAGTGGGGGAGGGGTGTGATGGCGTAGAGCCTGATTAAAATAATGCCAAGGAGCCCTGGTGGCACAGTGGTTAAATGCCAGTACTGCAGCCACAACGTTGTGAGTTTAATCCTACAGGGCTCCAAGGCTGACTCAGCCTTCCATCTTTCTGTAGGTCAGTAAAATGAGTACTCAGCTTGATGGGGGCAAGTAGCTAAAAAACAATGTAAACCGCTTAAGGAGTGCTTTGCACTGATAAGCAATATAGAAATATAAGTGCTATTGCTATATGTTAATGCTACCTGTTTTATTCTGTTTCTGCCAGGAGGAAACGGATCAGCAGGCTGGCCCTCACTGTTGCTGCTGATCTCCCTGGCTTTCCTGGAAGAGAAAAAGGAGTCCTGTAGCATGTGACCATGGCTGGTCACATGCAGGGGGCCTTGGTCACATATTACAGTCTGGCTTCTTTGCTTCTGGGAGAGCCAGGAAGACACCAGTGGTGGAGACTGCAGTACTGGGCTGGCATGCCCATCAGAACTTCCTCCCATTTGGAGGTGGTAATGAGGGAACAACAGGCATGATCTGTGGACAGGATATTTCTATATTGCTTATCAGTGCAAAGCACTTTTGGCTCGTGTAGATGAGTCCTCCATCTTTTTCCTTCTCTACCAGCAACTGTGTTTCCAGGGTTCACCCTCCAATCTGCTCTGCCTCCACTTTCTGGATAGAAGTAAGTAACCTAAATTGAAGCTGGAGCGTGTCCAGAGAAGGGCAACCAGGATGGTGGGAGGTCTGGAAGCCATGCCCTATAAGGAGCGACTTAGCTGGGCATGTTTAACCTGGAAAAGGCTCTGTGAAGGCCCGAGGGGGGAGGGCCGGGGAGGCCTCCACGGGGAGGGAGAGGGAGGGCTGGGGAGGCATCCACGGGGCCTCGGGAGGGTCTCTGGAGGCCCCATGAAGGCCTTGGAAGGGAGTGGGGAGTCCGGGGAAAGCGACTATGGGGCCTCCAGAGGCCCCATGGTTGCTTTGGCGGGGGAGGGGGAGGGCAGTCATTATTCGCAGAATTTTCACATTTGCGGGCGTCTGGGGAACCTAACCCCCACGAATGTGAAGGGACGACTGTATATTTAGGATTGTGCGTAGACAGCGCTGATGAAAGCGTTCGAGGAGTCGTAGGTGGTGGCGATAGGTGACCCATGTTTCAGATCCATAAAGGAGGATAGACAGTACAATGGCTCTATGCACACTGATTTTTGTGCTTTGCCTCAGGTGTTTATTGCTCCAGACTCTTTTGTGAAGTCTTCCAAATGCACTATATGCCTTTGCTAATCTGTGATCGATCTCTTTGTCAATCTTGGCATCTGAGGAGATGATGCTTCCCAGGTAGGTGAACTGCTGAACGGACTTGAGCACAGATTTGCTGACGGCAATGTGTGGATTATGGTGTTCGTCCTGTGGTGCAGGCTGGTAAAGAACTTCCGTTTTCTTCAGGTTGACTTCCAGCCCAAACAGCTCTGCAGCTGTTGCAAAGCAGGATGTTAGGCACTGCAGAATCTACACTCATGTCGATACACGGCAGTTGTGCTACACGTCCCTTCTACTGAATACCAACATTGTGCAAGTGACTATGTGGACTTTATTATACCACCCTCCATAAAAGTTATTTTGCCAGCATATTTTTAAATGCTTTTATGCTTTTATTAAAGCATATTACATTTATTAAAGCATAATAAAAGCATTGATTAAATGCTTTTATTTTGCCTGGCAAAAGAACTCCCCCTCTACCAGCGGTAATGGGCTGGATGAGGAAATACAGATTGAAACTGAATCCGGACAAGACAGAGGTGCTCACGGTAGCAGCCCCGAAACCAAGAATTGGATCTCCAGTCCTGGATGGGGTCACACTCTCCTCCAGTGACTGTGTTTGCAGTCTGGGGGTGCTCCTTGACTCATCGCTCCTGATGATAAATCAGGTAAATGCGACAGTCAGAAGCACCTGTTATCAGCTTCGGCTGAAGCAAGGGACCTTGAGACCATCGTTCACGCGCTGGTAATCTCACGCCTAGACTTCTGTAATGCACTTTATATGGGGCTACCCTTGTGCTTGGTTCAGAAACTATAGTTAGTACAAAATATGGCGTCCAGGCTTGTTTCAGGAACATCTAGGAGGGACCACATCACTCCGGTTTTGAGGTCCCTCCACTGGCTGCCTATTAGTTTCCGGGCCCAGTATAAGGTGTTGGTTATCACCTTTAAAGCCCTAAATGGCTTGAGTCCAAGCTCTCTCAGGGACCGTCTCCTCCCTTATAATCCCCCCCCGCGCACTCCGGTCCTCTGGGAGGAATTTGCTGCAGCCTCAAAAGTTGAGGCTTTTGGCTACCTCCCAGAGGGCTTTTTCTGTTGCCGCCCCCAGACTATGGAACAGCCTGCCAGATGAGATCTGTCAATTGACATCTTTGGACAGCTTCAAAAAGGCTGTCAAGACAGATCTCTTCCGGCAGGCCTTTCCAGAATAGATTATCCTGGCCTCGGGAACCCCCCTCCTTCAGATGAGTCCCCACAGCCTCCTTTGTTAACAGAACTGAATATCACTTGGGACCTACTGTTATTGCGAAATGTAGGTATGTGTTTTTATCAAATGTTTTAATTGTTGTTTTAATTTGTAAATTGATTTAATAACTTTTTAAGGAGGGGAGGGAGTATATTGTTTTACTTGTATAGTTTTTTAATGTTATGAACCGCCCTGATTGGATTACCAAAGGGTGGTATATAAATACCAGACTTACCTTGAGTAGCATAAAAGAGGCATCCCCAGCAGTAATGGAGCACGAATGGTGCTCCGTTTACTTCTGGGTTCCAAATCTCTACGGTTCTCACAAGAAGACACAAGTGCGGGAAATTCAGAAATACATCAAAAAATAAACCACAAAAAGTACACACAAACACAGAAACACACTCACAAAGTCCCAAGTACATGAGGGGGTCATAAAAAGAGCGCCCCCCCCCGGCTGTCCTGATTTCATCCTGAAGTGTTTGCCCATTGACACTGCTTTCACGTGAGTACAATGGCACGAAGTTTCAAACGCCAGCAATGCCAGCAACAACGTGCCACGGCTGACCTATTGATAGCTTGGGCCATCAATGAAAAAGGATGTCTTTTTAACAATATATGATCGTGAAGGGACGTCGTCGTCTTGTGTGCACGCTCTTTCATGATCATTAGGCATCCTTATGACACTATATTTCCTGGTCTGATAAACTCCTGTATCTGCCAATGTGTCTGCTTATTGTCCTGCTGTGCAATAG
The DNA here is from genome assembly GCA_030847615.1 of Gambelia wislizenii. NCBI lineage: Eukaryota > Metazoa > Chordata > Lepidosauria > Squamata > Crotaphytidae > Gambelia > Gambelia wislizenii. Next base: position 490,765,678 of record JAUMIR010000001.1, on the reverse strand, counting down.
GGAAGGTGCAGTGGCTGTTTGTGCCACCCAAATGAACCAAGGGGTACATTGGAGACCCTGATGAGGTTTTGACCTATAAAGCTCTCTATGGCTTAGGTGCAGGCTATTTGAAGGACCACATATTCTCATATGAGCTTGTCCACTGCCTTCACAGGCATGGTTGGTGGGAACACAGGAAGAAGGCCTTCTCTGTGGCTGCTCCCACACTTTTGGAACTCCTTCCCTAGGGAAGTTAGAATGGCTCCTTCTTTGTTTTCCTTTCGGCAACAGACCTTTCTTTCCCAGCAAACCTTTGGAAGTTAATTTTAACAAAAATGGCTTTTATGGTGCTGTACTGGTTTTCATCAGTTTTAAAGTAAGATTTTAATTGGTTCTTGACTGTTTTCTAGTACTGTTTTAATCTTGATTTTTTATGTTTTAAACTGTATGTGCAGGTCACCCCCCCCCCATATCTGTAGTTTCACTTACCTGATGTGGGAGGGGAGGTCTCTCTAGGCATCTGGAGGACCACAGAGCCACACTGGAGGTGGTCTCTCTAGGAGGTCCTCCAGTGTGACTCTATGGTCAACTGCTGCCAGCGGCTGACCATAGAGTCATACCAGATAAGTAAGTCCTCCAGTGTGATTTTATGGTCTTCATGATGGTTCACTATTATACATGGTTTCAGGTGCCCATGGGAAGTCCAGGAATATATCCCCTCATGGATATGGGGGTGGCAACCTGTATTTTATATTGTATTCTCTGCCTTGAATCCCACCTGGGAGAAAGGCAGAATGCCCTGGCCTCACATCGGGAGACATGAAGACGCACTATCCACAATGCTGCAGCCTTATTTGAGAACTCATGCCGAACAAGTCTTGAAGCGAAACGACAACGCAGAAAGAATCACAACCCAAAAACATCACCCAAGGAGACCTTCTGCTGTGCTTTCTGCAACCAGATTTGTTTATCTTGGATTGGCCTTTTTAGTCATCAGCGTGCTTGCAGAAAGTGCGGGATGAGTCCTTCCTGAATCTTTGTTTGAGAAGAAAAGCCAGAGAGAGAGAAATAAAGGGATAAATAGATGGATGGCAGGCATATGATGCCAACAGGATTCTGGCTCCTATTGTTAGTCCCCAATTTGAGGAAACCCATTAAATCATGACAACCTACACAAGAATAGACTTGTCAAGTTACCATTGATTCAACGAATCTACTCTAGTTGAGACTAACCAATAGGATACAGGCCACAATTGGGTCTCGACTTTGTAGACCAGAGGCTGTGGATTTCAAGAGCCCCATGGACTCCCCCAAATCAAAGAATATATTTAGGGGCATTAAATCCATTTTGGTCCTAACAGCTGTTTTGGGGAGACCCATTCCTAATTGCCCATGCATTCTAAAGGATCTTGGGCACCATATTCCAAAAAGTAACTTTTCCAAATGCAAGCAAAATACACATTGTTCCAACCCAGGCAGATAGCAGTGGGAGGGATTGCTTCTCCCTCCTTTTCTCCTCTCCATACATTTTTCAACAGATAGCTTGCAAGTCCCAGGCGCCAAGCTCATATCTCTCCAGAATGCCCATACATTTGTCGGAAGGAAGCTCTCAGGCTATTTTCTCTGCCTTGGTGGGCACAAGGCTTGGAAGGAAATGGGCTTGTAGGTTGTTATCAAATCGGAATGCAGATAGGCTACCTGGAGCAAAAAAAACACCTCAGTTAAGTAAATAAGTTGCAGAAGTGAATCTCTGTGTGTGTTTTGAGGAGGGGAACCTTGAATATTTCACCTATCTGACGTTTCAAGTGTCTTTCCATCTGCTGCATGTTGGAATACATTTTTAATCCTTAACTGGCCATCAGCAAAGAGAGGAGGAGCCTGCTTGACGTGTCAAAGGTCAAGTTGTGCCCTGTTGTTATTATTTGCTGTCAAGCTAACTTCAACTTATGGAGACTCTATGAATGAGACAGCTTATCTAAACATGATGGTATCCTGCGAGTGGGTGTGCATTTTTGCCCATTTGCAGCAATGGTGTTTTGTCTCCACCATTTCCCTCCAATTTGCATGCATGTGCATCTATTCAAGTGGAGTGTCCACAAACTCTGATAAAGTGCAATAAAGTGCAAATCACTGCGCAGTTGATGTTCACAGCTGCAAAAAGGCGCATCAACGTGCATTTTCCAGAAAACTCTGGGGGAAACTGCAAACCCTTTTACTGTGTGGTTTTAGCCCCCCTTTCTCCGAATACTACGAATCTCATTCACAGCTCATTGGGACAGATTGTATTCTACTCACATTCTACAAGGAGTATTTCACCATCTCTAGACAACCCCAGAGTCCTAATCATCAACAGCCCTGCTCAGATGTTGCAAACTCAGGGCTGTGGCTTCCTTGATTGAATCATTCCACCTGTGCGGTTGCTATTGATGTGTGCCTTCAAGATGTTTCCAACTTCTAGTGACCCAAAGAGAACCTCTTTAAGGGGGTTTCTTGGCAAGATTTGTTCAGAGGGGGTTTGTCATGACCTTCCAAGGGAACCCTGGTGGTGCAGTGATTAACTGCCAGTACTGCAGCCACAACATTTTGAGGTCAATCCTGCAGAGCTCCAAGGTTCATTCAGCCTTCCATCCTTCCATAGTTCAGTAAACTGAGTACCTGGCTTGTTGGGGGCAATTAGCTAACATGTTGTAAACTGCTTAGGGAGTGCTTTTGGCACCAATAAGTGGTATAGAAATAGAAGTGCTATGGCTATTGCTATTGCTTCCTCCCAGACTGATAAGAAGATGAAGAAGATTTATTTGTATCTGCCTCTCCCATCAGAATCGAGACCAGATCCTGACCAGACAACCCCAGGCTTTCTTCCTGTTCTTTCCGATTTATTTTGGCGATCCATACCAGTTTTGTTTATCCCAGAATATTTTCTGTCAGCTCTTGGCACAATCATATACCAGCTTCCCTTGTCAGTTTATTTTAACCCTGTATAAAATCAGAAAGAACTGGAACAAAAATCTGGGACTTTTCAAATCAGGATTTTATCGTACCAGCCTCTTTCTCACAACAATGGCGTTAGGAAAGCAAATGGGAACATACCTGTTTGAAACCATTCATTATCACACTGTCTCTTCAACTGTGCGATTATGGTGCTTTGCCAACCATCTGTCCTCCTGCACCAGCTCCGTAACCCCACCTTCAGCACATGCATGCCTTTCTTTTTTTAAAAAAAAAAATTGCTGCAATTGTGTATTTATGGGGAAACAATATTTTTAAATTTTATTTTATCATATCCCCATAATTATGCAATCACAGCAAAAAGAAAAAGAAAAAAAAAGACAGGCATGGAGAAAAAGCAACATTGGTCAGCTTAGGAATAGCTAGCAAGGGGGGGGGAGAGAGGAGGATAGGAGGAGGATCATGCCCCCTCATGCCATGTGACTCCCATCATACTGCCACTGCCATGGAAGGGATTTATTGCATGAAGGGGAATACTGGCATGGCAGCGGAACTGAGAGCCATTGACAGGTTTCCCCCATCAATGAAGAGGTGCACTACAGAAATGCTTGGAATGCAAACTAGCAATGGGATAGAGACAATGTTGTTTGATAAGTACTAGCCAAATTCACTAATACCTTTGTGTAAGTCTGGACTAAAGCCTCATGTGATAATCTAGTCAGTCTGGATGTGCCAGAGTGTGCTTTGCCCAAGGTCACCCAGTTGGTTTTCATGGCCGAAGGAGGATTCGAACCCTGATCTCCCAGAGTCCTAGTCCAGCATTCAACCCACTGCACGACACTGACTCTCTCCTGTATTTGGCTCCTTCTTTTGCTACTGCCTTCCACTTTACCAAGCATTATCGTCTTTTCCAATGAGTCATGCTGTCTCATCCTATATTCCTCCCCCCCAATGATAGTTCCCTTTTGGCTTCCTGTGAGAGTTCAAGCCACATCTTGTATTAAAACAGCTGGGCAAAGTGTGACTTGCATACAGCCCCAAGGCCATTTTTGTACTACCTGAGTCTCCCCCAGAGATTTAAAAAAAAATCAAAAGGATTGCGTTGCAGCAGAGCAAACTACTGTTTAAGAAACACCCCACTTTTTGGGTTCATTGCTGAAAGCAGCTTGCAATTAACAGCTCAAAACCCCACATACTGTGTAACTAGTGATAAAACAACACAAAAAAAGCAGCAGTGGTGAAATGTCCTTTGGATAGGGAAAGATGGAACAATGAGATGATTTCTAACAAGCTCCTAAAACAGGGTTGTCTGGGTACCAAATGAGCCTCCCTTTGCGGACTGAGGGTAATACACCTAAGAAAGCCCTGCTTAAACAGACCAATGGCCTAGTGTGTACCAGTGAGTTTCATATCTCACTTATTCTTCACCACCAAAGTAGTTTCACCCTGTTCAGACAATATTAAATTGTACCCATAAAGGGGGAATGAGGCCATGTACATTGCTCCTCCCTTCAGCACCCCTACATTCACCGGTTTAACTGTCCATCCTTGCCACATTAATTGGGATGGTCTGAAAGGAGATTCTAAGTGCATCTTATGATCTGGAATCTGGATGTTGTGATGGTTGGATTTCAGCTGTGGTCGGAAGCAGGAGAAGAAGAGAAAGCTGGGAAATGGGAAGAGCAGGGAGGAGATTTCTATCCGTCCAAAGTCAATGGGTGCCGAACTTTTGTGCCATCATCCAAGAATAGCTTCTTTTGCAAAGATGACTCATTACACACTTTAAATATACTCCTCCACTCTGTGTACATTTTTCCCTCCTCAGCTATTATGAACACACAGAAAGACAGGCCATAAAAACACTGTGTTAGTGTGATTTAGGGAGAACATAAGGGCAAAGCAGAGAAAATGTAATTCTATTCCATTTCCTTGAGAGGAAGGAGGGGGAAAAATTAAACCTCCAGAAATCAATGCCTCATTCAAGGGTATTGATCAGGACTAAATTAATTAGACTTCAAGGCTTATAGTAGTTGATAAGACAACCTGTTAATTTAGTCAATGCTAGAGTTTTCCCTACAGCAGCAAATACCCTCTTCTTTGGAAAAGACATTCTTGACGCTTGCTACAAATACAATATCTCTGTGTGTATGGATTGGAGAGAAATGTAAGTAAGGGTGAAAGGCAGGGCTTTTAACCTCCCAGTTTTAGTATAAGTGGGGGAAATGGAGTGAAGCAGGGTCCTGCTTTCAGTCATTCTCCAAATGTGCTTGTTTGATATTAAGAATATCTTACAGGCCACTCGGGGATCAAGGAGCAGCCTCAAGCTCACAGGCTGTCTGGGCACAGATCTCATGTGGGGTGGTATATTTCCAGTAGGCACCGAAGAATTTCCATTTCACATTTTAAAGTAAACAGACCTCTCCCAGAATTGGTCACTCATGTACAGGAAGAGGAGTCCTATTTTTGGAACTGCTCCAAGGCCCCAACTACTTTAATCTGGCCTTGTCAGACAGCCCAGAGAACAGCAGAACAAATATTGGTATATATGGAGCTGAAGACATCAGTCCTGTACCTGGGAGTGAAGGAGAGGCATAGTCACCTTCCTCTATCCAGGTATGTTCCTGTTTCTTTGGGCAGAAGAGACACTGCCCTCCTAACCAGTAGAGGGGGGATGCAAGGACAGGAATGCTCTTGCAAATGTGTAAAGTCCCCTACAAAAGTAGTGTGACATTTTTGTGTAATTTGCAACACCAGCATTCAGTTCAAGCAGAATTGTACAAGCAGTGCTGTTGTGCACTGAACCTTCCACTGTGTGTTGGTTGTGCATTTGGTCAAACATCTGGCTGCACATTTGGTTGTACAACATTGCCATTGAACAGAGGGGTCTCGTAGCAGTCAGTGCATACCTCTTCATATGGAGATACACATCATGCAGCCCTGATCTAAACTAAAATATACATAAAGCTTGAAAGAAAGGGTAGCAAACTACTTATAGCTGGTGTCCCAGCACTGCCCAGGCAACCAGCCAAAGGCTGGTTACTGTACAGCTGATAGCAGAGGCACAGCACAGTCAAGCTAATTATAGACAAAGGAATCAAGGCAGCGTGGATTCAGACACTTACTTTACTAGCGAGCAAATATTAGTTCCTAAGCAAAATCCAAATAATAAGGCATAGGTCCAGCAAACAGAGTTTAGAGTAGTCCAGCAGAATCCAAGTCAGACAAACAGAGTTCAGAGTAACAAACACAGTCCAGGTCAAAAACACAGCAAGCAGGAACAAGACAGGCTACCAGGTAGGTCAGATAATCTCCGACAACCCCTGGAGGTCAGGGCTGCATACTTATAGTTCAGCAGCTAACCTAGCTGCTACTTAACTAATTGCTGCTTGCTATAAATATGTTGAGACTGCCTCAAGCTCTCCTTGTGTTGTCTCCGTGCTGTGAAGGTAGGTATAGGTAAGTTGTCCTCTGTCTCTGAAGGGGTAGGACCCTCTGTCAGAGCTGATACTGCACTATTGTCTGTCTCTGGTGCCTGTGGCTCTAGAACAACCTCCTGCTCTGGTCCAGCAGGTCCTGGCATGTCCACTGCTTTGGTCTCTGAGTCAGTCCATACCCATGTTCTGGAAGCAGGGCGTGAAAGCTGGCTTGGCTTCAACTCTGATAGCCCCACTTCCCCATCAGCCCTTGTGGGCATCCGCCAGGTTCGGCTCCATTCCCTACTTGTGAAAAATTTGGCCACTCTACTTCAAGTTACACCTGGCCCATCTCCCATCCTCCATGTTACTCTGGTCCAAAATGTCTGCTAAGATGCCACACAAAGAGATGTGCTCTCCACAGGAAGGAGCTGGCTCAACAGATATAACAAAAAGATGCTGTTGCACCAGTACTGGAGCCGAGTCTGTAGGACTGGCACAGAACATGTGGCTGGGGAGGTGGAATTGAACAGCTGCTCCTCATCTGACTTCTATGGACTTGTCAACATGTCAGAGAATTGGGGCCTGTTGCTGTGCTTCCCAGTTCATTCCATTTCATCCTCTCCCCTTTTGACATGTGAGCTGGAGCTTGAGTGCCAGTTGAGAGGGGAGGACACATTCTTACAATAATAATAATAATTATTATTATTATTTATACCCCGACCCTCTGTTAAAACAATCGGGGCGGCTTACAAAAATTAAAATACAATACAGATAAAATCCCCAAACACCCCCCACCGCACCCTCCCCCATAAAAAAATATTAAACAATTATAAATTAAAACCAACTAATCTAAAATCACAATTAAAAACAATAAATACAATAAAATACTATAAATGGCCAGCAGACTAAAAGAAGCCAGGATCCCCTGAGGCCGGGATCTAATTAGGAAAGGCCTGCCAAAAGAGATCTGTCTTTAGTGCTTTTTTAAAGCTACTCAGGGTTGTTATCTGACGGATCTCGTTCAGCAGGTCATTCCACAATTTGGGGGTGATTACCGAAAAGGCCCTCTGGGAGGTTGCAGACAGCCTAGATTTTTGTGGCTGAAGCAAATTCCTCCCAGAGGACTGGAGAGCGCAGGGAGGATTGTATGGGAGGAGGCGGTTCTGGAGATAAGTTGGACCCAAGCCATTTAGGGCTTTAAAGGTAATAACCAACACCTTATACTGGGCCCGGAAACTGATAGGCAGCCAGTGGAGAGATCTTAACACTGGAGTTATATGGTCTCTCCGAGATGTTCCCGAGACCACTCTGGCTGCCATATTTTGTACCAACTGAAGTTTCCGGACCAAGCATGAGGGCAGCCCCATGTAGAGCGCATTGCAGAAATCTAGACAAGAGGTTACCAGCGCGTGCACCACAGTCTCGAGGTCCTTTACTTCCAGGAAATGGTGCAGCTGGCGTATCAGCCGAAGCTGATAACAGGCGCTCCTGACTGTCGCATTCACCTGACTCGTCATCTGAAGCAATGAATCAAGGAGCACCCCCAGACTGCGAACACAGTCCTTAACGGAGAGCGTGACCCCATCCAGGACTGGAGGTTGCAACCCAACTCCTGGTTTCGGGGCCGCTACCGTGAGCACCTCCGTTTTGTCTGGGTTTAATCTCAATCTGTTTTTCCTCATCCAGCCCATTACTGCTTTAAGACAGTCATTAAGAGGAGAGACACCATCGGAATTTGAGGCCGACGATCGGGACAAGGAGAAATAGATCTGGGTGTCATCAGCGTACTGATAACACCCAGCCCCATAACTCCGAATAATCTCACCCAGCGGCTTCATATACATGTTAAACAGCATCGGGGATAGGATGGAGCCCTGCGGAACACCACAAGTAAGCTCCTTTCTGCTGGAGCAACTGTCCCCGAGCAACATCCTCTGGGACCTGCCCGAGAGGAAGGACCGGAACCACTGGAGCGCAGTGCCTCCGATTCCTAACCCTCTCAGGCGATCCAAAAGGATGCTATGATCTATCGTATCGAAAGCCGCTGAGATGTCTAAAAGCACCAACAGGGTCACGCTACCCCTGTCGATGCTTAGACGCAGGTCGTCGGTTAAGGCAACCATGGCAGTCTCAACTTCAAATCCCGTCCTGAAGCCAGTTTGAAATGGGTCTAGATAATTGGTTTCATCCAGGACCACTTGGAGTTGAAGCGCAACTGCCCTCTCGATCACTTTGCTCAAGAATGGTAACATAGAAACCGGCCTATAGTTGTTCATGTCCAGGGGGTCAAGGGAAGATTTTTTCAGGAGCGGCCTAACGGCTGCTTCCTTTAAACAAGATGGAACACACCCTTCTCTGAGAGATGCATTGATGATGTCCTTAAGGAACACCATCAAGGCAGTCCCCCCCTGGATGGCCAGCCATGAAGGGCAAGGATCGAGCGGGCAGGTCATCTTCTTCACCCTACCAAGTAGCTTGTCCACGTCCTCGGTACTCATGGATTGAAATTCATCCAGTAAACTTACATCAACGGAGTTGCTGGACACCTCGTCAATTGTTTCTGTCAAATTACTGTCATCTAAGTCGGCTCTTATCCGAGAGATTTTATCTGCAAAGAAATCGTTAAACGCGTCACAGCAGGCTGTCGTTGGGTTAAGCAACAGGTTCTGCGCAGGAATAACCTGCATCAACTCCCTTACCACCCTAAACAGCTCTGCTGGACGGGACTCTGCAGACGCAATACGTGCAGAGGAGAAGGATCTCTGCGTTGCATGTATTGCCTCTCGATAGGACCAAAGAAAGTTCCTATGACGAGTCCTGTCGGATAAGAGTCGAGTTTTCCACCAGTTTCCCATAAATTCTGGGCCTTTCTAGACAAAGGGTTAGTTAGTCATTTTCCTGATGGTGGTCCCAGACCTGACAACCATTCCAAATAAGGCAATCCATGGCGTCAAACAGCCAGATGCATCTTACATGTTGGAATGGATTGACTACTCTCTATTTGGTCCTTCTCATTTACACATGTGGTCATTCACAAGTCTTATACTATCCTGTTCCCACATCAATCCACCTTTCAAAGAAATACAAACAAAAATTCACATCAGATTTGGTGTATTTTAATGCATTCTACAGTATGCTTTTAGAGCTAAAATATGCATTTTTATTTCTTTTGATATTTTTGTGTTGTAAAATTTAAAAAAATACAAAACTTGAAAGATAAAGTGGGTTTGGTTTATTTTTCTAGGAAGCACAAATCTGGTCAGTTGGCTTCAAGATGTGGACTGAACAAAATCCTTGAACATCCCTAGTCACAGGACACCTCAGCACTTGTCAATGTACATCAGAGACAAGTCACATCAAACAGCTCATCTTCACCTTTTCATTCAGAGATTCGATTTTTAGAAATCCCAGGGTGTGGAGCTGAAGGTTGAAGAACGGCCAGCCTAGGAAAACACACTAACACCATTTGAATCATACATATATAATTGTGAAATCCAATGAACCATCTTCATTCAAAATGAGAATGCAGGTGGTTCCCAGACTCAATTTTCATTTTCCCCATCCAAAAGGATCTGCTATATCCGGTAGGAAAGATGATGAGCTACCACAAGCCAGAGTAGACAACACCAGCACTGACAGACTCAGCAGATATTTGGGAAATACCCAGTGCCAAGGCACCTCCAGAAGGTTCAGCAAATAGATAAATTGGAGCTAGCTGACATTGCTTCCCTGTTCTCACTTGGTAACACAAAGGCAGTGGATTTGGATCAGCCAGTAAACAATGAAGATGGGAACCTGTTCCTTCTGCCGACTGTGAATGGAACGAAGGTATCCCAGAATGCTTTGAACGCAGGGCCGCACTTCCTGCTGCTTGAGATGGGAAACCACAAAAAAGGACAAAGCCGAATAAGGGGGTAAGGGTCCCACCAACAGCTTTCGGAGGCAACTGTCTCCTATCAGCTGTACTCGGACCCTGTGAGAATGCTAATAAGCTGGTGAAGAGCTCGGCTTCCCCACCATAACTCTATAGAGGAGTTGAGTACCCCATAGTGTTCGCCAAATAAAGACAACTAATTGAGAATTTTTTGCACATTTGGCTCGGAGGGCTTCGTCACCGTTGTTCACACCCGTCCATTGTGGGAGAATGCCTCTCTTCGCCAATGACAGGGGATGTCTGTTTTGAGGGGCGGTCTCGGCTTTATTTCCTCAGGACTTTCAAAGTATGACAAAAATGTCTAATTTAATTTTGAGGGCATTTCTCTCCCCTGCCTCCCCCCAACACACACAAACACACACAGAGTTATGTTCTGAGAATTATTTTGGCCTCCCCACTAGAGAGCCAAGTCATTTGAGGTTTTTGTGTATCATTCATATTAATATTGTGTGAGGTTTCTTGTTTTAAAATACTACTACTAATAATAATAATGCTGACAGGGATTTTGGGAGGGGGGAATTAAAGCCTTTCTCTTTCTCTCCTCCTCCTCTTATTATTATTATTTTTTCCTGTGTGTGCTGTATATTCTGAAGCGCAGTCGACATTTTTGTGTCTGCAGGTGACACACTTTGATTGAAACTAAAATTAATAAATCAGCGGAAAAGCACACACCTACCGTTCACAGCGGGACCTGCAAACATGTTCATAAAAGGAGCTTTATGCCCTTGTATAAAGCAGGAATAAATTACAGGAACACTTGTTGCCTTTGGTCTCAATTTTGCTCCACAGACCGGTATCTTATTTTTGAAGGCTTATTCGTAATCAACAGGTTCCTTGGTGGTTTAGCAGGTGACTTTGTTATTAATCTCTTATTTGACCATTCTGGCATATTAATGAGGCGAGCACCTCTCTCCTGCATAAGGAATTAGTTTAAGAGGAACACTTGTGTCTAAATTGCTTGCAGCACGTGAGCAATGGTGCCTCAGTCCAAATGCAAAAGAGCATTTTCAACCCCTCAGCCTGGGTCGCATTAAAAGAGTATTTGACTAACATTAAGTCCCTCGCTGTGCTTTTCTTTAGCTGCATGCTTATTTCTTTACCATAGAACACTCTCTTACTACAGATTCTTTTTTTCCCCCAATCGTTTTTTTGCAAAAGGCGGGGTGGAATCCCTGTCTTTCATTGCAGATTTTCCTCAGCCTTTCCTAAACAAAATCTAGAATTTATATCCATGTCACACAATCATATGCTTTTTCTGATTAATGCCCTGTCTTTGACTCTCCTTATTTCTATGATTTTTTTTTTTTTTTGGTTAATTAAACAGTTCCAACCCCTCCTTTTAGGGTGGAGTATTTCCTACCTTTAATGTAGTGCTGGAGCTCATTGGGTTTCCACAATTCCCTCTCACAATTGCTTTAATAAATATCATTGTATTTATATTTCTTTAAGGCTTGGAACACAACCAAAACCTGTTCCACCTTGTATTTGGGTTCTCAAGGCAGCCTGAAGGGAGAATTCCTATGGGGTCGTTTAAGAACATTTAAAGAGGGGGAGAAAGAAATTTAAGGATTTAAGCCTTAAAATTTGTGATTACTACGATCTGCCAAAATATATAATATTATGACTTTAGGCTTGCTTGAGAGGAGGAGGAGAAGAAGAAAGAAAAAAATACCCAACAATTCCCCCCACCCACCCCCTACCTTCTTCTACATTATGGTAAAAACAGTTTTGTTGCAATACAATAATTTTCACATTTTCAAAAATGCCCCGAACAATACATCTGTTTTTGGTGCTCCCCTTTCATAATTCTGAGGCAGGCAGGCAAACAACCCCTCAGCCGCCTAACCAGAGGCACTTCTATTTAAATTTGTGATAAATGTCAAGCTTACATATTCATAGTTCCATTTTTTTAAAAGAACCCAAAAGCCTGCTAGAAGCCAAGCTGTGTTTCATGTCAGAGATGTCATTCCCCTCACTGTTTTAGGCGGAATGGCAAAGTGTCTATCTTCGGTGGATTAAAGTCAAAGCTATCATGTTGTCGCTTTTTTTCTGGGCCCTGCCGCTTGGACATTTGAGGGCCTCTTTCTTTGATAAAACTGTCATGGCAAAAGGAGACGAGCAAGAAATGGAGATCAGCCTGGCTCTGGTTTGACGTAAGGGTGATTTCTCTCCAGGGCTCTCTGCGGCTGAAGAAGCCTTGCTTCTTCTGAACCTGGGAAAGCTGCTGCCTGTTCCCAGAATCCCCCAGTCAGCATGGAGCTTAGAAAGGTGCCTTTGGACTACACCTTCCAGAATCCCCTAGCCACTCTAGAGCATAGAAATGTCCTTTTGGACTACAGCTTGCAGAATTCTCCAGCCAGCATGGAACTTAGAAAGGTCTCTTTAGACTACTTGTCATCTCATGCTACGCTGTTATAGCACTATTATTCCACTTTAACTGCTCTGGCTACCTCCTGTGGAATGCTGGGATTTGCAGTTTAGGGAGGGGCATTTAGCATCCTCAGCCAGAGAGCTCTTAAACCTCACTAAACTACAAACCCCAGAATTCCACAGGAGGTAGACATAAGACTTTTTCGGACGCGAAGAAAGTAACGCAAGCAGCCTTGTCAGCTTGCGAGGCTGCTGCGCTGCAGAGCGTCCCTTTTGTATGACACTCGCCCCTGCCGGTACTGTTGCAGTACCACGGGGAGAGTTGAGCGTCATATTTCGTCATAAAAAACGACGAAATATGACGCTCAACTCTCCCCGCGGTACTTTCTTCGCTTCCGAAAAAGTCCATAGTGGTTAAAGTGGAATCTCTCTGGCTTGTCTTCGCAAACGAAGATTCAGGAAGGACTCATCCTGCGCTTTCTGCAAGCGTGCTGATGACTAAAAACGCCAATCCAAGATAGACAAGTCCGGTTGCAGAAAGCACAGCAGAAGGTTTCCTTGGGTGATGTTACCGGGTTGTGATTCTTTCTGCATTGTTGTTTCTCTTAAAGTGGAATGATAGTGCGATAACAGGGTAGTGTGATAAAGTCATACAGCTCCTAGAAACCCACAAACAGCATGGAATTTAGTAAGGAGATTATCAGACAGGAATGCAAAAAGTGTTCCTGTCACACAATTTCCAGACCTGTCCCTGTCCGGGCATAATAACCCTCCCCATCAAACTTACCTTCTCTTCCATCCAAAGGAAGCCCAGGAATGAACGGAGCTCTAATAGAGCTCCGTTCACTTCCTGGACTGAAATCCCACCTGTTCTTGCACGAAGATGTAAGCACAGGAAATTCAAAAGTAAAAAGAAAAATACACATTAAAAAGTTCAGAAAAGCACATACACACACTAAAAAAAAAAAAAAAAAGTAATCCAGGGGGTACAAAAAAGAGGATAGCCTACCTGATTCTCACAATCCTACCCGGAAGTGTTCTGGTAGGACCGCTCATTGACACTGGAATCACGAGTCAAAAATGGCATGAGGTTTCAGATGCTGGCAATGCCAGCGATCCATTTACAGCTCCACCCCGTCAATAAAAAAAAATAAATGCCAGATCAGTGGAACGCAAAAGGATGGCATTGTTTGATATTTGTGTTCTGTTGTTGTTATTCTGGCACCACGTTAGCCGCATCTGATAATCTCCTAAAATACATGTGGACTACAGGTCACAGAATCCCCCAGCCAGCATTGAGTTTAGAAAGGTCCTTTGGGAATACAACTCCCCCAAATGGCCCAGTCAGCATGGAGCTTAGGAAGGTCCTTTTGGACACCCACTCACCTCACCTTCAAAGGTGGGAGAAAACAGACCAAGGCCTCTGTGATGGATCTCCAGCTCTCAGGCAAGAAAGTAATAGCCAGAGCTTTGTTGCATAAATTCCAAGGCAGAATGGCCATATTCAAGATTGCAGAACTAGAATTTCCCATGTGGTCCATTGCACATGGATGCCCATGCACATTGTGCCTGTTGAGCATGGATTGCACATGCTCATTGTGCATTGAACACTTAGGTGCTCATGAGCATTCAGTGGTCCATTGGGCTGTGCAAAGCTGTAGCAGTTCACTAACAACACAGCATCGTGCAAATTTGGGAATGCAAGTCATCTGAAGTTGGGGTAAAAATATGATAAGTTAGTAATGGACTGAGAGAAACAGGTGTTTCTTAGGAAATGTGCAGTACAGTCTGAAGAATCAGACTGACCTGCTTTGCATTGTTTTCTTTTTCTTATGTATGCATCCCCATGCATGCAAAATAATGTGTACTATTCTAAATCATCATCATCATCATCATCATCATCATCTATCCACAATGCTGCAGCCTTATTTGAGAACTCACGCCGAACAAGTCTTGAGGAGAAATGACAACGCAAAAAGAATCACAATCCAGAAACATCAACCAAGGAGACCTTCTACTGTGCTTTTTGCAACCAGACTTGTTTATCTCGGATTGGCCTTTTTAGTCATCAGCGCACTTGAAGAAAGCATGGGATGAGTCCTTCCGGAATCTTCGTTTGCGAAGAAAAGCCAGATAATAATAATATAATAATAATAATAATACTGTAATAATAATAATAATAGCTTTTTCTTTCTTTCTTTTTAAATTATGTAATAATAGGGTTTGAGCATCCACAATATGTCTCTCTTAAAAAATGGCTGAAGCAGGAGTCAGGAGCAGTGAAGAGTATAGGGCCAATTTTCTGCCCTGGGACTTTTGGGTGGCCACAGATATTTCCAAAATGCCACCAAAATGGTGGGGGGAGATGGGGACCGGCCCAGGGTCCACTTCTGGCTTTGAAAAGCAGTGCAAAGTTTGACAGGTAAAGGAGTCTGAACTAGCTGAGAGCCACAAAAATCGTTCTGGGAACCATGTGGGGCCTGAGAGCTGCATTTTGCCCACCTCTGTAAATCTAAAGGTTTGTAAGGTGAGATCCAACATACCTTGTGCTTGCATTGTGTTAACCTATGTCTACGTAGCTAAGTGGTGGCTGCACCGTGCATTGTACAACCAGTCATGTTATCTATGGATGCTTCTTGCTGTTTCCATAACTCCAGGGAATCAAGGGGAACTGCTGAGTTGTCATGCACCATCCAAGAATGTGCAGCTACTTGTGCAACAATGACACTGGTGGAACTCCACTTACAATCACTAGCATAGTTTGGTTGCAGAAAGCTACAGCTTTATAAAGTTACAAAATGTAGATTAGGATATAGGATCCCAACCATTGTCCTGATGACCATCATCACCATTTCAATGGGGAAATGTGACCATTTCTGGGTGGTTTAAAAAAAAAAGATTGGCTGAGATTCTGCTTCAGAAGCTACAGTGAATCACTTTATGATGGCCAAGCTACATCACTGACGACATACAACCATGTTAGTGAATTGCAACGATTCACAACAAGGCACCACACAAGTTGTCCAGCTGTGCAACAGTGGTGCCAGCTGCACATGTCTCAATGAACTATCTGTCCCATTGCACATTAGAGCACCTTGTGCACCAGAACTGTTATGAGACGGCCATACTGCTGGCACTGTTTGCACAGCGATCGTGAAGATGTAGCTACATCTCTACCTCTGTGTGTGTGCCTTCAAGTCACCTGTCGACTTGCTGAGAGCCCATGAATTTCATAGGGTTTTCCTAGGCAAGGAATACTCAGAGGTGGTTTGCCATTGCCTTCCTCTGAAATGTCGCCTACAGCACCTGGTATACGTTGGCAGTCCTAAGCTTGGGGAAGGTTCTTCTTTTTGGACTGCCACTCCCAGCATCCCCCAACACTGTCCAAAAAGGTACCTTTTCCCATGCTCTGGAAGTTCTAGCCGGCTGTATTTAAGAAAAAGGGACCAAGATCAGATCTTGTGTGTGTGTGTGTGTGTGCGCCTTCAAGTTGTCTGTCAACATATGGCAACCCTGTGAATTTCATAGGGTTTTCTTAGGCAAGGAGTGCTCAGAGTTGGTTTGCCAATGGTGGTCTCCCATCCAAGTATTTAACCAGGGCCAACTTTACTTAGCATCCAAAATCAGATGGGATCTGATGCCTTTAGGGTATTTAGTTAATACATCTCTACTTCCCGCCTGAAAATCCGACCATTGTACCACATTGCAAACCTGCTTTACATACTCATAAGTCAATTTAAAATAGCCTTAAAGGCCTAACAGGATGCCAGCCATAGTTTTAAAAACAAAAAATTACAAGGGCATGTCAACTAGCCTCAGCTGAATTCTTTTCTTTTCCAACTCAACTCCCTCACCAACTGAATTGATGGTTTTGTACATCAAGGACTGGTACATAATGATTTCTTTTTGTTGTTTTACTTCGCTGGGGCTGCAGCCCCCCAAATAGGAGGCTGATCATTAAAATCCTGACAGCTACTTCACTGAAGTGGCACTAGCAACGGTCATCGGAAAGCAAGTCTTTCTGAGGAGCAGCAGCAGCAGTCAGCTGAACAATTTGTTGGCAAGAAAGGCCTTCCCCTCCTCCTCCTCCTGTCTTCCTCCCTTTGCAACAACTTGGAAGGTTTCGACTCATTTTGTCTTTTCAGGACTTAGTCCCTGAGATCAGACACCATTCTGCAATGCATATGCAGATTTGGCCTCTTGTTCCTTTCTCTAATGAGCCTTCACATAATCAATTTGACAGTTCGCCTTTCTCTCCCCCACAACCCACCACCACTTCCCTCTTCCTTTTTTGACATACATTTACCAGGGGAAAAAAAGTATTTCAGGAAAGCACATTTGCTGTTTCAGGGGGGTATTAGCAAAACAAAATTGTGACAGAGCCAGTTTTAGAGGGATTGTGGAGGAGGGTTGCTTTCAAAGGAAAGGGAGGAGGAAAAGGCAAAGCTAAAACTGGAGGCCCGAAGATCTCCATGGAAGTATGACTTGCAAAAGCATGACAATAACCGTGCAATTTTCATATAATTTTAGTATCATGGAAAAAAAAACCACACGCGAACATGAAAACAAAGCTGTCCCTGAGGAATGGCTAAATCCGTTTCCTTTCCGTTTGGGGCCAGTTCAGACATGCCTCCCAATCCTACGGCTCCGGTGTACTTGGAGGTCTAAGCAAGCCAGGTCTGACCCGTACACCTCCTTCATGCTGGGGGCAATGCCACCCCATCAGCAGGGGGACACTTGTTCTGATGCTAACCCATGGAAGCTGGCTCAGATTTGGATCATGGCCACAAGAGTTTGCCTCCCTTCTGGCATGGCTTTGGGAGGGGATTCCTCCAGGCTCAGACAACTGTGTATTTAGGCCTGGGTCCCAAGAGACCTATGTGTGCGGCCAAGCACTCTGGGCAGTGTCCATGAGCCATGGTGCCGCCTGCACACTTTTGGCTGTAAAAGAGAGATCAGGCAAGAAAGAACAAATCCTTTCCTTTAATTTTCTGTTTGGTTCTCCAGGAGGCCGAAGAAGGAAGAGGCAGAGTGTGGAAAAGTCACTCCTCAGCTCCCAGAATCCCCCAGCCAGCTTGTGTGGTTGGCTGGTTAATTCTGGGAGTTGTAGTACTAAAAAGGCATACCCTCCAACCGTCCCAATTGGGACGGGACACCCCAAGTTAATCTTCTGCTATCCCACTTTCTCAGCACCTTTCAAATGCCCCAGTTTTTTTCCTTTCCTCCTGCTGCTTTCCCCCTTGGCCCTCAGCTTACTTGAATTGCTGCAAACTGAGTTCAGTGTGTGAAAGCAGTTTGCACATAATTAACTCAGTAGGACAGAGCTGGCGAAAAAACATTTTTTAAAAACCACTTTTTTGCTTAAACGTTTTGTTGTTGTTGTTGCTTAAACCAGGGTGTTCTGTTTTGTTCTGTTTTTTTGCATTAAAACCAACATAGGGCTGAATCAGAAAATTAAGTAGCAAAATGCAGTTCAGATGTTATGGCCACTAGTATTCCTGCATGGCAGGGGGTTGGACTGGATGGCCCTCGTGGTCTCTTCCAACTCTACAATTCTATGATTCTATAATTTTAAAGCAATTTGTTTTGGTTGAACTTAGGTTAATGGAAGGATTTCTTTCTGAATGGCATTTCTTGCACTATAAAGTGATTAAAAAGAAGCAACTGACACTGGATATTGGTCTAACAATGAACAACTGCCAATAAACTGTTGAAGTTAAAATGTTTAAATTCAAACAGTCATTGTTGTTTGAGTAAGAGGGCTGTAAACTAGTAATAATCAGGATAGCTGTACCCGGCATAACATATGCTGTTATAGTTGATTTGAAAGGTTCACATGGTTCAGTTACACACTATTATTGGGTTTTTTTTGGGGGGGGGGATGGGAATATTTCAGTGTTTCACATGTGGGTGGTGAGTGGCAGAGGGAGGGAGAGGAGGGAGGGGCCCTTGTGAGGCTTGGGGTGTAGATGCAGATTGAGTGGCAGGAGTGGATTGTGAGGCGGAGAGGGAATTTGCATGTGGGTGGTGATTGGCTGAGGGAGTGAGAGGAAGAAGGGGATTGGTTGGGTATGTCTCCTAAGCAGCCAATCAGCACACTGGGAAAGGAAACATACCCAAGAGTTTTATATAGATAGATAGATAGATAGCCAGACCTTTTTTAATATATATATATATATATATATATATATATATATATGAATAATCCATTTTAAAAAACAGGAGTGGTTTTTTTAAGTCATTGGTTTAAACTGTGGTTTAAATCAACCTGGTTTAAACCAGCCAACCCTGTAGTGAAGGGAGTGGAGAGGAGCAGAAGAATCTTGACATTTCCTGTAGACTCGGGCGAAACGGCTGCAGCTTCTCCTACGTTGTGTGCTCTTCCGCATTTTGGCCGCACTCTGATGTCTCTTGGCCACGCTTGTCCCAGTTTTCATCTGTGAAATCTTGGAGGGTATGAAAAGGACCCCCCACTTTCTCAATTCTCTGCCCATTATACCCAGACAAGCATAAATGGCAGAGTATAGAACAGGGTTCTCTCAGGCTGTTGAATGATCACTTCAGGAACAGTTGACATGAACTCACCGAAGAAGGGCATGGACAAGTTGGAGTGGGTTCAGAGAAGGGCAAAAAGCATGGTGAGAGGTATGGAGAACAAAACATAAAGAGGAAAAGTTGAAGGAGTCAGGCATGGATAATAATTTTTTTAAGAATATTTTCAAGCTGCGAATACTTGAATCCGTGAATGCCAAATCCGTGAATATGGAGGGACAACTGTATTTAGGTGTGTGGTTTTTTGCCAGAGAAATCTAGTACACTCTTCTGAATTATAGCTCCCAAAGTACCCCTGATTTAACCATCAATCCCTCTCCTTATGGTGTGCTGGAAACTCTTTAGCAGAGAATTCTAAGTACCTTACTAAACTACAAACCCCAGGATTCTAAGGGATGGAGCCATGGCAATTTAGGTAGCATCTAACTGTTGTAACTATGTGGAGCAAATACACCTTTAAGTGGCTAAAAATGCCTGATAAAACACTACAAAAATAAATAATATACATTATTTTCTTTAAAATAAAATGAAGAAATCAATAAACCCTTTTTTCAGACATAAAACAAGAAAGAGTCATCTTTACTGTAATTTATTTCTATTTATTTTATTTTAATTTATCTATTGATTTATATCCTGCCTCTCTCTTGGCTGTTTGCAATAAATTAAAATAAAGTCCAGTAAAATCTCATTATAGAAAAAAAAATATTAAAGGAAACAATTAGGAAGCACTCAGAACAATTTAAAACACATTTTTTAAAAAAGCTAAAAGCATAGCACACCCCATTAAAACACCCTTCGGTCACACTAGTGAGGACACACAGGTCTTTGGGACCCTTTGAAAGAGAGAAATGAGGGGTGCAACTGCACCTCCTGTGAGTGGGAGTTCCACAGGCTAGGAGCAGCCACCTAGAAGGCTCTCTCCCTTATCCTTATTATACATGCCTTGAAGGTCTTTAAACATGGCCAGGCTTGTAGGAAAACATGGTCTATCCGTTCCCTAGGGAATAAAGGTTGACCCTCGTATCCATAGGGAATACGTTCTGGGCTTACCCTTTATAAATGAAACCACAAATAATAGTGAACCCTATTAAAATAAAGACCTTCCTGTACAAACGTACCCTAGAGTTGCACTGGAGGACCTAGTGATTCCTAGAGAGGATACCTCTCTAGGCATTTTCCAGCCTGACTCTATGTCCCTATTTTTTCAGCCACGGATAACTGAAACCACAGATATTGTTTCTGCAGATATGGGGGTGGGGGCGACCTGTGTGCATAGAAACCAGTCTGTTAAAATTTGCTTTGTAATATACAGTCGGACCACCGTATCTGTGGAACCAATAGCCATGGTTTCTGTTCTCTGCGGGACACAAAACAGCACACCTACTATAGAGTCTTCCTAGAAAATGCCTAGAGAGGTGTCCTGTCTAGACATTTTCTAGGGCCTCCAAGGCAACTTGATGGTATTTGTAAACTGAAGTCCCATTATTTCAATGGAGTTCACTGTTATCCACGGTTTCCTGTATCTGTGGTAAGTCCGGGAACCGAACCTGCATGAATACGGGGGGTCTGACTATATTCTTTTATCCTTTTTTTAAAAAAATTGACTTTACATTACATCTTTATGACTAGAATCCTCCTGATATCTTATTTTGTAGATTCCCCTACAAAAGCAGTTGGGCATTTTTGTCTGATGCGCAATGCCCTCATTTAGTTCAAGATTGCAGAAGCAGAGTTGTGGATGCTCATGGATGAGCATTGCACATGTGTGTCCGTTACACATCAGAGATGGATATGCATTCCATAGTGAAAAGCACTGCACATGTGCATGTGCATTCAATCGCATATTTGCTATCTTGGTGAGGTTGCACAAGTTTGCCACTCAACAAAATGCTTGCATAGCACCCTGAACACAACTTCTGCATGTGGAGATTTCCCCACCAAAATGTTTTATCAGTGACCAAACTTGCATGCCACTGGTGTCTTTATTAGAGCTCAACTGCAAAGATTCATACAGTATTTCAAATGATGGATTTTGAAATCTGAAGTCGGAAGGAAGATCTTTGATGATTTACACGTGTGTCTGTTGTACATGTCATTGAGTACACTGTTGTACATGTACATTGTCATTGAGCATGATGCACATGAACATTCAGTTGTGTGTTTGGTTGCACATTTGGGAGCGTATTCAGTTGTGCAGCATAGGCATTCAACATAAGGGTTATATAGCACAAATAAAGGGTTAACTCTAAGTGTGGATATTGATGCTACTCAACTTCAATATAGAATTTCAGCCAACACCATGCTGTCCTATCCAAATGGGTTTCAGCAATAAATTATTTCCATATAACTATCTGTGCCCAAGGTCAGTCCTTTTCACATCATGTCAGCTGAAAGGTACATCCTGTTTCCTATAATCCCATATAAGTTTTCACCAAGTGGAAAATTCTCTTCATACATGACTTGAATGATCCTCTCAAGCAGAAGGTAGAGTGGGATCTCTCAGGATCATCCAGGCCATAGTATTTCTGATTTCTATTTATGGTTGTGAAAGCTGGACAGTGAAGCAAGCTGATGGCGGGGGGATCAACTCATTTGAAATGTGTTGCTGGAGGAAAGTTCTGCAAATACCATGGACTGCCAAAAAGACAATTCATGGGTATTGGTGCAAATCCAGCCTGAACTTTCACTAGAACCCAAGATGACTAAACTGAGGGCTTGTCTATATGAGGGGGGAAATATGGATTGATGCGCATTAACGCCAATAGGGAGCAGCTTCAATTTGTCTTAACTTTTTTTGGCAACAAGATCGCAGGCATGCAAAGCTATGCATGTTGGTTGTTCAAATGGCCATGCCTGCCTATCAAAAAATGCATATCAGTGAACTTTATTCAATTCTGGTACTCAAAATTTCTGAGCCCAGAATTCTTTAATTCTAAGCCTTCTGTGCCTGATTCTGGTTGGTGGATCTTGAGGTGCTAGTAAAACAAACAAAACAAAAAACAGGAGGAAAAAACCTCAAGCAGACCCCAAAAGACTAAAATCTGCCTGCTTGCTCCTAGAAAAAGGAAAGTACAACTGTTCCAGGTCTGTTCCAGGAGAGATGTTTTTATATTCTCACAGACTAGAATGCAGTTGGTATCTTAAACATGCATAATTTGGACATTGTGCAAGTAGAATTGTGCATATGGTGATGTCATGATGGAGAGTCAAGTGCATCCTGTTGTAACTTCTCTTGTAAGTTTCTTTGGATCCTGTGTTGGAAGAAAAACAAGATATGAATTACAGTAAGTTGCTGTTATTCTGTGGGTATTTCATCAGATGTTTTATCAGTCCATCTGGGAGCAATTCCAAATGGCCTGACAAAACATCAAAATGAAATCACCATACAATACAGGTTGAGTCTTCCTTATCCAGAATTCCAAAATATTCCAAAATCCAAAATATCCACATGGGTGGCTGAGATTGTGATACCTTTGCTTTCTGATGGTTCAATGTACACAAACTTTGTTTCATGCACAAAAATATGAAAAATATTGTGTATAAAATTTTCTTCAGTCTATGTGTATAAGGTGTATATGAAACGTAACTGAATTTCATGTTTAGGCTTGGGTCCCATCTCCAAGATATCTCATCATGAAGATGCAAGTATTCCAAAATCTGAAATATTCCAAAATACAAAATACCTCTGGTCCAGGCATTTTGGATAAGGGAAGACTCAACCTGTAGCACAAATAGAAGAACTGACACTGCTTAGAATATGTTACGTTACCTAATGATAACCACACTTATTCCTAGATTCTTGGACAAAATCTGAATCTTTGATACCCCAAACTTTCCAGTTGGTAATACCTGGCAGACTATGAAAGTGATGATGATAGTGGTGGTGGTAGTGGTGGTGGTGGTGGTGATGATGATGATGATGATGATACTAATAATCTTAGCTGGCATCTTGCTGAGTAGTTACATAAGTGTAAATCAGACTTACACATTTGTAACTGTTCAGTATTCTTATTTATGCTTGTGGCACTATTGCCACAATCGCAAATGCCACCCACCTCCCACCAAACCTACATTTGGAGACAGCTGCCCCCCAAACTCCCAGTGGCTCCTAAGCATCTTTGGCTGCTGCCACACTGCAGAAATAATGCAATTTGACACTGCTTTAATTGCCCTCGCTCGATCCTCTGGAATCCTGGAATTTGTAGCTTATTGTGGCATCAGAGCTCTCTCCCAAAACTACTAATTCCAGAATTCCATAGCTTTGACCACATGCAGCAGGACTCCTTCCTAGCTTCAGGAGAGCGAGGCAGAGGGCAGCTGCAGTGACTGGCCAGTGTACCAGAATGGGATCCTGTGGTCACACAGGGCCTGATCCATTCCCCCCCCCCTGAAATGGATTTTACCAAGTACTTGTTAAAAAAGGTATAATGGGCCTTACCCTGTCTTCCCCTGTCTTAGCCCCGTCTTTGCCATGGGGGGGGGTCGTGAGGACTGCCCGGGGGCAAAAAAAGGCTAAAGCCCTGCATCATTTGGACTGGATCAGAATTCAAAATGACCTTAACAGATTAAAAAGCTGGGCCAAAACTAACAAAATGGATTTCAACAGGGAAAAATGTAGGATGCTCCACTTGGGCAGTAAAATGAAATGCACTGATATAGTATGGGTGGCACCTGGCTCAATGGCAGTACATGCGAAAGGGAGTCTTAGTGGATCACATACTAAATATGAGTTAGCAGTGTGACATGGCAGCTAATGTGTGTAAGCCAATGTGATTGTAGGCTGCATCAATAAGAGTATAGTGTTTAGATCAAGGGAAGTAATACTGCCACTTTGTTCTGCTTTGGTCACACCTCACCTGGAATACTGTGTCCAGTTCTGGGCACCACAATTCAGCAAAGATATTAACAAGATGGAACATGTCCAGAGAAGGGAAACCAAAATGGTTGGGTCTGGGAGCCATGCCCTATGAGGAGTGGCTTAGGGAACTGGGTATGTTTAGCCTGGAGAAGAGAAGGTTAAGAGGTGATATGATAGCCACGTTTAAATATTTGAAGGGATGTCATACTGACAATGGAGCAAGCTTGTTTTCTGCTTCTCCAGAGACTAGGACATGGAGCAATGGACTCAAACTACAAGAGATTGCACCTAAACACTAGGAAGAACTTCCTGACAGTAGAAGCTGTTCGGCAGTGAAATGCACTGCCTCGGGGTGTGGTAGAGTCTCCTTCTTTGGAGGTTTTTAAGCAGAGGCTGGATGGCCATCTGTCAGGATTGCTTTGATTGTGTCTTCCTGCCAGGCAGGGGGTTGGACTAGATGGCCCTTCTGGTCTCTTCCAACTCTATGATTCTATGATTCTATGATTCTAAGATGGGGTAAATAGCCCCTTTAGACAAGCCCTTTAAAAAACAAATATATCTTCCAAAGTGTGCTCCATTTCTAATGTTCCTGCTGGCCTATTGACAATTCATGGCTTCGCCTTGGAACAGGCCTGCTTTTCCTTCTAGAGCCTCCACCACTCTTCTGCAAGAGGTAAAGTTTCTTTCCATCATGAGAAGGGGACGCCCTCAACACTGGCCTGGCCCTGCCTCTCATTCTGCTGTGGCCAAAGAACAATCAACCCATTGTGGGAGTGACCCTTCCATTCTGGAGTCACAGACCATCCAAAGAGGATTTACCACAACTGGCTGGGTGGGTCCCCCCACCCCTTGTGCCTCTCTGTCGCCAAAGAGAACTCTTCTCTCTCCTTCTCTCCTTCTACACACACCCCTCCTTCTAAATCCGGAAACTTCCCTGTTTTTGTCACTAACAAATATCATATTCTCCGCATTTATTCAGCCCTCCGGACTCAACTTTTGCGGCCTTTGAAACCGTTCCCGCAGCCATTTTGTTTCCACGTTTTATTTTTGTGCGCCACTATCAGCGATATGTGGGCTATTTTAAGAATGTAGGACAGAGGGAAGGATTAGAGGCCACATTCTCTCTTCTCTGGGTATCAGAGCTTCTTAGCCGTAATTAATTGGGACACAGGGTTTTGTACTTTGCGTTCAGGTCATTTGCCTATGAGCTGCCCCAAATCTTTTCCCCTCTTTTTTCCTTTCATTTTTTTTCCCCTTTCCATTTTTTGGATGTGTGTTGTTTTGACAAAGGCACATTGCATATGTTCCCGGGTACCTTTTTGAGGAGAGATTTATTAAACTCGCTAGCTGAATAATACTTTGCTACAAGTGTTTCGCCTGAGGCAAGAGAGCAACAAAGAAAATAAGGGGAAGAGAGAAAGAGATAGAGAGAAAAGGTTTTGCTTCCTCTAACCATAGCCTGGAGCTGAAATCTCTCTGAGTTTGATGCGACTGGCCTCACACCGTCACATGGCCATGATGTAAGAGCAGGAGCGCCCTGTGTCAGACAAATCTGGATTTAGGGGAATTATAGCAGATGTTGCAAAATGGCAACAGTTTAGCAAGTCCCTTTCATCCCACCGTCGCGGAGGCAGGTCCGCTAAGTGTACCAGACAGAAAAGAATGTTATCTTTGATCCCTAACACTCATGGGGAAAGAGGGCGATGGTGGATATTTTTTTTAAAAAAAAAAAAAGAAACCTACAGAAGCGCTTGGAATAATGTAGCTGTTGAGGTGAGGCAGGCTGGCAGATGCCGGGGAAGGAGGATGGCTACCTGAGGAAGAACACAGATAATGGGGTTGGGAGTAGACACCTGAATTTGTGGTGAGGTCTCTGCTCCATCACAATATGTGTGTCTGTGCCTTCAAGTTGGCTATTAACTTATGGAGACTTCTGGGTTTTCTTAGGCAAGGAATCCTCAGAGGTGGGATCTGGTGCCTTTAGGGTATTTAGGCACCCGTCACAATATACCTGATTATAAATGTTCATTTCTCATTATACAGTGGTTGTTTCTATCCTACGGAGCTTTTAGGGGAAACAATAGACTGAACAATCCTGAGCAACTGAACAACTCCGATTTGAAATGTGCCCATCCATTTCCGGGCACAATTCAAAGTGCTGGTTTTGACCTATAAAGCCCTATATGATTCAGTTCCAGATTATTTAGGAAAGCTTTCCAACTTTCATTTTGATTTTATGTCCATATTATTTGTATTAACTTATACTTTTATAGTATTGTTTTAATCCTGTTATAGTAATATTTTCTTAATTTTATAATTTTGTTTGTGGTTTTAGATTGTGCGCTATAGGCAGGGTTTTGTGTTTATTGTGGATTGTTGTTTTTCTTTTTTGTAAAGCGCTATGTAACGCTTATGGCGCTATATAAATAAACATCATCATCATCATCATCATCATCATAATTTGAAGGGCCATATTCTCCCATACAAACCAGATCTTCTGGGGAGACCCTTCTCTCTGTCCCACAGATACTTCTGGTGGGACCACAGGAGATACATCTGGTGGGGCCACAGGAGAGGGCCTTCTCAGTGGCTGCCCCCAAGCTCTAGAACTTCCTTCCCAGAGAGGTTACAATGGTGCCCTCCCTACTTTCTTTTTGTAGGCAAGTAAAGACTTTTCTATCCTAATAGGCTTTTGAGGAGTGACTGTGGAGATTATCAGACATGGGGAAATGTGGCAAAAACCCGCATCCCCAACCGCATCAGAAGAATGCTACAAGAACAGAAAGGTCAACATTATCAGGCGCCTACATCCTCAGCCGTTCCCAGGGTGTAGCACTGCTGCGGACGAGGTTTCACTTTTTCATTGACGGGGACAAGCAGCCAATAAGACGGCATGCCTTACTCACACCTGTGCTACACCCCCAAGACACTGAGGGGCGTCATTGTCTGATAGTATCTTCTGTTCCTGTTCTCGTCATGATCTTCTGAGGTGGTTTTTGCTGCATCTGATAATCTCCAAAATGAGACCTGTCTCACCTAAATAATGGCTCTTGCTAATTGTGCTGGTGTGTGTGTGAATGCATGTGCATCTATGTCTGCGTGTTATGTATGTTTTCACCTGCTTTCAATTTTTTTGATTGCTTAATCTCATTTTAACATTTATATCTTGTGAATTTTTTAATTTGTTGTGAACCGCTTTTGAGTCTTGAACTGGGGGAAAAAGTGAGACAGAAATAAATATAACAACAGCAACAGCAACACTCTGAAGCTGGTTGGGGAAAAAGTGGTTTCATCTCAGAAGAGAGATGGCAAGAATTCCCTTTAAAGTAGGTGTGGCCCATGAGCTGCATGTATCTCCCAAACCCCACTGTTAGGGGCCCCCAACAGTTCCCCAAAGCCCAGCCCCCCATCCTTTTGCACAATTTTGTGGTGGTTTTTGCCTGAAAGTCACATCATCGCTTCCCAACTGTGTGAAAGTATATATCAGCATCTTCTTCCACCCCTTAACCACTGCCAGAACACACACACCCTCCATCCCAGTACCTCTTTTGTTGTACAAAATGGGGAAAAGAAGTGGCCACAAGAAGGTATGTTGGGCCTGGCCTGGCCAGTTCAGAACTATCCCAAGCTCTGAGATGTCAGGGCCAAAACCCGAGATTAAGGGCTTCTCTATACAATCCCAAAAATGTGGATTGGTGCACACTAATGCCAATTCACAGCAGCTTTAATTTGTCTCCACAGTTTTTTGGTAAGATCGCAGGCATGCGAAGCCATACGCGTTTCTTGTTCAAACGGGCATGCTTGCAAATCAAGATAGCAGGCGCGAGTGAATTACTTGCGTTTTTATTCTCACCAGTTTCTCCTGCTGAACAGTATTTTTTTTTTTTTTTTTAAAAGCATATCTAAGGTGCGGAAGTGTGATATTCTGCTTAAATAGAAAATAGAAGAAAAGGGCTGTTTTGTCACGTCAGCACACAATCGCTATGGTGAAAATCCAACATGGCAGTTTCGGGTGCTTACCTTGTTAGCAAGCTCCACCCCCTGCACACATCCTACCAATCAGATTTCCACTTTCTCTCTTATTAGGAATGCGCAGCAAAGCAAATCAGTTGTCCCAATGAGCAGGAATGCACATTTCCTTTGGAGTTTTTTTTTTTTTTAAAAAAAACAAAAACAAAAAAAAATGGGTGTGAAAGCTTTTCCTATGGAGCATTTGATGTTTTGGCCCACCTCCTTCTGAATATGGCAAATTGAATATGGCAAATTGATGTGGGATCCCATTTAGACAAAAGATATTTTCCTCAAATTCTGTGAGGAGTATTTTTGTCTTTTAGGCAAGCCCTTAGGTTTTTGTCTTATCACCAGGGGCATTCTTGTGATCTCCTTGGTGGTGTGACAAGAGATAGGAGCAGAGCAGATATGAATGGTTTAAATCTTGAAAAGATAAACTAGGGTCAGTTAGTAACAGAGGAACTGATGAGATCTGAATAGGGTTTTGGTTTTCAAGGTGATGAGCGTGTGGAAAGAGTTCAGAGAGTTTATGGACTTTTTCAGACAGTGCTTACCATGCTAGAAGCTTGCAAGAGAGGTACGGCACTGTTGCACAGCAGGGGGTCCATTTCAGATGACGCCGTTCCTCTCTCGGCATTGTCCGTGTCACTTCCATGTACGATTGTCACTTCCATGTACGATTGGAGGCAGCCGTGCCATGTTTTACTCACGGAAGTTGTCCGTGAGTAAAATATGGCGCAGCTGCCTCCAATTGTACATGGAAGTGACACGGACGATGCTGAGAGAGGAACGGCGTCATTTGAAACATACCCTCTGCCACGCGACAGCGCTGTACCTCTCTCGCAAGCTTCTAGCGTGGTAAGCACTATCTGAAAAAGTCCTATGCTTAAGAGACTTACCACACTCTGAAGTAAAACGAGAGGGTAGCTGGAAGGTTCCACTTTCCATGCTAACTTACCACATGACATTGTCGTTCTTCTTGTGTTCTACCATTCCGGTTCCATGGGAGACTGAGGAGATTTTCACACTACACTGTTATAGTGTTACTATTCCACTTTAACTGCTCTGGCTTCCTCCTGTGGAATTCTGGGGTTTGTAGTTTAGTGAGGCCTAAGAGCTCTCTGGCTGAGAGTTGTAAATGCCCCTCCCTAAACTGCAAATCCCAGAATTCCACAGGAGGCAGCCATAGCAAATAAAGTGTAATAGTAACCCTATAACAGTGTAGTGTGAAAATCTCCTAAGGTAAAACCACATCGTTTTGCTAACAGATTTTTCCAGTTAGCAAAAAGATGTGGTTTTTACTTCGGCCTACCATGGGACTGGAACAGAAGAACGAGGACGTCATGCTATAAAGCAGTACGAAAAGCAGAACCTTCCAGCTGCCCTGCCACTTTAATTCGGCATGCAGCAAGCCTCTAAGCTTGTGATGCTGTTATTTGCCCTCAAGTTGACTTCAGCTTGTGGGTACCCTGTGCATGAGAGATCTCCAAGAGGCCCAGTCCTCAGCTGCCCTGCTCAGGTCTTGTAAACTCAGGGCATCTGTGGCTTCCTTCCAAAAGTATGGCAATGAGCAGCTACTCTTCCAGAGCTTCTTCCTTTTTATGGTGCAAGAATCTAATGCCTATTCTTACCTTATTGTTTCTGCCTCTGTGTTAGCATGCCCTACTACTCTCTCCCTGTAGTATTTCAGAATTGGAAATATTGGATGCTTTGAAGGGTCTAGTAGACCGGGGTGATCCAAAGTGAGATCAAATGGAGGTCACAAGGACCTGGGAAGGTGTCGTAGAAATATTTTTACCAAGCAAGCCCAATTTACAATTGTGCAGAAGCCCCTTAGTAAAAAAAACCATTAAGGAGGTATGTGCTAATCCCTTCTTGGGCACCTCAGCAATGATTCACACATCCTAAGCAATCAAATGATCTACACAACCCAAATCCCCAGGAAATATACCTTGGAACCTCCTTCCTGTCCTACATTGTGAGGACAGTCATAAGCCAATTGTGAGGTTGTCATAAACCAATCAGTCCCTATCTCCCAGCCACAAATAGTAATCAGCTAAGTTTCAGTTTCCTTTGTTTACATGGTGGGAAACCCATCTAAGCTTTGTTCTAGCCAAAGTAACTGCTTCAGGATACACCTCTCTCTCTGGCTTTTCTTCGCAAACGAAGATTCAGGAAGGACTCATCCCGCGCTTTCTGCAAGCGCGTTGATGACTAAAAAGGCCAATCCGAGATAAACAAGTCCGGTTGCAAAAAGCACAGCAGAAGGTCTCCTTGGGTGATGTTTTTGGGTTGTGATTCTTTCTGCGTTGTCGTTTCTCTTCAAGACTTGTTCATCGTGAGTTCTCAAATAAGGCTGCAGCATTGTGGATAGCCAATAGGATAGCATTGTGGATAGCCAATAGGAGTACTACAGACATGGTATTTGCCCTTAGGCAACTGCAAGAAAAATGTAGGGAGCAGAACAAGGGTCTCTATGTAACATTTGTGGACCTCACCAAAGCCTTTGACACTGTAAGTAGAAAAGGTCTGTGGCAGATCCTGGAAAAACTAGGATGTCCCCCCAAATTCCTTAAAATGATTATCTTGCTACACGAGGGCCAGCGTGGTCAAGTCAGATATGGCGATGCTCTTTCAGAGCCCTTTCTAATAACTAATGGAGTGAAGCAAGGTTGTGTTCTTGCACCAACTTTATTTACAATCTTCTTTAGCACGATGCTCCAAAGGGCTATGGCAGAGCTTGAAGAAGACGACGGCATCTATATACGTTACCGTACTGATGGTCGCTTGTTTAACTTAAGCCGTCTGAGGGCTCACACTAAGACTCTAAACTATCTAGTCCGTGAGCTGCTCTTCGCTGATGATGCTGCCCTTGTTGCCCACACAGAAGCAGCTCTGCAGCGCCTAACGTCCTGCTTTGTAACAGCTGCAGAGCTGTTTGGGCTAGAAGTCAACCTGAAGAAAACAGAAGTTCTTTACCAGCCTGCACCACAGGACGAACACCACCATCCCCACATTTCCGTCGGCAAATCTGTGCTCAAGTCCGTTCAGCAGTTCACCTACCTGGGAAGCATCATCTCCTCAGATGCCAAGATTGACAAAGAGATCGATCACAGATTAGCAAAGGCATATAGTGCATTTGGAAGACTTCACAAAAGAGTCTGGAGCAATAAACACCTGAGGCAAAGCACAAAAATCAGTGTGTATAGAGCCATCGTACTGTCTATCCTCCTTTTCAGGATACAAAGTAGGGTATAAATATTAGCCCCAAACTATACCAATGGGTGCTACTGTGGCTGAACCCAGCCACTCTCTTTCTCAGCATGCTCCTGGATTGTAACTTACAGTGCCATCCTCGGACTTCTGTCTCAGTACTTCACTACTTTTCAAGACTGGTAACTATTGTCCTATTTCCTAAATCTATTCCTCTATACAACCTTTCTGCCTTAACTCTTCGATAGCTTTGTTTGGTTCTTGTGAGCATGTGTTGTGCGTGTGAATGCTTTTTGTGTTATTTCCAATAAAAACATTTTATTGCACTTTAACCTGGAGTTGTCTGCAATTAGTACTGGTATACATAGGTGAAAAGATCCCGAAGTTACCCACCTCTCGCAGCATTCCATTTGAGCTAATAATCAAAGAATCATAGAATTGTAGAGCTGGAAGAGACCTCAAGGGCCATCTAGTCCCGCCCCCTGCCATGCAGGAATACACAATCACTCCTAACAGATGGCCATCCAGCCTCTGCTTAAAATCCTCCAAAGAAGGAGACTCCATCACACTCTGAGGTAGTGCATTCCACTGCCAAACAGCTCTTACTGTTGGGAAGTTCTTCCTAATGTTTAGGTGGAACCTCTTTTCCTCTCTTATAATAATTCCCTCTCTTTAATAATTCCTCTCTTTTAGTAGTCTCTTTTAATAATTCCCCCAAATATTAATATAGTCTTGGCATCATGAGTGGGACTCTAAAGCACCCCCACCTCTTCGGGTAACATCTGGAACCAAATATTCTGTTATTCTGTATTCGCTACTTTCTCCCACCTTTTTTTGGCTCTTGCACAGTCCAAATAAACAGATTTCTGTTGTCCAGACCATCCTGGGTCCATGTACAACATTCGCTCCCTCGCCTCCCGGACCCAAAAACATTTTGCAATGCGTCCAGCTGTTTAAAAACTCCATTCTGGATGACAGAAACATCGGCTGTTCCTCTGTTTAATGATTTGCAGTTTGCCAGACGACTCGAAAGCACACAATCCTTTCTAAGCGGGGGGTGGAGAGGGACACCCTGGCATGCTGGACTTCAGAGCTTTGCAAGTGTGGAGTCCAAGCATGAATTGTACTGTTGCTCACACTGAAATGGGAGGGGAAGTAATTAAAATTGTTCTCTACATGCTCCCATTTGGCTGCCTGTTATTCCTTTTTAAAATGGTTTTGGTGGTTTTCCATCATCCCCAGACATTCTCCCCCTTTCCTGCTCCCTTTAAAATGTGGGTGTTTGGGCTACAATTCAGTCACATTTTCTCAGAAGTCTCCTTTTTTTTCTTCTGAGAAAATTTCTAAGATTTCCCTCACTTTATTTTCCTTTCACTCATCCTAGAAAAAGAAGGCCACTCTGCAAAAATGTCTCTGAATATTCCCCATAATATTTTTTTCTGCAGGGACAGTCCCAATGAATCCCCTGCCATCCTGCCTTTCCAGCAGCTTTTAAAATGTCCAGGTTTCTCTCTCCTCTTCCTCACACTTTTCCCTTTTCTCCCCCAGCTCATTTCAATCACAGCAAAACAAGTTCAAAATGCAAATGGTTTGTGCTCAATTAACTCATCAGTGGGGCAAAGCGCGGAGGGGGTGGAATCTTGCCCTTCCCAGTTGATTCAGGCAAAAGCAAACTGCTGCAGCCTCTCCTAGCTTGCCCTGTTCTTCCTCGCTAATAACCTTTGCCATCTTGCCTACACTCTGAGGTCACTCAGCCACACGATTTCCATTTTTTCCCTTCCCCTCACTAGCATTTCCTCCCCCTCCATTTGTTCAAAAGCACCATTTTCTAAAGTAGGAAGGCCACACTTCATTGTTGAAAAATGGCATTGTCTGTGAAAAGATTTAGTGAGGAATGAAGAAATTCCTTGAACCTCAGGAACATTATCTGCAGTTCCAATCCCTTCTTTCCACCCCCAACCTCCCAGCCCTAACAAGGCTGGTTCCTCTGGAACTCCATGCCCTCTGCTGTGGTCCCTCTTTGACTCCTTCATCCCCCCAAGACAATTTCTTGGGATCCCCCTGCCTCATGCTTGCCTCTCCTCTTTTGGGGGTGCCTTTCTGCCTCCACAGAAGAACAAGAGGCAGGGTCCCCAAAGGCAAGGCGGCCATCAGGAAATGGATAAAATGCTTGAGAATAAGGTCAGAGTCCGGCTTCTTCTGCCAACAGTTACTGGGGAGGGGGGTGCTGCCCGTCCCTCCATGCGCCACCCACCCCACCCCCTGAACAATGTTCAAAGGCTTTAGGGGGCTTTGTTCCAC
The DNA here is from genome assembly GCA_030847615.1 of Gambelia wislizenii. Lineage (NCBI taxonomy): Eukaryota > Metazoa > Chordata > Lepidosauria > Squamata > Crotaphytidae > Gambelia > Gambelia wislizenii. Next base: position 490,732,095 of record JAUMIR010000001.1, on the reverse strand, counting down.
TGTGTAGGGATTAGGTTGGGCGGTCTGAGAATTTGCCTTCTAATTAAAAAGGATAAAAGATAGAAGTAGCATTAGACTAAAACATAGCAATGATACTTCACGAGGTTGAGCTCTTTTTAGGGGGCAAAAAGACCCCAACACAGACACACAGAGAGAAGGAGGGAAATCCTCTGTTAGTCACAAGACAATGTAAGAAGTCACCATCAGGTTTGCTCCATTTCTTTTGTGCTGAGCCCAAATTTCAAACAAGAGGAATTGAGAGAAAGGGGGAAAGTTTTTGAAACTCTTCCCAAGTGTTCTTTACTGAAGGCTGAAGAATTATTGCTCGGAAATAATCTTCTATTTACAATGTGTGTGGCAGGATTTTTAGTTTTGTTTTGCTTTGCTTTGTTTTAAATTACTCAGAGGGTACCCAGGAGAGAGGTGATTATGACTAAATCCAATGGTTCAGCCCTACTGGACCAGACCTGTATCTATCTGTATCTATCTATCTATCTTATCTATCTATCTATCTATCTATCTATCTATCTAAATAGTTATAGCCTGCCTTTTAGCCTCACACCTATTCACACTTTCAAATGATCCAATCCAAGATATTATTTTTAAGGAGGCTGGTTGGTGTTTTTTTTGGAGAAACACGTCTGCTTACAGAGTGTGATAATGCATTCATCAGTCACTAGATAATATGTGAGTGCATTGTTGCATAGGGTTGCACAAAGACTTGTAGTCGCTGGCGTTGTGATGGGTAAAGCTGAGAAATGGATCCTGTCCTCCCATTGCCCTGTGGACACGTTGCTGAGCCCTGCTTGGAAAAGGCACTGATTTAGTATTACGAAAGCCATTGGTTCTGCCTGAGATGTTGTTGTTTTGTGCAAGGATAAAGCAGCCAGTTGTACATTGGCAAAAGAAAGAAAGAAAGAGCATCACATACCAAAACAAAGGCCAAAAGAGGGCACAGGTTCAGGTAACTTTTTTAAATAATGGCTGGCATTCTGCTTGGGACTTACATAGTTATAAGTGGCCTTACATGTGCATAAAATTGAGTTGAATAGTAGTTTTTGTTAATTGCCCTCAAGTCAGCTTCGACTTATGGCAACCCTATGAAAGAGAGACTTCCAAACCACCCTATCCTCAACAGACCTGCTCAGGTCTTGCAGACTCAGGGCCGTGGCTTCCTTGATTGAGTCCATCCATCTATAATGCTATGTTCCTCTTTTCCTACTTCCCTCCACCTTCCCAAGCATTATTGTCCTTTCTAATGAGTTATGTCTTCTCATGATATGGCCAAAGTATGACAGTTTCAGTTTAATCATCTTGGCTTCTAGAAAGAGTTCAGGCCTGATTTACTCGAGGACCCATTCATTTGTCCCGTAGTAGATGGCATTTTTGGCTCCCCTTCTTCCGAATACCATGAATCTCAATCACAGTATGTTGGGACAAAAGGTATTCTAATCACATTCTATGAGAAGTATTTTCATCGTCTAGACAACCCCTAGGTTACGATTCCATAACGGCAATATTATTATTTTATTTTTATTATTATTACTAGTTATTTATTCCCCGCTCTTCAGCCACAAGGCTATCAGAGCGGCTTACAAATTGTTTTTAAGCAATAGCAATTTACACATCTACACTGCATTAAGCAGTTTCCAATGTGTGTTAGCTAATTGCTTCCACAAGCTGGGTACTCATTTTACCAACCTATGAAAGGATGGAAGGCTGAGTGAACCTTGGAGCCCGCTGGAATCAAACTTACAATATGGCGACTTGCAGTACTGGCATTTAACCACTGCGCCACCAGGGGTCTGCCAGCCAATGATTTTTATTTATTTTTTTTTACAACTGGGCACAATGAGCACTGTAGTCCAGAAACATCTGGAGGGTGTCAGGTGATGGAAAAGTTTAAAGCATCTTCTGAACTGTTCTGTAAAAGAGGTGGCTGTACTTAGAATTTTGTAGGTACTCCATGCAAACTCCAGCAGAGGAACAGAAGAGGAGCAGGGAAAGGAAAGGAAAGGAAAGGAAGCACATTTCTAGGTTTCATGATGTAACATGAGACACGTGGGAATCAACAGGCCATCTTGTTTACACTTGTGTACGAGCAACCAGAGCTGGGCTGGTGTCACTGTCTGAAAGCTCAGACCTTGTCATACAGCTCTTCCACTCCTTCCAATGCAATTCCTGTAATCCTGTCTGCCACTCTTGGAGAGACGCTTAGCTCCTTCTTAGGCAATGTGGAGTGAAAATCTTGTGGAAACAAATGCTTTGGGTCTCTTTCCCTCTGCACACTTATTTATTTATTTATTCTATTTATTTATATCCCTCCTTTCTCCCAATATAGGGACTCAAGACAGCTAACAATGAATCTAAAATGATACACAATCCTTAAAAATATAAATATTAATATGAAATGTAAAAAACAGATTAAACAATTTACGGTGTTAAAACATTTAAAACATTAAAAATATTAAAATTCAATAAAACTATATACACCTTAAAAACCAAACTACACGGCATGTACAAGCCCAAACCCCATCAGATTGTGAATGCCTGATGGCACAAGAATGTTTTTACTTGTTTCTGAAAGGAGAGCAGAGATGGGGCCATCCTGGCCTCTCTAGGGAGGGAGTTCCATAGTCTGGGACCAGTCACTGAAAAGGCCTTCTCCCTCGTTCCCATCAAACAAGCCAGAGAGGTGGTGGGACAGAGAGATGGGCCTTTCCAGATGACCTAAGAGCTCTAATGGGCTCACAAAATGCTAATAATAATAATAATAATAATAATTTGATACCACTTTAACTGCCATGGCTCCATCATATAGAAGTCTGGGATCTGTGAAGTTTCATGAGGTATTTAGACTTCTCTGCCAAAGAGAGATGGTGCCTTCCCAAACTGCAAATCCCAGGCTTCTGTAACACGGAGCTATAGCACTTAAAGTGATGTCAAAGTGCCATACATTGTGGAATGTGAAAATCTGGTTTTGCAGCCTTCCTTCACCATCATCTCGATGCTAATGCTGCTTTAAAAAAAAAAAAAAAGGAACCTTCCAGCTGTTACTTAGGACTTTTTTCAAATGGGGTAAAAAAAACCAAGGTCGGGAGAAGAATGGGGCTGTCACACTTACAGAGCCCTGTTTCAGACAGCCCTGTCCTCCTCCCGACCTTCCCCCATCCTTCCTCCGTGCTGCCCATGTGAGAAATGCACCACTTTTATTCATGGAGAATCCCCGTCAATAAAAAGTGGTGCCCACAGCATGAAGGAAGGACGGGGGAAGGTCAGGAGGAGGACGGGACTGTCTGAAATGGGGCTCTGTAAGCACAACAGCCCCGTTCTTCTCCTGACCTCCTTGGGTTTTTTTTACCCTGTTTGAAAAAGTCCCATGCCCTACTATTCCCTCTGTATAATGCCCTACTATCCCCTCCCTTCCTTGGAGGTCTTTAAACAGAGGCTGGATTGCCATCTGTCGGGGATGCTTTGATCAAGATTTCCTGCGTGGCAGGGGGTTGGACTGGATGGCCCTTGTGGTCTCTTCCAACTCTACAATTCTATGATTGTATAATATTTCATAATTGGAAATATTAGACACATTTGAAGGGGTCCAGGTAGAGCAGGTTGATCCAAAAAGATGTCAGATGAATGTCACAAGGACCTGGGAAGGTGTCTTAGAAATATTTTAGCAAAACCAGCCCAACCTAGAATTATGCGGAGGCTCCTAAGAGGTATGTGCTAATCCCTTCTTGGGTGCTTCAGCAATTAGTCAATCAACTAATTATATGCAATGGAATAGCAAAATGGTGTCCCTGATATAAGATGGCAAGATCAAGGTTTGCTTTTTGGATTATTATTTTTTAAAGAATATTTTCAAGCCTTGAATACTTAAATCCGTGGATACTAAATCCATGGATACGGAGGGACAACTGCACTGTGAATCCATTGCTTGGGGTGCAAACCAATGGATCCATTGGGCCTTCCCTCTGAACTAGAAGAAGCAAGATCACGCCATCTTCTACATGACAGCTCTTCAGATACTGAAAGAGATCTTCATAGCGTTGTAATAACAAAACAATATTATTCCCAGTTCTGACTCTTGGGTGAACATGCCTGACTGCTGGGATCTTCTTCAGAGTATCTTCCCCAGGTTTCTCCATCACCAAAGCTTAGGAAGATGGAGCTTTCTGGTATTCTTACACTTACATTTCCCAGGAAGGCCTGTGTGCCAGCCCTCTAACATTTCATATACCAGTTTGACTTTAATTCTGATCTTAAAATAGTTATTTTGGGGGCTATGAATCCTAGAATCTCCCTGGGAGAGTCCATAAAATTACAGTCCATAAAAGTAACATTTCCAGGCTCTGATCTTACCCAGTAGTAGCAGGTGACTTCCAGTAGTAGCAGGTGACTTCCTCAAGGTTCTACTCTTAACTTTAAAGGAGCTATCCAAAGTAATCAAAACCAGTGGAGCTTCTTAGAAAGCACCATTGAAGTTGAGGCTGAAAAACAGAGTGGATCCACAACTCTGCTGACATAGGAACTTTCAGCCACTTTCAACCCAACCCCATTTTTAGCTGAAATATGGTTTGATTTTCATGCTCTCTTATACATTATGCCATGTCTAATTTTATGCTGTCCTGTAATTTGAATCTATTGGTTCATAATCTGGTCTCTGGAGTAGCAGAAAACAAGCACACTTCATCTTCAACATGACATCCCTTCAGAGATCATTATATAAATCTGGAGAAAAAAAAACATTGTGTGATCCTATATATCCAAAATAGTTTTGGATACAGTCGGCCCTCTATGTACATGGATTCTGTATCCATGGATTCAATCATCCATGGCTTGAAAATATTCCGAAAATGTATATATTCAAAAAGCAAACCTAGATTTTGCCATTTTACGTAAGCGACACCATTTTACTATACCATTGTATATCTCTCTGGCTTTTCTTCACAAACGAAGATTCAGGAAGGACTCATCCCGCGTTTTCTGCAAGCGCGCTGATGACTATTCTCCTTTATGGATCTGAAACATGGGTCACCTATCGCCAACACTTACGACTCCTCGAACGCTTCCATCAGCACTATTTATGCACAAGCCTAAATATACACTGGACTGACTATGTGACAAATGTTGCTGTCCTTGAGCAAGCAGGGATCACGATATGATATTGAGAACACAGCTGCGCTGGGCAGGGTATGTTTCTAGGATGGAGGACCATCGCCTCCCCAAAATAGTACTTTATGGTGAACTCGCCACGGGTCAGCGTAAGAGGGTGAACCATTGTATATAATGCTCAAGTATATACTTGAGCAGCCACAGATTTTGGTATCAATGGAGGGGGGGGTTCTAGAACCAAACCCCAGCAGATACCGAGGGCCCACTGTACTAGGTAGTGTGTCTGTGTTTGTTTTTCTCTGTGTGTCTCCATACATATACATAAGCATACTTTTGCAGTAGTGCACCCTATTATACGCAACTCTCCCTAGCTGTGTTTTGAACTTGAATGTCACTTATGCATTTTTTTCTTTCCTTCCCTTCCTCCTTTTTATACAAAATTAAGTAGCCAATGTAGAATATCAGCAATTATTTGTTGGCATATAGTACCTACAAAAGTACTATAAATATGAACCTAAAGCAAGGTCTGGTCTATTCAAAACTCTTTGAAGGAAGTTCATTTATTGTAAATAGACAGAATGTTATACAGAATTCATAATAAGTAATATATTATAAATCAACAGAACTGGGAAAAGTTATTTCTTTGGGACTAGAAATCTCAGACTCTCCCAGCCAATGTGTCCAGTGTTAAATAAGATTCTGCAAATAAATGCATGAAACATAAAAAATATAAAGCAGATGATGGGCTTGTCCACACATTGAAAATATTCCTTATAGAATTTGCAAAGAATATGATCTGTCTGGATGCAGTTTGTAATATTCAGAGGGAGGGAGGCTATAAACTCCACAAACCACACAGTAAAAGGGTTTGCAGTTTTCCTCAAAGCTTCCTGGAAAATGCATGTAGATGTGCATTTTTGGATGTGTGGCTGTATGAATTTGCATCACTGCACATTTTCACTCAATTGCCCTTTATGAGCGTGTGTGCCTACTCAATCTGGATGAATGCAAATGGATGCAAATAAGTGCAGAAATGTGAAGACAAATCAACTTCATTGCAAATGGGCGAAAACGCACACCCACCCGCCAGTAAACCATTGTGTCTAGACAAGCCCAGTGTAGGATATGGTCCCTGGTACTTAATTCATTCATTCTGTGAACTGCTTTTTCCTATTTTGGAACTTTATGAGCCTCTGTGTAGGGTGAGGATAGTTAATTGTGTAGTCCCTGAGAATACATTGATGTTTGTCATTTTTGATTTAAAGGCCTCCCCCCACACTGATCACCAGAGTTGTTGAGAGATGTAGCCATCACCAGAAGACTTGTCTGGCAAGTTAGAAATTCTTGAAGATCCTACACTCTCTCTTACCCTTTAACCCCACCCTCACTTTATATGGACTTTCCAAGTATCCTCTCAGAAATCCAGCCTGCTCCCAAACAGATTTCTTTATCTCAAAGCCAGATTGGAGTCCTTCCACTGCCTCTGAGTTGAAGGCACCTTGGTTGGAGTTTGAAAGCTGCCACTTCTCAGGATGGCAAAGGGAGATGATATTTTTTGAAAACTCTCCATCTTTGCTAGGTTTCTCCTCACCGAAATAACACCAGGGCTGCCAAAATCGCTTGTTCGAGGAGGGGAGAAGCCAGGGGTGGGTGGGGAAGAGTCTAGGATGGTGCTTTGGTGATACGAACGACTGTCTCCCAGAGATTGAGCTGGAAGGATACAACTATTTTTCTTTCCTTTTGAGCGCCCAATTTGGGCACCAACCAAGGTCATGAGTTCGATAGTCGCGGCTTTATCTTCTCAGCCAAACCCTTGCTGGAGTGGTTCCCTTTGAAGCGAAGAATGCAAACCAGCTCGCTCTGAACTCCGGTCCAAGATGGTGACGGATGAAACCTTGGCTTCCAATTGATATTGGCTGGCTTGACTGTAGGTTAGATGAAATAACTCGTCTGACCCAGGCAGGCAAAACAAAGACGGCCGGTGCTTGCCAGTTGGGTTACTAATAAAAAAAAAAATACACACACAGTCAAGACATTATCTCCAATCCCATACTACACACACAAAATGTCTTCATTTCCTCTTTAAACAGAGCCATCCCTTTGAATGAAATGCTTTCTCTGGACCAGCCCTGCTGCAGAGAACATCAAGATCAAATTTTCACATGGGTGTCCAAAAAAAGAAAAAGGGAAAGGGAAAGAGGAGGAGGGGGAAACTCCTACCCAAACTTTCTTTGAAGTTGCTTCCTTGACAAGTTCCTGCATGTGGCTGCAATCCAATTATGTATGAGGCTGATGGCTCATGTGCAAGAACACACCTGCTATACCAGATAGCATTTGCGGAACAAAGGCTACCGTTGGGCTTGGACCAGTCACTATGGAGAACATGCAGCTGCTACCAGATGCTGTTGCTTTGAACCAGTGCTCAGAAGCATAGAATCATATAGTTAGAAGGGGCCTCATGGGCCATTGATTCCAGCCCCCTCTACTCAATGCAGGTTCTCCAGCTAGAACATCCCCAGCAGGTAGCTGCCCAGCCTTGCTTAGAAGACATTCAGAGAAAGAGACCCCACCACCTCTCTAGGCAATTGGCTCCATTGCCAAACTGCTCTTGCTGTCAAGAAGTTCCTTCTAAGGCTCAATCCAGAACTACCCTTCTGTAACTTAAAACAGTTAGACCTGGTTCTACCTATCTACCTACCTACCTATCTATCTCATTTATATCCCAACTTTTTGCCAGTAATGTGACTCAAGGCAGTCTTTAAAAGAGTACAAATTTTAAACAATAGAGAAGCATTAATAAAAGTATAAATATAAGATTGAAAAAAATTAAACAATTTATCAAGTTAAAACAATTAAACATTAAAAAAAAACCCTGTTCTCTGAACCTGTTCCAACTTGTCTATATTCTTAAAATGAAGTGTCCAGACCTCAATGCAGTGCTCTACTACATTACATTTTTGGACTCCAACTCCCAAATTTATCCATCCAGCATGGCCACTGGGAACTCTTTGAGCTATAGTTCAAAAAAGTATGTTTTCCATGCTCACTCCTGAGTATGCTGCTCCCTCCTTTTTCCATATGAACATCTAGTCAGGCTATAATGAGAGACAGCATGGTGCAGCAGTTTGGGTATTGGACTAGGACCCTGGGAGACCAGGGTTCAAATTCTCACTCAGCCATGGAAATGCCCTGGATGACTTCCAATGGTAAGAGCTGCTCGACAGTGGAATGTGCTGCCTTGGAGCATGGTGGAGTCTCCTTCTTTGGAAGTTTTTAAACAGAGGCTGGATGGCCATCTGTCAGGAATGCTTTGATTGTGGGCTTTACTACATGTGGGGGGGGGGGTATAAAAATCCAGATGAGATTTGGATTCCTATGGCTCAGAGTTGTGGTGCATGAAATTTGGACTACTTGGCCCAGATTTAAGTGCCACACCTGCCAAAACCCAAATCTACATTGGGTTTTTACTTGGCTTCCATTCACACTTGACTCTGAGCCCTGGGAAAAGCAAAACGCCAGTGATAGTCACGCTCTCTGAAGCCAGAATGGGTGTACACATTCGTGATGGTGGGTGGGTGCCTGTTCTGGCTTCAGAGAGGGCAACTACTGCTGGTGCTTTGCTTTTCCCAGAGCTCAGAGGGGTGATGGTGCTCTGGAAAATCAAAGTGCCAGCAGTAGTCACCCTCTGCAGCTAGACTCACAATGGCAGTGCAGGCACCCATTCTGATTTCAGAGAGGGCGACTACCACTGGCACTTTGCTTTTCCTGGAGCTCAGAGGGACGATTGTGCACAGGAAAATCAAGGCCTCAGTGGTACTTACAGTAAAGAAGTTCTTCCTAATATTTAGGTAGAATCTCTTTTATTGCCATTTGAATCCCCTGGTTCATGTTCTAGTCTCTGTGCATATGCCTTTCATGGTGCTTTCAGTTGAACTTGTGGTTTTTGAATTCCATTGCCCAACATTACGAGAGTGGTGTTGCACAATCAAGGCATCACTCTACATTTATGTCATTTTTACACAATCCAGTCCTGATGTTGGGTCTGGTTTGTAACATAAATAAGTAAATAAATAAGTAAATAAAATATATGAACGTATCATGAGCATATCGAACAGAAAGCTGGACTAGCTCTAACTTTAGTCCAGGGGTAGCAACAGTGGAAGGCTAAGTGCTGCCGCAACATGAAGAGTGGTGTCAACCCTTCCCCCAATGGTGTCACCTGGTGTAGTTTGGCCTCTCCACACACCCCTGGCTAAGGGTCTGCATTAGCCCACCAGGAGAAGTTGGAGGGCTGTACCTGTTCCAGCAAGCAAACAAATAATTTTGTCCCCAAGTGCCCTCTAGGGCATGTAGGGGAGACATTTTCACCCATTCAAGGCCTTCTATGGGTCATTTTAGGCCCAGGAAAGGCCACTTTTAACAACAGGAAGTGAGCAGATGTCATTTCCTGTTCATTTCCTGTTTCCAAAAAAAGGCCTCATTTGGGTCCAAATTTGCCCAGGAGGGGCACAAAATGTGGTGGAAATGTACGCCACACCTGCTAGTGGACATTTTGGGGCAAAAACATTATTTCTGATAAATTTTCCCAAAAAAATGTTTTTGACCCCTGAGGGGGTTGGGCAGGATATCTCCAAATGTGGTGGGAATGCCCTCCATGCACCCCTAGAATGCATTTAGGAGAAAGAGAAATCTTGTTTTGACCCCAGGGGGTCTTGAGGGGGCCATGCAACCTGTGGGTCATGCATTGCCCACCTCTGTTTTAGCCCAGTCCAGCAGCAAGTAGACTGGATAAGTCACCTTACCTTAAAATGCCTTTGGCAAGTGTCCTCACCATTCCCGACATCTGTTAAAAGGGAATCATCTCTCTTTTGCTCAGCACAGCCATCTGAAACCCACATGAAGGGAAATACATCGAAATCATGAAATGTGTGCAAAACAAAACCCAAAGACTTAATTAAAATTGCCTTTTCAAAACAGCGCTGCTGGAAGAAGGGGGTGGGCAGAGAGAAGCAGTATCCTCAATTGTTCTAACGCTGCTGGAGCCCAGGAAAATGCCACTTGTCCCTGCGTATGAGATGAGGAAACATCAAACAAAACACTGAGAAAATGGGCATTTCTTGTCTATATCATGCTCTGTGAATCATCTGTTGCATTGGTTGCCTCACACTGCTCTCATCCTATCTGGAATCACCTGCTCCAGATAGCCACCTTGCTATGCTAGCAAGTTGCATCCAGGCATGCAAATCAGGTGGCAGGGGAAGAATGGGGATTGGTTCTGGGGCTGGTGACATCACACTGATGTCATCCACAGAGATTGCGGATGGTAACGTACTACATACCCCCAACATTTCACAGATGAAAACTGAGACATGTGTGGGCAAGCAACTTCAGAGTGTGGTCCAGACTGCAAAAATTATTAAAGAAAAAGAACACACAAGCTAGGAGATGCTGCAATCATTTGCTTTTTCCTGAGTCCCTTCTCCTCCCTGCTGAGTTAACAGAGGGCCTTACCTCACTCCAAAGAAAAACAGCAGAGGAGCAGAAACGTTCCATCCGCCATGCTGCCTTACTGCATGATGTCATCTTTCTTTTGTTCTGGTCCCATGGGGGACTGAGGTAAAAGTACGTCTGTTTGCTAACCAGAAAAAAAGCATTCTCAAAAAGACGCAGTTTTACCTCAGTCCCTCCATGGGATCAGAATGGAAGAATGCCGGAAGAACGCAGACGTCATGCAATAAGGCAGCACGGAAGAAGGAATGTTCCTGCTACCTTGCCATGTTTCTCCGCAGTGCAGTAAGTCCCTGAGTGGAAACTACTTTGGCACTTGGAACTCAGTTTGCAACAACTGAAGTAAGCCAGGACAAAGAGGGAAAGTAGAAGGAGGACAGAGAAACTGGGGCATTTTAAAACTAGCTGGAAAAGTAGGACAGCACAAGATTAATCAGAAATATCCCTATCAAACTGGGACAGCTAGAGTCTATGAGATAATCTCCTGAATGTTGTGGTCCAATGACAGAAAAGAAATGGTGAGTTGATGTACGTAAGCCGGATTTGGAGGAGCATCGGTGGAAAATATTGACTGGATTGGTGAAGACTGAAGGGGCTCCAACCAAAATATGGGTATGAAGGTCCATTCCGTTTCTGATCAGGGCACAAGGAGGAGGATGTTTCCAGTCTTCTCCCACCAGAATCCCAAAAACATGCAGATGTAGTATAAATCTGCACTCCTGTAATCATGCACTGTTAGACAAAGGTCTTGTCTGGATGGGTAATTTACCCCATCTTGCCCCCAACTTAGAGCCCTGCAGTTCAGACGACACAGGACTTTTGCCCCATTTTGCCCCTGGGCAGTCCTCACAACCCCTGGAGCAAAGACATGGCCAAGACGGAGGGGAGGAAACAAGGTAAGGCCCATTACAATTTTTGAAAATAACATCTGTTTAAACCAGCTCCCACCGGCAAAAAACAAATTGCCCCCATTCTGGCACGCCAGCCGTCTCCGTAGCTGCGGTCTGCCTTGCTCTTCTGTAGCCAGGAAGGAGTCCCATAGCATGTGACCAAGGCTAATCGCATGCAGGGGGCCTTTCTCACATACTGCAGGACAGCTTCCTGGCTACAGAGAGTGGGCTGTGAGCAGAGGCAGCATACCAGTCTGGACTCCATCCCATTCCATGCAGGTAACGAAAGAATGGGCCTGGTCCACAGGCAGAATGTGCTGGCAGGGAGCCGGCATATTCGGCCCCTATAGATGAGCCCATGGTTACATGTAGTTACACAGTTACACCTCTGCAGGATACTGACATTGTGCAGCCAATAGTATATCTGTCATTGGGTTTGCGTGTTGTCCCATTGTGAAATGGGCAATGCATAATGGTTGTTTCCACAATGAATCAAATGGTACCTACGGCTTAGGCCCAGACTATCTGAAAGCCCATATCTCTCTATTTGAGCCTGCCCAAGTATTATGATCTTCCAGGGAGGGCTTTTCGCTGTGTCCCACCACCCTCCCAGGGTCATCTGCTGAGGACAAAAGAGATAGCCTTCTTGGTGGCTGCTCCTAGGCTACAAAACTCCCTTCCTTCAATCTTTCCCCCTCTGCTGACTTTTTGTTGACAGCCTTGTTTCAACGAGACTTCATCCTTAAGTGATCAGGACAGAGGGACATGAAATTAGGTGTGCTGTTTTTTGAATGTGCAATATTATTCCTTGTGTTTTTAATTGTGTTTTAACTTAACGTTGTAAAAGCAATGTTTTAATTGGATTGACGATTTAAAGTATTTTGTACATGTACCTTTGTACTCTATTCTGTTATAGCTATTCTCTCTCTCTCTCTCTCTCTCTCTCTGGCTTTTCTTCACAAATGAAGATTTAGGAAGGACTCATCCCGCACTTTCTGCAAGCGCGCTGATGACTAAAAAAGGCCAATTCGAGATAAACAAGTTCTCAAATAAGGCTGCAGCATTGTGGATAGTGCATCTCCATGCCTCCCGATGTGAGGCCAGGGCAGCCCATTGTTGGTGATCTATTTGGCCGAGCCTGAGATGCTGCTTCAGGGAGTCCTTGTATCGTTTTTTTTGGAGCGCCCCTCTTATGCTGACCGGCGAAGAGTTCACTGTAGACACAACACTGTGCAGAAGCTCTTTAGCTACTATATGATTATGATTATTTATAGCCTGACTTTTTCCTGGTTTGGGATTCAAAGTGGTTTACCACAGTTAAAAGCGATATAGCTAAAAATATATATGTTGTTGTTGTGGGCCTTCAAGCCCTAAGGGTCGCCATTAGTTGGAAATGACTTGAAAGCAAACAGCAACAGCAACGACAACAAAAACAGATGAATAAATTGAGATTCACAAACAATACTTAGTACAATATCCCTACCTAAATAGCTGATACAGAATACTGGCCATTATTATTACTGTCATCATCATCATCATCATCATCCAAAACAAACATAACTAAAAAAAAATCACAGAATTCAAAACTTAAAAATGTAAAGTATCGCAAAATTTAAAAGCAGTAATGGACTGGATGAGGAAAAACAAATTGAGACTGAATCCAGACAAAACGGAGGTACTAACAGTTACAGGCACAAAACCAGGTCTGGGAATACAAACTCCAATCCTGGATGGAACTACACTCTCCTCCAAGGATTGTGTTCGCAGTCTGGGGGTGCTCCTGGACCCGTCGCTCCAGATGACTAATCAGGTTAATGCAACGGTCAGGAGTGCCTGTTATCAACTTCGGCTGGTACGCCAGCTGCGCCCTTTCCTGGAAACTAGGGACCTCGAAACTGTGGTACATGCACTGGTAACCTCCCGTCTGGATTTCTGTAATGCGCTCTACATGGGGCTACCCTTGTGCTTGACTCGGAAACTTCAACTAGTCCAGAACATGGCAGCCAGGTTGATTTCTGGCGTTTCCAGAAGACAGCATATAACACCGGTGCTAAAAGCTCTCCACTGGCTACCTATTAGTTTCCGGGTACAGTACAAGGTGTTGGTTATGACCTTTAAAGCCCTACATGGCTTGGGTCCAACTTACCTCCGGGACCGCCTCCTTCCGTACGACCCTCCCCGCACACTTCGGTCCTCTGGGAGGAATATGTTACAGCCTATGAAAACAAGGCTGTCGGTGACCTCCCAGAGGGCCTTCTCCGCTGCTGCTCCCAGATTATGGAATGGCCTGCCGGACGAGATCCGTCTTATTACCACCTTAGACAGCTTTAAAAAAGCTGTCAAGACGGATCTTTTCCGGCAGGCCTTTCCTGAATAATTATCCCGGCCCAAGACTCAGCTGCCCTTTCTAGGCTATGATTGTATGTTTTAAATTTTTTTCTTCTAATTTATATATATTTTAATTAATCCATGTTTTTAATCCTTTGTAATTTAATATTATTTTAAGGGGTGGGTGGGCTAGGGTATTGTGACTATGGGGTTTTTATATTGTAAGCCGCCCCGATTGCGTTGCAGAGGGGCGGGATATAAATAAAATTTTATTATTATTATTATTATTAAAACCAGTTAAAAAACATAAATGATTAAAAAGAAAACAACAGGTAAACAATCCAGCACTTTGAGCAAGGACTGTTCCTCCCAACGATCAGTCCTCAAAGCTGTAGCTTGTATATCTGTGCTTTAGGATTTGGTGGCAGGTATGGTTAGGAAAGTGCATCAAGATTGAACAGCAGGTGTCGAATATTGGTTGAAGTGCCTTTGCACATGGAATTCCAAAAACATCTGGAGGACCAAAGTTTGGGAACAGCTGGCCCTCTCCTTTCAAGGACAGCATTTACAGCTCTCTAGCAGAGCATTCCAGCTGCCTAAACCAAATCCCAAATCCCAGGATTCTGTAGGACAGGGCCATAGCAATGGAAGGGCTTCTCCGGATGGGGCAAATGTGCCAGGAGATTGCTGAAGGTTGCAGCATTTGTTGATGTACTTCTCAATTTTTTTAAAAAAGAAAAATCTAAAAAAGGTTTCTGTTGTCCCTGAATTCTGGCAATTCCTGGCACCAGGTGCAACATTTTCTTTTCATCTCCAGTGGATTTCTTTTGAATTCTGAGACATACTGGAACAAAAAGTTGTGCCTCATTTCCTCCCTCCCTTCCTCCCTTCCTTCTTTCTATTCTCTCTTGTCTCTCTGTCTCTCCCCTCCTCCTCTTTTAAAAAGTATAGTCTCATAATGTGCCAATGTTCTCTATGACTATTAAAAAAAATTCAGAGAGGAGATCATTTGCCCTTCATACCATAGGAGCACCTCAGCAAACCATGCTCTGGTTTTTAGAAACCTTTGGAAGATTCCTACATGATATTGGTATAGTGCTTGTTTTGTGCCTTCAAGTCATTTCTGATATATGGTGATGCTAAGGTAAACCTATCACTGGGTTTTCTTGACAAGAGTTGTTCAGAGGAGAGTTGCCATGGCCTTTGTCTGAGGCTGAGAGAGCGTGACTTGCCCAAGGACACTCAGTGGGTTTTCATGTTTCAGGGGGAATTCGAACAATGGTCTCCTGGAGCCCTAGTCAAACAGTCTAACTATTTTTGTCGTTGTTGTTGCTATTGTTGTTCTTATCGTCATCATCATCATCACCCCAAATATTCCCAGTTTTGTACAACAGATAAAAAAATGTATAGTTAAAATTCACAAAATACAAATAAGACAATTAAACTATCAATTAATATGACAAATAAGACAATTAAACCAGCCAGCATGGTGTAGTGGTTTTAACATCGGGCTAGGACTCTGGAGACCAGGGTTTGAATCCCTGCTCAGCCATGGAAACCCACTGGGTGACTTTGGGCAAGTCACACTCTCTCAGACTCAGAGGAAGACAATGGCAAACCTCCTCTGAACAAATCTTGCTGTGAAACCCCCACAATAGGGTCGCCTTAGGGTCACCATAAATTGGAAATGACTTGAAGGCACACAACTAGAACAACAACAACATAATTCATTTAAAAAAAAAACACAGAAACAGAACAAAATAGTAGATAAAAAGTTCAGCATTGTTTAGGTGAGATGGGCCTTGTCCACACAGTCCTCAAGGGACTGTTGAAAGAGAAACATCTTCACCTGTCTGCAAAACAAGAGTAGGGAGGGTCCCAGTCTAATCTCTCTGGGAAGGGAGTTCCAGGGCCTGGAAGCAGCCAGAGAGAAGACCCTCTCCTGTGTTCCCACCACACGTACCTGCAAGGGTGGTGAGACAGACAGAAGGGCCTCCCCAGCAGATCTCAAAACACTGGCAGGTTCGTAAGGGCGAATATGGTCCTTCAAATAACTTGGACACAGAGATATCATCACGCTGTTATAGTGCTATTATTGCACTTTATCTGCTATGGCTGCCTCCTGTGGAATCCTGGGATTTGCACTTTAGTGAAGGGCATTTAGAACTCTCAGCCACAGAACTCTTAGGCCTCACTAAACTACAAACCCCAGGATTCCACAAGAGGCAGCCAGAGCAGTTAAAGTGGAATAATAGCACTATAACAGTATAGTGCAATAAATAAGGCATGTGTTATCATGGCCAGTTCTGACTTTTCAAGGAATGGGTGCAGCTGACACACAACCCTTAACTGTGCAAATCCACTCCTGGCCACCACTGAGACCTGAGCTTCTGGGTTCAGAGTTGAGTTCAGGAACACATCCAAGCTGTAGGCCTGTGTCTTCAGGGGGAAGGTAACCCCATCCAGCATAGGCTGAAGCCCTATTTCCTGATCTGCCTTTCAGCTGACAGGAACACTTGTATCTTGTTTGGATTAAGTTTCAATTTGCTTGCCCTCACCCAGCCCATTACTGATGACGGTCACCAATTTACAACCAAAACAGCTTTCTTGGATTGTGGTGGAAAGGAGTACAGGCCTCTCACACACACACGTATTCGCGGGGGATATGTTCCTGGACTTGCGGTTTATACGTGAAACCACGGATAATAGCAAACCCTATTGAAATAAAAGACTTCTGGTACAAATATATCATTGAGTTGCATTGGAGAACTTAGCGGTTCCTAGACAGGATACCTCTCTAGGCGTTTCCCAGCATTATTCTATGGTTATGTGTCTCTATTTTTCAGCTGTGGATAACGGAAACCATGGATATTGGTTCCGTGGGATGCGGGGGGCCACTTGTAATTGGGTGTCATCCAC
This sequence comes from Gambelia wislizenii, assembly GCA_030847615.1. Lineage (NCBI taxonomy): Eukaryota > Metazoa > Chordata > Lepidosauria > Squamata > Crotaphytidae > Gambelia > Gambelia wislizenii. The sequence goes on along the minus strand of JAUMIR010000001.1, from coordinate 490,715,335 downwards.
ATACACCGCACCATGCTTGCTACAGAGAGCCACACACACACACACACACACACACACACAGAAAGAATGGAGTGATTGGCTGTAGAGGCGATAACAATGAGCAAAACCGAAGCCATGCCCCATGCCCTATGAGCAGCAGCCTAGGGAGCTGGGCATGTTTAGCCTGGAGAAGAGAAGGTTAAGAGGTGACATGGTAGCCATGTTTAAATTTTAGAAGGAATGTCTGTTAAGGAAAATGCAACATGGGACATACAGTGAAAGAAATAAAATATGTATGTGAAAGTCACCATGACTAAGCAAGAGCAATTATGAAGCTACACAGGTGAAACTGCTAATGTAATCTAGAAGGCCTGAGAGCCAAGGACAGAGGTACTGAATGCAGAATGGAAACACCTGAGAATCATTAAGGAGATTTTCAGACCTGCCAAAATGCCGGTTTGCCGCGCGAGCAGCCTCCCGAGACTGCTGTGCGGCAAGGGTCTACTTCGGACGACGCTGTGCCTCTCGAAATATGGCGCTGAGCCGTCCGAAGCTTCACGGAAGTGACACGGACGGTTTCGCGAGAGGCACAGCGTCGTCCGAAGTAGACCCTTGCCGCGCAGCAGTCTCGGGAGGCTGCTCGCGCAGCAAACCGGCATTTTGGCAGGTCTGAAAATCTCCTAAGTGTACAAGGTGAAATGTTGAAATACATGGGTTGGTCTTAAGTATGGGTGGAACTACGTGGACCAATCAGAATGAAAGTACATACCCACTGGGTGGAAACTAACTAGTGGGTGGTGATAAACAATGGCTATAAAATTGCAATGTTTGCCAATGTATTGTGGTTGAGTAGAGGTGGAGTAGTTTGGAGATATTGTGGAGTAGTGTGTAGAGATTGTGATTTGTTGACCATATAGTATATTTATATAGAAGAATAAAGTAGGTTTTATATAAAACTACTGAGTTGCCTGAGTGAATCCTGGAGATGTTTTGGAGACACCTGGAGAAGAGTGAGAAGGCTTGGAGAGTTTGTCAGGATCTTCAGCCTATTCTCTGAAACTCTGCTGCTTTGAAGGAAAGCATTAACCACTGATCTAAGCTGGTCGGCTCTGCTGCATAACAAGGTGGTGAGTTGGAGCCAGAGGTGAAGAGCTACAACTCCCATCATCCCTGACAATGTCATACTGAGGATGGAACAAGCTTGTTTTCTGCTGCCACAGAGACTAGGATGCAGAGCAATGGACTCAAACTACAGGAAAAGAGATTCCACCTAAACACTAGGATGAACTTCCTGGCAGTAAGGGCTGTTCGGCAGTGGAATCCGCTGCCGCCTGGGAGTGTAGTGGAGTTTCCTTCTTTGGAAGTTTTTAAACAGGGGCTGGATGGCCATCTCTCAGGAATGCTTTGATTGTGTATTCCTACAGGGCAAAGGGTTGGACTAGATGGCCCTGGTGGTCTCTTTTAACTCTATGATTCTAAAGAGTTCTATCAAGAGAACTCATATGTCTTTGCAGCCCAGAGTGGTATCAAACTGTTATAATTAAGTAGCGCGGACACATCCTGGGTGGAAATGGATCCAATGGGGATTCAGATGGCTTCATTCTCCTTTGAAAGAGTTTTGGGATTTAAGGTGGGATTGCCACAGGAGGGTAGCCTGCTCAGGAAGAGACAACGAGAGAGGATAAGAAAGAAAGAAGGAAAGAGAGTTCAAAGAAAGAAAAAAAAGAGACATGGTGGTGAGAGGGAGGAGAGCAGGAAAATGACATGAAGTGTTGTTTGGAAGATTGAAGTTAAATGCTGGCCCTTCATTATGAAAAGCCTTCAAACTTCTGTCCTCAGTGTACTTACTGGGTCTCTTCTGATTCCTAATGGTACGGCACTGAGATGGTCCTGCTGCTACCAATCTGGTATTTTTACACCAACAAATCACAGCAGAAATAAGCACATGAAAAGACCTAGCAGAGAGAACCCACCCAGTGAGTAAATTCTCTTTTTCAGAAGGGATTTTTTTTTCCTTTTGCACTCCCTCCCCAACTCCCCTCCAGTCACTTCCCAGAAATAAATCTCTCAGAGCCTTCCAGCCTAAGGAAAGCTTAAAGACAGTCAATGGAGAACAGAGGGGGGAAGTGACAAAACATTGTGTCAGCAGGCACTGTAAAACAGACATTGCGGAAATCAGCCGAGAGCAGAACAAGGTTTGATGTCAGTCACTGTGGGCGAGATGTCAAGAATAAGGCTTTCCCCCCCACCTTCTCCCTCTCTTCCTTTTCTATTCTTCTTTTCCCTCCTCTCTCTGTCTTTGTAAAAAAAAGAAGAAGAAGAAAGAAAAGACCCATAGTGGCCGCTCAGCTGTGATGGAGAAATTCTTCATTTTGCCCCAGATGTAGAATTTTCCAGCATACAAGGGGTTTTAAGCAGATGTGAAGTCGGAGGCTTTAATGGCTGGCATCCATAGATTTTCCTTGGGTTTTTTCCAGGCTGTGAAGCCTTGTTCTGGAATAGATTCTTTCTGACGTTTCACCTGCATCAGTGGCTGGAGTTTGGGAAAATGGCCATACTGGCAGGGGTAGTCTGGGTAATGAAATCCTCCAAAAATGTAACTTTTCTAGGCTCCAGTTTTAATTTGAAACAGGGTCCACAAAAACTCAGTTTGGGAACCTGGTTAACATAGTTGGGGCCTTCTCAGAATCAAGGAATTGATGGTGTAGAAAGGGGTATTTGAGCAAATACATACTGCATTTCCTTTATTATGGGTTTCAAGGTAGATTAAGAATGACAAAACCCTTGAGCTGCTGAAGCAATAAATATAGGTCACCTGCCATATCCACGGGAGATATGTTCCCAGACTTACCGCAAATACTTGAAACCATGGGTAATAGCAAATTCCATAGAATCATGCTGGAGGAATGAGGAAATGCCTAGAGAGGATGCCTCTCTAGGCAGATCCAGTAAGACTCTATGGTAACATCTGCTGGAAGTTATCATAGAGTTGCACTGGAGGACCTAGGACATGCCTGGAGAGACCATAGTTTTCAGATGATGGATAATTGAAACCATGGGTACCAGTTCCAAACATGTGTTTGTGTGTGTGGTGTGTCTGTGTGTGTGCGCACACGTGTGTGTGTGTGTGTGTGTGAGAGAGAGAGAGAGAGAGAGAGGTACTAGAGTTCTAAAGAATATGGTCAAATCCTTTTGTTAGGGCTAACTAAAGCAAACTACACCCACAGAGGGATCTTGTAGCACCTTTGAGGCTAGAAAGAGAAAACATAAACTCTTGTAGACTAAAACTACTTCATCAAATGCATGGAGTGAAGATGCATAGAGCAGACCAGTTGTATCAGTGGGATTTACCTATATGTCGACTCATCGTTCAACAAATAATGCAATTGCTCTACCTTTGTTGGCACTTACCAATAGGATTCAGGCTTACCTCTTTCACTGCTGAGCTGATGATGGATTATATATGGGAAATTATTCTTAAGAGATTTTCACACAGGGCCAAAATGCCCCGTTACTGCCCCGCCACCTCCTCTCCTGTTCCTGCCACGGAATAACGTAAATCTTTCACATATTTACCTTAATTCCGCGGCAAGAACAGGCTCCCCCTCCCCTCACTGGCTGTCCATAAATGCAGCCGTCGTAAGACTGCTTTTACGACTGATCATCTGAAACATTATCACGTTATCACGTGATAACAGCCAGGTGGTAAATTTAAAAAATAAAACTCCCACAAACATAAAATCAGTTCACCAAGCACAAAACCACACTTTAAATCACACAATTAAAACAGGGAGGGTAAAATAAAAGGTGCCACTTACCTGGATGTCCAGATCGTACCAGGAAGTGCTCAGAATGGACCTCCCCTCCATGGCTGTCATTTCGGAACAGGAACAGGGCTCCTGTTTGCACACCCGTGATTGTATGATAGCGACGCAATGGGAGGTCTATTCATGATGAAAAATCATGATTACATTGTTCTGGAACAGTCACGGGAGCAGGACGGATGCAGGACAGAACGGGGTCAACGTCGTCTGAAAGGGAAAACCTTTCCGGACCCTGTTCTGTTCCTGCCACGGGGTATATAGCCCATGTGAAAATCTCCTTAGAGCCTTAGAATCAATGACACAAGAAAAAGAGTGCCTGTAGGTATATGCAGAGTGCTTTTCTTCCCTACCTAATAAACTTGAGGGAAAGTGGTGTTTATGAACCAGACAGTTCAAACAATATTCACTGCCAGGAAGGAGTGGCTCTCTTAAAAGCTGAGTCAATCTCTTGTCCCAGCCCCTGCCCCACGTGACTCAAACATCATTCACCCATGCTCCAATCACCAGCAAAATGGATCTCCTTCTCCCCTTACAGCCGGTGCCTGGAAAAGGGGGGGGGGTTTACAATCGTGGCAATAGTGTAACAATCATGAATAAGTAGTGATTGTGAATATGTAATGGTTCCTAGATTTACTCATCTGTAACCAAGTAGTTACTTAACTCAGTAGCTGATACAGAATCCTAGCCATCATTCGTGACATCTACAGCGTGCTTCTGGTCATAGGAAGGCTTGGGATGAGCAGTTGTGGCAGGACCCTGTGTGGTCTCACCAGATGCCTGTTCTCAAGACAACCCATGACTGGGAGAGGGCTGTGGACCTAATTTCCCCAGGCTCTGATCACCAGCACTTCAGAAACACTTCAGGTAGGGTGCTGCCAGGCTATGCAATGTAGGTTTGGCAGGGCGTGGGGCATCATCAATCATAACTATAATGACAGTGCTCTATCGTCATATAGTGGGCCCTTGGAATCCACTGGGGTTTGGTTACAGGACCCCCCAAGGATACCAAAATCCGTGGATGCTCAAGTCCCACTATATACAATGGCACAGTAAAACAGTGTCCTTTATATAAAATGGCAAAATCAAGGCTTGCTTTTTGGATTCTTTTTTTCAAAAATATTTTGAAGCTGTGGATGGTTGAATCTGTGAATGCAGAATCCATGGCTATGAAGGAACGACTGTAGTTACAAGAATGATGCATGAACTCAGCCAATGAGTTTATATTAATACAATAATTATCCTAACAGCCTAAATACCCTAAAGGCACCATATCCCTGCTGATCTTGGAAGCTAAGCAGGGTCAGACCTGGTTAGTACTTGGATGGGATACTATACCAACGAATACCAGGTGTTGTAGCCTATATTTCAGAGGAAGGAACTGGCAAAGGCAGGTTTACAGTTGAATGTTAAGAAAACAAAAAGAATGACCACAGACATAACTTTCAAGTAGATGATGAAGACATTGATAGTTCAAGAGTTTCCATGCCTTGGCTCAGTCACTAATTAGAATGGAAACTGTGGTCAATGAGAAGACTAGGACTTAGAAGGGCAGCTATGAAGGAACTAGATAAGATCCTGAAATATAAAGATATAGCATTGAATACCAAAGTCAGGATTGTCCATACAATTGTATTTCTCATTTGTATGTATGGTTATGAAAGCTGGATAGTGAAGACAGCAGATAGGAAGAAAATAAACTCATATGAAATGTGGTGCAGGAGAAGAGTTCTATGGATATGATAGGCTGGTAAAAGACCAATAAATAGGCCCTAGAGCAAATAAAGCCTGAATTCTCCCTAGATGACGACTAAACTGAGACTGTTGTACTTGGCCATATCATGGGAAGACATGACTCACTACAAAAGGTAGAAGGCACCAGGAAAAGAGGAAGACCGCATTCCAGATGGATGGAATCAATCGAAGAAGTCACACAGCCCCTAGTCTGAAAGACCTGATCAGGGCTCTTGAGGATAGAGTGACTTGGGAGGTCTCTTATTTGATATAAGTTGATGGCAATTAACAACAAACGGCAAGATACTAACATGATTCTGGCCAGGCACTCCCCTTCATGGCTTGTCTGTATGAAGCAAAAAAAAAAAAATGTGGATTGCTTTGTAGTAATGGCAATTTGTAGCAACTGCTATTTGTCTTAACAGGGTTTTTTGGCAGATAGCAGGCATGTGAAGCTATCAGCATTCCAGAACTATTCCAGAACATGGCCTCACAGCCCAGAACAAAACCAAGGAAATTCTATGGATGCCGGCCATGAAAGCCTTCGACTATCAGCACTTGCTGTGCAAACGGGCATGCCTGCAAATCAAGATTATAGCCGTGAGTGAATGAATTGTGTTTTCACTTGCCTCAAATCACTGCTGCCAGACAGTATTTTTTTTAAACCCCTATCCAAGGTGTGAAAGAGCCTTAGCACTCACTAAATCCAGCATGGCAGCTCTGGGTGCTTGCCTTGTTAGCAAACTCCTTCTCCTGCACATGTCCAACCAATCAGCTTTTAACTGCCACTCATATGGGGAAAGTGAATCAATTCGGTTGCTTGTCCCAATGAGCAAGAATGCACACACCCCGGTGTTTTTTTTAACTTTGGGAAAATCTGTGAAGGCTTTTTCTGCGCAGTATATGGCGGTTTTGCCTCCCCCCTTCCCAATATGTCAAAATGATGTGGAATCCCATTGAGTCAGATTGTTTTCTCCACACATTCTGTGAGGCGTATTTCCTCCATTTAGACAAACCCTAAGATTGCAATTACAATCCAGCGCTATCAAAGACTGGGCTGGCTCATCAGGCGTCAGAAAGGAGAGCATCCCTGTAACATTTTCTCAGTCTCAAATGGATGGTGCCGTTACTTCCATTGTTACCAAAGATATTATGGAGGAGGACTAGGAGGAGGGAGTAAAGATGGCTCACTATTTAAAGCCAAATCTCATCCCCAGCATGGCACCTCTGTGGTCTTTAATGGAATCTATTATTCTCTTTCCCCCCCTCCCAGGGCTGCATAGAAATAGCCGCAAGAGAACCAACTGAATGATTCCCTTTTGGGGTTGGTAGTCATCTCTCATAAGTGAGGGGAGTAAAATGGAAGGATCCTTATTAATTTATTTAGTTTATAGGCAACATGGGAGCTGAGAAAGCTCCCATCAAATCAAAAGCAAAATATAGCAAAATCCTATTTGATACAAAAGGTGTTTTTTAAAAAAAAAAAAGCATTAAATAAACAATTCTGTTAAAAATGCTAAATTACAACAATTGGAAAGACATTAAAATAGAGTTCTCAAATAAGGCTGCAGCATTGTGGATAGTGCATCTCCATGCCTCCCGATGTGAGGCCAGGGCATACCATTGTTGGTGATCAATTTGGCCGAGCCTGAGATGTTGTTTCAGGGAGTCCTTGTATCGCTTTTTTGGAGTGCCCCTCTTACGCTGACCCATGGCGAGTTCATCGTAGAGTACTATTTTGGGGAGGCAATGGTCCTCCATCCTAGAAACGTGCCCTGCCCAGCGCAGCTGTGTTCTCAATATCATGGCCTCAATGCTGGTGATCCCTGCTTGCTCACACCAAACAAGTCTTGAAGAGAAACAACAACGCAGAAAGAAACACACCCGGAAACATCACCCAAGGAGACCTTCTGCTGTGCTTTCTGCAACTGGACTTGTTTATCTCGGATTGGCCTTTTTAGTCATCAGCACGCTTGCAGAAAGCGCAGGATGAGTCCTTCCTGAATCTTCATTTGCGAAGAAAAGCCAGAGAGAGAGAGAAAATAGAGTAAAAAAGATAAAAGCATAACACACCCCACTAAAAGAGCCTTCTGCCACAAAACGTTAAGAGCCAAAGACCTGCCTAAAAAAAAGGGTCTTTGCCTGATGGCAGAAACCAAACAGAGAGGGGGCCAACCAAGGCTCTGATGGGAGGGATTTGCACAACCTTGGGACAGCCACCAAAAAAGTTCACTCTCTGAACACACCAGACACAGTTGTGACCATGTTGGGATGGAGGAAATGCCTTCCCCCAAAGATCTTAAAAGTCAGGCAGGTTCATAAAAGACTGTGATCTTTCTTGCTTCTTGCTTCATCACCAACCCATCCTTCGCATCTCTTTGATATGATACGTTTAAGACAAGCTTGGGGAAAGGGTTTGGACTACAGTTCCAAGAATCATCTGGTTAGCGTGTCTGAGCTCCTATAAAGAGGCTTTAGGCTCTCAGCAAGGCAACCTGTCCTTAATGTCACAATAGGGCCCTGATGCATGAGGCGCAACAAGAAAGAGCATACAGAGTCAGTATGTGCTGTGTCTGGAGTCAGTACAGTGTGCTTCTCCTTAATGGCTAAGTAATTGCTCACATGGCCAACTTTTTATTTCAAGTGGGTATAGTGGAGGAGGTAAAGCCTTTCTGAATATAGCCACAGGGCTTGTCTGTACAAGAGGGAAAAATGTGGACTGATGCACACTAACGCCAATTTAAAGCAGCTTCGATTTGTCTTAACGGATTTTTTCGCAAAATCGCAAACATGCAAAGCTATCTGCTTTTGATCTTCCAATGGGCATGCCTTCAAATCAGGATGGCGGATGCGAGGGAATTACAGTTGTCCCTTCATATTCACTGGGGTTTGATTCCAGGAAACCCCCCACCCATGGATACCAAAATCCATGAATATTCAAGTCCCATTATATGCAATGGCATAGCAAAATGGTGTCCCTTATGTAAGGTGGCAAAATCAAGGTTTGCTTTTTGGTTCATTTTTTTTTTTCAAGAATATTTTCAAGCCATGAATACTTAAATCTATGGAAACCAAATCCGTGGATACAGAGGGACAACCGTACTCACATTTTTATTGTCACCAGTTGCTGCCAAACAGTATTTAAAAAAAAAAAAAGCATATCTAAGGTGCAAAAGTGTGATATTCCTCCATTTTTTAAAAAAATGTTTTTTATGTGTTGTGAGCTGCCTTGGGTTCCAATCTGAGAGAAAGGTGGCATATAAATCAAATAAATAAATAGAAAATGGGGGAGGGGAAGGCTGTTTCATTGACTCAGCATACGATCAAATAAGGAGAAAATCTCAGATGGCAGTTCCAGGTGCTTGCCTTGTTAGCAAGCTCTACCCCCTGCGCACATCCGACCAATCAGCTTTCCACTTCTGCTGTTATCGGGAATGGGCATCAACGTGAATCGGTTGTCCCAATGACCGGGGAGGTGCATTCCCCATGGAGCTTTTTAAAAACTTTGGGAAACACTGCAAAGGCTTTCCTGTGGACTTTTTGGTCGATTCGCCCCCCACCTCCTTCCAAATACTGTGGATTGATTCAGGATGGCATTTAGACAAACCATATTCTCCTTGAATTTTATGAGGAGTATTTTCACTGTTTAGACAGCCCCTAAGTTTGGAAAAGTTACCTTTTGGATCACAACTACTAGTATCCCTCACCCACCATGGCCATTGGGAGTTGTGGTCCAAAAAAATTACTTTCCCAGTCTGGTTTTAGATCATAAGAACATTAAAGGAGCCATGTTGGATCAGATCAAAACTCATCTAATCCAGCATTCCTACAACATTAGGGGCAACTGGTGGCTTCCATGGCAGTGAATCAGCTCTGGATTGTAATCCGAGCTTTAAAGGAGTTGTGCAAAGGGTTCACCTATCTCCAGGGATGACCGGGAATTCAAACCTTGATCTCCCAGATTCCTAGTCCAACACTCAGACCACTATACCACACTGGCTCCCTCACTTAACTACTTGAGTGTAGATTAAGGACTTTATCAGACACAGCAAATACAGCATCATAATGACACCTAATGACCGCGGAAGGGTGCCTATACTGCATGACATCATACTTTGGCATTTTTAATTAGTGAATAAGGCGTTCTTTTTCATTGATGGTCCAAGCTGTCAATAGATCTTCTGTGGCATTTCCCCCATGGTTTTGCCAGTGTCTGAAACTGTGCGCCATTGTGTTCTTGTGATTCCAGTGTCAATGGGCAGTCCCTGCCAGAACATTTCCGGGTGAGAACATGAAAGCCAGGTACAGGGCACTCTTTTTATTAACCTCCCTGGTTTACTTGGAAGATTGCAAATATGTTTCCATGCTTGGGTGTATGTTTTGGGTTTTAATTTAGTTGTTTTTTGACATTTAAGGGTGCTCGCATCATCTCATGAGAACCGCTGAGATCACGCACCCTAATGAATGCAGAAGTAGACAGCATGCTCTGATAATGCTGGAGCTGCTTTTTCGTGTTACGACAGCAGCATGTGAAAAAAAGGGTTATTGTGCTGTGGAAAAATGCTTCAAAATACGATGGGAAAGAGATGTTTTCAGTGGCTGGTCTGATAAAGTCCTTAGATCATGCAAGCTCATTGTAGGATCTCAGCTAATGGTTCTATTATTTTATTTAACGCCCCACATTGTATTAAGGAATTCCAGTAAGTTTCTCTATTCCCCCTCATCCTCACAAATCCTTGTCCTCATTACCAAGGAATGGACATTTATTAGTGTGCTGTACTATCCTTTCTCCTCAGTTGTTAATGGATATGTTTTAAATGGTTTCTAAATTGATAGGCAGTTTAATTACTTTTTAAAAATATTTTTTTGGCTGTTACTTGGAATTGTCTGCTATGGAGTTTGAGTCCACTCCACTGAACTACAGCACTAAGAGCTCTCTAGCAAAGAAGTCACCCAACTACAAATCCTAGGAGTCCATGAGATGGAACCATGGTTGTTAAAGTGATATCAAAGTATGATAACTCTGTAGTGTACAATGATGCTGAATGGCTGCTACTAGGTTGGACGATGTAAATGAACTCTTTCCCCCAACATTGTTTAGATGGGCTGCGGTTAACTTACCTCACCAGCCTAGGGCTTGTCTACACTAGTGAAAAAACCCAACCCCCCCTCCCTGAATCTGACCTCATAAGGTCACATGACGTGCATCCTTATTCCCAAATCTGGTGCCAGAAGGCCACACTACATACGGCCCTATGTGGACCAAACTCGGGGTATACCACTTAATCGGGGTGTGGAACAGATCTGCCCTGGATTCGAGGGGTGGGATGGCAGGACAAGAGCTGCCTGCCAGGCACCACCATTTCTTCTCCTCCTCAGCACCACCACTGCTGGCATTCAGTCACTCATTCTGAGCTCAGAATTAGTGCCCACCCATGCAATCACATGGCTGGCCATCTCATTCTGACCTCAGAGCGAGTGACTGTGCACTGGGAAGGCAGAGAGCCCTGGTGCAGTCACTCGCTCTGAGATCAGAATGAGTGGCCAGTCACGCGGCCACCTTGTTCTGACCTCAGAGCAAGTGACTGCATGCAAGCAACGGCGGCACTGTGAAGGTGCCTGGCTAAGCAGTGGCAGTTGACCCACAGCACAGCCAAGCTAATTACAGGCAAAGGAATCAAGGCAGTGTGAAGTCAGTCACTTACCTTACTAGCAAGCAAAACACAAGTCCACAAGAAAAGTCCAATAAACAAGGCCCAGGTCTGGCAAACAGAGTTCAGAGTAACAAGCACAGTCCAGGTCAAACACAGCGAGGAGGAACAGGATGGGTCACCAGGTAGGTCAGATAATCTCCAACAACCCCTGGAAGGCAGTGCTGCATATTTATAGATCAGCAGGTAATATAGCTGCTGCTTATCTAATTGCTGCTTCCTATAAATACGCTGAGACCACCTCAAGCCCTCCTTTTGTTGTCTCTGTGCTGTGAAGGTAGGTAAGTTGTCTTCTGTATCTGAAGAGGCAGGACCCTCTGCCAGAGCTGGTAATGCACTATTTTCTGTCTCTGAGGCCTGTGGCCCTGGAACATCCTCCTGCTCTGGCTCAGCAGGTCCTGGCATGTCTACTGCTTCAGTCTCTGAGTCAGAGCCCATTTCCATGCTCTGGAAGCAGAACATGACACCAGTGTAGATAAGCCCTAGGCCCAATGGTGTCCCTTTTGCCCCTTTTTCTTTCCCCCACAGAAACAAGGAGCTGCTACTCACTCTGAAGATGAAAGCCAACGTGCTACACCACATGACAGTCTTGCATTAAGGCAGCACTTGTTCTTGATCCCTGATTCTGTATGATCCTGTCCCTACCGATGGTGACCCTATACATGCTCCTCCACTTTTGATATCTCTTCATTGGTTGCCTATTCCTTTTAGGATTCAATACAACTTTCTTGTTTTAACTTTCAAAGCCCTGTGCAACCTAGCTCCCCCCTATCTTTCAGCCCTTGTTTCTTTTTACCCACTGGTTCTGGATTTGCATTCTAGGCTTCTCTCTCAACCAAGGGTCTCTTCTTCCTTGGCTGGGCTTTGTCCTTTCTCGCTGCTTCATACTTCTAGAATTCAAACCTTGCTTGTTTTCCAAAGCTTTTGGAATTCGAATTTAATACTACTATTTTATAACCTTATATATTTTGATTATATGCATTTGTCCATTTGCTTTCTATTATACTGTATTTTATATTTCTATCTGGATTTTTTTTACAAGCATATTGCATTAGTTTTATATTTGTATTGCACCTTCCTTACCCTTAGTTGTGTGTATATGTTTATATTTTAGATTGAACACCAATTTTATTTTATTTATTTATTTATTTATACCCTGCTCTTCAGCCACAAGGCTATCAGAGCGGCTTATAAATTGTTTTAAGCAATAGCAGTTTACACATCTACGCTGCAATAAGCAGCTTCCAATGTGTGTTAGCTAATTGACCCCACAAGCCGGGGAATCATTTTACCGACCTGCAAAAGGATGGAAGGCTGAGTCAACTGGAATCGAACTTGCAACGTGGTGACTTGCAGTACTGGCATTTTAACCACTGCGCCACCAGGGCTCCTTCTTGGCAGGGATGGCTCTTTTCTGTTGTTTTACTTTCTGATACACCATGCAAATGATGGCACGATATCAATGAATGAATGAATGAATAGATGCACTAGATGACTATGCAACAGTATGTAGCCGATGGTTAGAAACACCAGCTGGATTATGTCCAGTATCAAAACGTTTCAGGCGATTTATTTCAACAGGAGAAACCAAAGCCTGTGCTTTCTTCTCTTCCATGGAGACAAAATCAGCTTTAAAATGTTTGAATTTGTCTGAATTTGTGACTGGTGACTTCCATGTCAGTGGGCATTGAATCCATTGCAGGTTTTATCACATACTTTAAAGGAGCTATCCAAGGTGCTGAAATTATTTGGGAAACAACAACAACAACAACAACAACAACTGTTTTTGTATTTCTTCTTCTCCTTCCCCTCCTTCTTCTTCTTGTTGTTATTTATTAGTATCCTGCTTTCCCCACAACAGAGTCCCCAACTGGGACTCAAAATGGCTCACCGTTTAAAAGAACAACACAATTAAACATACAAAAGTGAACATTAAAATAGATCTAAACTATTCACAGTATTAAAACAATTCATACCTCAATTTAAAAGCATAAAATGCAGTTTTAAAAAGAACCGGACAGGGAGTCAGTCCTTCTCAAGCAGGACCCCATGTCAGCACATGAATTCTCACTTACAAGCTTCCAATTTGTTCTCCAGCAAATTTTGCAAAACGTTCTCCCCACCACCTGGCTTCCTGCTCCCCTTTTTCACTTAGTCTCCTAACAACCCCAAGTTTTCCTGAGGCTATTCCCAGCTCTTGGAGACCCTATCCGACCTCTGCATTCCACTCAACTGTCCATCACATGCCACCACATTTTTTGGCCCTGTTTGCAAGTGGCGTGGATTAAGGGCAAGGCCCTTGCAAACCGAGGCCTGTCTCAGATTCCACCCCATCCCTGCCAAGGGAGTCTTGCTTGCTCTTCCCCACCCCACCCCCTGCACCCCACCCACCCTTCCACCTTCATCTTTTTCATTGAGTTCTGCATGGCAGCCAGCGCATTCTTCAGCACACTCTTCAGTAGGCATGGAAACTGCTTTCTAGCTGCAAGCTGACTTTTTAAAGAGGGGCTCCCCTCCCCTCCGCTCTCTTCCAGGCGCCTCTCTTGCCTGCCTTCTATTCCACCCCACCCCAGGATGACTGAAATGTGTTCAGTCTTATCTCCAGCATCTGTTTGGTGCATGAGCAGATGTGTGTATGAGCTGGAAACAAATTGCCTAGATACAGTATAAAGTTACAGCGGAGGTAGTTGTCAGACATTCAAGGAGCCCAGCTTGGCTCATCAAATTCCTGAATCAGAGATGCTGATGGCTGCAGGTACCTTCAAGCTGTTCTCAAAACAGTTGCTGTGTTGACTTTGTCTAATTGCAGAGGAGGGGCTTCAGGGAACTGTGATGGGCAGCATTAAGACCCCAGCAGGGGAGCTGGGGAAGACTAAAACAGCCATGCAGAGCTGAACAAACCGGCTGACAAAGCACTTGGTTGGACTGTGTGTGTGTGTAGTGTTGTGTGTGTGTGTGTGTGTTTAACATCTAACCAAATCCTCATCTCCTGCTCTCCTGTCATCTCTCACGGTCTCTCCCCTACACCTACACACACACACACACACACACATACAAAGGTTGCGGGGGGGGGGGGAGATCAAGGCTGCATAACTTTATCCCCTGTTGGATTTTTCAAATAACTAAGTGCCAACTTGTCGATCAAAATTAATAAGGCATTTTTTCCTGATACAGGAGAGCCCGAGAAAGAAAGGGAGTAGAGATGGTTTCTCCTTCATCGTATTCATGTATTCCATGCTAACCAATATGATGTGATTGCTAAAAAATTATTTAGGGAAAGATTGGCTGTATGCGAATGTTTGGCTTTTCAAAAAGCAGCTAATCCACCACAGTAATAAGAAAGGAGATGTCAGCTCTTGCACCAGAGTAAGAGGAAGCACTGAGCATGAGCCTGGGTTTTTGTACATCATCATCATCATCATCACTGACGGCCGGAATCCTCTATCACAATCTATGTTATGTGACTCTATGGATTCTTAGCTACATAGTTGAGGCGCTAAGAAACCCTGTTGATGAATTGTGAAGACTCCTAAGAGGACGCTGGCAAGAGCATCCCAATGCACATTGGCACCCCCTGGCCAATATCCCAATGCACAACTGGACTGATGTGCATCAAGACTGATGCACACTGGGACTGATGTTCTTCAGGACTGTTGGGCTGAACCCAAAGGGTGTTCACCAATGGCTCCTCTTCATCCTGGAGAGAAGTGACTAGTGGGGTGCCCCAGGATTCTGTCCTGGGCCCAGTGCTATTCAACATCTTTATCAACGACTTGGATGAGGGAATAGAGGGTATGCTTATCAAATTTGCAGATGACACTAAATTAGGAGGGGTAGCTAATACCCCAGAGGACAGGATCAGAATCCAAAATGACCTTAACAGATTAGAAAAGCTGGACCAAAACTCAACAGGGAGAAATACTATAAGGTACTACACTTACACAGAAAAAAATGAAATGCACAGATATAGGATGGGTGACATCTGGCTTGATGGCAGTAAATGCAAAAGGGATCTAGAAGTCTTAGCAGACCACAAACTGAACATGAGTGAACAGTGTGATGCGGCAACTAAAACATTAATGAGATTCTGAGCTTCATCAATAGTGTCTAGAAGCTGGAACGTGTCCAGAGGAGGGCGACCAAAATGGAAGTCATGCCTTCTGGTGTTATTTATAATGCCCTTTTCACCAGAAGGCAGAGCACCAGACATATATAATAAAAAACAATAAAACACACCACTGTAGAATGCTAAAATGCTCAAATAATATATTAAAATACTAAGAAGAAAATCCTTGTCAATCGCTATCCATCTTGGCCACCTTAGGCACACTCAGCAGCTTAATCCGGCAAATCGAAGAGGAAGGTTTTCAACCTTTATGAAAGTGGACAAGATCCTCGTTCAGCCAAAGGTGCAAAGATACTGTTCCACAAGTGCAGAGCCAGATCCTGAAAGGGTTGCAGCCTTGACAGAGCCGTACACATTGGTGGAACCGCCAATAATCCTTGCTATATAGATCTTAAATTCTTAGATGGTACCTACCATGCTAACCAAGCTGCCAAATACTGGAAGAGGTTAAAGAGCAGGGCCTTAAATACCAGGAGCAAAAGCTTGTAATGAGCCCTAGCCCAAACTGGTAGTGTGAAATTCCACCAGCTCTACATGCATGTGCATGTACAAACACCCAAGTTGGTATGATTTCTTGCATCTACTCAAAAGACTTCCAAACAGACCCAGGGCATAGTTTCAGGGATGTCCATACTCCACATCTGGTGTGTGTGTGTGTGTGTGTGTGTGTGTACTATGGCATTTGGGGCTCTTCCAGAACTCTACTGGGCCAGAATGCCCCATTGTATACCCTTCAACTGTCCCAATTTTTGCAGGGACAGTCCCAATTAATCTACAATGGTATAACATCCAACATTTCACATCCTGTATTGATGCGGGATGCCATTAAAATAGGTCATATTCTACTCGAATTCTATGAGTATTTTCACCATTTAGACAAACCAATGTCCTCCATCTACATCACCAGGTTTTTCTTCCTGCCTCCTGCCTGATCCTTCTTACTTAGTTCCACACTCCACACACATTGGTACAGTGAGTTTCTCCTCACCCTCACCCCCCCCACCATACAGTGCCATTTTCGTTGGCCGCCCCTAAACTGTGGAATGATTTGCCGGAAGAGATTCAACAGCTAAACATGCTGTCTGAATTTAAAACACTATTAAAAGACCTATTTCCTCTGGCGGACCTACTCAGTTTATTTTAAACTATGAATTTTAAATTGGTATTTTAAGATTATGGATGTGTTTAATGTAATGCTTGTTTTAATCCTATGTGTTCAAACGATTTTATGTTTTAGTTATATATTGTGTTCTAATTCATGTTGTACCCCACCTCAAGCCTTGGGGAGAAGTGGAAGAATGATGATGGTGGTGGTGGTGGTGATGATGAGCTCCCAAACAAGGGAGCAGGCAGAAAACCCAGGCCACAGATTCAAGCAGGCACCCCAGTTTTACTACCGTTGTTGTTGATGTGTGCCTTCAAGTTGTTTCTGACTTATGGAGACCCTAAGGCAAACCTTTCACAAGGTTTTCTAAGGCTGAAAGTGTGTCACCCAGTGGGTTGTCATGGCTGAGGGGGGATTTGAACCCTGGTGTCCAGAGTCATAGTCCAACACTCAAACCACTACACCATGCTGGCTCCTACTATTACCATTACTACTACAATAACAATAATAACAACATAAACCATAACCTACCCTTTCTTCCAATGGCTCTCCTCTTCCCAGCATTATCCTGAGAAGGTCAGGCTGAGAGGAAGTGAGTGACCAAAGGTCACCCTTGTTCTCTGTGGAGCCTTCATGAAGATATCCATTGGGCCTCCCCATGAAATTAAGAAATATAGGCTAGCATCCCATTAGCTAGTCCCAACTGGAGTAGACCCATTCAATCAGTGGTTGATGGTGAGTCAACACAGGTAAATCCCATTGATTCAATTAGTCTATTCTAGTCAATGCTAACAACAGACAGAGCTTGGAAAATGTATATTTTAGACTAAGGAGATTATCAGATATGAACACAAAAAGCATTCCTGTCCCACAATCTCCAATCCCACCCCTGTCCGGGCACAATAACCCTCCTCATCACACCTTCTTTCCTGTTGACAGGCAGCCCAGGAAGGAATGGAGCTCTAATGGAGCTCTGTTCACTTGCTGGACTGAAATCCCATGTATTCTCGCAAGAAGACACAAGCGAAGGAAATTCAAAAATAAAAAGTAACATAACACACAAAAAGTTACACCAAGCACAGAAACACACTTTAAAACTTACAAGTAATCCAGATAGGGCCATAAAAAGTGTGTCACTTACCTGGATATCACGATCTCACCCAGAAGAGTTCTGGTAGGACTGCCCATTGATGCTGCATTCATGTGAATTCCCGAGGTTTCACACTCCAGCAATGCTGGCACCAAACAGGACAGGTGATCTAATGACCGCTTGGCCCATCAATAAAAAGAAATGCCATAATGATGCCAGTGGAACACAAAAGGACAACGCTGTCTGAACCATAGAACCATAGAATCATAAAGTTGGAAGAGACCACTGGGATATTGGCATCCTTTTGCGTTCCTCTGGCGTCATTATGGTACCACATTACCCACATCTGATAATCTGCTATAACTCCCAGACTTCAGTCTTATTACTACTCACAAATAATAGACCAGTTGAATCAATGGGAACTACCTATGAGTTGACTTCCATTGGACAATTAGTTCACTGGGTCCACTTTAAATGAGAGTGGCCAACATAGATTTTTGGCCACAGAATTTTTCAGCCCTTATCACCACTGCCAGTTCTTCTCTTAAAATAAGTTTGGTTTCACAAGCTAGCTCTAAAAGCAGAGTGTTCTTTGTTTTCCTCCTGCCCAGTTTCAATCTCTCTCTACCCCCACTGGCAAACTTGAAAGGATCCCCCCCCCCTCCACTTTGTGGTGTGATGTAATTAATACTTGTCAGGGTTCAGTGCTCTATTTTGGAGGTCTGTGTGCAAATTGCAGAGGGTCAACCTAGGAAATTTACAGAAAATCCCACCCACAGAGTCAAGTACAGTCACTGGTCATTTGCAACTCTTCCGTGGCTCCACACATCAGCCACCTGGTAGGACTCCTTTTCTCTCCTTAACAGTGGGGTTGCCCATAAAGATGAAATGCGAAGTGTTAAAATATTTTACATACTAACATAAGATGGGTGAGGATTTCATTTGGCACAATTTTGGGGCAGAACTTTCAAAAAATTCTCCTCTTCTACATCAGTTCAAGGGACAGATCCATCCAGATGGAGAGCTTTGTGTGGTTACTGCTTAAAAACTCTGTCTTTGTTATGAGCTATCTCTGTTGTAATCCAAAGTAAATATGTGTGGCTTGGTCATGAGTGGCAAAACCTATTAGCTTTACAAAAGACCTGCTTGTGGTAGGAACTGAAAATAGAAATAAATCCTTGCTGCAGTAATCATATATAACAAGACTCTTCTATATTTTCCTTCTGGTTTTTTTTGTCTGTTATGTTTAATAAATATAATTCTGGTTTCATCTCAAAGTTTATCTTCAAAATTTTAGTTATTGTATCATAAATCCTTGACCAGAATTTTCTATAGTCTATGCAATGAATTGGAAATTGAATACAGTAATATCTGTTATTATTGATAGATGACTGGTTGATTAAACTTAGTGATATGATGCTTATGGACAAATCAACAGTCTTGATAAAAGAACATTCACTTGATAATTTTAAACAACAATGGATAAAAGTATTTGAATATTATAAGGGAAAATGGAAAAATTTAGAATTGTTGAATTTAAATATTTAAAATAGATTAATTGTTTTAAGAAGACAAATACCTTCTGTTGAATAGATACAATGCAAGATATTGGAGATATAAGATAAAGATTTGAACGAATACCTCAAGATAAGAGGTATATGGTAAATATTTAGTGTAGAAACATAGAATGGTACAAAAAAAATTAAGGGGAGGAAAGAAGCATTGAATGTGATTGTATTTAAGTTTTTCTTTATTTTATTCTTATAATTGATATATATGTAAATGGAAATATTGAACGTGGTGTAAATAATGAATAAGTGTATGAAGCAGACGGAGTGAATAAAAATTATTTTTTAAAAAGAAACTAGAAAGAAATATCTCCCTGTCTATACGAGAAGAAATAATGTGCATACCTGCGCATTATAGCCAATTCACAACAGCGTTCATTTGTCTACTTGGTCCTTTGGTTAAATCGATAGGTTGTGAAGCTCTCCGCTCTGATGTTCATGCAGCCGTGAATCAAGATGGTGGCCGTGTCATTTTTTGTGTGCGTGTGGTGGGGGGTGAGGAAGGTGACGGGAACCCAGCAGCGCCTGGAGACAACAAGGAGGGCAGCCACTGCGAAGAAGAGCTGCCATCCCAGGGGCAGCAACCTCCAATCTGGCTGCAGTTAAGGGGATGGAAGGAGCCACCTGACCAGCCACTGGTTCACCGTTCCAGCTTCATCTCATCTTCTCTCATGCTTGTCCACCAAGCTCAATGTCCATGGGCTTTGGAGGGCATGGGACAGGCACGGGAGAAGGAGTAGCCCGTCCCTTTAATCGCAGCAAAAATTGGAGGCTGCCGCCGCTGGGATAAGTGTAACATGGTAACGCACTGGTACCTCTGAGCATATCAAGAGGACCAGGCATCAAAAGTTGTTGTAGCAGAGTTGCATTCATCAGGCGAAGAAGTAAGCACGCAGACACAGGCTTGTATATCCCAGCACCCTGACAGGGTGAAGGGCGAGCGGCGCAGTCTCTCCTCCTCTTCCTGGCAGTAGCCACCCTCCTCATCATCTCTAGGTGCTGCTGGTCTCCCTTTTGACAGTTTTTAAAAATAAAAGTTTTTAAAAGTTCATGATCACTAGCGCTTCCGGGCACCTGATGGCAAGCCTACCCTTGCGCATGTCTGACCAATCAGATATTGAATTCCGCCCTCTCCAGACTGTGCAGCAAATCGCATTGGCTGTCCCAACAAGTAGGAATGTGCATTTCCTTTGGAGCTTTTTTTAAAAATGGGGAGAGCTGCAAAGGCTTTTCCTGCAGAGTATTTGGAGTTTTTGGCCCCCCTCCTTCCGAATACTTTGAATTGCCACAGGATCCCATAAGGACAAACAGTATTCTCCTTGAATTCTATGAGGAATATTTTCACCATTTAGACAACCCCCCCCCTCCAGTTCAACACATCTACCTGCATTTTGGAGTTTTCCTTGGCGGTGTCACTAGGGTCTGTCACATGCCTTCCAACATTTCATAGATGAAAACCAGGGCACATGGGACGAAGCAATTATCAGAAAGTGAGTGGTCAAGATAGCAAAAAGTTCTTAATGAGGAAGAACACACAAACTAGGAGAGGCTGCAGCCGTTTCCTTTTGCCACGGTCTACAGGGAAGGGTAAAATTCTGCTTCCTCTTCTCCTCTCCCTCCACAGAATGAATTGAGAGCAAACTACTTTTGCACTTGGAACTCAGTTTGCAGCAATTGAAGTAAGCTGAAGTCAAAAGGGGAGGAGAGAGAAACTAGGACATTTTAAAAAACAGCTGAAAAAGTAATATGACAGACTGTGATTGGGACAGTCTCTGTCAGATCACAACAGATAGAGGTTACGCTGTCATGATGAGGGCCTGCACTTTGAAATTTACTACTGTACCACTGCCTAGATCTGAAACATTTGCCAACTTTTGTAACTAGTTAACAAATAAGACATAGCATTTTTCCCAGGCAGCCGTTCTTAAGCATTGGACTGCAGCTCTGGAGACCTGGGTTCGAATCCCTGCTCTGCCATGGAAACCTACTGGGGTGACCTTGGGCAAGTCATACTCTCTCAGCTTCAGAGGAAGGCAAAGGCAAACTCCCTCTGAACAAATCCTGTGAAGAAAACCCCATGATAGGTTCATCTTAGGGTCACCATAGTTGGAAACAGCTTGAAGGCACACATAAAACAAATCCTCTCAGTGTATAAAAATTTGACAGCCAACATGTACAGATATCTAATACCACTGTCCATCATTTATCCAATGTGGTTAAATAGATGCCAAATGTCACTGCATGCCAGCTGTCAAACACAGATACTAAACCCCATAGCATATCAACTATGAAATACTGCCCAGTCTCTGTGGTCAAGGATATCTGAAATCAGAGATCAAATGGGATCCCACTGATCCCATTGTAGATATGAAATACTTAGTGAACATGCATCAAGCATCTGGCAATTTCAGTAAATATCTGAAGAATCTTTGACTTCCAAATCTCTTGAGGAATTATTATTATTATTATTATTATTATTATTATTATTTCATCTCTGGTCTGGACATACCCTAAAAACAGTGGCCCATTTCCAACAGTACATCTTTGCTCCTGTTAATGTTTGGTTTACTCAGCGTGGCTCATTATTCTGGCTGGGAAAGTCACTATATGAATTAATAGCAGGCTTCCCAGCTGAAAATAAATGTTTACCAGTTCAATGGGTCTCCCCCCACTCTCTTTTGGCAGAGATCTGGCTTTTTGTCTGACTGACTTCCCTCTTTTTTTTCTTTCTTTTTTTTTAGTTGTACATCCCTGAGGTGTATAATTAAAGCAAAAGAATTTACACATAGTGCTTTAGGGGTTTAATGAATAGGAAATTCAGAGTATTTCATTGATTTGGTGCATGCTATACTATCAGGGTGGTGCATTTCTTTTGTAAATTAAAAAACGGGAAAGAGAGAAAGAGAGCGAGGTCATAATAATATGTTCATTCAACCCAATTCAAAGGGCGGTGGGGGGTGAAGAGGGAAATCAGTTTTGTTTCGACCTTCTAATTTAAATAAAAATGCACTGAAAAGGAGCAATTCTGGCTGAATCCAAAGGCCTTCCAACTTTAATATGGAGCAAAATTACACTAGACCTTGCTGCAGATCTGTACTGACCAACATTTCAGACATGAAAACCAGGACACGTGTGGCCAGGCAGCATCTTGGTGTGGTCGACAAAAGTTATTAAGGAAGAACATGTAAGCTAGGAGAGACTGCAGAAGTTTACCTTTGCCTGAATCTACAGGGAAGGGCAAAATTCTGCCCCCTCGTCTCCTCTCCCTCCTGAACTGAGTGCAACATACATTTGGGAGATTTTCACATGGGGGAAATAACCCCCGAGGAGATTGGGAGAGAAACGGGGCTGTTCTGCTGCCAGCGCTCCGTTTCACACACACCCTTCCTTCTCCTGATCTCCCATCGTCCTCCCTCCATCCTGCTTCCATTTTCCATCTGACATTTTTTGCTATTTTTTTTACTAACAAAGAAGAATCAGGACAGTTTGAGAGGATGCAGGTCACATTTCACTTAGGGATTGTCTAAACATTGAAAACACTCCTTCCAGAATGCAAGGAGAATATTATCTGTCCCAGTGGCATCCTGCACCTATTCACCATAATGTGAAGAAGGGGGCCCCAAAACGCCATATACTCCACAGGAAAAGCCTTCGCGGCTTTTCCGATATTTTTTGAAAAACAACCAGGGGAACGTGCAATCCTGCTCGTTGGGACAAGCAACCAAATTGATTCACTTTGCCAATATGAGCAGATGATTGGTCAGCCACGTGTGGTGGGGGGAACCTTGCTAACAAAGCAAGTGCCTGGAGCCGCCATGTTGGATTTTCACCTTAGTGAACGAGCGCTAAGGTGATAAAATGGCTTTTTTTGTTTGTTTGTTTTGTTAAAGCAAAAGGTTGCCCTTTCATACCTTGGATATGGTTATAAAAAAATACTGTCCAGCGGCGGCAAACTAAGGTAATTAAAAACCCATGAAATTCACTCGTGACCGCCATCTTGATTCACAAGCATGCTTGTTTGCACAGCAAATACGGATAGCTTTGCATGCTTGAGATCTGCCAAAGAAAGTTAAGACAAATAGCAGCTGCTGTGAATTGCCATTACTGCAAGCAATTCACATTTTTTGCCTCATATAGATAAACCCTTAGTGCAGGTGTGAATCTCTCTTGCTCTTCTCCCAGCTGCTCAGAGGTGCACAAGCGCTCTCCCAGCACTGGATCTATCCCTCCTGAGGTTCAGCGCCAATAGACCTCCTCATACAACTCAGAGCAACTAGGAAATTAATAGCAGTAAGTAGTTTGGTGAGACACCAGTGCTCTTTGGCAGAGAAGGGTAAAGACCTTGTGAAAGTACAAATCCCAGGATTCCATCCATAGGAAGGAGCCATGGCAAATAATCCAGCTTCAAACTAGATTATTTGTGTACTGTGGATTTGGCCCCAGTCTGAGGAGATTATCAGACGCAGCAAAAACCGCATCGAAAGATCGCAATGAGAACAGGAAGGGGAGACCCTACCAGATGACAACATCCTCCACTGTTCGGGGGGGACGTAACACGGGTGTCAGTAAGGCATCCCTTTTTATTAGCGGCTTGTCCCCATCAATAAAAAAGGGAAGCCTTATCCGCAGCAGTGCTATGCCCCCAAAATGGCAGAAGAATGCAGGTGCCTGGTAAGGTTGCCCTTTCTGTTCTTGTAGCAATCTTCTGACACAGTTGGGAATGCGATTTTTGGTGCATTCCCCTGCATCTGATAATCTCCCATATCCCACCCCATGTTTTTCAATAGAGTTAGTTCACAACTATCCATGAGCAGTCATCAGTTATAGTATGCTAGTTGTGTGAACGTAAAAAAGGGCAGGGTGCCGATCAGGAGGGGGGAAATTTGTAGCAAAAAATATCACCTTACCTCCCTTTCGCTGCAGTGCCCATTTGTGCCCATGGCTCATTAGTAGGCTTGGAAGGGAATATTTAGCAGTTTACATCCATGGGGAAAAGAAGCTGGCCACAGATGAATTGAGTCTGGAAAATCTCCCTCCATTCACCCCCGCTTTTTTTCTTAAAGTAACAGATGCGGAAGAGCTGTTTTCCGCTTAAAAGAAATTTCTTACTTTTACTCTGCCGCTTTGCCAGCTGAATGATCCTGCTGGCAAAAACAACAGCAATGGCGGCTCCAGCATTGCAAGCCCTCCCTTACAAGCCCACCCCCTCCAAGGTCCGACCAATCAACTTTCAGCTCTGCTGTGCCTCCTTTTCAAATCAGTTGTACAGATGACCTCTTATGCGCATTTTCGTGCACGTTTTAAAGAAGATTGTGAGTAACAGGGAACGTTGTTATCGTGGCCTATGTGGAGTTTTCTGCCCCCCTTCTTCTTGATATGGTGAATCCCGGCAGGAGCTCATGTAAACTAAAGGTATTCTGCTCGTATTCTTGCCGGACTTTTATCACCATGTAGATGTTCCCTGGGTGACTTGCAATAGAGTTCAAGGGCCTGTGAATCCAAAATCTTTACATTAGTATCCACAAAGAGGTCTCCTTCATTTCTAGGGGATTATTTCATCCTGCTCTCCTAGAATTGGAGATATACAGCTAGCATCCTGTTTGTGAGTGACTCATGGATATACTCCCTTATGCATGTCTGCAGCTTTTGGGCCATGGCGTAACACCCATCTTCAGTTAAAAAAATCCTGCCAACGCAGAGTTGAACATGCAGTAACATTGCACATATGTTCTTCACATTAGTTTGCACATTCAGTGGGTCAGTGTTACAAGTCACCCATGCACAATAATCACCTAGCTACTGCTACTACTACGACTTCTCCTCCTCCGTCCCTTTCTCCCCTCTCTTCCTCCTCCTCTCCTCCTCCTCCTCCTTCTTTTTCCTTTTCTTCTTCAACTTCAAGTTGTTTCTGAGTTACGGCAACCCAAAGAAGAACCAACATTCTTGATTTGCCCAGCAGGGAGTTGCCATTTCAACCAACCAGAAGACAGGGGGAATCACTTCGATGATGCTGTTGAACCCCTTTCCCCATGCGAGCACCAGAAGCAGGTGTAAGAGCACCGTGAGATCAAGCCAGTTTTAATCCTGGGCTCCATCAACCTGAAGTAGTACAGCAGTCCCAGGGAAATAGGTACAGTCTAGAAAGGATTGAGCATCTTCCAAGAGCATCTGGGAACTTCCACATCCAGGGAGTTACTCTGAATTTTAAGGGAGCTCTCCAGGATGGTGAATCCATTCCAGGGCAAGGGTTCAGCACCTTGGACAGCTTAAAGTTCAGCCTAAAACCTGGAGCAGATTAAGTGCCCCACTAATATGATGCCCCCAACCACCTCCGCCCTCTTGATTCCATTGGCTATAAAAACAACAGGCTGAAATGCAATTACAGGAGGTACACTGGCCTTAGCACATACCCACCCTCCTTTGAAAATGAATAGGGCCACCAATATTCAACTGTGTTACATATCTTGGTTTTGTTGAATTATTGGATTATTAAGTTTCTTGTTGTAATGTTTGGAGATTATCAGACAGGGACAAAAATAAAAAGTCCCCGTCTCACAATCTCCTTTCCTGCCCCCATCCCATCCCTGTAACACTAGAAATAGAAAAGTGTTCAGACCTACCTTTAGCGTGACCATCCTTGCCTTCGGCAGCCAAGGAGTGAACACAGCTCTCATGGAGCTGCATTCACTTCCTGGAATGGAAATCCCGGCCGTTCTCACAAGAGGACGATCACACGGGAAATTCAGAAATAAAAAGAAAAAGAAAGGTTAAAAAGTTACACTAAGCATAAAAACACACTTTAAAAAATACAAGTAACCCAGGGAGGGTACAAAAAAGTGTGTCATTTGCCTGGTTGTCCCAGTCGCACCCGGAAGTGTCTGGCATGGACCTCCCACTGACGCTGACATCACACCAGCATAACAGGGCACCTTTTCACTTGCCCATCGTTCCATCATAGAAATGGAACAGGTGATCTATTCGTGGCTTAAGCCATAAATAAAAAGGAACGCCATGGGAACAGAAGCAGCACGGAAGCATAACGAAACAGCGCTGATGTCATCTATGTTCAAGCCCTTTAGCAAGCTCCTGGCATTCATGTAACACCATATTTAGCCCATCTGATAATCTCCCTTGTCTGTTCGAACAAGAGGAAATTTAAAAATATTTTTTAAAAAAAGAAGAAAATGAACAAGGCCAATGTGCTTTCTAGAGCACTCTGTGCATGTACGGGAACATTCTGAGCTATGGAGGTGTGACTTTGAATCTGGGCTCTAAAGAAGCACATTTCATCATCTATCAGCCATCCATTGTTTTCTCTTTTGGGGAGAGCGGGGAGCTGAGCAGGAAGACAGAAAACAGTCCTGCATCTCACTGGCCTTTCCATTGGTGGAAACTCTCCATCTCTTTTCCCCTTGGAGACAAAATTGCTTTCCCTTAACAACATCCTGTTACGCTTGAGCATAAAGGGGGTGCCGAAGCCACTGTACAGACAGCTGGTGGGAAATGTTTTATACATGCCAGCGAAATAGCAAATGCTAGCTCGAGTCCCATTTCAGTGTTGACTGTTCCGTTCCACTTCATGAAATCCCCCTTCCTCTGCCTCTGATTCACACACTCTCTCTCGAACACACACTACTGATCTCAATATATTTAGTCCTATTATGCAAGTATCAGAGCCTATGCTTAAGGAAAGGAGACGTCCATTTGAGGCTGAGCTAAGAAAGGACGGCTGCGAGTGCAGGCCTTGAAAACAAATCAAGATCAGGAATAGGAACTGGGAGAGCTGCAGAGTGTGGATACATTTCCGGCTGCAAACCACAAAGTTGCGGCATGACCAATGTGTTGATGTCTTGTGTACTATTGTATTAAATAAAAGAAAAAACTAGCCCATCTTTCAGATCACTATTTGACCCCTCGGCCCAAGGTGACTTTCTGCAGGTACCCCACAATGATGTCATCCAGTATCAGTGGAGGCTGGTGACTCCCATGTCGGTGGGACAGTTAATCCATTCCAAACTTTAGTCTGAACTTTAAAGGAGCTGTCCAAGGAACTGTTAAAATTCCTTTTCGCTGACTTTAGAAAGGTTATATTAAGTTACATTTATCCAATTTTAGTGTGATATAATTTTTAAATGTGAGTTGTTGTTGTGTGACTTCAAGTCATTTCCAGATTATGGCAACCCTAAGGTGAACCTACCATGGGGTTTTCATTGCAATATTTGGCCAGAGAGGTTTTTGCTTTTGCCTTCCTCTGAGACTGAGAGAGTAGGCCTTGCCTAAGGTCACCCAGTGGATTTCCACAGCTGAGCAAGGATTTGAAACCTGGTCTCCAGAGTCGTAGTCTAATGTTCAAACCACAACACCATACTGGCTTTCATAGAATCATAGCATCATAGAGTTGGAAGAGACCATAAGGACCATCTAGTTCAACCCCCTGCCATGCAGGAATACACAATCAAAGCACTCCTGACATATGGCCATCCAGCCTCTGTTTAAAAACCTCCAAAAAAAGAAGACTTCACCAATCTCTGAGGCAGTGCATCCCACAGCTCCTACTGTCAGAATGTTCTTCCTAATGTTTAGGTGGAATCTCTAATGGTCATCTGTTGGGAATGCTTTGACTTTGTATTCCTGCATGGCAAGGGGCTGGACTAGATGGCCCTTGTGGTCTCTTCCAATGCTATGATTCTATGAAACAGGGAAACAAGAAGCATGTTTTCACATGAAACAGGGTATGCCATGAACAGGGAAAATGTTCTTCCTTGAGCTGCTATTACAGTGCTGCATTTTAGCATGGAATTGCACTTTGGAGAAATTAGAACTAGGTTTTCTCCATTTCTGGCTGCCACCGTGTTGACCAATTTTAGCAGCATGACATGGGAGGGGAGCTGTGGCTGACGGCAGGATCCAGGCCTCCAGACCTGTCAAAATTACCTGGCCCTGCTTTGGGCATGTTGCATTGTGGCTTCAAAGGAAGACAGACATCCCTCTGGTATCATTCCAGTCAGAGTCAACTCACAATCCTATACAAATTTGAAAACTTTCAATATTCGATAGATTTTCCTTGGGTTTTTTCCGGGCTATGAGGCCGTGTTCTGGAATAATTTCTTTCTGGTGTTTCACCTGCATCTGTGGCTGGCATCTTCAGAGAAATGATTCTCTGAAGATGCCAGCCACAGATGCAGGCAAAACGTCAGAAAGAAACTATTCCAGAACATGGCCTCACAGCCCAGAAAAAAACCAAGGAAAATCTATGGATGCCAGCCGTGAAAGCCTTCGACTTCACTTTCAATATTTGAATTCCTACAGCGAATGAGCTGTCAAACAAGGGACAAGATGGGTGAGGAGCTCATCCAACAAAGCTATGGGACTGCACCCCTGAACTATGCACCTTTCAACCCTGAAATCTCCTAAGCTTTGCACATAACACACATGTATATGCATACACAAAGAGGGAATCATTGTTAAATTGACCCTGCTTCTCTAAATAATGTATGTCTTCGTATCTAACCACCAGGGAGTGTCATGATTAGCTCCAAGCCCCACATTCACCCCCAGATGTTGTGCACTGTTTGCATTGCAGTGTTTGGAATAAAATCCATGCCACTGCAGTCTGTGGCTACAGAGTTTGCAGGGGGAGGTTGCTGGAAATCAACCTTAAGAAAACGGAAGTTCTTTACCAGCCTGCACCACAGGACAAACACCATCATCTCCACATTGCCGTTGGCAAATCTGTGCTTAAGTCCGTTCAGCAGTTCACCTGCCTGGGAAGCATCATATCCTCAGATGCCAAGATTGACAAAGAGATCGATCACAGATTAGCAAAGGCATATAGCGCATTTGGAAGACCTACAAAAGAGTCTGGAGTAATAAACACCTGAGGCGAAGCACAAAAATCAGTGTGTATAGAGCCATTGTACTGTCTATTCTCCTTTACGGGTCTGAAACATGGGTCATCTATCGCCACCACTTACGACTCCTCGAACACTTTCATCAGCACTGTATACGCACAATCCTAAATTTACACTGGACTATGTGACAAATGTTGCTGTCCTTAAGCAAGCAGGGATCACCAGTATTGAGGCCATGATATTGAGAACACAGCTGCGCTGGGCAGGACATGTTTCTAGGACGGACAACCATCGCCTCCCAAAAATAGTACTCTATGGTGAACTCGCCACAGGTCAGCCTAAGAGGGGCGCTCCAAAAAAGCGATACAAGGACTCCCTGAAACAACATCTCAGGCTCGGCCAAATTGATCACCAACAATGGTCCACCCTGGCCTCACACCAGGAGGCATGGAGACGCACTATCCACAATGCTGCAGCCTTATTTGAGAACTCACGCTGAACAAGTCTTGAAGAGAAACGACAATGCAGAAAGAATCACAACCCGGAAACATCACCCAAGGAGATCTTCTGCTGTGCTTTCTGCAACCAGACTTGTTTATCTCAGATTGGCCTTTTTAGTCATCAGCGCGCTTGCAGAAAGCGCAGGATGAGTCCTTCCTGAATCTTTGTTTGTGAAGAAAAGCCAGAGAGAGAGGTTGGAACAAATCCATGCCATTGTAGTCTGTGGCTGCAGAGTTTGCAGGAGGAGGTTGCTTTATAAAGAATGGAGCCCAGGCTGGGTGGACAGTTCAGAGACTGGAAGCAACTAGTTACAAATAATTGGTGTCTGGTGATTAATTCCCCCCCACCAACTCTGAAACTATAATTATCTTACATCAGAGCTGTAACTTAATGGGGGGGCATAACTTCACCTCTTTTGCAGCTGTATCCTTTAGTTACTTTTATAGGATAGCAGCTGAGGTCCACTTGGTCTGGTGACTCCAACATCAGCGGGGCACTGATTCTGCTCCAGGTTTTAGTCTGAACTTTAAAGGATGTCTCCTAGGAGCTATTCCCCCACCCCAATAGGTTCTGTACCTCCAGCCATGGTGGTCAGCTCAAAAATTGGTGGGGGGAATCAGTTTTCTTAAATAAAAAACAGGGGGTGGGGTTTAAACTAGGGGGGTTGTGTATTAAAAACAATATAGGACTAAATCAGAAAATTAAGCAGCAAAATGCAGTTCAGATGTTATGGCCACTTAAATAATAATTGTTCTTCTAAAAGTGCTCTTTTAAAGCAAGTTGTTTTGGTCAAACTTAAGTTAATTGAAGGATTTGTTTGTGAATGGCATTTCTTGTACTATAAAATAAAGTGATTAAAAAGAAGCCACTGAGACTGGATACCAGACCAACAATGAGCAACTGCCAATAAACTGTTCAAGTTAAAATGCTTAAATTCAAACGGTCATTGTTATTCCAGTAAGAGAGTTGGGAAATAGTAATAATAGCCATATTTTTTAAAAAAAAATTAATAATCATTTTTTAAAAAACCAGGAGTGTTTATTTTTAAAAGTCATTTGGTTTAAACCAGGCCTGCACAACCTGTAGCCCTCCAGATGATGATCCAAATGATGATGATGATGAAAGTTTGCATAACTGATTTGAGGTACTCCGGACAAAAGAAGAGTCCCTTTTAGTGGTGACCTCCAGGAAGTAGCTTTTGGGAAGTACCGGTACATAAGCAGGGCATGAAGGAAAAGTTCTTCCTTTTGATTGGTCGAATCAGATATGCCAGGATATACTGCCCCTGAATATGACTGTTCCATTTAGTTACTGTGGTTAAAGCCAATGATAAATTGTGTCTTCTGCATGCAAAATGTGGACCCTTTCGACTGCAGAACAGGAACTATTTTTAAACCTAGAAATCGAGAACCATTAAAAAATTTTTAAAAGTAGCATTATCATTTCCATAATTGATTTCTTCCCCATCTGGCCAAGCCCTGTAGGTTTTCATGTATGTAAAAATATTCTTAATGAGCACTGAACTAAAGCAATTACATTAGTAACTACAACCACTCATCATAATGCCGACACAGTCACAGTAGGGAAGCATAGTTAAATACCATTTAAAATGGGATTATTGAGAGATGTTTGAAAGATGCTCTCATTAAAAAGCCTGGGTACATGGTTTTTAACAGTCTTTGTCTATATATATATATATATATATATATATATATGAATGAGTGGGTTTGCATTAGTACCTTTAGCCAGTGAATTCAGGAGTCCTGGGGCCAGAACTGAGAAGGTCCTGTGCTAGTTTCTTCCTTGCCTGGGCTGTCGATCTATCCATTGTAGTGAATAGGATGATTTTGGGGCAGAAACGTGGTTTCTACAGTAAAGGTACGGTTGCCAGATCTCAAGGCCTGGCCCTGAGTCTCCAGTTTCCTTGGGTCATCTCCAGGTGGGAGACAAGGATGCAAAGGGTGGTCACCAATGGCTTTTCTTCATCCTAGAGAGAAGCGACCAGTGGGGTGCCGCAGGGTTCTGTCCTGGGCCCATTGCTATTCAACATCTTTATCAATAACTTGGATGAGGGAATAGAGGGCATTCTTATCAAGTTTGCAGATGACACCAAATTAGGAGGAGTAGCTATTACCCCAGAGGACATGAGCAGAATTCAGAATGACTTTAACAGATTAGAAAGCTGGGCCAAAACTAAAAAAAAAAATGAATTTCAACAGAGAGAAATGTAGGATACTATAGTTGGGCAGTAAAAATGAAATGTAGAGATATAGGATGGGTGACACCTGGCTTGATGGCAGTACATGCAAAAGTGACCTAGGAGTCTTAGGAGATTTTCACACGGGGCAATTATTCCCCTGAGAGATCGGGAGAGAAATGGGGCTCTTCCGGGAGCAGAGCTCCGTTTCGCACGCCCCTTTCCTTCTCCCGATCTGACGTCGTCCTCACTCTGTGCTGCTTCCATTTCTCTGCCAGTACCTTCCGTCATTTTTTAATAACGAAAGTTCTTAAAAGTTTTTAAGAATGAAAGTTCTTCGTTCTTAAAAAAATGACGGAAGATACTGGCAGAGAAATGGAAGCAGCACAGAGTGAGGACGACGTCAGATCGGGAGAAGAAAAGGGGCGTGCGAAACGGAGCTCTGCTCCTGGAAGAGCCCCATTTCTCTCCCAATCTCTCAGGGGAATAATTGCCCCGTGTGAAAATCTCATTAGTGGACCACAAGCTGAACATGAATCAGCACTGTGATGTGGCAGCTAAAAAAGCCAATGCAATTCTAGGCTGTATCAATAGGAGTATAGTGTCTAGAGGGAAGTAATAGTGCCACTCTATTTTGCTTTGGTCAGAACTTACCTGGAATACTGTGTCCAGTTCTGGGCACCACAATTCCAGAAGGATATTGAGAAGCTGGAATGTGTCCAGAGGAGGGCGACCAAAATGATGGGAGGTCTGGAAGCCATGCCCGATGAGGAGCGGCTTAGGGAGCAGGGCATGCTTAGCCTGGAGAAGAGAAGGTTAAGAGGTAACATGGTAGCCATGTTTAAATATTTGAAGGGATGTTATACTGAGGATGGAGCAAGCTTGTGTTCTGCTGCTCCAGAGACTAGGACACAGAGCAATGGACTCAAACTACATGAAAAGAGATTGCACCTAAACATTAGGAAGAACTTCCTGACAGTAAGAGCTGTTTGGCAGTGGAATGCACTGCCTGGGAGTGTGGTGGAGTCTCCATCTTTGGAGGTTTTTAAACAAAGGCTGGATGGCTGCCTGTTGGGAATGCTTTGATTGTTTATTCCTGCATGGCAGAATGGGGTTGGACTGGATGGCCCTTGGGGATCTCTTCTTGTGGCTACTCAATTCAAATGAATGTGAATGGATGTGAATAGGTGCAGAAACGTGAAGACAAATCAACTTTGCTGTGAATGAGTGAAAATGCGCACCCACTCGCAGTAAACTGACCTGTCTAGATGAGCTCTTTACACAGTATCCCTAAAGTTCAGGCCTGGATTTGGAACTTTTCAGATAGGTTATGCCTTTCTCTCTCCATCTCTTCCCCCCACCCCACCCCAAATGATATTCCAGGTGGAGAAAACTGGGCACTTAATGAAACAGTTAATGCTACTTGCTGATAATGATTATTCAGCTAAAAGGCTTTGAAGCCGCCCAATTAGCACTTCACTACAGTAAACAAGATCTTGAGATATGCCCAGATCAGAAGACTAATGTATGCCTGCCAGTTTGGGCTCTTAGGAGAAATGGAACAACAACATGGAGTCCTTGCCTTCCCAACTAGAAGAGTACATTGCCTTTAGATGCCATTGCAACTATTGTTCTACACAATCTTGATCTTCAAGGAAGCATTTGCCCCTAAAGGGGGCTCATCTTACTGGAGGTGAAGAAAGTAAACCCAAAATGTTTGGAAGAAACACAGGCAGGTACAGGTAGGTTGGATGGAATGGGATTAGCCATCAGACACTCTCTAAGGGGTTGTTCACACTTGGAAGTGTTACCCACCAGAGCCTTTATAGCAATCACATTCCTGGAGTAGAAGGTGTAAGAAGTGGCTTAATGCTTGAGGCTGCTGGAGGGCTAGCATGGGAAGTGGATTGCTAGGTTATAGCACTCCTCTTTCATCCTCAGCTTTCTTCAGCTGCTGTAAACTGAGTTCAAAGTGCAAAAGTAATTTGAACTCGCTCAACTCAGGAGTGGGGGGAGGGAGAGGAAGAGGCATAGTTTTGCCCTTCTCTCTAGGAAAGGCTCATTTGGTTTGGGGGCTATTTTTCCCTTCAGATTTTGGTAAACTCAGTACAGACCACCCACTGTACCCACAGGGGATACTTTCCCAGACTTACCACAAATACTTGAAACTACAGGTAATAGTGAAGCCTACAGAATCGTGCTGGAGGACCTAAGGAATGTCTAGAGAGGATGACTTTCTAGACACCTCGAGAACAACTCTATGGTAACTTCCAGCAGACGTTACCATGGAGTTATGCTAGAGGACCTAGGAAATGCCTAGAGAGGATGCCTTTCTAGACAACTCCAGTACAACTCTTGTCTACTTCCAGCAGACGTTACCATGGAGTTCTGCTAGAGGAAATGCCTAGAGAGGATGCCTCTCTACACAGCTCCAGTATAACT
Source organism: Gambelia wislizenii (assembly GCA_030847615.1). Taxonomy (NCBI): domain Eukaryota; kingdom Metazoa; phylum Chordata; class Lepidosauria; order Squamata; family Crotaphytidae; genus Gambelia; species Gambelia wislizenii. Next base: position 490,681,210 of record JAUMIR010000001.1, on the reverse strand, counting down.
CTATGGTAACTTCCAGCAGACGTTATCATGGAGTTGTGCTGGAGGACCTAGGAAATGCCTAGAGAGACCATATTTTTCAGACGATGGATAATTGAAACCACAGGTACCAGTCCCGTGCATATGGGAGGCAACCTGTACATAAATTCCAGGGCTTCTCTGCTTAAACCAATAGTTTTGCATGGTTTTTTTCCTTTTTAAAAACTTTTGTTGTCTTGTAGCCTGGCCACACCCTTTTGACCACCCTCTGATGTTGCTTGACCACATGTGTCCTAGTTTTCATCTCAGAGCTGTTGGAGGGCATGGAATCAGATTTTCAAAGAGACACTGCTTTGGTCATGGAAATTTGAGTTGGAAGTGACCTCCAAAACCAGCTAGGCCAATCTCTGCCAAGGCAAGAAACCCACAATGATTTATTTTTATTTTTTTATTATTTATTTATTTATTTATTTATACCCCGCTCTTCAGCCACAAGGCTATCAGAGCGGCTTACAAATTGTTTTAAGCAATAGCTATTTACACATCTACAATGCATTAAACAGTTTCCAATTGTGTGTTAGCTAATTGCCCCCACAAGCTGGGTACTCAAAAGAATAATATCTTGTGGACCCTGGGATTGTTTTTAAGGTTGGGGGGCCACGCAACATTGACAGGCAGGTTGTTATTAATTTACCCTACTTACAGGTATGTTTTTTACAAAGCAATGAAAACACAGAATGCATTGTATTAAAAGACCAACCACAACCACCAACCAAAGGGGGAAACAATCTGACTAGCACGAAAGCAATGCCAAAATCATAAATGAAATATTACAAAATGGAGTAAATAAAGAACACCATTAATATAGCAAGTGAAAGTGAAAGAAACGTAAGGTACTCCGAAGCAAGTGTAATGCCTATAAGGTCTCTTATCACATCTGTTCCACCACTCAGTACTTCAAAACCAAAAACTGTGGAGTTATGTTAGAAGATATACGAGCATGCATATAAAACTCTCAAAAGAAAATGCCAAAATGGGTATATCTGCCAAGCTTAAGGTGTAGAGAATCAAGTGTAGGGCAGAGTCAGAGGGAGGGCAAATTACAGACTTCATCACACAAGGCTGTACAGCATGATTGTATAATAGTATCTGTGGCTGTTCCTTTTCACATGACATCATGACTTTCCTGTTGCTAGTATGCATTCCAACAGTTATTGTGGTGCACCTTTTCATTAACGGGGGAAAAACCATGCAAAAAGGATCTGCGAACCCCCTACCTGGAGGACGAACTGAGGCACCTAAACTGGGCCCTACAGGCTAATGGTTAGTCCAGAGCAGACATCACAAGAGCAACCAGACCCAGAAAAAACCACAGGAATGAAGAAGAAAAACAGCCACCCAAAGGGAAAGTATTTTGATCGTAAATCACAGGAGTCACAAACAGAATAGGGAAACTGATGAGGAAACACTACCTCCAAACAATCTATTGACCAACCAGAAAAATCCAAGAAATGCTACACTCAGCGAAGGACAAAAGAGACCTTCTCATAGCTGCAGGAGTTTACCGCATACCATGCAGCTGTGGACAAGTTTACATAGGGACCACTAAACGCAGTGTGCAAACACGAATCAAGGAACATGAGAGACACTGCAGACTGGGCCAGCCAGAAAAAACAGCAGTAGCAGAACATGTTATAAACCAACCTGGACACAAAATGCTATTTTAAAACACAGAAATTCTAGACCAGGCCAACAACTATCATGTCAGAATGCACAGAGAAGCTATTGAAATCCACAAACATCTGAACAACTTCAACAGGAAAGAAGAAACCTTAAAAGTAAACAAAATCTGGCTCCCAGTTTTGAAGAACAATAGAATAAAAACTCAACACTTACAAAGGAATTCCACCCAGGGACAAGGGGATTCCCAGCAGATAATGGCCCATCGACCAACCATCAGCCAAACAGACAGTAACAAGCCTTGCATTTCTATACCCAGAAACTAACCATTCAGCTACACAAATTTACATATCCTCCCCAACAGGGGTTCACAGCATATAAACTCCACACACACACCTACCCAATCATTCTCTGAAGATGCCAGCCACAGATGCAGGTGAAATGTCAGAAAGAAACTATTCCAGAACACGGCCTCACAGCCCAGAAAAAAAACCAAGGAAAATCTAGGGGGGGGGGAAACCACCAATCACTCCCAATATCACTGCTTTTCCACTACTGGCCCAGGTACAAATAGCTCCCTCGCATTGCAGTTTTGATATTGCAGCATTCATATGGTGTTAGTGGGCATTACTTTCCTCCTCTTTCCTTCTGTATTCCCAAGCTGCACTAGGTCAGTCAACTTCCAATGAACAGATAAAGAGGACCTCATGGTACACTTGAAAATAATGTTCCCCCTATGCCCCATTCACCAGTATTTAAAAAAAAAAACCCAAAACTAAAACCAGTAATTGTGCAATTCCATCCCCCCCCCCCAAAAAAATTAAGGCACATGTGCTGGGATTGGCAAACATGGGTAGGAAGGAGGGGTCAATGATGTGGTGTAGAACACTGATCATGAGAATTTTCATAACCAAAGCGAGAGTACAGTGCTATTACAGAGAGGGTGCGAAAGAAAGACACGCAATGCTGGTACGTTGCCATTCATATTAACTATGCTATTTCTATGCTAAAACAGCCTAGTGTGATAAAGTCCTTATTCTCCCATCCATTGTCATTCAATCACCCTTAACTATCAAGCCTCTTCTGTGGTGAGAAGTTCCCTCCATGTGTTCAGTGTGGCTTATTCCCAAGTAAGTGGGACACAAAAATCTAGGCTGTCTGCAACCTTCCAGAGGGCCTTTTCAGTAATCGCCCCCAAATTGTGGAATGGCCTGCCGAATGAGATCCGTCAGCTGACGAGCTTGAGTAGCTTTAAAAAAGCACTAAAGACGGATCTCTTTCGGCAGGCCTTTCCTGATTAGATCCTGGCCTCAGGAACTCAGTCTCCTGGCTTTTTAAAAAATATGTATATATTTGTTTTTAATGTGTTTTTTAGTTAGAAGGTTTTAATCTTATTGTGTTTAATGTCTTTTTATGGGGGAGGGTGGGTGTGGGTGGTGTTTTTAGTCATTATTATAATGTTTTAATTGTTGGAAGCCGCCCCGATTGTTTTTAGCAGAGGGGCGGGGTATAAATAAATTTTATTATTATTATTATTATTATTATTATTATATTATTAAGTGGGCCTAGGTTAGATGGCTGGCAGCCTTTCTTACTCTTGGGAGAGCTCAGCCATAGCAGTTGTCTTAATCATTTCTCTGTGTGATTATTTAGTATATTTCTGATGGATCATTCCTGAGAGGACTCAACTATACAGGTGTATTGGTGGTCCAATTTGCCTGGTCATTATGGGTGGCTCTCCCAGCCTAATCTTAGGGTGGCTCAAGCCCCCATCCCCTCCCCGTTGTGGGCTCTGTGACAACATCCTCAGTAGCTGAGATAACCACCCAGTCTCAAATTTAGGGTGGGAATCATGCAGATCTCCAGATGTTGTTGAGCTGCAACTCCCAGCACTTCTCACCATAGGGCCGATTAGGCCTTGCAGTCTACCAACATCTGGAGGGCTGCATGATTCTCACCACTGGTCTGAATAAACGTTCAGCATGAAAGGGAGTTGAGCCCCTTTGTAGGAAGTCTATTCGCGCATGACAAGTGTGGTCAAGATGGCCCAATTTGGCAGGGACAGTCCCAATTAATCCTCGGCTGTCCCACTTTTTCAGGTGCTTTTAAAATGTCCCAGTTTCTCATTCCTCCTCACACCATCCCCTTTCGTCCTCAGCTTGCTTCAATTGCTGCAAACTGAGTTCAAAATGGGAAAGTATTTTGTACTCAATTAACTCAACAGCAAGGAGAGGAGGAGGAAGAATCTTGCCTTTCCTAGCAGGTTCAGTCAAAAGCAAACAATTACAGCCTCTACTAAATTGTGTATTTTTTTCTCATTAACATTCCCCCCCACCCATTTTTTAAAAGTCACATGCCGATGTTGCTTGGCCATAAGTATCCTGGTTTTCATCTGTGAAATGTTGGAGGGTATGGTTGCTGGAGTAGAAAGAGGTAATGTCTCCAAGTCTTGGCCCTAGATAAAGGTGATCTAGCTGGAAGAACCCATTGTACCAACATTTGTGGATCATTTACATACTCTTTATGTATGTGTGCTAAAATGCCAAGCTTGCAAAGTAGGAGCAGGTGGGGGGGGGGGAGAGAAAGCAAGCAAGAAGGAATTGTGACTTATCTGAAAGGCTGTATGCAGAGAGCATGTCCCCCACCTCCTTTCTTCCTTTGTTTCAGGGTAATTCCACTTTTTTGGTGAAATTATTAAAGCTAATTGCATTATTTAATCCCCATCACATGCAATTCTCCAGTGTTTCCCTAATCAGTGTAATCAAGCCAATCGAAACAGATAAAGGAGATCTTTTAACAGGCCTTGATGAGATTTTATCATCAAGCTCCGTGTGTATTGCAAAGCCATGACACACTTAGAAGAAACAAAAGTAACTTGGGAATAGAGGAGTGTTAATACAGCAGCTGGGGGCTGGTCAGGCCAGGGGGACTCTTTTGCCTGATGTACTTCTGGCGAAGGAAGGAAGGAAGGAAGGAAGGAAGGAAGGAAGGAAGGAAGGAAGGAAGGAAGGAAGGAAGGAAGGGGAAATTGAAAACGTTGGGGTTCAACCTTATGTTTCAGGGGTTTCATCCAAAAAGTGAAAATGTTGCTTTTTGGACCATGACACAAGTGGCCTCCATCTGCAAGATTCGGCAAGTTATAATTTTAAAAAGTAACTTTGCCAAGCTCTCCTTTCTCCCTCTTTCCAGGTTCTCCAGAGAAAAGGGAAAATCAAAAGTTCTACTGAAATGCTTCTCGCCCATATCCTCCAATATATGTAATTGGTTGACCGGCCGAACCCAAAGGGTGCTCAGCAGTGGCTCCTCTTCGTCTTGGAAAGATGTGACCAGTGGGGTGCCACAGGGTTCTGTCCTGGGCCCAGTGCTATTCAACATCTTTATCAATGACTTGGATGAGGGAATTAGGGACATACTTATCAAATTTGCAGATGACACCAAATTGGGAGGAGTAGCTAATACCCTAGAGGACAGGATCAAAATTCAGAATGACCTGGATAGACTGGAGAGCTGGGCCAAAGCTAACAAAATGAAATTCAATACGGAGAAATGTAAAGTACTGCATTTAGGGCGGAAAAATGAAATGCATAAATATAGGATGGGAGAGACCTGGCTGAATGAGACTACGTGCGAAAGGGATCTAGGAGTCCTAGTAGACCACAAGTTGAACATGAGCCAACAGTGTGATGCAGCAGCTAAAAAGGCCAATGCAATTTTGGGCTGTATTAATAAAAGTATAGTGTCTAGATCAAGGGAAGTAATAGTGCCACTCTATTCTGCCTTGGTCAGACCTCACTTAGAATACTGTGTCCAGTTCTGGGCACCACAATTCAGAAAGGATATTGACAAATTGGAGCATGTCCAGAGAAGGGCAACTAAAATGGTGAAAGGTCTGGAAACAATGCCTTATGAGGAGAGACTTAGGGAGCTGGGTATGTTTAGCCTGGAAAAAAGACGGTTTAGAGGCGATATGATAGCCCTGTTTAAGTATTTGAAGGGATGTCACACTGAGGATGGAGCAGGCTTGTTTTCTGCTGCTCCAGAGACTGGAACACGGAGCAATGGGTGCAAGCTCCAGGAACAGAGATTCCACCTCAACATGAGGAGGAACTTTTTGACAGTAAGAGCTGTTCGGCAGTGGAACACACTCCCTCGGAGCGTGGTGGGGTCTCCTTCCTTGGAGGTCTTTAAACAGAGGCTGGATGGCCATCTGTTGGGGATGCTTTGATTGTGATTTCCTGCGTGGCAGGGGGGTTGGACTGGATGGCCCTTGTGGTCTCTTCCAACTCTGCAATTCTATGATTCTATGATTCTATGATTTCAGAGATGAAAACTGGGAAATGTGTGGCTAAGCAACATCAGAGTGTGGTCAAGACACTCTCTGAAAGATTCATACAATGGGAACTTGATTTCTTTTGCTTTACTTTATTTTTTTTATTTATTTATTTATACCCCGCTCTTCAGCCAGAAGGCTATCAGAGCGGCTTACAAATTATTTTAAGCAACAGCAATTTACACATCTACACTGCATTAAGCAGTTTCCAATGTGTGTTAGCTAATTGCCCCCACAAGCTGGGTACTCAATTTACCAGCCTACGAAAGGATGGAAGGCTGAGTGAACCTTGGAGCCTGCTGGAATTGAACTTGCAACGTGGTGACTTGCAGTACTGGCATTTAACCACTGCGCCACCAGGGCTCCTTTTACTGGTTGTGTTCTCTCCTGTACTCACACCCACACATATCCCAGACACTCACAGAGACCAAAATCCTACATTGCCACAGTGTACCATAAACACCCACAAGTGGACTTACATTCCACTTGCATCACACAATCCCTATAACGGATACCACTGTGGCACAACCTGTGTGGATCACTGCTAAATGCCATACGCCCTCCATCTTTTGACAGATGAAAACCAAGAACCATGTGGCCAAACAACATCAGAGTGTGGTCAAGATGGCAAAAGATATTGACGAGGAAGAATACATCAGCAGGGAGAGGCTGCAGCAGTTTGCTTTTGCCTGAGCCTACTGGGAAGGACAAGATTGCATGCCTCCTCTCCTCTCCTCCTTGCTGATTTAATGCAGTACAACCTATTTTTGCACTTTGAACTCAGTTTGCAGCAACTGGTGTAAGCTGAGGACAGAAAAGGGAGGAGGAGAGAGGCATTTAAAAGCAGCTGAAAATGTAGGGCAGTAGAAGATTAATCTAGACCGTCCTTGTGAATTCAGGGCAATTGAAGGGTATGGTTTTGTTTAATGTTTCTGTTCCCTTTTCTTCATTTCTGTAGGATTCCTACAGAGCCATTCCAGCCTACACTGTTGTTTCATGGGGCTGAGCAGGAGAAACCCTCTCTATGTCCATTTCCAGAGGGTCCAGAGGCATGCAAGTGATTTCTACCTGGGTGTCACTTTAAGCCAGGGATGAGGAAGATGCAGCCTGCAGGACCTGGAACCCTCCAAAAATAAAAATATCAATGGGGGGGGGGGTAAAATGGTAAAGAAAATTATAGAGCTATTCAGTGTTGTTTTCAGAAGCTCCACATGCTAAAACAGCTAACCCAAAAGGTGGCCCAAAATGGCCCAAAAGGTGACCAGAAATTATACATCTTTGGGACATCCAAAAAGGCAACCACAAGAGCATGGATTAGTCCACTGGAGCAATTGAGGAGCCAAAAATGGGGGCAGTGTGGCCCTCCAGGTTCTAGAGCATGCCTATTCCTGCCATAAGAAAAAGAGGAGCAGCTTCCATGCCACGGAGCCATAGCCAGTGATGTAGTGGAGCCAGGGCTCGAAACATCAAAGCCCCATGACATTTTGATGACCAGGGGCTATGACATTGCCTGCTGCCACCCCACCCCCCTTGGGCTATAATCCCCACTGGGATTGGAACTAGAGGGGAAATTGATTTTTCCCAGCAACCACAGATTGTTATGAGCAATCCCTGTTGCAATTCAAAGTATTTGGGTATGGCTTGGTCTTCTCCCGTATAATCTGCCCCATGCACTCAGATCCTCTGGTAGGCATCTGCTTTAGTCAGCCAAAACTAGGCTGATAACTGTTACCCAGAAGACATTTTCTGTGGCTGCCCCCAGATTGTAGAATGACCTGCTGGAAGAGATTTGTCAGCTGGAGACACAGTCTGCATTTAAAACAGCAGTAAAGACCAGCCTCTTCCATCAGGCCTATCCAGATTCTTTTTAAATTCTGAATTTTAAAGGATTGATTGATTGATTTTAATATGTATTGGGTTTATACGCTCTTTAAACTGGTGTTATATTTTATTGTTTTATTTCCCTTAATCCATAGGGAAAGGCAGCTAAGAAATAAATACTAGATGATGATGATGATGATGATTTGGCAAGACCTATTAGCTTTACTGTTTCTGATAGAACTGAAAACATTCAGAAATTATTTTAGATCAACACAACTGCTCTGGACTTTCTTGTGCAGGAGTTGCTATAAAGACTATCTTGATGAGGGTCAGCACTTCAGAACTGACCAGTACACCATTGGTCATAGTTAAGTAGCTGAGAATACAGAAGGTCTCTGGTCCCATCCACAACATTCCCAGTTAAGGCTGGAAGAGACCCTTGTCTGAAAGTCTTGTCTGAAAGCCACTACTCATCAGTGTAGACCAGTGTTTCCCATACTCTGGTCTTCCAGCTGTTTTGGACTTCAGCCCCCCAAATCCCTGATCATTGGCCAAAGTGGCTGGGGCTTCTGGGAGTTGAAGTCGGGAACACATGGAAAACTAGAGCTTGGGGATCACTGATGTAGAACAAAACCTTCTCCAATCTAGTACCCTCCAGATGGGTTGGATTACACTGTTTAGTGATGATGAGGGTCCGGTGATAATGGGGGCAGTACAAGCCATGCTGTCTGGTGAAGTTGGGTGGGGGGCAGTAGTACAAGCCATGCTGTCTGGGGATGATGGGGTTGCTCAGACATCTTGAGGACACCAGCTCAGGGAAGCTTGGTATAGCCAGTATTGATCTAGATGGGCCAATGTTCTGACTCAGCAGATCTCTATGTTCTCAGCCATGGCTGATGGCTTCCATGTCAGAGAGATAGCAAATCCACTCTGATTTTAGTCCAACCTTTAAATGAGCTATCCAGGATGCAGAACTTATTTGGGGGGATTGGAAGGCTCCTTTAACATTAAGACTAAAACCTGAAATAGACTCACTGCTCAAATGGCCTTGGAGGCACCAGTCACACTAAATGTTCTACCAAGATAAAGCAAGTATAGGCCTAAGAGCCTACACTAAAAGTGTGGCATAGTGGTTTGGGTTTGAACTAGGACTCTGAAGACCTGAGTTAAAATCCCCACTTCGCTATGGAAACCCACTGGATGAGCTTGGGCTAGTCACACTGTCTCAGCCTCAGAGGAAGGCAATGACAAACCTCCTCTGAACAAATCTTGCCAAAAACAGCCCATGATAGGGTCACTTTAGGGTTGCCATAGGTCAGAAATGACTTGAAGGCACACAGCAAGAACAGGCCTAAGAGCAGAGTTTGGGAAAGGACTGAGGATGAGTTGGACTACAGTCCCCAGTATTCCATAGCCAACGTGACCATTGGCATGACCATTGGTAGTGGGATTCCAGGGGCATGAAACCTATTGGTTAATCCCAATTAGAGTACCCCCATTAAATCAATTGTTGAGTGGTGAGTCAACACCTACACAAATCCCATTGATTCTGTGGGTCTCCTTTAGTTTAAAATAACTATAGGATTCTAGCCTGGGAGTTGTAGTCCAAAAAAATGTAACATTCCAAAGCAAGAATCCATTAACCAGCCTGTTGAGACAAAAATATATTGGTGAAGCTTTTAAACCTACGTAAATCTCTGCATGTGGAGTTATGCTTTGATTATGCTATACCACCCTTGTCTTGAAGGGCAACATTCTGCAACTGAGCCAAGTCAACAAATGTGCAACTGAAAGAGCAATCAAATGCTTATGGACACATAGAGCTGGAATCCTGTGTCCAGTTCTGAACACCACAGTTCAAGAAGGATATTGACAAGCTGGAACATATCAGAGAAAGGCAACCAAGATGATCAGAGGTCTGGAAACCATGCCTTATGAGGAACGACTTAGGGAGCTGGGTGTGTTTAGCTTGGAGAAGAGAAAACTGAGAGGTGACATGATAGCTATCTTTAAATATCTGAAAGGATATCATGTAGGAGATGGAGTGAGTTAGTTTTCTGCTGCTCTAGAATCTAGAACATATATCAATGAATTTATATTACAGTACTACTGGTCTTTGGTTCCAGGATACCAAAATATGGGGATGCTCAAGTCCCATTGTATTCAATGGCAAAGTAAAAGTATCCTTTATATAAAAAGGAAAAATCAAAGTTTGCTTCCTAGAATATAAAAATAATATATTTTTCAAGTCATGGATGGTGGAATCCATGGATGCCAAATCCATGGATACAGAGGGTTGACTGTACAAGAAAAGTGATTCCATCTATACCTTAGGAAGAGCTTCTTTATTGTAAGAGCTGTTCAACAGTGGAATAGGCTGCCTTGGAGCGTGGTACATTCTCCATCTTTAGAGGTTTTTAAACAGAGGCTAGATGGTCATCTCTCAGGAGTGCTTTAGTTGTACATTCCTGCATGGCAGGAGGTTGGACTAGATGGCCCTTGTGGTCCCTTCCAACTCCTGGATTCTATGATTGATTCATGCATGGTGCACAATGTGCCTCCATGTACAATTGCCCTGCATGGGCAAGTCTGCTTGTACAACCTGGGACCACATGCAGACTTGCCCCATCAGAAAAAATTGTCCAGTGGCTTCTGGAGGGGAACTTTCATATGGTGATTTTTGTTACCTGCTTAGACAGCCCCCACCTTTCCGTAGCACATAACTGGCAATATTTAATAATTTGGCTAACTATGGCCCTCCACATGGTTAGCAAGTAAACCAGGGGCTCCCCAGGCATTAAAGCTGTAGTCATGCACAATCTATGGAGGGGCCTTGGAAATTCCTCAAACAGGTCATACCCAGGTCAGATGTCTTCCTGGGAACACCTGAAGATAAGTCATCCACTAATCCCATCAAGGATAGCTGAGCACTCAATAATTGCAAAACAGGTTTTTCCTCTTTCTCCTTTATCTAAAATAGAAGATTGCCTGTGCCCATTCAGTCCCAAATGTCTCGCCCATCAACAATTGTTAAACACATCCAGAGAATCCTTTGTCTAATCCTGGGAATCTCCAATAGACATTGTATTCCACTCTAAATCCCATCCCTTCAAGAGAAATGCGAAAAATAAATATCACCCTAAAATGCTACCACAGTGCATTTTCCTCTTGTCTCCACAACAGTCTGTGTGGCCCTCAGAGCTCTGAGTAACTTCTGCTGCACAAATCTCTGCTCTTTGGATAGGTATAGTATAACCCACCATCCCCTCAATCTATTCCTCTATCCAAATGCTTCCTACTTTCTTAATTAGCCTTGTGTGGCTGCTTGAAGCCTGAAGTGTATGCATGTGTATGTCAATACAAACCATTTTTATTTCACCCTCTGGCTTGGAGTCTCCTCAGTTACAACCGGTATGCATAGGTTAAAAGATCCCTCAGTTAGTTAGGCCTCTCATTGCCATCTTGAGCTAATTATACATTCCCCATATTAGACTTTGACACTAGTGGAATCCTCAAGGACCCCATGTAATTTGGGTAACACCTTGGGCAAGTCACACACTCGCAGCCCTCAGAAAACCCTGTGATAGGTTTGTTTTAGGGTTATCATATATCAGAAATGACTTGACGGCACACAACAACTACAAAGACATTAACAGGATTCCTGCCATTGTTTCTGTCGTGATAAAAAGAAGATGATGAATGCTGTCTTCTCCTGGAGAGGGTTTTCCTTCCTAGTTCCAAACCAAACCGTCTTTCCCTGTGTCCTCACCCTGCTGTGGTTAGGCTCCATGGGCAGCACAACCCGGCTGAACCTCTGGCTTCCAGCATCCAAAGTATTAGAGATCAGTATGTTGGAAGGCTGGTGGCTGTGGTCCAGGTCTGGTGCTTTTGGAGACCCCATTAGCTCTTAACAATAACAAATCCACTGGCTGTAATGAAAGAGGACTATCTCTGCATTTCTTTCTTACTGCAAACAAGTCAACATGGCAACACTTGATTACTCAGAAAGCAGCTGGGCCCTGTGTGGGTAGGGAGCAACCCAACAATGGCCACATCTATTAAATGCTGTAATTTGCTCTTGTGTTGTACTTTCTACACCATGTTGTTTTAAATGGAATTAATCGCGGCCTTGTTCAAAGGGAAAGCTTTGCAGGCACTTGCTCTTGCTCTAAAACACACACACACACACACACACACACACACGCTTTTCACACCCTCCCCCATCTCTCAGTGCCTGTTTCTCCGCCCTCCCCTTTTATAGAAGAATTTTTGTCCTGTATTTCAGATGGATGGGAAGAGTGGAAAACAACAAAAACGCAACAAAGAGGAAGCCAGAGAGAGAGAGAGAAACCTAAGCCCAACATGACTTACGTCCAGGATATCTGACAGACTATATCTCCCCATGTAAGCCTGTTCAGACCTTAAGATGCACAGGACATGCTCTTCTCTCAGTCCTGCCATCTTCACAGGCATGGTTGGTGGGAACACAAGACGGGGCCTTCTCAGTGGCTGCCCCTAGACTGTGGCACTCCCTCCCTAGGGAGGCTGGAAAGGCCCCCTCCTTGCTGTCCTTCTGTCAGCGAGCAATGACATCATCATCATCATCATCACAGTTGGACCTCCGTATCCACAGAACCAATATCCACGGTTTCAGTTATCCATGGGACACAAAGCAATAACATATACCATAGAGTCTTCCTAGAAAATGCTTAGAGAGGTGTCCTCTCTAGACATCTTCTAGGCCCTCCAATGCAACTCTATGGTATTTTTAACTGGAAGTCCCACTATTTTAATAGGGTTTGCTGTTATTTTTGGTTTCCAGCATCCGCGGTAAGTCCAGGAATCAAACATCAGTGGATACGGGAATCCAACTGTATTATTATTATTATTATTATTATTATCATTCAGACAGGCTTTTAGAGCTGAAGGCTTTTAACAAAAGGACTGTAAGGGTGTACAGTTGTCCCTTCATATTCACTAGGGCTTGGTTCCAGGACCCCCCGTGGATACCAAAATCCGTGAATACTCAAGTCCCATTATATGCAATGGCATAGTAAAATGGTGTCCCTTATATAAGATGGCAAAATCAAGGTTTGCTTTTTGGATTTTTATGTTTTAAAGAATATTTTCAAGCCATGAATATTTAAATCCATAGATACCAAATCTGTGGATGCAACTTTATTGTTATAAATGGTACTGTTTACTTTTTCAACATCTTTTTTAGTGTGTATGTTTTTAATATGGTTCATCGTTTAATTTGGTTTTAATGCTGACTTTTTGTCTGCTTTTAATTGTAATCTTTTAAAAGCATAAGCTGCTTTGAGTCCTAAGTTGCATCTGCACTGTAGAAATAATCCAGTTTGGCACGGCTTTAACTGCCATGGCTCAATGCTATGGAATCCTGGGATTTGTAGTTTGTTGTGGCACCAGATCTCTCTGACAGAGAAGGCTAAATATCTCACAAATCCCAGAATTCCATCGCATTGAACCATGGCAGTTAAAGAGGTATCAAACAGTATTGTTCCTTCAGTGCAGATGCAGCCAGAATCTTGAGGTAAAGGCAGCATATAAATAACGTTAATAACAACAACTTCCCACATCATACTCTGGCCATTTGTGAGCTTGGAATAATTACTGGTTTGGACTACAACTTCCAAATCCTCCAGCCAGCATGATTTCCAGAATCTGGGCATTGTGGGCGTTGAATCCAAAAAAGTAACAGTCGTATCTGCAATAGGTCTGGGAACATATCTCCCATGGATGCGGTGGGGGGGGGAGTGACCAATATAACATAATATGTAATTTTTAACTTTTAAAAAAGCAAGTTTCTAGTCCTCAGGGTTAACATTGGTGTGCACTTGGGATGCAACTACAGTATGACCCCTGAATCCGCGTGATCCATCTCCACAGTTTCACTTACTTGCATCCAGGGGAAAGTCCTCTTTTGGGACTTTCTTGGTTCTCCAGCATGATTCTATGGTATGCTTCCACCAGAAGCTGGTCATTGGGGTCATGCTGGAGGATCTAGAAGATGCCTAGAAGAGGTGTTCTCCATAGGCATCTTCTAGTCCCTCCAGCATGGCTCTATGGTATGCTTGGGCCAGAAGTCATTTGTTTTAATAGAGTTATCCACGGTTTCCGGTATCCATGGAAAATGGGAATGAATCCTCTGTGAGGTCATACTATCATTCACCTGTATAGTGTGTTCTGAGTTTTCTGATATGGCAGGGAGTTAGATGACATGTGTCCAACGGCTGTGGTCCCTTACAGCTCTAACATTCTATGATTCTGTGATTCTATGATAGTGCAGATTGGTAGTAGAGGAATTCTCAGATTCTGGTGGAAAATAGGCAGGTACAGAAGGACCCCCCCCCCGTATCTGCTGATTCACCACCTGCTGATTCAGTTATCCACGGTTGGCTACGCGCAGTGGCTGGGGTGCATGGGGAAGGGAGAGGAGGAGGAGGAGAGAACTTGCCTCCCTCCTCCCATCCCCGGGAGGGCTGCAGTGGCAGGGGTGAACAGGGGGGAGAGAAGGAGTCCGGCGTTCGCTGTTATCTGCAAATTTCTGTATCTGTGGGGTTCCCCGGAACCAATCCCCCATTGATATGGGGGTGCTACTATATAGTATAATACTTTCATGATGATTGCTCAGCCTGTACATTAGATCTTTGGGACTGTACCACCTGCCCATCTTGTTGGGCAGTCCCTGCTACCAATATGCCAGGATGAAATGATCTTTCGTGCAAATCTGAAACTGGAATTTGCTCAACCAAGAACGCTATAGGCTGAATGCCGAAGTTTATGTTCCCATATGATACTTCATTAACCTGAGGATGGATGAACATTTTGTTTCAGTGTTTTAGCTGACCAGACTACATGACCAAGGAGAAATAAAAAACCAATGGAAACAATGCATGCAAGAACTATATAAAAGGGATGAAAGGGTGGCAGGTTCATTCAAGAGAGAACCATATGAAGACAGACCTCCAGTTTTAGAAAGTGAAGTGGAAGCTGCACTTAGAGCACTTGGGAGAAATAAATCACCAGGAACAGGTGACATACCAATAGAGCTGCTTCAAGCTACATAAAAAGTTTACTGAAACATGTTGACCTGCCTCCCCACCCCCAGTGGTGTAGAAACCTGTCCCTATTCTTTCCATGTGATTTCTGCCTCTCGTAACAAATATTCTGTAAAGAAATAAAGTCCTGAAACACATCTTAATTTGTTAATTTAAGTATACCTGTATATAAAAACAGAGGCCAATGCACTGTTGCATGAACAAATACAAAATTCACAATGAATCAATACCTTTTTACAAAGAATCAAGCATCCATTATTCTCAGAATTTTTATCTGATATCTAAGTGGATGTTTACTACTGATCCATTTGAGGCTGCAAGAAGCAATGCTCAGGAACACTTAAACATCATTAAGGAAGGTATGTCCATATTTTATTTTTGCATGAAGAAAAAAAAATTAAAGTGATCCCTTTTCAAACACTTCTATTCCCCCTGAGTCCCAAACGTTATCAGGAGGAGGGAATTACTGTAATGGGGTGCTGGCATCCCCTTCATCTCAGCAAGCTGCACCGCTGCTTTTTGGAAAGCCCTCACAAAAGCTAGGACATCAAGCTGTGGACATGTCTTCCCCAGCAACCCGCAGCATCTGGCCTGTTGGCAAACTCAATGAGGAGCCGGAGCTGGTGGTGGCAGCAACTTTTGGAGTTGCTCTTGGGTTTGTCGTGTAATTTGGCAGCTGTTTGACTGCTTCTACCCTGCCTGCCTTGGCTAAAAAATTATAAAATTAAAATGAAGGGCTCTTTCTGATTCTTGCCGTCCTGGCCCCTGAATATACCTCTTACCCTAGGGGTGCTGAGGTGCCAAAATAATTGCATCTTTTAGCTCAGAGTTAAAGAGTGGGTGACAATTTTGCTTTCCATTTAGGGTTGCCACCTGTTTTACTGGCCCTGCTCCTGTGCCTTTAAGAACAGGAGTTGAGACAAGCAAGGCCTCCAGGGAAAATGGGTGCTTCCTTGTCTTACTCCTGCTCCATCAAAGCCTTGATACAGAGATGC
Source organism: Gambelia wislizenii (assembly GCA_030847615.1). Lineage (NCBI taxonomy): Eukaryota > Metazoa > Chordata > Lepidosauria > Squamata > Crotaphytidae > Gambelia > Gambelia wislizenii. The sequence continues at coordinate 490,665,326 of JAUMIR010000001.1, read as the reverse complement.
CAAGAGCCTGGACTTTAATATTCAGGATGGGCACTGAACAAAGGATTTGCTTTAAGGCCTGATTTGGCAACCAGGGGGGAGCCCAGTTTAGTTCAGACCAGTTTGGAGGCAGGTGGATCCAACTTGGTTCTGACTCCAAGTCTCGATTTAAAAATATGACTCTTTCTGTTTTGCACTGATCATGGCTAGAAACCAACAAATGGCTATAGCATTTTTTTTAAGTGTGTCTGGAATGTACGAAGAGGGGGGACTCACTGTTATTTTCAGATACAGGCATACCTCAATTGACAAAACCTCTGACAAAATTTCTGTATGCAAATGGTGTTTTTATGACCACCCAGCCCCTACTTTTCCTCCTTGTCTTCTGTCTTGCTGGAAGGTTTTTATTTGTCATTGGGAGCATGGTGAAGAAGGGCTGGAGAAAAAAAAGATATTCAGTGACAGCAGCGTGTTTGCAGTAAACCATGCAACAAAGGTTGAGCTGGGAAAGAATGACATTCTACTTTTGTTGAGCCTTCAGTCACTGTGTGTGCCTGCTCGCAACAGGCAAAATAAACAGCAGCTGCTTCTAGAATTCCTTACTGAGCATGCACAGACAGTAAAACAAAAATAAAAGGGGAATGCAGATATGTCTTCCTCACCAGCTACACACACCCCTGCAAAAAAAAAAAAAAAAAAGGTTAAAAAACATAGATCTGTAAGTTTGGCCACCAAAAATGGAAGAATAAGAAAAGTGGGGGCTGATGAAAGAAAATGCCCTTCCTGTATGCATTTTGGAAGAAACCTTCAAGTGATCTCATAGAAGGTTCAAAATTTTCTTGGTTATTTGTTTATTTATTTATTAGTAAACATTTTATTGATTTAACAAAGATTTCTTGTTTTTTTATGCAAGGATGTGTGGGGTGGGGGGCGCCTTCAAGGTGACCCTAAAATGAACCTATCACAGGATTATCTTAGCATTATTTGTTCAGAGCAGATTTTCCTTTGCCTTCCCCTGAGGCTGAAAGAGTGTGATTTGACCAGGGTCACCTGGTGGGTTTTCATGGCTGAGCGGTGATTCGAACCATGGTCTCCAGAGTCATTGTCCAATGCTCAAACCACTACACCACACTGGCTCTCTATGCAATTTCACCACATTTCACATGCACACATTGCTCGTTTTGGATAATACTTTGTTTTAACTTGTAAACTGTTTTGTGTCACATACTGGGAGAAAGACAGGATAGAAATTAAATAAATAAATGATCCAATAAGTTCTCCCACAGAAGCAGCAGGACATTTTTCTCTGCTGTAGAATGCTTGCATTCTGCTCAAGATTGCCAAAGCAAAGTAGTGCATGCAGTGCCGTTGCTCACGTGGGTGCAAGTTGTATTGTGTGTTTCACTGTGCATTCAACATAAGGTGTGTTCAGTACATAACGCGGCCCGTTGAAATTTGTACTATACAATCTTGCTGTACAATCTCAAGCTGTGTCTAGCTCCTTAGAAGGGGAATCCCCTGACCAAATTGCAGACACGTTGCAATGATGTGTGTACTGTCTTTAGATTTTGTTTTCTTAAAAGGAAACTGCCCAAGTCTTCTTTTTGTTTTAATTATTTCTTGACAGAACTGGACAAAATTTGTAAGTGCAGTTTTGCTTTTCAGAGACTCAAATTTCCCACATTTCAGAAGAATAGGTTCAGGGGATTTTGGTAAGAACAGCCTTTACAGTAGGTGTACTTTCAAAAGACCTCTCCACTGACGCCCCCTTGTCGTGGGAGAGAGGCACGGTCAAGTCAGATATGGCGATGCTCTTTCAGAGCCCTTTCTAATAACTAATGGAGTGAAGCAAGGTTGTGTTCTTGGCCCAACTTTATTTACAATCTTCTTCAGCATGATGCTCCAAAGGGCTATGGCAGAGCTCAAAGAAGAAGACGGCATCTATATACGTTACCATATTGATGGTAGCTTGTTTAACTTAAGCCATCTGAGGGCTTGCACTAAGGATTTTTTCGGACAAGTAAAATGCAACAGAAGCAGCCTCGATCAACTTTCGTGAGTAAAAATCGCCAAAATATTACACTCAAATGTCCCTGCGGTACTGCAACAGTACCGGCAAGGACGGGCATCATCCGAAAGGGACGCCCTGCAGTGCAGCAGTCTCGCAACGTGGCGAGGCTGCTTCCGTTGCATTTTACTTGTCCGAAAAAGTCCTAAGACTCTAAACTATCTAGTCCGTGAGCTGCTCTTCGCTGATGATGCTGCCCTTGTTGTCCACACAGAAGCAGCTCTACAGCGCCTAACATCCTGCTTCGCAACAGCTGCAGAACTGTTTGGGCTGGAAGTCAACCTTAAGAAAACGGAAGTTCTTTACCAGCCTACACCACAGGACGAACACCATCATCCCCACATTACCGTTGGCAAATCTTTGCTTAAGTCCGTTCAGCAGTTCACCTACCTGGGAAGCATCATCTCCTCAGATGCCAAGATTGACAAAGAGATCGATCACAGATTAGCAAAGGCATATAGTGCATTTGGAAGACTTTACAAAAGAGTCTGGAGAAACAAACATCTGAGGCGAAGCACAAAAATCAGTGTGTATAGAGCCATTGTACTGTCTATTCTCCTTTATGGGTCTGAAACATGGGTCACCTATTGCCACCACTTACGACTCCTCGAACGTTTTCATCAGTGCTGTATACGCACAATCCTAAATATACACTGGACTATGTGAAGAATGTTGCTGTCCTTGAGCAAGCAGGGATCACCACCATTGAGGCCATGATATTGAGAACACAGCTGTGCTGGGCAGGGCACGTTTCTAGGATGGAGGATCATCGCCTCCCAAAAATAGTACTCTACGGTGAACTCGCCACGGGTCAGCATAAGAGGGCTGCTCCAAAAAAAACGATACAAGGACTCCCTGAAACAACATCTCAGGCTCGGCCAAATTGATCACCAACAATGGTCTGCCCAGCCATGGGAGATATCATTTTTGGAGATACTCCATCTGATTCTCTGTAACCTCCAAATCCAAATCACTAAGGTTCACTTAGATTTGAATCCAGTCTGCTTCCAAAGAGCTCCGCTTCAACCCAGACCTCTCTGAATTGACCTGATTTAGTTCAAGAGCCAGCCAAATCCAAAGCACAACCTTCCTTTATAGTGATGCAAAATGGACACACACACCCCACTAAGCTATGGCATGCAGCTCTATTAAGCACTAGGATTTATTAAAAACCCTGTTCCTACCTAGGATGACATTTCACCGTGTGTGAAAAAGTGAATGTGCTGAGTCTATCTGTTGGTAAGGGCAAGTTCTCATGACCTGCAGTGCCCACACTCATTGACCTTTGGCAGCTAGCCCAACTTCCTCAGGACTCCTTGTCTGGCTCTGGAAACTATACTCACCGCATGCACATTGGGAAGGCAGCCATGAGCTGTTGGCCCCTGCCTTCTACATGAACACCCTCCTGCAACATTTCAGTCTAGGCATCCTTCCCCAGCCTGGTGACCTCTGAATGTTTCAGACTACCAACCAAGATCCAACATCAAGGAGATCGAATGTAAGTTTACATTTAAAGGGTTACATGATTATAGTGTGTTAGTGAACTGCAGTGTGGCAGAACTGAATGTGCAAACAAATGTGCAATCCACACTTGCAGTGTGCAGGGCACATCTGCTTGTGCAATGCCTAATGGTACCACATGTGCAATGGCAGCACGTGTCTGACTCTGCTTCTGCAACCTTCAACTGAATATCATAGAAACATAAGAATCTTAGAGTTGGGAGGGATTCCAAGCACCATCTAGTCCAGCTGTGCAGAAATACACAACTAAAGCACTCTTGAAAGATGCCCATCTAACCTCTGTTTAAAGACCTCCAAAGATCTCCATCCTTCCACCACCCTCCACTGTCAAGCAGCTCTTACAGTAAAGAGTTTCTTCCTGATGTTTATGTGAAATCTCTTCTCCTTTAATTTGACTCCATTGGTTCATTTTCTAGTCTGGAGCAGCAGAAAACAAGCTTCTTCCATCTTCTACATAACATCCCTTTTAGATATTTAGAGATAGCTCTCATGGTATATAGGGGCCTAAATACCCTAAAGGTACCAGATCCCAGATAAAAGTTGTTTTAATGTTATGTTAATGTGTTTCAACATGAGTATTAAATAGTTTTATGTGTTTAGTTATATATTGTATCTTAATCTATGTTGTACCCAACCTCAAGACTTGGGGAGAAATCATCATCATCACCATCATCATCGAAGCTAGACAGAGTAAGCTCTAGTTAGTACTTGGATGGGAGACCACAAATCAATGCCAGGTGCTGTAGGCTATATTTCAGAAGAAGGAACTGGCAAAACCACCTCTGAGGATTCCTTGCCTCAGAAAACCCTATGAGATTCATGGGGTCACCATAAATCAGCAACACCCACATCCACATCATGTCACCTCTCGGTCTTTTCTACTCCAGGCTAAGCGTACCAGACCTTCCATCCTCCTGGTCACCCCTCTGTGGACATGTTCCACCTTGGTGATATCCTTCCTGGGTTGTGGTGCCCAGAACTGAACATAGTATTCCAGGTGAGTTCTGACCAAACCAGAATAGAGTAGCACTACTACTCCCCTTGATCTGGACACTATACTCCTGATGATACAGGCCAGAACTGCACTGGTTTTTTTGGAGCTGCTGAAGCATGCTGTTGACTTGTGTTTAGCTTGTGGTCTACTAAGACTCCTAGAATATGGACATTAGTCATGGCTAGAAGAGTACGATCACATGTGTAAGGGAACACATGGGTAAGTCACGAACAGGATGCCAGCCTCCTGCTTTCTGTCATCATGACCAGTTGTCAGGGATGATTGGGATTTGTGAAGTCGAAGGCTTTCATGGCCGGCATCCATAGGTTTTCCTTGGTTTTTTTCCAGGCTGTGAGGCCGTGTTCTGGAAGAGTTTATTCCTGATGTTTCACCTGCATCTGTGGCTGACATCTTCAGAGAATGGTCTGAATAATAATGGTCATTCCCAATAAGAATTCTCTGAAGATGCCAGCCACAGATGCAAGCGAAACATCAGGAATAAACTCTTCCAGAACACGGCCTCACAGCCCAGAAAAAAACCACAGAAAACCTATGATTGGGATTGTCATCCAAAACATCTAGAGGGCATCATGTTGGAGGAAGGTGCTCGAGCATCCTTTAAGCAGATTAGCCACCTTGCCTCTCAATTAATTAATAATTAATTAGCTAGCTCACTAATTAAATAAGTAGAGTGCACGCATGAGTAGAAGGAGCACTCTAGCATGCCCATTTCCAGTGTTCTTTCTGTCACTCTCAATGCATGGTGGACAATTTTCCAAAGAGGAAAATTTCTGTCGTCGTCATCATCATCATCATCATATCCTTCCTTAGTTGGGGAACTCAAGGCAGCTTACAAAAGCAGAAACAAGGACAAGAAAAATGACCCAAACAGATACAAGTAAATGTCATATCAATCAAAGCATACAGAAAGTTAAAATATGATTACGGTAAACTATCAATAGATTAAGAGCATCTTTTTTTAAAAATCCATTAAAAGCAAACAATTAAAAACAATATGACACATTATTAAAAGCCCTTTCCCATAAACAGTCCACTCCTAAAGGCCTGTTGAAACAAAAAGGTCTTCACCCACTGCTGGAAGGAGACCATAGAGGAGGCCAGGCCAGCCTCTTTAGGAAGGGAGATAGAGAACCGGGGAGCAGCCAACAAGAAAGTTCTTCTCCAGACAAGGAGCATTTCAGGCCCAGAGATTTCAGACCCCAAACCTCAAACCTATAGACTAGTGGTTCTTAATCTTTTAACAGGGACCCTCTTTAAATAACTTTTGTTACCATGGTCCCCCAAGACTTAACTCAAGATTCAAAACCCCAATAACAAAAACAACACCTGATAAGAATAATAATTCAATTACACCATCCATTAAACCTTCCCTCAGAGGCACTGAAGTAGAGGGAAGACTTTTCTCCTGCTTCTTCCTGCAAGTTTGTGGCTGGAGCGGATTGAATGGCAATGCGCAAGCCCAACCAGCCACCCTTTGCCTTGGCTCTTGTCACGTGGACACTCCATGCAGAGAGGAGGTGGGCTGAGCAGCCTTCAAGGCTTCATGGGGCCCCTGTGAGGACATTGCAGCCCCCTGGGGGTCCACGGATCACAGGTTAAGAACACTGATATAGACAGTCCCTGGTGGTGTTATTAAGTGTGATACATTACACATCAGCCACAGTTGTTCAGTATCACAGCCTGACGATAGTGATCTAGTCATTTCCGGGAGGTGTCTGATTTGGTCACAGTGACATATGCCTTGGTTGCATCCCATTTGAATTATAATAACACACTTTTTTTAAAAAAAAGCAACTGTGGTATAGTGGTTTAGGTGTTGGACTAGGACTCCAGAGCCCAGGGTTTGAATCTCTGCTTGGCTCCGGAAACCCAGTGGGTGACCTTGGGCAGGTCACACACTCTCAGCCTCAGAGGAACGCAAAGGCAACCCCCCTCTGAACAAATCTTGCCAAGAAAACCCCACCATAAAAAGGTCACCATAAATTGTAAATAACTTGATGGCACACAACAACAAGAAGCACACTTTATGTGGGGCTGCCTTTGAAAAGTGCTCCGGAACTTCAGTTGGCCCAGGGATCTACAGACACAGTTAACGGGGGCTTGCTACAGAGATAAAACAACTCTCCTGTTGCCACAGCTACACTGGCTACTGGTCCATTTCTGGGTACAATTCATAGTGCTGATTGTGACCTATAAAGCTGCTTATCTCAGGTCTATGTCTGTCTATATAAGCCTGTCCAAGCTATATGACCTTTGGGTGATCAGTGCCATCACCTTCCAAGGAGGTGGATTCAACAGAGAAGGCCTTCTTGGTGGCTGCTCCCTGACTTTGGAACTCTCTCCTAGGGAAACTAGGGTGTTGTCTAAACAGCAAAAAATACTCCTCATAGAATACAAGGAAAATACGATTTTGTCTAAATGCAATACTGCATCAATCCACCGTATTCAGAAAGAGGGGAGCCAAATTCACCAAAAGCTCCACAGGAAAATCCTTCACAGTTTTCCCCACATTTTTTAAAAAAAAAACTCAGATGGAAATGCACATTCCCGCTCGTTGGGACAACTGATTCGCTTTGCTGCGCATTCCCAATAAGAGCAGAAGTGGAAAGCTGATTGGTTGGACATATGCAGGGGTGGAACTTGCTGGCAAGGCAAGCGCCCAGAACTGCCATGTTGTATTTTCACCATAGCAATTGTGTGCTGAGGTGATGAAACAGCCTTTTTTTCTATTTATTTTGGCAGAATATCGCACTTTTGCACTTTTTTAAAAAAAAAACCTGTTCTGCGGTGGCAATTCGAGGTAAATAAAAATGCGAGTAATCCATCTTGATTTGCAGGCTTGCCCATTGGAACAGCAAAAGCAGATAGTTTTGCATGCCTGTGATCTTGCCAAAAAAAAGCTAAGACAAATAGAAGCTACTTCAAATTGGTATTAATGCACATCAATCCACATTGTCCCTCCTCATATTGTTGTAAGCCGCCCCAATTGTTTTTAACAGAGGGGCAGGGTAAAAATAAATTTTATATTATTATTATTATTATTATTATTATTATATAGACAAGACCTGGGATGGTTCCAATCTTGCTCTCTTTCCTCTGGGAAGTGAAAATGTTCCTATTCCAACAGGCCTTCAGAAATTGGCTGCATTGAGCTTTTAATAGTTGCACTGCTTTGTTGTTTTCTATATTCCATCTTTTAGTGGCTTTTAATGGTTTTAATTCAATAGATAGTTTAATTGCTTTTTAAAACAAATGAGAGAGAGAGATATGTTTTTGTATGTTTTAATCTGTTCTAGTTTTAATATTCTATCAGCCACCTTGAATCCCAATATTGGGAAAAAGGCTCGCTATAAGTGAATAAAATAATAAAAAAATAAAAAAAATAGATATCGGCCTACATATTCACACTTAATCCAGACAAGGTACTTTTGGTTACTTGAAAATTTGTTGAAGGACTGGGCATACAGCCTATTTTGGATAGAACTGCATATACCATCATACCTCCCTAATACTGATTTTGTAGACTAAGCAAGGTCAGGTCTGGTTAGTACTTGGATGGGAGACCACCAGGAGGGAATAACATGGAGCTGCAAGCAAGGCTCAGAAAGACTCCTGTGGAACTCCTTGCTCCAGGAAACACTTCTGGTTCTTTTCATATGGAGCTTCTGGTATCTGGTGAAGGGTGCCTTATTTGCATGGCTGTTCAGTAATAGTGAGTTGTCCACCATGGTTAGTATGGTTTGGTTAACCCTATGAGCTCTCTTGCTGATTTTGCCTCTAGGAGTGCTTCTACACTGTAGAAATAACGCAGTTCAACACCACTTTAGGTGTTGTAGCTCCATCCTATGGACTCCTGGGATTTGTATTTTTACAAGGTCTTTAGCCTTCTCTGCCAAAGAGTGCTGGTGCCTCAGCAAACTACAAATCTCAGGATTCTGTAGGATGAAGCCATGGCAGTTAAAGTGGTGTCAAACTGCATTATTTCTACAGTGTAGATGCCCCCTGGCTGCAGGTTTATGCTTCTCTGGGTGGGTGCAGTGCCAGATGTATACATAACCTAAACTGACTGCAGCTTAGGGCCTCAGAGCATCCAAGGTTTCTAAACAGACTTTTTTTTAAAAAAAAAAATAGCATTTCAGAAAGTAGATACCAAGTTTTAGGTAAGTCACCATTGTAAATGGCTGGAATCATCTTTCACAGTATATGTTACATAACTTTACGTATACTTAGATACAAAGCAGAGACGCTATGAAATGCTGTTAGTGAATGGCATAAGGGGACACTGGCAAGAGTGCCCTGATCCACATTGGGCTCTACCAATGCACATTGGCACTCCCTAGCCAGTGTCCCAATGAATAATGGGACTGATACCCATTAGTCACTTGACTGGGTCCCCTATGTAGTAATGTAACAACAGCCCTTGACTAGATACAGACATTATGGAATTGCCTGATTCTAATTCTTGCAGATGAAAGTCCACCTACAAAGACATAAGTCCCCAGCAGAATTCTAGCCTTTATTTATTTATTGGTTGTGCTATGGGACCTCTTCAACTTGACATATTTAAGGGTCTCAGCATGTCTTGATCTGTGTGTGTGTGTGTGTGTGTGTGCGTGAGAGAGAGAGAGAGAGAGAGAAAGGTACTATCTTAATCCTTTATTTTGCAGTATTCACATTTTTAACAGGAAAAGAAGCTGCATTTTGAGGCACCTTTGGGCAAGAAACAACATGATCCATTCTAATATAGATGAAGGGTGGAATCCTGTTGGTGAGTCCCTACTAGAGTACAAGCAATTGTTGAATGTAGGTAAATCCAATTGATTCTATGGCTCTACTCTGATTGGGACTAACAATGCAGCTGCCATCCTGTTGGTGACATATGTGGGTATAAGTTCCACCCACAGGTAGACATTTTTGTTTGATGCAGAACATCTGTATTCACTTCAAGGCAGTGGGTGTGGAATTGTGCATGGGGTATGCTTGGTTTATTGATGTATATTGAACATTTCACATTGATGCACAGCAATGTGCATTGTGAAACAATGTGCATCTTCCTTCCTTCCTCCCTCCCTCCCTGCCTCCCTCCCTTTTCCCTCCCTGTGACTGTGGATCTCAGGACATTATACAATAAAATCAGTTCAGAGCAGGCTAGGACAATAAGAATAAAAGAGACTAAAAAGCATATTAAACCATTTAAGACATAAAACTAGACATAGAAAACAAGGTCTAGTTTTCTTGGGTATGTTGCCTTTTCCAGTGTGCTGATTGGCCACTTAGGAAACATACCCAACCACTCCCTCAGCCAGTCACCACCCGCATGTAAATCTATATATTCCAATCTCATACTGGGAGTGACTAAAAAATGTACTACAGTGCTGGCTATAGTTACTGATGCTGCAGGCCTTTTAAGTTCACCAACGTCTCAGGGCTACACAATTCCCACTTATGATCTAAGTTTACACAGTAATATATCCATTTCCATTGCAATGAGACCCAGGCAGTCAACTGGCAGAGGGACCCCGCTGCTGAGACAGGACCCAGGCAGTCAACTGGCGATGGCAGCGGGAAGTTGCCACCACTACAACAGGACCCAGGCAGTCAACTGGCGGTAACAGCAGCAGGGCAACAGAGTGAGTCACCCTCAGTAATTCCAGGAAAAGTGTGGAATGCTGAGAAGTGGGAGGAGGAATTCAAATCCACTGGCCTACCTTACAGGGTTGTTGTGAGGTCTACCAGGTGTGTTTCGGGGAGTTTCTTAATGGTGTATGATATGCTGGGTCTAGCTAGTAATTTAAAATAATGCCAACCATAGCACATTGCAAACTGGTTAAAAACAATTTGCCCCCAAAGGCTTTAATAAAAGGTCATATTTTGACATAGCACCAGAATGACACCAGGGTAGGTGCCAGTTGGGTTTCTAAGGGAGTATATTCCATAACTGGGATGCCACAGCAGAGATTATAGGCAGACACAGCTATATGCCATTGAGCATTGTACACTGATGCACAATATACATTTGGTTGTATAATATTGCAATTCTCTAATAAGGTGGCAACTGCCACATGGCTAGTGAGTGTAAAGATATGCACCATGTTGTTGAAACAGGACTTTACCAAAATTTAGGCCAAATAAACAAGATGGAAGATTCTTAGAGGAAAAAATTATACATGTGTGGTGAAAAATCTACCTAGTCTCCCTTTTGGTACCTGGATAACTCATTCCAGTTCCTTTGGGACTTAGCATAGACCACCTGCCATCTTACCACTAGTTTGGGATGCATTCACACAGTCTCCTCTTCCTCCACTCATGTGTATGTGCCTGCTTGTGCGCACACACACCCAATGGCCAAGATGCTTCATTAAGGAGACAGAGTGTAACTTTACACTCACAGAGGTACACAAAATCAAAGAGTTGGAAGAAACCACAAGGCCATCCAGTCCACCCCCTGCCATGCAGGAATACACAATCAAAGCATCCCTGACAGATGGCCATCCAGCCTCTGTTTAAAATGGCAGTTGTGCTTTTGAGAATTGCAACACTGCACATGTATTGAGTGTGCAAAGAAATGTGAAAGGCATGATTGCACAAGACACATCCACATGTGCAATGACACCACATGCTCAAGTCGGCTTCCGCCAGCCTTCAACTGAATACAGACGTTACGCTATGACCAAAATGTACAGGATCTGGTTTGGACACATGCAGCAATAGCAACAGCACTTACATTTCTATACCACTTTATATGCTATGCACTTCCTAAGCCGTTTACAATGTGTTAGCTAATTACTCCTGACAAGCTGGGTACTCATTTTACTGACTTACTGAAGGATGGAAGACTGAGTCAACCTGGAGCCCTGCATGATCAAGCTCAAGATGTTGTGGCTACAGTACCGGCATTTAACCACTGTGCCACCAGGGCTCATTTCCTTTATGCTTGCACACACATACATTCCTTTATGTACGCATAAGGGAATATATGCATGCCTGAGCCCCAGGATGCCAGCCAAAATCTCATCCTCTCCAACATCCCACTGATGAAAACTGGGACATTTATGGTCAAACAGCCTCAGAGTGAGGTCGAGATGGCAAAGGTTCTTAATGAAGAACAGAGAAGCTAGGACATGCTGCAGCAGTTTGCTTTGGCCTGTGCCTACTGGGAAGGAAAATATTATGCCCCCTCCTTCTTTCTCCCCCTGCTGAGTTAATGGACAGCAAATCACTTTTTGCACTTTGAAATCAGTTTGCAGGTCCTTTTGAGGTCAAAGGGGGAAAGTAGAAAGAGAAAAGAGAAGCCAGGACATTTTAAGTGGAGCTGAAAAAGTGGGATGACAGAGGATTAATTGGGACTCTGCCTACCAAATTGGGACAGCAGAAAAGTATGAAATCTATTTCTAGTTTTGGTCCTTCATCTGATTGACTTTATCTGTGACTTGTTTGTGAGGGGAAACTGTCCAGACCATGGACTTTTTGTCCATCTGTGATGAGAAAAGCAACCTCTGTGTCTCTCTATCACTGACAGTTCGCTGCCTTAGCAAGTGTCTCACTGTATGTGAAAGGAAGCTGATAATGGGCCTGTTGTCAGCCTGTCTGTCCATCTGTGAGGTGAAAACTAGCTTAGATTCTCTCTCTCCCCCACCCTTCTCTCTCTGAGGAGCAGATGGCTTGCAGCATGTCTTCCTGAGAAGGGGAGGTATTAACTGGGACAATACAGCTGCCTGCTCGCCTGTTCGTTTCTGCTGGTGACCTGGCTGCAGGGTGTTTTCTTTGGCTCCCTCCTTCACAGGGCTAGGGTGTTTACTTACTGCAGTGTGACAGGTGGAAATTCAGCTGGTGAAGCTTTCCCCAAGAACAGAGGTGGGGCATTTGGGGAAACATTCCCTGCTGAACCCTTCTACTTGTGTCCCACCAGAGAGAGCAATATGACGATTTGGGTGAGGGCCTTCTCAGCTGTGGCACCCCGACTGTGGAATGCCTTCCCCTTGGAAGTCTGACTGGTGTCAAGGCTGATTTTTTTCTGCCACCAAACTAAAATGTGGTGTTTTATTAAATTCTTCAGGGACTAATTTAGTTTATGCACATGGTTTTAACTTGTAATATTGTTTTAACCATTGTTTGCATAGTGGATTTAACTGTTTCTATGTTTAATATGCTTTTCTCTTGTTCAAATTATTTACTTTTTCAGGCTGGAAATGTTTTAAATAAATAAATAAATAAATAAATAAATAAATAGTTTCTATCATATGCTGCCCTGAGTTCCTGTGATGAAGGGTGGAAGAGACATGTTTTAATAAAGAAGGAAGGAAGGAAGGAAATACTTGTCCTCCCACCATAAAAGCAGCCAGTGCTCCTGGATAGAGCCCCAAAAAAGAGAAGGAATTAAAAGAGAGGAAAATTGGACACAACGGACACACACACACACCACTAGCTTAGGCCTCAGGTTCTCTGAAAGAAATAGACCCTTTTCTCTCTGTCATCATTTGTGAAGCAGAAGGGGTTCAGGCCTTCCCCAGCTGTCTGGGAGAGGGTCCGTCTTTCGGCTTTTGCTGGAGGGCCGTCTTTGCTCGAGGGTCCGGAAAAGGTGGAAGCTCTGGCAAGGCCTAGCAGCCAGATCTGCCAGGAAGAGGCTCAGCTTATTACTCCAGGGATGGTTGCCCAGATTGCTGGGCATAGATTTGATCTGAGGAGGCAGTCAGGGAGGGAGGGGGGCAATGGGCATAGGTCTCTGTGCTCCTGCCTCCCCCTCGGAGATTAGCCTGGCTGGAATCTGTCTTGGCAAAGGCAGGGAGAGAGGCCACCGCTGTCAGCCTTTGTGTTGCAAACCACAGGAAGAAAAGCTCTGGAGCCGGGCATTGTTGGGCCCCAGACTTGCCACATGGTCTCCTCTTTTGCAGTGTCGACAAGCTGATGGGAGGGAATCCGAGGGATGGCCTAGGCCTAGAGGCTTCAGGGAGGTTGGCCAGATGGGTCCTCAAGCCAGCAGGAGGTGCAAAGAGGAAATCCCCACCTCGCCCCCACCCTGGGGATCAGAGGGACCAGGTGTGGCCCTCCTCTACCCCATGCCCCTGACCCAGATACGTCAGATATAACAGCACCAGTTCCTGTCCGATCTTGCAAGCTAAGCAGGGTGAGCTTTGGATGGGAGACTGCCAACAGTACTTGGATGGGATATCGCCAATGGAAACCTGGTGCTGTAGGCTCTATTTCAGAGGAAGGTATTCACAAAAATCACCTCGAGTATCCCTTGCCTAAGAAAGCCCTATGAAATTCATGGGGTCACCATAGGTCGACAGGTGGCTTGAAAGCACACACACGCACAAGATCTGGCCTTGGTCCCCTTTCATAAAATGCTGCAGGCTAGAACTTCCAAAGCATAAGGAAAGGTGCTTTTTTGGACTGCCATTTCCAGAATTCCCTAACCAGCTATGCTGGCTAGGGAATTCTGGGAGTGGCAGTCCAAAAAGAAGAAAAAGAAGAGCCTTCCCCAAGCCCAGAAGGACTGCCAAGGAATACCAGTTGCTGTAGGCTATATTTCAGAGGAAGGAACTGGCAAAACCACCTCTTGAGTATCCCTTGCCTAACAAAACCCTTATGAGGTCACCATTAGCTGACAGGCAACTTGAAGGTACATACATACAGACACTGCAATATTCCCTGAGGATCACTTGCAGGAAAACCAGCTGGGCCAGAGCATAGAAAGTTACTTTTCTCCAATAGTGTCTTCCCACTGCTCACTACAGTGTTCCATTCCATGCCTCTGTTCATGACCCTTTTTAGAAATAATTTGATGCATTACCCATGCCACTACTTAATACATTTCCATTGCTTGAGGGTGAGGGGGGTCCTTAGGATAGAGAATGGCATAAACATGAGGAGGGAAATATCCTTCAAAACAAACAAAACAGCACCCAGCCCCTAAGTACTAATACAAAGAATAGAGCACCACAACCAAATGTATATGTGTAATATGTCCTTAAAAGTAAATGACAGCAAATTTTATGTACACATCTACAGTCTTATTTCAACAAATGTAGTCTTACATGTAACATACAAAAATACTTCCTAGAGTTCTCCAAAAGCAAGTCCTTAGTTGTAGTAAATAACTGCTTATTAAGGACAGCAGTTATTTCCTACAACTAAGGACTTACTTTTGGAGAACTCTGGAAAGTCTTTTTGTATGTTACATGTAAGACTGTAGATTTGTTGAAATAAGACTGTAGATGTATACATAAAATTTGCAGTAATTTACAACATTTGGGGGAAATATCCTGGCAAAATGCATCTAAAAATGGTTGATGTCTGCTAGTGATTTACCCATATGTAAGTTGCCATGGAGTTGTAAATTTTTCCATAGCATAATAGCATATTCAGTTACAGAAGCAGAATTGAACTGTCAGAGTTCAATGGCACTGGTGGTGCCATTGTGTATTGTGTACTGCACATGCCAATGTGCATTATGCTTTGTGCATTGCCCATGCAGAGGTGTGTTGTGCATTGTATGGCAGATGTGCATTGCACACTGTAACTGTGCATTTTGACAGCTGTTTGCACATTCAGTTGTGAAGGGTTGCAATTCGCTAATGTGCAATTTTCACATGACTCCATGAATGTAAGGTTACGCTCTGCTTCCTTGCTGTAGGATTTTGATCAATGACTCAAAAGGCCCTTTAAAAGTAACCTAGAAAAGTAACTAGAAAACATTGCTTATTACTCTGGTACAGTAACATCAGGTATATTCTGTATTGGCTAGGGGCTTCCATGCCACTGGAGAGGTGAATCTGTTCTGCGTTTTAGTCCAAACTTTAAAGGAGCTATTCAAGATGCTGAGACTGATCCCCAAAAGAGGTGAAATACCTTGGATAGCTCACAGTTCAAATCAAAATGTGGAGTGGACTCGCTGTATGGAAGAGAACTGTTGATCTCATGTCCTGCTTGTCAGTTTCCCATAGGCAACTCATCATCCGCTGCATGAACAGAAGGCAAGTCTGATCCACCCACAGGATTCCAGCCAATATCCTTCCCAACCCTCCACCCCACAGTCCTTTCTTTTCTTTCTGCATCTTTGGCAGTTCATTTGGTCCTTGGGCAAAAGATTAGGCCCTAGAGCTGCTGCAGTTGCCCAACCTCGACTGAAATTGGGATATTTCATGTGCAAGCCACACTGCTTGCCATTGACCTGTGGTCTGTGCTGAAAAATCTGCTGTAGTCTAACCTGGTGTTACTCCAATTTGAGTGGAAGGAACAGAGAGTGACCTCTTTCAACTCTGCATGTCAAGGAGAGGTTTTAAAGCCAATGTGTCTCATCATCACAAGAAACATCCTATTCTAATAACCTGTCCTGTACTTCTTGAGGCAGGCTGCAGAGTCCCAATAAATCAGCTCACAGTTCAAAGGAGAAGCCAAGTCTTATTCAGCTTACCAGCAATGTAGAATAAATGCAGTCCGGTCCAGGGCCATACATGATTAAACAGCAAGCCAGGCAAACAATCCAGAGGGGTAGTCTAAGGTAAGGTCACGAGTCGACGGCAGAGTCCTAGGTAGTGAGCAGATGGTCATGGCCTGGCTTTCACCCAAAAAGGCCAGTAGTAAGCCATGCTGTTCTGGAGGAGGTGCTGCTTATTTATGGTCCAGCTGAGTTTCACAGGTAATTCCTAATTGCTTCATGTTTCCTATATAACCTCTGTAACCACCTTAGAGACTCCTTTTCTCATTGATGCTGCATGAAGCTAGGTAAGTCTGTGGCTGTTGGACATTCTGTTGCTCAGATGAGTGAGCCTGCTGGACACTCTTTCCCTCAGAGTTTTGTAGTTGTTGGACACTCTGTTCCTCAGAGTGTTGGGGCTACTGGTCAGTCTGTTCCCCTGGCCCTAGCCCTGGCATGTTCTCCAGGCTTTCAGGCTCCTCGTCATTATGCATCCAGTGGAGGCACCACTCTGTTTATTCTACTTCTGTATACTTGATGCAGAAGCTTCAGGAAATCACATCACTGGAGACCTTGCTCAAGTGAAACATGAGCCAGTGGTGTGATGCAGCAGCTAAAACGGCCAATGTAGATTTAGGTGGCATCCACAGAAACAGAGAGTTCAGGTTGTAAGAAATAACAGTACCACTGTATTCTGCTGTGCTCAGGTCTCACCAGGACCACTGCTTTGTCCAGATATAGGTATAGCAGCTTAAGAAGAATATCAACAAACTGAAAGGCTGTGATCCTGCATGATGTGCATGGCACTTGAGTGTGCCCCCTCACACACAGGCGCATGCCTCATCTCCCCCAGGCAGCTGCCAAGACCCATGAGGCCACTGCGGCAGCTGTTAAACAACCATGGAGGAGGTAGGGAAGGACACAGCTGAGCAGTGGGGGCTACCTCTTGTCCTTGCTACAGTTTGCTAAAGAGAGAGTCATGGGGAGTGTTGGTATTCTTCTGCTTCTCTTTCTAGAAAACTGCTTACTTAGCCTCCCTCTGCCTTAACATCAGCCCCACAGGGTTTGGCAACTGTGGGGGAGGGCTAGACAGGTCCAAGGGGGCAGCCCCATTTGAAATGTGATGCTGGAGGAGAGTTCTACAGATATCATGGCCTGCCAAAAAGATAACTCAATAGGTCCAAGAGCAAATGAAGCCTGAACTCCCCCTAGAAGCTCAAATGACCCGTCTGGGGCTATTGTACTTTGGAAATATCATGAGGTGACATGACTCATTAGAAGAGATGATAATGCTCAGTACAGAAGATGGCAGTAGGGAAAGAAGAAGACTGCAACACAGGTGGCTGGACTCCATTAAGGAAGCCCTGAGTCTACAAGACCAGAGCAAGGCTGTTAATAACAGGCTGTCTTGGGGGTCTCTCATTCATAGGGCCACCATTAGTCAACATTGACTTAAAGGCCAATAACATCAACAGAATTCAGAACAAGCCATACACACACACCCAAAGCACACATGTGTCACAAGAATTCATCCAGACGGAGTCCATAGAAAGGCAATTCCTCGAGGAAAGGTTGGATGAACTGCAGGGGTGGCTGATCAATCTATGATTGATCCAAGGAATGGGAACTCTTTCACTCTTTTGCCACAGGAGCAGGAGCCACAGGAGCAGAGAAATCACTTTCACTTTTATGGCCACCTCTGTCATAGCTGGTCCAGGTTGTACCAGATCAATCCCTGTGCTGGATCCTATTCTCAATGGAGATTCAACACTGGGAGGGATCCCATACAACTTGGAGCAGCTACAGGGGAGCAGCCATAACACCAGCTAATCCACCAACCAACCATAATACGTTGGACAGGTTTAGATCAGACAAAAGATTAAAAGACAATTACAGCCTGCATCCTATTGTTAGCTCCAACTAGACCAGACCTATTCAATTTACCTATGTCTTGACCCACCTTTCAACAACTGAGTCTATGGGTCTACTCTTGCTAGAATGAACCAAAAGGATCCAAGCCATAGTATTACTACTCTGTGCCTTCAGGTCAACTCTGACTTATGGGGACCACATCATAGAGTTTTCTTGGAAGATTCTTCTCTCTGAAGAGGAGGTTTGCCATTGCCTTCCTCTGAGGCTAAGAGAGTGGCACTTGCCCAAGGTCATCCAGTGGTTTTTCATGAGTGAGCAGGGATTCAAACCCTGGTCTTCCAGAGTCCTGGTCCAACACTCAAACTACTATGCCACACTGTTGTTGTTGTTAACTGCCTTCAAGTCAACTTCAACTCATGGTGATCCCATGAATGAGATATCTCCTAGACTCCCCACTTGTTACCTGACCTGATACCCCCCCCACTCTAATAATTCATAGTTCAGCCTATTAGACACTTGATGTGGCCTCAGTAGACTAGGGCAACTCAAACATAGGGGCTAGTGGAAGTCACAAGGGTCTACGAAGGTGTCCTAGAAATTCCCCAGAATCAAACATGCCCAGGATGTGATTAAGCAAAGCCCCCTTAGGCAGTCGGTAGGATGGAATGTGCTAATCTTCCCTGGGCGCACCTGGCAGTGAGTCATACTCCAAAACAAATACATGGACTGGAATACCCATTATCCGGCAAAGGTTCTGAATTCTGAACTGAATTTACACCTTTTCCTATCCACAATACAAAGGCTGTCATAAACCCATCAGTCTGAATATCTCAACCATTAGTGGCAATCAAAGAAGCCGGAGTTTCCTTTGTCTTAACTGTGGGAAACTCATCCAAGCATTGTTCTACACTCAAAATACCCCTTAAGGGTACAATATTGGGTATAAATATTACCCTCAAATCATAGCCAAAGTGTGGTGCTACAGTTGGACACTGTCATTCTGTTGGACCACTGTCTCATCCTCAGCTCCAGAAAGGTAATTATAGCCCAATTCCCCAACTCTGTCTCCACTATCCAAATACATATCCTGATTCTTCATTAGCCTTGTGTGCTTGTCTTATGTGCATGAATTTATGTGTGAATGCTTCCATGATTATTTTCCAATAAAAAACATTTTTTTATTTTATTGTGGCTTGGAGTTGCATCAGTGAGTACTGGTATATGTAGGTGCACAAGATATCACAAATTTACCTGACCTCTTGCAGCCATAATTAAAATCCCCCAATTTAATATCACATTTTCTGGGTCATGAGTGGGTCCCACAGACCCCTGTAATTTGGGTAACACCCTGTCTTCTGCCACCCTGCTCAAGTCTTGCAGGTTGAGGCCCGTGGCCTCTCTGATTGAGTCTATCCATTTAGTGTGGCCAGCCTTTCTTTTTCCCTCCACTGTTCCTAGTCTTATTGACTTTTCCATGTCTTCCGTGTCTTCTCATGATGTGACTGAAGTACAATAGGCTCAATTTAGTCAACTTGGCTTCCTGTGAGAGCTCTGGCTTGATCTCTTCTAAGACCCATTTGTTTGTCTTTTGGCAGTCCATGGTATCCGTAGGACTCTTCTCCAGCACCACGCCTCAAATGAGTTGATTTTCTTTGTATCAGCTTTTTTCACTGTCCAGTTCTTACATCCATACATGGTGATGGGAAAGACAGTGGTTTGAATGATCTTTACTTTAAGTGCTCAGTGTTATATCTTTGCATTTTAAGGTTTTGTCCAATTCTTGCATAGCTGCCCTAGTCTTCTTTTTTCCCAGTCCTAGTCTTCTTTAAAAAAAAAAAAAAAGATTTCATGGCTGCAATCTCCGCTCTGGTCTATGATTGATCCAAGGAATGGGAACTCTTTCACTCTTTCACTTTCCACCTACAAATTGTTCTGTGCCTTGATGTTGACTCCAACCTATGAAAACCTTCTCCTAGGGATTTCTTGGCCAGATTTTATTCAAAGGAGGTTTGCCATTGCATTCCTCTTCAACTGAGAGAGTGTGACTTGCCCAAGGTCACCCAGTGGGTTTCCATGGCTAAATGGGGATTCAACCCTGGTCTCCTAGAGTCCTAAGCCAGCCCTCAACCCAATAGACCACACTGGCTCTCACAGGCCATAATAGTCATTGTCAAATATTTAAAGAGTTGTCATGTAGACAATGAAGTACTCTATGGCTGTCGTTGTTGTTGCTGCTCCAGATAATCCAGACAATCTGCAGGTTGAAATGACCAGAGAAGAGATTCCAACTAAACCTTAGGAAGAACTTCCTGAGGGTAAAAGCCATTTGACAGATGAACAGCCTGCCTCGGAAGGTGGTGGACTCTCCTTCGCTGGAGGTTTTTAAGTGGAGACTGGATGGCCATCTGTCAGGAATGCTGTAGCTGGGGTTTTCCTGCATCGGTGGTGAGTCAGAGGAGGTAATATTTGAGGTCTTTTCCAAGTCAATGCTTCGGTTACTCTGTATTCCTTTATCCCTACCAGTATTTGGTCTTGGAGAAGGGAGGATAACTTTCTGTATATCAACTCTATGATTCTATGAATCTATGAATCATTATCCCCATCATCATCTCCATCATCATCTCTATTTATACCCTGCCTATGCCCCAAGATTGGGACTCAAGGCAGTGTGTAAACTAAAAACCATTGCAATATAGTTACAAGCATTCAAAATGTCAACTTTAAAATATATTTAAACTATCAACATATTATCAAATAACTTTGTGGCCCCCTAGCCTGGTTCAGAGTGTGTGTGTGTTTGGACTGCCACTCCCAGAATCCTCCAGCCAGCATGGCCAGTGATTCTTCCAAATAAAATCAGTTCCCAAGATTTACTCATGCTACCAGTATTGGTTTCATTATATGTTTTTCTCATTTCATTTCCTGCTTTCTGATTTTTCCTGATTTGTTTCATTTTGGTTTTAACTCTGGCTGTTGATTTTTGTATTTTTTTATGTGATTGTAGTTTAGGTGGTTTTTAATTTTATACTAGTTTAATTTTTTTTATGGGGGAGGGTGGGTGGTGCTTAGGGATTTTAGTCAGCATTGTTGTATTTTAATTGTTGTAAGCCGCCCCGATTGTTTTTAACAGAGGGGTGGGGTAAAAATAAATTTTATTATTTATTATTATTGTAATCATAGAGGGCTAGATAGTACTCTTCCTTCTGATATGCTAGTTTTCTGTGTGCAAGCTATTCACCTCCTATCCCCACAACACACACAAACACACACAGTGAGAAACCATCTGATCATGTGAAATTAGTTAAAATGTTAACTGGCATGATTTAGGTGATAAAAAGGAGCCCTGGTGGCGCAGTGGTTAAATGCCAGTACTGCAAGCCACCACGTCGCAAGTTCGATTCCAGCCGGCTCCAAGGTTCACTCAGCCTTCCATCCTTTCATAGATCGGTAAATTGAGTATCCAGCTTGTGGGGGGCAATTAGCTAACACACATTGGAAACTGTTTAATGCAGTTAGATGTGTAAATAGCTATTGCTTAAAAAAACAATTTGTAAGCCGCTCTGATAGCCTTGTGGCTGAAGAGCGGGGTATAAATAAATAAAAAAAAATAAAACTTTACACCACATCTTTAGTGCACAGGAGATACAAAATGTTAAGTGGCATGATTTAGGTGATAAAAACTTTATACTACATCTTTAGTGCACACGAGATACAATTCTATGTTTTCTGCTTGGGACATCCCTTTATCTTTGTTATTTCTTTTCCTTCAGCAGACTCCTGGCTTTAAAACTAGGTGCAAATATCATTTCAGTTCATTATGCATTATGAGGAATCACCAAAAAGAATGTGTAAATTTCTTCATATTTGTGGTGGGATGAACCTGAAACTTTAAAAACTCCAGTGTGAGAGAACTTCCAAACTGATAGATGGATCCATTCAATCAAAATGCTAACTTAGGATTGTTAGCCATGAAAGCCTTAAACTTCACGTTGTTAGGATTGTTGAGTCCATCCAACTGGAATGTGGTCTTCCTCTTTTCCTATTGCCTTTTACCTTACCAAGCATGCTTGCCTTTTCTACTGAGTCATGTCTTCTCATGATGTGTTCAAAGTACAACAACCTCAGTTTAGTCATCTTGGCTTCTATGGAGAATTCAGGCTTGATTTGCTCTAGGACTCATTGATTTGTCTTTTTAGCAGTCCATGATAACCATACAACTCTTCTTTGGCACCACATTTCAAAGGAGTTGATTTTCTTCCTATCAGCTTTCTTCACTATCCAGCTTTCACAACCACACATAAAAACAGGAAATACACTGGCATGGATAATTCTTGCTTTAATATTCAATTATATATCTTTACACTCCAGGATCTTGTCTAGTTCCTTCATAGCTGCCTTTCCAAGTCCTAGCCTTCTCGGATTTCTTGACTACTGTCTCCATTCTGATTAATGACTAAGCCAAGGTATGGAAAATCTTGAACTGTTTCAATGTTTTCATCCTCTGCTTTAAAATTATGTGAATCATCTGTGGCCATTCTTTTTGTTTTCTTAATGTTCAACTGTAAAGTTGCCTTTGCACTTTCTTCCTTGACTTTCTTCAGTAATTGTTCCAAGTCTTTACTATTTTCTGCTAGTAGTATGATGTCGTCTGCATATCTTAAATTGTTGATGTTTCTTCCTCCAATTTTCATGCCTCCTTCCTCCAAGACTAATCCTGCTCTATGTATGATACAAGTTAAACAGATAGGGTGATAAAATGCAGCCTTGCCTGACCCCCTTGCCAATTAGAAACCATTCCATTTCTCCATATTCTGTCCTAATAAACCTTCGTCTCCTGAGTAGAGGTTACACATCAGGACAATCAAATGTTGTGGCATGCCCATTTCTTTAAGAGCAATCCATAGTTTTTAATAATCTATACAATCAAAGGCCTTGCTATAATCTGTAAGGCACAGGCTGATTTTCTTCTGACATTCTTTGGTGCACTCCATTCTCCAATGTATGTTTGCAATATGATCCCTAGTGCCTCTTCCTTTCCTGAACTCAGGTTGGACATCTGATATTTCTCACTCCATATATGGTAAAAGGCTTTGTTGTAGAATTTTGAGCATAACTTTGCTTGCATGGGAAATTAATGCAATGGTCCTGCGGTTACTGCAATCCCTGCTGTCTCCTTTCTTAGGGACTGGAATATCTATTGAGCATTTCCAATCTGTGGGCCATTGCTCAGAGAAGAGAAGATAGAGAGGTGATATGATAGTCTTTCTTATCTATCTATCTATCTATCTATCTATCATCTATTTATTGAATATATATCCCACCTTTCTCCCAAGATGGGATTCAAGGCAGCTAAATATCTGAATGGATGTTGTATACTAGATGGAGCAAATTTCTTTCCTGCTCCTCCAGAGAATAACATTTCAACCAATGGTCTCAAAGTATGAATAAAGAGATTCCATCTAAATATTAGGAAGAACCTCCCAACAGTAAGAGCTGTTTGACTTTGAAATAGACTGCCCTGGGATGATTCTTCATTGGAGATTTTAAACAGTGGTTTGATGGGCTTCTTTCAAGAGTGTTTTAAGTGTGTTCACCTACATGGCAGGGGGTTGGACTAGATGGTCCTTGTGGTCCCTTCCAACTCTATGATTCTAGGATTCTGCTGAATTCAGCCAGAGTAAATGCAGGAGAATTTTGTTTGTTCCATTTTGAAGAATTTGTCAAATGTAGCAAATGTCTTCATAATCAGGGGCAGCTGGTAGCTTCCATGACAGTAGGGTAGAATGGGTTCTTGTCAAAACTTTAAAATAGCTATCCAAGGTGCTGAACCTTATTGTGTGTTAGGCTTCCGCAGTTCCAATAGGTAATTTAATCTATTTATTGGCCAAAACCTAATCTATGTGCTAAAAGCTGAAGTGTATTTATTGGCCCCATCCACCACTGATCAGGACAGAAGGCACTGGATGGCTGAAATCCTGTTGGTGTCTTAGGGAATGTCCAAACTATTGTGGTAAAAAAGTGAGATCTCTCCAATAGAAAGCCTCATTTATTACCAGTTCCTGATTTGTTTTTTTGAATTCACATAGACCTCTCCAGAGAACGAAGGATGAAGGAAACTAGGTATGCAATTTATCCAATAAACATTCCGATTTCATAAAACTCTAGACAATTGGCTAGTTATAGATCTCTTCTATGTCTTTGCTCACTATTGGCTCTGGAGACCTGGCTGGGCACACCTTCTTTAAAAAAAAAAAAAGTACAGTGTTCCAAAATATTACTGTTCTAGTATAAAGACCCTGTCCTCCTCCTCCCATCCAATGAAGAGAAAAAGGAATACCCTTTAATGTGAACAAGAAAACCATACACACTTTTAAAAGGGGCAGAGGTGTTTTTTTACTGTAATGTATCCTGGATTTTTAAAAAATCTTTTAGGTAAGAATAAAACATTTGTGCTAGGCATTGCCTGTGGGTGTTCCATGAAAAGGGGAATGTCATCTGTTGGAGGAGGAGATGAGCAAAAAGAAGAACCCAAGAACTATAGCATCAGATAGAGCAACCAACAGGAACAGTTACTCCATTTGTTTTCCCCTTACACAAGCATGGTTCCCCTTACACAAGCAAAATCTGCTGAGCATTTTTGTCTGATGCAGAACAGTTATATTCATTTCAAGGTTCAGAAGCAGGGTTGAGCATTGTTGAAGGGATACATATTGCATATCAATGGATACAAGCATTTGAATGTACATTTGGCTGCACATATGATATCTTTCTTCAGTTGCACAATGTTGCTATTCAGCATAAGGGTTGCATGGCACAATGTATGGATACCTTGGCATGCAGATTTATACTACATAACTCTAATGTAGGATCTTGACTCTTTTTTAAAAAAATGTATGTGGGGGGAAATGGAATGAACAGTTTTCCCATCCTTACTGTGCTGTACAGGTGTCTTTCAGCCAGCGCTCTATCTGGTCTGAGTTTCTAGCACATCATGCTCATCTACACTAACCTCTGGGGAATGAGTGTCCCAAGGATGCTGAGACTACATTTGGGTCCTGAGCCAGTCCAAAGCAGTACTACCATGGTATCCTTTTCAGGGCCAACAAATCACCAATGGCTAACAGGAATACTTCCCCATGAGGAAGCCCACTGCTGAAATGGTCCCAGCTCACACTGTTTCAACTACCATGTACAACTTTTAGGCAACCTCAAACAAAGTCAAAGAAAGCAGTCTTGTGACATTTTTAAAACATCTATTTTAGCATGAACTTTTCTGAATTATATCCCAATTCTTCAGAAGGCTAAGGCAACAACTAAGGAGCTGGGTATGTTTAGCATGGAGAAGAGAGACTGAGAGGAGATGCGACATCCATCTTTAAATATATGAAAGAACATCATGTACAAGATAGAGTGAACTTGGCTTCTGCTGCTCCAGAGACTAAGGTATGAGCCAATAGATTCAAATTACAAGAACAGAGAATCCACCTAAACATTAGGAAGAACTATGAAGTTGAAGGCTTTCACAGCCGGCATCCAAGGTTTTCTGTGGATTTTTTCTGGGCTGTGAGGCTGTGTTCTGGAAGAGTTTATTCCTGACGTTTCGCCTGCATCTGTGGCTGGCATCTTCAGAGAATGGTTGGGTAGGAGTGCATGTGGGGTTTATATACTGGGAGCCCCTGTTGGAGAAGATATGTAAATTTGTGTATTTGAATGGGTAGTTCGTGGGGGGGATAGGCAAGGGGGATTAGTGTCTGTTTGGCTAATGGCCCATTATCTGCTGGAAATCCCCCTGTCCCTGGGTGGAGTTCATTTGCGTGTGCTGAGTTTTGATTTGGGTGGTTTTCAAGACTGTACTGACAGTACGAGCTATTAGACAGTGAAACAGACTGCCTCAGAAGATGGTGGACTCTCCTTCATTGGAGGTTTTAAAACTGAGGTTGGATGACCATCTCTTAGGTGTTCCTTAGCTCTGGATTCCTTTCACGAAAGAGGGAAAGACTAGGGGGCCCTTGGAGTTCCTACAGACTATAACTTCATGATTCCTCAGATGCATGGGGCACAATATTCAAGTCTCTCAAGCATACATGCAATATCTGCATGGCAGGGGGTTGAACTGGATGGCCCTTGTTGTCTCTTCCAATTCTATGATTCTATGATCTATCTGCACCTGGTGAGTTTCTTTATGAAACAACTGGATTTCCATGCCACTAAATTTGGGGTCTTCCATTGTAGCAGTTTTTAAGGGGTAGCTGTCTTACCTCTCACAAAGGAGGAAGAGGAGATAATGATGATAACAACAACAATAACAAAAACAATAATGTTGTACTAGCCATACCCAATGTAACATACAACATTATCTACATATACAAAATGCTTTGGTATGTTTCCATTCCCAGTCTGCTGATTGGCCACTTAGGACACATGTCAATAGTATGATCCTTTGATACATTAATATATAACCTTTCAAATCAAGTATAATAGCTGGTTTCATGCCAAGCGCCTCTCCACCACCGCCACCATACAACCGCACATACACACAGACACACACACATACCACACTACACACATGCCATGTGTGCCAGAATGAGAGAGCACCTCCGCCACCACCATGCAACTGCATGTACATGCACACACCATGCTACACACGCACACACCACACTACACAAACACACACACCACACTACAAACACCACACACACCAGGACATGGGAGGCCCTCCGTTGCCACCGTGCATCCACATGCTACACACACACACTATGCTACACACACACACCATGTGTGCCAGGAGTGAGAGTGCCACCATGCAACTGCACATAAACACACACCATGCTATACACACACACCACGCATGCCAGGATGTGGGAGTGCCTCCGCCGCTGCCATGCAATCACACAAACACCCCATACTATACACACATCCCACACACACCATGTGCACCAGGGTGCAAGAGCCCCTCCGCTATGCCACACTACACACACAAACACACACCATGCTTCACACACCCACGCTACACCCCACATACCACACACATACATCCCCCCATGCTACACATACACCATGCTACACACACACAGCACAGAAGGCCCCAGAGCAAGGATCAGCTACAGACAGCACAGAAGACCCAAGGCCCAAAAGCAAGGAGCAGCTACAGACAGCACGGAAGACCACGTTGTGGTGGCCAAGACTGAAGGCCAAATGCTGCTCTTAAAGGGCAGTTCCCCTGGCTGCTTTAGGTGTGCTGCATGATTGCAGCTGGCTGCATCTGATAGCTGGGCCCTGGTTCTTCCAAGCCTCCCACAGCCAGAGCCTGAGTCTGCAAAGAGGCTGTGCTGGCTGCTGCAGCCAGGGGCCTAATCCTGCAAGGTGAAGCAGATCTTGACACCTAAGCAGCCAAATCAGCACAATGAAAATGGCAACATACCCAAGAGAATTAGATAGAGATGTTGTCATAATTGTGGCACATTTAGGACTAAGAGATTTAAAAGCCAGCATTCGCAGCACAAGGAAAGTGATTTAAATGGGTATCATCCTCTTTGGTTTCCCCTCCTCTGATTTTACCTGGGACATAGGATCATAAAATCATAGAGTTGGAAGAGACCACAGGGGCCATCCCTGTCCTGCAGGAAGACACAATCAAAGCACTCCCCACAGATGGCCATCCAGCCTCTCTTTAAAAACCTCCAAAGAAGGAGGCACCACCACAAATCATGTCACCTCTCAGCCCTCTCTTCCCCAGACTAAACACACCCAGCTCTCATATTCTAGGATGTTAACTATTTCCCTGTGTCTGATGGCTCTTGGGTTAGAGAATTTTGTGGAACTGCTTATCCAATTGAGGTGGAATTGACAACTCTGGTGAACCTTTATGAAGAAGGGCATTGTCTGGATGGGTGGACTTCCATAAAATGGATGGATGGACTTCCATAAAATAGATTAAAAATACAATATATACAATTAAAGTTTATAAAATCAGTTTAAAACATATAAAAGCCAGATAAAAACAAGCCCTGCTGCTTATACCTTAAAAGCCTGCTTGGAAAGAAAAGCCTATGCCTGCCAGTGAAAAGAAATCAGTGAGGGGGCCAGCCTCGCTTCCCATGGAAGGGCATTGCAGATGGTGGGAGCAGCCACTGAGAAGGCTCTCTCTTGAGCTTGTGATGAAGGCAGGACCAAGAGAAAGCCTCCTCCTGATGACCTTGGGGCTCTGGCAGGATCTGGTCATTCAAATACCAACCACAGTAACTATCAGTCCATCAGACAATCAGTGGGATCAGTGGCAGCACTAGGGTTGGTGTCTCCTAGTGCTGTAACTCAGTGTCACTCCCATGGATCTCCTGCCATACCAGACCATATAGAATCCTTAGTTTCAGCACCAAAAGGAGGTTCTGGGATCTACGTTCAATATGGTGCCAGGGATTTTTTAAAAATAATAAATAATAAATTTCTGCTGAAACACTGCACAGAAATTTTATAGACAGTCATTTTGGTGTCACCCCCTCTGATGGTGTGACCCAGTGCACTCCGCACTCCTGCTCTGTGCCACCTACATTTGGGGGGAGCCTGCAATGCTTTATTGGGAGGGGGGCATATGTTTATCTCAGGTCCATGTAACCTAACTCAGCCTGAGCTATTCACAGTACAGGATATTCAGATTATTACTAATAATGTTTTTGCAGGAGGAGGGTTACTACGGGGGCCCTCCACAATGATGGGGCCCCCTGTGGATGCTGACACCGCCCTGACTGTACTACTAGTAGTAACACTGTTGATGGTAGTAGTAGTAGTCAGGGCACCATCCATAGCAAGGGGTATGATTCATTAGGGTTGATGGATCATGGCCTCAGGCTTCATTGTTTGCTCTGCTCCGTTTACAGTTGTCCCTCTGTATCCACAGATTTGGTATCCACAGATTTAAGTATTCAGAGCTTAAAAATATTCTTTAAAAAATAATAACCCAAAAAGCAAGCCTTGATTTTGCCATCTTATATAAGGGACACCATTTTTCTATGCCATTGCATATAATGGGACTTGAGTATTCACAGATTTTGGTAACCACAGGGGTCCTGGAACCAAACCCCAGTGAATATGAAGGGACAACTGTATATTTCTAACACATACAGTTGGCTCCCTGTATCCACGGATTCTGTATCCACGGATTCAAGCATCCACAGCTTGAAAATATATCCCCCCCCCCAAAAAAAAAAATCCCAAAAGCAAAGCTTGATTTTTCCATGTTACATAAGGGACACCATTTTACTATGCCATTGTATCTAATGGAACTTGAGCATACACGGATTTTGGTATCCATGGGGGTCCTGGAACCAAACCCCAGCAGTTAACCAAAGGGCCCACTGTATTTCTACAGTGCAGAAGCCTACATATCTCCAAGGCTCAAGATCCTGTGTGATCTTGGAAACCAAGCGGGGGGGGGGGTCAGCCCTGCTTAGGACTTGGGTGGAAGAACTCCACCCAAGTAGGAGGCTATCTTGCAGAGGCAAGAGCTGGCCCAACCAGTTTCCTTTACTTAAGAAAAACCCTATGAAATTTGTGGGGTCCACAGGGAGCTTGAACACACACACACACACACACACACACACACAAACTAGCTTCACTCTAAACAGTGGAAACTAAACCATATCCCTCTCTTTACTCCCCTTTCCCTCCACCCCCTTTTTTCTCTTCTCTTCCCCCCCCCCAAAAAAAATCCCCTCTTGGACATTTTGATCGATCCACCAGGGAGCTGAGCTGATGGCACCCGTGTGGACTGAATGGGACTTGTCATCGCCATCAGCTTGATATTTACTGGCTCTGTGTAAATGTTATTGATTCGATGGGAGGGAGAAGCGAAGAAGAAGAAAGAGGGAGAGCGCTGCCTTCCATAGAAGTGTGTCAGACTGCGGAGGGGGCTCTGGCTTAACCGGCTTGGGAATCCGAAGTCGATCCCCCTTTCCCCCCCAACACACACCCTGAACTGACTTGAGCAGTTTTTTCCTCCTAGCTCCCATGTCCTGGGCTGGTCCGGGGAGGATCTTTCTCTGCATGCCTCGAAATGTTTCGCTCCGTGGGGTGAAATGACCCCTAGATCGGAAAGAGGGAGCTGTTGTGGGGGGGAATAGGGTGGAATTAACCCTAAAAATTGCAGAGGAAAGGGGAAACCCGAGCTTTAAGGCTGCGATCCGGATTGGCCGCGGTTGCAGCTGATCCTAAAGCAAAGCTAGGAAGGAAGGTTGTTTTTTGGGGAGGGGGGTTGGGGATTTTTGCAATGCAACTGTGAAGTCCTTTTGAAAGCAAAAAGCTGATCTACTCCTCTCCCTTTTCCCCGTGGAAAAAAGGCAACTCTTATGCGCCTGTCCTCCTCGCTTTTCTTCTCTCCCTCTGCCCCTTTGGGAAGGCAAAAAGTGGTCTGTACAGCATATATATTTACAGTATATTTACAATTCTCTTCTTGTGAAACTGTTAACCTGTTCCATGCGAATGTCTGGGCAGGAGAAACCGCTTCTGTGCAAATAGAGACCTAATCTGTGCCTCCTGCCAAAGGTTATATATTAAATATGTTAAATTTTAATACAGGTACGTCGTAAATTTTAAAAAGAAGACATCTAGAATCCTAGCATACCCTCAAAAGCTAATTTTCGGGGTTAAAAGACGGAAATTTTGGTAAGAAATGCTCAGAGTTCCCTCCTGGTGGTTCTTCCCTGCAGCAGTTGTTTGCTTGCTTGGATGCATGCTTTGCTTGCTTGCTTTCAGGGTTTTCCTAAACCACCGAGATCAGAACAGGGCAACTTTTTCTTAGTGATCTCTATGGAGAGAGGGACCCGATCCAAAGAAGTTCCACTTCGGAGGCTGCAGTGTAGTTGCTTCCCATGGTGCTTACTCACACGGTAAGGTTGCACAGACTCCGGATCCCCTCTGCCAGGTGATTGTGGCACCGATCCGATGGGTGACTTGGCACTGGGGTGTAGTTACGGGGAAGGGGCAGGATGAAGGCGTTGCCACCTCCGCATAACAATCCCCCCCCCCAGCAATGTTTCCCTTCAACCTACCCACCCCAATTGCTAGCATTTCAGCAACTCAGCGCTGCAGTTGGACATTTGGAAATGGCATTTAGGCATCCAAAGAAGAGGGGGAGGGAAGGGGACCAAGGGAAGGTGAGCACAGCAAATGGCCCAGTTTTCACCTCTCCAGAAAGATGCAGCCCTGGGACCCTCCCTCCTCCCCTGTTTTCCTCTAAAAACGGCTTTTAACAGCCTTGCTTGATGAAGAGGCCTGTGAGCTTCGAAAGCTTGCGCGATGTCTTTTGCAGCTTCCGCTTGGCTTAAGAAAAGGATCACTGCCTTGGGCTTGTGAGCTGTTTACTTTTTTTGATTTAGCAAATGCAAGGGTTCTTGGTGCGAATGGTTTTCAAAGTCTCCCTCTCTGCAGCGCTAAAACTGTAGGGACTGAAAGGAAATCTCATTTTCAAAGGAAATGAGGCCATGGCTCCGCAAACACCGATTCTGCCCCGCGTCCATCTCCCCCCCCCTCAGAAAACTACAAGCTCTGGCCTCAAGGGGGACCTTGGCCCTTTGGTGTGGAGAAGTGGTTGACCTCAACAGACCCACATAACTCACTGTAAGGAGATTCTATAACTTTTTATAACAACCTTTTGGCTTATAAGTTGGACCCAACATAGTCCCTTTTTTTCCTCAGTTATGTGTTAAGTGTTTTTGGGGGGGGGGTAGAATAGTGAGGGGGTAGATTGAGAGGGGGGGATTTTGTTTATTGTGTTTAATGTTTTTGTAGTTGCAGTTTTTTCCTTGTATGTTTTTTTTAAACTTTTAACTCCATAACCCACGATCCACTCACAGTGCTTTCCATGGCAACCCTGTCTTTGTTGAACGCCTTCAAATCCACCCTGTCCTCGATTTTCTGGGCAAGATTTCTTCTTCCTTTGGGTTTGCCTTGGCCTTCCTTTGAGGCTGAGAGAGTGTGACTTGCCCAAGGTTCCTCTAGTGGGGATTCGAACCCTGGTCTCCAGGCTCCGAGTCCAACGCTCTAATCACTACGCTGGAGCCGGGACTTGAGTGGAAGAGAGACCCAGGGCTGGATGGAGCCCGAGACTGCCCTCTTTAAGTACTGCTTCTAGTCAGTGTCTAGGATCAGGCGCAGTGGAAGAGCGCTTAGGATCGGCGTCTTCAGACGGGTAGAGGGGGCGTGGAGGAGGAGGATCGAGTTATAACTCCACTCCCCCTCGACCCGCCTGAAGACGCCGATCCTAAGCGCTCTTCCAGTGCGCCTGATCCTAGATAGATAGATAGATATGCCTATTTGGGTAAGGACAAGGATCTTCCCAAATATCTGTGTTAGGAGGTTTCATTGCAACTTAGCTAGGGAACGCATGGATTTTGCAAACTGAGACAGCCTAACTGTGTGTGTTGGAAAAGACAGGGTGTGGAAGGCGCAACGCGATCCTGAGGCGCCTGGCTCCTTTCGGATCTGGAGTTGCCCTATACCTTTGCAAGGAGGCGCAACGCGCAGGGCCGGTTTAAGGGCCCTGCAGCACCTGCAGCCGCAGGGGGCCCCATCAGTGTGGGAGGGGCGTCGTAACCCTCCTCCTGCAAAAACTTTATTAGTAATAATCTGAATATCCTGTACTGTGAATAGCTTAGGTTACATTGACCTGAGATAAACATATGGGCCCCCCAAAATAAAGTGTTGCAGGGGGCCCCAAAATTCCTTAAACCGGTCCTGGCAACGCGATCCTGAGGCACCTGGCTCCTTTTGGATCTCAAGCTGCCCTACGCCTTTGCAAGGCGGCGCAACGCAATCCTGAGCCACCCTGGGTCCTTTTCGGATCTCAAGCTGCCCTATGCCTTTGCAACTCGAGCTTGAGGACCGCCACTGTACTATGAGTTAACCCCTCCTCCCCACAAAATAAATAAATAAATAAATAAATTCAACGCGGGTTGCAAAATGACCATATGCTATTTGGAGTCCCCTCGGGGCAGAGAATTTTTCTGCCTCCAAGGCTCAAGGAGGAGTTATTCCTGTCTCTAGCCTCCCACATACACACACACACAACGACTAACACGGATGCAACTACATTAGGTTTAATGGCCCCAGTGTCTCCCCCCCCCCCCCCACCAGCGCATTAATTGACTCCTTGTTTGGATAAACTCTAATCTGTTCCTCAACCGCCCCATTAAAACTGGGTGCCTTTTTCAATTAAGGGCAGCCCCTCAACCCGGCCGTCAATTCTCCTAATGACAATATGAATTATATTTCTTCCCCCCCACACACACACACACTTCCTTCCCTCCCTCCCCCGCATTTCCACTGCCCCTCTCCTCCGAAATAATGGGAAATCCTACATTTTCATTAGATGCGATTAAGGCGAAAGTCCAGGAGGGAGGGAGAGGGAATTTGCAACGGGGGGGTAGAGAAAGAGGATGGGGGTGGGAAGGTTTCTCTGAACTAGATACCAGGCCCTGGTTGTGTATTATTAAACCACCACGCTTTTAAATAAATTGAAATTTCCTGCAATAAGCCCCAAAAGGATGGAGTGGGTGGGTGGGGGAGAAGCAGCAACGGTCTGTTTAGCCAGGTTTCCTTCAGATTAAAACCCAAATGTTCTGTATATCATCTCTAGAGTATACAGACGGGGCTCGTTTTATTTTAATTTTTTTTAATTTCTTTTAACCACACACACAGACCCTGGGTGAAGGATGTGGAGGCAGAGGAGAGGTTGCTATGAGAGAGAGGATTGTTTAAATTCTATTTTTTTCCCCTAAATAACTTTTGTTGGCTCTCCACTGCAAAGACTGCAGTAACTTTCTTTTTTCCTCCTTTCCTTTTTTTCTTTCCAAACCCTCCAAACCATCCTTTCTTCTTCTTTTCTTTGGGGTAACATTAACAATCCCCATTACTTTCCCCCTCCCTTCTTTATTTTTGTTTGCATATATTCAACCTCGAAGACTAGCCTTTTGAAATCTCCCTTTGGGTGAATGGTCAGCTTTTGGAGGCGAAATGAATAATAGATTATTATTGTTGTTGTTGTTGTTGTTGTTGTTATTTCCCTTCCTGTTTGTTGGGAAGGCTCGGTTTCCCCAATTTAAGCTGCAGTCTTTCCAGCACTTAGCAGAGAATCAATGTCTCATTCAATTTGGAGGAATTTTACTTCCGAGTAAACAGAACTTGGGTGCCACACTCTGAGCTCGCCAGCCCCTTCCTTCAAATTTTGCAAAAAAACCTGATTAGACTGGAAAGATGAGCCCCGAAGTGTCAAGAAACCCCTGCAAGGAATAGAAAGAAGTTTACAGAACTTCCCAAAATAGTCCTTCATTTATTTTCTTTCTTTCTTTCTCTCCTTCCTTCGTTTCCTCTTTTTTTCCATTCTGTTTCTGAGAATTCAGGAAATTAAGGTTCTGGAACACCATGTGGGTTGTTTTTTTAAAAAACTTTCATTCCCAAATCCATCTCCAATGTTTGAAAAAGCCCCCCAAAAAGTATTTTAGACAGAAAAGAGAAAGATTTTTAAATAATTTGCACGTCAGGAGGAGGGGATGGGGGGAGATATTGGGAAATTACAGAAGATAATTTAGAAGATCAGGCCCCTGGGTGGACTGGAAGGGGGGGGATAAACACGTGTGTGCGTGTGTGTGTGTGTGTGTGAACACACGCGCTTTCGTTTCCTTCTGTGATGTGTTGCTCTATTTGCGGGGTGGGTTGATCATTTATTTTTTATAAATGATTTTTTATAAGTAAACCTTTGCCTATGGATGAACCAAAGGCTAAAAACTACACTACCACCCCACACACAAACTCACATAATTTTCGATTAAAGACTTCTTCCATCTCCAGTCCGGATTTGATGACATTGATTCTCCAAATCATGAGATGAGTCAAAATGAAACAAAACACACCAAAAATAAAATAGAAAAAAATAAATCCAAGGAAGGTAGGTTTGGGGGGTTGGGCTTGTGGGGGGGGGGAGAATGAGAAAGAAAGTTTTCTCTCTCCCCCCCCCCACCCCCGCCGTTATATACAGTAAAACGACTTTCCTTCCCGTTGGAAAGAAGGGTTGGGAAAAGTTTCCAACCAAAGCTTAAAAGGGGGTCGCCAAGGCCTTTAAAAAGGCGCACCGGGGTACCTTTTTCTTCTATTCTCCCAACCTCCGGCCCCTGCTTTGGGGCCGGCTAAAGGATTTCCCCCTCCCTTCCCCTCATTTTCTTCCCCCCCAAAAGCTCTTTTGCTCCCCTCCTCCCTAGTTTGGCCAACACGCGCAAATGCATTGTTTTCTAATGGTTATTTGATAGGAGGACTGGATTCTGCTGGAGGGGGGTTGGGGTGTGATCAATTGAAATTGGAAATGGGGGAGAGGAAGGAGGGAAAGGCCCAGATTGGGGGGGGACCCCCAGTATCCACAGCCAGACAATGGCTTTGATTAAGATTAACCGCTCTTAAACGAGTGACCAAAGTGCGCAAGTTTTGGGGTTTATACAGAACTCTTCGTCGGGGTAGATGGCACCAAATAAAGCAGGAGAGGGTGGAGGATTTGTTTTAAAGTGTTTCAAAGAGAAGGGCAAATGTGGAGGCATTTAGAAATCTCTGCTTCTTCTCTCCAGAGCTGAGAACCTTATTAGTGGACCCAACTAAAGGAGGCCTATTGAAGCAGTGGCATTTACGTAAGTGTTGGCTTACACGTTCCGAGGCATTCAATGGGTCTACTCTAATTGGCACCAACCACTGAATTTAAGATCCTAAGTCCTCATCGGCATCCTACAGAAAGGAAAAGGTATGATGCAGAAATCAAGTTTTGTTTCCCCCACTTCCCAAGAACATAACATTTCACATTTTCAACCCTAAATTGATCCTACATTCCCACCAAATTTAGGAATGGTGGGAGGGGGGCATCTAGTCCAGGTAAGGATACAGATGTGTTTCTGGGACTGGACTTTATTGCATGCCTGTGCTTAGGATCAGGCCGTCCTGCCTTCCTTTCCGAGGAGGGGGAGCGGTGATTTGCCCGTGGATGGAAAACCGGGGGCAGTCCTAAGGGAGAGGAAGGGCCTACATTGCAGGGGTGTTCTGCAGAAGGGGAGAGGGGTTGAGGAGGCCACTCCGGATTTTCCCTCCCTAAGTCGTCAGGGCTTTGGCGGCGGTGGCGGGTGTGTTGAACTTTGGAGCTGCGCTGAGGAGCTTTGTGGGACAGAGAGGAAAGTCAAAACGAGGAAGAGGGAGAAGAGAAAGAGGAAGGGCAGGAAGGAAGGAAAAGAGGAGAAGAAGAGGAAAAGGAAGAAGAAGAGGTGTAGAGAGCCTGAAATTCTCATCTCCAGCACACTGGACATTTCATGGGAACTTCTGTGTTACTTACTGTAACAAAGAGGAGGAAAAGAAGAAGAGGAAAAGGAAGGAGTGGAAGATGAAGAAGGGAAAGGAAGAAGAGGAGGAGGAGGAGGAGAGCAAGGATGATAATGAAGGAGGAGGAGGAAGAATAAGAAGAAGAGTGAGAGAAAGAAGGAAGGAGAAGGGAAGAAAAGGAAGAAGGGAGAAAGGAGAGGAAGAAAAGAAGACACCAGAAAGGAGAGGAAAGGGGAAAAGGAGAAGAGGAGGAAAATGGAAGAGGAAGAAGGAGAGCAGGAAGAGGAAGGAGAGCAGGAAGAGAAAGGCGATGAAGAGGAAGACTAGAATAAAAAAGAAGAGGAAGAAGGGGAAAGGAAGGCGAGGGAAGAGAAAGAAGAGAGGAAGAAGGAGTGGAGGAAGAACAGAAGAGAACAGGAGGGAGAAGGAGAAGAAGGGAAGGAAGGATGAGGAAGGGGAAAGAAAAAATGAGAAGAGGAAGGAGAGAAAGTGGAGAAGGGGTAAGAAGAGGGGAAAGGAAGAGAAGGAGGAGAAGGTGGAGTCGAACGAGTTATAAACTGGCGGAAAGGGTTCTATAAAACTGTACATTGGAAATGGAGGCTTGTTCCCCCACCACCACACACACACACACACACAGAGCTGTGCAGGAACTCAAAGGAGGAAGGGGTCACCTGATAAGAAACTGGCCAGCGCATTGCTACTTATTTATTTATTTCAGTACCGAGGGGGAAGAGTTCCTTCCTGGGATTTGTAGTTTGGTGAGGCACCAGCCCTCTTTGGCTGAGAAGTCTAAAGACCTTGTAAAACTACAAATCCCAGGATGCCATAGGAAGGAGCCATGGCAAATAATCCAGCATCAAAGTGGATTGTTGGTGCAGCGTGGATTAGGCCAAAAGTGTCAGAAATGGAGAGGCGTTGCAAGGGGGAAAGTGAGCAGCATTCCCTCTCTCCAACCCCTGGGTCTACTTTCTTCCTCGACTTATATTCTCTCCGTATCTCTTCTTCACCCCTCAATTTCTTGGGGTCTCCAGGCAAGGCCCAAGAGTGAGTAGTGAGTTCGCTCTTGCAGGGCTCCAAGGTTAACTCAGCCTTCCATCCTTCTGTAGGTCAGTAAAATGAGGACCCAGCTTGTTGGGGACAATTAGCTAACACCTTGTAACCCGCTTAGGGAGTGCTTTGGCACTGATAAGCAGTATACAAATAGCCAAAACTATAGAGAAAGGAAATGTAGTGCGTCTTTTTGGAGGAGTGGGTTTAAGGGAGGAACTGCTGGTTGCTTCAAAGCAAAGTTTGCTTGAGGCTGGACGGCCAGGCCTGGACCAGGTTCCCCTGAAACACCCCCCCCCAAAAAAAATGTTGGGCTGGGCTCGGGGCACGGGGAAAGATGCTTGGGCCCGCACTTTCCTCACCCCCCCCCTCCGCCTCTGTCCCAGAAGAGGGGACCCAAAACAAGAAGGCGAGAATGGTCAAAACCAGGGTGACAATGGTCTGGAGGGGGAGAGAGGGTAGGAGCAGGTGGCAGACAACCCCCCCCAATCCCTCGAGCCAAAGTGTGAGTTCATCACAGCATCTTGCAGGGTTAAGACTGTGGAGGAAACTTTCCAGGGGTGGGGAGATATAGAGACAGTCACATCCTTTGGAAAAGCACAAGCCTGGAATTGGGGGGGGGGGGTGGAAAAGCACAGAGAGAGGGGGGGGGCTGGACAGACAGCTGCAAAAGGGACTGGTTTCCCTTTCTCTCTCCCCCGGGACTTCATCAAGAAGACGGTAAAAGTAACTTACGGCAGGCGAGGAGGGGGCTTTTCCTTGCTGGCATTCTCTCCGACGTCCTAGGAGGAGAAGCGGCAGCAACAACGACGAACTTAGATCACGTTGCAGGAGATATATATATTTGGGGGGGGGGTTCGGGATTTTATTTCTCCCTCACTCCAGTTCGGTTTCCTTGAGGGGGGGGGAGGCTGCAGAGTATTTCCAAGGAGAGGCGTCCAAAAATAAAATAAAATAAAATAAAACTTAGATACCTGAGAGGAGAAGGGGAGAAAATCTGACAGTCATCCCCAACATTTTTAAAAAGTGCATTGTGATGGACGAAAAACTTCCCAACTTTTTCCCATCGGCGGCTGTAAACCTTGTAACCAAGCCACTATTCTTGGGAAGGGGGGGCATGAATTTTATTCCTCTGCACACACCCCAAAAAAGTGAGGTTCGTTTCCTCCTGTCTTCCCCTCTTCCCCGTAGAGCTCCAATCTTTTTTTCCTCTCTCTTTTCCTTCCTTTCTTTTTTTCCTGGGGAGGGGTGTGCATGGAGGCGGTTGTGTGCAGCTGTTCAGAGCCGTCCGGGCCTCGATCTCACCAGAAATCGAAAGAAGGGGATTTCTCATCTGGGGGAAAAGCTTCTCTTTTTGTCAGCGACCGTGGTGGTGACGGGGGGGGGGGGGTTAAAACCGAAATCTGTATTCAAATCTGGCTGAAGGTGTGCGCTGGGATTTAGGAAAAGCCTCTTAAAGGGGTACATTTACCAAACCGTGACAAAATCACTCGTGATCTTGCTTTTCTCGGAGCCCCCCCTTCTTTTTTTAAATACACAATCTGAAGTCGTGGAGGGAACATTTTAAAGAGATCTGGGTGTGGGGGGATGTGAGGGGAACCCCGATTGTTGATTTAAAGGGAGGGAAACGACCCCAGACCATCAAGAGTCCGGTATCTTTTTTTCTCCTCCGGCTGGTAGACGGATTACTGGCAACACGGATTATGCCAAAGTTCTTGGACCAGAGGCGGCGAAGGAGAAAACGGGGGAAGGGAGGGTGGGAGGGAGGGTGGGAAGGAACGGGGGGGGGTGTTGATGTAGCCAGAAGCCACCTCTGTCTACTGAGAGGAAAGATTGCTCGACAGCTTGCTCTTCACCACTTCCAGATCTGGTCCAGTTTACACCAGGGAGACCCAAACCACGCTTGGAAAGGTGATCTTTCTTTGGCTTGTTGTGAAGGGAGAGTGTGTGTGGGGGGGGGAGGAATCGGGTTTCTTTTCCCTCTTAACTCTCCCCTCAGATCTTCTCCCCCATTCTCAGTCCCCTGTCTTTCCCGTCCTCACATCCCCTACCCCCCAAAAAACCTCCAATTTCCCCCCTTGGATTTTCCACTCTGATCCCACACCGGTTTGTTCGGGGTTGTCCGCGTGTTGTTGTTGCTGTTGTTGTGGCTTTCTATGGGACCCTCTTGGCTTTCAAGGGGGCAGCCTAGATAGGGGGGGGAAAGGTTGTCCTAAGACACGCATACCTAATCACGCGGGGGGGCGACCAACGCGTTTTGTTTGTTTGTTTGCTTGTTTGGAACGTTACTTGGGTCGTTTTGTCTTGCGGAAATATGTAGTAACTTAAGTTGCCGCTAACCCGGGTTTCGGAGGGAAGGGTTGGCTTCGTTTGGGGTTGAAAGAACCCAAGAAACTCGAGAGAAGTGCAGTCCAAGAAAAAGAAAGCACCCACAGAGGTCTCCGCCATTCCTTCCCAATTATTTTCTCTATTTCCACCCCCACAACCCCACCACCAGCCATTAAATGGGCCAAAATTGTAGGACCAAAAATTTAGAGAGGGGTGGATCGTGGGGTGTAGGGTTTACCTCTTGTTTCCCCCTCTCAAAAAATTCCCAATTATTTTCTCTATTTCCAACCCCCACCACCAGCCATTAAATGGGCCAAAATTGTAGGACCAAACATTTAGAGAGGGGTGGATCGTGGGGTGTAGGGTTTGCCTCTGGTCTCTTGTTTCCCCTCTCAAAATATTCCCAATTATTTTCTCTATTTCCACCCCCACAACCACACCACCAGCCATTAAATGGGCCCAAATTGTAGGACCAAAAATTTAGAGAGGGATGGATCGTGGGGTGTAGAGTTTGCCTCTGGTCTCTTGTTTCCCCTCTCAAAAAAATTCCCATTTTTTCCTTAAAAAAAAATAAATTAAAAAAAAAACAAAGAAAAACGAAATGGCCAAAGAGTGCGAGTCCAAAGAAATACTGGTGATTGTTTATTTATTTATTTAAATTTCCCTTGAAAAGAAAGGGATGAAGGCAAAGAGTAGAGAAGAAAAAGCAGAAAGTGATAGGTTGGAAACCGCCGGTTAGGCGAAGATGCTTTGCTATAATTCGTTAATTGCAGGAGAGGGAAAAACGCGTTTGATTGCAACGCATTCCCCTGTCGGAAAGCGCCAGAGAGAGGCGATTTAATTGCTGGGACATCAATAGTGCAAAGGATCCCATTTCATCAGCGGAGGGCGAAGAGCTGGTAGGGCTAGCGCCGCGGAGCCTCGTTGGCTACTAGGACTTTGCTACTAGTTTACTACTAGGATTAATTTTTCTTGGTGGTAAATTGTTATGATTTCAGGCACACGCCAACAGCACATTCTGCCAAGGGGGCTCCAATTTTACTAGTGTCAGAATCCTGTCCATACAGACGGGCAGAGTCCGAAGAAGGATGGAGAGACAGATAGAAATGGTTTTGAAGCCAGCGCCTAACGCAGATCCAAGAGAAAGTCGAGGAGAAGGAGGTGGTCGCCTTGGGTTGCTCTCAGATCGTTTGCGGGTGGCTTTGGGCATAAAATTAAAATAAAATAAAATGTAGGGATGAGAATCATATTTCAGTTCGATCCGATTTCATTTTCTTCTGTCTGGAAGGGGCGTCTTGGTCAGCTTTGCTCCTGTTCCAGCGACTCGCCTCGAGCCTTTGGGATGGAGGGGGCTTAGCAGAGGGTGGAGGGGGTCAAATGAGGACATTGCTCCCACTCCCATGAGAATTCCCCCCCCCAAAAAAAAAATTCCCCTTCGGTCCTCAAATTTCCAGCATTGCAGAGAGTGAGGCATCCAAAACCTAGAGCTCCTCTATACTTTCTGCTTTTGCATTCCAGGGGTCCCTTGGCCTGCCCCCCCTTTTTTTTTCTTTTTTTGTTTTGGGTGCTTAAACTCTTGTTTCTAAATGCTCGAGTGAAGTTTGAAGTGACTGCAATGCTAAAATAATAATAATAATAAAATTTTAAAAAATGGGGAGTGGAGGAAAATTTCATGAGAGACAAAATTCTTTTTTGCGGGGAAGGGGTATTTTGGCCCCACCCTGTAGCTCTGGGTTGTGCAGAGTACCTAGGTAGGTAGATAATTTTCCTGTATGTATTGCATTCTATATGTATATGTCTTCTTGTTGATAACTTTCCCTGTTCGCTTGGAATGGGATAAGCACAAGCCACCTCGTTAAAGAACGCGTTAAAACATTCTCTCAGCTAGCACGGAGCTAAACCGTTTCATCCCAAACCGAGACATGCGTCACCATCATCATCATCACCACCACCGCCATCATCATCATTTGGGAAGAACTTAAGTGAATAGGGGAGGCTTCAGGGCCTAAGAGACGACTGTCAGTCCTTCCTCGCTTCTTTTCCTCAAAGCCTGGCTTGGCCCAACCTTTGTTTTAAAATGTTATGAGTTTTGTAAGACGCTTTGCCTCCCAGGTCTGGAGCGAGAAAGGCGGCGTATAAATAAATAACAATGTTAGTCACAATAAAAATCAGACTCAGCCCCAACTTCCACCACCCAGAAATCCTCCGCTATTGTGCCGCGGTCAAGTTCCCCCTGACTCTTCCCCGTGAGAACCTGAGTCTCATTTTTTCCCGTGGGAAAGAAAGAGGGGGAACCCCCACCCGTTAGCCCCCACACACACACCCACAGATTGGGGGGGGGGGATTTTGTTGAAGGCCACCATCCTGTGCCCCTGCTCCAGGGGGGAAAGAAGGCTGTCCAGCTGGCAGCCGCAGGAACGAGAAACCCACGCGGGACTCCCCCTCCCACGGCGCCCACGGCGGGAGCTTCCTGGCCTTTCTTTCCGCGCGCGACCCGGTGGAAACTCTTTGCAGGGCGGCCAGGGACCCGCTTTCTCGCTCCCGCCTCCTCTCCTCTCTCACACACAGCCGTTGGGGAAAAGGCCTGGTGGGGGTGCGTTCCCCCTTCTCCAGCTCCAGGACAACCTTCACCTTTGGAGCAGGAGCTCCCCAGCCCAGCCCCAGGCCAAAGTCCCTTGGCTATGTTCTATGGGAGCATCCCTGGCTGCGGGGTGTTTGTGTGCTCCTTTATACTCTTTTTGACAATAATGATAAACATAAAAGGGAGGAGGGAGGAGAACAGTATGACAACACAGAAGGGGGGAGGTGGTCAGGAGGAGGAGGAGGAAGAAGAAAGTGAGGAGGAGGAGGAGGAGGAGGAGGTGAAGAAATAGAAGAAGAAGAGGAGGAGGAGGAGAGGAGGAGGAGGTGGTGGTTGTGGCTGGTCAGGAGGAAGAGGAGGAGGAGGAAGAAGAAGAAGAAAGTGAGGAAGAGGTGAAGAAGAAGAGGAGGAGCAGGAGGTGGTTGTGATGGTGGTCAGGAGGAAGAGGAGGAAGAAGAAGAAGAAGAAGAAGAAGAAGAAAGTGAGGAGGAGAAGGAGAGGAAGAGAGGTGGAAGGTGGTCAGGAGGAGGAGGAGAAAAGTGATCAGGAAAAGGAAGAAGAAAGTGAGGAGAAGGAAGAAGAAGAAAGCGAGAAGAAGAGAATGAGGAGGAGCCGCCCCCCACTTTTCTTTTGCCCAAGTTACTCCCACCAGACACCCACCTTCCCCCCATTGTATGTCCCCCAGCCTTCCCTGAAATTCTACGGGTTTCTGCCCCTCTCCTTCATCTCTTCTATCTCAGCCTCAAAGGGAACGGGTAACACCCCCCCCTGCCGCTGCCATCTTGTTCCACCCCTGAGCTGGGTACCCTCCAGGAATTCCTCCAACCCCCTGCCAGAACCTGTGAATTGGGGCAGGGGAGCTTTAGAAGGGTGGGGAGGTAACAGAGACCACATTTGTCCCCTATGTTTGTATGTGTGGACACACCTGCCTGTATATGTGGCACAGAGAGACCTAGATATACACACAAGGGCCTGGATTCTGTTGGCAGGCGCATTGAGCCCAGAGCATTGTCATAAGTGTTGGCTCATCCTTCACAAGTTGATTCAATGGGTTGACTCTAGTCCAAACAAGCAATGAGATTCAGGCTACCACATTTACACAAATACACAGACACATGTATCTGTCATGTGTGCACACAAGCACACACACATTCATACATATACATGTGCTTATGGTTATATGGACGTGTGTGCATATGCACACATGTATTTGTATATACAAGCCTACACACATTAAGTATATGTATATACACATGTGCGTGTATACGTACATTGACATTTTATTTATTTATTGGATTTATAAACTGCCTTTCTCCCAAAATCGGATTCAAGGGGATTAATCCACAGTCACCGTTGTGTATAGCTGTTTGTACATGTTGATGTACATGTATGTATACACACATAAAAATACTGAGAGACATCCACATTCATATATGTGTTTGTATTAATTTATTTGTGTGTGATATATGTATACGTATATTTACATTTACTGTAAACCACGTACAGTTCCACACTTCTGTTCATGTATATGCATCCAATGGGGTGGGGGGAAGTCAGGGATATAAATCTAATAAATAAATAAATAAGTGGGTGGTTTTTTTACACATTTGTACATATGCTGTACACAGGCACACACATTCACACTCACACTGGTGTATGTGCGTTTGTACACATTCGTGTGTATGCAATATATGCATACACATATCCCTCTTCACATTTGTGCATATCTGCTTGCACATGTTCATATACTGTATATGGGAAAGACACACGCATACATAGACAGGTATATCCACATGAGAGCCAGTATGGTGTAGTAGTTTGAGCATTGGCCTAGGACACTGGGACACCAGTGTGAATCCCTGCTCCGCCATGGAAAACCACCTTGCCCA
Organism: Gambelia wislizenii; assembly: GCA_030847615.1. Classification (NCBI taxonomy): domain Eukaryota; kingdom Metazoa; phylum Chordata; class Lepidosauria; order Squamata; family Crotaphytidae; genus Gambelia; species Gambelia wislizenii. The sequence continues at coordinate 490,621,268 of JAUMIR010000001.1, read as the reverse complement.
TGTCACACTCTCTCAGCCTCAGAGGGCAACCCCCCCCCAGCAAATTCTGCCAAGAAAACCCCAGGATAGGTTTGTCTTGGGGGTCGTCATAAGTCAGAAATGTCTTGAAGGCACACAACAACACATATATTCAGACTTACATTGGGGTATATCTGTTACATTGCACATATTCCTGTATATGTGAGATATATATATAAATAGGCACATAGCAACATATCCTCACCCACATTCGTGTGTGTGTGTGTGTGTGTGGTATACACACACACACACACACACACAGGAGAGATATCCACACTCACATGTACGTGTATGAGTTTGTGTCCGTTTGTGTATATCCGACCTATGTATATACCCTGGCACAGAGAGAGAGAGAGATCCACATCCACATGTGTACGTGTGTGGTACATACACACAGAGAGACATGTCCACACTCACATGTACCTACGTGAGTTTGCCTCCGTTTGTGTATATGCGATCTGCGCATATACCCTGACACACACACACACACACACACAGAGCTACATCCACATGTGTGCGTTTGTGGTACATACACAGACAGAGAGACATGTCCACACTCACATGTACCTACGTGAGTTTACCCGTTTGTGTATATGCGATCTGCGTATACACCCTGACACACACACACACAGAGCCACATCCACATGTGTGCGTGTGTGCTACATACACACAGAGAGAGACATGTCCACACTCACATGTACCTACGTGAGTTTACCTCCGTTTGTGTATATGCGATCTGCGTATACATCCTGACACACACACACACACAGAGCCACATCCATATGTGTGCGTGTGTGGTACATACACACACAGAAAGACATGTCCACACTCACATGTACCTACGTGAGTTTACCTCCGTTTATGTATATGCGATCTGCGTATACACCCTGACACGCACACACACAGAGCCACATCCACATTTGTGTGCGTGTGTGTGTGTGTGTGTGTGTGATATATACACACAGAGAGACACCTCCACACGCAGATGTACCTCCACGAGTTTGCATCCGTTGGGGTACATGCGACCTATGCACATACCCAGGCACACACAGAGACCCACAGTCACATCCGTGCATATGTGCTCCAGATGCATTCCTGGGCATGTGTGTGTAGTATGTGGGGAAATCATTATTGTAATGCAATAAGGGTTAGGTTTTCCAGTTTGCTCTATCTGTGCGTCTGGGTGAGCGCACACCTATGGCTGCATGTGCATGCATGTGTTTCTTCTCTTGAAAAAAATAAATACATCCCAAACTGGCGGTGAGTTTTGGCCAGCCCTGCTTCCCTCCCCTCCTTCCCTTCCCTCCCCCCCCACCGTTGTCTGTTTTTCTGCTTCTCCCCCCCCCCCGGGCTTGGAGGTGTCAATCATGCGCTCCTTGCCATTGGTTGGCGAGTGGGCGTCAAAAAAGTTGCCCGAGAGGCGGCTGGCGCAGCAAAGGCAGCCCGGAGAGCGCGAGCAAGAGAGCCAGCCAGCCCTTCCAGAGCCAGCCCTGTCTCCCCCAAAAGTCAGCCCTTGGCTCCGGCCCGACCTGCCTCGGCCACCCCTCCACTTTTGGACCGGGGGGTGGGTCGGTCGGTCGGTGGGGGTGTTGTGTTTTTGTGGGGGTGGGTGTTTGCTTTGCCTTGCTTTTCTCTCGAAACGTCTCCATTCCTTCCTTCATTTTAAACACACACACACACACAAAACAACGAATTAATTAATTGCTTGTCGCTTTTTAACGCGGCGCGTTAGCTTGCTTTGCAAAGCACCTTTTTTGCAAAGAAGAGGAGGAGGAAGAAGAAGCAGCAGCAGCAGCAGCCAAGCGACCCGGGAAAAGGAGGAAGGCTGCAGACTCCTAACCTTCTTCCTTGTGGTTTCTTTTCTAGGCAAGGGGGGCAAAAATTAGAAAACGAAACAGCCCCCAGCCTTGGGGTAACGACGCCCGGATAACGCCAACGCCGTTCTTTCGCCTTCTTTCCCAACCGGCCCATTTTCCAAAAGCCATTTTTTAAAAAAAAGGTAAGTGAGAACTTTTTCTTTCTCGGGGAAAAGAGAGTTGAGTTGGAGCGGTGGTGGTTTCAAATCTTGGTTTTTCCTATGCTTTTTTAAAATATATATATACATTGTATTTCTGTTTCTTCCAAGTTTGGATCAGAAGATTTCGGCTTTTTTTCCTTCCTCTCTTTGTATTCCCAACCCAACTCCTTGAGAGTCCATTCTCTTGAAATCTATGAGGCTTCCTTCCTTCCCTTTTGTATGTCCCTCTTTGTCTTTTTTTAAAATCTCTTGGGAAGGATCTCAGCAACTGTGGATCCCGACAGAAACGGGATTTCTCAGCTATACGTTTTCTAAAAGTTTTTAAAATTATCTTTTCTATAAACATTCGTGCCGGTTCCTAAAGTGCTTCTACCCTCCCTCCCCCCCTCTACAAAAATTAGAATTTTTAATTTATTTTTCAGTATTTTGTGCGATTTTTGTAAAAATGCCTCTTCCGGCTCAATCCAGGCCCTTTGGGTTAACTGGTTTTCTTTTCCCCCTAAAACAAAAAAACTACAGTAACAGAATTTTTTTCTCTCTCCTAATAAAAATGCAAGAGATAAAGTGAAAAGGGCGAGGAAGAAGAGTGTTAATGAGAATGCAAATTCTGATGCAGAAAAGCTCGACCCTTAAGCCACTTAGGTAAGGACATGTAGGTTTTTTTTAAAAAAAAAACTCCAGGGCCCAATCCTGAGTGCCTTTCCTCTAGAGTAAACCCCACGATATTCAACGGGGCTGAAAACCCGGGATCAAAGAGCCTGCAAAGCACTTTCTGTCGCCCAAGTCCCAGCGGAGATGTAAAGGGGATGAAAGCGATTTAAATGTTAAGTTTGAGGCTTAACTTTGGTTAGGAATTGCCAAGCCTGCCTCTTTTTTTCGTTTTCGTTTTCTCCCTTTCTTTCCGGGAGATGCGAATTCAATCCAACCACTCCATCGGTTATAGATACAAATAGATTTCTCCCCCCCTCGAAATTCCCGACTGATGGACTTTAATATAAAATTTAAAAATTGGAAACCCAGTCTTGTGTTGGCAAGGATTTGAAGGAAACTGAGTAGGGGAAAGGAATTGAGAAGAGGCCAGAGTAAATTTGGAAAGAGGAAAAAGCCGTTCAGGTCAACTCCAAGGAGATTTTCAGAGTCTTTCTGGTTCTTTCTTTCTTTCTTTCTTTCTTTCTTTCTTTCTTTCTTTCTTTCTTTCTTTCCCTCCCTTCCTTCCCTTGGGCCAAGACTTTAAGACGAAAGTAGCAAGTTTCCGAGTAACACAGATCTCTGAAGTTAATTGTGGGAGGCAGGAGCGTGAGAGAATCAGGGCATAAGGAGAATCGGGTCACTTTCTGACCTGAAGGTGATGAGGGGGAAAGAGAGACAGTCGCCTAGATCCAGCCATGGGATCAAGGGGATTTGCAGAAGTGGGGGCTTAACTGGAGTAGATCTCTTTCCCCCTCCCCGAAGGTAAGGGCTGGATGCTGGGTTTCGGGTGGGCCTCGGATGCAGGTGGGGCGAGGACAAGGAGAATCTCTCTTTTCCCCCCCCCCTCGTTTGGCTTTGGCTGCCCCAAAGATTTGGGTCGAGATTTCTGCGCTTTTTGTTGGGATATCCAGTTGCAATCCCCATTACTTTTTAGGCCACCCCAAGAATTGGTGGCAGCCCCGGTTGGAGACGCGTTGGCTTCGGAGGAAGCCGGAGCCTGTGGTTTGAGGATCGGGAAAGCCGGTCGCCTTTCGTGGCCCCAGGTTGCCCCTCCAGACACAACACAACACAACAACACAACACAACACACACGGGATACTTTAAAGGAAAGCGGGAGAGGACAAGAGGAGAAGGCAAGAAGTTTACAAAGGGTTCCTTCTCTCTCTCTCTCTCTCTCTCACACACACACACACACACACACACCTCTTCCGAGTTCCTCAAAGCAACAGAAAAAGGCCTACAGGCGAGAGAGAGAAAGAAAAAAGTTTGAGCAGGTACCTGGGGCCGACCATTTCTTGCTAGGGAAATCCCTCTTGTGTGAAAAGCACATTATTTTTGCTTGACTTTGGATCTTTGGGGAAGGAGTTGTTGTTGAGTTCTATTTGTTGTGTTTGTGTGTTAACAGGCTTGTACGGTTCCATCCCTAACAGGCCTCTCCTGTGTACTTTTAGCAATAGCATTTATATTTCTATACTGCTCATCAGTGCCAAAGCACTCCCTAAGCTGTTTACAATGTGTGTTAGCTACTTTTGTGGGGGTTGTTGAAGAACGTATTTCACACAGAGAAGTGTGTGCATCCATCCCTACGTGTGTGTGCATGATAGTATATGGAATGTGCTAGAATGCATAATGTGTAACCGTGTGTGTGTGTGTGTGTGCATATACACAACATGCACATGTGATAGTATATGTAGTTGGTTTGTCTAATTATATATACAGACGTATGTATGTATGTGTGTGCGCGCGCAACACACACAGAGGCCTGAATCCTGTTGGTAGCCCCCTCTGCTAGAGTAGACCCATTGAATAAATGGTATGTGCAGAAGTGTTGGCTCACCATGCAACGGGTGGTTCAATAGGTCTTCTCCAGGAGAAATGGCTAATGCTTTCTCTTATCAAGATAGATACATCTGTATGTGAGCATGTATGTGCCTTCAAGTCTCCTGAATTTCAGAGGATTTTCTTAAGCAAGGAATCCTCAGAGGTGTTTTTCCCCCCAGTTCCACTACCTCTGAAATACAGCCTACAACACCAGGTATTCGTTGGCGGTCTCCCATCCAAGTACTAACCTAGACTTGACCCTGCTTAGCTTCCAAGATGGAATCTGGTACCTTTCGAGTACTGTATTTAGGCCATGTTTGAGTGCCTTATATCTTCCACGTCTGTAAAGTTATAACTATAATCTATAGGGTTCTATACACTATAGACACTTGTATGTACATGTGACTGCGTTCAGAGACACCAGAATTGCAGGTACAAATTAAGGGACTTTTAAAAAAATCGGTTGTGTGGATTTTCTATTGGGATTTTCATGAGCCTTTGCAGGGTCAATTTTCACCGGACAGAGGGGTGGGTGTGCCTAAGATACCTTGAACAAGGAGTCTTCCCAAAAGAGAAGCCCCATCATTGTGGCTGGCTTGCTCTCCCTTCCAGGATTTCCCCAAAGCCATATAACGCATTAGAAACCAGTCGTCTTTCCTCGCCTGGATTTTTCTAAACCACATAACTTTAGCGATCCTATGGCCTTTCCTTCAGCGGAGAACCTCCTCAGGATCTCCTAGCCGAGGCTTTAGGATCGTGGCCCTAGTTTCAAAGACCACCAGCCCAAACCACCCCACCTCCAAGGACCGAATTCGCTGGCACGTCCCTACTTAGGATCGGGTTTCTAGTCGCGATCCTCTGCGCAGCTGACCCAGGCTAACCGCGCGGTTTCCTTGGAAGTCAACCAGGGACTTGAGGCTCCCCCTCCCCGTTGTAACGGGCGTTCAAGGAATATAACGTTGGGTCGAAATGTAGGGGGTCAAACAGGGACCCGATCCTTGACCTGTGTCGCCCAAGAAACTTATACGCAGCGTTGAAGTCCAGATGAACAGCCCGAGAGGGTCCTACTCCTCCGAGTAAGGCTATTCTTACTCCTCCTGCGCTATTTTTTTATTCCCTGACCGGTAGAGAAAGGATGGTAGTCTACGTCGAAGGTTACCCTTAAGGAAACCTAAACCAAGAATTAGTTAAAACCAACTGGAGAAAACTTAAGGCTGCAATCCTATCCTGAGGATAGGATGCGTGGATTTGAGAGGGGCTGTCCCGTGGGCGGCAGAATATGAGTGGGGGCCATAAGCAACGTCCCCAAGGCATTTTTCTCCACCCAGAGAGTACTTTTCAGTCTCCAACCAGTAGGAACCACTTCCCTGGGAGTTCGGGTGGGGTTTGCTTCTTTATTTCATTTCTAGCCTGCTTTTCTCCCGACGGGGACTTTATAGCACGCCTTTACTTGCGAGTAAATATATTTAGCATCGTGCAGACTTAATCCGGGGCCATTACTCTTGATACTAGCTTTAAACACACACAAACCGCACCACTTCGGTTGCAGTGATGAAATTGGAAGGATTTTCCAACAAATTTTGGAAGGGAATGCAGGTATATACAGCCCCCCCAATAAATCCACCCCCCCCCAAAAAAACAAATCGAGATGCTAAGAAGTCTGGGGCCAAATCCCCACTGCTCCTTCCTGCTGCAGCCTGGGATTTGTAGTTTTGCAAGGTTTTTATCCTTCCCTGCCAAAGGCCACTGGTGCTTGGCCAAACTACAAACCCCAGGAATAGGAAGGAGCCACGCAAATAATCCAGTTTCAAACTGCATTATTTGTGTAGTGTGAATTTGACCTAATTAGAAGGCCTTCGTTTGTTTTTAATTCGAATTGGAGGACAAGAGGGAGAAGCTGAAAGTGTGTGGATTGGTGGTGAAGGGTTTTTTTTGTTTGGGGGGGGTGTTTGACATTGAAAAACTACTTTCTGCTGTTGTTGTTCCTGGAAATATTCGCAACCCGACTAAGTTTTCTGGGGGGCGGGCGGAAAAACGCGTTACTCAACGTTTCCAACTGGTCGTTAACCCGGCTGAAAGTCCCCCCTTCCCGTTCCTGTTTCCCCCTTTTCTCCCCAGTCTATATAACGTTTTCTTTCATCGCCTTCATGCAGAAAATTAATCAACCCAAATGCTTCTCAGGGCTGTTCCCGGCGTCCCCATAATTAACGAGCGTGTGCCGCCCGGATTATCTCGTTAGTTTATCAAGAAAACATTTATTATAATTAATTCTTGGACGGGGTAATTATAATTGAGCGGGGACAGAGCAACTGGTAGACGGGGGTCTTGGAGGGGAGGGGGGTCTGGCGAGGGAGAAACGACAGCTTGGCTGGAAAGGCCGTTAAAGGCCGACCCTGGGAGGGAAAGGCGCGGGATCCTGAACTGGTTTGACTTCGGATCAGGTAGAGGTGGGGAAAAACTTTCTCCCGGGTCTTGTCCTGAATGCTTGGGCAAAGTTTGCCCCCTCTTTCTCTGGAGGGGAGGGTGGGATGGGGTTGGCTTTGAACGAGCAAATCCCCCCCTGGTTTCAAGGGGTTTTACCCTGTGAGTAAAGTCTGAGTAAACTCGTAGTTTCCACCTCTCGCTCCGCCGTGTTGGTTTCCAAGCGATTTGTGTGACACGGGAGGGCGAGGTGGAAAGGTTTCCTTTTCGACCGGGAAGGAAGGAAGGAAAGAAAGAAAGAAAGAAAGAAAGAAAGAAAGAAAGGCATTGGGTTTTAACGGCAGGGTCCGAACGGAGGTAAGTGGCGCAGACTTGTCGCTTGAGCTCCAGCGATGGCTTGGAAGCACGTGTGGATGCGCGCTTCTCTCCCTCTGGATCCCGCGCAATGGCAAGGTTTGACTCGGGGGCGGAATCGAGCCCCGAGTCGGGTGGAAGAAGAACGTGGAGGTTGAGAAAAAACTAACTCTGGTTTTTGGGAAATACTGTAGGATACCGTCTGGAACGTAGTTTGACATTATTTTCCAAATCGGGGAAGGAGAAAGAACGAAAGAGAGAAAAGGAGGCAGATTTCGGTCTTAAAAGTTTGGGGGGGAAAGGCGAATTTCTTCTTCTTGGAAGGATGGCGAAAGCGCGCAACGCCATCCTATCCCTATTTCTTCCGAACGTGAGTTCTGTTGGGATAGAAGCGCAGGGCCGCCTCATCTTGCCTACTCAGAAGGAAGCCCTCTCGTGAAATAGGGCTCAATCCTCAAGGGTCCCACGACTATAGCTTTAGTTCACCACCCTACACCGGCCTCCTCGGCAGTAAGTCCCTGGGAATTCTTGGGGGGGGGAGGCTTATTCCCGGGTCAGTGGGGTCCAGGAGGGCAGGCTTGAGAAAAGAGGCGCTGGATCGGGAGCAAAGCGCTCTCTTCCTTCTGTCCCCGTCCCGTCTCTCTTGGACGGGGCCAGGCGCGGAGGTGACACGCAGGTTCCGTGTCCGTGGGAAGGGTGGCTGTGGGACTGCCGGGGTTTTTGCGGCTGATCAACAGATTGGGGGCCTGATCCCTTGAGAGGTGGGGGCGGGCGTTACTTTCGCTCGGGGTCCATGGGGCTTGATCGCTTAGCTTGGAGGGGGTGCTGATTTTATTCCTCTGAACTCTTGAGAGAATAAACAGAAATTCACAGGAGTGGATCCAAAAAGAAAAGGAAGGAAGAGCCCACAGTGAGTGGCTACTCTTAACCTTTTCCAGGTTTTTTTTTTAATCTATAGACCTATCCTTACAAACTGTGTGCATATGTGTGTGTGTGTGTGTGTGTAAAATGTGTGTGTGTGTACATGGAACTGTCTTTTTTCTTTTTAAGGGACGGGAGGGAGAGAGTCGTGCTAGAAGCATCAATCCCGATCCCGAGAGGATTTCTTTCCTTAAAAAATAGTAACTTCTGCAAAGCAGTGTAATTGAATGAACAGAGAGGGTGGGCTTCCGCGTGGAGATCCGCCGTGGTCCACAGACTGAATAAGGTCGGGTCCTGTACAGTAGATAGGGAGGCAAAATTGTGGCCCCAACCAAAGGGCTTTACTCTGGAGTAAACCGGACTAAACTTGGGTTTCTAGCCCCTTGGATTTCGAGGGAAGGATTCTGGAGAATTCAAGGCCAGGGAGGGAAATGTATGTATGTATGTATACACACGCATACATACATATATACAAATACATGGACGTATATTTTAAGTTTTCCATCCTGCTTCCAGGCTTAAGACGCATCTCGTCCAAAAGCCCGGCGCCTGGTTTAAAGGTTTTGCACAAAACGAGTCTCTTGCAATTCCTCCTTCCAGTTCGAGGTCCGGAGAGGTTTCGCCCATTGCGAGGCAGCCTCTGTGTCTGGAGGCTGACAAAAAATCTGGAAGCCGGATCCTCTGAGATTTTACTTCCAACTAAACCGTCTTTCTGGATTCTGTCCCTTTCCCTTTTTTAACGAACCGAGAGGTCGGGGAGGTGTCCATTAAAAAGGAAAAGAAAAATCCGTTTTCTGTGAATGAAAGCGATCATCTTCTCTGCGATTCATCGACGGCGGGAGTTTTCGAGTCAAAGCTGTTCCACGGAGTGGATTTTTTTCCCCGCGTGGACACCAGAAGATCCAGTGCTGGGTACCCAGAATGGATCGAACCCACATTTTCTAGGGGAAAAAAATCCCCTTTGAAACGAGACAGGTTGGTTCCAAAGCTGTTCCACGGAGTGGATTTTTTCCCCGCGTGGACACCAGGAGATCCACTGCTGGGAACCCAGAATGGATCGAGGTGGGCCAGAACCCACATTTTCTTGGGGGGAAAATCCCCTTTGAAACGAGGCAGGTTGGTTCCAATCAAGGCTTTCCCCCCAATCCTTCCATTTGCACTCAGGGGGCGTTCAGACGATCACGTTAGAGCGCCTTCCGGGTCTAACAAAGATCCCTTTGACTCTGGTACATGCAGACGTGCATCTTACCCGCGAGTTGAGTCGGGGAGAAGAAGGGGAAAGGGTTTTTCTTTCTCTCCAGATGCCAGGTTGAGGGCTGCTCTGTTTCCGAGTAAACACGCAGAGAACCGACTTGTGTGAATGCTTAGAACGACGCGCGCGTTGGGGGGGGGGGGCTGGATGGTGATGGGGCTTTAGGATCGCTTTAGGATCGCCTGCCTTGACGTCACCGGCTTACAGGTTGGGCAGCCGAGTTTCGGGGAGGGGGTTCTTATTGATCCAGATCTTAAAACCCGTTTCGTTGTTGAGCTAGGAAAATGGTTTTTTAATTCTGGGAGGGGGGGGATGGATCGGGATGCGAGACCGCGCTGGGCCGAACAATCTCCCCTTCCACACACCCCAGACTAGACGAAGAAGTTTATAAAAGTGCTACTAGGAGGTGGAGAATTCTTGCATAGGACGTGTAACTTTTACTTTCAAGGACATTAAAATTGTATTTCAAAAGCTCCATTCCGTTCCACTGGGAGTAACCTCATGCAATACCAACCGGGTTTCCTTGGCAATGGCTTGTCCTGGTTTCCTTGAGAGTAAGCCCGTCGAACTCAATGGGAGTAAGCTTTGAGTAGACCTACATATAGGAAGGCACTACTGGTTGGAAGTCGGTGCCATGGGCAAGCAGGGTTTGGAGGGTTTTGGGGGGGGGTTGTGTTTGGATTCGTGTAAACGCTCTGGCCAGTTTCTGCAGTCTACAGAGTTCTTCGGTTGGAAATAATTTCACTTTGAAGTCTGGATTTTCGTTGGCAGGGCGAGTGTTTTGCGAGAAGGAGTAAATAATACTATTCCATTAGGAAGGACACAAAGAAGAGGGAGAAAGGGGTGTTGTGGTGTAGATGGGGAAAGATCGGGACCCAAAACTCGCCAGAGAAAATTCATTCTCCTTACCTAAACATCCTCACAAGGTTGCTGTGGAGAGGAAAAGGAAATAACCCATCAGAGCCTTGGAAAAAATACATATTTTATTTTTAAAAAATGCGCTGTCGACTTTTTAAAATAAAAACAAAAAAACTACAATTCTGCAAGAAAAATAACTTTCCCGAACCCTGAACATTAGGGGGGAAACAATTTAACATCAGCAAACCACTTTAAAAAACAACAACACCAAACTACTATTTTGGACTACAAGTATTTCCCCCCTTTTGGATTACAATTACCTTTTTTTGGGCGGGGGGAGGCACTACAGCTCTTAGAGTACCTGGGAGTTACAGTCCCCCAAAGTAACTTTAAAATCTTTGCAACAATATTATCTAATCGAATGAAGGACTATCAACGGCACTATATTCGTAACTTTCCCACGCTTTAAAAGTGACATAAAAATGATTTAAAATCAAAGCATTTTTAAACAAAACAAAACAAAAAAACAACTTTGGACCACTCCGTTGTTTTGCTTTGGATTACAACTACCTTTTGGTACTGCAACTCTAAGAATCCCCAGTCAACACGGATTCTGGGAATTACAGTTCAGATCAAAAGATAATATATTAAAAATACATAAATTATTGAGCTCTAAAAATTAGGTAAAGAATGGTATCGGCACCAAAGCGCATTGTGTCCCCATTGTGGACTGCAGCTCTCAGAATCCCTTATGATGGGGGGGGGGTCTGACCTAGATCCTCCTTGGTGGAGGCACGCAAGGTAGACCCACTGAATCGGTGTGGTTTACCCAAGTGTCCACTCCCCATGTAACCACTGAGGCTATGGGGTCAGACTTTCCTTCGGGCCGTTTGGCTGGTTTCCTGCTAGCGCAGACCTATTGACTCAAAGGGTGACTGGGTGAGTCGACACGTAGATCAACCCACTGGAGTCAATGGGCCGACTCGAGTCAGACAATGGCAAGAGAAGTTACTCAAGTCAGGAAATAGCCAGTGAAGTTAGGGCATTGTCTCCAAAAACCACATTCCTGAAAGGATGCCCGGGTGGAGTCTAGTTTTTGAGTTCTGAAAATAAAGAGTGAATTGGGATCAGGATCGGAACACCATCTTTCTTTCCTTTGCTTTTCTGTCCTTTCCTTCGTTCCCTACCTGCCTGTGTGTGTGTGCAATTTGGGAAGAGAGGGAGAAAAGAAACCGTCTTCAGCCTCCTTCTCGCTCCCTCCCCACCACCTCATTAGATCCTTTGAGAAGTCTTAAGCCCCCCACCCACCCCTGTTTCATCCCCCCCACAGCTCGGGAGTTTTCATCTGTCAGGAGCTGTTAGCTTCACCTTTTGCAATCCCGCGACGGTTGCGCGCAAAGGGGGGGGGAGAGAATCCCTAGATCTTTGGGGGTGTGGGGGGGGGTTCAAAGGGCAGCTGCAGTCTCCAGGGGTGTTAAAATGAAACCACCCACACCTCTGCAGGCAAGGGGGGCTGTGAGACAGACAGACAGGGGTGCAAAGCAGAAATACTGCCTGCCCTGCCTTGCCTTGGAGGATCGGTTTGCGCGCCCCGGACCACTCAAGGGAGGGAAGACTCGTGTCTCTTCTCTCCCCACGAGCTCCAAGGCACGGGTTGCAAAGCACCTCGGGGAAAGGGAAACTTTCCCTCCCCCACCAAAATTAACTGGGAGGGAGGGGCTGGCGAAAAAAAGGGGTCCCACTTCAAGCCGGAGTTAATGCGATGTTTGTTTAGTTTGCAAAACCCTCGCTCCCACCCCACCCCACATCCCTCACCCCCCCCTCCGGCCTCTGGGGTTTCTAAAAGTCTTGAAATCTGGGGCGCTTTTTTCGGCTTCTCAATCTAATTAGCCCAAGTGCTAATTGAGGGGGGGGGGAGAGAACAATAGTAATTACTCCAGGCATGCCATCATCGGGGGATGGTGGATTGGGGGGAAGAGGTCAGGTACCCCCTAATGCCCTACCACCCCAATTCAGAGATCTTCTCTAAAGTGGGTGTTTTCATTCTAAACAGGTTGTTCCTTGAAGGGGAGGATTGGCCGATTTTTATTTTTGGAAGGGGGTCTTTTTTTACAGTTACAAAAATCTAGGATAATTAAAAAGCTTTGAGGGGAGTGTGGGGCTGGAGGTGGAGGGGGCAACAAATATGTTCCTTTGTGGCCGGGGGGGGGAGAATTGGGAGTGGGGAGAAAGAGGGAGAGAGACTTTGCTCGCAGCCTTATTTATTTAGCCGAGGTGGTCTTTGTGTCTGTGAAATGGGCCCCCATCGGGTTTTGTTGGAGACAATGAACTGCTCGCGAAGCTGGGGGGGGGGATACTAGGGAAATGAATCCCCCCACCCTCCCGAGAAGCCAAGGCTGTGTGTGTTGTGAACGGTGCAAAGGAGGGAGGCAATTCTTTTGCACAGTAACTTTTGGGGGGGCGGGGGCGCAGATGAGCTTCCCTCGTTGAAGCCTCCATTCTGGAACAGAGCGGTTTTGCAAAGAGATCTTTCCACGGATTGTTCGACCTTCTTCCAAGTCATATTCTAATTTTTTTTTTGGGGGGGGGAAGCAGACAAGCGCACCCCTTTCCCTAACAAACCCACTGATCGGTATTTTCCTCCCATCCCTGTCTCTCTTCTCCCCCCCACCCAGCTTTTCAAATTAGCTTCCAAGCAGCCCCGTCTTCTTGGCAAACAGCTCCATCCCCAAGTCCTGAAGAAGGAAGAGGAAGGAGGAAAGGAAGAAGGAAGAGGAAGGAGGAAGAGGGAGACCCAGATTTCCCACCTCCCACCCAACCCACCCCACCCTCCCCTCAGCCGGGAATTTTGGCCATTTTTCCTCGTCCCCACCCCAACTTTAGCATGATGTCTTATCTCAAGCAACCACCTTACGCAGTCAATGGGCTGAGCCTCACCACCTCTGGGATGGACCTGCTCCACCCGTCGGTTGGGTACCCAGGTAAGCAAAACAAAAGAGGTGTGTGTGTGTGTGTGTGTGTGGAGGGAGGTCGACTCCTGTCCTGGGGATCAGGTCCTCAGAAAAGAGTCGGGGCGGGGGGCTCCTGAAGCGTTGGGGAACCCTGGAAAGTCCCCATCTTTCTGGTGTCCCACCAGATGCTAGAAGACTTTGGACGGGGCGGGAGGAGTTGGGGAGAGAAGGGCTTTGGAAGGAAGGTGAAGAGGAACCCCCTAAACCCCCTGCTTGCCTAGCCCCAGGGACCCCCCCCCAATTATTGGACATTTAAAATGTTAAATGAGATTGGTTATCTCAGTAAGCAGAGTAAAACTCACGCTTTAGCAAACCAGCCTACCGTCGTCCCACACGCAGTTTAGCAAAGAATAAAACAAGCTTAGTCTACTTTAAAGTATAAAAAGGTAATTTATTTACAGAAGTTCTTGTGCACGAAACGACACCGGTATATCATCTTGAAATATGCAAGCAAGGAAGTAGAATATCGCTCTACATGCTGTCCACTACTTAAGAAACCATCTTCACTACAGAGCACTGAAGTACACGTGTGCTCCGGTAAAGGCGTGCCTACGTGCCACAGGAAGAAGTGTAGGGCCATAAACACACAGGAAATTGGCTAGAAAGCATCCCCTTCGTGCAATTTAACCATGCATGCAAGGTTGCAAATTCCCAACAAAAATGAGGCTTGCCTCCTCGCTGCAGACTGTTCTGGACCGTCTTGTGGGTTTCCTCGACGGTGCGCCCCAGAGACTCTGCTTCCAGCGGAGTATGGAACCGGAGTTAAGGGGATCAGGGGGGATCCGGAGATGGGGAGGGCATATTGAGGGGTGGAAGAAAGAGCTGGGGGAGGAATATTGAGGGGGGGGAGAGAAGGGGTCGTCTTTTGGGTGATACTTTCCCCTCCTCCCCCCCCTCGTTCCCTGCTGGACCCAGGTTTGGAGGGGGGATCTTTGAGGCACCCTGACTCCCCAAATCGTGTCCCCCCTCTTCCTCCTCCGAGCTGGCTGAATCTCCAGGCAGGGTTCCCAGAAGGATCGGGGCCTGAGCTCGGCTGCAGGGGAGGGAGAGACACCCCCCCCCATTTCAGACTTGTTTCTTTCTCTTGCTTGAGATGCCCTGAAATCGGTGGGTAGGCGCTTCTGAGAAGGCGCGGAGAGTAACGCTTTGGCCACCGCGTCCTCCCTTCCCTTCTCCAACAAGAAAGCTGAGGTTTGGGACCGTCTCCCTGGCATGTTGACTCGGGTGTAAATGGCCTTCCGTTGAATGTGACAGAGGATCTGGGCCATGTTTACCCGGTTTCCTTCCCTGGTTGTTATTTGTATACTGCTTTCCCCCCCAAACAATTCGGACTCAAAGCGGCTTACAATTGCAAAGAAGAAATCTGCAGCCCCCTGCCACAGTCCTATGGGCGTCCAGCGCCTGTGTGCGAGTTACTTTTGAGTAAACGCGCGTCAGGATTGGGCCTCCCATCCGCACTTCCTTCCTCCCCTGGGGAAGGGGCATGGCTCTTCCTCGCGAGGAGGAAGAGGAGGGGGCGGTCCAGGGGTCTTCTCGGACTTGCTTCCAAAGCAAATGCGACTGGCCTGGGTGGGCTAGAGGGAATGGATCTAGGGCTCCGTCTTAACTGCCTCGGGGATTGGCTCCACATCACAACCCTTTTCACCCATTAAGTGATTCCTCCGGGCCTCATTGCTAGTGTTAGTTCTAACCAGAGTAGACCCATGGGTGAGTCAACACCTATGGACTCAATGGGTCTACTCTAATCGGGGCTACCACTAGGAGTCAGGCTGGTGAATCTCTTTGGGGTGCTGTCCAGAGGGCTTGCTTCCTTGTTGGGTCTTTTTTTGGATTTCTTGATGATGATGATGATTTCCCCTCTTTCTTCCCTAGCCACCCCTCGGAAGCAACGGAGGGAGCGCACCACCTTCACCCGGGCCCAGCTCGACGTTCTGGAGGCCCTGTTCGCCAAGACCCGCTACCCGGATATCTTCATGCGGGAAGAGGTCGCCCTCAAAATTAACCTTCCTGAGTCCAGGGTGCAGGTAAGGCAAGGAGTTGGCCAAAAGGCCTGCCTGTGTTCTTTCTATCTGGAGTCCAGCCTATGACTAGTAGAAAGCAGAGAGTCCCCCCTCCCAGGGCAAACCAGCCTTCCCCAAACCCACTGCACTCAAATGCCCATCATCACCAGACTTCCAGGCCACTCAAGAGGGGAGAGTATCAAAGTAGTTTTTCTCCAACCTGTTGGAGTCTATTCCCCATCATCCCCAGACAGCCCTGACACTCCAGAGTTGGGGGCTGCCCTGAACTGGGCTTTCTCCAACCTGTTGGACTTGGAAAACCATCATTCCCAGATAGCCAGGCCACGGAAGACAGGCAGTACCTTCCTATTCTTTTGCCAAGTTGAGAGATAAATGGGGTTTTCAACAAAATTGGGAGGGAATGATCTACCATTTCCCAAAACAGATAGAAAAGAAAACTTTAAAAATTTAAGTCTCTCTTGATATGTAGGGTGTTTTGTAATCTTAAAAGCAATACATCCCTCTCTTTTTCATGCTGCACAATTGGGGCTGCGATTCCACTTTTCATTGCCATGACTGCATCTTACTGCATCCTGGGATCATCTTACCGCATCCTGGGATCTGTCGCTTCAGGGGATGCCAGAGAATTTTAAATATTTCCTCAAACTACAAATCCCAGGATTCCAGAGGGTGGAGCCATGTTTGTAAAAGTGGTATTAAAGTGCTGTATAATATGAAATAATTGGTTGAGTGTTTCACAACCTTGCTTTCATCACATTTAACACACCAACTGGTAAGACGTAGAAGAGAGAGGGATTGGAGTTCTCCCTGGCTTAAATAGAGGAATTAGATAAATGGGCAGAGAAGACAGAAAAGTCTGTCTCCTGCTAAGAACCATGATAAACCTAGGGGATCTGGTATCAGTGGGAGGCAATGAATCCACTCTGGGCTTCAGTCTGAACTTTAAAGATACTATGCAAGGTGCTGCAGACTATCCCGCAAATAGGTTTGGTTCCTTGGATAGCTCCTTTAAAGTTCAGACTAAAACCCAGAGCAAATTCACCACCTCACTGATGAGGGAGCCACCAGCCTTCCCCAGGAACACTGGCAGTATGCTGCAAAATGCCAGCAGTTGGGCTGCAATGGTAGAAGAGGGCTATAACAGTCCTCCCATCCTATTGGCATCTGGTTGGGTCCTGAGGCAAACCGGGTGCTGCTGAATGAAATAGGCCTTCTGTTTGATCCAATAGGACTCTTTTTAGCTATTTCATACTGCTCCCTTTTCACTAAAGAACAAATTGCATTACCATCCCTGCAGGTTTCAAGGCCAGACTGATATTGTTTGGTCAGTGTGTTGCCACCCCACCATTGTCCACCTGGCCCACTATGTTTTTCTGTGCATATACAACATATCCCCCTCCCATCTCCAGCCCTCCTGGAGTGTGCTAAGATCAGTGCATTCCTCTTCTCATCTCCCCTCCCCACTGCCACAACAACCTTGCACAGTAGGCTACTGGGTGGTTCAACTGAGCAGAGCTGGAGCTGTACAAACATGGCTCCTCCCCCCACTGCAATATACACACAGTTTCCATGGTTCCTCCTAAGAAGTGCCATTTCAGATTTAAATTTGGTGTGTGGAGGACATTTCTTAGCAAGCCTTAGAGATCTATTTTTATACTCAATATTAAATCCTCCTTTCCAAAGTTGGTTTGGCTTCTATACCTATTATGTTCATAGCAAGGTTATACTAAACAGTCTCTCTTCACACAGGCATACATACTTTTAAAATGGATATATGGATCTAGCAGCCACAGACTGGACACTGAGCCATTTAAAAGTTTGTAATAATATTTAGTCAAGTTGCCTCAAATCTATGTGTGCTCCTGCAATGATCTGAATTGCAGAGTGGGAGGTTTGGGTGAAGTTCTTCCTAAATCTGGATGCATATCATAACATGCTCTTCCTCAAACTGCACTAGCTGTGGTTTTGTCTCCATCTGGGGATCACGTAATAAACTATTTTTCTAAAGTACCTATCTGGGTAGATCCATGTGAGTGGAAAGGGAGGAATAAAAACAAGTATGTGCCCATCGAGTGTTTACAAATGTGTCATGCATAGATAAACATCAGAGAGGAGCCAGAACTGGCTCTGGGTCTCTACTTGAATCAGAATCTTAGAGTTAGAAGGGACCACAAGGGCCATGTAGTCCAACCCCCTGCCTTGCAGGAATAGACAACTAAAGCATTCCTGAAAGTTACCCTTCCAACCTCTCTTTAAAGACCTCTAAAGAAGGAGAGTTCATCAACCTCCTTCTGCTGCAATCTATTCCACTGTCAATCAGCTCTTACAGTCAAGAACTTTCCCCTAAACATTTAAGTGGAATCTCTTGTCTTCTAATTTGCCTTCATTGTTTTGAGTTCTGATCTCTGGAGCGCTAGAAAAGAAGTTCACTTGTTAGAAACAAGCTCACTTCTATGTGACATCCCCTCAGGTATTTAAAGATAGTACTATGTCACCTCTCAGTCTTCTCTTCTCCAAGCTGAACATACCCAGCTCTCTCAGTTGTTCCTCATAAAGCGTAGTTTCCAGACCTGTGATCATCTTGGCCTTCCTTCTCTGGACATCTCCCAGCATGTCAGTATCCTTCTTGAACTGTGGTCCCCAGAACGGCACACATTATTCCACATGAGGTCTGGTTTAGTGATAAACCAGGTTGTGAGGTTGTACAAATTGGGCAAAGAGGCTCTTAAAAGACTGGGGTATAAGAACCTGAAGCTCTGGAAGAATGCAGGAAGAGTGACAGGCCTCTCCACTGTTTGTGAGTTCACACAAATCCACTGACCAGCCTTGCTTCCAAAACAGTTTTGATAAGAATCCATCACAGACTCCTCTGAACCTCAGACTTCTTGCTCTTCCAGGGGGCTGTCTTTGTGTCCACTTTCATCAAATTAGAAGCATTACTACACTCCTTGTGTGTTGCTTTATGTTGACACCAGATTCTTGGCTGATCTTGGTTTCATTTCTGAAAAGCAATAGAAATGATCTTTGATCACCTTCTTCCCAGTGTTCATTTAAAAACTAGATGCAGTACAGCCCTCTTAACCCGAACCAGTAGAGCTTTCGCCATTGAGTTCAGTGGAGTTTACCTGTTAGACAACGCTGAGCTTCTCTATTTTTGTACTTTTCCCAAGCAGAGTGGAACAGCACCTTCCAGTCAGATTGGAACAGAGCCAGACTCATGGCAAAGAGTCTGATGCAAAAAGCGAACCTGTAGGATGTTGAAGTGAAGAAGCATCAATGCTTGTTTAGGGTGGTTGGGGACAGAGGGAAAGTCTTGTTGGGAATTTAATATAATTGAGATGTGTACCGTATCTCAGTAGCAGAGCAAAATAACATGCATTTAGCAGAAGACTATATTGAGAACAACAGTTAAGCCGGCCTACCGCCACCACCACCCCCGCTTTCACACAGTCTAGCAGAGAGTAAAACAAATGTAGTCTTCCTTAGAAGTATAAAAAGTAACTTACTTACTGAAGTTCTTGTGCATTGAAATACAGCCATTTTAGGATATGTAAGCAATGAAGTAAAATATATTTCTACATGCTTTCTGCTACAAGAGCTCTAGTTAAAATGAACTCCATCTTAAAAGATAAAAGAAAAGAGTATGCAGAAGAGAAGCATCCTTGTGGCTGCTCTCTCAGAACAAAGAAACTTGTGTATGTGCTCAGAGAAGAGTAGAGGTGTCATAAAACAAACAGGAAATTACCTATAGAGTGCCCCCTTCCATGCACTTTTAACCCCCTAACTGCCATGCAGCCCATTGCATGCAAAGGTTGCAATAATTCAACAAGTCTAGAGTTGCATGCTTACCTTTTTGAGTCAGCTCGGTATCTCATTGATGTGTGCATTTGAAGCTTTTACTTCCTACTTGCATGTAGAGGTCATTTCCCCCTCTCCCTTCTAGAAGTTTTAGTACTTTACAACTCTTTGTCCAAGCAGCCAGTCGCACATAAGGAAACTCAGCCTCAAAATGCCTTACACACACTCAAGAGAGTCAGCTTTTAGGGACTCTTGTACCCAAGTTAGATAACTCTCTTCTATCTCTGTTTTCCTACCTCAATGCCACAATAAACATAATTTAAAATTTTTTTACTAAAGCATCCTGCATGTTTTTATCCTGTTTTATACCAGAAGCTCATATTGCACTGTGCCAACACTTCACTCTGCTTAATATAAATATCAATAAATTCCTACACAGAATAGGTGTTGTTTGGGAAGAAATGCAAACCCCAAGCATTCTCCACTCCCACTCCAAAACATCATTACCAGATCACTTAGGGCATGACATCATTCCCATGAAGAAGGTCCTTTTTTTTTTCACGAGCTCAAGTGGATTCTCAGAATAGATCACCATGTGGCATTCCTGTACAAATAACACAGGGGGGATAGCCTATGGCGAGGAGTGTGGGTGTTGCCACCCCCATAAGAATTCTGCCCTCCCAGTGAAATTTTCTTTCAGTCCCCAAATTTCTAGTATTGCAGTAACTGAAAGCTTCAGTTGGGCATTTAGAAATAGAAGTCCAGGCATCCAAAGAAAAGGGGCAGGCAAAGCAGCCAAAAGAATCCAGACACAGCAAATGTAGGAGATCTAGATGTGGACAAATTTCAGTGTCTCCATCTATGGGATGCTACAGCTTTGGGGACTGAAGGAACATTTCATTATGATGAATTAAAAAAAAGGGGGGGGATGCCTTCACTTTGCCTTCCATGCTGTGATGCATTTCATTTTATGTACACATTTAAGTGCAGTTGGCTATGGTGTCCAAGTGATGTACATTTCCTCTGTGTGGAGAGGTGTACACACACATCATTCACACCTAAATATATACACACACACACATGCACACATGCACACCAAATTTCGCTTTTCATCTTCTAAACCCTATGTCATGCAGGCTTCCCTCAATGTTCATGTCAGAATTTTTTTTTTTAAAAAAAATACTGAGTTAGCCCTGAACATGAAAGCAAAGTGTTTGATTCAATGGTGCCTGGTTCCCAGTAAGCTTGGAAAGGACTGAGTTGCTTGGATATAATTCACTCTAAAGAGGTAAAACAGGTTTGCCCAAAGAGATGGGACCCAGGTGACATTTGTTGACATCAAATCTAGGGCTGCTCCAGGAAACTGCAGGGCAGATTTTGGACACCATAAGACTTACTACTCGTTTAATAGCCTTTTACTCCCTCTGGGGAAAGCCTAAGAAATGGAGAAGAGTGAGATAAGTTAAGGAGCTCTAATAGAGAACTTCAGCACCTCTATTAAACTTAAATGGACATGTGTGTGTGTAAGACATGACAGTTTAAACAAGTGTGAAATGAGAAATGTTTGTAGTGGAGATACACCCAAATTGGTAAGACATTGGTCCTATTTAAAACATCTATTCCATTTCTCCTTCCTTCCTTCCATTTAAAACACATATTCCATTTCCCTTTCTTCCCCCTTAGACTTATTATAAATATGATTCGCATGCTGTTAGCGACTTAGGCATGTTAGTCCCTTCCGCATGTGATTGTCCTTTTTTGGGGGGCCACACGTAACATCTGTATTCTGTTAAATGTTGTGGAAGCAGAGTAGAGCATGCGGTGCCATTGCTCATATGGTCCCCTGTGCATTGCACATGCAGATTTGCACTGTGCATTGCAATCCTGCATTTCACATTTGTTTGCACATCAATTGAAAATCGTACCATTGCTACATAACTCCGTAAATGTAAAGTGACACTCTGGCTGCTGCCACACTGCAGAAACAATGCAGTTTTGACAGCACTTTTAACTATCATGGGCCCCATTCTACAGAATCCTGGGTTTTGTAATTTGTTGTGGCACCAGAGCTTAGAAAAGATTAAATATCTCACAAAACTACAAAACCCCAGAATTCCATAGCATTGAACCATGGCAGTTGAAGCAATATCAAACTGGATTATTTCTTCAGATGGTCAACAGCCTCTGTCTCCTTGATGGAGGGTCTCAACTTCTGGTTCAGGACAATGCCCTTCATTTCAGTGGAACAAGTTTCAGTAGCTATTTCGCACATCACACAGAGGGGGGCAGGGGACTGGTTTCCCAGCTTCCTATGTATTTACCAGAGAACTAGAGCCAGTCACAGCTTTTTCACAAGTCTGCCCATATGAGAGACATGTCTGCTGTACTTGTGTTTTGCACCTGTATGGGGTTATGGTGAGGAGAGGTGGAAGAGAAGTTTCAAAGATCTTCAGGCGTATAATGCATGAAGTGGCCTTTAGACATCACTGAAATCCATAAGAATCCAGCCTAAAGCCGATCCTTAGTCCAGAATTGATTAGACACCCTGAATCAATGAGAATGTGCTAAAGTAATAATTACATAACTTGAACTGATTCAGTAGGTCTACTCAAGACTAGTAATTAGATTTAGGCTCAGTGTCTCTTTGCATGCAATGACATATATCATCATCATCATCATCATCCTGCCTTTCTTCCAACAATGGGACTCAAGGTGGCTAACAACATCTTTAAAACAATACAAGTTAAAAACTACAAAACTAAAAATAACAGTCTAAATCTCTCTCTCTGGCTTTTTCTTCACAAACGAAGATTCAGGAAGGACTCATCCCGCGCTTACTGCAAGCACGCTGATGACTAAAAAGGCCAATCTGAGATAAACAAGTCTGGTTGCAGAAAGCACAGCAGAAGGTTTCCTTGGGTGATGTTTCCGGGTTGTTATTTTTTCTGCGTTGTCATTTCTCTTAAGAGTTGTTCGGCGTGAGCTCTCAAATAAGGCTGCAGCATTGTGGATAGTGCGTCTCCATGCCTCCCGATGTGAGGCCAGGGCGGACCATTGTTGGTGATCAATTCGTCAGAGCCTGAGGTGTTGTTTCAGGGAGTCCTTGTATCGTTTTTTTGGAGTGCCCCTCTTACACTGACCCGTGGCAAGTTCACCGTAGAGTACTATTTTTGGGAGGCGATGGTCCTCCATCCTAGAAACATGCCCTGCCCAGCACAGCTGTGTTCTCAATATCATGGCCTCAGTGCTGGTGATCCCTGCTTGCTCAAGGACAGCAACATTCATCACATAGTCAGTCCAGTGTATATTTAGGATTGTGCGTAAACAGCGCTGATGAAAGCGTTTGAGGAGTCATAAGTGGTGGCGATAGGTGACCCATGTTTCAGACCCATAAAGGAGAATAGACAGTACAATGGTACAAAGGTAAGCATACACACTGATTTTTGTGCTTCACCTCAATCTAAATATATAAAAAAATTAAAAGTCTGAAACAATTTATAAGTTAAAAACATTAAAGATTAAACATATTAAAATGCATTAAAACTCTATAAAGACACTTCACCATCTTAAAAACCATATCACACAGCCTTAAAATTCCAGCCCTTGTCAGTTTGTAAATACCTGGTGGCACAAAAAGGTTTTAACTTGCTGTTGGAAGGAGAGCAAGGATGGGGCCATCCTGGCCTCCCTGGGGAAGGAGCCCCAAAGTCCGGGAGCAGCCACTGAGAAGGCCCTCTCCCTTGTTCCCACCAAACCAGCCACATATATAACACATCATATACTGTACACCACATATACCAGGATTTGAAATACATTCTTTCCATACACAATTCAAGGAGCTTGGGGGGGGGTATTTAAATGTACACCCTGACATAAAATTTGCAACATGTGCATCAGGACACAAACCAGTGTAGCTTAACCGAAGATCCCTAGCAAATGTGTTTAAGTGGTTTTATTTCTTTATGTCATGCTTTGGCATCTCACCTTTCTATTAAACATTAACCAACAATGTTAACAATAATCAATAGCCCTGTTTAAGTATTTGAAGGGGTGTCATGTTGAGGATGGAGCAAGCTTGTTTTCTGCTGCTCCAGAGACTAGAACATGGAGCAATGGATGAAAGCTCCAGGAACACAGATTCCACCTCAACATTAGGAGGAACTTTCTGACAGTAAGAGCTGTTTGGCAGTGGAACACACTCCCTCGGAGCATGGTGGGTTCTCCTTCCTTGCTCTCCTTCCTGGATAGCCATCTGTCAGGGATGCTTTGATTGTGTATTCCTGCATGGCAGGGGTTTGGACTGGATGGCCCTCGTAGTCTCTTCCAACTCTACAATTCTATGATTGTATGAATGATTTCAAAAGTAAAACAGCAGGCTCAACTTTATCGTGCAGGACAAAAGGTGTTTTTTTTTTTAAAGCAACAAAACCCACATCTGTAGTCCATCAGATCTTTAACAAGATTAAAACCTAGAACAATATTAAGAAGCAATTATGTTGAAGGGAGGGTGTCTGATTAGAAAGAAAAAAACACTTTCTTCTTAGGTGGATCCAGACTGAATTGAAAAGCTCCTGATTTTGTTCCTGTTCTTTCCACTGGGTTAAAATACACCGGACTGGGGTGCTGGTATAAACAGTCTCTGTACCAGAAGCTGACAGAAAGTATTCTGGGATAATGTATATGGTGTAGCCGCCTTGAGTCCCATTGGTGGGAGAAAGGCTGGATGTAAATGAATAAAATAATGATAATGATGATGATAATATGGTCTCCAAAATCAAATGTGAAAGAACACGAACAAAACCCAGGGCCTTTCTGGTCTTTTTTGTCAGTGTGGATATCCCTTTAGTTCTATTTCAACTTAGTTTTTCCTCCTCTTAGGCTTTTCTTCTCCTCTTCTTCCTCCTCTCCCCACTCCCAAACCATGCAAGCAAATCTTTCTAGCCTAAATTTTATCGGTTAGTCCCAAATAGAGGTGAGCCCTTGAATGCATAGTTTTTTCTATATGTTAATTCACCATTCAACTATTAATTCTAGTAGACTAGGATTTACAGATTGGCAGGGGTATAGGTATAAGGGGGTGTGAACAAAATTAGGATATTGTCCCTGCAAACAGGAACTTTGCCCCCCCCATGGAATTTTCCTGCACTCTTCAAATGTACAGCATTGTATTAACTTAAAACGTCAGCTGTGCATTTAGAAATAGAGCTTAAGCATCCAAAGGAAAAAGGTCAGGCAAAGCGACCAAGGGGATCCCAACACAGCAAGTAGAAGAGTTCTGGTGTGAATGGGTTTCAGTGTCTCACTCTATGCAGTGCTAGAATTTTGGGGAATGAAGGAAAATGTCATGGGAGGGGTGGTAAAATCCTCAGTTGGAAGGGCAATGGCCACATTTTATTAAAGCTTGGGCCTTGGTATTCTAAACTAAATCTAGCAGAGATGTTGCTATGAAGCAATGTGTGAGGAGTCGGACTGTTTTGTGCCCTGGAAAAAGAGTTGCCACAAAGGTAGCAGTCTGCTTTTTAAAATACATACATCAATTATGTTTTTCATATCCTTCATCAGAGAAACACTCTGGGCTTGTCTACATGGGCAATTTACCCTGTCTTGGAGCCCTGCAGTCCTTACGACGCAGGGCTTTTGCCCCGTTTGCCCCTGGGTAGTCCTCATGACCCTTGGGGCAAAGACGGGGTGGGGGAGACAAGGGACAGGGTTCTGTCCTGGGCCCAGTGCTATTCAACATCTTTATCAGTGACGTGGATGAGGGAATAGAGGGTATGCTTATCAAGTTTGCAAATGAGGGAATAGAGGGCATGCTTATCAAGTTTGCAAATGAGGGAATAGAGGGCATGCTTATCAAGTTTGCAGATGACACCAAATTAGGAGGGGTAGCAAATACCTCAGAAGACAGGATCAGAATACAAAATGACCTGAACAGATTAGAAAGTTGGCGCAAAACTAACAAAATTACTTTCAGCAGGGAGAAATGTAGGATACTACACTTGGGCAGTACAAATGAAATGCACAGATATAGGATGGGTGACACCTGGCTTGATGGCAGGACATGTGAAAGGGATCTAGGAGGCTTAGTGGACCACAAGCTGAACATGAGTCAGCAGTGTGATGCAGCAGCTAAAAAAATCAATACGATTGTAGGTTGCATTAATAGGAGTACTGTATAGTATCTAGATCAAGGGAAGTCATAGTGCCACTCTATTCTGCTTTGGTCAGACCTCACCTGGAATACTGTGTCCAGTTCTGGGCACCACAATTCAAGAAGGATATGGACAAGCTGGAACATGTCCAGAGGGGGGTGACAGGGATGATGGGAGGTCTGTAAGACATGCCTTATGAGGAGAGACTTAGGGAGCTGGGCATGTTTAGCTTGGAGAAGAGAAGGATGAGAGGTGACATGATAGCCATATTTAAATATCTGAAGGGATGTCATACTGAGGATAGAGCAGTGGCATGTAGGCAGTGGTGGCTGCAGGGAAGGGACAGGCGTGCCCATCTGGACTCCATCTCATTTATCAGTGCGGAGGCACTCCCTAAGTGATTTACAATCCTTTTTAGGTAATTGCCCCCAACAATCTGGTTACTCATTTTACTGACCTAGGGAAGGATGGCCGGCTGAGTCAACCTTGGAGCCCTCTGGGATCAAACTCATAACCTTGTGGCTGCAGTACAGGCATTTAACCACTGCACCATCATGGAACTGAGTATGCTCATGCAGCAGCTTTCCTAGTGTGGTTATTCCTGGTTGGTACAAGATGGAGATCTCCTGCAAATGATGCTCTCAGAAGCCAGCATGTGTGCCAGGGTAGTGGGGATTCCATGGAACTGCCAGAGACCAGCCGGGATGGTGAGGATGGAGAAGAAAGTGTGTGAGAGAGAAAGGGAGGGAGAGAGAAAAAAGGCTGTCCCATGCATTAGGCACTCCATATAGAACTGGTTGTTTGCTCTCTCCTTAGAATGAATTATACTGTCTTAGAATGTTGAAATGACAGAAATGTCATTCACGTCTGTCTGGCTGGCTTAAATCAACAATTTTCAGAGAGTTTTATTTGCATGAAGGACATAGAAAATAAAACAAGAACACCCCCCCCCTACACACAATACAAAGAGGCACACTGTTCTTATCTCCCCCAAATTCAACCATCTCATTCAGCTGCATGTGTTGACCTAGTTTCTACTCTTTCATCACAGATGGTATAAAATCTCAGGCTGAGGCTGGGGACCTGTGCCTCACCAGATGTTAGCGGGATTGCAGATCCCCTCAGCCCTAGCCAGCATGGCCAATGGTGAAGCATGCTGGGAGCTGCAGTCCATCAACTTCCGAAGGGCCACATGTTCCCTATTCCCCATTGTCATTTTCAATGTCCTCAGAATTGTCTGCCAGAAAGCTCTAACAATGTAGTTCAGGAATGTGCGCTAGAAAATTCAACATAACTTACCAAAGTACAAATCCCAGGATTTGACATGAAGTGGTATCAAACTGCTATAAACATACAGTGCGGATACCCCCAGCTTTCCTGCTCAGAGAGACAAGCTTGCCTTCCCAGGTAGCTGAGTTGAAAGACCTGGTCCTATATCATGAGATGGAGGAGAAACAGAATACAGAACCACAAGAACATGCATGCTTTCCTCCCACCCAATGGCTCTCTTAATTGTTAACTTCCCCTTTCTGTTCTTTTTAATTAAGGGCTTGACTTCAATAGGACTTAAGTGGAGGTCCTTGGGGTACCCTAAGCTGGCAAGCTCACTGACTGGGGAGGGGCTTTCCCCCCTCTTTCCCCAAAGTGCCCTTATTAAGCCATCGGGTTTGCTTAGTTCTATGTGTGAAATCATTGGGAGTAATCCCTGAGGTTGAATAGATGCCATACATGCACATGCTTAACTGTCTCTGATGTAGTCAAGTTTACGGATGATCTCCTTGAATGGAGATCCTGTTGCAAAGAACACCAGAGCAGATAAATATCTGTTGAAGGCAGCACAGGATGAGAGGATGCTGAATTGTTGGGATCAGCTGCCATTAAGTCAGTTTTGACTTTGGGCGGCTTTATAAATAAGGAAACCTCCAAGACACAACAGCCCTGCTCATATCCTACAAGTTCAGGGTTGTGCCTCCCTTGTTTGAGTCTCCACCTGTGATGTGGTTCTTCCTCTTTTTCTACCATTTCCCACTTTACTAAGCATGATGCTGAGAGACAGAAATGAAAATTCTGGAGTCTTTATGGGCCACCATGACCCCAACCCCTGCCCTTTCAGCAGTCAGTCATTCCAATCCTGATCACACATCATGGTGATGAGGCAACATGGGAGCTCAGCCTGCAGGCTGACAATTCCCCAAACTAGATCTGTGTTGGCCCATGGAATTCTCATGGACCCCCATGATGATACACCACTCAGGGGCTTCCATGTGATTAGAGCTACCACTCCCACTTAGCCTGGAGCAAACAATTCCTGTCAAATTAGGAGCATTCTGCTGGGGTAAAATGTAGACTAAGAAAAATGAACAAGAAAGATATCGTAGCATTTTAGAGTGGGGCAATCTAGTCCAACCTCCTTCCATGCAGGAATACAGAGCTAAAGCATTCCTGAAAGGTGACTGTCCAACCTCTGTTTACCGATTTCCAAATATGGAGAGTCCACCACATTCCAAGGTAGTCTGTTCCACTGTCAAACAGGTCTTACAGTCAAGAAGTTCTTCCCATTGTTTAGATGGAAGCTCTTTTCTTGCAAATGCCATCCATTGGTGTGTGATATAAGTCAAAGGCCTAAACCCTATTGTCAGTCCCAACTAGAGTAGGACCAGTTGAATCAATGGGATCTACTTATGTGTTTATGCTGACTCGCCATTCAAACAACTGATTCAATGGCTCTGATCTAGCTGGGATTAAACCAGGAGTTTTCAGGCCATGCTGTGTTGTACTGGTATCATCTGCTTGTAATCAGTTGAGAGTTCACAACTACCGAGGGAATATTTCCATGCAGTGAGCAAGGTGGGTCAGACTTGAGATGAGAGTTGTCACCCAAAGCATCTTTTTTAGAGAGAACTACATATTTTGCTCCTGGCAACCATGCATTCAAACCATGCAGCCTGTTTTGGTGAGCCAACACTGGTAGATCACTATATGAAAATAAACAAAGAACTAGCTGGACCCGGTGTACCATTACATTGTTTAAAAACTCCTGGTAGACCTCACAACAACCCTGTAAGGGTTCCTCCTCCCCTTTTCAGTGTTCCACACTTTTCCTGGAATTGCTGAGGCTGACTTGCTCTGTTACCCTGACACAGCTGCCACCAGTTGACTGCCTGGCTCTGGCCCAGTGGCAGCAGTGGCATTCTGCCATCACCATCAGTTGACTGCCTGGATCCCATTGCAGCCCATGACTGATGAGTGGCTGAGGGAGGGAGAGGAGGGAGAGGCCCTTGTGTGGCGATGATACAGATTGAGTGGATTGTGATGTGGAGAGGGAATTTGCATGTGGTTGGTGATTGGTTGGGTGTGGGTTGGGTGTGTTTCCTGAGCAGCCAGTCAGCACACTGGGAAAGGCAACATACCCAAGAGAATTATATAGATAGAGAGATAGAGATAGAGATAGAGATAGAGATAGAGATAGAGATAGAGATAGAGATAGAGATAGAGATAGAGATAGAGATAGAGATAGAGATAGATAGATAGATTTTGGAGAAGGGAGACCTAGTGGTTTTAGTGTTGGGCTAGGAATCTGGAAGGTCAGGGTTCGAATCCATGATCAGCTATGGAAAGCCTTGAGTGACCTTGAGCAAATCACACTCTCTCAGCCTCAAAGGAACATCAGTCCTCTTCTGAAGAAATCTTGGATACCCTAGGATAGGGCCACTATCTGTCAGAGTGGACTTGAAGGCATACAACAATAACCATGAAGTGGAATTTCTCAGTGAAAGTCCACCTCTCCAATAGTGTCTGAACCCAGTGCCTGCTAGATGGGCTACCATGAACATCTGTGATAGCTGTGGATGACGACAGTTGTAGTCTAACATACCTGGTAGGATCCATGTTGAGGACAACACCTGATAACAGCTGTTACCCTGCTTGTCTTTGACATGATCAAATGATATGGCTAACAGACCTCCTCCTCCTCCTCCTCCTCCTCCTCCTCCTCTTGGTTTTCCAGGTGTGGTTCAAAAACCGTAGAGCCAAGTGCCGCCAACAGCAACAACAACAGCAGAATGGGGGCCAGAACAAAGTGAGGCCTGCAAAGAAGAAGACTTCTCCAGCCCGAGAAGTGAGCTCAGAGAGTGGAACAAGTGGGCAATTCACGCCTCCAGCCAGCACCTCAGTTCCAGCCATTTCTAGCAGTAGTGCTCCAGTGTCGATCTGGAGCCCAGCTTCCATCTCTCCTCTCTCCGATCCCTTGTCCACCTCTTCTTCATGCATGCAGAGGTCCTACCCCATGACCTACACTCAGGCTTCTGGCTACAGCCAAGGATATGCTGGCTCGACCTCCTATTTTGGAGGGATGGACTGTGGATCTTATCTCACCCCTATGCATCACCAGCTGCCCGGACCTGGGGCTGCCCTTAGCCCCATGGGTACCAACGCCGTGGCCAGCCATCTCAACCAGTCTCCAGCCTCGCTCTCCACCCAGGGCTATGGAGCTTCGAGTTTGGGGTTTAATTCCACTACCGATTGCTTGGATTATAAAGACCAAACCGCCTCCTGGAAGCTAAACTTCAACGCTGACTGCTTGGATTATAAAGACCAGACATCTTCCTGGAAGTTCCAGGTTTTGTGAAGACCCTGCTAGGAACCCTTTATGATAAATGATGATGATGATGTTGCTGATGATGATGATAATGTTAAGTGATCATGATGATGTTGATAAGGACACTGAGACAGTTGTAGTCAGGTCTTTGGTTTTAAATTAAAAAAAGCAATGCCAACAGGACACAAAGAAATAAACTGGAAAAGAAAAACAATGGCTGCAACCCTTCTCCCAGCTCTATCTCTTGCTCAGAAGCTGGGGAGAAGAAAAGGACGCCTTACATGGACCAGAGAGCAGATCCATAGACCACTCTGTTCTTCCTAGTTGTAGCCAATGGCTGGGTTTCTTTGTCCAGATGGGGTGGAAGATGATTCTCAAGAAAAGGCCAGGGTTTCCTTGTTTTAGGGAGGGGGGCAGGAACAGGGAGGGTGGTGTCTCTGTCTCCCGCCCCCCCTGTTTCAGAGGAAATTGTCTAGATTTGGGTGTGATTTTTTTTTCTTTTGTGTGTTTATGGAAAGAGTACACCCTTTTCTCTCACCCCCCCATCCACTTTTCCAGTTTCCAGTTTGAGATCAGCCCTTGTTTTGTTTTGCTTCTTTTTAAATCTTTTTTTTTTTTTAGAGATTTCTCTCCTCCCTCACCCCCCCCCTTTCAATGGACAATGTCTATATATCTCTCTCAAACCCCTGCAGTTGCTTCAGGGGACAACCTTTGGCTGCAGGAGAAAAAACAAAACAAAACAAAAACCGGACAAGCAAAGCAAAACAGAAGACAGGAAAGGAAAACACAAATAAATAATAAAAGAAAGAACTCAGAGCTACATGACTTTGTGGGACTGATTGTCTTAGCTGCACTACTTTATTTAAGAGGGAAAAAATAATAAAAGAAAAAATAATGTCCATAAGGAGTCAATATGTAGTTTTTAAGAGACAATCAGTGTGTGTCTTATATAAATGGTACATCTGTGGTTTTTAATCTGTGCTAGACTTTAAAACTGTGATCTCCTGTATTGTATGCAACTAGGAACCCTAAACCAGCAGGGGGTTCTGCTGTGATTTTAAATAGGTTATAATTAACATTGAAATTTGAGCAACTGAGTTACATATGACCCCCTCTCTCTTTCTCTCCCCCCCTCTCTCTCTTTCATTCTCTCTCTTTTCAAAATTGCCTTTTACCAGAGGTAAACTGCACTGAGGGGAAAAAAAACTTTCTACAACAACAAAAACCCTGTCTCCGAATGAATGACCGCTGAGATTTTAAAAATAATAATAAAAAGAATCAGTCAATAAATTTTTTAAAAAGGTCACAAGGACTTTTAAATCCAACTGTAACACAGTCACTTACTGTCAGGCAACCTCACAGTAAAGGAAAGTATCTATTTAAGACATTGGTCAATTGCTCTGACCTTGAATTTTACAAACAGAGAAGAAGAAGAAGGAAAAAAAATAATAATTCATTGTTGTTTTTATGCTTGCAGATGTGAAATTGAAAAAAAAAACAGAGATATATATGCATAAACCTTTTTTTTTCCTTTTTTTTTCCTGGATCTGGCAGATGTATAATTATATTAAAATGGTTCTAGCACAAGTGGTGGTCCTTGTCTTCCCAAATCCGTGCAAAGGGGCTATATATATATACATATATATATATATATATATATATATATATAGCCCCCCACCCCTCCCAAGGTGCTGGATGCGAGTTCGGTGGGAGAGGAGAGGTCGAGGTCGCCGCCTTCTTCCTAGGCTGCCTTTGCCAGGGGTTTGAAGTCGAGAACTGCCTTTGCAGGCAGTTGCCAGGCGAGACGGAGACTCGAAAACTCTCCTTCGATTGGCTTCGGATCTTTCTCGAATATCTTCCCAATTGGGAGGGAGGGCTCCTTTATGAGAGGAGAATAGACTCAACCGTGCGATTTCGTTTGGTTTTCTTGCTCATTCATTTTAGGGACTAAAAAAGAGAGAAGGAAGGGGTGGGACACATTTTTTGGAGGGGTGGCTGGCTGGCTGGGTGAGGAGGGGGTTTGAGATGAACCTCAAAGAGCAGATCCTTCTAATCTTTCCAAGGAGGGATGGGACCCGTTTGCCTCTTAAGAGGCAAAGCAGTCACGCAGCAATAATGACCGGACAAAGGAGTTGGGGGAAAGTTCTCTTTTAAGCTATGATTTTCTACAGCAGGGCACCCAAAAAAAAGGGGGGGGGACTTTGAACAATCCCCAGCCCTTTTCTTTGAACGCCTCTCCCCCTCCCCTGTGAAACGACGAAGGAAATCTTTTCCTTTTTTTTCCTGCGGGAAATTGTGTTCATGGGCTGGTCTAATTCACATTCACACACACACACACACACACACACGGTGAAAATGCGGGCTGGGGGGAGAGGGAGAATTAAAACCTAACCAACACCAGAGAAAAAGAGCAACGGAAGTGAGGGGTATAAAATCCAGGCTATTTTAAAAAAACTATATATATGTGTGTGTGTGTGTGTGTGATGTTTAAAGAACAACTAATATATCATAAAACATCAAACCAATGATCAATCAAAATCTTGCTGATAGAGGAAAACTCAATAGAGAGGCGTTAGGAGCTTGGGACGTTACAAACGGCCCTCTGGCACTAATTGTATGGTAACGACGTTGGCGTTGTTCACTTGTGTGTATGTGATGTTTAAAGAACAACTAATATATCATATAAAAAAATCAAACCAATGATCAATCAAAATCTTGATGATAGAGGAGAGATCAATAGAGAAGCGTTAGGAGCTTAAGACGTTAAAAACGGTCCTCTGGCACTAATAATACGGTAACGACGTTGGCGTTGTTCACTTTGGTGTGTGTGTGTGTGATGTTTAAAGAACAACTAATATATCATATAAAAAATCAAACCAATGATCAATCAAAATCTTGCTGATAGAGGAGAGGTCCATAGAGAGGCGTTAGGAGCTTAAGACGTTAAAAACGGTCCTCTGGCACTAGTTGTATGTTAACGACGTTGGGGTTGTTCACTTTGGGGTGTGTGTGTGTGTTTGTGTGTGTAACGCTTCCACCCCCCCCTCCCCATGGCCTGATTTTCTTCAGCTGGGTCTTCCTTCCCGGTTTAACGCCCAGTGAGTTTTAGTAACGCGGTAACGGGAGAGTACCAACACTCTTCCTAATGCTAACGATGACTATTCCCACTAGTTATTACTACCACTACCACCAGAATCAATCTCCGGGGGTTTGAACTCTTTCCCGTTAAACTTCACAGGGCTCGTTAAAGCCGTTTTTAACGCCGCCGAGCTCGTTAGGAGCCCCCTCGCCTTCCTTTTTTAACGACCCCAAAGAGATTATCCGTTTCTTTTGCCATGCATGGTACAAAGGCAAGTAAGTCTATTGCTTTCCCCCAAAACTTGCTCCCAACTTTTAAAAAAAGCTTTTATGATTGATTCCTAGTCAATTTCAATCTCTCTCCTTCCCCCCCCCGCACACATGAAATTAAGATATTTTTTTAAAAGATTTTTTTAAAAAAAAGATACATTTAGGAAATCCGTTTTCCGTTTAAGATAACGTTTTACTTCCGTTTTTTTCAATCCGTTTTCGTTTTTCCTCGCCCCCCTCCCTCAAAGCCCTTCTGTGTCCACTTTATATTTGGAAAATTTGGCTTCTTGGAGGGGAAGGGTCCAGATCCTCCTTTCTATGCAAACCACCTACCCATCCCAAGGAACGAGAAATTCGCATTTGGGCAAGAAACGTCTCGAAAATTCCACGGCACGTTACCCAGCCCAAAGCAACGAAGTCCCAACGCGTTAATTGGTGATCGTTGCTGAAGGCGGGGTGAAAGGGAAGGAAGTGGCTGGGAAGCGAGGGATCAGTTTGGTATTTAAGGTTCCCCCCTTCCCATTGGTTAGCTTTTATTTGGGGGCAGCCAAAAATCATCGGTTATTCAGGTACAGAGATCAAAGAGAAGAAATCTTGTCTTCAGAAGCTGAGGGTCTTTTCCTGTGAAGATTTATTCCCGAGTAAACCCGTTGCAGATTTCTCAGCCCCTCTGGGAGATTTTCTTCCCCGCTTTCAGGTTATTTTGAAATCGGGTTTTTTAATTTTTTTTATTCTTAATTTTTAAAAATATAGATCTGTTTATCAACAAAGCTTTTATCAACATGAATTAAACAAACCATAATCTTATACATTTTTACCACAATCAGGCATTAATACCGTAACCATAAACTCATATTCATACACCTCTACTTAAAATCTCTCCCTTCCTATTTCATCTCCCTCATATTTCACATTCTTGACTCCTACTTACTTTCTCTCCACCCTCATACCCATTTTCAATTTACTCATGCCTTCACCCTTACATGACCCTCTTGTTATCTCTTCATCATTTCCCAAAATATACATATTACATATGACATATTATTTAAGTTACCCTATCTAAACCTTAATACCAACAGTCCCCACCCCTTCACACCACAAAATTCGACATCCTCCATCTCGATTTGGATTTCTTTCTTGTTAAATTTCCTCCTTATCCCTCTATTAATTATTAAATGCACACACACACATACATACATATACATATATATGAAATTGTTTAAAATATCAGAGTTCTAATTGGACTGCAAACTATATTTTTCCAACTGTGTGTGTGTGTGTGTGTGTGTATATATATTTAAATCGGATTTTTAAAAAAGATTTGCACATTTATTCATTTTTTTGCAACCTGTTCTCTCCTCTCCTCTTTTTGGATTTATTCTTCAAGTCACAAAAGGAGGAAGAAATTCCTCTCCAACATCCCTTAAAATCCAAAAAGTCCTCGTCCCTGCGCCCAGGTTGAAGTAGCCCCTGCTTGTGGGTCCAATCCTGAACCTCTCTTTTTCCCTCTTTCCCAGCTAACTTTTACATTATTACAGTTTGGGGCTCGGGATTCCCGGGCCAATCCTTTTTGTTATAAACCGATCGACTTACTCTTTTTTTTTCCCCCTTAGCTCAGGAAAATCTTAACGCCTCGCTTATCTCCTCCCCCCCTTCCGAAGAAACGCATCTCACTGGAAATAAAAACGCCAACGCCTCAAACGCGTTTAACGGATGCTGGCAACGATCCAACAGGTGACTCTTAAGAAATGTGGTTTTTGCTCTCTGTAATTCCAGTTTAACTCTTTCCTTTGCTTCCCACCCACCCCCGCCTCTTTTGGACCAAGAAGCAACATTCCTTTTTTTTTTTCCCTCTCCTCCTTTTTGTAGTCAGCTCTTCCCATGGATCTGGAAACTTAAATTTCTTGAACGAAGTCTATTATCTGAATAGATGAGGGAAGAAGAAAAAGAGAGAGGTAAAGATTTTAAGTCGGAAAGGAGGAACAGATTCAAGTTTCTGGGATCAACTGCGTTGTGGGTTGTGTTGTGTGTGTGGGGGGGGCTGTTGGGTTTTTGTTTTTTTATTACAAAACAAAGGCTCTTCCCATCGGAACTGGTTCAACACACACCTGCCCCCCCCCCAAAAAAATAGAATTAAAGAATTTTGAGTCCAGAAATTGATCGTGAATAGAAGAACAGAATGGATCTCACCGTCTTCCGATACTACACTGGGCTCCTCGTTTTTCAGGCTTTCATCATTTCAGCAATATAATTTCTCAAAGGGGTGTGTGTCTCTTTTTGTTCCTACAATCGTTAAAGAATGGGAAGGGGGAAATCTTTGCCAGTTTACTTCAGCTCACTTAGAGATCTACGAGGACATCCAAATCTCACTTCAGCCTGCCTAGATGATGATGAGGGCATCCTTTTAGTGACTTACTCATATGTAAGTCCCCTTGCACCTTGTGCTTTTTTTGGTGTAACATCTTCATTCAGTCGAAGGTAAAACCTAACCCACACTACGCAAATAATCCAGTTTGAAACCGGATTATTTGCCAGGTCTCCTTCCTAGGGAATCCTGGGATTTGTCGTTTTGCAAGGCCTTTCGCCTTCTCTGCCAACGAGCCCTGGTGCCTCACCAAACTATACATCCCACGGCTCCATAGGAAAGAGCCATGGCAAATAACCCAGTTTCAAACTGGATTATTTGTGTAGTGAGGATGCACCCAGAGTTGACCCTGTGGCACCAGTGTGCCAGCGCTGCCCTCGTGGATTGCACATGAGCACTGAGCATTGCACGTGCAGATGTGCACTGAGCATTGCAATGGTGCATTTCACATTGGTTTGCACAGCTCCGTTGCACCGTGTTGCAATTTGCTAGCGCAGGTAACTCCCTGAGTTTAAACCCCATAAGAACACTATTGTGCTGCTCTATTTAAAAAAATCCTCAAAAATCCACTGCCGATCGTTGCCTTTGTTTAAAGCACCAACCCCAGATTTGTGGGTCTTTGTTCCACGATCCGCCGCCGAATTAAAGCTGCAAAGAAAGAAGAGGCGAGTCCAGCTGGTTTGTGGCTAATATGTGGATACAGGCAGCGTCTACACGGGAAGGAAACCGCCTCAAACTCTTTCGGTCCGATTTCTTGGAGGAGGTAAAGGAAGTTGGGCTCAGCCCAGGTGCATTGCTACTCGAGAGTAAACCCCATCGAGCACAGCCTGGCTTACTTCTGAACCGGCGTGGATCCGCTTGGGCTCCTTGGGAGGTTCATTTTTTCATCATCATCAGCATCATCATCATCATTCTTTCACCAACCAAAAGAAGAAAAATTCCCTGTGACTTTTTCACCGTTCGGGTTGGCCTAATAAAAATATTAGGAAAATATGGATTCGGGGGTTTATTGTAAGCGCAAAACCAGAGCTCTCCCTGCATTGATAATGCTTGGAAATAATGGCCTAAATCTTGTTTTTTTCCTGACTAGAGTAGACCCATTCAATCAATAGGATTTACCTTCGCGTTGACTCACCATCTAATAATTGATTGATTGATTAGCTCTGCTCTAGGTGGGACTACCCAATAGGATACCAGCCATTGTGTGTGTGTGTGTGTGTATGTATGTGTGAGAGAAATGCATATAGTGACGCACCGTCTCTGGAGCTGACACGCGTCCACCTTCTCAGTTCCCACGAACACAACCTGGGCAAAAAGTCTGAAAGAGGATCTCCCTGGGGTGGCTGAGACAGATCTGAAACGGGCTTCTTGTTGGCGTCTGCCTTCAAGTCATTTCTGACTTATGCCGACCCTATCGCCCTGTTTTCGTGGCAAGATTTGTTCAGAGGGGGTTTCCTTTGCCTTCCTCTGAGGCTGAGAGAGTGTGACTCGCCCAAGGTTACCCAATGTGTCTCCCTGGTCGAGCGGGGATTCGAACCCTAGTCCCCAGGGTCATATCGTCCAATGCTCAAACCACGACACCACGCTTGCTTGGGAGTAAATCTGGCGGAGCCCAACCTTGGGCCCAGAACATGGGTTTGGAAGTGATCGTGGGGACCCAAGGCGCGTGGGGGAAGCACCCGAGTGGGCACTCCTGGATGGCGTTTGACAAATGCCACCTGGATGAGACCCCATATCCTTGCCCTACTGTTTCTGCCCGTCTTCCACCACCACCACCCTCTCCCCATCCAAAACGTGGCCAGCATAAGTTCGTGCATCATCATCATCATCACCACCTTGTCTTTGCGTGCGCCTGATGTGCTGGAAATGAGTAGAGGTGAGATTTCACTTGCAAAAGTGGTCAGTTCCAATATTTTTTTTAAAAAAAGAGGGTTTATTTTAATTTCAAGGAGGGGGGGCTTTGGGGGAGGAAATTTAACGGGGAGGGAAGGATCTCTTAAAACTTTCCTAGAGGTGGGCAGCTGCGTGGTGGGTTGGGGTCGATTTATTTATTTATTTTACCCCAAGGGCTGCATAGACTGCTCAAAATGCCCGCCCAACTCCTTCATGTGGCTCCAATTCTCTTTTTTTCCCCGTGTGTGTGTGTGTGTAGCCGGAATCCTATTCAGGACTTGCACCTTCATAAGTGGACGTGCCCCTGGGGGAATTAGAATGGGGCAATTCCATAACATCCCAATCCAGTCGAGGGATGCTGTTGCATGAGCGGACAATGGGGCTGATGCGCAACGGGATGCGCATGGCCTAGGTCCCGATGGGCAAGGGGCACCTGCCGCTGTCCTTATGCCTCTTGGTAACTCAGCCAAGGGGTTTCTTAGCGCCTCTGCTACCTGGGTAACTAGTAGAGGGAAGTTACTTAAGGTAACAGGTGGTATAGGATTTTTTTCCTTAGTGAAGTGGGTGGGTAGACACCTGTGCCAAAGATGAACTCTGTCTCCCAGCAGATCATCCGTTCTCTGTCTTTCTTGTCTCCCCTCCTCCCTTTCTCCATCTTTTCCAGGGTTTTTCTTCTTTTTCTTCTCTTTGCTTCCTTTTTCTCCTTTTCCAGGGATTTGATTAGATTTGATGATTTATTTTTTACCTTCCCCCTGACTTCAGTTTCTGGCAACTTTAAGAAGGAGAGACCTCTGAGAGCCCCCCCCCCCGCCCCGTCACCCACTGCCCTCCATGCTCAGGTCATAGAATCACAGAGTTGAAACATCACAAGGGCCATCTAGTCCAACCCCCTGCCATGAACCCCCTGCCATCTAGTCCAACCCCCTGCCAATCAAAACATTCCTGACAAATGACCATCCAGCCTCTGTTTAAAAACCTCCAAAAAAGGGGACTCCTCCACACTCCGAGGCAGTGCATTCCACTTTCAAACAGCTCTTGCTGTCAGGATGTTCTTCCTAATGTTTAGGTGGAATCTCTTTTCCTGGAGTTTGAACCCACTGCTCCATGTCCTTGTCTCTGGAGCAGCAGAAAACAAGCTTGCTCCATCCTCAGTATGACATCCCTTCAAATATTTTAACATGGCTATCATGTCACCTCTTAACCTTCTCATCCCCAGACTAAACATACCCAGATCCTGAAGCTGCTCCTCCTCCAGACCTCCCACCATTTTGGTCACCCTCCTCTGCACACATTCCAGCTTCTCAATATCCTTCTTGAATTGTGGTGCCTAGATCTGGACACAGTATTCCAGGTGAGGTCTGACCAAAGCAGAATAGAATGCCAATACAGTATTACCTCCCTCGAGCTAGACACTATACTCCTCTTGATGCAGCCTAAAATTGCATTGGCTTTTTTAGCCGCCCCATCACAGCTTGCAAAGTCCTGATTTAATTTATACCCCGCTTTTCGCCCAGCTCAGGACCCAAAGAGGTTTACAATAATTTAAGACCAGCTAGAATCTGGAGGGGTTGGGGGGGGGCACATGTCCATTTTGCCCACCCTTGCTGTAGAAAGCTCTCTCTAGCTTGGTGTTCCCACCCAACAAGCCTGACTCCTCCTCTTTCTCCTCCCTGATAGAGTAGACCCATTAACCCATGGGGATTTACATAAGTGTCGACTCACCACTCAAGGTGGGCTCGAGGAGTATCCTCTAGTGGTGGTGGTGGGGACGAAGCAATAGGATTTAGAGCACATTCTCTCTCCTTCCTTCTCTCCCTCTCCAGTTCCTCCTATCAGTTGTTTCCCTTTGAAACAAAAGAGGTGTAAATCCCTTTTCTCTCCCCCTCCGCTATCCCACCCCTGGGGGGCTAAGAAGTATTGCCTGTTTCCAAGGCGACCACGAAGAAAAGGCTATTTATTTATTTTTAAACCCGGGGTTATTTACTCCTGGCTATTGCTGGGGGGGGGGAGGGACTTCTTGTATTTATTCTTGGGATCAGCAATGGGAGTCCAGGCCCAGCCTGCCTGGGGAAAGGCCTGTGAAGGTTGGGGGGAGGGAGGTTGGAGGGGGAGGGGCTGGCTCAAGGGGGTGTCCAGCCCCCCTCAAAAAAAAAAAAGAGAGATCCCTTTTGCTAGAAGGGAATGGAGAAGACCCCTTCTTGGAGAGGAAAGGCAACCAGAGAACCCGATCTGCGACCCAAAAGGATCCAGAGGCCAAGGCTAGGAATTGAAACTAACAGGGTGCCAGCCACAGATAGATGTTTTCAATGGCAGGAGAAATGGAATATATCAGTGGCTTTTAAACCCTTTCTTTACCAGGGACCCCTTTTAAATATATTTTGTGCCACTTAACTCAAGATTGAAAACCATCATAATAATACCTGGTAATAATAATAGTAATACAGTAACAACAACATTACACCATCCATTAAACTTTCCCTCAGAGGCACCGGAAGGGGTGTGAAGATCTTTTTCCTGCAAATTTGTGGCTGGAGAGGACTACATGGCAATGTGCAGGCCAAGCCAACCAGCCTTTGCCTTGGCTCCTGTTATATTGCTGCTCCATGCAGGGAGAGGGTGGGCAGAGCAGCCTTCAAGCCTTCTCAGACCCCTGGGGCCCTGAACCACAGGTTAAGAACTAATGCTCTAGAATAATACAAGCAGCACATATTTCAAAACCAGTGGTGAGCCTCCCATCTATATCAGGAGGATCCACAGGGCACACTTGAACAGCTAAGGATCCATCTTGTGGAATCCTGAGTTTTGTAGTTTGGGGAGAGACTCCAAGATCTCTAAAAAGGAGAGAGGAGAAAGAAGGTA
The DNA here is from genome assembly GCA_030847615.1 of Gambelia wislizenii. Lineage (NCBI taxonomy): Eukaryota > Metazoa > Chordata > Lepidosauria > Squamata > Crotaphytidae > Gambelia > Gambelia wislizenii. Next base: position 490,580,872 of record JAUMIR010000001.1, on the reverse strand, counting down.
GCAGCACCTTTAGGAGAAGCTTTTTTAAAATTTTAGCATAAGCTTCCCTGGCTATAAACCCATTTCAGATGCAGTACAGAGTGGTATCCAGGGCTGCTGCAACATTGCAGAAATCATGCAGTTTGCCAGTGCTTTAACTGCCATGGCTCCATGCTATGGAATCCTGGGATTTGTAGTTTTGCAAGATATTTAGCCTTCTCTGTCTGAGAGCTCTGGTGCTACAACAAACTACAAATCCAAGGATTCCATAGGATGGAGCCATGATTGTTAAAGCGCTGTCAAACTGCATTATTTCTGCAGTGTGGCAGCAGCCCAGGTCTCACACAGTTGTGAGAATGGGATGAAATGTAACAGGGTCCAGAAAGATGCATGACCCTTGTCCTAGAGAGATCCCTCGTCCATTCCCCTGAACTCCAGCACTGGAGCTCTCTAGCAGTGATTTCTAAATCCCTCCCCAGACTACCCAGCCCAGGATTTTTTAGGGTGTAACCATGGCATACAGTGGAATCAAGCTGCTGTAATTGTGCAGTGTGGATGCCCCTCCCATCACAATACTACTTTTCCACTATAGGGCAGGGGTGGAGTGGGGATGTGTGGTTCTGTGAGGCAAGAAGCTATGCCAGTGGTAGTGCTGCTCCTGGTAAGGTCTCTAACGCCCCAGACAGGCCTTTGCCAAGATGACTAAACTGAGCCTGACATACTTCGGACAATATCATGAGGCAAGGTGATTTATTAGAAAAGACAATAATGCTTGGTAAAGTGGGAGGCAGTAGGTAAAGAGGAAGAGTGCACTACAAGTGCATTGACTCAATGAAGGAAGCCATGGCCCTGCATTTGCAAGACCTGAGTGGGGCAGTTGATGGCTCTTGCAGGTCTCCCATTCATAGGATTGATCTAAGTCCAGGCTGAATTGACAGCAATTAACATCTCTATCCATCTACCCATCTGTGGCTTGCATCCTGTTAGTGACATACACAGGCATATGTCCACTCAGTATAGGCTCACTGAGAGGTACCTGGCACTGCCTGGGGATGAACTTGACCCAGGAGTAGCCAAACAGCAGATAAACAAAGCAGCAGAATAGGGCTTGATAAACAAAACAAAAGCGGGTGTAATGATCTACCAATATGAACATGTATTTGGCTCCTCGCTCACTAGTTTTAAATGGACTGGCCAAATCTCCATGCACTGCCTCAAAAGGCTTGGTAGTCATCCTTTAACTATGTTTGACTACAGGGTATGCCTTGACTTTTACCTTTTTACAAACAGAGCAGTCCAGATTTTTTTTTACAAGATTTTACATTCAGCTCTAGACAAACCCTTGCCATCTGTGACAATGTGGCAAAAGTTGCATACCCAAGTACATGATGAAGGTAATGTACACACTGGTCATGCAAATGCACATTGGACAACTTTACATTTGTCACTATAGATATGTCTGCCTTTGGTTGTATATAATACAGTCTGCGTTTCTTTATACCTTTAGTACAGATCCGTCCATTCCTAGATACAACACATCCATTACCTTCAGACTCTACCTAATACTTATCATTAGTCAGAGCAGATACACTTAACAAACAATTAGCCACATCAGGTGCACACAGAACATTTGACAAGTTTCCCCCTATGCAGGGAATGAAAGCAGTTCCCATCTTCTCCACTTTGCCCAGAGCTCCATCAGCCTGTTTTATTGTGGTTACTGATGTTGGCTTTGCATCCTGTAGCAGATCCACATGGTTGACAACATGATGCGTCACTCCATTGCCCAAAATCCAGACGTCTGCTGACTCCACACCATTGGCTCTTGCTGCAAAACAACTTTTCCTGGACACTGTTGCTTTAGAGGCTTCTATGGCAGAACTCTTCTGTTCCTGCCTCTATTTGGAGCTACTGGAGGTGGGACAGTCTTTCCTCAAATGTCCCTCCTTTCCACAGACATAACAATGCCTCACATGACTGCATGACACCATCTCCTCTCTCTGGGACACTGTAGAGATGTGACTCTAATCTCTGCCACCTGCACATGGTACATGTCTGCTGTACTGAGTATCAAAGTCTCTCCGCTCTTGTTCCTCCAAGACAGGAGCTGAGACTAAATTCAGAGTTAAATCTCTCTCGGGCAAGCGGTACAGCAGATAGTCCCAGTTGTCATTGAGGCTTCCAAGGACAATGTAGGCTTTTCGTGACTCTGAAAAAGCATTCCTCTGTTCTTCAGTTCAACAAAGAGAGCCCTTATCTTCTCTAGATGTTTCCTGACATCATCCCCTCTCTGAGTTTAGTGTTATACAGTCTCTTAGTATCATTTTGGAAGTACATGTGTCTTTCTGATACACTTCTTTCAGACACTTCCAGCAGTCTTCAGCTGTGGCTATATTATGCACATACATAAGGCTGGCTTGGCTCTAGATACAATATAATTGTTGCTCTAGCCTTCTTGTTAGCCTGTTGCTTCTTGGCATTCCAGGACTGGACAGGAGGTTTATATACATAGTCCCACAAATTCTCCTTAATGAGAAAACCTTGCATCATTATGGACCAGGAGTGATAATTGGAGCTATTTAGTTTCCCAAAGCTCAACAAGCCTGTGTTGCTGGCCATATCTGCTGGCACATCCAAACACAGCAAGAAAAACAAAAAACAAAAGCTGAAAATTGTTGAGTCTTCAGTGAAAGATTAACAGGGTCAAGCAAAAGTGAAACAAAAACAAGCCAAGTGCTACCTGAACTGGCTGTCTTCTTCAAAAACACACAGAGTCCAAAAAACTCAGCGAGACAGTTTGTTAGAGCCCTGGTTCCACCCCAGCAGCAAAACACCACCCTGTACTTGGATGTATGGGCCTATACTGGGCCCATAACCCACTGTTCACTCAGTATAGGATCACTGAGAGGTGACTGGTACAGCATGGGGACAAACTAGACCAAAGAGTAACCAAACAGCAGATAAACTACACAGCAGAATAAGGCTTGAAAAACAAAGGCTTCAGCTAGCAGGCTTTATCACTGCTCTGATCAATTTTCACCGACAATAAGAAGACTTACAAGCAGAAAGGTTCTTCCAAAAATATCTGGAGGCTTTAGCTTCCATTCCATTACAAAAAACAAGAACATACAGAATATACACAGCATACCTCAATAACAGATCCTACAGCAATTCCCCAAACATCCAACACTCTTCGACACCAACCCACAACAGTAACTCACACAAAGTGTATCTTTATAGGAGTGTTTGGCTAGTCACTTTGTTCCTAGCCACAGCTGTGCACACACCCATTTCAGCTGTGCGATCAGAGTGGTCTGTTGCCCCAACGTTTTCTCTTTGCGCTTAAAGCGATATTATTCTGACAGCATAAACTTGTGATAGGCATGTGGAGTAACTCTCTCTCTCTCCCTCTCTCTGACCATGCATAATGGGTCGTATCCTGCTGATAGTTGTATAAATGAAGTTGCACATGTGGGGCCATTGAACACACAGTATTATTATTATTATTGACGTTAGGATTGTCCATGCCATTGTATTTCCCATGTCCATGTATGGTTGTGAATGTTGGACAGTGAAGAAAGCTGATAGGAAGAAAATCAACTCCTTTGAAATGTGGTGCTAGAGAAGAGTTCTACAGATACTGTGGACTGCTAAAAAGATCAATAAATGGGTCCTGGAGCAAAACAAGGCTGAACTTTCTCTAGAAGCCAAGATGACTAACCTGATACTGCCGTACACTGGCCATATCATCAGTAGACATGATTCACCAGAAAAGACATCTATGTTAAAGATTTGAGAATGTTCTTGGCCTGCTTGGTAAGGTAAAGGCAGTAGGAAAAGAGAAAGGGTGCATTACAGCTGGATGAACTTAATCAAGAAAGCCACGGCTCTGAATCTGCAAGACCTGAGCAGGGCTGTTGATGATAAGGTGACTTGGAGGTCTCTCATTCATAGGATCGCCATAGGTTGAAGACAACTTGATGGGAGTTAACAACAACAGTAGTGTCAGCCAGTTAATTAAACATATTTTACTAACTAACCCCCAAACCTGACAGAAACATCATTCAGCTGTGCCGTGATCACCAGCAGAATATATCATGTTTTTCCCTTGTAGCTGATGCTTGGAAAAGGAGGTTGAGTGAGGAGTTACGATCATGCAAATAGTGTCACTCTCGTGACCAAATAGTGATCATGAATCCAGAAGAATTATGGACTCCCATGAGTGATTTACATTACATTACATAGTCATCATGCAGGATCTGAGGGTAGGATGTTAAAATGGTCTTCTCTCATCTTCAAACCAGTTGATTTGTCCATCATCATTGCAGGAAGAGACCATCAGTTCAGAAATTCAAGTCAACCCATTACATCAACTTATGGGGGAGAGTGATTGTTCAGGATCAAAGACCCAAGCCAAGAGATGAGATAAACAAGAGAGGATCAACAAAGCACAGCAAAGGAAAAACAATGGAGGATTGCTGGAGCCTGCTGTGGTCCATTTAGTATGTGTTTGTATGTGTGTGAGAGAGATTTGGTTAAAATCCAATTGGAAAAATCCCCCTGAAATTTGATTCAATGGTTCTCTGGTTTCCTATGAATTTAACATGAGTGAAAAGTTACATGCCCACCCTAAGAGAGCAATCTTTAGGAAGGCCAAAGATGTTCTCAAATCTCTAACATAGATGGTGGTAGTTGTTTGCCTTCAAGTCAGCTTCAATTTATGACGATCCTATGAATGGGAGACTTCTAAGAGAGCCTATTCTTATCATCACCACTCAGGTCTTGCAAACTCAAGTCTGCCATTGTTTCCTTGATGGAGTCAATCTGTTGTGGTCTTCCTCTTTTCCCCCTGTCTCCTATTTTACCAAGCATCACCATCTTTTCTAGTGAGTCATGTCATCTCACAATATGTCCAAAGTACAATAGCACCTGTTTATATATGCCTTCAAGTCACCTGTCATTTTAGGGAGACCCCATGAATTTCACAGAGCTTTCCTTGGTAAGGAATATTCAGAGGTGGTTTGCCACTGCCTTTCTCTAAAATATAGCCTAAAGCTCCCATTCAATTACTAACCAGACCAGACCCTGTGTGCCTTCTGAAATCAGACAGGATCTAGTGCGTTCAGGGTATTTAGGCCTAATAGCCTTGTTATATGTGTGTGTGCCTTCAAGTCACCTGTCAGTTTATGGTGGCCCCATGAATTTCAGAGGGTTTTCTTAGACAAGGAATCCTCAGAGGTGGTTTTGCCAGTTCCTTCCTCTGAAGCAGAGCCTACAGAAGCGTTTTTCAACTGGGAGCCATATGATCCCCTGCCCCCCCCCCCAGGATATTCCAAGGGAGCCACAGGTGAAAACTGTGTAAATGGGGAGCCATGGCATGAGACCGGGAGCCACAGAGGGAAGTGAGAAGTGAAGAAAACAGAGAATTGACCAAGAAAAGAAAAAAGAGAACAGAAGTGAAGAAAATAGAAAGCAGAGAAGTAGAGTGAACAGAGAAGTGACCGTGCTTCCCAGTGGATGGAGGACCATGTGCTCTCTGTGGCAGCATTGCTTCTGCTTCCTTCTCCCTCTCAGTTCCACGCTCCACCGCTGCGTGCACCAAGTATAAATTTTTATGTAATTGTATTCTGTATAAATTATAAAAGTTATGAATAAAATATGTTCTACTTACAAAGAAAACATTTAAATAGCTACCTTTCTACCAGTAGGACAGGGGACCACAGGAAGGAAACAAGTTCGGAAGGGGGCCACGGCTGGAAAAAGGTTGAAGAAACACTGGCCTACAATACCTGGCATTTGTTTGCTGTCTAATCCAAGTACTAACCAAGTACTTACCCTGCTTAGCTTCCAAAATCAGACAGGATCTAGTGCCCTACCTTATATCTATATTAGTCTCCCCCCTCAAGTCTTCAGGTTGTGGGACTACAGTGCCCATTATCCACTCATGATCAAGGACTGTGCAGCCTGGGGGGGGGGATGGGGGAGCTGTATACCAAAACAGTGGAGGGCTTTCAGATGGGAAAATGATTTTTATAGGTTTTCCTTAGGCAAAGAATACTCGGGGTGGTTTTATCAGTTCCTTCCTCTAAAATAAAGCCTACAGAACCTAACCAGGGCTAGGTTAAGAATTTATTTCATTTCATTTTCAATAGTCCTATCATGGCCTTCCATCAGATATAATCAAAGCTGTATTCTACTTAGCTTGCCTGACTGGGTATGTCAAGGATTGCATGGAAAGAGGGTGAAATGCTTTGAACACTTTTAAGTGATATACAAATTCTCCGACCTGGGGAAGATCTCCAGTTTCAGAAATTGGTAGGGGAAACCAACAGGGGTCTCCTGAATCTGAATATGTATGGGGCCACCGCAAAAGGTTTTCTCCCTCCTTCACACCCCACCACTGAGATTGTCCCACCTGGGGGAGGCAAATAGGCTGAGCCTCTAAACAGCAAAACCTGTTTATCTTGGTGATGAAACAAAGGAAGAACAATGGCAAGTGATTAGATATGGAGATGAAGAGGCTTGACATGGCTTTCAGGAGGTACTATGAGAAGGGGCTCTAGATCTATATTCTCTCCAGGGACTTTGCATAATTCATTATAAAGTGGTTGGCAGGGAACATTTAAGTAGGATTCTGACTTCCTAGTCATTTACCCAAAGGACCACGGGTCCCTTTGCAAACACATTTCTTACTTACTCACAAGTCTTCTCATTTGCCTCTGCTGTTTCCCTTCCCTAAGAAGATGTGGTGGATCCTAAGCTTAGTGGCCAAGAGACAAGTCCCCATTACACTCATTAGAGCTTACTCATTTGTAAAGGGGTTGAGGATTGTCATTTACCAGTAGAGGAAAGAGGAGAACAGCTGTGCACCAGAAAGGAGCTGTGGATGGCCTTCATCCTATGGTTACTCCCCAACTAGATTACATCCACTGACTCTGTAAGGTTTACTGATGTATTGACTCACCCTTCAAAAATTGGCTTGATGGCAGTAGATGCAAAAGGGATCTAGGAGTCTTAGCAGACCACAAACTGAACATGAGTCAGCAGCCTGATGCAGCAGCTAAAAAAGCCAATGTGATTCTAGGCTGCATCAATAGGAATATAGTGTCTAGACTGAGGGAAGTAACAGTGCCACTCTGTTCTGATTTGGTCAGACCTCACCTGGAATACTGTGTTCAGTTCTGAGCACCACAATTTAAGAAGGATATGGACAAACTGGAATGTGTCCAGAGGAGGGCATCCAAAATGGTGGGAGGTCTGGAAACCATGCCGTATGAGGAGTGGCTTAGGGAGCTGGGCACGTTTATCCTGGAGAACAGAAGGTTAAGAGGGGACATGATAGCCATGTTTAAATATTTGAAGGGATGTCATACTGAGGATGGAGCAAGCTTGTTTTTTGCTGCTCCAGAGACTAGGACATGGAGCAATGGGTTCAAAACTACAAAACTCCTGACAGCAAGAGCTGTTTGACAGTGGACTAGGCTGCCTCAGAGTGTGATGGAATCTCCTTCTTTGGAGGTTTTTAAATGGAGGCTGGATGGCCATCTTTCGGGGGTGCTTTGATTAGGTACCCCTGCAGGGCAGGGGGCTGGACTAGATGGCCCTTGTGATTTCTTCCAAATCTATGATTCTATGGTTCTATTAGTTCAGACTTACAGGAACTGTCCATGGTACTGAACTGTGGTCCCCAAACAGGTCAAACACATTTGATTACTTCTTTAAAGCTGTCTAAAACTTGGCAAGGATTCATAGCTCCACTGACATGGGATCAGCCAGCTTCTGTGGCCTTCAGTTGCTGTGAAGGACATTCAACTGGCAATCCAGTTAGCATCTACACATGGATTGGAGGTGGCGGTGCCATCTTGTCCTTCACCCGAGGGAGCAAAATAATTTGGGATGGCCCTGGATTAAAAGTTTTTCCAATGGACAAAAAGTCCAAAAGTGTTGGAGGGGGAGACAGGAAGAAGGTGTTCTTGTGTGTGACTTAGCTGACACACAAAGCACATTATTTGAGTCATGTCTCTGGAGCAAAGCAAAGCCTTTGACTAGAAGTGGAACAAGAGAAAAGAGAAGAAGAACAAGACATCTTCCAGTGGTGGATGTCGCCAGGGTGGTGAATCTACTCCAGGCTTCAGTTGAAACTTCAGAGGAACTATCCAAGGCACTGTACCTATTTTGGGGAGAGGGGAAGATTCATGATCTTGGATAGTTTCTAAAAAGTTCAGACGAAAACACAGAGTTGGTTTACTGTCAGCCATGATGGAATATTATCATATACACTATATGTGTATATCTGTATCTCTCTCTCTGTGTGTGTGTGTGTATTGTATCTCATATATACTGTATATGTGGCTCTTAACCTTTTCTTTACCAGGGACCCCCTTTAAATATCTTTTATTGCCATGGACCCCCAAGATTTAACTCAAGGTTTAAAACCCTAATAGCAGCAGCAACAATTGTAGTAGTTACACCATCCATTAAACCTTCTCTCAGAGGCAATGGAAGGCCATTCTCCTGCTTCTTCCTGCAGGTTTCTGGCTGGAGTTCATTGAATGGCAATGTGCAGGCCAAGCCAGCCAGCCTTTGCCTTGGCACCTGTCACATTGCCACTCCACTGCAGGGAGGAGGTGGGCCAAGCAGCCTTCAAGCCTTCATGGACTCCCTGTGAGAACATTGAGGACCCCCGGGGGTCCCCAGACTACAGGTTAAGAACCATTGTTGTACATGGTAGATAGGTTGAGGAGGAAATTCTCACAAAGAGGGGCCTTATCAGAATCAGCCAATTTTAAATAGGGGAATTGGATTTAGGGGTGACAGGGATTTTGAATGCCTCTTTTGTGTGTTAAGGCTAAAATAAATAAGCAACTCCCAAATGACACATACACATGGACAAATGCACAAACACCTTTTCTCTACCTTCAGCAACATAAACTGGCTTTGATCGCCTACCCTCAATTCTGGAACTGAATCAGGGCTATTTGAGAGGAAATCGTCCATATTTTCTACCATTTGGTTACCTTTCTTTGTCAAGGGACTGACTGTGTCAGAGAAAGGACCTGCTTTCATGGTGTGTGCATGTGCGTTTATCTGTCTGTCTTATTCTTCCTCCTCCCTGCTTTCCCTTTATGAAAACCTCTATTCACAACCCAGAATGGCCAAAGCGTGTGATGGATTTAAACTTTGGGAAGCCCAGAGCTTCAATCTGAAATGGACATATTGATCTTTTCAGTAATGGTGCAAAGTTTCTCTGAAGCATTTGAAATGGCAGTGGAGCTAGCATGACCTCTTAGGTAGCTACCTGAAGCACAAGCCTCCACTGAGTAGCAAGAGTTCTGGAAGGATTGTCATAGAATCATAGAGCTGGAAGGATCCCAAAGGTCATCTAGTCCAACCCCTGCCAGTGCAGGAATCCACCTCTAGAACACTCTTAAGATGTAAGCATGCAATTGTTATTCTTGTTGTTTGTTATTATCCTTTCTTCCCTCCCCCCCCCCAAGAATAGGACTCAAGGCAGGCTTAAAACAATTAAAACAAACACAGTTTTTTAAAAAATCACAGCATATAAAATTTAAAAAGCAATTAAAATCATCATAAAATGTGAAACCAATTAAAACAAAACTATAACAGCAACAAATTAACATTATAGCACATTATATATGGTCTGTTTCCCCCGAAAAATCTATTCTGCCAGAATTAAAAGGGTTTTATCTACTTGTGAAAAGATAGTAAGGAGGGTGCCTGTCTAGACTCTCCAGGAAGGGAGTTCTAGAGCCAGGGAACAGCCACCAAGAAGGCCCTCTCCAGTGTCTCCACCAAATGTACCCATGGGGGTGGCGGGACAGAGAGGAGGGCTTCCCCAGAAGATCTCAAAACAGGGCCATCTTTGTATGGGAGAGTACAGTCCTTCAAATAACTCGAACCTGAACTGTATAGGGCAGTAGTTCTTAACCTTTTCTTTACCAGGGACCCCCTTTAAATATCTTTTGTTGCTGTGGAGACTTAATTCAAGATTTACAACAACAGCGACAATAATAAAATTGCACCACCCATTAAACCTTCCCTCAGAGGCACTGGAGGGGGAGGGAAGACTTTTCTCCTGCTTCTTCTGCAAGTTTGTAGCTGGAGTGGATTGAATGGCAATGTGCAGGCCAAGCCAGCCAGCCAGCCTTTGCCTTGGCTCCTGTCACGTGGCCACTCCACTGCAGAGGGGGTAGACCAAGCAACTGTCAAGCCTTTACAGACCCCCTGTAAGGACATTAAGGACCCCTGGGGGTCCCTGGACCCCAGGTTAAGAACCACTGGTTTAGGGCTTTATAGGTCATCACCAGCACTTGGAATTCTGCCCAGAAATGGACAGGCAGTCAGTGGAGCTATTGCAACAAGGGACTTGTGTGCTTCTTGTAACTAGATCCAGTTAACAATCTGACGGCAGGAGATTATCAGGGACCAGACACCTACCTTTCTGCGGTATTAAAAAGTCATCCCCCTGCCCTTGGCAGCCCAGGAGTGAATGGAACTCTCTCGTGAGAACAAGCGCATGGGAATTTTTTAAAAAAAAATGCAAAAGAAAGGATTTTAAATGACAGCAAGCAGAAAAAAGAAAAAATTCCAGGTAACCAGGGGCGGGTAAAAGGCTGTAATTTACCTGGATGTTCCGATCAGCACTGGAAGTGTTCAGCACGGACCTTCCAGGACTTTAGGGGGAGGCCAGCATTGCATAGGAAATACAAAAATAAAACAAAAAATCAACACCAAAAAATTACACCAAGTACCTAAACACACTAAAAAACACACACAAGTAAACAGGTGAGGATACAAAAAGGCTGTCACTTACCTGGATGTCCCGATAGCCATCACAAGTGATCTGTATGGACCTTACAGGACCTTACAGGGAGGCTGGCATCGTGCGGGAAATCTAAAAATAAAAAGACAACCAAACGTCAAAAACTTAAACCAAGCACCTAAACACACTAAAACAAAACAAAACAAAACAAAACAAAACAAAACAACAAAGTAAACAGGGGAGGGTACAAAAAAGGCTGTCACTTACATGGATGTCCCGATCATACCCGGATGTATTCAGCATGGACCTCCCAGATCGCACCACAGGAACGGGGCACCTTTTTACAAGTCCGTGATTCCATTACTGAAATGGAACGGGTGATCTATTGACGGCTTTTGACCATCATCACTATCAACAACAACAAAAAACACGGAACTGAACGGCAGCAGCACGGGAGCATACCGGAACAGGGACGACGTCATCTCAAAAGGAAGCCCTTTCTCGATCCTGTGGTATCCCTGTCCCAGATTATTAAACCCATCTGATAATCTCCTGCATCTCTTTGCATCGGCTGAGGTTTCTGAACACTCTTCAAAGGGTAGACCCACAAAGGCATCCAAACTTTTTAAAATAAAGAAGTGAAGGAGAGGAGGTTGATTCTGCTGTTGAACAGCATTTACCACCAGCAACATCTCCCTCATATTTAGTTGGAATCTTCTTTCTTGTAATTTGAATCCATTGGTGGGGATATAGAATCAGAGGGTTGGAAGAGACCACAAGGGCCATCCAGTCCAACCCTCTGCCATGCAGAGATACCCAATCAAAGCATTCCTGACAGATAGCCATCCAGCCTCTGTTTAAAAGCCTCCAAAGAAGGAGAGTTCACCACACTCCCAGGCAGCAGTGTATTTCACTCTTAAACAGCTCTTGCCATCAGGAAGTTCTTCCTAATGTTTAGGTGGAATCTCTTTTCCTGTAGTTTGAATCCATTGCTCCATGTCCTAGTCTCTGGAGCAGCAGAAAACAAGCTTGCTCCTTCTTCAATATGACATCCTTTCAAATATTTAAACATGGCTATCATATAATCTCTTAACCTTCTCTTCTCCAGGTTAAACATATACAACTCCCTAAGCCACTCCTCATAGGGCATGGCTTCCAGATCTTTCACCATTTTGATCTCTCTTTTCCGGACACATTCCAGCTTGTCAACATCCTTCTTGAATTGTGGCATCCAGAACTGGACACAGTATTCCAGGTGAAGTCTAACTGAAGCAGAATAGAGTGGTACTATGGCATCCCTTGATCTAGACACTATACTCCTATTTTTGCAGCCTAGAATTGCATTGGCTCTTTAAGTGCTGCTCTGGACAAGCTTGCTCTATCTTCTACATGTCATAACTACAGATATTTATGTTGTGCAGTTAGAGAGTCCCAGGGTGTTAGCCCTTTTGGGAAACTCCTTAAAAGTTAAAACTGTTAGGAGTTAACTTTCTTGTAGCAGAGCACAGCTTAATAGTGTGACCCAATCATATGTTACTTTGCCCTGAACCCAAAACAAAAGAGACAGGCAGCTTCAAGTTAAAAGACTTAAAAACTTTACTAATGGCTATGCATCTACATATGCTTGAATACCCTATATCCTAAGTAACTGAGGAATAGATTTGGATAAGAGATAGGTTCATCTTGACTCACCATCTCAATGAGAAGGAAAGCATGGCAGCAGAGAAGGGTAGAGCGCCAAGATGGAGAATAAAAGTTGTTGTTGCTGGTAAGATGGTAAAATGGCAGCAGGGACTCTCAAGGTCCCCTGCTCTACCCCTGAAGTCTGTCCATGTTGTTCTTCCTCGTTGTCCTTGATAAGGGAAAGGGCTTCGAATCGATTCTGTAGCTGCAAGCTGCTCGAAGAATCCCTGGATTTTCTTGTTCTGTGTGTGACATTCCTCCAGCTGTCTACTTCCTGTGTCTGTGAAGTGACCCTCTCCTCCGCAGCCACTTCCTCTGTGCGGTCCCCATCCAAGACTGTTCGTTCTGTTCTGTCCAGGAAAACCTCTTGCTCGCGAATCTGTTGAAGTGTAGCTACCCGTGTCTCCAGCTGCTGTACTTTCTCCTCCAAGAGGGCTACCAGCTTGCACTTGGTGCATGTGAAGTTCTCCACATCTGTAGACAAGAATACAAACATCGCACAAGTGTTGCAGGTGACTGCAGCAGTCCCCTCAGTGTCCATGGTGAGAGCTTTTAGGTAATCTAAAAACTCTTAGGTAATGCTGAGAACGCTAAGCTGTATTTTTAGGTATGCTGTATTTTTGTTTGGTCACTGAAACCTCAGCAACAAGCAGCCTCTCCCAAGATCAAACTCACAGAAGCTCCACCCCACTCAGGAACAAGCAGCCTCTCCCAACAGTTTAAAAAAAAAAAATTCAAACTCACCCACTCAAAATGGCTCTCCAGAAGCTGCTTTCCTTCTTCTCCCTGCCAGGAAACTGGCCTGGAAAGTCTCTGCAAGGAGTTTATATAGAGCTAGGCTCCCAGCTCCACCCCCTAGTGACTCACAGGTGTGACTCACAGAAGCTCCACCCCCTCAGCAACAAGGAGCCTCTCCCAACAGTTTTTAAAAAATTCAATCTCCCCAGTCAAAATGGCTGTCCAGAAGCTGCTCCCCTTCTTCTCCCTGGCCAGAAACTGGCCTGGAAACTGGCAGGAAAGTGGCTGTCCAGAAGCTGCTCTCCTTCTTCTCCCTGGCAGGAAACTCTTACAAAGTATTATTGGACTAACTCAGGAGTGGAGTACTCTTACAAAATATTGTTGGACTAACTCAGGAATGGACAATTTTTTTCTGTACCTGGGATTCTGGGCTGCATGGACAGCCAAAACATTTAGAAACCAATGCAGAAGTAGCCATTTTAAAATTGTTGAACAGTGTAGTGTGGTGGGGAAGGAGGCTGCAACCTATTCAGAAGGTAAATGACTACTCTTGGCTGCTTGGAGAAGAGGTAATAGATTCTTCCTTTTGACAGAGAAAAGGTGATCGGGGCCATACAACCAGACCTGAGAGTTGCACATAGCTCCTGGGCTTCACTTTGCCCGCCTCTGGGTAGAATCCAATTTTAGTCTCAAATAGAATGGAACTTAAGAGCCAGCATGGTGCAATCCAGCCTCTGCTTAAAGATCTCCAAGGAAGGAGACCCCACCACGCTCCGAGGGAGTGTGTTCCACTGCCGAACAGCTCGTACTGTCAAAAAGTTCCTCCTAATGTTGAGGTGGAATCTCTGTTCCTGGAGCTTGCATCCATTGCTCTGTGTTCCAGTCTCTGGAGCAGCAGAAAACAAGCCTGCTCCATTCTCAGCGTGACACCCCTTCAAATACTTAAACAGGGCTATCATATCACCTCTTTCAAATCCCTGTTTTGATTTCAAATCCCTGTTCATCTATGGAAACCCACTGGGCGACCTTGCAAGTTATACTCGGTCAGTTTAAAAGGGAGGCAAGGGCACGCCCATTCTGAAGCAATCTTGCCAAGCAAACTCCAGAGTAGGTATTGCCAAAATATCCCAGAGCTGACTTAAAAGGCACATAACAACAAGCAACAGCATAGTGTAGTGGTCTGAGTGGTGGACTAGGAGTCTGGGAGACCAGGGTTTGAATCCCTGCTTGGCCTTGCAAACCCACTGGGTGACCTTGGGCAAGTCTTCCCCTCTCTCAGCATAGAGGAAGGCAATGACAAGCCTGCTCTGAATCCACTTTGCTACATAATTTCTATTGCAGGGTTGCCATAAGTTGGAGTTGGTTTGAAGGCACATGGCAACAAACTTTTTTACAGGCAACTACAATTCTTGTAAACTCTTAGTTCAGAACTCTGCTATTGCATGTAGGTGTCCTGGCATAGGTTCTCTAGACTGCTTTCCATCTTGATGGCACTACTGTACAGCAACCAGGTGGGCAATGCACAGGCAAGGCTGATGCCATTTCTGTGATCTATCTCCAGTCTCTCCCTCTACCATCTCCATTCCTTCCCCCTCTTTTGAAGGGATGGGTTGCTTCCTTTTCCAGTCTGTGAGCTCACCAGGCTCTGGGTAGTGATTTCAGGGCACTCAGTGGCACACCATATTCTAAATAACAGGCTCCATTCAACATCTTAGCACTCAGAGTAAACATGTGTTCATTGGCTCGAAATACCTTTCATTGACAACAGCCATTTGCCAGGGTGGAATCATTGTATGTAATGGATAATTGCTCAGCAATTAAAACAATTTGGAAGCAAGTCTCATTAGAGTAGAAACAAATGGAATGCAGATTGGATTTTATTAAAAAACAAAACCACCAGCAGCACAGCAGAGTTGTTCTGGGGATAACTTTCCGTTTTGTTTTTTTTTGTTTTTTTTAATGAAGAGGGGTTGTCTAGATTTTTGGAGAAGGGGAGATTGTCACTCCCTGCTTTTTAGCCCTGTGTCCCAATTGCTAGAGAAATGACCAACACCAAACAAGAGCTATCTGGAGACAACTTAAAATTGACAGGAAAATGCTGGATTTCTGTGCTGGTATAGATGGGTGGAATCAGAGCTATGAAAATGTACTTTGTGTTGTTATTTATTGCTGTCAAGATGGCTTGGACTACTACTTTGACAACAAATACAAGGGGGAGCTGAAAGGTTCTTGGGCCAACCAAGAAAGGAATGACTTAGAGCCATGAAACTTACACGCTATTCCACATATTCACTCCGAAGTTCGACGCACTTGGCACATTGTTTCTCAAGTTTCTTTAACACTAAATATATATATATATATATATATATATATATATATATATATCTGATGTCTGATCACTGAAATACTGCTCTGCTGCTGCTATCACCTCTGAATCATTTAAAAATTTCCTTCCTTACAAACTCTTTTTATGGTTTGAGTCTTGAATTTTTTTCAGCCGTGACGAACCTGAGTGCTGCCTCTGCAAGGACTGTTGTTTTGTCTCTGGATCATAGTGATACAACCATGTTTCATCAACAGTGATAAGTCATTCCAAAGAATTACCAGTATAACTAGATTGCTCAAAATGCAGCAAAATCAACTTGGAGGTATCTATTTGATTTTCTTTCTGATCAGCATTCAAACTTTTCGGCACCCACTTGGCTGACAGCTTCTGCATAGCCAGCTTCTCATGAATCATAAATCCAGTGCATTCCCAGGATATCTCTAGTGTCTCAGCAATTGTTTTAGCTGAGATTAGATGATCTGGCAAAATCAGGTCATGAACACACTCAACAATTTCAGGAGTTGACATTGTTGAAGCCCTCCCAAACCTTGCTGCATCTTCGGTCTCAAAATCTCCACACTGATAGTTGGCACACCACTTCTTCACAGTTGAGTATTATGGGCATGTGTCACTCAATGTTTCTATCATACACTCATGGATTTCCTTTGGAGCTTTCTTCAGCAGGGACAGGAACTTCATGATGGCTCAGAGTTCAGCGCTTGAAAATTCCACACTTTTCATTGACATGGTTCTATCAATGATCTGAGCAAATTCCAAAATTAGAGCTATGATTCTGCAAATTGGCAGTTTGCAATACAAAAGAGCACTCTTTCAAGCTACAGTGACAAAATTATGCCCAGGTTTTGGGAAGTGGATAGAGCCAAGAACTTTTCAGCACCCCCTCATGTAGACAACACAGCACATGAAAGGCCCTTTTCAAAGTTAACTCTCAAAGGCCTGCCATAACAAAAAGGTCTTCAGCTGCCTGTGAAAAGACAACTTGGAAATGCCATCTAACCACAGCCCTGCTCAGCTCTTGCAAAGGCAGGGCTGTGGCTGTCTTGATGGAATCTATCCACCTGCAATGTGGTCTTCCTCTTTTCCTATTGTCTTCCAACTTACGAAGCATTATTCTCTTTTCTAATGAGGCATGTCTTCTTACGAGATGTCCAGAGTAGGACAGTCTCATTTTAGTCATCTTGGTTTCTAGGGGGAGTTCAGGCTTGAGTTGCTCTTGGACCCATCCATTTGTCTTTCTGACAGTCCCTGGTATCTGTAGAACTCTCCTCCAGCAGCACATTTCAAATGATTTTCCTTGGGCTTTTTCCAGGCTGTGAGGCCATGTTCTGCAATAGTTTCTTTCTGATGTTTTGCCTGCATCTGTGGCTGGCATCTTCAGAGAATGGTTGGGTAGGAGTGTATGTGTAGTTTATATACTGTGAACCCCTGTTGGGGAGTATATGTAAATTTATGTAATTGAATGATTAGTTTCTGGGTATAGAAATGCAAAGCTCGTTAGTGTCTGTTTGGCTAATGGTTGGTTGATGGGCCATTATCTGCTGGAACTCCTCCTGTCCCTGGGTGGAATTCCTTTGTAACTGCTGAGTTTTGATTCTACTGTTCTTCAAAACTGGGAGCCTTCGACTTCACATTTCAAATGAGTTGATTTTCTTCATATTAGAAATTGGATATACTTTATGGGAGGACCAAGGTCCTGTCTAAATGGTGAAAATAATCCTCAGAGAAATTGCATGGAAAATGATCTGTCTAAATGGACATTCACATCCATGCATCTCATTCAGAAGGAAGGCAGGCAAACCCACCATAAAGCTCCAAAGGGAAGCCTTCAGAGCTTTTGCCTGAGTTTTTAAAAAGCTCTGTAGGCGATGTGAATGTCCAATCATTTGGACAGTCGCATTCACATTGCTGCGATAAGGCAGCATAAGGTGATTGGCCAGATGAACATCGGGGGCGGGGCTTCCTAATGGGGCAAAAACCCCCCCCATGCCACTGTCATCATCGCCACTGCAGGGACCAGGTAAGGGAGGAAGGCTATCTCCCCCCGTGCGGCTAGAGGGCATTTGAAGTTTTTTGGGGCTGTAAAACCATTAAGACAAATCGCAGCTGCTGTGACTTTTCTTTCCTGCGGGGCACTTCGGGTTTTTGCAGCTCATATAGACTAGCCCTGAGATCCAATGTTGGTCCTGTCTAGAGTAAACCCATTGGTTTCAATGGGTCCACTCTCAGAATCCTCCAACCAGAACAGCCAGTCCAAAAAGCAATAACTTAACTCTAGGTAGAATCCTAGACTCATAGAACTGGAAGAGACCACAAGGGCCATCCAGTCCAACCTCCTGCCATGCAGGAAATTTACACAATCAAAGCATTCCTGACAGATGGCCATCCAGCCTCTCTTTAAAAACCTCCAAAGAAGGAGACTCCACCACATGCCGAGGCAGCGCATTCCACTGCTGAACATCTCTTACTGTCAGGAAGTTCTTCCTAATGTTTAGGTGGAATCTCTTTTCCTGTAGTTTGAGTCCACTGCTCAGTGTCATAGTCTCTGGAGCTACAGAAAACAAGCTTGTGGAATATCATATTGTGAAGAACACAGGACTGCTGCCAAAACCAATAGTCCCCTCCTCCATTCAATGTATTACACTTGGACAACATTATAATCTTTGTTTCTCTTCCTCCTACATCATTGGCTGTTTCTGGAGGGGAACCAGATCATAACAATGTCCAGATGTGATGTACGAGAGCTGGACTAGGTAGAACAAAGGGCAGCTGCAACATAGATTTGCCATTTTGGGGTGACAGCTTTGTAACAATGTCAGCACAGGGCTCTGCAGTCTTTACAACGCCTCACACAATCCTTACTGTAGTTGCCTGCTTTGTTGATTGGGTAGATCTGTTGTTGTTGTTGTTGTTGTTGTTGTTGTTGTGTGCCTTCAAGTCATTTCCAACTTACAGTGATTGTAAGGCAAACCCATCACAGGAGGTCTGAAGCTGAGAATGTGTGACTTGCCCAAAGTCACCCAATGAGTTTTCATGGCCAAGTGGGGATTCAAACCCTGGCCATCATTTTTAGTAATGTTAAAGAAGAGGTCTGTAAGGATCTGTTGATGGTTATTGACCATGATATATAATGAGCATAAGATCCCACATCAGGAGAGGACATAAGACCTCACAAGCCTGAAGTCTACCAACCCCAGTCTAAAGCACAGGCACGGACAGACTTCTGTATTGCCAGACTATTTTTTTTAAAAAAATAGAATTCTACAATCTACACCATAAAGCTAGGTGGGAAAGACACATGGCCGGAATCCTCTTTGTATCTTACACATGCCTATGTTCCCCTACAGAAACAATTCAACATTCAACATCCATATTCAGCTCAAGGTGCAGAAGGAAAGTTGTGCATGTGGTTTGCCTTGCACCTGGTTGCACATCTGACTGCATTTGGTGGTGCCTTGTCTCAATTCACTAAAGAGGTGATGGACAATCATAACAAAACTCAACGAGTGTAAACTTACAGCCCAGCTCCTTTTTGTAGGATCTCAGTCTTATATTGACATTAAAGAACAATGATTCTCTGTGCAGACTTTGAGCCTAGAATTCATTTTCAGTCCCAGAGGACTAGACTGCTCTCACAGTCCTTTCACTGTAGCCTTCCTCCTCTACTCCAGGCTTTCTCATTTCAGCAGTCTGACTCATGCTGGGGAGTCAGAACTCTTTGCTGATCTACTGCAATCTACCGGCAGACTCCTATCTAATGAGAGCCAGAGCAGTGTATGGGTTAGAATGCTGGACCAGGACTTGGAAAATCTAGGTTCTAGTTCCCACTGAGCCATGAAACTCACTGGGGGTGCATCTACACTGTAGAAATAACACATTTTTTAACTGCCATGGCTCCATCTTACAGAATCCTGGGATTTGTAGTTTTGTGAGGCACCAGCACTCTTGGCAG
The DNA here is from genome assembly GCA_030847615.1 of Gambelia wislizenii. Classification (NCBI taxonomy): domain Eukaryota; kingdom Metazoa; phylum Chordata; class Lepidosauria; order Squamata; family Crotaphytidae; genus Gambelia; species Gambelia wislizenii. Next base: position 490,561,393 of record JAUMIR010000001.1, on the reverse strand, counting down.
AGAAGGCTAAAAACCTTGTAAAACTACAAATCCCAGGATTCCATAGGTTGGAGCTACAACACTTAAAGTGGTATCAAACTGTATTATTTCTACATTGTAGATGCACCCTGGGTGACTCTGCCTGGCCCCAGCCTGTGTAGAATAAATGTTAGGTTATGGCGAATCAAAGCTTCTTAGAGCTGGAAGGGACAACCAGTGCCATCCAGCCCAACCCTCTGCCATACAGGAATATACAACCAAAGCAGTCCTGGAAAATGCCCATCCAAACTCTGTTTAAAGACCTCCAACGATGGAAAGTCCACCACCCTCTGAGGCAGCTTATTCCACTGTCAAACAGCTCTTAACTGTCAGAAAGTTCTTCCTAATGTTTAGGTGGAATCTCTTTTTCTCTGATTTGAATCCATTGGTTCCTGTTCTAGTCTCTGGAGCGGCAGAAAACGAGCTTGCCCCATCTGCTACATGATATCCCTTCAAATACTTCAAGATGGCTATCATGTCTCTCCGCCTCCTCCTCTTCTCTTCATGTACACCGCCTTGAACTTATTGGGGGAAAGGCAGGGTATATATGGTGGTGGTGGTATTACTAGTAACTCTTACCCTGATCTAAAGGAATGCACCAGATTCTTTGGAGAACCCAAGGAATGGCTTGCATTATGCTGTAAGGCAAGGGTGAGATACAGTGGTAGGTTGTAAGGCCATTTATCTGCACCTGGGATCCTCTGAAATTTGGGAAATAATGGGGGGGGGGAGGATTCTTATTGGAAGGACAACATCCTCTCCTCCCCTGCCCCAGTTGTTACACCTTTGATGCTCTTTGAAGTTACTTTGAGCCTCCCAAAAGAAGCATGGTATTTTTAAAAGTGTAAGAAATAAATGTCTTAGCATCAAATGCCATAGGAGCAACATTCCTATCCCCATGAAAGCACTTTCAAGAGCCATGGGTTCATTTCAGAGCCTTCTGTAGCTTTTGTCAATCCCCATGGTTGTGTGTGTATGTGTGTGTGTGTCTTCAAGTTACCTGTTGACTTCTGGTGGACCTATGAATTTCACAGGGTTTTCTTAGGCAAGGAGTCCTCAGAGGTGGTTTTGCCAGTTCCTTCTTCTGAAATGTAGCCTACAGCACCTGGGATTCCTTGGCAGTCCTTCTGGGCTTGAGGAAGGTTCTTCTTTTTGGACTGCCACTCCCAGCATAGCTGGCTGGGGGATTCTGGGAGTGATAGTCCAAAAAGGCACCTTTTCCCATGCTCTGGAAGTTCTAGCCTGCAGCATTTGGGGGAAAGGGACCAAGGTCGGATCTTGTGTGTGTATGTGCCTTCAAGTTGCCTGTCAATTTAAGCAGACCCCATGAATTTCACAGGGTTTTCTTAGGCAAGGGATCCTCAGAAGTGGTTTTGCCAGCTCCTTCCTCTGAAATACAGCCTATAGCACCTAGTATTTGCTGTTGGTCTCCCATTCAAGTACTAACCAGAGTTAGCCCTGCTTAGCTTCCAAGATCAGACAGGATCAGGTGCCTTCAGGGTACAGGTATTTCGCTCCTGGAACAAAATGTTTAGACTCTCCTAGTGTTTCTTACTGCCAATGTTGTGAAATCCAAACCAAACAACCTGTCCCAAAGCCAGATGTCACTGCTGTGGATTGCTTAATGTTCTTTTCTTTGCTTCTTGCTCTATTGAAAAGAAGTGCTTTGGAATTTGACGAGAAGGTTCTCATAAGCATGATCATTCCCACATCCCTCAAGTATCTCCAGTTGTCTCCAGTGTGAAACATGATCACTGAGTGCCAAAAGATAGCTGTGGAAGGGTTTCACCTCTCTCTTCCCACCCCACCTCCTTCATTCTTCTTTTTATCTTTTCTCCTCCGGTGCTGCCCTTCTAGCTGTTTTCCACCCTTTTGCTATGACACTGAGCCATCCACTTTGCCAGGTGTGCAAACCTTTCCTCTTTCACTGCTGACACATCCTTGGCAGGAGGTACTGAAAATACGGCAGGTAAGGTCAAGGTCAGGTGCTGCAGCGGGAAAAACACAACAGCCCACAATGAAAAGATGCCAAGGACTTGACGTGGACTAGGATTCTGGGAGACCAGGGTTCAAATCCCCACTTGGCCATGGAAACCCCAATTGCGAGTCACACTCACACTTATGCGAGTCACACTCTCTCAGCCCCCTCTGAACAAATCTTGCCAAGGAAACCTCATGATAGGGTCACCTTAGGGTTGCCATAAGTTGGGAGGCACTTGAAGGCACACAATAGCATTTTACTATGGTGAAAGGTCTGGAAACGATGCCTTATGAGGAGAGACTTAGGGAGCTGGGTATGTTTAGCCTGGAAAAAAGACGGTTAAGAGGCGATATGATAGTCCTGTTTAAGTATTTGAAGGGATGTCACACTGAGGATGGAGCAGGCTTGTTTTCTGCTGCTCCGGAGACTGGAACATGGAGCAATGGATGCAAGCTCCAGGAACAGAGATTCCACCTCAACATGAGGAGGAACTTTTTGACAGTAAGAGCTGTTCGGCAGTGGAACACACTCCCTCGGAGCGTGGTGGGGTCTCCTTCTTAGGAGGTCTTTAAACAGAGGCTGGATGGCCATCTGTCGGGGATGCTTTGATCAAGATTTCCTGCGTGGCAGGGGGGTTGGACTGGATGGCCCTAGTGGTCTCTTCCAACTCTGCAATTCTATGATTCTATGATTATAATATTTATTTATATCTCCGCCTTTTACCCAGTCTGGGACTCAAGGCAGCTTATGACAGCTTGCAACAGTCAAAGGAAACATAGCTAAAAATATACCAAATAGAAAAGTTAGAAATATCATTTAAACTATCCATAAAATTAAAACCAGTTTTTTTTAAAAAAAATAACTATTAGGAACAAATAAACAAAATACAATTAGACAGTACACCGTGGTACTATATTTTCGATTGTGTTACTGGAAGAGAGAATGGCAGTGAAAAATAATACACATGACCTTTCCTTCTAAGAGCAGTAGCTTCAGTTTCTTAAACTGTAAGTTCTGGTTGGAATCCTGTTGGTTCCATTTGGCCAATGGCTCAAATTGCTAAATCGTAAGTCAACACATTGTTGTTGTTATAGGCCCTCAAGTTGTTTCCAACTTGTGATGACCCTAAGCAAAACTATCATAGGGTTTTCTTGGCAAGATTTGTTCAGAGGGCGTTTTGTCATTGCCTTCCTCTGAGGCTGAGAGAATGTGACTTGCCCAAGGTCACCCAGCAGCATATCACGGCGAGCAGAGATTCTAACCCTGATCTCCAGAGTCCTAGTCTAACACTCAAACTATGGCACCACACTGGCTCTGAAGTCAACATGTAGGTAAGTCCAACTGACTCAACGTCTACAAAAGCTTATGTAACCATATTTCACTTTTACAGCCTTATTGCACTGCACTGGTATAGTCCTATTATTCCACTTTAACTGCTATGACCACCTCCTGTGGAATTCTGGGGTTTGTAGTTTAGTGAGGCCCAAGAGCTCTCTGGCTGAGAATTCTAAATGCTCCTCCCTAACCTGCAAAACCCAGGATTCCATAGGATGTAGCCATGTCAGATAAAGTGAAATACGTATAGCACTACAACAGCGTAGTGTGATAAGGCTGGAGAGATTAAGGACATTTTCAGATGATCCTTGCAGCGCAAGGATCGAGCAGGAGAGGTTCATAGCAGCAGCATGGCAGGGGGTCCATTTCGGACAGCGTCGTTCCTGCGGCGAAATCGTCCATCTCTCTTCCGTTTAGGGTGGAGCCTGCCACGCCAAATTCAGCCAGATTTTATTCACAGACAACCTCTGATTATCTGGCTGAATATGGCGTGGCAGGCTCCAACCCTAAATAGAAGAGAGACGGATGATTTCACTGCAGGGACGGCGTTGTCCGAAATGGACCCCCTGCCGCGCTGCTGCTACGAACTTCTCCCACTCGATCCTTGCGCTGCAAGGATCATCTGAAAATGTCCTAACAATCCAAGAATAATTAGGTTGCAGGTCAGTGATGCTGGGCTGAAGGGAAAAACCATGTTTTTAACTACATGCTCTCTCTCTCTCTCTCTGGCTTTTCTTCGCAAATGAAGATTCAGGAAGGACTCATCCCGTGCTTTTTGCAAGCGCGCTGATGACTAAAAAGGCCAATTCGCGATAAACAAGTCCAGTTGCAGAAAGCACAGCAGAGGGTCTCCTTGGGTGATGTTTCTGGGTTGTGATTCTTTCTGCATTGTTGTTTCTCTTCAAGATTTGTTTGGCGTGCGTTCTCAAATAAGGCTGCAGCATTGTGGATAGTGCGTCTCCATGCCTCCTGATGTGAGGCCAGGGTGGACCATTGTTGGTGATCTATTTGGCTGAGCCTGAGATGTTGTTTCAGGGAGTCCTTGTATCACTTTTTTGGAGCACCCCTCTTATGCTGACCCACAGCGAGTTCACCGTAGAGTACTTACTATTTTTGGGAGATGATGGTCCTCCATCCTAGAAACGTGCCCTGCCCAGCGCAGCTGTGTTCTCAATATCATGGCCTCAATGCTGGTGATCCCTGCTTGCTCAAGGACAGCAACATTTGTCACATAGTCAGTCCAGTGTATATTTAGGATTGTGTGTATACAGTGCTGATGAAAGCGTTTGAGGACACACACATACATACATATACAGGTTGAGTATTCCTTATCTGGAATTCCGAAAAATGCAAAATACTCCAAAATCCAAAATTGTCCACATAGATGGCTAAGACAGCAACACCTTTGCTTTCTGATGGTTCAATGCACACAAACTTTGTTTTATACAAAATTATTTAAAAATATTGCGTATAAAATTACCTTCAGGCTATGTGTATAAGGTGTTTACCATAACAGAATTGCATGTTTAGACTTGGGTCCCATCTCCAAGATATCTCATTATTTATAAGCAAGTATTTCAAAATCCAAATAAATAAATAAATCTGAAATATTGAACACTTCTAATCCCAAGCATTTTGGATAAGGGATGCTCAACCAGTATGTGGGATCCGTGAGGATCCAATAATTGACTGAATTTTAATATGGGGAATATTTAATTAGCTCAAAATGGCAGCAAGAGGCTGGGTAATGGCAGGATCTTTTGATCTATGTATACCAGTAGTAATGGAGGAGACTCTAAGCCAAAAGGTACAATTAAATTATCTTTATTGGAAATTAACAGTAACATCATTCACTCTAACACTCAGGCTTCAAGCAATCAAACAAGGCTATTGAAGAAAGTAGGAAGTATTTGGATAGAGGAATAGAGTAAAGGAATGATGGGTGACATAATACCTATCTGAAGAGCAGAGATTCATGCAGCAGAAGATTCTCAGGAGTGCAGTTTGAGAGTCTCACAGCAAGCCAGCAGCATGGATGTAAGAAGAGGAACTGTGGACATTTTGGTGATGTTTTAGGGTGATATTTATATGTGATTATTCCCCTGAAGGGATGGGGTTTTGAGTAGAATACAGTGTCTCTAGGAGTTTCCCAGGACTAAACGATGGGTTCTCTGGAAGAGTTAACAATTGTTAATGGGCGATGTACTTAGAACTGAAGAGGAGCAGGCAAGGTCTATTGTTGGAGGGGAAAGGAAGAGGAAAAACCCATTTTGCAAACATCAAGGATTCTGCTATCTTTGAGTGGATTGGTGGATAACTCAAATCCAGTTGCTAACTCTGACCTGAGCATTATTTGTTTGGGGAATTTCCAAAGGCCCCTCCCTTGGTTATACGTGACTCCAACCTTGGTATCTGGGTGGTCCCTGGTTTACCTGTTAACTATGGGGAAGGCCAGTTCAAGCTAAATTATTAAATGTTTCCAACTATGTGATATTCCAAGATGGGTGCTATAAAGATAGGTAACAGTCACATCTGCAATAAAGGGGAAATAGTACTAAACTCCATTGCAAGTTCATCCTAAATGTCAAGGATAGGACATCTTATCAGCTCACTTTATGATCAGGTAACCAGGATTAACAACAGCCTTGCAAGGTAGGACTGTCACCACCCCTTCTGTCTGCCTTAGTCTGAACCAGGACATCTCCCCACCTCGTAGTATGAAATAAAAGCTACTGAATGATAAAAAATTATAAAACAGGAAACAAGCAGGACAAACAATAAATTAATTCATTTACACAGGAAAATGATTTGGAAAAGGCAAAAAAAATGATTCTGTAGAACCTAAACACTAAGCACGCACATGCCAAATCTCATTTTGCACAGTGCAACGACCAGCAAATGTGCAACAAATTGAATAGGAACATTAAAAGAAAGAAACGCAAATGTGGGACATTTCAGTGTTACACGCCTGCTTCAACTGCAAGATGTTGAAGCGAGCATGTAATGCTCAAAACATCCCATAATTGGGTCTGTTTGTTTTAACTTACCTGTCAAATTGGTTACGCATTTGCTGGTTGTTAAACTGTGGGGTGATTTGAAGACTGGGAGATACATGCATTGCAAAGTAATACCTCCTTTTACCTTCTAAGCCAGAAAACGTCCCTGGGATATGATGCAAACTACGAATTTGGATCTTGAATCAGAACTTGAGCAATCTGTTTAGAGATGGGTGGGGTGGGGTGTTGAAGGCTGTGACAGAGGTTGCAAAGTAGCTTCAACTTCTAGCACAGAGTCACAGAATTGTTGGGGATTAGGGGACACTCATGGTGCCCCTGAAAAATAAAATAAAATAAAATACAGGCTGCCACCCCTTGTATCTGCAGAGGATACATTCCTGAACGTAGCATTTATAAGTAAAACTGCAGTTAATAGCAAACCACGATAGAATATGAGGTCTATCTATTAAATAATGAGACTGTGTTTCTACCTTTCAGACAAATCAGGGAGAACTGATTGCGAAGGCTTGAGTGGTGATAGATTTTCCTTGGGTTTTTTTCTGGCCTGTGAGGCCGTGTTCTGGAAGAGTTTCTTTCTAACGTTTTGCCTGCATCTGTGGCTGGATGCAGGCGAAACGTCAGAAAGAAACTCTTCCAGAACACGGCCTCACAGCCCAGAAAAAAACCCAAGGAAAATCTATGGGGGCCAGCCATGAAAGCCTTCAACTTCACCTTGAGTGGTGACTTTGAACATGTCTGAATCTGAATGACAAACATTAACACTCTCGGCCATTCAGTCAATTGTCAGTCATCATTTAAAGCAGCTGTGTTGTCTGTTGTGTGCCAGAAAAATGCTAAGTTTAAAAGTCGAGCAACGTGACATTCTGCAGCAACTTGAGGCAAACCCAAACCGTTTTCAAAAAACCATCACTTGTGATCTTCCAGTATGATCCTGAGACAAAACGACAGTCAATGCACTGGAAAACACCATCATCACCAAGAATGGAAAAAGCATGTCAAAGCAAGTCCATATTCAAAGTCATGCTCATTGTCTCTGTGTTTTTTGACATCGAGGGTGTAACTTTGGCAGAATGGGTTCCAGAAGGCAAAACAGTGAACAAGCATTATTATAAGGAAGTTTTGACAAAGCTGAGAGAAAGCGTCAGAAAAAAAAAAGACCAGAACTGTGAAAAAATGGATTTTCCTTGGTTTTTTTCTGGGCTGTGAGGCTGTGTTCTGGAAGAGTTTACTTCTGATGTTTCACCTGCATCTGTGGCTGGCATCTTCAGAGAACGATTGGGTAGGAGTGTGGGGGGGGGTTTATATACTGTGAACCCCTGTTGGGGAGTACATGTAAATTTGTGTATTTGAATGGTTAGTTTCTGGGTTTAGATATGCAAGGAGGATTAGTGACTGTTTCATTCTTCATCAAGACAATGCTCCTTGATGGTTTTATTCTTCTTAATGGTTTCATTCTTCATCAAGACAATGCACCTGCATATACAGCACTTTCTGTGAAGCAGTTTTTGGCTGATAAATGCATCACTACACTTGAACATCCTCCATATTCACCAGATTTGGCACCATGTGACTTTTTTTTCTTTTCCCTAAAGTGAAATCGGTGCTTAAAGGAACACATTTTGAGTCAATTGATATAATAAAGAAGAAAATGGCCAATGTGTTGAAACAGCTGACAGAAACTGATCTGCTCCACGCCTTCAACCATTGGTGTGTGAGTGTGAATGGGTAGTATATTGAAGGGGACAAGCATTAGAATTGTAATACATATAGATAAAGATGGGTTACTGTATCAGTCTCATTATTTAATAGACAGACAATAGAATTGTGCTGGAGGATGTGGAAAATGCCTAGAAAGGAGTCCTCTCTAGGCATCTGGATGTCCTCCACCATAACTTTATGGTCAACTTCTGGTGGAGTGTGGGCAGCCTGTTACCCCTGAAACACCCCAATTCTTCTAGGGAGTATGGGGGCTTTTTCATCATGTTTTTAGGCTCTCCTGGGCTGTTTTTCTTTTCAGCAGGAAGGGAGTTAGAGGCAGGAACCCCAGAACTGTTTTTTAAGTTGAGGGGCTCAGTATTGACAGGCAGGTTGTTATTAATTTTGCCTACTTGCCAATTCAGCCGGCCCTCCGTATCCATGGATTCTGCATCCATGGCTTGAAAATACGCCCCCCCTCAAAAAACTAATAATCTAAAAAGCAAAACTTGACTTTGCAATTTTCTATAAGTGACACCAATTTAGTATGCCATGGTATATGATGGGACTGGAGCATCCATGGATTTTTCTATCCACATGGGGTCCTGGAACCAAGCCCCAGCAGATACCAAAGGCTGACTGTACTTGCAAGTAGAGGGCAAATTACTTTTCCGATCCACATACCCTCCAACATTTCATAGATGAAAAGCAGGTGGCGCAGTGGTTAAATGCCAGTACTGCAAGTCACCGCGTTGCAAGTTCGATTCCAGCGGGCTCCAAGGTTGACTCAGCCTTTCATCCTTTCGTAGGTCAGTAAAATGAGTACCCGGCTTGTGGGAGCAATTAGCTAATAACACACATTGGAAACTGCTTAATGCAGTGTAGATGTGTAAATAGCTATTGCTTAAAACAATTTGTAAGCCGCTCTGATAGCCTTGTGGCTGAAGAGTGGGGTATAAATAAATAAATAAATAAATAAATGTGTGGCCAAGCAACATCAGAGAGCAGTCACGATGGCAAACATTAATAATGAGGAGGAACACACAGGGTAGGAGAGGCTGCAGCAGTTTGCTTTTGCCTGAGCCTACTGGGAAGGGCAAGGCTCACCCTCCTCCTCTCCCCCCACTGCCACCACTGAGTTAACTGAGTTCAAACTGCTTTTGCACTTTGGGCTCATTTTGCACCAATGGAATTAAGCTGAGAACCAAAGAGGAAAGTGGGACATTTTAAAAGCAGCTGAAAAAAGTGGGACAGCAGAGGATGAATTGGAACCAAATCAGGACAGTTGGAGGGTATGCATCCATTATCATGGAAACATCCTTAAATATGAAGCCTCTTACAAGCACAATGTCTGCACAGAAGTGCTCTCCATGTGTTTTGTGAGGCTTACGCCAAAGTAAATGTGTAAAAGATAGATTGCAGGTAGCCTCTTTTATTCCTGAGAGAGCTCAATGACAGTCATCACACTACACTGTTACAGCACCATTATTCCATTTTAACTGCTCTGGCTTCCTTCTGTAGAATCCTGGGATTTGCAGTTTAGGGAGAGGCATTTAGAACTCTTAGGCATCACTAAACTACAAACCCCAGAATTCCACAGGAGGCAGCCATAGCAGTTAAAGTGGAATAATAGCACTATAAACAGTGTAGTGTGATAAAGTCTTTAAGACTTTAATATTTCTCAGTGCTTGGTTGTTTAGTACACCTCTGATTGATAATTCCTAAGGAGTCTCAAGCACACACAAGTCTTAGTGGTCCATGTCTGCCAGATCATTTCAGGGGCTTCAGCCCACCAGTCTAGTCTTAGAGGGGCTCAAGCCCCTCCCTCCCCTTATAGGTCTGAGGTCTGTAGATGGAAGTCACTTTTTTAAAAAAAGGTTTCTTCTGCATCTAAAACATCCTGAGAAAGGTAAACACATGGTGAAGTTGCACTTCACACTCCCTGGGGGCATATAGTGAAAAAAAAACTAAATGCACAGCCAAATGTGCATCCATGTGCCATGGCATCACAGGCATGACAGCATTACTACAATGTTGTGTGATGAGTGTGCATTAGTGAAATATACCACTACACAACTCTCTCTCTCTCTCTCTCTCTCTCTCTCTCTCTCTGGCTTTTCTTCACAAACGAAGATTCAGGAAGGACTCATCTCACACTTTATGCAAGTGTGCTGATGACTAAAAAGGCCAATCTGAGATAAACATGTCCGGTTGCAGAAAGCATAGCAGAAGGTCTCCTTGGGTGATGTTTCCAGGTTGTGATTCTTTCTGCATTGTTGTTTCTCTTCAAGACTTGTTCGGCGTGAGTTCTCAAATAAAGCTGCAGCATTGTGGATAGTGTGTCTCCATGCCTCCCAATGTGAGGCTAGGGTGGACCATTGTTGGTGATCAATTTGGCCAAGCCTGAGTTACAAATAAGTGTGAAATGCACAATTGCAGTGCACAACACATATTTGTATGCATAATGTTGAATACAGAGTGCACATTTGCATGTGCCATGCTCTGAGACACCACATGTACAACTTGACTCCAGCAGGTTTCATATGAATGCAGATCTTCCACACTGGACAAAAATGTTCAACTACTTCTATAGGAGAACTTCTTGTTTTTGATATGTGCCTTCAAGCTGTTTCCAAACTTATGGTGACCCTAAGGCAGCCTTTCTCAACCTTTTTACACTGGAGGAACCCTTGAAATGATTTTCAGGTGTCAGGGAATTCCTGCCTAAAAAATATTATACCTACAGCTAGAAAAATCTTTAAAAATTACATTTCTCAGGGAACCCCTAGTGACCCCTCAGGGAACCCTAGGGTTCCAGGAATCCTGGTTGAGAAACGCTGCCCTAAGGCGACCCACTCAGGGTTTTCTTGGCAAGGTTTGTTTAGAGGGGGGTTGCCTTTGCCTTCATCTGAGGCTGAGAGAGTGTGACTTGCCCAAGGTCAGCCAGTAGGCTTCCATAGCCAAGTGAGGATTCAAATTCTGATCTCCAGAGTCATAGTCCAACACTCAAACCATTCAAATCACTACACCATTCTCTATAGGAGAGGCTACACATAAATAACACATAAACAGGATTCTTCCCAGGCAAAATGTTCAGTATACCAAGCTCTTCCAAGACATTCTGTGGCTTGGAAAATCCAATGGCCAGTCTGGCTCATTTCTGTCTGTAGAAGGGCAGGGACCAAGATGAGACTCAGAATGAACTGGACTGGCTGTTGAATTTTACTTTAATGTTGGTGATGAAACAATGGCTTCCACAATGCCACAGAACAGCTGGTTTGTTTAGCAGTGGCAGCTGGTGGCTTCCATGTGAATGGTGTAGTCAATCCCTTCTGGGTTTTAGTATATTTCAAGGACCTATCCAGGGTGCTGAACCTATTTGGGAGACAGGATTCCTTTAAGCTCCATTAAAGTTCAGCCTAAAACCTGGAGTGGGTTCGCTGCCCCACAGAAATGGAAGCCACCAGTCACAATTGTTTAGGAGAGCAGGGCAGGCTATAGGGCACACACAATACTGTCCTTCAGCAGAAAAGAATAGCTTGGAGGGCACAGACAGAAAGGCTAGGGAGCTATCAGCTCTTCACCCCCCTCAGCATTTGCCACATCTGGTAGCTGATTTACCCTGGCTAATGGTAGGGCCGGTCCTTGTCAAGGTGATCTTGAGATGCCATCATACCCCTGCAAATGGCTCAAAGGTATTATTCTTTAGTATTTACTGTTTATGTGACTGGTTTTGGAAACCTTAGGCTCAGTTACTGTTTTACACGCCCAGCCCTAATTTAAATCTAAAAAGGAGAGGGTGAGGAAGTCAATGCCATCTTTACAATAGGACCTACTCTGTGGAGACCAGAGATGGGAATGTATGGAAAGGAAGGGATGGGTTTTGGAAATGGAAACTGTGAGTGAGTGAGTGAGAGAGCATGCAAAGCTGTAAGAAATTGTTAAGACGGCAGGCAATAAGTGCTATCCATTAATCTCTCTCAAGATAATCCTGTTATTTTAATGCATCATAGGTTGGGGGACACACACATAATTTCCAGTGCCAGCAATCCAATAATTGGCATGTTAGGGGATCTGATCTGAACAGCTGGGTGGGGAGGACTCAGAGGGTGTCCTGGATGTATGGGAACCAGCAAAGGACTGCTGGTGCTTTCCATGTCAGTGGGGTGGTGAATTCACTCTGGGTTTTAGTCTGAACTTTTAAGGAGTTAGCCAAGATGCAGAACCCCATCCAAACATAGGTTCAGTACCTTGGCTAATTCCTGTAATGTACACACTAAAACACAAAGCTGATTCACACCCTCACTAGGGATATAATTCAGAGGCAACTACATTGGTGTGGACTTCTGTGCACTTCAGATGCTGAGTAGCAAACTTTTCTTCTTGCACATCCCAGTATCAGTAATACCTCGCCATTTATTTTTCTTTATTAGTTACATTTATATCTTACCTGTCCAATTCAAAAAGGATATTGATAAGCTGGAACATGTCCAGAGGAGAATGAACAAAATGGTGGGAGGTCTGGAAGCCGTGCCCTATGAGGAACAACTTAGGGAGCTGGGTATGTTTAGCCTGGAGAAGAGAAGGTGAAGAGGTGACATGACAGCCATGTTTAAATATTTGAAGGGATGTCATACTGAGGATGGAGCAAGCTTGTTTTCTGCTGCTCCAGAGACTAGGACTCTACAGGAAAAGAGATTCCACCTAAACATGAGGAAAAACTTCCTGACAGTAAGAGCTGTTTGGCAGTGGAATGCACTGCCTCGGAGTGTGGTGGAGTCTCCTTCTTTGGAGGTTTTTAAGGAGAGGCTGGATGGCCATCTGTTGGGAATGCTTTGATTGAGTAGTCCTGCAGGGCAGGGGATTGGACTAGATGGCCCTTGAGATCTCTTTCAACTCCATGATTCTATGATTCAGTGAGCTCAAGGTGGTGTATATGGCTCTATTCCTCCCCATTTTACCCTCATAACAGCCTTGTAAGGTAGGTCAATCAAAATAGGGATTGTAATGAAGACATCAGAAGAAGACTATGACTTAAAAAGGCAGCTATGTATGAGCTAGATAAGATCCTCAAATGTAAAGATATATCACTAAATACCAAAGTCAGGACTGTTTATGCCACCATCTTTCTGATTTCTATGTATGGTTGTGAAAGCTGGACAGTGATAGAAGACAACAGGAAGAGAATCAACTCATTTGAGAATCAACTCATTGAAAAGAGAGTTCTAAAGATCCTGTGGATTGCTGCCACCCCCAATCAATGAGTTCAAGAGCAAATCAATCCTGAACTCCCACTAGAAGCCAAGGTGACTGAATAGAGGCTGATGTACTTTGAACACATCATGAGAAGAGAAGACTCGCTAGAAAAGACAATAATGCTTGGTAAGGTAGATGGTAGTAGAAAAAGAGGGAAACTGTATTACAGATGGATGGACTCCATCAAGGAAGCATGGCTGCCCTGAGTTTGCAAGAGCTCAGCAGAGCTATTGATAACAGAGTGCCTTGGAGTCCTCTCGTTCATTTTTTGTTGTGTGCCTTCAAGTCTTTTCCGTCTTATGGCAACCCTATCATGGCAAGATTTATTCAGAGGGGGTTTCCCTTTGCCCTCCTCTGCGTCTGAGAGAGTGTGACTTGCCCAAGGTCACCCAGTGGGGTTCCATGGCTGAACAGGGATTTGAACCCTGGTCTCCAGAGTCCTAGTGTAATGCTTGAACCAATACGCCACACTAGCTCGCATTCATAGGGTCGCCATAAGTCAAATCCAACTTAATGGCTATTACTAACAAGGTAGATCATGCTATAAGTTTAATAGCTGAGTAGTCACTGGAATCTGCATCTTCCAAGTCCCAGCCCATGATTCTAATCACTTCTTATTTTGTTTTTATTTGCCATTAAGTCAACTTCAACCTATGGCGACCCCATGAATGAGAGACATTCAAGATTCTCTGTCATCAACTGCCCTGCTCAGGTCTTGCAGACTCAGCACTAAGGTTCTTTGACTGAACCAACCCATTGTAATGTTGGTCCTCATTTGTACTGCCTTCCACTATCTCTTTTCCAGTTAGACGTGTCATCTCATAATATGCTCAAAGTACAACAGCATCAATTTAGTCACCTTTGCTTCCAGTGAGAATTCAGGCTTGAACCCATTTGTCTTTTTAGCAGTCCATGGCAGTCATTTTTAACCTGTGGTCTGTGGACCCCCAGGGGATCACAGTGTCCTCACAGGGGGTCCTTGAAGGCTTGAAGGCTGCTTGGCCCACCTGCTCCCCGCAGTGGAGTGACCACGTGACAGGAGCCAAGGCAAAGGCTGGCTGGCTTGGCCTGCCCTGCACATTGCAATTTAATCCATTCCAGCCACAAAGAAAAGTCTTCCCTCTCCCTCCAGTTCCTCTGAAGGAAGATTTAACTGATGGTGTAATTGTATCGTTATTATTACCAGGTATTATTGTTGTTGTTGTTTTAAATCTTGAGTTAAGATTTAAAAGAAAGCAATTTGACTTTTTCTGCTCCTCATGCAAATAAGTTGCCCCTCCCAACACAGGGGAAAAAAACAGATAAAAATCAGCCAAAACTAAACCTTAATCAAAACAAGAAATTGCAAAAATCAAGGGAAATCAGTGGCCCTCACCCTGGTACAATGGCTCACCTCTCCAATTATTTGCAACCCCCCCCCCCCAGTATGTACTATAAAAAAAATCAACAAGCTTCAAGCAGTACACATCACACATTGCAAAGCGCTTTAAAATAGAGACTGAGAAGGTTGCCTCCTCAGCTGAACACACACACATGTGTCTGCCAGGGAAAAGGCAAATTGTTAAGATTTGGGTGCGGTGTTAAAACCTACCTTCAAACTCTCCCTGAAAAGAATACAGTAGGGTCAACTTACACAACAGTGAGCCTCTGGCTGCCAAGCGGATCATTCCCACGTACCTTAGAGATTCCATGGGCCCACCTGTTCCTTGCATGCTCTTTTCATCATAATGAGTACTTGGGCAGCAAATGTCTTGAGAAACAACAATCGACCCCTGATTAGGTTACAGCACGGCACAATGCTGAATAAGGAAACTATACTGCAAAGAGAGCCATGAATTTCTTGTTGGCAATGGCTGGATTTTAGATATGGCTTTTTCTTCATCAGGAAGAAAGCCTACAATAAATCAGCTTCTACAGAAAAGAGAGAAAGTGTGGCATTATGGCTTGAAAGTTGGATTAGGACTCTGGGAGACCAGGGTTTGAATCCCCACTCAGTCATGGAATCCCACTGGGTGACCTTAGGCAAGTCACACTCTCTCAGCCTATGAGGAAGGCAAAGGCAAACTGCATCTGAACAAAGGTTGTTGGGTCACCATCTTGATTCGCCACCATGCCCATTTCCACAGCAAAAATGGATAGCGTTGCATGCCTGTGATCTCCCAAAAAACCAATTAAGACAAATAGCAGCTGCTGCAAATTGCCATTACTGCAGCACAATTCACATTTTTTGGCCTTGTATAGACAAGACCTTATTTTAAAGAAAACTTCTATCACAAGGCTGAAGAATGGTGGGGAAGGACCAGGTGGGTGTGGCAAAGGGCCAAGTATCCTGGGTGCTTTCTCTGCTCAGAACTGCATCATCCCAACAGTGCTTTTCATTTGAAAAAATAGCCAGAAGGTGAATATAGTTCTGTGCTTTATCAGAAGTATTGTATCCTGATCAAAGTAACTAATATAGGTTGAACATCCCTTATCAGGAATTACGAAATCTAAAATACTCCAAAATCCAAAATTGTCCACATGGGTGGCTGAGATAGTGTGACATCTTTGCTTTCTGATTGTTCAATCTACAGAAACTTTGTTTCATGCACAAAAAATATTAAAAATATTATATATAAAATTACCTTCAGGCTATGTGTATAAGGTGTGTATGAAACTATAAATGAATTTCATGTTTAAACTCGGGTCCCATTGCCAAGATATCTCATTATGTATATGCAAATATTCCAAAATTCAAAAAAATCCAAAGTGTGGAATACTCCTGGTCCCAAGCATTTTGCATAAGGGATACCCAACCTGTAGTACAATGGGCTCTCCGTATCCATGGGTTCAATATCCGTGGATTCCAGCATGCATGGATCATCCCACATTTTGCACTCAAAATGGCAGCATCCATACTTAAAATGGTGGCGCCCATACTTAAAATGGCAGTTCCCATTGATTTATATAGGACTCAACTATCTGAGGTTTTTTTTCTACACATGGGAGTTCTAGAACCAAAGCCCTGCAGATATGGAGGGCCCATCGTACCACTCTGTTCTGTTTTGGTCAAATGTCAGCTGGAGCAATATGTCCAGTTCTGGGTGCCACAGTTTAGTAAAAACACTGAGAAGCTGACATGTGTCCAGAGGTCCAGAGTCAGCAAAGATGGCAAATGGTCTACAAACCAAGTCCTATGAGGAACAACTAAGGAAGCTGAATATCTTTAGCCTGGAGAAGAAAAGACTGAGATGAGAGGGAATATGATAGCCATCTTGAAACATCTGAAGGGATGTCATATGGAAGATAGAGCAAGCTTGTTTCCTGCTGCTCCAGAGATTAGGGGCCTTACCACACTCTGAAGAAAAGGGAGCAGGAACGTTCCATCTTCCACGCCACCTTACCACATGACATTGTTGTTGTTTTGTTCCAGTCCCATGGCGGACCAAGGTAAAAGTGCATCTTTTTGCTAACCAGAAGAACCTGTTAGCAAAAAGACATGGTTTTACCTCGGTCCCCCATGGGACCAGAATGAAAGAACACTAGTAGGACAACAATGTCATGTTGTAAGGCAGCGCGGAAAACGGAATGTTCCTGCTCCCTTGCTGCTTTACTTCGGAGTGTGGTAAGGCACTAGGACCCAAAACTATGGATTCAAATTTCAACAAAGGAGATTTTGACTACCTATTAACAGGAAATACCTGACAGTAAGAGGTATTCAACTGCAGAATGGCCTACCATGGAAGGGGATAGACTCTCCTTCACTGGAAGTTTTTCAGCAAAGCTTGGAAGATTACCTTCCAGGGAAGTCTTAGGTGTTCAGCTAGACGCTCCTTGAGATCTAGTCTGGCCTTGAAACTCTAACAACCCTGTTGTATTTTTCTACATACGCTTGTGTGGAATATGTTATTCATCCTCATTAATTTCTTAAAAATTAGCAAGGCATTTCATGGCAGAAGGTATTCTGATTTGTCCTCTGCAAACTGTACAATCTCAGAATTTGATAGAGTCTTCTTCTTTGGAGGTTTTTAAACAGAGGCTAGATAGCCATCTGTCCTGAATGCTTTGTGAATTCCTGCATGGCAGGGCATTGGACTAGATGGCCCTTGTGGTCTCTTATAACTCTATGAGTCTATGATCTTTCTCTCCCTGTCTCCTTCTTTCCTGAGAAATCTACAGAACTGCAGGACTTAAACCATGAGCCTGTTCTTCTGAAACCTCTTGCCTAGATTTCTCAAGCAGCCACAGCTGAAATCTATAGGAAGCCTTGGAGAATAGCGCTTTAAGCGAAGGCCCACAGAGATGCTTCATTAACTCAATTAAGCAGGTGGATGGAGAGGGGTCCCTCTGATCATTTTACACCTTGCTAATGAAGTGTGTGATGGCTCATCTCTTCCAAACAAGGCACACTCAAGAAATGCCCCCGCACAGGCAATGTGGAAATTAATTAAGTGGAGGAAGAAGGAGATGAGATTATAACAGGGGAATTCGAACAGGGCAACAGCAGTAACCTGGTGCTTGATTAGTCATTTATTTGTCTGCCTGGCTTCCAGACCCATGGATGAGCTACCAAGTTACAGAATAGACAGTATGGTTTGAAACCACAGGGGTTGCTAATCAAATATATATATATATATATATATATATATATATATATATCAAGCATCTTAGCAGATGTATATTTTTAAAAAATGATTTCGAACTCCCAGTCTAATCCCAGTCCTGAAGATTATCAAGAATAAGTGAAAAATAGAGAGACATCTCAGCTTTAATAAAACAGGCTTAAAAAAATGACTAGCATCCTCTTGGTGTTTTATACACATGCAAGTTTTCTTATGCATGTGGTTGCACTTTTTTTTAGCCATGATATAACATAATAGCACCACTCTATTCTGCTTTGGTCAAACTTCACCTGGAATACTGTGTTCAGTTCTGGCACCACAATTCAAGAAGGATATTGAACGTATCCAGAGGAGGGTAACCAAAATGGTAAAAGCTCTGGAAGGCATGCCCTATGAGGAGCAGCTTAGGGAGCTGGGTATATTCAGCCTGGAGAACAGAAGGTTAAGAGGTGACATGATAGCCATGTTTAAATATTTGAAGGGACTTCATACTGAGGATGCAAAAAGCTTGTTTTCCGCTGCTCCAGAGGCTAGGACACGGAGCAATAGGCTCAAACTACAGGCAGGAAAAGCGATTCCACCTAAACATTAGGAAGAACTTCTTGATGGTAAGAGCTGTTCGACAGTGGAACGCGCTGCCTGGGAGTGTGGTGGACTCTCCTTCTTTGGAGATTTTTAAACAGGGACTGGATGGTCATCTGTTGGCAGTCCTTTGATTGTGTGTTCCTGCATGGCAGGATGGGGTTGGATTGGAGGTCCTTCTGGTCTCTTCCAGCTCTATGATTCTATGATCCATATTTGATCACAGTTGCATGAGTTCCACAAGTATAACTGTTGCACATGCAATTGCACATTCTTGAATGGCATGTCACTGCTCAATAGGGCCTTCAGTGCACCCCTTGTTTCCCTGGGATTGCAGAAACAGCAGGCTCATGCACAGATATGCCATCGGTTGTACAGTGTTTGCACTCAGTAGAAGGTTGCTGTAGTACAACCACCATGCATGCACAGTGTAGGATCTTGCCCAATATAATTCAGAGAGCCAGACTGCTACAGACATAAGGTTTTCAGCTGTCAAGTAAAGAAGAAGGTGAGAAATCTTTTCTCACCTAATCCCTGCTATTTGATACCCTTTCCAGCTTGTTGCTGGAAACATTTAAGCTACCTTGGGAACAGATGGGTCAAGGGTTCCTCTTCCTTCATTTTAGCTAGAATCCTATAAACAGTTACATGTCCCACTGAATTCAATGTGACTTGTATCTGTGTAGACATATTTTGTCTACAGTCTATACTGGTCGGGCCTCCTCTAGAGTTCTGCATTCAGCTCTGGGTGCCATGTTTTAAGAAGGATAGAGACAAATTGGAGCGAGTTCAGAAAAGGGAAATGAGGATGATAAGACATATGGAGAACAAAACATGTGAGGAGAAGTTGGGCATGTTTAGCTTGGTGAAGAGAAGACTGAGGGGTCTTTAAATACTTCTCTCACACAGGGCTGTCACAGGAGGGGGCAGGCCTGTTCTCTGCTGCCCTAGAGGGTAGGACAAACTCTAATGGTTTGAATTTACAAGAAGGTAGATTTTTATTGAATCTTAGAAGGAACTCCTTGACAATAAGAGCAATGGAACCAACTGCCAAGAGAGGTGGTGGGGTCTCCTTCTCTGGATGGTTTCAAAAAGAGGCTGGACAGCTTCCTGCTGGGGATGTTCTACCTGGAGATCCTGCACTGAGCAGGAGGTTGGACCTGATGGCCCATACAACCCCTTCCAGCTGTATGATTCTATGAACATGATTGCACTGAGTATCTGTACTAGCTGGAGGTGAGCATCAAACTACATGTTGTACTGAAGCTGTCTGTTTGGAACAATAATTCTCTTTTTAAAATGGTAGCTTGGTGGGGGAGGAGATTTGGGCCATGATGTGGTTGACCCTTTCCCTCTGGTGCATGGCCACACTCCAGATTGCCATTTGTATCTGCTCATAGACAAGGGAAGATGTTTTATTTTCATGGGGGAATGAAGTGCCAGAACCATTTGGCTAAGATACTACGTAGCATAAATCTACACCATGGAGTTATCTCTCTGGCTTTTCTCTGCAAACGAAGATTCAGGAAGGACTCATCCCGCGCTTTTTGCAAGCGCACTGATGACTAAAAAGGCCAATCCGAGATAAACAAGTCCGGTTGCAGAAAGCATAGCAGAAGGTCTCCTTGGGTGATGATTCCAGGTTGTGATTCTTTCTGCATTGTCGTTTCTCTTCAAGACTTGTTTGGTGTGAGTTCTCAAATAAGGCTGCAGCATTGTGGATAGTGCGTCTCCATGCCTCCCGATGTGAGGCCAGGGCAGGCAACTGTTGGTGATCAATTTGGCCAAGCCTGAGATGTTGTTTCAGGGAGTCTTTGTATCACTTTTTTGGAGTGCCCCTCTTACGCTGACCCATGGTGAGTTCACCATACAGTAGTATTTTTGGGACAGCGTGACATCCCTTCAAATACTTAAACAGGGCTATCATATCGCCTCTTAACCGTCTTTTTTCCAGGCTAAACATACCCAGCTCCCTAAGTCTCTCCTCATAAGGCATCGTTTCCAGACCTTTCACCATTTTAGTTGCCCTTCTCTGGACATGCTCCAATTTGTCAATATCCTTTTTGAATTGTGGTGCCCAGAACTGGGCAGAATATTCTAGGTGAGGTCTGACCAAGGCAGAATAGAGCAGCACTATTACTTCCCTTGATCTAGACACTATACTTCTATTGATACAGCCCAAAATCGCATTGGCCTTTTTAGCTGCCGCATCACACTGTTGACTCATGTTCAACTTGTGGTCTACTAGGACTCCTAGATCTGTTTCGCACGAAGTCTCGTTCAGCCAGGTCTCTCCCATCCTATATCTATGCATTTCATTTTTCCACCCTAAGTGCAGTACTTTACATTTCTCTGTATTGAATTTCATTTTGTTAGCTTTGGCCCAGCTCTCCAGTCTATCCAGGTCATTCTGAATTTTGATCCTGTCCTCTAGGGTATTAGCTACTCCTCCTTATTTGGTGTCATCTGCAAATTTGATAAGTATGCCCCTAATTCCCTCATCCAAGTCATTGATAAAGATGTTGAATAGCACTGGGCCCAGGACAGAACCCTGTGGCACCCCACTGGTCACATCTTTCAAAGACAAAGAGGAGCCACTGCTGAGCACCCTTTGGGTTCAGCTGGTCAACCAATTACAAATCCATTGAACAGTTAACTTGTCTAGCCCACATTTTACAAGCTTGTTTGCAAGAATGTCATGGGGAACCTTGTCAAAGGCCTTACTGAAATCAATGTATGCGATGTCCACAGCGTTCCCTTCATCTACCAAGCTGGTAACTTTATCAAAAAAAGAGATCAGACTAGTCTGGCATGACTTGTTTCTCTGAAACCCATGTTGACTTTTTGTGATTATGGCATTGCCTTCTAAATGTTCACAGACTCTCTGTTTAATGATCTGCTCTAGAATCTTCCCTGGTATTGATGTCAGACTAACTGGACGATAATTGTTGGGATCCTCTTTTTTCCCCTTTTTGAAGATGGGGACAATGTTAGCCCTCCTCCAGTCTGCTGGGACTTCTCCTGTTCTCGAAGAGTTCTCTCTCACTCTCTCCCTCCCTCTCTTTCACGCACACGCACACATGCACACGCACACACACACATGCACACACACACACACAATCTCTTAAGACAACAAGGGAAAGGTGAATTAAAATGCTTAGAGATTTTATTGTATCGAATAATGCTACATGTTATCCGAATTGCTGAGGTCTGTGGAAATTCCATGTGTGTCCAAATATTAGTTTGGTGGAAATTCCATGTGTGTCCAAATATTAGTTTGGGGAATTAGTTTAATTTAGCATTTAGTTAGAATTAGTTTGGGGCATGCCAGAGGTCAGACAACTGTGAGGATCTTTCGACCAGTGTATACCAGTACTCACTGGATGGACTCAAGCCAAAGCATACAATAAGATGGTCTTTGTTGGAATTTAATGTTAACAGCATTCATGCCAACACTTAAGTTTAAAGCAATCACACAAGGCTATCAAAGAAAGTAGAAAGTATTTGGATAGAAGAACAGAGTGAGGGGTCGTGGGTTATACTGTACCGATCTGAAGAGCAGAAGCTACAACCCTGGTAGACTGACAGAGTGACAGGAGGATGGGGATCTGGCCACAGACTGTCATGGAGATGAGAGGAAGAGGATCTGCACACACTTTGGTAGCATTTTAGGGTGATATTTATATTCGATATTTCCCTTGAAGGGATGGGGTTTAGAGGGGAATGCAATGTCTCCTAGAGATCCCCAGGATTGGACAAAGGGTTTTTTTTGGATGTGCTAATGATTGTTGATGGGTGAGACATTTAGGACTGAACAGGCATAGGCAGCCTTCTATTGTGGACAGGGAGGAAAGAGGAAAAATGTGTTTTGCAATCACTGAGTGCTCAGCTGTCCTTGATTGGATTAGTGGATGACTCACCTCCATATATTCCCAGGAAGAGATCTGACCTGGGTATGACCCGTTTGAGTACATTAGATGACCCCTACCTAGGTTGTGTATGACTCCAGCCTTGGTATGTGGGGACTCCCTGGTTTACTTGGCAACCACAAGGTGGGCTACAGCCAGCCAAATTATTATATATTGCCAATTATGTGCTATTGCAAGGTGGAGGCTGTCAGGGCAAGTAACATACATGTTATAATACTGTAATACAAAGAACGTCTCCGTGTCTGTCTGTCTGTCTACTTCCCTCCCCCCATGACAGCCATAATTCATTGGAACCTCATATTAGACATCTCATTTTTGAGAGATCTTCCTTTGTCATCCAAGCTGCAGTTGCAACTTGGTATTTCAGATGAACAGCTTCCTAGAAGCAGAAAGAGAAGGCTCTAACTCGCCAGGATTTCTTAACGGCTGGAAGAAATAGGAGAGGGCTAAGGCACTGACGCTTACATATTTGACGAAGAAAAAAAAGGATGAGAAAAGGGAAAGGGCTTTAAGCAATAGTTCAGATAAGAATGAGGAAAAACATGGTGGGGGAGAACAGAAAAATATGAGACCTCAGAGACCCCTGTTGGGTTAAAGGTATAGACCGTTGCAGCACAATGTACGTTTAAGCTAGCAAATAAATTAAAGGAAAGGAAAGAAGGCCTGAACTGGCCATTGAGAGTCTTGATAGCTGTCCTTCACTGGGATCCACCTGGCATGAGCCTGAAAATTAGTACCAATGTTAATACAAGAATAATCCTGACGTCTCTCAGGAGCTTATGCTTGAAAGCTAAGGCACTCACGCTCTCCACCACTTTTTGACAAGCTAGAGCACGACCAGAACTTGACTGTCATCAAACCTGTTTATCTAATCCCACTGCAAACTGAAGCACAATTCACTTTTGCCTGCCAGGGGTAATTTGTGGTTTTACACCATGCTTTCAACTGTCAGGGCCATCACTCATAAAGGAGGACAAGGAAAGGGAGAAATACACAAATTATATTTTAAACTTCTTCTCCTTCTTTTTTTAAGTCACTGCTTTACTCTCAAGTGGCAGCTCTAGAAATCATGAAAGGACACATGTTCCTGAAAGTTGCAGGTGGGGAAGAGGGGGAAAAAAGATATAAGAATCTAGCTAAAGGAGAAGAATCCTCTATGGCAGGAATGGGTGTAGTGCAGTCTGTGGAATCCCTATTGACACAATAAGATCTCAACACACACACCCAAATCTTGCCAAAAACTATTTAAAATAGTCTGGATTAGTGAAATAGCAATAGCATTTATATTTCTATACCACTTATCAGTGCCAAAGCACTCCCTAAGCAGTTTACAACATGTTAGCTAACTGGCCCCAACAATCTAGGCACTCATTTTACCAACCTACACAAGGATGGAAGGCTGAGTCAGCCTTGAAGCCCTGAAATATGTAGTTCGAGGACCTCACAATCTGAAAGAGTTATTTGCTGTTGTTGTTATGTCCCTTCAAGTCAATACCAACGTATGACAATCCTATCATAGAGTTTTCTTGGCAAGATTTGTTCAGAGCGGGTTTGCCATTGCCTTCCTCTGAGGCTGACAGAGTGTGACCTGCCCAAGGTCAACCCGTGGGTATCCATATGCCTTGCTCTCCCAGACTCCTGACCCAGCACTCAAACCATTGTACCACATCTGGTCCAAATAGAAATGATGCATTACAGTCAGCCCTCCGTATCCATGGATTCTGCATCCACGGATTCCACCATCCACGGCTTTAAAATACAGTATTAAAAAAAAGAAAGAAAGGAAAAGGAAAAGGAAAAAATTCAAAAAGCATATAAGATGTCATTTTATATATGGGACACCATTTTATTACGCCAATGTATATAATGAGACTTGAACATCCACGGATTTTTGTATCCATGTGGGGGGGGGAGTGTCCTAGAACCAAGCCCTAGTGGATACCAAGGGCCCACTATACTTGCACAGGGGAGTGTTAGAAACCAGAAGTTGACTTCCAGACACTTCTGGGGTTTTTTGCAGGAGGGGTGGGGTGAGACCTATGGCAAGTATGGGAGAAAGAAACTAGCCCCTGGCCTTGCTGTACTTATACACCCCGTTTTTGGTTGTTATGTGCCTTCAAGTTGACTTTGACCTATGGAGATCCTATCCTAGGGTTTTCTTGGTAAGATTTCCTCAGAGGAGGTTTGCCATTACCTGAGAGAGTATGCCTTGCCCATACTGACCTAGAGGGTTTTCAAGGCAGAGCAGGGATTCAAACCATAGTCTCCTGTAGTCCTAGTCCAACACTCAGACCACTACATCACTCTGGATCTCCCCCAAAAAGCATCTACAGAAAAACCACTGCTGTTGTTTCTTGTTCTCTGCCTTCAAGTCAACTCCAGCTTATGGCAACCTTCTCCAAGAAGTTTCTTGGCTAGATTTATCTAGAAAAGACTTTGCCATTGTGTTCTTCTGAACCTGAGAGAGTGTGACTTGCCCTAGATCACCTGCTGGGCTTCCATGGCAGAGTGGAGATTCGAACCCTAGTCTCCCAGAGTTCTAGTCCAATACTCAAACCATTACATCATTCCAGTTCCCATAAAACAGCAAGATTCTCTCCCAAAAGTTGACCAGAAGTGACATCACTTACAGTTACACTGAAAGTTGCCTTAATGGTGGCCATGATAGTGTGGCTGTAGCCCTCTGAAGTTCCAGAGTCACCTTAACTTAAACAGAGTTAAGGTCAATTTGGATTCTGATCCTGTCCTCTGGAATATTAGCTACCCCTCCTAATTTGGTGTCATCTGCAAACTTGATAAGCATGCCCTCTATTCCCTCATCCAAGTCATTGATAATGATGTTGACTAGCACTGGGCCCAGGACAGAACCCTGTGGCATCCCACTAGTCACTTCTCTCCAGGATAAAGAAGAGCCATTGGTGACTACCCTTTGGGTTCGGCCCATCAACCAATTACAAATCCACCTAACAGTTGCATTGTCTAGCCCACAGGTTACTAAGTTTTTTGCAAGAATATCATGGGGGACCTTGTCAAAGGCCTTTGGACACTAGCGTGATCCTCACAGACCCCTCACAATTTGGGTAACAAGCTTTGGATTGTGGCAACCTGCTCAGGTCTTGCAAACTCATCAACAGCCCTGCTCAGGTCTTGCAAACTCAGGGCCCATCACTTCCTTTGCTGAGCCAATCCATCTGTAATGTAGTCTTTTCTTAGTGAGGATTATCATATTTTCCAGAGTCATGTCATCTCGTGATGCGTCCAGCGTATGACAGACTCAGTTTAGTCTTTTTGACTTCAGGAGAGAGTGCAGATCTCAGACCCATTTATTTGTCTTTTCAGCAGTGCATGTATGTATCGAACTCTCCTCTAGCACCACATTTCAAATGAGTTAACTCTCCCGGTCAGGTTTCTTCACTGTCCAGCTTTCACTACCACACACAGAAATCAGAAATATGGCATGCATGAGTCTGACTTTGGTATTTATCTTTCCACTTGAGGATTTTCTCAAGTTCCTTCATAACTGCCCTTTCAAGTCTCAGTCTTCTGATTTCTTGAGTATAGTTTTTGGTTTATGTCTGAGACAAAGTATTGAACATCTTTAATTACAGGTCGCACCCCATACCTGCGGGACCAATATCTGCAGTTTCAGTTATCCAAGGGATACAAAATAGGGGACACATACAATAGAGTTGTGCTGGAAAATACCTAGAGAGGTATCCTCCCTAGGAATCACTAGGTCCTCCAAAGCAACTCTATTGTATGTTTGTACAGCAAGTCCTTTATTTTAATAGGGTTTGCTATTATTCATGGATTCACTTATACATAGTAAGTCCAGGAATGTATTATTACCCACAGATTCACGGTGGGCGGGGGGCGGACAGACCTGTATTTTGTTGTCTTCATCATCCACTTTTAAGTTACGTAAATAATCTGCAGACATTATTTTTGCTTTCTTAATATTTAACTGTAACTCTGCCTTTACATTTTCTTCCTTATCTTTCATCAGTAGTCATTCCAAGTCTTTGTTATTTTCTGCTAGTAATATGGCATCATTTGCATACCTTAAACTGTTGATGTTCCTTCCCCCAATTTTCACACCTCCTTCCTCTGAATCTAATCCTATTTGTCTCAAAATTCTGCTTGTCTCAGATCTTGAAACTCTAACCATAACTAATTACTACCATAACTAATGTTCCAAACTTTGAAAGAACACTTCAGCTTATAACAGCTCATGCCTGTTGGTTGCTCATGTCTACTAAGGGTAGTACTACTGGTACTATTAGACTAATAGATTTAATCCAAAATATGCACATATGTGGTTTTAAACTCTTTAAATTTTTTCAACCTTTTTTAACTTGTTAAATTGTTTAAGATGTTTCTCGTCTATTTAAATTATTAGTGCTGGTACATTTTAAATTGCTTCAATTTGCATTTTAATTTACATCAATTTACATTGACTTGATTTGTATGCCATCCTAAGAGCCTAGGATATAGGGTTGGAAACAGATAGATAGCCATGTTTAAATATTTGAAATGATGTCATACTGAGGATGGAGCAAGCTTGTTTTCTGTTGCTCCAGAGACTAGGACACGGAGCAATGGGTTCAAACTACAGGAAAAGAGATTCCACCTCAACATTAGGAAGAACTTCCTGACAGTAAGAGCTGTTCAGAAGTGGAATACACTGCCTCATAGTGTGGTGGAGTCTCCTTCTTTGGAGGTTTTTAAACGGAGGCTGGATGGCCTCTGTCGGGAATGATTTGATTGTGTATTCCTGCATGGCAAGGGGTTGGACTGGATGGCCCTTGAGGTCTCTTCCAACTCTATGATTCTATGATTCTTTTATGGCTGGCATCCTGTTAGGGACAGATGTACACATAAGTTTCCCTTATGGCCAAGTATGTCCTTTTTTGGATGCAGCAGAAGTTGGTATTTCCTCCCTCCCTCTGCAGTGGTACATCCCCATAGCCAGATGCTAAATGATTACATCAGCATGGAGACTTTTGAAAGATCCTAGTGGAGCTCAGCGCTGCTGTAATTGTTTCATGTCTGGCTACTGGGACATAGCCAGGTGCTCCTCTGATCTTGCCTGTTCCCCATGAGTCCCCATGAATCATGGAATGGCTGTACCATAAGTCTAGCTTATGGTATATGGCTCGCCCTAGCATAGGTCCACATGCAGAACTACAACACTACTCCAATCAATGCCAAATTGCAGTCAATCATTCAAACTCCTGCAGTTCAGGGCTAAAACATTTTCACCAATATTTGATATCGGCCACAATTTCAAGCTTTGTCACTTGAATTTTTGGAAACAATGAGAATGTGGAGGTATTGGTACTTACCTGCACAGGTGACAGGACTGTCTAAAGATGAGTGATTTAGGGAAAGAAGTGCAAGTAGAAATTTGTGTAATTACCAATCAAACAGTCATGGTGAAACCAGGACTGGCACTTCTAAATATATTTCAAAGTCCTAATTTAGAGATAATAATAATAATAATAATATAATTTATTTATACCCCGCCCTTCTGTTAAAACAATCCAATGATATCCAATAAAGATCTCATCAGTTTTCTCCTGCTTCCTGCCAGACAAGAAACAGCTAAAAACTGGAAAGTGCCCGCTTCATTGTCTCTGAATCAGTGATACCAACATATTTGGGATTTAGCTGTTTCAAAGAAACTGACACAACAGATACAACAAAACCAGATACAAAACTAGATACAAAATAAGATCCCTTTTGGGGAAACATGGGTCGCTTTTATTTGTTTTGCAAACGTGGCACAGCAGACTTTTGTTGGTGAAATCTGTATAAATGCATTTGGTTAATGTTGATCTTTTAATATTCCCTTTTCCCATACACATACAGGCAATATATATACCTTTCTTACAATTAAAATGGTGCAATTTGCTGTTTGTTTTTACAGTTTTTGCATTTGTAACTTGTAATCTTAATAAAAGGTTGTTTTTTTTTAAGGTGGCAGCAAATAATCCACAAATAATCAAATCTGCAAAAGTTAAACCCACAAATGTGGAAGGCAAACTGTATTCCTCTAAGGCTGAGATAGGGTGACTTGTCCAAGGTCACACAGTGGGTTTCCATGGCCCCACTTTCCTGAGTGGGGATTTGAACTTTGGTCTAACTCCAACACTCAAACCACTACAGTGGCTCTCAAAATATAATTCTGGCTGCTGATACACTGCAGAAATAACGCAGTTTGACTCCATTTTAACTGCCATGGCTCAATGCTATGGAATTCTGAGATCTGTAGTTTTATGAGATATTTAGCCTTCTCTGTCAGAGAGCTTTGATGTCACAACAAACTACAAATCCCAGGATTCCATAGGATGGAGCCATGATAGTTAAAGCGGTCTCAAACTGCATTATTTCTGCAGTGAGTTAGCAGCCTCGATAACCAAATAAAAGATCTAGCAAGACCTCTGGGTAATAGTTGGGGATCTCAGAATGCTCAGAGAATATTGGGTGAATTGTGACATTGAAATCTGCCAGGCAGACTTTTGGGGGAGCAAATTTATTTCAGCTCTACAAGGTTTTCTCCCCACCTTCCTGCACAGAACCCATACCATAATCCTTCTTGTATCGCTGACTGAATCCTGTTGTTTCCATGGGAAAAAACAATAGGCCTGCAGATTAAGGCTGTATCCCATGGCTCCACTTGCACAGTGGGATTTGAAGGGAACTCACATCAATCCTATCAATTCCTGGCATCGCTTTGCCTTTACTCCTGGTAATTAATCTTTTCTCCTTTTTTTCATGAATTGCTGTCACATTTGGAGCCATTTCATTAAGTTTCTTCTCCATTTTACGTAACTGCTCACCGCGTCTCACATCTGCTCCATCGATTGGAGAGGTCATGCACAACCAAGCTCTTCCAGCTCCTCCTCTCGCCCACCCCTCCCATCCTTGCTTGTTTTTCTCATCGCTGGACACAGATCCAGATAAACACACTTACATAACCCTTGCTGCCATCCCATGCAAGGGAAGTGACAGCTTACAGAGCCGAAGGCACTGCAAATCATCGGTCCTAAATCAGTTTCCATACCCAGGAGGACACTTCCTGCAAATGGTCCCCTTACGTAATTATTTTCACTCCACCTGTTTTCTGCAGAAGAGACATCCTTTGCTCAAATTATTACAGATGATGTTGATGCAAAGAGGTTGCATTTCCATAGCCTTCAATTCAGGGACAGTCCCGATTAATCCCTTGTTGTCCTACTTTTTCAGCTGCTTTTTAAATGTCCCAGTTTCTCTCTCCTACTTCCACTTTCTCCTTTTGTCCTCAGCTTACTTCAGTTGCTGAGTTCAAAGTGCAAAAGCAGTTTGCACTCAGATAATTCAGTAAGGGGCAGAAGAAAAGAAGGGGTGGGATTTTACCCTTCCCAGTAGGCTCAGGCAAAAGCAAACTGCTGCAGCCTCTCCTAGCTTGCCTGCTCTTCCTCATTAATCGCTTTTGCCATCTTGACCACAATCTGATGTTGCTTGGCCACAAATATCCCATTTCAGTAAAATGTTGGCGGGTATGAGACATCCTTCCCACAAATTGCTACAGAGAATCCAGATGATGGACTTTAGCAGACTAGTGTCTAAAAACTCTGTAATTCCACTATTGAGGAAAGTGGAAATATAGTGGCATGACTGCAGTAATTATCTCAGTAATTGTCACTGTAATAACACGATACTACACCATAATCATACAATATTACCGCCACTGAATTATCCCACAACCACAACTAGCAGTTTAAGAATGGCATTTTACTTCCATGATTTTGTATGGGTGGGAATTCGGCTGTTCTAACGAGAAGATTTGACTCTGTTTAAACACACCGAAAACACATAAACAGCAAAAGAAATTAAGAAATAAACACTTCTCTCTCTCTGGCTTTTCTTCGCAAACGAAGATTCAGGAAGGACTCATCCCGCGCTTTCTGCAAGCGCGCTGATGACTAAAAAGGCCAATCCGAGATAAACAAGTCTGGTTGCAAAAAGCACAGCAGAAGGTCTCAGGCTTGAGCGACCAATGTCCTGAACCGCCTGCATGCAGGGTTGGGGCTGCGGCTTCCAGTGCATCTTTACACCTGCCGGTTTCGTCCCTCGCCAGTTGCTACAGGGCTTTTTTGGAAATGGATTTGTCCTTTACCTTCTCTAAATAAACACTTAACACACATAAAAATGTAGCAAGAAAAGGTGACAGTTCATTAAAAGAGTGTCCTGTATCTCCTGTGTTCTCATTGGGAAAGGGGAGGGGGGGAAAGGGCCTCCCATTGACGCTGTAATTGCGCAAATACAGTGGGATGTGATTATGCACACTCGTCCATACTGTGAAAAGAGTGATATTGAGGGCTATTCACAAATTTTCCTGTTAATGAAAAGAGACAAGCAGTTAATGGGTGGAGCACACATTGACCATGGGAGGACCCCGACATCATGTGATAAAGGGAACCACTTTGCAGTACTGTCACACTATAATTCTGTAATTACAGCTCCATCTGATAAAGTCTGGTGTTGCTGCAAAGAGGTTGCATTTCTATACCGTGTCTCCTTTTCCCTGGTCCCACAGATAGTTATTTACAGTCCCCCCCCCCGTATCTGCGGGAGGTATTGTTCCTGGGCTTACAGTATATAACTGTCTAGATGAGCAATTTACCCCATCTTGCCCTCATCTTAGATCATTGCAGTCCAAACGATGCAGGGCTTTTGCCCCATTTTGCTCCTGGGCAGTCCTAACAACCCCTGGGGCCAAGACGGGGCCAAGACGGGGTAAAGGCCATTAAACCATTTAAAAAAAACAACAACACAATTTTTAAAAATTACCTGAAACAACTGCTTCAAACCAAATAAAATGGATCAGCACCCCCCCCCCCATGACTGCAGGAGCCCAGACCGCCATGCCAGCCTGTCACTGCAGCTGTCATCTGCCTCCCTCTTCCAAAGCCAGGAAGGAGTCCCGAAGCATATGACCAAGGCTGGTCACATACAAGGGGTCTTGCTCACATACTGCAGGTAGGCTTCCTGGCTATGGAGAGTGCAATATGGAAGGCAGCGGGGGCAAATGCATAGACCAGCCAGTGTGCTGGTCTGGAATCCATCTGGTTTCATGCAGGTAAAAGGGGAGCAATGGGCCAGATCCACAGCCAGAATATGTCGGGGGGGGGGGCAGCATATCATGGCATATGTAGATGAGCCTTAAGTGAAACTGTGGATAATAGCAAACCCTATCTACGCACAATCCTAAATATACACTGGACTGACTATGTGACGAATGTTGCTGTCCTTGAGCAAGCAGGGATCATCAGCATTGAGGCCATGATATTGAGAACACAGCTGCGCTGGGCAGGGCATGTTTCTAGGATGGAGGACCATCGCCTCCCAAAAATACTACTCTACAGTGACCTCGCCACGGGTCAGCGTAAGAGGGGCACTCCAAAAAATGCTCTGCCCTGGCCTCACATCGGGAGGCATGGAGACGCACAATCCACAATGCTGCAGCCTTATTTGAGAACTCACGCCGAACAAGTCTTGAAGAGAAACGACAACGCAGAAAGAATCACAACCCCAAAACATCACCCAAGGAGACCTTCTGCTGTGCTTTTTGCAACCGGACTTGTTTATCTCGGATTGGTCTTTTTAGTCATCAGCGCGCTTGCAGAAAGCATGGGATGAGTCCTTCCTGAATCTTCGTTTGCAAAGAAAAGCCAGAGAGAGAGAGAGAGATTAAAATAAAGGACTTCCTGTACAAACATATTATAGAGTTGTGTGGGAGGACCTAGAGACTCCTAGGGAGGATACTTTTCTAGGCATTTCCCAGTGCAACTTTATTGTTCATATCTTCTATTTTGTGCCTTTCGGATAACTGAAACCACAGATATTAGTTCTGTGGATACGGGGGACAACCTGTATTTATAGTCCTCCTCAGTGTGCCATCAGTATGAGCAATACATTGTTGGAGGATGTGGGAGAGGACCTTCTCTGCTGTGGCACCCCAATTGTAGAATACCATCCATTCAGAGGCACAATTGGCACCAATGCTGATATCATTCCAGTGCAAACGAGAAACATGGTTGTTTGCTATGTCAGGGTGGGGAGGGCGAACTAACTTTATTCAAATCCACTCCTGTGCATGTTTCTAAAGTGGGGGATAAGTGTGGGAGGCTAGAGGGCCACATTAGCTCCCAGAAGGCTTTGGAGGGCTGCACCCTTCAAAACGGAGCTACACACACACGCAAACACACAAATATTGCCCCCAAAAGCCCTCTAAGGGCATCGGGAGTATTTCTGCTATGTTTTAGATCCCCCAGGCCATTTTAGGCCCAGAACAGACCTTTTCTTAACAACAGGAAGTGAGCAGAACTCACTTCCTGTTCACTTCCTGTTGAAGGAAAGGCCTCTCCTGGGCCTAAAATGGTCCATGGGAGGCCAACACATGGCAAAATGCCCTCCAAGTCCCATAGAGAGAATTTGGGGGCATATATGTTTTACCCCTAGGGTAGCCTAGAGAGCACACACATCCCATAGGCTGCACTTCAGCCCACTCTATTCTAAATGGTCTTAAATGGTTTTAACTGGTTCTACACTGTCTTGTTTTAACTGGTTAAATTGTTCAGCATGCTTTTGGTCCATTTTACTTACTTACCTATTTGGCTGTATTAAAGTGTTTTCAGTCAGCCAATTTTATTTCATTGCCAGCTACCCTGAGATCTTGAGATACAGGACAGGATATAACCATTTTAATCATTAATGGCTGGCATCCTGTTCAGACCTTATGGGCCCTGTCTTTATGGGATGAAATAATGCTCATACCTGCACATTATAGGTAATTTGCAGCAGTGTTCCTTTGTCTCTATAGTGTTTTAGCAAAACTGTGTGTATACAAAGCTCTCCCTCAGTGATGTTAACATAGCCATGAATCAAGATGGCAGCCATGTGAGTTATGTGCAGGGAGGGAGCAGTGCAGTGCCCGGAGATGAGGAGGACAACCGCCCACCACGAGAAAAAGGAGGAGAGCTGCCCAGCTTTTATCCTTCCCAGCGGTGGCCTCCAGTTCCGATGCCAGCTGCAAAGGGAAGGTAGGAGCCAGCTGGGAAGCTGCTTCGAAAAGGGAGAGGAGGGGGCTTCCCACCTCCTGTCCCTTTTCAAAGTGGCTTTCCAGCTGCTCAAATACTAAAGTCCAACAGAGTGGCTGCCTTGTTAGCAAGCCCCATGCCCATGCTTGTCCAGTCAATCAGCTTTGCGCTTCCTCTCCTATGGGAAAGCAATTCAAAGCAAATGATTTGTTCCAACGAGCAGGGATACGCATTCCCCTCACTGTTTTTTAAAAACTCCAGGAAAAGCTGCAAAGGCTTTTCCTTTGGAGTTTTTGACATTTTTGGCCCACCTCCTTATGAATATGGCGTAACAATGTGGGATCCCGTTAAAACAGGTAGGATTCTCCTCACATTCCATGAGGAGTATTTTCACCATTTACGTAGTCCCACGATACCATAATCTGGAATTACAATATCCCAATTGCTGGGGATTCACGCCTGCAGTCATGAATGACCGAACCATGAAACCCAAAATTTACCTTCTCAGCCTGGCAGTGTCCCAACCAAAGCACTGCATCCTGTAGTGCCCCAACCAAAGCGTTTCTGAGGTGCTGGAGATCAGGGTACTTGTAAATAATGTTTCCAGTGGGCTCTTGGTCAAAAGGTGCCTTGAGACTAGCAGTGATGGCAGAACCCTGAGGGGGTCTCTCCAGCTGCCTGTTCTCAAGGCATCCTACAAAACTGGGACCCTGCTGCAGACATCATCGCCTCAGAAACCCATCAGTTGACATGCTGCTAGACTGTAAAGGTTGGTTGGTGGGGGGAGCAACATCATTATGATGATGGAACTCCATCATCATAGTTATGATGATGAAGAAGGATATCATTCCAGCATTTCAGTAATTTATTTATGTTAAATGATATGCCATTTCAACTCTCGTTGGTCCAAGGCAGATGATGTGCAATTGACAGGAAAAGAGATTCCAACTAAACATTAGGAAGAACTTCCTGATGGTAAGAGCTGTTCGGAAGTGGAATACACTGCCTCAGAGTGTGGTGGAGTCTCCTTCTTTGGAGGTTTTTAAACAGAGGCTGGATGGCCATCTGTCAGGAATGCTTTGATTGTGTATTCCTGCATGGCAAGGGGGGTTGGACTAGATGGCGCTTCCAACTTTATGATTCTATGGACTTTATCAGACCACCCTTCTAAACCCCATTCTTTTGCTGGTATAAGTTTGCCGTTTTTATGCCAGCAAAATAACTCCCCATGCCACACTTACCTTGCATCTGTGCTAAAGGCTTCCCTGGCAATGATGGAGGAGCAAACAGAGCTCCATTCACTTCCTCTATTAAAATCCCATGTATTCTCGCAAGAATACATTGCGCAGTAAATTCAAAAACAAAAACAAAAATAACACTCACAATGTAAAAGAAAGCACACAAACACACTTAAAAACTTCCAAGTAAACTAGGGAGGGTCATAATCTCACCCGGAATTGTTCTGGCCAGACTGGCCATTGACGCTGCATTCACGTCATTACAATGGTGCGCGGATCCAAACGCCGGCATAAAAGCACTAGGGGAGATCTATTGACAGCTTGAGCTGTCAATAAAATATGACAGGTTTTGAATAGTACATAAATGCAAAAGGGCATCGTCATCTGGTATGTATACCCTTTTGCATTTATGTGGCATCATTATGACACCATATTTGGATGGTCTGATAAAGTCCTATGGTTCTATGAGGCTTTCTAGGACTATTTCTTTACCTTTCCTCTTAGACCCTCACTTTTCAAGTTTCACAATACAGGGTGCCCCTCCCCCGTTTACATGGGATTGGTACCCATAATTTTACTTACTCACTGTTTGTGGGGGGGAGCTCTCTAGGCATCTAGAGGACAATAGAGTTGTGCTGGAGTGGCCTCTCTAGGCATCAGGAGATCCTCCAGCGTGATTCTATGGTCAACTTCCACCTGAGGTTTTACTGCATTCCAAATGCTTGGGGGTCAGTCACTACTCTTGTTTTCACAGGATCCACAAGTATGGTATTTAGGAATGGTCTCTCTTTCAAAGACAAAAAAACGCAACACAGTTGGCCCTGGACCCCCAGCAGTTTGTATCAGTTTCCCCATACCTCCTCAGACCTGCCTTCAACTATATATCATCCAGTGAAGCAGCTTCACATCCTTTATGGGACTCAAAATGTCACCCTGGCAGAGTGGGGTGGACAACTGAAAGAGGCGAGTGCAGCAGCCACAAAGAACAGTGGGACAAGTTGTGTCCTGGGTTCCCTTGTGGTGGAAGCTCTTTTTCGTCATGTACCTCCTGGTTTGTGGAGAGACCACAAACCCATCAGTCGTTGGAAGGTTTTCAACAGATGGTATTGCACAATGCAAACTTCTGCTCTGATGCTTTTGTATTAAACCTTTGATACACCCCACCATTTTAATTCATTGCAAAGTTGATATTTGAAAGAATGTCATATGGAAGAAGGAGCAAGCTTGTTTTCTGCTATACTACACTTTTCTCTCTCTCTGGCTTTTCTACACTATTATAGCACTATTATTCCACTTTAACTGCTCTGGCTGCCTCCTGTGGAATCCTGGGATTTGCAGTTTAGGGAGGGGCATATTTAGCATTCTAGCCAGAGAGCTCTTAGGCCTCATTAAACTACAAACCCCAGAATTCCACAGGAGGCAGTCATAGCAGTTAAAGTGCAATAATAGTGCTATAACAGTGTAGTGTGGTAAAGCTCAACACAGATCAATGGACTCAAAACTACAGGAAAAGATATTTCACCTAAACATTAAGGAAGAACTTCCTGGCGGTAAGAGCTGTGCAACAGTGGAACATGCTGCTGCCTCAGAATGCGGTGGAGTCTCCTTCCTTGGAGGTTTTTAAACAGAGGCTGGATGGCCATCTGTGGGGAGTGCTTTGATTGTGTGTTCCTGCAGGGCAGCAGGGGTTGGGCTGGATGGCCCTTGTGGTCTCTTCTAACTCTATGAGTCTATTTTATTTTATTTTATTCCATAAACTATTTTGAGCAAGACGGTGATGATGGGAGAGAAGAGGAGGAGGAGAAGGAGGAGCAGATAAGATGAAGAGGAAGAAACAGTAGTTTATTTTGACCAATTGCCCCTATTTCCCCTTCTATGCAGGTGCCATTTAAAATTTTCCCATTTGAACTTGGCAGCTATTGGCTGTTAGTAACATATACATACATAATTCACCCTTATGTGTGCAGAGTGAATTGTTTGCCACAGCATAACAGATGTATTCCTTGACAGTACCCATACAGAAACACTGCACATTGTGATTGTGCAACATGGCTGCACATTGCATATTGTGGTTGAACTTTGCACTTTGTGCATTGTGCATCAGCACCCTGCCTTTGACATGTCTTGCTAGTGCTGCTATCTTGCATGGGAGTTGTGTGATGCTGGCGTAGCCTCTCTCTCCATATGCAGATATTTATGCTACACACATACATTTCTGCTATGCTGAGAGAATGTCGGATTGAAGCCTGTGTGTGCAGTTCTAGCATCTATAAGAGCAAGAAACTTTTATTTTATTTTTCACAAAATAAAAATGGTGATTCTTTCAGGTCTAGGAAATGGAATTCTGTGGCCGATACAATGTTCTGGCAGAAAAGGAAAGAACTGAAAAGCATCCACTTTTGAACAACCAACAGATAGACCACCTCTCAAGATGCTAGAAATTGCATCTAATGTTTATGCATTTAAAAAAAACAACTGTGTTTCAACCTAAGGTACTGTATATTCTAGAGCCTTTCTCAGGAGTCGTTAGAATAGTCTACAGAAAACACTGTAATGGGTCAATTTTGTTCTCTATCCAGGGGAGACTGTTGTGGTTGTTTGCAATACAACATTCTCTGTGTTTATGTGCATGTCTGCATATGTGCACGCACAGACAGTATACAGAGAGGCCTGCATTTAGGGATTTAGCCATGCATTTCTTAATGGATATTCTTTTGAAAAATTAACCCACTGTCTTTCATTTAGCATCATTACTGTTGTACAGAAGTACGTTTTATGGAAGACTGTTTTTTAAAGATCCCCCCCCTTTTTTTTGGCTCTATGCCTTCCCTGTTGTGAGTGGGGAGGTAAAATATTTTCATTACCTTCTCCCCAAGCAGGAAGGAATCTTCAAAGAAGAAATAGAAGGGAGGTTAGCTTCTTAACCCTGATTTCCCTACCACCAGCATAGCTTGGCGGCACATCATAAAATTAGTTTGCACTCATTCCTTGCATAAAGGCATTGGGCGGTTGTAGGCTTTTCACTTGGTAGGTTTTGGGTTGTGTGTATTGTTGTTGTTGCTTGTAAAAAAGAAACAAAAATCATTCCGTATTGTAAACCTAGTGATTATTTCATGCTGTTTAAACTATATTCGTAGCCTTTGATCATACATTAAAAGACTGAAGTAAAAGCTGATATGTTGAGGATACAGGATGTTTGTAAGCTTCATCTCTCTTTGTTCAGTGCTCTACAGCTTGCATAACATTTTTGCATGGGCAACATACCTTTGTTTTCTGAACACTTTCAAGCAGCGACAACCACAAAACTGAACCATAAGCAAAATGCTACATACCATCCTACAAGAAAACCAGATCATGTGTGGCCAAGCAACATCAGAGTATGGTCAAAAGGATGTGACCAGACAACAAGAGAGCAGACAATAAATATTTCTATAAAATTACTATTTCAAACAGGGAAACCCTGGAATTTGTGTACTGAGGGGTTGTCTGTATGAGGCACTAAAATGTGGATTAGTGCGCAGCAACCCCAATTCACAGCAGCATCCATTTGTCTCCACAGGTTTTTGGGGGGCAACATCGCAGGTATGCCAAGCTATCCATGTTTGATGCTAGCATGGGTATACCTGCAAATCATGATGGTGGCCGTGAGTGAATTACTCATGATTTTACTTTCCCCAAGTTGCCACTGCTGAACAGTTAAAAAAAAAAAAAAAAAACAACGCAAATCCAAGGTCTGAAAGTGTGACCTTCTGCTTAAACAAGCTTTTTTTAAAAAAACCCTTTTCTTCACATCAGCACATGATTGCTACTGCAAACATTCAACATGGCAGTTCTGGGCACTTTGTTGCTGGCAAGCTCTGCCCCCACGCACGTCCAACCAATCAGCAATCCACTTCCGTCCTGGCCAAGAATGTGCTGCAATCCAAATTTCTTGTCCTAACAAGTAGAAATGTGCATGTCCCTTGCAATTTTTAAAAAACTTTAGGAAAAGCCACAAAGTCTTTTCCAACACATTATATGGCATTCCCCCCCGCCCTTCAGAATATGGAAAATCGCTGCAGGATCCCATTTAGACAAAAGGTATTCTCCTCAAATTCTATGAGGAGCATTTTCACCATTTAGACAAGCCCTGAGTTTAGGAAAGCTGTAAAAAGAAAAGTATAACCAAATGAGCCTTTGACAAAGTCCCCCATGATATTGCAAAAATGTTAGTAACATGTGGGCTAGACAATGCAACTATTTGGTGGGTGTGTAATTTGTTGATGGGCCGAATCCAAAGGGTGCTCGCCAATGGCTCCTCTTCATCCTGGAGAGGCGTGACCAGCGGGGTGCCACAGGGTTCTATCCTGGGCCCAGTGCTATTCAACATCCTTATCAATGACTTGGGTGAGGGAACAGAGGGCATGCTTATCAAGTATGCAGATGGTACATCAAATTAGGAGGGGTAGCTAATACCCCAGAGGACAGGATCAGAATCCAAAATGACCTGAACTGATTAGAAAGTTGGGCCAAGATTAATAAAATGAATTTCAACAGGGGGAAATGTAGGATACTATACTTGGGCAGTAAAAATGAAAAGCACAGATATAGAATCGGTGACACCTGGTTTGATGGCAGTATATGCGAAAGGGATCTAGGAATCTTAGGACTTTTTTGGATGAGTCTTTTACAGTGCAAGCAGCCTCGTTGCGTTGCGAGGCTGCTGCGCTGCAGGGCGTCCCTTTCGGATGACGCTCACCCCTGCTGGTACTGTTGCGTTACCGCGGGGACACTGCAGCGTTATATTCAGCGGTTTTCTACTCACGAAAGTTGATCGTGATTAGAAAACTGCTGAATATAACGCTGCAATGTCCCCACGGTAACGCAACAGTACCAGCAGGGGACAGCATCATCCGAAAGGGATGCCCTGCAGCGCAGCAGCCTCGCAACAGGGACGAGGCTGCTTGCGCTGTAAAAGACTCATCCAAAAAAGTCCTTAGTGGACCACAAACTGAACATGAGTAAGTAGTGACACGGCAGCTAAAAAAGCCA
This sequence comes from Gambelia wislizenii, assembly GCA_030847615.1. Lineage (NCBI taxonomy): Eukaryota > Metazoa > Chordata > Lepidosauria > Squamata > Crotaphytidae > Gambelia > Gambelia wislizenii. The sequence continues at coordinate 490,521,626 of JAUMIR010000001.1, read as the reverse complement.
ATGCGATTCTAGGCTGCATCAATAGGAGTCTAGTGTCTAGATCAAGGGAAGTAATAGTGCCACTTTATTCTGCTTTAGTCAGACCTCACCTGGAATACTGTGTCCAGTTCTGGGCACCACAATTCCAGAAGGATATGGACAGGCTGGAACATGTCCAGAGGAGGGTGACCAAAATGTTTCATCACCTCAGCACACGATTGCTATGATGAAAATCCAAGATGGTGGTTTTGGGCACTTGCCTTGCCAGCAAGCTCTGCCCCCTGCACATGTGTGACCAATCAGCTTTCCACTTCCACTCTTATCGGGAATGCGCACCAAAGCAAATAGGTTGTCCCAATGAGTGGGAATGCACATTCCCTGTGGAGCTTTTAAAAAATATGGGGAAAGCCATGAAGGCTTTTCCTGCATAGTTTTTTGCAATTTTGCCCCCCCCCTCCTTCCGAATACGGCAAACTGATGTGGGATCTCATTAAGGCAAACTGTATTCTCCTCAAATTCTATGAGGAGTATTTTTGCTATATAGATAACCACTTATAGGTTGCCAGCCAGAGCTTGAGATACTGGATGGCACCATGTACCCTAACAGTTCCACATGAAGAACTATGCTACAGCTGCCCATTCAACACCCACCCACCCCATCTCCCCACTGAGTTACTGCAGCCCCACGGCCAAAAATTAGAGATGCAGGGCCAAGTCCTGTAATCTGGGAACCCTAAATTCACCCTCTGTTGCAGGATTGCTCCACTGTCTGCCAAAGCTGAATTCTTTTACACCTGCACAGTACCCTTTGGGACAGACAACCCTATGAGTGCCTTGGGATCTGGGCCCTCGTGTCTGGGCTAAGACTGATTGCTTTGCTTTGACAAGACACAAACATAGAAAGAGGTAACAAGATTAACAGATTAAGGAGCCATCCAGAGCAGGCAACTAAGTCTATGCTTTTCATTTCAAACCTTTGCGTTGCTCCATCACCTCCCTTCTTGCTTTCTTGTTTTGCAAATCCCCAAAACATTGTCCGGATGCACTGTCCGGAATCTTACTGGCATCTTATGCATACCTAAATTTCCCTATGGGAGTGGTTGGACATATTTGTTCTATGTGGAATGCCACATTCAGTTCAGGGTTTCATGAAACAGGTGCACTTGTGCTACCATGACATATAAGTGTGCATTGCACATAGATGTGCATTTGGTTGCACTTTTGGTGTCATGATTCCATCACACAATGTTGCCATTCAACACAATGGTTCCACATCACAATTCACACATAACTCTACATGCCAAACTTGGCACCCCATAACCCCGATGTAGAATCTCAGCTCTTTAGAACAAAATGTTCTGTCATTCACAAGGTAATCACAAGACACAAATGGCACATTTCAAATGCTGGCAAGCGCCACGGGAGATCTATTCTCAGCTTGGCCTATCAATAAAAAGGAACGGCTTTTGGACAATACAAAATTGCAAAAGGACAATGTCATATGATATGCGTGTCCTTTCACGTTAATTAGTCATCGTTATGATGCCATATCTGCCTCATCTAATGAAGTCCTTAGACTAGTGTAGTTAAAAATGCTGAAAACAATAAAAGCAACATGTCAAGAAATAAACGAAATGCAATGCTTAGGGCATATCCTCTGGCTTTTCTTCGCAAACGAAGATTCAGGAAGGACTCATCCCGCGCTTTCTGCAAGCGCGCTGATGACTAAAAAGGCCAATCCGAGATAAACAAGTCCGGTTGCAAAAAGCACAGCAGAAGGTCTCCTTGGGTGATGTTTTTGGGTTGTGATTCTTTCTGCGTTGTCGTTTCTCTTCAAGACTTGTTCGTCGTGAGTTCTCAAATAAGGCTGCAGCATTGTGGATAGTGCGTCTCCATGCCTCCCGATGTGAGGCCAGGGCGGACCACTGTTGGTGATCAATTTGGCCAAGCCTGAGATGTTGTTTCAGGGAGTCTTTGTATCGCTTTTTGGAGCGCCCCTCTTACGCTGACCCGTGGCAAGTTCACCGTAGAGTAGTATTTTTGGGAGGCGATGGTCCTCCATCCTAGAAATGTGCCCTGCCCAGCGCAGCTGTGTTCTCAATATCATGGCCTCAATGCTGGTGATCCCTGCTTGCTCAAGGACAGCAACATTCGTCACATAGTCAGTCCAGTGTATATTTAGGATTGTGCGTAGACAGCGTATATATATATATATATATATATATATATATATATATACGTTGATGCCCCCTTGTCGTGGGAGAGGGGCTTGTGTACCCTAATGATGTTTTGAGCTATGCTGGCAGTGGCATAATAGCCACCAGTAGGGTCTCCCATGCCAGACAGGCCAAAACTGAAGGGTCTGACAAAGAGCGTCAAAGGGCAGGATGGGCTCTCTAGCCTTATGGCAACCGTCCTAGGAGAAGGAAAACTCCAATCCCAAACCCGGGCAGATGGTGCTCGTCCAACCCTGTAAGGTCAACCATCTATGAGAAGAAACTCTAATCAAACCTACGACCCAAGGACCTCACTGCTACCGTCCATGCTTGCAAGGCCAGCAGATGAACCTTTGGTTTAACGGGTGAGGCCAGTTCTGTGCACGCTGCGCTCCATCAGAAAAATCCATTGCACAGGCTCGAAGGACAAATCCAGTTCCAAAAAAGCCCTGTAGCGATAGGCAAGGGACGAAACGGCAGGTGTAAAGATGCACTGGAAGCCGCAGACCCAACCCTGCATGCAGGCGGTTCAGGACTTTGGTCGCTCGAGGCTGATCTTGGATTGGCCTTTTCAGTCATCAGCGTGCTTGCAGAAAGCGCAGGATGAGTCCTTCCTGAATCTTCATTTGCGAAGAAAAGCCAGTGAGAGAGAGGGATATATATATATATATATATATATATATTTCTTTATTACAATCAACAGATCAGATATTATATATAAAGTGAAACTCCAATCAGCCCTCCATACTACAGCATTGTATATAATGCGACTTGAACATCCATGGACATTGGTATCCAGTGAGGAACCAAACTCCAGTGGATACCAAGGGCCTACTGTATATGTAAGAAGCTGGTCTCCTATAATTTAGCTTTATCTCAGAAGACTTCTGTTTTTGAAAAGTTTGAGGAGAAGTAGCCATGATAGTTACAACCCACAGATGAAGTAATCAAGACCTATGAAAACCTGGATAGACCAGATAACATGTTAACAGGGGCCCTAGAACTATTTTTATAGGTGGGGGGGCTCAACACTAGCAAGCAAGTTGTTCTTAATTTGGCAGGGGGAGAGCAAATTACTTCTCCCCTTACCACTGAAACATCCTTAAGAACACATAATCTAGACTGATTCGAAAGACCAGAAAGTCCCAGATTTTGTTCCTGTTCTTTTCAATTTTATTTTGGACATCTATACCCTCATTTTGTTTATCCCAGAATATATATATATATTTTGTTGGTGCCCTGGAAGCCAAGATGACTAAATTGAGGCTATCGTACTTTGGCCGTATCATGAGAAGGTAGGACTTACTAGAAAAGGCAACAATGCTAGGAAAGATGGAGGACAGCAGAAAGAGAGGAAGGCTACATACCAGATGGATAGACTCAATCAAGGAGGCCACCATGGCCCTGGGCCTGCAGGATCTGAGCAGAGCGGCTGAGGACAGGAGGTCTTGGAGGTGGCTCATTCACAAGGTCACCATGAGTCAAAGTTGACTTGAACTCAGTTAACAACAACAGCCCTGTACAGAGATTTTTTAACCCCCTCCCCAGTTGGTTTATTTTAATGCAGTACAGGTTGAGTCTCCCTTATCCAGATTTCTGACATCCAAAATATTCCAAAATCCAAAAAAAAACAAAAAACCACCCTCTGGGCCCAAGCATTTCAGATAAGACAGACTCAACCTGTATAATATTGGAAAGAACAGGAACAAAATCTGGGAAGAGAAACAAAACCTGTTTCCTTCCTAAATATGAAGGCCTAAATCCTATAGTCACACCCGACTACAGTAGACCCATTGAATCCATAGGATTTGCTTATGGGTTGATCCACCATTCAGCAATTGATTCAATGGGTCTCTTCCGAAGCAACAGAATTCTTCCTGAAGACTCTTACAACACCATGATCTTAGGGCTTGTCTATACAAGACAATATAATACAGATTGATGTGCGCTAATGCCAATTTGCAGCAGCTTTCATTTGTCTCCACATTTTTTTCAAGATCACAGACATGTGAAGCCATACACGTTTGTTGTTCAAACAGGCAGGCCTGCAAATCAAGATGGGAGGCATGAGTGAAATACTCACATTTTTATTGTCACCAGTTGCTGCCACTGAACAGTATTTAAAAAAAAGCAAATCCAAGCTGCAGATGAGCAATCTTCCACTTAAATAAACAGAAAAAAAAGAGGGGGGAGAGGCTGTTTCATTGCTTCAGCGCATGATCGCTATGGCGAAAATACAACATGGTGGTTCCGGGCACTTGCCTTGCCAGCAAACTCCGCCCCCTGCAACATCTGACCAATTAGCTTTCCACTTCCATTCTTATTGGGAATGTGCAGCAAAATGAATTAGTTGTCCCAATGAGCAGGAATGTGCTTTTCCTTCTGAGGGTTTTTTTAAAAAAAAATATGGAAAAAGCCACAAAGGCTTTTACCGTAGAGTATTTGGAGTTTTTGTCCCCTTCTCCTCCCAAAAACAGTGAAATGAAATGGGATCCCATTGGGACAAAAGGTATTCTACTCAAATTCTATGAGGAGCATTTTTGGCGTATAGACAAGCCCTTAGAAATGACCTAGAAGCACACCATTTTTAAACTTCATTTACATCTTGTTGTGTGGATTTTGAGTTTAGTACTGTTTGTTCCTGGGTTTGGTTGGCATGCTGTAGCATGTTGTTCCACACACATTTTGTCATTATTTGTTCATTCTTCATGCATAAATCTGAGCCAGCCTGGTTTCAGTTGGGCTAGGGCTCTGGAAGACCATGGTTCAAATCCCTGCCTGGTTATGGAAATCCACTGGATTACTTTGGGCAAGTCACACTCTCAGCTCAAGAGGAAAGCAATGGCAAGCCTCCCCTTGGAACACATCTTGTCAAGAAAGCCAGTGATAGGTACGCATCAGGGACACCATAAGTTGGAAACTACTCGAAGGTACACAACAACAACAACAAACAACCTTTGTGTATTGATTCAATATTTTTGTGCTCATTTAGTGTTTTTATGGCCTTGGCTTTGTGTATCATGGTTTTGCAATTATACAATTGACTTCTCATATCTTTTGCAGCTGTGTGTTTGCATAGCATTTTGTTGTTTTGGTTTCTGACTGTTGCCTCCTTTTGTGCTCTGTACTTGGAAGCGTCCTCTATGTGTCCACTGGAGTATATATAATCCCAAGTAAGTGTGCCTTGGATACATTGCAGGCAGCCTTTAGTATTCCTGGAAGGGCTCACCAACAGTCATTGTCTTAATATTTCTTGGTGCTTCACTGTTTGGTACACTTCTTGTTGATAATGCCTGAGGAGGTTCAACTACATAGGATTCTTGGTGGTCCATTTTGTCAGATCATTTCAAGAAGGGCACCCCTTCTTGTCTTGTATTGTGTGTGTTTGGGGGGTGCCTCCATTCCAAGATTTTTACTTATTTTATTTTTGTATTCCATTTGTATGCCACCTTTCTCCCATGTGGGACCCAAGAAAGCTCCCAAAACTAAAATAGGATCTATACACTCTAATTTTTTTTTAAAGTTAATGATCACAGAACGCTCTGTTATTTAGGGTAGAAAAGAAAGTGGGACAAGGAAGCACTCATTCTTCCCAATTGCTTCCAACTGCACACATGCACACATGCATATATACGCACACACATTGCCTCTGCTTAAATTATTATTGACAGCAAAGATGCCTCTTGAACAGACTGCGTAACTGTTGCCCAGCTCATGTGCCCAAGTGTGGCACTAATTTAATTTTAATTTTACAGTACGAGTTTGTCTAAGATCCACCCCAGCTGGCTGGTGCCCATCATCTGTCGACAGAACTATCACTAAGCCATGCTGGGCTAAGTCAGGATTATAAATGAAGAGCAGCCATGTGCTCTAAATCTTCTTATTTGACTAGCCCTAGAAGGTATGCAGCCACAACATTTGATTGGCAGCTCCCTTCATCCTGTCAATTGACTTTGAAGGCCGCCCTGCGATTGGCCCATCCAGTGCCTCTCAGTAGCCCTATTGCCTGTCACCTGCTGATTCCAGCACGTGCCTGACCTATGACCCCACCCCTCCCGTTTCCCCCCTCCCCAGGGTTTTTTTCCTCCCCCCCAAAAAACCCTCTTGTTAGGTTACCAGTTCCTGAGGCTGCCTCCCAAGCCATGTCGCTCTGGTGGCACGTGGAGCCTTTGGGGCATATGGCCGACTAGTTGCATGCAGAATGGGATAAACTGAAGCCAAGCAGCCTCGCGCTGTTATCACAGCAGATGGGGGAAGCGTGGCATTCAATATTTAGACAGATGCCACCTCCTTATTCCACCTGTCTGGAACTTGGATGTTGTACAGCATGAACTGTCTGCCTCATTATTAAGGAGACAAAGGGAGCCTTTATGGAGCGCACAACCAAGAGCATCACGTCGGCAGAGCATGCACAGATATTAATTGCTGACCCTCTCGGTAAAAAGCCCAGAAGAAATATCTTTGCAATTACAGTGACAGTGAGAGAGAAAAACTGTACTGTACTCCCCTTTTCCTGAGCTTGAACTAGGCTGGTTGCTGCACTAAATTAAACCAGGAGGTAAAGAAGCGTGTGGTGTTTTTTTTTTTTAAATGTCGTCTGGATTATTATGATTATTATTATCATCACTATGATTATCATTATGTTTTATTATTACAATTATAAAATCACATCTGAAAATGACGGCAAAGTTCCTTCCATTAAAGAGCCCAACCATTCCATCTAACAATCACCGCTCTATTGTGATTTTCCCTTTCTTGCAAATTTGCTCTTTGCTTCGCAGTAGTCAACAGTTCTTTTAAACAGCCAGACGCTGGAAAAACACTCTTGGCAAAGGTGCTATTATATTCCACATATTTTTACACAACAGTTTATGCCTTTTCCTTCTTCAGCTTTGTTTAGCTTCTTTAAAAAAAATAGCAAATGGGAACACGGCCAAACAAAAAGAAAATAAAAAGACGAGAAAAAAAAGTCCACATTGTATGATTTTATTGACACGTTGGTCAAAAGGGTTGTTTGCTGATCTGGAAAAGGGTGGACAGTGGCAGACCATTCATGGCAGTCTATTTATAGAGCAATCAAGGAACGGTATGATGGGTTTGCATACACACATACACACACATTCCTCTTTCAAAGAGCTCAGATTAAGACCGAAATCTTGTTGCATGCATAAGTTCCCTTAGGGAAGGAGTTGGACATTTTTGGCTGATGCAGAGGGTCTACATTAAGATCAAGGTGGAAGAATAGGATTTGTACGTGCAGCACCATTGTGTACAAATGTGCATTGTCCATAGATAAGCATCTGAAGGTACGTGCAATTGAACATCTGGTGTCTGGGCCCAGTTGTGCAATCTTGCCATTCGACACAAAGGTACTGTAGCTCTGTTAATGTTTAACTCTGCATATGGATATTTATGCTACACAGCCCCAATGTAGGATCACAGGCCAATGATGCCCAGGACGTCTGCTATCCAGGTTTGTTGTTAACTGCTATCAAGTCAGCATCAATTTATGGTGACCCTTTGGAGGAGAGACCTCCAAATCACCTTGTTATCAATAGTCTATCCCAGTGGTTCTTAACCTGTGGTCCATGGACCCCCAGAGGGCTGCGATGTCCTCACAGGGAGTCCGTGAAGAATTGAAGGCTGCTCAGACCATGTGAAAAGAGCCAAGGCAAAGTCTGGCTGGCTTGGCCTGCATATTGCTCTTCAATCTGCTCCAGCCACAAACTTGCAGGAAGAAGCAGGAGAAAAGTCTTTCCTCCCCTCCAATGCCTCTGAGGGAAGGGTAAATGGATGGTGTAATTGTATTATTATTATCAGGTATTGTTGTTGTTGTTGTTCTTAGGGTTTTAAATCTTGAGTTAACTCTTGGGGGTCAGTGGCACCAAAAGCTATTTAAAGGGGGTCCCTGGTAAAGAAAAGGTTAAGAGCCACTGGTCTATCCACCTAGAATATGATCTTTTTTTCCTACTACCTTCTACCTTTCCAAGCATTGTTGTCTCTTCTATGAGTCATGCCTTCTTGTGATAGCTCCAAGGTATGGGCAGTCTCAGTTTAGTCATCTTGGCTTCTAGAGAGAGTTCAGGCCTGATTTACTCTTGGGCCCATTTATAGGTCTTTTTGACAGTCCATGCTATCCACAAAACTCTCCTCCAACACCACATTTCAGAGGAGTTGAGTCTCTTCATCTTCACTGTTCAGCTTTCACAACCATACAAAGAAATTGGAAATGTGACAGCACAAACAATCCTGACTTTAGTATTCAATGATACATCTTCGCACTTCAGGATCTCGTCTAGCTCCTCCATAGCTGCTCTTCCAAGTCTTCGTCTCATTTCTTGACTGCAACGTTCTTGTTCTTTTTGGCGTTACACATAAAAGAACTGTTTTTATATTTTGGACTAAATTCCCCATAATCCTCCAGTCAGCATAGCTAGTAGACATGCCAAATGGGAGATTCTGGGAGGTGTAGTCTAAAAATTTAACTTTACCAAGCTCTGTTTATGCTTTCTTTTTTTCAATTAAGAGATTTTTATTCTAACAGCCTTAATTACAGTGCTTGTTTTTCAAGGTTAAGGGGTCTTTCTTGATGGCAAACCTGTTTCTGCTTTCGGATCATTTCCTGGGCCCGAACATAGGTCGTATAGTGACGGTAGGGAGCTATTAGTTCTCCTGGTCTTTTGGACGACAATTCCCATAGTCCCTTACTTTACTGCCCTTGATGAGTTAAATTTTAAATGTTTCCAAATGATTTTATTGTAATTTTTTTTGTAATGTATTGTTGTTGTCGATGTCATATTTATTTCTATCCCACTTTTTCCCCAGTTCAGGACTCAAAGCAGCATACAGTACACACACCCCGTATCCCCTGATTCGCCAACCGTGGATTCAATTATCCATGCTTGGTGATGGCAGGGGGAGGGGAGGGGAGGAGGGATCTCACCTCCCCCATCCCTTCCCTGGGAGGGCTCCTGTCACCGGGGCAGCGATCACGGGGGGTGAAGGGGTAAGAGAGGGGGGAGGAGCAATCTCAGATGTGATCTTGCCTCCCCCCTCCCCCTTTGCCCCACATGGCAGGGGCGAAGGGGACGGAGAAGCGATCTCACCTCCCTCCTTCCTCCCATGGCTTCTCTCGATGCAGTGGGGCCATGCAGGGGCAAAGGGAGGGAAAGGAGCAATCTCACCTCCCCCCTTTCCCCCACGATGGCCCTTGGGATGGCATTCACTGCTATCCATGGAATTCACCATCCTTGCCCTCCCCGGATCCAATCCCCCACAGATATGGGGGTGCTACTGTACAACATAGCAGAATGGGGTTGGACTGGATGGCCCTGGTGGTCTCTTTCAACCCTATGCATGTTTGATTCTATGATTCTACTGCTTCCTTGGTGTACCTCCACCAGCAGATTTTTACTGTCTACTGTGGTGACGTAGGATTGTGGCCCTTGATTACACAATCTCCCTTGCTTCATTTGCAGAACTTTGCAGGCAGTCCCCCTAACCTCATCAGCAAATTGTAACCCTTCTGGTTGGAATCCTGTTGGTGTTTTATGCGTGCATAAGCTTGCCTATGAAAGCTATGGGATCTCACTATCCACTGCAGAACATTGGTATTCAGTTCAAGGTTGCACAAGCGGAGTTGCCTACGTGCATGATTGTGCAGTGTGCATTAATGTGCATTTCATAGAATCATAGAATTGCAGAGTTGGAAGAGACCACGAGGGCCATCCAGTCCAACCCCCTGCCACGCAGGGAATCACAATCAAAGCATCCCCGACAGATGGCCATCCAGCCTCTGTTTAAAGACCTCCAAGGAAGGAGACCCCACCACGCTCCGAGGGAGTGTGTTCCACTGCCGAACAGCTCTGACTGTCAAAAAGTTCCTCCTCATGTTGAGGTGGAATCTCTGTTCCTGGAGCTTGCACCCATTGCTCCGTGTTCCAGTCTCTGGAGCAGCAGAAAACAAGCCTGCTCCATCCTCAGCGTGACATCCCTTCAAATACTTAAACAGGGCTATCATATCGCCTCTAAACCGTCTTTTTTCCAGGCTAAACATACCCAGCTCCCTAAGTCTCTCCTCATAAGGCATTGTTTCCAGACCTTTCACCATTTTAGTTGCCCTTCTCTGGACACGCTCCAATTTGTCAATATCCTTTCTGAATTGTGGTGCCCAGAACTGGACACAGTATTCTAAGTGAGGTCTGACCAAGGCAGAATAGAGTGGCACTATTACTTCCCTTGATCTAGACACTATACTTCTATTGATACAGCCCAAAATTGCATTGGCCTTTTTAGCTGCCGCATCACACTGTTGGCTCATGTTCAACTTGTGGTCTACTAGGACTCCTAGATCCCTTTCGCACATAGTCTCATTCAGCCAGGTCTCTCCCATCCTATATTTATGCATTTCATTTTTCCGCCCTAAATGCAGTACTTTACATTTCTCCGTATTGAATTTCATTTTGTTAGCTTTGGCCCAGCTCTCCAGTCTATCCAGGTCATTCTGAATTTTGATCCTGTCCTCTAGGGTATTAGCTACTCCTCCCAATTTGGTGTCATCTGCAAATTTGATAAGTATGCCCCTAATTCCCTCATCTAAGTCATTGATAAAGATGTTGAATAGCACTGGGCCCAGGACAGAACCCTGTGGCACCCCACTGGTCACATCTTTCCAAGACGAAGAGGAGCCACTGCTGAGCACCCTTTGGGTTCGGCCGGTCAACCAATTACAAATCCATTGAACAGTTAACTTGTCTAGCCCACATTCTACAAGCTTGTTTGCAAGAATGTCATGGGGAACCTTGTCAAAGGCCTTGCTGAAATCAAGGTATGCAATGTCCACAGCATTCCCTTCATCTACCAAGCTGGTAACTTTATCAAAAAAAGAGATCAGATTAGTCTGGCATGACTTGTTTCTCTGAAACCCATGCTGACTTTTTGTGATTATGGCATTGCCTTCTAAATGTTCACAGACTCTCTGTTTAATGATCTGTTCTAGAATCTTCCCTGGTATTGATGTCAGACTAACTGGACGATAGTTGTTGGGATCCTCTTTTTTCCCCTTTTTGAAGATGGGAACAACGTTTGCCCTCCTCCAGTCTGCTGGGACTTCTCCTGTTCTCCAGGAGTTCTCAAATATTATTGCCAATGGCTCTGAGATTATATTTGCCAGCTCTTTTAATACTCTTGGATGTAGTTCATCTGGTCCTGGAGATTTAAATTCATTTAGATTAAGAAGGTATTCCTGTACCACCTCTTTACTTATTTTCAGCTGGATTTCCCCTATTGTGTCCTCTGTTCCATTTTCCTCAGGTTGGTCCTCCTTTTCCTTTTCTGAAAACACTGAGGCAAAGAAGGTGTTGAGTAATTCTGCCTTTTCTCTGTCCCCTGTTAGCATTTTGCCATCTTCTCCACGTAGTGGCCCTATCATTTCCTGCTTCCTCCTTTTGCTGCGGACATACCCAAAAAAACCCTTTTTATTGTTCTTAACCTCCCTAGCAAGCCTGAGCTCATTCTGCACTTTAGCTTTTCTGACTTTACTCCTACACGTGTTCGCTATCTGTTTGAATTCTTCTTTGGTGATTTCCTCCCTTTTCCATTTCCTATACATGTTCCGTTTAAAACTTAGCTCCATTGAAAGTTCTTTAGTCATCCATCCTGGTTTCTTGAGACACCTCCCATTTTTCTTCCTCAATGGTACTGTTTGAAATTGTGCCTTCAGTATCTCCCTTTTGAGAAAGTCAAAACCGTCTTGAGGTCCCTTCTCTTTTAGTATTCTTGACCATGGGATCATCCCCAGTATTTCCCTGAGTTTATTGAAATCAGCTCTCCTAAAGTCAAGAATGCGTGTCTGACTATGCCTGGCTTCTCCTTTCCATTGTATAACAAACTCCAGGAGAACATGATCACTCTCACCTAAGGATCCCACCACTTGCACCCCATTAACAAGGTCGTCTCTGTTGGTTAGGATCAGATCTAAAATAGCTGACCCCCTTGTTGCCTCTTCCACCTTTTGGACCATGAAATTGTCTTCCAGGCATGTAAGGAATTTGCTAGACCTTGTAGTTTTGGCTGAGTTAGATTGCCAGCAAATATCAGGATAGTTGAAGTCACCCATCACTACTACATCTCTCCTTTCTGCATGTATGTTCATCTGTTCTAGAAAGGCAACATCCAATTCCTCCGTCTGATTTGGGGGTCTGTAGTAGAGTCCCACAATAACATCCCTGTTGTTTCCCTCCCCTTTAATTTTTATCCAGATGCTCTCCACCTGGCTTCCAGTATTGATGTCATGGATCACTTCACTGGTGTAAATATCCCTGACATATAATGCTATTCCTCCTCCTTTCCTGTTTGGCCTGTTTCTCCTATAAAGGTTATACCCCTCTATTCCTACATTCCAATCATGAGACTCGTCCCACCAGGTTTCAGTAACGCCTATTATATCATATTTGTTTTGTAGTGCAAGGAGTTCTAGTTCATCTTGCTTATTTCCCATGCTCTGTGCATTAGTGTAGAGACATCTGAGACCATGTGTTCCCTTTACTTGCTCCCTGTGCAAGTTTTTTTGCCTCCCACTGTTGGGTCCTTGCGCTGTTTGCCTTGTTCCCTCTATGACAGTTTGACTATTTTCTCCAGCCCTTTTGCCTTCCAGAATACTGTCTCCCTCCCCCATTTGACTCAGTTTAAAGCCCTCCTGATCAAATTCTTGAGAGTGTTGGCAAAAATGTTTCTTCCAACTGTTGTAAGATGCACCCCATCTCTTGCCAGAAGTCCCCCTGCATGGAAGCGCAGTCCATGATCCAAGAATCCAATTTGTTCTCGGCGACACCATCTACGGAGCCAGTTGTTTACGTCGGCTATTTTCCTCTCCCTTCTTGGACCATGCCCTTCAACTGGCAGAAGAGACGAGATGACCACCTGTGCGTTCATTTCTTTCAGCTTCCTCCCCAGGGCCTCATAATCTCTTCTGATCTTGGGAAAGCTGTGCCTTGCAGTATCATTGGTTCCCACATGGACCAAAAGGAAGGGGTAATGATCCGTAGGCTTGATGAGTCTTGTCAGCCTCTCGGTCACATCACAGATCTTTGCCCCAGGGAGACAACACACCTCCCGAGTCATCTTGTCAGGCCCACATACCACTGCTTCTGTACCCCTCAGCAAGGAGTCCCCCACCACCACCACACGCCTCCGCTGAGGCTTCGCAGCTGCTGTTCCTTGCGGTGGTCCTCTCAAGGTCCCCTGCTCAACCCCTGAAGTCTGTCCATGCTGTTCTTCCTCATTGTCCTTGATAAGGGAAAGGGCTTCAAATCGATTCTGTAGCTGCAAGCTGCTGGAAGAATCCCTGGATTTTCTTGTTCTGTGTGTGACATTCCTCCAGCTGTCTACTTCCTGTGTCCGTGAAGTGACCCTCTCCTCCACAGCCACTTCCTCTGTGCGGTCCCCATCCAAGAGTGTTCGTTCTGTTCTGTCCAGGAAAACCTCTTGCTCCCGAATCTGTTGAAGTGTAGCTACCCGTGTCTCCAGCTGCTGTACTTTCTCCTCCAAGAGGGCTACCAGCTTGCATTTGGTGCATGTGAAGTTCTCCACTTCTGTAGACAAGAATAGAAACATCGCACAAGTGTTGCAAGTGACTGCTGCAGTCCCCTCAGTGTCCATGATGAGAGCTTTTAGGTAATCTAAGAACTCTTAGTTAACGCTGATAATGCTAAGCTGTACTTTTAGGTCTGCTGTATTTTTGTTTGGTTACTGAAATTCGCGCGCCGTTAGGCGCGCGCCTCTGGCTCTTGAGGGTAAAAGGGGAAGTTCAGAAGTTCAAGCCCCTCAGCAACAAGCAGCCTCTCCCAACAGTTTTTTAAAAAAGTTTTAAAAGTTGCTTCCTTCTTCTCCCTGGCAGGAAACTGGCAGGAAACTTGCTGTCCAGAAGCTGCTCTCCTTCTCTCTGGCAGGAAACTGGCCTGGAAAGCCTCTGCAAGGACTTATATAGAGCTAGGCTCCCAGCTCCACCCCCTAATGACTCACAGGTGTGACTCACAGGTGTGACTCACAGGAAGGCCTCTGGCTCTTGAGGGTAAAAGGGGAAGTTCAGAAGTTCAAGCCCCTCAGCAACAAGCAGCCTCTCCCAACAGTTTTTTAAAAAAGTTTTAAAAGTTGCTTCCTTCTTCTCCCTGCAGGAAACTGGCAGGAAACTTGCTGTCCAGAAGCTGCTCTCCTTCTCTCTGGCAGGAAACAATGCATGTTGTCCATGGTACTATGCATGTTGTCCATGGTATGCACTTGCAATGTGCATGGCTACCGGTTGTGCTGGCAGATTTGGTTGCACATTTGGTTGTGCAAGTGGGGTTGTGTGCACAACCTCTGTGTAACACTGGCTGGAATCCTGTTGGCAACTCCCAACTGGATCCTGTACACAGAGAAAGGAAGGATATTAATTGATTAATCCAATTACAGTACTCAATTGTTCAATAGTGAGCCAGCACGTTGGTAAATCCAGTGGCTGTACTCTATTTGGAAATAATAATGGGATTGAGGCCAAAGTGAGAATGAAGTTAAGCCGTGTCACCTCGATATAGGACCTTGGGCCCTGTGTTTCTGAAAAATTCTTCTGACTTTCTTTTTATACCAGGAAAACATTTGTCAGTGAAGAAAAGATGGAGTAGCTGTACCATGTTGTTTGATTGCGGCTGCTAATGGCTCTCCATCTATACGCACCCCTTGCCAAGTCTGATCTTGAACTGCAGGCAGCTGTCAGAGTTTGGACCCAGAGCTATGCTAGTGGGTCAGAGCTGGAAGGTTGAGCTGAAATCAAGGGTCATGTTCGACCATGCCAGAGTCAGGATGGCCAACACTGTGTCATTTGGTGGAGCAGAATTCTTAATGTGGGGGGGGGGAATCCATGCCTCATTTTGCCCACTCCCCTTCTGTAGCTACCCCCTGGCTGTCCTACTTTTATTCTTTGCTTTTAAATACAGTCAGGCTCCCGTAACTGTGGAACCAATATCCAGGGTTTCCATTATCCGCAGGACACAAAACTGCACACCTACCCCAGAGTCTTCCTAGAAAATGCCTAAAGAGGCACCCGCTGTAGACATTTTCTAGGTTCTTCAAGGCAACTCTATGGTATTTGTAACCAGAAGTCCCATTATTTCAATGGTGTTTGCTGTTATCTGTGGTATCCAGTATCTGTGGTAAGTCTAGGAACCAACCCCCCCGTGGATACAGGGGACCATCTGTAAATAGTTTAAATGGCTTTGATTCTATTGACAGTTTAATATTATCTGAACTTTTAAATGTTTTTATCTACATGTTTTTACTTGTACTGTTGTCCCTTCATATTCAGGTTTGCTTTTTGGATTATTATTTTTTTAAGAATATTTTCAAGCCGTGAATACTTAAATCTGTGGATGCCAAATTTTTTTTATTTATACCCTGCTCTTCAGTCACAAGGCTATCAGAGCGGCCTACAAATTGTTTTAAGCAATAGCAATTTACATATCTACACTGCATTAAGCAGTTTCCAATGTGTTTTAGCTAATTGCCCCCACAAGCTGGGTACTCATTTTACTGACCTATGAAAGGATGGAAGGCTGAGTGAACCATGGATACAGAGGGACAACTGTATTTCTTTTTATCTAGTAAACCAATTTGAGTCCCATTTAGGGGAAATGTTGATATATGTGTATACAGTATATATATATATATATATATATATATATATGGAATGGATCAGAACAGAACAGGAATGCCAAGGTTGGGCACAATATGCCTCCAGTCCTCTCCCTGATACTGTCATGTCCTGCCTCTCAGTGAACAGTGATGAGGACCCTGAATGCCCAGAGAGTGGCCCAGGGCTAGGGCCAGGAGAACAGAGTCTTCAACAGCCACAGACCTCTGAGAAACATAGTGTAGACTTACCTAGCTTCACTCAGCGTCAACAGGAAAAGGAAAATCACAAGCAGTCACAGCGTTTATATACTGTAGGAAGCATGAAGCAATTAGAGATCACCTGCAAGACTCAGCTGGACTTTTAAATAATCCAGCACCTCCTCTGGAAGCAGGACCAGTTTAAGGAATTTTGGGGGGCCCTGCAACACTTTATTGGGGGGGCATATGTTTATCTCAGGTCACTGTAACTGGAAGAGTATAGCTGACAACCAACCTTCTTGATGAAAGCTGCGCTGGTGCTGTGCTTTGTGACCTATTGCCTTGGACTCATGACCTTGCCTCTGTTTGCCTGGCTTGCTGTTCAACCATGTATGACCCCACATCAGATTGCACTTACTCTACATTGCTGGTAAGCTGAATAAGACTCTGCTTCTCCCTGGACTGTGAGCTCATTCACTAGGAATCTGAAGACTGCTTTGAGCAGAACAAGACAAATACCACCCCTCAAATTTCAACCCACACACCTCTCAAAGTAGCAGGCCATGCTCCCCAGAAGCCTTGGTGGTGGTGGTGGGGGACACATTTTGCCATTTGAATGTAAGTTTCCCCAGCTTCTCTTAGGCTAAAAGAATAGTTTCTGGAAATTGGAAGAGATCAGTCACGTTTCTAAAAATTGATTGGGGCCTAAAACTATGGGGGAGGGTTATATTTGCATGGCAAATTGGGCAAAATGGTAGATCTGGGGGTGCAGTTTTTTCATTTGGGGGTGAATTTTTGGAAGGGTGTGAGAGTTTGGATGACCATATTGCCTACCATCCCTTTCCACTTCTAGAATTTTCTAGATCATATGGCCATCCAAACTCTCACAAAGCAAAGGTGCAACCAAAACAGTAAGTCTTTTACTGTGGGAAGGTAATGAGTCTAAAAATAAAATTGTATTAAAAATTCCAGGATCTAGTCCTTTTAAAAACAACAAGAATTATTTTCTTTAAAAAGAGTTAAAATCATTCATTCACTTTTGACTTCATGTTCATGCAAAGTGCACTTAGGAATGCAGACTTGTAAGCTCAATTATCATTTAAAAATGTGTTCAGAGGTCTGGGATCACCCAGTTAAATTAGACTCATTACAAAACAAAGGAGTCAGTTTAAAATGCAAATCAAAGTTTACTGAAGGTATATCAATCTCAATCTACATACTAAAACAAACTTAAAAAAAGGTCCCTAACTAAAGGTATTTAGGTAAGAAAACTCACTCAGCCTACAGCAGTAGGGCTGGCTTCCGATGCATCATGACATGGTTTCAGATGAAGATGGCTAAGATATAGCTTAAGATGGCTAATATGGCTCCAGCCTCATGGAGACTCAAACTTAAAAGAAAACTTACACAAAAAGCAATAAAATTTAAATTAGGTCATGTGTTGAATGACCCAGCACTCCAGTTGGCTGGAAGTGCCCAGTGAAATAAGAGAAAGGGAATTTTGGGAGAACAAATGCATGCAGGGAAAAAACCCTAGACTTATCTAAGGATGTGAATGAGGTACACAAGATTGCTTTTACATTACAATGATTATTTCCCCACGTACTACATTTACAGCATTTTCTCCCCGGGAGGAAGCCATGGGCAGTATGGATTAGCAGGACCAAAATAAATCCCAGGAATGCTTTAACATCAAGGAAAGTGGTCCAAACTGTGTGTGAGTTGCCTATCAACTCAGGGAGACACCATGAATTTCATAGGGTTTTCTTAGGCAAGGAATACTCAGAGGTGGTTTGCCAGTACCTTCCTCTGATATATAGCCCATAGCACCTGGTGTTCATTGGTGGTCTCCCATCCAAGTCCCAACCAGGGCTGACTATGCCTAGCTTCCAAGATCAGACAGGATCTGGTGCCATTAGGGTATTTAGTCAGACTAGGTATTTAGGTCCATACTACTACAACAAGGAGGGTGACATCCTAACCTCCTTAAGGGAGGGTGTTCCAAAGCCTGGGAGCAACCACTGAGAAGGTGCTCTAATGGATTCCCACCAAACATGCCTGGGGAGGTGGTGGGACCAAGAGGAAGGCCTTCCACAAGGATCAAGGATCCCAGGCAAGTAATCTCTGGCACAAGGAGGACTTGTGACAGAGATCCTGCTTGTGACTATTGCACTGGACAAGGGATGCAATCCTGTTGGAGACTTTTCTCTTCGTAAGTGGACTTCTATCTGCAGGAATTAGAACTGGGAAGTTCCGTAATGTCCATACCTAGTAACGGGCTGCAGTTAAGTTACTACGTGGGAGAGCCAGCAAAGTGACTAATGCACAATGGGGCCAATGCACATTGGCACTGATGCACATGGGCCCCATTGCACATCGGGACACTGACTACGGAGTGCTGATGAGCATTGGGACACTCTTGTATCTTGTGTATCTTTGCAATTCTCCAACTGGTTTTCTTAGTGCCTCTGCACTTGCGTGAAAAAGCCAATGCGAATCTAGACTGCATTAATAGGAATAGTGTCTAGATCAAGGGAAGTAATAGTGGTACCACTCTATTCTGCTTTGGTCAGACCTCACCTGGAACACTGTGTCCAGTTCTGGACACCACAATTCAAGAAGGATATTGAGAAGCTAGAACATGTCCAGAAGAGGGCGACCAGGATGGTGGGAGTCGGGAAGCCATTTGCTATGAGGAGCAGCTTAGGAAGCTGGGTATGTTTAGTCTGGAGAAGAGAAGGTTGAGAGGTGACATGATAGCCATGTTTAAATATTTGAAGGGATGTTATATTGAGGATGGGGCAAGCTTGTTTTCTGCTGCTCCAGGGACTAGGACACAGAGCAATGGGTTCAAACTACAGGAAAAGAGATTCCACCTAAACGTTAGGAAGAACGCCCTGACAGTTAGTGCTGTTCAGCAGTGGAATACACTGCCTTGGAGTGTGGTGGTCTCCTTCTTTAGAGGTTTTTAAACAGAGGCTGGATGGCCATCTGTCAGGGGTGCTGTGATTGCGTATTCCTGCATGGCAGAATGGGGTTGGACTGGATGGCCCTTGTGGTTTCTTCCATCTCTATGATTCTGTAATTCTATGAGGGGATGGAAACATCAGTCTTCTGCATCCTGATGGAGAACAAAACCCTGTTGCTCACAGTGGCTGTTGCCTGGTAGGTCAGGATTGGGGGGGTGGGCTGGGAGATGCTACTTAGGACTTGTCTACACCAGCCAGAGCAGAACGAGGCTCAGGCCATCCACTGTCTTCAGAGTCTCGCATGGTTCTGATGTTCCAGCATGCAAGCGTCAGTTTATTTACACCTTAGGAGGCTGGTGTGCGCCTTTGTTTCTTTGCCTTAATTTGACCGCATCAGAAGATTCCCGTTGGCCACATAGCGCATTTGGAAGACTTTACAAAAGAGTCTGGAGTAATAAACCCCTAGGCAAAACACAAAATCAGTGTGTATAGAGCCATCGTACTGTCTATTCTCCTTTATGGATCTGGAACATGGGTCATCTATCGCCACCACTTACGACTCCTTGAACGCTTCCATCAGCGCTGTATACACACAATCCTAAATATACACTGGACTGACTATGTGATTAATGTTGCTGTCCTTGAGCAAGCAGCGATCACCAGCATTGAGGCCATGATATTGAGAATGCGGCTGTGCTAGACAGGGCACGTTTCTAGGATGGAGGAAATCACCTCACCAACAATGGTCCGCCCTGGCCTCACATCGGGAGGCATGGAGACACACTATCCACAATGCTGCAGCCTTATTTGAGAACTCACACCGAACAAGTCTTGAAGAGAAATGACTACGCAGAAAAAATCACAACTCGGAAACATCATCCAAGGAAACCTTCTACTGTGCTTTCTGCAACTGGACTTGTCTATCTCGGATTGGCCTTTTTAGTCATCAGCGCACTTGCAGAAAACGCAGGATGAGTCCTTCCTGAATTTTTGTTTGCGAAAAGAAGCCAGAGAGAGAGAGCAGCCAGAATACTACATGTTCCAGCTGAAGTATTCCAGCCCTGGGACCGCAGTGTCCCCCTCCCCATTACTTGCCCTACTGTTGCAGCAACAGAGGGGTGTCTTCACACCCATGGCGAGTGCATGAATTAGAGCTCCTCTTCCCCATGCCAGCCACATCTTCTGAGGCTAAGAACCAGTCACCCAGCCATGATCACACAGCTGGGCACCTTGTGGTGACCTCAGCAGATGCAATACGTGTGGGCTAGCTGGGACATGTCTATACTGGGCAAGGCATGGGCACAAATGCATACACATACACACACACACACATATCATTGCAGTAACAGAACTTGCCATTTTCACTGGAAAAACCACAGCAAACACTGAGGTTTCTGGGTTTTTTTTTATCACATGTCTACTCTGGACAGTTCAGACTAGAAATAGGACAAAACCTCTGCATTAGCTTGGTCACGGGAACAAGGGGAGGCTGTTTCATTTGAGTCATCTAGACAAGGCCTTAGCTATGTAATTAAAGAAGTTACATAACTAAGTAGCTGATCTAGAATCTCTGCCTTCATTTTTTTTAAAAAAATGAATGACAACTGTGAATGTAGCATGCTTCATGGCCTCTACGGGGGTTGCCCCTGGTAACATCACCATCATCACCTCACCAGGACAAGGGGTTGTCTCACACGCACAAAAAATGGAGTGCCTCGCAGTAATGGCATCTTAATGGTGTTTTTGCCCTCATAAGCTTTGCACGCAAGATGGTGGCTGCAAGTGATTTACTCACCTTAGTACTTACCTCAATTTGCCACCACTGAACTTAAAAAAAACCCCCGATGTCCAAGGTGCAATAGAGCAATTTTTTCAATTTAACATAAAAACAAAAAACCTACCACCCCATTTTCTTGCCTTAGCATTCACTCGCTAAAGCAAAAATCCAACATGCTGGCAGTGGGTGCTTACCTTGTTAGCAAGCCCATTCTTGCATGGCAGGGGGTTGGACTAGATGGCCCTTGTCTCTTCCAACTCTATGATTCTATGCATCAGCTTTGCGAATTGCTTGTCCCAACAAGTAGGTATGCTCATTCCCCTTGCTGATTTTTTTTTTTAAACTCTGGGAAAAGTTGCAAAGGATTTTCCTACAGAGTTTTGGACATTTTGCCCTCCCCTTCCCAATACGGCGAAACAATGCAGAATGCCATTAGGACAGGTAGGATTCTCCTCGCATTCTATGAGGAGTATTTTTGCCGTTCAAACTACAGACAACCTCCTGGTCTCAGGTTTTGGCCCTGACATCCCATGGCCTGGGATAATCCTGACTTGGCAAAACCCTACCTAGTCAAGAGAGACTGTTGGGTCTCCCTCTGAGATACTAGCAGGATTGAAGTGTTTGGAAGAGAGGCTTGGGCTACTTGTAGCTCAGTTAATGCCACCTTAGCTGTTTGCACTAAAGAATCAGGAGATTATCACACTACATTGTTATAGTGCTATTATTCCACTTGAACTTTTATGGGTGCCTCCTGTGGAATCCTGGGATTTGCAGTTTAGGGGGGGAATTTAGAACTCTCAGCCAGAGAGCTTTTAGGCCTCACTAAACTATAAACCCCAGAATTCCACATGAGGAAGCCATAGCAGTTAAAGTGGAATAATAAAGCACTATAACAGTGTAGTGTGATAAAGTCCTCAGCCTCCCTAAATAGAGCAGGCAGCATATGCTCTATGGTTGCTGGAAACAACATTGAATACCCACTTTGTGAGAGTCACCCAAGCCAGCTCAGAGATTGCCTTGTTCTTGAATCCAGACTACTCTTCTGTGTGCCCCCCTGTTGGTTTTTGTTCCCCAGTTTCTGACTGATACCCTCGTTCTCGACCTCTGGATTGCCAATCAACTACACAGCTTCCCGGTTCCCCAAGCAAATTATGGAATCTTGGAGTGTGGTAGAGTCTCCTTCCTTGGAGGTCTTTAAACAGAGGCTGGATGGCCATCTGTTGGGAATAGTTTGATTGGGTATTCCTGCATGGCAGGGATTGGACTAGATGGACCTTGTGGTGTCTTCCAACTCTATGATTCTATGACAGAGACCTTCTTCCATCCCTTGAGGTATACTCAATCCAAGTTTTAAGGTCTGCTGGAGGGGCCTTCTGTTGTATTCCATCAGTCCGGGTAATATTCTGTGTGAGGACATGAGCAAAGCCTTTCCCCGTGATGGCTGTTGTTTTGGTTGTTTTACTTTTGAAGCACCATGCCCACTGATGGCACTATTAAAATAAACAACAGAAAGAGAGTTTAGGCCTTCAAAGAAAAGGGATAGGCCAAGTGACCAAGGGAATGTGAACCCAGCAAGTAGAGGAGTTCTAGGTGTGAATGATTTTCATAGAAGAATTGTCCAAGGTGTCTTTTGATTTTCATAGAACCATAGAGTTGGAAGAGACCCCAAGGGCCATCCAGTCCATGCCATTCAAGAATGTGCAATTGCATGTGAAACAGTTACACTTGTGAAACTCATGCAACTGTGACCAAATAGGGATCATAGAATCATAGAGTTGGAAGAAACCACAAGGGCCTTCCAGTCCAACCCCTGCCATGCTCTCTCTGGCTTTTCTTTGCAAACGAAGATTCAGGAAGGACTCATCCCGCGCAGGAATACACAATCAAAGCACTCCTGAGAGATGGCCATTCAGATTCTATTTTAAAACCTCCAAAAAAGGAAACTCCACCAACTCCAATGCAGTGCATTCCACTGCCGAACAGCTCTTACTGTCAGGAAGTTCTTCCTAATGTTTAGGTGGAATCTCTTTTCCTGTAGTTTGAGTCCATTGCTCCATTTCCTAGTCTCAATGTCTCATTCTCTGCAATGCTAGAAAATTGAGGACTATAGGAAAATTACATCTGGGGAGGCGGAATTCTCTTTTGTTGGGGCAATATTCTCATTCTCCCCATAGCTACACCCTTGGTTGTGAATTAATTACTCTTTATTAATAATAAATAGCCCAGCAGACATGCTCCCAACATCTGCCTTGGGCCGAGGGTTCCTCTCCCATGCATCTGTATTATTTTTAAAGCTAATATTTGTTCATTCCCTCGTAGCTATTATTCCATATGAAAAGCCCCTCTGCCTCCAAAGCATATGAGCTATGAAGATGGAGGAAGGGCCCATCCTAATTGAACAGCCCGGGACTCATGAGGTTAATTACAGATATTAACGTGGCTTTTTTCCCTCTGGCTTCTTGCCCTCAGAAAGGTTAGGGGAGTTTCCAAGCGATCTGGCCCCAACAACTGTTCTTCTCTTTTGCCTGTTAACTAATTGATAAAAGTAAGTGTTTCAAAGGAGTCTAATTAAATCCTCGAGTCTTGCAATTACAGACCCATTTGGTAGCGGCAACCTCAGCTGGCAGCATGGGGCAGATAACAGGTTGCTTCCACCACCATCACTCTCTTTTTTCCTTCCTTCCTTCCTTCCTTCCTCCTTCTTTTCTAAAGATGTAAATATATAAGAGGCAGCTTCATGGAAGTGCTTACTAAAAACTGCTTGATTGGCAGCCAGGGAGTTCAGGAGCTGTAGTCCCAAGCATCTAGAGATCTGATGGTTCTTTGTCCCTCTGCTGTGCAAGAAATAAACAGGCCCATAAAATGATCAGAAGCAAAGGGCAGGAAAGTTATATTCGGACTCCAGCTCCCAGAAACCATTGGTTCTGGGAGTTGCAATCCAAAAAAATGCAACATCAAAAAACTCTCATCATTGCTAATAACCACTGCTTGTGCATATATCAACTAGTAATTCCCTTTTCAAATCCCATGAAGCATCACCACATCATGTGGCAGTGAGTTCCACATCTAATGACAAAATCCTTCTTTTTCTTTATCCTGAACTGATTGCCAGCGAACATTGTTGGATGACCATAACTTCAGATCATACCAGAGAGGGGAAATCATTTTATTGACCCACTTTGTTCCTCTTTGAAATTTGCATTTCTTTGAATTTTGCAATATAGTTCTCCAGTCACAAATGCATGGAGAAAACGTATAGTAGGAAAAATGAATAGAAACTGCATATATTCATAAAACGAATGGCCTGAATAATAAGAATTAGTCCCTACTAGGGTAGCTCCATGGAATAAATTGTACAATGTGAGTTGACATGTAGGTAAATCACATTGATTCAATAGGTCTTCTATAGTTGGGACTAACAACAGGATTCTAGAAAGAGTGACTTATGGTTCTAATTTGGGGGCCATAGTGTAACAACTGTACTCAGTTTAAAGCCTGCCAAAGCAGAGTGGGGCATGTGGTGTGGTACTATTGTGCATGTGGAGCCACTGCACACTGCACATGCAGAAGTGCATTGAGCATTCCAAGCATGCATTTCACATTGGCTTGCACATTCAGTTGTATAGTGTTACAATTCACCAATGTACAATGTTCGTCTCGTAAGTCTGTAGAGTTGTCTTAACGGTCAAAATAATCCTCATAGAATTTGCATGGAACCCTACCTGTCCTAATGGCATTCTGCATCAGATCGCAGTATTCAGAAGGAGGAGGAACAAATCTACCATAAACTCCACCAGGAAAGTCTTTGCGGCTTTTTCCATAGTTTTTAAAAAAGAATGTGCATTGTCACTTGTTTGCACAATCGGATTCACATTCATTCGTATTTGCGAAAGAGCAGAAGTGGAAGCTGATTGGCTGAATGTGGGCAGCTGGCAGAGCTTGGTAACAAGGTAAAAGCTCAGAACTGCGATCTTGGATTTTCACTTTAGCAATCATGTGCTCCTGCAATAAAACAGCTTTTGTCTTTTTTAAAAAAAATATTTAGGTGGAATATTTTTAAAAAATAATACTGTTCGGTGGCAGCAACTGGCAACCAAAAAATGTGTCCACGCCTGCCATCTTGATTTGCTGGCATGCCTGTTGCTACAGCAAAAGCAAATAGTTTCACATGCCTGTGATTTTGCCAGAAAACCGTTAAGACAAATAGAAGCTGCTTTGAATTAGCATTAGTGCACATCAATCCACATCCCCCCCCCCATATAGACAGGCTGACAGTGTGAGAACCCTGCTGCAACCAGGTCCTGACATAACTATTAGTACTTTGCTTTTAGTTTTGGATGATGGGTAATATAGTGGGCTGCTTTGGGGAAGAATATCATCGCACTGTAGGGATCACTGATGCGTTTGCTCAGGAACGTTAGGGTTAGTTTTCCAAGGTCATTTCAAAAGGCTTGGAGTCAGGAGGGGGAAGGAGCTACGGGCTAGGAGGTGGAATGTTTGTGCATTGCTGAACTGGTATGAATTAGGATACTGGTATGTGGTGAGAAAATACTATGAGCTTTAATATACTGCTGAAATAGAAACTAACCTTTAGTCCTGACAATGCCTTTGTACTGAATTTTGCTCTACTTACTGTAATAAAGCTTTACTGTTAACTACTGAAAAACTGGGTTCCTGAAATGGGTCTAACCTGTATATCACAGTCTGGAAATGTAAAGTTAGACTCCATCTCCTTCATACAGGATCATGGCCATCATTAGCAAAAGGAGAAATGGAGAACAACTGAAATGAATAGATTCTTCTACCCCCCCCCACTTCCCAAACTATGCATCATTTTATGCAAGGTGTGTGCACATTGGACTCTTGTCCAGTGTTTATGGCCTACCCTGAAGTTCTATGGAATAGCCAAAAGCTGTTCCAAGGGTTCAGCAAGAGCGCTTGCATTCATGGATGCTTGCTCTTGTCTAGCAGTATGTGCTCATCTGCCTATATTGGTTTAGCTATTTCCATAATTTACATACTGCCCATCTGCTAAGGCACCCTAAGCAATGTTAGGCTTTCTCATCTCCCTGCCTTCTTCCATTTTTCAGTAAGCCCAATGCATCTTGCATAAAAAGCAAACAAAATAGATACCACTTATCCTCTACAAATCTCCAGACCTCAGCCAAAATTAATGGCTGAGACCCAACATTAGGAAGATGGACCATCACTTTATCCTTGCAGAGTTATGTGGCAGTTGCACCACACCCCTGCATTAATGCATGGTGATGTTGCACAATCAAATGCACAACCATGTGCAAACATTCATAATAAGCATCCAGGTGCCTTATGCATGTGCATTCATGTGCAATGCTCAACCATGCACAATGGCACCATACGTGCAACTCCACTGCTGCAACCTTGAACTTTAATATAGGCTGCTCCCCATATCCAAGGGGGATAGGTTCCTGGAGGACTTCCTGTACAAACGTACCACAGAGTTGCATTGGAGGACCTAGAAGATGCCTAGAGAGGATGCCTCTCTAGGCATTTTCCAGGACTCTATGGTATGTGTCCCTATTTTGTCTCCCACTGATATCTGAAACTGCAGATATTGGTTTTGCAGATATGGGAGCCAACCTATACGGCCATTCTGCACTGGGCAAAAATGTCCAAGTGTTTCTGTAGAAGGACTTAAGTATGCCAATACAGATGCTGTAAGCATGGCACAAAGCCATAATATGGCTTCCATCCAAGGGCTCATTTCCCCCATATGAGCCTGCCTGGATTTTAAGATCTTCAGGACAGGCATTGTTCTCACATTTACCTTTGGTGACAACACATGACAGGGACTTCTTGGTGGTTGCTACAGGTTGGGGAAACCCTTTCAAGGGGGACCTTCCTGATGTCCTTCTACTGTCAGGCAAAGATCTTTTTATTCAGTCAAGCTTTTATCACTTGACTGTTTGCTGATAATCAGAGTTGGACCTGCCACTGGAACAGAATTTTGAGAATGAACACAAACTATGGATTTTGTGAGCATGATGATGGTGTTGGTGTTTATTTATAATGCCCTTTTCACCAAAAGGTGGAACATAAACATATACAATTAAGGACAAGAATAATAAAACATAACATTGAAAATATACATGAAATGAAATCCCCAACACCCTACAGGTTGATAATCATCTCAGCAATCTCAGGCACAACTCAGCAGATTAATCTAGTGAATCAAAGAGGAAGGTCTTCAACCCCTTACGACAACGGGTGAGATCCTCCACCAGCCAGAGGTCCAAACGAAGACAGATGCAGAGCCAGGACTTGAAAAGCTGGCAGCAACCCTAATAGCCAAGTGCCTTGTCTTGTACAAGCAGAGATCCAAGATCCACTTGTAGAAAGATGCACAAAGACCTGCTGAAGTGTGCTACAAAGGAGAAAATAGAGCTCTCTAAGAAAGAGGCAGACAAAAAAATTATGTAAGAATATGGGCCAAGATCCTGCCCCAGAGGCTACAGTGTGTAGTTTTATGCTGACAGAGCTATGTTGCTGACACAATACACAGCCATGCTAGTGAATTGCAATGATGCACAATGGAGCCAGCATAGTGTAGTGGTTTGAGTGTTGGACTATGATTCTGGAAACCAGGGTATGAATCCCTGCTCAGCCATAAAAACCCACTGGGGACCTTGGGTAACTCACATACTCTCAGCCTCAGAAAGCCCTGTGATAGCTTTGCTGTAGGGCTGCCATAAGCTGGAAACAACTTGAAGGCACATAACAACAACAGGTGTCCTGTTGAGAAATAGAGATTTCCATTGCAAAATGGACCATGTTCATCAGGACACGTTGTGCACTGGGATTCATTGCACATTGGGACATGTACATGGCTATGCATTTATTTATTTGGTTTAGCGTATATCCTGCTTTCTCCCATATGGAACCCAAAGCGACTTACACTGACTGTTAAAACCAAATAGCTAAAAAATCTTTGATATAAAAGTTAAAAAAGCATTAAACAACAATCCACTTAAAACATTAATTTAAAACAGATAAAAAAACATGAACACATTGGCTATGCCTCTCCTCTCTTCC
Organism: Gambelia wislizenii; assembly: GCA_030847615.1. NCBI lineage: Eukaryota > Metazoa > Chordata > Lepidosauria > Squamata > Crotaphytidae > Gambelia > Gambelia wislizenii. The sequence goes on along the minus strand of JAUMIR010000001.1, from coordinate 490,493,751 downwards.
TGAGATTATGAATGTTGCACAATGATCGTATGTTGGAATTTATGGTATTTATCTTCCCAACAAGATGCCAACCATGGTACCCTTTTAAAAAAATTGTTTGAGGGTTAACCTAATTTCTCAACAGGAGCAGCTGTTTGCCAATGGAATAGACTGCCTTGGAGTAGGGGTGGGGTTGGACGCTTCTTCTTTGGCAGTCTTTAAAAACAGGTTGGATGGTCATCTTCTGGGAATGTTTTCATAGACTCATAGAACCATAGAGCTGGAAGAGATCACAAGGGCCATCTAGTCCAACCCCCTGCCCTGCAGGAATACACAATCAAACCATTCTGGACAGAGGGCCATCCAGCCTCTGCTTAAAAATCTCCAAAGAAGGAGACTCCACCATGCTCCCAGGCAGCACATTCCACTGCTAAAAAGCTCTTAGGAGATTTTCACACGGGGGAAATAACCCCCGGGGAGATCGGGAGAGAAATGGGGCTGTTCTGGTAACAGAGCTCCGTTCCACACAACCCCTTCCTTCTCCCGATCTCCCGTTGTCCTCCCTCCGTGCTGCTTCCATTTCCCTCCTGCTATTTTCTACTAACAAAAGTTCTACATTCGTAAAAAATAGCTGAACATACCGGGAGGGAAATGAAAGCAGGATGGAGGGAGGACGACGGGAGATCAGGAGAAGGAAGGGGGTGTGCGAAATGGAGCTCTGCTACCAGAACAGCCCCGTTTCTCTCCCGATCTCCCCAGGGGTTATTTCCCCCATGTGAAAATCTCCTGTCAAGAATTTCTTCCTAATGTTTAGGTGGAATCTCTTTTCCTGTAGCTTGAGTCTATTGCTCTGTGTCCTAGCCTCTGGAACAGCAGAAAACAAGCTTGTTCCATCCAGTATGACATCTCTTAAATATTTAAACATGGCTATCATGTCACCTCTTAACCTTCTCTTCTCCAGGCTAAACATACCTAGTTCCCTAAGCTGCTAGTCATAGGTCATGGCTTCCAGACCTCCTACCATTTTGGTTGCCCTCTTCTGGACACATTCCAGTTTGTCAATGTCCTTGAATTGTGGTGCCCAGAACTGGAGAATAGAGTGGCACTATTACTTCCCTTGATCTAGACACCGTACTCCTATTGATGCAGCCTAGAATCGCTGCCTTAAATGTCTTAATGATTAGATTTACAAATGCTTGAGTTGCCTCTTTGATCGTTGGGTGTGTGGTGGAGAGGAGAGTGATACCTTTCAGACAAAGGAATACTCCACCTACTTAATGGAATCTGTCACTTGGGTGTGTGGTGGAGACAATGTCCTTTTGACTTCATGAAGTTTTCTCATATTTTTGGAATTTGTCAGTAGTCTTTCCTTTGGGCGATGCATGGCTTTCAGCACATGCTTTTTTTGGATCCTTACAGTGAGTTCCTGATATTTTCCTGCTCTTCTCCGTGGAAGACCATATTAATAAGCCGAATTATTGATAAGCCAGTTTTGGAGGTTGTTTCTGGAGATGGGGGTCGCTAGGGGCACTAATAATACCATGCATAGGCAGAAAGATAAAATGAATGGGCATTTGAGCAAATCAAGCCTGAACTCTCCCTAGAAGCAAAAATGGCTAAACTGAGACTATCATATTTTGGACATAGGAGAAGACATGACTCATTAGAAAAGATAACACTGCTTAGTATGTTAGTAGAAGGCAGTAGGAAAAGAGGGAGACCACATTATGGATAGACTCAGTCAAGGAAGCTGCAGCTACTATGAGTTTGCAAGACCTGAGCAGGGCTGTTGATAACAGGGTGGCTTGGAGGTCTCCCATCCATAGGGTTGCTATAAATCAAAGTCAACTTGATGATAAATAATAACAACAACAAATATGTTTTGCACATAGAGATGGGCAAGTTATGTGGGGCCTAGGTGGGCTGAGATTGACAATATCAACTTGTTTTTGTTACATTAAAAATACTGCAATAACAACAACAACAAATGGTTGCTTGCAGGGACCACATGGAGAGATGTAAACCCCTATGGTTCTACATAGACCCAACTACAAGAACAGGAAAAATGCTACAAAGAAACGTGGATCATCTTCATCATACACCACTGTTTGCAAGCCTAGGGATCTGGGGAAGAGGGGGAAAGGGGAAGCATTTGGAGATCATTAATAAGAAAAATGGCCTTCGGTAAGTGTTTGTGGGCCAAGAAGGGGGAAAAAACATATGCACCGTATATTGATTTTTCTGCAAGGGAAAAGATCGTTATGTGAGTCTGGTGCATTATTCAAGCAGAGCAGATGGGATGTTGGCACAAACATGCCAAATACAAGATGTGCAGTTTTACCCAAGTGGGCTGATAAATTATCATAAACCACTTATGGATATCCCTCAACCATGACGTCTAATAGTAAAATTAAATTAAACAAGAAACTTCCAGCAGGAATGTGTGGAAAAGCTGGCAGGAGAAATGTCTCAGGAATGGAGGAACCAGCATGAGTAACTTCATTCATTCTTCGTGGCTTTGGATCACAAGCATTCTAAGAGAAGACTTTCAGCAGTGTCCACAAGCAAATGCAAATCAGTTTTTAGGCACTTTTTCAATGACTTTGAAACAGTTTCAGTATCCATTGACACTGGGACATTCACACTTTGGAACTCTGGAACTGCCTGCTCAGATTGAGGAAACATTGCCTTTACTCTGAATTGAGTTTGCTCTCAGTGATGTCATCACATAGCCAAATCAGAATGGCTACACAGAATCATAGAGTTGGAAGAGACCACAAGGGCCATCTCATCCAACCCCCTGCCATGCAGGAATACATAATCAAAGCACTCCCTACAGATGGCCGTCCAGTCTCCATTTAAAAACCTCCAAAGAAGGAGACTCCACCACACTCCCAGGCAGTGTATTCCACTTCCAAACACTGTTACTATCAGAAAGTTCTTCCTAATGTTTAGGTGGAATCTCTTTTCCCATAGTTTGAACCCATTGTTCCATGTCCTAGGAGATTTTCACACGGGGCAATTATTCCCCTGAGAGATCGGGAGAGAAATGGGGCTCTTCCGGGAGCAGAGCTCCGTTTCGCACGCCCCTTTCCTTCTCCCGATCTGACGTCGTCCTCACTCTGTGCTGCTTCCATTTCTCTGCCAGTACCTTCCATCATTTTTTAATAATGAAAGTTCTTCGTTCTTAAAAAATGACGGAAGATACTGGCAGAGAAATGGAAGCAGCACAGAGTGAGGACGACGTCAGATCGGGAGAAGGAAAGGGGCGTGCGAAACGGAGCTCTGCTCCCGGAAGAGCCCCATTCCTCTCCCGATCTCTCAGGGGAATAATTGCCCCATGTGAAAATCTCCCTAGTCTCTGGAGCAGCAGAAAACAAGCTTGCTCCATCCTCAGTATGACATCCCTTCAAATATTTAAACATGGCTATCATGTCACCTCTCAACCTTTTGATTGGCTGGGGTTCTCTGATGGTTTAGTCCCCGAAGAAGCAAAAGTAATGTATAGTGTCCATATCAAGGTAAGTACTGTAATGCTATTACTCTATTCTGTTTGGGTCAGACCTTACCTGGAGTACAGTGTCCAGTTCTCAGTACCACAGTTTAAGAAGGATATCAACAAGCTGGGACATATCCAGAGAAGAGTGACGAAGATGACTGAAATTCTGGAAACCAAGCCTTGTTAAGAACCATTGAGGGAGCTGGGTATGTTTAGCCTGGAAAAAATGAGGCGGAGAGGTGATATGATAGCCATGAAATATATGAAGGGTTGTCATGCAGAAAGACAGAGCAAGCTTGTTTTCTGAGTCCTGAACCAATAGATTTAAATTAAAGAGAAGAGGTTTCAACTAAATATTAGGAATACCTTCTTGTCACTAAGGGCTGTTTGACAGTGGAACAGACTATCTCAGAAGATAGTTTACTCTCCTTCACTGGAGGACTTTAAAAAGAGGTTGGATGGCCACCTGTCCACAATGTTTTAGCTGTGGGTTTGGAGTCCCTTCTAAGTGTTTCATGAGTCCTTGTATTGAATTGTTTCCTCCAAAAACAGGTTAACCATGATGATGTCCCAGCAGGAAAGAATGGAGGAGGAAGGGAGAGGAAGTAACACAGTACAAATAAGAACATGTTCTGTAATGAGTTAATGGGGGGTTGTGAATGCATAACAAGTTCCTGGTGCTAAATACTGTTATGACTGCTAAAGTCATGGCGTCTTTTGTGTGGCAGGTAGTAATGTAGTTGTCTGCAGAGCCAGTCTGAGTGTTGTACTAGGACCCCACGAGACCAGAGTTCGAATCCCAACTCAGCGATGGAAACCTACTGGGTGACTTTGGGAAGTCAAACTCTCTCAACATTAGAAAACCCTGTAATGGGGTCTCCATAAGTTGGAATTAACTTGAGGGCACATCACAACAACAGTAAAGCATTGTAGTTGTTATAGCAGCCATTGTTGGGGCGGGGTTGCTGACTGTCTATACTACAAGGTGGGGGGTGGAAGTGCAGAGTTTCCTTGTTTTACTTAAAACCATGGTCTCATGCTACACACAGCAGCACAGGATACTGTCTTCTGCTGCAGTACAGGGTGACATTTCTCCACTGGCCCATGACTGGAAGAAGAGATTTATGTTGTGCTTCACCTCCAAGGAAGTGGGTCATATGCAGTCCTGCTTATAGCCTGAATTTTTAAAGAGGGATCCAAGGCGCTGGACCTATTTGGTTGATAGGATTCGGCACCTGCATAGCTCTTTTACACTGCAGACTAATAGGGCTTGTCTACACTGGCGGGAAACCCCAAATACGCCTCATAATTGCCACAGATGTTCATGCAGCGGCTCCCTAAGCGCCGCATACACCAGGGCTTCTCCGGAGTATCCCTCCAGACTGTAATCATAGATAAACTCATTGCAATGTAAAAGGGTGGTCCAATGCTGTTCACATGTCCTATACGGAGCATTGTTTCTGGCCACATAATGGCTGCTCCAGGTTTGCTTGTTTTTTCTGTTCACTTATGCATGCGAATATATATTGTCTCTCTCTCTCTCTGGCTTTTCTTCGCAAATGAAGATTTAGGAAGGACTCATCCCGCACTTTCTGCAAGCGCACTGATGACTAAAAAGGCCAATCCGAGATAAACAAGTCCGGTTGCAGAAAGCACAGCAGAGGGTCTCCTTGGGTGATGTTTCTGGGTTGTGATTCTTTCTGTGTTGTCGTTTCTCTTCAAGACTTGTTTGGCGTGAGTTCTCAAATAAGGCTGCAGCATTGTGGATAGTGTGTCTCCATGCTTCCCAATGTGAGGCCATGGCGGACCATTTTTGGTGATCAATTTGGCCAAGCCTGAGATGTTGTTTCAGGAAGTCCTTGTATCTTTTTTTTTTTTTTTTTAGCTCCCCTCTTACGCTGACCATGGCGAGTTCACTGTAGAGTACTATTTTGGGGAGGCGATGGTCCTTCATCCTAGAAACGCGCTCTGCCCAGCGCAGCTGTGTTCTCAGTATCATGGCCTCAATGCTGGTGATCCCTGCTTGCTCAAGGACAGCAACATTTGTCACATAGTCAATCCAGTCTCAGAGTACTGATAAATGGATAAGTGGAGATACGCTTATACAGATATGCACACAATTGGGGAAAAAGTGCCAGAACGGAGTCTCATCCACCCAAGCCTCTGCCCCTGGCTGAAGCCAGTTCACCAAAGCCAATTCATGGCCATCACACAGCCAATAATCCGGCTTTCCCCCTGAAATACAGAGCAAATCACAAATCTTTTAGACCTGGATTTTCCTGCAGAAACCCTGATGAAGATGTGAATTGTCACAAACATTGTGTGGCAACTGCGCCATGACTATGGGATGAGTACGGGGTTTTTTTGCCAGTGTAGAGAATCCCCCAAGCCCGGATTGGAATCATTGCCCCATTGACTTGGAAGCCACCAGTCACTGGGGAGAGAAATAGATAGAAATCAGAAGAAGACTGGGACTTGGAAGAGCAGCTATAAAGGAACTAGACAAGAACCTCAAGTGTAAAGCTATATCATTGAGTACCAAAGTCAGGATTGTCTAAGCCATTGTATTTCCAATTCCTCTATGAGTTTGTGAAAGCTGGACAGTAAAGAAAGCCGATAAGAAGAGAACCAACTCATTTGAACTCTGGTGTTGGAGGAGAGTCCTGCAAATACTATGGTGATGTTTTGAAACATTCAGCCCATAGAAATTCTAATGCAATCTTTCCCAGCTTCATGCCTTCCACATCTATTCAATTCCAATGACCAAGATGGGTGAATCTATGCAGACAGAGGATGACTCAGCTCTCAATGGCTCCCATTGAGTTCTGCAGCACTCAGTCTGTGAATATCTTCCTCCTGGACCATATACAGGTGAGAAGGGGCAAGCGGGGAATGGTAGGGTATATTATTATTATTATTATTACTACTACTACTACTACTACTACTACTACTACTTCCATCCTGCTTTCCCCCTGATTTGGGACTCAAAGTGGCATACCATAAAAAGACAATGTTAAAATCAGCAAAATACAAAAGTTAAAACAGAATTAAAAACAAAAAAGTTAAAAACAGCTACAATTTTTAAAAATACACACATATATACACTCACATGCACAACACTCACATATACCTTAGCATAGCCATTAGCAAAGATCAGCAAAGACCTGCTGGAACAAAAAAGTTTTTAATTGGCTCCGGAAGGAAGACAGGGAGGGTGCCCATCTGACCTCTCTGGGAAGGGGGTCCCATAGCCTGGGGGCAGCCACTGAGAAGGCCCTGTCTCTTGTGGTCTCACCAGATGTACCTGGGAGGGTGGTGGACAGAGAGCGGGGCCTTCCCAGCAGATCGAAGAACCTGGGCTGGTTCACAAGGGAGCATAAATAGAGTTGTTAAGAATAACAATAAGTAAAGAGATTATCAGATGCAGGGAACTGTGGCAAAAAAAAAAAAAAACACGTCCCAAACCACATCAGAAGAATGCGACAATAACAGAAAGGGTGACATTTTCAGATGCCTGCATCTTCAGCCGTTCCCGGGGTGTAGCGCTGGCGCAATCAAGACTTCACTTTTTCATTGACGGGGCTAAGCCATCAATAAAAAGGTACGCCTTATTCACACCCGTGCTATGCCCCCCGAGCTCTAGAGGACAACGTAGTCTGATAATGTCACCCATTTCTGTTATCGTCGTATTCTTCTGACGTGGTTTTTGCCGCATCTCATAATCTCCTAAGTGAGGAAAAAGATGGAACGTGAGAGAGAGAAACTGAGACATTTAAAAAGCAACTGAAAGAAGTGAGACAACAGAAGGTTAATCAGGATTGTCCCTTCCAAATCAGGACAATTGGAGAATATGCTATAACCTAAGGGTAAATGTAAAAATAATAAAAACCATAATAAGAATAATAATATGGCCCTGCACCTTGTGCCCATGTCCGTGAAGACCATTACAATGAGAAGGACTTCAGGAGTCCTATGAAACAAATGCAACTGAAAAGGACTAAACACTACAGAGATTTATGCTTATAGCTGGGTGTGATTCATCTACACTGTGGAAATAATGCAGCTTGACATCACTTTTAAGTGCTGTAGCCTCATCCTATGGAATCCTGAGATTTGTAGTTTTACAGGGTCCTTAGCCTTCTCTGCCAAAGAGTGTTGGTTCCTTACAAAACTACAAATCCCAGAATCCTGTAGGATGGAGCCATGGCAGTTAAAGTGGTGTCAAGCCCTGGTGACGCAGTGGTTAAATACCAGTACTGCAAGTCACCACATTGTAAGTTCGATTCCAGAGGGCTCCAAGGTTCACTCAGCCTTCCATCCTTTCGTAGGTTGGTAAAATGAGTACTCAGCTTGTGGGGGGAAATTAGCTAACACACATTGGAAACTGCTTAATGCAGTGTAGATGTGTAAATTGCTATTGCTTAAAACAATTTGTAAGCCACTCTGATAGCCTTGTGGCTGAAGAGTGGGGTATAAATAAATAAATAAATACTGCATATAGTATAGATGCACCTGATGATACCAACAAGCTTCTGGCCACACAAAGGCGAATCTGGCCAAGCTTAGGTTTCTTTGTTGTTATTTGCTCTCAGTTTTGGTCACCAGGGAGTTCCCCCATGCACATTGGTGCTCATTTTACATCAGGCCATGGCGCATCCGTCACTCCACCATCGCACAACAGATACCAGCACATTGTAATGTCACAGCCACCCCGAAGAAATATGGCTGTCGCAGAACTACTCAATCCAGTTTTGTGCAAATGGAAAGCCATTTACGAAGATGGAAGTCCCAAGCAGAATGCCAGCCGCTGTTTTTTTGCCAGCACCCTGGGAAAAGTGTGTCATTGACAAATACAGAGGATGATTCAGAAGGCCAACAAATGATGAACAGAGAAGAGAGAGAGAGAGACTGAGAGAGAGAGAGAGAGAGAGAGAGAGAGAACATAACCCAATGGCAAACTAATTGGTCACTGCCATGAATTTGCTCTCCAGGGACAGATCGCCTGTGTACAGAGGTAATAGCTAACACACGTAAGCTGGGGCTGCGCAATAGAGGGAGAAGGAGCCCCGATGGAGTGGGAGAGGGCTTAGTTCCAGGATTATGTGGAGATGGCGGATAATTATTGAGTGGCATTGCTTTAGCGCTGATTAGTATCTGGAAGCGTGTTCCTTCCTTTCGGAGGAAAGCATTGATAAAGATAAACCAGGCTGCTCCATGTCCTTCATGAAGCAAACACATTGCAATCAGAGAAGATCTGGTCTCTCTCATTCTCTCTCTTTCCACACCCCCACTCCACCCCATTTGATCACAATCTGCTACCTAGATGTCTTTGCAAATTAATCAGGCCATGCTTGTTTAGCCCCCAGTCCGTTTGTACTGCTAAATTAATAAATGTAGCAGGAGCAACCGAATACATAATTAAATTCTACCGTTTAATCTCTCTATAATAATTTTGACCTTCGTCTGGCTCTCCGGTTATAGCTGGCAACACATTGACAAGATCTAGACCTTGTAAGGAAACCTACAGGGCCCATCTACCTCTGACAGTCACTTGGGGACAGAGTGGTCGAATGAAGCTGCAGAGAAACTGGGCTGCACGGAAAGAGGGGGGAAGTTATTGTTAGAATAAGTGATAATAAACATGACTCATTAGAAAAGAGAATAATGCTTGGGAAGGAAGAAGGAAGCAGAAAAATAGGAAGACCATGTTACAGGTGGATAGATTAAATCAAGGAAGCCATGGCTCTGTGTTTGCAAGATCTGAGCACAAAATCATTGAATCATAAATCTGGAAGGTGTGTCATGGGCCATGAAGTCCAACCCCTGCTCAATGCAATATCTCCAACTAGAGCATCCCTCAGTAGGTAGCTATCCAGTCTCTTTTTGAAGATATCCAGAGGAGACCCCCACTGATTTTCTAGGCAATTGGTTCCATTGTGGAACAGCTCTTACTATCAAGAGGTGCCTTAATAACATTCAATTGAAATCTACCCTTCTGTAATTTAAAACCATTAGACCTGGTCCTATCCTCTGGGGGAGCAGAGAAGAGGCCTGCACCCTCCTCTCTGTGACAGCCCTGTGACAAAAGTATTTAAAGAGTGTGATCATGTCACCCCTCAGTCTTCTCTTTCATCAAGCTGAACATGCCCATCTTCTTCAACCTTGCCTCATATGGGCCTTAGGCATGGTGGAGCTGTGCCTGCCTCCTCTTCTCTCCCTCCAAAGCCAAGGCAGAGGCAGTTGGGAGGGAGGGCGAGCCTTTCATCTGCTTCTAAGCCTAGGCATGATGGAGGTGTACCTGCCTCTTCTTCATCATGCCTGGTCCCAGAAGCAGAGGAAAGGCATAGAATCATAGAGTTGAAAGAGGCCACGAGAGCCATCTAGGCCAACCCCCTGCCCTGTAGGTATACACAATCAAAGCATTCCCAACAGATGGCCATCCAGCCTCTGCTTAAAAACCTCCAAATAAGGAGACTCCACCACACTCCGAGGCAGTGCATTCCACAGCCGAACAGCTCTTACTGTCAGGAAGTTCCTCCTAATGTTTAGGTGAAATCTCTTTTCCTGTAGTTTGAATCCATTGCTCCATGTCTCTGGAGCAGCAGAAAACAAGCTTGCTCCATCCTCAGTATGACATCCCTTCAAATATTTAAACATGGCTATCATGTCACCTCTTCACCTTCTCTTCTCCAGGCTAAACATCCCCAGCTCCCTAAGCCACTCCTCATAAGGCATGGCTTCCAGACCTCCCACCATTTAGATCACCCTCCTCTGGACACGTTCCAGCTTGACCATATCCTTCTTGAATTGTGGTGCCCAGAAATGGACACTGTATTCCAGGTGAGGTCTGACCAAAGCAGAATAAGGTGGCACTATTACTTCCCTTGATCTAAACAGTATGCTCCTATTGATGCAGCCTACAATCACATTGGCTTTTCTGGCTGCCACATCACACTGCTGACTCATGTTCAGTGTGTGGTCCACTAAGACTCCTAGATCCCTTTTGCATGTTCTTCCCTCAAGCCAGGTATCACCCCATCCTATATCTGTGCTTTTCATTTTTACTGCCCAAGTGTAGTATCCTACATTTCTCCCTGTTGAAAGTAATTTTGATAGTTTTGGCCCAGCTTTCTAATCTGTTAAGGTCATTTTGAATTCTGATCCTGTCCTCTGGGGTATTCACTACCCCTCCTAATTTGGTGTAATCTGCAAACTAGATAAGCATGCCCCCTATTCCCTCATCAAGGTCATTGATAAAGATGTTGAATAGGACAGAACCCTGCGGCACCCCACTAGTCACTTCTCTCCAAGATGAAGAGGAGCCATTGGTGAGCACCCTTTGGGTTTGGTTGGTCAACCAATTACAAATCCACCTAACAGTTGCATTGTCTAACCCACATGTTACTAACTTTTTTTCAAGGATATCATGGGGCAAGATGGAGCTGTGCCTACAGTTTCATGTAACCATTTCTCAATGTCCATATTTTACCATTTGAGTCACTGGCATTGTGGAAACAGCAACCACATTCAGTGATACAAAGCTGGTTCCACAGAGCTGATAGTCATTCAAAGGGTGGGATTGTGCGACCACCACTTAACTACATAAGTGTAGATTTATACCAGGGGTGGGGAAATGTAGGAGGCCACATTAACCCCACAGACAAATTGGATGACCACACAGCCCCACTACAACCCCTTGCAAAAAAGTTTTTAACAGTTTCCCCTTTAAATGCTGTCGGGGGGCATGGGGTATTTTTGCCATGTTTTTAGTGCACCTCAGGCCATTTTAGGCCCCAGAGACATCTGTTTTTTAGCAACAGGAAGTGAACAGAAGTCAGGGCCCTCCAAAACTTGGTAAAACACCCCCACAGTGCCTAGAGGATATTTGGGGGCATTTTGGAGCAAAGAAAAAAATGACCCCTGGAAGGCCTTCGTGCTCACAAAAATGGCTCCAGGGGCCACATGTGGCCCACTGGCTATACTTTGTTCATCCCTGATTTATACCATGCGAGCATGATGTAGGATTTCAGCAGTTACTTTTTTGGACTACAGTTTCCCATATCCCCAGCTGGTGTGGCTGTTTTGGATGGGGCATTTGGAGGCCACAGTCCAAAATTAATAACTGATCTGAGCTCTGCATCTAGCCTTGATAACCTCGGAAGAAGGACCCTACGTCACCATCTAGGGTTGTCTCTTGGCAGAGTGGGAAGAGATGGTTCTGGACAACCAATAGGAACACCCAGCAAACAGTGTTCAAAGAGAAGACGATCCGACAGGGCGGTGAAGCAGGTGGCTGTTAGCATGCCCCACTACCCCTCCCTGTGAGGTTTCATAAGTAGACATATTGGACACTTTTTGGGGTCATGTTGACTGTAAGGTTAGGCAAACTGGAGGACAGTCAAAAGTCACAATAACCTGAGATGTGTCTAGAAAGCCCAGTTAGGATTATGTGGAAAGCCCCTCAAAGGTAATGGGTTATGCTAACAGTCCAGTAGTTAAAGGGTATATGCTAATCTTATCTCCTGGCCCTGGGCATTTCAAGTAATAAGTCAATCATGCAAATAAGTGACCTTTCCTTAATCCATATCCTACAGAAATCTCTCCTCATATCTCCTCCTGTCCAACCTTACAAGGTTGTTGCAAGACCATTAATGTGCTAGTATTTCAGAATTAAAGTAATCAGTTGAGTATCAGTTTCTTTTGTGTCTTCCGTGGAAAAGCTATCAAGGCTTTGCTATAGCCAGCACACACCTCCAAGGCATGAAATGGGTTATAAATATCATGGCAAAGTGTCCTGCAGAAGGGCCAGCCACTCCCTTTCTTGGCACGCCACAGATCAGAATCCCCTGTACCCCCTGCAGATGCTCTCTGAGTATCTTCACTGCACAGAACTCTCTTTCTCCAAGATCGGTAACTGTCATCCCTCCTTCCCAACTTCTCTCTACCCAACCCTTCCTGTTTTTCTCTTCCAATAGCCTTGTATGGTTCTTGTGTGTTAGTCTATATTATTCAAATAAAATAGTTTAATTTACTACAGCTGGAGCCTCCTCTACAGTTAGTACTGGTATACACAGGTGGAAAAATACACAGTTACCCTTCTCTTCCAGGCCTTCTATTTGAGCTAATAATTCCCCAAATATTAAAGTAGACACTGACATTGAGGGTGGGACTCTAACATCACCCCCCCACCTCTCAAGGTAGCATAGCAGTCATAGGTAGAAGTAGGTGCATCCTAGGAGGATGCTGTAGGGGAGAAGGGAGGAATGGAGGAGTAAGTAGTGGAGGAAGAAGCTGCCAGGTGGCATTTCTTTATCAGCCCCAGGCGGCAGACCATCTTGGCTTGGCCCTACTGCTTCATCCAAGCAGCTAGGAGATTCTTCTCTCACTATTTTTTATACCAGCCACAGGTATAAAGCCCTCTGCCCTTGCTTGACAGAAGCCAGGTCTGACAACCATAACAACCAATAAAATGTTCATAGTCACATCACTGCAGAAATTATTCTTTTCAATGCAGGGAGGGGAGACAGCCATAGCTTAGCATCAGAGCACATGCTTTGGATGCAGAAGGTTGAAATTGTCAGGATATTGGGAAATGCAGTCTAATAGATTTATGCTGTAAAGACCTGAAGTATAACAAATGGCCTACAGGGTGCAGCAGAGAGAGCTGGCAGCATATCGCCTCCCAAAAATACTACTCTACAGTGAACTCGCCACGGGTCAGCGTAAGAGGGGCGCTCCAAAAAAGTGATACAAAGACTCCCTGAAACAACATCTCAGGCTCGGCCAAATTAATCACCAACAGTGGTCCACCCTGGCCTCACATCGGGAGGCATGGAGACGCACTATCCACAATGCTGCAGCCTTATTTGAGAACTCATGCCGCCGAACAAGTCTTGAAGAGAAACGACAACGCAGAAAGAATCACAACCCAAAAACATCACCCAAGGAGACCTTCTGCTGTGCTTTTTGCAACCGGACTTGTTTATCTCGGTTTGGCCTTTTTAGTCATCAGCATGCTTGCAAAAAGCACGGGATGAGTCCTTCCTGAATCTTCGTTTGCGAAGCAAAGCCAGAGAGAGAGAGAGAGAGAGATACATATATATGTATAAAATAAATTATTTTTTGTACCCTGCCTTTTGCCTATAAGGCAATCAAGGTGGTTCACAACAATTGGATATAGAACAAGCAAATCCATAGTGACAGTAATAATTTAAAACAGTTTATCCCCCCTTAAAATTACATATAATAATACATATTTAAAAATAATTGGCAAATTCACCATTAATATAAAATACTACCCTAAGACTTTAAACTATAACATCAAACATAAAAACATAAAACAGTTTGCAGCAGCTAGCTAATATATCAATATTAATGGCCTGAAAAGGGTGACCTTGGAGTCTTGGAGCCTAGCTGTCCGTTAGAGGGACAAGGTCATTGAGAACTATGTGTTTGCTATCCTATATAGCTGTGTGATTTTCAGTTTTGTTCTGGCCTTCAGAGAATGAAGAGGGGCTTTGCAGTAACACAATGTTTTTCTGCTGAATGCAGTAATATATAGTTCTCAGAGAGTTTTCTCTGTAAGACTGTAAATATCTTTATTATTATGCTGCTATAAAGAGAAGTATTTTTAGACACAAGCCAGTGTCTGTATGTTTATTCTCTTGCCTGGTGGATGCAAACTCTGCTACCAATTTTTTGCTGCCTGAACTTCTGGATACCAACAGAGGTGCAATGCGCTAACTTGGCAGAAATCCCAGAGGGCCACCATCAGATGGGACAGACAACACTGCACATCTAGATGCACCACTGGTCCTATTCATTATGAAGCAATTTCTTATGTTCCCTTTGTCCTCTAATGTAATGTTGGTAACTAATACCTGCCTAAGTTCCATTGAAGAAGCAGTTGGACATTTTTGCCTGCTGCAGATGTTCATATTCAACTGAAGCTTGTGGAAGCAGAGTTGCACATGTGGCACCGTGGTGTATATGGCGCCATTTTACATTGCACATGCAGATGTGCATTGCATGTCCAAATGTGCATTCCATATTTGTTTGGACATTCAGTTGCATAATGTTGCAGTTCACTCATGCACAGTCATTACCTAACTCTGTATGTACCAAGTTAGAGTCCATCTTGTTGAAGTTTCTATAACAAGAGAAAACATGTCCACCATTGTGTTTATGGACCTGAGGTCCCTAATTTAACACAAAAGAGCATGATTCAGGGACAATTTAGATTAGAGTGCTCGGATTATAAGCAGGGGCTCATCCTAGTGTCCAGGGGCCCAGGGTCAAATAGTACATAAAATGGACTCCCAAGTTTGGCCTTGGAGGACATCAGGGACTGAGTGTGGGTCAGATGGTGGCAGGAGACACCCATGAGCTGGTGTTCATTTACAAATAGAGATGTAAAATTTCCAGAAATTTTGAAGCCATGGGGGGAAAAAAACATTTTTTGGTCTTTTTTCAGAAAAAAAATGGAACATTTTGGAAAAATTGAAAAAAATGCAACTTTAGCATTTTTACAGATTGAAAGTCACCCTGTTACACAAACCATTTTCTTACATAGACACTCGGTTCTTCCTAGAATTCCATCTAGAAAGCTCCAGTCTTATGAGCCGTGACCTGGGAATAATTCCCCTGAAGTCAATGGGGCTTATTTCTAAGTAACTGTTTATAGGACTGCATTGGCAGTATGCTCCAGGGTTCCTCTTTTCTTGGACAAACATTTTGACCTTTATTGGACTCAGAGGAGACTTTCTGCAGGTCATCTGTGTATATCTGTAACCTACTTATTTTTTGCCCAGATTTTAATTCCAGGCCCTAGCCCTTGGTAACATTTTTTTGTGAAATGAACAGGATCTGACTTCATTGTTTGGTCCAGGTTATTGGATGCAAGCAGTTGGTTAGATGGCAAGAGATGCCCGTGGGCTGGAGGCCTAGGAGCATTGCCCCTCTCTGTCCAATTGTAGCTATCCCTCTGATTATTCAAATCAACTTCTTGGTTTCCCAAATCATCTCTTAATCGGCAGATCTCTGAGATGGCAAACGCTCAGGAAAATGTGGCGTACTTGAGTTTGCCCGACAAAAGGCAGGGTGGAAATATAAACCAAGATGCAAATAAAAATAAACAAATGCCCAGTATCCCATTAGTATGTAAGTTCCTCTATGAAAGCGGTTGGTTGTGGAAGCAGTGTTGTGTATGTGGTGCCATTACACATGCTGATGCACATTGTGTACTGCACATGGACCACAGAGATGTGCACTGTATATTGCAGTCATAGATTTCATACTTTCTTATACAATCACAGTTGCACAGTGTTGCAGTTCACTAATGCACTGTTGCCACATAATTACATAAGTGTAGGTTTATACTCCATCTCCTTGATGTAACATTTTGGCCGATAAAGACATTTGAGTGCTGAGGCATAATTCATTTGGGTATCCCAATAATGGCTATGCAGCTCCCCACCACCACTGCTTCCCTTGGTTCAGTCTGGGAATGCAAGCCTTTTTGCAATCAAACTAATTATGATGTTATCCAGTCTGCTATTAACGGCAGCTATTAGCCAAGTCCGCAGAGGCTCTGCAGGTGCAGCTCTCTCCAGGGCAGAGATGCTCAGGTGAATGATGGAGGGAGTTCCAGCTGCATCCCTGTTGCCATGGAGACATATCCTTCAGTAGCTAAGGATCCCTGCCCCCACATAGCCTCAGCAGCTTATATACTCTTCTTATGGTGCACTTCCATATGAATAAGATCTAGCAGCAACTGATGGACCAGTTCACATCACTTCAGTCAAATGGCAGAGATGAGCTCTTTAATTATTTTGAATAAGATCAATTTGAAGGATTTGTCTTGGGTTTAGTAGACACATCCATACAGGTACACTGATATTTACACAAAAGAATAGTTCATTAAAAAAAAAAGCAAAAAGTTCAAGAATTAAGGGTGTCCTGGGAAAGTGCACAAGGTCCCCCAAAGAAGGAGGCGGTGGCGGCAAATATTTGTAAACTGCTGTGTATTCAAGGATTTCAGGATGGTGTACAGCCAAATCCATTTTTACATTTAAAATAATATGGCCAGAATTCTCTTGGTGTCTTATGCATGTGTAAATCAGAATGGAGATTGTAGTTAAGAAATCAAAGGAAGACTAGGACATGGAAGGGCAGGTAAGGAGAAACTAGACAAGATTCTCATATACCATCCAATACTTGAGTCATGTTCATCCATCACCTGGTATTTCTGATTTCTATGTATGGTTGTGAATGCCAGACAATGACAAAAGCTGATAAGGAGAGAATCAACTAATTTGAAATGTGGTGTTGAAGGCGAGTTCTAAGATACTGTGAACAGCCAAAAAGACCAATAAATAGATAGAAGAGCAAATCAAACCGGAACTCTCCTTTGAAGCCAAGATGACTAAACTGAGACTGTCGTACTTTGGACCTGTCACAAGAAGACATAGAAATTCTAGGTTGCCATAGAATCATAGAGTTGGAAGAGACCACAAGGGCCATCCAGTCCAACCAACCCTCTGCCATGCAATAATAAACAATCAAATCATTCCTGACAGATGGCCATCTAGCCTCTGTTTAAAAACCTCCAAAGAAGGAGACTCCACCACACTATGAGGCAGTGTATTCCACTTCCAAACAGCTCTTACTGTCAGGAAGTTCTTCTCTCCCTGTTCATTACCAACTAATACTCATAACTAATTACTCAATTAAATATGGAAAATTCTAAGGAAGTTAGTGCAACACAGAACACAGCTAACTCTGGTTTCCCAACTCAACATTTGGTGAACTGTGTGGTGAAATATTGACTGTAGCCTTTGAAACCCAACATTGTACCAGACTGCACATGAACTGTCTCTCCATATTGACTGTACACACTGTGTATGTGCCTTCAAGTCACTTGTCAACTTACGGGTATTCTTAGGCAAGGAATACTTGGAGTTGGTTTGCCAGTTCCTTCCTTATATATTGTCCCCCAATGTATTACTGAACATGACTCATTAGAAAAGACAACAATGCTTGGGAAGATATAAGGCAGTAGGAAAACAGGAAGACCACATTAACAGGTGGATAAACTGTTGATAACAAACAGGGTGACTATCACACTACACTGTTACAGTGGTATTATTTCACTTGAACTGCCATGGCAACAATTTGTGGTATTCTGGGGTTTGTAGTTTACTGAAGCCCAAGAGCTTTCTGGCTAAGAATTCTGAATGTCCCTCCCTAAACTACAAATCTCAGGATCCCATAGGATGTTGCCATGGCAGTTCAAGTCGAGTAATAACACTATAACAATGTAGCGTGCTAGGGCCCTTGTTGGTAGTCTCTCATTCATAGGGACTGTTTTAGTTGTGTATTCCTGCCTGGGAGAGAATTGGACTAGATGGCCCTTCCAGATCAGATTCATCATTCTATGATTAGCTATAGTTAGGTTTTTGCTCATTTGAAATATGACACTGGGGGAGAGTTCTATGGATGCCACATACTGGCAGAATGACAAATCAATGGGTCTGAGAGCAAATCAAGTTTGAATTCCCCCTAGAAGCTATGATGACTGAATTGAGACTGTCATACTTTGGACATATCATGAGAAGATATGACTCACTAGAAAAGACAATGATGCTTGATAAGATAGAAGGTTGTAGGAAAAGAGGAAGAATGCATTACAGGTGGATAGACCCAATCAAAGAAGCCAGTACCCAGAGTTTGCAAGACCTGAGCAAGGCAGCAAATGAAAAGGGCTCTTGGAGGTTTCTCATTCACAGGGCTGCCATAAGTCAAAGTTGACTTGATGGAAATTAATAACACAATAGTAGATTTATGTTTTTATATGTGATTTTAGTTTAGGCGGTTTTTAATTTTATATGAGTTTAATATCTTTTTATGGGGTAGGGTAGGGTGGGGTGGGTGGTGCTTAGGAATTTTAGCCAGCATTAAAGCGATACAAGGATTCCTTGAAACAACATCTGTGCCAGCCACAGATGCAGGTGGAACGTCAGAAAGAAACTATTCCAGAACACGGGCTCACAGCCTGGAAAAAGCCCAAGGAAAATCTATAGACTTGGTGGGTTTCTTTTGGCATTTTGGGCCACCTGTGCAGCCCCAAGGAGGTCTCATAAACAGAAAATATGGCCCTCGGACTCACTGTAGTTGCTCACGCCTGCTGTAAAGAGCCACTGAGGGTGGAGGTAAAAGGGGTGCAAATGAACTTTGACTTCCAAAGCAAGATAACCAGTGGGAACAACATTAATTTTTTGATGTGTTGAACCATGTTTTCTCATTACTTTTTTGGTTTACCTTTTTAAAGGGCATTTTAGAGTATTCTTAGAGGCATTCTGTGGCCTAAATACCCTAAAGGCACCAGATCCCATCTGATCTTGGAAGCTAAGCAGGGTGAGCCCTGGTAAGTACTTGGATGGGAGACTGCTAACAAATACCAGGTCTTGTAGGCTCTGCATATTCCTTGCCTAAGAAAGCCCTATGAAATTAATGCAGTTGTCAGAAATCGACAGGCGATTTGAAGGCACATCTACACAGGGAGAGAGGCATTCTGAATGCAGTTTTTCGAAGTCTGATGCCATCCATCCTAAGATTTTTCTGTTAAGCAATAGGAACATAACTCATTATGCAATGATGAGTTACTTTTTTAATGGCAGTCTCTGCTCAGACATGGAAACCCACTGGGTGACCTTGGGCAAGTCACACTCTCTCAGCCTCAGAGGGAGGCAAGGACAAACCACCTCTGAACAAACCTTGCCAAGAAACCTCCATGATAGGTTCGCCTTAGGGCTGCCATAAGTCAGAAATGACTAGAAGGCACACAACAGCAGCAGCAACAAACACCACACAGTAACACATTTAGTTCTTAAACGCAGTGTGTAATGGAAACAAAATGCTTTTAAAAAGTAACCTTCCACACTGTTCTTACATGCATGCATCTGGCACCACTCACTCCACACACATACATCCTTTTTATAACCTCCTCACACTTGTTTTAAAAGGGCCTTTGGAGTGATCCAAAGTTCCTGGCAGATTTCATGTAACTGATGCATGGGATCCGCTGTGCCACAAGGGCTGGCATTGAGTTAGGGACATACACATGTGCAAGTTACACAAGACATGTGGGCCCAAAATATCACCATTGTGCAATGGACGTATTCTGCTGACAGAGGCGGAAGCAGAGTTGAGAATACATTATATTCCTCTATGCCTTGTCTTTCCACATTGCTGTTCTGCATTATGTGTTGCAGTCTCACATTGTGAATTGCCTATTGCAACTGAGCATCATATAGTGTCATTGTGGGTTGTGTATTGTGAACTGTACCTTGTGCAATGGCACCTAGTTATTGGCATTTGTAGTTCAGTGTTGCTATTCTGCATGGGGGTTGCATATGGCATGCATAGTGTATCTCCATTTGTGGATATTTATGCTATTGAAGGAATGCTGGATTGTAGCCACAATGTGATGCCCACAAACTTGGGTGGCTTGGAAAGGGGATCAGGCAAATGCATAAAGGAGCAGAAAGTTATAAATGGCTACTCTTGATTACTACCTACAGTCACCCATGTGTAGAGATTGTATGTGCCCTCGAGTGACCACTACTAGGAGTGGTCAGAAGATGGCAATTGCCTTCTGAGATTATCAGATGAGGCTTATGTGGCGCCATAATGACGCCAAAGGAACACACAAGGACACCAGCATCAGATGACAACAACCTTTTGCGTTCCACTGGTGTCACTATGCCATTTCTTCCTATTGATGGGCCAAGCCGTCAATAGATCCCCCATTGCATTTTGGCACCGGCATTGCCAGTGTGTGAAACCTCAGGCCATTTAACTCTCAGGAATGCAGCATCAATAGGCGGTCTGGTGCGAACACTTCTGGGTGAGATTGGGATATCCGGGTAAGTGACACACTTTTTATGACCCTCCCTGGGTTACTTGGAAGTTGTAAAGTGTGTTTTTGTGCTTGGTGTAACTCTTTTTGTGTATTTTTGTTTTTATTTTTGAATTTCCTGCGCTTGCGAGAATGGGCAGGATTTCAGTCCAGGACGTGAACAGAGCTCCGTTAGAGCTCTGTTCATTCCTGGGCTGCCTGTCAATGGGAGAGGAGGTAAGTGCAGTGGGGAGGGTTATTGTGCCGGGACAGGGGCGGCATTGGACATTTTGGGACAGGAATATTTTTGTGTTCCTGTTTGATAACCTCCCATGTCCTGGTTTGGGGCTTCCCAAAGGTGCTTGGTTGACCACTGTTGGAAATGGTAGGCTGGTTTAGATAGACTTCAAATATGATCCAGCTGCAGGGCTCTTAAATTCTTTGCTGAGAGACAGCATATGTTTACTTGTTTGTTGCTATAGAATCATAGAATATAGAGTTGGAAGAGATCACAAGGACCATCCAGTCCAACCCCATTCTGCCATACAGGAATACACAATCAAATCACTCCCAGCAGATGGCCATCCAGCTTCTGTTTAAAAACCTCCAAAGAAGGAGACTCCACCACACTCCCAGGCAGTGCATTCCACTGCCAAACAGCTCTTACCGTCAGGAAGTTCTTCCTAAAGTTTAGGTGGAAACTCTTTTCCTATAGTTTGTTGTATGCCTTCAAGTCAAATCTGGCCTATGGTGCCTCCAAGGCCGCCTACAATTGTTTTTAAAAGTTACAACTAAAACATTAATTACAGAAGTTAAAAAAATAAAGAAATGTTACCATTAATAAAACATAATTATAACTGTTAAAAACATAACATAGTTAAAAACATGTTTTCAATTTAAAAAATTAAAAACCTTTTAAAAAGCACACCCATTAAACATACAACATAATTCCATATTTAAAATTCATAACTGAAAAGCCTGCATAAATAAAAATACTTCTGCCCAGAAATATTCCTTTCTGTGTATAAAATGCTGTTTCATGTGCAGAAAATGCTGTTTTCTGTGCAAAACAGTCATGTGTACAGTTTGCACAGAATTTAAGTCCCAAACTGCAGAGATTGTCATCAATCCAGGATTCCTTTCATAAAGGTTTGTCACCATTTAAGAAACATATTTTAACCCTTTTTTTTAAAAAAAGAATATTTTTGAATATCCTTTCCCTCCTTCATGTTTACATCAGTGCAGTACTGAATCCAAACCAGATTAAAGTCTGAACTTTAAAGGAGTTATCCAAGATACCAAACCAAATTTGAGGATGGGCTTCAGTACTTTAGGTATCGCTTTTTAAAGTTTGGACTAAAACCCAGAGCAGATCCACACTGCTGATGGGGAAACCAATAGCTGCCAATGTTTCACATTGAGCAGCCATAGTCTTCAGTCTCTTACAGCAAAGACATGGGGGTAAAATTTTCATGGCACCAAAAGACGACCAAGTGCTAAATGAGCATCAATAGGAGTGTAGTGTCCAGATCAAGGGAAGTAGTAGTGCCACTCTGTTCTGCTTTGGTCAGACCTCACCTGGAATACGGTGTCCAGTTCTGGGCACCACAATTCAAGAAGGATATGGACACGCTAGAACATGTCCAGAGGAGGGCGACCAAAATGGTGGGAAGTCTGGAAGCCATGCCCTATGTGGAGCAGCTTAGGGAGCTGGGTATGTTTCTCCTGGAGAAGAGAAGGTTGAGAGGGGGCATGATAGCCATGTTTAAATACTTGAAAGGATGTCATATTGAAGAGGCTGTGTTGGTCTATGTCTGCAATAAAGAAATTCATATTGAAGAGGGAAGAAGCTTGTTTTCTGCTGCTCCAGAGACTAGGATGTGGAGCACTGGTCTCAAGCTACAAGAAAAGAGATTCCACCTAAACATTAGGTAGAACTTCCTGATGGTAAGAGCTGTTCAACAATGGAATCTGCTGCCTGGAAGTGTGGTGGAGTCTCCTTCTTTGGAGGTTTTTAAACAAATGGATTGCCATCTGTCAGGAGTGCTTTGATTGTGTATTCCTGCAAGGCAGGGGGTTGGACTCAGTGGCCCTTGTGGTCGCTTTCAACGCTATAATTCTATGAATCTATCTGGCAGAAGCTTTCCTAGACTGCAGGACTGGGCTCCCGATACACCCAGTGATGTGGGCTGTAGTATCAAGGAAAGTGTGTGCTGAAGAAAACTTGATTGTCTTAAAAGTGCCACAACTGATATTGGCCACAATCCTATTGGGGAGTTACATCTTCATAAATTGACTTACATCTGCAGGAATTAGAACTGGGCAGTTCCATAACGTCTCTATCTAGTAGAGGGCTGCTGTTAGGCTACTACATAGCAGATCCAGCAATGGGACTCTTGTGCAATTGGATGTGCATGACATCAGTACCGATGCCTATCAGGTACCAATGCACATCTGACACTCTTGCCGGTGTCCTGTTAATGCATTTTTGCAATTCACTAACGGGGTACTTAGCATCATGGCTACGTAGCTAAGTATATGTAAAGTTACATCATGTTGATGGTGACACAGGATTCTGGCGATTGTCTGTAGTGTGAATTTGAGCAGGGTGATGATGAGCTGCTCTTTGCTGATGATGCTGCCCTTGTTGCCCACACAGAAGCAGCTCTGCAGCGCCTAACATCCTGCTTCGCAACAGCTGCAGAGCTCTTTGGGCTGGAAGTCAACCTGAACAAAACAGAAGTTCTTTACCAGCCTGCACCACAGGACGAACACCCCCCCCCCACATTGCTGTCGGCAAATCTGTGCTTAAGTCCGTTCAGCAGTTCACCTACCTGGGAAGCATCATCTCCTCAGATGCCAAGATTGACAAAGAGATCGATCACAGATTAGCAAAGGCACATAGCACATGTGGAAGACTTTACAAAAGAGTCTGGGGCAATAAACACCAGAGGCGAGACACAAAAATCAGTGTGTATAGAGCCATCGTACTGTCTATTCTCCTTTATGGGTCTGAAACATGGGTTATTTATCGCCAACACTTACTACTCCTCAAATGCTTTCATCAGCGCTGTATACGTACAATCCTAAATATACACTGGACTGACTATGTGACGAATGTTGCTGTCCTTGAGCAAGCAGGAATCACCAGCATTGAGGCCATGATATTGAGAACACAGCTGCGCTGGGCAGGGCATGTTTCTACGATGGAGGACCATCGCCTCCCAAAAATAGTATTCTACGGTGAGCTCGCCACGGGTCAGCGTAAGAGGGCCGCTCCAAAAAAAGCGATACAAGGACTCCCTGAAACAACACCTCAGACTCAGCCAAATTGATTACCAACAATGGTCCGCCCTGGCCTCACATCGGGAGGCATGGAGACATACTATCCACAATGCTGCAGCCTTATTTGAGAACTCACGCCGAACAAGTCTTGAAGAAAAACGACAACACAGAAAAAAATCACAACCCAGAAACATCACCCAAGGAAACCTTCTGCTGTGTTTTCTGCAACTGGACTTGTCTATCTTGGATTGGCCTTTTTAGTCATCAGCGCGCTTGCAGAAAGCGCGGGATGAATCCTTCCTGCATCTTCGTTTGCAAAGAGAAGCCAGAGAATTTGAGCAAGTCATGAGCCATTCCTGGACATTCCACCTGGCATTTTGTTGGTGTTTTACATGCACAGAAGTTCCATTATGCATGCGATTGTACTTTTTTTTGGTGAAGCCGAAGGCTTTCACAGCCGGCATCCATAGATTTTTCTTGGTTTTTTTCTGGGCTGTGAGGCCGTGTTCTGAAATAGTTTCTTTCTGATGCTTCGCCTGCATCTGTGTCTGGCATCCTCAGAGAATGATTGGGTAGGAGTGTGTCTGGGGTTTATATGCTGTGAACTCCTGTTGGGGAGAATATGTAAATTTGTGTAATTGAATGAGTTTACCGCATACCATGCAGCTGTGGACAAGTTTACATAGGGAACACCAAACGCAGTGTGCAAACACAAATCAAGGAACATGAGAGACACTGCAGACTGGGCCAACCAGAAAAATCAGCAGTAGCAGAACGTGTTATAAACCAACCTGGACACAAAATGCTGTTTAAAAACACAGAAATTCTGGACCAGGCCAACAACTATCATGTCAGAATGCACAGAGAATCTATTGAAATCCACAAACACCTGGACAACTTCAACAGGAAAGAAGAAACCTTAAAAGTAAACAAAATCTGGCTCCCAGTTTTGAAATACAATAGAATTAAAACTCAACACTCACAAAAAGGAATTCCATCCAGGGACATGGAGATTCCCAGCAGATAATGGCCCATCAACCAACCATCAGCCAAACAGACACTAACGAGCCTTGCATTTCTATACGCAGAAACTAACCATTCAAATACACAAATTTACACATATTGCCGTACAGTGGTTTCACAGCATATAAACCCCAGACACACTCCTACCTAACCATTCATTGAGGATGCCAGCCGTAGATGCAGGCAAAACATCAGAAAGAAACTATTCCAGAACACGGCCTCACAGCCCGGAAAAAAACCAAGGAAAATCTATGTACTGTTTTTTTGTTTGTTTGTTTGTTTTGCAGTGGTGTAATGTTCATTTTCCATTCACAACTATGTAAGTGAAGTTTTGCAAATGTACCTGCTCCACTCGCAGTTGTATGTTTTCAGATGGTGCGTAACTTGTGATAAGTGCATTCAGCATGCCCCTTGATTCATTGGGACTGTGGAAGTAGCAAGTATATCTACAGAGACCATTGGTTGCACAGGGTCCATAGAAGGATGGTCAAGAGCAATCTCCACTGAGCTGCCTGAGGGTAGATGTACATAATGTGAGCACAATGAACCTAGGTTTGAACATTGTGAGGAACAACAATGTGGTTGGATCATGTGAAAGCCATCTTGCTTGTGTCTCATTTTCTGTTCTATTCTAAAAAGGTGAAAGGGCCACCTTTAAAAAAAACATAAATGTAATTTGCCAGGGATGTGCTGTATCTGTCAGAAACAGGAGGAAGCAGACCTCGTCCTAGTATTTATCAGACACATGCCGCCCATCTGCTGGAGCCGGGGTCGAGAAGGATTTGCCGTTAATCCCCTAGACCCATCTGCAGGGGGTTCGAAATGCTGACCACAAAGCTAGACTGGATGAAGTTTTATTTAATTAAAAAAAATACTGTTCCGGAGGTTACTGGAAATTACTCTGAAAGAAGAAATCGCTTTTGATTGTGTTCTTTCTTGAGAGTAGAAGGCGGGGTCACTTTTGTATCGAAATGAGATTGTTCCTAAAAATAAAATGAGCCGGCAACCTGGGGAGGTGGACCACAGGGAGGCAGGCGGGGGAGATGAAAGATGCACATGGCCAGCGGTCCACCGGTTGCATACAATAGCCTGGACCAAACAATGAAGTCGGATCCTGTGCATTTCACACAAAATTCTACCAAGGGCCAGTGCCTAGAATTAAAATCTGGGGCAAAACTGAATGTCAAATAGGTTACAGATACATACACATATGACCTGAACAAAGACTCTTCTGAGTCTGATAAAGGCTAGAATGTTTGTCCAAGCAAAGAGGGCTCCATTGCTAAACCCTGGCATATACTGCCAGTGCAGTCCCCTATACACAGCTACTTAGAAATAAGCCCCATTGATTTCAGAGGGACTGACTCCCAGTTGAGGGTTCATAAGGCTGCACTGAAGAATGTCTTTGTATGAAAATTGTTTGTGGAGGAACACTGGTATGAGTGAAGTTCCGGCTCATGGGGCTGTCCTACCCACCACCTGACCCACATTCGGTGCCTGCCCTGAACGACAAGAAGTCAGCAGGGGCCAAACCTGGGGGTCCCATTTGTACTATTTGACCCTGGGCCCCTGGACACTAGGTTTTGTCCCTCCTTATAATCCAAGCACTCTAGTCTAAATTGTTCCTGAACCATGCTTTTTTTGTATTAAATTAGAGGACTTGAGCTCCATAAACAGAATGACTATGTTCTGTTTCCCTTCTTACAGTAACATTATGGCTGAGATCTTTAATCAAAGAGATAAGAGGGGAATTACATGATGATTGTGCAATTGTGCAATGGTGAATGGAAACACCGTGAAAATGAATGTGCAAACAAATGTGAAAAGAGTGCATGATTCCAATGCACCAGGCACCATCTTCACGTGCAATGTGTAATCTGCATCTGACATGCAGTGAGTAATGGCACCACATGTACATTTCCCATTGAACTACACATTCCTTCGTTAGGAAAAATACAACTTTTTTATTTGTAATTGATTTTATGTTAATAAAAATATGTATTAAAAATTAATTTGGCAAAGAATAAAAGTGTAAAGGAGAACCAATGTAAAGGAGAACCAAATGCAAGGAGAACCAATGTCAACCGTTTTCTCCTATCTGTTCAAAAATTCCAACTATTATACATAGTTTCTTACTATTATTCCTGCATGGCAGGGGGTTGAACTGGATGGCTCTTGTGGTCTCTTCCAACTCTACAATTCTTTGATTCTATGATTCTATTTCCTCTTCTCTCCCCACCTAAAAGAAACCAGTCCTCAAAGGCCTCCTGAAACAAAAAGCTTTACAACTACAATTGTCCCTCCACCTTCATGGGGGTTAGGGCTGCAAGACCCCCGCGAATGTGAAAAAACCTCGAATAAAAAATAGGTCACCCCACGCCCTTCCGGAACCCCCCACGCCCTCCCAAAAGCGGTGATGGGGCTTCTAAAGCCCCGTTGCCACTTTTGGGAGGGGGGGGTTCCCAAAAAACACGAATAATCAAACTGCGAATGTTAAAGCCGTGAATGTGGAGGGGCAACTGTACTTATAGAAGGGTAGCAAGGAGGAGGCCAGTTCCAAAGCCTGGGAGAAGCCATCCTTTCCCATGTTCCCACCAGATGTTCCTGTGATGGTGGTGGAACTGAGAGTAGGACCTCTCCATAAGACCTCAAAACATGGGAAGGCTCATATGTTAAGATCTGGTCTGTCAGATAGCCTAGACTTAAGCCATGCAGGGCTTTTACAAGTCATAGAAACAGCACTTTGGATTGTATCCAGAAATGGACCAGCAGCCAGTGCATTTCTATAGCTATGTCTCCCAATGGTACCACCCCCAAGCCATGCAAGCCATGCAGCCCCTCCCCCCTAAAGCCAGCCATTTCTAGGTTGCCAGAGAGCAGGGGAATCACCAAATAAAGTATTTTCCTGTAGCTGGCCATGGTGTGACAGGCATCTACAGGACCCTCCAGGGTACCTTGAGACATCCCAGAAGATGACTTCTTTGCAGCTTGTCCAGCTAAAGGACAACTATAGTAGTGGAACTCATTTCCAGAGGGGAAAAAAACAGCTTCTATAGATCTTTTTTCCTAAACCAAGAAAAAAGGCTTGCAGGAACATTTTAGCAAAATAATGGCTTGAATCCTGTTGGTCTCTTGCACATATACAAGTTCCGCAATGGAAGCAGTTGGAATGGTAGAATGTGGAACATCTGCCTTCATTTCAAGGATGCAGAAGCCAAGTTGAGAATGCAGTGCCTTGCCACATGGATGTGCGGATTGTGGACTGAATACTGGACATGGATGTGCATGTGCATTTGGCTGTGAAATCAGTTTGGCACATTGTGTATCTTGGTTCAGTTGTATAACACTACCATTCAACACAACATTAATTGAGAGATTTATACTACACCCTAATGCTCAAAGTTTTTTACCAGCCTGCACCACAGGATGAACACCACCATCCCCACATTGCCATTGGCAAATCTGTGCTCAAGTCCATTCAGCAGTTCACCTACCTGGGAAGCATCATCTCCTAAGATGCCAAGATTGACAAAGAGATCGATTCCAGATTAGCAAAGGCATATAGTGCATTTGGAAGACTTCACAAAAGAGTCTGGAGTAATAAACACCTGAGGCAAAGCACAAAAATCAGTGTGTATAGAGCCATTGTACTGTCTATTCTCCTTTATGGATCTGAAACATGGGTCACCTATCGCCACCGCCTATGACTCCTCGAACGCTTTCATCAGCGCTGTATACACACAATCCTAAATATACACTGGACTGACTATGTAACGAATGTTTCTGTCCTTGAGCAAGCAGGGATCACCAGCATTGAGGCCATGATATTGAGAACACAGCTGCGCTGGGCAGGGCATGTTTCTACGATGGAGGACCATCGCCTCCCAAAAATAGTACTCTACGGTGAACTCACCACGGGTCAGCGTAAGAGGGGCACTCCAAAAAAGCAATACAAGGACGCCCTGAAACAAATCTCAGGCTCAGCCAAATTGATCACCAACAATGGTCCGCCCTGGCCTCACATTGGGAGACATGGAGATGCACTATCTACAATGCTGCAGCCTTATTTGAGAGCTCACACCGAACAAGTCTTGAAGAGAAATGACAACGCAGAAAGAATCACAACCTGGAAACATCACCCAAGGAGACCTTGTGCTGGGCTTTCTGCAACCGGACTTGTTTATCTCGGATTGGCCTTTTTAGTCATCAGCGCGCTTGCAGAAAGTGTGGGATGAGTCCTTCCTGAATCTTTGTTTGCGAAGAAAAGCCAAACAGAGAGAATGTTGGATCTTGGTCAGTACATTTGGTAGAGTCCATGGTGGGTCTGGAATGAGCCCAGGGACCACAACAATGAGTTGGGTTATTCCTACTCCTCCTCTATACTGTTTCTTATGTATTGGGAACATTTTCTTGCCATTGCTGGTAAGATATGACATAGCAATGGATTTATGATCTAAAGGAGAAATCCAAAGTTACATCACAAAGAAGTTTTTTAAAGTTTGGATGTTGGGTTGGTGGTTTTTTGTTTTGTTTTGTTTTGTTTTTCATGCAGAAATAATTCAGTTTGACATTGTTTTAACTGCCATGGCTCAGTTTATGGAATCCTGGGATTTGTAGTTTGTTGTGGCACCAGAGCGCTCTGACAGAAAGGACTCAATATTTCACAAAACTACAAATCCCATAATTCCATAGCATTGAGCCATGGCAGTTAAAGCAGTGTCAAACTGGATTATTTCTGCAGTGCAGATGCAGCCTGTGTCTACTGAACACATACTTGCAAAGACTCTACATCAAGGAGATAGAGCATAACTTTATGTTCAGTGTGATGTGGTACTTGCGTGATACGCCCTGGTTAGTGAAATGCAGTGTTGCACTACCAAATGCACAATGAAATGTTCATGCACAACGTGCAACCATGAACAACTGTGCCTTATGCACTACACCACTTCCATCAACCTTGAAGTGAATACAGACATTCAGCATCAGACAAAAATTTCCAACTGCTTCTATAGGAGGTCTATGTATAAGCATAATGTACCAACAGGATTCCAGCCAATATATTCAAATTTGCTCTGTCACCAGGATCTCCAAGCAGGAGCCAACAGGACAGAGACCAGACAGATGGGGAGTTCCAAGGAGATAATTAA
This sequence comes from Gambelia wislizenii, assembly GCA_030847615.1. Taxonomy (NCBI): domain Eukaryota; kingdom Metazoa; phylum Chordata; class Lepidosauria; order Squamata; family Crotaphytidae; genus Gambelia; species Gambelia wislizenii. Next base: position 490,463,921 of record JAUMIR010000001.1, on the reverse strand, counting down.
CCCAGACTTCAGGAAAGCATATGACTTGTGCTCTAGATTAATCTGCAGAGTCGGTAAACATGGTGGAGGAAATGAGTGCGGGGGGGGGGGCTGTCTGATCCTACAAATAAAGACCCAATTTGTAAATTTCAGCAATCACCATGATGCAAAGCCCCAAGTAGACCACCCAAAATCAAGAGATGAACCTCAAATTATCTGAAACTGTAGTCCAAGGAGGGGTGGCTGGTGGCTTCCATGCCAATGCTGTGGTACATCCACTCTGGGTTTTAGTCTGAACTTTTAAGGAGCTACCCCATAGCTCTTTCCAGAATTCTGCCCAACTTTCAATATCTTCAGGGCCTGGCATTCTCTCAATCTCTCCACCATCACAGCTGTGTTTGGTGAGAATGAGGGAGACAGCCTTCTCAGTTGTGGAATGCCCTCCCAGGAAGCTCAGTTGTCCCCTTGCCTGCTTCCATTACACCGGCAGGCAAAGATCTTTTCATTTATGCAAGCCTTTGGCTTTTCATGTACTGCGACAGAAGGGTCTTTTAATGGGGCGTGTTTCACTTTGATCTTTTCACAATATTTTCACGTGTGCTAAATTAGTGTAATTGAGTGGCTTTAATAGAACTGTTTATTTAATTTTCAAAGACCTTTGTATCAAATAGCTTTTAGCTTCACTTTGTTTTTCATTTGATGTGAGCCACCTTGGGTCTCATATTAGGAGAAAAGAGGGATACAAGTGACTGGCAGACTCTGCAACTGTGTTGGACGCTTAATGTGTCATGCTTAATTATATCAACAGGGGCCACCTCTTGTTACACTACTCTTGTAACATCACCAGGGCCCCTTGTGACATCACAAGGAATCAACCCTAGGTCCCAGGTTTTAGTGCTGAAATCTCAGGGATGCTCCTGGTATCTATACCCCTCCCCCCATCAGCTGTAGGATATGAAAAAAACATTTGCCTCCACAGCCCTGTTGTCCATCCCTGTTCAATATACCGGTGCTTTTGCTTGCCAGTGTAGGTTAAAAGAAAAGAAAAAAACATCCCTAATAGAATTCAGTCAATCTGTAAAATGTCATCCTGGAGCATGCATATTGTTTGCTTTAAGATTAATAGGCAAAGCCTGTGTTGATTGTTAAATTAAACATAAACATTGCAAAAACACGTCCTCCATGATGCTTTCTGTCAGGTGACATGGACACTCTTTTCCTGATGTGACCTTGAATTCTGAAGCTTTGCTGTTCTCTACTTTGAACTGGGTTACATAAACGTTATGCAAAGAGTCCAGTGTGACCGATGCCTCTATGCCTCCACCCATCCAAATCAAACCAAGCGCTTCCCAGGTCAAGTTGAGGGCTGAGGCCAGGCATCGAGGAGATGGAATGTCATTTTACACTCACAGTGCTAGGTAACAGTTGTGCTTTAATGAATTGCAACACTGTGCAACCCAACACACAAATAAATGTGAAATGTGCACAACTGCAATGCTCAGTGCACATCTGTCTGTGCAATGCCCAATGGCACCACATACACAATGGCACTGCATGCTCAACTCTGCTTCCACAACCTTCAACACTGCGTCATGGCCAAAGAAGTACAGCCACATATGCAAGGGAACTTACAAATGAGTAAGTCATGAACAGGATGCTATGAGCATGAGCAAAAAAAAGGGAGCATGAGCGAAAGATCAAGCATGAGAAAGAAACAAGAGCTAGCTAGAATGAAAGAAGGATGGAGATTGTAATAAACAAATAAGGGGCTGAATCCTATTGATAAATCCCAACCAGAGTAGATCCAGAGAATCAATGAGGATCACCATTCAACAATTGATTTAATGAGCCCATTTTAGCTGGGACTAACCAATAGGATTCAAGCCACTGAGTTCCTTGTAATGAATTCATCTTTTGAAGTAACTAATATATAAATAAGTTACATTGCAATTGTAACTTAATGAGGAAGTCCTTTCATGGTGTAACTGCAACTGTTAAAGTTATCAGTGATGACTGTTGGCTTCCATGTCAATGGGGTAGTAAATTTGCTCCAGGTTTTAATCTGAACGTTTAAGGAGCTATCCAATGTCCTTCATTCTGCCCTCCCCACCCCTCAAATACTGTAGGACCAGCACTTTGAATAGCTCCTGGAAAGTACAGTCCTAAACGCACCTCAATGACAGGGAAGCCACCAGCTACCACTGAAAGTGATTTTTCTCATTACAGGGTTCTGGCTTCACTATATGATGGGGGAGGAAGATCACATGGTTCAAGTGTTGGGTTGTGGTATCCTGCAAGCTGCTACCTTGTGTGCCACTGGGGAGGGAAGGGGTAGGAAAAGATAGTGTTTTGACTTGTGGCATTTAAAAATACAATAACTGTAAAGGACCACATCCCATTCCTTTCAGAAACAGACGAGTAAAGAATTACTTTTCAAAAGTTGCAACCTGTAACTAATAGTATTTGGGAACTTTGCAACCATAACTATGATCAGACCCTCATATCCACAGAAACAGTATCCATGGTTTCAGTTATCAGCAGGACACAAAACAGGGATACATACCATAGAGTTATGCTAGAAAATGCCTAGAGAGGCATCCTCTCTAGACATATGCTAGATCCACCAATGCAACTTATGGTATGTTTTTACAGGAAGTCCATTATTTTACTAGGGTTCACTGTTATCCGTGGTTTCTGGGAACCAAACATCCACAGATATGGAGGTCCGACTGTACTTACTTTTTTAAAAGGAATTTCCAAGACTCCAGAGAATGAATACTTTCCAAATCTAGTTAACTCAGAAAATACTGCCCTGAATTAGGCTACAGGCATATAACAGTCTTTTTATTCCCACCCAGCCCCCTGTTTTTCCTAGTTGTCCTCTGTGTAACTGGAGGTTTTTCTAGCAGCATCAGCACTGGAAGGATGGTGAAGAATAGTTGGAAAAACACAGACTTTTAGTGTTGGGTTGCAGCAGTGTGTTTGCAGTAAACAATGCAATAAAGCTTATGCTGGGAAAGAATAGGATTCTACTCTACCTCTATGCTGCAGCAACATATACCTGCCTACACCAGTAAACAGCAGCTGCCTCAAGAGATCCTTACCGAATGTGCAAGAAACAGCCAAATATAGGTTGGCCTCATATGTGTGGGACCAGTACCGGCAGTTTCAATTATATGGTCTCTCTGGGCATTCACTAGGTCCTCCAGCACAACTCTATGATAACTTCCACTGGAAGTTTCCATAGAGTCAAGCTGGAGATACCAAGAGAGGCGGCCTCTCTAGGCATTTCCTAGTCCTCCAGTGTGACTCTATGGGGTTCACTGTTACCCACGGTTTCAAGTATTTGTGGTAAGTCTGGGAACGTATCCCCTGGGGATTTGGCAGGCAGCCTGTAGAATGAAAGGGAGAGATTAGATAAGCCTGCCTCACCAGCTAGCCCCAGCACACGCAAAAGCCTAGATTGGTAAGTTTAGTCACAAAAATGGAAATTACATGAAAAGTGGAGGCTGATGAAAGAATTGCGGGGAATCCCTGGATGCATTTTGGAGGAGTCCTTGAAGAAGGTCCAAAATGTTTTTGCTTACCTATGCAAGACTTACCTGACTTCATTGTTTCATTTCACATGTACAGATTGACAGTTTTGGATAAAAAGTATGCTGCAACATGTTGAACTGCTCTTCTTTTTTTATTTTTTTTCCTTTTTTTTTGTAGTGTAGAAGCCCCATCCACATTATTTCCGTGTTATTTCTGCCTCTGGCACCAAATTTTCTGATTAAAAAAAGTAATGGCTAGGAGCACATTGACTTCATTAACTGAGATTTACCTGTATCCAGAATAAGAATGTAGGCATGTTGAGACAGTTTCAAAGGCCACCTTAGTAACTGCTTCAGTATACTTGCTTCATCGCGAGTTTTCAAACCATGTATGAAGACCAGGGGGAGGAGAAGGCATCCAAACTGTACCACTTTGATACCCCGTTTATTGCCATTGCTCCATCCTATGGAATCCTGGGATTTGTTGTTTGATAGAATCCTCTCACTGAGAGAGCTCTAATACACTCTACCTGAACACAAGACTTGGATGAGGGAATAGAGGGCATGAAAACTTTTTTAAGAAGAAAAGAAAAATGAAAGCTGGGCCAAAACTAACAAAATGGATTTTAACAGGGAGAAATATAAGATACTAAACTTTGGCAGTAAAAGTAAAAAGCACAGATATAGGATGGGTGACACCTGGCTTGATGGCAGTATATGTGAAAGGGATCCGGGAGTCTTAGTGGACCACAAACTGAACATGAGACAGCAGTGTGTCGCGGCAGCTAAAAAAGCCAATGTGAATCTCAGTGGCATCAATAGGAGCATAGTGTCTAGAACAGATTGAGGGAAGTAATCTCTGGCTTTTCTTCACAAACAAAGATTCAGGAAGGACTCATCCTGCGCTTTCTGCAAGTGCGCTAATGACTAAAAAGGCCAATCTGAGATAAACAAGTCCGGTTGCAGGAAGCACAGCAGAAGGTCTCCTTGGGTGATGTTTCTGGGTTATGATTCTTTCTGCGTTGTTGTTTATCTTCAAGACTTGTTCAGTCTGAGTTCTCAAATAAAGCTGGAGCATTGTGGATAGTGTGTCTCCATGCCTCCCGATGTGAAGCCAGGGCGGACCATTGTTGGCGATCAATTTAGGGAGCTGGGTATGTTTAGCCTGGAGAAGAGAAGGTTAAGAAAGGACATGATAGCCATGTTTAAATATCTGAAGGGATGTCATACTAAGGATGGAGCAAGCTTGTTTTCTGCTGCTCCAGAAGCTAGGACACAGAGCAATGGATTCAAACTACAGGAAAAGAGATTCCATCTAAACATTAGGTAGAACTTTTTTACAGTAAGAGCTTTCAACAGTGGAATGTGCTGTCTCGTAGTGTGGTGGAGTCTCCTTTGGAGGTTTTTAAGCAGAGGCTGGATGGCCATCTGTTGAGAATTCTTTGACTGTGTATTCCTGCATGGCAGGGGGTTGGACTGGATGGTCCTTGTGGTCTCTTCCAGCTCTATGATTCTATGATTCTAAGAGTTCTGCAACACAGAAGTTTAAGCAACTGACCAAACTAAAAATCCTAGAATTCTATAGGATGGAGCCAGGACACTTAAAGTGATTTAACACACATTGGAGACTGTTTAATGCAGTGTAGATGTGTATCCTCCTTTATGGATCTGAAACATGGGTCACCTATCGTCACCACCTACGACTCCTCGAGCGCTTTCATCAGCGCTGTCTATGCACAATCCTAAATATACACTGGACTGACTATGTGACGAATGTTGCTGTCCTTGAGCAAGCAGGGATCACCAGCATTGAGGCCATGATATTGAGAACACAGCTGCGCTGGGCAGGGCACGTTTCTAGGATGGAGGACCATCGCCTCCCAAAAATACTACTCTACAGTGAACTCGCCACGGGTCAGCGTAAGAGGGGAGCTCCAAAAAAGTGATACAAAGACTCCCTGAAACAACATCTCAGGCTCGGCCAAATTGATCACCAACCGTGGTCCGCCCTGGCCTCACATCGGGAGGCATGGAGACGCACTATCCACAATGCTGCAGCCTTATTTGAGAACTCACGCCGAACAAGTCTTGAAGAGAAACGACAACGCAGAAAGAATCACAACCCAAAAACATCACCCAAGGAGACCTTCTGCTGTGCTTTTTGCAACCGGACTTGTTTATCTCGGATTGGCCTTCTTAGTCATCAGCGCGCTTGCAGAAAGCGCGGGATGAGTCCTTCCTGAATCTTCGTTTGCGAAGAAAAGCCAGCCCAGCCCAGATGTGTAAATAGCTATTGCTTAAAACAATTTGTAAGCCGCTCTGATAGCCTTGTGGCTGAAGAGCGGGGTATAAATAAATAAATAAATAAAAATAAAAATACATGGTGCAGTGTGGATACACCCCAGAGAAGGAGTCCCTCTCCTTTCTCAGAGCCAGCATTTCCAGCATATAACTATGCAACTCCATGCAGATGGCAGAATAAGTTATGCAAATAATGACTGGCCTCCTATTAGTGGCATATGCAGGTATAAGTTATCCTTACCCCAGTGTATGTCTGGTTTTAATCACTCTGGAGGTTGGTACTCCCTCCCTCTCTCCACAATGACCAACTCCCCCACCAGAATTATTGTAGAGCCACTGAAGACCCCGACCCATAGCCATTTTGTTGTTACCCAAATTGCATGAGGGTCTGTGAGGATCCCACTAGTGTCCGAAATTAATATGGGGAATATTTAATTAGTTCAAAATGGCAGTGGGAGGCTGGGCAATGGCAGGATCTTTTGATCTATGTGCTCCAGTAGCAATGGCAGACACCACGCTAGAACATAAAATTAAATGATCTTTATAGGAAATTAATATCAACAGCATTCATGCAAACACTCAGGCTTCAAGCAATCACACAAGGCTATTGAAACTAGTAGGAAGTATTTGGATAGAGGAATACCAGCTTGGTAGATGAAGGGAATGCTGTGGACATTGCATACCTTGATTTCAGTAAGGCCTTTGACAAGGTTCCCCATGACATTCTTGCAAACAAGCTTGTAAAATGTGGGCTAGACAAGTTAACTGTTCAATGGATTTGTAATTGGTTGACCGGCCGAACCCAAAGGGTGCTCAGCAGTGGCTCCTCTTCGTCTTGGAAAGATGTGACCAGTGGGGTGCCACAGGGTTCTGTCCTGGGCCCAGTGCTATTCAACATCTTTATCAATGACTTAGATGAGGGAATTAGGGGCATACTTATCAAATTTGCAGATGACACCAAATTAGGAGGAGTAGCTAATACCCTAGAGGACAGGATCAAAATTCAGAATGACCTGGATAGACTGGAGAGCTGGGCCAAAGCTAACAAAATGAAATTCAATACGGAGAAATGTAAAGTACTGCATTTAGGGCGGAAAAATGAAATGCATAAATATAGGATGGGAGAGACCTGGCTGAATGAGACTACGTGCGAAAGGGATCTAGGAGTCCTAGTAGACCACAAGTTGAACATGAGCCAACAGTGTGATGCGGCAGCTAAAAAGGCCAATGCGATTTTGGGCTGTATCAATAGAAGTATAGTGTCTAGATCAAGGGAAGTAATAGTGCCACTCTATTCTGCCTTGGTCAGACCTCACTTAGAATACTGTGTCCAGTTCTGGGCACCACAATTCAGAAAGGATATTGACAAATTGGAGCGTGTCCAGAGAAGGGCAACTAAAATGGTGAAAGGTCAGGAAACGATGCCTTATGAGGAGAGACTTAGGGAGCTGGGTATGTTTAGCCTGGAAAAAAGACGGTTAAGAGGCGATATGATAGCCCTGTTTAAGTATTTGAAGGGATGTCACGCTGAGGATGGAGCAGGCTTGTTTTCTGCTGCTCCAGAGACTGGAACACGGAGCAATGGGTGCAAGCTCCAGGAACAGAGATTCCACCTCAACATGAGGAGGAACTTTTTGACAGTAAGAGCTGTTCGGCAGTGGAACACACTCCCTCGGAGCGTGGTGGGGTCTCCTTCCTTGGAGGTCTTTAAACAGAGGCTGGATGGCCATCTGTCGGGGATGCTTTGATCAAGATTTCCTGCGTGGCAGGGGGGTTGGACTGGATGGCCCTCGTGGTCTCTTCCAACTCTGCAATTCTATGATTCTATGATTCTATGAATAGAGTAAGGCTGATACAATACCTATCTGAGGAGCAGAGATTTTTGCAGCAGAAGGTTCTCAGGAGTGCGTTCTGAGGGTCACACAGCAAACCGGCAGCATGGAATTAGGAAGAGGAACTGTGGCCATTTTGGTGGTGTTTAGGGTGATATTTATATGTGATAATTCCCCTGAAGGGATGAAATTTAGAGTGGAATACAATGTCTCTCAAAGTTTCCCAGGACAAAGGATTCTCAAGAAGAGTTAACAATCATTAATGGGCATTGTATTTGGAACTGAATAGGAGCAGGCAATGACTACTAATGGAAGGGAAGGGAAGGGAAGGGAAGAAGAAAAACCTGTTTTGCAAGCATCAAGGACTCTGCTACTGTTGAGTGGATTATTGGATGACTCACCTCCAAGTGTTAACTCTGACCTGAGTATTATTTGTTTGGGGAATTTCCAAAGGCCCCTCCCTTGGTTATACGTGACTCCAACCTTGGTATCTGGGAGTCCTTGGTATACCTGCTAACCATGGGGAAGTCCACATCAAGCCAAATTATTAAATTTTGCCAATTACATTATATTCCATGATGTAGGCTGTCAGGGTAGGTAACACTATGCCTAGTGGAGAGTGATGTGATTGCAAAAGTGTCTGGTTATGTCCTTGTAGCCAAAGCAATTACACCATTCTCTGAGGTCCGCCAGAGCCCTCTGGCAGTGTTAGTGACTTATGTAATCATTTTGCGTCTGCCTACAAGAACACAGCCAGACACTTGTGTGATACTTCTGCTCTCTTCCAGGCACAGAATGTCCATGGGTAGGGGGTTTCAGTAGCTCAAATTAGGTCCAGGGGGTGGTAAATGGCTCAGTGTGGCATAGTCCACACATGGAACTACTACATTACACTGAGCTGTGCCAGATAGCAGCCAATGTTTGTATTAATTTCTTTTTCATTTGCTTACCAAAACACAACAGATCTCTCCTTGGGCAACATTTGCAACCTCTTAATGCCAAATTCTGTAGTGTTGACATGGCCCCTTTGATGGCCTGACTTGCTTAAGGGTGAATCCATTGCTGATTGAGGTTGACTGGTTATTGACTTGTTGGATTGATTCAGCCGCTACCCCTCACCCCTGCTTCCGCTGCACCATCCTTTGTGAAACGAATGTAAGTTTGCCTAAGTTGAAGCTAAGACCAATTTTCCACAAAAAACATTAGCCAAACATACAGGGAAACGGTCCATGTAACTCTATCTACTGCTTCAATAAAATTAATACGGCAGATATTGACACTTCCTGACAAAGTCACGTTCCCGCCCACTGCACACCAAACAATGAAATGACACTAAATTCATTTAAAGCAAATGTGTGGCATTGTTATTTTAGACAATACCTAATTTAATTTTGGTATTTGGAAGGCAGCGATTGGAAATTATTAATACTCTTGTCTAATGTCAGAAAGAGATCGTTCAGCTATAAATTACTATTAGCATACGCAAGCAGCCGTTTCTGTTTTCTAAGTACAGTTGTGAAAGCTGGACAGTGAAGAACGCTGAGAGGAAGAGAATCAACCCATTTGAAATGTGGTGCTGGGGGAGAGATCTATGGCTCCTGTGGACTGCTAAAAAGACAAATAAATGGGTCCTAGAGTAAATCAAGCCTGAACTTTCCCTAGAAGCTAAGGTGACAAAACTGAGAGTGTCGTATTTTGGCCATATCATGAGAAAACATGACTCACTGGAAAAGACAATGCTTGGTAAAGTGGAAGGCAGTAGGAAAAAAGGAAGACCACACTACAGATGGATTGATTCAGTCAAGGAAGCCATGGCTGCCCTCAGTTTGCAAGATCTGAGCAGGGTTGGTACTAACAGGGGGCTTGTCTATACGAAGCTATAAAATGTGGATTGATGCACACTAATGCCAATTCACAGCAGCTTTCATTTCTCAACAATTTTTTTTTTGCAAGATTGCAAGCATGCGAAGCTGTGTTTGTTGTTCAAACAGGCATGCCTGCAAATCACGATAGCCAAGGGCAGAAAATTACTCACATTTTTATTGTCACCAATGATCCCCGCTGAACAGTATTTTTTTAAGCCTATCAAAGGTGTGAAAGTGCAATATTCCACTTAAATAAATAGGGGGGGAAAGGGGGGAGGCTGTTTTGTTGCCTGAGCACATGAGAAAATCCAACATGGTGGTTTCAGGTGCTTGCCTTGTTAGCAAGCTCTGCCCCCTGTGCGTGTCTGACCAATCAGCTTTCTACTTCTGCTCTTATCGGGAATGCAAATGAAAGCAAATCAGTTGTCCCAAGGAGCGGGAATGCACATTCCCCATGGAGCTTTTTAAAAAATACGGGGAAAGCTGTGAAGGTTTTTCCTGCATAGTTTTTGGCATTTTTGCCCCCCTCCCCATTCCAAATACGGCAGATTGATATGGGATCTCATTAAGTCAAAGCATATTCTCCTCAAATTCTATGAGGAGTATTTTCACCATATAGACAACCCCCGGGTGTCTTGGAGGTTTCTCATTCATAGCAGGGAGGGGCATAAGTGGAAGTGGACTTTACAGCAATTAAGCGACAAACATCCACAAAGCCCAACACTCCAATATTTGTTTTTACAGTACTAGAAAAATGAGAAAGACCTTTCAGAAATTACAGTCAGGGCCCCAATTCCAATTGCTCATCCCAACCAGAACAGAGTCATTTGAATTCATGAGATTGTTTTGCTAGTTTGTCATCCGGCAGTTGATTCAATAGGTCTACTCGAGTTTGGACTAGAACCAGGGCTTTAGGCCCAGACATTTAGGGAATTGGAGAATTCCACATTAAATTAAAAACCTGGGCTTTATTTCGGTAACAGGAAATGATGCCATGTCACTGCTAATCCTCTTTCTGGCCAATTTTTCGCAACTTGTTGATGTTTGAGGGGTCATTAGGAGTCAGGATTCTGGTAGCAAACCCACTGTGTTCTGTGGGGATGGTTGTGCCTTTGGGAGTGACAAAATATTAAAAAATTGGCAGGATGCTCTGTTGCTTTAGTGGCTACTTCAGGGGCTTCAGGGGCCCAAGACAGAGTGCAAGGGGCCACATTAGACCCCCATCTGCACTTTCCCTACCCTGAGCTATGCCTTAGAACAATGTTTCTTAACCTGTGGTCCGGAAACCCCCAGGGAGCCGCAATGTCCTCACACTTTTATTGTCCATGAAGGCTGCTCAGCCCATCTTCTGCCTAGAGTGGAGCAGCCACGTGACAGGAGCCAAGGCAAAAGCTAGCTGGCTGGCTTGGCCTGCACATTGCCATTCAATCCATTCCAGACACAAACCTGCAGGAAGACACAGGAGAAAAGTCTTCCCTCCCTCTCCAGTGCTTCCGAGGGAAGGTTTAATGGATGGTGTAATTGTATCATTATTATTATATCAGGTATTATTGGCAATCTGTAGCAACAAAAGATATTTATTTTTATATTATTTTATTTTAATTTAATTTATTCATACTTTATTTTGGTTGCAGTTCACTTATGATTACAGAAGGATTTCCATCATTTTTCTAATTATGTTCTAATGAAAAAATATTTCTTTCAGACAAGGCACAAATAGCTTAGATTGAACAAAAAAGATTTAAAGGGGGTCCCTGGTAAAGAAAAAGTTAAGAGCCACCACTGCCTTAGAACATTTAAGTACCCCTCAGTTCACATGGTCCTAGAAGTCCTTCCGGCTGAAAGGACACACTTTTCCCAGCAGTTCTGAGAAGAATTTAAAAGATAAAATGAAACATCTTGTCTGATATAAAAGCAGGTGTTTTGCTGCTGCTGTACAAGCAAAACTTGTACATGCAAAAATCAGCTTGAAACATTCCTCCCAGTCCTGCAGGTCCTTAAAAAAAACTGCTTGACTCATCTGCAAAAGTGAGATAGTTGAAACCAGGAAATAATTTCAGGTTGCAATCTTCATCTGAAAACAGGGTTGTGTTGGACACCCTGAAAAAGGTGAAAATACACTGAAGCCCCCTCTGCAGTTGACCATCCCTAGATGTATCCACATTGCACAAGTGTTGCACTTTGATGCCACTTTAATGTTAACTTTAACTGCCATGGCTCCATCCTGTGGAATCCTAGGATTTGTAGTTTGGTGAAGGCCTTGTCGTAAAAATTGAGGTCTCAGGGTGTTAGCCCTTTTTGGGAAACTTCTTAAAAGTTAAAACTGTCAGGAATTAACTTTATTGTAGCAGAGCAGAGCTTGAAGCGTGACTCAAAGGTACAGTGCTTTGACCCAACCGCAAGAACAAAGAGGCAGGCAACGTCTTGTTGAAAGAAAAACTTAAGCTTTACTAATGGCCTTGAATGTGCATATGCATGTAGCCTACATCCTAACTAAGCTAATGAATAGATTTTGGATAAGAAAGAGGTTCATCTTCACTCACCATTTCAATGAGAAGGAAGGCATTCTTGCGGAGCAAGATGGAGAGAGCAGCTTCAGCATCCAAGGCAAGAAGAAAGAGTAATAAAAGATCAAAGACCAGAAGGCAAAGTAACCTAGGTCACGTGACCTTGTAGCTTGGTTGTGAACTATTTACAACCATGCTCATTAAAGACAGAATGAGAGGAAGGCATGCAGGAGACCCTACCCTATCTGTCACTTATTTGCTCTAATAGCAAATAAGTGGGGGAGAAAGAATGCTGGATTTTTCCAACAGTCCTTACAACTCCATAGAATCATAGAGTTGGAAGAGACCACAAAGGCCATTCCAGTCCAACCCCCTGCCATAGTGCACATCCCTGAACTACAGCTTGAGAACCTCCTGGCATCTCATGAAATGACAAACCCCAGGATCCTCAAGAATGGGGCCATGAAAGTTAAAGCGGGATCAAACTGCTATAATTCTGCCATGTGAATACACCGCTGGCCGCTGTGCTTTTTCCATGCATTTTGGGAAATGATCTGACTGGGGTCCTGGAACCAAACCCCAGCAGATACTGAGGGCCCACTGTAGCTACTTTTTGATTGCCAACTCTACATGTTATGAATTTCAACTGTCTTATACTGCTATTCTGAAAACCTAGCAACGCTAGTATTTTGAGATAAAGCAGCAAAGCCCAAAAGCTTCACTACATAGCTATGTCTTTACTTGGTACCTAAATGAAACCAGCATTGGCAGTGTCACACAGTGGTGGTGATGGGAGGCAAAGGTCTGGAAACCAAGCCTTATAAGGAATGACTTGGTGAGCTGGTTATGTTTAGCTTGGAGAAGACTAAGAAAGGACATGATAGCTCTCTTTAGATATCTGAAGGTATGCCATGTAGAAGATGGCATGATCTTGTTCTTTGCTGCTGCAGAAACTAGAACACAATCCAATGGATTCAAATTATAAGAAAAGAGACTCCACCTAAACATTAGGAAGAACTTTTTGACTGTAAGAACAATTTGACAATGGAATAGGTTGCCTCAAAAGGTGGTGAACTCTCCATCTTTGGAGGTTTTTAAACAGAGGTTGGATGGGCACCTTTCAGGAGTGTTGTAGGTATATCTTCCTGCATGGCAGGGGGTTGGGCTAGATGGCCCTCATGGTCACTTCCAGCTCCTTGATTCTATGATTCCAAGGCAGAGAAAGGTCACGATCGTATATCAGGGCTGTATAGTGAAAATCTCCACATGCAGAGATAGGTATTCATTGTGTCACACAACCCTTGTGTTGAATGGCAACGTTGCACAACTGAACCAATTACACTAAATGGGCAACAGAATGCACAATCAAATGCTCATGCACAGCCATGTGCAATGTGCATGGCCATCCATGCACATCTATTTACAGTGTGTATCCATACAGCATATAAAGCTCTGGTTTCACAACCTGGAACTGAATACAAGCATTCTGCCCTGGACAAAAAACATCCAACCGCTTCCATATGGGAACTTACACAGACACCAACAGGATTCTAGTCAAAATCTGCCAGCTCTTAGCAACCTGTTTCTCCAATGTCTCACTTCCTTGATGACCACTGAAGCCATAATCTTTTCTCTCTTGCTACCGCTGCTGACACTAGAGTAGTAACACCAGTCTCGTATACCAACAGGATACTGGCCACTGATGCCCTCAAAATTTACCCCAATCCCAAATGCCCCTAGACCTTCCACCACCCTTGAATGAGGCAGCAGAATCAGTCAGAGATGGGGGTCCAGCCATAAAAGCTGCTGGTATACGTTCTCAATGGGATTTGTTATTTCTATTTATTTAAAAATTCTCCCTATCCTCTGAACCCCTTGAGATGGAGCAGGCTACCAGTCTGAACCCATTCCTCAGGCTGCAGCAAAGGAAAGGTCAGGGGCCATTTCACAGGGCCGGAGGGCCATGTTACGGCCCAACACAATGTCAGGACTGGGCCGGTGAAGCGGCCAGCCATAGAAGGTTGGCAATGTTTTGATCCGCCGAGTCTCGATGCCGCTGCGCTTCTGAATGCCTTGATCACATGCAGCAAGCTTAAGGCACAAAGTCACACCCCGAATCAACATGAAGGGTTTTTTTAATTGCAAACTTGGTGACATAAAGACAAATGGAGAAATCTTAGAACCAAATTATGTCTAATTGCCGTTCAGCGGGGGACATACCACTAAAACTGCCAATTTGCATATGGGGGAAGGACACACGCTGCATTGTTTTAAACAAGTTTACCAAAACATATCATTAGCTGCAACCAGCAGCCACTTTCTTTTTCTGCCTTTTTTTAAATAAAAAAAACCCTCTTAATTAGAGCTCCACTCAGCGTTGAACAGGCCAACTTCATCCTCTTCCAGTAAGCACTTCTTTATCAGAAGATTATATGAGCATACTGTCCACAGGGGGTCAAGATCAAATATAAGTGGAGGCAGCCAGTTTGGGCAGACGGGCTGGAGATCAGAGGAAATGAAGCTAGAAACCTCTGTTTATGAATCCCCACCAACATTTAAATGTATGAGTACTAGAAGGAAAGCAAATACACTGAGCCAAATTTGCATCTCTTGCGCTAAAGAGATCGGAATGGCTTGGAGCTGGGAATGAAATCTTGCCTAACGTGAAAGCTTATAAGAAAGGCCATTGTGGCTTGGAGTCTATGCTGGGGCTGGCATCCTGTTAGCGATATAAATGTGCCTAGTTGTGCTATGCACGCTGGACAAATTATGTGTCATACCACAACAGATGTATGCTGCTAACAGTGGCAGAAGCAAGTTGCACAGACAGAAACATTGTGTTTTGCATTTGTGCTTTGTGCATTGCAGTAGCTCATTGTGAACTGCGCATTTCACAACATCACCCAGTCATCAACATGTTTTGCACAGTCTTGCTACTCTGCATAGTGGCTGCATAGTGCTGGTGTGGTGTAGTGTCAAAAACAAGTCATGCCAGACTAATCTTATCTCTTTTTTTGAAAGAGTTACAAGCTTGATAGATGAAGGGAATGCTGTGGATGTAGCATATCTTGATTTCAGTAAGGCCTTTGAAAATGTCCCCCATGATATTCTTGCAAGCAAGCTAGTAAAATGTGGGCTAGAGAATGAGGCTGTTAGGTAGATTTCTAATTGGTTGACAGACCGAATCCAAAGAGTAGTTACCAATGGTTCCTCTTCATCCTTGAGAGAAGTGACCAGCAGGGTGCTAAAGGATTCTGTCCTGGGCCCAGTGCTATTCAACATCTTTATCAATGACTTGGATGAGGGAATAGAGGGCATGCTTATCAAGTTTGCAGATGACACCAAGTTAGAAGGAGTAGCTAATGCCCCAGAGGACAGGATCAGAATTCAAAATGACCTTAACAGATTAGAAAGCTGGGCCAAAACTAACAAAATGAATTTCAACTATATTTAGGCAGTAATAATAAAATGTAGCGATATAGGATGCATGACACCTGGCTTAACAACAGTATATGTGAAAGGGATCTAGGAGTCTTAGCAGACTACAAGCTGAACATGAGTCAACAGTGTGATGTGGTAACTAAAAAAAGCCAATGCAATTCTAGGCTGCATCAATGGGAGTATAGTGACTAGTTCAAGAGAAGTAATAGCACCACTCTAATCTGCTTCACCTAGAATACTGTGTCCAGTTCTGGGCATCACAATTCAAGAAGGATATGGGCAAGCTGGAAAGTGTCTTCTTCAAGCTTCAAGAATCGTCTTGTTCTAACAGCGTTAGGCAAAATCGCAGGCTTGTGAGGTTATCCACTTTTGCCGTCCCAACAGGCATGCCTGCGATTCAAGATGGCGGCCGTGACTCATGTTTTTATTTTCATTAGTTGCTGCCACCAAGCGGTAATTTTTTTTTAAAGCCAATTTTAAGGTGCGAAAGTGAGATAGTGTGATGTTCCGCCTAAATGAATATAAAAAATAAAATAAAAAGGCTGTTTTGTTGCCTCAGCACACTATCACTAAGGCAAAAATCCAATATGGCAGTTCCAGGACACTTGTCTTCTTAGCAAGCCCCGCCCCCTGCTGTGATCCAGCCAATCAGCTTTCTACTTCTGCTTTTCTGGGGCTATGTGAATAAATTTGATCACCTGTCCTAATGATCAATCATGCACATTCCCCACAGAGTTTTTAAAAAACATCGGGTAAAGCCCCAAAGGCTGTTCCCTTGGGGTTTATGGTGGATTTGGCCCCCCTCCTTCTGAATACTGTGGAAGTATGGGGGATCCCATTAGGACAGGTAGGATTCTAAGTGAATTCTAAGAGGATTCTTTTCACCGTTTAGACAGGCCCTTTATTTTATAGTTAACAAAAGAGCTCAAAATTTATTCTGCTTTAAAACAATGGCCAAAACCATTGGCCCTCTAGGTATTGTTGGACTATAGTTCTCATTATCCAAAGCCTATGAGCCAAGATCCTCCACTGAGGTTGCAAACTGTACATTTCTACATATGGAGTTATACATTGATTGTGCTATGCAACCCTTCTGTTAAGTTTTGCAAGTGAATACACACCCAAATGTGCAACTTTGGAGGTTATCAGACAGGAACGCAAAAAGCATTGCTATCCCATAGTCTCCACTCCTGCCCAATCCAAAAGAATCAACCCCCCACTGCACTTACCTTCTCTCACCTCCAAAATGGAGCCCAGGCATGAACAAAGCTCCGTACACTTCCTGGAGTGAAATCCCGCCCGTTCTTGCGAGAAGATGCAAGTGTGGGAAATTCAAATATAAAAAGAAAAATAACACAGTAAAAGTGACACCAAACACAAAAACACACTTTAAAATTTACAAGTAACCTGGGGAGGGTACAGAAAAGAGGGTAGCTTACCTGGATATCCCAATCTTACCCAGAAGTGTTCTGGCAGGACCACCCATTGACGCTGGAATCTCACCAGCAAAAATGGGCACTTTGTCACACGCAGGCAAATCAGGAACAGAAATGGAATGGGAGATCAATTGCCAGCTTCTCCCTATCAATAAAAAAGAACGGCCTTGGAATGGCAGTGGAATGCTTGGGAAACAATGGGGGATGACAGCATCTGGTAATGAAGACCTTTTTCAATCTCCTGGTGTTGTTATAACACCATTTTTGACATGTCTGATAATCTCCCAAACGTACATCTGCATGAACATGTGTGCCTACATATGCAGTGGTACTGAATACATGACTCCACTCCTACAGTCATGAAGAGACTGCAGACATTCCACGTTAGATCAAAATGTCACTATTTCTGTGGGGAAAATTTAGGCGTGCAGTAAACACCAATAGGATTCCAGCCTTCACCACGCCTGGAAGGATTTTATAGACCGGGTATAACTCTATTGGTTTGGAATCATAGAATCATAGAATCATAGAATTGCAGAGTTGGAAGAGACCACGAGGGCCATCCAGTCCAACCCCCCTGTCACGCAGGAAATCTTGATCAAAGCATCCCTGACAGATAGCAATCCAGCCTCTGTTTAAAGACCTCCAAGGAAGGAGACCCCACCACGCTCCGAGGGAGTGTGTTCCACTGCCGAACAGCTCTTACTGTCAAAAAGTTCCTCCTAATGTTGAGGTGGAATCTCTGTTCCTGGAGCTTGCATCCATTGCTCCGTGTTCCAGTCTCTGGAGCAGCAGAAAACAAGCCTGCTCCATCCTCAGCGTGACATCCCTTCAAATACTTAAACAGGGCTATCATATCACCTCTTAACCATCTTTTTTCCAGGCTAAACATACCCAGATCCCTAAATCTCTCCTCATAAGGCATGGTTTCCAGACCTTTCACCATTTTAGTTGCCCTTCTCTGGACACGCTCCAATTTGTCAATATCCTTTCTGAATTGTGGTGCCCAGAACTGGACACAGTATTCTAGGTGAGGTCTGACCAAGGCAGAATAGAGTGGCACTATTACTTCCCTTGATCTAGACACTATACTTCTATTGATACAGCCCAAAATCGCATTGGCCTTTTTAGCTGCCGCAGCACACTGTTGGCTCATGTTCAACTTGTGGTCTACTAGGACTCCTAGATCCCTTTCGCACGGAGTCTCATTCAGCCAGGTCTCTCCCATCCTATATTTATGCATTTCATTTTTCCGCCCTAAATGCAGTACTTTACATTTCTCCGTATTGAATTTCATTTTGTTAGCTTTGGCCCAGCTCTCCAGTCTATCCAGGTCATTCTGAATTTTGATCCTGTCCTCTAGGGTATTAGCTACTCCTCCTAATTTGGTGTCATCTGCAAATTTGATAAGTATGCCCCTAATTCCCTCATCCAAGTCATTGATAAAGATGTTGAATAGCACTGGGCCCAGGACAGAACCCTGTGGCACCCCACTGGTCACATCTTTCCAAGACGAAGAGGAGCCACTGCTGAGCACCCTTTGGGTTCGGCCGAACAACCAATTACAAATCCATTGAACAGTTAACTTGTCTAGCCCACATTTTACAAGCTTGTTTGCAAGAATGTCATGGGGAACCTTGTCAAAGGCCTTACTGAAATCAAGGTATGTGATGTCCACAGCATTCCCTTCATCTACCAAGCTGGTACTTTATCAAAAAAAGAGATCAGATTAGTCTGGCATGACTTGTTACTCTGAAACCCATGTTGACTTTTTGTGATTATGGCATTGCCTTCTAAACGTTCACAGCCTCTCTGTTTAATGATCTGCTCTAGAATCTTCCCTGGTATTGATGTCAGAGTAACTGGATGATAATTGTTGGGATCCTCTTTTTTCCCCTTTTTGAAGATGGGAACAACATTTGCCCTCCTCCAGTCTGCTGGGACTTCTCCTGTTCTCCAGGAGTTCTCAAAGATTATTGCCAATGGCTCTGAGATTATATTTGTCAGCTCTTTTAATACTCTTGGATGTAGTTCATCTGGTCCTGGAGATTTAAATTCATTTAGATTAAGAAGGTATTCCTGTACTACCTCTTTACTTAGTTTGAGCTGGATTTCCCCTATTGTGTCCTCTGTTCCATTATCCTCAGGTTGGTCCTCCTTTTCCTTTTCTGAAAACACTGAGGCAAAGAAGGTGTTGAGTAATTCTGCCTTTTCTCTGTCCCCTGTTAGCATTTTGCCATCTTCTCCACGTAGCGGCCCTATCATTTCCTTCTTCCTCCTTTTGCTGCGGACATACACAAAAAAAACCTTTTTATTGTTCTTCACCTCCCTAGCAAGCCTGAGCTCATTCTGCGCTTTAGCTTTTATGACTTTACTCCTACACGTGTTCGCTATCTGTTTGAATTCTTCTTTGGTGATTTCCCCCCTTTTCCATTTCCTATACATGTTCCGTTTAAAACTTAGTTCCATTGAAAGTTCTTTAGTCATCCATCCTGGTTTCTTGAGACACCTCCCATTTTTCTTCCTCAGTGGTACTGTTTGAAATTGTGCCTTCAGTATCTCCCTTTTGAGAAAGTCCCATCCGTCGTGAGGTCTCTTCTCTTTTAGTATTCCTGATCACCCCCAGTATTTCCCTGAGTTTATTGAAATCAGCTCTCCTAAAGTCAAGAATGCGTGTCTGACTATGCCTGGCTTCTCCTTTCCATTGTATAACAAACTCCAGGAGAACATGATCACTCTCACCTAAGGATCCCACCACTTGCACCCCATTAACCAGGTCATCTCTGTTAGTTAGGATCAGATCTAAAATAGCTGACCCCCTTGTTGCCTCTTCCACCTTTTGGACCATGAAATTGTCTTCCAGGCATGTAAGGAATTTGCAAGACCTTGAAGTTTTGGCTGAGTTAGATTGCCAGCAAATATCAGGATAGTTGAAGTCACCCATCACTACATCTCTCCTTTCTGCGTGTGTGGTCATCTGTTCTAGAAAGGCATCATCCAATTCCTCCATCTGACTTGGGGGTCTGTAGTAGAGTCCCACAATAACATCCCTGTTGTTGCCCTCCCCTTTTATTTTGATCCAGATGATCTCCACCTGGCTTCCAGTATTGATGTCATGGATCACTTCACTGGTGTAAATATCCCTGACATATAATGCTATTCCTCCTCCTTTCCTGTTTGGCCTGTTTCTCCTATAAAGGTTATACCCCTCTATTCCTACATTCCAATCATGAGACTCATCCCACCAGGTTTCAGTAATGCCTATTATATCATATTTGTTTTGTAGTGTGAGGAGTTCAAGTTCATCTTGCTTATTTCCCATGCTCTGTGCATTAGTGTAGAGACATCTAAGACCATGTGTTCCCTTTACTTGCTCCCTGTGCAAGTTTTTTTGCCTCCCACTGTTGGGTCCTTGCGCTGTTTGCCTTGTTCCCTCTATGACAGTTTGACTATTTTCTCCAGCCCTTTTGCCTTCCAGAATACTGTCTCCCTCCCCCATTTGACTCAGTTTAAAGCCCTCCTGATCAAATTCTTGAGACTGTTGGCAAAAATGTTTCTTCCAACTGTTGTAAGATGCACCCCATCTCTTGCCAGAAGTCCCCCCTCATGGAAGCGCAGTCCATGATCCAAAAATCCAATTTGTTCTCGGCGACACCATCTACGGAGCCAGTTGTTTACGTCGGCTATTTTCCTCTCCCTTCTTGGACCATGCCCTTCAACTGGCAGAAGAGACGAGATGACAACCTGTGCGTCCATTTCTTTCAGCTTCCTCCCCAGGGCCTCATAATCTCTTCTGATCTTGGGAAAGCTGTGCCTTGCAGTATCATTGGTTCCCACATGGACCAAAAGGAAGGGGTAATGATCCGTAGGCTTGACGAGTCTTGTCAGCCTCTCGGTCACATCACGGATCTTTGCCCCAGGGAGACAACACACCTCCCGAGTCATCTTGTCAGGCCCACATACCACTGCTTCTGTACCTCACAGCAAGGAGTCCACCACGACCACCACATGCCTCCGCCGAGGCTTTGCAGCTGCTGTTCCTTGCGGTGGTCCTCTCAAGGTCCCCTGCTCTACCCCTGAAGTCTGTCCATGCTGTTCTTCCTCATTGTCCTTGATAAGGGAAAGGGCTTCGAATTGATTCTGTAGCTGCAAGCTGCTCGAAGAATCCCTGGATTTTCTTGTTCTGTGTGTGACATTCCTCCAGCTGTCTACTTCCTGTGTCTGTGAAGTGACCCTCTCCTCCACAGCCACTTCCTCTGTGTGGTCCCCGTCCAAGACTGTTCATTCTGTTCTGTCCAGGAAAACCTCTTGCTCGCGTATCTGTTGAAGTGTAGCTACCCGTGACTCCAGCTGCTGTACTTTCTCCTCCAAGAGGGCTACCAGCTTGCACTTGGTGCATGTGAGTTCTCCACGTCTGTAGACAAGAAGACAAACATTGCACAAGTGTTGCAAGTGACTGCTGCAGCCCCCTCAGTGTCCATGGTGAGAGCTTTTAGGTAATCTAAGAACTCTTAGTTAATGCTGAGAATGCTAAGCTGTACTTTTAGGTATGCTGTATTTTTGTTTGGTTACTGAAATTCACGCGCCGTTAGGTTTGCGCCTCAGCAACAAGTAGCCTCTCCAAACAGTTTTAAAAAAAATAATTCAATCTCCCCAGTCAGAATGGCTGTCCAGAAGCTGCTCTCCTTCTTCTCGCTGGCAGTAAACTGGTCTGGGAACTGGCAGGAAACTTGCTGTCCAGAAGCTGCTCTCCTTCTCTCTGGTAGGAAACTGGCCTGGAAAGCCTCTGCAAGGAGTTATATAGAGCTAGGCTCCCAGCTCCACCCCCTAGTGACTCACAGGTGTGACTCACAGGAGGGCTCTTGAGGGTAAAAGGGCAAGGTCAGAAGTTCAAGCCCCTCAGCAACAAGCAGCCTCTCCCAACAGTTTTTTTAAAAAAGTCAATCTCCCCAGTCAGAATGGCTGTCCAGAAGCTGCTCTCCTTCTTCTCCCTGGCAGGAAACTGGCCTGGAAACTGGCAGGAAACTTGCTGTCCAGAAGCTGCTCTCTTTCTTCTCTCTGGCAGGAGACTGGCCTGGAAAGCCTCTGCAAGGAGTTATATAGAGCTAGGCTCCCAGCTCCACCCCCTAGTGACTCACAGGTGTCACTAGGAAGGTCAGCTGATCATCACAGCTCATGGAGTCAGGCACGCAGACCACCAGTAAAAGCATTGCCGGGTCGGGCGGTGGGGGGGGACGGATTGCTCTGCATTACAGTTGTCCCTCCGTATTCACGGATTTGGTATCCACGGATTTAAGTATTCACAGCTTGAAAATATTCTTTAAAAAATAATAATCCAAAAAGCAAACCTTGATTTTGCCATCTTATATAAGGGACACCATTTTGCTATGCCATTGCATATAACGGGACTTGAGTATTCACGGATTTTGGTATCCACGGGGGTCCTGGAACTAAACCTCAGCGAATATGAAGGGACAACTGCAGTAGCAATTCACAGCAGCTGTGAACTGTCTTAATGGTTTTACAGCCCCAATAAACTTTCCATGCCCTAGCCAAAATGATGGCTGTGAGTGAATTACTCACGCTTTTAAATCTGCTGCTGCCAAACTTTTTTAAAAAAGAACCATTTGTCATGGTGCACACAAATGATATTTCGCATTTACAAAAGAAAAAAAAAAGAATGATAGGAAAAGACCACTGTTTTATCACCATACCGATTGCATGCGAAGCCGAAAATCCAACATAGTGGCAGCGGGCACTTGTCCTGTTTGCAAGCCCCCCCCCCATGCTTAGGGGGGGAAAGCCCAGCGATGCAAATGCAACTGACTTAAATAGTGGACATGCACATTCTCTACGGAGCTTTTTAAAAACTCAAAGAAAAGCTGTGAAGGTTTTCTGGGCACAGTTTTGAGAGTTTTTAGCTGCACCCCTTCCAAATACAATGCATCAGTGCAGATTTCCACTACGACAGATCGATTTCTCAGTGAATTCTATGAGGATTATTTTGACTTTTAGACAACCCCTAGATAACACCTTTGCTGCCCCGTGGAACCTAGTCAACCTGACTAGCTGGCCAAAGACCCACAAAGCTGGTGGCGCAGTCCCAACGGCTGGCTACTGGACAGTCTTGTTCAAGGACAGGAGGACAAAGTCATGAAGCTTGTTGGGTAACCTTGGCTAATTCTGCTCTCTTGTAGCCTGACCTACCTTGTGGGGTTGTTGTGAAGAGAAATTGCTCAGAAGGAGAGATGGGTATGCTACCTTGAGTTCTTTGGAGGAAAGGATGTACCCAGAGATCACTTCCTGTTTTTAAAAAGGCCTCTGTTGTGGTGGTGGTGGTTTTTTTTAAAAAAAAATCCGCCTGGGGCCTAAAATGGCCCCATGGGTCCCAAAAACATAGCCAAATGCCCCTACCCAGCATGAAAGCAGCATTAAAGACTAGTCTCTCCAGTAGGCCTATCCAGATGATTTTAAATTGTGAATTTTAAATTGTGTACAGCAGCACCCCTATATCCGTTGATTTGCCATCCGCTGATTTAGTTATCCGCTTTAGTTATCAAAAGATGAACAGGGATGAGAGAGGAGGAAGAGGAGGAGAGCTCACTTCCCTTCTCCCTTCCCCGTAGCAGGTTCCGGCGGCGTGGCAGAGATGGTGGGGGTGGACGGGGAAGGGAGAGGAGGAGGAGAAAACTCACCTGCCCCCTCCTCCAGCCCGGTTCCCTCCCCTCCCATCCGCCTTACCCTCTTTCCAACCCCGAAACCCACTGGGCTGCCTTCCTCTTCCTCTTCCTCTTCCTTCCTGCCTCCCTCCCTCCCTTCCTTCTCCTCCTCCATAATCCTTCCTTCCCCCCATCGCAGGGGGTTCACAACCATCCACGGTTTTCAGTATCCGCAGGGACCCCCGGAACCAATCCTCCACAGATATGGGGGTGCTACTGTATTGATTGTTTTAAAATGTCTTGGTTTTACTTGTTATTTTAAAGTGATATATGTTTTTAATTGAGGTGTGTTTTTAACAAATGTTATGTTTCTTTGTTAATTAGCTGTTCCCCGCCTCAATCTATAGGGAGAGGCGGGTAAGAAATAACTACAACAACAACAATCTAGAGGGCATTTGGGGTCATTTTGTTTATTTTTAATCACAGAATCGTAGAACTGGAAGAGACCACCATATATATATATATATATATATATATATATATATGGTGTGTGGGTGTGTGTGGGTGTATATATATATATATATATATATATATAATATGTTATATATTTTTTAGATTTTATATTGTGATGTTTTAATGGTTTTAAACTGTATTTTATGTGGTATTTTAAGAGCCGCCTTGGGTCCCTTCTGGGAGAAAGGCAGCATAAACATTAGATAAAATTATTATTATTGACTTCTAAGGGCCACAAAAATGGGGTGCCCTGGGAGCCTACCTCTGTGCTAGACTCTGATGCTGTAGAGATACCCCACCAAACAATTCAATGGTACCCCCACCCCAGCCAGCTGAAGTGGATATCCTTGCTCCAAGGAGCAAATTACAACACGTTGCTTTATCTGGCTGTTTGTATTTCAGCTGCAAAAGTAGATTTGTCAGATATCTGATCAACTTGCCAGTCTAGCTATGCCTGTTGATCACATAAAGAGTTGGCTTGTCCCTTCTCCCTCTACAAAAAAAAAAAAAAAAAAAAAGAGGGGGGAGAAAGGGGGGGAGAAAGAAAAAAGAGGTCATTTTCTTTCCAGCTTATAACCAATCAATTGATTCATTAACTGATTACCATTAAAACTGCAGCATCGCAATAGAAGGTTTGAGGCCATTTAATTAAAGGTCTCCACTAAATAGCACCATGTATGTGACTTATTGTGGATAAAATCACAGTACCTCTGTGCCTGAATGGAGGGATATCTGTAGAGTGCTTGTAACAATCCTATCAGCAATAGACACCCCCTTTTTTTTTAATATGGCACAATTCTGATTAAATTCTGATGAACACACCCAATCATCTCTGTTGACACCCCCCCCCCCCCGCTTTTCTCTTGCATCTCCAAAACACAAGTGAAGACTGACAGACACAATAGCAGCCCTGAGACAAAACCAGCCATATAAATGAGGGGATTTACCATTGCAGAAATGATGAACTGGACAAACAAAAACGGAAAAGGCAGCCCTTTGTGAATCAAACGTTTCACTATATTCCCTGTATTCTCTCTGGTCTCATGTGAAATGGATAGGAAATGTAACTTGGATTTAGAGTACAGGACTGGGTTAATTAGTGCAACTTTTATTTTACAGCTTTACCTGCAAATTAGAATTGTATGTATGGTGTGTTACATACATCCCAACTGTCCCTATTTGGCAGGGGCGGTTCGAATTAATCCTCTGTCTTCCTACTTTTCCAGCTGCTTTGAAAATGTCCCAGTATCTGTCTCCCCTCCCCACATACTTTCCCACTTTGTTTTCAGCATACTTCAATGGCTGCAAACTGGGTTCAAAATGCAAAAGTAGTCTGCACCCAGTTAACTCAGCAGAGGGGAGAGGAGAAGAGAGGGAATATTCATTCCCTTCCCAGTAGAAAGGCAAAAACAAACTGCTGCAGCCTCTCCTAGCTTGTGTGTTCTTCCTTGCTGATAACATTTGCCATTCTGACCACACTCTGATGTGGCTTGGTGAGATGATGATGATGATGGTGATATTTATTTATATCCCACCTTTCTCCTTATATAGGGACTCAAGGTGGCTAACAATGAGTATAAACAATGCACAATCATTAAAAAAAATAAATATAAAATTTAAAAAACAGATTAAATAATTTACCATGTTAAAACATTAAAGATACTAAAATGCAATCAAACTATATACACCTTAAAAAGCAGACTGCACAGCACATACAAGCTCAGCCCCCATCAGATTGTGAATGCCTGATGGCACAAGAATGTTTTTACCTGTTGCCGAAAGGAGAACAGAGATGGGGCCATTCTGGCCTCTCTAGGGAGCGAGTTCCAAAGTCTGGGAGCAGCCACCCAGAAGGCCCTCTCCCTTGTTCCTACCAAAGGAGCCTGAGATGGTGGTGGGACAGAGATAAGGGCTCTCCAGAGGATCTTAGAGCTCTGATGGTCTCATAAAAGAAGATATGGGCCTTCAAATAACCTGGACCCAGGCTGTATAGGTCAGAACCAGCACATTGAATTATGCCTGGAAACAAACTGGCAGCCAATGGAGCTGTTGCAACAAGGGAGTTGTGTGCTCCCTGTAGCCAGACCCAGGGGTCATTTGCATGGCAAAAAAAAGTCCTCAAAATAATTCGCCTTGCCTCCCTTTCGTACCAGTGGCCATATGTTCCCACAATTTTGTTCGAAAGTGGTTCTAGCAAAGAACTTGCAATTTTGTCATTCACACAGCCATGCTACTCCCGAGGCCCCTACCTGATTGTGCAGAGCCCTGTGTCACCTCCCCCGCACCCCTACCAGAGGAGGATCGCCTTTCCTGAGTCGCGCAGAGGGCTGTATCGCCTCCCCTGCGCCCTTGCCATCTTCAGCCTGTGTGGTGCCCCTGCCAACTTCAGCCCGCACAGCTGATCGATGGTTCCTTTGTGCCCTGCTGGGAGACCCAACGGCAGCCTCATGAGCAGTGCAACACTGTTGTTGTCGTTGGGCCTCGGCTCCCCACCCCCGCACCATGGATACTCTACAGGGCTCGGGATCAGTGCAGTGGTTGACAAAGCTACACCACCTGGGGCCTCCAGGGTCAGTGTCCATGGCACGATGGGGGGGTCAGCCAAGGCCCAATGACAACAGTGCTGTGCCATGCCCAAGGCTGTTGTTGGGCCTCAGCTGCTGCCCTCCGCATCACAGACTGACCTTGGAGGCCCTGGGGATGGTGTGGCTTTATGAACCGCTGCACCGCTCCTGATCTCTGTAGAGTATCTGTGGCGCAGGGGAGGCAGTTGAGGCCCAACAACAAAAACAGCACCGCACCTGAGGCTGTCCTTTGGCCTCCCAGCAGGGTGTAAGGGAACCATCGATCAGCCACATGGGCCCAGGTTGGCAGGGGGGCCGCGCAGGCTGAGGCCGTCAAGGTCTGGTGGTGCAGTGGTTAAATGCCAGTACTGCAAGTCACCACGTTGCAAGTTTGATTCCAGAGGGCTCCAAGGTTGACTCAGCCTTCCATCCTTTCGTAGGTCGGTAAAATGAGTACCCGGCTTGTGGGGGCAATTAGCTAACACACATTGGAAACTGCTTAATGTAGTATAGATGTGCAAATTGCTATTGCTTAAAAACAATGTGTAGGCCTCTCTGATAGCCTTGTGGCTGAATAATGGGGTATAAATAACTAATTTTTAAAAAATATTAAAAGGTCACGGGGGAGGTGACACAGCCCTCCGCAAAGATGCCAAGGGTGCGGGGGAGTCTGGCCAGGGTGCAGGGGAGTCCACGGCACAGTGGGGGAGGATGAGACCACAAGCTTGTTCCTTCTTCAATATGAGTTTGAATTCGTGAGTTTGAATTTTTTTAAACTCCTGGGAGAGGCTGCTTGTTGCAGAGGGTGGAGCTTCTGTGAGTTTGAATTTTTTTAAACTCCTGGGAGAGGCTGCTTGTTGCAGAGGGTGGAGCTTCTGTAAGTATGAATTGAGTTTCAGCGGCCAAACCCCCCCCCCAAAAAAAGCATACTTAAAAGTACAGCATAGAGTTTTCAGCATTAACTAAGAGTTCTTAGATTACCTAAAAACTCTCACCAGGGACACTGAGGGGACTGTGGCGGTCACCTGCAATACTTGTGCGATGTTTGTCTTCTTGGCTGCAGACGTGGGGAACTTCACATGCACCAAGTGCAAGTTGGTAGCCCTCTTGGAGGAGAAAGTCCAGCAGCTGGAGACACAGGTAGCTATACTTCAACAGATTCGGGAGCAAGAGGTTTTCCTGGACAGAACAGAACAAACAGTCTTGGACGGGGACCGCACAGAGGAACTGGCTGGGGAGGAAAGGGTCACTCCACAGACACAGGAGGTAGACAGCTGGAAGAATGTCACACACAGAACAAGAAAATCCAGGGATACTTCAAGCAGATTGCTACAGAATCGATTCGAAGCCTGCTCTCTTATCAAGGACAATGAGGAAGAACAGCATGGACAGACTTCAGGGGCAGAGCAGGGGACCTTGGGAGGACCACTGCAAGGAACAGCAGCTGCGAAGCCTCAGCGGAGGCGTGTGGTGGTGGTGGGAGACTCCTTGCTGCGAGGTACAGAAGCAGTGGTTTGTGGGCCTGACAAGATGTCTCGGGAGGTGTGTTGTCTCCCTGGGGTAAAGATCCGTGATGTGACGGAGCGGCTAACAAGACTTGTCAAGCCTACGGATCATTACCTCTTCCTTTTGGTCCATGTGGGAACCAATGATACTGCAAGGCACAGCTTTCCCAAGATCAGAAGAGATTATGAGGCTCTGGGGAGGAAGCTGAAAGAAATGGATGCACAGGTTGTCATCTCATCTCTTCTGCCAGTTGAAGGGCATGGTCCAGGAAGAGAGAGGAAAACAGCCGACGTAAACAACTGGCTCCGTAGATGGTGTCGCTGAGAACAATTTGGATTCTTGGATCATGGGTTACGCTTCCATGAGGGGGGACTTCTGGCAAGGGATGGGGTGCATCTCAAACCAGATGGCAGAAACGTTTTTGCCTACAGTCTCAAGAATTTGATCAGGAGGGCTTTAAACTGAGTCATATGGGGGAGGGAGACAGTATTCTGGAAGGCAAAAGAGCTGGAGAAAATAGTCAAACTGTCATAGAGGGAACAAGGCAAACAGCGCAAGGACCCAACAGTGGGAGGCAAAGAAACTTGCACAGGCAGCAAGTAAAGGGAACACATGGTCTTAGATGTCTCTACACTAATGCACAGAGCATGGGGAATAAGCAAGGTGAACTTGAACTCCTAGCACTACAAAACAAATATGATATAATAGGCATTACTGAAACCTGGTGGGACGAGTCTCATGATTGGAATGTAGGAATAGAGCGGTATAACCTTTTTAAGAGAAACAGGCCAAACAGGAAAGGAGGAAGAACAGCATTATATGTCAAGGATATTTACACCAGTGAAGAGATCCATGACATCAATACTGGAAGCCAGGTGGAGAGCATCTGGATAAAAACTAAACGGGAGGGAAACAACAGGGATGTTATTGTGGGACTCTACTACAGACCCCCAAGTCAGATGGAGGAATTGGATGATGCCTTTCTAGAACAGATGAACACACACGCAGAAAGGAGAGATGTAGTAGTGATGGGTGACTTCAACTATCCTGATATTTGCTGGCAATCTAACTCAACCAAAACTTCAAGGTCTAGCAAATTCCTTACATGCCTGGAAGACAATTTCATGGTCCAAAAGGTGGTAGAGGCAACAAGGGGGTCAGCTATTTTAGATCTGATCCTAACTAACAGAGATGACCTGGTTAATGGGGTGCAAGTGGTGGGATCCTTAGGTGAGAGTGATCATGTTCTCCTGGAGTTTGTTATACAATGGAAAGGAGAAGCCAGGCATAGTCAGACACGCATTCTTGACTTTAGGAGAGCTGATTTCAATAAACTCAGGGAAATACTGGGGGTGATCCCATGGTCAAGAATACTAAAAGAGAAGGGACCTCAAGACGGATGGGACTTTCTCAAAAGGGAGATACGGAAGGCACAATTTCAAACAGTACCATTGAGGAAGAAAAATGGGAGGTGTCTCAAGAAACCAGGATGGATGACTAAAGAAATATCAACAGAGCTAAGTTTTAAATGGAACATGTATAAGAAATGGAAAAAGGGGGAAATCACCAAAGAAGAATTCAAACAGATAGTGAACACATGTAGGAGTAAAGTCAGACAAGCTAAAGCACAGAATGAGCTCAGGTTTGCTAGAGAGGTTAAGAACAATAAAAAGGGTTTTTGGGGGTATGTCCGCAGCAAAAGGAGGAAGAAGGAAATGGTAGGGCCACTATGCGGAGAAGATGGCAAAATGCTAACAGGGGACAGAGAAAAGGCAGAATTACTCAACACCTTCTTTGCCTCAGTGTTTTCAGAAAAGGAAAAGGGGGACCAACCTGAGGATAAAGGTACAGAAGACACAACAGGGGAAATCCAGCACAGACTAAGCAAAGAGGTAGTACTGGAATACCTTCTTAATCTAAATGAATTTAAATCTCCAGGACCAGATGAACTACATCCAAGAGTATTAAAAGAGCTGGCAAATATAATCTCAGAGCCATTGGCAATAATCTTTGAGAACTCCTGGAGAACAGGAGAAGTCCCAGCAGACTGGAGGAGGGCAAACATTGTCCCCATCTTCAAAAAGGGGAAAAAAGAGGATCCCAACAATTATCGTCCAGTTAGTCTGACATTAATACCAGGGAAGATTCTAGAGCAGATCATTAAACAGAGAGTCTGTGAACATTTAGAAGGCAATGCCATAATCACAAAAAGTCAACATGGGTTTCAGAGAAACAAGTCATGCCAGACTAATCTGATCTCTTTTTTTGATAAAGTTACCAGCTTGGTAGATGAAGGGAATGCTGTGGACATCGCATACCTTGATTTCAGTAAGGCCTTTGACAAGGTTCCCCATGACATTCTTGCAAACAAGCTTGTAAAATGTGGGCTAGACAAGTTAACAGTTCAATGGATTTGTAATTGGTTGACCGGCTGAACCCAAAGGGTGCTCAGCAATGACTCCTCTTCATCTTGGAAAGATGTGACCAGTGGGGTGCCACAGGGTTCTGTACTGGGCCCAGTGCTATTCAACATCTTTATCAATGACTTGGATGAGGGAATTAGGGGCATACTTATCAAATTTGCAGATGACACCAAATTAGGAGGAGTAGCTAATACCCTGGAGGACAGGATCAAAATTCAAGATGACCTGGATAAACTGGAGAGCTGGGCCAAAGCTAACAAAATGAAATTCAATATGGAGAAATGTAAGGTACTGCACTTAGGGCAAAAAAATGAAATGCATAGACATAGGATGGGGGAGACCTGGCTGAATGAGACTACGTGTGAAAGGGATCTAGGAGTCCTAGTAGACCACAAGTTGAACATGAGTCAACAGTGTGATGCGGCAGCTAAAAAGGCCAATGCGATTTTGGGCTGCATCAATAGAAGTATAGTGTCCAGATCAAGGGAAGTAATAGTGCCACTCTATTCTGCCTTGGTCAGACCTCACCTAGAATACTGTGTCCAGTTCTGGGCACCACAATTCAAAAAGGATATTGACAAATTGGAGTGTGTCCAGAGGAGGGCAACTAAAATGGTGAAAGGTCTGGAAACCATGCCTTATGAGGAGAGACTTAGGGAGCTGAGTATGTTTAGCCTGGAAAAAAGATGGTTAAGAGGTGATATGATAGCCCTGTTTAAGTATTTGAAGGGGTGTCACGTTGAGGATGGAGCAAGCTTGTTTTCTGCTGCTCCAGAGACTGGAACACGGAGCAATTGATACAAGCTCCAGGAACAGAGATTCCACCTCAACATTAGGAGGAACATTTTGACAGTAAGAGCTGTTTGGCAGTGGAACGCACTCCCTCGGAGCGTGGTGGGGTCTCCTTCCTTGGAGGTCTTTAAACAGAGGCTGGATGGCCATCTGTCAAGGATGCTTTGATCGTGATTTCCTGCATGGCAGGGGGTTGGACTGGATGGCCCTCGTGGTCTCTTCCAACTCTGCAATTCTATGATTCTATGATTCTATGACATCTTTTCAAATATTTAAACATGGCTATCATGTCATCTCTTAACTTTCTCTTCTTCAGGCTAAACATACTCCGCTCCCTAAGCCGCTTTTCATATGGCATGGATCCCAGACCTTTTACCATTTTACTTGCCCTCCTCTGGATTAGTTTGCTGTTTTGTAGTGTCTTATCTATGTGCCTATATGAGCTCCAGTAATAATAATAATAATAATAATAATAATAATAATTTATTTCTATCCCACCCCCCTGCAACGCAATCGGGGCGGCTTACAATATAGGCCACCCACCCCTTAAAATAATATTAAATTATAAAGGATTAAAAACATACAATAATTAAAAATATATTAAATTAGAAAAAAATTAAAACATACAATAATTAAAAAATCCAATTGCAGCTCAGAGGGAAAGGACAAAGTCTTGGGCCAGGATAATTATTCAGGAAAGGCCTGCCGGAAAAGATCCGTCTTGACAGCTTTTTTAAAACTGTCTAAGGTGGTAATAAGACGGATCTCGTCCGGCAGGCCATTCCATAATCTGGGAGTGGCAGCAGAGAAGGCCCTCTGGGACGTCACCAACAGCCTTGTTTTCATAGGCTGTAATAGATTCCTCCCAGAGGACCGAAATGCGCACAGAGGGTCGTACGGAAGGAGGCGATCCCGGAAATAAGTTGGACCCAAGCCATGTAGGGCTTTAAAGGTCATAACCAACAACTTGTACTGTGCCCGGAAACTAATAGGCAGCCAGTGGAGAACTTTTAGCACAGGTGTTATATGCTATCTTCTGGAAACACCAGAAATCAACCTGGCTGCCATGTTCTGAACTAGTTGAAGTTTCCGAGTCAAGCACAAGGGTAGCCCCATGTAGAGCGCATTACAGAAATCTAGACGGGAGTTAGTTAGTTAGTTAGTTATACCCCGCTCTTCAGCCACAAGGCTATCAGAGCAGCTTACAAATTGTTTTAAGCAACAGCTATTTACACATCTAACTGCATTAAACAGTTTCCAATGTGTGTTAGCTAATTGCCCCCCCCCCACAATCTGGGTACTCAGTTTACTGACCTATGAAAGGATGGAAGGCTGAGTGAACCTTGGAGCCTACTGGAATCGAACTTGCAACATGGTGGCTTGCAGTACTGGCATTTAACCACTGTGCCACCAGGGCTCCCCTGGTAACAGGAGGTTACCAGTGCATGTACCACAGTTTCGAGGTCCCTGGTTTCCAGGAAAGGGCACAGCTGGCATATCAGCTGAAGTTGATAACAGGCACTCCTGACCGTTGCATTTACCTGATTAGACATCTGGAGCGCCGGGTCCAGGAGCACCCCCAGAGTGCGAACACAGTCCTTGGAGGAGAGTGTAGTTCCATCCAGGATTGGAAGTTGTATTTCCAGACCTGGTTTCGGGCCCGTAACTGTTAGTACCTCCATTTTGTCTGGATTCAGTCTCAATTTGTTTTTCCTCATCCAGTCCATTACTGCTTTAAGACAATCATTGAGAGGAGAGACGCAATCTGAAGTCGAAGCTGACAACTGAGACATGGAGAAGTATATCTGGGTGTCATCAGCATATTGATGACACTGCACTCCATACCTCCGAATGATCTCTCCCATCGACTTCATATAGATGTTAAATAGCAGAACAGAATGGCACCCTGAGGAACGCCACAGTTAAGCTCTATTCTGGTAGAGCAACTGTCCCCGAGCCTTACCCTCTTGGATCTGCCCGAGAGGAAGGAACGGAACCACTGCAAGGCAGTGCCTCCGATTCCTAACTCCCTCAGGCGATCCAAGAGGATGGAATGGTCTATTGTATCAAAGGCCACTGAGAGGTCCAAGAGCACCAACAGGGTCACACTACCCCTGTCGATCCCCAAGCGGAGGTCATCAGCCAGAGCAACCATGGCAGTCTCCACTCCATAACCCGTCCTAAAGCCAGTTTGAAATGGATCTAGATAATCGGTTTCATCCAAGACAGCTTGGAGTTGGGAAGCAACTGCCCTCTCAATCACTTTGCTTAGAAAAGGCAGCAAAGAGACTGGCCTATAGTTGTTCCTGTCCAAGGGGTCCAGGGAAGGCTTTTTCAGGAGCGGCTTAACCACCGCTTCCTTCAGACAAGGTGGAAGGGACCCCTCCCTGAAGGACGCATTGATAATGTCCCTAAGGAGTACTCTCGATGCGTCACCCCCTTGGGTGGCCAGCCAAGATGGACAGGGATTGAGGGGACAGGTCATTTTCCTCACTCTACCAAGGAGCTTGTCCACGTCATCGGTACTCACAGATTGAAGCTGATCTAATAAAATTTCATCAACGGAGTTGCTGGACACCTCGTCTATAGATTCTGTCATAACACTGGCATCTAAGACGGTTCTTATCCGAGAGATTTTATCTGCAAAGTGGATGTTAAACACATCACAGAGGCCGTTGTCGGGTTGAGTAAGGGGTTCTGCGCAGGTGGAATCTGCGTCAGCTCCCCCACTACCCTAAACAGTTCTGCTGGACGAGACTCTGCAGATGCAATATGTGCAGAGGAGAAAGACTTCTGTGCTGCACGTATCACCTCTCGATAAGAATCAAGGAAATTCCTATGACGAGTCTTGTCGGATAAGAGTTGAGTCTTCTGCCAGGTGCGCTCTAGTCATTGTCCAGCCCGCTTCATCTTCCTAAGCTCCTCTGAATACCAGGGCTTACAGTTAGGAGCAGGCTGGAAAGGACATTTGGGAGCGATTGTGTCGATAGCCTTGGTGAGGTCTGTGTTCCAAATATTAACCAAAGCTTCAACAGAATCACCGACGTTACCAACCATTAAACCCTCCAAGGCTTTCTGGAATCTAATTGGTTCCATTAGCCTTCGAGGGTGGACCATTCTAATAGGTCCATCACCCCCAGTGGGGGAGACAGTGGCTCTTAGCTCCATCTTGACCAGGAAATGATCCATCCATGACAATGCGGAGGTTTTAATAACATCCGCCCACGGATATTCCTGTTCCGTACTAAAGGCCGCATTGAGGGTATGACCTGCACAGTGAGTAGGCCTGACAACCAATTGGGATAGGCCCATGTTTGTCATGGATTCCATGAACTCCTGAGCTGCGCCAGTTGGATTTAGCAAGCTGGTCTTGAGTGGGATGTTGAAGTCGCCAACAACTAAAAGTCTGGGAGACTCCAGCAGCAACTCTGAGACCAGCTGTGTTAGCTCGGTTAGGGAGTCTGTTAGATAACAGGGTGGCCGGTACACTAACAAAATCCCTAAGCTATCCCTGGACTTCAGGCTTAGGTACATACACTCGATGTGGACTGTGTTCCGGACAGGCTTCCTGGTCAAGGTTAGATTGTTTTTCTGAACCAGAGCCACTCCGCACCCCCTCTCCGCCCACTTTTCCTTACCTCCTCACTAACTGAGTACCCAGCCGGGAGTGCCTGCGCCCAAGTCGCAGCACTGGCCTCTCCCAGCCAGGTCTCCGTAAAGCATGCCAGGTCAGCAGCCTCATCCAATAAAAGGTCATGGATAATATGTGTCTTGTTTTTAACCAACCTGGCATTGCAAAGGAGCAGAGTAAGGGTCTGTGGAATGGTTGGTGTGCTCTCCAATTTATTCTGGGAAACAGAGTGAACTGAAGGCAGGATAGGTATTAAACATCGATCTAGCCTTCTTTTGTAACAATTTTTCACTCTGTTGCCGCCACGCCCTGAAACAACATCTCAGGCTTGGCCAAATTGATCACCGACAAGGGTCTGCCATGGCCTCACATCGGGAGGCATGGAGACGCACTATCCACAATGCTGCAGCCTTGTTTGAGAACTCACGCCGAACAAGTCTTGAAGAGAAACGGCAACGCAGAAAGAATCACAACCCAGAAACATCACCCGAGGAAACCTGCTGTGCTTTCTGCAACCGGACATGTTTATCTCGGATTGGCCTTTTTAGTCATCAGACTCATCCTGCGCTTGCAGAAAGCGCAGGATGAGTTCTTCCTGAATTTTTGTTTGCGAAGAAAAGCCAGAAAAAAAGTAGATGATGAAGACACTGAAATTGTTCAAGATTTTCTACACCTTGACTGAGGTATGAATCAGAATGGAGAATGTAGTTAAGAAACCAGATGAAAACTAGGACTTGGAAGGGCAGCTATGAAGGAACTAAATAAGATCCTGAAGTTTAAAAATAAATCATTGAGCACCAAAGTCAGGATTGTCCATGTCATTGTATTTTTAGTTTGTATTTATATTTGTGAAAGCTGGACAGTGAAGGAAGATAATAGGAAAAGAATCAATACATTTGAAATGTGCTGGGGAGAGTTCAGTGGATACCATCGACTGTCAAAAAGACAAATAAATGGGGCCTACCCAGTAGATCAAATCAAGTCTGAGACTGTCATACTTTGGATATATCCTGAGAAAGTATCATGATATATGATGCACTGCAGAAATAATCCAATTTGACACTGCTTTAACTCCCACAGCTCAATGCTACAGAGTTCTGGGATTTGTAGTTCATGAGATATTTAGCCTTCTCTGCCAGAGCTCTGGTACCACAACAAACTACAAATCCCAGGATTCCATAGCACTGAGCCGTGGCAGTTAAAGCAGTGTCAAACTGGATTATTTCTGCAGTCCTGATGCAGCCTAGGAAAGACAAGGCAGAAGGAAGCAGGGAAAGAGGAAAACCACATTACAGATGGATAGGCTCAACCCTGAGTTTGGAAGACTCAACAGGGCTGTTGATAACAAGGTGACTTAGGGGACTCTCATTCATAGGGTCACCATACCTCGAAGACTGCAATTAACAATACCTATTTAAAAGGTTAGTTCAGGAAAACCTCTTCCCATTGTCTTCAGGGCCCTTACCTACTTCTTCCCCAAAGTTAGCATTCAAAAGAGGCAAATAAACTATTCCATTCAAGAGTAGGCCACTGGAATAGTTTCTGTGAAAATCTCTCCTTAAGTAAACAGATCAAGTCCTTATTAGCTGGGTACCAGAGAAAGAGAAAGCCAATGAGCTATAAAGTGAGGAGCTGTTTAGCAATTATCCTAAGACAATCTGCCTTGGCATATCTTTGAACACTCTTCAAGATATAAATCTGAAACTCATTCTGCCCTCTTCATGAAACCTAAATGCCTGTAAATCTTGGAAGTGACTTTTGGCCTGCTGATATTTTTATTCACCTCACACTCAGAGGAGCTCACTGACTGGAATTCAATAGAAACTGTTCTCTGTGTGAAAGTAATTTTAGAAAGTAATCTAGTTTATGGAAATGAAAGGCGTCAAAACACACACACATACACACACGTTAAAAAAAAAGCCCACTGTTTCTGTAGAAGTGCTTTGCTTCAAATATTTGACATGGAAATTTATCTAATCCCTCTGGGGCACCCAGGTTTCACAAGTGTTAACGTCTTTCGAAATGGATTTCACAAATGTTTATTTGGGATTCCCAGGCATACAAATAATTGAGAATATCAAGGCATCTCATGGAATCAGTCTTAATGATAGAGATCTCTGATGGCTCAGGAGGTTAAAGGGTATGAATTTTAATTGGTAAAGATGGAAAATGCTTCTCTTCAAGTTCCACTCCCCCAACCATATCCTGTCTCCTAGGTGCCGACACCCCCTCCCCACATACACCCACATGCTTTATGAAGAAACAAGAAGATTTTTCACAATTTATGAAAAGGCGTGAGGAGTGCGCAGCAGATGGGGGAAAGGTCTGGCTCAAGCAGAAAGCATTTGGTGGAAGCATCATCATCATCATCACTGTGGATGAAATGAAAAAGTGAGCAGGCCTTGCCTGTGGCATTGCCAGATCTCAGGCCCTGGCCCTGAGTCTCCAGTTCTCATGGGTCGTCTCCAAGTGGGAGACAAGGAGGCAAATTCTCCAGTTCTGCTGGGCAAACTTGCAGGCAAGAGGAAAGGTATGGGTGTAAATCTCGAGCTCAGTTAGGAGAGCAACACCTTGCTACAATTTAGAAAGATTAATTTATTGGTTGCTACAACTGGCAAAGACTCTCTAGAAGGTCTGTGTATTTACTTAATTAGTTTCATCCTCCCCGCACCACACACTGTAGTTCCAGGGCTCACCCTCTGCTCTCCTCTCCATGAACTCTGATCCAACTTATGGGGATCCTAAGGCCATTGGGTTTTCTTGGTATGATTTGTTCAGAGGGAGTTTGCCTTTATCTTCCTCTGAGGCTAAGAGAGTGTGTCTTGCCCAAGGTCACCCAGGGTTTCCATGGTCATATGTGTCAAGGTGATGGGATACACCTCTCTCTCTCTCTCTCTCTCTCTCTCTCTCTCTGGCTTCTCTTCACAAACGAAGATTCAGGAAGGAGACATCTCACGCTTCCTGCAAGCATGCTGATGACTAAAAAGGCCAATCCGAGATAGACAAGTCCGGTTGCAGAAAGCACAGCAGAAGGTTTCCTTGGGTGATGTTTCCGGGTTGTGATTTTTTCTGCGTTGTCATTTCTCTTCAAGACTTGTTCGGCGTGAGTTCTCAAATAAGGCTGCAACATTGTGGATAGTGTGTCTCCATGCCTCCCGATGTGAGGCCAGGGCGGACCACTGTTGGTGATCAATTTGGCCGAGCCTGAGGTGTTGTTTCAGGGAGTCCTTGTATCGCTTTTTTGAAGCACTCCTCTTACGCTGACCCGTGGCAAGTTCACTGTAGAATACTATTTTGGGGAGGCGATGGTCCTCCATCCTAGAAACATGCCCTGCCCAGCACAGCTGTGTTCTCAATATCATGGCCTCAATGCTGGTGATCCCTGCTTGCTCAAGGACAGCAACATTCATCACATAGTCAGTCCAGTGTATATTTAGGATTGTGCGTAAAACAGCGCTGATGGAAGCGTTCGAGGAGTCGTAGGTGGTGGCAATAGGTGACCCATGTTTCAGACCCATAAAGGAGAATAGACAGTACAATGGCTCTATATACACTGATTTTTGTGTCTCGCCTCTGGTGTTTATTACTCCAGACTCTTTTGTAAAGTCTTCCAAATGCGCTATGTGCCTTTGCTGATCTGTGATCAATCTCTGTCAATCTTGAGTGGAGGGGAAAGATGGCAACGGACTAACAACTTTTGAATTGTCCTCCCACTAACATCTGGCATTACCACCTATATATACCCCCAAAATGCCATCCAAAGGCAAGAAAAGAAATCGGACGAGCCCCTGTAATAATAATGACAATCAGGAAACCTCCAAAGCAGAAAAACAGATGAGGATTGACTCACTCTTCCCAGTGGCAGAGACAACACAGCCCGTGAGTAACAGATCTGTAACAACAGCTCCTTCTTTACTCCTTAAGCCATCACAGACACTTGAACTAAACAAAACAGCCTCCCCAATTCCTCAAAGTGTAAATATAAATTATGGGACAGAGCAAGTTGATAACAAAGTTGATAACAAAGTCAAACTCCTGGAGCTTCGCAGCATTCCCTACAATAACAGCGCTCAGCTCTTTTATGATTTCTGCAAACTGTCCATAGAGACATTGATTCTTATTTTGCAAAGATTAAACAACATTACAAATAAGCTTTCCCAACAAGATTTTCAAAGGCAAAACCCATATGGTACACAGGGGTTAAAAATGTAGCAGATTTGGAGGAAATGGCGTGCCCTGCCACGTCACAGGATGCAGTTAATCACAGCCGAATGTTAAAAAAAAATCAGCTCCTGTTGCAAATACATCACAACAGTCACATGTGGAACGGAAAGAAGGCTGTTGTGAGATATCTTTCCCAACTTTTAAACATGCACAGCAGAACAATTGATTTAACAGACTGCCACTTTTTACCCAGCTCAAGAGCTACTAAGCGAATTTTTCTGACCTTTAGCCAGGCAAATATTCCTAACAGGCTGTTACAGAAAAGAAATTTCCTCTGGAATGCACATTATATAGAAATTAACAGAGTTTTCAAGGATGAGATAGTCCGTGACCTCATCACAGGGAAAACAGCAACAATAACACAAAGAAGCAATAATTCTGCACACCAAGAGGGAGAACCCAAACACACCTTAAAGGAAGAAGCTCAGGCTATAAATCAAGAAGTAATTAAACTGAGAGAAAAACTCGCAGAAATTTGAGAACACACTCCCACAATACAGCTGATGAGAGATACCATCCTGAGTCAATCTAACAGCAATCCAGCCCCATTGAAATCAGCCCCCTCTCGCAGAAAACTGTCAGTGCATTTCTCTGATTTCTCTGATAATGAAAGCGAAAGTGATGACTCTCTACTTATAATCAAGGAAACCTTGAAATCCCGAGTTGTAGCCAACACCCCTTCACAAATGCAATATACTGCAGATGCACCCCCATCTACAATTAAACCCCAGGGGACTCAAACATCCCTATACAAACCTTGCTCAAGGGAAAAACAGTCTTCACTGCCACCTACCTCATCTCCTAAGCCAAAGAATACCCCCCTCACTAAAGAGATGGGATCCTTGCTTGCTTGTGATCCTCATTTCACTTCCCATGCTGCATTGGTTCTTCCAATCTCCCTTCCAGAACAGGCAGGGCAGGAAGAACAGGAATGTGATTCACTACCCCTCCATCCACAGAGGAGGACACAGCCACAGTCAACCCAGTCATTTAACCAACTGCCATCAGATGAATTGCCCATTCAGCCTGTGCCCTGCAATGCGACTGCCTGACTTCCAACAGACCAGCACAAGGTGACCCTTATGACCTGGAACACCGCTGGGTGGCAGACGGCCCACAGAGATCCCTGTCCTAATGACTTCCTCACCCAATATGACATTATACTGATTCAGGAAACATGGATTAATAAGGATCTGTTATTAAATGGCTTTCACTCATTCTCAATTCCGGCAGAACCAGGGAAAAAGCATGGAAGAGCTAGAGGCGTCCTGGGCGTCCTGGTCTCCACCACCCTACGTGCCATAACAAGGCCTCTTTCCACTTTTAAAACATATGCCATGGCAGTGCTAATTCAATTTAACCATTGCACTTTGCTGATAATAAATGCCTACATGCCTCCAATGAAGAAGAAATCCCAAATCAGAGGCCTGTGGGCTGAATTGGAATCATATACTGCTAATCTCATGTTGCAGAACCCAAATGCATTTGTAATTTTGGGGGGTGATTTGAATGCCAGACTGGGCCCCAACAATCATACCCTATATGCCCAGCACAAATGCCCTCCTCCTGATTTTGAAAATGATGGAACCCACCTCATCCGATGCTCAAAGGACAAGAAATCAAATTTTGCAGGACTTTGTCTGGATCAAACAGCATTCAGGCTGAACCTTCAAATCCTAAATGGTGCCCTGAAAAATGACTGCCCAGCTGAATTCACTTATCTCTCTGGGTCCAGAATGAGTGCCATTGATTACATAATCATTTCCAGAGACCTTCTTCCCTATGCCAAGGAAAT
Source organism: Gambelia wislizenii (assembly GCA_030847615.1). Classification (NCBI taxonomy): domain Eukaryota; kingdom Metazoa; phylum Chordata; class Lepidosauria; order Squamata; family Crotaphytidae; genus Gambelia; species Gambelia wislizenii. The sequence continues at coordinate 490,422,917 of JAUMIR010000001.1, read as the reverse complement.
AGAAGTTATGCCCACATTTGAAAGTGATCATTTTCCAATTCGGCTACATCTTAGCGATTTCACTCAGGAGACACACACCAGGGAGCGTTATCATCTCTCTGTGACACCATCAGGAAGGACTTATCGCCGAGCTAAATGGATCCCCCAACTAAACCAAACAATAAGTGAGGTATTGGCTTCAAACCAACTTCAGCATCTTAGGACTGCCCTGATATCAGCTGAGTCTCCTGATGAAATCTTGGAAAATTACAATACACTTACCCAAGCTCTACATCAATATCTAATCTGTCAAAGTAGCACACATCAGTGGAAACAACAACAGCACCACTCCAAACCATGGGTTGACAAGGAATGTGTTAATGCTAAAAAAGCTCTCAGTGATATTTATCAGGGTTACCTATCTAATAACATCCCAGATGCTGCACCAATGCTGCTTCAGCAGAAAAGAGACTACAAAAAATTGCTGAGGAACAAGAAAAAAGAAGCCATGAAGAATGACTGGACACAACTTATCCAGGCAGTCAGATCCAACAACACAGCTCTATTCTGGCATATTACATCAAGTTCCCAGAGAAATGGGCCAGCTACAGTGGATTGTCACATCCCTACAGGGATATGGGAGGATCACTTTCAAGCACTTTATAAGGACAACTACATTGAAAGGGGATGCACTAGCCAAAATATAGAAAATATCCAAGGGTGGCCACCAGTGACAGCAACAGAGATCAAGAACTTTGTAACCCAGCTGAGAATGGGGAAGGCTCCAGAAGAAGACTTAATACCTGCAGAAGCCATTAAAAACAACCTTGAATTTTGGGCCCCTATCCTGGCTTCACTTTTCACCTGTATCAACAAATATGGTCGAGCACCCAAGGATTGGGGTCTTGCAATCATCATCCCCATATATAAAAAAGGAAGCAAGGATGATCCTGTCAACTACAGACCAATTAGTCTCCTCAGTACAATCAGCAAACTCTATACAAGACACTTACAGTGGAAATTTCAGACCTGGTTGGAACAAGAAAACATACTTGCAGAAGAACAAACTGGCTTTAGGGAAGACCGCTCCACCATAGATCAGTGCCTTGTACTACACCACCTTATTGAAAAATACTCCACCTGCAGCACAGTTTCTCTCTATGCTGCCTTCATAGACTTTAAAGCAGCTTTTGACTCTATATCCCGAACCAAACTGTGGAAAAAACTGGAGGCTTCTTCGATCGACCAACATTTACTCCATCTAATTCATATGCTGCATGAAGGGACCTCATTAAAAGTAAGAGGTAACCTCCAGGGACATCTCACCAATGACATTGTCACTGAGAAGGGTGTCAAGCAAGGTTGCATTCTAGCTCCACTCCTGTTTAAATTTTACATCAATGATTTGGTGGATCGCCTCAACAACACTAACTTCCACCCCCCAACATTAAAGGGAAGGCATATTTCAACACTGCTTTATGCGGATGATGCAGCAGTACTTTCAAGAACTCCCATTGGACTAAAAAGAGCCCTAAGAGCACTAACACAATATTGCGGAATGGAACAGCTAGAACTCAACTATCAAAAAACTAAAATCATGGCATTCGCTAAAAGGCCTAAGAACTACAACTGGAATATAGATGGCCACAAGATTGAGCAGGTCTCTTGCTTCAAATACCTGGGGGCAATTTTTCAAGCCACTGGTAGTAGGAAAGCGCATGGGGAGTATGCTGCTTGCAATGCGCAGAGGAGTACAACAACCATTCTCAAATTTCTTAAGACAAGAGGAGGCCACTATTTACCTGCAGCGCTTAAACTCTTTGAAGCCAAACCAGTAGCACAACTGCTTTATGGATCCCAATTGGAACCCTTCCCCAACCCTGCTCCATTAGAACTTGTCCAATCCAAATTCTTAAGATCAGCTTTCCAAACTCCAAAATGTGTCTCTAACGCAGCTCTGAGACTGGAGTCAGGATTTATGAAAATGGAGGCCAGAGTGTGGGTGACCATACTCAACTACTGGCTCAGACTATCCCTCTTTCCCACTGGCCTTGCTCCACTAACCTTAAATGATGATTTCCAATCCAGCTGGAAACAGACAGTGATGACTAGAATCTCAATGCTGGGCCTTTCTCCAGATCTTCTGCTAAGCCTGGGATATGATAGGGCAGAAGCTACTATCAAACAACGGGTAGCAGATATAGAGCGACAACTGGATCTAGCCAGCACTCCAACCTTCATTGCTAGTGACTCCAATAGATATCTGGCCTCACCTTTGGCATACTTAGCAACACTTGAAATACCTAAACATCGAAGGGCCTTTACTCTAGTACGGTGTCATGCACTCCCTTCAGCTGTCCTTGAAGGCCGATACAAGAAGATCCCCTTCTCAGACAGACTGTGCCCCTGCAACTCAGGCCAAATAGAAACAGCAGAGCATGTATTACTCCAGTGCTCATACTACAGGGACATATGTCTCAGACTTATTTCACCCCTGTTGCATAAATATCAAGGGCACACTGGACAATTCTACATAAACTTGTTGCTTTCAGACACCAACCCAGGAACAACTTATAATGTTGCCAGATTCTGCGCAGCTGCGGTTAAAATTCAACAGACAATGTCCTCAGCAGTAGAATAGTGTCAACCCAGTCTTGTTATACTGGAGCTAACATTTTAAATACTGCTTTTAGCCTGTTTTTATCCTGTGATTCACCTTTATTTTGTATCCCCTTTTTACCTGTGCTGGTCTATGACCATAATAAAGATTCTATTCTATTCTATTCTATTCTATTCTATTCTGTCAATCTTGGCATCTGAGGAGATGATGCTTCCCAGGTAGGTGAACTGCTGAATGGACTTAAGCACAGAGTTACCGACGGCAATGTGGGGATGGTGGTGTTCGTCCTGTGGTGCAGGCTGGTAAAGAACTTCAGTTTTCTTCAGGTTGACTTCCAGCCCAAACAGCTCTGCAGCTGTTGAGAAGCAGGATGTTAGATGCTGCAGAGCTGCTTCTGTGTGGGCAACAAGGACAGCATCATCAGCGAAGAGCAGCTCACGGACTAGATAGTTTAGAGTCTTAGTGCGAACCCTCAGATGGCTTAAGTTAAACAAGCTACCATCAGCTCTGCCGTAGCCCTTTGGAGCATCATGCCGAAGAAGATTGTAAATAAAGTTGGAGCAAGTTATTAGAAAGGACTCTGAAAGAGAATCGCCATATCTGACTTGACCGCGCTGGCCCTCATGTAGCAAGATAATCATTTTAAGGAATTTGGGGGGACATCCTAGTCTTTCCAGCATCTGCCATAGACCTTTCCTACTCACAATGTCGAAGGCTTTGATGAGGTCGACAAATGTTACATAGAGACCCTTGTTCTACTCTCTCCATTTCTTGTGCAGTTGTCTAAGGGCAAATACCATATCTGTAGTACTCCTATTGGCTCTGAAGCCACATTGGCTTTCAAGAAGAAGTTCTTCTGCAATGGCAGGAACTAATCTGTGTGTGCCTTTGTTTCTTTGCCTTGGTTTGACCGCATGAGAAGATTCCCGTTGGCCACGGCTAGCCAACCAGGTAGTTGGGGATGAGCTTTCGTTAGGCCACCTTTTCTAGGCCCCTCTCCATATGGAGCAAGCAGTGCTCTCCTTAACAAAGGCTGCTTGGTCATTCAGGATGCTGCCAAACAAGACTGTCATCTCCCGGGTCAGCCTCGAGCAACCAAAGTCCTGAACTGCCTGCATGCAGGGTTGGATCTGCTGCTTCCAGTACATCTTTACACCTGCCATTTCATCCCTTGCCTATCGCTACGGGGCTTTTGGGGGGAATTTGATTTGTCCTTCAAGCCTGTGCAATGGATTTTTCTGGTGGAGCGCAGCGTGCACAGAACTGGCCTCACCTTTTAAACCAAAGGTTCATCTGCTGGCCTTGCAAGCATGGAGGTAGCAGTGAGTTCCTTGGGCCGTAGGTTTGATTAGAGTTTCCTTCTCTTAGATGGCTGACCTTACAGGGTTGGACGAGCACCATCTGCCCGGGTTTGGGATTAGAGTTTTTCTTCTCCTAGAACGGTTGCCATAAGGCTAGAGAGCCCATCCTGCCCTTTGACGCTCTTTGTCAGACCCTTCAGTTTTGACCTGTCTGGCATGGGAGACCCTACTGGTGGCTATTGTGCCACCGCCAGCATAGCTCAAAACATCATTAGGGTATGCAAGCGTCTCTCCCACGATAAGGGGGCATTAATGGAGAGGTGGGATACACAATCACTGGAAATTTATACTATAGCATGTTATACTATGCCAGCTCTTTACAGTATAATTTTCCTGGGATACACAATCACTGGAAATTTATACTGTAAAGAGCTGGCATAGTATAACATGCTATAGCCTGCAGGGGCTTGCAGTGAGCAGGCTAAATGCATCTGGCTAGCATATCTAGGTTATGTCTGAGAGACAGCCATGGGAAGGATATGGGAAGTCTTATCTGTATGGGAAAATGTGTGTGAGAACCACTAACTGTATAACTCATGACTGTACTGTATAACTAGATCACCACACTCACTATCTCTTCACTTGTCTTGGCTTGACTTAGAGTCAGCACTTAGTTTGTGTGCATTCAGTCTGGGCTGTACAGTGCAGGACTGCATTATACATTGTGCTGTGTTATGTAGTCTGTATGCTAGTTGTCTCAGACTCATTGTAAATATTTCTCAAACACGCTTTACTAAAGAGAAATAGTGTAGAGACATGTCTGTGTGCTCATTACTTCACCCGATGACTGCAACTCTGCTACAACAACATTTGCTGCCTCGTCCTCTTGATATGCTCAGAGGTACCAGTGCGCTACCGTAACAATACGGGGATTCAAATCCTGGTCTCCAGAGTCTAGTCCATTGCTCAAGCCCCTACACTATGCTCAGGAATTTTTAATCTATAAAGGATGCTAATATTGCATTTTTAATTTTTTTAAAAAAGAAAGTCTGTTTTTTTCCGGGGGGGGGGGAGCAGAAAAAACTCACCACCACCACCACCCATGGCTTCAAAATTTCTGGAAATTTTACATCTCTAGTCCAGACAGGGCTGGTCAAAGACATTATGTTGCCTCAAGCAAAAGACAAGATAGCTCCAACCCGTTTTGTTCCACATACAGAAGGTTGACTAGACTGGCAATCAGATCTTGCTTCAACACAAGAAAGGGAATGTAATCCTCCAGCATATTTACAGGCAACAGACTATTTTAGGAGGCTGAATTGATTATGTAGCATAAATATATTGTAACCCTATCCTCCAACAGATTTAACCCCGAAAGCACCAGATCCTGTCTGATTATCATCCAGTCAGCCTCATCAATACCAGGAAAGATTCTAGAGCAGATCATTAAACAGTCAGTCTGTGAACACTTAGAAAGGGATGCTGTGATCACTAAAAATCAACATGGGTTTCTCAAAAACAAGTCATGCCAGACTAATCTTATCTCTCTTTTTTGTTAATTTAATTTTTATTGTGTATTTTGTCATCGTGACATAGCAGCAATTTTACCTAATAGAGTGAGATCTAGTTTACTCCATCTGTTCATATCTTTTTTAATTTCTGACCAAGTTTTTGTGTAGTTGTTCTCTAAGAGGTCAGCATTTCTTTTAGTCAGCCATACACCTAAATATTTTGCTTTTTTCCCCACTTTACAACCTGTTAATTCCATCAACTCTTTTTCTTCTTGTTCTTTCATATTTTTAGTTATTATAATTGTTTTATCTTTATTTATTTTGAATCCCGGATACTTTCCAAATTCATACATCATGTTCAAGCATTCTTCTACCTGTTCTTTTGGGTTTTCCATTAGTATTATCATGTCGTCCGCGAAGGCTCTTAATTTATAATTATGTCCTTTTATCTTTATACCAGGAAATTTTACATTACTTCTTAAGTTCCTATTTAGGACCTCTAATACTAGAATAAATAAAAGGGGAGACATAGGACATCCTTGTCTTATTCCCTTTTTTATTTTGATTACTTTAGATCTTTTCCCATTGATGATGAGTTGAGCAGTTTGTTCTAAATATATTTTTTCCACCCTTGTACAAAACCTTTCCCCTAGGCCTGATCTTCTCAATACTTCTAGCATAAAATCCCAGCGTATGCTGTCAAAGGCTTTTTCAGCATCAACCATCATCATTCCTAGTTGTTTCCCATTATGAGCTTCATAATATTCTAGTATATCCAGTATTAGTCTTATGTTATCACCTATTTTTCTTCTGGGTATAAAACCATTTTGGTCTTCATTTATTATTTCAGCCATTATCTCTTTCAGCCTGTTTACCAGTATCATCATATATACCTTGTAGTCTATGTTCAAAAGAGCTTCCCCCCAGTTTTGCCTTGGGCATCATCTGGACTGCCCAGAGGTGAAACAGGGCAAGAGCCCTGTGTCATTTGGACTGCAGGGCTCCAAGCCAGGGCTGGGGTAAATAGCCCATCTACACAAGCCCCAGGTTAGGGGACTGAAACGGCTTTGCTCACTCTGAAGAGTCTTCATCTGCAGAAAGTCTGGGGAGGAGGGATGCTGACGACTGGAAATGGGATTAAACATCAGGTAAATTATTTTAAACTAAATTTAGTGGCTGTCAGCTATTTACAAAAATAAGTGCAAATTTCAAAAATGAAAAAAAAATGTCTGTCTCTCTGGCTGCATCTGCACTGCAGAAATAATCCAGTTTGACACTGCTTTAACTGCCATGGCTCAATGATATGGAATCTTGGGATTTGTAGTTTGTTGTGGCACCAGAGCTCTCTGACAGAGAAGGCTAAATATCTCACAAAACTACAGACCTCAGAATTCTATAACATTGAGCCATGGCAGTTAAAGCAGTGTCAAACTGGATTATTTCTGCAGTGAAGATGCAGCCCTCTCTCTCTCTCTCTCTCCCACCTTTCCCCCAAAGCTGAAACTCAAGATGGCTTACTAGATAAAAGGAAATACATGTAAAAAAATACATGTAGCTAAATTGTGACTGAATGGAATTAAACTGTCTACAGACTTTAAACTCATTTAAAACATTGATTTATTAAGCAAAGAATATAAGTAGCAGTGCACACTAAAAAAAAGCCCTTTTATTGTGAAACAATCAGTTTCCCAAAGCCTGGTGGACTATGAAAAGGTTTTCACCTGCAGACAAAAAGACATCCAGGACTGAGCCATTCTATCCCTGTGAGGGAAGAAGTTCAAAAACCTGGGAGCAGCCACAGAGAAGGCTGGACTCAGGGCTGGCCAAGCACCATCAGAGTGTGGTCAAAATGGCAAATGTTACGAATGAGGAAGAACACACAAGCTAAGGGAGGCCGCAGAAGTTTGCTTTTGCCTGAACCTACAGGGAAAGGCAAGCATACCTTCTGTATTCTCCCTCTCCTGCTTTAATGGAGTGCTAACCACTTTTGCCCTTTGAATTCAGTTTGCAGAACCTGAAGTAAGCTCAGGAAAAAGAGGGAAGGTGGGAGCAAGACAGAGAAACTGGAGCATTTTAAAAGCAGTTGAAAAAGTGGGGTAACAGAGAATTGGTTGGGACTGTCCCTATCAAACTGGTACAGTTGGAAGGGATGCTGGTGTTAGGTGGAGAACAATGCTCGGCAGCTTCCTGTAAGTTCTTCCTGAACTCCTCAGCTGTACCCTCTGTGAAACAGTTATTGTTGTGTGCCTTCAAATAAGTTCCAGCTTACGGTAACTACCCATGCAAAATCATGAAAGTAAACACTTGTTCTTACAGCACTAGTTGTCATCGTGCGATGATTCCATGGCTGGTTTTTTGCATGATTACAGCGACGTGTGACAGTAATGTTTCCGCGATCCTCATTTGCAGAATTACAACATTTTTAGGTACTAGTTTGATAAAGTCCTGAGACAACCATTGTCAAAACTGAACTTGTCACCTCATCACCATAACCACAAGTTTTTCATTTCTATGGCTGTTCATACAGTCTGCTTGTAAAGGTCTGTCCTTAGGCACTTCATTCCATGCATCTGAGGAAGTAGACCGAAGTCTACGAAAGCTTACGCTACCAACTTCTTTCTCTCAATTAGTCTCCAAAGTCTTCAAAAGATCCCTTTGCAAATTCAAGCTAGAGCTGTAGTTTATTGGAGTGATACCTTCATTACTGACAAGAGAAATTAGTTACAGCTCAGTAGTTCAGAAACTGTCTTGTACTGAATCAGGGTCCTTGTTCTCTCCAACCTACTGTTGTTGGCTTGGTTTGCAGTAACAGCCGTCCAGGTATTCAGATGGAAGCCTTTCCCAGGCCTACCTGGAGAAGCCATGGATTGAACATAAGGCCTTCTGAAGGCCATACCTTCCAACTTTCCTAATTTGGCAAAAACAGTCCCAATTAATCCTCTTTTAATTGGGTCCCACTGTTTTCACTGCCTTTAAAATGTCCCAGTTTCTCTGTCCTCCTCATACTTCCCCCCTTTATTTTCAGCTTACTTCAGGACTTGTTTATCTCGGATTGGCCTCTTTAGTCATCAGCGCGCTTGCAGAAAGCACGGGATGAGTCCTTCCTGAATCTTTGTTTGCAAAGAAAAGCCAGAGAGAGAGACTTCAGTCGCTTCAAACTGAGTTCAACATGCAAGCATAATTTGCACTCTGAGCAAGGGGTGGGGAAAGGAGAGGAAAGGTGGAATCCTTCCCTTCCCAGTAGACTCGGGCAAAAGCCTGTCTTAACTTGTGTGTTCTTCCTCATTTGAAACTTTTGCCATCTGGCCCACACTCTGACATTGCTTGGCCACACGTTTCTCAGTTTTCATCTGTGAAATGTTGAAGGGTATGGCATGCAAAGCAGTGGCCCTACCCCTCAGCAACAGCCCCTTCCTCTCTCTTTTGATGCTCTCCCTAAAGGGCACCACTATCTAAAACTCTCCAGTTGCTTCCAGAGGGGGGAAAAGCGGGGATGGGGAAAGAAAGAAAGAAATTCTCCTTTGCTCCCAGTTTTGCTTTCTCAGCCATCAGCCTCCACCCCACTCTCTGCTCATCACAGTTCTGTCCTCCTGCCTCCGAGCTCATCCCAGCGACATCTGAGCCCTGCTCTTTGCCTCGGACCCTCCCCTCTCATTACCAGGGCCAGCGGGGGAATACAAGCTCCTCCATTTCCCATCACTCTCTTTTATGAATAGGGTTGCTGGGGTGGGAGGAACACTTGATGGGCAGCCAGGGAAGTGGGAAGAAAAGGGGTTCCACCCCGTGCATCATTTTCTCAATGGAGAGATGAAAAGGCCTCTGGGTTGCTATTCAGAACAAGCCATGTACCTTCCCCTCCCTGTCCCTTAGCCCTGCCATTCTGGCTTTTATTGCTGTCTAACCTCCTTGACCTTCCGTGTGTCCTCAGCCACAGGGGACGGGGACAAGGGAGGGCTGGAATCTCCTCCTGTTGCCACTTAGCACCATTTTTTAATTTACTGTTTATTTCGTGGGTTGTTCTATTTGTAGCTTCAGATTTCATGGGGGCTGGCACCTGTGACATTAACCAATGTGTGCACCACCCATATTTTAAAACCAGGATTTTAAAAAAGAATTCAGTAAAATGAGATTACTATGAATTCAGTTAAGGACCACTAGGCAGAGAGTGCAGCCTCAATGTTGGCTTGCAGTACAAGAGACCTCATATTGTCCAATGTTTCATAGATGAAAACTGGGACGTGTGTGGCCAAGCAACATTAGAATGGGGTCAAGATGGCAAAGGAAAAACACATAAGCTAGGAGAGTGTGCAGCTTGCTTTTGCCTGAGCATGCTGGGAAGGGCAAGATTCTACTGCTTCGTCTCCTTTCCCCCCAGCTAAATTGAGTGCAAATGACAATTGCACTTTGAACTCAGAAATTTTTGCAACCAGTTGCATGAGGGAACTGACACATGTATATGTAATTCATTAACAAGTTCCTAGCCAAAGTCTTTTTTATAATACCCGGAGGTATCACATGGGGGTCATGTGCCTATGTGAGCCAACACATAATTAGTATCTTCTCCAAAACTATTTGTCAGAATGTGCATCTTTCCCTATTCCATTACATTCTGATCCCACTCCCACACCTCTGTAATGCACTTATATTCCTGTGGCTTATAGATGGCATTCCAGTTATGCATCTGAAGACATGAATCCAAATCCATGGAAGCTCATGCTAAAATAAATCAGTCTTAAATGTACCACTAGATCCCTTTCCTCTCCCTTTTCCCTTCTGTCCAAACCTACTGAACCTCAAGCATGTTTCTGTAGAAGAGTCCTTTGAAATAGATATTCCTTTAACATTTTGGAAACAGGACCATTAGGATTATTTCCAATGTTGGTATCTCCAAGGAGGTCTCAAAAAACAAACAAACACAGATACAATTTACTTCTGGAATAGCAATTCAACAAACTTGAAAAATTTCAATAACAGCCTGATTTTTTTTCCTCTCCCCCCCCCCCAAAAGAAATCCACAGATTTCCAAGAAAAAACTATTGGGGGTGGGGAATTGTTGCATGAGGTGTTGAGCACTTTAGCATCACTCTCCCCTCCTCCTAAACCTGTTCAGCTCAGCTTTTTCCAAGACAAAAGACTGCCATTTGGTTCCAAGCAAGGGCTGGATTAATTGGTGGCCAGCACCAATTCTTTGCAGCTGAGAAAAGTAAGATAATGAGGACAATTAACCTTCCCTCCCTGCCTTGCTTCAGGGGGTAAACCGATTCTCCCACAGAGAGATGTGGTCCCCAAGGTACTTTACTGGGAAGTCAATGTGTTTCTCTAACCAAAGTATCAGGTATTGGTTTGTGCCGGAGGCCAAGACTTCAGGTTTGATTACCCAGTTTTCTGATTCACTGAGCAGAAAAACTCCACCTGTGCAGATCCTGAGGAGCAAAGTAGGAGGATCTGATAGGAAAAGCTTCACCTTGTCGATGCCACCACAGGGAGAAACTAAACAAACAAGACATTTGGACAAGGAGGGAAAGCTTTAGAACATTTTTGCTCTTTTATGTCATTCTTCCCTCTCAGGAGAGACAACGGGGCAGAGGAAGGCCTCACTTTGTTCCTTCTCTTTTTCTTTCCCTTCACAACTGTTGTTGTTCCACCACCAGCCACCAAGGAGTGGCTTTTGCTCTCATGGGCCTTGGGCCAAAGCCATCGGTAATTCCTCCCGATAAAATAATTTCAGTTTAGCAGCCCCTGCAAGAATGACGAAACTGTGAAGCAAATCCCGCCTTGTGTGCTAGGGCTTAAAACTATTCAGGTATTCTCTTTCTCTTGCCTTGTTATTGCTGAGGTGCCTGTGGCAGAAATCCAATCTCTTTTTCTAATTATTATTTATTTGCAGACGTAGCCGCAGTTGAAAGGACTTGGTCCTCTTCCAGGTATTCGTATAAAGGCCGTAGTTGTTTGTAGGATGGCTCAGGGTTTGTTTGTTTGTTTTTATATATTCATAGTCCTCCCATCCTAAAGGCTTGGCGTAGGTGGTCCATTCCATTTTGGGGGAGGAGTGGATCCCTTTTTGGATTTTACGTCCCTATCCACCAGATTCCAGTAATAATCCCCCCCCTCAATCCAGGTTTTAGAAAACTCACAGTTTTCTCCAGAGTTTGCTTGAAACTCCGGAGACAACTGTTGTGTGAACAATCCATCCACACTGGATTCGGGGAGGCTGAGGAGAAGAGGAAGGACAAATGCTGCCTGAGACGCTGCCATTTCTCCCCTCCTCTGTGCCACATCTCATTCCAAAGGCAGAGCCCCAGCTCTAGTCACGCTCTCTGAGGTCAGAACACCGAGCAAGTCCCACCATTCTGAGGTTAGCCACCCATTCTGACTTCATAGAGAGTGACTACCACTGGGGCTTTGCTTTTCTGGTGCACAATTGCCTGCACTGAGTTCCAGGAGAAGCAAAGGCCTAGTGGTAGTCGCTGTCTCTGAAGTCAGAATGGGTGGCCCAACCTACCATCGTGAGGCTAGCCACCTGTTCTGATTCCAGAGAGAGCGACTACCACTGGGGCTTTGCTTTCCTAGAGCTCAGATTCAAGCTCTAAGTTTGAGAAACAGCTTTGAATGGTAGCCCAGAGCTTCACTACAGATAAAAATCCAAATGCAGATTTGGGCTTTGGCAGGTGTGATGCTTAAATCTAGGCCAGAGTAGCCCAAATCCCATGCACTTTGGCTCAGGGCCAAAGTAGTCCAAATTTCAGCTGGATTTTTACCACCCCCATCCTGTTGCATGTAGTCAAATAAAACCTCCTGGAATACTCTCTTCTACACACCCATTAAAGGCACAAGAGTCATTTTCAATGTTTACCCTGGCAACCCTACCTGAGAAAGGTGGTGATCCCAGCAGCGGAAGAAGCGTTTTCCTCTGCCAAACTTTCCTCTCCTCAGAGTCTCCACCAGAGCTGTTTTAAGTGGTCAAGACAAGCACTTATTTCATTCTGGGCCACCAGAGGAGTATGTAGACTCCTTGACAGCTTGCTGTGAGCAATTTGCCCAACGCTTCTCCAATACAATCCCTCAGATCCATTCAGATTTGGATGCTATAGTTGGTGGGGTTCTGCTGGGTGTAATTTTAGCCCTGACTTGTCCACATATGGTGGGATGTTTTCAAAGCAGCTAAAAAAAGTGTAATGGCAGGATTAGTCAGGACAGTCCCTGCCATATTGGGACAGTTGAAGAGTATGCTTACCAAGGATCATGTCCCTGTCTTCCTGGCTGTTAGCCTTTCATATTGTATAGCCAGGAGGACAAGGACAAGATCCTTGCTGAGTAAAATCTCCAACTGTCCTAGTTTGGCAGGGACTAACCTGATCAATCTTCTGTCATCATACTTTTTCAGCTGCTTTTAAAGTGTCCCAGTTTCTCTCCTCTTCCCATGTCCTCCTTTGTCCTCAGATTACTTCCATTGCTGCAAAGTGCATTAAATGTGCAAAAGCAGTTTGCAGTCAATAAACTCAACAGGAAGGAGAGCAGAGCAGAAGAGAAACCTTGCCCTTTTCAGTAGGCTCAAGCAAAAGCAAACTGCTAGAGCCTCTCATTTTCTGTGTTTTTCCTCATTAATAACTTCGGCCATCTTGACCACACTCTGAGATTGCTTGGCTGCATGTGTTTTTTGTTGTTGGTGGTGGGGAAATCCCCTCCTTGCACCCTATCATGCTAGGTAATTGCTAGCCTGTCTCCAATACTCCATTTTTAGGCAAGGCCTTGGTGTATATGGGGGCCTTTCTGCTCCAGACAGATTATCTAGCTCCATTTCCATCTAGATTCAGGCCTGGTTATGAGGCAGAGATGACTTTGGTCACGTTGGTGGATGACCCACATCAGAAACTGGATAGCAGGAGTGTGGCCCTGTTGGTTTACTGGACCTCTCAGTGGCAATCTATACCATTGTCCATGTTATTCTTCTGGGCCACCTTTGTGTCCAAAATAATACATTGTAAAAGTCTGCAAAAATATAATGAAAACAAAAAGCTGGGTGGTCATCTGTCAGGAATGCTTTGATTGTGCCTGCAAGGCAGGGGACAGGACTGGGTGGGCCTCGTGGTCTCTTCCAATTCTATGGTTCTATGAATCTATGTTTCAATACAAACAAGCAACAATTAAATACCAAGTGCAAAAAGATGAAATACCAACTTGCCTATTTCCCAAAACTTTGTACAAACTCATATGTGTTTAATTAGGTCGCTGAAGGACAAAAGTCAGAGGGAAGAGACAACCAGTTCTCTAACAAAAGCCAGTTCAATAACTGGAGATCCACCACCAAGAAAGCCCTGTCACATGTAGTAGTTCTGTGGGTGATTTGGGACTTTATCAGACAAGGCAAATATGGCATCAGAAAGACACCTAATGAACACGAAAGGGGATCCATTTTGCACAATGTCATGCTTTCACGATTATGTGAAGAAAATAAGGCATTCTTTTTTATTGATGGGCCAAGCCATCAATAGATCAGCTGTGGCGTGTTTTTGTTTTTTGCCATGATTGCAAATGTGTAAAACCGCACCCCATTTTATTGGTGCAATTCCAGCATCAATGAGCAATCCCCACCAGAACACTTCCGGGTGAGAATGCGAAAACTAGGTACAGGATGCTCTTTTTATGAACCTCCCTTGTGTGTACATTTGTTTTTTTATGTAGCTGTTTTAAGACTTTGAAGCACACTCATGTCCTCTTGCAAGAACTGTCAAGATCTCGTTCGCCCTCGAATGTGGAAGTACAGGGCTTCTTTTTCACGCTAGTATAGCAATGTTTGCTATAAAGGGTTCTTTTGCCATCACACTGATGGTTTAAAATATGATGGTAAAAAAACGTTTTTAGGACTTTTTCGGACGTCTCAAATACACCTCAAGCAGCCTCGTCGCGTTGCGAGGCTGCTGCACTGCAGGGCATCGCTTTCGGACGATGCTCTCCCCTGCCAGTACTGTTGCAGTACCGCAGGGACATTTGAGCGTTATATTTCGCCGGTTTCGTGCTTAAAAACTGGCAAAATATAACGCTCAAATGTCCCCGCGGTACCACAACAGTACCGGCAGGGGAAAGCGTCATCCGAAAGCGATGCCCTGCAGCTCAGCAGCCTCGCAACGCGACGAGGCTGCTTGCGGTGTATTTGAGACGTCCGAAAAAGTCCTTAGAGGCTTGTCTGATAAAGTCTGTGGTTTTCCTTTGCTTCCCTCAGCTCCCACCTGGTCTAGTTCTCTTCCTTCATCCTTCTTCTACATCCACTTTTTTTTTTCATTCACATAGACAGGAGCTACAGAGGCAAAAGAAAGCTAACATGACATTCACATATTGATTTGAAATAACCAGCCAAATACCAGGCTGCTGGTCTATAGAAGGATATCATAATGTCACATCTGAAACATCTGATTCATTCACATTCACACACACACACACATACACCATCCATGCACAGAGCAGCTATGTTCAACTAGCTTCAAGTGGATGATTTAGAAGATAATTTCATCTTGTTGATGTTTGAGAAAATATAATCAAGGATATTGGATATAGGTTTCCATTGTAGACATGTGAATGGGCTGGCTCACGCTTTTATTCATACAAATTTCATATATATATATATATATATATATATATATATGAGAGAGAGAGAGAAATAGAGACTTCCCTAGCATTTATAAATATTAATACAGAATACCCAGCAAGAACAATGCATCCGAATAATGAGAAGTACAAAATCCCATCCTATTGATTCTGGCATATCAGCGGCTTAAGGATTAGCAGGTGAACTTTGGAGTTAAAATATTGCTTTGAAAAACAAAATAATGATAATGTCAAAATGCAAAAGGGTGGGTGCATGAGGGGTGGAAATAAGGTCTCTAAGTCATTCCATTCTATGTTCTCAAGGCCTTTGATCAGATATTGTACCATTGTGAGGAATCGCTAGTGTGGGGCAGCCAGAACCCAATCATTTCCCTAGTGGGCCCCATTGTATATTCTCCAGGTGACCCACAGCACAGAGGAAGAGCCACAAACTCTGACACCAGTCCAGGGGGAAGGAGTACCTGGCTTGTGGGGGTGATTAGCTAACACACATTGGAAACCACTAAGAGAGTTCCTAGTGTGCTCTAAAAGCAGTGTAGATGTGCAAGTGCTATTGCTTAGCAATGTGTAAGCTGCTCTGTGAGCCTCTGTGGCTGAAGAGCAGGGTATAAATACCTAAATAAATACCTAAATAAATAAATAAAGGAGTAATTGCAGGTGGCAAGGTGCCAGTTAAGCCTATATACCAGGGGCTGTCAACTTGGATGGCTTCAAAAGGGATTAGATGAACTCATGGAGGTTAGTAGGGTTCCCAGATCTCAGGGCCTGGCCCTGAGTCTCACAGGATAGTTCCTTTTCTACAATCCTCAAGGCAAATGGGAGGAATCTGAGAGTGAGAGCACTGCCTTGAATAGTGTGTACAGTAGGAACCCCCCCGTATCTGGGGGGGAGGATTGGTTCTGGACCCCGCCACAGATAGCGAAATCTGCAGATAATAACAAATGACACTGGCACCGGAACCGTCCCAGAGAAAGGAAGGGAGGGAGGAGGCAAGCTTCCCTCCTCCCTCCCTCCCCCCCCACACCCGCCAGCTCTGCCACGCCACCAGAAACCGTCCACCCACACCTGTGGAGAAGGGAGAAAGGAGGCGAGTTCCCTCCTCCCTCCCTTCTCCATCTAACCCCCCTCTGCCAGCTCCACTGCACCGTCTAAACCCACCCACCCCCGCGGAGAAGGAAGAAAGGAGGCAAGCGCAACCACATCCCACCGCTCACTAAGGTGAAAATCCAACATGGTGGCACTGGGCGCTTGCCCTGTTAGCAAGCCCCGCCCTCCCCCTCACCCCACCAATCAGCTTTGCGCTTCCCTTCGAATCACTTGTCCTTCACTTGTCCCAATGAGTAGGAATGTGCACCCACCTCGCTGTTTTTTAAAAAAATGACAGGAAAAGCCATGAAAGCTTTTCCTACATTGCTTTTGCCATTTTGGGCCCCCCTCCTTCCAAATAGTGTGGATTGGTGCAGGATCCCATTTAGACAGATAGGATTCCCTGCAAATTTCATGAGGGTTTTTTTTTTCTTTACCATTTAGATGAGCCCTCAGTTTGCAGCAACTGAAGTAAGCTCACAACAAAGGGGAAAGTGAGAGAAGGAGAGAAAAACTGGGGCATTTTAAAAGCCGCTGAAAAAGTGGAATGACACAAGATTAATTGAGACGGTCCTTGTCAAACTGGGACAGTTGGCAGGTATGTCCTTGTATCATCACCAGGGCCTACCCCCTGTGTCAATCCTAACTCTCATGTTTTGGTGCCAATGTCTCAGGGCCTGGGATAGTCCTGGCCTGGCAACTCCAGAGGTTAAGGCCATCAGTGGCTATAAGTTAAGATCGATATATATTATCACAGAAGGACGACATGCCTCTGTTTATCAATGGCTGGGGAAAGCAAGACAGGGAGTGCAATTGTCCTCCTGTCGTGCTGACAGGCATCCCTTGGGCAACCCATTGGCCACTGTGTGAACGAAATGTGTTAAAATTATAGCATCACCGAATTGTACAGTTGGAATGGCCTAAAGGCACCAGGTCCTGTCTGATCTTGAAAACTAAGCAGGGTCAGCCCTGGTTAGAACTTGGATGGTTGACCACCAATGAATACCAGGTGCTATATGGGCTATATTTCAGAGGAAGGAACTGGCAAAACTACCTCTGAACATTCCTTGCTTAGAAAGTCCTATGGATGTAAAATCCATGGTGTCACCATAAGTCATTAGGCAGCTTGAAAGCACATACACACCCAATTGGATCCCAAGGGTCCTCTAGTCTGATCCTCTGCCAGTGCAGGAATACAAGCTAAAATTACCCTGGCAGGCAGGCATCCAATGGCTGTGTAAAGCACTCTTAACATGAGAGACTCATCGCTTTCCAAGATCTACTGTCCCATTGTTGTAGAGTCTAGCCTAATGTTTAGTCAACTGCTGAGATTTTGCACTGAGCAGGTGCAGCGTAACACTCTGTCTGTGCAATTCTTTGTCTTCCCCCTGTCATGCCATGGAAGCTGTCTCTGTTGCTGCCTGGGGAGAGGAGGAAGGGGGAAGACAATTCAGCTGAAGAAGCAGCAGCTGGCCCCAGCTTGGAGCAGGGAAGAAATAGAGGTAGCCTAAGAGGTGCATCCTCCTTTTCATTCCCTGGGAGCCCAGAGCAACTGAATCTTCATCCTCTGAATTGACTCTCTCCACACCTGTTGGGGGTAATAACACAAAGGGCTGTAGAACTCCCTGTGCAAATAGAGGCACATGAGTGTATAAGCTAAAAAAGCCAATGTGATTCTGGGCTGCATCAATATGAGTACAGTGTCTAGATCAAGCGAAGTAATAGTGCCACTGTATTCTGTTTTGGTCAGACTTCACCTGGAATACTGTGAACAGTTCTGGGCACCACAATTCAAGAAGGATTTGAGAACTTGGAACATGTCCAGAGGTGACCAAAATGGTAAAATGAGTAGCAGCTTAGGAAGCTGGACATGTTTAGCCTGGAGAACAGAAGGTTTAGAGGAGACATGATAGCCATGTTTAAATACTTGAAGGGATATCATACTGAGGATGGAGCAAGCTTGTTTTCTGCTGCTCCAGAGACTAGGACATGGAGCAGTGGATGCAAGCTCCAGGAACAGAGATTCCACCTAAACACCAGGAAGAACTTCCTGACAGTAAGAGCTGTTCGGCAGTGGAATGCACTGCCTCGGAGTGAGGTGGAGTCTCCTTCTTTGGAAGTTTTTAAACAGAGGCTAGATGGCCATCTGTTGGGAATGATTTGATTGTGTATTTCTGCATGGCTAGGGGTTGGACTAGATGTCCCTAGTGGTCTCTTCCAACTCTATGATTCTAACTCAGCAATAGGGAGAGGACAAGAGGAGGTGGAATCTTGCCCTTCCCAGCAGGCTCAGGCAAAAGCAAACTGCTGCAGCCTCTCGTGTGTTCTTTCGCATTAATAACTTTTGCCTACTTGGCCACACTCAGAGATTGCCTGGCCATATGTGTTCCAGTTTTCTTCCATGAAATCTTGGAAGGTATGCCATTGGTTCAATGGCTCTATTCAACTTATATATATAATTATTATTATTTTTTATTTTTAACCCGCCCCTCTGCTCGGCAACCAGGGCGGTGTACAGCAAGATTAAAACAACATCAAGTTAAAACAATCTTTCCCCATCCTAGCCCTCCCACCCCTTAAAACTAAATTAAACTAATAGAGAATTAAAACAAAGATAAAATACAATAAATAAATAAAGGCAACGACGGCAAGGGGGTGGGTAGCAATCAGTCCACTTGAACCGGGAAGTTATTCCAGGAAGGCCTGCTGGAAGAGATCCGTCTTTAGCACTTTCTTGAAGCTATCAAGAGTAAGCGATAAGACGGATCTCATCCGGCAGGCCATTCCAAAGTCTGGAAGCCGTAGAAGAGAAGGCCCTCCGGGAGGTCTGCGACAGCCTAGTTTTCATAGGCTGCAGCAGGTTCCTCCCAGAGGACCGAAGTGCGCGGGGGGGATCATATGGGATGAGGCGGTCCCGGAGATAAGATGGACCCAAGTCATGTAGGGCTTTAAAGGTTAAACCAACACCTTGTACTGTGCCCAGAAACTAATCGGCAGCCAGTGGAGAGATTTAAGCACCGGTGTTATATGCTGTCTCCTAGATGTACCCGTAATTAACCTGGCTGCCATATTTTGAGATTAGCAATAGGATTTCAGCACATGAATGTAAAGTTACACTGTCTCCTTGATGTAGGATCTCAGCCATGGGGAGTGGGGGTGGGGAGGCGCTGTCATATTATGGGAACTCTAGACTATTATCACCTCTTAGCTTGTGCCTTCATTCAGTCAGGGTGCACCAATATGGTCTGAGATGTTAATGAGGTTCAACATGAGGTTTAGATAGGCCTGTCCTTGAGCCAAAGCCTTATCAAGATGGGTTAATGCGGACAGTTAATGCTGAAACAAAACCTCAAAAAAATCTCTAACAGCAGCCTTGGTTCAAACATGCCTAATAGCTCAAGAAGCCCACTAGCATTAGCCAAACAAAACACACTCAAAGTCAGCCTTAATGCCAGCCTGTAAGAGGTCAAACACACACACACACACACACACACACACACACACACACACAACCAACCCAGCCTGGCTTTGCAAGCTAAATCCCAGAGATCCATTCTAATTTCCCCACTCAAGGATGTTTTAAGCAGTCCTTGGATGCTCTTTCCAACACTTTGATCTGTGCATCGTTCCATTAAAAACTTTGCAGCTTGGGTCTTTCTCAGACCAATAGCTGCCTGTGCTGCCTGTGCCAAACGGGTTCGTGCAGAGTCTTAGCTAAGCTGCTAGGCATAAAACTACTTAATGGCTGCGGTGGAAACAAAGATTCCTCTAAGCCTGGGCAAGAAATAAACTTTCTCTCCATGCACTGCAGGTAAGCACTGGAAAAGCTCACTCAATAGCCAAGATCCGACCTCGTGCTGGCACAGTGTAAATCTACACTCATGTAGTCACGTGTTGATTGCGCTACACCACCCTTCTGCTGACATTGTGTAACCAAGAGCTGATTTGCTGGTGCGTCTGCTTCTTGTTTCCTTGTGCAATGGGGGAAAATGCACAGTGACTGTTTCTGTAATCCCATACCTTCCAGCATTTCACCAATGAAAACAGGGACGCATGCAGCCAAGCAACATCAGAGTGTGGTCAGGATGGCAAAAGTTATTAGTGAGGAAACACAGACAAACTAGGAGAGGTTGCAGCAGTTGTCTAAGTCTATTGGGAAGAGCAAGTTTCCTCCCCCTTTGAACTCAGTTTTCAGCAAAGTAAGCTGAGGACCAAGGGGGAAAGGCTGGAGGAGGTGAGGAAAAGTGGGATATTTTAGAAGCAGCTGAAAAAGTGGGATGACAGAGGATTGATTGGGACTGTGGCTGCCAAATCGAGACAGTTGGAGGGTATGCAATCCCAGTGAATCAAGTGGTACATCCAAAGGACAGTTACACACCATCCAAGAATGCACCATTGCCTGTGAAGTGGCTACACCTGTGGAGCCTGAGAAGGTGGTGGAAGAGAGAGAAGGCCCTCTCCAGATAATCTTAGAGGTCTAATGTGGTCAGAAAGGGAGGTACAGTCTTTCAAATAGCCTGGTTCCAAGCTGTATAGCCCTGTCTGGAAGAACACAGTAATATATTTTGTGCCTGCAAGCAGGAGCATGGATTTTTGCCAGCAGTAACAACCCTGCTTTGTGGAAAAACCAGTTTTCCTTGCTGCAGAAAGGCCATCTGGAGTAAAGACATAGATATCTGCAAACAATTGATACCTTAATATGAAAGCTTTTCTCAGCAAATGTGGCAGCAGGACAATCTCTTCCTTCCTCCCCCCAAGCTTCTCCCCTTTTGCCAGTTCTCATCTCACTTTTCCTTTTCCCCAAACCATGCCAGTATACTACTCATTCTGTGTGTAATAAATAACCTCACATGTGGACTCCACTGTAACTCATTTCTCATCCATTAAAATGATTTCTGGTGAAGGGGAGTTGACAATCACAGCCACACATCTGTGCCAGCTAGCCAGAGGCATTTCCTACCTGGTACATTTGACTTCTTTCTCCTTGGTACAGCCTGCAATGTAACCAATGATCACCTTTCTAGCACCGCCTGTTTCTACCTGCTGGGCATCTGGAATGAAAACCTCCCACTGTTTCCCTGGCTTGGTGCAAACATTGTGGATGGTCACATCTCCTTCATTAACATGCCTTTCAAAAGAATGCCAGGGAAACATTGAAACCTTCCAATCTCCCTCCTACAAGCCAACATGTGCCTTTTATGCAAGTGTGTATCTCCAAGGAGGTGCTCAGGGACCATTCCAGAGCTCATTGGAAATTTAATCGCTGCTAAAATATTTGGTGGTTTCGGCGTTTCCCTCTTCTCCCGCCAAGAAAACAAGTCCTTCCTGGTTTCATGGGCATCTTTCAACAACTTTAATTTCATTTGTAGATTAAGGATGGAAGTAGCATTTCCACTCGGTTGGTTGCTGGGCTCAGGGAAGACAAAAACATTCATTGTGTGCCATGTTCAGAAATGGTTTGGTAGTTCTCCTTTTCCCTCCCTCTGCCGCACCCCCCCCCACTTCTTTACGTTGGTTGTACTTTCTAAAACCAGACATTAAGCTGTAGGTGGCATTTTTTATATCTGACTTTGGAGCACTTTTCTCAGGTGTTGAGATGATAGGATTTACCTGAAGCTATTTTAGAAGCATTGAAAGAGAGGGGGGGGGATGTTCTTGTCATAGGCTGAGAGCACAGAGAACAACAAGAACGTAGAGTGGCTCTACCAGGGTAACCGTTGCTTTCCACACAGACTAATGGAAGATATTCGGGGGAAAGTCATCAACCAATCATAGCTCTGGGACACAGAGGGAAACCAAAATGGCAGGAGCAATTCCCCCATCTGTGATTTCTGAACATTCACAACTTACCCAGAATCCTGTTCTTGTTATATATCTGCATACATCCCACAACAGAAGAGGCTGAGCATTTTTGTTTGATGCAGATGGATGAGAAATGAGTTGCAGTTAAGTCCGCATGTGAGGTTATTTATTACGCACAGAATGAGTAGCATACTGACATGGTTTAGGGAAAAGGAAGAATGAGATGGGAGCTGGCAAAGGGGGAAGAACCTCGGGGGGGGGATTCTCCCCTGACCAAATTTGCCATGAAAGGCTCTCATATCAAGGTATGAATTGCTTGCAGAGATCTATGTCTTTACTCCAGATGGCCTTTCTGCAGCAAAGAAAACTGTTTTTTTTCCACAAAGCAACCACCAAGAAGACCCTCTCCCTTGTTCCAACCAAACAAGCTTGAGAATGTGGTGGGACAGAGAGAAGGACCTTTTCAGATTATCTTAGAGCTCTAATGGAGTCATAAAAGGAGATACAGTCCTTCAAATAGCCTGATCTTAATGAACAGTGGCACTGTATGCCCACTCCATGAAATAGAGTGGACATACAGCACCACTGTGCATTAAGATAGTCACTGCACATGGATGCACAATGTGCATTTCTAAAGGATATACACTGGCCATTCCGTGGCCATTCGGTTGCACATTCGTGTCTTGATTCAGGTGCACAACATTGCCATTCAATACAAAGGTTGCATAGCAGAGTCAATGCTATTTTTCTTCAGGCAGACCATTGGCTCTTAACTTACTATGGCAGTAGGAGCAACTATTCTGTATCTGCTGCTGAGTAACCTCTCCTGGCAAAACTGAATAACCTCTCCTGGCAAAACACACACATACAGCTCAAAAAACCTCATGGAAACATCATTCACCGATGCTCTGACCACCAGCTGAATGGACCTCCTTCTCCCTATGCAGCTGAAGTCCAGCCAACTAGGTTGGGAAAGGGTTAGAATTATGGCAATAGTGCCACAATCACGATTAGCTAGCGACGGTCAATGTAGAACAGGTACCTAGATTTGTTGTTGTTGTTGTGTGCCTTCAAGTAGTTTCCAACTTATGGCACCCTTACGGTGAACCTATCATGGGGTTTTCTTGGCAAGATTTCTTCTGAGGAGGTTTGCCTTTGCCTTCCTCTGAGGCTGAGAGAGTGAGACTTGCTCAGGGCCACTCAGTGGGTGTCCATGGCCAAGTGGGGATGTGAACCCTGGTCTCTAGAGTCATCGTCCAACACCCAAACCACTGCATCAAGCTGTGTATTCCTGCATGGCAGGGGGTTGGACTGGATGGCCCTTGTGGTCTCTTCCAACTCTATGATTCTATAGCTCTCTACCTAGATTTACTCATCCATAAATTTCTGTATTCATGATTGCTCCATAGTCATGATAGTGACACTATTGCCCGCATCATAACTCCCCCCTCCAGCTTATTTTACTAGATATTTTCTGCATGGGAATGAGGTCGATTCTGTCAGTGATCGGAACACAGATTAATAAATTTTCATCAGATTTCCGGGGGTACAGGGGTGGGTATCAAGCAAGGAGAGGTTACTTAATTGTGTATTGTTGTTGTGTGCCTTCAAGTCATTTCTGACTTACAGTGACCCTAAGACAAACCTATCACAGGATTTGCTGAAGGTGAGAGTGTGTGACTTTTATTCAGAGAGGCCTTTGGCTCTTAACTTGGCAGTAGTGTCTTTTAATGAGATGTGTTATGCTGTTACCATTTTTACTATGTTTTAATGGTGATTTTTTAATCTAGTGTTTTTAACAGCATTGTTTATGGTTTTCAAACTATGGTATCAGATAGGTTTTAGCTGGGTTTTGTTTTAATTTATTGCAAGCTGCCTTGGGATCCATACTGGGACTGTGGACTAGAGAAATATTCTTTTAACCCCTCTGAGATATTTATCCATCTATCCATCTATCTATCTATCTATCATCTAATTTTTTTTAAGGAAAGAGAGACAATAGGGATGCTTAGGA
This sequence comes from Gambelia wislizenii, assembly GCA_030847615.1. NCBI lineage: Eukaryota > Metazoa > Chordata > Lepidosauria > Squamata > Crotaphytidae > Gambelia > Gambelia wislizenii. Next base: position 490,399,001 of record JAUMIR010000001.1, on the reverse strand, counting down.
GTCTTGATAAAGGCTTCCGTTTCAGATTAAGACCCTGAACAAAATGTCCCTATTGAATTTATTCTAAGTTTAGCTCTCTTGTCTTGATTGTTTTCATGCCAATCACTGGCAGGGAACAATTGTTGGCAGAGGCTCACAGCAAAAACACACCATCAGCTCTGCAGGGCTTTGGCTGGGCTGTACCATTTTGGACTATGAGGGGATGCCATGTCAGAATGGTGTCTGTCAAAAAAGAAAAGACCTCTGCCATGTAAAAAAATTCAGAAGTTGGGAGACAAGTTTCTCTTACACACTGCTCTTATGTTCAGAGGGTGGGGGGGAGATGTGTATGAGGGACCAACAGGCCTCCCTCCTCCACATCCTTCAATTCGAAAGAGCACAGCCTGTCTCTCATTGCCCATGTGGGTGGATAATGTCTTTATATGATTCAGTCAGTAGGTGGCGTTGAGGTCAGTGGCATCTCCATGGAAGCAGAAACTGTTCAGTTCTACTTGAAGAGCAATGTCAGTCAGGCAGTGATGCTGCTGAATTTATTTCAGGCATAGGCTTCAGCACCTTGGATAGCTACTTTAAAGTTTGGGCTAAAACCCAATGTGGATTCAACACTCCATTGATGTTGGAACTACAAGTTGCCACTGATGGACAGAGATACAGGTTGAACCCTCTATCCACAGATTCAGTATCCACGATTTCACTTACCCACATCCGAAAAAATATGTTCTCTCTAGGCATTTCTAGGTCCTCCAACACAATTCTATGGTCAACTTCCAGCATTTGTCGCATTGGAAATAATAGGGTTCCCTATTATCCACAGTTTCAGGTATCCACTGGGGGTCTTGGGATGTATCCCCTGTGAATATGGGGGTTGATCTGTAATAAACATTTCCCCCCAGTTTTTCCAAGGTAAAGAATGGCATGTCTCTTCCAACTCTACATTTCTATGATTCTATGATTCTATGAACAGTGATGTCATTCAAAATAATTAACAATTACTTCTGTCTATTTTGATCCCTGCATGTGTTCATGTATCCCAACAGTCTCCTTCCACGGGGTCCTTGTCACCTCTCCATCCTCCTCTGCTCTGGTCCCTTCCTCTCCTGCCTCCCCATGGTCGCTTTGCTACTCCCTGGCGCGCCTTTTAATTTTCCAGATTCTGTGTCTTTTTTACAATTTTAACAACTATTTCAGGTGAACCAAGGCAAACCAGCTGAATTAGGACTTTATCAGATGGGGCAACTATGGCGTCATAACAACGCCTAATAACCGTGAAAGGGCGCCTGCATGACGTAGTGCTTTGGCATTTTTAAGTAGTTAATAAGGCGTTCCTTTTTATTGACGGCCCAAGCTGCCAATAGATCTGCTGTAGTATTTTCTTTCTGGTTTTGCCGGTGTTTGAAACTGTGCAACATCGAGCTCTTGTGATTACAGCATTAATTGGTAAAACACTTCTGGGTGAGATCACGAAAACCAGGTAGGGGATGCTCCCTGTGCTTGTGGCTACATTTTGTGTCTTGGTTTTCATGTATTTTTTTAAAATTACTGCACTTGCATCCTCTCGCAAGAATCAGTGAGTTCTGGAACCAAGAAGTAAACGGAGCTCTGTTCGTGCTCCATCAATGCTGGGGATTGGAGGGCTTTTGAATGCTAATCAAGGTAAGGACTGGTAGGAAGGGCTATTTTGCTGGCAGAAAAACTGTTTAAAATATGGCCACCGAAGAACATTTCAGGAAGCTTATCTGATAAAGTCCTTACATTACCAATATCATCCATGGTTTTCCTGTTTCACCTCTCTGCTGTTTGATTCAGGATAAAACCAGGGGCCATCTATATGAGGGGGGAGGAAACAGAGTACCTCGTAGTAATGGCATCTCGCAGCAGCAGCGACATGTCTTAACGGTGTTTTTGGCCTCAGAAGCCCCCATAAGCCTCACATTTCAGATGGCAGCCATGAGTGATTTACTCATGTTGGTTCTTTGCCACCGTTGATTTTTTTTTAAGTCATCCAAGGTGTGCTGGAGTGATATCGTGATTTTCCGTTTTAACAGGAAAACAAAACAGATAAATAACCACCCTGTTTTATCGCCTTAGCGAGCGATCACTAAGGTGAAAATCCAACATGGTGGCAGTGGGCACTTGCCCTGTTAGCAAGCCTCGCCCCCGTTCTCACCTGGCCAATCAGCTTTGTGCTTCCCTTTGAATCGCTTGTCATTTGATTGTCCAAATAAACAGGAATGCGCACCACTCACAGTTTTTAAAAAAGCATGGGGAAAAGCCACAAAGGCTTTTTCTGCGTTGTTTTTTGCCATTTTGGCCCCCCCTCCTTCTGAATACTGTGGATTGGTGCAGGAACCCATTTAGACAGGTAGAATTCCCAGCAAATTCCATGACGGTTTTTTTGACCATTTAGACGGGCCCCAGGCAACAACCCCCGCAGTATCATGTCCCTCTATATTTCCTGTATATATTTTTATTTGTGTTTTTAACACTGGTATATTTTGAATACTGTAGTTTTAAATTGTTTAAATTGTTATTATTTTAATTGTTCTTAAAACTGTATTAGATTCTAATTGATGTTCTTTTGTGAGCCACCTTGTGTCCCATTCTTGGAGAAATATATATATTTCACCATACAGTACAATGTCATAGATGAGATCCGTCATATCACAAACCTAAATAGCTTTTAAAAAGCTCTTAAGATGGATCTCTTCCGGCAGGCCTTTCCTGAATAGATACCTGGCCATTAAAAAAAGAAAAGAAAATCTAGCTTGTCCCAAACTCGATACGGCCACTGTCCGTTGTTTATTTTTATTTTTCATATTTTGTTTTAAAGTATGCTTTAATCCCTGTATTATTTAATTGTATTTTAAGGGGGGGGTGGGATTGAGTGTCGAGGATGTATATTTTAATTGTTGTAAGCTGCCCCAATTGTATTCGTAGAGGGGGGGGGATATAAATTATTATTATTATTATTATTATTATTGGAGGCCACTCTTTCCTGTCTTCTTTAGGCTAGAAAGGGGCGTTGTTGTTGTTGTGTGCCTACAAGCCATTTCTGACTTGTGGTGACCCTAAGGTGAAGCTATCATGGCAAGATGTGTTCAGAGGGTGTTTGCCTTTGCCTTCCTCTGCGGCTGAGAGAGAGTGACTCATCCAAGGTCACCGAGTGGGTTTCCACAGGTGAGCAAGGATTCAAATCCTGGTCTCCAGAGTACTAGCCCAACACTTGCACGACTACACCACACTGACTCAAAACAGGCATACTATTCAGCATGCTTCCACTCTTTTTCCTCAGAGGAGCATCCCCTCATTCTTGTAATGAACTCCCTGCACATAAACAGCAAAGACCAAGTGGCAAGCTGGCTGGGAATAATAGGTGTTGTAACCCAGCACAACTGGTGGGTACCAGGCTGGAGAAGGATGGTTCATGTTTTATTAAAGGGTCATCATGGGTCTGGGTTACTTCATTTCAGAGATAGGGAGGCAAGCAAAGAATATTCCTCCACACACCTCACCCCCAAAGAAAGATTTCTTCATAAAGAACAAGGGAGGGCAACTGTGGAAGAGTAGATGGTCACATTGCCCCCATGGAAGACCTTGGAGGGACACACACACACACACACACACACTGGAAAAAAATATTTTTCACTCCAAATGCCCTTAAATCCCTCTAGTGGGTGTGAGGGGACATATCTACCAAGTTTTTAAGGCCTTTTCTGGGCCTAATATGACCCAGGGGTCCATAAACATGGCAATTATGTTCCTCATGCCCCCAAGAGGGCATTTGGGGCACACACAAAAATTAATTGCTAATTATTTATTTATTTGGTTTGTTGAAATGTTGGACAACTCTGGAGACCAGGACCTTGGACAAGTCACACTCTCTCAGCCCGAGAGGAAGGCAATGGCAACCCCCCTCTGAGCAAATCCTGCCAGGAAAACCCCATGATAGCTTCACTTTAGGGTCACCATAAGTTGGAAATGACTTGAAGGTACACAACAACTTTTTTTTGTTGTTGTTGCCCATGACAGTCACAAAATTGCCCCTGGCTTTGCCTACAGGCTGCACTTTACCCTAATATAGAAAATTAAAAAATAGAACAAATAGTCCCTCAAACAGGAATTTGAAGCTTCTCTCCATGTGTTCATCTTTGACGTATCTTTAAAAAAATAATCCCCATTTTGCAGTGTCAAGGTATGTTTGCATGCATGGTGTATCCCTGTCATAAAAGATGAGGCATTTGCATGCTAGGATCCCCATTTATCCATGGCATATGAACTGTCTGGTGCTATTTGATTTGGCTCCTGAGTCGGTGGCTAAGCAGACAGCCTGTGTCAGTTTGTGGCACTTGGGCATGGTACTTTATCTTGGTCTGCAACTCCCAGACTCCTCCTCCCAGCAGGGAAGATTCTGGAAGCTTCCGTCCACATTTTGTTTTTCAGAACAATTGCTCCTGAGGCAATGCACGTCTTGAGATAATGCTTCCCTCTCTGCTCAAATGAAGACCCAAGGTAGTTGCTTATGTATCAATCAGGTTCCAAAACACTAAATAAAACAGAACAGTGTTCCTTTATAATAGCAATCACCCTGATATATATTTTTTTAATTTTATTTTTTTCAGCCACATTGAGTTCCAGTTTTCAAGGGAAAGGTGGGCAAGTCCTACTCTCTCAGCCTCAAAGGAAGGCAAAGGCAAACCTCCTTTGAACAAATCTTGCCAAGAACACCCCACAATAGGTTCGCCTTAGGGTTGCCATAAGTCAAAAACGATTTGAAGCCACACAATCACAACAAAGAATCTACAGAGATGATCAGACGACCGTCTAAAAAACGTTCTTTTGGCACTATATTTTACAGCACAAGTATCCTGACATAATAACACTTCTTTTTGCATGCTGCTGTAATCAGGAGACATAGATACCCCTTAATTATTGCAACACAACTGCTTGCGCTGCTCACTTCCACATTTTCGCATGGGTGAGATTTCGGCGGTTCTTGTGAGAAGACACAAGCACACCTAAGAATCTAAAAACAGCTAAATTAACAACAACAACAACAACAAATACCTGAACACACAAGCACTGAAACACACTTGGAAACTAGCTAGCAAAATGGGGAGGTTCATAAAAAGAGTGTCCTGTACCTAGTTTTCACGTTCTTACCCGGATGTGTTTTGGTGGGTATAGCCCATTGATGCTGGAATCATGGCAGCAGAATGGGGCGTGGTTTCGCACACAAGCAATGCCGCAAAAAATAAAATGCCATGGAATATCAATTGGCTGCTTCTCCCCACTAATACAAAAGAACACCTTCTTAACAGCAGGAGAACGCTGGGGCATGGCATCGTGCGATAAGGGATCCATTTTGCAGTCTCGTTTTGACATAATCACACCATATTTGCTGTGTCTGATAAGCTACTATGTCACAGTCTTTATTTTGTAATTTTACAAACCAACAGCTACATTGCAGAGATGCAACACAACCATTTTTAGTGAATTGTGAAGATGTGAATATGGGCACTGGCAGGAGTGTTCCAATGCACATCGGGTACTCGAGTGCACATTAGGCACTCCTGCTGCACTCCAGCCCTTCCTAGCCAGGGTCCAGATGTGCGCAAGCAGTGTCCAGGGAGTATTGGGTGCATGGTACATCACTCACTCCAATGGCTGCCATTGTGCAATGGATGCCTATATGTTGTAACATCATGGCAGACCCTAAGTGAATAAGGACATGGCAAATCTACTCAGGGAGCCAGCGTAGTGTATTGGCTTGAACATTGGACTATGACTCTGGAAACCAGGGTTTCAATCCCCACTCAGCCATGGAAACCCACTGGGTGACTGTGGACATGTCACACTCTCTCAGCCTCAGGGGAAGGCAAAGGCAAACCCCCTCTGAACAAATCTTGCAGAGAAAACCCTGTGATAGGTTTGCCTTGTGGTCTCCATAAGTCATATTCTGGCCCTGTAGATGAGGCCTCAGTTTCATAGTCTAGCAGGAGTTACTGACTGGAGTTTTGTACCATTTGTGATTCAGGGGCTTACTGTACTCCGAAATAAAATGGCAGCGTAGCAGGAAGGTTCTGTCTTTTTTGCTGCCTTACTGCACGTCATCGTCATTCTTTTGTTCCGGTTCTGTGGGAGACCGAGGTAAAACCACGTCTTTCTGCTAACCGGAAAAACCCATTAACAAAAATTTATGAGGTTTTACCTCAATCTCCCACGGAACCAGAATGGCAGAACATCAGAAGAACAACAATGTCATGCAATAAGGCAGCATGGAAGATGGCACCTTCCTGCTACACTGCCACTTTACTTGGGAGTGTGGTAAGCCCCAGATTCCATCCAGGAATGTAGGAATCAGTGAGGCATCCTCAGATTATGTGGCATCCATTAGAGATGTGGCACATTAGAGGGGACAGCAGAACTGAAGACAAAGGACTTTATCAGATGTGGCATATACAGCATTAAAACAACACTTAATGAACGCGAAAGGGTGCCCATTTCGTACAGGGCCAAGCTATCAATAGATAAGCCATGGCGTTTGTTTGCCACGATTGCAAGCATCTGAAACTGCACCTCCATTCTGTTGGTGTGATTCCAGCATCAATAGGCAGTCCCCGACAGAACACTTCTGGGTGGGAATGTGAAAACAAGCTATGGGACGTTCTTTTTATGAACCTCCCCATGTCACAGGCACGTTTTTATAAATTTGTTTCAGTGCTTATGTGTACATTTTGATTTTTAATTTAGCTGTTTTTAGAATTTTAAGCCTGCCATTATACAATCCACCCATTAATGAGCAAATTTCCAAGAAACTCAGTTCAATTTTACATCAGGTTTTTATTGGAAGACAGGTTTCCAAAAGTGACCCCGGCTGTTGCTAAATTTCTTACACAGGCGACTAAGATTAGACCTAACTGTGTTTTAGGTCAAAGCCGGTTGTAAATGTTTTACTGTTTAGAACTTTTAAAAACTATTTTGTCTATTTTCTGCCTTATGTTTGTGTTCCTTTTTTATGATGGATCTATGGATCATAATAAACAAACTTGTACTTTTAAGCGCACTTGCATCTTCTCGCAAGAACCACAAAGATCACACTTGCCAGCGAATGCGGAAGTACAAGGGTGCTTTTTCATGCTATCACAGCAACATTTGATACAAAGGGTTCTTTTGCCGGCACAAAAATGGTGTAAAATATGGTGGCAAAAGAACATTTTTAGAGGCTTGTCTGATAAATTCCATAGAGAGGGAAAGGATGATGAAATATTGAGACCTGCAAATTGAAATTCATCAGTGGCTCCAATGGTGAGAAGCGCCAAGGGAGCCGTTCCAAACAGAAAGCATCAGAACGAAATTATCATAGACAGGATCACAATAGCACAGTTACCAAAAAAAGGATACAACTTGGAACATGCTATATCGTTATTACTATCTGGGATAGCTCCTATGAAGTTCAAACTAAAACCTATAATGGACTCACCACCCCACCCAAAGAGATACTACCAGCCACCACCGGCAACCTGGCATCTTTGGAACCATTTCTGCTTCTCCTTTTCTGCCCCCTCTTCAGTCTTTAAAAATTGGTACCAACAGAAGCAAAGCAGGGGTGGGAGAGTGGGGAGTCCACTGCCAATTCATTCTAGTGTGACAATTAAATCCAACCATTTAGCAACTTGCATCTGTAAACAGAGAAGCTCACAACTCAAATGGCATCTCCAGCGTGTCTGCGAGGAGAAACCAAAGTTTTAAATCTGACGCCCGCATTCGGAATCACATTCCAAAATGTAAATATGCACACACAAGCATGCAGCTACATATTTTGATGGAAACAATTACCAAAAAGGCCTCTCTGTGTGAATCCCCCTCCCAATGGAGAAAGGTGCCCAAATCCTCTCCAGAGTGCCCTCTGCTGGGTGAAAACAGCAAAGGCAGGCCACGCTGCTTCCAATTAAATTTTGGCATCTTCCTCGCGCATCTGCTTTAGGAATACAAAGCGTGAAATTTGGAGTAGCAGGTTTAATATTTGATCCAGCCAAAAAAATTTTGCTACAAGGACTTACCTATGGTAGGGATTTTTTTTTAAGGGGGGAGGGTTATTATTCCTCATCTCAGTGTTTTGTTCCATTGCCACCCAGCCTGTCCAAACTCAGGGGGAAAAAAATCTGTCACCAAAGTAAATACATGGCAGGAATAATTTCATGGCTGTGCAAAATTTGTTTTAATTTCCCATCCGGTACAAATAATTACTTAGCATAATACCCCTTTAAAATGTGCGCTCTTATCTGAGAACTGCCGGTGGCACATGACAGTTTTGGGTTTGTGTGTGTGGGGGGGGGGTTATTAAGAAATAAACATCTAACTTGAGAGAGAAAAAATATGATATAGCCTGCTGGTTCACGGAGGGGAAAGGAATCTATTTGCACATGGGTCAAAATGATAGCACTCAAGCATACATGTTCATTGCTCACATGAAGTAATGTTTTATTCCCATAACAGCCCATGCTTTGAGCAAAATTTTCATCTCATGTTCAGCTCACGGGCAACCAACTTCCATTTTACTTCCTTGGTCCTGGGATGTGAAATTGACTACTGCTTTGAGCCACAGAAAAAAAATATTTTTTAAAATATGCCAGGTTCATTTACAACAGACTCTGAGGTATCATTGGCCCACTTGTTATATTATTAAGATGTGTGGATGATGTACTGTTAAGGAAACCTCAGAATTATAGCATGGTGTTCTATAAGACAAGGAGCCTTACCACACTCTGAGGAAAAGCAGCAAAGCAACAGGAATATTACATCTTTCCTCCTGCCTTCCCTCATGACGTCAGCATCCTGCCGGCATCCTTTCGTTCTGGTCCGTGGAGGACCAAACTAAAACTGCACCTTTTTGCAAACAGGTTTTTCTGGTTATCAAAAAAGCATGGTTTTACCTCAGTCCCTTATGGGACCAGAATGAAAAAAACAATGATGCCATGTTGGGAAGGTAGCAGAAAAGACAGAATATTCCTGCTGCTTTGCCACTTTTCCTTGGAGTGCGATAGGGCTCAAGGTGTTCCCATATTTTGAAATCATGGGCAGCATTCTCTATTGTGGCCTACGTTGAATAACTTTACACATATGTAATGGCATAACCATGTACGGAAGTGAGAGCTGGACAGTGAAGAAAGCTCATAGAAAGAAAACCAGCTCATTTGAGATGTGGTGCTGGAGACAAGCGCTACAGATACCGTGGACTGCCAAAACAAAAAATAATTAATGGATCCTAGAACAAATCAAGCCTGAGCTCTCCCTGGAAGCTAAGATGATTAAACTGAGGCTGTTGTATGTACTTCGGCCACATCACGAGAAAGCAGGACTCACTAAAAAAGACAATGGTGCTAGGAAAGTTAGAGGGTAGTGGAAAGAGAGGAAGGCCACACATGAGATGGATAGGTTCCATTAAGGAGGCCACCATGGCTCTGCACTTGCAGGACCTGAGCAAAGCGGCTGAAGATAAGGGGTCTTGGAGGTGTCTCGTTCACAGGGTCACCATGAGTCAAAGTCGACTCTAAGGGCAGTTAACAACAACAAAAAAAAAACTACATAGTAGAGGCACTGAGAAACCCTGTTAGTGAATTGTGAAAATGAGTAACAGGACACTAGCAAATGTGTCCTGATGTGCATCAGGCTTTCCCAATGCACATTGGCACTCCTTAGCCTGTGTCCCCATGTATACCAGCCCTGCTGTGCATCGGTCTCATTGCGAATGGGTCACTTTACTGGCTCCTCAGCATAGTAACGTCACAGCAGCCCCTTGCTGAATGTGAATGTTGCAAAACTTGCAATTCTGTTTCCCACAGACCTAAGTCCACCTACCTACCAGTAAGTCACCAAGTGAATTCCAGCCCATTACTGTAATTTCAATAAAAATACAATCTCAAAACTAGGTAAGAGGAAGACTTTTACATAACGCTATGTACCGTATCAGATCATTACCATTCCTGGGCTTTGTTTCCTTCACTCAGTTCTTTGGTGGTTATTATATTGGCTTGACACAAGGGAGAACTACTGTAGACCAAATACATTTTTTTCTGTTGATTCCACCCACCCACCCCCATTTTTACTGTCAGAATTTTTGCCTGCTCCTCGTAAACTGAGAAAAGCAAAGAGGTTCCACTTGAACTATCATTTCTTATGGTTCAGGACTTGGTAGCTTACAGTTCAGGACCTGGTAGCTCCATTTGTAACAAAAAATAAAATGTTTAAAGAAAGTTAGTTCAATGTGTGAATATTCTCAAAAGAATATAAGAGAGAGAGAGAAAGAAAGAAAGAAAGAGAGAGGCTCCACTCCTAGCCATTTACAGCCTTCATCCCAGCTTTTATCAAACCTCATGGCTCGACCTCTCTTGTCCATCAAATTATGGAATCATTGAGTCAGAAGGAACCACAAGGGCCATCTAGTCCAGCCCCTTGCCATGCAGCAATACACAACTACAGTACTCCTGAAAGATGCCCATCCAACCTCTGCTTAAAGACCTCTGAAGGTGAAGATCCCACCAGCCTCCAAGTTAGTCTATTGCACTCTAAAACATTTCTTAAAGTTCTTCCTGATATTTAGATGGAATCCCTTTGCTTGTACAAGTTGAGTCTCCCTTATCTGAAATACTTGGGAGCAGAGGTACAGTAAGACCCCCCATACCCATGGGGGATTGGTTTGGGGGGGGGTGCAGATACTGAAAATCATGGATAATAGCAAACACCATTGAAGATAATGGGACTTCTGGTTTAAAATACCATAGAGTTTGCCTTGGAGGACCTAGAAAATGTCTAGAGAGGATGCCTCCCTAGGCATTTTCTAGAAAGACTCTGGTAGGTGTACTGTTTTGTGTCTCGCAGATAACTGAATCAGTGGATAATGAATAAGCGAATACAGGGGTCCTACTGTATTTTGGATTTTGGAATAACAGCTGAATTGGAATATATCCACAAATTCCAGTCCATCAGCAGTGGGTTGAAGAAAGACAATGGTTGTTAAATATCAGATATATTAAAATGTATGCCAAAATGAAATTAATATAGTAATGATGATTATATAGCATTTCAAAGCACTGATTTCTTGATTGATATATGTAAGTACTAATCCCTTTACTATTTCTCTACCTTGGAAAATTTCTACTATCATAAAATGTTACTAGACTTGGTTCAGAATGTCGATTTAAGATGTTATCCCCATGTCATAATAAATATATGGTACAATTCCTAGCGTCACCAGTGAACTCCATGGCCTTAAGGAGGCATCAGATTGTGCTCTGAACTGTTCATCCTCTGATACATAATGACTGACATCCTGCTACTCGCAGAAAACAGTAAAGATATGGATGACTACAGATGAAAATTAATAGCAATAGTACAGTACTTCTATTTGTATACAGCTTATCAGTGCCAAAACACTCTCTGAGTGGTTTACAAGGTGTTAGCTAATTGCCCCCAACAAGCTGGGTACTCATTTTACTTACTTACGGAAGAATTGAAGGCTGAGTGAACCTTGGAGTCCTTGGGATTGAACTCACAATGCTGTGGCTGCAGTACTGGCATTTATCATCTCCTCAGATGCCAAGATTGACAAAGAGATCGATCACAGATTAGCAAAGGCATATAGCGCATTTGGAAGACTTCACAAAAGAGTGTGGAGTGCGAAGCACAAAAATCAGTGTATAGAGCCATTGTACTGTCTATTCTCCTTTATGGATCTGAAACATGGGTCACCTATCGCCACCACTTACGACTCCTCGAACGCTTCCACCAGCGCTGTTTACGCACAATCCTAAATATACACTGGACTGACTATGTGACGAATGTTGCTGTCCTTGAGCAAGCAGGGATCACCAGCATTGAGGCCATGATATTGAGAACACAGCTGCGCTGGGCAGGGCATGTTTCTAGGATGGAGGACCTGTCTCTCTCTGGCTTTTCTTCGCAAACAAAGATTCAGGAAGGACTCATCCCGCGCTTTCTGCAAGTGCACTGATGACTAAATAGGCCAATATCTCGGATGGAGGACCATCACCTCCCAAAAATAGTACTTTACGGTGAACTCGCCACGGGTCAACGTAAGAGGGGCGCTCCAAAAAAGCGATACAAGGATTCCCTGAAACAACATCTCAGGCTCGGCCAAATTGATCACCAACAGTGGTCCACCCTGGCCTCACATCGGGAGGCATGGAGACGCACTATCCACAATGCTGCAGCCTTATTTGAGAACTCATGCCAAACAATTCTTGAAGAGAAACGACAATGCAGAAAGAATCACAACCCAAAAACATCACCCAAGGAGACCTTCTGCTGTACTTTCTGCAACCAGACTTGTTTATCTCGGATTGGCCTTTTTAGTCATCAGCGCGCTTGCAGAAAGCACGGGATGAGTCTTTCCTGAATCTTCGTTTGCGAAGTAAAGCCAGAGACAGAGTACTGGCATTTAACTACTGCACCACCAGGGCTCCCTTAAGGAAGAAAGCACAAAAATAGGGTCACAGCTGAATATTAATAAAACAAAAAACGATGACTGCATACATTTCAAGAAGAGCCATCTCAGTTCAACAATTTCTCTGACTCATTTGGGAGCTCTACAAGATACAAGCAAGTGATGTATGTTTCTCTCTCCCCTCGGGAAAGGAAATTAAAAAAAAAAATCTACTGACCAAGTTCTTGATGGACTTGATGCAGTTAGCACAAGTGATGGGACTCTTAATTTCAACAATACCATTAGTCCCATGGGCGAGATTGCATGCAAGGAGGCTTGCAAGGACTTCTCGGGCCATACGAGATGCCAATTGCTCACAATATGAACTATTTGGTAAAAAAAATCCCATCTGTTGTTAAGGAGGATTTGCAATGGTTAGTCGATTCACAGGAACCACCGGAAAAAGGGTGTATTTTTCACACCGCAGGAGATGCCAGTGATAACGGCAGATGCAAGTCTCTCCGGTTGAGAAGTACAGTGCAGAGGGGGAGACCTGTTCACTGCTGCCCAAGTGGGTAGGGCCAGTTCCAATGGGTTGAAGTTACAGGAGGATAGATTTCGATTGGACAGTAGAAGGAATTTCTTGACCAAAAAGTGTGATTCAGCAATGGAACCAATTGCCTAGAGAGGTGGTGGGGTCTCCTCTTTTGGACGTCTTCAAAAGGAGGCCGGACAGCTATCTGCTGGGGTTACTCTAGCAGGAGATCCTATATTGAGCAGCGGGTTGGATTAGATGGCCCATGAAGACCCCTTCAACTCCCAGATTCTATGACTATGACTGTTGGTATTTTCTCCATGAAAATGGGGTGCACATGGGGAGGGCTTGCCATTTCACATACCATATGTGTTGCATACAGAGCTGCCCTTAAAATGGCCCAGAAGCTTCAGGAAATCCAAAATAGGGCAGCTTTATATATGCTGGGAGAGGCGATGGAGGCTTTGTCAGAGATCAACTGATCTTCCTGGAGAAAGCTTTCTGCTGACTTCATTGCCTTAATCCTTGTTGCTTTGACTCATTCCTTGACCCCAGACTGTTCCTGATTATTCGGCTGATTTGAACTTGTGCCTCAACTTCAGACTGTTCCTGGTTACTCTGCTGCCTATTTCCTACTTACTCACAGACTGGTTTAGACCCACACTGCCTGCCATAAGCCTTTGACTTTCAGGACTGTGTTTGCATTCTGGTGTGCTCATTAAAAGCTGGTCACCTTCTGAGATATTTGCTGTTTATATATACTTTGCTGGCTGGTATCAAGTTTTTCTGGATAGGGGAATATGTTCCAAGAACCCCTGTGGGTACCACAAACCTCAGATAATAGTGAACCCTATATTTTGGCTATACTAGGGCTGGAACCATACCATAGAATAGAACTGGAGGACCTATAGAGGCCCACAAACACTTCCTGGGGCATGGATATTAAGTCCACAGATAAGGGGGTCATACTGTATTCTACAATAATGCCTCCAGAAGAATTGGTTGTTGGTAGTGGTTTACAGTTCACCATTTTCAGGCTGTTTGAGGTAGCCTCTCCCCCCCCCCCACCAAAATGGCCAAAATGGCTGGCCTCAGTTTCATAAAAATGGGTGGAGACAGAAGATGCACTTCTCTCCTGGATCCCTCCATAGCTGCCCATTCTTGTTTTTAGTCATTCATCTGCTGTGCTTCATTTTCTAATGTATCCAATGATGATTTTAATTTTTAATTTAATTAATAGGTATTTATACCCCGCCCTTCAGCTACAAAGGCTATCAGAACAGCTTACAAATTGTTTAAGCAATAGCAATTTACACATCTACACCACATTAAGCGGTTTCCAATGTGGGTTAGCTAATTGCCCCCACAAGCCAGGTACTCATTTTACCAACCTACGAGAGGATGGAAGGCTGAGTGAACTTTGGAGCCCTTGGGATCGAACTTGCAACGTGGTGGCTTGCAGTACTGTCATTTAACCACTGCGCCATCAGGGCTCCTGATGATGATGATGATGATGATGATGATGATTTTATATCCCACCTTTTCCCCAATACTTGAAGTCAAGGCAGCTTCTGTCTACTTAATGTTGATGCTTTCATGGACCGATATGCTCCAAAATTCAGAGATGAAAACTCAGATACATGTGGCCAAGTAACATCAGAGTGTGGTCAAGAGGGCAAAAGTTATTAATAAGGAATAAAACACAAGCTGAAAAGGGAGCCAGTGTAGTGTAGTGGTTTGAGCATTGGACTACAACTCTGGAGAGCAAGGTTTGAATCCCCATTCAGCTGTGGAAACCCACTGGGTAACCTTGGACAAATAACATTCTCTCAGCCTCAGAGGAAGGCAAAGGCAAACCTCTTCTGAACAAATCTTGCTGAGAAAGCCCCAGGATAGGGTTGCCATAAATTGAAAATGACTTGAAAGCGCACAACAACAAAGAGACAAACTAGGAGAGGCTGCAGCAGTTTCCTTTTGCCTGAGCCTCCTGGGAAGGTGACAACTCCACTCCCTTCTCTCATCTCCTCCTACTGAGTTAACTGAGTGCAAACTACTTTTGACTTTAAACTCAGTTTGCAGTAATTGTGGTAAGCTGAGGACAAATGGGATGAGGAAAGAAAAACTGGGACATTTCAAAAGCAGCTGGAAAAGTGGAACAACAGAGGATTAACTGTGACTGCACCTACCAAATTTGGACAGTTGAAGGGTATGATGGACCCTGGAATGGGAGGGGGCATAGGAGAGTTTCAGCACCCTGTAAGACTAGGCATGGGGAGCCCCCTGAGCTCCACCTTTACATGATCTGGCAAAAGGGGACCACCAAGACTCCTCTGTTGTTGAGCCTCCTCAGGCATAATTAATCTGAGGCATACTAAAGATCAAGCACTAAGAAATATTAAGAAATCAGATGTGAGTGAGCCCTCCAAGGAATACGAAAGGCTGCCTAAAATCAATCCTATGCATGTGTACTTTGGAGTAAGCTATAATGAACACACATGGAGGGAACTTTTAAGTAGACATTGCACTTCTAAAAGGCTTCAAGCTTAATGATGTTTCAATGATAATGGATGAGAAAACATAAATTGCCTGCTCCCTGCAATTATCTACAAGGAGGCAAAATTAATGACAGCCTGCTTGTCAATGTTGAGATCCCTCCCCCACCAAGTTTCCTGGAAAGTTTGATTTTAGCTTTTCTCTGTTGAGCTCAAGATGCTGTGTGCCACCATTTTTATCCTCACAGGAACCCTGAGAGGCAGGACAGGCTGAGAAGGCAGCAGCTGAGATCCTACATAGGTGTTGTGTAGTGAAAATTTCCACAGGTGGAGTGGTATATGGATTGTGCTATGCTGAATGCCAAGGATGCCTGAGTCATTGAACAACTGAATGGGCAGCCAAACGCACAACCCAAGATGCATCGCTGTCGCTTCTGCAACTCCACTTCTGCAACCTTGACCTGAATGGTGACATTGGAAGAGGACCCATATGCACACCTGATTCCAGAGAGGAATGTAAGGATAAGGCACTACCAAGATGTTACCCAAATTGCTGGGGTCTGTGGAAGACCCACATGTGTCTCTACAATTATATTATTTGGGGGGATTATAATTAACTCAAAGGTTTGGCTGCGAGAGACCGGGTAACTTCGGGATCTTTACAGCTACTGTACGTATGCCAGTACTCATTGCAGAGATTCAGAGTTTGAAGTAAAATAAAAATGGCTTTTACTTGAAAAATGACATAAACTGCGCACACACATGCAAAACACACACACAAGGCAATTGTACAGAGCTAATGAAGGTTAGGTGGAAAAGTGGATAGCGGAGATAGACTCAGGAGTTCTGGGTTATACTTATCAGTCTTGTAGAGCAGAGGTCTGGGATGCGAAGACGACTCAGGCTGAAAGCTTGAAGGTACCAGAGTGGAAACCAACAGAGTGGGTGGGTCACTCTAACTGGACACACACTGCTGTTAACTAGGGGGTACATTTATACCCAAAAAAGTGCCTCAAGGCATTATTTGGTTACAACAATGGCTAAATGACTCCCCCAAGATGGGACAAAGGAGTGCGAGACTCCGTTGATTGTCTTTGATGGTTGGGCAATTGACATTGATGGGTTTACAACAATTTCATGTTGTTGGATAGGAAGAGATGTGAGGAAAGGTGTGGTGAGGATAATGCGGGATTCCAATCACTGTTTGTGCTGGGTGACCCATCAATTTAGGTTGATCGAGGTATGAGAATTGGATTAGCTTAATGGGTTTGTTCACTGCAAGAAGTTGTTTTGCAAATTTTGGGCTACCAGACACGCTCTCAAGGTCTGGTGACATTCCAGCTAAAGTTTTGGCCTTGATCTACAAGACCCCTTCAAATGTGTCCTGTTTAATATTGAATTATGAAATATGGCATGATCTTATAGGGATGGGGTGCAAGGCACAGTGACAAAGATTTTAGCCCAAGGTCACCCAGTGACTTTCATAAGTCCCAGTCTTACACTCACTGTTGTTCATTCTGCCCTTTGCTTTGCCGCTGTTCCTGATTTTTGGCTTTAATATTGGCAGCATCTCATTTCCTTCTTCAGACGTCACTCTTGCTTTTCCCTGAGGTTGGGAGGCAGCGGCTTGGATGCTCTGATGTCTGAGTCACAGTATATCGCTGCCCAGGACTTCTTTATAGCTGTCCACAGAGACAGAGTGCTTTCTGCTTGCTCCTTTGCAGAGTCAACTTACAGTCCCAGCACCTTGATCTTTTCAGGACCAGGGTGGGCATAGTGTGGAGCCTGCATGACCATTTCTATGGGATTGTCCACAAATGCCCTCTAGGGAGCGTAGGGACATTTTTGCCACTTGGGGCTGGTGGAGGACTTGGGCCATTTTAGGTCCCAAATAAGGCTTTGTAAAAAGCAGGAGGTGACTTCTTCTCACTTCCTGTTGTTCCACAGCAGCCTGGAAACATGGCAAAATTGCTCCCCAAACCCCGTAGGGGGCATTTGAAAAATGTTTGTGCAGGCGGTGCAGTGAGAGTGCAGCCCCTGCAAGGCCTCCTAACCCCCACCCCACAGTTGCCCACATATCTTCTATGAGGACAAGGATGGGCAAAGCACAGCCCTCCAGATGTTGTTGGATTGCAACACCCATCAGTCCTAGTCAGCATAGCTGATAGTGAGAAAGTCTGAGAGCTGCAGCATTGAGGGGGCCATATTTGGCCCACGTCTGTTTTAGGAACTCAGTGTCACTTGAGTCTCAGACAACTACCACCTGCATCAGCAAAGTCAAACACAGCAGCTACACAAACACGAGCCCTCCCTTGGGTTCAGCCATTGCAATAGTCAGGTCCACACACACTGGTGTGCTGTCCACACATACTGTGCTGGGATTTTCCACACATACTGGGATTTCTATGCTAGCTCCTAGGAGCCCCAGCCTCTGCCTAGTAGCACAGCCTTAAGCTGATTATCAGCAATAGCACTTAAGTGTGCATAGACAAGCATGATTTTGCAGCCTAAAATTAAGCAGACAGAAAGAGGCCTTTCCCCCATCAGAATATTTGTCTATCTCCTCCATATCTTGCTCTCTTTGATTGACAGCAGCTCTTTAAGGTTGCTTTTCAGATAAAGATGGGTCATTCCCTTCAGCTGATTACTAATCACTTCACTTGAGGTGGGCACTGCCTGGGGGCTAAGGACCAATTCTCCCCCCCCCCATGCCCCCATGGGCTGGATTCCTTCACAGCAAATCCAAATAACTCTGTTTCCCTTTGCAGTCCCTCTCAAGATGGTAACAGGAAGTAGCATTGTGTCACTTCCTGTCACCATTTTGAGAGGGATGGCAGGGGAAAACAGAGGTCTTTGGGGGTAGTGCAGCATTCTGCTTGTGGAAGTGGGGGGATTTTCATGTGTTTTCATGCATTTGGGAAGTGTCCTGTGTAGTCTGGAGGCATACGTTGCCCAAAGAAATCACACCAATATTTTTTTAAAGGGGAGTGGGGTTTTGGGGGAGACTGACAGGTACTTTAGAAGCTACAAAATTGGTGTTCAGGGACTGCATGCACATAAGTCTTAACTGATGGTGCTGGGGACCAAAACTGGGGCCTTGTGCATACAAAACATGGGCTGTTTTGCTGAGCTTATGGTGACATGGCTGGGAGAGGGTTCATAAGGGAATGCAAATGCAATGGTTTAACCCTTCTCCTAGCCATGGGGCCATAGCTTAGTGAAACAGCCCATGCTGAGTAAACAAAGGCTATGCTTTGCATGTAAAAGGCCTCTGGTCAAGATCATAGCATCAACCTCTGCACCCAGTTATGTATTAAATGTGCTGTACAACCCTTGTGCTAAATAGCAACATTGTATTAATGGTATCAATACAACAAATGTGCTACCCAACAGACAACCCAATGTGCCTATGTATCCACAGGTAGGATGTGATGCTCAGCCATGTGCAATGCGCATCTACATGCATGATGGTACCAGACACACAACTCCACTACTGTAACTTTAAACTTCTCCATCCTCAATCTCTCCAATTCTTTCAACCATTACTCAAAGAACTTGCCTTCTAGACCCCTCACCATCCAGGCTGGCTTTTCCAGACACATCAATTTGCCAAATTGTTCTTGAAATGTGTTGCCCAGAACCTTAGGAGGTTGTCTAAAACAGTGAAAATACTCCTCATAGAATTCGAGGAGAATACAATTTGTCTTAATGAGATCCTGCATCAATCTGCCTTGTCTGTTTGTTTGTTTGTTTGATATGCTGCCTTTGGGGGAGCCAGAATGGGACCATGATGGGTTGAATCCACGGCTTGTGTGATAAATATGATGGTGGGGGGTGTAGATATATTTGTGGTTTTCCCACTTCTGCAGGGGCCCTGCAACCCTAACCCCAGGGCATGTGGAGGGGCAACTGTATAATGTATTGATAGAAATATTTAAAGCCAACAAAATTCCAACGTGTATGAATTTGGTTGAGGAAGTGGTGGAAATGGCACTATTAGACAAATTAACAAAGTTTAGTAAGAACTCCATTGGGAATTTTAAAGAAAACATGGGAACCATTTATAGACTATCTTAAAAGCATAAGGGGGAATACTTGTATTATTGGTTTTAATAACTAAAGAACATGGTAATCATTATTATTAATTTATGTTTCCTTTTCTTTTAGATTATAAGTGGGAATGTTTATTAGTAGTATGATAATAACTATATTAAGCAAGAATAGTAGATAAATAAAGGTAGAAATAAAGAATAATTAACTAAGGAAGTAACTGGAGAGTAGTATGTGGAAAGTCTTTTTATATGGGGGGGTTTGCTACAAATATGTTTGTGGTTATATGTCATGTCTTTCTTTTTCCTTTAGTCTGCTTTATGTTGTCTATTAGATTGTTTATATTGTTTATTTGCTTGCTTTGTGTCAATATTTCTGTGATAAATTGTTTAATAAAATTATTTTAACAAATATATATATAAAGCATATTTTATATTGGCAGACAGAATAATACCAATTTGACTGCTCTGTCTGAAGCTCAAAAGAGATGGAACCAGACTGACATCCTTTGGTGGTAGACCTTGCTTTGCCTTGCAGGGGTCCCTGCATTAGCAAAGTTCAACCTAGGGAGACCTTTTACTTTCGGTTTTTAAACAGAAATGAACTTCCAGTCTCTTCCTTATTGTTTTAAAGAAATAAAATCCACATTTTTGGCAGGAAGATCTCGTGGGAAGAGGTGCAAATTTGGTCCTCAAACCTGCTGAAATTCTCTGTCCATCCCAGCTTGGTGCATACAAAACATAGACTTTACCACAGAGTTATGGGGTTCTCCCTGTGGCACTGGTGCTGACACTGATCAAGAAAATACCCATGCACTTTGTGTTTTGCTAATGTTAAATTAATGCAGTGATACAGGTGCTATAGCTGCCAAGTTTTACTTTTGGAGGTACGTGTTAAAAGCATCCCTCTCAAGGTGTCCTTTTAGCCTGTTGTGCAGTGGCAGTTGATGGTTTCCCTGATAATCATAGAATCATCAAGTTGGAAGAGACCCCAAGGGCCATTCAGTCCAACCCTCTGCCGTGCAGGAACACACAATCAAAGCATGCCCGACAGATGGCCATCCATCCTCTGTTTAAAAACCTCCAAAGATGGAGACTCCATCACAGTCAAAGCAGCATATTCCACTGTCGAACAGCTCTTACTGTCAGAAAGAGAAACAGTAGATGACTATAAAAAGGAAGAACATGAGACCTCTTCAACAAGATCCAAGAAATCAAAGGGAAATTTAGGAATCCTGTATGGACAGGAATGGGGGAACACATTACACGATCAAGTACAAATAAAAAGCCAATGGGAACTTTACACTGAAGAACTATATAAAAGAGATAAAAGGATGACATATTCATACAAGGAAGAACCATATGAAGGCGAACCTGCAATTTTAGAATGTGAAGTGGAAGCTGCCCTTAGGGCACTTGGAGAAATAAATCACCAGGAACAGATGGCATACCAATAGAGCTGCTTCAAGTTATAGAGACATGATCTACTCTAACTAAAATCTGACAACAAATATGGAAAACAAAATAATGGCCCACAGATTGGAAATGCTCAATATATGGAGTAAGAAATGCCAGATACCCAAGCTAGGTTCAGGAAAGGAAGAAGCACTAGGAATTATATTTACAAATATACATTGGACAATGGAGGGCATCAAAGACAAAGGAAATCAGCCTGTGCTTTGTAGATTATAGCAAAGCCTTTGACTGTGTAGATCAGGAAAAACTATGGATCACTTTTAAAGAAATGGGTGCACCACAGCATTTGATTATCCCAATGCATAACTTGTACCCAGGACAAGAGGCTAATATTAGAATAGAATACAGAGAAATGGAATGGTTTCCAATTGGCAAGGGGGTCAGGCAAGGCTGCATTTTATCACCCTATCTGTTTAACTTGTATGCTAAACATATCATACATAAAGCAGGATTCAATTCAGAGGAAAGTGGCATGAAAAGTGGAGGAATGGACATCAACAGTTTAAGATATGCAGGTGATATCATACTACTAGCAGAAAATAGCAAAGACTTGAAACAATTTACTGAAGAAAGTCAATGAATAAAGTGTTTACAGTTGAACATTAAGAAAACAAAAATAATGACTATAGATGATTTACATAACTTTAAAATAGATGATGAAGACTGAAATGGTTCAAGAGCTTCTATACCTTGGAATGGAATACCTCCATTACTCAGAATGGAGACTGCAGTCAAGAAATCAGAAGAAAGCTAGGACTTGGAAGGGCAGCTATGAAGGACCTAGACAAAATACTGAAGTGTCAAGATTAAACAGTAATGTTAGGATGGTCCATGCCATTGTATGTTTGTTAAGGTAGAAGGCAGCTGGAAAAGAGGAAGACCGCATTCCAGATGGATGGACTCAATGAAGGAAGCCATGTCAGAGTCTGTAAGACCTGAGTAGGGCTGTTGAAGATAGGGTGACTTTGTGGTCTCTGCTTCATAGGGTTGCCATAAGTCAACATCAACTTGATGAAAGGTAACAACAAAGCATTTTAAAATGCAAGGACATGGTCTACTGCAGGATAGATTGGTAGGATGTTCTGGGAGAAAAGTGTAACATACAAATTAGGAGTGTGTCTGTGTCTGTTTTGTTTTTATGAAAAGTTGTGTGCCATTTGGATAGGAAAGAAAGGCACGTTATTAGTTGAATACACCAGGCTATTATGCCTCATTGGATTTCATTCTAGTATACAATAAAAAAAAGCAAGTGCTTGGTTCCACCAACCAAAGGTTCACAATTTTGCCTGCTAAAAGTGCATGCATCAAGTCAGATGGAACTCATTGACATTTACTTCTCATAATTGCAATTTAGGCTGTAGCATAGGTGTAGCTACAGAGCGGGAATAGTGAGGGCTTGGCCCCCGAGAATAAGAATTTGCCACGACAAAACTAAATGTTTGTTTCAGGCCCTAAATTTACAACATTGCAGTAACTTAAAACGTCATTTGAGCATTTAGCAGTGCAGTTTCATCATCCAAAGACAAAGAGCGGGCCAAATTACCAAGGGGGTTACTGCACTCCAATGTAAAGTGGCAGTGCAGCAGGAAGGTTCTGTCTTCTGTGCTGCCTTACTGCACGATGATGACATTCTTTCATTCCGGTCCCATGGGAGACCAAGGGCTCAGTTACACAGCAATTTTAATTGTGGTAGTTTGCACTTTATTGCAGTTTCACACCAGTGCTGCATAGTTCACATGATTTACTGCTAAATCAGTTGATCTGTTTTGTTTTCCACTTTGTAATTCACACAGGCAGAGGTGGGGGGCATGGCCTCCCAAGAACATCTGGGGGAATATGCCGAGGAGCTGCAAGGGAGGGAGGGAAAGAGAGAGAGAGAGAAAGTGCTGGCACCTTTCCCTCCGATTACCAGAGGAATGCCTGCTAATTTTTATCCTTTTAGCAGGGAGTGTCAGCCGAGGAGCCATCCCCCGTCAAGCCCCCCTTCCCCTCACCCACTCCCCCCTCTCTCTTCTCACACACAGAAATGGGATCTCAGAAGGGCAAGGGAACAAATGAACACACACACACACACACACACGGGAAAAGGCTAACTGGGGATTCCTCAATCCCAGCAGCAAAGCAAGCCAGGAGGCATACAGCTAGGTGATTGGGATGGGTATAGCACTGGCTGGATCTTTTCCAAGGATGGAAACAACAGTGGATGGATCTTTTCATCTGAGGCTCCTCCATCTCTAGCAAGTCCACCTCCTCCTTGGACACCCCAACCAATCACAGCTCAGCTCTGCTGTGACTGTATTGGGAAGATTGCTGGTAGTTCACATAGCCCTTAGCAAAATGGTAGTTCACACAATCGAAAGTGCGCTATGTCGTGCTACTTTTCAAAAAAGTTGGGAAAATTAGCAAAATCCCCTATCACGCTACTTTTGAGGTTTTGAGCTCCCCCTCTTCTGAATGAGGTGATACTGTAGTGCGATGTGTGGGAACAATTAGGAATCTTAGTGATTTATTTAAAGAAATATTTTGCTGTGTAAATGGGGCTCAAGGTAATACTGTTTATTTTTGCTAACTGGAAAAACCCATTAGCAAAAAGATGCGGTTTTACCTCAGTCTCCCACGAGACCTGAACGGCAGAACACTGGAAGAACGACAACATCATGTGGTAGGGAAGCACAGAAGATAGAACCTTCCTGCTGCAGTGCCGCTTTACTTCAGTGTGTAGTAAGCCCCCAAGAGAAAACAAACACAGGAAAAACAAAGAGTTCTAAGTGTGAATGATTTCAAACGACTCACTTTCTGCAATGCTAGAAATTTAGGAACTGTAAGAAAAAAAGAGGGGGGCAAAATTATTATTTGGCACGACAATGCCCTCATTTTGCCTCTCCCCAGCTTCATCCCTGGCAGGATCTCCATTCTTTCAAGATATCTAGCTTTTTAAAGGATAGCAGTCACTTCATGAGGAGGGGTTGTAGATTTGAAAATGTGGGTGGGTGGGTGGGTATGTATGTGCATGTGTGAGAAAGAGATGGAATAAAGTTTAAAACAGTGATTTTGACCCCCTTCCCCCAATTTTCCCTCTCTTTCTTTCTTTTTCTTTTTTTGGTGGGGTTCCCTTCCCATGGAGAAGTAACTTTCAAGTCAGTGTAAAGTCCTTGGCCTGTGATTAAAAGTCTTTGCCAATTAGCACTCAACAACTCCCATTCATCCCACCTCCTCCTCCTCCTTGCCTCCCTGTTCAAGATGAGTAGCAGACTAATAAGGCTGCGATAAAAGGGCAAAAGGCACTGAGACAGCCAAAAAAGGGATTAATGAGCCTCCTAGCTTATTTGTCTCTCTCACAGCTGAACTGTTACATCTATTGACACTCTTCAAAGGAAGGTTGCTCTGAACCTCTGCAGGCTCCAGTGGGCATCTTCAAACCACAGAGAAGGAGGGGGAGGGTGGGAGTGCCTCCATCTCTGTCACACCAAAGCCAGTAAAGGTCCGGAAGAGGTAGAGACGGAAATCCCTGACCACTACGCTGCCACCATCACTGCTTCTCTTGGCATCACTGCCACAAACTTCCCCCTTTATACTTGGGTTGCTAGAGTGAAAACTGGAGAAAACTCCAGTCCCTTTAATGGTTGTGTCAAAGAGGGAATCATAAAAATCGTAGAGTTGGAAGAGACCACAAGGGCCATCTAGTCCAACCCCATGTCATGTAGGAATACACATTCAAAGCATTCCTGACAGATGGCCATCCAGCCTCTGTTTAAACACGTCTAAAGAGGAGACTCCACCACACTCCGAGGCAGTGCATTCCACTGCCAAACAGCTCTTACTGTCAGGAAGTTCTTCTTAATATTTAGGTGGAATCTCTTCTCCTCTAGTTTGAATCCATTGTTCTGTGTCCTAGTCTCTGGAGCAGCAGAAAACAAGCTTGCTCCATCCTCAATATGGCATCCCTTAAAATATTTAAACATTGCTGTCATGTCACCTCTTAACCTTCTCTTCCCCAGGCTAAGCATGCCCAGCTCCCTAACCTGCTTTTCATATGGCTTGGCTTCCAGACCTCCCACCATTTTGGTCACCCTCCTCTGGACAGGTTCCAGCTTGTCCATATCCTTCCGGAATTGTAGTGTCCAGAACTGGACACAGTACTCCAGGTGAGTTCTGAACAAAGCAGAATAGAGTGGCACTATTACTTCCTTTGATCTACCACTATATTCCTAGGACTCCCTGAAACAACATCTCGGGCTCGGCCAAATTGATCACCAACAATGGTCCACCCTGGCCTCACATCGGGAGGCATGGAGATGCACTATCCACAATGCTTCAGCCTTATTTGAGAACTCATGCCGAACAAGTCTTGAAAAGAAACGACAACACAGAAACAATCACAACCCGGAATCATCACCCAAGGAGACCTTCTACTGTGCTTTCTGCAACTGGACTTGTTTATCTTGGATTGGCCTTTTCAGTCATCAGCATGCTTGCAGAAAGCGTGGGATGAGTCCTTCCTGAATCATTTGTGAAGAAAAGCCAAAGAGAGAGAGATATTCCTATTGAGTTTCAGCAGGTGTTGCTTGTTGCCTGGCTGTGTGACAAGCCACACAGCCTGTCCCACAACCAGACAACAAGCAACATCTGCTGAAGTTCCCTCTTTGACACAACCATTAAAATTACAGCATGGGGTTGCCAGTTCAGGACTGTCACATGCCCTGAAGTTTCTGGACCAAAGCTTGAGACCTAAGAATGGCACCAATGATGTCCTTAAGCATTATACATTCAGCACCAACCACAGTTGCTTAAAAACACAGAGAGAACCTATCTTCCTGTTGGGGAATTAAGAGAGAAGTCTTAATTAAGGGGGCTGCTTCCAGATCAACATGCAATAAGGGGATTGTTCCTTCCCACTTACTTAGAGAAAGAAGATAAGGAACATTTAATTTAGCCTGCTTGCTTCTAGGCAGAAGCTAGATGCAGAGCAGAGTGTGTGTGAGAGACAATAACTGGGAGGGAAGGAAGAAGCAAACTACATTAATGCTCTTTGGAGTATCTTTGCAAGTTGCAGCTACAAATCCAGCCTTGCACATTCGTAGCAAGGTATGTGCACGGTCCATTCTTCTTGCCTGGAGCTAAGCCCATCAAAATGAGAGAATTTGCACCTTCATCTCCCACCTGGAGATGAACCATGAAAATTGGAGACCTAAGGCCAGGCCCTGAGTTCTCTCAACCCTAGTAAAGGAGCTCTCCAGTTTTCACCCTGGAAATCATGCCTCCAACTTCTCCCTCTCTACACACTAGGTTTGCCAGAATGAACCAGGAAAGCTACAAGGGCCTTCTATGGTGCTCAAACTGGCAACCCTACTCTGTATACACAACACATGCACACACTTCCATACACACACACAAATACCCCAAATCCAAACCCTCTCCAGACTCCTTTCCCAAGAGCAGACAAGGGGCAAATCTCAGATTGGGAAATTACAGTCAGGGCTTTGACAAGGCCTTCAACGGCACCTTTGCCTTGAAGGACCTCAGGGACTGGCATTCTCGCTCCAGAGAGAGAAAGAGAGAGTGTGCTCCCTCCTCCTCAATGCAACCCCCCATCCCATAACAGCTTATGACATCAGAAAGAGCACTCCAAAAACAGAGGCCTACATGGCATCCCCGCAGCACTTTTAAAAGAGAATTAGTGGTTTTAATTATGGCCGTTGTCTGAAAGGGAGCCCAGTTGAGTTCACTGGGAGGCCTTTGATCAAGGACTTCTGCCAGCACAATGGTGCGGAACTGTGACTACTCTTCGTAAGGGGGAAAGGAAGGGGGGCACACTTTAGCCCCCCACCCACCCACCCCTGAATAGCTCACCAGCAATCTTTGAATGCAGGCCAGCTCCTAAACCTTCCCCTCTTCATTAAGCGGACATTTCTATACAGGGGCCTATATAGCACTCCGGAGTCTAGGGGCTAGACAATTGGAAGGGGAAAGAAACCCTAGAGATTCTGGCCACTCTTTAGGAAGTGCCGGAGAGCCGTGAGTGACTCGATTCATTAAAACAGGTTGCTATTAATTAACTGTCATAATCAAATAAAGAGCCATTATTTGCATTTCTTAACATGGTTCCCTTTTAGGCTGTATGCGGGGGTGTGCTGGGGGCGGAGGTGATTCTTGCAACCAACCAAAAAAACCTGAATTTATTTAAGGGGGGAATAAACACATACATACGGGGGGGGGGGGGAAGGTTGGGAGAAGGCGAAAAGAAAAGAGAAAGGAACGCCCTCCCGAAAAGTCCCCCTTTCAAGACATAGGCTGTGGGTTTGGCTAATTACAAGGACCCGATCAGCACAAGAGAACAAACCGGGCGGCAAAATACAAAGCGGGAAATCATTAGGAAAATGCAAAAATGTGTTTACTTTGCAAGTACTGTACAGTAGTTTGTGCAACTAAGACTAACAGAACAGTGGGTCACGTTCCTTCCCAGCTGCAAACTCCCCATGCTTATTTGATAAACTTTGCCTGTGCAACACAAGGATCATAAAAATTAAAACTTTTGCCAGTTGGCCCCTTCCATGCAAAGCTTGTTGAGTCAAGTGCCCTTGATGATTTCCGTCCCCCCCCCATCCCTCCCCCAAGGGCATTCTACATAGCATTCATAGGCCTCAGTCTTTGGAAAGAAGGAAAGTGGCAGACATTTCAATGCTGTCCAGGTTGGCAACATATTTGCCATGGGAACACTGGGAGATTTTTGCATTATGGTAGGTACAAATCCCGATCTTGTTTCATGGGACTCTATCCCCTTTCCCACATGCAGGAGGGGACCAGCTTTTCCACAATGCAAATACCCGTAACTACGGCAGTGACCAAAATTCTATTAGCATCTCTACTTGAGTATACACATGGAGTTGTTTGCTGAAAGGGTGAATCAACACTTGACCTAGATCCTACCTCACAGAGGCCAAATCCACACTACACAAATAATCCAGTTTGAAACTGGATTATTTGCCATGGTTTGTTCCTGTGGAATCCTGGGATTTGTAATTTGGTGAAGCACCAGCACTGTTTGGCAGAGAGGCTAAAGACCTTTTAAAAGTACAAATCACAGGATCCAATAGGAAGGGGCCATGGAAAATAATCCAGTAATCCAAGTGTATTATTTGTTTAGTGTGGATTTGGCCAGTTACCTGGCAATTGGGCAAAGCCACCTCATTAGGGAATTGTAACATGTGCAACTGAATGTGCACTCCAATGTGCAATGCACAATGGACATCTACATGCACCACATGCAATAGATAATGTTACATCTGCACATGGAACAGAGTGAGCAATGCACATGTGCCCATATGGGCATAGTTCAATGCACATCCGCTCAAGCAACATGCGATGCACATCTGCCTGCACGTTGGCACCACATGTGCAACTTTTCTTCCACAACCCTGAACTTCATTCAGCAAGCAGTGCTGCATCAGGCAAAAATGTCCAACCACTTTTATGAGGGGACATGTGTAAGATAGCAACAGAATTCCAGGCTCTTACGTAAACCCCTCTAGTTTGAGTCTGTTCTAGCTGTGACTACCAAGAACATTCAGGCTATAAAAATCACTCTTAGAACATAGCTATTGAGGTGGGCATTCCACATTGTGACCCTTGTCTCTGCATCTACTCCGTGATGTACCAACTGTGTGTTAAAGCCCTGTATTGATCAGCCCTTCCAACATAGTCACCACTCTATCTCTCTTTGGCCTCTCCTCTCCTGGTGTCCTGTGTCCAGTTCTGGACACCGCAGTTTAAGGAGGTTATCAACAAGCTGGAATGTGTGTATAAGAGGGTGACCTGGGCCTCCCCGTTAGATGGGAGGAAAACGTATGTGGGGATGCGCATTAACTCACCGTCACAGCAGCTCCCTTTTGTCTAGATTATTTTTTCTCAAAAAAACATCATCCGCGCAATGATGTGCATTGATGTGCATTGATGTGCACTGATCTTCCCACAAATCAAGATGGTGGCTGTGAGAACAGCGCACTTTATTATTTCTCCCAATCTTATTGTCACTCTACTTTAAAAAAAAAAAACTTTTGGTTTAAAAGGGCAAGAGACCTGCTTTTTTAAAAAAAAAAATCATCTCAGTGCAGCAAAATGGTACATCCTCGCTGGTCTGGAAAGCCAAAATGGTGCTTCTGGACTCAGCTGGAGGAAAGTCTGCCTCCGCTTGCACGACGGACCAACGAGCTGTCAACTTCCTCCTGGCCCAGAATGTGCAGCGCTGCAAATCAGTTGTCCAAACAACCAGTGATGTGCATCTCCCCACAGTTTATTAAAAACTTTGTGGAAAACTGTGAAGTCTCTTTTGTCCCCCTCCTTCTGAATACAGCGAATCTCCTGTACAGCTCGTTGGGACAACAGGTATTCTCTGCAGATTCTATGAGGGGCAATTTCACTGGTTAGACAACCCTCCCGATAGTAAAATGTCTGGAAACCAAGCCCTATGATGAATGGGCTAGGGAGCTGAGTATGCTTAGTTTGGAAAAGAAGACTTCTTTCAATATCTGGAGGGCTGTCATGGAGATGACATGAGAGGGAATTCTCAGAGAATTTGTAGAGGATACCTTTTGTTCCAATGGGATCCTGCACCATTTCACCGTATTCGGAAAGAGAGGGGGCAAAAATTCCAAATACTCCATGGGAAAAGCCTTTGTGGTTTTTCCTGACTTTTGTAAAAACTCAGAAGGAAATGCATATTCCTGCTCATTGGGATAACTGATTCACTTTGCTGCACTTTCCTGATAAGATCAGGAGTGGAAAGCTATTTGGTTGGATGTGCACAGGGGGTGAGGCGTGCCAGCAAAGCAGTGCCTGGAACCGCCATGTTGGATTTTTGCCATAGCGATAGTGCGCTGAGATGACAAGACAGCATTTTTCATCTTTTCATCCACCACAGAACTCAAGGCAATTTACACAGGGTTCCCAGAAAAGGGGGGAATGAAGCATGGCATTTGTTTTTCTGTACTGGCAAATCTCTGACTGAAAAGATCAGGTCCACACACCCGATGATGCCAGCTTTAGTCTACAAATGCTTATGCCATTAATAAAAGTTATTGGTTTAAATAGGAAAAAAAATCTGAAGCCTGGAACCATTAGTACAAGCTAGAAGTGACCCATCGAATCGTAAGCCAGCACTTATGAAAGTTCAATTACGCCAATAGGTATAGGGTGTGTGGTATATGGCGGGAGGTAAGGGGTGTTTTTCTACTATGCTCAGGTCAGTTCTTAAAATACTTTTAACCTTTTTTTATGGAGGGGGAAGACAATTCCACACAAAGAACAGGATTCAAACAGGGAGATATCCGTTGCCTTCCCATGCCACTGTTCAGGAATTTGCACAGCAGCTCATGAATTACTGTTGTTGTTGTTTTAAAAAAGTTCACACACTATATACATAAAAACAAGTACAAAACAAATGCAAAAGACATCAAAGGTCTTTTTTGAGCCCCTCTTTCCTGCTCCAGTGCAGCCTCATGAAGATGACTGGAAGTGATTGTTTCTGCCTTCCATTTGCTTCAGTTAGGGTTCATCCAGAAGGGGGAAAAATCTCTGAAAGTATCAAGAATTTCCAGTTCTTCTTGTTTTGATACTAGATGCATATTCCCAGGTCTGCATCTAAACTCTTTCTTGAAATATCCCTGGTATTCCTCACTCCCCCTTGTATTCTTCCTCCTGCACCCCCCCCAACTGATCACATGTCATTTCTAAACTCATGAAACATTTCAGAAACTGATTTTCACCCATTTCCACTGAACAGTCTTAGAAGGTAAAAGGAGCTTTGTCTCCACTGGCTGTTCAATGAACAGGATTTGGAGACTGGGGACCATGTCACACTACACAATCAGAGTGTTATGATTCCACTTTAATAGCCATGGCAGCATCCTATGGAATCTTGGGATTTGTAGGTCAGGGAGAGACATTTAGACCTCAGCCAGAGAGCTCCAGAGCCTTACCAAACTTTTAAAAATGGCATTCTCTTTTGAAATGCATTTTTGACAAGGTGCCCTATGGGGTGTGCGGGCAATTTCACTACGTTTCAGCCCCTCTGTCTGTTTTAGGTTCAGGAGATCATTTTAAAAACTTGGTGCAGTGGTTTTTAAGTGTTGAACTACAACTGTGGAGACAAGGGTTTGAATTCCCACTTGGCCATGAAAAACCCCACTGAGTGACCTTCGGTGAGTCATACTCTCTCAGCCCTGAACAAATCTTGCCAAGAAAACCCTGTGATAGGTTCACCTTAGGACTGCCCTAAACTGGAAATGACTTGAAGGCACACAGCCAATAAATAAAAAGGAAGATGACTTCTTGCTTGTGGGGGGGGGGGAAGGCCTCTCCTGGGCTTACAACAAAACCATGACAATATTGCCCTCCATGGCCCACTGTGTATAGTAGGAGCAGCTTTTTTTTTAACTAAAGAAGCCACCCCTAAGCTTTTGTTTTGTTTTATTAAGTAAATATTAGACCCTGGGGTACATCAGAAATGCAGCTAAGGTCCTGGTGGGGCAATATGCCCCCCCACAGTGTCTTGTAGTTGCCCACCCGAGTGGGATATTGAACATTACGGACTGAACACTGCTGTGTCATCACTGCAAGAGAGGACAGGGTCAAAACCAGAATTATCTAGCTCCCCCTACTGTTGACTTTAGCTTTGCCTTCCCCTGCCTCTTCAGCCCTGGCGGATACCAGCTGACACCGCTTTTATCAGTCCCAAATCTCCTGCCAATTACCTTCACTGGATGACTCCAAGTCCTTGTATTGTGAAAGAGTAAAACTTCTCTCCCCTTTCTCATGCGTCCTTTTATATGCTTCTATCATTTACCCCCCCTTTTTTTAGTCCTCTCCTCTTAAACTAAAAAAAAGACCGACGCAGACATTTGCTTCTCTTCCATCTATGAGATCATTCAACTTCAGTTCCCCTATTGGCTTTTCCATCCACTTCAGCTTGATTTTTCCATGAGCTGTTCAAAGGTTGTTCAGTTTCCCCTCACACCTTCTGAAAGCAAAGGGTCTCATAGCTATCCTACACTTGGTGCCTGTTTCCCTCTCTCTTCAGTTTTCTCAGCTCTCGGAGTTCTTTCTTCAGATGTTTTACAGCTTGCAAAATCTGCCTTTGCTGGGGATCATCCGCAGCTTTCTCAGTATAAAGGAGGAAGTGTTTTATGGCTTCTGAGAGCAGCATTTCCGGGTCTTCTCTTGGCAGGTGCAAACGCAACATCCTCTCGCATGCAATTGCATAGTTTCTGTGCCAGTTAACCGGGTGGGTTTCATGAGCACTTACGATCTCCTTGTACACCTAGGAACAATAAGAATTCAAAATTCAGCCTTGCAGGTCTTAGCCAATCATTAAATAGCAATCATTAAGTCATAAAGGAAAATTATTAAGCAAGTGCCAAGTGAAAACTATTCATGTTAAAACTTTCATTTCAAATTGTTATTATTATTATTATTATTATTATTAGAAAAAAACTAATTAGTAACAACTAATTACAGAGAGCCAGCGTGGCACAGTGGTTTGAGCTTTGGACTATGCCTCTGGAGACCAGGGTTTGAATCCCCACTCAGCCATGAAACCCACTGGGTGACCCTGAGCAAGTCACATTCTCTCAGCCTCAGAGGAAGGCAACGGCAAACCTCCTCGGAACAAATCTTGCCAAGAAAACCCTGTAATAGGTTCGCCTTAGGGTCACCATAAGTCAGAAACAACTTGAAAGCACACAACAACAACAGCTAATTACAGTTGGCCCTCCATATCCATGGACTCTGCATCCATGGATTCAACCATCCACGGATTGAAAATATATATAAAAAAAAGTTGATTTCTGTCCTTTGTTGTTGTCGCTGTGTGCCTTCAAGTCGTTTCTGACTTAGGCCCTGACATGCTAACAAACCAACCTCAAGTAGGGTACACTTGCAACAGGGAGCCAGCCCGCCAGCCAAGCCTGTCTTCTCTCACTTGCAACAGGGACTTTTGTTGCATGGATTTCTTTTAACTGAAAGGTCTCCTTCTGCTCCGGCCCCCAACGGAGGGTGGGTGGGAAGGAGGGGGTACAAACAAGAACATGTGCTGCTCTCCTGCGTGAAGCCAAGGACAACGGAGGTTCAGCTCTGCAGGAGGTGCCCAAAAGAAAGGCTTCCCAAACTGGACATCCCAGTACCGTTGTGCTCAGCAGCATCTCAACAGGGAGACACATCTGCCACACCCAGCTCCTCCCTTGTCTCTGGCTCGGACACAGTGAAAAGAGCCTGAAGGGGAGCAGGTGGGGGGAAATACATAGCCTTGGCAGCTGGCCACTCGGAGTGCCAGCAGACGGGGTAGTGAGGTGGAAACAGCTACAATGGCCTATTTTCCTCCCACCCACCCAGCTCTTCCCAGCCCAACTATCCACATTTTAGCAGAGCTTGGGAGAGTTTACTCTTTTGGACTACAAGTCCCATAACCCTCAGACAGTATTTATTGATTGATTGATTTTATACCCCACCTTTCTCCTGGCATAGGATTCAAAGTGGTTTACGGGCAGGGCGGAATTAATGTCAAGTATGTGACAAAAGTTTTTTAAAACAATTAAATACTTTAACAGTCGTGGTTTGAGCATTGGACTACGACTCTGGAGACCAAAGTTCGAGTCCTCACTCAGCCATGAAAACCTACTTGGATGACCTTGGGCCAGTCACACATTGTCTCAGCCAAGCACTGGAAAACTGGATTGTTTTCCATACAAGGATGGTGGGAAAGGGTTTGGTCTACTTGACTCTCTGAGAAATTGGCCTATATGACCAAGCTATATAATGGTAACATGCCAGCTAGTACTTTTGTAGAGGACTGGTTTATTTTAATACAATATGTAAAAAATACAAGCCAATGTCCAAGACCCCCAGGATCCCTGCTCCTGTTCTGGAAGGATGTGCTGCACAACTCTACTGTTCCCCCTGCAACTTCCACGATATCATCTATCGTCGACTGCTCTTACTTAGATTCATCTGTGAGAGTGAAGAAATATGAAACATGTACTTGCTGTGCCCTGGACTATACAGGTTTTCCTTTCCTACTATTTGTAACCATCCTGACTACGTTTGTCACTGAATGTTCATTTGTTTGTGAGACATTATTGTTTCTATGTTGTCTCATGAATTGATCCAAATAAAATCTTGGAAACGAAAAAAAGCGAGAGAGAAAAGAAAACCTTGTGATAGGTTCGCTTTAGGGTCGCCATAAGTCAGAAATTATTTGAAGGTACATGCCAACAACACTGTTTAAAAAATGATGGTTAAAACAGTTAAACACACATAATTACTAATAAACAAAAAATTATAGTCAGACCCCCATATCCACAGGGGTTAGGTCCCCAGATTTACCGCTGATACTAGAAACCGCTGAGAACAGCAAACCCTACCAGAGTTGCATTGGAGGACGTGGAAGATGCCTAGAGAGGATGCCTCTCTAGGCATTTTCCAGTACGACTGTGTAGTATGTTTCCCTATTTTGTGTGCTGGGCAGGGCATGTTTCTAGGATGAAGGACCATCGCCTCCCAAAAATAGTATTCTACGGTGAACTCGCCATGGGTCAGCATAAGAGGGGCACTCCCAAAAAGTGATACAAGGACTTCCTGAAACAACATCTCAGGCTCAGCCAAATTGATCACCAACAATGGTCCGCCCTGGCCTCACATCGGGAGGCATAGAGACACACTGTCCACAATGCTGCAGCCTTATTTGAGAACTCACGCCAAACAAGTCTTGAAGAGAAACGACAACGCAGAAAGAATCACAACCTGGAAACATCACCCAAGGAGACCCTCTGCTGTGCTTTCTGCAACCGGACATGTTTATCTCGGATTGGCCTTTTCAGTCATCAGCGTGCTTGCAGAAAGCGTGGGATGAGTCCTTCCTGAATCTTCCTTTGTGAAGAAAAGCCAGAGAGAGACAAGCACTCAAACTCAGATTTTGATGAGTTACTTGTTAAAACCCAGTACTGAACAAACGAATTTATCTGTTTGGGGATTTTCCTACACTTAGAATTTTTTTAAAAAAAGAAAAATCTCAAGATCAAGAAATTCATGAATTTTGATAAATTCTTACCAAAAATGAATGGAAAACACAATCTCCATCCTGAATGGGGCGATAATGCTCTAGAGCAAGACCGTGCAGGAGAAAGGATGGAAGACACCCCAGAATTGTGCTTTTTTATTATTTTATGTAATTCTGTCTTGAAAATCAAGATCACCTTAGGCAGAAATCTATGGAACAAGCTACAAAAGAACAGGGTGGAAGCTGGTCTTTTAATGTGAGGAAGAAAAATTGCTTACATTGTAAGCAAACGTGTAAAGCTGCGATTTTACATCTGCAGACACAGGAGCGGTTTCTGCGAGGTCAAAAATGAAGAAGGCTGTTTTCATCCTGGTAAAACAGAAGCAAATTGTTTGTTAAAGCTGTGGTAAAAGGTGTTCAGGGTTCAAGTCCCCACTTAGCCATGGAAACCCACAGGCTGACCTTGGGCACATCCCACTCAGACTCAGAAGAAGGCAAATGACAAACCGCCCCTATGGAGCAAATCTTGCCAAGAATACCTTCAGACAGAGTCACTGTATATCAGAATTCAAAGGCTCAGCTGTGTTAGTCTGGAATATCAGTATGCAAAGGGATCCAATCTTGAAGGACCATTGAGATTAACTGAGAGAAATAAGTTGCAGCATAAGCTTTTGTAGATTAAGGGCTCGTCTACACAAGCTCCCCACCAGCATATCCTGGCCGTGGATCAGGCCCATGTCTCCCCAATTACCTCAAAACAATGGGCCACAGCCCAGACAGGAATGCTGGCCTGCTGCTGTTACCATTTTCTGTGCCCTCCCAGCATCACAGAATTAGAAGAGACCACAAGGGCCATGTAGTCCAACCCCCTGCCATGCAGGAAGACACAATCAAAGCATTTCTGACAGATGGCCATCCAGCCTCTGTTTAAAAACCTTCAAAGAAGGAGACTCCACCACCCTCCCAGGCAGTGTATTTCACTTCCGAACAGCTCTTACTGTCAGGAAGTTCTTCCTAATGTTTGGGTGGAATCTCTTTTCCTGCAGTTTGAATCCACTGCTATGTGTCCTAGTTTCTGGAGCAGCAGAAAATAAGCTTGTTCCTTCTTCAATATGGCATCCTTTCAAGTATTTAAACATGGCAATCATATCACCTCTCAACTTTCTCTTCCCCAGGCTAAACATGCCCAGCTCCCTAAGCCACTCCTCATGGGGCATGGCTTCCAGACCTCCCACCATCCTGGTCACCCTCCTCTGGACACGTTCCAGCTTCTCAATATCCTTCCTGAATTGTGGTACCCAGAACTGGACACAGTATTCCAGGTAAGGTCTGACCAAAGCAGAATAGAGTGGCACTATTACTTCCCTCAATCTAGACACTATACTCCTATTAATGCAGCCTAGAATTGCATTGGCTTTTTAAGCTGCTGCATCACACTGCTGACTCATGTTCAGCTTGTGGTCCACTAAGACTCCTAGATCCCTTTCACATGTACTGGCATCAAGCCAGGTGTCACACATCCTATATATGTACATTTCATTTTTACTGCCCAAGTGTCGTATCCTATATTTATTCCTGTTGAAATTCATTTTGTTAGGATTGTTCCAGCTTTCTAATCTGTTAAGGTCATTTTGAATTCTGATCCTGTCCTCTGAGATATTAGCTACCCCTTCGGCATCGAAGAAGCCGGCAGCGACACGTGACCAACGGACTCCTGCATTTGATTAGCCTTGGTCACATGCTGCGGGGCCCTTTCTGGATCCGGAAGAGTAAGGGCGACCAGCAGCTAGAGAGATGGCTGGT
This sequence comes from Gambelia wislizenii, assembly GCA_030847615.1. Lineage (NCBI taxonomy): Eukaryota > Metazoa > Chordata > Lepidosauria > Squamata > Crotaphytidae > Gambelia > Gambelia wislizenii. The sequence goes on along the minus strand of JAUMIR010000001.1, from coordinate 490,362,157 downwards.
CTGCCAGGATGAGCTCCTGCGTGGAGCTCAAAACAAATGAACAAACACGGGGCCTGTTCCGTTTTCCCCCGGTGGCAGTGGAATAAATCAGGTATTTTTTTATAATGCTGTATAAGGTCTTACTTTGGCTTGCCCCTGTCTGAGCCCTGTTTTTAGGACTGCCCAGGGGAAGATTGGGACAAATGCCCTGTGTCAAATGGAATGCAGGGCTCTCAGAGCAGGTAAGCCAGAATAAATTGCTGATGCAGATAAGGCCTTAGTTTACTTCCTCAGTCTACTTCCTCAGGTGTTCACTCCATGCATGTGAAGAAGTAAACTTAGGGCTTGTTTAGACAGGCTGTTTCCCCCATCTTGGAGCCCTGCAGTCCAAACAACACAGGGCTCTTGCCCCATTTTGCCCCCCGGCAGTCCTGACGATGACTGGAACAAAGATGAGGGTAAGACGAGGCAAAGCCTGTTAAACTGTTTCATCAAAATACCCAGGAAAAAACACCTCACTGAGGAAGAAACGGATTGGGCCACACGGGACTGTAGGAGGCCATGCTGCCAGGTCAGCCAGTCCCTGTAGCTGCCACCACCGCTGCTGTCCACAACACACTCTCTGAAGCCAGGAAGGAAGCCTGCAGCATGTGACCAAGGTTGGTCACATGCAGGGGTCCTTGATCCCATGCTGCAGGCCCCCTTCCTGGCTTTGGAGAGTGTGACACAGATGGCAGCAGCTGCAGAGAAGGGCTGTTCTGTCCATGCGGACTCCTTTCCATGTTGTGCAGTAACGGAAGAGCAATGGGCCTGATCTGGGGCCAGAGTACCCTGGCAAGAAGCCAGCATATTCTGGTCAGTGTAGATGAGCCCTAAATCTATGAAAGTTTATACTGCAACTTCTTTCTCTCAGCCTCAAAGGTGCTACAAGAACCCTCTGCATACTCTAAGTCACATTCAACCTGAAGGCATATAACAACAAAAGATGAAAGGGGGTCTTTACATATCACATGGCACCTGTGAACCTGGGGCATCTCCTACTTTGCACATTACTACCACAGTACACTGATGGATTGACTTGAACTGAGTCGCATCCTGCTTCCCTCTTGAAAAGCATGGGATTTATAGGCTCGCTACACTCCAAAGTAAAGCAGCAGTGCAGCAGGAAGGTTCTGTCTTCTGTGCTGCCTTACTGCACAATGTCATTGTTCTTTTGTTCCAGTCCCAAAGGAGACCAAAGTAAAACCACATCTTTTTGCTAACCAGAAAAACCTGTTAGCAAAAAGACGCAGTTTTACCTCGGTCTCCCATGGGACCAGAAAACTGGAAGAATGACAATGTCATGTGGTAAGTCAGCATGGAAAATGGAACCTTCCTGCTGCACTGCCATTTTACTTCAGGGTGCGGTAAGCCCCAAAGACTGGCAAACAATCCAACCCAAACAAGTGAGTACCGTGAAAACATTGATCAACAAATTAAAATAGAGGTGAGCAACATTGGCAGGTCTAGGGGGGAGGAATTTTCTGCCCAGCAACTTTCTGGGGGCTGAACATACTGCCCCAAATGCAACCCTCCCCTTGCTATAAAATGGGGTTATCATCAGTCAATTCCTGTTTTTGAAAAATGGCTTTGTAAAAAATGTTAAACTGTGCTGGGGGGGCCACAATTTAAAAGGTGAATTGCCACTCTTGCATCCCCCCCCCTTTTTTTTTTTGCCAGAAAAACAGTCCAGGAGAATCAGGGGATTCAAGGTGTGTGTGTGTGTGTGTGAGAGAGAGAGAGAGAGAGAGAGAGAGAGAGAGAGAGTAAGTGTGTGTGTGTGTGAGAGAGAGAGAGAGAGAGAGAGAGAGAGAGAGAGAGAGAGAGGTGCTGAGCCAAGGTTGCATTAAAACATAAGACACATGAAAAAGCAATTAAAATGCGTGGATCCATGTGATAAAAACCCCACCCAGCCAGTTAAGACCAGTTAAAAAAACCCTCCTGCTGAAGTCCAGCTTAACTGCCCAAGGCCTGTCTGCATAAACAGGTCTCCAACAGCCACATCCCACTCTATTCTGCAATGATCAACAGGTAGAATTGCGTGACAGGGGCAACTCTGTGAAAAAATAAGTATGTAAAACCTATGCTGTGATAGAAGGGAAGGGTTTGTTAGAAGCTGGCCAAGAAGCCTTAAATCAGCCCTCCTCAACCGGGCAGCACCCCAACCTGGACTACAACCCCCATCACCCCAAGCCATCACAGCCAGGATTATTTGTAAGGCAGGTTAGCCAAGCCGCTGCTTGAATCCCATGGATGGACACCAGCTTCTACATTCTTGATTTCCATCGTAACTTTGCTGTGCCACCTGAGTATGGTTGCATTTGCAATGGCACCATATATGTGGATAGCTGGGTGCTTCCCTTCCCTTAAAAGTATCCATTCAGACAGAATAATGTGTGGTTGTTGCTGGGGGAAGTTTTGTGTGTGTGTGTTGGTGTGTGCAACAACTGACTCTCACCTGGCTTGCCACATCTCCTCATTGGCTACTGACTCCCACGAAGACGCATCGAACCTTAAGAAGAAATACAAAGGTTCTGGTATGTTAGGCCAAGGTTAGAAAGGGGCTGAGATGGCAACCACTAAGATGGCAGAATATCACCTGCCCACCATGCCATTCTGGTGGAGTACCAGGGGAAAGGAAGGTCTGAGAATGCCTGTTGGAGAGCGATTCTTCATATCCATAAGCCAAACACCATTTACAGAGGGCCTTAGCGGTCATTTTGGATTGTCTCATCATAGGGTTTTCATGGTAAAAAGACAGTGCCTCCTTCTGTTAGCTATGGAATACTTTGCTACTATCATCCTCTGCTTCTGCCCAGTAGCACATTTCATTGGGCTCCTTAGCAAAAGTCTGTCTGAATCACGCCTGAACTCTCACTAGACGAAAAGATGACTAAACTGAGGGTGTCATACTTTGGACATATCATGAGATGACATTACTCATTGGACACAATAGTTCTCTGTAAAGTGGAAGGCAGTAAGAAAAGAGGGAGACTGTGTCCCAGTGGAGGGACCCTGAGTTTACAAGAACTGAACAGGGCTGTTGATAATCGAACTAGAGACTTAAAAGACTATTCGACAATATTTGAAAAATGGTTGAAAGACATAATAATATTTCTGCACTGAAAATGCTGTTTCCTACATAGAAAATGTGGTTTCCTATACAAAAAAAGTGTGCACATTTTGTACAGAATGGTTTAAATCCTCTTTTAGTCCTGACTAGAGTAGATTCATTTAATCAAAAAAACATTTTGTAGTCCAAAAAAGTCCCAAAAAATTATGTAGTCCAAAAAAGTGGTCTATGCACTAACTCACACACCACAATTGATTGAGTGGATCTATTCTAGAATCACAAAGTTGGAAGAGACCACAAGGGCCATCTAGTCCAACCCACTGCCCTGCGAGAATACACAATCAAAGCACTCATGCTATGAAGCAGCGCATTCCACTGTCCAACAGCTCTTACCGTCAGGAAGTTCTTCCTAATGTTTAGATGGAATCTCTTTTCTTGTAGCTTGAATCCATTGCTTTGTGTCCTAGTCTTTGGAGCAGCAGAAAACAGCTTGCTCCATCCTCAGTATGTCATCCCTTCAAATATTTAAACATGGCTATCATGTCACCTCTTGACCTTCTCTAACCCAGACTAAACATATCCAGTTCCCTAAGCCGCTCCTCATAGGGCATGGCTTCCAGGATTCCCACTATCCTGGACACATTCCAGCTTCTCAATATCCTTCTTGAATTGTGGTGCCCAGAACGGGACACAGTATTCCAGGTGAGGTCCGACTAAAGCAGAATAAAGTGGCACTATTACTTCCCTTGATCTAGACATTACATTCCTGTTGATGCAGCCTAGGATTCCATTTACTTTTTTAGCTGCCACATCACACTGCTGACTCACGTTCAGCTTGTGGTCCAGCAAGACTCCTAGATCCCTTTCGCATGTACTGCCATCAAGCCAGGTATCACCCATCCTATATCTGTGCATTTCATTTTTACTGCCCAAGTGTGGTATCCTACATTTCTCCCTGTTAAAATTCATTTTGTTAGTTTGCTAGGAGATGATCAGACGAACCGTCTGATAGCGTCCCTGTCTCGTAATCCTTGTCTTAAAGCTGCATTCATGTCCAGTAAAGCAAATCCCGCCCATCTTGCAAGAGAATGATGTGTGGGAAGTTTAAAAATAAAAAGTAAAACAAACATCAAACAAGAAAACAAACCCCCCAAACACCCTAGAAATTAAACAAGTACCCTGGGGAGGGGGAATACAAGGGTGCTACTTACCTCCTCGTCCCAATCACACCCGGAAATCTTCAAGAGGGACCTCCCACCACGGTTGGCATAGCGCCAGCACAACGGGACACCTCTTCACAAGCCCATTATTCCATTATAGAAACGGAATGGGTGATCTATTGACAGATTAATCCATCAATAGAAGAGAATGCAAACAGAATGGAGGATGCACAGGAGCAGAACTAGACAGGGATGACGTTATCTGAAAAGAGAGCCCTTTGGCCCTCTCCTGTCGTCCCTGTTCCAGACTTAAACGGTCGTCTGATAATCTCCTTACTCAGGTTAGGACTAGCCAACAAGATGCCAGTCAATAAGTCTGAAATTGTGACCAGCTTTTGAAAACTGCAGTTTTCAAAAACTTTCTTGCAATAGGAAGCAAATTGAGAAAATTATATGTTGCTTCCTTTGAGAATGCAATTGGCAAGGAATTACATCTCTAGACCAAACATAATTGCATTCATGCACTCTTTTTCATCCAGCTTTACAAACTTTGACATGCTGTCACCAGTTCCATGTGGCTTACCTCCCATATTCCTCACTCCAATTGTAGAGAGTTCTGGTACGAGTGATCCACTCTCCAGGGTCAAAGGGAATTTTGGAAGACACCAGCTTGTCACAAGAGCCCCACGGCCAGAGGGCATAGTCTTTCTTCCAGGTGGGGTCACCTTCGTGGAGCCCAATGCAGACAAAGGTTTCTTTGCTGTTGCAAAGAACAAGCCAGTAGACAGATAAATCAATGAAATGCCTTCTCTCAGGTAGCAGCAAAAGCAACCATCAGACAGAACGGCTATGCAAGAAGCAACACCTGCTGAAATTCCTTCTTTTACACAAGCATTAAATGTACAGGAGCCCTTTCCAGTTTTCAGTCTGGCAACCTTAGCTCCATGCCTCCTAGAGGGTGTGGGGGCCATCTGATTGTCCTAAATTGATTTTACTGTATTTCTCCCTGAGATTCTTGGACATAGGACAGGGTATAAACATTTCAATAATTTTTTAAAACTAATTTTTCTGAGTTTATTTTTAAAAAAGAAATACAGAAAAACAATGCAGAGGATGCAACAATTGCGGGGGGGGGGAGTAGTTGGTCCCTTCGGAGGCCAGTGAAGCATCCCAAAGGAGTAGCTCCAGGGGATCAAAATGAGGCCTTTGCCCCACAGTAAGAATCTTGCCCCCAAAATAAAATTTTCTTCAGCTCCCAATTTTCTAGCATTGCAGAGACTGAGACACTCCATATCATTTACAGCTAGAGCTCTTCTATTTCTGGTATTCACATTCCCTGGGTCACTTTGCTTGTCCCTTTCCTTTGGATGCCTAAACTGTATATTTCTGAAGGCTCACTTGGAGTTTGAATTTGCAATGCTAGAAATGTGGGGACCGAAGGCAAATTTCATGGGGAGGTGCAGAATTCTTATGGGGGCAATGCCTGCATTCTGCACCCACCCATCAGTAGCTATACCCCTGTTCCTGCTCTTGGAGCCCACTCCGAATTAAAGAAGTCTAAACACTCCAATACTGGTTTTGGCTTGTGAGCTACTGGGTAAGTGAGGGGATTCCCTCAGGGATTCTTTTTAAAAAAATATATTTAGAATTTTCCAATACATTAACAGAAACAACAACAGTAACAACAACTAACCCCTCTGGCTTTTCTTCACAAACGAAGATTCAGGAAGGACTCATCCCGCGCTTTCTGCAAGCGCGCTGATGACTAAAAAGGCCAATCCGAGATAAACTAACAGAAAAAACATATAAGGGACTTCTGGCTTTCTACCTATGATTATACAGTATATGAGCCATAAAATCTTACCTCTCCAACTAAAAACAATCCCATAAGCTTCTCTGACATAACTAAACCTTCCATGGGGGTAAAATTCAAAGACATAGCCATGTTAGTCTGCAATATCAGTGTGTAAAAGGATCTTGTAGCACCTGTGAGACTAAACTGAAAGAAGCTGTAGCGTGAGCTTTCATAGGACTTTTTCAAACAGCACTTACCGTGCAAGAAGACTCTGTCATAGTTATGGCGCTGTGCTGCAGGGGGTCTGTTTCGGATGACACCGTCCCTCTTTCAGCATCATCCGAAATGGACCCCCTGCCGCACAGCAGCGCCATAACTATGACGGAGTCTTCTTGCGCAGTAGGTGCTGTTTGAAAAAGTCCTTAGACTTAGTCCACTTCCTAATCCACGCCTCTGAGGAAGCAGACTTAGGCCTTGTCTAGATGGGCAATTTACCCCATCTTGCCTCCATCTTGGAGCTGGGTCACTAGTGGGTGGGAGATCACCATGAATCCCATGACAGCTTCATGGGGTTTCACAGGGAATAAAAAACAACAGTGTGAGGTAGAGGTTAGAGTGCTGGACTGGAACTTAGAAGACCGGGATCCGAGTCCCTACTCAGTCGTTGCCAGAGTGAAAACTGGAGATGCTTCCTATCCCTTTAATGGCTGAGGGGAAGAGGGAATCTCAGGTGTTGCTTGTACATTTCCCTCTTTTATGCAGCCATTAAAGGGATAAGAGGCCATTTTTCACTGGATGGCCTTGGGGCCACTCACTTGTTCTGTGTGCTCTACCACACAGAGAGTTATTTATTTATTACAGTATTTATACCCCGCTCTTCAGCCACAAAGGCTCTCAGAGCGGCTTACAAATTGTTTTTAGCAATCACATTTACAGATCTACAGTGCTTTATAGCACACTAGACACTCTAAGTGGTTTACAATGAGTGTTAGCTAGGAGTTGTCATGAGGATAAAGCAGGGAGGAGCAGGAGAGCCATGTGCAGCGCCTTGAACTTACAGGAGGGGCAGCCAGGACATACATGAAACTTACAAACAACAAACGGATAACAAATAAGCAGTGAGGTCCATGGGGGAAGCACGCAAGAGCAGATGCTCTGTAAAAGCTGACACAGTTTTAGAAAAGCTATTATTCAAAAAGGAATACTTAACTGTTTATTTACTCTGAGCAAATGATGGAGATTAAATGTAATGGTTCCATCAGGTAATAACCCTTCCACAGGATTCCAGCGATTGCCAGGAAAAACAACACCAGGCAAATGTTTAGCTAACTTTGGCAAGTACCAAGGGTAAGTCATCATCTAGTACACACAAGACAAAATGCAGGGTGGTTTGTTTGTTTTTAATTTAAAACATGGATAACATGCCCCCTTTTATCTGTTTTATCCAGGATGGGGAAGGGGAGTTTTCTTTCCCTGTAACTCTAAGAGAAATTAGAAGACCAGGGAGATTTTTAGACAACACTGTTATAGTGTTACTATTCCACTCTGTTTGCTATGGCTGCCTCCTCTTGAATCCTGGGATTTGCAGTTTAGGGAGGGGCATTTATATCTCTCAGCCAGAGAGATCTTAGGCCTCACTAAACTACAAACCCCAGAATTCCACAGGAGGAAGCCAGAGCAGTTAAAGTGGAATAGTAACACTATAACAGTATAGTCTGAAAATCTCCCAGGTCTGGTGAATCAAGGATTTAACCTTACTCAGTAAAATAATAATAATAATAATAATTACTATTGCTATTACTACTACTACTACTATTATTTGTCAAGCTGGGAAAATTCAATGAAGCCAACTAATTCCATAGAACAGTGGTTCTTAACTTGTGGTCCGGGGACACCCAGGGGGCTGTGATCTCCTCATGGGGGTCTGTGAAGGCCTGAAGGCTGCATGGCCTATTTCCTCTCCACTGTGGCCATGTGACAGGACTAAGGTTGGCTGGCTTGGCCTGCACACTGCCGTTCAATCTGCTGCAGCCACAAACATCCAGGAAGAAGCAGGAGAAAAGTCTTCCCTACTCCCCAGTGCCTCTGAAGAAAGGATTAATGATGGTGTAATTGTATTGTTGTTGTTTTAAATCTTGAGTTAAGTCTTAGGGGACCACAGCAACAAAAAAATAGTTAAAAGAGTTTCTCTGGTAAAGAAAAGGTTAAGAGCCACTGCCATAGAAGTCAAAATGTCTAGGAGTGAGTGAACACACATGAACATACGTATGTGTATGTGTTTATGTATATACACACATCCCTACACGTAATACAGACAGACATCCAAGTGTGTGTACAGGTTACTGCCGCCGCCCCCCATATCCACAGGGGTTCAGTTCCCGGACTTACTGAAGATACTGGAAACCGCAGATAATAGTGAACCCTATTAAAATAAAGTACTTCTGGTACAAACATACCATAGAGTTGCAATGGAGGACCTAGCAGATGTCTAGAGAGGATGCCTCCCTAGGCATTTTCCAGCACAACCCTATGGTATGTATCCTCCCTATTTTTTCAACCATGGATAACTGAGCATGTAGCAAAACAAATGGATCAAGGAGAACCCACACAATGCAAATTCACTTGCTCGTGCAACTGTTCAAAGCAGGTTGAGCACCATAAAGAATGGTTAAGGAAGCTTGGGATGTTTAGCTTGGAGAAGCGAAGATTGAGAGGAGTTAGGGCAGTCATCATCAAATATCTGTTGGAAAGATGGAGCAAGTTTGTTTTCTGCTGTTCCAGGAGACAGGAGCTGAACCAACTGATTTCATTACAAGAAAACAGGTCTAGGTTAACCATGCGGAAAAACCTCCTGAGGGTAAGTGCTATTCAACAGTGGGATCTACAGCCTCAGAAGGCAGTGAACACTTCTTCATTGGAGGTTTAAAACAGAGGTTAGATGGCCACTTCTCAGGGTTGCTTTAGGTGTGAATTTCCTAAACTGGCAGAGATTTGGTCTTTGAGATTACTTCCAGCTCTAAGATTCTCTTATTCTATTATTCAAAGGTTTTCACAAAATCTTTAATACAACCTCCTAGTCCTCATCTTTTACTGTAACTGAAATACACACGTATTCCTTGTTTCTCTACCCATCTCCCCTTGCTCCCACTCCCAATGTAAGGCTCGTCTACACTGGCCAGAATACACTGGCTTCCCACCAGTATATTCTGGCCCTGGATCAGCCCTCTTGCCCTTCTGTTACCTTCACAAAATGGGATGGAGTCCGCATGGACACATGGGCTCATCTCTGCAGCCGCTGCTGGCCACAACACATTCTCTGAAGCCAGGAAGTCACCCCACAGCATGTGATCAAGGCCATCTGTTTGTGGCCAGCCTTGATCACATGCTGTGGGCCTCCTTCCTGGATTCGGAGAGCATGAACCACACAGCTGCAGAAACATGCTGGTGTGCTGGTATGGATTCCTGCAATCCATTTTTTCCTAAATGAGGGGTCCCCCCTCCATGGGTATTTTGATGAAACAGTTTAATGGGCTTTACCTTGTCTTCCCCCCATCTTTGCCCTGGGCATCATCAGGACTGCTTGAGGGCCAAAACTTAGCAAGAGCCCTGCATCATTTGGACTGCAAGACAGGGGCAAGATGGGGTAAAGAACCCATATAGACAAGCCTGGAGTCTCTATGTTAACTGCTATCTCCTTCTGAAGACTGCAAACTTCTTTAAGGGTCAGAGACTTTATCTCCTATTCTCTGCAAAGCATCATGTGCACTCACAGCCATATACAAATAAATACACAGAAGAATAAATTATAGCACATGGGAGTGAGAGAAAAATGGTTGCCTCTTAGGCGTTCACAGCAGAAGCAAGATTTGAACTCGAAGTTTCTGATTGAAAGACCAACCATTTAGCCATTCACCAGTCTTCCCCAACTTACTGCCTTCCTGATGTGCTGGGCTACAGGAACTATAGGAAAAGAGATTCCACCTAAACATTAGGAAGAACTTCCTGACAGTAAGAGCTGTTTGGCAGTAGGATGCACTGTCTTTGAGTATGGTAGGGTCTCCTTCTTTGGAGGTTTTTAAACAGAAGCTGGGTGGCCATCTGTCAGGAGTGCTTTGATCAAGTATTCCTGCATAGCAGAGGGTTGGACTAGATGGCATTTGTGGTATCTTCCAACTCTATGATTCTATGACTACAACTCCAATCAGCAAAACCATGTAGGCCAGGGATGGGCAAAGTGTAGCCCTGGGGCCACATGCAGCCACCAAGGCTGGTTTTGTGGTCTTCAACACCTATAGACTCCTCGGACTGGCTTCTGAGAGGAGCAATTCACCATTTTAATATATTGCAAGACCTCCTTCCCTGTTTAATTTTTTTTAATCCTCCCTATTGACTTCTGACCACTCTTTTGTTTCTTTGTTTTTTGAAGGTCCATGTGGCCCTCAGAGTATCCCAGGGACATAAAACTGGCCCCAACCCCATGCTGCAGTGGCCCACTCCTGATGTAGGCCATCGGTCCTAACTATGTCACAGTGTTGGGGAACCACCAACCTATGAGCCCAATCCAGCCCACAGAACCCCTCCTTCCCAGAAGCCGTGCCCCTCAGGAGGGAATACAGGGCAAAGGAAATGACTGAACCACAGCTCATTCACTCCACTCCTTTTTCATCTTCCTTGCATGAGGATGGCAAGCAAGAAAGCAAAACTGAGTGCCCAATTAGGGCCACCAGCAGAAGAATTTCCAGACAAGACATTGGTGGGAGGGACTGTCATCCTGCTCCTCAAAGCCAGGAGTGTGGCTCTACCCACTGGCATCATCCATGTCATGAATAGCTGCACTGTGTGGATGCCTGTCCACCTCCTGACCCCATAAAGGTTCCCCATCCACCCCTGCTAAATGGGCTCCCTTCCCACCTACCTCCTGGTCAACTAAACTAAGATCTGGCCTCATTCCTTCACAATAATGAAGGTAACGGAGAGAATTCCCAGGCAGGTCTCCTCGGAGCAAGACGATGGCATCTGGAGGCATGGATGACAAAAGGTTTCTTGCAAAGCGGTCGACAACTTCGTTGTGGCTTTGGTCGCAGATGCTGAAGGGAAATAAACACAGAAGTCTGCCAACCTTTTAAATGCACAAACACGGGAAAGGTGAAACCATAAAGATGGTGAGTCTGAGGCCCTTGGTCAGATCCAAAAAGAAAATACTCTTTCCCCCTTAAATTTCTATCTCTCGGTGTTACTTCCCTTCTCAATGTGTTACACAAATAGTCCAACATTTTCAATGTTGTATGCCATTGTTTAGGAAAGTTACTTCTCTGTACTACTACTCCCATAATCCCCCAACTAGTATGATAGAAGAATATTCTGAGATGTCAGAACTGTGTATCACAGTTTGGAAAAGTTGCTTTTCTGCACCACAACTCCTAGAATCCCCCAGCCAGTATGGCTGGCTAGAGGATTCAGGGTGATATAGCCCAGAAAAGCAACTCTTGAAAGCTCTACTACATAAACCACAGTATCTCAAGCTATTTTATGTGAGGGACCAGCAACTTTTCCCCTAACATGCCAGGAACCAGTACAATATTTGTGCTCATTGACTACAGATGTTTCCTTCTCTTCTGGAAATGCACCAAGGATCAATCGCTCATGCACCAGGACAGGGCCAGGGTCCACCATTTTGAATAACACTGCTTTAAGCTGATACCACCACCCTGCCTGCAATTTTTGGCCTAAAAATCTGAGGAGCAAATAAAAAGTCCTAATGGTGTAACAGGACAAGTTCCATCAGCTTTCTTCAATATGGCAACCTTTTCAGATGTTTTAGACTACAGCTCTCATCATCCACAGCCAGCACAGCCTCTGGGCTGAAGAGACCAATTTCTTGACTGACCAGAGGGTGGCACTCTATGTATGGTGGTGGAACTAAGTGTGTCACCAAGCCCTTCAACCCAAGTGGACATTTTTTTGGAGAGCATCACATACTCCTTCAGAGCAATTCAAGAAGAATATTGACAAGCTGGAACATGTCCAGAGGAGGGCAACCAAAATGGTGAGAGGTTTGGAAGCCATGCCCTATGATGGCCCTTGTGGTCTCTTCCAGCTCTATGATTCTATGAGCAGCTTAGGGAACTGGATATATTTAGCCTGGGGAAGAGAAGGTTAAGAGGTGACATGATAGTCATGTTTAAATATTTGAAGGGATGACATACTGAGGATGGAGCAAGCTTGTTTTCTGCACCTCCAAGAGACTAGGACATGGAACAATGGATTCAAACTACAGGAAAAGACATTCCACCTAAACATGAGGAAGAACTTCCTGATGGTAAGAGCTATTCGGCAGTGGAATGCACTACCTTGGAGTGTGGTGGAGTCTTCTTTGGAGGTTTTTAAACAGAGGCTGGATGGCCATCTGTCAGGCATGCTTTGATTGTTTATTCTTGTATGGCAGAATGGGGTTGGACTGGACGGCCCTTGTGGTCTCTTCCAACTCTATGATTCTATGAAGAATTCTGAAAAGGATTCTACCTGGAAAGTATGGTGCAATGATTGAAGTGTTGGAGTCACATTGTGGAGCCCCAGGCTCAAAGATCACCCAAGCCATGACACTTAACTTGGGTGACCTTAGGGCATCTAACAAAGTAGGAGAAGAGATAACTGTGCACACTGGCCAGAACTACTTGGGGGAAAGCCTGGGATATAAGTATAACGAACAGATTTTTGCAGAAAACCCACAAAACTGCATCAACCAGTCATTTCATTAATATAACCCCAAATATGCCCAGTCCAAACTGGTTTTGGAAGGTAAGCAGGGTCAGGTCAGGTTAGTACTTGGATGGTAGATGCCAGGGAATTCCAGGCATCTCCAGGCAGGGCTAGAAAAGAATCCCCCTGAAACCCAGTCAGAGGAAACAATACTGGCCTAGCTGCCCCAAAGTACTGACTGGTATAATGTTGCTTCCTATGTTCCTGTCAATTACCTGTACAGGCACGGCTCCATTAAGTCTCTGACAAAAAAGCTCCTTTTTACAAAGTCTTTTTATGCCTATCCAGCCATCCTTTCCACCTGGTCCTCTAGCAAGCTAGAAGGTTTATTAGCAGCATCAACACTGAATGATGAAGGAGGGCTGGACAGAAAGACTTTTGGTTTCAGGTTGCAGCAATGTGTCTGCAGTTATCCATGCAATAAAGCTTGAGCTGAAAAAGAATGGGGTTCTGCTCTAGCCAACCCTAGCACAGCTATTTGCACCTGCCTACAACAGGCAAGGTAAAAAGCATTTGCCTTCAGAATCCTCACTGAGCATGTGCTAACAGAAAACAAAGACAAGGGGAGAGCACCCTGCTTCTCCAGGTCTCCCTAGCATGCTAAGAGAGAATTCAAGTTGCATGCTAATGATATGTTTTTACAAGACTTTGCTTCTCTCTCTTCAGTTAAAATCTCCCCATGGTATAATTTACTTCAAACACCTTCCAGGCCAACAGGACTACGTGATTAAAACTGTAAGGTTTTGTTTAAGAAGGGAGCTAACGTTAGCAAGGTTTCAGCTAATGCCTTCCACAGTTTTCGACGGCTGATTAGCTAAACTCCCTTATCATTTATGCTACTGTCACTGTGGTCTATATGAAGTTGAGGACCTTCCTCACTATTTGTTTACTTGTTCTCTGTCAAAGGGAATTAGAGAAAAGTACCTTGTGGGGTTGTTATCTATTAAACACCATTGGTCCATCTGCCAAAAAATAGAATTTTTGATAAAAATTCTAGTATCAGTACAGTAGAAGAGCTGTAACCTTTTAAATGACATTAGCTAAAGCCCATGCAAATTTTTATAATGTATTCCCAAAAGTCTGAAGCTTTAATGCCCCTATGGTTTCATTTTGTATATTTAACTCACACCAGTAATAATAGTAATACTAGAAATGGTGTTGGACATTTTATATACTATACTATATTATATTTTAATTTTAACTTCATTATGTGGACGTTTGTATCTCCTCTCTGATTTATATTGTGATGACCTATTGTCTTAAGCAATTAAAATGTGGATCTCTCTTTCTCTCTCTCTCTGGCTTTTCTTCGCAAACGAAGATTCAGGAAGGACTCATCCCACACTTTCTGCAAGCGCACTGATGACTGAAAAGGCCAATCCGAGATAAACATGTCCGGTTGCAGAAAGCACATCAGAAGGTCTCCTTGGGTGTTTCGGGTTGTGATTCTTTCTGCGTTGTTGTTTCTCTTCAAGACTTATTCGGTGTGAGTTCTCAAATAAGGCTGCAGCATTGTGGATAGTGCGTCTCCATGCCTCCCGATGTGAGGCCAGGGCGGACTATTGTTGGTGATCAATTTGGCCAAGCCTGAGATGTTGTTTCAGGGAATCCTTGTATCGCTTTTCTGGAGCGCCCCTCTTACGTTGACCCGTGGCGAGTTCACTGTAGAGTACTATTTTTGAGAGGCGATGCTCCTCCATCCTAGAAACGTGCCCTGCCCAGCGCAGCTGTGTTCTCAATATCATGGCCTCAATGCTGGTGATCCCTGCTTGCTGTATACTTCGGTTTACAAAGCATACACCTGTATGTTTGGCCACCAAAACATAAATAATTTAAAAAGTGGAGGTTGGTGAAAGCAAAAGTCAACCCGGGATGCATTTTGGAAGGAGCCTTCAAGTCGCCGCCAGTAGGTTCAAAATGTTTCTGTTTACTTATGCAAGGCTTACCTAATCTAGTTGAGTCATTCCACATGTGCGTATTGTGGATAGTGTTAGTTTGGGATAATAAGTGAGCTGAAACATGTTGAACTGCTTTTCCTTTTTTTGTGGTGCACAAACCTATCCCTACTCTTTCCATGTTTTTTCTGCCTCGGGTACGAAAGAAGTCCTGCTCAGAAACACATTGGCTTTGTTAAATGAGGGATACCTGTAATTGGAGAAGATTTGTGCCATGACAAGAAGAGTGGCCAAGAGCCATTCCAGGCTGTGAACCAGTCGGTTGTTTTCAACTAAACTTTCAACAAGAGAGAAGAGCGAGGAGAAGCCAAGGCCAGACAGAACAGCCAGCACCGCGTTACTCTGCATCCAGAATCGCTCGACCTGTGGAGAAACATAAAGTGTGAATAGCACAGGAGGGTTGAATGAATTTTTGCCACCACTTTGCATCAAGAGGTAAATTCAAGGGCCCATTTGCACCACACAATTATAGTGCTGCTATGATTTATTTATTTATTTAGGTATTTATACCCTGCTCTTCAGCCACAAAGGCTCTCAGAGTGCCTTACAATTCGTTAAACAACAGCAATTTACATATCTACACTGCATTAAGCAATGTGTGTTAGCTAATTGCTCCCACAAGCCGGGTACTCATTTTACCAACCTACAAAAGGATGGAAGGCTGAGTGAACCTTGGAGCCCATGAGATTGAACTTGCAACGTTGTGGCTGTATACTGGCATTTAACCACGGCACCACTAGGGCTCCCTGATGATGATTGTGATGATGATGATGAACTTTATTAATATCCTGCCTTTTTCCCAAGAGTGGGACTCAAGGTGACTTACACATTAAAAAGATTACACTTTGGACTTGTCTAGAGGGCAATTTAGCCCACCTTGGTCAAGTCTTAGAGCCCTACAGTCCAAACGATGCAGGGCTTTTGCCTCATTTTGCCCCGGGCAGTCCTCATGACCCCTGGGGTTAATATGGGAGGGGGGGAAGACAGGGTAAAGCCCAATAAACCGTTACAGCAAAAAACACCCCCAAAAACCTGCTTCATTGAGGAATAAATGGATCAGGCCCCATGGGACTGCAGGAGGCCATACCACCACACCAGCCCATCTCTGCAGCTGCTGCCCATGCCATGCTCTCTGTAGCCAGGAAGCAGACCCACAACATATGACCAAGGCTGTTCACATGCAGAGGACCTTGCTCACATGCTGGGGACCTCCTGCCTGGCGTCAGAGGGAGCGATGCAGATGGCAGCAGTGGTAACTGCAGAGACTGGCCTTGAGAACTCCATCACGTTTCATGCCGGTAATGGGGGAACAACGAGCCTGATCTGGAGCTGGAATACACCAGTGGGGAGGCCAGCATATTCCGAGGCCTTAAAAACATTTTAAAAAATCCATATAAAAACTGAATTAAACTAAGAACCATATTAAAAACATATACCCCATAGCTAGAAAACTAATCAAAAATTACAAATGCTGTACAAATAAAAGGTTACATACAACTATAATGTAACCTAGGGCTCATCTACATGAGCCAGGATATGCTGCCTCCCTGCTGGAGTATCATGGCCTGTTGCTCCCCCATTACCACCTCCAAACAGGTGGGAGTCCAGATGGACATGCTGGCCCATTGCTGCAGTCACCGCCACCATTTCCCTGGCTCTCCCGGGAGGCAGGAAGCTGGCCCGCAACATGTGACCAAGGTCCTCTGCCTGTGACTAGCCTTAGTCACATGCTGTGGGACGCCTTCCTGTCTTCCGGAAGAGCCAGAGATACTGGCAGCTGCAGCGAAGGATGGTTTGCCGGGATGGGCTTCTGTGGTCCTGTGGTGCCCGATTTGTTTCCTCCTGGCAGAAATGGAGTAAAACAGGTATTTTTTAAAAAAGCATTGCATCAGGCCCTATCCCATCTTAGCCCCATCTGAGTCCAGTATCTGCCATGGGAGTGATGAGGATGGCCCAGGGGCAGAACGGGGCAAAAAACCTGCGTTGTTAGGACTGAAGGACTCTACAATGGGGGCAAGATGGGGTATATTGCCCATGCAGACAAGCCCCTAGTTATACTTAATTTTTGCTTTAAAAAAGGAATTACAAGTAGTAAGTTATTTGTAATTATTCCAGAACACCAGCCTCACAGCCCAGAAAAAAAAACAAGGAAAATCTATTTGTAACTAGTTACTTCCAAAATCTGCTTCTTCCAGTAGAGATGTTTTTCACTGTTTAATACATGGTCTAACAATATTTGAATATGCCAACAAGGTTCAACCTTCCAAAAGTGTAGGGTACTTCTCCTCTAGACATTTGTGGGGGGGGGGCACCTCCTTTAATGAAACCATTTTACTAGCCAAATATAAACTCACCACTCCCTTAAACAGAGGCTTTGAAACATCCAAGTTTGCTCTCCAAGCAAAGAAAAGTGAATATGCCAAGAGCATCAGCATAAAAAGGCAGACCAAATGCTTCTTCCTCACTTTTGGGCTAGAAGAATGAATAGGGTAGAAAGAAACTGTGTTAAGAGTGACCCATGAGAAAAAGCACAAAGACAAATTGGATTCTCATTGAGAAACTGCTGACCGTACAATGCATTTCATTTATACTATGACAAGTACACAGTACATGGGAGCTTTAGGCCTGATTAAAAGGGAAAGAAGAGCAATTTACTCCAGGAAAACTGGGGGAGATTAAAACTAACAATTCAAATTGAGATGGTCCAAGTGTGGATCAGAAGATGTGGATCAGACTGATGCAATTCCCATCAGTCCCAGCCAACATAACTGATAGTAAAGCATGCTGGGAGTTCTAGTACAACAGCTTTTGGAGGGCAGCATAACTTTTTTTAAAAAAAGAATTAATATTTGTAATGTTTGAGTGTCCCTTAAAAATAACTTCACTCAAAATGATAGCTAAATGTAATGTCCATATTAAAGCCTACATGCATACTTTTCCCAAGCCAATGGCTCTATCTATCACCCTGCCTTTCTTCTGACATGGGACTCAATGTGGCTTACAACCAGGTTAAAACAAGATAGGATTAAAAACCTGATACACAAACTTAAAACAAAATGTTTAAAAGCTATCATATTAAAACACTATTAATTTTTTAAAAATCAAAATTCAAATATATTAATTAATATCTACCTTCAGAAACATAATGAACCAAGAATAAAAATACAGGTTAAATATCATGTTTAGACTTGGGTCCCATCTTCAAGATCTCTCATTATGTACAGTAGGACCCCCATATCCACTGATTCATTATCCACTGATTCAATTATCCACAGGACACAAAACAGCACACCTACCATAGAGTCTTCCTAGAAAATGAGTCTTCTCTAGCCATTTTCTAGGTCCTCCAAGGCAACTCTATGGTATTTTAAACCAGAGGTCCCATTATTTTCCATGGCGTTTGCTATCATCCACAGTTTTCTGTATCCATGGGGCCCCCAGAACCAATCCCCAGTGGATAAGGGGTCCTACTGTATATACAAATATTACAAAATAAAAAAAAACCCAAAATACAGAACACCTGGTCCCAAGCATTTCATATAAGGGGTACTCAACCTGTATAGGACCTTTCATTATAAATATGACATAGGTCATATATTTTACCTATTACTGTGCAAATTATCAATCAACTAAAACTATGGACTGGAATCCTGTTGGTGGCTGTCTTGTACTGGCATTTCTAGACTCAGTACCAGCAGTTTCAGAGTTAAAAACAGAAAAATTTATTGGTACAGTTATCCAGAAAGCTAACCCTACAAGTTCATTGCTCAGAATCAAACCTAACTGACAAACAGTACTCTAAAAGCACATTCCATCTACAAAATCTGGCAAGCTACACGGTCATTGGCTGTCCATCATCCCCCCTCCCAGTTTCCACTCTGCTAGGGCTCAGCCCCTTTTGGAAGAGTTAAGACCCGGGTGCAGCGCTTATCAAACTGTTCTAGAAACAGAGCACATACTCCCTTTTACAGTCAGGCTACATATTCATTAACAAGCACAGAAAAATGCAAACACCATTAGCTACAAGATTATACAGCAAAACTGAATTTGGCAGGTCACATCCGGGATGGATCCAACAGTATCTTGTGCAATGCACAAGTTCCTGTGAGAGGAGCTGGACATTTTTGTCTGATGCAAAACATCTGTACTCAGTTCAATATAACTGAATTGCATACACAGAATTGCACAAGCATGTGCACATGAGGTGTGCATATCAACGTGCACACACATTTGGCTGTGCATTAAATTGTGCAATACTGCAAATCAAGACATGGCTTGTACAGCAGAATCAATACATAACTACATGCAGAGATTTGCTCTGCACAACCCCCAAGTAGGATCTCAGCCATAGATTTCTAATTTCCATGTCACAGAGAACTCAGTTCTGCCTAGGAAATACTTCTGGAAAGTGCTGGTCATGTACTCTTCATGTAAGTAATTCTGCTTGGTGTCATCATATGGGCAGAGAGAAAGAGAGAGCAAAGGAGGAATAATAAACTTTACAATGACTCCTCTAATAAATCTACACTCTGGAGTGAAAAAGGAATACAGGCTGCAAGACCAGAAGTTTGATTAATGCTTTATATCCATGCTTCAGAGTCTGGTCTGGAGCTGGGGAAATCTGTGGCCTTCCATACACCAACAGACTTCAGCACCAATCGGCTATACTAATTTGGCCATTGGTGAGGCATAACGGGAGTAGTAGTTCATCAAGAGCTAAAGGGCCACAGCATCCTGACCCTCTAGACCAGTGGCTCTTAACCTTTGCTTTACCAGGGACCCCCTTTAAATATCTTTTATTGCCATAGACCCCCAAGACTTAAGATTTAAAATCCTAATAATAACCACAACAGTACCTAATAATAATAATAATAATAATAATAATAATGCAATTACCATCCATTACATCTTCATAGAATCATAGAATTGCAGAGTTGGAAGAGACCACAAGGGCCATCCAGTCCAACCCCCTGCCACGCAGGAAATCTTGATCAAAGCATCCCCGACAGATGGCAATCCAGCCTCTGTTTAAAGACCTCCAAGGAAGGAGACCCCACCACACTCCGAGGGAGTGTGTTCCACTGCTGAACAGCTCTTACTGTCAAAAAGTTCCTCCTAATGTTGAGGTGGAATCTCTGTTCCTGGAGCTTGCATCCATTGCTCCATGTTCCAGTCTCTGGAGCAGCAGAGGCACTGGAGGGGAGAGAAGTCTTTTTTCCTGCTTCTTCCTGCAAGTTTGTGGCTGGAGCAGACTCAACAGCAATGCATAGGCCAAGCCAGCCAGCCAGCCTTTGCTTTGGCTCCAATCACTTGGGCTGAGAAGCCTTCACGGACCCCCCCATGAAGACATTGGGGGTCCACAGACCACAGATTAAGAACCACTGCTCTAGACCAAGTGTGGGCAGGAGGGTTGCATTAGCCCCACAGAAGACCTTGGAAGGCTCACCCCACAAAAAAAAAAATAATCATTTTTTGACCACTCAGTATAGGTTCACTGAGAGGCACCGGGCATAGCCTGGGGATGAACTAACCCAGGAACAGCCAAACAGCAGAACTGCGTGACAGAAAGGGCACAAAAACAAAGGCTTCAGCTAACAACCATTTCACTGCTCTGACCCACTTTCACACACAAAGAGAGACTTACAGGCAGTGAGGTTCATCCAAAGATATCTGGAGGCTTTTATCTTCAGTTGCAGCATATACAAACACAGTATATACACCAAACCTTGTTAACAAACTCAACAGCAATTTCTCCAACATCCACCAACACTCCTCTTTCTCCACGACACCAACCCACACACAATGCATCTTGTGCTTCAACTATATAGGAGTGTTTGATTGTTAGCCTTCTGCTAGCCACAGCTGTGATCAAACCCACTTCAGCAGTGCTAGAATGTGGTCTGTTGCTCCAACATTTTTCCTTTTGCACTTAAAGCAATATTATCCTGATATTATTTTGCACCAAAATGTCCCCAAATGTCCTCGGGGACATTGGAGCATTTTCACCATGCCATTTTAGGAAGGGCCCTTTTACAACAAAACGTGACCCTTAATAAGAGCCTCTCCTATGCCCAAAATGGTCTGGGGAGGAATGAAACAAGGCAAAATGCCCCCCTAAAAGGCCATTTGGGGACAAAACAAAATCCTGAAAACTTTGAACCGGGGGTGGGGAGGGTGCTGAGGGTCACACTTTGCTCAGTCCTGGTCGAGACCTCTGCTCTGAGTCTGAGATCTAGCTAGACTTTCCCAACTCACCCACCCCTGTAGGTTTTTGTTTATAGCACCCATTTATTCCTACCTATTGTCCAGGCTAGATGTGGATGAGAGGTTTTGCAGTTAAGAATATTTAACGATCCAAGTTCAGGAACGGCCGAGATATTAATTTATTCCTCCCAGAAGCTCAGGATACTATTAGTGGCTCCCTTTCTCCATCCATGTTGTCCTCACAATAACCCTGTGAGGGTAGGCTAGGCTGAGAAAAAGCAACTAGTCCAAGGTTCTGCAATTGCGTTTGAGGATTAAGTGGAGACTGGGTTTCCAGCACTCTAGCCACTGTACCATACTACCTCTACCTGTGGCCTACTGTGGCTCTGCCTACTGATCTACCACAAGCTACCATAACAATAATGCTATGTGATGTGTTTTGAAATATATCTCTCTCTGGCTTTTCTTCGCAAACGAAGATTCAGGAAGGACTCATCCCACGCTTTCTGCAAGCGCGCTGATGACTAAAAAGGCCAATCCGAGATAAACAAGTCCGGTTGCAAAAAGCACAGCAGAAATATATAGAAGCATGGCTATTAAGCAGAGCCAGTGTGGGACAGTAGTTTGAGTGATGAATTAAGACACTGGGAGACCAGGGTTTGAATCACTGCTCAGCCATGGAAACCCCCTGGGTAACCTTGGGAAGGTCACATTCTCTCAGCCTTAGAGGAAACTCCCATGATAAGCTTGCCTTAGGGTCGCCAAAGGTCAGAAATGACTTGAAGGTAGACAACAGTGAACAATGGTTATTAAAAGATTGCCTTCAGCATGGTGTAGTGGTTTGAGTGTTGGACTAAGACTCTAGAGACCAGGGTACAAATCCCCACTCAGCCATGGAAATCCACTGAATGACCTTGTGCAAATCACACTCTCTCAACCTCAGAGGAAGGTGAATGGCAAATCTCTTCTAATAAACCATGCCAAGAAAATCCTAGGATAGGGCCGTTGTAAATCAGAGTCCACTTCACGGCACACAACAACAATTAAACAATTAAAAATTAAGAGCCAGTGTGGTGCAGTAGGCAGAATGCTGGACTAGGATGCTGAGAGACCAGGGTTCAAATCTTTGCTCGGTCATGGGTGACCTCAGGCAAGTCACACTGTCTGAAACTTAACAGGGAGGAATGGCAAACCTTCTCTAGTAAGTCTTGCTAAGAAAACCCCACAACAGGGTTACCGTAAGTCAGACTTGACCTAAAGGCACCCGACAACACCAAATTAAGGTGTGAAAGCCTTGCCTTTAGCAATAGGCAGCTCAAAGCCCACCACTTCAAATGTTAACACTAGGATAAAAGCCCCACCTCACTGAGGAGTGCAAACATGCTGCAACTGCAAGGACTGGGACAACAAGGGAGAGTTCCATCTTCATGTGCGTCACCTGAAAACTGTGAAAACATCAATGTGTAAGGAAAAGAATATATGAGCAAACAAATTAATATTAACTCTACTACGGAAGATGATCAGAGGTCACTGGAGGCTAACGCAACATTTCTGAAATAATAACATTTGTGCTATATATAAAATCAAGTCAGAGCCTCTGGCAAGCTAAAACATGCATGAATCACAAGAGTGCATGAATCATAAGAAGCACAACCATTAAATCAGACACAATAGGGATTAGGAGCCAAAGAGAAGAAGTGGTAATGTCTCATTCTAAGGCTTGAGAAGACTTTGAGTGTCTCTACACTCCCCTGTTATAACACAGCTCCATCCTATGGAATCGTAGGACTTGTAATTTGGTGGGACACCTGGAATTATCTGTAGACAACAGAGCTCTCTAGAAGAGAATCCAAAGAACTTCACCATACTACAAATCCCAGGATTCCACTGGATGGAGCCATAACAACCAAAGTGGCATGGCACTAGTAATTCTTGACAATTTTTACCCAACACGCCCTTAACCCAACATCAGTGTCCTGCAGCAATTGCCAGGACTTTGCTGCTGGCATCAGTTTGGGCTCTCTTTTAAACTTTCTTTTTTTAATCTGGAGCACCAACACATTCTGGGCAAGCAGGTCTGGGTGTCCATTTTAATTTCCCACAATGCCTTGGAAGAGGGGTAGGTGAATAAGGCTATTTCCAATCTGTGCTGCTTTCAAATGTATTCGCCTGTAAAGTCCCTTCTATTCTATTGCTGCATGAATCTGTGAATATATATTTTTTGAATTTACACAAAATTTACATTTAAATTAATCAGGTATGATCAAATATGTATTTTCTTCCAAAAGCATGCATTTCTGAACTCATTTCGGTGTCTCCTTTGAGTCAAGCAATGTGTTGGAATATTTCAGTATTACAAAAACCAGTGGATAAACAAGATGCAGTAAGAGCTTGGGGAAACGTTACTTTCTGAGACTACAATTTCAGGATCATCCAGCTATCAGGTAGCCCAAAAAAGTAACTTTCCCAAGCTCTGGTTCTGATCTGCATATTAATCCAGGAGGTGTACAGCAAATCAGTTGCATTGGAAGTCATAAATATTGAATTCTTCAAGGATGTAGAAGACCTCAGCCATCCGTACCAGAGGACAAAGCTACATCAGTAGCATTATGGAAAAGAGAAATGGCGGGGGCTCCCAGATACAGCTGTCTGGAACTTCTGGATGGGTTGTTTATGGATGTGTGTGAGGTAAGAATGGAGGATACCACAGAGGATTTTGTCAAGAGCCCTTCTCAAACCTTGGAGCCAGTGCTGATTAATGAGGAAGCTGCAATCTTAAACCTTTTCACCTGGGAATAAACCCCAATTAAGTGCCAAGAGATTTGCTTCTGAGTAAGCTATGATCCACCAATTACACTATGCAAACCATACAGTTTGTACTTACTTACAAGACGGATGGGGAAAGTACAGGCCAAGGGCCACAAGAGGCCCCCAAATTGGATTTTCACAATTCCTGAAACCGCCCCCACCTTTCCCCAGTCTCCTCCAAGCACTAAACACTCACTTAAATTTTTCTTGGGCTTTTTGGTCATTTTTCACTTGAAACCAGCCTAAAATGGAAGAAAGCTGGCAGTTTTGTTCTCCCACACCCAAAACCCCCTTTCATCCAAAACCCAGCCAGAAATAAAATCACATAACTTCTGGTGAACTGTGATACTCCAGTGCAGCCCATAGAGGAGAAAACTGGCTCCATCCCTCACAATTGTCCCCCTACCACACACACACACTTACAGCAATATGTCAGCCATGCTGGATCCATTTTCCAATTTTGCCTGTACGAGAAAGGAGACAGTCCATTATTATTCATAATGGGGGAAAATAGCTGCCTATTTGTTTACCGGAGCTGGCGTAGCATAGTGGTTTGAACACTGGACTATGACTCTGGAAGACCAGGATTCTAATCCCCACTCAGTCATGGAAACCCACTGGGTGACTTTGAAAAAGTCACACTCTCTCAGCTGCAGAGGGAGGCAAAGGCAAACCTCCTCTAGGTCCACATGAATGAGCAAATCCCCTTTCAAAGTTTCTTTGGTCATGAACGTCTTGTTAAGGAAGCAGCTGCTTTTGGACCATGAGCCTTTGCAATGGTGGTACAGTTGAAAGCAGCCTTGCTGTGTGTTCTATAGCGGGTACACAAGAATTACAATTGGGATGAGCAAGACAGTGTTGCAGTGTGGAGTAAAGAGGGAATGAATATTCAAAAATATTCAAATGATAGGTGAAAAAAATGGGATTCTCAAGTGTTGGGGAAAGCTGACAAGAAGAGTACTGGAGGGATGAGAATCTTTGCAGTTGCAGTGACAACAGCAGCAGGGCAAAAAGGTAGCGCAGTGGAGTGGAGTGGTTACTGTGTGTAAGTGGGTCATGATCAGGTTCAGGTATCCAATGGTGCATGAAACTAGTCGGATGACCTTGGCTCAGTCCATTTCTTTCAGCCTGACCTACTTCACAGGCTCACTGTGAGGTTAAAGGCATCTACTTTGAGCTCTCTGAAGGCAAGGCAGGATATAAATGCAACTACAATTATACCTTAGTTAAACAAGTCAAAATAACATGGAAAGAATAGGGATGGCTTCCTACACCATAGAAAAGAAGAGCCGCTCAACATGTTTCAGCAAACTTTTTATTCCAAACTAATCATATGCACATGTTGAAATGAAACAACCAGGTTGGGCAAGCCTTGCAGAAGTAAAGAACATTTGGTAACTTGAAGACTTGTTCAAAAATGCATAAAAAAGATTTATGCTTAAAATAAACATGTTGTGGGTAACTGGTGAGGCAAGATTCCCTGCTCTCCCCTTTTCTCTCTGTTTTGCTGTTCACCCTTTCTCAGTAAGAGATTCTGGAGCCAGCTGCTGTTTACCTTGCATGGGTACAGTAGGAGTAAAATTCCATGCTTCTCCAGCTCAGTCTTTATTGCATTGTTCACTCGGGCCTTGCCTACACTAGCCAAGTAAAAAGACCTCGCCTTGTATCTGCAAGCTGTCCAGACAACATACAGCTCGAATCCAGGGCATTCAAGCATTTCAGGGCTTTAATTCACATCCAAAAAAAAGTGGGGATTTACTCCAGATTCTAGAGGAAAATCCAGATTTTTGCATGTGTGTTTGGACTGCCCTCCATTGCAACAGCGGTGTGGGGCTGGGGGGAGGAGATTTTGGGTGGGGACAGAAGAGGTCGGGAGGAGGCACCCTGGGCCAGGCGATTAGCTGACCCTTCCTGTGGTTTCAATTTTACTTTTTTTTTTAAATAGTAAACTTGAAGATGAATTTATTGTTTCAACAAGATAACAGAACTACTTTGGTGTTTATTTTTTGACTAGCCTCTGTTCCTATATAGGAATACCGACCGCCCTGCCCTTGGAGGTAGAGATGAAGAGGCATCCATTTTACTTTGTAACAGTTCCTTTGTTTTGCACACTCAACAGTTGTTTGGAGAAGTGCATACCAGCATATCCATATGGTTAGCTGTGTGTACCTCTGCTTAATAGGAATGTCCAAAGCCCCTCCTAGCTGTGGGAAAAGACATATCTACATGCACATGCATGGTGTGAGAGGGGGAAAGGGAGCAGCCACAGCCACGTGTCTGCACATACTACAGGAGATAGGGTTCTCCATGGCTTCTCCCAGACTGTGGAACTCCCTTCCACAAGAGGTCAGGTTGGCCACCTCCCTGCTCTCTTTTCGTCAGCAGTTGAAGATGTCTTTATTTAGGCAGGCGTTTGAAACATGAATTTTAATTGGTGTGCTACTTTTAATGCTGTATTTTTTAAATCAATTTTATGTTTTTAATTCGTATGTTTTTAACTATATTTTTAAAATGGCAATTTAATTTCATTCTTTTTTAACTTATGAAACTCGTGATGTTTTAGCTGTATTTTGTAATGATTGTAAACCACCTTGAATCCCATCTTGGGAGAAAGGTGGGATATAAATCTAATAAATAAATAAATAAATAATCTGACCAAGGTGAATTTGGAAGGGGGAACTGTGTGTGGATAATGCCCCCGAAGCTGCCTCACTTTGTGTGGTAATTGTGTGGACAAGCCTGTGGTCGCTGTAGACCAGGGAAACTGAAGGTAACCTGGGTTTTCCTGTTGGTGCAGATAAACTCTCAAACAGGCTGCTGTAAATTGGCACCAAATATCTGTGTTACGCCATCCCTCCTTCACCATAATCCCCATGCCAATGCTGATAAAAAAATCCAGCTATGTAAAGGACTGTATTCTCCCATATAAACTTGCCTGTGATTTGAGAGTCGCTGCAGAGGGCCTTCTCTCTGTCTACCATACTCACAGGTACATCTAGTGGAAACACAGGAGAGGCCCTGCTCAGTGGTTGCTCCCAGGCCCTGGAACTCACTTCCGAGAAAGGACTGACTAGCACCTCCATACTTCTTCCCACAGGCAGGTTAAGATTTTTTTTTTAAAATTGTGGCAGACCTTTGAAGGCCGACTGCTCAAGGGGAGAATTTCACTATATATTTTTAACTTTTGTCTTCAGTATATATTTTAGCTACAGGTCCACCCTCGTATCCACGGATTTGGTATACATGGTTTCACTTATCCATGTCTGAAAAAGTATGTTCTCTCTAGGCATTTCTAGGTCCTCCAATGTGATTCTATGGTTAACTTCCAGTGTTCGTCTCAGTGAAAACAATAGGATTCCCTACTATCCATGGTTTCAGGTATCCACGGAGGGTCTTGGAACATATCCACTACAGATACAGGGGCCAACCTGTATTTTTCTTTTAACTATCATAAGCCACCTTGAGTCCCACACTGGGAAAATGGCTGAACATACATAAATATCAATATTAATAATATAAAAATGGTAATAATTTGAAACCTCTCCTGTATACCTTGAAGATTCCCCACCACACAGATATTATACAACCATAAATACGAGAGCATTGTTCTTAAGAAGAGAACTCCTGTTTACCAGATTGAATGTCCCGTACTCTTCCCTAAGAAGATGGGTCATAAATCCTTTCAGGTGCGTCTGGTCTCCCCAGGTCCAGCGAGCGTTGTTCAGGGAAGAAGAGGCAGGCAAGTAGAGGTAAGGCAGGCAACCAGTCAAGAAGCACAGCCCTAGCTTCAGGATGTAGCCCAGAGTCAATTCCTACACAGAAAATGCATCAGGTAACACAACCACCATTATTTTCATAGAATCATAGAGTTTGAGTCCTAGTTTCTGAAGCAGCAGAAAACAAGCTTGCTTCATTCTCAGTATGACATCCCTTCAAATATTTAAACCTGGCTGTCATGTCACCTTTTAACCTTCTCTTCTCCAGGCTAAACATACCCAGCTTCATAAACCGCTCCTCATAGGACACGGTTTCCAGACCTCCCAACATTTTGTTCGCCCTCCTCTGGACACGTTCCAGCTTCTCAATATCCTTCCTGAATTGTGGTGCCCAGAACTGGACACAGTATTCTAGGTGAGGTCTGACCAAAGCAGAATAGAGTGGCATCACCACTTCCCTTGATCTAGACACTATACTCCTATTTTCATTGACTCTTGCTAGAACTTCAAGACCAGACATCACCCGAAGGACGGGCCAGGGGTGGGTGGGTGGACTAAGGAGAGGAAAAAAACATCCATATACTGACACACAGGACTGATCTCTCAATTTGCACTTTTAAGTCCCTGAAAATGCGATGTGTTTTTTTAAAAAAAACAACACTATTTCTATGGATTACTTGGGCTCTGATCGCTCTGATCTCTTTTGCATGGCAGGGTGAAATCTTAAAAGTGAAGCGAATAATATTAGAGGTTGCTGAAGATCACATTTGTGTCATCTTTTTTTCTTTCCCCGCCTCCCCCCACCCACCCCCCGGCCTTGAAATTGTGCCATGACAGGCCCGGATGGTGGAAATGCTGCAAGGCGGAGATAAACCACTTTGCCATGATTAAGAAGTTGCCTGGTTTTCCATCAACACTGTGCCCCCACCTCCCCTCCCAGTAATTAAATTAAAATCTTTCTCTCTTTTTTTAAAGGCTTGTTTTCAACATGCTCTTCATCAATAGTCAATCTTGTCATCCATATTTATCTTTATAGCTTAAGAGAGCATCAGGATGCATTGACATAGGAGGATTTGAAAGCAATGGGGTGTTATCTCTGACCATAAAACACAACAACACACTATCAGAAGAGGCCTCGACTGGGCACCTCTTGTTGTCTGCAACAGCTGCTAGGACAACGACAGGACAGGGTGGGAAGGACTGTTCCTTAAAAAACACAATGGCAATAGGACAAATTAATGGAAGAGAACAGACCTCGCAGAAGCCGTTAGAAATTGTGTTTTCATCATTAATGTACTGAATGAATAGATGACGAAAACATAGATACTCATGTTCCAGATAAATATAGGGTACAATAGCAAAAACAAGTACAGTTTGGAGGGGAAGAACTGACTTGGATTGTTTAGACTGTTCTATCTTATTATGGACGCTAGTATTACAGTGTTATAATTTATATGATAGAGTCAGTGTGGTGTAGTAGTTTGAGCATTGGACTATGACTCTACAGACCAGGGTTCAAATCCCCACTCAGCCATGCAAACCCACTGGTGACCTTGGACAAGTCACACTCTCTCAGCCTAAGAGGAAGACAAAGGCAAACCCCCTCTATACAAATCATGCCAAGAAAACTCTGTCAAAGGGTTGCCTTAGGATTGCCATAAGTCAGAAATGACTTGAAGGCACACAATAAGAGCAATTTATATGACAGTGGGAGGTCTGGACAAGAAACAATTTCACACCATTATTTTATTTTTCTTTGTTGTAGAATTAATTGCTGGGGGAGGGGAGGGATAATAGAGGAAGGGAGTGTTAAAATTTAATAAATAAAGTATTTAAAAACTTCAGGAACTTCCATGTTCAGAGCCAGTATACCTTTGAAGATCAGCTGCTAGAGCAGCGGTTCTTAACCTTTTTGAATCATGGATCTTTCTGAGGATTAGATGAAAGCAATGGACACCCTCCCTCCAATAAAATGCATATAACATACATACATATAATGTTGTATACAATTATTTTATTGCATTGGAAATTGATTTCCTCACATGGACTAGCTTGGAACAACCCTACCACTACCACCACCCAAAAAAAAACCCAACCCATCTTGAATACTGGAAAAGACTAAATTTCCCCCTTAAAATTCCCTGTGGCAGAAAAGAAAATAAAGTGGGTGGGGGGGACTTTTTTGAGTCCAGTTTGCTGACCTCCTTTGTCATAAAACTCATTTGTGGATCTCCTGGGGGTCCCATGGGTCCTTGGTGATGGATGTTGGGAGTGGAAAAGCATCAACACTTGTTTACAGTTCTCTGTGTGTGTCACTGATCTGTGTTTCCAAGGTTTTACTTTTTACTTGCATACAGAGGTCGCTTTCCCCCTTGCTCCAAAAGGTTTTAGTGTTTTACAACTCTTTGTCTCAGAAGCCTGAAGCCATCAGACATCAGGCAACTCTGACTCAACACGCCAACTCATGAGAGCCAGCTTTTAGGGACTTGCCCATCCAAGTTAGATAACTCTCTTCTATCTATTTTTCCTATCTAATATCTATTCTCTGCCACAATAAATGTAAGTTTTGTTTTTAACCTTACTGGAGCATCCTGCATGTTTTTATTCTGTTTTATACCAAAAGCTCATATTGCACTGGGGCTACACTGCACTCGGCATAATATAAATACCAATAATTCGCTACAATGGATCCCTGTGTTAAAGTATAAACAAAAGAGAAGAGGTATTGTGAGCCCTGTAAAACAGGGGTGGGCAACATGCTGTTGGCTGGCCACATGTGGCCCTACCCCATTTATGAGATCCTGAAGACCTCCCCCATTACTTTCCCCAGAAAGTTGTTAAACAAATGAAAATAGAAAGGAAAATATGTTCTAGGGAGTGTCATGCTCCTATATAAAAAGGTGTATGTTCCTCCCCCAAGACACACACAAACCTTGCTTTGGCCAAAAAAAAAAGTCCAAAAATTGCATTAAAAAGAAAAACAGAAGTGATACCACAGTAGAAGCTCTCTCAACCTCACCTCCATTCCAGTATAGCTTGTGCATAAATAGAAAAAATCCAGACAGCATCTCCAGAGGTAGGACAGAACAAAAAATAAAACAGCGCTCAAGGCAGCTAACAACATCATATTAAAAAAAATTAATAAAAGCGTAAAAATGAACAACCAATAAACGTCATTTGGTCAAAAATATTTCTGCCCTAGAAGGCCCTCTAGGGGTAGTGGGGGTATTTTTGCACCATTTTGGGGGGCCCTGGGACATTTTAGATCCAAGAGAGGCCTGTTTCTAAAACAGGAAGTACTAAAAAACATGCCTCAAAAGGGCCTAAATACCCTAAAGGCACTACTAGATCCTGCCTGATCTTGGAAGCTAAGCAGGGTCAGCTCTGGTTAGTACTTGGATGGGAGACCACCAATTAATACCAGATGCTGCAGGTGATATTTCAGGGAAAGGAATTGGCAAAACCACCTCTGAGCATTCCTTACCTAAGAAAACCCACTGAAATCCATGGGGTCACTGTAAGTCAACAGGAGACTTGAAGGCACACACACACACAAGATCTAACCTTGGTCTCTTTTCCCCAAATGCTGCAGGTTGCAACTTCCAAAGCATGAGAAAAGGTGCCTTTTTGAGCTGCCACTCCTAGAATCCCCCAGCCAGCTATCTTTTTCTGGCTCTTATGCTGCCTGGCTGATTGTGGGATCACAGTCAAAAAAGAAGAACCTTCCCCAAGCCCAGGACTGCCAATGAACACCAGGTGCTGTCAGCAATATTTCAGAGGAAGGAACTGGCAAACCTATCTCTGAGTATTCCTTGCCTAAGAAAACCCTCTGAAATCCATGGGGTTGCCATAAGTCGACAGGCAACTTGAAGGCATATATATACACACACACACAAATGCCTCTCTTGGTCTGGGCCTGAAACAGCCTAGGGAGGTCTCCAAAACATGGTGAAAAATCCCCCCTAAATTCCCTTGATTTGGGCATATTGGGGGGGAAAGTTATGACTTTTTGCAGGGGTTGTGTGGGCCTTCCAAGGCCTCCCATAGCTACCTATTCCAGTACACAAAGATCTAGACCAGACCTCCCTAACCTGCTGCACTCTAGATGGTTTCAACTACAGCTCCCATCATCACCGATCCCCAGCTGTCTATGCTGGCTAGGGCTGATGGCTACTGGAAGCCAAAAACATCTGTAAGGCACCACGGCTGGGTAAGTATGCTCTGGACCATCTGTGCCATCCCACACAGAGATACTCACCCTCTCTCTGAACAAGCAAAAGGAAACCCACAGCACAATACAAAGCACGTAGATCACAATGGTGTGCTGGTTGCACAAGCTTAGCCCACAACAGAAAGCGCCTGCTTTACAGATCTGCAAAGAAGAAAGGAAATGCAATGTTTAAGGTTAGCTTTACAATTTTGTTTTCCAAGTGTTCTTGTTCTACACAACATCCCTGTGAGGTCATTCAGATAGTTAGAATCATAGAGTTGTAAGAGACCACAAGGGCCATCTAGTCCAACCCCTGCCATGCAGGAACACACTGTCAAAGCATGCCCAACAGATAGCCATCCAGCCTGTGTTTAAAAACCTCCAGAGAAGGAGACTCCACCACACTCCAAGACAGTGCATTCCACTGCCGAACAGCTCTTACTGTCAGGAAGTTCTTCCTAAAGTTTAGGTGGAATCTCTTTTCCTGTAGTTTGAGTCCATTGCTCCGTGCCTCTGTCTCTGGAGCAGCAGAAAACAAGCTTGCTCCATCCTCAGTACGAATCCTTTCAAATATTCAAACATAGCTATCATATCTCTTAACCTTCTTTTCTCCAGGCCAAACACACCCAGTTCCTGATCTGCAGCCTGGGAAGTGAACATGAGAGCAGAGCTGGGGGAAGTAATATTTTTTGACTACAGAGCCCAACATCCCTCAACCAGCATGGCTATTGGCTACAATCACTGACTATTCTGTGGATTTGGGGAGTTGTAGCCCACAAGTAACTTTTCCAAGATGAAGAGATGATTCTGTCATGGGCCTGTATCCAATTGTTGGTCCCAAATAGAGTAGACCCGATGCATCAAAGGAAATTACATTAAGTGCTGACTTGCCAAGTTAGAATCATAGAATAGGAAGGGCCCCGTGTTTCAGCAATGGAACAAATTGCCTAGAGAGGTGGAGGGGTCTCCTTCTCTGGACGTCTTCCGAAGGAGGCTGGACAGCTACCTGCTGGGGATGCTGCACTGAGCAGCGAGTTGGACTCAATGGCCTATTGGGCCTCTTCCTACTCTATGATTCTGTGAAAGCAGATCCTTGTCAGTGGCTTACCAGTCAGCTGGGACAGTGAATCCAGTCCAGGTGTTAATTAATACTCCCAAAGAGATATCCAAGATGCTGAACACCAAGCCCCACATATAGACCCAGTACCCTCGATGGCTCCTTTAAAGTTCACACTAAGACTTGGAGCAGAGTCATTGTCACATCCCCACACACACTGATATGGAAGGCACCAGCCACCATGACTAGACATGCATACTATCACTGAGTAACCATCCAACCAAGCTTATGAACTTCCTAACTTTTATTTACAATAAAAACTTGTGCCTGAATTTTTTAGCTTCTCTTTTCCCTCTCTCTCCCCATTCCGCCTGAGTCATATCTCTTTCGACTGTAAAACTGACACCCTGCAAGCTTGAAGTCTGCTCCTCCTTGTCTTCAACCTCTGTGAGCAGTTTTTGACCTGAAGTGCTGCCAATTCAGGTTGCCTCCATTTAATGTGGGGAGTGGGTGGACATGGTTAAGGTGAAGGGTGGGAGAAAATAGAAAGCGGTGGCTTTTGATCCTGAGTGGGCTACCTTTGATCTCTCCTTCGCAGTCGTCGCCTCCTCGAAGCGCGCCGAGAGAGCCAGGAGCAGCCCGACAAACAGATTGTTTAAGCTGAAAACCTCTGCCGAGGTGGACCACTGCCATGTGAGGCGAGAAAATGCAAACATCCCCACAGCAAAGATTCCTGCAGCATGCCTGCCAGAAAGCCTGCAAACACAGATAACAAGAAAATGGATCTTCTTCTCCAGGAATGTCAACCACCCCCTCCTACAACCCAAAATTTAAAACAACACCAGCCACAACCAGATACCTTTTCTATTGTCCTTTCTCCTGCAATCTCCTCACCCCAAACACAACAAAAGTACACCTTCCTGTTTTCTTATTCCCACTCCACGGCAGGCAAGAAATGACAAATAGCATTTCTTGCAATGTTTTCTTACCCATCCTTTTTGTAAAAGCATCTTCCTTAACTCGAACTTGGAGGGCTCTGCTACTATATGCTTAGAGAAAGGAACCCCTTCCTGAGCACTATGACTTCATTTTAACCACCACGGCTCCATCCTACAGAATCCTAGGATTTGCAGTTTAGGGAAGGGAATCATAATGCTGTAATTGTGAAGTGTGAACACCCACACACACAAACACATACTCACTAATTTTCTTCTCAAAGGAAACAACGAGTAATTTTAGCAATTTTCTTCCTGCTGAGAGAAAGTCTTTGAAAACCACGTCATTTTCAAAGGCTATTCGCAAGTCGGGATTTATCTTGCGCAAAATTCGCGATAGGTTGTTTGCATAGAAAATAGCATTTTCTACACAGGAAATTGTTTCAAATGCTGTTTCCTGCACAGAAATGCTATAACTGGTACCTTATTCTGAACAAAATTTGCATGTGGTTGATTTGCATAGAAAACAGCTTTATCCACACAGCAAACAACTTTTCCTGTACAGAAAATATTTCTGCATGAAAATATTATTTTCTATGAAGAAAATGGTGTTTCCTGTGCAGAAAATTTAAGTATTTTCAAATATTATTTGCATTCCTAACACACACAGGAACTAACTTTTGAATCCTTTTCTAGGTTCAGCATCTTTTCAAATGCAATTTCAAAACATATTTTAGGGTGAGGGGAAACTCCTATGTGTTACATTTCACTTTTAGTTTTCCCATTTTTTAGTCACATAAAGTTTCTCAGCAACAGTGATTGTTACAATGTTTAATGGACTGAATTAGGGAAGAAGGTTGCTTCTTGTATTATATGTGGTTCTTATTCTAATAAAAAAAATACTTTTGGGGGGGGGAGAAGCAAAAGAGATCAAATTGAGGTGAGTCAGAGCCTATCTGTACATGGCATTATTCACAATTTTAGCCTCTGCGTGGCTGAGTTCTTCTTCTTCTTTAAAAATAGATGAAACAGAACCGCCCACGCTGAAAAATTATTGTAGCAAAGGTGGAAGAAATCTCCCTGTAGCACCATTATGATTAGAGGGGTGACAGTGCGTATGGATCAAGACCATTGTGGGTTCAAAGGATTAAAGTCTATGCATGCTACAGTCTTAATATGGTCTCCCCCTTGACTCCCATCAAGTTGGACCAGCTGTTTAATTTCTTTTTTAAAAAATCAACCATGCAAATTCTATCACTGCAGCTAACAACGTTGTGTCTAATGTGGATCTCAGATTAATGTGCACAACTTTGACCACATAGTCATCCCCAAACTGAGCACCATGAAGGAACTACCAATGTGCCCCCACAAAATATTATTAATTTTGTTCTTTATCACCAAAGCTATCAGGAGCAAGGCCAAAAGAAACACAGCGCAGTAAAATCAACAACAAAACCAAGAGGTACCCATTTAAAACATAAATTTGATTAAAAGCAGCAGCAAAACAGCATTATTAAAGGCAGGAGATAAATAACTGAGCAACCCAGAGAACATCAGATTAAAACCCAAATTATTTCAATGCACAGACTAGTAAAGTTACAGGGCAGTGGAGGAATACAAGTTCCCAGATCCCCCAGCCAGTGGACACACTATCCAGGGATTCTGAGAGTTGGAGTTCAAGAACCAATTTCCTCAAGATGCTATTGGATTCCTATGCTACACAGTTATAGCAGTTGGATAACCATTTTAACTGCCCTAGCTCCATCATAAGGGGTTTGTCTATATGAAGCAATAAAATGTGGACTGATGAGCACTAATGCCAATTCTTAGCAGCTTTCATTTGTCTCCACGTTTTTTTTTTCAAGATCGCAGGCATGCAAAGTCATACGCATCTGTTATTGAAACAGGCATACCTGCAAATCAAGATGGTGGTCACAAGCAAATTACTCACTTTTTGTCACCATTTGCTGCTGCTAAACAGTATTTTTTAAAAAAAAGCAAATCCAAGGTGTGGAAGTGTGATCTCCCACTTAAATAAACCCCCAAAGTCTGTTTTGTCACCTCAGCGCATGATCCCTATGATGAAAATCCAATATGGTGGCTCTGGGCGCTGCCCTCCCAGCAAGCTCTGCCCCCTGCGCACATCCGACCAATCAGCTGTCCACTTTGAGAATGTGAAACAATGTGAATCAGTTGTCCTAATGAGTGATAGACTTTTCCCACAGAATATTTAGAGTTCTTCACCCCCCTCCTACCAAATACGGAGGATTGAAATGGGATCCCATTTGGATAAAATGTATTCTCCTAAAATTCTGTGAGGAGTATTTTCGCTGTAGAGACACACCCAAGGAATCCTGGGATTTGTAGTCTGAACAGGTACTTAAGAATCCCCTGCTACAGAGCTCTAGGCAACTCCACTAAACTACAGCACTAGAGCTGCCTAGCTAGGAGTCCTAAGTACCTGACCGAACAACAAATCCCAGGGCCCCACAGGATGGAGCC
Source organism: Gambelia wislizenii (assembly GCA_030847615.1). Taxonomy (NCBI): domain Eukaryota; kingdom Metazoa; phylum Chordata; class Lepidosauria; order Squamata; family Crotaphytidae; genus Gambelia; species Gambelia wislizenii. The sequence goes on along the minus strand of JAUMIR010000001.1, from coordinate 490,325,965 downwards.
ATGGCCATCAAAATAGCATAATGGGTGCTATAACTGTGGCTGGGTCCTTGATGTGATTGCATCAATGCAATCATTTCCAGTGCATAGATACAGTCCAATTCCCTGCCCCTCAGACAAGGCTTCGTGGTTGTAACGCAGCAACACACATCAGCCAGTGTGGAGTGCTGGTAAGAATGCCAAACAAGGACTGGAAAGACCCAGGTTCAAAACTCCTGGAGACTGAGACTGAGCAGCAAACCAACAGGTGGTCACTTGCTAAGTGTCTTCCCTGCTTAAAGTGAAATGTACTGTAACTATTTAAATTACGGCTGGACCTCCACATTTGCACATTTAGCTTTTGCAGATTTGATTAGATTATTTGCCGCCACCTCCTTTAAGCAATCCACTCCCTCATCCCCCCCCCTCCATGGGCTCCCTGGAAAACCATCCAGAGCTATTCTCTGAGATTGGGCCACTGGGGGTGGGGATGAGTGAGTGGATCATCAAAAAGCGAGCCAGGAAACTCATGTCAGCTTGAGCTGTAGGACCTTTTCAAGCAGCATCTTCATCCACGTTCCTTCTCCCCTTTGATGGGTTGCTTTGGGCAATGAGCTCGCTCTCTCGCTCTCTCCCTGCAGCAGCATGGGCTCTCTGGGAAACCATCCAGAGTGATCACCTGAGATCAGGCCGTTGGGGGGGTGGTGGCAGTGAGGGAGCGGATTGTCAAAAAGCAAGCCAGGAAACTCCTGTTGGCTTGAGCCATGCAGAAATGGCTGTAGAGCCTTTTCAAGCAGTGTCTTCATCTTCCTGCCTTCTCCCCTGAGGTGGGTAAGCTGGCTTTTGCATGCCTGAAATCAGGAGGAGTTTGCTGGGTTGCTTTACAATGATCTGCTCTTGGCACCTTTTTTATCCTCTCTAGCTCACATTGCAAGGAATCCATGTGTGTACCAGCGGTTCAAAGCAAACTTAAGAAGACAAGAATAGATGAAGGCCCATTGTTTTGACATTTGCAAATTACAGTACTGTACTGTACTTCTCTCTGTGTGTTAAATATGGTGGAGGGGGCTTAAGATATTTGCGGTTTTTTTCAACCATTTCTAAATTGGCTTCTGCACATATGAATTGGCACATACAGATTTTATTCTGAAACTGATGTCCTCTTCCCACCTCTTCTTTCACAGAATCATAGAATCTTAAGAGTTGGAAGGGTCCACAATGACCATCTAGTCCATGGCCTGTCAGGCAGGAATACATGACAAAAGCACTCCTGAAAAATGTCCGTTTAAAGACATCCAAAGAATGAGAGTCCACTTATACTTTCTGAGGCAGTCTACTGCACTGTCAAACAGTTCATACAGTAAAGTTCTTCCCAATGTTTCGGTGGAATCACTTTTCTTTAAACTGAATCCACTGGTTCATGTTCTAGTCTCTGGAGCAGCAGAAAACAAACTTTCTCCATCTTCATGGCATCTCTTCAGAGATTTAAACATAGCTATTGAAGGGGGAAATGAAAATGGCTTTGCCAAAAATGCTTCCATCACTGTTCTTGTGTGTATCCTGGTGCTAGAGAAGTTCCACCAAAGGAACAAGCAGACAGTGTGAAGGTTACACTGTCCTGCTATGACACCAAAAGACTGAGGGAAAGATTATGTAGCAAGAACTAGGAAATGGTCACCTACCTTGCAAGAGACAACAGACACCTAGAAGTTTTGACCTCTATCTAATTTGTTAGCTTCATGAAAATTTCCCAGCACATGCTCTTTGCAGTTGTGATCGGGCAATCTTGCCATAGTATATTAGGTTGTAAGAGCTTATCGGTCAGGGCTCCCATGCTCCTCAGACTCTGCTCTGCCAGGGTGGAAGACAGGAATGCATTTCTTTCCTAAATAAGGTTGGATCCTTGATTCACTAGGCCTAGTCTTCTAATTTTTCCTAGAGTTACAGGGGAAGAAAAGTCCCCTTCACTATCATGTCACCTCTCCGTCTTCTCTTCTCCAAGCTAAACATACCCAGCTCCCTCAGTCATTCCTCATAAGATCTGTTTCCAGATCTTTGATTGTAGAATCATAGAGTTGGAAGAGACCACAAGAGCCATCTAGTCCAACCCCCTGCCCTGCAGGAATACCCAGTCAAAGCACTCCCAACAAATGAGTCAAAGCACTCCTGACAGATCCAGCCTCTGTTTAAAAACCTCCAAAAAAGGAGATGCCACTGCACTCCAACACTCATCTTGGTTGCTCTTCTCTGGACACATTCCAGCTTGTCAATATCCTTCTTGAACTGTGCACTTCCCAGCGCTGGACACAGTATTGTAGATGAGCAGAAGCAGAAAGAAACAAGCTTGTTCCATCATCTACAGATGATATTATAGAGATGGCTATAATATCAGTTGTCAATTTCTTTGGCAACGTGTAAGTGGCCACTCCAGAAGGAATAGAATAACCCCCTCACTCAGCCAGAAAAAAAGGGCATCTTAGGAGTCAGGAGCAGTTGAGGCCACAAAAAGAGCTTTGGGGCTACATGCATAGAATCACAGAGTTGAAAGAGACCACAAGGGCCATCCAGTCTAACCCCATTCTGCCATACAGGAATAAACAATCAAAGTATGCCCAACAGATGGCCATCCACCCTCTGCTTAAAAACCTCCAAAGAAGGTGAGTCCACCACACTCTGAGGCAGTGTGTTCCACTTCCGAACAGCTTACTGTCAGGAAGTTCTTCCTAATGTTTAGATGGAATCTCTTTTCCTGTAGTTTGAACCCACGGCTCCATGTCCTAGTCTCTGGAGCAGCAGAAAACAAGCTTGCTCCCTCTTCAATATGACATCCCTTCAAATATTTAAACATGGCTATCATGTCCCCTCTTAACCTTCTCTTCTTCAGGCTAAACATACCCAGCTCCCTAAGCCACTCCTCATAGGGCATAATGGCTTCCAGATCTTTCACCATTTTGGTTACCCTCCTCTAAACACATTGTCCAACTTGCAGTGCCACGGCTACATGTTACACGCCTCAGTCCCTTGGTTTGAATTTCCCCCCCGTCAACCACTCCTTCTCTGGCATTGCCCTTTTTCTGGCCAAGAAAAAAAAGGAAAATTGACTCTCTAAGAGGAGCAATTCTCCTTTTAAATAGGGGCACTATTTAGTATCAAAACCAAAATAAAATAAAATACCAAAGCCCAACCCTGCTTTCCAAAACCAGGAGCAGATTTTAGGCCACTTCTTCCCCCCTCCCCCAGTTTTTGACCTTACTGGAACCCCAGATCCACCTCAGTTAGGCCATTTGGACTAGCTGAAACATTCATGAGAAAACAAGTCATTAAACGTAAGTACTGTAGCCTTCTCTGTAAGTCAGCTGAGTTGTTGTCATTATCATTATATCACCATCATCATAGTAGCTGTGCCCTGGAAACAGATACCGAGAGTCCAAAGCAGGAAAGACGAGAAGGGGAAAGGAAATGAGGCTGTTGGCAATATGAGATCTCTGCAACAGACATACACTCAAAACACACACTCAGCTAACACAGAGGTCTTCACACCATGCCCGTCATCAATGAATGTACAAAGAGAGATCAATACTCAGCATTTATGAGAAAGGGGCCAATGCTGCCTTTAGTCTTGGGGAGGGCATCACACATGCTGCCTAAGGACCCCTCTTTGATAGCTGCAGACCCTCTCTCACATCAACAGGCCCTACTGTTGCAGGTAGCGGTGCTGTTGCAATACATCAGGGGTGGGCAATGATGCAGGAGGGTGGCCATTTCCTCCCTTTGCACCTGTCCAAGAATGCCCCCGTGCCTTTCAGTATGTCCAAAGTGACATGCTGTCACTTCTGGACACCATTTTGGTCCATATGGGACCATTTTTTAAATAATTTCTTCTATGTTTGGGGGTGGCCTGGGGGCTTTGGAGGGTCAAGGGAATTTAAAAAACCCACACATTTTGTGCAAAAGTGTTGCAGAAAAAGTTGCATTTTGCACAAAAACCATCTTCTGTTTTGCACAGAAGAAACCTCTGCATCATTTTTTGTAAAAAGAAGTCCTTAAATTTTAAAAGAAATCATTAAAAAATTGTCTCCCTTTTCATTAAAAAAATTAAATACTGAAAAACTGCCACCTTGTCCCACACTTTAAACAAGAACATGGCAGGAAGGGTTATAGATCAGTACTTTTCAAAGTAGTAGTCCAGGGATCAGTGCTAGTCCCCGAGCCATCAGCAGCCAGTCCCTGAAGAGTTTCTAGGAAATTATTATTAATACTAGCTGTATCCTGTGTAGCATACACAGTTATAGTTTTACATGTGGGTAGTGATTGGCTGAGGGAGTGAGAAGAGGGAGGGGCCCTTGTGAGGCTAGGGGTGTAGATGCAGATTGAGTGGCAGGAGTGGATTGTGAGGTGGAGAGGGAATTTGCATGTGAGTAGTGATTGGCTGAGGGGGTGGGAGGAGGGAGGGGCCCTTGTGAGGCTGGAGGTATAGATGCAGATTGAGTGGCAGGAGTGGATTGTGAGATGGAGAGGGAATTTGCATGTGGGTGGTGATTGGCTGAGGGAGTGAGAGGAAGAAGGGGATTGGTTGGGTATGTTTCCTAAGCAGCCAATCAGCACACTGGGATTGGAAACATACCCAACTGTGTGTGTGTGGGTGTAATGATGATTTCTTACCCACCTCTCCCCAAGGTTCGAGGCGGGGTACAGCATAGATTAAAATACAATATATAAGTAACACATAATTGGAAAGAAAGAAAGAAAGAAAGAGTTGTAGCCAAGGGATACCAATATGGTACCCAGTCCCTTGTGCACTGGAAAAAATATAATTGTCAGCCCGCTACATCAGATAACCTAAAAAGCATTTCTACAGATGGCTGGAAAAGCCTACTTGCTTAGGCCTTCTTCTCCATTCCACTGCCACTGCTGTGGCCGCAAAGAGAGAGAAGAAGAGGCAGAGACAGTGCCATCATTCCTTAGCCCCAGCAGCAAAAGAAAGGCCCTCTGTCCGTTCCAACTCCTACTGTTATGGCCCCAGAGGGAGAGAAGAAGAGGCAGGCACAGCCCATAATGCTTCAGCTCAAGCCACAGGTGAAAGAATAGGCAGCATCTACTGGACTTAATCCACTCCCCCACTGCCATTCCCTATTCCTTATGTTTCCTGTCGTATTTAGGTTGTAAGCCTGAGGGTAGGGAACTGTCAAGTCAACAGTCTGTAAGTTGCTCTGAGACCCTTTTTGGCTGAAGTGTGGGGTAGAAATAGTATAAATAAATAGGCTGCTGGCTATGAGTGGATGAGTAGAACCACACTACTCCTTTTTGGACTACCAGTTTTGGATTCCCACTTGCTGACTCTGGCTTTCCACAGGCCTATCTATACAAGGCCGGGGGGATGTGGATTGATGCGCACTAACGCCAATTCGAAGCAGCATCTATTTGTCTTAACCGTTTTCTGGCAAAATCGCAGACATGTGAACCTATCTGCTTTCGCTGTCCCAACAGGCACGTCTGCAAATCAAGATGGCAGGCGTGAGTAAATTACTCACATTTCTATTCTCATGAGTTTTCAATGCTGAACAGTATTTTTTAAAAAGTGTATCTAAGATGTGAAAATGCAATATTCTGCTTAAATAAATTTTAAAAAGAAAAGAAAAAGACTGTTTTGTTGCCTGAGTGCACAATTGCTAAAGCAAAAGTCCAAGATGGTGGTTCTGGGCACTTGCCTTGTTAGCAAGCTCCACCCCCTGTCCATGTCCGGCCAATCAGCTTCCACTTCCGCTCTTATCGGGAATGCGAATGAATGAAAATCCGATTGTCCAAACGAGCAATCATGCACATTCTCTACGGATCTTTTTAAAAACTTCGGGGGAAACTGCAAAGGCTTTCCTGGTAGGGTTTACGGTGGATTTCTCCCCCCTCCTTCTGAATACTGCAATCCAATGCGGAATGCCATTAGGACAGGTAGGATTCCCAGTGACTTCCATGAGGATTATTTGGACCGTTAAGATAACCCTCAGCATTCTTCGACAGTGTCAATAAACATGGGCGCCACCAGAATGATCTAGCAGGAAATGGAATCAAAATGATCAAGGGACTGTTCTATAGAGAAAGGATACAGCATGTGGAACTCAAGTTGTTAATATTAACGACAAGAATGGCTGCCTACTTGGACAGCTTAAAAGGGGACTGGATGCATTCATGGAGGATGGGGCCACCAATGATTAGTAGTTAGGACAGCTATGTGCTGTTTTTGTTATTTCCTGTCAAGTCCACTTCAATTTATGGAGGCCCTATGAACTAGAGATCTCACAGCAGCAGCCCGCTTTTCAACACCTTGCTCCGGGCCTGCAAGCTCAGGGCTGTGATGTCCAGGACTGAACCAATCCACCTGTAAATATGTTCTTCCTCTTTTCCTGCTGTGTTCAACTTTACAGAACATTAACGTATTTTCTAATGGGCCATGTTGTCGCAGGATATGTCCAAAGCACAATAGCCTCAGCTTAATCATTTTGGCTTCTAGGGAGAGCTCAGGCTTGATCTGCTCTCAAGCCCACTTATTTGACTTTTTGCCTGTTCAGGATTCTCCTCCAACACCACGTTTCAAATGAGTTTATTCTCTTCCTGCCAGCTTTCTTCACTGTCCAGCTTTCACATCCATACAAAGGAATCAGGGATACTATGACACAGATGAGCCTGACTTTGGCATTTAATAATATATCTCTACACTCACAGAGCTTAGAGAGTTTCTTCATAGCTACCCTTCCAAGTCTTATTTTGATTTCTTGACCATAGGCTCCATTTTGATTTGTGACTAAGCCAAGGTATAGAAAGGTTTTAACTATTTCCATGTATTCATCGTTCACTTTAAAGTTATGAAAATCATCTGTGATCATTACTTTTGTTTTCTTAATATTCAAGTGTAACTAAGCTTTTGCAAGTTCTTTCTTAACTTTCATCAGCAGTCATTGCAAGTCTGCTATTTTCTGCTAGTATGAGAATCACAGAATCATAGAATTGTAGAGCTGGAAGAGACCACAAGGGCCATCCAGTCCACCCCCCTGCCACGCAGGAATCACAATCAAAGCATCCCTGACAGATGGCCATCCAGCCTCTGTTTAAAGACCTCCAAGGAAGGAGACCCCACCACGCTCCGAGGGAGTGTGTTCCACTGCCGAACAGCTCTTACTATCAAAAAGTTCCTCCTAATGTTGAGGTGGAATCTCTGTTCCTGGAGCTTGCATCCATTGCTCTGTGTTCTGCTCTAGGGCAGCAGAAAACAAGCCTGCTCCATCCTCAATGTGACACCCCTTCAAATACTTAAGCGGGGCTATCATACCGCCCCTTAACTGTCTTTTTTCCAGGCTAAACATACCCAGCTCCCTAAGTCTTTCCTCGTAAGGCATGGTTTCCAGACCTTTCACCATTTTAGTGCATGTACCATGCGCAATGGTCCCACATGCACAACTTCATCTATGTTGCTATCAGCTGGATATGACCATTTCACATTGTCCAAAAACATGACTCTGCATGCATAGCGCAACTCATGCTTACATACATCACTAACAGGATGCCAGCCATTGTCCACAAGGACCACATGCAGTGGTGTGTCATGGGCCACATGCTGGTGGCAGTTGTGACTGAGGACAGCAGTGGGCAAGTTCTGGCATGGTGATGGCTATGCCCGGGGATTGTATCTCTTTCTCCTCTGCTCAAAACAGATTCACAGCAGGATTTTACCCACTCTCTCACATACCTATGCAACCTTTCCACTTTGGTCTCCACAAACACACACAAACACAAACAGAAGAGCATCTGTGAATTGCCAGAATTTGCTCTGCAGCAGTAGTTCATGAGTAGTATGCTAAGGGATTCTGGGAGCTAAAGTAAAAAACAACTGGAAGACCAAAAAGCTGAGAAGAACCATTACTCTACAGCATTTGTTTTCTTTCAGAAGCACAGTATCACAGGCCTCCAGAAAATCAGACTCCAAGACTCAGAGCATAGAACAGTCCTGTAGATGACCTATGAAACCACTACTAGTTTTCCCTATTTCTAGTCTGTCCCTTTTCTCAGCTTCTAGTTCTGGGTGGGTAGTTATAAAAACTAACCACCGAGAGGCCAGTTTTAGGTTCAGCGGCAACAATAAGCCATGGTTTAAGCAAACAGAGTTCATAAGCCAATAATAAAATTTGATTTCAAACTATGGTTAGGCAACAAACCATAGTATGTTAGGGGGGGTCGTTTTTTATACTTGGCAGGAACAGATTTAAACATAACAACAAGCCAGAACTGAGCATACCACAACAAACCTGGCTTATCATTGTATGTGAACCTGGCTCCCATTTGATCATACTAACTGTAACCAGGGTAACATATGCCATTAAACCCCCCCCCCAAACGCACAGTAGACCTCACAACAACCCTGTAAGGTAGGACGATGGATTTTTGCAGCCACCGCCAATTGACTGTGTGGGTCCCAATCTGGGCCACATATTGAGTGGCAGGAGTGGATTGTGAGGTGGAGAGGGAATTTGTATGTCAGCGGTAATTGGCTGGGTATGTTTCCTGAGCAGCCAATCAGTACACTGGGAAAGGCAACATACCCAAGAGTTTTATATATAGAGGTGTGTTTTTTTTCCATTTTAACTGCCATAGTTCTCCCCTATGGAATGCTGGGATCAAAAGTTTAGGTATAGGCATTTAGAATTCTCAGCCAGAGACCTCCCATGCCTCATGAAACTACAAACCCCAGGATTCTACAAGATGGAACTATGGAACTGGAATAATAGCACTATAATTGGACAATGTGAATGGGCCCATGGTGACCCTAAAAGTTCCCATACAGTCTTAGGGGCCCATCTTGTTTAAAATTCTATCCCTATAACCCAAAAAAGTTCTGCTACTTCCCTATTTTTCATATCCTCTTAAAAAAAAAATAATGATTCTACAGAAGAACACTTGAAGACAGCAGATTTCCCCCCCTTGATTTGTCTCTAGTAGGACATTCCTGAGGACTATTAAGTTTTTTTTTAAAACTACCATTTTTAAAAAAGCACTTTGCAGTGAAATCCATTTCAAGAACTTCTCTGTTTCTCTTGACAAGTTATAAAAACTATGTCACCAGAAGTTGCTCCTAACTCTACGGGTGGCAAGGCTCTTTCCAGGGCAGTGCTGTGACCCAATCCATCATCCTCTGTCATGCATTTTCAAAACCTCTCTACATTATATAAAATGGGTACTTTTAAAAAATTATTCCTTCAACCGGTAGAGTTTTAAGTAGGATACCCAGATGCCAGAAAGTTGGGGGTGCATGGAGTGTCGGGGGGGGGGAGAGGAGAAAAGGAAGAAGGGGGAGACTCGGCAGGAAACAGATTTAGCAATTTAAATGTTTTATAAGTTTTTTTTTTTTTGTAATTGAGGAAACTTTTCATAATCTGACATTTGTTAAAAAAAACACCCACTTATTAGAAATTATGCAGCGGAGTAGCTGTGGAAATATGAGCTCGCTTCACAATTATGAAGTCGGGCTAGGAAGCCCTAGCCTATTGTGCAAAGTGGCATAAACCCCACAGAGGGCCTATCAGCTCAACAGCAGGCGGGGGGCTGCTCCATTCAAAGCGAGAGATACAAGCTTCAGGGCAAAAACCTGGCGGCTCCCTCCTGACCCCACAATCCCCTCCTGGTGACAGATCCAAGCTCCATAGCAAATTAGACCTTCTCACATTACAATTGCAGAAGACAGATTCCATTAGCGGTATCTGAAATTGAGTGGAGAGCAGCTCCGTTATCAGACCTGACTCATAAGCGGTGCTATTAATCAGAGCTATGATAGCATTTATATATTTCAAGCTATCTGCCGCGGCTGTGATATTCTGCTACAAAGGGTTGATGGGACTTAAGGAAGGGAACAATGGAGCTTTCTGGGGAAAAGCAGAGTAAATCAAGAAAGTCTATGACTTCCACATATTCTGAAGGGATTGCGGTTTACATAAATTTTCTCCCAATTGGAGATTGAGCTCTTCCTCATCTTACACATGGGATTTAGTTGTCACTCAATGGGAACAGCTGTGAAAAGGTGAATTGGCCCACCGTTCAGAATACTGCCTCCGTTTTTAAAGCAATTAACCCATGAACAGGAGGATACCTGGCGATATCAAGAGGATTAGACTAGGCAGTGCTTTATTAACATTTCCTTGAACTAATTCTAACTCTGACTAGCTGTCACGAAAGACTCTTCAGTCTTTTTTTCTAAAAAAGAAAATTAAGGATGGAATGGGGGGAGCAAGTTGGCCTCCTTTCCCCCCTCTCCTTCTCTCCCCCCCCCATTACTAAGCCACTTCCAAAATGAAACACAGAACCTTCAGCCTAAAACATATCTGATTTTTAAGCAAATGCAAATAAGGGAGGAAGTGTTATGATTGAGTTGATGTGACTTCACTGGAAGTGAGAGAAATCTCTTTCTGTGTATGTGTGTGTGTGTGTGTGTGTACATGCATGTGCGTGTGTGTGTGTGTGTGTGTGTGTGAGAGAGAGAGAGAGAGAGAGAGAGAGAGAGAGAGAGAGAGAGATCAATTAGCCCAGGGGTCATGGCAGGTAGTCTCCGAAAAGGGAAATTAATACTAGAGCCTTCTATGGTCCTTTATGTTATAGCTCCACTTTGTTAAAACTTAGAAGCTACACATTACTTAAGCATTAGCTGCTTTTTGAAATTATAACGAGCCTTGCAGAAAACCAGACAAAAGCATAGTCTAGAAGGATCTCTCTAATCTGGAAAAAAAAGTATCCAAATATACCTTAAATCAGAAGATTCCCGCACTCTCTTTTTCAAGCGCAGCGTTTTAATTTCTTGCTCATGGCTGAATAGGATGATGGTCAAAGATACAAAGATGTTTGAAGAGAATCAAGCGCTCTGGCTTAGTGTAAGGATTCCGTTTGCTGCAAACTAATGTGTGGAAGCACAGAAAGACTTGGGCAGGTGGAAAATCTGATCAATTCATTTGTCTGGCAGCAGCAAAGGAAGGATTTAGGGGCGGTGGTGGTAGTGGTGGGGACGGTAACATACCATCCTCACCAGTGACTAACACACCACAATGCAATTGTACGGGAGGCTCACAACCCAGAGAAGGGTCAAAAAACCCAACAGCTAAAAAGGCCCTACTGGCCCAAGAAATAGTAATGCCTGAAGTGATCCCCAACTTTATATTTAAAAAAAAAAAATCAAGAAATTGAAGGAGGAGGGACGTAAACACATTTCATCCCCCTCAACTAAACTGGAAGTCAGCTCGTCGCATTAAACTTGAAAACCGGATGTCTGGGAGTGAAATGCAATATAAATGCAAACCCACAATGAGAGCCAACCTTTCGTTTCCCTCACTGAGCATACTCCAGAGGCAGTGCCTTAAAACCAAATTTACCTTATAATTTCTACAGTTCTGGCTTAACTTTGGAGAAACAGTTTTATTTCCCCCATCCCTTCCGCTCAAACACCCGCCCTGGAATATTTAAAATTCCCTTCGCTTCAGCAAAACTATTAATGCTACTCAGGGACTTCAGCTGTGGGTGTGAACAGATATGAGAATCAATTCTGCTTCTCAGCTGCCCCCGCGAATCCCCGCTTTTGTTTTAAACGAGCAGCTTCGCTTCCACGTAAGTTCCAGTCTCCTTTTCCTTTTGCCAAGAATGAAAGCTAAAAATTAAGCAGGAGGGAGAAAGCAATGCTTAAACGTTTTCCACTTTTGTATTTCACCATTTAGCCTGAAAAATGTAAACGCCTGTTCAACTGATGAGAATTTTCTAATCTTTCCTGATTCCCACAACAAGCAAAGTTATTTTTTACTTTGGATTTAGGCTCATGTCCTCGTCTGCATTGTTTTAGAAACAAACAACCAAACAACCAAACAACAAAGATTTTCTTACAGCCTAACATCTTGTCATGCATTTTCAAGCCTGCATGGAATTAAAGCAAATATTTCAGTTTTGGAATGCAGGTTAATGGGAGACTGTCTCTTTTCAGCACCCGCAGAAGGCCAAATACTCATTCAGTTCTGAAAAACCCATAAGACAAGGTGTTTAATGACACTGTAACTCTGCAAAGTGCTGGTAAGTCTGAGGGTTGTGGTGTGGTTGTTTATTCATTGCTTATGCAGGACACAATACATGTTCCACAATGGGTAAAAATGACAAAACTAAATGACTTACACCTCCCTATTTAGCTAACAGAAAGCATACAAGCACACACACATACACAAACCACTATTTTATTTGGAAACATAAAATTATCCTTTGCAGCCACAAGAGAAGAGAGGCACAAAGATTTCAATAAGCAACCATTCCTTCCTCATTTTTAAACTGCTTTCTTTAATGCCAACATGCAGAAACAACTGTAAAGATCTATTTCATCCTCTTTCCACCACCTCAAAAGAAAAATAGCTAACATATCCACACGACTTCTATACAACCTGCAATTTTGACAACCCAAAAGTTTTAGGAGCACAAAAGACAGCGTACAAGACCTTTAAATCGTTTTAAAACTAAGCAGTCGTGAAACTGAGATGTAATGTGCTCTCTTAGAATCTGAAAAGATAAAAATTAAGGCTGGAGATAAAAGCTCCTTTTTTTAAAAAAAACACAACTATTTCAGGCAGCAAGTATAGATTAGAAGGACGTGTGTTTGTTTTCATATTTTTTTAAGGCACATATCAAAAAGGAGTGGGGAGCCATAACTACCTAGCAGAACTGAAAACCTGATTAGAAGAACAAAGTGCTAGAATACAGTTAGCGCTAATCCGGCATGTAGAACAATGTCTTCTTAAGTGGGAATGAATGAAACTATTGTATGACTCAAAAGCCTGCTCCAATTAAACATTAAAATGAAACTGTCTTGACCTGCAAATGAACATAGAACTTGAGAGATGTCTCAAATCAGCTACTCAAACAAAGGATCAAAAAATCTGTTTTTTGAAAACTGATTTACATAGCATATATAGGGGCGGAAATTGAAAAGTGGTGTGTATATGGAATGGTTGGTTGATCATTATTAAAAAAAAAATACATACACAACAACAACAAGCCACGCTGTGGTTCTTTACTGTACTCAACTGTCAGTGCAGTGAAACGTGCCTGGCTGGTGGGCTTATGTACAGGAAAGAAAAGGTTTTTAGAAGGTTAAGTTTGGGTCACACGACAAATGAAATTGTAACAACCCCAACTGACACTGTATAATGTCTTCTTCCACCGAATCAATAGGCCGCTCTCGGCTCCAAATTACCATAGAGATGGTTTGCTCCTTTCTGAAGGGGGCCTATTGTTTGCCGAGAAAACAGATTTGCCACTTGAACTGCGCTGTCCCCGTAGGATGTGCACTTCATTAATTATTTGTCATCTTAAAAAACCATTGGCGGACTAGTCACGTTAACAATACGTCTGTAGGTGCCTCGTGGAATACAGAGGAGCGGTTATTTCCTGACCCCACCACCGCTACACACACACACACACCCCGTCAAAGGACCCTGAAAAAGACTTAAAAGGGTCACTCTGCATCATGTAAATGGAAGGGGGCTGATATAGATTTGGCCATATATTTTGGGATAGCTAGAACTGTGTGATAACACATAGGTGCCCCCAAATTTGGGGGAAAAGAGAAGTTCTTCACAATTTTTCAAAAAAACAAAAATGAAGTAGAGACATCCCAAAGGGACTTTAAAGATCGCTGTGACTGTTATACAGCCTGTCCTTCTGATTATTTTTAAAAAAAAAGAGATTATAGAAATATGCATGCAAATGGCAGCCTCTCATCTCAAGACAGATTTGACAACCAAGTCTGAAAATATATTAGCAACATCTAAGCATCTGTGGCATTGGAATGAATGCCAATGCAGCAGTGTTAAGGGTGGGCACAGCCTCCAAACCGCACTGCCACCGAGTCCAACTTCACATCAATGGCGGTGAGATGGAGCACCTTCAGCTTCGATAAGTTGGAAAACACCTCACCAAATATTTATGTTTGGAAAGTTTGAAATGGGCCTTCTCTCTTGTATGCAGCACAAGGCCTAGCACTAAAGGAAGCTTACTGTCTTCCATAATTTATTTATTTATTTAATTTATATCCCGCCTTTCTCCCAGGTGTAAGGTGGCTTACAGCCATTTAAACACAGAGTACAACTTGGGGGCGGGGAGGGAAAACTAACCCAAAAGGTTAAAACACAACTAAACCTGTGTTCCATTTTTAAAACACAAGTTAAAACACATTTAAAACATAATAAAATAGACATCCAACCAAATCAAATCAAAAGGTCTTTACCTGCCAGCAGAAAGACAGCCAGGAGGGGGGCAACCGGACCTCCTGGGGAAAGGATTGCCATGTTTTGGGGAGCAGCCACTGGGAAGGCTCTCTCATGTGTCTCCACCAAGACTGACCAGGATGGTGTTGGGACCGAGAGAAAGCCCTCCCCTGGAGATCTTAAGGCTTCGGCAGGCTTATATAGCTTGTGATAAACATATATATTCACTATATTATAAGCTGGTTTATCATGTTCTTATAATATATGGTCGTCATCCCCAACAAAATATGGTCAAAAGATATTTGACTGGCACCTTCTTCTTTTCCTTTAAGTATCCCAAATACTGTACCGAGTTTTACATTTTTTTAGCATCTGTGAAATTAAATGTTAATGACCCTTTTAAAAAACAGAACTCTTGGCATGTTTATTTTCATTTACCTGTTTATTTCTCCTACCCCACCCCCTGCTGTAGGACAACAAAAATCCCCAACCACAAATGTAATTCCTTTGTAAGACTTCATCCCGGGATGGCAGAATGAATAGAAGACGAGGGCGGATCTTTACAACTAGGAACACATTACTAGCAATGCAGTAAAGATTAATTTAAAATTAAATGTATACAACCAGGGATTCCCCCCACCATCACCACCACTAATGGAACTTGAGCATTATTATTTATTCTTCTCTAACATTATGCTCAACACTGTTCCTAACCGATATGACAAAAGCGCTCTTGCCTTGAGAGTTTATGCTTTAAATATTATTCCCCCTTCAAAAGCTTTGGGCCTTTTTTATATTATTATTATTAACCCCATTTCTTTAACGACGGCAAAAATTAGTTAAGGATGAATTATCTGATAGGGAAAAGTCCCTATTCATAAAAATATTAGAGAGGTGTACTTAAGCAAATAAGACACGGAAGGCAAGTTCTCCCTCCAGGCACGCCATATGTAAAACATTTATCGCAGCCTACCGTCCATCAACCCGCCTTCCCCTCCTGTTTCCCCACAGCTTGGCAGGAACACACGGCAGAGCACAGAACAGGCTTGGATTTCAAATATACATGAGGCAGGAAAATTTACTCCTTTTCCGGAGAAAATAAAGTGTGCAATATAGGACAGCCAAAAACTGTTCCGCTACTCTGACTGCACTCTTTGCAGGATGCTTGGAAAAGGTTAAAAGCATCCTCTTGCCCTGCTGTTTTCTTTAAATTCTTATCTGTTAATTAAGGAACCTGGTTCCTTACAAAATTTGCACACATTTTTATCTGCCTTTTTTTTAGGTGTTCTGAAAGCCCTCGAAACAACCCACACGGACTAGCAGGCAGTTACAGTATAGGCATTTAGATGCGAATAACTTGGACCCAAGACCTTATTCAGCCATGAACATTTTTATTGGGGAGCCTTGGGCGGTTTGGTATCTGTCAGCCTCAGTTCCCCACCCATAAAATGGGATTATTAATGACCCGACGTGTGGAAGGGAGGGGGCTTTTTTTTTTTTTTACAAAGACGAATGCAATATGGAATGTCAAAGCACTCCTGAGCATTAAAAGCAATCTAGAAGCAATTAATAATAAATAAATGGATTTCTTAATAAGAGTCACCTTTGAGAATCTGATCAAGGGATTGACACCATGAGTTAATTAAGACCAAGTTTATTTACCCCAAAATAAATCTTTCCCTAGTATTATTAAGTTGTCGTGGGGTGTAGGGGAAGCTTGCCTTGTTTAAATATCTTCAAAGTAGCTTCTGTTCAGCGAATACTCTTTAAGATTTCATTTCAGCTGGCAAAGTTAACTAGTTTAGCCATCAAAACCAGGAGAATTAAACAGTCTAACCAAAATATATACCAGCTCGACCAGCCCAGGTCCAGAAAATTGCCAGCCAGAATTGTTATGGTCATAGAGTAAAAATAGTCATCACGCTCTCATTTGTAGCAGGGGTGCAAAAGGATCTTGTAGCACCTTTAGGACTAGCTAAGAGAAAGAAACTGTAGCATGAGCTTTCGTAGACTACTTCCTCAAGATGCATGGAGCAGGGATGTTATTGTTAAGTTATTTAATAAGCCCTTCTTTTAGAAAAAAACACAAAAGAAAATCTCAAAATGAAGGCTCCTTCCAACTGTACCCACAAAACCACAGGAGCTGCTTCTGCTATAGAACAATCTCCAGCAGAGACCAGAATCCCAGAACCAAGTGAGTCCTGAGTGGTAACATGGGGCTCCCCACCCAACTGATGCCCAACCAAGAGAAGGGGCAACAGTCATCTAGGCAAAAAGACATTATGATTGGCCCTACCCGCTGGGTTCCAGTAGAGACATAATGCAGCTATGAATCAGGAAGTCCCCAGTATGAATCTTGCCTCTGTCATGAACTGGGTAAGGTGGCCTTCTGGCAAAGCACACTGTTAATTTTCACTCCCTCACCCCACATCTGCAATGTGGAAGGTAACAACGCTGATTTATCTTATCACAGGGAGGATATGTGGACCTCCAATTGTTGTTGGGCTGCAAGTCTCATCTGCTCTAGCCAGCACAGCCAGTGGTGAAGGCTGATGGAGAACATCTGGAGGGATGTGCAATTCTCATCTCCAGCTTATAGGCTTGCTGTAAGACTATGACTGGAAGCTGCACATGAAGCACTTTCAAATACTAGAAGGTGCTATGTACCATCATCATCATGACCGCCATGACCCCATACCTACTAGATATACTCTAGCTGGAGTCCTTCCATTGAGCATGGGGTTGGATTCAGTGGTTTATGAGGCCCCTTCCAACTCTATGGTTCTATGATTCTATGATCATCGTCATCATCTCAACATGGATTCTTGCACACATGGCTGTGTATACAATGGGCTGCTCCATGGGAGAATCAGCTGGGAAAACTCACATCACTGCTCCTACCTGTGCTGTTGTGGTATTCACGCACATACCAAAGCCATGTGGAAGAAGGAAGAAGCAGTCTCCCACTCTGTTGCTGGCATGTGGACGGTGGACCATCGGCAATCATCTAAACTAATCATGGTGCCAGTCAGGATACAGAAAGAAGGACAAAGCAAATGAAGTTTCAAGAAACCTCAGGTCGATCATTTTTTCACCTGACTTAGAAGTCTACATGCAATGCATGAAGATACATTACTACAATTTCCTCTCCAACCTGACACAGTTCAAAATCTCCCCAAACACGGCAAGTGACATCTTCCTGTTTGCATCGTTGGCACCTGCAAATCTTAATTCTAATCCCCAATAGTTCCATCCTTATAGTTTCCAAGTTACTGTACTATACACAGGTAGAAAGCACAGAGCCAAAACTGTCCAGAGGCAGCTGTCTTTCTGTTGTAACACAAGCAATTAAAAGTTTGCCAGTACAGTTGATGCTTGCATTGTTATTTTTTTAAAAAAGCCATCTGTGTCTTTCTATAGTGACAAACTTTATTACTTCTGGTTAGATAAATCCGATCAGTGAAGTGTGTTAATAAGACCAAACATTGTTGCACTCTTTGGGGGAAAAATAGTTTGGGCTGTTTTACAGTGTTTGTATGTCTGTGAGCGTGTGTATAGTTTAGTTTAGGTTGTTGTTGTTTTTAAATTTTATGAATTACAGGGAAACCTTTTGTGAAGTCCAAGGTCAAATGTAAAATTCAAATTATACAGATTGTGGCCGAAGAAATAAAAAACTGAGGAGATTACTGACAACCCAGAAGCCTGCCAGGAGCACAGTTCAACTTGTTGGTAACTTTTGTGCAATGTTGCAGTACTAAACCAAAACCTGAGACCTGTCTACACATCATAAAAAACATTTCCCTCATGCATTTTTTCCCATGAAAATGGCTCATGCAGTACAGTCCTCCCTCCATATCCATGGATTCTGCATCCACAGACTCAACCATCCACAGACTGAAAATATTCCCAAAAAGCAAACCTTGATTTTGCCATTTTATATAAGGGACACCATTTTATATAATGGGACTTGAGCATCCACAGATTTTGGTATCCACAAGGGTCCTGGTACCAAACCCAAGTGAATACCAAGGGCCCAATGTATATCACAATTGACACTGCCTTTTTAATGGATTTGCTTCAAATGATTTTAACTCTATCACTAGTTTAATCACATTTTAACAATACTTTTTTGTTTGTTCTTACTTAGGTCTCTGCGTGAGTTTTTAATCTGTATTTGTTTCAATTTTTTTTTAAAGCAACCTTGAGTCTTCGTCTTGGGGAAAAATAGGCTATAAGTGAATTTGGGGGAAATTTAGGAAAAATAACAGCAGCAGATTCACCATAGATATTATGAATTATTTTTAAAAGATGTCCATAAATATATCTCTGGCTTTTCTTCGCAAACGAAGATTCAAGAAGGACTCATCCCGCGCTTTCTGCATATATATACATCTACACCTATTCCTACCAATGGTAATTCTACAAGTCCTAAAAGTCTAGAAGAGTAAGTAGGATGGATAAATGAAAGGGAAAACAGAATGAAAAGAAAAATGTGGGACGAAAGGGAAAGAGACAGAAGATTAGTAACTGCATCAGTCACATTCCCAATGCCAATAAATTCTATCTCGAGAGAACTGCTTATAAGACAGTCACCACATGTAGGTATTAACAGTGAACTCAAGTGCTGCTGAGTTATGATGGAAATACAGCCCAAACTGAGAAACAAGAAAGAGGTTATCAGCATACTTGAGAAAAATCCAAGTATTCCAGAAGCAGAACAAATCTTTTGGGGAGGGGGTGTGTGAATCCGAGGAGATAAAAAGAAAATCCATCAACAGCTCAATAAAGTATTGAGTCTATCAGACCCAATGTGGCATAGTGGTTTGAGTGTTGCACTAGGACCACAGAAGACCAGGGTTCAAATCCCTTCTCAGCCATGGAAATCCATTGGATGGCCTTGGGCAAGCAGTACTCTCTCAGCCTCAGAGAAAAGCAAGGGCAAACTCCCTCTGTACAAATCTTGCCAAGAAAACCCTGTGACAGATTCGCTCTAGGGTCGCTGTAAGTCGAAAGCGATGTGAAGACACACCGCAACAATTAGGAAGCAAGGGGTGGAATGGAGAAACCTAGACAGACCTTGACTGTCTGGCTGGAACACTGAACTGGAGAAGAATAGCTGAGTGTATATTTCCTCCACTCATTTCTATAAGTACTGCTATGGATTTGTGCTTTATGGGGCAGGGAGGTGGAGTAAATGTGCATGCCCTCGCTGCACACCCAGTACACACAAAACCTCAGCACATTGCAGTCCCCCAATCAGTTGCAGGCTCTCTGCTAGATTTTCAGAGATCCCCTGGGCATGGCTGCAAAGTCTCTTCCCAATCTTATGAAACCAAGGAACCTTCGTACATGTAAAGGACTATAGTCTTGGTACTACCATAGCTATGAAACAAATAAGAAAATAGCCATGCTTGGGAGCTCCACACAAACACACTCAAGTCATCAGAATCTAGGCAACAGGCAACATGGGGGTGGTGGAGTTGTTCACTTCTTTGGACTACAACTCCCAGAATTCCTCCAACCAGCACAACCAAATTTTTCAAGCTCTGGTAATGGATCCTCCAATGCTTTTAGGAACAGAAGGGTCTGGCCCAAGCTGCATAACCTCCATGGTCCATTTCACCACACTGATGGCTTTTCCTCACACTTGCCATTTTTGACAACATATCCCATGTTCCTCCTACAACCCCAAGAGTAGAATGCAGGAGTCATTGTTCAAGGATGCACCCTTCAGCTGCCATTTCTGTAATGGGGAAGGATAAGGGATGGAGGGGGATACAAGGGATACCCCCACTGGCCCTCAGTTTTTCCAAGTTTGCCTTAGAATCGGACCTGATGAATTCTCTAACACTCACACAAACAGTTTGCCCCATGGCATTTCTGACTTCGACCCCCACCCATTCTTGGACTGTCAAATGCCATTTTCACAAGCTGCTTTTGAAATAAACCCATTCTTTGCCAAAGTAGTTGGCCACTCAGGAGAAGCAGGTTTCTAGAGCTGAGTCTGGAAAAATGATTATTTTTTATTATTATTTTTGGACTACACATTCCAGAACTGCCCAGCCCACATGGACTTCTGGCCACCCTGGGTGCGAGCTGAGGGCCAAAAACATAATTTTTCTCAGGTCTGCTCCCAGACCACCTTAAACTCACACAATGTTTCATGGGATGCCAGCTCTTCAATCTTCAAATTATTTGTTTGTTGGTTTAATTTATATCCCGCTTTTCACCCATAGGGGAACCATATACTTCATATTTAATATCAATATTTCTTTGGTTAAGTTCTGCACGCACAGTCTCTCGGGTGCTGTCGCTGCTGGTGGTAGTGGTGGTGCTGTTTTCGAGTTCCAACGAAGCTCGTTCTGCAATTAAGATCTAACCCCTGAGCAGTGGGGAGGGGGTGAAGGAAATGAACAGTAGAGTCTGCTTTACCTGACAACTGCGTCAAAGAGAAATGACGCGGCAGCTGCTCCCAACAAGGCACAGAGGAGATTGACTCGATAGGCAATGGAACCGAAAGGCAACAGCTGGATTGCCAATTTAGCCAGGAGAGTGAATAGCGGATAGCCTGGGGGATGAGCAACCTCGGAACAAACAGAGAAGGCATTTGCATTAAGATGTCACAATGGCAGTCTAATTGAGAAATAACTCCCCTTATTAGCTTAGCAAGAAACACCCAGGTTGGGAGCACAGCCCTCTTTTTTCTTTTCTTTTCTTATTTTTAATTTTAAGGGGCTTCCCTCCCCACCCACCCCGCAATTTTCTCCCTTCTTCTTAAGTGCCAATTTTAAACTTAGCAAAAATATTTGCCTTAGTGGATTTGACTGCGCCCATCACGGATAAGAATGCAGCACGGAGAAAAGCAATGACACTCATTATTAGTGTTCCTTAAATGGCTTGAAGTTTGGGTTCATAGTATATTAGGGTCATTCAAAAGCTTGGGCTTCCTTTTTAAAAAAATATAATTACAAAAAAAGAGGGGGGGAACGAGACAGAGAGGCAGAGAGAACAGATTCTGAACTATTTTATTGGTTAGCAAGTTGAAAGACCACACTGCTATCGGATTACCACCGCAATGACAGTCCTTAAGGTCTCGCCTAAAGGGGATCATACACCATAATAAAGTTTATTAAATAATAAAACTTATTAAAATTGTTAACCCGATTTATTTTATTCTCCCCAGCTTATACAAAATTTGGGTTGATAATAAGCCAAGCTACTGTATATACAGTAAAGCCTTTGCTTTATAATTTAGTTTAATTGGATTTAAAACTTGGGAGTAAATTGTCGTGTGCTGTACTTATAAGTTAGTAAAAACTGTGGTTTGAAAAATAAATTAATCTACTTTAACTCCATGCTTAATTAAACTTCCTTAATTCCTAAAACTGTTAATGAGAGCATTGATTAAACAATAAAACGAATACTTACTCCAAGCTCATAGGCGGCTGTGATCAGCTCCCCTGTGAAAAAATAATGTAAAACCAATAATTACTATTAGGGAATGACACTCCTCCCAAGTTTTCAAAATCCAAACCGTTGCGTTGGGGGGTTTTGCATTAATTTGACTGGATAAAAGTGTAAATCTGTGGAGATTTAACAGCATGAAATTTTCCAAGAATATTTTTCTTCTCTCTCTGATGCCGTTGCACAAAATATCTTTTGTTATTCCCCCCCACCTTATGCTTCTATCAGAAGATGCGTAAAGGTGTGATGTGCAAATACAGTTACAATATTAACAGAAAATACTGTAATATTAATAATAATAATAATAATAATAATTCATTTTTTAAAAAAGATTAGAACCACTGAAGGTACAGGAATAATTCACAGTCAGAGGGAAAGAGAAACAAGCAAGATTTCACAAGAAACTTGGTCCTTTTATTGCTGATTTGCTGATCTTGTTCTTTCTTCCCAAAATAGGCACTGAAACATGGATAAACTCTTGATGATTTATTCACAGGCGTATTAGGAATTCTCTGCTCCATTACAATGCTTATCAATGTCACTTTGGGAAACAACACAGCCTGCTAATGGTTTTGTTGCTGTTGTTGGTTTGCAATTCCCCCCCCAATGTTAGAAGAGAAACTATGCAGCAGCAAAAATAAGATGTTTTTTTGTTAACCCACTACAAACTCATAAAGTGTTCTGTATTGAACTTACTCAATCAGTCTAGTCCCATTGTTTTGAAAAGGACAGTACCGTACCTCAAATTTGCAAACCTCAGTAAGAAGCTCTGGGAGCATTCATTATCTGACGGGCATTTTGCTCTATCCATTTTTTCAAACCACATTCAGAATAACTGATCAGTGTTATTTTCCACACGAACGGACCATAAAATGCTACCTCCCATAATACTAGAATTTGAACAAATGAGATCTGCAACTGCTAAACGTGACCAGAAAGCTGGTGTCAGCTTCTACTATTATAAAAAGGCAGAGGAAAAGAGTGTCCCAGTGGCAGTGCAGTGTAGTGGTTTGGGCATCAGACATTCATATTCAGGTCCACTGTAACTCTGCTAAAGAGGACAGCTGGCTCTCAAGAAAAGTTACTTTGCTGTTGCTAATGGAGCTGAAATGTTATTACATGACTTTTATTGCCCTTTGTCCCTACTAGTCATTACGTGGCCAAGAAGGAGCGTGTCATGTGCCTGCATTGAAATCCCTCAATACCACCTTAAGTGACAACAGATGGTGCATCTAAACTGTAGAAAAAATGCAGATTGACACCACTTTAAGTGCTCTAGCTCCATCCTATGGAATACTGGGATTTGTAGTTTTTCAAGATCTTTAGCCTTCCCTGCCAAAGGGTGCTGGTACCTCACAAAACTATAAATCCCAGGATTCTGTAGGATGGAGGCATGGCAGTTAACGTGGTGTCATGCTGCATTATTTCTACAGCATCGATGCACCCAGACTAACACCTGAGACAGAATGTAGGCCTGTGACTCTAACATCATCACCTGTTTTCTCCTGTATAATTTTTAACCTCTTTGAAAGCTTGCATAATGTATTTTCTGCTTTGGAGCTGGCCCAAGAAAGATATGGCTGCTTGTGGATGCTGGATTTTTGTTGTATAGTTGTCCCTCCATATCCACGGATTTGGTACCTACAGATTTTAAGTATTCATGGCTTGAAAATAGTCTTTAAAAAATAACACTCCAAAAAGCAAGCCTTGATTTTGCCATCTTATATAAGGGACACCATTTTGCTATGCCATTGCATATAATGGGACTTGAGTATTCACGGATTTTGGTATCCACGGGGGGGGGGGGGTCATAGAACCAAACCGCAGCAAATATGAAGGGACAACTGTACAGTATTGTACTAGATACTTGGTGTATTTCTCAGATTCTCGCACTACAGCTCCTTGGGTTTTGCTGAGTTTTGACAGCTGTCCTTGCTTCCACATTCACTCATTTCATTCTTTTGGGGGCTGTTTGTAGCAATTTCTTGGATCTACACTAGGGGACGTCAAGGTTTTTTTTTTTTTAGATCAGGCCATGGTTTGCTGAGTTGGTCCTAAGGTTTAAAGGACTTTTTTTTCCTTTTCTCTGAATTTTTTTTAAGCGTAACATAGTTATAATGCAAAGGTGTCATTTGACTGATGCATTATAACTCTAATTTTTTTTCTAAAGGAAGGGAATCGTGCTGTTCCAGGAGCATAATTCCCTAAAGGCACCAGATCCTATCTGATCTTAGAAGCTAAGCAGGGTCAGCCTTAGTTAGTATTTGGATGGGAGACTGCCAATGAATACCAGATCCTGTAAGGCTATATTTCAAAGGAAGGAACTGTCAAATGAACCAGCATGGCATAGTGGTTTAAGTGTTGAACTACAACTCTGGAGACTAGGGTTCGAATCCCTGCTTAGCCATAAAAACCTACTGGGTGACATTGGGCAAGTCACATGCTCTCAGCCTCAAAAAAAAACCTGTGATAGGGTCGCCTAAGGGTCACCATAAGTTGGAAACAAGAGCAACTGGCAAAACCAGCTCTGAGTATTCCTTGTCTAAGAAAACCCTATGATGGCCATCTGTCGGGAATTATTTGATTGTATATTCCTGCATGGCAGGGATTGCAACTCCATGATTCTGTGAAGTTCATAGGGTCACCATAAATGGACAGGTGACTTGAAGGCACAAAAATACATACACACACGCACACACACGTATTGTTCCAATGTTTTGAAATTAAAAAGAAACCCTGTAAAAGGTGGGAATAAAATGTAGGCAATTGGTGCCCACAGCTGTTACAAAATAGCCTGGGACAACACAAACATAACTGGGATATTTTTAAAAACCCTGAGAATTACAGCAACCAAAACCACAACCTCTTGAAACATTTGTCCTATCTGGAGATGTTCTCATGTAGCAGTGTGTGCCTGCCTAAAACAGGAAAGGTAAAAAGCAGCTGTCTCCAGAATCCCTTACTGAGCACGCATGAACAGCAACACAGAGAGAAAATGGGAAAGCAGGTATCATTTCCTCCCCAGCTATGTTTACCATGTTTGTTTGTTTTTAAAGGAAAGATCTATAAATTTGGTCACCAAAATTGAAATCATAAGAAAAGTGGAAGCTGGTGAAAAAATAAAAAATCAACCCTGGATGCCTTTTCAAAGGCTTTCAAGAGCTCTTGAGATGGTTCAAGATCACAGAATCAGAGTTGGAAGAGACCACAAGGTCATCTAGTCCAAGCCTCTGCTATGCAGGAATACACAATCCCAGCACCCTGACACATGGCCGCCCACAGCCTCTGTTTAAAACCCTCCAAAGAAGGAGACTCCACCACACTCCCAGGCAGCACACTCCGTTGCTGAACAGCTCTTACTGTCAGGAAGTTCTTCCTAATGTTTAGGTGGAATCTCTTTTGCTGTAGTTTGAGTCCATTGGTCTGTCTCCTAGTTTCTTTTTATTTATGCAAGTCTTCTGTGAGCTGGATGTTTCACTGCACGTGTGCATAATACTGTACTAGTTTTAGATAAAAAACTTGCTGAAAATTGTTGAACTGTTCTTTCTTTTTGTGGCATAGGTACTATTACTATTCCTTCCATGTTATTTCTGCCTCTGGTACCAACATTTCAACAATAAAATCCGCAATTTAGGATTTCATGTTTTTGTCACATGATGATTTTATTGTTGGTCACTTTTACAGTTTGTACTTGTAAATTTGGGGTCTTTGTACTGCAATAACATAATGAATATATATGTATTATATAATATAAAACAAACTGACCAATACATGTAATCAAAATATACAAGATTACAAACAGTATCGAACTAAAATTCCAACAGCTTTTGAAAACGGACATTTTCAATTGAGATTTAAAAAACACCAAGAGAAGGATCAATCCACAAATGTTCGGGGAGGTAAAAATAATCAACAATAAAATGTGCAATTTAGGATTTCATATGTTTTTGCCATATGCAGATTTTATTGTTGATCATTTTTATTGTTTGTACATATATATTGCTGTTTTATATTAGATCACATGTATTGGTCAGCTTGTTTTATTTTTATATTTTCTTGCTGTTTCATACTATATTATTGTTGTTGGGAGGTTTGTTTTTGTTTCACTGTGGGTTTTTTTTGTCATTATCTGGATAATTTGTTTTGCAGTTGTATTTTATAGTCTTATGTTTATTATTCCTTCCTTCCCTCTGTGTGTGCTTATGTATACATTTATTTTAGACTTACACCTTTGGCAGGACCCAATGTTTTGTTTTGTTTGCTTGTTTTAATATAAAGTGCCATGTACACAGATAGCACTATAGTAGCATTGTTGTTGTTGTTATTTTCAAATTGAGATTCCATCTAAACATGAGGAAGCATGTTTTTACTGTAAGAGCTGTTTGACAGTGGAATAGACTGCCTCAGAGGGTGGTGGAGTCTCCTTCTTTGGAGATTTTTAAACAGAGGTTGGATGGCCATCTGCCCGGAGTGCTTTGGTTGTGTATTCCTGCATGGCAGAGGGTGGACTAGATGGCCTTTGTGGTCCTTCCCAACTCTAGGATTCTATGATTCCGACTTCAAAGAGTGCAGCCACTGCTTGGAAGTGTTCCTTATCTGAATGGCTATCCAGTCTAAGTCATGCTAAAAACGAACTTGAAAGGGAAAGAAACAGCTTAGAATTTAACATCCAGGCAGCAGAATGAGTAGTCAGGTAGACGGTCACTCATTCACAGTCTTCCCCACCAGGGGCAGATGGAATTTATTTATATTTAAATTACAGCTAGCAGACAAATTCCCATTGGGGGTCCTTCACATGCATAGGTCTCGCTATGGAATTAGATTGATGTTTCTATCCAAGATAGAACAGTCATACTCAGTTCAAGGTTGCTGGTACACAGTTACACATGTGGTGTCATTGCAAAATAGTGAGTGTTGCACATTGATGTTCACCATGCATGCAGTTGCTCGACACTGCAATTCAGTAACAAGGCATCATTGTGAAACTGTCACATAACTAGAGATGTGAAGGCCTAGGAAAAACCTGGAAAAATTCAAAGGGGAAAAACGGGTTTTCCTGAGGGTTTTTTCCTGAAGCCTTTTTTTGTTTTTTTCTGAAAATTGTCAGGAGATTGTTGCTCCATTTGTTACAAATAAAAAAATTAATAAAAAGTAAATTCCATTTGTAATAATTGTTTGAATACACTGAATTTTTAATATACCAATTGTGACAATTTTATGCCAAATCAAATTGTACATAGTCATATTTTATGTTCCTAAAGTAACAGAGTGACTTTCAATCTGTAAAAAGTGCTAATGTTGCAAAAAAAAAAAAATTCAATTTTTTTCTGGAAAAAACAGGGGGGAAATTTTTTCCCCATACCTCCCAAATTTCTAGATATTTCACATCTCTACACAACTCCATGAGTATAAAATTACAGTCTACCTCCTCAGTGTATAAGCTCAGTCATTATTTCTGAAGTGGCATCTATCTGTGTATATGTGAGTGTCAGACCGTGCAACGTTTATGGAAATCTCTGTCCTCTTTTCGCACAGCAAAAAGTACTAGCGCAGCTCTAAACCAAGGCTAAAACTACTTACCAAGCCACACACCCTAACTATATATCTTAACCAGGCCTAAAACCATACACAACAGTGATTCCTTCAGTCCCACCATCCTCACTGCCACATTTAGCGGGAAGTGAGGGTGGCTTCTCTGTGCTTACTCCCAGAAACTCCCTGGAGGTTAGAAGGGCCTCCTCCTTGCTGTAATTTTACCAGAAGATAAACATTTTTTTTTTTTTAGGAGACTTGTGGAACTGATTTGCTTTATAAGAAAACACATTATCATAGTGTGTTGCACTACTTTTATTCTTTGCTTTTAATTCATTGTTTTAATTCTACAGTTTAATACTACAGGGGGGGGGGCGGGAACAGGGGGAGGGAGTTCGGTTCCAGGAACGCCATCCCCACAGATGCCCGAAAACACAGACAATCAAGCCCCATATTATTCAATGGCAGAAATGTGAACGTGCACACTTCAGCATGTCCACGTTCACAACAACGCCCCTGAATAATACAGGGTGTGGCAATCCGCAGAGAGGCTAATCTGTGGGTAGGGAGGCCGCTGATACAGAGGACCCACTATTTTATCTTTATGTGTTCACTTTTATTTTATTTTCCTTAAACCTTGTAAGTCAGCCTGGGGGGTGGGGAAGCATGGTATAAATAAAGGGAGAGGAGAAAAGACTTTCACTTGCAGAAGTGGGAATTTCAGGCACTTGTCACAAAAGGCTACAATCCCCTTTCGTAGATGACTATTACCCTAAGGGGGTGTGATGTTGAAGAGCCACATGCAATGCCAGCATCTCTTTGAAATTTGGGGGAATTATAGCTCAAAAGGAGGCTTGTGAAAGGAGGGTAATTTCGGGAATCTTTTCCCCTGTGGATAATGGTACTAACTGTAGAGAACACACCAGTTAAAGTTGAAGAAAGTATTTTATTTGAATTAACACAGGAGATAAACTACCATACAAGAACATACACTCTTTCAAACCATACAAGGCTTTTGGAAAGTAAGGTGGGAAAGGTTGGACAGAGAGAAGTCAGGGATAGAAGGGTGATTAACTAAGGGTGAATGAGACTACGTGCGAAAGGGATCTAGGAGTCCTAGTAGACCACAAGTTGAACATGAGTCAACAGTGTGATGCGGCAGCTAAAAAGGCCAATGCGATTTTGGGCTGCATCAATAGAAGTATAGTGTCCAGATCAAGGGAAGTAGTGGTGCCACTCTATTCTGTCTTGGTCAGACCTCACCTAGAATACTGTGTCCAGTTCTGGGCACCACAATTCAAAAAGGATATTGACAAATTGGAGCGTGTCCAGAGGAGGGCGACTAAAATGGTGAAAGGTCTGGAAACCATGAGGAGAGACTTAGGGAGCTGGGTATGTTTAGCCTGGAAAAAAGACGGTTAAGAGGTGATATGATAGCCCTGTTTAAGTATTTGAAGGGGTGTCATGTTGAGGATGGAGCAAGCTTGTTTTCTGCTGCTCCAGAGATTGGAACACGGAGCAATGGATGCAAGCTCCAGGAACAGAGATTCCACCTCAACATGAGGAGGAACTTTCTGACAGTAAGAGCTGTTCAGCAGTGGAACGCACTCCCTCAGAGCGTGGTGGGGTCTCCTTCCTTGGAGGTCTTTAAACAGAGGCTGGATTGCCATCTGTCGGGGATGCTTCGATCGTGATTTCCTGCATGGCAGGGGGTTGGACTGGATGGCCCTCGTGGTTTCTTCCAACTCTGCAATTCTATGATTCTATGATAGTTACCAGTCTCGGAGAAAGCGGTCTGCAGAGCGGAGGGATTCAGACAGCATCTGAGGGTGGAGAGAAAGAGAATGGTGGGGGCCGTCTGTGACACACCTGACTAGGGTCGGAGCTGAGATTTTTATACAGTAGCACCCCCATATCTGCTGATTTGCCATCTGCTGATTCAATTAACCACAGACAGTGACATTGGGAGTGGTGGATGGGGGAGGGAGGGGAGGCGGAGAGATCTCGCTTCCCTGCTTCCTTTGCCCCTGGGATTGTCCCCTGGGATTGCTCCCGTGGCAGGAATGGTGATGGGGGGAAAGGGAGGGGAGGAGGATATCTCCCTAGGATCGCTCCCGTGGCAGGGGGCATTTGCTATTATCTGCGGATTTCATTATCCGTGAGGCCCCCTGGAACCAATCCCCTGTGGATACGGGGGTCCTAATGTACCCTATTTTGTACCCTGGAGGGATGCACTGGTCACAACAAAGCCTGAATGGCTCTCACAGAATGGATAAAAGGGTCTGAAATGAGCTAATTGTCTTACCTCTGGAGTGACAAAACATTGATGGGATTGGTGATGATCTCTTAATGTTCAGACAGGTAGGGTGTATAGGAAAGATTTCTATAGGGAATAGGTTGAGGGATGGTCACCGATTGCATGACTGAATCATTTCCTATGGAGCCCAGGGATGGAGAAAGGATTAGCATAGACCCATTAGCGACCAGGCTTTCTGCATAAGTCTATTTGGGCTTTCCCACAATTATGATCCTGGACATGTCTCAGATCATCGTGACCTCTGACTGTCCTCTGGTCAGCTTGACTCCCTGGTGAGCGTGACCCCAAAAAGGAAATGACACGGATGTGACCACAAGATGGAGCTGTAAGCTTAGTAATGAAAGTAGTTAAGCTCCAGTGGCAGGTGTGTATGTGAGTTAGCACTTGAGAGTATGCACACCTGAGATGCCTATTGTAACAGGCATTGTTTAACTGCCTATAAAAAGGAGATGGGAATTATCTCCAGTGTGGGTTTGTTGTGAATGGCGGTTGGTGAAGCAGTTTGTTGGTTTGAGAGAGATTTAGGAGTATTAGAGACGGCTGTCCTATACTCTGTATATATATTGTAAATATACTGCAAACAAAGATTAAAGCCCTCAAGTTGAGTGAAGGCTGGCCTTGTTGCTGTCTTTATTTAGCAAGCCAGAGCTCAAGGCAGTGTGCTGGGGTGAAGGAATTTTTCCTTCTCAGCCTGAAGTCTTTTGCAGAAGTCTCTCCAGAAACCTTCTCCTTGGCATCCTGTCAATGTGGAACAACTCTGCAGGTGGTCGTGGTGGACACAGCGTGTCTTCCTATGCCCCAACATGTCCAATATGTACAGTTATGAAATCTCATGAGAGGGGTAGTGGGGTATGCTAACAACTCTCAAATGCACAAGAGTCTAGCCATTCTCTGCCCTGGGTATACTCAACATTGTGAAGTTGAAGGCTTTCATGGCCGGCATCCATAGACTTTCCTTGGTTTTTTTCCAGGCTGTGAGGCCATGTCCTGGAAGAGTTTACTTCTGACGTTTCGCCTTTCTCTGAAGATGCCAGCCACAGATGCACGTGAAACATCAGAAGTAAACTCTTCCAGAACACGGCCTCACAGCCCAGAAAAAAACCAAGGAAAAACTCAACATTATATTTTCTACACTCCTGTCCAATCACTTATAAAAGCTCTTCTTGTGGCTTCCCAGTCCATTTGTAAAAATAAGGGCATCCACCTACCTCCAAGCCATGCATTGAGGGATTAGTCAATATTTTCAAAGTGATTTTAAAAAAACAGGGAGAATTACATATTGCATAACTAAATACATGTAACATTCAGTATGAAAATCAGGGCAAAAGAGCTACCAAAAAAAAAAAAAATACCAAAAACCCAACAACAACACAGCATCTGTCTTACAGTCCAGAATGCAACATGAAGCATTTTTCAAATGCTTCCTTAACACTGGGTACCTAGTTTGAGATTGCCAAGTTACCTTCAGAGGCTGCAGATGTTGTAAGTGGACATGTGGCTTTGCACAAGATAAATGGTGAAAAGCAAAGTCACACTTCCATTTTCACGCTGCCTCCCCAGCAGAGATGCTGAAAGGACAACAAGGTTTGGGGATTCAGTCATCTCAATGTAGGGGATGTAGCAATCATCTATTGATCATGTTACACTAGAAATATCAATCGCCCTCACATCTATTAATATATGGATGGTTCTGATTTACAGTGTGTTTTGCTGGCAAAGCAGTCTAAGAAGAAAATGTTAGGGAATTAGTTCTGGGCCTTTGTTTTGGTTTGGTTTTTTTGAGTCACAGTCAATTGTACACGCTTTAAGCCCCTTCCGTACCATGGCTATACTTAGGAGGGGATTTGCCTAAAATATCATCCCATCTTCCCTTTATTATATCACGTCATGATGTTGCTGGGGAGGACCGCTCCATTTTCTTAGGAATCAACATTTTCAGAGTACTGTAGTAAGTGAAAGAGAAGTGCACTGTACATTTCTGTATTTGCTGAATCCTCCATCTGCAAATGGAACATAATGCACAAACCACAAAGAATCTAAAGGTATGATCCTATGTTCACCTACCCTGGAAGTGATTTCATAGAGTAAAACTAACCTCTAACAAAACATACATAGAACTGTGACCCTCAGATGCAATCCTATGCATGCCAGCCCTGAAGTAAAACACAATGAAACAGAATCAGGCAATTATGGTACAAAATTCTGCCTTAAAAAACAGGTTGAGTGTCCCTTATCCAGAATTCCAAAATCTGAAATACTCCAAAATCCAAACTGTCCACATGGATGGCTGTGATAGTGACACCTTTGTTTCAGTGTACATGAACTTTGCTTCATTTACAAAATTATTAAAAATATTGTGTATAAAATTACCTTCAGGCTATGTGTATAAGGTGCATATGAAACATAAATGAATTTTGTGTTTAGCCTTGGATCTCATCTCCAAGGTATCTCATTATAGCAATAGAAACAGCAATAGCTCTTACATTTCTATACCGCTTTATAGTGCTAAGCACCTCCTAAGTGCTTTACAAGGTGTTAGCTAATTGCCCCCAACAAACTGGGTACTCAGTTTACCAACCTATGGAAGGATGGAAGGCTGAGTGAACCTTGGAGCCCTGCGGGATAGATCTTGCAATGTTGTGGCTGCAGTACCGGCATTTAACCACTGTGCCACCAGGGCTTTATGTATATGCAAGTACAGTACTGTATTTCAAAATCCAAAATACAGAACACTTCTGGTCCCAGGCATTTTGGCTAAGGGATACTCAACCTGTATAGGTCTGAGGAATAGGGTAGGACATAAAATGTATCCTAAATGGACTGCATCACCGATTACCCACAATTGGTATGTTTACAGACAAGAACAAAGTTACCATCTCATAAGTCAGATGCCTTTAAGGCAGGCTGAAGAACATGTTGGCCCTCCAAAAGCTCTGGCCTGCAACTCTGATCAACCCCAGGCTGCTGGGCCAATGGTAAGAGGCTGTGGGAACTGTAGTCCACAGGAACCAGAGGGCTAAAGAACACATAATTCAAATGTGCATTTAATGTGTAAATTTTAACAAAAAGGAAAATGCCCTCAGTTGGTAGGAAGAGGATAATTACCAGAATCACATCAACCGTGGAGGGTTTAACTATTTCCTGCCCATCTGAAGTGCTAAGTGTGATCTCTCCTTTAAATCTGGTATTTGCATTGGGGAGGGGGAATCCCCCACTGGTCAAATCCCCCCTCCATTCTTGTCATGCTCACTGTCGCTATCTGAAGGGGTCTAGCTGGTGACATAGTAAGCCATGGATCCAGAGGTCAATTTCCCACCCCCAGGACACTCCAGGTCAACACCAAACCTCCTCACTGCAGCAAGCAGCCAGGAATATTCTGTCTTTCCTGCTGCCTTCCTGCATGACCTTGGCATCCTTCAGGCATCCCTTCGTTCCAGTCCCATGGAGGACCAAGCTAAAACCGCGTCTTTTTGCAAACAGCTTTTTCCCGTTAGCCAAAAGGCACAGTTTTACCTTGGTCCCTTATTGGACTGGAATAAAAAAATGACACCATGTGGGAAGGCAGCAGGAAAGACAGAACATGCCTGCTGCTTTTCCTTGGAGTGCAGAAAGGCTCAGAGAAAACAAAAATGGAAGCATCTTTGAGTCCCTTTTTAGTTAAATTTTTTTTAAAAAAGCATGGGGGAGGTCCACCTTGTTTAGAAGGAAAACTGCAGCCATTTGCCTTTTTTCTTGTTTTTTTCACTGAAGGGATAATCTTGGGGTTTCCGGAAGGCCTCGGGGTCTGTGAATTGGCTTTGAGGAATGCCTGCAGACTTTACAGTTTCCAGCTTTGCATTAAACAGCACATCATATCAGCTTGTCCGTACATCTTCTGACCACTAGCACATTCCTTTTTTCACCCTGCCGTCTTTGCCTTTCTGCCTCCTGTGTAGTTTAGTGAGGCCTAACAGCTCTCCAGGTCTCTGGCTGAGAATGCTAAATGCCCCTCCCTAAACTGCAAATCCCAGGATTCCACAGGAGGCAGCCAGAGCAGTTGAAGTGGAATAATAGCACTATAACAGTGTAGTGCAATAGACCATGGGAGCAGCTCTTGCTGTCTTCTTTCTTGCGGCACTGGGAGATAGCAAAGGAATAGGTGCACTGTGAGAGGATTAGCCAAATCAGCTAACCACAGGGCTCTGTGAAGAGGATCATCAAGGTCATTATTTGACTGTGGTCAGGGCTTGAATATGTTACTTATTGAACTGTGATGCCCATAATCCCCAGCTGGCAAGGGCATTGTAGTCCAAAAAAGTTTTTGGAATTGTAGAAACGTCATTCTCCCAAAGTCTCATTACAGTCAACTTCAGCCCGATATTCTAAGAATACACAGGTATAGTATAGCAATCTGAAACTACTTTTAACTATCATGGCTCCATCCTATGGAATGCTGGGATTTGTAGTTTGGTAATGGTGCTTAGAATTCTTTCATAGAGAACTCTGGGCCATCTTTCTGAGCTACAGCTTTTAAGAACTCTCTATCAGAGAAGTCTCACCAAACTAAAATCCCAGCATTCCATAGGATGCAACCATGACAATTAAAAATGGTTTCAAACTGCTATAATTTTATAATGTAAGTATTCTCATAATTCCAGGCATTTCCAAACAAAAATAAAACCCAATGCCAAACAGGAAGAATGCCGGACTTGAACAAGAAAGGCCCTGGGACAAATCCCTTCTCATCTATGAATTTATTAGGTAATGTTGGGCCAGTCACACCCTAACCTAACCTACCTCACAAGGTTGTTATGAAGAAAAAGTGGGGGAGGGAGAACGGCATGCGCTCCCTGAGTTCCTTGGGGCAGGAAGGCAAAATAAGATAATAATAATAATAATATCCTGAATACTGTTTGAATCACAGTTTCACAACAAGAGTTAAGTAATTTATTAGTTACTGTTTTCTATTTAGCAAAAGTATCAAAACTGTTGATTATCTTCTTTGCTGTTCTTATAATGTTAATTTAAAAAGAATTACTTAGCAACAGCAATGTTAATAGCATTAACATTATGAGAAAAGCAAGAAGGATAATCAACAGGTTTGACACTTAGGCTAATTACTAAACAAGAACTATGGCTGCATCTGTATTGCAGAAACAATCCAGTTTGACACCACTTCAACTGTCATGGCTCTATACTATGGAATCCTGGGATTTGTAGTTTGTTGTGGCACCAGAGCTCTCTGACAGAGAAGGCCAAGTATCTCACAAAACTACAAACCCCAGAATTCCATAGCATTGAGTCATGGCAGATAAAATGGTGTCAAATTGGATTATTTCTACAGTGTAGATACAGCCTCTCCATTGACGCCCCCTTGTCGTGGGAGAGAGGCTTGCGTACCCTAATGATGTTTTGAGCTATGCTGGCGGTGGCATAATAGCCACTGGTAGGGTCTCCCATGCCAGACAGGTCAAAAACGAAGGGTCTGACAAAGAGCGTCAAAGGGCAGGATGGGCTCTCTAGCCTTGTGGCAACCGTCCTAGGAGAAGGAAAACTCTAATCCCAAACCCGGGCAGATGTGCTCGTCCAACCCTGTAAGGTCAACCATCTAAGAGAAGGAAACTCTAATCAAACCTACGGCCCGAGGACCTCGCTGCCACGTCCATGCTTGCAAGGCCACGGCAGATGAATCTCTGGTTTAAAGGGTGAGGCCAGTTCTGTGCACGCTGCGCTCCACCAGAAAAATCCATTGTACAGGTTCGAAGGACAAATCCAGTTCCAAAAAAGCCCTGTAGCGACTGGCGAGGGATGAAACCGGCAGGTGTAAAGATGCACTGGAAGCCGCAGCCCCAACCCTGCATGCAGGTGGTTCAGGACATTGGTCGCTCGAGGCTGATCCGGGAGATGACAGTCTTGTTCGGCAGCATCCTGAATGACCAAGCAGCCTTTTTTAAGGAGAGCACTGCTTGCTCCATATGGAGAGGGGCCTAGAAAAGGTGGCCTAACGAAAGCTCATCCCCAACTACCTGGTTGGCTAGCCGCGGCCAACGGGAATCTTCTGATGCGGTCAAACCAAGGCAAAGAAACAAAGGCACACACCGGCCTCCAAAGGTGTAAATAAACTGACACTTGCATGCTGGAACATCAGAACCATGCAAGACTCTGAAGATAGTGGACGGCCTGAGCGTCGTTCTGCCCTAATAGCCCTTGAACTATCACGGCTTAATATTGACATCACTGCTCTTAGTGAAGTTCGCTTCCATGACGAAAGCAGCCTTAAAGAACATGACACCGGCTACACACTTTACTGGTCTGGCAAACCCAAAACCGAAAAACATCTTTCAGGAGTAGGCTTTATGATTAAAAACTCCATTGCCTCCAAACTCGAAACCTTGCCAACAGGACACTCTGATCGCATTATTTCCTTACGCCTCCCACATGTTGTTCTCTTCAGTATATATGCCCCAACTATGCAAGCCGACCCTGTAGAGAAAGACAAATTCTACACAGACCTACGCCAACTCATACAAAAAGTCCCTGTAGAAGATAAAATTATTATCCTTGGTGACTTCAATGCCAGAGTAGGTAAGAATTCCGAAGCCTGGAAAGGTGTCTTAGGCAAGCATGGTGTTGGAAATTGCAATGATAACGGACGCCTCCTGCTAGAGTTCTGTGCAGAACAACAGCTGACTATTACAAACACAATCTTTCAGCAGAAAGATAGCTTGAAGACAACCTGGATGCATCCCCGATCCAAACACTGGCACCTCATTGACTATGTTCTAGTCCGTCAGAGAGACATTCGTGATGTCCATCATACCTGAGTGATGCCCAGTGCAGAATGCCAAACAGATCATCGCCTCGTCAGATGTAAACTAAATCTTCATCTTAAGTTCAAACCTAAGAGGGGTGGCATCTTAAAGAAGAGACTCCAAGTCAACAATCTTCATCAAGTTACCATGAGAGACAACTTCCAGGCAAACTTACAAACGAAACTTGAAGACCATCCTACAGATCCTTCTCCTACAGTGCTTTGGCAACATATCAAAAACAATATCCTCCAGTCTGCAGAAGAATCCCTCGGGTTCTCCCACAAGAAAAATCAAGACTGGTTTGATGAAAACAACCAAGAGATCCAGGAGCTGTTGGCAAGGAAGAGAGCTGCTCACCAGGCATACCTCGCCCAGCCAACCTGTCATGTAAGAAAAGCAGCTTTCCGCCTCACATGTAGCAATCTACAACAAAAACTCCGAGACATGCAGAACAAGTGGTGGATCAATATAGCAGAAAAGACACAACGCTGTGCAGATCTGGGTGATCATAGAGGACTTTATGAAGCTCTTAAAGCAGTGTTTGGACCTACTTATCAGGTCCAAAGCTCCTTACACAGTACAGATGGTCAAACATTAATTACTGATAAAGCCTCCATCCTCAATCGATGGGCTGAACACTTTGAAAGTCTCTTTATTGCCAACCAAGTAGTCCAAGCCTCAGCTATCCAACATATGATACAAAAACCAATGGAAAATGAATTGGACATAGCTCCCACTTTGGAAGAGACCCTTAAGGCCATACAGCAGATGAAAAACGGCAAGGCAGCTGGGATTGATGGAATCCCACCTGAAGTTTGGAAACACGGAGGTCATGCACTCCACGAAAAATTCCACGAATTCCTTGTGAATTGCTGGGAAAAAGGGGAACTGCCATCAGACCTCCGAGATGCAGTCATCATCACCCTGTACAAGAAAAAAGGAGCAAAATCCGACTGCTCAAACTATCGAGGCATAACACTGCTCTCTATTGCTGGAAAAATCCTTGCAAGGATACTCCTGAACAGATTAGTTCCTGCTATTGCAGAAGAACTTCTCCCTGAAAGCCAATGTGGCTTCAGAGCCAATAGGAGTACTACAGACATGGTATTTGCCCTTAGGCAACTGCAAGAAAAATGTAGGGAGCAGAACAAGGGTCTCTATGTAACATTTGTCGACCTCACCAAAGCCTTCAACACTGTAAGTAGAAAAGGTCTGTGGCAGATCCTGGAAAGACTAGGATGTCCCCCCAAATTCCTTAAAATGATTATCTTGCTACACGAGGGCCAGCGTGGTCAAGTCAGATATGGCGATGCTCTTTCAGAGCCCTTTCTAATAACTAATGGAGTGAAGCAAGGTTGTGTTCTTGCACCAACTTTATTTACAATCTTCTTTAGCACGATGCTCCAAAGGGCTATGGCAGAGCTTGAAGAAGACGACGGCATCTATATACGTTACCGTACTGATGGTAGCTTGTTTAACTTAAGCCGTCTGAGGGCTCACACTAAGACTCTAAACTATCTAGTCCGTGAGCTGCTCTTCGCCGATGCTGCTGCCCTTGTGGCCCACACAGAAGCAGCTCTGCAGCGCCTAACATCCTGCTTTGCAACAGCTGCAGAGCTGTTTGGGCTAGAAGTCAACCTGAAGAAAACAGAAGTTCTTTACCAGCCTGCACCACAGGACGAACACCACCATCCCCACATTGCCGTCGGCAAATCTGTGCTCAAGTCCATTCAGCAGTTCACCTACCTGGGAAGCATCATCTCCTCAGATGCCAAGATTGACAAAGAGATCGATCACAGATTAGCAAAGGCATATAGTGCATTTGGAAGACTTCACAAAAGAGTCTGGAGCAATAAACACCTGAGGCAAAGCACAAAAATCAGTGTGTATAGAGCCATCGTACTGTCTATCCTCCTTTATGGATCTGAAACATGGGTCACCTATCGCCACCACCTACGACTCCTCGAGCGCTTTCATCAGCGCTGTCTGCGCACAATCCTAAATATACACTCTACTGACTATGTGACGAACGTTGCTGTCCTTGAGCAAGCAGGGATCACCAGCATTGAGGCCATGCTATTGAGAACACAGCTGCGCTGGGCAGGGCATGTTTCTAGGATGGAGGACCATTGCTTCCCAAAAATACTACTCTATGGTAAACTCGCCACAGGTCAGCGTAAGAGGGGCGCTCCAAAAAAGCGATACAAAGACTCCCTGAAACAACATCTCAGGCTCGGTCAAATTATCACCAACAGTGGTCCGCCCTGGCCTCACATCGGGAGGCATGGAGACGCACTATCCACAATGCTGTAGTTTTATTTGAGAACTCACGCCAAACAAGTCTTGAAGAGAAACGACAATGCAGAAAGAATCACAACCCAAAAACATCACCCAAGGAGACCTTCTGCTGTGCTTTTTGCAACCGGACTTGTTTATCTCGGATTGGCCTTTTTAGTCATCAGCGCGCTTGCAGAAAGCGCGGGATGAGTCCTTCCTGAATCTTCGTTTGCGAAGAAAAGCCAGAGAGATACAGCCTACAACACCAAAAATCAGTTAATAAGCTGTTATTTGACAATACTGTATTTGACCTGTCAATTGACTATAAAGATTTTTGGCTCAGACACACCTCCAGCTTTATTATCAATACATATTTCCCTGGAAGGTGATGCTTCATGGTCACACATGAACCAACAAGAAGGATCACAAAGAGACCATATCCTTTTTTCCCCTGTGATTTTTGTTTACTCTTTTTCAAAGGATGAAAGTTTTATAGTTAAAGCAATGCCTGAAACATTATCTGTAAGCTGCGGGGGGGGGGGGGCGTCAGAACACACTTGCTTGGCTTGTCTTCAAAAGTTTGTGTCACTTTTTTCCCCCAATGCTGTATTTCTCTGTGAAAATTTTTCCATACCATTGATATTTCCTGGGATGATCTACTGCAGTACATCATGTTAGACAGGCTAAATACAGCAAAAATCACAGATAGGAGCGTATCCTATATTTCCAGCAGAAGCACACCATAGAATCACACTGGAAGACCTCCAAATGCCTGGAGACAATACCTTTCTAGGCATTTTGAGGTCCTCCTGCACAACTCTAAGGTCAACTTTATAAATTTGGTTCTGAGATTACTTCTGCCAGTTCTTTTAATACTCTTGGGTGTAGTTCATTTGGCCCTGGAGAGTTGAATTGAT
This sequence comes from Gambelia wislizenii, assembly GCA_030847615.1. Lineage (NCBI taxonomy): Eukaryota > Metazoa > Chordata > Lepidosauria > Squamata > Crotaphytidae > Gambelia > Gambelia wislizenii. The sequence continues at coordinate 490,286,427 of JAUMIR010000001.1, read as the reverse complement.
TTAGAGTAGCCAAGTATTCCTGTACTACATCTTTACCTATTCTGTGTTGCATTTCCCATACTGCATCATCTGCTCCATTTTCCCCAGGTTGAACAAAGTTCTCCTTTTGGGAGAAGACCAAAGCAAAGAAGATGCTGAGTAGTCCTGCTTTTCTCTATCCCCTGTTAGCATTTTGCCATCTTCTCCATGCAACAGCCCTACCACTTCCTTGTTTTTTCTTTTGCTACAGACATAGCCAAAAATGCCCTTTTTATTGTTTTTAACCTCTCTAGCAAGCCTGAGCTCCATCTGTGCTTTTGCTTTTCTGATTTTCTCCCTACACAAGCTGGCTATTCATTTTAATTCCTCTTTGGTGATTTCCTCCTTTTTCCGTTTCTTGTATATGTCCCATTTAAATCTTAGCTCGGTAGAAAGTTCTTTAGACATCCATCCTGGTTTCTTTAGACACCTGCATTTTTCCACCTCATTGGAACTGTTTAAAGTTGTGCCTTCAATATCTCACTTTTTAGAAACTCCCATTCATCATGAACCCCCTTGTCTTTTAGCATTCCTGACCATGGGATCACACCCCATATTTCCCTAAGTTTACTGAAATCAGCTTTCTTAAAGCACAGAATGTGTATCTGACTACACTTGGCTTCCCCTTTCAATTGTATAATGAACTCCAGGAGAACATGGTCACTCCCATCTAAGGATCCTGCCACTTCCACCCCATTAACCAGGTCATGGATAACATCATCAAAAATCTAATCAAATTTTCAGACCTGCAGCTTCAGTGAGACTAGCACTGGTTCCCATGCCATTTCACTCAACTACTAAAACCACACACAAAACACTAATGATATCACTAATGCTGAAGAAGAGGGAGAAATTTACGGTAGACCATTTTCCTTCAGTGTTAGGCAGTTGAACAGCCTGGAGGTACTGATCCAACCGAACCACTGATAATCTGAACCTGCACATCAGTACAAACAAGACCAGGCTTCCTGGACCAGGGGTCTGACTTAGTACAAGACAACATTCTATGTTCTTAAGTGTTGTTTAGGATTGCAACTTAAGAGGAGCCCTGGTGGTGCAGTGGTTAAATACTGGTACTGCAGTCACAACGTTGTGAGTTTGATCCTACAGGGCTCCAAGGTTCACTCAGCCTTCCATCCTTCTGTAGATCAATAAAATGAGTACCCAACTTGTTGGGGGAAATTAGATAACACCTTGTAAACCGCTTAGGGAGTGCTTTGGCATTGATAAGCGGTATAGAAATAGAAGTGCTATTGCTAAGGGGGGGAGGGAGAATGAAGGCAATGAAAGTTACTAATATTTCATTTGGGTTCCAGAAGAGGAGCGGACACTACGTAGGGCTCACGTTCCTTCTCCCCAACCTCCCACGTGTGCCCCAAATGGGCCACAAAGGTTTGGGGGGGGCCCTCCAAAGCAGACATGGAAGAGGACACAGAGGGGATTGTAAACAGAGAGAAAACTCCTATTCCAGCTAATGCTGGGGTGGGAACTATATGGCTCTCCAGATGCTGTTGGACTGCAACTCCCAGCATTCCTCACCATTGGCTATACTGGGCAGGGCCCCTGGGAGTCTGAAAACATCTATAAGAGTTGCACAATTCCTACCACTGAACCAGTGGAAGTCTGCCCTGGTAATGTTGGGTTTCGCCCACTAGTTTCCATCTTGCAGTATGTACAGAAATATATGCACTTCCCAGGGATAGTCATCAAGGCAGGGGGGGAGTTAATTATAAGTTTAACTGTACATTTGACTAGTATCATATACATTCCCAGATGCCCAATTAGGCTTGCATTGCATTAATCCCATTATATAACAGATTAATTTTAAGAAACAATATACAACCAAAGGTGGAAAATTATGGTAGTGAAAAAACCCACACTGGTTGACAGAGAAGGTACCTGGAGTGAAATAATACATGCCAAAATCACAAAACCGCATATCCAATACGAAGGTACAGTGAGCACGAAAGAATAAGTTCATGAGATGTTACCTTCTCCTTTTCTAAATTATGATCAGGGAGGTGTAGGGAAAAGCAATACCACCAGAGCATAGAAACAGTGTATTGTGATATATCATTTCAGCATCCAGCCTCTAAGGAATCTTAGCTTTCATTTAAAAATAAATACAGAAAAGTTCCAAGTCCTTATAGCAGACTTTCTCAACATTTTTTCCATGGAGAAACTTTTTAAATAATTTTCAAGTCTGAGAGAACCACTGCATAAAAATTATGATATCTACAGTTTTTTTCCCACTCACAATCTCTCATGAAACTCCTAGAGAGCCTTCGCAGAACCCTAAGGTTCCTTGTGATCCTAGGCTAAGAAACCCTGCCTTATAACAACAAACATATGCATCCTAATGCATGAGAAATTACTAACAGGGAGTCTCACAAGCCAGACAGACTTCCTTAAGCATACACACACACACACATATAAACATAGGAGATTTTCACACAGGGCTAAAAGATCTGATTCTGTCCCGCCACCTCCTCTCCCGTTCCTGCAATGGAATGGAGGTAAATGTTCGCACACTTACCTCCATTCCAGAACAGGAATGGTCCTCCTCCCTCCTTGCCTAACGCTGCTTTTACTATCAGCCGGAGGAATTCCTGCTCGTTCTTGTGAGAGAACGAATGGGAGGGAAATTCAAATTAACCCCCCCCCAGCTGTCAAAAGAAAAATTAAAAAAAATTAAAATACAAGTAACCCATGAAGGGGGGTGGGAAGGGTGGCACTTACCTGGCTGTCCAGATCGTGGCAGGAAGTGCCTACCACGGAGCTCCTCCCCCATTCCTGTCATTCCAGAACAGGGACGGGGTCCAATTTGCACACCCGTGATTCCGTAACAGAAACGGAACTGGGTGCCTATTAACAACTTCTCCCCATGATTACTATATCACAGGAAGAAAACAGAACAGGCACAACGTAGGAACGGAACAGGGTGGATGTCGTCTGAACGGGCAAACCTTTCCTGACCCTGTTCCGTTCCAGACACAGGATATATAGCTCATGTGAAAATCTCCATACACATACATGGGCCTAAATATCATGAAGGTGCCAGATACCATCTGATCTTGGAAGCTAAGCAGGTCAGGCCTGGTTAGTACTTGGATGGGAGACCACCAAAGAACACTAGGTGCTATAGGCTGTATTTCCAAGGAAGGCAATGGCAAACCACTTCTGAGTACTCCTTGCCTAAGAAAATCCTCTGAAATTAATGGGGGCTCCATAAGTTGACAGGTGACCAGAAGAGACCATAGAGTGGCACTGGAGGACCTCCAGATGCCTAGAAAGGTATCCTCTCTAGGCATTTTCTAGGTCCTTCAGCGCAATTCTATGGTATTCTATGGCAATTTGCTATTATCTGCAATTTCACTTATAAACTGTAAGTCTGGGAACGTATCCCCACAAATACAGGGGGCAACCTGTATTTAAAATATTCCTCTGCAATCAGCTGGAATTGTTAATTTTGTACTGTTGTCCTTTCTTCAACTGTTTTTGCTGCTAATGGGTTTTGTTTTGGCAATTCTGTTTAACCAAATTTTGATTTACACATTTGTTCATCTTGTTCTGTTGTTCCTCCTGTTACTTACGCAAAACAGCAAAATCAAGGTTTGCTTTTTGGAATTAAATGTTTAAATCGGTCACCCACCATATCTGACAGGATATGTTCCCAGACTTACTGCAAATACATCAAACAACCGCGGGTGAGAGCAAACCCCACAGAATCATGCTGGAGAACCAAGGAAATACCTAGAGACGACACCTCTCTAGGCACCTCCAGCACAACTCTATGGTAATTTCTGGCAGAAGTTACCATAGAGTCGCACTGAAGGACCTAGGAAATGCCTAGAGAAGCTGCCTCTCAAGGCAGGTCCAGCATGACTCTACAGTAAATTCCAGTTGAAGTTACCATAGAGTTACACAGGAGGGCCTAAGAAATGCTTAGAGAGACCATATTTTTCGGACAGTGGATAACTGAACCCATGTGTACCATTCTCGTGTATATTGGTGGGGGCTGTATTTTCAAATCATGGTTGGTTGAATCCATGGATACAGAATCTGTGGATATGGAAGGCCAACTGCATTAGTTACATTTATACCCTGCTTTTCTTCTCTTAATAAAGCACAGCTATTATTAGTTACCTTTATACACAGCTTTTCTTCTCCCACAAAGGCAGTTATTATTACAGTTGGACCCCTGAAACCAATATCCCCAGTTTCGGTTATCTCCAGGACACAAAGCCGGAGCACATATAATACAGTCTTCCTAGAAAATGCCTAGAGAGGCATCCTCTCTAGACATCCTCTCGGTCCTCCAACACAACTCTGGTATTTTTAACAGGACGTCCTATTTTAATAGGTTCACTTTTATTGGTGGTTTCCGGTATCCGTGGTAAGGCTGGGAACCAAACCCCAACGGATACAGGGGTCTGACAATACAGTAGCACCCCCATATCCACTGATTCGCCAACCACGGATTCAATTATCTACAGTTGGTGATGGAGGCGGAGGAGTGAGCTCGCCTGCCCCCTCCCTTCCCCCAGGATGGCTCCGGTCGTGGCGGGACCATGGCGGGGGCGAAGGGGGAATCTTGCCTGCCCCCTCCCTTCCCCCGGGATGGCTCCAGTCACAGCGGGACCATGGCGGGGGCGAAGGGGGAAAGGAGGGGCAACCTTGCCTGCCCCCTCCCTTCCCCCGGGATGGCTCCATTTATGGTGGTACCATGGCGGGGGAGGAAGGATCTCACCTCCCCCCTTCCCCTGGGAGGGCTCCTGCGGCATTGGCAGGTTGTTGGTGGTGGATGGCGTTCGCTATTATCCACAGATTTCCCCATCTGCAGGGGGGCAGAACCAATCACCCACAGATATAGGGGTGCTACTGTACTTACATTTATATGCCACTTTTCTCCCCTCTCAAAAACACAGAGCTTATTTATGCATTATTTATACACTTTTCTTTTAATGAGCTCAAGGAATCAAACACAGCTTTTCTCCTCTCCCTTTTATTCTCAACATTAGGACATAGATCAGGCTGAGAGAAATGAAGGGCTCCTCCAGATGGAGCAAATGTGTTGGGAGGATATGATATTTATTACTGTCGTGGTCAGTGTTTTTTTGTTGTTGTTGTTGTTTTTTAATCCAAACCATATTTCTGTGATCCCAGACTATTTTCTGGCAATTCCTGGCATCAGCTGCAACATTTTATGCCTACTCTCAAGTGGACTCCTTTTTATTTTAATTTGTTTTAAAATCTTGAAACAAAAAAAAAACTCCTAATCTCCTCTTTTCTTTCTTTCTATGGACTTTATCAGATGCAGCAAATATGGCATCATAACGATGCCAGAAGAACGCAAAGGGGCACCCATTTTGCATGCCATTGTGCTATGGCATTTTTCTGTTAATAAGGCGTTCTTTTTTATTAATGGGCCAAGGTGTCAATTGATCAGCCTTGGCGTTTTTGTCACGGAATTGCTAGCATCTGAAACCACACCTCATTTTGCTGGTGTGGCTGCAGTGTCAATGGGTGGTCCCCACCAGAACACTTCTGTATGAAAACGTGAAAACTTAGGTACGGGACACTCTTTTTATGAACCTCCCCATTTTGCAGGCAAGTTTTTAAGCGTGTTCATTTAGTGTCTTCATTTTGGTTTTTGGTTTAGCTGTTTTTAGACTTTTACGTGCGCTTGCGTCTTCTCGCAAGAACTGTCAAGAGCATGTGCACCCATGGAAGTAAACAGAGCTAGCGGTCATGCTCTCATAATTCTAGGGCTGATTTCTCTCACTATTATGCCAGTGTCTAATAAAAAGGGTTCTTGTGCCGGGACACTCACACTTTAAAATATGGTGGAACAGAAACGTTTTTAGAGGCTTGTCTGATAAAGTCCTATTTTTCATAGCGTTACAGTACCATAGCACATCAGTGAAATGCACGATAACGCTACGATGTAAGGAAACAAAAAATTTAAAAGATACAAAATTTGCCCTTCAACACATAGGATCGCCTCCATAGACCATGCCCCATTTAAAAAAAAAATCTTTGGAAGACTCCTAGTGCAAATCCAAAAAGTTCTACAAACAGCCACCCACCACAAAAGGGCATAGTGACACAGAACGAACGGACGCAGGGGCAAAACTCAGTAAAACCTCAGGAGCTCTGTTGTGAGAAGTCATGCTTTGTTAGATCGATCTGAAAAAGTCCTAACTGGTCCAGAGACCCCTGGTGGGTTTCATGGCTCAGAGGGGACTGGCTGAGTCCCAGACCGGCACTCTAACCACTATACCATGCTGCTCAATACAGTGGGGAAATCACAATCTCTGATCCAGAGCATTCTTGAATGTCAGTTGAACATGCACAGACCTTTAATGGCAGCACTGCTGGCCAGTCACTTTATTCAGAAACAAGGGTTCTCACCCAATGTGTGAGGGAAAGGCTATGTGAGCGTATTAGAGTTTATAATCCAAAATTGAGAAAGTTGCTTTTGGGGAAGACTAATGCCCCCAGCTGGTGGTTTGAGTGTTGGACTATAACTCTAGAGACCAGGGTTCAAATCCCCGCTTGGCCATGAAAACCCACTGGGTGACCTTGAGCAAGTCACCCTCTCTCAGCCTCAGAAACCCCCGTGACAGAACCCCCTTAGGGTTGCCATAAGTTGGAAACAACTTGAAGACACACAACAACACTCCCCAAATCACACAGTCAGTACTGGCACACCATCATGATCACAGCAGAGTTTGCGAAAGCTATCTTTCTGGTCCAGAGTCCCCAGAATCTCCTGGGCTGTAGGGAATTCTGGGAGTAGCAGTCCACAGCCATGCTTGATGAGGGCTTCTGGGTGTTTCTGTGCAAAAAAGTAACTTTCTCAAGCCCTGCTATGATCATGACTATATGCCAGAGTATCACAACAGCTACAACGTATTATTATTTGCAGCTCCAAAAGAATCAAGTATATTTTTTCCTGTACAAAAATCACCATGATATCTATCAATCACACAAGCAAATGTCCTACTGTTGGTGTCACTTGCAATTAAAAAAAAAATACTTGGCACATAACAAATGAAAGCATGTTCAGAAAAACCAAAATATGCAAAATAGAGTTGCCAGATTCAAAACTGGAGGGGGCTACTGGTTGGGTAGAAGAGGGAATTTCAGCAGGTGTTGCTTCTTTCTTGCATACATGCATGCGCGCGCACGTGTGTGTGTACATACACACACATACATGGGGCAAATGTTGCATTCAGCATTTACAAAAAGGTAGTTATTACAACCCCCCCCCCCATTTTTACAATTCTATAAAACATCCAAACAGATGTAAGTACTGTATTAATTTTTGAATCTTCTCAGAATGACCTTTCGTTATCCATAAAAAAAGCATGAAATCAAAAATTTTGAGTCACATGGATCTTCGTACCACATTTTAGTCTCTTTAACAAGTATGCACCACCTGTTGCAATGTGTGTTTTCAAGAAATCTGTCTTTAGAGTGCTGTCTCCTCAATAACTTAACTGTTCAAACATTATATCTTCTAAAACAGTGACTCTTAACCTTCTCTTTACCAGGAACCCCTTTTAAATATATATTTGGTACCATGGAACCCCAAGACTTAACTCAAGATTTAAAATAATAATAACTAATAATAATAGTAGTAATAATACAGTTACACCATCCATTAAACCTTCCCTCAGATGCATGGGGGGGGAGGCTTTTCTCCTGCTTCTTCCTGCAAGTTTGTGGCTGGAGATTCTGAATGGCAATGTGCAGGCCAAGCCAGCCAGCCAGCCTTTGCCTTGGCTGCTGTCACATGGCCGCTCCACTGCAGACAGGAGGTGGGCCAAGCAGCATTCAAGCCTTCGAGGACCCCCTGTGAGGGCATCATGGCCCCCTGGACCACAGGTTATGAACCACTGATCTAGAACTAGATTTTTTAGAGTATTTCACAAATATCCCAATTTTCTTTCCAATATATCACTGGTTCTTAACTGGTTGTTCATGGACCCCCAGGGGTCTGCAATGTCCTCACAGGGGGGTCCACAAAGGCAATGGAGTGACCACGTGACAGGAGCCAAGGGAAAGGCTGGCTGGCTTGGCCTGCACATTGCCATTCAATCCGCTCCAGCCTCAAACTGGCAGGAAGTAGCAGGAGAAAAGTCTTCCCTCTGCCTCCACTGCCTCTGAGGGATGGTTCAATGGATGGTGTAATTGTATTATTATTATTAGGTATTATTCTCAGTTATTATTGTTAATATTGAGTTAAGTCTTGGGAGCCTGCAGCAACAAAAGATATTTATAGGGAGTCTGAACCACTGGAATAGAAGATACAGTATAAGGTTTGAATTACTGTATTGAGGAGACAACACTATGTAAAAATTTCTTGAAAAAGACACATTGTCACAGGTGGTGCAGACTTGTATCCATTGCAATACATTATTGCATGCAGCCAGTCTTTTTTTTTTTCTTTTTCTTTTTGTAATTGGTTTGAAGGGTTACCTAATTGTGAGCCAAGCAACCCTTACTCGAATTCTTCCTTTTGCACAACAATTCCAGGTGCAGAGGAGCCTCCTCCAGTTTTCCATCTGGCAACCCTATGGATATTTGCAAAGCCATTGCCTCTGGGGAGGGGGTCATGCATGCACGTGGGGGGTTTTTTTGGAGGGGGGGTTGAGAAGGGAGTGGCAGCCGTGCTACTATACCGGAATCCCCCCCGGGCACGGAGGGGGGCAGCCCCGCCAGGTACACCGCCGCCACCGCCGCGCCCACCGCGCCTGCCCCGCTCAGCGCCCCCATGGAAGGCCAGCAGCCGCAGCTTAGCACGCACGCGCGGAGGGCTCCTGCCCAGCAACCGCGAATTCCGGGCTCTGGGAAGCAGAGGGCGGGGCTTCGCCGGCTCGTTCCATTTTGCGGAGGCGAAAACCTTTCGTCCTCCTCCCCCCCTTCCCCATTTGGTTGAGTCGACCGCCGAAGCTCTTTGGCCAACCTTGGTCTGGAATAGCAATAGCGAGGAGGCGCGCCCCCGCCTGGTGTGATGGCGGTACTGCAGGAACAAGAGGAGACCCCAGCAGAAGGGAGAGATAAGGAACTTTGTGTTGTTGTTTTTTGTTTTAAGAAGAAATCCTGGAGGAAAGGAATAAAAAAAAAAGACCAAGGCCAAACCCACACTATACAAATTAACCATTTGTAAGCCGCTCTGATAGCCACTGGGGCTGAAGAGCGGGTTATAAATACAATAAATAATAATAATATACAAAAAGGGTGCATCCACACTACACAAATAATACAGTTTGAAACTTTGCCATGGCTCCATTCTGTGGAATCCTGGGATGAATAGTTTTGCAAGCTCTTTTACACAAGATGTCCCTACATATTTGCTGGGGTTTGGTTCCAGGACCCCCCCCCCCCGGATACCAAAATCCGTGAATACTCAAGTCCCATTATATGCTCTCCCTCTGGCTTTTCTTCGCAAATGAAGATTCAGGAAGGACTCATCCCGCGCTTTCTGCAAGCGCGCTGATGACTGAAAAGGCCAATCCGAGATAAACAAGTCCGGTTGCAGAAAGCACAGCAGAAGGTCTCCTTGGATGATGTTTCTGGGTTGTGATTCTTTCTGCATTGTCATTTCTCTTCAAGACTTGTTCGGCATGAGTTCTCAAATAAGGCTGCAGCATTGTGGATAGTGCATCTCCATGCCTCCTGATGTGAGGCCAGGGCGGACCACTGTTGGTGATCAATTTGGCCGAGCCTGAGATGTTTTAGGGAGTCCTTGTATTGTTTTTTTGGAGCACCCCTCTTACACTCACCCATGGCGAGTTCACCATAGAGTACTATTCCTGGGAGGCAATGGTCCTCCATCCTAGAAACATGCTCTGCCCAGCGCAACTGTGTTCTCAATATCATGGCCTCAATGCTGGTGATCCCTGCTTGCTCAAGGACAGCAACGTTCGTCACATAGTCAGTCCAGTGCATATTTAGGAGTGTGCGTATACAGCACTGATGAAAGCGTTCGAGGAGTCGTAAGTGGTGGCAATAGGTGACCCATGTTTCAGACCCATAAAGGAGACTAGACAATACAATGGCTGAGGCCAGTTCTGTGCACGATCAGCGTGTATAGAGCCCATTATATGCTCTCTCTCTCTCTCTGGCTTTTCTTCGCAAACGAAGATTCAGGAAGGACTCATCCCGCGCTTTCTGCAAGCGCGCTGATGACTAAAAAGGCCAATCCGAGATAAACAAGTCCGGTTGCAAAAAGCACAGCAGAAGGGCTCCTTGGGTGATGTTTCTGAGTTGTGATTCTTTCTGCACTGTCGTTTCTCTTCAAGACTTGTTCGTCATGAGTTCTCAAATAAGGCTGCAGCATTGTGGATAGTGCGTCTCCATGCCTCCCGATGTGAGGCCAGGGTGGACCACTGTTGGTGATCAATTTGGCCAAGCCTGAGATGTTGTTTCAGGGAGTCTTTGTATCGCTTTTTTGGAGCGCCCCTCTTACGCTGACCCATGGCAATGGCATAGCAAAATGGTGTCCCTGATATAAGATGGCAAAACCAAGGTTTGCTTTTTGGATTGTTATTTTTTAAAGAATATTTTCAAGCCGTGAAAACTTAAATCCCTGGATACCAAATCCGTGGATATGGAGAGACAACTGTATTTCTTTGCCAAAGAGTGCTGGTACCTCAAAAAGAAAAAAAAGTTGAAGTAAGCTGAGGACAAAGGAGGGAATTGGGAGGAGGAAAGAGAAACTGGGACATTACAGAAACAGCTGAAAAATAGGGAGACAGAGGATTAATCAAGACTGTGCCATGCCAAATCCGGACAGTTGGAGGGTATGAATACACACATGTACATTCACCCATCAACAAAGGTATATGCACCAACATTCATTCTTGGTGTAGTTAGCATTCCAACCTGTGGCCAACCTCAGCTCTGGTGAGCCTGTATGATCAGTAGTGGGTTTGCACACCTTTGTTCTTTGCACTTACATTTTACAGATCAAGGCTTACAAGCGAGATTTCTCCCTCTGAGACTTTATTCATCTCCCATCAGGACAGAAATACTGTAAGCACATGAGAACTGCCTTCTTGGCACACTACACACACCGTACGCACCAGGACATGAGAGCCCCTCCACCGCTGCCATGAAATCACACATACATGCTCATACACCACACTACACACACACCACACATGCCAGGATGCAAGAGCCCCTCCACTGCCACTATGCAACCATGTGTACACACACACCATGCTACACACAGACACACAGCACACTACACACACCGCGCACACCAGGACATGAGAGCTGCTCCACCACTGCCATGCAATCACACATACACACACAAACACCACAGTACACACACACACCACACACTGCAGGATGCGAGAGCCCCTCCGCCATTACCATGCAGCTGCTCATACACACACACACACCACATGTGTCAGGATGTGAGATCCCCTCCACTGCCACCATGCAATTGCACAAATGTACAAACACCCCACACTACACACACACCATGGATACCAAAAGCCCCTCCGCTGCCACCATGCAATCACACCCCACACTATACACACACACACCAGGATGCAAGAGCCCCTCCACCATAACAATGTTTAGAAAGGACTTGACACTTTCCACATGTTTCCACCCCCAGTGTGCTGACTGCCTGCCCAATGGGAAGCTTTGATGGGTTGGGAAGTTTCTCAATGCCAGGGTACAGGGCACAGGTGGCAGGGTCTAGGAGCAGAGACACCAGGGGCCAGGTCAGGAACACAAAAGGCAGAGTCCAAAGTCCAGGCAGGGTCAAAGAGAAGCCAAAGCCAAAAACAGTCCAGGGTCAGAGCAGATACCTAAGAGTCCAGAGGGCTAGAGGCAAGGTGAGGTCCAGGAAGGGAGTACTGGGTCAGGAACACAGGAATCAGAGGTCAAGCAAGCCTAAGTCCAAAAACAGTTCAAGGCTAGAACACATACCAGATATCCAGGGACAGGTCCAAGAGGCAAGGGAGGGTCCAAACATGAGTGGCACAATCCAAGAGCAAACACCAGCTATACACAAGACAAAAAACCATGTTGCTGTGGCCAAGACTAAGGGTTGAATGCCACTGTTAAATAGCAGTTCCCTGGCTGCTTCAGGTGTGCTGCATGATTGCAGCCCGTGGCATCTGATAGCTGAGCCCTGGTTCTTCCAAGACTCCCACAGCCAGGGCCTGAATCTGCAAGGAGGCTGTGCCGGCTGCTGCAGCCAGGGCCTAGTCCTGCGAGGAGAGGCAGAGCCTGACACTAAGCAGCTGATCAGCACACTGAAAACAGCAACATACCCAAGAGAATTATATAGATAGATTTTAAATCTTGAGTTAAGACTTAGGGGTCCATGGCAATAAAAGATCTTTAAATGGGGTCCTTGGTAAAGAAAAGGTTAAGAACAACTGGTTTATACTGCTTCTACCCTACTCTACTGCTTAAAATGCTTTTAAGCAGCTGCATTATCCATTTTTTTAAAGGCAAGATAGGTTTACAATCTCAGGTTTACAATTTTCAAAGAGGGAAAAGGGAAGCAAGACAAACCAGACACAAGATGATGATGATGATGATGATGATGATGATTTCTTACCTGCCTGTCCCCATGGATTAAGGCAGGGAACAACAGATTTACACATAACTAATATCAGTTAAAATACGTATCAGTTAAAATACATTGACCCATTAAAACACATATTATCACTTTAAAAAGAATAAGCAAAACCAATACATATTAAAACAATTTAAAATTCACAATTTAAAAATTGCCTGGATAGGCCTGCTGGAAGAGACTGGACTTTAATGCTATTTTAAATTTAGATAGTGTGTTCAACTGTCGAATCTCCTCCGGCAGAATCATAGAATTGTAGAGCTGGAAGAGACCACAAGGGCCATCCAGTCCAACCCCTTGCCACGCAGGAAATCACGATCAAAGCTTACTACTTTTAAAGTTACTACCTTTAAAATAATTATTTTAATTAATTACAATAGTTATTTCAGATCAGAAACTTGTTAAATCAAAGTATATGGATGAGAAACTTTATAGAATATAAAAGAACACTTTTAGAAACATGAAAATACTGTTACAGACTTATAAATTATGACAAATAGGCCAAATAAGGCAATATATGTATTAAAACTGGTAGGGGTAGCTTGGGGACTTGTTAAGAGGAAACGCTCAGAAATATGCTTTGAAGAAAGTAAATCAGGTCGTTCCAGAGTCTAGGGGCAGCAGAAGAAAAAGTCCTCTGGGTGACCGTTGCCAGCCTCGTCCTGGCTGACTGAAGTAATGTCCCTCAGAGGACCTGAGTGTACGGGGAGAATTATTTGGGAGAAGGTTATCCCATATTTTTTCAGGTTCCTCGGCCTGGTGGAATGACTACATCTCTGTTCAGTAGCACATGATAGATCCCATGTCAGGGGAGCAGTGAATCTGCTCTGGATTTTAGTCTGAACTTTAAAAGAGCTATCCATGGTGCTAAACCTATTTGAGGGTTAGGATTCAGCACCTTGAACAGTTCACTTAAACTTCAGACTAAAACCACCACTGACACAGAAGCCATCAGTTCCCAGTTCCCTTGGATCCCGTATCAGGAGAAATAAATAAAAAAATAGTTCTACTCAGAAATAAGGCCCACTGATTTCAGTGGGGCTTACTCCCAGGTAAGTACACAGGAGATTGCAGAATTAGTGTATATGCCCCAGTGAACATAACGCGGCTTACTAGATCAGGCTTCTGTTTCTAACAATGCCTTCCAGAAAACATGTAAGCTAGGCATTAAGGTGTCACAACTGATATTCAGAGGTACACTACTCCTGAATGTGGAGGTTCTATTTAGCTATTGTGTTTATTAGCTGTTTCTTACCAGCTTAGGATCTACGAATTCATGCAATTCTTTCCTGAATAGTCACCTAAGTGAATGGCCCACCATTGTCACGACTTGTTGGGAGTGAAATCCAGAATTCAAGGGGAGGAAAAGTGTGAGTCACCAGACCCATCAAACTGCTCTTTTTCTGTCCAAAAAGGGAATGAATTTGCCTCTTTCAGAAGCTTCCAGGAGATGCACTTCACCTTTCACATACACTGCATAGACTCCACTGTTTAATCATTACTTTTCAAAGGCAGAAGAGAATTTCCCCAGGGAGGTCCCAGGGGCAATAAATAAATAAATAAATATGTTTTCCTTGGACCTGCTGCCGTTGTCCTCTTTGATTTTACTTTTCTCTTTTTCCTCCTTTATCACACAGTTTTATTGTTTAGCCAAAATGGCAGGACTTTGGGCCACATTTCCCAGAACCCCCTAATTAACTGGCCATGCTGGCTGGGGGATTCTGGGAATTTTTATCCTAAAAGAAACTTTGCCAAGTTCTGGAAAAGAGTCATCCCAGTGTGGAAAAATGGTTGAAATGCTTCTTCGTGGAGACAGAGTGCAACTTTATACTCATGGAGTTACATGACAATTGTGCATTAGTGTTTCAGTGGCACAACTTGCTGTGTGTCCATGAGTAAGTCACTCTCAGCCTGATCTGCCTTACAGGATCATTATAGGAGTTAAAAGCAAAAGCAACAACACTTCTTCTGAATTCCTTCGAGGAAGAACAACAGACAGGTATGACAAATGCTTAAAACTTGAGTGTGTGTAAAAGGGGGGGGAGGAGAGACAAAGAGAGAGAGAGAGACAGAGAGAGAGATCCATTCATTTTCAAAAACTGGATTTCCTGAATTTTCAAAGTGCTTTGGTCAGACCTCACTTGGAAACCTATGTCCAGTTCTGAGCATCCCAGTTTTAAAAGGACACAAACAGGCTGGAACATGTCTGGAGGATGGCGACCAAAATGGAAGAGTCTGGAAACTCAGGCTGCTGACACGTTGCAGAAATAATGCAGTATGATACCACTTTAACTATCATGTCTCCATCCTACAGAATCTTGGGATTTGTAGTCTGTTGTGGCATCAGATCTCTCTGACAGAGAAGGGTAAATATCTCACAAAACTACAAATCTCATAATTCCATAGCATTGAGCCATGACAGATAAAGTGGTGTCAAACTGTATTGTGTCCACAGTGTGTCAGCAGCCTAAACCCTGGAAGGAACGGTTGAGGGAGCTGGGTATGTTCAGTCTAAAGTAGAGAAGATTGAAAGATTACTACAATTGATGTTGCTGTTGTTGTGTGCTTTCAAGTCCACTCTAACTTATGACAACTCTCTGATAGCATTTTCTTGGCAGGATGTATTCAGAGGCCGTTTGCCATTGGCTTCTTCATAAGCTGAAAGAGTGGGCCTCTCTAGATGCAACAGTTTACTGCAAGCGGGTGTGCATTTTCGCTCATTCGCACCAAAGTTGTCTTAACGGTTGTGTGCATATTTGCATCCATTCGCATTCATTCAAATTGATTGTCTACACACACTCATAGAGGGCAATGGAGCAAAAATGTGCAGCATTGAGAATTGTGATCGCACACGTCTGAAAATGTGCATCTACGGGCATTTTTCTGGAAACTTTGGGGGGAAACCATGAATCCATTTACTGTGCGGTTTGCGGAGTCCCCCTCGCCCCGTCCTTCCAAATACCATGGATCCCCTTCACATCTTACTGGGACAGATTGGATTCTCTGTGAATTCTATGAGGAGTATTTTCACTGTCTAGACAAGCCCAATGTGACTTGCCCAAGATCAACCAGTGGGGTTTCCATGGGGGGAATTTGAACTCTGGTCTCCCTTGTTGAAGATTCAAACAGTTACACTGCATTGTCTCAGGGGTTTCTTGGCAATATTTATTCAGACAGGGTTTATTATTTCCTTCTTCTGAGAATGAAAGGGTGTTACTTGCACAAGATCACCCAGAGTCTCTCAGAGCCCAACATAGACCAGTACAGCATCTTTAAATATCTGAAGGGCTGTCATGTAGAAGACAGTGCAAGCTTGTATTCTGCTGCTCTAGAAGACAGGACCCAAACCACAGGATTCAAATTAAAAGGAAAGTGATTCCAATTAAACCTCAGAATGGTTTCCTTAGAGTAAGAAGTGTTTGACAGTAGAATCATTCAGAATGTGATGGACTCTCTTTCATTTGAATTTTCTAAAGATGGCCACCTCTGATTTGCTTTACTAGAGAATCTTGCATAGTAGGGGTTGGTCTAGATGTGCTCTTATGGTCCCTTCCAGTTCTATGAGTCTCTATATGCTGAATGAGATTGGCTAGAAAAAAATATCTCTTGTTTCCTACATACACAGAGAAAACAGGCTGAGGATTGTAGTGTCCACTGTAAAGAATATTAAAAACAGCCGCTCAACGTGTGGCAGTAGTTGAGAAAGCAAACAGAGCATGGGTAAGTATTGATAGAAGAATAAAATACACATCCCCAGAAATCATTATGGGATTGTAACAAAAGACTAGCGAAGCCATACCTGGAGTACTGGAGAAGATTAAAGGAAGGGTTTGAATACAAATAGGGAGGGAGGGGAGGAAGTATAGCTGAGCGTAACTGGGATGATAAAACAGTCGTGTGGATTATATCTAAGCAGAAAGACATTTGGGAAATTAGGTTTGCATTCATTTAATTTTTTTTAAGGGAAAAAAAGAAAAGTAGAAAAGAGAGGAGATTAAGGGATGGCATGATTGAAATGTTGTATATCAAATTCTGAGCAGGTGGGTGATCACGGACCATCAGAAACAGCAATCTTAGTCCAGAGATCTCAGCGGCTTCCATGGCAGTGGAGCAGTGAATCCACTCTGGGCTTTTGTGTGAACTTTAAGAACTATCCCAGGTGCTGAAGCTACTGGAGGGGTAGAGTTCAGCATTTGGAATAGCTGCTTTAAAGTTCAGAATAAAACCCAGATTGGATCACACACACACCGTGACAAAGAAGCCACCGGCTGCTACAGGATCTGGGTCTGCTCAGATTCTCATATGGTGGGTCTCTGGGTGGGTATATCAAATATAGCTCCCTCCATCCTTTTCAGTGGAGTAAGCTGATGGATGCATAAAAGAAGGTGTGCCTCCCTCCCCTGAAATGAAATGCACAGATACAGGATGGGTGACGCCTGGCTTGATGGCAGTA
This sequence comes from Gambelia wislizenii, assembly GCA_030847615.1. NCBI lineage: Eukaryota > Metazoa > Chordata > Lepidosauria > Squamata > Crotaphytidae > Gambelia > Gambelia wislizenii. The sequence goes on along the minus strand of JAUMIR010000001.1, from coordinate 490,269,343 downwards.
CATGTGAAAGGGATCTAGGAGGCATAGTGGACCACAAGCTGAACATGAGTCAGCAGTGTGATGCAGCAGCTAAAAAAGCCAATGCAATTTTAGGCTGCATCGATAGGAGTACAATGTCCAGATCAAGGGAAGTAATAGTGCCACTCTATTCTGCTTTGGTCAGACCTCACTTGGAATACTGTGTCCAGTTCTGGGTACCACAATTCAAGAAGGATATTAACAAGCTGCAACATGTTCAGAGGAGAGCAACCAAAATGGTAAAAGGTCTGGAAGCCATGCCCTATGAGGAGTGCCTTAGGGAGCTGGGCATGTTTAGCCTGCAGAAGAAAAGGTCAAGAGGGGACATGATAGCCATGTTTAAATATTTGAAGGGATGTCATACTGAGGATGGAGCAGGCTTGTTTTCTGCTGCTCCAGAGACTAGGCCATGGAGCAATGGGTTCAAACTACAGGAAAAGAGATACCATCTAAACATTAGGAAGAACCTCCTGACAGTAAGAGTTGTTTGGCAGTGGAATGTACTGCCTCATAGTGTGGTGGAGTCTCCTTCTTTGGAGGTTTTAAAAACAGGCTGGATGTGGCCTTATGTTGGGAATGCTTTGATTGTATGTTCCTGCAAGGCAGGGGGTTGGACTAGATGGCCCTTGTGGTCTCTTCCAACTCAGTGATTCTATGATGATTCTATGAATGGGAAAAACCTGTGGAGCATTTGCACTGTAAGAATTTGTTACTGCCATGCTCCTAAGTGCAGAATACGTGAAAATTTGTTTTATAGGCCACAGCTATCTAAATCCTGAGTTATGGGCAATAGATCCTGGCTGATCTTGGAAATTAAGCAGATCTGCCCTGGTTAGTACTTGGATGGGAGACTGCCAATGAATACCAGGTGCAGTAGGAAGGAACTGCCAAACCATCTCTGACTATTCCTTATGTAAGAAACCCCCATGAAATTCATGGCTCTCCATAAGTTAACAGGTGACTTGAAGGCACACATCCACACACAATTTAAGGAGGGGCATGGAGAGCATCACCTATGAGGAAAAGTTGAGGGAGTTGGGCCTGTTCAGTCTGCTGAAAAGAAGACTGATGGGTGACATGATTGCACTCTTTAAACATTTAAAGGGCTGTCACAGAGAGAAGGGTGCAAGTTTGTTCCCTCCTACCCCAGAAGTTAGGACCAGATCTAATGGTTTTAAGTTACAGCTGGGTAGATTTCAATTGAACATTAGAAGGAACTTCTTGATGGTATGAGCAGTTTGGCAATGGGACCAGTGACCTAGAGAGGTGGTGGGGTCTCTTTCCCTGGACATCTTCAAAAAGAGGCTGGAGAGCTACCTGCTGGGGATGCTCTAGATGTGTAAATAGCTATTGCTTAAAACAATTTGTAAGCCGCTCTGATAGCCTTGAGGCTGAAGAGCGGGGTATAAATAAATAAATAATAGCTGGAGATCCTGCATTGATCCGGGAGAGGGAGTTGGACTCAATGTTCCATGGGACCACTTCCAACACTATGACTCTATGATTTTATAATCCCACCCTCCTATGCAACATGGCCGGTGCTGCATAGGCAAAGTGGCTTTTCACCATTCGAAAAGGCAACCTCACAGAAATAAAATTCCATTAATGGAAGAGAGATGAAAGAAGGGAGAACAACAATGCCTTAACCCATGTGATCCAGAGAGAAAATATTTTGCTGCTTTGTGTTGATCTGCAACTTCAAGACCACTGATATCCATTTTTATGGTCCCTGGACTGGATAGCCCTTCAAACAACAGACCTTTTTAACAGAAGGCATTCATAACTGTATGCTAAGAGACAGAATGAACCAAGAAGGCTTTCTAGGAGGAGGAGGTCTAGAACCTTGGTGCTACGACAGCAATGGCCCTGCCATGCCCTCAGTCAGTTGGACTTCCAAAGGCAAAGGGACATAAAATGTGGCTGCCTTCCAGTGATGGACACATTGGACAGGCAGATCAAAGCCCTTCCCATATTGCCTTCATGGAATCATAGGGATCACAAAGGCCATCTACTCCAACCCTATGCCATGCAGGAATACACAACTAAAGCACTCCCAAAAGATGCCCATCCAAGCTCTTTTTAAAGAACTCCAAAAAAGGAAAGGTCACCACTGTCGGAGACAGTCTATTCCATTGCCAAACAGCTCTTATAGTCAAAAGTTCTTCCTCTTTTCTCATAATTTCAATCCACTGGTTTGTATCATGGGGGACCTTGATTGCAACTGCACTATCTAGTTCACAGGTTACTAACATTTTGCAGGAATATCATGGGGGGCCTTGTCAAAAGCCTTACTGAAATCAAGATATACTACATCCACAGCATTCCCTTCATCTATCAAGTTTGTAACTCTATCAAAAAAAAGAGATAAGATTAGTCTGGCATGACTTGTTTTTCATAAATCCATGTTGACTTTTAGTGATCACTGCATTCCTTTCTAAGTGCTTTCAGACTGTCTGTTTAATGATCTGCTCTAGAATCTTTCCTAGTATTGATGTCAGGCTGATTGGGTGATAATTATTTGGGTCTTCTTCCCCCCCCCTCCCTTTTTTTTTAAAGATGGGGACAACATTTACCCTCCTCCAGTCTGCTGGGACCTCTCCTGTTATCCAGGAATTCTCAAAGAATATTGACAGTGATTCTGAGATTACTTCTGCCAGTTCTTTTAATACCCCTGGATGAAGTCTCTGGCCCTGGAGACTTGAGTTCATTTATACTGGCCAGGTATTCCTGAACTACCTCTTTACCAATTCTGTGCTGTATTTCCCCTATTGCATCATCTGCTCCATTTTCCCCAGGTTGAGCACTGTTCCCCCTTTGGGAGAAGACTGAAGTAAAAAGGGTGTTAAGTAGTTCTGCCTTTTCTCTGTCCCCTGTTAGCATTTCGCCATCTTCTCTCCATAGCAGTTCTACCATTTCCTTGTTCTTCCTTTTGTTATGGACATAACTAAAAAATCCCTTTTTATTGTTTTTAGCCTCTCTAGTAAGCCTGAGCTCCATCTGTGCTTTTGCTTTTCTGATTTCCCCCTACACGAGCTGGCTATTTGTTTGAATTCTTCTTTGGTGATTTCTCCCTTTTTCCATTTCTTGTACATGTTGCTTTTAAGTTTTAGCTCAGTTGAAAGTTCTTTAGACATCCATCCTGGTTTCTGTAGACACCTGCCATGTTTCCTCCTCATTGGAACTGTCTGAAGTTGTGCCTTCAATATCTCACTTTTTAGAAACTCCCATCCATCATGTACTTCCTTCTCTTTTAATACTCCTGGCCATGGGATCAACCCTAGTAATTCCCTAAGTTTGTTTTATTTTGTTAGCTGGACTGTATGGGAGGATCAATTTGGTGGCTGGTTTAGCTATTGTTCTCAATATAAACCCCTTCTGCTAAAGCATGTTTTTGCTCTGCTTACTGAGATAACCAATAAACCATCCCTAAACTGTTCCTCATAGGGCTTGGTTTCTAAACCATTGATCATTGCAGTCTCCCTCCTCTGGGTGCATTCCAGCTCCTCAATATACTCCTTGAATTGTGGTGCCCAGAACTGGACATAGTATTTCAGCTGAGGCCCGATCAAAGCAGAATAGAATGGCACTATTACTTCCCTTGATCTGGACAGTATTGTTTATTTATTTTATCTCCTGGGTTTCTCCTGAATGGGATTCAAAGTGGCTTATACTATAAACAAAACAGAACATATAAAACCATATGAAGTATAAAAGTTTTTAAAAGGCATTAAATAGCACATTCAATTAAAACTCTGGTTTTAAAACATTAAAAATTATAACAATTAAAACACCTAAAATGCACATTGAAAATTAAAACTGCACTCCCTGTTGTATCTCTCTGCCCTAGTCAGCCAAGGCTGAAGGCCTCTTTAAACAAGAAGGTCTTTGCCTGCCATTAAAAAAAGCAACAGAAAGGGGGCCAATTGAATGTCCCTTTGAAAGGCATTCAAAAGCCAAGGAGCAGCCACCAAAAAGACTCTCTCCTGTGTCCCCACCACCTGAGCTTGGGACGGTGGTGGGCAGAGAGCCCTCCCCCAAAGATCAGAAGTATCATGCAGGCTTGTATGGGGAGATAGGGGCTTTCAGATACCTTGAGCTAAACTATATAGGGCTTTGTAAGTCAGAACCAGCACTTTGACTTGTGCCTGGAAATGGACCAGCAACCAATGAAGTTGTTTCAGTGAGGGAGTTATGTGCTCCCTATAACCGGCCCCAGTCAGCAGTCTAGCTGCAGCATTTTGAACTTGCTGGAGTTTCCCAACAGTTTCTAAAGGCAGCCCCACGTAGCATCCATTGCAGTAATCCAAATGGGATGTAATCAAAGCACATTTTACCATGGCCAGATCTGGCTTCTCAAGAAATGGGTGCAGCTGGCACACTCCAGTCCTGGCCACTGCCAATATCTGGGCATTCAGGTTCAGAGATGAATCCATGAAAACACCCAAGCTATGAACCTGAGATTTCAGAGGGAGCGTAACCTCATCCAGCAGTGGTTGAATCCCTATTTCCTGATTTGCCTTCAGACTGACCAGGAGCACCTCTGTCTTGTCTGGATTAAGCTTCAGTTTGTTTGCCTTCATCCAGTCCATTACTGACAACAGACATTGGTTCAGCACTGAAACAGTATCCTCAGGTAGATGGCAAAGGGAGATAGAGTGTCATCTGCTTAATGCTCCTGTTGAGGCAGGCTAGAATTGCATTGGCATTTTTGTCTGCCGCATCACACTGTTGACTCATGTTAAGCTTGTGCTCTGAGACCCATACATGCTTTTCATTTGTACTACTTTCAAGCCAAGTGTCACTTCTCCTATATTTGTGCATTGCAGTTTTCTTTCCTAGCTATCATACCTTACATTTCTCCCTGTTGAAATTCATCTTGTTAGTTTTGTTCCAGTTCTCCAATCTGTTAAAGTCATTTTGAATTCTGTTCCTGTCTTCAGGAGTGTTCACTACTCCCCTTCCTAATTTGGTGTCATCTGCAAATCTGATAAGCATGTCTTATGTTCCATTGTTTAAGTCATTTATAAAGATGTTGAACAACACCAGACCCAGGACAGAACCCTGAAGTGACTAAGGAAAGGCAAAGTTTTGGGGTGATTTCCCCCCCAACCATAATTAGGTTATTTAAGGGCAGTATGAGATAGTCCTATGATGCCCTGCAATGTTCACCTACACACACACACACACACATATATATATATATATAGATATATATCAATAACTTTGTTATGTTGACCACCCTTCAAGGAATTCAAAATGGCTTATGACATTCTCCCCATCCATTTTATCCTGACGACAAACCTGCAAGTCTAGGCTGACAGCCACTGACTGACTCAAGGTCAACCAGTGAAGACAATGCTGGTTTTTTTTTTTTTTTTTTTTAACCAAAGTGATTTTCTCACATTTGCAAACCAAACTGCTATTAAGGGCACGTTCTCTTTTGGGGTGACTATGGGGATGAAGTGGCCACTTTCCCATAGATGACGAAACCACTTCTAAGTCAAAAACTAATCCAAGTAAAATCCTGCCTATAACTGAAGAGCTCAGGAAGATTTCGTGAATGATGGGCATTGAATTCTCAGCAAGATTTCACATTTCACTTGGGTAACAAATGCATTTCAATTGTTGCAGAAGAACTAGTCCTTACTGAAGTATTGGCAGGAAAACTTCCCATAGGATTAGGCTTTTTCTCCATTTCTGAAACATTGTAAGAATAATGTATCTGATGGTATTGGGTTTGCACAAATGTCTTATGCTTTATTTAATTTTTAAATCTTTCTTTCTTTCTTTCTTTCTTTCTTTCTTTCTTTCTTTCTTTCTTTCTTGGGAAATGTAACATAGGGCTTATCTAGACAGGCCATTTACCCTGTCATGCCCCCATCTTGGAGCCCTGCAGTCCATATGATGCAGGATTCTTGCCCCATTTTGTCCCCTGGCAGTCCTGATGATGCCTGGGGCAAAGATAGGGGGAAGACAGAGTAAAGCCCATTGAACCATTTCATCAGAATACTCTGTAAAAACTGCCTCATTTACGAAAAATGGATTGGGCCCCATAGGAAGCCATGTCGACCCATCTCTGCAGCTGCTGCCACCGCTGCCCTTATCATGCTCTCTGAAGCCAGGAAGGAGGTCTGCAGCACATGACCAAGGCTGGTCACATGCAGGAGGTCTTGATCATATACTGCAGGCCTCCTCCCTGGCTTCGGAGAGTGTGACACAGATGGCGACTGCAGTGGCAGCTGCTGAGACGGGCCAGTGTATCTGAGCAGACTCCATCCCATTTTCTTCATTTTACGGAGGGACAACAGGCCTGATCTGGGGTCAAAATACACTAGCGGGAAGCTGGCATATTCTGGCCAGTGTAGACTAGCCCATAGTGATGCCATTTCTCACTTGCATTTCTTTTCATTCTTACATCATACCACTGAGAGCATTGGAAAGTTTCTTTTTGGACTGGGCAGGGAACTGGGGGAAATTATTGTCCAAAATAGTAATGTTCCCAAGTTCTGAATTAGCATATCTATATATATAATTCTCTTGGGTATGTTGCCGTTCTCAGTGTGCTGATTGGCTGCTTAGGTGCCAGGCTCTGCCTCTCTTTGCAGGACTAGGCCCCTGGCTGCAGCGGCCGGCACAGCCTCTTTGCAGATTCAGGCCCTGGCTGTGGGAGGCTTGGAAGAACCAGGGCCCAGGTATCAGACGCAGCCAGCTGCAATCATGCAGCACACCTGAAGCAGCCAGGGAACTGCTATTTAAGAGCAGCATTCAGGCTTCAATCTTGGCCACTGTGATGTGGTCTTCTGTGCTATTTGTAGTTCTGCTTGCTTTTGTGTTTTCTTTGTTGTCTATAGCTGCTCTTAGGCCCTCTGTTCTGTCTGTAGCTGCTCTTGGGGTGGAAACATGTGGAAAACTTCAAGTCCTTTTAAAGCATGGCGCTGGAGGAGTCCTTGCATCCTGGTGCATGTGATGTGGGTGTGTGTGGGTGGTGGTGGTGGTGGATATATTGCATGGTGTGTTTGCATGGCAGAGGGATTTTTGTATTCTGGCATATGTGGTGTGTGTGTAGCATTGTGTGTATGTATGTGTGGTTCTATGGTGGCAGATGGGCTCTTGTGTCCTGATGCAGGTGGTGTGTGTCTAGCATTCTGTGTGTGTGTGTATGTGTGTACACATATGATTGCATGGTGCAGTGGAGGGGCTGTTGGAATGAAAGTAGCCATTGCAGTTGATTTGAAAGGTTATATATTAATGGGCCAAACGATCATACTCTTGACATGTTTCCTAAGGAGCCAGTCAGTAGAGTGGGGACGGAAACATGCCAAAGTGCTTTATATATGTAAATAGCAGTGTGTATTATGCCAGGTATAACTAGTTTAATATATTAGTAAAGTGTTGAATTTAGCATATTTAATATGTTATGTAATATATTTAGAGCCTAAATATCCTAAAGGTGTCAGATGCTGTTTTATCTTAGAAGCTGAGCAGGGGCAGCCCTGGATAGTACTTGGATGGGAGACCACCAATGAATACCAGGTGCTGTAGGCTCTATTTCAAAAGAAGGAACTAGCAAACCACTTTTAAGTGTTCCTTGCCTGAGAAAACTCTATGGAATTCATAGGGTTGCCATAATTCAGCAGGCAATTTAGAGGTGCATGCACACACATACTGTCTAGTATATTTAATATACAGGTTGTCCTCCCTGTATCTGTGGAACCAATATCCGTGGTTTCAGTTACCTGCAGCTGAAAAAAACAGGGACACGTACCATTGAGTTGTGCTGGGAAATGCCCAGAGATGTGTACTCTGTAGGAATCGCTAGATCCTCCAACACAACTCTATGGTAAGTTTGTACTGGAAATCTTTATTTTAATAGGGTTTGCTATTATCTGTGGTTTCATTTATAAACTGTAAGTCCATGACTGTATCCTCTGTGTATGTGGGGAGGGGGAACCTGTACTCATATATGAGTATAATGCTGAATGCAAATGAATTTATAGTGGTCTCCTGTTAGTGACTTGTATGTGGGTAAGCTCCCCTTCAGAAGCAGTTGCACATTTTTGTCTAATGTGGCCATGGAAAGTCATGGAAGCAGAGTTGTGCATTTGATGCCATTGTGCAGAAAGCTTGGGATGAGTCCTTCCTGAATCTTCGTTTGCAAAGAAAAGCCAGAGAGAGCATGTGGTGCCATTATTCATGCCACCTGCAGGTGTGCCTAGTGCACTGCAATGCACATTTCATATTTGGTTGTCCATCCTGTTGTGCAGGATTGCAATTCACTAATGCATAATTGTCACCTAATTGCATGTGTGTAAAGTTACACTCCTTTTTTGGACGGAGGATCTCAGCTAATGTTTCACATAATTTGCTTTCATTAAAATTAATCATAAGTAATGTAAATTGTAAGTACTAATTATAATTAATGTCAATTGTAAGTAGTAATCTTTAATTACTAAGTATTGATCATAATTATTAATTACTGTTAGTGATTAATAATTATTAATCATTACTAATTACCAATCATTAGTAATTATTAATTACTATTCATAGTAACACTGAACCAAACGGCACCTGAAATATATCCCCATACGCAGACATACATATATATTATTGCTTCTGAGATTGGGCCTTGAGGCTTCTGGGTCTAATCTTCATCTAGTGCTGAAATTTTGCAACTCATGGCCCTTGAGCATCCTCTAGTGGTAAGTTGGCAAAGCAGAGCTAAAGAATGCAAATAAAAAGCCTCCATTCGCAGGATGTGCAAAAAAAGAAAAGAGAACATTGGCCAAATCAAAGACATAGGTTTGTATAACACTCATCGACTCTAATGTATATGTACAGAGGTGAATTTAGAAGTAATCCCCACAATTTGAATTCAAAAATCAAGATTATCACAGTGACTGGAGCCAGGATCCAAAGGGGTCCTTGAACTTACAGAAAAAGCCTGTTAGCAAATCTGGGAAGAGGTGAGTTACAAACACTCCAACTGTCCAGATTTGGCAGGGACAGTCCTGATTAATCCTCTGCTGTCCCACTTTTTCATTTGCTTTTAAGATGTCCCACTTTTCCCCTTTGTCCTCATTGCATTTCCATCACTGCAAATGTAGTTCAAAGTGGCAAAGTAGTGCACTTGGGATCTTGCCCTTTCTGCTAGGCTCAGGCCAAAGCAAACTGCTGCAGCTTCTATTTAGCTTGGTTTTTTTCTCCCATTAATAATTTTTGTAATCTTGACCATACCCTGATGTTGCTTCGCCACACACGTCCCAGGTTTCATCTGGAAATGTTGGAGGGTCTGCCAACTGCTTCCATAGGAAAATTTACTTGTGCATTAGATATCAACAGCCCATGTGATTCTAGACTGTATTAATAGAAGCTGTCTGTTTTTATAGTGCCCTAGTTTCTCTCGCCTCTGTCCACATTCTTCTTTTTCCTCAGCTTAGTTCAACTGCAGCAAAGTTCAAAATGCCAAAGTATGTGCTCCATGAACTCAGCTGGAGGGAGAGAAGTGGCCCAGTCTTGCCCTTCCCAGTAGGTTTGAGCAAAAGCAAACTGCTGCAGCCTCTCCAAGCTTGCCTGTTCTTCCACAAGGATTCCTTTTTCCACCTTGATCCACTCCGATGGTGCCTGTCCATGTATGTCCCAGTTCTCATCTCTGAAATATTGGAGAGTGTGGAACTAACTCCAATAAGAATAATGCAGCACTACAGAAAATTCAGAATACTTCTCATATACCAGTGCTTCTCAAACTAGATGATGTGGTAGACCAGCCAATTCCATGCCCCCCCCCCATCAATGTGCTAGGGTCTGATACTAGATTAGTACCAATTGATTACTGCATTCAGTTTCTTTTCCTGGAAACCTCATTACAGACTGGGAGAAAATGGCTTACAGGCCATTACTTTGGGTAGCACTGTCATATATTGTCTTAGTGTGGCCCATACAAGAGACATATTGTTGCTGATAGGATTAATATGCTCCTGTTACAGATCAGAGTCAGAAGTATAGGAGATTATCAGACACGTTAAAAGTGGTGTTACAGGAACGCCAGGAGATTGCAAAAGGGCTCCCTTATCAGATGACATTATCCCCCCTCGTTATGTACCCGTTCTGTTGCCATTCCCCCAGAGCTGCTTTTTACTGACGGGAGAATCCAGTAATAGATCCCCCGTTCCATTCCTGTCACAGATGTTCCTGCATGCAACAAGGTGCCCCATTATGCTGGCAAGATCCCAGCATCAATGGGTGGTCCCTGCCAGAACACTTCCGGGTGAGATCCAGGTAAGAGACACACTTTTTATGACCCTCCCCAGGTTACCTCTACCTTTTAAAGTGTGTTTTTGTGCTTGCTGTAATTTTTTTCATGTTTTTTTTCTTTTTGAATTTCCCACACTTGCGTCTTCCTGTGAGAATCTGCAGGATTTTGATCCAGGAAGTGAATGGAGTTCCGTTAGAGCTCCATTCACTCCTGGGTTGCTGGAACAACAGGAAAGGAGGTAAGTGCGGTGGGGAAGGTGATTGTGGCATGACAGGGACGGGACAGGGACGGGAGTGGAGATTGTAGGACAAGAACACTTCTTTTGTTCCTGTTTGATAATCTCCATAGACACAGAGGGTTGACAGTGCATACAGAATCTGTGATTGGAGCTCCTCGTGAAATTTCCTAAGAGCAGCTCTTGTGGGGAAAGATTTGGACTGAGGATAAAGAATGGGGAAGGATAACTAATTATATACACCCATACAGAGCTGCTATCAGCCAGAGCGCAAGAGAGAGAAGGATAGCTACAGGCATCAACTATAAGATCGCCATGTCAGAACCATCCCAGGTCCTAACGTTTCCAGGTCAAAACCCTGAGAATAGGGTTGCCCCTGGTGGTGTGAAGGAAGGAATGTTAAACATAGCCTACTTTCTAGCCAGATACTGGATGTAGAGCAGAGCGGAGGGTAAACCCTGGCATGATGCTGACTGCCAAGAAAGCAGGAAGCTAACTAATTAAATGCACAGACCTCACCCCACCCCCCCGGAGAGTCCTTGCAAGTTGCAGCAACAAGTGAATTAAGCCTGCTAAATTGTAGCAAACAGCTACTCTCCTAGCTGAGATGGAGATTCACACCCAGCCCTTTTCTCTTGCCTGGAGCTGAGTCTGCCAAAACTGGAGAATTTGCACCCTTGTCTCCTGCCTGGAGATGACCTATGAAAACCAGGCCCTGAGATCTGGCCACCCTGATCAGCTAGGCCTCTGCCACACCTCAAGCCAGGAACATGATTCAGAAGCCCCTGACACATATGTAGGGGGTGTTACTTATAAAAAATGTATACTATATTAGCATTCACATAGCTCATTTTAATGAATACTTGAGGTTTCAGTGTTGGACTTTGGGAGACCAGGATTGGATTTGAATTCCCCTTTCAGCCACAGAAGTCCACTGGGTAATTTTGAGCAAGTCAAGAAGGCAATGGCAAACCTACTAATAAAATTTTGCCAAGAAAACCCGATGATAGGATCACCATAGGTCCAAGTCACTTGAATGCACATCACAACGACAATGTTACTATTTAGTTATTATTTCTTAAAACTGTAAAACTAAGAGGGGTGCTCCAAAAAAGCGATACAAAGACTCCCTGAAACAACATCTCAGGCTCGGCCAAATTGATCACCAACAGTGGTCCGCCCTGGCCTCACATCGGGAGGCATGGAGACGCACTATCCACAATGCTGCAGCCTTATTTGAGAACTCACGCCGAACAAGTCTTGAAGAGAAACGACAACGCAGAAAGAATCACAACCCAAAAACATCACCCAAGGAGACCTTCTGCTGTGCTTTTTGCAACCGGACTTGTTTATCTCGGATTGGCCTTTTTAGTCATCAGCGCGCTTGCAGAAAGCGTGGGATGCGTCCTTCCTGAATCTTCGTTTGCGAAGAAAAGCCAGAGAGAGAGAGAAAACTATTGGGAAATGACCTGACATTGGGGGGAGGGGACTGAGAAGTGACCTAAAAATATTGAAAAATGACCTTTCCTCTGTGAAACCTTTTTTTAAAATGGCCAAGATTTTAGATCATGCTCATGCAGTGTAAATCTACAATCACAAAGCTAAGTGGTGGATGTGCTACACTAACCTTTTGCTGAATACTGTCACCGTGCAACCGATTGTATATTGAATAGTGTGCCTTGTATATTGAATAGTGTGCCTCTTATCACCCCTAGTGTAACAGGGGATATGCAATCGTTATTTCCACAATCTCAGTGAATCAATTAGTACTCTGCACTAACAAGTAGTTACACATCATCCAAGAATCTGGGACTATGTATGCAACATTTATGTTGACACAGCTCTGCTTACACAACTGTGAACCTATTACAAAGTGGTTGTTTATACAAGGCCAAAAGAAACTGATTGCTCTGCAGTAATAGCAAGTTGCAGCAGCAGTGACTTGTCTTAATGGTTTTACAGCTCCCATAAACTTTGCATGCTCTAGCCAAGATGGCGGCTATGAGTGAATTACCGTATTTTTAAATCTGCTGCTGCTAAACTTTAAAAAAAAAACAAAAACCCACAAACCTATTTCCATGATGCGCGGATGCAATATTTCACCTTTACAAAACAAAGAGGGGGAAAGAAATGAAACAAAACCCTGTTTTGTTGCCTTAGCAATCGCTCACTAAGGTGAAATTCCAACATGGCGGCAGCAGGCACATGCCCTGTTAGCAAGCCCCGCCCCCTGTGCTCATGTGGCCAGTCAGGTTTGTGCTTCCTCTTGTATGGTAAAGCAATTCATATCGAATTACTTGTCCCAATGAGTGTGAATTCGAATTCCCCTTGCTGATTTTTTTTTTTAACTCTGGGAAAAGCCGCGAAGCCTTTTCCTATGGAGTTTTTGCCAGTTGTGGCACTGCTCCGTCACAATGCGACAAAACAACGCAGGTTGCCATTGGGACAGGTTGTCTCCTCCTCACATTCTGTGAGGAGTATTTTTGCTGTTTAGACAACCCCAAACATTATGCCAGGGTTAAAAAAACGTACAACTGCATGTGTAAGAGACATCACATGTGCTTAGGACACCAATAAGACTGACGAGCCATTGTGTGGGGGAGTAATGGATAACTGTTACTCATTACTTTAAAAAAGTATTGGTGTTAGAGTTTTAAAAAGGAGGGAAAGAATGTCATTGTCCCATTGACTGCTCCTTATTCCCCAATTCCCAACTTCATTATAAATAATGAAATGTACAGTTGGTCCTCAACTTTCACGGGAGTTAGGTGTGGTGTACCCTCACAAAATAGAAATACCATGAATATTGGCCTGCTATTCTTTTTTTACCTGAGAGAAGACGTCTCTAGGCATCTGTAGATCTTCCAACATGATTCTATGGGCAACCTCTGGCAGAAGTTGACTATAGAATTGTGCTGACAGACCTACAACTGCCTAGAGGAGTCTTCTCTCTAGAAATTTCTAGGTCCCCCAGCAAAACTCTGTGGTCAACTTCCAGTGGAACATACCATAGAATTGCACTGGAGGACTAGAAAATGCCTAGAGAGAACATATTTAGTAATCTGCGAATAATCAAATCCGCAAATGCTTAACCCACAAATGTGGAGGAATGACCACCACAGCCCACATGCTGTACATCCACACTACTACAGCCTCAGTCTAAATAGCCCCCATCATTACCACCACCACGCCTGACTACTATAAGGAGAAGAAAACTAGATGGCAAAACATCAGTGTTTGAAGATGTATCATTTGCTATTATCCTTCCTCTACAACAGGGATAGGCAATGTGCAGTTCTAAGGACTACAAACAGCCCCCCAAAGTTTATCCAAAGGCCTCTGACCCATCCCCAAAACCACCATTTTTCATGATGTAAAAAAGGGTACATTGTGGTCAAAATTCACCTAAAGAGATTCCACCTAAACATTAGGAAGAACTTCCTGACAGTAAGAGCTGTTTGAAGTGGAATACGCTGCCTTGGAGTGTGGTGGAGTCTCCTTCTTCGGAAGTTTTTAAACAGAGGCTCAATGGCCATCTGTCGGGAATGCTTTGATTGTGTATTCCTGAATGGTGGGGAGTTGGACTGGATGGCCCATGTGGTCTCTTCCAACTCTATGATCCTAAACCAAGAAGATGGACTATAACTTTACCATCACAATATTACATGATCGTTGTGCATTAGTGAATTGCAACACTGCACAACTCAATGTGCAAACAAATGTCAAATGCAAGATCACAATGAGGAATGCACAGCAGTATGTGCAATGAAGAATGCACATCTGGATCTGCAGTGTACAACAGCGCCATATGTGCAATAGCATCATGTGCACAATTCCACAACCTTCTACCGAATATAGGCATCCACACTGAACAAAAATGTCCAGCTATGTATGCATGTGGAAGCCACTAAGAGGATGGCAGCCAGTGGCTGCAATCTGTATGGCTCAGCATAGTGTAAGTAGTCCTGTATGCAGACCTACACTAGGCTGATCCATGTACCAACACAATTCAAATTTACTGTACAGCCTCTAAAGCCCACCTCGCAAAGGCATTCTATGCAACATAGGGAGCAGGCAGGATCAGACGAGTATCTGATTATCTCCCCATAGCCAGACACAAAAGGATTATGTAAGTGCTGAAATCTGATGGGGTCCTACTATAGTCTCAGTGCTGCTGTAATTGTTTTGCATCTGGCTACAGGAACACAGCCAGACACTTCTCCAGTCCTGTCTACTCTCTCTCTCTGGCTTTTCTTCGCAAACGAAGATTCAGGAAGGACTCATCCCGCGCTTTCTGCAAGCACGCTGATGACTAAAAAGGCCAATTCGGGATAAACAAGTCCGGTTGCAAAAAGCACAGCAGAAGGTCTCCTTGGGTGATGTTTCCGGGTTGTGATTCTTTCTGCGTTGTTGTTTCTCTTCAAGACTTGTTCGGCGTGAGTTCTCAAATAAGGCTGCAGCATTGTGGATAGTGCGTCTCCATGCCTCCCGATGTGAGGCCAGGGCGGACCATTGTTGGTGATCAATTTGGCCAAGCCTGAGATGTTGTTTCAGGGAGTCTTTGTATCGCTTTTTTGAGCACCCCTCTTATGCTGACCCATGGCGAGTTCACCATAGAGTAGTATTTTTGGGAGGCAATGGTCCTCCATCCTAGAAACGTGCCCTGCCCAGCGCAGCTGTGTTCTCAATATCATGGCCTCAATGCTGGTGATCCCTGCTTGCTCAAGGACAGCAACATTCATCACATAGTCAGTCCAGTGTATATTTAGGATTGTGCGTAGACAGCGCTGATGAAAGCGCTTGAGGAGTCGTAGGTGGTGTCTACTCTCTACGAGGCACGGAATAGCTATGCCTAGCCAGGGGGGAGGGGGCTTCCGAGGATGCATGGAAAGCTGGGGAACCTGCTGATAGAGGAAGTTAACCAACCTCTGCAGTGCCTCCACCCCCCGCATGAAAAGACATGATCAGGCATAAGGGAAATTTAAATATGTATGATACTATCAGGATGCCAACCTGTGTCTCTCAGGGGTTGTCTAAATGGTGAAACTACCCCTCATGTAATTTGCTGGGAATCCTACCTATCTAAATGGGATCCTGCATCAATCCACTGTATTTGGAAGGTGGGGGCCCCAAAATGGCCAAAACAACACAGGCTGTAGCTTTAAAAAAAAAAAACAGCAAGGGGGTGCATTCCTTCTCATTGGGACAAGCAACAAATCGCTTTGAATTGCTTTCCTATAAGAAAGGAAGCACAAAGCTGATTGGCTGGGCGAGTGTGGGGCAGGGCTAGTTAACAGGGCAAGCACCTGCTGCTGCCATATTGGATTTTTGCTTTAGCAAGTGATCACTAAGGTGATAAAGTGGGGTGGTTTTTTGTTTGTTTTGCTCTCCTGTTTAATCAAAAAATTGCTCTATCACTCTAGCGCACCTTGGACATCTTTTTCTTAAAGTGCGGCAGCAGCAAAGTACAAAGTTGAGTACGTAAATCACTTGCAGCCACCATCTAGCATGCAAAGCTTATGGGGGCAAAAACACTGTAAGACAAGTTGCTGCTGCTGCTGCAAAATGTCATTACTGAGAGTTACTCCATTCCCCCACGCCCTGTATAGACAGGCCCTGTTACAGGACTTCCCTATAGTGTTTAACAGTAAAAAAAAAAAATACCATTTTTTTCTAAATGAGATGTGCACTTCCAGTCTCTTCCAGTATTTTATTCATGGGGGAGGAATTTGATAAACCATGCAGCCTTCAGAGGTGGGGTTTCCAGGGAAAGAAAACTGGCCCCAAATCTGCAGATGTTGCCTACCCCAGTCTATACAATGGTGGTACTTAAACTGTCCATGCTTTGCTCTTTGAAAACTGATAGCAAAGGCAAGATTTGCATTGCAGTTCACAGCACAGACCCTTCGCTATGACGTTACATCCCTGCTTTTCTTCATCCTTTCTTTGCACCATATTAGCAAGTACACAAGGTGGGAAGAGCGCAGGGGGAAATACAAACATGATATTTGTAAAGCAATTTCAAACACAGCTGGAGAATGCATCTCCAAAAACAACCGAAGCTCTGTGTGTACTCAGCAAGGTGTCTTTGCAGCCGGAATCTGTTGCAGCTTTTCTCCTGAGAGACCTAGTTTAGAGGAGAGGCAGGAGATAAGGGAGGGAGAGAATAATACTTAGAGCAAATTCTCTTCACCCATGGCATTGTCATTACAAACTCCAATGAGCACAGTTATTGCAAATAAATAAAAACAATGGACCAGAACCAGTTTTACATAAGAAAATACAGAAATACCATCCAATTAGGCCTAAGCTTCCGTTAAACCTTTTCTTTTGCCCATCAGGTGATAAGGTTAATAGGAAAACACTCAAAGGCCATACTTGGGAGTGGAGGTGGGGGGAAGAGACAGCCAGCAACAAAACTAGCAGAAGATCGTAGGACAAAAGGTATTTGAACTTAAACTAGCTTAACAGTCATTCTGTTTTTGTCATGAATCCTCAGAATTGTATGCAGGGTGGAGGGCGGTGTAGAATAGGGACATTCCAAGTTTTCTTTTATTTTTTAAAAAAACAGAGATCAATACTTGACCAAACAAATAGTTTGCAGGATTCTTTGAAGGAAGCCAGGACTCACTCTACAGTCAACAGTTGTTTTGGGAGCATTGCTGGCATCAGATGGTGGTAAAACTAGAGATTTTCAAGGGCCTCAAAGATAAGGTTGCCAGGTCAGGACTAGCCCAAGGCCTGAGATTTCAGGGCTAAAACCTGAGAGCTAGGGGTGACCTCTTGTGGTATCATAGGAAGTCAGCCCTGAGTGATGTCATATGGACCATGTTACCAGGGGCTGCTCCTGGTGGGGTCAATTGCCAAGACACATTGAGTTGCAGAGAGGGTGATATTCAATTCAAAACAAGTCTTAAGATCTAGATCAAGGGAAGTAATAGTGCCACTCTATTCTGTTTTAGTCAGACCTCACCTGAAATACTGTGTCTAATTCTGGGCACCACAATTCAAGAAGGATATTGAGAAGCCAGAATGTGTCCAGAGGAGGGTGACCAACAGGGCCGCTCTAAGGAATTGGGGGGGGGGGGTGCAATGGTTTGTTTTGGGGGGGCCCTATGTTTATCCCAGTGTCCAAGAAAGCTATATACCATACCACCTCTCCATCAGCCACTCTGCATTTTTTAAAAAAAATAAATTGCTGCTAAATTATTTTCAAGAGGTAAGAAGTACTTCAGAGGAGGACAAAAATTAAGTAACCACAACATGAGAGTGTTTTGCCACTGTAATAATTACATCTCCATGTGTTTCTGATTATCTGAACATATATTAAATGAGAAATATAATCAAAATGCACTAACTGAGTCTGATGCAAAGAAAAGGTGCTGACATGGTAAGAGAAACTGAAACATTTACAGCCTTTACCTAAAGACTGATGTGTGTGAGTTCTGTGTTCATTTTTCAACTTTGCAAAACAGTTTAGAACATGTCCACTTCGTGCTACAATGCTATATAGTGCAGCTGATTTTGCTTTAGGTTTATGTGCAAGTAACAATACATCAGGTAGCTCATGAAGCAAACTAGCCACTGGCTAATTAAGCAGAGGAACATACCACTTATGGAGGAATTATATCACCACTACTTCTCAATGAATTTAGTGTCCTGAATAAATACCCACAACTCATTTTTATTTTTGGAGTACATGGGGTTGCCGTAAGTCAAAAGGCAACTTGAAAGCACATGTGCACACACACACAAATCCCAGTGAGTTTTATCTCCCATCTCTCATTTTCTGTGTCTCAGAGAAAGTGTGAGTGGTCTCTCTCCCTCTCTCTTTTCCTCCTCCCAGCTCATGCAGGGACTGTCTCCAAACTACAGCATCAGTATTAGCCAGGCACCTTCTCAGTGCTCCCCCAGCTTAGTCAGTACCAAGCCTCTCTCTGCAAGCAACACTGCAGGGAGAGAAGTCCAGCAGCCACTCAGTCTCTGACTCCAGCAACAAGTTAAATAACCACCCCACAGTGCATGGCAGCCCCCCCCCAAGATACCCCCATCCTCACAGCAATGCAGGGGCCGTCTCCAAATTCCAACTTAGTCAGTAGGAAGAGCAACTCCCTCTCCGTCTCCAACAGCAGTCTCCAGCTCAGTGCTACTGCCAGGCCCTGCCTGAGGAGGGAGTGGGGGGGCTTGCAAAGCAGCCCCTCCTGGCTGTCTCCTTGGTCAGACAAGGAGATAGGAGACAGAAGGAGGTTAGGGGGGGCTTTTGGCCCATTGACCCTGGGGCCCCCCACCAATGCGGATTTGGCAGACTGGTTAAACGGCCCTGGTGACCAAAATGGTGGGAGGTCTGGAAGCCATGATGCCCTATGAGGAGCAGCTTTGGGAGCTGGGCATGTTTAGTCTAGAGAAGAGAAGGTTAAGAGTTGACATGATAGCCACATTTAAATATTTGAAGGGATGTCATACTGAGGATGGAGCAAGCTTGTTTTCTGCGGCTCCATAAGTAGGACACGGAGCAATGGACTCAAACTACAGGAAAACAGATTCCACTTAAACATTAGGAAGAACATCCTGACAGCAAGAGCTGTTTGACAGTGGAATGCACTGCCTGGAAGTGTGGTGGAGTCTCCTTCTTTGGAGGTTTTTAAACAGTGGCTGGATGGCCATCTGTCAGGAATGATTTAATTGTTTATTCCTGCATGGCATAAGACACCAACAGGATCCCACCAATATGACTGTTGGGTTGGTGGCCGCACAAGAGAGCTTTCTCAGGTGTAGCACCCAACCTGTAGGATTCCCTGGATCTATTTAGCCTCCTTTCCAACAGTGTTCCATCACCTCCTGAGTTCGGTTTGGTTTTGTCAGGCATCCATAAGTTGATTTTGATGGGTAACTTCTATCTTTTCCTTGTATCTTGTGGCCTTGGTTTTACAGGCAACTTGTCTGTTTGCCTTTAGCTACACCACTATGATGGTGCTTAAAAAGATCCTGAAGGCCATTTATTGGAGTATTTTTTTCATGTCTCTGGCAATTAGTGGGGGAATAAAGGCATCTTGGTATCATTTCCTACATCTGTGGAAGTTTCTCCTCAAACAGGTCTATCAGTTGCCTATATTGTCATCTTTTCAGTGACTACCCTTAGGGCCTGGAATTCGCCTCCTAGGAAGGGAAGAAAGACTCCTTCTTTGCTGTTATTCTACCAGTAGCCATTTCTTTAAAAATTCCAACAGGAGTTTGAGAACTGAGGATTTTTATAGGAAAAGCATTTAATAGGGTGCTGTATTGTTTATAAGTGTATCATTTTAAACTGTTTTTATTATTTCTAATCATATGTTTTAATTTTTTTTCTAAAATTATTGGTTGTTTAATTCCATACAAATGTTGATCATTTGTGTATTTTTATTACAGTATACAGTCGGACCTCCATATCCACGGAACCAATATCCACAGTTTCAGTTATTCACAGGACATAAAATAGTTTCAGTTATTCACAGGACATAAAATAGGGGATGCATATTTATTTATTTATTTATTTATACCCCACTCTTCAGCCACAAAAGCTCCCAGAGCAGTTTACAAATCGTTTAAGCAATAGCAATTTACACATCTACACCGCATTAAGCAGTTTCCAGTGTGGGTTAGCTAATTGCCCTCACAAGCTGGGTACTCATTTTACCAACCTACGAAAGGATGGAAGGCTGAGTGAAGCTTGGAGCCCTTGAGATTGAACTTACGACGTGGTGGCTTGCAGTGCTGACATTTAACCACTGCGCCACAAGTGCTCCCTACCATACAGTTGTGCTGGAAAATGCGCCAAGCGGTGTCTTCTCTAGGCCCTCCAACACAACTCTATGGTATACTGGAAGTCCTTTATTTTAATAGAATTTGCGGTTATCTGCACTTTCTGGTATCCAAGGTAAGTCTGGGAACCAACCAACCTGCCCCCGCCCCCACAGATACGGGGGTCTGCATTGTTGTTGTGTGTCATCAAGTCTACTTTGACTTAATGGTGACCTTATGAATGAGAAACCTGCAAATCATCAACTACCCTGCTCAGATCTTGCAAACTCAGGGCCATGGCTCACTACATATGTTGTGTAGCTTTGGACTTTTCTTTCACCTCTGCTCATATTAGCAGCTGAACATCCTTTTGGCTTGATTCCAGTTGCATCATTCGCCACAACTATATTGTTTGGGTTTTAATTTATAAGTCACTTTGAGTCCCAGTTTTGGTGGAAAGACAGCTATTGATAAATATTGATGATTATCACCATCATCTTACTAGCATGAAGCAAGGAACCTTTTATTTCCCAAGGCCTCAAAATAACTGTTAAGCCTTAGCTTTTAAGTTTTCTGTTTTCAATGTTTACTTATTGTCCTGTTTTATAGCCAATTATACTGCATTTATTATATTTTTCTCATAACCAAGTCTGCCCTTGTAAATTTTATTTAACAACTGGGATTTAAAAAAAGTACTTGTGAAACATGGAAAAGTGAAAGGTGGGATAATGCAAGTATTCTGGATAAATAATACATTAGCTAAGATCTTGCATCAAGAAGAAGGAGGGTAAGTTGACATTCACAGAGTTAATACAATGATTGAGCAATAGTGAACTGCAACACACTGCACAACTGAATGGCCAAACAAATGTCATGTGCACAATTGCAATGTGCCACGCCCATCTGCATGTGCATTGCACAATGGCACTACATGCACAATGGTACCATATCCTCAACTCTGCTCCTGCAAATTTCATCTGAATGTAAACCTACTCTGAAATGCACAATTGCAATGTGAAGTGCACATCTGGCTATGCAATGTGCAAGGCACCATGCACATCTCCATGTGCAATGCACAATGGTAACACATACCCAATGGCACTGCAAGCTCAACACTGCTTCCACAGTGTACAACCACATGTCTAAGGGATCTCAGGGATATGTTAGTCACTAACAAGATGCTAGTCTTCTTTTAAGATGCAATGGAACCAGACATAACCCAAGATATTTCGGGGCTAGAAGCAGAAGGCCCAAATAACTCCCTTTCCCATTTTCATGGTACAATCTCACACATATGCCCCAAAATCAGGTCAGGTCACCCTTTTCTCTCGAATTTGAGATAGAAAGACAAGAGGTTAGCATTTAGCTCAACATTTTCTGGCTCTGTCTTCACAGCCACTAGTTGCATCCCACCTCTCTAATCCATTTCTCTATAATCGGTTTCATAATGGTTCTCAAATCTTTTCCTTGCCACTAATTGGGGGGTGGGCGGGTGAAGGGGAAGCAATGTTAAGAGAGTAATCTAGTCTCTCTCTCTGCTGATCTTCATGTATTTGGATGGTTCCTGCTAATGCATTGTTTCGTAAACATATGTTTTGCTGCCCGAGAGAAAGCAGGGAGCAAAAGGCTCTCAACGCTCCGTGCCAGTTACACAGACTAATGCTTTAAATATCACTTTTAATACTAATGTCAGATTATTAAAAACCATAATCCATTCTACTGATTGGAGCCAGCGAAAAAGCAGAAGGATAAGAGGGCTTCTATCTGTGCATTAACACATTTCATGGAGTGTAAAGCCACTTTCTTCCAGCTAAAACGTAAGGTTGTGAACTAATAGATTCTGCACTTTCCAAAGAGTTTTCAAATGTGTGTGTGAGAGGGAGGGAGGGAGAGAAAGAGAGAGATTCATTCAGATATAGACACAGAAACACAGAGAGAGAATTTAGTGGAAATCTTAATCCCGCCACATTTATTGTGCTGCTGAGCTGTATGGTAAACAAGAAAAAAAAAGTGTGACATGACTCCAATTTGCTCTTAGAGAGCTGTCCCACCCCTCATCAATGCTTTTAAAAACATATTTATATGTTTAAATAGAAACAGAAAGGGAGACTCAGAAGCACTCAGCTGAAAGCAGCTTTGCAGAAACGTGTTGGAAGAGGCTACATTAGAAAAAGAAAAAGAAAAAAAGTAAGCTACCCAAATCTCTCAAAGATGGGCAGATAAAGCAAACGGGCTGTTTTGGAGTCCAGATGGTTTCCCCAGTTTTTCCATTCAACACCCCCCACCGCCGATGCAAATAGAGGCAGTTGCACAAGGATGAAACCATTTCCGGATCAGGCTGGTGCGTGGCCAGTTTTGTGCTGTGCAAACTGGGGTGCAACTAAAGACATGATGGCCTGGAAGAAAACCAGGACAAAAAAAAAAGGCTCTCCCCATTTTCTCAAAAGCCCCTTTTTTCCTGGAAAAAGATTAGGGAAACATGGGTTAGGTTTTTTTTTTTTTTTTTTTTTTAAGAAGAGGAGACCAAGGACTTTTTCGGACGCGAAGAAAGTAACGCAAGCAGCTTCGTCAGCTTACGAGGCTGCTGCACTGCAGAGCGTCCCTTTC
This sequence comes from Gambelia wislizenii, assembly GCA_030847615.1. Lineage (NCBI taxonomy): Eukaryota > Metazoa > Chordata > Lepidosauria > Squamata > Crotaphytidae > Gambelia > Gambelia wislizenii. Next base: position 490,246,454 of record JAUMIR010000001.1, on the reverse strand, counting down.
GTATGACGCTCCCCCCTGCCGGTACTGTTGCAGTACCGCGGGGAGAGTTGAGCGTCATATTTCGTCATTTTTTACTCACGATCAACTTTCGTGAGTAAAAAACGACGAAATATGACGCTCAACTCTCCCCGCAGTACCGCAACAGTACCAGCAGGGGGGAGTGTCATACGAAAGGGACGCTCTGCAGTGCAGCAGCCTCGCAAGCTGACGAGGCTGCTTGCGTTACTTTCTTCGCATCCGAAAAAGTCCCAAGTGTTTATGACAAGCCTTTAAAAACATTTATTTGCCACCATATTTTAAACTGTAAGTGTGCCAGCAAAATAACCCTTTTTATCCAAAGTTGCCATAATAGCATGAAAAAGCAGCCTCCTACTTCCATGTTGGCGCATGTGCGTGATCTCAGCAGTTCTCTCAAGAAGACGGAAGCGTGCTTAGAAATCTAAAAACTGCTAAATTAAAAAACAAACAAACAAATGCACAAACACTGAAACACACTTTAAAATGTGCCTGCAAAACGGGGAGGTTCATAAAAAGAATGTCCCATGCCTACTTTTTGCATTCTCACCCAGAAGTGTTCTGGCGGGATCTGCCAATTGATGCTGGAATTACACCAGCAGAACGGAGCATGGTTTCACTTGCTCGCAATCACATGGGAAAAAAACCTCCATGACCAATCAATTGACGGTTTGGCCTGTCAATAAAAAAGAATACCTTATTAACAACACGAAATCATGAAAGCACAATGTCATATGAAACGGGCACCCTTTTGTGTTCATTAGCTGTTGTTATGATGCCATATTTGCCAAATTTTTTATTTTTTTTTATTTATTTATACCCCGCTTTTCAGCCACAAGGCTATCAGAGCAGCTTACAAATTGTTTTAAGCAATAGCAATTTACACATCTAACTGCATTAAACAGTTTCCAATGTGTGTTAGCTAATTGCCCCCCACAAGCTGGGTACTCAATTTACCGACCTAGGAAAGGATGGAAGGCTGAGTGAACCTTGGAGCCAGCTGGAATCGAACTTGCAGCGTGGTGGCTTGCAGTACTGGCATTTAACCACTGCGCCACCAGGGTTCCTGTCTTATACAGTCCAAGATGTTCACATATTCACTGTCCCAAAATCATTACTTAAAGCTATGTAAGAAGAAGACTTAGGCAAGATTATTTACCATAAAAAATCATTACATTTCCAGCTCTTGGTCTTCTTCCCTTAGTTCTTTTTATGGGACTTCTGTCTGCTTGATACTATGGAGAACTACTGAAGACAAAATATTTTCCCCTGTTTTACTAATGTTGATGGTTCCTTCTGTTTTTATTGCTGGGGGGTATTTTTTGCTTTTTGCCAGCTCCTCAAACTGGCAAAACCAAACCGGTTCTTTATCATTTGGGACCTGATAGTTCATTTGTAGTTAAAAACAACAACAACACAAAAATTCGGAAAAAGTAAATTCAGTGTGTGAATAAATGTTCTGAGTAGAATATAAACGAGAGAGATAAATAGGCAGGTTCTGATCCCACCCACTTCCGGCTTGGTCCTAACTAGGGTTGTCTGACCTCCAGGCTTGGTCCATCTTCTCCATGGAATCATAAAGTTGGAAGGGACCTCAAAGTCTAGCTAGTTCAATCTCTGGCCATGCAGGAATACACAACGAAACACTCCCGGAAGATGCCCATCCAGGCTCTGCTTAAAGACCTCCAAAGAAGGCAAACCCACCACCCTCCAAAGGAATCCATCCCACTGTTTAACAGCTCTTACAGTAAAGAAGTTCTTCCTAAAGGTTTTTTCCAAATGCAACAGTAAAGAGGCTTCTGAGAAATCCAGTGATCTCTGCCTAAGAAATGAGCCTGTGGCTTCACAAAGGGACAGAGACATCCTGGATCCCAAAGGGGTTGCCTTACTGCTGCCAAAGGAGTTACATTTTACTGCCCTTTGTCTCAGCTCCCACACGGCCAAAAAGTAGGAATGGCCTCTGCCTGCATGACATCCCTCACCTGAACAACAACACAAGCAACATCTGAGACAACATGTAGGCCTGTGACTCCAACACCGTCATTTTTCTTTCTCTTTTTAAACATCTTTTTGCCTGGTGAAGAAACCAGTAGAGCTTCAAAAGCTTGCAACATGGTTTGTTTGTTTTGCATTTTGGTTGGCCAATAAAGGTATCACTTTTTTGTGGAGTCAGGATTTTGTTTTTCTTCCTAATGTTTAGGTGGAATCTTTTTTTCTTCTACTTTGAATCCACAGGTTTGTTTTCTAGTCTCTGGAGCAGCAGAAAAGAGTGGTACTAATACTCCCCTTCATCTCCCTTGATCTGGACATTACACTCCTGTTGCTAAGAAAATTGCTTACGCTCCAATCCTCCACAAGTCCCATCCTCACGCAACACCATCTCCACTGGAAGTCCAGACTTGGTGTCTTTTATTTCAATGGCAAACTCTGTGCAATTGTGGATGATTCCATAAGGTATCATGCTGACTGACACCACAAGCTGAACATGGAGCCCTGGTGGCGCAGTGGTTAAATGCCAGTACTGTAAGTCACCACGTTGCAAGTTCGATTCCAACCGGCTCCAAGGTTCACTTAGCCTTCCATCCTTTCGTAGGTCGGTAAAATGGGTACCTGGATTGTGGGGGCAATTAGCTAACACACATTGGAAACTGTTTAATGCAGTGTAGATGTGTAAATAGCTATTGCTTAAAAAAAACAGTTTGTAAGCCGCTCTGATAGCCTTGTGGCTGAAGAGCGGGGTATAACTAACTAACTAACTAAATAAATAAAAATAAGTCAGCAGTGTGATGCAGCAGCTAAAAAAACCAATATGATTCTCAGCTGCATCAACAAGAATATAGTGTCTAGATCAAGGGAAGTAGTAATACCACTCTATTCTGCTTTGGTCAGACCTCACCTGGAATACTGCGTCCAGTTCTGAGCACCACAATTCCAGAAGGATATTGACAAGCTGGAACGTGTCCAGAGGAGGGCAACCAACAGGAGTGGCTTAGGGAGCTGTTTATCCTGGAGAAGAGAAAGTTAAGAGGGGACATGATAGCCATGTTTAAATATTTGAAAGGATGTCTTATTAAAGAAGGAGCAAGCTTGTTTTCTGCTGCTCCAGAGACAGACATGGAGCAATGGGTTCAAACTACAGGAAAAGAGATTCCATCTAAACATTAGGAAGAACTTCCTGACAGTAAGAGCTGTTCGGCAGTGGAATGCACTGCCTCAGGGTGTGGTGGAGTCTCCTTCTTTGGAGGTTTTTAAACAAAGGCTGGATGGCCATCTGTCAGGAGTCCTTTGATTGTATATACCTGCTGGGCGGGAGGTTGGACTGGGTGGCCCTTGTGGTCTCTTCCAACTCTATGGTTCTATGTTTCTATGATCACCAGCAACCACCACCACCACGTGTCATCACAAGGGGGTCATCCATAGGTCTCAGGTTTTGGCACTGAAATCTCAGGGCATAGAGTAGCCCTCATCTGACAGTCCTCTAGTCCTCCAGCTCCTGCCAATATGGTGCCTGTGACAAATTTCATATATCTGCACAAAATTTCCTGAATGGATAGTCATTGGAATCTTGTTGCTGCCTTAAACCTGAGTATGTACACCTACAGAGATAGTTGGATCTTTTTCTGTAATGCAGAAAGTCCATGTCTGGACTTTCCAGATGTCTGGAGTTGGGCATGCAACACCATTGCATCTGCAGGTGTAAATTTGGTCGCACATTTGGGTGCACGTTCGGCTATGCAATGTTGACATTCAGCACAAAACTTACATGGCACAATCAATGTGCAGTTCCACACGTAGCGGTTTTTGCCACAACAACTCCATGATAGAATTGTAGCCTTTTATTTGTTATTCCAAAAACATGATTAGCATGTACCCCATACTGTATTTTTGGATGGTTTTGGAATGCATGCACAGGCTTGTACTACATGCTGCTCTCCATAGGAGATGGGCTAAAACTCCCATCATCTCACAGTAGCATTGCCATTGGCACCAGTTTAAGGAAGACTAGTGTAAATGTAACCCAATATGCCCTATTAGGTTTTGCCCAGAGGGTAGGCAACATTAAGGAAAGGGCTACACTTAATACATTTCCATTCCAAAAGATAGAGGACTTTATACACAAGCGTCTAAAATCACTATAATTCCACAATTGAGAAAAGCAGAATTATAGTGGCATTAATGCATTAATTATCGCACTTTGCCATAATCATGCAACAATACTGCTAATAGAAGACCGGACGCCACCTACTAGCATTTTAAAAACGGTATTGAAGATGCAGTAACACTATTTACGCAGTGCATAGTAAAGACAGAGTATTAACACTTCAAGATGGCCTGTGCATGCGCCTTTTAAAAAAATTCCCTCTACTTCCGTGATTTTGCATGGGCAAGATTTCAGCTGTTCTCACGAGAAGACGCAACTTCAATTAAACACACCAAAACTACTCAAATTAATCAAAAAAATTAACAAACTAACAACTTTACAATTCAACAAACAAACAAAAATTCTGAGAAAAGGCAACAGTTTGTTAAAAGAGCATCGTGGCAGTTGTCTGCATGCTCTCCAACGGAAGCTTCATTATGTTTTCTCATTGGGAAGGGGGGAAGGAGGAGACCGCCCACTACCGCTGTAATATCGGGACTACAGTGGGACAGAATTCTTGCACTCTTGTCAATACTGTGAAAAGAGTGCCATTGACAGCTATTCACACCATTTGCACATGAATGAAAACTTATGCACAACGGTTGGAGCACGGACAGACCATGGGAGAACAACAGTGTTGTGCATTAACAGGAAGCCATTCGTGCTACTATCCTGTCATAATTCCACAGTTTCAGCCTTGTGTGATAGAGGAGATTATCAGACACTCTAAAAACGTCATTATCACAATGCCAGGAGATTGCTAAAGGGCTTCCTTTTCAGATGACGTTGTTCCCCTCTCGTAATGCTTGTGTTCTGCTGCCGTTCCACCAGCACTGCTTTTTATTGATGGGAGAAGCCGCCAATGGATCCCCCATTCCGTTTCTGTCACAGATTTTAAAGCGTCTGAAAGGGTGCCCCATTTCACTTCCGAGATCCCGGCGTCAATGGGAAGACCCTGCCAGAATACTTCCTGGTGAGATTAGAGCTCCAATCACTCCTGGGCTGCTGTTTACAAGCGAATAAGGTAGGTCTGAAAAGATTTCTTTTTCTGCCAGGACAGGGACGGGAGAGGGGTGGGAGAGGAAGTTGTGGGACAGGAATGCTTTTTTTGTTCCTGTCTGATAATCTCCAAAGTCCCGAGTGACCCTTATCACCTTGAATCAGGGAATAGGTTTTTAGTTTATGCATGTAGGAGAGAACAGAAGAGTACATTCCTCATAGAAGAATATGTATTATATATTTGTATCTTGTGTAGTTTCACCTAGAGCTTTAAAGTTTTACCTTCAAGAGCCATGGATGAAAATTTCTTGAAGATTTTTTGCAAACAAGTCCAACTCTGGTGCATTGGTGCACAGAACTTTGAGAAATGGTACATGTACTTGTAATGCCTATGGCTCCTCCTTCAAAACCCTATGTCTCCATGATTTCATGCCCTCCAACTGTTCCAATTTGGTGGGGACAGCCCCGATTAATCCTTTGTCATCCCACTTTTCCAGCTGCTTTTAAAATGTCCCAGTTTCTCTTGCCTCTTTCCATTTCCCCCCTTTGTCTTCAGCTTACTTCAATTGCTGCAAACAAGTTAAACATGCAAAAGTCATTTGCGCTCAATTAACTCAGCAATAGGAGGAGGAAAGGAGGGGTGGAATCATGCCCTGCCCAGTAGGCTCTGGTAAAAGCAAATTTCTGCAGCCTCTCCTGGCTTGTGTGTTCTTCCTCATTCAGAACATTTGTGATCTTGACAACACTCGGATGTTGCTTGGCCACACGTCTGTATTTTCATCTGTGGGAAGTAAGGTTGCCAGAGTGAAAACTGGAAAGGGCTCCTGTACCTGTTAATAATAATGATGATAATACTTAGTTATTTATTACCCGCCTCTCTCCTCAGAATTAGGGTGGGGTACAACATCACACAGTACAGTATACAGTAAATTCAATACAATACATTACAATGCAATTTTGAATACAATACATTTCAGAGTACAGTACATTCAGTACAGACAATTGTACAATGTGAGTGTCAGTAGATGGTGCTGCTGGCATACAAACAATACTGCAAGAGTGACACTACAGAATGCATTGTACACTAATAATGACTGCTGCTTTTTTTGGAAACTGAATTAACAGCTTCCACAGCATATCGCCCCAGCGATACTATGCTGGTACTCATTTTACTGACTTATGGACAGTGGAGTCGACCTGGGGGGCCCTGGAATCGAACTTATGAACTCAAGATCTACATGAGTTTTGGCTACAGTTTTAGCTGCATTAGCCTACTGTGCCACCAGGGCCCCTGTTGAAAAGGGAATTTCAGAAGGTGTTGCTTCTTACCTGGTTGCATGATGAGTAACACCTGCCAACAATTAAAGGTACAGGAGCCCTCTCCAGTTTTTACTCTTGCAAGCCTAGCTCTGGGCAGGGATTTGTTTAAATATACAAAGTGCTCTTCGACTTCGAAGTGCCTGCGTTTTTGCTATATTTTATCTTAATTCTTGCTGTATTTGTTTTAAGCTATGTTGTAAGCCACTTTGGGTCCCAAGTTGGAAGAAATGTGGGGTATTAAATTCATTGTTGTTGTTGTTGTGTGCCTTTAAGTCATTTCCAACTTATGGCAACCCTAAGGTGAACCTATCACAGGGTTTTCTTGGCGAGATTTGTTCAGAGGAGATTTGCCCTTGCCTTCCTCTGAGGCTGAAAGACTATGACTTGCCCAAGGTCAACCAGTGGGTTTCGTGGCTGAGTGTGGATTCGAACCCTGGTCTCCAGAGTTGCAGTCCAACACTCAAACCACTCCGTCACACTGGCTCCTCATTAAATACATACAGAAACCAATTTAATTATTTTACTGGTATGTTTTTTCCCCAATGGAGAGGAGGCTTTGGGGTTATATGAAAGGGCTGAGGGACTCAGGCATTCAATGAACTGCACTTTCCCCCACCCATGTCTAAAAGTAATAAAAAAAATGTTGGTCTAACAGAGGTGGAAATCATGCAGCCCTCCAGATGTTGTTGGACTACAATTGCGAACATTCTCCAACTGGCTGGTTAGGGCTGTTTGGAGTTGCAGTCCAACAACATCTGGAGGGCCACATAATTCCCATCTTTGGTCTAATAAATAAATTGTGTGAATACCTGGAAGCAACATGGCCTGAGTCAAACTTTTTTTTTGTTTATTGTACTTATAAAGATGAGGACAATTTTTTTCTATCTGGTTGGGGATGGTGGGATTTACAGTCCAACATACTCAATAGTTCTGGGTTTAGGAAAGCTAGCTTCCATGAAATGTAAACATCTTTAGTCTTTAATAGTTTTCATTCAGACCACAGGTTGACCTCCATATCCATGGGGAATACATTCCATGACCCCTCGTGGATACCTGAAACCATGGATAATAGGGAACCCTATTATTTTCAATGAGAAGAACACCAGAGGTTGACCATAAAATCATACTCGAGGACCTAGAAGTGCCTAGAGAGAACATATATTTTAAGACATGGGTAAGTGAAACTGTGGATACCAAATCCATGGATATGGAGGTCGACCTGTATTACAAATGTAGCCAAAGTTGGAGTAATGAGGGCAAGGCACTTTGTACATGCCTACCAGCACTCTTTCCTTTATTGATCCAACCCTCTGAGGTTTCCCTGTTTCTTCTGAATTTAGCTGCAATCCTTACAGTATGGTTTTCCCAGCAACAATATGTTGTTGTGTACTATCCTTAGGGCTTGGAAGGGTAGCTATGAAGAAACGATGGAGTACAAAGATATATCATTGAATACCAGTCAGGGTCATCCATACCATAGTATTTCCAGTTCCTATGTATGGTTGTGAAAGCTGGACAGTGAAGAAAGCTGATAGGAAGAGAATCAACTCCTTTGAAATGGGTTGCTGTAAGAAAGTTCTACAGATACCATGAACCACAAAAAGACAAATGAGTGGATCTGAGAGCAATTCAAGCCTGAATTCTCACTAGAAGCCAAAATTACTACACTGAGGCTCTCATACTTTGGATATATCGTGAGATTACACGACTCATTGGGAAAGATGATAATGCTTGGTAAAGGAGAAGAGAGTAGTAAAAGAGAATGACCACATTACGGAGGGATTGACTCAGGAGATTATTAGACGAGGACAAAAATAGCATCCCTGTCTCGCTATCTCATTTCCCGCCCCCCTCCTGTAACAAAAACATTCACGCTAACCTTATAGCGCAGTCCTCCCCCTCCCCTGGGCAGCCCAGGAGTGAATGGAGCTGCATTCACTTCCTGGAATGCAAATCCCAGCCGTTCTTGTGAGAGGACAATCACGCAGGAAATTCACAAAGAAAAAGAAAAGGTTTAAAAGTAAAATGAAGCACAAAAACACACTTTAAAAAATACAAGTAACCCAGGGAGGGTACAAAAAAGTGTGTAGCTTCCCTCATTGGCCCGATCGCACCCAGAAGTGTTCAGCACAGACCTCCCACTAACGCTAGCATTGCACCAGCAACACAGGGCACCTTTTCACTCGCCCATTGTTCCGTGACAGGAACAGAACGGGCGATCTATTCATGGCTTAAGCCGTGAATAAAAAGCAATGAGGGTGAAACAGAAGGGGCACGGGAGCATGATGACTGCAGAACGATGTCGTCTGAAAGGGAAGCCCTTTTGCGCTCTCCTGGCATCCTTGTCATGCCATATTTAGGTCGTCTGATAATCTCCGCAGTCAAGGAAGCTGTGCCCCTGAGTTTGCAAGACCTGAGCAGGGCAGTTGATGCCAGGGACTCATGGAGGTCTCTTGTTTATAGGATTACCATAAGTCAAAGTTGACTTAACGGCAAATCACCACCAACACAACAGTATAAATCTCTACATGAAAAGTTATGCATTTATCATGCTACACAACCCTAGTACTGAATAGCAATGTTGTGCAACTGAATGTACATGTAAATGTGCAATATCCATTTATTTTGACAGAGGAAAGTTTGCACCAACAGGATTCTGGCCCCAGTCTTTAGCAATCTGGCCTGTGTGCTGCCATTTTCTGGAAACCTCATAATGCTCTGGATGCTCAATAGAGATGGGAACAGAAGCCAAAGCCAAAGGTAACCTTTGGCATCCAGATATTGACAAACTACTACTCCCAACATCCCTCAGCATTGTTTGGGCTGGCTGGGGATGATGGGAACGAAGTTGTGCAACCGGTGTAGGGCCCCAGGTTCCTCAGCCTTGTCCTGAGGCCATTGGATGAATTCCTAGCAGAGGCAAGATTCAAACCAGGGACATCTGCATTCACATATCAGTCAGCTCCTGTGCTTGACAGATGGTTGTGTTTGTGTGTGTTTCCTTTCTTGGAATGCAGAGTGGGAATGTTTCCTGAGCTCAGAAATGCTGCTTTTTCCAGCTCAAGTGCACAAACGGTGAAAGAGGAGTCCATCTCCGAGAGAATCCATCTCAATGTAATGACCAAATCCCCAAATCTCCAAATAACAAAAACAAAGTGATCCAAGTAATGCAATCTGCCGGAAGTCAACCGCAAAGGGACTTGGATCTCAGCTGGCTTATAGAAAAGTGTCCATTAACGAGGGATTATTAACATTAGCACAAGAGGAGTTACACAGCCCGGCGATAGAAAATCAGAAAAGAGCTATTTCCTTTCCACAGCCATTTTCAGAGCACTGGGGAGGGGAGGGAGCAGAATTCAACACTTTACACCTTTACTCCATTTTCTGAATTTTGCTGGGCAAAACAAATAGGCCCAGACTGATTTTCTTCCTCCCTTGAAAGTATTATTTTAAATGTCAAAAACTAACTGTCATGTCATTTAGAAAGGAAGTTGAAGTTGGTGATCAGCAGATCTCAAGCCAGATCTCTCTCACTTTAAAATAAGGGCTATAGTCAAGTTCCAAGCTTTAAATTGCACAGTTTTATATAGATAACTGTGAGTGAACTCAGCAATCTCATATGCGTGTATGACCCTTTGGTTTCTGTCTATTTATATCTGTTTTAGCACCAGAGATAGATTATAGACATCAGATTGTTTTACTATTAGTAATAGTAAGCTTTTATGTTGGTCATGCTGTCTGGTTATGTATCGCATTTGTTACAATTTCAATGGCCAGTGATTGATGCAAATAAAAGTTGATTTGATTCTGTCCAGTGCAGGCATCCTTGGTGGTGGTGTGGACGTCCATTGTGCTGCTAAATCCAGTCAACTGGTTTTGCAGGGTTGGTAGCATTAACAATTTGTAAGCCGCTCTGATAGCCTTTGTGGCTGAAAAGCGGGGTATAAATACAATTAATAATAATAATAATAATAATTTTAAAAAATAATTTTAAAAACCTGATTGGCCAGAGAAAACAAAGGGCAGGGATGCCCATTTTTTTTCCATTGGCCATACAGTTGGAAGAGACCACAAGGATATTGGCAAGCTGGAATGTGTCCAGAGGAGGGTGACCAAAGTGATAAAAGGTCTGGAAGCCATGCCCTATGAGGAGCAGCTTAAGGAGCTGGGTATGTTTAGCCTGGAAAAGAGAAGGTTAAGAGGTGAAATGATAGCCATGTCTAAATATTTGAAGGGATCTCATACTGAGGATGGAGCAAGCTTGTTTTCTGTTGCTCCAGAGACTAGGACACGGAGCAATGGGTTCAAACTACAGGAAAAGAGATTCCACCTAAAGATTAGGAAGAACTTCCTGACAGTAAGAGCTGTTCAGTAATGGAATGTGCTGCCTTGGAGTATGTTGGAGTTTACTTCTTTGGAGGTTTTTAAACAGAGGCTGGATGGCCATCTGTTGGGAATGCATGGCAGGGGGTTGGACTAGATGGCCCCTGTGGTCTCTTCTAACTCTATGATTCTATGATGCTATGAGTCTATGGTTTTACATGACAGATATTTAAAGATACTATCATGTCACCTCTCAGTCTTCCCTTCTCCAAGATATACCCAGTTGTTCCTCATAAGGCTTGGTTTCCAGACCATTGATCATTTTGATCAATCTTCTCTAGGCGTGTTCCAGCTTGTCAGTATCCTTCTTGAACTGTGCTACCCAGAACTGGACACACTATTCCAGATGAGGTCTGACCAAAGCAGAATGGAGTGGCACTACTATATCACTCAATTTGGGCACTACGCTCCTGCTAAGGCAACCTAGAATTGCATTGGCTTTTCTGGCCAGTGCATCATACTGTTGACTCATGTTTAGCTTGTGGTCTAATAAGACCCTAGATCCTTTTCTCATGTACTGCTTTCAAGCCAGGTGTCACCAGTCCTATACTTGAACATGTCATTTTTCTTATCTAGCTATTGTTGCCCTCTGCTAAACAACATGGAAACACAACTTTTTCACCTCCATGAGAACGAGGGCCTGCAGCAACTTTCCCTAAGTTCAGTGCCTTCGAGAGGTGATGGACTACAATCCCTATCATCCCCAACCAGAGTGGCTTATCCTACAGAGTTGCTGTCGATGTCATAACCATGGCTTTGCCTTTTCACTGTCAAAGAGTACTTTGGAAGCAGCAGACTTGAGTTGAGGGGGGGGGGAGAGAAAGAATGAAGGGGGGGAATACTGCCTTGAGCTGTTCTTTAAGTTAATTATCACTTCTTTTGGTACCCTGAATGGCTGTTCAATGACAGTGTCAGCAAGTGGAAAGAACCAAATTACTTTAATTATGGAGTAATTGCACAGAGTGATGGTAATTAAATCTTGATCAGTTTAAGTGAGCGAATTAATTGCTCCAACTTGGAATGCAAATCACAGCGAGAGGAGTTGTTTTGTAGTTTAATTAACACCAGCCACTAAATTCTTATCATATCTAAAATGCGGCTCATTAATGAGTTTGAATCTGCGCTCACCTTAATAGGAACTTGGACAGAATGCATGCTGAGAAAGGTAGTCGGGCTGAAGGAAAGTGATGGAAAACTTATTATTCTCGTCAGTTGTGGAGGTATTAGTTGCACACTCCACTTTGCCTTCTGGTGAAATGTGCAAATAGAAATATTTCCATATAATTAGCTTCTGGCCCCATTTCATTTCTGTATTCCCTGATCTGCTAACAGTATCCACTTTCAAATTTGTCAATCTCTCCACACACACACCTCACACACACCCTTGACAGCCCCAAGTTTTATTTTTGCAACAGGATGCTCAAGATTCCACATCAAGGAGGTGGAGTGGAACATTTCACTTAAAGAGTTACATAGCGGTTGCGCAATGTGGCCTAGTTATTGAATGGCAATGTTGTGCAACTGAGTGTACAATGTGCATCCACAAGCACCATACACAATGTGCATGCACAGCTGTGCACAACCACACACAGCCATGTGCAAACCACTGTGAACAACCATGCACAAGGTGCAACAATGCACAATGGAACAGCATTAGCAACTCTGCTTCTGCAACTGTGAATGGAATTCTGCATCAGATAAGAACGCCCAACTGCTTCCGTCAGGGACCTTACATCTCTGGAAGTAAGGCTTCAGCTGATATATTTTTGTTATATCTTACTTTTATCCATTCTACAAGCCCAGGTCAATGGGTGGAGGTTTCTGGAACTTCAGACAGAGTTAGGATAATAAATTTGTCTGACCCCAGCAGTGGTGTAGCTAGTGGTGGGTGGTGGGGGTGATCTGCCACAGGTGGCACTTTTTGGGGGGTGGCACATTTCACGTGAGACACAATTTTATTTTTCGACAATTTAAACAAATCTTTCATACTGCTGCGCATTTACGGTGATCAGGGAGCCACGGTGAAAACGGCTGCCAGTCTGACAAGTCATGATGGTGACTAAGGACTTTTTCGGACAGCGATTTGTAACGCAAGCAGCCTTGTCCCCATTGCGAGGCTGCTGCTCGGCAGGGGGGCCGTTTCGGATGACTATGTGTGCTATTTAGCAGAAAAAGGAGCAAGGAAAGAGAAGCTATTTTCATTTGTCTCAGACCTTGTTATCTAATTTGCTTTATCTTTGTTACTATGTTACTTTGTTACTATGTCCATGCTGCTTTTATACATGTCAAATTATTATTGCATGCCCTCCAACATTTCACAGATGAAATCCAGGATGTGTGTGGCCAAGCAGCATCACAGGGTAGTCAAGATGTCAAAAGTTTTTCATGAGATAGAACGAGCAAACTAGGAGAGGCTGCAACAGTTTGCTTTTGCTTGAGTGTACTGGGAAGATAAGATCCTGCCGCTTCCTCTCCTCTCCCACTGCTGAGTTGAGTACAAATTAATTTTGTACTTTGCATTCAGTTTGCAGCAATTGAAATAAGCTTGAGGGCAAAGGAGGAAACTGAGAGGAAGAGAGAGAAACTGGGACATTTCAAAAGGAGCCGAAAAGGTGGGAGGACAGAGGATTAATCGGGATCATCCCTGCCAAACTGGGACAGTTGGAGGGTGTCTTATTATAAGTGATCCAGTGGTTCATTCTGAACGGAAGGTGGTCTTCATGGCAGCCCTCTCCCCACGGAGACTCCCCAAATGCAGACAGCTGGCTTGGTCCATATTAACAAAGCAGTTCTCTTGTTTTGTTTTGTTTTGTTTTGTTTTGTTTTGTTTTGTTTTGTTTTGTTTTCACACCAGGAGCTGGTCTTTTGTAAAGCCCTGAGGACTTTTTCAGACTAGTGTCTAAAAGTGCTGTAATTTCACTATTGAGGAAAGCAGAAACATAGTGGCATTTTTACACTTATTATCACATGTCGCTGTAATTACGTTATTATAATTATGGAATTATCACAAGACCACCACTAGCACTTTAAGAGCGAGACTTTACTTCTGTGATTTAGCACGGGCAAGATTTCAGTGGTTCTTGCAAGTGCACTTAAAAACCAAAAAAATCAAAAACCTTAATTTTCAAACTAAATCAATGTATAAACATTTAAATAAACCTAAAAACATGCAAACAAATGGGACAGTTCATTAAAAATGCATCCTGTGGATAGTTTTCATGTTCTCACCTGGGGGTTTCTTGCTGGGAATTGTGTGGGGGGGGGGAGAAGAGGACCATCCATTCACACTGTAATTTTTTTATTATGCACGCTCTTCAATACCATGAAAAAGTGATATTCAGACCTATTGACGTTTGTCCCATCAATTAAAAGTGATGTGTTATTAGCGGCTAGAGCACACAGTGACCATGCAAGGACTATGATGTCATGAGATCGCAAGAACCCGTTTGCACTAGTGTGACATCATAATCGTGCAATTAAAGCCTCATCTGATAAAGATATCTCGATTAGCCAATCTTTTCTCAAAGGAATCAATGTCTCTCTCCACTTCTGGGCATATAACAATCTTGCAGCCATAATAATGTAAAATTCTCCCACGTTTCCTCTTCAGATTTTCTTCCAGGATCCCAAGCAGATAAACTTCTAGTTTCATCTGAAGTTTTGTTTTGAAAATGTCCTCCATTATTGTCTTTTCCAATGAGTCACATCATCTCACAATCTATCAAAAGTACAACAGCCTCAGTTTAGTCATCTTCTCTTCTAGTTGGAGTTCAGATTTCATTTGCTCTTGAACCTACTCATTTGTCTTTTTGGCAGTTCATGGTACCTGTAAAACTCCTCCAGTCCTAATCTCTGGAATAGCAGAAAACAAGCTTGCTCCATCCTCAATAAGGCATCCTTTCAAATATTTAAACATAGTTATCATGTCCCCTCTTAACCTTCTCTTCCCCAGGCTAAACATACCCAGCTCCCTAAGCCATTCTTCATAGGGCTTTCAGACCTCCCACCATCCTGGTCATCCTCCTCTGGACACATTCCAGCTTGTCAAAATCCTTCTTGAATTGTGGTGCCCAGATGGGAGCATGAGGTAACAGCATTAACCAGCACTTGAAGTTGGTGGTATTGCTTCTTCCCCACTGAAAGAGTGGGTGCCACAACACAGAAGGCCTACTTTACAGATTTCTCTATCTGAAATCATACTTTATTTAGAGGCCCATCTTTTGTTCTGCAGGTTTTTGATATCTGTGCATATAGTGGCTCTCTGGCTCGGATGGTTGTACAAAGAGTTCTTTTGAGGCAATGTGGAGATTCTCCAAAACACCTTTTAAACACACACACACACCCCAGAAGAAGTAATGACATTTCCCACATTTCTGAAGCAAAAGATTCTCTTATGCTTGAGAATGGCTATAACACTGTTGGCTTTTTATGCATATGTAAATGGAATGGTACATTTCAATGCGGACAGTTCAGTGCAGCTGTTTTAGTGTGACATGGTTCTGATCATTTATAATTTTGTCAAGAAAATGCAATCAAAACCATGTCTGTTTGGGTAAGATTGTCTGGCAAAACCATTTGGGTAAGGGTTAGGGTTAAGGTAAGGATTAAGGTTAATATCAATTATCAATAATATCAATTGGCAATTGGTAATAACCCTAACCCTAACTCTTAACTTAACCCTAGCCCTTACCGAAATGGTTTTGTAAGACAATCCCAACCAAACAGAAATGGGTTTGATTGCATTTTCTTGACAAAATTATCAAGTATCAATTGATATGCAAGCAGAACTGCAAACCAAACTGCACCAAACTGAAATGGCCACACTGAACCAAGTTGTGTTGAATTGGACACACTGAAACGTTCTTCACCCTGGGTAAAGTCCCCTCCAGACCATCCATATTTAGTTCAAGTTAGAGCCAGAGAGAGAGCCAGAGAGACAGATGTGGAATCATTCATGTGCTGCCCTTGTGCCTTGATGTACATTGTACATGGATGTTCATTGTGCATGTGCATTTGGTCACACAATGGTCTTGGTTCAGTTGCACAGTGTTGCCATTCAGCTCAAGGATTGTGTAGCACACTCAGTGTTCATATGTGGAGATCTACACTGTGCAGCCTCGAGGCAGAATCTCATTCTATATCTTTTTGCAAGACATTGGGTATAACAATTTAATCTTCTGGCAAGCAGGTTTAAAGGGATCTTTTTCTAATGGAATGCCTTTTTTGTCCTTTGCAGTTGTAGTGTCAGCATTGCTAAATTTAATTAACAAGAGGTTTAGTGAGTCCAAGATGTATGTGTCCTAGAATTTCTCTAGAACTTCTTAAAAAGGTCTTTCCCCCCTCTTCATTGTTTGACTGTACTTGTTACTCATTGTTTTATGCTGTCTCTAATAGAGGAATGGGTTTTCTTTGTGTTGCATGTTCATTTCTTATTCCTAATTTTGTTTGTTTTCTACAATTCATTTTTTTCCTCTTGATCTTTGATCCTTTTGTTCCTTTTGATGGTGGGCCATTATATTATTAATTAAAATTTCACTACTTGGTTCCATCTTGTGGTGAATGTTAGGCATTACATGAGTAATATACCAAATAATATTTTTGGAAAATGTTGTAGTCTGGTACTATTGTTTTGGTATCATGAGGACAAGAAGAGTCATGTTAGATCAAAGACCTATCTAGCCCAACATTTCTGTTCAAACAGTACAGAATCATATAATCATAGAGCAGAACATCTAGATCAACCCCCTGCTATCCAGGAATAGCAACTTAAAGCTCTTCCGAAAGATAGCCATCAAATACACAATGTCTGTCTACATGCATAGGTAAAAAGCACCTCATGCTCAGCTCTGCTTCCACAACATGAACTGAATAAGGATGTTGCACAGTGGACAAAAATGTCCAGTGCTTTCACCAGGAAAAATTAATAAAATCATAGAGTTGGAAGAGACCACAAGGGCCATCCAATCCAACCCCTGCCTTTCAGGAATACCCAGTCAAAGCATTCCCAGCAGATGGCCATCCAGCCTCTGTTTAAAAATCTCCAAAGAAGGAGACCCAACCACACTCCGAGGCAGCATATTCCACCATCAAACAGTTTTTACCATCAGGACGTTCTTCCAAATGTTTAGGTTGAATCTCTTTTCCTGTAGTTTGAATGTGTTCCTCTGTGTCCTAGCCTCTGGAGCAGCAGAAAACAAGCATGCACCCTCTTCAATATGACATTCTTTCAAGTGTTTAAAACATGGCTATCATGTCAGTGACAGGTGTTTAAGCTCACCAGCACAACATGAATGCAATTACATCCCACTTCTAACGCTTGCCAATGACTGATACACAGAGGCATCCTGCCTCTGTTACCCAAGGTGCCATATAGCCATCCTGACTAGTAGTCATTGATGGCCACATCTTCCATGAATTCATCCAATCCCCTTTTAAAGCCAGCTAAGTTGCCAGTCAGGAGCCATTTTTCCATCTTGCAGAGGCGGATTCCACAGTTTTAATTACGCACTATGTGAAGAAATATTTCCTTTCTTCTGCCCTGAAATCTCCAATCATTCAACTTCATTGGAAAACCTCCTTGAGTTCTACTGGCACATGAGAGGGAAATCAGTGACTAGCTTCTGCTAGTAATATAATTTATAAACTCCAGACATATTATCGCACGTGGCTGTAATTGCACAAAAGAACTGGCACAGAACTATCGCACAACCACCACTAACACTTTAAGAATGGGATTTCACGGGGTCTTGCCCATGCTAAAACACAGAACTGAAATTAAAATGGTAGCTGGCAGAAACAAGGAGGGTGCAGATGTTGGTTGCTGATTATCAGCCCATCACCACATTCAATCCCACACTCCAAAAAAAGTCAAAATAAAATGCAGTGCCCCACTCCAAAATTTGTGAGGTGTGGGAGAACACAAAAAGTGAACAGGAGGGGACTTCAGTTCAGTCCTAAAGAGAGGAGTGAGCCAAATGAGAAATGGGTCAACTACTGTAACCTAGTCTTTCAGAGAAGCTTAGCGTATTTGAAAATGAGCAAGAGGTAATTAACCTGCCTGCTTGGGGGTGGTCCTGCCTCTTTAGACAGATGGGATAACATGCACCTAATCACCCCATACCTTCCCCAGTCCCCTGCAGCATGCAATAGATTGACCATGCAAGGGAGAAGATTGGGTTGCAAAGTAAAGGGAATTGGTTCTTCCTCTGATGACTTTTTCGTTTCTTCCATCTCTGGTGACCTTTTAGTCAGACCCACCTCTGTTGTGTTTTTTACAGGCTGGACATTAGACTTCTCTACCTATTTTGCAAACTGTTACATCCCTGAAGCTTGTATAATGAAGATTAAAAAGAAATGCATGTCTTGTTACAGTAGAGAGTAGGATGTCTGTGTTAGGCAGCATAATATTAAGAGTGCAGACTTACCAGCTAGTTCTGGGCAGGAAGCCAATCTAACTTAAAACAAAGATGTAAGGAGAAAATATTTTGAGAGAGACAGTGTAAACAAATGACCAGAACATAATGAAACAACCAAAGGGTGCATTGGTATAAAAAGGTTACTAATATCTGATGGCTGATGTAATCTGATGCAAGCTAAAATCAACCCTTGGTTGGCCCCACTGCTGGTGACCTCACCTTCCTCTCCACCAGCCTCCTGTAGGCATCAGCCACCACTGACCTGTCCCCAACACTATCTTCTTTTCAGTACTAATTCAAGAAATTGCTGCTCCCTCAGGCATTTGTGAGAAGGAGATTGACCAGTTTTAAAGTATCAGCCATATGCCAACTGGACCTCCTTACAATTCATTCTTCAAACAATGTACCTGGTTTTAATTGTTTTTAACCTTAAGTATACGTACAATCCTAAATATACACTGGACTGACTATGTGACAAATGTTGCTGTCCTTGAGCAAGCAGGGATCACCAGCATTGAGGCCATGATATTGAGAACACAGCTGTGCTGGGTAGGGCACATTTCTAGGATGGAGGACCATCACCTCCCAAAAATAGTACTCTACGGTGAACTTGCCACGGGTCAGCGTAAGAGGGGCACTCCAAAAAAGCAATACAGGGATTCCCTGAAACAACATCTCAGGCTTGGCCAAATTGATCACCAACAATGGTCTGCCCTGGCTTTACATTGGGAGGCATGGAGAGGCACTATCCACAATGCTGCAGCTTTATTTGAGAACTCATGCCAAACAAGTCTTGAAGAGAAGCGACAATGCAGAAAGAATCACAAACCGGAAACATCACCCAAGGAGACCCTCTGCTGTGCTTTCTGCAACAGGACTTGTTTATCTCGGAGTGGCCTTTTCAGTCATCAGCGCGCTTGCAGAAAGTGCGGGATGAGTCCTTCCTGAATCTTTGTTTGTAAAGAAAAGCCAGAGAGAATGAGAGAGAGATTTGACCTGTAAAATGCCTAGTGTTTTTTGCTGATATTCTACATTGACTGCTTAATTACAAATGCCTATGGTAACATCTCTTAGCCTCATCCCTTCCCAACCCACCTTAACATCTAGCAGCCACATTGACAGAAGGAGGTCTGCTCTGCTGTCAGTCAGAGCATAAGGAGAATGACATTTCCAGTCACCACCACCCCATCAGCAAGTGAGAGTGTAACAATCAGAAGCAGGACTCCCATCACAATCAGAAGCAGGACTCCATCACAATCAGAAGCAGGACCCCCATCACAATCAGAAGCAGGACCCCTGTCACAATCATAAGCAGGACCCCCATCACAATCAGAAGCAGGACTCCATCACATTTAGAAGCAGGACCCCCATCACAATCAGAAGCAGGACCCCTGTCACAATCAGAAACGGGACTCCATCACAATCAGAAGCAGGACTCCATCACAATCAGAAGCAGGACCCCCATCACAATCAGAAGCAGGACCCCTGTCACAATCAGAAACGGGACTCCATCACAATCAGAAGCAGGACTCCATCACAATCAGAAGCAGGACCCCCATCACAATCAGAAGCAGGACTCCATCACATTCAGAAGCAGGACCCCCGTCACAATCAGAAGCAGGACTCCATCACAATCAGAAGTAGGACCCCTGTCACAATCAGAAGCAGGACCCCCATCACAATCAGAAGCAGGACCCCCATCACAATCAGAAGCAGGACCCCCATCACAATCAGAAGCAGGACCCCTATCACATCTCCTTGTTGCAGCCTTCCTTGCTGGGGGTAGGGGGCTGGAAATGTCATATCCTCTTTCATTTGATGTGGCTGCTAGCTGTTTAGATGGGTTTGGGGGAATTTACAATTGTGGCAATAATAGCATAATCGTGACTACACTGTCTTACTGAATAAGGAGCAGCTACAGATAGGCAAATCTAGGTTAAGAATTGGTAAGTGGAATGCATAATGCCAGACATCCAAGAAAAGGAAATGGAAATGGTGGTGGTGGTGGTGGTGGTGATGGTGGTGGCAGAGTTAATGGCAGTGGTGCCCATCTTCAGGCATTATTTACTACTGCTCCTCCTTGCCTGCTGAGCAAGGGCATCTGAGCAGGGAGGAATTTTGTGCATTGTAGTGGGAAACAGGGGCTTACTTGTCACTGGAGTGGCAAATCTATCTCCAGATTTTCCTTCAAAGTTTAAAACAGTCAACCAAGGTACCAGACCCTACCCTGCAAAAGAGGGTCAGCACCTTGGATGCTGAACATGAAGTTTGGACTAAACCCTGGAGTGGATGCACTGACCCACTGATATAGGAGTCATCAGCTGCCACCGTTGCATATGCTTCCACATGTCTTGAACCTCAGTTGCACAGGCTCCTGAGTTGCATAGGAGCCTCGGAACATAGGACTCCTTTTTTCCCCTTCACATGGCCACACTCTGTTTGCCCTTGAGACATTTACGGAGCTTAGAAAAGTTCCTGTTTTTAATGACAATTCCCAGAATCCTAAAACCAACATGGTTGTGTGACTTTTGAAGTTGCCATTCCCCCAAAAAGGAGATTTTGCAAGTTCTGGCTCAAATTACCAAGTTCAACCTATCTGTGGTCAGGAAGTCAAAAGATGAAATGGTGCCATACATTTTTTTAAAAAAAAAATAATTACTTTTTAATTTTTGCATGCTGTGAATTTTTAAGTATGCTTGTTTTAAGTGTTGTAAGAAGCCTTGATTCCTGAACTGGGGAAAAGGCAGGATATCAATTATTATTATTGGCTGGAATTCAGTATGAGACTTCTAACTTCATAAGTGGACTTACACACATGGAAAATAGAACTGAGCAGTTTCGCAACATCTGCATTCACCTAGGGGCTGCTGTGATGGTATTATGTACCAATAACCATTGCACAATGGCAGAGTGAATGATGCACCATGGCTCAATGCAAAATGAACACCAATGTGCATTGGAACACCCCCACCCACTCAATGCACATCCAGACCCCAGCAAGGAAGCACAACAGGAGCACCTGATAAACATCAGAAGTGCCCAGTGCACATCAGAAGAGCCCAATGTGCATTGGAGCATTTTTGCCAGTCCCCTGATAGGCATCTTCTCAATTCACTAATAGGGTTTTATTGCATCTCTGCAGTGTAGCTAAGGATTCCTAACGTTCTGCAATGTAGACCTTGATGTAGACTCTCAGCCATCATCATCATCCCTAGTGGTGGCACTAGTAGACATGTCTGGGCCAGATCTTGGCTCACACAGTGGTTCCCACACTTTGGTGTTGTGGACTTCAGTTCCCTGAATCCTTGATCACTGTCCAAGCTGTCTGAGGCTTTTAGGAGTTGAAGTCCCAAACAGTTGGAGGACCAAGCCTTGAGAACCCCTGTGTTGCATAACTATGGCCACTGTGGCCACTTGTGTTGGACATTCAGACTATAAGACAACATAGGACAATTGCTTTGCAGCTCTTCAGTGAACAAATGAAACCAGTCTAGCTATGCGTGTCCTCATCTGGAACGCTGATGCAAGACAGAGGAGGTCAAAAATAAGGTCTCGTTTCCAGATGCCATGGTATTTCAGGATTGACAGCCACTGACAAAGACTGAGCTCACTTAGGTCTTGATCCAGCAAAGCCCTAGAACGTGTACTTAACTTTCAGCACATCGGTGGCAGTAAGTAATCCTAATGGAATGGCTCCCCTGATTAAGAGCTTTGAGTGCTAAATTTGGAAAATGGAATAGCTAGCCATTCTGCTGCATAAGAGTGACCTCTGCTGGATGACCTAAAACCATAATTTTCTCTAGCGTATTCTGACTCCAAAAGTAGAGATTCTGGAAGTCAACCTTAAGAAAATGGAAGTTCTTTACTAGCCTGCATCACAGGGTGAACACCATCATCCCCACATTGCCTTCGGCAAATCTGTGCTTAAGTCTGTTCAGCAGTTCACCTACCTGGGAAGCATCATCTCCTCAGATGCCAAGATTGACAAAGAGATCGATCACAGATTACCAGAGGCATATAGTGCATTTGGGAGACTCTACAAAAAATCTGGAGTAATAAACACCTGAGGCGAAGCACAAAAATCAGTGTGTATAGAGCCATTGTACTGTCTATTCTCCTTTATGGGTCTGAAACATGGGTCACCTATCGCCACCACATATGACTCCTCGAACGCTTTCATCAGCGCTGTATACGCACAATCCTAAATATACACTGGACTATGTGACGAATGTTGCTGTCTTTGAGCAAGCAGGGATCACCAGCATTGAGGCCATGATACTGAGAACACAGCTGGACTGGGCAGGGCACGTTTCTAGGATTGAGGACCATCGCCTCCCCAAAATAGTACTCAACAGTGAACTCGCCATGGGTCAGCATAAGAGGGGCGCTCCAAAAAAGTGATATAAGAATTCCCTGAAACAACATCTCAGGCTCGGCCAAATTGATCACCAACAATGGTCCACCCTGGCCTCACATCGGGAGCCATGGAGACGCACTATCCACAATGCTGCAGCCTTATTTGAGAACTCACGCCGAACAAGTCTTGAAGAGAAATGACAACGCAGAAAGAATCACAACCTGGAAACATCACCCAAGGAGACCTTCTGCTATGCTTTCTGTAACTGGACTTGTTTATCTTGGAATGGCCTTTTTAGTCATCAGCACGCTCGCAGAAAGCGCAGGATGAGTCCTTCCTGAATCTTCGTTTGCGAAGAAAAGCCAGAGATTTGCCAATATTGTACACTGGCCGCTTAGTTGCAAATGCATAATTAAGCAAAGTCTGCTGGCCTGAGCCCACAAACCCACCTTAATAGCCAGCAGGTGATTAGAGACTGCCTCGGAGGGTGGTGGACTTCCCTTCTATGGAAGTCTTTAAACAGAGGTAGGGTGGGCATCTTTCAGGGGTGCTTTTGTTGTGTCTTCCTTCATTGCAGATGGGTGGACGAGATGGCCCTTGTACTTCCTTCCAGCTCTATGATTCTATGGAAAGAAAGTCAGTTAGAGAGGTACAATAAAAGGAAATGTTTCAATATATAGTTAAACTGTGGAATCCACTGCCATAAGATGCAGTGATGGCTGCCATCTTGGACAGCTTTAAAAGGAAATTAGATCAAATTCATCAATGGCTACTAGTTGTCCTGAACACGAGTCAGCAAGTGCCCGAGGAAGCAGATGGCTGATATGTAGGAGCTGCTGAGTAGTCAGTCCAGTCTGGGTCAGACACAGGTTATCTAAGCAAGATGAAGGAAGAAGCACAAGGGTGGTCAATAGCCGGTCCAGAGGCAGTGCCAGCAGGTCAGAAGTCAGGTACACGAACCAGCAAGGAGTTAGAGTAGTCCAAAACATCGCCAGTTCAAGGTCATGAAAAATCAGGGAGTACTGCCAGTCAACCAGATAAGAGGGTTGTCAGCACTAAGGCTGAGACAGAACTGTTGGAATATTTATGGGCAGCTCCTTCAAGGCTACAGGTGCTTAATTGGTGCCTAATTAGGTCAGTATTTATTACTTAACCAGCACTGGGCTTGGTGTTTCTCTCTCCTTCACTCAACGAAGAACAGGGGCATGTTGTCTTCAGTGCCTGCAACCTCTGCCAACTCCTGCTGGGCAGCAGGGTTCCCAGCCCCATCTCTTCGGACTCAGAGAGAGTTCCACTATCAGGAGCAGCAGCTTCCTGGCACTCTGCCTCTTCCTCATCTGAGTCATCTAGGGGATGAGTTATGACACTAGTCAGGACAGCTTTCTACCATCTCCAGTATCAGAGACAGTAGGTCTCTTGAATAGCAGTTACTAGTGAATGTAAGATAGAGGGTGTAGATTCCAGGGGTTCCATATTAGGACTACCACAAGACTTGAGATATCCATGTCAAGACCTAAAGAAGGGATACACATGGTGATATCACAGTAGGTAGGATCTGGTGGTTACGAAGGTGATATTACACAGGGCAACCCCTGCTGCTATTTTTAGTGTAATACCACATTAAGATTCAACCACAATTGCACAGAGTATGCCACTCTGATTTTTAAAAAATGCTGCCTGATTTGGATGCTGACCGTGAAAGCCTTCGACTTCACAATGCTGCCTGACATTCTGCTTGGATCATCTTCACCTTGTGTGTGTGCAAAATTGAATAGTTTTGAAACATCAGTATTCACCTAGGGGCTGTTGTGATGTCGCAATGTACAAGTGTCCATTGCACAGTGGCAGCCTGTGGAGTGACTGATTAACTATATGCATAATACTCAATGATGTACATTGGGATGCTCCCCAGTGCACATCCAGGGACCATCAGAATCAGATTCATGACATTTTACCTTAATGCAGTTGTTTGCTTTTTGCTTCATGGTTTTTTCCTGGAGTTTTGCCTGCTCCCGCCACCACCATCACAAGCCAGGTCAGGCCCTGACAAGTGCAACATTTTAAACTGTGTTTAAGCTCCAGAGGCAAGTTTCTGGCAAGTTCCCTGAGAGTTTTTTCGTCTCTTCTTTCTTTGACAGTGCTCTGCCTCATCCCCCTCTGGATCGCCCGTCACATTGATTGATGGGTTACCATACCTTGCACCCCCCTCCCTATAATATCGCATCATATCTCATAATTGGACATTTAAAAGGACACATTTAAAGGGTCTCATAGATCAGGGCAGAGTTCAGCTGAAGGTCACCAGGCCTAGAAGGGTGTCTGGTAGTCAATTCTTGCAAAATTGCCCAACATGGGACTGCTTTTGGTAAACAAACCTATTAAGAAGGAATGTACTAATCCAATCTTCTCACCCCAAGCTATGAATCACACAGCACAAACAAAGAGTGACCAGATCCCCCATTATCCACAAAGCACATTTCTTCACACCTCTTGCCATCCCACAATGCAAGATTGTTGCAAACCCATCAATTCCAACTGCCCAACCATCAAAGACAATCAGTGGAGTCTTGCACTCCTTTGTTCCGCTCATGAGAGAGTCATTTAGCCTTTGTTGTAGCCAGATTGTACCTTCAAGTCTCATTTTGGGGTATAAGTATACCTGCCCAGTCAATAGCAATGTGTGCAAAGTTAGACTGCCCCACCATTCTGTCGGTTTACTGTGCCACCCTCAATTTCAAGCCTGAGCCTTCTTCACTTCCCGGACCTCTTTTCTTTAGGAGTGGTAATTATAGTTCGCAACTCTCTAATCCATCTCACTATCCAATCTTTCCATTCTAACTTTGGTTACCCTGGTGTGGTTCTTGTGTGTGCTTTGTGTGCATGTGTTTGCTGTTTATGTTATTTTCCAATAAAAAAACATTTTTATTTCACCTTACCTCAGAATCTCAGCAGTTGGTACTGGTATATACAGGTGTAAAGATCCCATAAATTGCCTGGCTTCTCACAGCCAAACCTTGTGGTGGCATGCCAGGCAGACTTTCTGCAGAGCTCTGCTTGTGAGGAGGTGGCGACTCCAAGATCTGTCCCCTTCCCTGTGCTTCTGCTGTCACCACCTTGCTGGCCAAGCAGCTGTGGAAAGCCTGCTCAGCGTGGTCGCCTCTGCTGAAGGCAGAATGGGGCACCCATGTGATCAACCAGAAGGGGGTAGAGCAAGCCCCTCCTGGTTAACCACATGTCCAGGCACCCATTTCCGACCTCGCCGGAGGCGACACTGCCAGCCAGACTCTCACAAGGAGCTGCTTGGCTGGCAAGATGGCAGCAGCTCCAGGAATAAGGGGGTGAGCCAGCAGGGTTGATGTGCTGTAAGGCCATCTGGCCCATGCGGACAAAATGTGCTGCCACACCAGATTGGGCCCTGTGCATATGGCTGCCATCATGACCAGTCCTGGGCCAGTCCAGAGCATAATGCTCCAGACTGGCCCCAGATTAAGCGGCCAGTGTGGACAAAGCCTGGGACTTTAAACCATTGAATGTCTGACTTAAATTCAGTGTCTTTTATAATCCTCTTGTTACTTATTCAAACATTCAGACTGTACGAACAGATTGCTTCAAACACTTGTAAATTTTCTTCTGCATCCATCATTTGGATTGTTTATTAATTCTCAATCCTGAAGTTACTAAATCAAATTGTTCACAATAGGTTGCCAATACTGTAGCATTTTGAGATATTTTTTTCCATACTGTTTGGTTTGTTGCCTTGGTTCAGTTTTATTTTTTGTTGTGCATTATTGTTAACCGCTTCGGATTTCCTTCTGAAAAGACACAAACTTTGAAATGAAAATGAAAATGAAAATTCGAGGAAGGCTGACCATCTTTAATGAGAGGTCAGAGTAGCTAACAATTTCAGTAAAAACAAGAGAGTTACAATCTCCAGTTACAAACATTTAAAATCACAGATCTACATTCATAATTACAAAACTCTTAAAATTACAAACCAGCAGAGGTTTCAAATGCATATCATACTGAGAATGGAGCAAGCTTGTTTTCTGCTGCTCCAGAGACACGGAGCAACAAACTCAAACTACAGGAAAAGAGATTCTACCTAAACATTAGGAAGAACTTCCCAATGGTAAGAGCTGTTTGACAGTGGAATGCACTGCTGCCTCGTAGTGTGGCGGACTCTCCTTCTTTAGAGGTTTTTAAACAGAGACTGGATGGCCATCTGCCAGGAGTGCTTTGATTGTGTATTCCTGCCAGGCAGGGGGTTGGACTAGATGGCCCTTGTGGTCTCTTCCAGCTCTATGATTCTATGAAACAATATTGTAATTTTAGTAACATGAGTGGGTCTTCCACAGACCCCACGTATTCAGGTAACAGATGAAGTAAACAGGAGGTGCTGAAGCACGTGACCAGTAAGAGCATGCGGAGGAGGTGAGGGGGAACTTCTCCCTTCAGCAGGCAGCTTACCAAAAACTTGCCTCGGGAACTTAAGCACACAGCTTAAAATGTCGTACCTGCCAGGATCTCACCTGGCTTGCGGCCGTGACAGCAGCAATGGTGATGACGGCAGGTGTGGGCAAAACTCTGTAGAGACAGTCCAGGTAGTGAAGACAACATACCCAAAGTCCCTGCAGAGAATAAATTAAGTAGTGCAGCTTCAGGGCAGAAGGGGCAAGAGTCCATTTGGACTTTTGCCCCAAGTGTAGACTAGCCCTTAGCTGCACTTTATGAACCCTAAAGGTTATCTTTCACTTTCTCAGACCTGGTGCTCTTCCTCTTTCCTGCTGTTCTTTCTCTTTCCTGTTTCTCTCTTGCTGGCCTGCCACCCTGCCAACCTCCACTTGACTCCAGTGTTCATTCAGTCTTTCCATCTGATCACTCTTCCCCTCTCCCCTTTGCTGGGCAACAGGATTCTCTCTCATTCACTTTAAAAAGAATTCTGGGACCCCCACAGAGAGAAGCCACAGACCCTCCTAGTGTGTACTTTCCCCTACTGCATGTCTGGCCTGCATGTAACTTACTTAGAGCCCCACTGGAGAAATTCATATGCCAGTCCTGAGTGTAGCTGGTATAAATCTGCCACCTAGTGACTGAAGATGGCCTTGCATATTACAGACCATATTTAAATTAACTAAAATTTTAAAAATCAACTCATTTGAAATGTGGTGCTGGAGAAGAGGTCTACAGATATCGCAGACTTCCAAAAATACTGATGAATTGGTCTTAGAGCAAGTCAAACTAGAATTCTTAGTAGAAAGGAAGAGACTTATGACAAGAGGGAAGGGAAGTGGCAGTAAAGCCCAAGAATAGTGCATCCTTCCCTGCCTTACTGCACAATGTTGGTGTGCTTCAGCTGTTATTCCATTCCAGTCCCATGGGAGATGGTGGTAAAGGTGAGTCTTTTGTCTAATAGATTTTTCCAGTTAGAAAAAAGCCTTTACCATCGTCTCCCATAGGACCAAAATGGGAGAACAGCTGAAGCCCACCAACATTGTGTGATAAGGCAAGGCAGGCCACGCTACTCTTGGGCTTCACTGCCACTTCCCTTCCCTTGTGCAATAAGCCCCTAAGATGACTAAACTGAGGCTGTTGTACTTTGGACATATCATGACATGCCTCATTGGAAAAGATGGTAATGCTTGGAAAAGTGGAAGGCAATAGGAAAAAGGGGGAGAGTGTCCTACAGGTGGATTGATTTGATGAAGGAAGCCATGGCCCTGAGTTTTCAAGACCTGAGCAAGGCACTTGATGACCAGGGCTCTTGGAGGTCTCTCGTTCATAGGGTTGCCATAAGTCAAAGTTGACTTGACAGCAAATAACAACAACAAATAACTTGATGATCAGTAGCTCTTTTTCTCTCTCTTCCCAGTTGTTTTATACTGACCAACAGGGCAGCTCTTAGGTTTTGGTTCTTATTTTGGAAATAATTCTGTTCTTTCGTTCCTATTATTATTTACTGTTATTGTGACAGAGGATAAAAAAAAAATCATACTAACCGATTCATGCAGAGCATGAAAAAGTGGCCTTACTATGCCCTCCAGCTGTGACATTGTCATCTTCTCCTTATTTGTCCTTTGCAAGGTATCATGCTTTTTAGAAAAAAATTATGAAGAAAAGGCATGTGTTAAATCTTGTGCAACAATCAATTCCAACTATACAAGTTTGGCTATTCAAATTACTTTTTCCAAAAGTACTTTAAAATGCATTAAGTTATTAATTGCCTGCTGGCACTTTAATCAAATGGGGAAATTGACATAGCCAGAGGCATGTGTCTTTTTGTGGGAAGGAAATTTATTTAAGAAGGAACAGCAGCTCTTACTGCTTAATTTAAACTGAGAAAACTGTGGAAAATCAACTGCTATGGAAAATTAATAAAACATTTCCAGCTGCAAACAGTGACTAATTGTACAAGACGAAGACTGCCTGGAATTAATAACTTCCAATCTTCTGTGTGAAGAACCCCCTACCAGTTCAATTTACTGGGAGATTAAATTACTTCTAAGTTTGCCATATTAAAACAGAACATGAATCAAATGTTACTGAAGGCACATCTATTATTTACTGTCTGTGATATGGATATAATTATTTCCAAACAACCACAATGTAACGTGACCGGTAATATTTAAATGATTCTCCAACAAATGGCACATATGCTACCATGGGCCCTGAGGTAGTAAAAAAGGAAAAAAACACAGCTCCAAATGATGGCCTCATGTAACGCTCTGAGGCAAACGCCAACTCCATTTCCTCCTAGTTGTTTTCAAGGGAACAGAAATGATAGATCGCACCTTGCCAGAGTCATACGACTTGAGGAATAACATGGCTAAGACTGGGTTTTAAGCAATACAAGTAATACTGCAGTTCATGATGGAGATGTGTTCTTGGGCATCACTCCTTTAACAGAAAATTTGGTACCAACGGTAGAAATAAAAAGTTAGAAGAGGTTCCTACACCATAAAAAAAGAAGAGTGCTTCAACATGTCTCAGTGAACATTTTATTCAAAATGAACAACATCTTAGATATGGAAGGGGCCACAAAGGCCATCTAGTCCAACCCCCTGCCATGAAGGGATACACAACTAAAGCACTCCTGAAAGATTCTCATCCAACCTCTGAGAACCTCCAAAGATGGAGAGTCCATGACCCAAGACAAGTATATTCCATTGTTCTTCCTAATGTTTAGGTGGAATCTCTTTTCTTCTAATTTGAATCCATTGGTTCTTGTTCTCATTTCTGAGGCAGCAGAAAAATAGCTTGCTCTGTCTTCTACATGACATCCTTTCAGATTTTTAAAGAAAGCTTATCACTTAGTCTTCTCTTCTCTAAGCTAAATGTACTCAGTTCCCTAAGCCATTCCTCAAAAGGCTTGGTTTCCAGATCTTTGTTCACCTTGGTTACCCTCCTTTAGACACCCTCTGTTTAGGGCTTGTCTACCCTGGCCAGAATACACTGGCTTCCTGCTGGCATATTCTGGCCCAGGATCAGGCCCATTGCTTCCCCGTAACCTGAATGATATGGGATGGAGTCTGCACAGACACACTGGCTTGTACTAGCAGCCATCTGTGTTGCTGTCTGCATTGCTCCCTCTGAAGTCAGGAAGCTGTCCTGCAGCATGTGATCAAGGGCCCCTGCGTGCGACCAGCCTTGGTCACATGCTGCGGGCCTCTTTCCTAGCTTCAGAGAGAGCAAAGCGGACAGCAACAGTGGCAGCTACAGACACAGGCCAACATGCCAGTATGGACTCCTGCGTTCCCATGGGGTTTGATCTGTTTTTTCTCAAATGAGGTGTGTGTTTTTCCCTGGATGTTAAAATATAACAGTTTAATGGGCTTCCCCCATCTTTCCCTGGGGAGCAAAACGGGAGGAAAGCCCTGCGTCATTTGGACTGCAGAGCTCCAAGACAGGGACAAATGGGGTAAATAACCCACCTGGATAAGCCCTTGGAGAGCACCCAAAGACTTCTTCCAAAAGACATTTTAATTTGCAAAAAAAGAATTGAGCTCAGAATTTCATCGAGAAATTTGGAGAAGACAAAATCCTAGTACGAGCTGCGTTCCAAGCTACATGCTCATCTGGGGACGTGGGGGGGGGGAGTGTTAGGTGATGAAGCAAGCCTATGTGTGAAAAGCAGGTGTGGTTCCTTTTCTCTCTCTTTTGTTGTTCACACATGCTCACAATGATTTTAGAAGTCTAAAAACAAATTAAACCAGTTAGTAAATTAAAAGAGGACAGATTAAAATCAGTTAAAATGTTTTAAAACTTTTTAAAACCATGCACATGTCTGGATCTGTGTGGGAAGTGCCAGTTGGTGGGTACGCTTCGAGTGGTGGCAACTGTATGAAGGAGAGATCTCCAAGAGTTCTGCTCAGGTCTTCCAAACTCAGGGCTGCAGCTTCCTTTATGCAATCAATCCACCTGTAGGGCTATCTTCATCTTTTCCTACTACCTCCCACTTTTCCACTCTCACACTATACTGTCACAGCAATATTATTCTACTTTAACTGCTCTGGGTGCCTCCTGTGGAATCCTGGGGTTTGTAGTTTAGTGACACCTAAGGGCTCTCTGTCTGAGAATGCTAAATGCCCCTCCCTAAACTGCAAATCCCAGGATTCCACAGGAGGCAGCCATAGCAGTTAAAGTGGGATAGTACTGTTATAACAATGCAGTGTAACAGCGGAGAAAATATCAGATGCGACTAATGTGGAACCAGAATAACAACATTGGAACTCAAAAAGACGCCAATATCACACGATGTTGTCCTTTTGCATTCCACTGTCGCTATTCTAGCATTTCTTTTTATTGACAGACTGGAGCTGTAAATTGATTGCCCATCCCATTTTGGTGCCAGCATTGCCAGCATCTGAAACCTCGTGCCATTGTCCTGCCAGAACACTTCCAGGTGGGATCGCGAAAAGGTAGGTGACCCTCTTTTTATGAACCCCCCCAGGTTACTTGTTAATTTTTTAGTGTGTTTATGTGTTTGTTAAAACTTTTTTCTTATTATTTTACTTTTTATATTTGTATTTCTTGTGCTCACATCTTCTTGCAAGAACAGGTGGGATTTTAGTCCAGGAAGTGAACGGAGCTCCATTAGAGCTTCGTTCATTCCTGGGCTGTCTGTCAACGGAAGAGAAGGTAAGTGTGATGGGGAGGATTATTGTGCCAGGACAGGGACGGGACTGGAGATTGTGGGACAGGAATGTTTTTTGCGTTCCTGTGTGATAAACTCCAGTGTAACTACACTGTTAT
This sequence comes from Gambelia wislizenii, assembly GCA_030847615.1. NCBI lineage: Eukaryota > Metazoa > Chordata > Lepidosauria > Squamata > Crotaphytidae > Gambelia > Gambelia wislizenii. The sequence goes on along the minus strand of JAUMIR010000001.1, from coordinate 490,214,575 downwards.
AACAGTAGTATTTCACTTTAACTGCTATGGCTGCCTCCTGCAGGGAAAAAAAACAGCTTCCCAAGGAGTGTACTTATATCTGTAAATGTACAAAGAACACATTTTATTTTTGCAAAAAAAGAATTGAGTTCAGAATTTCATCGAGAAATTTGGAGAACACAAAATCCTAGTACGAGCTGTGTTCCAAGCTCCATGCTCATCCAGGACGTGTCGTTCAAGTTGGTTCATTCTGAAAGAGGGAACCTCTGAGCAACACTCTGTCTCAGCTGCCTCTTCTGTTGAGGTAGGCCCAGGGGACGGAGGAATAGCCCAAACACATTTCCTGTTACAATGAAATCGCTAATGAGGACAAGCAGCGTAAGACTCAGGTCTGAGCCTTTAAACCTAAAGTTCTTTCCCCTGGGAGATCTTTGGAGCTCATAAACCAAAACAAGCATCCTGTCTCTTCATCCAGCTCTGAGCAAATTGAAAGCCACCAAGAGGTTTACCCGGAGGCGAAGCTGGCAATCTCCTTGCCTTTGTTTCAGCCAGAACAAAATCGAGCTTTGAAGTTTCCCCCCACTTGTTACAAGGGGAATTTTCTTATGTTTAATCCACTTTAGCCTTTAATACCCAACCTGGATCAGTCCTGTGGCTTAGATCACATGGTCCTCAAGGCGACCTGGTACTAGCCGGAAGGTATGTTCTACCTCCCTCCCAGCCAACCAACCACTCGCCCCCATGATATCAATGGTGCCAAAGTCTCCGGAATAATCAGTATCTCAACTTTAGGTCATCTTTCACTTTGAACTCCCAACCTGCCCTTTTCATGGAGAGAGGGCATGAAAACCTGCCCAAATATCAAACAGGTTTAATCCGCTTTCAGGCTTCTTAGCCTTCAACAGGACTTCTGTGTTCAAGTTAAAATACCAAGGAAATGTTCAGCGTCTTTTACATGGGGGTAGGGTGCCTTTCTCTGTGTAACAGTTAAGACACATGGACACGCACACACAAACTGACAAGTGCATTTTTTTTGACATTGTTCACTGCTTTTGACTGTGCTCAGCCCTCCCATCCCTGCAAAAGCCCCCCCCCCTGCGCCACTAATATACCAGCCAGCTATAGACTGAGGACTTGGGAATATAGCCATGCTGGTTGGAGGATTCTGGACACTGTATTCCAAAAAGCTCCATTTCCAAGCATTGGTTTGTTGTTGCTAGGTGCTGTCAAATCATTCAATCTGCTCGTAATGTAGACTTCCTCTTTTCCTACTGTTTTCCACTTTACTTAGCAGTGGCATCTTTTCCAGAAAGTCAATGTACCCAAGACTGCATGGCAAACAAAACTGTGAATATAGCGGTGATTTGATGGTCTCCATGAATTGAGGCCATGTAAAAAGGGGCATGGCATGGCATGGCACAGCATGCCAGCCTAGAGTGTGGAAGGAGATATTTAAAACCAGTCTGCTCCCTCATCAGCTCTCTTCCAGTTTTGGTTTGCGACTCACTCTCCTGTCCTTTGTACAGTATGAGTTTTGCTGGTCACTTCGGGGCTGGGTAGGAATTTTCTCCTCTTTCCATAGGGGTTTGGAGGGGTTGCCTACCCTATACTGTATCTGTGGGACTTGGACAATTGGCTAAGGTTGGTTGTCACAAAAGGGTGTGGGAATTGGACTTAAAATTAGATATTTCTGATAATGACTGGCAAGCTATTTGGAATGCCCCTTTTCTGAAATCTAAACCAGCACTTATGAAGGAACGTACTATGAAAATGATATACAAATGGTACTTGACTCCCACTCGGCTATCCATTATTACAAAACACACCTCCCCACAATGCTGGAGAGGTTGTGACACAGAAGACGCATACACTCATATGTGGACAGAATGCGACCATGTGAAAATGTTTTGGCAAACTGCTGTCTGTTATCTCGGGCATTGTTAAGGAAGATGTAACCTTCTGCCTGATCCTCATTCTTCTGTCCATCTTCAGAGGCCCAAATAAGCAACTGAGGCACAAAAAAATGATTAATTTTCTGTTAGCATTCACACAACTTGTAATTGTGCAGCATTAGAAACTGGTCTCTTTCTCATGGAACACTGGTGATGCTCTCTTTATGGAGAAGTTACCTGCATTGTCAACGATGCAGGCAGATCCTGAGCAGTGTAACTCTTTCATCGAGACATAGTTTCCTTTGCTCAGTTATGTGAACAACAACCTATTTTGTTTGCAAATATCCTTGCTTTATTATTTTGCTTCAAACATCCACAGTCCTTGATGTTAATTGTTTGTTAACATATTATTTTTCCTTTTGGAAAATGAAATAAAAACATAATTCTAAAAAATAGGCTGTCACTGGCAGGTATTGGGGGGATAAGGTATGAGTCAGCCTACACCTTGGCACCCTCTTGGTGAAGAGTAGGGCCCCAAAACAGCCTCTTTAGGGCCTGGGACCTGGGGTGGGTTGTGAAAAAGCCTGCCCTTGGAGCTAACCTGGGCTTTTGCTCTCTCTTATAAGGTCCTGGGACTTGGGAGGAAGTGCCCTAGGTTTCCCTTCCAGTAAAAAGCTGGCCGGGGCAAGCAACCCATATTTAGGCTTAGCATCGGGGTCAGGTGTTTCACCCAAGGGAAGGCTGGGGAGGTGGTCACCTGTGACACCTGGCCTTAGCCATACCTGCATCAAGTTACTCACCCTTCTTTTGCTCAGCCTCAGGTGCAAATCATTAAATAGGTTATAGGTCAAATAAAGTGGCCCAGTTGATCCCAGTTCTATGTGTCTGGTCTCACTATTTCATGGTTGGTCATCATATGTTTTTCATGACACACCCAAAGTACAACTGCCTCTGTTTAGTCGTCTGCACTTCTGGTGATGAGAGTCCAGGCGTGATTTGCTCTTGAGATCATTTATTGGTCTTTTTCTCAGCCCATGGGTATCTGTAGAGCAAGCCCTATGAGGAGTCTCTTTAGGGAGCTGAGTATGTTGAGCCTGGAGAAGAGAAAGTTAGGAAGGGACATGATAGCCATGTTTAAATATTTGAAGCGATGTCATACTGAGGATGGAGCAAACTTGTTTTCTGCTGCTCCTGAGACTGGGACACGGAGCAATGGATTCAAACTACAGGAATAGAGATTCCTCCTCAACATTAGGAAGAACTACCTGACAGTAAGAGCTGTTTGGCAGTGAAATGCACAGCCTGGGAGTGTAGTGGAGTCTCCTTCTTTGGAGGTTTTTAAACAGAGGCTGGATGGCCATCTGTCAGGAATGCTGTGATTGGGTATTCCTGCATGGCAGGGGTTTGGACTAGATGGCCCTTGTGGCTCTTCCAACTCTAGGATTCTATGATCATATTTTAAATGAGTTGATTTTCTTCCTGTCAGTTTTCTTCACTGTCCAGCTTTCACAACCCTGCATGTAACCTGGAAAAACAATGGCATAGATGACTCTGACTTTGGTATTTAATCATATTCAATCCTAAATCATTGTCCATGCAGTTGCAATAAAGACACTACACCTGAGTGCAACTTGTGTTAAAATCTGAGCCAAGGATCTTGTTGATGTCTTACTCAAGTGCAAGTTCCTCTATGGAAGAATATGGGCCAAATTTTGTCCTAATACAGAACAGCCATGTTTAGTTCAAGGAAGTGGAGCTGCAGTTGCAGTGCCATTGGACATGCAGGTTTGGATTTGGTTTGTATACAGTTCTGCAATATTGCTACTCAACATGAGGGGTACATAGCAGAATCCATGCATTAAATCTGTAGGTGGAGAGTTCTACTATGTAGCTCTGATGTTAGATCTCGGCCCTTATGTTTTCTGCCTGCTGCACAGGAAAAAAAAACACATTTCTCTTAAACAGAAACACACACACACAAAATACAAAGCCAGCCTTTTCTGCATTCTGTAGTAAGAATGGGCTACTGAGCATACAGCATAGATGTTCATCAGAACATCAAAGGAGCCCACCTGGAGCAGCTCAAAAACAGTGATTGGAAATATTCATGTCTTGGGACTCAGTTCCCAGGGATACTGGGAGCTGTCATCCAAAAAAAGGAACTTTTCTCATCTCTAATCAAGAACAGTGTCCTATTTCCATTTCCTGTTTGCTAAAGGATCCCAAGAGGCTCACAAGGAGGACAGAAAGGCAATAAAATTCCCTAATCACTTTCAACTCAGGGCTTGTCTATATGAGGCAATAACATGTGGATCCAGGTGCACTAACACCAATTTGCAGCAGCTTTCATTTGTTTCAATGGTTCTTTGGCAAGATCACAGGCACATGAAGCTATCCTCATTCGTGGTTCAAACAGACATGCCTGCAAATCAAGATGGTGGGTGCAAATATATTACTTGTGTTTTTATTATGGCCAGTTGCTGCTGCCGGACAGTATTTTTTTAAAAGCATATCCAAGGTGTGGAAGTGCAATCTTCCTCTTAAATAAATAGGAAAAAAGAGAGAAAAGGCTGTTTCATCACATCAGCCCACGATTGCTAAGGCGAAAATACAACATGGCGGTCCTGGGCGCTTGCCTTGTTAGCAAGCTGCCACCCCCTGCGCATGTCTGACCAATCAACTTTCCACTTCTGCTCTTATTGGGAATGAGCATCAAAGCGAATCGGTTGTCCCAATGAGCGGGAATGCACATTTCACATGGAGTGTTTTTTTTCTTTTTTTAAATAAAGAGAAAGCAACAAAGGCTTTTCTTGCAAAGTTTTTGGCATTTTTGCCCCCCTCCTTCCAAATATGGCAAAATGACATGGGATGCCAATAAGACAAATTGTATTCTCCTCAAATTCTATGAGAAGTATTTTCACTATTTAGACAACCCCTCAGCAACAGTTATTCAGAGGTATATTACCCCTGAACCTGAAGGCTCCATTAACTTATTAAACTCTGTTAATGAATCTGACCTCTTCCACCAGTATACCTAATCCTCCTTTAAATCAACATGAAATGTATGGGGTGGCAGCTCTACAGTAATCATAAATCCTTTACAGTAGAACCCCCATATCCACTGGGGATTGGTTCGGGGAGGCATGGATACCGAAAACTGTGGATAATAGCGAATGTCATTGCAAATAATGGGACTTCCGGTTTAAAATACCATAGAGTTGCCTTGGAGGACCTAGAAAATGGCTAGAGGCCACATTTTCTAGGAAGACTCTATGGTAGGTGTGCTGTTCTGTGTCCTGCAGATAATTGAATCAGTGGATACTACATCAGTGGATACAAGGGTCCTACTGTATTTCGTCCATTTTTTCTTCTTCTTTTCAGCTCTGGTGTCTGAATCTGTGCATACATGACTGAAGAGAAACAAACCCTGCCCCTCAGACTTACAAATTAAACATGACAAAACACACATGGGCCAAGATCCTGGATCGCCCATGTGCAGCATGGTGCTCCTTATGCACAGCCCCACACCTTTCCCCCACCTCACCTGTCAAGGGCTGGAAGGCTGCTGCTGCTGCTGCCCTTTACTGGCTCAGTCAGGGAAGGAGACAGCCCAGGCAAGGAAGAAACCCCTGCCTTTGGGCTGTGAGGGAAAGAGAAATGAGGTCACTCTCTTCTTCGTTTAGCTTCCTGTTAGCGACTTATGAATACATACATTCCATTACACATGTGGTTGGACATTTTTTGTCCACCGTGGATCATCTATAGTCACATACTGTCATAACTCACCCTCTGGAGTCAGAAGATTCAGGCAAAGAGGAGGAGGCAGATTGTCAGGAATCTGCAGCTCCTGATGCTGACGGTCTCTTTGAGTCCGAGGAGTCAGGGGCTGAGACAGAGGGAGGCTGCAGACACTCAAGACCCATTGCCTGTCGAGATGCACTGACTAGACCCTCCTGAGCATGAGTCTTGCTGCACTGTAGTGAAATCCCAGCTGTTCTTCCGAGAGGACAAGCGCGTGGGAAATTCAAAATTAAAAAGGAAAATAAAGTTTAAAAAGTGACAGCAAGAACAAAAACACACTGAAAACATAACAAGTAACCCAGGGAAGGTCATAAAAAGTGTGTCACTTACCTTGATGTCCTGATCTCACCTGGAAGTGTTCTGGCATGGATCTCCCATTGAAGCTGGCATTGCGCCACAGAAACAGTCACCTTTTCAGAAGCACGCCATTCTGTTACAGAAATGGAAAGGATGATCAATTCACAGCTTAGCCCATGAATTAAAAAAAAAGCACTGGCGAATCACAGCCGAACGGGAGTGTGATGACACAGGGACGACATCGTCTGAAAGGGAAACCCTTTAGCAATCTCCTGGTGTTGGTATCACGCCATATTTAGGCCATCTGAAAATCTCCATACACATATCATGATGGGAGATACAATCACATCAACATCACAGGTTCCCAGGCTAGGAGCCTGTTCATAATATTCTCATGGAGACACCAGCCTCACAGACACTTTGGCTGGCAACACCCATGCATTTCTGGCCTCAGCACAAAAGCAGTCAACACCATCTGTGCTCTTAGATCATTGCCAGTCACAGCTCTCTTTGCTGTAAAAATCAATATGTATCAATATACCCCAACATTGCCATCATTCAGGGAGCAAGAAAGAGAGATTCCATTGTTACCACAGGTTATTATGTAGGAGATGCTGACCTGATTAGGTACCTGGTGTTTTGGAGACAGCTGCCTATAAATCTCCCAGCATCTTTTTTTGCTTTTAAACCTCCTCCATTGGTATCTTCCTGACCCTCGAGTGGCTACAATTTACAATTCTGTTTTACTTCTTGCTGGCTTTATTTATCTGGACTACTGATTTGCTGAATGACTCCTAGACCAGCTGGCTACCACCTTCTTGCTTCTCCCTTCATCCTGCTTGATAACCTGTGACTGAGCTGGACTGAGTTAACTACTCAACAGCTCTTGTATTCTAACCATCTGATCCCTGGGATACTTGCTGACTAGAGCATAAGACTCATACTGTCTAACATTGCACAGGTGAACACCAGGAGATATGGAGCCAAGAAATATTAGAGTGTGATCAAGATGGCTGCATCTAATTTTGCTTGGCTACCCATGTCATAATGAGCCAGCATAGTGTAGTGGTTTACTGGACTAGGGACTTTTTCAGACGTCAATTTACCATGGAAGAAGGCTTGTAACACTTGCGAGGCTGCTGCGCAGCAGGGGGCCCATTTCATACAACACCGTCCCCCTGCCGCGAGAGATCGGAGGCAGCTGCGCGATATTTGGCCATTTTTTACTCACGGAAGTTGCCTGTGAATAAAAAATGGCCAAATATGGTGTGGCTGTCTCTGATCTCTCCTGGAATGAAAACAGTTGATTTCGGCAGGGGGGCGGCGTCATATGAAATGGGCCCCCTGCCGCGCAGCAGCCTTGCGAGTATTACCAGCCTTCTTCCACAGTAAATCAACGTCTGAAAAAGTCCTAGGACTCTGGAGAACAGGGTTAAAATCCCTGGTCAGCCATGAAAACCCACTGGGTGACCTTGGGCAAGGCACACTCTCTCAGCCTCAGAGAAAGGCAAAAGCAAACCCCCTGGTGAACAAATCTTGCCAAAAAAATCCCATGTTACATTCGCCTTTGGGTTATCATACGTCAGAAATTTCTTGAGGGCACAAAACAACAACAGCAACATGGCAAAAGTTATATTAATGAGGAAGAACACACAAACTAGGGGAGGCTGCAGCAGTTTGCTTTTGCCCGAGTCTACTGAGAAAGACAAAGATCCTGTCCCATTCCTCTCCTCTTCCTTCTGCTCAGTGAATTGAGTGCAAACTATTTGTACACTTTGAACTCAGTTTGAAATCACTGGAGCCAGCAGAAGGCAAAGGGGGGAAATGAGAGGAAGAGGTGAGAGAATCCAGAGATCGAGGCAGTTGGCAAGTATGTACTCCATTGATGTTTGGTGAAGCAGGGTTGAATATGTAGTACCATTGCTCATGTAGTGCCATTGTATATTGCACATGCAGATGCACACAGTGTATCTCATCACTTTACAATTGTGCTTTTCACATGTGTTTGCACATTCATGCATGGTGCTACAATTCACTAATACACAATCATCACGTAACTCCACGAGTGCAAAGTTACACTCAGTCTCCTTGATCTAAGATGTCTGCCAATAACAATTTCCTCCGCAGACAAAAACTGAGGTCAAGATCCTACATCAGGGTTATATAGTGTAAATCTCTGCTTGTGGGGTTACTCATTCATTGCGCTACTCACCCCTTGTGTTGAATGGCAACATTTCACAGTTGAACTGAGATACCAAATGTGCATACAACCACAAGAGTACACATTGTGCATCCACACACATGTGCACCCACACACAAGACATCCATGAACGATAACACTGCATGTGGAACTCTGCTTACACAACCATGAACTGAATGGGGTCATTCCCCATGAGACAAAAATGCACAAGCACTTCTCTAGGGGAACTTAGAGCTTGTCTATACAAGGGGAAAAATTGTGGATTGATGCACACTAATGCCAATTCTCAGCAGCTTTGATTTGTCTTAATGGCTTTTTGACAAGATCGCAGGCATTCGAAGCTATGCACTTTCACTGTTCCAACCACCATGCCTGTGAATCAAAATGGTGCCTATATACTCTCTCTCTCTCTGGCTTCTCTTCAAAAATGAAGATTCAGGAAGGACTCATCCCGTGCTTTCTGCAAGCCTGCTGATGACTAAAAAGGCCAATCCGAGATAGACAAGTCCGGTTGCAAAGAGCACAGCAGAAGGTCTCCTTGGGTGATGTTTCCGGGTTGTGATTTTTTCTGCGTTGTCGTTTCTCTTCAAGACTTGTTTGGCGTGAGTTCTCAAATAAGGCTGCAGCATTGTGGATAGTGTGTCTCCATGCCTTCCGATGTGAGGCCAGGGTGGACCATTGTTGGTGATCAATTTGGACAAGCCTGAGATGTTGTTTCAGGGAATCCTTGTATCGCTTTTTTGGAGCGCCCCTCTTACGCTGACCCGTGGCAAGTTCACCGTAGAATAGTATTTTGGGGAGGCGATGGTCCTCCATCCTAGAAATATGCCCTGTCCAGCACAGCTGTATTCCCAATATCATGGCCTCAATGCTGGTGATCCCTGCTTGCTCAAGGACAGCAACATTCGTCACATAGTCAGTCCAGTCTATATTTAGGATTGTGCGTAAACAGCGCTGATGGAAGCGTTCAAGGAGTCGTAAGTGGTGGCGACAGGTGACCCATGTTTCAGACCCATAAGGGAGAATAGACAGTACAATGGCTCTATGCACACTGATTTTTGTGTTTCGCCTCAGGTGTTTATTACTCCACACTCTTTTATAAAGTCTTCCAAATGCGCTATGTGGCTTTGATAATCTGTGATTGATCTCTTTGTCAATCTTGGCATCTGAGGAGATGATGCTTCCCAGGTAGGTGAACTGCTGAATGGACTTAAGCACAGAGTTGCCGACGGCAATGTGGGGATGGTGGTGTTCGTCCTGTGGTGCAGGCTGATAAAGAACTTCCGTTTTCTTCAGGTTGACTTCCTGCCCAAACAGCTCTGCAGCTGTTGCAAAGCAGGATGTTAGGCGCTGCAGAGCTGCTTCTGTGTGAGCAACAAGGGCAGCATCATCAGCGAAGAGCAGCTCACGGACTAAATAGTTTAGAGTCTTAGTGTGAGCCCTCAGACGGCTTAAGTTAAACAAGCTACCATCAGTACAGTAATGTATATAGATGCCGTTGTCTTCTTCGAGCTCTGCCATAGCCCTTTGGAGCATCATGCTGAAGAAGATTGTAAATAAAGTTGGAGCAAGAACACAACCTTGCTTCACTCCATTAGTTATTAGAAAGGGCTCTGAAAGAGCATCGCCATATCTGACTTGACCGCGCTGGCCCTTGTGTAGCAAGATAATCATTTTAAGGAATTTGGGGGGACATCCTAGTCTTTCCAGGATCTGCGACAGACCTTTCCTACTCTCAGTGTCGAAGGCTTTGGTGAAGTCAACAAATGTTACATAAAGACCCTTGTTCTGCTCTCTACATTTCTCTTGCAGTTGTCTAAGGGCAAATACCATAACTGTAGTACTCCTATTGGTTCTGAAGCCACATTGGCTTTCAGGAAGAAGTTCTTCTTCAATGGCAGGAACTAATCTGTTTAGGAGTATCCTTGCAAGGATTTTTCCAGCAATAGAGAGCAGTGTTATGCCTCGATAGTTTGAGCAATCGGATTTTTCTCCTTTATTCTTGTACAGGGTGATGATGACTGCATCTCGGAGGTCTGATGGCAGTTCCCCTTTTTCCCAGCAATTCACAAGGAGTTTGTGGAATTTATCATGGAGTACATGACCTCCGTGTTTCCAAACTTCAGGTGGGATTCCATGAATCCCAGCTGCCTTGCTGTTTTTCAACTGCTGTATGGCCTTAAGGGTCTCTTCCAAAGTGGGAGCTATGTCCAATTCATTTTTCATTGGTTTTTGTATCATATGTTGGATAGCTGAGCCTTGGACTACTCAGTTGGCACTAAAGAGACTTTGAAAATGTTCAGCCCATCGATTCAGGATGGAGGCTTTATCAGTAATTAATGTTTGACCATCTGTACTGTATAAGGAGCTTTGGACCTGATAAGTAGGTCCAAACACTGCCTTAAGAGCCTCATAAAATCCTCTAGAATCCCCAGATCTGCACAGCATTGTGTCTTTTCTGCTATAATAATATAATAATAATAACATTTATTTATACCCCGCCCCTCTGCTAAAAACAATCGGGGCGGCTATATTGATCCACCACTTGTTCTAAATGTCTCAGAGGTTTTTTTGAAGTTTACCACATGTGAGATGGAAAGCTGCTTTTCTTACATGGCAAGTTGGCTGGGCAAGGTATGCCTGGTGAGCAGTTCTCTTCTTTGCCAACAGCTCCTGGATCTCTTGCTTGTTTTCATCAAACCAGTCTTGATTTTTCTTGTGGGAGAACCCGAGGGATTCTTCTGCAGACTGGAGGATACTGTTTTTGATATGTTGCCAAAGCACTGTAGGAGAAGGATCTGTAGGATGGTCGTCAAGTTTTGTTTGCAGGTTTGCCTGGAAGTTGTCTCTCATGGTAGCTTGTTGAAGATTGTTGAGTTGGAGTCTCTTCTTTAACATGCCACCCCCTTAGGTTTGAACTTAAGATGAAGATTTAGTTTACATCTGACGATGCGATGATCTGTCTGGCATTCTGCACTAGGCAACACTCGAGTATGACGGACATCGTGAATGTTTCTCTGGCGGACTAGAACATAGTCAATGAGCAATGGATGCAAGCTCCAGGAACAGAGATTCCACCTCAACATTAGGAGGAACTTTTTGACAGTAAGAGCTGTTCGGCAGTGGAACACACTCCCTCGGAGTGTGGTGGAATCTCCTTGCTTGGAGGTCTTTAAACAGAGGCTGGATTGCCACCTGTCGGGGATGCTTTGATCAAGATTTCCTGCATGGCAGGGAGTTGGACTGGATGGCCCTCGTGGTCTCTTCCAGCTCTACAATTCTATGATTCTCTGAGGTGCCAATGTTTGGATTGGGGATGCATCCAGGTTGTCTTCAAGCTGTCTTTCTGCTGAAAGATAGTGTTTGTAATAGTCAGCTGTTGTTCTGCACAGAACTCTAGCAGGAGGCGTCCGTTATCATTGCAATTTCCAACACCATGCTTGCCTAAGACACCTTTCCAGGCTTCGGAGTTCTTTCCTACTCTGGCATTGAAGTCACCAAGGATAATAATTTTATCTTCTACAGGGACTTTTTGTATGAGGTGGTGTAGGTCTGTGTAGAATTTTTCTTTCTCTACAGGGTCGACTTGCATAGTTGGGGCATATACTATATACTAAAGAGGACAACATGTGGGAGGCGTAAGGAAATAATGTGATCAGAGTGTCCTGTTGGCAACGTTTCAAGTTTGGAGGCAATGGAGTTTTTAATCATGAAGCCTACTCCTGAAAGATGTTTTTCGGTTTTGGGTTTGCCAGACCACTAAAGTGTGTAGCCAGCGCCGTGTTCTTTAAGGCTGCCTTCCTCATTGAGACGAACTTCACTAAGAGCAGCAATGTCAATATTAAGTCGTGATAGTTCATGGGCTATTAGAGTAGAACGACGCTCAGGCCGTCCACTATCTTCAGAGTCTTGCATGGTTCTGATGTTCCAGCATGCAAGCGTCAGTTTATTTACACCTTTGGAGGCCGGTGTGCGCCTTTATTTCTTTGCCTTGGTTTGACCACATCAGAAGATTCCTGTTGGCCATGGCTAGCCAACCAGGTAGTTGGGATGAGCTTTTGTTAGGCCACCTTTTCTAGGCCCCTCTCCATATGGAGCAAGCAGTGCTCTCCTTAAAAAAGGCTGCTTGGTCGTTCAGGATGCTGCCAAACAAGACTGTCATCTCCCAGGTCAGCCTCGAGCGACCAATGTCCTGAACTGCCTGCATGCAGGGTTGGGGCTGCGGCTTCCAGTGCATCTTTACACCTGCCGGTTTCATCCCTTGCCTATCGCTACAGGGCTTTTTCTGGAATTGGAATTGTCCTTCGAGCCTGTGCAATGGATTTTTCTGCTGGAGCGCAGTGTGCACAGAACTGGCCTCACCCTTTAAACCAAAGGTTCATCTGCTGGCCTTGCAAGCATGGATGGTAGCAGTGAGGTCCTCAGGCTGTAGGTTTGATTAGAGTTTCCTTCTCTTAGATGGTTGACCTTACAGGGTTGGACGAGTGCCATCTGCCCGGGTTTGGGATTAGAGTTTTCCTTCTCCTAGGACGGTTGCCATAAGGCTAGAGAGCCCATCCTGCCCTTTGATGGTCTTTGTCAGACCCTTCATTTTTGACCTGTCTGGCATGGGAGACCCTACCGGTGGCTATAATGCCACCGCCAGCATAGCTCAAAACATCATTAGGGTACGTAAGCCTCTCTCCCACGACAAGGGGGTGTCAATGGAGAGGGGTGCCTATATAAAAATAGGGGGGGGGGAATAAAGGCTGTTTCGTTGCCTCAGCACACGATTGCTAAGGTGAAAATCCAACATGGCAGTTCTGGGCGCTTGCCTTGCCTGCACTCATCTGACTGATTGGTTTTCCACTTCCACTCTTATGGGGAATGCAAATGAATGTGAATCAGTTGTCCAAATGAGTGGGAATAAACATTCCCTGCTGAGTATTTTTAAAGCTTCAGGAAAAGCAGCAAAGGCACTTCCTGCAGAATTTTTGGTGGATTTGGTCCCCCTCCTTCTGAATATAGTGGATTGATGTGGGATGGCATTTAGACGATGCGATGATCTGTCTGGCATTCTGCACTAGGCAACACTCGAGTATGACGGACATCGTGAATGTTTCTCTGGCGGACTAGAACATAGTCAATGAGCAATGGATGCAAGCTCCAGGAACAGAGATTCCACCTCAACATTAGGAGGAACTTTTTGACAGTAAGAGCTGTTCGGCAGTGGAACACACTCCCTCGGAGTGTGGTGGAATCTCCTTGCTTGGAGGTCTTTAAACAGAGGCTGGATTGCCACCTGTCGGGGATGCTTTGATCAAGATTTCCTGCATGGCAGGGAGTTGGACTGGATGGCCCTCGTGGTCTCTTCCAGCTCTACAATTCTATGATTCTCTGAGGTGCCAATGTTTGGATTGGGGATGCATCCAGGTTGTCTTCAAGCTGTCTTTCTGCTGAAAGATAGTGTTTGTAATAGTCAGCTGTTGTTCTGCACAGAACTCTAGCAGGAGGCGTCCGTTATCATTGCAATTTCCAACACCATGCTTGCCTAAGACACCTTTCCAGGCTTCGGAGTTCTTTCCTACTCTGGCATTGAAGTCACCAAGGATAATAATTTTATCTTCTACAGGGACTTTTTGTATGAGGTGGTGTAGGTCTGTGTAGAATTTTTCTTTCTCTACAGGGTCGACTTGCATAGTTGGGGCATATACTATATACTAAAGAGGACAACATGTGGGAGGCGTAAGGAAATAATGTGATCAGAGTGTCCTGTTGGCAACGTTTCAAGTTTGGAGGCAATGGAGTTTTTAATCATGAAGCCTACTCCTGAAAGATGTTTTTCGGTTTTGGGTTTGCCAGACCACTAAAGTGTGTAGCCAGCGCCGTGTTCTTTAAGGCTGCCTTCCTCATTGAGACGAACTTCACTAAGAGCAGCAATGTCAATATTAAGTCGTGATAGTTCATGGGCTATTAGAGTAGAACGACGCTCAGGCCGTCCACTATCTTCAGAGTCTTGCATGGTTCTGATGTTCCAGCATGCAAGCGTCAGTTTATTTACACCTTTGGAGGCCGGTGTGCGCCTTTGTTTCTTTGCCTTGGTTTGACCACATCAGAAGATTCCTGTTGGCCATGGCTAGCCAACCAGGTAGTTGGGATGAGCTTTTGTTAGGCCACCTTTTCTAGGCCCCTCTCCATATGGAGCAAGCAGTGCTCTCCTTAAAAAAGGCTGCTTGGTCGTTCAGGATGCTGCCAAACAAGACTGTCATCTCCCAGGTCAGCCTCGAGCGACCAATGTCCTGAACCGCCTGCATGCAGGGTTGGGGCTGCGGCTTCCAGTGCATCTTTACACCTGCCGGTTTCATCCCTTGCCTATCGCTACAGGGCTTTTTCTGGAATTGGAATTGTCCTTCGAGCCTGTGCAATGGATTTTTCTGCTGGAGCGCAGTGTGCACAGAACTGGCCTCACCCTTTAAACCAAAGGTTCATCTGCTGGCCTTGCAAGCATGGATGGTAGCAGTGAGGTCCTCAGGCTGTAGGTTTGATTAGAGTTTCCTTCTCTTAGATGGTTGACCTTACAGGGTTGGACGAGTGCCATCTGCCCGGGTTTGGGATTAGAGTTTTCCTTCTCCTAGGACGGTTGCCATAAGGCTAGAGAGCCCATCCTGCCCTTTGATGGTCTTTGTCAGACCCTTCATTTTTGACCTGTCTGGCATGGGAGACCCTACCGGTGGCTATAATGCCACCGCCAGCATAGCTCAAAACATCATTAGGGTACGTAAGCCTCTCTCCCACGACAAGGGGGTGTCAATGGAGAGGGGTGCCTATATAAAAATAGGGGGGGGGGAATAAAGGCTGTTTCGTTGCCTCAGCACACGATTGCTAAGGTGAAAATCCAACATGGCAGTTCTGGGCGCTTGCCTTGCCTGCACTCATCTGACTGATTGGTTTTCCACTTCCACTCTTATGGGGAATGCAAATGAATGTGAATCAGTTGTCCAAATGAGTGGGAATAAACATTCCCTGCTGAGTATTTTTAAAGCTTCAGGAAAAGCAGCAAAGGCACTTCCTGCAGAATTTTTGGTGGATTTGGTCCCCCTCCTTCTGAATATAGTGGATTGATGTGGGATGGCATTTAGACACATTGTATTCTCTTCTAATTCTATGAGGAGTATTTTTGCTGTGTAGACAACACCTTACACATGTAGAAGACACCAATAGGATCCCAGCCTAACAATCTAGTACTCTGGCCTCACTGACTGTCTGACAGACAAACTGTGACAGCCCCACAAGCAGCAGAAAACAAGGGAGTGGGAAGACTAGCTGCCAAGAAAGAGAACTGTTATTCCTGACCCAATGCGTTTGGGACACTACAGTTGTCCCTTCATATTTGCTGGGGTTTGGTTCCAGGACCCACCACAACAGAGCTTCTTCAAAAGCTTTGTAAATATAAGTATAGTTGTCCCTCTGTATCCATGGATTTGGTATCCACGGATTTAAGTATTCACAGCTTGAATATATTCTTTAAAAATAATAATCCAAAAAGCAAACCTTGATTTTGCCATCCTATATAAGGGACACCATTTTGCTATGCCATTGCATATAATGGGACATGAGTATTTACGGATTTTGGTATCCACGGGAGGTCCTGGAACTAAACCCCAGCAAATATGAAGGAACAACTGCATATGTGAATGAAACTTCAGTCAAATTTAAATTTGCCAGTTCAGGATTGTCCCAAGCCCTGAGGTTTCTGGGCTATAACCTGAGACCTAGATATGGCCCCTGGTAATATCAGTTGCTTACAGCTTGTCATTCAACACACAGAGAGAAAGAGATTCCACCTAAACATCAGGAAGAACTTCCTGATGGTAAGAGGTGTTTGGCAGTGGAACGCGCTGCCTCTGATTGTGGTGGAGTCTCCTTCTTTGAAGCTTTTTAAACAGAGGCTGGATGGCCGTCTGTCAGGAATGATTTGATTGTGTATTCCTGCAAGGCAGGGGGTTGGACTGGATCGGATGGCCCTTGTGGTCTCTTCCCACTCTATGGACTTTATCAGACATAGCAAATACTGCATCATCACAACACCTAATTAACGCAAAAGGGCACCTATAGCACAACTTCGTGCTATGGCGATTTTAAGAGGTGAATAATGCATTGCTTTTTATTGATGGCCCAAGCCGTCAATAGCTCTGCTGTGGTGTTGTGTTTTTTTTCCCCATGGTTTGCATGTGTTTGAAACCATGTGCCATTGTGCTCATGTGAATATAGCGTCAATGGGCAGAACACTTCTGGGTGAGATCACGAAAACCAGGTATGGGATGCTCTTTTTATGAACCTCCCCAGTTTAATTGGAAGTTTAGTTGGAAGTGTGTTTCTGTATAAAAAGAAGAAAAAGGGGGGAAAGGTGTTTTTGTGCTTGTGTGTGCGTTTTGTGTATTGATTTTGGTTTACTTTAAAATTTTACCACACTTGTGTCTTCTTGCAAAAATCACCAAGATCACGAACGTGGAAGTAAACAGAGTTCCGTTCATGCTCTGTTAATGCTGGGGCTGCCTTTTAATGCTACTGAAGGTAGGTCTGATAGAAAAGGTTCTTTTGCTGGAAGAAAAACACCGCAAAATATGGTGAGAAAGAAACGTTAATGAAGGTTTATCTGATAAAGTCCTATGATTCTATTTTTTCCTGTCTGGAAATTAAGACAGACATTAAGGGCTTGTCTACACTGACTGCTTAAATCTGGGGCCAGTCCGAAGCATTATGCCACATTGGTGGTAACACACACTGGGCCGAATCCAGTGCGACAGCCATCATTGTCCGCACAGGCCAGTTGGGTTGACACCACATCAACCCTGATGGCCTGTTCCCTGTTTTCGGAGCTGCTGTAGTTACTTCCTTACTAGCTGAGGAGCTCTTGTGGAAAGCATGCCCTGTACACCATCACTTCTGCTGAAGTCAGAATAGGCAGCTGGACACATGATAAAAAAGGAAGGAGTTGCTCTACTCCCTTGTTTATCACCCGAGCACCCCGTTCTGACTTCAACAGAAGTGACGACACCAGCCACGGCTCTTGAAGGAAGCTGCTTGGCTGGCAAGGAAGTTGCTGCAGCGGTGGCTTCAACAGGGATCCACCCCCTTCCCTGCACTGCTCAGCTCAAGGTAAGGGAGATAGTGTTGTGTTTGCATGTGGACAACAGGATCAGACTGAGTCAGACCAAATCCAGCTGTCCAGACAGCAAAAGAGCCTGAGATCACTCCGGAGAGTCTGGGAAACCGTAGGTTCCCCCCAACTTTGCTTAGTTCAGAGCAAAATCAGGTTAAGGGGGGGGGGGAACAGCACTGGATTCAGGGTGAGTCTACATTTTATTTATTTATTTATTTATTTATTTATTTATTTATTTATTTTGCTGGAGTAGACAAGCCCTAAGTCAAATCTTAGCTAAAGGAGCTGTTCCTAGATCAAGGTGAAATGAGGAAATTGTTTCTTCTCACTTACTTAAAGGAGATAGGATAAGGAACCTTTTATCTAGCCTATTCGTTTCTAGCCAGAAGGTGGGTGCAGAGGAGAGTGGATGGTGAACCCAAGTACCACAACAGTTGGAAAGGAAAGAACAAGTTGTAGTAACAAATCAATTAAACTTTGCAAACTTAGCAAGCAGCTGTTCAACTAGCTTAGCTAGAGATGTGCACACAGCCCTCTCCTTTGGTTCAGAAATGAGCCCACACAAAATGGACAATTTGCACCCTCATAGAAAATGGAGACTCAGGGCTGGGCCCTAAAATCTTGCATCCCTCATCATGTTAGGCCACACCTGCAGACTGAAGAAGTATAGTCCCAGCTACAGCGTCACCACCTCATCTGTGGGCATGAAGTAGGCCCAAGACCTTGGAGTTAAAGTAAAAAATGTGACAAAGAGATTTGTTTTGTTAGTTGTTTGTTTGTTTGATTTTCTTGCCTCCCTTGGGCTTTTGCCCTTTTAGCCGGATGTGAAATTCCAGGAGAATTCCACATCAGCTGTGCTCCAAAGGAGACTTGGCTGTCTCTGACTGTTCTTTCATGTCATTCCTCTCCATCTGCAGGAGTCCTGGTAACCAAATGAAGAAGCTCCTTCCGACAGTGTGAAATTAGTAACCCTCCATTAGCTCCAGAAATAAGTCTGCGATTCATGAGGGTCATTGCGTCGGCATTTATCAAAATGAGCTTTTCCCCGAATTAGCATCTCTGAGCCTCCTTGACAATTGGAATTCGCTTAAATATCTAAATAAATTTAGTAGCCACTCAGAACTCCACATTCCTAATGCATTTTCTGCAGAACCCGCTGGCTTGTTTAAAATGCTCTCTCTTCCACCCCACATCACCCTCCCTATTCTTAACTAAATACCTATTATATTAATGTTTAAAATCCATTTAAGTTCATCAGGGGTGGCTTCGCCAAAGGACCCTGACTTTACTGGTGTAATTAGAGGATGCATTGCCCCCTAGTGGTGGTTCACGCTTTCAGGAGAAGCTGTGACTTAAATTGGATGAACCTTGCAGGAGGAGACTGAATGCAAAGTAGCAAGGGAATTATTAATACCGAGCAGTTATATATACGTACTGTATGTATATAAACCAGCATTGAGGCCATGATATTGAGAACACAGCTGCGCTGGGCAGGGCACGTTTCTAGGATGGAGGACCATCGCCTCCCCAAAATACTACTCTACGGTGAACTCGCCACGGGTCAGCGTAAGAGGGGCGTTCCAAAAAAACGATACAAGGACTCCCTGAAACAACATCTCAGGCTCAGCCAAATTGATCACCAACAGTGGTCCGCCCTGGCCTCACATCGGGAGGCATGGAGACGCACTATCCACAATGCTGCAACCTTATTTGAGAATTCATGCCAAACAAGTCTTGAAGAGAAACGACAATGCAGAAAGAATCACAGCCCGTAAACATCACCCAAGGAGACCTTCTGCTGTGCTTTCTGCAACCAGACTTGTTTATCTCGGATTGGCCTTTTTAGTCATCAGCACACTTGCAGAAAGCGCGGGATGAGTCCTTCCTGAATCTTCGTTTGCGAAGAAAAGCCAGAGAGAGAGAGAGAGAGAGATGTGTATAAAAGAAACAAGAGAGGAAAGTGGAGGTACATGTTAGTTTTGTTTCTAAAAACAGTCGGTTTGCATTTTCAAGATTCAAGTTCTTTCTGTACTAGAATCCTGTTGGTAACATACATTGGCATTTCCTCCAATTACACACTACAGTGGGAATTCCGTATGGGACGTATGTCTACATTAGTAATGGACTTACCTCTAAGGGAAATAGAATTGAGCAGTTTTGCAATGTCCCTATTCAGCAAGGGGCTGCCATAATGTTACTACAGATGGAACCAGCAAAGTGACACTTGTCCGTTGGGACCGAGGCACTTCGGGGAGCATTTTACATTGGGACGGCACATCAGTATACCAGCTAGGGATTCCCAACGTGCATTGGGAGAGCCAGTGGTGGCACTAGTGGGGTGCAGAGAGACCGAAACACATCAGGTGACACTATCGGGCAGGGGGAGGGGTGACACCAGCCTTAGTGGTAAAGCCCAATGCGCATGATGACACTGGGTTGGGAGCACTGAGGTGCATCGGGACACTTTTGCCAGTCCCCTGGTGTGCATCTTCAAAATTCACTAAGAGGGTTCAGTAGCACCACCGCTACATAGCTCAGTATGAGTAATGTTACACAATGTAGACTGTGACGTAGAATCACAGCCTATGCAATCAGATGACGAGCTTGAGTAGCTTTTAAAAAGCACTAAAGATGGATCCCTTTCAGCAGGCCCTTCCTGATTAGATCCCGGCCTCAGGAGCTCCTGGCCTCTTTTAGTCGTGCTGGCTATCGATTTTTTTAAAATGTGATTTTATATTAGCTGTTTTTTAAATTGTATACTGGTTTAATATCTTTTTATGAGGGAGGGTGGGGTGGGTGGTGTTTAGGGATTTCAATCTGCATTTGGATTTTAATCGTTGTAAGCCACCCCGATTGTTTTTAACAGAGGGGCAGGGTAAAAATGAATATTATCATCATTATTATTATTATTATTATTATTAACACTGCGATTCCACTTGAACTGTCGTGGCACCAGTCTATGGAATGCTGGGATTTATTCTTTTTTTGTTTGTTTGTTTAGGGAGGGACATTTAGAATTCTTAGCCAGAACATGCCAGTGCCTCCCCAAACTATAAATCCCAGGATTCCATAGTGTACTGAAGGGCAGACCTGCTTCTCTTGCCAGAAATGGCAGAGGGAGTCGCCATCTTGGCCAGGATCCTACTGGTTAGTAGAGGAGACCCACTGAAACAATTGCGGAATGATGATTCAATGGAAACTCTCTGAAGTGGACACGCTAAAGCCTAATCCACACTACGCAAATAATCCAGTTTGAAACTAGATTATTTGCCAAGGGTCCTTCCTATGGATTCCTAGGATGTGTAGTTTTACAAGGTGTTTAGCTTTCTCTGCCAAAGAGTGCTGGGAGATTTTCACACGGGCTATATATCCCATGGCAGGAACAGAACAGGGTCAGGAAAGGTTTTCCCTTTCAGACGACGTTGACCCCATTCTGTCCTGCATCCATCCTGCTCCTGTGACTCTTCCGGAACAATGTAAACACGATTTTTCATCATGAATAGACCTCCCGTGCCGTCGCTATCACGCAATCACGGGTGTGCAAACAGGAGCCCCGTTCCTGTTCCGAAATGACAGCCGCGGAGGGGAGTTCCGTTCCGAGCACTTCCTGGTACGATCTGGACATCCAGGTAAGTGCCACCCTTTATTTTACCCTCCCTGTTTTTATTGTGTGATTTAAAGTGTGTTTTTGTGTTTGGTGAACTGATTTTATGTTTGGGGGAGTTTTATTTTTTAAATTTACCACCTGCCATTATCACGCGATAACGTGATAATGTTTCAGACGGCCGGTTGTAAAAGCAGACTTACAACGGCTGCATTTACGGCTGGCCAATGAGGGGAGGGGGAGCCCATTCCTGCTGCAGAATTAAGGTAAGTGTGTGAAAGATTTACCTTATTCCGTGGCAGGAACGGGAGAGGAGGTGGCAGGGCAGGTACGGGGCATTTTGGCCCTGTGTGAAAATCTCCCTGGTGCCTCATCAAACTACAAATCCCAGGATTCCCTAGGAAGAAGCTTTGGCAAATAATTCAGTTTTAAACCAGATTCTTTGTGTAGTTTAGATGCACCCTTAACTTCTAGAAATAAAATTTGAACCAAGTAAAAAACAATCTTCTTAGTTTGTCAGATACTTGATTCTTTTATCTGTTTCCTGGTTTGCCTAAGATGGAAACTCAGTTATAGTAAAACTTTCAGCTTTTTTTTTTTTAAGTCTTCAAAATATCAAATTGAAATTAAATAATTTGAATTTAAAGCAAGAAAAGCATTAAAGTTGGAACTGGAATAAAAAAGAAAGAAACTCTCTGAAGTGGCAGTGCACATTCCTGATGTGAACAACAACCTTTTGTCACATGCAGGAACTTCTAATGCTATTGTATTCTCATCAGATCACAATTTTTTTCATTGATACAGAGCCATGAAAATATCACAGGAAGCCCCTAAAAGCAACTGTCATCTGATTCACAGATGAAAATGCAGATGAAAGTAAAGACAAAATTATAAACCACTCTCCTCCTTTTGCACTTTGCCTCATCGCGTGTGGCTGTCTCTGTGTGTGTGTGTATGTATGTGTGTGTGCATCTTCAGGTCACCTGCTGACAGCGACCCCATGAATTTCACAGGGTTTTCTTAGGCAAGGAATCCTCAGAGGTGGTTTTGCCACTTCCTTCCTCTGAAATATAGCCTACAGCACCTAGTATTTGTTGTTGGTCTCCCATCCAAGTACTAACCCCCTACTTCTTTTGTTATTTGCACTCAGCCACTTACACACCTCTCTTGTTTCACCTCAGGCCTTCACAATACCTTTCTCTCTTACTCTGCAGCTACACCTCTCCCTTCCTTGCCTCCCCTTCCATCTTCACCATGTTCCCTTCCCTCCACTGCTTGCATTTCATGCCCTCCCTTTCCTCCTTGTCTGACCTTGGTTCTCCATGCCTCTCTTGCTTGTCCCTTCCACCTCCTCATGCCTACCACTCTTACTCCTGGCATCTTCTGGTGGCACCCCCCCCTCTCCTTTTCCCTCCCTTGCCTCATCTCACAGCTTTACCACACCGCCCTCCCTTGCACTCCACCACTTGCATGTCTCATAGAATCATAAAATCATAGAGTTGGAAGATACCCTAGGGGCCATCTAGTCCAACCCCCTGCCATGCAGGAACACACAATCAAATCATTCCTGACAGATGGCCATCCATCCTCTGTTTAAAAACCTCCAAAGAAGGAAACTCCACCACACTTCAAGGCAGTGCATTCCACTGCCAAACAGCTCTTGCTGTCAGGACGTTCTTCCTAACGTTAGGGGTGGAATCCCTCTTCCTATAGTTTGAACCCATTGCTCCATGTCCTTGTCTCTGAAGCCACAGAAAACAAACTTGCTCCATCCTCAGTATGACCTCCCTTCAAATATTTAAACATGGCTATTATGTCTCCTCTTCACCATCTCTTCTCCAGGCTAAACATGCCCAGCTCCCTAAGTTGTTCCTCATAGGGCACGGCTTCCAGACCTCCCACCATTTTGGTCGCCCTCCTCTGGACATGTTGCAGCTTCTCAATGTCCTTATGAAATTATGGTGCCCAGAACTGGACACAGTATTCCATCTCACCCTCCTTCCTCTTGCTTTCCCTTCACCTCATGCTGCCAAACCTCCCTTCTCTTGCACCTTGGGTCCAGCAGCCACACCTCCTACCCCCCTCCCTTCTCCCCAACTCTGCCATGCTTCCCTCCCTTACAGCCAGAGCTGCAGCTGCACCTTCCCCCACCCCACCCCACTTCATAGAATAGAATCATAGAGTTGGAAGAGACCTCCAAGGGCCATCCAGTCCAACCCCCTGCCACGCAGGAATACAAAATCAAATCATTCCCGATAGATGCTGCTGCTGCTGCCTGCCTACAGTCTAAAGGATCACTGGGTACACAAAGCTGCCAATCCTGGTTCCAACAGAGGGCAAGAAAACCACTGCAAAAGAAGGAACAGGAGCAGAGGGAAGTTAAGCAAGATGCGGGGGGGGGGAGTAACAGGAGCAGGGGGGAGGGAAGGGGAGCTAGAGAGAACTGTGGCAATAATGTAGGAACTGAAGTGGGTCTAAACAGTCTAAACAGAACTGAATGGGCCGGAACGGGCCCTATTAGAAAGAGATTGATGTCAAAAGAATTGGAATGCACTGAGTGTATTTCAGAACAATATTTTAAAATGGGAAGCTTTCCAGTATTACAATGATGATGATGATGATGATTTAACTCCTTAATGCTCAGAAACTGTTTGGAATGGAATTAAATGACCTAGAATTTCACCTTCCAAGTAGGTCATGCCTGCTTAGCATACAAATTCACTAATTGTGTAAGGCTGGATGGGAGTGATGCACTAAGCTACAAAAACTCCACAAGAACCACTTTCTTGTACCTGTTCCAGCCCAAACATCTGTACTGCAGAAAATGGCCCAGAAAGCCAACTCTCCAGGTAGCCACACCACCAAATTCACCATGTGTATCCTCTTCAATTGTCTCAGTTTGGCAGGGACAGTCTCAGTTATAACCCTTTGTTACCCCACTTTTCCAGCCGCTTTTAAAATATCTCAGTTTCCTCTCTCCTTCTCCCACTTCGCACCTTTGCCCTCAGCTTGCTTCAAGTGCTACCAACTGAGCTCACTGTAAGAGTAGCTTGCACCCTGGGTGGTGGAGACAGAGGAGCAGCTGGGATCATGCCCTTCCCAGTAGACTCGGGTAAAGCAAACTGCTGAAGTCTCACCTAGCTTAGATGTTCTTCCTCATTAATAACTTTTGCTCTCTTGACCACACTCTGTTGTTGCTTAGCCACACATGTCCTGGTTTCCATCTTTGAAAGGTTGGCAGGGATGCACTTGCACAAGTGGGAGTCTTGCAAACGGACAGAAAGCCAATGGACCAGGTGGAACAGCAACCATAATCTTTTTAGAACTAGGCCACTCCATGGCCAAAAATATTTGGGAGTGGGGAATGTGGCAAAATGGACCACACAACCCCCAGGAGTCTTTGTGGGCCAAAAAATTCAAAACATAAAAAGAGGGGCTTCCTTTAAAGGGGGGGGGGGTTGTACAGCATTTTTTGCCCCGGTCATTCCTGAAGCCTCCCTTTTCAGTAAGGAGCACCACACCTTCTTGGAATGAGCTCTCACCTCAAATAGGCTTCTACACAGAACATCTGTTTCACAGATGGTGATCGCAGTGATGGACAGTTTAAGTGAATTTGCTCTTTAAAATAATCACCTCCAGACATTTTGCTGTCATGTACTCAATGGATATTCAAATTGGTTCCAAGTAGTTGACATTGCTACATCCCCACCACCACCAATTATCTAAGCTCTCAGGTTTCAAGACTTCCAGCACTTTCTCTGAGATGTGGTTTACTTTGGATGAGTAAACTATCCTTGGTATTCTATAATAACTTCCATATATGTGTAATACATGTGCATGCACACATACACACACATATATGGATTCAAACTACAGGAAAAGAGATTCCACCTAAACATTAGGAAGAACTTCCTGATGGTAAGAGCTGTTCAGAAGTGGAACGTGCTGCCTGGGAGTGTGGTGGAGTCTCCTTCTTTGGAGGTTTTTAAACAGAGGCTGGATGATCATTTGTTGAGTGTGCTTTAATTGTGTGTTCCTGCAAGGCAGGGGGTTGGGCTGAATGGCCCTTGTGGTCTCTTCCAACTCTATGATTCTATATAGATACAAGCACATGTTTATACATATATGTAAGTATACACACACACACACACATGCACACACACTAATTTCTTCTTGTGCCTTCAGGTTGACTCTGAATTATGACAACCCTCTCCTAGGGCTATTTTGGAAAGATTTATTCAGAGAAGGTTTGCCATTGCCTTCCTCTTAGGATAAGAATGTGTGACCCAGTGGGTTTCCATGGCTGAGCAGGAATTTAAACTCTGCTTTCCCAGAGTCCAACAAAGGACTTTATCAGACCATCTGCCTAAACCCCGTTCTTTTGCCAGCATAACTATGTTGTTTTTATGCCCGCAAAAGAACTCCCCATGCCATACTTACCTTGTTTGCATCCACGCTAAAGGCTTTCCTGGCAATGAATGAGAAGTGAATGTTCACTTCCTCTATTGATATCCCATGTATTCTTATGAGACTACATAGTGCAGGAAATTCAAAAATAAAAACAAAAAGAACACTCAAAAAGTTTTTAAAAGCACAAAAACACACTTTTAAAACTTACAAGTAAACCAGGGAGGGTCATAAAAAGTGTGTCACCTACCTAGATGTCATGATCTCGCCTGGGAGTGTTTGGGCTGGTCCAGCCATTCATGCAAGTACAATGGCACACAGATTCAAACACCAGCAATGCCAGCACAAAAGTGCCACTGGGATTAATTGACGCCTTAAGCCATGAATAAAAAGTACGGATTTTGGACAAGACATAAATGTTATAGGGCTACGTTGTCTGGTATGCATGTCCTTTCAATTTATGTGGTATCATTATGACACCTTATTTGGATGGTCTGAATCCAAATACTACAGGAAGCAGCTCTTTCATACACACACGCACGCAGGCACACACAAATACGTATTTATCTTCTGTCCCATATCTAGAAATTTTACAGAGAGATGCAGACAATAAAACAACTTAAACAAGTCCCAAAATAATATAAGAGTTCTATAACAAATGGAAATCTACAATAGAGTAGATCAGCAGTGAGTATCATAGAATCAGAGAGTGTGTAACCCTGTAGATGTTTTTGGGCTGTAACTCCCAGCATTCCTCACCTAAGTGGCTAGGGCTGGTAGGAGTTCTAGTCTACCCTCGCAGAAGATGTCATCACAATGGAGGGGCAGACGAGGGCCTCCCAACCAGGTATTAATGCTGAGGAAGGTGTACATTATACAGGGTGTCCCCCCCAAATGTACACACCTTTGTGATAATTGGCTCTCCCATTATCTGGGCAACACAGCTGAGCGGTATAGCATCCCCTCCAGGTAAACAAAGGGTTAAGAATGTGTTGCATTTAAGTTACATTTATTGGGGCTCAGCATCACAGAGGAGTGACAGAGATTGTGAGAGACAATTAAGCTTCCACAGAGCAAGTTTGTTTTCTGCTGCTCCAGAGACTAGGACACGGAGCAGTGGACTCAAACTACAGGAAAAGAGATTCCACCTAAACATTAGGAAGAATTTCCTGACAGTAAGAGCTGTTCGGAAGTGGAACACACTGCCTTGGAGTGTGATGGAGTCTCCTTCTTTGGAGGCTTTTAGGAGATTATCAGATGTGTCAAAAGTGGCATTACAGCAACGCCAGGAGATCGCAAAAGGGCTCCCTTATCAGACGACATTGTTCCCCCCTCGTTATGCACCTGTTCTGCTGATGTTCTGCCAGTGCTGCTTTTTATTCATGCAACAAACTGTCAATAAATCCCTCATTCCGTTTGTGTTCCAGATTTGCCTGTGTGCGATAAGGTGCCCCGTTATCCCAGCATCAATGGGAGGTCCCTGTCAGAACACTTCCGGGTGAGATCGGGACATCTAGGTAAGTGACACATTTTTTATGACCCTCCCTAGGTTACCTGGATATTTTAAAGTGTGTTTTTGTACTTGTTGTCACTTTTTTGTGTTACTTTTATTTTTAGTTTTGAATTTCCCACGCTCGCATCTTCTCGCGAGAATCTGCGGGATTTCAATCCAGGAAGTGAATGGAGCTCCGTTAGAGCTCCGTTCTCTCCTGGGATCCCAGAACAACATTAGAGAAGGTAAGTGCAGTGCGGAGGCTGATTGTGGCAGGACTGGGACAGGAGAGGGGCAGGAGTGGAGGTTGTCCTGCCATGCTTTTTTCGTTCCTGTCTGATTATCTCTTTAAACAGAGGCTGGATGGCCATCTGTTGGGAGTGCTTTGATTGTGTATTCTTGCATGGCAGGGGGTTGGACTGGATGGTCCTTGTGGTCTCTTCCAACTGTATGGTTCTATGGTTCAAAATCCTTCCCCAGTAAAAGGTTTTAAAACCTCTGGGTGCCCCACAGCACAGAGAGAAACAAAGAGAGAAAAGGGACTGAGGCGCCTGCCTCACCAAGGGGAAGCTTGGACATAGGCTGGGCAAAGTCATCCAGACTCCCAGCTGCCCCATGAACATCCAAGAACCAGAACATTTGTTATCGTGATTAGAATAAGAACTTTCCTTGGTTTTTTTCTGGGCTGTGAGGCCATGTTCTGGAAGAATTTCTTTCTGACGTTTCGCCTGCATCTGTGGCTGGCATCCTCAGAGAATGGTTGGGTAGAAATGTATATGGAGTTTATATGCTGTGAACCCCTGTTGGGGAGTATATGTAAATGTGTGTAATTGAATGGTTAGTTTCTGGGTATAGAAATGCAAGGCTTGTTAGTGTCTGTTTGGCTAATGGTTGGTTGATGGGACATTATCTGCTGGGAATCCCCCTGTCCCTGGGTGGAATTCTTTTGCAAATGTTGAGTTTTGATGCTATTGTTCTTCAAAACTGGGAGACAGATTTTGTTTACTTTTAAGGTTTCTTCTTTCCTGTTGAAGTTGTCCAGGTGTTTGTGGATTTCAATAGCTTCTTTGTGCATTCTGACATGATAGTTGTTGGACTGGTTCAGAATTTCTGTGTTTTTAAACAGCATTTTGTGTCCAAGTTGGTTTATAACATGTTCTGCTACTGCTGATTTTTCTGGCTGGCCCAGTCTGCAGTGTCTCTCATGTTCCTTGATTCATGTTTGCACACTGTGTTTAGTGGTCCCTATGTAAACTTGTCCACAGCTGCATGGTATGCGGTAAACTCCTGCAGCTGTGAGAGGGTCTCTTTTTGTCCTTCGCTGAGCGTAGTATTTCTTGGATATTCTTAGTTGTTCTGTAGATTGTTTGGAGGTTGTGTTTCCTCATCAGTTTCCCTATTCTTTCTGTGACTCCTTTGATGTATGGTAAAAATATCTTCCCTTTGGGTGGCTGTTTTTTTTTTCTTCATTCCTGTGGTTTTTTTCTGGGTCTGGCTGCTCTTGTGATGTCTGATCTGGAGCAACCATTAGCCTGTAGGGCCTAGTTTGGGTGCCTCCGTTCGTCCTCCAGGTAGTGGGGTTTGCAGATCCTTTTTGCACGATCTACCAATGTTTTTATTGTGCTTCTTTTTTCTCCTGGGTGATGATTGGAGTTCTTGTGTAAGTATCTGTATTTTTACCATATATCAAAGGAGTCACAGACAGAATAGGCAAACTGATAAGGAAACACAACCTCCAAACAATCTACAGACCAACCAAGAAAGTCCAAGAAATGCTACGCTTAGTGAAGGACAAAAGAGACCCTCTCACAGCTGCAGGAGTTTACCCCATACCATGCAGCTGTGGACAAGTTTACATAGGGACCAGTAAACGCAGTGTGCAAACACGAATCAAGGAACATGAGAGACATTGCAGGTTGGGCCAGCCAGAAAAATCAGCAGTAGCAGAACATGTTATAAACCAACCAAGACACAAAATGCTATTTAAAAACACAGAAATTCTGGACCAGTCCAACAACTATCATGTCAGAATGCACAAAGAAGCTATTGAAATCCACAAACACCTGGACAACTTCAACAGGAAAGAAGAAACCCTTAAAGTAAACAAAATCTGTCTCCCAGTTTTGAAGAACAATAGCATCAAAACTCAACACTTACAAAGGAATTCCACCCAGCGACAGGGGGAGTTCCAGCAGATAATGTCCCATTGACCAACCATTAGCCAAACAGACACTAACGAGCCTTGCATTTCTATACCCAGAAACTAACCATTCAATTACACACATTTACATATACTCCCCAACAGGGGTTCACAGCATATAAACTCCATATACATTCCTACCCAACCATTCTCTGAGGATGCCAGCCACAGATGCAGGTGAAACGTCAGAAAGTAACTCTTCCAGGACACGGCCTCACAGCCCGAAAAAAACCAAGGAAAATCTATGGATGCTGGCTGGCTGTGAAAGCCTTTGACTTCACAGAATAAGAATGTTCAGCTAGTCCTGATAGGGATTATGTACTTTTCAACCTCAGCTGCCTGAATATGACCTCAGCTTTTTGTAACTTTGTAACTACAGATCACCTGCCCTCCATATCTGCAGAACCAATATCTGCGGTTTCATTTATCCACTGCTGAAAAAATAGGGTCACATACTCGTAAATCATGCTGGGAGGTGGCTAGAGAGGTGTCCTGTCTAGGAAACACTAGGTCCTCCAATGCAACTTTACAATATGTTTGTACAGGAAGTCATTTATTTTAATAGGGTTTGCTATTATCCACGCTTTCATTTAATTATAAGTCTGGGAACGTATCCCTCACAGATACGGGAGGGGGCAACCTGTACTCTAAGGGCTTGTCTATACGAGGGAGGAAAATGTGAATACCTCCAAAAAAGCAGCCATTTGCAACGATGCGACTTGTCTTCATGGTCAAAACAGCCCCCCTAAACTCTGCATGACCCCTAGCCACGATGGCAGCTGTGAGTGATTTACCTGAAATTTTAAATCTGCCACTGCCCCCAAAAAAATTTTTTAGAAAAAAGATTAAAATGGTGCGCACATGCAATATTTCATATTTACAAAAAGAAAAATGAGAGAGAGTATAAGATCGCTATTTTACCGAATTCCTGGACCCTCGCTTAGCCAAAAATCCAACATGGCGGCATCAGGCGTTTTCCCTGTTTGCTAGCCCCACCCCCATGCTCGTTCAGCCAATCAGATTACGCTGCCTGTTCATATCTGTGCGAATGCGAGTGTTTGAATGATCGCCCATTTGCATGTCATACGGAGGTTTTTTAAAAATTTTATTGAAGCCCTGGACACTTCTCACATGGACTTTCAGGTGAATTTGGCTGCCCCCCTTCCGAATGACACATGTTGATGCAAATGTCCATATGAACAGATCGCCTTCTATTCGCATCCCATTAGGATTATTTCAACTGTATAACAACCATAGAATCATAGAATTGCAGAGTTGGAAGAGACCACGAGGGCCATCCAGTCGAACCCCCTGCCATGCAGGAAATCACGATCAAAGCATCCCCAACAGATAGCCATCCAGCCTCTGTTTAAAGACCTCCAAGGAAGGAGACCCCACCACGCTCCGAGGGAGTGCGTTCCACTGCCGTTCCACTGCCGAACAGCTCTTACTGTCAAAAAGTTCCTCATAATGTTGAGGTGGAATCTCTGTTCCTGGAGCTTGCATCCATTGCATCCATTGCATGCATTGCTCCGTGTTCCAATCTCTGGAGCAGCAGAAAAGTAACGACTTTTCTACTACGTTACCATTAAGTAACGACTCCTCAAACGCTTTCATCAGCGCTGTATACGCACAATCCTAAATATACACTGGACTGACTATGTGACGAATGTTGCTGTCCTTGAGCAAGCAGGGATCACCAGTATTGAGGCCATGATATTGAGAACGCAGCTGCGCTGGGCAGGGCACGTTTCTAGGATGGAGGACCATCGCCTCCCAAAAATAGTACTCTATGGTGAACTCGCCACAAGTCAGCGTAAGAGGCGCGCTCCAAAAAAGCGATACAAGGACTCCCTGAAACAACATATCAGGCTTGGCCAAATTGGTCACCAACAATGGTCCGCCCTGGCCTCACATAGGGAGGTATGGAGACGCACTGTCCACAATGCTGCAGCCTTATTTGAGAACTCATGTCGAACAAGTCTTGAAGAGAAACCACAATGCAGAAAGAATCACAACCCGGAAACATCACCCAAAGAAACCTTCTGCTGTGCTTTCTGCAACCAGACTTGTCTATCTCAGATTGGCCTTTTTAGTCATCAGTGCACTTGCAGAAAGCGCGGGATGAGTCCTTCCTGAATCTTTGTTTGCAAAGAAAAGCCAGAGAGAGAAGGGAGGTGCCTTCGTGTAAAAGATACATTTTGCAAACATACATTGCTTGCTTCAGATAAAAGCTTCCTTTAAAGATTGCTGCTTTCCCACACTCTTTTCATGTGCCATGCTTGGGGTGCGTGCACATGCATGCATATACAGTCATCTCTTCACATTCGCAGGGGTTAGGTTCCACAGACCACCGCAAATGTGAAAATTCCACGAATAATGACTGCCCTCCCCCTACCCTGCCAAATAGACCACAGGGACTTCAGAGGCCCCATAGTCGCTTTCCCCTGCCTCTCCCCTCCTTCCCCAGGCCTTCACGGGGCCTTCGGAGAGTCTCCACAGGCCCCGTGGATGCCTCCGCAGCCCTCCCCTCCCTCCCCAGGCCTTCACGGGGCCTTCGGAGGCTCCCTGTCGCTGCTTTTGGGAGGGCAGGGGGGCCCTCTCAAAACCACGAATATTCAAAACCGCGAATGCTAAGTTCACGAATGCAGAGGGGCAACTGTAGGATTCTCATCTCCCACAGGGGAAGGGGTAGGGGAAGTCTCTGCAGAGTCTGGGTGAAAAAGTGCAAATTAAAGCCCTCAGTACCTCCAACTGAGTTACTAGATCATTTGGAGCAAAATCAGTGGGTGGTGGCAGGTAGATGATGTTCAGCGGCTCCTTCTCCTACTCAAGAGCAGGGCAACCCTTAACAGTTTATAATTCTGGGAAGGGGGGTGGATTGCATTTCCCCCCCCAAAAAAAATGTATAAACCCTTAACAGGATTCAAGATTGTAATAGTAGAGAAGTGTTGCAATATTACAACAGAACTTTTACAACTTTTAGTGAGGTTTGCAAGTCTGTGCTTCGACAACACAAGCAGTGCTTTGCTGCGCAGGGACGACAATTTGCACACCTTATATAAAACTATAATTTAAGATGGAATTTGTAACTCTGATTAAATCATTATTATAGCATTCATTCTTCAATATAAATGTACTGTATTTACTTCAAGCAATCACCACAGCTACGGTTAGCTGTTCAAGGGTGTATACCTTTTTTGGGGGGGAAACCCTGCATATGCATGTGATGTTCACAAACAAAAACAGACACACACTTGAAGCATACACTCAAGGGCTGAGGTCCCAAGCCATTCCAGGTTTAAAATGTCATCAGCAGGACTATGTACTCTGAACAGAAATGTATTGGCAGCCAATGCAGTTTCCTTTAAAAATAAAACCATTGAAGGGATATGGGTTAGCATTCTGCTTGCAACTTACAGCTTCATAAATGGCCTTCTGTGTGCACAAAATTGAACTGAGTAGTGTTGCAGCATTCTATTCACCTGGGGGCTGCCATGGCATTACAACATATGGACAGGTGTTTTTATAGACAGAAACCCCTCTGGACCGTGTATGCCCTACTGATAATACCTCTCATCTGTTTGACACGTGCTTCTGATTAGTGGCATTTGTGTCTAATGTATGCACTCAGACTGACTAATAATGCTTATTATGATCCTTGATTATCTATATTTATGTCTAATGGGTTAGGGATGCATCTCAGCAGGTGGTTGGCACAAGTTCCTCCTTACATCCCAAGGCTGTACCAAGCACATGGCGTTGACAAGCACAGTCAGATGTTGTGGTTATGCATGTTTAACACCAGTCAAGGTCAAAACTTAGGGGTTGTCTAAATGGCAAAAATACTCCTCACAGAATACAAGGAGAAGACGACCTGTCCCAATGGCAATCCGCGTTGTTTTGCCGTATTGTGAAGGAGGGGAGATGAAATAGCAAAAACTCCATAGGAAAAGCCTCTGTGGAACTTTTTCATACAAGAGTAAGTGCAAACCTGATTGTCTGGATGAGCATGGAAGTCGGGGCATGCTAACAGGGCAAGCATCCGCTGCCGCCATGTTGGATTTTTGCCTCAGTGAGTGAGTCTCTCTCTGGCTTTTCTTCACAAACGAAGATTCAGGAAGGACTCATCCCGTGCTTTCTGCAAGTGCGCTGATGACTGAAAAGGCCAATCGGAGATAAAAAAAAAAGTCCAGTTGCAGAAAGCACAGCAGAGGGTCTCCTTGGGTGATGTTTCTGGGTTGTGATTTTTCTGCGTTGTCGTTTCTCTTCAAGACTTGTTCGGTGTGAGTTCTCAAATAAAGCTGCAGCATTGTGGATAGTGTGTCTCCTTACCTCCCAATGTGAAGCCAGGGTCCTCCATCCTAGAAACGTGTCTGCCCAGCGCAGCTGTAGTGAGTGAGTGCTAAGGTGATAAAACAGAGTTTTGTTGTATCTCTCTTTTTTTGGTAAAGGTGAAATATCGCTTATGCGCACTGTGAAATAAGGGTTTTTTTAAAAAAAAATGTGTCATGGCAGCAGATTAAAAAACATGAGTAATTCACTTGCGGCTGCCATCTTGGCTAGAGGGCATGCAAAGTTTATGGGGGCTGTAAAACCATTAGGATAAGTCGCAGCTGCTGCAACTTGTTATTACTGTGGAGCGATCCATTTCTTTTGGCCTCGTATAGACAACCCCTTAGCATCGGCTGAAGCTGCAGAGGCTTCCTGGAGAAAGAAGCTAAGAAAGTCAGCATAACAAGCCAAGAAGGTTAGGATAATGGACAATTAAAATATGCCACCCTCATCCTCCTCATCCAATGCTCTTCCAGATTCCACAAGATATGGCTGCCCAACAGACCAGAGGCTGGGAAAGGGGCAGCAAGGAGGCTCAACAAAAGAGGACACCACAGGGCTAATCTTGTCAAAACATCTCTCCACATTACCGTTGGGACCCTTGTGCCCTCTGAATTACATGGTGTGGATTCCAGCCCCCATAATCCCCAGCCAGTGTAGCCAAAGTGCTTGTGAAGGATGGGAGCTTTAGTCCTACAGAATCCAAGGGCTGGGCACTGCACAATACAGCCTGCTGAGGCCCCTCCCCATCACCCAATTGCCAAAAACATGTTAAAAAATTAAGAATCACACTCCCAGAAGGCCCCAAGGGGTGCACTTCTACTTTTTGGAAGATACTGGAGGATGGGGTCTGCACTTTTTAGGAGTCCAAAGCAGCCTCCATTTCTGTTTGTTCCAAAGCCAGAAGTGACTATAAGAGGCAGTCATTTCTGATTTAAGGTATATGGACAGGTATGGTCTAAGAAGTGGGAAATGGATCAAGGGTGGACCCTGGGATCCTCTTGGTGACTGGCATCCTGTTCGTGACATAGGCAAGAGTAATTCCACCTTATACTTGAATATGCATTTGTTCCGTCATTGTGGAGGCTGGTATTCCCTTCCTCCCTCTGCAACAACATAAGTACACAAACACACACACCAGACTCATTGCTTCACTGCAACAGCCACCCCCAACAGTCGTTCAGTTGCTGGTGGAGAGCGGAGGGATCAGAAAAGCATCAGGCTCTGTTCCCGTAGCCGGATGCAGATTAGTAACATCAACTGGCATCTTGCATTGCAGTTACAGATTTGTAACTTGGAGTTATGGATCTGTAGCTGCCCCATTTTCAGCTATACTACATATTCACAATGATGGCGCTATTGCCACAATCTTAAATGACCCCTGAAATGGACCTCAGACTCCAGGGAAATGAACCAAGCAATGGAGGTCTGTTCTGCTGGTGACTGAGGTGCAGCAGGGTGACATTTCCAGCCGTATCCCACCAGTGATCTGCAGTTGCAACAGGGATCCTGCTTCTGATTGTCCACTGCAGCTCACTGGTGGGAGGGAGCTGGAAATGTCATCCTTCTGTGCCCTTATCATCAGGAGAACAGACCTCCGCTGTTTGTTGCAGCTGCTGGATTTTAAGGTAGATTGGGAGGGGTTAAGTTATGAGATAATATATAGCTAAATATTTGCAACTACATCTGTGATGTAGGATCTCAGTCATCTTCTGTTGATTTCAGCAGAAGATGTCCTCCAATTGCATCTGGCTAGAGGATTATAGCCATACATTTCTCTAATCATAGAACCATAGAGCTGGAAGAGACCACAAGGGCCACCCAGTCCAACCTCCTGCCCTGCAGAAATATATAATCAAAGGACTCCTGACAGATGGCAATCCAGCTTTTGTTTAAAAACTTCCAAAGAAGGAGACTCCACCACACTCCGAGGCAGTGCATTCCACTTCCGAACAGCTCTTACCATCAGGAAGTTCTTCCTAATGTTTAGGTAGAATCTCTCTTCTGGTAGTTTGAGTCCATTGCTCTATGTCCTAGTCTCTGGAGCCACAGAAAGCAAGCTTGCTCCATCCTCAGGATGACATCCCTTCAAATATTTAAACATGGCTATCATGTCACCTCCTTAACCTTCTCTTCTCCAGGCTAAACATACCCAGCTCCCTAAGCCACTCCTCATAGGGCATGGCTTCCAGACCTCCCACCATTTTGGTTGCCCTCCTCTGGATACATTCCAGCTTGTCAACATCCTTCTTGAATTGTGGTGCCCAGAACTGGACAGAGTATTCCTCTCCTCCAGCCACAGAATAGCCATGGTGGGAGTCCTATAGCTAGTGACAGGGAAGCCATAGTGAAGTCCTGTATGCAGACCTCTTACACTATGCCCATCCATAGGTAGGTTCTCACTCAGCTACTGCATGACATCCCATTACACCAGAAGAAGACATTTTTTGGAGCAGTGCAGGGAGAGGGCTATAAAAGCTCTCTCTGACGTCTCCCAAACAACCCAGGAGCTAGCAGGCCAGCTTTCTCTCTTGACAGAGCCATCTCTCCAAAACCTGAGACCCAGAGGCACACCTCACGATGGTGTGGGAGGCAGGTGATGTTACAAAGGGCAACTGTGATGCTGTGGACTAATGTAAAAAAATGTTGCTGTGTTTATCAGATAAATTATGGTAAAGTGTGGCTATGCATGTAACATATAGGAAATGTAATATGGTAAGTGATAGGACATGAGTTAGAGCAGGGGCTCTTAGCCTTTTCTTTACCAGGGACCCCCTTTAAATATCTTTTGTTGATGTGGACCCCCCAAGACTTAACTCAAGATTTAAAACCTTAACAACAACAACAACACAATTACACCATCCATGAAACCTTCCCTCAGAGGCACTGAAGGGGGAGGGAACAGTTTTCTCCTTCTTCCTGCAAGTTTGTGCCAGGAGCAGATTGAATGGCAATGTGCAGGCCAAGCCAGCCAGCCTTTGCCTTGGCTCCTGTCATGTGGCCACACCACTGCAGGGAGGAGGTGGGCTGAGCAACCATCAAGCCTTCGCAAACCCCCTGTGAGGACATCACAGACCCCAGGTGTCCCTGGACCACAGGTTAAGAACCATTCAGAGGGTGAAAGATGGGAGTGTTGGTGTTAGGAATATGAGAGTGAGATGTGAGTTGGAGTTAGTTAGGATCAGTCAGGATTTAAATGCATTAAATAAGTGATCTTTGATATTACGTTCAACTTGTGTTTAACACCCCTGGTGGGGAGTTACAAATGTGTAACCTAGAGTTGTGCATTTGTAACTGTTTGGTATTCATGATCCCTACATATTTCCTAGTTGAGCAATCTCCAGCATGAGGGGGAATTGTGACAGGGACCCCGCCTCTGCCTGTTGCTCTGGAGATCACTCTTAGGAGGGGGTGGGAACAACAGCCAGCTGCTTCCCAAGGAACAAGGGGACAGACCCCCATCGATTGCAGCAGCTGCTTCCCAATAAGTGGGGATGGGGGGTGTCGGGCTGAGACTTACTGCGAAGCCACGTAAGGACAGTGGTTATAAATTTATAACTCAGGGAGGATATTGACAGGCTAGAACGTGTCCAGAGGAGGGCAA
This sequence comes from Gambelia wislizenii, assembly GCA_030847615.1. Lineage (NCBI taxonomy): Eukaryota > Metazoa > Chordata > Lepidosauria > Squamata > Crotaphytidae > Gambelia > Gambelia wislizenii. Next base: position 490,177,622 of record JAUMIR010000001.1, on the reverse strand, counting down.
CCAGGATGGAGGGGGGTCTGGAAGCCATTCGCTATGAGGAGTGGCTTAGAGAGCTGGGTATGTTTAGCCTGAAGAAGAGAAGGTTAAGAGGTGACATGATAGCCATGTTTAAATATTTGAAGGGATGTCATACTGAGGATGGAGCAAGCTTGTTTGTGAATTCCAAAGATGCATAACGAAATATCAGCAAGAGTGTCTCAATGGGTGTTGGCACTCCCTAGCTGGTGTCCCAATGCACAACAGGACTGATACACAACTCATCAGTCCCATAGAATCATAGAATCATGTGCATTGGCTCCAATGTGCATCAGTCACTTACCGGCTTCACTAGGTAGTAATGTTAACAGCAGCTCTTTACTGGATACTGACATTACAGAACTGCCCCGTTTTAATTCCCACAGATATAAGTCCACTTAAGAAGACACAAATCCACAACAGGATTCCAGCCAAGATTTTTAACTTAATCTTGTTTTAAATTACTGTAAGCTGCCTTGGATCCCATCCTGGGACAAAGGATGTAAACAAACTCCTAAGCCTGGCTTTTACGTATGCAAGTCCCCCAGGGAGGCATTACGTAGACTCCATGTGCTGGCTGCATCTTCTAGCTGGGGAAGAAGCAGCAAGTGATTTTAAAAGAAAGGAAGCAAATCCAAGGCACAGCAATCTTCACAGAGATCAATAAAAGAAGAGTAAACATCAGGGCTATGTGGCTGTTCCTCCCATCATGCCAGTCTGGGTTACCTACTAGAATGCTGGCGCTTTCATTTCCAGTTTAAAGTACCTCCACCCACAAAGCAATTTTTATTAACACACACAACCCATAACAAATGTGGCAGTATTGCTGTCAGCATTCCAGACAGCAGTTGCACCAGAGAGCCTTACCGCACTCCGAAGAAAAGCGGCAAAGCAGCAGAATGTTCCATCTTTCTTGCGGCTTTACCATATGGTGTCGCCATTCTTCTGGCGTTCTTTCATTCCCGTGCCATGGAGAACTGAGGTAAAACCGCATCTTTTTGCAAATGGATTTTTCTGGTTAGCAAAAAGACACGGTTTTACCCTTGGTCCCCCACAGGACCGGAACAAAAGAATGTTGACAGCATGCAATAAGGCAGCAGGAAAGATGGGGTGTTTCTGCTGTTTTGCCGCTTTTCTTCAGAGTGCAGAAGGCATAGAACCTATAATACACACCTTTATGACAATGCAGCTGCATCACTGACATCCATCCATCCACAACTTTTATTAGGCATAATACAACATATACATAGAACAATAGAACAATAGGACTTCAACGATCATTTTTAGACAGGATAAGCCATATGTTTGCTGCCTCAACCAAAAAGTTAGCCATTAGTCTGGTAATATGTGGACTACGATCTTCCAATAAGAATTCCACTGATAATCTATCTGTACAGACATTCCTTTCCAATAACCTCCTTATCAACTTTTCCCTTGGAATTATATACAATGGACAAGTCAATACAATATGATAGAGGACATCAGGGGCTTGAGCAGAATGACATATATGATTCAAAAAAAGAGTCTGCAAATATCTATCCTTGGTCACATTAGAGGGATGTACATTCAACCTTGCAAGGAGAAAAGCCTTCCTTACCACCAGCAATGAGAGAGTTTGGAAATAATCTGGGATCCCACCCTGTATGGGTGGGATACCAAGCATTGCTGGAGAACAAACCCTAAGAGGTGTTGGATAAGATAGCTGATGCTCCTTCTCGACAAGGCAGAGCCTAATAGTTTTAAGGCCTTCCTTTTCAGATAACAAAAGGAGACAATCAAGATTTATACCCATAGACACTACATCACTGACATGATATGCCACCATACTAGTGAATGGTGACCATGCACAACGGAGCACTGTGCAAAATGTTCCAGGGGTTCTATTGTGAAATGGGACATGTATATCAAGGCACACTTCACATCAAGGCACTTTGCACATCAGGACACATTGCACATTGGGACATGTTGTACATTGGGACACTTTGCACATCAGGACACACTGTGCAATGGCCATGCTGATGGCTCTCTTTGCTCATTGGTCCTGATGCCGTAGCTATGCCTCTGCCCCCCCCCTCCTGAGCATATAAACGTTGTGCAACAACAGAATTTAACTTTATACAATGCTAAGTCACTTTACAACAAAGTAACTTCCCAACAGGACACTGGCCAACCTGTACATTTCCTCCTCCCTTTTCTTCCCTTGGTAATAGTCATCCAGCATTTGGTGAGCACTGAGCACTCCCAGTCCTTCTGACAGGCACTTTGGAACCATCTCCTTTCACAAACCTGTGTCAGTGAATTTTGCATCAGAGAACTGTGACACAACACAACTGAATGTGCAAAGAAATGTGAAATGCACAATTATGATGCACAGTGCACAAATGAGGATGCAATGCACAGTGTGAATTTGTTTGTGCAAGGTTGCATTTGCATATGAAGTGTGCATTTGCATGCTCAATGTGCCATGTGCATTTGCTTGTGCAATGTATAATGTGTGTTTGAATATGCAATGTGTATTTGTATATGCAATGCACAGTCTGAATTTGCTTGTGTAATGCATAATGTGTATTTGCCTGAGCAAGGTGCACTGGCATGTGCAAGGCACAATATGCATTTGCACACACAATGTGCAATTTCACTGTGTGTTCAATTCTGCTTCTACATCCTTAAGCTGAATACCAAATGTATGCCATGGCCTAAAAAGTATAACCATGTGCGTATGGGAACTAACAGGATGCTAGCCTTCCTGTTTCCATTTCCCAAGGAGTAGGTGGCTATATTCAATTTTCACAGCAAAAATAGCAACAGAAGCCTAGAGGAACCTTAAAGATTAACAAGCTTTGTTTGACTTTGTAAGCTTTCATGGACTGCAGCCCACTTCCATCAGGTGTGTGGAGTGTTGCCTTAGTTGGCAGCTATGGTTAAATTTGGTGCCAGAAGCGGTATCAGTTTACATTTATTTACTTCTCATTTCCCATATCTTCTTACCTCAAGCTTCTGGGATTCCAGTATTTTCAGAATTTCAAGCCTCCACATGACACTTTGTGGTCAACTGTATCTTATTGCTAAATTTTATTCATTTAGGGTTTTTTTTCAAAATGGCCAGAAGATGGCAGCAATAGCTACACATTTCTATTACAGCTGAGGTCCTTTCCAACATTTTTGATGCAGTTTTGCTAAATTCAGAAGAAAAGCAGCAAGGGAGCAGGAATGTTTTTCCTGCTGCCTTAACAGCATAGCTATGTTGGTTTTTTTCTTCCAGTCCCATGGGGGACCGAGGTAAAAACACATCTTTTTGCTAACCAGAAAAACCCATTAGCAAAAAGATGCGGTTTTATCTTGGTCCCCCATGGGACTGGAATGAAAGAATGCTGGAAGGACAATGACATCATTCAGTAAGGCAGCACAGAAAACGGAACATTCCTGCTCCATTGCCACTTTTCTTTGGAGTGTGGTAAGGCTCTTCAATGGTGTTATTCCATCACAGCATGGAAAGTAAAAAAGGGAGAGTGGGAAGAAAAAAATATAGCAGCATCTTTCAGACTAAACGATTTATTTCAACAGGAGCTTTCATGGATTTCAATCAATTTCTTCAGGATCTAAAGAAGTGGGTTGAAGTCCATGACAGCTCGTGCTAAAATAAATCAGTTACTCTTAAAACCTATTTGGCCCGTACCATTTTGGACTGCAGCTTGGAAAGTGCTGTTCATAATTCACAGTGAATTTTGATTTTGGTTATTAACAAGCATACATTATAGAAAGGAGGTTGATAATTTTACACATGAGAGAAGTTCTGAAGGTTTTTATAGAATAATATAAATTAACAACTGATGAAGAGAAGATTGGACATCACTTTTATCTTTCTTGCTTTCTCTTTTTTTCCTATATCTATCTTTTTTTCTCTTTCTTGTCTTTTTTTATACATCTAGAAATCTTGAGGGTTGTCTAAATGGCAAAAATACTCCTCAGGGAATGCAAGGAGAATACAAGCTGTCTTAATGGCGTCCCGCATGGTTTCACCATATTCGGAAGGGGGCCAAAAATGCCAAAAACTCCCAAAAAAAAAAGCCTTCTCAGCTTTTTCTGGTTTTTTTTTTTAAAAAAAAACAGGGGAGATTGCCATCTGTCGGGGATGCTTTGATCAAGATTTCCTGCATGGCAGGGAGATGGACTGGATGGCCCTCGTGGTCTCTTCCAACTCTACAATTCTATGATTCTATGTGCATTCCTGCTAAATGGGACAAGCAACACGAATTGATTTGCTTTCCCATATGAGTAGAAGAGCAAAGTTGATTGGCTGGACAAGCATGGGAGGGCGGGACTTGCTAACAAGGCAAGCGCCCAGAGTCACCATGTTGGATTTTCCCCTTAGCGAACGAGTGCTAAGATGATAAACCGGGGTGTTTTTTTTTCTTTTTTGTAAAGGTGAAATATTTCTCTCTCACACATAGGAAATAGTTTTTTAAAAAAAGTTTGGTTGTGGCAAATTGTGATAAGTAAAAACGCAAGTAATTCACTCACGGCTGCCATCTTGATCCATTAAGACAAATTGCAGCTGCTGCAAATTGCCATTACTGCGGAGCAATTCTTTTTCCCTTGCATAGACAAGCCCTAAAATAAAAATATATAAACTGAAAGTGCTGTTCACATATTTCCTGTGATGCAACAAAACTGCTTCCAATACAGGGTTAACCAAGTCTCTTATTGGGCCCTCCAATAAGTGGGCCCTCCAGATCCGTGGGGCTTTGATTCCAGGACCCCCTGCAGATTACAACAAACATGGAGCATCATGTCCCATGTTATTAAATAGTGGCAGCATATGTGTGGATGCTTCAGGGCCTCCGCACTCATGTCACCATCATTTTACGTACAGAACGCAACAATCCGCGGTCACTCAAAATCCAGATCAGGAGGGCCAACTGTACCAGCTTTTCATCTGCGGAGGTACATGGATCATGGATGTGGGTGTAACACTCAGCATCTTAAGTATTTCAGCCCTGGAACAATTTCACATAACTAATGAAAAAAGCCAAAGGCCAAAATTTAGCATGGTTACTTTTGGAATGACAGCTCCCAGAAATCCTGGGCCGCCATGCAAGAAGCTAAAGTCAAAAGGACAGAACTTGGGAAAAGATACTTTTTACATTGCAATTCCCAAAATCCCTCTGGGCAGCTTGGCCTCTGGCATCTGGGAGTTGTAGTCCAAAAAAAAATGTTTTCCACTAAATTCTGCAAAAGGCATATTAACAACAGTTAACAGACCCCTGAGCATTCTCCAAATGCATTGTTGCTATTTGCTCCAATCACTTTGTACAAATAAAAAGTTAAATTTCAAAATCCATATTGGGTGAATGTGTTTATTAGGAAACAACTGGAGTGGCATACATGTGTACAAGTTTTTGAGTTCTGCAGAATCCTTCATCAGATGGTGGAGTGGGGGGGGGGCAGAAAATAAAAACAATCAAACCTTTGGCCAGACGTTGTGGCCACAAAGTCTGCAGTTCAGACCCCATCTCCTCCCTCCCCCTCATAATAGGAAACGGATAGAAGACTTTCATGTCCTCCAACTCAGTAGCAAATCAAATACTGACCTCACCTGGAATACTGTGTCCAGTTCTGGGCATCACAATCCAAGAAGGATATTGAGAAGCTGGAAGGTGTCCAAAGGAGGGCGACCAGGATGGTGGGGTGTCTGGAAGCCATGCCCTGTGAGGAGCGACTTAGGGAGCTGGGTATGTTTAGCCTGAAGAAGAGAAGGTTAAGAGGTGACATGATAGCCATGTTTAAATATTTGAAGGGATGTCATATTGAAGAGGGAGCAAGCTTGTTTTCTGCTGCTCCAGAGACTAGGGACTATCAGATGCAGCAAAAATCACAGGATTAAGACATCCTGGTAGCACAAATGGGCCCTGCTGTCGCACAACATCATCAACTTCTCATGGTTACTCCATGCTCCAGCCGCAAAGAAGGTGTTGCTTCTAATTGATGGGACAAGCCGTCAATAGATAATCAATATTACTTTTTTCATAGTATTGACTGCGTGCAAAACCACGCCCTGTTGTAATCGCGAGATTACAGCATGAATGGGCAGTCCCTAGCAAGAAAACTTCCAGGTGAGAACGCGAAAACAAAGCACAGGACACTCTTTTTATGAACTGGTTCATTTAGTTTCACCATTTTTAGGTTTGTTTCAGTGCTTGTGTGTTTATTTACTTTGTTAATTAAGGTGTTTCTGGAGTTTTAAGAATGCTCGCATATTTTCATGAGAACTGCCAAAATCTCACCCATACTAAATCGAGGAAGTACACTCCCATTGATTTTCCTTGGTTTTTTTCCAGGCTGTGAAGCCGTGTTCAGGAATAGTTTCTTTCTGACGTTTCACCTGCATCTGTGGCTGCCATTCTCAGAGAATGGTTGGGTAGGAGTGTATGTGGAGTTTATATGCTGTGAACCCCTGTTGGGGAGTACAATTGCCACTCCACATTCACGGCTTTCACACTCGCGGTTTTGCTTATTCGCAGTTTAGCCCCGAGCCCCTTTGGGAAGGCCAGGAAGAGGCGGGGCAATCTCCTGCCTGTGCCTTCCCCGGCCTTCCAGAGGCAGCTCCGGGGCTTTGAAGCCCCGGAGGCTGCTCAGGAAGGTGGGGGGCAGCGGGCAGCCTCCCTCCCTCCCGCTGCCTTCCCCGGCCTTCCTAAGGGGGCTCTGGGGTTTCAAAGCCCTGGAGTCCCCTCGGGAAAGCCACGGGGAGGCAGGGCAGCCTCCTGCCCACCCACCCGCTGCCTTCCCTGGCCTTCCTAAGCAGGCTCCAAGGTTTCAAAGCACCAGAGTCCACTTAGGAAGGCCGGGGAGAGGCAGGGCAGCCCCCCTCCCTCCTGCCCGCTGCCTTTTCCGGCCTTCCTAAGTGGGCTCCGGGGCTTCAAAGCACTGGAGTCCACTCAGGAAGGCCGGGGAGAGGCAGGGCAGCCTCCTACCCGCCCGCTGCCTTCCCTGGCCTTCCTAAGCGGGCTCTGGGGCTTCAAAGTGCCGGAGTCCGCTAGGAAGGCCGGGGAGAGGCAGGGCAGCCTCCCGCCCGCCCGCTCGTTGCCTTCCCCAGTCTTCCGAAGTGGGCTCCGGGGCTTCAAAGCGCCCGAGTCTGCTCAGGAAGGCTGTGGGGAGGCAGGGCAGCCTCCTGCCAGCTCGCCCACCCACTGCCTTCCCCGCCATCCTAAGCAGGCTCCGAGGCTTCAAAGCACAGGAGTCTGCTCAGAAAGGCCGGGGAGAGGCAGGGCAGCCCCCTGCCTGCCCACCCGCTGCCTTCCCCGACCTTCCTAAGTGGGCTCCAGGGCTTCAAAGCACCGGAGTCCCCTCAGGAAGGCCGCGGGGAGGCAGGGCAGCTTCCTTTCTAGCCCAGTCAACCTTTCTTTGCATATGTTTTAAATGCAAATTGTGCAACACACATGAAATCCAGAAGAGGGTGCTGTAAGATTCCAAATGAGTTCTGCTGATGCCAGAATATATTCCAGAGTTTCTCACTAATTAGCCTCCTCTAAATACAAGGGGTCGCTGTAAGTCGACAGGACAGTTGAAGGCACATATTCACACAAATATCCTGAAGGCAACAGATCCTGTCTGATCTTAGCTGCTATACAGGGTCAGCCCTGGTTAGTGCTTGGATGGGAGACCGCCAACGTATACCAAGCGTCATTGGCTATATTTCAGAGAAAGGAACTGGCAAAACCACCTCTGAGTCTGCTTGCTTAAGAAACCCTATGAAATTTATGGGATTGCCATAAGCCGGCAGGCTACTTGGAGGCATATACATTCAACACACCTTCCATTTTTATCATCACCCTCCCTGTTCCTGTCCCAGTGTCGACCCCTGCTTTATTTGGCTAAGGCCAGAACCATTAAGCATAATGGACAGCAAGGGTGGGTATTATGCATCCCCCCCCTCAGATGTTGGTGTGCAAGTCCCATCAGCGTCAACCAGCATAGCGAATAGGGAGCCCTGGTGTCGCAGTGGTTAAATGCCAGGACTGCAGCCACAATGTTGCAAGTTTAATCACAGAGGGCTCCAAAGTTGACTCAGCCTTCCATCCTTCTGTAGGTAGGTAAAATGAATACCCAGCTTGTTGGGGGCAATTAGCAAACACATTGTAAACTGCTTAGGGAGTGCTTTGCACTGATAAGCGGTACAGAAATATCAATCCTATTGCTATTATTGCTGGGAGCTGCAGTCCAACAACTCACACAGGGCCACCTGATTCACACACCAGTGCAGAGGAAGTGGATAGAGATATGTCTTCTTCCTTCTCCCAGAACATTGGAACTTGGGGTCCCTCAATAATACTGATGGGCAGTAGATTCACATGGACAAAAAGAAGCCCTTCTTCAGATAACACATAGGCTGGCACCCTGTGAGTGAGTGATGCTTGTGTACCTTCCCTTACACTTGTGGTTGTGCTTTTTTGACCATGGCATAACGTCCATGTTCAGCTGAAGATTGCAGAAGGAGAGTTTGACATGCAGTGCCATTGCACATGTGGTGCCATTGCCCCTTGAGCACGCAGATGTCCCTTGTGCATTGCACATTCAGAGGCGCATTGGACATTGCATTCATGCATTTCACATTTGTTTGCCCAAGCAATGTCATGGGGTTGCAATTCACTCATGCACAATCATCACAGGACTCCGTGTATTGTTCCTCTCTCTCGCTCCTTGAGGAGGGTCTTGCCCTTGGGTTCCCAGACACCTGGGCCTGGCCTGAAATCTCAGGACTTAATAGAGCTCTCCCCAGATCTCCAGACTGAACGGTTGTCTATAGGAGGCAAAAGAATGTGGATTGCTCCACAGTAATGGCAAATCTCAGCAACTACTATTTGTCTTGGGGGTTGGGGGTGGCAGATCACAGGCATGCAAAGCTATCTGTGTTTGCTGTGCAAATGGGGATGCCTGTGAATCAAGATGGCAGCCGCAAGTGAATTACTCATGCTTTTACTTACCTCAATTTGACAACGCCGGACAGTGTTTTTATTTAAACCGTATCCAAGATGCAAAACAGTGACCTTTCGCTTTAGTGCTTGCTTGCTAAGGCGAAAATCCAACATGGTGGCTCCAGGCACTTGCCTTGTTAGCAAGCTCCACCCCTCATGCATGTATGACCAATCAGCTTTCAACTTCCAGTCATATAGGGAAAGCGAATCAAATCGAATCGCTTGTCCCAACAAGCAGGAATGCACATCCCCCCCCCCGCTGTTTTTTAAAAACTTCAGGAAAATCTGCAAAGACTTTTCCTGTGCAGTATATGGCATTTTTGGGAGGCCCCCATTCCCAATACATTGAAATGATGCAGAATCCCATTGGGACAGGTTGTATTCTCCTTGCTTTCTGTGACGAGTATTTTCGCCATTTAGACAACCCCTGAATCTTCCCAAATGAGCCCGCCTGAGCTCAAAGATCTTCCGAAGATGTACTTCTGTCTATCTCACCACCTTCACAGGTATGTTTGGTGAGAACACAGGAAAGGCTGCTCCCAGACTTTGGAACTCCCTCCCTAGGGAGGTTCGGATGGCTCCTTCTTTGCTCTCTTCCCAGAGTCAGGAGAAGACTTTTATGTTCCAGCAAGACTTTGGGAATTGATTGTTAACAAGAGAAGGGATTTTTATGGTGCTGTACTGCTTTTGATCTTTGTTTTAAAGCAATGTACCGTAGTAGTTTCAGCATTGGACTAGGACTTTGGGAGACCAGGGTTCAAATCCCTATTTGGCCATGGAAACCCACTGGGGGGACCTTAGGCAAGTAACACTCTCTCAGGCTCAGAGGAAGGCAAAGGCAAAACCCCCTCTGAACAAACCTTGCCAAGAAAACCCAATAGAGTTGCCTTAGGGTCACAATAAGTCAGAATGACTTGAAGGCACACAACAACAGCAACAAATATATTAAATGGTTTTAATTCTATTAGTTTAATAGTGTTAGAATTTTGATTTTTGTATGTCTCTGACTGTAATTTTTCATTTTTTACAAGCCACCTTGAGTCCTAGTCTGGGATAAAGGCAGAGTATAAATAGAGGGAGGGAGGGGTGGAAACTCAGGGCAAGAGTGTTGTCCTCTAAAAGAAAAAAAAAACTAACTGCATGCTAGACTGGCCACCACTGCAGCAATCTTCTTCAAAACCAAAGAACCAGTTGCCAAGCCCACTGTGGACTGTCTGCATGAGGGTTTGGCTCCTTCCTTCCACCTTACCTTACCTGGTCAGCATAGCTCTCCCTCCCTCCTTTGTTCATCTTCCTCTGCTTGATAGTGGCTTCATTTACCCGAGGTTTCCAGGGTTTCCAGTAGAAACTGGTGACTTGTATCTCCACAGGGTGATGAATCTGCTCTGAGCTTTAGTCTGAACTTTAGAGATGCTAATAAAGTTGCCAAACCCTATAAATAGCTCCCCCAAAATTAGCTCCTTGGATGGATAGCTCCTTTAAACATGAGTCTAAAATATGCAGGGGGGGGTCACTTCTCCACTGTCATGGAAGCCCAAAGCATTTCCTCCACCTCTCCTCTGGTGACACAGAACACTGGGAAGTGTGCACACATATGGAATGACATAGCATTGTCTTTTTCTCTTATTCAGGAAGGGGCCACAAGAGCCATCTAGTCCAACCCCCTCCTATGCAGGAAAACACAATTAAACCATTCCTAAAAGATGCTCATCCAAGCTGTGTTTAAAGAACTCCAAAGATGGAATGTCCACCACCTTCCAAGGCAGTCTATTCCACTGTTGAACAGTTCTTACTGTCCGGACGTCCTTCCTAATGTTTAAGCAGAATCTTTTTTCTTATAATTTGAATCCATTAGTTGAAGTTCTGGTTTCTGGAGCAGCAGAAAACAGACTCACTCCATCTTGAACATGATATCCTTTCAGGTTTTTAAGGATGGCCATCATATCACCTCTCAATCTTCTCTTCTCCAAGCTAAACATGCCCAGCTCCCTAAGACATTCCTCATAGGGTTTGGTTTCCAGGCCTTTGGTCATCCTGGATGCTCTCTTCTGGACACATTCCAGCTTGTCAATATCCTTCTTGAATTGCAGTGCTCACAACTGGACACAGTATTCAAGGTGAGGTCTGACCAACACAGCATAGGGACTACACTAGTTATTTTCCCCATAATTCTAATAATCCCTCTTCTGGTTTGAATTAACTTTCCAATAATATTCTATAAATCCTCTCCCCTAAACCCTTTCCCCCTACAAACTTTCTTCTCATCAAATCTTCTAGAGGATGTTGGTTTTCATCATTCACCCTTATTTCTAACATCCTTTTGTGAATCCCAGCTACCTGAAGCCAAAATTCTTTCCCGATAATCTCCCACAACCTTTCAATCTTAAAGGGTTTTCCTGAATTCTCATATAACTGCCCTAGAATCATAGAATCATAGAGTTGGAAGAGACCACAAGGGCCATCCAGTCCGACCCCCTGCCATGCAGGAATACACAATCCAAGCACTCCCAGTGACAGATGTCCATCCAGCCTCTGCTTAAAAACCTCCAAAGAAGGAGACTCCACCATACTACGAGGCAGGGTATTCCATTTCTGAACAGCCCTATTACTAAATAACTTCTACCCTTTAATTTTTTAATTGCTCTGGTTATTCCCCCATCTCCGTCTCTATTCAAATATTATATTGGGTGCCATTTATAATTTTGCACATGCAATTTCTTCTTCCATACCTCCCAAGCGGACCTCAATGGGCCTTCTATTATCCTATTATACTTCTCTCCTGGCTGGTCATCGGTTGGGAATGCTTTGATTGTTTATTCCTGTATGGCAGGGGATTGGACTGGATGGCGCTTGTGGTCTCTTCCAACTCTATAATTCTAGGATTCTATGGTTGTATCCTACCATCTAGTTATTGATTATTATTGAACTATTATCTTACTTACTCCTAATTGTATTTTCTTTCATCAATCTACCATATAAGTGTATCTCATTTATAAATGTATCATTACACATTTGTCTGAGGCAAAGCACAAAAATCAGTGTGTATAGAGCCATTGTACTGTCTATTCTCCTTTATGGGTTTGAACCATGGGTCACCTATCGCCACCACTTACGAGTCCTCAAACGCTTTCTCAGCGCTGTATACGCACAATCCTAAATATACACTGGACTGACTATGTGACGAATGTTGCTGTCCTTGAGCAAGCAGGGATCACCAGTATTGAGGCCATGAAATTGAGAACGCAGCTGCGCTGGGCAGGGCACGTTTCTAGGATGGAGGACCATCGCCTCCCAAAAATACTACTCTACGGTGAACTCGCCACGGGTCAGCGTAAGAGGGGTGCTCCAAAAAAGCGATATAAAGACTCCCTGAAACAACATCTCAGGCTCGGCCAAATTGATCACCAACAGTGGTCCACCCTGGCCTCACATCGGGAGGCATGGAGACGCACTATCCACAATGCTGCAGCCTTATTTGAGAACTCACGCCGAACAAGTCTTGAAGAGAAATGACAACGCAGAAAGAATCACAACCCGGAATCATCACCCAAGGAGACCTTCTGCTGTGCTTTCTGCAACCGGACTTGTTTATCTCAGATTGGCCTTTTTAGTCATCAGTGCGCTTGCAGAAAGTGCGGGATGAGTCCTTCCTGAATCTTCGTTTGCAAAGAAAAGCCAGAGAGAGAGAGAGAGAGAGAGATTACACATTGATATCTTAACCTAATCAAAGATCTATAAAAACTAAGTAAGATCAAACTTAACATACCGGTAATTTCCCCACTTTTGCATCAGATATTAATGCAAAGTTTTTAAAAAACACCACCCTTTCTTAAATAATGAACTCCTGCATCAAGGAGATGGAGATGTTTATGCCCACAGAATTACATGATAACTGTGCATTTGTCCGGAAAGCAACTAGGTACCAGCAAAGTATAAACAGCACTAGGAGATTATCAGACGTGTCCAATAACCTGGGACAGGGACAAGGGGAGATTGCTATCTGTCTCCCTTTTCAGATGATGTTGTCCCTGTCCGGGAAGCTCCAGTCCTGCTCCTGTCTCCCCCACCCGCTTCTTCCTATTCACAGCTTAAGCCGTGAATAAGAAGCCCGTTCTGTTATCATAACGGAATCACAGGCGTTTGAAAATGTGCCCTGTTGTGCTGGCTCACTGCAGATCCAGATGCTCCACTCTGGATTTTACATGTAAATGTGCACTATGCATTGCAATCATCCACAGCACATTTGTTTCCCCATTGCACATTTGTTTGTACATATGGTTCCCTTGTGCATTGTACATGCAGATGTGCATTGCAATTGTGCATTTGTTTCCACATTCAGTTGTGCAGTGTTGCATTTCACTAATGCACAAATGTCACGTAGCTCTGTGCATTTAAAGTCACATTCTGTCCCCCTGCTGCAGACTCTCAGACATGGATAACAAGCAAGACTTTTGCTTTTCCATCAGTCTGAAGGGAGGAAGGAGCAGAAGCAGAAACCATCACTGCAATAAAGATAGATTCAGAGTTGCACAGAAAAGATGGGGGAGGACTGTGGGACAGCAGGAAATATGGTCAGGGTGAGAGATTCCTCTTCCTTCTATTGTCTCGTCCTCCCCACCACCACCATCACCACCAAACACACACACATATCTCAGAGGCCCCTCATGCGTCATTCCTGCAACCCAAAAACAACCCTCCATCCAAGGTCATTTCCTTCCTCCATTCCTATGAGTCCTCATCAAAGAAATGGCATGAAAACACCACTGTGAAGTTTGGGCTGCCCCACACAATGGTGTCAAGGTTGCCTGAGGAGTCAACCAAGCCAGAGAAAAACAAGGGCTTCAGTTTCACTGAAGCACACTGGGTGTTCAGGAGACGAGGCTGTATTTCTGTAAGCTATCGGGCTACTGGGCCTCTGTCAAAGTATACATACCCTGCAACACTTCATAGATGAAAACCAGACCATGTGTGGCCAAGCAACATAAAATTATAGTCAAGATGACAAATGTTATTAATGGGGAAGAAGACACAGGCTAGGAGAAGCTGCAGTAGTTTGCTTTTGCCTAAGTCTACAGGAAAGGGCAAAATCCTGCCTTCTCCTCTCATGTCCCCCTCCTGAGCTGAGTGCAAACTACTCTTGCACTTTGAACTCAGTTTGCAGCAAGTGAAGTAAGCTACGGAAGTGAGGGAAATGAAAGGAGGAGAGAGAAATTGGAAGAGGAGAGAAAGCAGCTGGAAAAGTAGGGTAGCAGGTGATTAATAGGGGGGTTGTCTAACTGATAATACTCCTCATAGAATTTGTGGAGAATGCCTTTTGTCCCAACATGCTGTGAATGAGATTTGTGGTATTTGGAAGGAAGGGTGCCCAAAACTCCATCGACTGTGCGGGAAAAGCCTTCACGGTTTTACCAAGGTTTTTCGAATAATGTGTGGGCTTGTGCATTATTATGCTGTGCATTCTTGGTGAGTGCAGGAGTGGAGAGTGGATTGGTTGGATGTGCGTGAGGGGCGGGCTGGCCAGCCAGGAAGTGGCCGGAAAGCCCCATTTTGGAGTTTTGCGTTATTGATCCTGTGCTTTTTTGCTGTGCTGAGGCAACCAAATGGTTTTTGTAAGCAGAAGGTCACACTTGTGTACCTTTGATTTACAGTTTAAAAAAAATACTGTGTAGCACCAGCAATGTGTGGAGAATAATAAAACGCTGTAATTTTCTCAGCCACCATCTTGATTCGGATAGCTTTGCACACTATCAATTTTGCCAAAGGACAGTGGAGACAAATGAATGCTGCTGTGAATTTGCGTTAATGTGCAACAATCTGCATTATATCTTTTCGTCTAGACAAGCCCATAGACTGTCCCTGTCAATTTGGGACAGCTGAAGTATATTTGCTCTGGGATTCAATGTAAAGAAGAGCTCGTTTAGTTGCTGTTTTTTTTTTTTTAATGGGATTTCCAAATTAGCTCCATGCAGGTGTTGACAGGAATGAAAATCTTGTTAGGAATACTACATGGTTATATGCCACCTGCACAGCACTGGACATTACAGTGTGGGCAACTACTGCTTAAAACAATTTGTAAGGTGCTCTGATAGCCTTGTGGCTGAAGAGCGGGGTATAAATAAATAAATAAATAAAATAAAAATAAAAAGAGGGCTGGTGGGTCACAGGGATGTAAGTATGGGAGGCACACGGTGTGCCCTCTAAATAAGAATTCTGCCCTGATAAAGGAAATTTTCCTTTCTAGCACTGCAGAGACTGAGGAGATTATCAGATGCATTAAAAATGGCATTACAGCAATGCCAGGAGATCGCAAAAGTGCTCCCTTTTCAGAAGACATCATTCCCCCCACATTATGCACCTGTTCTGCTGCCGTTCTGCCAGCGCTGCTTTTTATTGATGGGAGAAGCTGTCAGTAGATTCTATTCCTGTGGTGGATCTTGCTGTGTGTGACAAGGTGCCCTGTTATGGCGGCGAGATCCCAGCATCAATGGGTGGTCCCTGCCAGAACACTTCCAGGTGAGATCGGGACATCCAAGTAAGTGACACACTTTTTATGACCCTCCCTGGGCTACCTCTACCTTTTAAAGTGTGTTTTTGTGCTTGCTGTCATTTTTTCTGTTCTTTTTATTCTTATTTTTGAATTTCTCACACTCCCATCTTCTTGTGAGAATCTGCGGGATTTCGATCCTGGAAGTGAAAGGAGCTCCATTAGAGTTCTGTTCACTCCCGAGCTGCCAGAACGATGGGAGAGGAGGTAAGTGTGGTGGGGAGGGTGATTCTGGTGTGACAGGGATGAGACAGGGGTGGGAGTGGAGATTGTGGGACAGGAACACTTTTTTCGTTCCTGTCTGATAATCTCCCGAGATACTGAAAATCATTTACACCTAGAACTGTTCTATTTGCTGTGTTTCCATTCTCTATGAGTCACTTTGCCTGCCCCTTGTTCTCTGGACATTTTATAAATGTTCGACTGAAGTTTGAAGTTACTGCAAGGCTAGAAATTTGAGGACAGAGGGGAGAATCCCACTCAGAGGACAGAATTCATATTTGTGGGGGGGGGGGCAATGGCCCCACATTGCCCTCTCCAGCTACACCCCTGTTGGGTCCACATTGTCTTCCTGTGGAACCTTGGTAGACTGGACTGCCTCCTACCTTACATCCCAATGGGCTAAGTTTTTTTTTTAATTAAACTGCTACCAAGGCCCCACATAATTGTCTTATGTGGTGAACTGTCAAACGCTGTATGTTATCAAACTTGGTGTGTCATCTGTCAAGTTCTCTCAAATAGTAAATGACAATGTCCATTATGAGGTATAGTCAAATATAATTGAAAGCCAGCCCCCAAATATTCTCAAGTATCATTTTTTTAAAGTATGAATTTAATTATTGTACAGAATTGACTATCACAGGGCTATGGATTTAGATGAGGGCTATTGATTTAGATGACTTTAAAAGGGGGAGCTGACACATTTGTAGAGAATAGGCCTCCTGATGGCTTTTAGCCATGATTGCTAAATAGACCCTCTAGATTCAGAGGCAGTCTACCTCTAAAATACTCATTGCTAGAAACAAATGCAGAAAAAACTTTAATCCATTGAAGAAAGCATTTGATCAGCTGCTATTGGATATTTGATGCTGGCCTAAACCTGATACCCTCCAGAAATGTTGGGCTGCAACTCTCTCTCTCTTGCCAACCTAAGCAAGTTGAGAGTGATGGGAGTTATAATCTGACCTAACTGGAGGGCAGATGTTGGAGAAGTCTGGCTTAGTTGGACCTTCATCTCACTCAGCACAACGCTTCTTATGTATTTAATTATGAAATACCATTCCATGTTAGCTGTCAAACCTTGTGGGATATCAAATGTTATCAGATATCACAGGTCATTAAAATCCAGTTACCAAACAGTTGATGAATCCATACCACATAGTTTCATTTTTTCACGGAGAAAAAGTCCAGAGAACAGAGTATGTTATTAGCAAAAGCATACCCTCCAACATTTCACAGATCAAAGAATCATAGAATAATAGAGTTGGAAGAAACCACAGGGGCCATCTAGTCCAACCATCTGCCATGCAGGAATATCCAATCAAAGTGCTCCTGACAGATGGCCATCCAGCCTCTGCTTAAATACCTCCAAAGAAGTAGACTCCACAACACTCCCAGGCAGTGCATTCCACTGCTGAACAGCTCTTACCATTGGGAAGTTCTTCCTAATGTTTAGGTGCAATCTCTCTTTCTGTAGTCTGAGTCCATTGCACCATGTCCTAGTCTCTGGAGCAGCAGAAAACAAGCTCACCCCATCCTCAGTATGACATCCCTTCAAATACTTAAACATGGCTATCATGTCACCTCTCAACCTTCTCTTCTCCAGGCTAAACATACCCAGCTCCCTCAGCTGCTCCTCATAGGGCTTGGTTTCCAGAACTTTTACCATTTTGGTCACCCTCCTCTGGACATGTACCAGCTTCTCAATATCCCCCTGGAATTGTATTGCCCAGAACTGGACACAGTATTCCAGGTGAGGTCTGACCAAACCAGAATAGAGTGGCACTATGACTTCCCTTGAGCTAGACACTGTACTTCTATTGATGCAGCCTAGAATCGCATTGGCTTTTTAACCTGAAAACTAGGACATGAGAGTAACATCAGAGTGTGATCAAATGACAGAAAATTTTAATGAGGAGGAACAGGCAAGCTAGGGAAGTTGGCAGCAGTTTGTTTTGGCTTGTGCCTCCTGGGGAAGGCACGATTCTGCCCCCCAATCTCCTCTCCCTACTCCTGAGTTAATGCAGTACAAGCTATTGTTTGCACTTTGCACTCAGTTTGCAGCCATTGAAATAAACTGAGGATAAAGGAGTGGGGAAGTGCAAGGAGGAAAGAAAAACTGGGACTTTTAAAAAGCAGTTAAATGAATGGGATGACATAGAATTAATCAGGCGTGTCCCTGACAAATCAGAACAGTTGGAGGGTAGGCCAAAGAATAAGTTACTGAAGTTTGTAAAGCCATTTCATTCCAGCTCAATTCCCCACCACCACCCCAAATTCTAACTGGAATTTCACTTGAAAAACCAATATGTTGCTGCTTCAAAGAGAAAGACTGTTTTGCCTAAGTGTCCTCATCCTCCCTTCTTTTTCCTCTCTGGGTGGCTGATGTGGCTATGCAGGGATGTACAGACTGATGATTCATGCAGAGGGGCGACAGAGCTTCCTCTGAGGGCGGGTTGCCTTATGCTTATCTTCACAGGGAGTGACTGACTCACTGAATCCACATTTCCTTCCCTGCCCCGCCATCCAAAGAAACAGAAGAATTTACCCAATGCAACAAGAGGCTAATTGGCAGGAGAATTCACACAAAGGCACAGCAGCCATTTCCTGTGTGGGGGTGCTTTCGTGTTTTTTGTGAGAACCCTTGATATTTTGTTCATGCCACCTGAGCCATAGAACTGTGAGAATTACAGTCTGGGGAACATGCTGCTTCAGTCTTTGGCAAGTGCCCCCACAAATCTTGTAGCTATTTGCATGCCCTCCAACATTTCACAGATGAAAAACTCATAAAAATGTGACCAAGCAACATCAGAGTGAGGTCCAGATGGCAAAAATTGTGAATGAGGAAGAACGCACAAATTTGGGGAGGCTGCAGCAGTTTGGTCTTGCCTGGATCTATAGGGATGGGCAAGGCTCCACCCCCTCTCCTTGACTTCCCCGGATTGAGTGCAAATCATTTTTCAGCAAGTGAAGTAAGCTGAGGACAGGATCAGGATTCAAAATAGCCTTAACAGATTAGAGAGCTGGGCCAAAACTAACCAAATGAATTTCAGCAAGGAGAAATGTTAGGTACTGTATTTAGCCAGAAAAATGAAATGCACAGATATAGGATGGATGACACCTGGCTTGACAACAGTACATGTGAAAGGAATCTATAAGTCTTAGTAGACCACAACCTGAACATGAGTCAACAGTGTGATGTGGCAGTTAAAAAGTCAATACAATTCTGGGCTGCATCATTAGGAGTATAGAACAAGGGAAGACATAGTGCCGCTCTATTCTGCTTTGGACAGACCTCACCTGGAATACTGTGTCCAGTTCTGGGCACCACAATTCAGGAAGGATATTGAAAAGCTGGAACGTTTCCAGAGGAGGGCAACCGAAATGGTGAAGTCTGTTTAGTCTGTAGAAGAGAAGGTTAAGAGGTGACATGATAGCTATGTTTAAGTATTTGAAAGGATGTCATATTGAAGAGGGAGCAGACCTGGGTTGCTTTTTTTTTTTTTTGGTTGCTCCAGAGACTAGGACACAGAGACTAGGACTCAAACTACAGTAGAGGAAAAGAGATTCCACCTAAACATTAGGAAGAACTTCCTGACTTTAAGTACTATTCAACAGCAGAACGAACTGCCTTGGAGTGTGGTGGAGTCTTCTTCTTTGGAGGCTTTTAAACAGAGGTGGGATGGCCATCTCTCAGGGGTGCTTTGATTGTGTGTTCTTGCAGGGCAGGGGGTTGGACTGGATGGCCCTTGTGGTCTCTTCCAACTCTATGATTCTATGATCTATGATCTGTAGTGTGTTTTCTCCCTACAATCATGAGGACGAGAAACATTTTTAATAAAAAGTGGAAGCAGATGCTGAAAAAGGGAATCAGAGATGAAGTTCTGTTCTTACAGGAGGCAATGAACTGCTTTGTCGATACCATCTGGAGGCCTCTTACCTTTCTTTCTCTGGCTGGTGTTCCCAAAACCATTGGCAAGTATTTTGTCAACTGGGCCAATAGCCAATGTTTCTGGCTAAAGGATAATGTTATAGCCAACCTAGCAGGAACTGAGGGTTGTGGAGAAAGCATCTAATAACACTGGGGCAAAAGATAAATAAGCAAAACTTGAGCCTCTCACAGGCAACCCTATGGGATGGGAAAGGGATGTGAGGACATGCTGGGGGAGTCCCTTTGGCTATATTTGGTCTGGACACACAAAAAACAGTTCAAGGCTCTCAAGAAAACAGAGGAGGGATTAAAAAGAAAAGTACACAGCTCCTAAGAAAAATACACAGTACTGTGGGTCTGAGTAGTACAAATTCTTCCCAAAGGCCTATCAGAGGAAAGTGGATGTTTATCACCAGTTCAGTTTTACAATGGGTGATGGGAATGCAATGCAGCTGGAAGTAGGAATTATCAGGGAGTAACTATACTCCAGAAACAAATGGCTGGAAGCCACCCAGAGTTCATCCAGACCACACAGTGAGACTCACTTCACAAATGAAGACATTCCTCCATGGATGTCCCTCCTACACTGGAATGCGAGGGAACAGGAGTTTTGCACATCGACTGTGGAGTGAGGTCATACAGAAAGTCTGAGAGAGAATACAGTTGGTGTCTTATGTGTAAGTAACTTCCCCTACAGAACCAAACAGGCCTTTCATAACTGACTTTTTTTTTTCTTTTTAAGGAGAAATAGGCCTTGTATAATGCAGGGGTTTTATTTCTTCTTGTTGTTGGTTTTAACGGTTTGTGTTTTTAATTGATTTTAATTTTATGAGAGTTTAATCGCTTTTTGACTTTTCTATCCTGTGAATGTTTAACTATGTTGTTTTAACTAAGCTACTTTGAGTCCTATACTGGGAGAAAAGGTGGAATATTGGACGAGGAGGAGGAGGAGGAGGAGGAGGAGGGCCAGAATCCAGTTGATAACTTCGTAAGTGGGCGTATATTTGCAGGAATTAGAACTGCGCACTCCATAACATCCATATCCAGTAAAAGGCTGCTGTTATATTACTATGCAGGGGAGCCAGCAAAGTGAGTGATGCACAATGGGTCCAACACACATCAGGACACCAGCTAGGGAGTGCCGATGTGCATTGGTAGAGCCCAATGTACATTGGGACATGCTTGCTTGTGCCTCGTTACTCATCCTTGAAATTCACTAATAGGGCTTCTTAACACCTGTGCTACATAGTTACTTAGACGCAAAGTTACATACAATACACTGTGATAGAAGATTCTGGACAATAATAATAATACAGTTGGACCTCTGTATCCATGGGAGATGAGTTCCCAGACTTACCATGGCTGATGATGATGATGATAATGATAATGATAATGATAATATATTTATTTATTTATACCCCGCCCCTCTGCTAAAACAATCAGGGTGGTTTCCAACAATTAAAACGCTAAAATGCTGACTAAAAGCACCACCCTCCCCCATAAAAAGACATTAAACAGTATAAAATTAAAACCACCTAACTAAAATCACATTAAAGAACAAATATAAACAAGACTTTAAAAAGGCCAGGAGACGCAGCTCCTGAGGCTGAAATCTAATCAGGAAAGTCCTGCCAAAAGAGATCCATCTTTAGTGCTTTTTTGAAAAGCTACTTAAGCTCATCATCTTTTTTTTATTTTATTTATTTATTTATTTATTTATACCCCGCTCTTCAGCCACAAGGCTATCAGAGCGGCTTACAAATTGTTTTCTCTCTCTCTCTCTCTCTCTGGCTTTTCTTCGCAAACGAAGATTCAGGAAGGACTCATCCCGCGCTTTCTGCAAGCGCGCTGATGACTAAAAAGGCCAATCCGAGATAAACAAGTCCGGTTGCAAACAGCACAGCAGAAGGTCTCCTTGGGTGATGTTTTTGGGTTGTGATTCTTTCTGCGTTGTCGTTTCTCTTCAAGACTTGTTCGGCGTGAGTTCTCAAATAAGGCTGCAGCATTGTGGATAGTGCGTCTCCATGCCTCCCGATGTGAGGCCAGGGCGGACCACTGTTGGTGATCAATTTGGCCAAGCCTGAGATGTTGTTTCAGGGAGTCTTTGTATCGCTTTTTTGGAGCGCCCCTCTTACGCTGACCCGTGGCGAGTTCACCGTAGAGTAGTATTTTTGGGAGGCGATGGTCCTCCATCCTAGAAACGTGCCCTGCCCAGCGCAGCTGTGTTCTCAATATCATGGCCTCAATGCTGGTGATCCCTGCTTGCTCAAGGACAGCAACATTCGTCACATAGTCAGTCGCTATTTAATAATAATAATAAAATAATAAAATTCATTTATACCCCGCCCCTCTGTTAAAACAATCGGGGCGGCTTACAAAAATTAAAATACAATACAGATAAAATGTTGTGACTCTGGGCAATGCCACATGCAGCTGGATAGCCCCAGATTCAGGGGAAAGGCCATGCCACGTGTGGCCTGATCGCAACAGATTTGGGGGGCATTCACATGAGGATTCAGGGTATTTGATGGTGTACAAACCCAGAGCGTAACTTTACACCTCCAGAATTATGCTATGGTTTCATAACACCACCGTGTTGTTCAGTTGTGACAGTATACAATAAAGTGCCACACCAAATTGCAACACTGCACAACCAAAGCCACAACCAGTTCCACATTTGGTTTGCAATGTCACAGTTCATTAAGCGGCATGTAACTAACCAGGAACATAATGTCACACTCGGGTCCCGTCTACACGATTTAAATAATACGTATGGCGTGCGGAAGTTCGCGCTTTGGTACACATGGCCATTCGGATTCACACACATGCAAAAGAGGGGGGTCGGTTTTCCACCCTGAAATACGCACATGTGGCGTTTGGGAGGGAAAGCGGATCACAATGAGAAATCCGTACGCCATTCGGATGGCTGATGGGTCTGAATGGTCCGTTCACACACATACGAACAGCCTGTGTAATATGATTGGCTGGCCAAGCAGAGGGGGAGGGGCTAGCACGGAGGGGAATTGGGAGCGGCCGCCATGTTGGATTCCTGGCTAGCAAGACTCCGGTAAGTCCGTGAATTATACATTTATTTTATTTTATTTGATATTGTAAATAGGGAAAACCGACTGTCCGCAAAGCAGGAACCTTTAAAAAAAAAAAAAGCTTCGGGAGATTTTAAACCGCCGCTTGGCTTGCTCGCTCCAGCCAGCTTGGGGAACAGGGAGTCATACAGAGTTTAGGGGGGTAAAAAATCGTGTCGGCAGTTCATATGCATACGAATGACAGCCTATTCGTATTTTTTACCCCCCAAAACGGATTTTTTTATGATCGTATAGACGCACCCTCGGTCTTCTCAGTGCGGAGTGGGGGAATATTAAATCTGATTGTATCCAGCACAGCTTGAATAGCTATATTCCAAAAACTGATTTTTTAAAAAAATGCTGCAGTGGAGAATGCTTTGTTCCCAAGATTCTAGATTTTCTATGTGCATCTTATCCCACATACTAAGCTCCACAGTGGAAAGCACTGAGTGAAACTTCCATTGTTTCCTTAAACACCAGCAAATGGGAACAACGAACAACCTTCATGCTTGAAGGGAGGGGGTAGGAAGGAAGAAAGGGTCCACCATTCCTGCAGGAAAGGCTCCATGGATGCTGAGGATGTGGCACTTCTCTCCCATGAGCTTATTCTATTCTATTTTCAGAATGAAGAACATGATAAAAATGGGGAGGCTGACAAGCAGGTGAAGGAGGAGAGGGGGAGAGAACCCATCATGTTTCTCAAGAGAACATAGGCGACAGGAACGCTGTCTATACAAAAGCACCCCTCCAATAAGTAAGACATCATTAATAAATCAATGACAGGGAGATGGATCACTGAGCCAGCTGGGTCACAGATGAAAGGAAAGCCCATCAGCAGCAATCTCTCTCTAACTCTTTCTTTCCCCCTCTCTCCCTGCATTAAGAAATAAGGCCTCTGGATCAGTCATGCTAATGCACAGAATAATGAAGCCCTGAGACCGATTAAAGCATAAATCAATTTTTTAAATGGATTTAGTCCCTCTCCTCAAAATGTCAAGAGACACCCATGCCTTTCCTTTGCAGTCCTTCCAGGCAGCTGCTCCGTTTCGTAACTGCTCCCATATTTCTTCTTCCCCTGATATTGTTATCATTATTGCAGTTGCTATTCAAACTAACTACAGTTGTCCCTTCATATTCACTGGGGTTTGGTTCCAGGATCCCCTGTGGATACCAAAATCCATGAATACTCAAGTCCCATTATATGCAATGGCATAGCAAAATGGTCCCTTATATAAGATGGCAAAATCATAGAATCATAGAGTTGGAAGAGACCTCAAAGGCAATCCAGTCCAACCCCCTGCCATGCAGGAATACACAAACAAAGCATTCCCGACAGATGCCCATTCAGCCTCTGTTTAAAAACCTCCAAACCTCCACCACACTACGAGGCAGTGTATTCCACTTCCAAACAGCTCTTACTGTCAGGACGTTCTTCCTAATGTTTAGGTGGAATCTCTTTTCCTGTAGTTTGAACCCATTGCTCCATGTCCTAGTCTCTGGAGCAGCAGAAAACAACCTTGCCCTATCCTCAGTATGACATCCCTTAAAATAATTAAACATGGCTATCATGTCCCCTCTTGACCTTTTCTTCTCCAGGCTAAACATACCCAGCTCCCTAAGCCACTCCTCATAGGGCATGGCTTCCAGACCTCCCACCATTTTGGTCACCCTCCTCTGGACACGTTCTAGCTTGTCATATAAGCTATATTCTGTTTATCTTCTCTTTCAAGTTTAAAGAGGAAAAATCTCTCTTGCAAGTTATTAGCAAGGCTGTCCTATTTCTGTGGTAGGGAGAGGGTGGGGGCCATACACCCAAGCACACATATGCCTAATTATTGTGGTGCTTTGTGTTATATCAGCTGCGGACACCAAGCTATCTCTGATCAATATTGTTAAATCTGTGCTGATGGAGGTCTGGCTCAATTCTGCCAACCAGCTCTCTGAACCCCTCCTGGAAAGCAACCAAACACAACATGCTGGATATCTTTCTGCATTGTTAGAGAAGGCAGCAGCATTAACCCCTGCAGGCATCCCGGAAAAAGCTGCCCGAAAATCCCAAGGTTTCTAGCCTAAAATATTTTTCAGCAGCCCTAAGGGCCTGAACCTTGGTCTCCTTGCAAGAGGGAGATAAGATGCTCAGGAATCTCATGACTTTTCGCAACAAACTAAAGTGCATCAATAGAAGTATAGTGTCTAGATCAAGGGAAGTAATAGTGCCACTCTATTCTGCCTTTGTCAGGCCTCACCTGGAATACTGTGTCCAGTTCTGGGCACCACAATTCAAAAAGGATATTGACAAATTGGAACATGTCCAGAGGAGGGCGACTAAAATGGTGAAAGGTCTGGAAACCATGCCTTTGAGGAAAGACTTAGGGAGCTGGGTATGTTTAGCCTGGAAAAAAGGTGGTTAAGGGGTGATGTGATAGCCCTGTTTAAGTATTTGAAGGGGTGTCACGTTGAGGATGGAGCAGGCTTGTTTTCTGCTACTCCAGAGACTGGAACACAGAGCAATGGATGCAAGCTCCAGGAACAGAGATTCCACCTCAACATTAGGAGGAACTTTCTGACAGTAAGAACTATTCGGCAGTGGAACACACGTTTCAGTTTCGTATGTACTTATCTTAATTGATTAAATACTATATTAGGAGCCTCTCCATTGACGCCCCCTTGTCGTGGGAGAGAGGCTTGCGTACCCTAATGATGTTTTGAGCTATGCTGGCGGTGGCATAATAGCCACTGGTAGGGTCTCCCATGCCAGACAGGTCAAAACCGAAGGGTCTGACAAAGAGTGTCAAAGGGCAGGATGGGCTCTCCAGCCTTGTGGCAACCGTCCTAGGAGAAGGAAAACTCCAATCCCAAACCCGGGCAGATGGTGCTCGTCCAACCCTGTAAGGTCAACCATCTAAGAGAAGGAAACTCTAATCAAACCTACGGCCCGAGGACCTCACTGCCACGTCCATGCTTGCAAGGCCACGGCAGATGAATCTCTGGTTTAAAGGGTGAGGCCAGTTCTGTGCACGCTGCGCTCCACCAGAAAAATCCATTGCACAGGCTCGAAGGACAAATCCATTTCCAAAAAAGCCCTGTAGCGACTGGCGAGGGACGAAACCGGCAGGTGTAAAGATGCACTGGAAGCCGCAGCCCCAACCCTGCATGCAGGCGGTTCAGGACATTGGTCGCTCAAGCCTGACCCGGGAGATGACAGTCTTGTTCGGCAGCATTCTGAACGACCAAGCAGCCTTTTTTAAGGAGAGCACTGCTTGCTCCACATGGAGAGGGGCCTAGAAAAGGTGGCCTAAAGAAAGCTCATCCCCAACTACCTGGTTGGCTAGCCGCGGCCAACGGGAATCTTCTGATGCGGTCAAACCAAAGCAAAGAAACAAAGGCACACACTGGCCTCCAAAGGTGTAAATAAACTGACACTTGCATGCTGGAACATCAGAACCATGCAAGACTCTGAAGATAGTGGACGGCCTGAGCGTCGTTCTGCCCTAATAGCCCTTGAACTATCACGGCTTAATATTGACATCGCTGCTCTTAGTGAAGTTCGCTTCCATGAGGAAGGCAGCCTTAAAGAACATGGTGCCGGCTACACACTTTACTGGTCTGGCAAACCCAAAACCGAAAAACATCTGTCAGGAGTAGGCTTTATGATTAAAAACTCCATTGCCTCCAAACTCGAAACCTTGCCAACAGGACACTCTGATCGCATTATTTCCTTACGCCTCCCACATGTTGTCCTCTTTAGTATATATGCCCCAACTATGCAAGCTGACCCTGTAGAGAAAGACAAATTCTACACAGACCTACGCCAACTCATACAAAAAGTCCCTGTAGAAGATAAAATTATTATCCTTGGTGACTTCAACGCCAGAGTAGGAAAGAACTCCGAAGCCTGGAAAGGTGTCTTAGGCAAGCATGGTGTTGGAAATTGCAATGATAACGGACGCCTCCTGCTAGAGTTCTGTGCAGAACAACAGCTGACTATTACAAACACAATCTTTCAGCAGAAAGATAGCTTGAAGACAACCTGGATGCATCCCCGATCCAAACATTGGCACCTCATTGACTACGTTCTAGTCCGTCAGAGAGACATTCGTGATGTCCGTCATACCCGAGTGATGCCCAGTGCAGAATGCCAAACAGATCATCGCCTTGTCAGATGTAAACTAAATCTTCATCTTAAGTTCAAACCTAAGAGGGGTGGCATCTTAAAGAAGAGACTCCAAGTCAACAATCTTCAACAAGCTACCATGAGAGACAACTTCCAGGCAAATCTACAAATGAAACTTGAAGACCACCCTACAGATCCTTCTCCTACAGTGCTTTGGCAACATATCAAAAACAGTATCCTCCAGTCTGCAGAAGAATCCCTTGGCTTCTCCCACAAGAAAAATCAAGACTGGTTTGATGAAAACAACCAAGAGATCCAGGAACTGTTGGCAAGGAAGAGAGCTGCTCACCAGGCATACCTCGCCCAGCCAACCTGTCATGTAAGAAAAGCAGCTTTCCGCCTCACATGTAGCAAACTACAACAAAAACTCCGAGACATGCAGAACAAGTGGTGGATCAGTATAGCAGAAAAGACACAACGCTGTGCAGATCTGGGTGATCATAGAGGATTTTATGAAGCTGTTAAAGCAGTGTTTGGACCTACTTATCAGGTCCAAAGCTCCTTATACAGTACAGATGGTCAAACATTAATTACTGATAAAGCCTCCATCCTAAATCGTTGGGCTGAACATTTTCAAAGTCTCTTTAGCGCCAACCGAGTAGTCCAAGCCTCAGCTATCCAAGATATGATACAAAAACCAATGAAAAATGAATTGGACATAGCTCCCACTTTGGAAGAGACCTTTAAGGCCATACAGCAGATGAAAAACGGCAAGGCAGCTGGGATTGATGGAATCCCACCTGAAGTTTGGAAACACGGAGGTCATGCACTCCACGAAAAATTCCACGAATTCCTTGTGAATTGCTGGGAAAAAGGGGAACTGCCATCAGACCTCCGAGATGCAGTCATCATCACCCTGTACAAGAAAAAAGGAGCAAAATCCGACTGCTCAAACTATCGAGGCATAACACTGCTCTCTATTGCTGGAAAAATCCTTGCAAGGATACTCCTGAACAGGTTAGTTCCTGCTATTGCAGAAGAACTTCTCCCTGAAAGCCAATGTGGCTTCAGAGCCAATAGGAGTACTACAGACATGGTATTTGCCCTTAGGCAACTGCAAGAAAAATGTAGGGAGCAGAACAAGGGTCTCTAAGTAACATTTGTCGACCTCACCAAAGCCTTTGACACTGTAAGTAGAAAAGGTCTGTGGCAGATCCTGGAAAGACTAGGATGCCCCCCCAAATTCCTTAAAATGATTATCTTGCTACACGAGGGACAGCGTGGTCAAGTCAGATATGGTGATGCTCTTTCAGAGCCCTTTCTAATAACTAATGGAGTGAAGCAAGGTTGTGTTCTTGCACCAACTTTATTTACAATCTTCTTTAGCATGATGCTCCAAAAGGCTATGGCAGAGCTTGAAGAAGACGACGGCATCTATATACGCTACCGTACTGATGGTAGCTTGTTTAACTTAAGCCGTCTGAGGGCTCACACTAAGACTCTAAACTATCTAGTCCGTGAGCTGCTCTTCGCCGATGATGCTGCCCTTGTTGCCCACACAGAAGGAGCTCTGCAGCGCCTAACATCCTGCTTTGCAACAGCTGCAGAGCTGTTTGGGCTAGAAGTCAACCTGAAGAAAACAGAAGTTCTTTACCAGCCTGCACCACAGGACGAACACCACCATCCCCACATTGCCGTCGGCAAATCAGTGCTCAAGTCCGTTCAGCAGTTCACCTACCTGGGAAGCATCATCTCCTCAGATGCCAAGATTGACAAAGAGATCGATCACAGATTAGCAAAGGCATATAGTGCATTTGGAAGACTTCACAAAAGAGTCTGGAGCAATAAACACCTGAGGCAAAGCACAAAAATCAGTGTGTATAGAGCCATCGTACTGTCTATCCTCCTTTATGGATCTGAAACATGGGTCACCTATCGCCACCACCTACGACTCCTCGAGCGCTTTCATCAGCGCTGTCTACGCACAATCCTAAATATACACTGGACTGACTATGTGACGAATGTTGCTGTCCTTGAGCAAGCAGGGATCACCAGCATTGAGGCCATGATATTGAGAACACAGCTGTGCTGGGCAGGGCACGTTTCTAGGATGGAGGACCATCGCCTCCCAAAAATACTACTC
Organism: Gambelia wislizenii; assembly: GCA_030847615.1. Classification (NCBI taxonomy): domain Eukaryota; kingdom Metazoa; phylum Chordata; class Lepidosauria; order Squamata; family Crotaphytidae; genus Gambelia; species Gambelia wislizenii. Next base: position 490,148,601 of record JAUMIR010000001.1, on the reverse strand, counting down.
TACGGTGAACTCGCCACGGGTCAGCGTAAGAGGGGCGCTCCAAAAAAGCGATACAAAGACTCCCTGAAACAACATCTCAGGCTTGGCCAAATTGATCACCAACAGTGGTCTGCCCTGGCCTCACATCGGGAGGCATGGAGACGCACTATCCACAATGCTGCAGCCTTATTTGAGAACTCACGACGAACAAGTCTTGAAGAGAAACGACAACGCAGAAAGAATCACAACCCAAAAACATCACCCAAGGAGACCTTCTGCTGTGCTTTTTGCAACCAGACTTGTTTATCTCGGATTGGCCTTTTTAGTCATCAGCGCGCTTGCAGAAAGCGCGGGATGAGTCCTTCCTGAATCTTCGTTTGCGAAGAAAAGCCAGAGATATTTGGAGCCCATTTCTTTTCCATATATTTTGTCACTTCTTTCCATCTCTCTTGATGATGTGTTGATGTACCTTCTTCAGGTAGTAGTAGGTGAGTTTATCCATCTCAAACATGTCAAAAACCTTCATAATCCATTCGTGTGTTGTTACAACAAATGACTCCTATACCTTTAATGGTTGCGTAAAAGAGGGAATTTCAGCAAGTGTTGCTTTTTACCTGGTTGTGTGCCAAGCAACACCTGCTGAAATTCTACCTTCTATTTCTGCATTAAAGGCACAGGCGTCATCTCCAGCAACCCTATAATAAGATGATAGCTGCCTGAGGCATAAGAGAGCAAAGGCAGAGCCATCCCAGCCTTCCTAGGGAGGGAGTTCCAAAGTCTGGAAGCAGCCACTAAGAAGGTCCCCTCCCGTGTTCCCTCCAAAAAAGCCTGGGAATGTAATGGGACAGAGAGAAGGGCTGAAAGAGCACGTTCAAACCATAATTCACACTGATGTGCACTGTGCATGTTGTTGTGCACTGTCACATCACTAATCATTTGGTGTCACACAACTGCCACCTCTGTGAGTATAAAGTTATGCTCGATCTCCTGAATGTAGGAGCTGAGCCAGCTTGACATGGGAAGAAGCAATTCAGTGAATAAAGAATGGGAACCTTTCAGAATAATTTAAATGTAAAAGGTTCAGAATAAATTCTTGGATTATGTCACCGCAGCCATTTGCTGTGGAGGGAAGCCCCCTCCCTGATCCTTAGCTCAATATCTGTGGAGGGAGGGGACTTTAGACACAATACCACCTTGGCTCCCATTTCCAAATCTTCTCACCTGAACGCTGACATTCCAGAGGCCTGTTTCTTGGAAAGCTGCCAGTATCTTATAATAACTGGAAATGGGAATTGCTAGGTGTGCCAATGTCCTTTGTGCAGAACACAAGCTGCAGACATGCCTGTTTGTGTTGAGATTACCTGTTTGTGAGTTCCGTTAATCGCTGGAGCAAAAACTAATTATTTGGTTCACTTGCAATGTCTTTCCCATAGAGGCTAAAGCTTAGACACTTACTTCATGAAGTCCAAGAGCTTTCAAATACATGTGAAAAGAAGGGAGCAGCTTCCTATATAGCATTGCTTATTTCAAAAACATCTCCCTTTGCCTTGCCCCAGTTCGGTAGGTAGATAGGTTATAGATAGATAGGTAGATAGATAGATAGATGCGTGCAAACAATGCTATTGTGCCATGAGTCTTATTGGTTACTCCCAACTAGTGTAAACCCATTAAATCCATTGCTAAATGCAGGTAAATCTGATAGAATGAACAGATCTACTCTACTTCAGACTAAAAATAGAACTGAACCCTGTATTTTAGTTTATAGCAAACCACAGTCATTATAAGGGCCTAAACAAGGTCCCAAAAGCACCTGATCCCATCTGATCCTGGAAGCTAAGCAGGATCAGCCCTGGTTAGTACTTGGATGGGAGACTGCCAACAAATCCCAGATGCCATAGGCTCTATTTCAGAGGAAAGAGCTGGCAAAACCACCTCTGACCATTCCTTTCCTAACAAAAACCCCATGAAATACATGGGGTCACCATAAGTCAACAGGTGACTTGAAGGTGCACACACACAAAAGATCAGACCTTGGTCCTTTTTCCTTAAATGCTGCAGTCTAGAACCTCCAGAGCATAGGGAAACGAGCCTTTTTGGATTGTCACTCTAATTGTCTGGTAGGGTTGCCAGTTCAGGATTGTCCAAATGCTTCAGGTTTTGGCACAGAAACCTCAGGACAGAAACCTCTGGTAGGGTTGCCAGTTCAGGATTGTCCTAATCCTGAACTGGCAACCCTACCAGAGACAGTGGCTTGTGCTTGGCTCACAGTGAACAATCAATATGGAATGTAATTCCCAAGCCAATCCATCAGAGTTTCTGTGGACAGTTGACCTTTTGTGCCCTGTTCTGCAAATTAGCACTTCTCCCTCAAGGCAATGCTTAAAAGCAATAGCTTTTTAGCAACATGAAGTGTGGCTAATCAAACAGGGCAGGCGATGAAAGTAAAAGGAAGGATCCTGGCATAAATCAAAACTTGAGGATGCCAGCTGTCCAGACAGTAAGAAGGTATCACCCACTTGCTTACAGGACTGATGCTTAGAATTTAATAATATTAATAAAAAAAGTATTTAAAAATGAATTTAATGTCTAGTACTAGAGTAGAATCATAGAGCTGGAAGAGATCACAAGGGCCATTACATTTCAATATTTTTAATGTTTTAAATGTTTCAACACTGTACACTGATTAATCTGTTTTTTAAGTTTCATATTTCTATTTATATGTTTAATGATTGTGTATTGTTTTAGACTCGTTGTTAGCTGCCTTGAGTCTCTATATTGGGAAAAAGGTGGGATTGAAATAGATAGATAGATAGATAGATAGATAGATAGATAGACAGATGATAGATAGATAGTCCAACCCCCTGCCCTGCAGGAATACCCAATCAAACCACTCCCGGCAGCCTCTGTTTAAAATCTTCCAAAGGAGGAGACTCTGCCACACTCCCAGGAAGCACATTCCACTGTCAAAGAGCTCTTACTGTTAGGAAGTTCTTCCTAATGTTTAGGTGGAATCTCTTTTCCTGTAGTTTGAGCCCAATGCTCCATATCCTAGGAGATTATCAGGCAGGAACGCAAAAAGTGTTCCTGTCCCACAATCTCCAGACCCATCTCTGTCCCAGCACAATAACCCTCCCAATCAGACTTACCTCTTCTTGCATCCAAAGGCAGCCCAGGCATGAACAGAGCTCTAACAGAGCTCCATTCACATCCTGGACTGAAATCCCACCCGTTCTCATGAGATGATGCAAGTGCAGGAAATTCAACAATAAAAAGAAAAATACACACAAAAAAGTTTGCAAAAGCACATACACAAACTAAAAAATAACAAGTAACCCAGGGAGAATAGAAAAAAGAGGGTAGCCTGTCAGGTTCTTGCAATCCCACCCAGAAGTGTTCTGGCAGGACCGCCCATTGATGCTGTATTCATGAGTCAAAAATGGCATGAGTTTCAGACGTTGGCAATGCTGGCACCAAAATGGGATGGGTGATCCATTGACAGCTCTGGCCCATCAATAAAAAGAAATGCCACAAGAACGACAGTGGAATGCAAAAGGATGATGTTGTGTGATATTAATGTCCTTTTGTGTTCTGCTGGCATCGTTTTGGCACCACATTAGCCGCATCTAATAGTCTCCCTAGTCTCTGGATCATCAGAAAACAAGCTTGCTCCATTTTCAATATGACATCCTTTCAAATATTTTTGGAATCATTCAGAGCCAGCAAAATATTGGGTGGGGGGGAACAGGGCTTCTTTCAATTTGTGCGTTCATAGACATGGGGGCCTACATATTATTACATACCAAAATCGGAATTGTCCATGCCATCATTTTTCCAATTTTTAATGCATGGTTGTGAAAACTGGACAGTGAAGAAAGCTGGCAGAAAAAGAAAACTCATTTGAAATGTGGTGCTGGAGAAGAGTTTTACAGATACCGTGGACTGACTGCCAAAAAGACAAGAATTCCACAACATGGGAGCAGCCACTGAGAAGGCTCTCTTCCATGTCCTCACCAAATGTGCTTGTGATGGCGGTGAGACTGAAAGAAAGCCCTCCATGCAGATCTTAACACCTAGGCAGGCTCATATTAGGAGACAGCAGTCTTTCAGGGATTGACTACACCACGAAAATACTCCTTATACAATTGCAGAGAATCTGATCTGTCCAAATGTGATTCACAGTATTCGGAGGGAGTGGGGCTAAAAACTCCACAGAACAGCGCAGTAAAAGGATTCACAGTTTCCCCCAAAGCTTCCTGGAAAATGCATATAGATGGGCATTTTTGGATGTGTGGCTGTCCGAATTTGCATCACTGTACATTTTCATTCAACTGCCCTTTATGAGTGTGTGTGCCTGCCCAATGCGAATGAATACGAAGTGATGTGAATAGACAAGGAAATGTGAAGACAAATCAACTTCACTGCAAATAAGCAAAAATGCGCACCCACTCACTGTGAACTGTTGCATCTAGACAAGCCCTGAGACAGTTGGGACCTATGTTGTATAGGTTTTTATTTTATGCATTCTGGAGCTGGATTTTTGTAATGGTAAAACACAGAAACAGCTGGAAAGGATAATATTGCAGAAAGCTGGGAAGTGTCACTTACAAGATGAGCAACCTCTTTTTTTTTTTTGTCATGCTTTAGAGTCATGGAGTTGGAAGGGGCCCGATAGGCCGTTGGGTCCAGCTCAATGAACGTACATATTTTCTGTGTGTCAGTGGTGCTCCTTTATTTTAAAAGAAAGTGAAGGATTTGCATGACATCGGGCTTCTAATTTTCTCAGTAACATCAATCGATTGTTAACCAGACAACAATGCCATCATAGTATGTAACAGAGTTCAGATGATGGGATCTACAATAGCTCAGGCCAGGAAGTCAATCACTTATCAAATGCTCTAATCAGCCTGAACATGTCCGGATCATTTGCAAGGTCATGTCGACAGCAATTTTCATTCCTCCTCAGCTACTCCCTAAGTGGATACTCAGACATGTTAATTAACAACTGCTGGGGTTTTTCCCTCCCTTGCAAATTATTTGGTACAACATATCCTGCCTTAAGAGACCAGATAGTTGTGGGAAATGCATTTATTCATTGCAGTGATAAAGTTGGGATAGGTTTGGGGGTGGTGTGGGGAGGACTGACTTCATATTTAATTATTACTGCTCATCTGCTTTGGCAGAAACTATTCCCTCCAACATTCCACAGATGAAAGCCAGAACCCATGTGGCCAAGCCACATCAGAGTGTGGTCAAGGTGACAAAAGTTATTATCGAGGAAGTGCACACAAGCTAGGAGAGGCTGCAGCAGTTTCCTTTTGCCTGAGCTTACTGAGAAGAGAAAGATTCTTCCCTCTCCTTCCCTCTTCCTCCTGTTGAGTTAATTGGATGCAAACTATTTTTGCACTTTGAACTCAGTTTGCAGTGACTGAAATAAGCTGAGGGCAAAGGAGGAAAGTGTGAGGAAAAACAAGAAACTGGGACATTTTGCAAGCAGCTGAAAAAAAGTGATATGACAAATAACAATAGCAATAGCACTTCTATTTATATACCACTTATCAGTGCCAAAGTAGAACATGTTATAAACCAACCTGGACCCAAAATGTTATATAAAAACACAGAAATTCTGGACCAGGCTAATAATGGGGTGTTAATAAAATTTATACCCCCTGTGCTTTACTGGAAGTATCTTTGCAAAACAGGCACCATAAAACGGATGGCTTTAACTCCCTTTGAAAGCACAGAATTTATCAGCAGAGTTTCTATTTAAAATAAACATGCAGCAGACACGTATTAATCCCAAGCATGTAAGTTTAAGATAGCCATCCACACAATTCCTCTGTCCCCAGTTTATATTCTTTAGCATTAAAGATTCAAAACACTCAAAAGTAGTTTAAAAGTATAAAAACATCTTTACTCACAGTCAGAGTGCATATCTCAGTGAATATCAGCAGCATATCAACAAGTGAAGGCTAAACTAGTAAAATACAACTAAAAACTACATGTTAAAAACAAAAATATGTGGGCGCCCCTGCATGGAGCTCCTCATCCTAGGAAAAACATCATGGCGAGTGTTGCCTCGTGGCTTACTCCCCAGAACAAAGAAAGGACTTGAACACACCTTTCCCCTCTGGAAAGCCAATCACAACTCAATAGGGAATTACATCACATATTCTGTTTGCTTCCAACAGTTAAACATCTCAACTTATTGAATTGCAAACTACATATCCCAACAGCCAACAACTATCATGTCAGAATGCACAGAGAAGCTGTTGAAATCCACAAACACCTGGACAATTTCAACAGGAAAGAAGAAACCCTACAAGTAAACAAAATCTGGCTGCCAGTTTTGAAAAACAATAGAATCAAAACTCAACACTTTCAAAGGAATTCCACCCAGGGACAGAGGGAGTTACAGCAGATAATGGGCCATCAACCAACCATTAGCCAAACAGACACTAATCCTCCTTGCATTTCTATACCTAGAAAGGACAGGTCTTGAATGAGGGGCACCATCCTCTCCCACAGGACCTGCTGATAGGCTCCCACGCACGCCGAGTAATTGGCAATTCGGAAGCTGAGCCCAGCAGCCGAGTAGATCTTCTTGCCAATAATGTCTAACTTCCTTCCCTTAGGGTCTGAAGGAGTAGACTGTGCCCGGCATTGTCTCCTAGGTTGCGCTGACTCAGTGATCACCGAGTTGGGTCTCGGATGCTCCTGCAGCCATTCGATGCTGTCCCCAGCCACTCGATATAGCCAGTCAATCCTCTTCAAAGTCGACGGGATCAAAGATGGATTCTCCCATGAACCCTGCGTCAACTTCAGAAGAGACGGGAGGACCGGAATGTGGGAGCCTTCGACTTGATCCGATGGTGGATGGGATCAACAGGCTCAGACTCCTTCTCAGTGACCTTGAGCTCCAGGGCATGCGACATGCACACCACCTGCTCTGAGAAGGAGCAGACATCATCTGTAGGTGAGGACGAGTCCTCATCCAACAGTTCCGGCTGAGGGGATGGCAAATAAGGCAGATACTCGTCAGAGGAGTCGGATGAGACGGATGAATCTGATGACGGAGATGGGCTGTGGCGACGGCCTTGCAGGGACGATGTGCGAGGCGGTGGAGTCGGAGGCAGTGGAGGAAGCAGGTGGAACGGAGACACTTGGGAGCCCATGTCCTTCAATGTTAGCTTCGATGGGTCCTTGGCATGAAAGGAACCGTTATCCAGCCCGCGAAAAGAGAGATGGGGTGGAGACAGTGACAAGGCATGACGGGTTGCTGCTTCATCCATCAGGTAGAACACACGCTCCCCAGTGCGATCAGCGCTTGATGGCTTAGCCAGAGGCACAGTGAAAACAGACCTGGCCAGGTCATAGGCCCCGTATGCCGGATCATCCTCTTGAATCCGAGAGTTGGATGGTTGGGGCTCATTGTCATTATTTCGAGGAGCAATAGAGGAGTCCCAAAGCAACTCTGATCGGGAGACAAGTAAGGCAGGTGAGGGGCCACGAATCCATGGAGACACCTCTGTTTCCTCACCTGACGGCTCACCCACTTCAACCTCCACAATCTCCAAGGAGGGAGTCGGAGTGACAGCTCTGGAACGGGGCTGCTTGGTACCAACGTCTCGGTCCCGAGGTGAAGTTTGAGGCTGTGGTACAGCAGGAACAGGCTGCTGTGCAGGTGGAGCAGGAGTCGGCACAACAGATACAGTGGCCTGCAGGCCCAGTTTAGCTTCCTTTGGCCTCTACTCAGCATGGGTGTGCTTGGCCTTCTTCTTCTTAGGGGCTTTGCCCTTAGAAGATGCAGAAGACTCCCAGACTCAACCACCATCCTTCGAACCCGATCGATCCTGAGGCTTATCCTTGGCTCCAACGGCCGACGAATCCGAGGATGCTTGGTCCCCAGACAGGGCCAGCCTGGTGGCATGCTTGTGCGAGTGGGGCACAGCCTCCAGATCAGATGCCACCGAATGGCACGAGAAGGGCTCCGTGAATGGTGGCGCTTGGCCAGAGGGGACCAGCGAGGAGGACCATCCCTGTTTTTGCAGTGAGGCCTCTCATCCCATAGCGGGGGTCGAGGCAGCGGATGGGATTAGAACCTTCTCATAAAGGACAGACTTCAGCCGGGAAGATCGATGTTTCTGTGCCTGCGGCGTAAAGGCCTTACAGTGCACACAGGCATCCACGTTATGCAACTCACCCAGGCAGATCAAGCAGCGTGAGTGGCCATTGGACCTGGGCAATTTCGCTTGGCAAATGACACACCATTTGAAGGCAGATCTAGAGGCCATAGCAAGACACAATGGCGATCAAATCATAGTCAGAAACAGTCTGGGTCAAGCCAACAATCAGAGATCAGAACCAAGCCCAGAGGAGTGCGAAAACCGTCGTCGGAGATCCAAGTCAAGTCAAAAATATCCAGTACAACCACAATCAAGAGAGAGAGATAGAATCGTCTTCAAAAATCCAATCCAAGTCAAAACCAAAAGTGAAAGTGAGTACAACTAGCGAGCAAAGGTTCCTTCAAGCTGCTAATGTGGTGGAAAAAAGGGAACTGAGGGGAATTAGGCGGGAGCACTTTTTAAGGGACCATTGGTGTGGGCGGAGTTACCGCCAAAAATGTATCAATGCACATTCTGCCTAGCGATACCAGAAGGTTCCATATGCTTTGCACAGGCACAGGAATAACCCAACTTTGTGAATTCACAGAGACCACGAAGAAGATCTAAACATTCAATTACACAAATTTATATATACTCCCCAACAGGGGTTCACAGCATATAAACTCCACACACACGCCTACACCACTATTCTCTGAAGATGCCAGCCACAGATGCAGGTGAAACATCAGAAGGAAACTCTTCCAGAACACAGCCTCACAGCCCTGGAAAAAAACCAAGGGAAATCAGTGGCAAAGCACTTACAGTTTATGAGTTAGTTAATTGCCCCCAACAAGCTGTGTACTCGTTTTACTAACCTATGGAAGGCTGAGTGAATCATGGAACCCTCTAGGATCAAACTTGCAATGTTGTGGCTGCCGTACCAGCATTTAACCACTGCGCCACCAGGGCTCCTTAAAAGGATTAATCAGGACCGTCCTTGTCTTACGAGGACACTCAGAGAATATAGCGTGCCAGGGATGAAGTGCTTCAGGGGTATAACTATAGGGATAGGGGACAAAATGAAGGCATTGACCACCCAAATAAGAATTCTTCCAACTACCCAGAAATTTTCTTTCAGTCCACAAATTGTTACCTGTCTTGATAGCCCCTGCCTTTTAATAACACATAATTGACAATATTTAATAATTTGGCTGGCTACAGCCCAGCATGTGATTGGCAAGTAAACCAGGGACTCCCCAAATACCAAGGCTGGAGTCACACATAACCTAGGGAGGGGCCTTTCCAAATTCCTTAAACAGGTCACACCCAGGTCAAAGTTCTTTCTGAAGAACACCTGGAGATGAGTCATCCCATCAAGGATAGCCAAGTGCTCAGTGATTGCGAAACGGGTTTTTCCTCTTTTTCCTTCGTCCACAATAGAAGGTTCCCTGTGCCCATTCAATCCCAATTGTCTTGCCCATCAAGGATCATTAACACATCTGGAGAACCCTTTGTCTAGTCTTGGGAAACTCTGAAAGACATTGTATTCCACTCTAAATCCCATCCCTTCAAGGTAAATATTGAATATAAATGTCACCCTAAAACAGCACCAAAGGGCCCACAGTTCATTTTCCTCCTGTCACCTTTTTGGTCCGTAGTACTAGTCTGTAGTTCCTCTTCATAACTCCATGTTGCTGGTTTGCTGCACAACCCTCAGAATGATATTCTGAGCTCCTCCTGCTGCACAAATCTCTGCTCCTTTGATAGGTATAGTATAACCCACTATCCCCTCAATCTTTTCCTCTATCCAAATACTTCCTACTTTATTTGATAACATTGTATGATTGCTTGAAGCTTGAATGTTAACATGAATGCTGTTAAGATTAAATTCAAATAAAGATCATTTTATTGTACATTGTGTTTTGAGTCCATCCAGTGAGTATGGGTATACACTGGTGAAAAGATCCCTGCAGTTACCTGACCTCTTGCATGCTAATTTGAGGTAATTAAATTCCCCAAACTAAGATTTGGACACGGGTAGAATTTCCACTGACCTCAGCAATTCAGGTAACAAAATTTCTAGCATTATAGGGAGTGAGTCATCAAAAATAGTTCACAACTAGAACTCCGTTTATTGTTTTTGCATTCCCTTGGTCACTTTGCCTGCCCCCTCTCTTTCGATCCCTAGCCTCTGTTTCTAAATGCTCGACTGATGTTTTAAGTTGCTCAATGCTAGAAATTTGGGAACAGAAGGAAAAATTGATTTGGAAAGGGCAAATTTTTTATGGGGGGGAGCACCCTTCTAAGGTACCCAGAACTCAGTTGCTCAACTGTGACAGCCTTTGGATGTAATGTAGCTAATGTCCCACATTAAAAAAATAATAAATTCTACAGTCAGATGCCAGGAAAAAGGAGAGGGAAGTTCACACACCTTCATTTCCTGCCTTGGCCAGCTTGAGTTTACAGGGTTTTGGAAACTAAATTAGATAAGCTGAAATCACTGCCATAAGGTCATAGTTCTTTCTGTCTGATTAAAAGCAGGTATATTTTATTTTGTCTGCATTTCTGTTAGAATCATAGAATCATAGAGTTGGAAGAGACCACAAGGGCCAATTAGTCCAACCCTCTGCCATGCAGGAATATACAATCAAAGCATTCCCAACCGATAGCTGTCCAGCCTCTATTTAAAATCTTCCAAAGAAGGAGACTCCACCACACTACAAGGCAGTGTATTCCACTGCTGAACAGCTCTTACTGTCTGGAAGTTCTTCCTAAAGGTTTAGGTGGAATCTCTTTTCCTGCAGTTTGAGTCCATTGCTCTATGTCCTAGTTTCTGGAGCTTCAGAAAACAAGCTTCTCCACCCTCAGTATGACAGCCCTTCAAATATTTAAAGATGGCTATCATGTCACCTCTCAACCTTCTCTTCTCCAGACTAAACATGCCCAGCTTCCTAAGCCACTCCTCATAGGGCATGTTGATATCTTATACAAGTCTAAGTTCCCCTATGGAATTGGTAGGACATTTTTCCTGATGCAGAATGTCCACATTCACTTCAGGATTGCCAAAGGGGAAGTCACACATGCAATGCATTCTGCACTGTGTGTACACACTGGGCATGGATGCACATGTGCATTCAGTTGCACAACACAGCAATTCACTGATGATACAATGTTGCACAACTCCTGCATAACTCTATGAACATAAAGCTATATTCTATTTCCTTGATGTAGGCTCTCAGCCTTTATTTTATTCTGTTTGGGGGCTGTTGCTGACTTTCATCAGTGTGATGCCAGCAGCTGCAGTAGCAACACACCACAAAACAAGGACAGCGTGGGAGGGGGAAACAAAAATGACCAGGTTGGGAGCATATCTAGCCCACTCTTTTTTACACCAACAATTTACATTAGGCTTAGAAATTCACTGGGTTGCTGGTGCAATCTTGGGAGTCAGATGAGCCCACACCCAGGCAGCTCTATTCTGCACCTGCAGATATTTCTGAACTTTTGTTTAATACATTTATTTTAGTTGTCACCTGCTCTTCCTTCAAGGGGCAAAGTCCTTCAGCTTTCCTGTTCTATTCTCAAATCAGGCAATCTGGCCATCTCTGCTAAATCAGTGCCTGAAGTGACAGTGGATTCCTGTGGTGTCCTGACCTCCCGCCCCCAAGTGTCGTTGTGTTTACTAGCAAAATTAAGTAAAGTATGGTTATGTACGTGGTGTATAGACTATCTAATAAAGTAAGTGATCTTGGAATGATTAGTGATGAAAGTTAAGGGAGAAAGTGAAAAAGCACCGCTACAGTTGAATATTAAGAAGACAAAAATAACCACCACAGATGATTTACCTAACTTTAAAGTGGGTAAAGAAGACACTGAAATAGTTAAAGATTTCCTATGCCTTGTGTAGTATGTGGGGAAATAATTATTGTAATGTAAAAGCAATCTTGTGTACCCTATTCACATCCTAAGATAAGTCTAGGGTTTTTCCCTGCATGCTTCTGTTCTCCTAAACTCCCTTTCTCTTATTTCACTGGGCACTTCCAGCCAACTGGAGTGCTGGGTCATTCGACACATGACCTAATTTAAATTTTATTGCTCTTTGTGAGTCTCTTTTAAGTTAGAGTCTCCATGTGGCTGCCTAGCCATCTTGTCTTTGCCATCTATGTCTAGTCTTCTTTTGTAGCCATGCTTTGAAGCCATGCCATGATGTTCACCATGCAGCCTCTACCGCTAAAGGCTGGGTGAGTCTTTCTACCCTAAATCCTTCTAGTTAGTTAGGAACACTCTTTTTAAAGTTTGTTTTAGTATGTAGATTGAGATTGATAGACCGTCAGTAAACTTTTGATATGGATTTTTAAACTGACTCCTTTGTTTTTGTAATGAGTCTAATTTAACTGGGTGATCACAGACCACAGACCTCTGAATACACTTTTAAATGTTAATTGAGCTTGTCTGCATTCTTAAGTGGCACTCTGCATGAATTTGAAAGTAAATGATTTTAACTCTTTTTAAAAGAAGATATTTTTATTGCTTTTTAAAGGGGCTAGATCCCTGGAATTTTTAATACATTTTTATTTTTAAACTCATTCCTCCTACACCTTGGCTCAGTCATTAACTAAAAATGGAGACTGTAGTCAAGAAATCAGAAGATGACTATGATGCATCTACACTGTAGAAATAACAAAGCCTTGACACCACTTTAAGTGCTGTAGCTCAATCTTATGGAATTGCCGGTACTGCAGCCACAACATTGTGAGTTCAATCCCAAGGGCTCCAAGGTTCATTCAGCCTTCCATCCTTTCGTAGGCTGGTAAAATAAGTATCTGGCTTGTGGGGGCAATTAGCTAACACACATTGGAAACCACTTGGAGACTGCCTAGCACACTATAAAAGCTGTGTAGATGTGTAAAGTGCTATTGCTTAACAATTTGTAAGCTGCTTTGAGAGCCTTTGTGGCTGAAGAGCAGGGTATAAATACCTAAATAAATAAAATCCTGGGATTTGTAGTTTTACAAGGTCTTTAGCTTTCTCTGCCAAAGAGTGCTGGTGCCTTACAGAATTATAAACTCCAGGATTCCATAGATTGGGGCTACAGCACTTAAAGTGGTGTCAAATTGCATTTTTTCTACAGCACAGATGCGCCCTACAACTTGGAAAGGCAGCCATAAAGGAATTAGGGGCTTGTCTGCAGGGAGGAAAAAAAATGTGGATTGCTGCGGGGTAACACCAACTCATAGCAGCTTAGTGGTCTATTTGCAAAATCATAGGCATGCGAAGCAAACCACTTTCAGTGTTCCCATGGGCATGCCTGCAAATCAAAATGGCAGGCGCAAGTGAATTGCTCATGATTTTATTCTCCCCAGGTTGCCCCTGCTGAGCATTTTTTTAAAGAAAATACAAGGTGCAGAAGAGCGACCTTCCGCTTTAGCAAACACACCAAAAAAGGAAAGAAAACGGCTGTTTTCTCTCCATAGCACATGATCATTACAGGGAAAATGCAAGATGGCAGTTTTGGGCACTTGCCTTACCAGCAAGCTCCACCCCTCTATTCATGTCCAACCAATAATCTGTCAACTTCCGCTCATATTGGGAAAGTGAATCAATTTGGTCGCTTGTCCCAACAAGCAGGAGTGCACATTCCCCTCTCTGTTTTTCAAAAAATACAGGGAAAGCCATGAAGGCTTTTCCCGCAGAGTATATGGTGTTTTGGTCACCCTTCCTTCACAATACAGTGAATAGATGTGGGCTCCCATTGGGACAAAAGGTATTCTCCTCACATTCTGTGAGGACTATTTTCAATGATTAGACAACCCCTAGATAAGATCCTCAAGTGTAAAGACTTATCATTAAATATCAAAATCAGAACCATCCATGCCATAGTATTTCTGATTTCTATAAAGGGCTGTGAAAGCTGAACAGTGAAAAAAGCTGAGAGAAAGAAAGTCAACTCATTTGAAATGTAGTGCCGGAAGAGAGTTCTACAGATATCATGGAGTGCTAAAAAACACATGAATGGGTCTAAGAATAAATCAGGCCTGAATTCTCACTATAAGCAAATAAGGCTAAACTGAGGCTGTTGTACTTTGGGTATATCATGAGAGGATGTGACTTACTGCAAAAGATGATAATGGTCGGTAAAGTGGGAGGCAGTAGGGAAGCGGGAGACCACCCTTACAAGTGGATTGATTCAAATAAGAAAACCACTGCCCAAAATCACCAAAATCAAAACTCAACACATGCAAATGAACTTCACTCAGGGACAGGGGGATTCCCAGCAGACAATGGACCATTAGCCAAACAGACACTAATCCTCCTTGCATATCCTCCCACCTTAGGAACTGGTCATTCAAATACACAAATTTACACATCCTCTCCAACAGGGACTGACAGTATATAAACCCCACATACCCCTATGACACCATTGTCTGAAGATGCCAGCCACAGATGCAGGCGAAACGTCAGAAATAAACTCTTCCAGAACATGGCCTCACAGCCCAGAAAAAAAAATCACAGAAAACCTACGGATGCCGGCCATGAAAGACTTTGACTTCCCACTGCCCTGAGTTTGCAAGAGCTGAGCAGGGCAGTGGAATGCACTGCCTCGTAGTGTGGTGGAGTCTCCTTCTTTGGAGGTTTTTAAACAGGCTGGATGGTCATCTGTCGGGAATGATTTGATTCAGTATTCCTGTATGGCAGGGGGTTGGACTAGATGGCCCTTGTGGTCTCTTCCAACTCTATGAGTCTATGATTCTATGAATTGATGACTGGCACTCTTGGAGGCCTTTTGTTCGTAGGGTCTGCGTAAATCAAATTTGATTTTGCAGCAAACCAGAACAACATAGCATATGTAATTAGGTAAGTGATCTACTGGGATAGGGTGAGAACATGGAATGTTGGAGGCTGATTTGGTTGAGCATTTGAATGGGATTTTTTAAAGGCAGGTGCATTTGACTGTTCATTGGCTAGAGATGGGAATCAGTGAGAGCTAGGTGTTAGACTCAGCTAGAGAGAGAACAATGAAGAGTAGAATGAGATGAAGTGAGGAGAACAAATCCATATTTTGGGGTTAGTTAGGACACTTAGGAAGGTAATAGCAAACCTCCTCTGAACAAATTTTGCCAAGAAAACCCCATGAAAACCCCATGACCCCTTAGGGTTGCCATAAATAAAAAACGACTTGAAGGCATACAACAACAACAAAAACAACAACATAGGACAGTTAGTTGGGTTCAATTAGGATTATGAGGTGATAGGGAAAGAGTCAGATGTGTTAATGTCAATGAGGATTTGGATGAGTTAGATAAGAGACAATAGCAACTAAGCCTTGAAATTCTGTAATCATAAGCTTCCGTATCTCTAGTAATCTTTATCTGTATGTTGAATTCCCGTCTAATACATTAGTCTTGTATTATACACAAGTGTGCCTTTGGGAATGCTACACTAGTGCTGCTGGAGTGGTTGAGCTCAGAGCAGCAGTTGTTCAAAGGGGGTGGTGTCCAGTGGTGAGATTATAGGAATAAAGTCACACACAGGAACCATAAGGACAACTAGAAGTTCCCATGCCATAGCAGTGGCACAAGTGGAAGTACTCACAATGCTGTCTTGTAATGCTTTTGAAAAAGGCTAAGTACTCCTTGGGCAAATGCTTATAAATACCTTTTAACTAGGATAGCTGGCTAAATTATTTTGTTTTAGCTTGTCTTTAATTTTTTAAAAAATTGCCTGATACTGGGATGTTGTTTTATCTGTACTCTAGTCCAAGAACACTAGATAGAGGCAGTGACAACTGGTATTTTCCATGCCCATGGGGCAGTGAATCCATTCTGGGTTTTAATCTGAATTTTCAAGGAGCTAGAGAAGATGTAGGACTCTATTCCCATAATAGGTCCAGGACATCTGAGAGCTTCCTTACATTTCAGAATAAAACCCAAAGTAGGTTCACTGCCTTACTTACATATAAAACACCAACTGCCACAAGATATAGGGCAGACTATGGACTTTATCAGAAGAGCCTCTAAAAACGTTATTTTGCCACCATATTTTAAACCATTAGTGGGCTGGCAAAAGAACCCTTTATATCAAACGTAGCTGTAATAGCGTGAAAAAGCAGCCCCATACTTCTGTGTTGGCAGGCAAGCATGATCTTGGCAGTTCTCATGAGAAGATGCAAGCATGCTTAAAATCTAAAAACAGCTAAATTAACAAACAAAATGAACATACAAGCACTGAAACAGACTTAAAAACTTGCCTGAAATACAGGGAGGTTCATAAAAAGTGTCCCATAGCTAGTTTTCATGTTCTCACCCAGAAGTGTTCTGGCAGGGACCGCCCATTGACGCTGGAATCACACCAGCAGAATGGGGTGCAGTTTCAGACACTTGCAATCATGGCAAAAAAACCCACCGCAGCCAATCTATTGATGGCTTGGCCCATCAATAAAAAAGAACGGCTTATTATCAACATGAAAACATAAAAGCATGATGTCGTGCAAAATGGGCGTCCTTTCACGGTCATGAAGTGTCATTATGATGCTATATTTGCCACATCTGATAAAGTCCTATAAATACAATAGAGAGCCAGCATGATATAGCAGTTTGAGTGTTGGACTAAGATTCCGGGAGACCAGCATTCAAACCCTACTTGGTCATGTCATGGAAACCCACAGGGTGACCTTGGATAAGTCACACATTCTCATCCTCAGAGAAAGGTAATGGCATCCCCCCCCAATAAATCTGGCCAAGAAAATCTATAAATTGGAGTCAAATTGAAGGCACATAACAACAAAAAGAGAATACTGTAAATACTATAAGTAGACAATAGAAAATAGTATAAGTGGACCCTCTCCCTTCAAAAGCAGTATCCTTCTACAGAATGGTTGCTGGTTGGAACAAAGAAGTGGAAGGCCTCTGTCCAGCATGAAAACTTTGCAGAAGACTCAATCCTTGATCCTACGTGGAGGAGTGCAAAGTGTAATGCAGCACATGTGCACTTGCAATCTTACTGGAGATTCTTGAGGCAGACCTCATGCTTTGTTCCTTCTCTCCCCCCCCCCCAACTACAGACAGGGTGGGTGCTGTCTGGCTGCTTCTCCCCAGCCAATAAACAGTAATGGCTGTGCCACCAGGCTGAACAGCTGCTGAGGGTTTTAGGACATTGTGGGAGGGGCTAATGAATAGCTCCTTATATTTATTTATTTGTGCCACTTTTATGCTGCCTTTCTCACAAAGTGGGACCCAAGGCGGCTTACAAACAATTAAAATCACAATTAAAAGCAATTAAAAACATACACAATAAAAAACAGATAAAACATAAAAACAGCATAAAAACACACACTGATAAAAGCCACACTTATATGCAAAGTACAAAACAGACTTGTGCATGTGTATCTCATAATATGATTCCAGCCTCTGATTTTTTGCAAAACAGTGGTGGAGTGAATGAGGCTTTGGGCTAATCCAAAATTTACATTTTCTATGTTCATGCGTTCATGCAAGAATGGAACACAACATGTTATGGTTTCCCCCCACACCCCAGGTTGTTTGTTGATGTTTTATGCTCTCAAATCATTTCCTATTTATGGTAAGCTTAAGGCAAATCTCTTGTGGGGTTTTCTTGGCAAGGTTTGTTCAAAGGGGGTTTGCTAGTGCCTTCCTCTGAGGCTGAGAGTGTGTGATTTCCTATGGTCATCCAGTGGGTTTCCATGGCCAAGTGGGGATTCAAACCCTAGTCTCTGGAATCCTAGTCCGATACTCAAACCACTACACCATGCTGATTCTGTTTTCAGGTTAGGGTTGATATAATAAGCAATCCTGTCTGGGGAGAAAAATGCCATGCAGCCTTGGTGGGATTAACCCAAAGGATGCACTCCATGGAACTCAACCTTATGATATGGTCTAGGGCTGTCAGATCTCAAGGTGTGGCCTTGAGGCTCCAGATGTCAAGGGTTGTCTCCAGGTGGGAGATGAGGGTGCAGACTCTCCAGGTTTGGTGGGCTGAGCTCGAGGCAAGAGGGAAAGAGCTGTGTACCCATTTCCAGCTCAGCTAGGGGAGGAGCTGCTAGCTACAATTGCAAGGCTTAAATGATTTGTGAAGATGCCAGCCACAGATGCAGGCAAAATGTGAGGAATAAACTCTTCCAGAACACAGCCTCACAGCCTGGAAAAAACCCAAGGAAAATCTTAAATAATTTGTTGCTGCAACTTGCAAAGACTCTCCAGGGGGACTAAACAGTTACTTAGTTAGCTTCCTCCTTCACTCCTGGTGGTGCCAGTGTTCACCCTCCGCTCTGCTCTGCATCTGCCTTCTAGCTAGAAGAAAGTAGTTTAGACTACTCATCTCACGTTTGTCTATAAGAGGCAATAAAATGTGGACTAATGTGGAGTAACACCAATTTGCAGCAGCTTTCATTTGTCTCCACAGGTGTGTTTTTTTCAAGATCGCAGGCATCCAAAGCCATACACGTTTGTTGTTCAAATGGACATGCCTGTGATCAAGGACTTTTTCGGATGGAAGAAAAGTAACGCAAGCAGCGTCGCAACCTGGCGACGCTGCTTGCGTTACTTTTCTTCCATCCGAAAAAGTCCCAAGATGGCAGGCACAAGTGAATTACTTGTCTTTTTATTGTCACCAGTTGCTGCTGCCGAACAGTATTTTTTAAAGAGCAAATCCAATGTGTGGAAGTGCAATCTTTTGCTTAAATAAACAGATTATTTTTTTTAAAAGGCTGTTTCATCGCCTCAGTGCACAATCGCTAAGGTGATAATTCAACATGCTGGTTCTGGGCGCTGCCTTGCCAGCAAGTTCCACCACCTGTGCACATTTGACCACTCAGCTTTCTACTTCCACTATTATCAGGAAAGTGCAGCAAAGTGAATTGGTTGTCCCAATGAGTGGGAATGCACATTTCCTTTGGAGTTATTTTAAAAGTCGGGAAAAGCCACAAAGGCTTTTACTGCAGAGTATTTGGAGTTTTTCGCCCCCTCCTTCCAAATATAGCGAAATGATGTGGGATCCCATTTAGACAAAACGTATTCTCCTCAAATTCTATATTTTCACTGTATAGACAAGCCCTAAATAAATGAGAAGGAACAATTCCTCCAATTAACCTTGATCTGGAAACAGCTCCTTCAGCTAGATTTCTGTCCTCATTTTCAAACAGGGAAATATGTTTTTTGTGTTTATGTGTTTGAATGACATACCGTGAGCAGCTCTGGTATTTAATGCATATGCTTAATGACATCCCAAGAGACAGTCCCTGGGTCTCAGCTCTTGGCCTAGAAAACCCAGGGCCTGGAATGATCCTCAACTGGCAACTCTATCCACAGCCCACTTAAGGCTCAAAACTGCCTTTACCTCACTGATGCCTGTGCAAACAACCAAGCAGAAACCCAACTGAGCTGTGTCTCCTTGGCTTGCCGATTGCTGCCTAGATGCTCTGAAGTCTCACAAATCTATTTTCAGTGCCTCCAAGTCCATTGCACATTCCTTACCCCCATTTTATGGCTCAAAATATTTATATCAGGCATAAAGCATCGTAAAGCGGTAGCGATAAGGGGCAAGGAGAGGGGAAAGCTATTAAATGCAGAAGCTAGGGATCCTTCAGTTTCCTGAATGGGTAATTTTATGTTTCATGAGAGAACTCTCCTCCAGGGAAGAGGTGAAAAAACTAAAAGAGAGAGAAAGAGAGAAAAAAAGAGACTGGTTCAGATTACAGAACAAGCTTCAGCACAGCAGGCTGGGATGGATAGAGAGGTGCGTGTGTTTGTGCCTGCCTGTCTTCTAGCTGCCTGCAAACTTACAGCAACCCCATGAATTCCATAGAGTTTTCTTAGGCAAGGAATATTCAGAGGTGCTTTTGCCAGTTCCTTCTTCTGAAATATAGCTTACACCACCTGGCATTTGTTGGTGGTCTCCCATCCAAGTACTAACCAGGGCTGTCCCTGCTTAGCTTCCAAGATCAGATGGGTTCTGGTCCCTTTAGAGCACAACTAGATCAAAATGATCCAGTGGTTTTTACACAAACATTTTCAGCAGTGTTGAAAGGTCTCCCTTTTTCAGTTACTTTCAGGCACTACTTTCAAAACATATTGGCTATATCTAGAGCTGACCTGGAATTGTAAGCGAGCCTGGTGTCATTATGGTGTAATGTTTGGAGTGTTGGACTAAGACTGGCAGAGAGTCAGGTTCAAATCCCCACCCAGCTGTGAAGCTTAGTAGGTGACCTTGGGTCAGTTGCTATCTCTCAGCCAGACTTACCCCACAGTGTAAGAATTTTTTTTAAAAAGGAGAGAAGGAATATCTGCAAACTGCATTGAGCTCATTGAAGCAAGGGTGGAAACCATGCAACATTTCAGATGCTGTTGGACTCAAGCTGCGGCTGTCGGCTCCCATGTCATTGGGGCAGTGAATCCAGTCCACATTTTAATCCAGGCTTTAAAAAGATTGTCCAAGTTGCTCCAGATAGGATCAGCACCATGGATAGCTCCCTCAAAGCTCCGTAAAACCTGAAGTGGATCCACTGCTTTTACGGACATGGGAGCCACCAGACACCATTGGTTAGACTGCAGTTCCTGGCAGCCTGAGCAAGCTTAGCCCACACTTAGAAGCGGTGGGAGTTGTAGTCCAATGACTTCTGGAGGGCTGCAGGATTTCTATCGCTGCAGTGGAGGAGAGGCAGAATGGAAATCTGACGTTTCTTCCTTCCCACCGCCAACCAAGCTGAACATGCTGATTTAGTCATTTCCTAAATGCCGCTCCTGCAGAGGTGGCTTTCCTCACAACCTTTGTCGGGCTGTGGAAGCTGGGTTATTTTTAGGCTCCATGTTGTTATCGTATCTTTGCCACTGGAAGTGACTAGGAAGTGACCACCTATTTCATAGAATCATAGGGCTGGAAGTGACCATAAGGGATATCTAGTCTAACCCCCTGCTATGTAGGAATATACAATATATTCCACTGCCAAACAGCTCTTACTGTCAGGAAGTTCTTCCTAATGTTTAGGTGGAATTTCTTTTCCTGTATTTGAGACCATTGCTCTGTGTCCTAGTCTCTGGAGCAGCAGAAAACAAGCTTGCCCCATCCTCAGTATGACATCCCTTCAAATATTTAAACATGGCTATTATGTCACCTCTGAATCTTCTCCTCCCCAGGCTAAACATGTCCAGCTCCATAAGCTGCTTCTCATAGGGCATGGCTTTCAGACCTTTCATATTTTGGTCGTCCTCCTCTGGACACATTCCAGCTTCTCAATGTCCTTCCTGAATGGGGTGCCCAGAATGGGACACGGTATTCCAGGTGAGGTCTGACCAAAGCAGAATAGAGTGGCACTATTACTTTCCTTGATCTAGACACTATACTCCTATTGATGCAGCCTAGAATCACATTGGCTTTTTTAGCTACCACATTACACTGCTGACTCATGTTAAGTTGGGTCCACTAAGACTCTTAGATTACTTTCGCATGTACTGGCATCAAGCCATGTGTCACCCATCCTATATCTGTGCATTACATTTTTACTGCCCAAGTGTAATATCCTACAATTTTCCCTGTTGAAATTCATTTTGTTAGCTTTGGCCCAGTTTACTAATCTTTTAAATTCATTCTGAGTTCTGCTCCTGTCCTCTGGGGTATTAGTTACCCCTCCTTATTTGGTGTCATCTGCAAATTTGACACCAGCTACACAGCAGAGAGTCCAACAGCATTCCAGTTGTTAAAAAAGGCCTCTTCAGGTAAAATGCCCCCCCCCCAGGAGGTGGGCAAAATATGAAAAAAAAAAAAGCCCCTACATCCTCTAGAGGGCATTCGGGGGATATTTATTTATTTATTTATTATTTTGGTCAGGGAAGAAGGCCCTCCAAGGTCTCCTGGGGGGCTAATGCAGTCCTCTAGTCTTCTACAGTTGCTCACCCCTGCTGGCTAGCAGGCTAGAATACATGAACAACTTTCCATTAGCATGGAGGTGTGCAACTTGTGGCCCTCCATGTGTCATTGGGCTGTTACGCCTACCATTCCACATGATACTGGTAGTGCTGATGGGAGTTGTAGTCCAACAACAGCTGGTGGACTACAGATTGCCCATCCCTACTTGAGCAGGAAATGCTAATGAAATCTGAGAGGCCAATCCATAAGAGACACAATTAGAATAGCTCTTAAAGACACCTGACCCCAAATGGTAACTCTCAGGGAACCCACCTGATACTATCAAATCCAGTTGAAAGTATCGGATGGTCCCACAGTCAAATGGATGGGCAGTTCTGCTAACTTTAGCTAACTCAGGAATAGAGAATCTTGGCCCCTCCAGATGTCTGAGACTACAACTCCCACAATCCCCAACCATTAGCCATGCTAGGTGAGGCAGATGGGAGTTGCAGGCCCTAGTGGAAGGCCCAAAGATTCCTCCCCCTCATCTACTCCAACATCCAGTTTGCTAGATGCTCTGGGAGAACCACAAGCAGGGCAAAAGCAATCTTCCCACTGCATCCCCAGCATCCTAAGGAATTGACATTCAGTGTCCCATAATAACTCAAATGGAGGGGGGAAAGGAGGGAAGCTTTCATACATTTTTATTTTGCATCTTAAGATGGTCTCTCCCCAACACACCCCAAAAAGAGATAGCTGTGCTAGGCTGTTTAGCGTTAAAAAAAAGAAAAGAAGCCAAGGTGGTTTGGAGGAGACTTGCAGCATCTTTAAGACTAACAGATTCATTTTTAGCAGGAACATTCGTGGATGCCAATCCTCTTCCTCAGATGCAACTGAAGTCTTGTGAGGGAAATACCCCCTTTCTCTGTCCAAGCCTGATAGAAATCCAAAGGCCTGAGGGGTGTTATGTTCAGTGTGGAAAGGAAGCAGGGACGGTGTGTGTGTGTGCATGTGAAACATGTAACGTGACACATTAGATCGTAGTAACATCAATTTCTGGCTGAAGATTAGCATCTCTGTCTTTCCACAAAGCCTTAGATGGTACACAACTCACACACTAGATTTTTTACTGAGCTGATGTCCAACCTCCCCCACCCCCACAACTTTCTCAAGCCCTAGATTCCCTCCACAGGGAAGATTCATCCTTCATGCTCCAGTGGCCATCTGGCAATCAGTAGCCGGCTGGTAGAAGGGCAGGAGTCCACATCACAGGTGGCAATAGAGAGCAAGAACAGTGTTAATGCAGTTAGGTACTAATATTGACAAAAGGGGGGAAAGCATACTCTTAAAATTACAGCAGTAACTTTCTCTGGACTCTGTAGAGTTTATGGGTTTGTCGCTAGATATATTCCCATCAATGTGTGGGTTAATTAACATGATCTTCAGGGGACTCAGTTTCGGTCTGTAATGTTCTTAACAGCTTGGGTCCATCATAATACAACAGCCACCCACCTCTTCCCATCTGGAGTCCATGTCCAGAGAAGCAAAGCAAATGAGATGATTTGCAGGGGTGGGCGGTAGGATTATTGAGGGTTTCCGTATGCACTTCACCTCACTCTGTGATCTTGAGAGCTGGCAGGCAAAAGAGTTGAGCGATCACACAATGAGTATATTCACTTCTTAGCTGCTCCTATGTACCTTGCCAAAATCTGGCTTATTTTTATTTGGCTTCTTTGGCATGACTGTGCTGAAGCTAGCCTCGTTTTTCTTCATTTACTGAAATCTTTTCCAGGTGGATACATCACAAAATCTAAATGTACTTTGCTTGTTCCTTCGTATCTGTGGCATTTACCTGTTTTTTTACAGGTGGATCCCTTGGAAGCAACAGCTTATGTACCTTTATAGTTTACAGTTTAGAGGAAGAGCAGCCTTTTACAATGCATCCCAGCACTATGGGTCTTACCCCGACCAATTTCCAATGGCGGTTGGTGGATCATTGTCAGTGGAGCAATGAATCAGCTCCAGGTCTTACTCTGAACTTTGAAAGAGCTATCCAAGGTGCCACACTATTTTGGAAATAGGGTTCAACATAGAATCCTAGAGTTGGAAGAAACCACAGAGGCCATCTAGTTCAACCCCCTGCCATGCAGGAATACACAATCAAAGCACTCCCAACAGATAGTCATCCAGCCTCTGCTTAAAAACTTCAGAAGAAGGAGACTCCACCACACTCCCAGGATGCGCATTCCACAGCTGAACAGCTCTTATCAGGAAGTTCTTCCTAATGTTTAGGTGGAATCTCTTTTCCTCTAGTTTGAGTCCATTGCTCCGTGTCCTAGTCTCCAGAGCAGCAGAAAACAAGCTTACTCCACCCTCAGTATGACATCCCTTCAAATATTTAAACACGGCTATCATGTCCCCACTTAACCTTCTCTTCTCCAGGCTAAACATGCCCAGCTCTCTAAGCCGCTTCTCCTAGGGCATGGCTTCTTCTCCTTCTTCATGCTCCATATCCTTCTTGAATTGTGGTGCCCAGCACTGGACACAGTATTCCAGTTGAGGTCTGACCAAATCAGAATAGAGTGGCACTATTACTTCACTTGATCTAGACACTATACTCCTTTTAATGCAGTTTAGAATCTCATTGGCTTTTTTAGCTGATGCATCCCACTGCCGACTCATGTTCAGCTTGTGGTCCACTAAAATTACTAGATCCCTTTCACATGCACTCTATTAAGCCAAATGTCACCCATCCTATATTTGTGCATTTTTACTGCCCAAGTGTAGTATCCTACATTTCTCCCTGTTGAAATTGTTAGTTTTGGCCCAGCTTTCTAATCTGTTATGGCCATTTTGGATTCTGATCCTGTCCTCTGAGGTATTAGCTACCCCTTTTAATGTGGTCTCATCTGCAAACTTGATAAAAATGCCTAGTTTGACTAGCTCTTTTAAAATTCAGACTAAAACCTGGAGTTGATTAATGAGTTGGAAGGTATACCAAGGGCCATCTAGTCCACCCCCTGTCATGCTGGAACTCAAAGTTACAGCATTCCTGAGAGCTGGCTAAGCAACATCTGTTTAAAGACTTCAAAAATGGAGAGTCCACCACCCTCTGAGGCAGCCTATTCCACTGTCAAACAGCTCTTTTTGTCAGGATGTTCTTTCTGATCTGTAGATGGCATCTCTTTTCTTGCCATTTGAATCTATTGGTTTGTGTCCATTGTGCCATAGAAGCCACCACTGCGAGTACCTGTATTACACCTTTCACTGGCACAGTGACATGGTAGCAGTAGGTGAGTCCATGAAAATGTGTTGTTCTTTGCCATCAAACTGACTTCAACTTATGGTGACACCATGAATGACGGATGTGAGAACTGGACAATGAACAAAAGCTGATAGGGAGAAAACCCATTTATTTGAGATATGGTGCTGGAGAAGAGTGCTGAGGATACCCTGGATGGCCAAAAAGACAAACAAATGGGTCTTGGAATAGAACAAGCCTGAACTATCATTAGAAGTCAAGATGACCAAATCAAGGCTGTTGCACTTCAGATACATCATGAAAAAAAAAGGCTCACTAGAAAAGTCAATAATGTTAGGAAAGGTGGAGGGGAGAGGAAGAGTGCACACTAGGTGGGTAGACTCGATTGAGGAGGCTACAGGCCTGATCCTGCAGGACCTGAGTAGGGCAGTTGAGGACAGGGGGTCTTGGACGTGAGTCATCCATGGGGCTCCCTTGAGTAGAAGCCAATTCGAAGGCAGTTAACAACAGTGAATGAGAGACACCCCCTCAAAAGTCCTAGTTGTCAACAGCCCTGCTGAAGACTTGCAAACTCAGGGCAATGCCTCCCCTAGTGCAATCAATCCACCTGTAGTGTGGCCTCCCTCTTTTTCTACTGCCTTCCACTTTCTGAAGCATTATTGTCTTTTCCAATGAGTCATAGCATCTCACGATATGTCCAAAGTGCAATAGGCTCAATTTAACCATGTTGGCTTCTAGCCAGAATTCAGGCCCACCCTTTTAGTGCTCCCCTGGCACCACTGTTTCTTGCATCACTCTGGGGGAAAAGAGGGCATTCAGTGGCAGACGGGTGGCTCTCCAGACCCAGCCACTGCTGCTTGATCAGTGCAGGTTCTGTATGTGCTTGGGTAGGAAGGTATTGATGGCGACCTTTCCAATAAAGCATCCGTCTGATGATGCCAGCAACAGATGCAAGCGAAACATCAGAAAGAAACATGGCCACACAGCCTGGAAAAAAACCAAGGGAAATCATCCGTCTTAGCTTAATTTCTCAATTGTGCTGGCCACACATCTCCTCCATTCCCCTTTCTCCACAAGGGAAGTGCCTTTGCTGCTAGCACAGGCAATTTGGTTCATGTTTGCCTTTACCTCAACTCTCTCCCTACCTGCCACCTGTATCTTTACATCTCCATGGACTACAGGAAAAGAGATTCCAACTAAGCATTAGGAAGAACTTCCTGATGGTAGGAGCTGTTCGTCAGTGGAATACATGGCCTCAGAGTGTGGTGGAGTCGCCTTCTTTGGAGGTTTTTAAGCAGAGGCTGGATGGCTATCTGTCAGGAGTGCTTTGATTGTGTATTCCAGCAAGGCAGGGGTTGGACTGGATTGCCCTCATGGTCTCTTCCAACTCTATGATTCCATCTCTTAAACACCTGCCTCTCAATTCACATTAGGTTTTGTGTCAGTTGGGTGAAAATGAAGGGGCAAAGTGAAAGGGTGTGTTACACCCAGGCTCGGTGGGTGCATGCTCCTTAAACTTTACCTACCCACCCACAAACATACACACTTCTCACTTCTGTTACTTCACTCGCTTTTCTCAGAGGGGTGTAGAAATTAAAGCACTGAAGCAAGTCAGTATAATAATTTCTCCCTGTGTTCCCATTTGATCTCTTTGGGGTATTATTGAGCATTTTACATAATAATCCTATTAATAGAAGTGATAGGCAGCTTAACACAGTGTGAGGGCATGCACGCTAGAAGAGCAAGACTAGTATTAGTTAATTGCCAAAAGAGAAAATAGGGACTTTGATCAGAGAAAGATTTACTATACTCTAAAGCTCCTACCTGATCAAGCCAGGAATAAATCACACAAGAGAAGTCAAGAGATACAGATTATAGGCCATTGTGAGAGATCTGTATCAGGTTACCATATAATTGTTCAAAAGTAATAATATGTAAGCACGGAAATGCAGTAAGCATAGGAAGGAGGTTCACTCCACTAATTCAGAAGCATGATATGGGTGCAAAATTCAATTATCTTGAGAATCCTCACTTTATTCCCCCCCCCCCGCCTTAGTGCTTATGTGTATGAAACCAATTAGAAATGTGAGCAAGAAAGACATTCATTCATTCACATCTCACGATTTGCCTACCCTTAGTACAAAGTGCAAACATTCTTCTGGTCTACTAAAGCTTTCAACTGCCATTGATGCAGGTCTGGGTGGGGAGCATGCAGCCCTCCAGATGATGTTGGATTACAACTTCCAGCAGCATTAGCCAGAAGTTAATGGCAAGAAATGCTGGGACTTGTAGCCAATATCATCTGAAGGGTCTCAAACACCCTGATACAGATGTGTAGAAAGAGCTGTGTGTAGAGCAGGGAAGCATCAGGTAAGGATGGTTTCAGTACTCACATAGTCACTATCACTTTGGCTCCCAGTTCTCATCATCATCACCACCAGCAGTTTTTTTACTCTTTCCTGCCACTCACCTCTTCAGTGTTCCCAACAGTTGCCTTCTATATCCTCGAGGATTGGCCCTGCCAAACACCTCAGGAGGTGCTGAACCAATCCCTTTCCTGGTTTGCTGAAACTTTATCCATGTTAGTTCTTCAGAGAGAAAGTGAAGTTCCAATCTACAAGTTGATGAAGGACTGCAGCCAAGCTCTTGTGCTTCATTCTTTCACAACTGACCATCAGAGAAGTGGTTCAGAAGCTGAAAAATGGGACAGGCAGGGTTCTACACTATTGCATGGGAATGGCTGAGCCACCAGATGACACTGGACTGCAATGCCCATCAAGACAGCATAGCCCATGGTGTGGGAGGAAACCCTGCTTAAGCCCTCCCGTTACTTGACTCAAACACTTTTTATTTAAAAAACCTACATTATTGGTAGCACAGCTATTTAGTAACTGTCATTTCTTTTTCCCATTTCTTTTTCTTTTGTGCTTTAAAATCGTATGCCTCAAGCCTTCAATGACATTCAGACGCTTGCTTCCAGCACTGTTTACAACAGAGGGTCCATGAAATTGAGGGGAAAAAACCCATTTGATCTGAAGGATAAAATCTGAAAATTCAGATTTAGTAGGGTGTTTTGTCATCTGTCACACACACAAGTTTTAACAATCATTCACTCAACAGGTCTCAAGAGGGTGAGGCAGACTAGCAGCATTATTCACAAACCAAACATCACATTCTTCTGACAGCTCTGGAGTGTGAAAAAGAATCAAAAGGAGCCAAGTGATAATACTGGAATACCTTTTTAATTTGTTTTCCTCTCCTGTAAAATGGCTTGTACTTCCAAAATGTACAACAGGTAAATTGTGTTAATATCCATTCATAATGATGTATAAAAGACCAGATTTTACAAACGTAACTCAGAACATTAACAGTTGGTAACATATTGAAGGAAACTTTTCCACCTTGCCCGTTCCCAATGGGCTTGTTGGGAATGAGAAACAGTTTTGAGTTGACTCTCAAATTTCCAGGACCACTAAAAAAGAACACACACACACACACACAAGCCCCCAACTGCACTATATGCCTGCTCCTTTTAAATTAGTCTTTGTAAGTGAAAAGTTATCTCATAGACAGATGGGACAGACAACTTAGGGAAAAGGTAACAGGATCCTTTAATGATCTGGAAGTTTAATTTGCTGGACATCTTATGGATCTCTTCTCAGGATGAATTTCTTGCAAATACTTAGCCAATGACTAACAAGCCTATACTCAATTGTTAGTCCCAATTAGAGTAAACCCACTGAATCAATGGAACTTACACAAACATTGACTTACCAAGTTCCTGTTGAGTCAGTAAGTCACTCTAGTTGGAACTAACATCTGGATTTATTATGTTTTTTAAACAAGGTTCCTAGAAACCAGCTTATCATTAGGAGTTTCTCAATGAGATAGTAACAAGAGGTAAGCAGCCCAACAGATAGTTGACCCTCCACCACTGACCATTCCTTCGCACTTATAACAGGGAATTCCTCAAGATCCTTTAGGATATTCTCTCTGTTTTCATGAGAGAAGGCTTCAAAAACGACACTGACCTCTAAACAAACAAACAGAATCCTACAACCATCCTAGAATGCAGGCAGAATTCTTCTGAAGAGGTGAGGTAAAGGCAATGAAGACAAGAGTTCTTCATCAGTCATTAAAGGGTGGGAAGGGCCTCATAAGGAAGAGACATTAGAAAACCACCAACTGAACCCAACTGGTGAATCAAAGTCATTTGGTGCCTGAGTTACCATTAGCTCAGTTACTTCAGACATTACTTTTGAGCTATACAAGGACTGGGGTGGTGAGGGAATAATAATGTACACACCACCCTGTGTGAAGACTGAGCACACTCTACCATGCACAGGAATGCTAAGAACTCCTTATTAATATATGCTCCCCATCACAGGCAGAAGGTGTCCCCCCCCCAGTTTGGGGTATAGAAACCACGTATTTTACTGGCTGACAACACAAGATTGTTCAAAAATTTATCAGTCCTGAGGGTCATGCTATAGTTCCACTGAGGTGTTTGCATCCTGAGGAGGGCATTAAAATGGTTTTCTGTATTAGAGTGGGTGTGCTGGAGGCCTGCTTCTGGTATCTTTCCAAATAACATGGCAAACCCCTAGAGGAGTCATGGGAACATCCATAGCTCATTGGCAAAGGAACTGCTTTCTAGGAATGTAGTTCCAGACTCCATCCCTGGCACCTGAACCTTGAACATCAAGGCTGAGCAAAGAAACATCACCACTTTACCAAATCAGACCAGCTTCCCCAACCTAGCATCTGCCAAGCATCTCCAGCCCCATCTTTGCCAGAAAAGACTTACAGAAAAGATGTAATATGTAACTGTAAGAGCTTCATTCCAAGACGCTTGGAAGGCACCAGTTTGGGACAGGCCAAGTTAAGACGGTGCTGCACAGGTATCTTAAATATGGTTCAGATACATTTGTCTGGAAGCAAGATTGAAACAATATTTCTGTTCACTGACAATAAGTGAAGGAAAACATATACAGCTTTTCTGCTGGAAAAACTTGGGGGTGATTGTCCCAGCCATTAGCCTCTGAGCAGGCATTCAAGTATGCTGATCACTTTTCAGCCTCACAACAACCTGTGTGATAGACCTTGCCTTACATTAAAAAAAAACCCACAACTACACTCGGTAGTCAAACTACTGCACAGGTCCCTTTGTTCAATCTTCAAGCTTCCTTTCTAAAACATTCCATGTATTTTCTGTGCTTGTAAAATTAAAGTATGCATCAGAACTCAGAAGTACTGTTAAGTATCACTTTAAGGGTAACTTGGGTCTGTTTAACATTTTTTTTTTTAAGAACCATACTCAAACTCTTTTGCAGAGCTGCCTGGATCACTGGGCTGGTGTTGTTGGCTAAGGCATACCCATTATTAACTGTTTTGGGACACAAAAGAGAGTGGAGCTAGGAGAACAAGCCATTATGGAATTTCCTCAATCAGGTTCACATCTCTAAAAGCAGCTGCACTGGAGGGAACTGCCTGAAGTGTCAACCTTCATGGAACCTTGAGCTACCGTAAATCCCTCATAGACAACAGGACAGTTTAAAATATACTTTCTCCCTACAGATGTTAACAACTGCTCATGCATTCTTATCTCAAAGCTGTGAGACACACAAGCATCAGCAGGAAAAAAGGGGTTTGCAGCCAGAATATCTGAAGTTGGTTGACAGTACTAAAACTAAAGAATAGCTTAGTAAAGAAAAAAAAATAAAGAGACTAACATTGGCTTTGTCATTTTCAGAGAATGATGCACACAAAATGGATATACAAGTTTTTAAGAACCTAACTCTTGCCAAAGTTTACACATTCCCTAAAAACAGTGGTATTTAGTCACCAGCATCATTTTTAACTTCACTATGTAGCATAAAATGGCTTTCTACCTTTGTTCAAAAATGTGGACAAGAAAACCACTGACTATGCCTTGTGTTTCACTGTTACAAGACTGGGAAAAATGAGCAATGGAAGTTAGCCTGTGGGAATGTACAGTGTCCCTCTTGAAAGGGAACAACACAAGGTGGACCCGAACATCTCATCTAATATAGTCGAGTTTCCTGGGACTTTTGAAAAAGCTGCGTCACATTTTTCTTAAAATATGAATTGGAGGCAAAATCTACCATTGTGCCAAGAGAATGTGTTCCTTTGTTCTTTAGGCCAGAGAGAGCAAAGTATACCACCAATAAATTATAAGAAGATTATTGAATTCTGGAACAGGTATGGCAATGCCAACTCAGAAACACAGCAGAGTTGCCTCAGCAGAGCCTAACTGGAAGGAACTGGAGTCTGGAGGCTCAGAAGAGCCATTAATTTCTTATACTACACACTACTGGATCTCTCACTATAGATAGTCAGATCTGCATAGAATTTGAAGACAGTGCTACAGCATAGTACCATTGTCACAGGGGGTAAATGAAGGATAGGGATTGGAGGTGTCCCTTCAGGAAAGTGAAAATTTGTTTTAGTTGTGGAGGAAGCTTTATTTAACTGTCCAATACTTAAGTAGCAAGAGTTAATGTGGGGGAAGTTACTAGAGCTAAATTCTAGGTAGAATTTAAAAGACACATAACACCATAGCCAAATACTCTTGAGTATTTGTTGGATCTATGTGTGCTGTTCACAAGCACACACAGAAACAATACACACAGCCTCTAAAATAAGAAAATAGGTAACGGATCCAACAGTGTCCTCCACAAACACCTTTGAGAACTAAATTCAAGACATGTACATGTCCAAAAGAAGAGTACCAAATGTGTATGTATGTGTTGTTGTTGTTTTTATAAAAGACCCAAGTAAAAAGCACAACCACTGCACCACACCCTAGCCCAAAGAAGACCCATGGCCTTAGCAAGGTGACATCAGAAAGTCACAAAAGAGAGATATGGTAGTGAGCAAAATTAGAAAGAAGATAATGAAAGAAAGACTAGTGAATGTAACAAATACTATAACCCATCTTCCCAGGTGTTTGGAGCTATAAACCCTTTCCTTTAGAATAATATTTTATGTCAGATGCCTCAAACTGGAAATGACTGATTGTAAGAACGTTCTAAATAAGGTTATTATGGCTTGAGGGAAAAAAATCTAATTGGTGAGAGACATTCTGTTTGGAACACTCAGTAAAAAAAGGGTGGGGAGAGAAGAGAGATACAGAAAGATCTGCAACAGCACATAATGCTACTTACTGGAATACATGTGCATTAGAACTGGCTTCCTACTCTACATGGAGATAGATCCTTTACAATGCCTTATTGTTGTTACTGTCATTTCCAACTTATGGTGACTCTATGTCAACCTATAATGGGGTCTTCTGAGGCTGAGTGTGTGTGTGACTTGCCCAAGGTCAGCCAGTGGGTTTTCATGGCTGAGCGGGGATTCAAACCCTGGTTTCCAGAGCTATAGTCCAACACTCACACCACTATGCCACACTGGCTCCTTTACAATACTGTGCTCCCTCCCATCTCTCACAATCCATTCCTCAAATTAAGTTTCTTCTACCTATCTTTAAAAGATTTTCCTTGGGTTTTTTCCGGGCTGTGAGGCTGTGTTCTGGAAGAGTTTCTTTCTGATGTTTCGCCTGCATCTGTGGCTGGCATCCTCAGAGAATGGTTGGGTAGGTGTGTGTGTCGAGTTTATATGCTGTGAACCCCTGTTGGGGAGTATATGTATATTTGTGTAATTGAATGGTTAGTTTCTGGGTATAGAAACGCAAGGCTCGTTAGTGTCTGTTTGGCTAATGGTTGGTTGATGGGCCATTATCTGCTGGGAATCCCCCTGTCCCTGTGTGGAATTCTTTTGTAAGTGTTGAGTTTTGATTCTATTGTATTTCAAAACTGGGAGCCAGATTTTGTTTACTTTTAGGCTTTCTTCT
Organism: Gambelia wislizenii; assembly: GCA_030847615.1. Lineage (NCBI taxonomy): Eukaryota > Metazoa > Chordata > Lepidosauria > Squamata > Crotaphytidae > Gambelia > Gambelia wislizenii. The sequence continues at coordinate 490,115,528 of JAUMIR010000001.1, read as the reverse complement.
TTCCTGTTGAAGTTGATTTGAAAACACAGAAATTCTAGACCAGGCCAACAACTATCATGTCAGAATGCACAGAGAAGCTATTGAAATCCACATACACCTGGACAACTTCAGAGAAACTATTCCAGAACATGGCCTCACAGCCCAAAAAAACCCAAGGAAAATCTATGGATGCCAGCCATGAAAGCCTTCAACTTCACATATCTTTAAAAGGTTATACTGAGGCACTGAGGTAACATCATTCCATGTCTAGCAAGGGGCAAAATCAATATACATTAATGTACTTGGATGTATTTGTGAAATGACCACAGTTCAAGGGCAGAACATGAACATCCAATTCAGTATGCAGCCTTCTGAGAGAAAAAAAAATACACAAAACCATTTGCCTGCATGAGGAGTGTTCAAACTGCATAATACATGAGCCAGACAGCAAGGATTTAAAAGACAAGGTGAAACACACACACATTGAATTAAGAGTTGTACTTCTGTAGCTATGAGTTGTATTCAAACAAAATGGACTACAGGGCTGCTCAGAAATCTTACTTATGAATTCCATTTTTTCTGATCAATTTGGGAAATAACATGGGAAGAAAAAAATGGCTATTAACTCACAACAAAGGAAGTCCTTGAGAATGTTCTTCCAGTAATTTTCTGTGCAAGTTATGTCCTGGAGTATGAAGATGGACAACAGAAACCTTTTTGACAGAAAGAGACAACATCAAAAAAACTCATCCAGAAAAGGAAGCAAGGAATCCTGGGGGCTCTACACAAAAGGTCTGTTTCTGGATTCATTCACTTCCTGACTTCAGCTTTTTTGGTGCTAATGCCCATATAAGCATGGTTCCAGATTCACAGCAATATTTAGTTTTTACAATCATGGCAGAGTAGCAGAACTGTTATATGCCACTGACTATTTGAGGTGAAGAAAAACAAAATCTAACCTTGAACTAGAAAAGTGTAGGAATTATGAAAATGGGAAACTAATCCAACTTAGAAGTAACTTCTTCAGATGTGGAACACACCAGAAAACCTTTAGGCAGAACAGCCTGCCAGAAGAGTTACTGTTTCAGGGCACAGTTTCAGAACAGCTTTAACTAATGTAGCCCATTTCTGATAATACTCTTTAATTAAAAAGTTTTCTTTCTAACAGAAAACTACCCTGAGAACAGGGGTGATGTCAACACTTCCAACAGAGATAAAGTTAAAATGTATTATAGCTCTTAGCTTAGAGTAATGTCAATCACCTTGTTCTTCCTGGAAACCCACCAGCAGCCTCTGACTCCCTAGCACAGGCATCAGTACAAAGGGCTGAGATCACAAGAGAGGATTCAGAACCACATGTTTAGCCAGTCCAATGGATTCTTCCTTGACAAACTCTAGAGCAGGTTCCATATTAACACTTGTGGTGATGGCAGGGCAGTTACAGGTAAACATTCACACATGAAATAAAACCTAATGGTGGGAATATTTCACACTTGTATGGGGCCAAATTTTGCAGACCGTGAAGTTGACAAGTCCTTTTTAAAATCTTCATTTTTACAGCACTGTGTTGGTCAGCAGGAGAAGAATGGACTGATTAAAAAAGGGCCTGAGACCTAAGTTAGAAGACGAGAACACTGTTTGGGACCTTATAAACTGTGGAAGTAATGGCTACAGAAATCTGAGCTACATATCTGTCTTATGGGATAGAAGGCAAGGAGTTGTCAGTTTTACAAGGCACTGGGATAAAAGCATTTTGAAAAACATTGGCCCTATTTCCCAACTTACTGAGTGGGGTAGGCAAATTACCAAGTATAGGAATTGACATGCTTGAGAGAGACTGAAACCTTTCCAAATAAAAGTGGGTGTTTAAACTTTAAACGCTGAACTTTTTTATACAGAAAATTGTAAACAGCAGCAAATTAAAAACAACATGTCCCATCATCCAATGGGCAATGGACATTGAAGAATGTTTTAAAAGGTTAACTATAAAACAATATTACATCCAAAGTAGCAACAGGCCAATTCAAGTATATACACAATATATTAAAATCATATAAATTATTTATCTATACAAAGGACACAAATACAGCAAGGGATTGCTGAGAATTTAACAGAAAGGACACACACGCATACACACCCCTTGTGCCTAGTTCACTTTGGATGCATAATGAATTTCTGGCCTTGGAATCTTTTTTCATTCAAACATGGAAAAACTAATACCTCTAATACTGGGGGCAGGGGAGTAAAAGTATGTAAAACAAATGGAAATGCTAACAATGATGAGAGAGTGAAAAGTACAGGTTAGTCCTAATCTATTAATCTTCTGAGTGAGCAGCAATTAATTGCCTCCCTTCCAACCACTCCAGTTCCAAGTCAGGAATTTTAAGTCACCTAGATCATGAATTAATCTTGGGTAATTAGAAGTAACATTTGAGGGTTAAAAAAACAACCCACACAACTCAGATTACAACAGGAGGCCAGAGAGCAAACTGAGATGTTAACAAACCAATTATTATTAATCACTGAAAAATGTTTGCACATTAAGGGTAACATCAAAGAGGCGAGCTTAACAAAACAGTTTAATTGTGGATTTCAATAGCTATGGGATACCTAACTGTATGAATAACTAGGAACCCATCTGCAGATGGCTAAGACTGCAAGAGTGCCTGAAACTGCCTATCAGATCAAGGCCAACATAGGTACCTTGTGCAAAAACCAGATCAGAATCTTCTCTCTAAAGAGGCTAGGGCAGCCGATTAAATGACTACATTTCTACTTGACCACAGATCCAAGGCATGCAAGGGCAACTGGAAAGAACACCAAAGGCAGAATTAAAGACAGAAACTATTAAAATGGTACAAATGACCAGATATGTGGGGTTTTTTTAAATATACAAATCACAACAAATGCAAAACTGAAGACGCCTTATCACATATTGTGCCTTATCACTGGATTGCTGAGAAAGGTACTTCCATTCACCATGGAGAATCCAACAGTGTGTTACTTTCACTGCCAACAGTGTTACTTTTCTAAGGCTTCATCCCATGTGACGTGGCAACACCGGAAACGGATGAAGCAACATAGGTAGGGCTAACCTGGTTAAGAAGGACATCTGTGAAAGACTACATATTGGGACCATATACACAAAAGTGGTATGAAGCCACTGAAAAGTGGTGCCATGGTGATTTATGAAGATGCCTACCAGTTACGCATGAATTGGCCTTATACTGGACTTTGAAGAACAATTCCGCGACATGTTAAAGACAGCAGAATGCAGGGCAGGATGTTAGCACATTCACTGTTAGATAGATGAGCTGGCTTAGCAGGAAGTCAGAAGCAAACTCAGAAACAATCTTTTTTGCACACCAAGAAACAACCCGTATCTTGAAGCATTCCCACATTATGTTTTACAAGCATCAGTTAAAAAAAGGTCGGGGGGGGGGGGAGAGAAAAAAGAAATCTTCTGTGTCAAAAAGACATAACATGGGAAGTAGCCAACAGAAAGTGATCCCCAAATTTCAAGTAATTGTGTCTTTTTTGGACAGCTGCATTACACCACACTGCAGAATTCCTTATGTTTGTGCTATTATTCATGAAGCTAACCTTTCATGTTCACAGCTTTTTTAATGCATGTATCTCGTGAACATTCAGCTAAGTTTACCCACACATTCGGTACATCCTCTTTGAGAATGAACTATTCAAGTTAATTATATGGCAAATTAAAAAAAGAAAGAGAGAGGACAGACAAATTACATTCTGAATGCTCCTTTTAGGTTGAAAAAATATGTGTCTTAAAGGCTTGTCAAAGTTTAGAAGAAAAGCATTTCCGTTACAAAATCCAAGATTAAAAAATCATTAAGACATTTTTTTTTCTAATCTTACAAATGTTACAAATACTGTATACTACAGTTTCACCAAGAAGATGTCATCATAAACATGCTGCTGTTAAGCATGCCATGCCACTGATAACTGTTTGGTTCCAAGTATCAATGCACCTTCACACCCTATGGTATCCCCAACTGCTAATTCCCCCACCCACTCAAAGCCCTCATTAATAACAATCCTATAAAAAAGGGGTAAAATCTGGAGTTAGTGGCAAATTCTTTATCTTCACAGTAAATTGTTAACAAAGTGAGCTTTGTTGAAGTCATCTGTAAAATGGCATCAGTCAATTGGACCCTGAAAAATAAGCTTGACGCAGTTCTGATCTCCAGACAGCTGAGTAGCGCAGAAAGGACAGGCAGCATGGAACGCATGAGTACCGTGTGGCAGTGGGATCTGTGACCAGTATTTGGCAGACTTCTCTGAGCACACATGGCCACAAGGGGTGAAAGCGTAAGTTGGCGGACCAGCATCAACATAAAAGCCTGCCTCACACCCAAGCCAGAGAGGCACATAGGGACCAACGGTTCTGCACATAGGACACTCACGCTCATTGGCTTCAGTGTCACTGCGATGTCCCCAATTGTGATAGCCATGGACATGGCCACAGCTGAGGTAAGCCCATGGCTGTTTTTCTTCTACCACTTCTTTGCGGTTGATGCTGGGAAAAGCCAGTGTATTCAGCCCCACAGGGCACTGAGGCCTTGCAGCATTGATCTCTTGCCGGAGAGCCTCAATGTGTTTCTGAGTTGGTGTGTGAAATAAGCCATCTGCCGTTCTCCACAGGAGTGTGGCTCCACACAGATCAATGAGAGAACCATCTTGAAGGATGTTGGTTTCATTTTCTACCTAAAAAGACAGGCACAGAAGTAAAGCCATTTGACTGCTAATTCATTCTGAAATGACCCCATACACCTCAAAGCAACAAGTTTCCCACCCTCCCTTCCTTTTAACTGTTTGTTGATCTTGTTTCCCATGTCATCTTCACACAGTAATACAAGCCAACTAATCCTGTGGGGTAGCCATGATTCTACAATGTAGTAAAAAGTGTTATGGTCCCTTAAAAGGCTAGTGCACATTTATAACATAGAAGCCTGCTTTCAGATACATGTGGCGGTCTCACAAGGAACACACAGAAGGACTACCCACACATTTACAGTGGAGCTAAAAAATGCAAGAGGGGAGCTGTGAGAACATTCAAAATTCACACCATTCAACTTATTAGGGCCTTCGGCCAGAATTTCTTCAAGATTCATTATGCATTTCAAGCTTATAACCAAAGCTTTTCTGAAACTTTAGATCCTTTGGCATGCAATTCATCAGTAACAAGTTCAGGTTTAAATGAAGCAGAAAGGTTATACTGCAGACTCTCACAGACATAGTCAGAACCATCAATCACAGAAAACTGCAGGCTGGAAAGAATACGAAGCAGCACTTTCTGCCTAGTGTTCAGAGAGGACATTTCATTCATTCTTTCATTTCATACATGCAAGATGTACTTCTTCCCCCTTATAAGGTCACAGTAAAGGACAGGATATTAAGTCACTATCAACCTAGTCTGTGACATACTGCAAAGCCAAACCAATAGGAGCTCAACAAGGCACATTTCCTAGCACTATGGAAAGATCTGGCTTCAGTAACACATGTCTTGGTAATGTCCAGCTTAGATTACTGTAATGTGAACTGCCCTGGAAAAAGATCCAAACTACCAGTTGTGAAATAGGCAGTAGGGATATTTCTAATTGGAAGCTCTTGCCGGGGGGGGGGATCACCCCATTATTGTATCAATTTTATTGGCTTCCTACTTGCTTCCAGGCCCAATTCAGAGTGTCATTATTAAAGTGTAATACAGCAAAATCCTAGGATCAGAATCTTCAGGGGCTGCCTTCTCCATAAATCACCACCTGACTGCACTCTTGAACTAAACCTTGCTCTTTATTACTGTGGCTTCAGGAGGTTAAACACGTGAAAATGTAGGACAAGCCCATTTTAGCTTTTGCAACAAGGCTTCAAAATCCACAGACACCCAATCCATCTGGTTATCTCCTTCCTAGTTTTAAGATGCTTTTGTTTTGGAAAGCTTTAAGGATAAGGAACCAAGGAAAATCTATGTTTAGTCCTTTGTTTGCTGTCTTTGGGGGAGGGATGATGTTGCTTTATTCTTCAGACAGTTTTTTATGTATTTCTTTTTTAATGGAGTCAGTTTGGATGTTAATTTTAACAGAATAACAGGCTAGAAACTGTTTAAAAAGAAACTGATCATCATGAATTTGCAACTTACTAGCTTGCCCCTTTGCTGAGCTGATCTTGTTTCACGCAGAGTATACACGTCACCACAAACTGAAATCTCTCTCCAGACACCAGGTTTAGATTCTTCAGTGAACCCTCCTTTAGGATGCATGACTAGAACCCCATTTGTTGTTAATCCATCCATGTGTCCATCAGGATTCTTCCACTTTGCTGCTTTTTCCTAGACACCCCACAAAAAGAAATCAAAGATAACATCACTCAACCTTTCCACATTCTTAAGGCCAAGTAGTAAAAGCAGTCAAGACATCAACCATACATACAAGTTTTCTGAAGAAAAACAGGTGCAGGAAGCATTGCTGGGAATTTTGGCAAGAGATTTAGTAAAGTACTTTAGAGTAAACATATCTGGGTAACTACAAACATGACTTCCTGAGCTAATAAAAATAGTTCACCACCATACTGAAAAGAAACAGGTTAGATGTTCTTCCAAAGTGAGACCACATTGTTGGTAAGTTTTATATTCATCCAAATTGGTTCAAACATTGTAGCCAATGCTCAAGCATGACTGACAGCTTCCAAGATGTTGACCTTATGCATTCTAAGATTACCCTAGAATAGGGGTGATTAAAGTGCAGCCCATAGGATGTATGCAGTCACCAGGGTCAATTTTTAAAAGTATTTTTTAACTGCCCCCAAATACCCTCTAGAGGAGTGGGGCTGTTTTCACCATGTTTTGGGACCCCTGGGTCAATTTAGTCCCAGGAGAAGACTTTCTTGAAAGAGGACATGAACAGGAAGTGACTTCCGCTCACTTCCTGTAGTTAAAAAAAAAAGCTTCTTCTGGGCCTCAAAGGGTCCAAGGGAGGCCAAAAATATGACTAAAAATGCCTCTGCTCCCTGGAAGGCATTTAGTAACAAAAGAAAATGATTTTTTTTAAAGAGGGGGACTACAGTGGGGTGTGTGGCCCTCTAAGGTCTCCTGGGCATGGATGGGTAATGCAGCCCTCCACCAGCCTTTCACAGTTGCTCACCCCTGTTCTAGATCCAGAAGTAAGTGTCAGAGAATGATAGGACACACAATCCCCAGCAGAAGCCAAAAAAATTGTCTCAGTAAACTCAGTAGCAACCCGTTCCCAAGAATACTCACACACAGAGTGTTTGACATCCAAATAAGCAGGAGGCACTTTTAATACCCTATCTTCAAACTCAAACAGTTGCAATATATACAAATATTTACAATTCAGGGAGAAATTGCTTCACCAGGCCTCAGCATTTACAGAAAGAAGGGTGAACTCTGTTCTGAGCTCTCTTATACACACAGTTACAGGGCACGGGCTTACTCAAGCACATGATCGTACACACCAATAAGAACCCTCCTTCTGTAGCTAAGGATGACTAGGCAGTTCGTGGAGTCAGCCATTTTGACTCTGCATGACTCTGCAGTTTGGCCATTTTATAATGGAGTTCAGTTTCTTACTCCTGACAGTAAGATCCTTCAAGCACATGGGCAGACTAGAGTTTGGAGGTGATGCATTAAAAATAACATGATTACTCGCTGTTTTTTTCTGAATCATGTAGGGCAAAAATATTTTCAAAGGCTAACAGGTTCAAAGGTTATTTTCAAAGCCAGGCACCAACAATGTTACAGCAAGTAATGGGTGATCCATGTTACTTGTTAGCACTTATCTTAGATCTGCAAAGTGACTGAGTGTGGGAGTTTTGTCCTTTTTTTTACCTATAAAACAAGACTCCTGTGCCCACTCAGAGCAGCATAGGACCTTGCATGCCACTTCCAATTCCGAAATCCATCTAATTTACTCAGTGGCATGTTGCTCTGGTTGTGTCTGGTTGTCACCCAAGTCTTGTAGTGGCTAAAGCAGGGGTGGAAGTCATGTGGACCTCAAGGTGTTGTTGGACTGTAATTCCCAGTGCTGTAGCCATCCTTGTCAGTGGGTGGAGAATGCTAGGAGCTATAGTTCAACAACATATGGAGGGCTGCAAGATTCCCACCCTTGAGATAGGGAAAGTGTTGTATTACTGAATAAAGCAATGTGGATTTTGGCATCTGAAGCAACAGGCAAGCTCTTGTGTTGCTCTGAGCATCACAGGATGCTTTACTAATAGTAAAAAGTACAACTCCCCACATCCCTGGCTATGTTGCATACATAGGTTAAGTAACAGTGAGCAGTGTGTCAAGCAATAGAGCAAATTAATTTATTCTTAAAAAGTTATTAGGAATGACTAACCTTTGTATCTCAATGAGTTATGCAACAAATTACTTTTTAAAACAACATTCTCCAGAAGCTCCAGAAAGGCAGAGGTATTTTTATTTTCTGTAGCCTAACTCAGCACCCCAATGCAAAGGAACAGAAAAGTGAGGTGTAGGAAGAACCTAAAATGAAAGACACTGCTTCTCAGAAAAGGAGGTACTGAGAAGAGGTGGCACAAACATGCCCACTTGCTCTGGGATCATTAAAGAAACAAGAAAGAACCCTAAGTGGTCAAGAGTATGCCTTTAATTCATCCTTATCTCAGGGGTTGTCTAGATGGTGAAAAAAATGGTATTTGCAGGGAATATGGGCTATCTTAATGGGAACCTGCATCAATGCACCGTATTCGGAAGGAGGGGGGCAAAAAACTACAAAAACTACGCTGGGAAAGCCTTCGCGGCTTTCCTCTAAGTTTCAAAAAAGCTCTGTGGGGAATGTGCATTCCTGCTCATTGAGACAAACAATTCGCTTTAAATCACTTTCCCATACAAGAGGAATTGCAAAGCTGACTGGTCAGACTAGCGTAGGGGTGCTGCTTTCTAACAGGGCAAGTGACTGCAGTCGCCATGTTGGATTTTCGCCTTAGCGAGCGATTGCTAAGGCGATAAAACAGGGATTTGTGTTATCTTTCTCTCTTTTATTTCTTTTTTGTAAAAGTAAAACATTGTTTGTGCCCAACATGGAAATAGATTTTTTTAAAAAGTTTGGTGGCAGCAGATTTAAAAACACGAGTAATTCACTCATGGCCACCATCTTGGCTAGAGGGCATGCAGAGCTTATGGGGGCTGTCAAACTGTTAAGACAAGTTGCAGCTGCTGCAATGTGCTATTACTGTGGAGCAACCAGTTTCTTTCAGCCTTGTATAGACAAGGCCTCAGATTTCCTATGGTAGAGCACAAAAGTCTGGAGATCGTCTGCATGCACAGCTTTGTAGTCCACTACACAGAAGATCCCCAGGTTCAATTCTTGGCATCTTCAGTAGTCTGGTAGTAAATTATGGGTGTGGGGGAACTCTACCTAAGAAAGTGGAACTCTGTTGTCAGTCAGAGCAGACAGTGCTAAGCTAAACGGACAAGTAGCTCTGTTACAAGGCTTTGCAATAGGCCCCTTCATACTCATGTCTTCAAAAATAAATAAATAAAAATCAAAGGATGAATATAAGTAAGAGCCATCATCCTGGCATAAGTTACTATTTAAATCACCTCCCTATTAGATGACAGAGGTCATTTCCTGACATATATGAAAAAAAATGTGTACTTACCCCAAGAAATATATTTTTTGAAGAGTCAAATCCTGCTGCAAAGATTCTGGCCGTATATGGTGCGCTCCTATCGCAGACAATGCGGCATGCAAACCGGGAGATAGTGCTTTGGGTGATCTGAGTTTCATCACTGTTCTGGCTGCCAGAAATTGTGTCTGTTACGACAAAATCTATGGGGCTCTCAGTCGATCTACCAACCTGAAAATGTTAAAAACATGCTTTACAGAAATATCTCAAGTGAAGCCCTTTGGGGCTATAAAAAGCTGTGGAGAGCACAATGTTAAGTATAGAGGCCAGGTCCAAGATCCCCATGAAACATGTGTATTCAAGTGTATGCAATGTGATCTACAAATCACTTTTAAAAGCCTGATTTTTTTCATGATTATATGAAAAAAATAGACATGAAAAATCATATGATTATATAATATGATATAATAATATGGTTATGTGAAAAAATGGATTATTTTTAACTCGAGGTGCAGGCTTCTTTTATGAAAAATGTGGTTTTATTTATTTAAATAGCCCAGCCCAATGTTTGGAGCTAGTAACAAATACTGCCTCCAGCAGAACAAAACCCACTGAATTTTTAACGCACTGATCCGGTTTCAATATTCATATTAAAGTGGTAAAGGACTACCACATTCAGCTGGAAAAGTAGGGCCCATCTTGGTTTCTTCATCCCACATCCTTATTTCTGTTCTAGGAAGCATCACTGAAGAAGACTTACCATTTACCTAACAAAAGTCCTCCCCATCCATTGGGGAGGGACCAAACCATAGCGAGAAGGTACATCCCTGAAGATTCAAAGCATTGCATGTATCCCCAGGATCTCCAACTGAAAGAATCTTGGTGGCAAGTCTGGCAAATGGACTCCAGCTCTAAACCTTGGGGAGCTGATACCAGTCAGACCAGACAATGTTATCTCACTCAGAATAGGGCAAATTTTCATATTTACATTCAATGTCACTTATTGGGGGGGGGGGCTATTCGAAGATGATGATCCCAGAGGGGAAAACCTCAGATACAGTTCTTTTGTAACTTTGGGTTTTAAATGGACCACCCCACAAACTAGAGATCCTGGGTTACTTTTGAGGGTGACATTTAGCCTGCCAATTGAAATACACAGAAGAAAAATTATTTCACATATGCATATGAAGCATTTCACATATGGCCATATAAAACATTCAAGGATCCAACTTTCTGTAAAATACTTCTCTCTCTCTTCTTGGAGCATCAGCATGCCATCAACTGCACATAAGAGGCATCAGAGGTATATTATCGCATGAAAGATATTACTAAGTAATCATCTGGGAGAAACACTGATGAGTGAAATAAATGTAACGAGCACTGATTTACTGTCCTAGCTTTTATATTTATCTTGTCCCTTATTAGTCCCTTGAAGATACTAATGATAGTTTTTGGACTGATGCCATAATGAAACTCTGTGAGTTTCCTAAATATCACCAAGCAATCAACAAGCTTTGGTTCTTTGGGCATATAAACAGTCAGAAAGAAAACTACATCAATGAAGAATTAAACTTCTTAACTCCACAAACATTTCTGAAATGGCTGTCTCCTACTATCTGACATTTGCTAACAAGGTGCTGGGTTCCATCTGTGTTGCTGTGCCATTTTAGTTTCTGAAACACTTTTTTAAAAGATCAGTCTTGAACGGCATATTGTTCCTTTGGATTTATTGTACACTCAAAGCATTTTCTATATAAGACAAACCAGTTAGGGAAAGTCTTCCTACTTTATCCTATAATACACCAATCAAGCACATCTACATAAAAAGGAAAATCCAGTATTTGTACCTTAGTGAATCACCAAGAACACACAGGAATGTTATGGTTTCATTGGCAACATGAGCATCAGCTCAACAGAACTTGAACTGCCTCTTACATGATTTGACAATGCATATTAAGGAACTGTCAAAGTGAAGCCAGGAGGTGTCCAATGGAAAAAAAGTATATGTATTTTTTAAAAATAAGCTTTGCCACAGGTGATATAGGTGCACACGACAGCTTAGTCATAGATACAATAAGATACTTTTGGCAAGTCACTATCTCAGCCTCAGATCTCAAACAGCAAAAATTGAGAACAATGATTATCTACTGCATAGGGTTCCAATGAGGAAGAATGAGAGACAGATTAAAACATGCTGTGTATACATAACATAAAATGTTATACAGAGGTTAATAAGAAGCCCACAGTTTCTGTCTCTGCAAATGTCATATTAATAAGTATTGGTTTCTAGATCTTTGCTCACTTTTCATTTCAAGTGGTTCCAATTATCTGTGCTCATCTGGACAACTTTCTGAAGCTTGCAACACTGATTAGGGAACCATTATACACAAAGACCTACTTATTATTACTACTGCTGTTAAAAACTCAACTGTACTTCCAAAGATCAACTATAATCTTCCAATATTTGTCAAATGAACAGCCACAGCTTTGATTTAGTATTCTTTGATTGGGAGTGCTTTGATTGAGTATTTCTGCATGGCAGGGGGTTGGACTAGATGGCCCTTGTGGTTTCTTCCAACTCTATGATTCTATGAATATGAGAGCTACTCTATATAGTTATAGTACCTGTCAGTAAAATAAATGTAACCACTGCTACTTTTCCCTTTGAAGGGTTTCAGCATCTTTTGCTTAAGTAGGGTGACCATGGTGAGGAACATGGGAAAGCAGCAATAAGGCGGTGAGCCAGCTGCGATTGCCAAACAGTATTTCTTTCTGCCACAGAAAGCTTGGCTGAATGTTCTGCAACTTGTAAATCATCAGACCAATCTTGTAAATCAGACTTTCAAAAAGTTTAACTAACCTGTTAAGAGGTTCATAGCACAGGTTTTCATGCTGGCATCATGGAAGCCCCTCCCAATGTGGCCAACATTGAAATGTGAGCTAATTTTAGAAGCTGTCTTCTTGTGTCCAGAACAGTGAAGATGTGTTAGAAGTGTCTCTTTCCACTCTGCCATCCCACTTCATTTCCATTTGGGTTTCAGAGAAAACCTTTCCTTCCTTGACAGCTAGTGTGGTACTATCTGTCCCTCCTTCATCAGCCTGTTCACTCACTTCCATGGAATTCTTAGGTGCTTATGTCTACCAGATATTTAAAATACAAGCCTGCATCTGATAGTATCAATGTATTTAAATAACATTTTCACTCTTCTGTGAACCTTGCATCTGCAAGATTAATTTGTACTCCCAGAAAGCCCAAATCAGTACCGTATTGCACTTGTACTGGAGTGTACCGATTTATGTAGAAGGTATTTACAGTACTTGGGTTCTGAAAGGCTCCACAGTCCCTCATCAGACTTCTCAGCAAACTAAATGGTCAGGGGCTAAGAAGAGGGGAAGTAATGAGGTGACCAAATTTACTAATGACACCAAATAATCTAGGTTCATTAAAACAAAAAGAGATTCCAAAGAATTTTGAAAGAATCAGAACAGAAGGGAATGAGCATTAAAATGCAAATGACTCAGTCTAAGCAAGTATAAAATCATGCACACTGGATGAAAAACAAGGGGGGGGGGACCTCATAGCTGCATGCATAAACTGATGGGAATTGAGCTGGCAGTGAATGACCAAGACAGACTTGGGAATTGTGGTATGAAAATATTGTGCCACCATGCACCTGTTGTGAAGGTAGTGAAATCCATGTTGAGTATAATTAGAATGAAAAATAAAATCTGTTTAAAGCCCTTCAACAAATCTGTTACAGTGACCACACTTAGAATACTGCGAAAGTACTGCTTACAACTCAAAAAAGATACTGTAGAGCTAGGAAAGTGGCAGAAAAGGACAACCAAACTGGATCAAGGGGTGCTGATATGTGGAAAGGTTACAATATTTGGGGCCTTTTACCTTACAAAAAAGGCAAGTAAGGAGACATGATGGAGGTTCAAAATTATGCATACTGTGGAGAACTTTCTCTCTGAATACTAGAGCATGGGGTCATGAACTACTGATGAAGGGTTGGGGATTCAGAGAAGACAGAAGGAAATACTTCACACTATGGCAGTTAAAGAGCTGAATTCACTATTGCAACACAGGTGGCCAACACTTCATGCTGCAGTAGTGAATTTAGCTCTTTAACTGCCATAGTGTGAAGTACAGTATTTCCTTCTGTCTTCTCTGAATCCCGAACCATAAAACTGGGATAAAACGAATTCATGGAAAATCTGAAGCAGCGCATTCAGTGGCTATGCTCGTATGCCGGATGGGGTGTATACAACCTATTTTTCCACATTGGTAACTCTTGATATTTATCCTCCAGTAAATATACTATCAGAAAGAGCTAGAGCACATCATTAAATTAAAGTATAAATAATGCAGCTACTATTATTTCCCACTGGGAGTGCTTTCAAAAAAGCACAAATGGGACATAGTCCAAGCTCAAGATTATTATTGTAAGGCCCATGGAATGTCTCTGCAAGTTGGCAACAACAAAACACAGTGATGAATTTCAAAAGCATGACACACTGAGCAAAAAAGGGACTTATACATTCAGTGAGGTACAGGGTGGTATAGAAAAAATGCAGAGCTCTATTTAAAATGCTTCTAATACATGGACTGCTTCAGGTTCCTGTATGAAAAGTCCTTCAGCATCAAGAAGTGTTTTGGAAATTTTCCCTCAAAGGTCTCCTGAGGGGGGCAGTAAAGCTCCCAGCCCCCAACATTTGCCCATCTCTGAGCTTCACAGATGCCTACACAATGGGCTCATGTGACAATTTTTACACGGCTTTCATAATCATGTTTTATTATACTGAAGCTATAAACTTTTGCAAAGGTGCAGATAAGATTCAACCATGCTGAGAATTACTCTTCCAGTAATTTCAAAACAATCAGGATATTTTCATTTGGGTATATGGAAACATTTCGAGGAAATATATTTTAAGAACAAGCAGCGGTTTTACAGTATTTTAAGTACACTTACCTGAAACATATCTGTATCTTTATCATGTGTATATTCCACTACAACCGTCTGGTTTCTTGACAGTGTGTAGGAGATACTATGCTGCCCTTTACAGCTGATGGCCTGCAGAATAAAACAGTTCCTGTTTCATTTAAGTAAACACATCAGTCAGGAAAAATCACACCCTATTACAGCATTTGTAAATGTTATTATACACATGACCAAGTTCTCCCAATGTATCCTGCAATGTGATTATGCAAAGTGTTGCTACTATTTCACTTGTTTTTCTGGATCACAACAAGAAACACAGATTCATTGCAAGGAGACTGAGAGCTACCTCCCATGAAAGACAATCTACAATCTGTGCTCCAAAAACAAAGAACAAAACCTCCTTTTACTTTTTGAAACTTACTTCATAAAGCCAGAATACAGGCACATGTCATGCTCCAAATTCAGTTCCATTATAATGTTTCTGCTTTTTTATGCTGGGAATGTTTCCCCAGAAAACCTTCACTACATACTGTCCTGTATCAAACTCCTTCTCCAAACCTCTGCTACCACCTCTGCTTTCAACTCTTTTATCCTCCTTTTGTGCCCCAATACTCCAAGATGATTGCTTGCTATTTTGATGGGTAGCTTTTTATCTTCTCTACTACCCTCCTTGTAAAGATCCATTTGTTTTCACTTGATACTAAAACGCCATGAAAACAGTAGGTTTAAAATTAAGAAATGGAACATGACTGAGGGACACAAATCTTCAGCGCAACCATTCAAGCTTCACCATCTATTTTTTTGTGCGCACCTATTTTTCAAATAATACATTTTCATCAGCAAAGAAGAGGCAAGTAAGAGAGAATATAAAAGGCTGCTTATAGTGACTCCATTAAGCTCCAAATATTGATTCTAAGTGGCAGTGCTTTCTAAGAGACAGTTTCTTGTCCTACTACTGCACAACCTTTAACTAGAGATTTTAATTTTGTTGAAACATGAAATTAAAACAGAATTAAAGTAAAGTAACAGCAACTAATAAAGTCAGTATTTTCTGTGTGTGAAAAGGAAATAGCATGTGCCTCTTTAACCATCACCAAAATCATTGCATCATGGAATAAGACCCAGTCAACTGACAAAAAATGACCAACTGCTGGGATAAAGTCCCCTTCATAATACAGGGAATAACATAAGCAATTAAAGGATGTGCATCGAAGCCTGGAATAATCTATTAACTAGAATGCACCTTAAAGGCCAGTTCTCAGCATCTAAATTCTGTTCATTTTCTGTGGGTGCAGAATCAGTGTGGGAAGTAAGAAGAAAGAATATCAATCGATCGTCAGAGCTTTTCACTGAACTTTCCAAGAATATGGGCCATTTCACCATTTTTTATTTTGCAAGATGCATTGAGTGTGCATCTAACAGTGCAAATGCAATGAGAAGTAGGAAAGCCACTTGCATTACACAGGCACGTTTGTCAGTCTCAGGGCTGCTCATGGCTCCCTGTTGAGCAAACACACCATGGCAAACAAAATTGATTGTTGAGTAATGTGTGAAACAGTCCCACATGATAATGCAAATACTTAGAAGGTTGTTTCCATGATGGGAGTGGGACTTCCCTCAAGGACCTAGGCATAACCAAATTAAGAGCCACAGTGAAAACAGCAATTCAGCTTCTAAGGTAAACAAGGGTGCTTCAGCACCAAGACAAATCCTCAATACAGATGGAGTGGTTTACAAAATTCACTAATCATGTACATTTGTGAGTGAGGCACTATGCATATTACTACTTACATAAAATGTTAATCTGAAATAGAGCGATGTATATATCTGAAACTTGTCAGGGTAATATTGCTTTAAGGGCAAAAAGAAATGATGTTGGAGCAACAGACCACAGATTAGCGCAGCTGAAGTGGGTTTGATCACAGCTGTGGCTAGGAAGAGGGCTGACTGGCAAACACTCCTATATAGTCTAAAGGACAAGATGCACTGTGTGTGGGTTGGTGTCATAGAGGAAAGGGTTTTGGAGAAATTGCCATTGAGTTTACTGTGTTTGTTTATAGTGCAACTGAAGATAAAGTTCCCCAGCTATCTTTGGATGAAGCTTGCTGACTTTAACTTTTTCTTGTGTGTGAAAGTGGGTCAGAGCAATGAAATGATGGTTAGCTGAAGCCTTTGTTTTTGTGCCCTTTCTGTTGCTCAGTTCTGCTGTTTGGCTACTCCTGGGTTAGTATGTTCCCAGGAGGTGCCAGGTGCCTCTCAGTGGGCCTATACTGAGTGGACAAAACTGACTTAGTGATATGGCTTAATTTCAAGAAAACACTCTCTTCTTTGAAACAGTGTTGTTTGCTCTCTCTCTCTCTCTGGCTTCTCTGCGGAAACGAAGATTCAGGAAGGACTCATCCCATGCTTTCTGCAAGCTCGCTGGTGACTGAAAAGGCCAATCTGAGATAGACAAGTCCGGTTGCAGAAAGCATAGCAGAAGGTCTCCTTGGGTGATGTTTCTGGGTTGTGATTTTTTTCTGCATTGTCGTTTCTCTTCAAGACTTGTTCGGCGTGAGTTCTCAAATAAGGCTGCAGCATTGTGGATAGTGTGTCTCCATGCCTCCTGATGTGAGGCCAGGGCGGACCATTGTTGGTGATCAATTTGGCTGAGCCTGAGGTATTGTTTCAGGGAGTCCTTGTATTGCTTTTTTGGAGCGCCCCTCTTATGCTGAGTTCTGATTTTAGTGAACTCAGCACTTGCAAATGAACTCCAGCCAGGGACAGGGGGATTTCCAGCAGATAATGGATTACTAATCAACCATTAGCCAAACAGACACTAATCCTCCTTGCATATCTTCCCTCAGGAACTACCCATTCAAATATACAAATATACATAAACTCTCCAACAGGGGCTCACAGTACAGTTGTCCCTCCATATTCACCGATTTGGCATTCACGGATTTAAGTATTCATGGCTTGGAAATATTCTTAAAAAAATAATAATCCAAAAAGCAAACCTTGATTTTGCCATCTTATATAAGGGACACCATTTTGCTATGCCAATGCATACAATGGGACTTGAGTATTCATGAATTTGGGTATTCATGGAGGGTCCTGGAACCAAACCCCAGCGAATATGAAGGGACAACTGTGTATAAACCTCACATACATTCCTATCCAACCATTTTCTGAGGTTGCCAGCCACAGATGCAGGTGAAATGTCAAAAAGAAATTGTCCAGAACACGGCCTCACAGCCTGGAAAAAAAACCAAGAAAAATCTATGGATGCTGGCTGTGAAAGCCTTTGACTTCAAAAAATTTGACTCATTTTTCTTTAGAAAAACAAATGGTGCAGGATATTCCCAATAAGTTATTTTTAGCACTGCTACCTACATTATTAGAATGGAGCTTTGTCTCCATTAGCTTGTGAGAAGTCTGTGGCAACCTTTAACAAAAATGAGCTGACATTTTAAGATCTGGTGAAAATTTCACATTTCCAATTAATTCTGTATATGATGTGTTATGTTGTCTATTCTGTTAACAATAAGAAATCTGTGAATGCTATTTCTTTTAAACTTTTATATGCCAGGTGTTTTAGAAGTTCATTCAATTGGAATATCCCCTAAAACAAAGACAGATTCATTGCTAATTATTGCTGCCTGCTGTTGTTTTTCAACTGGTCATTTTGTTTAACAGATAAGAGAGCCTGAAAAAACTGGAATAGCAAGAAACTGCATTTTGAGCAGAAAGGTACACCATATTTTAAAATTAAATTTACAGATCAATTTACAGTTCTTCTGAGACAACTATATATTTGTGTCAAAAAGTCTATCAATTCTGGATTGTTCTTGCCCTGTTTTTGGAATGATACAGAGGAAGTCCACAGAGGGTACTATTTTCAAATCAAAATACATACACTTTGCATTACAAATACAAAATGAACTTAAGTTTGTTATCTACTACAAATGAAAGAGAATAAAATCACCCAGGAAAAAATTCTTCATAAAATTCAACCGAACTCAAGCAATCAATTTGAAGAACAAGGATTTCCCATATATCATCTGTTTAAACAATCCCTAATTTTTCCAGTTTGTGGTTATAAGACCCTTCCCAATCAAAAATCCAAGACCTCTGTTTTTTTGTAACCTCAATCTAGTTCTCATTAAGGTGGTAAACCTGCATCTGGTTTGCACCACTTGTATAGGCCAGCCATTTTATAAATAGGGGAAAATATTCTGTGGCATCTGTTTCCACCTTATGGTGACCCTAAGGCGAACCTATCACAGGATTATCTGAGGCTGAGAATGTGTGATTTGCCCAAGGCCACCCAGTGGGTTTTCATAACCAAGCAGGGGTTTCAACCCTGGTCTCCAGAGTTGTAGTCCAACACTAAACCACTATGCTACACTGTTTGCTTGCAGCTATGCTATTTAATACAAATGAGTCTTACTACAGTATTTGCTATTAAAACAGGAAGTTATAATGATGAAGGGTGGTATATAAATATTATTAATAACTAAGAAAATGCTATTTTATCCTGTGCTTGTATCTTCCATACAGGAGTAGCTCAGGGTGTGTATGTTTGCCTAACTTTGTTCTGGCTGTTAATGGCTGGCTAATTTTTAGCATATTTGATTGTTTTAAAAGCCAGTCCTTCTCTTTGGACTCATCAGAATTCTCAAGGCATATTACAAAACCTTAATCTATTTCCCCACTTGAATTTTTTTGTTTGAGAAAGGCTTCAACTAAAGTCAACTAGTCTGCCTGTCTTGTACCCGCTTGTCAGTGAGCTCTCCCACCCTCATCATGTTTTCCTTAGATGTTGGCCCCCAAACTTGAATATAGGTTGAGTCTCCCTTATCCAAAATGCTTGGGATGAGAGGTATTTTGGAATATTTTGGCTTTTGGAATACTTACATACACATAATGAGATGTCTTGGAGATGGGACCCAAGTCTAAACATGAAATTCATTTATGTTTCACCTTATACACATAGCCTGAAGGTAATTTTATACACAATATTGTTTTAATAATTTTGCACATGAAACAAAGTTCATGTACCGTGAACCATCAGAATGCAAAGGTGTCACTATCTCAGGCATCAATGTGGACTATTTTGTAATATTTTGGAATTCTGGATAAGGGAGACTAAACCTGTAGAAGGTTCTTCAATTGCATCAGCAACACAAGATGCTCCATAGTGACGTTCCTTTTTGTGCCACCTCTGAGGGGCCCACACTGCAACTCTTCCCTGTAAAGGTGACACAACTGATTTAACACTGACACAGGGTGGAGGCTGGCATAGCCTCCTCCCACATAGTTATACTTCTCATATTGCTCTGGTGGCACATGGAAGACTGGTGTCCTTTTGGGACCCAGGCCAGCAAGGAAATGCAGGTGCCCAGCTTATCCTGAGCAAACTTGAGGTGCATTTTAAAGACAGAATTTAAGTTCAGCTGATGCATTAAAAGTCTGACCAACACATTTAGTAACACAAGTTGGGTGGCAAGAAGAAAAGAAATATGTGTTTGAATCATTATCTCTGTGTATGTAAAGAAGCTGACTACTTCATTATCTGACACACATACAAGTTGAAAATTAATTGACCCGAATTATCATTTCTATGTTGTAAGACTACAGCAAATCTGGGAAGTGAAATCGATCTTTGTTGCTGATACAGCCATTAAGTGTAATTTTCTGGTAACCTTTAGCAAAGAGAACATTGCCATGGAAACCTCATGGGCTCAGAGCTGAGAAGGAAACCCATCTCAAGCAGAACACAAAAATTTTGGAAAAAAGGCTTTCCCCTTCTGCTTCCCCTTCTTCTAAATCCTGTATCTAGCCACTTCATTGTTCCCCCCTCCCAACCAATAGTAATTTATATGAGAAAAACAAGATCTTTTAAACAACTCTCAGAAAAACACACACACTTTCCAGGTACCTGGGACACTTTTAAGCACAAAGATAGTTTAACAATATGTAATGTAAAGAACAAAGTTAATTATTTTCAAGCAGAACTAAGACTGACCTACCAGGAACCTGCTTGATATGAAGTCGAAGGCTTTCACAGCCAGCATCCATCAGTTTTTCGTGGGTTTTGATGCCAGCCACAGATGCAGGTGAAACATCAGGAATTAACTCTTCCAGAACACAGCCCAGATATCCCCACAGATATCTTGACTAGGAGAGCACCTCTGTCTTGTCTCAACCAGACCACTACGGCTGCCACATACTAATTCACAACACTAGATTCCCGGGTAATGGATCCAGAAAAGAAAGCAGTACTATGTGTCACCTGCATATTTGTGACAAAGCACCCAAATTTCCAGATTTCTCCTAATGGTTTCACACAGATGTTAAACAACACAGAGAAATCAAATGCTGAGGGACATCAAGCAAAAGTCTACCAACATCAATTTCTAATATCAACCCTCAAGGATGGACAAGTACTACTGTAAAATGTCACCTCTCAAGTTCATCCCTATCCAGGAGGTTGAACAGAACTAACAGGCATGTACTTCCACTGTCTAGTTCCTGGTGTAGATCTTCTACAGATGGCCAGAACTGGCTCAGTCTCAAAAACAAGCCTGACTGTAATGAGTCTAGATTATCTATTTCATCCAAGAACCCCTACAGCTCTGATATCAACAAAGTGGGATCCAGAGAGGGCTTCTTTAATAGAGGATGAATGACAGCCACTTCAAGGTTGGAGGACTTAACTCCTTCCAATAATTCATTTACAATACTCTGTACCCACTCTACCAACCATCCTTTGATCAGCAAGGAAAAACAAGGGTTGAACACACATGTGGTTGATCTCATACAAATAATGATTTTGTCTGAATCTCCAGGGTGTATAAATCATATCCACTACTACAGAATTAGCAGGCACCTAAAGGTACAATGCAAACTTTGGACAGACAAATTTCACACTCAGCAATTTATAACAAATTTAGTTTACATAAAAAGTAGAGCCAGCTACCAGGTGAAGGAAGTGTATGACAGCTAACAGATCCACATAATGGATCATAAGTGGGGAAAATTACCCAGAGAGCAACACTCAGAATTAACAAGTTAGGATGTTGTACTGATCTAAAGGTCCATCCTGAGACCAACAGAATTCTTATCCAGTTCTTTGTCAATCTTGCAGCCCAATCCCATGCAAGTTTATTCAGAAGTACAGCCTGCCCCGTATCCATGGTGGATACATTCCTGGACTTACCATTTATAAATGAAACCGCAGATAATAGCAAACCCTATTAAAATAAAGGACTTCTGGTACAAGCATACCATAGATTTGTGCTGGAGGACCTAGAGAGGACACTTCTCTAGGCATTTTCCAGCATGATTATGGTACGAGTCCCTATTTTTTCAGCCATGGGTAACTGAAACCACGGATATTGGTTCTGCGGATACAGGGGGTGATCTGTATTCCCATCCCCCAATTCAACATACCTTTGGAACTGCATTTAACCAGATATCACTTACATTACTTTGATTTTTTTACATGTCTACAAAAGCAAAATATGTTTTGTTTTGTTTTTTGTGGGGGAGAGAAAGTAGAAGCAGACAGTCAGAAAACAAAATCCTCATCAAATATTACCAATGTATTGAACTATTTTGTTGAAATACAAGTTTAACAGATTAATACAGGTCGTCCCCCTTATCTGCAGGAGATGCATTCCCGGACTTATTGTGGATATGTGAAACTACGACCTATGCTTAACAAAGCACAACTTCTAAATAAAGCAACAACATTCTGATACTACAGGACTGTACACAGCTGTTGTTGGGAATGATTTGATTGTGTATTCCTGCACGGCAGGGAGTTGGACTGGATGGCCCTTGTGGTCTCTTCCAGCTCTATGATTCTAAGTTATAGAACAGAAGCTACCTCATAGGAACTGTACTCAGTCACCCAGGAACTGGCCAGACAAATTGATTAGATCTGTTTTCTACCAAAATAGCTTTATGTGTAAGTAAAATTAATTAATAAATTGTTCATAAATGGTTCATTTAAGTGCTATGCATAATACTGCAACTGAACCAAAGGGCAGAAGCTTACAGAGCAAAGCTGCACTTATTACTTAGATTCCTGAGAAAACAGTGAAAACCACTCAGGGAAGGTGCTGGTGCAATAAGACACTGGTTTTGGTCTTCTTTTAGCTGATAATTTAAAGTTATCTGCATGCCCTATGACAAAGGGCCATAACCTTTATGATTAGTAGATTAGAAAAGATGTGATAGACTAGGATTCAGTGGCAGTCAAGAATTTTCTGGGATATTATATCCAGTGTCAAATGTCTAATAAAAGTTCCTAGACAGCTTTGATGGTTGCAATCCAAAGATATATTGTTACGTGCCTTCATGTCATTTCTGATTTATGACGACCCCAAGGCATTTTCTTGGCAAGAGATTTCAGAGTGGAGTTTGCCTTCATCTGAGGCTGAGAGAGTGTGACTTGTCCATCACCCAGCGGGTTTCCATGGCCGAGTGGGGATTCAAACACTGGTCTCCCACTATCCTAGAACAACATTCAAACTACTACACCACACTGGTGCATACAAGCACAGAAATCACTGAGGCATCCAGAATTGCCTTTGATTGTACCATGTAACAGTTACAATTCCCAAAGAGGCACATCATTTGCCTGGTCACATGGCATAGCGCCTTTGGGATAGTAATGATGGTAAATCATAATATTCCTGCTCCTGACAGATGACAGAAATCAGTTTTTCATCCCATATCTGTTGGAATTTCCCCCACCCCTTGTGATGGGAAATTGTGTAGCTTTCCTATGAAAGCTGCACAGCTGGCCCAGTAAATCATGCAGATTTCTGGAAACCATGCAGCTTCTCCTAAGAACTCTGTGCAGCCTTCCCTGAAAAGGAAAGGTTGCTTACTTGTAACCATAGAGGAGGGGAGGGCCCTCAATGGCACCCCAAGCGCCCTGGATTTCATGGGCTCCTAGATGGGCTCCCCATCCCAGCATAGAGGCATCTGTCGTCAAGGAGACCTCTGGTTGCGGAGGCTTGAATGGCAGGCCCGATAACACATTGCTCGGTACCAACCACCAGTCCAGGGAGAGATTCACGGATTGCGGCACTGTTAAGAGCTTATTGGGTAAATCCCGCAGAGGATCGAACACACTCAGGAACCAGGATTAAAGCGGTCAGAACCGAAGTTTGGCCAGACTAGTGACTGACATGGTAGCCGCCATGTGACCCAGCAGAACTTGTACTGCTTGGGCAGAGAGTCTCCGGGATCGACGGCAGTCGTGGATGAGGGACCAAAGAGTGTCGAATCGATCTCGAGGGAGGTATGCCCTCGCAGTTACTGAATCCAGTCAGGCTCCTATGAACTGGATGGATTGTGATGGGATGAGATGGGACTTCTCCATGTTGACAACAAGTCCCAGGGTGCTCAGCACATCTAGGGTGAAAGTAATGTTCATCTCGAGCTGGTGCTTGGATTCTGAGACGATTAGCCAGTCGTCGACGTAAGGGAAGACTACCACTCCCTTTTGTTGAAGAAAGGTGGCCACTGCAGCCATGCACTTTGTGAACACCCTCAGTGCCGTGAAGAGGCCGGTTGAGTCTTCTTGGATCCTTGAGGTGGAAGGCCTGGGCTCATCGACCTCAATGATGGATTCGGTCTGCATATCAACATCAGCATCAGTGTGCTGAAGGAGCTCTGCCCTCAAGACAAGTAAAGCTGGAGAGTGGGCTCGAATCTGGGAGGTCGTCTCCAAAGCCTCCGTCGAAGTGTCACCCATATCAACCTCTACGATTTCCAGAGAGGGAGTTGGGGTGCCCATTCGGGAACAGGACCGTTCCGTGTCGGACCTCTGAACTCGAGGTTCTTCTTGAGCTGGAACAATAGGCTCATCCACCATCGTAATGTTAGTGGCAGGTGGGTGCGGAGTCACCTCAGTGGAGGACCTGGCCAAGTTATTTGATGCCTCCTCACTTCGAGAAGTGTTTGGTCTTCTTCTTTTTCTTGGAGACCTTATCCTTAGATGTAGATGATTCCCAGTCCCGACCGGGGTCTCTCGGTCTGAATCGGTCCCAAGGCGTCGCCTTCGAGGTCGAAGTGGTTGAATCCGACGAGGCTCGGTCCCGACTGAGGACGGTTTGGCTGCATGTTTATGAGAATGCTGTACCGCTTTGGGTTCAGAAGCCACAGATCAACGGCGGGAAGGACTCCTTGACCAATGACGCTTCTTCTGAGGGGATCAAGGTGAAACTGATCATCCCCTCTTCTGAGGCGAGGCCGGATGTTCAGTTGCCAAAGTGGAGGCCACGGATGGTATAAGGGCCCTTTCATACAGGAAGGACTTTAGACGCGAAAACTGGTGTTTGCGAGCCTGAGGTGTAAAGGCTCTACAGTGGATGCAAGCATCGATGATATGCGACTCACCCAAGCAGATAAGGCATTTGGAGTGGCCATCAGAACTTGGCAGCTTCGTCTGGCAAATGGAGCACCTTTTGAAGGCAGCCCTTGAAGCCATTTCGAGTGGGGCACAGATATTACAAGACAGTCCGGATCTAGCTGAGAGAGCCGAGATCAAAGCCAAGTCCGAGGGATCAAGAAATAACGTCGTCAGCAAGCCGTGTCAAGTCGAATATCAGAGAGTGCAGACAAGTCCGAGGGATGAGCAAAATCGTAGTCCAGAAATCCAGTCCGAGTCAAAAACGAAAACGAAAATCAATAATAGGATCAGTGACAGAAGGTTTCTTTGAGCTGCTAACGCAGTGGGAAAAAAAAGGAACTGAGGGGAATTAGGTGGGGGAGCCTTTTAAAGGGACCGTTAGGCGAGGCGGAGTTACCGCCAAAATGTTGCAAAGCACATTCTGCCTAGTGATACCAGAAGGTTCCGAATGCTCTGCGCAGGCGCAGGAATAACCCAGCTGTGTGATTCACAGAGACCACGAAGAAGATCTGTGTAGCTTTTGGCATGGAAATGAAGGACAAATACTCTTCCTCAGATCAACCCACTTTGGACCAAATGTGGTCTACCTTTCCCTGTTCTTTGTGTAATATTTAGGTTGCAAAACATCTCACTTAAGTCACCACGGCTACAGCATCAGTCATCCCTGGCCAGGCCATTGTTCCCAAGGGGCTCTGTTTTATCTTTATCTTCCCTGTTTCCTGCCTCAAAATGTGATTGGGTGTGCATCTTTTCCCACCTGGACCAACAATCCATCTTTCCTAATTAAATCGCACAACATTCAAACCAGGGAAGGCTGCAGTTTCAGTCACCCCAAGTTTATTTTCCTGCCACATAACATTTGGTTTGTGCAACATTCAAACTGGCAAAGGCTGCAGCTTCCATTTCTTCTCCTGTTGCAGAACACTGCTGTCTTCCCCTCTCCCTGCCAATTCCAAGTTCCCAAAGTGTATATAAGTGTAAAGTCACTAAAACCATGTTTCTCTCTCTCTCACTCACTAAAACTATGTTTCTCTCTCTCTCTCTCTCTCTCTCACACACACACACACACATTCCCTACCACCTCAAATTGCCACAATGTCAAACCTTTCACCACGCTGTTTGTATAGGGTTGTAGCGTGCAAGTTAGTTTTGAATTTTGCCCACTTTTCTCAGAGAGCTGCACATTTTTCAATGCACAGTGAAAAGACCACAGCTGTAGGTTTTTACTAGAGAGCTGCACACTTTCTCAAACTCCCATACAATTCTGGAAAAGCACACAATTTATGTTCTGTTGGGAACACCACTAAGTTGCAGAAACTTTGACTATGCTGTTTTTCTTCCTGCATAAGTTTCTTAAGATGGCAGGAACTCTATATTCAACCTCAGTCAGGAAATTATCCAATTCCCATTCCACCCCTATGGGATAGTATTTGTTCAGACAGTACACATGTGAATGCTCCCTGAACATAAAAACACAAAGTCTGTAATAGCAGGGAAAGGGAAGATGGAGAAGAGATAGAGCAAGATCAACAGAAGAGCTAGGCCAGAAGATAGGAAGAGGGGTTTTTAATGCACATTTCTGGACCTATGCCACACAACTATTTTCAACGTTTAAGTGATTTGCCTATAACTGACCAATCTGAATCACATGCTCACTAATTATCACAACTGTTCCCCAAACATCTTGATACAGATATACAGCAAAATTGAAAAATCTGCAAATAACTTTCTGCTCCCCGCTTCCAATGAGCTCTCCTGGAAAAGCGGCAGCAGGGCCCGGAAAGCCTCGCTGCTGCAGCGGAAATCCTTGCAAAACCTGCCTGCATACCACCCCTGCTTTCCTCCCACTTTGTTCTGTTTGGGGGGGGGGGAGCCAGGACTGATGAAAACCTTTCGGCTTTCCTTGGTCCAGGCTCTGCCCCCTGCCACATGGAACAAAGCCGGAGGAAAGCCATGCTTTCCCCACAAAACCACTGAGAGTTTGCTTGCCCCCAGGGAATGAAGGCTGAGCAAAGCCTCATCGGCTTTCCGCAAATGCACAAAAACTGCAAATTCCGAACCTGCGAATTCCAAGGGATGACTGTAATATTCCATGCAGGTGCTAAAATAAAATCAACTATCACAGCAAGGTATACAAAGTCTGTTTACTCTTGCCCAGCTCCCGCTCAATATCCTGGTCCTCTTGTCTAGCTAGAAGGTTTCTTGCAGCATGGGCAATGAGAAGATTGTGAAGAAGGGCTGGAGAAACACAGATGTTTGGTGCTGGGTTGCAGCAAATGCCTGCAGTAAACACTGCAATAAAGCTTCAGGTGGGAAATAGTGGGATTCTTTTGTAATTGATCTATTATAGCTGTGAGTGCCTGCCTACAACAGACAAGGTAAACAGCAGCTGCCTCTAGAATCCATACCTAAGCATATATTGTCAGGATTCTGGGATGTGTAATCACTGTGAATTTTACATTGTAAAGAGCTGCTGCCAGCAGGGGCCAGTGATGAGGGCTAGCAAAATGTAGCTGGTGTTGACAATGAACTGTTGTTAACATTATCCTGTGTGAGAAACAAAGCATGAGAAAGAGATATAGCCACTATCACCCTGGGAAAGTCTGCATAAACCATGTGTCTCCTGCATCTGTTACAAGATTTATTCGCTGCCTGGTCCTCTTCACATGCTTAGAGAAACCAGTGCGTGTCCTTGACATGTATGAACAGAAAAACAGAGAGAAAAGGGGAGAGCAAATAAGCCTCACTAGCTATCACCAGCATGTTAAAAAAATATTTGTAAGTCTAGCCACCAAAATGGAAATTCTAAGAAAAGTGGAGACTGGTAAAGAAAAAAATATCATCCCTGAATGAATTTTGAAAGAAACTTTCAAATGGTCTCTAGAAAATTCAAAATATTATTCTTTACTTATGGCTTACCTGACCTGGTTGTCTCATTTCACATATGCATATTGATAGTTTTGAATAAAAACTTTGCTGAAACTTATTGAACTGGCCTTCTTTTGTGGGGGTGGGGGAGTAGGAATCTCTCTATTCTTTCTATGTTATTTCTGCCTCTAGTACCAAAGTTTCTGTTAAAGAAGTAATGATCAGGAACACATCTACTTCATTAACTGATATATATACCTGTGCCAACAATCAGGATAGAACACATCTAGAGTTCAATTTTTATTAATATTGTGATTAAATAGTTGTAATGCTACCTCTCTGTTATACCATGCAGCTTTTTACAAACGTTACTTCTGGAACAGAGCAGAGTGTATATGTACATAAAGGAAATGCCCAATTGACTGAATTTGTGCATATATGCAAATGCACTCAAATTTTTGAACCCAGGCAGGAAAATGAAATAACAATTTGTACGTTCTATAAAAATCTTCTGTATAACTAAAGTGGCAGTACTTAACATAAGAAAGCTGAGTTCTAGCACACACTAGCACTGGTGCAGTATACTAATAAGATGAGATCCATCACATAACTGTATAGTTTCCAGACACTATAAATTGAATCTGACACAAATTGATTTTGCATTGACAGCCAAAGACTGTCTAGAGACAGCTACTTGAGACAGAGAGAGACCTTTAAAGGGCTGCCCCAAAAATTCTCATGAGAGATGATCACATACAAGAACTTAACTCTTGCCAAAAAGCTATTGATTGCTTACAGCATTGGCATCGGCATCTCTTAATGCTTTAGGACAACAAAACACAAACAAAATAGATGTTGCTATGTACAGAATGAGCTATGAGCTGCCTTCTGATTTCAAGCTTTGTTAAATCTAGCACACCAATGGGCTACATCATAGTTTAGATAGTGGGACTGGGGCTGAGGTAGAGTAAAGTGCTCCCCACGGATATCAAGATCTCCCATAAAACACATTCCAGAAATCATCTCACCAGGATCATTCATTCACTGAGGCATCTTGTTTGCTGTCATACAATATCCCCTTTAAACAGTTTGAACTTGAGTCTCAAATGTTTACCTAGCAACCAACCAGAACAATTACTTTCTATCTTATGAAAAAGAACTCCTCAATAACACCCTTTCCATCTGGCCTTTAATTTAAACTGGTAGCCTTCAAGCTTTTCATACCCAGGGCCTCCCTTTTGCTATTTAGTCCTATCTTAAATTCATGGTAATGATGCTAAAAGAACCAATACTGGGATGCCAAGTGACCAAATTCTAGATTGTGCTTCCTTCAGCTGAAGCCCAGTTAGTTAAATTGTCTTGGTAAAGAATAAGTTCATCCTGTTTCTTGTATTTTTAATAACTACAATAGTAGTCAGGCAGAGAACACCCGATATCCAGTAGAAGCACTAGGACTCAGCCAGGCTACTCGGTCAGTTATGTTAGAGAATGATTTCCCCTTCACTAAATTTAAACCCACTTTACAACAGGTCTTAAATAGTCTCCTTGTCCTGCTCAAGGGTATATTACCAAATACATACATACATACCAAGTTTCTTCTTAAAACCCTGTTCTGTTATGTTACCACAGCAACTTAATCTCTAACATGTCTATGGTCCTTGTTTTTAGGAAACCCAACATATTCCTATTTTTTATTTAGACTCTTACAATCTAATTCTTTGCCCTAAGCATACACTAGCATTAACTATTATGAAAAAGCTTTTAACTATATTTTCACCATATGGCTTGGTATTATTTTATATTAAATATATAGCAAGAATAGTTTATTAAAAAAGACATTTGGTCAAAATGGGAGCCCTGGTGGCACAGTGGTTAAATGCCAGTACTGCAAGCCACCACATTGCAAGTTCGATCCCAAGGGCTCCAAGGTTCACTCATCCTGCCAGATGAGAAGAAAGAGAGCAGCTTCTGGACAGCCAGTTTCCTGCCAGATGAGAAGAAAGAGAGCAGCTTCTGGACAGACATTTTGACTGTTAGGAGAGGCTGCTTGTTGCTGAGGGGGTGGAGCTTCTCTGAGTCACACCTCTGAGTCACACCTGTGAGTCACACCTGTGAGTCACTAGGGCGTGGAGCTGGGAGCCTAGCTGTATATAACTCCTTACAGAGGCTTTCCAGGCCAGTCTCCTGCCAGAGAGAAGAAAGAGAGCAGCTTCTGGACAGTCAGTTTCCTGCCAGTTTCCAGGCCAGTTTCCTGCCAGGGAGAAGAAGGAGAGCAGCTTCTGGACAGCCATTTTGACTGTTGGGAGAGGCTGCTTGTTGCTGAGGCGCAAGCCTAACGGCGCGCGAATTTCACTGACCAAACAAAAATACAGCATACCTAAAAGTACAGCTTACTGTCCTCAGCATTATCTAAGAGTTTTTAGATTACCTAAAAGCTCTCACCATGCACACTGAGGGGGCTGCAGCAGTCACCTGCAACACTTGTGCGATGTTTGTCTTCTTGCCTACAGACGTGGAGAACTTCACATGCACCAAGTGCAAGCTGGTAACCCTCTTGGAGGAGAAAGTCCAGCAGCTGGAGACACGGGTAGCTACACTTCAACAGATTCGTGAGCAAGAGGTTTTCCTGGACAGAACAGAACAAACAGTCTTGAACGGGGACCGCACAGAGGAAGTGGCTGGGGAGGAAAGGGTCATTTTACAGACACAGGAAGTAGACAGCTGGAGGAATGTCACACACAGAACAAGAAAATCCAGGGATACTTCGAGCAGCTTGCAGCTACAGAATCGATTCGAAGCCCTTTCCCTTATCTAGGACAACAGGGAAGAAAGGCATGGACAGACTTCAGGGGCAGAGCAGGGGACCTTGAGAGTACCACCGCAAGGAACAGCAGCTGTGAAGCCTCGGCAGAGGCGTGTGGTGGTGGGGGGACACCTTGCTGCGGGGTACAGAAGCAGTGGTATGTGGCCCTGACAAGATGTCTCAGGAGGTGTGTTGTCACCCTGGGGCAAAGATCCGTGATGTGACCGAGAGGCTGACAAGACTCGTCAAGCCTACGGATCATTACCCCTTCCTTTTGGTCCATGTGGGAACCAATGATACTACAAGGCACAGCTTTCCCAAGATCAGAAGAGATTATGAGGCCCTGGGGAGGAAGCTGAAAGAAATGGATGCACAGTTTGTCATCTCGTCTTTTCTGCCAGTTGAAGGGCATGGTCCAGAAAGGGAGAGGAAAATAGCCAACGTAAACAACTGGCTCCATAGATGGTGTTGCCGAGAACAATTTGGATTCTTGGATCACGGACTGCGCTTCCATGAGGGGGGGACTTCTGGCAAGAGATGGGGTGCATCTCACACCAGTTGGCAGAAACGTTTTTTCCAACAGTCTCAAGAATTTGATCAAGAGGGCTTTAAACTGAGTCATATGGGGGAGGGAGACAGTATTCTGGAAGGCAAAAAGGCTGGAGAAAATAATCAAACTGTCATAGAGGGAACAAGGCAAACAGCGCAAGGACCCAACAGTGGGAGGCAAAAAAACTTGCACAGGCAGCAAGTAAAGGGAACACATGGTCTTAGATGTCTCTACACTAATGCACAGAGCATGGGAAATAAGCAAGATGAACTTGAACTCCTAGCACTACAAAACAAATATGATATAATAGGCATTACTGAAACCTGGTGGGATGAGTCTCATGACTGGAATGTAGGAATAGAGGGGTATAACCTTTTTAAGAGAAACAGGCCAAACAGGAAAGGAGGAGGAATAGCATTATATGTCAGGGATATTTACACCAGTGAAGAGATCCATGACATCAATACTGGAAGCCAGGTGGAGAGCATCTGGATTAAAATGAAGGGGGAGGGAAACAACAGGGATGTTATTATGGGACTCTACTACAGACCCCCAAGTCAGACGGAGGAATTGGATGATGCCTTTCTAGAGCAGATGAACACACATGCAGAAAGGAGAGATGTAGTAGTGATGGGTGACTTCAACTATCCTGATATTTGCTGGCAATCCAACTCAACCAAAACTTCAAGGTCTAGCAAATTCCTTACTTGCCTAGAAGACAATTTCATGGTCCAAAAGGTGGAAGAGGCAACAAGGGGGTCAGCTATTTTAGATCTGATCCTAACCAACAGGGATGACCTGGTTAAAGGGGTGCAAGTGGTAGGATCCTTAGGTGAGAGTGATCATGTTCTCCTGGAGTTTGTTATACAATGGAAAGGAGAAGCCAGGCACAGTCAGACATACATTCTTGACAGTACCATTGAGGAAGAAAAACAGGAGGTGTCTCAAGAAACCAGGATGGATGACTAAAGAACTTTCAACAGAGCTGAGGTTTAAACGGAACATATATACGAAATGGAAAAAGGGGGAAATCACCAAAGAAGAATTCAAACAGATAGCGAACACGTGTAGGAGTAAAGTCAGAAAAGCTAAAGCGCAGAATGAGCTCAGGCTTCCTAGGGTGGTTAAGAACAATAAAAAGGGTTTTTTGGGTATGTCCGAAGCAAAAGGAGGAAGAAGGAAATGATAGGGACACTACGTGGAGAAGATGGCAAAATGCTAACAGGGGACAGAGAAAAGGCAGAATTACTCAACACCTTCTTTGCCTCAGTGTTTTCAGAAAAGGAAAAGGGGGACCAACCTGAGGAGAATGGAACAGAGGACACAATAGGGGAAATCCAGCTCAGAATAAGCAAAGAGGTAGTACAGGAATACCATCTTAATCAAAATGAATTTAAATCTCCAGGACCAGATGAACTACATCCAAGAGTATTAAATGAGCTGGCAAATATAATCTCAGAGCCATTGGCAATAATCTTTGAGAATTCCTGGAGAAGAGGAGAAGTCCCAGCAGACTGGAGGAGGGGAAACGTTGTCCCCATCTTCAAAAAGGGGAAAAAATAGGATCCCAACAATTATTGTCCAGTAAGTCTGACATCAATACCAGGGAAGATTCTAGAGCAGATCATTAAACAGAGAGTCTGTGAACATTCAGAAGGCAATGCCATAATCACAAAAAGTCAACATGGGTTTCAGAGAAACAAGTCATGCCAGACTAATCTGATCTCTTTTTTTGATAAAGTTACCAGCTTGGTAGATGAAGGGAACACTGTGGACATCGCATACCTTGATTTCAGTTAGGCCTTTGACAAGGTTCCCCATGACATTCTTGCAAACAAGCTTGTAAAATGTGGGCTAGACAAGTTAACTGTTCAATGGATTTGTAATTGGTTGACCGGCCAAACCCAAAGGGTGCTCAGCAGTGGCTTCTCTTTGTCTTTGAATGATGTGACCAGTGGGGTGCCACAGGGTTCTGTCCTGGGCCCAGTGCTATTCAACATCTTTATCAATGACTTGGATGACAGAATTAGGGGCATACTTATCAAATTTGCAGATGACACCAAATTAGGAGGAGTAGCTAATACCCTAGAGGACAGGATCAAAATTCAGAATGACCTGAATAGACTGGAGAGCTGGGCCAAAGCTAAGAAAATGAATTCAATACGGAGAAATGTAAAGTACTGCACTTAGGGCGGAAAAATGAAATGCATAAATATAGGATGGGAGAGACCTGGCTGAACAAGACTACGTGCGAAAGGGATCTAGGAGTCCTAGTAGACCACAAGTTGAACATGAGTCAACAGTGTGATGCGGCAGCTAAAAAGGCCAATGCGATTTTGGGCTGTATCAATAGAAGTATAGTGTCTAGATCAAGGGAAGTAATAGTGCCGCTCTATTCTGCCTTGGTCAGACCTCACCTAGAATACTGTGTCCAGTTCTGGGCACCACAATTCAAAAAGGATATTGACAAATTGGAGCGTGTCCAGAGAAGGGCAACTAAAATGGTGAAAGGTCTGGAAACGATGCCTTATGAGGAGAGACTTAGGGAGCTGGGTATGTTTAGCCTGGAAAAAAGATGGTTAAGAGGCAATATGATAGCCCTGTTTAAGTATTTGAAGGGGTGTCACACTGTGGATGGAGCAGGGTTGTTTTCTGCTGCTCCAGAGACTGGAACACAGAGCAATGGATGCAAGTTCCAGGAACAGAGATTCCACCTCAACATTAGGAGGAACTTTTTGACAGTAAGAGCTGTTCAGCAGTGGAACGCACTCCCTCGGAGCATGGTGGGGTCTCCTTCCTTGGAGGTCTTTAAACAGAGGCTGGATTGCCATCTGTCGGGGATGCTTTGATCAAGATTTCCTGCGTGGCAGGGAGTTGGACTGGATGGCCCTCGTGGTCTCTTCCAACTCTACAATTCTATGATTCTATGATAAGGAGAAGACACATGCTACTAGAAGGATATTTAGCCAGGATCTTAAATACCACATTTCCCAATATTATGCTGTGTTTCAGAACAAAGGACCCAATAAACAAGGTGCACAGTGATGCCAAAAAGATGCGTATGTCTCAGTAACCATCACCTGCTGGGAAGAAACACCATGAGTGGTCATTGCACTTGTCCATTCTCATGAGCTTCCGAAGAATCTGTTTAGCTGCTTTTAGAAACACATTGCTGGACTAAGTGGCCTTGGGCAAATCCAGAAGGGCAGTTCTTAATGTTTTAGTGGCATCTTTATTCTCCCTGTTACACGCCCTCCTCTGGACACGTTCCAGTTTCTCAATATCCTTCCTGAATTGCGGTGGCCAGAATTGGACACAATATTCCAGGTGAGGTCTGACCAAAGCAGAATAGAGTGGCACTATTACTTCCCTGATGACTAAAAAGGCCAATCTGAGATAAACAAGTCTGGTTGCAGAAAGCACAGCAGAAGGTCTCCTTCGGTGATGTTTCCGGGTTGTGATTCTTTCTGTGTTGTCGTTTCTCTTCAAGACTTGTTCGGCGTGAGTTCTCAAATAAGGCTGCAACATTGTGGATAGTGCGTCCCCATGCCTCCTGATGTGAGGCCAGGGCGGACCATTGTTGGTGATCAATTTGGCGGACCCTGAGATGTTGTTTCAGGGAATTCTTGTATCGCTTTTTTGGAGAGCCCCTCTTACGCTGACCTGTGGCGACTTCACTGTCGAGTACTATTTTTGGGAGGCAATAGTCCTCCATCCTAGAAAGGTGCCCTGCCCAGCGCAGCTGTGTTCGCAATATCATGGCCTCAATGCTGGTGATCCCTGCTTGCTCAATGACAGCAACATTCGTCACATAGTCAGTCCAGTGTATATTTAGGATTGTGCATATACAGCACTGAAGAAAGCGTTTGAGGAGTCGTAAGTGTTGGCGATAGGTGACCCGTGTTTCAGACCCATAAAGGAGAATAGACAGTACAATGGCTCTATACACATTGATTTTTGTGCTTCGCCTCAGGTGTTTACTACTCCAGACTCTTTTGTAAAGTTTTCCAAACGCACTATATGCCTTTGCTAATCTGTGATTGATCTCTTTGTCAATCTTGGCATCTGAGGAGATGATGCTTCCCAGGTAGGTGAACTGCTGAACAGACTTAAGCACAGATTTCCTGGCGGGAATGTGGGGATGGTGGTGTTCGTCCTATGGTGCATCGCTCATCCAAGTCATTGCTAAAGATGTTGAATAGCCCTAGGTCCAGGACAGAACCCTGTGGCACCCCACTAGTCACTTCTCTCCAGGATGAAGAGGAGCCATTGGTGACTACCCTTTGGGTTCGGTCAATCAACCAATTACAAATCCACCTAATAGTTGTATTGTCTAGCCCACAAGTTACAGTACTAACTTTTTTGCAAGAATATCAGGGGGGACCTTGTCAAAAGCATTACTGAAATCAAGATATACTACATCCACAGCATTCCCTTCATCTATCAAGTTGGTAACTATCAAAAAAAGAGGTAAGATTAGTCTGGCATGACTTGTTTTTGAGAACTCCATGTTGATGTTTAGTGATCATGGCATTCCTTTGTAAGTGCTTACAGACAGACTGTCTGTTTAATGACCTGCTCTAGAATCTTTCCTAGTATTGATGTCAGGCGGACTAGGTGGTAATTATTTGGTTCTTCTCCCGGCCCCCATTTTGAAGATGGGGACAACATTTGTCCTCTTCCAGTCTGCTGGGACCCCTCTTGTTCTCCAGGATTTCTCAATGATTATTGACAGTGGTGCTGAGATTACTTCTGCCAGTTCTTTTAATAACCTTGGATAAAGTTCATTCAATGTGAAGTCGAAGGCTTTCATGGCCGGCATCCACAGATTTTCCTTGGGTTTTTTCGCGGGCTGTGAGGCCGTGTTCTAGAATCGTTTCTTTCTGACGTTTCACCTGCATCTGTGGCTGGCATCTTCAGAGAATGGTTGGGTAGGAGTGTATGTGGAGTTTATATGCTGTGAACCCCGTTGGGGAGTATATGTAAATTTGTGTAATTGGAAAAAAAACACCCAAGGAAAACCTATGAAGTTCATTGAAGTTACTTGTTAGGATTGCCGTGACCTTTTCCTGCCAAGTTCAGTTTTGCTGTATAATGTTGTGGCTAATTGTGTTTGCATGTTTCTGTGCTTGTTAACGAATATGTAGCCTCAATGTAAAAGGAAGTATGTGCTCTGTGTCTATAATACTTTGATAAGCACTGCACCTGGATCTCAATGTTGGGAAAAGGTTGAAACGGTGAGAAATGGGAGTAGGAATTATAGGTGGCCAATGACTGTATAGCCCGCCAGATTTTGTAGATTGGAATATGCTTTCAGTATACTGTTTGTCAGTTAGGTTTTATTCTGAGCAACAACCTTGTAGTGTTTGTTCACTTTCTGGATTACTGTACCAATAAAGTTTTCTGTTTTGAACTCTCAAACGCCTGGTTACTTGAGCCTAGAAAAGTCAGTACATGACATCATCAGACCAGTCAAGCAATCCACAAGGGCAGCCTGATACAAAAAAAGCAGTCCAATCCTGAAGTATCCTTATGTAATAATATATCAGTAGATTACCAATTCTGCCTAAATACTCTAAAGGCATCAGATCCCATCAGACTGTAGAAGCCAAGCAGGGTCAGCTCAGGTTAGTAGTTAGACGGGAGACCCCCACCAATGAATACCAGGTGCTGTAGGCTATATTTCAGACAAAGGATCTGGCAAAATCTGAATATTCCTTGCTTAAGAAAAACCTATGAAATTCAGGGGGTTGTAGACAGACAACTTGAAGGTGCAGGCAGGCACGCACACACACCCAATTCCTTGCGATTTCTTTTTTTCTGGAAACTTCTGTTTGTCATAATGAAGTCAGGCTTTTATAATGCTTTTAGCAGCCAGCCCAAATTCAATCAAGAAGCCTGGAATTGAAAGGAATACTCCGATTAATTCCCCAGAGCCAAACTATTGAATTCTTTGTTATAATACATCCATAATCATCATTCCCTTTGCCTGCATCCTGTAATAGCCTTTGAACCCAATTCCTCTTTGTAATTGGAACGCAATGCATTTGGATGCTGTTTTGCACTGCTTTAAAACCTTCTTTGGGTCTGCCTAACATGCTGCCCATTCCTCATGATATGGGTCACCTATCGCCAACACTTACGACTTCTCAAACGCTTTCATCAGCAATGTATACGCACAATCCTAAATATACACTGGACTGACTATGTGACGAATGTTGCTGTCCTTGAGCAAGCAGGGATCACCAGCATTGAGGCCATGATATTGAGAACACAGCTGCGCTGGGGCAGGGGACATTTCTAGGATGAAGGACCATCGCCTCCCAAAAATAGTACTCTAAGGTGAACTCGCCACGGGTCAGCGTAAGAGGGGTGCTCTAAAAAAGCGATACAAGGGCTCCCTGAAACAGCATCTCAGGCTCGGCCAAATTGATCACCAACAATGGTCCGCCCTGGCCTCACATCGGGAGGCATGGAGACACACTATCCACAATGCTGCAGCCTTATTTGACAACTCACGCCAAACAAGTCTTGAAGAGAAACGACAACACAGAATCACAACCTGGAAATATCACCCAAGGAGACCTTCTGCTGTGCTTTCTGTAACCGGACTTGTTTATCTCGGATTGGCCTTTTTAGTCATCAGAGTGCTTGCAGAAAGCGTGGGATGAGTCCTTCCTGAATCTTTGCGAAGAAAAGCCAGAGAGAGAGAGAGGTAGAGATAATGAATGCCCTGCACATCTAGATAATTTGTTCTTTTAGCACAAGTTGTACTTTATCTTGTTCATTTGAAACCATTTGTACAATCCAAAAACCGCATCCATGAAAGTTTTATACCTTTGTCTAGGTTCTTGCAACAGCTTTCCCCCAACACTTAACAAAACATTCTGACCAATCTGTTAGAATTAAGGGAATGCACGGGCTAGGTAACTCACTGCTAACATCTGGTATTAGGAAACACATTTGCTAAATGCCTGACAGGAGTATTCCAATAACTGTTTGCAGGCAGTTAGCTTCTGCTTAAACACTCACTCACTCTTTTTTTTTTAAAAGGAAGTTAAGGTAAGACACAAATCAACATAAAGACAGTGAAACAGAAAACAGGTTTATTTACAATGTCAAGAGCAAGTACCACTTGATGCTTACAAATATACAATGCTTTCCATGGAATCTGAAAGCTGCTGAAGTTTTGGGGGTGGGGAGTAACTGGTAAGATTAACTATAGCAATAAACTCAAGAGAAATAACAGTATTAAGAGCTTTTCCTGCCTGCTACCATACAGCCAATTGGGGCCCTGAGGAAATGGAAAAGGCACCCAACTGTTGTGATCAGTTTGCTTCCACCCCAAAACAAAACAATGAACAATCACAAGAAGGTCTTTGCACAATATGGCAGACCATGTCTCCACCCAGCTGACTATCAACACCTGCTGTGACTTTAGGAAAGGACAGCAGTAGGATGACTATTGGAAAGATGGGTGTGTGTGAGAAGAGACAGAGATGTACCATGCCTATATCTTGTGCAGAACAGGTCCTGGGTCAAAATATTAGACTGTCTCCAAGGCTATTTGTTCACTTTGGTTACCAGCCATAAAGCCACATGCATCAAGTGGAGATAGCTCAGTAGCTCCTCTGACTGTCAGTAATGCTGAATGTTCCAAGAGAAATTTAGGATGACCAAGAGAATGCCTTTTCTCTCAGATCAGCACAACAATGATCAGGAATATTATGATACAGTAGAATCACACATAGATAACAATAGTTTAGGCTGGAACAAAAGTGTATGAGCTGTGAAGTCCCTGTTTCCGCTCTTCCCTCAATCATGAATTTACAAGGTAAAACTCTGCTAAACATATATTCTCAGTATTTCATTTAGCCAGGACAAACTGTACTTCAGACTTGGTTTACAAAGTCGCTACAAAGGGTACTTTACAAACCACACTTTGAGTACTAGGCAGTATAGCTGCATTCTTCAAATTGTAATTAACATGGACTGAAGTCTCACAAATACGTATACGGAGATGTCAAATAAGAGTAAACTAAGGTAGCTTATACACTCATAGCTCTTTAAATTCATATTGTTTTCCTTCAAAGGAAATTATACTGACTATTCTGATATAAAAGCCCAAGATTATGCACAAATAATTTAGGATGGTGTAGCTAGCTGTATGACCTCCCCATTCCATTTTCCTCAGTAATATACTGTCGTATCCCAAATTCATTCATTTCATGACTGATGAATTCAGAACAGGCATCTAAACATCTTCAGCATGCTGAATGGATGCCTAGCTTAGGTAAGGATTTTGCTGGTGGAGAGCTGTTTTAAGAATTTTAACGCTATGATAGGAACAACTCTGAAGAATAAGGTACAAGAGACATGAAAAGGAACGTTGGTCTTATCTGTGATACGTTCTTTTCCAGTGTAGAGACAAAGAACA
Source organism: Gambelia wislizenii (assembly GCA_030847615.1). Classification (NCBI taxonomy): domain Eukaryota; kingdom Metazoa; phylum Chordata; class Lepidosauria; order Squamata; family Crotaphytidae; genus Gambelia; species Gambelia wislizenii. The sequence continues at coordinate 490,075,901 of JAUMIR010000001.1, read as the reverse complement.
TCCGCATGCTTGGGGTTGTCCCTCCCACTTGTTCCTAGTAGGCAGGTAACAGAGTACTTTTTGAACTGCCCACCAATGAGGTCATCTAGGAGGGACAACCCCCGGCTGGCCAGTCTATATCACAGCCTCGCGACGCAGCAGCATCAGACTCCGGCCGTCTGTACATTCTTCTGTCAAGGTCACGCAAGTTCCTCACTGACTCAACTGTCATGCTGATAGATCTCAGTTTCACCAAAGGAATTCCTCTTGCCCGCCCAGGGTGGGCCCGGATGCTCTTCGCCTCTACACTGGAAAAGAACGTATCACAGGTAAGACCAATGTTCCTTTTCCTAGTGGAGAGGGCTCCAGAGCATCCGCATGCTTGGGATGTAGCGAGCTCCAACTATGGGTGGGTGAAGCGAGCTGTGTGGCCTTTATGGCTGTACAATCCGCTGTAGCATTCTTCTGCCGAATGCGGCCTCCGCGGACTGCCACTTGTCCAGTCTATAGTGCCTCACAAAAGTTGACGCCGACTTCCAAGTAGCTGCCTTGCAGATCTCCTCCAACGGTACCTCCTTTTCCCATGCCGCCAACGTTGCCGCACTTCGGATAGAATGCGCCAAAATTCCCTCTGGCACCAGTTTATTTTGTGTTTCATAAGCAGTCGTGATGCAGCACCTGATCCATCGGTCCAATGTGGAAGAATATACCTTCCTTCCCAGGTACTTGGTATGTGGAGAGACAAATAGGGCCTCGGATACTCTGAACTGAGCTGTTCGTCTTATGTATATTTTCAACGCCCTGCGCACATCCAATCTGTGCCAGATCTGTTCCAATTCCCTCTCTCGTTTCAGACAGAAGGAGGGCAGCACGACCTCCTGGGACCTGTGGAACGCCGAATCAACTTTTGGTTTGAAATTTGGGCAAAGTCTAAGAACCACTGAATCAGGCCTGAAGATGCAAAGGTCCCACCTGGTTGACATCGCTGCAAGCTCTGAAACCCTGCGCGCTGAGGTAATTGCTACTAAGAAGAGGACTTTCCAAGTCAGGATATTCCTCCTGCAGGGGCTCAAATGGAGCTACTGTTAGAGCCTTCAAAACTGTATGGAGATGCCACGACAGGAACCTGTGGACTGTTGGGGGGGGGGCCCTAGATTCGACAGACCCTTGATGAAGCGTCGAAGATGGGGGGTGTGGACACTGAGCACGCCTGTTCTGGAGGTAAGAATGACGTGCTGGCTGCCACCTGTCTTTTAATTGTGTTCGGCCGAAGCCCCGCTTGCACCCCGTCTTGTAAGAAGTCCAGAAGGATAGGGACTGATACCTCCCTGAAGTCCAGGCTCTTCCGCCTGCACCATCGTCGAAACATTTGGAAGCTATATTTGTAGATACACTGCGTGGATTCGCGTCTGGATGCCAGGATCGTTCCGACTACTGGGCATGAGTACCCCCTCGCTGTGAGCATTTGCCGCTCAATCTCCATGCATGGAGCTGTAACCGGGCTGGGTCCGGATGGAACACTTATCCCTGGGCTAATAGATTGTCTCGTACTGGAATTGTTGCAGAGTCTACGCGCAGGTCGAGGATTTCTGGAAACCAACTCCTTCGTGGCCATTCTGGCGCGATTAGGATGACTTCTGCTTTTTCCGTCCATACCCTGTTGATCAGCTTAGGGATCAGATGGGCTGGAGGAAAGGCGTAAAGTAGTGCTCGAGGCCAGGGGCACGTCAATGCGTCCATGTCCTCTGCTCCCTCTGTTATATAGCGGGAGAAAAAACGAGGGAGTTTCGCGTTCACTGGTGAGGCAAAAAGGTCTATCTCTGGATGTCCTAGGCACTGGATGATGTTGTCGAACACCTCCTGGTGAAGACTCCACTCGCCTTGGTTGATGTCTGACCTGCTGAGCCAATCCGCCGTTAAGTTGAGGGTCCCCCGAAGATGTTCGGCTGTTATTGATGTGAGGTTCTTCTCCGCTCACTCCAAGAGATGTGTCGACTCTGCCATGAGGGCCCAGGACCTCGTTCTTCCCTGGTGATTTATGTGCGCTTTTGTCATGACGTTGTCTGTCCGTACCAGCACCGCCTTGTTCCTTACCAGGTCGACGAAGGCTAGAAGGGTCTGACTGCCTGGAGCTCTAGCCAAATTGATGCTGTGTGCCGCCTCGCTTGCCGACCATCTTTCCTGGGCTAGGTGGGGCCCGCAATGGGCCCCCCATCCTCGTAGGCTGGCATCCGTGGTAACCTGTATCCTGTCCTGCAGCCACACTAGTCTGCCCTTGCACACGGTTGGGGAGAGCCACCAATGGAATGATTCTGTGACCTCCTGTGGTCGCCTCACGGAGTGATTCTTCTGTTGGCTATCTCCTGCTGGTAAGGGAGTAGGAACCACTGAAGCATCCTGGCGTGCAATCTCGCCCATGGAAGACACTCTACCGCTGCTATCATTAGACCTTGTAGCTGGGCTAAGGTCATGATGTCTGCCCTGGGGGTTGAGACCACCTTCTGTATCATCCTGTGAACTGAGTTGATTCGCTCTGGGGTTAACTGGACCTGGTCCCCCATTGAATCCACGATCACCCCCAGATCTGCTAGGCTAGAATCAGAGAACTGTTATCGAAGTTGACTTGGAACCCATGTTGGAGTAGGGATTCCAGGATTAACCTGACTTCTCTTTCTGCCTCCTGGCGGGATGAAGAGTGTATCAATAAGTCGTCTAAATAAGGATAGACATGTATTCCTGAACGTCGACAATTTGCCACCAGAGTCACGAGGATCTTCATGAAGACCCTGGGGGCCGAGGAAATGCCAAATGGAAGTGCCTTGTACTGGAAGTGTCTGTCGTTGTAGCAGAAGTGCAGGAACTGGTGATGGTCTTGATGTATTGGGATATGGAGGTACGCATCCTGCAAATCCAGAGAGGACATGAAGTCCCCTGGTCTCACCATCTCTAGAATGTGCCTCAGAGTTTCCATTCTGAACCTTCGCTTTCGCACGAACTTGTTCACCCCCTTCAAATTTAGGACCGCTCTCCAGGTTCCGTTCTTCTTAGGCACCAGAAACAGGATTGAGTAACAAGCCTTCCCCTATTGTGACCTCTGCACTTCCTCTATGGTCCCCATTTGTAGGAGACGCTGGATAGCTTCGTTCATCAGGCGCTGCTTTTCTGTGTCCTTGTGGTGCGGGGTGGGGATAAACCAACGTGGGGGAGTTCGAGAGAACTCTATCCGGTATCCCTGACGAATGGACTATAGGACCCACTTGTCCGAGGTAGAGTTTTCCCAAGTCCCCATGAAGGCCTGAAGTCTTCCTCCCACCGGGAGGGCACAGTCATTGTTGGGATTTGGTAGCAGGTTTGGTAGACTGGGATTGCCCAGCCTTCCCCATGCCGCCTTGCTGGCTTCTGCGGTGGTATCTACTATCTCCCCATAGAGGTCTGGAGGATCTGTAATCCCTCGATCCAGCCTGAGATGCTGAAGAGGACGTCCCATGGTCGCTCACTGGGGCCCGAAAGGGCCGGTATCTCCTCAAGAATCTTCTCTCTTCGCGTCTGCGAGAGGAGGCCAAGGTCTTCTTCTTCTTATCCTTATCCTCGACAAGAACCGGCCCCAGGAATTTGCCAAATATTTTCTCATCCAGGAAGGGGAAAGAAACCAAATTCTGTTTTGACTTAAAGCCCGTGTTCCAAGATTTCAGCCACACCTGTCTTCTTGCTGCTACTGCTGCTGCCTGGGCCCTTGCATAAAATTGTATGGAGTCCAAGGTTCTATCTGCAAAGAACGCAGAGACCGTAGCCAGTTTATTGATATCTTGACGGATTCTAGTCTGGGCTTTTGGCACATCATTTAAGGCGTCCTTGGACCATTGCATTGCTGCCCGGGCAATCATGGTGGCTGTTGTGGAAGCTCTAATTGCCAAGGATAAGGCGTCGTGGGCCCTCTTGAGTGCTATGTCCATTCGCCTGTCCTCAGGGACCTTCTGCAACCTCCCAGAGGGCCTTTTCGGTAATCGCCCCCAATTTATGGAATGTCCTGCCGAACGAGATCTGTCAGAAGATGAGCTTAAGTAGCTTCAAAAAAGCACTAAAGACGGATCTCTTTCGGCAGACCTTTCCTGATTAGATCCCGGCCTGAAGAGCTGCGTCTCCTGGCCTTTTTTAGTCTTGTGTCTATTTGTTTTTAATGTGATTTTAGCTAGATGGTTTTAATTTTATATTGTTTAATGTCTTTTTATGGGGGTGGGTGGTGCTTTTAGTTGGTATTGTAGAGTTTTAATTGTTGTAAGCCACCCCGATTGTTTTTAGCTGAGAAGCGGGGTATAAATCAATATTATTATTATTATTATTATTATTAAAATCGCAGAAGAAACCAATTCAGAAACCGGTGCGTCAATGAGTGGGACCTTCTTGGGAAGGGCGTAGAGCTTCTTTGCCAATGCTGGTTGTGGTCTAGCCACTTCCGGCGTCTTCCATTCATCGCAAATCAAAGGCATTATAGCTGCCGGAACTGGCATTTCCAGCGCTGTTGGCTGCGATTCCGGAAAAAATTCACCAGAAATTTCTGGCAGCTCCGGATCCATCTGAGACTGTGGTAAGGTAGGGAGTTTCAGACCCAGGGTCCTGACCGCCTTCGTTAGGAGGACCGTGGAGTCCTCCTGTAGGAAGTGGTGTGCCGAAGGTTGGGGTATTGTCACATCCTCCTGATCTTCCTCAGACAACTCCCCTGTCTGACTGCTCTTCCAGGTCTGAGCCCTCCCCCATTGAGGAGTAAAGGGATACCACATCCTCATCCTGATTAACATCCTCCCCAACATTGAGCCTTGGGCATTTTTCTGGGGGTTGTGTGCCCTCTGTGTTCCAGTCCTCTTCCTCCTCGTCGCTGAGGGGCCTGGGGGGAATCGTGGGGCGACTGGGGTGGCATATAGAGGCATTGCTGGGCCCAGGCATCTCCTTGGTCCCCTTAGCGCCCTCCCCGGTCCCTTTCCTGGCGCTACCGGTCTTAGTTCTGGGGCGCTTAGCCTTCCCCTTGTTGGCCCTGCTGCCCTTGCCGCCCTTGCGGGGTGCCTGGGGCTCCTGGTCTGGGATCGTCACGGGGGCAGGGGTAATGCTGCCTGGGACCGCCACGGGGGTGAGGCCGGTAGTAGCAGTGGGAATCTGGGCCTGCGGTATTTGAGTCCCTTCCCCTCGGGCACTCTCTCCAGTCCCCCCTAAGCCTGGCTGGAAAAGTCCTGCCGCCAGCCAGCTTAATGCCTCCCTGGCCACGATGCTCCTTATCCAGTCCCGGGTAAGCACGAGCTCTCCCTCTCCCAGCGATGCCGTTCCCCGGGGCTGAGCCCCACTCACGATGTCTGCCGGCAGTGCAAACAGGCTGGATCCTCCGTTGGTGTTGGGGGGAATGGCCTGGATTGGCGCCGGCCACGTGGGAGAGGGCAGATGAGGACAAGGAAAAAATATGTCCTACCAGGAGCGTAGGCAGGAATCAGACTGGCCAGCCGGGCGTTGTCCCTCCTAGATGATCTCACCGGTGGGCAGTTCAAAATCTGTTACCTGCCTACTAGGAGCAAGTGGGAGGGACAACCCCAAGCATGTGGATGCTCTGGAGCCCTTTTCACTGGGAAACTTCTGTTTTCTGCTTGAGGCAAATCCTCCTGCCATTTTATCTGAAATTTCTAGTCTCTACACATGAGGAAGAGAAGAAGAGAACACAATGAGACAGTGTGCAAGCTGAAGATTTGTTCTCTTAACACAAAACTATGGTTTGGTATTATGCATGAATAGCCCTTTAGCAACAAGCAGAAACATTGATTTTTAAAATTTATTTTTATTTAATTTATATCCTGCTTTTCTCCCTTTGTGGGACCCAAGGTGGCTTACAGCAGAAGATTAAAACAATATATGGTACATAAGTTTAAAAACCGTTAAACAGACAATCACATTAAAACTTTAAAACATTTTAAAATACATATAATATCTATGATAAAGGTACCCCACACCCTATTAAGAGACCCTTCTGACAAAAGTCCTGTTGAAATAATAACATCTTTGCCTGCTGATGAAAAGCGATCACAGAGGGAACCAATCTACCGTAGCCTTCTGTATCCTCATCGACCAAACCTGTAATGGTGATGGAGCAGAGAGAAAGTCCTTCTTCAGAGATCTTAAGGTTCAGGCAGGTTCATATAGGGAGATACAGTCTTTCAGTCAGTCTACACCAAAGTTGTATAGGGCTTTATAGCACATGGAAAGCACTTTGAATTGTGCCCTGAAACGGATTGGTAATCCATGAAGCTGTACAAGTGAATTATGTTTCTTATTACCGCTTCTGGTCAGCGGTCTGGCGGTCACATTTTTGATTAAACAATGCATAAGTTTAGATTACTGTAATTTATTTTATTTGGGGCTGCCTTTGGAAACTGTTCTGAAACTGCAGTGGGCCCAAGATGCTGCGGCCAGACTGCTGACTGCAGTTGGTTACAGGGAGTCCTGAAACTCTCTTCTTACAGCAATGTCATTAGCTGCCATTCTATTGCCATGCACAACTCAAAGTGCTGGTTATGACCTACAAAGACCTATATGGCTTGAGTGCAGACCACCTAGAAGACCACATTCCCCTCCCTCTGACTCTAATATGAACCTTGATGAATTTTGAGATCTTCAGGGGAAGACTTTCCTTTGGCCCCACCATCATTGGCACATTTGATAAGGAAGGATACAAGGTTTTTCTTGGTGGCTATTCCCAGATTGTGGATCTCTTCCATGGGATGCTAGATGGCTTTGTCTCTGTTCTCTTTCTATCAGTGGGCTAAGACATCTTTATCTGGACAGTGTTTCAGCTGTTAACTGGTTCCTGCAGGAGCTTTTAATAAAGAGTATTGGAGTTTTTGTCTTCTTTCTTATGTTTTTTAATGCTTTTAAACTGTTTTAATTCAGAGCTTGCTTTTAATATGATCTCTTATTTAACAGTTTTTAAATTGCTTCTGAATGCTATATTTGATTGGTTTTGAGCTGTAGCTTGTTTTCAGGTCATGTTTTAAGCCACCTCGGGTCCTGCACTAGGAAAAAAGAAAGATATACAGTAAAGGTATAAATTAAGTAAGCCAGCCTTCAGGTGCACCCAGAATAACTTAAAGTAAATGAACACAGGACACAATTTCAACATTTATTTAGTATTATTGTGAATGAGCCTGGGATAGCATTGATGGGAAAGGAGGGAGGGAACAAAAGAGACAAACAGGTTACTGAATTAGTGAAGGGAGCCAGCAACCAGAGACAAGTGAACCATCAGTAATGCAAAGCAGCAGTATACAGAAGAGGAACTTGCAAGAATGACTTGCTACTTTGGAGGGTTGTGTACTTCAGAACAAACAACTAATACTGCATGCAGAGAATGCAGAGGAAAAAGATAAATCAAGATGCTTATCCTTCTCTAAAACAAAAATAAGTAAAGCATAAAATAGAAGAATGTATGTTGAATGTGGAGTGGATAATAGCCACAGAAAAATCCAAATATGTGTGTTCCAAACGTGAGGGCCCTCCAGATTAACACAACATGAGACATGTATTTGTAAATAGATTTAGTAGCAGTATAATCACCTTGCTGTCACATTATAAAGAGATCAGCTTTAATGTTCTGGCATGATGGATTAAGGTTTGTAAATGTGAAGTCTTTCACAAATAATCCTCTCTGAAAGATTATGAAATGAGTGAGGGTTGTTTTGTATACAAGGTCCTCAACAGAAGGGAGTGACAAAACCAGAAGGGACAATTCAAGCATGAAAGACATAAACAAAAAACTTTATTACCCATCAATTGCTTACAACATAAAATAAAGTACTGTATGTGTTTTTCAGTCCCCTGTCAACTTATGGCAACCCCATGAATTACATAGAGTTTTCTTAGGCAAAGAATACAGTTGTCCCTCCACATTCGCGGGGGTTAGGGCCACAAGACCCCTGTGAATGTGAAAAAAACACGAATAACGACTGCTCTCTCGCAACACCCTGCCGCTTCTCCCACCCCCACCCAGCCTCCCAAAATGGTGAGGAGGACTCAGAAGGCTTCTTCGCCGCCTCTCCCACCCCCCGCCCAGCCTCCCAAAGTGGTGAGGGGGGCTCGGAAAGCCCCCTCGCCACCTCTCCCACCCCCGCCCGGCCTCCCAAAGTGGCGAGGGGGGCTCAGAAGGCTCCCTCACCGCCTCTCCCATCCCCCGCCCGGCCTCCCAAAGTGGCGAGGGAGGCTAGGAAGGCTCCCTCGCCATCTCTCCCACCCCCTGCCTGGCCTCCCAAAGTGGCAAGGGGGCCTCGGAAAGCCCCCTCACCGCCTCTTCCGCCCCCGGCCTGCTTCTCCCCCCCCAGAAGTGGCCACGGGGCTTCTACAGCCCAGTCGCTGCTTTTGGGAGGGCGGGGGGGGAGTCCCCCCCAAAACCGCGAATACTCAAAACCACAAATGCTAATTTCACGAATGTGGAGAGGCAACTGTACTCAGAAGTGGTTTACCATTGCCCTCCTTTGAATATAGCTGACAACACCTGGTATTCCCTGGTGGTCTCCCAAGTACTAACCAGTTATGACCCTGTTTAGCTTCCAAGATCAGATGAGATCTGGTGCCCACTGCCCTGATAGCTGCAGCTGAAGGCTTTTCTCACAGCATAGAATTCACAACATCTTTCTATAAATAGTTTCAACTTGACCAACTCTGCATGTTTTCACTGCTGAAGTTTCACAGCAAACATTCAGTTGGATTAGTTCCGAGGGGTAAAGCAGAGATTGAAAACTATGCCAGCAGCTATGACCAACATTTGTTAAAGTAAATAAACTACAAAGCTATTTAACAGTTTTCCAGGCCGGCACTTTCACAGATCTAGAGTTGGTTTTGGCATAAGGCTACGATTCTATGATCAGACTAAGCTTTTCTCCAGTTGACTGTGCAATATTAATTTTGCCAATCCTCTTTTCAAGATGAAAAGAAAGAACAACATTAAGAGTCTGTATCAGCTTTGTGCAATTCTGAGTGGACTCTACGTTTCCAACATTCAGAACTCTGTGTTTCCCTTTCTACACTGAATGCCTGGATTCTGTTTATTAGTTTGTATAAATTTCTTGTGTTTACCATAAAGGCTTCAAATAAAAGACAAGAGAACAAAAACAGTTCAGTAAAAGATAGTTATAGCCTAGGCTCAAGACATTTTATAGCACTTGTTAAACTGCAATGTAAATAACGGGTTGGGCTTTTCTCTGCTGTCTTCATGAACAGATTTAGTTTTTGTAGTGATGTGGATCAGTTAGGGGAGCATTCTGCCATTTATCATACAGATGACTTATCTGGCTTGAAGCTAGTATTAGAAGAAAAAAATGACAGTGAAAATGATAGTTTTGAGCAATGACAGCTATAAGGCACAGCATGCATCCTATACTTTTCTCCCTAAGTGAATGAAGCGACATCAAAACCTAAACAATCTCAGCAAAGGCAGGAGACTAAAGGAGGAAAACGCTTAGAAATTGTTTGTAACATGTAATTTTTGGTATTTTATATCCAGCCTACTTCTATTCATGTTTTCTCAAACAAATTTCACTGTAGATATGAACATATAGTTTAATACACTACTGACCCAGTTAACCCAGTACTATCTATTACACAGACTAGCAGATGCTTCTCCACAGTTTCAGGCAGAGGGAATTGTTGATTCCAGAGAACAGACAAGGGGCCTTCTGACTGCAACCCTGTGAGCTATGGCCCCTTTCTCAAGGCCCCTTTCCTTGCTTGCCACTTTGGTTTCACAACTTTATAAAATGAGGGAAATCTCTCAGATTGGAAGGTTTCACACAATCTAAAGCTAGTTTTAAACACAGCCCCACAAGATGATGTGAAGAAAAGATACCCTAAACCTCCCAAACAGTAAAAACTGGAACAGCCCTTATTAAAATGGAATGATGTTCAACCTAAACAATTGTAAAAGATTCATTGTTGTTGTTAATAATTGCCATCAAGTCGACTTTGACTTATGGTGACCCTATGAATGAGAGACCTCCAAGTCACCCTATCCTCAACCACCCTTCTCAAGTCTTATAGACTCTGAGCCTTGGCATCCTTGATTTGAGTCTATCCATCCAGAATGTGGTCTTCCTCTTTTCCTGCTTCCTTCTACCTTAACAAGCATCATTGTCTTTTCTAGTGAATCATGTCTTCTCTTGATACAGCCAAAATACGATAGCCTCAGTTTAGCTATCCTGGGCTTCTAGGGAGAGTTCAGGCTTGATTTGCTATAGAACCGATTTATTTGTCTTTTCAGCAGTCCTTACAGTTAATTTAGAAGTCTCTCAGGCTGCTCCTCAGATACCTTTGTAATCTCTACACAAAACCATCAGCACCAAGTCTAAAGTGAGGCAGAGAAAGGAATAATGGTAGCTACTCCACAACAAAAGAATATCTTGTTCATCTGCAGGTCATCTGCAAGTGGCCTGAGGGTGATTTTGAAACTGGAGACATTTGAAAGATCTACTTGGCAATTCTGAGCCAGGACCAGATAACTTTGAATTTGGATCTGCTTCAGTATGACATTTGTCCGCACTGCTACCAAGCCTTCTCCAATGTTTTCTTCAACATGTTCTCAAGCAAGCTGGGACTAGTGTGGGAGTGCTGCTGTCAAGGAAGGCTCACTAGAAAAAAGAAGAGGCCTTCCTGGATTCTGGTTTCCAACCTGACAGCAGTTTTCCAGTACAAAATGTCATTCCTGGATATGTTCAGCAATGTTATTTTCAGCTAAGGAGACACCTTTCCTGGCTCTAGTGAGTCTTCTCTTTGATTAGCCCTAAGTCTATCTCACTGGTAAAGATTTTACATGAGGAAGGCGTAGGAATGCACTTTACCTATTGCTACCCCTTTAAAAAAATCTGAGGACTTTTTCACATGATTTCCAGAAAAGCTCACAAAAACATTTAAAAACAACAAGAAGCATAAGAACCTCAGAGATTTATATCTGGATTAATGGTTGCATATAAACAAGTCTAGAGCAAACTTCACTTTCATGGCATATTTAATATTTTGTGCACTCTTTATCATTTATTTTGAATAAGAAATAGCAAAAGTAAAAAGTAATCTGCAGATAAACAATGGTATGCCTGCATATGTAAGAGCATTAGTGACAATCTATCTATGCCCAAAATGTAATGAAGCTTTGTGCAAAGGAATTCTTGGCCTTTACATGACTTTAAAAACTAGCTGCAGAAAACAGAACAAAAGTTATGTATTCTACTTGTTTGTCCTGAAGCAGCAGCAAGATCAAGAAAATGGAAAATGCTGCTGTTAACAAACTCTTAATTTCTAGAATGCATTTTTAACCTAAGGGGACTATAAAGGGTATGAAGTGTGTTTCACAGCTGAGAGCTTATAACTACTCCAGGTGTTTTCTGCATAAGTATCAGCCAGAAATGCCAGCACATGATTTGAATAGATGCTGTGATATGAAGGCACTAAGTATAGAATGTATGCATATACACAGTGCTATACTGTATTTATACTGAAATGTTGTGCCACTGTGGAAACCAGGATAATGGTTTCATAGAACAGATAAAAATGGTTTTCTAACATGAAACAATGGGAAAGTTCATTACTTAGCAGACATGAGCAACTGGGAAAACTGATGCAGCCACATCTGTCATAGTATTTGAATTCTACCTACTACAGATGGCCCTCTGTATCCACGGATTTGGCATCCATGGATTCCACCATCCAGGGCTTGAAAATATTAAAAAGAAAATGCCAAGAAGCAAACCTTGATTTTGCCACTTTATATATGGGACACCATTTTACTATGACAATGTATATAATGGAACTTGAGCATCCATAGACTTTGGTATCCATGGGTGGGTCCTGGAACCAAATCCCAGCATATACCAAGGGGCCACTGTATATACAGAACACTAATTCTATTGAGAATGTAAATTATGTACTGTACATCACATTTCCTGATTTTATATATATATACATAGAGAGAGAGAGAAAGGACAACAACAACAACAACAAAAAAGAGATGCCTTGGGTTGGAGTGATAAGTAAGCCAAGACTAGAAGCTACAAGAGACAAAAGCACACAGCACAAGAGTACAATCAGACCCTGTATCCACTGAACCAATATCTGCGGTTTCAGTTACCTGGAAGACACAAAACAGGGACGCATACCATACAGTAGCACTGGAAAATGCCTAGAGACGCATTCTCTCTAGGCATCTTCTAAGTCCCCCAACGCAACCTTATGGCATGTTTTTACCAGAAGTCCTTTATTTTAATAGGATTTGCTCTTATCTGTGGTTACCGGTATCTACAGTAAGTCCAGGAACCGAACCCCTGTGGATATGCGGGTCTGATTGTACTACATTGTATGAAACTTCTTTTGATTTATCTATGATGTGTAGGTACTGTTTATGCTTTTTAAAAACTTTTAACCACAAGGAATAGGGTTTATCAAAATTTTCAAGTATGAAATCATCAACAAGTTAGATTCTACAATAGTTGGATGTGAGAGAATATTGAATCAGCTTTGTTCAAAGTGTAATAGAGCAGCAAGGTCTGCAGCAAGTGTCTGAAGATGCTTTACCTTTCCATGGGTTGAAATAATGAATGGGGTTATTCTAGTTGCAAGCCTGCTTAAACAGTATAACCTGATGGGAGGGTATGGTTCACTGCCAATAAATAGATAAAAGACTTAAAAGAGTTCTTTGAAATCTTCACAAGATGATAGTGTTAGGAAAGCTGTAAGCCCCCTTGTAAGGTGATGCACAAAATGAGAAAAACACACCTAGACTATGTTTAGATTTTTGCATAGCATATGCCAACTTTTATCACTTCTGGCCAGGGCAAAAGTTTTCATGCTGAAAAGTATATCTCAATTTTACATACTAAAGAGTTCCACAAATATGATCAAGCACTTCTAAGCTAGCATCCACTTCTAAGCTAGCATCCATCCCCACTTCTGTGGGGCAATTTGGGTGTTTTATAAGGGATTTGTGTCTCAAATCCACCTTGTAATGTTTCAAAACCTGTGCTCTGAATCATACTTTGGGTTCAATTCACATTTCACAGTTCTTGATCTCATAGAAACATAAGAATCATATAGTCTACTGTGTGCAGCAGAAAGAGTTAGACTCTCCTGTCACACAGCTAGAACTAATATAAAAGGGTAATTTAACTGAATGTATTTAACTAAAGCAATTGACTCAAGCTGGAATTTTAGTTCCAGAATTAAGTTATTTATTAAATGAGAGACAGTGCTGAAGAGCACTTTTCATCTCCCAGCTAGCAATGGAAAATAAAAACGTGGCACTTCTATATCCTAAAAGACTCACATCAAAGCACTAATATTTCCTACAGACCAAAGGGCTATAGCTGCATAGGGCAAACCTGTTGCATTACATCAGTCACTCTCTCCTGGCCATTACTGTAATTATCTCTGGGACACAACTCTTTGACAAATGAATGAAGAACTTTTAGGCAATTGCTTTACCAACCACTAGATCTGTAGAAGATGGCCATTATACTTGTAGTTTCTTCCATCCTTTTGCTATGAGATTCCCCCAGTCCCTCTTCCAAGGTAGCTTTGCTTTCAATGCTGAGTACTGTGCTGTTGGCTGGGCCTTCCAGGGTTTTACCTCTTACCATATTCTGCTCATCATCCTCCATGGTGTACTCCCAACCCATCCAAATCTAACAAGAACAGTCTCTCTCTGGCTTTTCTGCACAAACGAAGATTCAGGAAGGACTCATCCTGCGCCATCTCCTCAGATGCTCAGACAAGAACAGTAATTTGCACCAAAAACTGCATGTCTTTTCTCCGCAACTCTGTTATCAGAGTAATGTATAATCTCTGAGGAGCACAGGAACATAAAATACTGCCATCTACTGAACCAGACCGTCAGTCCATCTAGACCAGTCCTCTGAACTCTTTGACTGAAGGGTTGTCCAAATGGTGAAAAAACTCCTCATAGAATGTGAGGATAATCATACCTGTCTTAATGGCATTCCGCCTGATTTCGCCATATTGTGAAGGAGGGGGGCCAAAAATAGCAAAAACCTCACCAGAACAGCTTTCACAACTTTCCCCATCTTTAAAATAAAATAATAATAATAAAAAAAACCAAAAAACAATGCGAGGGTGTACATTTCCGCTCGTTAGGACAAGGGGATCTTATTTGATTTGCTTGCCCAAACAAGAGGAAGCACAAATTTTCATTGGCTGGATGAACTCAGGGGGCGGGGCTGGTTTACAGGGCAAGCGCCTGTTGCCGCCATGTTGGATTTTCACCGTAGCAAGTGATAAAATGGGGGATTTGTGTTAATTCTCTCTTTTTTCGGAAAGATGAAATATTGCTTGCATGCACCACAGAACTATGTTTTTTTTAACAAAAGTTTGGTGTCGACAGATTTAAAGCCGCCATCTCAGCTACAGGTATGAGGTATGTGAAGTTTATAGGGGCTGTAAAACCATTAAGACAGGTGAGAGTAAGGACATCAGATTTCACATTTTTCCAAATTTTACAATGCAGCCAGCCCCCCCCCTTGTGATTCGGGAAGCACAGGAGGCTGGTAAGCCTCCCCCCTCCCAGCCAGCCACCCCTCCACGCTTCCCCAACCCGTGATGGGGCTCGCCAACCCCACTGCAGATTCGGGAAGCGTGGGGGGTGGCTGGCAAGCCTCCCCCCTCCCAACCAGCCATCCCTCCGTCCTTCCTGAAGCCATGATGGGGCTCGCCAGTCCCATCGTGGCTTCGAGAAGCATGGGAGGTGGCTGGCAAGCCTCCCCCTGCCCAGCCAGCCACCCCTCCACCCTTCCCGAATCCGTGATGGGGCTCCCCAGCGCCATCGCAGTTTCGGGAAGTGTGGGGGTGGCTGGCATGCCCCCCCGCCCAGCCAGCCACTCCTCCACACTTCCCCAATCCTCCTCAGCCCCATCGTAGATTCAGGAAGTGTGGGGGTGGCTGGCAAGCCTCCCCCCGCCCAGCCAGCCATTCCTCCACACTTCCCCAACCCTCCCCAGCCCCACTGTGGATTCGGGAAGTGCAGGGGTGGCTGCCAGCCACCTCTCTGCGCTTCCCCAACCTGTGATGGGGCTCACCAGCCCCATCGCGAATTCAGGAAGTGTGGGGGGCTGGCAATCCTCCCCCCACCCAGCCAGCCACCCCTACGCCCTTCCTCTCCAGCCCCATTAGGGCTTCAGGAAGCACAGGAGGTGGCTGGCAATCCTCCCCCAACCCAGCCAGCCACCACTCCGCACTTCCCCAACCCACGATGGGGCTCGGAAGTTTCGGCACCCACCCTATGACACCCAGCGTATAAGATGACCCCTGACTTTTGAGATTTTCCTGGGTTAAAAAGTCATCTTATACGCCAGAAAATATGGGGGTAAATGTATTTATGATTGTAGAAATGAGACAGACTGGACTTTCTGGAACAGACTGATCCAGAAGTTTCTTGTTGAAAGAAACAGCTGCTGTGCCAGCTATGATACACATTACAATAATTGTACGCACTATGAATATTTTTAAAGGGACACACATATATACAGTACTTGAGCATACATAATTATAGACAAAAGCCGGAACCCCAACAACATGGACCATTTTTGCTCAATATCCAACATCTAAATGGATATGACCCACTTCCTGACTAGGTTTAAGCCTCCCCCCCAACATCTTGCCAGTGTTCAGATGCTGTAGATATAAACTGAATTATTTTTCTTCAGGTGGAAGACAGATTCAAAATTTAGTTTGTGCTAGAGCGAGAGGAATGAGAGAAAGCTCTGCTTTTTGGATTCCCTAAACAGCTGATTTGTCTAATACTTCATTTGCATTCAAACTGAACTATACTCATTATTATAATAACAATTAAATTTTTCCATCAAGGACACCCTCACAATCTTTCCTAAAGATTAACAGAATGAACCAAATCTCCTTCAGTGCTAAAAACAAACAAACATAAAAGGAACGTTGGTCTTACCTGTGATACGTTCTTTTCCAGTGTAGAGGCGAAGAGCATCCGCATGCTTGGGTTGTCCCTCCCACTTGCTCCCGGTAGGCAGGATACAGAGACTCTTATTTTGAAGAGTTTTGACCACCAGTTGGTGTCATCCAGGAGGAATGACTCCTCTGCTGGCCAGTCGATATCACAGCCTCGTGACGCCGTAGTCTGACTCATCTGGCCGTGATCCCACCAAGACGATCCACTTTTGCACCCAGACAACCAGTCTTCGCAGTTCCATCGGAGGGATTGAAGTGTCTTCTTTCCTCCTCTTCTGAACCTTCCATCTCATTCGCCCTGGGTGGGCCGGATGTTCTTCGCCTCTACACTGGAAGAGAACGTATCACAGGTAAGACCAACGTTTCTTTTCCCAGTGGAGAGGGCTCCAGAGCATCCGCATGCTTGGGATTTGCTAAAGATTCCAGACTGGGTGGGCAAGGGCGACCCTCTGACTTCTAGGGTTGTAGAATTCACTGCAGCACCCTCCTCCCAAAGGTGGCCTCCGCTGACTGCATTCTGTCCAGTCGATAATGCCTGACAAAGGTTGAAGGAGTTTTCCATGTTGCTGCTCTGCAGATTTCCTCCAATGGGGCGTCTTTTTCCCAGGCCGTCAAGGCTGCTGCGCTTCTTGTGGAGTGAGCCGTGATGCCCCCTAGTACTGGTTTCCCCAGGGACTCGTAGCATAACACTATACAGCACTTTATCCAATGTGCCAGGGTGGAGGGTGAGACCTTCCTCCCCAAGTACTTTGAATGGGGAGAGATGAATAACGCTTCAGAGACTCTGAAGGGTGCCGTTCTCTTGATGTATACTTTGAGTGCTCTATGCACGTCCAAGGTGTGCCAAATCCTTTCCAACTCCCTTTCTGGTTTAGGGCAAAAGGAGGGCAGGACCACTTCTTGAGATCTGTGAAAGGCCGAATCCACCTTCGGCTTGAAGTCGGGGCGTAGTCTGAGGACTACTGAATCTTGTCTGAAGATACATAAGTCTCTTCTGATAGATAGCGCCGCCAGTTCCGATACTCTCTGGGCTGAAGTGATCGCCACCAGGAATAGAACCTTCCATGTTAGGAACTTCAGGTGTACCTCCCGGATAGGTTCAAAAGGGTGTACCGTTAAGGCTTTCAAGACCATATGGAGATCCCATGAAGGAAAACGGTGTCTCGTCGGTGGGGCCAAGTTGGTAAGTCCTCTGATGAAACGACGTACATGGGGGGGTGTTGATATCGCCATAGCTTCAGCTGGAGCCAGGAATGACGTCACTGCTGCAACCTGTCTTTTCAGTGTATTTGGGCGGAGTCCAGCGTCGACTCCATCCTGGAGAAAATCCAACAGCACTGGGACCGTGACCTCCCTGAAGTCCTGTCCCTTGCGTCTGCACCATCAACGAAACACCCTAAAGGTGTACTCATAGATCCGCTGGGTAGACTCTCTTCTTGATGCCAGAATTATCCCTACCACCGGCTCCGAGTAGCCCCGCATCGTCAGCATCTGGCGCTCAATCTCCAAGCGCGGAGCTGGAGCCAGGCCGGGTCCGGATGATGCACCTGACCTTGGGACAGTAGGTCTCTCCGTGGTGAGAGGGGCATTGAGTCCACCTGCATTTCCAGAATATCCGGGAACCATGCTCTCCAGGGCCACTCTGGGGCGACCAGTATGATCTCCGCCTCCTCCATTCGGACTCTGCTGAGCACTCTGGGGATCAAGTGGACTGGTGGAAAGGCGTACAGTAGTGTTCTTGGCCACAGGCACGTCAGGGCATCCATGTCCATTGCTCCTTCTGACATGTACCTGGAGACGAAGAGAGGAAGCTTCGCATTTGCGGGAGATGCGAACAGATCTCTGGTTGTCCCAGGGTCCGAGTTACGTCGTTGAACACCTCTGGGTTCAGGCTCCACTCCCCTTGATCTATGTCCGCCCAGCTGAGCCAATCCGCTTTCCGGTTGAGGGCTCCCTGAAGATGTTCCGCCGCTATGGATTCCAGGTGTCTTTCGGCCCAGGTGAGGAGCTGAGATGATTCCTGCATGAGGGTTCGTGACCTGGATCCCCCTTGGCGATTTATATGCGCCTTTGTTGTGATGTTGTCTGTTCTGATGAGCACCGACCTGCCTCTGAGGAGGTGTGAAAATTCCTTGAGGGCTAGTCTGAATGCCCTCAGTTCCAACCAGTTGATGCTGTGGGTCGCTTCCTCTGGGGTCCATTTCCCCTGTGCCAGCTGGGTTCCGCAGTGGGCTCCCCATCCCTGTAGGCTGGCGTCCGTGGTTATCTGGATCCTGTCCCGGATCCACAGATGGCGACCCTTGTGAATCGCCGGAGAGAGCCACCATCTCAGGGATGTCTTGACCTCCTTCGGGAGTTGCACCATGTGGTGTCTCCTGTTGGCTATTTCCTCCTGGAAGGGGAGGAGGAACCACTGAAGAGTTCTGGCATGGAATCTTGCCCATGGGACACAGTCTATCGCAGCTATCATGAGGCCTTGTAGATGTGCCAGATGCATGATGTCCGACCTGGCTGAATCCAGGGCTTTCAGCACCGCAGTCTGAATTGCCTTGATCCATTCCATGGGGAGACGGATCCGGCCCTCCGCCGAGCATACTAGTGCCCCCAGGTGTTGTATCCGCTGGGACGGAGTCAGAGAGCTCTTTTCCATGTTTATCTGGAATCCATGATGCTGGAGAGAGTCCATGACAAAGGCGAGGTCCCTTTCCGCTCCCTGTTTGGATTGGGAGCGGATCAGGAGATCGTCTAAGTAAGGATATACATGTATTCCTGGGCGTCTCCATGAGGCTACCAAGGCAACCAGGATCTTCGTGAATACCCTGGGAGCTGAGGAGAGTCCAAAGGGGAGTGCCTTGTATTGAAAATGCCTGTTGCTGTAAAAAAAAAAACGCAGGAATTGGCGATGATCCTGATGAATTGGGATGTGGAGGTACGCATCCTGTAAATCCAGAGACAACAGGAAATCCCCTGGTCTTATGGCTTCCAAAATGTGTTTCAGTGTTTCCATCCTGAACTTCCTCTTCCTGACGAATTTGTTCACCCCCTTTAGATTGAGGACCGCTCTCCATGTACCGTTCTTCTTTGGTACTAGAAAAAGTATGGAGTAACATCCCTTTCCTTGTTGTGAGCACTGAACCTTCTCTATGGCTCCCATATCCAGGAGACGCTGAATGGCTTCCATCATCAGGGATTCCTTGAGGCTGTCCTTGTGTACTGGTGTGGACAGAAACCAATGTGGAGGGAGTTGGGAGAACTCTATCCAGTACCCTGCCAGATAGACTGCAGGACCCACATGTCCGAGGTAGAGTTTTCCCAAGCCCCCATGAACGCCTGCAGTCTTCCTCCCACCTGGGAGGGATTGTCATAGGTGGGATTTGGAGGGTTGCTTGGAGGACTGGGAGTGAGTGGTCTTGCTTGCTCCTCCCTGTTGGCTCTTACGCTGGTACCTCTGCTCTCCACATCGCTGTCGTTGGGGCCTCCCACCCGTTGAGCTAGCCTGGGTGGATGAGTTTCCACTGGAATGGTGGCTGCCAGATGGGCGAAAGGAGCGATATTTCTTGGCATATCTCTTCTCCTCTCTCCTGCGGGAACCAAGCGTCGTCGTCTTCTTGTCCTTGTCTTCCACTAGCACTGGTTCCAACGATTCCCCAAACAACTTTTCACCAAGGAACGGCGATGACACCAGGTTCTGTTTCGACTTGAAGTCCACGTTCCAGGACTTCAGCCATACCTGTCATCTGGCCGCCACTGTTGCCGCCTGAGCTCTTGCACAGAACTGCACAGAATCCAGGGTGCTGTCCGCTAGGAAGGCAGAGACCTTAGACAACTTGTTGAGGTCCTGGCGGATTCTTGTCTGAGCCCTAGCATCCTTTAAGGCATCCCTTGACCACTGTATAGCCGCCCTGGCCATCATTGTCACCGTGGTGGAGGCCCTGATGGCTAGTAATATGGCCTCGTGTGCCCGCCTCAGGGCCAGATCCAATCGTCTATCTTCTGGTACTTTTAAAGTCTCTTCCCCATCTTTGCAAAAGATCACTGAAGAGACCAGCTCCGAGACCGGAGCGTCAATGAGTGGGACCTGTAGTTTTCCCATGACCTTCTTGGGTAGGGAATACAGGTGCTTGGTGATGGAGGGTTGCGGTTTGGCCACCGCTGGTGCCTTCCATTCGTCGTAGATTAGCCTCATTACTGCCGCCGGGACCAGCATCTCCAATGCCACTGGCTGGGCCTCTGGAAAAAACTCCCCAGAAATCTCTGGGAGATCTGGATCCATCTGTGCTTGTGGGGCTGTAGGAGGATTCAGACCCAGGGCTCTGATTGTCTTCTTGAATAACACTGAAAAATCCTCAGGAGCAAAATGGCGCGTCGAGGCACGTGCGTTCGTCGCTTCCGTCTCCTCCTCTGACAACTCGCCCTCCTCGCGGTCTGATTGGTCGCTGTTGGAGTCCTCCTCTGAGGTGTAAAGGGAAATGACGTCTTCGTCATCTTCCTCCTCTCTAGTCCTGTTGCTTGAAAGGTGGCGCCTATCCCCCTCTTGTTCCCAGTCGCTCTCCTCCTCCTCCCTGTGAGGCCTAGCATGACTGGTGGAGCCCTTGCTGGTGCCGGGTAAGGGCTCTGCCTCACCCCCCTTGTCTCCTGCGCCTGGAGGCGAGGGCGCTTGGACTTTCCTTTGTTGGCTCCACCCCCTTGCCACCCCCCTGCCTCTTCCTCGTGGCATCGGCAGCCTGGCTATTGCCTGCTGTGGCCAGGCTAAGGGGTCTGGGGTGCCCTATGGGAATAGTGGCCCCCGCATTGGCTGGCTGAACAGGGTGGTGAAACTGGAGCTGGGGGGGGGCTGTGCGGTGATGGGGGTTGCGCTGCAAGGGGGGGCACATGGGGGGAGATGGCTGCATCGGGTATGTGTCCCCTGGTGGCCTGAAGGGTCCCAATCCTCCCTCCAAGGTCTGGGCGGTGGCACCCCCGAGGTTCGGCTGGGCCACTGAGTTGGCTAGCCACCTCATTGTCTCCCTGCCCAGGGCTGCTTCTATCCAAGGCGGCAGGGCAGCTGGCACCGACACCTCCAGAGGTATCGTCCCCGGGGCGTGTGCCCCACTCACGGATCCAGGAACCTGTCCCTCGTCGCTGGGGGGGTCTGCCAGGGGCACCGCAGCAGCGGAGTTTGTCCCCAGGCTGGGGACATTCCGCGGCTCTGGCGCCGTTCTCGGCTGCGCTGCGGTGCCCTCCCCCAGCCCGCAGTCGCACACATCCTGGCGGAGAGGGGCCGGGGTGCAGCCGGTGGTAGCCAGAGCAGGGGTCTTCCCCCCTTGCCCGGCTTCTTCCTCCCACCGCTGCCTTTTGCGGGCTCTCCGGAGCCTTCTCCCCCGGTCCCGCTGCGATCCGGTTCGTGGGGGGGCAAGGAGCCAGCCCCCGTGGTCGTATGGTGATCGCTGTGAATCACAGCCTCGATCACCACTTCTATTTCCCCTGTTGATCCCATCTCCTGATCCCCCTCTGTGAACTGGCTGTTAATTAATAAAGGCGATTTTTAAAAAAAGTTCTTAAGAAAGTTTTGAAAAGTTTTTTAAAAATGGCACCAGCCACATGGAAGGGGACAAAGAGAGAACAGGGAGAAGGATGTCCTACCAGGAGCGTAGGCAGGAAACAGACTGGTCGTCCCTCCTGGATGACACCAACTGGTGGTCAAAACTCTTCAAAATAAGAGTCTCTGTATCCTGCCTACCGGGAGCAAGTGGGAGGGACAACCCAAGCATGCGGATGCTCTGGAGCCCTCTCCATTGGGAAAACAACAATTTTGTTTCTCATCTGTGCTCCTTATCTATACTACTGTATAGGGCTCCTTAAAAAATAAAAACACTGTACACACCTCAAAACACAAGAAATCCTTCCATATAATTGGTATTATTCTTGTTTTGATCATCCTTTTACTACAACATTCCCAATGAACAATAACCCAGAGCAGCTATTGGAAAGGCACCAGTTAATTTGATCACATTATAAACACTGCATATGAACACATTCCAACTATAACACTGTAGGATTTTCTCAACATAGACAGCAGCTTAATCTCTCCAGTTTGAGAGCCATTTTAATGCCTGCAAGGGAGACAACATGGCGTAGTGGTTTGAGTGTTGGACTATAACAATGAACACCAGGATTCAAATCACCACTCGGCCATGAAAACACACTGGGGGACATTGGGCAAGTCACTCTTTCTCAGCCTCAGAGGAAGGCAATGGCAAACCCCCTCTGAGCAAATCTTGCCAAGAAAACACCATGATAGACAGAAATGACTTGAATGCACACAACAATAAAAGGGTAAAAGACTAATAGCATCATTTACTCAGCAACACCTTAGGCAGAAGAAATTTAAAACATGGTTGAGCTCCACAAAGACTTGATCAAGTAAACTGCAATAAAGAAGGGGAAGAAATCAGCAACATCTTAAGTATGCTTTCCTGGTGTTTTATTTATATGAGAAGACGTCGGCTGGATTGTATAGCTCCTTATTACATATACAGTTGTCCCTCTGTATCCACGGATTTTGTATCCATGGATTTAAATATTCACGGTTTGAAAATATTCTTTAAAAAAATAATAATCCAAAAAGCAAATCTTGATTGTGCCATCTTATATAAGGGACACCATTTTGCTATGCCATTGCATATAACGGGACTTGAGTATTCACGGATTTTGGTATCCATGGGGGGTCCTGGAACCAAACCCCAGCGAATATGAAGGGACAACTGTACACTATTATGTATATGATACACAGTAAAAAGTTACAGATGTGAAAGCAGATCTTCAAGACTTTTGGACTTCAAGCCATTGCAAATGCCAGAGGAAACTGCATGAGACAAGCATGCTGAATCTAATTTTCACCTATTCATCTCAGAAGGAATTCTGCTCTTAACTTCAACTGCACCCTCTGCAGAATAAAGCAAAAGACAAATATCCCAAGAATGCAGCAGGAATTCCTAGTTTACTTTCTTGTTATCTCTTCAAGAAACTGAGGAAAGTAGATTTAGAGACAAAATATGTTTAATTCGGAGGGAAGGGGATTGGGCAATCCTGAGAAATCTGTGTATTCTCAGAAATGAGAAGAACAGAAGCAATGGTGGTGTGGGCCTGATGTCTTCAGACGTGTGCTGTCTTTCAGGGCAAAGATCCATGATGTAACTGAGAGGCTTGCAAGACTTTTCAAGCCCAGTGACCTTTACTCCTGCCTTCTGGTCCACCCTGGACCAAATGACACCGCAAGCCTTCAACATATTGCAAGAGACTATGAGGCTTTGGGGAGGAAGCTAAAGGACCCTCAGGCACAGGTTATTTCATCACTCCTTTCTGTTGAAGGGCATGGCCCAGGAAAAGGAAGTACTGTATAATACTAGAAGTGAACAACTGGCTCCACAGATGGTGCCATCAGAAAACATTTGGTTTCTTTGGCTTCAGTTTTATGAAGAAGGGCTTCTTCAGGAGATGGGTTGCACCTCAAAGCAGTTGGTAAGAAAGTATTTGCTAGGAGTCTTGACAAGGAGGGCTTTAAACTGAGTTACATGGGAAAGGGAGTCAGCATTCCAGAAGGCATGGCGACACCAAGTACTGGGGATAACAGCCCCAACCATACAGAGAGAATCAGGACAATGGTACAAGAATACAATGATGGGCTGAAAAGAAAAACAACAAGAAATCAGTGGGAGGGAATGATCCATGGTCTTATATGTCTCTATAATAATGCACAGAGCATGAAAAATAAACCTGAACTTGAATTCTTAATACAGGAAGGCAAATATGATTTAATGGGCATTACTGAAACATGTTAGAATGAGTTTCATGATTGGAATGTAGTAATGAAGGGATATAATCTAGTCCAAAGAATAAGAATATTAAAAACAGGTTGAGAGCATTTGGATAAAAAACAGGGGAGGGAAACAACAGTATCATCATTGTGGGAGTCTATTATAGGCTCGCAAGTCAGACTGAAGATTTGGATGGTGCCTTCCTACATGAAAAGACCAAATATTTTTTAAAAAGTAGTAGCAATGGGAGACTTTAATCATGCTAATATTTGTTGGAAGTCAAACTCTGCCAAGAATGGAAAGTCCAACAAATTCCTCACTTGCCATGCTGACAATTTTACTGTCTAGAAGGTGGGGGAAGCTGTGACGTACCAAGCACACACACTCACATTCAATCAATAAATTTCTTTATTGGCAAGGATTCGTGTGTCAGGAACATAGAACAAAGCCGAAACTGAATACAACTGAAACCAACCCCCATATAAATCCCACAGCATGGGAAAGGCATTTGGGGAGGAACAACGGCCCGGCTTGCACCTGGAAGAATTGACCTTGAGCCGCAGTGGAGAGCAGTGTTCCCAGGCCAACAAGGCGGGCTGGCTTCCCTCCAGAACCTCTAGAGGCCTAGGCAAGGGAAACCAGCCAGAGGCAGCCTCATGTCAGGGTCTTCCATGAATTCTACTCCAAAGCCCAGAATTCAGGGATGAGCCTGACATACCGCCCACCCGAAGATAATTCCCCCCTTTTCAGCCCAGCTTATCAGGAAAGCAGGCATGGAACTTTCATAATAAGCACGGGGCACTCACATGTTTGCTACAGACCCATTCGGCATGCCCTAAAGGCAAATGCTTCCATTTCACTAAATATTGCAGACCCCCCCCCCCGTGAACCCGAGAGTCCAATACTTCAGAAATTTCAAAATGCTGATGGTCGTCGACCAGGATAGGATGGGGTGCAGGACCCGGGTCAGGATGATGACGGTCCGGAGGGCACGCTGGCTTGAGCAAGCTAGAATGAAACACAGGATGAACATTACGATACAGTTTGGGTAGCTCTAGTTCGAATGCCACAGGATTTATTACTCTAATAACAGGGAAAGGACCTATATACTTGGGCCCCAACTTCTTCGAAGGTTGGGGTTTTTAAAGAAACTTGGTAGACAAAAATACCTAGTCCCATACGGCATACTCCAGGGTGGGGTCCCGTTTCTGGTCTGCATGATGTTTGTAACGTGCTTTGGCAAAGTCCAAGGCCAAAACAACTTTTGGCCAGGCATCTCTAATTCTTTGACTCCACTGGGTCACTGAGACCAAGTCCGTGGAGATCCCCTCCCCTAGGGGCAGAGGATTGAAGTCTTGCCCGGAAACTGTCTTAAATGGGGAGAGACTGGTGCTCTGGTGAGTGGCGTTGTTCTAGGCGACCTCCGCAAAAGGCAAGAGGTCCACCTAGTCAGATTGCTGGAAGTTCACATAACACCTCAAATATTGTTACAGAACCTGACTAGTACGTTCGCTCTGCCCATCACTCTGGGGATGATGGGAACTGCTGAGACCCAATTCAACTCCCAGAAGGTTTGTGAATGCCTTCCAAAACTGGGAAGTGAACTGAGCCCCCCGGTCAGACACAATCTTAGTAGGAATCCCATGTAATCTGTAAATGTGTTGAATGAACATCCTGGCTAACTGGGGGGCAGTTGGGAGTTTTTTGCAGGCTACAAAATGCGCTTGTTTCGAGAACATGTCAGTCACCACCCAAATGACAGTCTTCTTCCTACTTTCCGGCAATTCCACTATAAAATCCATGCTGATGACTTCCCAAGGCTTGGTCGGGGTAGGCAAAGGCTGCAGCAAGCCTTTTTCCTTTCCCGTCCCCATTTTTGCCATTGCACACGTGGAACACCCCTTGACATACTCCTCCACCTCCCTTCTCATCTTTGGCTACCAAAACTGCCTCCGGGCCAAATGCAAGGTCTTGACATACCCAAAATGCCCAGCACTTTTGACATCATGGCGTTGTTTGAGAATGGAGGACCGCATGGCCTCTGGGACATATAGGCGCTCCCCCTTCCAAGTCAGACCCTCCCGGAGGGCCACTTCCCCTGGGTGAGTCAAAAACCACGGGTCCTTGGGAAGGGCCAACGCCATTTGGGATTGCCACCCGGCCCCATCACCCCGGGAGGGAGGGGAAGGGGCCAACGCCAGCGTGGCCGGTGCTTCACTGGAATCTGCACCCACCACTGGTGAGACTGCATTTTCAGTTGCTTTAGGGTCAAGCCCTGGCCCAAAGAGGGGCTGGCTGGGGCTTCTTGGCACTTGGCCTGGCTGCGTGTTAGTACTGCTAGTCCCAAGTGGGAGGGGGAGAATACTGTGTCAATGACCTCTTTTCGTTTGCTGTCATGTTGGGGAAGTCTGGACAGAGCGTCAGCTAGGAAATTCTTTTTTCCCGGCATAAACTTCAGGGTGAATTTGAACCAGTAGAAGAAACTGGCCCACCGAACCTTTTTGGGGCACAACCGCCTCGGGGTGGCCAAAACTTCCAAATTTTTGTGATCTGTCCAAACTTCAAAGGGCTTGGAAGATCCCTCCAATAGGTGGCGCCAAGTTTCTAAGGCCAGTTTGATTGCACCCGCCTCCTTTTCCCACACAGGCCAATTTCGCTCAGTCTCATTGAATTTCTTGGACAGGTATGCACACGGCCTGAGCTCCCCCTCCTCACCCCATTGCAACAGCACCCCTCCCATCGCTACATCTGAAGCGTCAACTTGGACTACAAAAGGTTGGGAGGGGTCGGGGTGTTTCAGAATTGGTTCAGATGTGAAGAGTTTCTTCAGCTTATCAAAGGCCTGTTGGCATTGGTCAGACCACACGATCTTTGGGGGAGGTTGCTCTGCCTTCCCCGTTCCCTTTCAGGTTTTCTTCCCCACCCCTTTAAACAGATCAGTCAGTGGAAGGGCTACCGTCGCAAAGTCAGGGATGAAGGACCGGTAAAAGTTAGCAAATCCAAGGAAGCTCTGCAGCTGCTTCCTGGTTCTAGGGGCTTCCCATGCCAACACCCCTTTGACTTTTTTCCGGGTCCATTTCTATCCCCTTATTTGAGATGCGGTACCCCAAGTAGTCTAATCGGCTTTGGTGAAATTCACACTTTGACATCTTAGCGTACAGATGGTTCTCCCCCAGTCTACCAAGAACCTTTTTCACCAGTTTCACATGGGACGTATAGTCCATAGAATAAATCAATACATCATCCAAGACCCCCTTATACAAAAATTCTCTCAATACATCATTGATTAGGTTCTGAAAAATTCCTGGAGCTCCACTTAACCCAAAAGGCATTACTAAGAATTCAAAAGCCCCCAGGGGGCAATTGAAAGCAGTTTTCCATTCATTCCCCTCCTTGATTTGTACCCTGTAATAAGCTTCCCTCAGGTCCAGTTTGGTAAATATGGACATATGGGCCAGTATATCCTTCATCAAGGGAAGGGGGTACTGATTCGAAACGCTGATTGCATTCAACCCCCGGTAGTCCTGGATCAGACGAAGACCCCCCATCTGCCTTACGCCTGAACAAAACAGGGGCCCCCAACGGCGAGGTGGAGGGCCTGATAAACCCCCGAGCCAGATTTTTGTCTATGAACTCCCGGAGGGCATCCATCTCAGCCGGCGTCATGGAATAAATCCTGGGTTTGGGTAGCTTAGTCTCAGAAACTATTTCAATAGCACAGTCAAAAGGTCTGTGAGGTGGCAAAATGTCGCACTCCCTCTCCTCAAAAACATATTGCCATGCCTTATATTCCACCGGCAATCCTTTCAGCTCCCCTTGGACTAAAGCGGTTGTGCAGTTCTGCGAATTGGCCTCTAGTAGGACTCTCCCCCTGGGAAAGCTTCCCCAATTACATGCTCCTGTACACACACAGGATCTGCAAAAGTCACTGTCTCTTTTACCCAGTCTATGATGGCGTAGTGGAACTTTAGCCAGTTTAGTCCCACCACTGCAGCGGGAACTAACCCTGGGGCAATCACAAATTGAAGCTCCTCCTGATGATTCCCCATTCTCATGCAGATTGGACCAGTCATTCGCCTTGCAGGTCCCCCCTTCATCATCCCCCCATCCATCTGAGACAGCCACACTGGCTTGTCCAGCTTGATAGTGCTAATGTCCAGCTCACTGACCAGGGAGGGGTGCATTAGGACTTGGGTACACCTGCAATCAACCATTAACATTACTTTAAGGGTGCCCCCATTTCCAGCCCCTAACTTGGCTTTTATGAAGAAAGGGCCTTTCACCCCACTCACCACAGCATCCGGGCGTCCTTCAGTGTTAGCCCGCCCTCAGGCGCTTAGTAGGGCGGGATGGAGCCGTTTTCTGCTGGCTCCGCGTCAGAAGAGTAAGATCCACTGTCATCTGGTTCTTCCGAAGACTCCCCTGCCGCGTGGCCTGGTATCAAGGCATGTACTGCTGCTTTAGGCTTGGGCTTGAGTGGGGTCCTCAATGTCGACGACTTCCCCTCGCTTCTCTGGGGCTTCTCGGCTGCAGCTGGTTCCCGAGGGCTCCTCTCTGGGCATTCAGCTATGCGATGGCCGCCTTTTCCACAGTGGAAGCACAAGCCTTTTCTCATCCTTCGCTCCCTCTCCGACTCCCCTGTCGTGGTTCCACCTGTGCAGGCCGCTTTACCTTTCTTTCCGGTAGACCCAGTGGTCTTCCCCTCGGATCCTTGCTGGCGCCAAGCCAGCTTGACGCTCCATCTCAGCATCTCCACTTCTCCGGCAAGCCATAGCCATCCCAAGAGGGTCTCGGGGTTCCCCTGGAACAACGCCCATTCGAGGCAGGCCATCCTGGAAGAACTGTATCCTTATGGCCTCCGTCCAGTCGGGCACCTGACTGGCCAGGCGGCGGAATTCAGTGGCGTACTCCACCATGGTCTTCGAACCTTGCTTCAGTTGCCTGAGGTCTGCATGGGCCCTCCTCACTCTCAGGGGGTCTTCGAATTGGGCCCGCAGAACCAGCAGGAACTCATGGAAGTTTCCTAGTTCTGGGGCTCCCATATCATAAAGCCCCACCAACCACTGCGGCGCCTCTCCCTCTAGCTGGTTGGACACATACTGCACCTTCTCAGCCTCCATCTGGAACTCCTCATCCCACTGGGACATAAACCCCACCACCTGGGTCAGGAAGTATGGTAGCTTCACCGCATCTCCATCAAGGTCGCCTTTAAGTCTCGGTGCTTTAGGCCCCGGGGCCTTTCCCGCGGCTTTACCGGCCCAGTTCCCCTCAGGGGGGCTGGTCCAGGAGCCGGCGGGCCAGGAACCTCAGCAAGTACGGCAGGGTCTCCTGCCCCGGCTGCCGGGGCGGCCGCTGGTTGAACTCCAGGGGCAGGTGGTGGCTGTGGCAACCTCTGCAGGATCTCTAGGAGGCTCATTTGCATCACCCTCATTTGCTGCTTCAACTGCTGGACCTCAGCTCCTACTTCTGCCAGCGAAAACCGCACACCTGGCTCCCGGTGCCCCTCAGCCAGGGGCCTGTCCCACCAACAGGACCGGCGTTCCTCCCAGCTTCGGTCGCCTGGCCAGGGCCAGCTGGCTCCCATGGCCGTTCCAGCTTCTCGCTCTGGAGTGCTGAAGAGTGGCATGCTGCCCCTCCCCAGGGCTTGCTTGGCTCCCAGCTCCATTAGGTCAAAGGGATGAGTAAACCTCCCAGCTCTCCGGCGGGCCCAGCTCGCTTCTTCTTCAAACACTCCTGCAACATCCCCTGATGCGCCAGCCCCCTCCCCAAGGCCCCAACTCCCTGGTCACCGCTTGCAGCCAGGTCTTTCTCCATCTGGGTTCCAGCCTCCGCGTCTTCCAACATTGCAGGTAGAACTTCTCAAAAAGGATTAGGTATTGAAGAGGAGTTTCGGCTTACTGTGACGTACCAAGCACACATGCTCACATTCAATCAATAAATGTCTTTATTGGCAAGGATTTGTGTGTCAGGAACACAGAACAAAGCCGAAACTGAATACAACTGAAACCAACCCCCAGAGATCGATCACAGATTAGCAAAGGCATATAAGTGCATTTGGAAGACTCTACAAAAGAGTCTGGAGTAATAAACACCTGAGGCGAAGCACAAAAATCAGTGCATATAGAGCCATTGTACTGTCTATTCTCCTTTACAGGTCTGAAACATGGGTCACCTATAGCCAACAGTTATATACGTACAATCCTAAATATACACTGGACTGACTATGTGACGAACGTTGCTGTCCTTGAGCAAGCAGGGATCACCAGCATTGAGGCCATGATATTGAGAACACAGCTGCACTGGGCAGGGCACCTTTCTAGGATGGAGGACCATCGCCTCCCAAAAATACTACTCTACGGTGAACTCACCACAGGTCAGCGTAAGAGGGGCGCTCCAAAAAAGCGATACAAGGACTTCCTGAAACAACATCTCAGGCTCGGCCAAATTGATCAGCAACAACGGTCCGCCCTGGCCTCACATAGGGAGGCATGGAGACGCACTATCCGCAATGCTGCAGCCTTATTTGAGAACTCACGCCGAACAAGTCTTGAAGAGAAACGATAATGCAGAAAAAATCACAACCCAGAAATATCACCAACGAGACCTTCTGCTGTGCTTTCTGCAACCTGACTTTGTTTATCTCGGATTGGCCTTTTTAGTCATCAGCACGCTTGCAGAAAGCACGGGATGAGTCCTTCCTGAATCTTTGTTTGCGAAGAAACGCCAGAGAGAAAGAGGGAGAGAGAGAGAGAGTCTTCTGAAAAGGAACCCAAAAAACATGCACTGCCCAGGGCTTGTCACTGCCTCCATTGCTGACCTATGCCATTTGTAATAGGGACTTGAGCATGCATGTTTTTGGTATTCGTGGGGGCCCATGAAACCAATCCTCTATGGATTCCAAGTGCTCAGTGTATTTGTTCAGAGTCCCTAACTTGCTAACCTGTGTGAATGCGAGCGGATGAGCAACATGTCTATTTTTACTTAAAGGAAGATTAATCTTTTACTTAAAGGAAGAATTTGGGTAAGAGAAGTAAAGACTGGAATGCCAACTGTAGAAGGCAGATGAGTTAAACTTCCAGGAGGGTAGTACTTTTAGTCTGCTTCATGCATCTGATGAAATGGTCTCTAACCATGAAAGCTTCTACCGCAAGTAGTCTGCTAGAAGGCTCTCAACTGTATGAATCACATTATCCTTTATGAACTTTCAAACAGGTTTTTGAAGGCCTGTAAGTATATGTAAGTAAATGCTAACAAGCAACAAGTAATAAGAAGGAAATGCATCAAGAGAGAGTCGTGCCATTCCTCCAATTATTATTACCCTACCTTGTCAAAAATCCTTCTAATGAAATTACTGTATCATGAACAAAGAGGTAGAGGTATAACTGTTTCTTTAGCAGCGTTACTTGAACTGTGTTTTCCCTATGCCCACTTTGCAAGTGACACAAATGAGAAAGAAGGATCATCTGATTTTTAAAAAGGACAAAATTGCTATATTTGTAAGAGCTATGTAGAAGCCTGCATCATCACAGAAGTTGCCTTTCTCTTCTCTGCATGTTTAGCTGTATCTGCTAGAGTATCTGCAATGCCACAGGATGGCTTCAGGGATATTTCTGCCATGGAACTATAAAATGCTAGAGGATGCAATTCTACACTGGCAAGTCCTGAAGTAATGCTAATCCCAAGTACATAGATCCCAAATACATAGATCTATGCATCTGAGAAAGAGGCTCCATGCATCTGAGGAAGTAGCTTATGCTACAACTTCTTTCTCTCAGTCTCAAAGGTGTTACAAGATCCGTTTACATACAGATATTCCAGACTACCACGGCTATGTCTTTGAATTCTACCCACATAGATCTATGTAAGAAGAAGGAACTTTGATAACTTGCTCAAACCCTCACTACTGCACTGACCTGCAGAGACTCCAACAACACTTTCTGCAGAAGTCACCCATCAAATGAACAGCAACCTATTGTCCATGATCTTGTAGCAATAATAGTCTTGCTGTAACCCCAAATGTGTACCAGGTACAATAACTGCCATCATCGTTATCTTTACTAGGACTCAAATCATTTGCACCTACTCCCTCCTTTCAAGGCAAAAGGCATGGCCCCACCTGGCATGACTGTTTCAATTTCTTTATCAAAGAATGATGCAAACCAAATATATGATTCAGAAAAAATTGAGTAAAAAATCTTTATGCAAAATAAAACAAGAAGTTCTTGTTATGCACATATTTTCTCAGGTAAAGTGAACCCTTTAGCTCACCAATTTGGCATTCTCTTCAGGTATGTTTCTTCTCTAACACAGACATACCAGAATGAAAGCCAGTATAACATTCACAACAAAACTCCATGTTTCAACCCTCCATACAAGATTTGAGGTGTATCAGAAAATAATTACCACCTACTGCAATTTTTCTATCTCTAATAAGCACTGAGAAATCACAATGATACTTAGAATGTATATTTAAGTCTATTTTCCACCTGAAATACAAACACCAACTTAATTCTTCTGTCACTTTGGGGAAGAGGGAGCCAGAGGCGAAGGAGATACAATGCATATCTGAATGAAGTGGTTGGACTGAGATCTACTAGAACACTGTAATTTACTCATTATTTTTTATGATAAATATTGAAACAACTATCAGATGACAATATTTAACATCCTCTTCTGACAACCCTTCACCTAAGAAAGAAAGCAAATAAAAACAACTCCCTTTTCTGAATACTTGTAGAGTACACAGAATCTCTCCTTACATCCTCAATGACAGGGTGACATCTCTTGCAATGTTAGTATTATATTACTAAGTACACCACAAGTGAGTCACATGGGAGAAACTAAAAGAAAGCACCAAGGGTCACCATTCAAGTGGGGCCTAAATTATTCCTTGCCCAGAGCTTGGGAGTAATAAGTTAACAGGAATATTGTTACAAATAATGTACTAACACTTACAATGAGGGGTAAAACAATTCTCATTTCCCCAGTTCAATGTTAAGGTTGAACCATTTCATTTGTAGCACACTGAGTAATGGTTGTTCATCATTACACACATCTTCTAAGTGCTCCAAATCCAACAAGGGGACAATAGCCTGCCATCCCCCATCGTTCGCTGCAAGTCTTTAATAGTGCTCTGGGAGGCCTCCCAGAAGCGCTATTTGGCTTAAAAAGTGTTATTTTGCTATTTGACTCCTGTGCCTTTCTTTGGGTGAAATTTCAGGAAGTGTGAGTGCAAGTAGCAGCCAACAAGAAAAAGCAAACATGGGTACTCAAGGGAAACTTAACATCCATAGCTAGTGCTTTCCTTTAAAGTAATGCTTCCCTTGATCTTAGTCAAAAGGCCGAGAAGCAATTGCACACATACAAGCTCTAGAATTTTCTTATGTAGCCTTCTATTTTATTATTTTATTTTATTTTATTACATTTGTATGTCGCCTTTCTCTCAGAATGAGACCCAAGGCAGCTCCCAAAAACAAGTTACAAAAATTCTACCTTCAAATCAAAGGTAGCAACTATACAGCCCTAAGGAGATTGGCTCAAATAAGTAAGAAACCTGAAATTGTTTTCAACCAGAAGAAAATACTGCTGACAGTGATTAATGATGGTATGAAAGAGTAAAGAATCAGAGAAATCTGTCTTGGTTCTTGTTGCCTTGGTTTCTGCTCAATGCCTTAGCTTTTTCCATGTTCAGAGACTGTTTTCTGACATTTTTATTGAACACAAAATGTTACATTGGGTACTTACCGTGAAGGTACTTTCTGTAGGATAGATGGCAGGAACAATCCGGAAGTGTTCGGAACCTAGGACCGCCCGGCTCAAGCAGGAAGTAGAACAAAGCCTCTTGGGAGATTTTTTGTCCCTTTGTTCTCCAGTCCTCTTCTCCCACGAGGCCAGTTCTCTGACTAGCAAAGCCCTGAAAGAAAGGTAAGGAAACTCCTCCCTGTTGAGAAAAACAAACTGATACACATTGTTAGTTAAGAAAAGGAAAGGCATCCCCGAGTCGCTGCCCGTAGCCTTGTCGACAGTCACCGGGTGGGACGGATTGTTCCTGCCATCTATCCTACAGAAAGTACCTTCACGGTAAGTACCCAATGTAACATTCTGTAGGTCTAGATGGCAGGACCAATCCGGAAGTGTTGGGATGTACCCAAGCTCCCCTATGTCGGGTGGGGGTGACTGTCTTGGCGTTACTCTTCATTGTTGGACCACCTCGTGGAGGACTCTCCTCCCGAAGATGGCCGTGTTTGATTTGAATTTGTCTACCTTATAGTGTCTGATAAAGGTGGAGGCCGTGCTCCATGTTGCGGCCCTGCATATCTCTTCGATGGGTGCGTTTGACGAAAATACCGCTGAGGTGGCCGCTGACCTTGTGGAATGCGCCACCACCCCTGATGGGCGTGGTGTGTTTGCGGAATCATATGCTAGGAATATGCATGCCTTGATCCATGTTGCCAGCGTCTGTCTCGACACCCTGGCTCCCATTGAAGCTGGTGTGAAGGATACGAACAGTGAGTCGCATCGCCTGAATGTCGCCGTGCGCTTGATGTAAATCCTCAAGGCCCTCCTAACGTCCAGTTTGTGCCATAGCTTCTCCGTTGGGTGGACCGGATTGGGGCAGAAGGAGGGCAGTATGATTTGCTGTGACACATGGAACTGAGAAGGGACCTTTGGCTTGAAGGATGGGTCTGGTCTGAGGTATACTGCGTCGTCCTCAAAGGAGCATAAGTGTTCCCTGATGGATAGCGCCGTGAGTTCCGAGACCCTTCTTGCCGATGTGATTGCTACCAGGAATGCTACCTTAAGTGAAAGCGTCCTGAGCGGTACCTTCCTTAGGGGTTCGAATGGGCTCTTGACTAGTTGCCGCAGCACCAGGGGCAGGTTCCAGGACGGGAACCTGTGGTGGACAGGTGGGGATATTAGGGTTGCGCCTCTCAGGAACCTTCTGACGTGCGGATGTAGGGAGATTCTGTTACCCTGTGGGTCTTGAATAAACGCCGCCAGCGCTGCCACCTGTCTCTTCAGTGTGTTTGGCCTGAGTCCCTTGTCGAGGCCTTCTTGCAGAAATTGGAGGACATGCTTTGCCGAGGCGTCCAATGGATTCACGTCTGCGTTTGCGCACCATTGGGAGAATACCTTCCATGTAGCCTGGTATATCTTTCTCGTTGACGGCCTGCGTGAGGCTAACAGGGTGCGTATTACGTTTTCCTCGTATCCGCAGGCCTCTAGAGCTCTCCGCTCAATCTCCACGCTGTCAGTTGTAGCCACGTGACATCGTCGTGGACGACTGGTCCTTGAAGGAGGAGATCCTGTCGTGGGAATAGTCGCATGGGTGGTTCGATCGACATCTCCGTTAGGTCCGAGAACCACGGACGGCGGGGCCAATGTGGTGCCACCAGGACTACTTGAGCTCGCTCTTCTCGTATTTTCCTGCATGCTTTCCCTATTAGGGGAAACGGAGGGAATGCATATAGTAGACCCTTCGGCCACTGAGAGCGGAGGGCATCGGTTCCCTCCGCCCTTGGGTGAAAGAATCTGGTGAAGAAGCGTTTCAGCTTGGTGTTCAGGTGTGACGCGAACAAGTCCACTGACATTTCTCCGAAGTTCCGTTGAATGTGTGCGAAGGTCTCCTGGTTCAGTTCCCATTCTCCTGGGAGTACCGTATGCCTGCTCAGGAAGTCCGCTTGGATGTTGTCCTGGCCTTGTAGATGCTGGGCCGATAGGGACAGGACCGTCTGTTCCGCCCACTGGAACAGGATCACCGCCTCCTTGTGTAGGGACCGTGATCTGGACCCTCCTTGTCGCGCTATGTACGAGCGTGTCGTTGTGTTGTCCGTGAGGAGGAGGACGTGCTTGTCCCTGAGCCTGTTGGAGAAGTGTTGTAGTGCTAGCCGAGCTGCTCTGAGCTCCAGCCAGTTGATGCTGTGTTCCTGTTCTTCTCTTGACCAGAGCCCCTGTGCCACGTCTCCTTGGCAATGGGCTCCCCATCCTCTGAGACTGGCGTCCGAGGTTACTACTATTTGGTGACTGACGGTCAGGGGAGATCCTTTGGCTACATTTTGTGCCCGGGTCCACCAAGTAAGCGACTGCCTCACTCTCTCTGGTATGTCTAGCGTGAGGGTCTCCTTGCGAGATATTCTTTCTTGGTGTGGGAGAAGCAACTCCTGTAGTGGTCTGGAGTGGAACCTCGCCCATGGCACGATCTGAATTGCGGATACCATTAGGCCGAAGAGCCTCGCCAGGGACGCGAGTTGTGCCCTCTGCTTCCGGCTCACTGACATTGCTTCCCTTTGTATGGTCGTTTGTCTTTCCCTGGACAGCGCGACAGAGTAGTTTGCTGTGTCTATTTGTACTCCTAAGTGGATTATACTCTGCGCCGGTATCAGCGTGCTTTTCTTGAAGTTCACCATGAAGCCGTGTCTCTGCAAGCATCGAATTGTTACCTGCAGATCCCGTAGGGCCTTGTCCTTCGAGCGTGCCCTCAACAGGATGTCGTCCAGGTAAGGGTAGAGGTGTATCCCTTTCATCCTGAGGTGTGCCATCAGTACCACCATGACCTTGGTGAAGATGCGCGGGGCCGTTGCCAGGCCGAAGGGGAGCGCCCTGAACTGGTAATGTTCCTCCCCGAAAGCAAATCTTTTTATGCGGCAGCTAAAAAGGCCAATGCAATTTTGGGCTGTATCAATAGAAGTATAGTGTCTAGATCAAGGGAAGTAATAGTGCCACTCTATTCTGCCTTGGTCAGACCTCACTTAGAATACTGTGTCCAGTTCTGGGCACCACAATTCAGAAAGGATATTGACAAATTGGAGCGTGTCCAGAGAAGGGCAACTAAAATGGTGAAAGGTCTGGAAACAATGCCTTATGAGGAGAGACTTAGGGAGCTGGGTATGTTTAGCCTGGAAAAAAGACGGTTTAGAGGCGATATGATAGCCCTGTTTAAGTATTTGAAGGGATGTCACGCTGAGGATGGAGCAGGCTTGTTTTCTGCTGCTCCAGAGACTGGAACACGGAGCAATGGGTGCAAGCTCCAGGAACAGAGATTCCACCTCAACATTAGGAGGAACTTTTTGACAGTAAGAGCTGTTCGGCAGTGGAACGCACTCCCTCGGAGCGTGGTGGGGTCTCCTTCCTTGGAGGTCTTTAAACAGAGGCTGGATGGCCATCTGTCGGGGATGCTTTGATTGTGATTTCCTGCGTGGCAGGGGGGTTGGACTGGATGGCCCTCGTGGTCTCTTCCAACTCTGCAATTCTATGATTCTATGAAATCGCCGGCTGTCCGGATGCATCTTGATGTGAAGGTACGCTTCTGACAGATCGAGGGAGGCCAGAAAGTCTCCCCCCTGTATGGCGACCCGAATGGATGAGAGTGTTTCCATCTTGAATCGTTTGTAGGTGACGAATGAGTTCGTGAATTTGAGGTCTAATACCGACCTTAAGCTTCCGTCCTTTTTTGGCACTGTGAAGAAGTAAGAGTACACCCCTGAGAAACGTTGGGAGACCGGTACTTCTTCTATTGCTTCTATCTCCAGTAGGTGGTTTATGGCTGTTCTTAGGTTCCGCGCCTTTTGCTGGTTTGCTGGTACTGGCGCCGGTAGAAATCTGTTCCTGGGCTCTACATTGAAGTCCACTTTGTATCCGTGGGCTATGGTCTCGAGGACCCACTTGTCCTTTGTGGATGTTAACCAGGCGCCCAGGAACTTTGACAGCCTTCCTCCCACTGGAGAGGTTTCCGAGTCAGGACTGTTGACGGGAGGAGCCTCTACGGGGCTGGGCTCCTCCTCCTCTGCGGTTTTGGTTCGGTGGGGCGAAGGGCGCTTGCCGTATAACGTAGTTTGTTCTTGCCCACGGTGGCCTTGTGGATCTGAAGTCGGTCCTCCGTCCGCTTCCTCTGTAGCGACGAAAGGAGTTATTGGTCTGGGCTGGGCGTCTGAAAGTCCTCTTGTCGTTCTTACGCCCCGTTGAGGGCATTGCCTGCTTCTTATCCTTCGTCTCGACCAGTATATCTTTGAGAGCGTCCTCGCCAAACAGTTTGGCTCCTTTGAACGCGGCGGTGGCCAAGGCGTTCCTGGATTTGCCGTCTGCATCCCATTGTTTAACCCACAGATATCTTCTCGCCAGGTTAGCCGCCCCTGAGGCTCTGGCTGCATATGTGAGGGAATCCTGTGAGGCATCCGCGATAAAGTTGAGGGCTAAACGGATCCTGCTAAAGGCCTTGTCTAGGGCCCCTGTTTCCAGGTTTTCGGCCTCAATGACCTCTTGTAGCCAGATAATGGCTGCTCGAGAGATTAGAGCTGTGGCCATTGACGATCTAATCCCTAATGTGGAGGATTCGAACGTCCTCTTGAGTGCGCCATCGGCCCTTTTTTCGTCTGCATCCTTGAGGACTCCATCTTCTTCCCTAGGAGCCAGAGAGTTGGAGACCATTGATACCACTGGCTTATCTACCACTGGGGTCTTCAGTTTGTCTAGTACTTCCTTGGGAAAGCTGTAAAACCTCTGGGCAGCTGCCGTGCCTCGCCTTCCCAACGCTGGTTTGTCCCACTCCTCCGTTACCAGGTTCCAGAAGGCTCTTGGGAACGGGAAGAGTGGTCTTTTCGATTTGTTCGAGGGCATTAGGGCCGCTGCCTTCTCGCTTCTGGGGGCATGAGGGTCCTCCGCATTGTCTTGGTTGACCACGGGGGGCGCTATCCCCAGCGCCAACAGAGCTCTGCTGATGAGGTATGGGAACTTTTCCCCTTGAAAAATTCTGTCGGCTGCCTCCGAGTCTGATGTTTCCGACTCCGAGAGTTCCCCTTCCTCCCTGTCGGGGGTGTAGGTATCATCGTTATCCCCCATGAGGTCTAGGTCTAGGTTGGAGTCTTGGATAATCTCGTCCCCCTCCGATGCCCCGTCTGACTCCTCTGACGAGTGCCTGGAGGGTGGATCCTTCCTTTTCCTGCCTGTTTGCTTTTCTTTAGCGTTTCCCCCTCTGTTCTCCGGTGGTTTCGGAGGGTTTAGGGGTGCCTTATTCTTTTTTGGAATAGGGGTCTTTCCCCTCTCCCTTCGTTTCCTCAGGAGGTTCAGGGCACTGGTAGATTCTTCCTGATCTTCCTCCTGATCAGAGATAAGGGCTTCTGACAACATTTTCAAAGCCAATCTGATTGAGTCCTTTTTGGCTTTCTTTACCCTTTCCTCCACATTTTTGCCACCCCCCATTGCGAGGTCCCCCTGCGTTTCGCTATCGACTGCTTCTTCGTTCTCACACTGAGCATCTCCCAAAAACTCCTCTCTCCCCCTTCCCGTGAGTGCTTCCCCTTCACCCTCCTCCCCATCACTTGAAAATTCCAATGTGTCCAGGTAGTGCCTGGCAGTAGAAAGCGCCGTTCCGCCTACCTTATCCTGTGTCTTCTTCATCAGGATGTCCAGCAGGCTAGTGTTGTTAGGGAAGCTCCGTGGGGGCAGGGAAGATACCTCGGCCCCCGCGTCTCCCAGGCCCTCCTGCGATGTCGATTTGTTGAGCGGCTGGCTGTTTGTGGCCTTGGTTACACTGCTGGAGCCGCCGCTAGTGAGGGCCCTCTCCGCTTCCTTTGCAGCGCTCCTCTGTGCCACTAGGGCAGATAGGAGGCCAGCGGAGGCGCTACTGGTGGATGGGAGTTCACTGGCGCCATCTTGGGGGCCATCACACTCCAACGTTCCCCTCTTTCTCGGTTTGGTGATATCCTTCTTGGCATCAGATTTGTTGCTTCTGATGCCCCCCATGCTTGAATCTGCTAGGCGCAATGTGGTCAGTGAACAGCAGGTGGCGCCTGAGATACAGCTAAGGCTGGCTGAGAGATTAGTGAGCCTGGCGCGATCCCCGTTTGGCTGGATGGTGACCTGCCCGGGGGACTATGGTAGGAATCGTTCAGTGGGGGGGAAGCGCTCGCGCGGCAGCTGTGGCCTTGCAGGGGGCCTCGGCTATAAGATGGGGGGGGAGCGCCAGTGCGAAGCGCTGGTCTCTGCCGGGGGGGGGGGGGCGCTCGGCCCTGCGCTGCTGCTCCCCAGCCCGAGTGCAGCAATCTCAGAGGTGTCCCTATCCCGCAGGGGGGGGGTCACGCAGAAAGCGGGCTCTTTAAAATGGATGTGTGTTGCAGCGCTGTTGGCTGCTGGCCGTCGCGCTGCGGAGACCAGAGAGGGCCGTCGGGCCGCTCCGCTGCCGGGGGGGGGGACGCAAAGTTGAAGCAGGGGAAAAAACGGCTGGCCTGAGTAGGGGGGGAAAATGCAGGGATGTGGCAGAGGGAAAGGCGGCTGGCCGATGGGGCCGCTCCGCTGCCAGGGGGGGTGGAAGGGGGGAAAGGCCTAGTCGCGCTGGCGGGGGAGAGGAGAAAGAGATTTTTTTTTTTTTTTTTTGGTAAGAGATTGAGTATAGCAGCTAGAGGGTGGGAGGGGGTTAGATAGAAAAAGTTAGAAGAATAAAGGTCTAAGGTTGAAGTCAATCCGGAGGAGTTAAGATACCTGCCTTGCCGGGCGAAGCAGGAAGTAGAACTGGCCTCGTGGGAGAAGAGGACTGGAGAACAAAGGGACAAAAAATCTCCCAAGAGGCTTTGTTCTACTTCCTGCTTGAGCCGGGCGGTCCTAGGTTTCGAACACTTCCGGATTGGTCCTGCCATCTAGACCTACAGAATTGTGAGTTCATTGGTAATGGTTAAAGGCTTATTTTCCATTGTGAAATGTCTTCCACTGATGTCCAAGGTCTCCTGCTGACCTAAGTACAATTGAAGTAATGTCCATTTTCTTTTGATTTCATAGTCCAACACTATACTCCAGTGGCTCTTAACCTTATCTTTACCAGGGATCCCCTTTAAATAACTTTTGTTCCCACAGACACCTAAGACTTAATTCAAGATTTAAAAATAATAACAACAACAGTATTAATAATAACACCATCCATTAAACTTTCCCTCAGAGGCACTGGAGGGGGAGGGAAGACTTTTCTCCTGCTTCTTCTTGAAAGTTTGTGGCTGGTGTGGATTATTGAACAGCAATGTGCAGGCAAAGCCAGCCAGCCTCTGCCTTGACTCTTGTCATGTGGCTGGTCCATGCAGGGAGGATTTGGGCTGAGCAGCCTTCAAGCCTTCATGGACCCTGTGAGGACACTGTGGTCTCTTAGGGGCCCAAGACCACAGGATAAAAACCACTGCTATACTCAATTACCTTCAAATATGAAACTTTGTCATACACCCTGCTCGTATCTATGAGAAGGTGCAAGCAATGTTTAAGAACATTAACCTGGCAAGTTCTCACTTAAAATCTCATGTTAGCTATGTTTGTGTGTGTGTGTATGTGCCTTTAAATCACCTGTCAACTTATAAATTTCATAGGTTTTCTTAGGCAAAGAATACTCTGGGGTGGTTTTGTCAGTTCCTTTCTCTAAAATATAGCCAATAGCACCTGGTATTTGAGAGCCAGCATGATCTAGTGGTTTGAGCATTGGACTGCAATTCTGGAGACCAGGGTTCATATCCCTGTTTGACCATGGAAACCCAAGTCACACTATCTCAGCCTCAGAGGAAAGCAAAGGCAAATCCCCTCAGAACAAATCTTGCGAAGAAAACCCAAGACAGGTTCACCTTGGGGTTGATATATGTTGGAAATGACTTGAAGGTACACAACAACACCTTTGGTATTCGTTGGCAGACTCCCATCCAATTACTAACCAGAGCTGAACCTGCTTAGTCTCCAAGATCAGACAGGATCTGGTGTTTCACTCACGACGAACAAGTCTTCAAGAGAAACGACAACACAGAAAGAATCACAATCCAAAAACATCACCCAAGGAGACCTTCTGCTGTGCTTTTTGCAACCGGACTTGTTTATCTCGGATTGGCCTTTTTAGTCATCAGCGCGCTTGCAGAAAGCACGGGATGAGTCCTTCCTGAATCTTCGTTTGCGAAGAGAGAGAGATGAGGGTATTTAGGCCCAAAATATAGCTAGGGCCTATTAGTCTCTTCACCCCCTCATCTCTCTCTCTCTCTCTCTCTCTCTCTCTCTCTCTCTCACACACACACACACACACACATTTCTGCAGCATGGCTGTATTACTGTTGACCTAACCTACAGAATTGTTCTGAAGATTATACAAATACTACGTTATCTGAAAGTACACAATAATGGTCATATACACCTCAGAAGGAACACTCATCAAGAAAGCATGTAAACATGCCACTCATTTCAACCTGAGGAGAGTTCGCCATTTATTAGCTACACATACTTGAAAAACTTAGTTGGATTTGGGAATGAGGATGAAGGGATTAAACCAGAGCCACACAAAAAAGGAGATTGAGTGGGCTGTCTGTTTGTCTGCATTTGCTTTGCACTCAGCAAAATGTTGGTTTAGAAATCTGAAGTACAATGAGAAATTGGGTTTCAGTAAGTGATTTATCTGGCTGACAAGATGTTGACACAAGCTGAATGTCAGGGTTTCTGAAGCAATTTGTGATGGGCCCATTGTTTCTAAAGCAATGACTTTCCAGAGATCCTTTGTCTCAAAAGTCATCAAGTTATCTCAAATAGGAACATAGATTTGCCTTGTACCTTTCAATACAACTGAGCAGGCAGAGCAAGAAGAGTTCTCAAGTATTATATTAGTGTCAAAGGGTGCTCAGCAGTGGCTCCTCTTCGTCTTGGAAAGATGTGACCAGTGGGGTGCCACAGGGTTCTGTCCTGGGCCCAGTGCTATTCAACATCTTTATCAATGACTTGGATGAGGGAATTAGGGGCATACTTATCAAATTTGCAGATGACACCAAATTAGGAGGAGTAGCTAATGCCCTAGAGGACAGGATCAAAATTCAGAATGACCTGGATAGACTGGAGAGCTGGGCCAAAGCTAACAAAATGAAATTCAATACGGAGAAATGTAAAGTACTGCATTTAGGGCGGAAAAATGAAATGCATAAATATAGGATGGGAGAGACCTGGCTGAATGAGACTACGTGCGAAAGGGATCTAGGAGTCCTAGTAGACCACAAGTTGAACATGAGCCAACAGTGTGATGCGGCAGCTAAAAAGGCCAATGCGATTTTGGGCTGTATCAATAGAAGTATAGTGTCTAGATCAAGGGAAGTAGTGGTGCCGCTCTATTCTGCCTTGGTCAGACCTCACCTGGAGTACTGTGTCCAGTTCTGGGCACCACAATTAAAAAAGGATATTGACAAATTGGAGCATGTCCAGAGAAGGACAACTAAAATGGTGAAAGGTCTGGAAATGATGCCTTATGAGGAGAGACTTAGGGAGCTGGGTATGTTTAGCTTGGAAAAAAGACGGTTAAGAGGCGATATGATAGCCCTGTTTAAGTATTTGAAGGGATGTCACACTGAGGATGGAGCAGGATTGTTTTCTGCTGCTCCAGAGACTGGAACACGGAGCAATGGGTGCAAGCTCCAGGAACAGAGATTCCACCTCAACATTAGGAGGAACTTTTTGACAGTAAGAGCTGTTTGGCAGTGGAACACACTCCCTCGGAGTGTGGTGGGGTCTCCTTCCTTGGAGGTCTTTAAACAGAGGCTGGATGGCCATCTGTCAGGGATGCTTTGATCGTGATTTCCTGCATGGCAGGGGGTTGGACTGGATGGTCCTCATGGTCTCTTCCAACTCTGCAATTCTATGATTCTATGATTTATTCAGGTGCGCCAATGTAACATTTCATCTGCCATTCAGAATGTTACATTGGGTACTTGCCGTGAAGGTACTTTTTGTAGGGTAGATGGCAGGAAGAATCCATTAGTATTGGGAACCCAGGACCACCCAGGGGAAGCAGCAAGTTGACTTCGGGTCTTGTAGAATTGAAATCCCTTTGTTCTCCTCCATGAGGCCAGTTCTCTGACTAGCAGAGCCCCGATGATCAGTGAGTAAAGCTTCCCTGCTTGGATAGAAAAGAAAACACGTTACAGGCAATGATAAGGTTACTCATATGAACCTGGTGGCAGGACCTCCTCAGCAGTCACAGGGTGGGGCGGATCCTTCCTGCCATCTACCCTACAGAAAGTACCTTCATGGTAAGTACCCAATGTAACATTCTGTAGGGTGAGATAGCAGGAAGAATCCATTAGCATTGGGACATACCCAAGCCTATCTGTACCCTAGGGAGGGAGTGACTGCATACAAAGGCGGATCTAGGCATGTACTACCTTGTGTAGCACCCTTCTTCCAAAAGTGGCTTCTCCCAATCTGAACTTCTCCACCTTGTAATGACAGATAAAGGTGGATGGGGTGCCCCAGGTTGCCACCTGGCAGATTTCTGCCAGGGGAGTATTGGTTGAGAATACTACGGAGGTAGCCGCTAAGCGGGTTGAGTGAGGTACTACCCCTGAAGGACGGGAGAGCTTGGCTGAATCATAGGCCATGAAAATGCATGCCTTAATCCATGTCGCAATCATCTGCCTTGACATGTGGGATCCCATCGAGGCTGGGTTGAAAGATACAAACAAGGAGTTGCATCTCCTGAAGGATGCCATGCAGTTGATGTATATCTTCAGTACCCTCCTGACATCTAGCTTGTGCCACAACTTCTCTGTGGGATGGGAGGGATTGGGACAGAATGAGGGAAGAATGAGTTGCTGGGCTATGTGGAATTTGGACAGAACCTTGGGCTGGAATGATGGGTCAGTGCAAAGGGACACATAGTCCTCCTCGAATGAGCAGTGGTGTTCCCTGGCTGAAAGAGTTTTTAACTCCGAGACCCTCCTGGCTGATGTGATAGCCACCAGGAAGGCTACCTTGAATGTTAAGAAGCTTAGCGGGACCTTGCTAAGTGGCTCGAAAGGGTGCTGCGTTAGTTGTCTCAGGACAAGTGGCAGGTTCCATGATGAGAACCTATGGTGGACTTGGGGCGAGACCAGGGTCGCCCCTCTCAGAAACCTCCTCACGTGCAGGTGTGTAGAGCTCCTATACCCTTGTGGGCATTGTAAGAAGGCTGCCAGGGCAGCTGCCTGTCTTTTCAAGGTATTGGGCTAAAGACCCCTTTCTAGCCCTCTTTGTAAGAACGTCAAGACATGCTTCGTTGAGGCCTCGATGGGCCTTACCTTCTCTGAGATACACCATTGAGAAAATACTTTCCACGTGGCTTGGTAGATCCTCCTCGCCGAGGGTCGCCATGATGCCAGGAGTGTTGCTATTACCTGGTCATCATACCCGCATTCCTTCAGTGCTTGCCGCCCAATCTTCATGCTGTCAGCTGGAGCCACGACACGTTGGCGTGCACTA
Organism: Gambelia wislizenii; assembly: GCA_030847615.1. Lineage (NCBI taxonomy): Eukaryota > Metazoa > Chordata > Lepidosauria > Squamata > Crotaphytidae > Gambelia > Gambelia wislizenii. The sequence continues at coordinate 490,030,905 of JAUMIR010000001.1, read as the reverse complement.
TGGGTCCCTGTTGAAGGAGATCCAGCCATAGCGGGAGCCTCATGGGGGCCTGAACTGACATCTCCATCAGGTCTCAGAACCACAGCCGGAACGGCCAGTGGGGTGCCAACAGGACCACCTGGGCCCCTTCTTGGCGAATCTTCCTGCATACTTTCCCTATTAGGGGAAATACAGGAGTCCGGCCAGCCAGGGGAAGTGCACTGCGTCTGTCCCTTCTACTGGTGAGGGTAAACGGGTGAAGAACCTGTTTGTGTTTGGTGTTTTGTGGCATTGCAAAGAGGTCTACCTGAATTTCCCTGAACCTCCTTTGGATTTGGAGAAAGGTTTCCTGGTCCCTGCCTCCAGGAGCAGGGACTTTGATCAGGGGCCCCCTTGTTTCGCTATGTAAGAGCGTGCTGTGTTGTTGTCTGTCCTCAGCAGGATGTGCTGGTCTTTAAGGATGTGGGGAAAGTGAGCTAGTGCTAGGCGGGCTGCCCTCAATTCCAACCAGTTTATGCTATGTAGTTGTTCTGCTTTTGACCAGGTCCCTTGGACCACCTGGTCCAGGCAGTCAGCCCCCCAACCTCGGAATCTTGCATCCGAGGTGACTACTATTTGTTGGGTGATGTTCAGCGGGGAGCCCTTGGCTAGGTGTCTCGGTTGGATCCACCAGCAAAGGGACTTTGCTGCAAAGGGATCCACCAGCAAAGGGATCCTTAGGTGAGAGTGATCAGGTGAGAGTGATCATGTTCTCCTGGAGTTTGTTATACAATGGAAAGGAGAAGCCAGGCATAGTCAGACACGCATTCTTGACTTTAGGAGAGCTGATTTCAATAAACTCAGGGAAATACTGGGGATGATCCCATGGTCAAGAATACTAAAAGAGAAGGGACCTCAAGACGGATGGGACTTTCTCAAAAGGGAGATACTGAAGGCACAATTTCAAACAGTACCATTGAGGAAGAAAAATGGGAGGTGTCTCAAGAAACCAGGATGGATGACTAAAGAACTTTCAATGGAGCTAAGTTTTAAACGGAACATGTATAGGAAATGGAAAAGGGGGGAAATCACCAAAGAAGAATTCAAACAGATAGCGAACACGTGTAGGAGTAAAGTCAGAAAAGCTAAAGCACAGAATGAGCTCAGGCTTGCTAGGGAGGTTAAGAACAATAAAAAGGGGTTTTTTGGGTATGTCCGCAGCAAAAGGAGGAAGAAGGAAATGATAGGGCCACTACGTGGAGAAGATGGCAAAATGCTAACAGGGGACAGAGAAAAGGCAGAATTACTCAACACCTTCTTTGCCTCAGTGTTTTCAGAAAAGGAAAAGGAGGACCAACCTGAGGAGAATGGAACAGAGGACACAATAGGGGAAATCCAGCTCAAAATAAGTAAAGAGGTAGTACAGGAATACCTTCTTAATCTAAATGAATTTAAATCTCCAGGACCAGATGAACTACATCCAAAAGTATTAAAAGAGCTGGCAAATATAATCTCAGAGCCATTGGCAATAATCTTTGAGAACTCCTGGAGATCAGGAGAAGTCCCAGCAGACTGGAGGAGGGCAAACGTTGTTCCCATCTTCAAAAAGGGGGAAAAAGAGGATCCCACAAGCTTGTAAAATGTGGGCTAGACAAGTTAACAGTTCAATGGATTTGTAATTGGTTGACCGGCCGAACCCAAAGGGTGCTCAGCAGTGGCTCCTCTTCGTCTTGGAAAGATGTGACCAGTGGGGTGCCACAGGTTGTTTCCAAGCTTGTTTGCAAGAATGTCATGGGGAACCTTGTCAAAGGCCTTACTGAAATCAAGGTATGCGATGTCCGCAGTGTTCCCTTCATCAACCAAGCTGGTAATTTTATCAAAAAAAGAGAGCAGATTAGTCTGGCATGACTTGTTTCTCTGAAACCCATGTTGACTTTTTGTGATTATGGCATTGCCTTCTGAATGTTCACAGACTCTCTGTTTAATGATCTGCTCTAGAATCTTCCCTGGTATTGATGTCAGACTAACTGGACGATAATTGTTGGGATCCTCTTTTTTCCCCTTTTTGAAGATGGGGACGTTTGCCCTCCTCCAGTCTGCTGGGACTTCTCCTGTTCCCCAGGAGTTCTCAAAGATTATTTCCAATGGCTCTAAAATTTAATTTGCCAGCTCTTTTAATACTCTTGGATGTAGTTCATCTGGTCCTGGAGATTCAAATTCATTTAGATTAAAATTAAGATCAATTCAAGGCACCTCCTTTTGGCCCCTCAACCGCCCCCTGCGTATTTACGAAGGTACTGGTAGTGCTGATAGCACACCTGAGAACCAAAGGGATTCACCTGTATCCCTACCTAAATGACATCCTACTGAGAGCTCCCTCCAAGGTCAAGGCAGAAAGGGATCTGCAACACACAATCAACTGTCTCAAATATCACGGGTTTCTAGTGAACTTCAAGAAGAGCATACTCACCCCATCTCAGTCATTAGTACATCTAGAGGTGCAGCTGGACAGTGCAAATTACCAGGTCTCCCTGTCAAAGGAACACCAGGCGGTGCTACACTGGGAGGCCAGGCAAGTATGCATACAGACGAGATCACCCATAGCCGTCCTAGCACACCTATTTGGATTGATGATCTCAGCAATTCAAGTAGTTCCATGGGCCAGATTCCACTCCAGACCCCTGCAGACATTCTTTCTGCAATACTAGGAACAGATAGCACAGAAGGAGAAATTCACCTTAACAGTGCCGTTCTCAGTCAAGAAGTCATAGAATCATAGAATTGCAGAGTTGGAAGAGACCACAAGGGCCATCCAGTCCAACCCCCCTGCCACGCAGGAAATCACAATCAAAGCATCCCCGACAGATGGCCATCCAGCCTCTGTTTAAAGACCTCCAAGGAAGGAGACCCCACCACGCTCCGAGGGAGTGTGTTCCACTGCCAAACAGCTCTTACTGTCAAAAAGTTCCTCCTAATGTTGAGGTGGAATCTCTGTTCCTGGAGCTTGCACCCATTGCTCCGTGTTCCAGTCTCTGGAGCAGCAGAAAACAATCCTGCTCCATCCTCAGCGTGACATCCCTTCAAATACTTAAACAGGGCTATCATATCGCCTCTAAACCGTCTTTTTTCCAGGCTAAACATACCCAGCTCCCTAAGTCTCTCCTCATAAGGCATTGTTTCCAGACCTTTCACCATTTTAGTTGCCCTTCTCTGGACACGCTCCAATTTGTCAATATCCTTTCTGAATTGTGGTGCCCAGAAATGGACACAGTATTCTAAGTGAGGTCTGACCAAGGCAGAATAAAGTGGCACTATTACTTCCCTTGATCTAGACACTATACTTTTATTAATACAGCCCAAAATTGCATTGGCCTTTTTAGCTGCCGCATCACACTGTTGGCTCATGTTCAACTTGTGGTCTACTAGGACTCCTAGATCCCTTTCGCACGTAGTCTCATTCAGCCAGGTCTCTCCCATCCTATATTTATGCATTTCATTTTTCCGCCCTAAATGCAGTACTTTACATTTCTCCGTATTGAATTTCATTTTGTTAGCTTTGGCCCAGCTCTCCAGTCTATCCAGGTCATTCTGAATTTTGATCCTGTCCTCTAGGGTATTAGCTACTCCTCCCAATTTGGTGTCATCTGCAAATTTGATAAGTATGCCCCTAATTCCCTCATCTAAGTCATTGATAAAGATGTTGAATAGCACTGGGCCCAGGACAGAACCCTGTGGCACCCCACTGGTCACATCTCAAAGATTATTGCCAATGGCTCTGAGATTATATTTGCCAGCTCTTTTAATACTTTTGGATGTAGTTCATCTGGTCCTGGAGATTTAAATTCATTTTGATTAAGAAGGTATTCCTGTACTACCTCTTTGCTTATTCTGTGCTGGATTTCCCCTGTTGTGTCTTCTGTACTTTTATCCTCAGGTTGGTCCCCCTTTACCTTTTCTGAAAACACTGAGGCAAAGAAGGTGTTGAGTAATTCTGCCTTTTCTCTGTCCCCTGTTAGCATTTTGCCACCTTCTCCACGTAGTGGCCCTACCATTTCCTTCTTCCTCCTTCTGCTGCGGATATACCCAAAAAAAACCTTTTTATTGTTCTTAACCTCTCTAGCAAGCCTGAGCCCATTCTGTGCTTTAGCTTTTCTGACTTTACTCCTACACGTGTTCGCTATCTGTTTGAATTTTTCTTTGGTGATTTCCCCCTTTTTCCATTTCTTATACATGTTCCATTTAAAACTTAGCTCTGTTGATATTTCTTTAGTCATCCATCCTGGTTTCTTGAGACACCTCCCATTTTTCTTCCTCAATGGTACTGTTTGAAATTGTGCCTTCAGTATCTCCCTTTTGAGAAAGTCCCATCCGTCTTGAGGTCTCTTCTCTTTTAGTATTCCTGACCATTGGATCACCCCCAGTATTTCCCTGATTTTATTGAAATCAGCTCTCCTAAAGTCAAGAATGCGTGTCTAACTATGCCTGGCTTCTCCTTTCCATTGTTTAACAAACTCCAGGAGAACATGATCACTCTCACCTAAGGATCCCACCACTTGCACCCCATTAACCAGGTCATCCCTGTTGGTTAGGATCAGATCTAAAATAGCTGACCCCCTTGTTGCCTCTTCCACCTTTTGGACCATGAAATTGTCTTCCAGGCAAGTAAGGAATTTGCTAGACCTTAAAGTTTTGGTTGAGTTAGATTGCCAGCAAATATCAGGATAGTTGAAGTCACCCATCACTACTACATCTCTCCTTTCTGCATGTGTGTTCATCTGTTCTAGAAAGGCATCATCCAATTCCTCCGTCTGACTTGGGGGGTCTGTAGTAGAGTCTCACAATAACATCCGTGTTGTTTCCCTCCCCGTTAATTTTTATCCAGATGCTCTCCACCTGGCTTCCAGTATTGATGTCATGGATCTCTTCACTGGTGTAAATATCCTTGACATATAATGCTGTTCCTCCTCCTTTCCTGTTTGGCCTGTTTCTCTTAAAAAGGTTATACCCCTCTATTCCTACATTCCAATCATGAAACTCGTCCCACCAGGTTTCAGTAATGCCTATTATATCATATTTGTTTTGTAGTGCTAGGAGTTCAAGTTCACCTTGCTTATTCCCCATGCTCTGTGCATTAGTGTAGAGACATCTAAGACCATGTGTTCCCTTTACTTGCTGCCTGTGCAAGTTTTTTTGCCTCCCACTGTTGGGTCCTTGCGCTGTTTGCCTTGTTCCCTCTATGACAGCTTGACTATTTTCTCCAGCTCTTTTGCCTTCCAGAATACTGTCTCCCTCCCCCATATGACTCAGTTTAAAGCCCTCCTGATCAAATTCTTGAGACTGTAGGCAAAAACGTTTCTGCCAACTGGTGTGAGATGCACCCCATCTCTTTCCAGAAGTCCCCCCTCATGGAAGCGCAGTCCGTGATCCAAGAACCCAAATTGTTCTCGGCGACACCATCTACGGAGCCAGGTGTTTACATCGGCTATTTTCCACTCCCTTCCTGGACCATGCCCTTCAACTGGCAGAAGAGACAAGATGACAACCTGTGCATCCATTTCTTTCAGCTTCCTCCCCAGAGCCTCATAATCTCTTCTGATCTTCGGAAAGCTGTGCCTTGTAGTATCATTGGTTCCCACATGGACCAAAAGGAAGGGGTAATGATCCGTAGGCTTGACGAGTCTTGTTAGCCGCTCCGTCACATCACGGATCTTTGCCCCAGGGAGACAACACACCTCCCAAGACATCTTGTCAGGCCCACAAACCACTGCTTCTGTACCTCGCAGCAAGGAGTCTCCCACTACCACCACACGCCTCCGCCGAGGCTTCGCAGCTGCTGTTCCTTGCGGTGGTCCTCCCAAGGTCCCCTGCTCTGCCCCTGAAGTTTGTCCATGCTGTTCTTCCTCATTGTCCTTGATAAGAGAGAGGGTTCCGAATAGATTCTGTAGCTGCAAGCTGCTCGAAGTGTCCCTGGATTTTCTTGTTCTGTGTGTGACATTCTTCCAGCTGTCTACCTCCTGTGTCTGTGGAGTGACCCTCTCCTCCTCAGCCAGTTCCTCTGTGCGGTCCCCGTCCAAGAGTGTTTGTTCTGTTCTGTCCAGGAAAACCTCTTGCTCACGAATCTGTTGAAGTGTAGCTACCCGTGTCTCTAGCTGCTGGACTTTCTCCTCCAAGAGGGTTACCAACTTGCACTTGGTACATGTGAAGTTCCCCACGTCTGTAGCCAAGAAGACGAACATCGCACAAGTATTGCAGGTGACTGCCACAGTCTCCTCAGTGTCCATGGTGAGAGTTTTTAGGTAATCTAAGAACTCTTAGTTAATGCTGAAAACTCTATGCTGTACTTCTAAGTATGCTTTGGGGGGGGGAGCTTGGCTACGGCGCACGCCTCTGCAACAAGCAGCCTCTCCCAGGAGTTTAAAAAAATTCAAACTCACAAAAGCTCCACCCTCTGCAACAAGCAGCCTCTCCCAGGAGTTTAAAAAAAAAATCTGCTGGATTTAATCCCTACCCCCACTGCCATTCCTTTTTCCTTATGTGTCATGTCTTATTTAGATTGTAAGCCTGAGAGCAGGGAACTGTTAAATTAACAATTTGTAAGCTGTTCTGATAGCCTTTGTGGCTGAAGAGCAGGGGTATAAATGCAATAAATAAATAAATGAGCTATGCTATTTTCAGCAGCTAGCTGGGGCCTAAATAACTTGAAGGCATCAGATTCTATCTGATCTTGATTCTGTAGGGTCGGCCCTGGTTAGTACTTAGATGGGAGACCATCAACAAATACCAGGTGCTATACACTGTATTTCAGAGGAAGGCAGTTGCAAAACCACCTCTCAGTACTCCTTGCCTAAGAAAACCCTACAAAATGCAAGGGGTCAGCATAAGTCAACAGGCAACTTTAAGACATATACACAGACACACAAGGCTAGGAAAACGGCCAACTGCAGCATAGAAGGGAAGAACTAGCCCTGAAAAAGGTACATAACATCATGGAGATTTCCTTTCTCACTCCGGCTTAATGTTCAGTTCAGTTGCAGGACCATTTGCGCTTACTTGTGAGCAAACTTGTGTATAATATGGCTATCAAGAGACAGTCATCTAAATGGTACTCAATTTAATTATTATTTTTTTAAGATGAAATACTAGAATGTACTAAAATGGGACTCTCTGAAACTGCACAAGCAGTGACTATTTTTGTTCAAAGCAAAAAAGAAGACAGAAGAGCAAAAAACAATGTTTTGCTAATTTCAACTGCTGTATGTTTGAAGAAACAACATTTTGAAACAATGAATAAAAATCCCTTGAAATGCTAAAGAAGAAGTGTGATATACTGATGGAACTAAATCCCACATTTTTCTAACATGACCAGAAAAGCCAAGGAATATGTTTAAAACTTTGTAGAAAAATAAAGCAGGGAAGTTTCCAACCCAGATCATGAAAAAGACCAGAAAAATCAAAGGTCCATTTTTAAATTAACTAGAAAAAGCAAGCAGGATACCTCGTTTTGCAAATGACAAGTAATGTCAGGATTTCCAGCCTCGGCCTAACTGCATTTATTCAGGGTACAATCAATTTGCTCTCTGCAGCAGACCATCTTATAAATAACAGTAAATACCCCCAACACCACACCACCCACACAAGACTTGCTCAAATGTTGTTAAAATGATGCTGAGAAGTACGGTACCTGTTTGAAAGTGAGAAGACAAGGGGGTGAGGTAAACATGAGGATTTAGGATCTAGGAGCCCACTCAGTCTGACTCCTTTGAGGATAGAACACAGTGTGATACCCACATCCCCAAACCCTTACATTCACTGAAGAATGGCAAATTCTGCTTACATTGAAACAGCAATGATTTCAGCACTAGCAGTCCTGTGTCTATAAGTACACTTAAGTCTCTTGTGAATGCCAAAAGCCAATTCCAAAAGACACAGTGATATACTGTCAACCTGGAAGTTATTTCCAAGAACAAAGCATGGTTTCTCACTCCTTTATGTCTGACTTTGGAGGCCATCTTACTATGTAATATGCAAAAGTAATTCCTTGCCTTTTTGATTTAGCTTCAGGCTTCTCAAGCTTCCAGAAAAGCCCGAAAAGCTTTCTGGGTTTTTTTAAAGCCTTCAAATCTGCTTTTACACTCAAGAAAAAAAAGCCCTAGTTGTAACCCATTTCATCACTGTTCTCTGGGCAGACATCCAGAAGCCATACCTTACACAGCGATTTGGAAAGCACAAAACCTCTTTCATAAGGGTTCAAAGAAAGTGCAAGAGAGTTATGTTAGACCTGGCATCTCTTCTCACCTCCAAGTTCTAAAATGCAAAATAGCAAAGAATTTTAATTACCATCTCTCAATAAACTTTTATTATCTTTCTAAGAATAAAAACCAATGTTCTGCATATTAAATTCAAGGTGTACAAAATATAAAGAGAACAAAGTTGTTTTAGTAACAAGATGCCTAAGGCATGCTCAAAAGGCGTTTGGCAGGTGGTTAGCAATTGCAGAATCCAGATGTTAGAAATACAGTACTGGATGTATTTCTCCCTTTCTATTTCCCTCTTGGACTGAGAGTAAATAGAAGGAAGGGTCATGCATACAAATGTTAATTTTAGTATCAATATCTAACCTTTGGTAACCATTTTGACAATTCAGATGTAGAAAGGAATTAAAACACTGCACAAGATACTAAAGACAGCGATTCTAATTCTACATCATGAACAGCTAGATCTAAAATGTTTCACCCTACATAAGGTATATATGAAGTATTTATATAATTTAATATGCTGGTGATGACATTCAAAGTCCTACCAACATGGTTTGGAACCTCAATGCTTGAAAGACTGCTTCTCCCCATATATGCCTGCCCAAGAACTGAGAGGAGCCCTCCTCTGTGCCCTACCAATGGGAACAATAAAATGGGGAGGACATGGGACAGGCCATTCGCAGCTATGGCATTACACTTGCAGAATACACTCCCCTTGGAGGGCTAATGGGCACCATCACTGGCCTCTTTTCAGAGCCAGATCAAGACATGGCTTTTTCTTAAAGCCTTTGAGGTCTAATATATTTTTAAGCATGTAGTTTTTAAAATTCTTTTTGCATTTTTCAGCTGTTTTAACTTTTTGAGTTGTTTAATACACTTTTATTTTGTTTAACCTAATACAGTTGTCCCTTCATATTCGCTGGGGTTTAGTTCCAGGACCCCCCGTGGATACCAAAATCTGTGAATACTCAAGTCCCATTATATGCAATAGCATAGCAAAATGGTGTCCCTTACATAAGATGGCAAAATCAAGATTTGCTTTTCAGATTATTAGTTTTTTAAGAATATTTTCCAGCCGTGGATACCAAATCCATGAATACGGAGGGACAACTGTAGTTGATTTTAATCTGGACTTGTTTAAAGAATTTATATAGTTTTATCTGTTTGCTGCCCTGCAAGCTTGTGATAAAAGGGTGGGATAAAAATATTCAAATAAATAAATAAATAAAATGCCTTACCAGGCCCTATAGAGCAGTTAGACACCCTCTACCCAGCCAGCCACCCTTTATACAACACACACATATATAAACACCACAATGAATACCACTCATACTTCATTGGAGATCACTGCAGCAATTTAATTGCAGTTATTGACTTATTAATTGTGGGGTCTGTTTAAACAAACCAAGCTAATGAATTTATTTACCCAATAATTTATGGAGTGTTCTTCCACTTGCTACACCATTCCATTAAACATACATACGCAATGAAACTCTGCAATAAAATCAAATTTAGACTTTCTATGGCACGATAATTGTCACTTCCCCTTTGTATTTATTCATGTTTAACATTACTTCTAAAAGGCTTCAACACCTCAAAACCACTTCCTAAATCTGTGTACAGTGGGTCCTCAGTATTCCTTGGGGTTTGGTTCCAGGACCCCCAGTGGATATCAAAATCTGTGGATGCTCAAGTCCCATTATATACAATAGCATAGTAAAATGGTATCCCTTATTTAAAAACGGCAAAAAGCAAGGTTTGCTTTTTGGATTCACCCCACCCCACCCCGCTAATATTTTCAAGCTGTGGTTGGTTGAATCTGTGGATGCAGAATTTGTGGATACAGAGAGTGGACTGTAATGGTCTTTTCAGTCTTTCCTCTTTGGTTCCTTTGTTTTCTTCAATCTCTTTATGTACCAACTGAGATTAAACTTTACCCTTTGAATCTTTAACGATCAGTGGAATCCGAAGAGTGTTTTGGACTCATGCATGAATCTACCACATTCTGTAACAGAGGAGACCTATAATCCAACAGAGTATTATTTCCTGGTGCGTAGTTCTGGAGAAAGAGAGCCCACAAGCCCAATTTGTAGGCCCGATCATTGTACAATGATGGTTCAGAGTTGGATGGAATAAGGACAAAGCTTAGAAATAGCTGGTTGAAAATTAATTCACTGCCCTCTGATGTGTTTTTAAAAATTGACTGTGGTTTTAAAATTCATTATTTTAATTCTTAAATGCCAAAAATACAATTTTTAAGTAACAGTTAATATTTCTAGTTATATTAAGTCACTACTGGCCATTTTTAAATTATTTTAAATTATTTTTAAGAATTTAATGAATTAACTAACAAATTAATTTATGTGTGCTTCCTTCCATGGTTTAACATTAACAAGAACAGGTTGCTTACTTGTAACTGTGGTTCTTCACATGGTCTTCTGTGAACTCACACAAATGGGTTACGTGCTCGCACAGTGCACCATTCTGAACCTTCTAGAGCAGTGTTTCTCAACCAGGGTTCTCTGGAACCCTAGGGTTCCCCAAGAGTTTGCTAGGGGTTCATCAAGAGACTGTGATTGTGGGGGGAAAGCAATAGCAGTATATAGAATAACATTTATGCAGGGGTCCCTGAAACCTGAAAATTATTTCAAGGGTTCCTTCAGGATAAAAAGGTTGAGAAAGGCTGTTCTAGAACAACTACGTAAGTATTTTGACGGTAGCCTTGCCTACTCCCCGTGCACCATATCAGTGTGCTTCCTTCCTAAGCCCTTAGTTAATTAGCTAGTACACATTGGAAACTGCTTAATGCAGTGTAGATGTGTACATTGCTATTGCTTAAAACAATTTGTAAGCCACTCTGATAGCCTTGTGGCTGAAGAGCGTGGTATAAATAACTAATAAATAAAAAAATAAACAGTTCCCTGGAAGGCAAAGAAGCCAAGGAACTAAGGAAAAAGCAGAACACAGTGTGGGGAGAATGGGTGCGGTTGTGCAAGTTCACAGATGACCACTCAAAGAACCACAGTTACAAGCAAGCAAACTGTTCTTCTCTGTGGTCTCTGTGACTCACGCAAATGTGAGACAAGCAAGCTACTAACCATAGGAAGGAGGGTCATGCCACACAGGAAAAAAACACAGCTTTCCCAAATGCAGACTCTGAGTGAGCTCTAGTTGCCAGTCTGTAGTGAGAAATGAATACAGAAGGCTGGGATCACATAGCACTTCTGCAAAAGCCCTGTAAAGATACACCCTTCAGGAAAACCTCTGATGCTCCTACTGCTTTACCTCCATCAAGTCTCACTTGCAGAGAAGGCTGCTTGCCAGCCAGATCCTGTGACAGGCGAATAGTAGGTGCCACCCACTTGGAAAGTCACTGAGATGAGATAGAAGACCCGTCTTGTTCAAGGAATAACACACAAAGAACCTTTGAGATTTTCTGAAGGACGCTGCTTCTGTCAACATAAAAGGCCATTGCTCTGCGAACATCTGAACAATGAAGAGCACTCTCGAGGTCTGAAACAAGGTTCTGCATCAAAGCAGGGAGAACAATGCCCTGGTTTAAATGCAATGCTGACACCACCTTCGGAAGTAAAAAAAATGTCTAGCCTAAGGACCATTCCGTCCCTGTGGAAGCACAGGTAAGGCTGGTAAACCCAAATGCAAAGAAATCTACTAGAGGTGTGCCCTATACTTTGAAAATGGTTTGGACGGTACTGAGATGTAGCTTCCACTGTGATAGGCCATGGGTGCCTGGTTCAGTGTATCTGCCAAGAAATTCTGCTCCCCTGGAAAGTGTACTGCGGAGAGCCATATACAACATGGAAAGCACCAGTGCCAAAGCAGAACCATGAGGTGCAAGATCATGCGAGATCTCATGCTACCTTGCTTGTTCAGGCAGAACGCCACCGAGGTACTGTCAGAGTCTACCTGAACAGCCTTGCCCAACAGCATTGTCTCCAATGACTCGAAAGCCTTGATGACACACAACATCTCAGGTGTGTTTACATGTAATATGTTGTTTCAGAGACCAGCGACCACTGACCATCAGACCCTGTGAGTGTGCTCCCCAACCTTCTAGGGATGAGTCAGTGCTAACAACTATCGATGGCTGACGAGGAAGGAATAGCATGCCAGCCTGGACATTCCCTTGGTCCATCCACCACCACAGTGAGCAATGTCAGATATGAGGAACTGTTAATATCTTTAACTGGAGTCTAAGAGAGGATCGACGTTTGCAAGGAACCACTCCTGCAATGGCCTCAACCTGAGCTTTCCATATGGTATCACTGCGGTGGTAGAGGCCATGAGACCTATGAGGACTTGAATCACTTAAGCACAAATTCTTCTGGTGCACAGATACCAAAGAACTGATTTTCATAGAAACTGAAACCTATAATGGGGAAGGAAAGCTGCTTGAGCCAGAGAATCTAATAGAGTCTCTATGAACCTCACCCACTGAGATGGCTCCAGGCAAGAGCTCTCATGATTTACTACATGATTTACTTGGTGAACACCCATGGGCAATGCACAGACTGAAGTTAAGGACACAGAAATGGAACACTTGTTACCCACAGCAAAGCACAAGAATCTTCTGTGAGATGGGCGAATCGCTATGTGGAAGTAAGCACATCTTAAGTCTAGAGTTGCAAACCAATCACTCTGCTGCATCAGATGAAGGATATTGTTCAACATGACCATGTGGAAGTGTCTGGGTTTGACGTAAAAGTTGACACCTCTGAAATCCAAAATGGGATGCAGACTGCCATCTTTTTGGAAATGAAGTTAAAAGGAGAAAAACCCCTGATGCAGCTGAAAGAGTGGAACAAGCTCTATGGCACCTTTGGTGAGCAAGTTGTTCATCTCATCTTTCAGCATGGGGGGAAAAGGGACAACTCGGAGAACACGTGTAGAAAGCGCCTTCCAAAATTTGATGGCATATCCTCTTGTAATGATATTGAGGACCCACAGGTCCAAGGTGATGGAGGCCCAAGCATGATGGAATTTGCTGAGCCTTTTACCAAAAAATGGAGCTGCGAAATATGTGGCAGTGGTGGAAGTGCAGCGAATGTTGTGAACTGACAGAACTTCGTCTTGACAAAAATGTCATCTATTGGAGCCTTGACTCCATTTCTTAAATTGAGATGTTTTAATAAGTCTTGCTAGAGGTACTGGACTGGAGATGGCCTGCTTGTGCTGGCATCCAAAATATGGGCTGTAAGCTCATTGAAAAGTGGATCAATGTTTGTGAAGCACAACCAAGATGCAATCAAGACGGCTGGAACCCAAACTTCTTTGCAGTAGTCCTCATCTTGTGTGTGTGATCAAGCTTTTCACTAGTAGATGCATTAAAGAGACCTGCATCATTGAAAGGAAAATCTTCTATTGTCACCCTTACTTGCTGGGAAAGGATTGAAGACCTTAACCATGTGTGGTGACAGAGAGATACTGCCCCACATGGCATGCAGGTGTTATTTGCTGTGAAGCCAAACTGTGCACTTCTGTTGAAGCAAGGTACTAAAAGATTTTCCCATAAAAAATGCTGGTACACAGCCATGCAAACACTCTAGTTGGCTATGTAGAATATAAGGGTGAATTGGTGTAAAACTTGCATCCTATAACGTCCAGTTTCTTCCCTTTCTTATCCGCTGGAGTGGAACATAACTTTTGAAACATCTTAGACTATGCCACATCCACAATTATGGAATTCAGCTTGGGATGGTTGGTAAGCCATTCAGACTCAGTTTCTACAACCTGATCTTCTTCGAAGTAGATGGTACCAACAAGAGAGTCGACCATGATTTCTCTGCCCTTGTACAAGGTACAGAGGTAGAATGCCAGCTGGGCACGGAGCATGGCTCTGTACCCAATAGTATACAGGATCCTGAAGCTCAGGTTCCGAGTGCTGAACCTGCAAGTTAAGCAACTGGGCCATATGGACCATCTGGTCTGCAAAGGACATCACATCATCACTTGGTGATGCAGGGTCACACTCAGCCACCAAGGCCAAAGGAGATACCTCAGAGATTCCAACTTCGGTACTGAAGAGCTTGAATAATCATCCGAATCCGAACAGTCCACTGCAGAGACAGACTGAAGTGAAAGATGCTTGACAGATGCCCCTGGATCTGGTCAGTATGAGATGAAGTATGAGATGAAGAAGTAACTTGAAAAACCAAAACAGCTGCAGCAGAAGAACCTGGAAGAGGAGATTTTGCCCAAGCATCTGAACCGGCTGCAGGAGATCAGGAACAATGAACCCTCAGAGAATGGGAATGGTTCAATACGGATGGCAAATGAACCAATCAACAATACTGATCATGGTATTGATGGGATTGGACTCACTCACGTTCGACACCTTTGTGGTGTCTATGGTACCCATAATCTCTATGGCAATACCAGTCTGGGGATGGTAATAACTCAGAATAATCAGACAGTAGCCCCTCAAGTAAGTTTCATCCCATCCACTATGTTGATAATGATGGTACCAACTTCTATGCCTAGAATGATGGTACCAAATGCTACGATCATGAGAGCTACGAGTCCGAATATTGGAAGAGGTGGATGAGGACGAAGAGTAGGATGAAGAGGAGTGATCCTTGCATCATTGTTGAGATCTGACATCTGGGAGCCTTCCATGTATCTGACATCTCCTCCACAATAGCTCTCAGAAGAGACTGAATTGGAGGAAGTGGCTTCCCAGAAACATACATTCAAATTTCAATAACTGGTGGAGAAGTCAGGTCCTGAGCTGGAGGAGACTTGATAATCTCAGCATCAGAAGCAGTATGAGGTCTCACTGGTACAGAGGATCTTACCAGTGAGGCAGCAACAGGCAGACTAGCAACAGAGGTCACTTCCCTTTGATGCAATGGTGGGTGATATAAAACAAGCATCAGAGGCATCTCATCTGTGGCCTGTACAGGGAGTGAAGGTTGTTCAACCTCCATCTGAGGAAGGCTCATCCACCCTGTCTCTTTTCCACTTCTTGTTTCTTTATGAGCCTATTGGTGATGGCTTGAGACCAAGTCCTTAGCTGACTCCAGAGGTGTCTCAGATGTCATAGGAATACAGGTTCAATCAGGAAGATGGTCAGAAACAGACTCACTCACCACTTCTAGCAAAAAACCCTCAGGATCAGTTCAGAGGTAGGTCTCTCCTGCAGGTGATGGTTAGAACTGGTAGAAGCTTTTGCAGATGCAAATGCCCTCTTCCCCAACACCTAGCAGATGCCTGGGGTACACAAAAACAGCCTGTTACAAGAACCAGCATCCTCACTTTAGACATCTGGCTGCATTTTTCCTCTGACCGACACCCTCAACTGCAGGTAGGCTGCACAAAGGGCAGACATCTTACAACTGAGATATTGCCTACGAAAAGTTGTTAAGACATCCTTATCTTACGAAATTTCTAAAAAAGCTGGAATTGTGAATTCATTTCTATTCAATAAGAAAGCAGTAGGGAAACTATCTAGTTCGTGAGCTGCTCTTCGCTGATGATGCTGCCCTTGTTGTTGCCAGAAGCAGCTCTGCAGCACCTAACATCCTGCTTCGCAACAGCTGCAGACCTGTTTAGGCTGGAAGTCAACCTGAAGAAAACAGAAGTTCTTTACCAGCCTGCACCACAGGACGAACACTATCATCCCCACATTGACTTTGGCAAATCTGTGCTTAAGTCCGTTCAGCAGTTCACCTACCTGGGAAGCATCATCTCCTCAGATGCCAAGATTGACAAAGAGATCAATCACAGATTAGCAAAGGCATATAGTGCATTTGGAAGACTTTACAAAAGAGTCTGGAGAAATAAACATCTGAGGCGAAGCACAAAAATCGTGTGCATAGAGCCATTGTACTGTCTATTCTCCTTTATCGGTCTGAAACATGGGTCACCTATCGCCAACACTTACGACTCCTTGAACACTTTCATCAGCACTGTATACGCACAATCCTAAATATACACTGGATTGACTATGTGACGAATGCAAGCAGGGATCACCAGCATTAAGGCCATGATATTGAGAACACAGCTGCGCTGGTCAGGGCACGTTTCTAGGATGGAAGACCATCGCCTCCCCAAAATAGTATTCTATGGTGAACTTGCCACAGGTCAGCGTAAGAAAGGTGCTCCAAAAAAAGCGATACAAAGACTCCCTGAAACAACATCTCAGGCTTGGCCAAATTGATCACCAACAGTGGTCTGCCCTGGCCTCACATCGGGAGGCATGGAGACACACTATCCACAATGCTGCAGCCTTATTTGACAACTCACACCGAACAAGTCTTGAAGAGAAACGACAACGCAGAAAGAATCAAAACCCGGAAACATCATCTAAGGAGACCCTCTGCTGTGCTTTCTGCAACCGGACATGTTTATCTCGGATTGGCCTTTTTAGTCATCAGTGCGCTTGCAGAAAGCACGGGATGAGTCCTTCCTGAATCTTCATTTGCGAAGAAAAGCCAGAAACTCCAAATCAGAAGGTAAGGGCCTGTAAGCTGCAGCAGAGGAAATGAAGATTCCTCCAGTTCAGTGCCACCTCCTAATAGCAGAAAAGAGTAATTCAATGGTTCCAGAATGCCAAGCCAGAACCAAATTTATATAATAAAATTAAGAGATAATTGTATTAGCCCATTTATGTATAAAAAGACATAAAGAAATCCCATAGGATTTTTGAGACTGACGGAGAAGAAATTTCTAGCATAAGCTAATATGTAAGTTTAGTTTTCTCTTGATACTTCTAGTTCCTTTTTGTATTCTTTCATTATCTATTATCTCATGATCCTCAATCTTTATACAGATATTGTTTCCTGTCAAATAAAAAAATCAACTATGAACAACATTTTTAGTAAAAGATACAAAATCCGGTAGATATGACCATCTGTAGCAAGAGATAACCACTACTGTTGACAGAAATTGGGAGCTAATACTGTACAATCTTCTCAAGGAAGGGGTGGCTTCTAGCTCTTAGAAGAGGACCACTATTAAAAGGACAAGCAAATGGTGCCCTGAAAAGCACAATCACCACCACCCTGCAAGATCAGCAGAGAGTATTATGTCACATACCTTGGATGCTTGAGGTGTTGAGATCACATGAACTGTACTGGGTTTCACACCATTTGCTTTAGGCCTCTTATAGAGAGCAAACCTGCTTTTCCTACGCCCCCTGTCACCATTAGGAAGGGAACCATTGTATCTGGAAAAAGATAAACACAAAAGCCATTTCAGACTATTGGGCATATAATAAAGAGTAAGTTGAAAGTGATCATAAGGACTGCACAAACTTTGTATCAAGCAGCAACAAAAGCTAGAGGGCTAGGGGAAAGAGTCATTGTTTTTTCCCCAAGACGACTGTTCAACTCTTCAGCTCTCTCTTTCTGACATAAACAGTGCTTCCAAAGTAATATAGTAAGGTCCTGCTCAGTTATTGAGAGTGGGACAATACTATGTATTATTTTTCACTAACCACCTCAATGTCTTAAGGATTTGGTTTTGGTTATGTCAAGTAACATGCCTCATTAAACACAACGGAATAAAACCAAAGCAGCAAGCATAAGCTGTCCCTTATTAACCAAATGCCTTCCTCCCCAACACCTAGCAGGTGCCATTGCCAACTATGTAGCCTTTTAAAGACCTAGCTCTTCACTCAGCCTTTCCCTGATGGACAGTGCTGTCCACTCTAAGAACTGTATTGTGGAGCCCTTTTCAAAACTGTTTTACTGGATGTATATATGTTTAATGTTTTAACCAGTCATTTGTTGTTTTGTATTTTAATGATTCTGGCATCTCGACTTTTAAAAAGCATATAAACTGATTAAATTATAATAAGTAATAAAACTGTTCAACAAACCATGGCAATGGTATCCTCATGATATTCAGATTCTAATGTTCAGCATTCCCAAAACAATAAAACAAAACAGTGGAAAGCCTCCCTTTGTTGTACTGTGTGGGTATGTGTGGGTGTGTGCGCATGTGTGTGTACCTTCAAGTCGCCTGTCAACTTACGGCAGCCCCATGAATTTCATACAATTTTCTTAGGCAAAGAATACTGAGATGTGGTTTTGCCAGTTCCTTCTTCGGAAATAGAGCCTACAGCACCTGGTATTTGTTGGTAGTCTCCCATCCAAGTACTAACCAGGGCTCATCCTGCTTAGCTTCCAAGATCAAAGAATCATTGAATCATAGAGCTGGAAGAGACCACAAGGGCCATTCAAGTCCAACCCCCTGCCATGCAAGAATAAACAATCAAAGCATTTCCAGCAGATGACCATCCAGCCTGTTTTAAAACCTCCAAAGAAGGAGACTCCACCACACTTCGAGGCAGTGCATTCCACTGCCAAATAGCTCTTACTGTCCTTTACCCTGCTACCTCCAGGGTGTTTAGGACTCAACCCTTACAGAGAGAGAGAGCGCCTGGAACTCTCTACATTGGAGCTTTCGAGAACACCCTGTCCTTGTTATGGATTTTAACAAGCAAGCTAATTTAGTAAGCCAAGCCACTGTTCCAATAAGGTCAGTTCCATTACCAGTAACCACATTAAAGTCAACTATAACAACAAGTAGAAGCCCAACCACAGAATCATGGAAATCTCAGCACTTGGTCTGGAAAGTATTCACTATTGGTATAAACTCTACATACAGACTCAAGCAGACATCCCATGTCCTACCCGCAGCATAGCAAAAGCCACTAATAATGGGGGGAAAGATTATTTCTAGAGCCATGTGGACTGGTTATAAATCTGCCAATGCAGCAACATATGCTAGTATAACCAAGTACACATTGTATTAACACATTGGGATCATTCTTCACTACAATAGGCCCACCACTTTCAGGGGGGTTAGGGGTGCAGGACCCTCACTAAAGTGGGAAAACCGCAAATATAGGTCTGCTACTTTATTTATTATTATTTTTTACCCTAGAGAACACTTCTCTATGCATATCTGGGTCCTCAAGCAAGAAACCACACTAGAGGACCTAGATATACCTAGAGAAGTGTTCTCTTTAGCATTGCTAGATCCTCCAGCATGATTCTATGGTCAACTTCCACAAGAGGACCTACACATGCCTAGAGAGAACAGGTTTTTTCAATCTGTGAATAATCAAATCTAGGAATGGTTAAACTGCAAATGTGGAGGGACAACTGCGTAGGAAATTTTGCAACCAGTCACCTATCTTGGGTCTCTACAACATTTATTGCCTGAGGCAACCTATCCACTTCAGTTTCATATTTTCCATGTTCTAATTCTTACCTGTAATTGTGAAAACATAATGGTTTGATGTACAAATACAGTTGTCCCTTCATATTTGTGAGGGTTAGGGGTGGAGCACCAACACAAAAGTGAAAAAACCATGAATAAATTAAGCCCCACCCCAAACATGCTATATTCTCCTCTCCTGCCCCAAACATGCTATATTCTCCTCTCCTGCACTGCCAGAATCTCCCTTTCCTGTCTTTGCAGGATGCCTCAGCTGATTTGCAAAGTCCCTCTGCCTCCCTCCACTCCAAATTAAATGTTAGTACCAGCAGCTGCTGCCACGGCAACCAACTAGGCCATACCTCTCTCTATCCTCCTATCCTTGCAAAAAAAAAAAAATAATAAAAAATAAAAATCCATGTCTCCTGCTGTCCTGGCACCCAAACCGACCTGCATCACCTTAAAAAATTTATTCCACCCCATCTCCCCCCAAACCGAAGTGAAAAGCACAGTCCCCACAGCATCAGCAGCAACAGTTTTTGGGCACACAAAACTTTCCCACCCTTGCCTCCTCCTCTCTCTGCCCAGCCAGCAAAAACACCCCACGTCTCTTGCTGTCCTGGCACCCAAACCAACCTGAACCACCTTAAAATTTTTATCCAACCTCATTCCCCCCCCCCCAAACCAAAACAAAAAGCACAGTCCCCCTGCAGTGGCGGCAACAGTTCCCAGGCACACACAACTTTCCCACCCTCACCACCTCCTCTCTCTGCCCAGCCAGCAACAACACCCCACGTCTCCTGCTGTCCTGGCACCCAAACCGATCTGCGCCACTTTAAAATTTTTATTCCACCCAATTCCCCCCCCCCGCAACCGAAGCGAAAAGCACAGTCCCTACCAGAGCAGCGGCAATAGTTCTTGGACACACAAAATTTTCTCACCCCCGCCTCCCACTCCCTCTGCCCAGCCAGCAGTCGCCTGCTCACCTGGAATCCAAACCAGTATGAATTGTGCATGATCTGGAGCTAAACACTGCTACACCACATTAAAAGTCCATTGTCATTCAAACACAGGAAAGGGAGAAACAGGCAATGTTGTTGGCTGGAGTGGAGGAAGAAAAGGGAGAAGACTAGGATGGGATGGGGACAGAGCCAGTCTGCCCACCAGAGTGGAGGGAGGCAGGGGGACTTTGCAAATCTTGCAGAATCATGATGGTGCAAAGACTGAGGTTTTCCCAGACAGGAGGAGGGGGAGCACAAGGTCTTGCAATAACAGTACAGTAGATGTATTCCAGCAGTAGCTAGAAACTGCAAATAATCAAATCTGCGAAAGTGAAACCAGCAAATACAAAGAGACGACTGTACTCTTTATGAATTAAAGTTAAAAATCACAAATGGCTACCTATAATTTATCCCTCACCCATTATTTCTGTTTCAATTAACACAAGTAGAAAGAATACCATATCAACCTTTCTCTTTACTTTCATTTCACCCTGAAGACACCTCTAGAGAACATGGACCAATATCATGAAGGCACACAACAACAACAAAAAATCAACTTGGGATTGCAGCCTGTTCTGGATGGTGTTTTACTCCTGAAAGATCAGGTTGGTAGCTTGGGGGTGCTCTTGGACCCAGCTACAGTGGCCAGGAACACCTTTGCCCAGCTTCAGCTGGTGCACCATCTGTGCTCTTTCTTGGGGAAGGGAGACTGGCCACAGTAGTCCATACCTTAAGCTACCCCCCCCCCAATTAGACTAGGGTAATAGGATGTGTCATTTAGAGGGTTAAAATATTTTCCCAAAATTTTTGAATTAGGGGATCTAACAATATGTCTTTTGATGTCAAGAATTCAAATCTGCTATTACTTTTTTGATTGGACAACATTTAGCTTGGTAAATCAGCACTTGAACAAAATGCATGTTCACTGCTCTTGGAAAACAGTGTATAATGCTAATAAGCATTTATTTTCTGTTGTATAAAACATACAGTTGCCATAAAACATAACTTTCTAAACAAAGAACAAAATGTAATAACACCCCTTTAAAAATTATGCAATAAGTTTCATTAAATCTTGCTTTGACTCTTTCTTAGACATCAACCACCGACTTAATTCTTGACCTCTTATATATCCCTCATGTTTCTCAGCTGTATAAACTTTGCTTGCTGCTCTGTGACTTGTGTGATGATTCTTTCTACCGACTAAGCATGACAGGTCCACTTTGGAACTTGCATAGGTTCATTAATGAACTTCTTGGCTTCTGATATCGACAGTTTGCATGTCAAAGGAGGCTCATATATATTTTTAGACCAGTCTATGAGTTCTAACAGGGAAGTAGCAGCAGGATTAATAGGAGGAGTCTTTCTGGGACGTACAGAAAAATCTCCCAGGAAATCATCATTTCCACTCCTTAAGTCAACAATCTTCTGCACAACAGCTTTTCTCTCATTACTGTCACTGGAGCACAAGAGTGTATGAATGATCATTTCGCTGAATGCATATCATGCTGGATGGTTGGCAAAAGAGCATCAACTCTATCTTTCTTTTGGAGTCTGAAGAGCTGGAGCTGGAACAATGCATGGCATGGGCCTTCCACCCTAGAGTGGTTTACTTTGAACTGAAACCAGCAGGGAAAGTACACAGCAACAATGTACTCTACTATCAGTCTTAAGTTCTGAAGGGTTTTGCTCTTAAAACCATGTTTTGATACCCATATACAGCAAATCCCATTTGCAGTCGTTAACTATCTTGTGTGACACATTGGACCAATTTCAAGAAGGGTGAGATCTATAGGGAGTTCTCCTGTCCTTATGGTCTATGTAATTCTGTATCCATATGCTTGATCTGTTGACAAATTGTTTACTACACTGTGACTAAGAAATGGGAAGTTCTCCAATTGAGACTTTAGTAAATAAAGGATCAATTTCCAGTTCTGTGGCTTTGACTAGCATCTTCCCAATTATACCAGTCCATTTGTTGTTTGATAAGGTCTTCCCATTTAGTGTCATGATCAAGTGTCGCAGGGGCAGCTCATTTGTATGAAGAGCACAGACTAACAAAATGAGTTTGTGGCAAAGTTTAACCTCAACCAAATGCATGATACCACTAGTCCAACCAGTGTTTACATTCGTGGAATCACCCCCAATGGCCTGCAAAGTTTTATCAGTGCTCCTCTTCTTCATGAAATCCACTAAATTATCAGCAATAACTTCAGCAGGTTTTTTTTTCTGTTTGAATACTTCTCTGGAGTGAAGTGGTACAGATACCTTTCACCTGGCTCGCTGCATACAGAATGCTCCTCTTTCATGATACTAGGGAAACATCAATCAGAATTATCAGCCTTCAGCATAACTTTAGTTGTGTCTTAACGGCCATCAAAGAAGATGCAGTCAATTGTACTCTTCTTACATAGTTCAAATTCTTGATCTAGCGATTTCATAAGTTTTTCTTAGGCCCTCTTGACTTTATTGTGATCTGCTACTAATGTCTTGTCTCGTTCAGTAACTAAGCTAGCATCAATAAATGCTGCAGTGGTAATAGCAGCTGTGGCATGAGGCTCTGCATAGCAACACTGCAGATTTCCAATGTGTAGTGCTGTTTATTTTTATTTGAAGTAGAAAATGTACTTGGCAATTCAAATGAAATTCCATAACTTACATCCTTTCCATCTTTAGGATCAGTCATTTCTTCTTCATCATCAGTGGAGAAAATTACTTCATTTGATGATATTGAAACATCCGGCTTACTCCCCTGCTTATATTCAGAAAGTCTCCTCTCCTTCTTGCCATTTCTGCCTTTTGACTTGACTGTTATGTTCAGGCAAATCTGGCAGACCAATTTGATGTGGTCCAATAGAACCAGTCTTGTCTCTCTGACCCTTAATGAAAGCAAGTTCATTCACAGGGATCTTAAACTTTGTATGACACATACACTGAATATGAGCTACCTTTTTAAAGATAATTTTACATAGATATTTTCATAAAAAGCATACCATTTTACAAAATAAAAAAGCATACAGATTAATTGGAAATTGCATAAGAATGTAGAAAACCCGCCATTTTTACAGGCTCACTTACCAAGCAAAAACAAATTATATCAATTTTACAAAAACATTTTTTGAATTCTTCAGTCAAGCTGCAACTTTTCAGCACCCCTAATTTTTAAATTCAGAAAATGTGACACACCCTACTAGGATAATGCACTCTACATTGGGCTGTCTTTGAAAAGTATTCAGAAGCTGTACCTAGTGCAAACTGCAGCAGTCAGGCTGGTGTTAGATGTGTACTTTAGAGACCATATACCTGTGTATAAGACTGCTTTTTAACACTTGAAAATCTCCTCAAAAGTGGGGGGGGTCGTCTTATATGGCCAAAAGATCTTTTCCCCTGCTGTGAGTATGACTGCCTTGTCTTTAAAGTGGTAAATTCCCGGGGCAGTTTCCCCAGCATATCCTTCCCCCTGCTGTGAGAATGACTGCTTTGCCTTTGAAATGTTAATTGCCCTCCATTTAGGGATTGTATTTTGGTAAACTTGCCAGGAAGATTTCCATTTGCATAGTTTTGGGGATTTCCTCTCCAGGAGTTTGCAAGTCTGCCAATGTGGCTCTAAAATCATTAATGTGCTCATTCAAAAATTCGGGATTTGATAGCTTCATATTAACCAACTTCATTATTAAGGAAACCTTACTTTTCAAAGATTGAACACCACAGAGATTTTTCAAAGTATCCCATGCTTTTTTAGCTGTTCTCAGTTGTTTAATTTCACAGACTATTCCATCATCTACAGCCACTGAGCTGGCTGGCTGGTGGGGGGCAGGCTTTCCAGCCAGGTGGCTGGCTGGATGGGGGTGGGGGGCAAAGTCTATATTTTAACTTTAAAATGGGGGGGGGTCGTCTTATGCACCCAGTTGTCTTATACGCCGGAATATACAGTAATACCGGTTCTGCAAGAATTCCACTGGCTTACAATCTGCTTTTGAGTTCAATGTAAGGTGCTGGTGTTGACCTAAAAGCCCTAAACAACTTGAGGCCAAGACAGATGAAAGACTGTCTCCTCCCATATGAGCCTGCCCAAAATTCGACATCTTGAGAGGAGATCCTGTTGTGTGTCCCAACACCTCATGAAGTTAGGTTGGTATGTACAGTCGTTCCTTCACATTCGCGGGAGTAAGGATCGCCAAACCCCTGTGAATGTGAAAAAAACACCAATAACAATCACCCTCCCTGGGTTTTCGCTCTCCCTGCAAAGAGAGCTAACGGCCAGCAGAGGGTCAATTTAAGAGGCTTTTCCTCACGTTCCATGCTTGTCTGTGTAGTCTCTCCTTTCAGAAAGCGAATGGAAGACACAGACAAGCACGCAGGGTGAGGGGAAACTCCTAAAACCACCCCTGTGCTGGCGAAGGCACAGCAGAGGGACGGTTCAAGAGGCTTTTCCTCACACTCCGTGCTTGTCTGTGTCCTCTCTCCTTTTATAAAGGAAAGGGAAGACATAGACAAGCACGCAGGGTGAGGGAATACCCCTAAAACCGCCCCTCTGCTGGCAAAGGCACAGGAGAGGGCTGGTTCAAGAGGCTTTTCCTCACACTCCCTGCTTGTCTGTGTCCTCTCTCCTTTTAGAAAGGGAAGTCAAGCAGGCAGGATGAGGGAAAACCCCTAAAACCACCCCTCTGCTGGCAAAGGCTGGGAAGGCACAGCAGAGGGCCAGTTCAAGAGGCTTTTGCTTACATTCCCTGCTTGTCTGTGTCGTCCCTCCGAAAACCCCTAAAACCGCCCCACTGCTGGCGAAGGCACAGCAGAGGGCAGGTTCGTGTTGTCTCTCTGAAAATCCCGAAAACCGCCCCTCTGCTGGTTCAAGAGGCTTTTGCTTACACTCCCTGCTTGTCTGTGTCATCTCTCCTTTTAGAAAGAGAAGGGAAGACACAGACAAGCACCCAGGATGAGACAAACCTGCGAATACTCAAAACCGCGAATGTCACATCCGCAAATGTTAAGGGACAACTGTACATGTAACAGGGCTTGCTCTGTAGCAGTGCCTAGACTGTAAACACCCTACCCAAGGAAGTTAGGCTGGCCCCATCTCTTTTAAGCTTCTAGCAAGCAGCCAAAACAGTGCTGTTCTGGGTGGCATTCAACATTTGAGATTGCTGTTTTAACTGTTTTAAAACTGGATTCTAGGATTGTTTTTAGACTGCTTTTAGGAGTTTTAAAATAGTATTTTAATATGTCTTTAAAATGTTTTTATCTTTATATTGTTTTAATTGGTTTTTGTTTTGTTCATTGCTCAGGAGCCCTTGTGGGCTGAGAGGTGAAATACTTTAAATGAATGTATAAATAAACAGACTCTTAAGAACTACCTCCACTATTCATAAAATAAAAAAGTAAGATAGAAGACAAGGTGCTGGCAATCACAACTAAAACATAGCTAGATTTCTTTTGTCCCAACTGACACTTTATTCATTTATTTCCATGTATTAATTGAGTCCTGTACAGGGAAAAAGATGGGATATTAATAGCAACAACAACAAAATTTATTAATTGTTTTCAGGTTATATATTCTGCTTTAGTTTACAAGTATCTCACAGCAGCTAACTAAACATTTCTTGTTTAAAAATCACCAAAAAGATACAAAGCAGGAGAAATGATAGTAGGAGAATTCCTTAGCCAGTAAAATAAGGAATAATTCATAGAAGATAACAGCAAAACAGAAAATTCCAGATACCATTTTAAAAAGACCCTTTTTGTTTGACAGCACTGGAGCCAGACTTTGTCTTTATAGTGTGAAAACTGCTTCCCCAAGGATTCTTTCTACACCACTCTGGTAAAATGTGGATGAAACCAATTCTGCAGTCCTTTCATATTCAAATACTGGTTGGCTCAGATCAGAGAACCTCAGGTGTAAAGAACCACAGACTTGATTAGGATCATGATTCCAAAACATTCAAGCTACTAGAACAACACAAGAGAAAGAAAGAAAGGATGTGAATCCCATACCAAGATGCAAGGCAACCAAATAAAGACTATCCTGCATTTACTCTATGGCTTTCCTCATCTGTCTTTGGAGAAATGCAGGCCTCAATTTCAGTTTCCTTAAAATATTGGACTTAATTACAAATCACTTATCAAAAACCACCACTACAAGAAATGCAACTCTTCATGGCATGTTATGATATTTCACTTGTAGAGCTTAAAGCATCAAGTGTTAATAGTTTGAAATTGCTTTTCAATAGTGAAAAAAATGTTATGAGGATGTTTTAAGAATTTCCCACTGAAATACAAGATTTACTTAATCTTGAACGTAAATACAAGAAGTCTACAAAACAGCCATCCATATGAAATATGCTAACAGGTTTCAGCCTACCCAGCACACCAATGTTTAAATTCCACATACACATACCCCAAACCCCAAAGACTCAGATTCAGACTCACAATATGCAGAACACATCACAGAATGGAAAGTTTTGCTTAGAATTAGCTAATACACATTGGAAACTGCTTAA
This sequence comes from Gambelia wislizenii, assembly GCA_030847615.1. Lineage (NCBI taxonomy): Eukaryota > Metazoa > Chordata > Lepidosauria > Squamata > Crotaphytidae > Gambelia > Gambelia wislizenii. The sequence goes on along the minus strand of JAUMIR010000001.1, from coordinate 490,004,010 downwards.
TGCAGTGTAGATGTGAAAACTGCTATTGCTTAACAATTTGTAAGCTGTTCTGATAGCCTTTGTGGCTGAAGAGCAGGGTATAAATACCTAATTAAATTTTTTAAAAAATAAAATAAAGAATGAGTCTGGAACATGACTGAAAAATCTTCTATTATTGTGTTGGAACCTCCAATACCTTCTCAAACATCCTAGCACTTATCACATGCACCTTTAGCAATACAGAAGTTAATATCAAATATCAGAGCTATACTGCATAATCACTCCATCCATATCCAAACAGAATTTTATCTTTATTTTATAAATGTATACCCCACCATTTAATGTAAAAACTTTTCTGTGCACCAATGACTCCTATTTGCTCATTCAAACCACATCTTTCAATTCAGGGAAAAGGCAATGGATTCTACTTTAGACAGCTGGAAATTCCATCTCTGTGCAATGCTTAGCACAAATGTGGTGTCGTTTTCTCCTGCTAAGTTCTATTTTCTTTTCAATTCAGTATTTCACAAGCTTTTTATAATCAGAAAAGAGTAGCTATATACACACAACATGGAGTTCTTAAGATAAGTATGTAATTCCTAAGAAATTACTCCACTAATGGAACTGCTTCTACCAGCAAGACCTAGGAGTGCTTCCAATCATCTGTCGCAAGCAACCCACAAAAATCTGTAACCTGGTTGCCTTCATAAACCTTCTAGAGGGCTAGGAAACCATCTGGAGCAGTGTTTTGGAAGGCAGCTGTCAGAGGAAGTTTCATCATGCTGGCAAGTGTCCACTAGCACAATCTTGGATTTAGTCTTCGTATTTAAGATCTCACCTAGTAGCCATAGATGACCAAGGAGCTCTGTGCAGCTAAGTAAGTGGACTGGTGGAGGAGGGATAGATCCATCTCTCCTCCATCATGCCTTCTGTGCTTGCTGTTAGGGAAGAGAACTTACTTCTTGTATCTCTCTCTCTCTCTCTCTGGCTTTTCTTCGCAAACGAAGATTCAGGAAGGACTCATCCCGCGCCTTCTGCAAGCGCGCTGGTGACTAAAAAGGCCAATCTGAGATAAACAAGTCCGGTTGCAAAAAGTGCAGCAGAAGGTCTCCTTGGGTGATGTTTTTGGGTTGTGATTCTTTCTGCGTTGTCGTTTCTCTACAAGACTTGTTCGTCGTGAGTTCTCAAATAAGGCTGCAGCATTGTGGATAGTGCGTCTCCATGCCTCCCGATGTGAGGCCAGGGCGGACCACCGTTGGTGATCAATCTGGCCAAGCCTGAGATGTTGTTTCAGGGAGTCCTTGTATCGTTTTTTTGGAGCGCCCCTCCCACGCTGACCCGTGGCGAGTTCACCGTAGAGTAGTATTTTTGGGAGGCGATGGTCCTCCATCCTAGAAACGTGCCCTGCCCAGCGCAGCTGTGTTGTATAGTGTATTCTTGTATAGCCAGTAAGGAAATACAGCAAACTGGCAGAGGGAGGACAAATCAATCCATCCCTGCTCCTGCAGTGAGGTGAGCAGAAGGAGAGTTCCCTCACCCCCAATCAGCCTACCAATGGACCACTAGCTTGTGCTTCTAATGCTGGCTGCAGAGGTAGAGGCATCTCTGTAGCCAGTATATGGAAACTTAAGAACACCACAGCTGACAACTCAAATGTGGAGACTGGTGGGCTCCCTAGAGGTGGAGGAGCCCGAAGAATGTACCTGGTGGCTGGGGAATGGTACAGCCTCCACTGCTGCCCTATGCCATTTTATAAATAAGGGACTTCAGCATCCATTGGGGGGGGGGGTTGTATCCACATGGGTCCTGGAACTAAATCTTTGAGGATACGGTCTCCAATTTTGGAGCATTTCAGATTTCAGATAAGAGATACTCAACCTGTACCCACCATCTTTTATTTTCAGTAGTAGTACTGAACCTGAACAGAAACATCAGTTCTCTGCAGTCATTTTATCAATCTAACTACCCCAGCTTGAATTCTTTTTGTTCGCTGAAGGCAGAATATTACACAGTCTTCTTTAAAAGTCTTTATTTATGTTTGTTTCCTTTTAATCTCTACAGGCTTCATAGTCTTCAAGAATGGATTGCTGGGAAGGGCTGCAGCTGCTAGGAAGCTTCAGATGTTAACATTGGGTCCTTTGGGGTATGGATTAAAAATTAGAAACAGTACAACAAAACATCCTATTGCTGGCTTTCATATGTCATTAACATTGGAATGACATCTAGCTTGTAATTATAAAAAATGACTGAAAGCATTTCTGCACAATTATGCAAGGCTTTTAAAATTCTCAGCCATTTGAAGTTAAGCCCAGCTATTCATTTTTATAGCAAGGGACACTATGCTAACCATTTCAAAAGATTAAGCCTAAGTTGGTTATGTTATTAATAAAAAGAGATAGGAAATCATAACATTCTCCTTTGAATCGGCCATTTGTGCCTATGTATAGAGATGCGTGGCACCCCGTACATAGAGATGAAACAATGGCTCTCATTTTGGTTTAACCCCATAGATAGCTAGGAAATCTAGCACTGCCCTGGTTGTTGTTTATAAATTCACTTAAGACATAGGCGAGCAACTTCAGTACGGTAAGTCCAGGGGCCAATTTCCAGTAGTGACTGGCAAATGGATTCTGAAAAATTAGTTGTTGATTTTTATTCTTATTTTTTACATTAGCATAATACAAGGGAGTTTAGAGTGTCCAGGGGCTATAAAACAACTTTGGGGGAAACTGTCACATTTGGCCATAGGCTGAACTTTGCCCATGCTGACTTATGATTTTAATGCCATACAAGTTTGAGTGATAGCACATTAATTAAGATGGTCTGAGTACACTAATTTTCTTTAAAAACAAAAGTTGAATTTTGCTGATTGTTCTCTGACATGCATCAAATTGTTCAAGAAGTCAAACTAAGTGCAAAAATCAAGTTATAAATGTGCATTCCAAAGCAAACAAACAAACAAAAAACCCCAGAAAGCCTTATTTGTTCACCAGGTGCCCAAGGTTGTTGATGGATAAGATGTAAAACCATACTACATCCTTTGTTTTTGTCTCATTAGTCGAGTTTTGTGAGTCTGTGATCAAACAAGTGTAGTTGTATAGCATTATGCAGACAGAGAAACACTTTTAAATTATAGCACATGGATTTAGTCATATTATTAGAAGGCCATTATCTTCTGTCTACAATTTGCTCAAGCCAGCTCTTGCAGTGTGTTCAGGTCATTCAATAAATTCATCCTATTTGTATAGCAGATAAGAATTAAATGTATCTTGTCAGCTGATTTGTTGCTGTGTGTGCTATGAGAGCTATATTTAAAATCCTAGTCTTTTAAATTTGCCAGTAATACTATGAAAACTCCTATGAGAGGTTTTAAATAATCCCCTATAGTAATTAGATACACTGCCAACTAATTTATTATAACAACATTTTGAATACTCTTCTGAATAGGGATTCCAATCAGCAGAACACTTTAATAATGAGACGCTGAAGAAAGCAGGTTGCTTACCTGTAAATTATGCTCTTTGAACAATCACACAACTGGAGGTTCTACAGTTGTAGTGACCACCATTTAGGACTTATCCAGACCTCAAACTGGGAAACTGGCATCTGGGCCTTTCCCCTTGAGGGAACTTTTCTTCTTTGATCACACCTCAAAAGGTTAGCTCAGTTACTTTCCTGACTGTCACAAAAATGCCCCTTGTAAACACAAGACAGCAGTGCATAGAAGATAATGCAATGAACATCTGTTAACAGAGTAGTGACCTGTTCTTCATTAACATCTGTCTGAAAGCAAGCAAACCACAGGCTGGTAATCCCACAATAGGTGCTGGTAACTTCAGACCAATAAATTAATCCTTTACAGTAGGTGTGGGCCTAGTTCTTTGATAAGTAGACGCTATTAGACTATGATTCTTGGAAGACATGACATGACACCAAGATAAGAAGGCAAAGTAAGAGCTGAATACTAGGCAAAGAAGAGTAGCTTCTGCAGAGAAAGTATCAGCAAGCAAAATGTTACATTGGGTACTTACCGTGAAGGTACTTTCTGTAGGATAGATGGCAGGAACAATCCGGAAGTGTTGGGAACCTAGGACCGCCCGGCTCAAGCAGGAAGTAGAACAAAGCCTCTTGGGAGATTTTTGTCCCTTTGTTCTCCAGTCCTCTTCTCCCACGAGGCCAGTTCTCTGACTAGCAAAGCCCTGAAAGAAAGGTAAGGAAACTCCTCCCTGTTGAGAAAACAAACTGATACACATTGTTAGTTGAGAAAAGGAAAAGGCATCTCCGTGTCATTGCCCGCAGTCTTGTCGACAGTCACCGGGTGGGACGGATTGTTCCTGCCATCTATCCTACAGAAAGTACCTTCACGGTAAGTACCCAATGTAACATTCTGTAGGTCTAGATGGCAGGACCAATCCGGAAGTGTTGGGATGTACCCAAGCTCCCCGATGTCGGGTGGGAGTGACTGTCTTGGTGTTAGCTTCCTTGTTGTACCACCTCGTGGAGGACTCTCCTCCCAAAGATGGCCGTGTTTGATTTGAATTTGTCCACCTTATAATGCCTGATAAAGGTGGAGGCCGTGCTCCATGTTGCGGCCCTGCATATCTCTTCGATAGGTGCGTTTGACGAAAATACCGCCGAGGTGGCCGCCGACCTTGTGGAATGCGCCACCACCCCTGATGGGCGTGGTGTGTTTGCGGAGTCGTATGCTAGGAATATGCATGCCTTGATCCATGTTGCCAGCGTCTGTCTCGACACCCTGGCTCCCATTGAAGCTGGTGTGAAGGATACGAACAGTGAGTCGCATCGCCTGAATGTCGCCGTGCGCTTGATGTAAATCCTCAGGGCCCTCCTAACATCCAGTTTGTGCCATAACTTCTCCGTTGGGTGGACCGGATTGGGGCAGAAGGAGGGCAGTATGATTTGCTGTGACACATGGAACTGAGAGAGGACCTTTGGCTTGAAGGATGGGTCTGGCCTGAGGTATACTGCGTCGTCCTCAAAGGAACACAAGTGTTCCCTGATGGATAGCGCCGTGAGTTCCGAGACCCTTCTTGCCGATGTGATTGCTACCAGGAATGCAACCTTGAGTGAAAGCGTCCTGAGCGGTACCTTCCTTAGGGGTTCAAATGGGCTCTTGACTAGTTGCCGCAGCACCAGGGGCAGATTCCAGGATGGGAATCTGTGGTGAACAGGTGGCGATATTAGGGTTGCGCCTCTCAAGAACCTTCTGATGTGCGGGTGTAGGGAGATTCTGTTACCCTGTGGGTCTTGAATAAACGCCGCCAGCGCTGCCACCTGTCTCTTCAGTGTGTTTGGCCTGAGTCCCTTGTCGAGGCCTTCTTGCAGAAATTGGAGGATATGCTTTGCCGAGGCTTCCAATGGATTCACGTCTGTGTTTGCGCACCATTGGGAGAACACCCTCCATGTAGCCTGGTATATCTTTCTCGTTGACGGTCTGCGTGAGGCTAACAGGGTGCGTATTACGTTTTCCTCGTATCCGCAGGCCTCTAGAGCTCTCCGCTCAATCTCCATGCCGTCAGTTGTAGCCACATGACGTCGTCGTGGACGACTGGTCCTTGAAGGAGGAGGTCCTGTCGTGGGAATAGTCGCATGGGTGGTTCGATCGACATCTCCGTTAGGTCCGAGAACCACGGACGGCGAGGCCAATGTGGTGCCACTAGGACTACTTGAGCTCGCTCTTCTCGTATTTTCCTGCATGTTTTCCCTATTAGGGGGAACGGTGGGAATGCATATAGTAGGCCCTTCGGCCACCGAGAGCGGAGGGCATCGGTTCCCTCCGCCCTTGGGTGAAAGAATCTGGTGAAGAAGCGGTTCAGCTTGGTGTTCAGGTGTGACGCGAACATGTCCACTGACATTTCTCCGAAGTTCCGTTGAATGTGTGCGAAGGTCTCCTGGTTCAGTTCCCATTCTCCTGGGAGTACCGTATGTCTGCTCAGGAAGTCCGCTTGAATGTTGTCCTGGCCTTGTAGGTGCTGGTGGGCCGACAGGGACAGGACTGTCTGTTCCGCCCACTGGAACAGGGTCACGGCCTCTTTGTGTAGGGACCGGGATCTGGACCCTCCTTGTCGCGCTATGTACGAGCGTGTCGTTGTGTTGTCCGTGAGGAGGAGGACGTGCGTGTCCCTGAGCTTGTTGGAGAAGTGTTATAGTGCTAGCCGAGCTGCCCTGAGCTCCAGCCAGTTGATGCTGTGTTCCTGTTCTTCTCTTGACCAGAGCCCCTGTGCCACGTCTCCTTGGCAATGAGCTCCCCATCCTCGGAGACTGGCGTCCGAGGTTACTACTATTTGGTGACTGACGGTCAGGGGAGATCCTTTGGCTACATTTTGTGCCAGGGTCCACCAAGTAAGCGACTGCCTTACTCTCTCTGGTATATCTAGCATGAAGGTCTCCTTGCGAGAAATTCTTTCTTGGTGAGGGAGAAGCAACTCCTGGAGTGGTCTGGAGTGGAATCTCGCCCATGGCACAATCTGAATTGCGGATATCATTAGGCCAAAGAGTCTCGCCAGGGACGCCACTTGTGCCCTCTGCTTCCGGCTCGCTGACATTGCTTCCCTTTGTATGGTCGTTTGTCTTTCCCTGGACAGCGCGACAGAGTAGTTTGCTGTGTCTATTTGTACTCCTAAGTGGACTATGCTCTGTGCCGGTGTCAGCGTGCTTTTCTTGAAGTTCACCATGAAGCCGTGTCTCTGCAGGCAATGAATTGTTATCTGCAGATCCCGTAGGGCCTTGTCCTTCGAGTGTGCCCTCAACAGGATGTCGTCCAAGTAAGGATAGAGGTGTATCCCTTTCGACCTGAGGTGTGCCATCAGTACCACCATGACCTTGGTGAAGATGCGCGGAGCCGTTGCCAGGCCAAAGGGGAGCGCCTTGAACTGGTAATGTTCCTCCCCGAATGCGAATCTGAGGAATCGCCGACTGTCCGGGTGCATCTTGATGTGTAGGTAAGCTTCCGACAGATCGAGGGAGGCCAAAAAGTCTCCCTCCTGTACTGCGACCCGAATGGATGAGAGAGTTTCCATCTTGAATCGTTTGTAGGTGACAAATGAGTTCGTGAATTTGAGATCTAATACCGACCTTAAGCTTCCGTCCTTTTTTGGCACTGTGAAGAAGTAAGAGTACACCCCTGAGAAACGTTGAGTGACCGGTACCTCTTCTATTGCTTCTATCTCCAGTAGGTGGTTTATGGCTGTTCTTAGGTTCTGCGCCTTTTGCTGGTTTGTTGGTACTGGCGCCGGTAGAAATCTGTTCCTGGGCTCTACATTGAAGGCCACTTTGTATCCGTGGGCTATGGTCTCGAGGACCCACTTGTCCTTTGTGGTTGTTAACCAGGCGCCCAGGAACTTTGACAGCCTTCCCCCCACTGGAGAGGTTTCCGAGTCAGGACTGCTGGCGGGAGGAGCCTCTACGAGGCTGGGCTCCTCCTCTGTGGTTTTGATTCGGGGGGGCGAAGGGCGCTTGACGTATAACGTAGTTTGTTCTTGCCCACGGTGGCCTTGTGGATCTGAAGTCGGTCCTCCGTCCGCTTCCTCTATAGCGACGAAAGGAATTATTAGTCTGGGCTGGGCGTTTGAAAGTCCTCTTATCGTTCTTACGCCCCGTTGAGGGCATTGCCTGCTTCTTGTCTTTCGTCTCAACTAGTATATCTTTGAGAGCATCCTCGCCAAACAGTTTGGATCCTTTGAACGCGGCGGTGGCCAGGGCGTTTCTGGATTTGCCGTCTGCATCCCATTGTTTAACCCACAGGTATCTTCTCGCCAGGTTGGCCGCCCCTGAAGCCCTGGCTGCATATGTAAGGGAATCCTGTGAGGCATCCGCGATAAAGTTGAGGGCTAAGCGTATCCTGCTGAAGGCCTTGTCTAAGGCCCCTGTTTCCAGGTTTTCGGCTTCCATGACCTCTTGTAGCCAGATAATGGCCGCTCGAGAGATTAGAGCCGTGGCCATTGACGATCTAATCCCCAATGTGGAGGAGTCGAACGTCCTCTTGAGGGCGCTATCGGCCCTTTTTTCGTCGGCATCCTTGAGGACTCCGTCCTCTTCTCTAGGAGCCAGTGAGTTGGAGACCATTGATACCACTGGCTTGTCCACCACTGGGGTCTTCAGTTTGTCTAGTACTTCCTTGGGAAAGCTGTAAAACCTCTGGGCAGCTGCCGTGCCCCGCCTTCCCAGTGCTGGCTTGTCCCACTCCTCAGTTACCAGGTTCCAGAAGGCTCTTGGGAACGGGAAGAGCGGTCTTTTCGATTTGTTTGAGGGCATTAGGGCCGCTGCCTTCTCACTTTTGGGAGCATGAGGGTCCTCCGCATTGTCCTGATTGACCACGGGGGGCGCTATCCCCAGAGCGGACAGAGCCCTGCTGATGAGGTATGGGAACTTTTCTCCTTGAAAGATTCTGTCGGCGGCCTCCGAATCTGACGTCTCCGACTCCGAGAGTTCTCCTTCCTCCCTGTCGGGGATGTGAGTGTCGTCATTATCCCCCATGAGGTCTAGGTCTAGGTTGGAGTTTTGGATAATCTCGTCCCCTTTCGAGGCCCCATCCGACTCCTCAGACGAGTGTCTGGAGGGTGGGTCCTTCCTTTTCCTGCCTGTTTGCTTTTCTTTAGCGTTTCCCCCTCTGTTCTCCGGTGGTCTCGGAGGGTTTAGGGGCGCCTTATTCTTTTTTGGAATAGGCGTCTTTCCCCTCTCCCTCCGTTTCCTCAGGAGGTTCAGGGCGCTGGCAGTTTCTTCCTGATCTTCCTCCTGATCGGAGATGAGGGCTTCTGATAACATTTTCAAAGCCAATCTGATTGAGTCCTTCTTGGCTTTCTTTACCCTTTCCTCCACAATCTTGCCACCCCCCTCTGCGAGGTCCCCCTGGGTTTCAATATCAACTCCTTCTTCATTCTCACCCTGAACATCGCCCAATATCTCCTCTCTCCCCCTTCCCGTGAGGGCTTCCCCTTCACCCTCCTCCCCATCACTTGAAAATTCCAATGTGTCCAGGTAGTGCCTGGCAGTAGAAAACGCCGTTCCGCCTACCTTATCCTGTGTCTTCCTCATCAGGATATCCAGCAGGCTTGTGTTGTTGGGGAAGCTCCGTGGGGGCAGGGAAGATACCTCGGCCCCCGCGTCTCCCAGGCCCTCCTGCGATGTTGATTTGCTGAGCGGCTGGGTATTGGTGGCCTTGGCCCCGCTGCTGGAGCCGCCGCTAGTGAGGGCCCTCTCCGCTTCCTTTGCGGCACTCCTCTGTGCCACTAGGGCAGATAGGAGGCCAGCGGAGGTACTGCTGGTGGACGGGAGTTCACTGGCGCCATCTTTGGGACCATCACCCTCCAGCGTCCCTTTCTTCCTCATTTTGGTGGTATCCTTCTTGGCATCAGGTCTGTTGCTTCTGATGCCACCCATGCTTGTTTCTACAGGGTGCAGTGTGGGCAGCGAACAGCAGGTGGCGCCTGAGAGACAGGACTTATCCACGACCAAAGGCCGGCTATGGGGAGGAGGGGTTTATTGTGCCTGGCGCGGTCCCCGCTTGGGCTGTGGGGCAACCAGCCCAGGGGGGCTTGGGGTAGGGGGCGTTCGGGCAAATGACGCGCTCGCGCCGCTGCTGGAGCCCTGCGGGGCATCGCGGGGCGTGCTGCTGGTGGCTTTTAGTCTCTGCCGGGGTGGGGGGGGGCGCTCGGCCCTGCGCCGCTGCTCCGATGCCTGTGGAGCGCGGCAGGCTCTGTAGTGCCTCTATCCCGCGGGGGGGGCACGCAGGGGAGCGGAGTCGCTTGGAAGGGTGAGTGCGTGTGGCCGTTTGCAGCGCTGTTCGGCTGCTGGCCGTCGCGCTGTGTGTGCAGGGGAGAACGTGCCGAGTGGAGGGGGGGCAGAATGGGGGCAGGGGAAGAAACAGCTGGCCGTCGGGGCTGCTCCGCTGCCGGGGGGGTGCAGAATTGGAGTGGGGGGGGAGCTGGCCGTCGGGCCCCTCCGCTGCCGAGGGGGGGGGAGGGGGAGGGCCTAGCGCTTTGGAAAGGACTGGGGAAAAGAGAAGGAAATTCTTTTTTTTTTTTTTTTTTTTTTTTTTTGGTAAGGGATTGAGGAAGGGGTTAGATAAAAGAAGTTAAAAGATTAAGGATCAGAAATAAGGTCTAAGATGGAAGTCAATCCGGAGGAGCTGAAATACCTGCCTTGCCGGGCGAAGCAGGAAGTAGAACTGGCCTCGTGGGAGAAGAGGACTGGAGAACAAAGGGACAAAAATCTCCCAAGAGGCTTTGTTCTACTCCCTGCTTGAGCCGGGCGGTCCTAGGTTCCCAACACTTCCGGATTGGTCCTGCCATCTAGACCTACAGAATGCCCCTTCTTGAGAAGGAAAGAAAATGAAGAGGGGAAAATAAGGATTTTAGATCATTTTACAACTACTTTGGCAAATCTCTGCTCTCACTCTAAGAAATTATAATCTGGAGTGTTAAGGGCTCCCATATACAAAGTGAAAAAGTATACAGAGAAGGCAACTACTAAGTGGAACATGTTTATAGAATAGAAGGTTACACTCCTATATACACAATAAATGAACTCCATGGTGTTTTTGAGAAACATTCTTGTGCTGGTAATTTTGCTTTATGCACTGTTCAATAATTACTACTTTAAACGATATGAATGTGAAATTTTCCAGGCTCATTTCCCACTGTTTGTGTTACCCACAGTTGCCATTACTAGAAGTATTTGTGGGCATTTCTCAATTGTCCACTGTGATTCTATAGTATGCTTGGGTCGGAAGTTGACCTCCCACCTTCTGCTTGAGAGGAACAAAGGAATGTTGGGAGCGGATCGGTTCCCCCATCCTCTGCAGGGCAGCAGGTGAGTGCAGAGGGTGGTGGATTCCGCCCAGACACAGGAAGCAAAAATACAGGGTTTGATACTATCTGCATTTTCAAGCATTCACTGGGATGGGGGAGGAGGTATCTTGGAACACATCCTTCATGGATATGGGTGTCTTACTGTATTTTTTCATATGGGTATATGCCATACAAAGCCTTAGCTGGAATTCAGTGCAGTGCCTATATCAGTATTACATTTGCCTTAAAAAACATCAAACAACATGATTTCAAAACCAAACTTTAGACAGAACAATGCACCACAGACCTTTCATTTCCCCAACAGCAGTTGTAGTGCTTGAATACAAATAGGTGGGCAAGGAAAATCAACCTCCACTGATCCCACTGAATTCCCAATTCATGCACAAATGTCACAGCCACAGTGCACTTGATTATGTCTATTATGTACATTAGAAGTGCACACTGAAGATTTAAACATATGAACCTGTTCTGAAAACCTCCACAGAGCCCTGAACTTTCAGATGGCTCTTTTCCACTTTTTTATCACATAGGGAAGGATAAGTAATGAGTATCAGATCTGAATATTGCAAATGGCATCTTTAATGCAAACCAAGCAAAAGCTGAAATTAAGATGTTGACAGTTCTTTGCATTAATTGTACTCTATTAGTGCAGGCGTATCCCTTACACCTATGCAAAAGAATTTGTATTTTTCTTTGCTCAGCACTGCTTCTAGAAGTAACTGCATGTAGTTTTTTTTGTTTTGTTTTGTTTTTAATGCCAGCATCTGTATTTTGGAAAGTAAGAGCAAAGTAAAATGTTTAGAACATATTACAAAAGAGGACAGGAGTCCATAAAAGCTTATACTAAAATACGTATATCAGTTAGCCTCAAAGGCACATCTTACCTTCTTGTGTTTTACTAGTCTTCTGGTTTATCTTCTCAGTTGCTACTCCCAGGCTCTGCAACTCCCCTTTATCCAGAGAAGTTAGACTGGCACCATCCCTACTTTTTTCCACTGCTGAGTAAAGACCTTTCTGTTTAGATAGGGATTTGATGATTAATTGTAGAAGGGCCATCTTATAAGCCTTGGTTACTCATGCAGCTGATCTGAACATTCAAGAGGTGACTTTCAAAGCCTCTCAGGAAGAACACCTTAAAAAACTTTAAAAAGACTGACAGCATGATATGGTATGATAGGCTAGCCCACACTACTCTGTCCCATCAGAGATGCAGTTCTCAAGCTAATGCCTTCTATCAATTACACTGTTATATCTAGCCAGGAAGTGAAGACAGCATGGAAGGCTAAAGTCCTATTGGAATAGTAAATAAAGGAAGGAAAGGTTTTCTGTTCTATTTTCCATCACAATAGTATCCTATCTAACAACTACAAGTAAACTTAGTATTTTGAGCAACTATAAAAGGGAGCAGTAACTCCATTCAATATGCCATACGGAATGTAAGCACAAGGTAAATAACAACCCATCAAGGACTGCTGCAGCTGCACACCTTGCACAGAGTGGATATGGATGTCAATGGAAAAAGACCTGAAGCAGTGCCACATCCCTCCAGATTTGGAGGAATTAAAATATACATTCACTATGTGAAGGTCAATCCGATACGAAAGCTCCAAAAGTGGGACATTAGAGGAAAGCTCTGGGGCACAAGTACACCTTGTTATTTTGCCCTTTTTGAGTTTTCATGCAAAGGAAGTGGGAAGGCAAGAGAAAGGCTGCACTCTACTTCAGAAGGAGACATACCAATTTTAGAAGAAATCCATCATCCCACATCCCTCTTTCCACAAGTCTTTTGAAAAGGAAAAAAAGAACATGCTCAAGTCCCTGCACAGAAACTCAATGGGTGTATCACAATAGGATGCTTTTTTTATATCTTCACCACCTTCAAGTCAGAAGAAAAATGAAGCACAAAAAGCTCAGGACATACAGGCTCACACAGGAGGGGGTACAATCATTACAAGTAGTTTTACCCTCACTTGTCCAAAGTTTTTATAAGATAGCTAAGTTCATAGAATCACAGAGTTGGAAGAGATCACAAAGGCCATCCAGTCTAACCCCCTGCCGTGCAGGAATACAGAATCAAAGCATGGATGACAGACAGCACTCCAAGGCAGGGCATTCCACTGCTGAACAGCTCTTACTGTCAGGAATTTCTTCCTAATGTTTAAGTGGAATGTCTTTTCCTGTAGTTTGAATCCACTGCTCCATGTCCTAGTCTCTGTAGCAACAGAAAAAAAGTTCTCTTAGATGGAAGAATCACCATGAACTAGACAGACCATGTAAATCTCTTCTCACTACCTCTCGACCTGGACACCTACTTTACTGTTAACAGAACTGGGATATGAGAAAGCTGAGAAAGCTGAGAAAACAAACAAAAAAGTACAGAAGTAAAGGATCAACAGGAAAGTATTTTTTTGAAAAAAAAATTATAATCTGTTCATTAGAATTGGGAAGAAACAGGATGATACCTTCCTGGCACTGATTACACCTTTCACAGAAGCAAGCCACAGTAGTAGCGGTGAGTTTCACTTATTCTGACACTTTCTCAAAGTCTAACTTTGCTACAAATGGGCTATCCCGTGCACAACAGTCATCTCAAAGAAGCTGGGAGATTTGCTGTCCTGGCCTTAATCCTCATGAACAAGGGAGAACTGGTTGATGAAGTAAAAGTGACAAAAACCTTGGGGGGAAATGATCTTGGACTTCAGAATAGGGGGGACTGTGAAAACCAAGCACAGTCAGATGTAATTTTAGGAAAGTGTGTTTCAAAATGTGTAGAAAGAAGTTGGATAGATTTACATGGCTAGAAATTCTAATAGCAAAAAAGAGTTCAAGAGGGATGAGAGAGTCTGAAAAGCAATATACTGAAGATACAATCACAAACTACAGTAATCCCAGGAAAAGGGTGAAAAGGGAGCCTTTCTATCAGCACAGAGAGAGAAACATATCAGAAATGGATGGATGGAACATACAGCCCAAACGTACGAGGAAGGCTAAAGCCCTAAACTGAGTTGTGAATTGTGCAGAACAATAAAAACAATAACAAAAAGGGCTTCTTTGGCTAGAGCACAGAATAGGTTGGTGAACCGTTACCAAAAAAATGAGGGAAGCTGCAACTTCTCAACTCTTACTTTGTCTCAGTCTTTTCCCGGAAGGATTATAGTTGTGCCAACCTAGGATAAGTAGAGCAAGTCATATAAAGAAGGACTTGCAGTCCAGTAAAGCTAAGAGGGAAGTGGTTAGAGAACATCTGGCTCTTTTAAATGAACTCAAGTGTCAAGGGCCAGGTGAATGACACACCAGGGTGCAGAAATAGTTTGAAGGCATGATTTCAGAGCTGCTGGCTGTAATATTTAAGAATTCTTGACAAACAGGTACATTGCTGGAAGACTGGAGGTGTTCCCCTCTTGAGAAATTAGTGAAAGACAGATCTGGGAAACTATAGATGAACCACTATTATGTTGATGACAGGGAAAATTCTAGAATAAATTATTAAGAGATTAGTCTGTGAGCATTTTTAAAAATGATGCTATGATCACTAGAGCTCTGGGGATACTTTAGCATATTCTATCCACCTACTCCACCCCACCCCTGCAAGTATTCTGCAAAATCTGATAAGCCATTTTTGAAAATGCAGTAAACAAAGTTCAGGTAAAGGTTTATCTAGTATCCACAATGCAGTCACACACCTTTTCTTCAGTTAGCAGTTCTGGGGAGTTTGGCAAGTATGAAAAGTGCAGAATGAGTGGCCACATACCTTCAGATAAGTGTTCTGTTTTACCCAAGACTATAAATACTCATCATTCCAACAAACTCAAGGTAAACATCCAAGAAAGTACACAGTAACATCCTGTTCACCTACTGATTGCTTAGGAAACTTAATTGAAGAATATTTTTATTCTAATGCATTCAATATAATTTGTCTAGGCCATAGTTTACATTTCAAAATACCCTCAGTCACAAAGGTTACAAAATCCCACTTTTAAGAATTGGCCAGGCTGGATTTTTTAAAAAATTACAGATTAATTTAGCATATGAATAATTTTGTGTTTTCAGATATCAAGGGAGAGAAAGTATCTGAACAACTAACTCCTCGAAACCTCTAAACAATTACCTTTTATTCTGGGTCAAGAAAAAAAAAGCATGTTTCTAAAATTGAAGAGGTTTTTCAAACAAAAATGTGTACCACTGACATACGAAAACACCCAGGATACGGTAGTTACGCACTTACCGGTAGTTTTATCAAAGTACAGGTAGACTGAAGAGCAGTATGTTTAAGGATGTACTTGTACTAATCACAAGATTCTTATCTTGATGGATGGAAAAACCCATAGCAAAAAAAGGATTTCATAGTTTTAATCACACAGTAAAGCAAAGTAATTCACAGGTTCTTAAAATTACGGGTTCAAGTATACACATCTACAAACAGAAGCAGTCTGTGCCACCCCCTCATTAAAAATGATTTCTACTCAAATCCTTCTCTTTGCAAGAATGCATACAACCTCCTGATAGAAACCAGATTGGTTATTTCTCTTCATGCTTCTTTCATGCTTCAGCCAAGGATGCTCCCCACCCAACAAAGCATGATTAACAAATCAAATTGTTTAGAAATGTATTAAAATCAGCTTTTGGAAGCATCAAAAGTAAATAGAAACATCAAAAGAAAATTGCAAAGGAGAAAATAAATGGCTGACTGGTTCTTGGAGACAATAAATCAGCACTGTGCAATCCTTCTCCAAAATTTTGGGAGGCGGGGGAGGTTACATGTGAGACAGAAAAGCATGGGTCCATCCAAAAGGTAGTGAGTGTTTGCACAGTAGGCTCACCAAAATGTATTTCAGAATGAGTCCTAAAATTCATACAATGCATACTAAAGCACTGTTTTAAAATGGCAGATCAAGGGCTCGTCTACACGAAGGGGAAAAGCCGAACTTAAAAAAAAACTATTTCTATGCCACACATAAGCGATATTTCACCTTTCCAGAAAAAGACAGAGAAAAAGATAACACAAATCTCCCATTCTATCAACTTAGCGATCACTCCCTATGGCAAAAATCCAACATGGCAGCAGTGGGTGCTTGTACTGTAACCAAGCCCCAATCCCTGCGCTCATCCAGCCAATCAGATTTGTCCTTTGTCTTGTATGGGGAAGTGATTCATGTTGAATCGCTTGTCGTAAATGCACATATCACAGGAGCTTTTTTAAAAAGTCGGGAAAAGCTGCAAATGTTTTTTACGCGTAGTTTTTCCTCTTTTTGGCTCCCCTCCTTTACAGTATGATGAGACAGTGTAAGATCCAATTAAGACAGCTCATCAGCAAATTCTGTGAGGGGTATTTTCACAGTATAGACAACCCCCAAGTTAAAATAGGTTTCTAACTTGTGCATCAAGTAAAGTTGCCAAAAAGTAACTTTTTAAAAAATCAGAAGATTCATTGTAAGCCAAGACTCAAGGAAACTACTTTCAGGAGGAAAGGCATCTTGAGCAAAAGATTCCTTTATAAAGAAAGAAAGTCTTTTGTATTTATTTTACTGTACTATATTCAGTTTTGGAACACTTAATCTTCTACCAAAACTAAAATAACATCAGAAATCAGGAGCTAAAGATCCATCACTACTGTGTGTTTCAAGGTGTAAAAAAAAAAATTCAAGTTCATCTGAACTCTGTTGCATACAAAGAAGTGGGGTTATATCCAGGAAACCTCATGCAAAAATTAAAAAAACAAGTCTTAAAGGTGCTGCCACATTTCTTTTTTCCATTCTCCTTCCTTCCACTTTTTTTTTTTAAATCTGCAAGAGACTAATGTGCCTTCTAAAACTCAGATTAAGGGAGAATTCCCCGAGTTCGGTGTAAACAGGTCCCTACAGTTTGGGTCACTATCACACCAGATTTGGGGGAAAGGCCGCACACCATGTGGCATTATCAGGCCAGATTCAGGTTTTGTGACTGGTGTAAACAAGCCCTAACATGGCTACATCTTTGAAAACTGTTGCTGTGAGTTGCCAGCACTGCTTGTTCAAATCAAGAAGGAAAAACAGAAAATGTGGCAGAAAAATTATCTTTTAACATTTCATCAAATCTGGCACAGAAGAAAGGGAATAGAAACATACAGCCTTCTTCTTTATTATACAGTTGTCCCTACACATTTGCGGGGGTTAGGGCCGCAAAAACCCCACGAAGGTGAAAAAACGTGAATAAAAAATAGGTCACGCCACCGCCCTCCCGCAACCCCCCCCCAGCCATCCCAGAGACAGCGAGGGAGCTTTAGAAGACCCCCTAGCTGCCTCTCTCCTCCTCTCCCCCACCATACAAACCGTGAATAATCAAAACCGTGAATTCTAAAGCTGTGAATGTGGAGGGGCAACTGTAAAACAGTCCTATTCCCATGCCTCCTTGTTAGCAAAGTTTAGAGATACAGTTAATTAGCAATCTAAATTTAAGGAGATTATCAGACAGGAACAAAAAAGGTGTTCCTGTCCCACAATCTCCACTCCCCCCCCCCGTCCCATCCCAGTCCTGCCACAATCACCCTCCCCACTGCACTTACCTCCTCTCCAGTCAAAAGGGCAGCCCAGGAGTGAAAGGAGCTCTAATGGAGCTCCGTTCACTTCCTGGATCGAAATTCCACAGTTTCTTGGGAGAAGACACAAGCATGGGAAATTCAAAAGTAAAAACAAAAATACACACCAAAACGGTCTGAAAAACACATACACATACTAAGAAATTTACAAGTAACCCAGGGAGGGTAGCTAACCTGGACGTCCCGATCTCACCCAGAAATGTTCTGGCAGGGACCTCCCATTAATGCTGGGATCTCACCAGCATAACAGGGCATCTTGTCGCACACAGACCAAACAGAATGGGGGATCTATTGGTGGCTTCTCATGTCAATAAAAAGCAGCACCAGTGGAATGGCAGCAGAACGGATGCATAACAAGGGGGGAACGATGTCATCTAAAAAGGGACCCCTCTTGCGATTTCCTGGCATTGCTGTAACACCGCTTTTGACGCATCTGATAATCTCCTTAAACAGTCACACTGTTTGCAGCTCAAGTAAGAAAAGACTTCAGCTTGAAATTCTCACTTGTTTCTCTTCCATATCTAATTATATAGAAAGGCACATGTTCTTCCTTGTTACTATTACCTCATATTACATCCCAAGCAAAATTGCCAGCACTCATCACAATGAATTCACCACAGCCTGATGGGACATAAAGAATTAGACCGATGAAAAGCTACTACAATTAGAAGCTCTTGGTGCTGTCTTAGGCCTCCCATTCCCACCCTCTTCTAAAAAGCCTTATCTGGTTCAGAGAAAACATTTTTGAAAACTGTTTTAACCAAAAGTCAGCGTGCACTGGCATTTTAAGTAAATTTTCCTAACATTTCTCCAGAGATACCTCAGAAAAAAGGTCAGTGTGCCTTAAAAACATGGAATCATAGAATCATGGAATTGTAGAGTTGGAAGAGACCACAAGGGCCATCCAGTCCAACCCCCTGCCACACTGGAAATCATGATCAAAGCATGCCCGACAGATGGCCATCCAGCCTCTGTTTAAAGACCTCCAAGGAAGGAGACCCCACCACGCTCCGAGGGAGTGTGTTCCACTGCCGAACAGCTCTTACTGTCAAAAAGTTCCTCCTAATGTTGAGGTGGAATCTCTGTTCCTGGAGCTTGCATCCATTGCTCCGTGTTCCAGTCTTCGGAGCAGCAGAAAACAAGTTTGCTCCATCCTCAATGTGACACCCCTTCAAATACTTACAGGGCTATCAAATTGCCCCTTAACCATCTTTTTCCCAGGCTAAACATACCCAACTCCCTAAGTCTTTCCTCATAAGGCATGGTTTCCAGACCTTTCACCATTTTAGTCGTCCTCCTCTGGACGTGCTCCAATTTGTCAATATCCTTTTTGAATTGTGGTGCACAGAACTGGACACAGTATTCTAGGTGAGGCCTGACCAAGGCAGAATAGAGTGGCACTATTACTTCCCTTGATCTAGACACTATACTTCTATTGATGCAGCCCACAATCGCATTGGCCTTTTTTAGCTGCCGCATCACACTGTTGACTCATGTTCAACGTGTGGTCTACTAGGACTCCTAGATCCCTTTCGCACAAAGTCTCGTTCAGCCAGGTCTCTCCCATCCTATATCTATGCATTTCATTTCTCCACCCTAAGTGCAGTACTTTACATTTCTCCCTATTGAATTTCATTTTGTTAGATTTAGCCCAGCTCTCCAGTCTATTCAGGTCATTCTGAATTTTGATCCTGTCCTCTAGGGTATTAGCTACTCCTCCTAATTTGGGGTCATCTGCAAATTTGATAAGTATGCCCCTAATTCCATCATCCAAGTCATTGATAAAGATGTTGAATAGCACTGGACCCGGGACAGAACCCTGTGGCACCCCACTGGTCACATCTTTCCAAGAGGAAGAGGAGCCACTGCTGAGCACCCTTTGGGTTCGGCCGGTCAACCAATTACAAATCCATTGAACAGTTAACTTGTCTAGCCCACATTTTACAAGCTTGTTTACAAGAATGTCATGGGGAACCTTGTCAAAGGCTTTACTGAAATCAAGGTATGCAATATCCACAGCGTTCCCTTCAACTACCAAGCTGGTAATTTTATCAAAAAAGAGATCAAATTAATCTGGCATGACTTGTTACTCTGAAACCCATGTTGACTTTTTGTGATTATGGCATTGCCTTCTAAATGTTCACAGACTCTCTGTTTAATGATCTGCTCTAGAATCTTCCCTGGTATTGATGTCAGACTAACTGGATGATAATTGTTGGGATCCTCTTTTTTCCCCCTTTTTGACGATGGGGACGTTTGCCCTCCTCCAGTCTGCTGGGACTTCTGTTCTCTGGGAGTTCTCAAAGACTATTGCCAATGGCTCTGAGATTACATTTGCCAGCTCTTTTAATACCCTTAGATGTACTGTAGTTCATCTGGTCCTAGAGATTTAAATTCATTTAGATTAAGAAGGTGTTCCTTTACTTCCTCTTTGCTTATTCTGTGCTGGATTCCCCCTATTGTGTCCTCTGTTCCATTATCCTCAGGTTGATCACCCTTTTCCTTTTCTGAAAACACTGAGGCAAAGAAGGTGTTGAGTAATTCTGCCTTTTCTCTGTCCCCTGTTAGCATTTTGCCATCTTCTCTGCGTAGTGGCGCTACCATTTCCTTCTTCCTCCTTTTGCTTCGGACATTCCCAACCCCCCCTTTTTTTGTTCTTAACCTCTCTAGCAATCCTGAGCTCATTCTGCACTTTAGCTTTTCTGACTTGACTCCTACATGTATTTGCTATCTGTTTGAATTCTTCTTTGGTGATTTCTCCCTTTTTCCATTTCCTGTACATGTTCCGTTTAAAACTCAGCTCTGTTGAAAGTTCTTTAGTCATCCATCCTGGTTTCTTGAGACGGCTCCCATTTTTCTTCCTCATTGGTACTGTTTGAAATTGTGCCTTCAGTATCTCCCTTCTGAGAAAGTCCCATCCGTCTTGAGGTCTCTTCTCTTTTAGTATTCCTGACCATGGGATCACCCCCAGTATTTCCCTGAGTTTATTGAAATCAGCTCTCCTAAAGTCAAGAATGCGTGTCTGACTATGCCTGACTTCTCCTTTCCATTGTATAACAAACTCCAGGAGAACATGATCACTCTCACCTAAGGATCCCACCACTTGCACCCCATTAACCAGGTCATCCCTGTTGGTTAGGATCAGATCTAAAATAGCTGACCCCCTTGTTGCCTCTTCCACCTTTTGGACCATGAAATTGTCTTCCAGGCAAGTAAGGAATTTGCTAGACCTTGAAGTTTTGGTTGAGTTAGATTGCCAGCAAATATCAGGATATTTGAAGTCACCCATCACTACTACATCTCTCCTTTCTGCGTGTGTGTTCATCTGTTCTAGAAAGGCATCATCCAATTCCTCCGTCTGACTTGGGGGTCTGTAGTAGAGTCTCACAATAACATCCGTGTTGTTTCCCTCCCCGTTAATTTTTATCCAGATGCTCGCCACCTGGCTTCCAGTATTGATGTCATGGATCTCTTCACTGGTGTAAATATCCCTGATATATAATGCTATTCCACCTCCTTTCCTGTTTGGCCTGTTTCTCTTATAAAGGTTATACCCCTCTATTCTTACATTCCAATCATGAGATTCCTTCCACCATATAATGTCCAGAACATCACAAAACACTGGTAGAAAAAAGTATCTGTATATGGCACATAATAGTAATTTTTCATAAAAACATCTAATTTGCAGATACATTGCAATTCAAGTACCAAACTATAAGAAATTCAGTATTAATTACTTAGCACCATCATTATGCACAGCAATTTCTGGTGTACAACAGAACAAACCTGTATCCCAAGATTAAATGTCAAACAGGAGAAATACAGAAAGGAAAGGAAGGGAAAGGTAGGATAAACTCATAAAGATGTGCAATTGTTACAGCTACAGCTACTTAGGCTTAGATAAATTGAAGTCATCCTCCTGGTTACATTTTTCCAAAATACACCTGGAATTTTGTTCTGGCATTTAGGCTCTGACAATTGCACTGATGATTGCATATCCAGTGCCAGTCTTATTTGTGGTTAGAGCTGTCTCCAGCTACCTTCAACTACCAATCCTTTTCTCCAGTCTGCTTCAAACCCACCCCACATTCAAAGCCCTCATTTTGTTCTACAATATCTACAATTGCAGAGAGAATCTATGTAGAGTATTCCTTATAAAACTACATCATTTTAAAAAAGTATAGTAGATGTCTTACCTACTCTAGTAAGGAATATCCTATGTAGTTAGATATAAATCATGTGAAGCTGTATTTAATGTGTAATATGCGACTCCTCGAGCGCTTTCATCAGCGCTGTATATGCACAATCCTAAATATACACTGGACTGACTATGTGACAAATGTTGCTGTCCTTGAGCAAGCAGGGATCACCAGCATTGAGGCCATGATATTGAGAACACAGCTGCGCTGGGCAGGGCACATTTCTAGGATGGAGGACCATCGCCTCCCAAAAATACTACTCTACGGTGAACTCGCCACGGGTCAGTGTAAGAGGGGCGCTCCAAAAAAGCGATACAAAGACTCCCTGAAAGAAGATCTCAGGCTCAGCCAAATTGATCACCAACAGTGGTCCGCCCTGGCCTCACATCGGGAGGCATGGAGACACACTATCCACAATGCTGCAAGCCTTATTTGAGAACTCACGCCGAACAAGTCTTGAAGAGAAACAACAACGCAGAAGGAATCACAACCCAAAAACATCACCCAAGGAGACCTTCTGCTGTTCTTTTTGCAACCGGACTTGTTTATCTCGGATTGGCCTTTTTAGTCATCAGCGCGCTTGCAGAAAGCGCGGGATGAGTCCTTCCTGAATCTTCGTTTGCGAAGAAAAGCCAGAGAGAGGGGGGGGGACTTGCGTATATAGAATGTTTATGTATGTGCCTTCAAATCCTCCGTTCAAATGCCATAAATTTCAAGAATTATCAGCAATAGAGACATCTCAGGAGTTCAAGCTATTTGTGCAAGCACCTCTGTGCAAGACTTTATATGATAATGGAAGTTTACAAGAAACTGCAAGAACTTCAATTACAACTGTAATTACTTGCTTAATCTAGGCAAACAGAATTTTGTAACACTGCCTGCAGTCACTGTTGAGTAATCAATTTTTTAAAAATCCTACTAGTGAAAGAATCTGACAACTTTCTGGAAAAAATGCAGAGAAGACTGTATTTAAAGTATAGAAAACTCAAATATGAGACATGTAGCTTCTGGACCCAAGGATGAAATTCTTTAACAATGCAGATGGAAATCAGATCTTGTTGGCTTGTGTAGCCTAAATCTCCAAATGCAGTTATGTTGTGTTAAGTGGCAGTCTTGTGTTAAATGGAAATATTGCACAACTGACCTAAGACATCAAATGCGGAACTGAAGACACAACCAAATGCTCATGTGTACCCATGTACAATGTGAACCACGTGGAAATGGCACCACATTCAGAACTCTGCTTCTGCAACCTTGAATTGAATGCTGACATTCCACATCAGAAAAACTTACATGTACACAGGATACCAACAGCATTTTAGCCATTGTGTAAGGTAGCACAGACTTTCCCAATGATCAGGACTATACACAAGCTTCTATGTGTCAGAGAAATGGGAAGCTGGGCACAGCAGGACCTAGTCTCAGCTAAACAGTGTACAGTGTGCAGAACACTTACTGAGCTCCTTTTCTCTTTCATGTCTCCTTCTGTAGTCAAGAACAAAGTTTGTTACCAACTGGCCCACCCTTAAATAGGTATGTATACATGTATGTCTGTATATACCACCTTTCCGCCAGCACAGGACCCAAAACAGTTTTGATGTTGTTAACTGCTGTCAAGCCAGCTTACAAGCTAAAACAACTACAGTAGCACCCCCGTATCCGTGGGAGATTTGTTCTGCCCCCCCCCAGGGATGGTGAATTCCGCAGATAATAGTGAACACCATCTCGGGGGCCATCTAGCCTTCTCTCCTTCCCCCTTCGCCCCCGCCATGGCCCCGCCGCGGCAACAGGAGCCATCCTGAGGGAAGGGGGTGAGATTTCTCTTCATCCTCCCTTCCCCCCACCACAGCCCCACTGCAGTGGCAATTGCAGGGACAAAGGGGGAAGGGGAAGAGGCTAGATTGCTCCCCATTTCGCCCGAATCATGGTCCCGCTGCAGCGGCAATCGTGGGGACAAAGGGGGAAGGGGAGGAGGCTAGATCACTCCCCCCTTTGCCCCTGCCATGACCCCGCCGCAGCGGTGATCATGGGGATGAAGGGCGAAAGGAAGGAGGCTAGGTAGCTCTTCCCCTCCATTCCCCTTTCACCCCTGTGATCGCCGCAGCGGCGACCAGGAGCCCTCCAAGAGGAAGGGACAGGGAAGGTGAGATTCCTCTGCCCCCTCCCTTCCCCTGCCATCGCCAACCGAGGATAATTGAATCCATGGTCGGCAAATCAGAGAATGCAGGGGTGCTACTGTACCATTAAAATCTTATTGTACAACAGATTTTTAAAACAATTAAAACAAACAATTCTATTAAAATTAAAACGTTAGAAAATTTCAGTATGCAACTTCAGTATTTCTGCAGCTACAAATGCCACATCATTTGTGTTATTCTAACACACTTCACAAATTTGCTCACCAGGAACAACAACACCAGGGTATCTCACAGATCCCTTGCCCTCACTTTTCTTTAAACTGAAGAGAATATGAGCTGAGAGAAGAGGGAAACTCAGCTTCAGTGGATATATGTATCAGAGGATCGAGGGGGGAAGATAACACACAATTAACAGCTGACTACTGAGGAATTTGTGGGGCCCATTAGGACAACAGACTATAATAATTATGAGAGTGACCAAGAGGACTTAAAAGTCACAGCTGCCAACTTCTGATGATGGATGATGATGATGATTTATGTACTTACTACTTTTTTTCCAGCTAGGACCTAAAGTGGCTTGCAACAATTAAAAATAAACATAGGTCCCATCTATGGGGGGGGGAGGAATACAATCTCCTCCAAAGAAACAGCTATTCACAGCACTGCAACCTGTCTTAATGGTCAAAAGAGCCCCCTAAACTTTGCATGCCCTCTAGACAAGATGGCGGGCATGAGTGATTTACTTGCATTTTAAATCTGTTGTTGCCAAAAAAATTTTTTAAAAAAACTGTTTACCATGGTGCGCACAAGCAATACTTCATATTTACAAAAGAAAAAAAAAGAGAGAGAAAGATCACCATTTCATCTCCTCACCAATCTCTCATTTAGCTGAAAATCCAACATAGCATTAGCAGGTGCTTTCCCTGTTTGCTAGCCCCATGCTCGTCTGGCCAATCAGCTTACGCTGCCTCATTGCAGTGACATGAATGCAACTATCCTAACGATCGCACATTCGCATGCCCTACGGAGCTTTTTAAAACTCTGTGAAAACCTCCGAAGCTTTACAGTGGATTTGGCTACCCCCCCACCACTTCTGAATGAGAAATATTAATGTGAATGTCAGCTTAAACAGATCACCTTCCATGCGATTGCCATTTGAATTATTTTCACCGTTTGCACAGGACCATAGATTAAAATTTCACAGTACAATCATCCCTCCACAGTTAAGCCTTCTCAGATTTGTTTATTTGAGGATTTGATAAGATGTTCTCTCTAGGCATTTGTAGGTTCTCCAGCACAATTCTATGTCAACTTCTGGCAGAAACTGACCATAAAATCACTCTGGAGGACCTTCAAATGCCTAGAGAAGAGTTCTCTCAGGGGAAAAAGAAATAGTGCAGATATTTGCAGTTTTTCCACTTTCGCAGGGCTGCTATGCCCCTAACCCCTGCAAAATTTGAGGGCCAACTGTATACAAAAGTTTTTAAAGTCTAAGAGAACCAATAGAGACAAACACACTTTATTCCGTTTCTGGCCTCAAGGCAACCAAAGCTGTCTCTGTCCCATAGCCAAGCCTGAAAACAGTCTGAAATGGATCTAGATAATCTGTCTCATCTAGAAACCCCGGGAGTTGGGAGGCTCCCACACTCTTTGGTACCTGGCCAATAATGTTGGAGACTGACCAATAATGATCCAATATGGTAGAATCCAGGGAGGTCTGTTTTAGCAAAGATTTTATAACTCCTTTAGGCATACTGGAACTCTGCCCAGTTTTACCAATGTATTTACCACTCCCTCTATCCACTTAGCCAGCCCCCTTCTGGTTTCTTCAATGAGCCAAAAAGGGCAAGGATCTAACACATATGCAGTGGCTCTCACCTCCCTAAGAATCCTGTTCACATCCTCAGGTTGCACAAATTGAAAAGTACCCATTATCAATGGACAAGTAGGGAACAAAGTTACATCCACTGGATCTGTATCAATTATAGCATCCAAGACAGAGTGGATCCAAGCTATTGTATTTGCAAAGTGCCAGACAAGTTGCTCAAAGCAGGCTGTCAAGTGGTCTGGATTTTTCTTTCCTGGGTCTGTGAGTAAAAGATTCCTGACCACATGAAACAGCTCTGCTAGCCAGCTCTTTATAGAGACAACAGACTCAGAGGGAGAGAAGAAATTTGTCTTTGCTGCCTGTATTGCCTCAGTTTAGGTCCTCAGATAAGCTATAGCCTGTGTTTGATCAGCCCACTCTGAGTTTTCTGCCAACACTGTTTCAGTCTCTGTTTCATTAGTTTCATCATCACCAGCTCTCTAGAAACCCAGGGAGTCAGTTTAGCTCCACTCTATGACAGGGGAGCAATAAACACCTGAGGCAAAGCACAAAAATCAGTGTGTATAGAGCCATTGTAGTCAATCCTACTTTATGGATCTGAAACATGGGTCACCTATCGCCACCACCTATGACTCCTCGAACGCTTTCATCAGCGCTGTATATGCACAATCCTAAATATACACTGGACTGACTATGTGACAAATGTTGCTGTCCTTGAGCAAGCAGGGATCACCAGCATTGAGGCCATGATATTGAGAACACAGCTGTGCTGGGCAGGGCACGTTTCTAGGATGGAGGACCATCGCCTCCCCAAAACAGTACTCTATGGTGAACTTGTGACAGGTCAGCGTAAGAAAGGCGCTCCAAAAAAAGCGATACAAAGACTCCCTGAAACAACATCTCAGGCTCGGCCAAATTGATCACCAACAGTGGTCCGCCCTGGCCTCACATCGGGAGGCATGGAGACGTGCTATCCACAATGCTGCAGCCTTATTTGAGAACTCACGCCGGACAAGTCTTGAAGAGAAACGACAACGCAGAAAGAATCAGAACCCAAAAAACATCACCCAAGGAGACCTTCTGATGTGCTTTCTACAACCAGACTTGTTTATCTCGGATTGGCCTTTTTAGTCATCAGCGCGCTTGCAGAAAGCGCGGGATGAGTCCTTCCTGAATCTTCGTTTGTGAAAAAAAGCCAGAGAGATGACAGGGGATGCTCAGGAGCAATTGTGTCCACCACCCTGGCTATTTCCCCATTTGAAAGTATCACCTGCCAAGGCAGAAAGAAACTCCCCAAGAGGCATCAGGAATCCACTGGCTCAGCCTCCTGGGCAGATCATCTTAATGGATCTCCCACCCCCACCCACAGAGGTCCCGGATCCCAGCAAGTCTAAACCCCACTAAGCAGAGATCTGTCCATGACGATGGAACCACAGACAGTTCCTCTACTCCCAGACCACCATCACCCAACCCAGCACACAAAACAAGGTCCAAAGTATGCCCAGCAGCATGAGTAGGGCCAGATAACACTTGGGAGAAACCCATGGGTGTCACTGTAGACAGGAAGTCCTAAGCCTCTCACAACAGGGCAGCCTCAGCATGGATGTTGAAATCTGTCAACGCTGCAAGCTGAGGGCACTCCAACACCAACCCAGAGATCACCCTGACTAGTTAAGGAAGGGAGACTCTTGAGCAGTAAAGTATGCAGTACACCAACAGAATACCTGATCTGTCCCATCCATCCAGCTTCTAGTATACACACTCAAATCCAGAAAACTACAAGGTATGAGACCTGATCAGGTTGATGAACTCTCAGCAGATCACTGCAACTGCACCTCCCCTATCCCCAGATCTTGCCTGCTGCTGCACAGAGAGCCTTGGTGGACAAAGCTGAGAGAGATTAATACCACCACACCGCCATCCTCATCCAGCCAAGTCTCTATGATACATACCAGGTTGGTATGCTCATCCAAGATCAAGTCCTGAATCCCAGCAGTTTTACCATTCACCAGCAACATTTTTAATCCTGGGCTACTGTTGTCAAGGCTATCCAGGTTGTTTGAGCTGGGGGAACAATCAACTATGGATCTTAACAAGTAAAAAATCCAGCAGGTGGAAGTTTTGCTTATGCAGTAGGACCCCTGTATCTGCTGGAGATTGGTTCTGGGGGGCCTCGTGGATACCAAAAACCGTGGATAATAGCAAACATCATTGAAAATAATGGGACTTCTGGTTTAAAATACCATAGAGTTGCCTTGGAGGACCTAGAAAATGGCTAGAGGACACATTTTCTAGGAAGACTCTATGGTAGGTGTGCTGTTTTGTGTCCTGTGGATAACTGGATCACTGGATAATGAATCAATGGATACAGAGGTCCTACTGTACTACATCTATATAAGACAGAAAATATCCATTGGATTTTTGTCTTTTAATGACAACAGCAGTCCACCAGGGAAATAAACTTTCAGCATAAGAATAATGCTTTAAAGCTGCCTTCAATAATACAGCTCTCATTCCTGAGAATATCTGCAAAGATGTCTGCATATTACAGAAGCATCAATTAAGACACAGCCATTCCTTGCTCCAGGAAATATTGCATCATACATTATTTGTAGATTAGAAAGTAAAGATCAATTATGATTAGAGAGCTTGCAAGATTCTTCCCCTTTGAACTCAGAGAAGCACACAATAAAAAAAAACACAAGTTATTGAGTTCAAAAATTTCCACCACATGACTTACATTTTAAACCTACTAGTAATCCCCTCCACCAGGAATGAGGACTGCATATGCCTCCAGATACTGGACTGTACCTCCCATCAGCACAGCAAATTTCAAAACACAATGGGCATTGTACAGTGGGCCCTTCATATCCACTTGGGTTTGGTTCCAGGACCACCTGTTGTGACGCAGGGGTCTTTCAAATCCCACCACTGCCACCAAATTTGTGACGCACAGGCACACCAGCCAAATTTACATCACTGTTCAGCCTGGCTGCCTTGTCACTTACACTGCCACCAAATAAATAAATAGCTGTGGAGACCGCAGTTCCACAGTTGCCACCTCTATTTCAAACTTCCCCCTTATCCCTTCCTTGGACTGGGGTTTGACTAATCTGGATAGTGCTTGTATTGGTGTCTTTAATTAAGTGTTAGCGTGCCAAATAAACACCAGAAAGAGAAATCATTCATGAGGAGTCTGGATTGGATAAACAAAACATAAAGATTGGTTTATTATGTAAACAGTGTAACAGAAATAAATGCTTTGAACTTTGTCTTCAACTTGGTTAAATTCAAACTGGTTGCTAGTCCCACTCTGTGGTGACCATGTAACTTCAGAATCTGCCAAACTCAATAACAACTTCTGAGATTTTTTCTTGCCTCTCACTCTATATTCCAATCAGCATACAAATTGAACAGGGTGAAGATTTCAGTCTTGCCTGACACTCTTGCCAACTGGAAATCATTCAATTTCTCCTTATTCTGTCCTCTTGCTGGCCTCTTGTCCTGAGTACAGGTTACACATCAAGACAATCATATGCTGTGGTACACCCATTTCTGTAAGAGCAAGGCACAGTTTTTCATGATCTACACCATCAAAGCCTTTGTTGTAATCTATAAAGCATACATATAGAAAAACAGTAATCTACATGAAATACACACACACACACACACCCCAATTTCCATTTTAAATCACCACATGCTAGAAAGAGGAAGTATGGACTAAGAATAATGACAGTGTGAGGTCTGTCTATTAAATAACGAGACTGTGTTTCTACCTTTTAAGACAAATCAGGGACAACTGATTGTGAATGCTTAAGTAGTGATCTTGAACATGTCTGAACCTGCATGGCAAACATGCTCAGCCATTCAGTTAATTGTCAGTCGTCCTTTAAAGCAACTGTGTTGCCTGATATGTGCGGGGAAAAAGCTAAGTTTAAAAGTCGAGCAACCTGTTAATTTGAAATTTTTAGTAAAACAGAACAAAACACCAATCGAATCTTTTCAAATGCTTACTGATGCCTACAGGGAAGACTGCATGTCTCGTGCATGTGTGTCTGAGTGGCACAAAAGATTCAGAGAAGGACATGAGAATGTGGAAGATGATGAATGCCCTGGACAACCTTCTACCTCAAGAACCAAAGAAATTGTGGGGGGGAAATCAGCCAGCTTACTTGAGGCGGACCCAAACCTTTTTCAAAAAAATCATCACTTGTGATGAAACCTGGATCTTCCAATATGATCCTGAGACAAAAACCACAGTCAACGCACTGAAAACACCATCACCACCAAAAAAGCACATCAAAGCAAGTCCACATTCAAAGGCATGCTCACTGTGGATTTGGGGTTTTTTTACATCAAGGGTGTAATTTGGCAGAATGGGTTCCCAAAGGCAGAACAGTGAACAACCATTATTATAAGGAAGTTTTGACAAAGCTGAGAGAGTCAGGGGGGGAAAGGCCAGAACTGTGGGGAAATGGTTTAATTCTTCATCAAGACAGTGCGCCTGTTCGCACAGTACTTTCTGTGAAGCAGTTTTTGGCCAATAAATGCATCACTACGCTTGAACATCCTCCATATTTGTGACTTTTTCCCCCTAAAGTCAAACCAGTGCTTAAAGGAACACATTTTGAGTCAATTGATGCAGTAAAGAAGAAAACAGCAGATGTGTTGAAACAGCGTACAGAAACTGATCTGCTGCACAACTTGTTCTGCTTGTTTTCGACCAGCAGAAAACAAGACTGCATCAGTGTATGAGTGTGAAAAGGGAGTATACTGAAGAGGACAAGCATTAGAATTGTAATACATATAAATAAAGATGGGTTATTTATCAGTCTCGTTATTTAATAGACAGACCTCGTATGCAGCAGACTCTCCAAGATGATCAGCGGGTAGGCAGGCACATCCTGGGGCCCACAGTACAGAAGAAATTGCAGATGCAAAATATTATATGCATTTCTACAGATAACTCATTTTTGTAAGTAGGATTCTATTACATGCCCTAACAGCATTTAGATATTTGTACGGTACACCTTGTGCAATGCTAACTAAACCAATATCCAGTGGCAAGTAGCTGTTTCACATTAGAAAACTAAGGGGTTGTCTAGATGGTGAAAATGTTCCTCATAGAATGTGAGGAGAATATCTTTTGTCCCAATGAGAAGTGAACAAGATTTGCAGTTTTAGGAGGAAGGGGGCAAAAACTCCCATTTACTGTCCCTTTGTGGCTTTTCCTGAAGTTTTTAAAATAATGCATGGCATTTGGACAACCAATTCATATTGCAACACATTCCCGGTGAGGGCAGAAGTGGAAAACTGACTGGTTGGACGTATGTGGGGGGAGAGCTTGCCAGCAATGAAGTGGTCAGAAGCACCATTTTGGAGTTTTGTGTTGCCGATCATGTGCTTTTTTGCTGCACTGAGGTGACCCAACAACTTTTTTAAGTGGAAGGCTATACTTGCGCAATTTTGATTTGCAGTAAAAAAAAAAATACTATGCAGCCACAACAATTTGTTTAAAATAATAACGCGAGTAATTCACTCTCAGCCACCACCTTGATTCACAGCCATGGCTGCATGTGTACTTCAAACATGGATAGCTTTGCATACCAGCAATTTTGCCTAAGGACCATGGAGACAAAGGAACGCTGCTGCGAATTTGCATTAATGTGCAGCAATCCACGTTTTATCTTCTTGTCTAGACAAGTCCTCCAAAGGCCAGAGAAGGTAAGTGTGCTTACTACCCCAACTCTCCCTTATCCCTTCTGTGCAGTCAGAATGCAGTAATGCCACAATACTGGATCAAGTAGGCAGCTTCTTCTTCTGCCTTCCTGCTCCAGAAATACTGAGAAACCTGGGGAGAACTGCTGCCTCTGCTCCATGCCATGTCTCAGAAAGCAAAGACAATCGTTGAAGCAGCAGCTAGAGAAAGCCCTGCCAAATGCTTGAAACACATGCTATGCTTCTCAACAGTTACAAGCTGGGACCAGGCACTACTAAATTAACACTGTGCACGCACTTTTGTTCTGATTCAGTTTGTTCTGATTCAGGAGGGCCTATAATCTCTAGGCAGAAGAAAGTCAGAGCCATGTCTACCAGTGATTTTATTTTCCTCTCAGGATCCATGAAAAGAAGGAACTACCAAAACAGAAACTACTACAAAATTGACAATTTCTAAAGGACACTGATGAAAGAAGGTTACATAGAAAATCCTAAATATCTGAGAACTAGGTACATGGATGGAATTCCTCTGATGATTTCGTTTTAACAGCACTCTCATAATCATGCTATTATGATCTCACCTTAAAAGTGCTCCCAGAGAAGAATGATTTCAAAATGTTTGGAGTGTAACTGCTTATTTTCAAGAGAATATGCACTGAACCTCTTCTTATCTACTGCACTCCTCCATCCACTACAGTAGTTACCCACCAACATGAAGGCAACTGTACATTTAAAACAAGAACAGACCTACCATCCCCCTCAGAATTATCAGATCACAACACTGGAAAGATAACAGAAGCCACAAACAGCAAGACTGTTCTTTCAGCATCTAGACTCAATGACCCCTTAGCTTCTTCCTTTGTCTTTGTTGTGATAATGGTATTACCTATATCTACACAACATCCCTTTCAAGACTTGTATGTTAGCATGCATATGTGCTACATGGAAATTGCTGATTAAACAGGAAACATGGCTGGTCCAGGACATAAAAGGGTTTCCTATCAAAAGCTGACAGGAAATCCTTTTCTGGTCCTCAAGTCAACTTGCAAAAAAATTACAGAAATGTCATTCCTAAACAATAGTAATTTATCAATGTTAAATACTCCCAGGATTTGAACAGCAAACAGATATTAAGCATGAATACCCCAACTCCTAGAGCTAACTAGAGCTGCACAGCCTGCATCCCTGAAACAGCTACAGTGACATGTGATCGATCACCTCAGGACCCTGACTATCTTGTCAAGCACTCTGTAATGTCTTTCTAAAGTGGATGCTTACCTTAGACATTACTACCTTTTGTTCAGAGAGCCAGAGACCAGCGCTCAAATCCTGTTTGGCCATGGAAACTCACTGGGTGTGACCATGGGCAAATCAAACTCTCTCAGACTCAGAGGGAGGCAATGGCAACCCTCCTCTGAACAAATCTTGCAAAGAAAACCCTGTAATAGGTTCACCTTTGGGTCTCCTTAAATTGGAAATGACTTGAAGACATACAACAACTACAAATCTTTTGTTACCATTACCTAACAATGTCTCTGAGGAAAACCAGATGGTCCTGCCTCAGTCTGAAGAATCAGTTACCTACCCTTAACTGTGGTGCTCCACGTGGTCATCTATGAACTCACACAAATGGGTTATCTGAATCTGCACAGTGCATCATTCTGAATCTTCTAGAATAATTACAGAAGTTTTTGGCGGTAGCCTCACCCACTCTACATGCACCATATTAGTGCACTTCCTGCCAAAGCCCTCAGTTCCCTGGGTGCCAAAGCAGCAGCCAAGGAGCTAAGGAAAAGGCAGAAGAACACTGTGTGGTGAGGATTAGCAGGGTTGTGTGAGTTCACAGATAACCACTCAAAGAACCACAGTTACATGTAAGCAACCTGGGCTTCTTTGTGGTCTCTATGATCACACAAATGGGAGATCAGCAAGCTACTAACCACAGAAAGGAGGGAGTGTCATATCACCCAGAAAATAAGCACAGCCCTCCCAAACAGACCCTGTATGAGCCCTGGTGTCCAGCCTGTAGTGAGAAATGAATGCAAAAGGCTGGGACCACATAGCACCTCTACAAATGTCCTGCAAAAGTACAACCTTCAGAAAGCATCCAATGTAGCTAGTGTTCTAGATGCATGAAGCCTCACTTGCACAGAAGGCTGCTTCTCAGCCAGTTTGTATGATAGATGAACAGTAACTGCCACCCGCTTGGGAAGTCACCAAGATGAGACAAGAACACAGGTGTCTTGCTTGGGGAATAACACACAAAGAGCCTTTGAAATTTTCTGAAGGAAACTGTTCTGTCAATGTAAAATGCCATTGTTCTGCAAACATTTCAACAATGAAGAGTACTCTCAAGGTCTGAAACGGGGTTCTGCAATATCCTGGTTTAAATTGAACACTTACACCACCTTCAGAAGGAAAGAAATGTCTAGCCAAAGAACGAATCTGTCCCTGTGGAAGCACAGGTAAGGTTGGTAAATCCAAAAAACACAAAGCTCTCCTGCCCATCTAGCAGATGTAACAGCAACCAAAAAGACAGTATTCCAGGTAAGTAACCTTAATGTCAAACAAAGCCAAAAGGTTTGTAAGAGAGCTGAGAGAACACTAACTGCAAATTCCACTGGGCAGTAAGTGGTAACAACTATCAATGGCTGAGGAAGATATGGCACTCCTGCCTGGACATTCCCAGGGTCCATCCACCAGCACAGTGAACAACGTAAGGCATGAGGAATTGTTGAATATCTTCCGCTGGAGTCAAAGAGAGGATTAAAGTTTACAAGGAACCATGACTGCTGTCATGCCCTGGTGTGGATGCTGGGTTTTGTGGTTGTTTCGCCATGGGTTGGCCTAGCAGGCCCGACTGCCACACCAGGCCTTGACATGAGTCCAGGGCATGATGGGTACATGCTCCAGCTGGCTGAAAAGCCTTCCAGCCCACTGCAGGACTGTTATCTCTGGTGCCTTGGGAACCAAGGCTGAATACCCACTTACTGCTGTGAGAACATCCTGGTTGGAATGTATGCTCATTAAGCTTTGGGTGTGTGTGTAAATCGAAACTGAATTGGGGGTTATTATCTGTATGTTTTACCTGGTACCCTCAGAGCTGGCTTTGGCATGATACCGCATACTACACTATCCTAATCAATAAACCGTTTTGTTTGAATGGAAGTTGTCTCAGCGAGTATGTGTTAGTGAGTTCATAACAACTGTAATGGCCTCATCTTGAGCTTTGCACATGGTGCATTATGGTGGTAGAGGTCATGAGACCTAGGAAGACTTTAACATTTCAAGCACAAACCCTTTTGGTGTGCATATGCCGAAGAACTGCTTTTCATAGAACTTGAAACCTGTAATCAGGAAGGAATGTTGCTTGTGCCCGAGAATCTAATAAAGCCCCTATGAACCTCATCTGTTGAGATGGCTCCAGGTGAGACTTCTCGGGATTTACTACAAGACCTAGCATATCTAGAAGATGATAAGTGAGGTGAATGTTGATAAACAGCCATTCTCAAGTGTGAGCAACAAACAGTCGATTGCCAATATAAGGAAATAGGATGACACGCTGTTGACAACGCCAAGCTGCAACCACCATCATGAACTTGGTGTACACACATGTGGCAGTGCATAGACCGAAGGGAAGGGTGTGGAAACGGAACACTCATTTCCCCACAGCAAAGCACAGGAATCTTCTGCAAGATGGGCAAATTGCTATGTGGAACTAAGTTTCCTTTAAGTCCAGAGCTGAAAACCAATTGCCCTGCTGCACCAGGGGAAAGATATTGTTCAACGTGACCATACAAAAGCATCTGGGTTCAACGTAGAAGTTGACACCTCTGAGACTCAAAATGGGATACAGACCACCATCCTTTTTGGACATGATGAAGTAAAGTGAGAAAAATCCCTAATGCAACTGAGAGAGTAGAACAGGCTCTATGGCACCTTTGATGATTAAGTTGTTCACTTCATCTTTGAGTGTGTGTGAAGAAGTAGTAACTCGGAGAACATCTGTAGGAATCTTTCAAAATTTGATGGCATATCCTCTTGTGATGACATGGAGAACCCATGAGTCCAAGGTGATGGAGACCCAAGCATGATGGAATTTGATAAGACTGTCACCAAAAAAATGGAGCTGTGATAGATGTAATAGCGATGGACGTTGAGAACTGGATAGTCATCCTGAAAGAAGGCTGATTTTAGCAATGTCTTTTTATTGTACACCACTTTCAGTTCCAAATTGGGGGGAAAGCGGGATACAAATAAAGATAACAATAACAATAAATCATCATCATCATCTATTGGAGTCTTGACTCCATTTCTTAAACTGAAATGTTGTATACTTGTTCACCGAAGAAACCTTACAAGAGGTAGAAGACTAGAGATGAGCCTGCTTCTGTTGGCATCCAAAATATGGAGTGTAAGCTTGTTGAGAAGTGAATGAGTATTTGTGAAATGCAACCAAGATGCCTGAGTTTGCAGTTGGAACTGAAATTTCTTCACAGTAGTCCTCATCTTGTGTGTGTGTGCTCAAGTTTTTAGCCAGTAGATGCATTAAAGAGACCCACACCATCAAAAGAAAGATCTTCTACAGTCACCCTTGTTTGCTGGGAAAGGGGTAAAGACCTTCACTACATGTGCTGACTGAGAGATATTGCCCCAGCAAGGCCCTTTTGCTACAATCCTCCACATGGTATGCAGTTATTTGCTGTGAAGCCAAACTGCGTGCTTCTGCTTGAAGCAGGGTAGTAACCTGTCTTAACTTTTTCAGGGAGACTGTTGGGAAAAGGGAAAAGGTTTTCCCATAAAAATTGCTGGTATGCACCCTCCCTAGTTGGCTATGTAGAACATAATGGTGAATTGATGTAAAACCTGTGCCCCATGGCATCCAGTTTCTTCCTTTCCTTATCTGCTAGAGTAACTTTTGAGACATCTTAGACTGTGCCGGATCCATGATTACAGAACTTGGCTTGAGATGTGAGTAGGCCATTCAGAGCCAGTCCCTACAACCTTGTACAGTGATTCGATCTTCTTCAAAGCAGATGGCACTTAAGAGGGAATTGACCATGACTTTTTGCTCCTTGTACAAGGTACGGCAGTGGTGGAAGGGAAGTTAGACCTGAAGCGTGGTTCTGTACCTGATGGTATATAAGATCCTGAATCTCAGCTTCTGAGTGCTGAACTTGCAAGTTGAGCAACTGAGCCATATGGACCATCTGGTCTACAAAGGACCTCACATCACCAACCATAGCTCTAGGAGGAAACCGAATGGGAAGAAAGGGTTTCCCAGAAACAGACATCCAACTCTCAATAACTGGTGGAGAAGATGGGTCTTGAGCTGGAGAAGACTCAACAATCTCACCATCAAAAGCAGTACCAGCTGTTGCTGCTAAGTAGGATTTCAACATTGAGGCAGCAACAGGTGAAGTAGCAACAGGGGACACTTCATTTTGATGCAATAGTGGACAAGATCAAGTGAGTATCAGAGCCATCTCACCTGTGACCTGAACAGAGTGAGACGGTTGTTCAATCTCCATTTGAGAAGAAGGGTCATTTACCTTAGCTCTCTTCCATTTCTTATGTTTCTTATGAGCCCGCTCCTCTCCATTGACGCCCCCTTGTCGTGGGAGAGAGGCTTGCGTACCCTAATGATGTTTTGAGCTATGCTGGCGGTGGCATAATAGCCACTGGTAGGGTCTCCCATGCCAGACAGGTCAAAACCGAAGGGTCTGACAAAGAGCGTCAAAGGGCAGGGTGGGCTCTCTAGCCT
This sequence comes from Gambelia wislizenii, assembly GCA_030847615.1. Classification (NCBI taxonomy): domain Eukaryota; kingdom Metazoa; phylum Chordata; class Lepidosauria; order Squamata; family Crotaphytidae; genus Gambelia; species Gambelia wislizenii. Next base: position 489,966,981 of record JAUMIR010000001.1, on the reverse strand, counting down.
TGTGGCAACCGTCCTAGGAGAAGGAAAACTCCAATCCCAAACCCGGGCAGATGGTGCTCGTCCAACCCTGTAAGGTCAACCATCTAAGAGAAGGAAACTCTAATCAAACCTACGGCCCGAGGACCTCACTGCCACGTCCATGCTTGCAAGGCCACGGCAGATGAATCTCTGGTTTAAAGGGTGAGGCCAGTTCTGTGCACGCTGCGCTCCACCAGAAAAATCCATTGCACAGGCTCGAAGGGCAAATCCATTTCCAAAAAAGCCCTGTAGCGACTGGCGAGGGACGAAACCGGCAGGTGTAAAGATGCACTGGAAGCCGCAGCCCCAACCCTGCATGCAGGCGGTTCAGGACATTGGTCGCTCAAGCCTGACCCGGGAGATGACAGTCTTGTTCGGCAGCATTCTGAACGACCAAGCAGCCTTTTTTAAGGAGAGCACTGCTTGCTCCATATGGAGAGGGGCCTAGAAAAGGTGGCCTAAAGAAAGCTCATCCCCAACTACCTGGTTGGCTAGCCGCGGCCAACGGGAATCTTCTGATGCAGTCAAACCAAGGCAAAGAAACAAAGGCACACACCGGCCTCCAAAGGTGTAAATAAACTGACACTTGCATGCTGGAACATCAGAACCATGCAAGACTCTGAAGATAGTGGACGGCCTGAGCGTCGTTCTGCCCTAATAGCCCTTGAACTATCACGGCTTAATATTGACATCGCTGCTCTTAGTGAAGTTCGCTTTCATGAGGAAGGCAGCCTTAAAGAACATGGCGCCGGCTACACACTTTACTGGTCTGGCAAACCCAAAACCGAAAAACATCTGTCAGGAGTAGGCTTTATGATTAAAAACTCCATTGCCTCCAAACTCGAAACCTTGCCAACAGGACACTCTGATCGCATTATTTCCTTACGCCTCCCACATGTTGTTCTCTTTAGTATATATGCCCCAACTATGCAAGCCGACCCTGTAGAGAAAGACAAATTCTACACAGACCTACGCCAACTCATACAAAAAGTCCCTGTAGAAGATAAAATTATTATCCTTGGTGACTTCAATGCCAGAGTAGGAAAGAACTCCGAAGCCTGGAAAGGTGTCTTAGGCAAGCATGGTGTTGGAAATTGCAATGATAATGGACGCCTCCTGCTAGAGTTCTGTGCAGAACAACAGCTGACTATTACAAACACAATCTTTCAGCAGAAAGATAGCTTGAAGACAACCTGGATGCATCCCCGATCCAAACATTGGCACCTCATTGACTACGTTCTAGTCCGTCAAAGAGACATTCGTGATGTCCGTCATACACGAGTGATGCCCAGTGCAGAATGCCAAACAGATCATCGCCTTGTCAGATGTAAACTAAATCTTCATCTTAAGTTCAAACCTAAGAGGGGTGGCATCTTAAAGAAGAGACTCCAAGTCAACAATCTTCAACAAGCTACCATGAGAGACAACTCCCAGGCAAACCTACAAACGAAACTTGAAGACCATCCTACAGATCCTTCTCCTACAGTGCTTTGGCAACATATCAAAAACAGTATCCTCCAGTCTGCAGAAGAATCCCTCGGGTTCTCCCACAAGAAAAATCAAGACTGGTTTGATGAAAACAACCAAGAGATCCAGGAGCTGTTGGCAAGGAAGAGAGCTGCTCACCAGGCATACCTCGCCCAGCCAACCTGTCATGTAAGAAAATGTTACATTGGGTACTTACCGTGAAGGTACTTTCTGTAGGATAGATGGCAGGAACAATCCGGAAGTGTTGGGAACCTAGGACCGCCCGGCTTAAGCAGGAAGTAGAACAAAGCCTCTTGGGAGATTTTGTCCCTTTGTTCTCCAGTCCTCTTCTCCCACGAGGCCAGTTCTCTGACTAGCAAAGCCCTGAAAAAAAGGTAAGGAAACTCCTCCCTGTTGAGAAAACAAACTGATACACATTGTTAGTTGAGAAAGGAAAGGCATCTCCGTGTCATTGCCCGTAGTCTTGTCGACAGTCACCGGGTGGGACGGATTGTTCCTGCCATCTATCCTACAGAAAGTACCTTCACGGTAAGTACCCAATGTAACATTCTGTAGGTCTAGATGGCAGGACCAATCCGGAAGTGTTGGGATATACCCAAGCTCACCTACGTCGGGTGGGGGTGACTGTCTTGGCGTTAACCTCATTGTTGGACCACCTCGTGGAGGACTCTCCTCCCGAAGATGGCTGCGTTTGATTTGAATTTGTCCACCTTGTAATGTCTGATAAAGGTGGAAGCCGTGCTCCATGTTGCGGCTCTGCATATCTCCTCGATGGGTGCGTTCGACGAGAATACCGCCGAGGTGGCCGCTGACCTTGTTGAGTGCGCCACCACCCCTGATGGACGTGGTGTGTTTGCGGAGTCGTATGCTAGGAATATGCATGCCTTGATCCATGTCGCCAGCGTCTGTCTCGACACTCTGGCTCCCATTGAAGCTGGTGTGAAGGACACGAACAGTGAGTCGCATCGCCTGAATGTCGCCGTGCGCTTGATGTAAATCCTCAAGGCCCTCCTAACGTCCAGTTTGTGCCATAGCTTCTCCGTTGGGTGGACCGGATTGGGGCAGAAGGAGGGCAGTATGATTTGCTGTGACACGTGGAACTGAGAGAGGACCTTTGGCTTGAAGGATGGGTCTGGTCTGAGGTATACTGCGTCGTCCTCAAAGGAGCATAAGTGTTCCCTGATGGATAGCGCCGTGAGCTCCGAGACCCTTCTTGCCGATGTGATTGCCACCAGGAATGCCACCTTAAGCGAAAGCGTTCTGAGCGGTACCTTCCTTAGGGGTTCAAATGGGCTCTTGACTAGCTGCCGCAGTACCAGGGGCAGGTTCCAGGAAGGGAACCTGTGGTGAACGGGTGGAGATATTAAGGTTGCGCCTCTCAAGAACCTTCTGATGTGCGGGTGTAGGGAGATTCTGTTACCCCGAGGGTCTTGAATAAACGCCGCCAGCGCTGCCACCTGTCTCTTCAGTGTGTTTGGCTTGAGGCCCTTGTCGAGGCCGTCTTGCAGAAATTGGAGGATATGTTTCGCCGAGGCTTCCAATGGGTTCACGCCTGCTTTTGCGCACCATTGGGAGAACACCTTGTCAGGGATGATGGGAGTTGTAGCTCTTCACCTCTGGCTCAAACTCACCACCTTGTTATGCAGCAGAGCCAACCAGCTTAGATCAGTGGTTAATGCTTTCCTTCAAAGCAGCAGAGTTTCAGAGAATAGGCTGAAGATCCTGACAAACTCTCCAAGCCTTCTCACTCTTCTCCAGGTGTCTCCAAAATTCACTCAGGCAACTCAGTAGTTTTATATAAAACCTACTTTATTCTTCTATATAAATATACTATATGGTCAACAAATCACAATCTCTACACACTACTCCACAATATCTCCAAACTACTCCACCTCTACTCAACCACAATACATTGGCAAACATTGCAATTTTATAGCCATTGTTTATCACCACCCACTAGTTTGTTTCCACCCAGTGGGTGTGTACTTCCATTCTGATTGGTCCATGTAGTTCCACCCATGCTTAAGACCAACCCATGTATTTCAACATTTCACCTTGTACACTTAATGATTCTCAGGTGTTTCCAATCTGCATTCAGTACCTCTGTCCTTGGCTCTCAGGCCTTCTAGATTACATTAGCAGTTTCACCTGTGTAGCCCCATAATTGCTCTTGCTTAGTCATTGTGACTTTCACATACATATTTTATTTCTTTCACTGTATGTCCCATGTTGCATTTTCCTTAACAATCCCCTCCGAAATAAAATATTGTATGTGTCTTACAATGTCATTCCAACCATTTGTGTCAGCCTTTCATGTTTTTCTGCTGTCAATGCTTTTGTGAACAAATCTGCTATGTTGTGTTGTGTTTCTATATATCTCAATTCTATTTCACCCTTCTGAACCATGTCTCGCACATTTTGATATCTTACACCAACATATTTTGTTCTGTTCTTTAAACTTTCAGTTTCAGCCATCGCTATGCATGACTGTGAATCTTCCAGAATTTCCACTGGTATCTTGTAACTTTCATTTAAATCATTTAGCAATTGCTTAATCCACTGTACCTCATTTACTATCTCATTCAAAGCAGCGAATTCTGCTTCCGTTGTGCTTATCGCTACATTAGTTTGTTTTCTACTTCTCCAAACTATTGGACTTTCATTATATTTAATTATCATTCCTGTAACTGACTTCTTGTCTCCTAATTCTGATGCAAATGAACTGTCTACATAACAATCTAGATCTGAACTATGGTTTCTTATTATCAATTTCCTATCTAAGGTTCCTTTCAAATATCTCAATAAATGTTTTACCGCTGTCCAGTCTTCAATTTTTGGATCATTAACCCTTCTAGACAGTACATTTACAGCATAAGAAATGTCTGGTCTGGTGTGGCAAGATATGAATTGTAAAGATCCTATTATACTTCTGAATAGAGTCTTGTCCTCAAACGCTCTAGTTGTTTCTTCAGACACAAAACCAGTTGTCATTGGAGCTCTTACTATTTTTGCATTCTGTAATCCACACTTTTCAATCAGTCTTTCAATTTTATTTCTCTGACTTAATAAACAATGTCCTTCTTCTGTCCATTCAACGCAAATACCTAAATAAGACTTCAATACACCTAAGTCCTTCAAAACAAACTTTTTAGACAATTCTCTTTTTACTGACTCAATTTCCTGTTTTGACTTTGCTGCTACGCACAAATCATCTACATAAATCACTAATACTATGTCTCCTTTTGTATAAACACAAGCATCTGCAATGCTCCTCTTGTAACCTAGCTTTACTAGCTCATCATTGATGCACAGATTCCACGCTCTGGCACTTTGTTTTAAACCATACAACGCTTTCTTTAATTTATATACTCTCTGACTACCATTTTCTTCGAAACCTTGTGGCTGTTCCATAAATATTTCTTCATCCAGAACTGCATTCAAGTAAGCTGTCTCAAAATCAAAATGTTCTACAACTAAATTCCTTTTTACTGCTACAGCTAGAACCATTCTCAGACTTTCTGGCTTTGCAGTTGGAGAATATGTCTTATCATAGTTCTCATACTGCTGTTGTGCAAAACCCTTAGCCACTAACCTAGCTTTATATTTGATACTTCCATCTGGCATTTCTTTCCTTTTGTATACCCATTTACAACCAATTACTTTCTTGTCTTTGGGTCTGTCAACAATTTCAAAAACATCTTTATTTACCAGGCAACCAAACTCATTATCCATTGCATCAAACCATCTTTCCTGTTCTTCACTAGGATAACTTTCCAATTCTTCAAAACTTTCAGGCTCTTCTACTGCTAAACAAGCTCTTGCCTTTGTCACAACAAACCTATCTGGAGGCTTTCTAACTCTATGACTACGCCTGGGAATAAAATCTGCTGTTCTGTCTCTTTCATCCTCACTTTCTCTACTAGGAGTTGTAGTTCTATGACTAAATCTCTTGTCTTCAGTCATTCGAGTAGTAGTAGGCCTAGATGCTATCTCATCATCGGAAGAACTACCACTGCTGCTAGGTGATGCTTCCTGCTTAACTGAAACCCCTCCGTTTCCTGAGGTTGGTTCAGTTTGTGCTTCTGGCTCATTTAAACTCCCTAATCTCAAAAACACTTCTTTATTGGCATGCAGTTTGTCCCAACCAGCATGTCTCTCGAAATTTGCAGACCTAGAATACTGCACTTGTTTTCCTCCCAAATGAAACTTGTAGCTATTTCCAGAATAGCCCAAAAACCTAAGCCTTTTGCTTTTGGGTTCTCCTTTCCTCCTGAAACAAGCAGGTGTGTAAACATGAGCAAATTGTCCAAAAACCCTTAAGTACTTGTAATTTGGCATTCTCCCATACAATACCCTGTAGGGAATGTCTTCAATTTCTGAATGATACAATCTGTTACTGATATGTATTGCAGTCAAAGTTGCTTCTGCCCAAAAACTTTCTTTCACCCCTGCATCTGCCATCATACAAGCAGTAATTCTTTTTATATCTTGTATTTTCTTCTCTGCTAACCCATCCTCACTAGGACAAGCAGGGTTTGTAGTTTCATGCCTTATTCCCACCTTTTGAAACCAGTTAAACAATTGATTATTTAAAAATTCTCCTCCTCTATCAGTTATGATGGTGCCTACTCTGCTATCAAATTGTCTTTCCACCATTCTTACCCATGCTTTTAAACTTTGCCCAGCGTCAGATTTGTTTTTCATTATTCTTACAAATGCAAACCTTGTATACCTATCAACAATTACTAGGAAATACTTGCTTCCCCCTAAGGACAAGCAATTAGCTTGGGCGACATCTGCATGTACATACTGAAATGGTCTTTGAGCAATTCTTTTTGTTTTCTTAGCTACTGGAAAAGCTCTGACCTTTACCTGTTGACATACCGTACAATCTAAGTGGTTTTTGCATTCAGTAACTTTTAAATCTGGACACATACTGATTAAATTCTTTAAACATTTGAAGCTCGCATGGCCGAATTTTCTGTGAAGCTCGTGTATGCAGTCTTTGTGGATTGGAATATTTTCTATGTTATTAGCTTCTTCAACCCTGTATCTATCAATATTGTCCTCCAAATAATAAAGTTTGTCCTTTTTCAAACCTATGCCACGCAATTCCCCATTCAGTTTTATCTTACACATGTTCTTTTCAAAGATGACTGTGTAGTCTCTTTCTGTTAATCTGCTTACTGATAACAAATTATTTTCTAACTCCTTTACATGTAAGACATCATTAAAATTCTCTTTTAGCCCTGGAATGTACACAGTACCCATTTGATTTACAGTGCTTAGCTCTTTCCCGTCAGCCAAAACTACAGCATTTACATTAGCTGATTTTCTATTACTTATTAAATTTATATCATTACACATTGAAGATGAGGCTCCTGAATCAACTAGCCATTTAGAATTTGCATTTTGTTTTTCCTTAATCATGGTTGCAAACCCCTTTTTATTACCACTGTCCCTCAAAAATGGAGGTCTGGACCGTTTTTGATACTGCCGCGGCTGCCATCTGCTCTCTGCTTGCTTGCGTCTCTCAGCTGCAAAATGTTTACAATGTCTCTGCAGATGACCAATCTTCTTACAATAAAAGCACCTCCGTTGCTCCCTTGTAGAGGCTGCTTCCTCCTGCGTTCGCCAGTCAGGAGTTGTGTGTTGTTTTGGCACAGTCTTTAAACTTGCTGAGTCACCCTGCTCAGACATTCTTCTCTGGTTCTCTTCCAATATTCTGGCCACAATTAAGTCTCTATTAAGCTCAGCTTCTGGCAGGTTTTGCAGGCTGTTCGTTATGTTGTCCCACGAAGAGTCTAGCGATTCTATTAAAATGTAGCATTGCTGCTCTTTGCTAATTTGCACTCCCCTCAGTTCAGCTTGCACAAATAAATCTTGCATTATTTTTAAATGTTCTATCACACACTGCCCTTTAGCCATCTTTTGCCTGTATATTCTTTTAGACCATAGCATTTTTGCAAAAGCAGTTGAAGGAGTGTGTAATCTCTGCAAGGTATCCCACACATCCTTGGCGGTCGTTTTATCTCTGACATCATTAATTAAGTCTTCTTCAAGCATGAGATAAAGACAGGCTTTTGCTTTACTATCTCTCTCTTTAGTGGCTTCATCAGCATCGGCTGCCAGCCCTGTTTCAACTGTTGACCACAGACCTTCCTTTACTAGTAGAGATTGGGCATAAATCTTCCAGGTAGAGTAGTTGTTTCTATTCAATTTACTAAACTTTAGAAATTCCATCTTGATTTGTGCAGTGACTCAATTTGACACAGTCCTTCTGAGTATGCACAGCCGACCCATCTGGGCTCAAGCAAAACACAAAATGATTTACTCACGAGGCTTATCAGTGCAGCACAAACAGCTTGCTCTGATCTGTCGTCCACAAAGCTTTCTTCCACTCTCTGGAACTTTCAGCTTCTGTGGATGCTGGGTGCTCTAGTAACTGGGCCCATAACCTTTGTCAGGGATGATGGGAGTTGTAGCTCTTCACCTCTGGCTCAAACTCACCACCTTGTTATGCAGCAGAGCCAACCAGCTTAGATCAGTGGTTAATGCTTTCCTTCAAAGCAGCAGAGTTTCAGAGAATAGGCTGAAGATCCTGACAAACTCTCCAAGCCTTCTCATTCTTCTCCAGGTGTCTCCAAAATTCACTCAGGCAACTCAGTAGTTTTATATAAAACCTACTTTATTCTTCTATATAAATATACTATATGGTCAACAAATCACAATCTCTACACACTACTCCACAATATCTCCAAACTACTGCACCTCTACTCAACCACAATACATTGGCAAACATTGCAATTTTATAGCCATTGTTTATCACCACCCACTAGTTTGTTTCCACCCAGTGGGTGTGTACTTCCATTCTGATTGGTCCATGTAGTTCCACCCATGCTTAAGACCAACCCATGTATTTCAACATTTCACCTTGTACACTTAATGATTCTCAGGTGTTTCCAATCTGCATTCAGTACCTCTGTCCTTGGCTCTCAGGCCTTCTAGATTACATTAGCAGTTTCACCTGTGTAGCCCCATAATTGCTCTTGCTTAGTCATTGTGACTTTCACATACATATTTTATTTCTTTCACTGTATGTCCCATGTTGCATTTTCCTTAACACACCTTCCATGTAGCCTGGTATATCTTTCTCGTTGACGGTCTGCGTGAGGCTAGTAGGGTGCGTATTACGTTTTCCTCATATCCGCAGGCCTCTAGAGCTCTCCGCTCAATCTCCATGCTGTCAGTTGTAGCCACGTGACGTCGTCGTGGACGACTGGTCCCTGGAAGAGGAGATCCTGTCGTGGGAATAGTCGCATGGGTGGTTCGATCGACATCTCCGTTAGGTCCGAGAACCACGGACGGCGAGGCCAATGTGGTGCAACCAGGACTACTTGAGCTCGCTCTTCTCGTATTTTCCTGCATGTTTTCCCTATTAGGGGAAACGGTGGGAATGCATATAGCAGGCCCTTCGGCCACCGAGCGCGGAGGGCATCGGTTCCCTCCGCCCTTGGGTGAAAGAATCTGGTGAAGAAGCGGTTCAGTTTGGTGTTCAGGTGTGACGCGAACATGTCCACTGACATCTCCCCGAAGTTCCGTTGAATGTGTGCGAAGGTCTCCTGGTTCAGTTCCCATTCCCCTGGGAGTACCGTGTGTCTGCTCAGGAAGTCCGCTTGAATGTTGTCCTGGCCTTGTAGGTGCTGGGCTGACAGGGATAGGACTGTCTGTTCCGCCCACTGGAACAGGATCACGGCCTCCTTGTGTAGCGACCGCGATCTGGACCCTCCTTGTCGCGCTATGTACGAGCGTGTCGTTGTGTTGTCCGTGAGAAGGAGGACGTGCTTGTCCCTGAGCTTGTTGGAGAAGTGTTGTAGTGCTAGCCGAGCTGCCCTGAGCTCCAGCCAGTTGATGCTGTGTTCCTGTTCTTCTCTTGACCAGAGCCCCTGTGCCACGTCTCCTTGGCAATGGGCTCCCCATCCTCTGAGACTGGCGTCCGAGGTTACTACTATTTGGTGACTGACGGTCAGGGGAGATCCTTTGGCTACATTTTGTGCCAGGGTCCACCAAGTAAGCGACTGCCTGACTCTCTCTGGTATGTCTAGCGTGAAGGTCTCCTTGCGAGATATTCTCTCTTGGTGAGGGAGAAGCAACTCCTGTAGTGGTCTGGAGTGAAATCTCGCCCATGGCACAATTTGAATTGCGGATACCATTAGGCCGAAGAGTCTCGCCAGGGACGCAACTTGTGCCCTCTGCTTCCGGCGTGCTGACGTTGCTTCCCTTTGTATGGTCATTTGTCTTTCCCTGGACAACGCGACTGAGTAGTTTGCTGTGTCTATTTGCACTCCTAAGTGGACTATGCTCTGTGTCGGTATCAGCGTGCTTTTCTTGAAGTTCACCATGAAGCCGTGTCTCTGCAGGCATTGAATTGTTACCTGCAGATCCCGTAGGGCCTTGTCCTTCGAGCGTGCCCTCAACAGGATGTCGTCCAGGTAAGGGTAGAGGTGTATCCCTTTCATCCTGAGGTGTGCCATCAGTACCACCATGACCTTGGTGAAGATGCGCGGAGCCGTTGCCAGGCCGAAGGGGAGCGCCTTGAACTGGTAATGTTCCTCCCCGAAAGCGAATCTGAGAAATCGCCGGCTGTCCGGGTGCATCTTGATGTGAAGGTACGCTTCCGACAGGTCGAGGGAGGCCAGGAAGTCTCCCCCCTGTATGGCGATCCGAATGGATGAGAGTGTTTCCATCTTGAATCGTTTGTAGGTGACGAATGAGTTCGTGAATTTGAGGTCTAATACCGACCTTAAGCTTCCGTCCTTTTTTGGCACTGTGAAGAAGTAAGAGTACACCCCTGAGAAACGTTGAGAGACCGGTACTTCTTCTATTGCTTCTATCTCCAGAAGGTGGTTTATGGCTGTTCTGAGGTTCTGCGCCTTTTGCTGGTTCGTTGGTACTGGCGCCGGTAGAAATCTGTTCCTGGGCTCTACATTGAAGTCCACTTTGTATCCGTGGGCTATGGTCTCGAGGACCCACTTGTCCTTTGTGGATGTTAACCAGGCGCCCAGGAACTTTGACAGCCTTCCCCCCACTGGAGCGGTTTCCGAGTCAGGACTGTTGACGGGAGGAGCCTCTCCGAGGCTGGGCTCCTCCTCTGCGGTTTTGGTTCGGGGGGGCGAAAGGCGCTTGACGTATAACGTAGTTTGTCCTCGCCCACGGTGGCCTTGTGGATCTGAAGTCGGTCCTCCGTCCGCTTCCTCTGTAGCGACGAAAGGAGTTATTGGTCTGGGCTGGGCGTCTGAAAGTCCTCTTGTCGTTCTTACGCCCCGTTGAGGGCATTGCCTGCTTCTTATCTTTCGTCTCGACCAGTATATCTTTGAGAGCATCCTCGCCAAATAGTTTGGCTCCCTTGAATGCGGCGGTGGCCAGGGCGTTCCTGGATTTGCCGTCTGCATCCCATTGTTTGACCCACAGGTATCTTCTCGCTAGGTTGGCTGCCCCTGAGGCCCTGGCAGCGTATGTAAGGGAGTCCTGTGAGGCATCCGCGATGAAGTTGAGGGCTAGACGGATCCTGCTAAAGGCCTTGTCTAGGGCCCCTGTTTCCAGGTTTTCGGCCTCCATTACCTCTTGTAGCCAGATAATGGCTGCTCGGGAAATTAGAGCTGTAGCCATTGAGGATCTGATCCCTAGTGTGGATGATTCGAACGTCCTCTTGAGCGCGCCATTGGCCCTTTTTTCGTCGGCGTCCTTGAGGACTCCGTCTTCTTCCCTAGGAGCCAGAGAGTTGGAGACCATTGATACCACTGGCTTATCTACCACTGGGGTCTTCAGTTTGTCTAGTACTTCCTTGGGAAAGCTGTAAAACCTCTGGGCAGCTGCCGTGCCCCGCCTTCCCAGCGCTGGTTTGTCCCACTCCTCCGTTACCAGGTTCCAGAAGGCTCTTGGAAACGGGAAGAGTGGTCTTTTCGATTTGTTCGAGGGCATTAGGGCTGCTGCCTTCTCACTTCTGGGGGCATGAGGGTCCTCCGCGTTGTCTTGGTTAACCACGGGGGGCGCTATCCCCAGAGCAGACAGGGCCCTGCTGATGAGGTATGGGAACTTTTCCCCTTGAAATATTCTGTCGGCGGCCTCCGAGTCTGATGTTTCCGACTCCGAGAGTTCCCCTTCCTCCCTGTCGGGAGTGTAGGTATCATCGTTATCCCCCATGAGGTCTAGGTCTAGGTTGGGGTCTTGGATAATCTCGTCCCCTTCCGAGGCCCCATCCGATTCCTCGGACGAGTGCCTGGAAGGTGGATCCTTCCTTTTCCTGCTTGTTTGCTTTTCTTTAGCGTTTCCCCCTCTGTTCTCCTGTGGTTTCGGAGGGTTTAGGGGTGCCCTATTCTTTTTTGTAATGGGCGTCTTTCCCCTCTCCCTTCGTTTCCTCAGGAGGTTCAGGGCACTGGCAGTTTCTTCCTGATCTTCCTCCTGATCAGAGAGAAGGGCTTCTGATAACATTTTTAAAGCCAATCTGATTGATTCCTTCTTGGCTTTCTTTGCCCTTTCCTCCCCATTTTTGCCACCCCTCACTGCGAGGTCCCCCAGTGTCTCGCTATCGACTGCTTCTTCGTTCTCACACTGGTCATCCCCCAAAAACTCCTCTCTCCCCCTTCCCGTGAGGGCTTCCCCTTCACCCTCCTCCCCGTCACTAGAAAATTCCAATGAGTCCAGGTAGTGCCTGGCAGTAGGAAACGGCGTTCCGCCTACCTTATCCTGTGTCTTCTTCATCAGGATGTCCAGCAGGCTAGTGTTATTGGGGAAGCTCCGTGGGGGCAGGGAAGACACCTCGGCCCCCACGTCTCCCAGGCCCTCCTGCGATGTTGATTTGTTGAGCGGCTGGCTGTTGGTGGGCTTGGTTACACCGCTGGAGCCGCCGCTAGTAAGGGCCCTCTCCGCTTCCTTTGCGGCGCTCCTCTGTGCCACTAGGGCAGATAGGAGGCCAGCGGAGGCACTGCTAGTGGATGGGAGTTCACTGGCGCCATTATTGGGGCCATCGCACTCCGGCGTCCCCCTCTTTCTCGGTTTGGTGGTATCTTTCTTGGCATCAGGTCTGTTGCTTCTGATGCCCCCCATGCTTGATTCTGCTGGGCGCAGTGCAAGCAGTAGACAGCAGGTGGCGCCTGAGGGACGAAGCTCTCGCACAGCTAGAGGCCGGCTGGGTTTAGTGGGCCTAGCACGGTCCTCGTTTGTCTATATAGTGGCCTGCCTGGGGTAAGGATCGTTCATTGGGGGGGGGACGCGCTCGCGTGGCGGCTGTGGCCTTTCAGGGCGCCGCGGCTGGAAGGTGGGGGGGGAGCGCTGCGGAGCGCTAGCCTGCCGGGGGGGGGAGCGCTGCGGAGCGCTAGTCTGCCGGAGGGGGGGGGGCTCGGCCCTGCGCTGTGACGCTCGTGGAGCACGGCAACTCCGGGTACCCCTAGCCCGCGCGGGGGGGGGGGCACGGAGAAGCAGGATCGTCCCCTGAGGTGCGCGGACGTGGCTGCTCGCAGCGCTGTTCGTCTGCTGGCCGTCACACTGCGGGAGCCGGAGAAGGCTGTCGGGCCGCTCCGTTGCCGGGGGGGAGGCGGAGCAGGGAACAATGGCTGGCTGTTAGGGGCCGCTCCACTGCCTAGGAGAGGGGGGAATGCAGAGTTGGGGCAGGGGGCAAGGCGGCTGGCCGCTGGGGCCGCTTCGCTGCCGGGGGGGGGGTGCCGCTGGGGCCGCTTCGCTGCCGGGGGGGGTGAAGGGCTTAGCGCGCTGGGGGGAGAGGAGAAAGGAATTTTTTTTTTTTAAAGAAGTTGAGGATAGCGACTAGAAGGTGTGGGGGGGGGGTTTAGATAGAAAGTTAGAAGAAAGAAGGTCTAAGATGGAGGTCAATCCGGAGGAGTTGAAATACCTGCCTTGCCGGGCGAAGCAGGAAGTAGAACTGGCCTCGTGGGAGAAGAGGACTGGAGAACAAAGGGACAAAATCTCCCAAGAGGCTTTGTTCTACTTCCTGCTTAAGCCGGGCGGTCCTAGGTTCCCAACACTTCCTGATTGGTCCTGCCATCTAGACCTACAGAAGCAGCTTTCCGCCTCACATGTAGCAAACTACAACAAAAACTCCGAGACATGCAGAACAAGTGGTGGATCAATATAGCAGAAAAGACACAACGCTGTGCAGATCTGGGTGATCATAGAGGATTTTATGAAGCTCTTAAAGCAGTGTTTGGACCTACTTATCAGGTCCAAAGCTCCGTATACAGTACAGATGGTCAAACATTAATTACTGATAAAGCCTCCATCCTAAATCGTTGGGCTGAACATTTTCAAAGTCTCTTTAGCGCCAACCGAGTAGTCCAAGCCTCAGCTATCCAATATATGATACAAAAACCAATGAAAAATGAATTGGACATAGCTCCCACTTTGGAAGAGACACTTAAGGCCATACAGCAGATGAAAAACGGCAAGGCAGCTGGGATTGATGGAATCCCACCTGAAGTTTGGAAACACGGAGGTCATGCACTCCACGAAAAATTCCACGAATTCCTTGTGAATTGCTGGGAAAAAGGGGAACTGCCATCAGACCTCCGAGATGCAGTCATCATCACCCTGTACAAGAAAAAAGGAGCAAAATCCGATTGCTCAAACTATCGAGGCATAACACTGCTCTCTATTGCTGGAAAAATCCTTGCAAGGATACTCCTGAACAGGTTAGTTCCTGCTATTGCAGAAGAACTTCTCCCTGAAAGCCAATGTGGCTTCAGAGCCAATAGGAGCACTACAGACATGGTATTTGCCCTTAGGCAACTGCAAGAAAAATGTAGGGAGCAGAACAAGGGTCTCTATGTAACATTTGTCGACCTCACCAAAGCCTTTGACACTGTAAGTAGAAAAGGTCTGTGGCAGATCCTGGAAAGACTAGGATGTCCCCCCAAATTCCTTAAAATAATTATCTTGCTACACGAGGGACAGCGTGGTCAAGTCAGATATGGCGATGCTCTTTCAGAGCCCTTTCTAATAACTAATGGAGTGAAGCAAGGTTGTGTTCTTGCACCAACTTTATTTACAATCTTCTTTAGCACGATGCTCCAAAGGGCTATGGCAGAGCTTGAAGAAGACGACGGCATCTATATACGCTACCGTACTGATGGTAGCTTGTTTAACTTAAGCCGTCTGAGGGCTCACACTAATACTCTAAACTATCTAGTCCGTGAGCTGCTCTTCGCCGATGATGCTGCCCTTGTTGCCCACACAGAAGCAGCTCTGCAGCGCCTAACATCCTGCTTTGCAACAGCTGCAGAGCTGTTTGGGCTAGAAGTCAACCTGAAGAAAACAGAAGTTCTTTACCAGCCTGCACCACAGGACGAACACCACCATCCCCACATTGCCGTCGGCAAATCAGTGCTCAAGTCCGTTCAGCAGTTCACCTACCTGGGAAGCATCATCTCCTCAGATGCCAAGATTGACAAAGAGATCGATCACAGATTAGCAAAGGCATATAGTGCATTTGGAAGACTTCACAAAAGAGTCTGGAGCAATAAACACCTGAGGCAAAGCACAAAAATCAGTGTGTATAGAGCCATCGTACTGTCTATCCTCCTTTATGGATCTGAAACATGGGTCACCTATCGCCACCACCTACGACTCCTCGAGCGCTTTCATCAGCGCTGTCTACGCACAATCCTAAATATACACTGGACTGACTATGTGACGAATGTTGCTGTCCTTGAGCAAGCAGGGATCACCAGCATTGAGGCCATGATATTGAGAACACAGCTGCGCTGGGCAGGTCACGTTTCTAGGATGGAGGACCATCGCCTCCCAAAAATACTACTCTACGGTGAACTCGCCACGGGTCAGCGTAAGAGGGGCGCTCCAAAAAAGCGATACAAAGACTCCTTGAAACAACATCTCAGGCTTGGCCAAATTGATCACCAACAGTGGTCCGCCCTGGCCTCACATCGGGAGGCATGGAGACGCACTATCCACAATGCTGCAGCCTTATTTGAGAACTCACGACGAACAAGTCTTGAAGAGAAACGACAACGCAGAAAGAATCACAACCCAAAAACATCACCCAAGGAGACCTTCTGCTGTGCTTTTTGCAACCGGACATGTTTATCTCGGATTGGCCTTTTTAGTCATCAGCGCGCTTGCAGAAAGCGCGGGATGAGTCCTTCCTGAATCTTCGTTTGCGAAGAAAAAGCCAGAAAAAAAAAAGTATGAGCCCGCTGGTGATGGCTTGAGACCAACTCCTTAGTCGACTTCAGAGACCTCCCAGGCAGACACAGAGGAGGTCTCCATAAGGCAGCATCTCAGGACAACCCGATCGAAGGTACCTGATGGAGCCTGTAGTGACTGAGGTCAATGGGACCAAGCCTTAGTTATGAAGACTGAAGCAATATGGAGAGCCTTATTCTCCACTACAGTGTCTGAGGCTTTAAGAGCCTCCTCTCAAAGAAGGGTCTTCAGGCATAAGGCACAATTATGCCAGGCCCCCGGGGTGAAGGCCTGGCAATGTGAACAGGCCATAATGTTATAGCCCTCTCTGAACAGAGGAGGCACTCGGAGTGTCCATCCCTCTCTGGAGTTTGCCTTTGTAGGAGGCACAGCATTTACAGGACACCAATGAGGCCATAAAATGATGGGAACTCCAGTATAGGAGTACCTATGAAGAGACCAAACTCAATCTAATCCAAAGAAGATTACCTGACAACCGAAAGCCAAAACGCAAATCTGAGATCCAGGATCAAGCCAAACCAAGAGTCAGTCTGAATAGCACAAGAAAACTCAGAAGGCACCTAATTGATGCTGCGGTGATAAAGGAACTGAAGGCTTAGGCGGGAAGTGCATTAATATGGCATGTGGGGAGTGGGCAGGGCTATTACAATGTAATTGAGTGGGAGTGGGTAATTACAATGTAATTGCTCTAGAAAGTTCTGAATGATGCACTGCACAGGCGCAGATAACGATTTGTGTGAATCACAGAGATCACAAAAAAGTACAGACCTTTCTCCACCCCAAAACCACATAAAAGACCCCAGACTCAAAACTAAATTCATTTGGAGATATGAAATAGCTTGTTACTGACATTTTTGATTCCTAGAGGGTTTTTTTCTTCCTGCTCTTAGAGATCTCTTGCTGAAACTCTGGTGTAATCACAGACTCGCTAGGCTTTGCCTAGCTCCATTTAAGCTAAAATCACTGAAGCCTGGAACTCTAGGCTTATTTGAAATCACTCATTCTCTCTCATCCCAAGAATCTGTAATTTAGGCAAAGGAACTCACCAGCTTATACTCTTTCTTAAAGTCTTGGTTCTGCTCCAGAGGACCCAGTTAATTTGTCCTCCTCTGAAAGCTCTGCCAAGATCTCCCCTTCTTTGCAGTGCTCCAACCTGAATTACATTTTGCAGCTCCTCCTTGAGAAAGTTTAGTAAGACTCAGGAAAGGCAATCCTTTCACTGAGAAATATATTTTTCAGAGTGTGTCCTCTATGAACACCAGCAGTTCTCTTCCCCTTCCCCTTCTTTCTCCGGTATGCATGTAGCAGAGGTAAACACCTTGATCACCTCCTCTACTCTTATTTTCTATTTTTCTTTTTAGCAATCCCAGAACCACAGACTGTTTAATCCCAAACACTGCCACCTCTTGCATCTGAGTTTAGCCTTCTGTAGCATCCTCAGACCTTGCTGGACCTTTAAACCCTCTCAGCCTGTTGCTTATCTGAGTCAACATTTTCCCACTCTCTAAGAGGTTAGAGGTACAATGTGTTAGCTAATTGCCCCCAATAAGCTGGGTACTCATTTTACCGACTTCAGAAGGATGGAAGGCTGAGTCAACCTGGAGCCCTGCAGGACTGAACTCACAACGTTGTGGCTGCAGTATCAGCATTTAACCACTGCACCACTAGGGCTCAGGCTGCTGATACACTACAGAAATAAGGCAGTTTAACGTCGCTTTAACTGCCATGGCTCAACGTTATGGAATTCTGAGATTCATAGTTTTGTGAGATATTTAGCTTTCTCTATTAGAGAGTCTGGTGCTACAACAAACTACAAATCCCAGGATTCCATACGTTGGAGCCATGATATCGAAAGTAGTGTCAAACTGTATTATTTTTGCAGTGTGTCAGCAGCTTCTGGCTCACGTGTTGCTTCTTCTAGCTACCACATTTCAATGACCTGCTTCCTGATAAGAAGGAACCAGCATTTAACATTACACCTGTACAGACAGATCTGTTTATGTTTTTACTTCAAATTAGTCTGAAACAGGTTAATAATCCTGATATTGAGCAAAACCACCAATTAATTAGTGTTGTTGTGTCCTGAAACTCTGTCCCAGTCATCAAGCATGTCTTTTGTGAGGTTTCAATCTCAGCTAAACTGACTTCCTTCTTTTTACAAATTTTGACTACAAAATGTTTTAGGTTCCCAAAGCAGCTGAACATCAAAGCAGTTCATCCAATCAGTGTCAGGGGCCTGACCTCCACAACAGCAATGGATGCCAGTATTAGAGATTACTGCATAATCACACACATCAATTTGACCTGTTTAAGCAAAGTGATCTTGAGATGCCAACAATACAAAAAAATATGTTAGCAACCTGCAAACTCAGCCATTTCCCACCAAGCTTAAAAATCTAATTACCACCTTGTAGAACACTTTAAAGTACTGAAATCAAAAGTCACATTATACGCTTTCTGGCTCGAGGTACATCAGAATAAACTGTACTCCTTTCCAAGGTAAGATGTACCTCTTCCCACTAAAATGCAAGTTCTGTGGGCTTCTTTTCCATCCCTATATACAGAGGGCCTCTGGTATCACTGCCTTATCCTCCATGAATCTGTCTAATCTCCCTTTAAAAGGCTCCATGTTAGTGAACTTCACAACATCCTGTAGCAGTGCATTCCTATGTTTCACCATGTGCTATTGGGATACAGGGTTGGGGGAAAAAACCAGGTTTAAAAAGAAACTGTTGGGAGTTTTTTTGTTTGTTTGTTTGTTTAAACCAGCATATTTAAAAAAAAAATTAAACCAGGTTCTTTGCATGAAAACCAATACAGGTCTAAATCAGAAAATTAAGTAGTAAAATGCAGCTCAGATGTTATGGCCATTAGCTTAAATAATAATTGTTCTTTAAAAAGTGTTCTTTTAAGGCAAGTTGTTTTGGTTGAAAGTGATTAAAAAGAAGCTACTGACACTGGATACTGGTCTAACAATGAACAAGTGCCAATAAACTGTAAAGTTAAAATGCTTACATTCAAACAGTCTCAAGTCGAAGGCTTTCACTGCCGGCATCCATAGATTTTCCTTGGGGTTTTTTCAGGCTGTGAGGCCATGTTCTGGAATAGTTTCTTTCTGATGTTTCACCTGCATCCTTGGCTGACATCTTCAGAGAATGGTTGGGTAGGAGTGTGTGTGGAGTTTATATGCTGTGAACCCCTGCTGGGCAGTATATGTAAATTTGTGTAATTGGATGGTTAGTTGATGGGTATAGAAAATGCAAGGCTCCTTAGTGTCTGTTGGCTAATGGTTGGTTGATGGGCCATTATCTGCTGTAACTCCCCTTGTCCCTGGGTGGAATTCCTTTGTAAGTGCTGAGTTTTTATTCTATTGTTCTTCAAAACTGGGAGCCAGATTTTGTTTACTTTTAAGGTTTCTTCTTTCCTGTTGAAGTTGTCCAGGTGTTTGTGGATTTCGATAGCTTCCCTATGTATTCCTTCCCTATGTATTCTGACATGATAGTTGTTAGCCTGGTCCAGACTTTCTGTGTTTTTAAATAGCATCTTGTGTCCAGGTTGGTTTGTAACATGTTCTGCTACTGCTGATTTTTCTGGCTAGCCCAGTCTGCAGTCTCTCATGTTCCTTGATTCGTGTTTGCACACTGCGTTTAGTGGTCCCTATGTAAACTTGTCCACAGCTGCATGATATACGGTAAACTCCTGCAGCTGTGTGAGGGTCTCTTTTGTCCTCCCCAAAAGGGAGGTTCACAGCATATAAACTCCACATACACTCCTACCCAACCATTCTCTGAAGATGCCAGCCACAGATGCAGGTGAAACGTCAGAAAGAAACTATTTCAGAACACGGCCTCACCGCCTGAAAAAAACACAAGGAAAATCTATTCAAACAGTCATTGTTATTCCAATAAGAGGATTGGAAAATAGTAATAGCCAGACTTTTTGAAAAAAAAAAAATGATAATCAATTTTTAAAGAACAGGAATATTTTTTTAAAGTCATTTGGTTTAAACCAGCTAACTGTTTGGATACGTACATCGTTCTATCTGTTCTGACTCTCCCACCATTCAACCTCACTGGATTATCCCATTTTGTAGTATTTATGAGAAAGGGAGATAAACTTCTACCTTCTCCACATGGTGTATAATTTCGTATGACCTATTACGACCCTCAATCCTTATATGTCTGCCTAAGCTAAAAAATCTAAAACAAGATGTCTTCAAGAGTAGAGTTGCTCTAGCTTTCTAATCATTTTAATTGCCATTCTCTAGCTTTATAATATTCAAAGTAGTCAAGATCAAGAGATATTGTCTCATTTTGTCTCTCCCTGAACATAATAATAATAATAATAATAATAATAATAAAATTTTATTTATATCCCGCCCCTCTGCAGCGCAATCGGGGCGGCTTACAATATAAAAACCCCATAGTCACAATACCCTAGCCCACCCACCCCTTAAAATAATATTAAATTACAAAGGATTAAAAACATGGATTAATTAAAATATATATAAATTAGAAGAAAAAAGAAAATTTAAAACATACAATCATAGCCTAGAAAGGGCAGCTGAGTCTTGGGCCAGGATAATTATTCAGGAAAGGCCTGCCGGAAAAGATCCGTCTTGACAGCTTTTTTAAAGCTGTCTAAGGTGGTAATAAGACGGATCTCGTCCGGCAGGCCATTCCATAATCTGGGAGCAGCAGCAGAGAAGGCCCTCTGGGAGGTCACCGACAGCCTTGTTTTCATAGGCTGTAACAGATTCCTCCCAGAGGACCGAAGTGTGCGGGGAGGGTGGTACGGAAGGAGGCGGTCCCGGAGGTAAGTTGGACCCAAGCCATGTAGGGCTTTAAAGGTCATAACCAACACCTTGTACTGTACCCGGAAACTAATAGGCAGCCAGTGGAGAGCTTTTAGCACCGGTGTTATATGCTCTCTTCTGGAAACGCCAGAAATCAACCTGGCTGCCATGTTCTGGACTAGTTGAAGTTTCCGAGTCAAGCACAAGGGTAGCCCCATGTAGAGCGCATTACAGAAATCCAGACGGGAGGTTACCAGTGCATGTACCACAGTTTCGAGGTCCCTAGTTTCCAGGAAAGGGCGCAGCTGGCGTACCAGCCGAAGTTGATAACAGGCACTCCTGACCGTCGCATTAACCTGATTAGTCATCTGGAGCGACAGGTCCAGGAGCACCCCCAGACTGCGAACACAATCCTTGGAGGAGAGTGTAGTTCCATCCAGGATTGGAGTTTGTATTCCCAGACCTGGTTTTGGGCCTGTAACTGTTAGTACCTCCGTTTTGTCTGGATTCAGTCTCAATTTGTTTTTCCTCCTCTAAGCATCCCCTATCTCTAGCACATATACCCCTCTACAGTTGACTAATTCTCTAGGGGTTGTACCTCTTATAATCATGAGGGGGTTTGAGAGTGTCAGGGAAATTGAGAGTAAAATCATCAGGGGATTAGACTCTATTAAGAGTCTACACCTCTAGCAGGGTCACCCAAGGTATAACATTCAAAGTAGAGACACCAGACCAAGATGCATCCATCTGCTTCAAGGAATTACAGCCACATTAGCAGAAGAGAACTCAAGCTCCAATTATGAGAAAGGAACGTTGGTCTTACCTGTGATACGTTCTTTTCCAGTGTAGAGGCGAAGAGCATCCGCATACTTGGGTTGTCCCTCCCACTTGCTCCCGGTAGGCAGGTAACACCGAGTCTTTTATTTTGAAAAGCTGACCACCGGAGGTGCCCTCTGGGAGGGACGACCCCTCTGCTGGCCAGTCCATATTCCAGCCTCGAGACGCCAGTAGTTTGACGTATCCGGACAAGGTCAACATCACTGAAGAACTTTTCGCTGTCCAATCGCTCGCCCGGGTGGGCCAGATGCTCTTCGCCTCTACACTGGAAAAGAACGTATCACAGGTAAGACCAACGTTCCTTTTCCCAGTGGAGAGGGCTCCAGAGCATCCGCATGCTTGGGATTTTCCAAAGCCTCGACGATTGGGTGGGGCAGGCGAGCCTCAGGGCACTTGAGTCTGAACAATCCTTTGTAAGACCCGTCTGCCAAAAGCGGCCTCCGCTGATTGGAACTTGTCCAGCCTGTAGTGCCGAACGAATGTCGAGGAGGACTTCCAAGTTGCTGCCCTGCAAATCTCCTCCAGGGAGGCGTCTCTCTCCCATGCCACCGAAGTTGCTGCACTCCTTGTAGAATGGGCCAGGATTCCCTCCGGAACTGGTTTATTTAGGGTCTCATAACAGGTCACAATGCAGCCCTTGATCCAACGCGCCAGGGTGGTCGGTGACACCTTCCTTCCCAGGTATTTTGAATGAGGTGAAACAAACAAGGATTCTGACAGGGGCAGTATGCTTGACGTAAATCCTGAGGGCTCGGCGCACATCTAGAGTGTGCCAGATCCTCTCCAACTCAGTTGATGGTCTCGGGCAAAAAGAGGGGAGTACCACCTCCTGAGACCTGTGAAAAAACGAGTTGACTTTTGGCTTAAAGTCAGGTGGTAGCCTTAGGACTACCGAGTCCTGTCTGAAGATGCAGAGATCCCGCCGGATTGACAAGGCGGCCAGCTCCGATACTCTAAGGGCTGATGTACTTGCCACCAGGAATAACACCTTCCACGTCATCCATTTCAGAGAGGCCTCCCTTAGTGGCTCAAAGGGCCGAACCGTTAAGGCTGTCAGTACCGTGTGTAAGTCCCAAGACGGGAAACGATGGACCGTTGGTGGGGCCAAGTTAGTGAGACTCTTGATAAACCTTCGGAGGTGAGGATGTGATGACAACTCCGCCGCCCTACCTGGGGGAAGGAAAGAGGCTATTGCCGCCACCTGTCTCTTGATAGTATTCAGTCGGAGGCCCCTGTCGACTCCGTCCTGGAGAAATTCTAGTAGTAAAGGCACTGAAACTTGCTGGAAATCGTGGCCTTTCCGTCTGCACCACCTCCTGAATACTCTGAAAGTATACTCATATGTACGCTGAGTGGACTCCCTTCTAGATGCAAGAATAGTTCTGACCACTGGACGTGAGTAACCCTCTGAAGCTAACATCTGCCGTTCAATCTCCATGTGCGGAACTGTAGCCAAGCCGGGTCGGGATGATGAACCTAGCCTTGTACTAGAAGATCCTCTCGTGTCGGAATTCTGACCGAGGCAATCTGCAGGTCGAGAATGTCCGGGAACCAGGATCTTCGAGGCCATTCCGGGGCGATAAGGATGACCTCCGCCCCCTCCGCTCTGACTTTGGTGAGCACTCTGGGTATTAGAGGGATCGGAGGGAACGCGTAAAGGAGGTCCCTTGGCCAGGGTGACGTCAGAGCGTCCATTCCCTCTGCTCCCTCTGTGAGGTATTTGGAGAGAAAGCAGGGGAGCTTGGTGTTTTCCGGAGTGGCGAATAGGTCAATCAATGGACGTCCCAAGGTCTGGGTGATGTCCTCGAACACTTCCTGATGGAGGCTCCACTCCCCCTGGTCGATGTCCGACCTGCTGAGCCAGTCGGCTTTCTAGTTGAGTACTTCCCGAAGGTGCTCCGCTGATATCGCCATGAGATTCTTCTCCGCCCATGTGAACAAGCGTGTCGCCTCCCTCATGAGAGGTTGCGACTTGGATCCTCCCTGGCGGTTTATGTGTGCTTTCGTTGTGACGTCGTCCGTCCGGACTAGGACCATCTTGCCTCTGACTATGTCCACAAAGGCTATGAGGGCCAACCTGACCACTCGGAGCTCCAGCCAGTTGATGCTGTGTGCGGCCTCTTCTGTCGACCACCTGCCCGAGCCAGAAGGGATCCGCAGTGTGCTCCCCATCCCCTCAGGCTGGCATCTGTGGTAATCTGTACCTTGTCCTGATGCCACAACTGTCGACCCCTGAGGACCGCAGGAGAGAGCCACCACTGAAGGGACGTCGTGACATCCTGCGGTAGCCTCACCACCTGGTGGTGCTTGGAGGCTATTTGATCCTGAAAGGGGAGTAAGAACCACTGAAGAGCCCTTGCATGGAACCGCGCCCATGGGAGGCACTCTATGGCCGCTATCATGAGACCTTGCAGCTGGGCCAGTTGCATGATGTCCATCCTTTGCGCCTTCAGAGCCCTCTGGGCTGCTCCCCGTATTGAGGTGATCCGGTCTGGTGTCAGCCGTATCGTTCCCTCCGCCAAATCCAGAAGAGCCCCCAAATGTTGGATGCACTGACTCGGAACCAGAGAACTCTTCTCGTCTCCATCCTTGCAAAAAATCGCGGACGAAACTAGCTCTGAGACCGGAGCGTCGATCAGCGGGACCTGTAGCTTCCCCATCACCTTCCCAGGAAGGGCGTACAGCTTTTTGGCCAAGGCAGGTTGGGGTTTGGCCACTGCAATGGTCTTCCATTCGTCACATATCAAGAGTCGCTGGGACTGGCATCTGCATGGCCTGTGGCTGGACGTCAAGGAAGAACTCGTCTGAAATCTCAGGAAGATCTGGGTCCACCTGAGACTGTTGCGCCTTCGGGAGTGGGAGGCCCAAGGTCCTCACTGTCTTCTTCAAAAGTATGGTGAAATCCTCCTGGGCAAAATGGCGCGCTGTGGGACGAGCCTGGGGTGGACCCTCTGGTTCCTCCTCAGAAAGCTCTCCCTCTTCCCTCTCTGAGTCTATGGAGTCCTCCCCCGTGGAGGAGTAGATGGAGAGAACATCGTCATCCTGAGGGTCCCCCTCCTCCCCATCCAATCGTGGCCTCTTGGGGGGGATGGGGCTGGTTCGCTGGCTCCTCCCACGATTCCCCTTCATCCTCGCTGAGGAGCCTGGTAGGCCATGTACCCTGGGTGCTGGGGCCGAGCCATCGCCCTCCCCCATCGCGGTACTCTAGGGGCGCAGGCGCTTTCCCTTGCTGGGACCGCTGCCCTTACCCCCCTTCCTGGGGACAGGCGCTGTGGGTCTGAAGGGTTGGGGTGGGCGGCTGGGACCTGGAATGCCTCCGGAGGCGCCTCTGGGGGTGATTCCCCCCGCCGCGAGGTTCCCCCTGCCTCCAGTCGTGGCCGTGGTGCCGCTAGTGCCGGCGCGCGGGGGAAACCCGGCCGGGCTGGGGAGAGAGGGAATTCCCATCCCCCTCCCCTGCTCCGGCTCTCCCAAGTCCCCGCTGGTGTGGGGAGTGATGCCCGGTAGCACGGGGTCCTCCCAAGCCAGGGCTAAGGCAGAGGTGCCGGCTGTGGCACTCGCTGGGAATCCGGATGCCCTAGGGAGAGGGGGAAGCCCTTCCCCTCCCCCCAGCTCCGTGCCTGCCGAGCCCCGCTGGCTTGCCTGGAAGAGGCTTGAAGCCAGCCAGCCAGCCAGCCAGCCAACCGCCTCCCATGCCAGCGCTTCCCGCAGCCACCCCCTAAAGAGTGCAGGGAAGTCCTCCCCCGAGTCCCCAGTCCCTGGGGCATCAGCCCCACTCATGTTCCGGGCGAAGGTCGTCTGAAGAGTGCTGGCGGGGAGCACCGGTGTGCCGCCGCTCGCCCCAGCGTCTGGGACGGCGCGGCTCTCCTCCTCCTGGAGGGACTGCCCGGCGGAGTTCTCCTCCTCCTCCCGGCCACTGTCGCCTCCATCCGGAGGGACCTGCGCTGGGGCGCAGCCAGTGGCAGCCGAGGTGAGGGGCTTGTCCCCCTTCTTCGGCTTCTTCTTGCCACCGCCACTCTTCGCCGGGACCTTCCCCCCTCCGCTCTCCGCGGAGGTGCCCAGCTGGTCTCCAACAGCTGCTGGAGGCTCGGCCGTGTGCCGGCTGAGCCTCAACGGCCGGTCACTGGCGATTACTGCTGCGATCACCGCATCTATTTCCTCCAGTGTCGACATACCTTCTCCTTGTGGGGGGGGGGGGTCAGGTATATTATTATTATTATTGAGCAAAACTAACTTTTCTTTCTTTGTTAAAGATGGCCCTGCCACGTGGAGAAGGTTCAGTTGAGGACAAAGGAGGATGCGATCCTACCAGGAGCGTAGGCAGGAAACAGACTGGCCAGCAGAGGGGTCGTCCCTCCCAGAGGACACCTCCGGTGGTCAGCTTTTCAAAATAAAAGACTCTGTTACCTGCCTACCGGGAGCAAGTGGGAGGGACAACCCAAGCATGCGGATGTTCTGGAGCCCTCTCCACTGGGAAAACTCTAGAAGGGAAGTTACTGGGCAGCAACAGCAGTGGAAAATGACACTGGTGGAGATCTTTTATAGACAATGGCAGTGGCACTTTACCTAACTCTAGTTAGTACTGCAAAAAAGGTTCCACCGATAAACCACTTCTGAATGTTTTTTATGTTGAAAACCATATGAAGAGAAAATCCAAACGGAAGCAAGAAATAGTGCTGAGAAATAGGACCCCCCAAGGTTGAGAGGCACTCACCTAGGTACTGGTGAAGAGCAAAAGACAATCCTATGTCTACTGATGTCACTTGATTACAACCAATAGGTTGTTCAGGTCCTGAAGTGCTCCAACAACAAAGGTGAATCCAGAGTTGCACAATGCATACTCAATAAAGGAAGCTATGGTTCTGGGTTTGCAAGAGCTGAGGCAAGGCAGTTAATCAATCACAAAAGCTCTTGGAGATCTCTCATTCATAGGGTTGCCATGAATCAAATCCAACTTGATGGCATATAACAAGAAACTAAAAACAAGTGACACAGAGAGGGAAGAAATGCATACCTACTCTCATGTAAGAAAAAGTTCAAATACCTAAACTAACTTTTTATCAAGAGTTTTTTCCCTTGAAGGAGTTCACTATGGTAAGGAATGGAAATTCCCATTCTGGATGAGAGAAGAAAAAGCAACAACACAACTTATTACACAAAGAAATACTACAGTATAAAAACACTTCACAAACTTTATGTACATAATTTTTATATGAGAAATCAATAAATCCACCACTTTCTCAGAATGGTTTACAATGCATTTTAAAACATTATTTAATTCCATTTATGAAGCAACTATGTTTGATCTTTCCTTGTAGGTGCCCTAAAACTCCTGTAGAGAAATGCATACAGTACAGTACATTGAACTGAGGAGTATACCATTGCCCTTTTACAGTAGTTTGTGTAACAAACTGATAAGGCAGTGCATGAAATATAAGGAACTAATGTATGCTTGCCAGAGATATAGCAAAAATATCAGGAGTTTAGTCTCTTTGGTAGTCTCAAGCAGTTAGGAGTTGCTTTAGAAATACATAGCAGGAAATGTATTGCTCATGCTATTTTTATTTATTATAGACACACGCACACCCCTTCTGTTCAAAGGTAAATGAAAACTCACTATGAAGTCTAAGAATCAGAAAGACACAAATGCCATTGTTTGAAGAAGAAAAAAGGGGAATAGGTCTTAAATATGTTTGAAAAACCCTACTTTCCTATTCAGATTGTGCCACTAGAATTCTTAATTTAAGGACTGCTCATATTTTAATGGCTGTGTAAACTGTTCTGGTTTGCTGTTACTACTATTGCTTACATGTACTCCCTACTCAAGGTATGCTATACTCCCAAGTAATTCCCTGCTCAAAGCCCAGAGCTCCTAATTATCTAGAAGCACAGACATATGTATAATAAATGCTACTTCAAGTATACTGTACTATGTCGTGATAACCCTTCACTGATATTTTGGGGAGCACATCTGCATCTTACACCAAGAGACTGCACCCCAAAATATCAGCGAAGGAGGCTCTCAGGTTAGAAGGACCCCCCAGCAGATATGACATACGTATTACACACTTCTAATATACGGTAGTAGCAGGAAGGTAAAGACAAGAATATGCCTCTTTTTATAAAATGGAGGGAAAGGTAACTGCAAAGAGGCTGCCTTGCAAAACTATAAACAAAATGAAACTGGAATTCAGGTTAAAATTCACCAATCTAAACAGTAGATCACAGAGGCCTCAACATTTAAAGGAACCACACAATCAACAAGTGTGTGGTATTTACATAACATTACAATAAAATGTGTGCGGAGTCTGTCAACCTACCGCAATTCCATGAATTTCATAGGGTTTCCTTAGGCAAGGAAAACTCAGACATAGTTTTGCCATATCCTTCCTCTGAAATATAGTCCACAGCACCTGGTATTTGTTGGCAGTCTCCCATCCAAGTATTAACCAGGGCTCACCCTGCTTAGCTTCTAAGAGCAGGTGGGATATGATGCTTTTAGGCCTCTCGACACTAGAGACAATGCTGTTTTATAATCACAAGATTTAAAAGTGGGAAGCGCTGTGTTACAATGATTCTACTATTATCTACAAAGGGCAGTTGCAGAAAATGGCATTGGGAAATTCTCATTCAGCCCATGACTATCAAGCCATGATGCCTCAGGGTTCCATATTATCCCCCATGCTGTTTAATATCTATATAAAGCCACTGGGGGAAATCATTAGACATTTTGAAGTTGGCTGCCATCTGTATGCTAGTGACACTCAATACTACTTCTCTATGCCGTCAGAGTCCACTGGGGCTGTACAGATTCAGGACCAGTGTCTACCGGTATATGCTGTAATTGGCTGAGTGAGGGCCAATAAACTGAAACTGAACCCCAGTAAGTATAGTAAGCTCTATACAGTACATTTGTGGTTCTCGGGTCCAAGAACTTGTTAAATAGCCTGTATTCAGCCACTCAATTGATCTTGCTTGTGTGCTGCCCTGAGATCATAGGATATAGGGCAAGATATAAATATTTTAATTAATAAATAAAAACAAAATAGCAATCCAAATAGTAAGGGAATCCACTATACTCAAACCCTGCTTTACAGGGTTACATATGATACACTCTCATTTTTCAGATTCCATTTTAAACTAACTACTGAATAGAATACATTATCATTACTGTCAAGAAAAATTAAAAGGCCATGCTTTGATTTAATCTAGTTATAACAGTCTTATATGGAGTTCTTCAGAGGGGCTGGGCCAACTGCAAAATCCAGCAAAGCAGGAGCCTGCAGACCCCTTCTCTCCAAAATCTAGCTGCAGGGCTACAAAATGCATGCAACATTGCTCAAGCCAAGAGTGCAAAAACAATACTGTCATTTTTTCTACCCAGAGGCAAAGATGAGTTCAAATCCACTGTTAGATCCCTTCCAAAACTCTAAATCACTGTTCAAAAGGAGTGAACTACTAGAAACATTTTAAAGACCTCAGTTTCATTTAATATTTATTTCCCCTTGTGCAAGAAGATCAAGGTAGAATATAGGCCATTTTACTTCAAAGAAAGTAAAGCAAAATGAGCAAAGGCAAGTGTAGGCTGGCCAGTGCAATTCAGACTCAAAGATGTGCCAGCTACAGTGGTTAAGAACAAGCAGAATTTGTTCCTGCAATCTAAACTGGCCTTCCACTGGCTGAACTACATCTGTGTGCGCGCGCGTGTGAATGAGCCTTCAAGTCACCTGTTGGCTTATGGCAACCTCATGAATTTATGCCAGCAAAAATCCCTTCTACCAGCTGAACTCAGAGATCAGACGGCAAAGTGACCCGCCAGCACAACTGCTCCAGGGCTGAGATCAGCCAGCAAGAGCCAAAAAAGAGAACAAGGGGTGGAGTGAGAGAAAAAGCCAAAATATGCCAGATTGAAATCTTCCCCAGACATTAAGCCAGCAAAAGGTTACACCAGGGCAGTCGAAGCAATTTCCAACATTCCTAAACTGGGGCAGGCTTGGATTCACTATAGCTTCAGTGTCCTAGTGTTCATTCAAATGCCCAAAGCTATCTTGTTGAGTTATGGTTACACTCCTGTTTTCAAGGAGATAGCTATGTTAATCTGTTCCATCATAAGAAGGGGAAAGGGTGGGGGGAGAAGGGAACTAGACGCACCAATTATACTAATGGGTTGTCTAAACGGTGAAAATAACCCTCATGGAATTCTGTGTCTAAATGGAATCTGTTCATGTTCCTTGATTCATGTTTGCACACTACATTTAGTGGTCCCTGTGTAAACTTGTCCACAGCTGTATGGTATGCGGTAAACTCCTGCAGCTGTGAGAGGGTCTCTTCTGTCCTTCGCTGAGCATAGCATTTCTTGGATTTTCTTGGTTGGTCTGTAGATCGTTTGGAGCCGCAAGAGTTTACCACATACCATGCAGCTGTGGACAAGTTTACATAAGGACCACTAAACACAGTGTGCAAACACAATCAAGGAACATGAGAGACACTGCAGACTGGGCCAGCCTGAAAAATTGGCAGTAGCAGAACACGTTATAAACCAACCTGGGCACAAAATGTTATTTAAAAACACCAAAATTCTGGACCAGGCCAGCAACTATCATGTCAGAATGCATAGGGAAGCTATTGAAATCCACAAACACCTGGACAACTTCAACAGGAAAGAAGAAACCCTTAAAGTAAACAAAGTTTGGCTACCAGTCCTGAAAAACACCAAAATCAAAACTCAACACATGCAAATGAACTTCACCCAGAGACAGGGGGATTTCCAGCAGACAACGGACCATTAGCCAACCCACCCTAGGAACTAGCCATTCAAATACACAAATGTACATATCCTCTCCAACAGGGACTCACAGTATATAAACCCCACACACCCCTACCCCACCATTCTCTGAAGATGTCAGCCACAGACGCAGGCAAAACGTCAGGAATAAACTCTTCCAGAACACACCACGGAAAACCTATAGAGTAGCTTGCCTCAAGAAGCAAACCCAGAAAATGAAAGTTAGACATTCAGTTGGCCAGTCAGTCTCTTAAAGTGCCAGATCTCCCTCTCAGCAAGTTATTCTAATCAGTCTTGCTTAATTTTAAAAACATGCATTTTACTTACCACTTTATCAGCCACATAAAACTGTACAACAAAACCACACCTAGACATGAATTGTCACATCATTAATACTCACAAAGAATTCATAGACTACTGGGAAAGGCCATTAAAATGCATTTGCAACAGCAACAGAATTACAATGCTTTAGATGTTGCTCTGCAAGCAGATTAACAGGCAAAGCAATCTGTGGCTGCAATAAGATGTTATTTTTGGCAAGTGTGCACATTTCTTCCATCACAATTATTTCTTCTCAAAGTTTACATTCGTATTAGGAATCATCCCTATCTGGACACAGATCAGTGTATGAAGCACTAATAAAGGGCAGAGACAGTACAAGGAGAGAAGATCCAGTATGACTTTCCTTTAATATTAGTATATAATAATTCCACCAGTAACACGGCTCTCATATGTTTTAAATTACTTCTGGTACAATGAATATTTACTATTTAGAGAAAAGTAAGGGTTGTTTTTTTTTTAAATGACTGCACAGGTCATTTTACCACACCCATTATTCAGTCACCATCACAAGATACAGTTATGATACAATAACACCTCCAAACTGCAAACCATTTAATCTCTTCCTAATCCTTCAAGGCAGTGATGATGTCATTTAAAACATTGTCACCTGGAGTATTATTACTATTATTATTATTCCCAGGCATGAGTAATAGCTTAAAAGAAAACAAATATCACTTTTCTGTCTATTTTTTTAAGAACGCCAAACAGATGTTCAAGCTGTTCCGTGATTACCGTGAACAGGTTTCTGAAAAGAGATGGAGAGAAAAGGAGTTGGAGGTAAAAGAAACTTAAAATCTACAATTTTCTGGAATCTACCATTTTTCAGAACCAGACTATTACAAATTTGTTTTGGCTCAGACTCATACCTTCAGCCTCTGTCTGCACAACAGATTTTGTTTTTATCACGAAATTCTATTCCTAATACCTCTTTGGATATACTTCTCCATGTCTCAGTCATCAGCTTCAACTTCAGATGGCGTCTCTCCTCTCAATGATTGTCTTAGGGCAGTAATGGACTGGATGAGGAAAAACAAATTTGAGACTGAATCCAGACAAAACGGAGGTACTAACAGTTATGGTCCCAAAACCAGGTCTGGGAATACAACTTCCAATCCTGGATGGAACTACACTCTCCTCCAAGGACTGTGTTCGCAGTCTAGGGGTGCTCCTGGACCTGTTGCTCCAGATGTCTAATCAGGTAAATGCGACGGTCAGGAGTGTCTGTTATCTACTTCAGCTGATACGCCAGCTGCACCCTTTTCTGGAAACCAGGGACCTCGAAACTGTGGTACATGTGCTAGTAACCTCCCATCTCAATTTCTGTAATGCGCTCTACATGGGGCTACCCTTGTGCTTGACTCGGAAACTTCAACTAGTTCAGAACATGGCAGCCAGGTTGATTTCTGGTGTTTCCAGAAGAGAGCATATAACACCTGTGCTAAAAAGCTCTCCACTGGCTGCCTATTAGTTTCCGGGCACAGTACAAGGTGTTGGTTATGACCTTTAAAGCCCTACATGGCTTGGGTCCAACTTACCTCCGGGACCGCCTCCTTCTGTATGACCCTCCCCGCGCACTTCGGTCCTCTGGGAGGAATCTGTTACAACCTATGAAAACATGGCTGTCGGTGACCTCTCAGAGGGCCTTCTCTGCTGCTGCTCCCAGATTATGGAATGGCCTGCCTGACGAGATCCGTCTTATTACCACCTTAGACAGCTTTAAAAAAGCTGTCAAGAGGGATCTTTTCCAGCAGGCCTTTCCTGAATAATTATCCTGGCCCAAGACTCGGCTGTCCTTTCTGGGCTGTGATTGTATGTTTTAATTTTTTCTTCTAATTTATATATTTTTAATTATTGTATGTTTTTAATCCATCATAATTTAATATTATTTTAAGGGGTGGGTGGGCTAGGGTATTGTGATTATGGAGTTTTTATATTGTAAACCGCCGATTGCGTTGCAGAGGTGCGGGATAGAAATAAAATATTATTATTATTATTATTATTAGTGTTTTAAAATGTGGTTTGCTACAATCTAGACAGGATAGGATAGGATTAGGGGTGTCACGTTGAGGATGGAGCAAGCTTGTTTTCTGCTGCTCCAGAGACTGGAACACGGAGCAATGGATGCAAGCTCCAGGAACAGAGATTCCACCTCAACATGAGGAGGAACTTTCTGACAGTAAGAGCTGTTCGGCAGTGGAACACACTCCCTCGGAGCGTGGTGGGGTCTCCTTCCTTGGAGGTCTTTAAACAGAGGGTGGATTGCCATCTGTCGGGGATACTTTGATAGTGATTTCCTGCGTGGCAGGGGGTTGGACTGGATGGCCCTCGTGGTCTCTTCCAACTCTGCAATTCTATGATTCTATGATTTCACTAGCACAACTGAACTATTTATTAGTTGGCTAAAAAAGCCAAAGCATATTTATTTTCAATTTGATCAATGATAGCAGCTGGCACTTTTATAACTTATTTATTTATTCAATTTATATCTCCCCTATATTTCCTGTCAAGGACCCAAGAAGGCCATCATTTCATCAAATAATTAGAAGTTCATCTTGTTCATCGTATGTGGTACGTGAAATAAGGCTTCTACAAGACATTAATGCTTGGAATGGCAAGAGATCAGAGAATATAGCACAATCAGAGAAAAAAACATAAATTCAGCACTACAGGCTATTGAGAAAAAGGATAAGAATTATTAGTCTTATTTATTATATCATAGTGCAATAAAAACATCCACAGAGCCAGAGGACGACACACTTATTCAGAGACAGAAAGAAAATCCTAAGAACATTCCATAGCAAATGGTTAGAAACAGTACTAAAGTTCAAATTGCAGCCATGTATCCTGCACTTGTGTACTGTACTTTCAACTATATTAAAAACTATAGCAGCTCATTTCTTTTTATGCTTCCACCTGTGTACAGGCAAGCCAGCCGCAGTACAAAATGAGCATGTCCGACCTAATTAAATTAAGGAGGATTTGATATCAAATTGAGAGTTCCAGAAATGACACAACCTAAACAGCACAGCTGAGATCCCCCTGTTTTCAGCATGCCCCCAGTCCAAGTAAGCCATTCTCTACTGTTAGCAACTTGGATTTTTCTACCTGAAACTGCTGAGATAAACAGCTTTGCCACTACTGAAGCCTTTCATGCATCTGAAGCAATGTTACATTTTCACAGCAATTGCTAGAATAATCCATTCCTAATAACCAGATTTTGAAAGTTCCCTTCTGCTGCCAAACTCAGCACAGTGTTAAGAAACCCACACAACAGGCTACAAAGGTTTGTCTGGAACAGAATATTGAAGGAAGATAAGAGAAGGTTTCTGCTAATAGTTTTTTGTTTCAATTCCACTGATCCGGCATCCTTTCTCATATGTCCAAAAACAACTATTGCTTACTGGAATGTATTCAATACTTTGAGCTTCCATGCAGCTGACTTTGCTTCAAAGGCAGTTTTCATGCTTTGTTTATTTGATCAAACAACTTGCCTGCTGTACATTTTTATGCACTTTCAGCTATGAAGATTAAATGCACTTGCAGGGCTCACTGGGTTCAGTGAACAGGGGTTTACATGCCTTACGCTCAGCATCAGCTTCTATGGTGCTCAAAAGAGCGCCAAGCTAGAACAGCAGGACTGGAACATAACTCCAAGCCGATTAACAGATAACCCCTCCCTATGAACTGGCAATGAAGCAGGAATGTCCTCCATCTCTTAGATAACCCACCCTCACCCAGCCCACCAGCAGTCACCACCACCTCGCATCTGGGTGAAACAAAACAACGTTTATCCCAGTAATTAACATGCAGCTGGAAGTCGGGAAGTAGAAGGCATGAAACCTTTAATTATAAAAACAGTGGACATGCAAGCAGCAGCCATCTGCAGACTGAGATCTGTGCAGAGAAGGGTAATCTTCTTTTACTCACTTCCAAAAATTAGTTTGTACAGTATATATCTCAGCTGCTATCAGACTGCATGCTTCCAAATGTTGCAAGCTTTTCTGTTGAGAACTATCCAAGCTGGCAACACCTCCTGTAATAGGACACCAACAGAGTGCTCTCTTTGCCTTCCATCCTGGAACAATGCATATGTAAGAGGGTTCACTACACAGCCCTCTGCTCTCTAGAAGGCTGCTATGTCACAAGCCCAACTATTATGCTTGTCAATCTAACAGGCTCACCCAAGATGCAGGAGCAAATCCACACATACTAGGCCTGAGGCAAACACAAGTTCCTAGGAAAGTGTCCAAGCTGGGAGGCAGGGACAAGCTGAAGCAAATGCCTTCCACCACAAGCAGTGTCCCAGGGCTGCAGAGAGCAATGCCTCAGATCGCATAAGGATCATGCAACCAGTCTCTGATCCCAGTACACAGGAACACATCAGCCTGCCATTCTAGTTGTTCACACATCAGCCTGGAGATACTTACTGTCTTTCTTGGCATTCTCCCAAAACGTTCCACTCCAGGGAAAATTGAGATTTGGGGAGAGGGAGGGAAATGAGTAGCATGTGGGTGCCCAATTTTCCACTCCCAATGAATAGGGACTCCTCTTCCAATATCAACTGTTCAATCAATGTTATGTTCCATCTCCATTGGTAAGTTTCAGCACAAGACACACAGGGATGCAAACAAGCTCATACCTGCCTGCCCCTCCCTCACCTCCCCTTATTCCTTACAGTCTCTCCCACACACAAAGTACTCCCTTCCTCTCAAGTATATTACCAGTAAGTCTCCTACCCTACCCACCTCCAATATATCCTCCAACCTCACTTCAGCTTTTCCCAGCCATGGTCTCCCAACAAACAACTCTTCTTTCCCTGCTCCCTCCCTGTTGCAGTTCAACACTCCCCCTCCCCAAGAAGCATGCACACATGCTTGCCAGCTGCTTTCTCATCCTAAAGAGGCTCCAAGGCTTTCCTGGTTCAAAAAATGAAAGATGGGGGGAAATCCCTCTCGGAAACTCCTTCTGCCTGAATACTTTCACCCTGGATATGGGCATTCCCACACCAGAGATCCCACTAGGAAAAGATATACCCAAATAAAAATGTTCTCTTGCACTCTCGCTTTGTGGCCTTTCTTTTCAGGTAGTATATATAAGGCAGCCTGCACATGCTTCCCTGCACCTACCACAGTAATCACACTTCCCTTAATGCAGGAAGTCTGAAATACTCCTCCATCTCTTTTCTCTCCCCACACACACACAACCCCCTTATAACAGTGAGAGAGAGACCCCCCAAATGCTGCCACATCTCTGTCTCCCCATATCTTTCTTAACACAGGGGAAAAGACCCCATAAAATGCTGTCCCATCTCTGTTCCTCCCTCCCTCTTAACTGGGAGACAGACCCCCTATAAATGATGTCCTATCTCTGTCTCCCTATAGCTCTCTTACAATGGAGAAACAGACTTGCCAAAACTCTTAGTCCATTTCTGTTCTCCTGCCCCCCACACACACATACTTCTCTTAACACTGGGAGACATACCCTCTCCGCAAATGCTGCCCCATCTCTGTTCTCTCTCTCACACACACACAGACACACACCTCCCTTAATACTGGGATAAAGGACTGCCCCCAACAAATACTGCCCCATCTCCACACCCTTCCCACACAGTGGGAGACAGACCCCCCTCCCAAATGATGCTCCATCTCTCCCCCATCCCTAATAAAGGCTGTGTGACCTCAGTCGCAGTTCCTGCGAATATCGGGACCTGTCAGGGGCTTCTTACTTACTACATACACTCACCACTCCACACACAGAAAAACACTTCAAGTTATTGGGCCCTTCTCCCGCTGTCCCCCACCCTCCCAGTAACAAGTCCTCAGGCTTACAACTAAACCTCAACTCTTCCTCTGAACACCTTCCCTCCTCACCAGACTCCAAGGGCCTGTCTCCAAAAGAAGAGGGGGGGATACTCTGGCTTACCGGTTTTTCCACCCACCAACACATTTGCCCAATGACTCTCCCAATCACCCACAAATCTCCCACCCTGCACGCACACTCGCTCACCTAGGAGCACAATAGGCAAAACACAACCCTTTGTGGCCAAAAAAATTGGGACTCCGGAGAATATTTCTAGTGGTGGTGACTGCGTGCGTGCATGTGCATGTGTAATTGGGGGGGGGGGAACCAAACCGACAGCATTTCTCCCACTGTTCCACACTCACACATATAAATATATAAATAAGTAGACAGAGTGTGTGCTGTTGGTTTCCTTTTTGAACACACACATACACTATATGCCCATATTTCACAGCTGAAAACTGGGGCACACATCAGGACGTGGTCAAAATAACTAAGTTATTAATAAAACAAGAACATACAAACTAGGAGATGATGCAGTAGTTTGCTTTTGCCTGAGCCCTACTGGGAAGGGCAAGGTTTCATTCCCTCTTCTCAGATGGATGGTCATCTGTCGGGAATGATTTGATTGTGTATTCCTGCATGGCAGGGGGTTGGACTGGATGGCCTTTGAGGTCTCTTCCAACTCTATGTTCCCCGGCACCCCTGTTGAATTAATTGATTGCAAACTGTTTTTGCACTTTGACTCAGTTTATAATTGAAGTAAGCTGAGGAGAAAGGGGAAAAGTGGAAGGAAGAGAAAGGAACCAGAACATTTTAAAAAGAGCTGGAAAAGTGGGATGGCAGAGAATTAACTGAGACAGGTGGAGGATATGGAGTCACAGATGGCTGCACCTATTACTGTTGGGAGGCTGGCCTAAGGAAGGTCTTGAACCATATGGCCATCTGCAGTGTCCCTGCCTGCAAAATAAAAGGAGGTCCCTGAAGTAAGCATCTGAGTGGGAAGGAAAGCCCCAATGAGAAACCTGGCATTAACCCTCCCAACAACCATGTCCCTGGGGTTGTACACACAAAAAGATTGCGTTGCAGAGGGACGGGATAGAAATAAATTTTATTATTAATTTATTATTATTATTATCCCCACCAATCTTCACACAGCACTCCACAACAAGAGGAGCCCACACACACACACTTCCCAGCCAACCCCCCCATTAACCCTTCCCTGTCCCTGGGGCTGTTCATGGGGGGTGCCCTGTGTGTGTGTGTCCACACACACAAAACTCACAGGAAAAAAAAGAAATCCCCATCAATCCTCACAAACACACACACACCTAGCATTAACCCTCCCTGTCTGTGTGAGTGGGATTGTTCATTGGGGGAGGGGGAGTGTTGCTTGTGTATGTGTCCACACACACAAAACTCACACAGAGAGAGAGAGAGATCCCTGCCAATCCTCACACAGAAGGTCCCTTCACAACAAGAGGCATTCCCTCACCACAAACACACACTCACACACACTCTCAACCAAACCCCACCTACATGAACCCTCCCCGTGGGGTTATTTATTAAGGGGTGGGATGCTCCCTATGTGTCCACACACACAAAACTCACAAAAAGAGATCCCCTCCAATCCTCACACAGCTTCTCCCCCACAAACACACATTCCCAGCCAACCCCCCTGCATTAACCCTTTCATGTCTGTGGGGTTGTTCATGGGGGGGGGGTGTTCCCTCTGTGTGTGTCCACACACACAACACTCACACAAAAGAGAAATCCCCGCCAATCCTCACAAACACACACACACGTGTGCACACTCCTAGCATTAACCCTCCCGTGCCCGTGTCTGTGTGCGTGGGGTTGTTCGTGCAGGGGGAGGAATACTCCCTGTGTGTCCACACACACAAAACTAAAAAAAAAGAAGAAATCCCCGCCAATCCTCACACAGAAGGTCCCTTTACAACACACACAAACACACTCCTAGCATTAACCCTCCCGTGTCCGTGAGAAATCCTCCGTTTGTGACCACACACACACACACAAAACTCAAAATAAAATAAATCTCCGCCAATCCTCACAAACACACACGCGCGCACATTCCTAGCATTAACCCTCTCGTGTCCGTATCTGTGTGCGTGGGGTTGTTCGGGGGGGAGGAATGCTCCCTGTGTGTCTACACACACACACACACACACACACACAAAACTCATACACACAAAAAAGAAATCCCCGCCAATCCTCACACAGCACTTCCTTCCCAACAAGAAGAGCTCCACACACACTCCCAGCCAAAGGAAGTCCCCTCAGGCGAAACGAAATAACACCTCTGGAAACACACACACTGACACACACACAAAATCTCTCGGATTAACACCTCACATCGTGTGTGTGTGTGTGTGTGTGTGTGTGTGGAAGGTCGCCCCTCTTCTCAAATCCCCAGAAAGGAGCCTCCCTCAGAAGTCTTTATTTATTTTTGTCAGGATCCCCTCACAAAAATCACCTCACAGACAGACAGACACACACACACACAGAAGCGCGCAAATATCCACGCAGGCTAGCAGGCGGGCGGACGCGCACACAACTACACACACACACACACGGCACTTACTGACCCCAGGACCACCAGCTCCCCATATTTGACGGGCTCCTTGTTGGGCGCGCAATGCTCCTCCTGACTGGGAGAAAACATGGGGCCGCCGCCACTGTTGTCGTCGTCGTCGCTGCTGCTCCTCCTGAGGTAATCCCAATCTGTTTTTTTTTTCCCCTAAAACATATATTTTCTTCAGCGGGGGAGGGAAATAGGAAAATATCTCCTCAAAAAAATTTTTTTAATTATAAAAAATAAATAAAAAGAGTCCGGACTGACCAACAAAATCCTCGCCTCAAGCTTTCCGAGCAATCGGTCGGGCGAAAAAAACAAACAAACTGGCGGCTTTTTTTTTTTTTTTTTTTTGCTTCGTGCGCCCGCCGACGCGGACTCTCTTCGTTGCCCTTCGTTCTTTCCTTTTTTTCTCCCTCAACGGCTCCCGCGCGAGCCAGCGCTCAGCCTCAACAGCCACCACGGCCTGAAGAGGGATCGGGAGAGACCAACTAGCACCTCCCCCTCCTCCGGAGGGGGGGGAAGTAGGCGTGGAAAAGCTCCTCCCCTTTCTCTCCTCCTCCTCCCTTCGTCGGCTTTTTTTTTTAAACTCCTCCTTCCCTCTCAACAGCTCCCCCCTCCCGATCTGTCAAAAGCTGGGATGGTATCGTCCGGTCTGTTATGTAAACATAAGAGTAAGGCAAGGCTCTTAAAGGAACCGCGTCTTTTTAATCTCACTACTCTACCATAGAGTCTTCCTAGAAAATGTGTCCTCTCTAACCATTTTCTAGGTCCTCCGAGGCAACTCTATGGTATATTAAACAGGAAGTCCCATCATTTGCAATGACATTCGCTATTATACACGATTTTCGGTATCCACGGGGCCTCCCAAAACCAACCCCCAGTGGATAAGGGGGTCCTACTGTATCGTACACTACACTGTTGTAGCACTATTATTCCACTTGAACTGCTCTGGTTGCCTCCTGTGGAATTCTGGGGTTTGTAGTTTAGTGAGGCCTAAGAGCTCTCTGGCTGAGTATGCTAAATGCTGCTCCCTAAACTACAAATCCCAGGATTCCACAGGAGGAAACTTTACAAGTAACTCGGAGAGGGTACAAAAAAAGTGTGCCACTTACCTTG
This sequence comes from Gambelia wislizenii, assembly GCA_030847615.1. Classification (NCBI taxonomy): domain Eukaryota; kingdom Metazoa; phylum Chordata; class Lepidosauria; order Squamata; family Crotaphytidae; genus Gambelia; species Gambelia wislizenii. The sequence continues at coordinate 489,926,973 of JAUMIR010000001.1, read as the reverse complement.
ATGTCCCGATCTCACCCAGAAGTGTTCTGGCATGGACCTCCCATTGACACTGGCATCACACCAGCATAATGGGGCACATTTTCAGTCACAGGACATACCATTATAGAAACGGAACAGGGGATCTATTGACGGCTTAGCCCATCAATAAAAAGCAGCGCCAGTGGAACAGCAGCAGCACGGGTGTATGACAAGATGGGAACGACACCGTCTGAAAAGGAAACCCTTTAGCAATTTCCTGGCCTCATGATAACGCCATATTCAGTGCATCTGATAATCTACTAGAAAGAGGTATATCCACGATGATGAGAAACAACAGTCTAGTCAGAATTCAAAGACATAGCCCTGTTCATCTGAAATATCAGTAAGCAAGGGGATCTTGTAGCACCTTTGAAACTACCTGGGAAAAAGAAATTGTAGCATGAGCTTTCCTAGACTTGGGCCACATCCACACTGCACAAATAATCCAGTTTGAAACTGAATTATTTGCCATGGTTCCTTCCTATGGAGTACTGGAATTTGTAGTTTGGTGAGGCACCAGCAGTCTTTGACAGAGAAGGCTAAAGTCCTTGTAAAACTACAAAGGCCAGAATTCCATAGGAAGGAGCCATGGCAAATATTCCAGTTTCAAACTGGATTATTTGTATACTGTGGATTTGGCCTTGGTCTACTTCCTCAGATGCATGGAGTCTAGTCAAAAACTAACATTTACTGTGACATACGCTTTCATGAGGATAGTAGTGGATAATGCCCACAGGAGTGGCAGCCAGGGGCTTCCATGCCAATGGAGAGGCATATCTGCCCAGGGTCTTATTTCAAGAGCGCTATCTAAAGTGCTGAATCCTATCCAGGGATGTAGTTATGGGGGAGGAGGACAAATGTGGGCATTGTTCAATTCTATCACCCCCCCCCAATGAAATTTTCCTTCAGTACCCAAATTTCTAGCATTGCAATAACTTCAACCCTACAACTGCTAGAACTATGTCTCAGGGCTGCCTTTTCTTCCTTAAAAGGGCAACTTCAAGACCAAACCACTAAAAACTGGGTGGGTGATAGACATCTTTAAATATCTGAAGGGATGTGGGGAAGAAGATGGAATAAGATCGGCTGCTACCACACTGCAGAAATAATGCAGTTTGATGCCACTTTATATTTACTGTATTTATTTATTTATTGAATTTCTGTCCCTCCTTTCTCCCAAAATGAGACTCAAGGTGGCCTACAATAATTTTTAAAGGATGCTGCTAAACCATTAATTACAGAAGTTAAAAAAGAATTAAATATTACTACTGTATTATCAAAACCTAATCATAACAGTTAAAAAAACACTTCAAACCTAGTTAAAACCTAGTTTTAAAGTTCCCAAGAGAAGGCGAACAGAACAAATAGGAGTTCTAGGTGTGAATGATCTTCAGCACTAGAAATTTGGGGACTGAATGAACATTTTTTGCAGGGGGGGTGAATTCTTATTTGGGGTGCAATTTTGCCCCCTCCCCTGTAGGAATACCACAGGACATGTCCTATTTACACCCTCTGCTGCCCTGTGCTTACTCCACTAGCCAGCTGCCTTCAAGTTTATTGGGGAATGTTTTCCCACCACCAGTTCTGAAGTAAGATGCAAATGCCAGGGGAATGTGTGTTGGAGTCTCCTTCTTTGGAGGTTGTTGTTGTTGTTGTTGTTGTTATTATATTGTTACAATACTCCAAACCAAAATCAAACATCTAAACACTTTTCTTATATCATATGTAACTTTTACATCGATTTCCTTAAAAGAAAAAAACAAGAAGATCAAATAAAATCAAAACACAAAAAAGCATATTTATATACAATTATCCACCTAATTTGGTTATTTCATTTTAAGTATTTCCAACTGCCTTCCCGATTTGCTTAGGTTTTGCTATATCTCTTCATAATTGATTTCCTTTTCTTATGAAAAAAATCCATGATTCTTCTAATCTTATCGAATCCTTATAACCAAATCAACGACAGAGGAGAAGAAAGGGGGGGAGGAAACTACAGGAAAAGAGATTCTACCTAAACATTAGAAAAAACTTCCTGACAGTAAGAGCTGTTCGGAAGTGGAATACATTGCCTCCAAGTGTAGTGGAGTCTCCTTCTTTGGAGGTTTTTCAACAGAGGCTGGATGGCCATCTGTCGGGAATGCTTTGATTGTGTATTCCTGCATGGCAAGGGGTTGGACTAGATGGCCCTTGTGGTCTTTTCCAACTCTATGCTTCTATGATTCTATGAATGAGGAGAGTGCCATATGATGCTGTACACCTCAGGCAGCAATTTCTTTGGGGCTCACCCACAATGAATATGCATACAGTGGGCAAAGTGTAGAGAGCGCACTTGCTAACACTCCTTACCCATAAAAGGGGGCATTGTTTATATAGTAGTACAATAATAGTAGTAGCAGTAATAACAACAATAAGAAGAAGAAGAAGAAGAAGAATAGAGCCAGGCAATCCCGGTCACAATCTTAACACACACCTCTGCAAGAAGAAGGAAAAGGAAGATGGAAGAAAGGAAAGTTTGAGCCAAAATGTGAAGAAGGGATGAGATAATGCTTCCCATGATTTTCTGTTTTCCAAAGCTTTTGAAATTTTAATTTGATGCTGTTTGTAATCTTGTATATTTTGATTACATGTATTGGTCAGTTTGTTTTATTTTTATATTTTCTTGCTGTTTCATACGATATTATTGTTGGGGGGGGGGGTTGGTAGTTACCTGGATAATCTGTTTTGCAATTGTATTTTGTAATCTTATGTTTATTATTCCTTCCTTCCCTCTGTGTGTTCTTACGTATACACTTATTTTAGATTGGACGTCCTTGGCAGGATCCAGTATTTTGGTTTGTTGGTTTGTGTGTTTGTTTTAATGTAAAACACCACGTACGTAGATGGCACTATATAAATAAACTATCATCATCATCATTTGTCCCATCTTTTCCCCAATAATGGGATTCAAAGCAGTTTACAAATTATTAAAACTGGTTAGAGATTTAAAAACTATACAAAACATCCGCAAAATATGTAACTTGTTTTAAAAACAATTAAATAATCAGCAGAGTTAAAACCATTTAAAATTTGTTAAAAGACATAATTTAAAAAGGCAACAAAAGAGCACACCATTAAAAGCCCCTCACATTCACTTCTTAAAAGCCTGATGGGATAGGAAAGTCTTCACCTACCACCAGAAGGAGAGCAAGGAGCCTCCAGAGTCTGGGGGCAAACACCAAGAAGGCCCTCTCCCTTGTTCCTACCAAAGCAGCCCGAGAAGATAAGGGGCCTCTCCCAAAGACCTTAGAGCTCAAACAGGCTCATATAAGGAGATACAGTCCCTATATTGTGCCTATGTTGTAACCCAAAACATCTAGACAGTCAGGAGTTCCCCAACCCCTTCTTTGGCTGTTTAGGCCAGAGAACTTCAGGCTTCTGGTGGTGATATATATTGGTATTTGCTATATGGGAGTACTTTAATAAATAAAAATATGGCCATGGAGAACTTTAAACCTAGGGCTCATCTACACTGGCTGCTAAATCTACGGCTAGTCCGGAGCATTATGCCCTTCCTTGATCACATGGCTGGGCATTTCCTGGAGACAGCACAGCAAGCAATGTCATTGCCAGCAGGGCTCTGCCAGAGACGGAGTGCTTGGTTAGGATGGCGGCAGCAACAGCGCATCAGAAGGACGACTATTTCCCTTCCCCACCAGTGGCTGGGCTTAGTGGAGAAGCAGGTGGCAGGTGTCGCTTGCCACTCACCTAAATCTGGCCTGGTCCAGCTATCCTGTAAAAGCCAGCAAAATACTGCATTTTCTGGAAACGTCCAGAGTAAAAGGTGGCTTATTTTACTCTGCTTTAAGGGTGGTTTGGTGCAGGTTACTGAACTAGCCAGACTTTGTGTGGACAGTTCACACCAGAATCGGGGAATTGACCCTGTGTCGTCTGGGCAGATTGCTGTGGGGATATGTCAAGGATATTTTATTTGGCTGGTGTAGACAAGTCCTTAGGAAGGAATCCTGAAGAGGATAAGAAGCCAATATCAGGTTCTGAAAAGGGTGGTTGCACAAGAATCACGGAGTTGGAAGGGACCCCATGAGTCATCTAGACCAACTCCCTGCCTGGTTGAAATCTACAGGTAAGGCATCCCTGACAGGTGGGCATCCAACCTTTGTTTAAAAAACTCCAGTGAAGGAGAGACTGCCATCTTCTGAAGTATCTTAATCTACTGGGGAACAGCTCTTATCATCAAGAAGTTCATCCTAGCATTTAGAAGGCCTCTCCTTTCTTGTAATTTGCATCCATAGCTTTGGATCCTACCCTGTTGCATGATTTTGTGGTGATGTTCTATGTATTGGCAAAAAGCAAGAGCAAAGTGATGGAGGTCAGAGCAGGATGTGTCTTCAAAGAAAAATTGAACAATGGTATGGAATTATAATTAGCATGCATATTGCATGCCACAACAACATATCTATACAGTTTCCCCGTGCATGTGTGTGTTTGTCAGTGTGCGCACACTTTGTTAGTTTGAGTCACATTTCATGACATTTAGAAGGCTACAGAGTGGGAGAACATCCTCAGAACTTGGAAATCTGACAGCGGCAATATAGAAGAGCATTAGAAAAGTGTTATCTTCATGGTTCACACAAGAGGCATCATGATCTCCAGCAAAACTTTATTTGAAACGAGACATATTCAAAGCAACTATGAAAGATTAAGAACAAGAGAGAAGTGTGTGTATGTATGTGTCAACTCAATCAGTTCATGGGAAGCCAATACTGATGTGAGAGCCAGTGTGGTGTAGTAGTGTGAGTGAAGGACTTGGAGACCAGAGTTCAAATCCTCATTCAGCCATGGAACAGGATGATCATGGGCATGTCAGACTCTCTCAGCCTAAGCAAAAGGCAATGGCAACCTCTTTGGAATAAACCATGCCAAGAAAACCCTAGAATACAGTTGCTTTAAGTCAGAGTTAACTTGAAGGAACATAACAATAACAGCAACAACACTTACGTAACTTCCATAGATTCAATGGATTGCCTCTAATTGAGAGTAACAAGTGGATTTAACCTACTATCTATCCCTGTTAAGAATGGCATATTAGTTTATTTTCTGGCCTCACCATGCTTATAATGTTGACATGACTCAACAGGAAAGGGGACCCAAAGTTCCACAATGTTTTCCTTCTTCTTGATGACAAGTAGTGGAATATGAGAGAAGCGGCAGTACCTACAAAAGGGATCTATGCGTCTTAGTGGACCACAAGCTGAACATGAGTCAGCAGTGTGCTGTGGCAGCTAAAAAAGCCAATCCAATTCTAGGCTGCATCAATAGGAGTATAGTGTCTAAATCAAGGGAAGTAATAGTGCCATTCAATTTCTGCTTTGGTCAGACCTCACCTGAAATACTACGTCCAGTACTGGGTACCACAATTCAAGAAGGATATTAACAAGCTGGAACGTGTCCAGAGGAGGGAGACCAAAATGGTGGGAAGCCATGCCCTATAAGGAGTGGTTTAGAACTGGGTATGTTTATAGAATCGTAGAATCGTAGGGCTGGATGAGACCACAAGGGCCATCCAGTCCAACCCCCTGCCAGGCAGGAATAAGTAATCAAAGCATTCCCAACAGATGCCCATCCAGCCTTTGCCTTAAAACCTCCAAAGAAGGAAACTCCACGACACTCTGAGGCAGTGTATTCCACTTCTGAACAGCTTTTACACTCAGGAAGTTCTTCCTAATGTTTAGATGGAATATCTTTTCCTGTAGTTTGAGTCCATTGCTCCATGTCCTTGTCCCTGAAGCAGCAGAAAACTAGCTTGCTCCATCCTCAATATGACATCCCTTCAAATATTTAAACATGGCTATCATGTCCCCTCTTAACCTTCTCTTCCCCAGGCTCAACATACCCATCTGGAGTTTAACCTGAAGAAGTGAAAGTTAAGAGATGTAAGAAGAGAAAGTTAAGTATTTGAAGGGTTGTCATACTGAGGACGGAGCAAGCTTGTTTTCTGCTGCTCCAGAGACTAGGATACAGAGCAATGGACTCAAACGAAGGGAAAAGAGATTCCACCTAAACATTAGGAAGAATTTCGTGACAGTAAGAGCTGTTTGGCAGTGAAATGTTCTGCCTCATTGTGTGGTGGAGTCTTCTTTGGAGGTTTTTAAACAGAGGCTGGATGGCCATCTGTTGGGAATGCTTTGATTGTGTCTTCCTGCAGGACAGGGAGTTGGACTAGATAGCCCTTGTGGTCTCTTCCAGCTCTATGATTCCTTTGCGTTCCCACCTCTCAGTTCAGTTCCCATCTAACTCTTCGTTTCCCTGATGGGTAAAACTGTCCCTGCCATTTCTAGCAATAATGACAAAATGCTTGGTAGCAGCTAATCTTAAAACACTGAGGAGATTTTCACACTGAGTAATTATTCCCTGGAGAGATCAGGACAGAAACGGGGATGTTCCAGTAGCAGTGCCCCGTTTCGCATGCCCCCTTCCTTCTCGTGATCTCCCGTCATCTTCCCTCTGTGCTGCTCCCATTTCTCTCTTGGTAAGTTCCGTGATTTTTTACTAACGAAAGTTCTTTGTTAGTAAAAAAAATCACAGAACATACCAGGAGAGAAATGGAAGCAGCGTGTAGGGAAGATGACGGGAGATCGCGAGAAGGAAGTGGGCATGTGAAATGGGGCGCTGCTACTGGAACAGCCCCATTTCTGTCCTGATCTCCCCAGGGAATAATTTCCCCGTGTGAAAATCTCCCATGAGTTTTCCTATCAGCTTCCACAGAGAAGACAGAAGGATGAAGTTTTATTAAAAACCAGGAACTGAATTATTGCAGATTTATCTTCTTTATTAGGCTGAGGCAGACACTGTGAAAACTGTGCTATAACTCATTGTCGAAGTAAACAAACACCTTTTGCTAAACCAAGTGAGAATGAAAAAGAAACCAGTCAACGGCCCTGCCTGGAGCTTTCCCATATTTCTTAGGTTTTCCTCCAAATGCTGAGGGCTGGGATTCCACTTCTGCCCACTCTAAATCAAACTTACTTTATTCCCTTTATGCGCACTGATAAATATTATCAGATGCCTCCAGAGCTATCTCTAGCCTACAGGTTTTCTTTAGCAGTCTCAAACACTTTTGGGCAAGAGACCCAGGAGAACTGCTGAAAACTAAAGAAAATAAAGGGGGTGCCTCCTGACTTCATTACCTTGTTCCAGTTTTTAGTCTACTGAAATTGTATTATTTTGCTGCTGCACCGGAAAATGAAGTATACAGTGAACCAGTGTTTATTTAAATCTAGGCAGCTCTTATCTGGTCACAAAATGGCCACTGTCCTAGCTTGCAATATTCTACTAGTGCTCCCCTAAACTACTACTGTATTACTACTACTACTACTTATTATTATTATTATTATCCTGCCTTTCTCCCAATATAGGGACTCAAGGTGGCTAAGATGGGTTTAAAACAATGCAAATGAAAACCATACACAAACATTAAAAGTATAAATAGGAGATTATAAAAAAAACAAATTAAACAATTTATAAAGTTAAAAACATTTAAAAATATTAAAATGTGGCAAAACTGTATGAATCTTAAAATCTATATTGCACAGCATTTGCAAGCCCAACCCCCATCAGATTGTAAATGCCTAATGACACAAGAATGTTTTTACCTGTTGGCGAAATGAGAGCAGAGATGGGGCCATCCTGGCCTCTCTAGGGAGGGAGTTCCCTGTATCCCGCCAGCTACACTTATCATGCGTTGGTTCCTACTGTGCTTTGTTCAACCATTAATCAAAAAGGAGAGAAAGCCTAAGACTTGGAAAGGCAGCCATGAAGGAACTAGGCAAGATCCCCAAATGTAAAGGCTTATCATTAAATACCAAAACCTCTCTACACCCCTTTCCCATTAAAAAAAACAAACCTCTAACTTGAGGAGCTTGAGTTGGCTAAGACTGTTCTACATATTAATTCTGGAATGGGCAGGAGCAGCTACATGATGGTAAATGTATGGACATGAACTGTAGGTCTTAAATCCAATTGGTACTCCCAGGTAGAGCAGACACATTAAATCAATGGGAATTTGGTACATCAATGGTTATATACAGTTGTCCCTTCATATTCGCTGAGTTTGGTTCCAGGACCCCCCACGGATACCAAAATCTGTGAATACTCAAGTCCCGTTATATGCAATGGCATAGCAAAATGGTGTCCATTATATAAGATGGCAAAATCAAGGTTTGCTTTTTGGATTATTATTTTTTTAAGAGTATTTTCAAGCCGTGAATACTTAAATCCGTGAATGCCAAATCCATGGATATGGAGGGACAACTGTAAATTCCATTTAATCAATAGGTCTACTTTAGTTGGGACTAACTATTGGATTTAGGCCTAGGAACCATGTTGCTTACAGCCAACAATCTGGCCACTGTTGGGAAATGTGAGAGATAGTAATAGATCAATCAAGCAGAGTAATCAATTCCAAGACAAAAGCTGAACAACAACTAATCCCACACCCACTCATTCACATACAGCATCTAGCACAGAGAGAAATAAACTTGGTCTTTGTAAAAACAAAAATGATAAAAGTAGCTTTACTTACAAATATTGTGCATAACATAGGTGTATCTTCTTAAAAATAGAAAGCAGTCACATTACAAGAAGAGTTGAATGTATCATCCCAACCATGGAAACCCACTGGGTGACCTTGGGGAAGTCACTCTATCAGCCTTAGAGGAAAGCAACCAAACTTCCTCTGAATAAATCTTGCTAAGAAAACAAACCCTATGATAGGGTCGCTGTAAGTTGGAGTTGACTTGAAGGCACAAAGCAACAATCACTTCATACAGAGAAGCACCACAAAACACATGCTTTTATGGAGAACAGAGGGGGGGGGATCGAAAATGTCTACATGTTAAGAGTGGTGGAGGAAGAGTGGTCAAGCAAACAAACTGAAAGTATGCAAACGTGAAAACTGGCAGTCAGTGAATATAGCAGTCAGTGAGTATGCTTCCAGGGTTCTGCAGCCACAGATTCAATCAACCACAGCTGGAATACACACACACACACAGACACACAGTTGTCCCTTCATATTCATAGAATCATAGAATCATAGAATTGTAGAGTTGGAAGAGACCACAAGGGTCATCCAGTCCAACCCCCTGCCACACAGGAATCATGATCAAAGCTTCGCTGACAGATGGCCATCCAGCTTCTATTTAAAGACCTCCAAGGAAGGAGACCTCACCACGCTCCGAGGGAGTGTGTTCCACTGTCGAACAGCTCTTACTGTCAGAAGGGTCCTCCTAATGTTGAGGTGGAATCTCTGTTCCTGGAAGTTGCATCCATTGCTCCGTGTTCTAGTCTCTGGAGCAGCAGAAAACAAGCTTGCTCCATCCTCAATGTGACACCCCTTCAAATACTTAAACAGGGCTATCATATTGCCCCTTAACCGTCCTTTTTCCAGGCTAAACATACCCAGCTCCCTAAGTCTTTCCTCATAAGGCATGGTTTCCAGACCTTTCACCATTTTAGTCGCCCTCCTCTGGACACACTCCAAATTGTCAATACCCTTTTTGAATTGTGGTGCCCAAAACCGGACACAGTATTCTAGGTGAGGCCTGACCAAGGCAGAATAGAGTGGCACTATTACTTCCCTTGATCTAGACACTATAGGTCTATTGATGCAACCCAAAATCACATTGGCCTTTTAGCTGCTGCATCACACTGTTGACTCATGTTCAAGTTGTGGTCTATTAGGACTCCTAGATCCCTTTCGCACGTAGTCTCGTTCAGCCAGATCTCCCCCATCCTGTATCTATGCATTTCTTTTTTTCCGCCCTAAGTGCAGTACCTTACATTTCTCCGTATTGAATTTCATTTTGTTAGCTTTGACCCAGCTCTCCAGTCTATTCAGGTCATTCTGAATTTTGATCCTGTCCTCTAGGGTATTAGCTACTCCTCCTAATTTGGTGTCATCTGCAAATTTGGTAAGTATGCCCCTTATTCCCTCATCCAAGTCACTGATAAAGATGTTGAATAGCACTGGGCCCACGACAGAACCTGTAGCACCCCACTGGTCACATCTTTCCAAGATGAAGAGGAGCCATTGCTGAGCACTCTTTGGGTTCGGCCAGTCAACCAATTACAACTCCATTGAACAGTTAACTTGTCTAGCCCACATTTTACAAGCTTGTTTGTAAGAATGTCATGGGGAACCTTGTCAAAGGCCTTACTGAAATCAAGGTATGCGATATCCACAGTGTTCCCTTCATCTACCAAGCTGGTAGTGACTTGTTTCTCTGAAACCCATGTTGACTTTTTGTGATTATGGCATTGCCTTCTAAATGTTCACAGGCTCTCTGTTTAATGATCTGCTCTAGAATCTTCCCTGGTATTGATGTCAGACTAACTGGACAATAATTGTTGGGATCCTCTTTTTTTCCCTTTTTGAAGATGGGGACAACGTTTGCCCTCCTCCAGTCTGCTGGGACTTCTCCTGTTCTCCATGAATTCTCAAAGATTATTGCCAATGGCTCTGAGATTACATTTGCCAGCTCTTTTAATACCCTTGTAGTTCATCTGGTCCTGGAGATTTAAATTCATTTAGATTAAGAAAGTATTCCTGTACTACCTTTTAAATTATTCTGCGCTGGATTTCCCCTATTGTGTCCTCTGTTCCCTTATCCTCAGGTTGGTCCTCCTTTTCCTTTTTTGAAAACACTGAGGCAAAGAAGGCGTTGAGTAATTCTGCCTTTTCTCTGTCCCCTGTTAGCATTTTGCCATCTTCTCCACGTAGCGGCCCTACAATTTCCTTCTTCCTTTTGCTGCGGACGTACCCCAAAACCCCCTTTTTATTGTTCTTAACTTCTCTAGCGAGCCTGAGCTCATTCTGCACTTTAGCTTTTCTGACTTTACTCCTACATGTGTTTTCTATCTGTTTGAATTCTTCTTTGGTGATTTCTCCCTTTTTCTATTTCCAGGACCCCCCGTAGATACCAAAATCCATGAATACTCAAGTCCCATTATATGCAATGGCATAGCAAAATGGTGTCCCTTATATAAGATGGCAAAATCAAGGTTTGCTTTTTGGATTATTATTTTTTAAAGAATATTTTCAAGCTGTGAATATTTAAATCCATGTATTCACGGCTTGAAAATATTCTTTTCCTTTCCTCCTTTTTTTGTGGGAATGAAGAAAGCACCAGGTGGATAACCAAAATAAAATGTATCCACAGATTTAAGTATTCATGGCTTGAAAATATTATTTAAAAAATAATAATCCAAAAAGCAAAGCTTGATTTTGCCATCTTATATGAGGGACACCATTTTGCTATGCCATTGCATATAATGGGACTTGAGTATTCATGGATTTTGGTATCCGTGGGGGGTGGTCTTGGAACCAAACCCCAGCAGATACCAAGGGCCCACTGTATTCCAAAAAACAAACCTGGATGTTTACCATTTTATATCAGGGATGTCATTTTACTATGCCATTGTATATAATGAGACTTGAGCATCCACAGATTTTGATATCTATGGGCGGGGGGGAGGGGTCCTGGAACCAAATCCCAGTGGATACTGAGGGCCCACTGTATAGGCATGCAAAGGTCACTAAGGGCATTTCAGATGAGAAAAAAGTATCTGAAAGTCCTTGGTTTTGTTCTGGTACAAACCAGTTTTATTTTGGTTATCCACATGGTGTTTTCTTCATTCCCCCCCCAAAAAAAAAGCAGGAAAGGAGAAGGATGGTGGTGGGGAGAAGGAATGTAGCAGCATCTTTAAGACTGCAAGACTGGTTTTTATTTTAGCATGAGGTTTCTTGGATATAAACCCACTTCTTCAGATGCAAGTACAGAATTATATCCAGCCCTCGGGAGATAAAGCATATTTACACAGTTATGGAAGTTCTTCATCCCAAAAGACTTCCTGGAAACTCCCAGCATTATCAAGGGCTTTTGATTCCTTCTTCCCAGGTCAGTTTAAATTAACCCAGTATTTTCTGAAATGAAATACAGTCAGACTCCTGTATCCCCAGAGATTTGGTTCCCAGAATCATCGCAGATAACAGAAAACCCTATTACAATAATGGGACTTCTGGTTAAAAATACCATAGCATTGCACTGGAGGACCTCAACAATGTCTAGCGATGCCTCTCTAGGCATTTTCTAGGAAGGCTTTACGGTATGAGTTCTGTTATGTGTCCCACGGATAACCAAAACTGCAGATATTGGTTCTGCAGATATGGGGATCTGACTGCATAGCTCTACCTGGCAGTTTGTATTATTCCAGAACTAGCTAAAATGGCTGGCCCAAGTCATCACAGCTATTGCTTCCAGGACATGTGAGAGAGGGAGGAGTAAGAACACCAGGGAGAGAGGGAAACCTGGGACATTTCAAGAAAAGAGTTTGGATCTGTGTGAACTATACATGGGAATGAGTCGAGGGAATATCATGCATATATCAACAAAAAAGATATAGAATAAACTTGACTGAAAAAGCGAAGCAGTTTTTGAGAAAACTAAATGAGGAATAGCAAAAATATGAAGGAAGAAGATGGAAAAAGAAAGATAGAGCAGAAGAGAAGAGGAACAAACAAATAACGAAGAACATAGAGATACAGATGAGAAGGGAGAAAAGGATAACAGCCCGGAGAAGGAGGAAGAAGAACCCCAAGATGAGGCGCTTGAAGAAGAATAAAAAAAGAAAGATACTGCAGAAGGAGGTGAAGAGGAGGAGGTTGATGAATTATAAGAATGCCGCTGAGTATAACATCTTGGAATGTTAAAAGTTTAAATACTTTAATGAAAAGAAGACAAGTTTATCAGTTTTTGGAAAAAAATTAAGCAGACATTACCTGCTTACAGAAAATAAGGATACGGCAAAGTGATAGTAAATATTTAAAAAATACTAAATTTGGCCAGGAGTTCTTCTCCTTATCATTGAAGAAGAAAAAGGGGATGGTGATATATGTCGATAAAAAATATGAAGCGAAGCAAGTTCTTAATGACAATGAAGAACATCTGGTGAAAACAGAGCTTAATCTCATCAATATAAAAATATATTTAATTGCTATCTATGCCCCACTACAGAAAAAAAGATGAGTTTTTTTTAAGAAGTTGCAAGCAGAGATGAAAAAATTAGAAAAAGGAACTATAATGCTTACAGGAGACTTTAATGGAGTTATGGGTGGAAGAAGAGACGGGTCCGGAGCTAATAAAGAAAACCAAGGTAAATTACCGAAGATATGTTTTGAAATGATAGAGGAATTTAACTTGATGGATCTATGGACAACAAAATACCAAACTAAGAAAGGATACACCTTCTACTCGGATGTCCATAGGACAATGTCAAGGATCGATATGTTTTGGATATCGAAGGATTTGACGCCAAAGATAAGATCCATGGAAATAACTCCAAAAGTCATATCCGACCACAGTCCCATAAAACTAAATATGATGTTATCCAGGAAGGAGTATATTTGGAGGGTAAAAGAAAATATACTAAAGGAAGAGAAGTTGAGAGACAGAATCAAATTGTACTTTAAAGATAATAAAACAGAGGATACCAAGATGAAAATAGTACGGGATGCATTCAAAGCAACAATTAGAGCATTATTTTTACAAAAAGGAGCAGAGAATGCTAGTAAAGAAGAAATTTCAATGGCGATCAAAAACCATAAGAAAGGGAAAGTGCCAGGGCCAGACGGCTTTACAGATACGCCCTATAAAACCTTTGAAAAAGAAATAACACCACATCTTTTAGAGTTCATAAATTTAATTCACGTAGAAGGTATGCCAGAGACATGGAAGATAGCAAACATTACGGTGATATTGAAAGAAGGGAAGGAAAAAACAGTTGTTTAGAACTATCGACCAATATCACTCTTGAATGTGGACTATAAAATCTATGCTACAGTGTTAGCAAACAGGCTAAAAATGGTTCTAAAGGATATAATATGCATGGATCAAAACGACTTTTTTCCAGAAATCATTATCATCAAATATATGCAATATTGTGAACGTACTGGAATTCTTGGAAAAAAACAATGAAAGGAAAGCAGCTATAATTTTTGTGGATGCTGAGAAAGCATTCAATAATATTAATTGGGTATGCTTAATTCAGGCAATAAAGGAATTGGGATTCAGACAGTTCATAGCAGCCAATGTAGAGAAAATATATCTAGAACAAAAAGTGCATATTCTTATAAATGGGGGGGAAACATCGGAAATACTGATCCAAAAGGGAACCAGACAGGGATGCCCCCTTTCAGCGCTGTTATTTATCACAGTTCTGGAAATTCTAATGACTGTAATCAGAAAGGAAAAAAACAATTCAAGGATTAAAAGTGAAGAATCAAGAATACAAGATTAAAGCATTCGCTGATGACTTGGCAATAGTACTAGAAGAGCCAGTGAAAAATATTTGTTGGAACTTTGTTGGAACTAATGGAAATTATTGCTGAATTTGGGAAATACGCAGGGTTCGAGATTAACAAAGACAAACCCACAATTCTTACAAAAAATATTTCCAAAAAAGAAGAAGAAACATTAAGAATAAGATCAGAGTGTAAAATAGAAAAGAGAGTGAGATGTTTGGGAATTTGGATTTCAAATAGAAATTTGGATCTCTATGATAACAACTACAAGAAAACTTGGAAAACAATAAGGGAGGAACAGGTTAAATGGAGAAAATTAAACCTATCCATGTTGGGATGAATAGCTACAATAAAAATGTCTGTTCTCTCGAAACTAATGTTCCTATTCCAGAATTTGCCAAGCTTAACAAATGAAAAACCATTTAAGATTTGGAAGAGGGATCTAAGTGAATTTATTTGGAATGGTCAGAAAGCAAGGATAAAATGGAAAACTCTAACTGAAGAGCCAGAAAGAGGTGGTGTGGCATTACCAGATTTGTATTCGTATTATAGAGCTTGCAGTCTCGTCTGGATCAGCGAATGGATCAAACTGAAGGATACAAAATTACTAACATTGGAAGGAGCTGGATTAAGGCTAGGCTGGCATGCTTGTATGGGATTTGATAAGGCTACAGTGCATAGAGATTTTAATAACCATATTATAAGAAAAGCCTTATTGAAAAACTGGCAAAAGGTCAAACTTCAATACTACAATAAATTACTGAGATGGATCTCACCTTTAGAGGCTTTTTTTGGCAGGTGGGGACAAACAGGAAAAGCGGGTCGATGGATTACATATAAGGATCTTTGTTGGAAGAATGGTGAAAATGTTTATGTTATAAAATCGAAAGAAACCCTGATAAAAGAAGGATGGAAACTTAACTGGTTTACTAATCAGCAGCTTTATAACAGATTCAAATAAGATAAAGAAGAGTTTGAGTTTTTGGAAGAAGAGAGTGAATTGGATAAAATAATATTAATATGGGAGGATAAAAAGAGGGAAATAGCAAAATTCTACAATGTCTTCCTATCTAGGCAGTTGAAATCCAAAACTGTTAAAGATGCAATGATCAACTGGGCGAGAGATTTCGGTGAAATAATAGAAATGGAAGAGTGGGAAAATGCATGGAAAAAAACAAAAAATTCATTGTCTGTCAGGCCTTGAAAGAAAACTACCTGAAAATTAGTAATAGATGGTATTTGATGCCAGCAAAGTTAAATAAAATATATGAAACAAAGGAAAAAGCCTGCTGGAAATGTGAAAAGGAAACAGGCACATTAACGCATATGTGGTGGAACTGCCCGGTTATCCAAAAATATTGGATGAAAATTCACAAAATAATCCAAAGAATATTTAACACACACTTTGCCTTTAATCCCAAACTGTATTTATTAAACATCACATCAATACTGGATGGAGAAGAGGAGAAAAAATATTGGAGAATATTGCTATACGTAGGTACAGCGGCGCGCATGAATCTGGCTTCTAAATGGAAGAGTAAGGAACCACCGCAAATAGAGGATTGGCTGAATAAGGTCCTAGAAATGATGGACAACGACAAATTAACTCACATATTGAACAAAAAAACAACAGAAAAAGTGGGAAAAGAATGGTACCCAATAATAAATTACTGTAAAAGAAGATGGAATATAAACATTGATATTGATATATAGAGAAAACTTAAAAGATGAAGGAAAGGGAAAGTGGACATTACATATGCGTAAAAACAGAGTTAAGGATGAATTGCGAGAAGAAGGAAAAAATAACATATTTAGCAGAAAATATTTTCTAAAAAACTTTGTAATTTGAAATAGATAGGAAGACAAAATTAAATATCCTAATGAGAAAAAACTCTTTGAGTTATTTTATGGAGGAAGTCAATATTTTAATAATTATTTATATATATAACAAAGTTATACATGATGTACATGGGAAAATGACAAACAATATGTAGTGTTTAGTATTGTTTTGTATAAGACATATTGGTGAAAATAGGAAGAATGTATTAAGATCTTTAAGATGTATAACTATTAAAAATTATAATAAAAAAAGAAAAAGAAAAGAGTTTGGATGTAAACCAAGGAATAAGCAAGGAAAATCAAAACAAAAAGAACTAGAAACTCTCAATACTTCCCGAGTATTTACTTCTTTTTTTCCTTTCGGGGTGAGCCCTAAGACACACTGCAGCTGGAGACAATCATTTTGAATTGCTAGAAATAGTAATATGTTACAAAGCAACCAGGATGTTCTTGTGCATTCTTAACCCCAAAGAAACATTTCCTCTTTCTTTGAAATATGTCTAGATGAGTCATCAAAACACCAGTGTGTTCCAAGTACATAAGAATATCCCTATGTTGCGTCTGTGACATATTGGAGGGCATGTTAGTAGTGATAGCAGGACAGGCACAGTCAGGTTAGAAATGTGAAGCTAACGTGCTGACACCACAATCAGGGGTATTTCAATGGAGCATGACTATACAGTACATCCTGTTCTGAAAATTCACACTGGGGGAAAAAATCCAAGCCAATTCTTAAGATGTCAAAGCATCTGAAAACACTGCCCTTTTTGAATTAGATCTGATTTCGCTTAAAGAAGAGAAGTTGGATGCACTTGTGCATGTATCCCTTGAGTTCCTTTGCAGGATCCAGCTTGGGGATAACCTCAAGAACACCAGCATTCAGCACTGGGTTAATTCATTTTGGTTTTGAAAAGCATTTGTCTGTTGTTTTGACAGTGAGTTATGTGGTTCTGTCTCCACAGTAGAGTTGGGGTGGGAAAGGGGGTGAGCTGGAATAATAACCTCTTCATCTTTAAATTGCATTTTCTCCATCTCAGACAGAAAAAGGAGAAGGAGATAGGGAAGACAAAGAGGCTACCAAACACTCAAAAAGAATAAGCAAAGGGAATCATAGAATCAGACAGCTGGAAGAGACCACAAGGGCCATCCAGTCCAACCCCCTGCCATGCAGGAAAGAATAGCTGGATCTTAAAGAAGAGGGGGAGGGAGGAAGAGGAGGAGAAGGAGCAACAGCCAAAAAAAACTTACAATTGCTTTTCTAAGGGAATTAACCCAGGTGTAAGACACCAACAGGATTCTGACCATGGGTTCAGAGCTTTGAGTTGGAATGCTTGTTTAGGGGCTTATTGCATGAGAGAAGGGAATAGCACGTCCTACCTTGCCTTATCGCATGATGTTTCAACTGTTCTTCCATTCCGGTCCCGTGGGAGATGGTGGTAAACTATTTTTTTCAGTTAGCAAAAAGACTTGTCTTTACCACTGTCTCCTACAGGACTAGAACAGAAGAACAGCTGAAACACGCCAACGTTGTGCAATAAGGCAAGGCGGGCAGCTCTATTATCAAGGTGCACTGCCGTTTCCTTCCCTCATGCGATAAGCCCCTTAGTATGCAAAAAAAAAAAAAAGGGGGATATATAAAGTGATTGATTGATTGATTGATTGCTGTGCTTCTTTAACAGTGTTGTGGTCCACCCACAGTTCTAGGGCAGAGATGGGCTGACTTCAGTCTTCTGGCATCTACATGTACCTTTACAATGCATGGATTATAAAGTAGGCATGGATACACAGGGCTTCTGAATAATTAGGCCATATGCTATTGAAGATTTGGCCAATCATCTGGTCCACCTACAGTAAGTGATCCCAGCAATCAACAGATATTGACCAGGGTTCCACTAACCCAGCCACTAGCTACCAAGTCAGTAGATGCAGGTTAAAGGCAAAATGTAACAGGTGTGGCCAGTGCCCTGCATAAACGGAGCTTGTGCACTACAGTGCACCCTGACATCCTTAGCAAGACACAGGCTGGAATCCTGTTGGTATCTTTCAAGTACATTAAGTTCGCCTATAGGAGCAGTTGAACATTTCTGTCTGGTTTGGAACATCTGTATTCAGTTAAAGGCTGTAGAGGTGAAGTTGCACAAGCGGATGCACACTGGGGTGTACATTCAGTTGCTCAATATTGTCACTCAACGCTAAGGTTGCACAGCATAGTCCATGTGCAGGCAGAGGTTTACATTATGTAACCTTGAAATAGGAACTCAGCTACATGGATTCTAAAGAAGATAAAGGATGCTGCCTTAAACTGAAGCCCTGTCTAGTTTAGAACTGTCTACAACCAAGTGATAACAGCTCTCTAGGTTCTGAATCTCGTTCCGGAGATGCTGGGGATTCAATCTTGGAGCTTTTGTATGTAGAGTGAGCATTCTACCTAAGGTTGCCAGATTAAAAAGTGGAGACGGCTAGTCGTGTAGAAAAGGGAACTTCAGCAGGCATAGCTTGTTGTGCAACTGGAGAACATGCAACCCCTGCGGAAATTCCCCCCTCTACTCATCAATTAAATGTACAGGAGCCATCTCCAGTTTTCACTCTGGCAACCCAACCCTAGCACTAACTCTTCTCCTGATGGACAGATTCTTCATCAGGCAATAAGAAGGGGCCCTTTAAGGGTGAGCCTTGGCATTTTGCCTCCTGATCCTTCTAATTCCTTTCCTTTCTAAAAGTCCTGCCAGGTCACTCGGTACACACCAGATCTCATTTATGTTTTGTACTTTC
Organism: Gambelia wislizenii; assembly: GCA_030847615.1. NCBI lineage: Eukaryota > Metazoa > Chordata > Lepidosauria > Squamata > Crotaphytidae > Gambelia > Gambelia wislizenii. The sequence continues at coordinate 489,907,988 of JAUMIR010000001.1, read as the reverse complement.
TAATTTATGTGGCTAGTAGGATAGGCTAGAACTAGAAAGTCTTCATCTGTATCTTTCTTTATCATGGGATATCCCACCTTCCTGACGTGGCCTCCTGCAGTGAGGCACAGCAACCGCTATTTCCAACAGTTGCGAGAAATTCCTCTTTGTAACTGAAGCAACAAATACTTTCTCAGCAACTCCACAGCAGTGGTCATTTAGGAGGGTTCTCACAGCTGCAGTCAATTATCGGCAAGAACTTTAAATATCTCGTGGTTTGTGCTTTGGGATTACTCATGCTGACTTCCTAAAGTGGTGAAGGAGGCCTTTTGTTGAAGAGTTTTCCTGCTCACCGACATTTACAAATAGCTTTGGCAAAGCTCTCCGCCTTCTCTTCTTCTCCTCCTTTAGCATCCTTGCAGTGATTAAAAGAAAAAGGGGAAGAAGAAGTCAGGTTTGTTGTTTTGACAAAATAAGTGAGGCAACACTTTAGGTTTACCATCTTTCCTGGTGAAAGGGAGAAGAAGGACACACTCCGGAGCCCTTTCACACTATAGAGTTATAGCACTATGATTCCAGTTTAACTGCTGAGGTTCCATCCTATGGAATCCTCAGATTTGTCATTTGTGGGTTCAGTATTTTAGTTCAGAATTTTCACCCAGAGTGACCTAGACCAGTGGCTCTTTACCTTTTCTTTACCAGGGATCCCCATTTACCGTAAATATATTTTGTTGCTGGAGACCCCCAAGACTTAAATCAGGATTTAAAACCCTAACAATAACAACACCACAATTATACCATCCATGAAACCTTTCCTCAGAGGCACTAAAGGGGGAGGGAAGACTTTTCTCCTGCTTTTTCCTGAAAGTTTGTGGCCGGTGCAGATTGAATGGCAATGCACAGGCTAAGCCAACCAGCCAGCCTTTGCCTTGGATCCTGTCATGTGGCCACTCCACTGGAGGGAGGAGGTGGACCAAACAGCCTTCAAGACTCCGCGGACCCCCTGTGAGGACATTGTGGCCCCCTGGGGGTCCCTGGACCACAGATTATGAACCACTACAAACTAGAATATACAAATAGAAACCCCAGGATTCCATAGGATACTGCATGCCCTCCAGCTGTACAAATCTGACAAGTCTTTTAAAATGCCCCAATTTCTCTTTCCTCCGCCCACTTATGCCCTCAACTTATTTCTACAAAGTATTCTTCCTCATTAATAACTACCTATGTCCCTCACACACTCACCAAATGTGCCTATGACAGTGGTGGAACTGAGAAAATGCCTTCCCTCAAAGATCTTAACTAGTGGTTGCTGTGTGTCTTCAAGTCATTTCCGACTTATGGCAGCCTTAAGAGAACCTATCATGGGATTTTCTTGGCAAGATTTGTTCAGAGGGGAGTTGCTTTTGCCTTCCTCTGAGGCTGAGAGAGTGTGATTTGCCCAAGGTCACCCAGTAGGTTTCCATTGCCGATTAGGGATTTGAACCCTGGTCTCCAGGGTCATAGTCCAATCAGCAAACCACTACGCCACACTAGCTGTCATCTCAACCCTTGGGCAGGCTTATATGTGAAGACAGTGTCTTCATAGGCTGGACCTGAGTGAGTTTCTTAAAACAGGAAACTATAACAGCACTTAGGTGTGGAACTTGGAACGTCTACTTTTTTAAACTATACATCCCAAAATCTATTACCCACTGGCCATGCTAGCTGAGGGAATCCTGGGAGCTACAGTGCAAAAGAGTAACTTTTCCAAAGTCTGGTGAGGTCTGAAAGATATTGGAAATGTGGTCTTTAGGCTTCTTAACAGAATCTGGATCTGTTCAATCTTTGTTCCTTGCTCACAGATGATGCTCTAAAACAGTGGTGCCCAACCTGTGGCCCTCCAGGTGTTTTAGACTCCAAATCCCAGAAGCCTGAGCCAGCTGGATCCAATGGTCAGGAATTCTGGGAGCTGTAGTCCAAAACACCTGGAGGGCCACAAGCTGGATACCACCACTCTAAAAGGACCAGCTTAGACATGGCCATAAACCATCAAATCCATCCCAGACCAAAAAAAAGTACAATGCTACTGCATTTTTTAAAAATTACTGCTGGTGAATTCACTAACAGGATGTTTTTGTAATGCTGGAGAAGATCCATTTTATCTATCTAAGGGGAAGTGCCCTTTTGCAGTGGGGGAGATGAGATAAAACAGTCACAACACATGCCAAAGACCAGGTGCCATTTTGCAACGCACAACTGCAGTGCTCTGTGCACAATTGCAATGTTCAGTGTGCAACCACAACACCCAACCACAATACCTAACGTTGTATGGGCAACTCTGTCTCTGCTATCGCCAACAGAATACATCTATGACTCTGGTGAATGGCAAATCATTCACTCTGCATGCGCAGCCTGACTTAGGCAGGTGTACGTTGCTAACATGATGCAAGGAAACGTTTAGGATAGGCAGGAGTTTAAATGGCTATATTGTGCATTTGGGGTAGGAGAAAGACCAACCAAAGAAACAAAAACTGCACAAAACTGTCTGGAAACCATGCCTTATGAGTAAAGACTTAGGGAGCTGGGTATGTTTAGTCTGGAAAAAAGACGGTTAAGGGGCGATATGATAGCCCTGTTTAAGTATTTGAAGGGGTGACACATTGAGGATGGAACAAGCTTGTTTTCTGCTGCTCCAGAGACTAGAACACGGAGCAATGGATGCAAGCTCCAGGAACAGAGATTCCACCTCAACATTAGGAGGAACTTTTTGACAGTAAGAGCTGTTTGGCAGTGGAACACACCCCCTCAGAGCGTGGTGGGGTCTCCTTCCTTGGAGGTCTTTAAAGAGAGGCTGGATGGCCATCTGTCAGGGATGCTTTGATTGTGTAGTCCTGTATGGCAGAGGGTTGGAGTGGATGGCCCTTGTGGTCTCTTCCAGCTCTACAATTCTATGATTCTATGATCTAAACTTAGTTCCATCCGTAGGCAGTGACCTTTTCCATAATTGGGGACTTGTTCTAAATGGTGAAAGTACTGGGTAGTTGCTTTGGGTTTTAGCTCTTTGCAGTCTTGCCTTGGCAGACTTCAGTTCCCCGAATGATTGATTGGTTGCACAGTTTTACTGTTTTGAGAGTTATAAGCAGCAAGTGTTGGCCAGGGTCATTGGAAGAGGAAGGCTGCAGACTATGAGGGGTTTGTGGATTGCAACCGCAGATAGAACAGTGGGAAACAGGGCTCCTCTATGTGAAGTGGGGCCTGTGAAAGGCTCCAGATGCAGGGGCAAACATGGTTAGGGAAGCCCTCAACAACTACTTTTGCCCCTAAATCAGGGATGTGAATCATGGAGTTCTCCAGATGTTGTTGGACTGCAACTCCCAGCATTCCTCACCATGAGCAATGCTGGCCCAAGCTGCTGGGACTTGCAATTCAACAACATCTGCAGGGCAGTATGAATTCCCCACACCCACCCCGATTGATTATGTTTCTAGAGCTGCACCAACTTTTTCAAATCCATTTGGGTTTGCTTTAAAAAAAATGGGGGGGGGGAATCAATTAAGAATGTGAGCTACCAAGACAAGTTCCCAGTTTTTAAAATTCTTAGTGTTTTTATGTCTGTGGGGAAGGCTTATCTGAACATAAGAACATTTGAGTGTGAGGTTTTTACACCCATAACAAAGTGGTTACATGATTCCACCCCCTGCCCTAAATGATAGTGGAATGGAATGGAAAGGAAACTACTGACTCCAGTTTTCACACAGTTTGAAACGAATGTGTACATGGGGCCACTGGTGGCTGGTGGTAGATCTGTCCTGGATTTAAATCTGAATTTTAAAAGGGCTATCCAGAATGCTGAACCCTAACTTCAAAAGAGGTTCAGCACCTTAGGTAGCTCGTGTAAAGTTCAGATTAAAACCCAGAATGGATTCACTACTCCATTCACGTCAGGTGTCACTGGTTCATAGCCCCTATGCTGTACCATCTTCTACTAGAGCAAAATTCTGTGGAGACCAGGGGCTGATCTATACGTAAAGACATAATGCTCATTTAAGCATGACTTCAGCAGCGTTCATTTGTCTCCACAGTTTTTTCTCAAGATCTCTGGTGTGGAAAGTTATCTGTTTTGAAGTTCACATGGAGCATGCCTTCTAATAAAGATGGTGGCTCTGAGTGAATTACTCGCGTTATTATTCCCCAAATGTTCCTGCCATTGCACAGTTGTTTTTTCTCATTAAGTCCAAGACACAGAAGAGCGATCTTCCACTTAAAAACCTGGCGGGGGGGGGTGTTTGGTTTTTTTGCTTTACAGGTCCAAAATTGCACACAACTGGTAGCATGGAAATCAACTTTGTCGCTGGCAAGCCCACACCCTATGCATGTCCGACCAATCATATTTGACCTTCTGGAATGCGCTCCGGTTTGAATTGGTTGTCCAAACAGGTAGGAATGCACGTTTCTGTGTATTTTTTAAAAAAACTTTACAAAAAACTGTGTTATCATGCAGTACATGGAATTTTTGCCTCCACCTCCTTTCAAATACGGCAAATCCCCATGGGATCTCATCAGGACAAAAGGTATTCCCCTCGCATTCCGTCTGGAGTTTTTTTTCATAGTCTAGACAACACCCAGGTCACACTGATTTTCCCATGAATCATGGAATGGGATCTGCTTAGAAATAAGGCACACTGCCATAAATGTCCCCTATAGGGGCAGCTCTACTATTGTTTCCCTTCCTTCACATGTTCCAAGTATTAGTAATGAATGGGAGGGGGCAAGAGATTTGTGAATGAATCAAAAGCATATGGCCAAAAGTGTGCTGATTGTATTTATTTACTTACAGTGCCATCAAGGGTGTATTGATGCTTTACAGAGTGCAAGAGGCCATCTCTCTGCTGCAAGAAGGGTACAGGCTTCACCATGTGTATATCCATTTTTACCATCTTTTCCTGATGAAGAAACTGTGTAGCTTTGAAAGCTGGCATGATGTATTTTATGTCTTCTAGTTGGCTCAATAAAGGTATTGCCATAGGAAGGATTTTTGATCTTGTTTTGTTTGTTTAATGGCCAACATGACTGCCCTACAATATTTCCTAAATGGAGGGTATGGTTGTCCATTCTGGTACAGAGGTAAGGACTGTGTACCCAACAAAGTTAGGCCACTGCTACACAGATTCTTCCCCTATGCCATCTCAAAGCAAAATGGGAACTCTGTAACTCTTAATATCATCACATTCCTTCCCCTGCATGCCTTTAACCACCTTTGCCTGCAGAAGAGGTCTGTGAGTTTTGAAAGCTGGCATAAAGACTATGGTGCCTCCTTGGGCATTTACATCAAGGCATCACCACAATGCAGACCTTGGATTTTGTTTTAAAGTCAACATGGCTAACCAAGCATTTGTATAACAGAGGGAAGCATCTCAGCATGAGTCTCCTGCTTTTGGCCACAGTCATGTGTTCAGCATTTATTCTGCCCATAAAGCGTGCTGCATCTCGAGTACTCCCAATGATCCATATTTTGATTGTTGCACTTGCAGGCCTTGCTGCCGTTTCAGATAAGCACATCTGCCAGATCAAATTAATGTAGCCCCTTCCTAGCAGCAGCTGCCAGTGTCCAACCCGCTCGGTCCCCCATTGTTTCTGCTGATGGATGGATCAATAGGCACTCGGTGCTCATTCTCTCTTGGGCTTTCCCGCCTCCATTGCCCTTTGCCCACAAAACACGACTGGTACCATAGGACCAGGGAGACAAAGCCACTCATTTTTCCCTCCCTGCTTCTCCTGGTTTTGAAACACAGGACTGTTAACAAGGAACACTTTCAGTAAAGAGGTGGGAATCACAAAAGCGACAGCCCTGCTGAACTCAAGAAGATAAATCCAGATCTGTTTGACCCTTGCTGCGGCTGTATGCCCCTGCTTGCATCTGGAATCTCCTCCCATTATGCCTTCTAAGGAGAGCTGGGATCATTTTGAAAAAGAAACATTATTTTTTATAAGGCAGTGCAAGAGTAGCACCCAATAAATAATGCATAGTACATACTTTCAGCCTCAGCACATTGAAATGGCATCTTGTTATAAAATGTTTTATTGTCTAGCAAGTTTCAATATGTTATCCTTTTTAAAAAGACGTTCTTCTGCTTTGCCAATGGATACAACATCTAGAGCCAGGGCTTCCTTCTCCCCAAACCTTTTGACTCAACAGAAAAATTAATGATGACTTGCTTGAATGTTAACTATGAACCACTTGAAAACTTAACTATGAGCTACTTGAAATTTAAGTATGAACTACTTGAAAAATTAAGTATGAGCTACTTACAACTCACACCTGTATGTGGTTCTGTTCTACCAATGCAATATGTATTGACTCAGGTTGCTGCCACACTGCAGAAATAATGAGGGTTGACACCGCTTTAACTGCCGTGGCTTCATCCTATGGAATCCTGAGATTTGTAGTTTGTTGTGGCATCAGAGCTCTCTGACAGAGAAGGCTAAATATCTCACAAAACTACAAATCCCAGAATTCAATAGCATGGAGCCATGGCAGTTAAAGCGGTATCAAACTGCATTATTTCTGCAGTGTGGCAGCAGCCTGAGACTGTACATTGGAGTTGCATAGTGGCAGTCTCTACATGTGGAGTTTGCATTAATTGGGCTAGACAACCTTTGCATTGATGGCAGTGTTGTGCAACATAGGAGATTTTCACGCGGGGCCAAAATGCCCCGTTACTGCCCCACCACCTCTTCTCCCATTCCTGCCACGGAATACTGTAAATCTTTCACACACTTACCTTAACTCTGCGGCAGGAACAGGCTCCCCCTCCCATCGCTGGCCAGCCATAAATGCAGCCATCATAAGGCTGCTTTTGCGACCAGCCGTCTGAAATCCCAGCCGTTATCACGTGATAACGGCTGGGCGGTAAATTTAAAAAATAAAATTCCCCCAAACATAAAATCAGTTCACCAAGCACAAAAACACACTTTAAATCACACAATCAAAACAGGGAGGGTAAAATAAAGGGTGCCACTTACCTGGATGTCCAGATCGTACCAGGAAGTGCTCAGAACGGAACTCCCCTCCGCGGCTATCATTTTGGAACAGGAACGGGGTCCTGTTCGCACACCCCTGATTGCGTGATAGCAACAGAATGGGAGGCCTATTCACGATGAAAAATCATGATTACATTGTGCTGGAACAGTCACAGGAGCAGGACGGATGCAGGACAGAACGGGGTCAACATCGTCCAAAAGGGAAAATCTTTTCCAACCCTGTTCTGTTCCTGCCACGGGATATATAGCCCATGTGAAAATCTCCTGAGTCAAGTGGGCAACCAAATGAACAACCCAATGCACATGTGCATCTGTACACATCCATGGATCAGTGGACAGTACACATGCATACAAAATGGAACTGCGTGTGCAACTCTGCTTTTGTAACCTTATAGTGAATGCTGGTATTCTGCATTAGACAAACTTTCCAAGCACTTCCATAGGGGAACTTCCACATCTCAGCATCAGGGTCCAGACTTTTGTTTGTTTCTGTTTATGTTCTTCTGTGTTTATGCTTTTCCAAATGGACACAACACTGAGAGCCAGATTTTCCTTCTTGTCACGAACCCTTTAAACTCAACAGAAAAATCAACTATATCCATATTCTTTTAACAGAGAGTCTGTGAACATTTAGAAGGCAATGCCATCATCACAAAAAGTCAACATGGGTTTCAGCATAACAAGTCAGGCCAGATTAATCTGATCTCTTTTTTTGATAAAGTTACCAGCTTGGTAGATGAAGGGAACGCTGTGGTGCATACCTTGATTTCAGTAAGGCCTTTGACAAGGTTCCCCATGACATTCTTGCAAACAAGCTTGTAAAATGTGGGCTAGACAAGTTAACTGTTCAATGGATTTGTAATTGGTTGACCGGCCGAACCCAAAGGGTGCTCAGCAGTGGCTCCTCTTCATCTTGGAAAGATGTGACCAGTGGGGTGCCACAGGGTTCTGTCCTGGGCCCAGTGCTATTCAACATCTTTATCAATGACTTGGATGAGGGAATTAGGGGCATACGTATCAAATTTGCAGATGCAGGGCCGGTTTAAGGGATTTTGGGGGCCCCTGCAATGCTTTATTTTGGGGGGCCCATATGTTTCTCTCAGGTCAATGTAACCAAACCTATTCACCGTACAGGATGCTCAGATTACAGTAGGACCCCTGTATCCATGGATCCATTATCCATGGGACACAAAACAGCACACCTACCATAGAGTCTTCCTAGAAAATGTGTCCTCTCTAGCTGTTTTCTAGGCCCTCCAAGGCAACTTCATGGTATTTTAAACCAGAAATCCCATTATTTTCAATGGTGTTCACTATTATTCATGGTTTTCAGAATCCACGCCCCTCCCCAAACCAATCCCCAGTGGATAAGAGGGGCCTACTGTATTAAATAATTTACATATGAGGAATGGCTTAGGGAGCTGGGCATGCTTAGCCTGGAGAAGAGAAGGTTGAGAGGTGATGTGATAGCCATGTTTAAATATTTGAAGGGATGTCATACTGAGGAAGGAGCAAGCTTGTTTTCTGCTGCTCCAGAGACTAGGACACAGAGCTATGGGTTCAAACTACAGGAAAAGAGATTCCACCTGAATATTAGGAAGAATCCCCTGACAGTAAGAGCTGTTCGGAAGTGGAATACACTGCCTTGGAGTGTGGTGGAGTCTCCTTCTTTGGGTTTTTTTAAACATAGGTTGGATGGCCATCTGTCAGGATTGCTTGGATTGTGTGTTCCTGCAGGGCAGAAGCCGATCGGATGGGATGGCTGTTGAAGTCCCTTCCAGCCCTATGATTCTATGATTCTAGGCTGCATTCAGAGCCTGGGAAAGTTACTCTTGGATTATACGTCCCAGAATCCCCCTGCCAGCACCCTTCTCAAGGTCTGGTTGCATTGTTCCTTTTCCAGTATTCTCTAGCCCAGTGGTTCTTAACTTGGGGTCTGCAATGTCCTCACAGGGGGTCCACAAAGGCGTGAAGGCTGCTTGGCCCACCTCCTCCCTGTAGTGGAGCAGCCATGTAACAGGAACCAAGGCAAAGGCTGGCTGGCTTGGCCTGCACATTGCCATTCAATTCACTCCAGCCACAAACTTGCAGGAAGAAGCAAGAGTGCCTCTGAGGGAAAGTTTAATGGATGGTGTAATTATATTGTTGTTGTTGTTAGCTATTGTTATTTTAAAAAATATTATTAGCTATTATTATTAGGGTTTTGAATCTTGAGTTAAGTCTTGGGGCAACAAAAGATATTTAAAGGGGGTCCCTGGTAAAGAAAAGGTTAAGAAGCACTGCTCTAGGCCAATGTCTTTCACATAACACTAATGGGATACTGGTGTTTTAGTGACAACAATAAAACCATTGTTCCCAGTAATATTACTCCAAATTTTAATGTATATTCTTTATATTCTTCTGTTAAAAGAGCTAGAGTGTTGTAGAAGTTTCAGCATTGCACTATGACTATAGAGACCAGGGTCTGAATCCTTACTCAGCCATGAATGCCCACTGGCTGACCTTGGGCAAGTCATACTCTCTCAGCCTCAAAGGAAGGCAAAGGCACACCCCCTTTGAACAAACCTTGCCTAGAAAACCCCATGGTAGGTTTGCCTTAGTCAGAAATGACTTGAAGGCACATAGGCAAACACACACAAATTTCTTTTGCAGGCTGAACTCAGTTGGTAGCAAGGGGAGGAAGCTGAAGAAGACCAAGGGGAAAAGGGAGGGGAGAGGAACCAGGACATGTTAAGAGCAGCAGGAAGGATGGACTGGAGGGGATTTATGTGGAAGGAAGGAAAGGGAAGGAAGGAAGGAAGGAAGGAAGAAACCAACCCTTTCTGAGGGAAAGAGACAACCCTCAAATCCCCCCCTCTCTCATACACACACACTCACCCCTCTCTGATATGCCTGACTGGGTTGCATTTTGCAGTAGCAAATTCCCTCCAGCTTCTGCCACGGAGGGCTGCTTCTTCTTTCTCTTTCTCTTTCTAGTTTCGGAGACACTGGGTTTTTTTGTTTGTTTGTTTGTTTGTTTGTTTAAAAAAGCCAGCAGGAAGTTTTTGGAGGAGGAGGGTAGGAGGGGGCTACAAAGCAGCGACTCCTCCCGGCTGTCTCCTTTGTCAGATAAGGTCAGCGGGGGGGGGGCTTGACCTTGGGGGGCCCTGCCAATGCTGATTTGGCAGACTGGTTAAACCGGCCCTGTGCAGATGACACCAAATGAGGAGGAGTAGCTAATACCCTAGAGGACAGGATCAAAATTCAGAATGACCTGGATAGACTGGAGAGCTGGGCCAAAGCTAACAAAATGAAATTCAATACGGAGAAATGTAAAGTACTGCACTTAGGGTGGAAAAATGAAATGCATAGATATAGGATGGGAGAGACCTGGCTGAACGAGACTACGTGCGAAAGGGATCTAGGAGTCCTAGTAGACCACAAGTTGAACATGAGTCAACAGTGTGATGCGGCAGCTAAAAAGGCCAATGTGATTTTGGGCTGTATTAATAGAAGTATAGTGTCTAGATCAAGGGAAGTAATAGTGCCGCTCTATTCTGCCTTGGTCAGACCTCACCTAGAATACTGTGTCCAGTTCTGGGCAGCACAATTCAAAAGGATATTGACAAATTGGAGCATGTCCAGAGAAGGGTAACTAAAATGGTGAAAGGTCTGGAAACGATGCCTTATGAGGAGAGACTTAGGGAGCTGAGTATGTTTAGCCTGGAAAAAAGATGGTTAAGAGGCGATATGATAGCCCTGTTTAAGTATTTGAAGGGATGTCACGCTTAGGATGGAGCAGGCTTGTTTTCTGCTGCTCCAGAGACTGGAACACGGAGCAATGGATGCAAGCTCCAGGAACCGAGATTCCACCTCAACATTAGGAGGAACTCTTTGACAGTAAGAGCTTTTCGGCAGTGGAACGCACTCCCTCGGAGTGTGGTGGGGTCTCTTTCTTTGGAGGTCTTTAAACAGAGGCTGGATTGCCATCTGTTGGGGATGCTTTGATCAAGATTTCCTGCGTGGCAGGGGGGTTGGACTGGATGGCCCTCGTGGTCTCTTCCAACTCTACAATTCTATGTTTCTATGATTCTATAACACACGTGTGTTCTTTTAATAACACACATGCATAGCAATAAGGATTCTTTAAAATGCGGTTTGAGAGTCACTAGTGATCCTTAGTGTTGTCTTCAGAAGGTCTCTGGGACAAGAGGGGAAATAATAGAGGGAAATGGTTGGGATCAGGAATTTTCTTTATGGAGCCATAAAGAATGGAGCACTTTATTTTTTTAAAAATATTTTTTATTGAACAAATATATACACACACACACGCACACACACACAAATCAAAACTAAACAAACAAAAACATTTGTTTCTCTCACAATTACATTAATTTCTTTTGGATAATTGATAATTGATTAATTATCAATGATCTTCATCTTTCTTATTACACTCTTTCAACATTCTTTACTTTCCATTAAGTTATCACACTTGAATGGAGCATTTTATGAAATTCTAAGTAACTCTCTGCTAAGTAGCTCATATCTGCAGTTTCTGCATCCATGGATTCCACCATCCACAGCTTGAAAATATATTTTTTTTCAAAAATCCAAAAAGCAAACCTTGATTTTACCATTTTATGTAAGGGATATCATTTTACTATACTGCTGTATATAATGGGCATCCACAGATTTTGGTATCCACGGTGGATTCTTGAACCAAACTCCAGCAGATGCCAAGGGCCCACTGTACAACATACATGTCCTTTTGAATACAGTGGGACCCCTGTATCCATGGTACCAATATCCATGGTTTCAGTAATCCACGGAACACAAAATAAGGGACACACACTATAGAGCTACACTGAAAAATGCCTAGAGAGGCATCCTCCAATACATCTCTATGGCATGTTTTTACTGGGAGTCCTTAATTTTAATAGGGTTTATTGTTATCTGTGGATTCTGGTATCCATGGTAAGTCTGTGAACCAAACCCCCATGGATATGGGGGTCTGACTGTACCTACAAGAGTGTTCTCTACGTGACAGATTCTTTGGAGATATTTAGGGCCTGATCTATTAACGCTGCAGAATGAGAAACAGTAGAATCCTGAGCAAAGCTGACAGAAATCTGACATCAAGGAGATGGAATGTAGCTTTATGCTCATGAAGTCATGTGGCAGTTACACAACACAATCTCGACAGTGAATTGTAATGTTGCACAACTGAATGTAAAACCAAATAAGCACGTGCACCAAGGCCATCGTAACAGCATTATAGGCCCCCGGGCAAAGCAGTGCACTGGGCCCTGCCTACACAACAACTCACAGGAATAAAAATGTAAATTATCAATAAAATAAACTTATATTTATTGGTGCCTCCAACAAAATCAGTGTTTTGACCATCTTCATTTGGAGCAAAGTCCCTTCCCGTCCAGACTTCAGAATCCCTGATGTGTAAAACAGCGGAGATAAGAACGAAAAAGAAGAGAGAAGAGAAGAGAAGCACCTTTCAATGTGGGAAATGCGGGGGGGGGAGCAAAAGCACTGTCTCGGAGTGGTGTCTCCCCAGCAAGCCGGCGTCTTCGCTTTGGGGCAATGGGAACGGCCGGAAGGGGAAGAAAGGCAGGGCATGGTTGGGCAGCCTTTGTCTCTGGAAAAGGGAGAGCGCAGACAGGAGGGCTGGAAGGAAGCACCCTCTTGGTGGGGCTGTTGGAGAGTGTTTGTGTGTGAGAGAGGAAGAGTTGCTCAGTGGTTCGTGGCTGTGTGGGCAGCTGCTTCAGGCAGAACTGAGGAGGCGGGTTGAGCCTCCTTTTCTCGGCCGCTACTTGGCTTTTCTGCCTCTTCTGGCAGGGTTTCCCAGTGCCTCCCTTGCTTTGCTCCTCAGTCAGACTTCCCCCTCCAACTGCCCATCCCTCCTCCTCCTCGCCCGTCCTTCCTCCTCTCTTTTCTCTTTATTTTCCCCATTCTCGTGAATGATGACATGCCTACTCTCCACCACAAGTCATAATTTTTCTCCTTCTGCCAAGTTAATGGGAGATTTGAATGTTGAGGCAGGTGACTGGAAAATTAGTGTTAAATTCTGCTCTGCGCATAGATTAGCATGGGGCCCCTATGCTTGTGGGCAAGTGCCCAGCATGCTCATTCATTAAGATGGCACTGCCAAGAGCCCTGGTCATCAGCTGCCCTGCACAGGGAAACTGCCCAGTGTGCCCATGCATTAAGATGCCACTGATGCACACAGCACATGAGCTTTAAAGGAAATATCTGAGATGCTGGACCCTATTTGGGAGAATGTGCTTCAGCACCTAAGAGAGGTCTTTAAAAATTCAGACTGAAATGCAGAGCAGATTCACCATCCCTCTGATATAGAAGCTATGAGTCGTCACTGGTTTTAAAAGAATACAAAAACACATACGGATGTACTTGTCATGATGGAGTCCCATCATACCTCCTCAAGGTTGATTGCAACTCCCATCATTCTGCCAGAGAACTACAACTCCATGTATGTGTAAACAGTTGTCTTGCCAGCATAGCATCAGGTAAGGAAATGGTTAATTAATGGAAGGGAGTGTCTAAAGCACCACTTCCACAGAAGCTAATGAGATGACATCACTTCCACTGACCAGAAATGACCAATCACAACTCCAGACCCGGGAACTCTGACTGCTTTTGTGTGAAACCATCTTGTAGAGCCAGACAAACCATGTGGCTTTGAACAAGGACTGAACTATGGTTGGTGGAGCAAAGCCACCCCACGGCTTTGCTCCCAGCTTGCCTGGATACCATCTGAAGGCAACAGACTGCAAAGTAGTGAGTAGGAATTAGGGCCCGTTTTGTGGCGTTAGGGAATTTCTTTTAATTTCTCTACTTTGTACTACTTTGTACTTTGTAGTCAATTTAGTAACTGAATGTAACTTAGAATAAATGAATGCTTTGATTTTAATAATTTGTGATTCCATGACTTGAACTCACTTGAATAAAGTAAACTTATTAATCTTCCTTTCACTGATGCTTAAACGCATCTCTGTCTCTGGATCATCCTACTTTGACTTCTCTCGCTGGGGAGAGAAAGGAGGAGTTAGTTGATTCTCTAGTGGCAAGGAGTCCACTAGTTATCAGAGATGCTGCACAGCTTCCCACTGCGCTGTACATCAAAGTGGGGGGGGCGGTTTTCCAAGGTGAAATAGCCCAGTTTGGTCTCAGTGGGTGGTGGCAGTGTTGTTTTGGGGCCTGTAGAGGGCATCCTGGAGTGAGGCTGCTTAGGGCTACCTCTACAGGGAAGCTAATCTGGGGTCCAAGGCAAGAGAGCCCCAGTTTTAGCCATTACAGTACTGGATTGCATTTAACTTGGATACTAAAAGGGCAGTGGAAGAAATAAATGGGTCTTATCCTTTGGATATTGTCTGAGCCAGTGTGGTTTGAACATTGGACTATGAGTCTGGAGATCAGGGTTTGAATCCCTGCTCGACCATGGAAACCCATTGAGTGATCTTGAGCAAGTCACACTCTCTCATCCTCAAAGAAAGGCAAAGGGAAGCCCCCTCTGAACAAATCTAGCCAAGAAAGCCCCATGGTTTTCTTGGACAACCCTAAGTGTGAAAGGATTTGAAGGCATACAACAACAACAATTGTCTCAGCTTGTCCAGTGACTTTTCCCTCACCCATTTCTCTCCTCTCCACTACTCAAAGGCCATTTGGTTCTATCTGTCATTAGTGCAATTGGGGCTCAGTCAGCCATGACAGCAATAAGAGGAAAAACTTCCCAGACACACCCTCTAGGGAGACCTTTCTGACCAATTCCATTGGGCTATTAGCTGTGGCAAAAGTCTAGCTTGACTGCAGCTAACTGAGCTCAGAACAGCTGTGATTTATCTATGGACACCACAGGGATGCACTAAACTTGATGGCTTCTCTTTTACAAGCAGGACTAGAAAAGCTATTTGGAACTCCAAAAGGTGAAAATGGTTTTTTTTTTCACCCCCAAGACCCAACGTCAGATCTTTGTGCAAAGAATTGATGTCCCTTCCCTGCAGATGTTTAAGAGCCACACCTTGGTAGAAAAAGCTTGAGCTAAGGTCTATTGGGAGAAGCAGAGAAGCATAAAGGTTGAAGAGACCCCAAGAGTAATCTAGTCCACATTTCTTGCCAGAGTTGAGGCTTGATTTGCTCTTGGACCAGTTTGTTTGTTTGGTAGTATATAGCATCTACAGAACTCTCCTCCAGTACCACATTTCAAATGAGTTGATCTTTCTTCTTGCCAGCTTTTCTTCACTGTCCAGTTTTCATAACTGTACATACAAATCAGAAATACTATGGCCTGGATGCTTCTGAATTTGAAGTTTAATGAGAAGTCTTTATAAGTGAGGATCTTATCTCATTCCTTCATAGCTGCCCTTTCAAGTCTTAGTCTTTTTCTGATTTCTTGTCTACAGTCTCCATTTGGGTTAATGACTAAACCAAGGAACAAGAAGTCTTTCAATAATATCTTCATTAAACTTCTGTAAATCATCTGTGGTTGTTATTTTTGTTTTCCTGATTTATAGCTGAAACCTTCCTCTTGCACTTTCTTCCTTAACTTTCATCAATAATTTTTGCATGTTTTTGATATTTTCTGCAATTAATATAGTATCATCTACATATCTTAGGGCTCGTCTAGACACAATGGTATACTGTGAGTGGGTGCGTATT
The DNA here is from genome assembly GCA_030847615.1 of Gambelia wislizenii. NCBI lineage: Eukaryota > Metazoa > Chordata > Lepidosauria > Squamata > Crotaphytidae > Gambelia > Gambelia wislizenii. The sequence goes on along the minus strand of JAUMIR010000001.1, from coordinate 489,892,319 downwards.
TTCAGCCATTTGCAGTGACGCTGTTTTGTTTCCACCATTTTTTAAAATTTTTATTTATTTATTTATTTATTTATTTATTTTTGCATATTTGCATCCATTCACATCTATTCAAATGGAGTGTCCACACACTCTGGTAAAGGGCAATAGAGTGAAAATGTGCAGCAATGGGAATTTGGATGTCCACATGTGCAAAAATGCTAATCCATGAGCATTTTCCAGTAAATTAGGAAGAAAAACGCAAATCCATTTACTGTGCAGTTTGAGGAGTTTTTTGGGGGGCCCGCTTCCAAACACTGAAAATCTCATTTAGATCATGTTGGGACACATCATTTTCTCTATGAATTATATGAGGAGTATTTTCATCATCTCGACAGCCCCATAAACTGCTGGTGTTCCTTCCCCAGGTTTTCACATTTCCTTCCTCCAAGCCTACTACTTTCTGTATGATTCTGTTGTCTATAAATTAAACAGGGTGATAAAATGAAACCTTGTCTAACCCCCTTGCCAATGGGAAACTATTCTATTTCTCCATATTGTGGCCTGACAGTGGCCTTAGGGGTTGTGTATACAGTGAAAATACTCTTCATAGATTTCAAGGAGAATACGATTTGTCTTAATGAGATCCTGCAACAAACTGCTGTATTCGGAAGGAGGGGTCAAAACGCCAAAAACTACTCAGGAAAAGCCTTTGCAGCTTTCCCTAAAGTTTTTTAAAAGCTCCGTGGGGAATGTGCATTCCTGCTCATTGGGATAACTGATTCACTTTGTTGTGCATTCCCAATAAAAGGTGAAAAGCTGATGGGTTGGACATGCACAGGGGGCAGAGTTTGCTGGCAAGGCAAGTGCCCCTAATCACTACGTTGGATTTTCGCCATAGCGATCGTGCATTGAGGCACGAAACAAAACAGCCTCTCCAATATGTAAGTGGAATATTGCATTTTCCACACACATAACACTGCTCTCGATTGCTGGAAAAATCCTTGCAAGGATACTCCTGAACAGATTAGTTCCTGCTATTGCAGAAGAACTTCTCCCTGAAAGCCAATGTGGCTTCAGAGCCAATAGGAGTACTACAGACATGGTATTTGCCCTTAGACAACTGCAAGAAAAATGTAGGGAGCAGAACAAGGGTCTCTATGTAACATTTGTTGACCTCACCAAAGCCTTCAACACCGTGAGTAGGAAAGGTCTGTGGCAGATCCTGGAAAGACTAAGATGTCCCCTCAAATTCCTTAAAATGATTATCTTGCTACATGAGGGCCAGCGTGGTCAAGTCAGATATGGTGATGCTCTTTCAGAGCCCTTTCTAATAACGAACAGAGTGAAGCAAGGTTGTGTTCTTGCGCCAACTTAATTAACAATCTTCTTCAGCATGATGCTCCAAAGGGCTACGGCAGAGCTTGAAGAAGACAACGGCATCTATATACGTTACTGTAGTGATGGTAGCTTGTTTAACTTAGGCCGTCTGAGGGCTTGCACTAAGACTCTAAACTATCTAGTCCATGAGCTGCTCTTCGCTGATGATGCTACACTTGTTGCCCACACAGAAGCAGCTCTGCAGCGCCTAACATCCTGCTTCGCAACAGCTGCAGAGCTGTTTGGGCTGGAAGTCAACCTGAAGAAAACAGAAGTTCTTTACCAGCCTGCACCACAGGACAAACACCACCATTCCCACATTGCCGTCGGCAAATCTGTGCTTAAGTCAGTTCAGCAGTTCACCTACCTGGGAAGCATCATCTCCTCAGATGCCAAGATTGACAAAGAGATCGATCACAGATTAGCAAAGGCACATAGTGCATTTGGAAGACTACAAAAGAGTCTTGAGTAATAAACACCTGAGGCGAAACACAAAAATCAGTGTGTATAGAGCCATTGTACTGTCTATTCTCCTTTATGGGTCTGAAACATGGATCACCTATTGCCACCACTTACGACTCCTCGAACGCTTCCATCAGCGCTGTTTACGCACAATCCTAAATATACACTGGACTGACTATGTGACGAATGTTGCTGTCCTTGAGATAGCAGGAATCACCAGAACTGAGGCCATGATATTGAGAACACAGCTGCGCTGGGCAGGGCACGTTTCTAGGATGGAGGACCATCGCCTCCCCAAAACAGTATTCTACAGTGAACTCGCCACGGGTCAGCATAAGAGGGGCGCTCCAAAAAAGTGATACAAGGACTCCCTGAAACAACACCTCAGGCTCGGCCAAATTGATCACCAACAATGGTCCGTCCTGGCCTCACATCGGGAAGCATGGAGACACACTATCCACAATGCTGCAGCCTTATTTGAGAACTCATGCCGAACAAGTCTTGAAGAGAAACGACAAGGCAGAAAAAATCACAACCCAGAAACATCACCCAAGGAGACCTTCTGCTGTGCTTTCTGCAACCGGACTTGTCTATCTCAGATTGGCCTTTTTAGTCATCAGCGTGCTTGCAGAAAGCGCGGGATGAGTCCTTCCTGAATCTTCGTTTGTGAAGGGAAGCCAGAGAGAGAGAGAGACATTTTTATCTTTTGTTTGATGTGAATCAGCTATACAGTATTTCTTTTAAATTTTGTAAGCCGTCTTGAGTCCTCTACTGGGGAAAAAGCAGGAAATCTTCCCCCTCCTCCCCCTCCTCACAATTCCCTATTCAGTTCACAGTTGTCTAAGTGGAGTTCCACAAGTATTCTACATGCAGTTGTGTATTATTGAATGCTGTGTAACTACTCATTAGTGCCTTCAATATGCCTCTTGGTTGGCTGGGATTATGGAAACAGGAAACATATTTATAGTGACACACTTGGTAGAAAACAGCAACATTGCACAACAAAAATGTTTCACAAAATCCAGCAATGTTGCACAAAATGTTGAAACTTGGCTTTGTTGTGCAACATTGCCATATTCTGCACAGTTTTCTTGCAACATTTTTGTTGTGCAGAAAGGCTGTTTTCTACATAAAAGCTAGCAAAACAGACCCGTGGCTGTCTGGAAACAGACTTTTTTGAACAAACAAACAAAAAGGGAGGGGAGCTATGCAGCTTCTGGAAAACTGTGCAGTTTTCTGAGCAATCTATGTAACTTTCATGGAAAAGCTGTGCAGTTTCCCTTTGTTGTGGTGGAAGAGGAATACTAAGGTATGGTCTAAATAGTGAAAATACTCTTCATAGCATTTGAGGAGAATACAATTTTGTCTAAATGCAATCCTGCATCAATCCACTGTATTTGGAAGGAGGAGAGCCAAATCCACCAAAAACTCTGCAGGAAAAGCCTTTGCAGCATTTCCTGAAGTTTTTAAAAAGCTCCACAGGGAATGAGCATTCCCAGTCATTAGGACAACCGATTCACATTCATTCACATTCCCAATAAGAGCAGAAGTGGAAAGCTGATTGGCTGGATGTTGGCGGGGGGTGGGGCTTGTTAATAAGGCAAGAACCCGGAACCACCATGCACTGAGGCAATGAAGCAGCCTTTTTTTCTATTTATTTATGTAAAATATCAAACTTTTGCACCTTGGATATCGTGTTTTTTTTTTTAAATACTGTTCAGTGGTGGCAACTGGTGAGAATAAAATGTGAGTCACCCTCCATCAAGACCCACCCACCATCTTGATTTGCAGGCATGCCCATTGGAACAGCAAAAATGAATAGCTTCGCATGCCTGCAATCTTGCCAAAAAGCCGTTAAGACAAATCAAAGCTGCTTTGAATTGGCGTTAGTGTACATCAATCCATATTTTCCCCCCTCATATAGACAAGCACCAAGTGTTTCAAAGGTACAGGACAAAAAACTGTTTCATTGTTCTTGATATCCATTGCAATTTGGAAAAATCAAGATTTACTATCCCTTCAGTAGAACCCTAGCACAACTGACACTTAACTATGCAAGTGTAAATTTAGACTGTACAATATGATGTAGGATCTTGGCTAGTGCTTGGAGCATGTGGGTTTTCATTTTGATGATCATCTGCTTTGCTCTTAGGAGCTGTAAGCATGTGAGAGCTCAAGCAAGGCAAGGCAATTTGGTTTGTGGGGAGAGGTTTCGGGGTGGGCATGCAGCTTGTTTTCTGGCGTTGCCACAAGAGGAATTAAGGTCAAAGAGCTCCTGGCTGCCAAGGAAACTCTAGAGGAAACCTGTCATGAACTATTAATAGGGAGGTCTGTGCTGAGGCTGCCTGGCAAACTGCCAAAGCCGCAAAGTTGTGTTTAATTTGCTACCAGACGGGAGTGGGGAGGGCGAAGGAAGGTGTCACTGTTCCATTGTGCAGAGGAGGTGAGATTTCTGCACCAGACCTTGGAAAGCAGCCATCACTCAACTGAGTGTCAAGTTCTCAGCAGCAGAGGTCACTGGCATTGCTAAAGTGACGAGGCGGGTGGGGAGGGAGGGAGAAGGCCACTGAAACCAGTGAGAGCCACAAGCAAGGCACTGGAGATGCTCTCCTTCTGAGTCAGAACTTTTCACTTCCCTGGAAGTCAAGAACAACAGTCATCGCCTTCCCTCACTTTTGTCCCATTTATCCAGGCACTTCCAACTATCCCAATATGTTCCAGTTCACCCACGGGTAGGGAAAGTCTGACTCACAGTGTTGAATTAGGGTTGCCAGAGTGATATCTAGAGAGGGCTGCTTTAGCCTGAAGGGCTGTGGAGAAGAGGGAATTTCAGCAGGTGTTGCTTGGTGCCTGGTTGCATGACAAATAACACCTGCTGAAATCCCCTCTTCTACACAACCCTTAAAGGTATAGGAGCCCTCTCTAGTTTTCACTCTTGCAGCCCTCATGAATGCAGTTCCTAAGTCCCACTTTTCTGGCCTATGAAGCCCGCTGGCAACCCCCCTGAAGCCCCCCTAAAAATAAACCCAACATATTTTAAGAGTTTTCAGCACAGATGTTTTTGGTGATTTTTCTGATGGAAAACTGTTGCTCTTAGGTGCTGTCAGGTCAGCTTCAATTTATGGCCACTCGCTGATGAACAAGAGATCTCCAAGAGCCAGGGCTGTCTTAACAGCATTATAGGCCCCCAAGCAAAGCAGTGCACTGGGCCCTGCTTACACAACTACTCACTGGAATAAAAATGTAAAATTATCAATAAAATAAACTTATATTTATAGGTGCCTCTAACAAAATCAGTGTTTTAACCTTCTCCCCGGTATACAGCTTCATTGGGAGCAAAGTCCCTTCCTGTTCATCCCTGATATGTAAAACAGCAGAGATAAGAACAAAAAAGAAGCAAGGAGAGAAGTGCCTTCCAATGTAGGAAAGGAAGGGGGGAAGCAAAAGCAATGTCTTGGGGGGGGGGTCTCCCCAGTGAGCTAGCATCTCCGCTTTGGGCCAATGGGAATGGCAGGAAGGGGAAGAGAGGCGGGGCATGGGAGGGCAGCCTCCGCCTCTGGGAGAGGGAGAGAGTGCAGACTGGAGGGCTGGAAGGAGGCACACTTTTGGTGGGGCTGTTGGAGAGTGTGCGTGTGTGAGAGAGAGGGAAGAGTTGCTCGGTGACTCGTGGCTGTGCGGCAGCCACTCCAGGCAGAGTCAAGGAGGCAGGTCGATCCTCCCTTTCTTGGCCACCATTTGGCTTTTTTGCCTCTTCTGGCAGGGTTTCCCCGTGCCTCCCTTGCTTTGCTCCTCAGTCCCCCTCCAACCGCCCATCCCTCCTCCTCCTCTCTTTTCTCTTTATCTTCCTCATTTCCCATTCTCATGAATGCTGACATGTCTACTCTCTGCTACAAGTCATAATTTTCCTCCTTCTATCAACTTAGTGGGAGATTTGAATGTTGAGGGGGGGTGATCGGAAAATTAGTTTTAAATTCTGATCTGCGCATAGATTAGCAAGGGGCCTCTATGCTAATGGGGCCCCTGGGCAAGTGCCCAGCATGCTCATGCATTAATATGACACTGCCAATAGCCCTGGTCATCAACTGCCCTGCTCAGGTCCTGCAAACACAGTGTCATGTACTGGCTTCTTCAGTAACTAGCAATTTCAGAGTTAAAAGCAGAAAACTTTATTGGCACAGTAATCCAAAGAGCTATCCCAACAATATTGTTGCTCAGAATGAAACCTATCTACAAAGCAATAAGTTAAAAAGTATTTACAATCTATAAAATCTGGTGGGCTATAGAGTCATTGATTATCCATCATCCATCATCCCCACTCCCAGTTTCCACCAGCAGTAGGCACATCCCATTTTTCTCACAGCAAAGACCAGGTGCAAACTTTAATTAAACAGTTACAGACATAAGAGCATATCCTGCCTTCTCCCTGTCAGACTACGTACTGGTCAGCAAGTACAAACAAATGCAAACACAATTAGCCACAAAGCAATGCAACAGAACTGAACTTGGCAGGAGAAGGCCATGTCTGAGGCCGATCCTGACACGCAGGGCAGCCGTGGCTTCCTTGATTGAGTCAGTCCATTTGTGACATAGTCTTCCTCTTTTCATCATGCCTTCAACTTTCCCCAGAATTATCTTTTCCAGTGAGTCATGTCTTTTACCAATATGTCCAAAATCTTGGCCAAAACACACACAATGCTGGCTACTTTTCCCCACCCTAAGTACCCCATCCTTGCATGCTCCTGGCTGACAGAGATACTCCCGCTTCACAGGAGGAGGAGGAGGAGGAGGAGGAGGAGGAGGAGGAGGAGGAGGAGGAGGAGGAAAAGCAGAATCCATCCTGCAGGGGCCTCCAACTTCTCTGCTTCCTCCTCCTGCAAGCCATGTGTGTCTCTTTTGCTCAGGCTGGGGCATGTAGGCCCTAGGTTTCTCTTGGGGGCCATCTATATGAGCCTCCCCCCCCCCCAATGGATTGCTCCACAGGAATGTCAAATTGCAGTAGCTGTGATTCATCTTAATGGCTTCTTTTGGGCGCCCCCAAGCTTTGTGTCAGTGGCGGCACAGAGAGCATCCATGGGGTTAGAGGAGGAAGGAACCATCCTCCCTTCCCTGATCTCCACGACAGCAGCAGAGAGGGCACCCATGGGGGGAAGAATAATATATTATTATTATTATTATTATTATTATTAGAGGAAAGAGCCATCCTCCCTTTCCTGGTTCTTCCTCTTCTCCCTCCCCATGGCTACCTGCCGCCCTGTTAAAAAAGAGGGTAAAGTGCAGGATCACACCTGCGCACCCCTCGCCAATCAGAAGGTCCATTCTTCCCACTCCAGACTACACAATAATTCATGTGGTGCTCTTAATGGGCAAGGGTGTGCATTTCCCTCTGAGTTTTTGCCATTCCCCCTCCCCCTTCACAATATGGTGAAACAACAAAGATTGCCTTTAGGACAGGTTGTCTTCTCCTTGTATTCCGTGAGGAGTATTTTTGCCATTTAGACAACCTCTGGGTTGGACAATCCTAACTTTAGTAATCAATGAAATATATTTGCACTTCAAGATCTTGTCTAGTTCTTTCATGGCTGCCTTTCCAAGTCCTAGTCTTCCCCTGATTTTTTGACTGCAATCTCCATTCTGATTAATGGCTGATCCTAAGTATGAAAAATCTTTAACTACAGTTGTCCCTCCACTGGGGGTGGAGTGCAGGACTTCCGTGAAAGTGGAAAAACCACAAATAACCCTAGGGTCCACCCCCAAAACCATATTTAACACACACAGAAAGTACAATTCATGGATTCAACCCACCACAGATGCCTTCAAAGTGGTGGGGCTCTTTTGCAAGACAGCAGTGAGTGGCTGGTGGGACTTGCCGCTGCTGCTGCCCTACATCATTTTTAATAGGGACTTATGAGCCTTGTTCACAGTATCTCAGTCTCACAAGGTTTGCAGTCCCTATTAAAAATGGCATAGGGCAGCAGCAGAGGTGGCAGCAAATCATCTGTGAAATAATCCATGAATAATCAAATCCACAAAAGTGAAACCCACAAATGTGGAGGGCTGATTGTATTTCAGTTTCTTCGTCATCTGCTTTAATGTTGTGCAAATCATCCATGGTCATTATTTTTGTTTTCTTAATGTTCAGCATTAAACCTGCCTTAGCACTTTCCTCCTTGGCTTTCTTCAGTAATTGTTCTAGGTCTTTGCTATATTGCAGTATGGTGTCATCTGCATATCTTAAATTGTTGAAGTTCCTTCCTCCAATTTCTTCTGAGACTAATCTTGCTTTGCCTATGATATTTTTCTAGCATTACAGTAATGCAAATCTTCAGCTGAGCATTTAGAAAGATAGTCTAGGCATCCAAAGAAAAGAGTGGGGAGTCGCCAAGGAAATGTGAATGCAGCAAATAGAAAAATTCTAAATGTGAACAATTTTCAGTGTCTCATTCTTTGCAATGCTAGAAATTTGGAGACTGGTGGGAAATTTCATGGGGGGGATTCTTATGTGACAGGACCCCTCATTTTGTTCCCTTTGTAGCTGCACATCTGGTGCAGAGAGCAAGAGAAAGAGGGAATAAATAAAGTAAAAAGATACATTTACAAAGAATCCACTTTAAAAGTCAACACATAATAAATATGTGATACATAAAGCTTTGTATTAACACTGAAGGCACAATACTGTATACGTTAGTCAATTTGGCATAAATCTTTGCACTGATGACCATTGGAATAAACAAGCCAAAACTTGAACAAAAGTCACACATTTTGACTCAACTGTCTTTCTCAGTGTTTGGTACGGCTGTCCTTTCATTCAGATCTTCTGGTTCTTTCCAGAGCCAAAACCATGAGGCTAAAATTCCTCAACAGGTTTCTGTCTGCTGGAGCCAAGAGGACTTCTTATTCCAATTGTTATCTGTTATTAACTGACTGCCCCATAAACTAGAATAGACATTCATAGTGCAAGTGGCAAAGCTGAGCGCACACTGTCGGTGAAGAAGATGCTGTGACTCCTCTACATATCTTCGGTTTGCTTCACCCTCCTCAGGGAAGAATGGATTTAGACACAGCAAGGCTTGTCGTGCATAAATAAATGAAAAGAGAACTCACTGAGGGGAATTTTTTTTTATAAGCATACCTGCAGAGATAATTTCATAACAGAGGAAGTGTGAGATTGTATGCTTTTCTGTTTCGTTCACGTTCAGTGTATTTGCATCAGAATGGGATCTTCATTTCTCCTGAGTCATCATTTTACTGCCTTTGTTTCCACTCGCATCCTGTCTCCAGTTTCTATTTGTGGCCTCCTGAAATCATGCAGAAAGGTACACTATGGCATACCAAGTCTGCAAATCTTTCCTTGAAACAGTTGATGCTCCCAACTAGATCTGGTAACACTATGCAGACAGCAGGATGGTGGCATTATTTTATTTTATTTTTAAATTGAAATTTTTTTTGTTCCACCCTATATCAGGATGTATGAGCCAGCATGGTATAATAGCTTGAGTGTAGAGCCGAATCATAGAATCATAGAGTTGGAAGAGACCACAAGGGCCATCTAGTCCAACCCCCTGCCATGCAGGAATACACAATCAAAGCATTCCCGACAGACGGCCATCCAGCCTCTGCTTTAAAACCTCCAAAGCAGGTGACTCCACCACACTCCCAGGCAGTGTATTCCACTTCCAAACAGCTCCTACTGTCAGAAAGTTCTTCCTAATGTTTAGGTGGAATCCCTTTTCCTCTAGTTTGAGTCCATTGCTCCATGTCCTTGTATCTGGAGAAGCAGAAAGCAAGGATGCTCCATCCTTAATATGACATCCCTTAAAATATTTAAACATGGGCTTCGTGTCACCTCTTAACCTTCTCAGAGACTGGAACACGGAGCAATGGGTGCAAGCTCCAGGAACAGAGATTCCACCTCAACATGAGGAGGAACTTTTTGACAGTCAGAGCCGTTCGGCAGTGGAACACACTCCCTCGGAGCGTGGTGGGGTCTCCTTCCTTGGAGGTCTTTAAACAGAGGCTGGATGGCCATCTGTCGGGGATGCTTTAATCAAGATTTCCTGCGTGGCAGGGGGGTTGGACTGGATGGCCCTCGTGGTCTCTTCCAACTCTGCAATTCTATGATTCTTCTTCAGGCTAAACATACCCAGCTCCCTAAGACACTCTTCATAGGGCATGGTTTCCAGACCTCCCACCATTTTGGTCACCATCCTCTTGGAACATTCCAGCTTGTCAATATCCTTCTTGAATTGTGGTGCTCAGAACTGGACACAGTATTCCAGGTGAGGTCTGACCAAAGCAGAAGAGAGTGGCACTATTACTTCCCTCCATCTAAACACTGTACTCCTATTGATGCAACCTAGAATCGCATTGGCTTTTTAAACTGCTGCATCACACCTAGAGAACCTTCTCTTCTCCAGGCTAAACATACCCAGCTCCCTAAGACACTCTTCATAGGGCATGGTTTCCAGACCTCCTACCATTTTGGTCACCCTCCTTTGGGCACATTCCAGGACTCCGGACTAAGACTCTAGCAAACTAGGATTTGAATCCCTGCTCAACCATGCAAATCCACTGGGTGACCTTGGGCAAATCACACTCTCTTGGCCTCGGAGGAAGGCAATGGCAACCCCCGCCCCCTGAGGAAATCTTGCTAAGAAAACCCTAAAATACATTTGCCATAAGTCAAAGACAATCTGAAGGCATATAAACAAGAAATGGCAGGATTTGGGGTTGTCAGTTCGCAGGGCTTGGCTTTGAGACTCCAGTTTTTGTGGGTTATACTCCAGGTGGGCATGCAAATTTTCTAGTTTTGAATAGCTCGACTCTGTGCTAGAGAAAAGGGTTGTGTGTAAATCTCCATCTCACCTAGCAGAGCAGCAGCTTGCTACAATTTTTAAGAGCTTAGTTGATTTGTTGCTGAAACTTACAAAGACTGGGAGGGGGGATGGGTCTATGTTTTTACTTAGCTTCCTTCTTCCCTCTCAGTTGTTGTGGCACAAGGGGAGTTAACCTCTGCTCTGCATCCAGGTTCTGACTAGAACCAAATGGGCTGGATTAAACATTCCATAAACCATCTCCCCAAGTAAGTGAGAAGGTACACTTCCCTCATATCATCTTGATCTGGGAGCATCCCCTTCCGCTAAGATTTCTGCCTTAATTTCCAAACGTGATTAAATGATGGTGGGAGGAGCAGAGGATAAAAAAGGCCAACTGAAAGAAAATTGAGATTTCTACAGGCTGAAAGTTTCTTGTTTGTTTTTGTGTTTGTGTTTTTTACGAACATGCAATATATCACAACCAGGGCTTGGAAATATTACTTTTTTGGACTACAAATTCAAGAGTCCTTCCCCACCACCCCATTGCATTGGCTGGCATTCTGTAGTGCTTTATGCATAGTAAGTCTTCCTCCAGGAGTGGCTGGATATTTTTATCTGATGCAGAAGTTCATACTGAGTTGAGGAAGCATAGTTGTGTGTGTGATATCATTGTGGCACCTTCAGTTGCATGGCACTGCAATTCACTAAGTCACAACTTTTACCATATATGGAGTGAGAATTGCCAGATGTACAAGCTGGGTTCAGGAAAGGAAGAGGCCCTAGAGATCATATTGCAAAGATATGTTGAATAATGGAGCACACCTAGGAATTTCAAAAGAAAATCAGCCTGTGCTTTAAAGCTTATGGCAAAGCCTTTGATTGTGTGTAGATCATGAAAAACTATGGATCCCTCTTAATGAAGTGGATGTGCCACAACCTTTGATTGTCCTGATGTACTCAGGAAAAGAGGCTACCATCAGGAAAGAATATGGAGAAACGGAATGGTTTCCAACTGGTAATGGGGTCCAGCAAAGCCACATTTTATCACCCTATCTGTTTAATTTGTATGCTGAACATATCATATATAAAGTAGGATTCGATTCAGAGGAGGGAAACATGAAAACTGGAAGAAGGAACATCAACTAAGATATGCAGATGACACTATATTACTAGCAGAAAATAGCAGACTTGGAACAATTACTGAAGAATGTCAAGGAAGAAAGTGCAAAGGCAGATTTACAGTTGAACATTAAGAAAACAAAAATAATGACCACAGAAGGTTTACATAACTTTAAAGCAGACGATGAAGACATTGAAATAGTTCAAGGTGTTCCATACCTTGGCTCAGACAGTAATTCTAAGGACACCATGGACTGCAAAAAAGACGAATAGATGGGTCCTAGAGCAAATCAAGCCTGAACCCTCCCTAGATGCCAAGATGACCAAACTGAGACTGATGTATTTTGGCCATATCAAGAAAAGACATGACTTGCTAGAAAAGACGATAATGCTTGGTAAGGTAGAAGGCAGTAGGAAAAGAGGGAGACCACATTCTGGGTGAAGAGACTCAATCAAGGACTTGGAGGTCTCTCATTCATAGGCAAAGTCAACTTGACCACAGTTAACAACAACAAGGCAGAACTGTTATGGAATTCTGTGAAGGTAAAAATTAGTCAATCTCTGTGATGTAGGATTATAGCCTTTCCATTTTGTGATGGGAAAAATATTCAGGATGTATGGATTTGAAATGCAAACTTCCCCAAGAGCCAATCTGGGCTGAAAAACAGGGCATAAATTTAAGGGACTGATCAGTGGCAACTGATGGCTTCTGTCTCATTGGGGGCAGTGAGTTCATGGCAAGTTTTAGCCTGGACTTTAAAGGAGGTCTCCAAGGTGATGAATCCTAGTCCCAAATAAGTTCAGCACATTGGAGGGTTCCTTTAACAAACCCGGCCAGCAGAGATTCACCACCCACCACAATCCTCCCAATATGGATGTCACCAGTGGCTGCTGGGATGGACGGAGTGCAGTTGGCCATTCCAATGCTTCTTGGCTGTCCAAAGGAATAAGAGAGCGGGAGGGAATTTGCCAACAACAGCAATGCTTCTGAAGGCTTCTTTGAAGCAGGTGTTGTATAGCAACCATGGGTTAAGTGTGTCACAAAAGTATTCTTGTGTGTTTGTGCGTGTGCATGCATGTGTGCACATGTATACACACATGTGCACACTCACACACACCTCTTTTTACTTCAGGAAAGTTGAAACTCAAAGCTTTTCCTTCCCTTCTGACCAGATAGCAAAGGCTGCTTTCCGTTGATTTGACAAATGGCTCAATGGCCATGGCATTTGTCATCTTCCTGCCAGCAGTGTGTTTCCTCTCAAGTTGCTGTTAATGAGATGCCTCTTACTGCAGAAACAAAATACTCTGGCACAAAGCTGGAAAGCACTCTCCCAGTTGCTTGGAAATGCCTACATGATATTCATGTAAAGAGAAAGCTATGGGGCTTTCCTGTCGCATGGCTAGGGACTTGCAGCAACTGGGCATACATCTTGCTTCTGCTGAAAGACTCCTCCCAAGCCTGGGAATAGTGAAGGACTGGCTGTCCTTGCTCTCCTGGGATTCTCAGGTTTACAGGGGATTGCTCCTGTGAATTTGAGGCAGCCCCAAATTCAGATAAAGAGGCTGGCCCCATCCCCAATAAGAAGGAGTGATGCCAAGCCAAAGCAAGGTCTCAGCTGGTGACTGTTACTTTTAATGATTGATTGATTGATTTCATTTATATGCTGCCTTTCTCCCAGAGTGGGACCCGAGGCGGCTCACAAACATACAAATATGTCAATGCAATATAAAATGATTGAAATCATAACAATTTAAAAATTTAAAATCATTTAAAACATATAAACGTTTTTTAAAAATAAAATAAAAACATACCCCAATAAAAAGTCTCTGTGGGTGCAGTTATATATTAAAAGCCGGCTTAAATAACAACATCTTTGACTGCCAGTGGAAGGAAAGCAGGGAGGGGGCAACCTAGCCTTCTGCAGAGTGTTAGAAGCACTCAGCTCCTTGGACGCTCTTCTTATGAATAGAAATCTCTTGATCACAGGGTGTACTGGGGTTGAATGGATTGGGTCTGAACAAAAGCTGAGCAAACCATCTTTAAAATACTCAGAGCTGGCTCAGATGGGGTATGAAAAGTAACTGTCTAAATCTTGCTCAGACCAGTGAAATCCTCCACTCCCAGTGACTGTTCTGCTATGTATGATCTTGCACTGCTGATTGTTTACTTTCGTTTACCCACTGGTGGTTTGTGACTCATCTGAGCGAGGTGGTGAATCTGCTCTGGCTTTTAGTCTGAGCTTTAAAAGAGCTATGCAAGGTGCTGAACCTGATCTCCCAATAGATTCAGCTCCTCGGACAATCCCATTAAAGCTCAGACAAGTTCTTTGCCTTGATGTCTCTCTGTTTCACTGGCTTATTGGACTCCAGGCTATTCTGACCTTGGCTATGGATCTCCCTCTCTGTTTTGACTTGTGGACTGGTAGGATTTGACTACACCATATGGCATCACTCACTGTGCCTCCGGTCTGCCTGTAATAGGACTAAATGGGCTGCCAAACCTTTACCACTGTGTCCAAACAATGTCTGGGCAACCAGCCAAAGGCTGATTACTACACAGCTGATAGCAGAGATACAACACAATCAAGCTAATTACAGGCAAAAGAATCAAGGCAGCGTGAAGTCAGACGCTTACTTTACTAGCAAGCAAAATACAAGTCCACAAGTAAAGTCCAATATACAAGGTCCAGGTCCAGCAAACAGAGTTCAGGTTAGTCCAGCAGAATCCAGGTCAGGCAAACAGAGTCCACAGTTAACAAATGCAGTCCAGATCAAACACAACGAGCAGGAACATGACAGGTACTCAGGTATGTCAGATAATCTCTGACAACCCCTGGAGGGCAGTGCTGCGTATTTATAGAGCAGCCGCTAACACGGCTACTGCTTAACTAATTGCTGTTTCCTATAAATATACTGAGACTGCCTCAAGCCCCCCTTTTGTTGTCTCTGTGCTGTGAAGGTAGGTATAGGTAAGTTGTCCTCTGTCTTTGAAGGGGCAGGACCCTCTGCCAGAGCTGGTACTGCACTATTTTCTGTCTCTGAGGCCCTTGGCTCTGCAACGTCCTCCTGCTCTGGTTCAGCAGGTCTTGGCATATCCACTGCTTCAGACTATGAATCAGAACCCATTTCCAAGTTCTGGAGGCAGGGCATGACACGCTGGAACTCTATGTACCAAGAGTGGGCAACTGTGAGAAGCTAGCCCCCAGGAAACCTCACACTCCTTTCTGCACCCCCACAGAAAAAATATTTTTACCTCCAAATACCCCCCAACACTCTCAGGCGGGGATGTTGATGGCATTTTTGCATTGTCTGGAGTCTTCCCTAGCAATTTTAGACCCAAGAGTGGCCTTCTTAAAGAATAGGAAGTAACTGCAAGTACCTTCCTGTTCACTTCCTGTTTTTTTAAGGCCTCTCCTTTGCCTAAAATGGCTGGGAGATGCAAAAAAAAAAAATGGCAAAATGCCCCCCCCAGCCCTGAGAGGGTATTTAGGGCCAAAAGATTAACCCTGGGGAGGGGCTGGGGCACAAAAATGGCCTCCCAGTTTGCCCACCCCAGTATAGACTCTGCCTCAGCATTGCAACTGCCTGGCAATAGGACAGTATGGCGAGCACTAAGTTTAGCTGTAAAATAAAATCCAGAGCCTGGAAAGGTTACAATTTTGGACTATAGTTCCCAGAATCCCCCAGCTACCAGGGCCATTCCATGTTTTTACCAAATTCCAAGACTTCCCAAGTGCCAAATAAACCTCATCTAATGACATCACTCACATGTACAGATACACACACGCACACATATGCACACGTGGGGGGGGAGGATCTGACCAAGAGAGCAGCACGTTTCTGCATGTATCATCTGTGTTTCATTACCATTCTTTTTTTCTCTTCTTTTTTTCTTTTCCATATTTCTTTCTTGTACAGCAATTGCATACCAATAAACCATCCCATTAAGAACATGCAATGGGTGGCATTGTCCATTTTTGCTAGGCACATGTCCCATACCTCCCAACTGTCCTGTTTGTCTCTCTTGCTCTCACTTTCCCCTACTATGGCCCACAGCAAGTGCAAAGAGCAAAAAATCTGCCTCTCACACTCACCAAAGTTACCCACCCCTGCACTTTTTCAGTGACAACTGAAAGTCCGTTTCGACAACAGAAAGCCACAAGCCAAGCATTCATGAGCTCTTCCCATTTTTATTTTATTTATCAAATTTATCCCCTGCTACTAGCCCATACCCTCCAACTGCCCCAGTTTGACAGGGACAGTCCTGATTAACCTTCTCTTGTCCCAGTTTCCAGGTGCTTTTAAAATGTCCCGGTTTCTTTCTTCTCTTGCCCCTTTCACCCATTGTCATCACCTTACTTCAGCTGCTGCAAACTGAGTTCAAAGTGCAAAAAGTCATTTCCACACAATGAACCCTTGGGGCGGAGGGAGAGGAGTGGAGGAGGTAGACTCTTACCTGTTCCAAGAGGCTCAGGCAAAAACAAACTGCTGCAGACTCTCCTAGCTTGCGGATTCTTCCTCATTAAGAACTTTTGCCATCTTTACCACCCTCTGCTGTTGCTTGGTCACACATCTCCGGTTTTCATCTGTGAAATGTTGGAGGATATGCTATCCCTTGAACTGAGAGCAGCTTACAACAATGCCTTCCTGCCGCCTCAGACATGCTAGCATAACTTTCCCAAAGACCTCACAATCAATGTAATGATTGGTGGGGAGGGGGTAAATGATTGGTGGGGAGGGGGTAAAAGAGACTGAATGGGGGGGGGGATAGAATGAGATTTAGCAGGCCTAAAGTCTTCTCTTTGGTCCAGTCCGCTAGACAGCTACCCAGTTTTATTTTAGAAGCTCTTCATGTTAGCAACCTGTGTCCTTGTATAGTTTGTCCAAAGGGCTAGGCACATCCTAATCCCCAGACACACTGCCCATTTCTTTTGGTCGCCCTTGTTTTAAAGACAAAATTCTGATCCAGCCCTGCCAGGCCAGAGTCTAGTGGTTTGAGCATTGGACTATGACTCTGGAAACCAGGGTTCAAATCCCTGCTTGGCCATGGAAACCCATTAGGTGCTCTTGGGAAAGTCCCAATCTCTCAGCCTCCAAGGAAGGCAAACCCTCTCCGAACAAATTTTGCCAAGAAAACTCCGTGACAGGTTCGCCTTAGGGTCTCCATAACTCAGAAACAACTGGAAGCCACACAGCATCAGCATCATCAACAACAACAGCTAGGCATGGCTGGCTCCATCTCTCTTGCCCATGAAGCCCTGCTATACAGCTAGCGCAGGCTGTGGCATGATGTGCCAGGATGTGGGCGAGAGCTGCTCTCAGCCAAGACACTGCCCGTTCTTGCCTTTGTTCACTGGGACAAAAGCAGCCATTGTTTCCATTCAGACCCTCCTGCACTGGGGTGAATGGACAGAAGGCAAGTCAGATCCTGGGCTGGGGTTGCGGGGAGAAGGAGCTTATCACCATTGAAGGACCTATTCAAGGATGCACATTGTCTTCTGGATCTAAGACATGGGGCTCTCTGGAGAAACACTTTGGCTGGTACCATAGATGTGCCATTAGACAGGTAGGCCCAAGGACAGCTTAACAGGGAGGGATATTTAACTTATAACATTCAACGCGCTTTAGCTTAAATGAAGGCAAGGAGACACGATACAGGTAGTCATCATGCTTGTGTAGTGTTAATTTACACTCATGTGTCAAATGGCAAATGTTGCACAACTGAACACACACTTAAATGAACAACCAAATGGGTATGCCATGTGCATTCATGTGCACCACATGCATATCCATGCGCACAGAAACGTGCATGCACATCTGCATGCAAATTGGTACCACGTGTGCAACTCTGCTTCTGTGACCTGGAAACGTACATGAACATTCTACAGTGGACAATAATGCACAGCTGCTTCCATAGGTAAATGTATGCATGTGGGCTGAGATTTTAACATCCAGGAGATGGAGTGTAACTTTATACTCATGGAGTTACTCAATGATTGTGGATTAGTGAATTGCAACACTGCACAACTCAATGTGGAAGCAAACATGAAAGGCATGGTTGCAATGTGCAATGCACCTTTGCAGTGCATCTGGCACCACACATACAACTCTGCTTCTGCAAACGTCAACTGAATAGGGACTTCTGTATCAAATACACACACACACACACACACACACACACATATATATATCCAACTGCAACCAGAATCCTCTATCATAGTCTACGGTACTTTATATAACTTGTTGCTGTCCTTGAGCAAGCAGGGATCACCAGTGTTGAGGCCATGATATTGAGAACGCAGCTGCGCTGGGCAGGGCACATTTCTAGGATGGAGGACCATCGCCTCCCAAAAATGCTACTTTACGGTGAACTCGCCACGGGTCAGTGTAAGAGGGGCTCTCCAAAAAAGCGATACAAAGACTCCCTGAAACAACATCTCAGGCTTGGCCAAATTGATCACCAACAGTGGTCCACCCTGGCTTCACATTGGGAGGCATGGAAACACACTATCCACAATGCTGCAGCCTTATTTGAGAACTCACGCCGAACAAATCTTGAAGAAAAACGACAACACAGAAAGAATCACAACCCAAAAACATCACCCAAGGAGACCTTCTGCTGTGCTTTCTGCAACCGGACTTGTTTATCTCGGATTGGCCTTTTTAGTCATCAGCGCGCTTGCAGAAGGCGCGGGATGAGTCCTTCCTGAATCTTCGTTTGCGAAGAAAAGCCAGAGAGAGAGAGATATTTAGCTACATAGCCAAGGCACTAAGAAACCCTGTTACTGAATTGCAAAGATGTGTAATGGGACACAGGACCAATGTGCATTGGTGTCATTGAGTATCAGTTAATTTGCCAGCTTCTCTATGTAGTAACATAGCAGCAGCCCTTTACTAGATACGGATGTTACGAGACTGCCAAATTCTAATTCCTGCAGAAATAAGTCCACATATGAAGATGTATGTCTCCAACAGGATTCCAGCCTACTTATGTAGAGGAACTTAGGCAGACATCATTCACTAACAGGATGCCAGCTGTGGAAGACACCAACATGATTTCATCTGTCTCCTGTGTGTGTCACCAACAGGATTCCAGACTCCATTTCCCTTTCTCCAGCAACTGACATACAGTGCAATGCAGCCTCTGATAGTGGAGGTGATATGCAACTCTCCTGACTAGCAGCCATTGTTGGTTGAAAACCAGACCAGAACACAGGCTGCTTTTTCATTCACCTGTTTTTCCAGGCATCTCAATGTTAAACTGCTCTTTCCCTCCCTCTGCCTTTCCCTCACCCTCTTGCTCTCTCTTTGCAGCACATCAATTAAAAATACACTCTAAGCCACTGGTAAATAACTGGGTTATTTGAGGCATTTCTGTTGATCTTTGCTTCTAAATAGGATGCATTTACATCAGCAGCAGATCGCCTAGCAGAGATCACTGTAGAAATTACAGCTTGCCAACTACAATCCTGGGCAAGAGCCCACGGCAGTCTCCGGAAAGGCCCCCAAAGTAGCATCTCTGACATCTAATTAGTGACTTTGGGTCCAACCCAAGAAAAACTCCTGCAGGGCCAGGCCCTTCTTGGAGGAGGACAGACGCACAACATCCTTTCCAAATCCAGAAGACGTCAGTCGCAGCACCATCTTCAAAAGGGTTTGGTAGCTTCATGATATTTTGTCTGTCTCTTCTGCAGCTCCCCTTTTTTACCCAATACATTGCAGCAAAACAACTTTCTAATTTGTACATGGTACCCCACCCCCTTCTGGAACAAAAATGATGGATCAATGGCATGCTGGTACAGTAGGATCCCTGTATCCACTGATTCAATTATCCATGGGACACAAAACAGCACACCTACCACAGAGTCTGCCTAGAAAATGTGTTTACTTTAGCCATTTTCTAGATCCTCCAAGGCAACTCTATGGTATTTTAAACCAGAAGTCCCATTATTTTCAATGGCATTCATTATTATCTATGGTTTTCAGTATCCACGGGGGCCCCCAGAACCAATCCCCAGCAGACATGGGGATCCTACTGTACAAGCTAAAGATCACAAGCCTAAGATGATGGTGGTAATGACAATATTTATTTATCTCCTGCCTTTCCCTCAGTCTGGGACCTAAGGTAGCATAGAACAGTTAAAACAGAAACAGGCCTTGTCTACCCTGGCCAGAATACACCAGCTTTCTGCTGGCATATTCTGGCCCCGGATCAGGCCCATTCCTCCCCCATTACCTGAATGAAACGAGATGAAGTCCGGACCACATGCTGGGCCATCTCTGCAGCAACCATCACTTCTGTCCATGTGCACCCTCTGAAGCCAGGAAAGGGGTCCGCAGCATGTGATCAAGGCCCCTGCGTGGGGCCAGCCTAGGTCACATGCTGCACGCCTGCTTCCTGGCTTTAGAGAGAGCAACGTGGATGGCAGCTGCAGTGAAAGGCCAACGTGCTAGTATGGGGTCCTGCAGACCTGTGGGCCTGATCTGTTTCTTCTGAAAAGAAGCAGTTTTCCCCAGATATTTTGCTGAAATGTTTTATTGGGCTTTACCTCCGTCTTTGTCCCAGGCATTGTGAGGACTGCCCAGGGGCAAAACAGGATAAAAGCCATGCATTGTCTGGACTGCAGGTCTCTAAGATGGGATGAATACCCTGTCTAGACAAGGCCATAGTTTAAAATTCACTGTAAAAAAGAAAAGGTTATAAAGCAATCAAACTATCAATAAATTAAAACCAGTTAAAAACATAAACACTTTTTCAACATCCAGCACACTATACAAGGTCCGTTTCACCTGGGTTCAGAAATAATAATAATAATAATAATAATAATAATAAAATTTATTTATATCCCGCCCCTCTGCGAGCAATCGGGGCAGCTTACAACAATAAAATAGTACACAGTATAAAACAACTCAAAATCCCTTCCCCCCTTAAAACATTATTAAATTAATACAAATTAAAATCAGCATATAATACAATTTATTAAAAACCCTTCCGAGCGAGCAGCATCAGTTTGGAGCTCCAGAAGCAACCTCCAGAGGGGGTTCCTGAGGCTGGGGTTAGCTATTCCGGAAAAGCCTGCCTGAAGAGAACCGTCTTGACAGCCTTTGTAAAGCTGTCTAATGATGTCAATAGGCGGAGAAAGATAGGAGGATGCTAATTTAACCTCTCCAGGAAGGGAGTTCGAGATCCTGGGAGCAGCCACTGAGAAGACCCTCTCCTGTGTTCCCATCAAGCGTACCTGTGAGGGTGGTGGGACAGAGAGCATGGTCTCCCCAGCAGATCTCAAAACATGGGCAGGTTTGTTCCAGGAAAATACAATCCTTCAAATGCACATGCTCACATGAGGTTTGTTTATTGACATACCTCATTTGAAGGAGGGCCTGTGACATTGAAGCTCTTTTTCTGCAAAGTCTTTTTACACCTGCCCAGCCCCTGCTTTTCTTCCCCATCCTCTGTCTTGCTGGAATTTTTGGAGGTTTTGCCCCCCCCCCTTCTTCTGAATAAGGTGAATCACCACAGGATCTCGTTGGGACAAAAATATTCTCCTCGAATTCTATGAGGAGTATTTTCATTGTCTAGACAAACCCTGGGATTTTGCACTAGCTGATCCTACTGTAGCTGTGTGTGTCTGCCTACAACAGGCAAGGAAAACAGTACCTACCTCCAAAATCCTTTACCGAGCGTGCATCAACAACAAAACAGAAAGAAAAGGGGACCCTATTCTTATTCTTTCCATATTATTTCTGCCTCTTATAATTGAATTTTCTGTTAAAGAAGTAATGCCCGGGAATGCATTTACAGTCAGACCCCTCCACATATTCATGAAACCAATATCTGCAGTTTCAGTTATCCACAAGACATGAAACAGGGGACACATACCATAGAGTCATGCTGGAAAATGCCTAGAGAGGCATCCTCTCTAGGCATCTTCTAGGTTCTCCAATGCACGTCTATAATATTTTTACTGGAAGTCCTTTATTTTAACATGGTTCCTTGTTATCCATGGTTTCTGGTATCCGCAGCAAGTCTGTGAACCAAACCCCTGCAGATACAGGGGTCCAACTGTACTTGGTTAACTGAGTACAGTTGTCCCTCCATATTCATGGATTTGGTATCCACAGATTTAAGTATTCATGGCCTGAAAATATTCTTTAAAAAATAATAATCCAAAAAGCAAACTTTGATTTTGCCATCTTATATAAGGGACACCATTTTGCTATGTCACTGCATATAATGGGACTTGAGTATTCACGGACTTTGGTATCCACAGGGGGGGCCTGGAACCAAACCCCAGCGGATATGAAGGGACAACTGTATACCTATATTTTTACCGAAAAACAGTAGTATGTGAGGTAGTCACATGGCTTGTTTGAACTATATCTCACCTTTTCACACAGGGCTTCAAACCACTTTCCCAAGCAGCTGCCCTCCAGATGTGTTGGATGACAAATCCCATCGCCCCCAGCCAGCACAGCTGACTGTGCTCTTATCAAGCTTGGGAAAAGCTGCTATGGGCAATGTTTTTCATATGTATGGAATCTAATCTGGACAAGAGCTCTTCTTTACCTGTTGAAAGTCCTAAGCTGCCTGAAATCCAGCACTGCGAGAAAGCACACAGAAAGCTGGCAGGCAGTTGGCATACAGCACAGAGGGACAAGGTTTGGAACAACTCACTGTGTTCAGAGGTGGCTGTATAATGTCCTATCTCTACCCAACTCAAAGAAGGGACTTCATGGATGAATCCAGAAAAGTTTTATTGAAGATCAGCTTCAGCACAGTGAGGGTACAACATAGGTTTCAGTTTAAAGAGCTCTTCACTCCCCCTTTCAGAAATTTGCCCATGTATTTTCCCCCACAAAACACCAAGCAGTACCAAATATCTGGATGACCTTGGTTCCCACAGGCTCTAGTCTGTTCCTGGCTACCTCTCCCAACACACAAACTTCATTTCAACATGGTTACAGAACAGCTGAACGAGCCAACTAACATGGCAGAGAAGCTTATTCTGAATGTTCCTCTGACATGCTGGGGGCTCCCATGTACCTTCAGTCCTGAATCCAATGCTTGATCATTTTATTTTATTTTATTTTTATTAATGTAATTTTTAAATGTTATTCCAATTCTCTCTATTTACAGGCAGCCTTTGGGTCATTGCCTGTTTATTGGAGTTTATTGGAGATTCGAAGAACAGAGAGTGCGGGGTTTTCCCCCTTGTTGCCCTAGAGCAGGGGTGGACAAAATGTGGTTCATGGACATGAATGTAGCCCCTGGACCCCACTTTTGTGTTTAACCACCCCACCCCCCAAAGATCCTATTGTCAGGCAGTTTTTGCCCCCCGCCAAACCATGCTACTGTCCCCAATAGTTTAAGGGCTTATATAGATGGGCAATATACCCCATCCTGATGACACAGGGCATTTGCCCCAGTAATAGTGAGACTGTTCTGCTTTGGTCAGAGCTCACCTGGAAACTCTCTCTCTGGCTTTTCTTCGCAAACGAAGATTCAAGAAGGACTCATCCCGCACTTTCTGCAAGCGCGCTGATGACTAAAAAGGCCAATCTGAGATAAACAAGTCCAGTCGCAGAAAGCACAGCAGAAGGTCTCCTTGGGTGATGTTTCTGGGTTGTGATTTTTTCTGCGTTGTCGTTTCTCTTCAAGACTTGTTCGGCGTGAGTTCTCAAATACGGCTGCAGCATTGTGGATAGTGTGTCTCCATGCCTCCCGATGTGAGGCCAGGGCAGACCACTGTTGGTGATCAATTTGGCCGAGCCTGAGATGTTGTTTCAGGGAGTCTTTGTATCGCTTTTTTGGAGCGCCCCTCTTACGCTGTCCCGTGGCGAGTTCACCGTAGAGTAGTATTTTTGGGAGGCGATGGTCCTCCGTCCTAGAAACGTGCCCTGCCTAGCGCAGCTGCGTTCTCAATATCATGGCCTCAATACTGGTGATCCCTGCTTGCTCAAGGACAGCAACATTCGTCACATAGTCAGTCCAGTGTTCAACAATACTGTGTTGAATTCTGGACACTACAATTCCAGAAAGATATGAACAAGCTGGAACATGTCCAGAGAAGGGCAACCAAAATGGCAGGTGGTCTGGAAGTCATGCCCTATCAGCAGCAGCTTAGGGAGCTGGGTATGTTTAACCTGGGAAAGAGAAGGTTAAGAGGAGACATGATAGCCATGTTTAAATATTTGAATGGATGTCATACTGAGAATGGAGCAAGCTTGCTTTCTGCCACTCCAGAGACTAGGGAGATTGTCAGACATGGGGGAATGCACCAGAAAACCACATTCCCAAACACAACAGAAAATTGCTATGAGAACAGAACAGGCAACATTACCAGATGCCTACGTCCTTCAGCCTTTCCCGGGGCGTAGCACTGCCACAGATGAGGTTTCCTTTTTTCATTGACAGGAACAAGCCACCAATAAAAAGGGACACCTTACTCATGCCCATGCTATCCCCCCAGAATGCTGAAGGACATTGTCGTCTGATAATGTCACCCCTTCCTGTGCTCCTAGTGATCTTCTGACGTGGTTTTTGCCTCATCTGATAATCTCCTAGGACACAGAACAATGGATTCAAACTACAGGAAAAGAGATTCCACCTAAATTTTAGGAAGAATTTCCTGACAGTAAGAGCTGTTCAACAGTGGAATGCACTGCCTGGGAGTGTGGTGGAGTCTCCTTCTTTGGAGGTTTTTAAACAGAGGCTGGATGGTCATATGTCAGGAGTGCTTTATTGGGTATTCCTGCATGGCAGGGGGTTGGACTAGATAGCCCTTGTGGTCTCTGAATGATTGTATGATTCTATGATCATTCTGCCCCTGGGAAGTCCTCACCACCCCTGGAGCAGATATGGGGCTGAGGCGAGGGGAAAGCAGGGTAGGGCCCGGTACAGTATTATAAGATAATAACTTATTTATTCTGTTTCCATTAGGAGGGAACGGATCAGGTCTCACGTGCTTGTAGGAGTCCATGCTGGCAGGCAGGCCCTCGCTGCCACTGCCATCTCCCTGGCTCTCCTGGAAGGCAGGAAGGAGTCCTGCAGCATGTGACCAAGGCTGGTCATATACAGGCGGCCTTGGTCACATGTTGTGGGCTCCCTTCCTGCCTTCTGAGACAGCGAGGTAAATAGTGTTGGTGGCTGTAGTGACAGGCTGGTGCATCTGGCAGGACTTCCTCCCATTCTGTGGAGGGAACGGGGAACAATGGGCCTGATCCGCAGCTGGTATAGATGAGCCCTAAGTCACCAACAGGATGCTGGCCTGCATCACCAGCAGGTCTGCATTCTTCTCAGTGCAGTTGGAACATTCAGTTCCTAATCAGGAAACAGCTTGTTCTTCCAGAGAACATGAAGAGGAGAGGGGGAAACAGGAGCAGTTGGCTGCCACATCACCGTAACTGGACCTGTTTATTTTAGCTCCCTCCCTGACCCGACAGAACAGCGACCCTTTGTATTGCTACCTAGAAATCTAATCACCTGTTTATGTGACTCCCTCTTCTCCTGAAATGGCATCAAAATACCACTGGTAGCCCAAAATGCACCCTTGAAATAGCGCCTTTGAATTTGTGCATGTTGTTGTCGTCCGGATTTTTGTTTTGCTGTTTCCTTCTACTTAAGAGGAACCTCTTCTTAAGCTGTTTTGTGTTTGTAGCAATGCATTTGCAAACCCAAGCAGTTTCCTTTCAACACTGGAGCACCTTGTTCCCATCAGTGAATCAAGCCTTTCTTTGAATCTCCTAAAATATCCCATCCCACCACCACCCTTGTCCTGTTCCACCCCAGCAAGCTAAAGTCATCACATAGCCAAGTCTGGAGCATAACCACCAAGACTGGGAGGACAAGAAGGAGGGAAGCCACCATCTGGCTTAAATCTAGGTTTTGACTTTCCTAATAATAATAAGAAGAAATAACGAGTGAGGAATGCATAAGTCCCCATGGTAGGGTGGGATCGGGTGGAGGGATCTACACATCCTGCTTTTTCCACTTGTTGCAAACAAAATAATAATATTATATGTGTGGGAATGCTCTTACATACATACAAGTAAGGATGGGAAGAATGGGCACAGTTATTTCTTTCCTGGTCATGGGTTTCTTGGCAGCCAGGAAACCCCATCAGAAAGAACCTTAGAGCAGAGAAACTCTGTGTTTGTCTATATAAGGCAAAAAGAAGCGGATTGCTCCACAGCAGCTGCAATTTGTCTTAATGGTCTTTTGGGTTTTTTTAAGGTAGATTGCAAGCATGCAAAGCTATCCACGTTTGCTGTGCAAAGGGGCATGTCTGCAAATCAAGATGGCGGCTGCGAGTGAATTACTCACATTTTTACTTACCAATTTGCTGCCACTGAATAGTATTTTAAAAACAACCACCTATTCCCAAGTTGTGATAGAGTAATATTTCATCTTAAAAGAGCAAAACAAAAAACACCCAAACCCCAGAGTATATGGTGTATTTAGCCACTCTCCTTCCAAATACGGTGATATAATGCAATATACCATTAAGACAGGTTGTATTCTACGACCCAAGGACCTCGCTGCTACCGTCCATGCTTGCAAGGCCACAGCAGATGAACCTTTGGTTTAAAGGGTGAGGCCAGTTCTGTGCACGCTGCGTTCCACCAGAAAAATCCATTTCACAGTCTCGAAGGAAGGTCAACCATTTAAGAGAAGGAAACTCTAATCAAACCACTCTATGGTGAACTCGCCACGGGTCAGCGTAAGAGGGGCGCTCCAAAAAAGCGATACAAGGACTCCCTGAAACATCATCTCAGGCTTGGCTAAATTGATCACCAACAATTGTCCGCCCTGGCTTCACATCGGGAGGCATGGAGATGCACTATCCACAATGCTGCAGCCTTATTTGAGAACTCATGCCGCCGAACAAGTCTTGAAGAGAAACAACAACGCAGAAAGAATCACAACCCAGAAACATCACCCAAGGAGACCTTCTGCTGTACTTTCTGCAACCGGACTTGTTTATCTCGGATTGGCCTTTTCAGTCATCAGCACACTTGCAGAAAGCACGGGATGAGTCCTTCCTGAATCTTCGTTTGCGAAGAAAAGCCAGAGAGTTTCTTCTCCCATTCTGTGAGGACTATTTTTGCCATTTAGACAACCCTTTCCACAGTTTCCCTCAGTAGTTGAACATCCCAAAGTGTTTTGGAGAAATTATTCTACGGGGAAATACATCTGGCTTTTCTGTACCAAAAAATGAAAGAAAATAAAAATGATTTCTTGAGCAACATAGGGATTGTCTAAACGGCAAAAATACTCCTCATGGAATGCGAGGAGAATCCTACCTGTCTTAATGGCATTCTGCATCATTTTGCTGTATTGGGAATGTCAAAAACTCTGCAGGAAAAGCCTTCACAGCTTTTCCTGGAATTTTTTAAAAACAGCAAGAGGGATGCTCATTCCTGCTCACTGGGACAAGCAATTTGATATAAATCGCTTTCCCATAGGAGAGGAAATGCAAAGGTGATTGGCCCAGTGAGCACAGGCAGGGAGCCTGCTAAGGTGAGAAAACAGGGAGGGGGTCTGTTAAATCAGAAAATCACTCTATCATACCATGGATATCTTTTTAAAAAATGGCAGCAGCAAATTGAGGTAAGTACAAACGGAAGTAAATGACTTGAAGCCACCATCTTGCATGCGAAGCTTATGGGGGCAAATACACCATTAAGACAAGTTGCAGCTGCTGTGAAATGCCATTAGTGTGAGGCACTCTGGGGGGTTTTGCCTCGTATAAACAAGCCCATCTGACATTACAATGTACGAGCCTTCTTTCTGTAATGATAGAGTGACTGCAATGTAGTTACAGATTCACAAAGTTATAAAATGTAGACTGTGTTGTAGGACAACGGCCATAGGATGACTGTTGTTTTCTCTTCAGAAAATACTTTTTCTGTGCAGAAAACTTTTTTTTTTTGCATAAAAACCATATATAAGAATATATATAAGAATAAAGAACATATATAAGAATAAAAACCATATAAGAATAATCGGTGGGGGGGGGGGAAATACTGCAGAGAAACATTCATTTTCTCTTGCAGTGATGAGAAAACAACAGTAATTATCCATTCTTGTATACGAGGACAAAATAATTCTGACCTCCCTATGCACAAGTATGTTTAGATCCTTTCTGACATGCGCACATAGGCTGGAATCCTGTTGTCTTATGTGTGCATACATTCCCCTAAACAATATGGTTGGACATTTTTGTCTGATGCACATCATCTACATCCAGTTCAAGATCATGGAAGCACAGTTGTGCATGGAAAGGGTAGAAAGGCAGGATTGGAGGACTTTTATGATCCCTAGGTATCCTTTACATTGTTGCCACAATATGTAGGGATCGTGAATACAAATTAGTTATGGATGCGTAACTGTAGCATCCATAACTGCAATCGTAAATTCCAGCCAACATGTTGGGAATGTTAGGACAAGGTGTTTTCTGTCCGGAAGCTTTCCAAGAGAACAGCTGCCAGTCAGTGTGGGCATTTCTGAGTTAGACAATGGACAGATGAGCTGACTTGATAGAAAAGCTGTTCTCTTACATTCTGATACCAGCCGTTGTCTCTTTGATCTAGATATGGGATGGAACTAAAGTGATTCCTTTTCCAGTCCATTTTGCAAATGCCTCCAGGGGGAGAAAACAACAAAGCCATTTGCTTCTGTTAAACAACTACTGCACAAAAGAAATTGGTGCTCTTTTTCCTTCACACATGGGAAAACATAGCTTTGGCTTCAAAGCAGAGCAGTGCAATGGAGCAGAAATAGCTCTGATTTTGTGGTAAAACACACACACACACATACACATACACCTGAACCAGCTTGGAGGGAAAATGAATGTATAGCGGCTAGCCCATGAAAAGCATCGCTGTGCATACGAAAGTGGAAAAAATAGAAAAAAGAAAGAATCCATTTTTATGAATTTGCAGAGGAGGGAAATGAAAGTTTTCAAGACTACAGTTCCAGGAATCTGCCATCTCAAGCCTTGACCGTCAGTGACAATATAAAATGAATATAATATATAAATATAAAATAGAATAGAATATATAAATATAAAAGCCTTGACCGTCAGTAACAATATAAAATGAATATAATATAATATAATATAATATATAAATATAAAAACCTTAACTGTCAGTAACAATATAAAATGAGCCAATAATCAAAATAGAAAAGTCAAGACTTCTCAAGAGGAAAGCCACCTCTTTGGATACTTGAGCGTAACAGAGTATGTGTGAAATATGGAATTAAAACCACTCTGGAATGAATTGTGTGTGAGTATGAAAGATCAAGGATCCATTTAGCAGCCACAAGCCAAAATTTTATACATTTTTTTTTAATTATATGCCATCAAGACAGCTTAATCTTATGGCCACCCTATGAAGGCGAGTCCTCCAAAAGCCCTGTTCATCAACAGCCCTGCTCTGCTCTTGCAAACTTGGAGCAGGCATGGCTTCCTTGGTTGAGTCTATCCACCTTTTTCCTTTTTTCCTATTGCCTTCCACCTACCAAGCATTATTGTCTTTTCCATATGAGTCACGCCATTTCATGCTATGTCCAACAACCTTACTGCACTCCAAAGAAAAGCGGTAGCGCAGCAGGAACATTCCATCATCCGTGCTGCCTCACCACATGACATTATCGTTCTTTTGCTGTTCTTTCATTCCAGTCCCGCGGGGGACCGAGGTAAAACCATGTGTTTTTGCTAACAGGTTTTTCTGGTCAGCAAAAAGATGCAGTTTTAGCTCGGTCTCCAACAAGTCTGGAATGAAAGGACGACGACGTCATGTGGTAAGGCAGCAGAAAAGACAGAACATTCCTGCTCCCCTGATGCTTTTCTTTGGAGTGCAGTAAGGCTGCAGAGTATGATAGCATCAGTTTGGTCATTTTGGTTTCTAGTGAGAGTTCAGGCTTGGTTTTCACTTGGACCCATTTATTTGTCTTTGGGGCAGCCCGTGATGTCTATAGATCTCTCCTCCAGCCCCACATTTCAAATAAGTTTATTTCTCTTCCTGTCATCTTCCGTTACTGTCCAGCTTTCACAACCAGACACAGAAATTGGAAATATTATGAGCTAATGGTCTTGACTTTAGTCATATTTATTGTTTTTAAATGTTTTTATTATTTTCTATGCTTAAACAATACACAATACAAACTGCTTAACTACATACTAAAGGCAAGCAATATTAGATAAAGTTAAACATAAAAAAGAAGAAAAAGAAAAGAAAGGGAAAAAAAACCCAAACCACACACATGTAAACAAAAAAGGAATCAAATAAATATAACAAATATTGCCCCCCCAAGACTTCCCACTTGTTGCTGATTACATCTAGTTAGTATAATATTATTCCTCTATAACCTATTACCAAATATAATTACAACCTTTATCATACATAAAGGAAAGGGTTTTCTCTGGGTAACATTTTTTACAAAGTAGAGTCTTGAATTCTATTCTTAACAAAATCAGTAAAAGGCTACCAGGTATCTAAATGTAATTGTGTGGGATTTCCTTTTATCATGTTCATTAATTTATCTGAGTCCATTAATTCCTGCAATTTTTCTATCCATTCTTTGACAGCTGGAATCTTCCTTTGTTTCCAATATTTAGCATAAATGGTTCTTGTGGCTGTAACCAAATAACAAATTAGATTCTTAGGAGATTTTCAGACACGGAAAAATCGTCCCTTGCCGCGCGAGCAGCCTCCCGAAACTGCTGCGCGGCAAGGGTATTTTTCGGACGACGCTGTGCCTCTTGCGAAGCCGTCCGTGTCACTTCCGTGAAGCTTGGGACGGCTCCGCGCCATATTTCAAGCACGGGCAGCCTCCGTGATTGAAATATGACGCGGAGCCGTCCCAAGCTTCACGGAAGTGACACGGACGGCTTCGCAAGAGGCACAGCGTCGTCCGAAAAATACCCTTGCCGCGCAGCAGTTTCGGGAGGCTGCTCACGCGGCAAGGGACGATTTTTCCGTGTCTGAAAATCTCCTTATTCTCTCTTTCAGTTTTGTTTTCCATATCTAAAATATTTAATAAAAATAGTTCAGGTCTAAATGCTATACAGTATTTCCTTTTAAAAAATTTTGGATCATCCCATTAAGTAATAAACAAAATTTCCTTGTTTTCTTGCACGTCCACCAAAAATGATAGAAGGAATCCACACGATTCTTGCATTTCTTGCACTTATTAAACACATTTTTATACACTTCAGCCAATTTATATGGGGACATGTACCACCTATACATCATTTTATAATAATTCCCTTTTAAGTCATAACAGGTAAATTTTAAACCTTTACACCATACTAGTTCCCACTGATCTAATTGTAACATATAACCAATATTTATTGCCCATTTCACCATGCAGGAGATTATCAGATGGGGCAAATATTCCGGGGCAGGAACGGAACAGGGTCGAGAAAGGGGCTCCCTTTTGGATGATGCTGACCCCCTCTGCCCTGCTCCCATCCTGCCCCCGTGCTGTCCCCAGAGTGCTCCGGCCTCAGGAGCCGCATCTCCTGGCTTTTTAAAATTATGTATATATTTGTTTTTAATGTGTTTTTAGTTAGAAGGTTTTAATTTTATAGTGTTTAATGTCTTTTTATGGGGGTGGGTGGGGCGGGTGGTGTTTTTAGTCATTATTATAATGTTTTAATTGTTGGAAGCCGCCCCGATTGTTTTTAGCAGAGGGACGGGGTATAAATAAATTTTATTATTATTACTATTATTATTATTATTATTATTAATCTACTCACAATGAAACATCATGAATAGAATACCTCTTCCGTTTTCTTCCGTGTCTGTCTTGGAATCAGGGACATGGGAAAAGGAGCCCCGTCCATGTTCTGAGATGGCAGGCATGGGGGAAGAGCTCCGTGCCAAGCACTTCCGGCCACGAACGGGACATCAATGTAAGTGGGACCCTTCCCCCCTCCCTGAGTTACTTTGTTTTTTTTTAATTGTATTTAATTTCTTTCTTTGACAGCTGGGGTGGTATTTTTGAATTTCCCTCCCGCTCGTTCTCTCGCAAGAATGAGCAGGATTTCAGCCGGCTGGCTGTAAAGACATCCTTACGACGGCTGCATTTACAGCTGGCCAACAAGGAGGAAGGGAGCCCATTCCTGCAGCAGAAATGGAGGTAAGTGTGCAAATGTTTACCTCCATTCCATGGCAGGAATGGGGTAGGAGGTGGCGGGGCAGTAACGGGGCATTTTGGCCCCATCTGATAATGTCCATAGTCTTTAACTTGTTCCTCTTTTGTCTCAAATTTCAATAATATTTTATACAATTTTGCAATTACAGTTGTCCCTTCATATTCGCTGGAGTTTGGTTCCAGGACCCCCCCCCCCCCCGTGGATACCAAAATCCATGAATACTCAAGTCCCATTATATGCAATGGCATAGCAAAATGGTGTTCCTTATATAAGATGGCAAAATCAAGGTTTGCTTTTTGGATTATTATTTTTTTAAGAACATTTTCAAGCCATGAATACTTAAATCCGTGGATACCAAATCTGTGGATATGGAGGGACAACTGCAGATGGGAGTCTTCTGAACATGTCAGTTTGTCAAATTCTGTTTTATCCTCTTCAAAGCCAAGATTCTTTACATTATCTTTAAATCTGTCTCTTAATTTATAGTAAGTTAATTTTGTATCCTTCCTTCTCTAATTGTTGCATATCCCTAAATACCCAATTTCCCTGCTGTTTCTTTAATAAATCTTTATATTTCAACCAGTTTTGTAACCCCTTTCCCTTCTATAAAATGCTTCTTGTGGAGATACCCATCCAGCTAATTTTGTCCCTAATCTATCTTTAGGAGGAACTTTTTGGCAGTAAGAGCTGTTCGGCAGTGGAACACACTCCCTCGGAGCATGGTGGGGTCTTCTTCCTTGGAGGTCTTTAAACAGAGGCTGGATAGCCATCTGTCGGGGAGCTTTGATCAAGATTTCCTGTGTGGCAGGGGGTTGGACTGGATGGCCCTCGTGGTCTCTTCCAACTCTACAATTCTATGATTCTATGATTTATATTTTTCCTAGACTCTCAGTAGCGTTCTTCTAATTATATGATTCCTAAACTTTGCATTTACCTTCATTTTCCATAACTTAAATAACCATGCCATTCCCATCTCAATTAATGCCCTTCCAACTCTAATGTCCTAGTATTCTCTAAAACAATCCATTCTCTCAACCATGACAGACATGAAGTTTCAAAATATAATTTAAGACCTGGGAGACCCAACCTCCCTCTTAGCATTGATTAACAATTTCCATTTGATTCTCTTTTTCCCCTACCTGTATAAATTTTGTTAACTCTTTTTGCCACCTTTTAAGGAGGTATTGGATAAAATAACTGGCAGTGTCTGGAACAGATACATTGGCTTTGGTAATACACATTTAGCATAGTGTAAATATATCCCGATGCAGTTATGCTGGATCTTACAGTCATGCATTGGGGCTGTAGTCTTGAGCTCATCCATTAGACAATTAGCTCTCCACCCATCAAGTCAAAATTGTAAGAAAGGAGTGGGTGTATCCTTTTGGAAGAAATGGTTGGGCCAGAGACCAGCCAACCTCTGAGAAAACACCAGCCCTTGCACAACTATTTTTAAAAATTTAATTCATTTTATTTTGACCAGAACCCTGCTGGTATTTTATCCACATGCATGTTCTCCTGCAGAAGAGATTGGACATTTTGTCCAACGTGGAATATCCTCATTCCGTTCAAGATGGTGGAAATGGAATTGCACACACGGTGCAGATGCATGATTGCAATGTACCTGCACATTCACATGCTCATTTAGTTGTGCATTCAGTTAGACAACATTGGCATTCAACACAAGTGTTGTTCCAGTCTGGTCTCTGGCTTTTCTTCGCAAACGAAGATTCAGGAAGGACTCATCCTGCGCTTTCTGCAAGCATGCTGATGACTAAAAAGGCCAATCCGAGATAAACAAGTCCGGTTGCAGTAAGCACAGCAGAAGGTCTCCTTGGGTGATGTTTCCGGGTTGTGATTCTTTCTGCGTTGTCGTTTTGCTTCAAGACTTGTTCGGCATGAGTTCTCAAATAAGGCTGCAGCATTGTGGATAGTGCGTCTCCATGCCTCCCGATGTAAGGCCAGGGCGGACCATTGTTGGTGATCAATTTGGCCGAGCCTGAGATGTTGTTTCAGGGAGTCCTTGTATTGCTTTTTTGGAGTGCCCCTCTTACGCTGACCCGTGGCGAGTTTACCACAGAGTACTATTTGGGGAAGGCGATGGTCCTCCATCCTAGAAACGTGCCCTGCCCAGCACAGCTGTGTTCTCAATATCGTGGCCTCAATCCTGGTGATCCCTGCTTGCTCAAGGGCAGCAACATTCGTCACATAGTCAGTCCAGTGTATATTTAGGATTGTACGTATACAGCGTTGAGGAGTCATAAGTGTTGGCAATAGGTGACCCATGTTTCAGACCCATAAAGGAGAATAGACCGTACAATGGCTCTATACACATTGATTTTTGTGCTTCGGCTCAGGTATTTATTACTCCAGACTCTTTTGTAAAGTCTTCCAAATGCGCGATGTGCCTTTGCTAATCTGTGATCAATCTCTTTGTCAATCTTGGCATCTGAGGAGATGATGCTTCCCAGGTAGGTGAACTGCTGAATGGACTTAAGCACAGATTTGCCGACGGCAATGTGGGGATGGTGGTGTTCGTCCTGTGGTGCAGGCTGGTAAAGAACTTCCGTTTTCCTTCAGGTTGACTTCCGGCCCAAACAGCTCTGCAGCTGTTGCAAAGCAGGATGTTAGGCGCTGCAGAGTTGCTTCTGTGTGGGCAACAAGGGCAGCATCGTCAGCGAAGAGCAGCTCATGGACTAGATAGTTTAGAGTCTTAGTGCGAGCCCTCAGACGGCTTAAGTTAAACAAGTGTTGTACACCACAATCATTTCATTACTTTGCATGCAGAAATTTATGACACACAATCCTGGTATAGGAGCTAGGCTGTAATTCATAAAAATATTCCTATTGCACTCTGTATCACAGGATCTGATTAAATCAGTTTGGAACATTTCAGGACAATTTGTAATTTTTCATTAATGATATTGATATTGATATTAATAATAGTAGTTAATAGTAATAATAGTAATTAATACTAATATAATAATTTGTAGTAGTAGTAGTAGTAGTAATTAAGTCCTAGAGGATGACATCATTGTTGTTTATCCAGCAATAATGGGGATGGAGAAAGTGTGGCCCATGGGCCATATATGGCCCCCAGAAATATTTTTGTGGCCCCAGGGGTCAGCATTTTAAAATATATTTTTTTAAAAAAAAACTGCACCCAGGTTACCTTTGGGGGGCATGAAGTCACATTTTATCCACCCTGGGACATTGTAGGCCCAGGAGAGACCTTTTTTATAAGAAGGAAATGAACA
This sequence comes from Gambelia wislizenii, assembly GCA_030847615.1. Lineage (NCBI taxonomy): Eukaryota > Metazoa > Chordata > Lepidosauria > Squamata > Crotaphytidae > Gambelia > Gambelia wislizenii. The sequence continues at coordinate 489,857,147 of JAUMIR010000001.1, read as the reverse complement.
GGAAGTTATTTCTGGTCACTTCCTGTTAGTACAAAAGGCCTTTCCTGGGCTTAAAAATGGCCTGAAGGAGCCAAAAACATGGCAAAATGCCCCCCATATCCCCTATCAGGCGATTTGGGGGGAACTGATTCCTTTTTGCCAGGATTTGCATCCCTCCATGGTCTCCTGGGTGCCCCCCCTTTCCAGACTTCCAGGACTTGATCATTTGTATCAGCCTAACCTCCTGCCACCACTCCCACCTCACAACTGGGGTTCCTATACTGAACATTGATTTGTACTGTGAGGGAGCCTCTTAAGAGTGATCAAAAACAAACAGCTTCTTACTTTCCAAGGTAAATAATTACTTTAATGAGCAAACAGCACTAAGCATGTGTAATTGGTAGCATAGAGCTGTTGGCTCAGCAATTGGGATAATAGAACTCCCTGCTTTGGCATCCTTCAGGTGCCTTGGCTCTGCTGTTTCATCCCCATTCTCAGCTGAGGACCACACAGACCCCACGTTTTAAATGTCCCGATTAGGTAGGGACAATACCAATTAATCCTTTGTCCTCCCACTTTTCCAGCTGCTTTAAAAATGTCCCAGTTTCTCTATCTTCTTCCCACATGCTCCTTTATCTTCAGCTTGCTTCAAATGCCGCAATCTGAGGACTTTTTCGGACATTGATTTACCACACCAGAAAGCTTGTAACACTCGCGACTTGGCCATTTTTTATTCATGGGCAACTTCCGTGAGTAAAAAATGGCCAAATATGGCACGGCTGCCTCCAATCTCTCATGGAACTGAAACATTTGATTTTGGCAGGGGGACGGCGTCGTACGAAACGGGCCCCCTGCTGCTCAGCAGCGTCGCAAGTGTTACGAGCCTTCTGGCATGGCAAATCAATGTCCGAAAAAGTCCTGAGTTCAAAGTGCAAAAGTAGTTTGCATTCAATCCACTCAGAGAGGGGTGGGGGGTAGAAAAGAAGGGGAGGATCTTGCTCTTCCCTATAGGCTCAGGCAAAAGCAAACTGCTGCAACCTCTCTTAGCTTGTGTGTCCTTCCTCATTCATATCTTTTGCCATCTTGACCACACTTTGATGTTGCTTGGATGTATGTGTCCCATACTCCATCTGTGAAATGTTGCAGGGTATACAAGGACTTGTGTCCAGTCCGTCCGTAGTTCCTGCTACTTCCCCTTGCTGATTTGGACCAAAAATGCTTGCTGTGTTCATTGAACCAAAGATGACCTCTACTTTTCTTGCCAATAGCGCTGCCAGGTCAGGACTATTCCTGGCCCTGAGATTTTGGTGCCAAAGCCTGAGACCTAGTCAGGTGGGTCTTGATAATATCTACAAGGGTGATGTTACAAGGGCCACCTCCAGTGATATCATCGAGCATGATAACCAGGATAATTTAAATATGCCCCTTCATAGTGCCAAGTATGCCATTCAGATGTTTAAAAAGCTCCAAGTCTAACAAATGGGGGAAATAGATTATATAGTCTGCCCTGAACATTGGTGGGTTTAACTTTTGCAGATTTGATTATTTGTGGATTATTTGCTGCTGCCTGAGCTGCTGTCCTATGCCATTTTTGGTAGGGACTGCAAGCCACACAAGACTGAGATAGACTATGAACACGTGACGAGACTCTAAGTCCTTAATAAAAATGGTATAGGGCAGCAGTGGTAGCAGTGGCAAGCACCGCCAGCTGCCCACTTCTTCCTTGTGAAGGAACCCACCGCCTCAAAGGCATCTGTGGTGGGTTGAATCTGTGGATCATACTTTGTGTTGTGTGAAATCTGGTTTCAGGGACCTAGAAATATTCACTTTTTTTCTACTTTGGCAAAGGTTCTGTGTCTCTAACCCAATGAACGTGGAGGGCCAACTGTACAGTTGTCCCTCCCAATTGTGGGTTACACATTCGTGGATTTGATTATTCCACAGATTATTGTATTTGCCACTGTGGCAGCTACTGTCCTAAAGCGTTGTAAACAGGGGCTTTGATAACACTGGTGTAGCTAGGAGACATCCAACTGGTGGGGTGGTTGGGCCTCATGTGGGCATGCAAGGGGGAAGGGGATGAGATGGGGGACATGAGGAGGGAGGGTGCATGCATTCACTCACTCACTTACTCATGCGTGTCAGTGGGGGGCTTATCAGATGGAAGTCTCCAGAGGAGGATGACCAAAATGGTGGGAGGCCTGGAAGGAGCAGCTTAGGGAGGCCTATGAGGAGCAGCTTAGGGAGCTGGGTATGTTTAGCCTGGTGAAGAGAAGGTTAAGAGGGGGCATGATAGCCATGTTTAAATATTTGAAGGGATGTCATACTGAGGATGGAGCAAGCTTGTTTTCTGCTGCTCCAGAGACTAGGACATGGAGCAGTGGACTCAAACTACAGGAAAAGAGATTCCATCTAAAGATTAGGAAGAACTTCCTGACAGTAAGTGCTGTTTGAAAGTGGAATACACTGCTGCCTTGGAGTGTGGTGGAGTCTCCTTCTTTGGAGGTTTTTAAACAGGCTGGATGGCCATCTGTCGGGAATGATTTGATTGTGTATTCCTGCATGGCAGGGGGTTGGACTAGATGGCCCTTGTGGTTTCTTCCAGCTCTATGCTTTTCTGATTCTATGATTCTAAGTGGATGAGATGGGGGAGCACATGAGTTAGGGTGTGTGCATTAACTTGCTCTCTCATTTGCTCACTCACACACTCATTCACGTGGGTGGGGAGAAGAAGATGGGATGGGTGTCCCCTTTTTCCCTCCCCCCACTCCTTCCCCCATTCTTACCCCCTCTCTCCCCACCAGCACAAGAGATTGAGTGATCAAGGAAACACAGGTACAGCCAGCCCAGCCACCTCTCCAGTACAAGTACTCTCTCTCTCTCTCTCTCTCTCTCTCTCTGTGTGTGTGTGTTAAATTTGGTTTTGCAGGCCTAGAGATATTCACGGGGTTTGCACTTTTGCATGGGGCTGGGGGAAGCTGTGCCCCTAATCCCTGCAAAACTTGAGGGCCAACTGTATAACACATTTCTCAAAGCAGTGCTATTACCCGGGGAGCCCTTTCCCCTTGGCCTGAGGACTGGAGAAGAGGCACCAAGTCCAGGCCCCAAGAGCTGGAAACCCCAGTAAATACAAAGCACAATGATATCCAAACCATTTCAAGTGCAAACACATCCATTAATATTCATTCATTCAGTTAATAGCATCTTTCCACTAATTGGCTGGTTAATAATGACTGATCAGCAGGTAATTGCAGAGATTAATTTCCTGCTGAGCTCCCTAGGTCCATCTTCTGCAAACCTCCATCACTAATCATTGTTTCCAGAGCTGAGGTCTCCTTGGGAAAGACTGGAGTCACGATGTATTAAAATCCAGACGGATTGTTCCATACCTGGGTTGCTGCTCAAAATCATTCTGTAATGCTTAAGAGATCATAGCATGGTTGAGAAACTTCTGTCCCCTTCCAGATGTTGTTGGACTACAGTTTCCAGCATCCTCAACCATCTGGGAAAAGCTGCTTTGGGGAATACAACTCTTAGAATTCCTTAGCTATCATCATCATCATCATCTTTTGCCAACCTCCTACATCAATGAGATGGTGCGATTGTCTCCATAGGTGAAAAAAAGTCTGCTTCAAATTGCATTTTCCTGGTCTGCAGTGACCACACACACACCTTGTTAAAGCAAAATGTGAGCGGCATTATTAGCCACACATTTCACCTAGGTGAGCTCACTTCGGTGTAAAAGGGCGGCCCTGCTATGATCACATGTCCTATACTTTGCATTATTTTCAGCCATATGGCTGTGGCCACTCCACATTTTTTTTTCTGGTCATAGAACCCTAGAATCATAGAGTTGGAAGAGACCACAAGGGCAATCCAGTCCAACCCCATTCTGCCATGCAGGAACATACAATCAAATCATTCCCAACAGATAGCCATCCAGCCTCTGTTTAAAAACCTCCAAAGAAGGAGACTCCATCACACTCCCAGGCAGCAGAGCATTCCACTGCCAAACAGTTCTTACTGTCAGGAAGTTCTTACTAATGTTTAGGTGAAATCTCTTTTCCTGCAGTTTGAACCCATTGCTCCTTGTCCTAGTTTCTGGAGCAGCAGAAAACAAGCTTGCCCAGGACCGGTTTAAGGAATTTGGGGGGTGGGCGCAATAATTTATTTTAGGGGCCCCATATGTTTATCTCAGGTCAGTGTAACCTAACTTAACCTAAGCTATTCACAGTACAGGATATTCAGATTATTACTAGTAATGTTTTTGCAGGAGGAGGGTTACTATGGGGGCCCCCACAGTGATGGGGCCCACTGTGGATGCTGATGCAGCTGGTGACTTAAACCAGCTCTGAGCTTGCTGCATCCTCAGTATAACATCCCTTCAATTATTTAAACATGGCTGTCATGTCCCCTCTTAACCTTCTCTTCTCCAGACTAAACATGCCCAGCTCCCTAAGCCTCTCCTTATAGAGTAGGGCTTCCAGACCTCCCACCATTTTGGACATCCTCCTCTGGACACATTCCAGCTTGCCAACATCCTTCTTGAATTCTGGTGCCCAGAACTGGACACAGTATTCCAGGTGAGGTCTGACCAAAGCAGAATAGAGTGGCACCATTATTTCCCTTGATCTAGACACTATACTCCTATTAATGCAGCCTAGAATTGCCTTGGCTTTTTTAGCTGCTGCATCATGTAAGCAAATATGCAAATAGGCAGAGGGGCACTAATAATGATATACAAGTATCCACACAAAGAATGTACTGTACCTTCAAAAAATAATAGCAACTGCACACCAACAAAATGTAAATACTAATAGAGGAAGTGGCCTGTCCTGGAGGGAATGATCAGGTAATCCAACACACACACACACACACAACACCAAAACCAACTCGGAGGCAGCCACACATACAATAAACTGGTGTTTTTAGGAAAGTGTGGTATAAAAGGTAGTTTTTTTTTAAAAAAAGGATCTAAGCCCTCAAGCACCAAAAATAGCTATTTTTGCTACGCAAAACTCTCATGTCCATCTGGAAAGTTTACGCATGTACTGGTCTTATACTGGGGAATTAAAGCAACTCAAAAGGCAGCGAGAGAGGTTGTGTAACATTCGGAATTTTTAATCCTGTGAATATCAGTGGAGCCAGGAATAAACATGGAGTCAAGGATACAGATAACTGATGAAACTTTATTGAATGGGCTTAAAGGACATTCTCTCTCACACACCCATCAAGCAAACAAGACTATCAAAGTAAAGCAGGAAAATAGTTAGAAGTGGGTTTAGACTAAAGCTTTAGGGGTAATACTGCACCTGAAGCTAAGTTCTCCTCATGAGAAGTGGATTTACTCTTGAGTAGCAGCAGCAGCTGTTGCACAGAAAGTGGGGCTGGCGGAACTTAGAAAGTTAGGGTTAACCTTAACTAAGGAGTTAAGGTTATAGAAGTGGGGAAGGGAGCACTTGGGTTGGCTGGTAGCGAGTCAGAGATTGGAGAAGCATTAGTGGGCTTCAGAAGGGAGGCACGGGATAATGGTGGGGGAGAGTATGAGGCAGAGTGACATGGGTTCGAGAGGAAGGTGAGACAAACAAAGTGAGAATTCAAGGGGTTTTTTTTTATAGGAAAAATCCCCTGTGAAGGTGCCATCTGGATAATAGAAACATTTGTCTTCAGATAGTTCCCATCCAATATAAACCAAGGGATTCTGGACTAGCCAGGAACTGAGAAATGGGGGCAACTTTGGGTTGGATGACTAATAGGCTACCTTCATACTGACTTGCAGATATGAGGAAGATGAACAGGTTTAGCATGGCAACGAAAACTTCCAACTATATAGATTTATTTATTTAGGTATTTATACCCTGCTTTTCAGCCACAAAGGCTATCAGACTGGCTTACAAATTGTTAAGCCATAGCAATTTGCAGATCTACACTGCATTAAGCGGTTTCCAAAGTGTGTTAGCTAATTGCCCCCACAAGCTGGGTACTCATTTTACCGACCTACGGAAGGATGGAAGGCTGAATGAACCTTGAAGCCCTTGGAATTGAACTTGCAACATGGTGGCTTGCAGTGCTGGCATTTAACCACTGTACCACTAGGGCTCCCTAAGATGGATGTCCGCCTTTCTTGCCACAAGGCAGGAAGAACTTTTTCCTACATCAAAAGAGATGCTGACTGGTTGTATCAAGGTGTGAATTTGCGGGAATTTGTGGAGACCCTTCTTGGCTTGTTACATGCTATTCCCAGTGTTTCTTTGTTTCCTGTCAGTCTGTGAAAAGCTCGGGGTTGACCAGATTGAAATCAAATTATTGCCAATTGTAAGTGAACCAGGGTGAGGGATGATAGGTTTTTCAGTTCAGGATGATGGGTATTGTTACATTTGATTCAAATCTTCAACATCATGTGTTCTACCAACCCCTGATATGATGTTAGTATGTTTTTTTTCACCTGTGTAGACAAGCCCAGTGTGTAACTTTACAGTCACAGAATTATGTGATGATTGTGCATTAGTGAATTGCAACACCATGCAACTGAATGTACACATGTGAACGTACACATATATACATTTGTAATGTACACTGTACATCTGCATGTACAACCGCATCTGTATGTGCAATGCACAATGGCACCACATGTACAATGTCACTACATGTTCAACTCTGGTTCTGCAACCTTCAGCTGAATACGGATATTACAAAGTACAATCCCATGCGCAGTGGAACTAACTACATCACCAACAAGATGCCAGCCATTATTTATACCTCTCCTTTCCCAAAAAAATGGGACTCAATGTGTCTTACAAATTAAAACAAGGCTATATTTCAGAGGAAGGAACTGGCAAAACCACCTCTTGAGTACTGTATTCCTTAAGAAACCCCATTAAATTGATAGGGTCCCCATAAGTTGACAGGTGACATGAAGACACATACACATACAAGATCTGCCCTTCGTCCCTTTTCTCCAAATGGTGCCTTTTTGGACTGTCATTCCCAGAATCTATGCTGGCTAGGGGATTCTGGGAGTAACAGTCCAAAATGAAGAAAGCACAAAAGGACTGCCAACGAATACCAGAGGGAGGAACTGGCAAAACCACCTCTGAGTTCCCCTTACTTAAAAAAACCCAATGAAATTCATAGGGTTGTCATAAGTTGACAGATGACTTGAAGGCACATACGCGCACAAGATCTGACCTTGGTCTCTTTTTCCTAAAGGCTGCAGGTTAGAACTTTGAAAGCATGGGGAAACATGCCTTTTTGGACTGTCACTCCCAGAATCCCCCAGCCAGCATAGCTGGGAGTGACAGTCCAAAAAAAAAAGAACCTTATCCAAGCCAAGGACAGCCAACAAATTCCAGGTGCTGTAGGCTACATTTCAGAGGAAGGAACTGGCAAAATCACCTGAGTTCCTCTTGCCTAAGAAAACCCTATGAAATTCATGCTGTTGTCATAAGTCGACAGGCGACTTGAAGACACATACGCACCCACAATATAGTTAAATCATACCCAAAGGGAACATTGAAATGTAATCCACAATACTAGCCACACCAAAAACAGTTTAAGGCATACAATTAAAAATGTTTAAAAGCAGTTTAAATAATAGTACAACTAAAACAGTAGTACAGCATGCTCTTAAAAGCCCTTTCTTTAAAAACATTCAGTTTTTAAAAGCCTGGCATGGAAAAAAAGTCTTTGTCTGCCAAGGGAAGGAAAGCAAAAGGGGGGGGGGGCATCCAATGACTGAGGGATTCTGGATTTTGTAGTTCGCCAAAGTAACGTTTCCAAGCTAGCTCAGCCTGGCTAGGGTTTAATCCTCTGTCATTCCACTTTTAAAATGCCCCAGCTTCTCACGCCTCCAATTCCCCCCCTTTGTCCTCAGTTTACTTCAATTACTGCAAACTGAGTTCAAAGTGCAAAAGTCATTTGCATTCAGTTAAGTGGGAGGGGGAGAAAAGGAGGAAGTCGAATTGTTACGCAAATTACTAGTCTGCGTAACTGCAGGAGTTTTGCCTGTGCTAGAAAAACCATTTTGGATTTTTGTGTTATTGATCGTGCACTTTTTTTGCCGCTCCAAGGCAACCAAATAGCTTTTTTAAGTAGAAGGTCGCACTTGCACACCTTTGCTTTACAGTTTTAAAAAAAAACTGTGCAGCAGCGACAATTAATAGCTTCATGTACAATTGATTTTGCCAAAAGACAGATAAATGAATGCTGCTGCAAATTTGCATTAATGCACAGGAATCAGCATTATATCCTCTCGTCTAGACAAGCCCTGGGTTAATTTAAAGTGACCTGGGAAGTAGGAATGAAAAGTCCTTGATAATGGCAGGAGTTCCCAGGAAATACTTCACAATAAAGAAAATTTTATGTGGCTATAAAAAAAAAATGTTTTGTATGGGAGCAAAATCTGAGATTTACAGAGATTTTTTTCCCACATCTGGAAGGACTGTTAAAGAGCAATTCTCATGGGATTTTCTGCCTCAGATACCCAAAAAATTACTTTACCCAATCTTACATATAGGATTCCCAGGTCAGGACTGTCCCAGCCCTGCTGTTTTGGGGACAAAAACCTAAGCTCTAGGGAAGGAAGCCACTTGGTGATGTCATAAGGATGATGTTATCAAAAGCAGTTGATGTCATTAAACATTGTCGGTTATTGCCCTGAGTGTGCCATTCAAATTAAAGAAACACCCAGTCTAATGAATGAGAAAAATATACACACAAATACTTCTCATGTTGTAGTGGTCAGAGTATTGGACTAGGGTGCCTAGAGACCAGGGTGTGAATCCCAGCCGTGGAAAGCCACTGGATGACCTTGGGCAAGTCACACTCTCTCAGCTTCAAAGGAAAGCAATGGCAACACACACACACACCCCGGAACAAATCTTGCCAAGAAAAGCTTGTGATAGGTTAGCCTTGGGGTCACCAGAAGGTGGAAGTGCTTTGAAGACAAACAAGAACAGTCATTGCTTTTCAAGATGGTGCTCTTGCCCTGTAGACAGGAGAAGAGGGGAGGGCTTGCCATTTACCACTCTGTCTCTGATAGCAAAATATTTTGGACCAGTCCTATGTATGTATAAATCTGTAGGAAGTAGGTCTTCTGGTGACTTAACTTGGGGTGAAAAATCTTGCTCCGAAGAGAAAGATAAAAGGTTTTGGTTCAAATCTGAATGGTCCTTTCTTTACCCTCCTCCTCCTCCTCCTCCTCTTTCTCCTCTTCTCCTTTTTCTTCTGAGAAAAGGAGTGGAAATCTCCAATGAGTAACTGAATCTCAGCCTGGGCTTATTGTCATTCCCATTTGAAACTTTAATAAGCAAACAAATATTGTTGATTCAGACATTACATATAAGCTCAAGCTAGTAAATAATTCAAGGCTCGCTTTTTTGAGCTCCTAAAAATCAATTGGGGGATGTTAAAAATATATCAGCATCACAAGCTAATTGATCTACTTATAACCATTGTTTGCTTTCATGCTTTGAACAAATGTACAGCAGATTGGTTCTGAAACAATGTTTGCCAAGGGAGTCAAGCAAGGCCTGAGTCAAAACAGACGAGACCTTTTTCTCCCCCTCCCTTTGAGAAATCAAGAGAACAGAACAGACAGGAGCCAGATTCAAATAATCAGCCAGCAGATCTGGTGGCTACAGAAAATTCTTGCAACTCCACACCTCTCTTGGGTGGCAAACATGTGGTTACTTTCCTATAGAGTTCAGAGGAACCACACCTAGAGTGGATTCAAACACTCCTGCACAGGGAGGAAACCTTTACTTTATGAAAGTAAGGGCTTTGTCTAGACAAGATGATATAATGCAGATTGGTGAGCATTATTGCAAATATGCAGCAGCGATCATTTGTCTCCATGGTCTTTTGGCAAAATCGATTGTGTGCAAAGCTATCCATGTTTGAAGTGCACACGCACCTATGCCTGCGGATCAAGATGGTGGCCGAGAGAAGTATGTTTTATTGCAGCCTTATTTGAGAACTCACGCCGAACAGGTCTTGAAGAGAAACGACAACGCAGAAAGAATCACAACCTGGAAACATCACCCAAGGAGACCTTCTGTTGTGCTTTCTGCAACTGGACTTGTTTATCTCGGATTGGCCATTTTAGTCATCAGCGCGCTTGCAGAAAGCGCGGGATGAGTCCTTCCTGAATCTTCATTTGCGAAGAAAAGCCAGAGAGAGAGATTTTAAGGGGGGGGGGTTGGGGTGGAGGATTTTGTATGTATTTTAAGTGTGGTAAGCCACCCCATTGCATTTTGTAGAGGAGCGGGATACAAATAAATATTATTATTATTATTATTATTATTATTATTATTCAGTGCATTATTATTCTCCTCACCCGTTGTCACCACTGCACAGTATTTTTTTAAACTTGTAAATCAAAGGTGTGCAAATGCGACCTTCTGCTTATAAAAAGCTCTTTGGTTGCTTCAGCAAGCAAAAAAGCGCACACTGGATAACATAAAATGCAAAAATAATGCTTCTGGACACTTCCTTGCTGGCAAGCCCACCCCCTGCCTACACATCCAACCAACCTGCTGTCCACTTCCGCCCTTGCCAAGAATGTGCAGTGTTCCAAATTGGATGTCCAAATGAGTACTAATGTGCATGGCCATGCATTATTTTTAAAATGTTGCAGAAATTGGCAAAGGCTTTTCTCCTGCAGTATATGGAGTTTGGGGGCCTGTTCCTTCCAAATATCTCAAATCTCACTCGCAGCACGTTGGGACAAAAGGTATTCTGGCCGCATTCTCTGAGGAGTATTTTCCCCGTCTAGACCGGTGGTTCTTAACCTGTGGTCCAGGGACTCCCAGGGGGCCACCATGTCCTCACTGGGAGCCTGTGAAGACTTGAAGGCTGCTTTGTCCCACCTCCTCCCTGCTGTGGAATGGCCATGTGAACGGAGCCAAGACTAAATTTGTCTGGCTGGCTTGGCCTGCATATTGCCATTCAATCCTCTCCAGCCACAAATTTGCAGCAAGAAGCAGAAGAAAAGTCTTCCCTCCCACTTCAGTACCTCTGAGGGAAGGTTTAATGGATAATAATAATAATAATAATAATAATTGTTGTTATTAGGTTTTTAAATCTTGAGTTAAGTCTTGGGGGACCACAGCAACAAAAGATATTTAAAGGGGGTCCCTGGTAAAGAAAAGGACAAGAACCATTGGTCTAGAAAACCTCTAAGACTTTAGCCATTTCACAGATGAAAACAGAAGTAGTGGCCAGACATCTGTTATCTTACACATGCATATTTTTGATGTAGCTGTTCACTTATGCTCAGTAAGGGATTCTAGAGGCAGCTGCTGTTTACCTTACCTGTTGTAGACAGGGACACTCAGTTGCAGGAGGATTGGCTCGGGTAGAATCTCCCTCCTTCCCAGCTCAAGCTTCCTTTATTATATTTGTTTACTGACAACACCCTACTGCAACCTGACACCAAATGTCTGGGTTTCTCCAGCTCCCTTTCACTAACCTCCCAATGCTAATGCTGCCAACAAAACTTCCAGCTAGACAGGACAAAAGATGAAAAGAAAGGGCTGGGCAGGCACAAAGAGATTTGTTTTTTCTTAAAAGGGGGTTCTGAACTGAATGAATGTGAACAGGGAGAAATGTGGGATACTACACGTGGGCAGTAACAATGAAATGCACAGATATATGATGGGTGACACCTGGCTTGATGGTAGTACATGCAAAAGGGATCTAGGAGTCTTAGTGGACCACAAGCTGAATATGAGTCAGCAGTGTGATGCAGCAGCTAAAAAAGCCAATGCGATTCTAGGCTGCATCAATAGGAATATAGTGTCTAGATCGAGGAAAGTAATAGTGCCACTCTATTCTGCTTTGGTCAGGCTTTACCTGGAATACTATGGTGCCAGTTACACGACAGAAATTGTCGCGTTGCCTACCGTGACATAGTGATCACAAATCCGCCCCTCGCTGTTTATACGATTTATGTCTCTGATCTGGATATCCCGTGTGGTCCCGTGACTGATATTTACACGTCCATAGTTCCGGTTTTGTTTAGGTTTTAATTTTTATTTTTTTTTGGCTGTCAATCAAAGATGCGATTACTTGTGTTTTCACAACCTCGGTGACGCACTTCCTTTAGAGTTCCGCGCCACGAGCTATGCTATTGGCTGGCTGGGGGGGGGTGTAGAGAGGGGGGAAGAGGTTTGTTATTCCCCCTTGCTTCTTGAACATTTTAACCCTTTCAGAAGAGGCAGAAAGCATTTTGAAAGATTCTGATAGATCTTTCACTCAGACGCAGGGCTTTCCTTTTGAAATCAAGCTGAGTGCTTTGAAAACAAGCAGAGTGCTTTCCTTTTGAAATCAAGCGCTTGGTTTTCCTCTTGCCTTTTTAAAATATTAACCCCTACAGCTGGCTGCAGAGATGGCTATAGGCAGGCGTTTTGAAAGACACAAACACAGAGAGGGGGAATTTAAGGGTGCTAATTCGCTCAGAGGCTTGAATATTTTAATGTGCCAGGGAGGTGACCAAGCTACTACGATCTCTCTGTAACATGCAGTTGAGGAAAAGGTAAAGCTGAAGGGTTTGCAGTGTAGAAATCCATTTAAAAAGGTAATTGAGTACACACTCGCACGCGCACACACACACATCAACCTTCGTGCAGCTGGAAGGGATGCCTTTGTTTTCGGCTGGTGAGGCTGGATCTGTTGAACGGGTGACTGACCCCTCCTTTTCTGTCCCTGAGCTCTAAGCCCGCCCCCAGTCACCATTTCCGGTCATCCCAGTACCGAGACTTTTTGTCCCACGCTGTTTACATTTCCGATTTTCCGAATCCTCCAGTGACTTTTTTAAAAAAACGGCACAACCTGTGGGACTGGAAGTCCCGCAGGTTGAGGGATAAAAGGTGGCCCCCCTTCCGAAAATCACGTACCCGACCCGATGTACGTGTAAACTGCCAGGGATCGACACAAATTCTTCCCAGGACATTTTCATCGTGTAAACAGCCCCTATGTCTCATTCTGGCCACCACAATTCAGGAAGGATATTGAGAAGCTGAAACGTGTCCAGAGGAGGGCGACCAGGATGGTGGGAGGTCTGGAAGCCATGCCCTATGAGGAGCAGCTTAGGGAACTGGGCATGTTTAATCTGGAGAAGAGAAGGTTAAGAGGAGACATGATAGCCATGTTTAAATACTTGAAGGTTCTCTGCTGCTCCAGAGACTAGGGAGATCTTCAAACAGGGCCAAATGCCGCATTCCTGCCCCACAAGCCCCAATCCCATTCCTGCCAAGGAAGAATGGTAAGATGTTCAAACACTTACCTTAATCCTGCGGCAGGATTGTCCTCCCTTTCCCCCCAGCTTCACTACTGTAAAAGCAGCTGCCGTAAAGCTGCATTTACAGCAGTGAAGCCAAATCCCGCTCATTCTCGTAAGAGAATGGGTGGGAGGGAAATTCAAAAATAAAACCCCCCCAGCTGTCAAAAATGAAAACGAAGCAGAAAAATAATAATAATAATAATAATAATAATAATAATAAATAGAAAATAAATAATACTCCTTATTTGGTGTTAAGATTAATTGAGTGCATATTACCTTTACACTTCGGGCCCCGTTTGCAGCCATTGAAATAAGCTAAGGGGAAAGGTGGGAGGAGGAGAGAGAAATCAGGACATTTTATAAGTAACTGAAAAAATGGGATGACAGAGGATTATTTGGAACCATCCCTGCCAAATTGGGACAGGCATTTGTGTGTGTGTGGGAGTAATAGGTATCCAAAAAAGGCATTTTTCCAAGCTCTGAATAAAAGGCACAGCTCCTTAGGCTTCTTGCTTTGTCTGTTCATGGCACAGCAGCTAAAGCGGATGCCTGAACCAACTCCACCAGTTCTGCTGTGGAATAGCATTACACGAGCACAAGAATTCCATCTATTCATTCCCTCACCCACCTCCTCTCGCTTTCTTGAAGAGTTACAAAAGGAATAATTCAAGTCCTCCCACTGTTGTGTGACCTTCACGTTGCTGAGGGAAAGCACCCCCTTTGTTTCTAGACTTCTGTGAACATTTGTCAAATTCAGATTTTTGCCTCTGGCGTTGGCCTTTCCCGTCTGCTGTGATCTCCAGGATGGACCTCTCTCTGCTAGGCTTGTACAGTTGCTCCTGCATGCCAGTGTCTGCTCCCACTTGGCACGCCCATCATCTCAAGCAGAACATTAATTGCATCGATTGTTGCTGAAGGTATAAAGACTCTCTCCTCTGGCCTGTTAGTCAGCTAAATCTCTCCACTCATAGGGCTGACTGCTTGCAGCTTGTGAAGCTAAATGAAGTGCTACTGCCAATTTATCCAAGTGAGAAATTTTAAGGGGGCATTCATACTATTTTTTTAAAAAAAAACCTCAACGCCACATGACATGCAGCCTTTCCTCTGAATCTGGTGTGATAAGGACACACAACATATGGCCCTATTCGCAGCAGACTCCGGGAATACCTCCCTTAATCCAGTGTTTAGAAAACCAGAGTATCCTTGAAACTCTGGAGGAAACTGCCATGTGATCAATCCATCCACTCTGGATTCGGGGGGGCGTGGGGAGGAAAGACATGCACTGCTTGGCGCACTGCCATTCCCCCTTCTTCTCAGCGCCCACAGTGAAACTGCTCTCTCTTGAAGCAAGCATAGGCATCACCCCATTGGGTGAATAGCCACCTGTTCTGGCTTCAGGAAGAGTAGCTAGTGCTGGAGGGTTGCTTTCACGCTGCTCTTGAGCTCCGTGAAAGTAAAGACACAGCAATAACCGCTCTCTTTGAATGGGTGGCACCCACCTCCCTTCGAGAGTTTAGCCACCTATTCTCCCTGAAGCTGCTGGATTCAGTGTATAACAGGAACTAAACAGCAAGCCCCAGCAGTAGCCTCTCTGCACTGACAGCAAGTACAAATCCAAATGCAGATTCAGGCCAAATTTGGCCAGAGGTGTGGTGCTTAAATTTGAGCCACAGCTCCAGGTCAAAGTAGTCTGAATTTCATCGGGATTTTTACACACACACACCCCCATATGAATGACCCCTAGGAACACAGGAAGCTGCCTTATACTGAGTCAGACCGTTGGTCTGTTTAGCCCAGTACATACCCTCTGGCTGTCCCAATTAATCCTCTGTCATCCTACTTTTTCAGCCGATTTTAAATTGTCCCAGTTTTTTCTTCTCTACCTCCTTTCCCCCTTTGTTCTCATCTTACTTCAACTGCTGCAAATCGAGTTCAAAGTACAAAAGCAATTTCCACTCAATTAACTCATCAGAGAGAAGAGGAGCAGAGGGGGTGGGATCTTATTTTTCCCAGTAGGTTCAGGCAAAAGCAAACTGCTGCTGCCTCTCCTAGCTTGCATGTTTTTCCTCATTAATAACTTTTGTCATTCTGACCACACACTGATGTTGCTTGGTGTCACGTGTCTGGGTTTTCAATTGTGAAATGTTGAAGGGTATGATGAGTACACCTGAGATCCTACATCAAGCAGGTGATGAGCCTACGACACAGTTCTGGATCCTGGGAGTTTCAAGCCTTGGGAGGGGCCGCTGCTGGTGCTGCTTACCACTGGGGAGGGCGTGGAGAGTGAAGGCAATTGTAATGATCATGTGGCTGGTCTGGTCTCCAGGAAAAGGAAAAGAAGCATGTGCTTATAAATAAGGTGTACGTACCTTCCTTATCCTTCCCCTCAGAGACCAGACCAGCTGCCTCTTCATCAGTGGAATTGCCTCCTCTCTAATTCAAACATGCAGATATTGCTGTCTCCAACAAAAAGGGCATTTTGGACAATTTTCCTGAGCCAGGAATGGGGGTTAATAGATGTAATTAGACTTCCATAGATAGGCACAGTTGATACACCATGGGACATACATCTACATTCGTACGGTGATGTTCTTTGTTCAGTAGGTTTGTACTGAACCCAGAGTCATCCATTGTTGAGTGTAGTCACTGGTGCATGGTGACAGATGGACTGAGTACTTCAAGTAGCACCAATACTGATTTTCCATCTGGTGTCAATAGGCTAATATCATACTCCTGAACTGGATGTTCCTGGCCCTGCTTGTTTTAGTGCTTCAACCTACCACTTGCCAGTCAACCAGTTTAAGCTGGATTTGTTACACCTAGGAAATTCTGGCCAGAAGCTCTTCTGGTTTAGGGACTGCAACATGAAGTGACATGTGTGTATGGGAGGAGTGTAGGTGTCAGTTTGATGACCAGTGGTGGAAACCCTGGAACAGGCAAGGTGAGACCCTACATCAGGACTGCATAGAGTGAATCTCTGCATGCAGAGTTATTATACATTCATTAGGCTATACAACCTTTTTGTTGAATGGCAACATTGTGCAACTGAACCAAGAGAGCAAATATGCAACTGAATGAACAACCAAGTGGGACATGTGCATCCATGTGCACTGGACATCCATGCCCAATCCATAAAGCGTATCCACGTACCAAGGAACCACATACACAAGTCCACTTCTGCAACTTAGAATTGGAGGTGGATATTCCACATTAGGGGGGAATGTCTAACCACTTCTGTGGAGGAACTTACACACGTGGAACACATCTGTAGTATTCTGGCCATAGTGCTGCAGTATAGCTTGTAAAGAGTTCATGATAGAAATTCATAGCACAGTGCAGGAGTTATAGGAGAGAAGTGATGGGAAAGAAGAGGATATAACAGATTTTCCAGTTAATAAGCCAGACCCATAGAGCTCCATTTGGTCTGGCTAGCTTTCTAGTGGCAAACCATCCTGCTAAGAAGAATGAGCTGAACTC
This sequence comes from Gambelia wislizenii, assembly GCA_030847615.1. NCBI lineage: Eukaryota > Metazoa > Chordata > Lepidosauria > Squamata > Crotaphytidae > Gambelia > Gambelia wislizenii. The sequence continues at coordinate 489,840,409 of JAUMIR010000001.1, read as the reverse complement.
CAAATGATTCTTCTGCCTGATGAGTATCACTGTGTCTGAGTGGTCTATGCAATGCCACACTTGTTAGTAGCTCAGACTGCACTGAGGTGTCCCTTAACTGCTGCATTTGCTCTCTGAGTGGACTGGTTTTTGGTTCTTGCCCTATAATTGTGGGGTCCCTTCACTCATCCGATGATTAGGACAAAAGGTTTTCTCTTCACATTTTTTTAACTATCTAGACAACACCCTATAGTAGTAATGTGTTTGGCACCAAAAGAACTAGTGGGGAGGCCTGGAACCAGTTCCAGAACAGAAGCCATGGAGTGCCAAAAATGCCCCTCCAAAAATGGGAAGAGAAACCATACAGAGAAGTGTCATTTTTTTGATGCTACACAATGCAAAGAGGGCCAACAAACCCATTTAAAAAGTGAACCTCTGCTCCCGGAAGTTCCCTTTTTGGATCAGAAAAAGACCAGCCTCTGGTCTGCGCTTTGCCCACTCTTGGTATACAACATGAAGTTTTCCTGGCACGAGCTCATTAGTGCAGAATTCCATGTTGAAATGGGGTAAACTGTACGGAAACCCCCTTTGAGTTGATTCTGCCTGCCCCCCCCCCACCGCCCACTGGCATGCTCTAGGCCTTCATGATGAGCAAGGAGAAGGCAGCACCTGTTTTGTGTGTTCCTCTTGTCAGCCTCACCCAGTGACCTGTAAATCAGTCTCTAAATATTTACCAAGCACTGTTCATCTGACTTAAGAGGCAGTTGTTGTTGTTTTCCTTCTCTGCTCATCTGTGCCAGCATATGGTAGCTTTGCAAAAGCTGACTGTGAGTCGTGGAGCATAAAGCAGATGTCCCAGTTATTAAGAATGAACTAACAGACCGACACTAAACAGGTATTTACTAGATGGGGAGGGGGGGGAGAGACTTGGTGACTTTGGCACCAACATTCCAACACTCAGCAGCCACATATCACAGAACATTCCCTATCATTTTGCTGAACTGGTTCCAGTAGTACCATCTGTAATAGATCCTTGCTGGGTCCAATAGGGCTTGTATTTTGTAGCAACTGAGAGCTACCGACAAAGTCAAACTCTAGACAGATTCCTGGAATACCACCTTTTTTTTTTAACAAGCATACCTCAGTTAACAAAGCCTCTGATATACAATCATAGAATCATAGAGTTGAAAGAGTCCACAAGGGCCATCTAATTCAAACTCTTGCCATGCATCACACTATCTATCACCGCCAAGATCTGTGGTAGGCTAGAATCCTGTTGGTTAGTCCCATCTAGAATAGACCCATTTAATCAATTGTTGAAAGGTGAATCAACATGTAAATTAATCCTAATGGGTTTAATGATTCTACTCTAGTCAAACCTAACAATAGGATTCAGGCCACAAGGTGCAATTGTACGCATACCCTGCTGGTGAGTTTCCCATAAGAACTGGTTGGCCACTATGCTGGACTAGATATAGGCCTTTGATCCAGTCCAACAAGGCTGTCCTTATGACCTGTGTTATCTGAATACAGTTGTCCCTTCATATTCGCTGGGGTTTGGTTCCAGGACCCCCGTGGATACCAAAATCCGTGAATACTCAAGTCCCATTAGATGCAATGGCATAACAAAATGGTGTCCCTTATATAAGATGGCAAAATCAAGGTTTGCTTTTTGAATTATTATTTTTTAAAGAATATTTTCAAGCTGTGAATACTTAAATCCATGGATACCAAATCCTAATCAATGGGGGTAACCAGGTTAATGGTGTGGAAGTGGTGGGATCCTTAGCGGGAGTGACCATGTTCTGCTGGAGTTTGCTACACAGAGGAAATGGGGAGCCAAGCATAGTCAGACATGCATTCTAGACTTTAAGAAAGCTGATTTCAGAAAACTTTGGGAATTACTGCGGGTGATCCCATGGTCAGAAATACTAAAAGATAAAGGAGTTCATGATGGATGGGAGTTTCTCAAAAGTGATATATTGAAGGCACAACTTCAAACAGTTCCAATGAGGAGGAAACATGGCAGGTGTATAAAGAAACTAGGATGGATGTCAAATGAACTCTCAACTAAGGTAAAAGGTAAAAAGGACATGTACAATAGGGAGAACATGAGTTTGCAGTGTGATGCAGCAGCTAAAAAAGCCAATGCGATTCTAGGCTGCATTAATAGAAGTGTAGTGTCTAGAGAAGTAATAGTGCCACTCTGTTCTGCTTTAGTCAGACCTCCCCTGGAATACTGTGTCCAGTTCTGGGCACCACAATTCAGGAAGGATATTGAGAAGCTGGAACGTGTCCAGAGGAGGGCGACCAGGATGGTGGGAGGTCTGGAAGCCATGCCCTATGAGGTGCAGGTTAGAGAGCTGGGTATGTTTAGCCTGGAGAAGAGAAGGTTAAAAGGTGACATGAGAGCCATGTTTAAATATTTGAAGGGATATAATACTGAGTAAGGAGCAAGCTTGTTTTCTGCTGCTTCAGAGACTAGGGACTTTATCAGACAATCCTTCGTAAATGTTCTTTTGCCAACATAAAAAAATCCATTTTTATGTTGGCAAACTAATGCCCTCCCCCCACTGCAGTTACCTTCTCTCCCGGCAGAAGGCTTCCCTGGCAATGAAGTGCTCCATTCACTTCCTTGGGTAGGAGTGTGTGTGTGGGTAGTTCCTGGGTGGAAACTAGCATATCTCCACTAGCATATCTCCTTGCATATCTCCACCCAGAAAATAACCATTCAAATACAGTACACAAATTTACATATCCTCTCCAACAGGGGCTCACAGTATCTAAACCCCCACACACACACTCCTACCCAACCATTTTCTGAAGATGCCTGCCACAGATGCAAGTGAAACATCAGAAATAAACTCTTCCAGAATACGGCCTCACACCCTGGAAAAAAAACAAGGAAAACCTATTCAAAAACTGCACAGTTTTTAATAACTATCTTCAGGTTGTTCTGAGCAAAGTTTGCAAAATGGTTGTTTTGTACACAAAGCAGCACTTTTCTGTGCACAAAACATCATTTTCTGTCCAGAAAATAGCATTTCTGCAAGGATTTTTTTTTAACACAGAAAATTGTTTCCTCTGCTGAAAATGCTGTTTTCCATGCAAAACAACCACACACAAATTTTGCATGGAATAAGTACTGTAGTGCAAAGATTCATATCTGTCCAGGTTTCTTCTCATCAGAGTTTTTCAACACTGGAAAAACACATTTTTCAAATATTTTCTAATACAGTATTCTTTCCATTCCTGCCATATATGTAAGAAGGTTCTGCATAGTCAATGTAGGCTGCTGCCACACTGCAGAAATAGTGCAGTTTGACTCCGCTTTAACTATCATGGCTCCATCCTATGGAATCATGGGATTTGTAGTTTGTTGTAGCACCAGAGCTCTCTGACAGAAAAAGATAAATATCTCACAAAAGTATAAATCCCAGAATTCTATAGCATTGAGCCATGGCAGTTAAAGTGGGTTCAAACTGCATTATTTCTGCAGTGTGGCAGTAGCCATGACCTGTTTATTCAGCCAAGCTGAGTGAGGATTATGGGAGCTGTAGTCCAAAGAGTAACTTTAACAAGCTGCGGGACCAACCAAGACTTCTTGGTTTTGGACTGATTTAGGATAAAAATTACTTCACATTTTTACAGTTAAATCATTTACTCTGACATCTAGAAAGCATCACTCTCCCCCGCCCCCATAGATAATTCAAAACTCTTGCTATCTTAATTCCAGGTAGTCTATTTGGTTTATGTTGTTTGGTTGAATTTGCAGTACTTTGTAACACAAAGACCAGCATCTTGGGCCTTAAACCCACGGAGAAATTCCCTAGGCTGAGATAGGAAAGTAGGGGTACATCTAAGGCTAGACAGAGCTTTGAAAAGTTACATTTTCAGCAACTTCCAGAATCTCCGAACCAGTATGGTGTCAGCTGGGGTCTGGGAATTCTGAGATTTGTTCAAAAAAGTCATGTTTCCAAGCTCTGTGGTTAAGTTTGCAAGTGTTTCTCTCTTGTAAAGCTTCCAGCGTGGTGGACGTTGCAACTATGACTTATTAACTGAATTGTGTGAGATCTGTGGGGATCCCACTAGTGTCCAAATTCTAATATGGGGAATTTTAATTAGCTCAAGGTGGCAGCAAGAGTAAGGTAAGAGCGGGGTCTTTTGACCTATGTATACTAGTATTAACTGAGGAGACTTCAAGCCAGGGGATGAAATAAAACTGGTTTTTATTGAAAAATAATCAAGGGAACACACACACGCATACACTCAGGCTTCAAGCAATCACACAAGGCTAACAAAGAAAGTAGGAAATATTGGGATAGAGGAATAGAATTTGAGGTGATGGGTTATACTGTATCTATCCAAAGAGCAGAGATTCGTGCAGCAGGAGGAGCTCAGAATATCATTCTGAGGGTTGCGTAACTGGCAGCATTGAGGTATGGAGAGGGACTGCAGACATTTTGACTGTGTTTTAGGGTGATATTTATAGTTGATTTTCCCTCAAAGTGATGTTTTGAGTGGAATACAATGTCTGCCTGAGTTTCCCAAGGTTAAACAATGGATTCTCTGGATATGTTAACAATGGCCAATGGTTGAAACATTAAAACTGATGGGTCTCAGGCAAACCTCTATTGTTTGGAGGGGGAAGTGTGAGGGAAAATCAGTTTTACAAACAAAGAGTGTCCAGCTACCTTTGATTGGATTGATGAGTGACTCACCTCCAGAGCTGCCCAAGACGTATTAGCCCATTTCTCCCTAACTAATCAGTTTCAGGGGATTTCATGTAATTCTCACCAGGGTGTGTCTTTAGGAATTTTAGCAGGCTCCTGTCTTAGGTTGTCAAAGCAAACCTTGACTCCTTGTTTGGGAGGTTCCCGGTCTACCTTTAACCATGTGGAGTGCCCATGATATGCCAATATATGAAATACAGCTAATTGATGAGTTATGAAGAGGTGGGGACCTGTCAGGGCAGGTTACAATCAGGTTGGAATTCTGACAGGACAAGAACATGAACCCTGTCTGGGGCTTTTAATGCACTGGAGGGAATTGGCCATGCTCAGTGGTTTCTCAGATAAAGGGGGCTTGTCTACACAAGCCTAATAAAATGTTCTGGGGCCATCCTGTGGGCAATCTGTCCTGTGCTAAAACCCCACATCTGGACTGAACAGTCCTCATGACGTTTGGCCAGTTCAGTCCCCAAAATAGTGTAAACGCCCCCCCTTAAAATGCTTTTTAAATACTCCCAATTTACTCCGGATCTTTCAGGAAAATCTGGAGCACTCCACGCCGAGAACAGGCAGCTGTCCTCACATGTGTCATGCTGTATCACCCGGCATTTCCACCGCCACCACTGCTGGCACATGTCATGTCCTCTGATGTCATGAGGCCCCCAGCATGTGATCAACACTGGGCATCTCCTTTCTGGCCTCAGCAATGGCAGCAGTGTCAGGCAATACAGCAGGACACATGTGAGGACAGCTGCCAGTTCTCAGCATGAAGTGCTCCGGTAACAAGGGGAATCCAGGGCATCTCCAGGGCCAGAATATTCTGGGCTTCCCCCCCGGGTTATGTAGGCCAGTGTAGATGAGCCCATGTGTGGTAGTCAAATAAAGACTGAAACTATATACCTTACAACTGTCCCAATTTGGCAGGTACAGTCCTGATTAATCCTCTGCCATCCTACTTTTTCATCTGCTTTTAAAATGTCCCGGTTTCTCGCTCTCCTCTTCCCTCTTTTTCCCTTTGCCCTTAACTTACTTCAGTTGCAAAAACTGAATTCAAAGTGCAAAAATAGCTTGCACTCAGTTAACTTGGGAGGGGAGAGATGAGGAGAGGGGGCAGAATCCCTCCCTTTCCAGTACACTCGGGCAAAAGCAAACAGCTGCACCCTCTCCTACTTTGCATTTTTTCCTCATCAATAACTTTTGCCATCTTAACAGCCCTCTGATGTTCCTTGACCATGCACATCCGGGTTTTTATCCGTGAAATTATTAGAAGGTATGTTAATGTGTCACACTCAATGACATCACCAGAGGCTGCTTGTAACAACACCTTTGTAACATTACTAACCCCCTTGGACATCACAAAGTGTTGCCGCTCAGTCTCCGATTTTGGTCCTGCAATCTGAGGGTATTGGGTACTCCTGACCTGGAGTCGTGTGCTTGCATTCCCAGACTCAGTGGAACAGCAGTTTCAGAGTTCATCAGAAAACTTTATTGTCAGAAGCCCAAGAAGCATACCATACAAAGTCATTGCTGAGAATAACCCTCAATGGACACAACCAAAAATAAAAGCATTTTCTAATCATTTAGATCTAGTGGGCTACAAAATAATTGGTTGCCCATCATCCACTGTTACAAGCATTCTTACATTGTCTCTTCCCACTTTTCCCAAACACTGAAACTTAAACTGCAGCTGCAGCTTTATCTCCTTCCCTAAACAAAGCCTAGACCATTACATATACAGCATTATAACCTCACACACACTGCTAAGCACACTGAGCATCAAGGTTACAAACAAATAAGCAAAAATGGCAGGACCAGGAGCCAAAAGGGGTCCAACCTTGACGCCTGGCAAGCCTGTACCATATACCTCTTTGCACAGCACCCTCAAAAAGTTCATACATTGTCCTTACTATAGGTTACTTATGGCTGGTGATTCCTATTTCCACAACAATCATATACGAATTTTTCTCCCTTTTCTAGGCCTCCAAACCTCTGAGAGAACTTGCCACCATCAGCTTGCATGGTGGCCTCCTTTGCTCTTGCAGGGCTGCTGTGCTTGTTAGCATCTTCCTCATTTGTTGCTTGTTGTTCCTTCAAGACCGTAAGACAAACCTATCACAGGGTTTTCTTGGCAAGATTTGCTCAGAGGGGTTTCCCCATTACCTTCCTCTGAGGCTGAGAGGGTGTGGCTTGCCTAAGGTCACCTGGTGGGGTTCCATGGTTGAGGAGGGATTTGAACCCTGATCTCCAGAGCTGTAGTCCAACACTCAAACCACTACACCCCACTAGCTCTCTTTGCACCTTCCTTGACAGGCAAAATTTCTGTACATGTGTTTCCCTTTCATCATGATTCTGCACCCGGGAACATTTCTCTTGTTCCTTGTGCTAGAAAGGTGGTCTGGTACCAACCATTTATTTAAACTGAAGGCGATCTCTCCAGAAAGGAGCCTGTAAGTAGAAGCACTACCCCAGCTTTTGCCTCCCAGCCTGGGAAAGCCATTTGTTTCATGACAGTGTTTCTAATTGGACACACCCGTGTGCTGGATGCAAAATGTGTGTGAGTTTTTTTGGCAGGCTTCTTTCCTCGAAGGCAAAGAACAGCTGTAACACCAGTGGTTGTTTTGTTGTTCTTCCAACTGCAGGGTCAAAAAGCTGCTGTTTTTTCCCGGTGGGTGTTCCCAGGAGTAGGTACAAGAAATGCTGAGAATTCAGCAGAAATTAAGCTCAACAAAGCAGCTCTTTGATTCGATTACAACAAGCCACATTGATCCTGGTGGGCACGAGGCTTTTGTTAATGAAGGGGAAATGGGGTTATGTAGGGCTGGATCCTCCCTAGATCATGCATTCAGCTGCCTGCCACCCTGAGTCAAAGCTATCATGTCATTCTCCCAGGGTTGCTTGCCAAGAGACCCTAGTGGCATTCAGAAGCTGTAGACAGACAATTCCCTCTGTTTGCCACCACCTTGGCATGGGGCCATGTCAAGAATCAGCATCTTGATACATGCATAAAAAGGAGCATTGATGTGTGGTGGGGAGAGGGTGAACCTCTTACTTTCAGTTCCCCCACTTTCTCAACTCCTAATTACACCCCCTTTCCCACATCATATCTATCCCCACCTCTCTCTGTGTGGCATCCTGTTGGACATTCATTTCAATTGCAGAAGGGCTGTATCGAGTACAACATTGTGGAAGCAGCAGTACCCATGTGTCCCACTGCATATGGCTGTGCATTGTGCATTGATGTACTTCGGGCGTTGTGCGTTGATGCTCAATGAACATTTGGCAGTTGTGATTTGCCATCCATTCACTCTCTGTCAGAGAGCTCTGCTGCACAACAAACTACAAATCCCAGGATCCCATAGGATGGAGCCATGGTAGTTAAAATGGTGTCAAACTACATTATTTCTGCAGTGTAGCAGCAACCACAGCCTAACACACACCCCACTAGGAAATTAAAAAGGGCTGGTTTGTTTGACGTATGTATGCTTCTCAAAACACGGTGCCCTGGCCCCTGAGACATCCATGGCTCAGAGGCTTGGTGGGGGTAGAAGACCAAGTCAGCTTTTCTATGGATGTGTGCCTGAAGCCTTAACACAGCAAACACATTTCACCCATGGAAATGGTGTGGAAGAGAAAGACAGACACTGGCCAGTAGCATCCAGCAGGTTTCTTTGGAGGATTCTGTTGGGATTCTAAGCAGGCCAGTCTATCTGATATAAGTGTCGGGGTGTAGATTTTTCAGCAGAAGGGGAAAAGGAGACATATACATAGGAGTCCACCTTGGGAGTACAGCCCTTGGGCATTAAAAAAATAGTGAATCAATCCATTATAAGATCTTGTCTTCTGAATCTTCTGGCAGGAGGTCTACAGTGTCTCACACAAAGATTGTTCTCATTATCTGTCCTTTTCAAAATGGAGACACTGGGGTTTGAACCTGGGAGCTTCTACAAGCAGGATAGATGCTCTTTCCCTGAGCCACAACTTTTTTCCTCAACAAGCCACATTTATCCTTAAGTGCATGAGACGTTTGTTAATGAAGGGCCAGGGAAAGGAGAAACTGGCCATGCTGGCTGGGGATCTGGAGAAATATAATAAAAAAATAGAACTTTTCAACCTCTCTCTCTCTCTCTCTCTCTCTCTCTCTCTCTCTCTGGCACATACAGGAGAACATCTCTACCTGTTGTGTTACCTATCAGGATCGGTCTGTGAAGGTGCCAATTCCTGTCATTTTTGTGCAGTTCGCATGGAGACACACTATCCACAATGCTGCAGCCTTATTTGAGAACTCACACCGAACAAGTCTTGAAGAGAAACGACAACGCAGAAAGAATCACAACCCAGAAACATCACCCAAGGAAACCTTCTGCTGTGCTTTCTGCAACCGGACTTGTTTATCTTGGATTGGCCTTTTTAGTCATCAGCGCACTTGCAGAAAGTGCAGGATGAGTCCTTCCTGAATCTTCGTTTGCGAAGAAATGCCAGAGAGAGACAGAGAGTAACCTTGCTGTTAATTGTGTTTTCATTTCTTTTTATTGGCTAACCAGTACTTTGTAGTGAGCAGTATACAGTCACTATGGAATGGGAGATAAGTTGGCAGGCAGCTGAAGCAGTTGTCTAGGACAAAGAAAAGGTACAATTGCCTGGGAAAAAAGGATCAGGAGATGATAGATACAAAGCTATTGGTTAGGTTTGTAGCCTGCCAGATTTCATAGAACGAAAGTTGATCGTTTTTAAAAATCGAGGAAATACGACGCTCAACTCACCCCGCGGTACCGCAACAGTACTGCCAGGGGCGAGCGTCATACGAAACGGACGCTCTGCAGTGCAGCAGCCTCACAACGCGACGAGGCTGCTTGCGGTATATTTCATGCATCCGAAAAAGTCCTAAGTCTGTATCACACTATGCTGTTATAGTGCTATGATTCTACTTTAACTAGTCTGGCTGCTTCCTTTGGAATTCTGGGGTTTGTAGTTTAGTGAGGCTTAAGAGCTCTCTGTCTGAGAATGCTAAATGCCCCTCCCTAAACTGCAAATCCCAGGATTCCATAGGAGGCAGAAAGAGCAGTTAAAGCAGAATAACAGCACTATAACAGTGTAGTGTGTGTGATACACAGAATTGTATACTGCCTGCTCTCTGAGTTTCAGTTCTAAGCAACAACTTTGTATGATATGCTTTCCAGTTGACTGTGCCAATAAAGTTTTCTGCTTAGCTCTGAAACTGCTGGTCGCTTTGTCTGGGAATGCAAGTACTGTACATGACACTATCCTAGCTATACCTCTGGGTCTTACACTACTGTATTTCACACGAAGGTTAATCCAGCATCACATGGATTAAGCTATTGTTTTGCTAACCAAGGAAGTATGTTTGAATAATTCAATTCACCCATTGCCTAACTTTGTATCCCAGTGCCTGAATGTTTTCATATTACTAGAAAAGCAGAATGCTGAAGGTCATCTTATTTGGGAGAAAAATATGTGACCTTTGTAAAGTGCAGAACAATAGATCCCTTTATTCCTTCTCTGACTTCCCTCCCCCGTCTCTTTTAAAACTTGCTTTTTCAGTTCAGAATTCTACCGAGAGTCAAATGCTATCATGGGAGTTTTGTTGCTCCTAATCTGTATCCTTCAAACACAAGCACATTCCCAGCTGGAGTTGCACAGCTAAGGACTATGGTGGGATTGCTGATTTACACCAACACTGAAAGATAACCAGCCATGCATGCATGCTCTTCAAAAAAAAAAAAAAGGAAAAAAAGATGCTGACTCCCTCTCCTTGTTGGCTTGCTTTTGCAGTCTGCCGTTGTGGAAGTTTGCTTTTAATGGGTTTTAGATATTAAAAGGAGACTTTGCTGTATATCTTTTGCTTTAATGCACACAAATGCTACTCTTTCAACAGCTCAGTTCCTCTGCCATTCGTTTAAACAGACTCCCTTTTGTCTTTTCAAAGCCTCCAAGTAATCCCTCTGTCCTGTTTCCCACAACTCTGGGTCAACAAAAAGGTTCCCAAACTTGGGCTACTTTTGCAACAACAGATAGCCCATCCATTCCTTTGGAAACTCAAGGCCAGCTGAGACTTTTGAACATGATTCTACGTCAGAACTGTGCAGCATAAATTTCTGGCTGAAGAGTTATGCATTAATTGTGTAGTGTCACCCTTGTGTTGAATGTCAACTTTGCACCACTGAACCAGGAACCCAAATGTGCAACCAAATGCCCAACTAAATGTGCATGCATATTCATGCACAATGGTATCACATACTCTACTCCAATTCTACAGCCTTGAACAGAATTTAAATGTTCTGAATCAGACAAAATGGCCCAATATTTCCAAAGGGGAATTTGCATATGATTAAAACAGGGACAGGATTCTAACCGTAGGGCTTTAGAAATCAGTGATATTCCTGTTCACTTATAACTTAGCTACATTTTATGACCCAGGCTGCGCACTTTGCTTAGCCTGAACTGATCCAGAATTTCATCTGTAGCTGAAATAACCAAGCCAGCATACATTGGCTAGAATCCTCTTGGTGACATTTTCAGGTTTAACCGGGGGCTACACCAGTGCATGTCACTTTTGTGATGTTGCAGAAAAAGGTATTCAGTAGCTCCTTACTCAATATCTTCCCCCACCCCTGTGCAAAGCAGCATCTCAGCACCATTGTGTTCCCTCATGGCCTTTAGTGGCTAGGGGAGGATGGAGGGGTCCAAAAAAGCATTCAGAGGCAGTCCTGCCACCAGCAGAAAGGAGCAGCAACACCTTCCCAAAATGAGAGAAGGCAAACCAGAATTCTCTGGTGCTTCTGCAGTTCACAGGCTTAGTGTGAGCAATAGTCCAGTTAGCATTGCTTTGGTCATGACCTCCTCCTGAACATTAAAGGGGTATTGAGGTGTGTGCCAGTGCTGAGCTAATGCCTTGTGGGATGGTGGGAAAGAAATCCCATAGATTTATGCTCACGGAGCATTAGGTACTATGAAGCATGGGCCAAGATCCTACATTAGGGTTGTGTTCCATAGGTTTCTGCATGAAGAGTTATGCATTGATTGTGCTATGCAACCCTTGCTTTTGAATGTTGTGCAACTGAACCACGTGGGCAAGCAGATGTACAGCCAAATGTGCATGAGCATCCATGTGCCATGCAAATCCCTGTGCATTCGACTACCTTGAGCACTGACATTCCACATCAAAGACGTGCAACCACGCCCATAGAAGAGTTTACACCTGTGTAAAAAAACCCCAGCAGGATTCCAGTCATAAAGTACAACCGCAACTCCTAAATTCTGATCTTTCCCCCAAATAAAATCTTTAGTAAACCAGTAACCATGCTGGTGGGGAGATTCTGGGACTTGTAGTCTAAAAATGGGACTTTTCCTAAGCTCCACTCCCTTTTAAAAAACCTTTCCAGTGTCTTGCTTCTGAAAGAACAGGCTCACAGGCTGCCTTTTCCCGCAGCAGATGGATGAGGCTGTGGGGGAAGGCTGCTTTGGGTTTTTTTGTAATTAAAAGAAATAATGCACCACAACAATCCTTAAATATTATTCAGGCGCAGATAAATGAGCTTTTTAATTAAATGGCATGCTCTAATACACCACCCAATTGATACGGTAATAGCTGTCTTTAGCGCTCCAGCCGTATCTGAGCTTTAATGACATGATAACAACAATAATTCTAATCCAGGGGATGTATAGCCAGTCAGGCTGTTTGAAACACCCTCGGAAGAGCAGTTCAGTGTAAAAGGCCTTTCTGGTGTTGCTGCTTTGCTGATTTACTGAAGGTTTCATTTGGGAGCAGGTCAGGATTTAAGGTGTGCTGGCTTGAACATTTCACCTAGAGTTGAAAGCTGGGGTTGGGGAGCAAAATGCAGACCCGGGACTGCATGTGTGTCCCACCCCAGCTTATTTTGTGGTGCCTGCTACCAGTCTGTCCTAGACCGCCCCCCGCCCCGCAAAAGGAGTATCAGTTACCTTGCTTGGAAGCCTGCAGCAGCTGTGAGTTTTCTTTTCAGGAGCCTCTGAATTGTTCAATATTTTTGTAAGACCATGACCCTACAACCCCAAGGTGTATGCAGCATAAATCGCACCGACATAGTTACATAGTGGTGGTGCTGCACCATCCTTCTGCTGAATACCAACACTGTGCAACTGACTGCCTATCTGCCCATGTGCCTGCTGGTTGTCCCTTTGTCACAATAGGGAACAATGTACAGTGGCTGTTTCTGCAATCCCGGTGAAATCAAAGGGTGTATGGAAGGCACTAATGAGTAGTGATGCACTATCCAAGAAAGTACAACTGCATGGGAAATGGTTAACCTCGGGGGACTCTACTTCCCCAGCCATGAATTGCATACAGCCATTTCACAATGGACAGAAAAGCAACCGTAGGCATCAAGGAATGCACAGTATGGCCCCCATATCCACAGGGGATACATTCCTGGACTTACCGTGGAAACACAAAACCATGGATAATAGTGAACCCTATTGAAATGAACAACTTCTGGCCCAAGTATGCTATAGGGTTGCGCTGGAGGACCTAGAGATTCCTAGAGAGAACACCTCTCTGGGTGTGTCTCGGTCCTCCAGCATGACTCTATGGTCAACTTTTGATGGAAGCATACCATAGAATTACACTGGAGGACCTAGAAAATGCCTAGAGAGAACATATTTTTTCACCCACGGGTAAGGGATACCGTGGGTACTGGTCCTGTGGATATGGGGGTTGTACTATATGTGTGCCAGAGACAGACATAAGAATGGAAAAGATTAAAAAAAAAACAACCCTGAAAAGTGGTGTCCCCCTGCCAAAAAAAAAAAAGTGTTCCAGGAGTTTGGGGAAACCCTGAGGAGGAAACTCCTGAACAGATGAGAATCTTTGCAATTTGGGACGTATTCTGCACAAAATTCACATCTTTTGCACGGAAAAGAGCCTTTTCTGCTCATGGTATACATATGGTATGTCTGACACAGCTAAGTCTCAGTGGCTATGTCTCCCTATGCTACTGCCCCAAATCCATCTTGTGCAGCCCTTCCCCACCAACATGGCTATCATGAGGTCGTCGGGGAGTGAGGAGATCAGTGGAGATGCAGCCAGCTATTTTCCTTCAGCTAGACATGCTGCAACATGCACTGGCAGGGACCTCCAGGGGTCCTTGGAACAGACCTACAGATGACATCCTTGCAATGCATTCAGCTAAAGGAAAATAGCTGGACACATTGCCACCAATCCCCCCTACACTCCAACAGCCCATAAATGCCCATGTTGGGGGCTGCAGAGATTACAAGGTGAATCGGGGGGGGGTCTTTTGGTTGGAAGATAATTCTGATGTACACAATGACTGAAACAGTGAGTTGCAATGTCGTAACTTACTAACAAGATGCCAGCCAATATTTCTGCGCAGAAATATTATTTTTCCAAGCAGAAAATGTTGTGTCCTGCACAAAAAATGCATTTTCCAGTAGGGTAGCCAAGTCACGACAATCCCAGGCCCTGAGATTTCTGGGAGAAAAGCTAAGACCTAGGGACAACCCCTTGTGATGTCACAAGAAGTGGGCCCTGGTGGTTATGAAGGTAATCATAGAATCATAGAGTTGAAAGAGACTACAAGGGCCAACTAGTCCACTCCCTGCCACGCAGGAAGACACAATCAAAGCACTCCTGACAGATGGCCATACAGTCTCTGTTTAAAAACCTCCAAAGAAGGAGGCACTGCTGAACACTGCTGAATTCCACTGCTGAACAGCTCTTACTGTCAGGAAGTTCTTCCTAATGTTTAGGTGGAATCACTTTTCCTATAGTTTGAGTCCATTGTTCTGTGTCCTAGTCTCTGGAGCAGCAGAAAACAATTGTTCCACCTTCAATATGACATTCCTTTAAATATTTAAAAATGGCTATCATGCCACCTCTTAACCTTCTCTTCTCCAGGCTAAACATACCCAGCTCCCTAAGCTGTTCCTCATACGGCATGGCTTCCAGTGGGGTTCGCTATTGTGCATGTCGCTATTATCTGCGGTTTCAAGTATTTGCTGTAAGTCTGGGAACATATCCCCCATGGATACGGTGGGCAACCCATAATTAAATCACTATATAGGCTAAGATCCTGCATATCTCTCCCCCCCCATCGTCATAACTATGATGACAGCGCTCCATCATCATAGTTACGACAGCCGTCCCCTTTCACACTTACCTTTGCAGCTTGGCAGAACCCCAACTGAAGCATTTCTGAGCTGCTGGAGGTTGGGGAGCTGGGGACTCCCCAACCCAGTCATGGAGTGCCTGGAGAACAGGCAACTGGAGAGACCTCTCAGGGTCCTACCACAACTGTTGGCTCCAAGGCACCACACAACTGGGAGCATGCTGGCAACTTCCTTTCCTAGCACCCCAATCTCCCATGCCTCTAAAACACTTTGATTGGGATGTTGCCAGGCTGCAAAGGAAGGTTTTTGGTGTCATGTTGAGTTGTGGCCCTTGTGGTCTCTTCCAACTCTACAGTTCTATGATTCTATGTTCATGACCATAAACGTGAATCCTTGGCAGTTACAATATCATACATCCAGCTTACAATATTGTAACTTCTCAACAGGGTGCCTGCTATTATTTTTTTTAAAAACTGTTCCTGACATGGCAAGCAATGACAGATAAGACCGGGTGGTTCTGTTCACATCTACTCAGAAGTGGGTTCAAAGAGATTTACTGTACTCTAGGCATCTTTGCAACATAAAGCATTCACAACAACAGCTACAAAAGAATTTATGGAACCAAATCAAACAAATGATACAACAGCAATGAAAATAAGCGGCAGTAAACATTATTTCGAGACAGCAAGAACAGAACACATCATCTCCTTCTGTAAACAAAACAACATGAAGAAGTGTCAAAACACTACTGAAATGTATTGTGGGATAGCTAGAATGAAAGTCTTTGCAGCAACAGAACTAGTGGTAAACTAGGTGAGAACTAGCATTTTCACCACCATGTCGTTCAAAATCAGCTACTGACAATTGTGGTACAACTGTATTTTGACTCGATGTCCAAGAAACAGGCAATCTTCCCACAATGTAAATTCACAGAATAATGGAATTGTAAACAAGAAAGAAAGGGTTACCTAGTCCCATCCCCTCCACGCAAGAATCTGTAGCTAACACATTCTTGACAGGTGTCCAATAGAATCATAGAATCATAGAGTTGGAAGAGACCACAAGAGCCACCCAGTCCAAGCCCCTGCCATGCAAGAATACACAAACCATTCCCGACAGATGGCCATCCAGCCTCAGTTTTAAAATCTCCAAAGAAGGAGACTCCACTACACTCCCAGGCAATGCACCCCACTGCCAAACAGCTCTTACTGTCAGGAAGGTCTTCCTAATGTTTAGGTGGAATCTCTTTTCATGTAGTTTGAGTCCATTGCTCCATGTCTTAATCTCTAGAGCCACATGAAAACAAGATTGCTCCATCCTCAATATGACATCCCTTCAAATATTTAAACATGACTATCATGTCCCCTCTTAACCTTCTATTCTCCAGACTAAACATACCGAGCTCCCTAAGCTGCTCCTCATCGGGCATGGCTTCCAGACCTCCCACCATTTTGGTCATCCGCCTCTGGACACATTCCAGCTTGTCAATATCCTTCTTGAATTGTGGTGCCCAGAACAGTCCACCACCATCCAAGGTAATCCATTCCACTTTCAAACAGTTCTTCCTACCAGGAAGTTCTTCCTAATCTATAGCCGGAATCCCTCTTTTTGGAATGTGAATTCATTGTTTTGGGCCCTATCCTCTGGAAAAACAGAAAACAGGTTTGCTCTGTCTTCCACACGACAGCCAATGAGATATTTGAAGATGGTTATCATATCACCTCTTACTTCTGCAGGCTAAACATTCCTGATTCCCTCCAATGTTCCTCATAGGACGTGGTTTCCAGAACTTTCTACAGCTTAGTCGCCCTCCTTTGGACACTTTCCAGCTTGTCAATATGCTTTCTGAACTGCAGTGCCCAGAAACAGACACAGTATTTTAGGGGAGCTCTGACCAAAGCAGAATAGGGTGGTCCTATTACTTCCTTTGTTCTGAGGCCCTTTAATATTACACGTTTACAACATTGCGACTGCACTTTAACTGCCATGGCAACATCCTGTGGAATCCTGGGATTTGCAGTTTGGTGATTCACTAGAACTCTCTGGCACAGAATTCTAAATGCCCCTCCCTAAACTACAGGTCTTAGAATCCCATAGGATAGAATCATGATAGTTAAAAATTAATCATAGTGTGTGGTGTGAAAGGGCCGCTTTCAATTTTTTTCCAGCAGTACATAGAGCAAGGACTATAATAACAGAAGGCTTCTTGATGTGAAATCAGTGTCATTCACTGCAGAATCATGTATGTGGAAAAATACTGTGTATACTACTGTGTATATTCTCCCAAGCAATTTAAAGAGCAACAGTGTCTTGTGGCAGCATAAAGGCTAAAAACTTATATTTAGCAGAAACTTTTTGCAGGTCTGTTACCTGAAGGGGGAGTCCATGAGGAGTCCACCTGTGATGCCAAATCTCAGTTATTAATTGGGGGAATTATTATCTCAAATGGATGGCTATGAGAGGTCGGGTAACTTTCGGGATCTTTCCACCTGTGTCTCTCTCTCTGGCTTTTCTTTGCAAATGAAGATTCAGGAAGGACTCATCCCGCGCTTTCTGCAAGCACGCTGATGACTAAAAAGGCCAATCTGGGATAAACAAGTCTGGTTGCAGAAAGCACAGCAGAAGGTCTCCTTGGGTGATGTTTCTGGGTTGTGATTCTTTCTGCGTTGTCGTTTCTCTTCAAGACTTATTTGGCGTCAGTTCTCAAATAAGGCTGCAACATTGTGGATAGTGCGTCTCCATGCCTCCCAATGTGAGGCCAGGGCGGACCATTGTTGGTGATCAATCTGGCCGAGCCTGAGAAGTTGTTTCAGGGAGTCCTTGTATCGCTTTTTTTGAGTGCCCCTCTTGCGCTGACCTGTGGCGAGTTCACCGTAGAGTAGTATTTTTGGGAGGCGATGGTCCTCCATCCTAGAAACGTGCCCTGCCCAGCGCAGCTGTGTTCTCAATATCATGGCCTCAATGCTGGTGATCCCTCCTTGCTGAAGAACAGCAACATTTGTCACATAGTCAGTCTAGTGTATATTTAGGATTGTGCATATACAGCGCTGATGAAAGTGTTTGAGGAGTCGTAAGTGTTGGCAGTAGGTGACCCATGTTTCAGACCCATAAAAAAGCACAGACAGTACAATGGCTCTATATACACTGATTTTTGTGCTTCGCCTCAGCTGTTTATTACTCCAGACTCTTTTGTAAAGTCTTCCAAATGCACTATATTCCTTTGCTAATCTGTGATCAATCTCTTTGTCAATCTCCACCTGTGTATACCAGTACTAACTGCAGAGCCTCACAGCAAAGTAAAATAAAAATGTTTTTTATTGGGAAATAACACAGAAGCGTTTACACATACACTCATGCTTACAAGATCTGTACAAGGCTAACCAAGACTTAAAGGTGGAAAGGCTGGATAGAGGAATAGATTCAGGAGATAGGACTATAGTTACCAGTCTTGAAAAGAGAGAAGTGAAGAGCTCAGACCAAGCTGAGCTGAGGGTGGCACTGGATCCCATTCTGGGAGTGTACTAACAGAGTGTCGAGATGTAGGCACAGTGGCACATCTTGCTATTGTTTGGGGACTAATATTTATACTGTACGTCATGTCCTGAAGGGGTGTTTGTGCTTAGGACAAAGCCGTAAGAGGTTTCCCACCATTAAACAAAGGAAACCGAAACCATACTGATTGCTCTTAATGGCGGAGAGATAGGAATTGATGGGTTTATGACAATCTTTGTATTGAAAGATAGGAAATGTGTGAAGGGATATTTCATGGGGATGAGGGGTGTACAGGTCACTTGTTCATTTGTGCTGTGTGGGCCAAGGGGGGGGCAAGAAGGGATTAGCACATACCACCTTAATGATTGTTGTTAATCAGGGGCTTCACTTAACCCTAGCTTGGGTGTCTGCTAGTATTTTTCCACAACACCTTCCCCAGGTCATGGTGACCTCCATCTGACCTCACTTTTGGTCTACCTCAGTCTAAGTGTTCTTAATATTGCCAATTATGAGATATTATAGGGAGGGGATGTAAGGCATGGTAACAGATCCAGCTCACTCCATCACTGGCACTGAGCTTATTTGAGATTATGACAAATAAAAAATGATCCTACACTGCAGATGTGGAGCATAAATCTTCACAGGTGAAATTGCTCACTGATTGTGCTAGGCAGCCCTTGTGTTGGAATAGCAACATTGCACAGCTGAAGGCACACCAAAAAGAGTAATAAAATGTGCACGTGCCTGCAGATTCATATATGCACATGCATCCCTTGGACATCTACGTGCAAACTGGCAAACTGGCAACTGGATACAGCCATTCTGCAATGGATAAAAACATCAAGCTACAAAGACAATAATGCTTAGTAAGGTAGAAGGCATCAAGAAAAAGGAAGATCACATCCCAGATGAATAGACGCCATCAAAGAAGCCACGACTCTGAGTCTGCAAGTCCTGAGCAGAGTGGTTGATGATAGGGGGACGTGGAGGTCTCTCATTCATAGGGTCACCATAAGCCAAAGTCATCTTGATGGTAATTAACAACAAAAACTTCTATAGGGGAATTCACACAGGTATAAGATACCAACAGGATTCCAGCAAAAATGTAGTAGCCTTTAAGGTACCACAAGACTCTTCATTGTTCCTGCTGCAACAGGGTAACATGGCTTACCACCTCCACCCCATAAGATGCATGAACTATAACATTTTCTAAGTATACATGCTCAGTATTCTGTATCAGCTGCTTAGTTAAGTACAGTTGGCCCTCTGCATCCACAGATTTGGCATCCATGGATTCACCATCCATGGCTTGAAAGTATTCCCCAAAAAATAAATTCCAAGAAGCAAACCTTGGTTCTGTCATTGTATATAAGGGGCACCGTTATAGGGTACTATTGCTTTAAGGACAAAGGAAAATATTGAAGCAACAGACCACATACTAACACAGCTGAAATGGATTTGGTCACAGCTGTGGCTAAGCAGAGGGCTGACAGGCAAACACTCCTATATAGTTGAACCACAAGTTGCACAGTGTGTGAGTTGGTGTATGTTGGAGATATTGCTGTTAATATGATGAGGTTTGTTGTGTATATTCTTGTTTGTTTACACTGCAACTAAAGATAGAGGCCTCTAGATATCTTTGGATGAACCTTGCAGCCTGTAAGTCTTTTTCTTGTGTGTGAAAGTGGGTCAGAGCAGTGAAACACCTGCTAGCTGAAGCCTTTGTTCCAGAGTTACTCTTTTTGCCCATTCTCCTGTGCAGTACTGCTGCTTGGCTACATCTGGGTTAGTTTGTCCCCTGGCTGTACAGGTGTCTCTCAGAGGGTAAACAGTGGGTGGACAACCATTTTATATGCAATTGTATATAATGGGATTTGAGCATCCATGGATTTTGGCATCCTCGAGAGGTCCTGGAACCAAACCCCAGCAGATACTAAGGACCCACTGTATACTTAGGTAAGTATCCTCTCCTGGCCTGACCTTCCCGTCAAACCTGATGAAAACATCATTCGCCCTTAGCATCATTCATACTTAACTCAGTAGCTGACAGAGAACACTGTCCCATACTTATAAGGGGCTCTTTGACAGTCAGAAGTAGTGTGTCTCCACAGCTTGGTCCCAACAATTCAAGCTATTTCTTGGAAATAATTTCATCAAATACAAAAATATAACATTGTATAATTCATTGCCATGGGAGACTAGGAAATATTGTTCCTGTTGTCTGCCTTCAAAACATTTTGGATGTGTGGAGACCCTAATGAAAACCTGTCACAGGGTTTCCTTGGCAAGATTTGTTCAGAGGGAGTTTGCCATTGCCTTTCTCTGAGGCTGAGAAAGGCACTCAATAGGCCTCCATAACTGAGCTTGGATTCAAATGCTGGTCTCCCAGAGTCTTAGCCCAGGACTCAAACCACTACACCACATGGGCTCTCTTAAGAAATATGATAGCAGATCTTCTATCAGGGATTCAATTAGCTCAGAAGACAAAGAGTTTAATACATAGTAAACACTCAGAGACCTAAATACCTTAAAGGCATCAGATCCTGTCTGATCTTGGAAGCTAAACAGGGTTAGCCCTGGTTAGTATTGCATGAGTGACCACCAACAAATACCAGGTGCTGTAGGTTATATTTCAGAGGAGGAAACTGGCAAAACCACCTCTGAGTTCCAGGAACAGAGATTCCACCTCAACATGAGGAGGAACTTTTTGACAGTAAGAGCTGTTCGGCAGTGGAACACACTCCCTCGGAGCGTGGTGGGGTCTCCTTCCTTGGAGGTCTTTAAACAGAGGCTGGATGGCCATCTGTCGGGGATGCTTTGATCAAGATTTCCTGCGTGGCAGGGGGGTTGGACTGGATGGTCCTCATGGTCTCTTCCAACTCTGCAATTCTATGATTCTATGAGTTTCCTTGCCTAAGAAAACCCTATGAAATTCATGGGGTCACCATATGTCAACAGGCAACCTGAAAGCACATGCATACCCAAGCACTAAGAACTTGAGGTTTTAAAAAAAAATGTAAGCAAAATGGAAATAAACAGATTTTCTCTTTTCTTGACCTAAACTAGGGAGCAGATGCCGCTCAAGAAAAGTTTGGTCTTTGGCAAGGCCAAGGCAGCTAGAACTGCCATTGTAACTGGGCAAGAGAGTTGGGAAACTCATGCCAAGGGCCCTCCTGGGAGGATTATAACTTGTTGTCAAGACAGCTACAGCCCGACTTAGGTCTCCTGGCTTAGGTCTCTTCTACACAACACAATTATAGCACTCTGTTTCCAATTTAATTTCCATGTCTCTAGCGTATGGAATTATGTGATTTATAGTTTCATGAGATATTTAGAATTCTCTGCCAGAGAGTTCTAGTGCCTCACCAAACTGCAAATCCCAGGATTCCATAGGATACATCAACAGCATTTAAAGTGGCAACAAAGTGTTATAATTGTATTGTGAGGAAGAGATCTTATCTATTTCCTCATTCCTTCCTAAATTTAGTCTAAGGGAGGGTTGTAGCTAGCATTGGACTGAATGAGGAATTGACTCGTGCCCTCTGCTCAGTGGGGCTGCCTGCCTCAACCTCAGTTTCTGCCCTGACAGACAAGATGGTGGTGACAGTTGTGCTCAGGGGTCCATTTATACTTCTTGATCGTGGGTCCAGACTCTCAAAGTGGGGTGAGATGGGAAAAGCAGCTGCTTCCAGGGAAAGGTTTCTCTCCACAACAGCCAGAACACCGGGGGTAAGGTGAAGGGGCTCATGCAAAAGCCCTGCCCAGCATCCAATCGCTATCTCCAATTAAAGTAGACCCACTGAAACAATGGGATTCGCATAAGTGTTGACTTGTCAGTGAGCAATTGAGTCAATGGGTCCACCCTAGTTGAGTCTTTGGACAATATCACACTATGTTGTTATAGTGCTACTATTCCACTTTAACTGCTCTGGCTGCCTCCTGTGGAATCCTGGGATTTGTAGTTTAGGGAGGAGCATTTAGATCTCTCAGCCAGAGAGCTCTTAGACCTTACTAAACTACAAACACCAGAATTCCACAGTAGGCAACCACAGCAGTTAAAGTGGAATAATAGCACTATAATAGTGTAGAGTGATAAAGTCAAGGTCTTGTTATTTGCCATCAGGTCGCCACTGAATCATGGTGACCCTATGAATGAGGGTTGCCATAAGAGAACCTGGGCTTATCTACATGGGTAATTTACCCCACCTTGCCCCATCTTGTCTTGGAGCCCTGCAGTCCAGAACCAGAACCAGTCCAGATGATGCAGAGCTTACAGTTCTGCCTCCACAGGGAGTCCTCACAACCCCCGGGGCAAAGACTGAGCTAAGACAGGAGGAAGACACGGTAGGGCCTGATAAAATGTTTTAAAAGGTTACCTGGTGAAATGCACTCCAGCCTGGGGGGGGGAACCAGATTGGATCCTGTGTGAGCGCTTGAGTCCATTCCAGCATGCTGGCCCATCGTTGTAGCTGCCGGCTGCCTCACCCTTCCAGATCCAGGAAGGGGGCCTGCAGCATGTGACCAGACTGGTCACATACAGGGGGCCTTGCTGACATGCTGTGGGCCTCCTACCTGCACCTGGAGAGTGGGACACAAGCAGCGGCAATCGTGGCTGCAGGGATGGGCTGCCATGCCCATCTAGACTCCATCCCGTTTTGTCCAGGTAACAGGGAAGAAATGGACCAGATCCGTAGGCAGGTTACGCCGGCAGGGAGCCTGCAGATCTGGCCCGTTCCTCCCCTGTTACCTGGACAAAATGGGCCCATGTAGATGAGCCCTCTGTTATTCACAGCCCTGCTCCCTTTTTCTTCTGCCTTCCACTTGACCAAGCATTATCATCTTTTCCAATGAATTACACCATCTCATGATACATCCAAACTATAGAGCAATTGGATTTAGGATATTGAGAACACAGCTGCACTGGACAGGGCACATTTCTAGGATGGAGGACCATTGCCTCCCAAAAAATAGTACTCTATGGTGAACTCGCCACGGGTCAACGTAAGAGGGGCACTCCAAAAAAGCGATACAAGGACTCCCTGAAACAACTTCTCAGGCTCAGCCAAATTGATCACCAACAATGGTCCACCCTGGCCTCACATCGGGAGGCATGGAGATACACTATCCACAATGCTGCAGTCTTATTTCAGAACTCACGCCGAACAAGTCTTGAAGAGAAACGACAACGCAGAAAGAATCACAACCCGGAAGCATCACCCAAGGAGACTTTGTGCTGTGCTTTCTGCAACCAGACTTGTTTATCTCGGATTGGCCTTTTTAGTCATCAGCATGCTTGTAGAAAGCACGGGATGAGTCCTTCCTGAATCTTCGTTTGTGAAGAAAAGCCAGAGAGAGATTCTTTATATGAGCAGCAAGAGCATGGAAACTTTCTCTCAAGCTCCACATTCACATGGGGATAAACTGTGACTGGTGGGCAGGACCAAATTCCATGGTGGGTAGAAGGGCTGCCGGATCTCAGGGCCAGGCCCTAATCTCCGGTTTGCTTGGATCATCTACATGAGGGAGATTAGGATGCAAGTTCTCCAGTTTTGATAGGCTCAGCTCCAGACAAGAGGAAAGGCCCTTGTACAAATCTCCAGCTCAGGTAGGAGAGCATCAGCTTGCTACAATTTGCAATGTTTCATTGATTTCCTCCTGTAATTTACAAAAACTCAGCAGAAGATCTATGTATTTACCTTTGGTTCTGCACTGGAAGAAAAGCAGGATAAAAATTAAATAAATAAATACAGGTCCGTCCCCCCAGCAGGAAAGATGTTCCTGGACTTACCATTTATAAGTGAAACAACTGATAATAGCAAATGTTATTACAATAAAGGACTTCCGGTACAAACATAGAATCATAGATTATCAGACGCTCTAAAAAATTGTGTTCTCACGATGTCAGGAGATCGCAAAAGGGCTTCCTTTTCAGACGACCTTGTTCCCCTCTCATAATGGTCCCGTTCTGCTGCCGTTCTGCCGGTGCTGCTTTTTATTGATGGGAGAAGCCGTCAATGGATCCCCCGTTCCATTCCTGTCACAGATTTTAAAGCATCTGAAAAGGTGCCCCATTTCACTGCCGAGATCCCAGCGTCAATGGGAGGTCCCTGCCAGAACACTTCCTGGTGAGATTGGGACAACCAGGTAAGTGACACACTTTTAAAAAACTTCCTTGGTTTACTTCCTTGTTGTATTTTCCTTTTTATTTTTGAATTTCCCATGCTCTCATCTTCTTGCGACAATGGGCAGGATTTCACTCCAGGAAGTGAACGGAGCTCCGTTAGTGCTCTGTTCACTCCTGGGCTGCCCTTTACATGTGAATAAGGTAGGTCTGAAAAGATTTCTTTCTCTGCTGGGACAGGGATGGGAGAGGGACGGGAGAGGAGATTGTGGAACAGGAATGCTTTTTTCATTCCTGTCTGATAATCTCCATAGAGTTAGAAGAGATCACAAGGGCCATCCAGTCCAACCACCTGTCATGCAAGAATACACAATCAAAGCATTCCCAACAGATGGCCACCCAGCCTCTACTTAAAAACCTCCAAAGAAGGAAACTCCACCACACTCCCAGGCAGCACGTTCCGCTGTCAAACAGCACTTAATGTCTGGAAGTTCTTCCTAATGTTTACGTGGAATCTCTTTCCCTGTAGTTTGAATCCATTTCTTCATTTCTTAGGACTTTATCAGATGCAGCAAATATGGCATCATAATGACACCCAATGAATGCGAAAGGACACCCATTTCGTACAATATCATGCTTTCGTGATTTTGTGTTGTGAATAAGGTATTCTTTTCATTGATGGGCCAAGACGTCAATTGATCAGCTGTCATGTTTTTTCATGTAATTGCGAGCATCGGCAGTTACTGGCACGATTCCAGCATCACTGGGCAACCCCCACCAGAACATTTTCGGGAGAGAACACGAAAACTAGGCATGGGGCACTCTTTTTATCAACCTCCCTGTTTTGCAGGCAGGTTTTTCAGTGTGTTTCAGTGCTTGTGTGTTCATTTTATTTTTTTTAATTTTGCTGGGTTTTTTTAACTTTTAAGCACACTTGCATCTCCTCGGAAGTATGGGGCTGCTTTTTCATGCTATTACAGCAATGTTTGATAAAAAGGGTTATTTTGCCAGCACACTTATGTTTTAAAATATGGTGGGGAAGAAACATTTTTAGAGGCTCATTTGATAAAGTCCTTAGTCTCTGGAACAGCAGAAAACAAACTTGCTCCACTCTCACTATGACATCTCTTCAAATATTTAAACAAGGCTATCATGTCACCTCTTAACCTTCCCTTCTCCGGGCTAAACATACCCAGCTCCTAAGCCGCTCCTTATAGGGAATGGCTTCCAGACTTTTTACCAGTTTGGTCGCCCTCCTCTGGACACGCTCCAATTTGTCAATATCCTTTTTGAATTGTGGTGCCCAGAACTGGACACACTATTCAAGGTGAGGCCTGACCAAAGCAGAATAGAGTGTCACTATTACTTCCTTTGATCTAGACATTATACTCCTATTGAGACAGCCTAGGATCGCATGCCATAGAGTTCCATTGAAGGACCTAGAAATTCCTAGAGAGGATACCACTCTAGGCATTTTCCAGGGTGACTATGGTATGTGTCCCTATTTTTTTCAGCCATAGTTCTGTGGATACAGGGGGTGACCTGTAAATAAAATAAATATTTACCTCTTCCTTCCCTCCTAGTCATTGTGATTGCAGGGCTCAGCTTCCACCCTGCTTTGCATCTGTCTTCCAGCTAGAAGCAAGCAGGCTAGATTAAATGTTCCATATCCCATCTTCCAAAGTAAGTGAGAAGACATAATCCCTTCATTTCACCTCAGTCTGGGAACAGCCTCTTACATAAGATTTCTGTCTTAATTTCCAAACATGGAAATAAATTCAATCTTCTCTCTCTCTCTCTGTGGGCAGGGGTGCAGTTTGAATGAAAATCTGTGAGCGAGTTTGATTGGTACTCAATGCAGAATTCTTAATGACATCACCAGGGATCATCTCTAGGTTTTGGGCTAGAAACCTCAGGGCCCAAACTGGCAACTCTAGTGGCTGGAACCAAAGTAACAGATACAATACGACTCTCGTATCTGCAGGGGATACTTTCCTTGACTTACTGTGCAAATGCAAAACCGTGGATGATAGTGAACCCTTTTGAAATGAACAACTTCCAGCCAAACAGATCACACTGGAGGACCTAGAAAATGCCTATAAAAAAATATTTTGGAGACATGGGTACCGGTCTCATAGATATGGGGGTCGTACTGTACAGGCCATCTCCTATATCTCTGTGTGTGCATCTACACTGTAGAAATAATGTGGTTTGACACCACTTTAAGTACTGTAGCTCCATCCTATGGAATCCTGGAATCTAGTTTTACAAGGTCTATAGCCCTCTCTGCCAAAGAGTGCAGGTGCCTCACAAAACTACAAATCCCAGGATTCTGTTGGATGGAGCCATGGCAGTTAAAGTGGTGTCAAACTACATTGTTTCTGCAGTGTAGAGGCACCCTCTGCCACCCTTTCCTCTTCCTGTTCCCTCTCTGGAATGATTTTGTTTCCACACAAATATGGGCTGTTCTAAGAGTTATGGTTTAGAATAAAGACTGAGTGAAATACACAGTACAATAGACAGCAGCACAAACATCTCCATGTCCACTTTCAGTCCTGCCACTTCAATAAAACAACAGCCTGATCTCATGCATTTTTATTCAATAACTCCCATAACACACAAAATGTTGATGATTTTGAAAACATTGGGGGACTCCTAGCTCAGTGAGTGGAAAAGGAGGGAGCCTTCTCGAGCAATTGTACCAACAGAACTATGGACCATTTGGCCCTGGCTCTCCTTTTCTCCCCCCGCCCCGATCAAAGACTCCTCCTCCTCCATTATTAAAGATTTGATAGGGATGTTGCACTACAACCATGAAAATAAAGGATGGATTTAAAGAAGGCCTTTTCAATCCAGCAAGTAGTAAACCAGATGTAATCATACCCTCCGACATTAGACAGGTGAAAACTGGGACACGTAGATCAAGCAACATCAGAGTGTGGTCAAGATGGCAACAGTTACTGACAAGGAAGATCACCCAGGTTAGGAGAGATTGCAGCAGTTTGCTTTTTCCTGAGCCTACTGGGAAGGACAAGACCCCACCACCTCCTCCTCCTCCCTCTACAGATGAGTGCCAAATGCTTTTGCACTTTGAACTCAGTTTGCAGAAATTGCAGTAAGCTGGGGGCAAAGGGGGAAAGTGTGAGTAGGAATGAGAAACTGGGACATTTTAAAAGCAGATGAAAAAGTGGGACAGCAGAGGAGTAATCAGAACTGTCCCTGCCAATTCAGAAAGGTTGGAGGGTATGGCTCTAATGTTTTCGTACTACAAGCATGGAACAATCAATGTGGCACCCCCTACCTTCACTGACCGGGGGTACACTAGCTTCTGACCCTGGCTTTCACCTCTATGAAGATGAGCAGCAGATGTCCTATGAAGTAGCAGATGTTCCTAATGGCTCCCCAGAGAGAGGGGGGGGCAAGCCTGGGGGAATGTACCGAGGAGGAGTTATAGGCCTGCTCCGTGTGTTTTATTTATGCATTCATCACCAGCTGTGGAGCTGCAGTGGTCAGAGGAACAAAAGAATAAGGAGGTTTTCAAAGTCACAAATCACATTGAGAGGGCTATGCAAGATTTTTCCAAGATGGAGAATAATCTCCATGTACCCAGTTTCACCCTGCCCTCTACCCTGGCCTTGACATTTTTTTTGTGCAATCATCACCATACACACACACATACACATATATGACATTGCACATTGATTGAAAGACCAGTTTCATAGCAAACACGCAGAATAGCTCTCCCTGTTGTTTGGGTATATATTTTACAGCTGAGTTAAAATTCCACAGAACTGTTTGTTTTCTGTCTTTATGTGCATTAAAAAAAATCCTCTAGTAACTCATTCATTCTTATGAAAAGACACACTGGGCTAACCCTTTTCTTTTTTTTCCCTGATTCTTTTTTTTTTTTTAATCTACATGCTCAACGTAATCGATATCACCGTAATTTATTGTTTTAATGTTGCTTGTTATGTATTATTGTTGCTCTTGATTGTGCATGTTCTGTAATGAATCGTTCTCCTATGTACAAAACCAATAAATGCATTTCCCCCCTCAAAAAGCTCTCTCTTTTCCATTGATTTTGTTTTCCTTTGCTTAAGAACATAATGAAGAGGAAGAGACAGACTGGAGAGGCGAACATTTCAAGGTGGAAGATGTTTAATGCTTTCAGTCAACAGTACCATGACACTGTGAAGATGCTTTCGACTAGATCTTCTTGGAGTCTTAGGTATACATTAGTTTCCTTATGTAAGCAGTTTAACATTTTTGTTCAATGCAGAATAGGCATATTCAGTTCAAGGCTGCAGAAGCAACTCTCATCAAGGAGTGCACTGTGCAAGCTGGTTTGTTGCACATGGCTATGAATTGCTCTTGAAAATGTCCATGTGCCTTTGGCATCACAATTCCCTAATGAGGTGGCATTGCACAAGCACTGTATAACTCTGTGAGAATGAAGTTATGCTATGGCTGCAATCCAACATCCCCTCAGCGTAGTGTAAACATCCACACATGGAAATACACTACCTGAGCATGACACAACCCCCATGCAGAATAGCAACATTGTCTATGTCTAATACATGTCAATGGTTAGGTGTCATTGCATAACACACATTGCACAACTGCAAAGCAAAGTGTAGGTTGCACAACCGCAATGTAAGGTATAGGATGCACAACCAGGATGCACAACGCACAACCGCAATATGCAATGCACAACTCTGTTTCTGCCACTGTCATTGTCATAACTCACCCCCTGGAGTCGGACGATTCAGATGGAAGGGGGAGGCAGATTGTCAGGAATCTGCAGCTCCTGGTAACAAGAATGTCTCTGAGTCCACAAAGTGAGGGGTTGGGGTAGAGGGGGACACTGCTCCCCAGCAGGAGGTTGAAGACACTGAAGACCCATTGTCGTTATTCATGGAGCAACGCAGAGACAAAGAGAGATTGCATTATTCCCAGAATTTGTTAAGTAGATGCTGCTGACCTAATTAGGCGTCTGGTGTTTTGGCAACAGCTGTCCATAAATTTCCTAGCAGCTCCTCAGCATATCTGTTGCTCACAACTGTCTTATCTGGGTGACTAACAGTACTTTTGGCATTTGTGTTTTCCTGACTTTGGGCTGGCTACGTGCTTTGATGACTCCATTTACTCTTTGCTGGCTTCTTGTATTTGGACTGTTGACTTGTTATGACAATTCCTGGACCAGCTGATGACCACCCTATTGTTTCACCATTCATCTTGTTGGATAACCTGTGTCTGACCTAGACTGAATTAACTACTTGCCATCTGTTGCATTCTAACTACTTGATTCCTGGAACACTTGCTGACTGGAGCCTAGGAGCATCATCAGCATATGTCTGTTGCACCAGCGACGAGTTTTGGATCCCACATGCACAGCATGGCTTATGCATGACTGTGTCTGTAACAGGATAGCAGCATGTATCTCCTCAGTGTAGGAGCTCAGCCTTGGGCAGCATTCTTTTAGAGAGTTATGTAGGCGCAGTATCTGTTACACCTGGGAGATTTACTTTTGTGCCATTGCACAACATATTCGCTTTAGGTTTACAAAACTGTCTCAGCACAAAAAGCTTTTTATAGAAAAAAAAAGGAGGCAAAGACAGATGGCTAATGTATCAAGACTTTTTGGAGTGGTGTCAGGGGGGGTACAAAATTGAATCAAGAGTGTGAGAACCAGTGTGGTGCAGTTGTTTGAGCATTGGACTATGACTCTGGAGACGAGGGTTTGTATCCTGGCTCCGACATTAAAACCCACTGGGTGACCTTGGGGCAAGTCACCCTTTTCAGCCTCAGAGGAAGGCAATGACAAACCTCCTCTGAACAAATCTTGCCAAGAAAACCCTTTGATAGCTTCACCTTACGGTCATCCTAAGTTGGAAATGACTTGAAGGCACCCACCAACAACAACAAGCTGCTAGAAGCAGAGAGATATACTTTCAATGTTATGGCTATTTACAATTACAGTAGGACCCCCGTATCTCTGGGGGATTGGTTCCAGGTCCCACCGCGGATGGTGAAATCCATGGATAATAGTGAAAACTACCGCCACCAGAATTCTCCTGGGAAGGGAGGGGGAGGTGAGCTCAACCCCTCCCTCCCCCTCTCACCTGCTGCCGCCACGCTAGAACCCTCTGCCCACCCGCCGCGCCGGAAAAGGGAGGGGGAAGGCAAGCTTGCTGCCTCCCTCCCCCACCCACCAGCTGTGTTGCGCCATAAACCTCCTCCCACCCACCTCCCCGCCACACCGTAATCCACCCACCCAAGAGAAGTGGGGGAGGCAAGCTCAACCCCTCCCTCCCTTGTCTGCCTGCCTGCTCACCTGCTGGAACCCACTGATCACCCACGAGCTCACCTCCTCCCTCCCCCTCCCCCTCCCGCTCCATCACACCGGAATCCCCCCCCCACGAAGGGAGCAGGAAGGTGAGCTTGCCTCCTCTGCCCACCAACTCTATCGCTCCGGAACCCACCCACCCCAAGAAGGGAGGGGGAGGGGAGCTCAACCCCTCCCTCCCCTCCTTCCCACCCACCTGCCGCCACCACACTAGAACCCTCTGCCAGTGGAGAAGGGAGGGGGAAGGAGAGCTCACTTCCTCCCTCCCTCCCCCACCCACCAGCTCTGTCACGCCGGAGCTCTCCCACCTGCCCACCCGCTGCGCCAGAACCCACCTACCACCACCCCCGCAAGCTCACCTCTTCCCTCCCTCCTCCTCTCACCCACCCCGCCATCGCCATCCGCGGATAATTAAATCTGCGGATGGTGAATCAGTGGGTGTGGGGGTGCTACTGTATCAGAAAGATTTAAAGTGGGTGAAAAGATGTATGTATGGCTTTGAACAAAGTAAGTCAGAATTTGAAATGCAATTGTGTATAGATGATGAACAGGTAAGATGTATAAACTTTTGTTGAGATTTGAAATGGAAGAACATTTTCAAGAGCAATTCACAACCATTTGCAACGAACCAGCGTGCACAGTCCACTCCTTGGTGAGAGTTGCTTCTGCAGCCTTGAAATGAACATGCCTATTCTGCATTGAACAAAAATGTTAAACTGCTTAAATAAGGAAAGTAATTTATGCCTAAGACTCCAAAAAGATCTAGTCGAGAGCAGCTTCACAGTGTCATGGTACTGTTGACTGAAAGCGGCTTATAGTGATCCTTTACACGAAAGATCCCCGGTCATCAACTGCCCTGCTCTGGTCTGGCAAATTCAGGGCCGTGGCTTCCTTGATTGACTCTATCCACCTGTAATGCAGTCTGCCTCTTTCCCTTCTTTTCCTACTGTACTCCACTACACCAAGCATTATCATTTTTAACAATGAGTTGCGTCATCTTATGACATGTCTAAACTATGACAGCCTCAGTTTTGCCACCTTGGTGCTTCCAAGGAGAGTTCAGGCTTGAATTACTCTAAGAAGATTATTAGAGGCAGCTAATGTGGTGCCAAAACGATGCCAACGGAAGACAAAAGGATGTCAATATCACACAACATTGTCCTTTTGCGTTCCGCTATCATTTTTGTGGTGTTTCTTTTTATTGATGGGTTGGAGCTGTCAACGGACTGCCCATCCTGTTTTGGTGCCAGCACTGCTGGCATCTGAAACCTCACACCGTTTTTGACTCGTGAATACAGTGCTAATGGGCAGTCCTGCCAGAACATTTCCAGGTGGGATCACAAGAACCAGGTAGGCTACCCTCTTTTTTGTACCCTCCCCTGGTTGCTTGTTATTTTTTTTTAGTATGTATATGTGCTTTTGTGAACTTTTGTGTGTATATTTTTCTTTTTCTTCCTTTGTGAATTTCCCGCATTCACATCTTCTTGCGAGAACAGGTGGGATTTCAGTCCAGTAAGTGAACGGAGCTCCATTAGAGCTCCGTTCATTCCTGGGCTGCCTTTGGATGAAAGAGAAGGTAAATCTGATGGGGAGGGTTATTGTGCCAGGACAGAGAGGGATTGGAGACTGTGGGACAGGAACGCTTTTGCATTCCTGTCTGGTAATCTCCTAAGACCCATTCATTCATATGTTTATGAATGATCCTTGCCCTTCATGGCTGGCCATCTGGGGGGGGGGTTGCCTTGATGGTGTTCCTTAAGGACATCATCAGTGCATCCATCAGGGAAGGGTGTGTTCCATCCTGTTTAAAGGAAGCGGTGGTTAGGCCGCTCCTGAAAAAACCTTCCCTTGACCCCCTGGACATGAACAACTATAGGCCGGTTTCTATGTTACCATTCTTGAGCAAAGTGATCGAGAGGGCAGTTGCTCTTCAACTCCAAGTGGTCTTGGATGAAACTGATTATCTAGACCCATTTCAAACTGGCTTCAGGACGGGATTTGGATTTGAGACTGCCATGGTTGCCTTGACTGATGATCTGCGTCTAAGCATCGACAGGGGTAATGTGTCCTTGTTGGTGCTTCTAGACCTCTCAGCGGCTTTCGATACGATAGATCATGGCATTCTCCTGGATCGCCTGAGTGGGTTAGGAATTGGAGGCACTGCGCTCCAGTGGTTCCGGTCCTTCCTCTCGGGCAGGTCCCAGAGGGTGCGGCTCGGGGGCAGCTGCTCCAGCAGAAAGGAGCTTACTTGTGGTGTTCCGCAGGGCGCCATTCGGTCCCTGATGCTTTTTAACATCTATATGAAGCCGCTGGGTGAGATTATTCGGAGTTATGGGGCTGGGCGTTATCAATACGCTGATGACACCCAGATCTATTTCTCCTTGTCCCGATCATCAGCCTCGAATCTCGATGGTGTCTCTCCCCTTAATGACTGTCTTAAAGCAGTAATGGCCTGGATGAGGAAAAACATTGAGATTAAATCCGGACAAAACAGAGTTGCTCACGGTAGCGGCCCTGAAACAAGGAGTTGGGTTGCAACCTCCAGTCCTGGACAGGATCACACTCTCCATTAAGGACTGTGTTTGCAGTCTAGGGGTGCTCCTTGATTCATCACTTCAGATGACGAGTCAGGCGAATGCGACGGTCAGGAGCGCTTGCCAGCTGCGCCCCTTTCCTGGAAATAAGGGACCTCGAGACTGTGGTGCACGCGCTGGTCATCTCTCGTCTAGATTTCTGCAATGCGCTCTACAAGGGGCTACCCTCATGCTTGGTCCGGAAACTTCAGTTGGTACAAAATATGGCAGCCAGAGTGGTCTCGGGAACATCTCGGAGAGACCATATAATTCCAGTATTGAAATCTCTCCACTGGTTGCCTATCAGTTTCCGGGCCCAGTATAAGGTCTTGGTTATTACCTTTAAAGCCTTAAATGGCTTGGGTCCAACTTATCTTCGGAACTGCCTCCTCCCATACAATCCTCCCCACGCACTCCGGTCCTCTGGGAGGAATTTGCTTCAGCCACAAAAATCTAGGCTGTCTGCAACCTCCCAGAGGGCCTTTTTGGTAATCGCCCCCAATTTATGGAATGGCCTGCTGAACGAGATCCGTCAGGTGACGAGCTTTAGTAGCTTTTAAAAAGCACTACAGATGGACCTCTTTCAGCAGGCCTTTCCTGATTAGATCCCGGCCTCAGGAGCTGCGTCTCCTGGCCTTTTTAAATCATGTGTATATTTGTTTTTAATGTGATTTTAGTTAGATGGTTTTAATTTTATATCATTTAATGTTTTTTTATGGGGATAGGTGGGGGGCGGGGGGTGCTTTTAGTCATTATTACAATGTTTTAACTGTTGGAAGCCGCCCTGATTGTTTTTAGCAGAGGGGTGGGGTATAAATAAATAATATTGTTATTATTATTATTATTATTATTATTTAGCAGTCAACAGTATCTGTAGAGCTTTCCTCCTTGCACCACATTTCAAATCAGTGGCTTCTCTTTCTGTCAGTTTTCTCCACTAGCCAGCTTTCACAACCATGCATAGGAATTGGAACCAGAGGTACATCCTTCCATAAATTAATTAAGAAAGATACTTGTGGAATCTTTTAGCTTTTTAGGAAGTAGGATATTTGTTTTGCCTTCTTATTTGTGTATCCTCTTCCTGGAATAAAAGGTTTTTAATCTTTAAAGAGCCGAGGACCAAACACTTAATTATTTCTGTATGGTATTATTGGCTCTGATTTTTCTATGCAGTCTTTGCAAGTATTGATTCAACTAAGTGCTGCATGAAATACCTTTATGCCTTGGTGAATTCTCTAGCTACATAGATTAACTAATTAATGGACTTTTTCCCATGGTGATTTGATTGAAAGCTGGATGAACAGTTTCTATGTGTTGCTGGGTTCTCAACAAATATTGTCTTAATTAATCCTTTTCTGGCACCCTCTAAACTAGCAGCCATTACCATATTTTGGGATGGTGAATTCCAGATATTCATTCCAGGGCATATGAGGTTAGTAACTTCCATCAGCCTTATGCATACATTATCCCAGAAGGGAAAAAATAACAGGCTATAGCATGTTTATTTTATGTTCTAAAATAAAACCAGACCAGTCATAATTGGAAAACTGAATCATGCTGGCACTGATATCCCACCATTTGATAGGATAATTTTTTTTAGGAAAGGGCAAAAAGAAAACCAATCAGAGGCAGGAAGGGATTGCAAACAGCCAGTTAGGAATTCTGGTTTTGTGGGGCAGCCCACCTCTGCCGGATAGCATGTGGATTAATACTTGAAGCTGGAAGGATAGCATTTCATAGAATCATAACTTCCAGTTCAGTGAGTCCAAGGAAGGCACGGTTTTCTAGCACTCTGCTGAAACCTGCTCTCCGCTCCAGTGGATTGTCTCCAACTACAAGGAGGCCTGTCCTTCCCCTTGGACAGGGGGGAGGCAAGAGTATGCTAGTGAAGGGAGCCCTAGTCCTCGCCATGTGAAGGAGCATAGAGTTGTAACAGACCACAAGGGCCATCTAGTCCAACCTCCTGCCATGCAGGAATACCCAATCAAAGCATTCCCGACAGATAGCCATCCAGGCTCTGACAGGAATGCTTTGATTTCATAGAATCATAGAGTTGGAAGATACCACAAGGGCCATCCAGTCCAACCCCCTGCCATGCAGGAATACACAATCAAATCATTCCCGACAGATGGCCATCCAGCCTCTGTTTGAAAACCTCCAAAGAAGGAGACTCCACCACACTCCAAGGAAGTGTATTTCACTTCTGAAGAGCTTTTACTGTCAGGAAGTTCTTCCTAATGGTTAGGTGGAATCTCTTTTCCTGTAGTTTGAGTCCATTGTTCAAATATTAGGATAAAGTTGAAATCACCCACTACTACTTTATCTCTCCTTTCTGAATGTGCGGTCATCTGTTCCAGGAAGGCATCATCCAAATCCTCAGTTTGGCTTGGAGGTCTGTAGTACAACGATATTCCAGCTGTTTCTCTCCCCCTTAATTTTTACCCAGATACTCTCAACCTGGCTCCCAGAATTTAAGTCACAGATCTGTTCACAGGTGTACATATCTTTAACATATAATGGTATACCACCACCCTTCCTGTTTGGTCTGTTTTTCTGAAATAGGTTATACCCCTCTATTAGTACATTCCAATCATCCCACCAGGTTTCAGTGATGCCTATTATATCATATTTGTTCTGCTGTGCTAAGAGTTCAAGTTCATCCTATTTATTTCCCATGCTCTGTTTCACTGGACTCCTCCCTTTATGAACAGTAAAATTTGTGAAAGCAGTGTCTAGGAGTGCCAACAGCTTAAATCCAATGATTAGTCCCAAGAAGAGTAGACTTCTTGAATTAATAGGATTTACATATTTGTTGATTAACCATCAACAGTTGGGACTGAACAATAGGCTTCTGGCTCATGTCTTTGGAACAGAACTTTCATTTCAATATCAATGTATGGTCAAGATGGCCAGGGGGTAGGAAAGTGCAAGCCACACGTGGACCCATATGTTTCCCCTCCCTCCCAGCATGACTAGCCAAGATGGCCAGTTCTGGGCACCACAGTTCAAGAAGGATATTGACAAGCTGGAGCATGTCCAGAGGAGGGAGACCAAAATGGTGAAAGGTCTGGAAGCCATGCCCAATGAGGAGCGGCTTAGGGAGCTGGATATGTTTAGCCTGGGGAAGAAAAGGTTAAGAGAGGACATGATAGCCATGTTTAAATATTTGAAGGGATGTCATATTGAGGATGGAGCAAGCTTGTTTTCTGTGGCTCCAGAGACTAGGACATGGAGCAATGGACTCAAACTACAGGAAAAGAGATTCCACCTAAACATTAGGAAGAACTTCTTGACAGTAAGAGCTGTTCGGCAGTGAAATGCACTGCCTCAGAGCGTGATGGAGTCTCCTCCTTTAGAGGTTTTTAAACAGAGGCTAGATGGCCATCTGTCAGGCTTGCTTTGACTGTGTATTCCTGCACGGCAGGGTTTGGACTGGATGGCTCTTGTGGTCTCTTCCACCTATATGATTCTATGATTCTGTGGCCAAGAGTAGAGCTGTTAGGTTGGTTCTATCCCAGACCCTGAGATCTCAAGGTCAAAACCTGAGACTAAAGGATGTGATACATTAAAGGAGATTTTCACATGGGCTATATATCCCATGGCAGGAACAGAACAGGGTCAGGAAAGGTTTTCCCTTTCGGACGATGTTGACCCCATTTTGTCCTGCATCCATCCTGCTCCTGTGACTCTTCCGGAACAATGTAATCACGATTTTTCATCGTGAATAGACCTCCCGTTCCGTCGCTATCACGCAATCACGGGTGTGCGAACAGGAGCCCCGTCCCTGTTCTGAAATGACAGCCGCGGAGGGGAGGTCAATTCCGAGCACTTCCTGGTATGATCTGGACATCCAGGTAAGTGGCACCCTTTATTTTACCCTCCCTGTTTTTATTGTGTGATTTAAAGTGTGTTTTTGTGTTTGGTGAACTGATTTTATGTTTGGGGGAGTTTTATTTTTTAAATTTACCACCCGGCCATTATCACGCAATAACGTTATAATGGTTCAGACAGCCGGTTGTAAAAGCAGCCTTACGACGGCTGCATTTACGGCCGGCCAGTGAGGGGAGGGGGAACCCGTTCCTGCTGCGGAATTAAGGTAAGTGTGTAAAGTATTTACGTTATTCCGTGGCAGTAACGGGAGAGGAGGTGGCAGGGCAGTAACGGGGCATTTTGACCCCGTGTGAAAATCTCCAAACACTCAGAGTTACTGACAGCAGGCCATTCAATTTTTTAAAAAGCCTGAGTCAAACAAAAGAGATAGTACACACACACACATGCACATGCACACTTTTCAAGGCAGTGCTCTCACTCTGAGATTCTTTCCCCTGCCTTGAAAACTGGAGAAGAAGCTCCAGGCCCTGAAATCTGGGAGCCTTGCTTTGCACTAGCTGAGCCAACGTTAGGCCAGCTGAAGCTGTACTGAGCCCAAACTCCACCCAGACTAAGCTGGTTGGGAATTGCTTAGGATTCCCTTTGCTCTGATCTAAGTTTGTGCAGGCATCATGTCTTTGCCTCTACCTGGACAAGGCTTGAAGCTGATATAACTCAGCTCCTCCCTCACTCTGCTCCTTCTTTGCCCCCTTTTTAGTTCTTCATTCCGGAGATCCTAGCCAGCAGAAATGTTTTGCAGGCAGATTGCTCTCTGTTGGCAGATCTCAGAGATCAGCCAGGAGAAGCGCCTTTCTGTCAGCAGAAGAGGCTAATCCTAACCCCCCTAAAGATCTTTGATTTAAGATTGCACTGCAACATACTTTGCATGGACTGCATAGACCTTCTCCATACAAGGTTCCCGGCACAATCAGGGGGCAGAGATTTGCATGGATGTAAACATCTGTCCATACAGTGGTGAATAGAACCCCTTCAAACAGGAGGTCCAAGGGCAGAGGCCATAATATGAGGTTGGGGTTGTAGTAGACCACCCAGTCTAAGAACTGCATAAAAAAAAGTACAGCACATCTTCTACATCCAGGGTGGGCAAAGTGTGGGCTACAACTCCCATCATCCCTAGCCAGTGTAGGCAATAGTGAAGCATGCTGGGAGTTGCAGTTCCACAGCATCTAGAAGGCTATGCTTTGCCTCACCCTGTTTTCTACATCAAGGGGAGTGGGAGAATTTGCCTAGATGACCCCATTAACAATTTTCTGCTTGTAACAGTAGCAGCTGGTGGCTTTCATATCTCCCACCATTTCCCCCAGCTATGAGGAGGGGCAAAATTGAGGGTACCCCCCCCCATAAGAGTTCTAACCCTCCCCCCCAAAAATTTTTCATTTGGTCCCAAAATTTCTAGCAAGGAAAAGAGGCAGGCAAAGGGATGAAGGCAATAATAACACGGCAAATAGAAGAGTTCTAGGTATGGACAATAAACTCTGTCACGAAAGCCACGACTGCCCTGAGTTTGCAAGACTCTGAGCTGTTGATAACAGGGTGACTTGGAGGTCTCTTATTCATAAGGTCACTATAAGCTGAAGTCAACTTGACAGCAGTTAACAACAAGGTATGCACAATTTTCAGAACTTGGGGGGATGAAGAAAAAATTCACTGAGGAGGAAATTCTTACTTAGAAGGGCAATGTTGACCCCCAGTAAGTACACTCTGGGTTCAGTACGTTGGAGAACTTTTTTAAAGAGTAAAACCCATGTTACCTACCCTGATAGCCCCCATTTTGGAATATCAAATAATTGGCAATATTTAATAATCTGGCTTAATGTGGCCTTCCACGTGGTTAGCAGGTAAACCAGAGACCCCCAGCTACCAAGGTTGAAGTCACGTATAACCAAGGGAGAGGCCTTTTGGAAATTCCCCAAACAAATACTCAGGTCAGAGAATTAACACCTGGAGGTATGTTAGTCACTAATCCACTCAACAATAGCAGAGTTCTTAATGCTTGCAAAATGGGTCCTTCCTTCCCTCTCACCCTTCCAACAATAAACCTTGCCTCTCAATTCTAAATACGTTGACCATCAATGATCGTTAACTCTTTCGGAGCACCCTTTGTCCAGTCCTGGGAACCTCCAAGAAACATTGTATTCCACTCAAAATCCCATTTCTTCAGGGGAATTATCACATATAAATATCACCCTAGAACACCATCCAATTGCCCACAGATCCTCTTGCTCTTGACTCCACATCAGACTGTGTAGCCAGGTGCATGAATCCCCTAGTTTTTGACTCCATGTCAGCTTGTGTCAACATTCTGACTTCTGGACCTCCTATCTGCCAGTTTACTTTGCAATCTCAGCTCTACAGGATCAGTATAGTATAACCCTCACTCCACTTACTCTATTCCTCTATCCAAATATTTCCTACTATCTTCACTAGCCTTGTATGAGTGTCTGAAGACTGAGTGTTTGCGTGAATGCAGTTGATGTTAATTCGCAATAAATATCATTTAACTGTATGTTTTGGCTTAGAGTCTGCTCTGTTACTACCGGTATACATGGGTTAAAAGATCCCACCATTACCCAGCCTCTCACGGCCATAATTGAGTTAATTAATATTCCCCATATTAATTTCAGACACTAGTGGGATCCTTGCAGACCCCACACAATTAAGATAATACCCAGAATAAAATTATTGTCACACTGACCCCAGTCACCACTAGCAGATGACATGAAAGTGGTTTTAAAAGGAGAAAACAGGAGTAAAGTCTCTCCTCTGTCCTGATATATTTTCCCTGTCTGTTTTGTGGGAGATTTGAACATATGGGATTACTAAACCAAGGCCGAAATACAGCTGGCTGCATTTTTCACTGACTGCATAGAAAAATCTAATTACCCCTTTGGATTGAAACCAGAGTTGTTTTACAAAGAACAAATGTAGGTGTTAACTTAAATGAACAACTCATCTCAAAGTACAATGAAGAATGGTAATCAATCCATCCATCAACCTATTAAAATAAAGATATTTACTGTTGAATATCTTCTTAAAACAAAAGAAAAAATATTACAAAACACACCAGAACAAGCACATGATGATGCCTCCAAAAGTCTAGATAAACTGCAGTTAATAGAGGGAAATAATGCAATACAGAGACATTGGCTTGGTACCTGAGGGTCCTCTACCTGTTTTTTTCCAGCTCTGACTGAAAATTTTATTTGGGTAGCATTCAGATCTGAAAACATATATAGCTTGAGTATCCCTTATCCAAAATGTCAAAATCTGAAATACTCCAAAATCAAAGATTGTCCACATGGGTGGCTGAGACAGTGACACCTTTGCTTTCTGATGTACACAGACTTTGTTTCAATTGTTAAAAATATTATGTATAAAATTACCTACATGCTATGAGTATAAGGTTTATATGAAACATACATGAATTTTGTTGTTTAGACTTAGGTCCTATCCCCAAGATAGCCAAGATTATGTACATGCAAGTATTTCAAAATCCAAAACAAATGTGAAATATGGAACACTTCTTGTCCCAAACATTTCAGATAAAGGATACTCAACGTGTATAGCCTTGTATCTGAAATATGGAGAAGAGACATAATGGGAAAGGACAGGTTAATTACCTGTGGTCATCAAGTGGTCATCTGTGAAACCACACAATTGGGTAATGCTGCACATACACAGAACAGCATTCAGAACATTCTAGAACAGTTAAGCAAAGGTTTCATGATGTGCCTCATGGACAAGTCTTGCCTTATTCTTGTTGTCTCCAGTCCTATGCAACTAAGAGCCTTACCGCACTCTGAGGAAAAGCGACAGAGCAGCAGGAACATTCCATCGTTCCCGCTGCCTTCCTGCAAGACGTCAGCTTTCCCGTGGGGGACCGAGCTAAACCTGTGCCTTTTTGAAAATGTTTTTTTCTGGTTAACAAAAAGGCACAGTTTTACCTTGGTCCCTTACAGGACCGTAATGAAAAAATGACACCATGTGGGAAGGCAGCAGGAAAGTTCTTGCTGCTTTGCCATTTTTCCTTGGAGTGCGGTAAGCTCTTAGCTTCTAATACACAATATACTGTTTGAACCATATCAGATGCCTTGTGTATTGTTGTTTAATGGTGGGCTGAGCCACTATGTTGGTTCCTGCATGACACTCCCACCTCCTGTAGGGTGTAGCTCCCAATTGTGGGATTCACAGAAACCACAATGAAGAAGGACATGTTACTTACCTGTAACTGTAGTTCTTCGAGTGGTCATCTGAGAAATCACACCAACCTGCCCATCCCACCTCATGTGTCCTGCTGTTCCTTGGTTTCATTGATGTTGTTTATGTGGAAGACATGAAACTGAGGTGGTTTTGGTGGTTCTTCAAAGTTATTTTACTGTGAGCTGCCCAAAGACCTTAGGATGTGGAGTAGGATAATAAATATAGTTGTACATTTTTGGCCATGGTATAATGTCCATATTAAGTTCATGCAGGGTTCTACAAGTACTACTATTGAGCATGCAGCTGTGCATTCTTGGAAGGTGTGTGGCTATTTTGTCAGTGCTTCAGTGTAATCCTTGATTCACTGAGTTATGCATTTGCTTATGCATGTGGTGTCTTGGTTCAGTTGCACAACATTGCCCTTTAGTCCAAGAGTTGTGCGGCACAATTATTGTTTAATTCTGCTTGCAAAGAGTATTTTATTTTACTAATTTTTTTACAACCACTTGACAACATAGAAATCAAGATCAAGCACAATGAAAAACAGAAACGGAGTTGTACAAGATCTAAGTCAAAAGCAGGATCCCTGTAATAATGTACAACCAGTACGTTCTAAATACATTGCATATGTACCACATTATTGGTGGTTAAATGATTAAAATGGATTAATCCAGAATTTCATTTGGTTTTAAATTATCATAGAATCATATAGTTAGAAGAGACTACAAAGGCCATCTAGTCCAATCCCATCCTGCCATGCAGGAATACACAATCAAAGCATCCTGGCAGATAGCCACCCAGCCTCTGTTTAAAAACCTCCAGAGAAGACTCCACCAGACTCCAAAGCAGTGTATTTCACTGTTGAACAGCTCTTACAATCAGGATGTTGTTTCAAATTTTGTAAATATAATCAATGGATACCATATCAAAGCAAATGTGTCTCCTTCTATTTGTCCTTCAGATGATCTTGTCCGATAGGTCAGTTTTTCCTCAAGTGCAAGAGACCACATTCTTTTTATCCAGGAACAAAAGGAAAGAGCTGTAGATACTTGCCAATGTTTACCCATTTCCAAACATGCAGCAATTAAAAATGAAAAACAGGTCCATGTATGGTATTTAAGAGTCGAACTGGGTCCTCTGAAGATAGAAAGAGGGTGTCACAATAGTTTAAACTGTGGGCATTGACAATGGGCAGCACCAAGGTAGGATTTCTTTAGTCCTACTAAAGCCTATGAGAGCCAGTGTGGTGTAGTGGTTGAGCATTGGACTTTGGCTGCATCTGCACTACAGAAATAATCCAGTTTGAGACCGCTTTAACTGCCATGGCTCAATGCTATGGAATTCTGGGATCTGTAGTTTTGTGAGATATTTAGCCTTCGCTTTCAAAGAGCTCTGGTGCCACAACAAACTACAAATCCCAAGATTCCATAGAATGGAGCAATGCCAGTTAAAGCTGTGTTAAACTGGATTATTTCTGCAGTACAGATACAGCTTATGGCTCTGGAAAGCAGAGTTTGAATCCCTCCTCAGGCTTGAAAACCCACACATTGGAAACTGCTTAACGCAGTGTAGATGTGTAAATAGCTATTGCTTAAAACAATTTGTAAGCTGCTCTGATAGCCTTGAGGCTGAAGAGCAGGGTATAAATAAATAAATAAATAAATAAAATGACCTTGGGCAAGTCATACTCTCTCAACTTCAGAAGAAGGCAAAGGCAACCCCCCGCTCTGAACAAATCTTGTTAAGAAAACCCCGAGCCTTAGGGTCACCATAAGTCAGAAACAACTTGAAGGTACGCAACAACAACTAGTCAGATCCTTTTCTGGAGATCCAACCCTCAACTGCCCCTATCCACCACCATCTCAAGTACAGCTGGTGGGGACGAGAGAGGGCCTTTTCAGTGGCTGCTCCTAGACTCTAGATCTCCCTCCCCAGGGAGGCCAGGTTGGCTCCCTCCCTGTTGTCCTTCTGGCGGCAGGCCAAAACTTTTTTATTCAGGCAGGCTTTTTAAAGAACAAGCTGGGCGGTGGTGCTGTGTGATTTTGTTGGGCTGTTTTAAAAAGCCTTTTATCTTTTTTTAATGTTTAAAATATTTGGATGTGGTTTTGATTATGTAATTGGTTTTATTTTGTTTTAATGTGCACTTTTTGTAGGTTTTAATTGTGTGTTTTTAAAACTGTGAGCCGCTTTGAGTTCCAGCCTTGGGGGAAAAGCAGGCTATAAATAAAGACCATCATCATCATCATCCATCATGCAGTGTGACACACATACCCCCATCTATTGGCAGTGACCCCTTTGCCCAGACTGTGAGAGTAGATGCTGTTGTTTGAAAGTTAATTTAAAAGTCAGCACTATGATCCGGGCTGCCAAAGTATTTCCAAAACAGCAGATTCATTGCATCCCTGGTCTCTTTTCTTTCCCAGCCAGAGAAGAAAAAAGACCTGCGTGAGCAAATTGAAAATTAATTGCCCTCATGTCCTATGCCTTGCAGGTATCAAGGGCATCCAG
The DNA here is from genome assembly GCA_030847615.1 of Gambelia wislizenii. Classification (NCBI taxonomy): domain Eukaryota; kingdom Metazoa; phylum Chordata; class Lepidosauria; order Squamata; family Crotaphytidae; genus Gambelia; species Gambelia wislizenii. The sequence continues at coordinate 489,796,444 of JAUMIR010000001.1, read as the reverse complement.
AAATAGACTGTTCTCAGGGGTGGAGGGGGAGCAGTAAGGAGAACCCAAATGGACCTATGTTTTGGGTTGTGGTTTTTTTTGTACAATTCCCCATCCTCTTTCTTTCCAGGTTCTTCCTTTTCTTTTCTTGTCATACAATCTACTTCTTACAACCTGCTTCCTCCATAGCTGGAAAGCTGCAGAGTTCCCTTGACTTTTGAACAATAAATTGGAATTATCCTGGAATTTACAACATACCCAAGGGTCTTATTTGCAGGACAGCCACATTCTTCTCAGCTTTTCACCCTCCTTCCCTCATCTTTCCTGTCCCCCACTGTTCCAGTCTGCCTTGCCACTTTGCCACAATCATAAACCCTACTTCCGGAATATCTTAATATATTTTGCCGAGGAAACCTGGAGCCAAAAAGAGAGAGAGAGATGAAGATGAATGAGGGGGAGAGAGTGCGATGGAAGCTTTTAAAGATTACCACCGGGATTACATGCGTCGGTTCTGCTAACTGGCTAAAAGGTTTGAGAATGATGGACTGAGCTTTTAAGAGGCTGACACAAGAGCTGGGCCTACATGGGTTTAGGAAATGCTAATGATAGAGGCAGAGGTGGGATGCAAAAGGATGAAGCTGTGCTAAAGGAGCCAGGTGGGATTCCTCTGGCAGTTCATATACCGTACGTGTGTGTGTGTGTGTGTGTGTGTGTGTGTGTGTGTCAAACACAGAGAGAGATTACTTCAGCAGAACGTCTGGCAGTGTGGGAATGATAGTCAAACCTGTCCAATTTGCTTTCTTTCGGCAAACTTCCCAGAAGAGGGGTGTTTATTTCATGCTTCAAAGAGCCCAAAACAAACTGCAGGCACGGGCAAGGGAGTTCTCCAAATATTAAATGTAGAATCAGGGCTTGGAAAAGTTATGTGGATAGACTTGAATCATTCGCGTGCGCTACTAGGGTTGGCAAGTTAAGGAGCATCCCAGACCCTCAGACCAAGGGATGGTCCCTGCCGGATTCTCTAGTTTTCATGGGTCATCTCCAGGTGGGAGACAAGGGGGAAATCTCCAGTTTAAGTGGATTCAGCAACAGGCAAGAGGAAATGGTTGCGTGAAAATCTCCAGCTCGCTTAATAGAGCACAAGCTTGCTACCGTTTGCAAGGCCTAATTGATTTCTTGCTGCAGCTTGCCAAGCTGCAGCAAGATTGTGGTCAAGATGACAGAAGTTCTTGGTGAGGAAGAACAGGCAAGCTAGGAGAGGCTGCAGGAGTTTGCTTTTGCCTGAGCCTCCTGGAAAAGGCAAGGTTCCATTCCATCTTCTCTTCTCTTCCTTGCTAGTACAAACTACTTTTGGACTTTGAAATCAGATTGCAGCAACTGAAATAAGCTAAGGACAAAGGGGGAAAGTGGGCAGAAGAGAGAGAAACAGGGACATCTTAAAAGCAACTAAAAAAGTGGGATGAGATAGGATTAATTAAAACTGTTCCTGCCAAATCGGGACAACTGGAGGGAATGCTATGGCCAATTTTCTGCCCTGGCACACTCTGGGAGAGGGGGCACATGGACTGCCAAAAATGCCCCACCCCAAAACAAACCAAATACAAAAAAGAAGTCTTCAGAAGACAACTTGTCCTTTTGAGTCAGAGAATCATAGCATTGGAAGGGGCCTCATGTGCCATCTAGTCCAACCCCCTGCACAATGCAGGATCTCCACATAGAGCATTCCCAGCAAGTAGCTATCCAGCCTCTTTTTGAAGATCCAGAGAAGGAGACCCCACCACTTCTCTAGGCAATTGGTTCCATTGCTGAACTTTTTACTGTCAAGAAGCTCCTAACTTTCAATCGAAATGTGCTCTCTTGTAACTTAAAACCATTAGACCTGGTCCTACTCTCCAGGGCAGCAGAGAACAGGCCTTCCCCCTCCTTTCTGTGGCAGCCCTTGAGGTATTTAAAAGAGTACAATCATGCCACCTCTTCTGGCCTTCTCACAAGTCTTCTCTTCACCAAGCTGAATGTGCCCAGCTCCTTCAACCTTTCTTCATATTTTCTGTTCTCTCTACCTCTTATCATCCTCGTTGCCCTTCTCTGAACCTGCTCCAATTTATCTATATCTTTCTTAAAATGAGGCAACCAGAACTGGTGCAGTATTTCAGAGAATGCCTGGCCAGTGCAAAATATAGCGAGACTATTACTTTCCTGAACTTGGAAACTATGCTTCTAATAATGCAAGCTAAATAGCATTCACCTTTTTTGCTGCAGCATCACACTGCTGGCTCATGTTCAACTTATGATCAACAATAATCTCAAGGTCCTTTTCACATGTAGTACTGCTGAGCCATGTATCCCCCATCCTATAGTTGTGCGTTTGGGTTTTGTGGGCTAAATGTAGAATTTTGCATTTGTCTCTATTGAATTTCATTTTATTAATTCCTCCCCAGTTTTCTAGTTTATCTAGGCCTTTTGAATTCTGTTTCTATCTTCCAACATGTTAGCCACCCCTCCCAGTTTTGTGTCATCCGCAAACTTGATGAGGATTCCCTCCATCCCGTCATCTAAGTCATTGATAAAAATGCTGAAGAGCAATGGCCCTAGGACAGAACCTGAGGTGCTCCACTCGAGACCTCCTTCCAGTTTGAAGCACAGCTGTTGATGATGACTCTTTGAACATGTTTTTCCAACCAATGGATCTGTCTGACAAAGTTCGCATCTATTCCACATTTAATCAGCTTGCTAATCAAAATATGATGGGGAAATCTTATCAAATGCTTTGCTGAAATCCAGATAAATGACACCAACAGCATACCCACCATCTACTAAAATAGTGACCTGGTTTTAAAAAGATATAAGATCAATGTGAAGTCAAAAGCTTTCACGGCCGGCATCCATAGGTTTTCCGTGGGTTTTTTCCAGGCTGTGAGGCCGTGTTCTGGAAGAGTTTATTCCTGACGTTTCAGAGAATCTTCATCTCTGAAGATGCCAGCCACAGATGCAGGCAAAATGTCAGGAATAAACTCTTCCAGAACATGGCCTCACAGCCTGGAAAAAAAACCCCACAGATATAAGATCAGTTTGGCAGGATTTGTTCTTGACAAAACCATGCTGGCTCCTACTAATCACTGCATTGACATTCAAGACTCTTGCAGATGGACTCTTGTATAATCTGTTCTAATTGTTTTCCTGGTATTGAGGTTAGGCTGCCTGGCTTCGTTTTTTGCATTTTTTAAAAAAAGGGGTACAATGTTTTCTCTTCTCCAGTCCTTTGGCCTCTCACCCATTCTCCAAGATTTCTCCAGAATGATGGCAAGGGGCTCAGCGAGTACATCAGACATTTCCTTCAGTACTTTGGGTGCAGTTCATCTGGCCCTGCAGATCTGAACATGTTCAGGTTGGCTAGATGATTCCTGACTAACTCCCTATCAACCTTGATTTGCAGTCCCTTGCCAAGGTCTCTGCTACTGCATGGAAGTACTGTATACAATTCTCTTGGGGGGGGGGGCTGAAGCAAAATAGGGATTGAGTCGTTCTGCCTTTTCATTGTGATCTGTTAGCATTCTGTCATCCTTATTGAACAGCAGCCACACCATTTCCTTGGTCATTCTCTTGCCTCAAATGTATCTGAAAACCCCCTTTTTGTTGCTTTTTGCTTGACTAGCCAGTCTCTGCTCATTTCAAGCCTTAACTTTCCTTATGCTATTCCTGCAAGCTTGGGCTACACATCTGTGCACTTATTTGATGATTTGTCCTTCTTTCCATTCTATATGCATACTCTTTTTTTTCCCTTTTCACTTCCTCCTTCAGTTTGCTGTTGCAGCCACATTGGCTTTTTTCAGATGTTTCCCAATTTTTCTTCTTCCATGGAATTGTTTGTGATTGTGCCTTTTGCAACTACTGTAATTCTTCAAAACCCCCCCCCCCTTTGCTGGGTGTCTTTTTCCTTTACCATGTCTAGCTATGGGATTCCACCCAGTACTTCCCAGAAATTTTGAAAAATGGCTATTAAAAATAAATAAATAAATAAATAAACAGTGTATTGGGATCATGCAAGCCATTGCAATGGTGAATTGCTACTCTTTGGGGCTTCCAGGAAAAGCTATTCACTTTCTTTTGAGGGCCAAAAAAGGGCATTCTGAAGAGTCTGAATGGGTTGCGAGCCATGAAAATATCCTCTGGGGGCCACATGCATCCCAGGGTCAACCCCCCTGGCCCGCTTTAATTCCTTAGACCCTCCACACCGAGTACCCTGTTTCCACAATAAGGACTTTGGCCCCGTCTACATGATGAAAAAAAATCCATACGGTGTTTGAAAGATCGATCGTTTCTACAAATGATCATTTGAATGTAAACGTAGCATTCGGAAGGGGGGCAGTGAATTCCCCCATAAATTTCTGGCATTCTGGCATTTGGTAAATTTGCTAGATTTCCAAAAAAATCTGTACAGCCTTTCGAATGTTTGATCATGTGTACATGATGGATCAGATTCGCACGATCAAACATTTGAACACCATACGGATTTTTTTCATTGTGTAGACAGGGCCCCGGTCACACAGGGCTGGTATTTCACAATTATAGCAAGATATTAGCATATTTGGACAGTACTTACCACACAACACCATTGCTATCCTGTTGCTGCTTTGCATTTCATTCGTTTCTGTAACTCACCTTTTCATTGACAGGGAAAACTCCCAATATCGCTGCTATTCCATTAGTCCCCCTGGTGTGGTAGGTTCCTTCCACTGCAATAACGCTATGACAGCAGTCACGTGGCATGAAGGGGTGTGATTCTCCTCCTCATCCCTCTTTCTCTCCCTTCCCCTGTGCTATTCCCAAGCAGGCTAAGATTATTTTTGCACTGTGCCCTTCATTTCTTAAATTTTCATTATTATTTTTTGCTGTGATTGTATAATTACGGCAAAATGATAAAATAAAAATGTTTTAATGTTTTCTCATAATTACAAAATTGCAGCAAAAATAAAAATAAAAAAATTAAAGGCACATATGTGCTGAGTATGAACTACATAGATAGGAAGGTGGGGTTATGGAGCCGGCGTGGAAGAGACCATGGATTGTCAAAGCATAGATGATTCCTGTCCAATGTTTATACTGCATGTAAATATCTGTCTTTTCTGTCACCAAACTTGGTTTGTCATATAATGAGCCCAAATGAGGACCATGGGAAGGTTTTTTTTACCTCCTCGTCGTCGTCATCGTCATCATCATCATCATCATCATTCATCCCACGCTTTCTGCAAGCGCGCTGATGACTAAAAAGGCCAATCCGAGATAGACAAGTCCGGTTGCAAAAAGCACAGCAGAAAGTCTCCTTGGGTGATGTTTTTGGGTTGTCATTCTTTCTGCGTTGTTATTTCTCTTCAAGACCTGTTTGGCGTGAGTTCTCAAATAAGGCTGCAGCATTGTGGATAGTGTGTCTCCATGCCTCCCGATGTGAGGCCAGGGCGGGCCATTGTTGGTGATCAATTTGGCCAAGCCTGAGATGTTGTTTCAGGGAGTCCTTGTATCGTTTTTTTTTGGAGCGCCCCTCTTACGCTGACCCGTGGCGAGTTCACCGTAGAGTACTATTTTTGGGAGGCGATGGTCCTCCATTCTAGAAACATGCCCTGCCCAGCGCAGCTGTGTTTTCAATATCATGGCCTCAATGCTGGTAATCCCTGCTTGCTCAAGGACAGCAACATTCGTCACATAGTCAGTCCAGTGTATATTTAGGATTGTGTGTAGACAGCGCTGATGAAAGCGTTCGAGGAGTCGTAAGTGGTAGAGAAATGGTGATCCATGTTTCAGATCCATAAAGGAGGATAGACAGTACGATGGCTCTATACACACTGATTTTTGTGCTTTGCCTCAGGTGTTTATTACTCCAGACTCTTTTGTGAAGTCTTCCAAATGCACTGTAAGCCTTTGCTAATCTGTGATCGATCTCTTTGTCAATCTTGGCATCTGAGGAGATGAGGCTTCCCAAGTAGGTGAACTGCTGAATGGACTTAAGCACAGATTTGCCGACGGCAAAGTGGGGATGGTGGTGTTCGTCCTGTGGTGCAGGCTGGTAAAGAACTTCTGTTTTCTTCAGGTTGACTTCCGGCCCAAACAGCTCTGCAGCTGTTGCGAAGCAGGATGTTATGCGCTGCAGGGCTGCTTCTTTGTGGGCAACTGCATAATGCACAAGCAGTGACACACTGTGCATTACACATGCAGATGTGCATTGTGCATTGCAATCATTCATTTCACATTTGTTTGCACATTCAGTTGTGTGCAGTGATGCAATTTGCTAATGTATGATCATAACATAACTCTGTGAGGTACACTCTGTCTCGTTGATGTAGGATCTTAAGACCATGATTTTCTGGCTGTGCTGCATATTTTAATGCCAAGATGGTGAATTTATACTAGCAATGTAGAGCACATTTCTTGCTTGCAAATATATTAACTTTTCACCTGATTCCTGCTCCTCATTCTGTGCGACTTGCTTCAGTCGACAGAGATAAATAAATGTAGAATTTTGTTCAAGTAATAGCCTCAGCACTAGTATTTGTAACCAAGAAATCAGGGGTTTTTTTGTTTTTTAAAAAATAATAATCTAGAAGTCATAAATTGACTCAGTTGTCACCCAGCTTATTCTCTCACAAAGAGAAAATACTAAGAATTCCAGGCCTCATCAGCAAATTGTGAGATCTCAGTCCTGTTTTTTAAAAAATCATGTTATCTATGGCAAGGTGCACTAGATTTCTATTTTTAAGTAATTATTTCAAAATATGCATCTATACTGCAAATTTTAAAAGCTGGTTTGCAGAAAAGTCCCCTTCTCTATAAAAAAAAAGGGGGGGGCTTTTAAAGGCTGCAGTTCTAAGCCTATTCACCAATGGGTAAGTCTCACTGAACATAGATCTCTTTCATGCAACACAATTGCAGCAGTCTGATACCACTTTAATTGCCATGGTTCCCACCTGTAGAATCTTGGGATTTGTAGTTTTGTGAGGTATTTAGAATTTTCTACCTAAGAATTGTACAGCTGTCCCTCCGTATCTACGGATTTGGTATCCACAGCTTTAAGTATTCATGGCTTGAAAATATTCTTTAAAATATAATAATCCAAAAAGCAAACCTTGATTTTGCCATCTTATATAAGGAACACCATTTTGCTACGCCATTGCATAGAATGGGACTTGAGTATTCATGGATTTTGGTATCCACGGGGGGTCCTGGAACCAAGCCCCAGCAAATATGATGGGACAACTGTACTGCCTCACCAAACTACAAATCCCAGGATTCCGTAGGAGGTAGCCATGGCAGCTAAAGTGGTATCAAACCACAATAAGAATGCCCTCTAGTCTATCATCCAAGTCCTTAATAAAGATGTTGAATAGCACTGGGCCCAGGACAGAACCCTGTGGCACCCCACTGGTCACTTCTCTGCAGGATGAAGAGGAGCCATTGGTGACTGAGTACCCTTTGGGTTCAGCCAGTCAACCTATTACAAACTATGGCCAGTTTCAGAATAGAGGACATCCATTCCTTTCTCCTGGCTTACCTACAGCCCCAAATTCAAGAACTATCCTTGGCTCCAGCCACATAGTCTCATGTGCTTTTTGATATGTAGTGGCAGTTGATGCCCACTCAAGCCCACTCACCAAAAGCAGAGCCCACAGTTTCAACATTGTCACCAGTTTCCTCCATCACAAGGTCTAAGCATATCTTGTATACTCCTTCTCCATGGAAAAGGTGACCAGGAGCAGGTGGGCAGTTCCCCCTTTGCCCAAACAGTAGGACTACCCCTGATGATAACATTTGCCGAAATCTTCTATGGCTTGGGTCCATGTTATTGGAAGGACTGGATCTCCCTGTATGAGCCCACTAGAGCTCTAAGATCATCTGAGAAGCCCTTCTCTCTGTCCCACCACCTTCTCAGTCTTGTTTGGTGGGAACGAGGCAGAGGGCCTTCTCGGTGGCTGCTCCCAGACTTTGGAACCCCCTCCCCAGGGAGGCCACAAGGGCCATTCTAGTCCAACCCCCTGCCATGCAGAAATACACACTCAGAATAGAGTGGCACTATTACCTCCCTTGATCAAGACACTATACTCCTATTGATGCAGCCTAGAATCGCATTTGCTTTTTTAGCTGCTGCATCACACTGCTGACTCATGTTCAGCTTGTGGTCCAGTAAGACTCCTAGATCCCTTTCGCATGTACTGCCATCAAGCCAGGTGTCACCCATTCTATCTATATCTGTGCATTCCATTTTTACTGCCCAAGTGTAGTATCCTACATTTCTCCCAGTTGAAATTCAGTTCTCCCAATCAAAGCACTCCCGACAGAAGGAGACTCCACCACACTCTGAGGCAACATATTCCACTGTCAAACAGCCCTTACTGTCAGGAAGTTCTTCCTAATGTTTAGGTAGAATCTCTTTTCCTGTAGCTGAGTCCATTGCTCTGTGTTCTAGTCTCTAGAGCACCAGAAAACAAACTTGCTCCATCCTCAATATGACATCCTTTCAAATATTTTTGGAATAGTTCAATGCCAAAAGCCAATCATAGAATCATGAAGTTAGAAGAGACCACAAGAGCCATCCATTCCAACCCCCTTGCCCTGCAGGAATACACAATCATAGCATTCCCGACAGATGGCCATCCAACCTCTCTTTAAAAACCTCCAAAGAAAGAGACTCCACCACACTCCAAGGCAGCATATCCCACTGTCGAACAGCTCAATGTCCTACCGCTTCCATAGGGGAAATTGTGTATGTGTAAGACACCAATAGGATCCTGCCCTTCATCTAGACTAGGAGGAGTGGAAGAGAACAAGAGGGAGAGTATGTGAAAGAGATTTTTTTATATATATAACTACAATGCAGCAAACGTGTCTGTGAAAATGAGCAAACATTTGGGATTAACCAGATATAGAAAGCTAGCGCCAGCAAGGAGAGAGTTAAACTAGTGGCTGGGACTCTCATGAGAGAAATTCTGTCTAGGATGCTAAAAAGAGTATTTAAAGATGGACCCCAGAGGACAGGGATAATTGGACTTCTGCTGTTTCTAATCTAAATTAATAATCCAGCCTGAGATGTCAAAAGAGAGCTGGCAAAACTAGCTGAAGGGAAGAGCCAAGATTTATTTCTTTTAAAATATTAGGTGGGGCTAAATGTAATGTAGAGTTATTATGAGGATCAGGAAGTGAAGCAGACAAGAGGAGAAATGGGAAGAAGTGATGAAGTGATGGAGCACCATTCCAAAGCTTTCTTTCCTTCTAGAACCACTCCACGGTATGGACATCATGTCTGGAGTGTTAATAAGAGTGCTTTGGCTTGATCAGTCATGGAGATGGGAGAGCACTGGACCAAGGGTGAGCCAAGAGTGCTCTTTCAAGAACCTTTTGGCTCAAAATAGGAGAGGGGGATTCAAGAAGAAGAGAAGAGAAATCAGTCCTCTTTCCTTCCTGTTGCCCTCACTGTTATCTGCCTTCAAGTCAACTCCGTCTTATGCCAATCCTCTGATATGATTTTCTTGGCAAGATTTGTTTAGAGGAGGCTTGCCATTGCCTTCCTCTGAGGCCTAGAGAGTGTGACTTGCCCAAGACCTCCCAGTGGGTTTCCATGGCCAAGTGGGGATTCAAGCCCTGGTCTGCCAGAGCCCTAGCCCAACGCTCGAACCACTACACAATACTGGCTCTCTGTTGTCACCGCTGTTAGTTGGCAACTGGAGCAGCACAAGACCCATGTCCACATGCATTTCCCCCCTGTAGAAGTCCCCCTGGAGTGCCCCCATGATATCACATAGCATTGTTCTAAAACTGATTAAAGGAAAAGAAAATGGCAGCCAAACAATAGGGCTGAGCTTGGCACTAGCACCAGGGCCTGGAGTTAGCATTGTTGGTTACTTACCAAAGCCAGTGCTTCTGTCCCTGTTGCTTTCTATTCACCCACTTTATCTAGCAAATGTGCATGCCCAACCATACATGCAAGTGTATCACATGTGCATCCACATGTGCCATGGCACTAGATGTGCACGCAATTCTGCTTCCATGACCTTGAACTGAATGCAGCTGTTCCACTTTGGAACAAAATGTCCACCTGCTTTAATAGGTGAACGTATGCATTCCTAAGTTACCAGTAGACTTAAAGAATCATAGAGTTGGAAGAGACCTCAAGGGCCATCCAGTCCAACCCCCTGCCATGCAGGAATACACAATCAAAGCATTCCTGACAGATGGCCATCCAGCCTCTGTTTAAAAACCTCCAAAGAAGGAGACTCCACCACACTATGAGGCAATGTCAGGAAGTTCTTCCAAATATGTAGGTGCAATTTCTTTTCCTGTAGTTTGAACCCATTGCTCCATGTCCTAGTTTCTGGAGCAGCAGAAAAAAAGCTTGCCCCATCCTCAGTATTATATCCCTTCAAATATTTAAACATGGGCATCATGTCACCTCTCAACCCTCTCTTCTCCAGACTAAACATACCCAGCTCCCTAAGCTGCTCCTCATCGGGCATGGCTTCCAGACCTCCCATCATTTTGGTCGCCCTCCTCTGGACACATTCCAGCTTCTCAATATCCTTCCTGAAATGTGGTGCTCAGAACTGGACACAGTATTCCAGGTGAGGTCTGACCAAAGCAGAATAGAGTGGCACTATTACTTCCCTTGATCTAGACACTATACTCCTATTAATGCAATCTAGAATTGCATTGGCTTTTCTAGCTGCTGCATCACACTGCTGACTCATGTTCAGCTTGTGGTCCACTAACACGCCTAGATCCCTCCAGTAGGATACCAGCACATAGCTATCATATATAGCTATATATGATATATAAACTATCATATATAGATAGATATGGCTTTTTTCTTTAATATACCCACACACTACATTTCTTTTTGTAAGAAATGTGTGATGCAACTCATAAAACCCACAGGGATTCTTAGAAAGCAGCAGTTTGGAAAACTGGCAGCAACAAAGATGCTCCCCATAAAAAGCCATTTAAAAAACTGTGGTTAAAAATCCTTTTCACATCTTAAAAAGGAAAGAAGAAAAGTACATTCAGTCTCTTTAGAGCAGAATTAATACCCTATTCACAAGTTTCTCATATGTAGTGTTATTGTACAGAGAAGGAGTGTGGGACCCTATAACATATCTCCTACTAATCCCCGTCCCTTGACATCCACCAATGGTGGCCCTACTGTTAACTGGAGTGAAAGAATTGCCTCAGGTGGCAGATGTTAGGAAGGGGGCAGTGCTCTATCAATGCCTGGCTGCAGGCCATGGAATGGTCAAGGAGCACCATCTTGTCCCATTGTTTCAGGGAGCAAAATATCACATTGGTGGGTGGTCACCTAGGTCAGATGGTCACCTGGATGACCTGTGTCCAGAAAAGGTAGTGTTGTATGCACACACATTTTACTCCCCCCCTCTACTGGTGATTAGGGGGGCAGTCTTATAGCGCAAACACTATAAAGCACTTTCCTGGGAGTAAGCACTACTGAATTCAGTAGAACTTTTGTCTGAATAGACCTGTACAAGATTGTGTCTTATGCCATCAATCCTACACCCACTTTCCTGGGAATTAAATTTAGAAAATGTGACAGCAAATCAGAGGGGACAGAGGCAATACATGTGAGGGCTGAGGTAACCACCCAGGTATGCACCCTATCCAGTGGGAGTGCAGGTGGGCAGTCAAAGCACTAGAAAATAGAGAAAGGCTATTTGATTATGCAAATATGCATATGCATTTAGGAAACAAACAAGAAAACCCTGCAGTTGCTGCAGTTGAGTGACCGGACAGAAACCAATATGGGGAAGACATGCACATAATAGAAGCATTTCCTTGTAGTGATGTGACTACAGTTGTTCCTTCATATTCCCTGGGGTTAGGGTCGGAGCACGACTGCAAAAGTGAAAAAACTGCAAATAAGTTAAGCCCCACGCCCAACACACATACTACACTACAGTATTGTAGACCCCTCTCCTGCCAACAGGACTGCCAATACCTGCCACCACACAACTCCATCTTGCTTTCTTACCTTGCACCAAAACAGCGCTGCCCATTTAAAACAGTAAGGTTTAAAGTAACTGGTTTGGTGCAAGATAAGAAAGCAAGATGGAGTTGTTTTGTTGCCAGGACAGGAGGAGAGGGGAGGAGGCTGGAGTCTTGGAGTTTGAGTTAGTTGAACAGTAGCTACAAATTGCAAATATGCAAAACCGCAAATGTGAAAACCGTGAATATGAAGGGACAACTGTGCATGGTGTGCTTCCCATGTGGCTTTCCCTTCTGTTCGTATGCCATTCATATTATTTTGACCATACAGACAAGACCACTGTCTTTCAGATAGTGTGGACCGAAACCATGAAGGTCAGAACCAGCACTTTGAATTCTGCCTGGAAATGGTTTAGTAGCCAGTGAAGCTCTTTCAACTGGCAGCGGGGGGGGGGGGTATTTGTTACTCATTAGTTATAGTCAAAGTGCTGAAGTGCTGTAGCAATATGATACTAATTAAATATTAGGATCATTTATTTTGGTGCAAACATTCCTCTTTCCTTTGCGTGACCTTTGTTGAACCTATCTTCTGGAAACAATAGTTGTGTTTACTGTCAGTGGCCATCTTAACTAGTTCTGGGATAATATAAAGAGACAACCAAGTAGAGATAACATTTCATTTTGGAAAATACAGTCGGATCAACCTATCTGTGGACCCAATGTCTGTGGTTTCAGTTATCCACAGCTGAAAAAATAGGGATACATACCATGGGGTGCACTGGAAAATGCCTAGAGATGTGTCCTCTCTAGGCATCTCCTAGGCCTCCAATGCAACTTTATGGTATGTTTATACCAGAAGTCCTTTATTTACATAGGGTTTGCTAATATCTGTGATTTCCGGTATCGATAGTAAGTCTGGGAAGTGAATCCCTGCAGATACAGGGGTCTGGCTGTAGTGAGTTAATTTAAACTAACCTGGGAAGTAGGATTGAAAAGTCTTTGGTGATGCTGGAACTTACCAGGAAATACTTTGGGGTGAAGAAAACTTCATGTGGATGTCCAAAATAAAATTGATTTGTACAGAAACAAAACCTGAGACTTTCAGAGACTTTCTTCTCATCTGGAGGACTCCAATTTCTCAAAGAAGGCAGAAGTGACTTCAACATGTAAGGAGGGAGCAAAAGGCTTGAGTTCATGGACTAAAGAAAGGTATGGAAGTGAAACAAAGGCAGGCATCATCTAGATTCCTCTCTCTCTTGCTGATCACGTTATACAATGTCTCTTTGCTTCCAACAGATGCCCTGTGTCCCCTCGCTGCAAAAAAAAAAAAGCCACATAGTGGTCAAGGAAGAGCAGGGAGCAGCTGGATATAAACCAACTATGCTCTGCTATCTGGTGCCTGATAACAACGTAATCCTCCAGGAAGTCTGAATGAACCCCAGAAGGTTTTAGAGCAGCCTTTCTCAACCTTTTTATCCTGGAGTAACCCTTGAAATAATTTTCAGGTCTCAGGGAAGCTCTACATAAACATTACTCTATATACTTCTATTGCTCCCCCCAACAGAATCACAACCTCTTGGGGAACCCTAGGGTTCCAGGGAATCCTGGCTGAGAAACACTGTTTTAGAGGATGTCTGCATCAAGGTGTCCCAGTATCCGAACAGAGTTGGACAGTCCTCAGCTGCTCCCCTCCCTTGACCACTAAATGGCCATGTTGTGAGGGGCAAGAAAACAGTGGGTGGGTGGGAAGAGTCCCCTTTGAGGGAAAACAATGGAAAGGGGGCTTCTCATCTTTCCCCAGGACTTACAATCTTAGAATCATAAAGTTAGGGCTTGTCTAGACAGGAAGATATACTGTACAGTTGTCCCTTCATATTTGCTGGGGTTTGGTTTCAGGACTCCCCGTGGATACCAAAATCCATGAATACTCAAGTCCCATTATATGCAATGGCATAGCAAAATGGTGTCCCTTATATAAGATGGCAAAATCAAGGTTTACTTTTGGATTATTATATTTTAAAGAATATTTTCAAGCCATGAATACTTAAATCCATGGATTCCAAATCTGCTAGGGCTTATCTAGACGAGCCCTGTATCCAAATCTGTGGATACAGAGGGATAACTGTAATGCTGATTGCTGTGCATTAATGCAAAATCGCAGCAGTGTTCTTTTGTCTCCACAGTCCTTTGTCAAAATCACTGGTATGCAAAGCTATCCATGTTTGAAGTTCACACGCAGCCATGCGTGCAAATCAACATGGCGGTTGAGAATGAATTACTCATGTTATAACCCTCAACAAGTCATCGCTGCTGCATAGTATTTTTTTAAAAAAAATTCAAATCAAAGGTGCACAAGTGCAACCTTCCACTTTAAAAAGCTGTTTGGTCACCTCAGCACAGCGAAAAAGCACATGCTCAGCAATGTGAAACTCCAAAATGGCTCTTCCAGCCACTTTATTGCTGCCAAGCCCACCCCCCAACGCATGTCCACCAGTCAGCTTTCCACATCCACCATGCACTAAGATGTGAATTGGTTGTCCAAACAAGCAGTAATGCACATTGCCACGCATTATTTAAAAAACTTTGGGAAAACCTACAAAAGCTTTTCTCCTGTAGTTTTTGGTCCTCCTCCTTCTGAATAAGGCGAATTGCCATGGGATCTCATTGGGACAAAAAGTATTCCCTGTGAATTCTATTAGGATTATTTTCATCATTTAGACAACCCCTTAGAAAGGACCACAGTCCAACCCCCAACCACCATACAGGGATTCATAATGAAAGCATTCCTGAGAGATGCCTTCTCACATTACACATGTATAGCACACTTTAACGGTCATGGCTGCGTCCTATGGAATAGTGGGGTTTGTAGTGTGCTGCAGCATTAGAGGTCTCTGGCAGATAGCTGTGAGTTTCCCTTCCCAAACTACAGATCCCAGCAGGATATAAGATGAAGCCATGGCAATTAAAGTGGAATCAAAGTACTGGTCGACTCCTGTATCCATGGATTCAGTTTCCACAGTTTCACTTATCCACATCTGGAAAAAAAATGTTCTCTCTAGGCATTTCTAGGTCCTCCAGTGTGATTCTATTGTCAACTTCTGCTGTTCATCTCATTGAAAATAATAGGATTTCCTATTATTCAGGGTTTCAGGTATCCACAGGTGGTCTTGGAATATATCCCTCGTGGATACGGGGTCAGCCAGTACTGTAGCTGTGGCTCTTGCTTTCCTTCCTTACTCCTTGTTTCAGCCATACTTCAAACTGAAATTCCTAAATGGAGCAAATATTTATGAATCTCCTCTTCCCTCCTCTGCCAATTATTTTCATAGCTTCAGATGTGGTTTTGGTAAAACAAAGCACCATAGTCACTCCCACACATTCCTAGAGGCAAAGGCAGAATAATGGGTTAATAGCAATTAAAAAAAAATCCTTTCCATCCAACAGAGTTCCCTCATCAAACAAAACTTTATTTGCTGTACACACACACACACACACACACACACATACAGAGTCTGCGGTGGACTCATTTGGC
The DNA here is from genome assembly GCA_030847615.1 of Gambelia wislizenii. Taxonomy (NCBI): domain Eukaryota; kingdom Metazoa; phylum Chordata; class Lepidosauria; order Squamata; family Crotaphytidae; genus Gambelia; species Gambelia wislizenii. The sequence goes on along the minus strand of JAUMIR010000001.1, from coordinate 489,780,960 downwards.
GGCTCTGATGACTGTGCATTGTAATGAGCCTCATTACATAATTTAAAAAGGCCTCTCCTTGTTGCATTTTATGCTAATTAACATATTATGCAGTCTGCAATGGGCACTTTGAGCTCCAAAGAGAAGCTGTTAATTACCAAGCGTGCTTCACCAAGCTGTTTATGCATTATTAATTAATATTAAAACTGCTGATTAAAAGCTAATTGTTAGTCGTCCCACCCTGTTCCCCACACAAGGATTCCCTCAGAACGTTCTCAGCCCCTTGCAAAATCACCAGGTTGAAATCAGAGGCCAGGTTTGGATAGGACTGGATCCTACAGCTTGGGGAATGCCCCTTGTATGTGAACAGCAGGTGTTATTCCAGAAATTCCAGTTGCCGAGGCTTTAATTAGAGAGATCCACCTCGGAGGCAGACATTGACAAAGCTCTCACAGCACAACTTAAAACAACACATGAAGTTCACTCATTTTTCATAATGCAGGAAGTCTAGACAGAAGTGCAACAAACCATCCATAGAGTTGTGTTGGAGGACTTAGAAGGTGCCTAGAGAGGACATTTCTCTAGGCATTTTCCAGTGTGACTCTATGGTATGTGTCACACTGGAAACCTTTGCTTGGTCCCTATTTTGGGGGAAGTCTGGGTCTACTCCTAACTTTGTGAAGCATCAATAAATAAGCCAATTTATGAAATATAGCCAATTGATGAATTATTGGAAGGGTGGGGATGTCAGGGCAGGTAACAACCGTCACTGTTGAGATTTGTTGCCTTTGGTCATGGAGGCATATATATTATTTCCAGCATCAGAAGCAATGTGTCTGTATATCAGTTGCTGGTGATCATGAGAAGCAATGTGCTTATTTCATGTTGGTGGGCGTCCCATAGGATTCTGATATGCTGCTATGTGAACAGAATGCTGGGCGAGATGGGCCTTTGGTCTGATCCAGTATGGCTCTTTTCATGCGGAAGGGCCTGGTGCCACACTTGCAGTCTGAAATGGCACAATCCATTCTAGCACCTCAGGGGGCTCTTCTACCTCACTCAACTATGTATATAGAGCTGGCATCAGGTCAGGGCCAGCCCTCTATTTTAGGCAGCCTGAGGCAACTGCCTCAGTTTGGGATACCAAATGTAGAACAGTCTTCAGACTAGGGCTAGCCCTCCAGGAGGTAGAGTGAGGCAGCCATCTCAGACAGCAGTTTTGAGGTACCATAAAATGTAGAAAGAGAAACAACTCCTTGGAAATGTGGTGTTGGAGAAGAGTTGCACAGATACCCCAAACTGACCAATAAATGGGTCCAAGAGCAAACCAAGCCTGAGCTTGGCTCTAGAAGCCAAGATGACCAAACTATCATACTTTGGCCATATCATAAGATGACGTGATTCATGGGGAAAGATGATAATGCTTGGTAAAATAGGAGGAAGTAGGAAAAGGGGAACATGACACTAAGGCTGGTGTCACCCCTCCCTCCAACAGTGTCACCAAGTGCGGTTGGCCTCTCTGTACCTCCCTAGTGCCACCACTGATGACACCACAGGGGGAATGATTCCATCAAGGAAGTCACAGCCCTGAGTCTGCAAGATCTGAGCAGAGCAGTTGATGACTAGGGCTCTTAGATTCCACCTAAACATTAGGAAGAACTTCCTGATGGTAAGAGCTGTCCGGCAGTGTAATGCACTTCCTGGGAGTGTGGTAGAGTCTCCTTCTTTGGAGGTTTTTAAACAGAGGCTGGATGGCCATCTGTCAGGAATACTTTGACTGTGTATTCCTGCAGGGCAGGGGGTTGGACTAGATGGACATTGTGGTCCCTTCCAGCTCTATGATTCTATTATTCTTGGAAGTCTCCAAATCAGTGGCTCCCAAACATTGGCTTTCCAGGTGATTTGGACTCCAACTCCCTGAAGCCCCAGCCAGTTTGGCCAACAGTTAGGAATTTTGGGAGCTGAAGTCAAAAACATCTGGAAGACCAATATTTGGGAAACACGGCTCTAATTCATAAGTCAAAGGAGATTTTCAAACGCCTCTTTCAGCCTCTTGCCGTGCAAGCAGCCTCCGGTGCAGTAACGAGGCTGCCGCGCGGCAAGGGGTCCATTTCGGATGACACCGTTTCTCTCTTGGCATCGTCCGTGACTGTTGTGGCTAGCATTGGAGGCGGCCGCGCTGTTTTTCACTCACGGAAAAGAGCGTGGCCGCCTCCAATGTTAGCCGCAACAGTCACGGACGACACCGAGAGAGAAACAGCGTCATCCGAAATGGACCCCTTGCCGCGCGGCAGCTCGTTACTGCACCAGAGGCGGCTTGCATGGCAAGAGGCTGAAAGAGGCGTTTGAAAATCTCCAAAGTCAACTGGATGGCAAATAACAACAACAGAAATGTAGCAAATAAGTTATATTTTTAAAACTTTGTTGTTATGGTATGAGAGAGAGGTGCGTATGGGATTTTCTTAGGTACTGTGCACTTTGTCTCACATTGACTGAAGGTGCCATTTGCTGCTCCCTGCTTCAGGTGGGACAATGCCTTGGGCCAGTCGAGCTGAGAGCTAGAGACATTATGACATTCCATGTGTGTTCCCCCATCCTGTGAAGGGATTGTAAAGTTTTAATAACGGTGATTTCTTGAGGTTTTCTCTTCCTCGGTAGTTGTCTGGTCTTTTAGTCATTGTTTCTGTGTTGGGCGTGTGTGTGTGTGTGTATGTGTGTGTGTGTAATATTTGTGTGTGTGTATCTGGGGTCAGACAGCTGCCTCAATGCACCGTGAAGGATGTTTCAATATAACCTTCCCCAGGGATGTAAAACAATAATCCTTTCTGATCTCCTGCCAAAGAGACCCAGCCTGCACTGCTCACTGCGACAAAGTGACTTTCTTTTCCCTGCTTAACTGGGTAGTAATTTTATTTTAGCAGACAGCACTCCGCCCCTTGCTGGTCCTCTAATGCTCTCACTGGGAACTTGCTTGCTGATCTCTTGGCTCATGTATCATTAAATGACAAATGGCTCTGACACTCCAGGACAGTGGTAGTTGGTGGCTTCCATGTCATTGGGGCAATGAATTCACTCCAGGGTTTAATCCAGGCTTTAAAAGAGCTTTCTAAGGTTCTGAACCCTACTCCTAAATAAGTCCAGCACCTTGGATAGCACCTTTAAACTTTGCCAAAACCAGGCATGGATTCACCACCCCACTGACCTGGGAGCCACTAGTTGCCACTGCTTTAAGGTCTTAGGAGACTACAGAGGAGGTGTTGAAGCCAAAGGTCAACACTCAAGATCAGCAATCATTGGAAAAGCTCAGACCATCAGGGTGGGCAAAGTGTTTCCTGTACCTCCTTGATTAAATCAATCAGCATCTAATGTGACCTTTCTCTTTTCTAACTGCCTCCCACCTTTCCTAGCATTATCATCTTTTGCAATGGCTCAGAGGCAATTTATCTCCATGTATCAGTTGTGGGGGAATGTGATGCTGTGAGGGTGCAGTTGCCCTCAAGACTTGCTTATGGGCTTCCCATGGAAAGATCTGGTTGACCCCTCTGTGAGCAGGATGCTGAACATGATAGGTCTTCCATCTAACTCAGCATGACTCTTCTTGTGAATCCCATTGAGCCTGTATCCTGTATTAGGCTTAGCTGGCAGTCCTAACTAAAGTAGATCCATTGAATCAACAGGATTTACATAAGTGTTGATTCACCATTCAGCAAGTGATTACATGAGTATGTGTCAGTTGCTAATACAGGTCGTCTCCCCGTATCCACAGAACCAATATCTGTGGTTTCAGTTATCAACAGCTGAAAAAATAGGGACACATACCATAGAGTCATGCTGGAAAATGCCTATAGAAGTGTCCTCTCTAGGAATCACTAGGTCCTCTGAGGCACCCGTATGGTATGTTTGTACCAGAAGTCCATTATTTTAATAGGGTTCACTATTATTTGCACTTTTATTTAAAAATGGTAAGAACGGGAACTTATCCCCCACGGATATGGGGTGGGAGGACTTGTACTAATAAGAGTCATATTTTAAAGATGGAGGTTTCCTGGTCACACGGTAAATCATGGTTGAACAAAGCACAGCCCTCCAGATGTCTGTGAAATGCAACTCTCACTATTCGTTATCACTGGCTACAGTGTCCAGGGCTGCTGAGCGTTGCAGACCAGCAACATCTGCAATGCTACACTTTCTCTACCTTTGGTGCAAATGTATAAGCTAGATGCCATTATCCTTTAGCCCGGGGGTCAACAAAGCCATCAGGACTATTTTTGTGGCTCTTGAGGACCCCAGAGATCCAAAATGCCCTCCAGGGTGAATCCATGCCGGGTATGGAGGCCCCCAGTGTCCAAACAATGTCCGGGCAGTCAGCCAAAGACTTGCTACTACACAGCCGATAAGCAAAGACACTGCGCAGTCCAACTAATTGCCAGGTAAAGGAATCAAGGCAGCTTGAAATCGTTCACTTGCTTTACTAGCAAGCAAAACCACAAATCCACAAACGTAGTCTAATAAACAAAGTCTAGGTCCAGCAACAGAGTCCAGGTCAGGCAAACAGAGTCCAGAGCAAACAAACAAATTCCAGGTCCAACACAGAGATCAGGAACACAACATGCAGTCGTGTAGGTCAAATAATCTCCGACAACCCCTGGAGGTCAGTGCTGTGTATTTATAGATCAGTTGCTAACGCAGTTGCTGCTTAACTAATTACTGCTTTCTATAAAGATGCCAAGAATGTCTTAAGTCCCCCTTTTGTTGTTGGCGTTCTGTAAGGCAGGGGGGTTGACAGGCTAAGCCATCAATAGATTGGCCGTGGCGCTTTTTTGCCATGATTGAGAGCGTGTGAAACAGTGCGCTGTTCTGCTGGTGCGATTCCAGAGTCAATGGGTGATCCCTGCCAGAACACTTCTGGGTGGAAATGCGAAAACTAGCCATGGGATGTGCTTTTTATGACCCTCCCCATGTTGCAGGCAAGTTTTTAAGTATGTTTTAGTGCTTGTGTGTTCATTTTGTTTTTTAATTTAGCTAGCGAACGCAGAAGTATGAGGCTGCTTTTTCACATGATCACGGCAATGTTTGATATAAAGGGTTCTTTTACTGGCACAAAAATGGTGTAAAATATGGTGCCAAAAGAACATTCTTAGAAGCTTGTCTGATAAAGTCCTCAGAGTCCATTTCCAGGTCCCGGAAGCAGGACATGACACCCAGGCACAAACTTTTTTCTAAATTTTGTCCCAAATGCCCTCACGGGGAGGTAGGGGCATTTCCACCACATGAAGGGGGTGGGGGAGCCAAGCCATTTTAGGTCCAAGAGAAGCCCTTTTTGAAACAGGAAGTGAACAGGATGTGACTTCCATTCACTTCCTGTTGTTAAAAAAAGGCCTCACATAGACCTAAAATGATCCGGGAAAGCCCAAAAATATGGTGAAATTGTACCCCTTGTTCCCTAGAGGGTGTTTGGGGAACAAAAAATTTGATTTGATTTGATTTGATTTTGCTGGAGTAGGTATGGTGGGAGTGTGGTTCTCCAAGGTCTCCCGAGGGGCTAATGCCTACTTTTCCACAGTTGCCCACCCCTACTTAGCTTAATCTGTTTTACAATGTTGCTTTAAACCAGGGGTATGAATCATGTAACCTGCCAGAGTTGGTTGGACTGCACCTTCCAGTAGCCACAGCCATTATAACCAATAGTGAAGATTGCTGGGCATTGCAGTCCAACAACCTCTACAAGACTGCATGATTCCCACCCCTGCTCCAAAAATGTATTTCTTTTCTCCCTGCATAACTGTTGGGAAATATAGGAGGAGATTATCGAAGAGAATTAAATAGCAGCACAAATTATTTAACAGATGGTACCCAAAAAAAGGGAAAAGAAAACCAACAACAGAGCTTGGCTAAAACCCAAATTTTTCCTTCCCACGTGACAAACAGCAATTTTATTACTATAATCCAATAAAGCCAGTAATTAAAACAAAAACACCTGGTGCAGCAAAAGAATAAGCCTTTCAGCGTAGTTAGTGTGGTATTAGCAAAGCAAATTCTTGGCACTCCGAAAACCCTCTGTACTATATTTATTTTCCAAGGGGAGAGAAGGAGAAAGGGGGGAAATGGGCATAAAATATTGATTCAGTGCCAAAATTTCAGTCTATGCCCATTTTACCTGGCAACCTTCGTAAATGTAGAAAGGGACACATTTTTGTATATTTATTATACCAAACCCCACACTCCACATTCCATGTTGTCTTTCCACTTTGTCCCCCAGTGTCATTAAAAGCTCTTTTTTCCCTGTTCAGCACAATCTTTCAGCCTTCCCCAATCTGGCGGTGTCCCAAGACATTGGACTACAATTCCCAAAAGCCCCTGGACACCCATGGGTAAGGCAGACAACTGCCCTCACCTAACACCGTGTAGCAACCTACCCAGGTTTTTTATCCAAAGCAGGTGTGTTATTGGTCATAAACCTGGAAGTGGTCATGCCAGGTAGGAATGATGGGAATTGTACTCCAATACATTGGGAGACTGACAGGTTAGGGGCTATTTTAATTTTAATTAAATTTATTTTATTTTTTAAAATGAGGCATTTATACCTTGCTTTTCAGCCACAAAGGCTATCAGAGCAGCTTACAAATTTTAAGCAATAGCAACTTACATATCTACACTGCATTAAGCAGTTTCCAATGTGTATTAGCTAATTTCCCCCACGAAAGAATGGAAGGCTGAGTGAACCTTGGAGCCCTCTGGAATTGAACTTGCAATGTGGTGACTTGCAGTACTGGCATTTAACCACTACGCCACCAGGGCTCCCTATCACACAGAACTTGGAAAAGATCCTGTGGGAAAGAGTTCACAGTTCTCATCATCCCTCAGCCAGCATGGCCTGTGGCCATACTGGTTGGGGATTATGGGAATTGTAATCCCAAAAATAACTTTATATGTCTAGACCTCTCTGGCCTGCTGGTTGAAGGAGGTTTTGTCTATATTAGGGCTTGTCTATATGAGGGGGGGGGATGTGGATTGCTCCGCAGTAATGGCAATGTGTAGCACCTGCTGTTTGTCTTAACATTTTGGGTTTTTTGGCAGAGAGCAGGCATGCAAAGCTATCTGCATTTGCTATGCAAATGGACATGCCTGCAAATCAAGATGCCAGCTGCGAGTTTACTTACCTGGTTTTGCCCCTGCCAAACAAATTAAAAAAAACAAAAACCAAGGTACAAACGAGCAATCTTTTTCTTTAACAAAAAAGCAAACAAAAAAAGCCATTTTATCACCTTAGCACTTGCTCGCTAAGGAGAAAATCCAACATGGCGGCTTCAGGCACTAGCTTTGTTAGCAAGCTCAATCAGTTTGGTCGCTTGTCCCAACAAGTGAGAATGTGTGTTCCCCATGGAACTTTTCAGAAAATACAGGAAAAGCTGCAAAGGTTTTTCCAGTGTACTTTTTTGCTTTTTTGCGCCCCCCCCCCTTCTGAGTACGGCAGAGTGATGCAGAATCCCATTAGGACAGTTTGTCTTCTCCTCACATTCTGTGAGAAGTATTTTAACTGTTTAGACAACTCCTTAGTTGGTAGGTCTGATCTCGCTGTACTTTTTCTTTTAATCAACACCACAGGGACATGTGTTTAGTCATTTTAAGAAGAATATAAACAAGTAAAAAGACAAACAAATGGCTCCTAGAACAAATCGAGCCAGAATGCTCCCTAGAAGCCAAGAGGGCTAAATTTGGGTTGTTGTACTTCAGCTTCATCATGACAAGACATGACTCACTGGAAAAGACAATAATGCTTGGAAAGGTAGAAAGGCAGAAGGCCATAAAGAGAAAGGAAGACTGCATGCCAGATGGATAGACTCAATCAAGGAGGTCACAACTCTGAGTCTGCAGGATCTGGGCAGAGCGGTTGAGGACAGGGAGTCTTGGGGATTCACAGGGTCATCATGAGTCGAGGCCGACTTGCAGGCAGTGAACAACAACATAAGCAAGTTGGAGCAGGTTCAGAGAAGGGCAACAAGCGTAATAAGAGGTATGGAGAACAAAATATATGAGGAAAGATTGAGGGAGACCTTGCCTACACTAGCAATAAAATCTGAATCCCCCCAAATCTAGCCTGATAATGTGGCGTTATTCCCCAATCTGGTGCAATAGTGCCACACAACTTACAGCCCCATCCAAATCAGACTCAGGGTATACCAGCTAAAACCCAGTTTTGGAAAACTCTCAGTTTCCTCCAGAGAAAACTATAGTGTGGACAAAGGATCTGCACTGGATTTTGGAGTGGTGGGGGGAAGCAGGACAAGCATTGCCTGACAGGCAGCACCACATCCCCCCTCCTCCACACTACCGCTGGCTCTGCCTTCCCAGCACGCAGTCACTCGTTCACTGTGTACTGGGAAGGTAGAGCCCTTGGCTGTGGCACAGAGGAGGGGGGAAATGGTGGTGCCTGTTACGCTCCAGGCAAAGTCACTCCCTCTGACCCTTATAATGATCAGCCGTATGCCAAGGGTCTGCCTTGTTAAAGAGGATGCATGAAGCTCTTTGGGAAGAGGTGCCTGGCTAGGGGCGGCGACAGACCTACAGCAGGGTGGTGGGGGAATCCAATGCAGAAATTCTGACTATTTGGCCAGGTAGGTGTGGTGCTTAAATACAGACCAGAGTGGTTCAAATATCGTGCGGAGCATCTCCGGCAGCTCTAGGCCAAAGAAGTCCGATGTTCAATTGGATTTTTACCCCCCATGTAGTCAAGCCCTGAGTTGGGCATGTTCAGTCTAGTGAAAAGAAGGCTGTAGAGTGGCATGATCGCACTCTTTAAATATCAGTCAGAGAGAGGGGGGTGTTCTAATGGGTTTAGGTTACAGGTGGGTGGACTTCAACTGAACATTGGAAAAAACTTTTTAACATCAAGAGCACTTCAACAATGGAACCAATTAGCTAGGGAAGTGGTGGGGTCTCTTTCTCTGGACATATTCATAGCTAGGGATACTATAGCTGGAGTCCTTGCATTGAGCGGTGGGGGGGAGAGGTTGGACTCAGTGGCCTAGGGCCCCCCTGTGATGAGCTGGTGATGGAATGCAGCTGAGCCAATGAGAAGAGAGAATGAGGGAGCCAATCCCAGAGTAGGAAATTGTAATGGGAGGGGTTTCAGAGAGTTTGAAGTGTGTGGATCTCAGTTGAGAGAGAGTTTCAGCTAGTTAAGTCTGTGTAAAGTTTGGTTTAGAGTTTGATCTGTGCAGTTGGAGAGTGTTGAGGCCGAATGGTTGTTAGAGTGAATGAGAACTGAGAATGTGAGACAAAGAGTGGATGAGTCTGTTGTATAATATAATTGGTTATAATATTAGAAGCTCGAATATTTTTGAATTTCCCGTGCAATGAAATTGCATGGGAGTTCAAAAGAAGAAGTAACCAGAGCTCCATTCACTTCCTCTTTATAGACGGAGCGGCCTTTGCTGGGATTAGAAGGTAACTGCAGAGGGGAACATTCTTTCGCCAGCATGAAAATGGATTTTCTTTATGCTGGCAAAAGAACATTTAAATGGGGACATCTGATAAAGTCCTATGATTCCATGAGTAAGATCTGTCTCCCTAGCATTGTTCCGGTGACCAGTTCAAGAGGTTTGTTTCCTCCTATCATAGACTGGAGTCCTGTCACACAGACTGATCAGTAAATTGGGGAGGATAAGAAAGGAGGGGGTAACTTTTATTCATTGATGAGCTCCTTATTAATGTCCATCCTTATCACTTCTCACAACTTAAGCTAACTGAAGAATTTGACCATAAAGCCCCTGCGGCTTAATTCGTGACATGTCTCCGGAACCGCCTCCTCCCATACAATCCTCCCCGCGCACTCCGGACCTCTGGGAGGAATTTGCTTCAGCCACAAAAATCTAGGCTGTCTGCAACCTCCCAGAGGGCCTTTTCGGTAATCGCCCCCAAATTGTGGAATGACCTGCCGAATGAGATCCGTCAGATAACAAGCCTGAGTGGCTTTAAAAAAGCACTAAAGACGGATCTCTTTCGGCAGGCCTTTCCTAATTAGATCCCGGCCTCAGGGGATCGTGGCCTCTTCTAGGCTGCTGGCCATTTATTATATTTATTGTATTTATAGTTTTAAAAGTGATTTTAGATTAGTTGTTTTAATTTATATTTGTTTAATGTTTTTTTATGGGGGAGGGTGGGAGTTGGGGTGTTTAGGGATTTTATTTGTATTGTATTTTAAATTTTGTAAGCCGCCCCGATTGTTTTAACAGAGGGGCGGGGTATAAATAAATTTTATTATTATTATTATTATTATTATTATTATTATTTCCATCCACACAACACCTCCATCACTGCTGACCTATCCAGGCAGGGGATGACATTAGTTTAATCTTTAGTAAGACATGGGTGGGCGATCCGTTCTTAAAGCATTGTTTAACTTGTATTGACAGTCACTTAAAACAAAGCTTTGCTTTGCAAACCAGCAAGCAAAGAGAACAAGGAATTACAAATAAAGGTGATGATGATCAAGATGAGCACAATGGTTAAAATATTTAAGGCCCACATTTCAAACACATGGGAAGGCTCAGGACTGGATCCTAATAGGAAGGCAACATAAAACTGCAAAAATATACTGTAACGGTTCTTTTTTATTATTTATGCATAGTCCTTGGGTGTGTGTTTCTTTTTAATCCTATTTCTGTTGATTTTGGAGTTACCTAGGATGACCATAACTCTGTCACAGCTATATTATATTGATCAGCCTTGATACATGCCTCGAGTTCTTCAAAGATGAAACGGAAATGTCCCAAGGGACATGGAGCTGCAATCATTTAATAGCCCTTCCCTCTAAAGAAATGTGTGACATCATGTGACACAACACGAAATCATTGTGCTGTGTGTAGCCCCGTCCCATATCATTACCTTGCATATCAATTCCACTGTCCTATCACAAGAGGGCATCAAATTAAGAGGAAAAGGATGAGTCAGAAAAGAGATACAAAACAACAGCAATTCCATCCCCTTTTAAGATATGGACTAGAAATACATATGACAGACAAGCTGCCAACAACTCTTAAATTAATTTCCTTTTTTTTCCCCACATGCTTGCCCTTCCCTTTTTTGTCATCTCTGCCTGATGAAGAAACATGTAGTTTCAAATGCTTACAGTGAGAAGTTTATACCTTTTTGTTTGGCCTAATTGTCATATTACCACAAAGTAAAGGAGCATATTCTCCCATGTGAACTTGCTTGTGTCTTCAGATCTTCTGGGGAGGCCTTTTCTCTCTATTCCACCAGCCTCACAGCTACATCTGATGGAAACATGGTAGAGGGTGCTCTTGGGCCTTGTCCTGATGACGTCCAAGGTGAAGCAGGGGTTAGCCCTTTTTAAATGTTTCAAAATAACCCCTGGAGAAAAAGCCACATCATGCAGAAAAACCCAGATGGGTTTGGATCGGGAATCATAGAATCATAGAGTTATAAGAGACCACAAGGACCATCTAGTCCAACCCAATGCCATGCAGGAATACACAATCAAAGGACACCTGACAGATGGCCATCCAGGTTCTGTTTAAAAACCTCCAAATAAGGAGGCTCCACCACACTCCAAGGAGTGTGTACCTGCATGCTGGGCTGTATCACTGGATGCTGCCTCTGTCACTGGTGTCACACTGAAGCTGGGAAAGAGGCCCTCAGCATGTGATCGAGATCCCCTGCATGGGACCACCTTTGAGTACATGCTAAGGGTCTTCTTCCTGGCTTCAGAGAGTGCGACACACAACAGCGGCAGAGGCTCCTGCCGATACTGGCCAACATGTGCATACGGACTTCTGCCCATTTTGTCGTGGTAATGGGGGGGGGAGCTGGGCCAGCCCTAAGGCCAGAATACTACAACTGGAAGGCAGAATATTCTGGCCAGTGTAGAGGGTGCTCTTGGTGGCTGCTCCCAGGCTCTGCAACTCCCTTCCTGGAGAGGCTAAACTGGCACCCTTGTCCTGAACTCACAGTGGCAAGTGCCTGAGGAGCAACAGGGGAGGGGTGCAGGTCTAGTCTGTTGCCAATTGTCCACAATAGAAGCAAGAGAAGTCAAGAGCCAGTCCAGAAGTTAATCACCAATGGTCCATACAAGATGCAAGAGTAGTCAAAAGCCAGTCCAGAATTCAGTTACCAAGTGTCCATACCAGATGCCAGGGAAACCCATAGCCAGTCCAGAATTTAGTAGAGTCGGGTCCAAGTTCCAAGTCTGTAGTCAGCAAGGGATGACTGCAACAGTCCAGAAGTCCATCCGCAGTCAAGGCAAACAGGAACACAGGAGGAGTGCAGCAGCTAAGATTAGCAGTTGTCAGCACTGAAATTCGAAGGAAAACTGCTGCCAGATTTATAGCTAAAGTTTCCAGGCTAGGTGGAGCTCATTAGCGAGGAAGCAAGTCAGCTTTTGGTATTTAAACAGCATTGGGTGTGGTGTTTCTCCCTCCTGCATTCAGAGAAGGGAGGCAGCATGGCATCTGGATTATCTATCACTGGCTGGCAGACTGTTTGTTCTTCAGAATGGGGTTTGTTTTCCTTGTCTGCTTCAGCTGCCCTCTCGGAGGGAGCCTGGGCAGTTTCTGCAGGCTGAGCCATGCTTTCCCTTTCTGCTTCTTTAGGCTGAGCCACGCTTTCCCTCGCTGACTCATCTGTGTTCTCTGCTTTCTCCTCCTCCTCCTCCAAGTCCTCGACAAAGGGGTTCATGATAACCCTCCTTACTATTTTTCCACAGGCAGGTGAAGAACGTTTTATTCCAGCAGGCCTAATTGACGTTTTTAAAGGAAAAAACAGGCCTTATATAATGTGCTGGACTTTTATTTGATGTTGTTTTTAATTATTTAAGTTTTTAACTGAATTTAATTTTTTAATAGTTTAAGTGCTTTTTAAATTTTGTATCCTGTGAATTTTTAGCTATGTTGTTTTAAGTGCTGCAAGCCACCTGAATCCTATATTGGGGAAAATGTGGGATATCATGTGGACTTCAGACTTTGTGGCTGTTTGGTTGTGCAGAGTTCCAGAAGACTGCCATCAAGTCGTGGCCATGTGGGCTGGGGGATTCTGGGAGTTATAATCCAAAAAGGAAACATTTCCCAAACTCTGTTTTTGCTTCAGCAGAAGACTGAACGGGGCCTAAATTCCCTAAAGGTGTCTGATCTTGCCTGATCTTGGAAGCTGAGCTGGGTCAGCCCTGGTTAGTACTTAGATGGGAGACTGCCAATGAAGACCAGGTGCTGTAGGCTAGAGCAGTGATTCCCAAAGTGGGCGCTACCACCCCCCTGGTGGGCGCTGCAGCAATCCAGGGGGGCGGTGATGGCCACAGGTGCATTTGGGGGTGATGAATAACTGTAAGGGGACAGTGAAAGCATAAAAGAAAGAAGAGAAAATTTAGAAAAATTGATTTATGTATTCCGCTTATAATGCTTAATTTTTCTTTGAACAATGTACTGGACATTGGCTCGGTTCTCACATACTCCCTCACTTGCATTGAGGTATGTGCTATTGCGCACTGCCACCGTTCATGTGGTGCTACTGAATTGCCGTTCCAAAACACATGAGCACTACAAGCATTGCTGCGGGCAATTGCCACTCGTGTGATTGGTCAATCGCAAGGCCAAAGCCTGGAACGGCAGCGGCAGTACTGGCTACTGTCAGTACTACCAGCAGATTTTGGAGGATGCTATGAATCAAGAGATTTTCCATAATTATTATGGGAAAATTACACCATAATATAACTCTGAGGACTTTTTCAGACAGAGAAATACACCGCAAGAAGGCAAAAGGGCTGGAGAAAATAGTCAAACTGTCATAGAGGGAACAAGGCAAACAGCGCAAGGACCCAACAGTGGGAGGCAAAAAAACTTGCACAGGAAGCAAGTAAAGGGAACACATGGTCTCAGATGTCTCTACACTAATGCACAGAGCATGGGAAATAAGCAAGATGAACTTGAACTCCTCGCACTACAAAACAAATATGATATAATAGGCATTACTGAAACCTGGTGGGACGAGTCTCATGATTGGAATGTAGGAATAGAGGGGTATAACCTTTATAGGAGAAACAGGCCAAACAGGAAAGGAGGAGGAATAGCATTATATGTCAGGGATATTTACACCAGTGAAGTGATCCACGATATCAATACTGGAAGCCAGGTGGAGAGCGTCTGGATAAAAATTAAAGGGGAGGGAAACAACAGGGATGTTATTGTGGGACGCTACTACAGACCCCCAAATCAGAAGGAGGAATTGGATGTTCCCTTTCTAGAACAGATGAACACACATGCAGAAAGGAGAGATGTAGTAGTGATGGGGGACTTCAACTATCCTGATATTTGCTGGCAATCTAACTCAGCCAAAACTACAAGGTCTAGCAAATTCCTTACATGCCTGGAAGACAATTTCATGGTCCAAAAGGTGGAAGAGGCAACAAGGGGGTCAGCTATTTTAGATCTGATCCTAACCAACAGAGATGACCTGGTAAATGGGGTGCAAGTGGTGGGATCCTTAGGTGAGAGTGATCATGTTCTCCTGGAGTTTGTTATACAATGGAAAGGAGAAGCCAGGCATAGTCAGACACGCATTCTTGACTTTAGGAGAGCTGATTTCAATAAACTCAGGGAAATACTGGGGGTGATCCCATGGTCAGGAATACTAAAAGAGAAGAGACCTCAAGACGGATGGGACTTTCTCAAAAGGGAGATACTGAAGGCACAATTTCAAACAGTACCATTGAGGAAGAAAAATGGGAGGTGTCTCAAGAAACCAGGATGGATGACTAAAGAACTTTCAATGGAGCTAAGTTTTAAACGGAACATGTATAGGAAATGGAAAGGGGGGGGGGAAATCACCAAAGAAGAATTCAAACAGATAGCGAACACGTGTAGGAGTAAAGTCAGAAAAGCTAAAGCGCAGAATGAGCTCAGGCTTGCTAGGGAGGTTAAGAACAATAAAAAGGGTTTTTTGGGGTATGTCCGCAGCAAAAGGAGGAAGAAGGAAATGATAGGGCCGCTACGTGGTGAAGATGGCAAAATGCTAACAGGGGACAGGGAAAAGGCAGAATTACTCAACACCTTCTTTGCCTCAGTGTTTTCAGAAAAGGAAAAGGAGGACCAACCTGAGGAGAATGGAACAGAGGACACAATAGGGGAAATCCAGCTCAAAATAAGTAAAGAGGTAGTACAGGAATACCTTCTTAATCTAAATGAATTTAAATCTCCAGGACCAGATGAACTACATCCAAGAGTATTAAAAGAGCTGCAAATATAATCTCAGAGCCATTGGCAATAATATTTGAGAACTCCTGGAGAACAGGAGAAGTCCCAGCAGACTGGAGGAGGGCAAACGTTGTTCCCATCTTCAAAAAGGGGAAAAAAGAGGATCCCAACAATTATCGTCCAGTTAGTCTGACATCAATACCAGGGAAGATTCTAGAGCAGATCATTAAACAGAGAGTCTGTGAACATTTAGAAGGCAATGCCATAATCACAAAAAGTCAACATGGGTTTCAGAGAAACAAGTCATGCCAGACTAATCTGATCTCTTTTTTTGATAAAGTTACCAGCTTGGTAGATGAAGGGAATGCTGTGGACATCGCATACCTTGATTTCAGTAAGGCCTTTGACAAGGTTCCCCATGACATTCTTGCAAACAAGCTTGTAAAATGTGGGCTAGACAAGTTAACTGTTCAATGGATTTGTCATTGGTTGACCGGCCGAACCCAAAGGGTGCTCAGCAGTGGCTCCTTTTCGTCTTGGAAAGATGTGACCAGTGGGGTGCCACAGGGTTCTGTCCTGGGCCCAGTGCTATTCAACATCTTTATCAATGACTTGGATGAGGGAATTAGGGGCATACTTATCAAATTTGCAGATGACACCAAATTGGGAGGAGTAGCTAATACCCTAGAGGACAGGATCAAAATTCAGAATGACCTGGATAGACTGGAGAGCTGGGCCAAAGCTAACAAAATGAAATTCAATACGGAGAAATGTAAAGTACTGCATTTAGGGCGGAAAAATGAAATGCATAAATATAGGATGGGATAGACCTGGCTGAATGAGACTACGTGCGAAAGGGATCTAGGAGTCCTAGTAGACCACAAGTTGAACATGAGCCAACAGTGTGATGCGGCAGCTAAAAAGGCCAATGCGATTTTGGGCTGTATCAATAGAAGTATAGTGTCTAGATCAAGGGAAGTAATAGTGCCACTCTATTCTGCCTTGGTCAGACCTCACTTAGAATACTGTGTCCAGTTCTGGGCACCACAATTCAAAAATTGGAGCGTGTCCAGAGAAGGGCAACTAAAATGGTGAAAGGTCTGGAAACGATGCCTTATGAGGAGAGACTTAGGGAGCTGGGTATGTTTAGCCTGGAAAAAAGACGGTTAAGAGGCGATATGATAGCCCTGTTTAAGTATTTGAAGGGATGTCACGCTGAGGATGGAGCAAGCTTGTTTTCTGCTGCTCCAGAGACTGGAACACGGAGCAATGGGTGCAAGCTCCAGGAACAGAGATTCCACCTCAACATGAGGAGGAACTTTTTGACAGTAAGAGCTGTTCGGCAGTGGAACACAGTCCCACGGAGCATGGTGGGTTCTCCTTCCTTGGAGGTCATTAAACAGAGGCTGGATGGCCATCTGTCGGGGATGCTTTGATCAAGATTTCCTGCGTGGCAGGGGGGTTGGACTGGATGGCCCTCGTGGTCTCTTCCAACTCTGCAATTCTATGATTCTATGATTCTATGATTAAATTCCTGGGGTTGCCACAGGTGACTTGAAGGCACATGTATGCACATGCACTTGCACACACACGCACACATACAAAAGATGGAAGCATGTCTTCCCCACCACCACCAAAGTGTGTAAACCTCCCCAGCTGCAGCATATTACCTTGAGCTTTCATCTCCATCTTTCCTCTCCAGAGAGAGACTTGTCTCCCCAGACAACTCCAGCTCCTATTGATGAACTTGAGGGCACAATTAGCTGCTAATCAGCACATTCTCCACAGTTGTTTCCTTGAAGCTTAATTACATTATTCTTCCAGAGGCCCATTCTCTGCCTATCTGGTTACAGTAGAGATGAAACCACCCCTCCTGGGGAAATTGTTCTGCCTGCACTTTGTCTACTTGGGTTGCAAACATGTGGTTGTAAAACATGCACTCATGCCATTCAGATATTTATCAGCCCCCTGCTAATAATTAAGGGGCCAACTACACATGCAAACATTCCCTGCAATGTGAAGTCAAAGGTTTTCCTTGTGTTTCCCACCCCCCACCCCCGGCTGTGAGGCCGTTTTCTGGAATAGTTTCTTTCTGAAGTTTCACTTGCATCTGTGGCTGTGGCTGTGTGAGGCTGTGTGGGGCAGGCAAAACATCAGGAATAAACTCTTCCAGAACACAGCCTCACAGCCAGGAAGAAACCCACAGAAAATTTCCTGCAATGTTGTTAAATTGCTGGCTGAGCAAATGAGGATCCTATGCAGTATCTGAAAAGTGTAACCTTATGCATGGAGGACAGGGATGAACAAAATGTGGCCCTCCAAATGTTGCTTTAGTACAACTTCCTTGTGTGTACGTGTCTTCAAGTCGCCTGTCAACTTATGGCGATTCCATTAATTTCACAAGGTTTTCTTAGGTAAGGAGTACTCAGAGGTAGTTTTGCTAATTCCTTCCTCTGAAATATAATCGACAGCACCTAGTCTTTGTTGGTGGTCTCCCATCCAAGTACAGTCAGCCCTCCATATCCATGGATTCTGCATCCACGGTTCAACTATTAACAGTTGGGGGGGGGGATTAATCCAAAAAGCAAATCTTGATTTTACCATTTTATATAAGGGATACCATTTTACTAGGCCATTGTATATAATGGGACTTGAGCATCCAAGTATTTTGGTATCCACAGCGGGTCCTGGAACCAAACCCCAGCAGGTACCAAGGGCCCACTGTACTAACCAGGGCTGGCCCTGCTTAACTTCCAAGATCAGACAGCATCTGGTACCTTTAGGGTATTTAGCCACAACTTCCTTACCACTGGGTATTCTGTGGCTATGCCTGAAGGGAGTTGCAGTCAACATCTGGAGGACCACCAGTTATAGGACCATCAATATACAGAATGAGCATGTTGTTGTTAATTGCCATCAATTTGTCTTTGACTTATGGTGATCCTATGAATGAGAGACCTCCCAGACACCCTGTAATTAACAACCCTACTTAGGTCTTGCAAACTCAGGGCAGCCGTGGCTTCCTCACTGAGTCTATCACCCTGTAGTGCTGCTTTCCTGTTTTCGTACTGCCTCACACTTTATCTAGCATTATTGTCTGTTCTAATGCATCATGTTGTCTCCTGATATGTTCAAAATACGATACCCTCAGTTTAGTCTTTCTGGCTTCTAGTGAGAGTTTAGGCTTGTCATTATCTCAGACCCATTTATTTGTCTTTTTGGAAGTCTATGGTAGCCATAGAACTCCCCTCCAGCACCACATTTCAATTGAGTGGATTTTCATCCTGTCAGTTTTCTTCACTGTCCATCTTTTACAACCATGCATAGAAATCAGAAATACTATGGCCTGGGTGATTCTAATGCAGCAAAAAAATGTGGCAAAAGATCGCTAGAAGAACAGGAAGGGGCAACCTTACCAAACAATGTTGTTCTCCAGCATTCTGGGGGTGCGTCCCTTTTGATTAGCGGCTTCTCCCCATCAATGCAAAAGGGAATCCTCATCCACGGCAGTGCTACACCCCCAGAATGGCAGAAGGACACAGGCATCTGGTAAGGTCCCCCTTTCTGTTCTTGTAGCAATCATGTGACGCAGTTGGGAATGCAATTTTTCTTACCCGTTCCCCCGCATCTGATAATCTCCTTAGCTTGGTATTTAATGATAAAGGTCACTATTAGTAGATATTTATTCCTTCAAGGATGTTTTATTTATTTGTTACTAATATTTTACTGATCCCAATATATATATTTATTATTACTATTGACTCCTCTCCATTGACGCCCCCTTGTCGTGGGAGAGAGGCTTGCGTACCCTAATGATGTTTTGAGCTATGCTGGCAGTGACATAATAGCCACTGGTAGGGTCTCCCATGCCAGACAGGTCAAAACCAAAGGGTCTGACAAAGAGCGTCAAAGGGCAGGATGGGCTCTCTAGCCTTGTGGCAACCGTCCTAGGAGAAGGAAAACTCCAATCCCAAACCCGGGCAGATGGTGCTCGTCCAACCCTGTAAGGTCAACCATCTAAGAGAAGGAAACTCTAATCAAACCTACGGCCCGAGGACCTCACTGCCACGTCCATGCTTGCAAGGCCACGGCAGATGAATCTCTGGTTTAAAGGGTGAGGCCAGTTCTGTGCATGCTGCGCTCCACCAGAAAAATCCATTGCACAGGCTCGAAGGACAAATCCATTTCCAAAAAAGCCCTGTAGCGACTGGCGAGAGACGAAACCGGCAGGTGTAAAGATGCACTGGAAGCCGCAGCCCCAACCCTGCATGCAGGCGGTTCAGGACATTGGTCACTCAAGCCTGACCCGGGAGATGACAGTCTTGTTCGGCAGCATTCTGAACGACCAAGCAGCCTTTTTTAAGGAGAGCACTGCTTGCTCCATATGGAGAGGGGCCTAGAAAAGGTGGCCTAAAGAAAGCTCATCCCCAACTACCTGGTTGGCTAGCCGCGGCCAACGGGAATCTTCTGATGCGGTCAAACCAAGGCAAAGAAACAAAGGCACACACCGGCCTCCAAAGGTGTAAATAAACTGACACGTGCATGCTGGAACATCAGAACCATGCAAGACTCTGAAGATAGTGGACGGCCTGAGCGTCGTTCTGCCCTAATAGCCCTTGAACTATCACGGCTTAATATTGACATCGCTGCTCTTAGTGAAGTTCGCTTCCATGAGGAAGGCAGCCTTAAAGAACATGGCGCCGGCTACACACTTTACTGGTCTGGCAAACCCAAAACCGAAAAACATCTGTCAGGAGTAGGCTTTATGATTAAAAACTCCATTGCCTCCAAACTCGAAACCTTGCCAACAGGACACTCTGATCGTATTATTTCCTTACGCCTCCCACATGTTGTTCTCTTTAGTATATATGCCCCAACTATGCAAGCCGACCCTGTAGAGAAAGACAAATTCTACACAGACCTACGCCAACTCATACAAAAAGTCCCTGTAGAAGATAAAATTATTATCCTTGGTGACTTCAATGCCAGAGTAGGAAAGAACTCCGAAGCCTGGAAAGGTGTCTTAGGCAAGCATGGTGTTGGAAATTGCAATGATAACGGATGCCTCCTGCTAGAGTTCTGTGCAGAACAACAGCTGACTATTACAAACACAATCTTTCAGCAGAAAGATAGCTTGAAGACAACCTGGATGCATCCCCGATCCAAACATTGGCACCTCATTGACTACGTTCTAGTCCGTCAGAGAGACATTCGTGATGTCCGTCATACACGAGTGATGCCCAGTGCAGAATGCCAAACAGATCATCGCCTTGTCAGATGTAAACTAAATCTTCATCTTAAGCTCAAACCTAAGAGGGGTGGCATCTTAAAGAAGAGACTCCAAGTCAACAATCTTCAACAAGCTACCATGAGAGACAACTTCCAGGCAAATCTACAAACGAAACTTGAAGACCACCCTACAGATCCTTCTCCTACAGTGCTTTGGCAACATATCAAAAACAGTATCCTCCAGTCTGCAGAAGAATCCCTTGGCTTCTCCCACAAGAAAAATCAAGACTGGTTTGATGAAAACAACCAAGAGATCCAGGAGCTGTTGGCAAGGAAGAGAGCTGCTCACCAGGCATACCTCACCCAGCCAACCTGTCATGTAAGAAAAGCAGCTTTCCGCCTCACATGTAGCAAACTACAACAAAAACTCCGAGACATGCAGAACAAGTGGTGGATCAATATAGCAGAAAAGACACAATGCTGTGCAGATCTGGGTGATCATAGAGGATTTTATGAAGCTCTTAAAGCAGTGTTTGGACCTACTTATCAGGTCCAAAGCTCCTTATACAGTACAGATGGTCAAACATTAATTACTGATAAAGCCTCCATCCTAAATCGTTGGGCTGAACATTTTCAAAGTCTCTTTAGCGCCAACCGAGTAGTCCAAGCCTCAGCTATCCAATATATGATACAAAAACCAATTAAAAATGAATTGGACATAGCTCCCACTTTGGAAGAGACCCTTAAGGCCATACAGCAGATGAAAAACGGCAAGGCAGCTGGGATTGATGGAATCCCACCTGAAGTTTGGAAACACGGAGGTCATGCACTCCACGAAAAATTCCACGAATTCCTTGTGAATTGCTGGGAAAAAGGGGAACTGCCATCAGACCTCCGGGATGCAGTCATCATCACCCTGTACAAGAAAAAAGGAGCAAAATCCGATTGCTCAAACTATCGAGGCATAACACTGCTCTCTATTGCTGGAAAAATCCTTGCAAGGATACTCCTGAACAGGTTAGTTCCTGCTATTGCAGAAGAACTTCTCCCTGAAAGCCAATGTGGCTTCAGAGCCAATAGGAGCACTACAGACATGGTATTTGCCCTTAGGCAACTGCAAGAAAAATGTAGGGAGCAGAACAAGGGTCTCTATGTAACATTTGTCGACCTCACCAAAGCCTTTGACACTGTAAGTAGAAAAGGTCTGTGGCAGATCCTGGAAAGACTAGGATGTCCCCCCAAATTCCTTAAAATGATTATCTTGCTACACGAGGGCCAGCGTGGTCAAGTCAGATATGGCGATGCTCTTTCAGAGCCCTTTCTAATAACTAATGGAGTGAAGCAAGGTTGTGTTCTTGCACCAACTTTATTTACAATCTTCTTTAGCACGATGCTCCAAAGGGCTATGGCAGAGCTTGAAGAAGACGACGGCATCTATATACGCTACCGTACTGATGGTAGCTTGTTTAACTTAAGCCGTCTGAGGGCTCACACTAAGACTCTAAACTATCTAGTCCGTGAGCTGCTCTTCGCCGATGATGCTGCCCTTGTTGCCCACACAGAAGCAGCTCTGCAGCGCCTAACATCCTGCTTTGCAACAGCTGCAGAGCTGTTTGGGCTAGAAGTCAACCTGAAGAAAACAGAAGTTCTTTACCAGCCTGCACCACAGGACGAACACCACCATCCCCACATTGCCGTCGGCAAATCAGTGCTCAAGTCCGTTCAGCAGTTCACCTACCTGGGAAGCATCATCTCCTCAGATGCCAAGATTGACAAAGAGATCGATCACAGATTAGCAAAGGCATATAGTGCATTTGGAAGACTTCACAAAAGAGTCTGGAGCAATAAACACCTAAGGCAAAGCACAAAAATCAGTGTGTATAGAGCCATCGTACTGTCTATCCTCCTTTATGGATCTGAAACATGGGTCACCTATCGCCACCACCTACGACTCCTCGAGTGCTTTCATCAGCGCTGTCTACGCACAATCCTAAATATACACTGGACTGACTTTGTGACGAATGTTGCTGTCCTTGAGCAAGCAGGGATCACCAGCATTGAGGCCATGATATTGAGAACACAGCTGCGCTGGGCAGGGCACGTTTCTAGGATGGAGGACCATCGCCTCCCAAAAATAGTACTCTACGGTGAACTCACCACGGGTCAGCGTAAGAGGGGCGCTCCAAAAAAGCGATACAAAGACTCCCTGAAACAACATCTCAGGCTTGGCCAAATTGATCACCAACAGTGGTCCGCCCTGGCCTCACATCGGGAGGCATGGAGGCGCACTATCCACAATGCTGCAGCCTTATTTGAGAACTCACGACGAACAAGTCTTGAAGAGAAACGACAACGCAGAAAGAATCACAACCCAAAAACATCACCCAAGGAGACCTTCTGCTGTGCTTTTTGCAACCGGACTTGTTTATCTCGGATTGGCCTTTTTAGTCATCAGCGCGCTTGCAGAAAGCGCGGGATGAGTCCTTCCTGAATCTTCGTTTCGAAGAAAAGCCAGAGACTATTGACTATCCTGGCTGAGGATAATAGGAACTGTAATTCAACTCGTAGAGGAGGGCACAGGGCTGTGGAAGACTGGCATCTATGACCTTTTTGATGCAACAAAAAAGCTTCTCCAGGTATTTATCTAAGCAGTTTTGGTAACCATACAATCATAGAATCATAGAGTTGGAAGGAGCCTCATGGGCCATTGAGTCCAACCTCCTGCTTAATGCAGAATGCCCAGCTAAAGCATCCCAGCAAGTAGGTGTCCAGCTTTTTTTTTTTTTTAAGCTGTCCAAAGAAAGAGACCCCACCACCTCTCTAGGTCATTGGTTCCATTGCTGAATGGCTCTTACTGTCAAGAAGCTCCTTCCCATGTTCAATCAAAATTTCCCCTCCGGTACAGGCATTCTCCCCCACTTTTTGACAACTTGTTTTTGATGTTCCGCTGGTTCAACAGATCTAAATTATAGCCGTGTATTGCACTTTCAACCCCTGGTCCGGCTCTTTCAACCACACACTGCTTCCCCCCACCTCTCAGTTGACTTGGCATGCTGGGGGGCTTTCTTCTTTCAGTGTACCTCACATGCTTTTTCCCCTGTCGACTTGGCGCCATCTAGTGTTGAGTCTTGCATTTGCAAGCTAAAAAAAGTGAGCTCCACATTTCTTCAACCAATCCCACTTTCTGATAGTGCTGCAGTCCTTAATCCACCAGACAAGCAGGGGCTTCCTGTAACTTAAAAGCATTAGCCTTCCTTCTACCCTCTGAGGCAACAGAGAGCAAGTCTGCACCCTCTTCTCTGTGATATCACATGAAGTATTTAAAGAGTGTAATCTGTCACTCCTCAGTCTTCTGTTCACCAAGCTGAATGTGCCCAGTGCCTTCAACCTTTCCTCATACGTTTTGTTCTCCATACCTCATATCATCCTTGTTGCCCTTCTCTGAACCCACTCCAGCTTATCTATACAGTTTTCACCTCCAAAGGATCATCACAGCATTTATTTAGAAACCTTATTGTTCATCCATCAGCTTCTCCCTTATCAGCCATCAGTGTTCCCAATGAAAACACTGAAAGACCCAGATTGCAAATCAGTTTTAATTAGCCAGTGGCACCTGCCTTCGGACCATGCCAAGAAGCAGAATAATCCATCCATACATTGCTGAGGTCGTTGAAAAAAGAAAAAAAAATGAATTCTATTTTGAGACCCTTTAAAGACCATTTTGCTTAGAGTCGTATAGTTTGTGTGCCAAAAGATGGCTAACACTTTAATGTTAATACTAAGCCAGACAAGATTACACTTACTTTATCAGACGGCACCCTTCTTCTTTCTCTCCCCACCATGGCTTATCGATATGTAAATTAGGTTTTTCTCCCTTGACATCTGCTCCCAGTGCAGGGCCTAAATGAATTTGATTAATGGGATTTGCACTCCATTGTGATGTGTGTAGGGCTGCACCTGGCTTGATAAGGGAACCACATTGTGTGGGTCAGAGTGGGGGTGGCCTTTGCAAACTGCCTCATTGGGAACAAACAAGCAGAGATGGCCAGTAGTTCCCGTGTTGGTTGGGCAGTGAATCTGTTCTGGGTTTCAGTCTGAACTTGAAAGAAGCTTTCCAATGTATTGAACCTATTTTGTGGATTTGTCTGTTGTGGTGCAGCTTCAAGTCAACTCCAAATTATGGAGTCAGAGGATTTTCTTGGCAAAATTTATTCAGAGCAGGTTTGCCCTTGCCTTCCTCTGAGGCAGAGAGTGTGTGGCTTGCCCAAGGTCACCCAGTGGATTTCCATGGCAGAGCAAGGATTCAAACCCTGGTTTTCCAGTGTCATAGTCCAACACTCCTAGTCCAACACACCACACTGACTCTCATTTTGAGGACAGAGTTCAGTGCCTTCGATAACTCCTTTATTGTTTGAACTAAAACCCAAGCTGGATTCATTTCCCCACTGATATGAAAGCAACTAGTTCCCTTGGCGGGGAGGAGCAGATTAGAGAGAGTCTACAGTTGAGCAGATAGGCAGAAGCCTCCAGCTTCCACTGTAGATATGATCCACTAAGTGTGCATCTTTGAACAAGACCCTGGAAAACCACCTCTGGCCAAAAAAGAAGATGTAAACTGAGAGAGTGCCATGATCCAATTCAGGGACAGACAACTTCAGATGTTTTTCCCAGAGCTTGGAAGTGTCACTTCTTTTTGAATGGCAACTCCCAGAATTCCACAGCTATGCTGGCCGGGGGCTTCTGGAAACTGATGTCCACAAAAAAGTAACAGTCCCAAGTTCTGGTTCATCCA
Source organism: Gambelia wislizenii (assembly GCA_030847615.1). Lineage (NCBI taxonomy): Eukaryota > Metazoa > Chordata > Lepidosauria > Squamata > Crotaphytidae > Gambelia > Gambelia wislizenii. Next base: position 489,755,757 of record JAUMIR010000001.1, on the reverse strand, counting down.
TATCCATCTACTCACCCTTGTTTCCAGGTGCCACAAAAGCAGAGTCTTGGTGGTAGTGGTTTCATCTTGTCTACGGATAGCTGTCCCTGGAGAAACATGGCTGGCATCCACTTCTAATGTCATCTCAGCACCAAGCAAAGATATTTTTTTTTAAAAAAAATCTTCAGAGCCTTTTAACATTTCAAGCCAGGGCATACAACCAAAGAGGGTCCAGGAACCAATGAGGATGAAAAAGAGGTATGGAGAACAAAACCTATGAGGACAGGTTGAAGGAACTGAGCATGTTCAGCTTGGTGAAGGGATGACCTCATCGCGCTCTCTAAATTCCTCAAGGGCTGTTACAAATGAGAGGGTGCAGGCTTGTTTTCTGCTGCCTCAGAGGGTCTCTCTCTCTCTTTCTCTCTCTCTGGCTTTGCTTCGCAAAAGAAGATTCAGGAAGGACTCATCCCTGGACTGACTATGTGATAAATGTTGCTGTCCTTGAGCAAGCAGGGATCACCAGCATTGAGGCCATGATATTGAGAACACAGCTGCGCTGGGCAGGGCACGTTTCTAGGATGGAGGACCATCGCCTCCCAAAAATAGTACTCTACGGTGAACTCCCCACAGGTCAGCGTAAGAGGGGCGCTCCAAAAAAGCGATACAAGGACTCCCTGAAACAACATCTCAGGCTCGGCCAAATTGATCACCAACAATGGTCCACCCTGGCCTCACACCAGGAGGCATGGAGACGCACTATCCACAATGCTGCAGCCTTATTTGAGAACTCACGCCGAACAAGTCTTGAAGAGAAACGACAATGCAGAAAGAATCATAACCCAGAAACATCACCCAAGGAGACCTTCTGCTGTGCTTTCTGCAACCGGACTTGTTTATCTTGGATTGGCCTTTTTAGTCATCAGTGTGCGTGCAGAAAGTGCAGAATGAGTCCTTCCTGAATCTTCGTTTGCGAAGAAAAGCCAGAGAGATATAGCCTTTCAAATCTACTATAATGGTGTATGTTACTCCGGGTACACCTAGTTTCATTATACAATACAAAATCAAACCACAATCCTGTTCGTGTCATACACAAGTTCAAGTTCTCCTACAGAAGTAATTGGATATTTTTATCTTTTCAAGAGCTGCTATGTTCAATCCAAGGTTGTAGAAGCAGAGTTGTACATGTGGTCCCATGGCACATGGAAGCACTGTGCATGAATGTGCTCAGTGCACATGAATTGTGCATAGGTGTGCATTGCATATAGGTGTGCATTGTGCATGCATATGAGCATACATATTTGATTGTGCAATACATTGGACTGACTATGTGACGAATGTTGCTGTCCTTGAGCAAGCAGGGACCACCAGCATTGAGGCCATGATATTGAGAACACAGCTGCGCTGGGCAGGGCACATTTCTAGGATGGAGGACCATCGCCTCCCAAAAATACTACTCTACGGTGAACTCGCCACGGGTCAGCGTAAGAGGGGCGCTCCAAAAAAGCGATACAAAGACTCCCTGAAACAACATCTCAGGCTTGGCCAAATTGATCACCAACAGTGGTCCGCCCTAGCCTCACATCGGGAGGCATGGAGACGCACTATCCACAATGCTGCAGCCTTATTTGAGAACTCACGACGAACAAGTCTTGAAGAGAAACGACAACGCAGAAAGAATCACAACCCAAAAACATCACCCAAGGAGACCTTCTGCTGTGCTTTTTGCAACCGGACTTGTTTATCTAGGATTGGCCTTTTTAGTCATCAGCGCGCTTGCAGAAAGTGCGGGATGAGTCCTTCCTGAATCTTCGTTTGCGAAGAAAAGCCAGAGAGAGAGAGAGAGAGAAGTTTCACAACAAAACAAAAGCATTAATAAGATGGTGTTGTATCAATAGGTCACTAATAAGATGGTGCTACATAACTCCATGAGCATTGCTATGCTCTATCACCTTGCTGTGGGAACTCAGCCTCAGTGGACAAAGCAGAGAAAATATTTTAAACAAGCAACAACAACTTTAAAATTATCAAGGCACACCTAAGCGAGGCCTTGCTCATAATTAAAAACACCTCCAGACCCAAACCAGACTGGAGATTGGGTGGAATCAATACAGCAAAGGCCACCCTGTCAACCTCTGATCAGGTTGTTTCCATTTAATTTCCTCTTTACTGACAGATCACGCACATCTGTCATGGAGGCCTGATGAATGTTTGGCACAGATCACATTAAGAAATTCTGACACCCAAAGCCCAGAAGATATAAAGTATAATTAAACAATTATTTGCTCGTATCGGAACAGGTGGCTAGACTGCTTCCTAAGCAATGGTGCGTCTGGCTGTGACAAATCCTTAAAATCAAGGATTTATTTTTTTTAAAAAAAAGAACAAAGTTTCCCCAAGTTTGAGGAAATCAACATGTCCTTTTAAGCTAGAGCTTAGTAGTAACTAGTTACAGACTACTGGTTGCTTGTAGTTAGTTCTTTTTGCAATAATTAATGCATAACTGAATTGCCTTACTAATGAGTTAATGAGGTATAGCATCACTCCCTTGGTTGTGTGACAGTTACTTTATACCTATCAGATGTGGCAGACAAGCAATTTTTCCCCAATGTTCCAGGGTACCATATTTCTGCCCTATTATTATCAAAGCCTGCACCACAGGACGAACACCACCATCCCCACATTGCCATCGGCAAATCTGTGCTCACGTCCGTTCAGCAGTTCACCTACCTGGGAAGCATCATCTCCTCAGATGCCAAGATTGAACAAAGAGATCGATTACACATTAGCAAAGGCATATAGCGCATTTGAAAGACTTTACAAAAGAGTCTGGAGTAATAAACACCTCAGGCGAAGCACAAAAATCAGTGTGTATAGAGCCATTGTACTGTCTATTCTCCTTTATGGGTCTGAAACATGGGTCACCTATCACCACCACTTACGACTCCTCAAACACTTCCATCAGAGCTGTTTATGCACAATCCTAAATATACACTGGACTGACTATGTGATAAATGTTGCTGTCCTTGAGCAAGCAGGGATCACCAGCATTGAGGCCATGATATTGAGAACACAGCTGCGCTGGGCAGGGCACATTTCTAGGATGGAGGACCATCGTCTCCCAAAAATACTACTCTACGGTGAACTCGCCACGGGTCAGCGTAAGAAGGGTGCTCCAAAAAAGCGATACAAGGACTCCCTGAAACAACACCTCAGGCTCGGCCAAATTGATCACTAACAATGGTCCGCCGTGGCCTCACATCGGGAGGCATGGAGACACACTATCCACAATGCTGCAATTATTTGAGAATGCACAATTATTTGAGAACTCACGCCAAACAAGTCTTGAAGAGAAACGACAACGCAGAAAGGATCACATCCCAAAAACATCACCCAAGGAGACCTTCTGCTGTGTTTTCTGCAACCGGACTTGTCTATCTCGGATTGGCCATTTTAGTCATCAGCCCGCTTGCAGAAAGCGCCGGATGAGTCCTTCCTGAATCTTCGTTTGTGAAGAGAAGCCAGAGAGAGAGAGATTATCGAAGTCATATAGTTTCTTGGAAATTTACTGTCAACCTGTAACCAATGGTTCATGGACTGGGATTACTCTGTGGACCAGCACTTTCATACCCTCCTGCATTTTGCAGACGAAAACCGGGACCTGTACAGCCAAACAATGCCAGAGAGTCGTCAAGATGTCTAAAGCTATTAATGGGGGGAAAGCCACAAGCTAGGAGAGTCTGCAGCAGTTTCCTTTTGCCTGAGCCTACTGGGAAGGGCATGATTCCACTCCATCCTCCCTCCACTGAGTTAACCAAGCACATCTCAGGCTCGGCCAAATTGATCACCAACAATGGTCCGCCCTGGCCTCACATCGGGAGGCATGGAGATGCACTATCCACAATGCTGCAGCCTTATTTGAGAACTCACGCCGAACAAATCTTGAAGAGAAACGACAACGCAGAAAGAATCACAACCTGGAAACATCACCTTCTGCTGTGCTTTCTGCAACCGGACTTGTTTATCTCAGATTGGCCTTTTTAGTCATCGTCGCGCTTGCAGAAAGCGCGGGATGAGTCCTTCCTGAATCTTTGTTTTCAAAGAAAAGCCAGAGAGAGACTCTTTTCCCACTCTGAACTCATTCTGCAGCAATTGAAGTAAGGTGAGGGACAAAGCAGAAATGTGGAAGGAGGAAAGAGAAACTAGGACATTTTAAAAGCAGCTGGAAAAGTGGGATGAGAGAGGATTATTCAGGACTGTCTCTGCCAAATGAGGCAAACTGGAGGGTATTTACAGCTTTAGGCCACATGGAGCAGTTCATAGCATATACCGTAGAAGTTTATCGAAAGTAAAAATTCTAGTTACTTATCAGAAATGGGAAAACAAAATGTTAGGGTTTTTTAAAAATGCAGCTATAAAAGCAAGGAATTAATTTTATCTCTTTTAATTGTAACTGTTAAGGACTTTATCACACGCGGCAAATACAGCATCATAACAACGCCTGATGAACATGAAAGGGCGCCTATACTGCACAACTTCATGCTATGACAATTATAAGAGGCAAATAAGGTGTTCCTTTTTATTGATGGCCCAAGCCATCAATAGATCTGCCATGGCATTTTTTTCACGATTTTGCCCGCATCTGAAACACACGCCATTGTGCTCATGTGACTAGAGTGTCAATGGGCAGAACACTACCGGGTGAGATTGTGAAAACCAGGTATAGGACACTCTTTTTATAAACCTCCCTGGTTAAATTGGGAGTTTTAAAGTGTGTCTCTGTGCTTGTGTGTATTGATTTTGCTGTTTTTAACATTTTTATTATGCTCACGTCTTCTCACAAGAATTGCTGAGATCACAAATGTGGAAGTAAACAGCACTAGTGTTCATGCTCCGGTAATGCTGGGGCTGTTTTTTGTCACTATTACAGGTAGGTTTGATAAAGGGGGTTATCGTGCCAGGACAATTATGCTTTAAAATGTGGTGGCATTTTAAAAGGCTTGTCTGATAAAGTCCAAAGACTGAGGTCTCCTCTAGACAGTAGAAATGTGTTGGGAAGTTGATCGAGGCTGAAGTATTTGTTGCTGTCCTGCTTGGTATTTTCTAACAATTGCTGGCATCAGTGGCAACATTATACTCCAACTCTCAAGTGGGTTTCTTTTGAATTCTAAGATGTATCAGAACAAAAAAAGTCTCCATCTCTTCTCTCCTCTCTCTCTCTCTCTCACTCTGCTTTAAAGTTATATTCCTATAGTACATCAGCCAAAAGACACGTTTGCACTAAAACATTCTGTTGCTGTGTGCCTTCGAAGTCATTCCAACTTATCATGGCACTGTCTCAGCAAAATGTGTTCAGAGGATGCTTTCCATTGCCTTGCTCTGAGGCTGAGAGAGTGTGACTTGCCCAAGGTCACCCAGTGGGTTTCCATGGCTGAGCGTGGATTTGAACCCTGGTCTCCTGGAGTCCATGCCCAGCACTCAAAACATTACACTACACTGGCTCTGCTCATTCTAACTCTGGGAAAAAATTAAAAATTCAGAGAGAAGAATTTTTGCCCTTCAAAACAATAGAACCACCATAGCAAAACATGCATCATTAAAAAAAAAAAACTTTAGAAAAGCAGTAGTCCAGACCCAAGAAATTGCTACAACCAGCTTCCAGAAAGGAATGGAACAATGGATGCAGAGATGACATCACAATTGGGCATCACAATTCGTGGTCTCTTCCAGCTCTGTGATTCTACGATTCTAAGAAGGATATTGACAAGATGGAGCGTGTCTAGAGGAGGGCGACCAAAATGGTGGGAGGTCTGGAAGCCATTATGCCCTATGAGGAGTAGCTCAGGGAGCTGGGTATATTTAGCCTGGGGAGGAGAAGCAAGAGGGGACATGATAGCCATGTTTAAATATTTGAAGGGATGTCATACTGAGGATAGAGCAAGCTTGTTTTCTGCTGCTCCAGAGACTAGGACACAGAGTAATGGATTCAAACTACAGGAAAAGAGATTCCACCTCAACATTAGGAAGAACTTCCTGACACTAAGAGCTGTTCAACAGTGGAATACACTGCCTGTGAGTGTGATGGAGTCTCCTCCTTTGGAAGATTTTAAACAGAGGCTGGATGGCCATCTATCAGGAATGCTTTGCTTGTGTATTCCTGCATGGCAGGGGGTTGGACTGGATGACCCCTGTGGTCTCTTCCAATTCTATGATTCTATTCTATGATTATATGACAAATATAATATGACAAACTGACAAAACCCAACAAAACCCCAAAACCCGTGCATTTAAGACCAGTAGATTGACAAAGAGCTCGATCACAGATTAGCAAAGGCATATAGCACATTTGGAAGACTTTACAAAAGAGTCTGGAGTAATAAACACCTCAGGCGAAGCACAAAAATCAGTGTGTATAAAGCCATTGTACTGTCTATTCTCCTTTATGGGTCTCAAACATGACTCACCTATTGCCACCACTTATACATACAATCCTAAATATACACTGGATTGACTATGTGATGAATGTTGCTGTCCTTGAGTAAGCAGGGATCACCAGCTTTGAGACCATGATATTGAGAACACAGCTGCGCTGGGCAGGGCATGTTTCTACGGTAAACTCGCCACGGGTCAGTGTAAGAGGGGCACTCCAAAAAAGCAATACAAGGACTCCCTGAAACAACATCTCAGGCTCGGCCAAATTGATCACCAACAATGGTCCGCCCTGGCCTCACTTCGGGAGGCATAGAGAGACACTATCCACAATGCTGCAGCCTTATTTGAGAACTCACACCGAACAAGTCTTGAAGAGAAACGACAACGCAGAAAGAATCACAACCTGGAAACATCACCCAAGGAGACCCTCTGCTATGCTTTCTGCAACCGGACTTGTTTATCTCAGATTGGCCTTTTTAGTCATCAGCGCGCTTGCAGAAAGTGCAGGATGAGTCCTTCCTGAATCTTCGTTTGCAAAGAAAAGCCAGAGAGAGAGGGGAAGAGAGCTGAAAGCTAAAGGTTCATCCAAAGCAGTAGTTTTTAACCTGTGGCCTGCAGACCACCAAGGGGGCCTCAATGTCCTCACAGGAGGTCCATGAATTCTTAACAGCTTAAAGGCTGTTCAACCCACCTCCTTCCCACAGCAGGGCAGCCACATGACAGGAGCCAAGGCAAAGGCTGGCTGGGCCTGCGTGTTGCTGTTCAATTGACTCCCACTGCAAACTAGCCAGAAGAAGCGTAAGAAATGCCTCTGGGGGAAGGTTGTCTTGGGTGTCTGCAGCAACAAAGGATATTTAAAGGGGGTCCCTGGTAAAAAGAAGATTAAGAGCCACTGATCCGAAGTATAGAAGTGGTTTCTGCCTACCAACTGAAAGAAGAACCTTCATTTTTGCCATGAGTCTTGTCCATCCTGTCTCAACCATTCACTGTCCCTTCCCGTTTTTCAGGGGTAGGAACCATGTGGACCATTAAGTCTGGGGGGAAACTTCTGCCCTCCCCTCTTGCTCAATTTTTTTGGTCCAAAATAGAGAATCTTCGCTTTCTTCAGTTTTTCCACACCAAGTTGGCAGTCTGTGTGAGCGTCCCATCCCACTGTCTCAAAGACACCCTGGGGAGAAAATTAGCCCATTAGACTAAATGAAGTTGCCCACCACTAATGTACATAACAGTAATTATTTACAAATGTACAGCTGTGTATACAAATTAGCCTATGTAAGATTTATGCAAATGTGTGCCCTTTGGGGAGGAGTTGTACATACATAGTTAAGATGAAGATCTATCACAGAATCATTGTTCAAAGACATAGCCTTGTTCGTCTGGAATATCAGTATGCAAAGGGATCTTGTAGCACCTTTGAGACTAACTGAGAGAAAGTTGCAGCATGAGCTTTCATAGATTTAGGATGCATCTAGACTACAGAAATAATGCAGTTTGACACTGCTTTAACTGCCATGGCTCAATGCTATGGACTTCTGGGATTTGTAGTTTTGTGAAATATTGGGTCCTCTCTGTCAGAGAGCTCTGGTGCCACAACAAACTACAAGTCCCAGGATTCCATAGGATGGAGCCATGGCAATTAAAGCAATGTCAAACTGGATTGTTTCTGCAGTGCAGATGCAGCCGTAGTCTACATCTTCAGGTGCATGGAGTGAACTAGTGCCTAGGAGCAGAATAATTATTGTTGTATATCTTCATGTCATTTCCAACTTACGGCGCTCCTAAGACGAACCTATAACATGGTTTTCTTGGCAAGATTTCTTCAGAGGGGGTTTGCCTTTGCCTTCCTTTGAGGCTGAGAGAGTGAGACTTGCCCAAGGTCACCCAGTGGGTTTCCATGGCTGAGCTGGGATGAAATTCATTTTGTTACCACCTCTACAAACTGTTAAGGCATTTTGAATCCTTTTTCGATCCTCTGAGATATTTTCAGTAAACTCATCAACTGAAAACAGAAGGGAGGGAGGTCTCAGATTTGGTTTTGTAGTTTGGTTCTACAAAAAGCCTGAGACAGCAAACCCAAATGGTACCTCATCACCATATCATGTTACTGTAGTTGGTAAGAATTTGATGATCATGTAAAGAACTAACAGTTATCAACCAATCTTCAGTGGTTCTCCAAAACCTGTTGCTTGGGGTGGTAGGCCCAGACTGGACTCTATATTTCATATCTGCCTGTTTTAATCAAACTACACTTTTGTGTGCAACTCTTCAAATGTTTTTACTGATCCTTATGTGTTTTCTTAGCAGCAAATTGAAGCAATAAATAAGGCAACATGTGAGGGCAGAGCCTTAATAAGTCACTTCACATGGTTTCTCAAACTCTTCCTATGGCCCATGAGGGAATTTGCTTTCTAACAAGTTACTGCTCTGACCGAAGCGCCAGACCTTTGGGAAAGACTCAACTTTTATTTAATGCAAGTGTGCTAACTTCTCTTTTTTAAAAAAAGTTAGTGATGCTCTTGGTCAGTAATTTGCCTTCCTCAGGTGTGGACTGTAATAGCCCCGAAGGAAATATTCATGGGGTCAACAGGTCTGGAGAAATCTCTGAGGGCTAATAGGTGGAACCAACTGAACACATTCCTCGAGCCACACGCAAGCTATTATTTTGTTCTACAGATCATTTGAGAGATCCATACAGCCACCAGCAGGGCCAGCCACTCCATTAGGAATAGCAGCGTGGCTGTCTCAGGCAGCAGATTTGAGGGGGTCAGGAGAGGCCAGCAAATGACTACTTAGCTATTTTATTGTTGTTATATGTTTCCAAATGTCCCATTTGGGATTGTCTCATCATAGGATTTTTTGAGGTAATTGGTATTTAGGAGCAGCTTACCATTGCCTTCATCTGTATACTACTCACTTCTGTAGAGAGTTCACTACAAGTGCCATGGTCATTTTTGAGTCAGATCCAAAGTCAAAATTATCCATGCCATAGTACTACCAGTTTCTATGCACGGTTGTGAATGTTGGACAGTGAAGAAAGCTGAGAGGAAGAAATCAACTTACTTGAAATGTAATGCTGGAGGAGAGTTCTACGGATATCATCAACTGCTAAAAAAACAAATGAATGGATCCAAGAGTGAATCAATCCTGAACTCTCCCTAGAGGCCAAAATGGGCTGAGATTGTCATACTTTGGACATCTCATGAGAAGACACAACTCACTAGAGTCGGCTTGGGTCCAGACTATTTGAAAGACCGGGGGCCATCTAAATGGTGAAAATACTCCTCATGGAATTTGCTGGGAATCCTACCTGCCTAAACAGAATCCAGCGCCAATCCACACTATTCGGAAGGGGGGGCAAAACAGCAAATTTTTGCTCATTTGGACTATAGAACAATAAAAAACTCGAAGTGAAGCACAAAGCTGATTGGACAGGTGAGAGCAGGGGGCTTGTTAGCAGGGCAAGCGCCCACTGCCACCATGTTGGATTTTTGCCTTAGCGATCACTTCCTAAGACAATAAAAGGGATCAATATTTTCTGTTTTGCTTTCTTATAAAATTGGAGACTCGCTCTATTGCACCAGAGCAACATGCAATGACTTAAAAAAAAAATTGGTGGTGAAGAACTAATGCAAGTAAATCAGTCACAGCTGCCATCAGGAATGTGAGGCTTATGGGGGCTTCTGAGGCCAGAAAAAACATTTAGACACGTCGCTACTGCTGCAAGATGCCAATACTACAAGGTATTTTAGATTTTTTTTCTCCTTGTGTAGATGGGCCCCAGATCTCCTGATATGATCCAGCCAGAACCCTAAGGTCACCAGGAGGAGGCTTTATCTCAGTCCCACCACCATCACAAGCTCACTTGGTGAGGACAAGAGAGAGCACCTTCTCGGTGGCTGCTCCCACCCTTTGGAACGCCCTTCCACGGGAGGCTAGGGTGGCCCCCTCCTTGCTTTCCTTTTGCCGTCAGGCAAAGACTTTTCTTTTTAAGTAGGCTTTTAATGTATAAGCAGCAGACCTTGTTTTATTTTATATGTTTTAGTTTTTTATCTCTTTTATGTTATGTTTTAATCTGATTTTATAATATTTTAACTGTATATATGGTATTTTTAATTTGTTTTATGGAAGCCACCTTGGGTCTCATTTAGGGAGAAAGGTGGCATAAAAATGAAATAAATAAATACTGTAAATAGAAAAGACAATAATGCTTGGAAATGTAGAAGGCAGTAGGGAAAATGGAAGACCCATTATAGGTGGGTTGACTCAACCAAGGAAGCCACAGCCCATAGATTGCAAGAGCTGAGCAGGGCAGTTGATGATCAGGCCTCTCATTCATAGGGTTGTCATAAGTCAAAGTCAACTTGACAACAAATAACAAGAACAGTTTTTCCAAAACAAGTTGACCAGTTCTGATCACTATGCAACTTGATCCATGGCAGATCAATAGTGCAAACATTGTGTTGTCCTCACATTGAGAGAAAGGGGGAACCAAATAAAATACTGAAATCCAGGCTTTCAGGGTTTACACAGCAAAGCTTTATTACAGAAACTGCAGAAAACATCATCTACTGATTTTCATGTTCAGAACTGACCAGTCCTCGTTAGTACAGTACAATTAAAGCGTAGCAAATTAAAACTTTTGGTGGGCTGAAATGTCATTTGTCACTTTAGCAAAGCATCTTATTTTCCCAGGCTGACTTAGGAGATTATTAGACGTGGCTAATGTGACGCCATAATGATGCCAGGGGAATGCAAAAGGATGCCAATATCAGATGATGATGTCCTTTTGCATTCCGCTGGCGTTATTATGGCATTTCTTTTTTTCGACAGGCTGAGCCATCAATAGATCCCCTGTTGCAATTTGGTGCTGGCATTGCCAGCGTGTGAAACCTCAGGCCATTTAACTCTCGTGAATGCAGCATCAATGAGCAGTCCTGCCAGAACACTTCTGGATGAAATTGTGACATCCAGGTAACTGACACACTTTTTATGACCCTCCCTGGGTTACTTGTAAATTTTAAAATGTGTTTTGTGCTTGGTGTAACTTTTTTGTGTGTTATTTAACTTTTTATTTTTGAATTTCCAACGCTCACATTGTCTCGCAAGAATGGGCAGGATTTCAGTCCAGGAAGTGAACGGAGCTCTGTTAGAGCTCCATTCATTCCTGGGCTGCCTGTTAACACAACAAGGTAAGTGTGATGGGGAGGATTATTGTGCCGGAACAGGGATGGGATTGGAGATTGTGGGGCAGGAACACTTTTTGCATTCCTGTCTGATAATTTCCTTACTTTCATTTCCATACCCTGTTCTCCCACCAAACTGGCCTTCAGCATACTGTAGATAATCAAACAGGAATGCAATAACAAGCAGGCTGGATAGATGTCCCCCATCACACACTATACTATTACACATTCCATCATTACTACTCCATGCAACCTCATGGCAGGCAGGCTGAATGTGCCAGCACCCAGCAGTTCATAAGTTTTCCTTCAGATCAGGAAATGGTAACACGCATTACTCTAAAATGAGGGCTGTGGGAAGAGAGAAGCCAGACTGATCTGAAAACTGAAGATGTCACATAAGGTATCCACATGTAGTAGTACTTGGCATCACTGTGGGATTTCCTCTAGGGGATCTAGCACTAAGTAAGAGTTAGATTCCTAAGAAGTAACTTTTCCAAGCTCTCCTTCAGTAGTCATTGCAAATTGGTGATATGGTGTTCATTTTACGGAGAAGGTTTTTTTAAAAAAAAAAAAAAAAGAAAGGAGTCATACTCAGATGTGGTTTTGCCAGTTTCTCCCTCTGAAATAAAGCCTACAGCACCTGTTATTCATTGGCAGTCCTTCTGGGTTTGAGGAAAGTTCTTTTAGTGTCATTCCCAGAATCTTTTCAAAAGGCACAGTCCAAAAAGACACCATCAGCACCTGGCATTCATTGGTGGTCTCCCATCCAAGTACTAACCATTGCTGACTCTACTTACCTTCCAAGATCAGACAGGATCTGTTGCCTTTAGAAAGCTATGTTACCCACAGTCAAATGTTTTGTGCACTGTTTAGCAAGACATGACTTCAACCTGATGTAGTAGCACTCAGACTACAGAGAGTTGTTTAAAGCTGGGGGGGGGGGCAACAGAAAGGAAATTTGGGAGGAGAAGATTCAAACTGGGGAGAAAAACTGGAAACAGATGGAAAGGTCAGGAAGGAAGTGAGTGGATTAGACACGCACACATAGCTAATATGCCAGCCCACATCACAGACAACCTCCCACCGATGAACTGAAAGGAAACATCCTGATGAACCATGCTTCTGAGGCCTTCAAAAATGGTCAGGAGAAAAATGCAGCAGCATTTGGAAGGGAAACTCACAAGAAATGGCAAGAATGTTTGTTTGTTTGTTTGTTTCCCGCCTTTCTCCCTATGATGGGACCCAAGGCAGCTCACAACAAATAAGAATTAAAAAGAGATTAAACCACTTATATAATTCAAATTCCACATAAATGATACATTTTTAAAACTCCATAAAAATTAAAATAGATCTTTAAAAAGAGGAGCACCAACAGTCCAACCTTCATTTGTCAGCAAAGGCCTGGTGCCATAAAAATGTTTTAACCTGCTGCCTGAAGGAGAGTAAAAATGGGGCCGTTGTAACCTCTCTATGGAGAAAGTTCCAAAGTCTCAGAGCAGCCACCTCTCCCTATTTCCCACCAAAGGAGCCTGAAAGGGTGGGGACAGAGAGAAGGGCCAGTGGCTTTTAGTTGCTTCCATGGCAAGTGGCATGAGGCATCACTCTGGTTTTTGTCTGAACTTACTTCCCTGTGCCAGTAGCATCTTCTGAGACCAGGAATGAGGCATCCAGCCATGGTCATATGGCTGCACACCTCATGGTGACCTCAGCAGACACAATGTGCATGACCCAGCCAGGAAATGGCTGCACCAGGCACCACACAGGCCACGTGTGCAGACACACACACCGATTGCCGCAATGGAACTCACCGTTTGCTCCAGACAAAACGCAACCAATGGTGAGAGTTTTATTTTTAACCACGTGTCTGTTCTGTTGTAAGGGGTATTTGCCTTGGATTCTCATCAGAACTGCCCGGACGTCGTCTGGACAGTTCAGACTAGGATTAGGGCAAAAAGCCTGCGTTGTCTGGACTGCTGGGCACAGGAACAGTGGGAGGCTGTTTTGTTTGGGGCATGTAGATAAGGTCTTAGTCTGATCCCATGCACTACAGAAAACTCCTCAGGGATTTCCGTTTCAGGTCCGGATAACTATTGTGTCTGTTGTCTTCCACTCCCACAACGGTAGGGCTTTTGTTCTGTGAGTGACTCCTTCTTCTTTAAAGAAAGACTTCCTGGGTCCCAGTTATTGCAAGGAAAGGCTTCCTGCAAGAACAAGACAAAAGATCTGGAATTTTAATATTTTAAAAGAACCAATTAGAGTTTGCGGGGGCTAATGCCTTTGTGAAATTCTGTTGGTGTCATAGACTGGAATAAGTTTCCTTCTGCCAGTGGTTGTACATTTTTGGTCTCTGACCCAGGACACTTTGTCTCAGCAGATGGGAGTGGAGGAATAATAAGGCTGACATGTTTACTTCATTGGGCCTTTTAACAGTTGCATATGTGTCAGGCAGACATTTAACAGGTAAAACTTTTCCCTTTGTTTTATCTCCATGCCAGGAAAACAACTGTCATTTAATTTCTAATACAGCTAGTAAAATACACATACACACACACACACACGGGGAGATCTTACATGGTGCTTACATAGTGTAAATCCACATTCACATAGTTACAGAGTGATTGCTCTACGTTTCCCTTCTACTGAATGCTGGCATTTGTGCATTTGTGATTACCTATCTGCCAGTGTGCCTGCTGATGACCCACTGTACAATGGGGAACACTTAGCGGCTGTTTCCAGACCCCAGTGAATTAATTAGTACCCTGAAGTCACTGACAAATAGTTAGGCCCTATCCAAGAATGTGCAACTGTGTATGAAATGGTTACATCTCTCTCTCTCTCTCTCTCTCTCTCTGTGGAGATTTTCAGAAGGGGAAATTATTCCCAGGGGAGATTGGGACAGAATTGTTTCTGTCCCGGAAGCAGCGCCGTGTTTCGCATGCCCACTTCCCTCTCCCGATCTTCCGTCGTCCTGACGCTGTGCTCATTCTATTTCTTTTTATTACCGACGAACTCTCGTTAATAAAAGATCGCGGAAGGAACCGGCAGGGAACTAGAACAAGGACAGCGTCAGGACGACGGGAGATCGGGAGAAGTAAGTGGGCGTGTGAAATGCGGCGCGGCTTCCGGGACAGAAACAATTCTGTCCCAGTCTCCCCAGGGAATAATTTCTCTGTCTGAAAATCTCCTCTCTCTCTCTGACCATTGCCGCAATAGAAGGGCAAGTAATGGGAGGGAACGCTGCGGGCCCGGGGCTGGAATACTCCAGCCAGAATGTGGCGTATTCTGGGCAGTGCAGACAAAGCCTATGACACCAACAGAATTCCAAAAAGGAATCAGCTCCTCACAACTCCAATAGGTCGCCATCTTTTTTAAAATCTCAGATCCTCTATTCTGTTATTGCAACAAGTCCCTTCCTTGCTATAATTCAGACTAAACTCAGTTTTGATCTCTGTGGGCCTCTGATCAGACCTTCCCGCTTTCAAATGCAAACAGTTTCTCTTTCTCTCTGTGTGCACAGAGAGTGGCGTTTCTACCAGGCCATATTTCCTGAACGTGTCCAATTAAACCAACCAAACTCTTCCTTGACAGGGTTAAGTTTCCCCAGATGGCAGAGCTATCATTAATTCATGGCATGCTGAGATCAAACCATTCAGCTGCTAGCTATCTCACCTGCAAGTCATGTTAACCTTTCTGCGCTAATACAGATATTTTAAAACATGCCATTGCTCCCATCCTCTGTATAGGTTGTTGTCTGGAAGGAAGTGGTGTAGTAGGAGAGGCAGAAAGGAAAACATATTGGTAGATGGGGATTGTGGGGAAACTATGCTTAAAGTAAGAACAGAGCAAAAGTTTTAGACTACGACACAGGAGATCTGAGTCTGGACTTAGGTTGTTACTGACCAGCTCATGAAGAAGATCAAAATGCCATCAGTGGGCCAGGCTTACAGACTGATTGTAACTATATACAGTTGTCCCTCCGTATCCACAGATTTGGTATCCACAGATTTAAGTATTCACGGCTTGAAAATATTCTTTAAAAAAAATAATAATTCAAAAAGCAAACCTTGATTGTGCCATCTTATATAAGGGGCACCATTTTGCCATGCCATTGCATATAATGGGACATGAGTCTTCACAGATTTTGGTATCCACGGGGGGTCCTGGAACTAAACCCCAGTGAGTATGAAGGGACAACTGTACGAATAGTTAAGTCTTCTGAGTTCACATACATGACTTTTGGACTACAGCTTCCAGAATCCCCCACCCACCATGCCTACTGCCCATGCAGGTTGGGAGATTTTGGAAAATGTCTCAGAAAACCCTAATGTTTTTAAGCTCTGTCAAAATGTCTCGAAAGATCAAAGGATTCTATAAGATGGACCCATGGAATTTACAATTGTATTAAATTGATATGGTTGTGCAGAATACATATGCTCTCTGCTGAATTTTGTCTATCCACTGCATTCCATACTTGAGGTATGTACATTCCAGTTGAGATGGGCGTCTTTGCAAATGGTGTCCATGGATGTGATTTTAACAGCAGTGTTACGCAAAACCCTCGTGTCTGTGGGAAAAGGCTACACATGTATTTGTGGAATAAAGCAAAGCAAGAGGCTGTGTAACTTTCGGAAACTTGTGTATATGGGTGGAGCCAGGAAAACACCAAGTCAGAGGTCCAAAACAACTAAAGAAACTTTATTGAAACTGGATTTAAAAGCATTCATACGTCACATGCATTCATTAACAAGCAAACAAGACTATCAGAGAAAGGCAAGAAATAGTTAGAGGTGGGATTAGACTAAGGCTTTGGGATAAATACTGCACCTGTTCCTGACATTATGTACTCCTCATGAGTAGTGGAATTACTCTTGAGCAGCAGCAAACAGATGTGATGGTGAAAAGGGAGAGGGACACACTTGGAAGGGTTAGGGTTAAATGGAGCTGGGATGAGAGTGCCTGACTCAGTTTGGAAGCAGGCCAGGGGTCAGGGAGGTGTTAGCAGGGAGGGAGGGAAGATAGGAAGAGGAGAGGTGTAGGTGGTACAGAGTGAAGCGGATTCAGGAGGAATGGGGAGCCAAACCGAAAGAACTGAGTTTTCAGGGGTTTTTATAAGAAAATTCCCCTTTGAGGATACAAGTCCAATAAAAGGAACATTTGTCTTCAGGTAGTTTCCAATGACTTAAACAAAGGAATTCCAGACCAGTCAGGAACTGGAAATGGGGGTGATCTGGTATTTGCTGATTGACAGGCAATATTTCTCTGTCTAGTGAATGTATGGGTGCCAGCATGGTTTGCAAAGCAATGAATCTACCAACTATACCAATGAGTGTCTGCCTTTCCCAGACATGAAGCTTCTCCATTTCAAAGGAGATGTTGTTTGTGGTATTGGGGTGTGAATGTTGGATAATTTATATGGCCCTTTTCCTGGCATGGTACTTAACTCTAGCTTGATTCTTTGGTGACCTAGAGTGCACCTGTTTTCCACCAGCCCCTGAAAAAGCCTAAATTGGCCAAATTGGTATCAAACACCAATTGAAGTGCACCAAGTTGGTGGATGCTGGGTATTTCAGTAGGGGATGGTGGCTGTTACAGCAGGTTGATCTTCCCCAACTGAAATGTAATTCACAGAATCGTAGAGCTGGAAGGGGCCTCACGTGCCATCTACTCCAACCCCTTGCCATGCAGGGATCCACTGCTGAAGTACTTAAGAGGGGTCCATCTAATCTCTGATTTTAAAACCTCCAGTGAAGGAAAGGCCCGCCATCTTCTGAGGTAGGCTATTCCAGTCTTCACAGAAAACACAGGGGACACATGACAAGATACTCAAAAGATGGGAGCATATTGATAGAAAAGGCTGACATGTTTTCATTTGTCCAATAAATAGTTTGAGAATTCTTGGCTCGGAATTTTCTGATATTTGATTCTAAGTAGCCCCCCTAGAGAAGGCCTGAAATGCATTGGGCTCTTCTACCAATAAACAACCATTTCTTGAACATCTTGACATACGTCTCTTTTGTTCTTAGGTCAACAATGGAATAACTTAACTTGTCGAAAGATGATAAGGGACTATGGAGGCAGCTGCTTTTTACTTTTCTGTTGTATGCAGGCACGCACAGCTCTAGTAAGATCAACTAGAGTACAGTAGGACCCCATATCCACTGATTCATTATCCACTACAATACAGCATACCTACCATAGAGTCTACCTAGAAAATGTGTCCTCTCTAGCCATTTTCTAGGTCCTCCAAGGCAACTCTATGGTATTTTAAACTGGAAGTCCCATTATTTTCAATGACGTTCACTATTATCCACGGATTTCAGTATGCCCCCCCCCCAAAACCAATACCCAGCGGATATGGGGGTCCTACTATAGAATCTTATTCTTTTCCAGCTCAAGCTTGATTGCAGTGTTTACTACAGATGTCTGCTGTAACCCAGCACCAAAAATCTGTGTTCCTCCAGCCCTCCTTCACGGAGCAATGGATGCAAGCTCCAGGAACAGAGATTTCACCTCAACATTAGGAGGAACTTTTTGACAGTCAGAGCTGTTCGGCAGTGGAACACACTCCCTCGGAGCGTGGTGGGGTCTCCTTCCTTGGAGGTCTTTAAACAGAGGCTGGATGGCCATCTGTCGGGGATGCTTTGATCATGATTTCCTGCATGGCAGGGGGTTGGACTGGATGGCCCTCGTGGTCTCTTCCAACTCTGCAATTCTATGATTCTATGAAATAATGGCTATATTTATAGTTTTATTAATGATTTGTATAGTTTAATCTGTGTGGTTTTTAAATATGTTG
This sequence comes from Gambelia wislizenii, assembly GCA_030847615.1. Lineage (NCBI taxonomy): Eukaryota > Metazoa > Chordata > Lepidosauria > Squamata > Crotaphytidae > Gambelia > Gambelia wislizenii. The sequence continues at coordinate 489,737,370 of JAUMIR010000001.1, read as the reverse complement.
TTAGCTCCCTTGAGTCCCATTATTGGGAGAAAGTCAGGATATAAATGAATAAAATAAATAAATAAATTCTTTGGGCTCGTCTCTACTAGTGCCTTAATCCAAGATGATTCAACACAATGGCGACCACACGTACCTGGGGCAAATCCATTTCAGAGGCCAGACAGGCTGACACTGCATTGGTCTTACTGGCCCATCCCCTTGTGCCCGGTGCTGCCAATGCCACTACCTCACCGGTCAAGCAGCTCCATGCGAGAGTCTGGCTTTTGCTGTCTCTCCCGCTGAGGTCAGAATGGGTTGCCCAGACATGTGATCAAAAAGGAGGGTTTGTTTTACCCCTTCCTCGTTGATCACATGGGCAGCCTGTTCTGACCTCAGCAAAGGCACTGGTGCTGGCCACGGCTCTTGCAGGAAGCTGCTTAGCCAGCGAGGCAGCCGCAGTGATGGTGGCTCCAGAGAGGGCCAGTCCCCTTCCCTGTGCTGTTCAGTGCAGGGTAAGGGAGACAGTGCCACGTTTGCATGTGGACAACTAGATCAGCCTGAATTGAACCTGATCAAGCTGTCCAAACAGCAAAAGAACCAGAGGCACTTTAGAGTTTCCTGGAAAACCTGGAATCTCCTGTGGTCTCTCTTAAACTGGATTAACAGCTTAATGAAGCAGATTCGCTGTGTGCGTCTTCTGGACACATCGCATGGAGTCCAGGTAAATTCAGTTTATTTCCTTAGTGTAGTCAACCCCTTTGTCAGAGGCTTTGTTAACTGAGGTATACCTGTGTTGTCTTTTCTAACGAGTCAAGTCTTCTCATCATATGTCCAAAGTATGACAGCCTCAGTTTAGTCATCTTGGCTTCTAGGGAGAGTTCAGGCTTGATTTGTTCTAAGAGCCATTCATTTGTCTTTTTAACAGTCCACTGTATCCGTAGAACTTTTCTCCAGCACCGCATTACAAATGAGTTGCTCTAATATACCCATTCACTTGTCTCTTTGGCAGTCCAGCTAAAGCAGTCCCCAAAAGTGAGTGCTCTTCACATTGAGAAAAGTTTTGCTTGCTAGTGCCTACCTGTTGTTACCCTAAGAGGTGTGAGGAGGGACATTGGACTCCCACCCATAGTGCCAGCATCTCCTTGAAATCTGGGGGAATTATAGCTCAAAAGGAGGCCTGCAAGGGAAGGGTAACTTCAGGGGTCTTTTCGCCTATATATACCAGCACTAACTGTAGAGAGCTCTCCAGTTTAAAAGTATTTTATTTGAATTAACACAGGAGATAAACTAACACATGAGAACATACACTCTTACGAACCATACAAGACTATTGGAAAGTAAGACGGAAAAGGTTGGATAGAGAGAAGGCAGGGATGGAAGGGTGATAGTTACCAGTCTCAGAGAAAGAGGTCTGCAAAGCAGAGGGACTCAGCATCTGAGGGTGGTATAGCAAGAAAGAGAATGGCAGGGCCTGTCTGTGACACACCTGACTAGGGTCGGATCTTGGCTATTTATACCCTATTTTGTACCCTGGAGGGGTGTGCTAGTCATGACAAAGCCTGAATGGCTCTCTCATGGAACAGACAAAAGGGTCGAATGGGCTGATTGCCTTAGCTCCAGAGTGACAAAACATGGATGGGATTGGCGATCATCTCTTAATGTTCAGACAGGTAGGGTGTATAGGAAAGATTTCCATAGGGAATGGATTGAGAGATGGTCACTGATTGCCTGACTGAATTATTAATAGAGCTGGGAAGGGCTGGGAAAAATTATTAGCAAAGCCCCGTTAACCACCAGGCTTTCCACTAATCCTATCTGGGCTTTTCTGCCATTATGACCCTGGACGCACCTCAGGTCATCATGACCTGGACTGTCCTCTGGTCAGCTTGACCCTGAACATCCCCAGGTCAATGTGACCCCAAAAAGTGTCCAGTATGTGCAGTTATGAAGTCTTGCAGGAGGGGTGGCCAGGTTCACGAACATTGTCACACCAATGTTAAAGGAACAGCTTTGGGAGAAGCCAGCTGAGAAACTGCCAAGCCTATGTACCACTGAACCACACATATAAAGATGCCAACAACCCCCTCAACACACACACACACAGAGAGAGAGTTTTCTAACCGCTGAGCCCCAACAGCATCTCATCCACTTAATCAGGGATGTTGGCTCTAGCACATCACCAACCACAGCTCCTTCCAGCTGTGACTTAAACTATAGGGGATTTCCAGAAGAGATAACTGTGTAGTGTTATCACCACTGGGAAGACTGGAAATTATGTTTTGCTCTAAAAACAATTGCCTTCCCCCGTGCTGCAGGAAAGACAATCTATATTGTGTTTTCCTCCCATTTGTTATTTTCCCATCAAAAGAAAGAGCAGAAGGACTCACTTCCTCCCTCCCTTCCCCCCACCTTTTATCAGTATAATGGATGAAAAACAATAAACTTTCCGGCAGGCTTGCATGGGCTGCTCTTGTTAACCCCTTGGCTTCTCTAGTCAACAATAAGAGGAGTCTTTGTGAATAGCAGTTTCAACGGAACAGGAGGTCAAATATCTTTGGGGATCAGAAGGAGTAGCCAAGCTCCAGTACTGTTAAAGGGGTTGTCCAAACGTGAAAAAACTCTGGACCGAATGCGAGGAGAATCCTACCTGTCCTAATGGCATCCCATGTGATTTTGCCCTATTGTGAAGGAGGGGGGCAAAAAAGACCAAAAACCTCACCAGAAAAGCCTTCTCAGCTTTTCCCATCTTTTTTTTAAAAAACAATGAGGTGGTGCATATTTCTGTCTGTTATGACAAGCGAGTCGATCTGATTCGCTTGCCCAAATGAGAGGAAGCGCAAATCTGATTGGCTGGATGAGTTCAGGGGGTGATGCTTGCTAGCAAGGCAAGAACTGCTTCCGCCATGTTGGATTTTCACCTTGGTGGGCAAGCGCTAAGGTGAGGAAACGGGGTGTTGGGGTTGGGGGGTTGGGTTGTTGGTTTTTTTGTTGTTGTTGTTTGTTTGCTTGCTTGCTTGCTTTTGTGCTGAAGTGAAAACTCGCTCAATTGCACCTTGGACATAATTTAAAAAAAAAATAAGGTCATTGGCAGCAAATTGAAGTAAGTGCAAACACAAGTAAATCACTCGTGGCTGCCATGTTTACTAGTGAGTATGTGAAGCTTATGAGGGCAAAAAAAGCCAGGTTGCAGCTGCTGCAAAATGTCATTACTGCAAGGGGCTCCATTTTTTATGGGCTCCTATAGACAAGCCCCAAGACTGAGATGTAAACATGAGACTTTACCCAGCAGAAGATAAAGATGAGATGTTTTTCCTATTCAACCTATTAATTGTTATGTGAATTTATTGTTCTTTTAGTTCTCCTTCTTCTGCATTCTGGCTGAATTAGAATTTCTGGCTCAACTAGAACTATGAGCTAGTTCCAGACTATCTAAAAGACCATATCTCCCTGAAGGAGCCTGCCTGAGTCTTAAGATCCCCCTCCCCACAGGGCAGGGAGGAGGAGGAAACCAGGAGTGGGGAGAATAAAATGGAATGAGTGGAATCCTGAAGCGCTTCATGCTGCAGGAACAGGATCAAAACATTAAGATAGTATGGGTTTGATTTATGGTACAAACTGGATTATAAAATCACTTGATGGAGGTACTTTAATAGTGGAATATAATCATTAGTTGAGGGGATATTTAGTAATCTAGCTGGTGTGTCAAGTTTTGTGATGTGCGGGAGGTCTGGTACTTTTTGTCTATATGTTTTTAATGCATAGAAAATATGCCATGTTTTCTTTCTTTCCCCTCTTTTTCCATTTCCCCCTTTTTTGTTGTATGTGTGTAAGTGTGTTAATAATTTTTTTAAAAAGGAATAGGGATCAGAACCAGGGATACCTCCTTTGAAATCTATACTGAAATCCAGAATAGCACAGTGGCATGAAAGGCCACCAGTTTGCCAGGCCATATACATGCAGAGGCATCATCTCCAAGCCAGACCTTGACTGTATCTGCATTATACACTTACAGCCATTTGATACCACTGTAATCCCCATGGCCCCATTCTCAGGAATCCTGGGATTTGTAGTTTGGTGAAGTACCTCAGAATTCTCTGCTAAAGAACTCTAGGGCACTCTTCTGAACTAGAGCACTAGAGCACTCTAGCAGAGAATTAGCATCATAGAGTTGGAAGAGACCACAAGACCCATCCAGTCCAATGCCATTCTGCCTTGCAGGAACACACAATCAAAGCATCCCCGACAGATGGCCATCCAGCCGCTGTTTAAAAACCTCCAAAGAAGGAGACTCCACCACACTCTGAGGTAGAGTCTCCTTCTTTGGAGGTTTTTAAACAGAGGCTTCTAAGAATTCTAAGTACTTTACCAAACTACATGTCCCAAGATTCTCTGAGATGGTGTTATGGTGGCGGTAGTGATTGTTACATGCCTTCAGTTTGACTCCAACTTGTGGCAACCCTATCCTAGGGTTTTCTCGGCAAGATTTGTTCAGAGGGGGTTTGCCATTACCTTGCTCTGAGGCTGAGAGAGTGTGGCTTGCCCAAGGTCACCCAGTAGATTGCTATGGCCAACTGGGGAACTGAACCCTAGTCTCCATAGTTGTAGTCCAAAGCTTAAACCGTTACACCACACTGGCTTGGTGACATGATAGCCACCTTTAAATACCTTGCCTGAAGCTGAGCCCATCAAAACTGGAGAATTTCCCCCCTTGTCTCCCACCTGGAGATGACCCATGAAAACAGGAGACACAGGGTCAGGCCAAGATCTGGCAACCCTAATGAGTGCAGTTGCACTCTCTAAAAGCCGAAAGGAACAAGAGATCCCAGCAAAACCCTGAGCCCATCATCAGGCTGCGTGTCTTTGCCCAATGGCAGCTGGTACCTCCAAAATATGGAGTGGGGGGGACTGATAATGAGACGGTCCATGGGTCATTCCTAGGAGATGCATCCACCAGATTTTGCGCAGCATGATGAAGAGATGACGAAAGCCTGAAACCCATCTCTTCTGGAGGCAATCTTTAAGTAATGCACAAGGCAAGTGCACACCGGGAAAAGGGATCCCAGGAGGAAATCTTCCCAGCTGGGTGTGAAGTCAGGCTCATCTGGCAAAAAGAACAATTCAGCCACAAAATGCACATTAGCTCCAGAAAGTCGCATCTAATTAATCCTCTTTCTGGGAATGCACATTCTAATTACAGCTTAGTGGTTCCAATGGCTGATGACTCAGCACCACCAAAGGACAGCCAGGACTATTATTTGACGCCCACTTAGCAGCGCTGCCTCAGAGCTGAGCTGTAGAGAACCTACACTGTCCCTGGTCTCCCCCCCACCCGCCCAAAAAAAAGTCTGTGGAACAAACAGATTTAAATCATGAGTGAGAATGGAACTTTCTTCCTGCTTGAACACACTCTCATTGTAACATGCAAAACCATAAGATGCAAACCTGCAGGGTTTTATGCTTTCAATAACATCACTTTTGTTTCCCCTACATGGTTTTATTTTTGCCAGCTTTGTCTGATGAAGAAACCAATGAGCTTTGAAAGCTAGCATAATGTGGGTTTTTGAACCTTCTGTTAGGTCCAACAATTTTTATCCCCGATATATATTTTGGACCTTGGTTAATAGTCCACACTGCTACTCCTGCTGTCTACACTACACAGCTATACCACAATGACACCACTTTAATGGCCATGGGTCATTTAATGGCCTAAGGAATCCTAGCAGCAGTAGTCGTTTGGTGAGAAACTTAGAAATATTCTCTGCTAGAGAGCTCTAGTGCCATAGGTTGGGGAGTGTATGGCTGAGGCCTCTAGTGAAGTATTCCAAGTTCCTACCCATACTACAACTCACAAGATGATTTAGGACACAGCTATGACAGTTAAAATGGTATCAAACTGTTTGTCGTGCCTTACCTGAAGGAGGCTTCCTCAGGTGAAGGAGAAGAGGTGCCAGAATGAGGATCCCCATCCAGAGCCAAAGGAGGATGCAAGCCCTATTTCGACAGAAGTAGAGCCAGTCCCCGAAGCACTGTAACACCTGATGTCCTCTGCACAAAGAAAAAACTCCTCACGGAATGTGAGGGAATACCTTTTGTCCTGATGAGATCCCATGGGGATTCGCGGTATTTAAAAGGAAAGAGGAATGCATGTACTGTGCAATAACAGCCTTCGCTGTTTCTCACGACTTTTAATATATATATATATATTGTATATATTGTCCTTGTATAGATGACCCCCTGGAGATGGTAACAGAAGCTCTTCACCCTATCGTGTGTCAACAGCTAAAACAGGGAACAGTAATGTCAGAGATGCTCTTATCCGACTTAAGTAAACTATAGCAAGTTAATAAAGCTGGCTGGGCTAATTTACTGCCAGCCATTCTGGTGCTGCAGACAACAGATCCAATGCCTTCTGAGCTTTGTGTCTCTCTGAACTTTGGCTTGACTCTGGACTAATCTCTCTGGCAACTCCCTCCTTGGTTTTGAACTCAGTTCAGGGCTGTTTGTTTCATCTGGCTTTCGAATGTCTGGGCTACACTTTTGCTTCTACAGATGCTGGCATCACCTTAGGACTGGCCTGGCTTTTCCCAGGTCAGCCTCTGCAGACTGGAGGTGTACGCTCTTGGGTGCTTGCCCACTTTAAAACAGGATACTGTTATAATGTTTGCCACTGCAGATAGGTGCAGCTTGTTGGAGGGAAGATCTGTGAGTAAACAGGGTGGTAGGTACCAGAGTTCACTGTTCAGAGCATTAAATAGTGGTGACTACAGGCTTCCATGTCAGTGGGAATATGTTCTATTTTAGAATTCTGAATAGCCCCAAGCTTCAGGCTCTGAAAGCATCTTCAGGATCTTGAGTTTTCTACTCTTGACTGCTACCTAAATGCAAAAGTTACCTCCAGCCACCACAGGCACTGGTTTCAATCCAAAGAGGCAACTTTGCCACACTCTGGTTGTGGTCTCAGAGAAGGTTTTGCTAAAAGGGGAAGGGAAACTGGAACATTTTATTTAATCTTCTATGTGCTTATTGTTTATTGTTCAGATAAATAATTATCTCCCAAACAGAAGGGATGGGGAACTTTTGCCCTGTCCTCCCCGCCAGATTTTTGGTCTACAACCCCCATCATGCTTACCATTGGTCATAATGCAACCCCCATAATGCTTACCATTGGTATACTTTTTCCATAGGTTCAATTATAAATGAATTATAATTACACACTCACTTTTTATATTATAATTATAATTCTCTCTCTGGCTTTTCTTCACAAACGAAGATTCAGGAAGGACTCATCCCGCGCTTTCTGCAAGCGCGCTGATGACTAAAAAGGCCAATCCGAGATAAACAAGTCCGGTTGCAGAAAGCACAGCAGGAGGTCTCCATGGGTGATGTTTCCAGGTTGTGATTCTTTTTGCGTTGTCGTTTCTCTTCAAGACTTGTTCGGCGTGAGTTCTCAAATAAGGCTGCAGCATTGTGGATAGTGCGTCTCCATGCCTCCCGATGTGAGGCCAGGGCGGACCATTGTTGGTGATCAATTTGGCCGAGCCTGAGATGTTTTTTCAGGGAGTCCTACGCCCCCTTGTCATGGGAGAGAGGCTTGCGTACCCTAATGATGTTTTGAGCTATGCTGGCGGTGGCATAATAGCCACTGGTAGGGTCTCCCATGCCAGACAGGTCAAAACCGAAGGGTCTGACAAAGAGCGTCAAGGGCAGGATGGGCTCTCTAGCCTTGTGGCAACCGTCCTAGAAGGAAAACTCTAATCCCAAACCCGGGCAGATGGTGCTCGTGCAACCCTGTAAGGTCAACCATCTAAGAGAAGGAAACTAATCAAAGTACCATAGCCTCAGTTTGGTCATTTTGGCTTCTAGGGAGAGTTCATTGATTTGCTCCAGGATCCATTGATTTGTCTTTTTGACTGTCCATGGGAGCCACAGAAATCTCCTCCAACTCCACAGGCCCATCTAAACAGTGAAAATACCCCTCATGGAATTCGCTGGGAATCCAACCTGTCTAAACAGGATCCAGCGCCAATCCACACTATTCGGAAGGAGGGGGTCCCAAAATGGCAAAATCAACGGGGTAAACGCCTTCGCAGATTTCCCTGTACTTTTTCACAAACCGTGAGACAGGTGCGCACTTTTGTTCGTTTGGACTATAGAAAAATAAAAAACTCAAAGGGAAGTACAAAGCTCATTGGCCAGGCAAGAGCGGGAGCAGGGCTTGCTAGGAGGGCAAGTGTCTGCTGCTGCCATGTTGGATTTTTGCTTTAGTGATTGCTTGCTAAGGTGATAAAAAGGATCAATATTTTGTTTTATTTTCTTATAAAACTAGAGATTGCTGTATTGCACCAGCACAGCTTGGGATGACTTTAAAAAAAAAGAAAGAAACAGCGGTGAAGAACTATCACAAGTGAATCACTCGCGGCTGCCATCAGGAATGCCAGGCTTATGGGGGCTTCTGAGGCCAGAAAAACTGTTTACATGTTGCTGCTGCTGCAAGATACCAATACTACAAGGTATTTTAGATTTTTCCCCCCTTGTGTAGATGGGCCCCACATTTCAAATGAGTTGATTCACATCTTGTCAGCTTTCTTCACTGTCCAGCTTTCACAACCAAGCATAGAAATTGGAAATATTTGTCAGAATGCTGGGACATGCAGTTAAATAGATTTATGCTGTAAAGAGCTGGTGTAGCGTACAGGGTGCAGCAGACAGAGCTAACAGCAGATTGCTGCAGCTAGCCTGTATGACAAGATTAATAGCCTGACAAACTCAGCCTTGGAGAGTTGGAATCTGGAGAGATTATTATCTATCTCTGTTAGAAAGAATATTGTTTTTTCTATAAGAAGAAGGGTACTGTGAACTGTGTAATTAGCAATCCTATACAACTGTGTTTCAATTTCTGTTATGGGCTTTACAGTATAAAAGATGTTTCTCTGCTGAATGCTATAATATATACTTCTCATAGAGGATTATCTGTACCAAATTGTAAATATCTTTATTATGCTATAGTAAAGACAAGTAATTTGTAGGAACAAGCCTGTGTCTGTGTGTGTTTATTCTTTTACCTGGAGGATGAAGACTCTGCTGTGCCTTTTTGCTGCCTGACTCTCTTGATGTGGTCAGAGGCGATCAGTGCGCTAACGTGACAATATTATGGTATGGATGATCCTGTCTTGGGAATTCAATGATACATCTTTACAGTTGAGGCTCTTATCTAGTCCTGCTGAATCTCAGGTCTTGTCTGCATGGGCAGGTGTAGCCCAGGTGTAGCCCAGAGTATTCCAGTCCCAGGCCCACTGCATCCCCCCCCAGTTACCTGTCCTTCTGTTGTGGCAACAGAGGGGTGTCCACACACCCATGGCCCACTGGCATGGTCACATGGCTGGGTGTCTCATGGTGACCACAGGAGATCTGACATGTGTGACTTGGTGGGGAAATGGCTGCATTGGGCATCTCTCAGGCCATGTGTGTGGACACCACCACCTCCCATTGCGGTAACGGAACTCACCATTTTCTCCAGAAGAACCACAGCAAATGGTGAGGGTTTTTTTTAACATGTCTGCACTGTTTTAAGGGGTCTTTGCCCTGCATTCTTGTCGGAACTGCCAGGACATCATCCAAACAGTTAAGTCTAGAAACAGGACCAAAACCCTGCACTGTCTTGGCCAAGTGCAGGAAGGGGGTGAGGCCGTTCATTTGGCCTGTGCAGATAAGGCCTAAGTCTTCATTTAATTTCTTGTCTACAGTCTTAATTTTGATTAATGACTGAGGCAAGATCAGAGAATTCACCATCCAGTGGGCCAAATCAATCATGCATAGGGGTTACATTGGCTGGGGCTGCTGGGAACTGACATCCAAAAGATGTAGAGGGTCAAATGCCCTCTGGATTAACCCTCAAACACAGTTGAGGACACACAATTTGAAGTAGGTGATGCTGTTCAGTGAGAGAACATTGGCTTTGTTGTCTATGTAAAATCTAAGCCTCCAGGTCCAACCCTAGAGATGGATTAGAACTCCCAGAATCCCCCAGGTTTGACAGCAGTTCACCACAATCCAGAGAAGAGATCTTCCTCAGCTCTTTTGTCTTAGAGCCTTGAATAGCCTCATATCCACCAGCTCATAGGACTGCAACCAGTGGCTATGCTGGCTGGAAGATCTGTAATCCCAAAAAGTAAACTTCCCAAGGTTTGTTTTTACTCCTTATAAGGTAACTGACCATGTTTCCTTTATCCCTGGAGGGGGAAAAACTGGTGCTGTTCAATAATTACAGTACTCCAGTCCCTGATTGATTTATGTGGAATGGAGGTAAGTAAGTTCAGATTTCAGACACAGAAAATGCAAAAACTGATTTAAGTGTCACTTGTGTAAACAGCCTGAATATTGGTCTCTCTTCATAAATCCAGCTCGGGTGCAAAACACAAGCCCTGTTCTCTGGCAGGGAAGAAATGAGCTGTTAAATTAAAAGACAGCCGTCTACACAGGGCTCCTGAAGGCCATGCATTTCCCCCTTTGAAATCCTGTTTTATTATTCCCCTTCTTCTTCATTGGAAAACAGAACTATAATGTGACAGTCTGGCTACAATTTAGGGGGAAATATATCTGCTTCCAGCTAAACATATTTTATTATTACCATTAGATGCAGTTTGGGGTGCTTTCCATCTCCCCCTACCTTCTCCCCCACTCCACACCCCACCCAAAGGTATCAAAATCTATAGCTCTGCATCCATCTAAACAGGCTTGATTTTAATCTGTGTCTGTAAGAGCAGAAAATGAAGAGATAAATTTCCCTTCTCAGCAGTTTGCTCCACAAAAAGCAAAGGAGGTGCCAATGACATCGACATATTCCGAGAGTAACAGATTGCTGATGAACTGTATTGCATTAGAAGACTTGTTGTTTGTTATTTCCTATCAAGTTGGCTATGATTTATGGCGATCCTATGAACGAGAGATCTTTAAGATCATCCATTGCCCTCCTCAGGTCTTGCAAACTCAGGGCTGTGGCTTCCTTGATTGAACCAATCCATCTTTACTGTGGTCTTCCTTTTCCCCACCTCTACTGCATCACTGTACCAGGAACGAGATCCGGTTTCGCACAATGTTGCTATCCTCATGTGCTGCCTCCATGCAGACGCTGTGCTGCAGTGGAGAATAAGCCGTCACTTTTCATTGACGGAAGTTTCCACCAATGAAAAGCAACAGCTTGTATTCTGCTGGAGCACAGTCTGAATGGAGGCAGCAGGCAAGGATGACGAAACGAACAAAACCACACAGTATGGTAATGTCATCTTCACAGGCTTTTTGCAGGCTTTTTGCCTGTGTCTGATAATCTTCATTGTCTCATAATATGTCCAAAGTATGAAAGCCTCATTTTCATCATCTTTGATTTAGTGAAAGTTTAGGCTTGATTTGCTCTTTGACCCCATGCATTTGTCCTTCTAGCAGTCCATGGTATCTGTAGAACTCTTCTCCAGCACCACATTTCCAAAGAGTTGTTTTTCTTACTACATTTTATGACACATCAAACCTGCTGTCTGAGATGGCTGCCTCACTCTACCTCATGGAGGGCTGGCCCTAGTCTGAGGACTGTTCTACATGTGGTATTCCAAACTTGAGGTGGTTGCCTCAGTCTGCCTAAAATAGAGGGTTGGCCCTGGCCTGAGTGAGGCCTCTTCTACACACATAGCTGAGGGCTTATCTCTACAGCGAAAATACTCCTCATAGAATTTGAGGAGAATATGTTTTGTCCAAATGGGTTCCCACATCAATCCACCATATTTGGAAGGAAGGGGCCAAAAACACCAAATACTCCACGGGAAAAGCCTTCGTGGCTTTCCTGTATTTTTAAAAAAAACTCTGAAGGAAATGTGCATTCCCACTCATTGAGACAACCAATTTGCTTTGCTGCACATTCCTGATAAGTGTGGAAGTGGAAAGCTGATTGGTTGGACATGCGCAGGGGGCAGAGCTTTCTGGCAAGGCAAGTGCCCCAAACCACCATGTTATATTTTCACCGTAGCAATTGTGCGCTAAAGCAACAAAACAACCTTTTTTTCCTCTTTTTTTCTGTTTATTTAACTGGAATATTGTACTTCCGCATCTTGGATATGCCTTTTTAAAAAATACTGTTCAGCAGCAGGAACTGCTCATAATAAAAGTACTTCACTCACACCCACCATCTTGATTCGTAAGAATGTCTGTTTGAACAACAAACGCATATGGCTTCACATGCCTGCAATCTTGGAAAAAAACTGTGGAGACAAATGAAAGTTGTTGTAAATTGGCATTAGTGCACATCAATCCACATTTCATAGCCTCGTATAGACAAGCCCTAGTGGGGTAGAAAAGTCCCCCTGAGGTGCTAGAATGGATTGTACCATTTCAGACTGCAGGTGTGGTACCAGGCCCTGCCACGTGAAAAGAGCCACGTTGGATCAGACCAAAGGCCCATCTAGTCCAGCATTCTGTTCACATAGCAGCCAATCACAAGCCCATGAGAAGCCCACAAGCATGAAATGAGCACATTGCTTCTCATGATTCCAAGCAACTGATTGGAATCATGATTCCAGGCAGCTTTAACATCCATAAATAGGAATTTATCAGTCAAGCCTCTAAAAACATTCTTTTGGCACCATATTTTACACTGTTTTTGTGCCTGCAAAAGAACCCTTTATATCAAACATTGCCGTGATTGTGTGAAAAAGCAGCCTCGTACTTCCGCATTCACTGCCAAGCGTGATCTCAGCAATTCTCACAAGAAGATGCAAGCATGCTTAAAAGTCTAAAAACAGCTAAATTTAAAAACAAAACGAGCACACAAGCACTGAAACACACTTTAAAACTTACCTTCAACATAGGGAGGTTCATAAAAAGAGCATCCCATGGCTAGTTTTCCTGTCCCCACCCAGAAGTGTTCTGGCGGGGATTGCCGCTGGAATCAAGCCAACACAATGAGGCGCTGTTTCACACACTCACAGTAATGGCAAAAAAAAAAAAATTAAAATAAAATAAATGCCACAACCGATCTATTGATGGCTTGGTCCATCAATAAAAAAAGAACTCTTTATTTACAGCACATAATCGTGACAGAACAACGTCATGTAGTATTGGCACCCTTTCGCGTTCATTAGGCACTGTTATGATCAGGACCGGTTTAACCAGTCTGCCCAATCAGCATTGGCGGGGGGCTCCTGGAGGTCAAGAGGGCCCCCTAGTGGCCTCCTTATCTGACGAAGCTTATCCGACAAAGCTGCTGCTTTGTAGCCCCCTCCTACCCTCCTCCTCCAAAACCTCCTGCTGGCTTTGTTAAAAAAACGAAAGAGAAAGAGAAAGAAGCAGACACCCTCCCTGACAGAAGCAGGAGGGAATTTGCTGTTTAAAAAACCAGCCAGGCAGGAGAGGGATAAGTGTGTGTGCGTGTGTGTGTGTGAGAGAGAGAGACAGGGGATTTGAGGGTTGTATATCCCTCGGAAAGGGCTTCTTTCTTTCTTCCTTCCCTTTCGTTCCTTCCACATAGATCCCCTCCAGCCCATCTTTCCAGCTGCTCTTAACATGGTTTCCTGGGTTCTCTCCCCTCCTTCCCTTTCCCCCTTGGTCTTCCTCCCCTTGTTGCCAACTGAGTTCAGCCTTCATTTGTGTGTTTGCCTATGTGCCTTCAAGTCATTTCTGACTAAGGCAAACCTACCATGGGGTTTTCTAGGCAAGGTTTGTTCAAAGGGGGTGTGCCTTTGCCCTCCTTTGAGGCTGAGAGAGTGTGACTTGCCCAAAGTCACCCAGTGGGCATTCATGGCTGAGTAAGGATTCAGACCCTGGTCTCCACAGTCATAGTGCAATGCTGAAACTTCTACAACACTCTAGCTCTTTTAACAGAAGAATATAAAGAATATAAATTAAAATTTGGAGTAATATTACTGGGAACAATGGTTTTATTGTTGTCACTAAAACACCAGTATCCCATTAGTGCTATGTGAGAGGCATTGGCCTAAAGCAGTGGTTCTTAACCTTTTCTTTAACAGGGACCCCCTTTAAATATCTTTTGTTGCCCCAAGACTTAACTCAAGATTTAAAACCCTAATAATAATAGCTAACAATAATAGCTAACAACAACAACAATACAATTACACCATTCATTAAACTTACCCTCAGAGGCATTCTTGCTTCTTCCTGCAAGTTTGTGGCTGGAGTGGATTGAATGGCAATGTGCAGGCCAAGCCAGCCAGCCTTTGCCTTAGTTCCTGTCACATGGCTGCTCCACTACAGGGAGGAGGTGGGGCAAGCAGCCTTCAAGCCTTTGTGGACCCCCTGTGAGGATGTTGCGGACCCCAAGTTAAGAACCACTGGGCTAGAGAATGCTGGAAAAGGAACAATGCAACCAGACATTGAGAAGGGTGTTGGCAGGGGTATTCTGGGAGGTGTAATCCAAGAGTAACTTTCCCAGGCTCTGAATGCAGCCTAGAATCATAGAATCATAGGGCTGGAAGAGACCCCAACAGCCATCCCATCCGATCGGCTTCCTCCCTGCAGGAACACACAATCCAAGCAATCCTGACAGATGGCCATCCAACCTATGTTTAAAAAAACCCAAAGAAGGAGACTCCACCACACTCCAAGGCAGTGTATTCCACTTCCGAACAGCTCATACTGTCAGGAAGTTCTTCCTAATATTCAGGTGGAATCTCTTTTCCTATAGTTTGAACCCATGGCTCCATGTCCTAGTCTCTGGAGCAGCAGAAAACAAGCTTGCTCCTTCCTCAGTATGACATCCCTTCAAATATTCACGTCACCACGGCTTCCAGACCTCCCACCATCCTTCTCAGCATCCTTCTGGAATTGTGGTGCCCAGAACTGGAAACAGTATTCCAAGTGAGGTCTGACCAAAGCAGAATGGAGTGATACTATTACTTCCCTTCATCTAGACACTACTCCTATTAATGCAGCCTAGAATCACATTGGCGTCTTTTGCTGCTGCATTACAATGCTAACTCATGTTCAGTTTGTAGTCCACTCTTTCTTTTCTTTGAGGAAATCTACACCATTACGTTAATTGCTAATAAACAAAAAATATTATGTTAGTGCCTATAATATAGTTTTTAAACTAAATTATTGGTGGCAAATTATGTAATACAGTAGGCCCCTCTTATCCACTGGGGATTGGTTCGGGGGGGGTGGTGGATTCTGAAAACTATGAATAATAGTGAACGCCATTGAAAATAGTGGGACTTCTGGTTTAAAATACCATAGAGTTGCCTTGGAGGGCCTAGAAAACGGCTAGGGAGGACACATTTTCTAGGAAGACTCTATGGTAGGTGTGCTGTTTTGTGTCCCATGGATAATAAATCCATGGATACGGGGGTCCTACTGTAATCTGAACATCCTGTACGGTGAATAGGTTAGGTTACATTGACCTGAAAGAAACATATGGGGCCCCCAAAATAAAGCATTGCAGGGGCCCCCAAAATTCCTTAAACCGGCCCTGGTTATGATGCCGTATTTGCCACATTTGATAAAGTCCATAGACATCAGAAGTACTGTGGCAATAGGTGATCTTCCATTTCCAAACAGGATAAATTTACATTTTTATCATGCCTTATTGGATCCTCTTTTGTCCTCGTTACAAGCTGGCAAAGTAGGTAAAAAAGCTAAAATAGCCTTCCCCCAACCCAGAGCCCTCCAGGTGTGTTGGACTACACCTTCCATCATCCCCAGAAAGCAGTGAGGGTACTAGCTTAGGAAAGGCTGTGACTGAAAACTACCTATTGTTATCTGCAAGATTGGAGACATGCATTTTCGAAATCCCTGCGGATAGATTTTCAGATTGCTTACGAAGTGTATGGAGAATCCTGTTTTATAGGCGTGTAACTCCATTTGGTTTACTGTGCTGTTCTTTACAGATTTTTATCTCATATGTAAGTTAATATGAGGCATATGTGCACAGGCATTTTTTTCTTCTTCTGTCCAGTTCATGTTTTGTATTAATGTCTCTGTGTTGTTTCCCTTCCCTTAACCACCCCTGAAGAAGGACATACAAATATTTCTCAGCCAAAACATGTAGGGCCTTTTGAATTGGGGGCGGGTTTAGAATAAAATCTATAGATCTTAATAATAATAATAACAACAACAACAACAACAACAACAACAACTTTATTTTTGTACCCCGCCTTTTGCCTATTAGGCAATCAAGGCGGCTCACAACAATTGGATATAAAACAAACAAATCCGTAACAACAGTAATAACTTAAAACAATTTCTCTCTCTGGCTTTTCTTCGCAAACGAAGATTCAGGAAGGACTCATCCAGCGTTTTCTGCAAGCGCGCTGATGACTAAAAAGGCCAATCCGAGATAGACAAGTCTTGTTGAAGAAAGCACAGCAGAAGGTCTCCTTGGGTGATGTTTCCGGGTTGTGATTCTTTCTGCGTTGACGTTTCTCTTCAAGACTTGTTCGACATGAGTTCTCAAATAAGGCTGCAGCATTGTGGATAGTGCGTCTCCATGCCTCCCAATGTGAGGCCAGGGCGGACCATTGTTGGTGATCAATTTGGCCGAGCCTGAGATGTTGTTTGAGGGAGTCCTTGTATCGCTTTTTTGGAGTGCCCCTCTTACGCTGACCCGTGGCAAGTTCACCGTAGAGTAGTATTTTGGGGAGGCAATGGTCCTCCATCCTAGAAACATGCCCTGCCCAGCGCAGCTGTGTTCTCAATATCATGGCCTCAATGCTGGTGATCCCTGCTCGGTCAAGGATAGCAACATTCGTCACATAGTCAGTCCAGTGTATATTTAGGACTGTGCGTAAACAGCGCTGATGGAAGTGTTCGAGGAGTCATAACTGGTGGCGATAGGTGACCCATGTTTCAGACCCATAAAGGAGTCAGACTCCCTCTCCTTTATAAAACAATTTACCCCCCTTAAAAATACATATAATAGTACATATATTTAACATAACTGGCAAATTCACCAGTGACATAGGAGATTTTCAGACCTGCCAAAATGCGGGTTTGCCGCGCGAGCAGCCTCCCAAAACTGCTGCGCAGCAAGGGTCTACTTCGGACGACGCTGTGCCTCTCGCGAAACCGTCCGTGTCACTTCCGTGAAGCTTGGGACGGCTCAGCGCCATATTTCAATCACGGGCAACCTCCGTGATTGAAATATGGCGCTGAGCCGTCCCAAGCTTCACGGAAGTGACACGGACGGTTTCGCGAGAGGCACAGCGTCGTCCGAAGTAGACCCTTGCTGCGCAGCAGTTTCGGGAGGCTGCTCGCGCGGCAAACCGGCATTTTGGCAGGTCTGAAAATCTCCATAAAATAACTACCCTAAGACTTTGAAACTATAATATCAAAACATAAAGACATAGGAACATAAACATAAAAACATAAAAAGAGGGAGAAGCACCCATTAAAAATGATCTGTTCTATTCAAGGAAGGCCTGACAGAAAAGATCCGTTTTGATGGCTTTTTAAAAATTCTCCAAGCTGGTTGCTTGACGGATCTCCTCCGGCAGGGCATTCCATAGTCTGGGAGCAGCAATAGAAAAAGATATCTGGGAGGTGGTTGTTAATCTAGATCTCATTGGTTGCAATAAACCCCTCCCAGAAGATCTAAGGATGCGGGCCGGATTATATGGGAGGAGGTGACCCCTTATGTAGGTTGGACCTAGGCCATGTAGGGCTTTTTAGGTCATTACCAACATCTTATACTGTGCTCGGAAACTGATAAGCAGCCAGTGAAGGGATTTCAAGATTGGAGTGATATGCTTCCTTCTCAGTTTCCCAGTGACTAACCTGGCTGCCATATTTTGCACCAGTTGAAGTTTCCAAACTAGGTATAAGGGTAGCCCCATGTAGAGAGCATTGCAGAAATTGAGTCGTGAGGTTACCAGTGCATGCACTACAGTATCTAGGTCCTTTGTCTCGAGGTAAGGGCACAGTTGGCGTATCTGCCAAAGCTGATAACAGGCACTTTTGACTGTCGTGTTCACCTGAGCAATCATGTGAAGCAACGAGTCTAGGAGCACCCCCAAACTGCAAACACAGTCCTTAGCGGAGGGCATAACCCTGCTCAGGACTGGCGGTTGCAATCCGATACCAGGTTTAGGGGCCCCCACTGTAAGCATCTCCATTTTCTCTGGATTCAGTTTGAGTCGATTTTTCCTCATCCAGTCCATTACCGATTTTTCCTCATCCAGATCTTGAGTTCCTGTCTCTTTTTTATGTCAGTTGCATTAGATGTTTAAAAAAAAAAAACCCACACACCACTTTTGGTCCAAAGCTGCTTTATCAGAGAGTAGGGTTAGCCAGAGTGGCATAGTGGTTTGAGTATCTGGTCTACAACTCTGGAGACCAGAGTTCGAATCCCCGCTAGGCCATGAAAACCCACTGGGTGACCTTGGGCAAGTCACACAGCCTCAGAAAACCCCATGATAGGGTCACCTTAGGGTCTCCATAAAACAGAAACTACTTGAAGGCACACAGCGACACCAGGATTTGAAATCACATTTCCTGGATGCTAGTCTCACACTTTAACCATTGCATCACATTGCCAGCTCACCCATAATGTGCGGAGAAGATACACAGAGAATATATGCGGATGTTCCTTACTTACTAGAGAATTCAAATGTTATATTCTCCTGTTGCAAAGTGGGAGGCGATGTTACAGAGTGTGTGTGCTTGTGTCTGTGCCACCTAGGGAATTCATAGCAAAGGTGAGATTTAAATCCCAAATACTTCAATTCAAAGGGCTCTCACTCTCTCCCTGTCTCTTAACTACTATTCTACACCAGCCTAGGGAAGGGATTCTATAGACACCACCTCATACTACACTTGGGCAGTAGAAATGAAATGCACAGATATAGGATGGGTGACACCTGGCTTGACAGCAGTACATGCCAAAGGGATCTAGGAGTGTGAAGTCGAAGGCTTTCAAGGCCAGCATCCATACATTTTCCTTGTTTGTTTTTTTCCGGGCTGTGAGGCCATGTTCTGGAAGAGTTTATTTCTGACTGCATCTGTGGCTGGCATCTTCAGAGAATGGTTGGATAGGAGTGTGTAGGGGGAGTTATATACTATGAGCCCCTGTTGGAGAGGATATGTAAATTTGTGTATTTGAATGGGTAGTTCCTGGGAGGAAATATGCAAGGAGGATTACTGTCTGTTTGTCTAATGGTCCATCGTCTGCTGGAAATCACCCTGTTCCTAGGTGGAGTTTATTTGCATGTACTGTACTGTATTGAGTTTTGATTTTAGCGTTTTTCAAGACTGGTAGCCAGATTTTGTTTACTTTTTCTTCTTTCCTGTTGAAGTTGTCCAGGTGTTTGTGGATTTCAATAGCTTCTCTGTGCATTCTGACATGATAGTTGTTGGCCTGGTCCAGAATTTCAGTGTTTTTAAATAGCATTTTGTGTCCAGGTTGGTTTGTAAAATGTTCTGCTACTGCAGATTTTTCTGGCCCATGGAAAAAGCCACAGAAAATCTATGGATCTAGGAGTCTTAGTGGACCACAAGCTGAACATGAGTCAGGAGTGTGATGCATCAACTAAAAAAACCAATGTGATTCTAAGCTGCATTACTAGTAGTAGAGTGTCTATAGAATCATAGAATCAGAGTTGGAAGAGACCACAAGGGCCATCTAGTCCAACCCCTGCCATGCAGGAATACACAATCAAAGCATTCCCAACAGATGGCCATCCAGCCTCTGTTTAAAGCCCTCCAAAGAAGGCGACTCTACCACACTCTGAGGCAGCAACATATTCTAATGAACAGCTCTTACTGTCAGGAAGTTCTTCCTAATGTTTAGATGGAATCTCTTTTCCAGTAGTTTGAGTCCATTGCTCCGTGTCCTAGTGTCTGGAGAAGCAGAAAACAAACTTGCCCCATCCTGTCAACTATTTAAACATGGCTATCATGTCACCTCTTAACCTTCTCTTCTCCAGGATAAATATACCCAGCTCCCCAAGCTGCTTCTCATAGGGCATGGTTTCCAGACCTTTTACCATTTTGGTCACCCTCCTCTGGACACATTCCAGCTTGTCCATATCCTTTGGGAACTGTGATGCCCAGAACTGGACACAGTATTCCAGGTTAGGTCTGACTAAAGCAAAATAGAGTGGCACTATTACTTCCCTTGATCTAGACACCTTACTCCTATTGATGCAGCCTAGAATCACATTGGGTTTTTTAGCTGCTACATCACACTGCTGATTCATGTTCAGTTTGTGGTCCACTAAGACACCTAGATCCCTTTTGCATACACTGCCATCAACCCAGGTGTCACCCATCCTATATCTGTGCATTTCATTTCTACTGCCCAAATGTAGTATGAGATCTTGATCAAGGGAAGTCTAGATCAAAGGAAGTAATAGTGCCATTCTATTCTGCTTAGTACTGAAGTGAATAAAAATGAATAAATAAAATCCACCAAATGTCAAAAATGTGTTATCCAATTAAAATATATTTTAGACATATTTTTAAACTACTGTAAGCAGCCTTGAATCCCATCTTGGGAGAAAGAAATCCAATAAATAAATAATAAACACATAATAAATAAATGTGGTATTTACCCAGCATTTCAAAATGCCCTTGATTAAAAATGCCATTTAGACTAAGGCATGGAAAATTACTTGGAAAGAAGTAAACTAAATGGGGCTTACGTCTGAGTAAACATACATAGGACTGCATTTTAAAGAAACCACCAGACCAATCAAACCCGAAAATGCTTCTGTATCTGGTCCTCTCTGTCCCCTCTCTTTCTCTATGAATTCAAGTATGATGAATTCAAGTACAAACTATGAATTCGGGGATGCTTTGATCGTGATTTCCTGCATGGCAGGGGGTTGGACTGGATGGCCCTTGTGGTCTCTTCCAACTCTGCAATTTTATGATTCTATGATTCTATGAAGTACCCCAAGTAATCGTGTAGATACCAGAAATTCCTAGTGAAATCATGTTCTTTGCAAGAACCAGGGCAAATTAAAAAACAAACATGGGCAAGCTAGCATATTGCATCCCACAATAAGCCAAAGCAATGTTTTTCTCTTTTACTGTTCCAAAGGGCATAGACAGATTTTTCTCAACATATAAGAAGGTTACCTTGCCAGGGAAAGTTTTGTTCAATTTACAGAATCATGTGGGGCTAGAGCAGCCTACTGTTGCAACAAACACCACTTCTCATGTTGGTACATAAGTACCCAAGCAAAGTCTACAGTGCTTCTGTTATTTGGGTAAAGAGAAATGAAGCACTGACTGACGTTCTATCACAATGATATCTGGGACAATCTGTTGAAATTAATGGAGGCTGCACCGGCAGCAGGGGTGACAGACTGCACCCATTGTCCTTGGCAAGTGGGGGGGGCAGGAAGGGGGGCTGTTATAAATTTAACTGTCTCCCATGATGGATGTGGGTGCTCTAGGGTATCCGTGGTATTACTGCCTGACTAGATTTGCACATAAGAATGGAGAAGTGTGTGAACTATAATATGCCTTTTCCAAAGATGTTGAAGGCCATCTCACTTACAGAACACCCATACATTTGAATAGCTCTGAGCTTTTGTGAACAACCAGCTTTCCAATTGGACAAAGGGGTTATTTACTTTGCCGCCACCTCATTAAATGGCCCACGCCGACCCGATTGGCTAGCACAGGTCCTGCTCGGTAGAAATAATAGCTGCGTGACTGCAATTTGGGCATTCTAAATGAAGGGCATGTGGCGGCCACAGGAATCGTAACCGAGTTTATCGATACCGGCGCCCAACACAATGAAAATCAAATTAATGCAGAACAATGGGGGCAGCTCAAAGGGAGGCAGCTGTCACTGTCCCGTTGAATGGTGTTGTAATTTGTCCAAGAGAAAATTGGACACGCTGCCACATTAAAATGCAGACGGTCTATTTTAGGAGAAGGCTGAGAATGAGTCTGAGGAGATGGGGAAGCAGTTGACATGTGCAGTGTTTACGACATAGTTCAGAGGTAACCAGATTTCCTAAAGATTGCACATCAAAATCCAGCATTGTCAGGTAGGTGCCAACACCCAAGGTGAGACTTTGGGGCTGTCTAAAGGGCGAAAATACTCCTCACAGAATGTGACGAGATTATGACCTGTGTTAATGGCATCCCGCATCATTTTGCCATATTCTGAAGAGGGGAGGGGCAAAAACTCTGAAGGAAAAGCTTTCACAGCTTTTGCCAGAGTTTTAAAAAAACAGCGGGAAGAATGCACATCCTCACCCCTTTGGGACAAGCAATGCCAATTGATTCGATTTACCATATGAGCGGAAGCGCAAAGCTGATTGGCTGGACAAGCATGGGGGTGGGGCTTGCTAACAAGGCAAGCGCCCAGAACCACCATGTTGGTTTTTCACCTGAGCGAGCGAGTGCTAAGGCGATAAAAAGGAGTGTTGTCATTGTTTTTCCATGAAGGCGAAATATCGCTCTATCGCACTTTGGAAATAGTTTTTTAAACGTTCGGTGGCAGCAAATTGCGGTAAGTAAAAATGCGTGTAATTCACTCGCAGATGCCATATGGATCCACAGGCATGCAAAGTTTATGCCTGCAAAAAAACCCCAAACCCATCAAGACAAATCACAACTGATGTGAATTGTCATTACTGCGAAGCAATCGGCTTCTTTTCCCCTTGTATGTCTGTCTTAGTTTTATCCCATCCCTACACCTCTGCAATATAAGCACAAGCATGCTAACCGACTTTGCCACTGTTGTGTGCCTTCAAGTCATTTCCAACATATGACAGCCTTAAGGCCACACTTAGGTTTTCTCAGCAAATTGGCATACCCTCAACACTTCACACATGAAAACTGGGGCACGTGTGACCAAGCGATATCAGAGTATGGTTAAGTTGGCAAAAGCTTAATGAAGAAGAACACACAAGCTAGGAGAGGCTGCAGCAGTTTGCTTTTGCCTGAGCCTATGGGGCCTTGTCTACACAAGGGGAAACACATCACACACATACAGCCTTGTTCCTGAATCCAGTGCGATGAGGCTACATGATGTATGACACTATCTTCACCAAATTCAGGGTATTAACCCAGGTTTTAAAAACTCAGTTTGTTCCAGAGTTTGCTGGAAATTCCAGTGTTTCCTGTACTCTGAACAATGGATTCACCCTGGATTCAGGGGGCAGGGGGAGGCAGGACAGATTGCTGCATTGGAGGTGCCACCGTTTCCACCAACGTCTGGGCCAATTCCCAGTAGGTTTTCCCCTCCTTGGATGCTGCTGCTGGCACACAGTCGCTTGTTCTGAGGCAAATGAGGTGCCCAGCCATGTGATCTGGGTGCCCCGTTTGCCTCAGAGCAAGTACCATGTGCCAGTGGCAGCAGCACCAAGGAGGGAAAAACCTTTCCATCACCGTTCCAGGCCAGTTCTTGGCCCCAGGCACGAGAGAAATGGCACCACCTGCCAGACAGTGATCTGTTCTTGCTCTGCCAGGGAGGTGATAGAGAAAGGCAGCAGTCATGGGCTCGAGCAACATGGGGATGCGGGGACACATGTAGGAGATTATCAGATGCATTAAAAGTGGCATTATAGGAATGCCAGGAGATTGCAAAAAGCTCTCTTTTCAGACAACGTCATTCCCCCTCGTTATGCCCCTGTTCTGCTGCTGTTCCGGCAGTGCTGCTTTTTATTGATGGGAGAAGCCATCAATAGATCCCCTGTTCCAATCCTGTCACAGATGTTCCTACGTGCAACAAGGTGCCCTGTTATGCTGGTGAGATCCAAGCGTCAATGGGAAGTCCCTGCCAGAACACTTCTGGATGAGATCAGGACATCCAGGTAAGTGACACACTTTTATGACCCTCCCCAGGTTACTTCCTCTACCCTTTAAAGTGTGTTTTTGTGCTTGCTGTCATTTTTCGTGTTCTTTTTATTTTTATTTTTGAATGTCCTGTGCTCACATCTTCTTGTGAGAATCTGCGGGATTTTGATCCAGGAAGTGAAGGGAGCTCTGTTAGAGCTCTGTTCACTCCTGGGCTGCTGGAACAACAGGAGGGGAGGTAAGTGCGGGTGGGGAGGGTGATTGTGGCAGGACTGGGACAGGAGTGGAGATTATGGGACAGGAACACTTTTTTCGTTCCTGTCTGATAATCTCCATAGACAATCTACCCAATGTGCCTGTAGAGTGACACATATGTGATGGCTGTGGGATGGCTCTGGGGTGGGAGTCCATTTGGACTTTTGCCCCTAGTGTAGAGAAGCCCTGGGAAAGGCAAGATTCTGCCCTCTCTTCTTCCCTCCAGCCCCGAGCTGAGGGCAAATTACTTGTGCACTTTGAACTCTGGTGTTGTCTTGATGATGACAATACTCCTCATAAAAGCTGAGGAGAATACTTTTTGTCCCAAGAAGCTGACAATGAGATTTGTGATATTTGGAGGGAGGGAAGCCAAAAACTCTGTCTACTGCGTGGGAAAGGCCTTCATGGCTTTTCCCAAAGTTTTTAAAATAATGCATGGAAATGCCCATTACCGCTTGTTTGGACATCTGATTTGGGATGCTGTGCATTCTCGGCAAGGGCAGAAGTGGATTGGTTGGACATGCGCGGGGAGGGCGGTCTTGTTGGCAACAAAGTGGCTGGAAGCACCATTCTGGAGTTTGGCGTTATCAATTGTGTGCTTTTTTGCTATGCTGAGGTGATCAAATAGCTTTTTAAAGCTTTTTTAAGCAGAGTTTGCACTTGCACACCTTTGATTTACAGTTTTAAAAAAAATACTGTGCAGCAGCGACAAAGTGTGGGGAATAACAACACGCTGTAATTTACTTGGCCACCATCTTGATTCACAGGCATGGCTGCGTGTGTACTTCAAGCAGAGATAGCTTCACATACAATCAGTTTTGCCAAAGGACCGTGGAGACAAATGAACACTGCTGAGAATTCGCATTAATGTGCAGGAATCAGCATTATATCTTCTCATCTAGACAACCCCTCTTCTGCAGCAACTGAACTAAGGTGATGGCACAGGGGGTAAATAAGAGGAGGAGGGAGAAACTGGGGCATTTGGAAATGCAGGAGAAAAAGTGGAGTGACAGAGGATTATTCAGGATTCTCCCTACCAATCTGGGACAGTTGGAGGGTATGAACAGAGGATGTTTGCCATTGCCTGGGGCTGAGAGTATTACTTGGCCAGAGTCGCCCACAGCTGGTTGGGATTCGAACCATCAAATGCTAGTCAAATGCTCACACCACTATACCTCTCTCTCTCTCTGGCTTTTCTTCGCAAACGAAGATTCAGGAAGGACTCATCCTGCGCTTTCTGCAAGCACGCTAATGACTAAAAAGGCCAATCTGAGATAAACAAGTCCGGTTGCAAAAAGCACAACAGAAGGTCTCCTTGGGTGATGTTTCTGGGTTGTGATTCTTTCTGCCTTGTCATTTCTCTTCAAGACTTGTTCGGCATGAGTTCTCAAATGAGGTTGCAGCATTGTGGATATTGCGTCTCCATGCCTCCCGTTGTGAGGCCACTCGCTTTTAATCCATTTGGCAACTGTTTCTCGGGACAATTCAAAATGCCAGTTTTAACCTATAAAGCCCTAACCAGGCTACCAGAGAGATCATATCTCAGTAGGATCCTGCCTGACTTTTGAGATATGGTGAGGACACATAGCACTTTGTCTTCTTCCACGTAAATAAACAGAGTCTTCTTAGTAGTTGCTCCCAAACTCTGGATGTCCCTTCTGAGGTATGTTAGACTGGATCCCTCCCTGTTGGGAGCTGCTGAGGAAGGGGCTTTTACCAGGGGCCATATTGCCTCTTGGATTCTGGGAGATGTGGTCCAAAAAGTGATTGCTCCTAAGTCTGTCTAAACAAATGGCTCTGCTAGCTTTACCCCTCCAGATATTTTGAACTTTCAGTTCCCTTAAGTCTTGACCATCAGGCATGTTGCTTGGGACTTCTGGGAGCTGAAGTCCAAACATTGAGTGGGGTGCGGGAAGGTAGTAAACGATTGATCTGTTAAACCAGCGCTGGACTGGTGCCAATCTGCAAGCCACTGGCTGTTGGAAGGGGCCAAAAGGGTCATCCAGTCCAGCCCCTTGCCATGTAGGAATGTGCAACAAACACTCCTGTGAGATGGCCATTCAACCTTTGTTTAAAGACCTCCAGAGACAGAGATCCCACCACCCTCCAAGGCAGAAGATTCCACTCTTAAAGTAAAGAAGTTCTTCCTAAAGTTTAGGTGGAATCTCTTTCCTTGTAATTTGCATCCACTGGACCATCTTCTAGTACCCGGAGCAGCAGCAAACAAGCTCACTTCACCTTCTGCATGCCTTCTGCATTCAGATATTTAAAGATGGCTATCACATCATCTTTCAATCTTCTCTTCTCCAGGCTAAACATATCCAGCTTCCTAAGTAATTCCAAATATGGTTTATCATCTTGGCCATTCTTCTTTGGATATGTTTCAAGCTCTGGCCTCTGGTAATGTTTCTATCTTTCCTGGAAAGTCACCAGACTAGGGTTGCTAGACTGAAAACTGGAGATGGCTCCTGTGCCTTTAATGGTTGTGTAGAAGAGGGAATTCATCAGATATTGCTTAGCTTACAACCAGGAAAGGAGCCACACCTTCTGAAAATCCCTACAAAATTCTACATAACCAGTAAAGGTTAGAGGAGCCATCTCCAGTTTTCATTCTGGCAACCCCTAGAAAGAAACAATGGGCACAATGGTGGTCAATGGGCACAAATAAGCTGCTAGTCTCTGGCACACTGAGGGCTTGTCTATACAGCAAAAATACTCCTCATAGAATTCGAAGAGAATACATTTTGTTCCAATGGGATCTGCCATCATTTCGCTGTATTTGGAAGAAGGGGGAGAAAAAACTCCAAATACTCTGTGGGAAAAGCCGCAAAAGCTTTTCTTGAGTTCTTAAAAAAAACTCCAAAGTAAATGCACATTCCTGCTCATTGGAACAACCAATTCGCTTTGATGCACATTCTCTATAAGCGTGGAAGTGGAAAGCTGATTGGTCGGACATGTTCAGGGGCAGAACTTGCTGGCAAGGCAAGATCCCAGAACTGCCATGTCGGATTTTTGCCATAGCAATTGTGTACTAAGGTGACAAACCAGCCTTTTTTTCTGTCTGAAGATCACACTTCTGCACCTTAGATTTGCTTTAAAAGAAATTGTTCAGCGGCAGCAACTGCTCACAATGAAAACTCAAATAATTCACTTGCACCCACCATCTTGATTCGCAAGTATGCCTATTTGGAACAACAAATGCGTATGGCTTTGCATGCCTGCAATCTTGGGGGGGGAAACCGTAGAAACAAATGAAAGCAGCTGCAAATTGGCATTGGTGCGCATCAATCCACATTTTATTGCCTTGTGTAGACAAGCCCTGGGAAAGAAATACTGTAATTGCTTGTCTCTCACCTCAGAAAGCCTGAGAAGCAACTTATATGCAAAGCCTGAGTAGTGAAGATTTAACATAAACAACATGTATTCAGGGAGTTGTTTGTGTGGTGCGGGGGCAGAGAAATACTGTAGACCACACAAAGTTATTACACCCTCCTCGTTCTCGAATGATATTAAAAATCTGGTGCTAGAATCAACCCTATTGTCCACTTCCTGCCTTTGGATGTGAAGCTACAGATCTCTGCCGTTAGAATTTTCCAAGCTAATTCTGCAGTATTTAAAGCTCTTCATTCATCCACAATGCTATGCTGGACCTTACTTCACATACATGCTTATTGCAGCCCTGCCAGCCAGTCCAATTAAGGCAAGCTGGGTTAAATAAGGTTCTATATCCAGAGGCACCAGGAGAAAGAGAGAGGATAGCATCCTCTTGAGCAAAACCATCTGCGCATTTCGAATGAAATGACAAGGAATGGAAAATGGGCACATACAAGACCCGTACAGATGGTCTCGTATAACAACCTGTGTGTCTCCAAAGGCAAACTTTATTTCCTCAGAAAATGAAGCCGTTCTGGAAGCCAGGCCTGCATTCTTGCTTAATGCTTCCGGAAGGAGGGAAAGATAGCTTTACGCTCCAAATTTCACAGTTCACAAGAAGGACAGAGAAGCACAGATGACTGCCTTGCGGAGTATGGTTAATTATTATGTGGCCACCAACACATGAACAATCAGGCCTATTGAGGAAGGTTATGGGGGCTTTTCAAACACAGCCCTTGCTAGTCCCTGCGCCAGAAAATGGTGCCAGTTTGACTACTCTGAATTCAAATATGTGTTGCTGGGCCAACATGACAACACCCCCGTTATGCCACAAGGCCCACACAAAAGCAAAAAAAAAAAGTTTTTTGCCCCAAATATATAAATATGTGCATATTTCATGAATACCAAACTCTGAAATGTTCTAACTGATGGAAATGCGTATTCCCACTTGTTGGGACAACCAATTCGCTTTGGTGCACATTCCCAATAAGAGCGGAAGTGGAAAGCTGATTGTTCAGATGTGCACAGGGGGGCAGAGCTTGCTGGCAAGGCAAGTGCCCTGAGCTGCCATGTTGGATTTTTGCCATAGCAATCGTGCAGAGGCATCAAAACAGCCTTTTTTCTCTTTTTTCCCTATTTATTTAAACAGAAGATTGCACTTCTGCACCTTGGATATGCTTTTTAAAAAAATGTTTGGCAGCAGCAACTGGTGACAATAAAAATGTGAATAATTCACTCACACCACCATCTTGATTTGAAGGCATGCCTGTTTGAACAACAAATGAACAACAAGCCCTCAAAGTCACAGTGCAAAAGTAGTTTGCACTCAGTTAACTCAGCAGGAGGAGGAGGAGGAATCTTGCCTTTCCTAGTAGACTCAGGCAAAAGCAAATGGCTGTAGACCCTGCTAGCTTGTGGGTTCTTCCTCATTAACAATTTTTGCCATCTAGACCACATCCTGATGTTGCTTGGCAACCCGTGTCCACATTTTCATCTGTGAAATATTGGAGGGCATGTAATAAGGGTCATCTGGCAACCTTAGCAGGAGCCCTAGTAGCACAATGGTTAAATGCCAGTACTGCAGCTACACCGTCACGAGTTTGATACTACAGGGCTCTAGGTTGACTCAGTCTTCCATCCTTCCTTAGGTAGGTCAGTAAAATGAGTCCCCAGCTTGTTCAGGTTAATTAGCTAACACATTGTAAACTGCTTAGAGAGTGCTTAGCACTATAAAGCAATATAGAAATATAAGTGTTATTGCTATTTCCATTAGCAGAATTCCACATATCTGGGTGGGGATTTGGTATAGCAGTGAACGTAAGGCATCTCTGAATTGGTTCTAAAACAAAGCCACCCTTGGGAGTCCTGAATCCTGTGGCTGCCAAAAGTCTGCTTCAGATGTCTGATTGTACTGGAGTAACTTCTCTTCTTTCCACATCCCACCCCAACCACCTGTGATTAGAAGGAAACTGGAAAAGCCTGATAAATTATTTACTGGTTGAATTCTCTGTTTTAAAACAGAACCTCACTCCCTACCCTGCTGTTCTCTTTATATGGAAAGCTCTGGGGAGTATCCTTTTTTTGGGCGGGGGGCAGGAAAACAGTCTTCTCTATGTCCCTCCAAATTGTGTCCCTTCCATCCCCAAAAAAGAAACTTCAGAGATTTGGAGGACACTTTGGAAAAATGGTGAATCTTTCCAAAGCAGCTTGATGTGGTTCAGGAACCATGTGAAGCAAATGCTTTTCTCTAGTAAAGCATTTAATCTGTTAGCCCATTCATTGCATAATTGTGATTATTCATCAAACAGTGGGGTATTAAAGCTTTTCACTAAAAAAAAAGAAGAATATTGTTTAAAGCAGATGAGTGAAGATTGTCAATGGCCAAGTTTTATAATCAATATGCTATTGTTAAAAATGCCCTGCAATGTTACAATTTTATGATATATTTTTCAAGCCACGCTTGTTTGAAGTGTTTGGCTGTTTTTAGTGAAGATTATGTTATGCTCAGACAGATTAAGTAGTTGGAGGGCATATACAAAATATAACGTTGCTTTCCTTGGTGATGTCATTGAAAACAAATATGAGATAAAACTGCTTTAAATCCATGGTGTTTTTAATATGATAGTTCATTTAATTGTTTATAATCATTGTATTTTACTGTATTTAGTTTTAACCTCTGCTGTGTCTCGCCATGAGTCATGTGTTGGGAGAAAGACAGGATATAAAATTAACAAATAATTTTGCTCAGATTCTTTTTTAGATTAATTTCCCTCACTTTTGCTAAAGAAGGGCATTACAGTACTATTCTTTCTGCAAATGAAAAGCTTAGAATCATAGAGCTGGAAGAGACCACAAGGACCATCCAGTCCAACCCCCTGACCTGCAGGAATACACAATCAAAGCACCCCTGATAGATGTCCAGCCAGCCTGTTTAAAAACCTCCAAAGAAGGAGACTCCACCACACTCTCAGGCAGCGCATTCCACTGCCCAACAGCTCTTACTGTCAGGAAGTTCTTCCTAATGTTTAGGTGGAATCTCTTTTCCTGTAGTTTGAGTCCATTGCTCCGTGTCCTAGTCTCTGGAGCTTCAGAAAACAAACTTGCTCCATCCTCAGTATGACAACTCTGCAAATATTTAAACATGGCTATCATGTCCCCTTTTAACCTTCTCTTCTCCAGGCTAAACATACCTAGCTCCATAAGCCACTCCGCATAGGGCATGGTTTCCAGACCTTTTACCATTTTGTCCACCCTCCTCCAGACATGTTCCGGCTTCTCAACATCCTTCTTGAATTGTGGTGCCCAGAACTGGGCACAGTATTCCAGGTGAGGTCTGACCAATGCAGAATAGAGTGGCACTGTTACTTCCCTTGATCTAGACACTATACTACTTTAGATGCAGCCTAGAATCGCATTGGCTTTTTTAGCAGTCGCATCACACTGCTGACTCATGTTCAGCTTATGGTCCACTAAGACTCCTATATCCCTTTTGCATGTACTGCCATCAAGCCAGGTGTCACCCATCCTATATACCGTATGTTCCAATGTATAAGATGACTGGACATATAAGACCCCGCCCACCATTTTAAGTTAAAATATAGAGTTTGGGATATACTCGCCGTATAAGACTACCCCCATCACCTGCCCTCCCCGAAGCCCCATCTCGGACTCAGGAAGGACGGGAGCTGCCTAGAAAGCTTCCTAGCCACCTCAGAGGGGGGGGCTGGCTGGGGGGAAGCTTCCTAGACAGCTCCTGTCTTTCCCCAGTCCCACATGGGTCTGCCAGCCCCATCTTGGACTTGGGAAGGACGGGAGCTGGGAGGTGTGGCTGGCTGGTGGGGGGAAGCTTCCTAGCCAGCTCCCATCCTTCTCCAGTCCGAGATGGGGCTACCAGCCCCATCTTGGACTCAGGAAGGACGGGAGCTGGCTAAGAAGCTTCCTAGCCACCTCGGAGGTTTGGCTGGCTGGGGGAGGGGGAGACCATTGCCAGCCAAACCTCTGTGCTTTCACAAGGGCTCCTCGTGAGGACCCTTGTAAAAGTGCAGATATTTGGCTGGCAACGCTCTCCCCAGCCAGCCAGCCAAACAAACCTCCGAGTTTCCCCTGGCAAAGTAGTGGGAACTCAGAGGTTTGTTTGGCTGGATGGATGGCTGGGAAGAACATTGCCAGCCAAACTTCTGTGCTTTTACAAGGGTTACTCGTGAGCTTTTCCAGGGGGAACTCGGAGGTTTGTTTGGCTGGCTGGCTGGGGAGAGCATTGCCAGCCAAACTTCTGCACTTTTACAAGGGCTCCTCACGAGGCAAACCACTACATTCGCTCCTCTCCTCTGCCTTCGATTCTTCCCCAAAGGGGGAAAAGGTGGAGGCGAGGGGAGAATATACCCAGTTTGCGTCACCTGCCGCACGGTCTCCTGCGTCTTCGCTCCCTTTGGGGAAGAATCAAAGGTGGAGGAGAGGGGCAAATGTAGCGGTTTACCTCGTGAGGAGCCCTTCTAAAAGCACAGAAGTTTAGCTGGCAATGCTCTCCCCAGCCAGCCAGCCAAACAAACCTCCGAGTTCCCCCTGGCAAAGCTCACAAGGAGCCCTTGTAAAAGCGCAGAAGTTTGGCTAGCAATGCTCTACCCAGCCAGCCAGCCAAACAAACCTCTGAGTTCCCCCTGCTTTGCCAGGGGAAGCTCGGAGGTTTGTTTGGCTGGCTGGCGTGGGAGAGTGTTGCTAGCCAAGTATCTGCACTTTTACAAGGGCCCTCGCATCTTCCAGAGGTATGCCTGTACTGAAATCTGATTGATCTTCTCTCAAGTAGTAAGGTGGAACCTACCAGCAGCTCTTTCAGAAACCAATCTGGTGCTCTCTGAGGTCCTTTTTTTAAAAAAAAATAGTTATTTATACCCCGCTCTTCAGCCACAAGGCTATCAAAGCAGCTTACAAATTGTTTTAAGCAATAGCTATTTACACATCTACACTGCATTAAGCAGTTTCCAATGTGTGTTAGTTAATTGCCCCCACAAGCTGGGTACTCAATTTACTGACCTATGAAAGGATGGAAGGCTGAGTGAACCTTGGAGACCGCTGGAATCGAACCTGCAACGTGGTGGCTTGCAGTACTGGCATTTAACCACTGCGCCACTAGGGCTCCTATATGGTCCTGTCTATATGGTCAAAATAATACGAACACGAGAAAGATTAGTGATCTGTTCAAATGAATGTTTGCACAAATACGTCATTCAGAAGGGGGGGCAGCCAAATCCATCACAAAGTCTGTGTGTGCCACGTCCAGGGCTTCGTACGGATTTTCTGAAAAGCTCTGTACAATTTCCAAATGTGCGACCATTTGAACACTTACATTCACAGATACAAACAAGCAATGCAATCTGATTGGCTGGACGAGCACAGGGGGCAGGGCTAGCAAACAGGGAAAGTGGCTGTGGCTGCCATGTTGGATTTTCTGCTAAGCAAGAGTCCAGTAATTCGATCAAATGGTGATCTCATATTAAAATTGTGAGTAAATCACTCACGACGGCCATTTACCTAGGGGGTCACGTGGAATTTAGGGGGGGGGGTCTTTTGGCCATGTAGACAGGTTGCATCATTGCAAACACCTGCCTTTCCGAATATAGAGACAAGACCTGAATGTTAGTTTGGCTTATCTAATTCCCAGATGCAGCATCTAAAACAGGCCCGGAGTGGAAAAGAAAAATTGTAGATGGCATGCCCCGTTTTGCTGGAACAGCATGAGAGCCAACAATATCTTTGTGCAACATCTATCAGCCGAACAAATGTGTGTAGACAGGAATGCTTGTAATCTCATCTGCTGCACATCCTTTCAGCCAACTCAAGGCTTACATTCACCACATTAATCATTTTCAGCTTGAGAACTCAGCAGCATTGCCAAGGTATGTATGTGCCAACTCATACTGCTTTGCCTTGCAGTGAAGCACAACTAGAAAAGACAAGAGCATTTTTGAGCATGTTCAAAGTGCACCTCAACACAATTAATAAGACGTCAGGTCTTAAATCCCTAGAATCAAGAAGGAATGTTCCTTAGAGCAGATAATAACATCTCAGCTCCTCTAACTAATACACATAAGAGCAGAATGGAAATATTTATTGATAGGTTGGGTGGTGAATGGCTAATTGGACATATTTTAAAAAATGAATCCTCCAATGCCAGTTGAATGGGGCTAGAAAGATTATTCCAAAATAACGTAAAACTTCTTGTTGCCCCTAGCTTTTACAGAGTATGTGTTCTTTCCATAAGCAGGGTGTGTGTTCTTTCCATAAACAAGGGTTCTTTCCATAATCAGTTGAAAATGTATTGGTATGTGAGAGGAAGCAGGCATTGTGGTCTCTGTTCCATATGCATTCCATTTTGTCACACACACACTCTCTCCTGCACCCAGCTATTCCAGCTTTGCTGCGGCAATGCAGGCAAGGGGAGGGGGCAGGCTGTTACTTGCTAAAACTGCAGTCATGTACTTTGCAAAACTGGATTTCTCCCTTAGCAGATCACGATATTAGGAAAAGGACTGGAAATAAAAAACTGCCAATGTCATTATCCTTTTATACAAATTTATGGTGCAGCCATGCTTGGAATACTGTGAACAGTTCTGGTGACTTTGTTGTTGTGTGCCTTCAAGTTGTTTCAGACTTATGGCGACCCTAAGGTGACCCTATCACAGGGTTTTCTGAGGCTGAGAGTGTGTGATTTGCTGAAGGTCACCCAGAGGGCTTTCATGGCAAAGCAGTGATTTGAACCCGGGTTTCCAGAGTTGTAAACCAACACTAAAACCACTTTGCATGCAGGCTCCTAAACTGGTCACTTTGTGATGGGGGAGGGGAGAGGATATTTTATAGATGAAAAAGGTGGAGAGAAAGGTTAACCAAAGTGATCAGGAGGCTGAAGCAAATGCCCAAGAATGAACAGTTACAATTTGGGAATCTTGGTAGTTTAGAAACATCTTGAGTACAGGGGACATGGTAGAGGTTGATAAAATTACTGGAACTTGGCCTGATCCAATGAAACTTACATGGTAATTCAGGGTACATATAAGGACATTCATGAGGTTGCCATAAGCTGACAGGCAGACACACACACATATAAGGAAGCACTTCTTTACACAATGCAGGGGAGCAAATGTGTTGCAAGGCTGCAGTAATTGCTGCTGTGGTTCTCAAGTTGTTTTTAAAATCCCAATGTCGTTTCTGTTGTTCCAGACTATTTTTTGGCAATTCCCAGCACCAACTACAACAAAGTATTTCCATCCTCCAGTGGTTTTCTTTTCATTTCTGAGATATATAAGAACAAAAGTCTCTTTAAAAAAATTTTTTAGTTACAGTGAATACATGCAATGGCACTTGCATCCTGCTTTGCATCCCGCCTTGGGAAGAAAGGTGGGGTATAAATCAAATAAATAAATAAATATCCTTTAAGATTTTTTTTTAAGTCAAAGAGGATCAAATTTGCCCCTCAGACCACAGGGTCACCTGGTTTTAAAAAAAAACACCTTTGCAGATCCAAGAAATCATTACTAACAGCCCCACCCCCCAAAGAATGGAATAAGGGGGCATGAAGCCAACTGGCAAAACCTATGGAGCTATATTGCAAGAACTCAACACTTCTTTAAACCAGTCTGGAAGAGCACATAGTCAAAACCATGGAATTTGCAACTATAAGGCAACGTATCACTCAGGGTTTAGTTACCAGATGGGCTGGAATGAGGGCATTGCCCTGTAAATAAGAATTCTGCCTCCCCACTCCCAATGAATTTTTCCTTAATTTCCCAAATTTCTAGCATTGCAGTAAGTTAAAACATCAGCTGAGCATTTAGGAGCAGAGTGTTGAAATCTGAAGAAAAGGAGAAAACAAAGTTCCCAATGGAACGCAGGGAGACAGCAAGTATGATTTCTAGATCTGACCAATTTTCAATATCTCACTCTCCTGCTAGAAATTTGAGGACTGAAGGAAAATTTCACTGAGGGCAACATTTTTATCTGGAGGAGCAACACCCTCATTTTGTGCACATATACCCTAGTAGCTACACCCCTGTGTTTCACCAATATCAACCGGACCTGTCTATCTCGGATTGGCCTTTTTAGCCATCAGCGCTCTTGCAGAAAGTGCAGGATGAGTCCTTCCTGAATCTTCGTTTGCGAAGAGAAGCCAGAGAGAGAGGTAGTTTTAAAAGGGGACTAGAAAAGTCCATAGATAATATGGTCATCAATGACAAGTGACTAACCTGAGGTTCAGAAGCAGTGTGTGTGTGTGTGTGTGTGTGTGTGTGTGCATGTGCATGTAACCAGCCACGAGGGAACAATACTGGGAAAGGCCTACTGACCTCACGTCCTGCTTCTGGACTTCCTGAACACACGTGGCTGCCATCACGGGAAACAGGATGCTGGGCTCGATAGGGTTTGGGGGTCTGATCTAACAGGGTGCTTAAGCTATAATTGAACCAAGTCCCAAGGCAAGTTTATTTGCACTATCTCTACATTTCTTCCTTGAGGAAGCCCTTAATGAAGCACATTAACAGTCCGGTTTGAGTAATAAGCATCCCTTTATTCGCCGACACCATTACAAAAACTGATTACATTAGCAACCAAAAAAGAAAGAAAGAAAGGAGGAAGGAAGGAGAGGGGGGAGGAGGCGTGTTCACTTGAAGGTGGAAATCAGAGGCTGCTACTCCCCAAAATGTATCTAAGTAAAACAGCACAGGCCATCAGTATTAAAATGTTATTTTATGCTGCTGTTGTTACCACGTCAGATTTGTGTGTGTCTGAACAAGTTTTTACTGAGCATAGTAAAGATAAAAGGTTACATGTTTTACTGTAGCTCCTGGAATGTGAAGCTCTAATTATCCAAAGTTTTTTTATTTATTTATTTATTACAAAACTAAACTCTGGAGGTGTCTGCAGAGTCTTCATCATCATCTTGTTTAAATCAGTAGTCTAACAAGGAGTAGAAAAGACAAAACTCTGTTCAGTGTTTGACAAAGTAGAAAGGGTGAACACATAAATAAGGCTTTAATTTGGCAAAATATAAAATACAGTGCCTTCTGCTACCCCCAAATTAATGATCTCCCCATGATTTCATTCTGCAAAAAAAGAAAAAGAAAAAACAAGAAGAACAGTGTAAGTTCAGGAGTTTGAGAAAGTTGAAAAATACTTCTATTTATGTGCAGAAAAACAAATCAGAGCTTCAAAGTAGAGAATTGTTACCTATAATTTATATGCTGATGGAAGGAAAAACAAAACTAGCAGTACTTGATTTTTTAAAAATAGAAATCCAGAATTTTTTAAAAGGGAGGAGAGACTTTAAAAATATTCCTAAACCTATGGAGAATGGGGGATGGGCTTTTAAACCCACACATACTATTATTCAAAGTAACTGTTAAATTTAAAGCCCGAGTTTCAAAATTCTTTTTTCTTGGGACACTGAACAGTTCAAATCCAGAATATGAAGATGTTTACCCTAGACCTCTTTTACACAACACCATTAAAGCACCTTGATACCATTTTAACTGCCATGGCTACACCTATGCAATACTGGGATTTGTAGTATGATGAGGCACTAGATATCTCTGCAGTAATTGTGTAGTATAAAAGAGTACTAAGTATTCAAGTCTATACTGGAAAATGAATGAGGCAGAGAAGGCTTGGAAGAGGAAGAGGTGGTCTCCTCCACTTCAGACTGCAGGTGATGAAAAGCATTCCCACTTCAGAGTTGGACACTTCTTTAGGAAAGTTTGTTTTGCATGGTTTTAAACTTATATGGGGATGGCTTGGTTTGAAATTCATTTGTTCTGGTGTGCTATCTTACATGAGGGCATATTCAGCCTGGAAGTGATACTATCCACTCCACCACTTTCTTGTTCTGTGACCAAAAGAACTGGGCTGGAGATCCCTTCAAATTTTCTCTTCACCCTACAGTATAAACGCCCTGCCCCCCCCCACCAGCCAAATCCAAGAAATACAGATGACCCATTTGCTCAAAACTCTCCTACCTAGTAGCTGGTAGTGTTCTTTTCCCTTTGTGAGCATTTGGCTGACAGATGCAAGCAGTTTTTTGAGATGGGCAACATCCTGGCTTAAACTCACGGCTACATTGAGATTTTTATCAGGCCCAGCCTGAAACCAAAGGGAGAAAAAGCAGTTCACAAAAGACCCATCAATTAACAGCTTCATACCATGGAAGAAACAGGCAGTGGCTGGGAAATGGATGTTGAATGTTAGCATATGGCAGCGGTGGAAATCATATACTCCTCCAGATGTGGTTAGGCTGCGTGCCCAGCATTCCTCACCATTGCCTATGCTGTCTAGGGTTGGTGGGACTTGAGACTCCAATAACATTTGGAAGGCCTCATGATTCCCAGTCCTGCATCCAAAAGGCCTGCAGAGATTTCCTGTACCAAAGGGCACCCAAAGGAGCACCCCAACATGTAGCCAAAGGGCTCAAGCTCTCCAGGAAAAAAAAACCCAGCAAGACAGATCTTGAGTCTTGTTCTCCTCAGAGGAACACTGAAAGGCACAGGTGTGGGGGGGAGGGTTGAGGAGGGGGTCTGTAACTGCCTCTTCTGCAATGAAGACAGATACTTTTAAAAGATACCCCACACACATTTACCTAGTAAACTAGCATGTAACTGGAGAGTGCTAAGCTAGGATATTTCACCCTGAAATTTGACTTTTCTATTGAAAGGATCTGAATCTGAAAACAACCCCCCACATACCCTTAAGTGGTACAGCCCAGATGTACCAAGACTATGATGTGTCTGTACAACCCCCTGGTGTAGAACAAAAACACCCTAGTTGGGTTCTACTGTATATGGTATTGTTGTTGTTAATTGCCATCGACTTGGATTTATGGCAATCCTATGAATAAAGGTCTCCAAGTCACCCTATTATCAACAGTTCGGCTCAGGTCTCACAAACTTGGGGCAATAGTGGCTTCCTTGACTGAGTCGATCTACCTGTCATGCTGTTTTCCTCTTTTCCTACTGCCTTCTACCTTACCAAGCAATATTGTCTTTTCTAATGAGTAATATCCCGCCATGATATGTCCAAAGTATGACAGTCTCAGTTTGTCATCTTGGCTTCTAGGGAGAGTTCAGCCTTGATTTGCTCTTGGACCCATTTAGTGGTTATTCTATCAGTCCATTGGATCCATACACCTATCCTCCGACATCACATTTCATGAGTTGATTTTCTTCCTACCAACTTTCTTCACCGTCTAGCTATCTAGCTGGTTTTAGGATCCATCATGCAATGAGAAGGGCAGGAAAGTTGCTGCTATTCTTGTTATTATTGTTATTATTAAAATATTTATTTCTATCCCACCTGTCTTCCAAAATTAGGACTCAAGTTGGTTTACTATTTAAAAAACAACAAAGCAGATAAAAACATACAAAAGTGAACTTTAAAATGGAATTAAGCTGATCGCAATATTAAAACAATTACAACCTACACTTTAAAAATATTATTATTACATTTATTATTCATACTTTTGCCCCCACATTATTTATCATGTTAGTACTGTACATGGCTACTCTGCCATCTGCTGGTAGAACCAGGTAGTACATGACCAACTGGCCAGTTCTATTCTTTGAGAGGCATGATCCCTCACCTCTCAAACCCAACAGCCAGGGGCCCACAGTCCTGCTGTGAGTCACCTGTAGAGCTCCCACAAGGCTTTCCAATCAAGTACCAAGCCCAGAACCCAACTCCTTGAACAACCTCCAAGAGGTCATCTAGGCATAAAGCAATGCCAAATTTGGGGTGGGGGGAGCTGTGAGCTATGGCACAGGCAAGATACAGCCTTTGCACTCCCAGTTCAAGAAAGGTGAGCACACCTAAACCATCTAGCTATCAGCTCTCACCACTTGACCACAACACCAATGAATCGCTGAACACCAATGACACTGAATACCAGTCCCAGTCCTGGTAACTGATGGTTGTACACCCTGCGCCATTTCACCAACCTACCCAAGGGACACACTCACCGTGGGCGAGCAGACGTCACTGTTTTCTATCACGTGAGTGTCTCCTGCAGCTTTTCCTATTTCCCTTTCTAGAGTCAACAAGGATTCCTGGGCCTTAAAAGAAAAGCAACAGGTTAAAATAACGTAATATTTTAAAAATTAAAGCACTGTGCATCACAGTGGGCCAACAGGGGTAGAAATCAGGTGGTTTCCATGTCAGGAGGTGGGAGGGAGAAGGCAGAATACCAATGAATGGGATTTTTAAGGGGAGAATGATCATGTAAACAATAACTGTAGAAGAACACCTGAAAATGTGAAGCATTATTTCTTTGGGTGGGTTTGTAAACAGATATCTAATGTAGGTTCCCCAGAACAGGGAAGCTAGGGTGGGCTACAGCTTCCTGAAAATCTCCACCACTCCTGGTTTTGCTCCTGATCTCAGGCACTACTGATCCAGGTCAACAAATACAGGGCTTAGTCAGTATGAAGCAGGCTTTCTTCTCCACATTTTCAGGGATTTATATTACATAGAAATTATCCAGCTCTTCAGCGTGAATGCTCCCAGGGAAGCTTAGCAAATCCAAAAAGTCAGAAGTAACAACAAATCAAATCAAGATCAAACAGTAAAATAGCACCACAAGCAACATGAGATCACAGCAACCAGATAAATCCATAATTAAACAGAGATCAAAAAAGGCATTTACCTAGTGCTAGAAACACAAAGAGTAGGTGCCAGGCAAGTCTCCCTGTGTAGGATATTCTCTTGCAATATTGATGAACCCCTATTCCCATAATCCCTCACCATTAGCCAGGCTAGCTAGAGCTAATGGAAATTGGGAGTCCAAAAATATCCAGAAAGTGACAGGTTTTCCAGTAATTTACTCCGTCTTGTCCCCGTCTTAGAGCCCTGCATCCTGATGACACAGGGCTTTTGCCCCGCTTTGCCCCTGGGCAGTTCTCATGACCCCTGGGGCAGAGATGGGGGGGAGACAGAGTAGGACCATTTACCACATTTTAAAAATATACCTGCTTTAATCCATTCCCACCGAGAAGGGATGGATTGGGCCCCACATGTCTGCATAAGACCATTCCAGCAGGCAGACCTGCTGCTGCAGCTGCTGGTCTGCCTTGATCTTCCAAAGCAGGAAGGGGTCCCCCAGCATGTGACCAAGGCTGGCCTCATGCAGGGGACCTTGGTCACATGTTGTGGGCCACCTTCCTTGCTCCCAGGAGAGCACAGAGGATGGCAGCAGCAACGGCTGAAGCAACAGGCTGGCATGCCTACCTGGACCATTTGGAGAGAGTAATGTGGGAGGAACAGGCCTGATCTGTGGTCAGGATATGCCGGCAAGGAGCCAGCATATCCTGGCTCATGTAGATGAGCCCCCAGTCACCTTCTGCCTAATTTCAGAAGGAGGCAATACCCAGAGCAGCATCTTAATGAGCAGACCGGCTTGCATGTAAGAAGGCATCCTCTAGGTACCCAGGTTCCAATCTATATTGGGCTTTCCATATTATTACTATTACTATTATCATTATCTTTTATTTCTATAGCGTCATCAATGTACATGGGACTTTACAAGGAAAAGAACAAGAAAACAGTTCCCTGCCCTCAAGCTTACAATCTAATGAAGACATGATACAAAAGGGAAGGGGATGGCAGAAGGGGAAGGAATTAAGTCTAGCATTCTCTTAGCTTCTCTCCCCCCAGGCCAGGGCAATGGCAGTTGGGATGGAGGGAGGGCCATTTTGATTCTGGATTGAGGCATGATGGAGCTCTGCCTGCCTTAGCTTCTCTCCCTCTGCAGCCAGGGCAATATTAGCATCAGCACTCTAAACTGTATTTCGAAATGGACCAGCACAAAGGGAAACAGTTAGAGTATGTCCTCTAGGTCAAGCCTCTGTTCGAAAGCTAGCAGTAGCGTTTTGAAGTGATTTTTCCAAACAGCCACCAAGAGGCAGACCCAAGTACAATGCACTGTAGTAGTTTGGCCTGGAGATTACAGAAGTACAAAGTAATAATAACCAGGCTTAGTTTGGAAGGCACTGTGACAGACAGTAAGGTCAGCAAATGGGGTGATGGTATGAAATGAACCAATCCCAGAGCAGGAGATGGAAAGGGGAGGGGTTTCTGTATGTTTAAAGCAATGCATGACGGTTGGCCAGGAGTTCAGTTGCATTGGAAGCGTGAGTGGAGCAGAAGGCGCCGTGTGTATGCTGTATGTTTGAGGTTTAAATTTAACAAGATTGTGTGCAAGGGGTTGGAAGTCTGAATAAGAAGGTTGATTGGACAAAAAGTGAATGAGTCTGAGGGATAAGGGAGGATATTATAAAGATCCAAGAACAATCTGTGCTAGGACTTTTAGTTGAGTTATTATTAAGATGGGCTACTGAAAAGTGACAGTCCACTCAGACAGTGAACCATTATAAGCACAAGATTTCCAAACTACCATACATCTTATTCCCTTCAATAAAGTTACCCTATGTTGTTTGAGCAACTACAGACTCTTGGCCATTCATTCAACCTATTGATAGTAAAAGACATGCTACCATAGAAACACAATCCACACATTTTGGATAAAAGGTACATCCCTGGTTCAGGCAGAAATAACTAAGGGAACCATAGATATTGAGGTGGTAGGAACAGGGTGAAGGCGGCCAGGCTGAACCCTGAGGTAAAGAACTCTAGAATCTTGTTATAAAATTGAACAACTGACAATTAATCACTCCAAGTCTAAGGTGATGGCGTTTTCTAAGAAAAAAGTGAAGCATAAATGGTGGATTGATAATCAGCCCATTGAACAGGCAGTGTCCTTCCAATATTTGGGCATAACTTTTCATGCAAGAGGTACATGGGACACTCATATTAAAAATGCCATTGCAAATGCCCAGAGAAATATCAAAGCAATTCTTTGGGAAAGGAGGACACTTCATCCCTGCAGCTACCCAAGTGTTTGTAGTAAAAGTTATCTCTCAGCTTTTAATAATAATAATAAATAATAAAATTTATTTATACCCCGCCCCTCTGTTAAAACAATGGCTTATATGGCTCACAGGTGTGTACTCATAAAAACATTACTCTTTTTGAAATCCTTGTAACCAAATTCTTACACACATTGCTGGGGGTACCTTCCTGTCTACCTAATGCAGCAGTCCTTCTAGAGGTGTGGCAAATTTCAATTGAGGCCCAGGTATTGATTCTTAAGATTCATTATTGGTTAAAACTGATTTTTCTTCCAGCGGGCCTGGACCCTCTAACTTTAATAGACGTACATCAGACAAAATGGAAATCCATGCTGCAGGAGAAGCTAAGAAGACTGGGGTTAACACCTCAGGCTTTAATAGCACTTGGCTATGAGAAAGCTAAACTTACAATTAAGCAGAGTATATGGGATGTAGAGTTGCAATGCCATCTGAGTGAAATGGTCAGGTACCCAGAAATCAAAGATAATGGGAGGCTGTTCACTCCAGAGAGGTATCTAGATATTCCTAAACTGAGAAAAATCCTTCACTCTAGCCAGATTTAATGTCCTGCCATCAGCCCTTCTTCAGGGTAGAGTTGGAGGCATACCCTTTTCAGAACTAATATGCCCATGTGGTTTGAATGAAGTGGAAACTGTTAGACACATCCTATTATACTGTCATTTCTACAGAGACATTGATTTTGCACACATTACTCCTATTGTGCAACGAATGCCAGGCAGAGGTGGTGCCTATTAAAATATCTAATAG
Organism: Gambelia wislizenii; assembly: GCA_030847615.1. Lineage (NCBI taxonomy): Eukaryota > Metazoa > Chordata > Lepidosauria > Squamata > Crotaphytidae > Gambelia > Gambelia wislizenii. The sequence goes on along the minus strand of JAUMIR010000001.1, from coordinate 489,694,309 downwards.
AGGATAGGGAATCATGGATCACTTTAAAAGTGGCTAAGTTTTGTGCTGCTGTTATAGAATTAAGGGGACAAGCTGTGAATAATCTTAATCGATAATGTTTTATCTTACATATTTTAATTATTCTTTTTTATATGTACCATATATCATGTTTTGGTTTATAAATTTTAAATATGTTTTATTTGTATATACCAAGTTTTACACATGCTGTGGGTACACTGTAAATATGATATTGATTCTGCTACTTTTATATGTTTTGTACTGTTGGTCTGTGACCGAAATAAATTGATTCATTCATTCAACCCTGAGGTAAAGGGGGTTAATGCTTTGGAGTTTGCTCTCGACCACCTTGTTATGAGTGTCTCAGGAACTTAAAATGGCACAACAACCTAAGCTGCTGGAAGGTGCTATGTGTCTCAGTGGCATGTGTCTATGGATACAACCAAATTAAAGACATGGTTCTTTAAGGGAGAGTGCAGAGCCATCCAGAACAGGTTGACCACCAGCTCTATGAACAGACACCCTTGAGTTTCTGATTCCTTACCTTGGGCAAGTCACCAGCTAGTTTTTGCCTCTCACTCTGATCCATTTTGAGTTTGGCTAATGTCTCATTCAACTGTGTTTTGAGCTATAAAAAAAATAACACAAAGACAGCTGACTCATTGGGTCAGAGAAGCACTAGGTAGAAGGAAAAGCAATTTTCACACACAGACACACACACATGATTAGTCAACATATATTATAAAGAGCATAGGGCAATATAAGACTCCATCTGCAGAGTAGATGAAAAAAAGATGACAACTAGAGAAGCCTAAAACAGGGGTTAGAATCAGTGACACAGATTACCGGTACTTACAGTGCTGAACACCTTGCCAGCATTACCAGTGCATTTGCACAAAACTTTTTTCACAAGTATGTCTCTACTTCCTTATCAACACCATCTGGTTTAAGGCCAAAGCCAGTGACATTCAATCTGTCACCCCTACCCTTCCTAGGTACTGATCATACTACCCCTTTTAATAACTTAAAATAAACATCATTTTCATTATTCTATTTGTATGTCTCAATCACTATGTGGCTGTCTCCAAATCAATGGATTTCTACTTGTGGAGAAACAGGCAAATGAAACCTTCTCTACAAGTGGTTGGGAGGGGGGAAATCAATGCTTATGGTGGCATTTCTGAAATATTCTCTTTTTCTAAGGTGGATTAAGCATTTTCTTGGTTCTGGAAGACTCACTTTTGGACAAGCTGCAAAATATATGAATGCAACCTATCATCATACTCCTAACAAAGACAGCTAATACAATCTAACATAAGTCACACTCAGCTGCTACCAATCATTTACAACTCAAGATTCTTCAGTCAAGCGAGTGGTTGGTCTGGTTTCTCTTTTATGTTAGGCTTTGTTCCTTCCCGTCTATCAAGCAATAGTGACTTCTCTGACCAGGAAGAGCTATCTCAGGCTGAGTCCATACTTTCTAAAATTCATGATGGATACAGAGCATCCTGTTATTCGCTCTTCTCCCATCAAGTGTATCACTTGGGCCTCGCTCTGCATGATCAGTCAGTTTCAAGGAGGATAGAAAGCCCATCCCTCCACAAATAGATAAACATTCTGGGACACCTGCAGACTCCAATATCTTTCCAGAGGGATGGGTGTGTTAGTCTATAGCAGCAGAAAAACACAATTTATTTGACATAGACTTCCACAGACTGCAACCCACTTCACCAGATGCAGAGTATTGCTCCTCCTGGCAGATTTTTATACACATGCTACAATCACCTCGCAACTACTCTTTGTTAAAGAACTAATGTTAAGGTAATCACCAATGCCTGTAACTTTTGCATTTCCATTCACCTACATTTGTCTCCTATCTGTTGTTGTTATTTGCCATCAAATCAATTCCAGCTTTGGGAGACTCTATGAATGAGAGGCTTCCAAGAAGTCATAAACTGTCTTCTTGCAAACTCAGGGCATCCTTGATTGAATCAATCCACCCGCAACACCATCTTCCTCTTTTCCTACTGCCTTCTGCTTTACTGAGCATTATCGTCCTTTCCAATGAATCACATCATCTCATGATATGTCCAAAATAGGACAGCCTCAGTTTAAGTCATCTTAGCTTCTAAGAAGAGTTCATGCCTCATTTGCTCCCCACCTATTTATTTATTTATTTATTTTGGGGAATCCACCATATCAGGAGAACTCTCTTCCAGCACCACATTTAAAATTAGTCGATTTGCTTCCAGTCAGCTTTCTTCACTGACCAGCTTTCACAACCAGTCATAGAAATTGGAAATACTTTACTGTAGCACACCCGTATCTGCTGATTCACCATCTGCTGATTCAGTTATCTGTGGTTGGCGACAGGCATAGAGTGATTGGGGAAGAGGAAGGAGGAGGAGGAGGAGGAGGAGAGCTCACCTCCCTTCTCCCTTCCCTGCAGGGGGTTCTGGCAGCGCAGCAGAGGTGGCAGGGGAAGGGGGAGGAAGAGAGCTCACCTCCCTTCCCCACAGGAGGTTCTGGCAGCATGGCAGTGGGTGGATGGGGAAGGGAGAGGAGGAGGAGAGAACTCACCTGCCCCCACCCTCCTCCAGCCCTGTTCCCTCCCCTCCTCTCCGCCTTATCCCCTCTCCATGGTAAGAACCCAATGGGCTGCCTTTCTGTTCCTTCCTCTTCCTCTTCCTGCTTGCCTCCTTTCCTTCCTTCACCTCCTCCATAACTCTTCCTCCTCCGCATCACAGGGTATTCACTACTATCCGTTGTTTTCAGTATCCGCGGGGACCACCGGAACCAACCCCCCACGGATACGAGGTTGCTACTGTAGCATGGATTATTCTGATTTTGGTATTTAATGATATATACAATGATACGTACAATGATATACACATTGCACGTGCCCCCATATCCGTAGAAGCAATATCCATAGTTTCAGTTAGCCATGGCTGAAAAAATGGGGACACATAACAGTCGCACTGGAAAATGCCTAGAGGTTTCCTCTCTAGGAATTGCTAGGTCCTGCAACACAATGCTATGGTATGTTTGTACAGGAAGTCCTTAATTTTTAAAGAGTTTGCTATTATCTACAGTTTCATTTATAAACGGAAAGTTTATAAAGACATATAATATCTGTCAATACAAGCAATGTTCCACACACCTAATAAAGTGGGTTGCAGCCCATGAAAGCTTACACCAAATACAACGTGCCAGATGCCTCAAGACTCTTGTTTTACCCCCCCCCCCAATATCCTTGTATAGAAAACAAAATTGTTCAGTTTTACCCTTTAACACTAGATTGCTCCAAAGAAAATGTTCAATCTAAAACAGACCTCATCCAGACCATTACTATCTGAATGAGCCTTAACATTCTGTCTAACACTTAATGTAGAAACAGCAGCAATTTCACACTTAGACCACTTTGCCTGCATTCTGTGGAAGCAGTTTTCCAAATTCACAAATTACAAAAACATTAGCGGTTGTGGCAAGAAAGGTGAGGTGGGGGGAAGAACTACATGCTTAAGCACTAGTCATGTTGTTATGAAGAGGCAGAGAAAGGCTATCAAAGTGGTTGCAGTGAACAAAGACTGAGCTGAAGTAGTTAGCAGACAGAAAGGATTTGGAAAGGTTTCTCCGTTTTGAAACAGACATACTCAGGTGGAGGGTGGGCCTCTTACCAAATTTAACTCTTCATTCTGCCTTACTGCTTCAGAATATGAGTCATCAAGTTTTTTCTGCAATTCAGTCAACAGATCTTTGAGCTGAAATGAAGTTTTTCAGAGGCTTTAGGATGCAGCTCCTTACAATGGTCATCTGAGACCCTGTTCCATGTTTGACAACCAGTTGAAGCCAGGGAACATGAGACAGGGCCTTTTTGGTGGCAGCACCCCATCTCTGGGACTCCCTTGCAAAGGAGATCAAGCTAAATACTTTACAATATACCTGCTGGCAAGCAGTGAAGATAGTTTTTTTTAAAAAAAAATTGCTCAAAACTTAATCATTGTTAAGAAGAGCTACTGTTGTCTTACTCTGGCATGTTTTGTCACTCTGCTTTTAAAATTGTTGCTGCATTGTTCTAAAACTATGCACCTTACCCTGGCTTTGGTGCCTACTGGCTAAAAAATGCTATAGAAATGTCATGATCTTCAAGGTTGTCACCCTCTACCCTCTCCTTCTGCTCAGCTGTTAGCATATCCACCTATCCTGAAGCCACAAGCATAGGAATGCCCCAGTTCCTTAGCTGATTCTTGGGCCAACCAGGTTCATGTGTGTATTTCTATGTATGTTGCCTGCAGGGGTGGGTGGGTGGAAGGATGAAGCAAAAACAGCTGCAGTGTTTCAGCAGGTGGTTTACCTCTCGAACTTCCGAAACATACGTTGATCGTTCTATTTCTGCTTTTTCCAGTTCCTGCTCCAAGTGTTCTCTCTCCTTTTTAAGCTGCCAAAGGAATGAAGCCACAAGATACACATGTGTTCATATTCTTTCCAGACAGTAAAAGTTTCCAGCTAAATTCAGTCTTCTACTAAACATTTACAAATGATTCTCTGACTTCATGGATTCCCCAGATAGTTGTTTAGGATAGATGAGATAAGCTTGGATCTTGACTGGGTTAATATTCTAATCTTATTAGAACACATATGTGGTTTATGTTTAAATTCCTTCTTTGGCAATTCAGTGGATGTAAACATGAAAAACAAAGCAAAAAACGACAGCAGTTACAATTTTAAAACCATGTGGCTGATATCACAGTTCACATCACAGTGGTCATGTTTAAAACCTGTAAACAAAATGTTCAATATGTAGCTTATACTTTAATAATAATAAAAATAATAAATAATAAAATTTTATTTATATCCCACCCCTCTGCAACGCAATCGGGGCGGCTTACAATATAAAAACCCCATACTCACAATACCCTAGCCCACCCACCCCTTAAAATAATATTAAATTACGAAGGATTAAAAACATGCATTAATTAAAATATATATATAACTTAGAAGAAGAAAAAATTAAAACATACAATCATAGCCTAGAAAGGGCAGCTGAGTCTTGGGCCAGGATAATTATTCAGGAAAGGCCTGCCGGAGAAGATCCGTCTTGACAGCTTTTTTAAAGCTGTCTAAGGTGGTAATAAGACGGATCTCGTCCGGCAGGCCATTCCATAATCTGGGAGCAGCAGCAGAGAAGGCCCTCTGGGAGGTCACCGACAGCCTTGTTTTCATAGGCTGTAACAGATTCCTCCCAGAGGACCGAAGTGTGCGGGGAGGGTCGTACGGAAGGAGGCGGTCCCGGAGGTAAGTTGGACCCAAGCCATGTAGGGCTTTAAAGGTCATAACCAACACCTTGTACTGTGCCCGGAAACTAATAGGCAGCCAATGGAGAGCTTTTAGCACCGGTGTTATATGCTCTCTTCTGGAAACGCCAGAAATCAATCTGGCTGCCATGTTCTGGACTAGTTGAAGTTTCCGAGTCAAGCACAAGGGTAGCCCCATGTAGAGTGCATTACAGAAATCCAGACGGGAGGTTACCAGTGCATGTACCACAGTTTCGAGGTCCCTAGTTTCCAGGAAAGGGCGCAGCTGGCGTACCAGCCGAAGTTGATAACAGGCACTCCTGACCGTCACATTAACCTGATTAGTCATCTGGAGCAACGGGTCCAGGAGCACCCCCAGACTGCGAACACAATCCTTGGAGGAGAGTGTAGTTCCATCCAGGATTGGAGTTTGTATTCCCAGACCTGGTTTTGGGCCTGTAACTGTTAGTACCTCCGTTTTGTCTGGATTCAGTCTCAATTTGTTTTTCCTCATCCAGTCCATTACTGCTTTAAGACGATCATTGAGAGGAGAGATGCCATCTGAAGTCGAAGCCGATGACCGAGACATGGAGAAGTATATCTGGGTGTCATCCGCATACTGATGACACCGCATTCCATGCCTCCGAATGACCTCTCCCAGCGGCTTCATATAGATGTTAAATAGCATCGGGGACAGGATGGCACCCTGAGGAACGCCACAGTTAAGCTCTATTCTAGTAGAGCAACTGTCCCCAAGCCTCACCCTCTGGGATCTGCCCAAGAGGAAGGAACGGAACCACTGCAAGGCAGTGCCTCCGATTCCTAACTCCCTCAGGCGATCCAAGAGGATGGAATGGTCTATTGTATCGAAGGCCGCTGAGAGGTCCAAGAGCACCAACAGGGTCACACTACCCCTGTCGATGCCCAAGCGGAGGTCATCAGCCAGAGCAACCATGGCAGTCTCCACTCCATAACCCGTCCTAAAGCCAGTTTGAAATGGATCTAGATAATCAGTTTCATCCAAGACAGCTTGGAGTTGGGAAGCGACCGCCCTCTCAATCACTTTGCTTAGAAAAGGCAGCAAAGAGACTGGCCTATAGTTGTTCCTGTCCAAGGGGTCCAGGGAAGGCTTTTTCAGGAGCGGCTTAACCACCGCTTCCTTCAGACAAGGTGGAAGGGACCCCTCCCTGAAGGACACACTGATAATATCCCTAAGGAGTACTCTCGATGCGTCACCCCCTTGAGTGGCCAGCCAAGATGGACAGGGATCGAGGGGACAGGTCGTTTTCCTCACTCTACCAAGGAGCTTGTCCACGTCATCGGTACTCACAGATTGAACCTGATCCAATAAAATTTCATCAACGGAGTTGCTGGACACCTCGTCTATAGATTCAGTCATAACACTGACATCTAAGTCGGCTCTTATCCGAGAGATTTTATCTGCAAAGTGGATGTTAAATGCATCACAGCAGGCCGTTATCAGGTTGAGTAAGGGGTTCTGTGCAGGTGGAATCTACATCAGCTCCCCCACCACCCTAAACAGTTCTGCTGGACGAGACTCTGCAGACGCAATACGTGCAGAGGAGAAAGACTTCTGCGCTGCACGTATCACCTCTCGATAAGAATTAAGGAAATTCCTATGACGAGTCTTGTCGGCTAAGAGTCGAGTCTTCCGCCAGGTGCGCTCTAGTCGTTGTCCAGCCTGCTTCATCTTCCTAAGCTCCTCTGAGTACCAGGGCTTACGGTTAGGAGCAGGCTGGAAAGGACGCTTGGGAGCGATTGTGTTGATAGCCTTGGTGAGGTCGGTGTTCCAAATATTAACCAAAGCTTCAACAGAATCACTGGCGTTACCAACCATTAAACCCTTCAAGGCTTTCTGGAATCCAATTGGTTCCATTAGCCTTCGAGGGCGGACCATTCTAATGGGTCCACCACCCCCGGTGGGGCAGACAGTGGCTCTTAGCTCCATCTTGACCAGGAAATGATCCGTCCATGACAATGCGGAGGTTTCAATCACCTCTGCCCACGGATATTCCTGTTCCGTACTAAAGGCCGCATCGAGGGTATGACCTGCACAGTGAGTAGGCCCGACAACCAATTAGGATAGGCCCATGTTTGTCATGGATTCCATGAACTCCCGAGCTGCGCCAGTTAGATTTAGCAAGCTGGTCTCGAGTGGGATGTTGAAGTCGCCAAGAACTAAAAGTCTTTAGGCGTGGTTCAAACAGATCCTAGTTTTCATATCCTAGTTTGTTGGGAATACTCTGGACATCGTGGGAAACTATGATTTAAGAAATCAGGAAATCTTCAAAGTCACCTGTATGAGGGGATGTAGGTGGTGCACACGATTCACTGCTGGTCTCATAAACCATGGCTTACTTAACTAGGGTTGTTAAATCTGAACTGGGTCATTCTATTTTCACAGCAGATTTGGGATGAAAATAACTTTGAAGCAGAGATTAAATCAAATGAAACATACAGAATCAACTTCTTTGCTTTCTTCTTTTAGTCTTTCTACTTCCTGCTCTAGAAGAGTGACCGATGACCGCATCTGCAATGAGAGAAATATAAACACTCCCACCATTGAGATAATAAGTTAAGACCCTTTTCTTCTTCAAAAGGTTTAAACGGACCATTAGAGGTAGCTGCTTTCACTCCTCTGCCTTCTCTGTCATCAACAGAGGTACTCTGCCCAGAATCTCCAGCTCTCACTAACACGTACATTCCCGAACACATAAGGCTTTCTGCTTTCTATTTTAGACTTTATCTTTTCGGGTCTCAAGTTGTAACCCAAATTAGCACCCAGCCTATATCACACTTTAAGAGTTTCAACTAAAAAGCACTGTGTGGAGCAGTGCTTTCTTTGGGGGAATTGACTGCCGATCAATTTCACCAGATAATGCAGAGTTCTTCTTATAAGACAGGGGGAGACACAGTCCCAGTCATCAGCTCCAAACTGCCGATCATTTGACAGCTTCCCCTGTGTTGGTTCCCTCCCCATTAAACTTAATCTCTGGTCTAAATTAATACCAACACCAGCACGCACGCACGCGCACACACACACCGCACTCCTGATAGGGAACATGCCCTAACCTTTTTTAGTTAACAATAATAGAGAAATAAATAGTGTTTAACTTTGCCCTTTTCTGGAGCCTTGGAAGGTCACTATCAATGATATGGTAAGCAATACAAAAGACAGAAAAACCCACTGCCCCAGCACCCAGAGACACTTCACAGTATCAGAGTAAACTTCCTTAATCTAAGCAGCAAAAATGGCTCTTATCCATGCTAAGCCCAGACAATTTATCATCTTCTGTAGAGTCAATGCAGCAGCAGATGGTCTTTTCTAGTTAATACTGAAGTGCTGCTGGCCTTCTCTTTGAGGGGGTTATCCTGCCTTGAGCTCTCCCCCATTTGCATCAAGTTGGCTTCAGTAAGCACTCGCTGGATGCATAATCCAAAATCATTTCATAGGGATTAATTTATATGGATGAAGGCGAGGAAAACCACGGAAGTGCCACATTAAAAACAACAGCAGCATCATTAAACCCCTTGATACTACTTTGAGAACATATTGCTATGTTTGTACGTGATCACCATCTAATGTATAACAGTTCACCAATGCATTACTATAGTATACTGTCTATCCAGTTTTACTAGTTTCTATTTTTGCTGTCTCTTCCTTTAGGTTGTTTAACAGCTGTTTTAAATTGCCTATTTTCAGTTATGTCTTCCACTTTAAGAGTGGGAGGAAGGATTTAACTTTTCTAAACGAACAACAACATAGAATGGAACAGTATAAATGATGTAGCTATGGAGTGGGGGAGGGGCAAAATGAGGGTATTGGTCATCCAAATAAAAATTCTATCCCCCTAAAATGACATTTTCCATCAGTCCTCGAATTTCTATCACTGCAGTAACTTGAAACTTCATCTGAGTGTGTAGAAATAGAGTTGAGACATCCAAAGTAAAGGGACAGGCAAAGTTAACAAGCAAATATAAGTGTTCAGTTGGGAACACGAAATTTCCGTGTTCACTCTCTGCAATGCTACAAATTTGAGGACTTGAGGGAACATTTCATGCAAGGAGCAGAATTCTTATCTGGGGCAACTCCATCATTTTGTTGCCACACACACACACATCCTGGTAGCTACACTGAATCTTCTATAAGCAACTCAGTGTACTGAAATTTTCTCTACGTTTCTGCACCTTGATGCCAGAAATGTAGTGTCTACAAAAGTCTTTCGGTGGAGTGAGAAGAACAAGCCCAAGAATGGTGGAATCTTTCTAAAATACCTGTTGGAGTTCCTTCTGAGATTCTTCGATTTTGATTTTCCATTTGCTCTCCTCTTCTTCCACACTCCTCTGTAACCTTTGCAAGATTCCCTCCTAGCAATACAGAATTTCAGTTACCTTGAGGCTCATAGGAAATAGAGGCTCAGGTGGAAATTCCACTGGGCAAAAGCAGGATTTACAAGGCTCCTCCCTACCGTCTCTGCAAGGACCACTTTATACTTCTCACACTCCTGCTGCAACATTACATGCAACTCGTCTGCCTCTTTCAACTTTTGCTCCAGGGCCTGTTAGAACAAACAAAGAAACAGATAAAAATTCAATACACATTTGGAAATGTATGCCGTATAAGTACTGTTTGCATTTTTTTGGCACTGCAATTCCCCTCATTTGAGTTCTGGCTACACTGATTACAATCCCACACCCACCCACACATGCAAATGATGATTTGACAAACTGAGACAATACGCCATGCACCCAATGAAGTGGGCAGCCTAAAAAGGTTTATGCCAGATAAAACATGTTAGCCTTTGTGTCTTTGTTGCTTTGCTGCAACAGCGATCCCACACACTGTGAAAATCATAGAAACATAGACTCATAGAGTTGGAAGAGACCACAAGGGCCATCTAGTCCAACCCCCTCCCCTGCAGGAACACACAATCAATGCACTTCCAACAGATGGCTATCCAGCTTCTGTTGAATAACCTCCAAAGAAAGAGATTTCACCACACTCCAAAGCAGCACATTCCACTGCTGAACAGCTCTTACTGTCAGGAAGTTCTTCCTAATGTTTAGATGAAATCTCTTTTCCTGTAGTTTGAACCCATTGCCCCATGTCCTTGTTTCTGGAGCAGCAGAAAACAAGTTTGCTCCATCCTCAGTATGATATCCCTTCAAGTATTTAAACATGGCTATCATGTCCCCTCTTCACCTTCTCTTCTCCAGGCTAAACATACCCAGCTCCCTAAGCCTCTCCTCATAGGGCATGGCTTCCAGACCTCCCACCATTTTGGTTTCCCTCTTCTGGACACACTCCAACTTGTCAATATCCTTCTTGAATCGTGTTGCCCAGAACTGGACAGAGTACTCAGTAACCTAAAACATCAGTTGAGCATTTCAAAAGGTGATCTGAGTATCCAAGGAGCAGGGCGAGTTTCCAAAGGAATGTGAACACAGCAGACAGAACAGTTCTTGGGATGAGTAATTTTCAATGTTACACTCTCCAGAATGATAGACATTTGGGAACTGATGGGAAATTTCATTTGGAGATTGTGGAATTCTTATTGGGTGGCAACGCCTTTTGTGTTTTGTTTCTTCTATTGCTACATCTCTGATTGTGGGTCTCTATAGGACTACCGCAAGACCCTGAAGGGCCAAAGCCCCAATTGCCACACCCTCAGAGCCACCAAATTTTGGGAAGCCAAAAATAGTATTCCCCTCCCACAAATAGCCTATAGTCCCTCAAAGCTTTTGGAAGGGAGGATCTATTGAAGTGTACATCTGCTTAATGTACAGTCAGGCCTCCGTACCCATGGATTTGGCGTCCACAGATTCAGTCATCCACGGCTTGAATTTTAAAAAAAAAAATCTAAAAAGCAAACCTTAATTTTGCCATTTTATATAAGGGATACCATTTTACTACGCCATTGTATATAATGATGCTTCCCAGGTAGGTGAATTATTATTATTATTATTATTATTATTATTATTATTTTAAAAATATTTATACCCCACCCTATATCAAGAGATCTCAAGGCAGTTTATAATAGCATTAAAACAGGTTTGATACTTTAAAACATTATGTGCAGGTTGGCAAGGTAAAGCTCTTAGTTTTATCTGATGGGAGGGCCTTTGGTTTCATTTTAGAGCACTTCTAATATAGCTTTTACCTTCTGTTAGTAGCATGAAAACTAACTAAACATTATACACACACACGCACTTCACTTGACCATTATAGAGTGTGAGGGGTGGCCATGGAATCTGAGTACAGGATACATTTGAGGTTTGTCACATTTTTGGAGGAGAGGATAAGAGAGTCAATTACTTCCCCAAGTGACCCACAGTCATTACAAAGTCACAGACTCTTTGGAGAGCAGCAGCAACTTTGCAAAATGTGCTGTCATCTTAGCTTAGAAACTTTATTCCCACATGAAAAGTGTTCACCTTTGCTTAGTTTGCACCCATAATAATCCATAATAAACCTGAATTCAAGGTGTGACTTCCCATTTCAAAGGCTAAAGGTTAAGGCTAATAGATCTATTTTAGCATGAGTTTTCACGGATTACATGTCCCTCCACATTCACAGATTTGGCATTCATGGATTTAAGTATTCACGACTTGAAAATATTCTTTAAAAATAATAATCCAAAAAGCAAACCTTGATTTTGCCATCTTATATAAAGGACACCATTTTGCTATGCCATTGCATATAATGGGACTTGAGTATTCATGGATGTGGGTATTCACAGGGGGTCCTGGAACCAAACTCCAGCAAATGTGAAGGGACAACTGTATAACTGACATCCTCCCAGTGTGCTACTTATCTGATTCAAAGCTGGCTAAATGACATCTTATTACAGAGTTTCATTTCATCACCGGAGAAACATTTAAAGAAAAAGATTGAGCCTTTGCAAAGGAGGCATGTGCACATGGAGACTTCTTTTCTTTTGTTGAGTCTGGTGCTTAGTTCCTGCCATGACGATCCTGGCAAATGTAAGATCAAGTTTGAGCTCCCAGCCTTGTTTCAGCCACATTATTATTACGACATGGAATGGATCATTCTGCTTCTCAGGTGCCATCCAGTCAAAGCTGGAAAAGTCCCTTTTTGGACAATTCCAGGGCCTAAGTCAAATTGTTAGCTCCAATGAAAGTAAGCCCAGTGAATCAATGGAAGCTTACGCTGCATCTGCGGTGCAGAAATAATCCAGTTTGACACCGCTTTAACTATCATGGCTCCATCCTATGAATCCTGGGATTTGTAGTTTGTTGTGGCACCAGAGCTCTCTGACAAAGGCTAAATATCTTACAAAACTACAAATCCCAGAATTCCATAGCATTGAGCCATAGCAGTTAAAGTGGTATCAAACTGGATTATTTCTGCACTGCAGATGCAGCCTTAGTAATACAACAGTTATATAAATTCCATGAATCTGATAATTCTACTCAAACTGGGACTAACAACTGGATTTAGGGCCTAGAAACCCAAAGCCAACATGGACGGGGGGGGGGCACTCTGGGAGATATAGTTACCTTTCCTAGTTAGCAGTCAACAGTAAAAACTGAAACAAAAGAAACTTAGAGTGTTATTTTAATATAGTTTTCATAAAACTAAGATTCAGAGGATGTTACCAGATACTGCAACCTGAGGCCATGGATTCCCCTTAAACAGGAAAGCCTAGAGCTTTGAAAAGTTATTGCATGTCCTTGATGTCCTTGAATCTGAAAAACTCTGGAGATGCAGTCAAAAAAGGCACTTTTCCAAGCCCTGGAATATCCATAAATAGCAATAGTTGTACATATTAAAATACCACTCTGATTTTCTTTTCTTAAGCTATTCAGGAGGGCCCTGGTTTCTTTATCCATAGCAAAACAATTGCTTTGGCAAAGATGTTATGACCCCCAGTCTGGGAGTGACACATTAGAAGCCAAAATTTAAGCCCCTACATCTCAGATGGGTCTGTGGCCAAGGCGGGATATCTTTTTCCTCCCTTCCCTCACCCAGGTGATGGAAAGATGGCATTAAAAAACAAAAACATATATGCACGCCGTCCATACTAACCTTAACTTCATCTGGCCGAGATGTGTCTTTCATATGTTCTCTTACTGCCCGTTCAAACCCATGCATCCATTCACTGTGACTCTGTGTAAGAAAGAGGCATTAAAACTAAACAGATCTCAATAAGGTGAGAGAAATTTAAAAACTCAACATGGCAGCACAACAGTCAATAACCACCATTTAACAGCAGCCTTGGACCTGAATTGTCATTCATCCACTGAGATACAAATCGAGGGGGAAAGAGATGCCTTTCCAGATGTTGGGCTTTAGTCCATCTTGAAGAGACAGAGCCTGTTTCTGGTTAAGAATTGCCCTGGAATAAATCCCCAGTTCATCAGCATGTGTTGCAAAGCATATGCATGCACACCAACACACACATGTAAAATGATAATGATAATGACAATGATATTTATTTATCCCTCCCTTTTTTTTCCAGTTTAGGACTCAAGGCACTTAACAACAGCTAAAGCATAGCTAAAAATTCGAAACATACATAAGTTAAAAATATCATCAAACTACCAAAAAACTGAAACCTATTAAAAACATAAAACATTAAAAAGCAGAGCAAACAGAAAATTCAGCACATTGCGCAATGCCCATTCCCATCACAAAAACAGTCATCTAACACCTGCTGAAACAAAAGAGTCTTTTGCCTGCCTGCAGAAAGATAGCAAAGAGCGTGCTTGTCTAACCTCTCCAGGAAGAAAGTTCCAGAGCCTGGAGCAGCCACCGAGAAGGCCCTCTCCCATGTTTCCACCCGAAGTACCTATGAGAGGGGTGGGCAGAGAGAAGGGCCTCCCCGAAAGATCTCAAAACACAGGCAGGTTCATAAGGAAGAATACAGTCCTTCAAATAACCTGGACCTGAGCTCTGCCAGAGGCACTGTACCAGTTTCTGTTTTCTAGGTGAGAAAGCTAGCCTTTTACAAGTATCAGAGTCTTTCATGTGGTGGCCCCAGAGCTCTAGAATACACTCAGATAAAATATACTCAAGAAGCCCATATCCAACACCATCATTAAAAAATAAATTAAAAAGTCCCTTTTCAGCCTTCCTATAACACAAGGAGCCTAAATACCCTAAAGGCACCAGATCCTGTGTGGTCTTGGAAGCTAAGCAGGGTCAGCTTTGGTTAGAACTTGGATGAGAGATGGACAATGAATAATACCAGGTGCTGTAGGCTATCTTTCAGAGGAAGGAACTAGCAAAACCATCTCTGAGTATCCCTTGCCTAAGAAAACCCTATGAAATCCATGGGGTCATCATAAGTCAACAGGTGACTTGAAAGCACACACACACACACATGTAGACAACACAGGGAGAAATTCTGCCACAATCACCACTCTGAATTGTTTTAGGATGGTGGGGGGGATCTTTCAAAGCCAGAAGTGATTTTGGGTCACTTCTAGTTTTTTAAAGGATCCTCTTTGGAGCAAACAGTTCTGGAAGGTAAACATGGCAAAGGTCATCCCCTCACTCCCCACAGAAGGCACAGAAGTCTGTGGTCTGATCACCACAGATTTGGGGGAATTTGCAGGGGGACAAGCCCTAGGTTGCAAGCATTCAAGCTCACTTCTCTAACCAGCTGTGAAATGGAAAGAACAGTAACCTGCGCCGTTGTGCTGTAAGAGTGAATAAGGGTGGTCCCAGAATCAGTTCCCAGTATCTCTGCTTGCACAGCTTCTGTCAACATACAATGGTACTTGGCAGAGCTCAGAAAAGTTTTCCAAGCTGAGGCTGGAAAAGATGCCAAAAATATTTCTAAGCTACAACTCCCAGAATCCCCTAGCTGGAGAGTTCTGGGAGCTGTGGCCTGAAAAGCAACTTTTCCCAGCTCTAGGCTATACTGACCAATTGTCTAATTTAGCACAAGATGGCACTCTTATTTGTATGAAGGAGATGGGGGAAAAGAGACATTATCAGCTTGCTTTGAGTTTCAGTCACAGAACACCAAAATTGCACAGCCTTTGAGCACACAATATTGCCATAAAAATGAATAGCACATCAGATCAATTAGCAGGAGCCCCAGAGGACCAGCCAACAGCTCTGAGCCAGCAAGTCCATCCGTTTTGCTCTTCACCGATGCCTGCAAAACACCCAGCCTTGCCTAGGACATAGCCAGCCAGCTGTTGGCTAAATACAGCACTGAGATGCTTCTTACCAAGGTAGAAGGAAGAGACACGATGGGAAAAAGCTTCTGCAAGACCTCTCTCATCTCTGCTTCAGCAGCCTCCACACACTGCTGCCTCTCCTGGGTTGACAAAAGGTGACAGGAAAAAGGACCAAGTAAATGCAGAAGTGCCACCATAAGGCTGGTTAAGTTCCTTGGGCTAAACATTTCCCCCCCCCGTTCTAAAGAGGACAGGTTCTGAGGGGGCAACAAAACCCTTTTTGCCGTTTTATGTGCAACATGAAACTGTTTCAGGGCTTGGCCTTTGTGTAACTTGATAATTTTAAGAGAAGCCTCTTTTGAGCTTCTTCCATTTCTTGCCTTCTCTTGGATTCTTATGATGGGAGAAGGCCACTTTACCCAGCCTGATGCAACTGTAGCCTGGAGGGCACCAGTTTCAGCTGTGGGGCTTAAAAGCACATGGAAATGTGTTAATTCCATTCCTACCATAAGGTGCCCAAATTAAATACAGGTCACCCTTCGCCCCATATTCACGGAACCAATACTCGCAGTTTCAGTTACCCACAGCTGTAAAAATAGGGACACATTGCCATAGAGTCATGCTGAAAAATGCCTAGAGAGGTATTCTCTCTAGGAATTGTTAGGTCCTTCAATGCAACTCTATGGTATGTTTGTACCAGAAGCCCTTTATTGTAATAGGGTATGCTATTATCCATCATTTTACTTATAAATGGTAAGTCTAGGAACGTATCCCCTGCAAATAAGGGAGGGCTGTACTGCTGCTCTTTACTTTAAAGGAACAAAAAGAAGCGGCGGTATTCTGAAATATGTGCCGAGAAGGCTTTGGGTATTTTTATTGATGTTATATTGTCCAATATTTCTTATGGAGCAAAAAATATGCTTCTGTTACAAATATTTTTCCTGGGTGTTGTCACATCTTTTGCTGCTGATTTTTTCCTTTTCCTTTTCTTCTTTCTTTTTATTTTCTCTTTCTTTTTGCCCACGGCTTTTAAAATTTGGGGGGAATACTCACTGGGAGAATGTTAGAAATTTTCCCAGTGAGGATACCCTCAAAACAATATAAACATGAGGCTTTGGCTTTTGCCCCAATGCATGTTTCAAGTAGCACCTGCAGTTTTTGAGAGATTCAAGTAACTCTGGACAAAATATGAAGGTTCAGAATAGCATATTTTCATGGCAATTAAGCCACTGTGAGAAAACACCTACAGATTGAGTCTCCCTTACCTGGAATTCCAAAATCTGAAACATTCCAAAATCCAACATGTTCACATGGGTGGCTGAGATAGTGACACCTTTGCTGTCTGATGGTTCTTTGTACACAAACTTTTTTTCATGGACAAAATTATTAAAAATATTGTGTATAAAAGGTATACTTTCAAGTGATGTGAATGATGTGTACATGAAACATAAATGAAGTTTGTGTTTAGACATGGGTCCCATCTCAAAGATATCTCACTATGTATATTTGCAAGTATTCCAAATTCCAACTTTTTCCAAAAGCCAAAATACTTCTGGTCCCAAGCATTTTAGAGAAGGGAGACTCAACCTGTATTGCTATTAAAGCTGGGAATACAACCATTAAAATAAGACTCTACTACCACCACCCTCTGCCCCTTTCTATTAATAAATGGTGCAAATTTCATGCAAAATTATGGGATAACTGGGGCTGTCATCCAGAAAACTCAAAACAGCGACAATTCACCCAAGTATTTTTTTTTTTTAAGTGACAGGACACTTTCAGATTCATTTGCTAGACAACTTGGGGAGAGACATAAGGGTGGGCCAGAGCCTGGAAATTTAAATTTTTGGACAACAACTCCCAGTCCCTGACCATGCTGGGTGGGGGATTCTGGGAGTTGTGGTTCAATAAAGCAGCTTTCCCAAGCTCTAGTTTTCTGTTCCTGCTTGTTCAGAAGCCTGAGTGTTGACATAACAGGGAGATTTTACTTTTCAGTTTATTTATTTTTATTAGCTCAACTATTGCCATTGGCAGAATGCTAGGTGAAATGGAAACCAACTGACAGAGCTGGGCAATGTGGACTCACGTGGACCTCCAAATCTTGTTGAACTCTCCTTAGCCCTCACCTTTGTTGGTTATGACAGTTAAGGCTGATGAGAGCTGCAGTCTGGCAACATGTACAAGGCCATGTAGTCTCCACCCCTCCCATAAGCAATCCACTCCCCCCACCCAAACTCCTGGGCCTCCTAAGAGAACTGTGTTTCACACTACGCTATTATGGTACTATGATTCCACCTTAAAAGCCCATGGCTGCATCTTATGGAATCCTGGGGCTTGAAGTTTGGTGAAACGCTACAGCTGAGAATTCTAAATGCCAGTCCCAGGGTTCCATAGTATGTTGCCATGGTAGTTAAAGTGGAATCATAGTCTATAACTGTGTAGTATGAAAGTGCCCAGGTAAGACACAACCACCAATGATATGTCCAATCTCCTCCAGGTCTCCATCATAACAGGCTTTGAAGATACAGTAAGAAGGTCAACTAGGAGGGAAAGTTTCAATAGCACTCACTAGATGTCCTCCTAGTTTCAATACTAAGAATTTAACCATCCCTATAAAATGTATATGGGTAACAAAAACAAGGTTTAGTCTCTGAAGCTCTTCCTCCTATCCCTAGAGGACTTTAAATATGCAAATTCTCAAAGCAATTAAACTTAGCTCCCCACCTTCATTTGCCTGACGTAAAAACTCAGAAAGCCACTGCAGTTTTGTTTGGGTTTTTTTGTCAGTTTGGGTCATCAGTGCTGTAGATAAAAGGCTCGCTCTGAAGGACCTGGGCAGTGGGTTTAGCCTCTTGCCCTCACTTCTCATCTCTTGGTCCCTAAAAATGACCCAAGCGTAGCACAGCATGCCAGCAGTGTCCTTTCAGTCCTTTTCTAGAACTCTTTACATGCGAGATTCTGCAATGCCACCCCTCCTCACAGATTTTGGAACTCCCTCCCCAGAGAAGCCAGGATGGCCCCATCCTTGCTCTCCTGCTGGTGGCATGTGAACACTTTTTTATGCTGCCAGGTTTTTATGAACTAACAAGGGCTGGATTTATAAAGCTGTGTGGTGTGTTTTTTTAAGATTGAGAATGGGTCTTTTTAACCATAAACTGTTTAATTCTTTTAAAAATTTTTATAGTTTTAATGTACAGTAATTTTTACTTTTAACTGGTACTGTTTTTTTCTATTTTATTTTTATTGAAAAAAGTTATAGAGTAAAAGTTCCATGACATTTTACCAGTAAGTATTAACAAATATATCTGATTTCTTCTCCATTCATATGTCTAACTTTCTAAGACTCTTTTGTTGTACTTCCTTTAGTTTGTCCCAAATTCTAAGAACAGCTTCCTTATATACTTGCATTCTCTTACACATTAAAATACCTTGTTTGATCTACTATTCTTCTGACCTTTTCTTATTTTCCCATTATTTCCACTGCCTTGAGTTGCACATTTAGTTAGTATGCCTTATAAATCATCAAACTGAAATATATCCATTATTTAGAACAACATACCAACAAGGAGGTTTACCAACTGATATTGTTTTAAAGATGCTGTTAGCTGCCTTGGGTCCTACTCATGGGAGAAAGGTGGGATATAAATGAATAAAATAAATAAATAAATAAATATTATTATTATTCCTTGACTAAATGATTCTCATATTCAACATAAAGCTGCCCTCGGTATTAAAATTCATTCTCAGTATAATTTGAGCTATATCATTATAATAATTGTTATATTATTATTATTATTATTATTCCTACATGGCATTTCCCTCCCCAAACTGGGGCTCATAATAAGTTTGTGCAGTGAGAGAGTGAATGTGTGCATGTACTGTAAGCAGAGAGATATTTTTATATAAAACTGTACTGAATTGTACTATATTCTGATTGAATACTGTGTGTTGTTGTACCCCGCCCCGATTCTGAGGAGAAAGGCGGGTAATAATAAATAACTAAGTATATACAATCTGATGAACAGCAATACTTTTCTGTGAGGGAAGCCAAGTATCAGTTGGACTAATAAAACATTACACACAAGAGGCCCTCTGACGGAATGGGCAGTCTACTAGAGACAAGAAGTACAAATTAAGCCAGGGGAAGGAGAGAGCCCAGATGTCACTCCTGCTGTTGAAACCTATGGCTCCTTCCCTAATGGCAGCTACTCCCTTGCTCCACAGACTGGACATGTTGGCTGAGGATGGGAAGAGCTGTAGCCCAGCACCTCTGCAGGGTACCAAGTTATGGGAAGGTTGTCCTGTGGTATTTAAAAGAATTTCACAAGCCTTTCTAATATCTAAGTTATTATGATTTTAAATGCCAAGCCACTGGGATTTGTTGATACTCTCCTTCATGGTGACTCCAACTCATGGCAACTCTATCCTAGGGTTTTGTGGGCAAGATTTATTCAGAGGAGGTTTGCCACTGCCCTCCTCTTGGGCTGACAGGGGGAGTTTCCATGGTTAAGTGAGGAGGTGAACCCAAGTCTCCCGGAGTCCTAGTCCAACATACAAAACCACTACAACATGCTGGCTCTAAGCCTTGGGGATACAATAGGATATACTGCAGCTTAAATTAAAAAAAACTGGCATAATCCTTCAGTTTTGGACTGTGTGAAGTTCTAACTGCAGCTAAAACTAGGATGTGACAAACTAAATTTAGGTGTAATGGTGATAGCAATTTTGGTACGATTCCACCTACGCTGCCACTTTCAATTGCAAGGTACTAAGCTTATGTCCGAGCACTTCCATCCAAACAAATAGGCCTTCATATGTGTTTAACAGATTTGAAGGAAAGCTTGTGTTTTTAAATTTCAACCTTCCTTTTCATGACAGTGATGGGGAGGTGTGTTTTTCCTTTCTTTAAACCTACAAGCAGCCCCTTGCATGACAGATAGGTTTCTTTGGGCACAAAGCAAGAAGTCTAAGCAGGTCATCAATGGGCCCTGATTCCAACTCTGCTGTTAAAGGAAGGGAGCCCTTCAGCTCTGGCACCTGTTCCAAGCAAAACCAAAGTAATCAGCATGCTCACAAATCAAAAAGGGAGGGAAAATAAAGGGGAGGATTAAGATGATAGGCATAAGCAGAGGTGAAAAGGAGAGAGAGAGACAGAGAGAAAGAGAGAGCATTCAGAACAGAGTGTATTTATAATTGCAGTAAAAGCTAAATGCTTCCATTTGATTCTAGAAGGCGACTGCAGAATCACTTCTAGCTTAATGCATGGTTTCTAGCAGTTAGTATTACAACCTTGGCAGTCTTGGTCACTTTGTCCTGCAGCAATTTTTCAGTTGAGGCCAATGCTTCCATTGCTTTCCAGTTTTTCTCCCGAAGGTCCTAATCGTTTTTAGAAAGAATGGTTTCAGTTCAGCCAATAATCAAAGGTTGTCTGCTTTCACTTCAGAGAGCAAGTGTTTGCATTTGAGTGCAGGTTACTGCAAAATGAGTTGGGTGTTCGATTAAGATGATGCACACTAGCAAAAGACAAGTGTGATGTTAAATAATTTTTAAAAATGAGTTTGTATGGGGAAAATGTCAAAACAAACAAAAAAAGATTAATTCTTCCTGCACCCCACCAATCTATTTCTGGCTTTAGGGCTCCTATGGCATTACTGTACTAAATGCAACCTGCACACTTTGACTGCATTTGTGAGGAAGGATAAAGGAGGAACATTCAAAAGTGAGCAACATACACACATAGACACCCATACCTGAGCACACGAAAATCAGATAAGACCCAAGGTTTAGGTGAATTTTGGTGAGTGGCATAACCCAGAAATCCACCAAAAGAGAATGGCACTATATAAACACTTAAGGGGGCAGTTTAGACAGTCATGTGAAGTAGCTGTTCTCAAAGTTAGAGCCATCGCCTTGAGGCAAAACTGAAGACCCCATGTTCAATCCCTGGGAGCTCCAGCTACAAATGAATTTAATATGTAAAACAAGGTGGATGTCACTCTCCGGATACAGTTCAAATCAGAACCTGGAAAAATTACTTTTCGGGACTACAGCCCTCCCAGAATGCCTCAGCCAGTTAGGCCACTGATGGTGAAAAATAAAAAGCAGCAATTTTTCCAAACTGTGGTTGACTATAACTCTTTCATCTCTGACTATTTGTTCATGGTGCTTGTGGCTTCTGGGAGATGGAGTATAACAAGGCCCAGAGAGCTATAGAGATCTCACCCTGAGGTTGAGAGACATCTTTGATCAGGATCCTGGAGAACCTGAGTCAGTTAGAGGAAACAGTGCTGGATCAGCAGCGTAACTCAGTAAACCATAACCTTCTAAGTTCAACTTCTGACGAAATGGTGAAAAGAGGTGACCAAGACATGAGCAAAACTATTCCAATGCATGCTGTACTGGCTGGACTGAGAGGAGGACAGGTAGCTGAACTTTTTGTTTGGCAAAACTTTTATTCCCTCAACTTCCTCCTCCACTTAAGGAGTTTTTAAAAGAGAAATCACAACATTTCAATAAAAATCAAGTAATAAATAATCAAAACTACAACTATTTTGAGAGAGCAACAAAGCAACATCCTAATAGAAGGATTTCAAGTCATCAACCTTTCTATGCTCTCCTTTCGTCAGTCATTATATTAAAGCGGATTTCATTTCCCACAGTGAATTCCAGAACTGAAATTGTTGGAGAGAGGCATTCTATTTTTCTGAACCATGGCTAGCGCTAGCCCCACCTGTTGTAGCTCTGTTCTGTTTAGTCCTGGGTTCTGTCTGAATTCAGAACAAAAATACAGCCTGTGAGCTTTCACTACCTGCCTGAGACTGTCACAGGTATTGTGGGTTGTGTTGGCTTGCATCAGACATGCCTCAGTATGATTTCACTGACCACCAGGGGTTTACAATCTGGGTGCACTTTATGTTAAAAAACAACCTGAAGAGGAACACACATTCTGAAATGGCTTGTTTTTCATTCTTCTTTTGATATTTCATATAATTTTACATTCTTTATATCATTGGATGCGTGAGCTTAAATGCAGTTTAAGAAGACACAAAACAGCATTACAAAAATACAACATTTTAACTTCTTTACTGCACCTGCATGAATTTTCTAGTTAAGGTGAAGCATTGAAATAATGGTATAAATAATTTCACATCAATTATCTCTATCAACCTGTAAAGTTAGGTCTATATTATTATGCCCATTTTGCAGATGGAGGGAATGACCTAAGAATGAGAGAAATAGTGAACCGTTTGCCTAAAGCCTCTCCCACTGAGATTTGTATTGGGGACCATCCAGACTCACAGCTCAGCCATGACAGGACCTCTCAGTGTTTTTGATATGCAGTAACACAGAAAATTAACCACATCCTTGTTGGAGGAAAAAAGCATAAGTCACTACCACCTGCAGAGAGCTTTATTCAGTTCTTATTATAATTTCCAAATGCTTCCAAGTGTGAGGAAATGATAAAGATGGTGCAGACTTCTGGATGTAAGAGCAGACTAAGCAGCACAAATAAGCATTGCTCCAAACAGAAACTCAGAGGTGAACTGCAGGGCAGAAGTGGCTTTTGTTATTTGGAGGGTACCTGCCAGTTTGTTTCAAAGGCTGGTATTTGCAATAAAACTCAATCACTTCTAGCTATTGAAAATAACAGCTGTACTTTTTATCCTGCAGGCTATCTAGCCCAAATTTGGGGTGGGGGGAAGAGAGGATTTTTATTTTCTACAGGCTCTACAGGTATGAAATGGATGATGTGGCTCCCTAAAAACTGTGGGGTAGGGGAGGATCAAATGCCTATCTGTTTGGATTTTGCACATCCATTCTACCCCTTGCCCAACAAGGCTGTGGCCCTCTACAGCACCTTTTCTTATGGTGTGCTCCTGGGAAGTGATGCAGTATAGTTGAGAGATGAGTCAGAGCCCAGGAAGTTTCAAAAGGGGAAGATATTTGGCTAAAGTGTGCCATGACACAGCCCCTCTTGGAAAAGTATTGCCCTGAACAGTCAAATGATAGAACATTTAAGAGAGAAACAGCAAGGCAAGAGGAAGATGCCCAAGTCACATGGTGGGTGACACAAACTTGCTTCTCTGGACCAAGCACTTTAGAAACTTTTATAAACCCAGACCATGCTAGAGTAGTCTCCCAGAAGCCCCTTTGCTGTCTACATTCAATAAAAAAAGTCTTTCCTATCCTGGTGTCCTCCAGATGGGGCCAATGACCATAGTGGCTAAGGCATGATGGGAGTTGTACTAGTTTAAAGCACCTGGAAGGAACCAGGTTGGGGAAGACCTTTCTGCGAAGGAGTAAGAGGAGGCTGGGCCACAGATTCTTTGCAGAAGGTGCTTCTTGCCACTCATTTGGCAAAATCAGTCTCCCCAAACATTTATTGATAAGCAGTTACTTACATTGTTTTTCTGTCGCTGCTGCTCCACTGCGTGTTTCAAGGAGCCCAACTCCTTTTGGAGGCTGGCAATCTCTTGCTCTTTCCCAGCAATGCTGAACAAATCCCCAAAGAGAGAGAGAGAAAGAGAAAGAGAGAATCACCAGCATTTCATGAAACCCTTCACATCCATCCTCTCAACAGGGCATGACTCTGTGAACCTGGAGTACATTTTCTGCCTATTTCATCTCATGATAAATGTAGATAATGTGTGCAGAAATTGCTTGTGGATATTCAAGATTACTCCTTAGACCACAAGGACTAGAAAATCTGCTTTGGCGGAAGCAAGAACATAGGCTTAATTGGCAGATTACAGTACATTCAACTGTGTGCAATGGCAGCTGATGGTTTAGATGGAAGAGCAAAGACTGATTCTAATGGAGGGGGGTAATTCAGAGGAGTGGGGACTCTGCTTTCCCCCAGGCTGCCATCACTCCACTCCCCATAAACCACTCATGGTTGAAAGCTTGCTTTCCCTTTTAAAAAAAATCTAGGCGAAGGAGAAGCTGCTGCTGAGAGCAATACAACTTGGAGTATACAGGAAGTAAGCAGGGACAGGTTTAAGCACTCTGGTTTGTTGCTTCCCATCCCACATCTGACTCCATTTGTTTCAGCCATATTATTTGAAGAGACTTTTGGAGGTTTTTAAACAGAGGCTGGATGGCCATCTGTTGAGAATGCTTTAATTGTGCATTCCTGCTGGGCAGGGGGTTGGACTAGATGGCCCTTCTGGTCTCTTCCAAATCTATGATTCTAGGATTCTATGAATGCAGGGGTGGGAGACTATTTCCTGCCAGAAAAACAGATTACACTCCCTCCCCTTCCATGGGATACTTCTTGGAGGTTGGATGATAAGAGGAGTGGGCCCTTCATAAGCTCTTCCCTCCTCTCCAAAAGGGATCCTTACACCAGAGAGGGAATTCCAAAGCCTGAGAGTCCCAAAGCCTGGGAACAGCCACTGAGAAGGCCCTCTCCCTTGTTCCTACCAAACATGGCTGGGAAAGTGGTAAGACAGAGAGAAGGCCCTCTACAGAAGTTCTTAGAACTCTAATGGACTCATAAAGGGAGGTATGGTCCTTCAAACAGCCTGGGCCTGAGCTGTATAGGGCTTTATAGATCATCACCAGCACTTTAAATTGTGCTCAGAAACAGACTGGCAGCCAGTGGAGCTGTCGCAACAAGGGAATTGTGTGCTCCCTGTAGCCAGCCCCAGTTAATCTGTCTGCAGCTCTTTGGACCCAACTGAACTTTCTGAACACTTTTTAAGGCAGCCCTCTATAGAGCACCTTACAATAATCCAAAAGGGATGTAACTAAGGTATGTACAGCCAAGGCGTCTCCATCTTTGGTGTTACATAATCTCTCTAGAAAGCTGAAAACTGGGGCTCTGTATTCTTGTGTTTAGAGCAGAAGTACCTGGGAGTTTTCACTAGAGTAGATACTGCCTGCAGGAACATGGTTAAAAGTAGTCAGTGGTTATATGTATATGTACAGTAACATATACCCTATATCCACGGGGCATACGTTCCTGGATTTACCATGGAAACGCAAAACCATAGATAATAGCGAACCCTATTGAAACAAACAACTTCCAGCCCATGTATACCATAGAGTCTCACTGGAGGACCTAGAGATTTCTAGGGAGAACACCTCTCTAGGCATTTTCTAGGTCATCCAGCACAATTCAATGGTCAACTTCCAGCAGAATTGTACTGGTGGACCTAGAAAATATCTAGAGAAAACATATTTTTTGGATGAAGGTAAGTGAAACCGCAGATACCACTCCCATGGATATGGGGATTGTAGTGTACTTTTAAAATTTCTACCCTTCCATTCCACCAAATGGTGCTCAAGGCAAGTATTGCAATGTCTCTCTAACAAATCTTCCTGCAGATTTCTTCAAGGTCAGGATAGCTATGCCAGATGTCCTAATGCATTCTGGGTTATGATCAGACAAGAGTGGTTTGTAAGACGGAAGCAGAGACATAGGATCATCCAACCCATCAAACATCTCTGCTTTCTACCCCTTGGAAAGTATGCAACATAGCTTAGTTGGGACACCAATCACTTACAGCTGCAGAAGTTGTTCATTCCTGACAGCCAGAGATTCCTGAAAAAGATTAATATATATTGTAACAGAAGTGGGTGGGAAACTTCCTGGGTTGTTGTTTTTAATATTTAATATGCCATGCACAGTATGTATGTCTTGCACAGGGGTTAAGAAGCTTTTTCCATGAGCTGGAAGGCCACTAAATCAAACCTCCATACACAAACTTGTCAATATAAGAATACTAATTTTAGTGTTCTACCTTAGAGGACAGTTGTATGGTTTGCCAAAATAATGCAATGTATACCAGATGTTTATTATTGTAATGCATTACACAGCTCAAGTTAACTGTCCTGAGTGTCTGGACACTACCAAAAACAAAAGAAAATACATTCCTCCCACCAAACTGCAAAGAACCAGATTCTGGGGCTAGCCTGAGATTCAAAGACAAAAACACATTTGCTTCTTCATCTTAAGTGCTGAGGAGGGGAGAGGATGGATCTGCCCACTGGGTACAGGGCATATAGAAACCCAACCCTAGTTAAGGGTCCCATCAGGGTAGAAGCTGTATGAAGAGATTAAACATATTACAGACTTGACTCTTTTTCAGTTTTTAGACTTTTGGAGACTCCCATGCTATGGGATTCTCATAAGACACAATAACGTGTGTCCTAAATGCTGCTGACAAGGTTATGTTTATATTTGACTGGCCAATACAACTAGCCCTCCCTATAACAGGCAGCATGCCTCACCTAAAGGAAGAGCAACAGAGATGATAACAGGTATGGAGAACAAAAGAGATGAGACAAAGTTGAAGGAACTTGCAATGGAACCAGCTGCCTAGGGGTCTCCTTTTCTGGATATCTTCAAAAAGAGGCTGGACAGCTACTTGCTGGGGATGCTGTAGCATTGAGCAGGGGGTTGGGCTCAATGGCCCATGAGGCCACTTCCAACTCTGTGTTCTATGTACTGAACTGGTTTTGTCAAGAAAAGATGGGAAATTATGCTGTGTCCTCAAGATATGAGGGAGCCCTGCCCATTGCCTTCTCACCCCCAAAGTGCACAGCTGTGATGATGGATCAACGAGCCTAACACTTTTGAGAGAAAAGATCAAGCACCCTAGAACCTCAAAATTAAAAGCTAGACAAGTTACTGTTTTAAACTACAGCTGCCAGACTTCTCCAGCAAATGCTGGCTGCAGAATTCTGGAAATTACAGTCCAAAAAAAATTATTTTTTTTTTTAATTTTTTATTATAGAGTCATAGAGTCATGGAGCTGGAAAAGGCCTCACGGGCCATCAAGTCCAACCCCCTGCTCAGTGCAGGATCTCCAGCTAAAGCATCACTGGTAGGTAGCTATCCAGACTCTTTTTGAAGGTATCCATAGAAGGATACCACAACACCTCTCTAGGCAATCAGTTCCATTGCAGAACCACTCTTACCATCAAGAAGTTCCTCCTAATGTTCAATCAAGATCTAATCTCCTGGAACTTGAAACCATTAGACCTGGTCCTATGCTTTAGGGCAACAGAGAGCAGCCCTGCACCCTCCTCTCTGTGACAGCCCTTAAGGTATTTTTAACAAGTGCAATCATGTCACCCCTCGGCTTCTCTTCACCAGGCTAAACATGCCCAGCTCCTTCAACCTTTCCTCATGTTTTGTTCTCCATGCCTCTTATCATCCTTGCCTTTCTATGAACCTGCTGCAACTTGTCTTTATTTTATATTCTATTGTCTTTTGTATTCTATCTGGATAAATTATTTTATAATTGAATCAGGATGCAGTAAGGAAAATGTAGGGCAAGCTGGCTGATTTTATCTCCCCAGACATTTCAACCAAAATAATTTCACACCATCCTCCTTTCCCACCTCTTCACCTGCCTCCCCTTAGCTCAAAATCAGCCACCAGGAGAAAATACCTGCTCATCGTTTCCTTGATTTCTTTCCTGAATTTGTGCTCTCAATAATTGATTCTCCTCCTGTACAGCCTGTAAGAGAGGGAACAGAATTAAACCCAAATGCCCAGTTCGTAATACTTGAGCCTCCCCAGTTCATAATACTTGAGCCTTAGGCCTTTAAGCCATCACCTGCAACTCTTTTCTGTGGTGAGTGATTTCTTTTCCCCTCTCATCTAATAATGTCTCCATCTTTTGCACCTCTTCTTGCTTCCCCTTCAATCTGCATGGACACAGTTTTAAAAGTTATTTAGATGTATTTCATGAAAAAAAGAGTCAGATCCATAATTTATTCTATCTACTTAAGTGTTCATCCTGCTACATAGTGCTCCTCAAAGTGGTTGTCCATGGACCACTGCAAGTCCAATGGTTGCTGGTCACTGGCAAGTTCCAGGAAAGAAAGAAACAATTATGGCTACTGGGCGTAAACATGGTACTGGTCCCTGGCCTGACTTTAAAAAAAAAACAACTGTAAGTCCTAGAATCCACTTGCCATTTTGGCTGGAGAATTTGCAAGTTGTAGCCCAAACAAGGCTAATGCTCTCAAGCTCTGATTTGAAGATGACCAGATAGCTGTTTAGTATTTTCAACAGGAACAGGTCTTCAAAAAAGTAGCCTTTGGAATTACAGAAAGCTACATCAACTAAATGTACACACGCACTCTGACACTCTCACACACAGACCACAAACACATCATTCTTAGCAGTCTCACACAAAAATAAAAGTGAAAGAATAGCAAAGACTGGAGCTCCATTTGGCTTACTTACAAAGCCTCAAGATCTTTGATTGAAGAACCAACAGAAACCTAACAGGGAACAAACGTAAGGAATATGAATGCAACAATATATATTAAAAAATCACCTAGTGACTTCATAGCCAGCAGAGATTTCAGCTGGAGACTTCTCTAGAACATTTCAAGCAGAGTTCCATTTTGGTCTTCCACTATGTCCACTTGTGCCCCTTACGGTCACCCCACATACAGAAATTGGTCTCCCATACATAAACCTTGGCTGCAGGTGCTTCCTTACAGCTGAAGTCCCCAATGAGGAGCCTTTGGATGCCTCTAAGACCACAATGAGGTACTCCCCAGGCTATTTTTGTCCTATGCAAAATGGAAGAAGTAGCCACTCATTTACTTGCAAGAAGGGAAGGAGAAAGGCTGCCCTGCTGACAAACTGTTGGAATGGCGGCAATTCAGTCTCCCCCCCCCCCACAAGATTCTTCAGGCAAGAACATCCTTGGCAGGGGGTGGGCTTCTCTTTGCTCCTAGCCATTTTTCAGAAAGCTGGCTGTTTTGTCCCGATTCAAGTGACTGAAGTGATCATCCCTTCACTTGAAGGGAAGGATCCTGCCTGCTGAAAAATCACTCAAGGAGGGGAGGAGGCAAGAGGGTCCTTAGCAAGGGGTGGACTTTACCTCCTTCACTAAACTGTTTTTAGCAGAACAACTTCCCTTCCCTCCTGAGCAGAGCCAGAATCTTACACAGGGTGCAAAATAGTCTGTGTGTATGTCCTGCCTCCTTCTTCTCCATCTTCTTTCCGTCCCTTTTTCTGTTTTCTCTTTTCCTTCCTCCCTCTCCCTCTGGTTTTTTCCCCCCTCTGTTTCCTCTTTCTGCTTTCCCCTTTTTCTCCTTCCTTTCCCTTCCATCTCCCCTTGCCCAGGTTTGCTCTGTGTATGTTTTGCTTTATCTTTTTTCTCTGTGCATGTACTTTCCCCCATTCATTATTCATCTGTGCCTGCGAGTTTCTATAAAAACACAGAGAGGGGCAAGGGCATCCCAAAATTTTGAGATCTGCTACGCTCCCACAGCAGCCATTTTGTGCTTGCACTGATGGCACTTTTTGAAAAACACAGATTTGTCCATGGGCTCAGGAGGATTGGGAATCCTAGCCTTAGACAGCATGCTCAACTGCTTTTGGCAATCTTAAACCACTTTTGAAAGCCACACAGCAAAATGGGAGCAAAGTAAAGGTTCTCTTACCTGTTCGGAGTTCAACTGCTCGAGTTCTTTGACTTTGTTGTTCAAGTGTTGTAGTGTATCCTGTTGACCCTTTTGGCATAAAAAAAAAATCAGATCAAACACAAAGGTTCTGCATCTTACAATGCAGAAGAGCTTTTTTTTAATTTGATCATTTTTATTCATCCATATCAATTTCATACAAGGCAATGTCATACAATAAGGCACATCATACATCATACAAAGCATTAACTCCCATTCACATTCTTACATAATAAAAATAAAAACTCATACTTTCCCTTACTCCTCCAATTTCTGAAAATTCTTCCATCCTTTCTCATCTTCATATATACAACCTTTCTCACTTCATTCGTTACTTCCCATTAAGTTTAACCTTCTGTTAAATATCTATTATTTTGTCTTTCTAATCAATAAAACACATTGAATCAACAACTTTATGTAAAATAAGTTAGAAACAGGTATAAACTTAATTTGTAATGACTTTTAAATAAGAAGCCCCCCTTTGATCCATTTACCCCATACCTCAGTTAAGTATTCTTTGATTTCATTCCATTCTTCTTCAAACTTCTCTATGTTATTTTCTCTTATCACTTGTGTAAGCTTGTCAAGATATATTAGTTCAATTACTTTAGAGGACCATTCCTCTTGTGTTGGGACACTCTCCATTTTCTAATGTCTTGCATACACTATTCTAGCCGCTAGAATTAAATTGAAAAGTATTTTCTCCTGAGACTTTCCTAAGCTATTGTTGAATAAACATAGTAAATATGTTTCTGGATGCATCTGAAATTGAATATTTATTATCTTGTCTATTTCTTTATGTATCCATGACCAATATTTATATGCTACTTTACAGGACCACCAGCAATGGAAGAAAGTACCAACCTCAGTTTTGCATTTCCAGCACTTGTTGTTGGAATGTTTATATATCCGTGATATTTTATCTGGTGTCAAATACCATCTGTACACCATCTTCCAACAATTTTCCTTTAGATCTTGAGAAACTGTGAGATTCATAGTTTTGTTCCACAGCTTCTCCCAGCTCTCCAGCATTATTGGTTTTTTAATGTTTTGAGCCCACTTAATCATGGGTTCTTTAATAATCTCCTCTTTGCAATCCCATTCCAACAACGATTTATATATTTTGGATAACTGTTTAGAACTCTCTGAGGTCAGTATATCTTCCATTTTCGATTTTGCTTTTGCTTAATACCATATATTTTAATATCAGCTCTTAGTTTTTCCCATATCTGCCTATAAAGCCACCAATGACATTTTATACCTTCCACGTTTAGTTGATCTTGAGTTTTTATTATCAGCTGATCGTTACTGCATATCACTAAGTCTTGATACTTTAACCATTTCGTTCCTGGGATTTGCTCTCATCTGCAAAATGCTTTGTGTGGTGATATGCATGTAGGTGTATTAAACACACTTCTTACTTCATATTTTTTCCAAACTCGGAGTAATGGTTTCCTAATATAATGATCGTTAAAGTTATTATTAACATTTCCTTTGTTGAACCACACATAGGCATGCCAGCCTTATCATAGATCTTCTCCCTCTATTGCCAGTAAACTCTCATTTTTCAAGTCTACCCAGTGTTTTATCCATCCTAAGCAACTGGCGTGGAAGTATAACTTAAGATTTGGCATTCCTAATGCAGAAGAACTTCAAGAGTGTACTAGACTTTACCTGAAGCCACTCTCCTTTCTGGGCAAGCTCGTTCTCCTTTTCCTTCAAAGACATCTCCAGGCTTCTCACCTGTTCCTCTTTCCCCTTCAATCTGCAAAAAGGAACACAAGAAAAGGACCCATTTAAAAACATTTTTTTTAGAAAACTGCTAACCTACCTTCACAAACAACATCAAAAACACAGTTAAACACTCTGCTGCACTGTTACTAGAAGGTTGTCTACAGATGGTGAAAATAATCCTAATAGAAATTGCAGGGAATACCTTTTGTCCCAATAGATCCTGCAGTTATTTACCTTATTCAGAAGGAGGGGTCAATAGGAGTATAGTGTCTAGATCAAGGGAAGTAATAGTGCCACTCTATTCTGCTTTGGTCAGACCTCACCAGGAATACTGTGTCCAGTTCTGGGCACCACAATTCAAGAAGGATACTGAGAAGCCAGAAAGTGTCCAGAGGAGGGTGACCAAAATGGTGGGGTGTCTGGAAGTCATGCCCTATGAGGAGCGTCTTAGGGAGCTGGGCACGTTTAGTCGGGAGAAGAGAGGGTTGCGAGGTGACATGATAGCGATGTTTAAATATTTGAAAGAATGTCATACTGAGGATGGAACAAGCTTGTTTTCTGCAGCTCCAGAGATTAGGACACGGAGCAATGGATTCAAACTACAGGAAAAGAGATTCCACCTAAATATTAGGAAGAACTTCCTGACAGTAAGAGCTATTCAGAAGTAGAATACACTGCCTCAGAGTGTGGTGGAGTCTCCTTCTTTGGAGGTCTTTAAACACAGGCTGGATGGCCATCTGTTGGAAATGCTCTGATTGTGTATTCCTTCACGGCAGGGGATTGGACTGGATGGTCCTTGTGGTCTCTTCCAATGCTATGATTCGAGGTGGGCCAAAAACTCCAAAAACTATGCGGGGAAGTCTTTGTGGCTTTTCCTGGGGACCTAATGTGTGGAAATGTGCAGTACCACTTGTTTGGACAATAATTCACAGTCGCACATTCTCAGTGAGGGTGGAAGTGGAAAACTGATTGGTTGGATGTGCATGGGGGTGAGCTTGCTGGCAATGAAGTGGCTGGAAGTGCCATTCTGGAGTTTTGTGTTGCTGATCATGCACTTTTTTCTGCATTGAGGTGACCAAACAGCTTTTTTAAGTGGAAGATTGCACTTGTGCACCTTTGATTTGCAGTTTTAAAAAATACTGAGCAGCGGCAACAACTTGTTGAGAATAATAACACAAGCAATTGACTCTCAGCCACCATGTTGATTCACAGACATGGTTGCATATGAACTTCAAACAGGGATAGCTTCATGTGGCCACTCAGTATAGCCTCACTGAGAGGTACCTGGCACTGCCTGGGGATGAACTAAACCCAGGAGTAGCCAAACAGCAGATAAACTACGCAGCAGAATAGGGCTTGAAAAACAAAGGCTTCAGCTAGCAGGCTTTATCACTGCTTTGATCCACTTTCACCCACAATAAGAAGACTTAGAAGCAGCAAGGTCCTTCTGGAGGCTTTATCTTCAGTTTCAGTACAAAACAAACACAGAATATATACAGCAAACTTCCATAACAAATCCAACAGCAATTCTCCAAACATCCAATACTTCTCAACACCAACCCACAACAGTACCTCACACAGAGTGTAACTTTATAGGAGTGTTTGGCTAGGCACCTTCTGCCTAGCTACAGCTCTGCACATACCCACTTTAGCTCTGCTAGCAGAGTAATCTGTTGCTCCAACATGTTCTCTCTGCACTTAAAGGGATGTTATCCTGACATCACATACCAGCGATTTTGCCAAAGGAACGTAGAGACAAATGAAAGCTGCTGTGATTTTGCCTTAATGCCCAGCAATCAGCATTATATCTTCTTGTCTAGACAACCCTAGGTTACAGCATTACTAGTTTGAATCTGGTCAACATTTATAGCACGGGTCAGTTTCTTCACTTCCTCTCTTTGAAAAATCAAGGGCTATCCATAATGTGGGATGCTGGAAACTTAATGTGAAGGTATGTTCTTGTATGCAGAGAAGGAGATAGTCAAACACAGTCTAACTCATCCAAGGCAAGGCTCACATGATCTAAAAATCTTCTAGATCAGTGATTCTTAACCTGTGGTCCGTGGACCCCCAGGGAGCTATGATGTCCTCACAGGGGGTTTGTGAAGGCTTGAAGGCTACCTGGTCCACCTCCTCCCTGCAGTGGAACAGCCACATGATAGGAGCCAAGGCAAAGGCTGGCTGGTTTGGCCTGCAGATTGCCATTCAATCCGCTCCAGCCACAAACTTGCAAGAAGAAGCAGAAGAAAAGTCCTCTCTTTCCCTCCAGTGTCTCTGAGGGGAGGCTTAATGGATGGTGAAATTGTATTATTATTAGTACTACCAAGTATTATTATTATTTTAAATCTTTAGTTAAGTCTTGGGTGTCCACAGCAAAAAAGGATATTTAAAGGGCGTCCCTGATAAAGAAAAGGTTAAGAGCCACTGTTCTAAATCACTGCTACTCAGAGTGGTGGTTTGCAAACTGGTGCTGGTTCACAAGCCACAGCAAGTTTCCAGGAAAGAAATAAATAGTTGTAGCCAATGGGCACAAATATGGTACCCGGGCAAACTAGAGGGGGAAAGTGCCGATATGCTACATCATATAGCCTGAGAAGCACTGTTCTAGATCATGTGACTCCCTACCTTGCTAAGGCAGTGAAAGGAGTGGACCCATGCTTAGGTGTCTCCTACAGCGAATGAAGAAAACAGAAGCTCATACAGGGAAGGAACAGTGGCACAGTAACAAGAAGGCAAGACTAACATACAATAAGACTCATCTTCTTTAGTCAAATCCATTTTATTATGGAAGAGAACAGAACTCTTGTAGTTTAATCTTTGTTTTCTCCATCTGGCACCGCTCTACCTCTCCTTCAAGAAACAAGCTTTTTACTTATTTTTCTGGAGAAAAAGTTGAGAGGGATAAGGGTCAACCATGTGAGACTAATGTGGATTAAGCTTTCTAAAATCTTCTTTATTAAACTATTTATATCCCACTCTATGTCTGAAAAATCTCTGTGCAGGATATAATCAATAACACAAATTCAAACAATATAAAACCATTCAACAAAACCAAAGTAGAACCCATGATCAAAATGGACCAGTGCCAGTCACCAAGCCACTGGCTGTTGGTATTATCACATAGCCTCAAACACTTGGGTGAACAGTCAAGTTTTAATTTGAAGCCAATGTTGGCACCAGCTAGGTCTCCAACAGCTGAGCATTCCACACTTGGGGCATTGGCAGCTCTGTGTTTAGATTTTCTAGGTTTTTGACTAAATTAGATTTCACTTATGATGCTTTTGGATTTTATGTCTGTATAAAATGTTATTTTTTTATTAATGTCAAAAGATGGAAGGAAGGGGTATGAATGTTTAAAATAAACCCATTTCCTTGAAATTCAAAGAAATACATGCTCTAATACAGAGGCATACCATTGGCCCAACTACAGCAGTGCTGTCCAATCCAACAGGAAGCAGCTGTCCAAAACCTTTCCCAGCACTGTAACTCTGTGTTGTGTCCCTTCAAATCATTTTTGACTTATGGTGACCCTAAGGAAAACCTTTCATGGGGTTTTCTTGGCAAGAGTTGTTCAGAGGGGCCATTGCCATTGCCTTCATCTGAAGATGACAATGTGACTTACCCAAGGTCACCCATTTGTGGCTCAGTGGGGCTTTGAACCCTGGTCTCCCAGACCATTACGCCATGCTGGATCTCATCCTGCAACTCTAAGACACCCCCCCCACCAAACCAAAGTGCCAAGGATAAAACCTGAGACCTTCTGCATGCAAGAACTGACTATGATCCGTACAAATCAAGAATCAACTGAAAAAGCACTTTGTTAAATGTATTCTGTATGAGTCACAGTGATCCAAATTAGTAAATTTCTAGATCCTACTCCAAGGGCATGGAACCTCTTTCAATCTGGGGGCCAAATCCTATTTCAAAGAACCTCTTGAGGGCTGCATTCCAGTTGTGGGTGATGCCAAAAGGAAAAGGGTGGGACCAGCATATTTTAGCATAAAGCTTTGACTGCCTCAAACCAAGCCTTAGGAGAGACCTTTTAGAAAAGGAAAGAAAAACATGCAAAAACTAAGAAATCACCAAATGATAGTGTCATGGGGAAGGGAGGGTGGATTTCCAGAGAACCTCAGATGGGATTGGAACCCCAGGAAAAGCAGCTGTGATCCCAGGACCTATAGTTTCCTGTCCTTATTCTGCTCCCCAGTTTGCTTGAGAAATCTCCTAATCCTTTCATACCCTCCTGGTATCCTTTATTAAAAGGAAATGGGCATTAAACTCAACCAGCAAAGATCTTAAAGTTATCTAATGCTTGTTATTAAAACCATATCAACCTTAGATTAACTTCACTAACTAAACCAAATCAAAGAGTGAAGTTAGGTTTAAGTGTTCTACCATTTCAGATCATGCCAAAATGATCTTTTTAATTGTAGTTTATTCTTTCAGCTTGAGGTGTGAATTGTTTGCATACTCTAAATAGTTTAATTCTATTTTAATGTTCACTTTTTGTATGTTTTTAATAGTTTTGTTCTTTTAAATTGTGAGCAGCTTTGAGTCCCAATTTTTTTTGGGGGGGGGAGTGAGATATAAATAAACAGAAGAAGAGGAGGAGGAGGCAACAACAACAACTAAACACATACATACACAGACTTGTAGAAATGACAATGTAGAATATGTAAAGAGGCTAAACCAAGTTACTGTGAAACCAAAATAATCTATCTTGTTAACAGAAAATAAATGGCACATATCTACAATTCGAATTAGCATCAGTACTTACAAATTTTGAAGCTCTTTGACTTCTTGCGCAACTGATATCTACAGAAAGAGCATACAATATTGATATATATGTATATGGTTACTCTGAAAAGAAGCACAAAGTAATTATAAATAGCAGCAGTAAGAAGAGATCAGATTTAAAGGCAGCAAGCCAATGATATAAAGGGGGGAAAGAAAAATTTCAATTTCTAGAAGCAGTTGGTGGGGCAAAAATTCCATCTATTTCATATGCAAGAATTGTTTTTATTCACCAAATCACCATTTATAAAGGTTTTTTTGTCGCAAACAGCTTTGAATGAAAAAATCATCACAGATATTTTAAATATATTAAATTAATAAAGCTTTATCCCATTACTTCCTCTCCAAATCCCCGAGGAGCTGGGTATGTTTAGCCTAGAGAAGAGAAAGTTAAAAGGCAACATGATAGCCATGTTTAAATATTTGAAAGGAAGTCATATTGAAGATGGAGCAATCTTGTTTTCTGTTGCTTGAGACTAGGACACAAAGCAATGGATTCAAACTACAGGAAAAGACATTCCACCTAAACATTAGGAAAAACATCCTGACAGTAAAGTTGTTCAACAGTGGAATGCACTACCTTGGAGTGTGGTGGAGTCTCCTTCTTTGGAGATTTTTAAACCAAGGCTGGATAGCCATCTGTCAGGAATGCTTTGATTGTGTATTCCTGCATGGCAGGGGGTTGGACTGGATGGCCCTTGTGGTCTCTTCCAACTCTATGATTCTATGAAATTCCATGAGCTTTTGGACCATTGTTCTTCTAGTTTCTCAGCTTCTAGCTGAAAGACATTAGTTCAAGGCCATCCAGTAGGAAAACCCAACATGGAAGAGTTAAAATAAATTATCTGCAGTTAAAATGCAACTGTCTAACCTATGAAATGTGCTGCTACCTTCTAATCAAGGTGTGTTATTTTCAGCACCGATAATCAAGAACATTTAGTGAGATGAAATTGCCAGAATCAGGTTTTGCTTAACAGGACTATTATGTTAACAGAACAATATTTGGGTTGGGCTTTAATGGTGGAAAGGTGCTAGATGTAACTACTTTGCTTGAGATTACATTCAACACTCATCTTCAGCAGTACATTGTGAGGGGACAGGTGCCGGCACAGAGTACCTGCTTTGTATGCAGAATGTTCCAGATTCAACCCATGGTATCTCCAGTTAAATAAGCAGGCAGCAGATAAACAACTGCTATCAGTAGAAACAGATAGTACTGGACCATAATAATATTTATGAAGTGTTAATATTAAAGGATAACTTGTCAGGAGTTGGTGACTGAACCCCAGTTTTAAAATGGCCAAACAACTACAGAAATCATGCTGAGTCATGATGGCTGACTCCATGACTCCATGAACTTCAGTCATGCCTAATCATGCCACAGCTGCATGAGAAGAAGGGTTACTAGAGTGCAAAGCCATGTAGTAGGAAATCTGATGCAATGTAACCATGTGGTTGAATAAGCCGATGCTGTACTGATGTGTATATAAGTGAGCCAGAACAGAGATCATTCTTTTCCTGTGATTCTGTGATGCCTGGCGTAGCACTTTGACTGATGACTATAAATATTTGTGAATAGCTGAAACTACTTTGAAGATAAAAACACCTCCTGTTTTCTGGACACCAAACACTCTGTGTGAGAGTATTCTTGGGAAAGGGTTGCTACCAAGTCTACTGAGACAGTTTTTGGCTTCTACCAGGGATTTAATGTCCTATCATTCCCTTGACAATGTTTATGGGCCCAGCTGGTCAATCTTAGATTAGATAAGGTGCACCCGGTAAAGTTCCCAGAAACTCTTTTATTTTGAGTGTTTTTGGCTAGGTGGCTGAGAAACAGTTAAGTTTTTACTAGGCTCTGTTTTCGGCCAAGCTTTATCTTCGGATGACCTTGAAGTACTGCCAGCTGTTTGTGTTTCAGAGCTGGAGAATTTTATTCAGGCAATAAAATGCAGATACTAGCTACGTGCGATTTGAAAAATTGACGGATAGCAATTATCCGACATGGAGAGTGTACATGCAAGCTTTATTAATTAAGGACAATTTGTGGCATGTTTTGGAGAATAAGAGTGTAATCCCAGAAGATTCAGAAAAACAAATTGCAGCATTCAGGCCGGCTGACCAGAAAGCCAGAGCTGAGATTCTTTTATTGCTAAGTCCCTCCCAAATGACTCATGCTACACACACACACACACACACACACAAACAGCCTTTCAGCTCTGGATGGTATTAGAGAATGTTCATCAGAACTCGTCCTGTCTCTCAAAGATGATCTGGACAAAGAGACTTTATAACACAAAGCTGTGTCCTGGAGGCTGTGTAAAAGCACATTTGGAAGAAATGACACAGATTCTCCAAGAGGTAGCCAACAGGGGGTTTGAGATTCCAGAAGTCCATAAGTGTTTTATATTATTGGGCAGTTTGCCAAAGGAATGGGATTTCTTAAGCTACAGTCTGCAAAGCACCAGAGAGCGTGACTTGTCTGTAGACCTCGTGGCTGGGCATATTCTGAAAGAGGTACAACGCAAGCAATTTGATTCCAGGTCAGAGGGGAATCAGCCACAAATTACCAGGCACAATCAGGAGACTGTGGAGGAGGGAGCCTGCAGCTATGTGAAATGCTGTTTCAGGTGTAAAAAGCCTGGACATTTTCAGAAGGACTGTAAGATGCCTGCACAGGACAAGAGGAGCAGTAGAGCTACAGGGCAAAGGAGGGGTGCATCCTCTCAGGCTGGAAGGCATGCCTTAGTAGCGAAGCACTATCCTGATGGTAATGAGGGGAAAACTTGGTTATTAGATAGTGGGGCAACTCACAATATGATAAATGATGTGAAAATGTTAAGCAATGTTAAAAATGCTTCTATAACCTATATTACACTTGCAGGTGGTGCTCCCAGCAAGGAGCAGAAAATGGGCACTGCATATGTGCCCTCTTTTGACAAAGATTTTGATGATGTGTTATGTGTTAACAAACTGGAAAATTGCATATTGAGTATGTCCCAAATTACCACTGATGGTTATAAAGTGATATTTGAAGGGGATCAATGTACAGTAACAGAAAGGCATAACATGAATAATGTCTGTGCAAAAGGGATAAAGAAACATGGTTTGTATTACATGTTACCTAAAGGGAAGGTGGCAAATGTGAATCCTGCAGACAATGTGCCCCTACATGACAAATGTGTTCATTGTTACCATAGGCTAATGGGCCATGCTTAGTTACAAAGAGTAACTCCATAAACCATCCACGCACTAACTGGTTTCAGACAAGCTCCCCTCCCCTCTCAACATTGGCCTCCACATCTGAAATGTGGGCATGATACCACTTCCACCCCACTATCGGATAAGAAAGTTGCAAGGATTACTAAAATAATGGCTATAAAGAACAATATTGGAAGAACTCTAAAGATACTCAAAAGTGTTCTATTATTCAGTGACTTTAACTGGGATATTATTTGCAAAGCTATTTTGTTCCATGTCAACCAACTGACCTAGTCATTTATTTGAAGAGAATGCCCATTAAAACAGAATTAAAAAAATTACAGCTCCCCATGGAACTCTTAGAAATGCCTATAGTACATGGGAAATGCATGAATGTTCAGTAGTTGCACAAGAGAACATCTGTATTAACTAGTTTTAGAGCACAGAGGAGAAATTTAGACAAAACTGTAAGCTGGAAAAGCATTCAAAGCTGAACAATGAAAGTGAGTGCATGAACTATGTGTTGCTAACAGGCAACCAGAATGTCCAAAGACCCACAGTTAAAATGGTGTACCAGCCAGTAGACACAAGTTAGCTATGAACCATTCCAAAATTAAATTAGATGCAGGGGGAATTAAAATTGACAGCACGCAATGAGCTTGAACAAGGACTTAATTTTAAAAGTGTTAGAAGCAGGACAAAGTAATGTGTTTCCTGACTATA
Source organism: Gambelia wislizenii (assembly GCA_030847615.1). NCBI lineage: Eukaryota > Metazoa > Chordata > Lepidosauria > Squamata > Crotaphytidae > Gambelia > Gambelia wislizenii. Next base: position 489,653,957 of record JAUMIR010000001.1, on the reverse strand, counting down.
TCCCGAAAGCTCCCACTAGGTTCTAGAATAAAAACTCCTGAACAGGGAGAGCTACATGAGTAAGTCACTACATGAACGCAACTTATGTGTTTACCCCCTCCTCTCTCCTTCTCCTCTATATGCCAGAGAAGAATGGAAGGATGTGCTTCCACATTTAAACAAACCATGGCTTCGTGTGTCTTTCATACTAGAGCACTGCGACAATGGTTAAAAAATAAGCCGGATCTAAAACTAGCATTATGCAACATAGCATTCTGAAGATGTCTAGATTACAATACACATAATCCCTAACAACTGCCCTGGAGACTGGGATTTATGGAAGTTTTAGGCCAAAACATCTGGAAATCATCTGGTTGTCTTTCCCATCCCAGTTTTGAATGAAACTATTTAAAGCACTATCTTCTCCTGTTCAAATCTACTAAAGTCTGAGGTCAGTTTTGGTGCTTCTGTTCATAGGCAGGCATGAGGTGTAGGATTTTCCCCTGACTGGTCCTAGCAACAGGATGCTAGTCATTGAATTCCTTCCAAAACAACTTCTGCCTACTGTTCCTAAGGTTTTGTGTTTTGTCTTATTTTTTGTTTCTGGTTTTGAAATGGCTAAACCATCTTAAATTGTTGTAAAATGAGTTTTATTGAATGATTCTGGACTGTCTGTTTGATTTTTATTCTGTTATTTAATAGCTACTTTAAGAATTCTTCAGTTATTTTTATGCATTTTATATTTTTATGACCATTTTATGCATTGCACTCTAAATATTTATAGGTATAAAATATATAACATTTGAGTTTCAATATAAGTTACGAAAGTATTTTTTGAAGTTAAACTTTGTGTCAAGTTTATTACTGCTGCTAGTAGAAGATGGCATGGGACTGTCATTCATTTACATACATTAGCCAATTAAGGGATACATCATTTAAATGTGTGCAAACACAACAGTTCTAAAGAAGAAAGCACACCTTTGTTTTTGCACGAGCCGCATGTATTATGGCAGGCATCAGCTTAGAAGCAGCACTTCCTTTCAGAACATGGAAACATTATTTTAGGAGTATAGGTTGACCCCCGTATCCACAGGGGATATATTCCAAGATCCCCTGTGGATACCTGAAACCGTGGATAATAGGAAACCCTATTATTTTCAAAGAGACACTAGAAGTTGACCATAGAATTGCACAGGAAGATCTAAAATGCCTGGAGAGAACCTATTTTCCGGACGTGGAAAAGTGAAACAGTGGGTACCAAATCCAAGGATATGGGGGTCGACCTGTACAACTAACAGAATCCTCCTTGCAATATGGCCAGTAGCAATGCTAGCTGTGGAATTCTGGGAGCTTTAGTCCATACAGTAACTTTTCCAAGTTCTGTTTCTTCCTGTGTATGAGAGTGCACATCTGTTCTAAGATGTGAACTTTTTACATTTACTTGTAAAGTACAGGTTGCCCCGTATTTACGTGGGATCAGTACCCATGGTTTCAGTTACCCCACCCCTGTTAGGGGGAAAGGTCTCTTTAGGCATCTGGAGGACCACAGAGATACACTGGAGATGGTCTCTCTAGCGGGAGGTCTGCACAACTCTATGGTCATTGTGCCAGATGTCTAGAAAGGCATCCTCTCCAGGTACTTTCTAGATCCTCCAGCACGATTCTATGATATTCTATGGCAGTTTGCTATTATACATGGTTTCTCATATTTGCGGTAAGTCGGGGAATGTATCCCCTGTGGATACAGGGATGACCTATAAATGTAAAGACTACTCACCCAATACTGACATCCCTTTTTAATCAAGCAACATGCTTTTAACTGACTAATCAAACTGGTTTTGCTGACCAAACACTATCATTCTAGAAGGATTTTTATATATATATAATGATGGGCTCAATGGCCATGGATGGAAAAGCTCAGCTTCTCTCACCAGGAGCCACCACCACCCTGTCCCTGCAGCCACCACCAGATGAGAAAGAAGCAGCACACACTGCAGGGAAAGAAATTCTGCAAGCAAAAGGCCCATTGCAAGCTTCCTACCAGCTGCTGGATCAATATCACTTTACCTGTGTGTCTTTCTCAAGCTTGGCCTTTCCTACTTCTTCTTTCAGAGCCTCTATTTCCTGTGTCAAAGCCTTTTCAATGACAAAACAGACAAAATTGGGCAATGGAGGCAAACAGATCACACAAAATGAAAAGAGTGGATGCAAAAACAGGTAATTACTACTAAAAAGGTTATGCAGGAACAAACACAAGTTAATGCCACAGAGATTGAAAACGCGGCACACGACAGGTCTCTCACTTACCATGACAGTTGTTTCCTTGGTAGCAACTTTAAGAACTTCAGCCTGAAGCAACTCCTCCACAGATTTTATCTTTCCATCCTTTTCACTGATTCTTTGGGAAGAGGGAATAGTGCAAGGATTACAAGACTGTGATGGGACAGAATTCTCTTTAGTGCCCATTTATTTCATATTTGCTGTAGAAGTGGAGTCTCCCTTATCCAACATGCTTGGGACCAGAAGTATTTTGAATTTCAGAATATTTTGCATTTTGGAATACTTGCATATACTGTACATAATGAGATATCTTGGAGATGGAACCCAAGTCTAAACACTAAATTCATTTATGTTTCATATACACCATATACACATAAGCCTGAAGGTAATGCTATACACAATATTTTTAATAATTTTGTGCATTAAACAAAGTTTGTATACATTGAACCATCAGAAAACAAAAGTGTTACAACAACAACAAGTTATTTATTACACCTCTCCCCTCAGGATTGGGGTGGGGTACAACAACACAATATACAATTATCACAATGCAATACTATCGCAGCCACTCATGTGGACCATTTTGGATTTTGGAGTGTTTTAGATTTCGGAATTCCAGATAAGGGAGACTGAACCTGTACTGTTTATTGGTTGTTTGGGGTTTTTAATGGTCTTGCCTTTCACTCCTAATTCTACTGTTAGTTTAATTACATTTTTTAAACTTTTGTGTGGCATAAATTTTAAAGCTGTATCTCTTTTAACCTTTGTAAGTTGCCTTGAGTTCCAGATGAGGAAAAGGGCAGGACATACATACATAATGGAATGTCAGCCCCAATATTTGAAGGGATGTCATATTGAAGATGGAGCAAGCTTGTTTTCTGCAGCTCCAGAAACAAGGACACAGAGCAATGGACTCAAACTAGAGGAAAAGAGATTCCACCTAAATGTTAGAAGAACTACCTGACTTAAGAGCTGTTCGGCAGTGGAATGCACTGCCTCAGAGTGTGGTGGAGTCTCCTTCTTTGGAGATTTTAAACAGGGGCTAGGGGCCATCTGTTGGGAATGCTTTGATTGTGTATCCCTGCATGGCAGGGGATTGAACTAGATGGGCTCTTCCAACTCTATGATTCTATCTATGAAAAACATCAGAAGGGGATGTGTGGTTGCCCAAGCTCTAATGGAACTGTTTTTGGAGCTTTAATAAGTCTGCATCTGCACTGCATAGCACTTTGCTTTAACTGCCATGGCTCAGTGCTATGGAATTCTGGGATCTATAGTTTTTGTGAGCTATTTGGCCTTCTCTGCCAGAGAGCTCTGGTGCCACAACAAGCCATAGAGCTTCCTTCGATCCCATTACCTTCAAAGGAATGTTTGGTGGGAACACAGGAAAGGGCCTTCTCAGTGGCTGCTTGGCTGGCTCTCTCCTTGCTGTTCTTTCATCAGCAGATGAACATCTTCCCACTGTGGCAGGCATTTAACCACAGATTTGTTTTAGATGTAAAACCTTTCTGCTTTAGTGTGCTGTACTACTTTTATTATATGCTTTTAGTGTTTAGATAGTTCTAATCTTATGGACACTCATGATTTACTTGTGACTTTTTAATGTTTTTATCTGTATGTATGTATGTGCCTTCAAATCCCCTGGTGATTTATGGCAACCCTATGGATTTCATAGCATTTTCTTAGGCATGGAATACTCAGAGGCAGCTGTACCAGTTTCTGCCTCTGAAATACAGCCTACAGAGCCTGGTATTCATTAGCGGTCTCCCATCCAAGTACAAACCAGCTTAGCCTGCTTAGCTTCCAAGATCAGATGGGATCTGGTGCCTTTACAGTATTTAGGTACAGTATTTAGCTACAAGCAGATTTATTTGCATTTCTTTTTAGCTGTAATCTGAAAGCCACTCTTTAAATATAGTGATTGACTGACAGCCAGCATTACTAAAGTGAGGACTACTGGGTGTTGCAGTCCAACAACATCTGGAGGGCCACACTTTGCCCAACCTTGTATTATGCAGTGGTTTAATGTTGCGTGTGAAAACAGGCAATGCCTGTCCAGCTCTATCTGACCTGAGATTCTGAGAGGAAACCCAAAGATTCTGACTCAATTACAAGCAATCAAGCTTCATTCATTGTGAACTGACAAGCAAACACACTGTGTGAAATACATGAAGAAGTAGAAAAAGGTACTGCTTTATTTAACTCAATCTAAAAGTAATACCTGTGGTAGAGTAGAAGATTAAAACATTTATTATTGGTAAGATACAAGTAATCAAACCTCTTGGTGGAAGATTATTCACAATTGCAATAGCAATTTCTTCTGAAGAGTTAGGGACACCAAATGTAGTTAACCTCAATCCCCCAAATCTTACTGCACACAATAAATTAAAAATCCCAATCTTTCCTATTAAGTTTGCCAATCAAGGTTTCAAAAATAACAAAAAGCAAAGAGTATATTAAAGCTGAAGAGGAAGAAGAATACAGCTGTTACTTACACTTTTTGTAGCTCTTCAACCAAAGATGCAAAGGAAACCTTGGGGAGGCACAAAGGAAAAAGAACACTGACATTCAGAGGGAAAAACTGAAGTCAATAGAGGTGAATGCTCCAAAAGCCCAAAGAAAAATTTACTGCATTTGTCAGTTCTTTGTCTTTCCCTACACACCTGATTATTTCAATCCAGAAAAATTATGGGGAAAATCATTCCCCTAAAACCCCTCAGTTTTCATAGCCTGTGGCCACATTGGCTGGGGGATTCTGGGAAATGCAGTAAGTTTTCTTGCCACAAAATCTCACAAATATCATGTTGCCTTCCTAGCCATGACTTCTAGGCACAGTCTACCTTTTGGATGGAGCACCTGATCTAGCACAGATGCCACCAATTCTCATTAGTGCACTGACCAAATGCATACCCACAAGCTAAGTTTGTCCTGTTTCTAGATCAGACTGAACAGCAACCTCTATGTCATGTGCAATTCTTAGCATGGTTTCATTCTGTTAAAACTAAACTTGAGGCATAAGGCTATCCTTAAAGGACTCCAGACAGAGATGGCCAGATTTATGAAGGATTCATCACAAACTCTGATTCTAGCAGGTTTACACTGCAATCTACAGTTTCCTCTCCTCTGTGACACCAGAAACTATTGTGCCTCAAAACAACATATTGGGAACTGTGAACCTAACTATGTTTTAGCATAACTTGCCTGACGGGATCAGTTCAACACTTGAGAGGTAGTCTTAACAACACAGTTCAGGACCAAGCATACATTTTTCACTGGGTCAAACTGGCTAATATCTTTGGAGGCCTGCATATTCTCCAGTGTGTAGTTCAGCTCGCAGGGTTTATCCAGAGATACTGGCTCAGCAAACACTTCTCTGCTTGAAATCCCCTTTTTTGTCAACTGCATTTAAAGATAATGGAAGTGGATCTGCATGCAATGCCAAGTGGCAAACAGTGAATGCACAAAACTGGCAAGCACATTTTGGGGGAAAGTGTTGGGACAGACCATTTACTTGAAGGCAATCTGTTTATGATTTATGAAATCTACTCCCTGGACTTGTTTCTGCCTTGGAATAGTCCACTGTCCTTATCTATGAGCAAATGGAAACTACTTCAGATGGCTTATCAATGAAAGTAACTGGGCATATGAGTAGACTCCAGTGCAACAAGGTGAGGATGGTGCTCACAGAAATTAGCAGTGGCTATATTCCAAGATGAGAAAAGTGTGCTCTGTTGCTTTGAGTTGCAAGTGGTTTTATACCACTAGATATTGAACCTAGCACAGATGGCACAGATCAACTCTTCTTAGTTTTGCTGATGATGTCTACAGATTTGAACATTTGTCGATCAGATTAGACTGCAGCAACATTTGAATTCTGTGGTGATGTACTGGTTACACAAAAGAGCTCATTTTTTGCATAAAAGAGCGGTTGCATGCCATCTTCCTAACTGCAGAAGTAGGCATTTGTTTTCTGCAAATCCTTTCCTTGTGGCAACCTTTTGTTTATATCGCATAAGTCAGGTATGTTAGCAGCAGAAATGCATGAATCATAATTTTGGTTTTGTTCAAGCTCTCTTATTATAAGCCTTAATTTGTTTCATTCTTTTGGTGTATCAATTCACATTTTTTTAAAAAAAATCAGCATAAAAAATTCACGTGTTTCCTGATATATGGATTTGTATATACATGTTTTGCCCAATAATACACAGTTCAACCATTTCCATTAAGAAAATGCGTTTTGGTGCATTATTTTCGTAAAGATAAGCGTTTGTATGCACGCTTTCCAACAGCATAGACATTTTTAATTGAAAAACTGCGCTGCAAAATTTGGAAAAGGTTGCATATCAAGTTTAAATCTATTTTTTATTTGCATACTGCTTTGGGAAGTGCAAAATTTGCATTAAAGTGCAGATCAAACAAATTTCTTCCCATCTTTAATTAGGTGACTGCAGCAATATCAGCCACCGGATCTAACCCTTCAAGTCCCTCGTTCTTTGAAGCCCATCTGGTAGAAGATACATATTGCAGATACAGATTTATTTCAGTTAAAGAAGTAGGTGTGTTCCTAGGCATTACTTCTTTAAAAGAATTTTTAGTACCAGAGGCATAAATAACATGGGGAAAAACAGGGACAGGTTCCTATACTATTCAACATGCTTCAGTAAACTTTGTATCTCAAACTAACAACATGCACAAGTGACATGAAACAACCTCCTTATGCTTAGTGTTGCATAAGGAGACAAAAACATTTTCAGACTTCTAGAGAATACCTGAAAGTTCCTTCCAAAATGCATTCAGGGATGACTGTTTTTCTTTCACTAGGCTTTATTTTCTTTGATTTCCACTTTGGTGGCCAAAGTTATAGATCTAAGCTTTTAAAAAATGTTCTCTGTTTTGCTGTTGTCTCTGTTTTGCTATTTACGCATGCTCAGTAAGGGATTCTGGAGGCAGCCACTGTTTACCTTGCCTGATGTGGGCAGGCACACACAGATACATTAGGATTGGCTAGAGCAGCCTCCCATTCTCTTCCAGCTCAAGCTTTCTTGCATTGCTTACTATTAAACACTACTGCCACCTGATACCAAAAGTCTGTGTTTCTTCAGCCCTCATTTGCCATCTTCCCAATGCCTATGCAGCTTAAATAAACCTTACAGCTAGACAGAGGACGAGGAAGAAAAAGCAGGTGAAGCAAACATAAAAAGACTTTGTAAAAAGAGGCTTCTTTGTCAGAGACTTTGTTAAGTGAGGTATGCCTGTATAGTTGAAAAGATATATCAATTAAGATAACAAATATAATAGTAACTTTATAATGTAGGAATTGAATCTTTCTACACTATCGTCCAAATGGAATATATCATGACAGATCTGATGACTGTTTTTAAAACAAAATTCATTACATACCTGTTCTGTTTGTACCCTCTGCAGACTTTCAACTTCATTTTTCAAGGACATGTTCTGTGTTCTCAATGCCTTAAAAAAAAAAAACACCACAATGTGAACATTTTAAATGATACTAATTGCCACATAAGCTGCCCACACTGGAAACTTTAAACAGAGGCTGTTTGACAGTGAAACCTTTAAACAGAGGGTGGACAGCCATCTCTCAGCAGTGCTTTAGTTGTTTACGCTTGCTTGACAGGTGGTTGGACTAGATCGCCCTTGCAATCCCTTCCAACTCTGTGAGTGTATGGTTCCATGTTTGAGGAAATCTTCAAAACGTAGCCATGTTAGTCTCTTGCAGCAACAACAAAAGAAGGAAGTAACACATCTGAAGAAGTGGGTTTATGTCCACAAAAGCTCATGAGAAAATAAAAACCAGTTACTCTTAAAGGTGCTGACACATTTTTTTCCTTCCCCTCCGTTCCTTCTTTTTATGTTTGAGGAGTTTAACTATCTCGACTTTCTGGGTTGCTGGGCAGAAAAGTTCTTCCCTGGGCATCTGGGAAATAGCTGGGGCTCTTTCCATGCCAAGCAAGTTTTGCTTTGTTTTTTTACCATAGATAAGGTTTCTTCTTGAATGGATAAGAAGATTCAACTACTTTTTTTCCACCTACAAAAGTTTTCACTTTAAGGCTCTGGGATGAAGTGGAACAGGAACCAAAGATTTTTACTCTATACAGCCAATGCTGTGTTTTCCCACCCACTTACACTGCAAAGAGAAAAAGAGACTTAGTGGAAGTTTTAGAAAGAAAGAAAAAGGAAGGATTCAGCATCTTTGGCTAGTCTTTTTTCTTCCCTGCTTGATGGGGGCCACATTGTAACCAGAGGTCTTCCACCAACACATCCAATTTGATTTTCTGTTACTGATTTGACCTTCTGCTGCTGGTGTTGTAGTACAGAGAAAGTTAAGAGGTGATGTGATACCATGTTTAAAAATTTGAAGGGATGTCATATTGAGGATGGAGCAAGCTTGTTTTCTGCTGCTGCAGAGAGTAGGACACGGAGCAATGAGTTCAAACTACAGGAAAAGAGATTCCACCTAAACATTAGGAAGAACTTCCTGACAGTAAGAGCTGTTCAGCAGTGGAATGCGCTGCCTCAGAGTGCGGTGGAGTCTCCTTCTTTGGAGGTCTTTAAACGGAGGCTGGATGGGCATCTGTCAGGGATGCTTTGATCGTGATTTCCTGCATGGCAGGGGGTTGGACCAGATAGCCCTTGTGGTCTCTTCCAACTCTATGATTCTATGATTTAATTAATTCTGAGATTGGGTTCAAGATGAGACAAGACTGTTCCTCTTCCTCTGCCAGAGTATCACTGTCTCTGCCCCCTGCCCCAAGCAGCATGGTTGCAAACATATTTGCCCATTGTTTTCCAAGAGAGTGTGAAGAAAAGAATGGGGCTCAAGTAATCAAGTCAGCAGAAGGAAAGAATAGAGGAAAAGGGAACTAAAAAGGTAAAAGCAAAGGAGTTACTTTTGGTATAATCCAGGAACTGAACTACTTTGGGGAGGATTATAAAAGTTAAGATGGAATATAATGCAATATTTTCATGCCACCCAGAGTGAGGCCTGTGCAACTTTTATAGAGATTTTACCTTAAGCTCATCTTCCTTATTTGCCATTTCTATGAGCCCAGTTTCAAGGAGTTCTTCAACCGTCTTTATTTTGTCATCTTTTTCTGTAATGCTAGAAGAGGAGGGAAAATATGTTGAGAATTTCATCTCTAAATCAGCTGTAGCTGCAACCCAAAGTATACTAGCCTGGGACCAAGTATATTCTGTTAAAATTGCTGATGCCTGTTGATAAGTTGATAAGGGAGCCCAGGAGGTGCAGTGGTTAAATGCCAGTAGTGCAGCTACAACATTGCAAATTTGATCCTAGGGGGCTCCAAGGTTGACTCAGCCTTCCATCCTTCCGTAGGTCGGTAAAATGAGTACCCAGCTTGTTGGGGAAAATTAGCCAACACATTGTAAACCACTTAGGGAGTGCTTTGGCAGTGATAAGCAGTATAGAAATAGAAGTGCCATCACTACTGCTATTGATAAGTAACCTTGCATACAACATATGAAAGTGCCTGAATCAAGCGTCTCTGGCAGAGAAAACTTTCCTGGATCAGCTACCTGAAATCTTTTTAATAATAATAATAATAATAAAATTTATTTATACCCCGCCCCTCTGTTAAAACAATCGGGGCGGCTTACAAAATTTAAAATACAACACAAATAAAATCCCTAAACACCCCCACTCCCACCCTCCCCCATAAAAAAACATTAAACAAATATAAATTAAAACAACTAATCTAAAATCACTTTTAAAACTATAAATACAATAAATATAATAAATGGCCAGCAGCCTAGAAGAGGCCAGGATCCCCTGAGGCCGGGATCTAATTAGGAAAGGCCTGCCGAAAGAGATCCGTCTTTAGTGCTTTTTTAAAGCCACTCAGGCTTGTTATCTGACGGATCTCATTCGGCAGGTCATTCCACAACTTGGGGGCGATTACCGAAAAGGCCCTCTGGGAGGTTGCAGACAGCCTAGATTTTTGTGGCTGAAGCAAATTCCTCCCAGAGGACCGGAGTGCGCGGGGAGGATTGTATGGGAGGAGGCAGTTCCAAAGATAAGTTGGACCCAAGCCATTTAGGGCTTTAAAGGTAATAACCAACACCTTATACTGGGCCCGGAAACTGATTGGCAGCCAGTGGAGAGATTTTAATACTGGAGTTATATGGTCTCTCCGAGATGTTCCCGAGACCACTCTGGCTGCCATATTTTGTACCAACTGAAGTTTCCGGACCAAGCATGAGGGCAGCCCCATGTAGAGCGCATTGCAGAAATCTAGACGGGAGGTTACCAGCGCGTGCACCACAGTCTCAAGGTCCCTTACTTCCAGGAAATGGCGCAGCTGGCGTATCAGCCGAAGCTGATAACAGGTGCTCCTGACTGTCGCATTCACCTGACTCGTCATCTGAAGCGATGAATCAAGGAGCACCCCCAGACTGCGAACACAGTCCTTAACGGAGAGCGTGACCCCGTCCAGGACTGGAGGTTGCAACCCAACTCCTGGTTTGGGGGCCGCTACCGTGAGCACCTCCGTTTTATCTGGATTTAATCTCAATCTGTTTTTCCTCATCCAGCCCATTACTGCTTTAAGACAATCATTAAGAGGAGAGACGCCATCGGAATTCGAGGCCGATGATCGGGGCAAGGAGAAATAGATCTGGGTGTCATCAGCGTACTGATAACACCCAGCCCCATAACTGCGAATAATCTCACCCAGCGGCTTGATATAAATGTTAAACAGCATCGGGGACAGGATGGCGCCCTGTGGAACCCCACAGGTAAGCTCCTTTCTGCTGGAGCAGCTGTCCCCGAGCAACACCCTCTGGGACCTGCCCGAGAGGAAGGACCGGAACCACTGGAGCGCAGTGCCTCCGATTCCTAACCCTCTCAAGCGATCCAAGAGGATGCTATGATCTATCGTATCGAAAGCCGCTGAGATGTCTAAAAGCACCAACAGGGTCACACTACCCCTGTCAATGCTTAGACGCAGGTCATCAGTCAAGGCAACCATGGCAGTCTCAACTCCAAATCCCGTCCTAAAGCCAGTTTGAAATGGGTCTAGATAATCGGTTTCATCCAAGACCACTTGGAGTTGAAGCGCAACTGCCCTCTCGATCACTTTGCTCAGGAATGGTAACATAGAAACTGGCCTATAGTTGTTCATGTCCAGGGGGTCAAGGGAAGATTTTTTCAGGAGCGGCCTAACGGCTGCTTCCTTTAAACAAGATGGAACACACCCTTCTCTGAGGGATGCATTGATGATGTCCTTAAGGAACATCATCAAGGCAGTCCCCCCCTGGATGGCCAGCCATGAAGGGCAAGGATCAAGAGGGCAGGTCGTCTTCCTAACCCTACCAAGTGGCTTTTGACATCAGCTGCCAGGGATGAAAATTGGGACCTTCTCCATGCCAAGCATATGCTCTGCCAGAGAGCCATGACCCTATACCACAGTCAACTGAAAGTAGTTTTGAGCAAAAATGTTCATGCATGTTATTTAAAATTAAGACAACATTTCTATTTGGAAAGCAATGAAAAAACTCCATCTACTCCCTTGCCCTTACCTTCTTTCCATTTGCTCCAACAATTCCTTATTAGCCTAAAGAGCAGGAGCGAGAGAGAGAACATAAATGTTAGCTTGTAATTTTAGTAAAATAAGGTAACACCACTGGATCCAGTTGCTTGCATTTGTGCTGTTAATCCAAAAGCTAAATGCAGGAGCAACACTGGATATTTGGATGTTCTAATACCTAAAACTGAAGCTGAATATGGAAAACGCACCCTCCTCTTTTGGGGATAGTAATAACATGAGGAAGTGGTACAGTATTAGCAGCCCTGCTGAATGAAAATGCAACACCTAGGGGTGCCCCAGCTGCTATTTGGGGCAGCCATCTCACTCTCCCTAAGAAAAAATAGGCCCAGGTACCCTGATTCTTATCATGATGATGGTGCCCTTTTTGCAAAACTGAGACAAATTAAAATCATATATATATATATATATATGTATATATATGTATATATATGTATATATATATATAGAGAGAGAGAGAGAGAGAGAGTTAAAATATACAAAAGTTCAACGTTAGAATGGAATTACAGTTGTCCCTTCACATTCACTGGGGTTTGGTTCCAGGACCCCCCATGAATACCCAAATCCATGAATATTCAAGTCCCATTATATGCAGTGGCATAGCAAAATGGTGTCCCTTATTTATATAAGATGGCAAAATCAAGGTTTGCTATTTGGATTATTATTTTTTTAAAGAATATTTTCAAGCCGTGAATACTTAAAACCGTGAATGCTAAATCCGTGAATGTGGAGAGACAACTGTAAAGACTACTGTATTGCTAACATAATAAACAATTTAAAATATAGAATTAAAAATAATAAATAGCAGTTTAAAAACAATACAGTAGAGCAACCCCTTAAAGCCTTTTCTTTAAAAAAGATTCAGTTCACCAAAGCCTGTCAGAGTAAGTTTTCCTACTGACAAAAGTCAACCAGGTTAATCAACTCAGCAGGACTCTGCTATATTAAAAATGAAATTAATTGTAAACAATATCCAGGCAAAACGAAAACGAAGACTAGCAATAAACTTTGCTATACACCTAGCAGACGAAAGGCCAGAAATTAGAAATATTCCTTACTATTAACATAGTTATTGTGTGTTTATGCATTTCTGATGTCACCCTGCACCCTCACCCTAAGCCAATATGCTCTCAACACATGAAGCCACTTTATACAGAATCAGAACTTGGGTCCATTTGGCCCAGCGTTGTCTCCTCAAGGCCAATGTCTGTCCAACTCCCCCGCCCCCGATACTTTATCTGCATGCATCCCAGGTACATACAATGCATGCACTCTGTCAGCTTTCCACGTTTCCAGTAATTTGCCCTTCCTTCAAATACGGCATGTTCTGCAGCAGCAAAAGCTAAATAATTACTTCTAATTGAGCCATTTAGCATGCTTTTGCATAGTTTATACAGCTCCTGTTAATTATGTGGAGGGGGAAATGAAATGCATGGCAGCTCCCATGGCCTAACCTTGCTCAACAACACCTTCTTGTTTCCATTTTTTTAAACCTCCCTCTCTCTTCCTCCCCCAACTTCCATAAGAGCCTTGGCCATATGCCCATAAGCTGGATCAAGACCAGTCTTCCTGGGATTCTTTTCACACTTTCCATTAAGTCCCATTGTTAGTCCCAGCTACTGCAAGCCCTTAAAATTAATGGGATTTATACAAGTCTTGGCTTACCAAAGTCCTACTGACTATCTTGAAGGAGTCTCCTCAGCTTTCTGAAACAAAAAATTGTCCCCCAAAAGTGCCAAGATATTCAGGCAGCTTCTGGTTTTTTGTGCTGTTCCCCAACTCCTGTCAGAAGAACTGGAGCATCCCTGACCAGCCCCACAACTGCTAGAACCTTTGGAGATCTTTTCAAATAATGTTGCATTTCCCTTTTCTGGCTTATTTGATGATCTGTAATACTTGCTCTTTGCTCCACCTTTTTTATGTTTCAAAGGAAATGCCAGATTCAGATTTTAGTGTGCCTCATTAAAGCATGCTGGAGAGCAGAAATGAGAATTATCCCTGCCAGACAAATACAGGCTAGAGGAATATTGGTTTATTACAGGATTATTCTCCACCACCACCCATGTTGTATGACTTCACAGCTGCAAGTTCTGCAAGGGAACCCACGTTAGTCTAAGCTAGCAAAACACTGAGTACTGCAGCATCTTTAAAATGAACTAGCAAAACACTGAGTTCTGCAGCATCTTAAAAACAAACTAGCGTATAAGACGACTGGGTGTATAAGACCACCCCCCCAATTTCCAGCCAAAAATCTAGGCTTAGGCATATATTCGCCATATAAGACCACCACCACCCAATTTGGCTGGCTGGCTGACTGGCTGGGAGGGCCTTGCTAGCTGATCCTCTTGGTTTCCCAACTCACGAGGATCTCCTCGTGAGTTGGGAAAGCGAACAGGATCAGCTGGCAGGGCTCCCCCATACAGCCAGCCACAACATTCGCCCCTCTCTTCAACCTTCCAGTCAAACTTGACTCGAAGGTGGAGGAAAGGGGCGAAAATGCCCAGTTTGCCTCAGCAGCCCCCTTCCCTCTGTCTTGGTTCTTCCGAAGGGGACCAAGGCGGGGGAAGCGGGGGTCACCATGGCAAACCCCTAGATTCGCCCCCTCTCCCCACCTTGAAGGAAGGTGGGGAGAAGGGGAGAAGATGCCCCCTTTGGCTCCGCAGCCCCGATCCCTCCTTCTGGGCTCCCTTCCAAAGGGAGCCCAGAAAGAGGACGTGGGCCGTGGAGCCAAACCCCGGGATTCGCCCCCTCTCCCCATCTTCAAGGAAGAGGGAGCGAATCTAGGGGTTTAACTCCGCAGCCCCGATGCCTCCTTCTGGGCTCCCTTTGCAAGGGAGCCCAGAAGAAGGCGTCGGGGCTGCAGGGTTAAACGGGGCCCCGTTAGGCTGCACAGCCCCGATCCTAGGAGGAGGATGCAGAGGCTGTGCAGCCAAACACGGGATTCGCCCCCTCTCCCCACCTTCAAGGAAGGTGGGGAGAAGGGGCGAACATGCCCCTTTTGGCTGCACAGCCCCATCCCTCCTTCTGGGCTCCCTCCTCCCGCGATTCCCCAACCCACGAGGAAGCTGCCCAACCTCCTCGTGGGTTGGGGAATGCGGGATGGCCAGCTAGTTGGGGGGGGGGGCTGGAGGGAGGGGGCTTCGGAGAGGGTGAACGGGTGGCTGGAGGGAGGGGGCTTTGCAGCAACCCACCCCCTCCCCGAAGCCGCGATCTCAAGTGGGATTGCGGCTTTGGGGAGGGGGGGTGGCTGGAGGGAGGGTGGACGGGTAGCTGGAGGGAGGGGGCTTCGCAGCCACCCCCCCTCCCTGAAGCCGCAATCTCAAGTGGGATTGCGGCTTTGGGGAGGGGGGGTGGATGGACAGAGGGCGCCGGAGGGAGGGTAGATGGGTGGCTGGGGGAGGGGGATTCGCAGCCGCCGCCCCTCCCCAAAGCCACAATCTCAAGTGGGATCGCGGTTTTGGGGAGTGGGGTGGCTGGAGGGAGGGTGGACGGGTGGCTGGAGGGAGGAGGCTTCGCAGCCACCCCCCCTCCCCAAAGCCGCGATCTCAAGTGGGATCGTGGCTTTGGCGAGGGGGGGTAGCTGGAGGGAGGGTGGCTGGGTGGCTGGAGGGAGGGGGCTTCACAGCCACCCCCCCTCCCCAAAGCCACAATCAGAAGCCGGATCGTGGCTTCGGGGAGTGTGGAAGGGTGGCTGGAGGGGGGGCTTTCCAGCAACATTCGCCCCCCTCCTCTGTCCTCGGTTGCTCCCCAAAGGGGGAGAAGACAGGGGGGGCGAATGAACTGCAAGCACTTTGCCTCCCCCCCCCCGCCTGATCTCCTGCCTCTTCTCCATTTGGGAAGGGAGCGAAGAGGCAGGAGTTCAGACGGCGGGGGTGAAGCAAAGTGTATCTGGCGTATAAGACGAGCCCTGATTTTGGAGCCTATTTTTCAGGGCTCAAACCTCGTCTTATATGCCAGAATATACGGTACTTATACCATAAGCCTCCATAGGTATCTAAAAGGGCTGACATTATTAGATGCATTAGCAGAAATCTCCTACCCAAAGCAGGCTGCTACCTTACGTGGCACAAGGGAAAGTTAGAAAAGCCAAAAGCAACAACTGCCCCCACACTACTTCGCTTCAAATAGAGGGTGGTTATATTTCTAGGCACTTGCTGTTTCCAAAACAACCATTTCTAGGTCAGGGTGGGTGAGATCAGAGGGGCTAATACCCTGCCATCTGGAGCATGAAAGAATACTGCAACCCAACAGGCCAGCGTCCATTTTGAGCCCTTCAGAGTCAAGAATGAATGGGACCCTTTCTCTTCCATTAATCAAGCAAGCTCCCTCCCCTCAAAATCCATAGAGCTAAGGCTTACCTCCTATAAGGAACTATTCAACTTCCCAGACCACTCCAGCAGGATTTGGCAATTAAAAGAAACACCTAGTTCACTCCACTGTGCCAAGGAAACTGCTCCTTTTAATATCCAAATATTGTTCACCCATTGGAATACGTTACTTTCAATGCTGCCATGTGTCCCTTCTGCCCCTCAAGCTGTCAGATGTGCAAAAGAGTTACCAAGAGCTCCATGGACATCTGGGAGCAAGAAAAAGCTTACTAAAATATGCTAGCTGGGTTGCTCTGCCTCTATGTATTCTCAAACGACCACACTTTGTTTTTTGCAGGTTTCAAACACAATGATGTGGTGATTAAGGAGTTGAAATATTGGTCAAGTGAGGGAAACAGGAATGGATAGGAGATCTCATTTGGTTATTCTCCTACCCTTCAGATTTATGATAAAGAGAAAGGGGATTGGATAGCACAAGGCTGAAAAAAGTAACTTCCAAACGATAGATTTCTTTTAGTTGCATGCTTTCTAACCATATCCGTGAAGACCACATACCTGTTTCATATTAAATGATTAAATTCTCAAGATCCAGCATCATTAATGAGACTGTTGTAAACTCTGCACATGAAGAGACAACAAAATACCAACCCCAGATATAAAGGTGGAGGGCAAGAGTAAGTAGAAACCTGAGAAGATGGAGCAGACTCACCACCCAATTGGATGACTGTGGCTCTCCAGATGTTTTGGACTACAAGTCTATGGCTACCCACCCACCCAATCAATGCTGGTGAAAAGGTCTCTTGCAGCTTCAAGTTTAACTTAGAAAACTATGCTTCCTAGGAACCACAAAAAACTATGAAAATAACCTATACCAAGACCCACCATTGGTCTATCTAACCCAGTACTTTAGCTGCATCTATTTTAATTTTTGTAAGTTGCCTTGAATTACAGAATAGGATAAATAACATCATCATCATCACCATTATCAACAGCAGCAGAAGCACTGATTGGCAGCAGCTTGGCAGGATTTCAGGAAAGAGTTTTTCCTACATTACTTGGACATACCAAGGATTCAACCTACATCCTTCTGCAAACAAACCATGTGCTCTACCACTGAGCTACTGTCCTTTTCTTTAAAGAGGTCCATTCTGATTCCTTGTAATACTGGAGGCATTAATTGGAGGCATGAGCTAGCTGAACTAATCAAATTTTGCCCACTTATGAAAATAAATTGAGAATTCTAATTCTTGACACTAGGCTCTGGTAATCCAGATAACACAATATCACCCGTCTCCTCATATGTGAAGCTTTTTGTGCCTACAGGCCAAAGACCTGCAGCAAGAATACCTTCCAATTTTACAAGCAGTTGCTAATGCAATCCTTTTTTTAAAAAAAATAGATTTTTAAAAGTAAGATTACAAAAAGAGCAGAAAAGAAACAGAAAAAAGAGAAAGAAAAAAGGGGGAAAGAGATGCAAAGGATATGAACAAGGAAGGGCTAGCCATATACATTAATATATGCTCACCATATTTCCAAAAATATGGTTTTTTTTTTCAAATTGATGTCTATAAAAATATACATCCACACAGAGCTAAAGCAGTAACATCTTCTGACCACTGAGCAATAGATGATGAAAATTTAATCCCTTGAAACTTGGAATATAAGTCATTTTTCAACAGTAAAAGCACGCAAGATCTACCAGTGTTGAGATAAATTCCCCATCACAGGAATGTGACTGAAAAATTACTAAAGCAATCCTAGCAGCAATTAGAAGTAATAGGATGGGCATGTTTTCAGAATTCACTTCCATTACTCTCTTCTCCAGTTCCCAAAACAGCTATATCAACCAGAACAAAGATCTCTGAACAAGGAGATATTGTCTGCTATACCTGCTCGGATAAGAGAGATTGTAGCTTCTGCATTTCCAACTGCAAAGTTCTGTTTTGATCCTTTAGAACCTGGAATGAAATCACCAGATCACCTTGTCAATTCAGAATTCCATACCCAAAACACTGGCCACACAGTTTTAGCCATCTAAGACTGAAGTGGGCAACAAGAGCTCCAAAGATTACCTGTGCTCTCCCACTAATTTTCATGTGCCCTAATTTTAGCCCTTGCAGTCCCCTCCCCCCCCCCAAATTTCTTTGTGATTTAAAACAAGAAGAACAAGCTTCCAGAAGCCTTTAGGAAGTGCAATTCACCTTTTACACAAGTTCTCGCTCTTTTTTTTTCTTTGTAAAATTTGAAACAGACCCCTCCCCATTTCTATCAATTTCAACAGGAAATTGTACCTTTCCTAATTCCCATGCCAAAGAGGACAGCTATCCCACCTGTGAACAAACCTACTGTACGTGCCACAGTACCTGAAGTTCCTCCTTTGCATTTGAAGCTTTGGTATGGTGTTCCTGCAGCTGTTCCTCCAAGGCTCTGATTTTTTCATCTTTGACCTGAGTACTGCATTACAGGATAAAAGGAAAAGGTCAAAAAACTGATTTGCCCTGGCACACAAGGCCTTGAACCAGATCTGCCCATTCCCCATCTAGAACAAGGAACTACCCTTTCCCAAATGTGACTCTGTTCATTTACCTCTTCTGCATCCTTTCCAACTCGTGTGCAGCAGCTGCCTAGATGTAAAGAGGATTATCACTGTTTAGTAGCACATCGCACCATAGAAATGTTTCAGCAAACATCCAATGCTAAAAGCAAAAGTAAAGCCTAAAAATTTTGGCCTCTTGCTATGGCTCTCTTTCTATGATGAGTAAAAAGGGAAATGCACATTTTGCCTATCTGGGGTGGAGGGGAGAAACCAGCACATGCTCAGTGTCTGTTCAAAAGACTGTGTTCAGCTTCAGTGCTTTCAAAGCATTCCAGTCTTGAAAGGAAAGCACTTTATTTTAGGTGATGAGTTAGAAATGGAAATGCTCAGGGCAATGTGCTGATCTGCCTGGATAATGATGTATGTGACTTCATGAAGGTTCTGAAAGCAAATACAAGGAAACCAAAGCCAGCTGCAAAAGAGAAATTGAGAGGGAGAGAGAAAGTTCTATGCATTCGCTTGTTTAAAGGCTATCTGGGGCCGGGAGAAACAATTCCATTACAATCATGTCATGAAAATAACTTCAAGCTGCCATCTTGAAAAAGGAGGCTTTTCCATTCAAGCTAGAGCAAGGGTTGGTAATTTGGGGCACAGAGGTGGGGTGCACAGGCCTCCTCTTAATCCACCAGGTACTGGACTCTGATCCCTCATCTCTCAATTCACCATGGCACTGCTAAATTTCAGTTGCAGCAACTCTCCCCCTGCTTTTACTTTAAAACAAGGCAAGTGGGGAGCTCATGCCTTGTTTTAAAGCTACAAAATACTTCTGGGAGAGGTTCTATGACTATGCTTCAGATTAAAAATCAGGGTACAAACAAAATGGCTAGCTTTAAAGTGAAAGTGAATGGTTTTCTTTTCTTTTTTCGAAGTGTTGGTGGTGTGGCAGCAAATTCAGTAACAGTCAGTGGATGGCAGGGGTGGAAACTGGCAGGGACACATTAATGTTTAACATAAACAGCCTCTACTCTTCCACAATTGGAGAAGGGGGCTTCCAGCTTGGCGGAAAGGTGTGAGCCAAGTTAGCTGTTATTTTCAGAATTATATTCAATGCAAAGAATAGTGGTTATACACAATAGTATATGCGTACATTTTGAAGCACGGGTGTTCATCAGGATCGTCCCTACAGTAACACCCCTAAGAAAGCCCAAAAAAAGCAAGCAGCTATATCACTAAACCAGTTCCATTAGTTTTTCTCTACACCAAGAGCAGATCTTTCATAGCTGCCCACTGAAGTTAAAGGGGTTGACTAAACAGTGAAAATACTCCTCATGGAATGCAAGGAGAATCCGACCTGTCTTAATGGCATTCTGGATCACTTCGCCATATTGGGAAGGAGGGGAGCCCAAAACGTCAAAAACTCTGCAGGAAAGCTTTGGTGGTGTTCCCCAGAGTTTTTTTAAAAACAGTGAGGGGGGGTGTATTCCTGCTCATTGGGACAAGCAACTCAATGTGAATTGCTTTCCCACAGAAGAGGAAGCGCAAAGCTGATTGGCCAGGTGAATGCAGTGGGCAGGACTTGCTAACAAGGCAAGTGCCCGCTGTTGCCATGTTGGATTTTCGCCTTAGCAAGTGGAGGCAAAGGTGAGAAAACAGGGTGGTTTGCGGGGGGTTTTTTGCTTTTCTGTTAAATCAAAAAGTTGCTCTATCACATCTTAGACATCGTTTTAAAAAAAGTTCAGCAGCAGTAAATTAAGGTAAGTACAAATGCAAGCAAATCGCTTGCTGCCACCATCTTGTATGCGAAGCTTATGGGGCAAAAACACCATTAAGACAAGTCGCAGATGCTACGATATGCTATTACTGTGAGGCCTTGTATAGACAACCCCTAAGTTACTCAATACTCCATACTGGATGGCCCTTGTGGTCTCTTCCAACTCTACAATGACCAAATGGAGAATCCTTCCTGTTAAATTTGGTGTGCTCCCAGCACCAGTGGGCTGAAATTGTTCCTTGATCCAGACAAAATCATTACTTCCTGCTCCAAACTCTGCCCTTTTAACCTAGTCCTAACCATAGCCTTTTAATTCTGTCCTGGGGACCACTGCTGTATTTGTTGGGACACACATTGGAAACTGTTTAATGCAGTGTAGATGTGTAAATTACTACTGCTTAAAACAATTTGTAAGCCGCTCTGATAGCCTTGTGGCTGAAAAGCAAGGTATAAATAAATAAATAAATAAAAATACAATTCTATGATTCTATGATTCTATTACAACAGGGCAGCTCTCAACTATGTGTGTATTACTAGTGGAAAACTCCAGCTATTCTTGAGGACTCTAGCTAAACTCAGAGGTCACAAGGAAGCTCCAGGGGGTAGCAGATGATGTTACCACCCCTGCTAATCAATATATCACAGTACTTTGATCCCCTACCCTCCAATATTTCACAGATGAAAACAGAGACATGTGAGGCCAAGCAACATCAGTGTGGTTAAGATGGCAAATGTTATTAAGGAGGAAGAACACACAAGCTAAGATAGGCTGCAGCAGTTTGTTTTTGCCTGAGCTTGCTGGAGAGGGCAAGATTCCATCCACTCTTCTTCTCTCCCCACTGCTGAATTAATTGAATGTAACCTACTTTTGCCCTCTGAGATCAGTTTTCAGCAACTGAAATAAGCCAAGGCCAAAGGGAGAAAATAAGAAGAGAGGAAGAGAGGGACAACAGAAGATTTATTAGGACTGTACCTACCAAATCAGAACAGTTGGAGGGTATGTATCTTGTTTCTAAGAGAACCAATGCAGTCTGGGTGAGACATGTGAGAGGGCTTTTTCTGCAATGCACCTGAGCTGCAGAATCCTCTCCCAGGAAAATTTTATCTCACCTCTTAACCAGGACTGTCCCTGCCAAATCAGGGCAGTGGGAAGATATGTGATCCTGTGAACCCTAGCTCTCCTATAACACTGGACATATACTAAGCTCATCCAGGATGCATGTGTCAGGGTTTTAGAGCGAAAGGCCTTACTATCACCAAGAAACCCAGATCAATCCCCATCTCTTTCATTTTGATCAGTTGTCTCTTGTGCCTGGCTAAGCAGGATGGCTTCCTGAATTCCTTGCCACTGATCAGGCACAATTAACATTCAGCATCATTCATGGAATGGCAGGGTACAGCACTTGCCAAGACTAAATGAATAAATAAATAAAAATTTACCTGCTCATTTGTAAGTGCCTGCAACTTTTGCACCTCTGCTTTCAGGGACATGTTAATGTTCTGTACAACCTAGAAAGGGGAGAAACAGGCACAAGTAAATAAACTGCATATAAACTGCATCAAGATCAGCATCCCTATGTTTTCATATTCAATGGTACATGTGGGTAGGGGTGTCTATGAAGACCGAGCCACAGGTATAGATGGTGGATGTACTGAATTTGCACAGGGATTGGCTGTGAGAGTATGAGTCCACAAAGTGTTCTTGGAATCATGTGAGAATGAGAACGAAATGAGGATGAAATTGCCAGGGAGGATAAAAGCTCTAAAATAGGCAAAAGACCTGTTCAGCTATTGATCTGACTGCACATTGGGCTAGAACTGACAACTGGAGTACACATGCAAGCACCACCTCCAAATTTCAGCTTGTACCCAGTGCAAAGTTAGAACTTCTCCCAGTGAGAGCAAAGGACTACAGAGTGAACTCTACAACCACATTTGGCTACAGAACTTATCAGGGTTTCTGATCTTGGGTCTTTAACTGCCTTCAATCAAACACATAACCCTCTTTTTAAAAAGACCCACATGGCCAAGGGAGCAATTTCACTATGATTTCACATCTCCCACCTGGCATGTTTTAGGTCCAGGAAGGCCAGAAATGATATGAAATCACTTCTAGTTTGAGGGGAGGAAAAAAAGGCTTCAAACATATGGGACGGAGCAAACCTAGCAGAACTGTCCTACATGCATCCTAGGGGGTGCAGGGGAGGGGCTTTTTTAAAAATAAAAAAAACAACAATTGGGAGAGGGGTGCACTAGAGTTCACATGTGCCCCCTGGATCACACTTTGCCCACTTCTGCAGCAGTGGAAGTGGTAATCCTGGTGGGAACCATATGGAAGGAAACATGTGCGGCTTGGCAGAGGGGTGACCATACACACGCACACAGTCCTCAATTCTCCAGTGCTGAAGAACTCATCAATTCATTTAATAACAATGACTATTACAAGTCATTACAAGTTAAGCTTTCAACACTCTCCCTAAGTTACATGAAAGCTAAGCAAGGATGTGAACGAAAGTACAAATAAGAACTCTTTGTCATTTTGGATACTGGCAGATAAGAGTCTGTGAATCCGAATTCCTCATGCCGTGGTTTACACATGCAGAAGAATGAGACAATGAAGTGGACTATATTATTTCTGATTTGGTAGCTGACTTGCATTAAAAAAGAAAGAAAGACAGACAGACAGAAAGAAAGAAAGAAATCCACCACACAGGCTGACCAAGCCTGTCAGAGAACAAGTTGGGCTAAAAATCATCTCCCCCTAAAGGGCTCTGTTTGCTTCTTTTAAAAAAAACACACACACTTGCAATAATTAGTTTTTGTTTTTTTAAGCTTGGGAAGCAATCAGAAAAGGCATGTCTGCATGCAGTCTGAAGTGGCACAGCATACTGCCTTATGATTCTACCACCATAATCTGATACATGTGTGGATGAGACCCAAGTGAGCAATAGGGAAAGGCACAGATGGCTGAAAGGAAACAGCCTACAAATTCAGACTGGTTTGTTCAACCCCTGTGTAATTCCTGAAGAGAAGTAGGCTTTGAGCTGTCAGGGTGACTGCTGTGGCTTCCAATCCTGCAATCCCTGCCTTCATGTGCTTGCTTCAGTGTTCTTAGGAAACCCTGCCAACCAATGTGCTTGCAAATCCACAGACTGCCAATAGTGCCAACTATTTCCTGTAAAGTTTTTTTAAAAGCTGTTCTGACCCTGAATATTACCCAGTTACCTTCCGTTCACCCACCCCCCGCCCAATGCTACATGCAGCTGGTAAGGTGTGATGCTGCAGCTACTACAGCCTCAGAAGCAGTTTTGAATGGCTGAGACAGTTCTGGAGATAAGCATAATCCTACCAAGAGAGACATTAGCTCCAGAAATATTACAGCTTTCCCATTCTGATTGTTATGGGCTTCCAGAGAGGTAAGATAATAAGCACAGCAGCAGGCCTGGGTAAGAAGCAAAACTTGCAGGAGGAAGAAGTAACTGCCTTGCTGAGGTCTGCAGTGCTGCTAATGCAAAGACAAGGAGGAAGGGGGAACAACACTCCCCCTCATATCAACTGCACTGTCACTGGTGTCTGACAAGGGACATGAGCGAGGTGGTGGGTAGCTCTTGTTCACATGGAATTTGACCCATACTGTATACACATGCAGAGGAAGACAGAGATGCATACATCTGTTATCTTAGTCCCCAACAGCAGGACTGAGTATATGCACTAGGTCCACCCATCAAGAGTAGAAATTTTGAAAATTAACTCACTCCATTTTTTCACAGATAATACTGGAGCATTTACTATACCATTAGATCCTCTTCCTTGCTCGTTAGCTTGATGCGTTCATTGGCTAATGCCTCCTCGGTTTGGCTTATCTGTTTATCTTTTTCAGCAATTCTGTAACAAAAAGACCCAATGAATAGCAGAAACAATATACAATAAGCAGCAACCTTACTAAATTTTGGTGGCGCCTGTCCTTATGGCTATTGCCAATTAAGTAGTTACTACTGTTGTCTGGCCCAACCAAAAACATAATACAAACACAATTGTAGATAAGCAGTAGTTGGTTTCAATAGGTACTACTGTATTTAGAATACTTTCCTTCAAAAAAAAATGTTGAGAACACAAATGATCCCATCTCACCTTGCTGAAAATTCTGCTCAGCAAGTGCAATAAACTGGGGATTATTTCCACATCTAGTGTGACCATGTATATGCACAAACATACATACAGTATGTGCCCCATGAAAGCTAAGCCTTTAAAGAACGCTACCAAAACACCAAAATCAGAATAATCCAGGTCGCAGTATTTCTGATTTCTGTGTATGGCTGTGAAAGCTGAAAAGTGAAAAACGCTGATAGGAAACAGAATCAAATTCATTTGAAATGTGCTGCTGGAGAAAAGATCTATGGGTACTATGGACTGCTAAAAGACAAATGAATAGGTCATAGAGCAAAGCAAGTCTAAACTCTCACTAGAAGCCAACATGACTAAACTGGGCTGGACATATTCTGGACATATGAGATGATGTGATTCATTGGAAAAGACAATAATGCTGGGAAAAGTAGAAGGCAGTAGGAAAAGAGGGAGACCACATGACAGGTGGATTGATTTAATGAAGGGAGCCACAGCCCTGCGTTTGCAAGATCTCAGCAGAGCAGTTGATGAGTGGGGATCTTGGACATCTCTCATTCCTAGGATCGCCATAAGTCAAAGTTGACTTGATGGCAAATAACAATAATAGCACCATCAGTATCGCACAGAAGAACACTCTCAGTTTACATTCTCAAGGCAGGTTGCCAGAGAAAGATCAGCTCCAAGGGATCAGGAAGCATCCTTCCCAGCAATGACAAGAACTTCATGGGGCTAGAAAGCAAGTCAACATGCATCATGGCTCCCAATCGGTGCCTGCCACATCCCTTGTGTTGACTGTCAGGGCTGTTGATTCAGAAGTGCATGTGGCAACTCCAGTGTTTATTGTATACACAATACAGTGTATTATTGTGAGGCCTAGGATGGGAAGCTCTGCTCTCTTCCTGTCTTTTTTGGCCTTTCTGCTCACAGGAAGTAAGAGGTAAGACAAGAACCTAGAGCATTTAGTCCATGTGACTTGAGCTTTTGTTTGATCTATCAGTCTTTGGTTGAGGCCAAACATGAGCCATCATGTTGCATAACTGAAGCCTTATCAGGTTTGCATTAACCTATCATATCAGGAAAGATGACAGAGTCCCCTAATAACAAATGTCAGGAAAGAAAGAAGACCAATAAAAGGGTGGGGGATCATGGTAGCTGTGATTAAGGGAGGGTAGGGAAGAGTTCAGTGACCAAGATTATATTTATTTTATCTCTCTCTCTCTCTCTCTCTGGCTTTTCTTCGCAAACGAAGATTCAGGAAGGACTCATCCCGCGCCTTCTGCAAGCGCGCTGATGACTAAAAAGGCCAATCCGAGACAAACAAGTCCGGTTGCAAAAAGTGCAGCAGAAGGTCTCCTTGGGTGATGTTTTTGGGTTGTGATTCTTTCTGCGTTGTCGTTTCTCTTCAAGACTTGTTCGTCGTGAGTTCTCAAATAAGGCTGCAGCATTGTGGATATTGCGTCTCCATGCCTCCCGATGTGAGGCCAGGGCGGACCACCGTTGGTGATCAATCCCTTATGGCCATACAGCAGATGAAAAACGGCAAGGCAGCTGGGATTGATGGAATCCCACCTGAAGTTTGGAAACACGGAGGTCATGCACTCCACGAAAAATTCCACGAATTCCTTGTGAATTGCTGGGAAAAAGGGGAACTGCCATCAGACCTCCGAGATGCAGTCATCATCACCCTGTACAAGAAAAAAGGAGCAAAATCCGACTGCTCAAACTATCGAGGCATAACACTGCTCTCTATTGCTGGAAAAATCCTTGCAAGGATACTCCTGAACAGATTAGTTCCTGCTATTGCAGAAGAACTTCTCCCTGAAAGCCAATGTGGCTTCAGAGCCAATAGGAGTACTACAGACATGGTATTTGCCCTTAGGCAACTGCAAGAAAAATGTAGGGAGCAGAACAAGGGTCTCTATGTAACATTTGTCGACCTCACCAAAGCCTTTGACACTGTAAGTAGAAAAGGTCTGTGGCAGATCCTGGAAAAACTAGGATGTCCCCCCAAATTCCTTAAAATGATTATCTTGCTACACGAGGGCCAGCGTGGTCAAGTCAGATATGGCGATGCTCTTTCAGAGCCCTTTCTAATAACTAATGGAGTGAAGCAAGGTTGTGTTCTTGCACCAACTTTATTTACAATCTTCTTTAGCACGATGCTCCAAAGGGCTATGGCAGAGCTGGAAGAAGACGACGGCATCTATTTATTTTATCTAAATGATTTATAAACTGCCCTTCAAAAGCGCTTTCAGGGTAGTCTGCAAAATGTCTTTCCATGCAAAGTGCAGGAGCCAATGCTAGACTTCCATTGATAGGACATCAGAATCCAGTGGAAGGAGGTGATAATCTTCTTTTCCCTGTACAGCCCAACAGACAAACTCAAATCCTATTCCAGAGGGCTGAGGGCCCCTTGCCAGTGCACATGTTAGGCACCTCCAAGGGTGTGGAGGAAACAAAGGAAGTTCCATTGCTCTGTCACTGTAGTGGCAGTGCCACAGTGGAATCAGACCAGAAAGTCCTAGGTTCAATCACAATTTTCTACCATTTCCCAAAGACAGCCTTAAATAGCAGGACTGGGAGAGGCCTCTTCCTACCTAAGATCTGGAGGCTTGCTATCATCAGAGCAAACATAGCAAAAGCCTGATTCCACACAAAGGAAGAACATGGTTTAGATTTGTTTTAAAAAAGGTTTTCCTGAAGTATGTGTACAAAAAAGAAATATGGTCATACACTCTGCCCCCGACGTCCGAATTTCACAGTAATACATAACCACTGTTATTTCTTTATATTAAAAAGTGGGGTGTGGCTTAATTTCTTTTGGTAAAACAACAGGCAATACAATACCCTACAAGCTTTAAGCATGAAAGGGAAATCCTTAGGAAGATGTTAATGACTTCTACAGGGAATTTGTAACAATAGAGGGTAAAAATACTGGAGATTAACAACACTTCATTCAAGAAAATGTCTCCCATACTCTGAAATGCTGCCACACTAAAGCAACATGTCAAGAAGCAACTGGGGCAGGGTGGGGTGAGAGGAAGAGACTTACACTTGGTGCAATTCTTCTGCGAGGGCTGAAGCTGAGCTCTAAAAAGAGAAGAGGATACAGATGAAAAATGCTACTCTGTGGGAGTTCCCTCTGAACTCCCAACCAGGCAATATCTTATGGGCATTTCACAACAGTACAAGCTGCCCTTCTCATAGTGACAGATCAGCCTAGGGTTAATAGATCTTTTTCAATTAGGGGTAGAAGAAGTGTGGCCCTTGGGCTGCATAAAGCCTGTGGACACCCATGTTGCAGCCCCCAAAAGAAACATGACATCCCCCTCCCAGTTTTTTTAATGGCCAATTTGTCAGCCCTCAAACACCCCCAAACCACCACATTTTGGGGTTCCTTTATCCCCCACTACCAGGCAACCCTGGAAAGTGTGTATGGAAAGGGTGGGGAATCAACCAGGAAAAAACAACTCACAACCACATTGTAGAAGTTTCACGTAACAGTAACATCCATTGCAAAGTAAAGCAGTGTGCTGTGGCACATGCCAATTTCAAACAACAATGCACAGTAAGGGGGTTGTTGCTGTCCTGTAGACGGGTACCATTTTGAATGCTTTGTTTGTTCTTCAGCCAAAGCGCTGGAGCACAGGAAGCCCTGACCTGCTGCAGCAACAGGCAGGACTGAACTGGGGAGGTTGGGGTTGGCTCCACCTCCGGGAGGGTTGTGTGTTTCTTTCTGATTTGTAGGTTGCCCTGCCTGTTTGAGCCGAAGGCGGAGCCAATACCCAAGGAAAAGGACTCCCTCCCCTCACTGCTGGAAAAGTTACAAAACTTTAACCATGTTTGTTGGATCAGCCTTGGGAATACAAAATGCTTCCTCCCTCCCTAATCATGTTTTAGCAATAAATCTCTGTGCGGAGTGAATTGGAATTACTGTTTTGCTATATGTATAAACATAGTGACATGACTGAAAAGGATTATTGTAAGCAACTGATATTCTAGGCCCCAATGCTTTGGCAATGTTACTTATTAAAAACAGACAGCAACCTGTGGCTTTTAAAGCTGAATATTTTCAGCTCACATACAATTCTCTAAAGAAGGCCTCCTGGATGTGTGGCTGACTGTTCTCCTAGAAGGGGAACTCCAGCTAAGCATAAACACATGCCTCTGAGGCCAAGCTACTTGCCCATACACGTTGCACTGAACAAACTGTAATGCCAGCTCAGCAATTGTTCACTGCTGAGATACAATTATGTTTAGTCTGGAACTGTATTTTTACATCTCTCAGTTGATTCTTCTTGAAGACCTCATTCTGCTAATCTCTTTGGTCTTCTGGAAAATACACTGATTTATGTAGCAGAGAGGCAAATGCTCTCTCTCATTCTCTTGTGACCAAGCAGAACGGGCTGGGATTATCTAGTTTATAGGAAGGTCAGCCATCAACACACCCCTCCAGTGTGCATCAAGTTACCAAAGTTCCTCCCTGGAGTGGATTTGCTAGTCCTAAGAGAGAAGAGGAAGCCTGGTTAGTGCCAAAAGGTATGCAATACCTGGGTTAGAGGGAGTTTCAAGTCTCCGAGGTTGGCTGCCAAATTGTAAAACAAGCCAAAATACATTGGCACTTGGCCATCATGAGCTGGCAATTTCTTCAAGATGAATACACAAGCAAATCAGAGGGTGCAAAGGTCTCCAGTGAGAAATGCTGCTATAATGCAGACTCTTGGCATTCCAAAGTTAACAAGCTGGTGTTAGTTTCTGAATGAAAAGAAGTAGGGATGGGGAGGAAGGAATGGCGACAACCCCTGTGGTATGTCCATACCTGGACTGCCATCTGTGAATGGAACTTCTGGAGCTGAGCTTTTAAAGCTTCATTCTGTTCCATCAGCTCCTATGAGAAATTTTAAAAAACCAAACACAGGTAGCATGTTTACAAAGGTTTTTTCTCCACAATGTAATTGTACATGAAAAAGCTCAACTTTGGACACACTGGTGGCTGATAGTATTCATGTCAGTGGCCAGCGAATATGGACTGGATTTTCATCCAGATTCTAAAGAAGTTATTTAGGGCCTCAGACCCTACCCCCCAAATAAGCTCACTACCATGGCCAATCGTTTCAAGTTCAGACTAAAATCCAGACCAGCTACTGTCAGCTACCCTTCTTCATGGTGGAATTATCATGCTAAAATTGTTAAACCTGGTCAATGACGTCCCACACAGTGTTATGCAGCCATTAAATCAACAATTAAAGTACTTGAAGTTATCATATGCAATATTGAGGATGCTTAACTCATTGTAAACAATTTAGATCACAATGGGAACTATTTGGCCCTTCAGATGGTTTTGAACTACAGCTCCCACAATCCTTACAACCGATCATGCTAGCTGGCACTGACTGGCTTGTAGGCCAACACACCTGATGGTCCAAAGGTTTTCCACAAACATTATACTTGGTAATGTTATTTAATATTGCCTTGGGAATCATATCCTAGAGCCTACTGACTCTTTCCAAAATATATCCCAACCTTCAAAGGCTAAAGGAGAGGAAAGGGGGAGGTATAGAGCCAAACCCAGTCCACGCCATACCTGCACCTGTCTCTGGATTGAGTCCTCAGCTGTGGCCCACTTTTGTTCTGCTTCCATTAACTGCCTCATCCTTTGTTCTAGTTGTTGTTTTGAGACCATTGTGTCAGTAAGCTTGCTGTGCAGACTCTGGATTTCATTGTCTTTGACCACAAGCTTATTCTGAATGTCTGCCATTAGAAGCACAAAAGGGGTTGGGGGAAATCAATGGAAAACAACATTTTAGCCAGACAATTTAGATTTAATCACAGAATCAAAGAATTGTAAAGCTGAAAGAGACCACAAGGGCCATCCAGTCCAACCCCCTGCCACGCAGGAAATCACGATCAAAGGATTCCTGACAGATGGCCATCCAGCCTCTGTTTAAAGACCTCCAAGGAAGGAGACCCCACCACGCTCCGAGGGAGTGTGTTCCACTGCCAAACAGCTCTTACTGTCAAAAAGTTCCTCCTAATGTTGAGGTGGAATCTCTGTTCCTGGAGCTTGCATCCATTGCTCCATGTTCTAATCTCTGGAGCAGCAGAAAACAAGCTTGCTCCATCCTCAATGTGACACCCCTTCAAATACTTAAACAGGGCTATCACATCGCCCCTTAACTGTCTTTTTTCCAGGCTAAACATACCCAGCTCCCTAAGTCTCTCCTCATAAGGCATGGTTTCCAGACCTTTCACCATTTTAGTCACCCTCTTCTGGACATGCTCCGATTTGTCAATATCCTTTTTGAATTGCAGTGCCCAGAACTGGACACAGCACTCCAGGTGAGGCCTGACCAAGGCATAATAGAGTGGCACTATTACTTCCCTTGATCTAGACACTATACTTCTATTGATGTATAGACATTACATTTCCTTTAGCTCCCTGTAGATGAAGGCTGCTTCCTGGAAGCACATCCCAAGTCGATCACCAAGTGTGTGTTTAGCAATAAAAACATAAGAACCACATGGATCTGGATCAAGAGTCAGAATGATAAAGGGTTTTACATGTATTATCCTATATTTTACAGTCATACAACAAGTTCTATAAAGTAGGCCATTACATAGGTAATGAAATGGCAGCCTGCCTAAAACTACTGAGTTCACAGTGAGGTGGGATTTCATCCAGAAAGGCAGTAATTCACTGCTAGAGTCCTAAGTTCAATACAGGTGTCCCCCCCCCGCAGCCTCCACCTCCCATATCTATGGGGGATTCGCTCCTGGACTTACTGTTCATAAGTGAAACTGCGGATAATAGCAAACCCTATTAAAATAAAGTACTTCCAATGCAAACATACCATAGAGTTGTGTTGGAGGACTTAGTGATTCATAGAGAGGACAACTCTTTAGGAATTTTCCAGCGCAACTCTCTATGTGTCCCTATTTTTTCAGCTGTGGATGACTGAAACCATGGATATTAGTTCCACAGATATGGGGCGGGGAGGGTGGTGACCCAAACTGACTGTTTCCAAGCAGGAGTGGAAGATACTTCTGTCAGAAATTTTTACAGAAGTCAGCACTGAGTAGTATCAGAAGCATTTCTGGAACAAACTGTGTCAGTTTCTCATATGGACCCAATTCAAAGTGCTGGTTATGACCCTTCAAGCCCTATATGGTTTGGGATCAGATGGTGTGTCTTTTCTCACATGAGCATATCCACTTACTGAAGTCATATATTCAAAATCCATTTTAAGTCAGAAGAAGGAAAAAGCTCTTCTCTGTTATCATGTGCCAACTTTGAAACTCTTCATTTATGGATCCCCCCACCCCGCACCCTGCCTCTGCCTCACACTCACCAGCTCCCTGTCACAACATTAAAATCTTCCCATACAGAAAGACCTTTGGTCTTCAGGGGTTAAGATTTTACTGCTTGCTTGCCATAATCATACACAATCCTTCCACGTTTTCTTTATTGGTGTGTTTATTTGGTTCATTATTTCTTTTACTACCGCTGATTTAAATTATGAGTACTGGCTTATTATATTCATTGTTCTTTTAATGCAGTGTTTAAGCCACCTTGAACAGTATGAGGAAATGCAGAAACATTTTAAATAAACAAAACTGAACTAGGTGGACCAATGACTTGAATCAGTATGATGCAGTTTTCTATGTTCAACTATTTGCCTCTATACTACATCAGTTGTGGAAGGTGTGAAGTTGAGAAGAGAAGGGAAAAAAGGTTATAACTGTCTTATATTACAAGGAAGAACAATGAGAAAACTGTGGTTTGTATCAGACAGTGGCTTCACGTTCACAGAGAGCATTTCTATTTGGCCAAGCCAAGGAACTTGAATTTTGCCAGTTCTTTCTCCCATCCATTGCAACCCTCCAAGAAATACTTTTTATCTCACACTGTTCCAAACCATCTTGTAAAAGAGTTGTTGCTTCCACTTTAACAGTGGATGCATTTACACTGTAGAAATAATGCAGCTTGACACCACTTTAACTGCCATGGCTCCATCCTACATAATCCTGGGATTTGTAGTTTTTTTTTTTCCATTATTATTTTTATTTAATTATTCCACATTCCAACAAAATAGTTTTTTGAGACACCAACACTCTTTGGCAGAGAAGGTTGAAGACCTTGTAAAACAACAAATCCCAGGATTCCATACAATGGAGCTACAGCACTTAAAGTGGTATCAAACTTCATTATTTGTACGGTGTAGATGCACCCAATGACAGCTACTTATTAATACAATTCAAGGGCATTCATCACTTGTACAGATCATGCTATGTCTGTAGCTGGCAAGACATTACACAATTCTTGTATGTTGTCTGTGACATCTCATGCCTTTTTTCAGGAGTGGCTGGGGCTGGAGAAGGGAGGTTCAACTGGATAGGTAAGTGGGAGAATCAGCAAGAATTAGGTATTCCATTTTGCCCAAGTGAACTGCTTTCTGTTAACATGAAGCCATCACAGAATACAACCCAACATATTTAAGAGGCACCCTGAATACATGCATGAAAAGGTCCTGAGAAAAACACAATTCTCTTCCCACTGAGAGAAGAGGATTAAAGGGGGTGGTGGATTCAACAGCTGGAAGCCCCCTTGGAACACACCTTGCTGGGCCGCCTCGTGTTCAGCTGTCCGTTTCCTAAGATAGCTCTGCATTTCCTCCCATCTTCGCTCTGCTTCCTGTTGCTGTGCCTTGATGTTAAAAGGAATGGAAAACAATACCCATCACTGACCCTGTTATTACATCACTCTTCAAACACTTTAAAAAAGTGGAAGAGACCCACATGCCTTCTACTGTTATTGCAACTTCTGGGCAGCGCTCCAAGCCAAACTTTAACAAAACAGCACCTCCAAATCCTACATTTTATTTATTTGTTTTTTGTTTTTGTTTTGTTTTTTTGGTTTTTTGTATCTGAGAAAGCTACTTGGGCTACATTAAAGAAGCAATTGCTGCCAGAGAAGGGGAGTCATGAGAATGAAGCAAGTGCATATTATGCAGTTTCTCTGTGTGTGAATTGGCTTAATTTGCCCGGGTCACCAAGTCCCAGCATTAACCTTTGCAATCTGAACAAAGAGTGAAGTGGGATGTCACTGCTATCTTTACTTTAACAGCAAAGTTTATCCAAGTTTGTGGAGAAAGAACCAGTGGCTGGAATCCAATGCTAGCCATGCCCTGGCTCCACCCTGCTTATTTCTCCACATGCAAGTAGACAACACGTCTGCCTATGTGGTCAGGAAAGAGCTGCCTGACTTTTCCTCCATAGCTGCAAGTATGAACAGAAAAGGGCACGAAGAGAGTGATAAGTGATCTACACACCTATAGTCTACACCACTAATTCTATATAGGTAATCTGGCATTTGCAAAGACTCAAAAGGTCCTATGTTCAGTGTAGCCATTGGTACATACCCAGAAATTTCCTCACCAGCCAAGGGTCTCTCCATAGGTTACATTTTTGACTCATGGTATCTTTACACCATCCTCTGGTGTCAATTCCCTAAGAGTCTAATGGCTCCCAGTGAGGGAGCCATGTTATAATCTGTTGCAAGAAGAACAAAAAGTTTCATGGGACAGTAAACACTAATTTAATTTGGCATAAGCTTTCGTGGACTCTCTTGAAGTGGTCTGCAGTCCATAAAAGCTTACACCAAATCTAATGTGTTAAGTTTTAGAATGCAATGAGACTTTTTGTTGTCTTTTAATAATAGTCTGCATAATCTTTACAAGTGAACACAGCACTTACATAACTCCATAATAATGCTGCTGTTTTGGGTGAATGTGAAATCTCACAGCCCATCCATGGGTGTTCTAAGTCCTTGAGCATGGCACTGACATTTTGCTCTGACACTAGTGCCGTTTTGGAGCCAGGAAAAGGGCCTATCTATTCTCCCAAGCATTTTAAAGCTTTGAAGTTATTTACAGAGAAATATGTTATCTTCTTTTATCTGCTGTTTTACTCTAACATTTTGCTGATTTCATCTGGGTTTTCCATTGCTTTTATTATTTCATTGCAAACTGACAGCAGGAAACTTACTTTCTAATCTGAATACAACTCATCACAAAACAGGGACAGAACAGTGCTAACACAATTTGTACTCTAAATCTGCACAGATTTAGAGATGTCCTTGTAGTGTTAACTCCACAATCAGTTAGATGCTATAGTGGGGCATTCCCACAGGATGACTGCATCTTCTACTTTGAGAATGGAAGAATGTGTGTGTGTGTAATTTATTGGCACACATCAATTATACAGGTCATGAAGCTTCTGTAGCTGGTAACTCATTAACAGCAGAGTATACAACTGTTGTGTATTCTGCTTAATTGAACAAATGGCCTATTGTTTGTCCTTGGTTCCCTTTGGGGTCAGACTGCCCTTTGTGGAGATTTTAGCTAACCTCATGGCTCTGTAGGCCAGGAATATAATCAGAAGACAGCATTAGAAAGCA
This sequence comes from Gambelia wislizenii, assembly GCA_030847615.1. NCBI lineage: Eukaryota > Metazoa > Chordata > Lepidosauria > Squamata > Crotaphytidae > Gambelia > Gambelia wislizenii. The sequence continues at coordinate 489,618,898 of JAUMIR010000001.1, read as the reverse complement.
TCAAAACTGCATCATGTATCCACCACAGAAGAGCTGTAGCTTCTCATACCTCCTGAAGAGCAACCCCAAAGCATCCCCAAACTTAAGGAACATCTTTTCAGGGACATCAGGAGCTGCCAGAATGGACAGAGGGAAAGCCACCTTGCATAAGCAGCAGTAATCTGACAATGCTTTGGAATTAAGCCTAGCAATAAGCCGTGGAGGTCAATCAGCCAAGGAGGTGAAATATACAATTTCACAAGTTCTCCATTCTCCCAGCAGCAACTTTCCTGGTGCTCCCACTGATGACAGCTCTGGTTTTGGAGGTCCTCCCTACATTTCTATTCTGCATCAGGGCTAATAGCAGTAGGAGCAGTCAAAGTACGCAAGTCGGACTCTCTCAGCATCAGAGAAAGGCAATGGCAAGCCTCCTCTGAAATCCCATGATAGGGACACCATAAGTGAGAAATAACTTGAAGGCACACAACTACAAAGTAGTAGGAACAGGAACAGTAGTAGTGACAGTAAGGTTGTGGTGCCCAACTGGAAGATTTATAAAAACCACAAATCCCATGGCAGTTTTAAATGCATGTTTGGGACAAAGGATAGAAGACAAGATGTCACTCGCCTTTAGCTGACCAGCAGCTTGTTCTGCATTCTTCTTTAGGAGTTCCTCTTGCTGCAGTTTGTTGTTCTTCTCAGTCAGCTCGTTCACAAGCCTAGCACAATCCTGGCGCAGTTTATTGAGTTCTGAAGACTGTCTAGAAACAAGGAAAGAAGGTTGCTTTTCACTGGGTAGGAAAGACAATTAGCTGGCAGTATGGGTGAAGCAAACATGTGCAGAAAGACAGATCGTTGCTTTTGCAAACTCACATTATAATAATATTTCAACCACCTAGGAAAACTGATTTTAAACTGCTGCAGTGTTACTAGGGCTGGCCAGTCCCTCTGCTGTGACCATTTCACACATTCACCCTCAAATTCTGTGCCCTCCTTAAAGAAATACAGAATTCTATATTCCAAATTTTTGTTGAAATGAGTTTTGCTGTTTCCATATATGCAGGTTCTTAAGTACAAAAGCAGCAATAAATTCTAGAAAAATGCACACTACAGAAAAACAGTGCCTAAACTCTGTCATCCAAAACACTGTCCCAAAAGGACAAAACCTGCCATTTTGTCCACACCCAATATAATACCAAGTATCCTGTCCCCTGCCCCCTGAAGAACTGCAACAAAAAGCCTAGGAGATGACATGGTGGAACATACATGCTCAGTTAGTCTACTGGGAAAACTGAAGTTTAACTCAGAAGAAAAAAGCAAGTACTGTATATAATTATGAAGTATACAGCCTGGCTCAGTTGTTAGGTTAGGTGAGTGTGGGTAAGGGAAATCAGAGGGGAGAAGGCTAGATTCCAAGTCCAGGTTTCTATTTGCTCTCCCTGGTCCCTCCGTAGAGTCCACCTAACTGAGTAATTGTTAGTTGTGAGGAACACATGAAGTTGCCCTGTATTGAGTCAGATGACTGATCTATGTAGACCAGGATTGTCAGCTCTGACAGACAGCAATGCATTCCCAGGACTTCAAGCATGATTCATTCCTAGCCCTATATGGAGATCTCTGGTATTGTGAGGTGGCATCCCAACCAAGCACTAACCAGAGACAATCTGGTTAGCTTTCAAAAATCAGATGAAATTGAGTATGTTCAAGATGACATTGTGATGAGGACTGCCTTTGCTTTCAAAATCAAATCCACCCTCAAAATTCAATCTAGTCACAGGCGGTCCCTCAACTTCCTTGCAACACAGCTAGTACCTTCCTCCCAGGGCTGCTGAAACCCTCAATACATTGAACTGGATCTAACACTGGGATTCAACTGAAGTTAGGCCCTACACAACTAGAGTCCCCAAGTGCCACATGTATCAACCACTTCAGAAACACAACAGCTCCATAGTCATAACTGCAGATTCAAGAAACTGGTTGCTTTACTGGAATCACCAAAGTAGCGTACTTGCTTTCCATTTGGTTGGTAGAAGTACTGACAGCATCTCTCAGGATACCATTCTCTTGCTTCAGGCGATTGATCTCTGCCTCCATCTGCTCACGAAGCTGCTGAAACTAGAGGTGGAGCGGGGGGGGGGAACATATGGACCAGAGAACCATTGTACAATTTCTATTGTTTCAAACACAAGTCCAAAAAACTGTCTTTACTTAATTTGCTCTTGCTTTTCCTGGATTAACATGTGGATCAAATCCAGCTATCCTGCAGTTTCTGCACTTCTCTAAATTTTTAGATATAATTCTAGGCTTACAAAAACATACCAAAATGCATAAAATGCATATTTGTGGTAAATGTATTAAAATCAGCATGGGGGGGGGTTAAGTTGTTGGGGGGGGTTGCATTTTTAAAAACAGAAGATTAGTGAGGAAATGGGATAGAATGAAATTACAAAGAAATACAGGAGAAATCAACAAAGAACTGGGTATCCTATTCCCAGTCACATATCAAGAGTTTTCCCCCTCATTCTGGAAGCTGAAGTTGCCTAATATCACCCAATCTGCTTTTTTTTTTTTTTGGCATCAGTATCAAGGGAAGACAGGGCCTAAATACCCTGAAGGCACCAGTTCCCATCTGATATTGGAGGCTGAGCAGGGTCAACCCTAGTTAGTACTTGGATGAGAGACCTTCAACAAATCCCATGTGCTGTAGGCTCTATTTCAGAGAAAGGAACTGGCAAAACCACCTCTGAGTATTGCTTACCTAAGAAAGCCCTATGAAATTTATGGGGTTGGTTTAAGTCAACAGGGGACTTGAAGGCATACACACGCATCACAGAAAGGCACATATATTGGAAAGAATTGCAATAAGTTTTCCACTGATATCATTAGAAGCAGAGGAACTTTTTAAAGACTATATTTTTGGTCCAGGTTTTTTAAAATATGGTTCAGGCTATCCAGAGGACCATATTTCCCTAAGTGAGCCTGTCCTAACTCTAAAATCTTCAGTGGAGTCTCATCTCTTAAGTCCTCCCACCTTTCCAGGTACACTTGGTGGGAACAAAGGAGAAGGCCTTCTCAGTGGCTGCTTCCAGACTTTGGAACTCCCTCCCTAGGGAGGCTAGTTTTAATTCAACAGATGGTTTAATTGTGTTTTAAAATACTGAGGCTTTTTACTGAGGCTTTTAAATGTTTTTAATTTGTGCTTGTTTCAATACTTTATAAGCTGCTAAGAGAGAGCCAGCATGGTGTAGTGGTTTGAGCACTGGACTACAGCTCTGGAGACCAGGGTTCAAATCCCCACTCAGCCATGGAAACCCACTGGATGACCTTGGGCAAGTCTCAGCCTCTGAGGAAGGCAAAGTCAACCCCCCTCTGAACAAATCTTGCCAAGAAACCCCCACGATAGGTTCCCCTTAGGGTTGCCATAAGTCAGAAATGACTTCAACAACAAAGCTGCCTTCAGTACCAGTATTAGGAAAAAGCAGGATACCAAAAAAAATAAAAGGAGGATTAGTAGTTCAAGTTCAAGTTCATTTATTGTGATCCATAGATCTGTTAAAAGTAGTAGTAGTAGTAGTAGTATCAGTTAAGTATCCCTTATCCAAAATGCTTGAGACCAGAAGTGTTTCGTATTGCGGATTTTTTCTGAATCCCCTTTTTTAAATACTTATGTACATAATGAGATATCTTGGAAATGGGACCAAGTCTAAACACAAAATTCATTTATGTTTCACATACACCATATACACACAGTGTAAACCATCAGAAGGCAATAGTGTCACTATCTCAGCCACCCATGTGGACAATTTTGGATCTTGGAATATTTCGGACTTTGGAATTCCAGATAGGGGACACCCAGCCTATAGAGGCAGCAGTAGCAGTTGTTGTCATGTGTGAAAATATCCTAAAATGGTCCCCACAAAGCCATAGAGCTCAACTGTAAGCATAAGCAAAATACAAATACTTTCTGCAAAGGCAACTGTTGCCATTCCATTTAAAGCAGCCTTGCAGCCAAGCAGAAGTGAAAATGCACATGATAACTGAGGTTATGTTTCTTACCTTCATCTTCATCTGCTGGGCTTCTTGGTAGCCTACATGGATTTTGTTCTGAAAGACACCATGCTCCTTTTCTAGGGTGCCAATTCGCTCTCTCATCTTTGCCACAACCAAATTGTTCCTTTCCTTCTCTGATACCAGCTCCTAGGAAAACATCAACTGATGCCTCATTTCTGCAAGCAAACATATTTAATTCCTGCCAAGGTTGAAGAAGGACATAAAACCAACAAATCCAATGTGCCTATCTATTCTTCATTTATATAGGGAAGGAAGACTAAAGGGATAAGTCAAAGTCTTCGTGATTTGTAGTGTGACTTGGGAGTGAGGAAGAAGAGACTTTATACTTACCGTAGATTTCTGGAAGAAATTCCAGGAGGTGCAGACAACAGTGGAGTGATAGTAGTGAACATGAGACTTTAGTGCAGCCCAGAATGGTAGGGCTCAAGGAGGAAAAGTTGTGTCAGAGCTTTATCAGAAAAAGGACCAAAGGTAGATAAGCTGGATACTTGGGGGTGGGGGTGGGCAGGATAAAGACAAGGAGTAACTTAAGGTGAGGTTGGGCAAGGTGTTGTTGACTAGATGCAAGAAAGGGGAGGGCAGAGCAGCGTAAAGATGGTTATGCATACTTCCCTCATCAACCTTCTACACCTCCTCTTAGCATTTATATTTACACCTTACATTTCCCTTACAAAATTCTGATTTATACCTCCTATTAAAGAGTTGGAAAAGGCAATCTATAACCAGGGACCCCAACCCTTTTTTATGAAAATTCCTTAAGCTAGTATCGATTTGGCATTGTTTCCAATATACATCCTTTCTCCTCACTAGAGAAGTACAGCTGTGCTGCATTTATTTACCCTGGGAGCCAATGTACCTGAGAGAGCTGTTTGCACTGCTCCTTTGTAACAGCAGCTTCTTCCTTCAAGACCACAAGCAGTTTGTCCTTTTCTTGCAGCTGATGCAGGACTGCAGCTGAATCCCCCTTACTGGCCTGCAACAAACATCAACATATCAAAGGTAAGACAAACAGGAGAGCCAGACTGTATGACACAATAAATTGTAATGCATAGCAGCTGCAAAAAGCCAAGCACTCACGAACTGCCCTCCTCCTTCAGCATGACCACAAGAACTTAAGAAATGTCTACTTTTTTGACTGGGTTCAGTGTTACATCCAAAACCTAAACTGTAGATAATGTTGACTACAGTTTGGTGAAAGAAGCATGCTTAAAATAAGACCCATATCCTCTCAAGCTGAATTGTTTCAACAAACCAGCCAGCATCAACCACAACCTCAGGATCAGACAAAATGGTAAGATCTGGCTAAGCAAAAACATGTAATCTCTTCCTTGTGGTTGTAGCAGAGATGAAAAATGGAAGAAGTACTAAGATTTGCTGAAGCTTGCTCCTGTCATGATAAAACCATGATTACTATGACATTAAAACCAGCTCAATGAGGCCTCACTTGGGCATGGACTAGACTTTGGCAACTAACAACGAAAAATGCCTTTGCCTTATAATAAGAAAAGGAATCCAACCTAAGAAGAAAAAGGTTTGGTGAAAAGCATGAAAATAATCAAATCTAAAAAAGGAGGCAAACCTCAAAACACACAGACACACACACACACACACACACATATATCAAAAGATACAGAGAAAAAACTGATTAGAAAGATTGAATTACATGGAAACCCAACATAAGCTAAGCATAATAGTTTTTCCCCGAAGGCAGCCGCATAAAATGAAATGCAGAAGCTGTCCTTTCCACACAATTATTTTTCTTTTGTTCCAGAAGGGAGCAAACTGGATGTAACTTCTAAGGGCCACCATGTCTAACATCAAGTGTCAGAAAAAGCATGGAGCATAATGTGGCAATGACATGATCCACCTCTCCTCTCACATTTATTTTGGTTAAAGAAATTTTAAGCCCTGCTTCAGTAAACCAAGTGGCACACAGAAGATAGAAACAAATATCAATATAAAATATTTATCACATATTGAGAGATCAAACTGTGGAATTCAAAGCCATCAATTGTGATGGCTGCCATCTACCATTCTTTTCAAAGGAGATTTAATAAATTCATGGATGTAACGGCCATGAATGGCTACTTGTAAGAATGGCTATACATCACCTATCTATCAGAGGCACTATGCTCGGTCATTAATTGGCTCAGTCATCAATCAGAATGGAGACTACTGTCAAGAAATCAGAAGAAGGCTAGGACTCAGAAAGGCAGCTGTGAAGGAACTAGACAAGATCCTGAAGTGCCGAGATATATAATTGAATACTAAAGCTAGGACTGTCCATACCATCGTATTTCCTGTCACTACGTACAGGAGTGAGAGCCGGACAGTGAAGGAAGCTGATAGGAAGAAAATCAATTCATCTGAAATATGGTGCTGGAGAAGAGTTCTACAGATACTGTGGACTGCTAAAAAGACACATACATGGGTCTTAATGCGAATCAAGTCTGAACTCTCTCTAGAAGCCAAGATGACTAAACTAAGACTGTTGTACTTTGGACATCTCATGAGAAGACACAATTTGCTAGAAAAGTCAGAAATGCTTAGTAAGGCAGTAGGGGAATAAAAGGCAGTAGGGAAAGAGGAAAGCCACATTACAGATGGATACACTCAATCAAGGAAGCCACAGCCCTGAGTCTGCAAGACCTGAACAGAGCTGTTGATGACCGGGTGACTTGGAGGCCTCTCATTCATGGGGTCGCCATAAGTCAAAGTCAACTTGACAGCAGTTAACAACAATGCCTCCGAATATCAGTGGCTGAGGAATGCAAGATGAAGGATGCAGGTGCATTCAGGAACCCACTGGTAGGCTTCATATAGACAAGTATCTGACTATAGCTCTGAAGGGACAAGATGCGGGACTAAATAGACCTTTGGTCAAATCCAGTATTGAACCTCTTGTGCTCATTATAAAACACAAAAATATTGGTAGATTTGCAAATCAGTTCTTAACTATGAATATCTAGTAAGCCCCAACATCCTCCATCTCCAAACTGGGCAGTCACGAGAGCAGCACATACCTTCTGTAGAACATCTTGTATCACATTTGATTTCTCCTTTAGTAATTCCACCACACTCAAAGCTTCCTCTTCTGTAAATATCATGTTCTTCATAGCCAAGAGAAAGTCCTTAAATTTCACCTCTGCATTTTCTACAATTAAACCACCAGCAGCAATTAACATGGGGTACATAAACATTTTATTTTTCATTTCACCTTTTCTTCCTTATCATGGTAAGAGGGCCAGGTAAAAAGAAAGCCTTTTCCCTTAACTATTAATTCATATACTAATGGAAACTGTCCAAGAAAAGAATAGGGAACTTTTCCACCTACTACAGAGGCCAAATTCAATTGGGCTAAACTTCTGAGTACTGTAGAAACGAACAGGCGTATGCTGTACAGTGCAACCAAGTATTTTGTTCATGGCTTCTTTATCACTAAGAAAAGTCATAAGAGCCCCCGTAAATCTTACAAATAGACAAATGAGGGCCAAAAGGACATAGACTGGCATATACTAATTTATATGTTGAGATGGAAATAGGATAACTACTATAATTTAAATAGGAATATCACATAGCTTGGCACAGTGAGAACTCTGCAGCCCTGCAACCATTGTGCCTGCTTGGTTAGTCTGCTGTCTAGAGGTGCATCTCCACTGTAGAAATAATGCAGTTTGACACCACTTTAAGTGCTGTAGCTCCATCCGGAGCTTGGATTTGTAGTTGTACAAAGTCTTTAGCCTTCTCTGCCAAAGAGTGCTGGTGCCTCACAAAACTACAAATCCCAGGATTATGTATGATGGAGCCATGGCAGTTAAAGTGGTATCAAACTGCATTATTTCTACAGTGTAAATGCTATTTATTGATAGACAATTTCAGGGCTCTCCCTGCTTTCCCTTATTGTTCCTTATCATTAAACCAGGTTTGGACTGGAGCGACCCTCAAACAGAGGGTTGCTTCAAATAGAGGACTCTCTTCTGCAACATAGTACACATGACTATTGTATTCCCAGGTGCTACTGTATCACTTCCACATGCACCTTGGAAAGGTGATGGAGTACTGCCCATCACCCTCTGCAGCCAATCTTCCAAGAAGCAGATTTGTTTCTTAAACCCTCAACTCACAAATGAAGACCTTATGCTATCAGAGAATACATGTGACATTCCTTTGAATCTCTTAGAGCTGGAAGATGCCAGCTTCCATACAGAAACTGTGTAGGGTTATTTTGCTCTCCGACTATTGCTTGAAGTAATACAAGGCCTCCCCAAGATAACTGAGGTTAACTGTCTCTGGAACAGGCCAACCTTAACTCCAGGCAGCATCAAGCCTTAATCAAACAGATCTGACCAATGCAAACATCAGAGAGGCAGCAACATTCTCACTAGGGAGGTGAAAGACATGGCTCAAAGTCATGTCCTCAGAAGAGTGTCCTCTAATAAGCACAGGAAAACCTTGTGCTGATGCCCCCAAGAAGCTTATTGCTCAAGAACAGGGGGTGTTTCTAATTTGGGTGGGCAAATCCCAGGTTGTACAGGGAAAGAATTATCTACATTTGGATAATGGAATCAGCAAGATGGGGAAAGTGCAAGTGAGTGATAAGGTTGCAGAGGCATAATGCAAGTGGACAGCTGGATTAAAGGGACAGAGCAGAGGCAATGTCTACAATATTAGATGTGTATTAACAGTGTGTGCATTAGACAGATCTAGGTTTCAAAATCAACCACATGTCTCATGGGAATGCAGCACATCAAAAGCACTGCAGGACATGTAAGTGTTAAAACATACAACCATTTTGAAGAGACGTGTGCTTGTATGCATTAATCACATGCAGGCCACCAAAAAGGTTGCCAGTGTTAACAGCAAATGTCCTGCTGTAACTATAGCAAGCAATGCTGCCTTTAGTTTCTTTGGCCACTACCTCTACCAATGATCTATTCACATTGCTCTTCTCTTAATAGTTACTAACTAGTCTGATCTTTTAGTGAAAACTCTTTACCTCCTCAACCAACAATGTAGAATATGTACACCTGCCCACTGAAAGAAATACTGCATATATATGTAGGTTACAGCCAGCAAAAAAAAAAACAACAACACCCTGCCAGTCATTAATGTGTCACAAGTCTCTTTGTACTTATTGCAACAGAATGTCTGGGAAATTAGCTTTGTCATTCTTTGCAAAAATATTCATAGAATCAAAGAATTGTACAGTTGGAAGAGACCACAAGGGCCATCCAGTCCAACCCCCTGCCACGCAGGAATCACGATCAAAGCATCCCTGACAGATGGCCATCCAGCCTCTGTTTAAAGACCTCCAAGGAAGGAGACCCCACCACACTCCGAGGGAGTGTGTTCCACTGCCAAACAGCTCTTACGGTCAAAAAGTTCCTCCTAATGTTGAGGTGGAATCTCTGTTCCTGGAGCTTGCATCCATTGCTCTGTGTTCCAGTCTCTGGAGCAGCAGAAAACAAGCCTGCTCCATCCTCAATGTGACACCCCTTCAAATACTTAAACAGGGCTTTGATTCACTTTTCAATCAAATCAAAATTACTTTGATTCAAAGACTGGACACCAGGGGGTGGGGGTGAAAGGGAACTGGGGTGTAAATTAAATTTGCACCCCGTCACAATTGCAAAAAGGTCCCGCCAAAAGATTCCCTTCCTACCCAACCCATTTATAAAAAGCAATACATCTGCCTACATCTTCACACTTCTCTGCCATGAAGGGAAGGAATGTGATGGAAAGGAAAGCTCGGAATCGCCTTGATCTAACCACAGTTCAATGCTCCACAGCACAAGCCACTAGTCTCTTGTTCACACCTTTATCGGTTTCATTCTTCAATTTCTTTGCGTTGCTTTTCTGCAGCCCTTCAATTCCGTCTTGTTTCACCAAGTCAGCCACTTCTTTCTTTTCCACTGCCAGGTTCTGGTCAGAATTATCCATCAGAGGAATGTAAGTAGTTGCGTGAATCAAAGGCTCATCCACCAAGGTCATAACTGGAATTTTAGGGAACATAATGAACCTAGTAAATTGTATTTAAAGCCTTATAATTAGCTTGGCTTACATTGTTTCAACCCAGTCTAAACATTCCTGTTGTGTCTAAGAAGCCTGATCCTTCATTTCACTTAAGCTAAATAGAAATGGTGTGGCTATCAGACTGAGCTAACCATCAACCAGTCCACAGTTCGGATGTGGCCCCAGGCAACAACTTACCAGCTGTAAGTTCGTTTCTCTAAGCCCCAACCACTCTCACCAGTAATATGGTACGTAATAGCAGCACTCACTCACTTTGTAGCATTGATTATAAGGTTTACATGTCAAGTGCTTTGAGAATGCTATATAAATAACTACTATGACTATTATCAACAACAACATAAGCATCACAGTATGATTATTTAAGTTAGTCAAGCAATTATTATGAAATATTATTTATTAGTAGTATTATTATTTTATTCATTTATATCCCACCTTTCTCCTGCCAGTGGGACCCAAGGTGGCTAACAACATCTTTAAAACAATACAAGTTAAAACAATACAGAAGTAAAAATTACATTTTAAAAATAATTAAACAATTTATAGGTCAAAAACATTAAACAGTAAAAATATTAAAATGTATTAAAAACTGTATAAAAGACCCTTTACAATCTTAAAAACCGTACTCTACAACCTTACAAGCCCTGCTTATAAGAGATTCTTATCTAATCCTGTACCTCAGCATATCAGAGGGATAAACTCTAGTAATACTTTTTAATGATAACACTTTCCACAAAGTAGGTGAGTATTCACCATTATATTGACAAGGGGGCTATGACAGAGACAACAGTTTGCTCATAGCAACTGTAACTCAGGACAGGTAATTCAGAATAGAAGAAAGATTTGAACTGGGGACACCACTGTTTCACAATTTTATGTTTTCCCTCTCATACAGGCTTTAACTTACAAAGGGGGACTTCATGCTTGAGGTCAATGTCTCAAGGAGAAATCTGACATCCTAGAACTTGTACTCCAGACTGCTTTAATTTTAAGACACTCAGACTGTAGTGGCAAATGAATCTCCTAGCGCACCCATTGCAGCCTGCTGTCTGCTAGATGTGTTGGACTACAGCTCCCAACATTCTCCAGCAAGCGGTAGCCCAACACATAACAGAGGCCACCAGGTTGGCAAAGGCTGCTCTAGAAAATATGTGCCATTGGACAGAGGGCAATATAGTTGCACAGTTGCTGGAGTGCATGGATCTGTGAGTTACAGTATAAAAAGTCACATAATTTCTCCCTGCTACCGTACATTAGAGCCAAGATCACATCAGGGTGATCAATGGAACCTGCATCTGTAACAGCACTTCAGTTCCTGCCTAATTGGGAGTTGAAATGGGGCATATAATTGCCATATAATGTGTTAACATCAGTGTTGCAGGATCCCTGTCTACACTGCAGTTCCAGCAGATGGTGCTAAAACCACTCTGCAGATTTATCTTGTGTCTTTCTCAGCCACACGAAGAAGCCCAACAACCCAAGTAACCTCAGTTGCTTATTTGACCATTGTTATTCATCCTTCAGTCTGCTTAGGTGGGAAATGTTGGGTGTCTGAATGTTCCCTCTGCCAAGAAGACTCCTCACATTTCAACAGGGAACTGATTGGGCAAGCAGGATTACTACTATTGTTCTGACTACACAGGCAAGTCCTCTTACAGAAACTACCATCTAATCATCAGGCGACTTGTCACTGGAGTTTTATATTCCCAGTTACATAATTCTCTCGTGCCTAGGCTTGCCATTAAATGCTATTCCACTACTGCTCTAGCCTTTTCCAAGAAGGCCAACATTTTGACAAGATGAAAGAGAAACATGGCTCATTTCCCCAGAATCTCTTGAAAGCATCCAGTGGGTTGGCAATAAGCTGGCCTGATTTGTATCTTCATAGCTCTCAAATTGAGGAGCGGGTAGTTGAGTACTACTGAGGAAATGTAGCCAAAGCCCCTTCAAGCACTTAACCAGCCAATCTCCTCACTGTCCCAAGGCTTCCCTCTTCAGAAAGAAGACAGCCCAGCATACTTCCAGCATACTATCCCAATGCTCTCTGCCATTTCCCTTGGAAAACAGAACAGGGCTCTGCTACTCAAAGGTGCACCAGGTGCCTTTAGACAGTGGTGACAAATAGTCCCCCCTTCCACCCAACAACCAACTGAGATGAGAGAAATGCAAGATGCTCCTGAAATCTGACCCCTGCACCAGGACCTCTGCCCACTTCCTCCTCCACCACTGTCATCTAAACCAGAGGTGGGGAAAGTGCTGCCCGCAGATCATATGTGGCCCCCAAGCTTGTTTTGAAGCCCAGCAAGAGACTGCTCCTACCCAGATGATTTTTTTTCAGCCAAAGTTGGCAGAAAAATCCCCCAACTGCCAAAAAGATGTGGTAGTTTGGCTCCTTTCCCCCCCTCCACTCTCCAAACCCCCAAATGCAACCCCAAGGCTAGTTTTTAAGCTAAAAAAACAAAACTGATAGTGTACTTCTAGTTGCACTGAGAGTGATGCTGTGGGCCATGGGGAAGGGGGGAAATGGACCTTGCCTCCCACTCTGATGCCCACCTTAATGCTGTCAGACACACTACGGGCCAGCTAGAGGTCCCTCACCCATTCCCTAAGAAAAATGAATAATCTCACAAAATAAGTCTTCATGAGCTTCTAACAAAGCCTTCCAAAAGGGTTACTTGAGTACCTCCGTGCCACTTCCATGAGGACCATGTTAGAGAGTGACTAGAGCAGACTGCTATTAATTCAGACATAAAGCTCCTGCCTGGATTCTTGGCATACCATTGTTTGACCCATGAGTCAAACCCTTGAGCTGTTTATGGGAAAGCTGAACAGAGATTTCTGGGACAGATAAGTCTTGGTGGACACAGGCACACCAGTGTTTGATGTTCATCCTTGTCACAGAAGCCTGAACTCTCACAGAAGTGACATAGGGTGACATAGTGACATACGCACATTCCTGTAAGGGAAAATATTAATAACAGAAGTAGAGAACTTTTCTTGTCCTGAGTTTTAAGCATTAACTCAGAGATGAGATGAACACTCCTATTTCTAAGAAGTTACTTATGGATAAGAAGCCAAATGTAACCTTGTTGGCTATAAGGATAGGAATTTCAAAATTCAGATGGGGCAATATCTTTATCAGGCCAACTTAAGGTCACAAACTGTTATACAATCTTTTGAATTTTTCATGACAGTTCTGAAAAAGCTGAAAAGTCGAAAGCTTGAATGTAATCTGGAATCTTGAGTTGGCCTAGTAAAGTTATTGTCCAAATATGAATTGTGGACAAGTTTTCACACCACACTTCAGGTTGCATAAAGTGAATAAAGAAGCATACAATCATAAATACAGTACGTACATTCACAGTGGAAGTGGAAGCTGTTTGCAAAGGGACATTTTTAAAAATGTGCAGAGATAAGAAAAAAGCAACATATAATCAATAAACTGAAAGCAGCAATTCCCTATACAATTCTTATCAAAGTTAACAAGAACCAGTTACTAGGATTCTTCAGACAGAGATGGGTACAAGGAGATTCAATTCTTACGGGCAGCTGCACTTTAGACTTTTCTCATGCCACCTGTGCAATAATGCCAGTATAGATCTAGGTTTTGATTCTGCCCCAAAGAGACTATCTCAAGACTGTCAATTCATTAGCCGCTTATGCTTCATTTCAGTAGAGCAACATTGAAGATCACAAATGAAATGCTATGGAAGGTTTCTGCAATTTTTTATTTTTAGCTCACGTGTGCACCCCGAACACTGACAAATAAGTGTTTGAGTCTGTAGCTTTGTGGACTAGGGTCCAAATAAAGTGGACTTCAGACTGTGAAACCATGACACAGTTATTTGCCTTCAAAGTGCTACAAGACTCTTTTATTGACTATTAGTGATGAGGATGAATTACAAAGCTGTTCTCAATTCAGGCATGGGTTGGCTCATACTGATACAGGCCAACCACTACCACAACTGCCTACTAGACCTCCTTCTTTTAGTCTCTACCCAAACATCCCAAACAATTCTGATTAGCTCCAGAGACAAGCCTTTCCTCCCCTCGCTGGAAAGTATCCTGATGAGCTAAACCTATATTCTGGAAAACGAAGAGCCCAGGTTCAACCAGTGCTCCTTATGTTCAACAATGGCTATTTATGATCAAAGAACCATTAAAAAGAAAAGAACCTGTACCATTATCTGTCTTTTGCTTCTTTGCTGAAACTTTCTTCTTTCCTGATCCGCTTTCTTGTTTTATCTCATGATGCAACAGGAGAGGATCTTGCTTTTTGGATGGGGATACAAATGAATCACTCTTGGCATCCTGGTCATCTATAAAAAGATAAAATAAGACACCTCAGACTTTATAGTTTTGTGTGTGGTGTATGTGTGCATTACATTCAAGTCAGCCCTGCTACATTATATCACACTCTAGACTGGGGTAAGGTTAGGGTTAGCAAGCAGAAGGTGTAACACCCACTCCACAGTGTCTGTACACTCCCTATTGTCTAAATATCCTCCAGTTCCTCAAAAAGGATCCAGAGAAGCTAACATGTTATATAAGAGATAGTACTACACATTAGCCCCATTAAAACTGTAATTCTAAGATAATAGATCTATAATAAAGTGCAGTGAAAACATCAACAATTACCAGTAACTAAATACCCTAAAGGCACCAAATCCCACCTGATCTTGGAAGCTAAGCAGAGTCAGCTCTGGTTAGTACTTGGATAGGAGACTGCCCATGAATACCAGGTGCAGTAGGCTAGATTTCAGAGGAAAGAACTGGCAAAATCACCTCTGAGTATTCCTCATGTATAAAACCCGATGAAATTCATGGGGCCACCATAAGATGAGCAACTTGAAGGCACTCATACACCCAAAGGAATGTAGCAATTGCTTATCTCCCTCCTTAAACAGTTAAGCAAATGAATGCATTCTGGACTTTACTCACTAAATCATGCAACTCAATGTATTTTGCTTCTAGGGAAAAGCCAAAATGCACTGTCTCCCACAAACCAAGATGGGAAACCCATGGTCAACAGGAAACCCCCAAGATGGGTGCTGTGGATTCACATCATTAAGATACGAAGAACCACTACCACCCTCAGTCTTTGTAGTTTAGAAACTCCATGCACACACATCTTCTTGTAAAGACAGACTCTGTTCTGATACTTAAAACAGCATTAAGCATAGCTATAATTTAAGAGAAGCACCTGGCTGAAAGGCTTAAAAGAAAAGAAAACAGTCAAAACAGGACTGTAATAAAAAAAAGGTATGGAGGGTTACACATAGAACTTTTAGTCTTTTTTCATTCATTCATTCCCACCCACCCACCACCGGACTGGATCCGGATCTGGGGACAAGTCCTCTGTGGCCTGAAAGCTTACATGATCCAACAGAATGTCTCCATTTTCGAAGCTGTGTTCCACAAATCGAGGCAAAACTTTGGTCTAACAAAACCAGGAGATGCAAAAGCATGGTGAGATTAAGCCTGCCGAGGTAGCAGATGAAATTTTCCCTGCCAAGGCAAAGCTGTATATGACACAGCAGTTCCTAGAGTACTAAAAGGCCTCTTCCCCGTGAAGCAGCAAGCCTCATCTTTATGCCACATCCTATTTTGAAACAACTTCTTTTAATAAAGTATTGCCTCACTGGTATTGGACTGAGCTCATGCAGCTGCTAAGACTCTGATCTATTGGGTAAGTTCTATTTTAGCGATCCAGGAAAGGTCTTCCACAGAAGAAGATAGGAGCTGACTAAGTGCTGCTGTCTTTATACATCTTTTTGAGGAACAAGCTTTGTTTCTCCAAGCAGAAAGGAACACTATACCTTTTGATCACCAGAGAACATTATCAAATTTGATCTGAATAAATATTTTGCACCTTTCTCAGACAGTTGTCACATTAACTGTTTTACCAGATTTCCCAATGGTTTCAAGATGCTCAACTGCATCTCTAGGACAAAAGTACTTTGCAATCCATGTGATATCACTACCCAAACATACATGCACACAAACTAGGGTTGCCAGTGTCCCTTAGTGTAAGGAATGCCTCTTATTTAAAGCCTGGGAAGTTTGTTCTGTATGACCAGTAAATGGGGCATCAAAAGTCCTATATAGGACCAATGTGTGGCTCTCAAATTATATACCAAATGCTGGGGAGGTCTGATGCAATTGCAGCTGGTGCCCATTCTTCCCATTCCAGGCTGAGCAACACACATGGCTTGGTGGAAGTAAAATCCTGCCCCTCAGAATGGCTGGCCTGCCATCACAATAATTCTATGGTTTGGGTAGCCCAAAACTCTCAAAAGAGGCCTTCCTCTTCCAAGACTTATATAGGCCTTCTTGATGTGTTCCTGTCAGTCTAATGCTGACTGGCAATAAGGCTGGAAGGTTGTGAAATTCGCTTTTCTCTATATTGGCCAGCTATTGATTTGCTCATTGCTAGGCAAGATTTATAAAGGAGGGGAGATATCCACACAGTAATACCTGATAACCTATTTTGCAACTTGATGGGCAATTTGATTCTAAGTGGTAACAAAACAACCAGAGAAGGAAGAACTAAGTACAGTATATGGCTGGCAGTTTAAAACAGCTGTCCCATAGCACCTGAAAGACTTGTCCATTTTGCTGTCACTATTTCCTAATGGTCAGCCCTGCACGTCATAATTTCTGACTGTCCTGTATTGCAGCGCTAAACTAAATGTAAACAGAAACTTTCCCCTGTATTGCTGATTTTTATTTTTAACCAACTTCTTCCTGAAGCGCTGCCTTCCTCCTATCGCTTCCTGTGCTGAGATTTCAATAGATGCTCAAATCCCTGTCCACTGGAGAGAGAGAAGCACAACAATGCTACATATTTGCACAGAGGTAAAACCCAGTGAGTTACACATAAATTATTCCCTGGACCACAGCCTAAATCACTTAGCTTTGGCAGGATCATTATATCCCATTTTAATGCCTAAACACTGATGTTATATTTACTGTACTTACTTTTTATGTTTTAAAATATTTATATCCTGCCCTATATCCAAAAATCCAAAAAACATCTTTTGCTTTTAGCACTCAACATTTACATTTAGAAAGAAGTTCTGCACAGCTCTATATATCACATTTTAGCATTCTAAACATAGGTTGGAAGAAGACTAGTATAACATATTATTATTATCTTTATTTCTATCCTGATTTTTCCCTGATTTGGGAGTCATTCCCCACAATTTGCTCCGTTTACCACTTTCTTATGCAACCCATTCAGTATTGGAGTGTGTTATAGCACAGATATGAGGGTATTATCCAACTTCCACCAAGATCAGGCTCAGCTTGTTTTGAAAGTAGTTAAATTGTTCATTTCAGATTAAAACACAACTGAGACCTAAAGCTAGTCATCTTAGTAAAAACAATGGTATCTTTTTTATATACAGTATGAACTCCTGCATCCATGCGAGATACGTTCCTAGACTTATCATGGATGGCAAAAATTGCGAATAGGAACAAACTCTAAATTTCCGGCGGAAGCATACCATAAAATTGTGCTGGAGGGCCTCCAAATGCCTAGCGAGAACACCTATCTAGGGCTTTGGAGGTCCTCCAGTGTGACTCTATGGTCAACTTCTGCCAGACTTTGACCGTAGAATCACTCTGGAGAACCTAGAAAATGCCTTTTCTTCAGACAAGGTTAAGTGAAACCACAGGTACCAGTCCCATAGCTAGAGGGGTCATACTATACTGCTCCCTCCTTCAAGTATTAAAATCTCTGCTCACCACACTACTGTTTGAATAAACTTCCCCAGAATAAGAACCTGTTTGCTCTCAGTCAACCCCTCTGCAATACGTTATAAAAGTATTCACTTTTTTAAAATGGGGGACCCAAGTCAAAAAGACATGTAACTTGCCTGGAGCCATGTGAGGACCTCTAGAGTTGAGCAACTCTTTAGACCTTAGCTCAAGAAGTCCAACTCCATCATGCAGTGGACAGGAAGAATCATCACAAGGAGAAATAACCACAAACACACAAACCATTCATAGACATTATGACATTGCTCTGAATGGGCAGCACACAGGTGTAGTCTACACCACATAAGGTGCGGGGGGGGGGGGGCTTGAGAACTAATCAGCTACATATGTCTGTATTTGGGAAATCATGTCATCTCCCCTGATCTGTAAAACTCAGAGGATGGATCTTGCTGTACCCACTTCTGGGTACTTCTTTTTATTAGCTCTTTTTTTGTTGTTGTTGTTGGCATATCCCTTCAATATGTGTTTCTCACAGGGTTTTCTTGACAAAATTTGTTCAGAGGGGGTTTGCCTTTCCCTTCCTCTGAGGCTGAGAGAATGTGACTTGCCCAAGGTCACCCAGTGGGTTTCCATGGCTGAGCGGGGATTCGAAACCTGATCTCCAGAGTTGTAGTCCAGCACTCAAACCACTACCCCACGCTGTCTCTCTCTTAGCTCTTTAGGCAATCACAAAAAGCATCTGCTGTACAGCCTTGCTTTCAGCCTACTCAGAGATGTGAAAACCCAGGGCGGGGGGGAGGGAAGAACTGTAAGGAGGGAAACATTTTGTTGTTTCTTTTCCAAAACCTTATTATTCAAGAAAAACTGGAAAAAAGTAGATGATGCCATATTTTCTTCAAAAGGCATTTGTATATTTATCTCTCTGACATTATTTCTAAAAACTAAACAGCAGGTTGATAAATATGTAAGACTGTGTATAGCAGTGCTACTCAAAGTAGTGATGCATATTATTCATTCATTCATTTATTGGATTTATACTCTGCCTTTCTCCCAGGATGGGATCCAAGGCTGTAGACCAATGTTGATGTTGCATCCAGTGGAAACAAATATGGCACTGGCCCCTGGCACATTAGAAAATATAATGCCAGTTCCCCTATATCAGACTGCCTGGAAAACACTAATGTATAGTATCAGATCATTGTAATTTCTGTTCCTGGTTTCCTTTTCTCATTTCATCATATAAGAATTTGTGCTTTATGTCTGCTTGACACCATAGAAGACTGGAGGAGGTAAAACAATTTACCTTGTTTTACTAGTTGATGGATTCTCATGTTCGAGGTAGGGGGGTGGGGGGTTGTCTTTTACTCAATTCTCATAAACCGACAAAACCAAAGAAGTTTCTTACAGTTCAGGTTTTCCTTAGAATTCAGTACCTTGTAGCTCCATTTGTACAAAAAAAATTAATTCCATTGGCAATTATTTGTAATTATTGCAATTCAATTGGTAATTATAGTACAGTATAACTCCTTATCCATGGGACAGGTACCCACAGTTTTACTTACCCACATTAAAAAAAAAAGGTTTTATCTAGGCATTTTCTAGGTCCTCCAGTACAATTCTATGGTATGCTTCACATTTCTACAGTAAGTCCAGGAATGTATCCTCTATGGATATGGGGGTTAAGTGTACTTTCTAATTAAACTGTTCCTTGAATATAACAATCATGATAAATTTATGCCAAGCCAAGTTATATATGACACATTTTATATTCCTAAAGTAACAAAGTGATGCTCCATTTGTAAAGGGTGCCAACATTTCATTTTTTCAATTCTTTTAAAAATTTCAGTGTTTTTTCCAGGAACTAAATGGTGGAGGGTGGGACAGTTTTGCCATGGATTTAACACTTCCAGTAATTGTACCTCTCTAAGCTTCCCATCCCAGGGCTTTTGAGTGGATACACACATCGGGTCATGATGGCCTCCACAACTGCACTCTCCAAGGATGGGGACTGCACTGTTACATAAGGTTATGCTGCAGTTTCAATAGTATACTATTTTTATACTGTATGGTAAGTATAGGTGGGACAGTGTGGGAAGACTGAGTGACAGGAGTAGGATGGTTGATGAATTTGCATACGCTTGATAATTAGTGGAGAGAGTGAGAATAGGAGATGCTGTAAGGAAGAGTGAGGAAGATGAGGGTCAGATAGAATGAAGGCTTGGATGAAGGTACTTTACAGTGGGGAAAGACCTAAATTCTGGAGAGTGAGATGGAATGAGTGTGGATTGTGGATTGCATTAAGAGTAATTGGTCCACAAGGGCCATATAGTCCAACCCCATTCTGTCCTGCACAATCAAAACATTCCCAACAGATGGCCATACAGCCTATGTTTAAAAACCTCCAAAGAAAGAGACTCCACCACACTCAGAGGCAGTGCTTACTGTCAGAAAGTTCTTCCTAATGTTTAGGTGGAATCTCTTTTCCTGTAGTTTGAACCCATTGTTCCGTGTCCTGGAGCAACAGAAAACGAGCTTGCTCCTTCCTCAGCCTGAAATCCCTTCAAATATTTAAACATATTGAAATATTTTAAACAAACCCTAAAAGTAAACAAAATCTGGCTGCCAGTCCTGAAAAACACTAAAATCAAAACTCAGCACTTGCAAATGAACTCCACCCAGGGACAGGGGGATTTACAGCAGACAATGGACTATTAGCCAAACAGACACTAATCCTCCTTGCATATCTCCCCACAGGAGCTACCCATTCAAATACACAAAGGTACATATCCTCTCCAACAGGGACTCACAGCATACAAACCCTACACACACTCCTACCCAACCATTCTCTGAAGATGCCTGCCACAGATGCAGGTGAAACGTCAGAAATAAACTCTTCCTCACAGCCCAGAAAAAAACCAAGGAAAATCTATTTAAACAAGGCTATGTCAACCTTCTCTTCTCCAGGCTAAACATACCCAGCTCCCTAAGCTGCTTCTCATAGGGCATGGCTTTCAGACCGCCCACCATTTTGGTCACCTTCCTCTGGACATATTCCAGCTTGTCACATTCCGAGTGGGGGGATGGAGTTTTTAAAGACTTTTTTTGCTTGAAGAATTGGGAAAAAAATAATTATAGAATATTCTTTTAGATGAAGAATGAAATATTTAGCACAAGATTTTCATATTTTTAACATGTTCATATATTTACTTCTCCCTCCTTATTTCTAAAATCTATTTAGCAGGTAAACCATATCTCACATCACTGTAATGCTTGTTCTTGGTTTCTTTTTCTCCGTTCTTTTTGTGGGAATTTGTGGTTTATGTCTGCTTGGTACTATGAAAGACAAGAGGAGACAAAATTGTTTTCTTTTAATAATCTTGATGGTTTCTTCTGTTTGTTGGGGGGGGGGGGTAGCCTATTCCTCCTAAATTAACAAAATAAAAGATTTTCCTTCCTTACAGTTCAAAAGTTCCTTAAAGGTTATAACCATGTAATTCCATTTTCAATAGATTTTTTTTAATTAAGTAAATTTAATTTGTAATTATTGTCTGAATAAACCAAATATGCTAATTCTATGCCCACCCTAATTATATATAGTACATGCTACATACCTGATAATTTTATGCCTAACCAAATTGTATGTCTTTTTATGTGTTTAAAGTAACAAAGAGGCTTATTACACAGAGGTAAGGTAAGCGGAAGTGAGCTGGATAATAATGGCTTTCGTTCTGCCTTACTACATGGTGTCAACATTGTTCAGCTGTTCTTCCATTCTGTTCCTGTGGGAGACAGGCTTAAAAGCGGGTTTTAAGAGAAACTAATTTTTTTCAATTAGCAAAAAGACTCGCTTTTACAACCATCACCAACAGGAACAGAACGGAATAATGGCGACATCATGAGGTAAGGCAAGATGGAAGTTGAAACGATCCGACTGAACTTCCGCTTTACTTCCTCATGCTATATGCCTCAAAGTGACTATCATTTTTAAAGGGGTACTAATATTAATATTTTCCCCAATTTTTCCAGGAATTCCCATTTTGTGCCCCAAAATACTAGGACATTTCCATAACTTCAAAATTTCTGGAATTTTACACTTCTAGTCCAGAGTGAGCAGAAGGCTGAGCTTGCTTTACTATGAGATACACCTACCACATCCATTCTTCACCAAATAAATCTGCTTTCCCACAAGTGGCTTTGTCTCATCCTGATTATCCTCCAATCCGTTTTGATGTGGTAGCCCTGATCAGGCATTCTGGTTAGTACACATCATGCACAAACACTGCTGTTGTTGTTGCGTGCCTTCAAGTCATTTCCAACTAAAATGAACCAATCACAGTTTTTTCTTGGCAAGATTTGTTCAGAGGTTTGCCTTTGCCTTCCTCTGAGGCTGACAGAGTGTGACTTGCCCAAGGTCACTCAGTAGGTTTCCTTGGCTAGCAGAGATTGAACCCTGTTCTCCAGAGTCCTAGTCCTACATTCAAACCACTACACCATGCTGGCTCTCTGCACAAACATATTAGACTTCACATCATTAGATTTTAGGAAAGGGAAACCCAAAAAACATAGAATCATAGAGTTGGAAGAGACCTCAAGGGCCATCCAGTCCAACCCATTGCCATGCAAGAATATGGCCATCCAGCCTCTGTTTAAAAACCTCAAAAGAAGGAGACACCACCACACTCCGAGGCAGTGCATTCCACTGCCAAACAGCTCTTACTGTCAGGAAGTTCTTCCTAATGTTGAGGTGGAGTCTCTTTTCCTGTAGTTTGAACCCATTGCTCCATGTCCTAGTCTCTGGGGCAGCAGAAAACAAGCTTGCTCCAACCTCAGTATGACATCCCTTCAAATATTTAAACATGGCTATCATGTCTCCTCTCAACCTTCTCTTTCCCAGGCTAAACATGCCCAGCTCCTTAAGCCGCTCCTCATAGGGCATGGCCTCCAGACCTCCCACCATCCTGGTTGCCCTCCTCTGGATATGTTCCAGCTTCTCAGTATCCTTCCTGAATTGTGGTGCCCAGAACTGGACACAGTATTCCAGGTGAGGGCTGACCAAAGCAGAATACAGTGGCACTATGACTTCCCTTGATCTAGACACTATACTCCTATTAATGCAACCTAGAATCGCATTAGCTTTTTTAGCTGCTGCAACACACTGCTGACTCATATTCAGTTTGTGGTCCACTAAGACTCCTAGATCCTTTTTGCATGTACTGCCATCAAGCCATGTGTCACCCATCCTATATCTGTGCATTTCATTTGTAGTGCCCAAGTGTAGTATCCTACATTTTTCCCAGTTGAAATTCATTTTGTTAATATTGGCCCAGCTTTCTAATCTGGTGAGGTCATTTTGGATTCTGATCCTGTCCTCTGGAATATTAGCTACCCCTCCTAATTTGGTGTCATCTTCAAACTTGATAAGCATACCCTCTATTCCCTCATCCAAGTCATTGATAAAGATGCTGGATAGCACTGGGCCCAGGACAGAACCCTGGTCCCACTGAAGGGACAGAAAGAAAAGCAAGTAAGAGCGGAACACATGTTGAGTGGTGTTGGTCTTGTGTGGATCTTAAAGGCATAGCTAAAAACATAAAAGGGAACACAGGAAGGCAAATGAACGCTGGTGAGACACCAAGAGGCTCTTCCAAATATAGGAAAAGCATTAGCCCATTTCAACACAGGAATGTTGTTCCAGAAGTAGATCTGAAAACATGGACAGACACATCCTTTGGTAAGCATTTTTACCCTCAAGCCCTGACACCAGTTAACCTTCAGGCATGCTAGGAAGTCTTCTATTGTTTCTTTAGACTGTCCTGCATTTCATCCACACAGACTAAATTTGCATTCTCGCTTTGTGTTCAATTCTGTTCATGGTGAAGCTAGAGCAGAATTGTCCTCTCTTGCTCCTGAGAAAAGGCTTAAAACCAACGGCCAGAAAATGGCAGGCAAGCAGATTTTGAACAAACATCAGGAAAAACTTCCTAACAGCAATAGCTGTTTGGCAGTGGAATGTTCTGCTTCTGGAAGTGGGAGTCAATCCTTCTTTAAAGATCCCCAAGCAGAGGCTACATAGTTATCTGCCTGCAATGCTTTAGCTGCACGGTGCACCCTGCAATTCAGAACCTACAATGTTAGAGTAGATGATCTCCACGGTCTCTTTCCAACTCTACAAACTTATTCTGCATTACTTTCATTTCAGCATACCTGGGCCTGGCACCCTTCAGACACGTCACAATACAACTCCCATTATCTCCCAGCTAGCAAGGCTGCTTTACTCTATCCAGACTTACTATTCTTATACCAGCTGCTTCTTTGGTGTTCTATAACTGGACACAACAGATGTGCATTTAATGGGTGAGAAGTAGGGAGAAATATGTCAGCTTAAGAGAACCTGACAATAGGGAGGCTCCTGTGCTACTCAGACAAAATTCCACAGCAATACCAATAGCATTGATATTTATATACTGCTTATCAGTGCCAAAGCACTAAGTGTGTTTTTTAGCTAATTGCCCCCAACAAGCTGCGTACTTATTTTACGGTACTCATTTTACCGACCTACGGAAGGATGGAAGGCTAAGTCAACTGGAATCAAACTGATAACATTGTGGCTTGCAGTACTGGTATGTAACCACTGTACCACCAGGGCTGTGCCAATACTAGAAGACAATCAATGTCCTATCAGATATATGACAGGATTAACCAATGTTTCCACCAGGGAATTAAACCTTACCACTCATATTTAAAGGGTTTAATCATTAACTTTAAAGTACTGCCCATTTATCTGCTCTGTGGACACACCTCTAAAAGTGACTCAGTGATTTAGTGCATTTTATTTTATCTTATTATGGATTATTTGTGTTACACCCTCTACCAAATTATAATAGCCTTTAGCTAAATACAGCAAAGACTAGCTTTATTTGGACCATGGGGAGGCAGCAACTGTTAGCAAGTATTTTCTCTGGAGACTTGCTGAAGCCTGCAAGTCTTCCAAGCATTGAACAAGATGCCTGTATTTGGATTAGCTCTCCAACTGGGAAAAAGATTAAAACATTTAATTCAGGGAGATGATTTAAGTGAAAAGAGTGCACCTATTTTACTATTTTATATAAAGATGGAGGCAAGTCTTGTAGAAAGTTATAATATAACCTGTCCAAAAATCTGTCCCCATCTTTACCATCTTTTATCATGACTTTTTTGACCAGGCGAGTTGGGCCTTTCTTCCACCTCATCGACACTATGGAAACCAATAGTCCTGTAAGGAAGAGAAGCAGGGCCATATGCTGCATATGTGAGGTGATGGTGGGGTGTCATCTGCAATCTTTGAGCCTCACTGGCTGCAGCAAGAGTGAAGGGATACCAGCCTACTCCAGCAAATATACTTGTACAGCAGGAGCTAGAAACCTGAAGTCCTCCAGATGCGCTACAATTTCCTTCAGCCCTAACCAGCACAATCAACAGTGAGAGCCAATGGGACTTATAATCCAACATCATCTGGCAAGGCCATGGGTTCCAACCCCTTCTGTAAGGTCAACAACCTCTCACTATTGTACAGTCACTTCCAGCAGTTGCCAAACTATTTCTGGTAGGCTTTCTTCTGAATTGTGATCAGTCTGTTTCCATTTCAGCTGGTCCTACTAAGAACCCAATAATGTTAGAAACCCAGGCACAAGTTTGCTTGTTTTCCTCATCCCTCCCCTTCCCCATTTTTTCTGTGCTGTGTCTTTTGTAGGATTTTAAGTGCACAGGCAGGGACTGTCTTGTTTGTTAATAATGCATAAACCATTCCGGGAGCATTTCTAGCTGAAGATGGGATAAATGTGTTTTAGAAATGTGTTTTAGTTTGGTCAGACCTCACCTAGAATACTGTGTCCAGTTCTGGGCACCATAATGGAACATATCCAGAGGAGGGCAACCAAAATGGTAAAAGGTCTGGAAACCATGACCTATGAGGAGTGGCTTAAGGAGCTGGGTATGTTTAGCCTGGAGAAGAGAAGGTTAAGAGGGGACATGATGGCCCTGTTTAAATATTTGAAAGGCTGTCTTACTGAAGAAGGAGCAAGCTTGTTTTCTGCTGCTCCAGAGACTAGGGCATGGAGCAATGGATTCAAACTACAAGAAAAGAGATTCCATCTAAACATTAGGAAGAATTTTTTGATGGCAAGAGCTGTTCAGCAGTGAAACGCACTGCCTTGGAGTGCGGTGAAGTCTTCTTTGGAGGTTTTTAAACAGAGGCTGGATGGCCATGTGTCGGGTGTGCTTTCATTGGGTATTCCTGTATGGCAGGGGGTTGGACTAGATGGTCCTTGTGGTCTCTTCCAACTCTATGATTCTATGATAGACTTAACACACAGTGGATTAAACTACCCATGTCTCCCCACTCCCACCGCAAAGCAAATTGTAACATGAGGGTACCTGTTCCATTTTTCTGCTTCTTTTGTCCAGTTTTCTTCTTAGACACAGCTGCTTCTGAAGGTGGTGTAGGCTGTTTGGTAACAGGCACCGGTTCTATTTTCTTCCCAGCAGACTTGGCTCCATCAGATTCTTTTGACACGTGCTCCTCTGGACTACCTTTGTGTTTTTTCTCTTTCTTCTTGCGCTCTCTGAGGTTGGTGGGGGCTTCTGTCACACCCAGTTGGGAAGGAAGTACGTGCTCATCCTCTGCCCCCAAAGCGTCAGACAATCTGAAGTCTCGGGGGGTGCTTTCCGAGTCAGATTCGTGAAAGGTCCCGTTTTGGGCCTCTTTCTTTTTGCTCTTCTTCTTTTCTGCTTTCTTTTTATCAGTCTTGGCAGGTGGAAATTTTTGGTCCCTCTTTTGTTTTGCAAGGGCTTCATCATACAGTGTTTCTTTCATGAAAAGCCAGAAAAAGAGGAAGATCACGGCAATCACAACAGATGGGACAAGGACGATGAAGTAGGTAGACTCATAGAATTCCATTGTGCTTTTTCTTGACTATTGGCTATAAGAATAAATCTGCAAAGGAGAGAGGGGGAAGAGAGAGCAGTAAGCAGCCTATTTGGAAAAGCATCCTTAAAAGCAGCATTTTTAGAACATATTACAGCACACTATGTGGACAGCAAGAGGCTGCAGCAGAGGAAGAAAACGGAAACAGGGCTATTTCAACAATTCTTCCACATGACCTTTGGCTCTTCTGTAGCTATCACTGGGCAGCACCTGTTCCATCAGCCCAGCTAACGTTGTCTATATCCCATCTGGTTGTTATAAGAACAGTAACTTTAAGAACTGGTGGGAGAATTTGCTTTCCCTCCCCATTCTCTTCATTTTATGTTATATCCTTTGAATTATAGATCCAAGGCCAGAATTGCTTTGATTTTTATTGATCCAGAGAAGTCTTTTTTTCAAGTTTAGAATGCTCTAAATAAATCAACTACTGTAATAAAATGTCAGTAACAGCGAGTTAACTTCTCCAAGACTGGCCCAGTGCTAGTGATCTGTGCTGCCACAGGAGAGGGTTGGGTGGGTTTAGGTCACACTCTCAAGGCAGGTGAAAAAGTTGTGTGGCTCGATAAGGCTGGACAGAACATGACATATATTGTACATGCAGACTGCAACATGCTATGACAACAGCTAATATCCATACACATTTTGCTCGCAAAAGTCCCAAGGTGAAACTTCTCCTTCCCTACGTTCTTCTTTGCTTGAAGAAATCTTTCTTGCACTCTGGAGAATTACTGTCTGTTGGCAGTAGACATTCCCAGGGTAAGTGGACTAATGGTCTCATTCACTTAAATATATTTCCCAGGATTCTTCCCACAGACACATAGGTAAGAGGAGGTAGAAAGATTTCCCTGAAGCTAGAAAATATAATAGCAACCATATTTAAAGGAATACACAGAGAGTCTCTTAGGACTAAAGAAAACCAAAGACCATCTAATACCATTTGGGCCCTAAAATAAAACCTTTTATTCATATAAATGACTGAAGGAAAGAACACTCTGTCACTGGTCAAGGGTCACTGGGAAGCTGCTTCCCTGCCTCCTAGGGAAAGGTCATGCCAAGGGGGAAGCACACCAAGCCGAATCTATTGACCTCTGAAAAAGCAACAACAGCTGTTCCTCCCCCCCCTCCGCCGTTCCTGAACTTACCTTCCATGTGTGAAACTGCAGATAATAGCAAACCCTATTAAAATTAAGGAATTCCAGTACAATCATACCTTGGAGCTGTGCTGGAGGATCCAGCAGTTCCTAGAGGGGATACCTCTCTAGGCTTTTTCCAGCATGCCTCTATGGTATGTGTCCCTTTTTTTTTTTTTCCAGCCGTGGATAACTGAAACCATTTATATTGGTTCTGCAGATACCAGCAGGTGGGAACTAGGTGATCTGTACTTGAATGCCCCCTTCCTCTTCCCTCCCTTTTGTATGGTGCCTGTTAGATCATGAGCTTGCAGGCAGAGGCTGACTTATATTTTAATATCTGAACAGCATTCAGAAAGTGTAAGGTACTTTATATGCATTAGAATAATAAATAATACTGAAACCCTCAGTGGCCTAATCTCCCTTTTTGGACTAATTGAAGTAATCCAAATTACAACACAGTCATATATAGGAGTTTTCAAATCAACAACTACTGTAAGCCAGGCCAGAACCTCTTTGAACAAGAGAGAAAAACAAAGGAGGTGTAGTACAGTTTGGTGAGATTAAGGCTGCTGATTCAGTACGACTTCACTTAAAAAAACAAAATCAATTACATTAATAGATATTTTATTTTACAGTGCTGTTTAAAAAGCAATAAAAGGATTAAACACTGTACCATAATCACATTCAGTTATTTTAAAATGTGTATATTTCTCTTGTTTATATACCTTAAACGCAAAGCAGCTTAATGCATAAAAAATTCTGACAACACATAAAACACAGTCTATTTTCAAAAAAATAAAACTGTTAAGATCAATTTCATCCAGCAAAACTGACAGAAGGGTATAAAACATGTTTGAACAGAAAAAAAGAGAGACAAAACCATGGGCTTGTCTATACGGCAAAAATACTCCTCATAGAATTCAGACAATTTGATTTGTCTAAATGGGATCCCACATCAATCCAGTGTATTCAGAAGGAGGGGGGCCAAATATGCCAAATACTTTAATACAAATGTATTTTAAAAAATACATTTTTTAAAAAACTCCAAAGGAAATGTGCATTCCTGATAAGAGTAGAAGTAGAAAGCTGATTGGTTGGACATGTGCAGGGTGCGGAGCTTGCTAGCAAGGCAAGTGCCCCAAACCACCATGTTGGATTTTTGCCATAACGATCATGCACTGAGGCAACAAAACAGCCTCCCCCACCCTTTTTTTCTGTTTATTTAAGCAGAAGAGCACACTTCTGTACCTTGGATTTGCTTTGTTTTAAACAATACTGTTCAGCAGTGGCAACTGGTGGTAATAAAAATGTGAGTAATTCACTCAGGTGCATCATCTTGATCTGCAGGCATTCCTGTTTAAACAACAAATGTCTATGTTGTTGTATATCACATGCCTGCCATCTTGCCAAAAAATCATGGAGACAAATGAAAGGTGTTGAGAATTGGCTAGTGTGCATCAATCCACATGTTATAGGCTGGTACAGACAAGCCCCATAACTCCAACTAGAAGCAACAAATAGTATCGTGGATGCATCTGAGGAGGGGGGAGGGAGTCCACAAAAGCTTATGCCCAATTAAATCAGTTTGTCTTTAAGATGCCACAAGACACCTCCCTGTTTTCTGCAACAGACTTTATGGCTACCCCTCTTCCCCAACATTTCCAAAGTATTACAACACTATGTGGACAGCAAGGGGTCAACTTAAAACAGAGGAGCCAACTGAAGCCATTGTGGGGGAGGAAGGCAACCATAGCAAAATGTCACAGGGTGAAGGGCTCTTGGAAGCCTGTCATTCACAGACTCAGCATAAGTCAAAGCTGACTTGACGGCAAATATCAACAACAAAAACATGGCACAAACTTAACACTAAAGCAGTACCTCTCAAGCTATCTACGGTACAGGACTAACAATTCCCACCCGCCAACACACCTGGACCATATTTGTGCCCAGTGGCTACAGTTTTCTTTCTTTCTTAACTTTCCACAGATCAGCAGGCAATGGCTCATGTACTGGCACTGGTCCATGGACCACCCTCTAAGTAGCAGTGCACTAAAGCAGTGGTTCTTAACCAGGGGCCAGGGATCCTCAGGGGTCCACAATGTCCTCACAGGGGCTCCGCAAAGGCTTGAAAGTTGCTCGGCCCACCTCTTCCCTGCAGCAGAGTGGCCATGTGGCAGGAGCCAAGGCAAAGGCTGGCTGGATGGCTGAGCCTGCACATTGCCATTCAATCCAGCCACAAACTTGCAGGAAGAAGCAGAGAAAAGCCTTCCCTCCCCCTCCAGTGCCTCTGAGGGAAGGTTTAATAGCTTTAATTGAATTACTGTTCTTATCAGGTGTTGTTGTTGTTATAGTTAGGGTTTTAAATCTTGAGTTAAGTCTTGGGGCTCCATGGCAACAAAAGATATTGAAAGGTCCCTGGTTAAGAAAAGGTTAAGAACCACTGCACTAGAGCACAGTGCATGGTTTGGCATGACAAAAATAAAACTCAATAATTCAGTAGTACAGTGGTTCTTAACCTGTGGTCCACAGACCCCAGGGGGCCAGGAGGTCCTCACAGGAGGTCCATGAATTCTTGACAGCTTAAAGGCTGTTCAACCCACCTCCTTCCCACAGCAGGGCAGCCACATGACAGGAGCCAAGGCAAAGGCTGGCTGGCTGGCTGGGCCTGCGTGTTGCTGTTCAATTGACTCCAGCTGCAAACTAGCCAGAAGAAGCCTCTGGGGAAGGTTTAAAGGATGATGATTGTTAACGGTTCAGTGTTCAACTACAGTTGCCCCCCCCATTCATGGCTTTCACACTCGCGGTTTTGATTATTCATGGTTTAGCCCCGAGCCCCCTTAGGAAGGCTGGTGAGAGGCGGGGCAACCTCCCGCCCGCACCTTCCCCGGCCTTCCTGAGGGGGCTCTGGAGCCTCTAAGCCCCAGAGTCTCCTCAGGAAGACCGGGGAGAGGCCGGCCAGGCTGGCCAAACTCCCTCCCTCCCACCGCATCCTCCCGTGGGGGGGTCGTGGGAGGAGCCTTTTTTATTAGCGGTTTTTCCATATTTACGGGGGTCTCAAGACCCTAACCCCCGCAAATGTGGAGGGACGACTGTACAATTATTGTTGTTGCTATTTAAAATCTTGAGTTAAGTCTTGGGTCCATGGCAACAAAAGATATTTAAAGGGGGTCCTTGGTAAAGAAAAGGTTAAGATCAACTGCAGTAGTATACTACCTATGCATAGAAAGAGCTGAACCTTGGCTTCCTAAAGATATTTTATTCTTTTAATCACCTTGTACTAGGAACAGCAAGAGCAGAAGTTGAACCTTCACCCCTGCTCTGTATAGGCAACAATGCCAGAAATGGCAATCTTATTATTCCTGTTTGAATTTCAGTGATTTCTTAAGCAGCCATACAACTCTCTCAGGATACCCAGCCATAGGAGGTGATTTATATTGCCCTCCAAAACCATTAATCTTACAATCAAAGGGGATGGGTAGGAATTTTTATTTTTAAGATTACCCATATTTACCAGTTTCTTCATATATGGGGTGGAAAGAGCTTAAAAATCTGAATTTGGGGGAAAGTGACATTGATGGGTTCATCTGTCCAAATACAGGGCCTTGAGTGTTTCGTTCATGAAATGTTGGGTTTGAATCCCTGAGTGCTAAACCAAATTATTGTTGAATTAAGGTTATATATATATATATATATATGTGTGTGTGTGTGTGTGTGTGTACATATACCAGGGTTGGCTGGTTTAAACCAAAGCCACCGGACTTGTTTATCTCGGATTGGCCTTTTTAGTCATCAGCGGGCTTGCAGAAAGCGCAGGATGAGTCCTTCCTGAATCTTCATTTGCGAAGAAAAGCAAGAGAGGGGGGGAGGGAGGGGGAGAGAGAGAGAGAGAGAGAGAGAGAGAGAGATACCACGGTTGGCTGGTTTAAACCAAATTACTTTTAAAAAACACTCCTTTTTTAATTGATTAAAGTATTTATTTATTTTTTAAGTCTGGCTATTATTCCTATTTTCCAACCTTCTCACTGGAACAACAATGACTGTTTGAATTTAAACATTGTACCTTTATTGTTTATTGGCAGTTACTTCTTGTTACACTACTATCCAGTGTCAGTTGCTTCTTTTTAATCACTTTTTAATATTGTAAGAAATGCCATTCAGAAACAAATCCTTTAATTAACATACGTTCAACCAAAACAACTTGCTTTAAAAGAGCACTTTTTAAAGAACGATTATTATTTAAGCTAATGTCCATAGCATCTGAACTGCATTTTGTTGGTTTTAATTTTCTGATTTACTCTTTATTTAGATCTTTAATGGTTTTAATGCAAAATAACAAAAGTAAACATGATTTAAACCATAAAAGGGGGGTGTTGTTGTCTTTTAATGTAGTTCCCCCAGTCCTGCCATATACATAATCAGATGTTCTTCAAAATTTAACATCTGCATCGCAGGCAGGCATAACTTGGTCCTCTTCCTGCAGAGAATTGCCTACTGAATTTCATTGGGGTAAAGACTGGAGAGCTGGGCCAAAGCTAACAAAATGAAATTCAATAGAGAGAAATGTAAGGTACTGCACTTACGGCGGAAAAATGAAATGCATAGATATAGGATGGGGGACACCTGGCTGAACAAGACTACATGCGAAAGGGATCTAGGAATCCTAGTAGACCACAAGTTGAACATGAGTCAACAGTGTGATGCGGCAGCTAAAAAGGCCAATGCGATTTTGGGCTGCATCAATAGAAGTATAGTGTCTAGATCAAGGGAAGTAATGGTGCCACTCTATTCTGCCTCGGTCAGGCCTCACCTAGAATACTGTTGTTCAGTTCTGGGCACCACAATTCAAAAAGGATATTGACAAATTGGAGCATGTCCAGAGAAGGGCAACTAAAATGGTGAAAGGTCTGCAAACCATGTCTTATGAGGAGAGACTTAGGGAGCTGGGTATGTTTACCCTGGAAAAAAGATGGTTAAGGAGCAATATGATAGCCCTGTTTAAGTATTTGAAGGGGTGTCACATTGCGGATGGAGCAGGCTTGTTTTCTGCTGCTCCAGAGACTGGAACACGGAGCAATGGATGCAAGCTCCAGGAACAGAGAGTCCACCTCAACATTAGGAGGAACTTTTTGACAGTAAGAGCTGTTCGGGCGTGGAACACACTCCTTTGGAGCTTGGTGGTGTCTCCTTCCTTGGTGGTCTTTAAACAGAGGCTAGATGGCCATCTGTCAGGGATGCTTTGATCGTGATTTCCTGCGTGGCAGGGGGTTGGACTGGATGGCCCTCGTGGTCTCTTCCAACTCTACAATTCTATAATTCTATGAAAGGGCAAGGGCATGAACCAGAGTGGTGTAGTGGTTTGAGTGTTGGACTATGACTCTGGAGACCAGGTTTCGAATCCCTATTCAGCCATGAGAACCCACTTGGGCAAGTCACACACTTTCAGCCCTCAGAAAACCCTGTCATACTGCGCCATAGGGTCACCTTAGGTCTCCATAAGTCGGAAACAACTTGAATGCACACAACAACAAGAAAAACAACAACAAAAAGGGCAATAGTAAAGAGAGAACTGTTTCAATTTGTTCTGAAGAATTTGTCAAAATGTGCAAATTAATATCTTTACGGCAGAAAAAAAATGAGGTTTGAGCAATTTGCATATGAGACAAGTGAAATTAGCATGATTGCAGGACAAAGTGAAACCCTCTTTCTGATCCCAACCTTGACTGTAAATATCCACTGTGTAGTGAGGTTTTAAGATCTTTTTGGAAGAATATTGTTCAATTAAATATATATGCGTGTGCAAGAGAGAGAGAGAGAGAGATTCAAAAGCAAACCACCACACACACACACACACACACACACAGAGGACCCTCTGTATCTGCTTTGGTTCCAGGACACACACGCCCTGTGGATACCAAAATCCTTGGATGTTCAAGTTCAATTATATACAATGGCGTAGTAAAATGGCATCCCTTATATAAAATGGCATACAGCAAGGTTTGCTTTTTGGAAATTTTTCCCCTAAAATATTTTCAAGCCATGGTTGATTGAATCCATGGATGCTGAACCCGTGGATACAGAGGGCCAACTGTGTGTGTGTATGTGTGTGTGTGTTTTCACTGAGGTTCGATGGCCACCCTATATTTTAAAAAAATGTGAATGGCTCAAATATCACTAAATATAATCTTATCATAAACTTTACAATCCTTTGTTTGAAATGCTGGTTTGAAATAGGTGCTGCCCTCCTTCTTCCTGCCTTGTACCAAGCACTGGCCCCGTAGGCTGTGAAACTGTTCCTGTTAGGCACACACCCTACTTCAGAATGCATCCACTTCCCCCTCTAACATCCAGATTTCTGAGCTCAAAGTTCAGGGCCATTTAGTGCCACACCCAGGTATCAGGTTCCTAGGGCACCACTCCAAGTAGATTCAGAAAATACAACTGGCAAGAAGAAAATAGAAAGATAGCCAAGAGACTGGGAAAGTTGTATTTTTGGACCACAGCTTCCAGAATTTTGGACATGGCAACATGGCCATGTTAGTCGGATAATTCTGGGAGCTATAGTGCAAAACTAAAATTTCCAAGCTCTGGAAACCATAGATACAGTACTAAGTTACAGAAGCAGAGGACCACAACCAAAAGGATTGCCAGAAGGAAAATCCCTATACCTTCACTGCAGAACAACCAAACATCCTCCCCACTATTTAGAGAGCAGGTCTGTCACTGAGCATACCATGAACATACCTCCAGGATGGCTGAAGATTCTATTCTATTTATATTTATTTGTTTGTTTATTTAATTTATATGCTGCCTTTCTCCCAGAAAGGACCGAAGGCGCCCCACAAAATTATATAAAATACAATTTAAAATTATTAAAGCCTTACAATATACTCCCCCTCTCTCTGGGTTTTCTTCGCAAACGAAGATTCAGGAAGGACTCATCCTGCACTTACTGCAAGCACGCTGATGACTAAAAAGGCCAATCCAAGATAAACAAGTCCGGTTGCAGAAAGCACAGCAGAAGGTCTCCTTAGGTGATGTTTCTGGATTGTGATTCTTTCTGCGTTGTTGTTTCTCTTCAAGACTTGTTCGCATGAGTTCTCAAATAAGGCTGCAGCATTGTGGATAGTGTGTCTCCATGCCTCCCGATGTGAGGCCAGGGCGGACCATTGTTGGTGATCAATTTGGCCGAGCCTGAGATGTTGTTTCAGGAGTCCTTCTATCGCTTTTTTGGAGCGCCCCTCTTACACTGACTCGTGGCGAGTTCACTGTAGAGTACTGTTTTGGGGAGGCGATAGTCCTCCATTCTAGAAACGTGCCCTGCCCAGCACAGCTGTGTTCTCAATATCATGGCCTCAATGCGGGTGATCCCTGCTTGCTCAAGGACAGCAACATTCGTCACATAGTCAGTCCAGTGTATATTTAGGATTAAATTATATAAAATACAATTTAAAATAATTAAAAACCTTACAATATGCAGTAAAAATCTAAAATTAGATAAAACACATAATGTTAAACGATTAAGATAAGCAAAATAAATTTTAAAAATGTATGTATATAAAAAACATAAAAAACACACCCCAATAAAAACCTCCATAAGCCCAGCTACATATGTATTAAAAGCCTGCTTGCATAAAAATGTTTTTGCCTGCCAGTGAAAGGAAACCCAGGAGGGTACTAGCCTAGCCTCCCATGGAAGGGAGTTCCAGAGGGTGGGAGCAGCCACTGAGAAGGCTCTCTCTCGTGTCCTCACCAAATGAGCATGTGATGGTGGCAGGACGGAAAGAAAGCTTTCCCTTGAGACACATTTATCATCTCACTCTTTCAGAAATGTAGGTGGTCCCCTAACATTACAGAATGTCCATGGCCGACATTCCTCATGAAGTGTAAACCTGTTTCAAAATGTTTTGGTAAAAGCTAAATATTTTTAGAAGCTCCTCCCAATTTTTCTTCACCCATAAGCCAATGCACCCACTTATATCAATCTGCCTGACATTTGAGATAACCCAAGATCCTACTCTGTGTACACTCCCCACCTTACTGCCAGAAGTACAGGTGGTAGAAAGGAGGATCCTTCCTCTGGTGATACCAAAACTATCTACTGAAACAAATTTATCTAGTTCTATTGGTCACCTTGACTGCTGTTTGTTCTCCATTCTGAACTGAATTACTATAATGCTCTAACCCACTTTGTAAACTGTCTTGAGGGTCAAAAGAAAGAATGTAATTCACTTTATAAACAAATAAAAACAACTGTATGTCTGTTTGTTGCTTCAAGTGTTATACGTGTGTGTGTGTGTGTGTTCATGTTGCAAATCGCCTGCCGACTTATGGCGACCCCATGAATTTCATAGAGTTTTCTTAGGCAAGGAATACTCAAAAGTGATTTGCCAGTTCCTTCCTCTGAAATATAGTCTACAGTACCTGGTATTTCTTGGTCATCTCCCATCCAAGTACTAAGCAGGGCTGACCCTGCTTAGCTTACAAGATCAGATGTAATCAGGTACCTTCAGGGTAGTTAGGTCTCGTCCAGTGTTATACAGAGAGACAAAATTTGAAGAAGAAAAAACAACAAGAAGACCGTGTGTTTCCATGTATTTGTACTACCTGTAAAGAGCAATGACTTTAGAGTAAAGCCAGTACTTTGCAAAAGTATGGTACATGAAGGAAGAGTAAATAAGATGGGATGGAGGAGATGTATAAGATGGGAAGGAGGAGTAAATAAGATGGGATGTCAGGAGGTTTGCTCAGCTGAAAACCTAACTAGGGTTATATCAACCTAGCAGCAGCTTCCAGAATAATTTCCCTCTCCCATTCCAGTTCTCAGAAGCTTTAATCCATCCTACACAGTAGGGGTGGCAACATCACAAGAAGAATGCACCAAAAAGAGGAGGGGTAAGATTGCAACATATCAAATGTGAAGCAGAATTAGACTCAGAGGAAGGAGGCATGTAAATTGGGGGAGGGAACATCAACAATTTAAGATATACAGACAATACCATATTTCCTGTGGGAAATAGCAAAGATGTGAAGTGACTACAAGTGACAGATCAAGAAGAAAGTGCAGAAGAAGGATTATAGTTTAATATTAAGATGACAAAAATAATGACCACTGATAATTTATATAACTCTGAAGTGAAATATGAAGACACTTAAATAGTTAAAGATTTTCTATACCTTGGCTCACTCAAAAATCAAAATGAAAACTGTAAATCAAGAAATCAGAAGACTAAGATTTGGAAGCACAGTTAAGGAACTAGATAAGATTCTCAAGTGTAAAGCTGTATCATTAGATACCAAAGTCAGAATCATCTGTCCCTCAGTATTTCCAGTTTCTACATATGGTTGTGAAAGCTGGACAGTGACTAAAGCTGAGAGGAAGATCAAGCTCAGGTCCAGGCTATTTGGTAGACTGTATATCCCTATATGAGCCAGCCCGGGCTCTGAGATCATCAGGAAAAGCCCTTCTCTCAAGCCTCACCACCATCACAAGCACATTTTGTTGTGATGCGAAAAAGGGCCTTCTTGGTGGCTGCCCCTTGACTCTGGAACTCCCTTCCCAAGGAGGACAGAATGGCCTCCTCCTTGTTGTCCTTCTGATGGCTGGCTAATTTTTTTTTTATTCAGATAGGTTTTTAAAACAGAAAGTTTTTAAAGAATGCACTAGGGGGGTGCTGCATTGTTTGAATTGTTTTTAAAAGCTTTTTATCTTCTAAAATTGCATTCTGTTCTTTTACTATAGTTTGAATTGTTTTAATACTGTACATAGTTTATTCTGTTTTAACGCTCACTTTTTGTATGTTTTTGATTGTATTTTTTAATTGTTAGCTCCTTTGAGTCCCAATTTTGGGGAAAAGCAGGATATAAAATTATTATTATTATTATTGTTTGAAATAAAGTGCCAAGAAGAGTTCTACAGATACCATGGATCGTCAAAGGGACAGCTAAATGGGCCTGAAAGCAAATCAAGCCTGAAGTATCCCTAGAAGCCAAAATAACCAAAGTGAGGTTATCGTACTTTGAACATACCATGAGTCAACATGACTTGTTTAAAATGATAGTAATGCTTAGCAATGTTGAAGGCAGTAGGAAAAGAGCAGAACCACATTATAGATGGATTAAGTGAATTTGCAGAACCTGGGCAAAGATGTTGATAACAGGGTGTCTTGGAGGTCTCTCTTTCATACAGCATAGTGCAAATCTAAAGACAGAAAGTGTGCAACCAATCCCAGACCTCACTCAGTGACTATATCCTGACACATCCGAGGCAGGATGCAGTCCAAGACACAACACGGCATAATAAAATGGGTAACTTACAGAGCTGTATACGCATAATTCTAAATATACACTGGACTATGTGACAAATGTTGCTGTCCTTGAGCAAGCAGGGATCACCAGCATTGAGGCCATAATATTGAGAACACAGCTGCACTGGGCAGGGCACGTTTCTAGGATGGAGGACCATCACCTCCCAAAAATAGTACGGTGAACTCGCCACGGGTCAGCGCAAGAGGGGCGCTCCAAAAAAGCGATACAAGGACTCCCTGAAACAACATCTCAGGCTCGGCCAAATTGATCACCAACAATAGTTCGCCCTGGCCTCACATCGGGAGGCATGGAGACGCACTATCCACAATGCTGCAGCCTTATTTGAGAACTCACGCCGAACAAGTCTTGAAGAGAAACGACAACGCAGAAAGGATCACAACCCGGAAACATCATCCAAGGAGACCTTCTGCTGTGCTTTCTGCAACCGGACTTGTTTATCTCAGATTGGCCTTTTTAGTCATCAGCGTGCTTGTAGAAAGCACGGGATGAGTCCTTCCTGAATCTTCGTTTGTGAAGAAAAGCCAGAGAGAGAGAGAGTTTTTCAGGATTGGTAGCCAAATTTTGTGTACTTTTAGGGTTTCTTCCTACCAGTCCTGAAAAACACCAAAATCAAAACTCAATACATGCAAACCCAGGGACAGGGGGATTCCCAGCAGACAATGGGCCATCAGCCAAACAGACACTAATCCTCCTTGCATATCTTTCACCAGGAACTAGCCATCCAAATATAGAAAGGTACATATCTTCTCCAACAAGGACTCACAGTATATAAACCCTACACCCCCCTACGCCACCATTCTCTGAAGATGCCAGCCACAGATGCAGGTGAAACGTCAGGAATAAACTCTTCTAGAACATGGCCTCACAGCCCGGGAAAAAACCCACGACAAACCTATAGAGCTGTATATTTCTTTATGTTCTGAGCAGATCCCTGAACCCCATGAGTCATCAAGCTGATTCTAGAAAAAGCATTAAGCTTAAGTTAAGGCGGCTGCTCTTGCATTTGCTCTAGACGTTCATGACCCCGCTTACTTCTAAGCACTGACTGCAGTGGCTTCACCAGCCAGCCAAGCCAGGCTGATAAATCTTTTAGAAGAGAATCATTCTGCAACCAGACAGACTTTCTCAAGCACTACAGACTAGTTAGATATACCAGTTATTTCTGGCCCAATAAAGATTTAAAACACCACGGAATGTTTTAAACAGACACAGACCAGGCAAATTTATTCTCCCCATATCCCAATACAAATTATTACAATGATTAAGTTCAGTTGGTGCTGCTGCATATTAAACCAAAATGAAGGGTTTTTTCATATTTATATTCTATCTAAACTAACAATAGTACAACTTATATATTTTATCACCTTTGAATACAGAAGCAGGATATAACATCAACATCTAGTATCTTTGGATAACTGTGCAACACAGCAGTCAGCTACTGGACAGTCAGAGGGTATTAACAAACAGTGCTTAACTGTAGAATTAAAAGATTTAATTGTGAACACACACAAAAAAGGAATAGGCAATTTTCTAGCCTTATTTATTGATTCATACAAACCAGGGTATAAAATTGTAAACCCTGAAGGTGAATTCTGTAAAGCACAAATGACAGTAAAAGAATAATCTTTGTAGGGAAAATACATCTGAATTTTAAATAAAGAAAATATGGAGACTTGAGATACAGTATACCTTCATTCACCCACTGGCCTCTTTTGATTTTTGATTTCCATTTCTTTCTCTAGGCATGAAGGGAAACTACAGGGCTATTGCTGTCAGATGTAGTTTGAGCCTGGAAAGACTTTGGAGCTTTAAGGAAAGGTTAAGAAATTTTGGGCTATTTAATTTAATAAACAGAAGAACGTAAGGCGAGTCACACGATAGAGGCATATAGTGTTATGGATGGTGTACAAAAGTGGATAGGGAACAGTTTTCTCCCTCTCACATAGAACCCAGGGTCATCTTCTGTAGCTGAACAGTAGGAAATTCAAGACAGATACAAGGAATTACTTCTTCACAAAGCAAGTCATTAAACTGGAATTCACTGCCACAAGTAGCAGTGATGGTCACCAATCTGAATGGCTTTATTAAAATAGGGGATTTTTCAAACAGAAGATAGGGCTATATAGTTGGCTACATATTGCTACCAGTACTGGAGGTAGCATGTGTTTAAATACTGAGAAGCAAGAATAGGACAGTGCTATTGTCCTGCTGCTAGACATCTGAGAGAGACTCAAATGTCACTATGGGAAAAAGGCTGGGCTAGCTATACCTCTAGTCTAATCTTGCAGTGCTTGTCTTGCATTCCTGATGTAAAACTGATGAAATATGGGAATATTCAAATGTATAAATTTAGAGAAGCTCAGTGCAACAGGCTTAAGAAGTCCAATTCATATTACTACACCGCTGAACAAAGTCAGTGAAGCCCACGTGAACCTTGTATATTATGCTTTCTCTTTTCACCTTGTGCATCTAGGGTGATGCAACAGGGGGATCTCGAAAACTAGAGAATAGCTTTACCTAAAAGAATGTGTGCGTGCAGGTTTGTGCAGCTGGTAGTTTGTTTTGCCTACAGTCATTATACACATAAGAACACCTGACAAAGAAGAGCTGACAAGCAGTAATATCCAAAACATTTAAGATTCGCCATTTGCTGCAGTTTGTTTGTGTTTCAAAGCATAATGCACAACTTCAACCCTAAATACAAATATGAAAAAGGAACAAATATAATTTTACCATGGGTTTTTAAAAGAAAAAGAAAGAAACCACTGCTGCTCTTTTACAATTATCCATTTAGTTCTTAACTTCTGGGAGAAAAGCTTTACTAGAATACAGTTTTAAGTATTCCTCTTAACATTGTTATTGCTATTAAGTAGTATGCTCTGCATTTAAACACAGGCAAAAGAAGGCAGACAGAGACTCACATAAATCTTCTTGCTCTTCTCTTGATTAAACTGATCCAATTAAGCCATTAGCTGAACACAATAATCTCAGCCCTCTAAATACCCTCTAGGTAAATGTTTTCCATTTCAGCCATACCAAAGAGCATATGTACCATCTGGTGAGTTACCATCAGATGCCCTCAAACTATTAAAATGACCTGGGTGCTTGGCTTCCAACACTGTACAAAATAACTAAAGTCTAGGCTTTGCAGTATAACCAGCTGATCATGGTAGCTTTAAGGAGGGTCAAGAAAACAGGCAGCAGCTTTCAAGCAGTAGTGAGCAACTGAAGTAGAAATCAGCATGGAATAGGAATGCTGCTCTTTGCTTCATCTCTGTATGTCCACATTCCAATCCTAACTCTTGTCTTCAAGGTCTGAGTCAAGGGCTGCTTTCAGACAGAAAGCTCCACATCAAAAACATACCCTTAAAAAAGATAGAAGAATAGCACTAAGCTGTCTACAGCTGTGGAAACCATGGTGTTCCTCCACCCCCTCAAAAAGCTGGAAGTTCTATGGAGAAAGAAAACACAGATATAGCAGTAGAAAAACACAGGATGGCAAGCCGATGACATTTTGTGTACCTATCCCTCCCACCCGTAAGTAAATGAAGCATAGTGCCTGCATACTAGAAAGACTGCTGATGCAATGGCTGCAGATGGTGCAGAGGGGAATACTTTTGTTTCCTTTCTCCAAGAGAAAAGAAAACAGCAGTACAGGCAAATCCTGATTTACATTGGGTTTGGTTCCTAGACTTACAATGCAAATTAAGACTGACAAAAATGGGGAGAGCCTGCTTCATAGGGAATCAGTGGACACCAATAGAGCTTAAGTAGCCCATGAAGTTAGCAAGTTTACTCAACTCATCACCAGCTTTGAAGAGGTTTGAAGCATAAAGCATCAGAGCTTTCTTTTTCCAAGCTAGAAAAATCCCTCCCTTCCAGAGGATAAGACTCTAGTTGCTCAACTCCCAACTACACAAACAGAGGAAAGCTCCTCCAGTCTCACCAAAACTCCAAAATTTCAGTTTCTTCTGCCCCCTCTCACCTCCCCCTTCTAAGCAGGCAAGGAAACCCATTCCTCCAACAAAAGCAAGATTCCAGTTTCTTCCTTTGCACATGCCGCCGTCCCACTGCCCCCAACTAGGCAAAGCAAACCCTTTTCTTCCAGCAACACCAGGACTGCAACTGTTTTCTCCTACCATGTATTGTGGATTAACTTCAATTTTTAGAATTCATTCATGGAGAAATGTAAATTTGAAATGTTGTAAATTGGGACAATGTGAATTGAGGCATATCTATATTATCTGATACCATTTCAGGTTGGAGGGGCACCCCTCTCCAAAATCAGAAAATTAGAAGTTTCTAAAAAGTGGTACAAATACATAGAACAGTGGCTCTTAACCTTTTCTTTACCAGGGACCCCCTTTAAATATCTTTTGTTGCCATGGTCCCCCAAGACTTAACTCAAGATTTAGAACCTTAACAATACACTGGAAGGGGAGGCAAGACTTTTCTTCTGCTTCCTCCTGCAAGTTTGTGGCTGGAGTGGATTGAACTGGCAATGTGCAGGCCAAGCCAGCCAGCTAGCCTTTGCCATGGATTCTGTCACATGGCCACTCCACTGCAGGGAAGGAGGAG
This sequence comes from Gambelia wislizenii, assembly GCA_030847615.1. Classification (NCBI taxonomy): domain Eukaryota; kingdom Metazoa; phylum Chordata; class Lepidosauria; order Squamata; family Crotaphytidae; genus Gambelia; species Gambelia wislizenii. The sequence continues at coordinate 489,576,097 of JAUMIR010000001.1, read as the reverse complement.
GTAGGCTAAGTAGCCTTCAAGCCTTCGTAGGTCCCCTGCTGGTGCCCAGGCCACAGGTTAAGAACCACTGACATAGAAGGACCATTAGTCCATCTAGCTCAATACCATATTCTCTACACTGTCCGGGCACAGCTCTCCAGAAATTAGAACAGAACTGAATTCTGGGGGAAAAATAGCAATTTGGAAAAACAAAAATGGAAACATCTATCCATCTACCTCCTCACAGCAAATGTCACTGAAAGAAAAAAGACAGGCAGAAATGTAAATGTGTAGACTGTTATTATAGAAGACTCCTAGGAGCCAATTTCATGGGTTTGGGGTATATTTTGTTCTCTCTTCCTCAGTTCCTTGCAGAAACAAAATAAAGGATACATTTTGGACCCCAGCATCATATACTGTATTAAGATGCCTGGGATTTTTCCAGGCCTGGGAAGTGAAATTATATGGCTTCTTACAAAGACAGAATTCTGTATTGCGGTCTGTGCTCAAATTATGTTGGCTTGCAGTGTAATGCCTACAATTTATTGCAGCTACAATGTTTGATGTTCACATGGTTTCAAATGTTTCAAAGATCCGACTGGCACTGGATCTAGAAAGCACAGGGAAGATAATTATGCGAAAGGTAGATTACACACAGCTCATGTTATTGTACACTTCGGTTGTGAAGTATGAAAAGTGTATCAATATATGTCCAAATTCTTAACAGCTGAGAGAACCTCGGGGAAAGGAGAAAGAAAAATAAAAACATTTTCTATGTGGACTAGGAATGTTGGCCTGATCCAGCAGGGCTCTTATGTTGTGAAGCATTTCCTGGCTGAAACTCTTCCCTTTCTTGTTCCCTTCCTCTCTATCCAAAGTAGATGCTTGTTCAGCAAAGCTGTATGTTTAAGCAGTATTCCAGCTTGGCAATAACAGAAATGAGACATTTCTATAGGGAGAAGCATGGCTCAGGCTTAGGAAAGATGAACTGCACAGTAATACTCCCATTTAAACTTTCACAGATACTGCCTTTGTATTTCTGTATGTCCAACTTAAAGGAACAAGGAATTATTCCCACTCACACGCAACCCACCCCCCAAATAATGGAATGGAATTTGTATTTTGAGACAGCCACTACTTTCTTGCCACTGGTCTCCAATTAGTATATTCCACACCCATGGCATTTATAATTTAATTCTAATTCTTCATTTGTATGGTGCCCATGTTTTATAGACATCTTGTCTATAAAAATGAAGGGTAAAAATAACTAAGATAATAATATAACCATGGAAGATGGCATTTTTACATACAATAAGTATACAGAAAATGTATTGGTATTAAATTCATATTTCCTTTGAAACCTGAGTCTTAAGACAGACATTTCAAAGGAAATTTTTTAAAGAGTTTTTAAATGATTTTATTTTTTGAAAATAGTTTGATGCTATCTGGACAGCTAAAGGCCTGCTGTTTTACAAAATCCACAACAAAGCTTCACTTCACCTTTCAAACAGTTTAAAAGTTACAGATAAGACGCTTCTAGTTTCCACATAATTGTAGCATATCTCCCCTCTAGTTTATTAACAACTTCATGCAACAACTTTGAAAACTTGTTCATCATTTATTTCTTTTGATTATTATACCTTCATACTGTGAAAACATCCAGTCATAACTTACATTGCCTCTACACATACTAGGGGTTTCCCTCCCCTTAAATATTGCCATCTACAATCAACATGAGACAGACATTCATTTAGCCCAAACTACAGCCAGCCTCAGTTGCTATTTCTCCCCACTCAGGCTCCTCACCTGCATTAAGACTTTATAAGCCACACATACCGTATGTTAGCAAAAGGAGGGGCACCTCACCAGCATTCTGTTATGCCAGTTAGCTGTTCAGGAAGTGAGACATGAGTTTGCTTAAATCGAGTTGACGCGACAAGCCTGTGACAATGCTGCCTTAAATCTTGTACAAGCCACCCTGGATACAAACCTAAAAGCCCACTATCAAGACAAAAGACTACAAGAGCACAGTGGCTGTGCAGAGAAAACACAAACATCCAGACAGCATAATCCTGAAAGGACTGTTACAACCCAGCAGTCTGCTAGGCAAGTAGGACCTGAACCCTAAAGCAGTCCCCTTTTCAATGTTAGCCACTCCTAGAAGCCACAGATAATCTGGTTCTAGTTATTCTGATTAGATAATTATCATATATATATATATATATATATATATATATATATATATAAAAAACACTAGAACACTGGGAAGGAGTTCTATCTCAAGTGTGTTCATGTACATGCATTTGTGCATGTGCCTTCACGTTGTCTGTCTACTTATGGCGGCCCCATGGATTTCATAGGATTTTCTTAGGCAAGGAATATTCATGGGTGGTTTTGCCAGTTCCTTCCTCTGAAAGACAGCCTACAGCACCTGGTATTCATTGGCAGTCTCCCATCTAAGTACTAGCCAGTGCTTACCCTGCTTAGCTTCCAAGATCATATGGGATCTGATGCCTTTAAGATACGTAGGCCTCTCTATTCCAAGACATACAGCTAAACACAAATAAGTTACAAATTAACAACACTAAACCTGCTATATGCCTAGTCAAGAAACATATCTTTCCTAGGATTTCAGGAAATGTGTAAAACTATGCATCTCAAGCTATCAGATGAGAGGAAACCACACTGTGTCAGGAATCAGTACCATATTTGTGACCCTTGGCTACAATAATTTCTTTTATTTCCTGGAAACTCCCCAGGGACTAGCAGCCCATGGCTCATGGATCCGCACCAGTCCATGGGCCACCACTTTTGAGTAGCCTGTCTGTAAAACATATCCTGGAAGAAAGCTGCAGACTTTGGAGTTCAGAATGGTAAGGGTCCCACTTCTGTTACCGTTCTGTCCTACCATGAAGCCAAGACACCAAACAGCATCCCGCTACAAAACCTCAACTGGTTTTCATACAGGGTTAGCAGGTCTTTAAGATACTTTCAGCAATTAAAATCAGGGTCCTGAATTTGCGTAGAAGCAAACTGGAAACCAGTGTCACTGACCAGAGCAGGATAACTATGTGAATCTCTTCTTCCAAAACCAACAGGTGACACCCAGCACTAACTGAAGCCCCTGAGTAGTCTTCAAGGGCAACTCCACACATAGCATGTTACAGTAATCAAGCTTTGAAGTTTTAGAAGCATAGGTCAGTATAGTAAAGGTATAACCAAAGTGTTGCCTGTTGCCTACATGCAGACTTCAACTGCTTTTCTATGGCCCACAAGTTCACCAGACTGCATAAATATTAATTTGGCAAGCCAAAATCCAAAATCACCCAAGATGCCAGCAGAATACAGTAGTAGACTAATCTGCTCTCAACTACCCCTCAAGCCCAAGCAAGAAAAAAAGCTGAAAATCAGCCAAAATTGAACTCAAAGTGACTTCTGGTCTCTTCTGAGTCAACAGGCATGCATCAATGAAGCCACCGGGGAAATGTGAGGGTAAAAATTGGGGAGGGCGAGAAACCAGATGCTGTTGGCCACATCTGAAATGGTGAGAATAGGGATGTCCAGGAAAGCATAGAGCTTATATACCAAGGGCATATCTAAGGAAAAAGAGGCTTCTAGACACCTCTTTCTCAAAGAGCAAATCAAAGTTGAGGAGAACCCTAGGCTCCAGAGTCAACCTGGCCAACAGGCTGTTCACTGGTAGAGGGAATCATAGAGTTGAAAGAAGCCTCATGGGCCATGAAGCACAACCCCCAATCCTGCACTGAGCAGGAGGTTGGACTTGATGGCCCATAAGGCTCCTTCCAACTCTATGGTTCTAATGAGGGGCAATGGGCCATCATATACTGAAAGCCAGCATCTATAAAGTTTTCATTAGGCATATGTGCCTTACCCTTTTGACAAGGAAGAAAACAGAAGCCCATGGCAAGGTCTTGCTTCCATCTTGGTTTGAGGAAGAAAAGAAATAGCATGCCCCGCTGACATTTCTTTCCTAACCCAGGCCTCCATGCAAGCAGGAAAGAGGACCAACCTCTGTCCAGACCTCCAGCTTCTAAGTTAAAGGAGGTTTGAGGTATTGGTAGTACAGTTAAGTTCAAATCAAGATCTGTCTATTAAGCAAAGATGACATTTGTAAAAAAACTAGCTGGAAGGATATTAAAGATGTCCAATTACCATCAAAAGACCTGAGCTTGCCAGTATTTGTCCTTACTCACATTAATTCCAGTGCAATCCTAGGAACTGATGCAAAGAATACCTTTTGTCCCAACAAGATCCCGCAGTGATTCACCTTATTCAGAAGGGAGGCAGCAAAAACTCCAATTACTGCACAAAAAAGGCCTTTGCAGCTTTTCCTGAAGTTCTTTTAAATAATCCATGGAAATGCTCATTACCGCTCATTTGGACAAACAATTTGCACCAGTGCACATTCTCGGCAAGGGTGGAATGGAAAGCTGATTGGTCAGACATGCGCGGGGGGTGGGTTTGTTGGCAATGAAGTGTCTGGAAGCACCATTTTGGAGTCTTCTGTTAGCGGTCATGTACTTTTTTGGTGATGTGACCAAACAGCTTTTTTTAAGTGGAAGGTCGCACTTGTGCACCTTTGATATACAGTTAAAAAAATACTGTGCAGTGGCAACTATTTGTGGAGAATAACAATGTAATTCACTCTTGGCCACCATCTTGATTCTCAGGCACGGCTGCATTTGCACTTCAAACACAGACAGCTTTGCATACCAGTGATTTTGCCAAAGGACCATGGAGACAAATGAACACTGCTGTGAATTTGCACAGCAATCCACATTATATCTTCTTATGTAGCCTGAAGACTGCAAGGCCAGCATTAGAATGGTATGGGAAGATAGACACTTATTTAAGAATACATACAAGAGCAATCTCATATCCCCACATCCCAATATCAGCAATCAAGTTGTAAGGTGGAGATATACTTATCATTATCTGAAAAGTGAGCAAAGTCCCATGTATGAAAAGGTTCCAACATAAGCAATGTGAAAGTAAGAAGCACTACATTCCTCTTTCGCAGATACCAAGATATGCTGCTTAACAAAGGTTTGAAGCCTTGAAACAGGGCAGTGGGTGAGTTGCAAGATAGCAGAGATAATCATCATATTCTTACATCCGCAGTTACAAGTTTCAGCTTTTAACCAGAGGTGAGTCCTATGACTGGCTCCATTCTATCCCCCACCAAAAAGAAAAAAGAAAAAAAAAAGCCCTAACCATCTTTTAACCTTATTTCTAGAGTTTGGATAACTATGGAAAGGACAGAGGGACAACGGTTCTCATTAGTCCTGCGTGAAAAGAAAACCTGAGTTCAACAATTCATCTTCTAAGTATTTTCTGAAAATAATAATAATAATAATAATAAGATTTATTTATACCCCGCCCCTCTGTTAAAACAATCGGGGCGGCTTACAAAAATTAAAATACAATACAGATTAAATCCCCAAACACCCCCCACCCCACCCTCCCCCATAAAAAAATATTAAACAATTATAAATTAAAACCAACTGATATAAAATCACAATTAAAAACAATAAATACTATAAAATACTATAAATGGCCAGCGTACTAAAAGAAGCCAGGATCCCCTGAGGCCGGGATCTAATTAGGAAAGGCCTGCCGAAAGAGATCCGTCTTTAGTGCTTTTTTAAAGCTACTCAGGGTTGTTATCTGACGGATCTCGTTCGGCAGGTCATTCCACAATTTGGGGGCGATTACCGAAAAGGCCCTCTGGGAGGTTGCAGACAGCCTAGATTTTTGTGGCTGAAGCAAATTCCTCCCAGAGGACCGGAGTGTGCGGGGAGGATTGTATGGGAGGAGGCGGTTCTGGAGATAAGTTGGACCCAAGCCATTTAGGGCTTTAAAGGTAATAACCAACACCTTATACTGGGCCCGGAAACTGATAGGACATGTCTCAACTGTATGGCTCAAGTGTCACCTCCTTATAAAACAAAATTAAAAATTATAAGAGCAGAAGCTCTGAGCTGCTCTGTCAGTCCTACAATTGCATCCCATAAACATCTGATCAAGAAACCACCACAGGTTGCTTTTTCAACCCACTTCAAGGTTTCCCACTATTGTCCAAAGAGAGTGAACAGTTAGGTTCACTTAAGACGTGAAGACGTGGGTGAAGTTAAAGGCAGCCCCACTAGATCAGATCATGAATCCATGCTGCTCAGCATCCTGTTGCACCCCAGTGCCAAACAGATGTGTCTGCAAGGCCAACAAATTGGGTATGGAGACAACAGCTCTTCCCTGGTATGAGTAACAGAAAACAGTACTCAGGGGCATATTGCATCAAAAGCTTGGAAATTCCATATGACCTCCTATTCTATTCTATGCTTTGATTTATACCCTGTCTTCCCCGCAAAGCTGGGACTCAAAACAGCTTGCAAAATAAAAAAGAGTTAGAGGTAAAGGGTAGTCACCAATGGCTCCTCTTAATCCTGGAGAGAAGTGACTAGTGGGGTGCCACAGGGTTCTGTCCCGGGCCCAGTGCTATTCAATTTCTTTCTCAATGTCTTGGATGAGTGAATAGAGGGCATGCTTATCAAGTTTGCAGATGACACCAAATTAGGAGGGGTAGCTAATACCCGAGGACAGGATCAGAATCCAAAATGACCTTAACAGATTAGAAAGCAGGGCCAAAACTAACAAAATGAATTTCAACAGGGAGAAATTTAGGATACTGCACTTGGGCAGTAAAAATGAAGTGCACAGATATAGGATGGATGACACCTGGTTTGATGGCAGTACATGTGAAAAAGATCTAGGAGTCTTAGTGGACCACAAGCTGAACATGAGACAGCAGTGTGATGCAGCAGCTAAAAAAGCCAATGCGATGCTAGGCTGCATTAATACGAGTATAGTGTCTAGGTAAAGGGAAGTAATAGTGCCACTCTATTCTGCTTTGGTCAGACCTCACCAGGAATACTGTGTTCCGTTCTGGGCACCACAATTCAGGAAGGATATTGAGAAGCTGGAACATGTCCAGTGGAGGGTGACTAAAATGATGGGAGATCTGGAAGCCATGCCCTATGAGGAGCAGCTTAGGGAGCTGGGTATGTTTAGTCTGGAGAAGAGAGGGTTAAGAGAGGTGACATAATAGCCATGTTTAAATATTTGAAGGGATGTCATACTCAGGATGGAGCAAGCTTGTTTTCTGCTGCTCTAGAGACTAGGACGTGGAGCAATGGGTTCAAATTACAGAAAAAGAGATTCCACCTCAACATTAGGAAGAAGTTCCTGACAGTAAGAGCTGTTGCCTCGGAGTGTAGTGGAGTCTCCTTCTTCGGGGATCTTTAAACAGAGGCTGGATGGCCATCTGTCGTGAGGATTTTGATTGCGCATTCCTGCATGGCAGGGGGTTGGACTAGATGACCCTTGTGGTCTCTTCCAACTCTATGATTCTATGAGGGCGTACAGAATGTGTGTGTGAGGCATTGCAGTGATGATAATGATGAAAGAACGAAGTGCCCCTGAGGGCGTACAGAGTGCCCAACTCTCTCTTTCGGCCTTATCGCCCCTCCCCAAACATATGAATCTCTTTTTTGTTTTCTGTTTTTTTTTGGGGGGGGGGGGGTAGCAGCAACCGCCTGCCATCAAACACCAGGGGCCGCCTGTCCACCCGCCTGCCAGGGAATGATTTGATTCTGTATTCCTGCATGGCAGGGTGCTGGACTGGATGGCGCTTGTGGTCTCTTCCAACACAATGATTCCATAAAGACACATGCAGCTAAAAAATAAAAAACAGCTTTAACAATAGCTTTTGTCTGATCCAGCAAGCCTGCTCCTGATGCTCAACTGGGTATTTACTTCCTGTAGGTTTCCACAGACCAAGCTATACGCTAACTTAAATACTTCCCAGCATTTACACACATAGCCATTTGTAGTTTTACTAGGTTTGTGTTTTGTTTGTTTTCAACAGCAGCCCCAAAAGGGTGCCCAGATCTTGATAAGGACTTCAGCACAAACAGGTTTGACCCCTTTCTTCCACACCACTATCTAAATAAAAATAAACTGTGCTATGACTCAGGCCCATCTTCCACCCCACTGCCCAGCTACTATTAAACACATATCTGAAGACACCTTTAACTTAATACCTTTAACCTAATATGTAGTTAGACCATAAGTGCCAACAGTCTCTTGGAACAGTTCACTATTATTTCTGCTACCCCACAGCTATACACCAAAGAGAGCACCAAGCTCTCAGGCTTTCACTATTCTTATTTCACTATTCTGAAACCCAGCCATGAGGTGGGGCAACTCATTACATTTGTGGGTGCTCTGGAGGCATTTCTAGACCATTTGGGGAACAACAAAAATCACCTAAAAATTAGTGCAAACATACTTTTACGAATGGGGAGTTCATAGGGGTTTCCAGGGCCTGCAAAAGCAGAGCCACATGTGGCCCACAGGTGACACTTTCTCCACCCTTGTTCTAAACAATAACTGAGCCATGTTGGCTGTATGATGAGAGCTGTAATTCAACACACCTGAGGGTATCATTGTGGAGGAAGCCATTAATGCACAATGATCTGGAGCTTCAGATTAAAGAACCAACAGAATTCGGGGCTGGTGGCAAAGGCAAAAAGAATGTTTGCTATATTGCTCTTATGTTTTATCACAACAAAACAAAAATCCAGGGTGGAAGGATTTAAGAAGCACTTAAGTTTTAGTAAAAGAATTCCAAGGGAACCAGTAATCACGAACCCCAAATAAGTCTTCAGCTTGAAGCAAGGCTGACCCAGTAACATTTTGCCTGTTATTTCTATTCAGTCTGCTATTCATACATACAAAGAGATTGGGCAGCTGACAAAAGAAAAACGCTTCGTTAACCTTCTGCAGATTCAATAGCGCTATTGTCAAATAGGAGGAATGAAAGCATTACTGATAGTGCAAAACTATAGAGGGAAGAACAACCCATTCCAACCCAGTGAATTAGAGTGAAGAGGATATTTCTCCACACATGCACATTCCTAAATACATCCCCCAAGCAGACAGGAAGCATCAACAGACAGCCATGAACTTGAAACCAAGTGCATTACTATTTACATATTGTTTGCCCTGATGAACTACACACATGATGAAACAATTATGATGAAAGCTTCTAAACTACACTAAACTATTAACATAGATAGCTAAATGGATGCCCTTCAGTATGTCTACTTATGAAAGCTGGAGTCTTTAAGCACTCACTTGGTGCTTTTCCAGAGATTACCTTGTAAACCTTAATTTAAGCCACCCTCCTCCTAGCTCCTTCCTTGGGGTGGAGAGCAATAAGGTTGTCTCTTGGCAGGAGGAAAATGCAGGGAAGATTTTCTCTTTCCCTCCATAGTCTTGCCAACCCACATGTCACTAGAAATATACAAGTCATTAAACCTCTATATTTACTGATCAAATTTTTACAAGCATGAGCAAGTTGAGGGATTCTCTCAAGATAAGAAAACAGTAACTAGTCACTAGGAGTTGGGATAGATGCATTAAAGAAAAAGAAACGGGGGGAACTTAAATAAGCAGCTAGAGGAAATGACCTCTAGTTCAGGATGTTTCTACACTAATGCACAGAGCATGGGAAATAAACAAGATGAACTTGAACTCTTAACACAGCAAACCAAATCTGATATACAGTTGTCCCTCCATATCTACAGATTTGGTATCCACAGATTTAAGTATTCACGGCTTGAAAATATTATTTTAAAAATATTAATCCAAAAAGCAAACCTTGATTTTGCCATCTTATATAAGGGATACCATTTTGCTATGCCATTGCATATTATGAGACTTGAGTATGCATGGATTTTGGTATCCACGGGGGTCCTGGAACCAAACCCCAGCGAATATGAAGGGACAACTATAATAGGCATCACTGAAAACTGGTGGGATGAGTCTCATGATTTGAATGTAGTAATAGAGGGGTATAACCAATTCTAGAGAAATAGCCCAAACAGGAGAGGAGGAGGAATAGCATTATATGTCAAGGATGTTTAAAGCTATGTACAGATCCATGACTATACAAGGGGAAAAAATATGAACATGTTCAGAAATGCAGGCATTCGTAATAATGCAAACTGCCTACATGGCCAAAAGAGCCCCCCCCCTAAACTCTGCATGACCCCCTAGCCAGCTGGCTGCCACAAGTGATTTACTTGTGATTTTAAATCTGCTGCCACCAATTTTTTTTTTTTAAAAACAACTTCCCCGGGTGTGTACAAGCAACACTTCATCTTTACAAATTTAAGAAATTTAAAAAATATAAAATCACAGTGTGACTTACCAGACCCTCGCTTAGCCAAAAATCCAACATGGCGGCTGCAGCTGCTTTCCCTCTTTGCTCGCCCCACCTCCCATCCTCATCCAGCCAATCAGATTGCACTGCCTGTTCATATTTGTGTGAATGAGAGTGTTCAAAAGATCGCACACTTGCATGTCCTATGGAGCTTTCTAAAAAATCCGTACAAAGCCCCAGATGTGGCACACACGGACTTTGCAGTGGATTCTGCTGCCCCCTCCATTCCTAATGACATGTATTTGTGCAAACGGACATTTGAATGGATTGCCATACGTTCGTGTGCCGTTCATATTTTTTTGATCGTGTAGACAGGCCCTTAGATCCTGGAAGCCAGGTTGTGAGCATCTGGGTAAAAATTAAGGGGGAGAGAAACAACAGTGATGTCACTGTGGGGGGTCTACTACAGACACCCAAGCCAGACTGAGGACTTCGATGAGGCCTTCCTGGAACAGTTGACCAAACTGGAACAGATGCCCAAACATTAAAAAAAGGAAAGGAGCCCTGGTGGCGCAGTGGTTAAATGCCAGTACTGCAAGTCACCACGTTGCAAGTTCAATTCCAGCGGGCTCCAAGGTTCACTCAGCCTTCCATCCTTTCGTAGGTCGGTAAAATGAGTACCCAGCTTGTGGGGGCAATTAGCTAACACACATTGGAAACTGTTTAATGCAGTGTAGATGTGTAAATAGCTATTGCTTAAAACAATTTGTAAGCCGCTCTGATAGCCTTGTAGCTGAAGAGCGGGGTATAAATAACTAAATAAAAAAATAAAATAAAGAAAGATATAGTAGTAATAAGAGGTTACAACAGTCCTGGGAGATTACAACTGGGAGGGTTAGGAGTGGGAAGGATTTTTTTAACTTGCTGCTGTTTTAATCCTATTGTACGCCGCCCCAGTTGCTGAGCGGAGGGGAGGGTTAAAAATAAAAATTTATTATATTATTATGATATTTGTTGGAAGTTAAATTCTGCCATGAATATAAGGTCTAACAAATTCCTCACTTGCCTTGCAGATAATTTAATTGTCCAGAAGGTGGAAGAGGTAATGAGGGTATCAGCTATTTTAGAGCTGATCCTAACCAACAGTGCTGACTTGCTTAATGGAGTGGAAGTGGTGAGATCGCAGATTGGAGAGCTGGGCCAAAACTAACAAATGAATTTCAACAGGGAGAAATGTAAGGCACTACACTTAGGCATGTTGGAAAAATTCAGCATTCTCTCTCCCACCCCCCAACTCTCTTGCCATTAGTGCAAGTGGGTAATAGGTGGGACAGAATTTCCGGCATGTTGAAATCCTTCTCTTTCTCTCATAGTTTGCAACTAAGCAACAAGACCATGTGACCTATGATACTTACCTACCATATCGCCCTACCATATTGCCCCTTAACCATCTTTTTTCCAGGCTAAACATACCCAGCTCCACTTTGATACAAGCAGCAGAAGGCTCACATGAGTTATATCTGCTTCACTGGGACTTAGGAAGAGAACCCTAAACTAGAGGACTATGCACCCTCAGATACTGTAAGCATTTGCAAATTTGCGTTCTTGGATGGTTCAAACCAGACCGCACAAATCCAGACAGGGAAGGGAGTAGATTCCCAACAAACACATGCCAGGATGGGTAGGGGGGGAAAGGCCTTTGTCACACTGCAAGGTACTTTTTAAACATGTGCTTTCTCTGAAATTGTATTTTGGCACAATCCAGCCACCTATACAAGCTGCCCAAAAGCACACAATGAAATGTTACGTAACATGAAGTACCTTTTTAAAAAGCTGTCCCATTACTACACATGCTTGGCTCTAACCACACTGTATGAACTTTAACCAAATAAGCACCAGTCTTCTTGAACATTATTCCCCATCCTACTAAAGTCCATACAAGTTGACTCCTAATATCCATAGATTCAGCATCCACAGTTTCACTTATCCACATCTGAAAAAATACACCCTCTCTAGGCATTTTCTAGGTCCTTCAGCATGATTCAATGGTATATTTCTGTCAGAAGTTGGGCCAGAAGTCATTCATTTCAATAGGGTTTGCTATTATCCAGTTTCACATATCCACGGTAACACCGGGAACATAACCCCCACAGATACGGGGTTGACCTGTATATACAAAAATTCTTTGGGTTTTTTTTTTTTTAAAAGAGGCAGTATTCATTCAGGCTACATAATTAGAGAACAGCTTCAACACAAGTTCCAATTTAGGAAATTAATTATTCAGCAGTGTGAACCTAGACGAATGTACTGAAAAGATACAGACTGTTACTTATATTTTAATACTTGCTATGCCAAAAGCAGTATACTAAATTTAGCATGTAACCTAACCTCAATACTCTATCAGAGCACTTTAAACTAAGAAAATTACCTACTGTCATGAGAGTTTAGAACTGAACATATATTTATTCAGCTTCCACAACCAGTTCACATTAGAATCTCAATGAAGTCTTTCAACTATTTTTGTTTTTAAATGTTTTTCATTCTTTCAGAGAGAAAAAGAGCTGCTTCATTTGCACATTGCGTAAGACAAAAGAGGGAAAAAACCAGCTGACAACACCAGATATTGAGAAAACACTGGGCTGACGGATAAAACAGAATAACACTTGTATCTTTTACCTTCAATATATCCTTATTACTAAGGAGGGCTAAAAGAATGTTACAGGTTAACCCCTATATCCACAGGGGTATGTTCTAAGACCACCCATGGATACCTGATATGATGGGTAATAAGGAACCCTATTATTTTCAATGAGATGAATGCCGGACATTAACCATAGAATCACATCGGAAGGCATAGAAATGCCTAGAGGAACATATTTTTCGGATGTGGATAAGTGAAACTGTGGATACGAAATCCGTGGATACAGGGGTCGACCTGTACTGTTTTTGAAATACAAAAAAAAAATTCTGCCAGAATATTCATTTCAGCAGTACAATCTGGTCGCCTATATGTAGTCATCTTTACAACAATTCCCCCCAAACTAATGGTGTGTACATCACTGTGGCACAGCACAATCACAAGGTGACTCCAGCCAAAAGCTCTTGAGGCCCCAAAGAAAACAATACCTTTGAGCCTATTGCTAAGTGTCACTTGGCTTCAAGGGGCACCTCCTCATAAAGACTGTAGCATCTCTAAAGAAAATAGGGTGTTATTAGCTTCAGTCACAATTTTTTACCGTAGCTGTAAACAATATAAAACTGAACACCAGCACAAGAAGCTCAAAACCCTTATACAATACCTAGCTTCTTCAGTACTAGGGGGCGCACAAACTCATCCCTGCTCTAACATCCCCACTCCAGTTCTAAAAGCCTTGCTAACAAATAAACCTAGGCAGGTACTGGATTCGCCTCAGATAAATGAGTTTCCGAATCCCACAACCTTCACAGGCAGCAAAATCAATACTAGAGCCTCCTATGCTAATCTTAACATCCTGGCTGGTGTACAGTATATTGGAGGGCATGTTATTTCTGGAATTTGGGACCCAAGTCATGTATAGGGATTCAAAAGCAAATCTATAACCAGCATCAATCCTACAGAGAACTATAGTACAAGTCCTGGCAGTGCCGTCAGCTACCAAAATTATTTAAATTTAGTCTCCTCCACCATTTTCTATTGGTTTTCCATGCAGTTTGCAGTAAGCCTTTTTGAGTTCTTCATATGCAGCTGAGACGATTGTGTGCTTTTCTTGACGCCCCCTTGTCGTGGGAGAGAGGCTTGCGTACCCTAATTATGTTTTGAGCTATGCTGGCGGTGGCGTAATAGCCACTGGTAGGGTCTCCCATGCCAGACAGGTCAAAACCGAAGGGTCTGACAAAGAGCGTCAAAGGGCAGGATGGGCTCTCTAGCCTTGTGGCAACCGTCCTAGGAGAAGGAAAACTCTAATCCCAAACCCGGGCAGATGGTGCTCGTCCAACCCTGTAAGGTCAACCATCTAAGAGAAGGAAACTCTAATCAAACCTACGGCCTGAGGACCTCGCTGCCACGTCCATGCTTGCAAGGCCACGGCAGATGAATCTCTGGTTTAAAGGGTGAGGCCAGTTCTGTGCACGCTGCGCTCCACCAGAAAAATCCATTGCACAGGCTCGAAGGACAAATCCAGTTCCAAAAAAGCCCTGTAGCGACTGGCAAGGGACGAAACCGGCAGGTGTAAAGATGCACTGGAAGCCGCAGACCCAACCCTGCATGCAGGTGGTTCAGGACATTGGTCGCTCGAGGCTGACCCGGGAGATGACAGTCTTGTTCGGCAGCATCCTGAATGACCAAGCAGCCTTTTTTAAGGAGAGCACTGCTTGCTCCATATGGAGAGGGGCCTAGAAAAGGTGGCCTAACAAAAGCTCATCCCCAACTACCTGGTTGGCTAGTCGTGGCCAACGGGAATCTTCTGATGCGGTCAAACCAAGGCAAAGAAACAAAGGCGCACACCAGCCTCCAAAGGTGTAAATAAACTGACACTTGCATGCTGGAACATCAGAACCATGCAAGACTCTGAAGATAGTGGACGGCCTGAGCGTCGTTCTGCCCTAATAGCCCATGAACTACAACAAAAACTCCGAGACATTCAGAACAAGTGGTGGATCAATATAGCAGAAAAGACACAACGCTGTGCAGATCTGGGTGATCATAGAGGATTTTATGAGGCTCTTAAGGCAGTGTTTGGACCTACTTATCAGGTCCAAAGCTCCTTATACAGTACAGATGGTCAAACATTAATTACTGATAAAGCCTCCATCCTGAATCGTTGGGCTGAACATTTTCAAAGTCTCTTTAGCACCAACCGAGTAGTCCATGCCTCAGCTATCCAACATATGATACAAAAACCAATGAAAAATGAATTGGACATAGCTCCCACTTTGGAAGAGACCCTTAAGGCCATACAGCAGATGAAAAACGGCAAGGCAGCTGGGGTTGATGGAATCCCACCTGAAGTTTGGAAACACGGAGGTCATGCACTCCACGAAAAATTCCACGAATTCCTTGTGAATTGCTGGGAAAAGGGGGAACTGCCATCAGACCTCCGAGATGCAGTCATCATCACCCTGTACAAGAAAAAAGGAGCAAAATCCGACTGCTCAAACTATCGAGGCATAACACTGCTCTCTATTGCTGGAAAAATCCTTGCAAGGATACTCCTGAACAAATTAGTTTCTGCTATTGCAGAAGAACTTCTCCCTGAAAGCCAATGTGGCTTCAGAGCCAATAGGAGTACTACAGACATGGTATTTGCCCTTAGGCAACTGCAAGAAAAATGTAGGGAGCAGAACAAGGGTCTCTATGTAACATTTGTCGACCTCACCAAAGCCTTTGACACTGTAAGTTGAAAAGATCTGTGGCAGATCCTGGAAAGACTAGGATGCCCCCCCAAATTCCTTAAAATGATTATCTTGCTACACGAGGGCCAGCGTGGTCAAGTCAGATATGGCGATGCTCTTTCAGAGCCCTTTCTAATAACTAATGGAGTGAAGCAAGGTTGTGTTCTTACACCAACTTTATTTACAATCTTCTTTAGCACGATGCTCCAAAGGTCTATGGCAGAGCTTGAAGAAGACGACGGCATCTATATACGTTACCGTACTGATGGTAGCTTGTTTAACTTAAGCCGCCTGAGGGCTCACACTAAGACTCTAAACTATCTAGTCCGTGAGCTGCTCTTCGCCGATGATGCTGCCCTTGTTGCCCACGCAGAAGCAGCTCTGCAGCGCCTAACGTCCTGCTTTGCAACAGCTGCAGAGCTGTTTGGGCTAGAAGTCAACCTGAAAAAAACAGAAGTTCTTTACCAGCCTGCACCACAGGACGAACACCACCATCCCCACATTGCCGTCGGCAAATCTGTGCTCAAGTCCGTTCAGCAGTTCACCTACCTGGGAAGCATCATCTCCTCAGATGCCAAGATTGACAAAGAGATCGATCACAGATTAGCAAAGGCATATAGTGCATTTAGAAGACTTCACAAAAGAGTCTGGAGCAATAAACACCTGAGGCAAAGCACAAAAATCAGTGTGTATAGAGCCATCGTACTGTCTATCCTCCTTTATGGATCTGAAACATGGGTCACCTATCGCCACCACCTACGACTCCTCGAGCGCTTTCATCAGCGCTGTCTACGCACAATCCTAAATTTACACTGGACTGACTTTGTGACGAATGTTGCTGTCCTTGAGCAAGCAAGGATCACCAGCATTGAGGCCATGATATTGAGAACACAGCTGCGCTGGGCAGGGCACGTTTCTAGGATGGAGGACCATCGCCTCCCAAAAATACTAATCTACGGTGAACTCGCCACGGGTCAGCGTAAGAGGGGCGCTCCAAAAAAGCGATACAAAGACTCCCTGAAACAACATCTCAGGCTCGGCCAAATTGATCACCAACAGTGGTCCGCCCTGGCCTCACATCGGGAGGCATGGAGATGCACTATCCACAATGCTGCAGCCTTATTTGAGAACTCACGACGAACAAGTCTTGAAGAGAAACGACAACGCAGAAAGAATCACAACCCAAAAACATCACCCAAGGAGACCTTCTGCTGTGCTTTTTGCAACCGGACTTGTTTATCTCGGATTGGCCTTCTTAGTCATCAGCACGCTTGCAGAAAGCGCGGGATGAGTCCTTCCTGAATCTTCGTTTGCGAAGAAAAGACAGATAAGTTTATTTGTCATGATACTGTTTTATGTTTTAATTCATGTGCCACCTGGGGTACTCTTTTTGAGCCAAAAAGAAAACGTATTTTAAAAAAAATTGAAAAGTTTATTTTACAAACCTGGTCACTTTACTGGTTACCTCTGACTCCACATCATTCATGAGAGTTATATGTCACCAGTCCCATTAGCAAAACACTCCCACCCACCTGTAGTTTGCTTATATGTCTTCTTGTAAGTAGGAAAGGCATGCACTCTTTTTTTAAACCCTATTACTTAAAATACTAAAGTTATCTGATGAGAATTTAATACTTGCTCACTCAGATTTTCAGTCACTCCATGAAATTCTAAAGTTTGTCCTTTGCCACTTCCAAATCTGCTTTCAATTTTAAAACTATGAATGGTTTTGGAAAGGGGGGGGGTTAAAAGAAACTTCAGACAAAATTAAACGTATAAGTGACATTTTCTAATCTCATATTTTTCCAACAGCTATTTCAGAAGGATAACAGTGGCTCAGAACTGCTTAGTCACCTTCTTACTATCGAAACAATCAGAAATCGGCAGTGACTACACTAAAATCATCCTGTGAGGCAAGTGACTGAATGCTGCTGATAAAAGCCCCATGCATGTGGCAATCTGATTATGTGTGGGAGGGGGAAATCACAACTCCAGTTCTAAGGAAAGAACTATTTCTCTCTCAGTGTCACAGGGCAAGAGATTGAACCTCTAACACAGCCTTTCTCAACCTTTTTATCCTGGAGGAACCCTTGAAATAATTTTCAGGTCTCGGGGAACCCCTGCATAAACATTATTCTATATACTGCTATTGCTTTCCCCCCACAATCACAATCTCTTGAACCCCTAGTAACCTCTTAGGAACCCTAGGGTTCCAGGGAACCCTGGTTGAGAAACACTGCTCTAACAGCTTCCTCTGAATATTCTGAGCTTAAACTAGAGCTCTGTGCATCCAGCATGATGTAGTGTTTTGAACGTTGGACTATGACTCTGGAGACCAAGGTTCAGATCCCTCCTCAGCCACAGAAACCTACTGGGTGACCTTGGGCAAGTCACACTCGTTTAGTCTCAGAGGAAAGCAAAGGTAAAAACCCCTCTGAGGAAATCTTGCCAAGAAAACCCTGTGAAAACCTTCGAATCACTGTAAGTCGGACATGACTTGAAGGCACACAACAATTATGTGGAGAAACGAGACTGAGGGGTCATCTCACTCTGCTGCATTTCATTTTCCTCCTCAATACAAATAGAAGCATGGAAAGACCACAGCTATGAAAAGGCCACTCATTCCTTTGCCAGGGGTGAGCAAGATGCAATTTTGGTAATTTGGTTTTCCATTCCCCTGACAGCTCCTCCCCCTCACCCACCCCAAGTACACATTGTTGATGTGCCAAAATGATTTGCTTCATTGCAGAGGTTATTAAAAAGTCTGGGCTTGCAACTTCTATGTAGACAACTCACTTGCAAAGATGGACAGTGAGGTGGAGCTGATGAATCACTTCCTTCTCACCAGATAAAGTCTTCCTTCAATTCCAGCCCCACCCCCTCTCTGCATTTTGGGACCCATTTTTTCCACTGCTTCCCTTCCTTGCTCAACCGCTTTCCTGGCCAGCTCTTTCCAAATTCCAATGCAATAACTGCATCTGGAGTTCAGGAGCTGCACACAACATCTCTACATAGGGAATTAATTCCCCCTTTCATTCTTGCTATACAGTAGTCTCAAATTTTGGGGTGGGAAATTTGAAAGTGTCTGCTTTTAGTTACCCATGTACTTTGGCAATGTATTACAAAAAATTAAGAATACAATCCTGTATCTATTTGCGATTAATCTCTCTACTGAACTTAATAAAGTTTACTGCTGTAAATATGTACAGCACTGGCCTTTAACAGTTTAAGTGATGCTTTAAGTAAAAGTCTTCCACTGCAGGAAAAACACACATAGTCTGAAGTGCTGATGATGGCACTGCTAACATGCTACAGTAGGACCCTGTATCCGCTGATTCATTATCCACTGATTCAGTTACCCATACTTACTGGTCAAGGACCAATATATATAGATATGTGTGTGTGTGTGTGTGTGTGTGTTATCCGCGGGACACAAAAGAGCATACCTACCATAGAGTCTTCCTAGAAAATGCCTAGAGAGGCATCCTCTCTAGATGTTTTCTAGGTCCTCCAAGGCAACTCTATGGTATTTTAAACTGGAAGTCCATTTATTTTCAATGGTGTTCACTGTTATCCGTGGTTTTCAGTATCCCCAGCCCCCTCCCCCCCCAACCAATCCCCCACTGATATGGGGGCCCTACTGTATTTGCAAGTCAATGCATTTAAGACAACTTTTAAGGCCATTTATGTGTTCTTCCCTCCTGTTAATTATTTTAGTTCCCTTAATCCTATCCTCAACACAGAAACTGTAATCTGCAAGTTGGACAATTACTGTATTGCATTATTTAAAAGAAAAGCACACCACTGATTAAGTCTTTATTTGTCAACCAAAATCCTTAACATTTTTTTAATGGAGCTATTGGAGAAATCTCTTCACTGCTACTATAATATAGTACCAAGTCCATCCTGGAACCCAATAGCCAGTTTTTCTCTGCACATCCTCTATAAATAAATTCTGAGCTAGGACAAATGTGCTCACTTATGGCAAGATGCTGCTCCTGAATTGTCTGTCACTGTTAATTTGAATGCAACTGATAAAGGCTATACGGATCTGCCAAATAGGTTTGAGAACCACTAAAAAGAACACAGTGAGAGTTTGAGACATTTGTAGCTTATTCAGCAATTAGGTTCTATATAATCATACCAACTACTGGAGCACATTGAAGAACAAATACAAGCATGATGGAAGGCGACCAGCATGATCAGCCAAAGCACCTTAATTTACTTAAAAGTAATGCTCTCTCCAATCTGATATGGATTTAACAACTGCCGACAAGCCATGATTTACAAATCAAGAAGAGCCAACCACAAACGCCACTGATTTGTTTACTTTCCTCTCTCAACCCTACTAAAAGTTCAGGGTATTGTTTTTATTAGTGTCAACTAGTCATACACATGGAACCATGGTTTGTGCATGGACTGGGGAAGCTCACTGCCAAGAGCAATACAATTTGCAGTACAGTTGTCCCTCCATATCCATGGATTTAAGTATTCATGGCTTGAAAATATTCTTTAAAAAATAATAATCCAAAAAGCAAACCTTGATTTTGCATTCTTATATAAGTGACACTATTTTTCTATACCATTGCATATAGTGGGACTTGAGTATTCATGGATTTTGGTATCCATGGGGGGTCCTGGAACCAAACCCCAGCAAATATGAAGGGACAACTATACTTCCAGAAGTGATGTTAAAGACTAAGCCTGGATTTCCTGAATTTAAAAACAAACAAACAGAAGAGCCACAGATAATCAGAAGAGTACAAAATAATTTAAAATAGATGTGAGCTGCTTTCTCACATGCACCACTGCTGATGAGCTGCAAAGGAAGGTTGCTCTTAGAAACACAGGACCTGTATCCACGTAGCCGCAGTTTCACTTGCCTGCATCTGAAAAAACTATGTCCTCTCTAGGCATCTTCTAGGTCCTCCAGTGCAATTCTATGGTATGCTTCCGCCAGAAGCTGATAGGAATTGCTAGATCCTCCAGTGCAACTCTATAGCATTCTTAGACCAGAAGTCACTCATTTTAATAGTGTTCGCTATTATCCACAATTTCCAGTATCTACAGTTCTGGAAACATGTACCCTGTGGATACAGGAATCGTACTGTACTGCTGTTTCCTGCACCACACTCTTTCCTGCACCACATTCACCCACCTGTAGCATAACATCATCATGTAATTTCAGGAGACAAGTGGGGAAGCAAGTGGATCAGGTGGTAGACAAGTAGCCCAGCCTAGTAAACCTAGCCTATCTCACTGCTCAAAAGAGTTCAGCCTATGCAATCCAGGCTATGGTGTAGCACAAAGAAAGAAGTGAAACATGGATGAAACAATTCTAGCTTAGACACAAAGGTCTTTGAAGGACTGTAAAATTTGTGACCCACTAAGGTAAACTAAGTCCACTAGCCATGCCATTGGGTTTCCAAGGCAGGCCTGGTGTCACTATGCAGCACCTTCAAGTGGATACTAGGATTCCAGGGCCTTACCTAGATCCACAACCAAGGCCTGCCATAGCTTCCCACCCCCTTTTAAAGCCAGGTGTCCAAGAGCCACTACGCTACTTTCCCCATAATGACGTTATGCAAGCAAAAACTAAAACCAAGGATTTCAAGATCCAGCCATCTGGTGCTGACTTGAGTGCTACAGCAACCTACTTTGCCACCAGGCAAACCACAGGAGGAGCCAATTATGCTGTAGTGATTTGAACACTGGATTATGACTTGGGAAATCAGTGTTTGAATCCTCATTCATAGAATCATAGAATCATAGAACTGTAGAGTTGGAAGAGACCATGAGGGCCATCCAGTCCAAACCCCTGCCACGCAGGAAATCTCGATCAAAGCATCCCCGACAGATGGCAATCCAGCCTCTGTTTAAAGACCTCCAAGGAAGGAGACCCCACCACGCTCCAAGGGAGTGTGCTCCACTGCCGAACAGCTCTTACTGTCAATTCAGTTCCATTCAGCCATGGAAAACCCACTGGGTGACCTTGGGCAAGTCATACTCTCTTAGCCTTAGGGGGAAAGCAAAAACAAACCCCCCTCTGGACAAATCCTGCCAAGAAAACCCTGTGATAGGTTCGCCTTAGGGTCACCATAAGTTGGAAACGACTTAAGGCATGTAACAACAAAGACAGAGAGTGCCCAGCAGTGAGGACCACAAACAATCACTTTGTCAAACAGCTCTTCCCACTGCCTTAAATCTGGAGTAGTCCCTGCTACCGGATACTTACAGTCTTTATAAAGTAATTTGAGAAGCTCTGGCTAACATAGGAAGACTGCCCAGTTCCTGGTGGACCGCCAATAGCTAGATGCATCCTTTTGGCATCACAGGTTATAGAAGCCTGCTAGGGTCACTCCATCACAATAGTTTTCATTGAAGGTTGCTCCCACTGATGCAAACTTGAAACATTTATTCAAGCTTTTATCCAATACACTAATATGCCTTCAAATTCATTTTAAAGAATTTACTTATTCATTCAAATATAATCTAATTACACTATAGTACTCATTATGTCCGGCTACTTGCTGCAGAGCAATTAAGTACTGTTTGCCAGTACTGTTTCAGTTCCCTTGCAAAGCAAAGCAAGCCCACATCAGAGTAGAAATGGGCACCAACCAATACACAAACCTTCTTCGTTGAAATATGGAGCAATCACTCAACATAATGGAGAAAGAAACACCTTTAAAAAAAAGACAGGGAATGGGGAAAAATCCCAACTTGACGTTTTGTTTTTTTCTATTAAAATGAAGTCAAAACAGCTGCAAGTTGAAGTAGGATTATCCAAAATATCACCACCTCATGAAATTATCCAGCTTTTTGTGGAAGGTGGGGGGAGCAAAATCTGAGCATGCTTTCATTCCCTTTTATTCTTACAAAGAAATTAGGTTAAAAGAATTCACAGTGTGGCTGAATTTGCACATAATGGTAAATAAGTTTGTGGTTTCTTGAATTCTTCCCTGTACCAAATTACAAACCTATCCACATAAACAAAACATTGTTAGACAATGGCAGTCCACAACTAGAAGCCAAAGTTTCCTGTTGGCTTATGAACTCTGGTTTTTTAAAAGTACAGCTTACTATTATGTCTGAGACCAGAACGGTGGCCTTTCCTTGGCTTATTTTTCTATGTGCCCACTAGGAAACAGGAGTTGACAAAAGGGGCAGGAAAGAGAGAGAGAGAGAGAGAGAGAGAGAGACTAGAAATGGGGAAACCCAACTGTGCTTGGTTTGATGATCTGCAGGAGAACACATGGTTCAAGGAACAAACCATAGGTGAACTAAACCATGAATCAAAGTGGCATGAAGAAACAGTCACTGCCTGTGGTTTTGTCATGAATACAATCACTTCTAATCAGAAATTTAACTAATTTGGAAAGAACTATCCTCTGGATTCAGTGAACACTTTTCCCTGTTCAAAACGAGCCCTTTGAGGTGAGGTTATTTGTCCAGACTTAATTCAGACATCCCTACAAGCTCTTCTGTATGTCATATCTTGGGTATGTTCCCATTATCAGTGTGCTGATTGGCTGCTTAGGCGCTCCTTGGCTGGCCAATCAGCTCTCAGCAGCACCTCCTCAGCCTACAATCATTATCCAGCTGCAACCTTGCCAGGCGGAACAGGAGGTGACTTCATCACCCCACTGCCGCTGACCTCTGGCCTTTCCAGGCCAAACAGGGTGGGGGGAATGGCCCTGCTGCTGCTGCCTTGACCTCCAGCCTTTCTAGCCGAATTGGGGGGGGGGGGGAATGGCGCCGTTGCTGCTGCCGCCGACCTCCAACCTTTCCAGGCTGAATGGGGTGGTGGATATGGTTCCGCTGCTGCTGCTGCCAACCTCCGGCCTTTCCAAGTCAAATGGGGGCAGGAATGGCTCTGCCGCCACTGCCGCCAACCTCTGACCTTTCCAGGCAGGGGGGTGGCCCCACAGCTGTTGCCGCCAACCTCTGACCTGTCCAGGCAGATTGGGAGGGGATGGCCCCACAGCTGCTGCCACCAACCTCCAGCCTTTCCAGGCCAAGGGGGGGTGGCCCTACTGCTGCAAACCTCTGGCCTTTCCAGACCGAATGGGGGGGTGGATATGGCCCCGCCACTGCTACTGCTGGCCTCCGGCCTTTCCAGGCCAAATGGGGGGAGGAATGCTTCCACCGCCACTGCCGCCGACCTCCAACTTTTCCAGGCAGAAAGGGGGGGACGGCCCCACAGTTGCTGCCGCCAACCTCTGGCCTTTACAGACTGAACTGGGGGGAGGGCAATGGCCCCACTGCTTCTGAGTGAGCTTGGCAGCAGAAGTGGGAATGGCAGTGGCGGCAAGAGGCTGCTGCTGCCACTCCGAGAGAGACCACACACACAATGGCGGTGGTGGTGGGAATGGCAGTGGCAGCAGGACACCACTGCTGCCACTCCAACTAGCTTTACCCAACGTAACATACATCAGTGATGCATTGAGGGTGAGTTGCTCTGTTGACCTGCCACCGGTGCTGCCGCTGCCAGTTGACTGTGGCCCAACCCAGTCAAGTGGCAGCAGGATTAGTGGCGGCATCAGGATGCCGCTGCTGCCACCCCAACAGGACCCATGTAGTCAACTAACAGCGACGGCAGTGGCACCAGGGTCAGGTCAACAGAGCAACTCGCCCTCAATGCATCACTGATGTATGGTAAGTCGGATCCAGCTAGTTTAAAATGAATAGCCTAACAGTTGAAGAGCAAAAATGCTAAGTATTACAATGGGCACATCTGGACATCACATTGTGTGTGTATTTGCACATCACAATAGGATGTCTCCACAGGAATCCTGGTTTACCATGGCCAAGCCAAATTGCTGGCTTCCACATTCTGATCACTTCCACCTGCAGAAGAAGCAGCTGAACAAACCAAAGAGCTTTGTTTGGTGGCTTGTCTCCGATGATGTCTGAACACAGCTTCTTCTGGTTTGGTTCTCACCAGCAAATTTGAATTCTACTGTGAACATAATTAATGAGTCAGTCTCTCCTCCTCCTCTCTGCCAGACCCAACTATTGGGGATTCTCAAACAATTACCTAAAAATGTATAATCAACTTTCTTCTCCTCAAATTAACTAAGTAAGCCTCAATAAGCACCTTTCCATGCCTCCCATTACAGCTATAGCTGTTATTTTACAGCCTCTTCAAAAGAGTTGTTATTTTCTATTTTTTACTGACCCTTCAGTCCCCCAGTTAGGAAAAGCCACCTTTGGAAAAGTTGAGGTATAAACAAAATAATACAATATAGACTGCATATGCTTATATATTCATGCACACACAAAGTTTACATTCAACATGATGTGTGTGTCTATATACATACCCAGAGGAAATTAATTCAAATCTAGATTCTAAAAGAAGTTTCTTTCCATTTTCTAGGTACTGATAATATCCGATTAGAAGTGACTGGATCCATGGCAGTTTCAGCAGGAACAGATAACTACAGTGATTACCCTGCTGAAATTAATTACTAGTGTTTAATAAAATAATGTGGGTATTATTATTTTTTAAAAAAATAAAGGCAGCTAGAAGATATAACCATCCTCCAGGAGCCTTTGATTCATTCCTTAATCATAATCCCAAACTGAAACAAACTCCTATTTGCTTATCAGCATCCCTTGCTACCCTTGCTTTCCCCACCTCCCACCATATATATTTAGATTGTAAGCTCTTCAGGGCAGGGGCCTGGCTTTTGCTCCTGTTACTGTATAAACACCACCACCACGTATATTAACAGCACTGCATGACCTTTCAGTGGACTGACAGCAACGAAACACCAATAAACAACACACTGAACATTATTTAACAGTAATGTATGTTATCACAAGGACCTCACTCCAAAATAATTTATAAAACAGTATGTGTGTGTATACATGCATGATAAAGAGAGAGAGAGCAGGCCAGTCCATGATGCTGGGTTTCCTAGTTTTCTAAAATATTATGAGGATATTTAGAAAACAAATTTCCTCCCCACCACCACACACTGCCCTGTTAAATACCATTGTGGGAGCTGGGCCTAAATAGGTCCTTTTGACTATTATAAATTTGGAATAAAGTATTTTTCTGGATCTGAGCATAGGTGATTTAAACCAAACAAAATGGAATTCACTTTCACTTTGTGAAACAACTTTGTGACTTCATCCCATTCTTATAGTCTTGGCTTCTTAAAGAATCTCAACAAAAATGAAGCCACGATTACTTTATTCTGAGATGAAGGCCATATCTTTAAAAAATCATTTCCAGTGAAAACATGCCTCAACAACCACTTTTCATGCCTCTCCTATCCCAACCACAGAAAATAACTTGCCTGCCTGCCTGCCTCCATACTTAAGTGAGGAACACAAACTTTTTCATCAGGTGGGATGGGGGGTGAGAAATGTTCCCTTCATTTAGAGAACGCTAATCACAGCTGATCTTGAGTTATCATACTGTAATCTGGTTCAAGCAACAACTGGAAATACTTTGACCTACGATCATCTAATCTCCAGAACAGAAATAGGTGGAGCACAGAATGACTGGTAAAGCGGGGAGGGGACTATTCTTACACAGTCTACTGCATCATCATGCTGCCTGATGCAAGCTTGAGCAAGTCTAGTTCCTCTTGTAAGTGACATGACACATGGCACAGCTCTTGGTATTATCTCCGTAAAGGAAACTGAACGTCTTCTTAAAAGGCTATTCTGTCATTTCTCAAAGTATAAGCTTTTAAAGGCTATACCCTTCAGACACACAGGATAGAAATGTTAACAGACAAGCATTAAGGCAGTTTTGTAAATATTATTGATAGAAGTTCTTTTATGTGAGAATCTACTGACTGTACCAACAAGAACAGTCATCATTTACACATTTCAGTGTAGCCCAGCTTTGCCATCTCCTCCATCCTTTTAAGCAGGAAAAGGGAATTCTTTTAATTAGGAATTCAGTGTACAATCTGAGAAATTCAGCAAAAGAGAACTACACAGCTGGCTAAGGGATTCCAAGAGCAATCACAATGACTGCCACTGCGACTTAATCTTTATTTAGCTGCAAAAATATGCTTGAAACAATTCAGAACAAAGACAGTGAAATTATTACAAGAGCAGCATGGAAAATTTAAAAGATTCCATTTAAGAAGCCCAAAATAGATAAAAGCATTTTAAAAAGCGGCAGTATACTGAGTAGCACATTTATTCAGCTTCTTTCTGAGGAGGTATGTAAAGTTCTTCCAAGAGCCAACATGTCCTGATTTTTCTTTATTCAAACTACTTGGCAAATTAAGATTTAAAGTTTAATAAACTATTAAACTTTATTAAAACTATTTAGCTAACTAAATTTGCTAAGCTGTTTTGTTAAAAGGCTTCAACAGTAAAAATCCATAACTGCATGCTCCACAAATTAACTGAGGAAATACCCATAGAGCTTAATGGAACTAACAAGTTCTTAGCATGCTCCTTCTCCACAAACGATACTATTAAAATTGGCATTCCACTCATCTCTTTAAATATCACCTGGCAGCAACATTCCCCATGCATTCATCCTGATGTCAGAACAATAAAGTAATTCATTATTACAGGTCTACCGTTGTATCCATGGAGGATACATTCCCAGACTTAGCATGAATACAGCCCCCCGCCCCGCTTCCACTGCCAGACAGTGCCTTTCCTACCCAAGCCTTCTGTGTATGGGAACCCAGTAATCACAGCCAACTCCAACAGCAGTGACGGTGGAGCTACCAGCCGCCCACTCCTGCCTTCAAGGTGGTGGCTCCAGCACTCTGGCTCATTCGTTCAGCTGAAGAGACACATGAGGATCTGTGAAATGGCAGGAAGCATGAATTCCCACCATTTTATAGATCCTCACATCTCTCTCCAGCCTTGCAAATACGGTACAGGTATGTACGTGTTGTACCTCCAAAAGTTTCAGATTTTGGAGCATTTTGGATTTATGAATTTGATCAGGGATACTTAACCTATTACAGCCTATTCCTTTTGTAGGATGCCAAACAGCTTTTTTTTCTTTTAGTAATTTTGAAAAGAGATGTTCAAGAAATGTACATTTAGCCTTAAACGAGCCACTGTTTTCTTGAACACTGTTTTCTTGAACACCACCTGAAAAGCAAGCATGTGAAGCAATTGCCACTAAAGAGAATTCATAATCCTCTCCAGAACAAGCTTCCTGTTTACTGTTCTTACCAAATCATACTAACCAATGCTCTCATTTAATACAAACTGTTTTGCTGATCAAAGATTGCAATCAAGGCAAGCCTCACCACATTACTAAGAGACTTCCTACCAGGCTTCAGTAAAACTTATTCTGTAGGCATTTGTTAGGTACATGCTATTCTGAGCATTCACCGTTTTCATTTAATAAAATGTCTGAAGCAAACTGAAGTTAGTTGTATTGCTTGCAATCTATGCTGTGCCACACAGCAGGTGGAAATCATCAATATGAGTGACTAAACATACTTTAGTTGAGGGTTAAGAATTCTGCTGCCCATGGACCATGAGAGATTCCCAAGTATTTTTAAGCCTCTCCCCTCCTAGTTTTCCCCATACCCCAAAAGGCCCCTAAACCCTTCCCAGTTGATTTTAAGGCATTTAAAAAAAAACATTTGGAAGTAATCACTGCTCCTTGAGGCCTCCAGGAGTGTCAGATTGCACTTGAAACTCACCCAATCACCTCCCCACAAACCAGCAAGGATCCCAGCAAAGAACTTGCTACCAGAAATGACTTCTAGTTGTGTATTTCAGCTGATTTTCAAGCAAAAATGGTGCCAAACTGCATCATATGGCCCACTGTAGGGGCAAATCCCAGCCCACACCTGCTTGAATACATGAACACATTTAGAGATGCATATGAAAATGTGTACATTTTTAATGCTCCAAAAATTCACAAAATCCCTTGAGAAAAGACAAAACTAAAGGCTTACAACCTGATGCAAATTCATGATGGGACCAGAATGCTGGTGGATTTTGGAGAAATGCAACAAAATTGAGTCAGACTTTCACATCCCTAAGGTGAGGCTTCTTAATTTCAATGTGTTCTGACATGTGCCTTGAGAATTTACTCCCAGTTCATTAAATATTTTTTCCTCATTTTCTCACTTGCATTAAAAATGAATCTTATGCAGAAAAATGAACAGCTAGTAAAATAAAAATGTTAGCATGTTGTCGTTGTTCGCAGAGTCACTAGTTTTGTTGCATACCTCCAGTATCTGGTATAGTCATTAGATCCCTGAAGAATACCTTCCTTTAATCCTTAAGGCATTTTTCATATAGTTAAGTTATATGACTTTTTAAGATCCTGCCAGGTACACTTTAAAGAAATAGACTACCTGCCCACAACAGTAAAAATTCCTCACTTTTGAGGCCACAGCAGGGCTAAGCTTTTACAACAGCTCCAAAATGTAACTCAAAGACTGCAATCCAAAGCACATTTACAGTGGGATTTGCTCCTGTGAATCTAATAAAACTTAACAGCACAATCCTATGCATGTCTATTCAGAAGTAGATGCCACTGAATGCAATGGAGCTTACTGCCACTAGGGATTACAGGTTCGTGTCCAAATAAATGTACACAGAGGCACACTGCACTTCCAGCAGTTCAGGTGGGGAGACCTCCAACAATACAGTACAAGGAAGTCTCCCTCCTCCTGCCTATCTCTTTCCCCACACTCTTTCTCCATACAGGCATATCAGGTTGGATCCAAAGAAGTCTCCACCAACTTTCCCACAGATGGTTCAGGAGTCACTACCTCCAACACTCCATGTAACATTTTCTGTTGGACTGAACACTTGCCATAAAGAAGGAAGATCAAGGGGTTGTCTAAACAGCAAAAATGCTCCTCACAGAATGCAAGGAGGATATGACATGACTTAATGGCATCCCGCATTGTATCACCGTATTTGGATGGAGGGGGCCCCAAAAACACCAAATACTCCAGAGGAAAAGCTTTCGCAGCTTTCCCCAGTTTTTTTTAAAAGCTGTGGGGGATGTGCATTCTTGCTCGTTGGGACAAGCATTTTGATTTGCTTTCTCAAAGAAGCAGAAGCTGAAAGCTGATTGGCTGGATGAGCATGGGACGGGGCTTGCTAATAAGGCAAGCACCCAGAACCACGTTGTTTTTTACCTTAGCGAGTGAGCACTAATGTGATAAAATGGGGGGTTGTGGGTTTTTTGCTTTTTACTTCTGCACCTTAGATATTCTTGTTTTAAAAAAATACTATTCGGCAGCAGCAACTGGTGAGAATAAAAACATGAGTAATTCACTCATGGCCACCATCTTGATTTGCAGGGATGTCTGTTCGCACAGCAAACATGGATAACTTTGCATGCCTGCGATCTACCTAAACCCCTCCACACACAAAAAAACCATTAAGAAAAAATTCAGTTGCTGCGAGTTTCCTTTACTGTGGAGCAATCTGCTTCTTTTTGCCTCGTATAGACAACCCTCAAGTAAGGCCTTTTCAGGCAACCTACTGCACATACTTGATTCAATCCATAGTTGTCATAAGGGCATAAGGCCATAGAAAGATATTGGGATGAAATAAGTTAACACAATAGGAGTCATGGTTCCATGTTGGGTAACTACTGAACTATGGTGAATAGCAAAAGACAACAGATAAGAAGTTATTCTAATTCCTCCCTCTTCCCCCCGCCCCTGCCACAAGCCTCACATGCATGGAGCAGGCTGAGGAGAGCTCAACATTATCTCAACATTATCTTCCTATGAAACCCTGCAGGTAAATCCCAAGGAAATTGTGAATATTTTGCAAAATGTTCAATCAATAATGACAAGCATGACCAAAAATCTTTAAAGTGCTAAACCCCATAAACAGAGTCTCAGTACTATACCACATCCTGGTCCATAATCACCAAGTAGCCATGGAGCTAGCAGATATACAGGCAGCGGTTCCCATGGCTTTTTGATTACCAATCCATTCCCTACATAAAACTTTCATTCAGTTTTTGTTAAAACCATATTTAATTTACACTTGCTAATCAAAAACTTGCAGGCACTCTGAGATTGCCTCTAATATTGTAATTATTCATAAGTCCAGGGAACAGGGGGAAAGACACTTCAGTAAGCACACATACAGATGCTTTGCTGGGCCTTAGTTTTATCAGACAGAGGAGTAGACAGACAATTCTGGTTTGCTGGACAGAGAGAGTCTCCTTCAAAAAAGTAGTGCTAGGGTAATCAGTAAATCAAATGATAAACTGCCAAAACAGAAAACCAATTGCAAAAAAAGAGAGAGATTGACAGTGCTAACCCTGAAGAAGAAATTAACAACTTCCAAGTCCATTTGAGACTGCAGAACAACCAAATATCACAACATTTTTTTCCCAAAGAGGAAGGATGGAAACTGAGTAATTGTTGGTTAAGGAGTCAATGCAACAACTTTAAAACCTTCCAATTTCCTCACAGACATCAAGCCCTGAATTCCAAAGCCCTGAATTCATATTTGCCTTTGTTGCTCTTTTTCCCCTCTTTTTGAAGATGGAGGCCACTAGTGTGAATTTAGCTTATTTTGAAAACAGAACTATACAATCTACTGGCCTTAAGCTGCAGCCCTAAACTTGGAAGTTCCACTGAAATCTGTGGGACAAGATCCAAGAGAAGTATATTTAGGACTGCAGAGTTAAGGCTTCATTTGCTGCTCTATTAACAGCCACTGCTTCCCAAAAGTCAGTGACATTTGAGGCAGTGTACTGCTTCTGATTAAATGTAAGGTGTCAAGTCCTTTTAAAAAATCCCAGCAAGCAGTTAAAGATCTGAAAGAATCCATTACTGAAGCAATTTTATCAAGCTAAACATGATGAACACTGTATATAACAAGGGCTCATCATACAGTTGTAATAGAAGAAGTGTGCCATTGTAGAAGTAGTTATGCCTAGAATATACCATCACAGGAATCCTCCACATTCTCCGCCCCTACAGAATTTTAAGTACATTTTCAGAACTTTTTAAAAACAGATGAAGCTCATTTAATACAATTGAAAAATTGCCTACTTATGTACTGCAGTACTGAATGTTTTAATCTGAACTATAATGGGGGTTGGGCAAGAGTGAAATGCATTAAAACAAGTGACTGAATTAATCTGTGTAAACCCCTGCATTACTTTTATTATACAACTATGTTATTTAGGTCACTTGCTTTCGCGTGTCTTCTCTTCACAGCAAATTAGATCAGTGATAGTGTGCTTTTATCATTCACATGGTTAACTGCAGCACTGAATGAAAGTCAGTCTTAGCACTCCCTACTAGTTATCATGTCAACCAGTTAGGAATTTTAGAAGAACAGACTCACAAGTTCAATTCAGTTCACAAGAATGTGCTGACATTACTCTGGGGCAGGGCTTTCACCCACTGGTGGGTACATGTTACATGTGTAAAAAATTCAGTCCATGAAATTGTAAAGGCAGAACCAGGATGTACACTTCCCCACCCCTCATCTGAAGACCTAAAAAAAACCAGTGCTGGTCAGCAAACAAGATACTGAAATAGAAGAACCAATAGCCTGACTTAGTATAATTAAGTTTCTTCATGCATTCCCCCCATACAAAAAAAGCAGTACAATTCCCTATATCCCTAATCAAAAGTAAAGCCCATTGAGTTGAGTCAGGTTTGCACCAGGTAAGTCCGTGTAGAATTCCTGAGTAAAGTTTCTGCTAAATCTAGTTATCCTGTGTTGAGGTGTCACAGGAAACTGAGGTTAGGCTACAGGAAACTTTATGTTTATATCCCAAGTTTTCTCTAGTAAGTTCCAAGCAGCATACATTGTTTTTCCCCCCTCCACTTCTTCCTCACAACACCCTTGGGAGGTTGTTCAAACAGAAAGAAATTGATTCGGACCAAGGTCACCCAGTCACTTTCATGGTTCAGAGGCAAGTAAGAACTTGGATCTTCCAAGTCCCAGTCCAACATTCTAAGCCCTACAGCACACCGGCTCTCTGCTCTCTCTTTCACACAGAGGAAAAGGGAAGAGAATGTGAGCTGAAGCTCGTACCAGCTGGTTCCTGCAACAGTAAGCCATAGTTTAGTGTTGTGTCTGAACCAAGCCTTTGTTTTCCCCCATCCATGCCCAGCAACACAGATGCCAGAGCAGCCTTGCAAAAACACCACGCACTACATCTTGAGCCAATAACATACCCTCACAAACCCATCACTCTTTTTTGCTTGCAAAAATAGTCTCATGCCAAACTGATCCTTGCTGATTTCACAGCACTGAAAGGGCTTTGTTTAGGGTGCCCCACTTTTTGCAATTAGGAAAAGAAATGCCACAACAATCCCTTCCATCGACCATTTCAGGGAACAGTTCACCAATTCCCCAGAAAACCAAACAGCAAGCACTTTACTACAAAAAATTCCATCAGCCTGAAACAGACTGGGAGGGGAGCAGATTTAGGAATAGAGAGCATATTTTTGAGCAGGGAAACACATCCTTCATACTCATCCTTCATACTTCAAGCCGCCTTGCATCTCATTGGTGGAGAAAAGGCGGAATAGAAATGAATAAAATAATTATAATCATAGTAATACTCACCAACAGATAAACCTAACATATTTTTTTCAGTCAGAAACAAAGAGATTTTCTGTTTCTCAAAATGTAACCTTATACACGTCCACTCAAAAAGGTGACCTACAGACTTCAATGGACTTACTCCCCATTAAGCATGTACAGTATTACATGTCAATCCCGCTCCCTGACATATTTTCCTCCTCTCTGAACAACCCCCTGAGCCCCACTTGGACCTTTTATACAAAGGGCAGTGAACCTGCCGCCCTCCAGATGTTGACAAATTACTGCTCCCATCATCCCTTGCCACTGGCCAGGCCAGCTGGGACTGATGGGAAATGAAGTCCACTATCACATCTAAAGGGTTTACTGGCTCCCAACCCATGCTTCATACTCTCTCTCTGCCATGCATCAGTGTCTAGGGAGGTGCAGCACCAACAGATGCCTCCCCCAGAGGTAAACCCCACTCAATGGAGTTTATACTCAGGTATGTGCACATAAAACAGCTGCCCTAACTATCTTTAAAAAAAAATGGGGAGAGGGTAGACCCTACATCCTTCTAAAAGTGGAGTGGGGCAGAGCCGTTATTTGCATCTTCATTGTACTTTCAATACACCTCAAGCCTTGGGAATAGGCAGGTAAGAAATAAAAAATTATATTAGTATTATTAATTCGTTTTCCACAGCAAATGACAGCAATAAGGCCTTAAGGTGGGTTGGGGGGGTGTTTGTCTTTCTCAAATTAAAAAAAAGGGGGAAACATTGGAAAGGCTGGGGAAGAATGTATAGCATCTGGGGCTGGGCTGGGAGGTTGTATTAGGTTTAGGATAGCAAACTACATTTTTTAATGGGGAGAGGAAGACCCTATATCCCTTCCTTACACTTGGGGGGGCAGACCTCTTATTTGCATCTACATTGTACTTTCAATTTCCCCCCACAAAGCAAATTACAGCAATAAGGCCTTTGGTTGGCAGGGGGGCAGTGTTTGTCTTTCTCAAATTAAAAAAATGGGGGGGGCGGGAACATCGTAATGGCTGGAGAAGAATGCATAGTGTCCTGGGGATGGGCTGAGGGTGGGGGGAGGCTGTATTAGGTTTAGGTTTCTAAACTATATTTTTGTAATGGGGAGGGGAAGTCCCTACATCCCTTCCTCACACTTGGAGGGGGGCAGAGCCCTTATTTGCACCTCTATTGTACTTTCCATTCCTTCCCCACAGCAGATGACAGCAGTAAGGCCCTTGGTTGTGTGTGGGGGGATTTGTCTTTCTCAAAAAAAAAAAAAAAGGTGGGGGAGACTGGAATGGCTGGATAAGAATACATAGTGTCCTGGGGATGGGCTGGAGGGTGTATTAGCTTTAGGATAGTAAACTAGATTTTTTATGGGGAAGGGAAGATCCTACATCCCTTCTTCACGGGGGGGGGCAGAGCCCTTATTTGCATCTCTATTGTACTTTCAATTTCACCCCCTACATAGCAAATGACAGCAAGTAAGGCCTGTGTTTGCCTTTCTCAAATAAAAAAATGGTGGGGGGGGAACATTGTAATGGCTGGAGAAGAATGCAGTGTCCTGGAGATGGGCTGGCAGGAGGAGGTTGTATTAGGTTTGGGTATACTTTCCATTCCTTCCCCACAGCAAATGACAGCAGTAAAGCCTTTGGTTGGCAGGGGGGGGGGGGAATTTGTCTTTCCCAAATTAAAAAAAGGGGGACACACTGGAATGGCTGGAGAAGAATACATAGTGTCCTGGGGATGGGATGGAGGGGTGTATTAGCTTTAGGATACTAAACTAGATTTTTAATGGGGAGAGAAAGACCCTACATCCCTTCCTCCCACTTGGGGGGGGGGGCGGCAGAGCCTTTATTTGCATCTCCACTGTACTTTCAGCCCCCCCCCTCCACATAGCAAATGACAACAGTAAGGCTTTTGGAGGGGATGCCTTTCTCAAATTAAAAAAAAGGGGGGGGAGTATTGGAATGGTTGGAGAAGAATACATAGTGTCCCAGGGATGGGATGGGATAGGATGGGAGTGTAGCAGGTTTAGGATACTAAACTATATTGTAATGGGGAGGGGAAGTCCCTACATCACGTCCTCACACTTGGAGGGGGGCAGAGCCCTTATTTGCACCTCTATTGTACTTTCCATTCCTTCCCCACAGCAGATGACAGCAGTAAGGCCTTCGGTTGTGTGTGTGTGGGATTTGTCTTTCTCAATAAAAAAGGGGGGCGACACTGGAATGGCTGGATAAGAATACATAAGTGTCCTGGGGATGGGCTGGGGGGTGTATTAGCTTTAGGATACTAAACTATATTTTTAATGGGGAAGGGAAGACCCTATATCCCTTCCTCACACCGGTGGTGGGGAGGCAGAGCCTTTATTTGCATCTCTATTGTACTTTCAATCCCCCCACTACATAGCAAATGACAGCAGTAAGGCCTTTGGGTGGGGACGGGGGTGTTTGTCTTTCTCAAATTAAAAAATAAGTGGGGGGGGGATATTGGGATGGCTGGAGAAGAATACATAGTGTCCTGGGGTGGGGGGGTCATACTAGATTTAGGACGCTTGGCTGTGAGAGAGCAGCTCCTCCACAGATTCTTAAAGTGGGGGGCAACAAAAACCCTTTTGGGGTGCAGGAGGAGAGGGTGCAGCAGGAGGGGGGTCCCCTTTTCCCAGCCTCCCACCTCTCCCACCCACCTCTCCCCCCAGCCCCGTTCTTCAGAGGTCCTTCTTTTCCTCAGTAGTGGGGGGGGGGGGAAGAGGGGGTGACCCCGGCTGGTTTAAGGGTCCTGCAGCACCTGCAGCAGCAGGGGGGGGCTGTTATTGTGGGGGGCCTCTCATAGCCCTCCTTCTGCAAAAACATTATTAGTAATAATCTGAATATCCTGTATTGTGAATAGGTTGGGTTAGGTTAGGTGAGGTTAGATTGACCTGAGATAAATATATGGGCCCACCCCCAAAAGAAAGCATTGCAGCCCCCCCCCCTGAAAAAAATCCCTTATACCGGTGCTGGATATTAGGTTACATTGACCTGAGATGAACATATGGGGTCCCCCAAAGAAAACATTGCAGCCCTCCCCCCAAAAATATATCCCTTAAACCAGTCCTTGATATTAAGTTACATTGACCTGAGATAAACATATGGGGACCCCAAAAGAAAGCGTTGCAGCCCCTTCCCCAAAAAATATCCCTTAAACCAGTCCTGGATATTAGGTTACACTGACCTGAGATAAACATATGAGGACCCCAAAAGAAAGTGTTGCAGCCCCCCCCCCCCGCAAAAAAATACCCCTTAAACTGGTCCTGGATATTAGGTTACATTGACCTGAGATAAATATATAGGGCCCCCAAAAGAAAGGGTTGCAGCCCCCCAAAAAAATATCCCTTAAACCAGTCCTGGATATTAGGTTACATTGACCTGAGATGAATATATGGGGACCCCAAAAGAAAGTGTTGCAGGGGACACCAAAAATCCCTTAAACTGGTCCTGGATATTAGGTTACATTGACCTGCGATGAACATATGGACCCCCCAAAAGAAAGCATTGCAGACCCCCCAAAAAATCCCTTAAACCGGTCCTGGATATTACTGTAGATTACATTGACCTGAGATGAACATATGGGGTCCCCAAAAGAAAGCATTGCAGCCCCCCCCAAAAAAAATATAAATCCCTTAAACCGGTCCTGGATATTAGGTTACATTGACCTGAGATGAACATATGGGGACCCCAAAAGAAAGTGTTGCAGGGGACCCCAAAAATCCCTTAAACCGGTCCTGGATATTAGGTTACATTGACCTGAGATGAACAGATGGGTACCCCAAAAGAAAGCACTGCAGCCCCCTCCCCCCCAAAAATAAATCCCTTAAACCGGTCCTGGATATTAGGTTACATTGACCTGAGATGAACATATGGGTACCCCAAAAGAAAGCGTTGCAGGGCACCCCAAAAATCCCTTAAACCGGTCCTGGGGGTGATAAGAAAAACCCCCAAGACGGTTGTGTGGGAAGGGGAGAGAAAAGGGGGGCTCCCCTTCCTCTCTTGGTGACCCTTGAAGGCCTCCCCGAGACGGGGCGGGGAGGGGGTGGAGAAAAGGGGGGCGCTGAGGTGAAGTGAGGGGGTCGCGCGTGCCAGGGCCATCATGAAGAGGAGGAGGCCCCTGAGGCGGGTGGGTGGGAGACCCCGTCCTCCCCTCAGGCGCTTTTCCCTCATAGAGACCGGGCCCGCCAACGGGCCCGGTCTCTATGAGGGAAAAGCGCCTGAGGGGAGGACGGGCGGAGTGACTGACTGGCAGCCTCCATCCCAAACTGAGAGACCTCTAAGGAAGGGACGAGGCCACGGCCCACGTACCTGAGGGAAGAAAAGGAGCACTGAGCGAGCGGAAAGAAGGCAACCCCGGCTGGCCGTATATAGCGGGGCGACGGCGGCGGCGGAGAAGGAGGAGGAGGAGGAAGAAGACGAGGCGGCGCTGTAAAGATCAGGCGGCGACGGCTCCTCCTCACACGACGGGCCTTCGGGGCGGAGAGGCGGCAGGGAGGGGGAGAGAGGCGGTCCCGGCGGCACGACGTCGGCCTCGACGGCCCCTTCTTCAGCCGGCCATGTTAAAGGGGCAAAGCTCCTCGGCCTTCCTCCTCCGTTGTGGACGGGCGGCCCCTGTTTGCTTGATGGAGGGCAGTTGTTGCTACCTCCCCCCCACTCTCAAAAACAAAAAAGAGATTCATATGTTTGGGGAGGGGCGATAAGGCCCAGACAGAGGGGTGGGTACTCTGTACGCCCTCAGAGGCACTTCGTTCTTTCATCATCATCGCTGCAATGCCTCACACACGCACTCTGTACGGCCTCATAGAATCATAGAGTTGGAAGAGACCACAAGTGCCATCTAGTCCAACCCCCTGCCTGGCAGGAACACGCAATCAAAATGCTCACGACAGATGGCCATCCAGCCTCTGTTTAAAAACCTCCAAAGAAGGAGACTCCACCACACTCCCAGGCAGTGCATTCCACTTCTCAACAGCTCTTACTGTCAGGAACTTCTTCCTAAGGTTTAGGTGGAATCTCTCCCAGTAGTTTGAACCCATTGCTCCGTGTCCTACTCTCTGCAGCAGCAGAAAACAAGTTTGCTCCATCCTCAATATGACATCCCTTCAAATATTTAAACATGCTATGCTATCGTGTCCCCTCTCAACCTTCTCTTCTCCAGGCTAACCATACCCAACTCCCTAAGCCGCTCCTCATAGGGCATAATGGCTTCCAGACCTCCCACCATTTTGGTCACCCTCCTCTGGACACATTAAAG
Organism: Gambelia wislizenii; assembly: GCA_030847615.1. Classification (NCBI taxonomy): domain Eukaryota; kingdom Metazoa; phylum Chordata; class Lepidosauria; order Squamata; family Crotaphytidae; genus Gambelia; species Gambelia wislizenii. The sequence continues at coordinate 489,537,715 of JAUMIR010000001.1, read as the reverse complement.
CTTGTCAATATCCTTCTTGAATTGTGGTGCCCAGAACTGGACACAGTATTCCAGGTGAGGTGTGACCAAACCAGGATAGAGTGGCCCTATTACTTCCCTTGATCTAGACACTATACCCTTATTGATGCAGCCTAGAATCGCATTGGCTTTTTTAGCTGCCACATCACACTCCTGACTCATGTTCAGCTTGTGGTCCAGACTCCTAGATCCCTCTTGCATGCACTGCCATCAAGCCAGGTGTCACCCATCCTATATCTGTCCATTTCGTTTTTGCTGCTCAAGTGTAGTAGCCTACATTTCTCCCTGTTGAAATTTATTTTGTTAGCTTTGGCTCAGCTTTCTAATCTGTTAAGGTCATTTTAGATTCAGATCCTGTCCTCTGGGGTATTAGCTACCCCTCCTAACTTGGTGTCATCTGCCAACTTGATAAGAATGCCCTCTATTCCATCATCCAAGTCATTGACAAAGATGTTGAATAGCACTGGGCCCTGGACAGAACCCTGTGGCACTCAAATGCACTTCCTTCTTTCATCATCATCATCACTGCAATGCACACACACACACTGTATGCCCTCAGAGGCACTTCTTTCATCGTTGTCATCATTATCATCATCATCACTGCAATGCCCCCCCACACACACACTGCATGCCCTCAGAGGCACTTACTTAGTTATTATCATCATCATCAATGCAAAGCCCACATACACACATACTCTGCATCCCCTCAGAGGCACTTCCTTCATCAAAGTCATCATCATCATAATCATCATCACTGCAATGCACACACACACACACTTTGCACACCCTCAGAGGCACTTCCATCATCATCATCATCACTGCAACACACATACACACACTGTACGCCCTCAGAGGCACTTCCTTTTTTCATCATCATCATCATCACGGCAACATCCCCCACTCCCACACAATCTGGCTCATTCAAGGTGACTGTGAAGAACAAAATGCTTCTGAGGATGGGCAGAGCGCCTCCCATCCTCATCACCTCACCTGTCCCCTTTATAGGCCATCCTCATTCCCACCCTGCTGTCACTGTGTTTGAAATTTAGGATAAAGGGAAAGAAAGCCAGTGAGAGCCAGCATGGTGAGAGCCAGGGTTCAAATCCCCTCATGGACATGAAAAGCCACTGGGTGACCTTGGGCATACGTGACACTCTCTCAGCCTCAGAGGAAGGCAATGGCAAGCCTCCTCTGAACAAACCTTGCCAAGAAAACCCTGTGATGGGGTTGCCATAAGTCGGAAACTACTTGAAGGCACACAACAACAACGAGATTGGAGCATGCAATACAAAAATGGCTCTGGAGCTGAGAGTACCCAATGATTTTCTCTGTGCTCCCAGTGTGGGTGCTGTCCCCCCTGCCTGCTGCCTCCTTTCCTTGGTGAGGATTTGTTCCAGCTCCACAAGGAATAAGGAAATAATAGCATTTGTAGAAAAAGGCACATCCCAGGTATACAATCTTTTTTTGACCATGGGGATGGTTCAGACGTGAGTTCATCCCTTGATCATTCTGTCTTAAACAGATGGCATGTGTGTGCAAATATGTCTTTGTAGGAACTAACACCTTGATAGCATTTTCATATAGCTTCCTCAAATGCAGGGTTCTTCGTGGTGAAATAAGGTTCGCACGTTGAGTCCCTATCAGATATGTGGGGCTAAGATGCAGCACACCATCCCAGTGAAAGAGATGAAAAGATCTGCTGGCAGTACAAAAGCATTTAGGTAAGCCAGGAATGGCAATTTCATGGCCTGCCAGATGCTGGTGGACTGCAGTACCCAGCAGCCCACACCATTGACAAAGTCAGTGAGACAACATGACTCATAATAATGCTTGGCAAAGTGGGAGGCAGTAAGAAAAAGGGAAGAACACACATTACAGATGGATTGATCCAATTGAGGAAGCCACAACCCTGGATTTGCAAGACCTGAGCAGGGCACCTGACAGTCTCACATCCATCCATAGGGTCATCATAAGTCAAAGTTGACTTGATGGCAAATAACAACAACAAATTTTAGCTATGTGCTGCATAAATATTTGCCCCTGTCTTTCCTGAATTTTATACTATTTATCTTTATATGATAATTGCAAATTCTAAGAAGTGGGGGGAAATCTCTCTGTATTCACTTTCTCCACATCAAGTAGAATCTGATAAACATTTTATTCTGTTCTTCAATATGTCCCTCTATATATTTCCTTGAACTGCACCAAAGTTCCTATACCTCAATAAAGTGTAATTATTGTGGCTCATCTTCCCCCTCTTCTAAAGTGCTTAGAGCTCAGATTGACTCCAAACTATTTTATTACTTCTTGTGCTTGAGAAGCAAATATTTGATTCAGATTGTACCTTGACCCACAAGGTGGCCTTAAGCATACAACTTAAGCATTTACGGTAATTGTCTCAGTCTTAGCTGCATTCCCTCCAGCCTGTGCAACACGAGCTCAGTAATGCTGGCCTACCTCACATAGTCGTTTAAAGGCAATGTAGGTGAGATGCATTGCATTTACATCCTGTCTTTTCCCCAAAGAGTTCAAGGCAATGTGTGTGAACCTTTCTCCCCATATTATCCTCATAAGAATCCTGTGGGGCAGGTTAGACCAAGAGAAAGTGACTGGCTCAAAGAAATGGTTCCAAGGAGCTTTGCGGCTGAGAGAGGATTTGAAACTAGGTCTCCCCAGTTCTAATCCACCACTCTGATCATCATATCTGACTTGTTCTAACATATCATATTATACTGTATTGCTTTCCAGTCCTCTGAGTCATGAGAATTGTAATTTCTTTTTATAGCACCATTGATGTACATGAATTGCAGGGAAACAACCTGTACTTTTAATTTCCTTTGATGGCAATGGTATTTTGGTAATATTTGCACTTATTTACAAACCTAATTTGCTTCACTGTAGGTCAAACCTCTTCAACTGACTGTCCTAAATCTTCTCTCCCTTGGCAAGTTTCAAGGCAGTCACCAGCACCATGGGGTTCTTCCAAAGAGCTATTAGGTGTGCTTCTGTTCCAGTTATCTTCTAAAGCTGCAGCTTTGCTCTTGGCTTTCCTTCTTACACACAGGGCTTATACGAATGTGGATTGGTGCACAGTAATGCCAATTCGCAGCAGCTTTAATTTGTCTCTACTTTTTTTTTTCAAGATTGCAGGCATGCAAAGCCATACGTGTCTGTTGTTCAAATAGGTATGGATGCAAATCAAGATGGCGGGTGCAAATGAATTACTAGTGTTTTTATAGTCGCCGGTTGCTGCCACTGAACAGTTTTTTTTTAAAGCAAATCCAAAGTGCAGAAGTTATGATCTGCTTAAATAGAAAAAAGGGGGGATGCTGTTTCATCGACTCAGCACACAACTGCTAGGGCGAAAATCCAGTATGGCAGTTCCGGGCACTGCCTTGCTGGCAAGCTCCACCCTATGCACATCCGATCAATCAGCTGTCCACTCTGACAATGCACAATGATGCAAATCATTTGTCCTAATGAGTGATAGTGCACATTCCCACGCATTATTTTTTAAAATATGGGGAAATCTGTGAAGGCTTTTCCCATGGAGAATTTGGCATCTTTGCTCCCGCCTCCTTCAGAATATGGCAGATTGATGTGGGATCCCATTTAGACAAAACATATTCTCCTCGAATTCTATGAGGAGTATTTTCACTGTATAGACAAGGCCACATATTTCTGCTGCTCTGCATTGACCTCGTGGAACACAGCTGGGGTGAGAAAAGACCCTCCAGGACAGTCCAGGATTGCATCTTTGTCATCCAAAGAGGCTGGGGGTGACAGGCTATCAGGCTAACTTCTGAAACAAAAGAAAGATACTGGGTTGGTTGCAATGATGATTAGCAGGTCCAAGGGTCTGACCAGGTAACCTACACTGATATTAGAAAACTCTTCAGAAAAAAATTTAGCAAGAATAAGCATGCTGTGAATATGTCCAGAATTAACACACACACCCCAGTTTACAACAATGTATATCACGAGTACAGTTGGTGGGGACATGAGACAGATTCTTCTCAGTGGCTGCCCCTAGACCCTGGAGCTCCTTCCTTAGGGAGGCAAGAATGGGACCCTCATAGTGGTCCTTCCATTGGTAAGCAAGATTTTTTTTTTTATTTCCAAAGGCTTTTAGAACTAAAAGTTTTTAAGGAAAAGACTTTTAAGAAGGTATTGATTTAAATTGTACTATTTTTAACTGGGATGTTTGTCTTTTTAAAGTGTATGTTTTATGTCATTTTGATATTGCTAATATCATAGTTTGATTCTATTTTAATGCTGACCTTTCTGTATGTTTTTAACTGTATTGTAATTTTAAATTGTAAGCTGCCATGAATCTTGGGGAAGAGGTGGGGTATAAATCAAGTGAATGTGTGTGTGCAAACATAATGCATAAACCTGAGTAGAGGGATGTACCCTAAAGGCACCAGATTCTGTCTGATCTTGGAAGCTAAGCAGGATTAGCCCTGGTTAGTACATGAATGGGAGATCCCCAACAAATGCTGTACGCTCTATTTCAAAAGAAGGAACTGGCAAAACCACCTCTGACTATTCCTCGCATAAGGAAATCTTATGAAATTCATGGGGTCAATTCACATACACACAAGTAGAGGGATCCTGTAGCACCTTTGAGACTACTTGAGCAAAAGGAGTTGGTAGCATAACCTTCCAGAGACCAGGTCTACTTCATCAGATGCAGTTAACCTCAAAGGTAAAAAGCCAGCATGGTGTAGTGTTACGGATGTTAGACTCCTATCCTGAAGAACAGGGTTCAAATCCCTACTCAACCATGGAAACCCACTGGGTGACCCTGGGCAAGTTACACTCTCTCAGACTCAGAGAAAGGCAAAAGCAACCCCCTCTAAACCTTGCCAAGAAAACCCATGATAGGATCGCCGTAAGTGCACGACTTGAAGGCACACAACAACAAAGTCTCAAAAGTGCTACATAAACCCTTCGCATATTGATCTAAACTAACACGGCTATGTTTTCAAAAGCTAAATAGAATTATTGTTTCACTTGCCTACTCTCCCAGGGTAGGTGTGTATGTGTGTGCATGTGTACAAACACTTAAACGCATACAACAAAAAAAAGGAAAAATGACACATACTTATTTTTCTTTGCATTAAAAACATAGTCAAAAACAGGTGGAAAAAAACCCACGAAACTTGACACACCAACTAGACTGCTAATTACTTCCCCTCCTCTCAACTAATAATTATATTCTACTATTAAAGTACTGCCATTAAACAATATTATAATCCATCTTGTACCATCAATCAAACCCATGCTATCTTTAAAAGCCTAAAATTGATATATACCCCTTCCTTTGTAGCAAAAAATTATAAACAACTCCCAATCTTTTTTAAAATTAACCAAGGATTTCTCTTTAACCAACATTGTCCATTTATCCATTTCAGCCAAATCACATATCTTGATCAGCCGATCTTCTTTCAAAGGAATCAATGTCTCTGTCCACTTCTGGGCATATAACAATCTTGCAGCCGTAATAATATATTGTAAAATTCTCCCATGTTTCCTTTCCACCATTTCTTCCAGCATTCCAAGTACATAAACGTCAGGTTTCATCTGTAGTTTTAGTTTGAAAATTTCCTCCAACATCTTGTGGATTTGAATCCAATATTTCTGAGCTTTCTCACAAGTCTACCACATATGAAACAATGTCCCAATTTTCTGCTCACATTTCCAACACATACTTGAACAATTGTTATACATTTTGGCAAGCTTCTCAGAAGTTAGGTACCATCTGTCCATCATCTTATAAAAGTTCTCTTTCAAATCATAACTCAAAGTAAATTTCAAACTTTTCGACCATATTCTCTCCCACTGCTCCATTTGGATTTGTGTACCAATATTTGGTGCCCGTTTTACCATACAGTCTTTTACCTGCTCATCTTCCATCTCTAGTCTCAATAACAATTTATACATTTTAGCAATCAAATGTTCATTGCTTGTACATAGTTTCACTTCAAACTCAAATACTTTTGTTTTCATCACCTTGTATCTTTTTATCCATTTTTTATATCTTTCATTCTTGGTTCTGTAGGAGAACCAATGCAAAGCACACCCTTCTGCTTCCAGTTCTTTTAATCTAAACTGATTATTTTCCCAAATCAGAACATGTAATCCATGTTTCCATCTGGTAGGCTTCTCCCCTTAATAATGACTGATGAGGTGAGGATCAGAGAGGTATTTTAGAATAAAACCCCCTTTTATATTTATTCCACACATGTAACAATGCTCTCCTCACATAGTGATTATTAAATGACGAACCAGCCTTCTCTTTTCCATACCAAAGAAAGCCATGAAATCCAAATCAAATCCCTCCAGTTGTAATACTGTAATCTATCATTCTTCAGTAGCATCCAATCTTTCAACCATGACATACAACAGGCAAAATAGTATGCCTTAAAATTCAGCAGGCCCAGACCTCCTTTTATTTCTATCATCTTGCAGCATCTTAAATCTCACTCTGGGCCTTTTACCTTGCCAGATAAAGGAAGATTAGTCCTTCTGCTATTATTCAAAAGGCCTGTCATTCAGCATAATAGGTACAAATTGAAACAAGAATAACATTTTGGGTAACACATCCATCTTAATTACTGAGATTCTACCCATAAATTAAAGATTCAACTTGCCCTTTCTCTGCAAAGCTTGTTTAATTTCAGACCATATTGGCTGTGGTGGTTCAAAATATGGTTAGCCCTCCATATCCACAGTTACAATCCACAGATTCCACCATCCATTGAAAAATATTCCCAAAAAAATAAATTCCAAGAAGCAAACCTTGATTCTGCCATTTTATATAAGGGACACCAAATTACTGTGCCATTTTATATAATGGTACTTGAGTATCCACGGAGGATCCTGGAACCAAACCCTAAGTGGATACCCAGGGCCCACTGTATGGTATTTCCCCCCTTAAGCGTTTGCATTGAGCAACTAATGAGAAATCCTACTCCTTTGACATCCTTTTCATGACCAGCCCCTGTGAGAAACAATGGGAGACTTTGGCATATCTGCCACTATTGTTTCCCCTCTTTCAATTAGTTGTTAATGCTGACAAAACATAACTGTTCTGTTTCTAACCACTCTCATTCTTAAAGAGCCTTTGGGGAAATATTTATCTTAAATATGTGGATGTCAACTGGAGAAATGGCTCCCTCTTCTGTCTGCAAAGAGTACAGAACCTTCTCAACACACAAGAGCAGCAGAAAGTGTGGGAGGAGAGTACAGTATATTCTCCATTATCAGTGATGTAATAATGTTAACTCCACCCTTCTACAACTGGAGTAGGCAGGAATCGCCAGCAGCAGGAATAGAAAGGAAGTACAGTACAGTTGTCCCTTCATATTCGCAGGGGTTTGGTTCCAGGACCCCCGTGGATACCAAAATCCGTGAATACTTAAGTTCCATTATATGCAATGGCATAACAAAATGGTGTGCCTTATATAAAATGGCAAAATCAAGGTTTGCTTTTGGGATTATTATTTTTTTAAGAATATTTTCAAGCCCTGAAATATTTAAATCCGTGGATACAGAGGGAAAACTGTATTAACACCACTGCAATGAGAACTATGTATTCTAAATGGAGATATTGTGTGTGAGAGACCAGTTGCCTGTTGACTCATTAATTTCACAGGGTGTTGTTGTTGTTGTGTGCCTTCAAGTAATCCCTGATTCATGGTTACCCTAATCTAAGGTGAACCTATTACAGGGTTCGCCTGGCAAGATTTGTTCAGGGTGTGTGTGCCATTGCCTTCCTCTGAGGCTGAGAGAGAGTGACTTGTCCAAGGTCACCTAGTGGATTTCCATGGCTGAGCAGGAATCCAAACGTTGGTCTCCAGAGCCATAGTCCAACACTCAAACCACTACACCACACTGGCTCTGGGCTTTTTTAGGCAAGGAATACTCAGAGGTGATTTTGCCAGTTCTTTCCTCTGGAATATAGCCTACAGCACCTGGTATTCATTCATGGTTTCCTGTCCAAGTACCAAACAGAGGTGACCCTGCTTAACTTCCAAGATCAGACAGGATTTGGTGCCTTTAGAGTATTTAGTCTTGACCAAATCATGCAGATACAGGTTGATACCTGCAAAGTAACTGATGGGAAGCTATTAGCTCATCTGATCTTATGCATTCCCACTGTGTATCTATGGATGTCATATCCACTTAAGTCTGTGAAAAAGTGGCAGGCAAAAATGCATACATAGAAATGCCTTCAAGTAAGGGCTCCTCATCTTCTAGAATTATTCCCTGAAGCTTGAAGCATCTGTGAACACTCTGATGAAAGTAGTCACAGAGCTGGTAGGGGGAGTGTGTCTTATGAATGGTATTTACAGCTTTCAACAGCTTTGGACCTTGATTCTTGAAGGATCGCCTCTGTCTACATATGCCTGCCTGAGGATAGGTGAAGGAGACAATTTCTGTCCAGAGGCAAGATGAGCTGAAATAAAGCAAACTTGTTTATTTTAGGAATGCATTCCAGGTTGTCCCCCCCCAGTCCACAACATAAGACTGCCAGTAAAAAAGAAGGCACCTCTTTTACAAATAGCACACTGTATCATCTTTCCCTCAAATGTTTAGACAAGGAAAACCAAACAGCATGTCAGAATCTTTGGAAAATGTTCTCAAAAACTTTTTTGATAACATATAGAGAAGGAATAATCAGAAGCAGACTGTTTATCATGTACTAAAAGTAAGCCTAAGGCTACATTCTATTCTTATGTTTATATTTAGTAGCAGAATACAGAGGGAAAATCTTCTCTGAAAAGGTTCCATCAAGGATGGCATCTCTGTCAGGCCTTTACCTTGACTGTAATTAACAATAGAGAAGCCATGATTTTGATATCTACTCTTTTCTTCTTTAGAGACAGCTGGAGGGGCCCTTCTCTGTGTCCCATCAGTCAGGACAAAATACTGTTAGAGAACATAGGAGAGAGGGCCTTCTCTGCAGTGGCGCCTCAGTTATGGAATACCCTCCCATTGGAATCCTGACTGGCACCTATATTTTGCTGTCATTCGGGTGCCAAATGAAAATGTGCTTGTTTACAAAAGCTTTTGGGGCCTGGTTGGTTTTATACAGACCCACCCGTGTGCATGATTTTGAATTGTTTTAAAGTGTTTTAACTTGTAATGTCTTCTTTTAACTTGTTAAACTGTTTAATACTTTTTTTTGCCTTTTAAAAATTGTTTTATTGTTTACATTGTTTTAAGCTGATCATGTTGATTTTATCAGACATCACACTAAGATTTCTATATAAAGGGTGTGATAAAAATATTTATATATATATATAAATAATAAATTTGGGAGGGAAAGCTGGAAGGTCTGTGTCTGATCAGGGCCTGAGATTTGATAGGAGCCTAGACTTCTTATTTTTCACATTGATGTCACACACTTAAAAAAAAATCAGCTAACACACTTACCAGCTAACATATACCTGTCTTGAATGTTTGAACTGAACAAACGTTCTTATAGAGCAGCATCTCTCCCCATATCCCTTATCTCCAAATGTACGTCTTGCATATGTTTCTGCATTTTACAACTCTGCAGCATCTTACAACTCTGATTCTAAACAAGGTAGCCATCCAATTAAGACACAATGGAGAAAAATATTTATTCAAGGAAAGAAGGAGAGTCAAAAGGAAAGAGAATAGGGTAACAGATTAAAATTGCATGACAGATAGCTTAACTTTTGTTTAAAATTGAGCACAGCAACTAATAAAGTAAAGCTGTAGTTGCTTGATCTAACTATCCAAAGCTTGAAGTACTGTATTATTAATGGATGCTTGTTTGAGGGGATTAGAATGGATGCCTTCCTTCTCCCTCCCTCCCCTTAACTGCCCCCATAAAGTTTATCCTGCACAGAAGGGCTACAGATGGAGCATACCAGGACTATAGTTATCTCACCATCTTCCTATTCAAATCTCCTAATTATCCAGATGCAATGACAACCTGCATTCCCTCCCACACCATACCTCCCGAAATTGTGGCCAAGCTATAGCTGGGTTTCAGCAGGGTGTCAAAAATTATCAATGAGGATAAACACACAAGCCAGGAGAGGCTGCAGCAATTTGCTTTGGCCTGGGCCTACTGGGAAGGGCAAGATTCCCCCCTCCTCTCCTCTCCTCTCCTCTCCCTCCCCCAATGAATTAATTGGGTGAAAACTACTTGTGCGCTTTTAACACAGTTTGCAGCAACGGAAGTAAGCTGAGGACAAAGGAGGAAAGTGAGAGGAGGAGAGAGAAATTGGGACATTTTAAAAGCAGTTGAAAAAGGTGGATTAAAGAGAATAAAGCAAGACTGTCCCTGCCAAATCAGGAGAGTTGGAGGGTATGCCACACCATTACGATCTGACATATATCATGCTTCCAGTCCTCAACTTTTAAAGAAAGCCTAAAACCATTCATAGAAAGTTGTGGAAGGGCCCATCTAAACAGTGAAAATACCCCTCATGGAATCTGCTGGGAATCCTAAATGGGATCCAACACCAATTCACACTATTTGGAAGGGGGGGCAAAATGGCAAAAACAACACGATAACAGCCTTCACAGATTTTCCTGTACTTTTTCAAAAACTGCAAAGGGGGTGCACATTCCTGTTCATTTGGACTATCAAATGTCAGGAAATTTGAAGGAAAGCCCAAAGCTGATTGGTTGGGTGAGAGCAGGGGCAAGGCTTGCTGCCATGTTGGATTTTTGCCTTAGCAATCACTCACTAAGGCAATAAAGTAGGATAAATATTTTCTGTTTTGCTATTCTATAAAATTGGAAAATCACTCTATCGCCCCAGCACACAGTGGGACAACTTTTTTAAAAAACAGCAGTGGTGAAGAATGCAAGTAAATCACTCATGGCCACCATCAGGAATGAGAGGCTTATGGGGGCTCCCAAGGCCGGAAAAAGCATTTAGACATGTCGCTGCTGCTGCAAGAGGCCAATACTATGAGGTACTTTGATTTTTTTCCCCTCATGTAGATGGGCCCCGAGAATACTGGGCTACATGAATTCTCACTCAAAGCTAGTAAAACATCTCGAAGATTTTTTGTTTATCTTTTTGCAGCGGTAATTCATGAAACGATGTTACGCTAAAAATGAGTGATGAATTGAATGTTATAGGCAGTACCTGTAGGACGTCACATCCTGAAGAGAGACATTTGAAGAAAATAAAAGAAAAAGGCTGATGTTTGAAAATGTATGTACGGTAGTAACAACCTAATAGACTTGCATTTCATCTTGATTTCTCAAATATGCAGACACATATACGCTTGTATGTTTTATAATGGTCAGAAAAGTGATTTAGCACAACTTAAAAGCGCAATTAAAAATAATAATAATACAGTTACAAAATGGTGGTTATTGCAAAAATTATCATCAATGTGTGGTGAGCTGATACAGGTTAACTTTCTTGATATCTTACTTCTCACATCAAAGTAATTCCTCTTTTTGTTTTTTAAATGGATCCATAGCAATCCAGGTTAGCTATACTGTGAGAATGGTTACTATTCTTTTCAGACCTTCTGAATAATATTGAGAGAAACATTGAATAGACATGGGGGGGACAAAATATGAATGAATTACACAGGGACTGCCCCTCACTCCAAAATATGAACACTCAGTCTGGAAGTAAGCATGAATGACATGCATAATATTATATAAGAACTGTTATCGCTAGGGATAACTTGTGGTCCCAGCAGGGGTGGAACACTCCCCTCCCTATGTGTACACACTTAGACCACAGGCCAACAGAGCTTTTGTACAAATATATATTTTTTAAATTTATATAACATATGAAAATCTACGTCACATTTAGGTGGAGAGCATAAAGGATCCCCTTATGGCTCAAAAGAATGAGACCACATACCTGTGTAGGGCGTCAACATCAATTCTAGATCAGATTTGATATACAGCATTTGCATTGCACTGAAGAAGCCAGTTTGTGATTGTCAACTGCAGTTTTGCTGGTTGACAGAAACAAATGGTCCTGTGGAAGGATATTGGAGTCTGTGGTTAGTACCACAATGCAGCCTGCACCACAGGACGAACACCATCATCCCCACATTGCCAACAGCAACTCTGTGTTTAAGTCCGTTCAGCAGTTCACCTACCTGGGAAGCATAATCTCCTCAGACGCCAAGACTGACAAAGAGATCGATCACAGATTAGCAAAGGCATATTGCGCATTTGAAAGACTTTACAAAAGAGTCTGGAGTAATAAACACCTGAGGCGAAGCACAAAAATCCGTGTGTATAAAGCCATTGTACTGTCTATTCTCCTTTATGGGTCTGAAACATGGGTCACCTATCGCCACCACTTACGACTCCTCGAACGCTTCCATCAGCGCTGTTTACGCACAATCCTAAATATACACTGGACTGACTATGTGAAGAATGTTGCTGTCCTTGAGCAAGCAGGGATCACCAGCACTGAGGCCATGATATTGAGAACACAGCTGCGCTGGGCAGGGCACGTTTCTAGGATGGAGGACCATCGCCTCCCCAAAATAGTACTCTACAGTGAACTCACCACGGGTCAGTATAAGAGGGGCGCTCCAAAAAAGTGATACAAAGACTCCCTGAAACAACATCTCAGGCTCGGCCAAATTGATCACCAACAGTGGTCCGCCCTGGCCTCACATCGGGAGGCATGGAGACGCACTATCCACAATGCTGCAGCCTTATTTGAGAACTCACGCCGAACAAGTCTTGAAGAGAAACGACAACGCAGAAAGGATCACAACCCAAAAACATCACCCAAGGAGACCTTCTGCTGTGCTTTCTGCAACCGGACTTGTTTATCTTGGATTGGCCTTTTTAGTCATCAGCGCGCTTGCAGAAAGCGCGGGATGAGTTCTTCTTGAATCTTCGTTTGCGAAGAAAAGCCAGAGAGAGAGAGACGTTCAGTTATGTTTTTTCCACATTAGTGTAAGAAACTCAGCTGCGGCTGCTGGAGAGGGTCTAATTCACCTGAGCATCTATTGAAAAATATATGAAAACACGCAGATAATATAATGAGAGCAAAGTTCTTAATGATGTAAACATTATTTCCCATCACTGCTCATGAAACATGAGAAGTCAGCAAATAAATAATTAGGATGGAATCCAGATTCAGGGCTATTGCACACTATACAGTTATAGTGCTTATGATTCCACTTTAACTGCCATGGCAACATCTTATGGAATCTTGTGATTTGCAGTTTTGGGGCAGGGATTTAGAATGTAGCATTCTTGGCATAAATACCTGAAAGATAGCTAAGCACGATCAGCCCTGGTTAGTACTTGGATGGGAGACCACCAAAGAATACCAGGTGCTGTTAGGTTATATTTCAGAGGAAGGAACTGGGTATTCCTTGGCCTAGAAATCCCTATGAAATTCATGGGGTCACCATAAGTCAACAGGCAACTTGAAGGCACAAACAGACACATATTTAGAATTCTTAGTCAGAGAGCTCTGGTGCCTCTGACAAGACTGCAAGCCCCAGGATTCTATAGGATGTAGCCATGGCAGTTAATGTGGAATCAGAGTGCTATAACTGTGCAGTACAGAGGTTCTTAACCTGTGGTCTGCAAACCCCCAGGGGATTGCAATGTCCTCACTGAGGGTCCATGAAGGCTTGAAGGCTGCTCAGTCCACCTCCTCCCTGCAGTGGAGTGGCCACGTGACATGAGTCAAGGCAAAGTCTGGCTGGCTGGCTGGCTGGGCCTGCACATTGCCATTCAATCCACTCCAGCCATAAGCCTTCAGGAAGAAGTAGAAGAAAGTCTTTCCTTCCCCTCTAGTGCCTCCAAGGGAAGGTTTAACAGATGGTGTAATTGTGTTGTTGCTGTTGTTATGAGGGTTTTCAATCTTGAGTTAAGTCTTGGGGGGCCATAGCAACAAAAGTTATTTAAAGGGGGTACCTGGTAAAGAAAAGATTAAGAGTCACTGGTGTCGTGCATATCCTCCCAACATTTCCCAGATGAAAATCAGAATGTGTGTGGTCAAGATGGTAAAAGTTATTAATGAGGAAGAACACACAGCCTAGGAGAGGTTGCAGTGGTTTCCTTTTGCCTGAGCCTGCTGGGAAGGGCAAGACTCTTCCCTCTAGCCTCTCCCCCTCCACCCCAAGTTAATACAGTTGTCCCTCCGTATCCACACATTTGGTATCCACAGATTTAAGTATTCACGGCTTGACAATTTTCTTTAAAAAATAATAATCCAAAACGTAAACCTTGATTTTGCCATCTTAGATGAGGGACACCATTTTGCTATGCCATTGCATATAATGGGACTTGAGGATTCATGGATTTTGGTATCCATGGGGGGTCCTGGAACCAAACCCAGCGAATATGAAGGGACAACTGTAAAGTGCAAAATACTTTTGCAGCTTTGTGCTTTGAACTCAGTTTGAACTGTGGACATGGGGGGAAAGTGAGAGTAGAAGAAAGAATCCAGGCCATTTTTAAAAAGCATTAGAAAATGTAGGACAACATACAATTAATGGGAAGTGTCCCTGCCAAATCAAGACAATTAGAGGGTATGGTAGTGTGAACAGGCCATAAGTTAGTTGTTCTCATGTTGACAACTATCCATCTGCCTCATGTGACATAGGATAGGGTGTAACACAACAGCCAGAGGCAGCAAACCACCCACAGTATATTTTAACAATCCAGTTGATTTTAAATTATGAATTTTAAATGGGTATTTTAAGTTAATGGATACTTTTAATGTATTGGTGGTTGTTTTAATCCTATGTGTTTTAACCTATGTATTGAAATGGCTTTTAGTTAAATATTGTATTTTGATTAATGTTGTACCCCGCCTCAAGCCTAGGGGAGAGGCGGGTAAGAAATAGTAATAATAATAATAATAAGAAGAAGAATCCCACCCTTTCTTTTCAGGAAGAAGAAAACAATGGCAAACAAGATCACTGAAAACAATTAAAACAATATAATCTAAATAGTTTAAAGTGCTAGTTAAATGCTCTAAAAAATCTGGAAGCTTGTTCAGTATGTTGCAACATTTGCTGTTCTGACTAATTTGGGTATATGATGATGATGATGCAGAATGGACTCCCTAAAAGATATATGCTTGGCAAAGAAAAAAAAAATCTGTAAGGAACTCTGTCAGTCCAGTTTTGGAGCTGCTCCAGAGAGCCTCCCCTTAAAAAAAAAAAAAGGAGGCTATCTGCAGATTATTTTCTGTTGCTCTGTATTTCTACATTCTCATCTGAGCAA
The DNA here is from genome assembly GCA_030847615.1 of Gambelia wislizenii. Lineage (NCBI taxonomy): Eukaryota > Metazoa > Chordata > Lepidosauria > Squamata > Crotaphytidae > Gambelia > Gambelia wislizenii. The sequence goes on along the minus strand of JAUMIR010000001.1, from coordinate 489,522,463 downwards.
AAATAAATTTACAGTCCAGTATGGCACGGTTATTGGCAAGAAGAGTTAAATGGAGCTTTTTAAGGAGCTTTTCACCTTTTGCGTTAACCCTAATAGAAAAAACCATTGGTTTTTGTTCCTTGCATTGTTCGCCAGATTAATTTCAAACAAGAAAAGAAAAAGAAGGGGAAAAAATCCATCCGCCCAACGTGGGGCTCGAACCCACGACCCTGGGATTAAGAGTCCCATGCTCTACCGACTGAGCTAGCCGGGCGCTGTAACAAACGCCTCCCCAAACATTTCTTGTTGGGAGTCCTTCGCGCATGCGCACTTTCTCTCCTTTACCTAAGCATACTCCCACGCGCCAATTCCCCCTCCCGCCAGCAATGACTCGGCGCTGCTCTTTTCCGAGCGCGCGCATGCGCACTACGCCATGTTAGCCCCGCCTCCTCCATCTCCGGCAGCATACCGGCGAGAGGCTATTGGCCAAGACTCCAGAAGAGGTGTCCAATGGTGAGGCGCGTTGTTGAGAGGTGGGTGAGGAGCGCGAGTGGGTGACTGCCTGAGACGGGAGGGGGGCCAGAAGAAGAAAAAGAGGGAAAGGAAAGGCCGGTGAGGCGGTTATTTGCTCTCCTCCTCCGCTATGAGTTCCATCGGCACCGGAGTAAGTGAGCCTGAGGGGAAAGGGGGCGGAGGAGGAGGAGAAGAAAGGGGGGCCGTGTCAGTCGGTGGGCTACGGGGGGCTCCCTCCCCCTCCTCCTCCTCCGTGGTCTCTGCTGCAAATTAGGGGGGGGCATTCCGTGACGTCATCTCCGCGCGCCTCCCGCGTCATCTCCACGCGTTTGTGGGCCGCTGAGTCACTTGAGGGGAAAGCGAAAGCGAAAGATTGGGAGGGGAGGTAGGGATGCCAGGTAGCTCCTATTGCAGGGATTCCCAACTTCTGGTCATCGTGGTGTTTGGGACTTCAACTCCCAGAAGTCCCAGCCAGCTTTGCCCGCACTCGGGAATTCTGGGAGCTGAAGTCCGAAACAGCTACAGGACCACTGCCCTATTTATTGTAAGGGAGGCCACATATTTGAGGGCTGGGAAAGCTTTCCCGTTTATGGAGGGTGAACAAGATGCAAAAAAACAAAACAAACCCTCATGTGTTTTTCGTTTGGGCTTTTCATAAAGACAGAAATGTGCGCCTCATGTAATTAATGGATGGATGTGGACAATACAGTATGTTGGTTTTATTTATTTATTTATTTATTTATTAGTTAGTTATACCTCGCTCTTCAACCACAAGGTTGTTTTAAGCAATAGCAATTTACACATCTACATTGCATCCATTCATCACTATTTCACTTTCTTCCAGACTGGGACTTAAGGTGTCTAGGTTAACTGAAATCAATACTTTAATTTAGTACAGTGGCTCTTAACCTTTTCTTTTGCAGGGACCCCCTTTCAATCTTTTGTTGCTGTGGTCCCCCAAGACTTAAGATTTAAAAACCTATAATAATAATACACCAGCCATTAAAACTTCCCTCAGGGAAGGCAGGGAAGGGAAGACTTTTCTTCTGCTTTTTCTGCAAGTTTGTGGCAGGTGTGGATTGAATGGCAATGCGCAGGCCCAGCCTGCCAGCCATTGTTTTAACTCCTGTTAAGTGGCCACTCCACTGCAGGGAGGAGGTGGGCCAAGCAGCCTCTGTGGATCCCCTGTGAGGACATCTGGACCCCTGGGGATCCCCACACCACAGGTTAAGAATCACTTTTTGGGTAGGTCAAGAAATTGTTTAATAATTTGGGTAGGTCAAGAAATTGTTTAATAATTTCCTGACTGTCAAATCTCGATGGCCCTCAAGAGTGGGAGGGGGAAAAGGAGTGTGGTAATGGGATGTTCAAGTGGCACAGAGATTACTCAGGGTGTTCTGAGTTGTGTGTGGTGGGTGGTAATAGGTTTGTTAGGCCTTTGCAGCAAAAAAAAAAAAAAGGCTTGTGGTCCTTTGAGAGAGAGGCTGGATATAAATCAAGTTCATTTTATTCTGCCTCAGCTTTCATAGACTCTTTAGCCTGATTTGTAGCTGATGAAATAGGGCTTGACTCGATGGAAACAGATACATGTGGGCCGCAGTCTGCAGAAAGTTTATGTCAGCTAAGTAGGACTGACTCTCTGTTGTAATATTATAGCAGACTTGCAAATAAATGAAGCAAAGACACAGTCACAATAGGAATGCAGCGCTTTTGAGAGTTCAGTACTGAGTTTAGTTCAGATTTGGTGTATATGGGCTAATTGTAGTCATTACAACAGCTCTTTAAGGTGGTGATGGGGGGAGTGGATTGGCTCCTTATTGTTTAAGGCAATGGCTCTTAATCTTTTCTTTACCAGGAAACCCTTTTAAATATCTTTTACTGCTGTGGAACCCCAAGACTTAAGATTTAAAATCATAATATTTGATGATGATGATAATACAAGTGCAACATAAGCCTTCCCTCAGAGGCATTGGAGGGGGAGGGAAGATTTTTTTCTCCTGCTTCTTCCTGCAAGTTTGTGGCTGGAGCGGATTAAACGGCAATGTGCAGGCCAAGCCTGCCAAACTTTGTGTTGGCTCTTGTCATATGACCACTCAACTGCAGGGAGCAGGTGGCTGAGCAGCCTTCAAGCCTTCCCTGGACCACAAGTTAAGAACCACTGATGTAAGGGAAGTCACAAATTGAAGCTCAATTCAGACAAGAGTTTACAGCAAACAACTCAAAGAGCTGTGGTGAATATTTGAGAAACTTATTTCCTAGCAGTCCCTGATAACTCTTGGTAGGACTGAAAACAGTGATTTTCTAGGAAATGTGAATGACACTTTTGTGGAAGCCATATGATTAGCAAACTGTCCTTAATTTAAAGAACACTTTGCATCAGCATGTATGGTGTCAAACTTTATATAGCTGCTTCATCATCTGTAACATTGCAGATATGCTTCTGCTTTAGCTTCTAGGTCACACTTTGGCCCTCCAAATGGGATCAAATGTAAACTGGATTTATGTTAAATTACTATAAACCCAGATCCATCCTTAACATCTAATGTGTAAAGCAGGTCTCAGATCAAGGGTTGAATTCTGAAATGTTAAAAGTATAAGCCACTCATTGCAGTTCTTGGTTGACCAGCAGAGGTTGCTATTGACTAGTGTACAGACACGGATAGCCACAAAGGGGTGGGGTAGTTTTTTCCAAGATAACAATGAAACAGATGCTCATTCTAAGCATTATTATTTTATTCATTTATATCCTGCCTTTTTCAAAGTCAGGGTAATTTGGAGCAGTTGAAACAAGTATAAATAAAAACACAAGCAGATGGAGCATAAAAAAACCAACTATTTAAAGTGTAATGGAACAATCCATAAAATTAAAATGATTAAAAGGTAAGAATAGAAACAGTACAAAAGCAGCTTATTAAAACCTTTGCAATCAGTTTTCTGAGTCCTGGCAGAATTCAAAAGTTTTCACTTGTTGACATATAACTTTGGACAAATCTTGACAAGAAAACTCTCTGATAGGTTCGCCTTATGGTTGCCCTAAGTTGAAAACAACTTGAAGGCACACAACAAAAACAACAGTTGCTAGGATTAGATCTCACGTGGTTCGTCTGGCTGTGCTGAAAATGGAATCCTTGCCTGTCCTCTTCCCTGGGATCTCTATGTAAATAAAACACTGATGTTTCACTGAACTACTTTGGCCTTCATCAGTTGACTACCTTTTATGGTGCCAACTGTACAGGATACTTGTAGAATTATGATATTACTCGAACCATGATAGGACTAGATTTTATCAGGGAGAGAGTGAGAATTAGATGCTGGCTACATTTGCAACCTTGTTTGCTACAATCTTTTGGCTACAAAAAGGAGTTTTGCTTCCATTTTTGATTAATCACAGTTTGGGCAGAGTTGTTACAACAAACAGTGGTTCATCACAACAGTGGTTTGTTAAACAAAGCCAACTGCATTTGGCAGCTTCTGAATCTGGCTTCAGTGAGACTAAATGTAATCATAGTTTAGGGTTTGGACAACATAGCAAGCTGTAGCTAATTTAAAATAGAAATGGAACCTTCTGACTTCCTTGCAGCCTCACTGGAGATGAAGGGAGAGCATAGAAGCATGAATCTCACTGTAGCACATTTTAATGCCAAAGCCTGTCACTGCTTTAAGATCTAAAGCATGTCTTTGTGAGATGACAGCAAATGGCTTTCTTGCACTCTAAATTGGTTTTGGGTTAAGATTTTTTCTATTTTAGAAGACTACTAGTTTCCAGTCCAGTATGAATGCATTCAAATTGAGGTAGTGTAGACTGCTGTTAAAAAACCCAGCCAACTCATATCATTTTGTTAACTCCAGCTTCTCATTTGTAGTCTTAGATGAGTCTTAAATACAGTACATAGGCCAAGGTCCTCCATCACCTGACATAACTACAGTATAACAATGCAGCTCTGCTGTATCTAATTCTGATGATCCCACCCCCCAAAAAAATCTACCTCTCAAGCCAAACAGTGTGCCAACTAAAGAGTTTTTGGGGCACTGGGAAATTATGTCTGCAGCACTCTCCTGGTCACAGGGTGCATTGAAAACAGGCAGCTGAAGAGACTCTTCAGGGTCCTGCTGTAGCTGGTTCTCTCATGGTGTACTGCAGCCAAGCGAGAGATGCATTTGTCAGCATTGCCTCGAAAGTCCTTTGATTGGAGTGCTGTCGGTCTGAAAAAGTAGGTGGTCAAGTTCAGTTGTTAATGACCATAAACATCAATCCAAAAGTTACGATGTTGTAAGTCTGGCTTGGGTTCTCATAAGTACTGAACAGAATGCCAACCACAATGTACAATTACTGCTTGAACTGTGGCTTGTTTTACCAGCAAAAAAGGGTTGAAACATATGCAAATATTTAACAGTAGAAAAAGGGGCATAGAACATACACTTAACAGTTACTGCTTGTGCTTGACTTGTAAAACTGTATAAGGGTAATAATTACAGATTGCACAAAACACACACTTAATATTTCAGATGGGAACATATGCTTCTCTCATTATCTGCTTATACTGCTAGACACAATAGCAGGAGTGAGAACCATGTGACCCTCGTGGTGTTGGACCTCAGCTCCCATTGCTTATGATAGCTTGGGCATCTGTGGTATACAGTCCAGCAACATTTGGGGGCCTGCATGAATCCTACCCTTGCTCTAAGCCATCAACTCTAATTTTACTTAGTAGGAAAGTACCATTGAACTAAGCAAGATTTACTTTTGTTCTTCACTAATTGTGCTGGTCTATAATCGCAATAAAGAAATTCATTCATTCATTCACTAATTGTATGTATCAAGATGCTAAATGCTCCAAACAGCTACTAAGGAAGAGTAGTGTCTTTCCATGTTTTCTTGCACATGTTTAGTAGGTGCGGCATAAATGTTCATGAAAAATGTGCCGTTTTGGAGACAACTTGTTTCTATGGTGGGGAAAACTGCTTACATTGAGATGTGATCAATACAGTTCAAGCTCTATCAGCTCTATCACATAAACTTGCTGCAGTTGTTCTTTGAAAAAAATGTTTTTCTCCCTCACAGTATGACTTGTCGGCCTCCACATTTTCTCCAGATGGTAGAGTATTTCAAGTAGAATATGCCATGAAAGCTGTTGAGAATAGCAGGTAAGAGTAAGATAAGTTTTTATGTTTTTCATCATTTGAAAACTATCAGCTAAGGTGATTAAGATGATTTTACACGGAAGAATTTTCTCAGTGGAGAGTAAGCAAAATCACAAATTCATGCTGCCTTGTATCTGTTTGAACTAGTCTTATCTGTCCCAGTATAATCTCCTTGGTCTGGTAGTAAGTCTCCACAATTTCAGGCAGGGGGCTACCATTACCTTATCCCTTTGACTAGAGATGCCAGGAATTCAACCACGGTTCTTCTTGTGGTACACATGTTTACTCAGAAGTAAGTCCCAGTGAAGTAAGATGGCCTTAAACTGCAGACCTGCTTCATTAAAATGAAGACCAAATGTGGATCTTAGTATCAACGAGAACAGGATTGAACCTTTGTGTTCTGACTTGGTGGATACAAGATGTGATTGGAATAAATGAAACTGAATTTAATAGACCTTATCTTACAGTTGCAGCTATGAATTCTGATCTGTGCATCTTTAAGTGCCCCAGATTTGAAAGCCTTATGAATATGTTGGCATAGAATTAGCATCCCTAGGTACATACTGTATATTGAAGTAGCTACTCTATAGCTGTTGCATGAAACAGATATAATTTATGGACTAGTTCTGACCTATTTTGTAAAAGTACCATTTATACATTTATTTTGTATGGAATGGTTGCCTACCAAGATAACACTGCCACTTCATTAATGCTATTCCAAAAGTTGAATGTAATCATGTTGATTCATAACAATAAAATAGAGTCTAAAATCTTCAGGTAGGGAATACTTTTATTAGGATCAAATATACTTTCATAAAAGTATGCAAATTTTCAATTTCTATATTTGCACTTTGTTTTCATTACAACAGAAGTTTTTTTTAAAGCACTGACGTTGTAAATGGCAGGTTATCTGAATTCATTAACATATCTCGTATTAGCAATAGTTTGGAATATGGGTGGTATACCCAGAGGAATGTCTACTATACTTTGTGTGTGTGTGTTTATGTGGTTTTCCTCAATTTATTTGAGAGTGGTTACTTTTTATTTTGATGCAGTACTGGTCCTAAAAAAAAAGCTTTGTTTCAAATATATTTCTGGTTATGCATGAATCCATAGTTAATAACTAAAAATACTGGGTCTCTTATTTGACTGAAGTGTGCCCCCTTAATTTTTTCCCCCTGGACTTTTCATGTTATTCAGGGGAAATAGCAAGAGATCTGATTTTGGCCTCCAACATATTAAGGATTAGAGCAGTTTGAGGTGTCCTGTGGTTGAGAGATTTGGTTGCTATTGGTATTTCACAGAGCAGATGCAAAGCACATGGAGCTCTTTTTTGGGTAGCTGTGATGAATTATTATATCAACTATTTAGAAAATTGTTTTTCATTGCTCAGTTCATCTTCACAATGTTTCCTCTTGTTACTGGAACATTGTGGAAGGTAGCTTTCTTTAAAACTGGATCTGCTGCTTAAGGTTTACAGTGAAGTGTTGTTTATTTCCTACTACATTTCAGAGGAAGAAACTGGTAAAACCACTTTGAGTATTCCTTGCCTAAACATAAGTTGCAGGTGAATTTAAGGCATGTAAATACACACACAAACACAGTAATCAAACAAAAATATTAAAATACTAAATTTTAAATATTTTTGTTCCAAATCCAATGGATTCCTTCTTAGAAAAGTCCGTCTTTCATTTGAAAACTATCTTGTTTATACAAGCCTTTGAATAGAATTAGTCTCTTGTCACTGGAAGGGACTTATTTTTATACATCATTCAGCTTTTCGGTTTTTTTGTGGGGGCATTGCTTTTGTAACTTTTATGCTTTCATTTCTAGAGCACCTTTTGGTTGGCATGTCCTATAAGTAACCACTGTGAGCTGATTATTCTGCTGTGACTTCTTTTCAGTACAGCAATTGGGATACGCTGTAAAGATGGTGTAGTGTTTGGAGTAGAAAAACTAGTTCTATCCAAGCTTTACGAAGAAGGATCCAATAAACGGCTCTTTAATGTGGATCGACATGTAGGCATGGTAAGTTGATGCTCAGAATTTTTTACTTCTTATTGTTCAGCACATGGGTATGTTTAAATGGAGATTATTCAGTTGTTAAAAATCCTCTTGGATCAGCAAGTTGTAAGTTTCAGCTTGTAACCAGAAAGAATTTGTGGCCTCAACCAGTGGGAGTGGAAATGCTAGTTTGACCAGTTCTGGAAACGTGCCTGGTAAACACGTTCTTGATGTAAACGATAATGCCAGAATGAGACTTGGAGATTAATGTGGTGAGTTTCAGATTCCTGAATTGACTCCATTCTGAGATGATGATCTTTATTTCAGGCCGTAGCAGGACTTCTGGCTGATGCCCGATCGTTGGCTGACATAGCAAGGGAAGAAGCTTCAAACTTCAGATCCAACTATGGTTACAATATTCCATTGAAAGTAAGTGAGGGGAGGTTATTCCCCCCCCCCCGTTGTTCATACAACCTCTGAAAAATTAAAGGCCATGTTCACACATAATGCTAAACCTGTCTTGAGTGGTCCTCTCCTGTCCCCCTCAGCCAAGAATAATACTTGGGAAATTCACATCCACTCTTAGTTAGCCAGTTGGCTGAGTTGTTCAGATCTGGAATGGTAGTTAACACTTTCTGTGGCTAGTTCATGTAAAGCTAGTTCATAACCTGTGGTTTGAAGTTTCTTTGTTTGAAATTAAAAGTAATTAGGGTTAAGTGCTGCTTGCCCTTCTAGGCAGCAGAGCAGAATCAGTCAAAAGCTTCTGAAATCTTCCCTATCTCTGTGTGGTGCAGAATGGAAGGCAAGCATGAGGCTCACTTGTTTCTACTTCGGTACTTAATGATGAAGCATGGCTTAGTGTGATTTGGAAACATGGCCAGAGATTACCTTAGCTTCTCAGACACAAAGAAAAACTTCCATTTACATGAAGAGGTGATTATTTCCCATGCTCTAAAATTCTTCTACTTTCTCCCCCATAGCATCTTGCAGACAGAGTGGCTATGTACGTACATGCCTACACACTATACAGTGCTGTCAGACCTTTTGGTTGCAGGTATGAACATTTATTTACTATATTGCAGTTCATAACATCCTGTGAGCAATGGTTTGGGACATATAATAACTTCCTGAAACAGTAAACAAACAGCTATGTGTAATACAAGGTTAAAAGAACCCATGAATACTTAAGTGGAAAGGGAAGGAAGGTAGTACCAGAAGTACATATGGGGTGGTGAAGTTCAATAATCCTCAGATAGATGGCTGGTACAGAATCTGCTACAAAAAATAGCCTGCCAGACATGTTTTGACAGAGCTTTCTTCAAGGTGAGTAGCTTACTTATTCCAAAGAGGTAATTTCTCTGAGTTCTACAGAATGATATTTGAGGCACATCACATATAATATCCAGATCTCCCTCAGCAACATTTCTAAGAATTCAGTGCATCCACAATTTTCTACTGATTGCAGGATAAGTATACAACTTCCCTGCCCTCAGGATGTGACTCCAAAAGCTGCTTCCGTGTGTAGATTGTTTATTCAACTCAAGAGGGTGTGAATATCTATGTATATTGAATATAGATACTCTCAACATCCTTTTGCACATTCCTTTCAATTTCTGATTTTGTATCTGGAAGAACAAGATCTTGGACTTTATGTTCCTTTTTCTGTAATTTTGAGTAGGTTAATATTAAATTATTAAGAGGCTAAATTTAATATTTGGGAGTGAAATATACCCGTAGGTATTCTATTTGGCTTCTAGGCTCTCTGTTGACAATCATGTCATTTAGTTACTTTGGAGGTATAGATCTTTATAGGGACACACGTTCGACTGACTTTGGATGAATACAGATGACTATTTTTAAGTAAACTTGTAAAAGATCCAAAATGTTCTTGTAATTAGGTAGGCTGAGTATGTGTATTTCTCTACCAAGAGATGAGAACTTTCCCATTACTACTTTCTGATCCAGATCACAAGGGTAGCAGAACTATTTCACAGCTTGCCAGACTGAACACTGTGGTAGATTAACCACTTAAGAAATCACTGTCTTGCTTGCCTCAAAAAGGATTACTTGGATAAGACACAATATAGTTGGCCCTCCACATTTGTGGGTTTTACTTTTGCATATTTGATTATTCAGATTATTTGCAGCTGCCCTATGCCATTTTTAATAGGGACTGCAAGCTCTGTGAGACTGAGAGAGATTGCAAACATGTAGCAAGGCTTGTAAGTCCCTGATAAAAAATGGCACAGGGCAGCAGTGATGGTAAGCTCTGCCAGCTGCCCTCTTCTGCCTTGCAAAACAACCCTACCGCCTCTAAGGCATGCACAGATCGTACTTTTTGTCTGTGATAAATATGGTTTGGTGGCCTAGAGGTGTTCAGTTTTTCCACTTTTGTGCTGGTACTGTGCCCCTAGCCCCAGTGAACATGGAGGGCCAACTATAATTGTGGACTGTGCCTTGTAGCAACTGACTTCAGTGAAACAGTCATATTTAGGCATCATTACTATTTTTTGCATGAGGTCAGACTTCTATCAGAAGTCTCTGTAATTGTCAGATTCTGTCTTAACAAGATCCCTTGCCTTTTCCAGCTTCATGTTGGGCTCCTATGACGATGATGATGGTGCCCAGCTGTACATGATTGATCCTTCGGGTGTTTCATATGTGAGTGTGTTTAACCATTGATTATGTTAAGACTTCTATTTGCATGGAAGCTATAGTAAAATAAAAGATTACCCATGTGTTCAATAAAGGTATAGACTAGTAGGAAGCTTCTGATGAGAAAAGCTCCCTCACACCTCATGGCAGGTATACATACGCTCTATCTATCTATCTATTTGTAAAACACTTTGGTATGTTTCTGTTCCCACTCTGCTGATTGGCCCCTTAGAAAACATCTCAAGAGTACAATCATTTGAGGCATTAGTATGTAACGTATCAAATCAACTATAATAGCGTATGTTAGGCAGGGTATAGCTAGTTTCATACTGAGAGCCCCTCTCCTGCTGCCATGCAACTGGGGGTACACACCCATCCACCGTGCGCACCATGATACAAGAGCCCTGCCACCGCCACAATGCAACCGCATGCACATGCATGCACACCACGCATGCCAGGACGCAAGAGCCCCACTGCCATGCAACTGCATGCACACATACCATGCTATGCATGCATACCCCACATGTGCCAGGATGCGAGAGCCCTTCTGCTGCTGCCATGCAATTGTGCATACATATGCCACACCACATATACTACGTGCACCAGGGTGCGAGAGCCCTGCTGCCGTGCAACTGCGCACATATACATGTGTGCCACAATGTGAGAACCTTCCTGCTGCCGCCATGTTTAGAAAGACTTGAAGCTTTCTACACATTTCCGCTCCCAAGTGTGCTGATTTGCTGGCCAACGGAGAGCTTTGATTGGCCGCTTAGGAGACTTCCTAACCAATCAGCACACTGGGAATGGCAACATACCTAAAAGTTTTATAGATATATAGATATAGATACAGATTGTAAAAACACAGGTGTTTTCTTTTTGGAGAGTGTTAGAAGGGTTCTACTAGATGATCTATAATTACAAACAACTGGCAACTGAAGCATGACATTTTTGTCAAGATGAAATTCCCACCAATTGCTTGGTCTTGCTGAGTAATGTTCCTTGAAAGGAAGCGTTGCATTCCAAGGGAAATATAACTCCAGGACCAGCCATTGAAGGTCTGGGGAGCCTTTTACAATTCTCTGCTAGAGAGCATTAGTATCTCCCCAAATGACAAATCCAGGATTCCATGGGATGTAGCCATGGCAGTGGAAGAAGTAGTATCAAGGTGCTATAAATATGTAGTGTGGAAAAGAGCAGTCTTTGTTGGAAAGGTGGCCGTGGCGTGTTGGGATTAGGAAGTGGGAGGAAATGAGGGATAGATGGAAGGTGAGTATTTTGACAGTGCTTGAATATAGACATCATTGCCTGGTAAGAAAGCTGTCTACACTCTGTACTTGCAGCTACTGTCCCTTTAAAGTACAGGGAAATCCAGATATTCCACCTCTTGTCCAGCATGAAATAAACTCCCCTTTAGCTGTGCTGGCTGGAAAAGTTGTACAGGTACCTTCACTATAATTAATGGCTACAGCTGTATTTGTCCTCCCTTCTGCCCCTACCCCCATCACATGATAAGAGGCAGCTGTATTGTTTTTTAGGCACTTTCATGATGGTTCAGCAAAAAGGAATGAGAAAGGTTTAGTCTGCCTTCTACATACATTCATGGGTTTCTCTTTCGCAGATTTGATTATTCACAAATTTCTAGCTGCTGCTTAACTAGTTCTGCCTCCCCACTCCTTATTCTTCCAGTCTTCCTCTCAGTCTCCTGTCCTTCCAACAGTGCCAGCCAATCACTCCTTTTCTAACCGTGTAAACTTTTCCCCACCCCTCAGTCTCTGCTTCCAACAGTGTCAGCCTTTCCAATCTTGCCACCACAATGCTTCACCCAGAATTTAAACCCCTTCCCACTGACCTCCCGCCTCAATTGTCTTCATCTCACTCAGGGAAAGGGAGTGTCTGGGTGGCACTGTTGGAAGCAGAGATTGAGAGGAGGAGTGGGGCAGGGAAAGGGTTTAAAATTTGGCTGAAGAATTTTGGTGGCAAGGCTGGAGAGAGTGACAGGCTGGTGCTGTTTGCAGGAATATGTAGCATGCATATTTGGGGGAGCTCATGATACCTACAGTTTTGTGCCCCCCACTCCCACGAATGAGGGCTAACTAATTGCTGATACAGTATGCGACTCCACCCATTTCTTATTTTCCTCATACAAAATTAAACATTCAGTGGAACCAACATAAAGCTGGTTTGAAGTGTGGGCTTGCCCTCATTACCGCTGTCATTGCAACCCTTTACTATGAAAATCTTCTGTGGTAACGTGAATAAACTGATCAAGGATACTCTTACAACCTGGTTGCTAATTCCTAGTCTAGTTCTTTTGGACAGGTAAGGTATTTCAGGGTCAGAAGGAAGTTGGGAAAGAGGCAGGAATACAGTCCATTATGCTCGAGGAGGGAGGGTTAAATCTCTGGTAGTGAATAGGTCAGTTCCATACCAGAAATCTACAGCTCCACCACTTACTGATTTCAGAACTGATCTCCTGGTTTACTTCCTCATATGTATATATTTGTATGTGATATTTTGTTAAAACGTGTTATTAGAACCCTAGCTTCCATTCCATCAATTATTTATAATTCACCTTTGTTGCTTTTATAGGGCTACTGGGGATGTGCCATTGGGAAAGCACGGCAAGCTGCAAAGACAGAAATTGAAAAGCTCCAGGTAAGGCCGTAGTCTTGTACAGAATATTTTCCTGTTACATGGGCTGCTATCACAGATTATGTATTTCCTTTTGCACAGGAAGGGAGAACTGCTGTTTCCTGTTTATATCTACATGTGGAGAAGCTCATTTGCTTTAACAATATAGGTCAACCCCCCGTATCCACTGGGGATACATTCCAGGACCTCCTGTGGATAACAGCGAACCCTGTTATTTTCAATTAGACAAACCTCAGAAGTTGACCATAAAATCATATTGGAGGATCTAGAAATGCTTAGAGAACATATTTTTTCAGATGTGGATAAGCAAAACTGTGGATCTGGAGGGTCAGCCTGTATACAGTTCAAACAAATTAGGATCAAACCAGTGGGGGCTAGGGAGCAGACATGCCCAAGGCTCAGATTTTTATGGTTGGAAATCATGCTTTCCATTAACTCTGAACTAGATGTCAAAATGAGCAAACAAGAAATTTCATGCATATAATTGATACAGAATTTAGGTTTTCTTTTTTAAAAAATCATCACCTATGAAATCTGCAATTGAAGGAAGAAGTTAACCAAACTGGCTCAATTGTCTTAATTCTAAATAAACATTTTGATGAGTTCCCATACTTCCCATAGGCTTCTTATTGGAGCTCTGTCAGTCACTGAGCTTTTTCTGTCCACAAGCAAATAGATCATAAATCATAATAAAACATTCTCCATTATTTCAGTTTTAATAAGGCTTGGACTGCAGAGTAAATCTACTAGGATACACTATCCCAGTGGTTCTTAACCTTTTCTTTACCAGGGACCCCCTTTAAATACCTTTTGTTGCAGCAGACCCCCAAGACAACTCAAGATTGAAAACAACAATAATAATACCTGGTAATAATAATATAATTACACCATCCATTAAACCTTCCCTCAGAGGCACTGGAGGAGAATCAAATACTTTTCTCCTGCTTCTTCCTGCAAGTTTGTGGCTGGAGCAAATTAAATGGCAATGTGTAGGCCCAGCCAGCAAGCCTTTGCCTTGGCTCTTGTCACATGGCCACACCACTGCAGGAAGGAGTTGGGCCAAGGAACTTTCAAGCCTTCACAGACCCCCTGTGAGGATCCCATGTTAAAAACCACTGCACTGTCCTGTATGTACACCCAAATTTAACTCCTTTTCAAAATCTTACATGTAATAAACTTGATACCATGTAATAAACTTGAGATAAATTTAGAAATTCATAGAAAAAGTCCCTCTGATGTCACTCCCTTTACACAGTTCCTAGCTTTTTTCTATGAATATTCCTTAAATTCTTTTTTCATTTCAGTCCTACACAGATAACTAGTTTGGCTGTATCTAGTTGTAAAAACTACTTCCAAATAAAATGTTTTAATTTGTTGTTTTCAAACTAGCATTTGCGTGCAGTGTCCGCCTCAGATAATGCTTTGGAGAGAAAACATATACCACCACCAAAATCCTTCAATAAATTTATTAATAGGCATGGAGAGGACTTGTTCTGATCCAAGTTGCTGTTTGGGTGAATCCTTCAAATACACTGGGTTTCACCTTGCTTAACATCTTTCAGAACAAGATTGCAGTTGCCAGACATTTTCCTGTGAAACTAGTTGACATATTCTGTCCTACTTGGGAGCTAACAAGGTCAAAAGTAGCAATCAAGATTTGCCTTTAGAGAGTGAGAGCCCATGTCAATCCATAACGCTAAAATCTACATTTAGTATCATAAAGATGAGTTGCAGAGATATTCTAAATTTTACACTTGTGCAGTTCATGAAGCTGGTGACATTTTCACTAATTACGGTTTAGATTAATTACCATTTAGGATTTGGATGACATGCTAAACTGCAGTTCAGCTGAACGGAAATGGTTAAATGAGAATCAGTTTACAATTTGTTGTTTCTGCCAAATGCTGTTAAAACTGAGCTTCCTCTGGGTAGAGTGTTTTTTTTTTTGTTTTGTTTTGTTTTTGTGGTCTTAATGACAAATCACTGTGTGAGATACTGGCAATAAAAATGAATGTAAGGAGCACATAATAAATGCAGCTGTTCCAATGAGCAAATAACCTGTTTTGGCTTTTGATGGCTGCATCTGCTATTTATATTGTTGTATAATTTTTATGAATCTTCATCTCTGGTATATGATTAAATGCTAACTTTATCAATATATCCACAGATGAAAGAAATGACTTGTCGTGATGTTGTTAAAGAAGTTGCAAAAATGTAAGTTTTATTTATTTCATTTATATGTTGCCTTTCTCCAGGGGTGGGACCCAAGTGCTAGGCCCTTTAGCTCTTCTTGGGTGGTGGTTTTGAAGACCGAACAGTCCAAATAAATTGACATCCTCTTTTAGATCCAACTTTACAGCCATGTTTTACTTAAAAATAATTTCAGATGACATGTTCCATAACTACAACGTCATATTTCAGGTTTGCATGTAAGAGCTGTGGCTTATTGTAGTGAATTCTAATTATGTTTAACAGTTCTGAGAACTTGCTGTATTATAAATGTGTGTAAAGTTGCTTTACACGTGATCCCTTCTTTTCCCCAAACTCAGGATATCACTTTTCTTGCTGATAATTGAATAACCATGTTCTTGTCTTGTTTCTAGAATCTACATAGTCCATGATGAAGTAAAAGACAAAGCTTTCGAACTGGAACTCAGTTGGGTTGGAGAAAGTAATGTATCACATAGATCCTTTTTGACATTTGCTCTTTTAAGGAAATTGTCAGATTATAAAATGATGATTCTTAAATGTGAATAATTATATATTTGAGGCAGTTATTCTTAAATGTGAATAATAATGTATTTAAGTATTGAAGTATTAGTAAATTATGAGAGCCAGTGGGTTCTAGTGGCTTGAGTATTGGATTAGGACTCCAGGAGACCAGGGTTCTTTCCCTGTGTGGCTGTCACCCACTGGGTGACGTTGGGCAAGTTAGCCTCAGAGGAAGGCAATGGCAACCCCCCTCTGAAGAAGTCTTGCCAAGAAAACCCTGTGATAGGGTCACCATAAATCAGAAACACCTTGAAGGCACACAACATTACAAAATAATTTCAACCTAGAATTAATCTTAATCAACTTCAATAAGTTTGAAATCTGCAAAATGAAAACAAATTCCTGTCTACCAGTTGTACAATCAGATGTAGTGCTTTACTGGTCTCTGAAAATATTCTCAAAGTGTATTTTTTTAATTCACAGTAACAAAAGGAAAACATGAAATTGTCCCAAAAGACATTAAGGAAGAAGCTGAGAAATATGCTAAGGTAAATACTGGAACTTCGGACTATATGGAAGTGACTACTTACAATCTGAATGGCTCCAAATAGTTCCCCTATACTGTCAAGACAGGCTAGCATAATTCAGAAAGCAAAGGCAGTCACGCTGGCCTACGAAATATTCCGTAAAGGTGATTCTCTTTTTAGGCAAACAAATCTCACAAGATTCAGGTTGGCTTGTGCAATACTGGTTTTCAAAAAAGTTATTTATTCTGGGAGAAAGATACCTTCTGCTTGGGAAAATTTAGAAATCCTTTGTTTATACAGTATACTGTATCTAAATACCAGTTGGAAGCAAGCAGAGTGGCTTTTGGTATACTGTAGTCTTAGCTTTTGTAAACCAAACTTACTCCAGATATTGTAGAGGGCTGTATTGTTAATTCACTATACAGTTGTCTCTCCATATCCACGGATGTATGTATTCATGGCTTGAAAATATTCTTAAAAAAATAATCCAAAAAGCAAACCTTGATTTTGCCATCTTATATAAGGGACACCATTTTGCTATGCCATTGCATATAATGGGACTTGAGAGTATTCACAGATTTTGGTATCCACGGGGGTCCTGGAACCAATATCCCAGCAAATCATACCCCAGCGAATATGAAGGGACAACTGTACATTGTTCATATTTAGTAATAAAGCAGTAAAGCCTGATCTTCTATTTTTCTTCTGACAGGAATCTCTGAAAGAAGAGGATGAATCAGATGATGAAAACATGTAACATGTTACTTTTACAGAAGATTTAATCTATACTGCAGGCCTGTTTAATGTATTTGCCATTCTGTATGTTCTGGAAGAATATTTTGAGTGACCAACTTGCACTAAACATTTTTCCAATTACTCTTTGGATTTGACTATTATTGGACTAAGGATTAAAATGGAGGCAAAAAGGCACGGTATGATAGCAGTCAACACACACATATATGCATCATCCTCATTTGGGACCTTATTACACAAAACCATTGCTCTGCGTTTGGGAATGGTTGTCTTCCTCTTCCCATGTTACATTCGTAGCTGCATTTCCGCTGAAGGAAAAAGCTACATTACAAGCTATACATATGCTCTGATTTGAGTTTGAAACCAGAAAGCCATAAGGTAGTGATAGGTTTTGCAATCACCATTTCAGGATATTGTGGTGAACTACCAAATGAAAAAAAAACAAACTACATCAGTTAAAGATTTGTACATAATACAATACAAAACCTGAGTACTCAGGTTACTCAGTAAGTCCTACAAGTGTCTAGGCTGAAAACTAAAAGTAAACAATCACTTCTATAAAACCTGTGTCATTATTTGGACTTTGTGGACTATAAAAAAGAATGCCTGCCTCCACTTAGCAAGCAAGTAGTAATTCTAGAACAGTGTTTATCTGGAGAAATGCGAAGGGCCACATTTATAGTTTTAAGAAGCACATAAGTAGGTTCTTAAGTCAAAGTACTTCTTGCACAAGCTTACTCATGTTAAAGAAAATAAGCTGTGCAACTGTAGTTGCAAAGAATGTTACTGCGTGCGGAGTACTAAATGACAAACATGTCTTGAGAAGTAGCTTGTTCGCCAAATTAATACTTTCCATTTTAGCACCTGGGTGGTGAAACTTTGGGGTTAAGAATAATGATCATAAAAGGTCTCATTACTGTACAACTCTCTGAAATACTGAAAACTTACAAGGAAGTAACAGTTGCCCAGCTGTCGGGGTAAAATTGTATGACTTGCTCTGGAATCAGTGAAGGCTAGCTGAGTATTCTAAAGCATTGTGGCTTCCACTTCCCTGTTGGTTGGTCTTACACTACTCCTATATAATACACAAATGTCCAATCTGGGGAGGGAGGAGGAATGGGGAAAAAAAATACATGCATCAAGGTAGATCCCTGTGACTTCATCATTTTACATAGTTCTCAAACATTGTGTGATTCAGGAGCATATGAACCAAGCATAAATCATGCTGTCCAGGGGGGAAAGTCTCTCCATAATTACTAGAGGAGTGGAATGGCAATTTTTTACTTGTGGCAATTTACCCAGACTGGGAAATACTGCTTGAACTAATTAGTTTCTGTAGAAATAAATTTGCTATGCAAGACATGTGGTTTCTCATTACATTTCAGCAGAAAACCACTGGCAGCTTCCCTGCTGTAAATTCCAAAAGGCCCACTCCATCAACAGGCATGGTCTATAGCTCCTTAGAAAAAGAAATCCACATTGCTATAACTTGTGACTGCTGCACAACAAAAGCTGCTATTTTGGAATGACATAAAACAAATCAAGCTGAATGAGAATCATGAAATGTAGGTCAGTTTCAACTATCAAGCAAAAGAGCTAGCTAGCAGCAAAATCATTCTTGTATTTTTACATGCTACTTCCTAAATAATCCTTGCTTGGCCACAGGAACCCACCAGCTGACCTTGGGAAAGCCAAGTGCCCTCTGAGCAAATCTTGCCAAGAAAACCCCATGATAGGGTTGCTGTAAGTCAGAAACAACTTGAAGGCACACAACACAACTAAAACTGTGTATTCCATGGCTACATGTTTGACACAGTTAAGGCTGGAGTAAAAAAATTCTAACATTTTCCACTCCAGAGGGAGAAAGCTCAGGTATGTCCAATGCACTGAAGAAAACCCAGTTTAGCAAGAGGAGCCTGCCTTATATTGAGCCAGACTACTGGTTAACGTAGCTTAGTATTGTCAACTGACAGTGACTTTGCAGTATTTCAGGCAAGATCCTTTCCTAGCCCTACTTGGAGGTTACTGGTTTTGAGTGATAGTCTTCCATCTATTAACCAGGCTCAACTCTGCTCACGTTCCAAAATCATATGAGCTCAGGGTGGTATTAAGACATATTTTTTATACAATTATTCACAAAGCTTAGATGCTGTAGTGCACTTCTGGACAATTATATGAGGAAGACAAGACCTTTACAGATAAAAAAAAAAAACTTCCCCACCTCCCTTCATGAGGCAATGCCACAGAACATTCAGATCCCTGACTGCTGTGAATAAGGTTTGTATAATTGGACTTTATTTTGGACTGGCAACTTTTGCCCAGTAACCCAAAGTTATGGAGTAGTTTCAGTTGCATGCCAAGAGGCGACAGGCAGGTTACTACTTACAATTGTGGCAATTTCATCTGATCTTAAAAGATATTCCACTTCAGAATGAGTTGAGGCCAGCAACAAAATGTTGCCGTGTGGAGTGCTCCTGTTCCAGTTTTCAGGAACTGAATTTCACTTCTTTCCCACATGCCCACTGTTGTTCTGTGCCCAGTGAATATCTTCAGTCTATCCTGTTTTAGAGTTGCCCCCCATCCCTTAGGGTTCTTCTTAAACTTGTTTCCTACTTCAGCAAACCTTGGGTTTCCCCTAAACTTGTTGATGCCACTTTTTTAAGGCAAGGAATACTCTGAGGTGGTTTGGCAATTCCTTCCTCTGAAATATAGCCTACAGCACTTGGTATTCATTGGCAGTCTACTATCCAGATACTAACCAGGGCTGACCCTGCTTAGTTTCTAAAGTCAGACAGATCTGGTGCCTTTAGGTACCTATTTCCAAACGTGCAGAGAATTGTAAGCATGTTTAATAAAAAAGAAAATTACATTGCTAGAAAACCTGTTGTGTAATTGATACCAGTGAGAGCATATGCCTCTACAATACTACACAAAAGGCAACATCAGCAAAGCAAGTTTAGCACAGGATGGCCATACTGACAACAGAACCCCCATAGTGAGCAAACTGCACATTTCTTTCACCAGCCTCACTCTCTTCTAACTGCCAACTGGAGACAACACTTAATGACACTATTAATATATGGAAAGCACCCAAATTTTATTTTATTTTACCCATTCTGGCTTTATGGAACTAATACTGGCAGTAGCATCAATCTGGAAAGAAAAACATTTCTTGCAAGATAAGATTGTTATGGAAAAGCCACAATGAAAGTAAATATAAGGGTAAAAGGAGTATTAAAGCAGAAGAAACAATAAGCATCCAATAAAAACTGATGTGAAGATCCAGTCTCAGAGCATAAAAGAAGTTTTATTCCAAGAAACAGCCCAATGTGTTTTGTCCAAGAAATAACTTATATGGCCTTCTTCAAAGGGTGGGTAAGCTTTTCCTCCCAATGGTAAGACCCTGTTGAGAAGGGAAATGGAACTGATATTGTGGGTTGAAACTCTGGTCCCAAGTGTTCCCAACTTTAAAACTGCTACTTGCATTTTTCCTCTGAATATGATTATCCAAAGAGGTAAGAACTGGGCGTTTATGACTTGGTAACTTCTGGTCAAAAAAGGGTCTTGTAAGATGCAGTGGGAGCTTATTTGCATTGAAATGGCACTGGCAGAACACATATCCATGGTTTCAGATTGTGAGATACCATTGGGCTCCAAGGCAATTCAGGCTTGGAGGGCCACCTCAACTGTTATATTATTTGTTACGTTTATATGCCAGTTTTATGAAACAAATCCAAGACTGGATATATAGTTCTCTTCCTCCCCACTACATACAACAACCCTATAAGGTAAGTCAGATTGGAAGAATGACTGACAAAGGTGGTTGTGTTTCCAACAGACTAGAATCCAGATCTTCCAAATCCCACTCCAACATACTTCTGCACAATAGTGACAGCAGCTTCGATATGGCATACTAAGATTTGCCACCAAAAGGTGGATAGCTAAGGATCCAAGTTAAGAGCACGCAAGCCCAACTTACTTCTATGACAGTGAACTATAGCTTGGTACAACATGTCTACCAAGCTGTTCATTAGGGTTTTTAAAAAATAAAATATGAACTCATGTATTAAAAATACTGGTTCACCAATTCAACTAAAGCTACACTTTGTGATACAAAAACAATGCAGTAATTCAGTTGGTTCCCAACAAGTTAACAGAGCTTAGGGTTAATTACCAAAGTTGAACAGCAGAGTTTCTAAGGCAACTCAACTTTTTTTTAAGTCTTTCAAAACCAGCTAGTACTTTTGTTGCAAATCATGATCATATGGCTTTATTTCAATTCAGACCTAGGACAATATGGGAAACAAGAGGAAAGCAAAAACTCATTTCCACCCATTTTTCTACCCCTTTTACATCCCAGATTTATAAACATCTACGCAGAGAGCAGCAAAAACAAGGACTCTCATCAACCCACACTTTCATAGCTCAGGAATTTTTAATTCTATTGACAGTATAGGTGATATTTAATAAAAACATTTTGTATATTTAAATGTATATTTCTGTTTATTTGGTAATCCAGCTTGAGCCCCAGTTTTGGAGAAAAGACAGGGTATAAACAGATAAAATACAAGAGGTCATGCAAAAGAAGACGAAAACAAAACACCCCTATCCCAAAATAAAGGTCATCAGACTTAACCTTCCTAGTACAGACTTCTCCAGCACAAAGGACATCCACCATCTAAATGGTGTATCCTTGAAAATGGGCTGCTATAGGAAAGTTCAAGTTCCCACATGTCATCGTCTTTTGTCAATAAGTAGTTTAAAACTCCTGTTAACCATTACCACAGCTACAGGCTTAGTACGTGACCAAACTTATTCAGTCACACTGAATCACCTATTCATAATTTGATCATCAGCATTTTCAGTTACTAAATTCTATAAGGATGCCATTCCACACCTTCACTACCTGCTTCTACTTGCAGCACTGTTGCCATATTTTTAATACTTGCTATTCATAATGCACCAGATCCTGACTGATCTTGGAAGCTAGGCGGAGTCAAACCTGGTTAGTACTTGGATTGGAGACCAAATACCAGGTGCCACAGGCTATATTTCAGAGGAGGGAATGGGCAAAAACACCTCTGAGTATTCCCTGACCAAGAAAACTCTATGAAACTCATGGGGTCACCATAAGTTAACAGGCAACTTGAAGGGATACACACACATCCATTTCAGTCTCATGGCATTCAATATCTATGGATGAGATATCTGATCTGTCAACCCATACACTATTCTGATTCTTCCCATCATGACACCAAGAAGCTTAAATTGGTGCTGTATTCAGATCAATATTCAACCTAAAGGGCATCCATCATATTGACTTTTCACTCACAAGATTTCTGACCCACTATTGCAATCATCATTACAACCATCTTGTCAATTGCATCAACATACAGTGTTACAGCCCTCATTCAGCTGTCCTCAGGACCGTATATGCCAAGTCTATTCCTCCTGAATTTGATTTCTCAGTTTTACAATTGCGAAATTCTCATTCTGTATAAGTCATTTGATGCCACAGGCTCCTTCATGAAGTCACTGCTCCAATTTTATTTGTCTCTGTTCTGATGATCACGTCACTTAGATACCATTCTAGGGTGAGTTCTGAAGTAGCAAACTGCTGAAATGAGAGATATAATGAGTCAGTAACCTGTATCATAGAACGTAAATGAAATAAAATAAATAGGTAAATAATAAAGTAATTGCTACAGCAATTTGTCATGACTTCTCAGCTTGGATTTCAAGTTCTTAATTTACACTGCCTTATTTCCCACCTCTTTGGATCAGTGTCATCTCATAGACAAATTATTGTATACTGTCAGGTGCAAAGACCTAGAACTGGGACACCAACCCTGCACTGACAACACACAGGGAACAAAGCAGCAACTCTTGCCAAACTGGGTGGGAGAGCACCCAGCCCATACAAATCATGATGCATCAAATAAAATTATCTTCTAGAGGGCACTCAACCCACCCACTTTGGGGCCTGTAAGATGCGGCAGGCTTTATCTGTTTTAAGACACTATGTTCCCTTTCATTTCTATACCCAGAAACTAACTATTCAATTACACAAATTTAAATATACGGTACTCCCCAGCAGGGGTCAACAATATATAAACTCCACACACACTCCTACCCAATCATTCTCTGAAGATGCTAGCCACAGATGCAGGCGAAACATCAGAAAGAAACTATTCCAGAACACAGCCTCACAACCCGGAAAAACCCCAAGGAAAATCTATGGATGCCGTCTGTGAAAACCTTCGACTTCGCAAGAGTTGATGTTTGCATATTATGCTAAAATGTATTTCAGCTATTTCTGCCCCCTGTTATAGGCTAGAATAAATTTCAATTCCAAGAATAAGTTTCACTACACAGAACAATTTCCTACTATTAAACTCTAGCAACATCACTGAGAACATTACTCCTGTTCTGTAATGTAGTTGGAAAAAATGGCTCTAGTAATCATCGTGACAGAAGTTGTCCCGCCATGACAAGACTATTCCCCTTTTAAGAACCACCACGTTCTTCACATCCATAAGAATGCTAATGAAAAGGGAGGAAACAGCTCTCTGAAATGTTCTTCTTAAATTTTTCCTTTGCACTTGTAATTATTTCCCTTCCTGGATGAAGAGGCTTATGGCATCTAAAAACCAGTAAGCTTTGATTTGATAGACACACCCAAAGACTATAGCCCATTTCATAAAATACAGAGGATCACCTAAGTTAGTAGGTTATTATAATTTAGTATTTTATCTGAAAATGGGTTTCCTTCCATTTTTATTTTGAAAACAATTTTGCCAACTAGTTCAAAGTTATGAGTGTAAAAACAATTTTATTAGGTTACTTGCCCATCTATTTCTCTGTTGGTCATTTGTCATCTAAAACAGAATGGAAAGGGAACAGCCTCAAAGATTCTGTCTAGTCATCCAGAATTGCTTGTGTCAGAACAACATGTGCTAAAATGGTACATAGACACAGAAAGCCTACACCACAAGTCAACAAGGCTCACTTTTAGTGCAAGGGATTCTCAAAAAAAAAAAAAAATGAGAACAATTCACACATGAATGTGATATACATTAAAATGTGTGTATAGAGAAAGGTGAAAGAGAGATACACAAGGCATTCAAATGTGAGCGTAAGGAGCCCCTGTGTAAATACAAATTCCAAATAGGAATCCATGTTACTCTTCAAGGTACCACACTGATGTGTTTCTTTTTCAAGCTTCTGTGAATTTTATTTTAGACCCATAGATCAGATACATTAATTTTTAAAATTTACTGATGTTAAAGTATGGGACAGACATGGAAGGGAGGAGTTTATAAACCATGAGACTGAGACACAGTGAAACACAAAGGGTAGCAGCATGCCTAGTCCACAGTTTATAAACACTTTCCCCCTGGACCTCACATAGAAATACATCTACCAAGTTTAGGATAGCATATTGTGTTATCTAATAAGGATGGCTCTAGTCTACAATGCTCTGTTTCACTGAGAGCCAGTATCTTTTTGTGATTAGTTGGACTGGGTCTTGGAGAAACAGATTCTCACTCCCACCAAGCCATTAAAAATTCAGGTGAACATGGGCCCTTCTCACTGTCTCCAACCCACTTCACAGGATCGATGTGATGTTTTTTAAACTTCCTGATGGTAAGAGTCTGGTGGAGTCTCCTTCTTTGGAGGTTTTTAAACAGAGGCTGGAAGGTCATCTGTCGGGAATGCTTTGATTGTGCAGTCCTGCATGGCATAACGGGGTTGGACTGGATGGCCCTGGTGGTCTCTTCCAAATCTATGATTCTATGGAACTGTTTTAACCATGTGCCTTTAAAACAGAATTGTCTATTTCTTTTTTATATAAAAAGATATTCCTAGAACTTTTGATTCAAACTTTTTGTTAGCTGCTTTGAATCCTTTTCCAGGAGAAAGGCAGAGTATGAATTAATTAAGCAAATCGTAGTAATAATAATGACAAGGTGAAAAGGAGGGAAACCATGCATTATTCCACCATGAGCTCATTAGAATAAAGGCCAGATATTTATATAATGTATGTGTATATATCGACTTCTCCCCGCAACCCTACAATAGGAATAAATATGTTTCCATGGAATAATTTGACAAGTTACAGACCAGTTCACGTGAGAATACTGGGACAGTAGAATCATAGAGCTGAAAGAGAACCCAAGGGCCATCTAGTCCAACCCCAATCCAATAATTAAGGGTCAAATCTAGCAGAGTGTCCAGTAACAAATCCAAGGGTCAAAATCCAAAAAAGGCAACAGGAGTCTTTGCAACAGCAGAACTTTCCTCACCAAAGTCATCAGATAACTTTCAACAAATTCCTCAGAGCAGCTGGCACTCATTTAAAGCTCTCAGGTGCTCTGATTGCTTGGTGCTTTTCAATAAATACAGTGAAAGTGTCACACTTCCTTTTTTATGCCTGTGTTCCTGGAGGGTGGGTAAGACTGGGCCCAGGTTATCTATTATTTCTATGTCTGCTATGTGTGAGGGGCCAGGCTTCTCTGTTGGGTCTAGGTTATCTGCTATGTCTCCCTCTGTTATATCTGTGATGTCATAGGAGGTGGGTCATAGCAGTTACAAAGGTAATCACAGAATCATAGTGTTGGAAGAGACCACAAGGGCCATCCAGTCCAACTCAGGAATACCTAATCAAATCATTCCCAACAGATGGCCATCCATCCTCTGTTTAAAAACCTCCAAAGAAGGAGACACCCAGGCTGTGCATAAGAGCTCTTACTGTCAGCAAGTTCTTCCTAAATCTCAGGTGGAATCTCTCTTCCTGTAGTTTGAACCCACTGCTCCGTGTCCTAGATTATCTCACTACACTGTTATAGCACTATTATTCCACTATAACTGCTACGGCTGCCTCCTGTGGAATTCTGGAATTTGTAGTTTAGTGAGGCCTAAGAGCTCTCTGGCTGAGAATGCTAAATGCCCCTCCCTAAACTGCAAATCCCAGGAGGCAGCCAGAGCAGTTAAAGTGGAATGACAGCACTGTAACAGTGTAGTGTGTGTGATACACAGGATTGTATAGTGTCTGCTCTGAGTTTCAGATCTAAGCAACAACCTTGTATGATATGCTTTCCAGTTGACTGTGCCAATAAAGTTTTCTGCTTAGCTCTGAAACTGCCGATCGCTTTGTCTGGGAATACAAGTACTGCACCTGACACTATCCTAGCTATACCTCTGGGTCTTACACTACTGTATTCCGCATGAAGGTTAATCCAGCATCACATGGATTAAGCTACTGTTTTGCTAACCAAGCGCTCTAACAGTGCAGTGTGATAATCTCCCTAGTCTCTGAAGCAGCAGAAAACAAGCTTGCATCCTTTTCAATATGACATCCTTTCAAGTATTTAAACATGGCAATCATGTCACCTCTCAACCTTCTCTTCTCCAGGCTAAACATACCCAGCTCCCTAAGCCGCTCCTCATAGGGCATGGCTTCCAGACCTCCCACCATTTTGATCTCCCTCCTCTGGACATGTTCCAGTTTGTCCATATCCTTCTGGAATTGTGGTGCCCAGAACTGGACACAATACATGGTAACGTAGATATAGCTGGTGGTTTGCTGCGATTGATGGGAAAGTGTATACTGTATTGCAGTCAGGATTCAGCAGAGCCATGAATGACTAAAATAATCTGACTAAAAATAATCTGCCTGCAAGGAAAGTGAGCTGAATACCTACTTCCTCCTCTTTAGATTTTGAATCTCGGTTTGTGGGGGCAATTAGCGAACAAACACTGGAAACTGCTGAATGCTTAAACTGCTATTGCTTAAAACAATTTGTAAGCCGCTCTGACAGCCTTGCGGCTGAAGGGAGGGGTATAAATAAGTAATAAATAAAAAAATAGTAGTAGTAGCTCAATGGGCCCACCATAAGACTTTCCTATTTTAAAAAGAGAAAGATTGGAAGCGCCATCGCTCCTTCCCTCTGGCCGAGAGAAACAGGAAGTCGCCCCAAACCCCGCCCCTCAATGACGGCTGCGCCAGTTCTGACGTCACACCTAACTTCCGGTCCGCTGTCCCCTCCCCCAACGCTGTTCTCTTCTCGGCCCGCGCGCCGCAACGGTTTCTTCCGGCAATGGTCGTCGTCGTCGTGGCCCCCCTCCCCCCCGCAACGACCCCGCCTCCCTCACAAACAACGCCGCCGTTTCGTGGCCCAGGGCGGAAAGTCCTCGTCCTTTTCTCCCCAATAAATAAACACCTCGCCGTACTCGGCTCACTCCAAAGGAGCTGCGTTACCTCAGACCAGACCATCCTTCTCCGGTCGAAGCCCGTCCCGCCGCGGCCGTCCTCCCAAGAAATGGAATTAGGACGTGACTGAGGAGCGCACAAAATGGCGCCAGCTGAAGGGGAGGGGAAAAAGAATTCTAACCGAAATCCCCACAAGGCCAGAAGCGCATGCGCCGTGGCGCGCGGGTTGCATTCTTCCTTCGCCACCTTCCTTCAGGCAGCTCCGCCCCCACCTTTCCGTTTCCAAGAGACGAGGCCCTGCGAGCCAATCACCGCACGCCGTCTACTTTTTTTTCTTCTTCAGCTTCCTGTCCCACCAACCATCCGTCCAATCCCAGCGGGCGGCACATCCCTATCTCCACCAGAGAGAACAGCAGGAGGAAGAGGAGGCGGGACTAAGTGGAAACTTTGACTTCACTCCCTTTTTAAGCCACTTCAACCGGAGAGAGGGGGGGAGGGCTTTAGGCGTTCTAGACAGTCCCGGACCAATCAAAAGTCTCTTTCACCAAAAGGGGGGGGAGGAGAGAGAGAGAGTAGAGAAGCCCTTATACCCAATCGCCTCCTTGATGCTTTCCTTCCGCGGTCCAATGAAAGGCGGCGGAGGGGGGGAATGGACGCGCGCGGCGTCCAATAGGGGAGCAAGGAGGGGGGATAGAGCGCGCGCGCGCAAGGGCATCACGAGCCGGGAAGAGCCAATGAGAGGCCGCGCAGCCTTCACCAGCTTGTTATTTGGGGGATGAGCGGCGCTGCTCAGGAGAGTCGCTCAGTCAGTCAGGGAAGGAGGGAGGCGGGCGGGCAAGGCAGGCAGAGCCCGGGCTGTCGGGAAGGGGGCGGGCAGGGAGAAGGCGGAGCAAAGCGGAACAGCCCCCGCCGCTTCTCCTCCTCCTGCCTGCCGCTGCCATCGTCGTCGTCCTTCGCCACCGCTCGTTGCTGGTGGAGCTCGGACGGTCCTGGCCCCGCTTCCTTTCCTCACACACCGGCGGAGGGGTGGCCGTCGTCCTTCGCCGCCGTGGCGGATCGTCGTCCCGAGTGTGTGTGTGAGTTTTGTGGCAGAAGCGGGGAGGGAGCCGAGGGGAGGAGAGCGCTGGAGTGGGGCGGCTGAGGAGCGGCTGAGGGGCGGTCGGGCCCCGAGGAAGCAGAGGGAGAGGGAGGCGGACTGAGGGAGGGAGAGCAGCCCTCTCCTCGGCCGCCCTGTAACTCGAGGTCCCTTCACCAAGCGTGGAGGGGTGTGTGGTTTTGGGGGGGGAACACTATCCCAAACAGGGATTTTTTGGGGGGGTCTCTCCTCAGCCCCCAAGGCAGGGGTTGGGTGTGTGGGGGAGAGAGGACGACGACGAGGAGGAAGGTCTGCCCCACTGAGAAGCTTTATCTTTAAGGAGGGAGGGTATTATTGGGGATCCCTCGTTTCCCTGAACCTCTGGACTCGAGGGCCCTTGTGGCCTCTCCTCCGGCTGCTCTAGGATAGCCCTCCTCCATCTCTGAGGGCCGGCGCTGGGATGGCCTTAGTTGGGCCCTTGGGTCTTCAGGGTGTCAGTCTTCTCAAATGCGAGGGGCAGGGATGCCTGGAAGTTGGCGACTCATGGTCAAAGGGCCTCCTTGGTAGCTTTTGCTTCTAAATAAATAAATAAAAATGAAGCAAAGCTAGAGAAACCATATATATATATATATATATATATATATATAGGCTTCCTTAGCCAGAGCTGTTGGCTTGTTTGCCTTTCTAACCTCAGTGCAGCCAGGAAGGTGGGCTGTGTGGGAAATCATCCTCTTCATCCCACCCCATCCCCACATCTGAATGGGGCCTCTTTTTGCCCTGCAGGGCTTTGGGGTGCCTTCCCTCCCACCCACCTCACATCACACGCTCCTCAGTGGGGCAGACCCTTCTCTTAAGGAGATTATAACACCACACACACACAACATGCTCACATGCGCACCACTTTTCTTTCCTCTCTCTCACCCCCCCCCCTTTCTCGCTGTCATCGCAGTGTAGGGTGTGTACTTGGTGTATGTGTATATAGTTGTATTGCTGGGTTGGGGAGGTGTGTGCTTAAGAGGGGGTTGGTTGTCCATGAGGGCTCAACTGTTGTTGCGAGGGACCTAAAAGAGACACAAATGTTTGTTGTCTTGTGTGGTTTGGGGGTGGTGGTGTGGGGCCTTCCTCTCCCCTCCAACCAGCAAAAACAAGTTTTGCATAGCTTTTCCTGAAGCCTCCTGGAAGAGGTTTTGTGCTTCACAAAAAGTCATGCAAAACTTGTTTTTGCTGGTTGGAGGGGTGAGGAAGGCGAGCTCCAGCACATGGGCAAGTGGGTTAGAAAGGAAAGGAGGCGGTTGGGTCAAGAAGAAAGTGTAGGGGTGTAGACGTGGGCTGTGAGCTGTACAATAAGGTGCTGAGGGGACTTTGGGATGCCTTCTGCTAAGGCAGGGGCAGCTTTTTTTTTTCATGAGGCAAATTCCTGTGGACTTTGAGGGGGGTGCTTCAAGTGACTGCACTAGTCCTGTGCACATTTGAGAGTTCTCACCATACTTTTGACCAAACGTGTATAATCAAGTAAGAAGTGATAAATTGAGGGCGTGTCTGCATGTGACTTTCAGCCTCCCCTTTACAGATCAGCTTCTTTACCCACAGATCATGTTTTGATCTCACATTTGACATTTGTGTCCCCCTCTCTCTCTCTCTATATATATATATATGCATGCCTGTTGTATCTCCAAGACAACGAAACTTAGATACATGAAATTTGATGTGGATACTAAAGGTACCCCAGGGTACATACGTTTAAATCATTTTATTTTTAAAATAACAATACAACTGTACAATTCTATGATTCTGTATGCTTTGATCATGATTTCCTGCGTGGCAGGGGCATGGCCCTTGTGGTCTCTTCCAGCTCTACAGTTCTATGATTCTATGAACAGTGGGATTCATGCTGCCCTTCAGACATTGGTGACCTGCCATGCCCAGCAGCATTAGACAGCATAGCCAATTATGAAGCATACTGGGTACTGTGGTCCAGCATCATCTGGAGGGCTGTATGATTCACACCCTGGCCTAAAATGTATGTCTTCTGCATGCATGCAGTGTCTCTCCTTTTTCTTAACAGGTTGCAAAGAAAGAGGGAACCATAACACTGAGTGATGCAAAGTTGAATAAGAGAAAGACGGAGAAGAAGATGGTGGCTTCTGCTGCTTTTCAGCCGGAGCTTGAAAAGGCTCAGTTTAGCCTTTCTGGTGCTTTCCATTAACCTTTCTAAAGGGGGTTAAATCATGTTAGGCCTGGAATGGGTGTTTTAGAGATGCAAAGGGCGTGTGTTGTGTACACTATAGAGGAGTGTGTTTAATAATCAGCCAGAGATTTTGTAGGTGAATTACGCTCACTAGTGTTGTGTCACCTTTCTTTTAAGCATGTAGGTGAATCTACTCATGTTTTCTTTTTTCCTTTTTGTCTTTTAGATTTTTCTTCAGCTGTGGCAAAAAGAAACTATCTGAGCTGGAATCCTTCAAATAACGTTCCAAGATGAAGGTAAAATGCATGCTGCTTAGGAGTGTATGGAGAACATCTTTTTTATTTCCTTCCCTTGCTCCTCTAGCCTTCTCATGTGCATTGCATATTTTTGTGCTTCTTTTTTTTCTGAAAATGGTAAAAACCCAGCATTCCATTGAATGGCTGTTTGGTTAAATATCCTCCACTTGTCACTTTCTCAGCAAGTTTGCAACTTGCTCAGCTGCTTCAGAAGTCTCCAAACTCAATGAGTGAGTTAATGTTGTTATTGCACAGAAATATGATAAAATGCCTGGGTTGATATAAGGCCCATTATCTGTCTAGCATGATTGTGGCTCTCCAGGATCTCAAACAGAGATCTCTTATATTTACTTGCTCTCTGATATTGGGAATAGAACCTAGGACTTCCTGGGACAGAGCTGTAGTCCCTCTCCCTCACATATAGATGTGGAAAGCTTCATGTTGAGAAAAACATGCAGTTTGTGTTTTGATTGGGATGTACTTGGCTGAAGACATCAGAATGTATGGACTGTAGCAGTACACTTGAGTTTTCTTTTCTGGATTGCTCTTCTAACATTCCCCCCCCCCCAGTTATGTTTTAAAAATTACAGATTACAGTGTTGGTTTTTTGGTTAGGTTTTGTAGAGCTGAAAGGCAGTAATCCATAATTATTCTGTCTCTATAAATCTGATCTACCCAGTGTTCTTGGACTGCAGCTTCCATAAGCTGTCTCAGTCTGCTATCCTCATCAATGGGAGTCCAGTAGCATTTGTAGGACCATTCCTCCTGACTCCTGCTGTAAATGGCTTGCTAATAGAAGTGGGTGGGGCAGGGGATAATTTGTAGAGACAAACTGTTCTTTTTATACATTGATATTCTGATATATAGTTATTTTTATATTGCAATGTGATGCACTTTAGCATTTGTGGTAGGAAAAGAAATAACATTGGTAGATAAATGGAAAGCACTTGAAAGCATTACACTCATGTACTCATTTGGAAGTTATTGCTCCAGTGGCCTGAACATTTTTGGAAATTGGGTTCCCCCCCACCTCCGCATTTCTTCTATTCATAAAAATTTAACACATAAGAAATCAGCAACTGTGTAGTCAGTGGTGGAGATGCTTGTTTGTTGAACTTTCTGCTTTGACAAACTCTTCAGTACAAGTCAAAATTGGATTTTTTCCTTCCTTGGAGAAGGGACTGGATCATTCATTAGTTCTGACAATGCCATTTATCCACATTTTGTGATGTAAATATGGAATTGCCACCAGTTGGTTGAACAAATGTTCACATTTGGGGGGAGTAAATTTCAAGTGATTAAAAAAAAAAGGTATTCTAGTCATTCTAGTCAAGGAAGAGGAAATTTTGAAAAAATTCTGTTTGAGAATCTGCTTGTTGCCAATAATGTTAAAAGTGCATCAGCAAAAGTATTTTGCATAGAACTAAACTTTGCTCAAATGCATGTCCTTGCAGGATTGTTTTCATTGTTTCCAGAGCTGCTTTTAAATTTTAATAACTGTAGGTTGGATTCCAAATAGTAGGTGACACACTGCATAATAAGGATGGGAATGGTTGTATTTATTGTTGTGATAAAGAAGTCGCTTCCCTTGTTTTGGTAGTGGGAATTTTGTGCACATACTTCTCCTGTATTTGGGTGCTTCTCAGTGGCAGGTGTAGGTCAACAGTCATTTGAGAGATCCTGTTGACTTTTAAAGCTTTTGATGCTCATATATTTCTAACAGTGAAATTACAGCTGGAAGCACATGAACTCTAAATCTTAGGAGTGTGTTTGTGTCTATGGGCACTTCTGACCATGGAGCTTTGTACTTAATGACGTTTTGTTCTTCAGGCAGCAGATGAGCCTGCCTACCTGACAGTGGGAACTGATGTCAGTGCCAAGTACCGGGGTGCCTTCTGCGAGGCAAAAATTAAGACTGTAAAAAGGCTGGTGAAAGTTAAGGTAAGATGAAACACTAACAAGGGCTTGCTAAGGGCCGTTAGGGAATGTAAGGGGCTGCCTTGTGCCATTTCAGGCTGTTGGTTCGTCTTGAGTGCTGCCTGGTGTGGTTGGTTGCATCTCTCTGTTTCAGGGAATTTACATCTTCTGCCTCACACAGCTGCTTTTAACTCTACAGTGGGCAATTTCAGGGGCTGGTGAAGGGGTCAATTAATTCATAGAATCAGAGAATTGCAGAGTTGGAAGAGACCACAAGGGCCATCCAGTCCAAGCCCCTGCCACGCAGGAAATCACAATCAAAGCATCCCTGACAGATGGCCATTCAGCCTCTGTTTAAAGACCTCCAAGGAAGGAGACCCCACCACGCTCCGAGGGAGTGCGTTCCACTGCCGAACAGCTGTTACTGTCAGAAAGTTCCTCCTAATGTTGAGGTGGATTCTCTGTTCCTGGAGCTTGCATCCATTGCTCCATGTTCTAGTCTCTGGAGCAGCAGAAAATAAGCTTGCTCCATCCTCAACATGACACCCATTCAAATATTTAAACAGGGCTATCATATCGCCTCTTAACCGTCTTTTTTCCAGGCTAAACATACCCAGCTCCCTAAGTCTGTCTTCATAAGGCATGGTTTCCAGACCTTTCACCATTTTAGTCGCCCTTCTCTGGACATGCTCCAATTTGTCAATATCCTTTTTGAATTGTGGTGCCCAGAACTGGACACAGTATTCTAGGTGCTACACCTATTCACCGTGGTGCCAGAAAAAAAGACCCTAGAACAGGGGTTCTCATCCTATGATTCTGTGATTTGGACTTCAGCTCCCAGTATTTCTCACCATGGGCCATGCTGTGTAGTGTTTCTGGAAACTAAAGTCGAAAGCAGCTAGAGGAGCAAAGACTAAGAGCCCCTGCCTTAGAAAAAGCAGTTTGCTGCTGAATTTCAGCAGTGTTGTATTGGGATGGAGGGCTGAAAAAATGGCTTGAGGTGCCTGCTGCTAATGGGCCACATGTTGACCATCCCCACTTTAACTGGAGTGGCTGGACCTTTTGTATGCAAAATACGTGCCAGGTTGTTATCCATCTCAGGGGAGACACTTGATGCAAATAAAAAAAATGCCAAAATGCAAGTCAGTTTCTCGACCTTTAGTAGTCGGAAAATGTATTGATTATAGTAGGATTACTAAAGGTAGCTCTGTGGGCTTTCAGAAGTAGGACTTACAGCAGACCTTGTGGGTTTTTTTCTTTTTTGTAAATAAAACCTCTTTGGGTCCACTTGTATGATGTCTTGAACTTGTCTTAAAATAGCTTCATTTCTCAAATATCTCCAATAAGAACTTTTCTAATAATACAGTATGCAGTTCTACTGTTTCTGGATCATTAATAGAACTATTGAATTGGTGTAATATGCTGTGTTATCAGACAGACAGACCTAATAGCCTTATTGCTGGTATAGCAGGAATTGTGGTTTGCTCAGCCATTGGTCATAGGAAAATATAACTTTAATGCATCTACCTTAATAGCCATTAGCAGGTAAAGACATAATAATGTCAGTTTCTTCTATAATTTACAGGACTGTGGTACCTTTAAAGGCTAATAGATTCAAGCTGCTGTCATTTAGCCTATGTTTCTAGGAGTAAACTCCATTGAGCTCAGTGGTACTTTTGAGTAGTTGGGCATAGAATTGTACTGCTATTGTGGTATAAACATCTGATGGCTGGAACATGTCAAATTTAATTTAGAATTGCTACAGGAAAAAAATCCTTTAGGCAGTACAGTTTTTCAATTGCTGGCTCATGTGGCTGGTTGGCATTATTAAATGATAAACAATTTGAAGTTCTTTAAATTCCAGGTAAATTCTTCCAATGTTTAATTTACGCTTTCAACATACACAGACCTACATTTCTGAAAGGGAGTTGTAATCTCATCAGAATGGTGGCATGCACTGGTTTGGGTCTAGGCTTGTCCTTCCATGAACAGAAATCCTCCTTCTGTTCCTAGAAAATACGTTTTATCTGGGGGAATATGGCACTGGAGATTCCATCTCTCCTCTCGTAGCCCCTTATGCCATTTCCTGTTGATTACTCCAGAAACTCTCACAAGGCTTGCAGAGCACTTTTAGGGGGCTTCAAAATAATAATAGATAAATCCCGCCTTCCCTACATCAACTGGGAACATCCTACTGGTAGCATTTTGCTGATTGGTAGTCTGGATCTCAGCCAAGATAAGTTATGCGCAACTTCTTTTACCATACATGTGACACCTCAACATTTCTCTCAAATTATTTAGGTGATTCTAAAGCAAGATAATTCAACACAGTTAGTGCAAGATGACCAAGTGAAAGGACCTTTGCGGGTACGTATGCACAGTGTTTTCTTAATTAGATCTGTACATTTTAAAATGTCTTTGTTTGGTGGGTTAATTTAAACTGAGCTAATTGAATTCCTGTTTGTTTTTAATTGTAAATGGATATTTCTTTAACTCAAATGTCACACGAAGTAGAAAATCTATAAATAGTCTAAAACAGAGAAACGAATTATCAACGAGAAGGAAAATGTTAGGAGGTGGCATACTAAGATTTATTTCAGTGCGGTGCCTACACTTCTGTAACTGTTTCCTTCAGAAACATATAACTTGAGACAAAGTTTCCAAATTCAAGTGTGGACATTGAAGGGATGCTCCTCAATTGTCCCAGGACATATATTCTGTTTTTAGCTTCCAATACAACATAGTTACCAATTTAGTGGCAGACTTTACATTTTTGAAATTAACAGTTTTTTAAGCGCTGCAACCAATATTCCTTGGATTGAGGGCATTTCTTTCAAATGATTTACTACCGCTGTTCACACAATCTCTACCACTACAAAAACACTATTCTAAGTGTACTGGAAAAGGGCTGAATTTTGTACCATGAAGAAGTAAGTTGCTATTTTGGATGCATTTCCGCTCTTTGTTGGGTAGGAGGGCCCCATGTAGCATTGATTGAACACTGAAGAAGTGGTCACAGGAGAGGCTAAGACACCTGGAAGGCAGTCTTGGTTATACCAGAGAGCTAAGGAAGATGCTGACCTGTTGCTGTGAAAGCAAATAGGGGGAAAGTATTTCAGAATTTAAGCTACATAAATCTCAGGTATAGGCATACCTCAGTTAATAATGTCAGTGAGGCTCCTTTTTACAAAGGTTTTCAATACCCTTCCAGCCCCCTTTGCCTCTTCTGCCTTAGTCTAGCTGAAAGGTTTTTAGCAGCATCAGCACTTGAAGGATGGTGAGGGAGGACTGGAGAACGTTGGTTTTTGCTGTCAGATTGCAGCAGCATGTCTGCAGGAAACAATGCAATAAAATGTAAGCAGTGAAAGAATGGGATTCTATTCTAGCTATTTCTGCTGTAGCTTTGTGAGCTAGAGCTACTTACAACAGGCAAAGTAAAGAGCAGCTGCCTCCAGAATCCCTTACTTAGCATGCACAAGGCAGGCCTATCCAGGTGATTTTTAAATTGTGAATTTTAAATTGTTTTAATATGTATTGGGTTTATTTGTTCTTTTAAATTGATATTATGTGTTTTAATGGGTTTTGTTTTTGACTGATATGTATTTTAACTGATGTTAGGTGTTGTGTGTTAATCCGTTATTCCCCACCTTGATACATGGGAAGAGATAGGTAAAAAGAAGTACAGTTGTCCCTCCATATCCACGGATTTGGTATCCACGGATTTAAGTATTCACGGCTTGAAAATATTCTTTAAAAAAATAATAATCCCAAAAGCAAACCTTGATTTTGCCATCTTATATAAGGGACACCAATTTGCTATGTCGTTGCATATAATGGGACTTGAGTATTCATGAATTTTGGTATCCGGGGGGGGGGGGTCCTGGAACCAAACCCCAGTGAACATGAAGGGACAACTGTAGTAGTAATAATAATAATTAATAACAATAATGATAATGTAGAGCAAGCAGATAAGCCTGCCTCAGCAATCACATGCAGCAAGTTTTGTTTTGTTCTGTTTAAAAAGTATACATCTGGCCACCAAAATGGAAAACATAAGAAAAGTGGAGGCCGGTAAAAGAAAGTTTTCAAAGATACTTTGGAAGAAGTCTTCAGGTGGTCTCTAGAAGGTTCATAATGTTGTTGTTTACTTATACAAGGGCTTGACTGATCTCATTGTTTTATTTCAAATGTGCATATTATTTGTGAATAAAAAGTTTTTTGAAGCATGCTGAATTACTTTTATTCATACCATGTTATTTTCTGTTAAAGAAATAATGGTCAGGATCATATCTAATCTGTTAACAGATATACTAGTATGACAAATCTGAGTATCAGTTCAGCAATCAATGTTTTAAATAAGGGTGTTTACGTGCAACAGAATATGAAATATAATCTTTAATATTATAGGCTGGTGCAGTTGTTGAAACGAAGATGCCTGATGGATCCTTTCAAGAAGCCATCATCAGTAAATTGACAGATGCCAGCTGGTATACTGTAGGTGAGTAACTCATGTTTGATTTCAAGTGCCAAAACATGTTTCATTGGCACGAGTTGCACCCCAGTTCCTTTTTGACCAAAACATG
Organism: Gambelia wislizenii; assembly: GCA_030847615.1. Classification (NCBI taxonomy): domain Eukaryota; kingdom Metazoa; phylum Chordata; class Lepidosauria; order Squamata; family Crotaphytidae; genus Gambelia; species Gambelia wislizenii. Next base: position 489,485,254 of record JAUMIR010000001.1, on the reverse strand, counting down.
TAGTGCTCCATGTTTTATTTCTAATAAAATATGGTGTCTATGTGTAAAGAAAATGGCTAAACATATATCACGGTGGTTCAGAATTGGGATCAAAAATGGGGGCCAGATTAAATATTATACATTTTTGTCACTTTAAGGCCATTCTTGGAATGGTCGGAATATTCTTTTTTTATGAGCACTTTCTTAAAATAAAGCAACTGAACTCGAAGAAACTGAGTAAACATTAATTTATTCTATTTGTTGAATGTATATCCTGCCTTTCCAAGATGGAATTCAAGGCCACTTAACTTAATTTTTTTAAAAAATTAATTTAAGCAGGAACAGCGACAATTAATGATTTGTTGAATTAATCTGTGTTAACACGGTCAGCATCTGGACTATACTACTTCAGATTGTGCCTGAGGGGCCATTGATGGAATACCCAGTCGTGTTAAAAGAGACTCCCTGAATGAGCAAATCTAGCACATCTGCTAGAAGATTTTTAGTCTTCTCCTTGACATATTCTGCTTTTGCGTATGTGGGGTGGAAGGTGGGAATTCAGCTGTTCGATTTCCCTACATTCAATATGAAGTGGTGTAGTATGAAAACCGTGTGAAATTCTTGGGGTCACAATAAGTCAAAAGGTGACTTGAAGGCACACGCACAAAGCTGAACTATGGGTGCGTCATAGAATCATAAAATTGCAGAGTTGGAAGAGACCACGAGGGCCATCCAGTCCAACCCCCTGCCATGCAGGAAATCACGATCAAAGCATCCCTGACAGATGGCCATCCAGCCTCTGTTTAAAGACCTCCAAGGAAGGAGACCCCACCACACTCCGAGGGAGTGCGTTCCACTGCCGAACAGCTCTTACTGTCAAAAAGTTCCTCCTCATGTTGAGGTGGAATCTCTGTTCCTGGAGCTTCCACCCATTGCTCCGTGTTCCAGTCTCTGGAGCAGCAGAAAACAAGCTTGCTCCATCCTCAGCATGACATCCCTTCAAATACTTAAACAGGGCTATCATATCGCCTCTTAACCGTCTTTTTTCCAGGCTAAACATACCCAGCTCCCTAAGTCTCTCCTCATAAGGCATCATTTCCAGACCTTTCACCATTTTAGTTGCCCTTCTCTGGACACGCTCCAATTTGTCAATATCCTTTTTTAATTGTGGTGCCCAGAACTGGACACAGTATTCTAAGTGAGGTCTGACCAAGGCAGAATAGAGTGGCACTATTACTTCCCTTGATCTAGACACTATACTTCTATTGATACAGCCCAAAATCGCATTGGCCTTTTTAGCTGCTGCATCGCACTGTTGGCTCATGTTCAACTTGTGGTCTACTAGGACTCCTAGATCCCTTTCGCACGTGGTCTCATTCAGCCAGGTCTCTCCCATCCTATATTTATGCATTTCATTTTCCCGCCCTAAATGCAGTACTTTACATTTCTCCATATTGAATTTCATTTTGTTAGCTTTGGCCCAGCTCTCCAGTCTATCCAGGTCATTCTGAATTTTGATCCTGTCCTCTAGGGTATTAGCTACTCCTCCTAATTTGGTGTCATCTGCAAATTTGATAAGTATGCCCCTAATTCCCTCATCCAAGTCATTGATAAAGGTGTTGAATAGCACTGGGCCCAGGACAGAACCCTGTGGCACCCCACTGGTCACATCTTTCCAAGACGAAGAGGAGCCACTGCTGAGCACCCTTTGGGTTCGGCCGGTCAACCAATTACAAATCCATTGAACAGTTAACTTGTCTAGCCCACATTCTACAAGCTTGTTTGCTCATGTCCTGCTCTTGGACATCCTACAGGCATCTTGTTGGCTAGTGGGGGAACAGAACGCAGGGCTAAATAGGCTATTTTTATATTGTCTCTTAGTCTTTGTCTGAGTAATTCTGTTACGTATTGCTATAGCCCAGGCATAATAACAGCCATTTTTTAAATTAAAAAACATCAAAACAAACAGGTATGTGTGGGCAAACAGGCTAGTAAGTTACATAGCCACATTATCAAATGCTTCTTGATGGGATGAAAAACCAAAGTGGAGGATTTTGTTAAGATGTCTACATTAACATTTCCTAAGCTTAGGGACAGAGTAGGTGATGGTTTCAAATAAAAACTACTTGCATAACTAGAAAAATAATGGAGGAAAAAAGTATCTTCTTTTCTGTTCTGAATGTTACTCACAATTTTTGGAGAGACACACATGGTTTTGTTGCATATTTTTAACTTTGATGTCTTTGGTCTGATAATGATAGTCCCAAATTTTAGAAATTCTTTCAAAAAAACCGCTAAGACATTATTGATAGTAGTTGGCATCACAGTTATGAAGGTGAACATCTTAATGTCGTATTTGAAGTCTTCCCTGTCTTTCCCTGTCAGGGTCATGGTGATAGTACATTGATAGATCACATGCTTTGCATTCAGAAGATCTCAGTTCTAGTTGCTGCTACCCTCAGTTAAACTAAGTACTAGAGAATAATGAGTGGTTGCCAAGCTAGACTCTTCAGATGTTGTTGGATTCCCTTTGTCTAGCTTGGACAATGGTCATGGATGCGAGGGTTGCAGTCTAACTGCACATGGTGGCCCAGAGCTGGGAAGAACTGAGCTAGATAGTTCAGTGATATAGCATGGTATTAGGTAGCTTGATTTACTCATACAGAAGCCCCTGCAAGCTGAGAATTGCTGGTGACTACACAAAACAGAATATTTTAAAAGTTTCCAAGTGGTTTTTGAATTAAATATTTCTGAAGTTCTATTTAAAGAAAAAGATTTGTAAGTTTAGAATGCCTTAGACATTGGTGAGAGATAGCTGTGTGGATCTGGAACTAGTTTCATCCTGTTTGAACTATGGTTGCATTTGGAAGTTATGTCTTCCAAGAGGTTTCCCAAGTGCTTTGCAACTTAATACTTGAGTAAATATTGATCTCGGGAAGAATAAATTGAAATTGTTCTAGGAATGTTTCATGCGAGTATCAAGGATAAAGCTGTAATGATAATCACATTCAGCCCTCAGAATTGCATCAAGAAGTAAGAATTGAACTTGTTTTATAATTAGATATTTGTTTTGGTAAGCTTTGCCATGACTAAACTTTATTGGGGCTAGTGCATTAAACTGAACTTTTTGGCTCTTGTTCCCTGTGGGTGAGTTCCAAGAGACTGTTTCTGTACTTTGCCCTCCTGCTGCTTCCTTGTAGGATATGCTCTTGAAACATTTGACAGGACAGCCTTAGAATGTTGCTTGCCTTTGGAGAAGCTGGGGTGGCTGCACTTTAAGTAGATACAGCAGGCACTGCTTTGTTCAAAATGTGAATCTTCTGGTACAGATAGTTTTCTCTTTCATACTTCAGTCTTCTCTGTGTCCGCTGTGACTTTCAGCAGGCCAGCAGCTTTTGGCAGAGGTCAGCCCCCCGCCCGGAATAATTACTGGTTTGCACCCATGTTTGCTTTCTCAATGGATATAGAGGTGCTAGTCCTAATCCAGTATATTTATAAATAGGATTGCATCTTTATCACATAGTAAATTTTTGTGTGAAGGGTATTTTAATTTTAATTTGATGAAGGCATTCAGATTATGATGAAACTTTTACTTGGTTTTACTGTAATAAGAATAAGAAAGCAGGAAATGCTGTGAAGTCCATGAAGGAAAGAATGTACAAGCAAGAGCATCCCATGAGCACAGTTCAACTCACTGAGCACTTCTACAGGGAAAACAATGTTGATCAGTGTCCCTTTTTCCCTACATGGCTGCTCCCCTTCCAAAATCTCTTCCGAGGAGTTGGAAGCCTGTCTGAAATAGTGTAGGAGTGTTTCAGGAGGAGGGAATCATGCTGATTCCCACCCTTATCCTACCATTAAACCTGGGATCCTTTGCTAGATCAGAAGTCTTCAGAGTATGGTAGAACTCCTGTGAATGGAACTCAGGATCCAAGCCAGGATTTTTATTTTTGGCAAACAAGTCCTGAAAAATATTAGATTGACCCAAAGATCTGCACAGCACAATCCATGGGATGTCTGTTTTAGCTGCAAACCAGCCTCCCTACTGCAGTAGATGCTGACACTTCAGTTTTTTTTTCACTTGAGTTGGAGTAAAATATTTAAATTGAATGGAATTCACTGTAACATGGTGGTCACTGACTTGGATGTTATTTTAAGGGGACAGTTTTATGTTGGATCAGCAGCCGGAGGCAATAGCCAAATGTCTTCGGTATCCCTTTCAATATCAGAACGGTCTGTTAGTGTGCCTTGCTTCTAAGTTCCCAAAAATATGTGACTGGCTACTATTGGAACCTGAAGACTAATATTAAGAGAATTAGCTCTTACAGAACTCTCCAGGGTTGCATCTTAATCCTGTATCTAGTCAGTTACCAGCACTGATGATAAGGCTTTCGTTAGTGGAATCAGAAGGGGAATGATCTTCCTGCCACATTGTGTCCCCACAGATTGACCTAGAGGTTTGAGAGTCCCTCCAGAGCCCATTTCCAAGCTATCTCAAAGGTTCTGGGGAAAGGGGAGGATCTGCATAAATATGCCCTCAGGATTATACTTCATTGGTTTTAAGAAGTGGCACTTAAGCACAATTACGGTGCTAAGGGTGGTACACCTAAGAAAGCCCTGCTTAGACAGACCAATGGTCTATGATGTAGAGTAAGTTGAGATGAACTCAATGAGTACTGGCTAGTGTGCTTTAAATAATTCACATGTTTTGTGTGGTGTCAGTCTAAAGTTCATTCTTAAAAAAAAAAACACCCAGGTGAAATTACTAGTTTATCTAGGAAATGACAGTCTCAGTGTGCAAGTAGACAGGGGAGAACAGATTTGGTCATGCTTGTGATACTTAGTCTTGTCTGAAAGTGGCAGATCACAAGATGAATGAATAAATCTTACATGGACCATCAGCAAAGATATGATATACCACATTGCTGACAAAAAACAGTTCTGTTTGTGAACCAGTAGAAATTCAAGTATGTGTCTGTGAAAAGGTTGAAAGAGCCATGGTAGATGCTACCAATGCACCAGCAACTTTGTAATCTTTGAATGGATCTCAGACTTCACCCTCCCAGGGGTGTGGAGATGCCACAGAAGAGATGAGATATTGACCTCATACTCCTTTCAGCTCATTATGGTGTATATATTCTGTAAAGTAGTCAACTTTTGAGACACCACAGCAACATGGAACAGGGGATGTAGTTGAAGTGTAATGTTGTACTCACCAGAGTGGCGTGTCTACTTCGGGCTTATCAAAGTTGTAGGGCACCACTTACGCAGAGATACAACTTTTCATGCAGGACTTCTTTTTTCTACATGTAGAAAATGTTACACTGAGACAAAGGAACACACTTCCAACTGATATCCATTGTATGAATAAATGTTGGCCCAATGTTGCTTCTGAATACTTTTGGCTCCTTCTCTTAATGACACCTATTGAGAGGCAATTAATTTCAGGGAGACTTCTTCTTTACTTTGTCCTGAAAAGCATAACCACGCCCCTCAGATTGTCACAAAAAAGACAGTGAATGTTGGATGAGTAGTGGGGAAGCCCAGTATGAATCATTATGTGCAGTTGACCAGTCACTGTTTTGCTGTATCTCTTAAGTTACAGCATTGCTGCAAGGATAAGATGGTGTGCAGGACAAAAACAATGGCTTCATGGCACACTGCATATATTAATGCAAGAGTCCTCTCTGCAGCACATCGAACAAATAGAAATCTTCTCAGAGAATTTTGAACCTGGGAAGACTGATTATTGGTAAGCAGATCTATAGTTTTCACACTTCAATACTATAACGATTCGAAAGACCTGTATCACTCTATACAGCCCTTTGAAAATTTAGGATAAGGGTCATGATCTGCATCTTTCTGGATCCTATGACATTTTCCCCACTCTAACAACTGTATAAATATGCTCTATGCTCTGAGGCCTTAATGCCACTCGCTACTGCATCTGAAGAAGTGGGTTTATATCCACAAAAGTTCATGCAAAAATAAAAGCTAGTTAGTCTTAAAGGTACTGCCACATTTCTTTTTTTTTCCTCCCCCTTCCTTCCTCCTTTTTATAGTGGGAGAGCTGTCCTAAACTTCAGTGGTGGTGAGGATGGTGTTGTAAACTCCTTTTTGCCATCTTTAAATATAAATGGTGGAAAGAAATTGGCTATATTCAGTAAGGATGCTTGGTTTCTGTTCCATAGTCCTTTACTGTTCTTCTTGTTTTATATATTTCAGTATAACCTGGGCCACATAACAGTTTTGTACAGATATATATATATATATATATATATATATATATAAATTTCTTTGGAAATTCTACTGTTGTAGTATAAAATTGTTATGCATCTTTGACTCAAGGATATTTATTGCTGGGAAAATCAGTAAGTTTTGTTGGATACAATGTGAACAGTTACAAAAGAGCAAAACTACTCCATCAGTTATTCTACTAGGAATCTTTAATTCTATGGCTCCTTGGCAATGTATTATTTAAAAACAGCTGAGGAGTGTTTTGAAAAGGTCATGCTCTGGAAAGCTTTGATTTGAAGGAGGTTGCATGTGAAGTAGATTAAAAAGAAAGGAGATTTAAAATGGCTAGGAGTATTTAACTGGGTGAATGGAGTAGGAGGTGATAGAAGTATGGTCATAAAAAAAGCAATGAGAAGCCAGATGGTTGTGCTCCTGCTTTTTACAATACCAGTAAGAAAAGTGGAAACAGCATATTTAATGTGATGAAGTAACACTATTTCTGTGGCGTATAACTGATGCTGTTGCATGATCTTGCTCTATTCAATAACTTAGTATGACTTCTATCTGAGAAATAAGAGTGGCTTTCATAAATACTGAGAAGTATTGTTTTCTTGACTAGTAGCTGAAATAGGGAGAACTGTTGCTGTGAAACTGACAGGTTTATACCCTATTATTGTTCCTTTCAGAGACTAACATAAAAAAAGGGCTGGGTGTGTATATAGACTGGCCTTTTCTGAAGCCTAAAACCAAGAGGTACAACCTGTCCCCATTGCCAAAAGCCATAGATAAGTCTGTGGAACAAGTCCTGCATGTTAAGTGTGATGTGAAATCCTATGCATGTATGCTATATAAGTAGGAGCTATGTGTGACCTGTTCCCGTAAAATATCAGATGTGTTAGTCTTTCCACTGGTACTTTTTGTTGAAACTGAAAATGTTATATAAGTTTGTTTAATTTAAGAATGTATCCTTTATTAAGCATACTGACAGCATTAAATTGATATGATAATATTTTAATTATGTGTTCAGAGCCCAGGTGTTACAAGCACATGTTTTCCTATTAGGCTATGTTGTGCCCTCCATTGAGACAAGGGAAGAAGCTTTCAAGGTTAAAGCAGACCCATTATAATAGACATTAGCTAAAAGTGATGTTGCTTTTGAATACCTTTTTTTCTTGTCTTCATAACCCACTGAAGGGCAGAAAAAGGCAAGTGCTTGGCGCTTCAGGGTGATTCTCATTCTGTGATGATGTCCTCTTGGTGTGCATACTTCCAAGATATTAAAATCTTCTAAAGATTCTAGAAAGCTGTCTTGATCCTGCAATATGAATTTAAGAGATAATAAACTGTCCCTGTGCCTGTTGAAATTGGTGGGCCTTGGTACAATTAATTGTGCATAAAATGGACAGTACTTACTCTGTAGTAGCAGGAAATGTTTGTTGGCTAGGAGGGGGCATTAGAGAAAGTATCACTTGAGGATTAGCACTTGTGGTCCTTCTCCCAGCTTTTGAAATAAAGATATAAGGCATTCTTGAGTCATACCTGTATGTAAAAAAATATGGGGAGGAAGTTGTTAGCTATAGTGTACCCATCTTGCTCAAACTAAAGATTCAGATTTCAGTATGAACTGTCCTTGAAAACTGTAAGTAGACTCTGGTTCCTGTTGGGCTGGATAAACTTAAACCATCGTTACCTTATCTTTCATTTAACTAGCCTTTCAGATTTGGAGCACTTGGTCATACATCAGTTTCAGCATCAGTGACACAAGTTTTCCACATCTTTTTATGTTAAAAATGTAGGCCTTAATTAAATTGAAGAAATCTTACATTTTTCAGATCTATGGTGTGTTTTCTTTGTCCCAGGCAGGAGAATCCCCTGTGTCTGCTGCTGAGAGATTTTTTTCATTCTTGCTTAACCTTTAGGCCAATTGCCTTGGGTGCTATATTTTAGAAACTATAAGTGCTTCCTATTGTCCCCTTCACAGTTTTGGATAAGTGCACTGGAGTAGATTGCTATCCATATGTCTAGAGGAGATGTTGAGCAGGTGGAGATCTCAGACCTTTCACTACTGTTCCAGATAAAAACCATGTTCCTCACTTCCTGCCTCTTGCATTTGTTGCCTCTGCTTTGCATTTTATTGGAGTCCTTGGGGCTTACAGTTCACACACTTTCCCCTTCTCAGCAGCTGTCTTTGAAAGTTACAGGAATTCTGGTAGACTTGTTCTTGTAGCTGGCCTTCTGGTAAACAGCCATTTTTATCTGAAAGGCAGATCTTATTTTAAATGCACAATCTAGCTTACCTTTTGTTGACTAGAGGCAGAACTGAAAAGGCTTGAAAGATTTGTTCCTGAGGCTATGGAGAAAGGAATATGCTATGACAGTCAGTTTCCTGTCTGACACTGCTTAGGTCACAATAAATATAAATTTAGTATTTTGTCTTCTGGAGGAGTGGTGCGTCTGGTAAGGAAATTTTTAAAATCACATTACTTGGCTTAATCTACATTTGTAACAGAAATAATTTTAATCTTCATGTGTGCAGTTGTATTTAGCAGTATCCCACACTGCTGTGGATTAGTGGTTCTTGGGTCTAGGAAGTGGGTAAGTGATCTATCCTGCTACAATCCCCCTGAGGTAGTAGGTGCATATACTCCTGAATCCAACTCTGTTGTTGGAGGCCACAGCAGGTTTAATGGTTTGCAGTGCTTGGGGCCAATTTTGACTGGCCTGCCAGTAATGGCCTTTCCTAGACAAGGAAAACCTATCCATAGTAGTTCATGCACTGATAACTTTCCAATTAGACAAGTACAATGCACTCTGTGTGGGGCTGCCCTTGAGGATAACTCAGAAGCTATAACTAGTGCAAAATGTTATCAGTTAGATTGCTGACTGGAACACCATATAGAAACCATATAATACCAGTCTTAAAGAAATTGCACTGGCTGCCAATATGCTTCCAGTCCAAATTCTAGGTGATGATACTCTCTCTCTGGCTTTTCTTCGCAAATGAAGATTCAGGAAGGACTCATCCCGTGCTTTCTGCAAGCGCACTGATGACTAAAAAGGCCAATCTGAGATAAACAAGTCTGGTTGCAGAAAGCACAGCAGGTGGTCTCCTTGGGTGATGTTTCCGGGTTGTGATTCTTTCTGCGTTGTCGTTTCTCTTCAAGACTTGTTCGGCATGAGTTCTCAAATAAGGCTGCAGCATTGTGGATAGTGCGTCTCCATGCCTTCCGATGTGAGGCCAGGGCGGACCATTGTTGGTGATCAATTTGGCCGAGCCTGAGATGTTGCTTCAGGGAGTCCTTGTATCGCTTTTTTGGAGCGCCCCAAGTGCTTTAAGACCTTGATACTTGAAGGAGCACCTCTCCCTATATGCGTTGGCCCAAAGATTGAGGTTTACTGGAAGGTCCCTCCTTCATGACCAACCAGTGAGGGCAATTCACTATATGAAAATATGGGAAAAGGCTTTCTCTGTATGTCTGTCAAACAGGAACTGTGTATCTGTCTTAAAGGTATATTGATTGCAGTGTTCTATGGAATGCATGTTAAAGGGTGAAATACTATTATCAGCTTGCTGCTTTTTGGAAGCTCATTTCTCCAGTTAGTGCGCTCAGCTCAATGACTTTGTGCCATCTAAGCTTATGGGCTCCTTGCCTTCCTATGGGAGAATGCTACTTTACTGTTGAAGGTGCTCGTCCAGCTAAAGGATTAGGATTTCCTCTTCATACACCAGTGTATTCGTCAGCCATTTCTAGCCCTTTTCTCTCTAGTCCTGCATCTTTGTTGCATTGAGAAGCATTGGTGGCTAAGCAATATTTCAGTGAGTGGTTCCAGTTTCTTGCCACTGATGGTAATAAATAGGATGGAGAGAAAGTCCCAGAGTAAAAGATACTTCATTCCACATTGAAATATCCCACGAGATGCAGTATGGACTTAAGTTTATATGATAGAGTCCAGCAAATGGTTTGGGATCACCAAATTCAACCAGATGTAGACCTCACCAGCATCCTGGATGGAGACGACAATATGCTGTACATATAATTTAATAAGATAAATTATGGTATGTGAGGTGACACAGGCATATAATTACTTCTGAATCCATGTGCTTTGATACCCTCAGTAGTTCAAATTCTTTGGTGAAAGAACAGTTCAAACACAACTCTTCCAAGGAGCTCTGGTGGCGCAGTGGTTAAATGCCAGTACTGCAAGCCACCACGTTGCAAGTTCGATTCCAGTGGGCTCCAAGGTTCACTCAGCCTTCCATCCTTTCGTAGGTCGGTAAATTGAGTACCCAGCTTGTGGGGGCAATTAGCTAACACACATTGGAAACTGTTTAATGCAGTGTAGATGTGTAAATAGCTATTGTTTAAAAAACAATTTATAAGCCGCTCTGATAGCCTTGTGGCTAAAGAGCGGGGTATAAATAAATAAAAAAAAAATAAAATAAAAATACTGCTTACTTGAACAATTCACATCCTTCATTTGCTGCCTTTTGCGAATAGAATGCTTTCCCTTATATATAATATTGTTTTGGTCTGGCTTTGTTTAGTTTTTGATGATGGCGATGAGAGGACGTTGCGACGGACATCCTTGTGTTTGAAGGGAGAGAGACATTTTGCAGAAAGTGAGGTAACACTGTTAACACTAATGCTGAAAATCGTGTTTTTCATTTTTAAGTTTATCTTTGTACTGAAATTGGTAAGCTTTTCTCTTCCTTCTCCTAGACCCTTGATCAACTGCCACTGACAAACCCTGAGCACTTTGGAACACCAGTAATTGGGAAGAAATCTAACAGAGGAAGAAGATCCTCTCTTCCTGTGTGAGTATTTTTAATGCTGTATTTTACTAATGGTATTAGTAGCCTTTTCTCAAACTTAATGAGCTTTAGCCTTCTTCTGCATTACAGTGAACCATGCAGGTGCTGGCCTTCAGTGGTGAGCAGAAAATTAAATATGCCGCCTCTACAAGGAGGAGAATAATTGCAGGAATATGTCTTATACGGTTTTTTAAAAATTGTTACTGCTAGACATTCATTTAATGGTAATGGTGTAATAAACCATGTAGAAATTAAAACACAGAGCGGAATGAAAAGAGCAGCTTTAGGCATGCCTCAAAAGAGATGTTTAAAAAAAAAATCATTGGCTGTCTCCTCCACTCAGACATATAAGACATGGCTTCTGAAGTTCTCATTTCAAGAAATCTGCTGTGTGGCTTTAAGGGGACTGAGAAGGAGACTGTGCAACAGCAAGCCAAAAGACTACCAGTCCTCCTTGAGGGACATACAATGAACACATTTCTGTGGATCCAAGCTAGAAGGGTGATTTGAAACTTTAGTCTGTGGATAGCTTCTGTTGTAAAGAAAGAACAGTTGCTAGAAGTATTCTGGACTCTCTCTGTCTCAGCTTCTATTGGTGTTTTCTGAGATGGAATGTTCTCTTCCTGCAGGAAGAGTTTTAGCATCTGCACTGGAGATAGTTGCAAAAGTTCTTTACATCAAAAAACCATGATGGCAGGAAGGTTAAGGAGCCCAGGTCTTTAGTAACAATATTTGCATTTCAGGTGGCAATTGAAGAGGAGAGTTGTACACGCTTAGTGAAGTTTAAATATACATTTCTTACCCCATTGCTCTGAAAGACTTGAAAATGTGGTAAAGGAAGAAACTAGAATATGAGCAAATAGAAGGCAGTTTCACTGCTCTATAAAGCTATTTGCTATTTAATCATTGGCAGAAGTGGATTAAATCAGTCACATTTTTATAATCTGCACAGTTTACACAGTCACAGAATTTTGTTTTTCCTGGTGCAGGACTTAGGCTATTTTAGTAGGGTTTTTTTTTTATTATTTCTTAAGTTCCTCATAGATTCATCTGTCCTTAGTTGTACATTGGTTGGTTATTACAGAACAGAAGGCTTTGTGAGCAGCGTGGTCAGGGAGAGAGGAGTGGAAGAAAAAGTCAAAACCTGGATGGATATGAACATGAGCAGTGAGCTGCCTGGCTGTGCAGAGACATCCTTGAGCCTCAGAAGAGAACCTAGTTCTGCATTGTAGCTTTTGCTGCTCGGTAGGAAACATGCAAGTCAAAAAAGTTTACAGTTTTAGCCCAAACATCTCCTGACAGAAGCACCCATGCCCAGTAGCATCTGAACCTTTTTGCTAGTGCACAGACTTTTCCACAAAGCATGGAGGTTACCAAGCAGGCACTCTTGACATACAGAGGCCAAGATACAGTGGCTGTGATGGCATGGTATTCTTCTTCTGGCTTTGTTATCTCCTTGTTCAGGCTCTCTAAATCACCATACTCCTAATTCTCTAGCAATGAAGATGAAAAAGAGGAAGAAAGTAGCGAAGAGGAGGAAGATGATAAGAGGCGTCTCAATGATGACTTGCTTGGTAAAATTGTAAGCGTGGCATCCAGTTCTGAGGAAGGCGAGTGGTATCCAGCTTTGGTGAGTTGTGTAAGAAGTATTTAGTGCATTCATAGTAAAACACAGAATATAGTAAAACACAGAAAGGAGAGACTCTGGAATTTCATTGGGGCAAAACTCGATTTGGGTATGAGCTATCATTTAACAAAGGTGGGGGAGAGCTTCTAAGTTCTTTGAAAAACAAAAAATATTAAGTGCTTTAGCAATTCTTTTTGATTAATCTTCAGTGAAATGCTTTATCAAAAATGTTTAACTGAACTGTTGCACGTTCCCTTTCAACACAAAGGCCAGTTCTGTTAGCCCACTATATTATCTTCCTATTATGTTGGCATCCTAGTCCAAAATATGTTAGGTGCATGCAAATAATGCGTTTTGTTGAATTTGATCCATGTGATACATCTCATCCTTGAGATCATGATGTAAGTTCTTGTCTATTTCCTCTCTTTCTCATTTAAGCAACTCCATTAAATATTTTCTGAGTAGTTATAATTAAATTTTGCATGTAAAGTTCCACAAATACACTCAGCAAGGGGAGAGCCTCTGCTCAGCCATTATGAGGCTCACCCTCTCCCCAGACTCTGGAGAGAAGAGGAAAGGTCTCATACTGCACTAGACTTAGGAGCAGGCAAAAATACCTTGTGCTCCAATTACAGTTTCTCTTGTTCTTTCTATGAGCACCTGATGATGATACTTGAGGTCTATTTATATGAAATGAAATTTCATTTTTAAATTAGATTTGCCTGATGCTATTATACATTGTCATTTCTTCAGCATGAGATTGCTTGAAGACTGGTGAAGACTTTTTATTTTATATATTACCCGAACAAGGACATATACAATTGGGTATTACACAGTCCAGAAGCATCTTCCAGAACCTCTGGTATCATGGTCTTTTACACTATGGAATTGATACCTGCTTAGAGGGACAGTTGTGTCATATTGAGGATTTCAGTTTACTTCTCTTTGCAACTACTGGGGAGGATGCTAAACAAAGTACAACAGGGCTCCCCACCCTACCCCGCCACCAGGATAGAAACTAAACATTCATACTTCATTGCTGTCATTCTTAATAGTTTGCCAATTACTTTGCAGCATACTGTAAACAACAAACTGACATACTTATAACACTTGTTCTCATTTCACATTTTTCTTTTGTTTTGTTTTATATAGAATGTAAAATTTTAACTCTGTTTTGAGAATAGTATTTAGTTCTAAGAGATTTATAGACTTGGCATATTTTCATTTCGAAAAATTAATCTTTATTAAGTTTAAAACATGTTCCAGACAAACAAACCCACACACATGATAATTATACCCAACAACAATTATATACAACAACATAAAATATATTATATTCCCTCATCCTTTCCCCCCTCCCCCCTAAAAATGACTTCCCACCTTTCTTTACCTACTTTCTAGCGATTCTATTGTTTCCCTCCCCTTTCTATCATTCAAATTGTTCTGTCCCTTTTTATACTTTCAATTCTTATTTCCTTTTAACTAATCACATCATTCTAACATATGTCTTGTCACAGGTTTTAGTTCATCTCTCTCAAATCACCTTTTACCTTAGCCTAAGACTTATATTCTACAATCTAATATAAATAGCCATAGTTTGTAATAACAATAACCATTATTGTTAAATAATAAAACAAGATTATAAATTAATACATCAGATATCAATATTTAGTTAAGATTTACTATTAATATTTTATTAGCTACTAATATTTCAGTGAATTTATATTTTATATATCAAATCCCATAACATTGATTTTTTCCTTTTCTTTTCCCCCCACATACTTTATAAATGGTTCCCAGGTTTTTTTATAGGTCTCAATTGATTTATTTCTCACTAAATTTTAAAGCTTATCCATTAACGCAAAATCCATTACTTTTTCTATCCAATCTTGATAATTCGGAATTTTGTTTGTTTTCCACCTCCTTGCGTAGACCAACTGTGCTGCTGTAATTAAATAACAAAGTAGATTCTCATGTTTTTTCTCCATATTATCCTTTGTATGAATCATATTCAATAAATATGATTCAGGTCTTTTCTTCAATTTATATCCCAAAATTTCTCCTATCCATTTATTAATTTTAAACCAAAATTTTCTAACCCATTTGCATTTCCACCATAACTGGAAGAAGGTACCTACTTGTTTTTGACATTTCCAGCATGTATCATCTATATCCTTGTATATTTTAGCCAATTTTGGGGGAGACATGTACCACTTGAACATCATTTTATAAAAGTTTTCCTTAAGATAGTAAGAGCATGTAAACTTCAAACCCTGGTTCCAGACTCTTTCCCATTGGTCTAAGTTTATTTGGGCTGGAAGTCAACCTTAAGAAAACGGAAGTTCTTTACCAGCTTGCACCACAGGACGGACACCACCATCCCCACATTGCCGTCGGCAATTCTGTACTTAAGTCCGTTCAGCAGTTCACCTACCTGGGAAGCATCATCTCCTCAGATGCCAAGATTGACAAAGAGATCGATCACAGATTAGCAAAGGGATATAGCGCATTTGGAAGACTTTACAAAAGAGTCTGGAGTAATAAACACCTGAGGCAAAGCACAAAAATCAGTGTGTATAGAGCCATTGTACTGTCTATTCTCCTTTATGGATCTGAAACATGGGTCATCTATCGCCACCACTTACGACTCCTCGAATGCTTTCATCAGTGCTGTATACGCACAATCCTAAATATACACTGGACTATGTGACGAATGTTGCTATCCTTGAGTAAGCAGGGATCACCAGCATTGAGGCCATGATATTGAAAACACAGCTGCTCTGGGCAGGGCATGTTTCTAGGATGGAGGACCATCGTCTCCCAAAAATAGTACTCTATGGTGAACTCACCACAGGTCAGCGTAAGAGGGGTGCTCCAAAAAAGCGATACAAGGACTCCCTGAAACAACATCTCAGGCTCGGCCAAATTGATCACCAACAATGGTCCGCCCTGGCCTCACATCGGGAGGCATGGAGATGCACTATCCACAATGCTGCAGCCTTATTTGAGAACTCACACCGAACAAGTGTTGAAGAGAAACGACAACGCAGAAAGAATCACAACCTGGAAACATCACCCAAGGAGACCTTCTGCTGTGCTTTCTGCAACTGGACTTGTTTATCTCGGATTGGCCTTTTTAGTCATCAGAGCGCTTGGAGAAAGCGTGGGATGAGTCCTTCCTGAATCTTCATTTGCGAAGAAAAGCCAGAGAGAAAGAGAGAAATTTTGCGCCCATTCTGTCACGCAAGACTTGGCATATTTTCATTTCAAAGCAAGTTATTTTTAAGGAAGCGCCTAATATATCTGTAATTTGAAGAAATAAATCCTAGTTGTGAGATCAATCCAACTAAATTATTTTAAAAAATATAATTGATTGTATCCTTTTACTTGAAATGTCCCATATATATCTGTGAGATTAACCAAGGGGACTGTTTACTTACTATCTGTGCATTAGGATCAGTAAGGATAAAAACAGCCATATTTGGCTTCTGCTCCCAAGTTACGGAACTCCCTTCCACTGTGGAGTCCAAGGGGAGAGCATTCCACAACAATACAAATCCACCTAATGCAACTATTAGGTGGATTTGTTATTGGTTGACTGACCGAATCCAAAGGGTAGTCACCAATAGCTCCTTTTCATCCTGGAGAGAAGTGACTAGTGTGGTGCCACATGGTTCTGTCCTGGGCCCAGTGCTATTCAACATCTTTATCAATGACTTGGATGAGGCAATAGAGGGTATGCTTATTAAGTTTGCAGATGATACCAAATTGGGAGGGATAACTAATACCCCCAGAGGACAGGATCCAAATTCAAAATGATCCCCTTAACAGATTAGAAAGCTGGGCCGAAACTAACCAAATGAATTTCACAGGGAGAAATGTAGGATACTACACTTGGGCAGTAAAAATGAAATGGACAGATATAGGATGGGTGACACCTGGCTCAATGGCAGTACATGCAAAAGGGATCTAGGAGTTTTAGTGGACCACAAGCTGAACATGAGTCAGCAGTGTGATGTGGCAGCTAAAAAAGCCAATGCGATTCTAGGCTGCATTAATAGGAGTATAGTGTCTAGATCAAGGGAAGTCATAGTGCCACTGTATTCTGCTTTGGTCAAACTTCACCTGGAATACTGTGTCCAGTTCTGGGCATCACAATTCAAGAAGGATATTGAGAAGCTGGAATGTGTCCAGAGGAGGGCGACCAGGATGGTGGGAGGTCTGGAAGCCATGCCCTATGAGGAGCGGCTTAGAGAGCTGGGTATGTTTAGTCTGGAGAAGAGAAGGTTAAGAGATCACATGATAGCCATGTTTAAATGTTTGAAGGGATGTCATACTAAGGATGGAACAAGCTTGTTTTCTGCTGCTCCAGAGAGTAGGACACTGAGCAGTGGGTTCAAACGACAGAAAAAGAGATTCCACCTCAACATTAGGAAGAATTCCTGACAGTAAGAGCTGTTTGGCAGTTGAGTATGCTGCTGCCTCAGAGTGTGGTGGACTCTTCTTCTTTGGGGTCTTTAAACAGAGGCTGGATGGCCATCTGTCAGGAATGATTTGATTGTGTATTCCTACAGGGCAGGGGTTTGGACTTGTGGTCTCTTCCAACTCTAAGATTCTATAAGGGTACCACAGCAGAGAAGGTCCTTTCCAAATTATTTCCATGTAGTGTCTTATTCCCACTGGTGGGATACAGAAGAGCACCACTCCAACAGATCATTATGCTTGGGCAAGTCTGTATAGGGAGAGGTGCTCCTTAATGTGTCACAATCCGAGCCTGTTTTGGCCTTTCAACACCAGCACCTTGAGTTCAGACTGGAGATATATTTTAATTTTCAATGATTCCTTCTTTTGGTGTACGGGAAACTCTCTTGCATGCTCTCAGGTTTATTTGTGTTGGAATGGGGGCCAGCTCTTCTTGCTTCAAATGAGGTAACCTTGGAATTTCCAGTGGTTTGTGGAGGGGTGCTGTGGCACAGGAGCAGAGAATGCTACTTGGTTGAATTCTCTGTGCCACTGAAGTAGGGCTTTTAGTGTCATGCCCTCCATATCCACAGATTTTGCATCCAGTGATTCCACCATCCACAGCTTGAATATACTGTCTCACATGCACACAAAATTCCAAAAAGCAAACCTTGATTTTGATATTTTATATAAGGGACTTCATTTACTACACTGTTGTATATAATGGGACTTGAGTATTCATGGATTTTGGTATGCATGGAGGGTCCTAGAACTAAACCCCTGTGAATACTGAGGGCCCACTGTATAACGATAATAACCCCATGCTTACTTATGTTAACTCTGCAGTGCACAGATATAAAAACAAGTCAGTCTTGTCTGCAGGCTTGTAGTCTAAAGGAAGAGGTTGGAGAGGGAAAAAGATTAAATGCAGGGACCAGTTACCAGCGTACTAACAGTGACTAGCTTGAATAGAAACAGTCCTGGGAAAAGCAGTGGGTCTCATAGGCCAAGCCATGGAGTGGGCTTGCTGCTGTATTTTTTCCTGTGACTAGGTGGAATGGCAGCTGCTTAGTGCTAGTTGGTGGGAGGAAGAGCCCAATGGCAGCTTGTCTCTCCTTTTAGTTAAAACTAGCTGTACCCAGCATAACATACACCATTATAATAGATTTTAAAGGTTCACGTGGTTCAGCTACATACTATTATTATGGGCAAAAATACCACCAAAATCTATACAATCAGTGAGTGACCGCCTAGCTGGCTGACTCTACAGCCCTGGACTCACAGGCTTCTGTGGTGCGGCGGCTTCTCCTCTTGCGCTCCCACAGTGAGGCATATAGTGAATGTGGAGGGGGCGCTCCGTTTAGGCTCCTGGAGTCCTTGCCATGACTTCTAGGTTGGCTGCCCTCGCCGCTGCTCCCCTCTGTGTTGGGATCATGGCAGTGGCGGCTGCCTCACAGGTAACAGTGGTGGCTCCTCTTTACCACTACGCCTTCAGGTGAGTGGCTGGCAACAGGACCCTTGTGAGGCTGGGGTGTAGATGCAGATTGAGTGGCAGGAGTGGATTGTGAGGTGGAGGGGGATTTGCATGTGGGTGATGATTGAATGAAAGAGTGAGAGGAGGGAGAGGGCAATGTTTCCTAAGCGGCCAATCAGCACACTGGGAAAAGAAACATACCCAAGATATATATACATATATACAGTGGGACCCCTGTATCCACTGGGAATTGATTCTGTGGGGGGTGTGGATACTGAAAACAGTGGATAATAGTGAACACCATTGAAAATAATTGGACTTCGGGGTTTAAAATACCATAGAGTTGCCTTAGAGGATCTAGAAAATGGTTAGAGAGGACACATTTTCTAGGAAGATACTATGGTAGGTGTGCTGTTTTGTGTCCCATGGATAATTGAATCAGTGAATACGGGGGTCCTACTGTATATATATATAGATACACACACACACTCTCTCTAAGGTAATGTATATGTGAAAAATCATTGCCTTGATGCCAGGGAGATTTTCCCAGTTGGTATATGTCACATTTGCCCAACTGTGGAAAGGGGAAGAGCTTGGTGTGTCATCAGAAGGGGCAGACAAAATGTACTGTGACAAGTCAGAGGAAGTTTGCAAAAGAAGCAGATTACTATGGAGTTGCTACAGGAAACAAACTTTTACTTAGTTGATCCCACCTAGAGCCACAATGCTACATAAAATGCACTCTGAGCACGGACATCTCTATATAGTTCCCAGCGGCTCAGAACTGTGGGATTGGGCGGCCTATTTATGTTTTGGAGCATGCAGATACTATCAATAAAATATAACATTTTACTTACAACTGAGTTTCAGCCTTAGATTTGTGCTTTGGCTGTTGTTTGATAGGGTTAACTGTTTCTCAAACTTTGGGTTTAACTGTTACAGATGGCCTGCATCCAAGATGTTTGGCTGGACAGTTGAGGAGCTGACCAGGATTGCTTCTTTTAACTGTACACCGGAGCAAGTTTAGAAGTCATTGTGAATACATGTGTTTCAATTTTTGCTTGTTATGGAGAAAAATAGTACAGATAGTCCTTATCTCTCTCTGGCTTTTCTTCGCAAACGAAGATTCAGGAAGGACTCATCCCGCGCTTTCTGCAAGCGCGCTGATGACTAAAAAGGCCAATCCGAGATAAACAAGTCCGGTTGCAAAAAGCACAGCAGAAGGTCTCCTTGGGTGATGTTTTTGGGTTGTGATTCTTTCTGCGTTGTCGTTTCTCTTCAAGACTTGTTCGTCGTGAGTTCTCAAATAAGGCTGCAGCATTGTGGATAGTGCGTCTCCATGCCTCCCGATGTGAGGCCAGGGCGGACCACTGTTGGTGATCAATTTGGCCGAGCCTGAGATGTTGTTTCAGGGAGTCTTTGTATCGCTTTTTTGGAGCGCCCCTCTTACGCTGACCCGTGGTGAGTTCACCGTAGAGTAGTATTTTTGGGAGGCGATGGTCCTCCATCCTAGAAACGTGCCCTGCCCAGCGCAGCTGTGTTCTCAATATCATGGCCTCAATGCTGGTGATCCCTGCTTGCTCAAGGACAGCAACATTCGTCACATAGTCAGTCCAGTGTATATTTAGGATTGTGCGTAGACAGCGCTGATGAAAGCGCTCGAGGAGTCGTAAGTGGTGGCGATAGGTGACCCATGTTTCAGATCCATAAAGGAGGATAGACAGTACGATGGCTCTATACACACTGATTTTTGTGCTTTGCCTCAGGTGTTTATTGCTCCAGACTCCTTTGTGAAGTCTTCCAAATGCACTATATGCCTTTGCTTATATTCATTAATGAACAGGGGCTCAGCTAGATGGGAGAATTGTGGGAAATAATGCATTACTTCAGTATTGCAGCAGTGTTCATTTGTCCCCACAAATCATTTGCAAGATCACTGGCATGGAAAGCTGTCTGAGTTTGCAGTTCACACAGAGCATGCCCACGAGAAAAGATGGTAACCACAAATGAATTACCTCCCTTATCTCCCAGAAAGCTCCTTCCATCCCCCCCACTTTTGCCTTTAAATGACAGATGTAGAAAATGAACTCCACCCAGGGGCAGGGGGATTTCCAGCAGACAATGGGCCATTAGCCAAACACACTAATCCTCTTTGCATATCTCCCCCTAGGAAGTAGCCATTAAAATACACAAATTTACATATCCTCTCCAACAGGGGTTCACAGTCTATAACACACCCCCACACACTCCTATCCAACCATTCTCTGAAGGTACGAGCCACAGAGGCAGGAGAAATGTCAGAAATAAACTCTTGCAGAACACGGCCTCACAGCCTGGAAAAAACCCAAGGAAAACTTTTTTCTTTTTTCTTTTGCTCTGCCGCTTGAAAATAGCACTCAGTCGTGTGCTTAGTCGTGTCCCTGAAAAAACAATGGTGGCTCTGGCTATTTTGTCACTGGCAAGCCCGCCTCTGCACACATCTCACCAATCACATTTTGACTTCCTGCATTTACCCCAATTTGAATTGGTTGTTCAGATGGCCTGTTATGCACATTTTTGCGTACATTTAATAAAAGATTGTGAGAAACAGTAAAAGCTGTTATTGCGAACTGCTTAAAGATTTCAGCTCCCCTCCTTCCCAATATGGCGAATCCCAACAGGAGCTCATCTGGACAAAAGGTATTCTGCCTGCACTATTTGAGGATTTTTTTGTTGTTGTTGTCTAAACAACCCCTAGGTTATCTGTGTGAATAGCAATAGAAATGCAAAACTTGTGGGTATGGCGATGAGGTGACAAGTTAAGTTTTAACTATGGTTGTTGGGGGACAAAGGTGCAAGGAAAGGTATTGGCTAAAGCCAAGGTAAGTTACTACTTTTCTGTTGGTTGTAAATATGCTGATTTTATTGGGTGACATAATGTTAAAAGAGGGAGAAAAAATTATATTTCAACATAGTTATTAACTAGGAGTTGATTTTTTTCTGGAGAATTAATTACTGTTACTGGGAGTTGACTTAACAGAGGTGAAAAGTAATTTATGAGCTTTCTTTTCCTTTAGATGAAGAATTTGAAAAGCCTAAATGTATATTTTTATGTTTGTTTGATTAATTTCAGGTCTTATCCCCGAGTTGCAGTGATGACATTTCAGTAAAAAAGGACCAGTGTTTAGTTCGATCTTTTGCAGATTCCAAATTGTGAGTAGTATTTTTAAATGACTTCTCTGTGCATCTCTTAAGACCTAGTGTGCAGCAAAATTTAGTACAGGAGCAACTGACCAATTAAAATCAAAATTAAAATATAACTAAAAACTGCTCCCAAAACTGGAACTTTTCCTATATGAACCTCCAGACTTAATGAAGACGTGGCGCAATTAATGCAACATTTGAATATTTGTTAGTTTAGTCTAAATTGAAATGGTCCTACAGGTTATTGATTAATTCTTGATTGCAGTTATCAATTGCGTGTTAAGGTTTTGTCCAGAATGCTACTTTTTGTAGCCCATAAAATTGAAACAACAATGGTTGAAGTACAGTTGTCCCTCCACATTCGCGGGGGTTTAGGGGTGTGAGACCCCCGCGAATGTTAAAAAAACACAAATAAAAACTAGGTCACGCCACCGCCCTCCCGCAACCCCTGGTGCTTCTCCCTCCCCCAGGAGTAGCAACGGGGCTACCCAAGCCTCGTTGCTGCTTCCTCCCCCCCTCTCCCCCCCCCCGGAGCAGCGGCGGGGTTACCCAAGCCTTGTCGCTTCTTCCTCCCCCCCCTCTCCCCCCACAGGAGCAGCGACCCCATTGCAGTTTTTTGGATGGCGGGGGTGGTGGTGGTCCCAAAACCACAAATAGTCAAAACCGCAAATCTTAAAGCCGTGATGTGGAGGGGCAACTGTATATTCAAAGTGTAAAGTTGAAAAAAGCTGAGTTCTTGTTTCCTTTTTCCTGTCTGTAAACCATATGTGCTAGAGCATCTTGCTGCTTGCCTGTTGCAGTAACTTGCTTTGCTTAGTCACCTATCTTAGTGAGGTGGTCTTCAGACAAATAGTCATTCCCCTGAGCAGAGCACTGGAACCCTACATCTGAATGATGTAAAGACTGAACAGGAAGTAAAGAGGGGACTACATTGAAGTATTTAATCCTTTTTAGAGAGACATGTCAAAGAGCTGTTGGCTGACTAAAGAATTTTCCCCTTCATTATTTGTGTGCCTTTTTAACCATTTAATTGATTTTTGTAATGCATATTACTAGAACTACAAGATAGGTACCTTCTGGGACTATATTGCAAGATAAGTTACACTCCAGGAAACAAAAGCTATTATCTATTAGAAGTAAAGGCCATCTTTATTTGACATTACTTTCCATATTAAAGGCTATGCTTCAAACCCCAATACTCTTCATTTGCAATCCCAGTATCTGCTCAAGTAAAATTCAAGTTTAGCCACTTTCTCCAACTAGGTGTCCTCTGGGAATATTGAACTATAGGTCCCAGCATTCCTGACCAGTTGCAATTGGCCAGGACTTGGGAGGATTGTAGTCTAAAATTTTTGGAAGCTTGCAGGAAGGCTATCTTTAGTAAGCTTACCACCCTGATATGTGTATAGACCTTTCAGGAAGGTGGCACATGGGTGAAGTGCAACAGAAGTACTGAACAGATTTGCTCATGTAGCTGTTTTCAATTTCATTGATTAATTATATTTTTAACTCTCATGTGATGTAAATTTTAGCTGCATCTGCTAACTTTTGTAAGCCTCCTTGAATCCCAGACTGGGGAGAAAAGGTGGAATATAAATATGATGATGATGATGATGTGAAGATAGCTAGGTGCTGCTTGCACATAGGTGCTTGTTTGCAGCTTTATTGCTTTACAGTCTGATTTCTGTATCCTGGTAACTAAGGACACTTCGTGAATTGGGTTACTGTTTCCCTTAGATTGAGAAGTAGTGACTTGGCTAAATTCAGCCAGTAAACCTATGGTAAAACAGGAATTTGAACCCATATCCAAGTCCAGTGATCTGTGCACAAGCACTTGTGCTCACATTCTTGTATGAATAAGGCAACCTTAATGAACTAATGAAATCTAAAGAGAATATTTTTTTCATTTATGTTATTTGGTGTGGGGATTGCTCAATTATGGTTAGTGACTTAAAATGATACTGAAATAATTGTTTAAGCTTTTAATTTGACATGTTAAATGCAAGAATGCAAGATTTGCTTAATATATTGTAAACATTGAAATAACTTGTTCAGTTGTTTACCAACAACAAAGAGTGTGCAAGTTTTTGTCACTGTGAGCACGCAAAGGAGAACGTCTCATAATGAAAAATGTAGGGGGGAAAAACCTCAGCCAGATTTTTAATGTGTTATGTGTAATGGAATTAATGAATTCTCTTGCAGTTACTCAGTAGCAAAAAAGGACATCGAGAAATTAGACATCCAAAATATTACAAAACCTGAGTTGTTATCTAGAAAAGGTAAATGTTGTTTATTATACTTTTAAGAGAAAGAATGTTATGATAGGAGGATGACAGTTTGATCCTGTACCAGTGGAAAAGTACTTAGGATGTTTTGCTTGGGTTGCCAGCAGATACACTGGTAACAATTAACAAACCTTGAGGATAGGCTGGCATCATAGGTTTCATATTTGGAAAGCAAAACCTTCGAATGAAAAAATACAGTGGTCTGGATCCAGACTCGTACTTGGAGTAGGTCCATTATAATAAAGCTTGTTTGATTTTAAATGGATCTACCACAAATATGGCATATGTATGAATCCACCCTTATAGATGTTGATAGAATTGGGGTGTATCTCTTGCCATCTTGGTATATTAAAATGGTTGACATGGTATTCTCAAGAACACTGAAAACATGACACAGTCTTGTTAGAATGAGCCATACACATACTGTGTATTTGCGATGTCCTAGTTTCTCTAGCCATCTATCTGGCTCCAGTAAAAAGGAATCTTGATAGAATGACTAGGAAAGCTCTGCGTGCTAAACCTGACAATTTGTTGTCTTAGAGAATCACTGTTATACACAAGAGACATTACTTGACTGTTAGTCTGACCTTGTATAATATGACGTCCTAAGTTAAGAATATGTTCTGTTATGATGATATCCATTTAGGTTTTCTGCTGATAGAAGTATTTCTGTCAGTGGAACAGAATTCAGGGCTCTAGATGCTTTCAGCCTGGCATCTGCACCCAGGGTTTTCACCAAAATATTAATTCCATTGATAGTGTTTTTGAGACCACAGGGTTGAGTTGCTCCCCCTATGTAGATGATATTTTGCTGAAAGCTTGGTGCAGAGAGGGTTCTAGAACTAAACTCCTGTGACTACTGAGGGCCCACTGTATAACGAAAATAACCCCATACTTATTTATGTTAACTCGCAGTGCAGAGTCTTGTTTGCAGTCTTGTAGTCTAAAGGAAGAGGTTGGAGAGGGAAAATGATTAAATGCAGGCACCAGTTACCAGCGTACTAACAGTGACTAACTTGAATAGAAACAGTCCTGATAAAGGCAATGGGTCTCATAGGCCAAGCCATGGAGTGGGCTTGCTGTTGTATTTTTCCTGTGACTAGATGGAATGGCAGCTGCTTAGTGCTAGTTGGTGGGAGGAAGAGCCCAATGGCAGCTTGTCTCTCCTTTTAGTTAAAACTAGTTGTACCCAGCATAACGTATGCCATTATAATAGATTTTAAAGGTTCACACGGTTCAGCTACATACTATTATTATGGGGAAAAATACCACCAAAATCTATACAACCACTGAGTGACCTCAGACTAGCATTACAGTGTTTACAGACTCATGGTTTTCTAATACATTTCAGAAGGAGTCTAGTGAGAGCTATAAATATTACCGTATATTCCGGCGTATAAGATGACTTTTGAGCACTCAAAAGTGCCCTCCAAAATCCACAGTCGTCTTATACGCCGGATATACTTTGCTTCATCTACCTGCCAATATCCTGCCTCTTCGCAAACCGAGCGAAGAGGCAGGAGACGGGCAGGGGGTGAAGCAAAGTGCTCCTCCCTTCCCCCCCCCCCGAACATCCACCCCGCCTTCCTGAAAGCCGCGGGAACCGCGGCTTTCAGGAGGGGGGCTGGCGGAGAAGCCCCCTCCTCCCTTCCCCCCGCCCACCCCCCGAACATCCACCCCCCCTTCCTGAAAGCTGCGGAAACCGCGGCTTTCAGGAGGGGGGGTGGCGGGAGAAGCCCCCTCCTCCCTTCCCCCCGCCCACCCCCCGCCCATCCACCCCCCCTCCCGAAAGGGAGGGGGGCTAGGAAGCCCCCTCCACCCTGCCACCCGCCCACCCTCTGCCCAGCCACCCCCCCTCCCCAAAGCCTCGCTTTGGAGAGGGGGGTGGCTGCGAAGCCCCCTCCCCCCAGCCACCCTCCGCCCAGCCTCCCCCCTTCCCCAAAGCCTCGCTTTGGAGAGGGGGGGTGGCTGCAAAGCCCCCTCCCCCCAGCCACCCTCCGCCCAGCCACCCCCCTTCCCCAAAGCCTCGCTTTGGAGAGGGGGGGTGGCTGCGAAGCCCCCTCCCCCCAGCCACCCTCCGCCCAGCCACCCCCCTTCCCCAAAGCCGAGCTTTGAAGTGGGGGGTGGCTGCGAAGCCCCAGCCACCCCGCCACCCTCCGCCCAGCCACCCCCTTCCCCAAAGCCGAGCTTTGAAGTGGGGGGGTGGCTGCGAAGCCCCAGCCACCCCGTCACCCTCCGCCCAGCCACCCCCCTTCCCCAAAGCCTCGCTTTGGAGAGGGGGGGTGGCTGCGAAGCCCTCTCCACCCAGCCACCCCCCTTCCCCAAAGCCTCGCTTTGGAGAGGGGGGGTGGCTGCAAAGCCCCCTCCCCCCAGCCACCCTCCGTCCAGCCATCCCCCTTCCCCAAAGCCGAGCTTTGAAGTGGGGGGGTGGCTGCCAAGCCCCCTCCCTCCACCCCCCCAGCCAGCTGGCCATCCCGCATTCCCCAACCCACCAGGAGACTGGGCAGCCTCCTGTGGGTTGGGGAATCGTGGGAGGAGGGAGCCCAGAAGGAGGGATCGGGGCTGTTGAGTTAAATCCCTAGATTCTCTCCCTCTCCCTTGACGGTGGGGAGAGGGGGCGAATCCTGGGGTTTGGCTCCACCGGCCCGCGTCCTCCCTATGGAGCCAAACGGGGCATGTTCGCCCCTTCTCCCCACCTTCCTTGAAGGTGGGGAGAGGGGGCGAATCTAGGGGTTTGCCGTGGCCGCCCCCGCTTCCCCCGCCTTGGTCCCCTTCGGAAGAGCCAAGACGGAGGGAAGGGGGCTGCTGAGGCAAACGGGGCATTTTCGCCCCTTTCCTCCACCTTCAAGTCCAGTTTGACTGGAAGGTTGAAGAGAGGGGCAAATGTTGCCCTGCCAGCTGATCCTGTTCGCTTTCCCAGCTCACGAGGAGATCCTCATGAATTGGGAAACAAAGAGGATCAGCTGGCAAGGCTCCCCCAGCCAGCCAAATTGGGGGGGTGGTCTTATCTGGCGAATATATGCCTAGGCCTAGATTTTTGGCTGGAAATTGGGGTGGTGGTCTTATACGCCAGAATATACGGTATATTTTCCTTCGTTTTTTTCCGGGCTGTGTGGCCGTGTTCTGGAATAGTTTCTTTCTGATGTTTCGCCTGCATCTGTGGCTGGCTGAAAATCTATGGATGTCGGCCGTGAAAGCCTTTGACTTCACATATAAATATTATAACTCATTTGGGAGCAGAAATAAGGAAGCAGAATATAAAGGATGAAATAATAAAATAGAGGAGGGTGAAAAAAGGTAGATCTAATACATCTGACCAGGATACTAGATTTTTTAGTATCAAGAACCCTACTAGTCCCAAGGGCAAGGTTCCACACAAGGACTTTGCAAGTTTTCATGAGACCATATCAGAGTCAAATAATAAGGAAAAGACATGTCAACCTGAGTGTACCAATGGAAATAGAGAGATTTGTTTTGGTGGGTCATATCAGACAGATTGGATGAGGAAACTTCATTTTTACCACAAAACAACAATGACAACATATGCTTGTCTTTATGGATGTAGTGCCCTTTGTAAGGGTCAAGTTGTTCAGGGAGAATGGACAGTGGAGTACTTAAGCAGAAACAAAATTCAACCAGGAAGTATTCAATAACAAAACAACTATGGAGATTTTGTAATGGACCTTTCTGCATCTGGTCAAAATTTCAAAATAAAAAGATTTTTTCAGTAGATGGAAGTACAAGCATGGAAGGGCACAATGCAGTTTTGCTAGATTGACCAAAGGGTCTACTTTATCCATTCCCTCCACTTCCAATAATACAGAGAATATTGATTAAATTCAGAGTGGAGAGGGCAGAAGTAATCTTAATTGCCCCACATTGGCCACACAGACCATGGTCTCATTTATTATGTCGGTGGAAAGTTCATACCAAATCCTATACAAAACAGATCTGTTGATTCAAGGTCCAATTTATCACCCCAACCCACAATGGTTAAGTCTAACTACATGGGGGTTGAGCAGCAAGTTCTAAGAAAACGGATATTCAGAGCCAGTAATGAATACCATTCTAGCATCTAGATGGCAGTTGACACAAAGTATTTATGAAACCACTTGGAAAGCATTCCAGAAATGGTGTGAGTAGAGTTCATTGTTAATGGAAAATATACAGACAGATGATGTCTTCTGCTTTCTGCTGAGTAGAATAGATAAAGGACTGAGGCTTAATATTTTAACGAGGCAGGTTGCAGCTTTGTCATCAGTGCTCTTAATGGAAAGCCATTTTGGCTCATTCTCAAGTCAAGTGGTTCTTGAGTGGGCAAGGTTGCAAGCTCAACCAGCCATTCACAGATTCTCTACATGGGATTTGAATTTGGTACTGAATACATTAATGAGATATCCTTTTGAGCTACTTCATGAAGCATCACTGGGACTAATGACTTGCAAAGTGGCATTTCTAGTAGCAATAACATCAGCAAGGCGCATTTCAGAAATGGCATCATTTTCTGTAAACCTTATCCTATGCAGATTTGATAGCGATATCTTCCATCAATCCCTCCTTCCTTCCAAAAACTGGGTCATACTTAAGACATTAGAACTACCAGCACTTTGTCCAAATCAGACACATCCTTTTGAAAGATGGTGGCACTCCTTGGATGGCAGGAGGGCTGTAAAGATATATATTGAAAGAAGAAGAGGAATTAGGCATAGGGAAGCGTTATTTATTTCATTTCATCCAAGAACTGTAGATTTCAAGATAGTTGAAGTTGTTCTATTTCAAGATAGAGCAATGATTTCAAGATAGTTGAAAGGTTGCATTTATTTGTGTTATGACTATTTACACACACCAAGACCATAACAAATGTGGGCTCATTCAACAAGATCAGTGGCAACTACAACAGCTTTTAGAGTAATATCTTCATTGGAAGAAGTGTGTAAGGTAGCAGGATGGAAAGAGCCATCAACATTTATCAGACATTATAAAGTGTACAAATTTAAATCAGAACAGGCAGCATTTGGGCAAATGGTTTTATAAGCAGTAGTTCAGGAATCAAACAGTCACTCCCTCCCATGTACAGTTAAGACAGGGTATATTCCAATGGTTGTGGGTTGCTCCTTCAGCCCTCCTGAGAGTGAGAGGTTGATACCTGCCATGAATCGTCATTCTAGGAAGGATGAATGAGCAACCATACCGCCTGTGGCTGCATTTAAAAAAGCAAGCATTTTATGTCTACTTTAATTTATCTGAGTGATTTTAAAAGCTGGCAGCATACAAGTCTATGCAATAAAACTGAAGAGGAGAGACAAAGAGGCAGTGGAATAAATGGTTTGGAATGTAGGTCTCCTGCCTTGATCAGCTGTCATGAGGGAATATCCCAATAGTTGTGGATTGTTCCTTCAGCCTTCCTAGAATAATCATTCATGGTAGGTTTCAATCTCTCATTCCCCTCTTTAAAGGGATCCTCTTAATATGCTCTGGAGGATTTGAGAACCTTTCAGAGCAGTTTGGGAAGGGCATGAAGGACTGTGGAAGGCAGAAGGGAGAAAGTCCCATTGCATAAGTGGAAATCCATCTTGCTATGTTGATTTCTTCCACTCTAGAAAAATCTGAGATCATAAACAGACATTATAGTTAAGTTTTAGCCATGCCAAGATGCGAAAATTTGCTACTGGTTCAATATTAAGAATTTATTCTTAAATACGGAGTAGGAATTCTACACTACATTTAACTTTGAGAAAGGAGATAATAATTATATATGTCGATGAGTCTGGTAGAGGGGGGAATTTATAAATGCTGTAGTGTTATTTTAAAAATTGGAATTACTTTTTACTTCCTGCTTGGCAGCTCAGCACTAAATTTTGTGACCTGAACTTGAAATTTAAAATGGCTGAGCAAACAAGCAAGGCTAGTGCTGATTGAGAATATAGTTTTGATTCTTACTACCTTGAATGAGTAAGGAGAGGACATTTTCCTTCACAGGGTTACAAGAGGCGAGCTGCTTCTACAGTCAAAAAGTTATACCCAATAATTGGAAGATGGATATGCGTGAAATTTTGGAATCCTCTAGCAGTGATGAAGAAGAGGGAGGCGATGCTGGAAGTGAAGAGGAAGAGGAAGAAAAAAGAGAACATAAGGAAGAGGAAGTAGCGGTGAGTGTATTGGCTTTGGACAGATATGTAGTGTTAGGTGCTCCAAGTAGGAAAGTGCTTTGAAAGCCATGCTTGAAAACTTTACCGTATATTCCGGCGTATAAGATGACTGGGCATATAAGATGACCCCCCAATTTTTGAGTTAAGATATAGAGTTTGGGATATACTTGCCATATAAGACGATCCCCCCACTACACCCCACCACCCACCCTCCCCGAAGCCGCAATCAGGCTCCCAATTGTGGCTTTGGGGAGAGCAGGTGGTGGCTGGAAAGACTCCCCCCCTCCAGCCAGCCACCCTTCCACCCTCCCCGAAGCCGCTATCGAGAGCCTGCATGCTGGTTGGGGTATCACGGGAGATGGCTGGCTGGCTGGGGAGATTCCCTACTCCCGCGATTCCCCAGTCTCCCGGCCACCTCCCGTGCCTCCCATCCCGCTATGGGTCGGGAAGGATGGGAGCTGGTTAGGAAACTCCCCCCCCCCCAGCCAGCCACCTGGGAAGGATGGGAGCTGGCTAGGAAGTTTCCTCGCCACCTCGGAGGGGTGGCTGGCTGGGGGGGGAGCTTCCTAGCCAGCTCCCATCCTTCCCCAGTCTGAGATAGGGCTGGCAGCCCCATCTCTGACTCAGGAAGGAGGAGAGGTGGCTAGGAAGCTTCCTAGCCAGCTCCCGTCATTCCCAACTTGTGAGGAGCTCATCGCGAGTTGGGAAAGCGCAGCC
Source organism: Gambelia wislizenii (assembly GCA_030847615.1). Classification (NCBI taxonomy): domain Eukaryota; kingdom Metazoa; phylum Chordata; class Lepidosauria; order Squamata; family Crotaphytidae; genus Gambelia; species Gambelia wislizenii. The sequence goes on along the minus strand of JAUMIR010000001.1, from coordinate 489,454,329 downwards.
AGCCAAACTTCCGCATTTCCCCGGGTATATTCCGGGTACATTCGCCCCTGTCCTCCGCCTTCACGCCCTTTGAGGAGGAATCAAAAGCGGAGGAGAGGGGTGAGTGCAGTGGTTTGCATTTGATTCATTCTCAAAGGGGGCGAAGGCAGAGGAGAGGGGCGAATGTACCCGGTTTGCCTCGCCCCTCACCCGGTCTCCTGTTTCTTTGCTCCCTTTGCGAAGGGAGTGAAGAGGCAGGAGATGGACAGCAGGCGAGGCAAACCACTGCAATCATCCCTTTTCTCTGCCTTTGATTTCCTCCCCAAAGGGGGCGAAGGTGGAGGAAAGGAGCGAACATACCAGTACACGCTTTGCCTCACACACGCACCCTGCCCAATCTCCTGCATCTTTGCGAAGGGAGCGAAGATGTAGGAGATAGGGTGGTGGGCGAGGCAAACCGTATACCTGGCGTATAAGACGACCCCCCGACTTTTGAGGGTATTTTGCGGGGTTAAAAAGTCGTCTTATATGCTGGAATATACGGTAGCTTGATCATATAAATCAGCCTTTTAACATAGGTAAAACATCTGGAAGACACTATGTTTCCCCTCATCTCTGACCATGGGTCATGGTGGCTAGAGCTAGTGGGAAATGTAGACAGAAACCTTTGAAGGACATCATTTTAGGGATGTCTGATATTGATGTGTATATGAAAGGAAGTCCTAGTGTTTGTTCCTGTATAGGTAGACTTAGGATTTCAGGACTCTTAATGTAAAAAAGGGTTATGACACCTCAGAAATAACATGTGACTGACATTTGCAGAAAATGGTAAGTATGTATTGCTGAGAACCATCATTCTGGAAACTGAAGGAATGGATTAATAGGTAATTTTTTAAAAATCTCTCTTCAGTATGCACTTGTGGCACAATGGACTCCCTTATTTAGATTAGGGGGCATTTTAATAAACACTACTCTTAAAAATCTTAAATTACAAAGTTAATATTTTAGTTAATAAAGACTCAGCAACTAAATGATGAATGTGAGTGAGCAGTGGTGAAGCATGGTTTATAATGGGTGGAGAGAGACATGTGGATCTCCAGATGTTGTATTGCAACAGCCATCAGTCAGAGCCACTGTAGCCAGTGGTAATAGATGAGCCAGAGTCTTAAGAACAGATGGGACGGGGGGAGGCTTCACATTCCTCCTTGCTGTTTTATACTCTTATACTCTGCGTGGCTAAGAATGTGTTTGCCATTACTTTCACATTGCTATTTACCTGAATCCTATATGTTTTCTTTTTGCATATTATGTTAGTTCATGCTTTCCTTTAGGATATGTGGGTGTGATTTTTCTTTCCCAGATAATAATAATAATAATAATAATAATAAAATTTATTTATACCCCGCCCCTCTGCTAAAAACAATCGGGGCGGCTTCCAACAATTAAAACATTATAATAATGACTAAAAACACCACCCACCCCCACCCTCCCACATAAAAAGACATTTAACACAATAAGATTAAAACCTTCTAGCTAAAAAAACACATTAAAAACAAATATATACATAATTTTTAAAAAGCCAGGAGACTGAGTTCCTGAGGCCGGGATCTAATCAGGAAAGGCCTGCCGAAAGAGATCCGTCTTTAGTGCTTTTTTAAAGCTACTCAAGCTCGTCAGCTGACGGATCTCATTCGGCAGGCCATTCCACAATTTGGGGGCGATTACTGAAAAGGCCCTCTGGGAGGTTGCAGACAGCCTAGATTTTTGTGGCTGAAGCAGATTCCTCCCAGAGGACCGGAGTATGCGGGGAGAATTGTATGGGAGGAGGCGGTTCCGGAGATAAGTTGGACCCAAGCCATTTAGGGCTTTAAAGGTAATAACCAACACCTTATACTGGGCCCGGAAACTGATAGGCAGCCAGTGGAGAGATTTTAGTATTGGAGTTATATGATCTCTCCGAGATGTTCCTGAGACCACTCTAGCTGCCATATTTTGTACCAACTGAAGTTTCCGGACCAAGCACGAGGGTAGCCCCATGTAGAGCGCATTGCAGAAATCTAGACGAGAGGTTACCAGCGCGTGCACCACAGTCTCAAGGTCCCTTACTTCCAGGAAAGGGCACAGCTGGCGTATCAGCCAAAGCTGATAACAAGCGCTCCTGACCGTCGCATTCACTTGACTCGTCATCTGAAGCGATGAATCAAGGAGCACCCCCAGACTGCGAACACAGTCCTTAACGGAGAGCGTGACCCCGTCCAGGACTGGAGGTTGCAACTCAGCTCCTGGTTTCGGGGCCGCTACATTGAGCACCTCCGTTTTGTCTGGATTTAATCTCAATCTGTTTTTCCTCATCCAGCCCATTACAGCTTTAAGACAGTCATTAAGAGGAGAGATGCCATTGGGATTCGAGGCCGATGATCGGGACAAGGAGAAATAGATCTGGGTGTCATCAGCGTACTGATAACACCCAGCCCCATAACCCCGAATAATCTCACCCAGCGGCTTCATATAGATGTTAAACAGCATCGAGGACAGGATGGCGCCCTGTGGAACACCACAAGTAAGCTCCTTTCTGCTGGAGCAGCTGTCCCCAAGCCGCACCCTCTGGGACCTGCCCGAGAGGAAGGACCGGAACCACTGGAGCGCAGTGCCTCCAATTCCTAACCCTCTCAGGCGATCCAGGAGAATGCCATGATCTATCGTATCGAAAGCCGCTGAGAGGTCCAGAAGCACCAACAGGGACACATTACCCCTGTCGATGCTTAGATGCAGATCATCGGTCAAGGCAACCATGGCAGTCTCAACTCCAAATCCCGTCCTGAAGCCAGTTTGAAATGGGTCTAGATAATCAGTTTCATCCAAGACCACTTGGAGTTGAAGAGCAACTGCCCTCTCGATCACTTTGCTCAAGAATGATAACATAGAAACTGGCTTATAGTTATTCATGTCCAGGGGGTCTAGAGAAGGTTTTTTCAGGAGCGGCCTAACCGCCGCTTCCTTTAAACAAGATGGAACACACCCTTCCCTGAGGGATGCATTGATGATGTCCTTAAGGAACACCATCAAGGCAGTCCCCCCCTGGATGGCCAGCCAGGAAGGGCAAGGATCAAGAGGGCAGGTCGTCTTCCTCACTCTACCAAGTAGCTTGTCCACGTCCTCGGTACTCACAGATTGAAATTGATCCAGTAAACTTACATCAACGGAGTTGCTGGACACCTCGTCAATTGTTTCTGTCAAAATGCTGGCATCTAAGTCGGCTCTTATCCGAGAGATTTTATCTGCAAAGTAGTTGTTAAATGCATCACAGCAGGCTGTTGTTGGGTTAAGCAATGGGTTCTGTGCAGGTATAACCTGCGTCATCTCCCTTACCACCCTAAACAGCTCTGCTGGACGGGACTCTGCAGACGCAATACGTGCAGAGGAGAAGGATCTCTGCGCTGCACGTATTGCCTCTCGATAGGACCGAAGAAAATTCCTATGTCGAGTCCTGTCGGATAAGAGTCGAGTTTTCCGCCAGTTACGCTCTAAACAGTTTTTCCATAATTCTCTCAAGGTGCATTATTTTACATTCCTAGGTTTCAGAACAATGTGCAAAATATGTACATGAAGATTTGAAATTTCTTCCACATACAGCAGCTGTGTTAGATATCAGATCTTTTTGAAGCTGTGTAAGCTTGAAGTGAAGTTGACGGTCACTTACCGTAGTCTGAAATAGTTCAAGTTCCTAGTAGCATATCACTACATTGCTGGACGTTATTTATTTCAGTGTCCTCTCTAGAAGTCAATGAGTTGTGCTCCAGGTTATACTAAATATGCTCTTCTAAACCCTTGCTTTCTGTCTGCACAATGAGGACTGGAAACTTTCTCTACAAATAAAGATTCTTGGACTTTTTCATTCGGCAGGTGTTGCTGTTAACATTCACAAACATACATGTGTGCCCCATGGCTTGGAGAACATGTATTCCTCTTTCATATTCTGACTGGGCTCTTGGATTCCTTTTGAAAGTATTTTATGACTTGATCTTTTTCACAGCTGTAAGAATAAATGATTCAAAGAGAAATAGTTTGCACTGAAGTAGTTTTCCCGCACACTGTTTTAACTTTTGTGAAAAATGCAAAGGAAGAAGTTGAATGGTAGAATACAGAGGATATTTGTAATACATTGAATGATATAATATAACAACATTTATTTGTATCCTGCTTTTCCCCAGGATTGGGATTCAAAGTGGCTCATAATTTAAAAGAACAATACAATTAAAAACAGAAAAAGTGAATATTAAAATAGAATTAAACTATTTACAGGATTAAAACAATTCACCCTCAAGTTAAAAGAATGAAAAGCAATTTAAAAAAATAAAAAACTCTTAAACAGTTCAGTTAAAACACTAGAGCAGCCCGTAGCCTGTTCTTTTAAAACTTTCTGTTTTAAAATCCTGTCTGAATAAAATAGTTTTAGCCTGCCGATGGAATGACAAAACAAGGAGCCCATTCTGAAGAGAGTTTCAGAGTCTAGGGATAGTCACCAAGAAGGCCGTCTCTCACGTCACCACCAACCATAATTGTGATGGCGGAAGTGAAAGAAAGCCCTCTCCTGATCATCTCAGGCCCGGGCCAGCTTATGCAGGGAGATCCAGTCTGCCAGGTAACCTAGACCTGAGCCATATAGGGCTTTATAGGTCATAACCGGCACGTTGAATAGTGCCCAGAAGCAAACTGGCATCCAGTGAAGCTGTTCCAAAGGGCATAGTATGGTCTTTGTAACCTGCCCCAAATAACAGTCTGGCTGCAGCTCTTTGGGCCAGCTGTCAACACTTGAATAACCATATATTAGAGTGGGCACTGTTAGTAATCTAATGATGTGTTGCTGTACAAAGTGGTACATAAAGGAGGCTGTGATAATAAAAAGTTGATAAATGGGAAAAAAGACATCCAGCCATTGTGTTAATAATGTGATAAGGCTCCCATCTTGGCAGAAAGGTGTGATATAAATCCAGTAAATTAATAAATAAATATTTAAAGAAATTGTGCACCATACATTATATAAGCACATAACATTTTAATATAGGTCCGCCCTGCCTAAGAGTGAGCAGTGATGACCTTTTTTGCTTTGTGACCCAAAATTTCATTTTCATCCTTCTGCAGCAGAAGACCCTCTGATGTGAACCACCACCTCTCCTTAGCCCGTCTTCCTAGTCAAAAAATGTGGGCTTGACTAGTTATGGGGAAATTGAACTCTCTACTTGGAGTGTCCTCAAAGGCATGGGAAAAACCAGGGCGTCTTTTGCCACATTGGGTCTTTCCGGTAGGGTGGCAGAGGTGAGAAACAGAATCAAACCTCCTTGAAAGTGTCTGCATTATGATACTGTATGTGCAGAACACTGCCTGTTCTAGAGGGGAGGAGGGAACCATTGATTAGACTTTTGAGCGAATGCAGTAGTCTTTTCTTTCCTTTTTTTTTTCCTATTTGTGGATCACTGTTACAGTGCTTTTGAGTAACCTCAGTGCTTATGTGCCTGCCTTATGTGCTGAACATAATTTGAGCTTCCTTTTTTCTTTCTTCCCACCTCTGTAAAAACCAATGTGGCAAACAGTGATTAAAAGTAAATGTGTCTTCCCAGTTGAAATCTCATCTTGGCCCTGACATATGTGAGACCCTTTCAGCGAGTTACTTTCTTACTTTGACCCCTCCAAATTTAATATGGGAATAGTAAACCAGCCGTATCTTATGTTGCCCTTGCAAGACCATCAGCTATCTTTTAAGAACCTTAATAAGACTTTAAGAGACGTGATAACATGTTGGTATTATTGTACTGTACTCCAAATACAGTAGACCCATTGATTCAATGGGAACTTGGTAAATCAACACTTAAATAATGCTGATTTATGAATTCTATTGATCTATTCTATTTTATGAATTTTATGAATTCTATTGTTGGGATTAACAATTAGATTTAGGCAGTGATCTTGAATAAACAGTGAAAAGCAGAACTTTGTTTTGCTGCCTAACAAGAACGAAGTTACATTTTATTTTAATGGATGTAGGCTTATTCAATGCCCTTTTGCATCTCATGTATTGTATTGGTCCAGCCATAGGGCTCCAAACATAACACATGACTTCTAAGGAGGCAGTGACTTCAGTTTAGGTTCCCTTTCCTAAGGAGAAGATAAGATGCATAAAAATTTGGGCTGCCGGATTGAAAATGGGAGATGGCTCCTGTACCTTTAGAAAGGGAATTTTGGCAGGTGCCACATAACCAGGTAACAAGCAAGACTTGCTGACATTCTCTCTTCTTCTTTTGAGCATATTCAGTTAGATATTTTATTATATATTGACCTATATTTGGTATCACTGTCATTATAATTTCTTTCTCATTGATCATTTCAGGTTACTTCTATTGCTGTGTTCTTATATGTGTTGTGTTTACACATTAATACAACAGCTTTTTTTGTTTTTTGAGCTTCAGCCCATAGTGTTTGCTTTTTTGCTAATTCCTTCTACTCCAGTGATACTTAAAGTGGTGGTCCTTGGACTAATGCTAGTTCCTGAACCATTGGCTGGCAGTCACTGGTAATTACCAGGAAAGAAAGAAACAATCCTATCCAGTGAGCAAAAGTGTGCTGGTCTGTCACATGTTGGAACAGCATTTCTGGTCCCCAAGATCCAATAGCCTGAGAAGCACTGTTTACACAACCATTAAGGGTGTAGGAGCCATCTCCAGTTTTCACTCTGGCAACCCTAGTGAAAAGCTAGAAAAGTTTGCCCTCACATACAGAAGTAGGCCCATTTCAATAAACTAAACAAATGATCTGATTTCAAGGGGAATGGCTCTTGTGTTGGCTTTCATCACCCCTTGGTCTGCCTCAGAATGCAGGTAACTAGTGAGAGAGACCCCACGGTTTTTCATGGAGTATTTCTGCGCATCGTCGTTGAAGCCCATGGCAAGTAGAGGTTGGCATCAACATAGGAGGAGAGAGACTTGCGTGGTGCATACAGAGAAGCTCGCATTATGCTTCTAATTTTATGGATTTAATCTTGCTTTCAAGGGAAATATTTCCTCTCCCTCTCTCTCTCTCTCTCTCTCTCTCTCTGTGTGTGTGTGTGTGTTGTCAAATACAAATCATGAGTTTAAAAAGAAAGCCACAGCTGAGGGAAGCCATGGCGAAATATTACACCTCTGCTTTCAGAAAGCAAACTTGTTTTGTTTGGTGCAACTCTTGCAGTTTTGCAAGTTTTATGGTTCAAACAATAGCGAAGATTTGAGAAGGAAACACAGATGGGGCGGGGCAGGGCCCAAATTAAACTTGGTGAGTTTGTGGCATTGTGAGCCAGAGAGGGAAGGCGAGCGACTTGGAGGGGTGAAAGCCCAGCCTTGTGTTTCCCTTTCACTTCCCCCTTGTAGTCTGTGGTCTTGTAAGGGCTGAAAACAGAATGTCTGTTCATGCTTAGAGGCTGCCTACGGGGTTGCCATGGTGACGCACTGTTGGTTTCCAGTGAGCATGCTCAGGAAAGGGGAAGATTTAGCAGAGGCTTGGCAGCCTGCCCAGGGAGGCTTACCAGATGCTTTGAAATGGGCTGTCTCTTTCTTTTCCTTTCATGTAATGTCTGATGGTGTTTTTTTTTTTTTTTTTGTTAACATGGAAGAGAATGTAAGCAATGCTGCATAACAGTGGTGGTGGCGGCTTCGGTGCAGCCAGAGAAGGAACACAGACATTGTGCAAGTTAGGATGAAGGACATTGATGCGCGGTGGGGAGGTTAGGTAGAAAAGCAAATATAATCCATTTTTTCCTTTCACTTGAGAGAAAATGCAGCACCTAGGTAAGGATCCCTTTCGTCCTCAGTCCAGTAGTGTTTTGGCCAGTGTGGGTGTGGAGTTTCTGAGGGGGGTGGGGTTTAGATTTTGTAAGTTTATGTTTCTTCTCCCTACTACCTACCCCCACCCCAGCAGTGTGAAGATCCATGTAACCCTTTTTGACTACCTTGCCAGAAAGAAAGAAAGAAAGAAAGAAAGAAAGAAACCATTCTTTTATATTTATAGACTTTGTTTTGCCATAAAAGAAAGGCTTTTTAACAAAATGGAGTCACTTTCCATGCAAATGTGCTAGTACTCAGCAAAGTGTGAGCGCTTGGTTTGTGGAATGTGGAATCTCTCCTTGGGCTCCTCCTCCTCTTCCCCCTTCTCCCTCCCTCATGTTGTTACACACGGTGAACAGGCCACATTTTGCAGGGTGTGAACTGTTGCAGAGCACACTGGCTTTGTGTCTTAGCATTGGTCAATGTCCCCTTGTTGCAGGTAAGTGAATATGAAGGATTGTCTGTTTGGACTCTGGATAATAATTTTATATCTCTTTCCTTACAGCTGATCAGTTTGCTCCAGAGAGCTTCTACCTTTCAAACAAAAGAGGAGGGAGGGGGAAGTGCTGGTTTTTTGAAAAGGAAATGGCATTCCTAGGGATCTTTTCCCCCCTCAGTCTTAGTTTGGAATATATTGGTGAAGACAGGAAGGGCACTAGAAAGAGAATACTGGAGAAACATCTGCAGAATCTATTGTTTCATAGGGCAGTAGAGATTATTTTGGTGAAAAAGAAGACCTAAAGATGAGTGTAGGTAATGGAACACTGATACTTATTTTTTATGCTGTCAGCAGAAAATGGCCATACTGAATCATTAAGCTAAATTAATTATTTTAAATTCTTTAAACGTGGGGCAGCAACGTCTCCTGTTTTTCCTTCTCCCCTTGTATGTTGTTAGGAGAGAATATTCATTTCCTTTTTGTTCTTCTACTTGTTTCCTTCAGAACCATATGTGTTCCTAAGTAAACCAATAAATAGACTTCTTTTGGATACTGTGTTGGCTCTGTAAAATGGAGCATCTTCTGTGTATTCTGTTTTTTTAAAATAGGGTGGAGTTATTTTCTAACCAAGGTGTACGATTTTCTAAACCTGCCTTTGTGCTGAGATTTGCTACTTGGATATCTTTATTGCTGTCCATGGCTGTGCATCTCCTTAAGAAATGACACATGGGGCCCAATCTATTAATCACTGCTTCTCTTAACTCCAGCAGAGCTTTTTTTGAAGCACGTCCTCTTGAAATGTATGGAGCTTATGCAGCAGCAAGATTGCTTGGTGGGTTGATCTTGCAGTGCTTCTTTTCCTGTAAGCTCTTCTCAATATACCTGTGTAGCAATTTGAACCCAAGACTCACTAATTAAGGCCCAACCAGTTTACTACAATTTTTACACTCCCCCTTCATATAAATATGTATTTGACACATGTGTAGTACATAACTGGCCTGATTAATTTCAGCTTCTCGATAGGTTTCTTATTGGACCATTGAACAGTTAATCAGTTGGATCATGACCCAAGACTTTGCTTACACAGAAACTGCTTGCAGGGCACCTGTAGCAAATGGGTATTATCCCTCTTCTGTGAGGTGACTTGCAAAAACAGTGCTTGTAGGAAGCCAAAAGTGACTTCTACTGCTGCCATGTGCAAGGGTGGATCAAGGTACTGGTTATACAGAAAATCGGTTGTTTTTTGCTGCTGTCCTGAAATAGTACATATTAATCTTGAGCTTTAATGTGTCATGTTTTAAGTAAGAATTTCAAGCGTGTTCCTGTTGTATCAGTTTTGGAAGCTAATCTAATTATTCTCCTTCCCCTTAGCTCAAATCAATACCTCTTCCAATTCCCCAGAGGTTAGGCAATGGAATTTGGATTTGGCCGAATAGGAATCTCTGTCCTTGAAATAAGACTGGTCTACCTGAAACTGTAAAATAGCAGTAGGCACCTTTCTTCCTTGGATCTCTGATATATTCCTAATGGCCTAATGTGCTCCGGTCTTCAGGGAGTTATGGAGATTCAAGAGGCTTCTATTCAGAGGAGGTGAATGCCATCATTTGATTTCCCAGGCTGCTTTGGGTTTCCCTTATGACTAAAAAGAAGATTTGTTGGAGATCTTGCCTAGTCAAGGGTAGATGTTTATTTACCATCACACAAGCACAAAAGGTTAACATTGGGAATTAAATGAAACCCCAAGTTACTGTCTTACTTAGTACTGAAATCATATAATTCCTATGGATGAACTGATAGTTTTTAATATCATTTTTTTCTTGGAGTTGTGGTCACCTAAATGCCCTTGAGAGTCCAATTTGATATCTAAAACTGCATATAACAATTGGTGTAAAATATGTATTCAGAAAATGTGGCTTAAAAAGTATGCCAGGGTTGCATGCTTTGAAAATCCTTAAAACCTTGAAAACAAAAAAAAATGTTCTGTGACTGAAAACATCCGTATCTGCTGCAGCATATGCCAGTCTCCTTTTGACTCTTGTGTCCTTGTTGGAAGGTGTGTATGCACATTTTTGGGGTGAGCTTTTTCCCCTGCAGTTTTACAGTTTGGCTCTCTTGAACAATTTCATAGCCTGTTGACCAAGTAATGCAGTAAAAGAAGATATATTTGTGGCCTTTTAGCTTGTTTAGAATGCAAAAACAGCATTCCAACTTTTCCAGCATGTTCTAACATATTGATGCTTACACAGCATGGTGACTTCAGCTGTTATAAGTGTTTTGCATAAATGGTTGTGCTTGTTTGTTCTTCCTTGGGGCTATAAATAAGATTTGTGGAAGGGGTGTTAATAGTACGCACACTGGACATTCAGCCTTCTGTTTATTCTTCTGAAAAACAACAAACTGCATTATATTTTCTTATTATTTTAAACCCTTGAAATGTTAAAAGCAGAAACAAAAAAAAATGTTGTTCAGTGCTGCTCTGTACTCTTAGAATTTGGCTTTGATTTCAATGGGTGTCCTCTGTGTGTGTGTGTGTGTATAAAAAGTGCTTCCTGGTCTGAACAAAAGCTTCTATTTGCCTTTGTAATAGTAAAGCAATCCCATATCACTTGCAAAATGTGCTTTTCTCAACATTAAAAACATTCAAAAAGTAACTGCAGGTCCACAAGAATATTTTATGCTGAGAGCAAAGCCTGCTATGCTGAATAGCTGGAAGAAAAAAAATGTATTTCAGTACTGTGCCACAGTCATTTTCAAACTGTAATAAACTTTGTTTTAAAAATAAAAGCTAGTGGAATTTTGAAGGGAAACAATTGCCTTGTCATTTAAAACAGGATTGGCGAGCACAACTGAGTTTGGTCAGTAGATATCTAAGTGTGCAGTTTCCAAAGGGGGAGCTGTAAATCTCCTTTTCTCACATATATCAAAACCTGAAGGTTTTTTTCCCCCACAGGATCCCGTTCTCAGTAGTCTTGACAATTTAAGAAAGTGAGGCTGGTGGCTCCTGGGAATAGTACCTGCTTAGGTGCTAGTCCAGCTATGACATACCTTCCCCATCCTGGCATCTTTTTTACTAGCCTTTTTAGTTTTCCAGGCTTTTAAGATTGTGACCCTAAAACCTGATTCTTACTCCATTGCTCTTGTGTTGTTTACTTTCAGTTATGCCATGAGCTTGTATTTAGATGTCTCTCTTCTAGAAATTGTTGTGCTGTCATGTGTTAGATATTTTTAATGTTTTATCTCCATTAAATGCAACTATGGACTTAACTATGCAAATAAATAAAATGCTTCTAGTTGTGTCATTTCCAAATGAATGGGTTTAAAGCTGAGGTGTGTTCCCAGTACACCTGGGAAAGATTTACTCTTGCCTCCTGTATGAGTTAAAACCATCAAAGAGCACATATTCAGAACTTTACGTACATTATAATATGCTCTGGTTTTACTGGAAGCAAACCAAAAACTAACACTGCTTTTGGCTGTCATGGGACTGCTTTGTTTCTTCAGAGTTTTGCTCAGTTACACTGGCAAATTTACGTTAAACTCATAAACTGCTGAATCATTTTAATATTCTGTAAAAATGTTTTAACATGGACACTGGTGTGCTGTTCATGATCAAGAAGTCGCAAGATTTAAGGAATTCATATGATGCTACTGATGTCTGCTAAATACTGCAGTTAAGTAGAATATAGACTTCCATTTACTTTCCAGAATCAGTGAAAAACATGAACAATTACTACTTAAACTAAGAATTGGGTAGCAGTTGAGTGGAGAAGAACTGAATAAAGAGTAAGAATTGTTAAAGGTACTTCAGTTAAAAAAAATATTGTCAACAGAAATGTGAATACAATTTGCAGGATATCTGGAGAGGAAAATCAAAGCCTTCAGAAATGTAATCTCTGTAATGTAATGTAATCAGAAATATTTTTGTCATTTCTGATACAGACTGAGGTTCTAAGGGACTCATTTTTCCCCCATGGGCATACACTTTGTTGGAAAGAATCATTTATGCAGATAGTCCTAAATTCTAATCCTTCTCAGATTCTTTCTTTGCAGAGTGGTTATGAGAATAAAGCAGGGTGGCAAGAAGACATGCTCCATTATGAACTCCTTGGAGAAAGGACAGGATAAAAATATATTAATGAGAAATCAGGAGGTTCCCTGCAAAGTTGCTTGTTGTACAATACAGTCTGTTGTCTGACATGTTGCAATAGAATTTAAAAACCCATTGCAAATACATTCCAGAAACGAGAGCTTCATCCTGAATATGTGTTATAATAATCTTAATTGCTAACTTGGGTAGAGAGTACCAACAGAAATAGAGGCCCCTGAGAAATAGAGTTATCAGCAGGATTAAGGGAACCCTGAGGTTTGCAGAAGTAATACACAAAAACTCTTAAATGAGCAATGTGTTTCTGGTAGCTGTGGAATGCTAGCTTCTGTTGCAAAAAGAAACTGAAAACATTGGGGGGAAACAACTGGAAAATCTGACTTACAATACATGGCTGGAAAGCATGGCTGGCTGGATCCTTGAACATTTCCCAAGAGGTGGCAACACCTCCTGGATTGCTTGTCACACTTGCTTAATGAAGACTCAGAAATATTGTGTATAGTTCCAGGTCTTTTCAACTGGAAAACTGAGCAAAGGCCAGTAATTCTAGTAGAGAGCACCTTGTTTCATCTGCTCTCAGCCTGATGAAGATAGCTTCATATTTTCAGGTCAATCAGTGTTCAGTTGTCTCCAGATCCTGTCAGTTTTAATTAGACAATAGCACACAGCATACTTTCTACCGAGTTGCTTGGAGTTCCATGTAATATCCTTTTGTGAATCTTAACTTTTATTCCTCCCCCCAGATCAGAAATTTGCTAAAGTCAGTTATCCCAATGCAAATGCTTGTGAAGCTGCCATTACGTCAAATGTGTATCTTCCAGAAATATTTTTATATTTTGACTTTTTGTATTTTGACAGCCTGAGGAAGAGCTTGATCCTGAAGAGAGGGACAATTTCCTCCAACAGCTTTACAAGTTTATGGAAGACAGAGGTAACAACCCTTAGCTTGAACTGAAATGGGGGAGGTTGAAGCTAGTGTGGAACTGTATTTAACCAATGTTGTGTTGGTAATCTGCATGGAGTCCCTAAGTGCTTTATGCTATATGGCCATATTCCTGAGAGTATGTTCCGTTAAACTCAGTGGTGTTTAGTTCTGAACATATACAGAATTTGCAGTATTAGTGATAGGGTAGGGTACTTTATGATAGGATCAACTTATGAGAGCCAACATAATGTAGTGGTGTGAGTGTTGGACTAGGGCACTGGGAGACCAGGGCTCAAATCCTTGCTTAGCCATGAAAACACATTGGGTAACCTTGGACAAGTCACACACACTGCCTGACAGGAAGGCAAGGACAAACCCCCTTTGAACAAATTCTCTCAAGAAAACTCCATGATAGGGTCACCTTAGGGCCACTATATGTCAGAAATGACTTGAAAGCACACAACAACAACAATAAACTTCGATGTAGATACATGTTAGATCATATTGTTTTGTCAATAAACTTTGGTCAAATATACATTTGTACCAATATACCCAGGAAAAAAAAGTAGAGGATTTAGGTATACAGTAATATATTCCCACTGACTGATTCATGTCAATCTAATTGCTGGAGTTACTCACAATTTTCTGACAATTTTCTTAAACTGTTATAACTACCAGTAATTATCAATTTATGCCAAGCTTCTAATAATTCTAAGAGTATATACATATTTGAGGGGGTTAACTTGTAGGTTCTAAGATGCCTCTTCTGTCTAGGTAATTAGAAAAAGCAATTCATAATGTAACCATTATAAATAAGTCCATCCATCAGTCATTAGTATTTTCACTAGCTCACAGTTACTTTTTGGTTGTGGTCTAAAAAGAGTCAGCTTTCATAGCATTTCAGTGCTGGAGATAATCCTTGTGCCATCACAGATTTGAGGCAATTAATTTGCTGAACTATGTGTGTTCAAAAGTCTGTACTGTATGGTAAAACTGCAAAAGCATACTAATACTTTTTTTATTTGTTTTTCTTTTTTAACATAAGGTACTCCTATCAATAAGCCACCCGTTCTGGGCTATAAAGATCTTAACCTCTTCAAACTTTTCAGACTGGTATATCAGCAGGGTGGGTGCGACAGTGTAAGTATGAAATTTCATGAAGCTAGCCTGTATTTGTGTTTTATCTAAAATCAAAACATCAAATTGAATTTTTTTGTTAGGGGGCATTACAAAAAAAATGTTAACTTATAACACTTCTTTCCTTTCTCCCACTCATGCACCCAAAAGATTGATAGTGGAGCTGTATGGAAGCAAATTTATATGGACCTTGGCATTCCTATTTTGAACTCAGCTGCTTCCTATAATGTAAAAACAGCTTATAGAAAGTAAGTAGTCCCTTTGCTTATCTAAACTGTACACGTCCTGCCTAAAGGAGAAAAGCCCCTGAGTACATAGATTTTTATCATCAAGCTTTTCTCTTTCAGCAGTGCTCACCCAAATAACTCAAAATAATGTTGACTCAAAGGGTTTGGGAAGGGGCAAGGATGAGAGGGAATAAAACAATTGTTAGTAGCAAATCTCATTAGCAATAACACATTTTGCTACATATGTTTTTCTTTACTGTTAAAATTCTGCCATACATACCTTTTGTGGCCTTTTGCAATGGTTAACAATTTAAAATATCAGAAATAATACAGTTCAAAATGCAATAGGAAGCCAGCGAATAGCAGCTACAATGCATTGCAATAGCATTTCCTGTAGTCTTCCGTGCATTAGTACATTGTGTCAAGAGCATCTGAAAGAGAGAGGAGAGAAGGAAGGGGGAAGCCAGCTTGCTACTAAGTGAATGGAATGCAGGTGTGTGTTTTGGGGATGTGTATGCTAGAGATGAAACTATTAATTCTTTTCTTGGTCAGACTGTTACCCGAAGAGGGACTTTAAAAGAGGGCATAGTCTTCTTTTGGTGAGGCCTGAATACGCTAAAGGCACCAGGTCTCGTCTGATCTTAGAACCAAGGCAGGGTTAGCTCTGGTTAGTACTTCAGAGGGAGACTTCCAACAAATACCAGGGGATGTAGACTATATTTCAGAGGAAGTAACTGGCAGATCCACCTCTGAGTATTCCTTGCCTACGAAAATGCTATGAAATTAATGGGGTTGCCTTAAGTCGACGGGCAACGTGAAGGCACATACATAGACACACACACACACACGCACACACACACACTACTCTTCCTTTTTATTGGTAATAAGATGGGAAGAACTCTTTTTCCTTTCATAGTCCATAAATATGACTTCAAATATTTATAGGTATCTTTATGGTTTTGAAGAATACTGCCGCTCTGCAAACATTCAGTTTAGAACCATCCACCACAATGAACCAAAAATAATACAAGTAGTGCAGAAACAAGAAGAGCCAATGGAGGAAAATATAAAAGAAGAGCCAGAGATGTCCCCCATAGAGGTTCGGAATGAGGTGGAAGAAAATGACTGCAGCAGTGAAAGTGAAAAAGAAGAAATTGAACAGAGGTCTCCAAGAGTAAGCATTTTGAAAAAGTCCTCCACTACTCATATCATCCTTTTCTCCTGTAACACAGGCTATGCAATTTGTGTCCTTAAATTCCTCTTCTAGCTTCTTACGCTTATAAACCTTTTTATACTTCTTCACAAAATCCAAGTCTCAAGGGAGCTTACAAGTTATAGCATACCAATTACAGTACAGTCAGCCTTCTGTATCCACGGATTCCATCATCCACGGTTTGAAAATATTCCCAAAAAATTAAATTAAAATTAAAAATTAAATCCCAAAAAAATTAAATATATTTTTGCATAAAAAATATGTATATATGCATGCATGTATATAGGATACTACGCAATGTGGTGGAGTGGTTTGAGTGTTGGACTAGGATTCTGGAAGTCCAGGGTTTGAATTTCTTATGAACTGAACCTTTTTATACCCAACTTTTTCTTTAAAACCATGGACTCAAGGCAGCTTACAAATTCTAGCATACAAATTACAGTACAGTCAGCCCTCTGTATCCACGGATTCCAAAAAAATTAAATGCCAAAAAGCAAATCTTGATTTTGCCATTTTATATAAGGGACACCGTTTTACTACGCCATTGTATATGACTTGAGCATCCATGGATTTTGGTATCCTCAGGGGGTCCTGGAACCAAACCCCAGCAGATACCAAGGGTCCACTGTATTGTCAAAAACGTACAAATGATCAGCATTAAAATGGAATTACAGTATTAAACCATTGACAACACTAAAAAAAAATTAAAAATAAATCTAAAATGTGAAAAAGCCATTTAAAAACTGTATAATGCCATCCCTCTCCACACTGAGCACAAATACAGTTGTCCTTCCATATTCACGGATTTGGTATCCACGGATTTAAGTATTCACGGTTTGAAAATATTCTTTAAAAAATAATAATCCAAAAAGCAAACCTTGTTTTTGCCATCTTATGTAAGAGATACCATTTGGTATGCCATTGCATATAATGGGACTTGAGTATTCATGGATTTTGGTATCCGTGGGGGGTCCTGGAACCAAACCCCAGCGAATATGAAGGGACAGCTGTACATCATCCATCTTCCCAGAGTTTGTCATGTCCCTCCTTGTTTAAATCATGCATTATTTGTGACATTTCTAAGCTGCTATAGATAGGTTCCTAGGGGAACATTACAGAATAAAAGCAAAATGAGTTAAAATTCTTTTGCTGCTTTCTTGGTGGGCATCTGTGGGAGGCAAAAGGGCTGCTTTAGCATCCTAGGGACCTTTAGGGAATGTCACTCCCCATAGCAAACCTCCCCTCAATTTTTAATGCTCCCAAATGCCCTCTTTTTAGGGTCCCCCAGGAAAGGGCTTTTTTTTTTCAAAATGGGGGTTTTAAAAAAGGCCTTTCCTGGGCCTAAAATTACCAAGGGGTTCCCCAAAACGTGGTGAAAATGTCACCCATGCCCACTAGGGAGTATTTTGGGGCAAATGTTTCTGACCCCTGGGGAACCATGGGCCACAAAAACAGCCCTGGCAGGCTGCTGCACATTGCTCACCCCTGTGCTAGATGATAGGTTTTCTATGAATGGGAGGACATCTACACTTCTTCCATGTCTACAACTCACTCCCTGGCCATTTGTCTGATTCCATGAGTAGATAATGTGTTTATTTTAGAAAAAATACTCCCTTCATAAAGAGTTTCTCTAAAATACATTAGAAATCCTATCAGTGTTTACAGTATGAGTTCTCCCTCTCTCCCTTCTTGGTCTTCCATGTTTTAGATTAGGGATGTGACCTGATTAAAGAAAACTGTCGGTTCCTCAAAACAATATGCATTGATTTAGCCCCACATCCATTTGCTTGTGGCTAAAATAGCATTTCTGAAGGGGAAAAATATCTGACTTTTGTTTTTAAGTGTACAGTTGTCTCTTCATATTCACTGGGATTTGGTTCCAGGAGCCCCCGTGGATACCAAAATCCGTGAATACTCAAGTCCCATTATATGCAATGGCATAGCAAAATGATGTCACTTATATAAGATGGCAAAATCAAGGTTTGCCTTTTGGAATTTTTTTTTAAGAATACTTTTAAGCCGTGAATACTTAAATCCGTGGATATGGAGGGACAACTGTATTACCTCAAAGCAGGCACCACTGTAGAAGCATTTTTTTTTTCTTTCATTCTTTACAGTAGAGAATGCCTCTTAAGATTGTGCCTGCAATCTGCTGCTTTTTAAAGTACCTATAGTTCAAAACATTGACATGAAAAGTGTTGCCCAATTTAATTGGGATGTATTTCTGGGTACTTCTAAACAGGTTTTTGATCAGTTAACCTGGTTAGTCAATTACAGTTTGCAGCCTGTATGGTAGGGAAAGGAGTTAAATTGAGTTTTGTGAGAGGATTCGGCATCTTACTGCCCCTGAGTTGTACACATTTGGTTTATGGCTGCCAAGTGCAAAACAAGACATGGCTCCTTCACCTTGAAGTGTTATGTAGAAGATGACGTTTCAGCAGGTGTTGCTTGTCATGTAAGCTCCACCTGCTGAAATTCTCTTTTCTATACAATCATTCAAGGTACAGGAATCCTGCCCTGTTTTTCACCTGGCAACCCTAACTTGGTTGCATGTCCAAAACACTTTGAATCATTGTTCTCCCAGCGGGGCTTTTTAAAAAGTCACCTATAGAGCTATGGAAGCATACTTTCCTGTTTCTTCTAGAAATGGCTGGCCACTTATTCTCATCTTTCTAGCTACGTTTGCATTTTACAGTAATCCAGACCTATAAAAAATCTGGCTTATTGTGAATATTGTGGGTGCTGGTGCATCCTGCTCAGTCCCCCCCCCCTTAACTCTTCCTCCATTCAGAACAAACCACAGACTCTGTGTCCTTGGTTCATTTAGCATTTGGCTTGTTTAGCATGATGCATTAGCTAACACACATTGGAAACTGCTTAATGCAGTGTAGATGTGTAAATTGCTATTGCTTAAAACAATTTGTAAGCCGCTCTGATAGCCTTGTGGCTGAAGAGCAGGGTATAAATAAATAATAAATTAAAAAATGCATGAGCTGAGAACTCAGACTTGTTTCTCTCCAGTCTGAAGGTAGAAGGTCTGTGGTTTGTCTAAATGACCCTCTCTAAGACAAGTCAAGTGGAATGTCCTGGCATGCTGCTTGAGAACAGTAAGCCTTCCATACCTTATTGTTTTTCCTTCCAGTTTTTCTCTGATTGCCTGCTCACCTTGTTCATATGTCAGTTCATATGTTTACAACTTGAATAGAAAAGCCCCAGTGCTGGATTTCTACAATAGAATGGAATACACTACATGTACACGAATTCTCTGATATGCCATTTAATGCTGCGGTGTTGCATTGTGTAATCCTACTGCCTGGAAGACAGCTGTGCATCTTAAATGGCCTTGTTTTCTCCTCTCCTGTCACAGGGACGACGAAGACTTGTCCGTGATGTTGCTGTTCCTAAAAAAGAAGGCGAAGATGATAAAATACAGGACAAACTAAAAGACAGCAATAAGGAGAACAACGATGTTGAGGAAATGTCCAATAATGAAGAAAAAAGAGAAAATGAGATGGTGCTTGGAAGCAGAAAGACTGCACCAAAGCAAAAAGAAAAGAAAGCAAAACAGGAAGAGGAATCCGACAGGGACTCAGATGAAGAAGAGGAGAGGAGGCAAGAAAAATGTCTTTTTTTTTCTTTTTAATTTCTTTTTGTGTGTCTGGTGTTGCAGCATATCTGCTGAGTACAAAAGGCTTGGAATCAGACAGCTTGTGAAAATTATGCTTACAGTGCAGTGCTATATATGTCTACTCCAAATCTAATTCATTTAAACTTACTCCAAAGTAAATGAGTATAGGATTGCAGCCTTAATCTGTAATGTGAGTGAAAAGCTTTTATTTGGCAGTTTTGTCTAGATCCATATAGTGTTGATCTCCTTAAAATTCGAATCTTCATGGTTGTTAAGAACATGGAAGTGTGATTGTCATGGATGCATTCAGATGTGGTGCAGATTATATTTCAGTATTATTACAAAGGGTGATGACTGCCCTTCCCCAGCTTGCATGTTTCACCTTTTCTTTGGTGCAGCTCCAAGTAGGAGTTTAGAGATTTCTGTTTTAAACTAATAGCAGCCATCCATGTTGTCTGAAGCCTCAACTTGATTAAATGTCTAGTGAAACCTACACAGCTTCATAAACAGTGGTTTGAAGTTGGCTTCTTTCCACTAGCTGTGGTTAAAACCTTCCCGTTTATTCAGGTTTAGATGATGTGGTAAGCAGCAGTGAATCTAAAACAGAAATGAAAACTTCCAAACTCCTTTTCCTGATAGAAGATGAGTATGCAAACCTGGAGAATGCTAGGCCCTTTCCCACAATGCTGAACTATGTTTTATCATTATATCCAAACTTCCTTCTATGGCAGAAAAAATACATGCTACTATATAGGTTGATGTTAAAATTACCTAAACTCTGTGTTCCCTTGGAACAAAGTCCTGAAGCGTCAGATTCCCTGTCCACCCTCCTACCCTCTGGTTAGGATTTCCTGTTGCTCTGTTTTATAAGAATGCACACAGATCCCAACCAAGGTAACATCTGAGTTTGTGTCTGAGCTGAGTCATCTATCAGTTAGGCCAGAAAGAAGTGTTTTCAAAATATAGATGCTCATTGCTGTTGTGGTACAGAATTGTTCCTGCAGCACGTTTTCAAAATGTTGGTTGTTATGGCAGCAGTGTACTTACGAGGTGTATTCAGTAAGGGGTCAGTATTAACACCAGATTGCAGAGAGAAGAAGAGAGGCATTGAGGCTGCAGGACTGCCTTGCCTAAGACAACCCTTTGTGAGCAGCTGGCTGAAGTGAAATTGGAACTGGACACTTCTTGCCTTTTGCTTTTAGCAACTTCACCACATACGTACACCATAAATTACAGCAAAAAAAGATTCCACCTTAACATTAGGAAGAACTTCTGACAGTAAGAGTTCTTCAGCAGTGGAATAGGCTGCCTTGGAGAGTCATGGACTCTTTAGAGGTTTTTAAAAAGAGGCTGAATGGTCATCTCTCAGGAATGCTTTAGGTGTGTATTCCTGCATGCCAGGGGGTTTGGTCTAGACTAGAAGGCCCTTGTGGTCCCTTCCAGCTGTATGATTGTATATGGCCTCAGTGCCTGTGTTTGCTGCCTTTTAATCCTTGTTTAACTTAGAGGTGGATAACTTGGAGCTGTCAGACTAAAGGTGCATCCAGACTGATTGAAAAGCCCAAGATTCCAGTAGCCCAGGGATACTGGAAGCTGACAGAAAATAGTCTGGGATATACAAAATATATATGGATCTCCAAAATAAAATTGTAAAGAACAGGAACAGGAACAACATTTGGGGTTTTCTGGGCTTTTTAGTCAGCACCCTAATTTCAAAAGTTCTATAGGTAATTAGTTCACACCTCTGTCAAGTGATCTGTCCATTCTCTGACAAGCTCCCTGTGTGAGGAGGAAGGGAAGAGAAGGAATAAAAGAATGGGTGGCAGAGAGAGAGAGAGAGAATGAATAGGGTGCCTCCAGGATGCAGTCTTGGCAGATTATCCCAATGGAAAGTGGTTCTCAACAGAAAAAAGCTTCCTGCCCCTGCTGTCTAACATCAGAAGGGAATTGTGTCTTACCCTCCCAGGTTCTGTTTCCATCAGTTGCATCTATTTTCTTTACTTTATGCCTGTGATCTGACTACTGCTATTGGTTTTCAGTAGAGGCCTTTTTAATTTTAAGGAAAGTAAATAGAAAAACCCAAACTTGGTGGTTCAGATTCTCCAGAGACACAGAGAACAGAATAAATTGTGCACTATATTAGCTTAAATAAAACAGTCACTTAAGTTCATCAGATGTAATCTCTTCCTGTTACAACCAGAAATAGTAGCAGCTTTACCAAGAACCATAGTAGTTTAGATATTAGCTAAAGCTCATAGTGTTTGATAACAGTTGATTTGGTGCAATCTTGTGCATATCTACTCAGAAGTAAGGTTTTAAAAAATTTATTAGTTATTTATACCCTACTCTTCAGCCACAAAGCTATCAGAGCAGCTTACAAATTGTTTTAAGCAATAGCAATTTACACATCTACTCTGCATTAAGCAGTTTCCAATGTGTGTTAGCTAATTGCCCCCACAAGCTGGGTACTCATTTTACCGTCCTATGAAAGGATGGAAAGTCACTTTGAATTAATTGGAACTTACTCCTGATTTGTATATAAGTTGTGAAATAATTCAAGAAGAATCGGGCGGGATAGAAATTCAAGAAGTATTTGGTGAGAACGGTTAAGGATGTTCCTCATCCTCTCTCTCTCTCTCTGGCTTTTCTTCGCAAACGAAGATTCAGGAAGGACTCATCCCGCGCTTTCTGCAAGCGCGCTGATGACTAAAAAACGCCAATCCGAGATAAACAAGTCCGGTTGCAAAAAGCACAGCAGAAGGTCTCCTTGGGTGATGTTTTTGGGTTGTGATTCTTTCTGCGTTGTCATTTCTCTTCAAGACTTGTTCGTCGTGAGTTCTCAAATAAGACTGCAGCATTGTGGATAATGCGTCTCCATGCCTCCCGATGTGAGGCCAGGGCGGACCACTGTTGGTGATCAATTTGGCCAAGCCTGAGATGTTGTTTCAGGGAGTCTTTGTATCGCTTTTTTGGAGCACCCCTCTTACGCTGACCCGTGGCGAGTTCACCGTAGAGTAACTTTAGGACAGGTTATGGAGTGGAGACTGCCATGGTTGCTCTGGCTGATGACCTCCGCTTGGGTATCGACAGGGGTAGTGTGACCCTGTTGGTGCTCCTGGACCTCTCAGCGGCCTTTGATACAATAGACCATTCCATCCTCTTGGATCGCCTGAGGGAGTTAGGAATCGGAGGCACTGCCTTGCAGTGGTTCTGTTCCTTCCTCTCGGGCAGATCCCAGAGGGTGAAGCTTGGGGACAGTTGCTCTACTAGAATAGAGCTTAACTGTGGCGTTCCTCAGGGTGCCATCCTGTCCCCGATGCTATTTAACATCTATATGAAGCCGCTGGGAGAAGTCATTCGGAGGCATGGAATGCGGTGTCATCAGTATGCGGATGACACCCAGATATACTTCTCCATGTCTTGGTCATCGGCTTCGACTTCAGATGGCGTCTCTCCTCTGAATGATTGTCTTAAAGCAGTAATGGACTGGATGAGGAAAAACAAATTGAGACTGAATCCAGACAAAACGGAGGTACTAACAGTTACAGGCCCAAAACCAGGTCTGGGAATACAAACTCCAATCCTGGATGGAATTACACTCTCCTCCAAGGATTGTGTTCGCAGTCTGGGGGTGCTCCTGGACCCGTCGCTCCAGATGACTAATCAGGTAAATGCAACGGTCAGGAGTGCCTGTTATCAACTTCGGCTGGTACGCCAGCTGCGCCCTTTCCTGGAAACTAGGGACCTCGAAACTGTGGTACATGCACTGGTAACCTCCCGTCTGGATTTCTGTAATGCGCTCTACATGGGGCTACCCTTGTGCTTGACTCGGAAACTTCAACTAGTCCAGAACATGGCAGCCAGGTTGATTTCTGGCGTTCCCAGAAGAGAGCATATAACACCGGTGCTAAAAGCTCTCCACTGGCTGCCTATTAGTTTCCGGGCACAGTACAAGGTGTTGGTTATGACCTTTAAAGCCCTACATGGCTTGGGTCCAACTTACCTCCGGGACCGCCTCCTTCCATACGACCCTCCCCGCACACTTCGGTCCTCTGGGAGGAATCTGTTACAGCCTATGAAAACAAGGCTGTCGGTGACCTCCCAGAGGGCCTTCTCTGCTGCTGCTCCCAGATTATGGAATGGCCTGCCGGACGAGATCCGTCTTATTACCACCTTAGACAGCTTTAAAAAAGCTGTCAAGACGGATCTTTTCCGGCAGGCCTTTCCTGAATAATTATCCCGGCCCAAGACTCAGCTGCCCTTTATAGGCTACGATTGTATGTTTTTAATTTTTTTTCTTCTAATTTATATATATTTTAATTAATGCATGTTTTTAATCCTTTGCAATTTAATATTATTTTAAGGGGTGGGTGGGCTAGGGTATTGTGAGTATGGGGTTTTTATATTGTAAGCCGCCCCGATTGCGTTGCAGAGGGGCGGGATATAAATAAAATTTTATTATTATTATTATATAGAGTAGTATTTTTGGGAGGCGATGGTCCTCCATCCTAGAAACGTGCCCTGCCCAGCGCAGCTGTGTTCTCAATGTCATGGCCTCAATGCTGGTGATCCTGAACTATCTAAAACCCTTTTGATTGTTTCTAATGCTGTTGCATACTGCTTTCATCTTCTTTCTGCAACCAGAATAGCTATACACTTTTTTCTGTATCAGAAATACTTTTGAAAAAGTTAAATAGTTCTTATTAATGTTGTAACATATAATACAGTTTTTTTAAAAAAAGCTTCTAATTGACTAAAAAAGGTGCCCCTGATTTAATATGAACAGCAAATTAAACTATGAGTGCACATAAAACTGGAAGAAGGCAAGCACCTTCTTAAGAGGCATTTCCCCTTCTCCCACCCAGGGGAAATGGTTCTTCGAGTGTTTTATTTATTTTATATCCTACCTTCTTCCCAGCATGGGACCCAAGGTGGCTAGCAGATGCAGAATACCTCTAGAACACAGTGTATTACCTAGAAACAAAGGTGCTTATTAAATGAATAAATTGTTTTACCCAGATAGAGATTTAATCTTAGTAAATGGGGATTAGACAAACTCATGGAGGAAAGATGTTTTCAGTGGCTACCATTCATAATGGCTGTATATTACCTCCAGTGTTAGGAGTGGGTCCCTGAATACAAGTCACTGGGGAATACCATTGAGTGGATTACGCAGGCCTTTCATCTGATTCAGGACATTGAATGTTCTTAATCAGTTGTTTAAAATTTTTATTTCAGTATTTAAGACATTTTAAAATGAGCTGCAGCCTTAATTCTGAAATATCCTTCAGATGCTCTGATCAGTTGTTCAGCTGAACTAGTGCTATGGTATCTGAATCAGTCTTGCACTTAGAAAGCCTTGTATACTGAAGTAAACAGACAAACCAAAGGGGAAAGATTGTGAATTAAGTAGATTAAGGTACAGATTGAGATCAAGATCCTTGCTTCTACTTCTCACTGAAATGCATTCTGGACGGTTGGAGGGATTTAATTAGACTAAGGGCAAGTGGCTGAAAGTAGCGAGAAATCAAAAAGGTTTAAAAAGAATATCATAAAAATAATTGTCTATGAAATTTGCAGAACTGAAGCAATCATATATTTGCTGCTGGTCTTGTTCTGGAACATGTTGCTATGTGAGAAGAGCAAATGGTGTGACAAACAGGTTTTAATGCTAAAATGTTGCCGCCAAAGGCTCTGAGTTACTTGCTCTTAAGTGGGGTTTCCAATAAACTCTTATCCTAAGTGCTCTGGAAACAGATTTATAATTCCTTGATTGAGCTCCTGACTTATATGTAGATGATTGCAGATGGAGAGCGCCAAAGACTACTGCTTAAGATGTTAGCAAGTTGCTGCACAAGTAGAGTGCTGAGACATATATCAGCTTAATATTGAGTGATCAGATCCAGACCTGCTTTAGTTCCAGCATCACTGAAGCAAGCGGTGCTCCCAAACAAGTCACAGAGCCTGCTCCATTAGTCATTTTAGTTGTGTACAGATCAGGGCAACACAGGTCTAATACAACTACATTGCATTATCCTCTCTTACGTATGTTGGAAATTGTACATACCCTGCACATACATTAGCACCTGTGACAAATGTACTCCTGTTTATTTTGGTGCTTGTGCATGTAACTGGAAGTCCTGAGGGGGCTGGATTCCCATGGAATGTCAAACATTTCATGGCAAAATACACATGCTGCCTTTTTTTTTTTTTTTAAACACACAACGTGTGCAATCTCCTAGATGGAAATAGTTATTCATACAAGTAATGTGTGTATTGCCTTCCTGCAGTTTTCCTTCTCTATTTTGTATTTCTAGCTAAAGATACTACAACAAAGGAAGTGACATTGGTGCCTAAAACCCTTTTCATAAACTAGTAGACAACCACTTTAGAAAACTATACTACAGTACTGAAATTTTTTGAAGTGGTCCTGAAAGGTTGATCACCTACTGTACTGGTATTGGCTTGGGAGTTTTCCACTGATTGCTCTCTATCACTACGGGATTGATTAGATGCTTGTATAAGATTCATTACTCGGGATGTGAAGGTTTTGCCAGGCAGATTCCGTTGCTGAGTCATGCTCCTTCAAGGCAAAGGTTGGCAGCACTGCAAGCCATCACAAAAGCAAAGCATGAGGGAGGAAGGTGACTGCTATTCTGCTGCCTGCATTTGGCCTCTAATTGGTCTGCATTTTCATTCCCATCTTGCTGCAGGGAAGAACTTGAAAACCGGGGAGAATCAGAAGGAGAGCAAGGCGAGGAAGACACAGAGCCTTGTCTAACAGGAACCAAAGTCAAAGTAAAATACGGCCGTGGGAAAACACAGAAAATTTACGAAGCCAGTATTAAAAGTACAGAAAATGATGATGGGGAGATTTTGTATTTGGTACATTACTACGGCTGGAATGTAAGGTAAGGAGAAAGATGTTAAACTAATGTCGGTTTTCACTTTTGTATAGCAGTGGTTTGGAAAATACAAGTTGGTCAGCTGCAGCCCTGTCCCCATCCAAACACTTTTTCTTTGGATGTGGCTGCTCCTGGTTTTGGTTAGACTGGGAGCAGCCCATTGTCAAGCTCTTCAATTTTGCCCTGGTTGTTTTAGGAACTGGCTGACACAGCCATTTCCTCCCTAAAGCTGTGGATTACCACAGAGTATTGCACCTACCCTTTAGTTTGCATTTAGGGAACCTATAGCCTTCCAGATATTGGACTCCCATTAGCCTCAGACAACACAGCCAGTGGTCAGGAGTGTTGGAAATATTAGTCCAGCAACATCTGGAGCACACACAGACATATGAGAGTAGTCTTGTAGAAGTGCCTTGACATGGTAAGGTTTTCTGTTCTCTGCATTCATGTTCTAAATCTGCAATTGCCTGTGGCATCTTTTGGACAGAATGCAGTGATTTTTATCTATACCTTGTCAGCCTTTTTGGAATTTTAAATTGAGGCACTGAATCCTTGAAATATCCACAACAGTGTTTATTAATACAAGAAGAAAAATCAGGAGGTTTTTTTTAAAAAAATATTTATATTTATGTATCTGTTTATTTGAGAGTTAGCATGGAGAAGTGGTTTGAGTATTGGATTAGAACTCTGGGAGACTAGCATTTAAATCCCAGCCACGGAAACTCACAGGGTGACCTTGGGCAAGTCCCACTCTCTCTGCAATAGAGGAAGGCAATGGCAAACCTCTACTGCGGAATAAAGGTGCCAAGAAACAGTGTAATAGGTTCACCTTAGGGACACCATCAATTGGAAAGGACTTGAAGGCACACAACAACAACAAATGTACTTATTTAATTCATATCCCATCTTTGTCCCAGTATGAGAGATTTCTTTTGGAAAGTGAATTTTATTTATTTCTAGAGCTAATCAAGATCTGGAAAAATAAGCATGTACTGGACAAATTAGGAAATTCTATTTATAAAAATTAATAGATTCTCTGTCTCTCCCCTTGCCCCCGAGTATGGACTTTTCTTGCAGATTTGTCATCAGTCTAAGATTGCTGAATTCTAGGTCAAGGACCTTTTTACAATTTAATACATGATCAAAAGCTGTTGTTGACAAGAGTAATAACATGGTGTGCATTTCTTGCAGGTATGATGAGTGGGTGAAAGCAGATCGGATTATTTGGCCTGCAGAGAAGGGAGGACCAAAGAAGAAGCAAAAGAAAAAAGCAAAAGTAGGTAACATTGGTGAATTTATTTTCAACATTGAAATCTGTTTATAAAAAAAGACTCTTTCCTTCTGACCACTCTTTCAAAATGCTGCAGATAATGCATCAGTAAAAAAGACTAGAGATATGCTTTGGATTTCAACAGAAGTTTACCTCTGTAAGAATTATACTGGGTGGCAATATGCTTCTGGTCTGGATTCAAGGCAGTTTAAGCCCTAAAAGGCTTGGGACCTCAAAACACGAGGGAATGTATCTCCCTCTTATTTGCATGACTGACGTCTGTTGGCAGAAGCCCTCCTCTGTGTCCCACCAGTGATGTCAATACACTGTGTGAGGGTGTGGGAGAGGGCCTTCTCAGACATGGCACCCCAATTATGGAGCACCCTTCCTTTGGAGACCCAGTTGACACCAGTGTTGGTGTAATTTAAGCACCAAGTAAAATGTGGCTGTTTGTTAAAGCCTTTGGGCCTCACTTGTTTGCTTCAAGTACTATGCATGGGGTTTTAAAAAGGTTTTAATATTTTAAATTTGTTTTAACTTCTTAATGTATTTAATGGGTTTTAGTATATTTAGTTTACTGTTTTAAATTGTTTAAACATGTTAATATTGATTTTATCTGTATGCTGCCCCATGATTTTTTGATATAGGGTGCCATAGAAATGTTTTAACAATAAAGAAAGAAAGAAATACAGAAACAATATGAAATTTGTGAGACTTTGTCTCCTCAGAATTGGCTACTTTGCTTGCAAGGTTTATTCAGCTCTGTCTGAAAGCTGTATCATTTTTGATGCCTATTCATGATCAGTAAAAAGAAGGGAAAGCTTTGGTATTCTGAAGGAAGATTCTTTCTTGGTCCCAGACTAAACTTCGGCAGCTGCCAAAGTGGTCCACAGTGAATCTTCTGAATGGGCAGTGTCCAAATCCAAACTTTTGGCTGATGCACACCCCTAAATAAAGACTATGTGCTTGTGTTCAGAACAAAGAAGACTGTGAAAAAGATGAAAAGAAAGAAGAGGAGAAACAAAAGGCTAAGCGTGGACGCCCTCCTCTGAAATCCACTCTTCTGTCAAATCTGTCTTCCTGTCTAGCCAAAACTCCAAATAGTGAAAGTAAGCCAGGAGTCCGAAGCGCAAGGAACAGCCTGCCAGATTGCTCACCTTTACCTAATGGGACAGAAGGTAACTTCCAGTTTGGTGCCATGATGGGTTGGGGCATGTGCTCTTTTTTCACTTGGCACAGCCTGCTAATGATGCCCATTGAGATAGGAAGCGTCTTCTCTTCTGAGTCAAGAAATTTAAAGCATTTTGTATTAAGATAGTCACATATTTTGCAGAAATAAAGGTTTTTTTGTGTGGAAACACTTGTTCCCTCTTGATACTGCAGCTTCTTCCTATAATTTTTAGGAGTGCCTCGCAGACAAACAAGACGAAGCTCAGGAATGTTGGATTCTGATAGAGGCTCAAATGGTGAGTAAAGGTTTTTGTAAACTATGGGAAGATGGAGGATGGACAGCTAGTACAAGCCAGTGTTGGGCTGCAGAAAAGGAGAGCAGAGTTAGTACTTGCACTGGAGAGCGTGCCATGGGTTTGTTCCAAAAAGAGATTCTAGAAAGATATTTCTCTGAGGGGAGGAGCGAACAGGAATTCTGCATAGTGGGTAGTGCATTTAGATATACCTATGTGAGCTGATGTTTTAAATCTTTTAAAGATTTTTATGCAGGAGCATGATATACTTCAGTAGAGTAACAGCAAAAAGGAAAAAGCACTGTCTTATAATCATATGGACCTTGTATAACTAATTATACCTTTGTGTTGTATTTTTGATACCTGTACAAAACACCTCATGAGAAGTGGTTATAAAACATAAAACATCATTGTCTTCCCCCCGTCTCCTCCTGAATGAAATGATGTGAGATTTTTTTTTGGCTAAGAAACTACCTGAGCATATCTTCAGTGAACACATCTTACACTCAAAGCACACTTTGAATATTAAGAGATGTGCTTCACATTGTAAAAGTGGGCACATTCAAATTATACCATTGTCCCAGCCTACTTTGTTTGTAACTTTGTTTGAACAATGTTTGTAAAGATTGTATCTTGAGCTATGCCTTGTTTTGATCAATCTGTGGTGTGTGTGGTTTTTGGTAGACTCCATTTCATCTGACAGCGATGCAGATGAAGCTTCTGAAAAGAATATGCATGAAGAGTTTTCTCCAGCCAATTCTGAACCGGAAAAAGATGAGAAGCAAATCGTTGATAAATCTGATGAGATCCCAAAGGTCACGCATGTGCTAAAAGAGAATGACAGGAATCAAGTCTACTCTCTAGAAACATTGAAATTAGAAGTTGAAGAGCATGAACAAGTGGTTCAGATTTTTGTAAATAAAAGTGATCAAGTAGAGGACATCAAGAGAGAGATGGAGAAATCGCCTAAAGGGAAAGGACGAAGGAACAGAACAAGAGACTCTTCCTTAGAGAATGTAAAGATTGTACAGCTAAACCAAGAAGAGCCAAGTGAACATCTTGTTGAATGTGAAAGATTAGATACTTCTGCCTTGGACAGTAAATGTTTGAGCACCACTTGTGAGAATGAAACAGATACTTGTGCAAAAGAGAAGAAGCTTTTGAAAAGGAAAACAACGGAACAGTTGTCACCTGACAAGCGGCTACGACTGGAGAATGAAATGGAAGTGCCAAATATTGTGACTGAGGGGAGGACAAACGAATGTTTTGGGACAAAAGAATGTAAGGATTTCAGTGCTGGTGAGTCCCTCAGAAATGAGAATGAGGAAATGCCATCCTTGGTGGCAGAACTGGATCAACGTCTTCAGGTTCGTGGGAGCAGGCATTTTGATTGTTCTTCTGAGGAAAATCGTAATATCCCACTGAAGGATGAAGATGACTACATGCCCCAAATTGGGCCCGAAACTCTCCTTTGCCATGAAGTAGACTTAGATGACATTGATGAAAAGGAAAAGAGTGGGCCTGAGAATTCTGTGGCAGAAAAACATAACAATAATCCCACTTCAAACCTATCTGCCTTACCTCCTGTGGTCCAGCAAAACTTTTCTGTTGCCTCACCTCTAACTCTCAGTCAGGATGAATCGCGGAGCATAAAGAGTGAGAGCGACATCACCATTGAAGTGGACAGTGTAGCCGAAGAGTCTCAGGAAGGTCTGTGCGAGAGTGAGTCTGCAAATGGGTTTGAAGCCTGTACCACTTCAAGCAATTGTAGTGTAGCCATCCCAGAAAGGGAGATGGGAGAAAAAGGTAAGTTCTACCTCCTGAATAAAACACCTATTTTGATGGTCCATAGAAAGTGAGTTTCTGCTGTCTGTGTTGAGATAGATATGTTGAAAGTGTGATTGTAAGAACACTGAAAGATGAGGAACATGGAGGGGAAAGTAGACCCCGGTTACTCATGGCTTTTGAAAAACTGCCTCCAAACTCTTCTATTTATTTTATTTATTTATTTTTTGGTTGTTGTTATTTTATCCCACTGAGGCAGCTAACAATAAAAGTTAAGATGGATAAAAATAGTAGAATAAGCTACAGCCTGCAATGTATTGTGCTGCTAGGAGTGTTAGGTTGTGTTAGCCAAAACAAAGTTTTCTCTGCTCGCTGACAAACATAATGACCCAGTTTCTTCTTTGAGGTTTCTTACAGCATGTTTGAAGTTCAGCACAATTGGGGATGATCCTCTTAATCCAAGCCCGAGATAGGGAGGGGAGCTTGAAATGGGAAGTCAAATAACAAGTCCCAGCCTGTACGCATCCTGTCATGCATCAGGGTAAGACAGAGATACTCTGGCTGGCCATACATTTTGGAGAACTAGCACAAGGTCAGGAGTGATACCATTTGAAGGGGTCCCCAAATTTGAGTTTATACTTGGTAACCCCAAAAGCCAGAGAAAATTTGTGGAAAATTTCTGAAAACAATAACCAAATTGTGGTAAATTGTGCCCTAAAATAGATGCTGGGGTTTCTGATAGAGGCTTCAGTGCAAGGCCATCTGTCCTTAAATTTTGTTGTTGTGTGCCTTTATATCGTTTCCAACTTATGGCAACGCTAAGGTGTACCTATCATGGGGTTTTCTGAGACTGAGAGTATGTGACTTGCCCAAGGTCACCCAGTGGGTTTTTATGGTCGAACAGGGATTCGAACCCTGGTCTCCAGAGTCATAGTCCAACACACAAACCACTACACCACACTGGCTCTGTAAAAGTACTGAGTATAAGTTGCATGGGTATGTACTTCCTCAGAAGTGCAATGCACGTCACCCCTTCTCATATAATTTGCAATCTTGCTTCCTTGTGCTTTGCTAGAGGGAATGAGCTCTCTGAGGCATGGAAGCAGGGCTTATGAAGAGCAAGTGGGCTCTGCAGTAAAAGGTTACAGTGAGTAGTGCTCCCTCTTCAGAACTCCAGCCATTCCATCCTCTGCTCCCCATTTTCTATTTGACTGTGTAATGATCCATACTTGGGAGAACTGCAATCTCAGTTAGTATTGATATTGCTGTCAAGCTGCTGTGTGTGGGTCCATATACACAGCAACATCCTTTCAAGCTCTGCATTTGAGGGGCAGAGTGCAGTGATGAGTGAGACAAGCATTCCAAGAGCCATCTGTAACCTGCAAGTCAGTTTAGGAAGCAACAGTAATGTCAAAGTGACTATTATGACTTCCTTTTATTTTACTGTCATTCTGTGTATCAAAAACAAAACCAGAAAACCTTGATCTTGGGATGCTAGAAATCTGCCTTCCCTGAAAAAGTGGAGTTTGCCACTGTCTCAAGGAATAAAGATGTTAGTGGGACACCGTGGAAGAGAATCAGGGAAACTTTGCTGCAAGGTTGAAGTTTTTCAACTACCTCTTTTGTTTCCAGTGCTTCCCATTTGAGTTTCTTTGCTTTACTCCATGTAATTCTCATTGACATCCTATCTTGAGAATATATTTCAGTGCACTGCTTTATCTCCTGTAATAATAATAATATTATTATTACACCTGTTCACGTTGTGGGCAGGGGGGGACATTACTCCATTGAATCACCTGTCGCTTCCCCAGCTGTCATTGTGGAGTATTGTAACCTTCTGCTGGGGCAGCTCTGTCTAAAAGTATTCTCTGCCCTACAAGTTTCTTTAGTTCTTTTGTATCAGCTTGTGGCACACTGTATTTTGGTTCCCTTAATTTAGGTGCCTTCATGCTCCCTTTCAGTTCTGCAACTTAAAGCAATCACTTCATTAAGAGGGTTATTAAATGAAAAGCACCATCATTTTATTTTTAGGTCAAAAAAGACCATGTGACAATAGTAGCAGCTCATTGGCAAAGAAGCAAAAGCGTACCCCAAAACGAGCAAGCACTGTAGCCAAAAATGAGAAGAATGGGACAGGTATGTTTTTATTTTCCAGAAGAGTATGTGCTCTACTTTTTCATTATTTCTGTAATTCCAATGTCACATATGAGATGTAGATTTTGTCTAGTCATTTGCCCAGGGGGAGGGGTTGGTATTTTACCCAAGAAGGAATTGTTCTCAATTTAGGAAGTAAAGAGTAATGATTTTTCACCAGCCATAATAGAGCTGTTCAAGATGAATTTCTAAAGTACCTAAGGAGTGGTTAAATGTGTTAAGTTCGAAAGCCTTGATTTGGCTGATCTTACCTCATGTTGGCAAAACACATCTAAATAAAATGAAAAGCAACTTCTCTGACTCTAAAGGTAAACTATTACTTTGGTCAAGCATTCTTGGAAATATGATTTATTCTCTATCGAAAAATATTTTCTACATTTGACTGCACAACAATAGGGCCAAATTGGAGAATACAGAAGCTTATAGTTTTGCCAGTATGTTCCAGAATTTAATTTTAACGTGGTTACTGTATGGAGCTCTGTGGTAAGAACCTGATGTTTGTGTAGATAATTGACGAGTAGCTGTGATAAGAATTTTAATAGGCGGATAAAAGTGTCCCCTGCTCAGCTGAATTGTATATGTATTTTATATCTGTAAATACAGCTTACATTTTGCAAGGATAGACCGGTTCTTGGCTGCTGCTGGGCAAAATGAAGTTTTCTGTTTGATTCTTACATACGAAGAGGAGTGTGTCCTAGATTCTGTTGGAGATGCGGCTTGGCAAACTGGCTGCAGTTTATGAAACAGGAGGCTTCGTGTTGCACGTTTCTGCTGCAAGGAGTTCAGAAGTCTGGTTTTCAGGCTTTCCTCCTAATAGTCAGAATGCTTTTGGCACATGGACTAAATGTCTCTCAGAATGTTCTGTGTTTTGACACTTCCTGAGCGACTGAACCAGCCACTAGAGCCCAAATGTCATCTTCATAATGTGTGATGTTGTTTTGTAAGCCAAAAAATATATGTTCCAGTTCCTGTGGATGTCAAGAGTAGGGGGTTTATGGCAGCTGGTATAGCACTGTGGCAGAGAATGTGAGCTGAATAAGTCCCCTGTTCAGATCTTACTAAATCAACTCATTTGCAGCCTAACCTCCTTCATATGATAGTTGTTGAGAGAAAGATGAAACAGAGGAAGAACAGTGAACCAGCTACTCTTCTCTTAACTTCTGTTCTACCCACCACCCCCACCAAAATATGCAGTATGGTGATAATACTGGTTTTCTTTTAAGAGCTGAGGATTACTGAAATGATACATATGAAGCACAATTAGAATATAATAGAAATGTTGGGTACTTGTATATTTTACTAGTAAGAAAAGACTAGTATTTGTGATATGAATTTTAATTGTCAGATAAATTGTTACTGAAAATACACATTCTTAAGAATTCAAAGATACATAATTCTTGTCATTTAAAATACTGGCCGTGTAAGGATACCAAACATTGTCTTGTTACAGAGCAAAGCAGTGACAGTGAAGATCTTCCTGCCCTGGACAACTCAAACAAATGTACTCCTGTTAAACACCTTGGTGTGTCTAAGCCACAGAAGCTTGCACGATCACCTGCAAGGGTGATATCCCCACATATCAAAGATGGTGATAAGGACAAGCAGAGAGAGAAGAACCATCAAAATGTTTCCCCAAGAGTGTATAAGTGGAGCTTCCAACTCAGTAAGCGCCATACGTATTTCTGTTTGTAAATGAAAATTCTGTTTATACTTGGGGAGGATCTAAGGCAACATGGAATGTGTATGCACTCTTTTTTGGTTGTTGGTTGTTGCTGTTGCTTGTTTTCAGAACAATGTTCTGCGGAATCTCCCTTAGTTCTTTTAATTTTAATATTTGATAAGCTTCTAATAAGCTTACCTGTACATCACTCAGAGAACTTTAATAACTGGCCTTGTCTAAAATTTTACCAATACATGAGAGTGGAGAGTGCATTATGGAGCTACAGGAAACTATTGGAGACAAGGGAGGGAGCAGTGGTAAAGCCCAGGAGGCTTCCCTGCTGCTGCCCATATGAACTCAAAATGTATCCTAGCTGTGACTCAGAATCCTTCGCAGTGTGCTGGGCTTTCATTGTAGATTTAGTAGGTAAAGCATAAAGGCTAAATTTAGTAGGTAAAGCATAAAGGCACTTGAAAATCTCAGTTTTAAACTATCCCTTAGTGATTGTAGTCCATTCTTGGCACGGAGGACAATTTTGGTCTGACTGTATTTTCAAACAGCTTGTAAGACTCTGGTTTTCTCAACACTCCATCTCTTTAAAAGGCAACAGTCCAGGTTACCAGATTTTGCCACTGCAGTTATCACTTCAGTGTTGTTGTTGTTTGTAATAAATATTTTTATTCTGGCCTTTGAATAAAAGTGCCCAATGAAGCTGCTAACAAAAATGCACAGCAGGGACAAAAAAATAAAATAAAAAATCACATTAACGGCTGGGAACTTGCTAAAATGCTATCAAGGTTTATTTAAAAAGAGCTTGGTGACAAAATGCCAGACGATGCATTTAACCACTTTACAATCCAAGAGGCCTGTCAGAAGACAAAAGTGTTGATACAGTTATGAAAAATATTGGACAGAATAAGGGAGGCCTCTCTGGGGAGAGTGTTCTGATTCCTGGGTGCAGTCACCATTTGCAAGTCTCTACAGTACAAAGTTCAGAGGTTGCTGAACATGCAGAAGGGCCTCTGGAAATTTTTAGCTTTCTGGCATGCTCGTGTGAGGGAAAGTAACCCTTCAGTTTTCCCAGTCCAAAGCCAATCTTCAAATACAGTATGCATTTTTAAAATACATATTTTAAGGTATTTTTTAAAATTCTAAAACTGGCAGTAACTATGTAAACCATAAAAATTTGAACTCCTTCTCAGGTAAGTTTGTAGGTTGTGTTTTCAGTTCTGGTACCTCTTTTACAGCCTCAGATGTTCTCCCTACCTCCATTATATTCCAGATACTGGCACAGTAGTAATTTTTGATTGTCAGGATACAAAGCCTTCTTTTCTATGGAGGGAAACTGTGCTTTACATACAGCTCCAGCTTATGGCATACATCCCGTATTATCTTAAAATCCTTGAGAGGTACGTTAGGTTGAGATGGTGTCCGCCCCTAGCTTGATGTTTATGAAGTTGATGCCTGAGCAAGGATATGAACTTTAGTCCATTGACCATAGAACTTTATCTTGCTCACAGAGATGCGCTCGCAAACATCTGCTCCTGCTTATCAGTGTGTGGATTGCAGCCACAGTGTTGGATTGCATGAAGTGCTCTCACAAAAGAATTTTTACTATTTGTTCTCAGGATCTGGGTGTTTTGGGATTCTGAAAAGAATTTTATTCTAGGATAGTTTGACCTCTGGCAAACAACAGGGAAGTACGTTACCTCTTCCCACTGCTTGAGGGTGCTTTTGGTTTTAATTGGTGGTTGTTGATAGAGTGGGGATTCTCTGTTGTACAAAAACAATGGATTAAGTTGTGCACACTACAAACAGTGCACTAGTATTGTTTTTCTTTTAGGCTAATTATTTCTGTTTCACTAAATATAAATACTATAAGAGATGGAGTTCATCCAAGATTTTTTTTACAATGAAACATGTGTACCTACTGCATTTTTGGTTGTCTGTGCCAAATACTGTTGTATTCAGTGGCATAAATGTGATAGTATTCATTATTTCTCTGTGTATTGACAGTTATTTTCTCTACTTGCCATATTTACAATT
Source organism: Gambelia wislizenii (assembly GCA_030847615.1). Classification (NCBI taxonomy): domain Eukaryota; kingdom Metazoa; phylum Chordata; class Lepidosauria; order Squamata; family Crotaphytidae; genus Gambelia; species Gambelia wislizenii. The sequence continues at coordinate 489,417,540 of JAUMIR010000001.1, read as the reverse complement.
ACTCAAAAAGGCTTTTAAGTTGCTTATGTTCCTTTTTTAAAATGTATCATTTGATTTTTAAAGATGAATTGGACAACATGAGCAGCACAGAGAGGATTTCCTTTCTGCAAGAAAAACTGCAGGAAATCAGGAAATACTACATGTCTCTGAAGTCTGAAGTTGCCACCATAGACAGGAGAAGAAAACGATTGAAAAAGAAAGACCGAGAAGGCAAGTTGAATCATTGTGAGGTATACGAGCTTTTGCACCAGTGGCCTTGTTAGAAATATTGTGTACCAACTCTTGACCTGCTGTTTCTCCCTCATTGTTGAAGCTTTTATATATATTTATATGGAACATATAGATGTAATATTAATGGAAAATTTGTGTGGTATTTGTCGAATATTTCATCTAGCCCTACAAAGTGTAACCTCAGGGTTGTTTCTAGTTCATATTGAGTGAGGAACAAATATGTCATGACTTGTGGGCTCACTGAAGAGGCTTTAGTGACTCCAGCGTTAATTAAAGGTTGAGGAAGGCTTGCTCAGGAAGTTATCAGAAAGTGGGGTAGCTTGGAGCTAACACCTTAATGACCCATCAAAGGGAGTGGTCAGCCCTATTGGTGAAGGGGTGCATAATTTTTTCCCCTGTGTTTTACAGTGTCTCATACTGGAGTTTCCATGTCCTCTGCCTCTTCAGACACTGGAATGAGCCCTTCATCATCCTCTCCTCCGCAGAACGTGCTTGCAGTTGAATGCAGGTGATACTGGTCTTCTCTGCCTTGTGCAGCATGTTGCTGTCATGGACAGAAATCCTGAAATACCATAGAAAGCACTCAGCTGGTTTGACATTGCCAAGTATATTCTGTATACTCTTCCACTGCTGGACTGTGTCTGCCTCTCCTCCTCTTTGTGCCCCTCCCTTCATTTTGCCATTGTGGATTTTTAAAAACCCTCTTTTTATGGAGATTAATTAAGCTACTTGGCAAAGGAAGGTGTATGGGTGCATTTAGACAGCTCTGTCTTTGTGCTTTTTAGGGTCTCCCGTTTAAAACAGAAAAAGGGCACTTAGTATAATTTGGAAACACAGATATCCAATTTAGCATTTGGGTGTTATGAGGAAATTTGCTTTTTTTTTAACAAAGAAAAAAGAGCAAGCGTACCAAACTGGCATCAGAATAGGCTCATCTAAAATAGCTACTGCTGCACTTTCTTCACCAAGCTGTATCTTAATCCTGAGTGAAAATCCCCATTTTTTTATTTTTTATTTTTATTTTTGAAGAAGCACTTGCTATACAGACCTGCCAAAGTGTGTACTCAGCAACGTGCCCAATTTTAAAGGTGTAAATTGGACAAAATAAATTGTGAAAGGAAGTGTAGTTGACTGGAAACTACCATTGTAACAAGTCTTCCACTTTTTATAGGATTTTTGAGCACATGATTATGCAAATATTTTAATGTTTAATGTTTACAGTGGAATTGTGAATAGGTTTTCAGTGGACTATCTTATCCCTTGGCAAATGTATTTTGTCTCTTTTTCTATGTAATTTCAGAGTTTTTATTTTGTTACAAAAAGGCAAAAAATTAAAATATATAGCAATGAAGTTATTTAACAAGATTTCTAAAGCTGAATTTTTTTGTGTAAAATAAGGTATCTTGCGACTTGTTAAATATATTTATTCAGACATTGGATGTTGTATTTTTATGTATTTTTTAAAAAAATAATAAAATTGGGAAGAAAAAGTCTGTTAGGTTCACTCTTTCAATAAAATATACCTGCCACTTAAAAATGAATCCATATATAGGTGGCTTTGTGTATTAGCCATACCTGTATATGAAGTGGTTTTGTCTGTTCAACCTTTCACAGTGTAAAACTGTAATCTGGCATCTGGATTAAACTATAACCTGTCTTGAAAACTTTGGCATCCTAGTACTTCTGTTATTTTCTTGGGTTGCCCTCGCAGTGCTTTGTCCCACTTTTTTCATTTGTTGCATTGCTGAAATGAATTTTACAGCTGCCAAAGTTGAGATGTGTATCATCGAAGAATTAACGTGACTGCTTTGGCTGTGGATTGTCCCACAGACTGAAAACAGTTTGTAAATAACTTTCCCAAAACCATGTATTTAAGAAGGTTTGCATATACATTGTGTATAAAGTGATTTTTTAATCAGTTTTTTAATCCACCTTTGTACATTGAAAAGGGGCTTTCTGCCTTTTTCCTTGTTAATACGCTCTAGAGTTATAACAGATTTATCTAGACTGTCAGGATCCTGAAAGTTCACAAAATCTGACATTCTTGACTGTGAGAGACTTGTGAAGGGGCCGTGTAGCTGAAGCTTGCTGTCTCCTGCAGTTTCATTTTACCACTCTTGTCAATTTGTGATTCCAATTCCTTCCATTTTCAGAGAGAACTAAAGGAAAAAGTACTCTTGTAAAAATGCACTTTTCTGTCTTTTCTTAAGCAGAGCTATTTCAATGTATGATACAAATGGAGCTCAATGGAGAGCATTAATAAAGGTTATGTTTTTAAACATAGGCTTTATTTTATTTATAAACCTGCATCATGACCAAACAGAAGAAAGATGTGACTTTACAGTGTGTTGTAGATACTTCAGAGAAAACTACATGCATATTATTATACACTTAATAATAAAAGGCATTATAATTACAGTAAAAATGTGGGTCACATGTTATCATACTTAATATTTCCACTATTAATTTGAAAACAAGACAGGCATTGTTTATTTGTTTATTACTGTTATTTATATCCCACCTTTTTCCCCAGTTCAGGGCTCAAGATGGTTTACAACAGCTAGAACAAACATAATTTAAAATGAACAACAATGCAAAGTTCAAACAATTAAACCATCATAAAAGTGAAACCAATTAAAACAGCAATAACAACTAAAGGTCCAGCACAATATACAAGGACTGTGTCCCCTGAGGAATCCTTTCTCAAAAGGAGGGTGCCATTCTAGTCTCTATGGGAAGGGAATTCTAGAGCCTGGGAGCAGCCATGGAAAAGACTCTCTCCCATGTTCCCAGCAAATGTACAAGTGAAGGTAGTGGGACAGAGAAGTGGGCCTTCCCAGAACATACCCTTCATATAACCTGGACCTGAAGCATAATAAGGCTTTATAGGTCATGAATTCTGCCTGGAAATGGAGGGGAAGCCAGTGGAGCTGTTGCAACAAGGGAGTTGTGTGCTCCCTGTAGCCAGTCGCAGTTAACAATCTGGCTGGCAACTCTATGGATCAGCTGAAGTTTCTGAACACTCTTCAAAGGAAGCCCACATAGAACGTGTTACAGTAATCCAAACAGGACGTAATTTAGGCATTTGTCACCATGGCCAGGTCTGAGGTCTCAAGGATTAGGACAGGTGGCACACAAGCCTTAACTGTCCAAGTGCACTCCTGACGTTCCTTTCATCCAGCAGACCTCTGCATAACAGAGGAAAAGAGTAGACAATTGCATTGGTCCCCCCTGTAGTCTCTCCCCCCGTCCCCATTTCCATAATATGAGAGAACCTGTCAGAACATTGACTATTGAGAGGGAGCTAGCTACAAGGGAAGGTGGAACTGGTGAAAATCCCCGACCTTTCTTGTATTAATAGAGGTATCCGCAGGATTAAAAGATTCTAGGACAAACTGGACTGAAGTTCACAACTGGACATACTTGTATACAACCCTTATTTTATTTCAAGTTACTGCTTTAAATGGTGAAGATCTTGGTATTGTACCTTATTGGAACACTCAGCCAGTTGATCTTAAAATAGCAATTGGGCAATTGTAATAATACTGAAAATGTGGAAAAGATTTGTCATCTCTAGGCTTCAAGTATTAGCGGAGATGGGAACTCTGTGGAGCTCCAGATGTTGGAATGTAGCTCCCAGTAATCTCCATCACTGGATTTACACTGGCTAGAGCTGTTGGGAATTTCAATCCAAGAACATCTGGAAGGCTGCATGATTCCCAGTGCTGTTTTCCTTTGAAAACAAAGCTCCAATTGGATTTTTAGAAAAGGCATAGGAATCCATGGTCCTTTTTGGAAAGCACGTACTGACTGAAACAGATTTTAACTTGCTTTTTATTAATAGTGTGGCCCAATAAAACAAACACATAGACTAATATTTATGAGAGCCAGTAGGCATGACATGTAGCAAGTTTCATGTTCTGTACTCTTCCTAACAGTTGCATTGGGGATGGGGAAGAAAACAACTAGACATGGCATTAAAGCTCCAAAGCTTGGGATTTGTAACAAGATGAGAAATGAGACACTGGGCAGACACTTTAATTAGATTAGTCTCTGGTAAAGAATGAGAGGACAACTTATGATTTTGTTTTTAATTGGATGTAGGCTGCCTTGGGTCCCATGTCAGGAGAAAGGTGGGATGTAGATAAAAGAAATAAGACTGTCAATGGAAGCTGGTCTCATGTGTACATTTTGGAAGCCACTGTGCACACCAGAGCCTGAAGTCCAGCACCATCACAACAATGGCCAGCTTCAATGTTTCTGGTGAAGCCCACACTTTGAGGAAGGAAGGCAAAAGATAGCTCCCAATCTCTGCTGCTTGTCCCTCTCCAAGCCAGGGGTATCCAGATGCACCATGCTCTCTAGTATACCTAAATATTGTCATTTATAAAGTGCCTTAAATTTTCCAAGTGCTCTACAGAGATCAAGAGAGAAGGCAGAGGCTGGAAGAGTTGGGACTATGGCTCCCAGAATCTCCATCTCCCTGCCACCATGGCCACTGCCCATGCAAGCTGGGGGATTCTGGGAGCTTCAGTCCAAAAAGTAACATTTTCAGCTTCTGGAAAACAGTCTCCGACATCTGTATCCCCACCCCACCCCCACAAGAGATTGGTTCAGTCAATGCAAAACATCTAGAAATTGGCAAGAACAGGCTTCCTTCTTACTCTGTTTATTTTTCCTGTTTTCCCACTTTCCCCTCCCTTACATTGAGGTGGGGGGAGAGAAGTAGGGTGGCCAGAATGAAAACTGGAAGGGCTCATGTGCCTTTCATGGTTATGTAGAAGACAGAATTTCAGCAGGTGTTGCTTGTTAACTTGGTTGTGTGACAAGTAGAATTTGCTGAAATTCTATACAACCATTAAAGGCCCAGGAGCCCGCTCCCATTTTCACTGGGCACCTCTCCCCAGAAATGTCGGAACTCCCCTGCCTCTATTTTAAAATTGTTATTAACTGCTGTCAAGTCGACTTTGACTTATGGCAACCCCATGAATGAGAGACCTCCAAGTCACTCTATTCTCAACCACCCTTCTTGTGGTGTTCCGCAGGGCGCCATCCTGTCCCCGATGCTGTTTAACATCTATATGAAGCCGCTGGGTGAGATTATTCGGAGTTATGGGGCTGGGTGTTATCAGTACGCTGATGACACCCAGATCTATTTCTCCTTGTCCCAATCGTCAGCCTCGAATTCCGATGGTGTCTCTCCTCTTAATGACTGTCTTAAAGCAGTAATGGGCTGGATGAGGAAAAACAGATTGAGATTAAATGCAGACAAAACGGAGGTGCTCATGGTAGCGGCCCCGAAACCAGGAGTTGGGTTGCAACCTCCAGTCCTGGATGGGGTCACGCTCTCCGTTAAGGACTGTGTTCGCAGTCTGGGGGTGCTCCTTGATTCATCGCTTCAGATGACGAGTCAGGTGAATGCGACAGTCAGGAGCGCCTGTTATCAGCTTCGGCTGATACGCCAGCTGCGCCATTTCCTGGAAGTAAAGGACCTCGAGATTGTGGTGCACGCGCTGGTAACCTCTCGTCTAGATTTCTGCAATGCGCTCTACATGGGGCTGCCCTCATGCTTGGTCCGGAAACTTCAGTTGGTACAAAATATGGCAGCCAGAGTGGTCTCAGGAACATCTCGGAGAGACCATATAACTCCAGTGTTAAGATCTCTCCACTGGCTGCCTATCAGTTTCCGGGCCCAGTATAAGGTGTTGGTTATTACCTTTAAAGCCCTAAATGGCTTGGGTCCAACTTATCTCCGGAACCGCCTCCTCCCATACAATCCTCCCCGTGCACTCCGGTCCTCTGGGAGGAATTTGCTTCAGCCACAAAAATCTAGGCTGTCTGCAACCTCCCAGAGGGCCTTTTCGGTAATCGCCCCCAAATTGTGGAATGACCTGCCGAACGAGATCCGTCAGATAACAACCCTGAGTAGCTTTAAAAAAGCACTAAAGACGGATCTCTTTCGGCAGGCCTTTCCTAATTAGATCCCGGCCTCAGGGGATCCTGGCTTCTTTTAGTTCGCTGGCCATTTATAGTATTTTATTGTATTTATTGTTTTTAATTGTTATTTTTTGATCAGTTGGTTTTAATTTATAATTGTTTAATATTTTTTAATGGGGGAGGGTGGGGTGGGGTGTGTTTGGGGATTTTATTCTGTATTGTATTTTAATTTTTGTAAGCTGCCCTGATTGTTTTAACAGAGGGGCGGGGTATAAATAAATTTTATTATTTATTATTATTATTCTCAGGTCTTGCAGACTCAGGGATGTGGCTTCCTTGATTGAGTCTCTCCACCCAGAATGTAGTCTCCCTCTTTTCTTGCTGCTTTCTACCTTACCAAGCATTATTGTCTTTTCTAGCAAGTCATGTCTTCCTGTGATACAGTAAACCCCCCGTATCTGCTGGGGACTGGTTCTGGGAGGGGGGGGCACAGATACCGAAAACCATGAATAATAGTGAACACCTCCCTCTCTCTCTGGCTTTTCTTTGCAAACAAAGATTCAGGAAGGACTCATCCCGCGCCTTCTGCAAGCGCGCTGATGACTAAAAAGGCCAATCCGAGATAAACAAGTCTGGTTGCAGAAAGCACAGCAAAAGGTCTCCTTGGATGATGTTTCCAGGTTGTGATTCTTTCTGCGTTGTCGTTTCTCTTCAAGACTTATTCGGCGTGAGTTCTCAAATGAGGCTGCAGCATTGTGGATAGTGTGCCTTCATGCCTCCTGATGTGAGGCCATGGCGGACCATTGCTGGTGATCAATTTGGCCGAGCCTGAGATGTTGTTTCAGAGAGTCCTTGTATCGCTTTTTTGGAGCGCCCCTCTTACGCTGACCCATGGTGAGTTCACAGTAGAGTACTATTTTTGGGAGGTGATGGTCCTCCATCCTAGAAATGTGCCCTGCCCATCGCAGCTGTGTTCTGAAAATAATGAGACTTCTGGTTTAAAATACAATAGAGTTGTCTTGGAGGACCTAGAAAATGGCTAGAGAGGACATATTTTCTAGGAAGACTATGGTAGGTGTGCTGTTTTGTGTCCCTGAATAACTGAATCAGTGGATATGGGGGTCCTGCTGTATAGCCGAAGTACAAGTCTAGTCCAGTGGTTCTTAACCTGTGGTCCAGGGACTGCCAGGGGTCCGCAATGTCCTCAAGGCTGCTTGGCCCACCTCCTCCCTGCAGTGGAGTGGCCACCTGACAGCAGCCAAGGCAAAGGCTGGCTGGCTGGGCCTGCCTATTGCCATTCAATCCTCTCCAGCCACAAACTTGCAGGAAGAAGCAGGATAAAAGTCTTCCCTCCACTTCATTAAATCTTCCTGAGGAAGATGTAATGAATGGTGTATTATTATTATTATTATTATTATTTTACTGTTGTTATGGTTTTAAATATTGAGTTAAGTCTTTGGGGTCCCCAGGAACAAAAGATATTTAAAGGGGGTTCCTGGTAAAGAAAAGGTTAAGAGCCACTGGTCTATGGTATCTGCAGAACTCTCTTCCACCGCCATCTTTCAAATGACCATTTTTGAAAATACTGAGGGGATTTTTTTTTTTTTTTTGGTTGGTCGGTGGTGGTCCAGTTTCCTGAAACGGCCCTTCCTTCTCGGTCAACATACAAACACGGGAGTTGGCAGCAGCACGTGAGAAGGGGAGGGGGCCCCACCGGCCGCTCTGAGGGAACGGAGGGAGACACGAGCACGGCGACTGTGGGAAGCGCCGCCCAAGCCGCCCCCTCGCCCTCCCCTGGCTGCGGTTGGAGAGGCGAGGCGAGGCGGCGGGGGCGGCCCTGGCCATGGGGTGGCGCCGGGCGCTGCCGTGGCTGCTGCTGGGCGGTTGCGGCCTGGCCTTGCTGGGCTACTGCCTCTATTTCGACCGGAAGCGCCGAGGCAGCCCCGACTTCAGGCGGAGGCTGAGGGAAAGTGAGTGGCGGCGGCGGCGGCGGCGGTTTCGCCTCAGGCTGGCCACGAGCCCGCCTTCTCTTCGCCCTCCCTTAGGCGCCACAGTTGTGCCTTGGCGCCTCTTCGGGGCTGTGACGGCAGTAGGACAAAAAAGACACACACACATACACACACACACACGGCAATAGGGCAGAAAGACACACAGAGAGAGACGGCAATGGGACAAACACACACACATACGGATAGATGGCACAATGGGACAACACACACACACAGAGATGACAATACACACACACACACGGCAATAGGACAGACACACGGATAGACGGCAATGGGACAAGCACACACACGGCAATAGGATAAACACACACAGAGAGACGGTAATAGGACAAACACGGCAATAGGGCGGAAAGACACAGAGAGAGACGGCAATGGGACAAACACACACACACACACACACGGATAGATGGCACAATAGGACAACACACACAGAGATGACAATAGGACAAACACACACACACACACACACGGCAATAGGACAGACACACAGACGGCAATGGGACAAGCACACACACGGCAATAGGATAAATACACACACACACAGAGAGAAGGCAACAGAACAAACACACACGGCAATAGGATAAACAGACACAGAGACGGCAATAGAACACACACACACGGCAACAGGATAAACACACACAGAGAGATGGCAAAAGGACAAACATACACAGAGAGAGAGACCGCAATAGGACAAAAACAGACACACACACACGACAATGGGACAAACGCACAGGGCAATTGGATAAATACATACAGAGAGACGGCAATAGGACAAACACACAGAAAGACGCCAATGGGACAAGCACACACGCACACGGCCATTGGATAAACGCACACACACAGAGAAGGCAATAGGAGACACACAACACACTGGGCAATAGGACAAAAGACACACTCCTTTCCTCTCACTCACACTTCTTGCCAGGTTTTCTTTCATTTTTATTTCTATTATATTGATTTATTATATTTATACCCCACCTTTCTATTGAAATGCCCAGAGTCGCTAACAACATTAAAATTCAAAATAGGAAGTATTCAAACCACAGTAAGCAATAAAGCAATAAAACAACACACACACACACACGGAGAGAAAATCAGGTAAGAGGAGATTTAAACGTGTTTTTTTTAAAGGACAACTACTCGAAAACAATGCAATGTCCTTTACACATTTACCTGAGAGTTAGCCAAATTGAACACATTAAGGCTTATTGAGTACATAGGAGTGAACTTACAAATACCACATTAAAACGCCAAACAGCAAAGTTGCTCTTAAATTTGTTATCTTGCTAAATACCAAATGAAAATATTTATTTCAGTTAAAAATGTGTTTGAAAAATTAGCCCATAGTGCCTGTATTTATAATTTATTTTATTTCATTTATGTGCTGCCTTTCTCCCAAGATGGGACCCTTGATGGCTTCCATAATACTATAGATTAAATATATATATATATATATATATATATACACACACACAATTAAAATATTTTTTAAAATTCTATAAAATCTAAAAAATACCAAATGAAACAAGCCCTGATGCTTATACGTTAAAAACCTGCTTGAAAATAAATTTGCATGATATCCACATTTCTGGCTTTATGAAGGGCCCATACCCCAAAATACCCGATTATTTTATTTTTTGCATCTTGTCCAGTCTATATAGAAGGAAAAGCTTTTCAGGCTTAAATAGGGAACATCTAAATAAGGGACACCTGGCAGCCCCATTAACATGTGTATCCTATCTCTGTGTTAAATTGAAACAACCCCCTTATTACACAATGGTACTTATTCCCAAGTAGATAAGCATGAGATTACAGGTGATATTCTTTCAAGAGATCCTGGAAATAAAAAGTTGAAACATGAAGAAAATTAATTCAACCAGTTCACACTAGCAACATTTTTTAAGCATTGCCTCCAAACCTTTCAAATGGGAATTTGGACTATTGGCTTATCAGGGACAAGTACCAGAAAAGGGGTAGGTGGGGTACATCATAAAATGTGTTCACACTTACCATCTTAAATAGTATTTTATGCTTAAGAACAGCTTCCGAAGTAAAGTACTTTTCCCCCCACTATAGGCAAGGAAAACATTTCTGGGTTTGATGCAGTTATCTGTATGCAAGTAAAAACCTTTAACTTTTGGAGTAACTGCTGGAGTTTAAACTGTTGTCCAAGAAGAAAAAAAAATAATAAATTAAAGAGCAGGACATTTTCCCTGGCAGCTCACAGTTTGATTGCAGCCCACAAAGAATCCCCATATGTCTTCCCTCTAAAAATTCAGGGTCAGAAACATTTTTTTCAGCCGAAAATGGTTAATTTGAAATACTTGCACATACTTTGGCATCTTTAAACTTATATTAAAGTTTAGTGACTAAACACTATTCTTACCTGCTTTGAACATGTGCTTATGAATAGGAGTGACTAGATGCAATGTTGTCAGACAACTTCCTTCCAGTGGCAAGATTTGATGGTTACTTTTAAAAAGCCATTAGTCACTACTATACTGTCCCAGGGATCTCCCAAAATAGTTGTTGTTCTGTGTGCCTTCAACTCATTTCAGAGTTATGGTGACCCTAAGACAACCCTATCATAGGGTTTTCTTGGCATAATTTATTGCGGGGGGAGTTGCCCTTTCCTCTGAGGCAGAGAGTGGCCAAGTGGGGATTTGAACCCTGGTCTCCCAGGGCAGTTACAGTTGCAAATTAAAAAAAATGTTTCTCAAAAGTCATTACAATTATTTTCTTTTAGTTTTTTTTTTTAAAGATAGAATGCTACAAGCTGATAGTCTGTGGCACAAAGATACAACAGAGCCTGGAGGCAAGAGGCTGAGCTAGCACTTAAACAGTGTGAGATTTCTCCTCCACCATTTCTTCACATCCCTGCAATTATCAAAGTAACTATAAATTTACATGGTAAAAGGAGAGAACTTAATCCCTTGTTGTTAAAATAGTTATTGTGCATTAGCTATATGCTAGTTATTAGGAGGAAGTACTAATGTAACTAGTTATTTCCAGTTATTTGGTGTATACTGTAATGCGTTTATTAGCCTACTCGAGATGTGGAAGATCCTTAAACAGAGAACACACAACATTTTTTTTTAATTTAAAAAATCTTAATTTTTCTTCCACTCAGCTTTTAAAACTGAATTCAGTGCTGGTTTAAAATTGAATTCAGTGCTGGTTAAAATTGAATTCACTTCTGCTGGTATAAGGTGGAGTACCCAATTTTAACTGATGTCCCCAATATCCACTGCAGCCCCACACAACTCACAATAACAAAAAAAAATCTGTTCTTTAATTCTGCAAGTATCAGATTTGTTTTGCGATGGGGATGATTCAGACCATTAAAATTGCATTTAAGTACAGCAAAACAATAGGCAGGGGGACAGAAGATATCAGCAGATGCAGTTATGGATCTCCTACATTGCTTGTTATTTTACATTAGAGGGAATCCATAACTGGGAAATAAATAAATAAATAAATAAATAATACTTAGTTATTTATTACCCGCCTCTCCCTTCAGGATCGGGGCGGGGTACAACATCACAATATACTTTACAATATACAACACAGTGCTAGCCTATACAATACAGTGATAGCCTTGCGGCTGAAGGGTGGGGTACAAATAACTAATAAATTAAAAAAATAGTAGTAGTAGCTCAGTGGGCCCACCATAAGAGTTTCCTATGTGATCCGACTTAAATTTTTCACAGGTCTGGAATATTAAATGTAGAAACATAACATTCCATGTTACTCTTACAGAAAGAAGAAAAGAAAATGAAAAGGCAAAAGAGCGTGATGCAAAGGTGAAATACCACTTTTATTCATGATTTTCATTTATAGCCCACCTTTCCTCCAGTGAACTCAGCAGACAAAGCTCTCCTGACCCCCCACTGCTTTATCTTTACAACAACCCTGTGAAGATGCTCAAGCTGAGATAAAATCGTTTCCCCAAGATTACCCATTGAGTTTCACGACTAGTAGGGCTTGAATTTGGATTACCAAAGTCCTGTCCAATGTTGTAATCAATTACATTACATTGGTGCTCTACTTTTGGAAATGATACCAATTTTCCAGATTGGATTGTCTGGCCCTGAATCTTATGGCCTGGACTCTCTTCTCCAGTCCTCAGAGTGAAAGATCAGGGCAACAGTGCTATTTTGAAAAGTATCTGGATATATATTTTCCTCATTTGTTCTTTTTTTTTTCCATTTTATTTTCATGGAATACCATGTGCTGCTATGGCTGATTCTTAATGGATCATGCTTAATGTAATATCACTAGGGACTGCCCCTTGTAACATCAATCTTGTGACATCACAAGGAGTTGTCCCTATGTTTCAGGTTTTGGTCCTAAAATCTCACAGCCTGAGATAATCGTGACCTGGCACAACTTAAAAGGGATGTTGGGAAATTATTATAATTAGGGCAATACTCATGATCAGTTTGGAAAATTCTGAGGCAAATTAAAAGAAGTCCACACTATTTTTCAGCTTTCATGTTCTCTATGTCTATGACTTTCCCCTGAAAAACTAACATGTTTAGGGTGCAAAACTTGGAACGAAACATGTCATAGAAGGCACACAGAATTAAGTGAAACTTGCTATAGAATAGTCATGGATAGGATGGCCCTTGCCAGTCAAAGAGTCCTATGGCACCTTAAATACTAACCAGCTTTATTACGCCACAAGCTGGCAGTGATTATTCTATTTCATCTGGTACACGAGGTGTTATCCAGAATTTCAGACAGATACGAGGGAAGGGTGATGTCACTGGAAAATTAAATGTAGAAAATATTGATAGTAACAGTTACATTATTAAGATTGGCTGTTCACAAAACCATGATTGTTGATAACACACACATCCTGGTGGTACCCAGTAGGCCAATTACTTACTCCATAAAGTGTGATAAGAAACATTTATCCTGATTCATCCGCTGGACACAAGACTGGAGCCTGTTGATGAATTGTAATTCAGCCATCTTTTGTTCTCAGCTCTTTTTAAAATTAGTTGTACAGTAGTTTGTTTGCTCTGCAATGGTCACTTTAAGGTGAATGACAGAGAATACTGGGAGGATTTTTCCCCCAAATGGCTTTTGAATATTATCATTTCAGATCTCTTATTTGTGGCTTTATTATTTTGTGTGGAGATTGGCTTGTTTTTCCTATCTAGAAAGCAGAAGGGCATTGCTGATGGAAGATCAACTGCTATGGATCCCATCCCAATAGAAAGATGGGATATATATATATATATACATTCAGTACATCAATAAAGATATCATATATCACACTGGTGGAGGGGAAGCAAGTCAACAAACAACAGCTGAAAACATTGTGGGTGAAAATATTAGGTCCTGTAATAGTATTGCCAGAGTAAATATGGGTAAAGAATTGGTATCTAGGTTTGTTTCAGAGTCTGGTCCCTGTGTTTATGCTCTCGTATGGCATTTTGTTGCAAGTTAATAGCTGTTTAGGTCAGGTACAGAACAAGTAGTGTTCTGTACTTAGGAAAATTATTCCTGCCTAGCTAGGTGACCTTGATTTGGTCCCCACCCACTCAGTTGTGTAGGTAGTGTGTATGTATGTGTATGTGGCTTCAAGTCACCAGTCAACTAATGCTGGTCCCATTAATTTCATAGGGTTTTCTTAGGCAAGGAATACTCTACAGCACCTGGCATTCATCTGTGCTTTCCCATCCAAATACTAACTAGGCCTGACTCTGCTTAGCTTACAAGATCAGATGGAATCTGGTGTCTTCAGAGTATTTAGGCTCTGTATGTATTGTAGCCCAATAGAAATCCTTGTTGTGGGTCTGCATGGAGCCCGAAAAACAGGATTGTATCATACAATTTAGTCACAGAGCCTGGATTTTATGGTATGTTCTGGCTGGAAGCAAGAAGCACTGGCATTTGTTCTGGGTGGAAGCTGGAAGTGTTCAGTAGATTTTTGGTAAACAGTAGTGTTTTATAACTGTTTTATAGTTGCACAGTAATATCAGGAAACTGAACCTATTCTGTGGCCTAGTCTCAGACTGATGGCAGTGTAAAGATGATTGAAATCTTGGTGGAACTTCTGAAGTGATTCCTAGCCCTGTATCCAGATTATAAAGCTGTCATCATTGTATCACAGGTAGCTGAAAGGCTTTGAGGGAGTGAGTCTGAGGAAGTGTTCTGTCATCGATGCAGATCTTGGCACAATGTGAAGCCCTGTGACTGTGGCAGTGACATTAATTTAAAGATACATTTTCTCCCCGAAGCTGAAGCAATTGTGAGTAAACTGCAAGGCATAAGAGTTTGGCAGCTAGATGTTCTGCAATCTGGAATTATATTCCTAATGGTTAGTAGTCCATTTCTATGGCAGATGTTGTTGTAAAGGTCTTCAACATGCATGTTAGCTAGGCTGGTATTCTCTGAGAGACTGACAGTGATTTTAGTTTTCTAGGAAGTCCGTGCTTTCCTGTAAGTAACGAGTCTTGGTATGATATAGTCTGAGAAGTGAGTCCATGTGGCTGGATCCCCCAAGTATGTTAGTACCCATGCCTCAGACTATAGAGCTAGAATCCTGTTCATGATGAATGCCAAAAGAAGTCTCACGTACATCAAAATAAGTTTTGTTTTTTTTTTTTACTGAGATGCAGTGGCAGTGGGGGAAGAACAGTGAAAGCCATCTCCCTCCATGGTGATAAAATGTCACCTCTGTTGTCTCAGTACTCATGGCTCCTTTTCCTCTGCCACTGTGAGCTGTGTCACCTCCGCTTGTTCTGTTGGTATAGTTCTGCTAGTCAAAAGATGCCAGGTCCTGTAGGCTGTCTGCATAGATGTAGTCTTGCACATCTGGAAGCCATGCCCTATGAGGAGCAGCTTAGGGAGCTGGGTATGTTTAGCCTGGAGAAGGTTAAGAGTTGACATGATAGCCATGTTTAAGTATTTGAAGGGATGTCATACTGAGGATGGAGCAAGCTGGTTTTCTGCTGCTCCAGAGACTAGGACATGGAGCAATGGATTCAAACTAGAGGAAAAGAGATTCCACCTAAACACTAGCAAGAACTTTCTGACGGTAAGAGCTGTTCAGCAGTGGAATGGACTACCTCGGAGTGTGGTGGAATCTCCTTCTTTGGGGTTTTTTAAACAGAGGCTGTATAGCCATCTGTTGGGTATGCTTTGATTGTGTATTCCTGCAGGGCAGGGGGTTGGACTAGATGGCCCTTGTGGTCTCTTCCAACTCTATGATTCTTATGATCTGTAAAAACCATTTCTTAACAAGTTTTCCTTGCCACTCATGAATGTGCAGATTAGCTACAATTCTATTCAGGATGAATGTCCTATTTGGCTGAACAGACTGTCATTTCTTCCTTAGTCTGTAATCCTGTCTGATAAGGGAGGGATGGGAACTGTATTTAGCTCCAAAGGCCATGCCAGAAATATCACATTTTTTCTTAAATGATTGTAGATAGTTCTATGGAGACACTCCAGTTTCAGGCAGAGTATTATTGGAGACAGAAGCCTTGCTATAAGCAGTGGAATTCTTTACAAAAGACGTGTGTGGAAACCCTTGCAGGATTTACTTCAGGCACTAGATACTTATGCTTAGTAAGATATTTCTTTAAAAAAATCCCACATTTTCAACTTTTTCTCATTAACCCTCAGACTGATTAGTCAATGCTTAATTTTTCTAAGATGAAAATGTTTATAACACCCTTAGTTTCGCAAGCTGAAAGATACTGCAAAGCTACAAGATTTTTTTCTGCAAGAGATACAGCTGGCGGAGCTGTGGTTGGCAAAAGGTAAGAACAGGAGAAATTACAGTGTTTTTGGTAGAACATGCATGTACGTTGCTTGAAAATTATCCATTACTAATAATACCTAGTCAATTTCTTCATCATATAGATGAGCTAGATAATTATTTTGACAATAGCAATCATATTCTTATCTGTTTGATACTCTTTGTGAACTACATGTGAAACTGAAGTGAAAGGTTTTCTTTCTGCAAGTGAAAGGATATAATCCCTTTTGTGTGTAATGCTTCCCCTCAAGGACTGGCAGGAAAAAAAGGCTAAAACTTTGGCTAAATATAGGATTGCGAAGGCACAATCCAGAGATCCACTTTGTTCCTTTAAAAAGGACACTGAAATACAGGATAGAGCTCTCATCTTGCTTATGGGACAGCCTTGATTTCAGCTGATCTCTGCTGTTTCTAAACATAGCTTTGGAGCTATAATGTTATATGGAGTTCAGGTTAACGTCAGACTACCAGAAGAAAGATTTGAAGAACAGAAAAGTTAGTACATACTCAATTTATTCATCTGTAAATTAAAAAAAGAATTGAGGTGGTCTAATAATAATAATAATAATAATAAAATTTATTTATACCCCGCCCCTCTGTTAAAACAATCGGGGCGGCTTACAAAAATTAAAATACAATACAGATAAAATCCCCAAACACCCCCCACCCCACCCTCCCCCATAAAAAAATATTAAACAATTATAAATTAAAACCAACTGATCAAAAAAATAACAATTAAAAAAAAATAAATACAATACAATACTGTAAATGGCCAGCGGACTAAAAGAAGCCAGGATCCCCTGAGGCCGGGATCTAATTAGGAAAGGCCTGCTGAAAGAGATCCATCTTTAGTGCTTTTTTAAAGCTACTCAGGGTTGTTATCTGACGGATCTCGTTCGGCAGGTCATTCCACAATTTGGGGGCGATTACCAAAAAGGCCCTCTGGGAGGTTGCAGACAGCCTAGATTTTTGTGGCTGAAGCAAATTCCTCCCAGAGGACCGGAGTGTGCGGGGAGGATTGTATGGGAGGAGGCGGTTCCGGAGATAAGTTGGACCCAAGCCATTTAGGGCTTTAAAGGTAATAACCAACACCTTATACTAGGCCCGGAAACTGATAGGCAGCCAGTGGAGAGATCTTAACACTGGAGTTATATGGTCTCTCCGAGATGTTCCCGAGACCACTCTGGCTGCCATATTTTGTACCAACTGAAGTTTCCGGACCAAGCATGAGGGCAGCCCCATGTAGAGCGCATTGCAGAAATCTAGACGAGAGGTTACCAGTGCGTGCACCACAGTCTCGAGGTCCTTTACTTCCAGGAAATGGTGCAGCTGGCGTATCAGCCAAAGCTGATAACAGGCGCTCCTGACTGTCGCATTCACCTGACTCGTCATCTGAAGCGATGAATCAAGGAGCACCCCCAGACTGCGAACATAGTCCTTAACGGAGAGCATGACCCCATCCAGGACTGGAGGTTGCAACCCAACTCCTGGTTTCGGGGCCGCTACCGTGAGCACCTCCATTTTGTCTGGATTTAATCTCAATCTGTTTTTCCTCAACCAGCCCATTACTGCTTTAAGACAGTCATTAAGAGGAGAGACACCATCGGAATTCGAGGCCGACGATCGGGACAAGGAGAAATAGATCTGGGTGTCATCAGCGTACTGATAACACCCAGCCCCATAACTCCGAATAATCTCACCCAGCGGCTTCATATAGATGTTAAACAGCATCGGGGACAGGATGGCGCCCTGCGGAACACCACAAGTAAGCTCCTTCCTGCTGGAGCAACTGTCCCCGAGCAACACCCTCTGGGTCTAAAGATATATCAGGATCTATGTTTGTAGATCTCTGGGTGATTTGCTGTAGATCAGTACAGATCTGACTCAATGGCGTAACAATTAAAAAATCTCCCCCCTCCTGCCAATTAAGTGGAGACAAACCAAGACCAGATTCTGGGTAAAAGAATCTACCACCTTGGTCCTGGTATTGATCACAAACTCCTGGGCTGAGCTTGTACTCAAAGGTACCATCTGCCTGAGCCAGTTTTCTTCCTTGTTGCAGTTGGTGGGTCTTATGGTCCATGTTAAAAAAAAAAAAAACTGCCACCACATATGTATGAGCTCATACAGTAACCTATAAGTTTTTTAATGTAAAAGAATTAAAATTAATTTTAATGTAAAAGAATTAATGTAAAAGAATTAATAGTATGTACCAGTTATGCTTTAGATTAAATCAATTCAAACAATCAGTCTTTATTTTGATCTGAGGTAGGAAAAGTGTTAGCTACAGGAGGCTCCTGTTAATAATGTCCACCTACCTTCTTTTAGTGTTATAAGAAGTACCTAGGAAACCTGAAATTGCAAGTTGACCCCCATATCCACAGATTTGGTATCCATGGTTTGACTTAACGACATCCAAAAATATGTTCCCTAGGCATTTCTAGGTCCTCCAGTGCAATTCTATGGGCAACTTCCAGTGTCCGTCTCATTGAAAATAGGGTTCCCTATTATCCATGTGTGTGTGTCTTGGAATGTATCCCCTACAGATACAGGGTCAACCTATATATAATAATATATATGTACTGTATAACATACTTAATGCTGAATAAGAGTGAGTAAAGGAACCAAAGTGGTGTAGTGGTTTGAGTGTTGGACCCTGGTGGCGCAGTGGTTAAATGCCAGTACTGCAAGTCACAATGTTGCAGGTTCAATTCCAGCAGGCTCCAAGGTTCACTCAGCCTTCCATCCTTTCGTAGGTCGGTAAATTGAGTACCCAGCTTGTGGGGGCAATTAGCTAACACACATTGGAAGCTGCTTCTTGCAGTGTAGATGTGTAAATTGCTATTGCTTAAAACAATTTGTAAGCCACTCTGATAGCCTTGTGGCTAAAGAGTGGGGTATAAATAAATAAATAAATAAAAATACAACTATGGAGACCAGGGTTCGAATCCCCGCTTGGCCATGAAAACCCACTGGGTGACCTTGGGCAAGTGACATACTCTCAGCCTCAGGAAACCCCACAATAGGTTTGCCATAAGTCAGAAATGCCTTGAAGGCACAGAACAAGAGTGATTGCTTCCAATACCTGGCCTGAATTCTCAATCTTGGGAGGTAGTAACATTGTGATACTGGTTATGTAGAGTAGGCTCTCAGCTCTTTTGCTACACTCTGTAGCTGGCTTTTCTCAAATGAATGCCCTCAAAATATGTTGGACCACAACTCCCATCATCCCTAATCAGAAAGGCTATCTGCAGGGCACCAGGTTGAAGAAAGGTCAGTTAAACCTTTGAAAAGTGAGGTAGCAAAATAGGACAGAATCGTTGCCTTTTTCTTCCACTGGATCCTTTGTCCAGTCCTTTCTCTCCCCTGTGAGAACAAGCAGAAATATGCCTACAGTAGGTGAGGGGATGAAGAGAGCAGGAGGTAGGGCAGCAGCAAGTTCTGACACTGAGGCAATGCTACAGATACAGACTGAGGTTGGCTGTGCATGGAATGTAGTCCTAAGGTTCACATAGACCTGAGTCTCAGGAAAATAAATTAATTACAGGTGAGAACAAGAAGAGCACTGAACACCTTGCCAATGCCATTTCAGTGTGTACGCATCCAAACCAGCTAATACAAGTCCTGGAAAAGACTCTGCCACCCCATGTATTTGAGATGCTTCTGCACAGCATTCCATATGCAATGCAGGTACATACATTTTAAACTTCCCAATCGAAAATAAATGGTGCATAATTTGATAACTCACCAGCATGATGTTCAAATGCAGAGGAGAACTTTTACTTCATGGTTTGTGCATGAAGTACAAAGTAACACTTATATACTTTCCAGAGTTAGGAGTTGTTTAATTAATATAGCTGAGGCTCCTGAAGGCAAACTGGCAATTTGGGACCCAGCTTTTTCAGAGGAAAGACAAATGTAAGTAGGAATATTCCTCTCCAGGATCAAAGTCTTGGCTCTGCTGCTGGAGACAGGAATCAACATCTAGCAATATCTGAATGATACTAATTGAGATACTCTTTTTGCACAATAATGAAAGCGTGGAAGAATACTGCTTTAGTACGCTGTACACAGAAGTTAGTACTGAAATAGCCTGAGCAAAACTTTGTTAAATGATAACACTACATTTAGTTTTACTTCTTTAGATAAATATTTTGCTCTTATATGGTGTTTGCAGTTGTTTCCCTTTCAAAGTACTAAGCAGGTCCGTACTTACTCAGGTTTAGCACTGCTGCAGCATCAGATGCTCCTAAACTATTCATTGGGTTTATACTAACATTACTTTAAAGAGTATGGTGTATGCTGAACCTTGAAGGCCTCACCCTGCTTATGTTTATAGATAACCTCTTTTAACTGGTTTATTGCACATGGGATGCCTAGGTGGTTTTCTCCCCTAAGCTGAAAGACAAGGGATACAAACATGCTTGGGCTACAAGAAATCAAGAGGAGTCACCTGTGGGCATAAGTACTTCCTTACATAAGCCAGTACATTTTATAAAAGACAGAAGGTTTGATGCATTTGTATCCTTCAGCTGCCAATTCTTTGTCTCCTTACTAGCGGCTTGAGATGGATCTGAATGAACAGGATTAGAAATGGGAGAACTCAACATCACGCAAAGGGCTGCTCTTAAGGCAGGACCTTATGACAGTCTATGAGCCTTCATTTCAAAAGACTTTCAATAAAGACAGTAATGTCCATTTATTTACTTTGATTAATAAAAAATAAAAATTGTTTTAGATACTTTTGGATATAATTTTTGAACAACCCATTTGTGTTTTATAACAAACAGTCATTCCACGAGAAACAACAGAAAAATAAGGTGTTTGCTTTTTCCCACCTCTAACCTAGGGACTGGCAGAACCAGTCTGTAGGCCTCCAGGACAGGCAGCATCAACATTATTCCACTGCACAATAAAAGGTGATCTAGGAACAAATTCCATCAGTTCCACAGCTGATGGTTTCCACAGTCTGTGGTATTCTAAGCTGTTCTGTTCTGCGTTGGTGGATGTTGCCAGAACAGCAGTGGAGACTGGTGCACCCCTTGGTGCAATGCAATCATTGTTGGCAACACCTTCATATAGACAAGCCTTTGCCTTCTAGCGAGGCTGGCTAAGAAGTCCTGCTTTGGCTGCAAGTGCTTCATTCTGCTGAATATGGTACTCTTGAAACCTCATAGATATCCTTTGGGTCATTTTTAAATACTTCTGTAAGCAGTGTTCCGAACATGTCATCTGTATCAAAGGAAGAAACAGAAGGACACTGGCAGTCACTCAGATTTCTAAAACATGTTTAATATTTTTATTGCCCATCATAAACTTTTATTCCAGGGCAGTTCATAGTACAATTTAAAAACTTATTGATGCCTACAATGGAGGATTTGAGAAACAAAGCTTACTTAAATCTCTAAATTTAACTGAATATTATATTGCTTATTGTAATTAGTAACAGATGAGAAATTAATCTGTTTTTTCAACCAGAATTTCTGCAGTTCAGACCTCCCAGAACCAAACATAGATTTAGCAATCCAGAGTCTGAAGTCCACAGATCTGAGCTTGCAACATGATTCATATAACAAAATGCACTAAAAATGTATACAGTAGGTAGGACCACCATATTTGCAGGGGATAGGTTCTGGGCCCCACCATGGATAACGAAGTCCCCAGATAATAGTGAACACCACTGCAAGGGAAGAAGGGAGGTGAGCCTGCATCCTCCTCCCTCTCTTCCCTGTCCGCCCTCTGCCACCTCCATCCAAAGTGTCCACTCCCCTGGGGCCCTCCTCCTGCCTGAGCCTGCGGACTCGGCCCCTTCTGGACAGGCCTGGTCTGCCTGCTCCTGGTGTTTCGGGCGGGGGCCAGCAGTTTCCCCCCTCTGCCTGGTAGGCTGGCGCCCGCCCGAGTCCACATCCCCTCTCGGACTGCCTCTGGCTGCACCCTTCCTCCCCCATCGAATGCTTTCTGTTCCAGCCCATCAGTAATGTCACCGTAGATGTCCACGCACGTCCTGCAGCTGGTATGCATGCTGTCAGGAGCCCTCCCCGGTAGGCGGGAGCATCTCAAACATATCGTTTTTTGTACTGGTTGGCTTTTAACTGCCTTTCTTCATTAAATATACAATAGCTTTCCAATTTACACTGAAGCACCAAAAGAAACAAATCCAAAGCTGATAGAACTGCAACTTACCTCTTCTGGCTTGACTTCTCGGCTAGTAAAATCTTTCACACAATCCAGGAAGCAGGTTTCTGTCAGTTTGTTATATGTCCCAAGAAATTCCTTGAACTGTAAATAAATCAAATAGATCTTCAGAATGGGGTAGATACTGGGCACAAGTGGATGCAGGAGGACACTGAAAATCTAACACCCACTAAAAGGAAGGGACCTCATACACAGCATTTAATAAATGCCTCTAATGATAAAAACAGTATTTGATATGGCTAGAGAAACCAAATTTCTTAGGGAACACACCATACAAACTATCAAATGGTTAGGTAACACAAACATTCCAAAAGCATCCTGTAGGCTCTAAGTTGAGAGTACTTTACCTGCTTGATTTGATCAGATTCCGATATTTGCCCAGCCATAATTTAATGCTCAGCCAACTGCCACCTAAACTGAACACAAGATATTTAGGTCAATGCTCATTCTATAACATTTATGGCTGAAATACAAACACTGCAGCCAAAACCCTACATCCAATTGCTAGTTCCAGAGTAGACCCACTGAATCAACTCTGTGTGTGTGTACACATGCCTTTAAGTTGCCTTTCAGCTTATGGTGAGCCCATACATTTCTTAGGGTTTTCTTAGCCAAGGAATACTTAGAGGTGGTTTTGACAGTTCCCTCCTCTGAAATGTAGCCTACAGCACCTGGTATTAATTGGTGGTATCCCATCCAAGTACTAACCAGGACTGACCCTGCTTAGCTTCCAAGATCAGACAGGATCAATTGATACTTGTATAAATCCCACTGATTCAATATATCTGCACTAGTTGAAATGGCAAATTGGATATAGGCCGAAATCTTTATTTATAAATGTATAACCCTCCACATTTGCGGCTTTAACTTTTGCAATTTCTTTATTTGTTGCTGCCTCCATTGCTGCCCTGTGCCATTTTTAACAGGGAGTACAAGCCTTGTGAGACTGAGAGAGAGTGTGAAAGTGTGGAAGACCTGTAAGTCCCTAATACTAATGGCATAGGGCAGCAGTGGAGGCAGTGGCAAGCCTATCAGCTGGTCCACTTCTGCCTTGTGAAGGAACCCTACTGCCTTAAAGGCATCCATGGTAGGTTGAACCCGCAGATCGTACTTTTGTTTGTTAAATATGGTTTGGGGGGTTTAGAGACATTTGCAGTTTTTTCACTTTCACGGGGGTCCTGAGCCCCTTACCTCCAGCAAACGTGGAGGGCCAACTTCATTAAAAGCAAACAAGGAGAGAGGGACATGGTGACTGAATTGTATTTAGGTGAAAATTCTGCAAAACCTTTAATTTACAGTTGTCCCTTCATATTCGCTGGGGTTTGTTTCCAGGACCCCCTGTGGTAACCAAAATCCATGCATACTCAAGTCCCATTATATGCAATTTCATAGTAAAAGGGTGTCCCTTATGTAAGATGGCAAAATCAAGGTTTGCTTTTTGGATTATTATTTTTTTTAAGAATATTTCCAAGCTGGGAATACTTAAATCCGTGGATACCAAATCCATGGATATGGAAGGATAACTGTACATAGTTTATCTATTGTTTTTGAACCAGCTAAGGTGAATGTATGTCCTTAAAGGGACTGAACATGCTAATACTATTATAAAATCAAGTCAAAGTATTTGTTGTGACCCATTTGTATCAAAATAGATGACACAATGCACTTTTTTGGCCGTAAAATTTAGGGGGATAAATTTTAGCATGTTAAAATGAATACTGTCCTTTGTTATTATGCGGACACTTTCTGATACAATTTCCAAGTTTTCACTAACCATCACCTAAAGGCCTGGTGCCCCCTCTCTCTTCAATATCCCCCACCAGAATAACTCCAGTATTTAATTTAGGATGGACCATAAAGGCTTCTTCAAGAGCTGAGCAACACAGAACTCTTGTTTTCTGCTGCTCTGAGACTAGGACACAGCAATGGACTCAAACTACAGGAAAAGAGATTCCACCTAGGTATAGACATTAGGATGAATATCCTGACAGTAAGAGCTGTTCGGAAGTGAAATACACCACCTGGGAGGGTGGTGGAGTCTCCTTCTTTGGAGGTTTTTAAACAGAGGCTGGATGGCCATCTGTCAGGGTGCTTTGATTGTGTATTCCTGCCAGGCAGGGGGTTAGACTAGATGGCCCTTGTGATCTCTTCAACTCTATGATTCTGTGGCACAGCTTCTAGACCTAAGCATACTGTACAATGTGAAAATGGGAAGATAATTTGACTGTGAGTCCTTAGCCT
Organism: Gambelia wislizenii; assembly: GCA_030847615.1. NCBI lineage: Eukaryota > Metazoa > Chordata > Lepidosauria > Squamata > Crotaphytidae > Gambelia > Gambelia wislizenii. The sequence continues at coordinate 489,393,150 of JAUMIR010000001.1, read as the reverse complement.
CTTTTGGGTCCCCTAATAAACATGCAACTCAACAACTTCTGGAACTGACCATCTATGTACTTGGCTTGGTAGTAGGACCAACCAATCAGGATATCTCCACTCTAGGAGGCATATTATTACTTTTCAGGAAGGCAGACAACCACAGCAACTTTAGTACAGTACATGCGCCACAGTCCCAAACAATATGAACTACCCACAACATGCTTCCTGACCCTGTTCCACACACGAAATCACTTACCAGCTTTAGAGGCTGCCTGCATTAAAAAAACAGGCTAGCATGCATACTGTGTCCATCCCTATGAAGTCAGACATGGCCAGGTGTAACAGTAACATCTATATTGGATTACTCTGACGTGCTCTACAAGGGACTACCTTTGAAGAGAAATTGTAATTGGTCCAGAATGCAGCTGTGAAAATGCTGGTGAATGCTCACTCACAGAACACTATCATACCTGCCTCGCAAGGGCTGAACTGGTTATCAGTTTGTTTCTGGGCACAATTCAAAGGGCTGGTGACGATCTTTAAATAGCTTAGGTTCAGGATACCTTACAAAAGGGTGTGAAATCTTTGGGCCTCCAGAAATTTTGGACTTAAAACTCCTACTAGCCTCATCCAGCATGGTCAAATGCAAGAGATTGTGGGAGTTGAAGTCCAAAACATGTGGAAGGAAGAAGATCCCACAATCCTGCCTAAACTGTAAAATTCTCTGTCCCATGAACTCAAACTGACATCATTTGGGTTGCATTTCCTGTCTGGCAAAGAACTTGCTTAGAAATGTATTTATTTTATGAGGTGGGTAAGCTTGATACATTTTTGTTTGATAGAGCTGTCCAAGTTCCCCATATTATTCTTGCTGTTCTGGCATTCCATTATATTTTATGATAGTTCTAATTGCTGTCAGCTGTCCTAAGTGATATGAAAACACCAGAAGGATTAGATGTAGATACTGAATAAATCTATCCATGATCTAATAAACAGGATGGGTAATCTTTCCTTAATACTTGTGTTTATGCATAAGGCAGAATGATGTTTGCAGTGATGCAGCAATGACTGCCACTTATTTAATAATTGATAAGTTGCTCTGATATTCTTATCATGCAAGCACTTACACTTTTTATTATATTAATCATCCAACAATAACACACAAGTGTCTTCACCCCTTACAGTTTTCCACACATTTTAACATGCAAATGTACACATAACCTTGCCTGAAACATAGTTTTTCTAGCTACTACTCTAGTATGGATATGTAACAGAAAATATATATTCCCCCCACACATAATGGATGCTATAGTGTATTAAAAAAAAAAGGAAACGGTGGAACGGAGAAAGAGATAATTTGTAGAAAACCATAGAGTATATCCATGACTGAGAAATGAGATTTTGTGTCTCTTCTAAATGCACTGCTTCCACGTCTCTCTCCAGAATGAAGGGAACTTGGTGGCAGTTTTAGGGACTGCCAGGGTCATAAGGAATACTTGCAATCCCCTCTTCCTGGGGAGTAGCGCTAGAAAACAAGACCCAAAAGCCCAGGAGCAAAATTCTTCTTCGCTCTCCCTTTCATTCTTGAGTTGTTACCTTTTTGTCACCATCTCGATCCCTGTGCTCGGGATGGCAACCTGACATGCAGTCATTTCAAAAGGCAAAGCCTTTTCCCCTATGGCATTTTCTCTTCCCACGAAGAACATCTTCACCATAGGTTTTCTGTGGTTTTTTTCCTGGGCTGTGAGGCCATGTTTTGGAAGAGGTTATTCCTGATGGTTCACCTGTGTCTGTGGCTGGCATCTTCAGAGAATGGTTGGGTGGGAGTGTGTGCATGTGGGGGTTTATATACTGTGAGCCCCTGTTGGAGAGGATATGTAAATTTGTGTATTTGAATGGGTAGTGCCTGGTTTTTGTTTTGTTTTTTTAGTTGAACACATGCAAATGAACTCCAACCAGGGACAGGGGGATTTCCAGCAGACAATGGGTCATTACCCAAATAGACACTAATCCTCCTTGCATATCTCCCCCCGCCCCTGAACTAGCCATTCAAATACAGTTGTCCCTTCATATTCGCTGGGGTTTGGTTCCAGGACCCCCTGTGGATACCAAATCCATGAATACTGAAGTCCCACTATATGCAATGGCATAGCAAAATGGTGTCCCTTATTTCTCTCTCTCTCTCTCTCTCTGGCTTTTCTTCGCAAACGAAGATTCAGGAAGGACTCATCCTGCGCTTTCTGCAAGCACGCTGATGACTAAAAAGGCCAATCCGAGATAAAACAAGTCCGGTTGCAGAAAGCACAGCAGAAGGTCTCCTTGGGTGATGTTTCCGGGTTCTGATTCTTTCTGCATTGTCGTTTCTCTTCAAGACTTGTTCGGCGTGAGTTCTCAAATAAGGCTGCAGCATTGTGGATAGTGCGTCTCCATGCCTCCGGATGTGAGGCCAGGGCGGACCATTGTTGGTGATCAATTTGGCCGAGCCTGAGATGTTGTTTCAGGGAGTCCTTGTATCGCTTTTTTGGAGCGCCCCTCTTACGCTGACCCGTGGCGAGTTCATCGCAGAGTAGTATTTTGGGGAGGCGATGGTCCTCCATCATAGAAACGTGCCCTGCCCAGCGCAGCCGGTGAAATCAAGGTTTGTTTTTTAAAGAATATTTTCTAGCCATGAATACTTAAATCCGTGGATACCAAATCCGTGGATGTGGAGGGACAACTGGTACACATTACATATCCTCCCCAACAAGGGTTCAAAGTATATACCCCCCCCACACACACACACCCTCCTAGTTCCTGGGGGAAGATATGCAAGGAGGATTAGTGTCTGTTTGGCTAATGGTTCCCCCAGGAACTACCCATTCAAATACACAAATTTACATAACCTCTCCAACAGGGGCTCACAGTATATAACCCCCCCGCACTCCTACCCAACCATTCTCTGAAGCTGCCAGCCACAGATGCAGGCGAAACGTCAGGAATAAACTCTTCCAGAACACAGCCTCACAGCCCGACGGGGGGGGGGAATCCATGGATGCCGGCGGTGGAAGCCTTCGACTTGGCAACATCTTGACCACTTGCTGCATCGGCCTAGGAGATGCTGCTGTTAAAAGGCAGAGGCGGGGGCCAGTCTTAAAAGCGGGGAACCCTGCCCAACATGTACCCTCAGGACCCCGCCCTTCTTTCCTCCCCCAATTCCTTCTTCCCCTGGCCTACGCTTATGGCCAAGCAGCAGCAGAAGCAGCAGCTCCCCTGGCAACCTCCGCCACCTCACCGCCGCCGCTCAGCCTCTTCCTTCCCACATACCTGGCGCGGGCGACGAATCGGCGACGCCAAAGGTCGGGGGCAACTTTACCTTCCATCTACCGCCTGGGGTGCAGCACTGTAAAGTGTCCTCCTCACCTCGGGCAACCTTCCCCCGTTCACACACCCCACCCCCAGCAAGTTCGGGCGTCCTATTTTCCCTTTTGGCCAAAGCCAGTAAAACTGAAAGGTTGGCCTCAATGGAGCCGAGAATACATACTTGTATAGACAGAAAGGAAAGCCGCCTGGAGGGGGGGTCATTCGTGTAAGAGCGCTTGTTTCTACCCGGACAGTTGTCAGTAACGGAAGGACGGGCTTGAGGCGCATGCGCCTAGGACTTCGGCGCTTTGGGGATAGGCGGCGTGGTTTGAGTCGCGCATGCGCACTCTCTTTGGCCAGCCCGCTTTCCTTTTTTCTTTTGCTTAGGGATGCGGAAGGGGTTGGGCCAGATGGGTCGGTTTGGAAGTGGCGGGAGCGGCTCGGCTTGCGGGTGCGGCTGTTACTATGGCAACCGGTGTTTCTGGTGGGAGGCTGTTGGGCAGCCAAAAGCTAAAGGGTATCTCTGTTTGGGGAGGAAAGGCGTGGGTGGGAGCCTTGCGACGTTTATAGGGAGGGATGGAGAGGGAGGTTATTGGGGGGTATAGACTTATAGGGTTATGCGAAGGTTATAGGGGGAGGTATGGACATAGGGTTATACAAAGGTTATGGGGGAGGTATAGACTTACAGGGTCTATGTGAAAGTTATAGGGGGAGGTATAGACCTATAGGGTTATACAAAGTTTATGTGGGGAGGTATAGACTTACAGGGTTATGTGAAGGTTATAGGGGGAGGTATAGACTTATAGGATTATATGTTGGTTATGGGGGAGGTATAGACCTATAGGGTTATACAAAGGTTATGGGGGGAGGTATAGACTTACAGGGTCTATGTGAAGGTTATAGGGGGAGGTATAGACTTATAGGGTTATATGCTGGGTATGGGGGGAAGTATGGACTTAATAGGGTTATACAAAGGTTATAGGGGGTATAGACTTTTAGGATTATATGTAGGTTATGTGGGGAGGTATAGACATAGGTTTATACAAAGGTTATGGGGGAAGGTATAGATTTATAGGGTTATACGAAGGTTATAGGGGGAGGTATAGGGTTATAGAGTTATACACTGGGTATGGGGGGAGGTATAGACTTACAGGGTTATGCAAAGGTTATAGGGGGAGGCATAGACTTATAGGATTACATGTTGGTTATGGGGGAGGTATGGACATAGGGTTATACAAAGGTTATGGGGGGATGTATAGACTTACAGGTTCTATGTGAAGGTTATGGGGGGAGGTATAGACTTATAGGGTTATACGCTGGGTATGAGGGGAGGTATAGACTTATAGGGTTATACAAAGGTTATAGGGGGTATAGACTTATAGGATTATATGTAGGTTATGTGGGGAGGTGAAGACATAGGTTTATACAAAGACTTATAGGGAGAGGTGGAGACCAAGGTTCTTTTTCTCGTTCCTTCTCCCTATGTGTATAATGTATGAAGCTGGGGCTGGCTGTGTTTATTCTTTTCAAACTATTGAAATGTCTGTTATAGGTCGGTGAATCATGTGGCCCTCCAGATATTTTTTAGAAATAATTTTTATTAGACATTGTTATTATTGTGTTTTATATATCTAAAGAAGTAAAAAATAGTTATGTTTAGGGTCCCGAGATACGACATAGGTCCAGGTTATTTGAAGGAACAGTGGGACTTTTCGTGGTCCCTAGGTAGCCCCTAAACTAGGGGCTACGTAGGGATTGTGAATACATAGCAGTCAGAAGCATGTAATTCTAGGTTACCCATTCCTAACTGCTATACAGGAAAGGACCATATCTTCCTGTTTGAAGGACCATATCTCTCTGTAGAAGCCCAGTAGAACTTTAAGATCATCTGGAGAGGCCCTTCTCTCTGTCCACCACCGTCTCAGGCTCCTTTGGTGGGAACAAGGGAGAGGGCCTTCTCAGTGGCTGCTCCCAGACTTTGGAATTCCCTCCCCAGAGAGGTCAGGATGGCCCCATCTTTGCTTCTTCCAGCGGTATGTTAAGACATTTTTATGCCGCCAGGCTTTTATGAATCAACAAGCGCTGGGCTAGTGAGAGTGTGTGGTGTGGTTATAAATTTTTTAAAGTTTTTTTAAAAAGGTATTTTAATTTTTACTGTAATATTTTAAACTTGTAAATTGTTTAATTCTTTTTAAAATTTTATATTTATAATGTGATTTTAACTTTGTACTGTTTTTAGCTTGTATTATTTTTATAATGATGTTGTTAGCCGCCTTGAGTCTCATTGGTGGGAGAAAGGCAGGATAGAAATGAATAAAATAATAGTAATAATAATATTAATGCACTACAGTTCCCATCATTCCTGACAGTTGTGCATGCTGCTTGGACCTGATGGGAATTTGAAGTTGTCGGGAGACCTGCAGACCTCCCAGATCTGGTCTGTTGTGTTCTGGTCTAAACAAAAGCAAAACAGAACTTTTTCACCCCACGAGCAGCTGAATCTTAAGTGTGTTTACTTGCAGGTAAATCTCAGAAATCTGAGTGGGCCTTATTTAGACATAGCTGTACAGTTGTCCCTTGACATTCGCGGGGGTTAGGTTCCACGGACCCCCGCGAATGTCAAAAAACCGTGAATATTGATTGCCCTCCCCCCACCCTCCCCAGACCTTCACGGAGCCTTCCAAGGCTCTGTGAAGGCCTCTGAAACCCTCCCCCCATCCTCCCCCCTCCCTCCCCGGGGCCTTCACGGAGCATTCCAAGGCTCCGTGAAGGCCCCCGTGGACTCCCCCCACCCTCCCCAGGCCTTCATGGAGCCTTCCAAGGCTCCGTGAAGGCCTCCCCCCATCCTCCCCCCTCCCTCCCCGGGGCCTTCACGGAGCCTTCCAAGGCTCCGTGAAGGCCCCCGCGGACTCCCCCCACTCTCCCCAGGCCTTCACGGAGTCTTCCAAGGCTCCATGAAGGCCTCCCCCCATCCTCCCCCCTCCCTCCCCGGGGCCTTCACGGAGCCTTCCAAGGCTCCGTGAAGGCCCCCGTGGACTCCCCCCACCCTCCCCAGGCCTTCACGGAGCCTTCCAAGGCTCCGTGAAGGCCTCCCCCCACCCTCCCCCCTCCCTCCCTGGGGCGTTCACGGAGCCTTTCAAGGCTCCGTGAAGGCCTCCGCGGCCTCCCCAGACCTTCACGGAGCCTTCCAAGGCTCCGTGAAGGCCTCCCCCCTCCCTCCCCGGGGCCTTCACGGAGCCTTCCAAGGCTCCGTGAAGGCCTCCGCCGCCTCCCCTCCCCCCGCCCCAGGCTTTCACGGGGCCTCTGGAGGGTCTCCAAAGGCCCCGTGAACGCCTCCCCGCTCCTTCCCAGGGCTTTCAAGGGGCCTCCGGAGGCCCCTTTTCGCGGTCTTGGGGGGGCCCGGGGGGGCCCTCCCAAAACCACAAATAATTAAAACCGCGAATGCTGAGTTCGCGAATGTGGAGGGGCAACTGTACTTAGGCTGGCAGCCAAAATTAATGCATTGGTTGAGTCAATGTATCTTTGATGTTTGCTTGCCAGCAGATGAGATTACCAGTTTGTGGGTTTCGAAGAGCATTTAGATGCCTGTTGGCTTTATATAACTGTAAAAATACATTGTAACTGCTGTATACAGAGAAAATATACCTCTGAATATCAAATGTATGGAATATACACCGTAACAAATGTATGGGAGCTGAATATGGTATTGACAGAGCTTAGTGGTCTGATGCAGAAGACCTCTTGTATTATAATTTAACTTAATGTTAAGGCTCCCTTGTGTTCATTTTTTCTTGTTGTTTAGGGGTACCATTGCCCTAGAAAATTGTCTGGGGAATTGGTATTCTCAGGGGACTGGTAGACAGTAACAACCCTGTACAAAATCCTATGAACTTGCCCTAAGCCATGCAGCAGGAGAACAGAGGATGTACCTTTCTATCCTGCTACAATCTTGGTTAGTTTTATATGCTGAGGAGAATAATATAGGGACAAATAATCTGTAGAACAATATTAAAAGTAGCTCTTTTTTCTCTATACTAATTATGAATAAGCAGAAAAAGTCTCTGGCTTTTCTTCGCAAACGAAGATTCAGGAAGGACTCATCCCGCGCCTTCTGCAAGCGCGCTGATGACTAAAAAGGCCAATCCGAGATAAACAAGTCCGGTTGCAAAAAGCGCAGCAGAAGGTCTCCTTGGGTGATGTTTTTGGGTTGTGATTCTTTCTGCGTTGTCGTTTCTCTTCAAGACTTGTTCGTCGTGAGTTCTCAAATAAGGCTGCAGCATTGTGGATAGTGCGTCTCCATGCCTCCCGATGTGAGGCCAGGGCGGACCACTGTTGGTGATCAATTTGGCCAAGCCTGAGATGTTGTTTCAGGGAGTCTTTGTATCGCTTTTTTGGAGCGCCCCTCTTACGCTGACCCGTGGCGAGTTCACCGTAGAGTAGTATTTTTGGGAGGCGATGGTCCTCCATCCTAGAAACGTGCCCTGCCCAGCGCAGCTGTGTTCTCAATATCATGGCCTCAATGCTGGTGATCCCTGCTTGTTCAAGGACAGCAACATTCGTCACATAGTCAGTCCAGTGTATATTTAGGATTGTGCGTAGACAGCGCTGATGAAAGCGCTCGAGGAGTCGTAGGTGGTGGCGATAGGTAACCCATGTTTCAGATCCATAAAGGAGGATAGACAGTACGATGGCTCTATACACACTGATTTTTGTGCTTTGCCTCAGGTGTTTATTGCTCCAGACTCTTTTGTGAAGTCTTCCAAATGCACTATATGCCTTTGCTAATCTGTGATCGATCTCTTTGTCAATCTTGGCATCTGAGGAGATGATGCTTCCCAGGTAGGTGAACTGCTGAACGGACTTGAGCACTGATTTGCCGACGGCAATGTGGGGATGGTGGTGTTCGTCCTGTGGTGCAGGCTGGTAAAGAACTTCTGTTTTCTTCAGGTTGACTTCTAGCCCAAACAGCTCTGCAGCTGTTGCAAAGCAGGACGTTAGGCGCTGCAGAGCTGCTTCTGTGTGGGCAACAAGGGCAGCATCATCGGCGAAGAGCAGCTCACGGACTAGATAGTTTAGAGTCTTAGTGTGAGCCCTCAGACGGCTTAAGTTAAACAAGCTACCATCAGTACGGTAGCGTATATAGATGCCGTCGTCTTCTTCAAGCTCTGCCATAGCCCTTTGGAGCATCGTGCTAAAGAAGATTGTAAATAAAGTTGGTGCAAGAACACAACCTTGCTTCACTCCATTAGTTATTAGAAAGGGCTCTGAAAGAGCATCGCCATATCTGACTTGACCACGCTGGCCCTCGTGTAGCAAGATAATCATTTTAAGGAATTTGGGGGGACATCCTAGTTTTTCCAGGATCTGCCACAGACCTTTTCTACTTACAGTGTCAAAGGCTTTGGTGAGGTCGACAAATGTTACATAGAGACCCTTGTTCTGCTCCCTACATTTTTCTTGCAGTTGCCTAAGGGCAAATACCATGTCTGTAGTACTCCTATTGGCTCTGAAGCCACATTGGCTTTCAGGGAGAAGTTCTTCTGCAATAGCAGGAACTAATCTGTTCAGGAGTATCCTTGCAAGGATTTTTCCAGCAATAGAGAGCAGTGTTATGCCTCGATAGTTTGAGCGGTCGGATTTTGCTCCTTTTTTCTTGTACAGGGTGATGATGACTGCATCTCGGAGGTCTGATGGCAGTTCCCCTTTTTCCCAGCAATTCACAAGGAATTCGTGGAATTTTTCGTGGAGTGCATGACCTCCGTGTTTCCAAACTTCAGGTGGGATTCCATCAATCCCAGCTGCCTTGCCGTTTTTCATCTGCTGTATGGCCATAAGGGTCTCTTCCAAAGTGGGAGCTATGTCCAATTCATTTTTCATTGGTTTTTGTATCATATATTGGATAGCTGAGGTTTGGACTACTCGGTTGGCGCTAAAGAGACTTTGAAAATGTTCAGCCCAACGATTTAGGATGGAGGCTTTATCAGTAATTAATGTTTGACCATCTGTACTGTATAAGGAGCTTTGGACCTGATAAGTAGGTCCAAACACTGCTTTAAGAGCTTCATAAAATCCTCTATGATCACCCAGATCTGCACAGCGTTGTGTCTTTTCTGCTAAATTGATCCACCACTTGTTCTGCATGTCTCGGAGTTTTTGTTGTAGTTTGCTACATGTGAGGCGGAAAGCTGCTTTTCTTACATGACAGGTTGGCTGGGCGAGGTATGCCTGGTGAGCAGCTCTCTTCCTTGCCCACAGCTCCTGGATCTCTTGGTTGTTTTCATCAAACCAGTCTTGATTTTTCTTGTGGGAGAACCCGAGGGATTCTTCTGCAGACTGGAGGATACTGTTTTTGATATGTTGCCAAAGCACTGTAGGAGAAGGATCTGTAGGATGGTCTTCAATTTTCGTTTGTAGGTTTGCCTGGAAGTTGTCTCTCATGGTAGCTTGTTGAAGATTGTTGACTTGGAGCCTCTTCTTTAAGATGCCACCCCTCTTAGGTTTGAACTTAAGATGAAGATTTAGTTTACATCTGACGAGGCGATGATCTGTTTGGCATTCTGCACTGGGCATCACTCGGGTATGACGGACATCACGAATGTCTCTCTGACGGACTAGAACGTAGTCAATGAGGTGCCAATGTTTGGATCGGGGATGCATCCAGGTTGTCTTCAAGCTATCTTTCTGCTGAAAGATTGTGTTTGTAATAGTCAGCTGTTGTTCTGCACAGAACTCTAGCAGGAGGCGTCCGTTATCATTGCAATTTCCAACACCATGCTTGCCTAAGACACCTTTCCAGGCTTCGGAATTCTTTCCTACTCTGGCATTGAAGTCACCAAGTATAATAATTTTATCTTCTACAGGGACTTTTTGTATGAGTTGGCGTAGGTCTGTGTAGAATTTGTCTTTCTCTACAGGGTCGGCTTGCATAGTTGGGGCATATACACTAAAGAGAACAACATGTGGGAGGCGTAAGGAAATAATGCGATCAGAGTGTCCTGTTGGCAAGGTTTCGAGTTTGGAGGCAATGGAGTTTTTAATCATGAAGCCTACTCCTGAAAGATGTTTTTCGGTTTTGGGTTTGCCAGACCAGTAAAGTGTGTAGCCGGCGCCATGTTCTTTAAGGCTGCCTTCCTCATGGAAGCGAACTTCATTAAGAGCAGCGATGTCAATATTAAGCCGTGATAGTTCAAGGGCTATTAGGGCAGAACGACGCTCAGGCCGTCCACTATCTTTAGAGTCTTGCATGGTTCTGATGTTCCAGCATGCAAGTGTCAGTTTATTTACACCTTTGGAGGCCGGTGTGTGCCTTTGTTTCTTTGCCTTGGTTTGACCGCATCAGAAGATTCCCGTTGGCCGCGGCTAGCCAACCAGGTAGTTGGGGATGAGCTTTCTTTAGGCCACCTTTTCTAGGCCCCTCTCCATATGGAGCAAGCAGTGCTCTCCTTAAAAAAGGCTGCTTGGTCGTTCAGAATGCTGCCGAACAAGACTGTCATCTCCCGGGTCAGGCTTGAGCGACCAATGTCCTGAACCGCCTGCATGCAGGGTTGGGTCTGCGGCTTCCAGTGCATCTTTACACCTGCCGGTTTCGTCCCTCGCCAGTCGCTACAGGGCTTTTTTGGAAATGGATTTGTCCTTCGAGCCTGTGCAATGGATTTTTCTGGTGGAGCGCAGCGTGCACAGAACTGGCCTCACCCTTTAAACCAGAGATTCATCTGCCGTGGCCTTGCAAGCATGGACGTGGCAGCGAGGTCCTCGGGCCGTAGGTTTGATTAGAGTTTCCTTCTCTTAGATGGTTGACCTTACAGGGTTGGACGAGCACCATCTGCCCGGGTTTGGGATTAGAGTTTTCCTTCTCCTAGGACGGTTGCCACAAGGCTAGAGAGCCCATCCTGCCCTTTGACGCTCTTTGTCAGACCCTACGGTTTTGACCTGTCTGGCATGGGAGACCCTACCGGTGGCTATTATGCCACCGCCAGCATAGCTCAAAACGTCATTAGGGTACGCAAGCCTCTCTCCCACGACAAGGGGGCGTCACTGGAGAGGGCAGAAAAAGTACCGTGAAGTCAAAGGCTTTCATGGCTGGCATCCATAGATTTTCCTTGGTTTTTTTCTTCAAGATGCCCGCCACAGATGCAGGTGAAACATCAGAAATAAACTCTTCCAGAACACAGCCTCACAGCCTGGAAAAAAACCAAGGAAAATCTAAGAAAAACTACCAGGTTTTTTTGGGGGGGAGGGGTGGGGTGGGTTGGTTGGAAGTTTGGGAATGCATTTTAATGGAAGTGAAGTGGCTGAAAAGAACCTTGTGGCCTCTATAGGCAAGCCTAGATCAGTTTTTTTTGTAGTTTCTTTTCTATGTAACGTTCTGTAAAGTAGACTTCACTAAGGAAAATAACACTCAGGTTTTTCTCCTCAGGTCATTTATAAGCAGAACCTTCTGGAGTGTTCAGGGATGTGTTGTTGTAAGCCTTTTGGTGATGTGATTGTGACTTGAGCATAATCTATGTTTATTATAGTACAGTTGTCCCTTCACATTTGCTGGGGTTTGGTTCCAGGACCCCCCGTGAATATCAAAATCCGTGAATACTCAAGTCCCATTATATGCAATGACATAGCAAAATGGTGTCTCTTATATAAGATGGCAAAATCAAGGTTTGCTTTTTGGATTATTTTTAAGAATATTTTCAAGCCGTGAATACTTAAAACCGTGAATGTCAAATCCGTGAATGTGGAGGGACAACTGTAATTATAATAATTAGTTTGCATTTTTAATTGTAATGTGGGATTAAGTTGCTCACATTCCTGTTTTCCCCTTTTCTTCCTCTGTTATCTCTTAACTGCATCAGCTAATCTTGTGCTTCAGCAGTGCAACAACTAGTTTTGTGCTTTGTTTAAAAGGAGCAAGAGCTGAAATCTTTGCTATCAGCTGCTAATGAGAGTAGAAGAGACTGCTGGCTGGAGTGAAGATTCTTTGATCAGCCTCACTGCTGGTGACAGCCTTATCCACTCTACCGACTTCCACATGAAGAAGAAACCCCTTGGCACACAGACAGCAGCATCTGCTGACAGCAAGCCTGCTTCTTGTGCTAAGAGGAAGGTCTCCATTTCAGTGAAGAGGCTTCGGGAAATAGCTCCACCCTGTCATCTGGAATGCTCTGCAGTCACTAAGGATGATGGAATTTATATTCCACCAGCATTGGTGGCAAACAAACCCGAACCTCATAAGCCAACAACAGAAGCATCTGAAGGCATAACACAAGGTACATATGTTAGAATTGTACAAGTCTAAATCTTTTGAAGGTCAGCAGTCCAACTGCTTGATATCAGTCAAAAAATCCATTGTCGTGTGTATCTGCAACACTTTCTCTGAGGTTGTCATCTTTCTTTATAAGTACTACAGATTTGACAGTTTCCACAAAACTTGTGTTTCCATGATGTCACATTTTCATCTAGATTACAGGCGAAGTGTCTTCCTAATGTTGGGTGTTAAAAATTTCCTCTTCCCAGCTGACTTTGCTCCATCTTATTTCCTCTTGACCTTTGCTTTCTCTGTCTACTATACTATTTTATATCCTCAGACCTTATGGAAAGAGGGCTTTTGGCTGCTATTGGCCTCATTCAGGGGCAGGGAAAGCGCAGCCCTCCAAGATTGCTATTGTGGAGGAGGCTCCAGCTCTCCTGGACTGGCAAAAAAATGGATACATTGACTCTTTCTGGAAGTCTGCAGGGATGGTAATTCACCTTTTAAACAGGTCTCAAGGCCCTTCCTCGGTGATGTTTAATATATGTTTTTTAAGTACCCTGTTATTCAAAACTGGAAGTGGACTTCTGATTGCTTCTGGTTTGTTTTGGTTGTCATTTTTTGGCAGTCCATGCAGCTCCTGGAAAGACCATGTTGCAGAAAATTGTTTCTCTAGTGTGTCTGGATAATGTGAGGCAGTTGCATGCTAAGGAGGTAAGAGAGCTTGAATTTCCAGTTCCAAGAGCAAGTCTATGTAAAAATTAAATTGCGGTTATATTGCTAATGTGCTATGAGCTTTCAGTGACTTCTTATGAATGCATAAGAGAGGCTATCAGAGAAGATGGGTAGGATACTTGGTCCTAAATTGAAATGTGAGTCCATTTAGTCTGTGCTGTTTAACTAAATCAGTTATAGTCTGTATTCTAGTCCTTGTCTAGACATTGTAATAGTTTAAGTTAACAGTGGGCACAATATGTATAGTCCCTTCCTCTAGTGAACATGTACGAAAGCTGTCTTGCAGGAGTTATTTGGGCTCATGTTTGCAGAGTTAGCAGGAAATGCCTGAATAGGTATTCCATTCACAGATTAATCCAGAGACGGATCATAGTGTAAATTAACATTTCTTCTAGGTGATCTAAGCAAATATTTTGCCAGAGATTCAGAATGGCTGCCACCTCGTGGAAAAGATGAACAGGCCCCACAGGCAACTCCAGAGGCAAGTGCAGTAGTTTTGTCTTCTTTTACCCACAGGTGACATTTCATAAGGTTGTGTCATACCAACTCACAAATCAGAAAATCAGCCATCTTCATTTTTCTTTGACAGACTCTTTGCTTGTGCTTTCCTAAAAGACTGTTACCACCCTAGGTCTAACTTGCCAAAAGTTTTACAATATTCATGTTCTGAGGATGTTACTGTCAACTGAAGTAGCCAAGTCAGATGTTGACAAAGTTTTAACTTTTTCTAATGCTTTCCATTCATTATCATTGAAGGAACACAATCCTGGCTACTACTTACTTTGGTTTCCCCATCCTTTTAGAACCTTAACATCTCATTTTTGAAGTTTTCTTTTATAAAAATGTAAAGGTGGTTAAGTGCTATAAGTGCTAGCAGATTCTTCATCACATTCATAGGACTATCCATCTAGAATTAACTAACAAGATGACCATAGTCAAAATCCACCATCAGGCAGGCAGAAGGTAACACTCAGCCAATGCATTTCTTTGACCTCCTCTTGCTCTGTCAGCTGTTAAGCTGCAGGATGGGTGTGTGTGTCTGCTGCTGTTTACTGGTGGGTGGGGAAACAATCCAGATGATGAAGAAGGAACTGGTCTTAGATCAGTGTGGGAAAGGAACAAGAGTGCTGTCACAGATGGAGTGCACCTCCTTTCCCTTCCCCATGGAACCCAGGCCAGCCACATCTTCATCATCTGAATTACTTCCTCACAGCTTCACCAGTAAGCAGTAGCAGAGCTCTCTCCTGGGGCTTGACAGCTGCAGGGCAAAGAGGTTTTGGATGGGTACAAAGTAACCCCATGTGCCTTGTCCCAAAAGAGACAGGATGCTGCCCTGTGTGTTAATATAGAATGGAATCTTCTTTCGTGATTCTCTCCTTCATCTCTTCAATAGGTTTATTGCCACGAAACTGCTGTACATGTTCCTTTAGAAGTGAAAGAGGAAGCAGGTAAACAAAAAGGTAATATAATGGTTGTATATGCATAAGATTACACTCTTATTTCTTGCTTCTGTTTGTCTTTTTTGGAAAAAAAAATCAGTGTTACTCTCAGGGAGTCCAACTGAGCCTGAATCAACAAACCTTTACATTTTTCCTGGACCAAAGTAGAACCTGCAGTGTTCTCTGGAAGTCTTTGTTGAACCTAGGGATGTGAAGGCCTGGAAAAATAAAAAAAAAAAACACACCCTTTTTTCTCCATTTCTTTCATGAAACCTTTTTTGTTTTTTTCTGAAAAATTGAAAAAATTGAAAAAAGGAAGAAAATCGATTATGGGATGTTTTATTTTAGCATGATGAATAAAATCTTTAAGATAAGGTGTTCATATATAATTGTTTGAGTACAATAATTGTTTGAATACACTGTATTTTTAATATACCAATTGTAATACTTTTATGCCACATCAAATTGTACATAGTCATACTTTATGTTTCTAAAGTAACAGAGTGACTTTCAATGTGTAAAAAGTGCTAATGTTGCATTTTTTTCAATTTCCCCCCCCCAAAAATCCATTTTTTTCCTGGAAAAACAGGAAAAAACAGTTTTTTCCCATGGCTTCAACATTTCCCAAAAATTTTACATCTCTAGTGGAACCTGAACTTGAAGAGTCAGGTTAGCAGTTCACAATAAATGTTCATCAAAACAATAAAATGCATGATGTGGTACAGTCACTGGCTCAGCTAGAATCAGAGTGAGCACACAAAATAAAATCATGATCCTTGGTGGGTTTGTACGTTCTGGATATGTACAGGCTTCTATACTCGACCCATTTTAAAGGCTGGCTCTGGAAAACATTGGGAAGGGATTGAACTGGAGGCCTGCTTCCCCTCTTTGACAGAGCTTTGGCCAACGTACAGATTACAGAGTACACTCAGCCCTCAACTTTTGAGGTGGTTGGTGCAGGGGACCCCTGCAAAAGTGGAAAAAACATGAATATAAGCCTGCTATTTTTTTTTTACCTGAGAGAACACTTCTCTAGGCATTTGTACGTCCTCCAGCATGATTCTGTGGGATCCTTCTGCTGGAAGTTGACCATAGAATCAGGTTGGAGGACCTACAAATACCTAGAGAAGTGTTCTTTCTAGGAATTTCTAGGTCCTTCAATGCCACTCTATAGTCAACTTCCGGTGGAAGCATACCACAGAATTACACTGGAGAACCTAAAAAATGCCTAGAAAGAACATACTTAATAATCTGTGAATAATCAAATCTGCAAATACTTAACCCACAAATGTGGAGAGACGACTGTAGAAGAACACACACACACAGTTGTGCCTTTTCTCTGTCCCCTGTTAGCATCTCACAGTCTTCTCCATGCAGTGGCCCTGTCATTTCCTCGTTCTCCCTCTTATTCCAAATATAGCCAAAACAACTTTTAAAAATTACTTTATAACTTGGAATCCATACTTCTGGCATGCTCTTCCACGTATAGTTGGGGTGCAAAAAGAAGGTTTGTCAGGCATGGTCCAATCTAGCTGTGTGTCAAGTTGGAGGTGATGAGTAGTATCTGAACAAGACTTGCTTTTTTCATAATGTTGTGTTTTTTGGCAGTTTTGTTTTCTGCAGAGTATAGTTTGGTCTGGGAGCCAGTGTGGTGTAGTGGTTTGAGTGGTTGGACACTGGGAGACCAGGGTTCAAATCCCTACTCGGCCATGGAAACCCACTGGTTGGCCTTGGGCAAGTCAGACTCTGTCTTGCCTTGCCAAGAAAACCC
Organism: Gambelia wislizenii; assembly: GCA_030847615.1. NCBI lineage: Eukaryota > Metazoa > Chordata > Lepidosauria > Squamata > Crotaphytidae > Gambelia > Gambelia wislizenii. Next base: position 489,376,643 of record JAUMIR010000001.1, on the reverse strand, counting down.
AGTGATAGGGTTTCCTTAGGGTCTCCATAAGTGAAGGCACACAACAACAACAATAGTTTGTTTTCTTTCTGTTCTACAGCAGCTGACATTTTTATCTCCCAGTACGATGCTGGACAGAAGGAGGCTATAAGAGCTGTATTCAAGCAACGGTAAGGGTGACCACTTAGAACAAAATGTTGATCTCACTGAATGGCTCGAAAGTACTGTTGCTATCCAGTCAGATTTTGAGGGCACCAAGACTGGAGTGTCCCATAATTCCCTTCAATGTGTTTTAAGTGGTAGACAGCAACAGAAAAGGCAGACATGTAAAACCTGATATTTGGCACAAGCACTATGCTGAAATGATGCTGCAGAACACCTACAGTGTCTGGAAGGTTCCTGAAGAGCAAATTACATTCCTTCTTCCTTTGAATCTATTTTGGCTGCATCCCATCTTCAAAGCACTCTAGATGGTGATTTGTTCAAGCGTTGGAGTAGGTAACATTTAGATGGCTTGGACTACATTTCCCATAAGCCTCAGGCCAGTGGTTAAACACTGTGGGTGTTGTAATCTCAATCATCTGGGAAAGGGGGCACTGCCTGCCCCTGTTCTAGCCAAAAGGTTCTCATAGTAATAATTTCTGCTGCCCATGACTACTCAGTACCCTGACCAAAGATGGGCTAGTCTTATACTTACGTTATATTTACTGTGGGAAAGCACCTGGTGTTGGGAGGATAGAGCTAAAGCTCCCTTTAGTTTGTTGGGTTGCCACCATGATGCTTCTTTGTCTTATTGGGAGGCTTTATTATCCTCTAATGCAGTGTTCTGGAAATAATTTTTTATTACAAAGTGGATACAATTGTCTTTTAATCAAATGGTGATACTGTCTCTACATTATTACAGGTTGCCCCCCAGTATCCACAGGGGATACATTCCTGGACTTACCATTTATAAGTGAAACCATGGATAATAGCTATTATAGAATCATAGAATTGTAGAGTTGGAAGAGACCACAAGGGCTATCCAGTCCAAACCCCTGCCACGCAGGAAATCATGATCAAAGCATCCCTGACAGATGGCCATCCAGCCTCTGTTCAAAGACCTCCAAGGAAGGAGACCCCACCATGCTCTGAGGGAGTGTGTTCCACTGCCGAACAGTTCTTACTGTCAGAAAGTCTCTCCTAATGTTGAGGTGGAATCTCTGTTCCTGGAGCTTGCATCCATTGCTCCATGCTCTAGTCTCTGGAGCAGCAGAAAACAAGCTTGCTCCATCCTCAATGTGACACCCCTTCAAATACTTAAACAGGGCTATCATATCATCCCTTAACCATCTTTTTTTAAGGCTAAACATACCCAGCTCCCTTTCCTCATAAGACATGGTTTCTAGACCTTTCACCATTTTAGTTGCCCTCCTCTGGACACGCTCCAGTTTGTCAGTATCCTTTTTGAATTGTGGTGCCCAGAACTGGACACAGTATTCTAGGTGAGGCCTGACCAAGGCAGAATAGAGTGGCACTATTGCTTCCCTTGATCTAGACACTATACTTCTATTGATGCAGCCCAACATCACATTGGCCTTTTAGCTACCGCATCACACTGTTGACTCATGTTCAACTTCTGGTCTACTAGGACTCCTAGATCCCTTTTGTACATAGTCTCGTTCAGCCAGGTCTCCCCCATCCTGTATCTATGCATTTAGTTTTTCCGCCCTAACTGCAGTACCTTACATTTCCCCGTATTGAATTTCATTTTGTTAGCTTTGGCCCCGCTCTCCAGTCTATCCAGGTCATTTTGAATTTTGATCCTGTCCTCTAGGGTATTAGCTACTCCTCCTAATTTGGTGTCACCTGCAAATGTGATAAGTATGTCCCTAATTCCCTCATCCAAGTCATTGATAAAGATGCTGAATAGCACTGGGCCCAGGACTGAACCCTGCGGCACCCCACTGGTCACATCTTTCCAAGACGAAGAGGAGCCACTGCTGAGCACCCTTTGGATTTGGCCGGTCAGCCAATTACAAATCCATTTAACAGTTAACTTGTCTAGCACACATTTTACAAGCTTGTTTGCAAGAACGTCATGGGGAACCTTGTCAAAGGCCTTACTGAAATCAAGGTATGTGATATCCACAGTGTTCCCTTCATCTACCAAGCTGGTAATTTTATATATAAAAAAAGAGCTCTGATTAGTCTGGCATGACTTGTTTCTCTGAAACCCATGTTGACTTTTTGTGATTATGGCATTGCCTTCTAAATGTTCACAGCCTCTCTGTTTAATGAACTGCTCTAGAATCTTCCCTGGTATTGATGTCAGACTAACTGGATGATAATTGTTGGGATCCTCGTTTTTTTCCCTTTTTGAAGATGGGGACAACATTTGCCCTCCTCCAGTCTGCTGGGACTTCTCCTGTTCTCCAGGAGTTGTCAAAGATTATTGCCAATGGCTCCAAGATTACATTTGCCAGCTCTTTTAATACCCGTGGATGTAGTTCATCCGGTCCTGCAGATTTAAATTCTTTTAGATTAAGAAGGTATTCCTGTACTACCTCTTCGCTTATTCTGTGCTGGATTTCCCCTATTGTGTCCTCTGTTCCATTCTCCTCAGGTTGGTCCTCCTTTTCCTTTTCTGAAAACACTGAGGCAAAGAAGGTGTTGAGTAATTCTGCCTTTTCTCTGTCCCCTGTTAGCATTTTGCCATCTTCTCCATGTAGTGGCCCTACCATTTCCTTCTTCCTCCTTTTGCTGCGGACATACCCAAAAAAACCCTTTTTATTGTTCTTAAACTCCCTAGCAAGCCTGAGCTCATTCTGCGCTTTAGCTTTTCTGACTTTAGTCCTACATGTGTTCGCTATCTGTTTGAATTCTTCTTTGGTGATTTCCCCCTTTTTCCATTTCCTATACATGTTCCGTTTAAAACTTAGCTCCGTTGAAAGTTCTTTAGTCATCCATCCTGGTTTCTTGAGGCACCTCCCATTTTTCTTCCTCATTGGTACTGTTTGAAATTGTGCCTTCAGTATCTCCCTTTTGAGAAAGTCCCATCCGTCTTGAGGTCTCTTCTCTTTTAGTATTCCTGACCATGGGAATCGCCCCCAGTATTTCCCTGAATTTATTGAAATCAGCTCTCCTAAAGTCTAAGGGACTTCAGATTAAAAAATATCATAGAGTTGTGTTGCAAGACCTAGAAGATGCCTAGAGAGGATGCTTCTAGACATTTTCCAGCCAACTCTATGGCATGTGTCCCTATTTTTTTTTCACTCTGTATATAGCATTGAATCTCTTCATGTAAAAGCATAACACATTAGATGTAAGTTGCATCTTTATATAATCAGTGGGCTTAGATAAGACCCTTTCATTGGAAATATCCATGAGAATTGTGAATTACTATTAAAGTATTACAGACATTATGTGGTTGCTACAAGTATATGGTTGTCATAAATGAATCAGTATTGTGAGTTGCTATAGAATATGTTGGAATTATATTAACATTTATGAGTTACTATAGAATATGACTGTATACTAATATTGTGAGTTGCTATTACTACATTATATTGATATTGTGTGTATTTCTTTGAAGATAATAATTGTGAGTTACGTACTACATACTCATCACTAATGTGTATCCATAGTGATTTTGGGTATTATTAAATGAGAATTGCATACATACAGATATTTGACAGAAATAATTAATACATAAGAGTTGACATTGTCATATTTTATTTGTTATTATTACTTATTGAAGTACACTTGAGATACAGTTCCCAGTTTGTTACAAAGTGTAAGTGGTGACCTAAGTGTGTCAGTTTCCTATTTTTTTCCAGACATGGATAACTGAAACTATGCATACTAGTTCTGCAGATAATTTGGGGGTGTGGAGGTGTGATCTGTAATATCCATTGTTTTATCTGAGCATTGGACTTGATCTAATCCAAAGGCTTAGGAGTGTCTTTGCAAACAAATATATTGTCTAAGATCCTCTATCTGGCATGCGGAGTATAATACTCTGCAAGTGTAGTTTTTGTGTCTTCCCCTGGCACACATCAAGCCTCATGGGGGTACTGCTATGGCTGTTTAATGGCTGGGGTGGGGTGAAGTGAACAAGTAGTGTGTACTGCAGCTCTTCTCAGCTCCAGTTCCCCTGCCAAAGGTTGGAAAATGAGGTCACTCTCCTGGATGGAGAATTGTGTTTTTCTTCCTCCAGTTGGAGGACTCTATCTGGTATGAGCTACAGTCTCTGCTGTTTGGTCTCCTCCTTCCTCTGGCCATTGAATGGTCATATCAATGTCACATGGGACTTTCCAGCTGCCTTGGCAGGGGAGGTTTTGGATGGTGCACAAGGGACTACTGAATAGCCCCATATACACTATCCAAACAAGACATGCACATGTATAACCCCAGGTTATGTACAGTTAGGTCTGAAAATAATTGTACACTGACATAGGTTTTCTTATTTCAGCTGTTTACCAAAATAAATTCAAGTTACAGTTAAATAATGAATATGGGCTTAAAGTGCAGTCTCTCAGCTTTACTTTGAGGGTATTCACATCCGAATTGGAGGAAGGGTTTATAGATTACAGCTCTTTAATATGTAGCCCCCTCTTTTTCAAGGGACAATTGACTCAAAAGCTATTTTATGGACAGGTGTGGGCCAGTTTTTCATTAGTTCTTCATCAGTTAACCAGGTAAAAGGTCTGGAGTTGATTCCAGGTGTGGCATTCACATTTGGAAGCTGTTTCTGTGATCCCACAACATGCAGTCAGAGGAGCTCTTAATGCAAATGAAACAGGCCATCCTTACACTGAAAAAAAATCCACCAGAGAAATAGCAGGAACATTAGGAGTGGCCAAATCAACAGTTTGGTACCGCCTGAGAAAAAAAGAACGCACTGGTGAGGTCTGCAACACAAAGAGGTCTGGACATCCACGGAAGACAACAGTAGTGGATGATTATAGGATAACGAAGGAATGGCCCACACCTCTCCATGAAACAGCTTTTGAGTCAATAGTCCAATTTATTTTGGTCCCTTGAAAAAGAGGGCTACATATTAAAGAGCTGTAATTCCTAAATCCTTCCTCCAATGTGGATGTGAATACACTCAAATTAAAGCTAAGAGACTGCACTTTAAACAGCTGAAATAACAAAACTTGTTTCCAATTATTTCCAGACCTAACTGTATGTGTTATGTCACCAGCAGGATTTCAGCCATTATGTATTACCATTGAATGACATGTGATCTCCTTGAACTTTGCTTGCAGAGATTCAGTCTCTGGCATCTCCATATAAAAAGAACAGGTAGTTGGAGATGAAAAGAATTTCTCTCTGGTTGAAACATTGGAAAGCTGCTGGTGGTTGCAGTATACAATATTCTAACAGCATGTTGGTAGGCAAGTAGTCTTGACATGGTGTATGGCAACTTCCTTTATCTAATTATGAACTCAGGTCAAGAAAATTTGTTCGCTGAAAAATTTGTAGAGAAGAAATAGAAAAAAATAACCACGCACCTGTCTTCTCAACTTAGAATTCAAAATGCTCCAGTATTTAAAGAGGTGAAGGTACAGCTTCTAGATAACATATGCCCAGACAAAAAGGACAATGCTAAGTCAACACAGAATGAGATGGATTCAGCTGCTACCATTGCAGCTGCCACAGCAGCAGCCATTGCGTCTACAGCTCCACTTCTCAAAGTAAGTAACTGGTTTTGATAACTGTTACCAAGCATTCTGTCCAAGTGCTCCCAAGTCTGAGGATTAGTTTTTCTTTACTTGTAAGTTATTGGTTCACTTTCTCCAAAAGCTACCTGTCATGTTTGTTCTTTTGGCAATACATTTAGGCTGCACCTGTACTGTAGAAATAATACAGTTTGATACCACTTTAAGTGCTGTTGCTCCATGCTATGGGATCTTGGGATTTGTAGTTTTACAAGGTCTTTAGCCTTCTCTTTCAAAGAATGCTGGTACAAAACTACAAATCCCAGGATTCTGTAGGATGGAGCCATGGCAGTTAAAATGGTGTCAAACTGCATTATTTCTACAGTGTAGATGCACCCATATTACTTAATCCATTGGTGTAAGAGGTGCTCATGATGACATCCAAATCTCTCAACAGCTTGGGCACTTAATACCTGAAGGAACCCCTTTCCTTATATATGCCTATCAAAGATTAAGATCTGCCTCTGTCGAACCACCGGGGCAATATGATGGGAGAGGATGTTTCCAGCTGTGGCACCCCACTTGTGAAATGCCCTCCCTTTGGAGGCCTGGCTGACTTCTTTTTGATGCCAGGTCAACACCTTGTTTTTTTATGAAAGCTTTTGGAGCCTAATTTACTTTTAAGCAGGTGCATGGTTTAATCTCTTTTTTAGCCTTTTAAAGCTGTTTTAACTTGTTTGAATGATTTAATATCTTTTTAATTGTGTTTAAATTATTTATTGATATTAATTTGTAATTTTTTATCTTGTTTTATTTCTTTGCTGCCTTGAAATCCCATAATAAAAGGGTGGGATAAAAATGTCTTAGTAAATAAAGAAGAGGAAAATTCCTCGGATGTCGACTTACATGTCTCCTCCACAGGTCCAGAGCGACTTGGAAGCAAAAGTGAGTTCTGTATCTGAAATACTGAGTAAGTTACAGGAGACAGACAGACAGCTGCAGCGTGTGGCAGAGCAACAAGCAGCCATAAAGACTCAACAGAATGAGAGATCCCCTTGCCACCAGAGGGTTGGTGAGCTTGAGAAACAAATGAATCTATTCATGGAGCAGCGACTTCAGCATCTGGAAAACTTGCAGCAGCAGCAAATGAATATTCAGGTAACAGCTGGAAAGTAATAAATGCCACTGTTTGATTTGATGTGAGAGTAGTCTGTGTATCACTGCTGACTAAACCTTATTTTTATTTTACAGAAACCCATAAAGGGATGTATGACTCAATTTTTGTGATTCAATTTTTGTTACCATGCTTGTTGCACCAGTTTTTCTACCTCCAGCGATCTGACACTCTCGCAATATGTTTGACTACAGTTCCTCTCATCTGCATCCGACCATATCCGTGATGGGTAGGAATGAGGAGAGTTGTAGTCCAATACATTGGGAGAGGGCACCAGATTGGGGGATGATGCCTTATGTTGATCTTTTACTGGTCTCTTTGTGCTGCTGCCCTTCAGTCTTTTGTACGTTGTCACATAAATAAGTCTTTCTGAGTTTTAAGATTTTTGATTTTTAAATCACAGCCTTAATTAACTAAGTACTGTAGTTATAATTATACATAACAGAAGTCTGCCTCCTAGTTTGAGGAAAAAGTTCAGTTGAATTGAGCTTTGTTAATAAAGGTGTGGAGATCTGAAGGATTTAGGACCAAACTAGGTGTGACATTTAATGAGTCTTTGTGGTCTGCTGGCAATTGTAAAAATGCCAACAGCAGCTGCTGGCAGCAAGAGTGGTCATTATTAGAATGGTGGCATTGAGGGAGTTTTCCTCTCCTGCTGCAGTCCTGAAGAAAACCTTCCCTTCAGAGAGGTCCAGTAGGTCAGATACAGAGCTCACCTTTCAGCAGCCAGTAGCAACTACAGACGAACAGTTTTTGTCAGGGTTTAACTGTCCTTCCCTGTCATTCTGCTGCAATTCCTACAATGTTTGCCTCCACAATTATTTGCATATTTAAAAGCATGCATGTTTACCCTCCCTCCCCCCAACAAGTTGAAATGGGTCCTTTGTTCAGATAATGAGGAAACTGGGAGATTTGTGTTTTGTATGTAGTCACACTGAAAGAGGAATGAGCCTGAAGGAGTCTTTCCCATTCCTGATGTCACCCCAGATAGAATCCCACAGGTGAAACAAAACCTGTAAATGAACTGTGGATCGTTACTCACTGGTTGGCAACGTTTTAAAAAGCAGGTGCCATATTTTGAAATGAGTGAGAGCTTGAAGGCCAGAAACGCTGGCTTTTCCTGCTGACTGGGCCACATGAGGTGAGATATAGGCAAATGGCTCTTGAACAAAATACCCCCACCCCAGCATGACTAGTAGGAGAAAGTTGGGATCTGCTCTTCCCTTATGCACAAAAGGCAATTTGCTTCCACTTGCTGTATTTTCATTCACACATTGACTTCAGTGCTGGTCCAAGTGAATTAAGCTAAAGCTTCTGTTACTGTTCACACAGGCAAAGAAGCAGCTAAGGGCTCTGTATCTCTGTTTCTTTCCTGGAGGAAACTGGCAGATCCTTTGGATCTAGGGCTAGCTAGAGGTCAGATGGGAAGTCTAGGTTGAGCTTTTGTACTCCCAATTTGTTGCCCCAGTGCATGGTGTTGGCACTCTTGTGGTGGCCATATGTTGTTTTTGAATTGGGACAGGATCATGAGCAAATGTTTGAGATATTATTTCTGTACCTGATACTGCTTATCTGTGTGAAGAGGCTTTTACCAAATGATTCCTCTGTCGAACCTGTAATCTCTTCCTCCTAGTCCCATTTAATTAACTCTGCACTGAATTCGGGTGGCTTCCAAGCTGCCAGCGCAGCACCTTCCAAAGAAACGACGAAACATGCTGCAAAGCCAGGAAGGTCACTTGCCAGCCAAACCTCACCTCATGAACAGGATTTATTTTCCGCTAGTGCTGTGCATAGGCAAGGTGGGAGATGTACAGTTGTTGTTTTGTTTGTCATTGTATTCTTTTTACATTCTGTCTAAAAGGAAAAGAGTAATACTATGTATCTCTATTCAGATACTTAAAGCTGTTTTTGTAGTCCTTTTCTCTTTAATTTTTAAAGATTCCATAAAAGGTAGACAACATAGAATATTTGAATTTCTGAATATCCAAATGAGTAAGACTGAACAATTTTTTTGTTTTCACTGGCCAACTCAGTAGAATTAACAATGGATCAATTCTAGCAACATCAAGCTATGGTTTGCATTAATCATACATTAGAATCCAAACCATGGTGTGAACTTCCAGTTATACAGTAGGCAAACCACAGGTTAGTCTTGCTTGTTTTTCACTTTTATCGTTCTAGGATTCACTTAGCTCTTTGTGATGCAGCAGCCTTTGATAGCCAAACAACGGAGATGACCCTGGTTTGTCAATATTAGCATCAGTACCAAACCATGCTATGCAAACCTACTTCAGATCATGAATACTGGCTCTAGTTTGCCAGCCAGTTGCAAACTGACACACCTCCATTCAGATACCTCTTCTTGTGTGAGCCTGATCAAATTTTGAGATTTTTAGTAGCAGCTGTATTTTATGAACACTGAACGATTAGGATAATGGATACATGTGGCAAGCATTTCTCTGTGGCGGTACCTCAGTTGTGGGTGGAAGTCAGGCTGGATTCATACTTGCTGGGCTTCCAGGAGGGATTCAGAACTGTATGATTGCATGTGATCTTTGGTTAATACAATTGGAATATCATTTTTTACTGTACATCCTTTTGGGGGCCTTGGTGGATGAAAAAATGATTAATAAATATTCTTAATAAATGGGGTGAAAATTCATCAAACTATGATTAAAATTCCTTAACCATGCAGTGGTGTGATGTCTGAATTGGAGTTTCTCGAAAAGCAAAAACAGAAAAGTTCATATAGCTAGCATCATGGGAGAGGAATAATCCTCCCCCATGATGGACAAGGCTGACCTACATTTTTTAAAGATGCTACCTGTGCATAGCTTACATTTTCAAGCTGTAATGACTTGCTAAGAATGAGGTGGTGAAAGAAGAGAAGATAGATGATCTCTCTTTCCCCACCCCCTTTACTTTCTGTACTTCTGTTGACTTCTGGAAGGTTTCCTAAATAAAAATATTACAGTATTTTAGAAACATGCCCAAGTTTTGGCAGATCTCCATAAGTCTTTCACTCTTGGTGAACAGTCACCAAGAATCTGACAGCACATCCTGTCTGTGTTAAGTAATTACAAAACAGATGGCATGCCTGTACTATAATGGCTTTGTCACTCACTTACTTCCAGATTGCTAGTTTCACCTTTGTAAGATGGTTCCATCTGAATGGGGTTCATTTAAACTGTTCTCATAGTTTTATAGTAACTGGGTTTTTTGGTGTGGGCGTGTGTGCATTCTGGCTGTCTTTTAATATGCATCTTTTCATGGACAAATCTGTTCTTCATCTTATATTCTAGCCTGTTCAAGGCACTTTGGAAACCATCATGTTCTTAGGCAGAAGTCCCCCCTGAACACACCAGCACCACGGCGCTATGCTCCTGTGCCAGTCTCCAAAGATGCTAAAATCTCCCAGAAAATTTCTAAGAGGGAACAACCTGGTGGAGAAAAAGAGAACATGCATCAGTCAGCTTATGGAAGAACTCTGGGTAAGAGCCAGGAAGGTTCAAAGGTAGCCATGATTTTTTTCTCATTATTAACATGGATATGCCAGCCACAGTATCGTATCCTCTTGAACATCAGGACCATCTTGCGCTCCTGAATGTATTTCAGCCTCTTACTCTAAATAAGTGCACTACAGTGGTCAATTTTAGCTCGGTCCATTTTATTTAAAATTTCACATGTTTTTTTTATGGTACTGGTACTGGTCAGAATAATTCTGCATTGAACTGAAGCTCAAACAAATGAATTTTTTACTATTGATTTATTATAAAAATATGCCTTGAAACGTAACTTTTGAATAAGTAGAAATGCTGCCATTCTAGAATGGAAACAAGTAATACTCTACTGGCTTGCATGCACACACACACATGTACACTCACACTGACAATCAGGGCCTTACTTATTTGTAGTGTGGCTTTTCCCTCTAGGTGGAGGAAAATTACTAGAACAGATTTTGAATTCTCAGGAAAACCCATTAAGATATGATACATCTTCTTTGAAAGAGCCAATGAAGAGCAATGCAGTTATGTGGCCTTTTGAAAGAGAGTGGTAAGTATCTCCCTTGTTCCGTCAAGCTTTATAATGTGAAGTCCAGTTGAAAAAATAGGCAGTACTGAAAACTGAACTGTGTTGCACTTGATCAGCTGTGGTATCCTTATCTCAGCTGTATCTAAAAAAAGTTACAGAAAGGTTTATAAGCCACTTTTCAGAGTAAACCCTCCCAAGGTAATTCACAGCAAAACCTAAACAGTAAAGGAAGTCCTTGCCACCTGAGTTCTTTATTAGCAGTGATACCAAGTCTATTTCTTAATCAGTTATCTAGTGCCATATAGGCAAAGCCTGGATTAAGATTTTGTTCTCGTTTGCCATCCAGTGAGCAGAGACTTGTGCTTATTTTATTCAAAATGTGTCAGAGGAATGTATGAACTGCATAAGCTAGGCAAAATAGTTTTAAAATGGGAAATTAATAGACTACAGTTGTCCCTTCATATTTGCTGGGATTTGGTTCCAGGACCCTCTGTAGATACCAAAATCCGTGAATACTCAAGTCCCATTATATGCAATGACATAGGAAAATGGTGTCCCTTGTATAAGATGGCAAAATCAAGGTTTCCTTTTTGGATTATTATTTTTTAAAGAATATTTTCAAGCTGTGAATACTTAAATCCGTGGATACGAAATCCGTGGATACGGAGAGACAACTGTAGTTGGTTTTCTGTGCTGAAACTGGTTGTAGTTCTGGGCCTTCCCAAGGTACCAAATACTGGCACACACTACTGCTATAAGATAAACTTTATTGGTGATAAACAAAACAGTCGGTGGTCTACTTCAGAGAAGCATTCCAGTCATTTCACTGATGGGTTACGGTGTCCCCTCATAACCAGTGGTAGAACTGGGCCCTGAAAACTGAATTCTATCCATAACTATCTCTGGTTGGTAATCCAGTTCATCATGGTAGGCTAAATGGGGCTTCTGGGTTGGGGTGCACTCCCTCCAGGGCAAGGATGATTATTTATTTATTTATGATGGAAGATGGACTCCGAAGGGTTATCTCTCTCTCTCTTTCTTGCTTTTCTTCGCAAACGAAGATTCAGGAAAGACTCATCCCGTGCTTTCTGCAAGTGAGCTGATGACTAAAAAGGCAATCTGAGATAAACAAGTCTGGTTGCAGAAAGCACAGCAGAAGGTCTCCTTGGGTGATGTTTCTGGGTTGTGATTCTTTCTGCATTGTCGTTTCTCTTCAAGACTCGTTTGGCGTGAGTTCTCAAATAAAGCTGCAGCATTGTGGATAGTGTGTCTCCATGCCTCCCGATGTGAGGGTTATATAGTGCAGAAACAAACAAAAAGTGTGCAGTTATGGCCCATCTCCTTCCACAGCAGCTATGAGAACTCCAATCAGGTTAATAACAGAAAAATTCACTGCCCTAGTACATCCTCATGTTTTCATATCCTTTCCAGACTTAAACTGCCAAGCTAATGCAAAAAAAGTATCTTAAAAATCATTAATACAATTAATCTTTTTTGTGTTGCTGGATAGCTGTTAACATTTGGCCATGATGTTGACAAGGAGTCCCAAATCCATCTGTCTAGTGGCAGAGGCTGGACTCACTATAGATGAAAAATTAATTTTCTTTATTCAAAGTGCACCTTGGTATTGGACAGAATGGACAGAGGCAGTGACAGGCCTGCTCAACTGTGACAGCTATGGCAGCCCAGAACAGGGTTTGCTTAGATATTGTTTTCCCTACTTTTGTATACATGTTTGTTTTAGCGGGAGCAAGTGCTCCTTTTTAGCTTTAAACACACAATTCAAAAACACACAAATATGAGCCATAAACACACAATTCTGATGGGTTTTACCTTGATTTCCTAAGGATTCTTTATACACGGTGCAGGTCACCTCCTGGTTCAGTTGACCTTACTCAGCACCACTCTGTAATCTAGATAGCTTCATAAGAATGTATTCTTACTTTCAACAGAGATTCATGACCATTTTAAAATATTATTAGCAGATCCAATGTTCAGCATCCAGAGCCCTTCTATGCATTTAAAAGCACAAACCAAAATCTCAACCCGGTTGAAAGAACTGTTAAGAAAGCAGATGATGTGCTTCGCGATCTGGGACAACTGAAGAGGGAAATGCATGACATCCTGCAGGTGAGGCAAAATAACTGAAAGTGGGAGAGAATCTGAAAGGATCTGTAAATCAGAATCCGGACATTTGGACACGCAGAGGTATTTATTGGAAGTTAAAATGTTGAAGCCTGGAAATTCAAGTTTCATACATTGCTTCAAGCAGAATAATTATGCAGATAGTATGCAATGGCTGTGAATTGGCAAGCTCCTTAAAGCTCTGATGCACATTATTTTATAAACAGTTTGTATTAGCTGTCTTCACCTGTCAACTTGGCTATGAATCTTGCTGGGGCAGTCTTGGACAAGTCAGTCTCTATTAACGATACATACCACACAGGACTGTTGTGAGTAAGAACTGAAGTACAGTTGCCCCTCCACATTCGTGAACTCAGCATTCGTGGTTTTGGATATTTGCGGTTTTGGGAGGCCCCCCCCGCCCTCCCAAAACCGCGACACGGGGCCTCCGGAGGCCCTGTGAAGGCCCGGGGAGGGAGGGGGGAGAGCCGGGGGCCTAGGAAGGGACTGGGGAGTCCGGAGAAAGCGACTATGGGGCCTCCGGAGTCCCCATGGTCGCTTTGGTGGAGGAGGGGGGGCAATAATTATTCGTGGATTTTTCACATTCGCGGGGGTCTGGGGAACCTAACCCCCGCGAGTGTGAAGGGACGACTGTAATATGGTATACTCTCCTCTCTTTTGCAAACAATTTTCCTGGATTGTGGAGAATACGTTGGTTCTCCGTATCCATAGGTTCTGCATTCACAGATTCAACCAACCACAGCTTGAAAATATTCGGGGGGGGGGAAATTCCTAAAAGCAAACCTTAATTTTCACCATATTCTGCCATTTTACTACACCATTTACTACACCATTGTATGTAAAGGGACTTGAACATATATGGATTTTGGTGGATCCGTGAACCAAACCCCAGTGGATACTGAGGGCCATGGTACTGCGAATCATTAAATATTTGATTGATACTTTCTTGCAGGGATTATGCTTTTGTAATTCTTGATAATAAAACAGTCACATTGATTTTACTTCATTAGGTAGTCAAAGATACTTCCTTCTCTAAGTAAGCTAGAACATTTTATTCAGTGTTATTAGATCTCATAATTTCTTAAATAAGGAGATGAATTTTTATGTTCACCACTCGTATTCTGCAATGATGAAGGGCTATTTAAAAATGTTTCAGTAAACAAGGAAAAGGACTAAAGAAGTAATGATTATGTTGTTCGCTGTCTTCACCAGGAATACACAAGAGCAGTTCTTTGTAACTTTGTCATGAGTGTAAGATATACTTCTTTTTCTGCCTTGCAGGATGCAAAGGAGTGGAAATCGGACATGAATAGGTTTATGAAGGTTGTGTGCCACTTAATTTTTTAATTGTATTTGCCAGTTGTCATTCAATTCAAAGGCACTTGAGTTAGCATTAATAAAACAAATATGCTAGACCCATCTTAAAGTCATTAAAATGGAGCACCAGTAGTACATTTTGATTTGTTGTTCTTTAAATTACGAAAAACTGCTACTCACGTTAGCTTTGCATTACCTCCAGTATTAAAGACAGTATGTCTCCCTGTATCAGTGGTCGGTGTGCATGAGTAGGAAGGTGATATTTTGTTCACCTCCTTCCTTGATACTTCGGCATCTGGTTGGCCACTATGGGGAAAAAAAATCCTACACTAGTGAGGCCTTTAGTCTGATTGAATAGTGCTCTATAAAGTACTGTATGGTTTAGGTCCAGACTGTCTGAAAGTCTCTCTCTCCCCATCTGAGCCTGCCTCAGTCTTATGGCTAAGGGGTTTCTCTCTGTCCCATCACCCTCCCAGGCTTGGCTGGGGAGGACCCAGGAGAAAGCCTTAGAGGCTGCTCCTAGACTATGGAACTCCCTCCTGAGTGAGGCTCGGTTGGCCCCCTCCCTGCTCTCTTTTTGTTGGCACGCAAAGACCTTCCTGTTTAAGCAAGACTTCAGACTTTTAACTGGTTGGGATGTGCAATTGATGTGCTGTTTTTAAATAGGTAATATGTGCTTCTTGTGTTTTTAGTTGTGTACAATTTTTTTCTAAGAGTAATGTTGTAATTGGATTTATTGTTTTATTCTTTTAAAACTTTTGTGCTACATGTTATTTTAGCTATTTTATTTTAATCTGGATTATAAACTGCTTTTGATTTCACTTGGGTGGGGTATAAAGGTGACATATAAATCAAAGCAATAAATAAGAAATGAAGAACATGAAATTTTCCTCAGCAGTAGTGGGCTGCATACACTCCAATAAATAAAGTTGTATTGCAGATCTTGGACTTTGTCCACTAACCAATCATGGCCACATAATGCTCTCTTTAGAGTGATCAGCTCTTTTGTTCTGTGGCTCAGTTTGAAGTTCAAAGTATCAGAGTAGTTGATGAGAGCATGGCAGCAAAGTGTGTGCTGCAGCATTAAACCTAAAGCCACCATAATGTTCCTTTTTGGGGGAACTTGGACAGTGGTACAGAGACTGGCAGCCATGTGGGCTTAAGAAGTCTCCTTCTGTCTTGAGGAAGTTCATGTACTTATTTCCTGTACAAGAGAACTTAAGATTCTCCAGAAGAGCTTGGTGTTACCAACTTTTCCTACTGTAGATGATCTCTGACATTGTCTTAGAAGCATACATTGGAGGGCTGAGCAATTTTATCAATGCTTTATTAAATGTTTAATAATGTTTCTCTGAAATTGTAGACCACCCCACACCTTGGAGAAGCAGTCCAAGCAAAGGAGGACTTACCTCAACCTCACTCTTCCCTTTCATTGTGGCCATCATCAGAGGCTCTTCTCCCCATGCCTCCACCAGCTGAGGTACAACAGGCACCAACCAAGGAGAGGGTCTGCTCACTTGTGGCACCCTGGTGTGGAACACTATCCCGAGGAAGCTTTACCCAGAACTTACTTTGTAATCCTTTTGGCACCTGACAATTCTCAGATAGTCTAAGCATTCTTTCTCTTTCTTTTTTCTTCTTTCTCTGGATATGGAGGAGGAGCAATCTATGCACTCTCGGGTTTTCTCCACACACCAGCTAGATAGCCAGGAAGAAAAAACTGCCTATCTAGCTGGCACATGGGGAAAACCCAAGCGTGCGTGGATTGCTCCTCCTCCTATTCAAGAATGAATAATCACACTAAGTACCACACCTCATTTTCTGTTTTCTCTTTTTCTCTTACTTGGCTGCTTTTAATTGGTGGCATTACTCCCTTTGACTGACAGCCTTATGAATGAAAGACCTCCATCAGCCCCAGTTAACAGCTTCTCTGTTCAGGTTTTGAGAACTCAGGGCCGTGGCTTACTTGATGCAATCAATAGTCTGAATCTGTAATGTGATCTTCCTCCTTTCCTGGCTACTGCCTCCTATTTTGCCCATCATGATTGTCTTTTTCACTGAGTCCTGTCATCTCATGATATGTCCAAAGTAACACATAATTGCTTTCTTATTATGTCATCATTATGCTTGTTTATTTACCTCATTTAGTATAAATAACCCAGGAAAAATGCATTGGAAAGGTATGATAAAAAATTAATATATTCAACATTTAAAAAATGTTTTAGTTGGAGGGGAAGCAGGTTATTTTTCTACATATTGATTCACAATGGCATACTTAACAAAACTTGAAGTACCTAAACACCAGAGGGCTTTTACTTTGGCACAGTGTCATGCCCTTCCCTCAGCTGTCTTTGAAGGCTGTTACAAGAAGATCCCCTTCTCAGGCAGACTATGCCCCTGTAATTCCGGCCAAATAGAAACAATAGAGCACGTATTACTCCAGTGCTCATACTACAGGGACATCCATCTCAATCCTTGTTTCACTCCTATTGCATAAATACCAAGGGCACACTGGACAATTCTACATTTCTCTGTTGCTTTCAGACATCAACTCTGATACAACATACAATGTTGCCAGATTCTGTGAAGCTGTGGTTAAAATTTGTCAGGCATTGACCTCTGCAGTAGACTAGCACTAACCTTGTCTTGTTATATTGGAGCCATGCAGTCTGAAGGGATGTTTTAAATACTATTTTTAACCTGTGTTTTTACCTTCTTTTTATTCTGTATCCCCTTTTTATCTGTGCTGGTCTATGACCATAATAAAGTTTCTATTCATATGAATTCAAGCTTAATCCATAGATCTTTTAAAAGCTGGCTAATTAAATTTTTAAAAAACAAAACTGAGTAGCTGATGGTTTTAAATGTCTCATTCTTAGGAAATAAAACATGCATATAATTAATGAGGCTCTTTACAACATTTCCTTCAGGGTATAGTCCAAAGCTGCTTGCCTGCAAGTGAACCCATTAAACTCAGTGGGGATTTTTACATTTCAGTAGACATATTTAGGATCGTTCTTCTATTGTTCCTTGTGAATTACTACAATTCTACTTCAGTGGGTTTAGCATTTGAGCCCCTTAGCATCTTCTGTATATATATTGCTCTTAGGTATGTTGCCATTTCCAGTGTGCTGATTGGCTGCTTAGGAAACTAACCAACCAATCAAAGCTCTGTTGGGCAGCCAGTCAACACACTGGGGATGGGACCATGTGAAAGTTTCAATCCTTTCTAAACATGGCAGAGGCAGAGGGGGTGTGAGTAGCATGGGGGGGGGGATGTGGCATGGTGTGTGTGTGTGTGCAGTGTGTATGGGGTGTGGGGAAGGTGGCACAAGCATGGGGAGGGTGGCACAGGGCACAGGGAAGGCAGCACGGGATGCAGGGAGGGCGGTGCAAATGTGGGGAGGGTGGCACAGGGCGGCATGTGGTGTGCAGAGGGCGGTGTGAGGGCGGAACAGGGTGGCATGGGGAGGGCAGTGCGAGTGCAGGGAGGGTGGCACGGGGTGCAGGGAAGGTGGTGCAAGTGAGGGGAGGGCGGCACAGGGTGCGGGGAAGGCAGTGCGAGTGCAGGGAGGGCGGCATGGGATGCGGAGAGGGCGGTGCAAGTGTGGGGAGGGTGGCACACGGCGGCATGGGGTTCAGGGATGTTGTGATTGCTTTTGGCATTGTTTTCGAAGCACATTTGCTACATGGATAGAAATGTTTTATTCCCAATTTTGTGGCTATGTACATTCCAGGGGATCTTGAGTGACAATAGACAGCACATAAAAATGACACTTGGGTTTTGTTTTGGATGGCACAATGGATGTATCACAGATGTTAAGATGATCACTATCGTAAGATGATGGTTTTCTGTTTCCTTCACTTTCTGTTTCCTTCACTTTCTTTTTCTTGTGTTTGTTGATCTTGGGGGAAACAGGAATAATGCCTTCATCGCACAGTAACAGGAATGAAGCTGGCATGTGGAAAGGCCATACTTTTTTAATTTATATCCTCTTTTCTCCTAGTATGGCACCTAACGTACCTCCTGATTGTTGGATGTTGGTGGCAAGCAGAGTAGTCGTTTCCATTTTAAACATTTTTTTTGCTTTCTTTTCAGCAAAAAAATCCTGTTGCCCCAACTCTTCTTGAGCTTCAGCAGCTTTCCAAGTCATCCATTGTTCAGTCAACCAAGACATCAAACTCCATACTGAGGCATGCTGAAAAGATCCTAAGAGCTGTGCAGAAGAATAAGAAGCTCCTGGAAGAAAACCTGGAAGCCATTATTCGTGCCAAGGATGGCAATGCCTTACATGCCTTCATAGATGAACTGACCGCAGACAGGTTGAACTCTGTTGCTTTTTTTAAAAGATATGCTGCATTTCCTATGTTGATACTGGATCTGTATATCTGTCTTTACTCCCTTCCGCTATGGATATTAAAAACCTGAGAGTGGTTATGACTCGCCTGTCAGATGGTTTTTTTCTTCCTCCTGTACACAGGCATTGAACTTTACTTTAAACTTTTCTGCATTTCCTTATCACATATTAGGTGAAAGTGGAAGTTAAAATATATGTGAAGTCGAGGGCTTTCATGGCTGGCATCCATAGATTTTCCCTGGTTTTTTTCTGGGCTGTGAGGCCGTGTTCTGGAAGAGTTTATTTCTGATGTTTTGCCTGCATCTGTGGCTGACATCTTCAGAGAATCCTCTCCAACAGGGGTTCACAGTATATAAACCCCACACACACTCCTACCCAACCATTCTCTGAAGATGCCAGCTTAGTCTGTCCTTTGTTGAGACTGTGTATTCAGTTAGTTTACTGGAAGCTGCCTTGCGGATTCTGCTGATAGAAAGATGGAGAAGGAGTCCTTCTTATAAATTCTAAAACTTTTACTCCAGAGAGAGTAGTGAGCATTTTGAATTGAGTTTCTGCAGCTGGCATACTGTCAGTGGAGATGTCTCCGATAGCAAAAATCGTAGGTCATAAAAAAAATCTCAAGTGTAATGTCTTACATTTCTTCTTTGCAGCATTTCAAAAGTATTAGTTCAGAAACGTATGGCAGCTGATAATATCTGCTAAATGCTGACAGAATTTAAAGAAAGAGCTGATGGAATTAAAAACAAACAAACACCAAAACAAGATGTCAGGGCAGGGAGGAAGTTGAAGGATCTGATCATTTATTTTTTTAAGGAGCAATGGGGGGCATATTTCTATGCTTTCCCAAGCCACAGAACCAGTAAGTCAAGATTCTGTGGTCAATAGTATCAGAAGTCACTGAGAGGTGGAGATTTAGTAGTGTATATTGTACATACATACAGAAACTTTTATAACTAGTACAGGCTGAGTATCCCTTATCTGGAAATCCGAAATGCTCCAAAATCCAAAATGTTTCACATGGGTGGCTGAGATAGTGACCTTAGCTTTCTGATGGTTCAATATACACAAACTTTGGTTCATGTACAAAGTTATTTAAAATATTGTGTATAAAATTGCCTTCAGGCTGTTTGTATAAAGTGTATATAAAACATAAATGAATTTTATGTTTAGACTTGGGTCCCATCCCCAAGATATCTCAATATGTACTGTGGGTCCTCCAGATCCATGGGGGTTCATTTCCAGGATTTCCTGTGGATGACAAAAAATGCGGGTGATTGTGTCTGACATTAAATAGCAGTGATGTGTGCATGGACGCTTCAACATGTCCGCTTTCACGTCGCCACCATTTTAAGTATAAGACGTGACGTGATGATCTGCAGTTGCTCAAAATTGCAGATCTGGGGCCCACAGATCAGGAGGGCCCACTGTATATGTAAATATTTCAATATTTTAAAAAATCCAAAAACCTTCTGGTCCCAAGCATTTTGGATAAGGAATAATCAACCTGTAATACTAAAAGTTTTCGAGTGGATAACGAATGTTTAAAGCAGGGGTGGGCAACTGTTGGGAGGGGGTGGCATAGGCCAGTTTTTACCCCTAGACTCCATGGGCCACAGTTCCCAGAAGGAAGCCCAAATACTTCCATATTCTTCAGCAGTCCCTCTCACAGTAGTGATAGGAAGTGATGTTCTGTCACTTCCTGACAACATTTGAGAGAGACTGCAGAGAAGAGAGTTTTTGGGGGGCAGTACAGAGTTCTAGGGTGCTTATGGGGTTGGGGGATATTTTCTCATGTATTCATGAATCTAGGGAGCTTTCTGCAAATGTTGGGGGTTACAAATTGTCTGAAAACCACACTGAATTTTTTTAAAAATTGGAGAGTGGGAGGGTTTGTGGGGGCCTGGTGGGGGACTTCAGGGGCCACAAAAGTGATCTGTACTTTGCCCACCTGGGCATTAATTCCAGATACTTCAAAAAAGAAAATCTTTTGTGTGAGGTCACTCCCCCAATCTTTGGGAGCAAAATCTTTGTCCTGTCATTGGATACTATAATTCTCTTTCTCCTTTTCCTCCTCCTCATCTAGAGATGTGCTGGAGGAGATACGGATCAGAAAGACTGTGGATGAATGGATCAAGACCATCAGCATGGAAATACAGGTATGGCTTCTAGGAGTACAAGTAGAGTAAGAGAGTTCCTGACTTTAGAAGTATTTAAAGACCTCCAAGGAAGGAGACCCCCACCACGTCACCGAACCCAAAGGGTGCTCAGCAATGGCTCCTCTTCGTCTTGGAAAGATGTGACCAGTGGGGTGCCACAGGGTTCTGTCCTAGGCCCAGTGCTATTCAACATCTTTATCAATGACTTGGATGAGGGAATTAGGGGCATACTTATCAAATTTGCAGATGACACCAAATTAGGAGGAGTAGCTAATACCCTAGAGGACAGGATCAAAATTCAAAATGACCTGGATAGACTGGAGAGCTGGGCCAAAGCTAACAAAATGAAATTCAATAAGGGGAAATGTAAGGTACTGCACTTAGGGCGGAAAAATGAAATGCATAGATATAGGATGGCAGAGACCTGGCTGAACGAGATTATGTGCGAAAGAGATCTAGGAGTCCTAGTAGACCAGAAGTTGAACATGAGTCAACAGTGTGATGCAGCAGCTAAAAAGGCCAATGCGATTTTGGGCTGCATCAACAGAAGTATAGTGTCTAGATGAAGGGAAGTAATAGTGCCACTCTATTCTGCCTTGGTCAGACCTCACCTAGAATACTGTGTCCAGTTCTGGGCACAACAATTCAAAAAGGATATTGACAAATTGAAGCATGTCCAGAGGAGGGCAACTAAAATGGTAAAAGGTCTGGAAACCATGCCTTGTGAGGGGAGACTTAGGGAGCTGGGTATGTTTAGCCTGGAAAAAAGACGGTTAAGAGGCAATATGGTAGCCCTGTTTAAGTATTTGAAGGGGTGTCACGTTGAGGATGGAGCAAGCTTGTTTTCTGCTGCTCCAGAGATTGGAACACGAAGCAATGGATGCAGGCTCCAGGAACAGAGATTCCACCTCAACATTAGGAGGAACTTTTTGACAGTAAGAGCTGTTTGGCAGTGGAACACACTCCCTTGTAGCGTGGTGGGGTCTCCTTCCTTGGAGGTCTTTAAACAGAGGCTGGATGGCCATCTGTCAGGGATGCTTTGATCGTGATTTCCTGCATGGCAAGGGGTTGGACTGGATGGCCCTTGTGGTCTCTTCCAACTCTACAATTCTATGATTCCATGTGGTCCGGCAGCGAGTGTGTGAACCAGGTGAAACCCAGAAAATACGTTCCTGCTGGTCCTTCTCAGAAAGCAGAGGCATTTCCCTGTTGACTGTCTCTTACAGCTTTTCTGAAGGACTTGTGTACATGGAGATACTTGTTTGGTGTTTAGGTTCAAGACCCCTGTAATGGTGAAACCCATACTGCTTGATGGAGCTAAATTTAGTTTGGGGCATCATTATTCTGGAGAGTATAATGGCTCCCAGAAATACAGAAATTTGGCTATACTAGAGACATGCCACTGATTGAGCTTGTCAGCATTTTGAGATCTTTATTTTCTCAAAATTGTTTTGTTTGATAAATAAGTGTAAAAAAAATTAAACTAGTAGTGACTCTGTAAATTCTATAATCAAATGTTGCTACTTGGAAAAGAGATATAGGCTGTAATATTCTCATGACGTCATTGGCTAATTAGGCAACTGTCCATATGGATTATCTTTTTTAAAAACCCTGTGGCAACGCTTTGCAGAAAACTGGGAATATGTTAGGAATTCTGTATTGCATTAGAAGAGAAGCTGGAAGTGCTGTTTATTCTCACAGCCTTGTTGATATTTCATGGAACAAGGAAGGGGATATGTGATGAAACAGACAAGATTTTGTGATGATGATCACAGTGCAGAAGCCTATAAGACAGATTTGCAATAGCTTATGGTGCTATGTTTGCTTCTGCTGTGCATCTCAGATGTGGAAGTATTACAGGATTTTCTGTTTATATTTTAAGGTAATAGGCAGTATTTGAGAGAACACTCTTAATGGTTTTGTTGAAAAGAAATTGTGGTATAAGAAACTTAAAATAATACATTTTAGACTAACTGATCAATGGATGTGCATGTTATGAAATTTATTTTATGTCATGGTTGGTTGAATGACAATGTAGAGACCAGTACTTCGAATATATTCTGGTACAGACGTACCGCAGTTACTAAAGCCTCTGACAAAAAGCTCCTTTTTGCAAAGTTTTTTAATGGGAGCCCAACCCAGCCTGTTTCTTGTCTTCTGTTTATCTAGAAATTTTCTTGCACCCTTGGCATTGGGAGGATGGTGAAGGCTGTCTGGAGAAAGGCAGAGACGTTCATTGTTGGTTTGCAAAAGCATGTCTGCAATAAAGAATGCAATTAAGCTTGAGCTGGGAAAGAATGGGATTTTACTCTAGGTGATCCTACTGTAGCTGTGTGTGCTTACCTACAACAGGCAAGGTAAACAGCTGCCCCCAGAATCACTTACTAAGCATGTGTGAAGAGCAAAACAGAAAGAAAAGGGAAAAGCTGATTAACTTGCCTTGCCAGTTACCCTGGCATGTTGAAGAAGCATAGATCTATAAGTTTTGTCACCAAACTGAAAATCATAAGAAAAATGTAGGCTGTTCAAAGAAAAAAAAATCATCCTGGGATGCAATTTGGAAGAAGCTTTCAAGTGGTCACTAGAAGATTCACGATGTTTTTGTTTACTTATGCAGTGTTTACCTGACCTTGTTGTTTTCATTTCACATGTGCAGATTAAGTTTTTGAAGGAAAAGTTTGCTGAAAGATGTTGAACGGCTCTTTTTTTGTGGTGTAGGAACCTGCTGCTATTCTTTCCATGTTATTTCTGCCTCTGGTACTAAAGTTTATGTTAAAGATGTAAACCCCAGGAACACATTGACTTTGTTAACTGAGGTATACCTGTATTTGTGTGATATGATTTATATGGCACTGTATCATAAAACCCATTACCTTCCTACCTATTTATATTGTAGTCAGTTCTCCTGGAGACATGACTTGCAAGTCAAATGTATCCTCAAACCTTTCTGGTGCAATCAGAGTTGTAGTTATCCAACTCTTCTTACAATTTTCCTTTAGGATGAAATGGCAAGAACTGACTCCTGCAAGATGCAACAGGTTCCCAAGGTGACAAAGGCCAGCAGAGGAGTGAATGGAAAATCTCAGTACCCCCCAAGAATACCAACAAAAAGGCCTTTGCCTGCAACAGGACCCGTTCAAAAGCTCACAGATAAGGTGAGAATGCAGAGTTCTACAGCTGTTAAGGTCGTAGATGCTTGACTCATGAACCTACAAATTATTGCATATGGTTCTGCATGTTCGGTACTGAAGGGAAAATTCACATGCAGTATTAGCCCCTGTAATTTGTCAGGCATTAGGAAGCCTGTGGATTGACCAGATCCAGCATGAGTTCTAGGAATTTGGTCCTTTCCTGTTCAGCAGAACAGTGTCTTTTGCTCACTACACCCCAGGCCCCAGCAACAACCATTAATTTTAGGTACCTTGGGTTAGAGAGCATACACTCCAAGTCCAGATTCCACTAGAGCATCACTGCCTAAACTGATTCTGAACGTTTTCATCTGAAAACCATAATGACAGCATTGGGCACTTGCTTGAAACTTTCATCTTTTTCATTCCTTATGCAATCTAGTACATGCAATGGCAATGTTTCCTCATTCTCAGCTGCTTTCCCTAGGAAGCCCTAGATCTCCCTCAACTGCACCACAGACTTACCCACTCTCAGGGCTATTTACGTTGGCTTGTCTGGCCCTTCCTTTAAGACCATGCTATTTAAAGTGGTGGTCTGTGGGCTATTGCCAGTCTATGAACCATCAGCTGCCAGCCCATGAGGAAACTTCAGAAAAGAAAGAGATAGTTGTGGCTTGTGGGTGCTAATAGGGTGCCAGTCCCTGGCACATTCGAAAATAATACTTGCCAGTGCCTAAGAAACACTGCTGTAAGGTGCTCAGGACAGTTACTTAGTTTTGTTTTTACAGGAGCGTTGTTAAAATATTTAGGTTGAGAGAGTAACTAGCCTAAAGTCACCCCTTTGGCTTATATGGCAGTGCAGCTATATGAACTCCAGTGTCTGTGGTCCAGTTCCAATATTCTGTCACTAAGGTTGTGTGCTGGTGGTTATTTAATCACCTTCCTATTTAAACTGGACATCGCAGGATTTTCTGTTTTATGCAGGGCCTTCTGAAAACAAGGATGGAGTTGCAAGATGAAGAGTTTCTCTCTCAGGTTTATGGCAGGCCGATTTACCAGGGACACAGGAGCACACTTAAAAAGTCTCCGTATCTCAGGTTCAACTCGCCCCCTCCAAAATCAAAACCTTCAAGGCCTAAACTGATAGAAAGTGTTAAAGGTAAGCAATCTCTCTGTCTCCTCTTAAAAGTCAATATTTCAAAGATCGTGCTCCTGTTTCCCACACTGCATTCTCTGTTTCTTGTCATCATAGCAGTATCCTTATTATAGTGATGTATCAATAGAGCTGATATTATTGTGGACACCGGAAACATCTCCCAAGGAGACCTTTTGCTGTGCTTTCTGCAACCGGACTTGATTATCTCAGATTGGCCTTTTTAGTTATCAGTGCGCTTGCAGAAAGCGCGGGATGAGTCTTTCCTGAATCTTCATTTGTGAAGAAAAGCCAGAGAGAGACTGTCCATATGTAAAGTGTCTGTAATGGGAGAATCTCTTTAGTGTTCTATTATCTCTGCTTTTCAGAATAATAATAATATAATTTATTTATATTCCGCCCTTCCCTAGGGAATCAAGGCGGAGCACAAAATAATTATAATAATAAAATATTATAACAATAAAAGCTCAAAATTAAAAAACAATCCCATATCCCATCCCTCCCCCATCATAAAAACAGCAAAGAACAATAAAATAGAAATTAAACAACAGAATATATTAAAATTCCAAATACAAATTCAATAAAATTGCTGGTAGATTTGTTTTTGGATTTTTAATCTGGAAAGGCCTGCTGGAAGAGAGCCATCTTAACATCCTTTTTAAAGGCTTCTAGAGTGATAATATGACGAATCTCGTCCGGCAGGTCGTTCCATAGCCTGGGAGCAGCACATGAAAAGGTCCTCTGGGTCACCACAGCAAATCTGGTCTTCTTTGGCTGCAACAGGTTCTTCCCAGAGGAACTGCTTTTCTTAAGTTCCATATTCAGGCAAATCATGGCAGGGATTCAGCCCCTTGTGAGGGATGAAGGAATAGCATCACTCTCTCTGCATGCTTTCTCCGTATAGCTGAAAAATGCAGGCTAGTGTTGCTGAGAGGTGGGGGTGGTGTTTCCATATTAAATCAGAAGTATTTGGGGTGCACATAAATCAGAAGCTGATGTATCTTCTCTCCTTTAAGTTCAGACTGTCCCAAGAGCATGGAAGATTTTTTCTTTTTCTTAAATTTGCTTTGCTGACTCTTGTTCTGAAACTGCCCTTTTCTGTTCAAAAGACTTATTATCATATCAAATATTCTTCCTAGGTACAAAAGTAAAGTCAGCAAGGACACAAACTAGCCACTATGTGCACAGCAGAGCCACTAGTCCTGAAAAGCCTCATCTAGCATCTGCTCCTCAAGAACTCCAGTATCTCTTCAGCCCCATTAAAGAGGCACCCAGTACCTCTGGTCCTCTTGAAGGTCATCTAATCCCAATGGCTATTCCACTAGGTATGGACAAACCAGGGATCACTCAGGTTAAATGGGCTGCCTTAACTGAGAGAGAAGTCTCCCATATTTGTGGAGATTTTGTGCTTTTTTTTCTTTTTCTGGGTAATTTAATGCTGGATCAAGGCTGCTCTTAACATTTTGAGGGCCCATATGTGAGTAAAAATGGGGGGCTCCACATTCAATAAAGTGTGGGGTTAGAATTGTATTATGAGTCCTACAGTATGTTTCTCCACTGTGTGTCTTGATTGTACTAAGGGGGGAAGATACTGTAAAAATCAAATTACAAGAAAAGAGTTTTGACTTAAACTTTAGGAAGAACTTCTTCAGTGTAAAAGCTGTTTAATAGGGGAATAGCCTGCCCCATAGAGTGGCAGAATCTCTCTCTTTGGAGGTCTTTAAACAGATGTTGGATGGCCATCTTTCAGGAGTGCTGTAGTTGCATATTTCTGCATGGGAGGGGGTTAGGCAAGATGACCCTTGCAGCCCCTTCAAACGCTATGATTCTATGATTCTAAGAAAGTTGAGAAGCTCTGTCAATAAACACATATGGAGGATCAGGGCCACAGCTTTTATGTAATTGATTGGGGTCACTTAAGGTTTGCTAATGAGAGCAGCTATGATGGATCACACCAAAAATATATCTTGTCCAACATTATTTTTTCAGTTATAGCCAACACTGTACCTTCTTGGCTAAACAAAACTCTTGACTACTATTTTCCTACATTATATGAGTTTGAAAACAATTAAGCCAAACATTGTATCTTTTATTTACAGAAGAAATTACTCCAGCACCCTCATAACTTTTGCTGCCCTCCTGCCCTTTTTTCAATCCTACAATAGTGTTTTTGAGGTGCAGCAGCAACATGTAGAACTCTAAAGGACTTTATCACGCTAGACTGTTATAGTGCTATGATTCCACTTTAACTGCTCTGGCTGCCTCCTGTGGAATTCTGGGATTTGTAGTTTAGTGAAGCCTTAGAGCTGTATGGCTGAGAGTTCTAAATACCCCTCCCTAAACTGCAAATCCCAGGATTCCACAGGAGGCAGCCAGAGCAGTTAAAGTGCAATAATAGTGCTGTAATAGTATAGTGTGATAATCTAATTTTGTTTGTAACATAGATTCATTTGAGGATATATGGTATAGCCACCTTGGTTTTTAATCCCATTTCCTAATGATCCCTAGCATGGAATCTGTCTTTTTCACTACTACCAGACACTAGATGGTAATTTTCCTTCAGCTGCCCCCACAACTTGATATTCTTTTGCTGATTAGCCATTTTCAGTCCAGATACTATCAGAGAATTCATACAGTTGTCTCTTCTGCCGGATTTCCCCCCCACTGTGAAGCAAAATAAAATGATGTGGGCTCTGGATGTCTGCCTGTGTGTTTTGTAAAGAATTCTTTCAGTTTCTCTGCCGTCTCCGTGCCCCCATTTAGGATAGAGTGGCTGTTTGTATAAAACAGCCTCTTGTCTTGCAACTTGAGTGATTGTTATTGTAGTTCTGTTTTTACATCTACAGAGATCACTAATAAACCATATTGCCACAAAGCACTAGGAATGTTTGCCCTTCAGGTGTCTTCAGTTGGCTGGGGGTTTCTGTGAGTTGTAATCTGAAAAAGTAACTTTTCCAAACTGAGTCACTTGGAAACATGTTAAACTACAGGCCACTTAATACAGGCAGAAAAATACAGGATGTAATTCAGAACATCCTTTCTTGTTACAGTGTGTCAGTAGGAGGAGTAATAGGATGTAATAGTAATAATTCAAGCTGTTTTGTCCTTTGTGCTGGCATTTGTGTGTGGGGGAGTGACATCTTTTGGGGTATGATTACCCTATATTCTCTGCCTACAGAAAGTCTCATCTTCTTTTCAAGGCAGAGATACATCATCTTTATGGCAAAAAAAAAAAATGGAAAAAATGGTTTGGGTGTTGCCCACAGTTTATATCACATACAGCAATACATCTGTACTATTAACCTGGGAAAGATAACATTGAACACATCACTGTTGCTGTAATGTAACAGTGTGCTTTTCCCTTCACCCAGGTCATCACATCTGTTCAGTGTTTATTTTACTTACAACTTGCATCTGGTTCCAGAGTTAATAAAAGTGGCTTTTTTCTTTTCTTTTGAATTTTTATTAGGCCAAAAACAGATCAACAGTACCTCACCTCAGCCTACAGGAATAAGTATAGGTGAATTCCATCCTGTTACTGTGGCAGCCTCTGTTCCTCCACAAAAGCCACAGCCAAAGGTTAAGGAGCCCAACATTGCAGTGATACATATGAAGTCGGAGAAGAAGGATCCTCCCAAGCTGACATTGCAGGTATGGAACAAAAATGGCAAAAGTTGGAATACAATATATCTATATGTAAAACTCTTGGGTATGTTGCCTTTCCCAGTGTGCTGATTGGCTGCTCAGAAAGCACACCCAACGAATCACCACCCACTTGCAAATTCCCTCTCCACCTCACAATCCACTCCTACCACTCAGTCTGGATCTACACTCCCAGCCTCACAAGGGCCCCTCCCTCCCTTCATCCCCTCAGCCACTCGCCAGTCATGGGCTGCGACGGGACCCAGACAGTCAACTGGTGGCAGGACGTTACTTCTGCCGCCACGACAGGACCCAGGCACTCAACTGGCAGTGGCAGGCCTACCGGGCGTTTTTGGGGGAGTTTTTTAATGGCGTATGTGTAAACTTAATCCTGCTTCATCTTTTCTGTATAAGTTACTCAAGATTTCTTTGTAGCATCGAAAATTTCTTTAACAGTTTGAAAGTGTTGTTATTAATTCAAGAAATGTGTGCTGTATATTTTTTGCTTGTGATTTAAAATTATATGCCCACCAATGAACCATGTATGTCCAGCCAACACACCCAGTCTAATTTGGTTTCAGAAGCAAAACAGGATTAAGTTCTTGGATGGGAGACCACCAGAGATCTTCACATTGGACTTAGAAAGAATCCAGCCATTGCGATTAGAAATTGGCAGTACTGGACTAGATGGACCAGTAGTCTGACTCAATAGCATAGAAGCTTCCTACTCACATCTGATCTCATCTGATTTTGGAAGCTAAGCAGGATCTGGGCCTGTTTTTACCTGGATGAAAGACCATCAAGGAGTACTAGGATCTCCATGCAGGGGTTCCTCAAATCAAATGAAATTGTATTTGTAAGACGTTGATAGGTTACCCTGAATAAAGAGGCATGCTGGGATAACATTTTCTCATCTCAAGTAACTAGGGTTGCCAGGGTTAAAAACTGGAGAGGGCACCTGAACCTTTAATGGTTGTGTAGAAGAGGAAATTATGTTACATGGGAATCAACACCAGCAGAAATTCCCTCTTCAACACAACCTTTAAAGGTACAGGAGCCTATTCCAGTTTTCACTCTGGCAACCCTACAATAACTAAGATAACTTGTAGATTTATATTTCTCAAAGAGGTGGAGCGAACAGGAATCAGTAGTTGATTGGGATGGTCTGCTGCTGCCCAGATGAAAGCAGGAAGTTACATCTTGGCTTTAGAAATTCAAATTTCTTTGTTCTCCTCCTAGGTAGCCAGGAGGCCAAGCCAGTTTTACTTCCTGCTTTCACCCAGGCTAGAAGCAGATCATCTGCTCCAAACTTCGCTCCACCTTTTCTCTTATTTTTTCATCTTTCCTCATCTTCCTTTCCATCTTTTAGCAGCTGGTCCTCTCTCGCCTCTATCCTCCCTTCTAATTTAAAAACAAAACAAAACTATCCTTCCCTTCTTTCTTCACTCTCCCCCCCCCCCCACTGCCCTTTTGGATGGCGAACGGAGATAAGAAGAGGGAACATTTGGGCAAGGTTCCCTCCAAGAAGAAAGGGAAGGTCGTGGCCAGGAGCGACCCTGGCTGCTCCATGAGCAAGCCGAGGGCCTCCAAGAGGAGCGCCAGCCAGCCAGCTGCGGCCAGAGCCCCCATGACTGAGCGGGGCCGAACTGGCAAGGAGAATGCCAGGAAGCCAGCCCAAGGCCGCTTCTTGAGCGAGCCTCAGGCAGCAGCGGCCAGGTTGAGCGGACTGGCATCGGAGCAGCCCAGTTCACCCCCAGAGCGCCAGCGACCGTGGCACGAGGCCGCGGAGAAGGAGGAGAATGCACCAGAGGAGTCCCAAACCAGCAGCCTGCTGCCGCCCACGCAGCAGATGACCCAACCGGCAGCAACATCATCGGCAGGCCAGGCGGGGGAGGTTAGGGGACTCGGACTCGCCTCTGAGCCCCAGAGCACCAACGGACTCACCCTTCCTCCCCTTCCCTCCCCCGCCTGAACTCAGAGGGACTTCTCCCTCCCAGAGGACATTCTGGCCTGCTCGCTACCATCCCCCACCCACAATGGCACTGGGGAGATTGGCGCATCTGCGCCTGGGAATCAAGGGGACTTGGCTGCCGGGCAGGGCTCACCGGTGGCACCGCAGCTAGCTAGGGATGACGCCATCATGGTGACCCTTCAGCTGCTCTCGGCAGCCTTCCTCCCTAACAGGGAGCTGGCCATCCCAAGCCCCCACACGCAGGCAATCCCCTCCACCAGTCGGTGCCTGCAGGTCTCCACAAGTCCCCATATGCAGGCAGTCCCTTCTACCAGTCATGACCGGCACAACCACGCCGGTGCAACCCCTAGTGGTTCGCAGACACAGCAGGCCATAATTTCTCCCAGTGACCAGTTCCTGCATAGCCATTCGGGTGTGACACCTAGTGGTTCGCAGGTGCAACAGACCTTACCTTAGCACCAGCCAGAATCCCCACACCTGCTTGTGTATAGCCTCTGGCCATGACTGTATCCTGCATCCGCTATCTCAGCCACAGATTCACGTCCCAGAATTAGATGATACCCAAGGACATTCGGGGGGCGGGGTCGGGTCCAGAACACACACTAAGGGTCTATAGGGAATCAAAGGCCGCAGCAGGTCACACAGGGAACTCAGGCAGGCCCTGACCTGATCTATGAGGGGCCCCCACTATCCCAAGGGGGCTTGCAGGCCAGCTAACCCAACCATCATGGGAAAAGAAAGGCCACCTTCCCCATCCCTTCAGAAGAATCTGGGGAAGACTCGAATGGGGAGGACCAACTACTGCATGTCATCGAGGGCATGCAGGCCTCTGGAGAAGGGGAACCAAACCCTCAGGATGAAAAAGAGGAAGGGGAATGTTCTGAAATCGAACCTGCAGAATCAGACTTCTCCGACTGCCTCTTCCAGGGCGATTCCTATATGAATCTCCTGGCCAAGGTGGCCTCCTCCCTGGAACTCAGTCTCCTAGATGAGCAGATGGGAACCACAGAGAAGGCTTCTCAGAAGAGAAGCAGAAAGGTGTCCACCGTTCTAAGACCAACAACCACCCTTTCCCAGATACCTTTGACCAACTCATCGCTGAGGAGTGGGACAAACCGTCTCCGGGAAAGAGAGGTTACCCTAATTGCCCAGAAGTTCTATGCACTGGGAATTAGGGTCCTGGGGAGTGGGAACTCAACCAGGTCATTTCCCAAAGGATACAAGCTTGCTTCGGCAGCCTGGAGGTCGACCACATCCAAGGACAATGCCAAACTGAAGAGGCTCTTCTTCAGGTATCCGACCCCCCTCTTGGGCACGGATGCTCTGCGAGCATCCATGTTAACCTTAAAAGTGGCCTTCTTGGTGGCCATTACTTCGGCTAGAAGGGTATCTGAGTTAGACGCTCTCTCTGTCAGGGAACATCTCTGCATCTTTAGTGAAGACTTTGTCAGTCTAAGAACAGACCCATCCTTCCACCCAAAGGTACTATCGGAGTTCCACGTCTTTCAGGAACTGGTCCTACTGTCCTTTTGCCTGTCCCTATCGCACCCACAGGAGGTCCTATGGCAGAAGCTAGACGTCAGACGGTCCCTCAAAACCTTCATCAAGAGGACCAAGTCCTTTAGGAGGTGCAATTCTCTCTTCGTTTCTTTCAACCGAGCTTCCATGGGAAACCGGGTGTCAAGAAGGACTATTGCCACCTGGATAAAGGCATGTATCCTGTTGGCCTATGACGTTGCCAAAATCCCAAGACCATCGGGAGTCGTGGCACACTCCACGAGATCTGTGGCAACTACAGCCGTTTTCTCTATCAGCGCCCCCATATCTGAGATTTGCTGGGCAGCCACCTGGAGCATCCCGTCCACATTCGTAAGACGCTACAAGGCGAACAAATTCAGATCTTCAGAAGCCATGTTTGGAAGAAGGGTGCTCCAGCAAGTGCTTAACCAATAATTTGCAATCGTTCCCACCCATGACACATGGGGGAAGCTTGGGCACGTCCCAATCAACTACTGATTCCTGTTTGCTCCACCTCTCTGAGAATGCCACATTGGTTACTTACCGTGAATGTGCATTCTGGAGAGAGTGCAGTGAGCAGGATCACCCCACCCTGGACTGCGAAGAATCAGCGTCTTAGAGTTTGTACGATGACCTATTGCAGGCATGGGGCTTTGCTAGTCAGTAAACTGGCTTGGCCTCGTGCCTACTCTCAGGAGGAGAAAAAAGAAATTTGAATTTCTAAAGCGAAGATGTAACTTCCTGCTTTCGTCTGGGCAGTAGCAGACTATCCCAATCAACTACTGATTCCTGTTCGCTCCACCCTCTCCAGAATGCACATTCACGGTAAGTAACCAATGTGGCATTTCCTTAAAAAAGATAGCAAGAGGTTAATATATCACAGGCTTTTTTAAAAAGTCTTTTAGAAGGCTGTTTGTTTTTCTTTGGGTGACCGAGAAAAAGTGGACAAACCTATGACAAAGGAAAACAGTATGATATACATACGTGGCATGCAATGTCTCTGTTTTGTGGACCAAATGCTGCCTCAAGAGAATTATGTATGGAGAATGTACTTAGCCTGTTTTCACCTGCCATTTCTCCATCTAAATCCCTCCCCCATCAGCATGGTGTTCCCTACTTACATGTAACTCTCACAGATGCATTTGGACCTTCTGGTGAACTGCTTGAAGGTGTGGTTGCAATCCAGTTCCCCTTTCCTGTGTGTTTGCAGTTCTCCTTCTTTGCCACTTTATCTCTCTCTCTCTCTCTCTCTCTCACTTTTCTTTGCAAATGAAGATTCAGGAAGGACTCATACTGCTCTTTCTGCAAGCGCGCTGATGACTAAAAACGCCAATCCGAGATAAACAAGTCCGGTTGCAGAAAGCACAGCAGAAGGTCTCCTTGAGTGATGTTTCTGGGTTGTGATTCTTTCTGCGTTGTCGTTTCTCTTCAAGACTTGTTCGGCGTGAGTTCTCAAATAAGGCTGCAGCGTTGTGGATAGTGCGTCTCCATGCCTCCCAATATGAGGCCAGGGCGGACCATTGTTGGTGATCAATTTGACCGAGCCTGAGACGTTGTTTCAGGGAGTCCTTATATTGCTTTTTTGGAGCACCCCTCTTATGCTGACCTGTGGCGAGTTCACCGTAGAGTGCTATTTTTGGGAGGTGATGGTCCTCCATCCTAGAAACGTGCCCTGCCCAGTGCAGCTGTGTTCTTAATATCATGGCCTCAATGCTGGTGATCCCTGCTTGCTCAAGGACAGCAACATTCGTCACATAGTCAGTCCAGTGTATATTTAGGATTGTGCGTATACAGCACTGATGAAAGCGTTCGAGGTGTCGTAAGTGGTGGCGATAGGTGACCCATGTTTCAGACTCGTAAAGGAGAATAGACAGTACAATGGCTCTATACACACTGATTTTTGTGCTTCGTCTCAGGTGTTTATTACTCCAGACTCTTTTGTGAAGTCTTCCAAATGCGCTATATGCCTTTGCTAATCTGTGATCGATCTCTTTGTCAATCTTGGCATCTGAGGAGATGATGCTTCCCAGGTAGGTGAACTGCTGAACGGACTTGAGCACAGATTTGCCAACGGCAATGTGGGGATGGTGGTGTTCGTCCTGTGGTGCATGCTGGTAAAGAACTTCCGTTTTCTTCAGATTAACTTCCAGCCCAAACAGCTCTGCAGTTGTTGCGAAGCAGGATGTTAGGCGCTGCAGAGCTGCTTCTGTGTGGGCAACAAGGGCAGCGAAGAGCAGCTCACGGACTAGATAGTTTTGAGTCTTAGTGCGAGCCCTCAGATGGCTTAAGTTAAACAAGCTACCAACAGTACGGTAACGTATATAGATGCCGTCTTCTTCAAGCTCTGCCGTAGCCCTTTAGAGCATCATGCTGAAGAAGATTGTAAATAAAGCTGGAGCAAGAACACAACCTTGCTTCACTCCATTAGTTATTAGAAAGGGCTCTGAAAGAGCATTGCCATATCTGACTTGGCCGTGCTGGCCCTCGTGTAGCAAGATAATCGTTTTAAGGAATTTGGGGGGACATGCTAGTCTTTCCAGGATCTGCCATAGATCTTTTCTACTCACAGTGTCGAAGGCTTTGGTGAGGTCGACAAATGTTACATAGAGAACCTTGTTCTGCTCCCTACATTTTTCTTGCAGTTGTCTAAGGGCAAATACCATATCTGTAGTACTCCTATTGGCTCTGAAGCCACATTGGCTTTCAGGAGGAAGTTCTTCTGTAATGGCAGGAACAGACAAATTCTACACAGACCTACATGAACTCATACAAAAAGTCCCTGTAGAAGTTAAAATTATTAAACTTGGTGACTTCCATGCCAGAGTAGGAAAGAACTCTGAAGCCTGGAAAGGTGTCTTAGGCAAGCATGGTGTAGGAAACTGCAATGATAACGGATGCCTCTTGCTAGAGTTCTGTGCAGAACAACAGCTGACTATTACAAGCAGAAAGACAGCTTGAAGACAACCTGGATGCAACCCCGATCCAAACATTGGCACCTCATTGACTATGTTCTAGTCCGCCAGAGAAACATTTGTGATGTCCATCATACCCGAGTGATGCCCAGTCGAGAATGCCAAACAGATCATCGCCTTGTAAGATGTAAACTAAATCTTCATCTTAAGTTCAAACCTAAGAGGGGTGGCATCTTAAAGAGGAGACTCCAAGTCAACAATCTTCAACAAGCTACCATGAGAGACAACTTCCAGGCAAATCTACAAACAAAACTTGAAGACCATCCTACAGATCTTTCTCCTACAGTGCTTTGGCAACATATCAAAAACAGTATACTCCAATCTGCAGAAGAATCTCTCGGGTTCTCCCACAAGAAAAATCAAGACTGGTTTGATGACAACAACCAAGAGATCCAGGAGCTGTTGGCAAAGAAGAGAACTGCTCACCAGGTATACCTTGCCCAGCCAACTTGCCATGTAAGAAAAGCAGCTTTCCACCTCACATGTAGCAATCTACAACAAAAACTCCGAGACAGGCAGAACAAGTGGTTGATCAATATAGCAGAAAAGACACAATGCTGTGCAGATCTGGGTGATCATAGAGGATTTTATGAAGCTCTTAAGGCAGTGTTTGGACCTACTTATCAGGTCCAAAGCTCCTTATACAGTACAGATGGTCAAACATTAATTACTGATAAAGCCTCCATCCTCAATCGATGGGCTGAACACTTTGAAAGTCTCTTTAGTGCCAACCAAGTAGTCGAAGGCTCAGCTATCCAACATATGATACAAAAACCAATGAAAAATGAATTGGACATAGCTCCCACTTTGGAAGAGACCCTTAAGGCCATACAGCAGATGAAAAACGGCAAGGCAGCTGGGATTGATGGAATCCCACCTGAAGTTTGGAAACATGGAGGTCATGCACTCCACGATAAATTCCGCCACTTTATATATTTTCCAGTTAAAAACCAAAGACTCATAAATATCTGAAATAAGAAACTTCTCGCCTAAAGCAGAGAAACACCGTACTTATGTCTGATGCATTGTTTGGCCCTCAGATTATTTGTCTCCCTGTGAATGCAGTGTCAGCTTGATGAGCTCCCAGTTAGTTTCTGACTTAGCAATATGGGTGCACAGTTTGCTCTTGCTAATGGCTTATTAGAATCAGCATTCTGTTGATATTGGCTAGTCAGCATACCTTTTCAGAAGTTGGCAGGCCAGCCCCTGAGTTTTTGTAACTCGAAACTCCTTCTTCTAAACAAGAAGAGCTGGACCTCTTGATTTGATGGATATACTGTATAGTTGGAGGATTTTTGCCTTCAGATGTTCTCTCTCTCTCTCTCTCTCTCTCTCTCACTAACTCTGAAATGCAGCCCTGCTTAAGAGATAGTGTGCTAATAAGTCTTTCCAGGCATTGATATTCTCTGCAGAGGTTACTGTCTGGCTTGTAATACTGCCAGATGGTGCCCACCCATGTGCTGCGTGTCAATTGCCACAGGTTGAACACAGATACAGTAGATGGGTCAGAAAAACAAAGAATGTTTGAGAAGTGCTTTCTGCCCTCTTAACACTTCAGACGTTAGAGAAATTAGTTTAAATCTTTTTTTCCCTTTTCTTTTTTAGGTGCTACCTAATGTTGATATTGACAGTATTTTGAGTGACAGCACGAATGTAAACCAGGTTTCTTTAACATCCCTTCCTGCAAAGGCCATGATACAGGTACCTCAGTTTGCTTCTGTTGGTTTCTGATACATGCATGTTGAGACAGTGCCAAATCATATCGTAAAAGGCTTCCTTTGTCACAGGAGGGAGGTGTAGAGGGGCTACTGTTGGAAGAGAAAATTTCATGTTAACAGGCCACTCCATGTATGACTCAGTGT
Source organism: Gambelia wislizenii (assembly GCA_030847615.1). NCBI lineage: Eukaryota > Metazoa > Chordata > Lepidosauria > Squamata > Crotaphytidae > Gambelia > Gambelia wislizenii. Next base: position 489,339,590 of record JAUMIR010000001.1, on the reverse strand, counting down.
TACAAGAAAGCACACACTTTGTGTCACACTTGCATGTGGGGCTGTTTCTCTGAGTGTATTTATGCTTGAAAATTCTAAGACTATAAGCATCACAGTCTGTCTATCTGACAAAAATAACCATGTAAGTAACTCGTTTGCATAATTATCTACATACAGTTTTTAAGCTTTCCCCCAGAGCTTTGGAAAGGTGCTTTTTTAAAACAAAAACATTTAAAATCCACCTGCAGCTGGTGTAGTCATTTATAAGCTCTGCTTTTCTTTATACCCAAGTGCTTTGTGAGGGGAAGAAGAAGCAGTTCTTACAGTACTTGAAGACCGTTCCTACTTTTCCACATTTTCCAGGAGATACGAGGTGCAATTACATGCCAAAAAACAAAAAAACCCCAAAACAAAAAAACAACCACCCCTTGGGAACAAATATTGTATTGTGAAGTCAAAGGCTTTCACGACCGGCATCCATAGATTTTTCGTGGGTTTTTTTCTGGGCTGTGAGGCCATGTTCTGGAAGAATTTATTTCGGACGTTTTGCCTGCATCTGTGGCTGGCATTTTCAGAGAATGTTGGCGTAGGGGTGTGGGGTTTATATACTGTGAGTCCCTGTTGGAGAGGATATGTAAATTTGTGTATATGAGTGTCTAGTCTTTTTAAAATATTTATATCCCACCGTATATCCAAAGATCTCAGGATGGATTAAAATGAAATCAATTTAAAACAATAAATAGGCATGTTAAGGAAAGGTTGTGCTAACCATCTTTTCATCTGAATCCTGTTTGTAATCCTATCTAGAATAGTTCTTTTGGATCAGTGTGGTTGATTAGCCATCAGCAATTGATTCTGTGGGTTTACTCTGGTTGGCCTATCAGTAGGATTCAGACCTTTATGTATCTGAAGAGGACTTTGTTTGGAGAAGCTTTCATTGTGGAAATGGCAGCAGATTTCTGCCACCTCATTCTATGTAATGGACATAATAACGTTCATTTCCATTATTCTTGTGGCAACCTGTACATTCTCTGACTGTTGTTGTTGTGTGCCTTTTAAGTTGTTTCTGACTTTTGGCAGCCCTAAGGTGAACCTATCACAGAGTTTTCTTGACAAGATTTGTTCAGGTATGTGTGTGTGCCTTTGCCTTCCTCTGACACAGTGTGATTTGTTCCAGGTCACCCAGTGGGTTTCCATGGCTGAACAGGGATTCGAACCCTAGTCTCCATAATTGTAGTCCAACTACACCACACTGACTCTCTCTCTCTTTGACTGTAGATCTAGAAATTTGCAGGATTTGGGGCTTCCTTTCCCTGATGCTAAAGATGAAATGAGTGGGATGTAGCTTAGATGGTTCTTGTAAGGTAGATGAAATTATGAGTTAAAAAAAAATAATTAAAGACCCCTGAAATACTACATAAGGATCATTGAACTCAGTGGGACTTGTATTTCTGAGGATCAGGGCTACCAAATCCTATCCATGTTCCCAGATTCTGTATAGACTTTTTACACTGTATTTCAGCCCTTTTTCTTGAGAATAAGTCCAAGTGAAGTCAAGGGACTTCCTTTGAGTAAACATCCATGGGATTGTGTTCTCAGCGATTGTGCATATATACTTTGCATCGTAAAATCTGCACAAACCTGTAATACTTGCATTTCTCCCACTGAGGGGGAGGGAAGTCTACCTCTTGGGCTGGTAAGCAGACTCATTTAGCAGGAGACAGAGTCTCCCCTGGGCTCACCATTTCAGTTCCTGTTTCATTTGAAAGAGAAAATTTCCTAGCATGCTCAGCATTGAGGCACTCAGCTTCAAAACAGTGAGCAGGGACATGATAGTCTTCAAGAGAGTTGGCTCATTGTGACCCAGACATCCATGATCCTCCTGCTTTTAGGCAACAATAAGCTCCTATCAGATCAACATGATTAAATGGAGGAGGACAGTACCCTGTGCCATAGCTTCAGGTTGGTTAAAGGTGTTGCTAAGACCTCAGTTGTGTCTCTGAATGCTGTATGGGATGCATTCAAGAGCCTCACATGTTCCTGGTAGAGGGACACACACATCGTGCACATTGTCACTGCCTGCAGTTGGACCCCTGCATCCACGGGAGTTCGGTTCCCAGACTTACTGCGGATACCAGAAACCGCGGATAACAGCAAATGCCATTGAAAATAATAGGACTTCCGGTTTAAAATAGCATAGAGTTGCCTTGGAGGACCTAGAAAATGTCTAAAGAGGATACTTCTCTAGGCATTTTCTAGGATGACTGTATGGTATGCTTTCTTCTTATTGTGTCCTGTGGATAACTGAAACTGCAGATACTGGTTCCACAGATATGGCAGTCTGACTGTATATGCTAATCTTTAATATTCCCAAAGACCATTGATTGGTTCCCCCCTCCTGCAATGGATTAATAGATTAATTTAAAGTTGTGAAATAAGCAGTAACAGTATTGTTCCCCTGCCCCCATCTTAGCCATTGCTTGTTATGTTGCAGTTCAGCCATTGCCTGTATTCTTGTTTTTTGCAGTTAGCCTCTAGATTTACTTCTGCTCTGATTTGCAGGCCTCTCCGGATGACAGTCTGCTCCAGGATGAAGAACTGAACCTTCCTGGTGCTCATTTTGATGTCACTGATGTCAGTCAGGTGGGTTTTGCGATAACCTCTCTTGCACTAGAGAAAAAAAAAGATTGCCTTTTAATGACCACCCTTTTGCCTATTAAAATAATCTTCTTAGTAGGCATATTTCATAAAGTTATAAATGCCAGAAGGACCTCTAAAGAAGCAAACTCATCAAATGACATTTGTAAAAATTCAGATTTCATTATTGCAATCACAGCAGCCTGCCTATTGATTTATGTGGTCCATATAAATCTCAGCTAAAACCTAACCTACCCATATGGTTTCCATATCATAAAAACATACCATTGAAGGCTTCTCTAAAGCACAGTAAACCTATGTGCGAGAGCAGCATGGTCTGTGCAGGCTACTGCAAATGGGAGAAGGCGACAAACCTCCAATGAAGAAGAACATGCAACAGGAGGCCAGGTACAAACATATGTAAACACAGGTGGAATCATGGGATCTTCTTAGAACTTTCAGAGTTACAGCTTCTTTAGGACTTCAGGAGCAGTGTTGCCAGCAGATGGCCTGCATGCCAGAATTTGGAAAGAACCCTGCATCTTGAAAGGGTTGCTCTTCCAAAGTTGAGGGACAGAGTTTTAAAACATCACAAAAAACCATTGTGGGAATGAGACAGCATTTTGTGCATGTTGAGATATTTGTGGGGTTCCTTTGGAAAACTAGGTCCTTGAGCCTATGAGGCTTCCCCACTTTTTCAGAGCTTGGAAAATTTACTGTTGAAGACTATAAACCCCAGAAGACCCCGGCCAGCATGGCCAGAAATCTCAACTGGCTAAATATTTTTGAGAGTTTCGAAGCTCTGCTCTTTTATAGTACGGTAGGTAATTTTTCCAAATAGCTTTTCTGCTAAGATATTTTTGTGGGCTTCTTTCCATGTGGAGGAAGGAGCCATTTAGGCTTAAATGTAAATGTTAATCCCAGCTAAAGTGGATTCATTCAACCAGTGGGAAATGGATAATTGGACACTTAGTATTTGGCAATAGGAGTATAGTGTCTAGATCAAGGGAAGTAATAGTACCACTTTATTCTGCTTTAGTTAGACCTCACCTGGAATACTGTGTCCAGTACTGGGTATCACAATTCCAGAAGGATATTGAGAAGCTGGAATGTGTCCAGAGGTGGGCGACCAAAATGGTGGTAGGTCTGGAAGCCATGCCCTATGAAAAGCGGCTTAGGGAGCTGGGTATGTTTAGCCTGAAGAAGAGAAGGTTAAGAGGGGACATGATAGCCATTGTTTAAATATTTGAAGGTCTGTCATACTGAGGATGGAGCAAGCTTGTTTTCTGCAGCTCCAGAGACTAGGACATGGAGCAATGAACTCCAAATACAGGAAAAGAGATCTAAACATTAGGAGGAACTTCCTGATGGTAAGAGCTGTTTGGCAGTGGAATGTACTGCCTGGGAGTGTGGTGGAGTCTCCTTCTTTGGAGGCCTTTAAACAGAGGCTGAATGGCCATCTTTCGGGAATGCTCTGATTGTTTATTCCTGCAGGGCAGGGGGTTGGACTGGATGGCCCTTGTGGTCTCTTCCAGCTCTATGATTCTATGACTTGGGTTGGAACTAATGCTCAGATTTAGGCCATAGACTGCTCAGAAGAGGTAGGTGAGCTGTGCTATACCCTATGTTCTCCTTCCCCCCCACCTTCTTAATGGGCTGTTCTTTCTATGTACTGAGCCTCATCCTGTCCCAATTTTTGCTTCTTGCTTCACTGTTTCTTATATCCTTTAAGCTTGGTTTATCACCATCCTATAGAAAAATCTAATGTCAGCAATTTGAACTATGTAAAGCAGAATTTCCTTGATTTTTTTTCTTTTTCATCTTTTCCAAAAGTAAAATAAGACTTTAGAAAGTATCATGCATTATTGTGGTTCTGGGTTACATTTGGAAGAAACTGTATAATCCAGGACATCAAATTAAAAATGAAAAACTTTCAAATATGACAACAATTTCAGCAATAACTACCATGATGTTCTTCTTTTTGTACTTTGCTTTTTTTCTTGTTTTAATTCATAAATTTTTTTGAAAAAATATTTCCTGCACTTTTACATAGGCTATAATGTCAGAACCAAAAATTCTTTTGCTTTAGAAAAAACATTTCCTTTCTGTTAAAAAGTAAAATACCTAGCCTTTTCTTTCCAGCTTGTGTGAAGAAAGCAACAATTAAAGACACAAGAACCATCATTTTTTAAAAAATGGAACATTATTTTCCCTTGCCCCTTTCTGTTTTCTCATGAGTTGCTTTTATCACGCTCCTTTGGCAATTTCAGCTCTCTATCCATACACAAAGCCTTTAAAACATTTTAGCTCCAGCACATGTTTGGCTTAGTTTTCCATAGATGAGGGCTGGAAGATTTGTGGGAACCCACTTTAATCTGGAAACATGTATATATATTCATTTTATAAAATGGATAAATACTTAAGACATGAAAAGAAAATCCTCCTAACAGCTTTGCTGGAAGTGCATGCCTACAGAAAATATCTGTAAACTGTTTGGCAGGACATTCACTTTTTGTTATGAAAAGTATGTGAACTAAAGAGTACTGTTGACTTCCCTCACTGTTGAGTGATCTCTGTGTTTAATGCCTTTTCCTTAGCTTGGCAGCTGATGTTTTTCAGCATCTTTTTTGTCCTCTTTTGATCTTACTAGCCTTGACCTCATTTGCCCTCTTTTGATCTCACTGGACTTGACCTCATTTTCCATCATCACTACTGTTTAATTTGGCTGTGTGGCAACCTATGTGGCTTTGTTTCCAGACATCCATGATGTCATCACATCAAACGTGGAAGTGTGATCTCACCAAAGGAATCGTATAAGGTGTCATATCTTAGTTGGATGATTATTATGATTAATAATAATAATAATTTATATCTTACCCACCTCTCCCTATGGATCAAGTCGAGCAAGATCAACAAATTAAACTCGCAATGTTGTTAAAAGAGCATATGAAATACTTTTAAATACATATTTAGTACATATTAAAAACAATCAATGCAAACTCTGAAACTCATAATTTAAAAATAATCTCGTAATTTAAAAATTATTTAAAAATTTAAAATAATAATTTAAAAATTAAACTTCTAATTTAAAAATTAAAAAAGCAGCCTGCCAAAAGAGACTGGTCTTTAGTGCTGTTTTAAACTTCGACTTAAATGCTGGTAAAGACTAATGAGATAGAAAGCATGCAGTGGTGATGGAACCAGTTACTGCAGCGGCCAGGGGAATAAACGACTACTGCATAGCCTTGCAAGCAGGTTCACCATGAGTGTTTCCCCCTGTCAGCCCCCCCCCGCAAATTCTGAAAAGACCAAGGCACTCAAGAAAACAAGAAACAGACACACACCCCATCTTAAAGAATGGTAGACCCGGGGGAGGTGTTTTAATGATGGGCAGGGAGATCGAGCCACGAGGGAGAGCTAAGTTAGCTGGGCTGTGCTTGCATGGTTGTATGATTGGGCAGCCCAGCAGTGTGAATGCGTGTGTGTTTGTGTGTGATTTGATTCTAACTAAATTGAATTTAATATTCTTTGAATAAAATTGACTAAACTTTAATTGGTTAATTTTGATTTGATTAGATTTAATTTGATTTGATTGGTTGCTTTGTCCCCCCCCACTTTGTCTTTTGTGCCCTTTGTCTTTGCCTTTGATCCTCTGCCGCGTTTGATTCCTCTGTCCCCACCCCATCCCACCCCCGCGGCTGCTCTTGGCCTCTGCGGCCTCCTGCGCTGCCCCGTGCGGCTCCCTGCCCATCATTAAAGCACCTCCCCCGGATCTACCATTCTTTAAGATCCGGGGGGTGTCTGTTAATGATTGACGCATGGAATAACGAGACAAGACAAGATTGGGTTGCAATACGGGCCACTTTATTGTAATCTTGCCTATTTATTTGTTTATTTCTTAGGATATGCCAACCAATAGGGGGAGACCCAATGCAGGGTCAGCTGGAGCAGACGGTCATGCGTGACCTATCTCCCAGCTTCCCTGGGTGACTCACCTGAGCCCCGAAGTGGATCCCTTCCCTTCGGGCGCCATCTGCTGGGAGGCCCGGCCCCAGGTAGCAAATCCTCAAGCCGTGTAGCTTCTGTGGAGGATCGCAACCTGATACTGGCCCCAAGGATAGCCTACCTTGGTGCACCCCATCCATTAAGATGCCGGTACAGTTCAGTAAGGTCCATCCTTCCACTCAATTTGAAGTTGCCATAGGTGAACGCCAGATCCTTGTCTCCCCACTCCATGCCACAGATAAGGGGGAAGTGTCTACTTAGCCCCTATCCCCCACAAGGGAGGCCAACACGGCTCTCACCCCTGTTCGCATACCCTCAAGAAATAACTGGAGCCCCCCGCTGGACAAGTGGATTCTGTCAACCAACTGCAGCTCTCCTGAGTAATTTCAGCTCAGCCATATGTGTTCTGTTCTGATATCTTCAGAGAAGGCTGGATTTAATAGAAATGTCAGAAAGAGCCAATGGAAGGAATGCTGTCCAGTAACTTGACATCTGGGTAACAAATTGTACTTTTCCTGTGAGAGTACCTTTATTCCATTGGGGAGAAATGTTTGCCAATTTTTAGATCTGTGAAGGAGGATATATGAGCCTTGCTTGAACGTTAAAATTAAGGAGGCATATGAATGTTAATGTGTTTAATCATTTGTTGTTTGAACTGTGCACTGAAACACTTATGGGTTTCTGTAGTACAGTACCAAATTTCTGGGATAAGGAAGCTTGGTTTAAGATCATGGTGGACCAGTGAGTGGGTTCTTGCACTTGAATTGAAAAGATTTAGGTTTGAGTCATATTTCTGTTGGAGAGTCATTTTATGACCCTGGGCAGGTTGCCCACGCTTGATCTTAGCTTTTCATCTGTGATGTGGGAATAATAATAAATACCTACATCATGTAACTTATTGTGACCATATGAGATAGATGGCAAACATTCTTTATGATGTCTGTGCAATCTCACACTTGGAGAGCCACATTTCAGAAAAATATGTATGGTCCTTGTTCCTCAGTGGGCAAAAAATAAAGCTTGCAAAAGTTATCTTTTTGGACTATAGTTCTCAAAATCCCTGAGCTAGCATTGCCACTTGGGATTCTGGGCATTGTAATTTGTCCAAAAATCTATAAATTTCCCACCCCAAGCAAATTGCCAACCCAGTGTATGGTCCATTGGTTCTTGGGCAGAGTTCTTTTGTGGCAACAATTTGGATGATACAGTAAGGAACTTTCTCCATTTCTTCAAAGAGACGAATGACTCCTGTTTCTGGAAAAATACTTAACCTCAGAATTCATCAAGCAGGAACTTTGACTTTTTTCTTACCTTTCAGAAGCAAATAAAAGGAGATATCCCGTCTCAGTCTCATTTGCTGTCTTTTATCGTAATTGCAGTGTCTCTGAGAGTGATAGAGCAAAAATATTAAATCCATGCCTCCATAAGAAGTAGAAGCCAAGTGAGAAGAATTTAAAGCTATCATCGTGTTTACCAATAAGCTGCCATTCCTCACTGCCTCTTAAACATTAATTAATATCGTTCCCATTAGGACTGAGAGAGCAGACTGTGTATATTGCTGCTTCCATGTTTTTTTTCTCTATAGACAATTTGCATTGGTGGTTAGGGGCTGCAGATACTTTATGTATGCCTGGGATATTTCTTGGGATACAAGCATCTGCTTCTTGTTGATGCCAGTCCATGCTGTTATATGTTGCAGAGCCACTGGCTGAAAAAGTGACACAAGAAGCAGATCATTTAGATACAATTAGGTTCTGGTTATCCAGTAGATATTACTCACATCATGTGTTGCTGCTGTCTTGGTCTTACATCTACACAAGAACATCTGTTCTTCCTTGATCATGCAGTATGTCCTTACCCAACCTCAATCCCAGCTCTCACTACAGAAATGGAAGGAACCTCACATTCATTCACATGGGGATCAGAAACGTTTTTCTTCTTTACATTTGATTTGATTTGATGGATGACTTTTCTTTGTTATTTCTGGAATATTTCATGTCTCGATTCTCACTACGTTGTTCTCCAAGGCATCCTTACTTTCTTTTATTCTTATATCCTTTGTACTGTCTATTCTCCTTTATGGATCTGAAACATGGGTCACCTATCGCCACCACCTACGACTCCTCAAACACTTTCATCAGCGCTGTCTACGCACAATCCTAAATATACACTGGACTGACTATGTGATGAATGTTGCTGTCCTTGAGCAAGCAGGGATCACCAGCATTGAGGCCATGATATTGAGAACACAGCTGCGCTGGGCAGGGCACATTTCTAGGATGGAGGACCATCGCCTCCCAAAAATACTACTCTATGGTGAACTCGCCACGGGTCAGCGTAAGAGGGGCGCTCCAAAAAAGCGATATAAAGACTCCCTGAAACAACATCTCAGGCTCGGCCAAATTGATCACCAACAGTGGTCTGCCCTGGCCTCACATCGGGAGGCATGGAGACGCACTATCCACAATGCTGCAGCCTTATTTGAGAACTCACGTTGAACAAGTCTTGAAGAGAAACGACAACTCAGAAAGAATCACAACCCAAAAACATCACCCAAGGAGACCTTCTGCTGTGCTTCCTGCAACTGGACTTGTTTATCTCGGATTGGCCTTTTTAGTCATCAGCGTGCTTGCAGAAAGCGCGGGATGAGTCCTTCCTGAATCTTCGTTTGCGAAGAAAAGCCAGAGAGAGACTCTTCATAATCCTGGGGCATACTTAGGAACTCAAGCGGGGGCTGTTTTAGCCTTTCCTTGTTGGGTATTTCTTATTAAATGGGTGTGCCATAGCTTTGCAACCACCCCTGTTCTGGCCTCTCTGGAGTATGTTTCTGGCACTTGATTAGCTCTCTCTCCATACATTTTTAATAGCACACATTTAGCTGACTTACACATTACCAATGTTCTCTCCTTCTATGGGGTTGTGTAATTTATGCCCTATGAATTACAGGCAGGCATTGACAACATAATTTATGGTGGATGTGCTCTCACAGAACCTTACGTGTAATAGGCCTGCTTCCACTTCTTAAGTGGTCAGTTTGCTGTTCTCCCATATGTGTTCCTGCACAGAAACCACAAAAGATTGCTTGTCTGTATTGATAGTCTGGTTATCTACACCCATCTTCCCTTCTGCAAGCCTGGTTTTTGACTTGCACTTGTGGTGATCTCTACATATCTGAGGAGAGAGTTGTGATCCACCCCAAGCCATGTAGATTGGTGATGTTTTTCTGGTTGTAGGCAGGACTTGGAGGCTTTTTTTTTTAGCTTCCAACATTCTGCTCTTCGCAGGGAGAGGTTTTCTATGTATTGCTTCATAGATTAACACTCACAAAACCACAGTTATTGCTAAGTAAGCTGCTTTTACCTGCCTTGAGCTTGAAGGTTTAGCGCAGGCTCTAAGCCTAGATAAAGTCAGTTGGAACAGTTTTCAAAGGGGTAGCCATATTAGTTTGTTGTAAGTTTAAACAGCAAAGTGTCCTGTGACACCTTTAAAGTGTACAGATTTATTGTAGCACAAGCATTTTGTTGTCACACATCCTACTTCCTCAGATGTTTCCTTTGCACACATTACTCTTAAAAGGTGCCACAAGACTGTTGATTTAATTGGAACACAAATCGGGAAGATAAATAATACAGTACCTGTAGTTCAAAGTATCATATACAGTGGGTATGCATGGATACGAAAATCCGTGGATGCTTAAGTCCCATAAGATATGATAGCATAGTAAAATGGTGTTTCTTATATAAAATGGCAAAATCAAGCTCTGCTTCTTGGAATGTACTTTAAAAAAAACTATTTTTAAAGTCGTGGATATCAAATCCGTGATACAGAGGACCAACTGTAATTAATATTGCATATCCAGGAGGGCGTTCATTGCTCTCTTTTTAAAAACAGGAGTAAGTGGCAGAATGTTAGCCTCGGTCCTTTTTGGATGGGGAAAACCTGGGGTCTTTCAAAAACAACTTTGAATGTGAGGCAAGAGGTCTGTAATTCAAAAATTAAAGTTAAAAAACCTATTGCTTTTAGCTATTATTGAAGAAGGTTTTTGCACATATATATACACACGCTGCCCTCTTTGTATATAAAATCTTAGCAAACTTAACATCTTTGCTGTTTGAGTCTTCTTTATTTGCATTTTCAAAGCGTGGCCTTTTCTCTTTCTGTTCTTATGGTTTTGAGTGTGGCAACATTGCTGATGGCTGCACAGAATAGGAAACAAAATTTGAAGATGTAATAATGATTATAAGACTCTCAGGGAGGAGAATCTTGTCAAAAACAATTGCCATCAAAGCTGCTTATAGAGACCCAGGCCACAGAGCTGCCTGCAGTGATGCGCTGTGTAATACAAGAAGAGGTTTTTTTATGCTTTCTTTTTAAGTTGTGCAACTTCATGTGAAACACAAGAGTTCAGATTTCCCTTTTTGTGGGCACATTGAATATCGAGGGTGTTAAAACCCAGGAATGTGGTTTTTATTGCTAACAGAAGATAGTGAAAATTTGCCTTGCTGTACTGAACTAGTCTTCATTGCTGTTAGGAAGAAGGAGACGAGGATGTTGACATCCCAGAATTTGCAGAACCAGTCCTAGAGTTCAACAGACAAGGAGGAATAGAGTCCCCAAAATATAATGGCCCTCCATTTCCACCAGCTGCTCCTGCTCAAGTCTCTTCAGACGTTTTGGATGAGATCATAGAAAAACGAGAGACCCTGGAAAATAAGCTGGTTGATTGGTGAGTTCTCATAGGAGTGATCATGAAATGTTGATGAACTGTGTTTTGTCCCGTCTTTTGTAACATATTCTTTTCCATATACCTGTACTTTATTGTCTTCCAGTAGCATCATCACAAAGTATCATGCAAAACAGAGAGTTCCCTGCTCTGAAGAGTCTACAGCCCAAACTTCTAGTGTTGTGGGCACAACAGAGGCAGGAAGGAAAGAGGGGGAAGAGATGAGAAAGATGGATTTGTTCCAACTAGCTATATACCCGGTGTAGCATACACCGTTCCCCCTGCCACCCTCCCTGAGCCTCCCCCACGCACACACATACACACACACTGTTCCCTCCCCACCCACCCCCGCCAGCTCCCTCCACCCACGCAGCACCTGCCCCCTCCGTGGCCCTCCCATCATCTGCTGCCCTCCCCAGGTCCCCCTGCACGTGTGCGTACACACACACACACATGTGCACGCTGCTCCCCACCCATCCCCGCCGCCTACCGCCCCCCCCCCACATGGCACCTGGCCCCCCCAGCTGCCCTCCCCGAACCCTGCGCCAAACACACACCCTGCTACTCACTCCTTGCTGGTGGCCATGTTTACACTGAACATAAAAGTCGACATGTCCCCTCCCCCATGTGCTGATTGGCTGCCTAATCAAGTTGTGATTGGTTGGTCAGTTTCCTAAGCAGCCAATCAGCACACTGGAAATGGCAATATACCCAAGAGAATTATGTATATAGATGGTCTGACATGGACATAGTGTTAATTTTGGTTAGACATGCAGCATAAGGAGTCAAGACAAAACAAAGAATTTGTTTAGCAGACTCTGTAGATGGGAGGAGAAGGATGGTGTCATGGAGTTAATCTGGGAGAGACCCAAGCATCAGGATAGTGAGGAAAGAATAGGAGTGTTCATTTAAAACAACACTTTGGTCAACTCACCATAGTGAAGCCTTCCCTAGGCTGGTGCTCTCTTGAAAATTTTGGACTTCAGCTCCCATCAACTCCCGCCAGTGGAGGGAAAACTAACATGGCTTTGCATGGGTTAACCCAGAAAAGCTTGTATCCCTTTTAAAATATGTGTTTTGGTCCTAGGAAGTTTCTTCCAGAAGAGAAAGCTGGCACTGTGAAGATTATATGGTATGTCTTGTTCACTATGATGCCAAGGGGCTGGAGAAAGTCCCCTTCACCAGCATGTTCAGAGATGAGGAATTTTGAGAGTTGTTGTCCAAAACATTTGAAGGGCACCGGGTTGGAGAACACTGCCTTGGAGGATGATTAAGGCAGAGAGGTAGATTAGGCCAACGCCTTGAAAGGCAAGAACTAAAAGTTGGTGTTAGATGTGTTAGATGTAGAAGGTGATAGAAAACCTCCAGACAAAAGTAGCTTTCCCCTTGCATACTCAGGATGCTAAATAGCATGAAAGCATATGGACTAAAAATACAATTTTTTAATACTGTCAGGGTGGAGCAAGAGGTAATGGCACGAATCATCAGTGGGATGTATCCATCACAGAAAGAGGCAGTGCCCAATATAAACTCTTCGGAAAGCGAGCACAGCCAAGACGTGTCCTCAGACATTGGTGAGCAAGGGTGCTGTCTTTCCCTCTCCTTGTCTGTCCCCTCCCACAATCCCTCCAATGGAGCCCAGATTTCAATAGTAAGTGGTCTGAATTTAGGAAAGGCTTGTGTTCCTAACAGCTTGATTCAAATGTAGAACCTTGTTTTTCTTCAGCCTGACCCATACATGGGTTCAGAGAGACAGCAGTCAAAAACCAGTACAAAAACAGTTCTCTTACCAGGCATGGGCAACTGTGGGGGGGGGGCAGGAATAGCCAGTTTTCACCCCTGCCCGCCCCCCCAACAGGCCAGAACAGGATGCCAAAGCACCCAATCTGTAAATTGGCCAAAATTGAAACAGAAAGTGAGCAGTGTTACTTCTGGTTTTGACTTGAGCTGATTTTTTTGAGGTTCTGGTACATTTCTAGGGTACATGGGAGTAGGGGATAGAGGGGGGAAACTGCTGCATTTTTCAGCAGTTTTAATCCATTTGGGGGAGCCGATCGGGTGAAAAATTGCCTGAGTTTTAAAAAAATGAATTAAGGGGTCTAGGGCCTTGCGGGGTGGGGGTCACACAAATCCCAAGGATTCCCTGGCCTTCAGAATCAATGAGGCAGAGGGAGCAGAACTGGAGAGGGATATAAAAGACACTAGGGAAGTGCCCGTAATTAGTGATTCTTAAGATTCAAGCCGTAGTACCCACCAATCTGAATTTAGCTTTTACATATGTTCTAATTTATTTTTAGTTGAAGCTGCAGGTACAGCAGGCTTTCAGTTGTTTGTTGATGCTGGCATCCCAGTGGATTCAGGAATGATTAGACAATTTGTGAATGAGGCACTTGCTGAGACAGTGGCTACCATGCTTGGTGACAGAGAAAGCCAGAAAGCAGCTCCTGTTACAGTCGTTCCTTCAACAGTGACATTCTTGCCAGAAAAGGTGATTTGCTCCTTTCTGTTCTAGATTTGCAATTAAGGACAATGAGTCTATTTGTAATCTTAATGTCTTGTTTCTCGCTCTGTGTACACAACCAAAAGGAAAGTCTGAAAGGGAGGTGCTCCTTGGGGGTCTGTGCCCTTCCAGAGTGCAAAATACAAACAAAGGGCACAACTTCACTACCTGATGCCAGGGCTCAAGCTGGCCAGGATGTTCCATGCCCTGACTTGGACATGGCAGGCCCAAACTCGTAAGAGTATGAAGGTAAATCAAGAAGAAATCTTCCCTGTACATTTCAGAAGCCTATTACTTTGGTTACAGAAGAGATCAGGCTTCATACTCTTGCACAATCTTCTTGTGTTTTAGCACTGAGATTGGCTGTCTTCTTGCCCTGAAAGAGTCATTGGCTGTCCTGGGCAAGTCGGCTTCATGCAAGGCCGGTGTATATACAACTCACTGATGTACAAAAACAAGGGTTGGGAATCTCAGGGGCCCAGCTCACTTTCAGACAAGTTCTTGTTGGAGGGGGGGTTCACTCCCATGGTGGCTGAAGCCAAAACCAAAATGATGGGGCCAGTTGCAGAACATTTTAGCTTAAAATTCTTTGCTACCAGTAGCTGTGTATTAGCAGAGTCATCTCAGCCTTTTAGAACAGGAAAATAAAAATAACCTAAGCAACTTTTGGGAAATCACTAAGTGATGTTTTCATGATGAAGGGGATATGGATTCATAGGGACCGTGTCCAGAGGAGGGTGGCCAAAATGGTGAAAGTTCTGGAACCCATGCTGTGTAGGAAGCAGCTTAGGGAGCTGGGTATGCTTACCCTGGGGAAGAGAAAGTTAAGAGGTGACATGATAACCATGTTTAAATATTTGAAGTACTACCATACTGAGGATGGAGCAAGCTTGTTTCTGCTGATCCAGAGACTAGGACATGGAACAATGGACTCAAGCTACAGGAAAAGAGATTCCACCTAAACATTAGGAAGGAAGAACTTCCTGACAGTAAGAGCTGTTTGGCAGTAGAACAAGCTGCCTTGGAGTGTGGTGGAGTCTCCTCCTTTGGAGGTTTTCTAAACAGAGGCTGGATGGCCATCTGTTGGGAATGCTTTGATTGTATAAATTTCCTGCAGGGCAAGGGGTTGGATTAGATGGCCCTTGTGGTCTCTTCCCACTCTATGCTTCTGTGACCACTGATGCCTTTATTCCAAATGTTTAAATACTCAGAGCCTGGGATCTCTTGGTATTTGTCTTCTTTCTTAAAAACACCATATATTTGAAATCAGTGGGAAATAGTTGCTTGAGGCTAATTTGGTCCATTTTCTCTGCATAATTACTCCACAGTGATATCAAATGATTAATAGGTGTTGTATCCTGGCAGCAGTTATGCTCCATTTAAATTGTAATTCTAAGGGGAAGGCTTTTAATATCCATGCTTAAGAATAAACATTTATTTTCTTTATTGCTCTCATGTTTTCAGCTTCAGCCATGACGTTTGGAAATATTTGCAAGCTAGACTAATTTTGATCAGTATTTTATCTCCTTTGCTTCTTAGCCTACTCTCTCACTGTTACAGAAATCCTTCTGTTCCTTCAGCTTCTGTCTTTTCCACATTGGGGATGATAGAAGTTGTTGTACACAACCTTTGGACGAACTGAATTGTTTTTGTTGTCCTCATCATTATTATTGTGATTATCTGGCCTTTTCCGCAGAGCAGGGACTCAAGTGTTGTTGTTGTGTGCCTTCCAGTTTTTTCCGACTTATAATGACTTTAAGGGAAGCTTACAAAAATTGAAATACCTGTGAATTAAAACTCATGTTACAGCATACAGAAAGTTTACACATACACACAAATATACATATATACATACATACATGCAAATATATACCAGAAAAACCAAAAATCCTACAGAGGATTTTAAGGCCAGGAGATCTGAAAGACCACCTCCTCCTATATGAGTATAGCCAAAATCTATGATAATCAGTGGAGGCCCTGTTACATAGCCCACCACACTATGAAGGTTGTGGGAGGAGGGGTTACACGTGATACGGTCTTCTCTGTAGCAGCACCCTAACATAAGCACATGCCTTATAAATAGGTTTGGGGGAGGAAAGCCTAGATGAAGTTGTGTGGGGGTATCCTGGATAGATTTGTGAAGGGCCAGGAAAAAACTGGAAAAGTTCAGAAAAACATTTTTTTCTGTGGGTTTTTTTCCTGAAGCCTTTTTTGTTTTTTTCTGAAAAATTGAAAAAAAGGAAGAAAATCGATTATGGAATGTTTTATTTTAGCATGATGAATAAAATCTTTAAGACAATAAAATCTTTAATATACCAGTTGTGATAATTTTATGCCAAATCAAATTGTACCTAGTCATATTTTATGTTCCTAAAGTAACAGAGTGACTTTCAAGCTGTAAAAAATGCTAATGTTGCATTTTTTCAATTTTTCTGAAAATTTCCATTTTTTTCTGGAAGAAACTGGGGAAAATGTTTTTTTCCCCATGGCTTCAAAATTTCCAGAAATTTAACATCTCTAGTCCTGGAGCTTTCTTTGGCTCTGCTTTCATACAGCACATATAGCCATGCTCTCTGGTGGACAAAGGCACTTTGGAAACGAAAAAGAAAACCAGTAATCCCTACTCAAGCCATGATCACAGAATCCTACCCTTGCGTTCTTCCTTCAGTTTTATCTGTGTGTGTTGTTCAAGAATTAACTGCATTCAGTTGGCCTTGCTGCTCCCACCAGGCCCCCGAGTTTAAGCATCCCACCAGAAAGGAAGTATCCATTTGCAGGGCTTCTCATGGCTTTGCAGCCTCTCCCAGCTCCCACTGAGCCCCAGTGTATGAAATATTTGCTCAAGGTAATATTTCCCTTCTGGGAATCACAAATGCCTGCTGGTCCTCCTTAATTGAGAAGGGCTGATAGGGTGGAGTTGCTTATTGGATAGCTTGCTTTCAAGCTTTCCACCCCACCCCATTCAATTTGAAGATTTAACAGGGAGTATTTAAAATGGGGTTTATGGTTTGAATGTTAGACTTGGACTCTGGAGACTAGGGTTTGAATCCCTGCTTGGCCATGGAAATCCACTGGGTGACCTTGGGCAAGTCACACTCTCTCAGCTTCAGAGGAAGGCAATGGCAAACCCCTTCTGAATAAACCTTGTCAAGAAAACCACGTGATAGGGTCTCCATAAATCTGGAAGGCACATGTGTGCGAGTTCTACCAGAATTACTATGTTTTTTGACTGCTTTCATGTGCTGCTTTCTCCCCTAGGAAACTGTATTATCTACTCCTCTGGTCACACCTGAAGCCACACCACCTCAATCACCACCGCCACCTTTAAATGAACTATTTCCAATAAAAACCCCAGAGTCCTCTCCATCAGTGACTGAAATGGATGGAGATGTTGGTGAACAGCCGCTAACAACAGGGGCAGGTAACAAAGCATGTTTCTAAGCTGGAAAAAGATGTTCATTTACTTATTAACCATCACCTTTTCTCTATTCCCAGGGGCAGATTGCGCCCCCCCCCCGGATCAAGCCGTGGGCCAGATGCTGTCATGAGGGTGGGGCCATTTTTTCCTTTTGGTCATTTAGCTTTGCCTCTTTAATTTGGAGGGTACCTGCTTTTTGATAGCTTTGCTGGAGACTAGATAGAAAGTCAATGGAAAACTGTTCTAGTCTGCCTTTTCCTTTTCCTACATTGGACACTTACACTATCGCATGCTGTAATTGAGCAGAGCTTAAGGGAACCGAGCCATAAAAAAGTAAAGATTGAAGTCTCCTGGATGGACCCTCCTTTGTGCCCCACCAGTGACACAGGAGACTGTGTGAGGAGGACGTGGGAGCAAGGATCTTTGCTGTGGCACCCTAGTTGTGGAATGCCCGCCCTTTGGAGGTCCTACTGGCACCAGTGGTGGCTTTATTTAGGGGTTAAGTAAAATCATGGCTATTTACTAGATCCTTTGATGCCTAACTGATCCACTCCAAAGTATTTATGTACATGGTTTTAAATTGTTTTAACCTTCTTAACCTATTCATAACTTATCAATTTGTTTAATATATTTTTAGTTTATTTATATTATTTATATTATTTTAGATTGTTTTAATCTGTTAATACTGATCTGTTGTGTACATAGCCCTGAGATCTTGTGATAAAGGGTGGAATTATAAATGTTTTAAGAATAAATAAATAAATGAAAGGTGTTAGTTATCGTTTTATTAAAATATTTATGTCCCATTAATTGGTCCCAAAGCCTTGCCCTGCCATTCAAGGTGGTTTATAGTACAGTATACCAATACATGCAATAAGGAAAGTTAAGAGTCAGGAACAACAATAAGAAAATCACAGATTGGTGGGTGAGGGAAACTGACCTAACTGAAAAGCAAGGTGAATCAAAACCATTATACTAAGCCAAAAAGCCATTATCTGGGTTGGTGAGAGGATGAATCCAGAGGAGAGAGGAAGGCAGGGAAGTCATGTGTCTAGAAGCTCTTTGACCAAATAGATCCTCACAATTTCCTCTGTCCAGTTTCCTTCCCCAACTGAAAAGCAAGGTGAATCAATACAGTTTCAGTGTGTTGAAAAACCACTTTATCCAATTCAACAAATTCATTCACTCCATGCTGACAATTTCATTTCTTTGTATGTGTTTTTGATACTCTGAACAAGAACTGAAATTAAAATAATTTGACAGCCAGCTGGATCTCAACCCAGCTGGGATGTAAGCTGTCCCAGGTTTCCTGTTCAGTTGACAGGGGGAATCCATTTCCTGTTCCAAAGGCACATGCATGGTTGTACTTGGGCAAGTGGAGAAAGGAGATCTGCTTTTTGGAAACTCAAAGCCAAATAGTAGTAGAAATTGAAAGGAATACACACACACACACACCCCAATGCTGGCTGACAGTGAGCAAAACCTTGTAGGAAGGATACATTCAAGACCTAGAAATGTAGCTTTGCTTTGCATTCCTTTCCTTGTTTCCATCTCCCTCTTCTTTTTAATAAAATGTATATAGGACCCGAGGCATCTGTTGCTAGCCTGCTTCATACACCTGTGGCTACCCCTGTGGCTACCCCTGTGGCTACACCACCGAAAGTAGCTACACCAAGCCCTCCCATATTAGAATATGCTGCAGACAAGGAAGTGATGGAAAAAACAGCACCTCCAAACCCATGGGAAGATGCAGAGCTTCCTCTGGAAGAAGAGAAACCCAGCCTACAGAGTGAGGAAGGAACTTACCATCCAAGAGCTGTGTGAGTCCATGAGTTGACATAAAATGACTTTCTAAGCTCCTTCGTAATGTTCTCAGCTGTAGTGGTAAAAAGATCCATCTGTGATGAAATGCCTTATCTTATAAAAAAAAATCTGTTTTGCCCAGATGAGGCTGTCCTCTTGTTACCTTTATCTAGGTTGGGGGAGGGATGCAAGGATATAGCTACAAGGGGGGCTGCAGAAGTGCACTGCTTCTCCAAATAAGAATTCAACTCCCCGTGAAATTTTCCTTGAGTCCCCAAATTTCTAGAATTGCACAGAGTGAGGTATTGAAAATCATTCACAACTAAAACTCTCATATTTGCTGTGTTGACATTGCTTTGGTTGCTTTGTCTGCCCCTTTCTTTGGATGCCTAAACTGTACTTCTAAAGACTCAACGGAAGTTTTAAGTTACTGCAATGCTGGACATTTTAGGACTCGCAGAGAATTTCATTGGGGGCAGAATTTTTATTTGGAGGCCAATGCTTTCATTTTGTCCCACTCCCTTCCCTGAAGTTGCACCCCTGGTAGGATGAGAAGTGGCTCTTTAGAAAAAGCAGGTACTGTGGGTGGGAGAATATCAAATTTGATGGGGGGGGCAGGCAGAGCTAAGCTAAACAGATCCCATCTGGCCAGGATGTCTGTGGGGAATGTGTTATTTTATGCCTAACCATAAAGGTTCTTTCTGTTATCTTTAAAGATGCACTCATCTTTGTTGCTTTTATTCCAGTGTCAGTGCAAACAGAAGCTGTGTCAATGGGGGTGGGGTGGGGCAGGAATGACATTAGGTTTCTTTGTGTGTGGGTAAAGTTATTTGAAGAAATATAAGCTATGAAAGGCATCACTTTTAAAAGGTGCATTCTTTTTGCCATTTTTAGGATCATGTCTGTGGCTAAACATGAAGAACCAGACAGCTTGGTTTTGCCAGCTTCAGTACGGACTGTGCCCCATGATCTGCAATCTCAGGAACCCAAGGCACCATTTCCTTCAGTGCATACCCCTAGTTCTGGCACTTCAACAGAGGAAAGTAGTCTAACCACCACAGAAACTGAGACTGTGGACAGGCCGATTTCAGAAGGAGAAGTTTTGTATAGTTACGGACAACTGCTAGCTGCAAAAGGTGAAACTACTTCTAGCCATCTGTCCTTGCTTTAGTATTTTTAAAAAAAATCTTCACCCCTCAAGAGTAAAAAGACCTAGCACATCCCCTTCCAAGGGCAAGTGTGATTTGTAAGATATATCGAAATGACAGCTGGGAACTATTCCCCTGTTTCCCTGCCCCCATCACTACCTGTGTTTTACACATTTAAGCGCTGAAATGGAAGACTTGAGTAGTCTTGGTTTAGACTGTCAAGAAAGAATATCTTTAACATGGGGGACCATTAAAAAAGTAGTACACCATCACAGCTTAGAAATAAGGCATTGAGCTCTGCAAGAAGGGTACATTCTCTCTTCTCTCACCCTCTTGCCTTTTCCACACCTAATTGGAGCAAAGCACATGACTTTCATTGAGGTCGTGTAGCAAGATCTGGTGGGTTAGGTTGATATGTTGTTGTAATTGTCTACACAAGGTGATCCCTGATGGCCTAGGATTATCTGAAGGAAGACAACAAAGCCCTCTCAAGTTAAAAGAGTTAAAATGGGTATTGAAGAAACTACAGATTAGGGGAACAGTGTCTGCAAACGAATGCAAAAATAAATGTATGGAGGACAAAGATAGAAGTTCCCCACCTCCCCATTTGGAAAACATGTTTTTCCCTGTAGAAATATTGTGAGTAAATATTAATTGCAGCCTTATGCATAACTATGTACGTATATTATTATTATTATTATTATTATTATTATTATTATTATTTCTAGCTTTAGCAGAGGGAGGACTGTCTCTTCCAAACCTCAATGACAGTTTGACCAGCTCTCTTCATGATGCTCAGGAGATGGTAATATAATCCTTTAATTAGACAGTTAAATGAGCAGGGACTGTTTTGTTATAATTTGGAGTGGGTGATTAAAGTGTTCCAACAACTATTCACTGTGTAAATAATTTGCAGAAAGAGCAGCAGAACCTGATAGAACAAACTCTAACAGTTCAGTTTGCAACTAAAAGAGGTGGAACCTGGCATGCATCAACTTAATTAAAGAGCAAATTGATCACCCTTTCTTTATGGCTAACCAGGCTATCAAGATAGCAAACCACCTTATTTTTAAAGATGTGAATGTTTCAATGTGTGATTTCATCTACATTTTTTCAGTCCCAGCTAAAGTCTGTAGGGAAGGCAAATTCTTCAGTTGCATTTCAATGTGACATTTGAGAACCAAAAAAAAGGAAGTTGCCCAAGTTTCATTTAGTAGTGTTGGGCACGGAGTCCTGAAACAGGCATCGTTCCTCACCGCTATCTCTTAGACTGAGGGATTGAGGGGTTTTTGCCATTTGTCAGCCAATTTGTATCTGTCTGGAAGACCCTTTTATATCACCTGTGGTCACTTGAGCATGCAGTTTGTGAACTTTGGTAAAATCCAGGCAGGCAGAGTGAGCATTAATACTCCACTTAAGTATTCTTAGGTATTGGCGTTTCAGCCTTTTTATATCAGAGACTGAGCAGGCTGTTAGTCTTTTGGATTATTTATTATATGCAGTCATATAGATATATCTATATAGATATATAGATACACACACACACAGACACACATTTATACTCCCCTTAGGAAAAAATATAGACATTTCAAAATATAGACAGTCCCTTACGTTATATTGCATGTTATAAAGAGGCATCACACATTCATTACCTTACAGTACATGACAGATTAGTGCCCCTCATCACAGAGTGTTTTGATGTTCTTCTTTACTTAGCTGCTGCTGTTTCTGAGTCTATGGATATATAAAGGTATATAAAAATTCAGAATAGTGACTGACCTCAAAGATGTATGGCTTAACCACCAACTGGCACAATTCTCTTATGCATCTTTTAGGATTATGATCCTCCCAGTGAAGGGCAGGTGCTGCGGAGACCTCACAAGGGATACCACAGGAATCCGGTCCTCTCCCTCTTTTCAAAATTAAACCAAGCTCCACTTGCATCTCAGGAAGAGATCTGTGGGTCTGAGGTAGTTTCTTTTATCAAAATAATGTTGATCACACAGTTGTCTCCATACTTTAGTCTGCACTCTGCATGAGATGGTTAACATTGGTTAAAATCTGAAGTTTCTTCTCCTTCCAGGCAAGATTATAGTTTGTGTTCTAGATAGATGAGGCATGGAGTGCAAAGTGGGGTATTTTTCTACTTACCACTACATTTTCCCTACAGCATCCAGTTCATATTGACTCACCACAATTTCTTCTGTACTGCATAGCCCAGGCGGCTGCTGCTATTCCTTCTCCTTCCAGCAGTTGCTGCTGTAGCTTATCTCCTTTCACTTGAAGCCAGGAATTACTTCTTTATTTGAGAATTCTAGCCTTGCCTTCCTTGATCTTGCACATCACTCAAGGCAGTTTACATGACTTAAAATTACAATCCACAATAAAACATAGCATCAGAAAAATACTGGGTAAAGCATAACAGACACAATAGCACTGGCCTGTGATCCTTAGAGAACCATAATTTTGTATGCATTCTTCCTCCTCCACCCATCCTATGCCTGTGGGTAAAAGACTGAGAAGCACACCAAGCGCTATGAAATATATTTGGGGTGTGTGTGCAGGAGTGGGATCAGCAACATGTTTCTCAGGGCATTCCAGATGCTGTCCTCCCTCTCTCTTCACTCCAGCTGCATGCATGGACACATTGTGTGGCTGCTGGGTTGGGAAGCAGGATAGATCTTGATACATTTTCAGTGTGTGGGCTTAGTCTGCATCTGAAGAACTGTGGTGTGGGTGACTTTTAGGAGGGAGGTATGACTTCCCCTTGCTTTTCTCAGACTCATTTCTCTCCCTTTTCCTTAAGAATACTGATGACAGTGCTGGAGAACTCAGCGAGGGCCAGAGACCGAGGCTGACAAGAGCTGCAGAAAGTATCTTAATGGGACCATCAGTTTATATGGACCAACCTGCCAGGCAGGCTGCTAAACAGCCAACTCACCATAAGCTATCACCTGGACAACATGGCAGAGAAGCAGGTGCAGATTTACAATAATTTTTGTTCAGGGATGTCCTGAAGGCCATTTTTGTGCCCTTAGCTTCTCCAGACCATTCTTTCACCCTCTTTCTGGCAGAATTCATTTTTTTAATAGGTTGCAGGGGACCCTGCACTGTTTCATATAAAAAAATACTGTTTTTTTTCCAGAAAAAGAAATGGGCTTCTGGCCACTTCTCTCTCTCTCTGTGTGTGTGTGTGTATGTGTGTGAGTTTTATTTTTTTGGCAGTAACTGTGGCTTCTGGAGGATTCCCAGGGGCAGAAAATCAGCCTCTGGATCCATCACAGTTGCCCATCCCTGTCCTAAATATTTATTTGTTTATTTAGAGTATTTATTTCCCACTCTTCAGCCACCAAAGCTCTTGGAGCAGCTTACATATTGTTAGCAATAGCACTTATATTTCTATACCACTTTATGGCGCAAGCACTCTCTAGGTGGTTTTACAGTGTGTTTAGCTAATTGTCCCCAACAAGATGGGTACTCATTTTACCAGCCTATGGATGGAAGGCTGAGTGAACCTTGGAGCCCTGCAGATCTAACTCACAACGTTGTGGCTGCAGTACTGGCATTTAACCACTGTGCCACCAGGGCTCCAAATAAGCACACTACAGGTTCAATATGTGCCTTCTTGCCAGTTCATAGTATGAGTTTTTACACAACACCACAAAGGGCTTTCTCTCCATCCTTCCACCATCACAGGTGAGGACACAGGAGAGAGCCTTCTTGGTGGCTGCTCCCAAGCTGTGGAACTCTCTCCCACAGGAAGCTCAGTTGTCACCCTATTGGCTCTGCTTCTACTTATTTATTTAGGCAGGACTTTGGCTCTTTAGTTACTGTGCCAGAAGTCTTTTTTAAAAATAGAGTACAGGTTGAGAATCCCTTATCTGGAATTCCGAAATCCAAAATACTCCAAAAGCCAAAAGTGTCCACATGGATGGCTGAGATAGTGACACCTTTGCTTCCTGATGGTTCATTGTACAGAAACTTTGTTTCATGCACAAAATTATTAAAAATATTGTGTATAAAATTACCTTCAGGCTATGCGTGTAGTGTGTGTGTATCTCTCTCTCTCTCTGGCTTTTCTTCGCAAACGAAGATTCAGGAAGGACTCATCCCGCGCTTTCTGCAAGCGCGCTGATGACTAAAAAGGCCAATCCGAGATAAACAAGTCCAGTTGCAGAAAGCACAGCAGAGGGTCTCCTTGGGTGATGTTTCCGGGTTGTGATTCTTTCTGCATTGTCGTTTCTCTTCAAGACTTGTTCAGCATGAGGTCTCAAATAAGGCTGCAGCATTGTGGATAGTGCGTCTCCATGCCTCCTGATGTGAGGCCAGAGTGGACCATTGTTGGTGATCAATTTGGCCAAGCCTGAGATGTTGTTCTCCCAGGTCAGCTAAAAAACCTTTTAGATTGGCTACCATAGTCTATAGCCTCAGGTTCTACTGCTATGCTGAAAGGTAAGGTTTTGTGTTTCTTTGCTTATTTATTTATTTAATTCATATCCCACCATTCTCCCAGTATGGAACCCAAGGCAACTTACAGCAAATTAAGGTAAAAAGAAAGTACAGCTAATTTGATAGAAAAGTTTTAAAACCATTGAATAAACAATTATTTTCAAAACACTAAACTAAAACAGTTTTTAAAACACATTAAAACAAAGTGAAAAGAATAAAAGCATAACATACAGGTTGAGTATCTCTTATCTGAAATGCCTGGGAACAGAAATGTTTTGGATTTCGGATTTTGGAATATTTGCATATACATAATGAGATAGCTTGGAGATGGGAACCAAGTCTAAACACGAGATATGTTCTCGTGGGTATGCTGCCATTCCCAGTGTGCTGACTGGCCGCTTAGGAAACTTCCCAGACAATCAAAGCTCTCCGTTGACCTGCCAATCGAAACACTGGGAGCAGAAACATGAATAGTTCCAGTAGCTGCAGGCCCTGAGTGGGCTGCCAGGTACATCCATGGGGGTTTACTCGTAAGTAAAGGGTTTCCCCCAGGGCTGTTCAGCCAAATCCTGCACATGCCACCGGAGCCGGGTTTCTCAAGGCTGCCTGAGGGCCCGCGCCACAATTCTGGGTAGGTATAATTGGGAGTAAAGCCCAACTGGTCTTCATTTCCCCTGGAAGTGGCAGAACCTGGTATCTCCCCCCACCCATGAAGTGTGTTGGAGAAGTGGGATAAGATAACTGTGTATGCTATGCCAAGTACAGCCAGTTCATTGCTGCTCCAAAAAAGCGATACAAGGACTCCCTGAAACAACATCTCAGGCTTGGCCAAATTGATCACCAACAATGGTCCGCCCTGGCCTCACATCGAGAGGCATGGAGACGCACTATCCACAATGCTGCAGCCTTATTTGAGAGCTCACGCTGAACAAGTCTTGAAGAGAAACGACAACGCAGACAGAATCACAACCTGGAAACATCACCCAAGGAGACCTTCTGCTGTGCACCTGCACCCTCCTCTCTGTGACAGCCCTTTACATATTTAAAGAGGGCAATCATATCACTCCTCAAACTTTTCACCAGGCTGAACATGCTCAACCCCCTCAACCTTTCCTCGTGTGTTTTGTTCTCCATACCTCTTATCATCCTTGTTGTCTTCTGAACCTGCTACAGTTTGTCTCTATCCTTCTTAAAACGAAGTGCCCAGAACTGAATGTAGTACTCCAGATGATGCCTGTCTAGAACACAATATAGTGGGACTATTGCTTCCTTTGTCTTGGAAACTACTGTTCTAAATTATTACTTGTCTTCTTTGCTGCAGCATCACACTGCTGGGTTATGTTCAATTTATGATCAAGAATAATCCCAAGGTACTTTTCACATATCTGCTGCTATGTCAACTAGCTCCCATCCTATAAGGGTGCATTTGGTTTTTGTGGCCTGAAAAATAAGTAATTTTTCCAAATTGTCAAAACCCTACTTTCTTACAAGGTTGAAGGGCATGGTCCAAGGTTGAAGGGCATGGTACAGTTGAAGAGCATGGTCCAAGAAGGGAGAGGAAAATAGCCGACGTAAACAACTGGCTCCGTAGATGGTGTCGCCGAGAACAAGTTGGATTCTTGGATCATGGACTGCGCTTCCATGCGGGGGGACTTCTGGCAAGAGATGGGGTGCATCTTACAACAGTTGGAAGAAACATTTTTGCCAACAGTCTCAAGAATTTGATCAGGAGGGCTTTAAACTGAGTCAAATGGGGGAGGGAGACAGTATGCTGGAAGGCAAAAGGGCTGGAGAAAATAGTCAAACTGTCATAGAGGGAACAAGGCAAACAGCGCAAGGACCCAACAGTGGGAGGCAAAAAAAATTGCACAGGGAGCAAGTAAAGGGAACACATGGTCTTAGATGTCTCTACACTAATGCACAGAGCATTGGAAATAAGCAAGATGAACTTGAACTCCTCGCACTACAAAACAAATATGATATAATAGGCATTACTGAAACCTGGTGGGACGAGTTTCATGATTGGAATGTAGGAATAGAGGGGTATAACCTTTTTAAGAGAAACAGGCCAAACAGGAAAGGAGGAGGAATAGCATTATATGTCAAGGATATTTACACCAGTGAAGAGATCCATGACATCAATACTGGAAGCCAGGTGGAGAGCATCTGGATAAAAATTAAAGGGGAGGGAAACAACAGGGATGTTATTGTGGGACTCTACTACAGACCCCCAAATCAGATGGAGGAATTGGATGATGCCTTTCTAGAACAGATGAACACACATGCAGAAAGGAGAGATCTAGTAGTGATGGGTGACTTCAACTATCCTGATATTTTCTGGCAATCTAACTCAGCCAAAACTTCAAGGTCTAGCAAATTCCTTACATGCCTGGAAGACAATTTCATGGTCCAAAATGTGGAAGAGGCAACAAGGGGGTCAGCTATTTTAGATCTGATCCTAACCAACAGAGATGACCTGGTTAATGGGGTGCAAGTGGTGGGATCCTTAGGTGAGAGTGGTCATGTTCTCCTGGAGTTTGTTATACAATGGAAAGGAGAAGCCAGGCATAGTCAGACACACATTCTTGACTTTAGGAGAGCAGATTTCAATAAACTCAGGGAAATACTGGGGGTGATCCCATGGTCAGGAATACTAAAAGCGAAGAGACCTCAAGACGGATGGGACTTTCTCAAAAGGGAGATACTGAAGGCACAATTTCAAACAGTACCATTGAGGAAGAAAAATGGGAGGTGTCTCAAGAAACCAGGATGGATGACTAAAGAACTTTCAATGGAGCTAAGTTTTAAACGGAACATGTATAGGAAATGGAAAAGGGGGGAAATCACCAAAGAAGAATTCAAACAGATAGCAAACACGTGTAGGAGTAAAGTCATAAAAGCTAAAGTGCAGAATGAGCTCAGGCTTGCTAGGGAGGTTAAGAACAATAAAAAGGGTTTTTTGGGTATGTCCACAGCAAAAGGAGGAAGAAGGAAATGATAGGGCCACTACGTGGAGAAGATGGCAAAATGCTAACAGGGGACAGAGAAAAGGCAGAATTACTCAACATCTTCTTTGCCTCAGTGTTTTCAGAAAAGGAAAAGGGTGACCAACCTGAGGATAAAGGAACAGAGGACACAATAGGGGAAATCCAGCTCAAAATAAGTAAAGAGGTAGTACAGGAATACCTTCTTAATCTAAATGAATTTAAATCTCCAGGACCAGATGAACTACATCCAAGAGTATTAAAAGAGCTGGCAAATATAATCTCAGAGCCATTGGCAATAATCTTTGAGAACTCCTGGAGAACAGGAGAAGTCCCAGCAGACTGGAGAAGGGCAAACGTTGTTCCCATCTTCAAAAAGGGGAAAAAAGAGGATCCCAGCAATTATCGTCCAGTTAGTCTGACATCAATACCAGGGAAGATTCTAGAGCAGATCATTAAACAGAGAGTCTGTGAACATTTAGAAGGCAATGCCATAATCACAAAAAGTCAACATGGGTTTCAGAGAAACAAGTCATGCCAGACTAATCTGATCTCTTTTTTTGATAGAGTTACCAGCTTGGTAGATGAAGGGAATGCTGTGGACATCACATACCTTGATTTCAGTAAGGCCTTTGACAAGGTTCCCCATGACATTCTTGCAAACAAGCTTGTAAAATGTGGGATAGACAAGTTAACTGTTCAATGGATTTGTAATTGGTTGACCGGCCGAACCCAAAGGGTGCTCAGCAGTGGCTCCTCTTCGTCTTGGAAAGATGTGACCAGTGGGGTGCCACAGGGTTCTGTCCTGGGCCCAGTGCTATTCAACATCTTTATCAATGACTTGGATGAGGGAATTAGGGGCATACTTATCAAATTTGCAGATGACACCAAATTAGGAGGAGTAGCTAATACCCTGGAGGACAGGATCAAAATTCAGAATGACCTGGATAGACTGGAGAGCTGGGCCAAAGCTAACAAAATGAAATTCAATATGGAGAAATGTAAAGTACTGCATTTAGGGCGGAAAAATGAAATGCATAAATATAGGATGAGAGAGACCTGGCTGAATGAGACTATGTGTGAAAGGGATCTAGGAGTCCTAGTAGACCACAAGTTGAACATGAGCCAACAGTGTGATGCGGCAGCTAAAAAGGCCAATGCGATTTTGGGCTGTATCAATAGAAGTATAGTGTCTAGATCAAGGGAAGTAATAATGCCACTCTATTCTGCTTTGGTCAGACTTCACTTGGAATACTGGGTCCGTTTCTGGCCACCACAATTCTAGAAGGATATTGACAAGCTGGAATGAATCCAGAGGAGGGCGACCACGGTGGTGGGAGGTCTGGAGGATAAGAGAAGGTTAAGAAGGAACATGATAGCCATGTTTAACTATGTGAAGGGCTGTCATACTGAGGATGGAGCAAGCTTGTTTTCTGCTGCTTCAGAGACCACAAGTTGAACATGAGCCAACAGTGTGATGCGGCAGCTAAAAAGGCCAATGCGATTTTGGGCTGTATCAATAGAAGTATAGTGTCTAGATCAAGGGAAGTAATAATGCCACTCTATTCTGCTTTGGTCAGACTTCACTTGGAATACTGGGTCCGTTTCTGGCCACCACAATTCTAGAAGGATATTGACAAGCTGGAATGAATCCAGAGGAGGGCGACCACGATGGTGGGAGGTCTGGAGGATAAGAGAAGGTTAAGAAGGAACATGATAGCCATGTTTAACTATGTGAAGGGCTGTCATACTGAGGATGGAGCAAGCTTGTTTTCTGCTGCTTCAGAGACCACAAGTTGAACATGAGCCAACAGTGTGATGCGGCAGCTAAAAAGGCCAATGCGATTTTGGGCTGCATCAATAGAAGTATAGTGTCTAGATCACGGGAAGAAATAGTGCCACTCTATTCTGCCTTGGTCAGGCCTCACTTAGAATACTGTGTCCAGTTCTGGGCACCACAATTCAAAAAGGATATTGACAAATTGGAGCGTGTCCAGAGAAGGGCAACTAAAATGGTGAAAGGTCTGGAAACGATACCTTATGAGGAGAGCCTTAGGGAGCTGGGTATGTTTAGCCTGGAAAAAAGATGGTTAAGAGGCGATATGATAGCCCTGTTTAAGTGTTTGAAGGGATGTCACGCTGTGAATGGAGCAGGCTTGTTTTCTGCTGCTCCAGAGACTGGAACACGGAGCAATGGATGCAAGCTCCAGGAACAGAGATTCCACCTCAACATGAGGAGGAACTTTTTGACAGTAAGAGCTGTTCGGCAGTGGAACACACTCCCTCGGAGCGTGGTGGGGTCTCCTTCCTTGGAGGTCTTTAAAGAGAGGCTGGATGGCCATCTGTCGGGGATGCTTTGATCAAGATTTCCTGCGTGGCAGGGGGGTTGGACTGGATGGCCCTGGTGGTCTCTTCCAACTCTGCAATTCTATGATTCTATAAGGTTGGTGTCCTTTTCATTGAACACTTCCAAATACAAAGAGCTTTGGGCTGTTCTGCACGAAGAATTTTTCATTTGAAAAAATAATGAAGGATTCTTGTTTCAGAACAGCCAAAAGCCCAGCACAGTTAGAGTAGGAATTCAGTTAGAGTAGCGCATTCAACAAAGAGTGGTCTCTTCCAGGAAAAACTGAAACTCATGATAATTACTTTTTGAATGGCTGCCACTTTTCATGCCAATTCCCATTTTGTAAAAAGAATGTAATGTACAACATGAGGTTATGTATCAATCCGTCAACAGTTAAGGTTAAGTGCTATATTTTATTTCAGTCTTTCTGCCTATATTATAATTTAGAAGTTGAACAATTAAATAGCCCATTACATCACCTGGTTATAAAAGATTACATATTTCTAGAGTTTGACCTTATGCATGCATTGAAGAAATAAACATTGAGTTAATCGTGTTTCTTAAAAGTAGGCCCTCAGGTTTGATATTTAGCAAATAAAAGATTTACGTGTTAACTGTTATGGTACAGCATAGGGATCATGTCTTCAGTCATGTGACTTGTCTTTATTTTGCATGTCATAAATTTAGTGAGCTGTTCCAAGAGTTTATGAGCTAGTCATGTCTGCTTGAGCCGCCAAGCAATAATTGTGGCGCTATCCACATTTCTAATATAAATCAGTGCTTTCTGTAGCTAATGACCTGTGTATTTAAAAAACAAAACAAAACACCTCTAACTTGAAGCACAGTGGATTCAGCACTGCCACTGTTGTCTCTCTCGGAGTCTGCAAATGTGCAGTTGATTTTGTAGCTAATTGCTCTGTCTTGAATTAGTGTGTGCTGGTTTTTTGCTTATTGCCATAATAAATTGAAATGCTCTTGTTTTTGAGGCCACAGTTCATAAACTTGGATCATTTTGGAAGCTGCAATTCATAAACGTGCATGCTTGCATACTTAGAATCTCTAAGGTTAAGCAATAACATCTACCTTTAAAAAAAATTATCCAGCACACAAAATGAGTGTGCTAATGCAGTGGGGTGATTTTCCAGCAGTGTGGGGAGGCAGTCCTTCAAGCTGGGTCTAGCTTCCCCCTCATGCTTCACAGGCATGTGATCGATCAATCAACCTTGCCACCCTAAGGGGGAGAGCCAGTCCCACCTTCCAAGTTCCATCCTGCTCTGCTTAATTCAGGACAGGGTTTAGCGGTCCGACTATCTCATCTCTTTTTTGCTGGCTTCATGCCTGTTTTCTGTGGATATCTTTGCCTGAACATTTCCACCCTAATGGGCTAGGTCTGTTTTAGGGCCCCTGGACGCTGGCTAATGCAGTTGTCTGTCTGTAAGTGCTTACCAACCTAATAGGGATGGTTTGGTTTAAGGGAATGGCCAGTGTACGCAGGTCCTATCTCTCCTACTCAGTACGAGAGAGTATGGCGGAGGTGCGCTTGGGATGTGCAAAAGATTTGGACCAACCGGATTTCTCTGTGGGTCCTGAGGCGGGTTTCATAGGAGCCATGGTAGGTGCTGAGCAGAGCATGGTGTGTGAGTTGCCTAATGTGGCTTCAGTCACACACACTGCTTCAGACGTTACCACTTCCCTGTTCCCCTTGTTGTTAATGGGCAGGAACTTGAGGCAAACAGTAACGGCAGGGGGTGAGGGGAAAATGGCAAGTTCCTTGCAGTTCTAAGATGGTGGGCATTTAGAGTGCTGAGAGAAAAGATACAAAAAGAAACAGCCTCAGTACGCAGCTCCCTGAAGCTCATGGGCCCTTTAGTGGCCAGAAATGAGAAAAGCATTCAAAAAAGCATTGTCAGAGTCCTCTTCCTCCTCTCAGGAGCAGAGGTGGGAAACTGAAGCAAGTGTCTTCTGTGGTTTCTCCTCCCAATAAAGTGTAAAGAAAGACCAACCATGTCTCTTGTATTACTACTGTTGATGATATGGAGTTCTCTGTGTCTCCTGATACATCTTGCAAGGAAGAAGGAGAGTTATCGCCTGAGGAAGGTGATCTTTTGCCTGAATATATTTCTCTTTACTTGTTTGAGTTTGAGCAGTTTCCGGTCCTTTTGAGGAAAATGGAAAAGACTGGGGTTGTCTGTTAACAGTAAGGCTGCTGGCACTATTGAAAGAGTGCCAGAGATCAGGCCTAAGACTAAGCAAGATTAATCTGTGGTTCCTTTTCCTGAGGTGTTTATGGAGGTTTTGGAAGGAGAGTGGACTCATCCTGGGTTGGCAAGGGTAACGCCAACTTTTGCTAAGTGTTTATATTTCTTGTCACCCAAGGTCATGGAGAAGTTGAGACTTCCACTCATTGATGTCCTTGTTGTGGGTTTGATCTCAGATTCTCTCTTTCTTAGAGATGGTGATGATTCTCTTAAAAATCTGAAAGATAATAAAGCAAAAACTAATTTGGCTATTTGCCCTTGGGTCCAAATTATTTGGGGAGGCTTTGGATGAGTTCTTAGTGGAGACCAAGGACAAAAATAAAGCCTTTCCATTTATAGCTTAAAAAGAAGGGGGAAAGTCCTTTTGTTCTGGAGCTCAGTCCTTTTGCACATACAGGCCCAAACTTCAGAAGCAAGAATTCAGGTCCTTTAGATCTATTTGGGGTGCATCAAAGCAACAGTCTAAATCAGGGTTTCTCAAGCAGGGTTCCTTGGAACCCTAGGGTTCCACAAGAGGTTGCTAAGGGTTCCACAAGATATTGAGACTGTAGATATAATAATTTTTAGGCAGGGGTTTCCTGAGACCTGAAAATTGTTTCAAGGGTTCCACCAGGGTAAAAAAGGTTGAGAAAGGCTGGTCTAGATAGTAATCTTCAGGTTTTGGTAAGGGAAACTCCACCTCTTCCAACAATCAGGGGGGGGGAGTCCATTGGAACAGCTCCTGGGGGGGGGACTCATCTTCTACACATTGCCCATCCCTGGGAAATAACATCCTTTGATGCTTGGGTGGGCAGGACTGTGAGGCTGGGTTATACCATTGATTCATTCAAAAGCCCCCATTTTTTTCATTTAGTCTCACAGTCACAGGTCAGCAGAGAAGCATATTCAGGTGCTTTTAGCAATAGAATTCTTGGTTCAAATAAGAGCCATAGAGCCA
This sequence comes from Gambelia wislizenii, assembly GCA_030847615.1. Classification (NCBI taxonomy): domain Eukaryota; kingdom Metazoa; phylum Chordata; class Lepidosauria; order Squamata; family Crotaphytidae; genus Gambelia; species Gambelia wislizenii. Next base: position 489,306,402 of record JAUMIR010000001.1, on the reverse strand, counting down.
GTGCCCCCGCAGGAGAGTGTTTTGGGGCTCTTACGCTCTTCTTTTCTTGGTCCCAAAGAAAAACCTTTCTGGAGGGCCATTCTAAACCTTCACAGGGTCAGTTTTTTTGTAGCCAAGTGGAAGTTTTGCATGGAAACCTTGTGATTGATTCTGGAAGGACTGTAAAAGAGTGATTTTTCTAGCATCTCTTGACCTCTGGGAGGTGTATTCACACATTATGATACACCTGGTGCACAAGAAGTATGTCAGGTTTTCCTATTTAGAGGATCACTATCAGTCTTACCATTTGGTCTGTCAGCTTTGCCGCAGTTGTTCACGAAGGTGCTGCTGGCCTTAGTAGCTCACCTAAGGTTGAGAGGGGTTCATGTCCAGCTTTATTTGGACGACCTGGTGGTCTAATTACTGTCTCAGCAGAAGGGCATGGAGGATGTGCACACCACCATGGATTGTCTGGAGTGTTTGTGATCAACAAGGAGAGCCATCTGGAGCTGGTTTGACAACTTCAGCATCTGGGGACTATTATAAGTACAGCTCTGTATAGGGTTTTTCTACCAGAGGACAAGAGGGAAAAGCTTCAGTCTGGTCAAGAGTGTATTGGGGTGGTCTACATCCTGTATAATGGTCTTAGCCAAGCTGTTGGGGCTGATGGTGGCCTGTCTAAATTCAGTTCCATGGGCCAGGTTACAACTGCGATAGTGGCAGTGGTTTCTTCTCCCCTACTAGGACGAGATGCTCAGAAGTGTCAGCTAGTTTTGGCAGTTTCCTCATCAGTGAGGTTTTCTCTACATTGGTGGCTTTCAGAAATTGGGATCCAAGAAGAGTAGTGGTCATGACTGATGCCAGGTTGCAGGGTTGGGAAGCACATTGCAATGGGCAGATGGGCAAGGCCTGTGGTTTCCCAGCAAGTAGATACGCAGTATCAACTGGCTGGATCTAAGGGACGGTGTGTTTAGTGCTCCTCAATCTACAGTTAGAGGTTCAGGGCAAGCATGTTGATCCAGATGGACAACATGATCACCAAAGCCCACATAAACAGACAAAGAAGAACATGGTTGCATACTCTGATGTGCAAGACATTTCTTCTGATGTGGTGGGGGCAGACTTACCTGCAATTGATCAGGGGGAGTAACTGATGGACCAGCTAAATTGTTAGGCTGATTGGCTAAACAGACAGAGCCTGGGATCAGGGAGTGGTCTCTGAATTCTCTAATATTTCAAATGATAGTGAAAAGGCTTGGCACTCAGTTGGTGGTTCTTTTCGCATCCCAGGGGAATCACATGTGTTGACAATTTGGACAGAGGGGCCTTGGCTTTTGATGCTGTCATGATAACTTGGCCCAAGGTGTTGTGTTATGCCTTTCCTCTGGTGGTGATGTTGTTCAAGGTGTTAAGAAAAATTAAGATGTAGGGGGTGGAGGTAATTTTGATAGCACCCAGGTAGCCTTGGCAAGCTTGGTTTTTTGAGATAATCAACATGCAGGTGAAGGAGAGTTGACTTCTACCATCTTGGCCAGATCTGCTCTGTCTAAGAGGTCTGCTACATCCCAACCCAAGCTGGATACAACTACATGCCTGGAGGTTGAGCAGGAAAGGTTAGTGGTAGAAGAGGGTGAGTATGAGGTCATTCTGACCATCCTGGCGTCTAGATGACCATCCTGGCAGCTAGACAACCTTCAACTAAATGTCTGTGCAAGTAAGCTTGAAGGGCGTTTTGTAGATGGTATTGGTGTGAGAGAATGCATCCTCAGTTGGCTTCAGTGGGGTGGTTTTGGCCTTTCTGTAGACCTGTCTGAATAAGGATCTCAGTATTAATACTCTTAAGAGACATGTATCGGTCCTAGGTTTTATCTATTACCAGGGAGCCCTGGTGGCGCTGTGGTTAAATGCGAGTACTGCAAGCCACAAGGTTATGAGTTCGATCCCAGAGGGCTCCAAGGTTGACTCGGCCTTCCATCCTTTCATTAGTTGATAAAATGAGTGCCCTGCTTGTTGGGGCAATTAGCTAAACACATTGTAAAGCTGCTTTGGCACTGATAAGCGGTATATAATAATAATAATTATATAATTATATAATATATAATTATTATATTATTATTATATTATTATTATTATTATTATTATTATTATTATTATTATTATCCCGTCCCTCTGTTAAAACAATTGGGGCGGCTTACAAAAATTAAAATACAAATACAATTTAAAATCCCCAAACACCACCCACCCCCACCCTCCCCCATAAAAAGATATTAAACCAAATACATTAAAACAACTGATATAAAATCACATTAAAATAATAAATAATAAATAGCCAGCAGACTAAAAAGAGCCAGGAGCCCCTGAGGCCGGGAACTAATCAGGAAAGGCCTGCAATGCTATTGCTATTGCTGTTATCTTCAAGGGTCAGTGAAGCAAGCTGCTCTCCTCTCATCTGCATCTTCAGAGTTTTTTTTATGGGAGTAGCTCAGCTTAAACTGGGAACTGTCCCTTGTTTTCTTTCACTGAATCTGAATGTGGTCTTGCGTGCCTTGTTGAAGGCTGCCTTTGAACCCTTGAGATTGGTGGATTTGAAATTTCTTACCTTTATAAAGTTTTGATTTTGGCTGTCATTGCTTCGGCTTGCAGAGTCTCTGAATTGAGGGCTTTGTCCATCTGGGAGGAGTTATGTATTTTGGTTGTTCTTTATTTGGATCCTTCCCTAGTTCCCAAAGTAAATTCTGTTTTACATCATTCTCAGAAGATTGTTCTGCCTTCTTTTTGCCCAGATTGCAAGGTGCCACAGGAGAAAGAGTGGCACAGATTAGATATATGTAGGCCTTTAAATTCTATTTGGACAGAACTGAAAGTTTTCATAAATCTGACTATATCTTAGTCTCCTTTCAGGAGTCACCTGTAAGACTGACAAGTATCTTCTATGTTATCTCATTGGTTGGGACGGTATATTGAGTTGGCTTATGTGCATAGTGGTAAACCAGTTCCAGGAGGGATTCATGCACATTCTACTCATAGTTCTGCTATTTCTGTGGCATTGCGTACAATAGCTTCCTTGTTGGAGATTTGTAGAGCAGCCACTTGGGCTTCTCAATTTTCTTTTGTTGGACACCATAGGATTGACAAATTTGCTTCAGGAGATATGTCTTTTGGTAGACATGTTCTGCAACAAGTTGTGTCTTTATAGTAGGTTGATACCCACCCTGTGAGGTGTGACGACCACTTGTGTAGGACACAGCTTGAAGGCTTGCCTCCCCACACTGCTGAAAAATGGAGTTGTGTTAATGGGCTCCTAAATTCCTTCACGGGAGCATTGGTACTTACTGTGAAGGTTTCTTTTCAGCAGTTGAGGGGAGGAAATCCTTCCCACCCTAGTTGGTGAATTTGTGTGGTATATGTTGTTAAGGTATATTCCTGTATTCAATGCGTAGAAATAGTGAATGTGTTTTTCTAGGGCAAAGAAAGTGTTTCAACAGAGGCCAAGGTGAGGTATCTACATCTGCTGTTATTGTAGAGGCTGGAAATGCGAGGGAGGATCTGGCACTGGAGTCTGGAGAAAAGTGGTATCTCTGTGTGAAAGGAATGTTCAGGCAGTGAGCCTGTGAAATGGAGTCATAACTGTATATCCCATCTTGATATATGTAACGTATCTGTAGTGTGTTTGTGTGCTCTGCTCTTTGACAAGTAAAGCCTGCTTGCTATACACTTTGTCTCTGAGTGATTTCTCTTGGCATGAGGCCACCTGCATAAACCTAGCGATGTAGTGATGCCTTACTCTGTACATGCTCAGGAGGGTCTAGCAATTCACCTCAACATATGTTTTGTTTTGTTTGTCTGGAGTTTGTCATTCCATCACTGAGAAGGTGGGACTCAATCTCCCTCTTGGGGTGGTAAAGTTGATTGACAGATATTGCCTGCCTGTGAAGCACTAGGGAGAAGCCAGACCCAGCTTGGATTCCTTCCGCTCAGCTGCTAAAAAGGAACTTTCATGATAAAAAAAAACCCCAGTGTTTTCCTGTCTCACAGCTAAGACAAATAAATGGTTATTTTCAGTCTCTTAACCGTCAGATTGCATGTTTCTTTTCACCATCTCCTCTTCTTCCTTTCTCAATTGTAAACATATGTTATAGTGGCACCAACTTTAACCAGAGTTTAGAGCTCGACAGATTCCCTGTTTAACCAGATTTAGTTCACTCATTCAGAACCAAAGCTCACAGCACTAACCATACAATTAATGCTCTTACCCACAGTTAAGTGATTAGTCACATTTTGTCTGCACTGCTTCTCTTGAAATACATTCACTGTGGGGTTTGTTTGTTTGTTGCAGTGAACTTTGAAAATGATGATATTTGGGAGATTTTTGGCTAAATCTTATTTGATGCCACTAGAACAAGTTTAGAACCCTCCATTTCAAAGCTTTATTCCACTCTTGGAAAAATTCCCATTGTAGTTTTTCCAGAACAGCACAGTACAGAGTACTGCGTGTTGAGCATAACAGAGAATTGCACTTTTCTCCTGAAAGTAGCATATAAATAAATCTAAATAACACCCTCAGAGCTAAGTGTTCTTGGGTATGTGGGAGTCTGTCAATCTCACTTTAATTTGCTGTGGTTGTCTTGAAACATGCTGTGTGGTTTTAACTCACAGCTTTGCTCTTTCAAATATGGTGTTAAATCTCACAGGAGAAGTTCTCGGAGATGCTGATATTACTTGTGGACCAATGAGCATGGCTGAACTGGATCAACCTGTTTCTCCAACAGCCTATGGAGACAGCAGACTGACATCTAACTTGGACAGCATATCCCTGGTAATGTACTGCAGCATCTTTTGTAGATCAGTTATTTTCAAATGTTCTTAAAATACCCAGGCTGGTATGATGGGTTTGAGCTCATGAAACCTAAAGACAAGTGACATTGGAGGAGCCGTGGAGTATTGATTCTTTTTCAGCCTTTCAGAAGCTTTCTGTACTTTACATGATAACGCCCTGTTATTCTACTGACAAGATTTAATAAGAACTAGAGTCTCATGCTCACTCTATATTGTGGGGTTCCGCACAGGTTTTTCCTATTTTATTGCTACCCTTGCTTCACATCTGAAGCTGTTGTGAGAAATGATCTGGAAACAGGAATAGGGTTGCTTAAATATATTAAGTACATATATTCAGTATATATGCATGAACACACACACACACACACACAATGGCTAGAATCCTGTATCAGCTACATAAATACTTATGTATGAGTAAATCCAAATAACTGTCCGTGAGTGCTACTTAGTGATGATTGTGACACTATTGACACAATCGTAACTCTAGCCTGAACCTGTTTTACCAGGCATCAGTTGCATGGACAGAAGGCAGTCCATTCTGCTAGTAGTTGGAGCATGGGGTGAATCACATTTCTGTCAGGTTTGTGTGTGTGTCAGGCCAGGAGAGGTTACAGTATGGCCCCTGTATCTGCGGGGCTTGTATCTGCGGATTTACTTACCCATGTCTGGGGGAAAAAAGGGTCTCTCTAGTATCTTCTAGGTCCTCCAGCTTGATTCTATGATATGCTTCAGCTGACCATAGAGTAGCTCTGGAGGACCTGGAAGATGCCTAGAGAGGCATTCTCTCTAGGTGTCTTCTAGATACTCCAGCGTGACTCTGTGGTATGCTTGGGTCAGAAGTCATTCATTTTAATAGGTTTGCTATTACCCATGGTTTCCGATATCCACAGTAAGTCTAAGAGTGTATCCCCTGCGGATACGGGGGCCGTACTGTATGCTTTATTTTACTTCACTTAACCTTTTTACTTAACTATTTTACTTACTTAATTAAGTAGCTGATACAGGATTCCAGCCATTTTCTTTTGGTCTAGTCAAGTAGTAGTCTGAATAAGTATTTGCTGTGGTCATATAGACTGAAACTGAATTCAGACAAGATTGAAGCAGTGTTGGTTGGCAATCCTTGCTGCTTCAGAGTGGACAAACATTTTAAATTTATTTCTTTATCTGCATACTTCTTCTCAATAGTCATTCACCAAGCAGCTTACAAGACAGAAATATGAATTGATAGAAAAATGCTAATCCCTTAAAACCAGCCAAATAAAACCTCCAAATAGGACTATTAAGAATGTACAGTGGCCTTAAAGGCAGAAAGAAGGAAGCTTGTCTGCTTCCAAAAGTTCATGGTGGATCAAAATGCACCTCCTGAGGAAATATATTTTGCATGTTGGGGCAACTCCTCATAAGCCCTGCTTTCCATGAATACTGATCTTGTGTCTGCAGTAGTTGTATCTTGAACTGGGCCTTTCTGATCCATCTCAGAATATGAAGAGAATGTGATTTCAGTGTCATGATGCACACCTTCCATCACTGAATAAAGTGCACAGCTTCAGTGTGTTTCTTTATCCCAGGTTCCACAAATGATAGTCATGGACAAGGACTCATTTTACCAGCTCCATTTCATGTGTGGGCTCTAAGTGTTTTTTCTTGAAGCTCTGTTTGCTTTGATTCTTGTTAAATATCAGAATGTTAACAGGACTTTTAATAACTGGTATACAGCAGAAGCACCAAGAGACACTGCAGCCAGTGAAATCCAGAGTCATCTGTGTGAGACCCAAATCTGAAGGAACACAGCAGCAAGGTAAAATATTCCTTTGATAATCTTTTAAACATGGTCTTCCGTTCCCACACTGAGCCAACAGTTTTGTGGCGTGCCAATTGTCATTTTAAACCTGGGGTAAACAGCTACAGTGGGTATGAGACCAATACCTGAGAAGACCTTAAACTGGAGAACCCTGTTGCTTGGAAACGTCTGAAAGTGCAATTCTCCATTCCCCACCACCACCATAGATGATGGGAGATTGTGGGCTTTTGGGGCTACGTGCAAGTCCCAGGCAGGCCACGTAGTTCTCACCAGTAGTTCATACTCGCTGGCTCAGAATAGCCCTTTTGTCCTCCCCTGCAGTGAATGCACTGCCAAGCTTTTTGCCTGAGTGGCTAGGTGTAGGTGCTCAAGGTAAGAAATGGACAAAAGGATGAAGTTAATGTATAGGGAGAAGTGTGAGAGCAGAGCAGCTAGTACTCAGTCCTTGGCTGGCCTAGCAAGGCGATGGAGAAGAAGATCTTTCAGAGACATCAGCTCCAGTCTGGAATGAGTAACTGTCTATTGATCTTAATAATGCTCTAGTTTCTTTCATATGTACTTGAATTTTAAACTTTCATTCAGTCTGGCAGGTTATTGTAACAGAATAGTATAGAAACAGAAAGAGTTGCCAAGCTGAGGTTGAATACTTCATTGGAAACTGTGTTTTGCTAAAGCTATATTTCAAGTTTCTAAGTAGAATTTTATGTTACCTATTGAAGAATTTTTAAAAGGAATTATAGCATAAATGTGAGAAGTAGTCTCATGTGGTGATGTTTAAACTGAGAAAAAAAACTTTGAAAAAAGACAGGTTCTAAATGCTTTCATTAGAAAAATATGGTTAGTTTTTAAAGCCTATAATGAGTGCATACCTGAGTACATCAAGTGTGAAGTTGGCCAGTATGTTAGCACATACATCGTAATTTTTGATAAAATTACCAGCTTGGTAGATGAAGGGAATGCTGTGGATATCGCATACCTTGATTTCAGTAAGGCCTCTGACAAGGTTCCCCATGACATTCTTGCAAACAAGCTTGTAAAATGTGGGCTAGACAAGTTAACTGTTCAATGGATTTGTAATTGGTTGACCGGCCGAACCCAAAGGGTCCTCAGCAGTGGTTCCTCTTCATCTTGGAAAGATGTGACCAGTGGGGTGCCACAGGGTTCTGTCCTGGGCCCAGTGCTATTCAACATCTTTATCAATGACTTGGATGAGGGAATTAGGGGCATACTTATCAAATTTGTAGATGACACCAAATTAGGAGGAGTAGCTAATACCCTAGAGGACAGGATCAAAATTCAAAATGACCTGGATAGACTGGAGAGCTGGGCCAAAGCTAACAATGAAATTCAATATGGAGAAATGTAAGGTACTGCACTTAGGGCGGAAAAATGAAATGCATAGATATAGGATGGGAGAGACCTGGCTGAACGAGACTACATGTGAAAGGGATCTAGGAGTCCTAGTAGACCACAAGTTGAACATGAGTCAACAGTGTGATGCAGCAGCTAAAAAGGCCAATGCGATTTTGGGCTGCATCAATAGAAGTACCGGTATAGTGTCTAGATCAAGGGAAGTCATAGTGCCACACTATTCTGCCTTGGTCAGGCCTCACCTAGAATACTATGTCCAGTTCTGGGCACCACAATTCAAAAAGGATATTGACAAATTGGAGCGTGTCCAGAGGAGGGCAACTAAAATGGTGAAAGGTCTGGAAACCATGCCTTATGGGGAGAGACTTAGGGAGCTGGGTATGTTTAGCCTGGGAAAAAGATGGTTAAGGGGGTGATATGATAGCCCTGTTTAAGTATTTGAAGGGGAGTCACATTGAGGATGGAGCAGGCTTGTTTTCTGCTGCTCCAGAGACTGGAACACGTAGCAATGGATACAAGCTCCAGGAACAGAGATTCCACCTCAACATTAGGAGGAACTTTCTGACAGTAAGAGCTGTTTGGCAGTGGAACACACTTCCTTGGAGCGTGGAGGTCTTTAAACAGAGGCTGGATTGCCCTCTGTTGGGGATGCTTTGATTGAGTATTCCTGCATGGCAGGGGGTTGGATTGGATGGCCCTCGTGGTGTCTTCCAACTCTACAATTCTATGATTCTATGATTGTACAACTACACTTGGCTGGGGGCTGGGATTAACTGTGACTCCCTCTGAAGTGTACCTTTGGTAGTAGTTTAGTGTTACTACATTTTCAAAATAGCAATAAAGGACAATTGAAATTCATGACATGCAAGGTTGACTCTAGGGAAGTAGCTATTTACAAGTTTGTCGTCTCCCTAAATACAAAATGAAAGTACAGTATTGATTTCAGTTAACTTAGCCTTCTTAAATATAAAATTAGCATATTGTCCACATTCATAAATTACATGATGCACACATTTCTGTCTTTATGAAGGGCCCACAGCCCCAAATGCAGTAGTTTTGGGGCATCTAGTTCAGTCTGTATAAAAGGACAAATTTTCCAGCCCTCAAACAGGAACATCCCTTGTATTAAGGGACCCCTGGCAATCCTACAAGAGTTGCACCTTTTCTGCTGGTTAATGTACGAATCTTTCAGTTGATCTGCTCGTATGTGAGATATTGACCACAAGATGGCAGGCATCTGTTTCTTCTTATTACAGGGAAATGGCAGATGTGTCTTTTTCTGTATATTAATGAATAAAGAATTGTTGGTATTTTAAAAAGAACAAGTAAATGATACAACAGATACAAAAATTCTAATCCTTGGAAAATGTAATTTAAGGGTGACTGTTATGCTATTAAAGTAGGGGTAAAGCTAGATGGAAATGGTTCATAGGTAATGAAGGTGCCCTCTTGACATCCTTCCCTTTGTAACAAACTTCTGGGTGACCTTGAGCAAGTCACACTCTTTTAGCCTCAGATGAAGACAAAGGCACATTCCCTCTGAACAAGTCTTGATAGGGTCGCTATAAGTTGGAAACAACTTGAAAGCACACAACAACAACAGCAAGGGCATTGTAGATGTACAACAGTTGAGGATAGTTTTAATACCAACATAAGGATCTGTTGGGGCAGGGAGCTGGTTTTCTTTTTAATTGTTATGCTCTGTGGGGCTTTAGGATTATGAATAAAAGCCATAAAGAAGAAAATGTGCCCCATGCCTGTTCTTAGGTAAAGTACTCAAGTACTGAAGGAACCACCATCAGTCAGCATCTTAGAAGAGGTATTCTTCCCTTCTTTCTTAACTCAGAGAATTATTGTATTTAAAAGAATAATGTATTGGGTTTAAAAAAAATCTGTCTAGTTAATCCCGAGCAAATTTTGGTAGCCTAATAGATTCAAAACTGTTTTATCTCACTAATATTTATCCATTATTTTTTGAGCCAGTAGTATTGTGGCTTGCGTGTTGGACTAGAATACTAGGAGATCAGGGTTCCAATCCCCATTGAGCCACAGAAGGGCAAGTTGCACTCTCAGCTTCAGATGAAGGCAATGGCAAACACTTCTAAGTAAATCTTGCCAAGAAAACCATATGATAGGGTTTTGATAAGTCATAGTTCATCTGTGTTTGTAACTGACTAAATCTTGCAGTACTCAGTTCATACAGTATATGAAACCAGTGCGGTTATTGATAGGTTGCTTGGGTGACACAAGCAAATCATGCCATGTAAAAGTTGTACATTAAAAGAACATTTTAAATATACAGCAAGAGAGAAGGTTGCTTCATTTCAAATGTAGTTGTGTAAAACATGACAAAGGATGCATGGTGAAATGGGCAGAATGTATTCAAAGGTGGTGTATGTGAGAGAGCGCCAGAGAGATTAATGGAAAGAGATTTTAAATGAAAATCAGGCCGCTTTAAGATTAATACCTGAAAATTAGGTGCTACATCAGTATCAACCAATTTATTATATCTAATATTGATGCTTGAAGTATCACTGTAATGGATTATGGGTGGAATAATTCTGTAAATTGTTATGGAAATATTGCATCACTGATAGTAGAGGTGGGAATTGTCCAAGTCTCCAGATGATGTTAGACTACAACGCCCAGCATTCCTCACCATTGGGTATGCTGGGTATGGCTGTTAGGAATAACAGTTCAGCAACATCTGAAGGACTATACAATTCCCACACCAAATTTATGTGTTTAGAGTAGGAGCATTTATAGGATGTTCAGTACAGTAATCATTGCTCCATAAGTTTATACATTATTCTGCAGGCATATATAGAAAGAATAATGTTCTATTTTTTTTGAAGTTGAATACTATTAGTAATGTCTAGTATTTAATGTCTAATAATTATTTTTTGTATGTTATGGATACAGCACTCATAGTTATAGTTTTGTATACATATGTGTTTGTACATACTTGTTAAGGAGGAACTAAGAAACCTGGGTCCAATATCCTTTTTTTCTGGCCAAGAAATTTGCAATCCCACATAGCAAGTGAGCAGATAGATTGCAAAGTTTTTCGTCAATGAAGCTCTTAGGTGCCGACATTCTTGGAAGCGAGATGTTTCTTTTGAAAACAATAGCTAATAGATTTCAGTATGGAGGGTTGCTTTGGACAGAAACACGCATATTCACTAGATCTTGTGGAAATGTTGGATGGATATGCTCACTGACAAGAATATCCTTTAATCTTTCCCCATTGCCTGCAGATGTTCTCTTCTATTACAATACATAAAAATACATTTTCAGAAGCTCAAGCAATTATTTCTGGTGGTAAAAAGGATGTAAGCTGCCAATTATGTTAAAATTTGCTCAGTCCAGTGATTTGGAAATTTGCCAAGACAATGGTCCTTCTAGTTTTTTCTGTTGGGTCTTGCATTGTGTTAGGCCTGTTTTGGCTTTCTGTACCATTCAAGGTAAAAATAAAGGTGGTGTTTTTAATCCATATAACCTAAAAATGTCTTGGATGCCCCCTTGGATGCTTCCTTCTACTGCAGTTAACAAGAGGCAAAATTGGAGAGCACTAGACACAAATATCTCTAGTTTTGGACCCATAAACTGGGGAGTGGGTTTGGGTTTTCTTTGTCTGGTGGTGGTTTATGAGGGGCTTGCAGTAAATCTTGTGTGTGCAATCTATGGTGAAATCTTCTGGGTACTGAGTCCCAGAAAAGGGCTTGGCACACAGTTCTTTAGCTATTTCACGATCTAATCTCAGTTCTTGCAAAACTCCTTACTAATAATTTGCTGGTCGCGGAGCCAATTAAGTATTGGACCCAGTTTCATAAAGGTCCAGCCAAACAAAGTTTGCATAATAAGTGCTATGTGGCATTGCAAACTGGTAATCTGGATCTATTTTGTGCATTGGTGTGTAGTGTGGAAGGAGAAATGAGCATGTTTATCATCAACCTTTATGCAGCCAGTCTAGCAAGTGTGACAGCAGTGATGAGACAGTGGGTGGTCCAAAGTGAAATCTGTAAAAGCTTCCATGAAGCTCCCATGTTTCATGCTGAAAATAATTTCTTCCTTCTTTAGGTTAGAAAGCCGTTAGCCTTCACAAAATTCACTTCCTCTGTTAATATGCTCATTACTTAGCTTTGCAAGATACTTGGCTGTCATCTCCTTATTAGACAGAAATTATTCTAATGAATTACAGTACTTACTGTGGTCTAGCAAATCTCTACCAGATGCTTCTATTTGATGGAGTAACATTAAGGCCAACTTTAGAGCAGAAGTGGAGTCTAAGAAGCACAATAGTTGATGGAATGGGTAAGAAGAGGAATCCATATAAAGTGAGTTGTGCCAGCCATTGCCAAGAGAGAGGCAAGAAAGTCACATGATTATAAACTGATTGGTCATTTTGCATACTCAGCTCCCTTTGTCAGTTCTCCTTCCAGTTTTGAATTTGGAGAGAAAGGCTTTTGAACCAACTATCACCATGTACAACTACTGTTTTACCCAAAGCAGAGTTGTAAGGGAAGTAGCGTCACCAGTCTTTTTTGATCTCTCAGGTTTGGGCTTGGGGGAAGTGAGAGTGAAGGAGTTGAAGCCTGGAGTTGTGAACGTTTTATGTTAATTAGACAATAAACTATTCCATCTCTGGAACAAGGGAAGAAGGGGGCTAAAGATTTGACTAAGAAAGTGTTTTCTGATTCTGGTGTTCTATGCTAGACTCTTCCATTATTTTCCAACAGCTAAATGCTTCCCACCTGTTTCCGTTGACTCCTCTGGCTGCCATTTCGGTCATGTGCTTTTGACACCTTCCCTGGCACTGGCACTCCACATGAGTTTATCTTGCTTCTGTTACTGCAGCAGCAATGGTTTTATCACAGTAGTGGGGTAGAAACAGACAGAGGCAGAGCACAGATGCAGCCTTTTGTTTCTCAGCAATATCCATTCTTTCAACCAGACGAAAAAGGCAGCAAAGTACAATTTTAAATCAAGTAAGCCCAATCCACTTCTTTGTTTTGCATCTTGCCATACTTTATATTTCACTCTTTGTTTTTTCCCTTGCCATAAAAACTTAAGATAAGTCTTTTTGCCATTGTTTAAATGGAAAGTCATTTGTCAAGACTGGTATTATCAGAAATAAAACAGCGTTCTGGGCAGTACATTCATTTTTATCATTGAGATCCTTCCCAACAATGACAAATTTAATTTTCCCCACCTTCTCATATCCATCTTAATTTCATTCCATTCATTCATTCCAACATACAACTAATATTTGTCATATTAATGGCCAGATATTTGACTTTCTTCTCAGCTTTAAAGCCAGTCTTTTTGTCCAATTCAATTTGATCTTCCCTTTTCATATTTTTAGTCAATGTCATTGTCTTTTGTTTGTTAATCTTGAATACGGCCAAATCACAAAATTCTTTTAATTTTTCCATTAATGTTTCTATACGCTCCAAAGGATTTTCCATTACTATCAGCAAATCATTGGCAATTGCCCTTAATTTAAAGGATGATAATTTAAATGCCCTTAATTTGCACCCAAAATGCTCTCATGGTGTCTTATATTTCTATTCAAAACTTCAAAAACCAAAATATATAATAATGGTGACAATGGAAATCATTGTCTTGTCTCTTTCTGGATCTCACAAGGTTTTGTTAGTTCACCATTGACCATTGTTTGTGCATTCTGTATAGTATAAATTGATTTAACCCATTTAATAAAATTATCACCAAAACTCATCTCTTCTAAGACTTTAAATACAAAAATCCTGTTCATGTTGTCAAAGGCCTTTTCTGCACCTTAAAAAAAAATCAATATAGCTTGTTTTTCATTATGTCGCTCTAAATATTCCAAGATGTGTAGTGCAACTCTGATGTCATCTCATAGTTGTCTTTTAGGCAAAAGTCCAGATTGATCTCTGTGGATAAAATCTTAAGAGTCTGTCAGCCAAAATAATAAAAAACCACTTCTAGTCATTATTTACTAATTAAATTGGCCCATTATTTTTTGTTACTGTCAAGTCTTGGTCTTCTTTTGACATTAACACTATATTTGCCTTTTTCCAACTTACAGCAATCTTTCCAGTCTGCAAAATAGAGTTCATTATCTGCTGCAACAGCAATAAAAGTTTATTCTCAAAGCATTGATTATAAAGAGCTGACAGGCCATCCAGCCCTGATACCTTTCCCACTTTAGTCTTTTTCATGGTTTCACAAATCTCTCTTCGCATTATTGGAGCATTCATAATCTGTCTTTGTTGTTCAGTGATCCTTGGTAAATTCTGTATTCAAATATTCATCTACATTCTCTAAAACAGTTTCCTGTTGTTTATAACCCCTTCTTGCTTCAATGGTCTTCATCTGCAATCTAGTTGACATTGACATTTTACATCAGCAAAAAAGTCTCCTGCAGTTCTTCCTTTCGACCACCAGATGGTAATATAAGACTATACTGTACAATTGTCCTTTCATATTCGCTGGGGTTTGGTTCCAGGAAACCCCGTGGATACCAAAATCCGTGAATACTCAAGTCCCGTTATATGCAATGGCATAGCAAAATGGTGTCCCTTATATAAGATGGCAAAATCAAGGTTTGCTTTTTGGATTATTATTTTTTTAAGAATATTTTCAAGCTGTGAAGACTTAAATTCGTGGATACCAAATGCGTGGACAACTTTACATCGTCAATTTTCTTATTGACTGCTAAATGGTAGCACAAGACCACAGATCTCCACAGCAACTCTATTTATAGTGTTTAGCAGAGCAATCCAGTCTTATTGAAGCTTCTGTAGTTTCCAGACTGCATCAGGTTGTCCTTCACATTATGTCTACCAAGAAGATAAAACCAGTTCTCACAATAAATATTTCCCCCTCTTTCATAAGGAAAAAAGCACTTTCAATCAATCACCTCTTCTTCCTTTTAAAACTCTAGGTTTAATTAACATTTTACTTTACAGTAGGATGCCCGTATCCACTGATTCCTTATTCACTGATTCAGTTACCCACAGGACACAAAACAGCACACCTACCATAGAGTCTTCCTAGAAAATGTGTCCTCTCTAGCCATATTCTAGATCCTCCAAGGCAACTCTATGGTATTTTAAACCGGTAGTCCCATGATTTTCCATGGCGTTTGCTATTATCCACGGTTTTCAGTATCCACACCACCCCGAACCAATCCCCAGCGGATACGGGGGTCCTACTGTATTCCAAAAACTCTTTTAAATCAGAGTCCCTTTTGTCTGATTCTGTTAATCTCTCTTGTTTATCCAAAGAAGTCAAACTCACCAAAGTACAGGCATCACCCCCAATCCGAAAGCATCTATTTTCATAAATCCAAATTGTCCAAAAAAGAAAGTTTAAGAAAGTATGGTTGCAGGTCTAGTGCTTATGAAAAATGGCTTGCTTTTTTGTGGCTGAGCCAGCTGTTAACATTTGCCCCCCCCTCCATATCTGCCACAGTCTCTGCGCAAGTAGCTGGTATTATAGACACTTGTGGGCAATCTTCATCTCTCTCTTTACTCTGAGGAGAGTTTACAATGGTTGGGTCTTGCCTCCTGTTGGGATTTCTGCCATGAAAAGCTTCCCCCATTGCAGAGCTCTCGTGGGGATATCAGCCTGTGATTGCATCCTCATCAGGAAAGCCCTAGATGGCATCTTTCCAAGGACACTCTCCTAGATTAAGGCTTACAAACATTTTTAGATCACAATGTTGTGTCCGCAGCCTTGGAATTTGATGAATTGCCTGAAAATTCAAATAGTTTTTTTCCAGGTAATCACTCACCTGGGAACAGATTTCAATATCCTGTTAGCAGTAATTTTTCTCTCACAGAATCATAGAATTGTAAAGTTGGAAGAGGCCACAAGGGCCATCCAGTCCAACCCCCTGCCACGCAGGAATACACAATCAAAGCATCCCTGACAGATGGCCATTCAACCTCTGTTTAAAGACCTCCAAGGAAGGAGACCCCACCATGCTCCGAGGGAGTGTTTTCCACTGCTGAACAGCTCTTACTGTCAAAAAGTTCCTCCTAATGTTGAGGTGGAATCTCTGTTCCTGGAGCTTGTATCCATTGCTACGTGTGGATTAAAAAAAAAAAAAGTTCCTCCTAATGTTGAGGTGGAATCTCTGTTCCTGGAGCTTGCCTCCATTGCTCCATGTTCTAGTCTCTGGAGCATTAGAAAACAAACTTGCTCCATCCTCAATGTGACACCCCTTCAAAGACTTAAACAGGGCTATTGTATCGCCCCTTAACCATCTTTTTTCCAGGCTAAACATACCCAGCTCCCTAAGTCTTTCCTCATAAGTCATGGTTTCCAGACCTTTCACCATTTTAGTTGTCCTCCTCTGGACACGCTCCAATTTGTCAATATCCTTTTTGAATTGTGGTGCCCAGAACTGGACACAGTATTCTAGGTGAGGCCTGACCAAGGCAGAATAGAGTGGCACTATTACTTCCTTTGATCTAGACACTATACTTCTATTGATATAGCCCAAAATCGCTTTGGCTTTTTTAGCTGCCACCTCATACTGTTGACTCATGTTCAACTTGTGGTCTACTAGGACTCCTAGATCCCTTTTGCACGTAGTCTCATTCAGCCAGGTCTGCCCCATCCCATATCTATGCATTTCGTTTTTCCGCCCTAAGTGCAGTACGTTACATTTCTCCGTATTGAATTTCATTTTGTTAGCTTTGGCCCAGCTCTCCAGTCTATCCAGGTCATTTTGAATTGAGGAATCTGAATCTTGACAAAGAAGTTTCCATGTTTCTCATACATAATTTTTTGGGCCATCATAACACCGACAAAACTACTAGTCCTCATAGTTTCAGTGGTACAAATAATTTCTTGGGCCCAGTTTCATACCAGGCCATTTTAATGTCAGACCATTTCAACTGCAAATTGCCAAGACATGACATATTCTAATTTGCCTTTTTCTAGATGGCAAGTTATCACTTCAGTGGTGACTAAGTCAGGCCAATTTAGGGAGTGTTTCCCCATTTGCTTGGGCCTGTAATAATTGTGGTCAATCGTATGCCATCCTTCAGTGCTGAAAAGCACATTGCTTACAGCAAGTGATCATAGAGAATCATAGAGTTGGAAGAGACCACAAGGGCCATCTAGTCCAGCCCCCCACTATGCAGGAATAAATAATCAAAGCATCCCCGACAGATGGCCATCCAGCCTCTGTTTAAAAACCTCCAAAGAAGGAGACTCCACCACACTCTGAGACAGTGTATTCCACTGTCGAACAGCTCTTACTGTCAGGAAGTTCCTCCTAATGTTTAGGTGGAATCTCTTTTCCTGTAGTTTGAGTCCATTGCGCCATGTCTTAGTCAGTGTGACATCCCTTCAGATATTTAAACATGGCTATCATATCACCTCTTAACCTTCCCTTCTCCAAACTAAACATACCCAGCTCCCTTAGTTGCTGCTGATAGGGGATGGCTTCCAGATCTTCCACCATTTTGGTCACCCTCCTCTGGAATTGGTCTGATCAAAGCAGAATAGAGTGGCACTATTACTTCCCTTGATCTAGAGACTATACTCCTACTAATGCAGCCCAGAATCGCATTGGCCTTTTTAGCTGCCGCATCACACTACTGACTCATGTTTAGTTTGTGGTCCACTAAGACGCCTAGATCCCTTTGGCATGTACTGCCATCAAGCCAGGTGTCACCCGTCATCATTGTTGGGATGCTCAGGAATGTGCTCAGCATAAATTGATGGTAGCTTTAGGTAGGTGATCCAATTCTGCAGCTTTCCTCACTTCTTCCATTCACCATTCAAGCAGAACATGGTATTAAGGACCGACAACATTGCAACATGGGATCACATTTTTGAGCAGGGTGGATTTTGATCATGCTCCTGTTAAACAGAGGTATCCCTTCTGTTTAAGTGGATGGAGGAAACAGTGCTGTCCATTCTCATCCCAGTATGTTCAGGGCTCCACAAATTTGGGGGTAGACTTCCTCAGCAGGAGCAAATCACATTCAGGGGAATGGAGTGTCAATTCCAGAGTCTTCCTTCAAATTCTTGGATCCCATCCCAGGAGAAGGGTGGGATATAAAAGCAATCAATAAATATAAAATAAAATTCAGGCAAAGACAGGATGCAAGATGGTGGATATATTTGCCTTGAGGGCCAACCACAAACTGCTCCAATTGTTCACTAGGTTTTATTACCCATGGTAGAAAGATACATCACTTTTCTGCTTCCCTGGCCAACTGGACTGCTCTACTTCCACTACTTTCACTGCTTGCCAACAAGCTCTTGAAGATCTATGGTTTCTCCCTGCATCTCCAGTCCTGCACCATCAAGGCCCTGTCCTGCATCCCAATCTAGCATTGCTCCATTTAGCCAGCTGTGGTGTCTTAGTGGCAAGTCCTAATGAGTTTCGGCTACTCAGATAAAGTTTTCAACTCCCTCCCATCCTCCCATCAGCATTCAGCAACTACAGTTTATGAAGCTGTGTGGAGAGTATTTACAAGGGGGTACAAATCCAACAATGTTGATTACCACAGAGCTTCCTTGACTATTTTTTTCAAGCAATACTAGACCTCAGACTTAAACCAAACATATTGAAAAGCCAGGCGGCAGCCCTTTGTCAGTTCTTTCAAAGCCAAATCAAACATCTCTGTTTACTCATTCTCATTAAAACTATTTCAAAGTGGTGTGTCTCTAAACCCAGTGCCTACAGTGCATTGTCTTCCTACATTGTGTCTCCCGCTGCTATTTCCTACATTGTGTCTCCCGCTAACAAAATCATCATTTGAAGTGCGAAACTAGATTTATAGTGAAATCCAGTTTCGCACTTCTGTTGTCTACTATCTGCTGTCACTTGGGTAATTTTCATTCTATCATGCTACAATTCATAGTGGCTGTGACTTTGGTGAGGGAAGTCTCTGAACTTTCTGTTAGAGACCACCTTTGTACCTTCTATCAGGACTTGTCTCTTTGCAGTTAATTCACCCAGTCTTCCTGCCAAAAGTTCTTTCTTCCTTTCCTATCTTCCAGAAGATTCCCCTGTGTGTTTTTTCTCTATTCAAAGCCATCATAGCCATTAGACCCCACACAGCACAATCTTGATGTAATACTCATCTTGAAGATGAGTATTGCTAGAGCTAAATCATTTGGAAAATCAGATTTTTTGTTTGTTTTGTTTCACCCTATACCTTTGTGGACATTGGTTCCTCAGATCCATCTTTCCCAGATGGATAAAGGCATGTATTTGTATGGCCTGTGATCTTGCCAAAGTGCCTAGGCTCATCCATTTTACAACTCCTTCCACTAGAACTTCTGCCATGCCTACTGCCTTTTCTTCACTTTTAGAACTTTGCCAAGCAGTGGAGCACATTGACTGTTTTCCTCAGACTTACAGTGTTAACATAGTTAAATCTTCAGAGAGCCACTCCCTCACTTCAGTTATAGGGCGGCTTGGGCACCTCCTATTTATATGGATCCCTCCTCTTGCCAATCCAGAGAGTGATACATTCAGTATTTACCATGAAAGTTCATTCTGGATTGGTAAAGAGGAAGAATCCATGCTTTCCTCACTGTGGCTATCTATTCCCCAGATACTGTGGATGGATTATTTCCCCCTTCTCTCCTTGAGCTCTTCTTTCTTGCTCTTTGTTTGCTTCTCTCTGTGTGCTCTTATGAGGAGTTGAAAATGCAGAGATTACCAATCTGTCCAAGATCCCATGACTTTCATGCCCCTGTCTGGGTGGTAATGAGTGTAACCCACTCTGTGTGTTTTTTTCCCCCTCTGTACCAGTTGAGAATGTACCTTGATAGTTAGTACCCAATGTTTCATTTTCTTTCTGTGGTTCTTTTGGGGGTGGTTTCCAAAGAGCAGGAAGTGTGTGATAGGGTATGCCTTTGCTACCTAGGTTGTGAGTATCCAGGATGACTACAGTTGTCCCTTCATATTTGCTGGGGTTTGGTTCCAGGACCCCCCGTGGATACCAAAATCTGTGAATACTCAAGTCTCATTATATGCAATGGCATAGCAAAGTGGTGTCACTTATATAAGATGCCAAAATCAAGGTTTGCTTTTTGGAATATTATTTTTTAAAGAATATTTTCAAGCCGTGAATACTTAAATCTGTGGATATGGAGGGACAACTGTAGTTGCCAAGGCTGGGAGAATTAACCAGGAGGAACAGTAAAAGAAAGTGAATTTTGCACAACAGAGAGCAGGTCAGAATTAGACCCCAGGGCAGTATCTTCTTCGTGGTCTCTGTGTATCCACACAGTGGTTTACTCCTGTGCCTGCACAGAGCACTCGGAACCTTTTGGAATCGCTAGGCAGAATAGTTTGTGATACATTTGGCGGTAGCTCCTCCCATCCTAACAGTGCCTTAAAAGGCGCTCCTGCCTAATTCCCCATAGTTCCTTTTTATTGGAAGTGTTTAAAAATCAGGGTTCCAGTGTTCCCTGTTTAAACTCTCCTCACTGGACTTCACTCCTGGAAAGTACAGCCAATTAGCAGAGTACACACACGAGCAGCAGAGTTAGGGTAATAATCTTAGCATACATATAAAAACCACAGCTTAGAGATAACCAAACACCCTTATCCTATCCCAAGTTATTTGTTTAGCAAAATAAACACTCAAGACTTATAAAAGTACAGTAGTTTAAAAGTACAAAGCTTCATTACTCAGTTTCAGAGCTTTTAAACGTGGCAGAAATTCAGTACAGCATCAAAGTAGACTAAAACTACTAAAAATGTCTAAAAACTACACAGTTACAAAAGAATATGCAGGACTCCCTGAGAAGGGAGGTCCTCTCACTATCAAAATATGGCGAAGAAGAAGGGAGAAGGAACACCCTCGTAGCTGGCTTCTAAGACAAAGAGGAAACTTAGACACTCCCTTTTTCCCTAGAAGCCCAATAGAAAAGCATTAGGAAGTTACAAGAACACATACTATTTGGCTTCTCAGTTAACCCTTCAATAGCAAAACATTTTCACTTATTGGATTGCAAACTATATATTCCAACACTTTTTGTCCGCTGTGTAAGCAGCAGTTAGGAACCTCTATCGCTCTTTGATTACCTCATGTTTCGACTCGGACAGTTTAGGACTTCGTTTTTTGAATATTCCTTTGGCTCTGGTTACGTTCTTCTCGGATTTTGACTTTGGACTGATTGACTTCGCCTGCTTCATCCTTTGGATTGTTCTTGGACTCTGACTTTGGTTTGACTCGGACTGGTTTGTCTCTTCTTCGGCTAAGGTCTTCTCTGATGGAAAATGGCTTTAAGATCAGCTGCCTTCAAGCACTGTTTGGTCTGTTAGGCCAAACTACTGGCCTCTGATGGCCACTCCAGATGTTTGATATGCTTGGGGAGAGGCTCACAATGTTGACGCCTGTGTTCACTGCCGCACCTTTACACCGCAGGCCAGGAAATAGCGCTCGTCTCAACTGAAATCCTTGTATGAAAAAACTCTGTTATTGTCCTCGTCTTCTACTGCGGGGGACCATTTTTTGACTTCCAAGAGGGGCTGTTCTCCATCGGTGAGTCCAACTTCTAAACATCATCGGTCCCGTGTTCCATCCCGTCACCGGTCCGTAGCATCGGATCCAGAGGCGACTGCTGTGTTGCATAAGCAGGCAAAGTCTTCTGACTCATATCGGGATAGAGACCACTCGAAACACTCCGACTCCGGTCGAGACCGTACTTCTCCGCCATCCACTTCTGGCCGTGACCATGCTTTGGTGAAGCTAACTGCCACTCGGGAGCATGACTCCTCTGCTTCTTTGAAGGAGAAAAGTAAAAAGAAGGAGAAACACGTCTCGACAGAATCATCAGTTCGGCCTTCATCCAAGGATGTGGCCGTTGTGACATGCGAGCCCGAAACTCACCAGCAACCCACAGAGAAGGTGGTTTCATTGTGAGAGTCTACGCCGCCTACAGCTATGGCTGCGGCCATCGAATCCGAGTCTCGGGCTCGATCCCGTACTCCATCCCGGGAGGTTTCCCCACCACCCTCCTTGGAGATTGTTCAGGTGCAAGTTGGTGACGTGTGATAAGGAGGCCTCTCCACCTCAGCGAGTTCAGTCACCTACTTTAATTGTTTCACGTGATGAGCTCCTGGAGAAGGACTTAGACACTGGTCGTTTGGAGTCAACGGCACTTGAGGTGGAGATCAAAGACTGCTTTGAGGTGGTGAGGGGTAAACCAACAACTCCATCACCTCATCTCTCAGCCTTTGAATGCCAGTATGGTGCTTTCGATATCGTCTGCTCTACTTTGGGTCGAGCTCAGGATTTCACCTTCGCCCATCGACCTCATTTTACTGTTCCAGACTGAGACAGATATACTTCGCCTCCACGGCCCTTTCTCCATGCCACAGAACAATCATTGTTGCAGGACTACCACCTTCCTAAGCCTGACACAAGAGAGGTTGGTAGTCAAGCATCTTCAGCTCGAATGGGACCTCGGCCTCTGCCACCGTTGCCGCCTTCTCCACCGCTCCGGGCGACCCCACGACCCCGGCGAACTCCTCCTTCATCATCCTTGTTGTACTCTTCGGGTTCTTCTAGTCCGTTTGTGCCCAGACTCCCATCCCCTCCACTGGATCTTATGGATGAAGATTTGTCTTCATCTACAGACGATGTACGCTCTTTCACGGAACAAATGGTGAGGATGGGCCATGCCCTGGACTTAAGGGTGCAGGAAAAAGAGTCTGATCCTATAGACCCTATCTATCAGAGGATTAAGTCTTAGGCTCCACCCTTCACCAGCATTCCTATTTTGCCTTCGCTTTTGAAGCTCACACAGATTTCATGGGAGAACCAGTCATCAATACTGTGTACATCCAAGCTTATAGATCGTCTGTACCATGTGGTTGGTGAAGACATCGATTGGCTTCGTGAACACCCTCAGCCAAACTCAGTTGTTGTGGAGACCTCACAACAAAGGAGGCAACGTCATGCGCAATCGACACCGTCTTGATCCGGAGGGACAAAAGATTGATATTATTGGAAAGAAATTGTACTCCACAGTCAGCTTAAGTTTTCGTATAGCTAACTATTCAGCATGCATGTCTGCGTATCAACAAGTTCTCTGGGAGAGAATGGGCCCTCTATTGCAAGACTTACTTGATGAGAGGAGAAGATTAGCAGAGGCCATTCAGTCTGAAGCCCAACTGCTAGCAGGGCAGCAAATGAACTCGTCCCGTCACGTAGCTGACTGTGCAACTAAAACCATCACTGGTTCCATAGCTTTACGGAGGCATGCATGGTTATGATCATCGGGACTCATGCCACAGGCCTCCTTGATGATAGAGGACATGCCGTTCGATCATTCCGGCCTATTTAATGCGGTCACAGATGAGAAGTTAGAGTTCACCCAGAAGATGAGGACCACTGCCAGAAAATATGGTATGATATCGTCTTCATTTTCTGGGTTCCGTCATAGAGGGCACTGGGGTTGGCAATCCACCTCTTATGGACACCCGTATAGAAGAGGGTATACGCCTCAGTCTTCCAGGCGTTCTCGATTTCAACAGCCAGCTTCGACCAGTCCATCGGTGAGGAGTCAGGCTTCTGCTTCACGTTACTGACCTCCGTTGAAGCAGAGATCAAAAGACCAGGGCAGATGCTGCTTCTAAGTGTTGACCTCTCCTTGTTTGTTTCTCCTAGACCTCCCTGTTTGGAGACCGCCTGTCAGCCTTCTAGGATGCCTGGTCCTCGATAACAATGGACCGATTGGTGCTTCGCATCATCCAGGCTGGTTACTGGATCGAGTTTGAGATGCTACCTCCGACAGGTCGGATATGAAAGACACCGCCTTCCCCTCCCCTCCTTGAGGAAGTGCAGACATTACTACAGAAGGGAGCCATTGAGGCCATTGACCTGGATTGATGTCACCTCTGCTTCTTCTCGAGGTATTTCCTTGTCACCAAGAGGTGACAAGAGGTGATGGGGGCTTCCGTCCAATTCTTGATCTCCGCATGGTAAATGAATACATCATTCCGAGGAAATTTTGGATGGTTACCTTGTCTTCCATCCTGCCTCTTCTTCAACAAGGAGACTGGTTCGCATCGATAGACCTCAAAGATGCGTACTTCCATGTGGGAATCCATCCAGCCCACAGACGGTTCCTGGTGTTCCAGATCGAGGACGATGCCTTCCAATTCCGTGTTCTGCCCTTTGGTCTCTCCATGGCCCCGTGAGTCTTCACAAAGTGCATGTCAGTGGTGGCAGCCTTCCTCCCTCAGTGCAGTGTGGTTGTCTTCCCCTACATCGACTGCTGGTTGCGAACTCCCGGTTCCAACTGTCCCAGGATGTACACCTTACACTGAATTTATTGGACACTCTGGGCCTGATTGTGAACCTGGAGAAATACCATCTCGAACCCGTTCAAGTTATCCAATTCATTGGAGCTCTTCTAGACTTGACTACGGCAAGGGCCTATCTTCCGAGAGACCGTTTCGACACCCTGCAGACTTTGATCTCTCGCTGCCTTCAGTGCCAACGAGTCTCAGTGCATCTAGTGCAAGTTCTACTCAGCCATATGGCTGCCTCCTGGACGTCTTCAATCCAGTACAGGACTCTCCACGCAGACTGTTAACAATGCCTCGGGTGATCCACCGCTCTGAACAGGTGGCTAAAGCTTTCCAATGTCCTCTCAGGTATGCCGTTCGAATCTCCACAGCCCGACATCGAGATCACCACGGATGCGTACCTGCTAGGGTGGGGGGCGCATCTGAATGGTTACAAGATTCAAGGCACTTGGGATATCAAGGAGAGAGAACTCCATATCAATGTTCTCAAACTCATGGCATTGCAGAAAGCGCTCCGAGCCTTCGAAAGCCTGGTCACAGGAAGAACAGTGATGTTGGTGACAGACAAAACCATAGTGATGTTTTACTTAAGCAAACAGGGTGGAACAAGATCATCTTCCCTGCTGTCATTAACCATGCAAATTTAGGACTAGTGAGTCTCGAGGAATGTACTCCCCTTCTCCATCCATCTGCCGGGGGAGGAGAATACTCTTGCTGACAGACTCAGCTGTTCAAGTTCCACCGTGCACGAGTAGATGTTGCACCACAGTGTAGTTCACAACCTGTTCTGTCGCTGGGGCACACCTAAGGTGGACGTGTTTGCAACTCCCAACAACAAGCAGTGCTGCCAGTATTGTGCACGGTTTCGAGCTCAGGGCTCGAGAGGCGACGCCTTCCTGTTGCATTGGAGTGGTCCTCTCCTGTACCTACCTGTTCCCACCATTCCCACTTTTGACTTGGGTAGTATCCAAGCTTCGTCAGGACCGATCGAACACAATCCTGGTCATGCCGTGCTGGCCTCGACAGCCGTGGTTCGCCCCTCTCCTCCGGCTAGCACGTCACTGTTTCATCCATCTACCGTACCGACCGGACCTACTGACTATCCAAGACGGCATGGTCAGACACCTGGACCTAGAGACACTGAGGTTAACTGCGTGGAGGACACTGATCCAACCTTCGGTACCGACAGGCCAGAGGACATCAACACTGGTTGATGCCTCCCTCCGCCCGGCTATGTGTCGGTCCTATTTTTACAAGTGGAAACGATTCAATGACTTTCTTTACTTCTCATAACCTCACTGTTGAATCTGCCACTACTGTTTTGGGGCTCCAGTTCCTCCTTCACCTTTTGGGTGCGGGATTGTCCATTTCATCCCTGAAGGGATTCTTGTGGCTATCTCCGTTGAGTTACAATCTCAGGGTCGGACCTCCCCATCTCGTGATCCAGTCGTTAAGGAGTTCTTGAAGGTCTACATCAACCTGCACCCTCTCCAGCTTAGAGCCTTGAATTGGTCCTCTCTCAGCTTTCTCAATGGCCCTTCAAGCCAATGGCCACTACGGACTTGCGACTACTCTCATGGAAACCTGCCATTCTTGTCGCCATCAGTTCTGCCCGGCGAGCGGGGGAGCTTTGTGCTCTGCATTCCGATACTCCCTACCTGATGTTTCATAAGCATAAGATGGTCCTGAAGCCGGATTTGTTCCTTCCAAAGATGGTTTCAAGCTTCCACCTCAACCAGACTATCGTCCTACCAGCTCTAATGCAGGATCCAAAAGATGACTTCGAGTGGGCTCTTCACTCCCTTGACGTCCAGAGGTCACTTGTGTTTTACACCCAGCGAACCACCCCACTTCGAAAAGCTCCACGTTTATTCGTGGCTTATGGAGAATCCAAGCAAGGTGTCCCGATCTTGCCTCAACACCTGTCAAAATGGGTAGTTTCTACGATCACAACATGCTATGAGTTGGCTCGTAGGCCTCTGACAACACAAATCCGGAGTCACTCCACCAGAGCAGTTTCGACTTCAGCTGCCTTCCTCTCCGGTGTTCCTTTAGAGGACTGTTGAGCAGCTACTTGGTCCACACCAATGACATTCATTTCTCACTACAGACTTGTCACCCGCTCTCGTAGTGAAGCTGCTTTTGGAAGGGCTGTGCTTTTGTTCTCGCTTCAGTGACTGAATCTGGTAATTTGACATTACTCTTAAAAAATCTGTTTAGTTTAGTGGACAACATCTGTCCTCATCATGCTTGTGTGCATGATATACCCACCTCCTGTTTGTGAAGCTTGCTAGTCTACCCATTGTGTGGATTCACAGAAACCACGAAGAAGATGGTCAGGTTGCTTACCTGTAACCATAGATCTTTGAGTGGTCTTCTGTGAATTCACACAGACCTGCCTATCCTTCCCCTCTATGTCCTGCTGTTGCATACATGCTTAATGTTCCTGATGCTGCTAATTGCCGCATCCTTTATGGAACTGAGAGGAATTAGGCAGGAGCACCTTTGAAGGGACCGTTAGGATGGGCAGAGCTACCACCAAAATGTATAAAAAAATATTCCATCTAGCAATTCCGGAAGGTTCTGAGTGCTCTGCGCAGGCACAGGAGTAACCCACTGTGTGAATTCACAGAAGACCACTCGAAGATCTATGGTTACAGGTAAGCAACCTGACCTTCTTAGAACATGGAGTTTATCTCATGAAGTCTGAAGCTCAGTGGAGCCCATATCCCTGCCCCCCATAGGGTCTAGTGGCTACCAGAACAGTGTTTTCAAGCAAAGCTGCAAGAAGATGTAGAAACTTTTCACCATGAACTAGGATGAGGTTGAATGGTCTTAACTGTGTCCTTGGCCTCCTCCAGTGGGAGATCCCTAGGAAACCAAGCTGTCTTGAGTGGCTGGCACATTGGCATCAGTTAGGCTTTCTTAGCTGGATCACCAGCTTCACATTACTAATTACTCCCATCTTTTGAGTGGTCAGTGGGTAATTTACCTTCAGGTTGTGGTTCCAGCTCCTTAAGCCTGCCTAACTTCTTGTCAGAGCAATTTGGAACTGGATCAAAAATAGAACCAGGAGAAGCTTAAAAAAAACCCTAGAAACTATAATTCCCAGAAACCCGAGTGCTGAAAAAAACCTCCCTCTGCTGTTTCCCCAGTCTAAACCACCATTTCCAGCTGCTACTTTTACCTCTGCTCAGGAAGGAAATACAGATATGGGATCTGTATTTCTTCACCAGTGGACTTAACAGCAGCTTCTCCTGGATTGTTTAGCTTAGGGAAAACTCTCAGACTCTCCCACCTTTGCTTTCCTATTACAGATTGAGTAATAGGGGCTAGAAGTCAACCTGAAGAAAACAGAAGTTCTTTACCAGCCTGCACCACAGGACGAACACCACCATCCCCACATTGCCGTCGGCAAATCTGTGCTTAAGTCCGTTCAGCAGTTCACCTGCCTGGGAAGCATCATCTCCTCAGATGCCAAGATTGACAAAGAGATCGATCACAGATTAGCAAAGGCATATAGTGCATTTGGAAGACTTCACAAAAGTGTCTGGAGCAATAAACACCTGAGGCAAAGCACAAAAATCAGTGTGTATAGAGCCATTGTACTGTCTGTCCTCCTTTATGGATCTGAAACATGGGTCACCTATCGCCACCACCTACGACTCCTCGAGCGCTTTCATCAGCGCTGTCTACGCACAATCCTAAATATACACTGGACTGACTATGTGACGAATGTTGCTGTCCTTGAGCAAGCAAGGATCACCAGCATTGAGGCCATGATATTGAGAACACAGCTGCGCTGGGCAGGGCACGTTTCTAGGATGGAGGACCATCGCTTCCCAAAAATACTACTCTACGGTGAACTCGCCACGGGTCAGCGTAAGAGGGGCGCTCCAAAAAAGCGATACAAAGACTCCCTGAAACAACATCTGAGGCTCGGCCAAATTGATCACCAACAGTGGTCCGCCCTGGCCTCACATCGGGAGGCATGGAGACGCACTATCCACAATGCTGCAGCCTTATTTGAGAACTCATGACGAACAAGTCTTGAAGAGAAACGACAACGCAGAAAGAATCACAACCCAAAAACATCACCCAAGGAGACCTTCTGCTGTGCTTTTTGCAACCGGACTTGTTTATCTCGGATTGGCCTTTTTAGTCATCAGCGCGCTTGCAGAAAGCGTGGGATGAGTCCTTCCTGAATCTTCGTTTGCGAAGAAAAGCCAGAGAGACAGATTGAGTATCCCTTATCCAAAATGATTGGGACCAGAAATGTTCCATATTTTTAATTTTTTATGGTTTTTTGAATACTTGCATATACATAATGTGATATCTTGGAGATGGGACCCAAGTCTAATTATGAATTTCATTTATGTTTCATATACACGTTAGATACACATAGCCTGAAGGTAATTTTATACACAATATTTTTAATAATTTTGTGCATGAAACATAGTTTGTGTACATTTGAACCATCAGAAAGCAAAGGTATCGCTATCTCAGCCACCCATGTAGATAATTTTGGATTTTGGAATTCTGGATAAGGGATACACAACCTGTATTGCTAATTCCCAGCAACTGTTTTAAAGCTGATATTTGAAAAAGCAAATCAAAAGACCCCGTCACTTCTCTTTCACAACTCATTTGTTTTGGCCCAAAGCCAGCTGCCATTTGCTTCTTCTTTTGGCAGTGAATCCATAGGTTAAATAAGAGTTGGGTGAAAAAAATACTTGTCTGTCTGAATCTGATGTTCAGAAGGGTGCTTTTTTTTTTTTTTTTTTTGAGGTGAGCTAACAGAACATACCAGCCTCAATTTTTTTGTTTGTCTTAATCAGTGTTGCCAGGTTTTCAAAATATCAATAAGTTGAAATTCATGACATGCAGGGTTGACAGTCAGGAAGTAGCTATTAAGAGGTTTGTGATCTACCCCAATATCAGATGAAAGTACTGTATTGATTTCAGTTAATATAATCACTCATTTTTCTGTAAAATGAACACATTTTCCACATTCATAAATTCTGTGATGTGTACGTTTCTCTGTTTCCCACACCCAAACATACAGGATTTTTTGGCATCACATTCAGTCCGTGTAAAAGGGAAAGCATTCAAACTCTCAGATAGGGGAATATCCTTTATTATAAGGGATATCTGTCAGCCCTACAGGGAACAAATGTTCTGGTCCTCAAGTAAGGGACATCCCTTATAATAAGGGACACCTAGTAACTCTAGTCTCAACTAGAATAGAGCAAATGAATCAGTCAAATTTATCTACCTGTTGTCTTACTGTTCAGCAATTGATTCAGTGCATCTGCTTTAGCTGGGTCTAACTGATAGAATTCAGGCAACTATAAGCAAATGAAGGCTCGTTGGAATTTGTTTTCCATATAAAGGTTTCTGCTTATGTATAGAGGGACAGTGTAACGTGCAGCCACCAATCCAACCTATCTAACCCTTCCTTCCCTCACTCCAAATGGAAGTGAGGGAAGCTCTAACTGGATACTACTGAGTTTGTTTGAAGCCGCTTGTGTGAGCTGAGCCAACTGGTCTGAGTTCTGTACAAGTTCTGGAGGTTGGTAAGGTTCTTTAATGGGACACTTGCGACTCCAATGAGGATTGTTTCAGAAGGGTGTACAGTATTTTCAGAGTCCCTTACAGGACTCAGAAACCCATGAGGATGGAACTGGGACAGCTTTGTCCTTTACGCATTGCAAGCCGTAGTATTAGCTTTATGGAACTAGTAATTGCTGCTGCCTTCATTGAGAAAAGCAAACCAGCCAGGCCGGCAAGGATCCCATTGGCACCAAATCTGAGTGGTAGGGAATAAAAGCTGGCAAGGTTGACCTGCTTTCACCCTCCTCAAGCAATACATCCCTTTACATGAACAAGGGACAAAAAAGCAAAATTAATGAATGTTAAAGGAAGAGTCTTGCTGTGATGCTAATGACTGCATGAACCCAAGAACTATTTAGTTACCCTTCCCTACACTTTTTGCAAATTAGGACTGTCTCTGTATGGTGCCTGTTACTCCTGATTTGCACTGAGAAAAAAAATGTAAAACTGTCCTTAAATGCCCTGGCCTATATGGTATAGC
Organism: Gambelia wislizenii; assembly: GCA_030847615.1. Lineage (NCBI taxonomy): Eukaryota > Metazoa > Chordata > Lepidosauria > Squamata > Crotaphytidae > Gambelia > Gambelia wislizenii. Next base: position 489,276,030 of record JAUMIR010000001.1, on the reverse strand, counting down.
AAATGAGATGTAATCAGAGGCTGAAAGTTGAGTGGGTTATAGTTGGTACTGGATGCATTTCCACTTTCCCTTTGTTGTAGATGAAGTGAGGCAGAGGGACTACAAATCTATAGCAAGTATTAAATACAGGCCAGTGGAGCTCTGGGGAGATCTGTACTCAGGAAGCAACAAACCTTGTTCCCTAATAGGAACCTTTCGGCAGTTTTCTCTGTAGCAAAGAGAACTACAGTTGTCCCTTCATATTCGCTGGGGTTTGGTCCCAGGACCCGCCCCCCCCCATGGATACCAAAATCCGTGAATACTCAAGTCCCATTTAATGGCATAGCAAAATGGTGTCCCTTATATAAGATGGCAAAATCAAGGTTTGCTTTTTGGATTATTATTTTTTTAAGAATATTTTCAAGCCATGAATACTTAAATCCATGGATACCAAATCTGTGAATATGGAGGAACAACTGTAGATACTTGGTTCTACTTCAAAAGGCCAACCCCCCAATTCAGATGCCTGTTATTTCTTAAAAGTTACATGGAGTTGTCTAAACGGTGAAAATAACCCTCATGGATTTCACTGGGAATCCTACTTGTCTAAATGGGATTCTGCACGAATCCACAGTATTCGGAAGGAGGGTGACCCAAAGTGGCAAAAATAGTGCGGGAAAAGCCTTTGTGGCTTTTCACGTAGTTTTTTAAAAACAGCAAGGGGATGTGCATTCCTGCTAGTTAGGACAAGTGATTCACTTTGAATCACTTTCCCATATGAAAGGAAGCTCAAAGATATTGGCCAGGCGGGTGTGGGGGCGAGGCTTGCTAGCAGGGCAAGTGCCTGCTGCCACCATGTTGGGTTTTTGCTTTAGCGAGCAATTGCTAAGGCAATAAAACAGGGTGGGGTTTTTTGTTTTACTGTCCTTTTAACTCGAAAAATTGTTCTATTGCTTCAGCATACTTTAGACAACTTTTTTTTAAAAAAAGTTCACTCACGGCCACCATCTTGCATGCAAAGCTTCTGGGGGCTTCTGGCACCAAAAACACCATTAAGACAAGACGCTGCTGCTGCAAAATTGTAGGAGGTATGAGTCTAAAAATGAAAATGTATTAAAAATTCCAGGGATCTAGTCCTTTTAAAAATAAATAAAAATATCTTCTTTAAAAAATAAAAAGACTTTTACTTTCAAATTCATGCAGAGTGCCACTTAAGAATGCAGACAAACTCAATTAACATTTAAAAGTGTATTCAGAGGTCTGTGGTCTATGATCACCCAGTAAAATTAGACTCGTTACAAAAACAAAGGAGTCAGTTTAAAAATGTAAATCAAAAGTTTACTGAAGGTATATCAGTCTCAATCTACATACTAAAACAAACTTTAAAAAGAAAGGTTCCTAACTAACTAGGAGGATTTAGGGTAGAAAGACTCACCCAGCCTTTAGTGGTAGAGGCTGCATGGTGAACATCATGGCATAGCTTCATAGCAGCATGGCTACATAAGATGGCTAGATAAGATGGCTACAGCCGCATGGAGACTCTAACTTAAAACAGAACTCACAAAGAGCAATAACATTTAAATTAGGTCATGTGTTGAATGACTCATCTCTCCAGTTGGCTGGAATTGCCTAGTAAAATAAGAGAAAGGGAGTTTGGGAGAACAGAAGCATGCAGGGAAAAATTCCTAGACTTATCTTAGGATGTGAATGGGGTACACAAGATTGCTTTTACATTACAATAATTATTTCCCCACATACTACAAAAATGCCATTACTGTGAGTTACTCTGTCCCCCCTGCCACCCATATAGATGGGGTCTATGTTTTGCATTCAGCCGTGCAGTCACAGCTATGGATATATTTCTGTCTCCATACCAACCATAATTAATTGGTTAACAGATCTAGACAGCATGCTGGAATTATGATTAAACAACACTAGCCACCTTGCGCTCTTGGTCCTGAAGTGGAAAGATGGGTGCTGATCCCCCTCCAATTATTGAAAATTATAGTTTTCATACAAGTGTCCTGGATAATAAGTATTCACATTCCCTCCTCTGTGAACAAGTATACCCCCTTTTTGAACCATTGCCTCGCATCTCCACAGTTAGTGGGTACAAAAGCAAATTGAGCCTGAACTCTCATTAGAAGCTAAAATGATTAAACTGAGGTTGCCATCCTTGGGGCAGTTTCCCCCCAAATGCCCTCTAGCAGGTAGCTGGGCATTTTTGCCATGTTTTTAAGCCCTCTGGGCCACTGTAAGCCCAGGAGAGGCCTTTTTAAAAAAGACAACAAGAAGTGAACAGAAAGTTACTTCCAGTCTAGGGATGGAAATTCTTGATTTTGCCACTTCCCAACAGATATTGAAGAAAAGGCATTGGTATTTCTTTTTCTTCCCGTAGTTTTGAAACATTTGGGATTCCCCCCCCCCCACTCACAGAGAACAGAAAACTCACCAGGATGTTTAAAAACTGCACATTTTCAGGAAACTCGCACAGGTTTACTCAAAACTGCATAACTTTCTGAAGAACAACTGCACAGCTGTAGGTCTGCCTCTGCCCATGACTGTTTCATTTTGCACAACTTTTGGAGAAAGAGGAACAAGACAGCACAGGGATGGATGGATGAGATGCCAGGAATTAATAAATAAAGGTGTGTTGCAGTCTGGAGTTTGGGGGATGGTTTTCTAGTCTTGCTTGAGAGAAGGGCCAAGGTGTACAACAAAAGTCACCATCAATTCGCTTTCACCCTCTAATATAAAGAACCCCCAAACAATGCACTCTCTGGGCTCCCCATTCTTAAGAGAAAGTGTTGATGGAGGAGGGGTGGCAGGAGAAGCACAGCCTTGGTGGGGATCAAGCAAATCAGAGGAGAAAATAGCCACAGTTTTGACAGTTAAGGTGCACAACTTTAGGGCTTAGCATTGAAGGAATGTTTTCCCCTTTTCATTGTTAAGCTATTCAGATGCTTATAAAAACTGTGCAGTTTTAGTTAGTATAGGTACACAACTTTGCCTTAGAGAGTTGTGCTGTCTTCCAACTGTGCAGCTTTTAAGGCTGCATGGACTTGATAAAGCTGCGCTGTTTTGCTATGCCGAGAAGAAAAAAAAGGTTCCTGCAAGTTAATGAGAACTTTCCAAGTGCTGTTTTTCTTCCTGTCATAGTTTCCCGAGCAGTCGCGGAACACCAAATTTCAACCACATTTGGGAAATCATCAGATACCTAGGAATTCCTTATTCCTACACTTCCTGTTGTTTTAAAAAGGCATTTCCTGGGCCTAAAATGATGAAAATGTTTCCCCGCATCCCATAGAGAACATTTGGGGGCAATGTGGTATTATTATTGTTGTTGTTGTTGTGGGGGTATAGCCTTATCACCCAAGGAGACCTTCTGCTGTGCTTTCTGCAACCGGACTGTTTATCTCGGATTGGCCTTTTTAGTCATCAGCGCGCTTGCAGAAAGCGTAGGATGAGTCCTTCCTGAATCTTAATTTGTGAAGAAAAGCCAGAGGGAGAGAGAGAAAAGGCTATACAGTACTGAGTACCCAGCTTGTGGGGGCAATTAGCTAACACACATTGGAAACTGCTTAATGCAGTGTAGATGCATAAATTGCTATTGCTTAAAACAATTTGTAAGCCGCTCTGATAGCCTTGTGGCTGAAGAGCGGGGTATAACTAACTAACTAACTTTCTAGTTCTCCTGGTGGGCAAATGCAGCCCCCTATCCTCCCCCAATTGCCAGTTCCTAGCCTAGAACATACTAGCAAGAAGAACAGTAGCTGCTGAACAGAATAAGTGTGGTACTGTACTTCCTTGTTTCTCCCTCCCTCTCCTCCCCCTGTGAGTTTGGAGTTTACATTTGTGTCCATTATAATCATAATAATTCATAGAGTGCATAACTTGTTTGCAGGCATGGGAAACTTCCCAGAATTGTAGCCTGAATTTTCACAGATGATCCTGGTCTCTTCTGTGTGATTCTCTCATTTGGTGGCTTCCCAGCTTTTGTATATTTTTCCCATTCTAAAAGGTTGAAATGACCCTTGTAAGACTTAGCTACTGTCACTAAAATCTTTTGGCTAAAATATGCTGATGTTTTTCATCCCAGTCTTTTGCCTTTTGCTCTGTCCTGCCCTCCAGTGGAACACATTACCACCACAACTTTGCTGAAAGAACTTGCCCACCTGTATCCTATTGTGCAGTATTTATAATACTTGACTGCAGAAACCAGATATTTTTGCCCAAGGACTGCAGTAATTCAACACATCTGGAAGGTGTGAGGTGGGGGAAGGATGTGTCAGTACAACAGAGCATCTCACCGCTGCCCATTGAAATAAAAATGCAGTGTTTTTGGTTTGTGAAAAACTCGTATTTTACTGTCATAGCAGTAAGACAGCCACACCTTTCTGGATGTATTTTAAAAAAGTCTTCTTTGGTAGAAATTTTGCAAGACATATTTAATATAAATATTTATTTACCCTTTAATTATCTTTTCCTGTTTCTAAAGAGTCTTCTGTCTGCTTTAAGTAAAACGAACCAAGATATGTAAGATTTTAAAGTCTTGCTGGCAGGGGTGGGGGTACTATGTAGTCTGAAGTGAAATTAATGGATCTTACCATTAGAAATCAAAACTCTTGTTTAGTCTGAAGAGAAGCAAATTTCCTTCAGCCAGAACCACACAACTGTTTCTTGTTTGCATCCCTTGTTGTTGTGTTCTGTTAACTCTCTTGGGCAGGGGCTTGACTTTTTGTTGAATGAACCGATTGTTTTCCTTTTGTGTTGCCGGTCAAGCCAGTCCCCATCTGGTTTACATCAGACTGTTTTCACAGCCAACAACTGCTGCCTTTTCTATATCCTGACACTTAAGGGCCCCCATGCTATCAAAGCATTGCCGTGAGAGCCTGTCTGGCTGGGCCCATGCAGCTGTGCCACAGCAGCTTGAAGCTATTAGCCAAATAATGGCAACTTAGAACTTGAATCGGCCCTTATTCCCATTGGTGTCATGTAAGTACAGTGAACAATGCAATAATGCTGAACCTTCCAATTGAGTGTTGGGGGACCCCCTCCCCTTTCCACTTATAATTTTCATCCCTTCTTTAAAAAGTTTTTTTCCCCATTTACAACAATTTTCTGTACTCGAGAGTACCAGTTTTTCTAAAGAGCAAAACACATGTCTGTGTGTGTATGCACAAGCAGAAAAACCATTAACTAAGCTTCCTGTGGCATTGTTCAAGTATTGGCTGGAATGCCACAGTAAAAATAAAGCTTGTGTGCTTGCACTATGATTTTCTTTTTATTATGGGATTCCTAGCAGAAACAAGGGTGCATTTGTATTTAGTAGAGTTCATCTGAACATTTCGAGGATTGTTTGCAGAACCTGGCTTTACCTTTGGGCAGTGAATTTTCTGGGCAAAGGATTCTTAGACTAGTGCCAAATTGTAACCCGCTAAATCAGGGGTGGGCAATGGTAGTGGGTCTGAGGGCTGCTTGTGCACATTTGCAAACCCTACGCGTTTGCAGAAATGCAAAACAAGACGACAACAAAATGGAAGTGGCTAGATGTCCACTTCTGCTTTTAAAGAATGAATATTTCTCACTTCTGATTTTGAAGCATTGGGAGTAGGGGGCTGGAATTTTTTAAAAATGTGAATTGTGGCTCCCAGAGGTGTTTTTTTTAAAATATAAAAAAAGCAATCTGGAGAGCCTTGAGGAGTTAAAGGTGGCAAAAACAGCCTTGAGGCCACATGCAGCCCCATGCCTGCATTTTGCTCACCCCTGCCTTAGATGCTGCTGTTTGTGATCTGTGACGACCTTCTATAGCTTGTCAGTCTTCTTTCCAGTTTTAGAAGTTTCTGCTCATACCTATGAAGATCATATTTAAATGCTAGAATGATTTTTAAAAGCAGAATTGTTGCCAGAATGTTTGTTTGTTTGTTCATTTAAGTATGTATATCTTGCCCTACATCAGATGCTCTCTGAGCAATGTAAGATAAAATCAACTTGACCAATTTAAAATAGTTAAATGTAATTTACACAGGCTGAAAAGGTGTTGTGTAATTTAAAACAAGACAATTTAAAATAGTTTTGAAAATTAATGTCACGTGCATGTGTGGGTTAGTATGAAAACATATAAGCTAAGCTCAAAGGCTTCACTAAAAAGCCACATTTTTATTTGGCACCAGAACAATGCTAGCATTGGCTCCAGATAGGCCTCTATGGGAAGAAAATTCCGTAACTGGGATGCCATAGCAGAAACATTCCCCTCCTGTGTATTGCCCCTACTGGAGGGGTGGTGGGATATAAAAAGGAGATCCTCATCTGCAGGTTTTTCTGCTGCTAAGTGCGTCTACCTGTGCTGGGAGCTGGAGTCCAAGAAAGCTATTCAGTCCTACAGTCATCCGGTGAAGACTGCAGTTGAAGATTCCCATGAGGAAGATGATGAGTCTTATATCCATACACATATATCTACTCTTAAAACAAACTGAAACTGAATCCAGACAGGGCTTACTGTTTGTGATCTGTGACTAACCTGGGTCTAAATCTATGACTAATCTAATCTGTGACTAACCTGGGTCCTAACCTGAGGTTGGAGGTGTGCCAACCAGTCTTGCATGGGGTTACCCCTGAAAAACTGTGCTTGGAGCTTGGTGGTGCTTCTGGATCCATCACTGCAAATGAAAGCCAAAAGCCCCGATAGATACAATTGCCAGGAGTGCTTACTGTCAGCTTTGGCTGATAGACCTGCTGTGCCCCTTCCTAGAGCTGGAGGACCTAAAGATAGTTGTGCATGTGCTGGTAACCTCAAAGCTGGAATTTTGCAATGCACTGTACATTAGGCTACCTCTGTACCAAGTTCAGAAACTTCAGTTGGTTCAAAACATAGCAGCCAGACTGGTTACTGGCACATCTAGGAATGATCACATTACACCTTTATTAAAATAATTCTACTAGCTTCCAATTTGTTTCCAGGCAAGATACAAAGTGTTGGTTGTTATCTTTAAAGCTCTGTGTGGTTTGGGTCCAAGTTACCTATGGGATCGTCATCTTCTATATAGCCTGTTCCATACATTCACATCTTCTTGGTGACATTCACTTAAGTTAGTCAGGACTAGGCTTGCAACTGTTAACCAGAGGATGCTTTCTTTGGCCACCCCACGACTGTGGAACGACCTGCCGGAAGAGATTCGACAGCTGGATTCGCTATCTGAGTTTAAAACAGCATTAAAGTCCAATCTTTTCCAGCAGGCTTATCCAGATGGTTTTTAAATTGCAAGTTTTAAAATTAGGACTTGATTGTTTCTAATATATATGCTTTTTGAACTGTTGTTATGCTCTAATTATGTGTTTTTAATTGGTGTTTCAGTTTTTAACTATGTTATATGGCTATTTGTTGATGTATTTTTAATCTGTTGCTCCCCACCTCGATCCATAGGGAGAGATAGGTAAGGAATGATGATAATCATCATCATCAACTATTGGAGGATCCTAGAGATTCTTTCTACTTCTGACTATCCCAACTGATGGTCCATACTATATCCATAGAAAGTTAAATCTCTGCCAGGTTCTGTATTGTCCTCTTGTGCAGTGCTGTTCCAAGTGGTGGCCCCTGGTGCTGCTCCCTGAGCCATTAGCTGCCATTCCCTGGCAGATTTCTAGGAAAGGAAGAAACAATTGTACTTAATGACCACAAATTTCGTGCCTGTCCCTGGTACATTGGAAAACAATAATTGTTGGTTCCCCACATCTGATAGCCTGTGAAGCAGTGTTCTAGGACTTCCTATATGGTTGAGAGATCCTTCTATTTCTTACAAACACCTCTTCAAGCTATTCTTACTTCCTGTTCTTTATCATCATCACTTGTGATAGGCTGTAGTCTTAGTTCATTTGTAGCAGAATAATCTTGGTTGGCTGATGGCTCTTGGAGGTCTCGCATTCATAGGATCATCATAAATTGAAGTTTACTTGATTGGTTACAGGTTCTCATGGTCCTTTTCTCTTGGGCTGGCTTCTGGGGAGACATCTATCTCTTGTCTGTCTCCTTGACCAGACTTTCAGTTCTGCCACATTTCTTCTTCTCCCTGGTGCAGATCTGTTTTCTGTATCCCAGGCCTTTAGTGAGATGATATTTCCTCCAACTACCTTCCCAGAATCAAGTGATATACTTAACCTACATAGTAACTATTTGGGGAAAGGGAAAGGAAAGTTGTTTTCTGTGATTTTTGAAAGGAACAGTTGGCTTACTTTTCCTCTTTTGGCTAAGGTTCTTGCCTTTAGTCTTTGGTCACAACATTCATAAAGTCTTCAATATTCAAGAAGTTCTAAAATGATAAAGAACAAAGTCAGACTCCCATTATGCTTTCCAGAGACCAATGATTAGCTGCCAGTAATCCTACTGTATGCTGTAATATATAGAATATGAGTCTGGTTTTGTGTGTGTTCCCCTTATACAGGGTTGAGGTTTTACGTAGTTGTGAAGGATAGCAGCGTGAGTGAAGGCATAGTGCTATAGCTGCCAGCATGTCATCCAATGTGAAAATGGAAAGCCTGTGGTTTTCTAACACTCTGCTAATTTTGTTTGCTCCTGACACCTTTTACAAGTAGGAATTAGAAACAGATTTAACTACGGTAGCTAAAGTAGCTTCTCTGTTTTGCATTGTTTTGCAGTCACTTGGTCACAAGATTTAAAGTCACTTGGTCACAAGGAAGGTGTGACACTCCAGTCACAAGAACTTCTGCATCCTTTCTAGCGTGTGTGATATTTACCAGACATTGTCCCCATGCTTTCAGGTTTATCTTTTTTAAAAAGGAAGAAAACTGGCATTCTCAACAAACAATGTACTATGCCCATTTTCTTTAGTATGAGGTCATTTTATTAGGTGGAGGAAGGACTTGAAAGCAACAAGTTGCAATTAATGCAGTTATCTGTAACTAGTTATTTTTCAGATGGCGGTGACAAAGCTGCAAGGAAATATCTTTTCAAAAGAAAAGTATCAAGCAAGGTTGAAGTTACTGTTGGATGCCCAAATCTGTGGAGGTTCGGTTACCGGACTTATCATGGATACCGGAAACCATGGATAACAGTGAACCCTAAATAAAGGACTTCCAAAGAGTTGCATTGGAAGACCTAGAAGATGCCTAGAGAGGACGCATCTCTAGGCATTTTCCAGTACAACTCTATGGTATCTGTCCCTGTTTTATGTCCCGCAGATAACTGAAACCATGGCTACTGGTTCCATGGATATGAGGGACCAACTGTATTTTGTTAGTGTAATGAGTAATGGTTCCTAGTAACTTTCAAATCTTTAATTTTAAAGATCATTTTCAAATCCTTTTCTTTTCTGCCATTCTCTTATCAGTATCCAGCTCTGGATGTAGGATTAACTCACATGTAAAGGTGTTATACAAAATCAGCATTTAGAGATGAGGTTTCACTAGTACAGTCTCACAGGCTTGCCACACTTGAGGTGTTTGGAAACTAATGTGTGTATGAGCTTTTGAGGGGTGGGTTTGGTTTTTTTTACTATAGTGGGTCTTCTTTCATCAAGCCTCTGAATGGTCATTCTTTTAGACTCTTGCTGGACATACAACATAGGACAGAAAACTGCTGGGAGTAATGGAGCATGTTTTTTGCAGACCAAAGGCCCAACTTCCAGTCAGAGTTTGGAAAAGTTATCCTTTTTGGAACACATCTCCCAACACGGCCATTATGTCTGGGGGATCCTGGGAAATGTAGTCCAAACAAAGGTTGTTTTTCCTAGCTTTAGGTTCAGTCTCAGGCATTTCCATTTAAAATGGTCGGGCAGCAAAGGGTGAAAAAAATATATTGGCCTCAGGCCTAGGATTAGGGTAGTTGTCTACCAGGATAGACAATATTAGAGTTCATAAAGCAGTAGTTGGATTCTGCATGGTATTTTTGTGTATGTACATGGATAATGATGAGCCTAAACTTTGCTGAATGTCTATAGGTACTGAGTGACCTCCTCTTCCCAATCTTAACATTTTGAAAATGGTTGCCATCAACTTAACTCCAGGGGATGTCATTTTCAATGCATCTTCTTCTCTCTTAAGCCAGCAACAGGCAATGTGAACTCCTGAGGCTTTTAAAAATGAAGTCCCCTTTCCTCTTAACTTTTATAGTTCTCTGCCTCTGTCAGAGAGCAGGAGACTGCAAGCTTTGTAAATAGGGGAGAGATAGGATATCCTATCATTCCACAGCAAAGCCATATTTAGCTACTGAGACGCAGCCCATTGGTCTTGCAATGCAGAATTCTCCCATCTGTTCTGAAAATTTTCTCCCTTGATGAGATAAATATTCTGGAAGGAATCTTGCTAATCCCACCACCATTTGTGTTCCTGGACTCCCCCAGGATTTTTGTTCCACCATTCTTGCATAGTTAAATGATACCATGTTTAAGTCTTCCCCTGTCTTACACTTTTCTTTGTCAAGAGGGAATTGTAGAAGTGTTCAAGTGATCCCAAACTGTAATGCTAAAAGCATTCCTCAGATTATTTTTGCACAAACAGATTCCCTGTCCAGCACCTTTGGCTTCTTCGTCAAAATGGAACCCTCTAAATTAGGATGTTTACCACCTTAATCTTGCCATGCCTTCCTAGGCCAAGGACAAATTCTTCAGGTAGCTCAAAGGGCAATAAAGATAAAGCTAGTCATTGGGTTCTGTTGGTCTCACTCAGGCTTTGAGGAGAACCATCCAAGGACTGGGAGCAGAACTATGTTAGCCAGAGCTTAGAAAACTCCCAGAGTTCCTCAGGAACAGTTGCTCATAGGGCCTCTCTTCTGTCTTCTTCTTTTTTAAAGGGACACAGTTTGTCATTCTGATTTTTTTTTAACAATATAGGAGAGAGAATACAGTTGTCCCTTCATATTCGCTGGGGTTTGGTTCTAGGACCCCCCATGGATACCCAAATCCGTGAATACTCAAGTCCCATTATATGCAATGGCATAGCAAAATGGTGTCCCTTATATAAGATGGCAAAATCAAGGCTTGCTTTTTGGATTATTATTTTTTAAAGAATATTTTCAAGCCATGAATACTTAAATCTGTGGATACCAAATCCATGGATACGGAGGGACAACTGTACTATCTCATCCATCCTAATTTAGAAATAGGGTGGAACATTTTTTGTAGCTCTTTAAATAGAGAATTACAGCATATGGCTACAACATTCTTGATCAACTGGTGTTCTGCTAATAATATTTTAAAACAATATAGAGTTGTCCCTTCACATTTGCTGGGGTTTGGTTCCAGGACCCCCCGTGAATACCCAAATCCATGAATACTCAAGTCCCATTATATGCAATGGCATAGCAAAATGGTGTCCCTTATATAAGATTGCAAAATCAAGGTTTGCTTTTTGGATTATTATTTTTTAAAGAATATTTTCAAACCGTGAACACTTAAATCCGTGAATGCCAAATCCGTGAATATGGAAGGACAACTGTACACCAAAAAACATTTTAGCACCAGCTAAAGGATGGATTAGAAAGAAAATTAAAAGGGTGATAAAATGACATTCATAAAAAGAGGGGTGCTAAGATTCAAAGTGGACTCACTCCCGCCCAATTATGTCACTGATATTGGTGTTGATAGCATGTCTTAGTATTACTCCAGCCTTTCCTTCTGTGTGTACTCACGGTCTTATGAATTTAGACAGGTGGTGACAGAGACAGGGCTTTTTGAGTTGTAACACCCTTGTGTGTAGAATGCCCTTCCCAGGAAGCCTCACCTGCCATAACTTTAGATGTCATTCTATTCTAGGTCAAGACCTTTTCATTTACCCATGCCTAGCAATGTGTCAGCCAGCTCATATGATTCTACTGTTTTTATTGTTGATTTATTTTATTTTTCTACTCTTCACTGTTTTGCTGTGTCTTTTGTTTTATAGTCCTTGGCATGCTGTTATCCTATTTTACCTTGTTGATTTTGTTTTTCTTATAAGTGACCTTAAAAGTATATGGCTAGAGGGGTCAGTATTTTTAATTATTAAACAAATAGGATAGGATAAAATTAGAGAGATGCCCTTAATCCCTTAAATAATCACACACTTGAATGTTCCTACAAGGTCTTTTTGACCTTGCTGTGGATTTACCATTAAGTCCCAAACATAGAATCCAAAGCACAACACAGGAGAACTGCAGCTGGAGATATTAATTCAGTGCAATAATTGGGGTGTGTAAGTGAGTGAAAATGCAAAAAAAAAAGTATGTTTTGCTTGGCTGTTTTTATTCCAAGGCCAGAACTTCTAATTAAAAAAAATAAAATAAAATAAAGAAACGTGGACCAGTTTCCTGGCAAGCCTGGCTTTTACCACAGATGAAAGAATTGGGATTGAAGTTAAAACACATCTTATTTGCATAGTTTCAACCCAAGCCTGGGCAATAAGTGTTAGCTTCCCTGCTATCTCCTTTCACTCACATAAAAACAGTGTATACAAATGCCATCATCTCCTTTGTGTTTTGTTTTTTTCCTTCAGAACCTTCCCTTATATAGCACTTTCATATAAAACATTGCTCAACATACGCTACAAATATTTCCAATAAAAAGATAAAAGCTTAATATCCAAAGCCAAGGAAATGGTGTGGGAAAGGGATTGTAAACAATAATTGAAAATGGATTCACCCAGCATTCAATCAGCTCTGGGTTCAAGGTTCATTGTTTTGTTTGGTTTTCACAACAGTGGAAATTTCTGTAGATAGGAAAGAAAAAAAAAAGAATAGAGTAAAAAGGGCTTTAAATAATGTCTATATAATCAGGGGAGGGGTTCTCCAAGCATTCACTCCTGGTGTGGGCCAGAGAACATAGAGTCATATGATTCAAATGATGGGGCAAAGCATCCATCCAGACACTTTGAGGTAGATCAAAGCTATATTGGATTACTCTCTGGTACAGATTCACCCTCTCATCCCTGGAACAGTTGAGTTTTCCATAAACAGGGCAAAAGAGCAACAGTATGCTGGCAAAACATTGTGTTGCCAGTTGGTTTGGGAGGATGCCATGGCCTTTTCTTGCTTGTTGGTTGAGAGAATGTATCATCTTAGCCAAGCCTTCACCCAACCCAGTGCATTCCAAAGGAGTTAATGTCAGGAGTTGGTTACTGAACCCTAAGTTTTAAAATGGCCAAACAACTGCAGAAATCATGCTGAGTTATGATGACTGACTCCATGAACTGCCAGTCATGCCTATTCATGCCACAGCTGCATGAGAAGGGTTACATCATGAGAAGGGTTACTAGAGTACAAAGCCATGTAAGGTGGAAATCTGATGCAATGAAACCATGTGCTTGGGTAAGCCAATGCTGTGCTGAGATGTATATAAGAGAGCCAGATCAGTGTTCATTCTCTTCCTATGATCCGCTGATGCCTGGCGTAGCACTTTGCTTGTACATACTGTGAATAGCTGAAACTTTGAAGATTAAAAGCACCTCCTGCTTTCTGGATGCCAAACACTCTGTGTGTGAGTATTCTAGGGAAAGGGTTGCTCCTAGTCTGCTGAGACAGGTTTTGGCTTCTGCCGGGGATTGAATGTCCTATCATCCCCTGCCAGTTAAGACTAAAATTCCCATCATCTTCCATGAGATGCTGGCTGGGGATAGTGGAGGTAGCCATCAAGAACATCTGGAGAACACCAAGTTGACTACTGTAGCTGATAGTCTGAGTAATCTGTTGTGACCTTGGTACTGGTTTACCCCAGTGGGGTGAACCAAGTCCTAGGTTTATTTGAGAAGGAGGTTAAAACATTACTTGACTTTCTTGACACTGTAACTCTGTTACCCTCCATGATAATCTTTGGAATCTTTTCACAATCTGCTTTGGTTTTTTGCCATTTTGAGTATCTTGCTGTTCTCCTCCTTTAGGTCATTTGTTAAATAAATAGCTTAGACCCCTGTACAAATTCTTGAGGAACTTCACTTCTGTCTCCTCTGAAAACATAATTCCTGCACTCTGCTTCCTGTACTTAAATGGTTAAACCATAAGCACAGCCATTTTCTGAGCCCATTGTTTTACTAGCAGACCCCCCACTCCTCCTTCGCAGTAATGCAGCATGATCCATGAAGGAGAATTGGAAACTTCTCACTTATTGACAGTTCTTTCCATTGCTGTCCCAGATGCTTGTGAGTAATTTTGAAAGTGCTGGCACTTAGCCCAGTAGACAGTCTCTCAGCAATCTGCTGTAAAAGCAGCTGAGGTGGGGACCTTTTCACACGATTAAATTCTTCACATTATCATAAATGTGTCTCAGGTCTTGCATGTAAATTCCAAGAAGACTTTCTGCCACTGTTTTTGAAAAACCATTTTCTAGGCACTCAGGGAGAATTTTTATTAAAGTCAATGGGGCAAGAGCTTCCCAGGGACAGGGAGCATAATATTAGATGTAGAAATACAGTATTATAATTTTCATCACACATTTAGATCTAAAGGACTCCATGGGATCTGAAGGTTCTTGAGTCTCCTAGAGATTAATTTGTGTCAGTCAGACCACAGTGGACCAGAAACGTTCATGAAAATGAGCCCCAAGTGATTTGGTCAACCAGTGTCATCATGAACAAATACTATGGGAGTGTGGGTGGCCTTGACAGTTTGTGTAACTCCTAAGCTGCCTCAGAGCCATGGTGGTTGGAGGATTTCCAAGCTCTAGGTCTTGGACCAATCAATAACTCTCAAGCTAACCTAGGCATTTAGAGGAGGAAGATATGCCCTCTGAGCTCCTTGCTGAAGGTGTAGGATAAAAATGCAGCTACATTCCCTGTTGTCCTTAGCACCAGGAAAAAAATCTCTTTGCTTCTGTGTTTTCCTTATTTATATTAATTATTTATTTCATTTGTAGGCTGCCTTTCTCCAAAAATGGGACACAATGTGGCTACCAGAAAGAGCCATTAAAAAAAAACCCCAACCCTTTACAATAAAATTTTAAAACAATTAAAATCTCCACATAAAACAATAAATCTTTTAAAAGACATACAAAGTTTAATGAGATAAATAAGACATCCCAATTAAAAGCCTCCTTAAACAAAAAGGTCTTTGCCAGCAGCTGAAAGGAAAGCAGGGAGGGGGCCAACCTAGCCTCCCGCAGAAGGGAGTTCTGGAGGGTAGGAGCATCCACGGAGAAGGAGCTCTCTTGTGTCCTCACCAAGTGAGCCTGTTGTGGTGGCCATCCACCTTCAAAAACACACACTGAGACAGAGCAGACTGTGGGACAGGGCAGCTGGTGAGGGAGATAGAATCCCAATAGACCATTGCCACGCCATCTCCCTGCCCTTGCAGGCCTCATCTGCTACTATACAGAGAACCCAGGTGGACAAAGGTGGGAGAGGTTGACACCCCCCCCCCCAAGATTCCTCCAGCCAGGTCTCCACAATACAAGCCAGGTCAGTGAACTCATCCAGGATTAAGTTCTGGATCAAGGATGTTTTTCTGCTACTGACCTGGCATTGAGCAGCAGCATTTTCAACCCAGGGGGCCTGTTTGCCATAGCTATCGAGACTATTTGAAATGGGGGTCAGCTTGGGAGTAACTCAACACCTTGTAGCTCTCCCTTCTACCATGACAGTAGGACTGCCTCCCCAGGCCATATGTCCCTCTGCCCATCATTGTCCTAACAGCTGCTCCCTGGGCTGCTTCCCCTCCCATGCTTTCCGTGTAACACATTTTCTTTTGCTGGCAGGTGGGTTATTTAAAAAGTTATCAAAAAAAATTTGCATGCCTCTCCCTTCCAACCAAAGGGACTGGCCCTTGCCCCACCCCCCAAGTGGCTCCCCCAAAGTGGCAACTTTTCTTTGCTGTCACCCCCTTTGACAGCGACCCCACCACAACAGGCACCCAGCTTTTATCCCCTTGTAGAGGGAACAGGTGGTCCTTTTGCTTATTAGTCAGTAGCTGGCTGAGTACCTGGGGCCTGGTTCTGAAGGGAGTACAGGTGTCTGGAGCAGGCAACAGTCCACTAGGAGAGCTGCAGAAAAGAAGCAGATGGGCAGGCAGCAGGCAGTGGAGGTGATGGTGTTCCTTCTTTGATTGTTTCCTATGTCAGATTTTAAACTCCCTTGGGGGCAGGGAGTTTCTTGCATTAATGGTAATTATGATGATGGTGATGATGACAATATTAGGGCAGAACGACGCTCAGGCCGTCCACTATCTTCAGAGTCTTTCATGGTTCTGATGTTCCAGCATGCAAGTGTCAGTTTATTTACACCTTTGGAGGCCGGTGTGTGCCTTTGTTTCTTTGCCTTGCAAAGAACCGCATCAGAAGATTCCTGTTGGCTGTGGCTAGCCAACCAGGTAGTTGGGGATGAGCTTTCATTAGGCCACCTTTTCTAGGCCCCTCTCCATATGGAGCAAGCAGCGCTCTCCTTAAAAAAGGCTGCTTGGTCGTTCAGGTTGCTGCCGAACAAGACTGTCATCTCCCGGGTTAGCCTCGAGCGACCAATGTCCTGAACCGCCTGCATGCAGGGTTGGGGCTGCGGCTTCCAGTGCATCTTTACACCTGCCGTTTCGTCCCTCGCCTATCGCTACAGGGCTTTTTTGGAACTGGATTTGTCCTCCGAGCCTGTGCAATGGATTTTTCTGGTGGAGCGCAGCGTGCACAGAACTGGCCTCACCCTTTAAACCAAAGGTTCGTCTGCTGGCCTTGCAAGCATGGACGGTAGCAGTGAGGTCCTTGGGTCGTAGGTTTGATTAGAGTTTCTTCTCATAGATGGTTGACCTTACAGGGTTGGACGAGCACCATCTGCCCGGGTTTGGGATTAGAGTTTTCCTTCTCTTAGGACGGTTGTCACAAGGCTAGAGAGCCCATCCTGCCCTTTGACGCTCTTTGTCAGACCCTTCAGTTTTGACCTGTCTGGCATGGGAGACCCTACCAGTGGCTATTATGCCACCACCAGCATAGCTCAAAACATCATTAGGGTACGCAAGCCTCTCTCCCACGACAAGGGGGCGTCAATGGAGAGGTGACAATAACAACAACAACAATAGTGTAAGGTATATATGGGACATTGAGCCCCATGGTGGGGAGACTCCTGTTTTATTGATGTAAAGCCTAGTGAGAGGAGATTGAGCATGTGAATTACTCAGATAAAAGGAGCCCTGTATTATTAAGTATATACAGGGAAGAGCCAATATTAACTTACAAGAAACATCAAAAAGCTAAATGCAAAGTTTCTAATATTTTATAGCTTAATCAGTTTAATAGCTAGGTTAAATTAATCCTAGATCTAGTTCCAGTTCCCTTTGCTTACCTCTACATCTTTCCATTTCTTTCTCCCCTGTAATTTCTCTGATCTTTTCTCCTGGTACAGTCGTACCATGTTCTCCAGCATGCTGAGCTCTCTAAAGGTCTCTGAACTATCTCAGACAACCCCCCGTGTTGCCTCTGACCTGCATGGTGCCACATCCCTTACATCCTTCAATTCTTTCCCCCAAACCCATATTTTTGGTAATGCCATTGTCCCCTAGTTCCATACTATGTTGTGACTAAGCATAACTTTATTTAATAGAAATAATAACGTATATCTTCCCATGTTTCCATAAACTTTCCTATTGTCTCCTTTGTATCTAAGACTAGGCTGGCAATTGTTAGCAAGAGAACTTTTTCTTCTGCTGCCCCCAAATTGTGGAATGACCTGCTGGAAGAGATTCGACAGCTGGATACGCTGTCTGAGTTTAAAACGCCACTAAAGACCAATCTCTTCCAGCAGACCTATCCAGATGATTTTTAAATTAGGAGTTTTAAAATAATGAATTGATTGTTTTAATTACAGCTGTGGAGTTCACATGCACACTCTTTTAACTTTTTATGCATTTTAACTGGTGTTGTGTTTTTTTAACTGATGCTATGTGTCCATCCATTGTTGTATTTTAATCTGTTGTTCCCTGCCTCGATCCATAGGGAGAGTTGGGAAGATAATGGATAATAATGATGATGATGATGTTCCTTGATTTATTTTAAAAACCTAAAATGAAAATGTCTGTACGTAGCAATTTCATTTTCCTTACAAAGTGGTTAGAAAGTAAGTGGCTTAGTTTTTATTATGGCTCAATGGAGCTATCTTTTTGTGCTCAGAAGCCTGACTTTTACCAGTTAGCCCACACTTGTTCGGTAGTTGTCTTGGGTGTAGGGATGGGTGTGTCTGATGGTGCCTTGCAGCTGTGGAGACAGAGCAGAGGATGAACATCCCATGAATGCATTCTTTACAGGACCTTTGCACTTGGGCTGAATCTTTGTAAGCAACTAAAAGGGAAAGTGGGTTGGGTTTTGTTTCTGGGTTTTTAAAAAAATTAATGATGACCTTGGGAGATCATTCTTTCCATCACTACAACCATGGCCTCTGTTTCTTTTGGAAGACAAAAGTAGGCCTTTCTGAATGCTGGAAATGTCCATTTCCTTCATGCATTTTGGGAGTTTCCTGGAAATAAGTACTAGATCTTACATGAGGTCTGTCTATTAAATAACGAGACTGATACAATAACCTATCTTTAGTTATATGTGTTACAATTCTAATGCTTGTCCCGTTCAATATACTCCCCGTTCACACTCACACAATGATGCAGTCTTGTTTTCCACTGGTCGCAGGCACGGAGCAGATCAGTTTCTGTAAGCTGTGTCAAGACATCTGCCATTTTCTTCGTTACTGCATCATTTGACTCAAAACGTGTTCCTTTAAGCACTGGTTTCACTTTAGGAAAACGAAAATTGTTGCATGGTGCCAAATCTGGCGAATATGGAGGATGTTCATGTGTAGTAATGCGTTTATCGGCCTTTTAAAAACTGCTTCACAGAAAGTGCTGTGTGAGCAGGCACATTTTCTTGATGAAGAATGAAACCATGTTTCCACAGTTCTGACCTTTTTTATTTCCAACTCTTTCAGCTTTGTCAAAAATTCCTTATAATAATGCTGGTTCTGTCTGCTGGAACCCATTCTGGCAAAATTACATCCTTGATGTAAAAACAAACAAACAGTGAGCATGGCTTTAAATGTGGACTTGCTTTGACATGCTTTTTCCATTCTTGGCAATGATGGTGTTTTCCAGTGCATTGGCTGTCATTTTGTCTCAGGATCATACTGGAAGATCCAGGTTTCATCACAAGTGATGATTTTTTGAAAAAGGCTTGGGTCCACCTCAAGTTGCTGCAGAATGTCATGTTGCTCGACTTTTAAACTTAGCATTTTTCCAGCACACAACAGACAACACAGCTGCTTTAAACGATGACTGACAATTAACTGAACGGCCAAGAGTGTTGATGTTTGTCATGCAGGTTCAGACATGTTCAAGGTCACCACTCAAGCATTCACAATCAGTCTCATTATTTAATAGGCAGACCTTGGAGCTATAATTAGTAGAATTTGCACTATAAACCAAATGTTGAACTGTCCTTCTCAAGTATAAATCCTATAGCAGATGTGGAGTTTCCAGTTGAAGTCTGTATTCTTTGACTCCAAGTCACTCTTACTCATGTGAAGGTCTTCTGTCTTGATGCTAAGAGAACAGATATCCTCTTTTGACTCTTTAACTTAGCTCTAGGTCTGAATGGTACCATATAAAATTACAGCTGTGGAGTTCACATGACTAAATGTGAACAAAGTCAGAGCAAAGTCAGAGACTAGCTGTCAAGGAAGAGTGAAATACTTGGGTGCATTCAGTCAAACAACATTCCACTTGCAATCTGGTGCAGCATGATCCAGACTTGGATTTAGCACCTCCATTAGAGTTGCTCATGAAGAAGTGCTCATGAAATCCCCAAGTGGCCAGGGAATTCAGAGAGATATCCAGGTCTGTTTTCTGGCTTCTTAGCATGATGTTGATAGCACACTTGTTCCTTCCATGGTTTTTCTCTTTTTTTGTTGGTATCCTAGATTGTTAACCAAACAAATACTTTGTTCTCATTTTATACAGATTCCCAAGGAGATATGGGTCAGGCTCAGATTGAACCCAGTGGATATTTTACATCATTACGTTCAGGTAAGTTTTGTAGGTGGTTGTTACCTGTAATTAACAGTTGTAATTTGCTTAGATGATGCATTCCTTAAAACCCCTGTGGTCCTAATGTGAAGTCCTTAGACCCCATTTCCACTGATGTTGCCCTTTCTAAGATTTGATTGCCATGACTGAATTCTGAACCAGGGACATCGGAGGTGACAGACTGGGAATTCAGCTTGGACAGTACCATCTATCACTGGTTAAAGGAGGAAGACTAACCAAGCCAGTGAGGAAGTTGCTAATAGGCTAAAGTGGGATAGATGATACTCCCTGGCTTCTCTGTAGGTCAGAATCACTGAGCAAGCCTACGGTAATCTGATCTGTCTCTGAACAAGTTGAAGCTGAATCCAAAGAAGTTGGAAGATCAGATGCTCAAAGAGTTGATCCAAGGAGCATGACCACACCAGGTGTTCCTGTATCTCTACTCTAAAAGGGACAGGTAGCCATTTTGCCTAAGAGTGATAGCTGCACCTATTTGAGAACACTGTCTCTATTTGGAGAAAATGAGTCTCACCAGTTGTCATCCATTTCTTTGCAACTTCTCAGACTCCTTTTAATGTGCTTTACATGAAACTGCACTTTCAAGATGTAGAATAATAGAATCATAGAGTTGAAAGAGACCACAAGGGCCATCTATTCCAACCCCCTGCCATGCAGGAACACACAATCAAAGCACTTTCAAAAGATGGCTGTTCCACCCTCTGTTTAAAAACTTCCAAAGAGGGAGACTACACCACACTCAGAGGCAGCGTACTCCATTGTCCAACTGCTCTTGCCACCAGGAAGTTGTTCCTAATGTTTAGGTGGAATCTCTTTTCCTGTAGTTTGAATCCATTGCTGCATGTCCTAGTCTCTAGAGCAGCAGAAAACAAGCTTGCCCCATCCTCAGTATGACATCCCTTCAAATATTTAAACATGGCTATCATGTCATCTCTTAACCTTCTCTTCTCCAGGCTAAACATCCCCAGCTTCCTAAGCTGCTCCTAGGTCATTTTGGTTGCCCTCCTCTGGACATGTTCCAGCTTGTCAGTGTCTCAGATGCTTCAACTTTGCACAGGATCCTCAAGACCAGAAGAAAGTTGGGTCATGTTCAGCCCTGCTTACAATGGCTACATTGGCTGCCAGTTCACTTTCAAGTTCAATTCAAAATTGCTTGATTAAATTTCTGAAGCCCTTTGCAGTCACAAGACCAAGACTGCCCCTCTATCCCTCCAGGTCTCTTTTCTCCTGTTTGCACCAGTTAAGGTCTGCCTTGAATGTCCTGCCAGATGTCCCATCCTGCCATAAGTAAGGATGGCCTCTGAAAGAAACATGTGGTGTGGGAAAACACTTTAGCCTTTCTGTCCTCCTTGTGGCCTTTTGCTTGGCAGTGTGCAGAGCTTTTGTTCTGATCCAACAGAGCACATCTCAGATCACTGGAATACTAATGTGGCTGTGGGTGTGCTGTGCCAGCAATGTTAGAATCATAGAGTTGGAAGAGATCACAAGGGCCATCCCGTCCAACCTTTGCCATGCAGGAATACACGATCAGGTCATTCCCAACAGATGGCCATCCAGCCTCTGTTTAAAAACCTCCAAAGAAGGAGACTCCACCACACTTCGAGGCAGTGTATTCCACTTCCGAACAGCTCTTACCCTCAGGAAGTTCTTCCTAACATTTAGGTGCAATCCCTTTTCCTGTAGTTTGAGCCCATTGCTCCATGTCCTAGTCTCTGGAGCAGCAGAAAACAAGCTTGCCCCATCCTCAGTATGACATCTCTTCAAATATTTAAACATAGCTATTATGTCACCTCTCAACCTTCTCTTCTCCAGACTAAACATAGCTGCTCCCTAAGCCTCTCATAGGGCATGGCTTCCAGACCGCCCACCATCCTGGTCACCCTTCCCTGGACATGTTCAAGCTTCTCAATATCCTTCCTGAATTGTGGTGTCCAGAACTGGACATGGTATTCTAAGTGAGGTCTGACCAAAGCAGAATAGAGTGGCATTATTACTTCTCTTGATCTAGACACTATACTCCTATTGATGCAACCTAGAATCGTATTGGCTTTTTTAGCTGCTACATTACACTGCTGACTCATGTTCAGGTTGTGGTCTACTAAGACTCCTAGATCCCTTTCGTATTTACTGCCATCAAGCCAGGTGTCACCCATCCTATATCTGTCCATTTCATTTTTACTGCCCAAGTGTAGTATCCTACATTTCTCTGTGTTAAATTCATTTTGTTAGTTTTGGCCCAGCTTTCTAATCTGTTAAGGTCATTTTGGATTCTTCCTTGAGAATGTTTGCCACCATGTCTGAGCAATGGCAGAAATGCCCTGCTTCTTGAGCCACCTCAAGTGAGAAGAAGTCAGGATACCTATCTATTAAATGTGCATTTCGCTGAAAATTAATTTACAAATAAACACTCGCCCAAAGCAACTGGCAGTAATGCTTTTTTTAAAAAAAAAAGAACCAGATGTAGTTAAAACATAACATGCAAAACAAATAAGTTTTAAAAAGAAAGAGAAAAGGAAATAAACAAGGTTTCTCCCTTCCCTGATTTCCCATCCCTCCCCCTTCTCTTTCTGACTCCACACATTCTTCTTCTATGAGTCTTTTCTCCCTCTGCTATCTCCTTGCCTCCTGCAAGCTTGCTTATTTTTCTGGGAAAAAGTAAGCTGAAATCCCCCTCCCTCAAACAGACACACTTCTTTTTTCTGTCAGACTTCCTCACTTCAGTAAGACCTGTTCCTTCAGCAAAGCCTTTTTCTTAACTGCCCTACACTCACCTTCTCTTTCACAGCTATCTCCATAGAAGCATAGAGTTAGAAGGGATCTCAGGGTCATCTAGTCTAACCCCCCCTGCCATGCAGGAATACACAACAAAGCACTCTTGAAAGATGCCCATCCAACCTCTGTTTATAGATTTCTCTTCCCCCCCCCTCTCTCTCCTCCATCTTACTGGTTATTCATGCAGCAGATCTCTTCCACCACCACCACCCCCTAGCCTAAGCTTATAGCCCACAGTAGGTGGATATCGGAGCAGGAACAGTAGCATTTCTCCCCAGCAAATCGCACCCACAGTGCAGCACGTATGTCTTTAGCAGCTGTCATGTTCCCATGCAGATATATTTCTTTGCAGTGAGCCCTGGCTGAGCATTGCTAGCCATGGGATCTGGTTTTGCAAAAGAATTGCATCTGTAAATATGATCCATATGTGTTGCAGCTCGAGGCAAGAAGGAGGGGGATGGAGAACAAAGAAGAGTAGAGGGATGGTTTAGAAAAGAGGGAGAGTTGTTACTTCCCTGCTGGAAACATGTTAAAAAGTTGAATTAGAGGATTGCAGGTGTGTATTCAAAGCGCCAATGATCAGGCTTAAGACAGTGCCATTGGGGGCACTAAGATGATAGAAGATGACAGCATGGAAAACTTTGAAGTCTGCATTCAGCAAAGCAGCCAGAATCTGGCAGCAGAAGAAACGAGCTACTTGTGTCAGCCCTGCTCTTAATGGAAGATGAATACTGTGCTTGGGATGTTTTCCCAGGTGTTCTTCACATCGAGTTGAGCGAGTTTTATCTTTGGATTAGGTTGCAAACTTGTAAAAAGGGGTGCCTTGATTTCCCCCTCTCCTTCCCTTTTTCTCCGCCCACATGTGTGGGGTTGGGGATATGTGAAGACACATGACAGATGTAATCTTTTAAGAGAATGCAGTCACTCTGTGTAGTTCATCTACTTGGGTTGGGGCCATTCAGATAAGATTTTTCTAAAAGATCGACAATATCAATCAAGTGAGTGTTCCTGGAGAATGTGGGAAGGAAGAATCCCAAGCTGGATAGAGGATAGAGTTCTGGATCCCTTCTTCCTGGTCAACCAATGTAAAACCCCAGCTCAAGAGAGCAGTGTTTGTGTTGTGCTACCAAAGGCCTCTTTGCAGTGAGCAGTATGGCCAAATCTTTTCCAGACCCAAATGGGAGGAGGAGTCCTTTTTCCCTTGAGGAAGAAAGTCAAGCTGGTCTTTGCTCTTTTATTTGGAAACAAATGTAAGAAGACGAGCACTGCCAGGCAGAAGAGGATGGCATCACACTGTGTCCAAAGGGCAAAATAAAAAGTAAACACAATAAGCAAAAGGGTCCCATGCTGATGGAATTGTTGCTGCAGTGAATTGATCTTACAGCCATTCCCCCCCACCCAAAAAGGAGGGGACTGAGAAAGCTACACTCCTGCTTATTTATTTATTTATTTGTGTTATATCCCACTTTTCTCCTCAATGGGAATCAAAGTAGTTTACAATATAAATGAAAAACCAAACAGTGGTTAAATGCCGGTGCTACAGCCACAACGTTGTGAGTTCCATCCCAAGGGCTCCAAGGTTCACTCAGATTCATTCAGCCTTCCATCCTTTTGTAAGTTGGTAAAATGAGTGCCTGGGTTGTGGGGACAATTGGCTAACACACATTGGAAACCACTTAGAGAGTGCCTCGTGTGATATAAAGCAATGTAGATGTGTATTTGCCCTTATGGTCCAGGGTTCATTAGGCCAGCATTCTTGAATGTCATGCCCCCAGATCAGTTGCCAACATCATGGGGGCTCACCATCTTGGATGTAATCTGATGAAACAGTATCACATGCTAAGTAAAAGTGGGTCAAGAGCGTCAAGGGGAAAGCAAAATACAAATGGAAAAATTAGAGGGAGTGGCAGCAGGAAAACAGGTATCTGTCAGGATTACATATTTCTCATTGTGGGCAACAGAAGAAAACTAACATCTAGGAGTCTTAGTGGACCACAAGCTGAACATGAGTCAGCAGTGTGATGCAGCAGCTAAAAAAGGCAGTGCAATTCTAGGCTGTGTTAATAGGAGTATAGTGTCTAGATCAAGGGAAGTAATAGTGGCATTCTATTCTGCTTTGGTCAGACCTCACCTGAAATACTGTGTCCAGTTCTGGGCACCACAATTCCAGAAGGATATGGACAAGCTGGAACGTCTCCAGAGGAGCATGAGCAAAATGGTAGGAGGTCTGGAAGCCATGCCCTATGAGAAGCAGCT
Organism: Gambelia wislizenii; assembly: GCA_030847615.1. NCBI lineage: Eukaryota > Metazoa > Chordata > Lepidosauria > Squamata > Crotaphytidae > Gambelia > Gambelia wislizenii. Next base: position 489,251,045 of record JAUMIR010000001.1, on the reverse strand, counting down.
TAGGGAACTGGGTATGTTTAGCCTGGGGAAGAGAAGGTTAACAGGGGACATGATAGCCATGTTGAAATTTTGAAGGAATGTCATACTGAGGATGGAACAAGCTTGTTTTCTGCGGCTCCAAAGACAAGGACATGGAGCATTGGACTCAAAACTACAGGAAAAGAGATTCCATCTAAACATTAGGAAGAACTTCCTGAGGGTAAGAGCCTGTTTGGCAGTGGAATATGCTGCCTCGGCATGTGGTGGAGTCTCCTTCTTTGGAGGTTTTTAAACAGAGGCTGGATGGCTATCTGTCGGGAATACTTTGATTATTTATTTCTGCATAGCAGGTGGTTGGACTGGATAACCCTTGTGGTCTCTTTCAACTCTATGATTCTATGATATCTGAAAGAATGTCATGTGGAAGATAGAGGAAGATTATTTTCTGCTGATCCAGAAAGTAGGACATAATGGATTCAGATTAGAGGAGAAAAGATGCCACCTAAACATTAGGAAGAACTTCTGACCATAAGAGCTGTTCATCAGGGGAACAGATTGCTTCAGAGTGGTGGAGTCTCCTTGTTTGGAGGTCTTTAAATAAAGGACAGATGCCCACCTCAGGGGTACTTTAGCTGTGTATTTCTGTCTGGTAGGGGTTTGGACTTGGTGGCCATTGCAGTCCTTTCCAGCTCTGATTCTATCAGATGAGGAGGACAGTAGACTGCAGGCTGAGAAGCAAGGCCCTGAACAATGAATGCTTGGTAATGTTACCTTTTTTGCACTCTACCACAATTCTAAGAATGGCTGTTTAGGCTACAATTCCCATTGCCCATAATGGCTGGAGAAATTCTAGGAGTTCTGGTTCCCCTGCTCCCCAAAAAGGAACTTTTCCCAAGGAAATAGGATTCAAGAAGGAGGACAACTGTGGAATGGAAATTGCTAGAAAAAGGGATCCACAACAGAAAGAAGCAATAGGTAAAAGGCTGATACTGGGACAGGAGGCATCTTTAAACAGAGGGATCATCTAGACAAGGCAATATAATGCTGATTGCTGCACATTAACACAAAATAGCAGTAGTATTCATTTGTCTCCACAGTTTTTTGGCAAGATCACTGGTATGCGAAGTTATTTGTGTTTGAAGTTCACACGCAGCCATACCTGTGAATCAAGATGGTGGCCGGGAGTGAATTGCTCATGTTTTTATTCTCCATAAGTTGCTGCTGCTGCACAGTTGTTGTTTAAACTTTAAATCTGAGGTGCAGAAGTGTGATCTTCTGCTTGAAAAAGCTGTTTGGTCACCTCACAGTTGCAAAAATGTACACGATTGTTACCGCGAAACTCCAAAATGGCACTTCCAGCCACTTCTTTGCTGGCTAGCCCGCTCCTGTGCTTGTCCAACCAATCAGCTTTCCACTTCCAGAATGTGTGTGCTACGAATTGGTTGTGCAATTTTATATTGTCCAAAATAGATGGAAATGCACATTTCAGCATATATATATATTTTATAAACTGTGGGAAAAGCCACAAAGGCTTTTCTTGTGCAGTTTTTGCGGGTTTTGGACCCCCTCCTTCCAAAAATGGTGAATCATGGCGGAATCTCATTGGGACAAAAGGTATTCTCTTTGAATTCTATGAGGAGTTTTCCCACCATCTAGATAAACCAAGAGGCTGGATGGCCATCTTTTCAAAGTGCTTTAGTTGTGGCTCTTCCTGGCAGAGGGTTGGAGTAATGGGCTTGGGGTCCCTTACAACTCGTTGGTTTTGTGTTTTTCAGAAAAGTTGAGAGTCCTCGGGGGTTTATCTTGTTAATAGCTGTGATTGAGGATTTGCTATAGAAAGTGTTGAAAATTATGAGCAGGATAGGATTAAAACGGGAGTGTAAAACTAGATGGAAAATGATGAAAAAGTAAAGCAGCCACAGGACCACGGCATCCGATGCCAAGCTATACCTCATCTTTTTTTTGAGAAAATCCCATGTTTTCCAGCCTGTCCTCATACACATGCAGGTTCCAAAACCTGAGTGGTCTCAGCCACTTCTTTTCTTTCCTCTTCTTTTTCATTGTTTTTCTTTTCCTTAATATTTGTTTTTTTCTTCAAAAAAGGGCACTAATATTAATCACTAATATACTGGGAGTCACATTTGAGAGCCTCAGTCTAAAATATATATGAGCTAGCTCTTTGTTTGAGTGCCAGTGTTATTCCCACTGAAATACATTTGAAGAAAATTATGCAAAGATATTTTATGCAAAGTGCTTAGAATTTGGGTTTCTTATGCATGGAATATTGGGGTGGGGGAGGTTCTTTGTGCTCTGCAAGAAACTGCTCACAACCCTAGCTGTGCTTGATTTGATGTGCTTTGTGCTTTGCCAAGTATAGGTGTGTGTGTGTATGCGCACACTTGCATGCATTTGCGTGAGAGCAAGAGAACATGAACTTCCAGGGGTTTGTGTTTATAAAGTGTCTGACTTGCACATGCTGGAGTTCTGACAATCGGTGGGATTAAAACAAGCCAGATAAAAGCCATTTGGAGTCAAGTGACTGGGCCCTTAGAGAGTTTGCAGCAAGCACTTGGCTTGGAATTCAGCAGCCATTAACCAGAATCTCAGAGCACCCTGAGTGTCTGTGGAACTCTACTGTTACATACACATAGGGTATTTCCAAATATATTTTATACAGATGTGAAGCAGAGAGCACTTTAAAACCAAAATATATAAGGGGAAAACCTTTTTTAAAAAAATTAATGGGAATTAAGAATGTTTTGAATGGTAAATGAGCAGACTATTTACATTGATGAACTCCTTCTTTGCCCATCCAACCTCTGTTGGATGGAAAAGAAGCAGAGGCTGGATGGACATCTGTCAGGAATGATTTAATTGTGTATTCCTGTATGGCAGGGGGTTGGACTGGATGGCACCTGTGGTCTCTTCCAATTCTGTGATTCTGTGAACCTTCAGCCTTCTAATTTACCTTTTCCCAGAGGTAATATAAATATAAAATTTCCTAATATAAATTTGGTTTCTAATATAAAATTGGCCCGATTAGTCCTGCAAAGTATATATCACAGTACAGTACTTGTTAGCAGATATCAGAGCCAGTGTGGGCTTTCACCACCTCAGATTCAAGTCTGGAGGCATGGGGATTTACCGTAGTTCCAGTGAGCCTCTCAGTTTGAGGAATATTCTGTCTTCCCTCCCCTCCCCCATCCTTCCTAAACCTGGAAACACCTGATGAAGCAGTGATAACATGAAAAATTGTCACACCTCAAAAGCACCAATGAGCATGACTAAGTGTAATTTTAAGCTGACGGGTTTCAACTTTCTCTCTGCAGGGAACTTTTTGAGGTCCATTTCTCAGCTACGGAGTCACTAAGTCTGCAGTGGAATCTCTCTGCACATAGCAGAATATTTTGCTGCATATTCTAGGGGGCATTTTGACTTCATGCTGGCCAAGCTTATTGTTGCCCTGTACTCCCTCTCATCAGATAACAAAAAAAATTACAATGTTTTGATTTGACCAGCCACTATATTGTAACACTAACTGTGGACAACAGAAACTCTCTAGGGCCGGTACAAGTGAACAACACACCCCTTGTCCTAGCAAATTCAGTAAGCTGAATTTGCAAACATGTATTTTCTCTCTCTCCTGAAATTGTTGCCATTTGCTGAGGTAAACTGAATTCTACAATAGGACCCACATTTTTTTTGGCTGTTTTATTGTAAAGTGCCATATACATTGATGGCGCTATATACATAGATGATGACGACGACAATACTTTCTCTATACCAGTTATTATTTTGTAAACTGTCTTATCCCCACTTTTCATTTGTCTTATCCCCACTTCATCTTTTCATTTTTCTCAGTTTAAAAACGCCAGCTGTTTTAGGATTATTCTCTTAGGAATTTTTGAGGGGGAGGGTAGTAGCTGTGCTAATCCGTTGCAGCAAATGCAACACCATGTCTTGTGGCACCTTAAAGACCAATATGGTTTTTTAGACATAAGCTTTTTATGGACACAGTTCACTTTGGTCACCTGGTGCATCTTCATGCTTGTGATGCACCTTCATGCATCTGCTGAAGTGAACTGAACTCCATGGAAGCTTATGTCCAATAAAACTTCATGCTACCATAGGATTCTTTGTTTTTTCTCTCCTTGAACGTACACAGGAGAAGGCTTCAGTCTGCCAGTATATGTTGCCAAGGGACTTGCGTGGTCTCAGATACCTGGTTGCATGGGTAATAAAACAGTCAAATGGCTTCTGCTATGGTCTGCTGCAAAAAAGGAAGGGGATACTAGAAACCGTGGATAATAGGGAACCGTTGACCATAGAATCACATTGGAGGACCTAGAAATGCCTAGAGAGAACATGTCTTATTTGGAAGTGGATAAGCGAAACCGTGGATACCAAAGCCATGGATACGGGGATCATCCTGTATTCATCTTCTCCTTTATGGAAGTCCTTTAAAAAACTTTAGGGAAAACTTTGTATTCTCTAGAACACAGCTGTAAAAACACTGATGTAAGAATATGACAACATTGATTAGGTTTAGTACTTGATAGCTTGCAGTGGTTTTGGCATCTTCTTGGATTTTTTTCATTCTGTGTTGATTTTACTTGCAACCTAATGGACCCATTCCAGTTTTCTTAGTTGTTTGTTTGTTTGTCTTTACAGCATCCCTCAAGTCCATAGAAAGCCTGGTTGATAAAGACCCAGCATACATATAAATTATTTGCCCTTCTGGAAGTGTTGCTTTTAAATACCATCTCTGTAAGGATTTATAGCGGTGTGCCCACAAGGACATAACCTGAATTTACATTTCAGCAGTGTCTAGCAGTTGTCATTCCATCCTAGAAAGAAAGAAACAAAGTATCCTAAAAGAATATGAAGACGAGTTTTGGAATCATTTCAGAATTTTAAAAAGGGGTTTAAGATACAGCTTCTACCACTGCAAAAAGATACCACCAAAAAAGGAGTGTAGCACTTAGGCCTCTCCTCAGCAGCTGCTTTCCCTTGAGAACTGTTTCAACTCCACAAGGTTGAACCTGGAACATTGTCGTGTCAGTTCCACTGTGCATAAGGATGGGCTTTTAGGTGACTGCTTCTGTACACTGGCTATTGCATCCTTGTAAGTCCATCATAGAGTAGGCCAGCATCTTCCAGAAGCTATGGGAAGGCTTTATTGATGCAAGTTTTTAGTGGCAGATGGGAATACTTTGCTATAAATATTTTTTTTTTAATTCAGTCAGTATCATGGAGAGAGAGGCGTGTTCTCCAAGGAAGTAGGTATCCCTTGAGCATCTTGATGTTCATTTTCAAAGTGTACACCTCAGGTTGAGCTGAATACCTGAAATGGCAGGCTTCCTGCTGTGTTGACAGAGCTGGCAGCTGGGCATTAGATCTCAAAAGGTTACTAGAGATAACTCCTTCCTTGGGAGTTCTCCGACCTCAAAGAGAAGGAGGTGGCTTCTTTTGCTGTCAGTCACTCTAGAAAGGGACTCACTGTGGCTAGATGCCATGGAGATGCAATTTGGGCTGGCCAGGTGAACACATGAAAATGGGAAGAGAGAGGCAGCCCATTTCTGGTCTCTTTAGAAACTTACTCCCATCCCTTGAATATGACTGTTCCAGTCTGGGATAAAGGTGAGATATAAACAAAGGGTGGATGGATGGAGAGAAAAGGTTTCATTCCAGGGCTGGGCTGGGCTGATCAGCTAATTAGTAGTCTTTGGAGCACAATCTAGAACAGACTAAATGGATTTGAGCTGTCATTGCACAGTCACATTAGATAATTAAGCAGGGAAAGGGGCAGAGGTTGGCAAATATTATCCCTTCAGAATTGAAGGGGAAATGTTACTGACTGTGCATGTCAATGAGATAAGATGGATTATTAATTTAGCATGTCCTGATAGTAATGCAAACTCCACTAGAGATTTTGATTTCATAGTTGAATGGAATTCGAGCCTTCAGAGTTCACAACTCACTCTTGCTTTGTTGAGCCATGTTGTATACCAAGAGGTGCAGACAGAATGTCTATGTGTAGCCACAATGGCCTCTACTGTATGTTGATTTTGGATGAAGTTCATTGAGATTCTCCACAAGGGGTGGGGAGGCTGCAGGAAGAGAGCAGATTGACTCACAAATCAGTGCCAAAAAGAACGGGTATGGCCAGCAAATGTATTGTATAAAATTTCCAGTCAGTCCTACTCAATGCAAGAAACTGAAAGACTATATTATGATCCTTTATGTATTCATTCATTCTTGTGACACCTGTATACAAGGCATGCTAAATTAATATCCACTAACATGTGCCACAATTCCCCCTTGAATTCTAAAGGCATAATGTTTGCCCTTGTCATATAAATATGTGAAAATGACTAAAGAAGAACCTACACACAGCTAATGGTGAATCATGGTTTAGCTGCTTGTGCCAAAAACTCAGTTACATGCTTTCCTCCCCCTTGCATGGTGCACTTCTTTCTTCCTTGTTTATGGAAATCATCATTTCCTGTCACATCGAAACAGACTGGAATCATGATTTGAAGTGGCTGCTAGAAAGATGGAATCCAGAATGAATTGTATCTGGTGGTCTTTTACTGTTTTTATACTCAGCAGTGCTTGGAATTCATATGGTTAAGTCTGAATAACCTAATAGTTCAGTTTCTATTTTTGGAAAAGAGCTCCTCTCTCCCAGCTATCTACCCTCCAGTTTTGATATTGACAATTTGTAGGTGTCCTTAACAGCATGGATGGCTAACACATGCTGGAGCAGACACCCAGGAAACTCTGGGATAAACCATGCCTGAAATATATTCTGGTTTCTTGACACCGGACACGCACACGCAAGGTCTGATGTTTTTCCATCTGAAGATGATGAAATCAGCGGGCAGTCTTAACGCATCTTGTGTTTATTTGGTTTGGATTGCAAATGACTAAATATTCTCTCTGTTTCAGTGGGAGAAACTGCACCCCATCTGAGCTCCCCACCTGAACCAGCAAAGATGTCTGTGACGGTGCCATCGGTCAATATTGATGATGAGCTTCAGAGCTTCAGTTCTATCCATGGGAGTTCAGATTCTTCTGGGGCGGATACACTTTGAAGCATGCCTCTGTGTGCTTGTGCAAAGGAAAGCACATGTGGGGAGAGGGACCTGATCCCAGCCATTTGGCTCAAAATAATGGAAAGGGGCAGGCGTTTCCTCCAGAACTGGCCTGAACCAGTGGTTTGACGTGGAATCACCTTACTTTTCACCATAAGCATTTTACGTGTGCATTTGTGTGGCTGTATGCGAATGTGTTTTTAAAAACAAATTAAATATTTTCTTTTTTAATCAAGAGTTGAACCATTTCTGCATATTTGTACCTGCTTTTGAATTAGTTTTGTCTGACAACACTGCATGTTGGGAGGAGAAAGGTGTTCAGGTCACATAGGGGGAACATTGGAAACCTGCCTTATGAAAGTCAATGTGACCTCTTTCTTGCACAGTGTGGTCTAGAGCTTGAACAAGTTACTTTTTTGGACTTTTAACTCCCAAAATCTCCTAGCCATCATGGCCACTGGCCATTTGGTCTTCTGACGGTTGTCTAAAAAGAATTTTTTTAAAAAAAATCCCACAGGTTCTGGTATTATTTATGTACTATCAGCAGTTTTCTAGGGCTTGCAGTCTGGTTCTTTGTTAGTCCTACCTGAAGATCTCTCTCTCTCTGGCTTTACTTCGCAAACGAAGATTCAGGAAGGACTCATCCCGCGCTTTCTGCAAGCGCGCTGATGACTAAAAAAGCCAATCTGAGATAAACAAGTCCGGTTGCAAAAGGCACAACAGAAGGTCTCCTTGGGTGATGTTTTTGGGTTGTGATTCTTTCTGCGTTGATACTGCAGATTGAGCCAGAGAATTTTCTCTGTCTCCCACCAGTAGGGGAAATATATTGTGGAGAGGGGGACATGGGAGAGAGTCCTATCTGTGGCACCCAGTTATGGAATACCCTACCCTGGGAGGCTTGATTGGCCCCATCATTGATATCATTTCAGTAGCAAGTCAAAACTTGGCTTTTTTTTTAAGCCTTCAGGCCTAATTGATTTTATCCAGGTTGTGCACATGCTCTGATTGGCACTATTGTAGATTATTTTAATTGGTTTTAAATTGCCTGGTTTTTAACTGATAAATAATTTAGTACAGTTTTAGTCTTTTAAAATTATTATTATTATTTTAAATTGATTATTATTTTAAATTTATTTTATTGTAAGCCGCCCTGAGCTCTTCGGATATAGAGCAGGATGTAAGCATTTTGATAAATAAATATTTATGCCTGTGCAGAGAACAGGTGTGATCACTCCCCAAAATGTGTGTTAGATAATTCAAAATGTACTGGTTGCCCTTTATTCTCACAATATTTGACCTTTCATAGCAAGGTGTGTATGTGTCACATGTTATCATCTTTTGTCAGCTGATTCATAGAATCATAGAATTGCAGAGTTGGAAGAGACCACGAGGGCCATCTGATTCCTGGGGCTATTTTATATTTACAGGGCTGTGATTCCACTTTATGACCACCATGGTTCGTTCTATCCAATGGAATTCTGGAATTTGCAGTTTAGGGAGGGGTACTTAAAATTCCTAACCAGATTGCTCTAGAACAGTGATTCTTAACCTGTCGCCTGGGGACCCCTAGGGGGCCATGATACCTGCACAGGGGGTCTGCAAAGGCTTGAAGGCAGCTCAGCCCACCTGCCTGCCTGCAGTGGAGTGGCCACGTGCAGGAGCCAAGGCATAGGCTGAATGGCTGGCTTGGCCTATGCATTGCCATTCAATCCACTCCAGCCACAAACTTGCAGGAAGAAGCAAGAGAAAAATCTTCCTTCCCCCTCCAATGCCTCTGAGAGAAAGTTTAAAGTTTAATAAATTACATCATCCATGTCTTATTATTGTTGTTGTTTTATGATTATGTATTATTAGGGATTTAATCTTGAGTTAAGTCTTTGGGGTCTGTAGCAACAAAAGATATTTAAAGGGGGTCCTCCTTGCTGGTAATGTTAAGACTTATGTTTCTGTAAAGGTTAAAGAAAAGGTTAAGAACCACTGTTCTAGAGCCCCACTGAACTGCAAACCCCAAGATTTCATCCTCAGCCGGATGCAGCCACGGCAGTTCAAGTGGAATCATGTTGTGCAATTGTGTGGTGTGAAAGGGCCCCAGAACTAAAGGGAGGAAAAGCAAGACTACTTACCAGCCACTATTTACATCCCTTCCTTTTTTTTCTTTTGAAAAGGGGAAGGAGGGAAAAATGGCTTCTTATATTTGCACGCTATATAACAGGGTAGAGAGGGGATTTGAGTTATGAAACGAGGTCTAATAACATTGGACCTGTCTTTACTCCCCTCATTTACACTCCCATGTAGTTCTTCATTACCAGCAAGGAGGTACTGTCATGCGGGAATGTACAAACTGTCAGTCCCCTGGGTTTTCGGCATTGATTTAGTGAATCATCACAAAACAAGTAATGAACAAGCCTTGAATCCAGTCCATTGTATCCTCATGCTGCAAGAGAAATCTGGGAACACAACTGATGTCAAAACCACCTCAACTCATAAGAGAGTTTTTTTTGCTCTGCCAGGGAAAGGTAAATCTTTTAAAACGCCTTTAGAACAAAATCTTCCAAGTTGGAGCAAAAAACTTGCAACCTCAGCTAACGGGGACTTGCATAATAGGATACGACTTAGGTATGTGGGGAGCCAGTAGGGTGTAGTGGATTAAGTGTTGGACTATGACTCTGGAGACCAACATCTGAATTCCTGCTTGGCCATGAAAACCCACTGGGTGACCTTCGCCAGGTCACATATTCTCAGCCTCAGAAAACCCTGTGATAGGTTCACCTTAGGGTCACCATAAGTCAGAAACAACTTGAAGGCACACAACAACAACAACAACAAAGGTATGTGGAATTTAGAAGTGCCTACTTCAATAAGGCAGGTAGTTAGCGTAATACCTAGTGTAGGGGAAATTGAACTACAGTTCCCAGAATCCCTGTTGACAGTGGACCTGTTGCCTGGGGGAATGTTGTAGTACAAAAAAGTTAACTTCCAAGTTTTATGGCTTCTCTAGCACCTAGCTGTCACAAGTCCTACGTCCATGAAGCTTTTCACAAAGCAAAAGACAAAAGATGGTGGGGCTGGGATGAGGAACCTTGGGCTCCCCAGACTACAACTCCAATCATTCATGCCAGCTTTTTACTACTGACCCCCAAATCAGACGGAGGAATTGGATGATGCCTTTCTAGAACAGATGAACACACACGCATAAAGGAGAGATGTAGTAGTGATGGGTGACTTCAACTATCCTGATATTTGCTGGCAATCTAACTCAACCAAAACGTCAAGGTCTAGCAAATTCCTTACTTGCCTGGAAGACAGTTTCATAGTCCAAAAGGTGGAAGAGGCAACAAGAGGGTCAGCTATTTTAGATCTGATCCTAACCAACAGGGATGACCTGGTTCATGGGGTGCAAGTGGTGGGATCCTTAGGTGAGAGTGATCATGTTCTCCTGGAGTTTGTTAAACAATGGAAAGGAGAAGCCAGGCATAGTTAGACACGCATTCTCAAGTTTAGGAGAGCTGATCTCAATGAACTCAGGGAAATACTGGGGGTGACCCCATGGACAGGAATATTAAAATGGAAATAGTAGGGCCACTACGTGGAGAAGATGGCAAAATGCTAACAGGGGACAGAGAAAAGGCAGAATTACTCAACACCTTCTTTGCCTCAGTGTTTTCAGAAAAGGAAAAGGGTGACCAACCTGAGGATAAAGGAACAGAGGACACAATAGGGGAAATCCAGCACGGAATAAGCGAAGAGGTAGTACAGGAATACCTTCTTAATCTAAATGAATTTAAATCTCCAGGACCAGATGAACTACATCCAAGAGTATTAAAAGAGCTGGCAAATATAATCTCAGAGCCATTGGCAATAATCTTTGAGAACTCCTGGAGAACAGGAGAAGTCCCAGCAGACTGGAAGAGGGCAAACGTCCCCATCTTCATAAAGGGGAAAAAAGAAGATCCCAACAATTATGGTCCAGTTAGTCTGACATCAATACCAGGGAAGATTCTAGAGCAGATCATTAAACAGAGAGTCTGTGAACATTTAGAAGGCAATGCCATAATCACAAAAAGTCAACATGGGTTTCAGAGTAACAAGTCATGCCAGACTAACCTGATCTCTTTTTTTGATAAAATGACCAGCTTGGTAGATGAAGGGAACACTGTGGACATCGCATACCTTGATTTCAGTAAGGCCTTTGATAAGGTTCCCCATGACATTCTTGCAAACAAGCTTGTAAAATGTGGGCTAGACAAGTTAACTGTTCAATGGATTTGTCATTGGTTGACCGGGCGAACCCAAAGGGTGCTCAGCAATAGCTCCTCTCCATCTTGGAAATATGTGACCAGTGGGGTGCCACAGGGTTCTGTCCTGGGCCCAGTGCTATTCAACATCTTTATCAATGACTTAGATGAGGGAATTAGGGGCATACTTACCAAATTTGCAGATGATACCAAATTAGGAGGAGTAGCTAATACCCTGGAGGACAGGATTAAAACTCAAAATGACCTGAATAAACTGGAGAGCTGGGCCAAACCTAACAAAATGAAATTCAATACTGAGAAATGTAAAGTACTGCACTTAGGGTGGAAAAACAAAATGCATAGATACAGGATGGGGGAGACCTGGCTGAATGAGACTACGTGCGAAAGGATCTAGGAGTCCTAGTAGACCACAAGTTGAACATGAGTCAACAGTGTGATGCGGCAGCTAAAAAGGCCAATGCAGTTTTGGGCTGCATCAATAGAAGTATAGTGTCCAGATCAAGGGAAGTAATAGTGCCGCTCTATTCTGCCTTGGTCAGACCTCACCTAGAATACTGTGTCCAGTTCTGGGTACCACAATTCAAAAAGGATATTGACAAATTGGAGCGTGTCCAGAGAAGGATGACTAAAATGGTGAAAGGTCTGGAAACGATGCCTTATGAGGAGAGACTTAGGGAGCTGGGTATGTTTAGCCTGGAAAAAAGATGGTTAAGAGGCAATATGATAGCCCTGTTTAAGTATTTGAAGGGGTGTCATGTTGAGGATGGAGCAAGCTTGTTTTCTGCTGCTCCAGAGATTGGAACACAGAGCAATGGATGCAAGCTCCAGGAACAGAGATTCCACCTCAACATTAGGAGGAACTTTTTGACAGTAAGGGCTGTTCGGCAATGGAACACACTCCGTCGGAGCGTGGTGGGGTCTCCTTCCTTGGAGGTCTTTAAACAGAGGCTGGATTGCCATCTGTTGGGGATGCTTTGATCAAGATTTCCTGCGTGGCGGGGGGTTGGACTGGATGGCCCTCGTGGTCTCTTCCAACTCTGCAATTCTATGATTCTATGTCTACTGGCCCTGCTGTGGGGGGCTGGCAAATTAGAGTCCAACTTAACATCTGGCATCCAAAAGATTTTGTCACCCCTACTGTGTTGTTATTAGCTGTGACCCTATAAATAAGAGCAATCGGATTTTGCTCCTTTTTTCTTGTACAGGGTGATGATGACTGCATCTCGGAGGTCTGATGGCAGTTCCCCTTTTTCCCAGCAATTCACAAGGAATTCGTGGAATTTTTCGTGGAGTGCATGACCTCCGTGTTTCCAAACTTCAGGTGGGATTCCATCAATCCCAGCTGCCTTGCCGTTTTTCATCTGCTGTATGGCCTTAAGGGTCTCTTCCAAAGTGGGAGCTATGTCCAATTCATTTTTCATTGGTTTTTGTATCATATATTGGATAGCTGAGGCTTGGACTACTCGGTTGGCGCTAAAGAGACTTTGAAAATGTTCAGCCCAACGATTTAGGATGGAGGCTTTATCAGTAATTAATGTTTGACCATCTATTGAGAACTCAGCTGCGCTGGGCAGGGCACGTTTCTAGGATGGAGGACCATCGCCTCCCAAAAATACTACTCTATGGTGAACTCGCCACGGGTCAGCGTAAGAGGGGCGCTCCAAAAAAGCGATACAAAGACTCCCTGAAACAACATCTCAGGCTTGGCCAAATTGATCACCAACAGTGGTCTGCCCTGGCCTCACATCGGGAGGCATGGAGACGCACTATCCACAATGCTGCAGCCTTATTTGAGAACTCACGCCGAACAATTCTTGAAGAGAAACGACAATGCAGAAAGAATCACAACCGAAAAACATCACCCAAGGCGACCTTCTGCTGTGTTTTTTGCAACCGGACCTGTTTATCTCGGATTGGCCTTTTTAGTCATCAGCGCGGTTGCAGAAAGCGCGGGATGAGTCCTTCCTGAATCTTCGTTTGCGAAGAAAAGCCAGAGGAGGAGGAGGAGGATGATAAATAAGAGGGCTCCAAATCAATGACCCTGCTGTGCCTTCCTAGACTTCCACCTGTAATGTAGTCTTTCTCTTTTCCTCCTGCCTTCTACCTTAACAAGCATTATCTTTTCTAATGAGTCATGTCTTCTTGTGACATGTCGAAAGTACAACAGCTTCAATTTAGTCATCCTAACTTCTAGGGAGAGTTCAGACTTGATTTGTTCTAGAACCCATTAATACTGACATTTTAGCAGTAAAATTCTATCCAGGCTGAACGTCTCAATAAGAAGAAGGATTCTGCTCATCTGTATAATCTCAGAAGCAAAGTTCACCCTCTCCTTCATTATGGTTGGTACATCAGGCCAATCGCTCCAGTGTGTCCCAAAAGTCAGCATCCATCTTCTTTTCTTCTTGATCCATAGTTTAGTTTGCTGTGCATGGGACAAATAATTTCTCTCTCCCACCCCAATTTGGGGGTGGACTGGCCTGTTTGTGTGCACACATGCTTGTGGGGGGGGGGGCACCTATGTTTATTATGGTGGATTCTCCTTCACTGTCCTTTATTTTTTAAAAAAACAGACATTAGTTGGCCACCACTCAGAGGTACTTTAGCACTGGCAGAGGGGCCTTTGGAGGGCCCTTTCAGCTCTATGATTCAGGGATTCTGTATATGGCTTAATGAAGCGAGCAATACTGCTTTCATGGCTCAGGCAGACATGGGGCATCCTGTCCCTTCCTGTTTGTCTACATATGTCACACAGATACAGAGATGGGTCTGTTGGCAAAGGAGCTGATGACTTCCAGGCGAGGCTGTGTATATACAGATGTGTGTCAGCCTGGGAGAAGTGAGAATGGATGGTCTGAGGTTTGTATGAAGGCCCAGCTTCCTGCAGCACATCTTTAGAACTTGGGACAGGAATCCTGGAAATTAGGCAGAAGTTGCTAAATTGGAGGAAACGTGCCATGTCGTATACCCCCATAACAAAGAAAAACAGCTTGCCATGAAATTGATCAACCAACCAACACAGACATGCATGTTTGGAAAAGTTTCACAAAGCAACATCTATCCAAACAACTGACAATTTCCCCAGCTTCAAATCCAAGAATTTAGTTGTTTGTTAAATCTTAGATTCTGAAATCTCAGATTTGGTCTTGGTGATACTTAGTACAAATGTTTCTCCCCCTGTGCACATAAAGACACATGGCTCTCCCTCTCTCCACCCTGCCCCCAGCCAGCTTTTTACAGACAGTGGCTTTGTCTGATTTTAAAGATTGGGAGACAGGAAACTCTTTCCATATTGTAACATCAGGCGTGCTATAAATCTTCAGAAGAGTGCATGGTTCCCCTCTTTTTAATATGTTGCTAAGTGCTGCATCAAGCATTCTTCGGGGTAGGGACTGAAGGCAGCAAAGGCAGTGGTCTCCTGGCACTGCTGCAAGGGAAGAAAATCCCCTCCCTACACCACCATCCAGCAATTTTTCCTGCACTCAGAGGCAGCTCAAGAACTTTTGCCAGAGCTGCACTTAAATGCTGCTTCCCAGTCAGAAAGATCACATTTCCTCCCAGTTTTCTCCTGGAAAACCAAGGGAGAGCAAAGGTGCATCTCTTACCTGCTACAACAAGGCTAGAGGGATCTATAGCCTAGATCTAAATGTAATTTAGAACTTTCTAAAAGCATATGGCCCATGTAAGGGCAAACATATAAGTACAACATATAGTACAGTTTTCCCTCCGTATTCACGGATTTGGTATCCACGGATTTAAGTATTCATTGCTTGAAAATATTCTTAAACAAATAATAATCCAAGAAGCAAAACTTGATTTTGCTATCTTATATAAGGGACACCATTTTGCTATGCCATTGCATATAATGGGACTTGAGTATTCAAGGATTTGGTATCCACGGGGGTCCTGGAACCAAACCCCAGCAAATATGAAGGGACAACTGTATATACATATGCACAGACATTTATGAGTTGTTACTGTTTGTTTATTGGCTTATTTTAAACCCCACCACTAGAATCATAGACTCATAGTACCATAGAGTTGGAAGAGACCATGAGGGCCAGCCAGTCCAACCCCCTGTCCTGCAAGAAAACATAATCAAAGCACTCAACAGTTGCTCGTCCAAAGAAGGAGACTCCACCACACTCCGAAGCAGTGTATTCCACTGTCAAACAGTTCTGACTGTCAGGAAGTTCCTCCTAATGTTTAGATGGAATCTCTTTTCCTATAGTTTGAACCCATTGCTCCGTGTCTCTGGAGCAGCAAAAAACAAGCTTGCTCCATCCTCAGTATGACATCCCTTCAAATATTTTAACATGGCTATCATGTCCCCTCTTTCTCTTCCCCAGGCTAAACATACCCAGTTCCCCAAGCCACTCCTCATAGGGCTTCCAGACCTCCCACCATTTTGGTCACCCTCCTCTGGACTCGTTCCAGCTTGTCCATATCCTTCCTGAATTTTGGTTCCCAGAACTGGACACAGTATTCCAGTGAGATCTGACCCAAACAGAATAGAATGGTACTATTAAATCCCTCAATCAAGACACTTGTTCAGAAGAGTTTGGGACGAACAATCAACATAAAACTGTACAATTAAAATAATGGACTGGCACCTTGTTGAGTAGTTATGAATGGATAAGCTAGACAAAAACATTTGTAACTGTTTGTATTCATGTTTATGATTGTGATGCTGTTGCCACAATCACAAATGAACCATATAACCTACCTTAACAGTTAGCAGCCACACCAAATGATGGAGATCTGTTGCATTTGCAATCGAGGCACAACACGATCATGTTTCCAGCCCCCCTCTGCCAGCAATCTGTGGTGCAGCAATCAGACGTAGGACCCTAGTTGCAACTCCTTGCTGCACTGCAGAATGCAGGAGGGGGCTGGATATATCATCCTGCTGCACCTCCATCACCAGCAACACAGACCTCCATTGCTTAGTATGGCTGCTGGTTATTAAGGTAGATTTGGGTGGTCAGGTCAAGGGATGATACAAAGTTATGCATTTCTAACTAGGGAGATTTTCAGATGGGGGGGGGGGAACCCAGCGGAGGTTGGGAGAGAAACGGGACTGTTCCGCTTGCATTGCTCTATTTCACACACACCCGTCCTTCTCCCGACCTCCATTTGTTCTCCCTCCTGCTTTCATTTTCCTTCTGCTATATTTACTAACGGAATAGTGGGGAAATGTACATTTCTCTTCTGGTTCTTCAATAAATGCAAACGACCATAGGAATTTTTGTTTATTTTTGTTTATGATTATAGTACAATAGTTTAGATAATTCCAGTGTTAAATGATTTTTTAAACTAATGGTTTTAAAGTAGCAGTTGCAGCCTGGAAGGGAGTATTCTTTGCATCCAGATGGTCCTCTTATGTTGTACATTTGATATACAGTAGCATATCCTCATCTGTCCCAGGAAATTGAACTTCAAAGCTATTTTGTTGTAATCTACATTGGGAATCAGTAAACTAAAACAGGGGTAGTGGTGGTGATTAAGAAGATGAGATTGCAAGGGAGGAGAAAGAGGAAAGCAAGAGAAGGGGGTTTGGTGTGGTTGGTGAGAAATGGGGTTTCCAAAAAATTAGGCAGCTGTTTCCTTTCTCTCTCAAGCTCAAGAAAGGGAAGGTTGGAGAGGGTTGAATAAAATCACCCATGGCACTTTTCAATCCCATTCTGGTCAGGATTTTAGTGCAGGCTTTTAAAATTTTATTTATTTATTTATTTATTTATTTATTTATACCCTGCTTTTCAACTACAAGACTCTCAGAGCGGCTTACAAATTGTTTTAAGCAATAGCAATTTACATATCTACAGTGTATTAAGCAGTTTCCAATGTGTGTTAGCTAATTGCCCTCACAGGCTGGGTACTCATTTTACCAACCTACAAAAGGATGGAAGGCTGAGTGAACCTTGGAGCCCTCTGGAATCAAACTTGCAATGTGGTGACTTGCAGTACTGGCATTTAACCACTGCACCACCAGGGCTCCTATTAAGTTTAAGGTTTTTTTAACTGAAACTTAAATGGCAAATAAATGTAAACATAACAATTATGTTTTTCTCACTTCTAATGTAAATATATTTTAGCATGTTAATTATTAATGTCACACATTAACCTTTTTTCCTATGAACTTTACTGCCTCTGCCAAAAGCACACATTGTATAAAGCAAACTCAATCAGTAAACTGAAAGAACAGTTTTTAAAAACCAAAATAATAGCAGTAATGACTTTAATTCTAACAATACTGAGATCTCAACTCCAGGACCCAAACATGGGGTGGGTGGGAGACATATTGTTTACTGGCCAAGAAGTCCAGAAGATGTGTGCAGTTAAACTGAGACTGTGCAAGGCTCACAGATCAAGAAAACTGTTTTATTTCATATAGTCGATCATATCAAGAACTCCAAGTCCCAGGGCGCCCAGTACATAGGCTAGGCAGAAAGACACATGGCAGAAAGGGGAAGGCAAAGTATTGTAAGGCAGTAAGAGCAAGTGGTGTGCTACATAGGTAGATTTTGCAAGGCCCTGAGTAAGGAGATTATCAGACGTGGCAAATATGGCGTGATAACAATGACAGGATAATATGAAAGGGCTCCCCATCGCATGACATCATGCTCCTCGTGTTATACTGTTGTGAATAAGGCATTCTTTTTATTAATGGACCAAGCCATCAATTGATATCCCATGGTGTTTTGTCACGGTATTGCAAGTGTCTGAAACCGTGTCCCAATATGCTCTCATGAATACAGTGTCAATGGGCGATCCCCGCCAGAACACTTCTAGAATGCAAAAACTAGGCATGGGATGCTCTTTTTATGAACCTCCCTGTTTTGCTGGCAAGTGTGTTTCAGTGCTTGTGTTTCCTTTTTCTTTGTTAATTTAGCTGTTTTTAGACTTTTAAGCGCACTTGCGTCTTCTTGCAAGAACTGCTGAGATCATGTGTCCCGGCGAATGCAGAAGTAACCAGCACTAGTGGTCTTGCTCCAATAATTCTGAGGCTGTTCTCATCATTACAGCATTGTGTGATAAAAAGTGTTATTATGATGGGACAGTTACATTTTTAAACATACTGGGACAAAAATGTTTGTAGAGGCTCGTCTGATAATCTCCTAAGTGTCGAAATCTCTCACAGTTACATTGCAACTTTGGACAATACCATCTGAGCATCAAAGAACAGCTTCAATTTTAAAATATATGACACTAAAGCCTAGAACCTAGAGAAGAGGAAGATGATCTGAATATCTCTGAAATGTCCCACAAATCTTTCTGAGAGTTGTCTTTGTGAAATGCTGCACCTGACCAAAATAAATAAATAAATAAATAAATAAATCTTCAGCTCTGCTCTTAGAACTGTATTGGGAAATGAAATTTACAAGACACAGCTACATCTAATTGTCAGCAAAGTGCATAGCTCTACAGATTTTTTTTTTGCACCCTGCCTGTGACTCTGACAGAAGCTGAAAGACATTTCAGCAAACTAGCATTCAACAAAAACTGCAGGTGTTCTGCAGCAAAACAAGAATGGTTAAGGCACTTCTTTATTGAAGCTGAATTTGCAAGAGAAATTTGCAAGAGAAATGGACTTTATGAGATTAATTTATGTTTTTGTAATGAAAACAGCCAGAAAAATACAACTATAAAGACGGTTGGCCTATTTTTTTTGAATCCACATTAGTCCACTAATTTTTTTTTAAAATCAAGATATTGAGAAGACAATCCCTTTACTAATGACCATTGTCGTTGTGTGCCTTCAAATCATTTCCAACTTATGGTGACTCTCTGGCGAACCTATCATGGGGTTTTCTGAGGCTGAGAGAGTGTGACTTGCCCATGGTCACCCAGTGGGTTTTCATGGCCAGGGGGGTGATTTAAACCCTGGTCTCCAGAGTCATAGCCCAACACTCAAATCACCACGCCACACCTACTAATGATTACTGCATTGTGAAGTCAACGGCTTTCATGGCCAACATCCATAGGTTTTCTGTGGGGTTTTTTCTGGGCTGTGAGGCCATGTTCTGGAAGAATTTATTCTTGACGTTTCACCTGCATCTGTAGCTGGCATCTTCAGAGAATGGTTGGGTAGGGGTGTGTGTGGTGTTTATATACTGTGAACCTCTGTTGGGGAGTATATGTAAATTTGTGCATTTGAATAGCTAGTTCCTGGGGGAAGATATGCAAAGCGGATTAGTGTCTGTTTGGCTAATGGTCCGTTGTCTGCTGGAAATCCCCCTGTCCCTGGGTGGAGTTCATTTGTATGTGCTGAGTTTTGGTTTTGGTGTTTTTCAGGACTGGTAGCCAAACTTTGTTTACTTTAAGTGTTTCTTCTTTCCTGTTGAAGTTGTCCAGGGACTTTTTCGGATGTCTAAAATGTAACGGAAGCAGCCTCGCCACGTTGCGAGGCTGCTGCGCTGCAGGGCGTCCCTTTCGCATGACGCCCGTCCCTGACGGTACTGTTGCGGTACCGCAGGGACATTTGAGTGTTATATTTCAGCGATTTTTACTCACGATCAACTTTCATGAGTAAAAATCGCCGAAATATAACACTCAAATGTCCCTGCGGTACCGCAACAGTACTGGCAGGGACGGGCATCATGCAAAAGGGACGCCCTGCAACGCAGCAGCCTCGCAACATGGCGAGGCTGCTTCCGTTACATTTTAGACATCCGAAAAAGTCCCAGGTGTTTGTGGATTTCAATAGCTTCTCTGTGCATTCTGACATGATAGTTGTTGGCCTGGTCCAGAATTTTGGTGTTTTTAAATAACATTTTGTGTTCAGGCTAGTTTATAACATGTTCTGCTACTGCTGATTTTTCTAGCTAGCCCAGTCTGCAGTGTCTGTCATGTTCCTTGATCCATGTTTGCACACTGCGTTTAGTGGTCCCTACGTAAACTTGTCCACAGCTGCACAGTATGCAATAAACTCCTGCAGCTGTGAGAGGGTCGCTTTTGTCCTTCACTGAGCGTAGCATTTCTTGGATTTTTCTGGTTGGTCTGTTGCATTGCATTGCAAAATAGTTAGCAAATTTACAAGACTCTCAAGCTTGGTGTTATTAAACTAAAGTATCAAGAGGTAGGCCTTTTTCAGAACTGTAAAATATGTAAAAATAATTCCAAAGTTGAAACAAACTTCTTTATGGCTCTTGAAATTGTGTTTGGGTTGGAGGATTTGCAGTATTGGTTTGGGAAAGTGATATAGAATCATAGAATCATAGAATTGTAGAGTTGGAAGAGACCACGAGGGCCTTCAAGTCATTTCTGACTTACTAGCTGGACCCAGTGTATCATACACCCTTAAAAAACTCCCCCCAAAATGCCCAAGAGACCTCATGACAACCCTTTGAGGTAGGCTGGTGGGTTTAACTTGCCCACCCACCACTTGTTCTGCCCCTCCCCCACTGTTCTGCCCCTCCCCCACTCGTTCTGCCCCTCCCCCACTTGTTCTGCCCCTCTCCCCCACACTCTGCATTCCAGCACACACCACATCCACCCCCATGTTACTCACTTTCCAGCTCCAGCAGCCATGTTTGAGATCTACATGGTCCTGCCCCCAGTGTGCTGATTGGCTGCCCAACAGGCCTGTGATTGGTTGGTCAGTTCCCTAAGCTGCCAATCATAGAATCATAGAATTGCATAGTTGGAAGAGACCACGAGCGCCATCCAGTCCAACCCCCTGCCACGCAGGAAATCACGATCAAAGCATCCCCGACAGATGGCCATCCAGCCTCTGTTTAAAGACCTCCAAGGAAGGAGACCCCACCACGCTCCGTGGGACTGTGTTCCACTGCCGAACAGCCCTTACTGTCAAAAAGTTCCTCCTCATGTTGAGGTGGAATCTCTGTTCCTGGAGCTTGCATCCATTGTTCCGTGTTCCAGTCTCTGGAGCAACAGAAAACAAGCTTGCTCCATCCTCAACGTGACACCCCTTCAAATACTTAAACAGGGCTATCATATCGCCACTTAACTGCCTTTTTTCCAGGGTAAACATATCCCTCCTCTGGACTCGCTCCAACTTGTCAATATCCTTTTTGAATTGTGGTGCCCAGAACTGGACACAGTATTCTAGGTGAGGTCTGACCACGGCAGAATAGAGCGGCACTATTACTTCCCTTGATCTAGACACAATACTTCTATTGATGCAGCCCAAAATCGCATTAGCCTTTTTAGCTGCTGCGTCACACTGTTGACTCATGTTCAACTTGTGGTCCGATCCTGTATCTATGCATTTCATTTTTCCGCCCTAAGTGCAGTACCTTACATTTCTCTGTATTGAATTTCATTTTGTTAGCTTTGGCCCAGCTCTCCAGTCTATCCAGGTCATTTTGAATTTCGATCCTGTCCTTCAGGATATTAGCTACTCCTCCTAATTTGGTGGCATCTGTAAATTTGGTAAGTATGCCCCTAATTCCCTCATCCAAGTCATTGATAAAGATGTTGAATAGCACTGGACCCAGGAGAGAACCCTGTAGCACCCCACTGGTCACATCTTTCCAAGACGAAGAGGAGCCACTGCTGAGCACCCTTTGGGTTCGGCCGGTCAACCAATTACAAATCCATTGAACAGTTAACTTGTCTAGCCCATGTTTTACAAGCTTGTTTGCAAGAATGTCATGGGGAACTTTGTCAAAGGCCTTACTGAAATCAAGGTATGTGATGTCCACAGCATTCCCTTCATCTACCAAGCTGGTAACTTTATGAAAAAAAGAGATCAGATTAGTCTGGCATGACTTGTTTCTCTGAAACCCATGTTGACTTTTTGTGATTATGGCATTGCCTTCTAAATGTTCACAGACTCTCTGTTTAATGATCTGCTCTAGAATCTTCCCAGGTATTGATGTCAGACTAACTGGACGACAATTGTTGGGATCTTCTTTTTTCCCCTTTTTGAAGATGGGAACAACATTTGCCCTCCTCCAGTTTGCTGGGACTTCTCCTGTTCTCCAGGAGTTCTCAAAGATTATTGCCAATGGCTCTGAGATTATATTTGCCAGCTCTTTTAATACTCTTGGATGTAGTTCATCTGGTCCTGGAGATTTAAATTCATTTAGATTAAGAAGATATTCCTGTACTACCTCTTTGCTTATTCTGTGCTGGATTTCCCCTATTGTGTCCTCTGTTCCCTTATCCTCAGGTTGGTCACCCTTTTCCTTTTCTGAAAACACTGAGGCAAAGAAGATGTTGAGTAATTCTGCCTTTTCTCTGTCCCCTGTTAGCATTTTGCCATCTTCTCCGCGTAGTGGCCCTACCATTTCCTTCTTCCTCCTTTTCCCGTGGACATACCCAAAAAAACCCTTTTTATTGTTCTTAACCTCTCTAGCAAGCCTGAGCTCATTTTGCACTTTAGCTTTTTTGACTTTACTCCTACACGTGTTCGCTATCTGTTTGAATTCTTCTTTGGTGATTTCCCCTTTTTTCCATTTCCTATACATGTTCCGTTTAAAACTTAGCTCCGTTGAAAGTTCTTTAGTCATCCATCCTGGTTTCTTGAGACACCTCCCATTTTTCTTCCTAAATGGTACTGTTTGAAATTGTGCCTTCTGTATCTCCCTTTTGAGAAAGTCCCATCCGTCTTGGGGTCTCTTCTCTTTTAGTGTTCCTGACCATGGGATCACCCCAAGTATTTCCTTGAGTTTATTGAAATCAGCTCTCCTAAAGTCGAGAATGCGTGTCTGACACACTGCAGTGTGCACATCAGCACACTGGAAACGGCAACATGCCCAAGAGAATTATATATATAGATGGCAACCCTATCACAGGGCTTTCTTGGCAAGATTTATTCTTCCAAGGAGGTTTCCCATTGCCTTACTTTGAGGCTGAGAGAGTGTGACTTGACCAAGGTCACCCAGTGAGTTTCTTTGGCCGAGCGGAGATTTAAATAAACCCTGGTTTCCAAGAGTTCAGGTCTGACACTCAAACTACTATATCACCCTGATTCTTAATTTTTAGTTGTAGTTGTTATGTGTCTTCAAGTCAACTATGACTTACAGTGACCCTATAATTGTGTTTCTTGGCTAGATTTTTTCAGAGTGGGTTTGCCTTGGCCTTCCTCTGAGGCCAAGAGAGTGTGGCTGGCCTAGGGTTACTCAGCTGGTTTCCATGGCTGAGTGGGAATTTGAACCCTGTTCCCCCTGAGTTCTCATCCAGCACCCAAACCACTACAGCACACTGATGCTCATCTTGTAAAACTGTTGCCACTCCAAAAGTACACTTGGGTCTTGCTCTACCCTTAGACCTGTAACAATTATTAAACCAATGTACATACACAGTTATTTGAGCCATAAGTGCTGTACAGGTAGGTGCTAAATTTAGTGAGTTTTTAAGAATATGCTGTCAAACTTTGACCCCGAAAGCCGAACAATAATGTTTATCCCAGAACTCTCAAAACAACGTGTGTATAGTTTACTCTCTCTTTTTCTCTCCATCAGATTTATTGGTTTTAAGCCATTACACATCAAGCTAACAACCTAATTACAGTGAAAGCAACTTTGCACATTTTTGAACACCACCAAATAAATCAAAAGTCAGAGGGTAATATATCTGAAGTACACAACATTCAGGTAGGAGGTTACAGTGTTATACACTTTTAGAATTACCTTGGGGCGCAAGCAGTATTACACTTCTAACACAAACATAGTAAATCAATCCTCGGTGTCAAAATCTTGCTCAGTGAGCAGAGTAATCACAAAAGGACAACATCAGAGCTGCTGGCAGGCACAAACACACACACACACACACACCCCAATTGTGTCTGAAAACCTCTAGACAAAATTGTCTGGAAGCATGTCCCTGTGAGCTCAGTGGAGCTAGTTTCAGAAGAGATACCCTACCCTCCAACACTTTACAGATGAAAATCAGGACATGTGGCTGAGCAACATCAAAGTGTGGTCAAGAAGCCAACAGTGATTAGTGAGGAAGAACACACAAGCTAGGAGAGGCTGCAGCAGTTTGCTTTTGGCTGAGCCTACTGGGAAGGACTAAATTCTGTCCTCTCCTCTCCACATCGCTGAGTTGAGTGGAAACTACTTTGGCATTCTGAACTCTGTTTGCAGTAACTGAAATGAGCTGAAGGCAAAGGTGGAAAAGTGGACAGTGGAGAAAGAAACGGGGATATTTTAAAAGCTCCTACTGTTGGGACAATTGGGGCATATGAGATACAGTTGATAGTATGGTAAAATAGAAATGAGTCATTTAGGAAAAGTCCATAGAGAGTCATAGAATCATAGAGTTGGAAAAGACAACAAGAGCCATCGAGTCCAACCCCCTGCCATGCACGAATACACAATCAAAGCATTCCTGACAGATGGCCATCCAGCCTCTGTTTAAAAACCTCCAAAGAAGGAGACTCCACCACACTCCCAGGCAGTGCTTTCCACTGCTGAACAGCTCTTACCATGAGAAAGTTCTTCCTAATGTTTAGGTGGAATCTCTTTTCCCGTATTTGAATCCATTACTCTGTGTCCTAGTCTCTGGAGCTACAGAAAACAAACTTGCTCCATCTTCAATATGACATCCTTTCAAATATTTAACCATGGCTGTCATGTCACCTCTTAACCTTCTGTTCTCCTGGCTAAACAGATCCAGCACCCTAAACCACTTCTCATAGGGCATGGCTTCCAGACCTCTCAAAGTAGGAAGGAGCAGGTTATGAGGCAGGAGGCACTAATCGGAAGACATTATGCTCCAATTCCTTCTTTCCAGCAGCAGCTGGTGACTTCCATGTCAATGAGGTGGTGAAAACCCTTTGTTTTTTACCCAGAACTTTTAGGGATCTCTCCAAGGTGTTGAAAAGAGGCCCCCAAAAGAGGTTCAGCACCCTGGAGAGCTCATTTGGGGTTTGGACTGAAATCTGGAGCTTATTCGATGCCCCACTAACCAACATCTCTTTCTCTTTAACAGATTTTTTAAACAGGTAAAAAAAAAAAGAGGAAGCAGTGGAAAAAACATGGGGCCATTACTAATGGAAGGAGACATTCTCTGGACACCACAGGAGGAGAAGGAGCCATGTCTCAAGATGATGGCTGGAGTTCTGTTGGTCAGTTGCAACCGAAGTGGAGCCATTTCTGGAATGATGAGTCAACACATAGGTAAGCCCCATTGATTCAGTCTAATTGATCCAATCTGGTTTGACCTAACAATAAGATTTAGCCCAATCCTTTATAATCTACAAGGGCCAATGTGTTTTAGCTTGTGGATGTCATGGGCAAGGATTTGGACTCAGATTCTGAGTTTGAAGAGACTCATGCAGCTTTCCTGGTTGAAGAAAAGACTCAATGCAGCTCTCCCGGTTGAAGAAGAGATCCATGTAGTTCTCTCGGTTGAAGAAGAGACTCATGGAGCTCTCTCTGTTGAAGAGGAGACTCTATGCAGCTCTTCCAGTTGAAGAAGAGGCTTAATGAAGCTCTCCCGGTTGAAAAAGAGACTCATGAAACTCCCCCAGTTGAAGAAGAGGCTCAATGCAGCTCTCCCAGTTGAAGAAGAGACTCAATGCAGCTCTCCTGGTTGAAAAACAGACTCATGCAACTCTCCCAGTTGAAGAAGAGACTCATGCAGCTCTCCTGGTTGAAGAGCAACCTCAGCCTGAGGAGGAACAGAGCCAAGACTCACCTGCAGTCAACTTGGCAGGGGACAAAGCTGGAGTAACAGCACCACCCCCAAGTCCATGGACCTGGCATGTGGAGCAGAGAGCAGAGCAGTGACACTCAATGAGGCTCCTTACCAAGCAGCAGGGGAGGGGCTCCTGATTGGAGCCAGCTGGCGCCGCCCCTTTAAGAGCCAACTTTGGCTAGGGTTGATTGCTGGAAGAAACTTGTCTGCTTCCTGGCTGGTGTTCTTGTTTGTGACTCTTGTGACTCTGTCTGCTGAACTGCCTTATGACCCTTGCTGGATTCTTAAACCCTGGACTGCCTGACTATGCTGCTTGTTTCCCCGAACCTGGACTGGGCTTGACTATGCTTTTGCCAAACAGACACCCACAGGCCAGGATTGCTTTCTGAGCCCTGTTGATATTCTGCCCTTACCTGAGCTATCTCAGAACTCTGAGCTAATTGCTTCCTCCCTTGCTCAGTCTGCGAGTGTGTGCATAGCTGAGCCAGGACAGTGGATACCCTTAACACAGAAAAAGAGAGACGTCTGAAGAAGGCCTTAAGAGTGTCCATAGACTGAAATGTGTTGAGTTTTTTTAGATAATAAAATATAATCTTCCCAGCATCTTGAAAGGTATTTCCTTTTCCTCTTATGAATTTCATTTGGACTCTCCCCAGTTTTTGCTCTTTTTAACAATATGGGGATCGTTGCATGACCACTGCATTGTCCTCAGCCAATGTCCATTGATGCAAACTTGAGTTCAAAGTGCAAAAGCAGTTTGCACTCAATTAAGGCAGCAGCGGGGGAAACTAGAGAGGAGGGGTTGGAATCTTGCCCTTCCTAGTCAACTCAGGCAAAAGCAAGCCACTGCAGCCCCTCCTACCTAGTCTGTTTCCCTCCCCCCCCCTCATTAATAACTTTTGGTATCTTGACAACACTCTGATATTATTTGCCCACATGTGTCATGCTTTTCATCTGTGAATGTTGAGGAGTGTGCATACAGTCTGCTGTCTAAATGTGTACAGGGGTTCATGGTTGGTGGCCTGAAGAAAGAGAAGCAAACTGTACCCCCATCTGTGAGCCTGAGTTAGGACTATGGAATAGAGCCAACATCTGTACCTTCACGAGTTCAGATGGGGCCTTCTTGTCTCCTTCATGTCATCTGATAACCAAAGGACTGAAAGCTTGATACTTGAAGGAGCACCTGTCCTTATGTATTCCAGCCCTGGGATGGAGACCTGCCAGAGAGGCCCTCCTGTCTGGGAAACCTGCCATGAATGAGATGCAGTCCACAGACAGCTTGCTTACCATTTATCAAGGAACACACAGCTATTCAGAAGCAAAGATTTTCAGGCAGAGTTCCTAAGCCTCAAATCCAAAACACAAGAGCAAGAGAATAGCCCAGTTTATCAATCTGATAATCACCGGTCAAGGCTAGCAGAGTGTCTAATAATAAACCCAAGGGTCAAAGTCCAAACAAGGCAACAGAATTCTTTGCAAGAGCAGAGGTTTCCACACCAAAGTCATCAGATAACTTCCAACAAATTCTGCAGAGCAGCTGGCACTCATTTATAGCTCTCAGGGTTTACACAGGTGCTCTCTGCTTGCTTGGCATTTTTCATAAATATTCTGTGAGTGTCACACTTCCTCCTTTTTGCGCCTGTGTTCCTGGAAGGTAAGTAAGACTGGGTCCAGGTTATCTATTATTTCTCTGTCTGCTATGTCTGAGGGGCCTGGCCTCTCTGCTGAGTCTAGGTTATCTGCAATGTCCCCCTCTGAGGGGCCAGGAAGCTCTGCTGGGGAGGGTGCTGATAAATCTGCTCCTGAGGGGTCAGGAATCTCTGCTGATAAACCTATTCCTGCTCTAAAGCTCTATCCTCCCCTGGTTCATCTTCAGAGTCAGAGGAGCAGGGCATGACATCTCCTCTGTGTCTCACCACTGGGTCAATATGATGGGGTTTGACACAGGAGAGGGCCTTCTCAGCTGTGGCACCCCCATGTGGAATGCCCTCCCAATGAAGGCCTGACTGGGGCCAACATTGGTTACTTTTCAGCACCAGGTCAAGACATGGCATTTTATTAAAGTCTTTGAGGCCTAATTTACTTTTCAGCATGTGAATCGTTTTAACTCTTTGAGCCTTTTTAATGTTCTTTTAGCTTGTTTGAATTGTTCAGACATCTTGTTTGATCTTGTTTGAATTATTTACTTATTTTAATTTGGAATTGTTTAAAGCATTTCTATTATCTGTTTTATGCTCTGAGATCTCATTTTATGTGTTGTGAGCTGCCTTGGGTCCCGTTCTGGGAGAAAGGCATCATATAAATAAAATAAATGAACAAATGAATGATAAAAAGGTGAGATAAAGATATTTATTTGAACTAACAAACTCTCTTACCACCCTCCATCCTTTGTCAGGAAGGCAAGCAGCATACTGTAGTCAAGTAGACAGGAAGGTTAGGGATTCCCTCTGTTCTGCAGGGTAATTTGGAAGAATAAAGCACCATTCCCAGAATTCCTGGCTTTAGCCTCTCCCCAGCAACCCTTGCATAGGATCCAGCCACTAAACCTGAAGCACCACTTGACACAACAGTTAGGAGCATCAGAGTAGGACAGGGAGACCTACAGTTAGTCATGAAGCTTGCTAACTTAATCTCTTTTGGGGGGCTCTCCTATGTCCCTCCTGACTCTACTGCCCAGCAGGTGTTTTTCACACTGCACCATCATAGCATTTGGATTGCACTTTAACTGCTGTGGCCCCATCCTACTGAATCTTGGGATTTGCCGTTTCATTAAGTATTTAGAATTCTCAGCCAGGGCACTCTAGAGCCTTGCCAAACTACAAATCCCAGGATTTTAGGGGAGGCAACTGGGGCGGTTAAAGTAAAATAATAGTGCTATAACTCTGTAGTGTGAATGAGCCCCAGGACTTTGTTTTCTTTGATGCATGATGTTGTTTTAGATGTTAAAATGTAGGTAGTTTCAGCTGTATGTGAGAGCTTTCTTTCTTACTGTGGAAAATATCCATTTACCAAACAAAAGCCCAAAACAAAAATGTGCAAGAAAGAAAGAAAGCAAACCATGGATAGCTGATCAGGGGGGGGAAAGCAACCCGGTTATGAAACTTCTCCAGAGCTAGGTATGGCTGGAGCTGCTTGAAACAGTTGTGCTGAACAGACCACTCCGTTGATTAGCCCAACTTCTTGCAGAGTCTCTTTGGGAAATGAGAAACATCTGCTTCTGTTCACCTCAGGAATAAATCAAAATATAGAATTGGCAGCTGTTCCATCTGAAAACCAGGCACCTGGGAAGATTTGAGGAAATACCAAAGGAATTGTTTGATGGTAAAAACCAGGAGACTGGTATAGAGCCTCCTGGTGGGACCCAATCCCTAAGTAACACACTAGGCACCTTTTTTCCCCCTAGGAGAATGAATGTCAGGAATAATCCCCAGTCACATTTTTTCAGTTCTTATTATTTCCTAGCATTTCAAAAAATGAAGCACCAATTGCAAGCAGTCAGAAAAGTCAGGGAAGGGGTGGTGGTAGCGGGGCACATATAAGTTCCCCTACAGAAGCAGTTGATCATTTTTGTCTGAGGCACAATGGCTGCATTCAGTTCAAGGTGGCACATGAAGATTACACATGGATGCACATTGCACATGGGTACACATGCATGATTGCAAGGACACTGGGAGATCAGGATTCGAATCCCTGCTCAGCCATGGAAATTTATTGGGTGACAAGTCATGCTCTTAGCCTCAGAGGAAGACAAGGGCAAGCCGCTTCTGAACAAATTCTGCCAAGATATTTGGTTCACCTTAGGGCTGCCATAGGTCAGAAATGACTTGAAGGCACACAACAAACACATGATATGGCTGTGCATTGCACATAATGTGCATGCGTATTTGGTTGTGTGCTTGGTTGCACACTTGGTGTCTGTTTCAGCTGTGCAACATTGCCATTCAAATAAGAGCTCCACAACCAGAATGAATAATAACTGCATGCATAGATTTTTTCCTGTCTTATACATTGGGTCTCACTTTGGGAGAAAGATGACATAGAAATTGCACAAATAAATAAATAAATAAATTATACATGCGTAAATTCCTTTTTAGAAGCAGTTAGGCTTTTTTGTCCAATGAGGAGCATCCACGTTCAACTCCAAGTTGCAGAAGTGGGATGTGCATGTGGTACCATTGTGCAGTGAAACACTTAGCGTATGAGCTTGGCTACTGTATGTATTGCACATTTGCTTTGCATTGGGTTGCATGTTCAAAACTGCCATTCAGTTCAAGAGTTGCATAGAACATTCAGTGTGATCCTCCACATGTGGAAATTTATGCTACAAATCCCCAGTGTAGGATCTTGGCCAGTATATTTCTGTGTGGACAAAATGATCTTGTGGAAAGAAATCTCTCCACCCCTCTCCACCCCCAGAAATCAAGGTATGACAAACCCTTGTGAGAAGTAGGAGTTAACAGCTCTGAAGGGCACATGGAAAATCCATATTTCCTCTTGGCTTTTGGGATGTATGCTTTGCTATGCTAACACTTCACACCACAGCTTCGGTCTTCCTCTCCAGCTCAGCTCTGCGTGATTAAGCTCTCTTCACTTCTCCTCACATGGTTTTATATCTGCGAGTACTTTATCAGTCAAGACCACAGGAGAATATCGCTTCCCTCTAAGTCTGTTAACTCTCAATTTGAAAGCGAGCCCAGTTTTCCCATGGTATGTTGTTAACAAGTCTAATTTAACACCGAGCACTTGAAAGACTCTGTATAGCCACAACACTTAATTTAAACATCGCTCCTGGGGAAGAAGACAAGGCAAAGATCATTTCCTACGGGGATCTGACTCCAGCGTTGAAATGAACTGCATTTCATTTTAAAAAGGGGTTTGGGGAAAATCAATGGTAGAGTTTCAGCAACTTCAGCAGCCTTGCTGCCTTTCCCAGATAACTTTTGTTTTCTGTCTTCCTGGAAAGCAGAAGTGGCTGTATGGAGGACTGCCATGATGTGAAACAGGCCTGTGCTTTGTGAATGTGCAACCAAATTTCAGTCTGGCTGTATACACAGAAAGCAATGGTTAAACAGCTGCCAAAATTATTTGAAGCCAAAGGAAAAATCCCCCCTAAGATAACCTGGCATCCAACCCCTTGCAGAAAGGTGTGGGCAAGCTGTGCCCCACGGCTTGTAAGTGTCCCCCCAGGCCATTTCTGTGGCCCCAAGGGGTCAAAATATTGAAAAAACTGCCCCCCCCTTTTTTGTATTTCAACCACATTGCTGAGGTAGTGGTAGAATTGAGGCCCAGGACAGGCCTTTCTTGAAACAGGAATTAACAATAGCAATAGCACTTCTATTTCTATATCACTTATCAGTGCAAAGCACTCCCTAAGTGGTTTACAATGTGTTACCTAATTGTCCCTAACAAGCAGGGTACTCATTTTACCGAAGGATGGAAGGCTGAATCAACCTTGGAGCCCTGTAGGATGGAACTCACAATGTTGTGGCTGCAGTACCGGCATTTAACCACTGCACCACCAGGGCTCCTTTGAACAGGAAGTAACTTTTGTTTATTTCCTGTTGTTTAAAACAGTTCTCTCCAGGTCTAAAATGGTTTAGGAAGGTCCCCAAACATGGTAAAACTACCCCCCCCGTCTCCTAGAAGGTGTTTAGGAACAAAAAAAGTTTTGATTATTGTGTGTGTGCACAGGGGCAGTAGGGGGTACAGCCCTCCAAAGTCTCTGGGGTGTGTGTGTCTAATGCAGCTTCTTAGCCTTCCATGGTTGCTGCCCCTGCCTTACAACATATCTGTAAATACTCAAATAATTCCTGACAGATAGCCATCCAGCCTCTGTTTAAAACCCTCCAAAGAAGGAGACTCCTCCACACTCGGAGGCAGTGTATTCCACTGCCAAACAGCTCTTACTGTCAGGAAGTTCTTCCTAATGTTTAGGTGGAATCTCTTTTCCTGTAGTTTGGACCCATTGCTGCATGTCCTAGTCTCTGGAGCAGCAGAAAACAAGCTTGCTCCATTCTCAGTAAGACATCCCTTCAAATATTTAAACATGGCTATCATGTCACCTCTCAACCTTCTCTTCTCCAGGCTAAACATACCCAGCTCCCTAAGCTGCTCCTCATAAGGCATGGCTTCCAGACTTTTCACCATTTTGGTCTCCCTCCTCTGGACATGTTCCAGCTTCTCGATATCCTTCCTGAATTTTGATTGCGTATTCCTGCATTGCAGGGGGTTGGATTGGATGGCCTTTGTGGTCTCTTCCAATTCTATGATTCTATGATTCTATAATCATAATGCGATTTTTAGTGTTTGGGAAAGGCAACAGTGCTCAGCAAAGTAGAAAGCAGTAGGAAAAGAGACAACTTTCTCTTGCTTCTGTAAGCAAAAGAGGTGACTGGTATATTCAAAGGGTTCAAAGCTTAAGAACACTCCATGCAATTATCCCCCCTTCATGTTTTCTACTGAACCAAAGTCCCTCCATATTTATTGTACTAGAGCCAAAGATTAAATAATCTGTAAAGCATAGCGTGGTCCTAGTTCAGAGGGGGGCAAATGGAATGTGCTGGTGTTAAATACAAAGGACACTCTTATTTTCCCAATGGGATCTTGTAACTACAGATAGACCCCTGTATCTGCAGATTCACTTATCCACGTCTGAAAAAGTATGGTCTCTCTAGGCATCTTCATTGTCCTCCAACAAGACTCTATGGTATGCTTGGGCTAGAAGTCATTCATTTTAATAAGATTTGCTATTGTCCATAGTTTCCAGTATCCACGGTGCGTCTGGGAGCCTATCCCTTATGGATATGGGGATCTATCTGTACTCTAAGAGGGAGTTTGCAACATAGTGACCTCCATCCACTTTCCCAGATGTATTGTAACTACCAAATGCTCATGCACATTGTGGGCAATGCACACCCATGCCCATAAGTACCCATGTGCAATGTCCATCCATGTGCAACTCAGATTCTGCAGCTTTGCACTGAATGCAGCCATCCTGCATCAGACAAAAATGTCCAACGATTTCCGTATGGGAACTTCGCACGTGAAGGACACTAACAGTATTTGGGCTGCAATCTTACAAAGATTAACAAGATTTGAAAGCAAAGACAAAGAAGGGAAGAAAAACAATAATAAGAAAGATAAAAAAAGGATGGTGGTGGGAGATAGTTACATCCTGATTTGAGTCTGATTACTGACAGAAGGTAGTACTTTTAAAATATTTCCCCTGCTTGCAGGTAAAAATGTTCAATGGAATGTACTGTCAAGTATGGAGATTTTTCTCCATAGCTCCAACTCTTTTTCATAATCTGAGGAAAGCCTTTGATCAGTATTGCTAGGATTGTCCCAGATATGTATATTAATTCTCTCTGTGTGTAGAAACAGTGAGATCAGAAGAAATTCTAATGCAGATAGTTAACAGACAAGGATAATTACCTTAACAGTGGTCATTCATAAGACACTGGGTGATAACACAGACTGGCTGCATCGGCTGCATCGCATAAGCTGATTAACATGTAGAGTGATTTTTTAAAAATTATCTTTCCTGAAGCCACAGGAAAGAGAGAGGAATCTCTCAGTTAATTTTGTGCAGCAATTTCACCTTGCAATCTTATCTTTGAAGTTCCTTTATTTAAGAAAGTCTACTTGTTGAGAGCCAGCATGGGATAGTGGTTTGAGTGTTGGACTACATCTCTGGAGATGATAGTTCGAATCCCTGCTCGACCATGGAAACCCACTGGGTGACCTTGGGCAAGTCACATTCTCTCAGCCTCAGAGGAAGGCAAAGGCAAACTCCCTTTGAACAAATCTCACCAAGAAAACCCTGTGATAGGTTTACCTTAAGGTTGCCATAAGTCAAAACATCTTGAAGGCACAGAACAACAACTTGAATGTTGGTGATAAACACCCTGGGAGTTCATGCCCTTGCTGCTTCTGCTTCTTCCTTTTCCTCTCTTCTCCCCCTCCTCCTCTGATAACAACAACAACTTCTCTACCTGGAGTCCCATGTGTGTCCATTTATTCCTTTGTGCTGAGACTGGCTATTTGCCCCTATCCAGAATGTAGTAGGGCAAGAGTGGGCAAAATCTGGTCCTGCAGATGCCTGAGGCCTCTATGGCTATTTTTGTGCTCTGTGACTGCTCCAGACTCTCCAGGTTATTTTTCCCCCTGAAAAAAAACGGGGTGGAATTCCTCTTCTGGAATCCTTGGGGCAGCAATTCGTGTTTTTAATTGTAAGATCCCTTGCACTGGTTAACATAAAAATCTGGCTGGCATCCTGTTGGTGACTTGCTATTGCTGCTGCTGTGTGCCTTCGAGTCGTTTCTGACTCATGGTGTCCCTGAGATGAACCATTCATAGGGTTTTCTTGGCAAGATTTCTTCAGAGGTTTGCCATTGCCTTCCTCTGAGGTTAAGAGAGTGTGACTTGCCCAAGGTCACCCATTTGGTTTCCATGGCTGAGCAGGAATCCAAAGCCCAGTCTCCAGAGTTGTTGTCCGATGCTCAAACCACAACTGAATACTGTAGAAGTTCCTCTACAGAAGTGGTTGAACATTTTTGTCCAGTGTGGAAATCTTCATACCGTTGAAGGTTGCAGAAGCAGAGTTGTGCATGGTGTACCATTGGCTTTGCAATTTCATTGTGCATTGCACATGTAAATGCTCACTGCACGTTGCTTGTTTCATATGCAGATGTACATTCTGCATTGCAATTGTGTGCTTCACATTTGTTTGGACCTTCAATTGCACAGTGTTGCAATTCACTAATGCACAATTGCCACATAACTCCATCAGTGTAAAGTTATACTCATAGAATCATAGAACCTTAGAGCTGGAAGGGGCTGCAAGGGCCATCTAGTCCTACCCCCTGCCCTGCAGGAATACACAACTACTACATTCCTGAAAGATGTCCACCTAGCCTCTATTTAAGGACCTCCAAAGAAGGAGAGTCCACCAGCTTCTGAGGCAGGCTATTCCACTCCTGAACAGCTCTTACCATCAGGAAGGTCTTCCTAATGGTTAGTTGGAATCTCTTTTCCTGTCATTTGAATCCACTGGTTCATTTTCTAGTCTCTGGAGCAGCAGAAAACAAGCTCATCCATCTTCTATTCTGTCTCCTTGCTGTAGGATTTCAGGTTCAGTTCTTCAAAAACAGAAGTGATCTTCTGGCCACTTCTGGTTTTATGTCTTGTTTTATTTGGCAATCCAGATGGCCCTCAGAAAGTCCCAGGGTCAGAAAAAGTCAACCTTTTTTTGTGTGTAAATTCCATTGATTCAATGTGTCTAATAGATGGTACTGACATTGGATTTAGGCTTCAGATGATATACAGTAACAGTCAGTTTATCAAGGGAAGGGCTTTCCATGTTCACACTGACTAAGATCTTACATTAGAGATGTGCAGTATAAATGTCTGCATGCATTTAATTTACACATTAATCCTAATATGTAGCCTTTGTGTCAAATGACAACATTGCACAACTGAATCAATCCACCAAATGTGCATGCTCACCCATGCACCATGCACATGGGTATCCATACTTAATTCATATTCAGCTATCCAAGTCACTGAACACTCAAAACTTAATTGGTTTGGCATCTTTGATAGCCCCTTTAAAGTTCAGACTAAACCTCAAAGTGGATTCTTTGGATTTATGATAACCCCTTAGGGACTTGGGCAGTCCAGACTGTGTCATAAGCCAGTCTCCTGATCTCCAGCCCAACCTCTCTC
Organism: Gambelia wislizenii; assembly: GCA_030847615.1. NCBI lineage: Eukaryota > Metazoa > Chordata > Lepidosauria > Squamata > Crotaphytidae > Gambelia > Gambelia wislizenii. Next base: position 489,215,377 of record JAUMIR010000001.1, on the reverse strand, counting down.
ATTTCAAAGGATTTCCTCTGGAGATGAGACAACCTTTCCAATGGAGTGTGTGTTTTCTCCTCTTTCTTTCAAATCCTTCCACTGAATGTAAGATTGGAGGAAGTTGGATGGAATGCCTTGATTTTAAATGAATCTGGGGTTTTTTGGCCTCTGGAGGGAAGACAGAAGATCTGCCCTGTGTTTTAAAGGAATGAACCGCTGGAATGGGCCCGCAGAGTCTAATAAAATTGTTTTGCTGCTCCTCCAGACTCAGCTTTTAAAAATAATCTAGCAGACTTCTGCTGATCCCCCAAATTTGATGTTCTTTAACTCCAAGAAGTTTCCTTTTGGAGAATAAAAAAAGTGTTTTGGAAATGGATTTTCCTTGTTTTTTTTTCCGGGCTGTGAGGCCATGTTCTGGAATAGTTTCTTTCTGATGTTTCGCCTGCATCTGTGGCTGGCATCTTCAGAGAATGGATGGCGACTGTGAAAGCCTTAGACTTCACATTGTTTTGGAAATGCTTGTATTTTTTTAAAAAAAATTTTAAGTAACAGAGAGAGCAAGAGAGAGACCCCACATCTCTCCACAGAAGCCTGCCTGTGCTCTAAGATCTTCAGGGGAGGGCTTTCTCTTAGTCCTACCACCATCCCTGACACATCTGGTGAGGACATGAGAGAGAGCCTTCTTGGTGGCTACTCCCAAGTTGTGGAACTCCCTTTCTAAGAGGTCCAGTTGGCCCCCTTCCTGCTGTCTTTCCATTGGCAGGTAAAGACCTTTTTCTTTAAGGAAGTATTTGGGTTTTAGTATGTTGTGGCAGATAGAGCTTTTAATGGGAGGGTGTAGTATTTTTATTCTATTCTGTTTGAAATGGTGTACACAGTTGTAACCCAACAGTGGAATAGGAGCTCTCCCAACAAGAAGGTCAACAGGCATTTTGTGTGTGTGTGTGTGTGTGTGTGCGGGCAGTTAGTGGAGGAGTTTTGAGGGGGGAGCCCAAAGTTCTGTTTCAGTGACTACTTAAGACAGTGAATATGGGTACAGTAGGACTCCTGTATCCACTGATTCATTATCCACTGATTCAATTATCCACAGGACACAAAACAGCACACCTACCATAGAGTCCTAGAAAATGTGTCCTTTCTAGCCATTTTCTAGATGCTCCAAGGCAACTCTATGGTATTTTAAACTGGAAGTCCCATTATTTTCAATGGCATTTGCTATTATCCATGGTTTTCGGTATCCACGGGCCCTCCAGAACCAATCCCCAGTGGATATGGGAGTCCTACTGTAGTGATGTTTAGAAAAATTGTAAAATTAATTATAAGCACCTTTTGCAGACTGAATGTTACTTTGTTACATTAGGAATATAAAATGCATTGTACTGTATATAACTTGGCCTAGTATTAAATTATCATGCTGGATATTTTAAAAGTACAGCTTTTTCAGAAAACAACTACAAATTGAGTGTACTTATGAGGAATGACTGAGGGAGCTGAGTGTTTTTGGCCTGGAGAAGAGAACACTGAGAGGTGACATGATAGCTATCTTTAAGTATCTCAAAGGATGTTCTATAGAAGGTGGAACAAGCTTGTTTTCTGCTGCTCCAGGGACTAGGACACAGAGCAATGGACTCAAACTCCAGGAAAAGAGATTCCACCTAAACATTAGGAAAAACTTCCTAACAGTAAGACCTGTTTTTGCAGTGGAATGCACTGCCTCCGGGTGTGGTGGAGTCTCCTTCTTGGGAAGTTAATAAACAGAAGGTTAACTTCCTGATTGTAAGAATTATTTGACAGTGGCAAGGACTGACTTGAAGGATGGTGGACTCACCATCTTGGATGCCTTTAAAGAGAGGTCAGATGGCTATCTTTCAGAAATTCTTTGATTATGTATTCCTGTGTGGCAGTGGATTGGACTAGATGGCCCTTGTGATCACTTCCAACTCTATGAATCCATGTATGTTTTTAAATTTTTTGTGTGTGTTTCAAATGGATCTGCAAGGTCCTGAACTGTAAGGAACACCTAAACAATAAAGGAAACTTCTTGGTTTTGCTAGTTTATGAGGAGCAAGTACAAAATCCTCAAAGAGAAAAAAAAACAGAAGAAACCATCAACATTAGTATAACAAAGAAAGCTTATTTTATCTCCATTAGTTCTCCGTAGTGTTAAGCAGACACCACACACCTACAAAATGAACTAAGAAAAGGAAACTAAGGGTGATGAAAATATTCCTCATAGAACTTGACTAGAATACCTTTTGTCCCAACACACTGTGAATGAGATTTACGGTATTCAGAAGAAGGGGGGCCAAAAACTCAATTTGCTACATGCGAAAACCCTTTGTGGATTTCCCCAACCTTTCAATAATGTGTGGGCTTGCACATTATCCCACATCTGGACAGCCAATTCAGGATGCTTTTCATTCTTGGTGAGGGCAGAAGTGGACAGTGGATTGGTCAGCCATGCAAGTGTTGGGTGGGCTTGTCGACAAGGAAGTGGCCGGAAACACCATTTTTGAGTTTCGTGTTATTGAGTGTGTGCTTTTTTGCTGTGCTGAGATGACCAAAGAGCTTTTTATAAGTGGAGGGTTGCACTTGCACACCTTTGATTCAGAAGTAAAAAAAAAAATACTGTGTAGCAGCAACATCTGTGGAGGAAAATAATAATGCGCTGTACTCTCAGCCACCATCTTAATTCATAGACATGACTGCATGGGCACTTCAAGCCTGGATAGCTTCGCATACAATAGATTTTGCCAAAAGACTGTGGAGACAAATAAGCATTGCTGCGAATTTGCGATAACATGCACCAATCCCCATTATATCTTTTCGTCAAGACAACCCTTAATACCAGGAATTGTAATGATCTGATACTGTACACAGCCTTACATAAATTCTTCCTCTCACATGGTTTTTACATTGTATTTCTACTGAAATTACAGTGATGATTTCTAAATATGCATCTATAGGTAGCAGATTGACATGTTCTAATTTTATGAAAGTGTGTCCCCTCCTTTGGGGGATAAAGCATTTCCTCTTTGCCAAAGCAACTGGTCTGAAATGACAAATCTAGATATTGAGTTGCAGGTAATAATATTCCTTCTTTTCCCTTCAGACTCTGTTGTCCACAAAGAGGAGAAAGGAAATGGCTTATCCTTAACTCCCTGTTAATGACTTCCTGGTCCTCTGCCCAAATGCTTCCCCCTTCTGGAATACAAAGTTCTCTGTTTAGTTCATTACATATGGTGGTACTGGACTACATATTTTTAAATTGCAAATATCCATTGATAGTATGGATCTGATCTGATCTGGTGCGTGGGGGGGGGGGCAACAATCAATTCAAGATCTGAACTCAAGCAATGAAGACAATGGTTTTGTATATGGTGGTCCAGCAGCTAGAAGAACTACCTTGATCCTTGCCTATATCTGTCTGGATAACTTTATAGATCTCCATGCTATTATTATTATTTCAAAAAGCAATAAAAATCTTGGTGTACACAAATTATCCAGTGATGCTGCATGGTACTGTGGCTCAGGCAGAGCCTGCTTGTAATCTCTGCCTTGCCTTTTCTTTAGAACCTGACCCAAAAGGCCTTAAGTCTTTTTTTGGCTGCATTTTCTGGCTGCTTCATAGGCTGTGGGGGTCTCAGAACAAATTGACAATGGCTCTTCTATGCATGTTTTATTGATCTCCCAACCCACATGGCTCTTCCACCCCCAAGTCCTTTAAAAACACACATGGACACATGCATGGAGCCAAGTCCACCAGATGTCCGGAACTGGCTTTGGCAACTGACTACCTTGTTCCATCTCCAGGACAATCTGTTAGTCAAAGAAGACGCAATATTGTGTCTTGTAAACCCTGTTGTTTGTAGAACCTTCCTGGTATCCAGGCTTTACAAAGGTGCGTGTCAGTAACATAAAGGTCTGTCAAGCAGGGTCATATACAACTCCCCAGCATACTGCTAAAGCACAGGACTGCAGCAAGTGTTCATGCAGTTTAACAGAAGAGAGGAAGAGGCCAATCTGGAGGTCCAGTTTTACTTAAGAGGTCCAGGGACGGTTAATTAAGCTCAGACTATCTGAAAGACTGTATCTCCCTGTATGGTCCTACCCAATCCTTTGGGGAGGGCTTTCTCTTGGTTCCACCTCCATCACTGGTGCATTTGGTGAGAACACGAGAGACTTCTTGGTGGCTGCAACAAGACTGTGGAACCCATCCACAGAAGGTCAGGTTGGTCCATCTCTGCTCTGCTTCTGTTTTTCAGACAGTATACCCTCCAACTGTCCTGATTCGGCACAGATAGTCCCAGTTAATCCTCTGCTGTGCCACTTTTTTTAGCTTCTTCTAAAATGTCCCAGTTTCTCTTTCATCCTCCACTTTCCCCTTTTGTCCTCGGCTTACTTCATTTTTTTGGAAATTGAGTTCAAGTGCAAAATCAGTTTGCACTCAATTAACTCAATGCAGCGGGGGAAGAGGAGAGGAGAGGTGGAGCCTTGCTCTTCCCAGTGGGCTCAGGCAAAAGTAAACTGCTGCAGGCACTCCTAGTTTGTGTCTTTTTCCTCTTTAAAACGTTTTGCCACCTCATCCACACTTGTTGCTTGGTCACACGTGTCCGGTTTTCTGAAGTCCTGGTACACTGAAGGCAGTGGTGAATAAATAATTAATGCCTCATCTGGGAAACGTTGGAGGTTATCAGGCAGGCTTTGGGTGGTATTAACTGTTTGCTGTTGGAGGATCTTTCAATGGGTGCTGGCAGAGTACTTTCATTCTCTTGGCCCTTGTATTCTCATTGCTATGTTTTAAAGCCCTTTAAATTGGTTTAAAGCACAGCTTGCCCTCTGTATCAACGGGTTCTGCAGCTATGGATTCAACCAACCACAGCTCAAAAATATTCAAGGGGAAAAATTCCAAAAAGCAAACCTTGCTGTTCACCATTTTATATAAGGGATGCCCTTTTTACTATTCCACTGTACAGTATATCATGGGACTGAGCATCCACAAATTTTGGTATCCACAGGGGGTCCTGGAATGAAACCCCAGTGGATACTGAGGGCCCACTGTAGTGCTGTTTTTAATGGGATCATTCATTTGGTTTCAACCTCTCATTTTTAATCTCTGCCACAAGGCTGCTGTGGGTCCTCTATTGGGAGAAAGGCAAAGTTGAAACATAATAAAATTGAATGTCTGAACACAATGGTATAAACTTCGGAAAGGCTGAGTGGCTCAAACTTCCTTTGACAGTAACATTGACAGGCTCATTTGACTGGCAGTTGCGGGACAGGGACTCCTGCGAGGAAACCATTGGGGAACGGATTTGGATCAGGGCCAGAGTGGATGCGGACACACACACATCACACCCCTGTGCCATGGCTTTGAGCTAGGCCTGAGTTTAGGCTTGCCAGTTCAGGAAATTTCCAGGTCCTGAGATCTGTGGGCCAAAACCTGAGCCGAAGGGACGGCCTACTGGCGGTATCATTCAGTACCAACACAGATGCTCACAGCTTGTCCTTCAAACAGATACACAGAGAACATATTTTTCCTGTTTGAAAATAAAGACAGAAATCTTAGCAAAAAGGTCTGTTGTTCCCAGATCAAGATGAAATGAAGGGATTATTCCTTCTCACTTAGAAGATTATCAGATGTGCTAAATATGGCGTTATCACGACACCAGGAGATTGCTAAAGGACATCCTTTTCAGATGACATCGTTCCCATCTCATCATGCACCCGTGCTGCTGCTGTTCTGCTGGCGCTGCTTTTTATTGACAGGCTAAGCTGTCAATTGACCCCCTATTCTATTTCTGTAACAGAATGTCCTGCATCTGAAAAGGTGCCCCATTATGGTGGCACAAAGCCAGCGTCAATGGGAGGTCCATGTCAGAACACTTCCGGGTGAAATCGGGACATCAAGGTAAGTGACACACTTTTTTGTACCCTCCCTGGGTTACTTGTTATGTTTTAAGTATGTTTAGGTGCTTGGTGTAACTTTTTGTCTTTTAGTTTACTTTGTAAGCTTGAATTTCCCACGCTCTCATCTTCTTGCGAGAATGGCCGGGATTTGAAGCCAGGAAGTGAAAGAGCTCCATTCGAACTCCATTCACTCCTGGGCTGCCCCGCCAAGGGAACGTCGCACGATTAAGGTAGGTCTGAAAACTTTTTTTCCCCATTACAAGGATGGGAGAGGGGTTGGAGAGGAGACTGCGAGACAGGAACACATTTTTTTTCCCGTCTGACATTCTCCTTAGTCAGGGAGATGGGATAAAGAACATTTCATCGAGCCCGCTTGCTTCTGGCCAGAAGGTGGATGCACAGCAGAGTAAAGGGTGAATCCTGGTGCCACGGTGACTTAGTAGGCATGAGGAAGGTTAACTAAGTAAATACATGGATTCCTGGGGAGTCTTTGCAAGTTGCAACAACAAATTAATCCAGGCTTGAAAACTGTAGCAAGGTGCTGCTCTGTCAGCTGAGCTGGAGATTTGCACAGAGCCCTTTCTTCTTGCCTGGAGCTGAGCCCTCCCCCCCCCCCCCAAAAAAAACCCTGGAGAATTTCTATTCCTTGTCTCTCACCCCAAAACTGGAGAATTTGTCTCTCACCTGGAGATGACTGCTGAAAATTAGAGACTCAGGGCTAGGCCCTGAGATTTGGCAACCCTACTCAGGTTAGATGTATTGCTCTTTCGCTTTTGTACTAACAGCAGTTCCCTGTGATGTTCACAGAGAACCATGGTTCATACTAAAGTGAAAGCACAACCTGACATTAAGTGAAGAACTATCAGCTAGGTTACGGTATGTCAACTCTCCAGGAATCCCCCCAAACTGCACCCTATTCCCTCCCAAACTCCTTTACGCTGTTCACTGTGTGGTTGTCTGGTCTTTGTGTGTCTGTTTGTGTCAACGTCTTTGCCCTGTATGTGTGTAAAGAAGTGTGACCGATTTGCACATTAACCTTAGTTAGGTTTTTGTACATGGAAAGATTGGAGGAAAGCAACATCTGGGAAGTATGAGTGGGTTGGACATGACGGTGAACTTGATTGTATCAAGTTCTCCCACCCCTGATAATAAAAAAGTAAAAGTAGAAGCATTCATTCTATTGTCTTCAAGCTTGAGAAAGGAGAGAATCCTGAAAGCTTGAAGCTGTTGCATGCCCATGTGAATAACACCAAACCAAGATGCACAACAACAACAAGCCAGTATCATGTAGAGTTGGCCCTCTGAATCAATGGATTCTGCATCCATGGATTTTTAAAAAATTATTATTTTTAACATTTTCTTCAAATTTAAAAATACAGAAAAGAACAAACAAAGGAGTTGTTTATCCATAACTTCCATCCATATAAAAATTCGTAATGTCTAACAAACTAAACAACACCAGTTTTCCTGTATTAATAACACTTCTTAGGGCAAGTTAAAGTACATTTTTCAATTTTCCATTATGTACTACCATTCCTCTCTTCAGCTTCTATCCATTTTTGTACCAACATACCACCAACTAGTATTTACTCCTTTTCTTTATAACTTTAACACTTCCATGTGCCCTACTGGCTAGTGCTACTTTTTTGTACTGTAATCCCCTTATCTATTTCAATAATATTACTGCACCTCACTTCCTTTGTTTTTCTAAGTATTCTCTTCTTAACATTCTCTTAATTTTCTTTTATGTATTTTAATATATTTCCCCAATCTCTGTAAAAACTGCATCCATGGATTCAACCAAATATAGTTTGAAAATATATTTTAAAAAATGGTTACAGCTGCGACGATAATATATGCGAAGAATTGGAAAAAAGAAACAATCTCAGATACTTTAGAATGGATTGAAAAATTGATGGAACTGGCGGCACTGGACAAACTAACTAGTTTTATTAAAGATACGGGATTAAGAAATTATTTTAAAATGTGGGAACCTTTTATGGACTATATTAAGTTATTAAGAGGAGACCTGACGATTTGTGGATTTAATTTGTAATAAGAGCCTTTTTGTGCTTGTTATGAAAAGGTTGTTAATAAATGTTAAGAAGAATTATAAACAGAGAGGCATGTGAAGAGTATAATAATACAAAGAAACATCAATATATGCAAACAGGAAGTACCTTTTTCTTTTTGTAATTCACACTGGAGTGTGGGATAGGAGGGAATTGTTTTTTTGTCTTATTTGAATTATTTTTTTTCTTTTCTTTTTTTTCTTTCTAATGTTTTTGTATTTAATATATCAATGTTTCTTTTTTGTTATATTGTTATAGTTTGTTATCTTGCACAATATAAAAAATAAAAATATTTGACAGAAAAAAAATCCAAAAAGCAAACCTTGGTTTTGCTAAGCATTGATTTTGCTTTTTTATATAAGGGGTGCTATTTTACTACACCATTGGATACAATAGGATTTGCGCATCCACACATTTTGGTATCCCCAGGGGATGGTGGTGTCCTGGAACCAAATCCCAGCAGATACCAATAGCCCATTGTATATTATATGTTGTTGCTGTTGTGTGCCTTGAAGTCATTTCATAGAATCATAGAGTTGGAAGAGACTACAAGGGTCATCCAATCCAACCCCCTGCCATGCAGGAATGCACAATCAAATCATTCCCAACAGATGTTCATCCAGTCTCTGTTTAAAAAACCTCCAAAGAAGGAGACTCCGCCACACTTCTAGGCTATACATTCCACTTCTGAACAGCTCTTACTGTCAGGAAGTTCTTCCTTGTGTTTATTAGGTGGAATCTCTTTTCCTGTAGTTTGAATCCATTGCTCTGTGTCTTGTCTCTGGAGCAGCAGAAAACACATTTGCTCCATCCTCAGTATGACATCTCTTCAAATATTTAATCAATGGCTATCATGTCACCTCTCAACCTTCTGTTCTCCAGACTAAACTTGCCCAGTTCCCTAAGCCGCTCCTCATAAGCCATGGCTTCCAGACTTCCCACCATTTTGGTCACCCTCCTCATGACACCTTCCAGCTTGTCCATATCCTTCTGGAATTGTGGTGCCCAGAATTGGACACAGTATTCCAGGTGAGGTCTGACCAAAGCAGAATAGAGTGGCACTATTACTTCCCTTGATCTAGACACTATACTCCTATTAATGCAGCCTAGAATCACATTGGCTTTTTTAGCTGCTGCATCACACTGCTGACTCATGCTCAGTTTGTGGTCCACTAAGACTCCTAAATGTTGGACGTACAGCGACTCTAAGGCAACCCATCCTGGGTTTTCTTGGCCAGATTTGTTCAGAGGGATATCATCTATATATCTATCCATCTGCCTGAGAACTAGTGTGGTATAGTGGTTTGAGTGTTGGAGTAGGATACTTGGAAACCAGGGCTTGAATTACCACTCAGCCATGGAAACCCACTGAGTGGCCTTGAGCATGTCACACTCTATCCCACGCTTAGAGGAAGGCAATGGCACACTTCCTCTTAATAAATCCTCCCCACCAAAACCCATGTGGTGTTAATTGTTCTCAAGTTAACTCTGACTTATGGCGACCCTGTGAATGAGAGACCTCCAAACCACCCTGTTATTAATAGCCCTGCTTTGGTATTGCAAACTCAAGGCCATCACTTCCTTGAATGAGTCAATCCTCCTGTAATATGGTCTCCCTCTTTTCCTATTGCTTTCCACTTTACCAAGCACTGTCAGCTTTTCTAATCAGTCATGTTATATCACTATATGTCCAAAGTACAATAGTCTCAATTTAGCCATTTGGGCTTCTAGAGAGAGTTCAGAGTTGATTTGGTCTAGGAGCCATTTATTTGTCTTTAGGGCAGCCCAGGGTAACTGTCCTCTAGTGCTATATTTCAAGTGAGTTGATTCTTTTCCTGGCAGGTTTCTTTGCTGTCCAGCATTCACAACCATACATGGTATTTCCCTACCAGGTATCAGCAATCCCAAACCCATAGAACACAAATTTCAGAGTTCATAAAAAACTTTATTGCTAGAAATCCAAGAAGCATACAATACAAAGTCGTTGCTGAGACTGAAGCCTAACGGATACACTCTAAGTTAAAAGCATTTTACAATCTACAAAATCTGGTGGGCATGCACACCGATTGTTTGTCCATAATTTTCTGACATAAGCATTCCTTAAACTGAAAGTCACAATTTCCCCAGCATCTTTCTACCCTTGAAATGTAAACTGTTAATTGCAGATGGCTTGTTATCTCTTTTCCAAACAAAGCCCAGACAGTTTCCACATACACTATTTCACCCCCAGACACACCCTGGTGCACACCCTACACCAAGACCACAGGGAAAACTAATGAATATGGCAAGGGCATGAGCAAATGGGACCTATCCTGGCATTCCCACAGCATACATGGTCCTGACTTTGGTGTTTAAAGATATCATCATTAATGGAACTTTGTGACAGGGTCACCAAAAGTTGGAGTAAACCTAAAGGCACATAACAAAAAACAAACAAACCCCTATCTGTTTGTCTGTCTGTCTCTGTAATATTTACTAATTACTTCTCTATGCACTAGTCCCCACAAGCAATGTGCAATGTTATATGTAAAAAATTATTTAAACATAGATTTAAAACCTTTAAAAAGTCAGTTTTAAAAACTAAAGATCAAATTGAATTAGACAGTTTTAACTGCTTGACAGGAGTTCAACAAGATGTATAACCACATTGCAAATTTTTGTAGCACTTTAATGCCATTTCATCTGCTGTGGTTCCATTCCACAGGATCCTGGAACTGGTAGTTTGCTGAGGTGCTTGGAATTCTTTAGTCCAACCTGGTGTCCAACCTGGACACAAAATGCTATTTAAAAACACAGAAATTCTGGACTAGGCCAACAACTATCATGCCAGAATGCACAGAGAAGCTATTGAAATCCACAAACACCTGGACAACTTCAACAGGAAAGAAGAAACCCTAAAAGTAAACAAAATCTGACTGCCAGTTTTGAAAAACAATAGAATAAAAACACTTACAAATGAATTCCACCCAGGGACAGGGGGATTCCCAGCACTTAATGGCCCATCAACCAACCATTAGCCAAACAGACACTAATGAGCCTTGCATTTCTATACCCAGAAACTAACCATTCAATTATACAAATTTACATATACTCCCCACAGGGGTTCACAGCATATAAACTTCACACACACACCTACCCAACTATTCTCTGAGGATGCTAGCCACAGATGCAGGTGAAACATCAGAAAGAAACTATTCCAGAACACAGTCTCACAGCCTGGAAAAAACCCAAGGAAAATCTATGGATGCCGGCCGTGAAAGTCTTCGACTTCACAGTTCCCTCTATTCCCTTATCCAAGTCATTGATAAAGATGTTGAACAGCACTGGGCCCAGGACAGAACTCTGTGGCACCCTGCTGGTCACTTCTCTCCAGGATGAAGATGAGCCATTGGTGAACACCCTTTGGGTTCAGTCAGTCAACCATGAGATGGTTGGCCCCAAGACTTTTAGCTATTGTTATATGTTGAAACTGACAAGAGCAGTTTGGCTAGATTCTCTCCATTTCTGCCCCCCCCAATTACTTATGAATGATCCCCCACCCAATCTCAGCTATAACAGTTTTGTCTCAAGGCTATCACTCATTGTTAAAGCCAAGCAGCCGTTGAAAAGCCTCTCAAAAAACAATTAAGATGCATTTCCATAGGAACATTTTTTAAAAAGCTACTTCCTGCAAGCCTGCCTGAAAAATGCAGCATGAATGAACAGCTTTGACTAAGATGAGATCAAACAAGGGACCTTGTGCAATGCCATTCATAATTAAAATCCCTACAGACAAATGTTACAAAAGGCAAGAAATAGCCTCAGGTGCATCTGTCTATTGATCTCGAAAGTAGAAGGTTACACATTGGTTTTCCCTGCCTGTTTTAAAGAGATCTTGGCACTGTGCAGTTCAAGGTTGGTGTGTGTGTGTATGTGTGTCTTCAAGGCAGCCCCATGAATTTCACAGGGTTTTCATAGGCAAGGAATACCCAGCCATTTCCTTCCTCTGAAATATAGGCTACAGCACCTGGTATTTGTTGGCAGTCTCCCATCGAAGTACTAACCAAGGCTGACCCTACTTAGCTTCCAAGATCAGACTAGATCTAGTGCCTTACCTGTGTCTATATTAGCCTCCCCCCAGTCTTCAGATTGTGGGACTGCAGTGCCCATCAGCCACTCATGATCAAAGACCATGCAGGCTGGGGTGATGGGAGAGCTCTATTTCAAACCACTTGAGGGCTTTCAGGTGGGAAAATGCTAATGGATTGTGTGTGTGTGTGTGTGTGTGCGCGCCTTCAAGTTGGCTGTTAATTTGTGGCAACCCCATGAATTTCATCTGAAATATAACCTATCAAATTTGCAGATGACACCAAATTAGGAGGAGTGGCTAATATCCTAGAGGACAGGATCAGAATTCAAAATGACCTGGATAGACTGGAGAGCTGGGCCAAAGCTAACAAAATGAAATTCAATATGGAGAAATGTAAGGTACTGCACTTGGGGAGGAAAAATGAAATGCATAGATATAGGATGGGAGAGACCTGGCTGACCGAGACTACGTGCGAAAGGGATCTAGGAGTCCTAATAGACCACAAGTTGAACAGGAGTCAACAGTGTGATGCGGTAGCTAAAAAGGCCAATGCGATTTTGGGCTGTATCAACAGAAGTATAGTGTCTAGATCAAGGGAAGCAATAGTGCCACTCTATTCTGCCTTGGTCAGACCTCACCTAGAATACTGTGTCCAGTTCTGGGGGCCACAATTCAAAAAGGATATTGATAAATTGGAGTGTGTCCAGAGGAGGACGACTAAAATGGTGAAAGGTCTGGAAACCATGACTTATGAGGAAAGACTTAGGGAGCTGGGTATGTTTAGCCTGGGAAAAAGATGGTTAAGGGGTGATATAGCCCTGTTTAAGTATTTGAAGGGGTGTCACATTGAGGATGGAGCAAGTTTGTTTTCTGCTGCTCCAGCGATTGGAACACGGAACAATGGATGCAAGCTCCAGGAACAGAGATTCCACCTCAACATTAGGAGGAACTTTCTGACAGTAAGAGCTGTTCGGCAGTGGAACACACTCCCTCGGAGCATGGTGGGGTCTCCTTCCTTGGAGGTCTTTAAACAGAGGCTGGATGGCCATCTGTCGGGGATGCTTTAATCGTGATTTCCTGCGTGGCAGGGGTTGGACTGGATGGCCCTCATGGTCTCTTCCAACCCTACAATTTGATGATTCAATGATTCTATAGCACTTTGTATTTGTTGGTGGTTTCTCATCCAAGTACTAACCAGGGCTGACCCTGCTTAGCTTCCAAGATTAGACAGGATCTGGTGCCTTTAGGGTATTTATGCCCACTTAAGGTTGGAGCCTGGAACTTTTTCTACCTTCCTCTTTAAGTAAAGTACAGTTGGCCCTCCGTATACACAGATTCTGCATCCACGGATTCAACCATCCACAGCTTGAAAATACCCCCTGCCCCCCCAATAATAATAATAATAATAATAATCCCAAAGCAAACCTTGATTTTGCCATTTTACGTAAGGGACACCATTTTACTATGCCATTCGATATAATGGGACTTGAGCATCCGTGGATTTTGGTATCCATGGGGGCCGGGGGCACGGGGCAGGGGAGGCTGGAACCAAACCCCAGAGGAAACCCTAGTATATTTGCTAGTTTCTTGTGACTCTATATGCTGCAAATGAACAAATTTGGTTTAACTAAGGATTATTATTAATTTATTAATTATATATTAAAATATTTATACCCCACCCTACATAAAAAAGATCTCAGGACAGCTAACAGGATGAACACCAGATAACATTGGAAATGAAGTCTAAAGATGCATAACAATATTTCTTTACAACTAGGGCAGTCCTGAGAGATATTTCCATTTAAAATTTCCAAAGAAGAGTCCAAAGGTGAGCTCGTCCTCCATGGCAGTCAATTCCATCGTTGAACAGATTTTACAGTAAAGGAGTTCTTCCCAGTGTTTAAGTGGGATCCTTTTTTCTTGTAATTTGAATCCATTGGATCACGTTCTAGTCTCTGGAACAGTAGAAGACAACTCCTCTCCATCTTCTATATGATATAGCTTCAGATATTTACACATGGCTGTCATATCACCTGTCAATCTTCTCCTTTAAAAGCTAAACGTACACAGCTCCCTAAATTGTTCCTTGGAGGGCTTGGTTTCCAGACCTCTTACCACCTTGGTCACTTTCCTCCAAACACATTTCCAGTTTGTTAACTCAATGCAATACTCCTGATGAGGCTTGACTAGCATAGAATATAGTTGGACTGTTACTTCCCTCAACTTGGAAACTATGCTTCTATTATACAGGCTAAAATAGCATTTGCCCTCTTTGCTAACCTTAATCACACTGCTGGCTCACATTCACCTTAGGATCAACATAAGGTCCTTTTCACATGTAATACTGTTGAACAAAGTATCCCCCATCTTATACTTGCGTATTTGTTTTTGTGGCCTAAATGTAGAATGATGCATTCATTTCTATTGAATTTCATTTTGTTAATTTCTGCCCAATTTTCTAGTTTATCTAGGTCCTTTTGAATTCTGTTCCTGTCTTCCAACGTGTTAGCAACCCCTCCCAATTTAGTGTCATCTGCAAACTTGATAAGGATACCTTTCATCCTGTCATCTAAGGGCCTGTCTACACTGCACAAATAGAGCAGTTTGTCATCACTTTCCTCCCAATAGTTCTATCCTATGGGATCCTGGTATATTTGGCCTCTTCTATCAGAGAACTCTGGTGCCTCACCAAACTACAAATACTCAGTCATTGATAAAAATGTTGAAGAGTAATGGTCCTAGGATGAACTCCTCACAAGACCTCTTTCCAGTTTGAAGCACAGCCATTGATGATGATACTTTGAGCATGATTTTTCAACCAATTATGGATCTATCTGACAGTGTTCCTATCTATTCCACATAAGCATCTAGGAACCATTGTCAAAGAGTAACAACAACAACAGCAACAATGACAACTGCACCAATAACAACTCTGGCTGGCATCGTGTTGGTGACTTGCACATGTGGTTGAACTTTTTTTTGTCTGTGACGGAAGTCTGTATTAATCTGAAGGTTGCAGATGCAGAGTCAGGTATGTGTTGTTGTTGCACATCACACACACAAAGACACATTGTACATTGCACTTTGCACATGCAGATATTCAAACAATCGCTTTGCACCATCAGTTGTGCAATGTTGTAATTCACTAATGTACAACCATCACACAAATTGTGAAGTCAAAGGCTTTCACAGCTGGCATCCATAGGTTTTCCATGGGTTTTTCCAGGCTGTGAGGGTGTGTTCTGGAAGAGTTTATTTCTGATGTTTTGCCTGCATCTGTGGTTGGCATCTTCTGAAGATGCCAGCCACAGATGCAGGCGAAACATCAGAAATAAACTCTTCCAGAACAAGGCCTCATAGCCTGGAAAAAAAACCCACGAAAACCTATCACACCGATTGCAAATCCCAGGATCCCATGGGACGTTACCTTGGCAGTTAAAGTGGAAGCATAGTTCTAGAATTATGTAGAATTATGCAAAGGCCCCTGGTCTCAGACTGTTGCTGCAACTGGTTCTTGGGTGGGTTTTGTTCTCACAAATTCATGCAAAGTGTTTCCATTACCATCCTGGAAGTATCCACTCTCCCCCACCCCCATTTCCTCGGTGTTGCTATTGCAGACGCACACCCACCCACCCACCCCACTCCTACCACCCTGCAGGCATTTTTAAACACACTTCTAATTATTTATGAGTCTTTTCATGAGAGACCAACAAGTGCACCAGGACAAGCCCAAGATTAAAATTCCATTTAATTCTGGCTGCACCCAGCTAATAAAATCATGTCGGGCAAGTGCTTCAATTAGCTGCCGTATCATCCGCAGCTTTCAACTGGGTTAATGATGGCTGAGGTGAAGAATGTGACATGTCACCCCCCTCCCCAACACACACACACACACACACACACACACTGGTCTTTCTGCTTCTGCTTGCCACCCTGTTCTGCAGGAGCATGGGATGGAAGGTTAGTCATGTGTTCCAAATGCTATGCAACTGTCTTCCATTATTCATGGGTGTCAAACAGTGAAGGAATACCTCTGTGCTGGCTGTATACAGATCTCTCCCTTGCCGTTAATACACGTGATTCCAAAGGTGCTGACACTAATGATTCTGGGAGCCTATTACTCCATTGACTCAGCTCCTCTGCTAAAGAACAGGCAGTGTTAATAAGGCAGCTCAGGGCACTCAGGGGAGTCATAAATTTCACACCAGAACCAAGGTGCTTGGCTTTGTTTGCTTTCATTCTTCATGTCATAATGTTGCAACAGGCCTGGAGGGAGCAAAGAGTCTGTTTGTACTGGGGCAACCAATGTGGGTAAAACTACAGTTCTCTTAGAGTTGCCACTTCGCTGTTTCCCCAAAGTGAAGAAACACTGTATTGTGCAGTGGTTGAGATCCTACACCACAGTTGTGTAACATACATCTCTCCATCAGTCAATCATTCAATCAATCAATGAGAGGCTTATCACACAAGGAAGTAAAGCAGAAGAGCAGCTAGAACGTCTTGCTTTCCATTCTGCCTCACCACATGATGTTGAAGTTCTTTAACTGTTCTTAGGTTCTGGTTCCATGGGAAACAGTGGTAAATGAGAGTCCTTTTTTTTTTTCTAACTGGAAAAACCAAAGCAAAGGCCAGTAGGAGTCACCCTCTGAAACCAGAATGGGTTGTTAGCACCATGACAGAGCATATGAGGCATATTTTCACCATTTAGCCAAGCCCCAAGTCAATTTCAGCAGTGACCTTAGAGCAGGGATTTCTTGGCAAGGTTTATTCTTCAGTGGAGGCTTCACATTGCCTTCCTCTAAAGATGAGAGAGTGAGACTTGCTGAAGGTCACTCAGTGGGTTTCCATAGCTAAGTGGGGATTTGAACCCTGGTATCCAACACTCAAAGCACTACATCATGCTGGCCCCATAGTTTAGTGAAGACTAAAACTCTCAGGTTTGGGGCAAGTGTAGCCCTTGAACCCCACCTTCTCTTCCCAAGCTCCTCCCCAATGTCTTAATTTCCCCCCCAATTTGACTTCCGCAAACCCAGAACCACCAACCACCAACCTCTGTCCTTTTAGGATACAAACTAGCTGAAAAAGGGTGAACGAAAGTGATATGCCACAATGTGTCAGTATGGTTGAAAGTGTTGGAAGTAAAGAAGTATCAACACTTGTTTACATAGAATCATAGAGTGGGAAGAGACCACAAGGGCCATCCAGTCCAACCCCCTGCTCTGCAGGAAGACACAATCAAAGCATCCCTGACAGATGGCCATCCAGCCTCTGTTTAAAAACCTGCAAAGAAGGAGACTCCATCACACACCGAGGCAGTCCATTCCATCATCAAACCGCTCTTCCAGTCAAGTTTTTCCTAATGTTTAGGTGGAACCTCTTTTCCTGTAGTTTGAGTCCATTGCTCCATGTCCTTGTCTCTTGAGCAGCAGAAAACAAGCTTGCTCCATCTCTGTGTGTGTCACTGATCTGTGTTTTCAAGGTTTTACTTCCTACTTGCATGCAGAGGTCACTTCCCCTGCTTACTCCAAGAAGTTGTTGTGTTTTATGACTCTTTGGACTTTATCAGACGAGTCAAATAGTCAAATATGGCATCGTAACAACACCAAATAAATGCAAAAGGGCGCGCAGATCAGACAGCATTGCCCTTTCATGTTTAAGTATAGTCAAAATCATGTACCTTTTAATTGACGACTTAAGCCGTCAATAGATCCCCCATGATGCTTTTGTGCTGGCTGGTGTGCGAAGCCTCAGGCCATTTAACTTTCCTCACTGCAGAGTCAATGGCTGGACCTGCGTGAACACTTCTGGGTGAGATTGTGACATCCAGGAAAGCGACAAACTTTTTTGACCCTCCCCAGGTTACTTGGAAGTTTTAAAGTGTGTTTAGGTGCTTGGTGTTACTTTTGATGTTTTATTTTTAAATTCCCGTGCGATGAAATTGCAAGGGATTTGAAAGGAGGAAGTGAATGGAGCTCCATTCACTTCCTCTTTGGGAAGCTTTTGCCGGGAGGGAAGGTAAGTGCAGGGGGAGGGAGGACAAATTGATTTTTTTTTTAATGTCGGCAAAAGAACATTTTAAAGAAGATTGTCTGATAAAGTCCTTTGTCTCACAAGCCTGAAGCTAGAAGCCTAGAAGCCACCAGACATGAGGCAGCTCAGCCTCAAGATGCCTTAAATCAGTGATGGGCAACCTTTTGAGCTTGGTGTGTCAAACTTCGCCAAAAAACTGAGCATAACTCGGGCGGTGTGTCATTTTGAGCAAAAAACATTATCACTACCAGTGGAAGTGAGGGCAAAGATCCCAGCTTAACCGGAAGTCCCAGAACTAGACGCTCTGTGCCAGACTTCTGTTGTTTTGGCCTACAGACCTCCGGCACAGAGTGTCTAATAGGGGAGGATGAAACATTTGCGACTACAGTTGTCCCTCCACACTCGCGGGTTTCACATTTGCGGTTCCGCATATTTGCGGATTTCCGCTTTGGGGAGGGTGGGAAGGGGGAGTAAAGTGGGACTGGGGTTTTGAAGCCCTGATCACCACTTTAGGGAGGATGGGAGGGGGGAGTAAAGTGGTGACCGGGGCTTCAAAGTCCCAATCGTCACTTTAGGGAGGGTGGGAGGGAGGAAGAAAGTGGCGACTGGGGCTTCAAAGCCCTGATCGCCATTTTAGGGAGGGTGGAAGGGGGGAGGAAAGTGGCGACCGGGGCTTTGGAAGCCCCGATCACCGCTTTAGGGAGGGTGAGGGGTGGAGGAAAGTGGCCACTGGGGCTTTGGAAGCCCCGATCGCCACTTTAGGGAGGGTGGTGAGGTTGCAGGGGGGGGGAGGCCTACGGCTGCGTGTCATCAGAAATGGCTACGCGTGTCAGTGCTGGTACACATGTCATAGGTTTACCATCACTGCCTTAAATGCACTCATGAGACGTAGGGACTTTTCCCTCCAAGTTAGATAACTCTCTTCTATCTATTTTTCTTATCTAAGATGTATTCTCTGCCACAATAAACATAAATTCTGTCTTTTTAACCTTACTGGAGCATCCTGCATGTTTTCATTTTGTTTTATACCAGAAGCTCATATTGCATTGGGGCTACGCTGCATTATGCTTAATATAAATACCAATAATTTCCTACAGAGAGTGGGACAAAAATTCCTCCCCCCCCCACTGTTCTAACTACTAGACCACACTGAGAGATAAGAGAAGGAGCCTTTGGTGGTCACACAACCTCTTTACCTGCCAGGATCTTCTCTTCTCCTCCAGAACAGTTTGCTCTCACCTTCAGCTGCATTTCCTGTTTTAATTTATTCTCTCCAATCCTCCCAAGGTTTTCCATAAAACAAAGGCAATTATCAGAACCCAGCCACCTTTGTGGCTGCACCTTGAAACGAGCCCAATTAATTCCTGTGCGTTTTACGGTAATATATGCATTGCAGATGACAGCTTGCTGCTAACATGGCCCTCCCCCCATCATTTCTTTTCTTAGAAAAGCTTGCTTTTGCCTTTTAATTAAATTGGGGATTTTGATGCCCTACCCCCATCCCAATCTTCTTTCTTCTTTTTTATTTGGAGGAGTTCCTCTAGGAAACCACCCACCAAGCAGTGGCTGCAGCCCTCTCCTGGGTGCACATAAGTGTCAGGGCCATTTAAGGGAAAAGAAAAGCAATTGCATGCGATAATTAGCCTCCGTCCCAAATTCATATTTATGCTGCTAATTGCAGGGGTAAGCCAAGCTCCAGTTCAGACCACAGATGCATCAGCTAAACAAACACAGAGGCAACCAAAACACACAGATGTGCTTCTGTCTCAAAAATCTGCATGCTAATTACTGTTTGCAGTCTTCATAATCCCTCCATGCCTTTCTCCCCCCCCCTTGATTACCCCACTACAAAGGGATACAGCAATCAACATTTGAGAGGATTTTAAAAACAACAACAATACCCAGATGGGGTAAACAATGAATCACCATGACTGGTTGATTCCCTTTGTCAAACTTCTCTCCTTGCACCTGAGAATTTCTCTTTTTCAATACGATTAGCCTCCACACATTAATTAATTACCACAATTAATTTATCTGAATCCTGTGGGTGAGGGTGATGTTATGTCAGCAGTACGCAATTGCTTGCTTGCACTTTCGAAGAAGCGGCACAAGGGAGGTATTTTGATCAGGGCTGCCCAAGAACTGTTACGCTGGTGTAACAGTTGTGCAGCTGGTTATGCTTTCTAGGCCTGCAGAAATAATGACATTTGAAACTGCTTTAACTTTCACGGCTCCATCCTATGGAATCCTGGGATTTGTAATTTGTTGTGGCACCAGAGCTCTCTGACAGAAAAAGCTAAATAGCTCACCAAACTACAAATCCCAGAATTCCATAGCATTGAGGCCATGGCAGTTATAGTGGTGTCAAGCTGCATTATTTCTGCATTGTGTCCGCAGCCTAGGAGATACTGCTTCATTTCATTTGGCAGTTGGGAAATAACTACACCCTTATGCAACAAGTACTGTAAGTGTAAATCAGCCTAGCTGTTTTGCTAACTGCTGTCAAGATGCTTTTAACTTATGGTGACTCTATGAATGCGAGACCTCAAAGTCTCCCTGTTACCAACAGCTCTGTTCAGGTCTTGCAAACTCAGGACTGTGGCTTCTTTGATGGAATGGAATGAATTTTCTCTTTTTTCTACTGTCTTCCACTTTACCAAGCATTATTGGACTTTATTAGATATGGCAAATACAGCGTCATAATGATGCCCAATGAACATGAAAGGGCACCAATACCAGATTATGTCATTCTTTTGCAATTATGTGTTGAAAATTAAGTGTTCTTTTTTATTGTCAGGCCAAGCTGTCAATAGATCAGCCATGGTGTTTTTTGCCATGATTGTGAGCATCAATGGGCAATCCCGCCAGAACACTTCCAGGTTGGAACCCGAAAACTAGCCATGGGACGCTCTTTTAATGAACCTCCCTGTGTTGCAGGCAGGTTTTTAAGTGTGTTTCAGTGCTTGTGTGTATGTTTTGTCTTTTAATTTAGCTGTTTTTAGACTTTTAAGCACACTTGTGTCTTCTTGTGAGAACCGCTGAGACCGCGCTTGGCAATGAACGGAAACATATGAGGCTGCTTTTTCACACTATCGCAGCAATGTTTGATATTTTGGGTTCTTCTGCCAGCACAAAAATGGTGTAAAATATGGTGCCAAAAGAACGTTTTTAGAGGCTTGTCTGATAAAGTCCTAAGTCTTTTCTAATGAGTCCTTTCTCATGATGTATCCAAAGTATTACAGTCTCAGTTGAGACATCTTGACTTCGAGGGAGAGTTCAGGCCTGATTTGTTCTAGGACTAATTTATTTGTCTTTTTTAGCAGTCCATGGTATCCGCAGAACTCTCTTCTAGCACCACGTCTCAAATTAGTTGATTTTCTTCCTATCAGCTTTCTTCACTGTCCGGCGTTGCTAACTGTACATCGAAATCGGAAATCCGATGGCAAAGACAATCTTAGCTTAACTATGCTGGTATAAATTTCCATTATGTAACCTCTCCATGGGATCTTTTGTATAGACTGCCCCAAAAGCACTATTCTCTGGGTAGCATAATTAATATATCTGTCATATTGAGGATGGAGCAAGCTTGTTTTCTGCTGCTCCAGAGACTAGGACACAGAGCAATGGAAAAGAGATTCCACCTAAACATCAGGAAGAACTTTCTGCTGGTAAGAGATATTCAGCAGTGGAGTACACTGCCTTGGACTGTGGTGGAGTCTCCTTCTTTGGAGGTTTTTTAAGCAGAGTCTGGATGGCCATCTGTCAGGAATGATTGTTTATTCCTGCATGGCAGAGGGTTGGACTGGATGGCCCTTGTGGTTTCTTCCAACTCTATGATTCTATTTATGGCTGAGATTGCATAGTGAAAACCTCTGCATGTGGAGTTAAGACTAGGCGGTTTCCATGCAAGTGGGGCAAACATCCCACTCTGGTTTTAGCCTGAACTTTAAGGGGTAGAGGTTCTTTTGGAGACAGGGATCATTATTTTGGATTGCTCCTTTAGAATTCAGTCTGAAACCTGGCATGAATTCACTGCCCCACGGAAAGGGAAGCCACTGCTGCTGGGAAGAATGGATATTTTGTTGATCATGAGCTCAGCCATCATCAGAGAGCAGTGAAGTTCAGAAAGGAGCAAAACCAGCTGCTGTGTCTTTGTGTATGTGTTGTGGGGGGTGGGAGGGAGAGGCTTTTCTCAAGAAAGGGTGGGGAGCAGCCAAGTTTAGACCTCTTAAGTAAGAAAAATGAACTTTCTGATTGTTTTTCTGATTGCAGTCTGCTGGTGCCTTCCAGGATCTAAGCAGAAACAAAAACTCCCATGTAGTGATGCACACAAGTTGACTTTATTTTCATCATGTTGCTATGATGGTGGCTTTGTGGTTGGAGGGAAAAAAATCTCAGAAATGGAGAAATAGAGTAATCCCACCTCCCTTGAGCTTCAGGAGGGGGAGGTACATTTTGGGACTATGTCTCCCAGAATCCACTAGCTTACCTGACCAGTGGTCATGGTGCTTGGGGGATTCTAGAAGTTGCAGTCAAAAAAGTAACTTTCCCAAGTTCTAGTCTCCCCATAGATCCTAGTTGACTAGTTCAGACCACTTAGCCTAGAATTCTGCCTCTAACAGTGGCCACCTCAACGCCCTATAAAAGCACACAAGCCAGACACATACCCCCCATCTGTCCCAGTTTGGCAGCAACAGTCCCAATTAATCCTCTGTCATCCCACTTTTTCAGCTGCTTTTAAAATGTCCCAGTTTCCCTCTCTTCCACCCACTTTCCCATTTTATTCTCAGCTTATTGCAATTGCTGCAAACTGAGTTCAAACTGCAAAAGTTAGAGTACTCCTTTAACTCATTAAGAGGGAGTGCAGAGGTGGGGGAGTGCAGAACCTTTCCCTTCCCTGTAGCCTCAGGCATAAGCAAACTGCTGCAGTCTCTCCTAGCTTGTCAGTTCTTCCTCATTAATAACTTTTGCCATCTTGACCACACTCTTCTTATTGCTGTGTTTTAAATAGCCTGTAAAATGTTGGATGGTATGAAGACAAGGCTCATTGTCTCTGTCTTCAGCATCTTGTAGAGTCTGTAGAGTAGAGGTGACTTCCATTTTCTTCCTGGTTAAATACAGGCCTCTCCTGCACCCAAAACAGCTCAGTAGAAGTGGAGTACTGGGGGGGGGGAGGCATTGGATAGCAGGCCCTTGGGGGGGCCACATACAGCCCCATAAGGTATGTTTTGTCTATTCTTGTTATAGACAAAATGTATTGTTGCTGTTCTTTTGTGAGCTGACTTGAGTCTCACTCTGGGAGAAAGGTGGCATCTATATACTGTATATACTGTAATTCTCTTGGATATGTTGCCTTTCCCAGCATGCTGATTGGCTGCTCAGGAAACACACCCAACCAATCACCACCCATATGCAAATTCCCTCTCTGCATCATAATCCACTGCATCACCGCCACACAAGGGTCCCTCCCTCCTCTCCCTCCTTCAGCCACTCATCAGTTATGGGCTGCGATGGGATCCAGGCAGTGAACTGATCGTGACGGCATGATGCCACTGCTTCCACCGGGCTGGAGCCAGGCAGTCAACTGGTGGTGGCTGCAGCAGGGTAACAGAGTGAGTCACCCTCAGCAATTCCAGGAAAAGCGTGGAACACTGAGAAGGGGGAGGAAGAATTTAAATACCCGGCCTACCTTACAGGGTTGTTGCAAGGTCTACCAGAAGTTTTTTTTGGGGAGCTTTGTAATGGCATATGTTGCACCGGGTCCAGCTAGTATAAATTAAAAACAAACAAACAAACTTCAGTCAAGTCAATGTTGATTTATGGTGAGCATATGACTGCCTAAATACCCTGATCCTGTCTGATCTGGGAAACTAAGCAGAATCAGCCCTTGTTAAGACTTAGATGCGAGACCACCAACAAATACCAGGTGCTGTAGGCTCTATTTCAGTGGAAGGAACTGGCAAAACCACCTCTGAGTATTCCTTGCCTAAGAAAGCCCTATGAAATTCGTGGGGTCACCATAAGTTGACTGATGACTTGAAAGCACACACACACACAAATGAGAGACCTCCAAGTCACCTTGTTATCAACAGCCTTGCTCAGGTCCCATAGACTCAGTGCTAGGGCTTCCTTGATTGAGTCCATCCATGTAATGTGGTCTTCCCCTTTTCCTACTGCCTTCTACCTTACCAAGACAAAAATTGTACTACCTCTCAATATACTTTTATTCCTTTTTTGTCCCTCTTTTTCTCCAAAATAAATAAATAAATAAATTAAATAAATATCAAGGTGACATGCATAGCTTTCCTTTCCCCCACTTTATCCTCACATCAATCCTGTGAGGTAGTTCACTACTGAGAGAGAGAAAGAGAGAGTGACTAGCTCAAAGTCATCCACTCAGTTTCATGCTCCGTGGGGACTTGAATCTCCTGAGTTCCAATCATGCACTCTAACCACTAGATCACACTAGCTCCCCCAAAATGAGTCTGTAAGCTGATAACCATTAGCAGACTTCTCCAGGCTTAGACTCAGCGCTATTGACACCTGCCCTGTGCTGCACTTTGGAACAGTGTTTGGATCCATCAGCTGCCATTTTAATTTCACACAGTTCCCCTGAGTGATGCTTCATCAAGGGCATTATGGGAAATTTGAACAGTGGTTTTGTCAAAAATAGGCATGCTGGGAGAAGTAAACAAACAAGCATGTTAACACTTTGTCCAGGATCCCTCCAGATTTTCTTTATAAAAAGCTCCTAAGGGTAAAGGAACCTGATAAAACTACACAATATTTAGTTTTAACAGTTCTGTTTTTGATTAGCTTGTTTTAATCTTAAAAAAAAAAAACAGTTTGCATAAATATTATCGTGTGTAATGACTTGACAGATGAAGTTCCCAGAGTCTCTGGCTACTTTTCACAGAGGATCTAAAACATCAGGAAGCCACTGTGGGGGAGATGACAGAATTTGGGATATTGCACTACACTGTTATAGCACTATTGTTCCACTTTAACAGCTATGGCTGCCTCCTGTGGAATTCTGGGGTTTGTAGTTTAGTGAAGCCAAATAGCTCTCTGGCTGAGAGTACTAAATTTCTCTCCCTAAACTGTAAATCCCAGGATTCCACAGGAGGCAGCCACAGTAGTTAAAGTGGAATAATAGCACTAAAACTGTGTAGTGTGATAAGGCCCCTCCTAGAGGATGACCGGGATGACACACCTTCCAACATATTGCAGATAAAAATGAAAACACATGTGGTTGAGCAACAGAGTATGGTCACGACGGCAAATGTTATTAATGAGGAAGAACACACAAGTCAGGAAAGACTGCAGCAGTTTGCTTTTGCCTGAGCCTACTAGGAAGGACAAGATTTAGCCCCTTCCTCTCTTCTTCCCCCTGCTGAGTTAATGGAGTGCAAACAACTTTTGCACTTTGAACTTCTCTTGCAGCCACTGAAGTAAGCTGAAGACAAAGGGGGAGGACATGAGAGAAACCAGTACATTTTAAAAGCAGCTGAGAAAGTGGGATGGCAGAGGATTAACTGGGGCTGTTCCTGCCAAACTGGGACACTTGGAAGGTATGGAAAGAGGGAGGTTCAAATTGTCCCATAGCCAAGCAGCTCAGCAGGGTAAGTCAATATCGGCTAGTGGCTAGACTGTTGGAGTGGGACTTGAAGGATCCAGGTTCAAATCCCTACTTTGCCAAAAAAATTCACTATGAGACCTTGTGCCTCTCAATCTCTCTCTCAGGTAAGGCTACTTTGCAGGGATATGGGGGGGATATTAAATGGGGAGGATAAGAGCCTTGTATTCTCCATTGAGCTCACTGGAGGAAAGGTGGGGTGTAACATGTAACTAATAAATGAATGAATGAATAAATAAATAAACAAAATTTTATTGGACCAAGCACTTTCTTTTGACCTAATTTTCCTTGCAGCATTATTGTGTGAGTAAAATGAAGGACAGAGAGTTTTGTACGCCACCCCGATGCACACATGAGGAATGACAGAATGAAAATGTACAGGTCAACCCCCCATATCCATGGGAGATACGTTCCAAGACGCACAAACCTGTGGATACCTGAAGCCATGGATAATAGGGAACCCTATTGCTTTCAATGAGACAAACACCAGAAGTTGACCATAGAATCTCACTGGAGGACTTAGAAATGGCTAGAGAGAATATATTTTTGTGAATGTGAATAAGTGAAACCGTGGAATCCGTGGATATGGAGGTCGACCTGTATTGTAAAATGTACCTATAGCAGCTGCGTGAGTGTTTCTATTGTGGTTGATTTTAGGGGTGCAGTTGCAGTGGGGTACAATTGCCTGCCAAATTAGAATTCTGCCTCACAATGAAATTTTCCTGCAGGCCCCAAACTTCTAGCATTGCAGAGGCATTAAATTCTTCCATTTGCTGTGTTTGCTTTTGCTTGCCCACTTGGTCCTTTTCTTGGATGCCTAAACAATGCCCAGCTGAAATTTTAAGTTACTGGACTGCGAAAAAGACAAATATATGTATCCTAGAACAAACCAAACCTGAACTCTCCCTAGAAGCCAAGAGGACTAAACTGGATCTATCATGAGAAGACATGAGTCATTGACTCACCAGAAAAGACAATAATGCTTGGAAAGGTAGAAGGCAGTAGGGAAAGAGGAGGACTGCATGCCAGATGGATAGACTCCATCAAGGAAGCCACGGACCTGAGTCTGCAAGACCTGAGCAGAGCGGTTGAGGATAGGGTGACTTGGAGGTCTCTCATTCATAGGGTCACCATAAGTAGAAGTTGACTTGACAGCAGTTAACAACAACAAGTAATGTTATAAATTTGGGGAGTAAAAGAAAATATTAGTGGGGGAACACCAATTCTGATGGGGGGGGGATGTCCTTATTCCCCCCTCCCATAGCCATACCTATGTTTGATTCTGCTAACTTTTATTGGCTGGCATTCAGCTTGGGATGTACATCTTTGTAAATGGCCTTACATAGTCTCAAAATTGTACTGAATAGTTTCACAACATCCATATTCACCTAGGGTCTGCCATGATGTTACAATATATGGTCACAGAATCATAGAATCATAGCATTGGAAGGACCCCAAAGGGCATCCAGTCCAACCCCCTGCCATGGAATTCAAATTGCCATGCAATTCAAAAAGGATATGGACAAATTGGAGCGTGTCCAGAGAAGGGCAACTAAAATGGTGAAAGGTCTGGAAACCATGCCTTATGAGGAGAGACTTAGGGAGCTGGGTATGTTTAGCCTGGAAAAAAGACGGTTAAGAGGCGATATGATAGCCCTGTTTAAGTATTTGAAGGGGTGTCACGCTGAGGATGGAGCAGGCTTGTTTTCTGCTGCTCCAGAGACTGGAACACGGAGCAATGGGTGCAAGCTCCAGGAACAGAGATTCCACCTCAACATGAGGAGGAACTTTTTGACAGTCAGAGCTGTTTGGCAGTGGAACGCACTCCCTCGGAGCGTGGTGGGGTCTCCTTCCTTGGAGGTCTTTAAACAGAGGCTGGATGGCCATCTGTCGGGGATGCTTTGATCGTGATTTCCTGCGTGGCAGGGGGGTTGGACTGGATGGCCCTCGTGGTCTCTTCCAACTCTGCAATTCTATGATTCTGTGCAGTAACACACAATCAAGTCATTCTCGACAGATGGCCATCCAGCCTCTGTTTAAAAACCTCCAAAGAAGGAGACTCCACCACACTCTGAGGCAGCGCATTCCACTGCCGAACAGCTCTTACTGTCTGGAAGTTCTTCCTAATGTTTAGATGGAATCTCTTTTCCTGCAGTTTGAACCCATTGTTCCGTGTCCTAGTCTCTGGAGCAGCAGAAAACATGCTTGCTCTATCCTCAGTATGACATCCCTTCAAATATTTAAACATGGCTATCATGTCATCCATTGTGCAATGGTGGAATGACTGATGTGCCATGGTCTGATGCACCACAGGCGCTGATACACATCCAGGCACCAGCTAGGAAGTGCCAGAGCACAACGGGAGCAAATCAGCGGATGCAGGGGTGATACTGTAGTTACAAAATGTAGACTATTACATAGGCTGTTGGCCATTTCATTTATTTGAAAGACTGTGGACATTTTCAGACACGATTTTCGGCAGCAAATATCCCAAAATAATTCCATTGCTCCGCGCAGCAGGGGAGCGGTTTTGGATGCCGCCGGGCCTCTGCTGAACCCCTCCGTGTCACTTCCGTGACAGAATGGAGGAAACCGCATCATATTTCACTCACGGGCAACATTTGTGAATGAAATATGACGTGGTTTTCTCCATTCTGTCACGGAAGTGACACGGAGGGGTTCAGCAGAGGGACGGCGTCAACTGAAACCGCTCCCCTGCCGTGCAGCAGCAACGGAGCTATTTTGGGATATTTGCTGCCGAAAATCGCTTCTGAAAATGTCCAGAATCTCCCCATACAAATGTGCAAGGGTTCTAAGATCATCAGGAGAAGGCTTTCTCTCAGTCCCCCCACCATCACAGGCTCATCTGGTGAGGACATGGGAGAGCCTTCTCAGTGGGTGCTCCCACACTCTGGGTCTCCCTTCCACAGGAAGCTAGGCTGGCCCCCTCCCTGCTTTCCTTTCGCCGTCAGGCAAAGACGTCTTTATGCCAGCAGGATTTTAATACGTAGCTGAGTTTATGGAGGCTTTTATTGGGATGTATAGTTTAAAAAATGTTGCTTATTTTTTATCTTTTATCTTTTATGTGTTTTATGTAATTTTAGGTTTTTATATTGTGAGGTTTTTAATGGTTTTAAATTGTATTTTATGTGATATTGTGAGCCACCTTGGGTCCTTTCTGGGAGAAATGAATAAAATAAATAAATAAATAAATAAATAAATATTTTATTACATTGTCTTACTATTTTGATGCTCTCCACCCCCCCGCCCCCACTGACTGCCACCTTTTGCTTCGGAAAGGATCAGGGTATCAGAGCTTCACATTAAATAAATAAATAAATTACTTTTTTTGGCTACAAGAAAGAGTCCAATAACATAGAATCATAGAATCATAGAATTGTCATAAAGACCAGCATGTTTGATTTGGCATAAGCTTTTGTGAAAGGTTTATGCCAAATACAACTGACTAATTCTGAAGTTATCACAAGACTCTGGGTTGTTTTTGCTGCTACAGACCAACAAGGCCACCCTTCCCCCCTCCAGCTCCAGAAAATTGACCACAGATTAACTGGCTTGACTTACAGAACTGCATCCACTGATATGTGGGAGTTGATATGCAACCTTTATCTGTGATGCACAGTTTTTGAGGGCTCTGACACATGCACGGTTTATCTCTCAATGCTGCAGTCATTGAGTGATGGAGATAAACATGAGCAGGAGCGAATGCATCATAAAATATATAAGACTTAGGCCAAGATCCTGCATCGCAATAACACGGCATAAATTTCTGCATGTGGAGCTTTTGCCCATCGCACATCACCACAACATCCCTAGTAGGCTGAGAGGTGATAAACAGATACCTTAAGTGAATAAAGGAACCAACCGACCAATAAATAATAAATCCCTTGATTGTGCTACACCCCCCTGTGTTGAATGGCAAGGTTGTACAACTGAATGTGCAATGTGTTATCTTTGCATGGTACACAGTTACAGCACACTGATTCCATTTTAACTGCCATGGCTGCATCCTATAGAATTCTGGGATTTGCAGTTTGGGGAGGCACTAGAGGAGCTCTCTGGCTGAGATTTCTTAATACCCTTCACTAAACTAGAAATCCCAGGATTCCATAGGATGGAACCAGGGAAGTTTAACTGGAGTCATAGTGCTATAAATGTGTAGGGTGAAGGAGGCTTTAATGCACATCCAAATGCACATGTGAAACTCCACATGTGGGAGTCTGCTTCTGCATCTTAGAAGTAAATGTGGATGTTCCATATGGGACAAAAATGTGAAATTGCTTCCACAGGGGAACTGAGGCAAGTGCAAGACACCAGCAGGAGAGGCAGTATGGTGTAGTGGTTTGAGTGTTAAACTAGGACTCTGGAGACGAGGGTCTGAATCCCTGCTCTCCCAGGGAAACCCACTCTCTTTCAGCCTCAGAGGAAGGCAAAGGCAAACCCCATCTGAACAAATCTTGCCAAGAAAACTGTGTGATAGGTTCTCCTTAGGGTTGCCATAAATTAGAAATGACTTGAAGGCACACAGCAAAAATGAAGATGCCAGCAAGGTTGTGGCCATAGAAAGTATCACAGAACTCATGCAGTGAGTGCCATAGGGTTCTGTCCTGGGCCCAGTGCTATTCAACGTCTTTATGAATGACTTGGATGATGGAATAGAGGGCATTCTTATCAACTTTGCAAATGACACCAAATTAGGAGGGATAGCTATAAGACCCCAGAGGATAGGATCAGAATTCAAAATTACCTTAACATATTAGAAAGCTGGGCCAAAACTAACAAAATGAATTTCAACAGGGAGAAATGTAGGATACTACACTTGGTCAGGAAAAATGAAATGCACAGGTATAGGATGGGTGACACCTGGCTTGATGGCAGTACATGCAAAAGGGATCTAGGAGCCTTAGCGGACCACAAGCTGAATATGAGTCAGCAGTGTGACATCGCAGCTAAAAAAGCCAATGCGATTCTAGGCTGCATCAATAGGAGGAGTATAGTGTCTAGATCAAGGGAAGTAATAATACCACTCTATTCTGCTTTGGCCAGACCTCACCTGGAATGCTGTGTCCAGTTCTGGCACCACAATTCAAGAAGGATATTGACAAGCTGGAATGAGTCCAGAGGAGGGTGACCAAAATGGTGAAAGGTCTGGAGGTCATGCCCTGTGAGGAGCGGCTTAGGGAACTGGATATGTTTAGTTTGGTGAAGAGAAGGTTGAATGGTGACATGATAATTATGTTTAAATATTTGAAGGGATGTCATATTGAGGATGGAGCACATTTGTTTTCTGCTGCTCCAGAGACTAGGGTGTGGAGCAATGGACTCAAACTACAAGAAAAGAGATTCCACCTAAACATTAGGAAGAACTTCCTGATGATAAGAGCTGACAGTGAAATATGCTGCCTCAAAGTGTGGTGGACTCTCCTTCTTTGGAGGTTTTTAAGCAGAGACTGGATGGCCATCTGTCAGGAATGCTTTGATTGTTTATTCTTTCATGGCAGGGGGTTCGACTAGATGGCCCTTGTGGTGTCTTCCAACTCTGTGATTCTATGAAAAGGAGAAGATGGTGGTAACTGGTAGAAGAGGCAAACAGCCTCCATTTAAAAGCACTGCATTTGAATAGATGTGGTTGTCTTTTCTCAGGTATCTGACCTGGGATGCTGATTCACGCATTCAGGTCACCCGCTTGTGCAGAAGTCATCAAATATTGAGCAAGGCTGCCCAAGCCAGACCTTTGCAGTCTACCATCTGTCACACACACACAAAATTAGACCTGTGACATCATCCTATTTTCCATAATGGCCAGTGCATGATGCCCCCTGACAATATAAAGGGATTAATTAGCTTAGCAATGTCTAGAAGCTTTGAAATAAAGTGCATTCCACAGTGCTGAGTGGCTCCTGGAAGAAGAGGAGGCTGGTCTTGTGGGGGAGAGTTTCTCCTTTTCTCCCACATCTGGTCCTCATAAAACAGCGGCAAGCAAAATGCAAGAGATCCAATTTCCTAAATCAGCTGCTTGGTCATGAGATTCCAGATTCCAGTAGACCTGGGTGGGGACCAGGTTGTTTTCTCTGAAAAAGAGACAAACTGGATTATATATTGAGAGGTCTTCTGGGATTGTTTTGCTTCTCTTTTCCCTCTCTTATTTCTTTTCCTCCTTCCTCTTCTTTCCTGTTGTACTTTTCCCAGGTTTCCAGCCATAATAGGGAGGTACAAAACTTCAGCAGGGACTGGAGTCTCCTTTACACTACACAGTTATAGTACCATGATACATACCACGTTAATTGGCATGACGCCATCCTATGGGGGCCAGGGATTGGCACCTTAGGGAGGGGCATTTAGAATTATCTACCAGAGAACTCTAATGTCTCAACCAACTACAAACCCCAGGATTCTGTAGGATGGAGTCATGACTGTTAAGGGGGTATCAAAGTGTTGTAATTGTGCAGTGTGAAAGGGACCTAGGGTGCCTCTCCACTGTTGAATAAAATGCAGTGACACCACTTCTAGTGCTGTAGCTCCATCCTATGGAATCCTAGGATTTGTAGTTTTACAAGGTCTTTAGCCTTCTCTGACAAAGAGTGTTGGTGCCTCTCAAAACTACAAATCCCAAGATTCTGTAGGATGGAGCCATGACAGTCAAAGTGGTGTCAAACTGCATTATTTCTACAGTGGAAATGCACCCTCAGTCTCAGAAGTAACACCAAGGGTGTAGCTACAAAGAATGGGAAAAATAAAGCCACTATTTGCCCCCTCACAATAAGAAGTCTGCCCTTCAAAGAAATGTTAATTTAATCCCCAAATTTCTAGCATTGGAAGGAGAGAGAAATTGAAAACCATTCACACCTAAAACACTTCTATTTTCTCTGTTTGTTTTTCCTTGATTATGTTGCATGCCCATTTTCTTTGGATGCCTAAACTGTATTTCTAAATGCTTTGCTGAACATTTAAGTTAATACAATACTAGAAATTTGGGGAATGAAAAAACTTTTACTGGTGTGGCAGAATTTTTTTTGGGGGGACCAATGCCCTCATTTTGCCCCCATGAGCTCCCTGCAAGTACAGTAATACCTTTGTATTTCATCAGCCTAGTACTGTGCAAATGTACAAATTATCATACTGAGGATGGAGCAAGCTTGTTTTCTGCTGCTCCAAAGACTAGGACATGGAGCAATGGATTCAAACTACAGGAAAAGGGATTCCACCTAAACATTAGGGAGAACTGCCTGACAGTAAGAACTGTTTGGCAGTGAAACACACTGCTTCAGAGTGTGGTGGAGTCTCCTTCTTTGGAGGTTTTTAAACAGAGGCTGGATGGCCGTCTGTCGGGAATGCTTTGTTGCTGTGTTCCTGTATGGCAGGGGGTTGGACTAGATGGCCCTTGTGGTCTCTTTCAGCTCTATGATTCTATGAATTCCTTTTCTCAATTCCTGAGGTATAGCAACATTACATTGGCTGGGATCCTGTTGAGGTCTTGCGCGTGCTTGAGTTCCCTTATGGAAGCAGTTGGGCATTTTTGTCTGATGAACAATGGTCACATTTAGTTCAAGCACAGTTCTTCATGCAGTGTCATCTGCCATGTGGGTGTGCATTCAGTTGTGCATTTAGTTTTGTTATGTTGACATTCAACACAAGGGTCATGTAGGATGGCCAACATGGAACTCTGCATTTTAAAATGTACACTATGCAATCCCAATGTAAGATCCCAGCGATTATGTTTAATTTGGGATGATGTGGGATAATTTTACCCATGATGTTATCTAAGTCTTTCAGCCAGTCCAGATAGGCCCTTAATCAGGGATAATTTCACTTTGATATAACCATAACTGCTCACTTATTTTTCTAGTTATGATAGAGGAGGAATATCACATGGTTCAAGTGCTGGCTTGTTTAGTGTTTTGTGCTGTTGCTATACTGTACTGTACTACACTGAGGCAATGGCAAGGCAAACTGGAGGAGAATGTATTCTGTACCACAAGTCAGTGGATACCAGTAATCCACCTAGTTATAGGTACTTTTAGATGCTTTTTGTTTTAAGTAACTATAAATAACTATTAAGTTAACTTTGAGTAATAGGAAAGCAAAGAGTTCCTTCTCAAAATCTGTAGCTTTAATGGTGGCTAGCTAATTTGGGGGGCTTGGAAGTATAAAAGCTTTAAAAAGGAATGTTCCATATTTTTTTTTAGGGGAGTTAAGATTGTGCTGAGAGCAGGTGTGGTATAATGGTTCAAGTGTTGGACTACGACTCTGGAGACGAGGGTTCAAATCCCTGCTCAGCCATGGAAACCCACTGGGAACCCTTGGGCAAGTCATACTCCCTCAGCCTCAGAAGAAGGCAAAGGCAAACCCCCTTTGAAGAAACCTTGGCAAGACAACCCTGTATCAGGTCACCTTAGGGTCATCATAAATCAGGAAGGTCTGGAGGGCATATTCATTGTATGGCAAAGAACTGTATGCCAACCATTTAAGCTCCCACCTGCATAGGACCTGATGAATGCACAGCAGTGGTGGAGCCAGGGATCAAAGGATGGAGCAGCAGGCCTTTTGGATGAGCAGGGCTAATGATATTGTCTGCCATACCCCTCAGGCTTCCTGTTCCCCCTGAGCACATGGGTTTGAATCTACTGCTGTTTCTTTTAAACTCTGTCAATATTTGACATTTGTCCAGTTCCTTTTTCAGCAGACGAATAGGTATGGTCAGATTTTGCAAAAAGAGTAGGACGTAGTCAGCAAACATGGTGATGGGACGACCCTTCGATTTGAACCCTCTGTATGTCTGACTTGGAAATGAGCCGATTTGCCAAAAGCTCTATTGTGATGGCAAAGAATAGTTGGGAAATGGAACATCCTTGCCTGGTGCATCAACTGAGAGTCTTATTGCACACCAAAGTAAAGAGGAAGGGCAGCTGGAAGGTTCCGCTTTCCATGCTGCCTTACTGCATGATGTTGTCATTCTTCTGGTGTTCTGCTGTTCTGGTCCCATGTGAAACAGAGGTAAACCGCTTCTTTTTACTAATGCTCTCCCATGGGACCAGAGTAGCAGAACACTGGAAGAACGATGTCATGTGGTAAGGGAGCACAGAAAGCAGAACCTTCTGGCTGCCCTGCCACTTTACTTGGGCGTGCGATAAGGCTCTGAGTTTAACCAGTACAGACTCCTGCTTATTGGTGTTATGCATATTTGCTTGAGAGCCCCCACAGAATTTAGCAACTAAGGAGCTAAATTTGGCTGAAATTCTACACTGAGGAAACAAAAGTGCAAATTTACCATTACAGAATTATGTCGCAGCTGTGTAATGCCACTCTGTTAGTGAATGGTGTCACTGTGCAACCAAATATACAACCATACACAACTGTGTGTAATGCACATCCATAAGCATCAGTGTGGAACATGCATGTGCATACATATGCAAACAGACACAATACACAAGGATGGGCAATGCTCAGTCATGTGCAATGCAACCACATGCGGGACTATGTCTTGCAATCTTGATCTGAAAATGGTCAATCTGCATTGGGCAAAAATGTCAGACCGCTTCTATAGGGGAACTTATACAGTACAAGCATGCCAAAAAGATTCCAGCCATGGTCTCCAAAACCTTTGCTTTTCCAAAAGTTTTTATCGAAAGTCTGTGTGAGAATCTTCAAAAACAAGAACCATTTTGTTCTTCTCTCTTTAGACTGTTAGTGTGATGAAGTATGTTCAGCATTTTTCTGGCTGAATGCACCAGTTCTCAATTGGGCATCCCTCCCATCTGATCCAGCCACATTTAATTTGTAATTAAATCATTCACATATTTGGGGGAAATTGCAGTTAAGATTTTGATATCTTGATGCAGTAAAGCTATGAGGTAATAGGTCTCCATCATCTGGCAATCTTCCCTCCCATTTTTTATGTTAATGATAGATGTTGTGCTTCATCTCCTTGGAAACCTGAACCTTTCAAAGCATTTATAATGATTTCAGATCTCTTTATAATTGTTTAAGATGAGGCATCAAGACACCAGCAATAATAATAATAATAATAATAATAATAATAATATAAAACTCACTCATAAAACCCTCTGCAACTGGGGGTTTCCCAGATGTGACCTCTTCCAAAATGGACTTATTCAGGGGAGGATCTATGCTCATTGCTTAACTGTTTTACTTGTAGGGAATCGAGGGAAATGTTTGGGGTTGTCTAAATGGTGAAAATACGCCTCACAGAATGCGAGGAGAATATGATCTGTCCCAATGGGATCCCACATCCCTCCACCGTATTTGGAAGGAGGGAGGCCAAAAAAGCCAAAAAGTATGCTGGAAAAGCCTTCACAGCATTTCCTGTATTTTTTCAAAAACAGCAAAGGGAATGTGCATTCTTGCTCATTGGGACAAGCGACCAAATTGATTTGCTTTGAATCTTCGTTTGCGAAGAAAAGCCAGAGAGAGACTAGCAGATGATTGGCCGGACATGTGCAGGGGGTAGAGCTTGCTAACAAGGCAAGCACCCAGAACTGCCATGTTGGATTTTTGCCTTAGTGAACGAGCACTAAGGCAATAAAATGGCTTTTTTTGTTTGCTTTTTTGTTAAACTAAAGGCCACTCTTTTGCACCTTGGATATATTTTTTTAAAAAAATACTGTCCGGCAGTGGCAAATTGAGGTACGTAAAAACACGAGTAATTCACTTGTGGCCGCCATCTTGATTCACAGGCATGCCCGTTTGCACAGCAAATGAGGATAGCTTTGCACGCCTGCAATCTATCCAACCCCTACCCCACACCTACTGCTGCAAATTGCCATTACTGTGGAGCAACCCACATTTTGTTTTTTGGATAGACAAGCCCTTTGTATCACTGCCTGATTGTGTTCTGCCTTATAAATATGAGTAAAAAGAGGGTTTTTAAAAAATTTGTTTCAGGGATGAAGATTTGCCCGTCTGCTGCTGTCTTTCAGGTCTTCCAGTTTATTAAGCAAACTGTCTATGAAGACTTGCAGATCCTGGACTCTATGGTCTGGATTTACCCTTAAACCTGGAACTCTGGGCACGATTGTGGCGGTCATCACTTTTGCCAAAAGAAACATTTGATTCTCATTGAAACAAGGGGTTTTGGCCAGACCTCCTGAAATTCTGCACACAGAGGTTGCAAGAGAGCTTACAAGATGTCTTGAGTGGTTCTAGCTTGCCATTAGGTCCTTTTGCCCTCTTTGAAGAATTGACTCTTTCAGCAAATCAATCAATCAATCAATCAATCAGTCATTAAGTCACAGATCCACAGTGTTCCATATCCTGAGCTGGGGAACGTCTAAGTTCTCTTTCATACATCACTGTTATAGCACCTTGATACCACTTTAACTGCCCTGACTCCATGCTATTGAATACTGGGATATGTAGTTTTATGAGGTACAGTATTTCAAATTCTTAGCCAGAGAGCTCTAGTGTTTCACCAAACTACACACCCCAGAATTCCACAGATTGTAGCCATGACAGTGCTATAGTTGTCTAGTGTGAAATTTGTTTGATGTCAGTTTGCTGATGAGATCTTTCCAGTCATTGACTAGGGCTGCTGCCACACTGATGAAATAATGCAGTTTGACACTGCTTTAACTGCCATGACTCAATGCTATGGAATTCTGGGATTTGTAGTTTTACAAGGTATTTGGAATTCTTAGCCAGAGAGCTCTAGTGTTTCACCAAACTACACACTCCAGAATTCCACAGAATGTAGCCGTGACAATGCTATACAGTTCGACACCTGCTATCCATGGGAGATACGTTCCAAGCCCCCCATGGACATCTGAAACCATGAATAATAGGGAACCCTATTATTATTACAGGCTCTCATTATTTTCAATGAGACGAAGGCCAAAAGTTGACCATAGAATCACATTGGAGGACCTAGAAATGCCTAGAGAGACCATATTTTTTTCAGATGTGGATAAGTGACCCCATGGATACTGAATCTGCGGATACAGGGGTCAATCTGTGTGGACTAGAACACTGGGAGACCAGGGTTCAAATCTCTGCTCAGGCATGGAAACCCACTGGGTGACCTTGGGCAAGTCACACTCTCTCAGCCTCAGGGCAAACCTCCTCTGAAGAAATTTTGTCAAGAAAATCCTGAGACAGGGTTGCCTTAGGGTCACCATAAGTCAGAAATGACTTGAAGGCACACAACAACAATTTCCCTTATGCATGTGGTTGTACATTTTTTGGCCATGGCACAACAGCTGTATCTGAAAGCTGCAGAAGCAGAGTATAACATATGATGCCATTGCATATGTGGCACCATTGTGCATTGCACATGAAGAGTGCACAGTGCCTGAAGATGTGCATAGTACATAGTGTCTGCAGATGTGCCTTGCACATTGCAATCATGCCTTTCACCTTTGCTTGCACATTCATTTGCACAGTGTTGCACAAACATCACGAAACCCCATGAGTGTAAAGTTACACTCCATCTCCTTGATGCCTTAGCCTTTAACTCCTAGAATTCCCCCCCCCAGTTAGGGGATAATGGGAGTTGTAGTCCAAAATGTATGCTTCCAAGTTCTGCTTAAGGCTCCACATCATTTCCACACACATCCCTATGCAAGTTTCTACCCCCTTTCTCCTCCTGTTGAGGACCAGGCTCAAAAGATTTGGTGGTCACTTTGGTGTGGACTGTGACTTTCTTTTTGTTCTCATTTCCCGCTTCAAAGCCTGCCCTTCTTTGTCTTCCCACTGTGCATGCTCTCCCCTGCAAGGAAACCCCACTGTAAATCCCAGACAGTAATTAGCTGGCATGCCATTGAACATTTGCTCTCTTAGGTTTTCTGTGGGTTTTTTTCCGGGCTCTCTTGCCACCACCCTGCTAGGTTGACTTGGGCCTGACTTTAAAAGTAAGAAGCCACAGGATGAAGCTTTGATCCCCGTCCTCTGCAATTTGGGACAGCCCTGTGTTCAAAGGGCATCCCTTCCTCGCCTCCTTGGCTCATCTGTCAGATCCCCTGGGAAATGGCTTTCCTCTAAAATTACTTTTGTTTTTACATTTGTGGCTGTTTTAAAAAACTGAAATTACTGACACAGCACTGAAGCCCAGACTAGTAACGTAGGATGATTTAAACTCTTGCATCAAAGTAACTCCAGTTTTGATCTGTGTTTATCACAGCTTAGAAAAGTGAGGTGGGTTTTTTTGGCCTAGCCAGCATGGCCACTGGTGGGTGTTGAGATGATGGGAGGTAGTAACCCAGTGTATATGGATGGTGCCCAATTGGGGGAGGCTGACCAAAGAAGTCAAGTCAAGTCTATTCTCCATTAACCAACCAAGCTTTTGCATGGCTGAATGGAATAGTTTGGACACCAAATTAGGAGGGGTAGCTAATACCCCAGAGGACAGGATCAGAATTCAAAATGGCTTTAACAGATTAGAAAACTGGGCCAACACTAACAAAGTGAATTTTAACAGATTGAAATGTAGGATACTACAATTGGGCAGTAAAAATGAAATGCACAGATATAGGATGGGTGACATGTGGCTTGATAGCAGTGCATGTGAAAGGGATATGGGAGTATTAGTGGACCACAAGCTGAACATGAGTCAGCAGTGTGATGCGACAGCTAAAAAAGCCAATGCGATTCTAGGCTGCATCAACAGGAGTAGAGTGTAGATTGACTGAAGTTATAGTACCACTTTAGATTTCCCTTGGGTTTTTTCCGGGCTGTGAGGCCGTGTTCTGGAATAGTTTCTTTCTGATGTTTCGCCTGCATCTGTGGCTGGCATCTTCAGAGAAGAAAGAAACTATTCCAGAACATAGCCTCACAGCCTGGAAAAAACCCAAGAGAAATCTATGGATGCCAGCCATGAAAGCCTTTGACTTCACAGTACCATTTTGATGTCCGTCATACCCGAGTGATGCCCAGTGCAGAATGCCAAACAGACCATCGCCTCGTCAGATGTAAACTAAATCTTCATCTTAAGTTCAAACCTAAGAGGGGTGGCATCTTAAAGAAGAGACTCCAGGTCAACAATCTTTAATAAGCTACCATGAGAGACAACTTCCAGGCAAATCTAGAAACGAAACTTGAAGACCATCCTACAGATCCTTCTCCTACAGTGCTTTGGCAACATATCAAAAACAGTGTCCTCCAGTCTGCAGAAGAATCCCTCGGGTTCTCCCACAAGAAAAATCAAGACTGGTTTGATGAAAACAACCAAGAGATCCAGGAGCTGTTGGCAAAGAAGAGAGCTGCTCACCAGGCATACCTCGCCCAGCCAACCTGCCATGTAAGAAAAGCAGCTTTCCGCCTCACATGTAGTAAACTACAACAAAAACTCCGAGACATGCAGAACAAGTGGTGGATCAATATAGCAGAAAAGACACAACGCTGTGCAGATCTGGGTGATCATAGAGGATTTTATGAAGCTCTTAAAGCAGTGTTTGGACCTACTTATCTGGTCCAAAGCTCCTTATACAGTACAGATGGTCAAACATTAATTACTGATAAAGCCTCCATCCTGAATCGATGGGCTGAACATTTTCAAAGTCTCTTTAATGCCAACTGAATAGTCCAAGGCTCAGCTATCCAACATATGATACAAAAACGAATGAAAAATGACTTTGACATAGCACCCACTTTGGAAGAGACCCTTAAGGCCATACAGCAGATGAAAAACGGCAAGGCAGCTAGGATTGATGGAATCTCACCTGAAGTTTGGAAACACGGAGGTTATGCACTCCATGAAAAATTCCACGAATTCCTTGTGAATTGCTGGGAAAAAGGGGAACTGCCATCAGACCTCCGAGATGCAGTCATCATCACCCTGTACAAGAAAAAAGGAGCAAAATCCGATTGCTCAAACTATCGAGGCATAACACTGCTCTCTATTGCTGGAAAAATCCTTGCAAGGATACTCCTGAACAGATTAGTTCCTGCTATTGCAGAAGAACTTCTCCCTGAAAGCCAATGTGGCTTCAGAGCCAATAGGAGCACTACAGACATGGTATTTGCCCTTAGACAACTGCAAGAAAAATGTAGGGAGCAGAACAAGGGTCTCTATGTAACATTTGTCGACCTCACCAAAGCCTTTGACACTGTAAGTAGAAAAGGTCTGTGGCAGATCCTGGAAAGACTAGGATGTCCCCCCTAAATTCCTTAAAATGATTATTTTGCTACACGAGGGCCAGCGTGGTCAAGTCAGATATGTCGATGCTCTTTCAGAGCCCTTTCTAATAACTAATGGAGTGAAGCAAGGTTGTGTTCTTGCACCAACTTTATTTACAATCTTCTTTAGCATGATGCTCCAAAGGGCTATGGCAGAACTTGAAGAAGACGACGGCATCTATATACGTTACCGTACTGATGGTAGCTTATTTAACTTAAGCCGCCTGAGGGCTCACACTAAGACTCTAAACTATCTAATCCGTGAGCTGCTCTTCGCCGATGATGCCGCCCTTGTTGCCCACACAGAAGCAGCTCTGCAGTGCCTAACATCCTGCTTTGCAACAGCTGCAGAGCTGTTTGGGCTAGAAGTCAACCTGAAAAAAACAGAAGTTCTTTACCAGCCTGCACCACAGGACGAACACCACCATCCCCACATTGCCGTCGGCAAATCTGTGCTCTCAAGTCCGTTCAGCAGTTCATGTACCTGGGAAGCATCATCTCCTCAGATGCCAAGATTGACAAAGAGATCGATCACAGATTAGCAAAGGCATATAGCGCATTTGGAAGACTTCACAAAAGGGTCTGGAGCAATAAACACCTGAGGCAAAGCACAAAAATCAGTGTGTATAGAGCCATTGTACTGTCTATTCTCCTTTATGGATCTGAAACATGGGTCACCTATCGCCACCACCTACAACTCCTCGAGCACTTTCATCAGCGCTGTCTATGCACAATCCTAAATATACACTGGACTGACTATGTGACGAATGTTGCTGTCCTTGAGCAAGCAGGGATCACCAGCATTGAGGCCATGATATTGAGAACACAGCTGCGCTGGGCAGGGCACGTTTCTAGGATGGAGGACCATCGCCTCCCAAAAATACTACTCTACGGTGAACTCGCCATGGGTCAGCGTAAGAGGGGCGCTCCAAAAAAGCGATACAAAGACTCCCTGAAACAACATCTCAAGCTGATGACTAAAAAGGCCAATCCGAGATAAACAAGTCCGGTTGCAGAAAGCACAGCAGAAGGTCTCCTTGGGTGATGTTTCCGGGTTGTGATTCTTTCTGCGTTGTCGTTTCTCTTCAAGACTTGTTCGGTGTGAGTTCTCAAATAAGGCTGCAGCATTGTGGATAGTGCGTCTCCATGCCTCCCAATGTGAGGCCAGGGCGGACCATTGTTGGTGATCAATTTGGACGAGCCTGTGATGTTGTTTCAGGGAGTCCTTGTATCACTTTTTTTGGAGCGCCCCTCTTACGCTGACCCGTGGCGAGTTCACCGTAGAGTACTATTTTGGGGAGGCGATGGTCCTCCATCCTAGAAATGTGCCCTGCCCAGCGCAGCTGTGTTCTCAATATCATGGCCTCAATGCTGGTGATCCCTGCTTGCTCAAGGACAGGAACATTCGTCACATAGTCAGTCCAGTGTATATTTAGGATTGTGTATACAGTGCTGATGAAAGCGTTCGAGGAGTCGTAAGTGGTGGTGATAGGTGACCCATGTTTCAGACCCATAAAGGAGGATAGACAGTACAATGGCTCTATACACACTGATTTTTGTGCTTTGCCTCAGGTGTTTATTACTCTAGACCCTTTTGTAAATTCTTCCAAATGCACCATATGCCTTTGCTAATCTGTGATTAATCTCTTTGCCAATCTTGGCATATGAGGAGATGATGCTTCTCAGGTTGGTGAACTGCTGAACGGACTTAAGCACAGATATGAAGAGATGTCACACTGAGGGAGGAGCAAGCTTGTTTTCTGCTGCTCCAGAGACAAGGACATGGAGCAATGGACTCAAACTACAGGAAAAGAGATTCCATCTAAACATTAGGAGGAACTTCCTGAGGGTAAGAGCTGTTTGGCAGTGGGAGGTTTTTAAACAGAGGCTGGATGGCCATCTGTCAGGAATGCTTTGATGGTATATTCCTGCATGGCAGGGGGTTGGACTAGATGGCCCTTGTGGTCTCTTCCAACTCTATGATTCTAGTGTTGCTCTTCTGCATGGAAGTCATGCAGGGCTGGTGTGGTGTCCCTCCCCATGCGGATATCCGCCTTGCGCTATGGGGATGCTGGGTCGCAGCCCAGGTAAACCCCTGAACTGGGATGGACCTCTTAATCAATACATGGAATAAATCAACAAAGGCCCCTCCAGACAAGGGCAGGACACCCTAGGGCATACTGCCTGCCTCAAACACCCCCCCCCCAACGGGGTTTATTTGCGAGTAGAGATGTAAACTTTCTGGAGAAAATGAATGTTTCCAGTTTTTTTCAGGAAAAATTGAAGTTTTCAGAAAAACAGCACTTTTCACAGATTGAAAGTCACTCTGTTACTTTAGGGACATAAAGTTATGACTATGTTCAATTTGATTTGGCATAACATTATCACAATTAGTATGTTAAAGATTTTATTATTAAAGGCTTCAGAAAAAACAGGAAAAAACTGTTTTTTCTGAAATTTTCCTGTTTTCCCAGGCCTTCACATCTCTAGGGGGAGGTTGTGTGGGCCGGGTGTCCCCCATTTTCTCGATGTGGGCTTTCCAATCTCTCTTTATTTACCACACTACACTGTTATAGCGCTATTATTCCACTTGAAGTACTACAGTTGCTTCCTGTGGAATTCTGAGGCAAGGAATTCTGAAGGAATTCAGAAGGACTTCTGGCAAGTGAAGCTATTCTCACACCTAAATGACAACTAGTAATTACAGTTGTCCCTCTTTATCCTTGGATTTGGTATCCATGGATTTAAGTATTCACAGCTTGAAAATATTCTTTAAAAATAATAATCCAAAAAGCAAACCTTGATTTTTCCATCTT
This sequence comes from Gambelia wislizenii, assembly GCA_030847615.1. NCBI lineage: Eukaryota > Metazoa > Chordata > Lepidosauria > Squamata > Crotaphytidae > Gambelia > Gambelia wislizenii. The sequence continues at coordinate 489,171,718 of JAUMIR010000001.1, read as the reverse complement.
ATATAAGGGACACCATTTTGCTGTATCATTGCATATAATGGGACTTGAGTATTCATGGATTTTGGTATCCACGGGGGTCCTGGAATGAAACCCCAGGGAATATGAAGGGACAACTATACACTGTTATCACATTATTATCCCACTTTAACTGCTCTGGCTGCCTCCTGTGGATTTCTGGGCTTCTTAGTTTAGTGAAGTACTAAGAGCTCTTTGGCTGAGAGTTCTCAATGCCCCTCCCTAAACTGCAAATCCCAGGATTTCACAGGAGGCAGCCAGAGCATCATCTTTTAGTAGCTTGAAAATATAATAGATGTTCCACTATTATTACTGTATGCAACTAAAATTTACATTGTATTGCTATTTTAATTTTTTTTTTAAAAAAAACCATTTCTTGAGGATATATTTTTTTAAAAGAATATAATGCATACCTTTGGGGGGGGGGAAGTCTGATTGGGGTGATGTGAGGCCGATGCATATGATAGATAGGTTATTTCTTATAAAAATTAAAGGATCGCCTTATAGTTGTGGGTGGGCCCCCTTTGTCTCCTAGCAAGCAATATTTTTAGACCCACAGCCTGCCTGCCCCTGGGAATTATAGCGCTATAACAGTGTCATATGAAAAGGCTTCAAGTCCCATGATGTGCAATGGCATAGCAAAATGGTGTCCCTTATATAAGAAGGCAAAATCAATGTCTGCTTTTGGGATTATTATTTTTTTAAGAATATTTTCAAGCCGTGAATACAGTTGTCCCTTACTATTGGCTGGGGTTTAGTTCCAGGACCCCCGTGGATACCGAAATCCGTGAATACTCAAGTCCCATGATACGCAATGGCATAGCAAAATGATGTCCCTGATATAAGATCATAGAATCATAGACTTGTAGAGTTCGAAGATGGCAAAATCAAGGTTTGCTTTTTTGATTATTTTTTCTTTAAAGAAATATTTTTCAAGTCGTGGATACAGTTGTCCCTTCCTATTGGCTGGGGTTTGGTTCCAGGACCCCCCGTGGATACCGAAATCCGTGAATACACAAGTCCCATTGTATGCAATGGCATAGCAAAACTGGTCTCCCTGATATAAGATGGCAAAACCAAGGCTTGCTTTTTGGATTATGATTTTTTGAAAAAGAGTCTTTTCAAGCCGTGGAGACGTAAACCCGCGGATACGGAGGGAGAGCGGTTGCGCTGTCCCTGCCCCCCTGCTTCGGTGGGGCTCCGCCTCCGGGCTGGCTGCTGGCTGGCTGGCTGGCTTGTGGGGCGGGGCCGGCCGGGAGGCGGAGGGACGGCGGGCGAGGAGGCGCCGCCGCGGAGGCTGGGGAGAGGCGGCCGGGCGGAGGAGAGGGCGCGCGGCCGCCGAGGCGCCCGGAGACGGCGAGCCTTCCCCGCGGGGCCGGAGCGCGGGGGGACGATGAGCGCGGCGGAGGCGCCGGGGCAGCCGCGGGCGGAGGGGGGCGCCAAGAGCCAAGCGCCCGAGGCGGCGGCGGCGGCGGCGGAGCGGCTGCGGACCCGCGAGCGCCTGGAGGCCACCCTGGCCGGGCTGGCCGAGCTGGACTTCCTCCGGCGGCGGCAGGAGCTGCGCGTCAAGCGGGGGCTGCGCGAAGAGGGAGCCTCGACCCCCGGCCCCGCGCCCCGCCGCCTGGAGGAGAAGGTCCTGGAGGAGAACATCCTGCTCCTCCGGAGGCAGCTGGTGAGACCCGGGCCGGGGCCGCGGGGGGGCGGGTAGGTGGGTGGGGGCCTCGGGAGACAGGACAGCCCTTCCACCCCCCTAGGGGTCTTAGTGGACCGCAAGCTGGACCTGAGCCAGCAGTGTGATGCGGCAGCGAAAAAAGCCAATGCGATGCTAGGCTGCATTAATAGGAGTAGAGGGTCCAGATCGAGGGAAGTAAGAGTGCCACTTTGGTCATCCTATTCCCGAGGAGGCAGCTGGTGATACCTCGGGGCGGGTGGGTGGGGGCCTCGGGAGACAGGACAGCCCTTCCACCCCCTCTAGGGATCTTAGCGGACCTGAGCCAGCAGTGTGATGCGGCAGCGAAAAAAGCCAATGCGATGCTAGGCTGCATCTCAGTAGAAGTAGAGGGTCCAGATCGAGGGAAGTAAGAGTGCCACTTTGGTCATCCTACTCCCGAGGAGGCAGCTGGTGAGCCCCAGGCCGGGGTGGGAAACAGGATAGCCCTTTCACCCCCCTCCCCAGCCTCCCTCTGTCCCCAATATCCCCCCCCCCCAGGTCAGGATTCGGAGGGTTGGGAATGGCGCCCAGAGGACGGACCTCTGTGCATGTGCAGAGCGCCCCGGCCGCCTTGCTCCCTCCCTGTCTTGCCCGCGGGCGCCGGGGAGTTGGCTACCGGGTGGCCCACAGGAGGAGGAGGAGGGTGTTTTGGGCTAGTCTTTCTCCCCGCGTCCGCAATATTATTGTTTATTATAATACCATTATCACCATCACATCTGTTCAGACACATCTGAATGAAGTTCATCCAGTGTTATGTCTCCCTTGTATCATGAATCGCCATAGTAATAGCGATATTGAAAAAGATACACAAAATAGTAATCAAATACAAGTGATTAAGGAAACCAATGAACTATTAAATAAATCAAGCTTTGTATGCATTTTCTGTTCTTTCCCTTCCAAGGCATTATCTTTAACTTCTATGGCTAGTCTTTTTGAAATCCCCCCAACCTCTCCTTCATCAAAGACGGAGCCCCTTTCCCTCTCCCCCCCCCCCAAAAAAAAATCCCAGGAAGAAAAATTGGTATTGGGAAAAGAGCTTCTTTGGAGCATCCATTGCGCCTGATGAAGCCCAGTCTTGGACTGAAATACTATATTTGCAATGAGATGGAGGACTCTCTTTTTGGGGAGGGGGCTGCGATTCTGTACCCCTGAAGGCACCTCCTCTTTCTCACTTGAATCATAGAGTTGGGAAGGACCACAAAGGCCATCTAGTCCACCCCCTGCCATGCAGGAACTCACAATCAAAGCATTCCTGACAGATGGCCATCCAGCCTCTGTTTAAAAACCTCCAAAGAAGGAGACTCCGCCACATTCCATTCCAGCTGGGACAATTAGCTAACACACATTGGAAACTACTCAATGCAGCGTAGATGTGTAAATTGGTATTGCTTAAACAATTTGTAAGCCATTCTGAGAGCCTTTGTGGCTGAAGAGCAGGGTATAAATACCTAAATAAAAAATAGTGGACAGATGGAATTGGGGTGCACCTAGGGGTGCGTGTGTATGTGTGTGCACGTAGGCTTAGAGCGCGCATGGAGAATGACTTCCACAAGGTGAGATGGGAGCATATGGGTTACAAGAGTGGGAAAAGGTTGCAGACACCTCACCTTCTTGTCTCCAAAAGCTAGCACCAGAGTGAGTTTAGCATGGCTCCAGACATAAATTTGGCTGCAGACATAAACCGAGAGGAAAGACAAATGGCTGAGACACCATCTCACTGGGGAAAGGATTATAGGCATGTGAGAGCCTGTGACTTTGCCAAAGGAAGAAGTAGCCAGCCTGTTGAGATGGTGGGAAAAGCAGATTGAGGTGCCTCTCTGTTCCTCTCCTGAATTTAAAAAAAGGATGCAAGGTGGGGAGAAGGTGATCTCCCCCATGCACCTCTGACCTTGTAACATAGGAGGGACCCCGGCTTTCCACCCTGGATCTCGGAGAGCTTGGGTCACCTCCTTCTTTTGAGCTGCCCCTCTAGGGTTCGGAAAATTGGTTTCCCAACTGTCATGGTAGTTCCAGGATATGGAATGGATATCTCTGCCTGTGATTAGGATTGAATTTAGTCTTATAAGAAAATATTGCTAGTATTATTGTCTCCCTTCCCTCCGGTTTGTCCTAGGCAGTACAGCTGGCCTTCCCCCCCCCCACCTTCTAACCTGAATCCTGCCCTTCACTCCATTTTTGGACTAACAACAGCAGCCATCACTGCTAGTTTTGTTTTTTTGCCTTCAAGTCATGTCTAACTTATGACAGCCCATGGGGTTTTCTTGGCAAGATTTGTTCAGAGGGGGAGTGTGCCTTTGCTGCCTTCTGAGGCTGAGAGGGTGTGACTTGCCCAAGATCACCCAGTAGGTTTCTGTGGCCAAGCAGGGATTTGAACGCTGGTTTCCAGAGTCTTAGTCCAATGCTCAAACCCCTACCTCAAGCTGGCTGTCCATGGGGAATAGCTTCCTCCTCCCAATGATTTATAATCCCCCCCTCATTGCTGGTGGTGCAGCTAGTCCAATTCCTGATTCTTTGTATGACAGGCTCTTCTCATTACTAGCATATAGTGATTAATTACTGCAGCTTTCAAATGAAGGAGATTTTTCTTTTTCCGTCATCTTGCTATACTGAAAGTGACCATAGGGAATAGCTCCCCACTCCAAGGATTTATTCCCTCCCCCACTGCTGGTGTTGCTGCTAGTCCAATTCCTGATTCTTTCCATGACAGATTTGGGGAGGCCTCTTCTACATAGTGGGTGGGTTTGAAGAGTGGTAGGTAGATGTTGGGGGTTGAGGAATACATGGATGTTGTGTCTTGCTGGGCATCTCCTTGCATATTAGGTTGGTTGCTGAAAGACTTCACTTTTCTTCCTCCTGATGTGGTGAATGGGTATCTGTGTTGGCAGGTGGCCAGAACTTGTACTGAAATGGAGAAGCAAGCATTTCTCTTCTGTGAGTTTCTGTCCGAGATGCAGGGAGCTTTGTGTAAGGGGACAGTGGAGTGAAAAGAATGCCTGGGAGCATCAGCTGGTTTATCCTTGCTGCATGCACCAAAATGGACTTGCACTGAGCATAGGAGCATGTAGAGGACAATGGGTGTCATTCTCCCCTGCAGAAATCCCAGAGCAGTGTGTGGGGAGCTGCAGGGCCATTGCTTCCCACAACGTACACACCCGTTCAGCAAGGAACTGTGAAGTGAGTGAAAGGATGCTTTCTACAGTACTCTTAAACCACTGGCAGCTAAGCTTTTGAGCTGCGGGAAGCTGAGAGAAGGAGGAGAGGTGGGGGAATCAAGATCAGGTGCTGTTTTGCTTGGCTGATGTTCTTCCCACTCCACCTCAGCTGAGTATGCTGCATTCCAGCATGACTTTTGCTAGAGTGGGGGTGTTTGGGGGGTGGTCCTGGGAGAGTCGGGAATCTTTTTCCACTGCAGTGCAGAGGGTCTTTCTCTCTCCCTTGCATCTCATTCTCTTTGCAGGAGAGTTTATGCAGGGGAAAATTCCCTGCTGGTTTGCACACACACACACACACACACACATGCGCACGCGCCACTGGTTCCACCTCTGAGGTCTGTCTGGGTGTCCTATCAATAGGGGTTTGTGCAGGAGAAGTTTTGGGAGAGTGCTATAATAAAAAAGGAAGGATTGTGTAGCTGCAGCAGTAGAGACTGCCTAGAGAGCCAGTGAGCAGAGGCTGTTGGTGTGTTCCCTGCCTCAGAGATCTGAGTTCCCTGTTAAGGGAAGGAAAGGCTTCTGAGCCAGTGAAAACACAGTTTCAGCAAAATTCAGTGATGCAAAAATAATAAAATAGATAGAAATGCAGCAAGCTGCAAAGTGATTATGCTTGATTGCCATGTTATATTTTTTTACCTCTGTGTGTGTGTGTGTGTGTGTGTGTCAAATTTTGTGTGCTTTTGTGCAAAGTTAGAACATTGCAGATGAAGAGAAATGGGTTGATGGCTAGAAGTCAGAAAAAAATATGGGTGGGCTTGAGGGTGTTAGTGAGAAACATGCCAGGAGGCTGTGAGAAGTGGTTGGATCATTATGAAGGGCACAGAAGCTGAATCCATATTAGAAGTGAAACTGGAAGCCTGCAGCTAGGGTGCATCTACACTATTAGAAATAATACAGTTTGTCACCACTTTAACTGCCATGGCTCCATCCTACAGAATCCTGGGAGTTGTAGTTTTGTGAGGCACCTGCACTTTTTGACAGAGGAGGTTAAAGATTTTGTAAAATTAGAAATACCAGGATTCCATAGGATGGAGCTACAGCACTTAAAGTGATGTCAAACGGCATTATTTTGACAGTGTAGATTCACCCTTAAGGAACAGTTTGATTAATTCAAAGCAGCATGCAAAATTCAATCTGTACTACTCCAGAGCTTGAAAAAAAGCAAACTTTTGGACTGTAATGCCTAAACCCTCCTGGTCAGCAAGGCTACTGGGAATTGTAGTCCAATAGAGTAATTTTCCAAAACTCTTTATTACTCATCTTGCTTCTTGGCTCTAGTTTGTGTTTCTCCATAGCATGTTGCCAAACCATAATTCTGTAGCTGACAGTAGATGCTAGTCTACATGCTACAAACTCCCTGCATGCTTTTGCTTCTCCTAAAATACAGAACAGAACAGTCTTTTCAAGGTCTAGAGGGCCCATGCCACAACAGAAATAGTTCCCTGGAGTCTTTGTGCTGCATTAGTCCTAGCCAAAGAGACAGCTTTCCTTTCCTCCTGTGGAAGTTGAGTTGCAAACCTTTCAACAGATGTGTTCCTTGAGCAGCTGGAAAGTTTGTGGCTGTTCTGTGCCAACACACTAGCTGAGCCAAACAGCATCCAAGGCTTCACCATTGCAAGAGAGTGTAGATGCATGTGTCAGCATCTGCCATGTGTCTGTGAGCCTTGGATTTGGCATCTGCAGGCTGGGAATGGGGTGTGGCCGGAATGCAGAAAGCACACTTGCATGTTTAGCAGCTGCATTTCCATCTAGTGCCATCTGTTCATTTAGCTAAGAAAGGGTTCAGAGTAAGGTAGGTAATTAGTTATGTGGGGAGGGCCCACATGTCCTTCCTCCCCTCCGCACCTCACTTTGAGTGACAGTGTGCTGCAAGTTATTTTTATGCATGGGCAAGCAAATGTTGGACTAGCAATTCTTTTGGCGCATGGCCCTGTACATATGTACCAGTGTCAGGGTGTACTGTGCCTTGCATGATATAGACCAGGTTCTCTGTACCCTGTGGTTGGGGTTGCCAGTTCAGGTTCATCCCAGGCCACAAGGTTTCTGGGCCAAAACCTGAGATGTATGGATGGCCCCTGTTGATGTCATTAATTGTCACATTTTAAGTATCAATCACAGTTGCTCATTGTCATTCAAGCACAATGGAGGAGAGAGGGAGAGAGAACATTTTCCCCCTATTTCAAAATTAAGACAGAGATAAAAGGTATGTTCCCAGATCAAGGTGAAATTAGGGGATTATTCCTTCTTGCTTCCACAGGGAAACAGAATAAGGAATATTTAATCTAGTTTATTTGTTTCTAGCCAGAAGGTAGATGCAGAGCAGAGTGGAAGGTGAGTCCTGGCACTGCAAGGACTGTGAGGGAGGGAGGAAACAAACTTAAGTACAACAGTAGCCTTTATTACAGGGGATTTCAGTAGGTGTTGCTTGTCACACTACAAGGTAACGAGCAACACCTTCTGAAATTCCCTCTTCTATACAACCATTAAAAGTACAGGAGCACTCTCCAGTTTTCACTCTGGCAACACTATCTGCAGTTGAATCTGGAGCTTTAAAATGGTATCTCCTTCATGCAAGCCAGGGGCAGGGAGCATGTGGCCTTCTAAATGTTGTTGGACTGTATATCCTACCAGCCCTAGCCACCCAGCGAACTGTGAGGATAGCGGGTAGAGAATAGAGAACAGGCTAATGGGTAGAGTTCAGCACCATGGATGACTCCTTTAAACGTAAGACTAAAATGCATTCGGGAGTCCACTGGCCTGCTATGATGTGGGTGCCACTAGCTACCACATATAGCCATCCTGGCTTGTAGGTGTTGGTAACTTGAAACCTTCTCAGATCTCGGGTGGCATCAGAGTGGCGTGCTCTGATGGGAGCCAGGGAACCATTACCAGGGTCTGCCATGTGGTGACTCCAGCCCTGGGCTGCCCTTTCAGACTTCTTATGTATGGTTCAGAGTGCTTCCATACGAAGGCAGCTCTCTGCACAAACACATCAATGAGGATACATGGCTGGGCTAATACACTCCCCCCTTTCCATGTCAATGGCATCTAGTTTTCTATGAGGAGTGAATCTCGATGGAGAAACATTCCATCCCAGCCAGAAGTCATAGGCCAGAGGTCTCTCACACATGCGTGAATTCCCCTGCAGAAGCAGTTGGGCATTTTGGGCTAATGTACAAGATCTGCATTCAGTTCAAGGTCATGAAATTGGAGTTGGACATAGAGTGCCATTGCGCATTTGGTTGCGTATCCAGTTGTGCTTTTTTTTTTTTTTTTTGCAGATTCAGTTGTATATATTTATTTGTACATCCAGTTGTGCATTCAGCTGAGCATTTGGTTGCACATTCAGTTGTTCAACATTGTCTTTCAATACAAGGTTCACAATAGTACAATCGGTGCATAATTCCACCTGTGGAGATTTATGCTGTGTAATCTTGATGAAGGATTTCAGCCATATGGTCCAGTTGCAGGTTCATTTTCTTAATGTAACCTTTGCAGAGCTTGGAGAAGTTACTTTTTTGGGCTACCATCTTAGTTGTGTGTTTCTGCATGGCAGGGGGCTGGTCTCTTCCAACCCCAACATGATTTTATGAACAACTAACTCCACCCTGCATGGCCACTGTCTCAACCTCTGGAGCAAAGACATTATTTTTGGGCTCAAGCATATATCCTATCCCCAGCTGACCGTCTGTATATCACCAGATTCCTGCCCTGGTTTCTCTTAATATATAGCATTACAGATCCCATTGTCCCCAGTCCTGCCTTATTTGGCTCTTTCTATAGCAGGAGTGGGCAACTTTGGGCCCTAGGGATGTATCCAGCCCTCCTTAAGTTCTAGTTTGGGCCTTTGGATTCCCTGGGGGAGGCACATTCCCTTCGCCATGGTATCATAATTTTTTTGAGATTTCCTAGTTTTGGGGTAAGTCTACACTGCACAATTATAGCAGTTTGAAACCACTTTAATTGCCCTGGCTGTATCCTATGGAATCCTGGGATTTGTAGTTTGGTGGGCTATTCAGAGGGTCCCAAGGCACCCTGAGAAGAGAAGGATTGAAGATTAAATCATTTTAATTATTTAGTTGTAGACGGGCACTCAGAATACCTTGGTAATTGTAGCTATGAGCTAGATTATCAGTGTCTGGTAGAGAATTCCAAATCCTTCATGAAACTGCAAATCCCCAGATTCCATAGGATTGAGCCATGGCAAATAAAGTGGTATAATTGTGCAGTGTGGAAACACCATTTGTAATTTTGAAAAATATTTTAAAAGTTGGTATGCCTCTCCTAAGGCTTAGTTACAGGCAGTTAAGTGTTTCGAGCAAAATTTTGCTGGTATTTTTGGCCTCATCTCCCTTGTCTTTTGGACCCACCTACCTCTGAATTGTCTTTTGGCCCTGTGAGAACCTTTCTGAAATTGACTTTGCCCCTTAGGCTGAAAGAGGTGCCCTATCTATGCTTTGTGCCTTGGCGCTGCCCACCTTCTTACATATTCTTTGCTCCCTGATCAGCTGTTTTGGAAAAGAGCGAAGCTGGGTTTCTTTTTTAGCTTCCCCTTAATCCCACAGCAGGATACCTTGGCCTGGAAAAAGTCCCCCATGGCTGTTTTTGTGGTCCTAAGGTGCCCCAGGGTTCAACATTCTTTTTAAAAAAATATTTTTGACCCAAAATCTCCCCCGCCACCCTCTCTGGGTCAAACATGTCTTAACGGTGGTTTTTTTTTTGCCTCAGAAGCCCCCATAAGCTTTGCATGCTAGATGGCGGCCATGAATGATTTACTCACGTTAGTTCTTTGCTGCTGCTGAACTTTTTTTTTTAAAACATCATGTAAGGTACGCTGGAACAATATATTGATTTTTCAATTTAACAGGAAAGAAAAACAAAACAAAAGCCACCCTGTTTGTGATCGCTCGCTAAGGCAAAAATCCAACATGGTGGCAGTGGACACTTGTCCTGTTAGCAAGCCCTGCCCTGCTCTTGCCCAGCCCATCAGCTTTGTGCTTCCTCTTGAATTGCTTGTCCAAATAAGCAGAATGCGCACGTCCCTCACTGTGTTTAAAAAACTACAGGCATTGTTTTTATCGTTTTGCCCCCCCTCTCCTGATTAGTGTGGATTGGTGCAGGATCCCATTTAGACAGGTAGGATTCCTAGCGAATTCCATGAGGGTTATTTTGACCATTTAGACAAGCCCCTTATTCTTCTCTGGCTCCCTCCTTGCCGAAGACCACAAGCCAATTGCCCTTAAGTTCCCAGACTTCAGATCAAATATCTCTGCTTAGCCCAGGGCATTCTAGCAAACCTGACCAAAATCAAGGAATGGATTTGCCAAGTGGAGAGTTCAGGGCTCCCTCTATAATCTGCCTTGCCTTTCCTATGTACCCTATAAGCTTTGAACCTAAGTATTTGGAACTGCAGCCTTTCAAATCCAGTGATGGCTGGTGGCTGGAGAGGCATCTGCTTTGGGTTTTAATCCAAACTTTAAAGGAGATATTCAAAGTGCTGAACCCTCCCCTCCCCAAATACCTTCAGTACTTTGGATAACTCCTTTAAAGTGCAGAGTAAAACCCAGAATTGATTCATTGTCCCACTGACATGGGAGCTACCAGCTGTCATTGCACAGATCAGTCCTTTGGCTCTTCTTGGAACACACCTCATCATTTCCATCAGTTGTATTCTTTTCAGGAAAAAATTACATTGTGAATTCCTTGTGGGCAGAGACCTGCCACTCTAGCTTATTGCACCCTATAAATAATAATTTTTTAAAAAAGAAAAATCCCAGATGAACTGCATGTTTTGCTCAAAATTCAGGGCTCAGTAAGCTAATTTTTATGACTCCTACTTGCCCTTTTTATAGAGTGGAGATGTTACTTAATTGTGTAGTTCAATAACAACCTTCTTGAATTGGGGAATTTTTAGTTGGCAGACTTCAAATTGATACAAGCAGAGTTGGAACTGCATTGGCACAAAACAGGGCCCCATCTAAGTCCACCGTGGTATTTGTTGCCCATCCCTACTGATAAGAACATAAGAAAAGCCATACTAGATCAAACTAGACTCCTCTAGTCCAGCATTCTGTTCACACAGTAGCCAACCTGTTGCCCTTATGGGAGGTCCACCGACAGAGCATGAATGAGAAGTGAAAATGTGTGCAGAATATGTTCTGTCCTTTTCCATTTTGGTTGTTATTTGCTGTCAGGTTGGCTTTGACTTTGTGGCAACCCTATGAATAAGAGTTATCCATAAGCCCTGGTCATCAACAGTCCTTGCAATTCAGGGCCATGGCTTCCTTGACTGACTTAATCCATCTTCAGTGTGGTCTTCCTTGTTTCCTACTGCCTTCCCCTTTACCATGCATTATTATCTTTTCTGAGAGCCAGTGTAAGGCAGTGGTTTCAATGTTGGACTAGTACCCTGGGAGACTACGGTTTGAATGTGTGCTTGGCTGTGGAAATGCACGTAGTGGTCTTTGGCACGTCTTACTCTCTCAGCTTCTGAGGAAGGCAGTGGCAAACCTCCATTGGAGAAATTTTGCTAAGAAAACCCTATGATAGTGTCACCATAAGCCCACTTGAAGGCACATAACAACAACCAGTGGCCTTTTCCAATAAGTCATGCCATCTGATGATATGTCCAAAGTATAACAGCCTCCGTTTAGTCATTTTGGCTTCTAAGGAGAGTTCAGATTTGGTTTGCTGTCAGATCCTTTGATTTGTCCTTTGGGCAATTCATGGTAACCGTACTCCTCCAGCCCTACATTTCAAACGAGTTAATTTTCTTGTCAGCTTTCTTCACTGTCCAGCCTTCACATGAATACATAGAAATAAAAAATCTAAGGTATAGATAATTCTGACTTTGGTATTTAATGATGCATGTTTGCACTTGAGGGCCATATCTCGTTCATTCATAGTTGCCCTTCGTCTTCTTCTGGTTTCTAGACTACAGTCACTGTTTTGATCCATAGAATCATAGAGTTGGAAGAGACCACAAGGGCCATCCAGTTCAACCCCTGACCTGCAGGAATAAACAATCAAAGCATTCCCAACAGATGGCCATACAGCTTCTGTTTAACAACTTCCAAAGAAGGAGACACCACAATATGAGGCAGTGTGTTCCACTGCCGAACAGCTCCTACCATTAGGAAGTTCTTCCTAATGTTTAGGTGGAATCTTGTAGCTTGAGTCCATTGTTCTGTGTCCTTGTCTCTGGAGCAGGGACTGAGTCATAATATAGATCTTTAACGATATTTCTTTTCATACTTTGAGGCATGTGGGTTGCTGGACATGTAGAGAGCTCTGATGAGAGGTTATGGATTGGTCTGGAATGGCTGCTGATGCCACAAAGAACTTCTGGCTTTCTAAATCATTGACATTCCCTGTGCAGTTCCCAGAGAGGAAGGGGCTTGGTGAAGAACCTGCCTAAAATGAAAGATGCAGTCTAGTGCACTAAGCTGTATTGTGATCACTGATGGTTCTTCCAGCATAGCCCTTGCAGTCCCTTCCAGCACTATGGTTCTGTGATTCCTTAATTCTGTGATCTTAGTAGTGTGGTGAATTAGCTCTCGGCTCCATGGGCAATTTCCCCCGCCTTGCCCTGCCTTGGAGCCCTGCAGTCCTGATGCCATAGGGTTTTTGCCCCATTTTGCCCCTGGGCACTCCTCACCACCCCCGGGGCTTAAACGGGGCTAAGACAGGGTAGGGCCCAATAAAACATTTTAAAATAATAACTAATAAAATGCATTTCAGCCTGGAAAAAAATGGATTGGGCCCCCCATGACTGCAGGAGCCCATTCCGACATGCTGGTTCATCACTGTTGCTGCCAGCTGCCTCGCTCTTCTGGATCCAGGAAGGGGACTTGCAGCATGTGACCAGGGGGCTTTGCTCATGCGCTATGGGCCTCCTGCCTGGATCGAGAGAGTGGGATGGAGGCGGTGGTGGTGGCAGCTGCAGGGATGGGCTGGCATGCTCATCCAGACTTCTTCCCATTTTGTGGCAGTAACGCAGGAGGAATGGGCCTGATCCATGGGCAGGATATGCCGGCAGGGAACTGGTATATCCTGGCCTGTGTAGCCTTTCAATCCAAGCTTCAAGAGAGCTATCCAAGGTGCTGGACCATATCCTGCCTAAAATAGATCCAGTACCTTGGATTTGTAGCTGTGTGCCTTCAAGTCATGTCCAACATAAGATGAACCTATCAAGGGTTTTCTTGGCAAGATCTGTTCAGAGGAGGTTTGTCTTTGCCTTCCTCTGAGGCTGAGAGAGTGTGACTTGCTCAAGGTCACCCAGTAGGTTTCCATGGCCAAGTGAGGATTTGAACCCTGGTCTCCCAGAGTTCTATTCCAATGCTCAAACCACTATATATCACTGCCTCTCTTGGATAGCTGCTTTAAAATTCAAATTAAAACATGGAATGGATTCACTGCCCAACTGACATGGAGGCCACCAACGTCTGCTGATGGTATTAGCCATGCACGCAAAGGGGATTTGGGACGAGAGCATAGACAAACAGGTAGGCCCTGTTTTGGAGCAGTGGGATTTTATTGTTATATGAATCCTGGCAAAGGTGTGGCAAGATGGCAGCCAGACAGAGCCCCCTGAACCTGCAAAGATTAGAAACAGTGGTCTCCAAGCATCATCACCTTGACATGTGTTCACCTAATTTAGAGGTATTTATGTGGCCCCTGGGCTGTGTGAAATTGCCTTTGAATCACAGTAACCCAAGCAAAGGTCTCAGTGCTTTTATGTCACCCAATGGGATCTCTTTCAGTTAATGAATTTCTTATCCATTTTTTTTTCTGAGAAGCAACATGTTCTAGAAGGCAGTGCAGTGAAACCGTGCAAGACACAAAGCAAAATGTGTAAAAAAAGCTATATCCAACTGGTTGGTTGATGGATAGATATAATTATAAGATTCAGCAGGAAAATTGATTGCTCTGACCTGGGGGTTAATGAGCTTATTTTAAACTCCTTCTTTGTAGCAGTTTGCATCAAGAATACCTTTGCAAAACTGCTTAAACGCTCTTGTTATTTCAAGAAAGCAATGCATCAGTATAATTGAGGGTAGGGAAGGGAATTACCCATGTGTCCTTTCTTTGCATTGATACAGCTCGTATAATCAGGTCTGCCTGCTTTATAAGGGTATAGATCCTCCATGTGTAAACTGAGGTTGTTGTAATTGCATGCCTGCATTATAAAATGAGGTTAAATTCCTAGCCTGAAATGCTCAGAGGACATATCTGTCTTGGATCTTTCAACTCTGTCAAAGGCTGTAGGGCCAGGATTATGAGGAAAGGCCAAACAAGTACAGATCGTGGTGCTGGGTTCAAAATCCATCTCTTTGAAGAATGGATTTATTTCATTTTTAAAACAGTTTTCTAATCTCCCTTTAAATTCTATTCTTATTTTATTCTTAAAAAAATGTTTCAAGCTAGCTTAAAATAAGTGTTCGCAAACATAAACTAGAAAAAAATCGTTAGAATTTTCCTGTATACATAAATGGGTGAAAAAAAATAGTGTGTTGGATTAAGATGCTGGGTGACTGTAAGTAACTCACACTCTTCTCAGCCTCAGGAGAAGACAATAGCAAACCTCTGAACAGATCTTTTCAAGAAAACCCTAGGATAAGGTCTCCATAAGTCTGGAGTTGACTTGAAGACACATGACAACAGCAATCTATGAAACTCATAGAGTAACTTTGAGCCAGCCACACTTTGGGTGCATGTACACTGCAGAAATAATGCAGTTTGACACCACTTTAAGAGTTGTAGCTCCATCCAATGGAACCTCAGGATTTGTAGTTTTATAGAGTCTTTAGCCTTCTCTCCCAGAGATTGATTAGGGATTCTGGGGGATATAGCCTAGATAGTTACTTTTCTAAGTGCTGGTCTTTATCCTTGTCCCCAACAAACAAAATCACAATACAGGTTGTGCCCCACTCCCATATCTGCGGAACAAATATCCGAGGTTTCACGTGTCCATGGCTGAGAAAAAAGGGACACATATCATAGAGTCATACTGGAAAATGCCCAGAGAGGTATCCTCTCTAGGAATCGCTAGGTCCTCCAGTGCAACTCTGTGGAATGTTTTGTCGGAAGTCCTTTATTTTAATAGGGTTTGGTATTGTCTGTGGTTTCACTTATAAATGATAAGTCCAGGAATGTCTGCCCCGTGGATACGATGGGGCGGGGGGGAGGGGTAATAGAATGTCAGTTTTGGATACTGAATCTGAGCTGCAGAAGAGGTAGAATTGTAATTTCTTATGGTGTAGATAAATATTCCAGCTGGTGAGATGGGAGAGAGTGAAAGAGGAGTCTCTTAACAGCCACAGGTCCGCAGATGTGGTCGCTAGCAGTTCTCAGGAACGTAGTTCTGGTGAACATCAGGAGGTGGCTCCATACTATTCCTCACTGACCAGAGCATTGCTGGCTGCCTCTGAAAAACACGTGGAGCCTTTGCAGAGCTTGACAAAATTCTTTTCTTCTTCTACAATCCCCCTTTAGACTACAAAGCCCAGAAATTGACTGTGCTTGCTAGAGGATTCTGGGAATCATACTTGCCCCAACACTTTGCTTGTTTGCAGTTCATTTGCTCTTCCTTGCTGGATCATGTCTTATTTAAACAGGCATTTGGTGATTAATTGGCTGTGCAGATGGATCTTTAATGAGGTGTTTTAATACGATAGCTAATTTAATTTTGTTGTTGTTTTTTTGTAAAAGAAACTTGTTAATCATCAGGTATTTAGTTGTATTTTCTTTCCACATTGCTGCAGTCCACCTTGGATCTATGTCAGGAGAAAGGTGGGATATAACTTCAGTGAAATAAATAAACAGGAATGTTTCCTTTTTTTTTTGTCATGGCAGAACTGCTTGAGAAGACGTGATGCTGGACTGTTAAACCAGCTGCAAGAGTTGGACAAGCAGATCAGTGATCTGAGGCTAGATGTGGAAAAAACAGCGGATGAGCACCTTGAGACAGACAGCCGTCCCAGCTCAGGTGGGTATTTCATGTTGCCACACTAGAGCCACGGGTAGATATCCCTGGCACCTCAGAGATGTGGCTGTCATGATTGTTTTGCAGCTTTTGAATGTGCTTCTGCACCTGAACTCTGCAACCTGTATATTTCAGGCACGGATGCCTCCCAGCTTGTAGATTATGCATGGAATAAACTATTGGTATCAAGACTGCAAAGAAGGCATAATGCACACATGAGCTGGTGTTCTGTTAGTGACACACACACAGGCATAAGTCTGCATATGCCTTTTTTTTTTTTGCATTCTCTTCCTCTGTCCACAATAACCAAAGCTTTCCCCCTGACTCACCATTTAGCTGCTGCAGCCTACCCCCACCATTCATTGGCTGGTGGAGAGTGGGGGGCGGGATCACAGAAGTATCTGGTATGTCCCTGTAGTCAGACACAGAATGATTACGTTGTCTGGTGAAAACCCTGGAGGATGTCAGTGAGTGATGTCGTTAGTTTGCATCTGGCTATGAGGGCATAGCCAGATGCTTCTCTGATTCCCCACCCTGCATTCCCCACCAGCCACTGAATGATGGCTGGTGTGTGTGTGTGGATTTGCAGCAGCTGAATGGTGAACCTGGAGAGGGGTTGATAGGAGAGTTATAGCATAGCTCCGCCTGCAGGAGTTGCTGAGAAGCTAGTGCCAGAGTCGGAATCATGTGGCACTCCAGATGTTGTTGGACTGTAACTTCCATCAATCCTAGCCATCTTAGGCAATGGAGTTGCAGACCAGCAACACCTGGAGGGCTGCACATTTCCCAAACCTAAATAGAGGAAAGTTTTCCAGGGGAACGTGGGGAGGCAGAATAGCTGTGTTAATCCTTTATAATGAAAATACACAAGAATGTTATGACCCCTTAAAGACTGGCAGGTTTTATTGGGCCTTTGTTGTTCTTGTTTACCATCAAGTTGACTTTGATCTATGGCAACCCTATGAATGAGAGACCTTCAAGATACCCTGTTAGTCACAGAGCTGCTCAGGTCTTGCAAACTCAGAACCGTGGCTTCCTTGATGGAACCAATCCATCTGTAATGCAGTCTTCTTCTTTTCCTTCTGCCTTCCACTTTACTGAGCATAATCTTGTTTTCCAATGAGTCATTTTGTCTCCTGATAAGGTATGATACCCTCAGCTTAGTCATTTAGGCTTCTAGGGAGAGTTCAGGCTTGATGTGCTCTTGGACCCATTTATTTGTCCTTTTGGCAATCCACGATATCTGTAGAACTCTCCTCCTGCACCGCATTTCAATTGAGTGAATGTTCTTCCTGTCAGTGTTATTCATTGTCCAGATTTCACAACCAGACAAAGAAATCAGAAATATTATAGCCTGGATGAGTCTGAATTTGTTATTTATTGATATATCTTTGTACATGAGGAACTTACTAGTTTTTTCATAGCTGCCCTTCCAAATCTTCTTCTGAATTCATCATCATCATCATTTATTTATATAGCACCATATATGTTTATGGTGCTTTACATTAAAACAAGCTTTACATTAATACCAGCAACCAAAAATCCCCCACACACTATACAAAACATTGGGTCCCGCCAAAGGTGTACAATCTAAAATAAGTGAATCCATAAGTATGTACACATATAGGGAAGGAAGGAATAATAAACATAAAGTATAAAATACAATTGCAAAAAAGATAAATACTATAATCGCAAAACAAATTAACTACTGGAATGTACAGTATACTGAAATGCAAAATGTGGACATTAGGAAAAATAACACCAAAATGGCATACGTATTTTCACTTGGACTTCTACAAACATTGCAAAATATTGCATTGAAATTGGGAATACTGCGGCATGGATGATCCTGACTTTGGTATTTGATGATATATCTTTACATTGGAGGGTCATCTCTGGTTTCTTCATAGCTGCCCTTCCAAGTCTTAGTCTAATTCTGATTTCTGTTTTTGGGCATAAGTTTTCATTTTGCCATAGGTTTTATTGAGCGTCAGGATTCGTGGATAGCTAATGCAATAGATGTAGGAGAAGGGTAAAAGTGCACTCAGGAGAAATGGAAATCCCCCCCCCCCCGCAAGGGAGCTCTCTCCCTTCCTGTCCTATAAATAGCTCCAGGAAGATTGAGTACAGACGGATTTATCTTTAGGAGAATATCTAAAAACAGAAGGGGGAAAGCTATAGTATGGAGTATCTTGAAACCTGGAATGCTTGGAACACTGAACAGGAACACTCCAAGTTAAGAACTTTTTTAGGGGTCCCAGTTGGATTACATGATTCCCCTTCAATATGGGTTTCCCTAATGGCTCTAGATCCCATCTGATCTTGGAAGCTAAGCAGGGTCAGCCCTGGTTGGTACTTGGATTGGAGATTGCCAATGAATACCAAGTGCTATAGGCTATTCTTCAGAGGAAGGAAATGGCAAAACCACCTCTGAATATTCCTTGCCTAAGAAAACCCTCTGAAAATTCATGGGGTCACCATAAGCCAAGAGGTGACCCGAACGCACGTATATACATGCATGGATTTTCTTTGGTCCTAACCAGGTATAACATTAATGGATTCTCCCTCTGCTGTTGTAGGGTTTTACGAGCTGAGCGATGGAGCTTCCGGGTCCCTCTCCAACTCGTCCAACTCTGTTTTCAGCGAGTGTTTGTCCAGCTGCCACTCCAGCACCTGCTTCTGCAGCCCTTTGGATGCCTCCTTGAACAGCTCAGATGGACGCCCCAAGTCTGCAGGTATGGCCGGAAATTGACAGATTAAATGCAGGAGCAGTTGGAGAGTTTGGCTAATAGCAGTGACTTCTGAATTGTGACCTTGACCTCTGCCACATTAGCTTTTACTAATGCTCCAGAGGGCTTGGAAAAGTTACTTTTTTTGAACTACAGCAGCCCAAACTCTCTAGCCAGCAAAGTCACAGGATTTGGGGTGTTGTACACCAGAATTTTTCAAGCTCTGTAGAGGACCCATGCATCATACCAGGCAGGTTGTATGGCCCTTTGGAGACGTGTGTTCATTCATCCGTTGAATCATAGAACAGTAGTGATGGAGGGAACTCAGAGGTCATCTAGTCCAACCCCTTGGTTCAGAGGAGGAATCCACAAGTTGAACCTGGGCATCCCAGCTTTCCTTCAGTAAGCTCAAAGATGGTGTACATGGCTCTCCTCCACCCCACTTTATTCTTAACAACAACCCTGTTGGTTAGGCTGAGAGAAAGGGATAGTGACTGGCCTTGTGTCATCTAGTGCCTTTTCATGACTAGAACATGGATCTCCTAAATCCTAGCTTCTAACTCTCATATTGGCGCTCTGCAATTCCTGATCAACCAAGCCTTCATAGGGTGTTTATCAGCACTCTTACCTCTGGTTAACAGATGGTGGGAGGAGGGAGTGGTAGAGGAAGGCTGAGTCCATTAGATCCATGCCCGGCTTGTGGCTTGCCCAGATCATTTGACTACCTCCTGCTGGATCCCAAATGGTAGATTAGATAGTGCAACCCAGCAGCTTTGTGGTGATAGGACTGGACATGCAGTGTCTGCACAGCCAGCAGGTCTTGTTTGCCCATGTGCAACCACCTCCCGTAGGCATCCTTTGCCTGGACGATTTGGGGTGTTGTAGTTCAAACAAGTAACTTTTGTAAGCTGTGTCCACCTTTGGCAGCACACCAAAGGGAGCAGCTCTGGACAAGAGAGAACCCAGACAGGCAGTGTGGCATACATGGCTCTCTCTTGCAACACAGGAGGATGGTTGAGAGGTTCAGGAGGAAAACCCAAGGGACTTCCATTGCTGTTCCTGCCCCAAGCATCTTTCACCTGAGGCAGCTGTGTCACTTTGCCAATTGGTAGGGCCTGCCCTGGTGAATCTTGAGAATAACATGGGATGTGTGATCACTTTCCTTCCATCATTCGTTGGTCAGTGGAGGCTGGTGGCTTCCATAGTGCCACTTTATTCTGTTTTGGTCAGACCTCACCTGGAATGCTGTGTCCCGTTCTGTGCTCCACAATTCAAGAAAGATATGAACAAGCTGGAACAAGTCCAGAGGAGGGCAAACAACATGGTGGGAGGTCTGGAAACCATGCCCTATGAGGAATGGCTTAGGGAGCTGGTTGTGTTTAGCCTAGGGAAGAGAAGGTTAAGAGGGGACATGGTAGCCATGTTTAATTATTTGAAGGGATATCATATTGGAGGAAGCTTGTTTTCTGCATCTCCAGAGACAAGGACACGGAGCAGTGGGCTCAAACTACAGGAAAAGAGATTCCACCTAAACATTAGGAAGAACTTCCTGGCGGTACCAGCTGTTGGGCAGTGGAATGCACTGCCTGAGAGTGTGGTGGAGTCTCCTTCTTTGGAGGTTTATAAACAGAGGGTTGATGGCCATCTGTCGAGAATGCTTTGATTGTGTATTCCTGCATGGCAGGGGTTGGACTAGATGGCCCTTATGTTCTCTTCCAACTCTATGATTCTATGAACCCACTCTGGCATTTAGTCAGAACTTTAAAGGAACTGTCCAAGGTGCTGCACTTGTTTTAGGCTAAGGTTCAACTCCTTGGATCAGTTCCTTAAAGTTTAGATTCAAAGCTGGAGCGGGTTCACTGCCTACCAGACATGGAAGCCACCATCCAGCACTTTCATCAGTTCTCAAAACAGGCAAGTTTCTTAGATGTCTTCATCACAGTAAACCACATTGTTCCCGTCTACTTCTGTCATTCATTTGCTTATCCTCAGCCCATGAAGAAAAATGGAGCTCCTGTACCATTCATATTTCTGTCTCTTTAGTTTTAATACTCTTGGAAGCTATCTAGAAAAGCCCTTCTACAAAATCACTGTATTTCTTTCCCAGTATAGCATTGAAAAAAAGTCTTGCAAATGTGAGTGATTCTGGGAGCTGTACTCAAAATGTAGCTTTTGTAAATACTGTTCTTCTGGTTTTACAAGTAGAAATGTAATCCTTGGTCTTGTCAGTACCACTGGGCACTAGTTACTCTTCTTAGCAGGTTCTGTGAGTATGCTGTTTGTATCTCTGGGCCGACCTGCCGAAATACCCTAAAGGCACCAGGTCCCATCTGATCTTGGAAGCTAAGCAGGGTCAGCTCTGGTTAGTAATTGGATGGCAGACCACCAATGAATGCCAGCTGCTGTAAGCTGTATTTCAGGGGAAATATAGGGGAGGGAACTGGCAAACCCACCTCTTAATATTCCTTGCCAAAGAAAACCCTATGAAATTCATGGGTTCACCAGAAGTTTACAGGCAACTTGAGAACACACACACACTCACACAGAGGCATGGACCACCAGACTTTCAGTCAGGTGTTGACCAATGACAATACAGAATGAAGATTATATATCTGTGTGCTTGTGCCAAACAGTTAGTCTTGTGGAAGCTGCAGGTCATGCCTCAGTTGATCTCAAGCATATGACCTGATGGGAAATCAGTGCCAGTAGCTGGACTTCATAATTTGGACTCAGAGAATTTATACTGATGAAACAGAACACTTCCTTCCCCCTCCTCCTCTTCTCTCTTCCTGTGCTCCAAATTATCTGGGTGTGTTGCAGAAGCTTCTGCCAGGCACACTGAAAGAAAGCCTTGCTAAGAGCCAACTAAACTCCCCATCTTAAGCTTTCAATTTTGACGGGAACATTAGCAAAACACAGAACAATAGCGCTCTGATTAGAGGAGGAGAGATAATTTAAATTCCATTGGGGTGTGGTCTGGTGAGGGGGGGATGGAGCGGGTGCCCCAATCCTCATATCCATAATTTTGGAGAAGGGAAATCTTGGCCACCAATCATGGAAGTCAGGATTTGCTAGAAATTGTGTCCTTGAGTAATCCTCTTGTTGGGATTTTGTTGAACTTCGTAGATCTTTTAAAAAGATGAAAAACAGACACTGTGTAACTTTGTTTTCGTGTTCAGAAGGTTACATGGGCCAGAATTCACTAAGGCAGTTAGGAATGTGTAATTTAGAGTTACACATTCATGACTGTTCGTATTCACGATCCCTATGTATCTACTCGTTTAGGGAATACATAGGGACCATGAAAGTCCTCCAGTCCCCGCTTATCAGACAGCAGCCGCTGCAAACAACAGGGGTCTGTTCTCCTGTTGATTGGGAAGCAGCTGACTGATGGTCCTACAGCCTTTGCATGAGCAACCTCCAGTGTGAGGGGAAATTGAGACAAGGACCCTGCTTTCAGCTGTCACACCAGAGATCACTGGGGGGGGGCTGGAAACATCAGTCAGCAGCTCCCCAATCATCAGGGGAACAGACCCTGTCACCTGCAGCAGCTGCTGCCCATAGAGTGGGATTTGAGGGGTTGGGCTGGGAGATACTGCGTAGCTATGTAACTATGGTGGTTGCACATATGTACCTGCCTTAGTGAATTCTGGCCATGTGTCTTAAAATCTTTATTATACTCATGGAAGTTAACATTATATGTAAATACAGGGTTTTTCTTTACTTATTTTTATTCCCTTGGAATTTCAGATCTCATCGGCTGGCTGGAGTATAATAAAGGAAGCCAACATGAAGACCAGTCTCTGAGGATGGTCTCTCCTTCTCCCTCCACGCCACATTCAAATTCCCTGGATGTGATCGCTGATGTGCATCCAAAATATCAGTGTGACCTGGTGTCCAAAAATGGGAATGATGTGTACCGCTACCCTAGTCCCCTACACGCAGTTGCTGTTCAGAGCCCGATGTTTCTTCTGCCAGTGATCGGTAACCCCCTGAGAGAAGAGGAAGAGAGGTCTGATGGCCATGCTGATGATGCTGGTGCTGGATTGGAACTTAACTCGGCAAAACCGGGTGCTTCGTGTGCCCCGCACATCTCTCATTCTGCATCCTGTCCCACGGCCAGCCGAAAAATGGACAGCTACATCTTGAGCCTTGTGCAGAAAAAGATCCCTTTGGTGAGGACTAACAAACCAAGAACAAACCTCAACGCAGACCCTGCCAAAGGGATTTTGAGACACGGAAGCATGTGCGTTCGACAGGTGACTGGCACAGCCCACAACAGTGTTACAAATCTTAAGAATCTGAGTCAGGTATTTCCCCATTCCAGTGGAACTACCACCACCACTACCACCCTTGATAACGGTGCCTTCTCCCCCTTAAAGCAGCATTCAAAAGAAATGGAGCATCAGGAGGCTAAAAAGATGCCTCCAACAAATCCTAACAATGAACTTCAAAGTAAACACCCGACAAGGAATGTCAAATCTCAAGAGGTGACGCGGTGCCCAGTGGTCAACAAGGGTGACGTTGTCAAGGAAAGTGGCCAGTGCTTTGTGGCATGTTCTAAAGAAAGCCCTTGTCAGCCTGGGACGCTATTGAAGGAAAATAAAGTCACCCACCTTCCCAAAAAGATGCTGTTTAAAAACAGCGGGGTGCAAGCAGCTTGCTCCATTCCATCGCCCCAGGAATCTAGGCTTCCACTGGATTTCAAGAGTGAAGGGTCATCCTCTCAGAGTCTGGAGGAGGGTCTACTGGTGAATGCCCAGTACATAGCAGCTGAGCCCCAAACAGTGAGACTTCCCAAGGGCCCCAGGAGTGTCAAAATCCTCAAGAGCTCTTTGGCAAAACACAGGTCCCATCTTGTCACCGTGATGGAAAATGGGCCACAGGTTTGGCGAGAGAAAGGTAAACCCACGAGCAAAAAGTGCCATTTCCCTGATGACCTGGATACAGCTAAGAAGCCGAAGAAGGCCACAGTGAGAGGGAGGAAAAGCAGCCATCTGCTGCCAGAGGCCAGCCTTCTCAGTCGGCCATCGGGTGGGTTGAAATCTGGACTGAGGCCCCACGGACATGGCCGAGAACCTGTGGTAGCCAAACCCAAGCATAAGCGGGCCGATTATCGCCGCTGGAAACTGTCGGCTGAGGTGTCTTATGAGGAAGCCCTTCGGAGGGCGAGGAGAAACCGGAGAGAAGCGGTTGGGGTTTATGCACAGGTCTCTCACCCTTATGCCAGCCCCTATGCCTATGTGGCGAGTGACTCAGAGTATTCGGCAGAGTGTGAATCTCTTTTCCATTCCACAGTGGTGGACACCAGTGAGGATGAAAGGAGCAACTATACCACCAACTGCTTTGGGGACAGCGAATCCAGCTTGAGTGGGGTGGAGTTTGTTGGTGAAAGCACAACGACCAGTGACTCGGACGAAAGTGGGGGTCTCATTTGGTCCCAGTTTGTCCAGACTCTTCCGATCCAGGCTGTTGCCACGGGCTCGGAACTCCATGAAAACACAGCCAAAGCCTTTGTTAAGATTAAAGCCTCGCATAACCTTAAGAAGAAAATCCTCCGCTTTCGATCTGGCTCTCTCAAACTGATGACTACTGTCTGAATTTCTACTGGTCATAAAGAGTAACAGTGATGATTTTACTAATGATGATAATACCCATACCTGATGGAAGGACCTGTGTGTGTATGTGCCTTCAGTAGGGGTGTGTTTGTGTGTGTATGTACGTTGTGCACCAAGTTTTTGTGGGGCTTTGAGTGGTTTTGTTCAGTATGCCGAAGGCATAAAAGTAATGCTGGTCCCTCCACCCATCCAACAGTGAAGTAAGTGTCTTGTACTGTATAGAAGGTGGGATGTAGAAATGGAGAAGTCATTTATAGTGGCTGTAAACTTCTCAGGCTCTCCATGGCAGCTGTAGTGGTGTGTGTGTTTCACGGTTGTCTAGAGAGCCTAAGTATCCTAAAGGCTCTTGGAAGCTAAGCAGGGTCACCCCAGGTTAGTACTTGGATGGCAGATCACTAATGAATACCAGGCACTGTAGGCTATATTTCAGAGAAAGGAACTGCCAAAACCACCTCTTGAGTATTCCTTGCC
Organism: Gambelia wislizenii; assembly: GCA_030847615.1. Lineage (NCBI taxonomy): Eukaryota > Metazoa > Chordata > Lepidosauria > Squamata > Crotaphytidae > Gambelia > Gambelia wislizenii. The sequence goes on along the minus strand of JAUMIR010000001.1, from coordinate 489,146,978 downwards.
TAAGAAAACCCTCTGAAATTCATGGGTTCACCATAAGTCGATGGGTGACTTGAAGGCATGCGTGTGCACACATGGAGCTATGGTGCCTTTCCCTCCCTCCCACAAAGGGGAAGACCTTTTAAAAAGAGTAGGAAGAACTACTATGGTACTTGTTGTCCATAAGGCACCGGCTCCTGTCTGATCTTGGAAGCTAAGCAGGATCAGCCCTGGTTAGTATTTAGATGAGAGACCACCAGTAAATACCTGTGCTATAGGCTCTGTTTCAGAGGAAGGAACTGGCCTGGCAAAACCACCTCTGAGTAGAGTATTCCTTGCCTAAGAAAACCCTATAAAATTCATGGGGTTGTCATAAGCTAACAGGCAACTTGAAGGCACATACACACACACCAAATGCTCTGACTCACCACCCTTTACATCAGGGGCAAAAACCCCATGGCCTACCTGTGGTCCCAACATTCTTTTCGTGGCCCATTGATCCTTTCTCCCCCCATCTCACCCAGACACCCCCCCACACACACACAATGGAGAATTTTTGCTCCCGGAAGCTTCCAAGAAAACTAGTTCTTTCTAAACAAGATTCAGGCCCATACTTTCATATGTTTGTGTGGGTGTGCCCATGTGTGGTGTTTTTCTATAACTGAAATGGAACTTCTGGTGATTTCCAATTGTTTTGGGAGCAGGGGAGTGAAATAATTGCAGTTTGGAAGGAAATGTGGCCCATAGTCAATCCCCAGGAGACAGAATTTGTCTCAGAAACTTGTCCACCCTGCTCTAGAGGCAGTTGTACCTTCAAAAATTGTTCCCTTGCCTTCATCCCTGATGGCTTTTTATTCCTATGTGCTGCTTATTTGTGCATTTATCATCTGTATACACAAAAAGCTGCCAAGAAATTTTAGCAAACAAGATCCCTCCCCTCAGCTGCATATCCTTCAACTGTTCCAATTTGGCAGGGACAGTCCTGATTAACCCTCTGTCTTCCCATTTTTCAGCTGCTTTTAAAACATCCCAGTTTCTTTTTGTTCCTCCTGCTTTCTCACTACATCCTCAACTTACTTCTGTTGCTGCAGACTGAGTTTAAAGTGCAACAGTAGTTTTCACTGAGTTAACTCGGGGAGCGGGGGAAGAGAGGCGAGGACAGAATCTTGCTCTTCCCAGGTGGTTCAGGCAAAAGCACCTTGCTGACGCCCCTCCTAGCTTGTATGTCCTTTCCACAGTAATCATTTTTACCATCTTCATCACAGTCAGATGTTCCTTGGCTGGTGGATATGCAGCTTCTGATTGAACAGACAAGTTAGAGCACTTGCAGGAAAGTAGATTCACTTACAGTTTGCTGCCTGATATGTCCAACAAAGGTTCTGCCTTGTCAAAACGTCTTCTTGCAAGTAGAGCAGAGGTAGGCAACCTGCTAGGGGTTGCAGGGCTGCATTGGCATCTCATGGGAATTTGAAGGGTTGCACTTCCTCTGCCATATCCAGGCCTGAACTTTGGACATTCCCCCCCCCCACTCATAGATCCATGGGCGGGTAATATCACCATGTTTTTAGTCCTCTCTAGGTTGTTTTGGGCCCAAGAGAGGCCTTTTTTGTCAACCAGGAAGTAAACCCAAAAGGCTTGTCTATACGAGGCTATAAAATGTGGATTGGCCAATTCACAGCAGCCTTTGTTTGTCTTAACAATTTTTCTCAAGATTGCAGGCATATGAAACTATCTGTGTTTGTTGTTCAAATGGACATGCCTGAGAATCAAGATGGTGGGTGCGAGTGAATTAGTCGTGTTTTTATTGTCACCAGTTGCTGCCACCAAACAGTATATTTTTAAAAAAAAGCATATCCAAGGTGCAGAAGTGTGATATTCCGCTTAAATAAATAGAAAAAAAGGCTGTTCTCTCACCTCAGTGTATGATCACTACAGCAAAAATCCAACATGGCGGTTGGGGCATTTGCCTTGTCGTGTCTGACCAATCAGCTTTCCACTTCTGCACAGCAAAGCAAATAGATTATCCCAACGAGGGGGAATGCGCATTCCTTGCGGAGCTTTTTAAAAACTCTGGGGAAAGCTGCGAAGGCTTTTCTTGCATAGTTTTTGGCATTTTTGGCCCCCCTCCTTATGAATACAGTGTATTGGTGTGGGATCTCCTTAAGGCAAATTGCATTCTCCTCGAGTTCTATGAGGAGTATTTTCGCTGTATAGACAACCCCAAAGTCTAGTTCCTAGTTGAAGAAAGGCTTTTCCTGGGTTTAGAAGAGTCCATGGTGGTGGTGGGGAGGACATGGCAAAAGTGCCTCCCCAGCTACCTGGGGGAGAAGTGTTGGCATGGGGGAGATCCTCAAAAATAGCTGCATGGGCCTCATACAGCCTGTGGGCCTCACTTTCCCTGTCTCTGAGGTAGCGGCTTCAAGCTTGGCGGGCTGCTTGTCTGGATTTTAAGTAACACTGCTGGGACGTTGGTATCTCTATGAGAAACTGAGATACCAAAGGCCTCATAACATATTACATTGAATCTAAGGATTGGCATCTTGCATTTTTACAAAAACTACATTGCAGACATAGTAGAGGGCTGATGGGAGGGTTAACCCTTTCCTCCTGCCTCAGTACTACCAACGAAAATTGCCCCCATCACCAGCTGCTATCTAGCATGAGAGGGAAGGTGCTGTTGCCAAAAATGCCACACCCTCCAACTGTCCTGGTTTGGCAGAGACAGTCCAAATTAATCCTCTGTCATCCTAACTTTTTAGGTTTCTTTTAAAATGTCCCAGTTTCTCTCTTTTCTTCCCGCTTTGCCCTTTTGTCCTGGCTTACTTCCAGTGGGACAAACAAGAGTTCAAAGTCCAAAATTACTTTGCATTCAGTTAATTCAATAAAATTAAAAGTTAAAATTAAATGGACTTTGCATTCAATTAAATAGGAGAGGAGGGGGTAGAATCTTGTGCTTCCTAGTTGGCTCAGGCAAAAGCAAAGTACTGCAGTCTCTCCTAGCTTGTGTGTTTCTCCTCATTCATAACGTTTGCCTTCTTGACCACTCTCATTTTGTTTGGTTACACTTGTCCCAGTCTTCGTCTGTGAGGTTTTGGAAGGTATTTCATGCCAGCTTCCCATCCCTGGCAAATAGCAGCTGGGGAAGGTGGTGAACAGAGGCTGTTTTGGCAGAATCGTGGAATTATGGACAGCCTGAGTAGTCTTTCCCTCTGCAACGCCTGTTTTAAAAAGATGCATTTTTAAAAGAAAGTGATGCAATGCCCTAATGCATAATTTGATCCTCGCTGTCCTATAAGAACATACAGAATTGGAGATCCAATCAGTGACAAAGTGTAGAGGGAACCTGCCACTTCTAGTTGGGAGTGTTGATATGGGCAAAATTGCCCCCTAAGGTTACCAGAGTGAAAACTGGAGAAGGCTCCTGTGTCTTTATTGGTTGTGTAGAAGCAGGAGTTCCAGCAGGTTTTTCTTGTTACCTGGTTGCATGACAAGCAACACCTGCTGAAATTCCCTTTTCTATGTAACTATTAAAGGTACAGGAGCCCTCTTCAGTTTCCAGTCTGGCAACCTTATTGCCCCTGTCCCCATAAGAATTTTCCCCTGGTGAAGTTTTCCATCTCTCCCCTGATTTTGAGCATTGTGCCAACTTAAAACTTCAGTTGAGCATTTAGAAATATTATTTAGGTAGCCAAAGAAAAGGGGCAAGCAAAGTTATAAAGAGAATGTGAACGCAACCAATGTGAGAGGGGTAGGTATGAACAATTTTTACTATCTCACTCTCTGCAATGCTAGAAATTTGAGGACTGAAGGAAAGCTTCTGGTGGGCAGGATTCTTACTGGTGTGTGTGTGTGTTATAATCTTCATTTTATCTGCACCAATAGCTACATGTGTGCTTCTAGTGCATCCCAAAACATACCGGAAGGGGGGAAATGGCTTTGCAAAGCACACAGGTCCAAACTGAGCAAATATCTGTATTGGTTGCATGTGACATGTCAGGGGCCTTACTAGGATGGGGTGGGGGTGCAGGAAACAGGCCAGCTCTCTTCTAGTTTACAAAGACTTTTGTGCTTGGTGCTTGAAGATACCATAAGTCACTGGACAAGCCTCTGTTGCTATGCTGGGCGACACAGCAGAAAGATAACTAATGCCTTGCTCTATGCTGAACCTTTCCTTGGTTTCTGGTGCTGTTTCTTTCCTCTCCAGATGTGCACTAATATGCCAAAAGAAAGCTGTCCGGTAGCCATGTCTTGGGTGAGCATGCATGTGCTTATGCGCACATCTCCCAACTTAAACGAAACAAGGTGCTTCTTGTATATAGAATGCTGTTCTGTTTTGATTATTTTTTTAAAAAAAAGATGCACGTATTTAAAAGCTTTGAACTGCTCAAACAATATCACTTGAACCTCCAGATTTTCTGTCAACACTAGTGCCTTTAAAGTGGCAAAAAAAAAAAAAGGCCACTGTGCTAGTTTTTATTGAAGGGCCACCAGTTTTCAGCTGTGATAGCTTTGAGTATATGGAACAGAAGACTGGGCATGTTTCTGTTTTGGCTGGGGTTGGGTTAAAGAATATCTGAGCATTGTGTCGATCTTTGGTTTCTACAGATCCTTCATTCATATAGGAAATTCAGAGAGGAAGAACTATGCCATTTTAACACAGAAGCAAAAAGAGCAGTGGACTTTATGGGATGGTGTGGAATGACTTCAGTTCTGTGTGACATCTGTTTTATTTAAAACAACAACAACACATGGCATTCTACAGTCCCCTGGTGTGTTTTGAATTTTCATAAGCAAGATTTTTTTTCAGAATTTCATAGGAGCTGGCCAGACAATGTCCATTTAATCCAGTACAGTCTATTCTGGGTAACATCAGCTTCCTAGGGTCTGAGGCTTAGACTGTTTTCTTCTATCACCTGCAGCCTCATCCATGGGCAGTTCATGGTCCAAGCCCCCATCAGGATAGTGCCATCACATTTTGACACAGTCTCAACCCTCTAGCTTTCTCCCTTCCCTTCTAGAAGGGAAGGATGTGAGACAAGCTGCTCTATGGCACAGGAGAAAGCTCTGGAACCTTCCTATACCACAGAGAGTTGATACTTGATGCTGAATTGCTATATTGTACTTGCCTAAATACCCTAAAGGCACCAGATCCCATCTGATCTTGGAAGCTAAGTAAGGTCAACTCTGGTTTGTACTTGGATGGAAGACTACCAATGAACACCAGGTGCTGAAGGCTATATACGTTACCGTACTGATGGCAGCTTGTTTAACTTAAGCCATCTGAGGGCTCGCACTAAGACTCTAAACTATCTAGTCTGTGAGCTGCTCTTTGCTGACGATGCTGCCCTTGTGGCCCACACAGAAGCAGCTCTGCAGCACCTAACATCCTGCTTCGCAACAGCTGCAGAGCTGTTTGGGCTAGAAGTCAACCTGAAGAAAACAGAAGTTCTTTACCAGCCTGCACAACAGGACGAACACCACCATCCCCACTTTGCCGTCGGCAAATCTGTGCTCAAGTCCGTTCAGCAGTTCACCTACCTGGGAAGCATCATCTCCTCAGATGCCAAGATTGACAAAGAGATCGATCACAGATTAGCAAAGGCATATAGTGCATTTGGAAGACTTTACAAAAGAGTCTGGAGTAATAAACACCTGAGGCAAAGCACAAAAATCAGTGTGTATAGAGCCATTGTACTGTCTGTTCTCCTGAATGGGTCTGAAACATGGGTCACCTATTGCCACGCCACCACTTACAACTCCTCGAACGCTTCCGTCAGCGCTGTTTACGCACAATCCTAAATATACACTGGACTGACTATGTGACGAATGTTGCTGTCCTTGAGCAAGCAGGGATCACCAGCATTGAGGCCAAAAGTTGACTGGCAACTTGAATCATAGAATCATAGAGTTGGAAGAGACCATGAGGACCATCTAGTCCAGCCCCCTGCCATACTGGAAAACACAATCAAAGCATTCCCTACAGATGCCCATCCAGCCTCTGTTCAAAAACCTGCAAAGAAGGAGACTCCATCACACTCCCAGGCAGTGCATTCCACAGCTGAACAGCTCGTACTGCCAGGAAGTTCTTCCTAATGTTTAGGTAGAATCTCTTCTTGTTTGAGTCCATTGCTTGGTGTCCTAGTCTCTGGAACAACAGAAGACTAACTTGCTCCCTCTTCCATATGCCATCCTTTCAAGTCTTTAAACATGCCTATCATTTCCCCTCTTAACCTTCTCTTCCCCAGGCTAAACATACCCAGCTCCCTAAGCCTCTCCTCATAGGACATGGCTTCCAGACCTTTCACTATGCCTCCTGCCAAATTTTTCCCCCTCCCTAGCCCAGCCCCACAAATGGAGACTTATTGCTCCTGGAAGCCTCCAAGAGAGCCAGTTCTTCTCAGCGGATGACTTGAAGGCAGATATACACGCACACACATTGTACTGTACTTTCTACCAAAATTCAACAGCAAGTATCAACTCTCTGGTACAGAAGGGTTCCTGAGCTTCCTCTTGTGCCATAGACAGGTTCTTCCCACAACCCACAGTGGGAGAGAATGCAGGCAGAAAGGCCACCAAATAGCAGTTAAGGTACTATGGCCCAGAGCGGGATGGGTCCTAATGCACCCCTTTCTGCTACTTATAGGACATTTCTCAGCCTTGACCTAAATGTATTGGAACATGTAGTCTAGTATTTTCTAAGCCTGGCTAGCAGTTCTTTGTGGTCTTCTCAAGCACTGCTACCTGAAATTGGTGAGATGATGGAGATGAAGCCTGGATTCTTAACGCACATGTTCTATCTCTATTCTAGCAACATGTCACATTTCTGCAGGAGTAATGTCACTGCAGAGTAATCAGAACCTGCCCGGACAGTTGTCTGGAGGGGACTAATATGAGTTACAGGCGTTCTTTCTCCTGGAGGGGGGTTCCAGTCATTGGCAAGAGCAGGGGGGTCTCTTTTGTGCCTTCCAGAAAGCTTCACTAACCAGCAGGGCTTTGGATCAATCAAGATCTGCCTCTTCCCGCCACCCCTCCTTCACATGTTTAGGATTGCACAACTCTGTTAGCGCTGAGGGGTCTCTGAGTGAACACCCTTGCTCAATAACAGAGACCAAAGTCCATCAAACCCTGTATTCTTTCTGAGATTTCCACACTGTAGTGTTAGAGCACTTCCGTACCACTGCCCCTGGCCCCATGGTATGGAATCCTGGGATTTGTAGTTTGGTGAGGGGCATTGAACTCCCTGCTAGAGAGCTCTAGTGCTGTTATTCAGAGGAGTGGACTAAAGCTTTCTAGCAGAGAAAAGCCAAAGGATCTCACCAAACTCACATATCCTAGCATTTTGTAGTTAAAGAGGTTATCAAGCTGTTATAACAGTATAGGGCAGATACAGCCTGTGTGAGAATGCCAGGAATCAGCAGGTACAAGGTTGCAGTTTTCATCTTGGTTTTAAAAAGTGTTTGGTTGTTCCTGGAAAATCTGCCAGGTACTGTGGAGTTCTCAGAATGTCTCCTCCAAATGTTTCATTGTAAGAACAGGTCTTGCATTCCCGATTGAGGCTGAAAACTTGGCTGTTTTTTTTAACTGTCCCAGACACACTGGAACAGCGCACTGAATCAAAATAATTGCACAAATCTTGACCTTTGGGGGAAATGTCTTACGGTAATTTTGAAAGTGACATTTTCAATCACAAACAGATTTTCACATTTTTGAATCCAACACTGTGGTTTTGGAAAATTTCAAGAAATGTTTTTTAAAAACCAACAATGTAAATCTTGTAATGTTTAGTGTCAATTGGAAAAATTGATTTGGGATTTTATTTGCCAAACCTGATAAATCTGTTATTGGAAAATGTTTAAATGTTAAGGAAACATGTTCATATTTATTGTCATTTATGCAAATATGTACAATGAGTGTTTAAAAAACAACCTCTTTACCAATTTGAATATTATTAATTTTTTTGCAAGCCCATCAGTCTTGGAAAAGATGGTTTGGAGTTTCTTTCCTCCCAAGAGAGTCTCAAAAGGCCTTTTAAGTGCGAGACTTCAGCTGCTGCCACACTGCAGAAATAATACAGTTTGACAGTGTGATGCGGCAGCTAAAAAGGCCAATGCGATTTTGGGCTGTATCAATAGAAGTATAGTGTCTAGATCAAGGGAAATAATAGTGCCGCTCTATTCTGCCTTGGTCAGACCTCACCTAGAATACTGTGTCCAGTTCTGGGCACCACAATTCAAAAAAGATATTGACAAATTGGTGCATGTCCAGAGAAGGGCGACTAAAATGGTGAAAGGTCTGGAAACGATGCCTTATGAGGAGAGACTTAGGTAGCTGGGTATGTTTAGCCTGGAAAAAAGACGGTTAAGGAGCAATATGATAGCCCTGTTTAAGTATTTGAGGGGATGTCATGCTGAGGATGGAGCAGGCTTGTTTTCTGCTGCTCCAGAGACTGGAACACGGAGCAATGGATGCAAGCTCCAGGAACAGAGATTCCACCTCAACATGAGGAGGAACTTTTTGACAGTAAGAGCTGTTTGGCAGAGGAACACACTTCCTCGGAGCGTGGTGGGGTCTCCTTCCTTGGAGGTCTTTAAACAGAGGCTGGATTGCCATCTGTCGGGGATGCTTTGATCAAGATTTCCTGCGTGGCAGGGGGTTGGACTGGATGGCCCTCGTGGTCTCTTCCAACTCTGCAATTCTATGATTCTATGACACCGCTTTAACTGCCATGGCTCAATGCTATGGAATTTCTGGGATTTGTAGTTTTGTGAGATATTTAGCCTTCTCTGTCAGAGACTCTGGTGTCACAACAAATCCCAGGATTCCATAGGACGGGGCCAAAATAGTTAAAGCGGTATCAAACTGCATGATTTCTGCAATGTGGTAGCAGCCTTCCACAGATGGCACAAGTCTCCTTTTATATCAGGACTAAGGAATCTTTGGTCTCCCAAAGACTACAACTCCTGTAAACCCAAACCACTATTACTTATGGTTAGGGATTATGGGAGTTGCAGTACAGAGCCTCTGGAAGTGGGAGTACCGATTTGCCAACCCCTGCTCTATATACATGATACTTGTGATGTGAATTAAACCATGGGAATATCCTTCGATGGTGCAGTGTCGAGAAAAATAGCCCTGTGCCTTAAATTCAGACTGACAAAAGCTTGAAAAATGCCAACTTGTCTCCTTCATCCCTATCCCTGAAATCACCAAATGTGCAGCCCAAATGGAGTATAGAAATAACAGCAAGTGTGCATAATTCCCCCCACCCCCATTTCAAATCATTCTGCTGGATGAATGTAGTAGAACATGCTGATGATGATTTCTAGGTTTATTCCCCTTCTGTTTCTCTTTCCCAGGCTAGCTGCTGGCATTTTAAAAGTGTTCCTGCCTTTGAAATAGGATCCTTTTTATCCTGTGAGAAATATAATGCACTGCTTAACAGAGCAGTCCTGTGTTTGTTTCTTCAAGGCTGAGTCCTGTGTTGCTCACTGGGACTTATTTGGAAGGAAGGATGTATAGAATTGGTACCCAAATACATTTAAAAGATTTATTATCTGTGAGGAATTATAAAGTGGCTGAGACAAGGAACAAGGCTGACCAATGGTTGACTGATGACTTAACGCATCAGTAAATTCCATTGATTCAATGGGTTTACTCTAGTTTGCTTGAATGATTCACACCTTGATATTGCACCATCTGTTGAGAACAGTGTCATGTAGGCTGTTAGGGGAAGCTACATTGTTGGATGACAGTTACCAGTCAGCTGGGGATTTGGAGTGTTGTCATCCAAAAAAGTAACTCACCCTGACTCTATGTCATCTTCAACACAGTGGTGACTCTGTTCGTGCTTTGACCTGGTTTTTCATTTTTGGACCTCTATTATTGGACTATCAGTAGAATCAAATCTTGAATATGTGGGGTGTGGTTACAGTGGAACCATTTTTTCTCCAATGTTCCTTTGTTGGCTGTTCTGACTCCATGATGGAATCCCTGCTATCCCTGTCTGTCTGGATCAAATCAAACTCCAGCTTCCTGACCAACCAATGTCCTCTTGAAAATCTTTCTCCCCCCTGATGCAACTTCATGGGATGAGTCTGGGTTCTTCTATTATTAGAGATGACTTGTAGCTCCCATGTTAATCAGGTGACTGGTACTGAGAGACATACCATCTTGTATTGGAATGAATTTGTACCTATTCTGACTAGTAACCAATGGTAGACTTATCCTCCATGAATGTTTTAAATTTCCCATTAAAGCAATCTAAATTGGGGGCCGTCACATCTGCATTATCTAGGATTCCCTAGATTGTGGGGGAAAGTGCTTTCTTCTATCTGTCCTGAATTCCTGCATTCAGCTTCATTGGATGGGCCCAAGTTCATTGGGTTGTAATATTTTCAGTGGCGGCTGGTGGCATCCTTGTGTGTGTGGAGCAGTGAATCCATTCTGAGTTCACTAAAGGAATTATGCATGGTGCTGAACCCTATAAACCTCTTAACAGTTTCAGCACCTTGGATAAAGTCCAGATTATAGATTTATTGACCTACGGACATGGGCACTAGCAGCCCCTGAATATTATGGAAAAAGGAGAAAAACGACCTGCTATCCACTTCCTCCACCCCAGACATAACTCTACAAACCTTGCACCCTCTCATGCCACACAGTTAAAGAGTTATGATTCTACTTTAACTACTGTGGCGTCATCCAATGGAATCCTGGGATTTGTAGTTTCACAAGGCAGCAGAGCTCTCTGGCTGAGAATTCCAAATATCTTGCCAACCTACAAATCCCATGATGCCATTGGAAGGAGGCATTGCAGTTAAAGTGGAATCATAGTACTATACCCTGTAGTGAGAAATGGCCCTTGGACTATGTTTCCCCTTATTCCTTTCTAAACTAACACCCCTGTCCAAACATTGTAATCTTTGCCCATAGTGGAGTCACTCCAACCCCCTAATCATTTCTGCTGCCCCTTTTCGACACCATTTCCAATTTTGCAATATCCTTTTTAAGACATGGTGACCAGAACTGTACAGAATATCCCAAGTGTTTAAATGCCCTGGTCATGCATTGTCAGTTTGCCTTCTTTTGGACTTTGGGCAAAACCTGAAAGTTTTCTGGAGTATATTGTGTAATATATGTTTTCTTAAAGCCCACACAAATATGCATGTTAAGAGCATGAGCGTTGATTGTGTTAATATTTCCGTCACTGTCCAATAATTGTACATCATAAGCAGCTGTGTTTTATATCTCTATATAAATCATATCGCTTTGTAAATTAATATAATGCATCAATATGCTGTAATAAACACTTGTCTTTTAATCCTGCATCATGTGTGATCTGTAGCTCCAACTGCTTTTGATAGTAAAGGAACTACCTCGATGAATTGGAGAGAAATCCATGGGCAGGGCAGTGCTATAGGCCGAGGGCAAGAACCATCCTCTAGATGTTGTTGTTGTGTACCTTCAAGTCATTTCTGACTTATGGCAACTCTAAGGTGATCCTCTGGAGTCCAGGGTTCTAATCCCCGCTCGGCTTTGGGAACTCACTGGGGGGTTGTCTCAACAGCAAAAATACTCCTCACGGAATGCAAGAAGACCTTTTCCTAATGGCAATCTGCATTGTTCCACCGTATTGTGAAGGAGAGGGGCCCAAAATGGCAAAAACTCAGCAGGCCTTTGTGGCGTTTCCTGGAGTTTTTAAAAATGGGGGAATGCACATTCCCACTCATTGGGACAAGTGATTTGATATGAATTATGTTTCCGTACAAGTGGAAGCACAAATCTGTTTGGTTGGATGAGTGTGGGGGTGGGGTTTGCTAACAAGGCAAGTGCCTGGAGCTGCCATGTTGGTTTTTCACCTTAGCAAATGAGTGCTAAGGCAAGAAAATTGGGTGTTGTTTTTTCTTTTTTGAAATGGGGATATATTGCTCCAGCGTACTTAGAAAACTTTTTTAAAAAAAGCTTGGTGGTGGCAAATTGAGGTATGCAAAAAGTGTATGGGAGGGGGGAATCACTTGTGGCCACCATCTTGACTGGTGGGTATGCAAAGCTTTTGGGGGCAAAAAAACCCCATTAAAACAAATTGTAGCTGCTGCGATTTGACATTAATGTGGAGCAAACTGTCCCACACCCTTGTATAGATGGGGCCTGGGTGACTGGGCGAGTCACACTTTCTCAGAGGAAGGCAAAGGCTGAACAAATCTTGCCAAATCCACTCTGAACAAATCCACTCTGAACAAATCTTGCCAAGAAAACCCCATGCCTAAATGGAAAACCACAATTTAGAAACAAAATGAAAACATGGATAGAGCATGTACAAATATAACAAGACAATCAAAGCACAAAGAATGCTGCTTTAGAACATGATGTAACCAAGGAAGGAAGTACAAAATAAATGATGGCTGGGATGCTGCTTGGGACTTAACATCTTCACAAATAGCTTTATGTGCAAGCAAAAATGGAACTGAGTGGTTTTGCAATGTCTGTATCCACCTAGGGGCTGCCATGACATTACAATGTACCGGTATCTGTTGCACAGTGTGCATTGGACCAGTGGATTGACTGATGCACGCTGGTCCAATGCACAATGGGCACTGATATATTGTGTATCATTTGCAGCCTGGGATAATGAGAAAACTTGTAGGGAGGAAACAGTAGTTGTGAGTGGCCAAGGTTGTACTTGTGGAAAGCTTTTTATGGGAAAAAGGAGGGGTAAATTCTGGAAGGACAGAATGATCTGAGTTGATGACAAATGAAATGAAAGCTTTTTGTAACAGCTGGACTGTTTGGGCTTTAAGGATATTGTGTCATTAGAAACACATGCCTTCCTTGAATAGAACAGACCATTTTTAATGGATGTTTCTCCCTCTTTTTATGTTTTTATGTTTATGTTTTTATGTCTTTATGTTTTGATGTTCAGTTTTAAAGTCTTAGGGTAGTTATTTTATGTCACTCGTGAATTTGCCAGTTATTTTAAATATATGTACTATTATATTAATTTTAAGGGGGGTAAATTGTTTAAAGTTATTACTGTTGTTATGGATCTGTTTGTTTTATACCCAATTGTTGTCAACCGCCTTGATTGCCTAATAGGCAAAAGGCAGGGTACAAAAATAAAGTTATTATTATTATTATTATGATATGCATTGAGGTGGTCTACAGCTGTGCTGGGCAGGGCACGTTTCTAGGATGGAGGACCATCGCCTCCCAAAAATTGTACTCTACGGTGAACTCGCCACGGGTCAGCATAAGAGGGACGCTCCAAAAAAAGCGAAACAAGGACTCCCTGAAACAACATCTCAGGCTCGGCTAAATTGATCACCAACAATGGTCTGCCCTGGCCTCACATCAGGAGGCATGGAGATGCATTATCCACAATGCTGCAGCCTTATTTGAGAACTCACGCCAAACAAGTCTTGAAGAGAAATGACAACGCAGAAAGAATCACAACCCAGAAACATCACCCAAGGAGACCTTCTGCTGTGCTTTCTGCAACCGGACATGTTTATCTCGGATTGGCCTTTTTAGTCATCAGCGCGCTTGCAGAAAGCGCGGGATGAGTCCTTCCTGAATCTTCGTTTGCGAAGAAAAGCCAGAGAGAGAGAGAGAGAGAGAGAGAGAGAGAGAGAGAGAGAGAGAGAGGTCCCCAATGCACATCCGGACACTGGCTAGGAAGTGCCAGAGCGCAATGGGAGTGCCCAATGCATGTCTGCACATTGGAGTACTCTTACTGGTGCCAGATGCCCATCTTGATAATTCACTGACAGATTCATTTTGTTTCTGTAACATAACTATGGATTCGTAAAGTTATGAAACATAGGGGTTGTCTAGACAGTGAAAATACTCCTCATAGAATGCAAGGCGAATTCCCTTTGTCACAACTAAAATCTGCATGAGATTCGTGGTATTTGGAAGGAGGGGTACAATTTTTTTTCCAAATACTACATGGGGAAAACCTTTGTGGCTTTTCCTGAAGTTTTTAAAATAATGTGTGTGAATACACATCACCACTTGTTAAGACAAATGATTTTTATCACTGCACATTCCCAGAGTGGATAGCTGATTGGTTGGATGTGCACTGAGGCAGGATTGCTGGCAAGGAAGCGGCCGGAAACATCATTTTGGGTTTTTGCATTCTCAGTCATGTGCTTTTTTGCTGCTCTGAGCCGACCAAATAGCTTTTAAAAACTAGCAGAAGGTCGCACTTAAAAACAACAACAACTGTACAATAACATGTTAATTTACTCAGCTGCCATCTTGATTTGCAGGTGTGTGCACTTCAAACGCAGATAGTTTCACATACTACGGTACTATTTTTGCCAAATGACCATGGAGACAAAACACTGCGGCAAATTGGCAGTAATGCGCAGGAATCAGCATTATATCCTCTCATCTAGACAAGCCCATAGACTATGATGTAGGATCTTAACCAAAATTTATAACAATATACAGATATACGAGGTCTAATGTGTAGCTTCTAAGAATACTGCTGAGACCTCTAGAGAATCCCAATGGATCTCACCACTGCTGTAATAATTTCACATGTGGCTATGGGAACATAGCCAGACATTTTTCTGGTTCTGCCCGCTCCCCATGAGGCATGGAAGGACTGTGCAGGGGTTCTCAGCCTAGTATAGGTCTGCATATGAAATTACTATGCCATGCTGAATTATGCTGAATTGTAGCCCATGATGTACATTTATGCTCCATCTTTTTGATGCAGGATGTCAGCCTTTGGTCTAACACATACATATTTGGGCAAGCTCTCAATGATGAGAGAAGCAAAGTGTCATCCTATTTTACCATCTTCCTATTGTGTTCAAAAGATTGCACAAGCATTTAAAGAAATAATCTTCCAGGAACAACTTCTTTTCCTTCTTTCCCACAAGTAGATTGCCCAGCTTCCAAGATAACTTTCTCAAGTTCTCTTTGGTTCAAGGTTTATTCTACAACCCATCTCCCTCTTCCCTCTCCAGCCACCTCCAAATTCCTCTAATTGCGCCACTAAATCCTTGAACAAAGATCAGGAATTTCTAGTCAATATCTTTGAAAGGTGCGATGTGGGTAAACAGACCAGAAATGCCTTACGGAGTTTCTTCCCTTTTGACTGGAATGAAGTGCTGTGGGGACTTTGGAAGGATGAGCATTAATTGCCATACAACTGCATCTTTTTCCTCCTTGTGAAAAAACTGAACTGCCACCCCACCCCATTTAAATTAAAATAACTGGATCTGGTTAACAATGTGCCCTTTCAATAAGAGAGATGCATAACCTCTCCATGTAAAAGAAATCTGGATCAACTGTCCAGAGAAGCAACATATTTGCATGACACACTCTGGGAATAGTTGGTGGAATGTGCTGATTTTATCTCTCCTGTAATTGTGTCTGACTCCTTACAACTTAGAGATGGAATGTTCTCTAAGGAAAGAGAGGCTTTTGAGCAGAGTGCCAAGTAAGCTATGTGGGTCATATGGCTAGCAAGTGAATGACAAGGAAGAGAAATACTGAAGTCTTGGTCATCATCATCATCATCATAATTGTCATCATATTCACCCAAATTATTTCCCCAACCTGTGGTCCTGCCAGATATAGCTGACTACAAGTATCATCATCCCTGACCACTGACTGTGCTGACTGGGGTTGATGGGAGTTGTGGTCCACATCATTCAGAAGAAACCAAGGTGGGGGAGGCTGGTACAGGGAAAACAACACTGTCTCTGCCCTCAGGCTTACAAAGGTAATATGCATGCAGTGAAGGGGGTGATGGTAGAAGAAGTAACAGGAAGGGAGCAAGCAAATGGAGGCTCTCCACACCATACGTGAAGATTTCTTCAGAAGCATAATTCATACATCATGTGCAGTGCAACATAATGGGCCAGATTCTGCATTGGAGTTCTGTAATGTAGATCTCTACGTGTGAAATTCTGTATTAATTGTAACTTGTAACTCTTTGACTGAATGGCAGTGTTGTACAAACTGAGCCAAGACACCAAAGGTGCAACTGAATACACAGTTAAATGTGCATGAGCATCCCTGCCCAATGCACACCATTTCATAATATGCAATGCTCATCATTTACAATGTGTATTTGTGCACAGAGGTGGTACATGCACAACTTTGCTTAAGGCCCCATCTACACAATGAAAAAAAAATCCATTTGGGGGGTAAAAAATTCAAAAAGGCAGCCGTTCGAATGTATACAATCTGCCTACATGATTTTTTACCCCCAAACTCCGTATGACTCCCCCTTGCGCAGCTGGCTGGAGCGAACGCTCCAAGCAGCAGTTTTAAATCTCCCGGTGATTTTATTTTTAATTTTAAAAGGTGCCTTTTATGCAGACAGTTGGTTTTCTGTATTTACAATAAAAAATAAAAATGAATGCATATAAAAATCTCCATTTCATGGACTTACTGGACTCTCGCTTAGCTGGGAATCCAACATGGCGGCTGTTCCCAATTCTCCTCTTTGCTAGCCCTGCCCCCTGAGCTCGTCCAGCCAATCAGATTACATTGCCTGTTCATATTTGTGTGAACATGGTGTACAAACAATCGCAAATTCGAACGGTTGTATAGATTATTTGCCGAGATCCGCTATTCCTCCCGAACTCTGAATTCACTGACTTTATGGGGGATTTGCTGTCCCCCTTCTGAAAGACATGAATGTATCCGAATGGCCGCATGTGCACATTATCGATCTTTCGAACGCCATACAGGTTTTTTTCATCGTGTAGACGGGGCCTTATTTATATGTTACCACAAAGTGTACAAGCTGTTAAGTTTCTTCCCTTTCCTGATATTGGCTCAGATGCTACGTCACTTCAGCATAGCATAAATATCTGCTCCTGGAGTTAATTATGCCATTCCTATACTGAATATTAATGTAGTGGAACATCTGTGGATTGATGGTGGAATGTGCATGGCTGAGCACCCATTATGCAATTGCAATGTGAAACACCCAAGGAGAATGCATAGAATCAATGTGCACTCACATGCTACTCTCTGTACTTCAGTGCACTACCACATGTGCAATGGCCCTTATTCTGTCTTCAGCTGGAGAGAATGCATTGTTCAAAAAACTCAACTTAACCTGCATATGTCACTAAGAGGATGTCAGCCATAGACCCACCATTTACAACCTAAGTGGCAACAATGTGAGTGGAGAGTGGGGGAGGAGAAAGGGGGAGTGCAGTGAAGGGAAATGAGAGCAAAACAAGGCAGGAAATGAAACTGCCATTTTGAATGCAAAGGAATCTGGTCTGACATCAATTGCATGGATTAAAAATTAAAAGGCCAGAATTTTCTTGGCAAAGTTTTTTTGGTGGGTTGGAATGTTATGCAAGCAGGTAACATTTTTCACCATGGCATAAAATCTGTATTCAGTTCCCAGTTGTATAAGCCATGTTCTGTAATTGTAGCTGTTGCACATGCAGTTAAGCATTCTTGGATGGTACACAACTACTTATCAGCAATTTCAATGTACCACTTGATTCACTGAGATTGTAGAAACAGCACGCACATTTGCAGATACATAAGTGGTTCTACAGTGTTTTGGCAGAAGGGTAGTGTAAGGCAATCATTAATTCCCTGCTTGAGCATAGATTTACACTGCAAAGGCATGATTTTGGATCTCAGCTTATGTCAGGCATTTGTGTACTCGCTCCTTAAACCACAAGCAGAAATGTGGTCTTCCAAATGTTGGTCAATTGCAACTCCCATCAGTTTTAGCCAGCATAGCCACTGGTGAGGAATAAGAAAAGTTGAATTTTAGCAACATTTAGGATGAGATTCAACATCAGGGTTGTGTAGCATCAGTCTGTACATGTGAGGGTATGCTTTGATTGTACTAAACATTCTTGTGTTGAATGGCAACATTGCGCAAATAAATTCACACCAGAACATTTAAATATTTAGATTGTAAGCCTGAGGGCAGGGAACTGTCAAATTAACAATTTATGAGCTGCTATGAGAGACTTTGTGGCTGAAGAGTGGGGTATAAATACTAAATAAATAAAATGTGGAAGTGAATGTACAACCAAATGCATGAACAACCAAATGTACACCCTTGCAAATCAATGAGAAGTTTCATGTACATCCATCAACATGTACATCTGCATGCTCTGCAGTACTGCATGTGTGTGTAACTCTGCTTCCACAACCTTGAGTTGAATATGGATGTTCAGCATCAGAGAAAAAAAATTCTGTAGGGGAACTTATGCACATGTAAGACACTTTCTGGCCACAGAGAATCACATCTTGCCCCACCTAAATCATAGCTATGGGTTCCAATTGTGCAAAGATATTACAGGAGCCAGTGTGGTGTAGTGGTTTGGGTGTTGGACTACAACTTTGGAGACCAGGGTTCAAATCCCCACTGAGCCATGATAATCCACTGGGTGACCTTGGGCAAGTCACACACACTCAGCCTCAGAAACCCTGTGATAGGTTCACTTATCAATGAGTTGGAAATGACTTAAAGGCACACAACAACAAATGACTATTAAAGGACAAGATGGCCATCTTTGAAAATCACTGCAGAGTACATTGGTGGCTGGTGGCTTCCACAGGATGGTAAATCCACTTGGGGCATCATCATTATCATCATCATCATCATCATCATCATCATCATCATGCCTTTATTCCAGTCTGGACTTGCATCCTGTTAGTGAAGCATGCAAGTATAAGGTACGCAATGCATGCATTTCTACCTTGTGCAATGGCCATATTCAGATGGAAGTGGCAGAAGCAGTTGCACATCTAGAACCATTATGCATGCAGATGCGCAAAAGGGTACATTCATTGGGTGGCTGCCACTGCACACTGGTGCATTGCACATTGTTCAATGGGGTCCATTGCTGAACATGTGTTGTGCAATGCTGTTATTCTGTATGAGGGTTACATAGTGCTAGCCAGGCATAACTTCACCAGCACATATTTATGCTATTGCAGCCGTTCTTAGACAGAGCTTGGAAAAATAGTTTAAAAACTAGAACTCCTAGAATCCCACACCCAGCATTTGGCCTGGCTGGCTGGCTGGATTTTGGGAGCAGAAGTCCAAAAGAAAGCTGGGCTTTCCCAAGCGCTGTGTTTAGGCATAAAAGTTGTGTGATGCTGGTGGAAAGTATGGCTTTGCCCTTGAGTTCAGTGCACATCTGTTGAAACATCTCTCCAGGCTGAGGAATCCAACAGGAGAAGGCTAATTAGATTAATTAGACCTAGAAAATGGGTGTCAAGCTGCACTCCCTACCACAGGTCAGGCCTTCCCACTCTCTTTAGTTACATACCCCACCTTTGCCTGCCCATTTGGCAGATGGTCTGAGTGCTAATTCCTGCCTAAAAGGGAGTCCCAGTGGTTTCCAGAGATGCTCTTTGAGATAAAAGCTACCTGCCTCTTCCTCCCTCTCATTTGTAACATTTTGTTCAGTGAGTTCAGATTTCCCCCTTTCCCTCCTCCCTCTTAAAAATAGGCACAGTTCAGTACTTCTATGCATTTTCCTGGAAACAACCACTTCCAATAATAATGTTTCTTGCTGCTTTCCAGGGAAGAAAAGAGCAAAGAAAAGATCTGGGTGTTGTTGTCCTTTTGGTTCACAACTCTCAGGTGTGAATCCTATTGGTGGGATCAACTAAAGGAGTAGACTCATTAAATCAATGTAATTTACTGAAGTGTTGACTCACCACTTAGCATTTGATTCAATTGATCTGCTCTGGCGGCACAGTGGTTAAATGCTGGTACTGCAGCCACAACATTGTGAGTTCAATCCTACAGGGCTCCAAGGTTGACTCAGACTTCCATCCTTCCCTAGGTCGGTAAAACCCAGCTTGTTGGCGGCAATTAGGTAGCACATTGTAAACTGCTTAGGGAGTGGTTTGCACTGATAAGCAGTATGGAACTACTGTATAAATGCTACTAGCTGGACTCGGCATACCATACACTGTTAAAAACTCCCAGAAAAATGCCTGGTAGATCTCACAACAACCCTGTCAGGTAGGCAGGTGGATTTAAATTCCTCCTCCCCCTTCTCAGTGTTCCACACTTTTCCCGAAATTGCCAAGGGTGACACACTCTGTTGCCCTGCTGCTGCCGCCGCTGCCGCCACCGCCACCACCAGTTGACAGTCTGGGTGTCAATCTGGGCCATGGCTTGAGTGACAGGAGTGCATTGTGAGGTGGAGAGGGAATTTGCATCTGGGTGGTGATTGGTTGAGTGTAGGTTGAGCGTGTTTCCTGAGCAGCTAATCAGCACACTGGGAAAGGCAACATCTCTTGGGTATATTGCCTTTCCCAGTGTGCTGTTTGGCTGCTCAGGAAATACACTCAACCCACACCTAACCAATCACTACCCACATGCAAATTCCCTCTCCATCTCACAATTCAGTCCTGTCACTCAGTCTGTGGCCCTGATTGGGACCCAGACAATCAACTAGTAGTGGCAATGGGCCGCCAGCGACAGGACCCAGGTAGTCAACTGGTGATGGTGGCCGCAGCAGGGCTGCAGAACAAGTCACCCTCAGCAATTCCAGGAAAAGTGTGGAATGCTGAGAAGGGGGAGGAGGAATTTGAGTCCATCGGCCTACTTTACAGGGTTGTTGTGAGGTCTACTGGGCATTTTGAGGGGAGTTTTTAAATGGTGTATGGTACGCCGGGCCCAGCTAGTATATATATTGCTATTGTTCTAGTGGGGACTTAGGGCTTGTCTACACCGGCCAAATACCCCGGCCTGCTCCCATTCCAGAGCCCTGCAGTCCAAACAACCCCTGGGGCAGATACAGAGCTGGAACGGGGCCCAGCTGGGATAGGACCATTTACTGCATTTTAAGAAAATACCCAGTTTAATCCAGTATCGCCAGATTGGGCCATGTGTGTCCATGGAAGCCTGTCCCAGAATGCTCCTCCTCGCTGCCTCCACCAGCTCCCTGGCTCTCCCAGAAGCCAGGCAGGGGTTCTGCAGCATGTGACCGAAGCTGGTCACATACAGGGGTCCTGCAGCCAAATGTTGCGGGACCCCTGCTTGGCTTCCACATTAGTGAGAAAATGATGGTGGCGGTAGCTTCAGTGATGGGCTGATGTCCTGTTTGGACTCCAACCTGTTTCCTGCAGGTAAGTGGCATGGAAATGGGCCACCTCCACAGCCAGGATACACTGGTGGAGAGCGAGCTGGCATATCCTGCCTAGTGTAGATGAGCCCTCAGGCTGCATCTGCACTGCAGAAATAATCCAGTTTGACACCCTTTAACTTCCATAGCTCAATGCTACGGAATCCTGGGATTCATAGTTTGTTGTGGCACCAGTGCTCTCTGACAGAGAAGGCTAAATATGTCACAAAACTATAGACCTCAGAATTCCATAGCATTGAGTACCCAGCTTGTGGGGGCAATTAGCTAACACACATTGTGAACCGCTTAGAGCAGCTTTTCTCAACCTTTATATCCTAGAGGAGCCCTTGAAATAATTTTCAGGTTTCATGGAACCCCTGCATAAACATTAATCTATATACTGCTATTCCTTTCCTGCCACAGTCACCATCTCTTGAGGAACCCCTAGCAACCTCTTGGGGAACCCTAGGTTTCCAGGGAACCCTGGTTGAGAAACACTGACTTAGAGGGTGCCTAGCGCTATAAAGTGGTGTAGATGTGTAAGTGCTATTGCTAAAACAATTTGTAAGCCACTCTGAGAGCCTTTGTGGCTGAAGAGTGGGGTATAAATACTTTAATGAAATAAATAAATAACAATTAAATAAGTGGTGTTGAACTGGACAGATGTAGCCTGCCAGGCCTCACAATCCTGCAGCCAGCGTGGCTGCTGGGTGGCTGAGGAACTCTGGCAGTTGAAGTCCCCAAAAGTTACTTTTCCAAGTTCTGAGGAGGACCTTATCTTTTCTGAGAGAACAATTGTAATGTATGTGGGAGATTTCTGGGGCAGAGAAACCCTTTCCCCAATTCTACCAGCTTGCTGTGGCTAGGGGCCTGTTCACACTACAGAATTATATCACTATTATTCTACTTTAACTGCCATGGTTCTGTCCTATAGTATCTTGGGACAGGCAGTTTAGGGAGGGGCATTTAGAATTCGCAGCCAGAGAACTGTAGTGCAAACTACAGACCACAGGATTCTACAGGACAGAACTATGGCCAGTGAAACTGGAATGATAATGCTATAATTCTATGGAGTAAATGGACAGGATACCAACAGGGACTCACTGTATTTTGCCTACAAAGAGGCTTGAAGCTTCTCACAGGACAGATATGGACTAGAACTCAAATGAATTGCCTTTGCGTCTAACAATGAACACAAAATGTTTACTTGCTTTTGTGTCTGGGATACCTCATGGTCAGCAAGGGATGTGGCCTTTACCCACATCAAACCTCCCTCCACCACCATCTGAAACTCAGCTTTACCATCTCAAAGAAGATGCAGCTCTGTGACCCTTCATTTCTTTCTCTAAAATGCCTTTTAACATCCATACCTGATGAAGAAGCCTATGAGCTTCAAAAGCTCGCATAATGTATTTTGCCACCTTTGGTTGGCTTTGGTCACACATTGTAGGCTGGCTTCGTGACTTCTGAGACAGTGAGGAAGATGGTGGTGGCTGCAGCAACAGGCCAGCATGCCCATCTGGACTTCGGCCCATTTGGAGTCAGTAACAGGGGAACAATGGGCCTGATCCGCAGCCAGGATACACCAGCAGGGAGCTGGTATATCCTGGCTTGTGTAGATGAACCCAAGTCTTGGCCTTCTTCTGATTTCTTCACTGCAGTCTTCATTTTGATTAATGACTGAACCAGGGTATAGAATATATTTCTAGGTTTTCGTGACCCACTTTACATTTATGTAAATCTTCTCTGGTCTTTTTAAAATTTCGTAACATTCAACAGTAGCCCAGTTTTTGCACTGAAAAAAATGTTCATAAATAGTCAATCTTTGCTATTTTCTGCTTGCAACATGGTGTAATCTATGCAGCTTCAGTTGTTGACGCTTCTTGACCTATTTTCATACCTCCTTCCTCTGAGTTTAATTTCACATTCCATATATGTTCTGCAAATAAATTAAAGAGATAGCGTGATAAAATGCAGCCTTGTTGACCCCATAGCCAATGGAAAACCATTCTGTTTTTCCATATTGTGTCCTGATAGTGGCTTCTTGTATAGAGTATAAGCTAATCAGATGTTGTAGAACACCCATTTATTTTATTTCTTATGATTTACACAAAGCGGAGGCTGATTTTCTTCTGAAATGCTTCAGTGCATTTCATTATCTAACATATGTTTGCAAAATGATCCCTAGCACCTTTTCCTTTTGTGAACTCTGCTTAGATGCCTGGCATTTGTTAGAATTTGGATGGATTCCATTTCTGTGTGCCATCTGTTCTAATTTATTTCTTTCTAGTGGTCTGAGGGCCTTTTTCACTTTCTAAAAATTGTGGGTTCATCTTCAAAATGTTCTTCCATGAAGAATCTATCTTCCTTTCATCTGTTTTATACAATTCTTCTACGCTTTGCTTCCACAGTCTTTGCATTTTATCCTGATTATATAGCTTTCCTGCTCTCGGTTTAAATTTCCCTTTGGTTCCTAGATCTTGTGTAAGAGGTCACTTATTCTATCTTTTTTATAGTCTTTTTCTGGTTATTATAATAATTCTCTTTCTCTCTATGGATGAGTCACTCAACAGTTGCATTCAGGATTCTGAGCCTGTTTCTGTCACCTTTTACTTTTGGTTTTCATCTGTCCTTAACAATTTGAAGAGTTTCATCTGTTACCCAAAGAGGCTTTTCTTTCTTTTTGGCTACAGATAGTGGGTTTTGGTGGGATTATTTTGGCATTCTTCTTTGTCACTGTCCCTGACTTAGGCCCAGAGTTTTTCTGGTTCCCTGTCAATTAGGTTTAGTAGTGCAAATTCCTGTTACACTTGCATCTCTTTTTTTAAAGGTCACTGTGGAAAGACATACCTCCTTCACACAAAAATTCTCCCACATGAACTACTGATCTATCAGCTGCTGGAGCATGCCCCATGGGTATTTAGGGACTGTGGGGGCAGGAGAGTTCCCAGACAGCTTCTGACTGCATTTCTGCAGCTGGAAACTCATGGAAGACATTGTCCTTCTGGACATCCAGAAGGAACATTCTCACGTGTGATCCATGCTTTATACTGTGAACTGTTTTCTCATGCCGTTCTTGGGCAGAATTCAAAGTGCTGGTTCATGGCTTGGCCCAATGCTATCTGAAGGACCGTATCTTTGTGTCTGAGCCCGCCCCAGTTTTAAAATCTTCAGAGGAAGACTTTTTTCTCAGTCTCACCACCATCACAGGCATGTCTGGTGAGAACATGTGAGAGAGCCTTCTCGGTGGCTGCTCCCAGTTATGCAATTCCTTCCTGTAGGAGGTTTGGTCAGCTCCCACTCTTCTTTTGTTCTGCTGGAAGGCAAAGGCATTTTGATTCAGGTGGGTTTTTTGGCTTATAATTTATGTGGCAAAAAGCTTCTAAAGGAGTTGTGTTAATCTTTTTTTTTTTTTTACTATATTTTAATTGTGTATTATATTGTTTTAAAGAATCCCTCAGGTTTTCCCACAAAAAAATCAAGACTGGTTTGATGAAAACAACCAAGAGTCCTTCCTGAATCTTCGTTTGTGAAGAAAAGCCAAGATATTGTTTTAATCTTGCGTTTGCTACCTAAACACTCTTTTTATGAACCTCCCTAATTTGCAGGCAAGTTTTTAAATGTGTTTCAGTGCTTGTGTGTTTGTTTCATTTTTTAATTTAGCTGGTTTTTTTTAACTGTTAAGCATGCTAGCATCTTCTTGCAAGAACTGCTGAGATCATGAGCACCCGCCAATGTGGAAGTACAGGGCTGCTTTTTCACACTATTACAGCAACATTTGATAAAAAGGGTTATTTTTCTGGCACTTACGGTTTAAAATATGGTGGGAAAGAAATTTTTTAGAAGCTTGTCCGGTAAAGTCCTAAGGCTTATAGGCTGAGAGATAGGAAAATGGATCCCCTTATGTTCAAAGGTTGGAAAGTTACTTTTAAAAAAATGCAGCCAGAATCCTGTGATATGTATGTGTAAACACCATGGTTATGGTGCTACACAGTGAATCTCAGCCCCCCTCCATCACCACTTACCAGGAAGCAGCTGCTGTGAGCAATGAGGGCCTATTCCCCTATTGCTTGGGAAGCAGATGATTGCTATTTCCATCCTCTCTCATGAGCAATCTCCAGTGTGACAGGCAGAAACAGGACCTCTGTCACAATTCCCCCTTGCCCTGAAGATCAGGAGTGGGACTGTCAGTCAGCTGCTTCCCGATTAAACAAGGGAACAGACACCCATCACTTGCAGCACTACTGTCTGGTAAGTAGGGACTGGGGACTTTCATGGCTCTGGATCATGAATTACATAACCGGTGGTGGACAAGGTCTAAAAATATTGGTTGCAGGCAGACAATGGGGGCCCACCAGAGAGGAGCCTGGTCTCCCAGGTCTCCCCAACCTCTCTGGGAATGGAGGGGCTGCCACCTCCTTGTGGGTGGCCTGTTGGCATCCGTGATCACTAACCCTTGCCTCCAGGGGGAGGAACAGCAGGGGCCTGGCTTACTGGCTTACCGGCACGGGCCTCCACCCCACAGGGGTCCCGGTCTACCTGCCGGTCTCCACATGAGAAAGACAAAGTCTGCCCAGGCATCCTAGTCCACTGTCTCATCCCCAGAGAGGACAGATGCCCGGACATCCTCCACATGGAGGACACCTTCCCCCTAGAGGCCCATAATACAACATAAACTTTAAAGTAATAATATTGGAACTTCTATTATATTTTAAAGCTACTAAAAGGTCATTCATATTTTTAACATATTGTCTAATGTTTAAGTGGGGGGCACTTCATCAAGGGGCTCAGAGGGGCCACTTACCATTGGGCAAGCTGGCACCCTGGCCAGTCCGCCACCGTATGTGATAGCAATGAGAGCATAACAAGTTGCAGATCTGTAACTATCATAGAGGAGTCTGGCCAATATCTCCTAGTATCCACAAGCCTATCATTGTGGCACCAAAGATGGGTACTTCTATTCATTTGATCCAAACCTCAAGGTTAAGTGAATGTTCCTGGCAACACCTAGGCCTCTGAGGGAGCAGAATACCTTTATCTATTTTCTTTGACACTTTTTGCAATCTTGGTGGTTGCTATAAATCAGAGTGAGCAACTGTGGGAGGCTAGAGCCCTTATTAGCCTGTAAATGGATCACACTCCCTTCCCCCACACATGCAATCAATATAGATCGATATAGATACAGATACACACACACGCACATACACACACATATATACATATACATATACACACACCCACATACACATATTTGGCCTTTAAATGCTCCCAAATGCCCTCTAGGGGACATTTTACCACGTTTTTAGCCGTCCTGGGCCAATTTGGATTAAGGAAACCCCCCCTTTTCAACAGCAGGAAATGACCAGATCTACCAGCTTGGTAGATGAAGGGAACACTGTGGACATCGCATACCTTGATTTCAGTAAGGCCTTTGACAAGGTTCCCCATGGCGTGCGAAAGGGATCTAGGAGTCCTAGTAGACCACAAGCTGAACATGAGTCAACAGTGTGATGCGGCAGCTAAAAAGGCCAATGCGATTTTGGGCTGCATCAATAGGAGTATAGTGTCCAGATCA
Source organism: Gambelia wislizenii (assembly GCA_030847615.1). Lineage (NCBI taxonomy): Eukaryota > Metazoa > Chordata > Lepidosauria > Squamata > Crotaphytidae > Gambelia > Gambelia wislizenii. The sequence continues at coordinate 489,120,335 of JAUMIR010000001.1, read as the reverse complement.
AGGGAAGTAGTAATAGTGCCGCTCTATTCTGCCTTGGTGAGACCTCACCTAGAATACGGTGTCCAGTTCTGGGCACCACAATTCAAAAAGGATATTGACAAATTGGAGCGTGTCCAGAGGAGGGCGACTAAAATGGTGAAAGGTCTGGAAACCATGCCTTATGAGGAAAGACTTAGGGAGCTGGGTATGTTTAGCCTGGAAAAAAGACAGTTAAGAGGCGATATGATAGCCCTGTTTAAGTATTTGAAGGGGTGTCACATTGAGGATGGAGCAAGCTTGTTTTCCGCTGCTCCAGAGATTGGAACACAGAGCAATGGATGCAAGCTCCAGGAACAGAAATTCCACCTCAACATTAGGAGGAACTTTTTGACAGTAAGAGCTGTTCGGCAGTGGAACGCACTCCCTTGGAGCGTGGTGGGGTCTCCTTCCTTGGAGGTCTTTAAACAGAGGATCGATGGCCATCTGTGGGGATGCTTTGATCGTGATTTCCTGCGTGGCAGGGGGTTGGACTGGATGGCCCTTGTGGTCTCTTCCAACTCTGCAATTCCATGATTCTATGATTCTATGACTTCTGATTTCAAAAAAATGGCCTCTCTTGGACCTAAAATGGCCCCCAAAGGAACCAAAGCATGGCAAAAATGTCCCCCATGCTCCCCAGATGGTATTGGGAGTGCATTTGGAGCATTTTTGATGCCGTGGAGGGCCACAAGAATGACCTGGAAGACCAAAGAATAGATTAATGCATATCTTGGTACTAATGTTTTATAACATTTTCTTTAATAATACATGCCGAACTGCAGGTCTCCCTAGTTTCACTCCAATCTCTCTCTGGCTTTTCTTCACAAACGAAGATTCAGGAAGGACTCATCCCATGCTTTCTGCAAGTGCGCTGATGACTAAAAAGGCTCCAGCCCCTCACCAAATTTTCTTCACTTCGCTAGGCAGACCTGTATGAAAAACAAAAGATGCCGATTTAATCTAGCAGATGTTGGTGGGTACACAGATGGGAGACAGCAGAAGGTTCTGTGTAAAGGTCACAAAGATAAGGTTGCCCCCAAATCTGGGAGTGTAAACCTAATACCTGGACAACTGGCAAGACCTTTGCTTTGTTTCCTTAAGGAGGAGGCAGCAGGGAGGGTGTCTCCTGCCTGCGTAGAAGTCTGAACATCAAAGTTCCTCTCCGTAGAAACCCATCCAAGATCTGTATCTGTCAGCCTCTGGCACTTAGGAAAAACTGATTGACAGGTGAGAGGTCCTTTGTGGGCAGATGGCAGCTTAGGAGTTTTCCTACTGCTCAAAGATGTGGCGCCTGCACCTTTAATCTCTGGCCTTTGCAGTGGATTTTAGAGAAACCAAATATATTATCTAGGCAGCTTTATATAGACCCAGTAACCTCTTCTGTCCTGAGTCTTTGGAGCAAAAAAAGATAAGACTTGTGATGGGATGAGGATGGAGGTGAGATTCCTATGCAGCTGTGTCTAATGCACATTCACAACTATGCACAACCAGGAACCATGCACAAATGCATTGTATGGGCAACGCTGCTTACGTAATCTTGAACTGAATACAGCCATCCTGCATCGGACAAAAATATCTAACCACTTCTATTGGGAAATTGTGTGTGCATTCGACACCAGCAAGATTTTGGCCATTTTCTTTCTTTCTTTCTTTCTTTTTTTTTGGGTTAATTTAGAAATGACAACTAAGATCTTGTTTCTTCCAAGAAGCTTCTGGCTTAAGATTTGCAACTATGCCTTGGCATTACAAGAGGGAAAATATTCTGAGCAATTTCCCTGTCACTTATCCTTACAATTATACCCTACCTAGTGACACAATTACAGTATCAATATCTGTTATATGGATCACTATCTAATATCTTTTCAATCTGCTGTTATTTCTCTCCCAGCTGAAAAGAACAGAGGGAATAATAACTAGCCAGTATAACTGAGAATTTTTTTTCTCTGTTGCTGATGCTGTGCTACTCATCTGTAGCTTCTGAATTGCTACAATTTGAGTTATGTATTGCCAGCAATGAAAGGGAACATAATTATGTGCTCAGCCCTTGAACTAGGAATTAATCGTCCAAAGCAGACTTCTGCTGCCTGCTGCCCTCCAGATATCTTGGACTATCTGCATGGGAACTGTAGTCCAAGACATCTGGAAGTCATCAGCTTTGGAGAGGCTGATTAAAAACTTTTTGGCCTGCAGGTGCTTTGGACTTCAACTCCCAGAAACTCGAATCAGGAATTCTGGCAGCTGAAGTTCTAAAGAGAACTAAAAGTAGAGAACCACTGGCCTAGAGCAGTGATGGGAATTATGTGGCCTTCCAGATGTTGTTGGACCGCAAGTCCCAGCATTCCTCACCATTGGCTATGCTAGCCATAGCAGTCAATGCTGGGAAATTCAGTCCAAGGATACCACATGGGCTGCAACATTTCCAACACTGGTCTAGAACATGAAGCAAAGGTTGCGTCTTTCTGGTGGTCACTGCTATTGTTAGGTGGATGCCCAAAACACATCTCTCCCTCTTTGCAACTTGATATTTGGCTTTCTGAAGGAAAAGAAAACTCTAAAGCTTGGTCAGCTGCAGCTCTTCTCCACTATTAGGTTTTTGAGCCTGTTGTAGAAGACCAAACATAGCTGTTGTAATGAGGAAATGAATGTTCCCCCTTTCATAGAATCATAGAAACAGAGAGTTGGAAGAGACCACAAGGGTCATCGAGTCCAACCCCCTGCCATGCAGGAATAATCAATCAAAGCACACCCGACAGATGGCTATCCAGCCTCTGTTTAAAAACCTCCAAAGAAGGAAACTCCACCGCACTCTGAGGCAGTGTATTCCACTTCTGAACAGCTCTTACTGTCAGGAAGTTCTTCCTAATGTTTAGGTGGAATCTCTTTTCCTCTGAGTTTGAATCCATTGCTCCGCATCCTAGGAGATTATCACACGGAGGTCTAAAAATATTCTTTTGGCACTATTTTACAGTGTTAGTATTCTGGCATAAGAACACTTATTTTCGCATGTTGCTGTAGTAACGAGAAAAAGATGCCCTTGAAATCCGGCCATATGAGTGCTTGCACTGCTTACTTCTGCATTTTTTCGTGGGTGAGATTTTGGCGGTTCTTGCAAGATGTGAGCAGGTTTAAAATGCCAAAACACCAAAATTACCAAACCAAATGAACACACAGACACTGAAACACACTTGGAAACTTGCAAGCAAGATGGGGAGGTTCATAAAAAGAGCATACAGCTCCTAGTTTTCCCAATCTCACCCGGAAGCGTTCTGGCAGGGACTACCCATTGATGATGTAATCATGCCAGCAGAATGGGGCACATTTTCACACATAGGCAAAGCCAGGGGGAAAAAATGCTATGGGAGATCAATTGGCGGCTTCTCCCCACCAATACAAAAGAACACCCTCCTAACAGCAGCAGAATGCTTGCAGAACGCTGGGGCATGATGTTGCGTGATAAGGAAGCCCTTTTGCGGTCTTGTTTCAATGTTATAATGCCATATTTGCCACATCTGACAATCTCCCTAGTCTCTGGAGCAGCAAAAAACAAGCGTGCTCCTTCTTTTAACCTTCTCTTCTCCAAACTAAACATACCCAGACCCCTAAGCTGCTGCTGATAAGGTGTGAGTTCCAGACTTTAACCATTTTGGTCATTCTCCTCTGGACACATTCCAGCTTGTCAATATCCTTCTTGAATTGTGGTGCCCAGATCTGGACACAATATTCCAGGGTACCATCCTTTGATCTAGACATTATACTCCATTTGATGCAGCCCAAAATCACATTGGCTTTTTTAGCTGCTGCATCACACTGCTGACTCATGTTCAGGTAGTGGTCTACTAACATTTCTAGATCCCTTTCCCATGTATTGTTGTCAAGCCAGGTACCACCCATCTTAAATTTGTGCATTTCATTTTTTCTGCCTAAATGTGGTACCTTACATTCCTACCTGTTGAAATTCATTTTGTTAGTTTTGGCCCAGCTCTCCAATCTGTTAAGGTCATTTTGAATTCTGACCCTGTCCTCTAGGGTATTCATTACTGCTTCTAAAATGGTGACATCTGCAATTTTAATAAGCATGCCTTCTAGTCTATCATCCAAGTCATTGATAAAGATGTTGAATAGCACTGGGGTCAGGACAGAGTCCTGTGGCACCTCACTAGTCACTTCTCCCCAGGATGAAGAGGAGCCATTGGTGAGCACCCTTTGGGTTTGGTTGGTCAACCAATTACAACTCCACCTAACAGTAGCGTTTGACTGAAAAGAAATCTTAAACATTTAATTTTGTGGGTGACTTTTCAGTGCCACTGCATAGAGATTCAGGAACAGGAAAAGATTCATTGGTGATTTCTCCCCAAAGGAAATACAAGTTTCAAAGGACAGATTTTCTAAGACTGTAAGATGGGAGGAAAGGTTAAATTCCCCGTTCGTGCCTTCTCTGAGCCTATTAATAATCAGCATAGTGCTGTGGCTAATGCTATTTGCCTTAAAAATAACAACAGCACCCTGCATGTTAAATACAAAGATGCCTTTAAATAGCTGGAATCCTGTTAGTGTCTTCTTGTTGTTGTTGTGTGCCATCAACTCCTTTCCAACCTAAGAGGTTTTCTTGGCAAGATTTATTCAGAGGGGGTTTGTCTTTGCTTTCCCCTGAGGCTGAGAGAATGTGACTTGCCCAAGCTCACCCAGTGGGTTTCCATGGCTGAGCACAGTTGCTCAGTGTTGCCACTCAACACAAGAATGGCATGGCACAATTTATGCATAACTCAGCTTGTGGAGATTTAAGCTATTCCACCCTGATATAGGATCTCAGCCAAAATGTCTAGTTTGGGCTGGAATTTCAATAGAGACTTTGGCATGCACCCTGCTATTTAGAAAAGACAAGTACCCAAATTCCCTTAGATGTGTGATTCTTTGCTGTGTGGCACCACTTTCCCCTTAATCACCCCTGTGTCTTTGGGGCTGTGTGTCATCTTGGAGTGTTCAGAGACTAGGCAGCTTTTGGAGGAGGAACAAACCTGTTTATCATCAGTGCAACCTCTTCTATAATGTGACATATCAAAACTAGCAATGCTGTCTCTCTCTTTCTGGCTTTTCTTCGCAAATGAATATTCAGGAAGGACTCATCCTGCACTTTCTGCAAGCATGCTGATGACTAAAAAGGCCAATCCAAGATAAACAAGTCCGGTTGCAGAAAGCACAGCAGAAGGTCTCCTTGGGTGATGTTTCTGGGTTGTGATTCTTTCTGCTCTAAAACGAGCAATGCAATGTTGAATGGAATGGGGTGGGAAGGGAAGGTTGCACTTATTCTTTTAAACTGTCCCCAAAGGATTATTTCTTTTCAAATTGTTTGTAAAAGTATCAGGTGCAAAGAAACTAGACATACAGAATAAGTGTGAGTTAAAGAGAGAGGGAAGAAGTGTCTTTGATGTGGGAAATGGAGGAGCAATTTCCCTCCTTCTCCTTCTCCCAGCCCACAGTGATTCCCAAACTTGGCAGCATTGACACTTTGTAGGTGCTGGAGACATGATTTGCCTGATGGAGGAGACACCTTCTGACATACGGGAGGGCTGTAAGTTTCTTGGGACAGCTTCAAAGCAAGCCATCCCATTTGTTGCATTGCTGCAGGCTGTGGTCTGTGAAAATAGGAACTTTTCCTCCCTCTAAGTAATTACCTCTTTTTAATCCCTTCAGAGGGCTGGCTCTGGGTGGCATGTTTAAGATGCCATCACAGTTTCAAACCAGAATGCTGTCTCTGGGAGACTTCTACTCTCATTGGACTGCTGGATGAAGGCTCTTTTCTCTTCTACAGTGGTTAAAGTGTGGCCTTCCAGTCACAGTTGCTGGACCTCCACTCTCATGATCATTTGCCATTAGCAATGGCAGCAAGGATTGATGGGCACTGCTGTGCAGCAACCTCTGGTGGGCTGCAGCTTGTACACCCCTTGCTTTCTAGGGAAAAGGGAGAAAGGAAATAGGAATAGAAAGTCAGGAGATGGGAATTGCAGCTTTGTGAAAGATGTACTAGAATATATTCAGCAGTAGAGCCAGTGTGCTGTAGTGGCTTGAGCATTGGACTATGACTCTAGAGACCAGGGTATGAATCCCTGCATGGAGATGAAAACCCACTGGATGACTCTCAGCCTCAGGGCATACAACAACAACAAAAGAGCAGAAAAGCAGTAATCTCAAAACTATTTATTTATTTCATTTATATGCCGCCTTTCTCCCAAAGTGGGACTCATGGCCAAATTCTATTTCCATCTTTGCAAATGATGCTGGACTTCATCTCCCTTCGGCCCTAGCCAGCATAGCCAATGCTGCAAGCTCCAGTCCAGCAACATCTGGAAGATTGCATGATTTGCACCCCTGCTAATGTTAGTCCTAACTAGAGTCAACCTATTGCATCAATGGGATTGACATGAGTGCTGATTCACCATTCAGTACTTGAGATGGAAAATAAACTGATACAAGCTACGGATGCTCCACTGAATTATTCTCGTTGTTGGCCAAGATCTTACATCACTGTCTATGTTTTGTAACTTTACGAATTTGTAGCTACGTTGGCAGAAACACAAAACTGCACTGCATCTGAAGAAGTGGATTTATATCTACAAAAGCTCATGATAATATAAAAACCAGTTAGTCTTAAAGGTGCTGTTTCATTCCTTTCTCTTCTCTTCTCCCTTCTGCCTTTTTATTCTGCACAAGACTAACACGCTACTTCCTTGAAAACTGCAACAAAACTCTTAGTGATTTGCAAAGATGTGTGTTTTGGCAACAGCAAGAATGCTCTAGTTTGCATTTGGCATCTTGGCTGTCTAGTGGGCACTCTCTTTATAACAATAGCAATAACATTGATATTTATATGCCACTTATCAGTGTCAAAGAACTCCCTAAGTGGTTTACAGTTGTCCCTTCACATTTGCTGAGGTTTGGTTCCAGGACCCCCCCCCCCCGTGAATACCCAAATCTGTGAATACTCAAGTCCCATTGTATGCAATGGCATAGCAAAATGGTGTCCCTTATATAAGATGACAAAATCAAGCTTTGCTTTTTGGATTATTATTTTTTAAAGAATATTTTCAAGCTGTGAATACTTAAATCTGTGGATATGGAGGGATAACTACAATGTTTTTTAGCTAATGGCCTCCCAACAAGCTGGGTACTCATTTTACTGACCTACGGAAGGTTAGAAGGCTGAGTCAACCTTGGAGCCCTCTGGGATTGAACTCACAACCTTGTGGCTTGCAGTACTGGCATTTAACTACTGCACTTAACCCCTGAGCCACCAGGGCTCCCTTTGTGCTTTGGCACTTCCTAGCTGGTGTCCAGATGCACACTGGGGAGCTCCCCAGTGCATATTGGTGCTCATTGCACATGGTGCATCAGTCACTCCACTGGCTACCATTGTGCAATGGATGCCCATATGTTGTAATGTCATGGCAGTTCCTAGGTGAATATGGGTGTTATGAAACTGTTCAGTTTGATTTTTCACACACGTAAGGCCATTGAGGAAGATTTAATTCCCAAGCAAAATGCGAGCCATAGGTTTTAGATTGCCAGAATTGTGTGGGCAGGGGAATGGAGCATAGGTTTGTCATTGTCCTTGGTCATTGTCTCAACAGTGATTTATGTTATTATTTATTTATTAAAATATGGTCCACAATCCTAGCTGAGGGCCTACAGCAAGGAGACAGAATGTAACTTTATAGTCATGGAGTTCTGTGACAGTTTTGTATTAGTGATTTGCCACGCTGTGCAACTGAATGTGCAAACAAATGTGAATTTTAATTTTAATTTAATTAGGTATTTTTACCCCACTCTTCAGCCACAATGGCTATCAGAGCGGCTTACAAATTGTTAAGCAATAGCAACTTACACATCTACACTGCATTAAGCAGTTTCCATTGTGTATTAGCTAATTGCCCCACAAGCCGGGTAGTCATTTTACTGACCTATGACTGAGTGAACCTTGGAGTCCTCTGGAATCGAACTTGCAATGTGGTGACTTGCAGTACTGGCATTTAACCACTGCACACGTATCTTGAAATGCACGATTGCAAGGCAAAAATCTGCATCCGGAGTGTGTCATGGCACCATATGTGCAATGGTGCCACATGCATAACTCTGCATCCACAACCTTGAGCTGAATACAGAATTTTGCATCTGGATAAAAAATGTCCAGCCATTTCTGCATGTACAGGTCACTCTAACAGGATGCCAGTGGGGTAGTTGACTGGCTCAAAGTGAGGAAAATGACTGGCCCACAGTTCCTGTGGCATTATCTTGCCCTTCTCCAATTTTTCACCTAGCCCCCTTCCCTTTAGGACTGGCTACTGGATTTATACTGCCATCAGGATGTTTATACAGATCTAAATGCCTTATCACACTACACTGTTGTAGCACTATTATTTCACTTTAACTGCTATGGCTGCCTCCTGTGGAATCCTGGGATTTGCAGTTTAGGGAGGAGCAATTTGCATTCTCAGCCAGAGAGCTCTTAGGCATCACTATAACAGTGTAGTGTGATAACTCAGTATATCGCTAATCAAATGTTATGGCACCATAGACTATTGGACTCTGCTCACATATGTCCTACTGTTGTGACCAAACACTGCACTGAAGTCCAAAGCGAATTAAGCCAGAGGCCGATACTAGACATGTTACTGCCTGAACAGATGATCTCTAAAGATACAAGATTCTTTTTAAAAAAGTTAAAAATAGAAAACAAATTCAACTTCAGATAAGTTCTTAGGGGGCACGTTTCAGTGGTGGGTGGGAGTAATGGCAAAAGAGTAGAGCCCAAATGCCATCATAGTTTTGCATCAGGCCCAGACTGTCATTAGATAAGGCATAGGAGAGCCATTTTAAGCTTTCAAAAGGGTTTTTTGGGGGCAGGGGTGGGGAGACACTGAACAAATCAGTGGAGCCAGTGAACACTGGTTTAATGGGAAAGCTGGTGTGGTCTTCCAGGGAACCAGAAGGGCCATATTTAGGCTAAGAACCCAAAGTTCCTCCAAGGGCTTGTCTACATGGGCAGTATACCCTGTCTTGCTCCCGTCTTAGAGCCCTGAAGTCCTGACAATGCAAGCCATTTGCCTCATTCTGCCTCCAGGCAGTCCTCACCACCCCTGGGGCAAAGACAGGGGGAAGATAGGGTAGGGCCTGCTAAAACATTTTATAAAAAATATCTGCTTTAATCTGTTCCCACCAGGAAGAAATGGATGAGGTCCGGCACGACTGCAGGAGCCTGTACCAGCACGCTGGCCCATCGCTGTAGCTACTGGTCTGTTATCACTCTTCTGCAGCAGGAAGGGGTCCCACAGCATGTTACATGCAGGGGGCCTTGGTCAAATGTTGTGGGCCAGCTTCCTAGCTCCTGGGAGAGCAAGGATACATTGGCTGAAAGCTGATGTATCCTGGCCCACGTAGATGAACCCCAAGTTAGATGAAGAAGGAGTCTGAGCTAAGATCTAAATGAGGTAAGAGCTAAGGATCTAAATGAGGAAACAAAACAGCACAATGGAAGGTTCCTAACCTCTGGCTGAAATCCTGCATCATAGACTACAATGTGTAACGTTATGATGGTAGAGCTACGTTACTGTCACAATGTGCAGCTATGTTAAAGAACTGTGATGATGCACAATGAGACATTATATGAATTGCCCCATTGCACAATGCGGGCTCCCACCACACAAGAGGGCACCGTGAAAGATGGCACAGGCACCCATGAATTTCCACTACCCTCCATTCTGTATTATTGCTGGTATTTTGGGGAGTGGTTCCCCCCATTTATGCTCCCATTGTACAAAGGCAGCCTGTGTTGCAAATTGCTTAATGTTGCACATTGTGCTCATTGCACAATAGCCATGCTGCTGGCTCTGCTTTTTCAACGGTCCTGATGGTGCAACCTTCCCTTCCTGGGAATATGACTGCTGCCAATGCCACAATTCTAAATGGTACAATTGAAAATTGGTTTATGATGTTGCAAATTCCCAACAGGATACCGGCCATATATTAGTTCCACACCAGAAAGAAAGGGCTCTTTCAGGCTGGTCTAAAAAAGCAGGGGTTCTCAAAATACAGCTCTTTGTGTTTTGTAGTTGTGGTCACGCCTGCATCCATTGTTTATATCCTTTCAGGGGCTGTTTGTAACAATTTCTTGGATCTGCACAATTCATCCAAAGTTTGTTTTTGTTTTTTTAAAATTGGAGCATGGTATCCTGAGGTGATTCTATGGTTTGAAGGACAATATTTTCTCTCTGAATTTTTTTTTTTTAAAAAACTTTCCTGAAAGTTATAGACCAAGATACTGCATTAAGAAGAGAGTTAAGCTTTCTACTCATGGAGTCATGTGATGATCATGCAATAACGAATTGCAACAATGTGCAACTAAATGTGCAAACAAGTGTGAAATACACAATAGCAATGTGCAATGCATGTCTCTATGTCTAATGCTCAATGGCACCACATGAGCAATGGCACTGCATGTTCAACTCTGCTTCCACAGTGTTCTGTTGAAAACAGAAATTATACCAGGGCCAGAAAAGCACAACCCCATGTGTAAGTCATGAACATGCTGCCAGTCATAGTGTTATAGTGCAAATGTGCCATTTCACTGAGGTACTGATGCACTATAACAGCTTTAGCTAAGAATAGTGTGTCTCCTCTGAACGAATGCTTGGAGGAGGTAATGGGCTAGATGAAGAAAAACAAATTGAAACTGAATCCAAAAAAGAGAGAGGTGCTTACTATTAAGGGTCCTAATCTGGGGATGGAGGTGCATCAACCTGTTCTGGGTGGGGTTACACTCCCTCTGAAAGACTGTGTTCACCAGCTTGGGAGTACTTGTGGATCCATCTCTCCAAATGTCAGCTCAGATAGATGCGACGGTCAGGAGTGCTTATTAGCAGCTTTGGCTGATACGCCAGCTGCGCCCTTTCCTAGAACTGGAAGACCTAAAGATGGTAGTGCACGTGCTGGTAACCTCAAGGTTGGACTTCTGCAATGCCCTGTACATTGGGCTACCTCTGTACCAATTTTGGAAACTCCAATTAGTCAAAATATGGTAGCCAGATTGCTTAAAGGTACACCCAGGAATGAGCACATTTCACCAATATTAAAGCAACCCCACAAGCTGCCAATTAGGACTTTATCAGATTTACCCCCCATTAACGTTCTTTTGCCAGCATATTTTGTGGAGTTTTTATGCCGGCAAAAGAACCCACCCACCAGACCTACCTTTAGCAGTATCAAAAAGGCAGCCCTGAGATCTTGCCGATACTCACGAGAAGACGTGAGTGTGGCAAATTCAAAAAATTAAGCAAAATACAGACACAGAACGTAGACACAAGCACAGAAACACACTCAAAATTTACAAGTAAATCGGGGAGGTTCATAACAAGAGCATTCCCTACCTGGCTGTCGCAATCTCACCCGGAAGTGTTCTGTCATTGATGCTGTATTCCCGTGAGCACAATGGTGCAAAGTTTCCAAATGCCGGCAATGCTGGCAACAAAGTGCCACAGGATATCTATTGACAGCTTGAGCCATCAATAAAATAGAATGCCTTTTTGACAATATATGATCGCGAAAGGATGATGTCATATGATATCATATAATATGTGCTCCCTTTCACATTCATTAGGCATTGTTTATTTATTTATTTATTTATATTTATTTATCATTATGTTGCTATAATTGCCTGGTCTGATAAAAGTCCTTAGTTTCTAGGCAAAGTACAAAGGGCTGGTTACTACCTTTACTTACAAGGTTTGGGTCCAGGTTACCTTCAGGATCACTTCCTCCCGTACAATCCACCCCGTACTCTCAGGTCCTCTGGGGAACATTTACTACAACCAGCCAGGACTAGACTGGCAACTGTCACCCAGAGGACCTTTTTGTCAACCGCCCCCAAACTGTGGAATGGCCTGCTGGAAGAGATTTGATAGCTAAACACACTGTCAGAATTTAAAATATTACTAAAGACCTATCTCTTCCGGCCAGCCTACCCAGTTGATTTTATTTTGTATTTTAAGTTTATGGATTATTTTAATGTAATGTTTATATTACCTGTGTGTTTTAATGATTTTATGTTATATATTTTATTTTAATTCATATTGTACCTCAACTTGAGCCTTGAGGAGAGGTGGATAAGAAATAAATTATTATTATTATTATTATTATTATTAGTCCAAAAGAAGAAAAATCTTTTAAAAAATGAGAAGAGGAGAAGTGAAGGATACTTTTTTTAAAAAAACCTCAGAATTAAAAAGAATACCACTTAAGAGTGGGAATAAAATGTTGCAGCTGGTGTTGGGAATTGTCAGAAATAGTTTGGGACAGAGAGCCAGTGTGGTGTAGTGGTTTGAGCACTGGACTAAGATTCTGGGAGACCTGCTTGGTCATGGAGGCCCATTGAGTGATCTTGGGTAAGCCATACTCTTTCAGCCTCAGCGGAAGGCAATGGCAAACTTCTTCCAAATAAGTCTTGCAAGGAAAACCTCAGGTAAGTTCGCCTTAGGGTCACCATAAGTCAGAAATGACTTGAAAACACATAACAACAAGACATTAAGGACAACAGAAATGTCCTTTGGAGATACACACACACACACACACACACAGAGCAACAAATCCTGCATCCTCCTGATGCATTTGTCTGATCTGGAAGAGCCCAAGAGCAGCTAATCTGGGAAATTCCAAGAAGGCATGTACCTGAAAGCAAAAGATGAGTGCAGTTTAGCTCACTATCCTCAGAGAAAGGGAAAGAATGTGTGACTTTCTGAAATTTCAGAAACGGCTACATTGAAATCCAGGAGGATCAGAAAGGCAGCTACGTACTTGAGAATGATAGTCCCAGTGCCTCAACTTGCCAGCCCTCTTTGACGGGAGCTGTAATTAACTTATTAAGCGGCATTTAAGATGTAACAATCCAAAGCAGCTTATTTTCTCCATTATAGCAGGTTTTTCTCTCATTTAGCCACTCTGTGATTTAGGTTGCTTTCAGACATCGCTCACAGGGAGGTCTAGGGTTCTGTGTCCACAGATCTTTTGTTTTCCACAATGACATGACAAATGAGAAAAGAGGGGAGAATAAAAGATGGAGACTTACAAGTACCTGCTGTGCCTACTGGAGGTAACACCTGTCCCATTGACTATTGCTAACATCCTGTTAGTGACTTTGGCATTTAAAAATTCCCATAGAGAAGTAGTTGGACACTATATTTTTTTACCAATGCAGAAGTTTGTATTTAGTTTAAGGTTGAGGAAGCAAGGTTGTGCATATGGTGGCACTGCACATGAGATGCCTGTGCTCATTGCACTTGCAGATACATGTTGCACATTGCAATTGTGCATTTCACATTTCTTTGCACACTCAGTTGCATCATATTATAATTCATCAATGCACATTTGTCTTGTAACTTTGTGAGAGCAAAGTTGCATTCTGTCTCCACTGATTACAGCTAGCATCCTGTTCGTGACTTTCCCTTCAGAAGCTCTTGAACATTTTTGACCAATACAGATACAGTTAAAAGCTGAGGAAGCAGGGTTGCCATGGTGCAATTGTGCATTTCCCATTTCTTTGAACATTCAGTTACAGTGTTACAATTCATCAATGCACAATCACCTTGTTACTCCATGGGAGTAAAGTTGCATTCTGTCTTCTGGATGCAAGGCTTTGGCCTATGCCAGTGTGTGTTGGCTTGTACTCGCAGTGCTATCAGAAAGGCTGCTTTTATGCTTATTTTCCAACCTCTGTTGGAGGCGTATAACCGGCAGGATCTGCCTTCTACAATTGAGAGGATGCTACTCAAAGAAGGTGTCCTCACCCAGATGTCAGATAGTTCACCATGCCCATCACTCACCTGATTCAGCTGTTTTTGCCCTCTGTGTTGCATTTTAATGGGGAAGAGGAAGCAGGGAAAGCCCAGTTTGGCCAGTGGACTCTATTTGTGCATAAATAAATCTGTGTTAGTGTGGTGGTGAGCTGTAGTTTTGTGAGATATTTAGCCTTCTGGAGAAATGACAACGCAGAAAGAATCACAACCCGGAAACATCACCCAAGGAGACCTTCTGCTGTGCTTTCTGCAACTGGACTTCTTTATCTCGGATTGGCCTTTTTAGTCATCAGCGCGCTTGCAGAAAGTGTGAGACGAGTCTTTCCTGAATCTTCTTTTACGAAGAAAAGCCAGAGAGAGAGAGAGAGAGAGAGAGAGAGAGAGAGCCTTCTCTGTCAGAGAGCTCTGGTGCCACAACTACAAATCCCAGGATTCCATAGCATTGAGCAATGGCAGTTAAAGCAGTGTCAAACTGCATTATTTTTGCAGTGTGTCAGCAGCCCCCAAAATCATATACATGAGAATTTATGTGCAGATAAAACCTGAGAGCTAGTGTGATATGGTGGTTTCAGTGTTGGACTAGACTCTGGAAGATCAGGCTTCAAATCCCTATTCAACCACTGAAACCCACTGGGTGACCTTGGGCAAGCCACACTCTCTCAGCCCAAGAGGAAGACAATGGCAACCCCCCTCTGAACAAATCTTGTCAAGAAAACTCCATGATAGGTTCTGCTTAAGGTTGGGATAGGGTTGGAAATGACTTGAATGCACACAAGAACAACAATAACATGCACAGGATAACAGCCAGTGTGTCGATGTGCTTCAGCCATGCTTATTTGTGTGATTTCCAGCTCTTTTTAATTTTCATTGTACTAAAACCTGCTCCTGTGCTTTAAAGCAACTCAAGTTATAGTAACAGTAAAAATACTGTAGAAGTAACTTTTGCAAGCTTTGGTAAACATAAAAACACATATCAAAGAAGGACGTTTCCAATGAGTAAAAATGCTACCTTGGCCCCTCCTTACAAATCAACAGTATGGCTATTTGGATCTGGATGATTTGAGGAATTACCATCCAGTTTGATTTTCTTATTTATTTAATGTTAGATGATGGAATGAATTTTCTTGACCTCTCAGTCAGGCTTCAGAACATAGTTTTGGAACCTGAAGGACTTTTCTTGTCTTGATGGATAACTCCAAAATGGCCAAAAACAAAAATAATCCTCTTGGGTTAGTGTAGCTCTCATCAGCCCTCAGCTCTATTTATTATCAAACCCATGGTATCGTTTATGACACTTGGCTGGGACACACTTCTTTAAATGGTCTGAACCCTTCGTTTTCCAGGATGTCCTTTCCCCAGCTCTGTGGAAATTTTCTTCAGATGTAATTGTTGTGTGCTTTATTCTATAACAGTTTAAAGCTGTTCTATTACTATTATTATTGGCTGGAATTCAGCATGGGATATACATCTTTGTAAGAGGACTTATGCGTGTGGGAGATAGAATTGTGTAGTTTCAGGCCTAATACCCTGAAGGCACCTGATCCTGTCTGATCTTGGAAGCTAAGCAGGGTTAGAATAGTGCTGTCACATTTGGCACAGTTACAACCCCCTAGTTTTCTTTCTTCCCTTCTGGAAAGGAAGGAAACTCTCTGGGATGTGAGACAAGCTGCTCTATGGCACAGGAGAAATCTCTGGAACCTTCCTATACTATAGAGAGTTGATATGTGTTCGCAGTCTGGGGGTGCTCCTTGATTCATAGCTTCAGATGACTAGTCAGGTGAATGCGACGGTCAGGAGCGCCTGTTATCAGCTTCGGCTGATACGCCAGCTGCGCCCTTTCCTGGAAGTAAGGGACCTTGAGACTGTGGTGCACACGCTGGTAACCTCTTGTCTAGATTTCTGCAATGCGCTGTACATGGGGCTACCCTCATGCTTGGTCCGGAAACTTCAGTTGGTACAAAATATGGCAGCCAGAGTAGTCTCGGGAATATCTCGGAGAGACCATATAACTCCAGTATTAAAATCTCTCCACTGGCTGCCTATCAGTTTCCAGGCCCAGTATAAGGTGTTGGTTATTACCTTTAAAGCCCTAAATGGCTTGGGTCCAACTTATCTTTGGAACCGCCTCCTCCCATACAATCCTCCCCGTACACTCCGGTCCTCTGGGAGGAATTTGCTTCAGCCACAAAAATCTGTCTGCAAACTCCCAGAGGGCCTTTTCGGTAATTGGCCCCAAATTATGGAATGGCCTGCCGAACGAAATCCGTCAGATGACAAACCTGAATAGCTTTAAAAAAGCAGTAATGATGGATCTCTTTCGGCAGGCCTTTCCTAATTAGATCCCGTCCTCAGGAGCTCCTGGCCTCTTTTAGTCTGCTGGCTATTTTTTTAAAATATGATTTTAGATAAGTTGTTTTTAATTTATATTGGTTTAATATCTTTTTATGGAGGAGGGTGGGGGTGGGTGGTGTTTAGGGATTTGAATCTGTATTTGTATTTTAATTTTTATAAGCCACCCCGATTGTAAATTTTATCATCATCATCATCATCATTATTATTATGTTGATACTTGCTGCTGAATTTACTGTACTGTACTGGCTTAAATACCCTAAAGTCACCAGATCCTATCTGATCTTGGAAGCAAAGCAGGGTCAGCTCTGGTTAGGACTTGGATGGGAGACTGCCAACAAATACCAGGTGCTGTAGGCTCTATTTCAGAGGAAGGAACTGGCAAAACCACCTCTGAGGATTCCTTGTCTAAGAAAACCCTATGAAATTCATGGGGTCACCATAAGTTGACAGGCAACTTGAAAGCACCTACACACACACACACTCACATGTTTCACAATGTTCATATTCACCTAGGGGCTGCTGCGATGTTACAATGTACTGGTATCCATTGCACAATGGTGGCCAGTGGTGTCTAATAGGTAGCGATGTGCATAGGGTCACTCCCAATTCCCAACCAGATAGCAGCATCCAGACACCAGCTCGGAATAGCTGGAGTAAAATGGGACTGCCCAATGAGCATGAAAAGTGCCCAATGTGTATTAAAAGTGCCTGATTCTCATCAGGAGCGCCAATGTGCATTGGAAGCACCTGATGTGCATCAGAACTTACTTGCTGGTACGCAGATGTCTACTTTCGCAATTCATGCACAGGATTTTGTTTCATTTCTGCAATGTAGCTACGGATTTGCAAAGTTAACAAAATGTAGATAGTGATGTAGAATTTTGGCCATCAATCATCATTGTCAGAATTGGCTGAGATCCTGCATGGGAGATGTAGCTATGATGACATAGCTGCGATTCATTCCCCATCTCCTCATGGTGTAATGAGAAGCAGTAGAGATCCCTGTGGAGTAACGTCATAACTAATAGTCATTGTTCGAGGGAGGGGGTTGGACTCATCCTCCTTTAGCACCCCACTTTCCAGAGCTGCAGAATTTCTTCAGCTGGTGCAGCTGCCTGGCTTTTAAGGTGGGTTTTAGGGAGTCTGCAATCGTGGCAATGGTGTCATGATAGTAAACACAGTGGTGTCACTGGGGTTGGTGTCACCCAGTGTAGTAACTCATGGTGCCACCCCATGGACCTCCTCCCATACCGTACCATTGGATTGAACACTGAGCTCATATTGTAATTTATACCTTAAATCCAGAGTGACAATGAAAGGGCCAAGTTTCAAGACCAAAGTTCCATTTCTGTATTTTGCTCCTCGTATTGCACAGGCGTTCCTGAAACGACACCTCACACAACTTGTTTTGAAAACAAGCCAGAGGAAGAGGAAACTTTGTAATCTACATTTCCCAGCAATCTACGCCATCTGTGTGTGACTTTGAGGGGCACTGAAAACCTACACGAGGGAGAGGAACAAGAAAAGGCTTGCCTTGCTGAACATGGTGCTAGGGATGTTTTTATTAAAAAAATAATAAATTTCTTCTGAAGCACTGCACATTTTTTTTATAGACAGTTGTTTTGGTGTCACTCCCTCTGATGGTGTCACCCAGTGCAGTCTGCACCCCCCAGTGATGCCTCTGGTAAATGTGAATACCTACATTTATGAAATTGTAATTCTAGCTTATGACCTTGTGAATACTGAACAGAACACCAGCTATTATCTCAGTTGCTCAGTCTACCAGGGGCTAATAACTGGACTTTGGATCCACCAGTGATTCAGATTTTATCTAAGAACCCAGGAATCAATGAGATATCGTCAGTGAGATATTGTCAGATGATCGTCAGATCATCATCATCATCATCATCATCCCACCCACCCACTACTTCTTCACGTCTCTTACCAGTAATCTTATTTTTTGTTCTTTTGTTGCTGTTGTTAATTATAGCTCAAGCAAGTCAGAAAGTCAGCTTTAAAACAAGTACAATATGGCTAACTCATACAAAAGGTTAACATTAAAAAGTAATTGAACTGTCAATACATTAAAATCAAATTAAAACGTGCAATTAAAACTAATAAAAACCACTTTAAAAGCAGTACAATTATAAACAGCACAGCACCCTATTAAAAACACTTTTAAAAATGCCAGTCACTGCCTTCTGTTCTTGAAAGCCTGTCTAAATAAAAACATCTTTGCCTAACAATGGATGGATAACAAAGAGGGAGATATTCTAGTCGTCTTAGGAATTTATGCATGCCGTAGGGACTTACCGCACTCTGAATGAGTGTCAAAGCAGCGGGAATGCTCTGTCTTTCCTGCTGCCTTACTGCATGGCATTGGTGTTCTTCTGGCGTTCTCTTGTTCTAGCCCCATGGGAGACCGAGATAAAACCATGTCTTTTTGCAAATAGATTTTTCTGGTTAGCAAAAAGATGTGGTTTTACCTTCGCCCCCCCCCATGGGACCAGAACAAAAGAAGACCAACGTATGTAATGGCGTAAGTTATGGTGGGTACAGCGCATATATATATGTGTAGACTCAACTGTTTATAACCTTACCAGCTCCATCTATGAGCCAAGATGATTCCATCCACGTTTGGGAGCCAACATATAGAGACAGAGTATAAGCAACATGCTTTTCCCACTCCCTTTTTTGGATGGTGAAAGCAATCCTTCCAAAGCCAATACATTTGAGTAAAGGGGTGTGGCAGCCAAGTTGCAAAAACTCCAAAGAGTTTCTCATTGTCTAAGGATAAGCCAGAACGTTTAACGGTTGAAGATTACACCTTATGTATGATTAGTTTATATTCTGTTCTTTGATTAAAGCACAATAGCTCAGCTTGTTCCAAGGAGGGGGAAACGATCCATTCAAGGAAATATGAGACTGCTTTAAAAGAAGAATTGTCACATATTATTAGTGGCACTACAGAGCGGGAAAGTCTCTAGCGGCTCCTGTGAAACTGACACCCTTCCTTAACAGGCAGCACCAACGAAAATGCACAGATTCTCCCGATGTCTGAGATCCTATATCAGGGTTGCACAGCGTACATTTTCACATGCAGAGTCATGCATTAATTGTGCTACACAACTCTTGTGTTTCATGGCGATGTTGTGCAACTGACCCAAGACTCCAAATGTGCAATTCAAAGTGCAACTCAGTGTATATGTGCATGCATGCATGAACAATGCGAAATACACATCCAGGTGCAAGGAATATCCTTGCACAATGGCACTGTATAAGCAACTCTGCTTCTGAAAACTTGAACTGAATGTGAGGAGATTTTCAGACAGGAACAAAAAAAGTGTTCCTGTCCTGCAATCTCCTTTCCTGCCTTTCTCCCATCCCCGTCACACCACAAACAACTAAAGTTTCAGACCTACCTTGGTGGCATCTTTGTTGCTGCCCAGGAGTAAATGGAGCTTGAATGGAGCTCTATTCACTTCCTGGTTTGAAATCCCGGCCATTCTCACGAGAGGATGAGAGTGCGGAAAATTCAAAATTTTAAAAGCAAAATAAAAGGGGAAAAGTGACACCAAGCACAAAAACACTCTTAAAACATAACAAGTAACCCAGGGAGGGTACAAAAAAGTGTGTCACTTACCTGGATGTCTTGATCTCACCTGGAAGTGTTCTGGCGTGGACCTCCCACTGACGCTGGCATCCCACCAGCATAACGGGACACCATGTCAATCGCAGGTCATTCCGTTACAGAAACAGAACGGGGGCTCTATTGATGACTTAGCCCGTCAATAAAAAGCAGTGCCAGCGGAACGGCAGCAGCACAGGTGCATGACGAGATGGAAACAACATCATCTGAAAAGGAAGCCCTTTAGCGATCTCCTGGCATCATTATCACACCATATTTAGCACGTCTGATAATCTCCTGAATGTTCTGCCTCAGTCAAAAATGTCCAACTGCTTCCATAGGAGAACTTAAATACAGGTAAGACACCAACGAGAGCCAGCATGGTGCAGTGGTTTGAGTGTTGGACTATGACTCTGGAGACCAGGGTTCGAGTCCTTGTTCAGCTGTGAAAACCACTGGGTGACCTGGGGCAACTCACACTCTTTCCGCCTCGGAGAAGGGCAATGGCAAACCCCTTCTAAACAAATCTTGCCAAGAAAACCCTGTGATAGGTTAGCCTTAGAATTGTCATAAGTCAGAAACAACTTGGAGGCACACCACCACCACCACTACCACCACCAGAGTTCTGGCCAATGTGTGTGGCAGCCGTTCGTATGCATACAATCCGCCTACACAATTTTTTACCCCCCTAAAACGCCGTATGACCCCTCTTACCCAAGCTGGCTGGAGCGAGCAAGCCAAGTGGCGGTTTTAAGTCTCCCACCGCTTTTTTTTTTAAAAAAAGGTTCCTGCTTTGCGGAAAGTCGGTTTTCCCTATTTACAATATAATAAATAAATATATAAATATACAAATTTCACGGACTTACTGGACACTCGCTAGCCGGGAAACCAACATGGCGGCCGCTCCCAATTCCCCTCCGTGCTAGCCCCGCCCCCTCTACTCAGCCAGCCAATCATATTACACTGCCTGTTCGTATGTGTGCGAATGGAGCGTACAGACCATCACCCATCCGAACGGCGAACGGATTTTTCATCGCGATCTGCTTTCCTGCCCGAACGCCACATGAGCGTATTTCAGGGTGGAAAACCGAGCCCCCCTTCCTTTGGATGCGTGTGAATCCGAACGGCTGTGTGTACCGAAGAGCGAACTTCCGCACGCCGTATGTATTATTTAAATTGTGTAGATGGGGCCAGAGTGTAACTTTGCACTCACAGAGTTACACGACAGTTATGCATTAGTGAATTCCAACACTATGCAAGTGATAGCCATGTTTAAATATTTGAAAGGATGTCATATTGAATAGGGAGCAAGCTTGTTTCCTGCTGTTCCAGAAACTAGGACACAGAGCAATGGGTTCAAACTACAGGAAAAGAGATTCCACCTAAACATTAGGAGGAACTTCCTGACAGTAAGAGTTGTTTGGCAGTGGAACACTTCAACTTCTTTGGAGTTGTTTAAACAGAGGCTGGTTGGCCATCTGTTGAGAGTGTTTTGATTGTGTATTCCTGCATGGCAGGGGGTTAGTTGGAAACATCTATTTTTAAATTATATTTGTGTGTCCAAGTGGACACCTAACCTTGGCTTTTGGATATCTGCTGGAGACAAATGGATACCTACAATTTAACCAGTTAACTGTATGATCCCAACCTTATTTCAATGCCTTCTGTAAATTATTGCAAACCAAACATAAAAATAATCCACAAATATATTTATTTTGCAAACAAACATCAGTTGTGCTTTTAAACCACATTTTCTAAGCTACAAGAAGAGTTTTAGGGTTTTTTCTTCATTTTAATTCAGGTATTGTCTAGTGGTAGGCAAGATAATAAAAATTGCTAGAATACTGATGTGTAAAAATGTGTAAAATGAGTACCTGGCTTGTGGAGGCAATTAGCTAACAAACATTGGAAACTGCTTAATCCCTGGCTGGAGTTCATTTGCAAGTGTTGAGTTCTGATTTTAGTGTTTTTCAGGACTGGAAGCTAGATTTTGTTTACTTTTAGAGTTTCTTCTTTCCTGTTGAAGTTGTCCAGGTGTTTGTGGATTTCAATAGCTTCTCTGTGCATTCTGACATGATAGCTGTTGGCTTCCAGTCCTGAAAAACACTAAAATCAAAACTCAGCACTTACAAATGAACTCCACCCAGGGACACAGGGATTTCTAGCAGATAATGGGCCATCAACCAACCGTTAGCCAAACAGACACTAATCTTCCTTGTGTATCTCCACCCAGAAACTAGCCATTCAAATACACCAATTTACACATCCACCCCAACAGGGGTTCACAGTATATAAACCCCACATACACTCCTACCCATTCTCTGAAGATGCCAGCCAAAGATGCAGGAGAAATGTCAGAAAGAAACTCTTCCAAAACACGGCCTCACAGCCTGGAAAAAAAACAAGGAAAATCTATGGATGCCGGCCATGAAAGCCTTCGACTTGACACAAAATCCATGGAATTATACTGCAAGATTCATGCTTCTTTAGACAAGTCTAGAGGAGTACAAAGAGGGGATTCTCCTCTGCCTCCCCTTTCTCCTGCATCATCTCTTTTGCTGCTCCAAGGAGTCCTTCAGCCTCACCCAAGCAGCTTTTCTGGAGGAAGAGGAAACAAAGGAGAAATCACAAAGATTTCCCACCCCACCCCACTTTCTCCACAGTGAGAGGAACTCTGCTAAGCATAATCTGGATCCAACCTTGTTTCTTTCTCAGCAAAACAGCTGTTTTTTTAAAAATTCAGCTCTTCCTCATTACATTTCAGAGGAAGGTTGCCACGTGCAAAAGTATTGCTTATATTTGATAGTGTATTCCTGCATGGCAAGGGGTTGGACTGGATGGCCCTTGTGGTCTCTTCCAGCTCTATGATTCTATACCCTCCAACTGTTTTGATTTAGTAGAGACAGCCCAGATTAATCTTCTCCCAGCCCACTTTTTCAGCTGCTTTTATAATGTCCCTGTTTATCTCTCCTACCCCCCTTTAACCCGTTTGTCCTCAGCTTACTTCAGTTGCTAAAAACTGAGTTCAAAGGGTAAAAGTAGTTTGCATTCATCTTACTCAGCAGGGTGGGGTGGGTGGAGACTTGGGATAGAACCTTGTAGACATAAGACTTTTTTCAAATGGGGGAACATCCCCCCAAGGAGGTTGGGAGAAGAACGGCGCTCTCACGCTTACAGCGCTCCATTTTGGATGACGCCATCCTCCTCCCGACCTTCCCCCATGCTGCGGGTGCGAGAAACGCACTGCTTTTATTGATGGAAAACTCCCGTCAATAAAAAGCGGTGCCTGCAGCACAGAGGAAGCATGGAGGAAGGTCAGGAGGAGGACGCTGCCATCTGAAATGGAGCGCTGTAAGTGGGAAAGTGCCGTTCTTCTCCCAACCTCCTCGGGGTTTTTTCCCCTCTGTTTGAAAAAGTCCTCAGGCAAAAGCAAACTGTTGCAGCCTCTCCTATCTTATGTGTTCTTCTGTTATCCTAAATGCTTGGGGGTCTTAAGGACTCTCAAAATATTGATATTAATTTGGGGAATTAATATATGCAGCTTGGCTATGCAAAAGGGGGCAACAGATAGCAGGATCTTTTAACCTATGTTTACCGGTACTAAGGAGGAGATGTTAAGCTAGATAGTACAATAATTAATCTTCATTAAGGAAACAGTAATTAAAACATTCACACATACATCCAGGCTTCAAGCATTCATACAAGGCTAGAGAATAAAGTAGGAAGTACAGTTGTCCCTCCATATCCACCAATTTGGTAACCACATATTTAAGCATCCATGGCTTGAAAATATTCTTAAAAAAATAATAATCCAAAAAGCAAACCTTGATTTTGCCATCTTATATAAGGAACACCATTTTGTTGTGCCATTGCATATAATGGACTCGAGTATCCATGGATTTTGGTATCCATGGGGGGGTCCTGGAACCAAACCCTAGAGCATATGAAGGGACAACTGTATTAGGATAGAGGAACAGAGGAGGGAGGTTGTTTTTGGGTGATACTGTACTGATCTGAGGAGATAAGGTTGTGGAAGAAACCAGCAGAGTGGGGGTCCCAATCATGAACAGCTACACAGTTTGACGTGGAGTTGAGAGGAAGATGAACTGTGCGCACTTGAGTGTAGTTTTGGAAGAGGTTTTGTAGTCAATAACTGCCTTCAGAGGATGGGATTTAGAGTGAAAGACAATGCTTCTCAAAGTTGCTCAGGGAGAGACAATAGACACTGGATATGTTAATGGTCTTTAATGTGCAGATATTTTGTGATTGAATAGAGGAAGCAACCTTCTTTGATTGTGGAAGGGTAAAGGTATGAGGATAGTTAGGTTTGAATATCTCAGCTTTGGCTGATAGGATTAACCAAGTGTTTGTGCATGTAGTTGCCTTGCAAATTGACATTTCTTTAGAATTTGGGCAGCCCTTCATAAGTGCGTACCTGAATGAGCAAGGTTTGTCTTTGGAAGATTCCTGGTTGTAGAATTTCCTAAGCTTTAATGGCCACACTACGTGGAGGGCCACATTTGACATTATTAAATATTGCCAATTTATTATAGATATGGGGCCAGGGGTGTCAGGGTAGGTAACAGTTTCTCATTAATAACTCTTGCCATCTGATGTTGCTTGGCCACAAGCATCCTGGTTTTCATCTGTGAAATGTTGGAAAGCACGATCACTGTGTGACTGTGTCGTATCAGGCAATCCTAAGGGATGCTTCTCCATTAAGGCCGCAATAAGATTCTTCTAAAAAATCCATACAGTGTAAAGGGGAGATATGCCGTAGCAAAGAAAGGACCCAAACTGTCAATGGTCCAAGTTGAAAAATGATTAAGAAGCGGCTGTCTCTTTAGAAATGGTTAAGGAAGCTTTGGTCCATTATCTTAATGTGCAAATCGATTGTTGTTGTGCAGACAGACACAGATGGGTGCTGGCTGAGTTAGGCTGTTTTTTTAAAAAAAAATATTGGCAGCCATTAATGGCTTGTTGGAAGAAAAATAATGTTGCAGAAAGGTCATGTTTACAGAGAGCATTAATGGTGTTACAGTAATATTCTAATGTGGTTTGTTTATGTAAAAGTATGTTCTAATTAAAAATCACAGAAATGTTGAAGTAACTTTCTTTAACTGGTTGTTTGCTGTTTCAGATTCTAATATATGTCTTGAAATAGTCACAATAATACAAAGAAAATTATACAGAAAACAAACAAATAGTCCCTATGTGGGGAAGTGGATGATGATATAAGTCTGAATGGCTAATAGTAGCCACCAGCGATCCAAGGCCAATAAGGCCCTGGCTGCTCTGGTTGAGAATTCTAAATGCTCCTCTGTAAACTGCAAATACCAGGATTCCATAGGACAGAAACAAGGCAGTTAAAATGGAAAAATAGTGCTACAATTGCATAGTGAGAATGAGTCCCTGGTCTGGTGGGACCCTCTGCTCAACTGTAACCCATCATTGTGAGAAAATAGTGGAAAGACTGAAATGTCCTTCACACTTGAAGATGTTTACTGACAGCGACAGTGATCCACTGGGACCTCCCTTGAAGTCCCCCAGAGAGTAATGACATTTGCTGTGCATCCAGCTATACAAAGATAAGTGGATGCTGCTCCACCGCCTTCCCTGTTCTCCATTGGGCAGTAAATGGTTGTGTGTTTCTGGGGGAATTTGCAGCAGCTGAAGAGGTGGGTTAGGCAAAGGAATCCGATGTTGTGGGGATGGTAGAGAATTCCAACTTCTGCAATGACAAAAACAGTAAATTATGCATGTGTATGTTGGTCACTGACAGGATGCCGGGCTTTGTCTGACAGGTCACCTCTTTGTTGGAATATATAGTTTGCAATCCAATAAGTGGAAATGTTTTGCTATTGAAGGTTTAACTAATAGAAGGCAAACAGGATGTGTTGATGTAACTTCCTAATGCTTTGCTATTGGGCTTCTAAGGAAAGAGGAGTGTCTAAGTGTTCTCCTTTGTCTTAGAAGCCAGCCATGAGGCTTTTCCCTCCCCGCGCACTTCGGTCCTCTGGGAGGAATCTGTTACAGCCTATGAAAACAAGGCTGTCGGTGACCTCCCAGAGGGCCTTCTCTGCTGCCGCTCCCAGACTATGGAATGGCCTGCCGGACGAGATCCATCTTATTACCACCTTAGACAGCTTTAAAAAAGCTGTCAAGACGGATCTTTTCCGGCAGGCTTTTCCTGAATAACTATCCCGGCCCAAGACTCGGCTGTCCTTTCTAAGTGGCAACTAGATTTTTTAACCATTGTATGTTTTAATTTTTGTCTTTCTGATTTATATATTTTTAATTATTGTGTGTTTTTAATCTTCTATAATTTAATATTATTTTAAGGGGTGGGTGGGCTAGGGTACTGGGACTATGGAGTTTTTATATTGTAAGCCGCCCCGATTGCATTGCAGAGGGGCGGGATAGAAATAAAATTTTATTATTATTATTATTATTATTATTATTATTATTTTGTGCCTCCCCTCTTTTTCGCCATATTTTCGTATTTTCATGGAGGACCTCTCTTTTAGGGGTCCTGTATATTTTTGTAACTATGTAGTTTTTAGTCATTTTTAAGTAGATTTTAGTCTTCTTTGAAGCTGTGCTAACATACTGCCATGTATTATGCTCTGAAACTGTAAGTAATGAAGTTTTTATACTTTTAAACTAGTTTTATGTGTCTTGAGTACTTCTTTGGATAAACAAATAACTTGGGATAGGAGAAGGGTGTTGGTTATCTGTAAGCTGTCTTTTTTATGCATGCTGAAATTATTATGCTAACACTGCTATGTGTTTTACTCTGCTAATTTGGCTGTACTTCCAAGGAGTGAAGTGCAGTGGGGAAGCATTTGCTAAAGGCTCTCATGTTTAAAAGGGGATATTGGAACCCTGTAATTAAATACTTCCAATACCCTTCTCCCCTTCTGGCTTAAAAGGAACAAGAAGTTAGAGGGCACAGACTGTACAATCCTCTATTTTTTCAAAAACTGATTTTATTTATTTCTTTATTTATTTTTAGTTATTTATACCCCGCTCTTCAGCCACAAGGCTATCAGAGTAGCTTACAAATTGTTTTAAGCAATAGCTATTTACACTTCTACACTGCATTAAACAGTTTCCAATGTGTGTTAGCTAATTGCCCCCACAAGCTGGGTGCTCAATTTACCAACCTACGAAAGGATGGAAGGCTGAGTGAACCTTGGAGCCGGCTGGAATCGAACTTGCGACGTGGTGGCTTGCAGTATTAAAACCATGGGGGAGAGGACGCTGAAGAGAAAATTAAGAGGCCATGTGACAACTTTAGATTAGGCTGAGAAGATAATGATGCCCAACCACTCCACCAACTTTCACAATTTGGTAGGGACTGCCCAGATTAATTCTCTGTCGGTCTACTTTTCTAGTTACTTTTAAAATGTCCCTGTTTCTCTCTCCTCCTTCCCCCTTTGTCCTCAGCTAGTTCAAGTGAGGAATTCAAAGTGCAAAAGCAGTTTGCATACAACTAGCTCAGCAGGGAGGAGAAAAGGGGTGGAATCTTGCACTTCCCTGAAGGATCGGGCCAAAGCAAACTGCTGCAGCCTCTTCCAGTTTGTGTGTTCTTCCTCATTAATAACCTTTGTCATCTTGACCACACTGACTTTGCTTGGCCACATGGGTCCCGGTTTTCACCTATGAAATTTATGCTTTACAGTTTCTCTCCTCTAATTTTAACGAAAAGTAATAGAACAACTTCATTGGTGACCCGCCTGGTTCCAGACATAATTCAAAGTGCTGGTAGGGACCTTTAAACTTCTACACAGCTTGTGTCCAGACTATCTGAAAGACTGTAGACTAAATCCAGCTCTTCATCCCAGCTGGAGTTGACCTAGGGAATCAAGGGGAAGTTGATAAGTCAATACTAATCTATATATAAAACTCTTTGGCATGTTGCCTTTTTCAATGTGCTGACTGGCTGCTCAGGAAACACACCCAACTAATCACCACCCACATGCAAATTCCCTCTCCAACTCACAATCCACTCCTGCCAAATCAGTCTGTGGCCCAGATTGGGACCCAGACAGTCATCTGGTGGTGGCAGCGGTGGTGGGCCACCTGCGACGGGACCCAGGCAGTCAACTGGCAGCGGCTGGGACATGGCAGGGCAACAAAGCAACTCACCCTCAGCAATTCCAGGAGAAGTGTGGAACGCTGAGAAGGGGGAGGAGAAATTTAAAAATCTACTGACCTACCTTACAGGGTTGTCATGAGGTCTACCGGGCATTTTTGGGGAGTTTTTTAAATGGTGTAAACAGCTAGTATAATTTTAATTGCTTCAATGTGTCTCCTCTAGTTGGGAGAAACAATTGGATTTAGGCCTGTAACTCCCCATATGAACCTGCTTGATTTGTGAAATCTTTGCTGGAATGCAGGAATGCTTTTCTCTGTGTCCTATCATCATCACAGGTGTTTGGTGAACACACCGCAAATTGTAGAATTCTCTCCCATAGGAGTCTTGGTTAACCTGGGTCTGCTCTCTTTCTTCTGACCCACACAAGGACCTTTTTATTTCGCCAGACCTTTTGGCTCTTCATTTGCTGTGGCTTAAGGGTCTTTTAATAGGGTGTGTTATGCTCTTTTTCTTTTTTCACTTTTTCTTGATGTGTTTTCAAACTGTTTTAATTTAGTGCTTTTAATAAAACTATTGATTTAAAGGTCTTTAAAAAGTATTTTTCATCAAATAGGTTTTAGCTGTACAGGTGCTCCCCCCCAAAAAAGTGGGGGATATGTTCCTGAACTTATAAGTGAAACTGCAGATAATAGCAAACCCTATTACAATAAAGGGCTTCTGGTGCAAACATACCATGGAGTTGGATTGGAGGACCTTGCGATTCCTAGAGAGGGCACCTGCGTGACTCTACGGTATGTGCCCCATTTTTCCAGCCATGGATAACTATGGGATGTGTCCCATTTTTTCAGCCATGGAGGATATTGGTTTTGTGAATGGGTGGCGGTGTCTGTACTTTGTTTTAATTTGCTGTAAGATACCTTGAATCCCATACTGGGAGAAAGAAAGGATATATATTTAAACAAACAAATAAGTAAATGACATTTTCACAAACCCACTGATGTGAAATGTTCTTGTTCCTCAGTCCTTTAAGGAAGCCATTTTACTCCTTTGCTGCACCAGTGCATACCTTCCAACTGTCCCAAATTGATAGGGAAAGTCCGCATTAATCCTCTGCCATTCCACTTTTTCAGCTGCTTTAAAAATGTCCCAGTTTCTCTCTCCTCTTTCAATTTCCTCCCTTTGTCCTCAGCTTACGTCCATTGCTGCAAACTTAAGTTCAAAATGCAAAAGTAGTTTTCCTTCCATTAATTTAGCTGTGGGGAAGAGGCAGACTCTTGCCCTTTCCAGTAGGCTCAGGCAAAAGCAAACTGCTGCAGCTTCTCTTAGCTTGGGTGTTCTTCCTCATTGATAACTTTTGCCATCTTGACCACACTCTGATGTTGCCTGGCCCCATATCTCCTGGGTTTTCATCTGTAAAACGCTGGAAGGTCTGCCATAGTGCTAGTCTGGCAAAATTCCCTTCCATATCCATTCCTTTTTATTGAGTCTCTCAGGTCTCTCGACTCCTGTGGCACATTAAAGTGCTCACAAGAATGGAAATATAACAAGCCATCCCAGGGTTTGGGATGCCACATGAGCTGAGGGCTGCACCCAAGCTAAGCACCAATTCCTTTGACTTGATGGAAAGCTACCAGCTGGGCTGGGGAAAGGAGCCTCATGTGTCTGCTAAATCCCATTAAGTCCCAAGCCCTTTTTGAGTGGGGTGGGAGAGCCTGCTGAAAAGGAGATGTGTGTGTGCACTTGTGACCCTCCCTTGTAGAAAAAGCCAGGGACTTGGCAAAGGCAGAGCTGTATCAGTTGGAGACTAAACACATAAATAGTCACACCTAAGAATGGCAGATTTGTTTCCTTGCAAGCCAAGGTGTCTGTGTGTGTCTGTGCATGTATTTTTAAGTGCTCTCCAGGCGCCCAGGAGTTAATGTACTGCTTTTTAAGCCAGGAAAATTTTGACCCTTTTGCTGCTCCTTTGCTTCTGACAGAAGGCTGAAGATTATTGGAAAGGATTGTGTGGGCGTCTTTCTCAGTATTTAACTTCCGAGAGAGGGAAATACCAGCTTCCTTCATGTTCTGAGGTTTTAGCCAAGTGATCCAGAGAACTGGATTCTTAACAAGAAAGGTCTTTTCGGTTTCAAATTTTGGAACAGGCGAGCATCAGCTTGCTGGTGCACTAAATCTGCATCTAGTTTCACCCCTTCCCTCCTAGATTTTTTGGGGTGTGTGTTTATTAGAGGGAATGTCTTTTTGAGGGAGAATTAACTGTTTCAGAGGAAGATAATGGCAAACCACCTCTAAGTATTCCTTACCTAAGAAAAACCCTATGAAATTCATTGGATTACCATAAGTCGATAGGTGGTTTGAAGGAACATATTGACACAAAAGCAGTCAGAGTAGATGCAGGCTCATCCTTTTGTATGGAAATTCCTTTTGGCAGTCATTCCTGAACAAGAGGTTATTGTTTTTCTGTGTCTTCAATTTGACAGATTTTATGGTGCTCCCAATGTAGAGTTTTCTTGGCAGGATCTGTTCAGAGGGAGTTTGCCATGGCCTCTCTCTGAGGCTGAGAGAGTGTGACTTGCCCAAGCTCACCCAGGGAGTTTTCATGGCTGAACACAGATTCAAATCCTCGTCTCCCAGAGTCCTAGCCCATGGATTTCCATGGCCAAGTGGGGATTCGAACCCTGATTTTCCTGAGTCCTAGTCCAACATACAAACCACTACACCATGCTGCCGCTTGTGCTTTCTTTTACTGGTGTATTTTTAGTTGTATTTTTACTCTTTTGTGTTTGACCTTGTTTTATGCTTTCATATATTTAAATTATTATTTAAAAGTAAAGGATTTAAAAAATGTTTTAATATGTCTAAGTTGTGTTTGGTTTATTTCACTGTTATTCTTAGCCATGTTGGTACCTTTTGGGACTCATATGGAGGAGAAAGGCCTGCTGAAATCCATTAAATAGATGCAATAATAAATTAAATATATCCTAAATCTGCATTTAAATAAATGCTGATCCTGAGTTCTGAGTAATTCAGTGGACCTTCTCTAGTTGGGGTTAACCGTTGGGTTTAGGGTGCTGTGAGCTCCCAGGAATCCATGGCATACTGGTTTGAGTGCTGGGCTAGGACTCTGGGAGATGAGGGTTTGAATACATGTTCAGCCATGAAAACTCACTGGGTGCCCTTGGGCAAGTCACATTCCCTCAGTCTCAGGAAAAGGCAATGGCAAAGCCCCTCTGAACAAATCCTGGCAAGATAACCCTGCAATAGGTTCATCTTAGGGTCATTATAATTCTGAAATGACTTGAAGGCACACAACAACAATTTATAAATCATAGCCAAGATCCTACATTGGATTTGTATTGATGTAAATATGGTTACAAATGACCTAATGAATTGACCCCCCAAACCCACCTTAAACTTGAGGGAGCCTCTCCAAGTTATGGAGGTCTTGTACGTGGGCACGTGGGGTGCTTTAGGATGGCACAGCTAGGTCCCTCCATCCCTTAGCTGTGGTATGATGAATCCTTTCTGCCCCTTCTGATAGGTTTGCCAGACCAGATTTTCACACTACACTGTTATAGTGTTACTATTCTACTTTATTTGCTATGCCTGCCTCCTGTGGAATCCTGGGATTTGCAGTTTAGGGAGGGGCATTTGCAACTCTCAGCCAGAGAGCTATTAGGCCTCACTAAACTACAAACCCCAGAATTCCACAGCAGGAAGCCAGAGCAGTTAAAGTGGAATAGTAACACTGTAACAGTGTAGTCTGAAAATCTCCTTAGTGTTGCCGTAAATCAGAAATGACTTGAAGGCACACAACAGCAACAACGGGAACTCCCAGAGCACTAAGGGGTCAGCTAGATGGAGAAATTAACAGCAGATATTTGAACATTAACTCACCAACGCAGTAACTTTCATTTATCTTCATGATTTTTTTCTCAAGATCGCTAGTATGGGAAACGATCCATGTTTGAAGTTCACATGGAGCATGCCTGCGAATAAAGATGGTGGCTACAAGTGAATTACTCATGTTATTATTTGCCAAAAGCTCCTGCCATTACAATCCCCCCCTCATTAAATCCAAGACATAGAAGAGCAATCTTCTGCTTAAAAAAAAAAAGGCACACAATGACAACGTCAGAACACAAAAAGAAACATTTTTTACTTGAATTACGACTGGAGCTTATAAATATTGGGAAAGCCCAACAAAAAGAAAGAAAGGGATATATGATCTGATTCAGAAACCAGTCAAAAGCAAACAAACCAGCGGAGTCAGGAAATGAATAAAAAGATATGCAATAAATCAGTATTAGAAACTGGTAATAAATCTGTCGCAACCAATAATCCATATATATATATATATAAAATGTTGTGCCTTTAAGTCACTTCCAACTTATGGTGGCCCTAACGCAAACCTATCACAGGGTTTCCTTGGCAAGATTTCTTCAGACAGGGTTTGCCTTTGCCTTCCTCAGAGGCTGAGAGATTGTGACTTGCCCAAGGTCACCTAGTGAGCTTCCATGGACAAGTAGGGATTTGAATCCTGGTCTCCAGAGTCATAATCCAATGCTCAAACCACTATACCATGCTGGCTCTCAAAAAATACGTAGTCCAAATAAATCAGTAGCAAAAAGTTCCTCCATTTTTCAGTCAGCATGGTCACTGGTCCATGTGGCTAGGATTTCTTGGGAGCGCATGGGAAATTCAAAAATAAAAAGCAAATTAAACATACAAAAGTGACAGCAAGAACAAAAACACACTTAAAAAAAAGACAAGTAACCCGAGGAGGGTACAAAAAAGGGTGTCACATACCTTGATCTCCCGATCGCATCCAGAAGTGTTCTGCCACAAAACTCCCACTGATGCTGGCATCGTGCCAGCATAACGGGATACCTTTTCACTCGCCTGTCATTCCGTAACAGGAATGGCACGGGTGATCTATTCACAGCTTAGTCCGTGAATTAAAAGCAACGTGGGTGGAACGGAAGCAGCATGGGAGCATGACAACCTGGGAACAACGTCATGTGAAAGGGACGTCATGAAACGTCATGAAGCTCTTACATGATCTCTTGGCGTCATCATAAAGCCATATTAAGAGCATCTGATAATTTGCTTGGATTTGTAGACCAAAATAGTAACTTTTCCAGGCTCAGATTAACTCCACCATCCTGCTTCTCATTGTTGTCAACTAGAACTGTGTTTCTTAGGACATCTGATGGCAATGATCCCCCCCCCCAAATGTGCCAGGGATAAGGAATATATTTGTGTATATTTGGTACAACTGTTTCTTTCTGTCCTGGAATCCTGACAGGGACTAGCAGCCGATGATGGCTCAGAGATGAGCACTAGTCCAGGGAGCACCACTTTTTTTTAGTAGCACAGTGAAAAGAACTTTCTAAAAGATGCATTTGTAGCTATATGACTACGGTATCTCAGAAGGTGGTGGACTCTCCTACATGGGAGGTTTCTAAAGGCTTGTCTATAAGATGAAAATACTCCTCGTAGAATTCGAGGAGAATACTATTTGTCCTAATGGGATCCTGCATCATTTCACCATATGCCGGGGTGGGGGCAGAACAAAAACTCCAAATACGCCACAGGAAAAGCCTTTGCGCTTTCCCCAACTTAAAAAAAACAAAAAACTCAGCAGGAAATATGCATTCTCGCTCGTTGGGACAACCAATTTGCTTTGCTGAACTTTCTCAAATAAGAGCAGAGCTGGAAAGCTGATTGGTCGACGTGTGCAGGGGGTGGAGCTTGTTAGCAAGGCAAGCGCCCAGAACCGCCATGTTGGATTTTTGCCATAGTGATTGTGTGCTGAAGTGATGAAACAGCCTTTTATGTATAAGCATATCCAAGGTGCTGAAGTCCGATCTTCTGCTTAAATAAAAAGGGGGGGAAATTAAAAGGCTGTTTCATCACTTCAGCACACAATCATATATACCGATATATATATATATATATATATATATATATATACACACACACACACACACACACACACTGTTTGGTGATGGCAACTGGTGACAATAAAAATGTGAGTAATTCACTCGCACCCACATTCTCGCAGGCATGCCTGTTTGAACAACAACCGTGTATGGCTTCACATGTGTGCAATCTTGCCAAAAAAACATGGAGACAAATGAAAGCTGCTGCGAATTGGAGTCACTGCGCAGCAGTCCACATTTTATCGCCTCGTATAGACAAGCCCTCAGTAAGGGCTGGATGGCCATCTCTGAAGGGGCCTTTAGTTGGGGACTCTTGCATTTGAAGTGAGCTGGGCTAGATGGCCCTCGCTGTCCCTTCCAACCCTACGATTCTACTTTTGGGAGCTAATCTCTATTTGTAGCAGCACACTTCTGATGGGTATGTGAAAAAGTTGAATTTTATGAGTTGGCTGAGGCCTTGGGCAATTTCATCAACTTTGTGTGGAAAGCAGGGCAAGGAGCCCTGCGCTCGCCACCTGTGAAAGTTGGAATGGAGGGTATAAACCTCTTTCCTGTGTAAAATTAGCCTTCAGGACAGAATTATGCAGGTGCAACATGATCTCATATGTCCCTTCTCCTCTAAATATTATGGGGTGCAGTTCTTCTCAGCATGGCCGCAGTCTGTTCCTATATGCAAAAGGAGACTTCCTGAGTGCCACAGAATCATGTTGCTTTCTTCCCTTTCTTGGATCTTGTCTAAACAGTGAAAATAATCCTCACGGGATGTGAATGGAAGGCAATTTGTACAAACGGACATTCGCATAAATATGTGTCATTCGGAAGGGGCGCAGCCAAATCCGCCACAAACTCTGGACTTTTTCGGACAAGTAAAATGCAACGGAAGCAGCCTCGCCATGTTGCGAGACTGCTGCGCTGCAGGGCGTTCCTTTCGGATGACGCCCATCCCTGCCGGTACTGTTGCGGTACCGCAGGGACATTTGAGTGTAATATTTTGGCGATTTTTACTCACGAAAGTTGATCGTTATTGTGCTGTACCACCCTTCTCCTGGCATTGTGCAACCAATTGTGTGTTTGAGATTGTGCTTGTTTATTGTCCCCCTCTTCAATGGGGAACACCACACCCTCCAGCTGTTACATTTTGGCAAGGATGGTCCCAATTGCTCTTTTGCCACCCCACTTTTCCAGCTGCTTTTAAAATGTCCCAGTTTTTCTCTCCACCTTCCACTCCCCCCCTCTTTGTCCTCAACTTACTGGACTGACTATGTGACGAATGTTGCTGTCCTTGAGCAAGCAGGGATCACCAGTATTGAGGCCATGATATTGAGAATGCAGCTGTGCTGGGCAGGGCACGTTTCTAGGATGGAGGACCATCGCCTCCCCAAAATACTACTCTACGGTGAACTCGCCACGGGTCAGCGTAAGAGGGCGCTCCAAAAAAGCGATACAAAGACTCCCTGAAACAACATCTCAGGCTCGGTCAAATTGATCACCAACAGTGGTCCACCCTGGCCTCACATCGGGAGGCATGGAGACGCACTATCCACAATGCTGCAGCCTTATTTGAGAACTCACGCCGAACAAGTCTTGAAGAGAAACGACAACGCAGAAAGAATCACAACCCAAAAACATCACCCAAGGAGACCTTCTGCTGTGCTTTCTGCAACCGGACTTGTTTATCTTGGATTGGCCTTTTTAGTCATCAGCGCGCTGGCAGAAAGCGCAGGATGAATCCTTCCTGAATCTTCGTTTGCGAAGAAAAGCCAGAGAGAGAGAGACTTCAGTTGCTGCAAACTAAGTTCAAAGTGCAAAAGTAGTGTGCTCTCAGTTAAACTCAGTGGGAGGAGAGGAGGGGGAGGAATCTTGCCCTTCCCAGTAGATTCAGGCAAAAGCAAACTGCTGCATCCTCTCCTAATTTATGTGTTCTTCCTCATTAACAACTTTTGCCATCTTGATCCAAACTTTGATGTTGCTTGGTCATATGAAATGTTGGAGCATATGCATACTGCTCTGTCGCCCGTCATCTCATAACAATTTGGATGCTTGGCAACTAAGGGGGGAAGGTTGGCATGTTTAATAGGCCTGGAAGCATGCATGGAAGCAGGAGTGCAGGCAGATTCCTGTTGGTGACTTGCTCATGTGTAAGTGCATCTACAGAAGCAAACAGACATTTCTGACCAGTTCAGAACAGCTATATTCACTTCAAGGTTGTGAAAATGGAATTGCACATGTAGTGGCATTGTACATGGAGTTACATTGAGCGTGGATCTGCATGTGCACTGCTCATGAATGTCCATTGTGCACATCAAGCTTTGGCATGCATTGCACATGGGTGTGCCCATGGATCCACATAATGCAAGTGCCACAATGTGGATAGATATTGTGTATTGGTTTGCACTTTGCATTAGACTTGGGTGTGCATACATATTTGCTGTCACATCGTGCATTTGCATGCATTGCACATGGGTGTACATGTGTAGTTGCTTGCACATTTAGTGTCCTGGTTCAGTTATGCAACATGGGCATTCAACACAAGGGTTGTGTAGCACAATGAATGTGAGTTGAAGTAAGATCTCAGCCTGTATGTCTACACAACTGAGCAAAAACCAGTGGCAGTTGGTGGCTCCAATGTCAGTGGAACAGTGAATCTGCTCCAGGTTTTAGTCTGAATTATATAGGAGCGAGATGAGATGCTGAACCTTGTCCCCATAACAGGTTCAATAGATGGATGATGATGATGATTTTCTTTATTTATATCCTTCCTTTCTCCTGTTAATGGGACTCAAGGCAGCTAATAACATAATTTAAAACAATACAAAATCATTAACAAAATGATAAATATAAGATTTAAAAAACAAACAATTTTTGAAGTTGAAACATTAAACATTAAAAATATTAAAATGCATTAGCAGACTACATACAAACTTTAAAAACAGAAGCCAACCCTAATCAGTTTGTACAAGCCTGACAGCACAAAAATGTCTTGACCTGCTGATGGAAGGAGAGCAAGGATGGGACCACCCTGGCCTCTCTGGGGAGGGAGTTCCAAAGTCTGGGAGCAGCCACGGAGAAGGCCCTCTCCCTTGTTCCCACCAAAGGAGCGTGAGATGGTGGTGGGACAGAGAGAAGGGCCTCTTCAGAGGATCCTAGAGCTCTAATGGTCTCATAAAAGGAGATCTGGTCTTTTAAATAACCTGGTTCAACCAAGGTTCAGCTCCTTGAACAACTCTTTACTGTTCGGACTAAACCCCAGAGTGGATTCAGTGTTCCCTGGGAGTCGTCAAACTAGCCACTGTCTGGAAACACAACAGAGTGTTGCTGCAGGACTTAGGAACCATTTCCCAAGGTCTGAGGTAAAGCCACTCTTAGCTGATTGTGTCAGGACTTGCTCCACATTTCCATATGCATTTGCTCATCCTTTAATGGGCAATATTATTATCATTCCAATTTTAACAGCATTCTAAGGGTGCCAGACAGACAGATATACGAATATAGCTGACCTGGCTGAGGGGAGGCTGGGTGGGTGGGGGAACTATATTTGAATGAAGCAGAGATGCAGACAGCTGAAAGAAAGAAGGACGAGAATAAAGTATTGTGAGAGAAGGGAGAAAGCAGGGTGGGGGGCTGAGCCTGAGGAAAGAAAAGACAGACAAAGCCCTGGGGAAACAACATGACCAGTTACGGGCACATTTCCATTGACATTCCACTGGAATTTGGCAGCTTTGCAATAATTACTAGCTGGAATCCTGCTGGTGTCTTACGTGTGCATAAATTCTCCTACAAAAGCAGTTGGAAATTTTTGTCTGAAGCAGATCCTCAGGACAAAAAAACCGAATTAACAAAAGACAAACAAAAGAGTTAGGATAAAAATATAAAATATCTCTATATATCTATATAGATATGTAAAAGTATAGAACAAATGTAATAAATCACTAAAATAATCAATTATTCAAATAACAGTCCACATAGCAGTATGGGAGATGGTCCATAGAACAGAAATCATTTGTTAAAGGGAAAAAAGATGCCCCAAGGTCTTATCCGATTATACAGAAGCCAGACATGTTCCAACTGGCAGTTTCCATCAGTGGCTGATACGAATCTTATGTTCTCCAATATTTCCTCCAAACAGAAAGCAACACCAGAATATAGATTTATACAAAATAACAATGCATCTTCTCCTTCACTCTCCACAGCCTCTTGAACAGTTCAAGGCT
Organism: Gambelia wislizenii; assembly: GCA_030847615.1. Lineage (NCBI taxonomy): Eukaryota > Metazoa > Chordata > Lepidosauria > Squamata > Crotaphytidae > Gambelia > Gambelia wislizenii. The sequence goes on along the minus strand of JAUMIR010000001.1, from coordinate 489,082,242 downwards.
GCAGAAGCAGAACTGAGCATGTGATGCTGTTGTGCAGGCTCATGCATTGCACATCAATGAGCACTGATGTGTATTTGTGTGCATTCTGCATATAGTTGTGCAATGTTACCATTTGGGACTATTCATATTACTATTGGAAAATGACTACTGTATATATATTTGATGCACAGTGTATTGGGCACACTAAAATGAATTAGTACTGGCCTGTACAGATAAACCTCAGTTAACCAAGGATGTGTGTTCTTAGAAACTAGACACTCTGTCTCATCCAGAAACTCCTGGAGCTGGGAGGCCACCACATGCTCCAGAACCTTGCCCAAAAAAGGGATGTTGGAGACTGGCTGGTAGTTATCCAGTGTAGTTGTGTTCAGGGAGGGTTTCCCCTCCCAGTATGGGCCTCACCACAGCTTCTTTTAGACAGGATGGAACTCTGCCTTGGTATGCACATGGTGGCTCTCACCTCTCCAAGGATCCTGTCCACATCCTCAGGCTGCACAAACCAAAACATACCAATAGCTTGGGACAAGCAGGAGCCAAGATTACATTCACTGGACCTGTATGAATCACAGCATCCAAATCGGAGCAGTTCTGAGCAATTTTATCTGTAAAGTATTAGGCAAATTCTTTATGGCAGGCTTCCAGGTAGTCAATCTGCTGTTCTAGTGGGGCAGACTTTGCACAGCTGAAGCCAAACACCAAATGTGCTACTTAATGGACAACTGAAGGCACATGCACATTTGCAGAAAGCACAGCAGAAGGTCTCCTTGGGTGATGTTTCCGGGTTGTGATTCTTTCTGCGTTATCGTTTCTCTTCAAGACTTGTTTGGCGTGAGTTCTCAAATAAGGCTGTAGCATTGTAGACAGTGCGTCTCCATGCCTCCCGATGTGAGGCCAGGGCAGACCATTGTTGGTGATCAATTTGGACGAGTCTGAGATGTTGTTTCAGGGAGTCCTTGTATCACTTTTTTTGGAGCGCCCCTCTTACGCTGACCCGTGGCGAGTTCACCGTAGAGTACTATTTTGGGGAGGCAATGGTCCTCCATCCTAGAAATGCGCCCTGCCCAGCACAGCTGTTTTCTCAATATCATGGCCTCATTGCTGTCAGATATGGTGATGCTCTTTCAGAGCCCTTTGTAATAACTAATAGAGTGAAGCAAGGTTGTGTTCTTGCTCCAACTTTATTTACAATCTTCTTCAGTATGCTGCTCCAAAGGGCTACTGCAGAGCTCGAAGAAGAAGACGGCATCTATATACGTTACTGTATTGATGGTAGCTTGTTTAGCTTAAGCTATCTGAGGGCTTGCACTAAGAGTTTAAACTATCTAGTCCATGAGCTGCTCTTTGCTGATGATGCTGCCCTTGTTGCCCACACAGAAGCAGCTCTGCAGCACCTAACATCCTGCTTCACAACAGCTGCAGAGCTGTTTGGGCTGGAAGTCAACCTGAGGAAAACGGAAGTTCTCTACCAGCCTGCACCACAGGACAAACACCATCATCCCCACATTGCCGTCGGCAAATCTGTGCTTAAGTCCGTTCAGCAGTTCACCTACCTGGTAAGCATCATCTCCTCAGATGCCAAGATTGACAAAGAGATCGATCACACATTAGCAAAGGCATATAGCACATTTGGAAGACTTTATAAAAGAGTCTGGAGTAATAAACACCTGAGGCGAAGCACAAAAATCAATGTGTATAGAGCCATTGTACTGTGTATTCTCCTTTACAGGTCTGAAACATGGGTCACCTATCGCCAACACTTATGACTCCTCGAACGCTTTCATCAGCGCTGTATACGCACAGTCCTAAATATACACTGGACTGATTATGTGACGAATGTTGCTGTCCTTAAGCAAGCCAACTCTTGTAGCCTTTAACTGAATGCAGACATTCCAGGTCAGACAAAAATGTCCAACCAGTTCCATAGGGGAACTTGTGCATTCACAAGATACCAACAAGATTCTGGCCATTATATTCAGTTGTTAGAGAACCATTATGACATCCTTAGGACCACCCTCTGGTTTCATGAAATTTGTAGGAATGGGTAGCCGCTCATCTGACAACACTACTTGTCTGTTACTTGTCTGTTGCAAAGGAATTCCACCCAGGGACAGGAGGATTCCCAGCAGATAATGGGTCATCAACCAACCATTAGCCAACCACACTAAGCCCCGTTGCATTTCTATACCCAGAAACTAACCATTCAAATACACAAATTTACATATACTCCCCAACAGGGGTTCACAGTAGATAAATTCCACACATACTCCTACCCAACCATTCTTGATGCAGGCGAAACATCAGAAAGAAACTCTTCCAGAACACAGCCTCACAGCCGGGAAAAAACCCAAAGAAAATCAACACTACTTGTTATTTGCTGTCAAGTTGGCTTTGACTTAATGCAACCCCATAAATGAGAGAGGCCAACACACTCCACATTCCTTGCCTAAGGGCTTGTCTATACGAGGCAATAAAATGTGGATTGATGCGCTGCAGTGCCAATTTGCAGCTGCTTTCATTTGTCTCCACATTTTTATCCCAAGATCCCAGGCATGTGAAGCTACACAGGTTTGTTGTTCAAATGGGCATGCCTGCAAATCAAGATGGTGGGCATGAGTGAATTATTCATGTTTTTATTGTCACCAGTTGCTGCTGCTGAACAGTATTTTTTTAAAATCATAGCCAAGGTGTGGAAGTGCGATAGTCCACTTAATAAACAGAAAAGAAGAGAAGAAAAGGCTGTTTTCTTGCCTCAGCACACAATCACTATGGCAAAAATCCAACATGGCGGTTCTGGGCACTTGCCTTGCCAGCAAGCTCCATCCCCTGCGCACGTCTGACCAATCAGCTTTCCGCTTCTGCTCTTATCGGGAATGTGCAGCAAAGTGAATTGGTTGTCCCAACAAGCAGGAATGTACATTTCCTTCAGAGTTTTTTAAAAAATGGGAAAAACTGCGAAGGCTTTTCCCGCAGAGTATTTGGCATTTTTGGCCCCCCCACCTTCTGAATATGGCGGATTAATGCGGAATCTCATTTAGTCAAAATGTATTCTCCTCAAATTCTATGAGGAATATTTTCGTCGTGTAGACAAGCCCTAAGAAAGCCCTATGAAATTCATGGAGTCACCATAAATCAACAGGTGATTTGAAGGCACAATCAGACACATATGAACAAGAGACTTCCAAGTCTCCCTGTTATCAATAGCCCTGCCCATGTCTTGCAAACCCAGGGCTGTGGCTTCCTTGACTAAGTCTACCCCCCTGTAGTGTGGTCTCCCTCTTTTCCTATTCCTTTGAACTTCACCAAGCACTACTGTCTTTTCTAGTGAGTCATGTCGTCTCATGATATGCCCAAAATATGAAAGCCTCAGTTTAGCCATTTTGGTTTCTACCAAGAGTTCAGATATGTTTTGCTCTTGGACCCTGTGGGCTACTAGCACAGGATATTTGTGTTAAATACATTGCAACAGATTGTGAATACACACTCACCAATATGGAGAGACAATCCCTTTGCCTGTAATCATTTCCAGCTTAAATACACATTAAGTACAAAATAGGAAAATAATTATATTTGCTGTTTTATGCTTTTTTTAAAAAATGCATACCTAATTGGGCAATAGGTTATTAGGGACACCTGCAATGCTTTTTTTAAAAAAGCTTCAGCTGAATGTATTGCAAAAAGAACTTAATAGTAGCAAGAATAGGCCCAGTTCCTGTTTATTGATTTGGTTTGATTTATTCCCTGTTCGCTCTTTTTGAGCTGGAAAAAAAATGGAAGCCTTGTGATTTGACTGTATTGGTAAAAGCAGGCGTTAAAGTTCTTAATTGCCAAAACAGCTGGATCATAAATAACCAGTGCAGCATAGATTCTACTTTAAAAAAATAAATAAAAATCCTACACAGGATGTCTCTGCGGATGTGATAATTAATCACAACAATTCCCTTTTCCTATAAATCTTTTTGGATGAAATTGTAATGACTCCAGCTCATTCCTTTTCTCAAAGCTGGGAAGGGGAGGGGGTTGAAGCTCAGTAGTAAGACTGCATATCTGGTGTGCAAAAGACACTAGGTTTTATTTCTGGCATTTCCAGTTAAAATTATCATTTGACAGGTAAAATCTCCTTAGCTGAGATCATGACTATAGACCCCGGAGAGCCGCTGGTGTATTGGGAGACACAAGAAAATGATCTGACTCAATACAAGACAGCTTCTTCTATTCAAAATCTAAGATTCTGAGCTGGACGCTGGGACCAAAATCCAATTTTGTAGGGTGAAAATCCCTGCCAGAGTAGATGTTCCTTCATTCACTCAAAGCAGGGAGGATTATGCCTTTACAGAAGTACCGGTAGTTCTGCAAAGGAATTGTTCAAAAGCCAACTGCACTACTCCTTATACAACTGGTGGCACAATAAAAACAATTGGTTGCGTGTCTTGATTACACTGAAAATGTGTAATCAACCAACACAAGGGGTCTTGAGCCAGTGCAATAACATAAGTGGATACAGGACAAAGACCCTTATTAGTTTTAAATAGCTTTGAAAAGTTCCATTTTTAGACTACACCTCCAGGAATTTCCTAACCAGTGTGGTAGCTGTTGTTACTCTAAGTCGATTCTGAGTTATGGTGACCTATAGGGGTTTCCTAGGCAAGATTTGTTCAGAAGGGGTTTGCCATGCTTTCCTCTGAGGCTGAGAGAGTGTGACTTGCCAAAAGTCACCCAGTGGGTTTCCATGGCTGAGCAGAGTTTCGATCCCTGGTTTTCCAGAGTTTCAGTCCAACGTTTAAGACACTAAGCAGGGCTAGTGAGCTAATTAGCCTTGAGCTAATTAAATTCTGTTTCAAAGCATTAGTTAGTAAGAAGGATACTTAATACTAGAATTGGCCCTACTGCAGATCAGAACGGTGCAAGACAGGAAGCCATTAGAATAGCAACATATGAAGATAGCTCTGAAGGGTGTGTGTGTGAGAGATTTTATTTTCTTCTACAGAGAGGTGTAGCAATGGCAGAAATGTTCAACTGCCTCAATCAGTGGCTACATATCCTGTGATGAACATTTCATGACAAGCCACAATGAGGTACATCTACAGGTCTCTGAGTCACAGCGGATGGAGACAAAGGCCTGAAATCTCTTGGTTAGTTACAACTAGAGCAGACCCAGGCGGCTGCTGTACTGCAGAAGTAATGTAGTTTACACAGCTTTAACTGCCGTAGCTCCATCCTATAAAATTCTGGGATTTCTAGTTTGTTGTGGCACCAGAGCTCTCTGACAAGAGAAGGCAAAATATCTCACAAAACTGGAAATCCTAGAATTCCATAGAATTGAGCCATGGCAGTGCAAGCGGTATCAAACTGCATTATTTCTGCAGTATGGCAGCAGCCCATTTAATAAATTGTTGAATGGTAAGTTAATAAACAAGTGTTCTAATTGAATGTATGGTTTAAGACTTTTTAAACTTTTGCTCTTCACATGGTTTTACATGGTCTGCTTTAGTTGATATTGTAAGCTGCTTTGAGTCTCATTTGGGAGAAAAGCAGGATATCAATCAATCAATCAATCAATCAATACCTATTATTTCAATGGGTTTACTGGACATTACAGTACAAATCAGGTCAGTGTGTCCAATTTTGCCATTTGTATAATGTTGCTCGAACCCCTTTCTATATCACATTACCAGAGCTATTCTGACATGTGTGAAGCTGGCTATTTTTGCTAGCTTTTTCTTTAAAAAAAAAACCCTCACCTATTAAACTGTTTGCTTCAGCCCTCATCCTTGAATCTCTAAAAATGGAAAGTGATAAACATTTTCATTCAACGCAGTTCTCCTGAAATATGGACCACGGGGTGAGCCAGAGGGAAATATCTTTTCACATCGACATGGGATATGGAAAAGAAATTACAGGAACGAAAGATGTTCAGAGTCCAAGTAATAATGTTTTGCACTGATAAATGCAGTCACAGAGATCAGCAGAAGCAATCAGTAAATTAATGGTTTTTGTGAGTAATCTTGTAGCACCAACCGTTCATGCTCCTTATTTTAGAAGGCCCATAATCAAATTCACCACAGGTTGCTTTGAAACCCCACAGATAATCTGCTGTGTCTGATTAGCACCAAATTAAACTCCTGCCGAAACAAAATTAGGGAGGCTTAGAAAGATGACCTTTTTGATGGGGGATGCTATAAACTGTGGGCTGTTGTTGATGTCTTTAGGGTTTTGTGAATGGCTAGAGGAAGACGATTTCCATTGTCTGGCTTTCCTTTCCTTTAGATCTTCTTTCAACATTTGGCCTCTCCCTCCTTCCGTCTGCCTGTCTCTGTGCAAACACAAGCCTAGCACTTTGGATATCAAGCTTCTGCTTTCATTCCAGCCATGTGAAGTCCCATTTGAAAAAAAGCTACTTTCTATCTTGCATAGTGTTGTCAATTCTCTGCCACAAAACCACAAAAGCATACAGGACTGGATTGAGCGGACTAGCAACAAAAAAACAAGACACCCCCCCCCCACATTTTGACATTTAACATTCATAGAACCATAGAATCATAGAGTTGGAAGAGACCACAAGGGTCATCTAGTCCAACCCCCTGCCCTACAGGAAATTTACACAATCAAAGCATTTCCCACAGATGGCCATCCTGCCTCTGTTTAAAAACCTCCAAAAGAGGAGACTCCATCACACTCCGAGGTAGTATATTCCACTTCAGAACAGCTCTTACTGCCAGGAAGTTCATCCTAATGTTAGGTGGAATCTTTTTTTCTGTAGTTTGAACCCATTGCTCTGTGTCCTAGTCTTTGGAGCAGCAGAAAAGAAGCTGGCTCCATCCTCAGTATGACATCCCTTCAAATATTTGAACATGGCTATCATGTCACCTCTCAACCTTCTCTTCTCCAGACTAAACATGCCCAGCTCCCTAAGCTGCTCCTCATAGGACATAGCTTCCAGACCTACCACCATTTTGGTCGCCCACCTCTGGGCATGTTCCAGTTTCTCAATATCCTTCCTGAATTGTGGTGCCCAGAACTGGACACAGTATTCCAGGTGAGGTCTGACCAAAGCAGAACAGAGTGGGAGGTCGAAGGCTTTCACAGTCGGCATCCATAGGTTTTCCTTGGGTTTTTTTCTGGGCTGTGAGGTCGTGTTCTGGAAGTTTACTTCTGATGTTTCGCCTGCATCTGTGGCATGCCACAGATGCAGGTGAAATGTCAGAAGTAAACTCTTCCAGAACACGGCCTCACAGCCTGGAAAAAACCCCAAGGAAGAACAGACTTGCACTATTACTTCCCTTGATCTAGGCGCTATACTTGTATTAACATTGTTTTATTGCATATGTATTTCAGAAGTTTAAGGTGTCTTGCACCAACTGTACTTTTCAGAACTCTGCTAAAGACCTTGTAAAACTACAAATCCCAGGATTCATAGGAAGGAGTTTCAAACTAGATTATTTGTGTAGTGTGGATTTGGCCCTGGTCTCCTTGTGTCCTAATCTAACACTCAAGCCTCTACACCACATTGGCTCTCAGGTTGGCTATGCATGTAGAAACAGTAAAATGCCACCATTCATTTTTTCCCCAAAGGTGCCAGTTAGCAACCAGAGGCATTTGAACTAAAGGCTTGCTGCTCCTCCCCAGAGTTTAGAAAAGTTACTTTTTATTACAATCCCCCAGCTCATGGCTGTGCTGCCTGGGGGAATTATGGATGTTACAGTCTCAAGCCTCTTTCCAGCTTCGTTGTGGGGCTTGCGAAAGGAAGGGAGATTCCCCCCTCCCCTTCTGAAGCCTCTTTCCATTCAATCACCAGCCCCTCATCCAAAAGGAGGTGGCCTAGGAGGCCAGAGACTCACCACACACACACACACACACACACACACATGTAAAGTTACTCTGAGTCTGACTCCACTGCTGGCCTTCTTTCCTCTGACTTTCCTTTGCTCTCCCTGCTGCTGCCTGCTCTACATCTCTGAGGATGCCAGCCATAGATGCAGGCGAAACGTCAGAAAGAAACTATTCCAGAACATGGCCTCACAGCCCGGAAAAAAACCAAGGAAAATCTATGGATGCCAGGCGTGAAAGCCTTCGACTTCACATTGTATGCTTTGATCACACTGTTGGGCAGTTTGTTTTATTTTTATTTTTATATTTCCTTGCTGTTTCATACTGTGTAGTAGTAGTAGTAGTAGTAGTAGTTATTTGAATAATTTGTTGGTAAAATGAGTACCCAACTTGTTGGTGGCAATTAGCTAACACATTGTAAACTGCTTAGGGAGTGCTTTGCGCTGATAAGCAGTATAGAAATATAAATGCTATTGCTAAATGCTCTATTTTATAGTTTTATGTTTATTATTCCTTCCTTCCATCTGTGTGCATTTATGTATACACTTATTTTAGATTGTACGCCTTTGGCAGGACCAAATGTTTTGTTTTTTTGCTTCTTTTAATGTAAGGTGCCATGTACATAGATGATGCTATATAAATAAATCTTTCTCCTCCTCCTCCTTCTCTTCCTCCTCATCTGTGGTTTCCAACTTTGGGTTCCCAGATATTGTGGGACAACCACTCTCAGAAACTCCCAGATAGCATGGCCAGGGATTCTCGGAGTTTGCAATCCAGGGGTGAGGAAAGTGCAGCTGATGGGTTGCATGCCACCCCGAGATCCCACTTTTCTGTATCCGCAGAAACAATATCCACAGTTTCAGTTATTCGCAGGATACAAAACAGGAGCACATACCATAGAGTCTTTCTAGACATCTTCTAGGTCCTCCAACACAACTCCATGGTATTTTTAACCGGAGGTCCCATTATTTTAATAGGGTTCTCTGTTATCTGTGGTTTCTAGTGTCTGTGGTAACTCCAGCAACCAAATCCCCATGGACATGGGGGTCCAACTGTGTGTATACTACACTATTATAGTGCGATTATTCCACTTTCACAGCTATGACTGCCTCCTATGGAATCCTGGGATTTGTAGTTTAGGGAGTAGCATTTTGCATTCTCAGCCAGAAAGCTCTTAAGCTTCACTAAACCACAAACCCCAGCATTCCACAGGAGGCAGCCATAGCAGTGAAAGTGGAATAATAGCACTCTAACAGTGTAGTGCAGTATTCAGAAGGAGTCCCAAGGACCATCTAGTCCAACCTTTTGCCATGCAGGAATACAAAAACCAAGGACTTCTGAATGATGCCTATCCAACCTCTGTTTAAAGGCATCCAAAGAAGGAGAGGAAGGGGGAGGGGAGAGACATGAAGCTGTACATTTGCAGCATTATGCCTCTCATATACAATTCAGGATCTTTGCCATTCATCAGGGGAGGGGAGAGGAGAAGAAGGGTGGAATCTTGTACTTCCCAACAGGCTTGGGCAAAAGCAAAGTGCTGCAGCCTCTCCTAGATTGTGTGTTCATCCTCATTAACAATGTTTGCCATCTTGACCACACTCTTATGTTGTTCAGCTGCACATGTCCCAGTTTTCATTTGCAAAATATTGGAGAGTATGGAACACATAGTGGACTTTATCAGATGTTGCAAAACCCGCAGCATTAAGATGTGATGATAGCAGAAAGGGCTGAAGTTATCAGACGACATCGTCACTTACCTGTTCCCATTGCGTCGCACTGGCGTAAATGAGGTGTTACTTTTTATTGATGGCTTAGCCCGTCAATCAAAAGTGATGCCTCATTCACACCAGCACGATGAAGCAGGAAAGGGTAAATGACAAAGACATCTGATAATTTTGCCTTTTGTGCTGTTGTTGTGTCTTAAATGACACAGTTTTTTTGTGAGATTTGGCTCATCTGAAAAAATTCCAGTGTTTCCACAAATCCAGTGACTCAAACAGTACATTAGCGTCACCTGCAAATAGTTATGTACCATCCAAGACTCTGTATGTCAACTGAATGTGTAACAGTTCCACTCACAGAACTCCACTTGTGCAACTGTGAACTGAATACGGATGTTATGCCATGGCCAAAATACTATACCCACTTCTCCAAGGGAATGAGAGGGGATCAACGCTTTAGAGCAGTGGGGAGCAAAATATGGCCACAGTGGTACCCAGGTTGTTTTTGAGGCTGCTAAGTCCTGCAGTTCCTTCTTCTGGCAGAAAGGAAGATGAATTGCCTCTCCTGGAAGCTTTCAAGAGAGGGAATGCCCCCTTTAAATAAGTGGCAGATTCTCCTGTTTAACATTAAAGAAAACCCTGTTTTTCAAAATCAGAAGTGGCCTTCTGGCCCTTTTAGTTTTGTTCTTTTCAAATTGGCATTTTTTTTAGCAGCCATTGCTGCTCTTTGGAAGATCTCAGGAAAGGAAAAAAAAACTGGCCCTCAGACTCACGATTTGCTTTAGAGCTAATATATTCAATTTTATTGTCTGCCACTTTGGTTACAGAAAGAGAGTTGAGAGATTTTATACATTAGTAAGATTATGAATGAATGTTTTTTGTCTTAGTTGACTTCAGTGAAGCTAACTCAAGAAAAGGCACAAAGCCAACTTGAGGTAATAGTTTTTCTTTTTAAAATGACACCAGGCATTAAAAGACTCGTAGCAAACAAACGCGGAGGTTATGCACCTTCAGTTCCTCTATCCTTACTTCTCTTTAATGACCTTTATGACATTAAACTGGCTTTTACAGTTAAGTCCTTCACAGGCCAAAAAAAAAAGAAAAAAGAAAAAGAAAAAGAAAAATGAGAACACTTTACTGATTGATGGTTTTCCATTTCTGAATGTCAGCCTGTACAGCTTTGATGTGTTCATAAATATATACCAGACCACTTACATTGGCCGGGCAAGCTGGAAAAGACAGATAAGAGGATCTATGCCCAGTTCAGCTGCTGGCTTGCTCCCTCTCTTTCTCTTTTTGCATGTTCCCTGACAGACATTTAGACCTGCTATCAGGAAGTGCATCCTATTTACAAAATGGTTGTGCCATCCAAGAAGTCGCTCAGAGGAAATTTCTTTCTGCAGAGGGATTTTAAAGAGAAAGAGGAGACCAAAAGCAAGAATCCTGTGTAAGTTCCCTTACAGAAGTGGTTGGACATTAAGGTCTGATGCACAATGGCCATATTCAGGTCAAGATTGTGGAGATGGAGTTGTGCATGCAGCGCCATTGTGCATGATTGCTCATCACACACGGAGGCCCATACATATAGTGTGTGCATGCACATGGTTATAGATGTTCCTCATGCATTGTACATTGTGTATGCGATTTTATCCAGGTCGCATGTGTTGTATGATTCAAAATTGTTTTAGCTGGTTTTAAATCTGTTTTTTAGACTTTTGAGAAACCATATAAAATATTTATAATCCCTTAAACTTTTGTAATTATTTATTGATTTTAGTTGATTTTATTGTAAGCCACCCTGCGATCTTAGAATAAAGGGTAGGAAATATAAATATTGAAATAAATAAATAAGATGCATATTCAGTTGCATATCGCAATTCCCTGATGAGGCAATCAGGATGTAACCCCGTGAGCATGTAGTTACACTTTGTCTCTTTGATGTGGCAACTTGGCCAAGATCTGTTGGATTTAGATGACCACTTGTCTCAGACAGAGATAAATGAGAATTTTATTCAACCCATTAAAAGGTAAGGGACATTTCCACAAATGTCTTCAAAAATCTGTCAGGAAAAAACTGACCATCATTAAATAATTACAATGTGGGAGAAAGTGAAACTGACAGAATCATTCTTCCCTCATCCAGACGAAGTAGCAGGATCAGGCTCAGCTGCAGGTGGCTCAAAGAATAGCCTCTTGGCTATTGTGCTAACTCTAGTGGTAGTGAACGGGTCTCATGTCAGAGGAGTGGTGAATCTACTTCACGTTTTATTCTCAACATTAAAAGTGCTATCCAAAGTGCTGAATCTGTTTAGATTAAGGAGATTATCATATAGGAATGCAAAAAGCATTCCTGTCCCACAGTCTCCAGACCCATCCCTGTCCAGGCACAATAACCCTCCCCATCAGACTTACCTTCTCTCCTGTCCAAAGGCAGCCAAGGAATGAACAGAGCTCTAATGGAACTCCATTCACTTCCTGGGCTGAAGACGCGAGCGCAGGAAATTCAAAAAGAAAAAGAAAAAAGTTTACACAAGCACATAAACACACTAAAAAACAACAACCAAGTAACCTGGGGAGGATCATAAAGAGGCTAGCCTACCTTGTTTTCATGATCCCACCCAGAAGTGTATTGTGTTCCGCTGGTTTCATTATGGCACCACACATTAGCCACGTCTGATAATCTCCTAAAACCAGGGCACCATTCATACTACACAAATAGAGTGCTATTATTCCACTTATTCCACTGCCATGGTTCCATCCTAGGGATGGAGTTTGGGGTTTGTAGTTTGGTGAGGCACTAAAGCTCTGGCTGAGAATTGTAGAAGACCTTCTCTGAACTGGCAACCCCAAGATTCTATAGGAAGGAACCATGGCAGTTAAAGTGGAATAATAGTGCTATAATTCTGTAGTGTGAGTAGGCCCTTGGAGTGGAGTCACCATTCAGCATTCACTAGAGTGGACTTAGAACAAACTGGTCACCAATGGCTTCCACTAGGGATGCTTAGGTGTGCTTGAGAATGTGACACAGTTCACAAGCAAACCAACCTGATCCAGGATGGATGATCATTTTGTTTCTAGTCAATGTCAGTTTTGTGCAAGCTCCTTCAAAACACTTGTCATAATTCTGTGAACTATGGGAACTATACTCTCTCTCTCTCTCTGGCTTTTCTTTGCAAATGAAGATTCAGGAAGGACTCATCCCACGCTTTCTGGAAGCGCGCTGATGACTAAAAGGCCAATCTGAGATAAATAAGTCCGGTTGCAGAAAGCACAGCAGAAGGTCTCCTTGGGTGATGTTTCCAGGTTGTGATTCTTTCTGCGTTGTCGTTTCTCTTCAAGACTTGTGAGTTCTCAAAAAAGGCTGCAGCACTGTGGATAGTGCGTCTCCATGCCTCCCGATGTGAGGCCAGGGTGGACCAATGTTGGTGATCAATTTGGACGAGCCTGAGATATTGTTTCAGGGAGTCCCTGTATCGCTTTTTTTGGAGCGCCCCTCTTACGCTGACCCGTGGTGAGTTCACCATAGACTACTATTTTTGGGAGGCGATGGTCCTCCATGCTAGAAATGTGCCCTGCCCAGTGCAGCTGTGTTTTCAATATCATGGCCTCAATGCTGGTGATCCCTGCTTGCTCAAGGACAGCAAAATTCGTCACATAGTCAGTCCAGTGTATATTTAGGATTGTGCGTATACAGCACTGATGAAAGCGTTCGAGGAGTCGTAAGTGGTGGTGATAGGTGACCCATATTTCAGACCCATAAAGGAGAATGAACTATACTATACTTACAGAACATATGCATAAGTGAATGCAGTTATCCTTCAGATTTTGCACTTCTCCACAGTTCTTGGCTACAAGACTTTTTAACAAACTGAAATGTGAATAAACATTTCAGTACAAAGCTCCTTTAGAAATGTAATGAAGAGTCACGCAAAGCTTTTAAGACTAATAGATATATTACAGCATGAGGTTTTGATGATGCTCAGATGCATATGAAGAAGTGCATCTCCACAAAAGGTAAATGAATCTTATATAGCCTACATCAAGGCACAGAAGGTAACTTTAGTGAATTGTATCACTGAGCAATTGAATGTGTAAACAAATGTGAAATGCAACATACACCTGCATGTGCAATGCACAATGCACAATGAGCATCTACAAGTGAAGTGGCATCACATGTGCAATGGCATTGCAGGCACAACTCTCTTTCCACAATCTTCAGCTCAGCACAGACTTCCACACTGAACAATAATGTTCAACTACTTCTGTAAGTCACTAAGAGAATTACAGCCTTTGGGGCTTACTGCACTCTGAAGTAAAGCAGCAGTGCAGCAGGAAGGTACCATCTTCTGTGCTGCCTTACCACATGATGCTGTTTTTCCAGTGTTCTGCAATTCTGGTCCTGTGGGAGACCAAGGTAAAACTGTGTCTTTTCGTTAATGGGATTTTTTGGTTAGCAAAAAGACACAGTTTTATCTTGGTCCCCCATGAGACTGGAACAGAAGAACAATGACATCATGCAGTAAGGCAGCACAGAAGGTGGAACCTTCGTGCTGCACTGCTGCTTTATTTCGGAGTGTGGTAAGCCCCTTAGTCTTAAAGATACCAAAGAAAACAGCACTTTATTATTTTTTTTACAATGGACTAACACAACTAGCTCTTGAAAACTGCTACTCTGAAAGGTGTATTTTGAGGGGGAAAATACCTTCAGAAGTGTGAATAATTTTTTTGCTTAGAAAATCAGATCACGAATTTTAAGAAAAGTTGGAATTACATGGAATGTGAAAGTTGAAATTTGAATGATGTAAAGAAATGTAATGAAGATGTGAAAATCATGAAAATAAATATTTTTAAAAGGGAAAAAAAGAAATTCAGACCACAAAGACATTTTAGGTCTTTCCTCTGTATAGTCAGAACCAATATCCACAGTTTCAGTTATCAACAGATGAAAAATAGGGACACATACCATAGAGTCACCCTGGAAAAAATGCCTAGAGAGGTGTCCAGTTTAGGAATCACTAAGTGCTCCAATGCAACTCTATGATATGTTTGTACCAGAAATCCTTTACTTTAACAGAGTTTGCTATTAACTGCAGTTTCACTTATAGATGGTAAGTCCAGGAACATATCCCCCATGAACACGGTGGGGCCAACCTATACATGAAAATGTTCATATGACTTTTTTAAAAGCCTGGGGGGCATGGAGTTTGGAAGGAACATGTGCAAAATTGACATGGACCAGAAACAGACTGTTTTATCCATTCCTCTGATGGCCCCCATGTCAACGAGTGTGGCCAATCTTCTTCAGGTTTTAGTCTGAACTTTCAAGGAGCTATCCAAGGTGTTGAACCTATTTTGGGTGTTGTAAAAACACAAAACATGCTTGACTCAAAATTGGGCCCAGAGGTTTAAAGGGCAGCCTATGCTCTTTTTTGGTGGTGGTGTGGACGTGGGAAGATCAGAGATTAAACAATATAATCCTATGCATGCTGAATAAGAAATACGTATGAGTGGATTTAGTTTGTGTGACCTACTCACAAACAAGCATGCTACAGAATGAACCAAATAATTCAGAGAAACCAAACTGGGGCAGGTACCATATTATGTCTCTTCAAATTACTGGATCAATTTCATGGTGTTTTCCCTCAAATCAGTTTCTCTCTAGGCCTGGTTCTCACAAGAGGCCTTTGGCTCAGCTTCTGTTGCTACAAGCCCATGATATCAAATGCCAGTGTATTACCGTAACATACTACTTCCCAGCAACATAGACCTTCCACAAATCTTTTGTAACATTCAAAAGCAAATGGACCTCCCTCCACTAATTTATTTCAGATGGCTGCAAATCACACAAAACCTCTTAGGCCAACAATTAAAAAAATTAGGTTTTTGAAGGCACAAAATTCAAATATTTGCCAGGCACAAGCCTGAAAAGTATAAAATTTAAGTTTTGTAGGGTAAAAAACTATATATATATATATATATATATATATATATATATATGCTTTTCCCGATATTTACACATTGAAGATAATTCTGGTGTTTATACACTAAAGATAATGCCTGATATTTTCCTGATATTTGCACATGAAAGATGAACATGAATCCTAAATAGTGTTTGTTGGCTTTGAAAGGATGGATTTCAACTTTGCTGGCAGCTGATTCTACCCCCACCCCCAACATAATAAGGAAGGAATATAAGCTACGTTATTGGCATAACTGAGTCAACTGTGAATTTCTATTCATTCCTCTACAGACTCTGCTAGTAGCCTGAGCTGCTGACAGAAGCACCCTTTGGAATACTGATGAGCTGGTGCCTTTAATATTCCATGCCAAGAACAGCATGGGATAATGGTCTGAAGGGGAGCAGCAAGTGGCTAAAAGATAAGTGAATTCCCATACTAGTTGTGCTAACTGGGGGAAAAATTCACAAAAACCTCCCTGTCTAAAGGGTGGCATTATATATACCAACAATGGCTTTAATTCTCTAAATGGCCGCCCTTATCAGGCCAAATGGAGAGGAAGCAGGAAATCTGGAGAAAACCCAAAATTTGCAGATTTATTTTTGTGTGTGTGTGTGTGGGAGACTTAAAGGGGTGGGGGAAACTCAAGAATGGAGCATACCCAGTGGCGATGGAATGCTGAGTATCTGTACAAGCATAGCTTTAAATGTTGACTGAAATTCATTATTGCATTTACAGATGCATAACCTAAAGCTACGCATCCATAACTGATATGTATTCATGGTCCCTATGTATTCACATTCATGGCACTATGGCCATAATCACAAAAATCCCCCAGTCCTGCTTTACTGGGCATCAGCTGCTGTGAGTGGCAGAGGTCTGTTCTCCAATGGATCAGGATTCAGGATTTGTAATGCTCTATACATGATCCACATCTGCACATATAATGATACCATATGCTCGACTCTGCTTCCGCAACCTTCGACCGAATACAGATATTATGACATGGTCAGAAAAGTACAGCCAAATGTTTAAGGGCACTTAACACATGTGCAAGTCACAAACAGGCCGATATTTTTAAAAGGATAACCATTGTCAGGTTCACAAATGTAGCCTGAAAGCTTGTTGGTGACATAGGCAAGCATAAATTCTTTCTGCGGAGAGATTTTAAGGAGAAAGAAGAAACCATGACCAGAATCATGTAGACAGACTTGTGTCTTATGCAGAAGTACGTTCCCTTATGGAAATGGTTGAAACATTTTTGTCTGATGTGGACAAAATTTAGTTCAAGGCTGCAGTAGTGGAGTTACACACATGGTTCCACTATACAGGTTTGCCACTGGGCCTTGCATATTGATGGCACCATTGTACATTGATGCATAAAGTGTATTTGGTTGTGCCACATAACTCCATGAGTGTAAAATTAGGCTCTGTCTCACTGATGTGGTACTTTGGCTATAATTTTTCACATTATATTACACTTTAGGAATGTGTTGCTATTCATGTTTTTTGCTTTCTGCAACTGGACTTGTTTATCTCGGTTTGGCCTTTTTAGTCATCAGCGTGCTTGCAGAAAGCATGGGATGAGTCCTTCCTGAATCTTTGTTTGCAAAGAAAAGCCAGAGAGAGACTTTCCAAAGGAAGACATCACAAAGACTCTGCTGAATCCAACAGGGGCTGGAGCATCAGCCTCACTGGCCTGTCGCCCTTTGTGTCACTGCCGCTACCGCCACCGCTTCACTCCCCAGCCCAGCAGCTCTGTCCAAGAGACTAGCATCTCCCATTACTGCTGGTGAGGTAAGCAGAGGGCACCCATGAGTTGCTGGGCTGGCAGATGAGGCAGTGTAAGCAGCAGCAGCAGGGGCACCGAGGGTAACGGGCCAGCAGAGCCAATGCGCTGGGTGTGGCTGTGCAGACAGCTGCATTATCGCTCCCTCTATGAACCTGCAAGGGTTTTAAGGTCTTCAGGGGAAAGCTTTCTCTCAGTCCCACCACCATCACAGGCTCACTTGGTGAGGACATGAGAGAGAACCTTCTCAGTGGCTGCTCCCACCCTCTTGAAATCCCTCCTGCAGGAGGCTAGGCTGCCCCCCCCTCCCTGTTGGCATTTTGACAGCAGGCAAAAAAGTTCTTATTTAAGCTGGCTTTTGATGGATAATTGTGGCTTTTATAGGTATGTGTTTTTTAAGTTTTTTTATTTGTTTTTTTTTTACTTGTATGTTTTTAAGTGGTCCTAATTGCCCTTAATTGTGATTTTAATTATTATGTGAGCTGCCTTGGGTCCCACTTTGGGAGAAAGGCAGCATAGAAATTTGCACAAATAAATCTCTGGCTTCTCTTCACAAACGAAGATTCAGGAAGGACTCATCCCGCGCTTTCTGCAAGCACGCTGATGACTAAAAAGGCCAATCCGAGATAGAAAAGTCTGGTTGCAGAAAGCACAGCAGAAGGTTTCCTTGGGTGATGTTTCCAGGTTGTGATTTTTTCTGCATTGTCATTTCTCTTCAAGTCTTGTTCGGCGTGAGTTCTCAAATAAGGCTGCAGCATTGTAGATAGTGTGTCTCCATGCCTCCCGATGTAAGGCCAGCGTGGACCATTGTTGGTGATCAATTTGGCCGAGCCTGAGGTGTTGTTTCAGGGACCCCTTGTATCGCTTTTTTGGAGCACCCCTCTTACACTTTCCCATAAAGGAGAATAGACAGTACAATGGCTCTCTACACACTGATTTTTGTGTTTCGCCTCAGGTGTTTATTACTCCAGACTCTTTTGTAAAGTCATCCAAATGCGCTATGTGCCTTTGCTAATCTGTGATCGATCTCTTTGTCAATCTTGGCATCTGAGGAAATGATGCTTCCCAGGTAGGTGAACTGCTGAACGGACTTAAGCACAGAGTTGCCGACGGCAATGTGGGGATGGTGGTGTTTGTCCTGTGGTGCAGGCTGGTAAAGAACTTACGTTTTCTTCAGGTTGACTTCCAGCCCAAACAGCTCTGCAGCTGTTGTGAAGCAGGATGTTAGGCGATGCAGAGCTGCTTCTGTGTGGGCAACAAGGGCAGCATCATCAGCAAAGAGCAGCTCACGGACTAGATAGTTTAGACTCTTAGTGCAAGTCCTCAGACGGCTTAAGTTAAACAAGCTACCATCAGTATGGTAACGTATATCGATGCCGTCGTCTTCTTCAAGCTCTGCCATAGCCCTTTGGAGCATCATGCTGAAGAAGATTGTAAATAAAATCAGAGCAAGAACACAACCTTGCTTCACTCCATTACTTATTAGAAAGGGCTCTGAAAGAGCATCGCCATATCTGACTTGACCACGCTGGCCCTCATGTAGCAAGATAATCATTTTAAGGAATTTGGGGGGACATCCTAGTCTTTCCAGGATCTGCCACAGACCTTTCCTACTCATGGTGTCGAAGGGTTTGGTGAGGTCAACAAATGTTACATAGAGACCCTTGTTCTGCTCTCTACATTTCTCTTGCAGTTGTCTAAGGGCATATCTGTAGTACTCCCATTGGCTCTGAAGCCACATCGGCTTTCAGGAAGAAGTTCTTCTGCAATGGCAGGAACTAATCTGTTCAGGAGTATCCTTGCAAGGATTTTTCCAGCAATAGAGAGCAGTGTTATGCCTTGATAGTTTGAGCAATTAGATTTTGCTCCTTTTTTCTTGTACAGGGTGATGATGACTGCATCTCGGAGATCTGATGGCAGTTCCCCCTTTTCCCAGTAATTCACAAGGAGTTTGTGGAAATTATCATGGAGTACATGACCTCCGTGTTTCCAAACTTCAGGTGGGATTCCATCAATCCCAGCTGCCTTGCCGTTTTTCAACTGCTGTATGGCCTTAAGGATCTCTTCCAAAGAGGGAGCTATGTCCAATTCATTTTCATCGGTTTTTGTATCATATGTTTATGATTCTATGATTCTATGTTGGATAGCTGAGCCTTGGACTACTCGGTTGGCACTAAAGAGACTTTGAAAACTTTGAGACTCGAGTATGGCGGACATCGTGAATGTTTCTCTGGTGGACTAGAACATAGTAAATGAGGTGCCAATGTTTGGATCGGGGATGTATCCAGGTTGTCTTTAAACTGTCTTTCTGCTGAAAGATAGTGTTTGTAATAGTCAGCTGTTGTTCTGCACAGAACTCTAGCAAGAGGTGTCCATTATCGTTACAATTTCCAACACTATGCTTGCCTAAGACACCTTTCCAGGCTTCGGAGTTCTTTCCTACTCTGGCATTGAAGTCACCAAGGATAATAATTTCATCTTCTACAGGGACTTTTTGTATGAGGTGGCGTAGGTCTGTGTAGAATTTTTCTTTCTCTACAGGGTTGGCTTGCATAGTTGGGGCATATATACTAAAGAGAACAACATGTGGGAGACGTAAGGAAATGATGCGATCAGAGTGTCCTGTTGGCAAGGTTTCAAGTTTGGAGGCAATGGAGTTTTTAATCATGAAGCCTACTCCTGAAAGATGTTTTTCGGTTTTGGGTTTGCCAGACCAGTAAAGTGTGTAGCCGGCACCGTGTTCTTTAAGGCTGCCTTCCTCATGGAGACGAACTTCACTAAGAGTGGCGATGTCAATAGTAAGTCGTGATAGTTCATGGGCTATTAGAGCAGAACGACTCTCAGGCCGTCCACTATCTTTAGAGTCTTTCATGGTTCTGATGTTCCAGCATGCAAGTGTCAGTTTATTTACATCTTTGGAGGCCAGTGTGTGCCTTTGTTTCTTTGCCTTGGTTTGACCGCATCAGAAGATTCCCGTTGCCCGCGGCTAGCCAACCAGGTAGTTGGGGATGAGCTTTCGTTAGGCTTTCGTTAGGCCACCTTTTCTAGGCCCCTCTCCATATGGAGCAAGCAGCGCTCTCCTTAAAAAAGGCTTCTTGGTCATTCAGGATGCTGCTGAACAAGACTGTCATCTCCCGGGTCAGCCTCAAGCGACCAAAGTCTTGAACTGCCTGCATGCAGGGTTGGGTCTGCGGCTTCCAGTGCATCTTTACACCTGCCGTTTCATCCCTTGCCTATCGCTACAGGGCTTTTTTTTCTGGAATTGGATTTGTCCTTCGAGTCTGTGCAATGGATTTTTCTGGTGGGGCAAAGTGTGCACAGAACTGGCCTCACCCTTTAAACCAAAGGTTCATCTGCTGGCCTTGCAAGCATGGAAGGTAGCAGTGAGGTCCTCGGGCCGTAGGTTTGATTAGAGTTTCCTTCTCTTAGATGGTTGACCTTACAGGGTTGAACGAGCACCATCTGCCCGGGTTTGGGATTAGAGTTTTTCTCCTCCTAGGATGGTTGCCATAAGGCTAGAGGGCCCATCCTTCCCTTTGATGCATTTTGTCAGACCCTTCGATTTTGACCTGTCTGGCATGGGAGGCCCTACAGGTAGCTATTGTGCCACCACCAGCATAGCACAAATAAATAAATAATAAATAAGTGGGTCGCTCTGGCTCCAGCCCAATCCTGCTGTTTGCATGCCAACAGAGAGCGGAGCCACTCGGGAGGTTCTGGCAAACACTGGGCTTTCCCCCAGCTTCATGCAGTGGGGGGAAAGTCAAGTTAAGGGCAAGAAAGTGTGTATCCTCCCTCAGAACTAACCATATACATTTGTCCAGACTGCCAGCACCAGATCTGGGGTGAGTAGTATGGCATTTTTTGGCCCATGCAGTCAAGGTCTGTCAACAGATTAATTGAATAAGACCCACACAATTAATTGATTATGGCATTTTTTTTTAAAGCAGTAAATGCTCAGCATTTGAAAATGGAATTCCTAGGGTGGTGTGGGACCAGTCAGTAGGGCTCCCATTTTGAGGTGGGTGGGTGAGAAGGAAGGCATGACATGCAATGGAGCAATTTCCCTCAGCCATACTTCACACTGCAGGCGGCAGACTAAACAGTATTAGAGAGCAAGGCAATTATCTCCCTAAAGATAATTTCTGGCTTTGCAGTAGCATTGGAACAGGGTTTTCTCACAGCAACAGAACTTTCTATAGCAGTGACTAATATTTGTAATGCGTTTTCTGGAGGCAGTGTTGCTAAGGAATGGGCTCAGGCTCAGATTAGCAAAACGGATTGTTGTGATAAGACTGCGGAGAGGCCTATAAATCTAAAACGAACAAGCAAAACCCTGTTGTGGAATTGCAGCGGACTGTTATCCTGTTGGCTCGTTGCTGTGTTAGCACTCTTTCTCTCCCACCCCCGCCCAACCGCCTTCCCCACACCCTGCTTTCCTCCTCTGTGGCATTTTGCTGACTGGGCAAACTGTTGACAGACCACCTTGGATCTCAAATAGGGTATGGAGCAATAAGGTGGATGGAAGGGAGAGCTTTTCGACAACATGTTCCACACACCCCTGGAGTGGATTTGGCTTAATGAGATGTTCTCAGAGGAATCTGTGACTTAACCAGTTGCAGATGATGGTTGGTGACAATGATGCCCCGAATGGCAGTCCCTCTGGAAACAAGACTCCGGTACCTCTGAAAGGGTGATTCAGGAACTTGCCAACTCTGCCACTTTGAGAGGGAAACACCTGCCCTTTTCATAATAACCTTCTCCCTCCAATGTTCATTCCAGAATTTAACTTCCATCATTTCCGTTGCTGAGGGGGGAGGGGGGGAAACTAGAGCCAAATCTACACTACACAAATAATCCAGTTTGAAACTAGATTATTTGCCATGGCATCTTCCTATAGAATCCTGGGATCTATAGTTTTACAAGGTCTTTAACCTTCTTGGCCAAAGAGTGCTGGTGCCTCACCTAACTACAAATCCCAGGATTCCATAAGAAGGAGCCATGGCAAAGAATCCAGTTTCAAACGGAATTATTTGTCTAGTGTAGATTTGGCCTGGTATCCATCCCAACACACCCCGTGCACCTCACAGCCACCGCTTGGAACTGCTCCTTTTGGGATTTGCTGTTGTCGTATCCCTTCAAATTGTTTTTGATTTATGGCAGCCCTAAGGTGACCTTAGAGCCAGCATGGTGTAGTGGTTTGAGAGTTGGACTAGGACACTGGGAGACTATGGTTCAAATTCCCGCTTGGAAATTCCCGCATGGAAACCCACTAGGTGATCTTCAGCAAGTCACACTCTCTCACCCTTGGATGAAGGCAAAGGCAAACCCTCTCTGAACAAACCTTGCCAAGAAAACCTGTGATGAAAATGCCTTAGGGTTTCCATAAATCAGAAATTACTTGAAGACTCACAACCTCATCACCAACAATAACAATAGCGACTTATCACCGGATTTTCTTGGCAAAATTTGTTCAGAGGGTGTTTGCTTTTCCCTTCCTCTGAGGCTGAGCGTGTGACTTATCCAAGGTCAGCAGTGGGTTTCCATGGCCAAGTGGGGATTAAAACCCTGGTCTCCAGAGTTGTAGTCCAGGGCTCAAAGCACTACACCATGGATTACTGCTCCCCAAATCCACCACCTATGGTTGAAGTATAAATCCTGTCATCCCTAGCCACTAGAGCCAGTGGTGAGGGATGAGGGGAACTACAGTCCAGAAACAAGTGGGAAGCCACAATTACCCATGTATGCTATCAAGAATTACTGCCACTGGTGGCTAGTGGTGTCCTTGTCAGTGGGTTGGTGAATCCACTGTGGGTTTATATCCACACCAGTTTATACATATCTCAGGAATGGGCAATTACATGTGGCCAGGGTCAATTTCCCCCCTCCTCCCCTGCAGGGCACACCCTTCTGACAGTCCTCCCAAATACCACTATCTTTGTCAGAGTCCTTCCCAAAATGGTGGTGGGAAGTGACATTCTGTCACTTCCTGGTGCCATTCTGAGAAGGGGTCAAGTAAAAATAGATGTATTTGGGGTGGTAGAGGATTCAGGGGGCTATCTGTGTGGGTCTGGGGGTTTCTGCATATTTGGGGGGCTTTGGCACCGGTTTTTTATATGGAAAATACCCCAAAATTGTAAAGAATTTTTTTTAAAAATCTGAGTGCCGTTGGAGTAGGATTTTTTTAGGGATTACAAAAGTGGGATCCAGTGGTTGCCTGCAGTCCATGGCTTCCACTTTGCCCACCCCTGACCTAGATCTTCTCTGATTTGTGCTTCCTGCTGAGTAGGCCCTTCCTTTCAAGAAGATCCCAACAGTGCGAGGGGGGGGAAGGAAACCTGAAATAAGCAGCTAGAGGGAATGGCCCATGGTTTTAGATATTGTATTTTTAAAATTATTGTAAGCCACCTTGAATCCCATTTTGGGAGGAAAGTGGGATATAAAACCAAAAAATAAATATACATAGATAAATGTGTCTACAGTAATGCACAGAGTATGGGAACTAAACAAGATGAACTTGAACTCTTAACACAGCAAAGCAAATACAATATAATAGGCATCACTGAAACATGGTGGGATGGGTCTCATGATTGAAATGTAGTAATAGAAGAGTATAACCAATTTCAGAGAAATATACCAAACAGAAAAGGAGGAGAAGTAGCATTATATGTCAAGGATGTTTATATCTGTGAAGAGATCCATGACTTAAATCCTGGAAGCAAGGCTGAGAGCATCTGGGTAAAAATTAAGCTGGTACTCCTAAGTCAATGGGATAGTTTTAGTCTAACCTTTAAAGAATCATGTAATCATAGTATCTAAGAGCTGGAAGAGGCCACAAGGGCCATCTAGTCCAATCTTCTGCTATGCAGGAATACACAACTACAGCATTCCTGAAAGAGGCCCATCCAACCTCTGTTTAATAACCTCCAGAGATGGAAAGTCCCTTTGAGGCAATCTATTCCACTTTCAATCAGTATTTATAGTCAATACATTTTTCCTAATGTTTAGGTGGAACCTCTTTTCCTTTCACTTGAATCTATTGGTTCTTGTTCTAGTCTCTGGAGTGAAAATTCCAATCTTGAGTCCCATATTTCTTCTTTAAGGATACACTGGCCTCACTATTGTGGGTTCGCACAGCTGCAAAATTCCTTCATGGCATCCATGAACCAAAGTCTTCCTGAACCAGGGGATTTGTTCACTGGAGATGGCTGCCCTTTAGACCTCAGATAGCTTTTCTTTGATTTCCACCCTCCAAGACATGCAACGAACATAAGTCATATTCAAGTTCTCCTGGTAGGCTTCCTATACGCTGACCACAGTGCAAACAAAGAATTGGACTAAAGAAGTATTTAGTCAGATCCAGCATTGATCTTTATATGTTCTTGTTATTGTTGTTTGTTCTTCCTCATTTACATGGAGCAGCAGGAAAATAAACTTGTTCAATTTTCTATATGATATGGAAGGAGTTATCCAAGGTTCTGAATTCAATCCACAAAACAGGTTTAGCACCGTGGATAGCAACTCTAAAACTAAAACCTGGAATGGATTCACTGCCCCATTGACATTGGTGCCACCAGCTGGTGCCACTGGCTATATAACTCCTGTGCTGTTGTAAATATATAAAGCTGCCTTTGAAAAACCAGAAGGTAGATCCATCTAGGTCTGTTCTTTGGCCAGGATCCCAGCTTAATCTAGACTTTCTCTGAGGAAGAGCCATAGGACCCTGCAAACAACTCCAGGTCAACTGTTCATCTCCACTATTCTTTTCTCCCTTCCTGTGCTGTGTCTTTCAACTGAAAGGAGAGACAAAATGACAACCTGTGCATCAACGTCCTTCAGCATCCTACTCAGAGCCTCATAATCCCTTGTGATATCCTGAAGGCTATGCCTTGCAGTGTCATTGGTTCCTATGTGGACCAAAAATCTATTGGGAGATGCTGGAAATCATACACTGGATACTTTCTGTGCAAAGCATACATTTTCCCCTGAGTTGTGGGCCTTTGCTTGCAAATGTCTAATAAGAAGATCTGTTTTTGTGGTTTGGGGGCCTTCACTGAGCTAAGACAACTTTGAACACTGGCTGAAAATCTTCCAGAGGGTGAAGGTGAGGGTGGAGGAATGCCAACATTTATCTCAAGAGCTGTGTGTCTTTTCTTCTTTTTAGAAGTCTGTTTTCTCAAACCACAAATTCCTGACTTGTCCAAGGAAGTAAATGCAACTGTTTAGGAATAAGTGATTAGAGCCTTGCAAATGCATTCTTAAGAACACCAGGGAGATTTCACTGCACATCTTTTGGACTCACAAAGGAGAAGCTTCCTTTAGAATTCCCCCTGCATGCACAAGCTTTTGCTGTTTTGTTTGGCACCCCCTCCCCTCATCTCTCTCCCTCCCTACCTGTGCTATAAAAATATGGCTTTGTGAAGAGCCCTGACATGCGTTTTCTGAAAGGCACTACACAAATCTTTCATATTGTTTTTGGCTGCAGCAACAGACTCAGTGTAGCTGTGGTGGTATTCTTGGGCTTTGTATTTATTTTGGGCTCCCCCGAAAAGGCAATGTCCTAGCAAGGAGAAGCCGCAAGGGGAGAAGGGAGACCAAACTGAAAACTGTTTCTAATCGTGACTTTATAGTTTTAATACTGCACCCATACCCCTGGATTTACATCACTGTCACTGTCAACATCTGCCTACATCAGGGTTGTATAGTGTCAATGTCTGTGTGCAGAGGTACGTATTTATTGTGCAACCCAACCCTTGTGTTGAATGGCAGTATTGTACAACTGAACCTAGGCTGCATCTGCACTGCAGAAATAATCCAGTTTGACACTGCTTTAACTGGCATGGCTCAATGCTATGGAATCCTGGGATTTGTAGTTTTGTGAGATATTTAACCTTCTCTGTCAGAGAGCTCTGATGCCACCACAAACTACAAACCCCAGGATTCCATAGCACTGAGCCATGCCAGTTAAAGTGGATTCAAACTGGATTATTTCTGCAGTGCAGATGTAGCTCAAGACACCAAAAAGACAACTAAACACACAACGCAAAGCACCTGTGTATCCTGTTCAGTGGCACTGTATGTGCAACTTTGTTCCTTCAGTTTTGAACTGAATACAGGCTGTTCAGCTGGCTGGTAAGAGTTGTTGTCCACAAGGTAACTTCCCAAGCTCTGCTTGGATATGGACAAGCCACACTTGAATCCCAGTTCAGGGATGAAGGTGGTGGGTGGGCTTGAACTGGTATGCCATTATCTGCCTCTGCTCCCTGTCTCTCAAAGGAGGGCCTTGGGATGATTTACCTCCCAGGGTTGTTGTAAGAGTGGCTAAGATAAGGAAACCTTTGATGCCTCTGGGGGAGGCAATAAATCAAAATAAGGAAGGCCATATTAAAGACCTCTTGCCCAGGGTTACTTTTCAACTGATTAATGGGATGATTAAAGGCAGCAGCAGGCCTGCTTTGATATTTAAAATCTTCCAAGGGTATCTCCAGCTCTTGGGCCAAAGTCTTCACCCCTCTTAGTTGCGCACATGGGTGCATATCCATGCTCCTGCCGTGTGTATAAACACTCTGGGAGGGAAAGTGGCCAAATGCTCTTCCTTCATTTGGTGCGTGTCTCTTCTGGGAGCTGTGAAGAGTATCTCCTCTGTGGCAAAGAGGAAGGATGTTAGACCAGCCAGGAGCTCAAAGCTCTCAGACACACAGAGGGGGAGGAATTGGAAGAGGAGGAAGCCAGAGATGAAAGGAGGGGGCTTGTATTTTCTCAGGTGAGGCTAGAAGAGGCTTAGAGCCCTCCTGAGTTTTCTCACCTTGGCTTTAGCAGAAAAAGCAAATAAAAGCCGACTGTTTGGATTGTGCCAAGGCGATTCTGATTTTCTTTCTGTGGGCTGCTTTCCCTGCCTGGCTTCCCCCTTGTCCTTCCTTTTGCAGTGGCATTTCCCTTGCATGAGAAACAATAATAAATGTGGTCAAGAACAGATTAATGTGGACACTTTATCAGGCTTCAAGAGGGATTTCAGAGCTGCACCAGTAGCATTTTGCAAGAGACATATCCCAACTGGTGTTTATACAGAGGCTGAAGACAAACAGAAAGGACTCAGGGAAAGGGAACCAAAGCAAGAGGGGGAACAGCAGGGGACGGTGTGTTACTTTTAATCCCACCCTCCTCTCCTACCACTGTGAGGGGGGATCCCCAGGTGTTTGGGCTTGGTGTATTTTTGCTCATGGAAAGAAAAGGAGAAGATTTGGTGTCCAGTTCTTGGCACCACAATTCAAGAAGGATATTGACAAGCTGGAACATGTCCAGAGGAAGGCGACCAAAATAGTGGGAGGTCTGGAAGCCATGCCCTACGAGGAGCAGCTTAGGGAGCTGGGTATGTCTAGCCTAGAGAAGAGAAGGATAGGAGGGGATATGATAGCCATGTTTAAATATTTGAAGGGATGTCATACTGAGGAGGGAGGGAGCTTGTTTTCTGCTGCTCCAGAGACTAGGACACAGAGCAATGGACTCAAAAACTACAGGAGAAGAGATTCCACCTAAACAGTAGGAAGAACTTCTCAGGAAGACTCCTCAAGGTAGTCCATTATGTTACAATAGGGTTGGGAATCATGTTGGATTGCAGCTCCCAGAGTTTCTCACCATTGGCTCTGCTGGCCAGGGGTGCAGAGAATTGCAATTCAACAACATCTGAGGAGCTGCAGGACTCCCATCTCAGTGTTATAGTGTACATTCTATGATGACGTAAGCAGTAGCGGCTGGCTGCTCTGGTGACATTGGGTAGTGAATCCATTCCATGCTTTCACTATCTTTAAAGGAGCTCTCTGAAGTGCTGAACTTTGGGGGAAGAGGGGTATAATGCTCAGTAATCCCAAAAGCTCTTTTAAAGCCTAGGTAAAAACACGGAGTAGAGTCAACACCCCACTGACATGGAAGCCACTAGGCACCACTGGGCATAATAAGAGTCATGTTGGACAAGACAGCCAATTGTCCCACTTTACAGAGGACTTTCCTCTATCTGAAGTACTCCACTATCTGAAGTGTTACCTAATCCAAGGCGCCAGTTACACGCCAAAAAATGTCGCGGGGCTTACCGTGTTATAGTGATCCCGAATCCATCCCCCGCTGTTTATACGATTTTTGTCACTGCTATGGATATCCCGTTTGGTCCCGTGACTGATATTTACACGTACAAGGTACCGTTTTTAATTTTAGATCCCAGGATGGTTTATCCCGTGCTTTTATTGTTTACACGCATTGGATGTTCCGTGATTTTTTTTTTTTTTTGTCTGTCAATCAAAGATGCGATTACTCGTTTTTTCAAATTTTGGTCTACGTGTTTCCGGTCCTTTTTCCCGCCACGGACGCTGCGATTGGCTAAAGTTTAAACAAAGAAGGACGTCACATGCGCTTTTCATGCACCTCATCTTTTCTGAATGGCAACATGGAGGTGGCAACTTCGGCAGCTCTGTCTACCGCTGCCCGTTTGCGCTTATCTCTTTTAGCTCTTAAGAGGCGCGTAATCCTCATGCATAGAAGAAGGATGCTCCTTATTTTCCTTCTTCTTCTCCATTCCCAAGCTATGGAAAAAACACTTTCAAGACCACAGGTCATGTACTTTGCTGCCATCGATTCCCCAGAGGTTTTGAGATTTGTTCGCCCAGACCGGAGGAAGCGACGCTGGTGGGTGTACCCGACAACGGATGAGTGGTGGGAGAAATTTGTGATGAACATCTGGTCGGATGAACATTGGATACTGTACTTCAGGATGCCATGGTTTAGGGCAAAGATGAGGAAACTTGAAGCCCACAGGCCAAATTCAGTTTCAAAGATGTTCTTGCCCAGAACATCTGGGCACGGTCAAAGGCAAATGGGATGGGATGAAAAAATACCAATGTATTCCAACTCAAACCTCCTATTGCCAGTTGCTAAGCCTTAGGAGAGCCATTTCATCCTCTGAGAATAGGGAGAGCTGGAAAACTACCAGTAGACAATGGGTAACGGGGCATGGCCACCTGCAGAAATATAGAGGGCTGTATTGGGATTCCCATGAAAGCAGGATTTGGCCACAGGGCCTGAGTACCTACACTCTATCATAAGAATAGGATTGCTTGTGTCAAGACAAACCAGCCTAGTTATTAAGATCTGCAATAAAGACCCTCCTAAGAACACTATTGCCCATTGTTTTTGTTCTGGGGCATGTTGGAAAGGGCTTGTATCAGTCCCAAATTGAGGAATATGGTGGCTGAGATCTTGTATGTTGGATAGTGTAAACCTCTACATATGCTATACCATGCTGGTGTTGAATAGCAGCATTGTGAACTGTACTAAGACAGCAAATGCGCTACCAAATTCACAACCAGCTGTGCATGCCAATCCATGCACAATGGGTATGTGGAACCATGGGGAATGGAATCACACATCCAGCTCTACTTCCACAATCTTGTACTGAATGTGGATGTTCTGCATCAGACAAAATGGCCAATGACTTCTGTAGGGAACCCTACACATGTGTAAGACACCAACAGGATTCTGGTTATTCCCGCCAGAATTGCAGTTGTCCCCCTACGCCTTTTGCTTTCAGGAAAGCTGTTAAGATACATCTCTTTTACCTATCCTTATTTTAGTGTTATTGTTTTGACCTTTTTTGAATGGCTTTATTACTCATATTTGGTCATGATGGTTTTATTGCCCTAATAACCATGGTCAGTTTTACTGTTTTTTAAAATAAACCTCCTTGAGACACATTATTAGATAAGGTATAAATACTACTAGTAAAGAAATAAGCTTATCTTCCATGCATTTCTCTAATCTTTTTCAAAAGCTGTGTGAAGCCATTGCCTCATTCCACGGCAGTGAATTCTGTAAGTTAATTATGTGTTATCTGAAGAAGTACATAAGAATTTACAAAGAGTTGGACTAGATCAGACTGAATGGCTATCTAATCCCTCCAGTATTCTATCTACAGTACATATATAGCAACCAATCAGTTGACTATAGGAAGCTCCCAGCAGAACCCGAAGATATTTGAGACCTTGGATCTGGCCATGATGACACACACCTTAGTTACATCCCATTTGGATTACAGTAATGCACTGTGTGTGGGTCTGACTTTGAAGAGCATTCAGAAACTTCTGCTGGTCCAAAGAGGTAAAGTCAGATTGTTAACAAAGGCTGGCTACAGGGAGTACACAACCTTCAAGTTGCAACAGCTCCATTGGCTGCCAGTTCATTTCTGGGTACAATTCAAAGTGCTGCTTTTGACCTATAAAGCCCTATATGCTCAGTTCCAGGTTATCTGAAGGACTCTTCTCCTGCGTGGTGCAACCAGTATGGTGTCTCTCTCTGGCTTTTCTTCGCAAACGAAGATTCAGGAAGGACTCATCCCGCGCTTTCTGCAAGCGCGCTGATGACTAAAAAGGCCAATCCGAGATAAACAAGTCCGGTTGCAAAAAGCACAGCAGAAGGTCTCCTTGGGTGATGCTTTTGGGTTGTGACTCTTTCTGCGTTGTCGTTTCTCTTCAAGACTTGCTCGTCGTGAGTTCTCAAATAAGGCTGCAGCATTGTGGATAGTGCGCCTCCATGCCTCCCGATGTGAGGCCAGGGCGGACCACTGTTGGTGATCAATTTGGCCAAGCCTGAGATGTTGTTTCAGGGAGTCTTTGTATCGCTTTTTTGGAGCTCCCCTCTTACGCTGACCCGTGGTGAGTTCACCATAAAGTAGTATTTTTGGGAGGCGATGGTTCTCCATCCTAGAAACGTGCCCTGCCCAGCGCAGCTGTGTTCTCAATATCATGGCCTCAATGCTGGTGATCCCTGCTTGCTCAAGGACAGCAACATTCGTCACATAGTCAGTCCAGTGTATATTTAGGATTGTGCGTAGACAGCGCTGATGAAAGCGCTCGAGGAGTCGTAGGTGGTGGCGATAGGTGACCCATGTTTCAGATCCATAAAGGAGGATAGACAGTACGATGGCTCTATACACACTGATTTTTGTGCTTTGCCTCAGGTGTTTATTGCCCCAGACTCTTTTGTGAAGTCTTCCAAATGCACTATATGCCTTTGCTAATCTGTGATCGATCTCTTTGTCAATCTTGGCATCTGAGGAGATGATGCTTCCCAGGTAGGTGAACTGCTGAACGGACTTGAGCACTGATTTGCCGACGGCAATGTGGGGATGGTGGTGTTCGTCCTGTGGTGCAGGCTGGTAAAGAACTTCTGTTTTCTTCAGGTTGACTTCTAGCCCAAACAGCTCTGCAGCTGTTGCAAAGCAGGATGTTAGGCGCTGCAGAGCTGCTTCTGTGTGGGCAACAAGGGCAGCATCATCGGCGAAGAGCAGCTCACGGACTAGATAGTTTAGAGTCTTAGTGTGAGCCCTCAGACGGCTTAAGTTAAACAAGCTACCATCAGTACGGTAGCGTATATAGATGCCGTCGTCTTCTTCAAGCTCTGCCATAGCCCTTTGGAGCATCGTGCTAAAGAAGATTGTAAATAAAGTTGGTGCAAGAACACAACCTTGCTTCACTCCATTAGTTATTAGAAAGGGCTCTGAAAGAGCATCGCCATATCTGACTTGACCACGCTGGCCCTTGTGTAGCAAGATAATCATTTTAAGGAATTTGGGGGGACATCCTAGTCTTTCCAGGATCTGCCACAGACCTTTTCTACTTACAGTGTCAAAGGCTTTGGTGAGGTTGACAAATGTTACATAGAGACCCTTGTTCTGCTCCCTACATTTTTCTTGCAGTTGCCTAAGGGCAAATACCATATCTGTAGTACTCCTATTGGCTCTGAAGCCACATTGGCTTTCAGGGAGAAGTTCTTCTGCAATAGCAGGAACTAACCTGTTCAGGAGTATCCTTGCAAGGATTTTTCCAGCAATAGAGAGCAGTGTTATGCCTCGATAGTTTGAGCAATCGGATTTTGCTCCTTTTTTCTTGTACAAGGTGATGATGACTGCATCTCGGAGGTCTGATGGCAGTTCCCCTTTTTCCCAGCAATTCACAAGGAATTCGTGGAATTTTTCGTGGAGTGCATGACCTCCGTGTTTCCAAACTTCAGGTGGGATTCCATCAATCCCAGCTGCCTTGCCGTTTTTCATCTGCTGTATGGCCTTCAGGGTCTCTTCCAAAGTGGGAGCTATGTCTAATTCATTTTTCATTGGTTTTTGTATCATATATTGGATAGCTGAGGCTTGGACTACTCGGTTGGCGCTAAAGAGACTTTGAAAATGTTCAGCCCAACGATTTAGGATGGAGGCTTTATCAGTAATTAATGTTTGACCATCTGTACTGTATAAGGAGCTTTGGACCTGATAAGTAGGTCCAAACACTGCTTTAAGAGCTTCATAAAATCCTCTATGATCACCCAGATCTGCACAGTATTGTGTCTTTTCTGCTATATTGATCCACCACTTGTTCTGCATGTCTCGGAGTTTTTGTTGTAGTTTGCTACATGTGAGGCGGAAAGCTGCTTTTCTTACATGACAGGTTGGCTGGGCGAGGTATGCCTGGTGAGCAGCTCTCTTCCTTGCCAACAGCTCCTGGATCTCTTGGTTGTTTTCATCAAACCAGTCTTGATTTTTCTTGTGGGAGAAGCCAAGGGATTCTTCTGCAGACTGGAGGATACTGTTTTTGATATGTTGCCAAAGCACTGTAGGAGAAGGATCTGTAGGATGGTCTTCAAGTTTCGTTTGTAGATTTGCCTGGAAGTTGTCTCTCATGGTAGCTTGTTGAAGATTGTTGACTTGGAGTCTCTTCTTTAAGATGCCACCCCTCTTAGGTTTGAACTTAAGATGAAGATTTAGTTTACATCTGACAAGGCGATGATCTGTTTGGCATTCTGCACTGGGCATCACTCGTGTATGACGGACATCACGAATGTCTCTCTGACGGACTAGAACGTAGTCAATGAGGTGCCAATGTTTGGATCGGGGATGCATCCAGGTTGTCTTCAAGCTATCTTTCTGCTGAAAGATTGTGTTTGTAATAGTCAGCTGTTGTTCTGCACAGAACTCTAGCAGGAGGCGTCCGTTATCATTGCAATTTCCAACACCATGCTTGCCTAAGACACCTTTCCAGGCTTTGGAGTTCTTTCCTACTCTGGCGTTGAAGTCACCAAGGATAATAATTTTATCTTCTACAGGGTCTTTTTGTATGAGTTGGCGTAGGTCTGTGTAGAATTTGTCTTTCTCTACAGGGTCGGCTTGCATAGTTGGGGCATATATACTAAAGAGAACAACATGTGGGAGGCGTAAGGAAATAATGCGATCAGAGTGTCCTGTTGGCAAGGTTTCGAGTTTGGAGGCAATGGAGTTTTTAATCATAAAGCCTACTCCTGACAGATGTTTTTCGGTTTTGGGTTTGCCAGACCAGTAAAGTGTGTAGCCGGCGCCATGTTCTTTAAGGCTGCCTTCCTCATGGAAGCGAACTTCACTAAGAGCAGCAATGTCAATATTAAGCCGTGATAGTTCAAGGGCTATTAGGGCAGAACGACGCTCAGGCCGTCCACTATCTTCAGAGTCTTGCATGGTTCTGATGTTCCAGCATGCAAGTGTCAGTTTATTTACACCTTTGGAGGCCGGTGTGTGCCTTTGTTTCTTTGCCTTGGTTTGACCGCATCAGAAGATTCCCGTTGGCCGCGGCTAGCCAACCAGGTAGTTGGGGATGAGCTTTCTTTAGGCCACCTTTTCTAGGCCCCTCTCCATATGGAGCAAGCAGTGCTCTCCTTAAAAAAGGCTGCTTGGTCGTTCAGAATGCTGCCGAACAAGACTGTCATCTCCCGGGTCAGGCTTTAGCGACCAATGTCCTGAACCGCCTGCATGCAGGGTTGGGGCTGCGGCTTCCAGTGCATCTTTACACCTGCCGGTTTCGTCCCTCGCCAGTCGCTACAGGGCTTTTTCGGAAATGGATTTGTCCTTCGAGCCTGTGCAATGGATTTTTCTGGTGGAGCGCAGCGTGCACAGAACTGGCCTCACCCTTTAAACCAGAGATTCATCTGCCGTGGCCTTGCAAGCATGGACGTGGCAGTGAGGTCCTCGGGCCGTAGGTTTGATTAGAGTTTCCTTCTCTTAGATGGTTGACCTTACAGGGTTGGACGAGCACCATCTGCCCGTGTTTGGGATTGGAGTTTTCCTTCTCCTAGGACGGTTGCCACAAGGCTAGAGAGCCCATCCTGCCCTTTGACGCTCTTTGTCAGACCCTTCGGTTTTGACCTGTCTGGCATGGGAGACCCTACCAGTGGCTATTATGCCACCGCCAGCATAGCTCAAAACATCATTAGGGTACGCAAGCCTCTCTCCCACGACAAGGGGGCGTCAATGGAGAGTAGTTTGAGTATTGGATTAGGATTCTGGAAACCAGGGTTCAAATACCTGCTGGGCCATGGAAACCCATTGGGTGATCTTGAACACATCACACATTCTCAGCCGCAGAGGAAGGCAAAGGCAAACCTCTTCTCAACAAATCTTGCCAGGAAAACCCTGTGATAGGTTTGCCTTAGGGTTGCCATAAGTCCAAAACGACAAAGGCACCCAACAACAATAGTTCTCCCACATGTGTTTGCCTGTGTTTTAAGATCCTCTGCAGAGGGCTTTCTCTCTGACCCACAGCCCTCAAAGGTATACCTGGTTGGAACATGGGAGAGGGCTTTCTTAGTGGCTGCTCCTAGGTTCTGGAACTCTTTTCTGAGGGAGGTTAGACTCCAGCTTGCAATCTTTTTTTACAGTCCAAGTGAAAATCTGTATGACTTTCAAGCGTGCATTTTTCCTAAGATCCACTATACTCTAGAAGTTAAAATGATTAAACTGAGGCTATTCTTACTTCAAACACAGTAGAAGACCTGACCCATTGGAAAAGACGATAGTGCTGGGGAAAATGAGAGAACAGTAGGGAAAGAGGAGGACTGCATTACAGGTGAGTTGATTCAATCAAGGAAGCTACAGCCCTGTGTCAGCACCCCTAATGAGCCCCCACCTCCAGAAACCCCCAGAATTGGCTTATTAATAATTTGGCTTATGAATGTGGTCTTCCACTGGGAAGAGCAGTAAGGTTTCAGAGACGTGCTGCAAGCCATGCATCGCCCAAAGGAAGAACTTCTGACAAATTCCAAACTATGAGGAAATTTGAGATCAAAACAACATTGCTGCCACCACACATCCAGTGGCAGACAATGGTTCCATTAAGCAGATGGAGTATTCCTGTGTTTGAAGGTTTCAAGCTTCCCTTCCCCAATCACCTAGCCATCAAAAGAGGCAGCTCAAGCTTTGTGAATCCAATCATCAGGCATTTAAGGTAGTTGCAAACCCATTAGCATCTTCGGACACCTATTGTCAAGACCAGGAGCTTTACTAGAACTCATTGTGCCATCTTTAGAGCTATTGTTTCAACCCATGAAACTTCTCCACCTCAGGGCATATTATTTTGGTATAAATATTGGCTGAAAAATATGCCTCATTTTGCACAGAACCAGTTCCTGGGGACATTCTGTCACACTGTGTTAGCCACTCCAAATTCATCCGTCCATGCTGCTGGTGTGTTCAGCGACAGGTGTCGTATCACCCCAGAAAGCTCCCTGTCTATCCCTCTGGCAACCAACTTCCATTCCTAGTGGTCTTGTGTGAATGTTTCTTGTATGAATGTGTGCGCGCTTGGTGTTACTACTTTTATGGCGTTAATAAATATCATTGCTAATTTTTCATTTTGCATTTGTGTGCATCTGTTCAGAGTTAGTAGGGGTATAGTTGGCGTAAAGATCCCCTCTCTGTTGCCCCCTTTGGCATTGCTAAGGTCGAGCTGCTGCTAATTTCCCCAACATATTAGAAACTCAATATTTTCTTGGACTTTCCAAGAGCTCTTTGGGTAACATTTGAGTGTGCAAGACATGAGCAGCACAGCTGATGAGTGAAGCTCTTGGAAGACTCTTATTCATAGGGCTGCAATAAGCTGAAGTCAACATGGTGACACAGAACAAAAAAAAAATGCATTTTAGTGCACACTTGGCTGAATCCAACTGGTTAATCTGAATTAGAGAATACTCACTGAATCTATTGCTGGACTGCTGAATGGTGAATCAACAAATATGGGAATCCTGTTGTTTCAGTGGATCTACTCCAGTTCTAGGCACTGCAATTCAAGAAGGATATTGACAAGCTGGAACATGTCCAGAAGAGGGAGACCAAAATGGTGACAGGTCTGGAAGCCATACCCTACAAGGAGAGGCTTGGGGGGCTGGGTGTGTGTGGCCTGGAAAAGAGAAGGTTAAGAGGTAACATGATAGCCATGTTTAAATACTTGAAAGGATGTCATACTGAGGATGGAGCAAGCTTGTTTTCTGCTGCTCCAGAGACTAGGACACGGAGTAGTGGACTCAAACTCCAGGAAAAGAGATCCCACCTAAACATTAGGAAGAACTTCCTGATGGTAAGAGCTGTTGGACAGGGAAATACACTGCCTCTGAGTGTGGTGGAGTCTCCTTCTTTGGAGGTTTTTTAGGAAAGGCCATCTGTTGGGAATGCTTTGATTATGTATTCCTGCATGGCAGAGGGCTGGACTGGATGGCCCTCGTAGTCTCTTCCAGCTATGATTCTATGATTCTACTCTAGTTGGAACTAATAATAGGATTCAGACCATGATCCCATAAAACATGCATTTTGTATCTATTGTTTGTTTGAAGAATTGCATTGCTCAATTCTGAGAAATGTGCTGAACAGTAAGGCATTATGGTGAGCACCATTGATTTGAGAAGCACAAATTTATTAAGTTTTTATCATAAGGTAAACTGATCAGAATTCTTCCCATTCCCTAATAGAAGCAATGGAGATGTGGGAAACGTCTCTTGGAGTTTCTTTGAAAACATCTGTTGACCCAGATTGCACCCAGCTGCAGCTGCATTGCATATATTAAATGCACTGGGGCATCTTCAGAAATCATCCTCACAGCTACAAAAAGTTAATTTAACTGTCTTATGTCAAAATGGTTGCACTTGAATATTTTATTTATTACCGTTTTCCTCCTCACTTGCAGACATCTGTGTTACATAGCAACATGAATAATAAATAATGCACTTTTTAATAAAAAATAATTCCATTTATTAGCCTTTCACTTTCCAGTTCCAAGGACAACACTGTGGCCAGAAGGCCATGTACACTGATGACAGAGTCATACAGAATCTGCTAATGGTCTGTACCAGCTTCTTTCAGCCAAAAGAGAAATGGCATGAGTGAGTGATTGCAAGATATACCTTCACTCTATACTAGTAATTTAAAATGCTCACCTGTTGGTTGTTATACACTATACAAATCCAAATATTTGATTACAGAGTCCCTGAACTTGTTACACAAAAAGAAGGGGAAGAAGCAAGGGAAAATAATTTTATGGCGCCAATAAAGAGTAATTAACCAATTTATTTTAGCAGGACATTTAATGGATTATCCACAAAACAACATGCTAATGACTTAATAGGCCCACAAGACTGCCACTCTATATACGGAAGTTGACGTGGGACTTTTTCAAATGGGAAAAAAACCCTGCTTACAGCGCTCTGTTTCAGACGATGCCATCCTCCTCCTGACCTTCCGCCATGCTTCCTCCATGCTGCAGGTGCCACTTTTTATTGATGGGGTTTTTCCGTCAATAAAAGCGGTGCATTTCTCGTGCCCACAGCACAGAGGAAGCACAGAAGAAGTTTGGGAGGAGTACGGTGTCATCCTAAATGGAGCACTATAAATGGGACAGTGCCATTCTTCTCCCGACCTCCTTGGGGTCCCCCCCCCCTGTTTGAAAAAGTCCTTGCTTTGAAAAGCGAACCTGATGTGTTATGGAATGGGTTCAAAATGAAGACAATAGTAAGGCTTTGGAACTGATTTGTTGACTACTTCATGCAACCCCTGAGAAAAACATTAGATTTTTAGAATGCACATTTATAAACCACTTTGTACTGAACCTGGGCTGAGCTGCTAAATCAAGGAGATGGAGTGTAACTTCATGCTAGCAGAGTTATGCAGAGGTTGTGCAATGCTGCTCCCTTAGTGAATTGTCATGTTGCACAGCCAAATGTGTCACAAAAAGCACATACGTATCTCCATATGCAATATGCAATGCCTCCAAATGCACAATGTGCATACACATCCACACTCAGTAATGTGCAACCATGTGCAATGTGCATCCACTGTACAGAAGCAGGGAAGTTACCAAACACTGCTTTCAGGTGTGGCCACCTTAAGAAACCCAGGAGACTGGACTGGAATCCTAAGAGGGCCAGATTCAGTCCAGGGCTTGAAGTTGCCAAGGAACCAAGATGGGACCAACATAATATTTGTTAATGATCTGAAGGCAAGGCGCAAACTTGACCATCCTGTTTGCATCAGTGTCTTTCAGATAAAATGGGAAGGGGAGTTTTGAGGCCTGTGGATGTTCCCCATTAGTTTCTTCACACCACACCCATTCTCCACTCTCTCCTCTTACCCGCAGCTGCCTCACTTTTGTCTGAGGAGAACCGGATGGGATGGTCCGTGCTCTGCGATTGCCTAGGAAAGCCAAAAGTGGCTTATGAAACTGTCAGTTTGGGTGGAGCTCTATAGCTAGGCATGCTGGGGAATTCCTTGCCATGCTCTAAAAGCAAATGTTTCTCCTTTTCTGAGGTGCAACCAAACGGCTCATGGGGGTTGTTTTTGAACAGGAAATCAGATGTAAAAGCTGTGATTCACAGCTCTGAGAAAAGCTTGCTTCAAACAGGGAGCTGGGAGTTTCCTTCCAGCTGCATCATATCTGTGGTCCTTTTCCCTCCTCAACCCCTCTTTTTTTCTCCTGATGGGCCTCAGAAGACACAGGGGCATTCCTGGGAATGTCAACACATGGTAGACCCATCAAAGAGCACAGCCACGGTCCCAGATCCAGCCGGAAAGGAACTGGCAGTGCAAGAAAAAGGAGAGAAAAGATAGGGAAGACCTGTAGAGCTCAATTAGGAAATCATGCCTAGTAAGGAAAATGCAACATGGGACATACAGTGAAAGAAATAAAATATGTATGTGAAAGTCACAATGACTAAGCAAGAGCAATTATGGGGCTACACAGGTGAAACTGCTAATGTAATCTAGAAGGCCTGAGAGCCAAGGACAGAGGTACTGAATGCAGATTGGAAACACCTGAGAATCATTAAGTGTACAAGGTGAAATGTTGAAATACATGGGTTGGTCTTAAGCATGGATGGAACTATGTGGACCAATCTGAATGGAAGTACACACCCACTGGGTGGAAACTAATTAGTGGGTGGTGATAAACAATGGCTATAAAATTGCAATGTTTGCCAATGTATTTTTGTGGTTGAGTAGAGGTGCAGTAGTTTGGAGATATTGTGGAGTAGTGTGTAGAGATTGTGATTTGTTTACCATATAGTATATTTATATAGAAGAATAAAGTAGGTTTTATATAAAACTACTGAGTTGCCTGGGTGATTCCTGGAGACATTTTGGAGACACCTGGAGAAGAGTGAGAAGGCTTGGAGAGTTTGTCAGGATCTTCAGCCTATTCTCTGAAACTCTGCTGCTTTGGAGAAAAGCATTAACTACTGATCTAAGCTGGTTGGCTCTGCTGCATAACAAGGTGGTGAGTTTGAGCCAGAGGTGAAGAGCTACAACTCCCATCATCCCTGACAAGGGTTATGGGCCCAGTTACTAGAGCACCCAGCATCCACAGAAGCTGAAAGTTCCAGAAAGTGGAAGAAAGCTTTGTGGACGACAGATCAGAGCAAGTTGTTTGTGCTGCACTGATAAGCCTGTGAGTAAATCATTTTGTGTTTTGCTTAAGCCCAGACGGGTCGGCTGTGCATACTCAGAAGGACTGTGTCAAATTGAGTCACTGCACAAATCAAGATGGAATTTCTAAAGTTTAGTAAATTAAATAGAAACAACTACTCTACCTGGAAGATTTATGCCCAATCTCTACTAGTAAAGGAAGGTCTGTGGTCAACAGTTGAAACAGGGCTCGCAGCCGACGCTGATGAAGCCACTCAAGAGAGAGATAGTAAAGCAAAAGCCTGTCTTTATCTCATGCTTGAAGAAGACTTAATTAATGACGTCAGAGATAAAACGTCCGCCAAGGATGTGTGGGATACCTTGCAGAGATTACACACTCCTTCAACTGCTTTTGCAAAAATGCTATGGTCTAAAAGAATATACAGGCAAAAGATGGCTAAAGGAAAGTGTGTGATAGAACATTTAAAAATAATGCAAGATTTGTTTGTGCAAGCTGAACTGAGGGGAGTGCAGATTAGCAAAGAGCAGCAATGCTACATTTTAATAGAATCGCTAGACTCTTCGTGGGACAACATAACGAACAGCCTGCAAAACCTGCAGGAAACTGAGCTTAATAGAGACTTAATTGTGGCCAGTTACTGGAAGAGAACCAGAGAAGAATGTCTGAGCAGGGTGACTCAGCAAGCTTAAAGACTGTGCCAAAACAACAAACAACTCCTGACTGGCGAATGCAGGAGGAAGCAGCCTCTACAAGGGAGCAACAGAGGT
The DNA here is from genome assembly GCA_030847615.1 of Gambelia wislizenii. Lineage (NCBI taxonomy): Eukaryota > Metazoa > Chordata > Lepidosauria > Squamata > Crotaphytidae > Gambelia > Gambelia wislizenii. Next base: position 489,041,439 of record JAUMIR010000001.1, on the reverse strand, counting down.
GCTTTTATTGTAAGAAGATTGGTCATCTGCAGAGACATTGTAAACATTTTGCAGCTGAGAGACGCAAGCAAGCAGAGAGCAGATGGCAGCCGCGGCAGTATCAAAAACAGTCCAGACCTCCATTTTTGAGGGACAGTGGTAATAAAAAGGGGGTTGCAACCATGATTAAGGAAAAACAAAATGCAAATTCTAAATGGCTAGTTGATTCAGGAGCCACATCTTTGATGTGTAATGATATAAATTTAATAAGTAATAGAAAATCAGCTAATGTAAATGCTGTAGTTTTGGCTGACGGGAAAGAGCTAAGTACTGTAAAACAAATGGGTACTGTGTACATTCCAGGGCTAAAAGAGAATTTTAATGATGTCTTACATGTAAAGGAGTTAGAAAATAATTTGTTATCAGTAAGCAGATTAACAGAAAGAGACTACACAGTCATCTTTGAAAAGAACATGTGTAAGATAAAACTGAATGGGGAATTGCGTGGCATAGGTTTGAAAAAGGACAAACTTTATTATTTGGAGGACAATATTGATAGCTACAGGGTTGAAGAAGCTAATAACATAGAAAATATTCCAATCCACAAAGACTGCATACACGAGCTTCACAGAAAATTCGGCCATGCAAGCTTCAAATGTTTAAAGAATTTAATCAGTATGTGTCCAGATTTAAAAGTTACTGAATGCAAAAACCACTTAGATTGTACGGTATGTCAACAGGTAAAGGTCAGAGCTTTTCCAGTAGCTAAGAAAACAAAAAGAATTGCTCAAAGACCATTTCAATATGTACATGCAGATGTCGCCCAAGCTAACTGCTTGTCCTTAGGGGGAAGCAAGTATTTCCTAGTAATTGTTGATAGGTATACAAGGTTTGCATTTGTGAGAATAATGAAAAACAAATCTGACGCTGGGCAAAGTTTAAAAGCATGGGTAAGAATGGTGGAAAGACAATTTGATAGCAGAGTAGGCACCATTATTACTGATAGAGGAGGAGAATTTTTAAATCATCAATTGTTTAACTGGTTTCACAAGGTGGGAATAAGGCATGAAACTACAAACCCTGCTTGTCCTAGTGAGGATGGGTTAGCAGAGAAGAAAATACAAGATATAAAAAGAATTACTGCTTGTATGATGGCAGATGCAGGGGTGAAAGATAGTTTTTGGGCAGAAGCAACTTTGACTGCAATACATATTAGTAACAGACTGTATCATTCAGAAATTGAAGACATTCCCTACAGGGTATTGTATGGGAGAATGCCAAATTACAAGTACTTAAGGGTTTTTGGACAATTTGCTCATGTTTACACACCTGCTTGTTTCAGGAGGAAAGGAGAACCCAAAAGCAAAAGGCTTAGGTTTTTGGGGTATTCTGGAAATAGCTACAAGTTTCATTTGGATGGAAAACAAGTGCAGTATTCTAGGTCTGCAAATTTCGAGAGACATGCTGGTTGGGACAAACTGCATGCCAATAAAGAAGTGTTTTTGAGATTAGGGAGTTCAAATGAGCCAGAAGCACAAACTGAACCAACCTCAGGAAATGGAGGGGTTTCAGTTAAGCAGGAAGCATCACCTAGCAGCAGTGGTAGTTCTTCTGATGATGAGATAGCATCTAGGCCTACTACTACTCGAATGACTGAAGACAAGAGATTTAGTCATAGAACTACAACTCCCAGTAGAGAAAGTGAGGATGAAAGAGACAGAACAGCAGATTTTATTCCCAGGCGTAGTCATAGAGTTAGAAAGCCTCCAGATAGGTTTGTTGTGACAAAGGCAAGAGCTTGTTTAGCAGTAGAAGAGCCTGAAAGTTTTGAAGAATTGGAAAGCTATTCTAGTGAAGAACAGGAAAGATGGTTTGATGCAATGGATAATGAGTTTGGTTGCCTGGTAAATAAAGATGTTTTTGAAATTGTTGACAGACCCAAAGACAAGAAAGTAATTGGTTGTAAATGGGTATACAAAAGGAAAGAAATGCCAGATGGAAGTATCAAATATAAAGCTAGGTTAGTGGCTAAGGGTTTTGCGCAACAGCAGTATGAGAACTATGATAAGACATATTCTCCAACTGCAAAGCCAGAAAGTCTGAGAATGGTTCTAGCTGTAGCAGTAAAAAGGAATTTAGTTGTAGAGCATTTTGATTTTGAGACAGCTTACTTGAATGCGGTTCTGAATGAAGAAATATTTATGGAGCAGCCACAAGGTTTCGAAGAAAATGGTAGTCAGAGAGTATATAAATTAAAGAAAGCATTGTATGGTTTAAAACAAAGTGCCAGAGCGTGGAATCTGTGCATCAATGATGAGCTAGTTAAGCTAGGTTACAAGAGGAGCATTGCAGATGCTTGTGTTTATACAAAAGGAGACGTAGTATTAGTGATTTATGTAGATGATTTATGCGTAGCAGCAAAGTCAAAACAGGAAATTGAGTCAGTAAAAAGAGAATTGTCTGAGAAGTTTGTTTTGAAGGACTTAGGTGTATTGAAGTCTTATTTAGGTATTTGCGTTGAATGGACAGAAGAAGGACATTGTTTATTAAGTCAGAGAAATAAAATTGAAAGACTGATTGAAAAGTGTGGATTACAGAATGCAAAAATAGTAAGAGCTCCGATGACAACTGGTTTTGTGTCTGAGAAAACAACTAGAGCGTTTGAGGACAAGACTTTCTTCAGAAGTATAATAGGATCTTTACAATTCATATCTTGCCACACCAGACCAGACATTTCTTATGCTGTAAATGTATTGTCTAGAAGGGTTAATGATCCAAAAATTGAAGACTGGACAGCGGTAAAACATTTATTGAGATATTTGAAAGGAACCTTAGATAGGAAATTGATAATAAGAAATAATAGTTCAGATCTAGATTGTTATGTAGACAGTTCATTTGCATCAGAATTAGGAGACAAGAAGTCAGTTACAGGTATGATAATTAAATATAGTGAAAGTCCAATAGTTTGGAGAAGTAGAAAACAAACTAATGTAGCGTTAAGCACAACGGAAGCAGAATTCGCTGCTTTGAATGAGATAGTAAATGAGGTACAGTGGATTAAGCAATTGTTAAATGATTTAAATGAAAGTTACAAGATACCAGTGGAAATACTGGAAGATTCACAGTCATGCATAGCAATGGCTGAAACTGAAAGTTTGAAGAACAGAACAAAATATGTTGGTGTAAGATATCAAAATGTGCGAGACATGGTTCAGAAGGGTGAAATAGAATTGAGATATATAGAAACACAACACAACATAGCAGATTTGTTCACAAAAGCATTGACAGCAGAAAAACATGAAAGGCTGACACAAATGGTTGGAATGACATTGTAAGACACATACAATATTTTATTTCGGAGGGGATTGTTAAGGAAAATGCAACATGGGACATACAGTGAAAGAAATAAAATATGTATGTGAAAGTCACAATGACTAAGCAAGAGCAATTATGGGGCTACACAGGTGAAACTGCTAATGTAATCTAGAAGGCCTGAGAGCCAAGGACAGAGGTACTGAATGCAGATTGGAAACACCTGAGAATCATTAAGTGTACAAGGTGAAATGTTGAAATACATGGGTTGGTCTTAAGCATGGATGGAACTATGTGGACCAATCTGAATGGAAGTACACACCCACTGGGTGGAAACTAATTAGTGGGTGGTGATAAACAATGGCTATAAAATTGCAATGTTTGCCAATGTATTTTTGTGGTTGAGTAGAGGTGCAGTAGTTTGGAGATATTGTGGAGTAGTGTGTAGAGATTGTGATTTGTTTACCATATAGTATATTTATATAGAAGAATAAAGTAGGTTTTATATAAAACTACTGAGTTGCCTGGGTGATTCCTGGAGACATTTTGGAGACACCTGGAGAAGAGTGAGAAGGCTTGGAGAGTTTGTCAGGATCTTCAGCCTATTCTCTGAAACTCTGCTGCTTTGGAGAAAAGCATTAACTACTGATCTAAGCTGGTTGGCTCTGCTGCATAACAAGGTGGTGAGTTTGAGCCAGAGGTGAAGAGCTACAACTCCCATCATCCCTGACAGAGCTGAAATGGATTTGGTCCTAAATCCCACCCCCATTCCCCTCTTTGGTTTTTGGTGGCAAATATTTTCTCAGGTGTGGAAATAGCTCTTATTCATTTATATTTGGCATTGGCATTTCTTATTCGGAATTCCCCCAGCCAGTGTAACCACTGCAGTCCAGAAAAGTAAAATTGCCAAGCTCTAGATTCAATAGGGAAATTCATAGATGTTATCACAGTGATTGTTTTGTGTAAAAGAGCCTCTGTGGGGCAGAATGTGTGGATTCATAGGATCTAATTTCAAAGCCTGGGGCTGGCCAAAGTTAGAGAAGGTCACAGTGCAAGAATGCATCCCCTGCTTTGCATGTCCAAGGTCTTAGGTTCAATCCCTGGAATCTCCTGCTAGAAAGAAAGGAAACTAGGAAAGAGACTTCTGGTCTCTTTGCTAGAGACTTGCATGGTGTAATGGTTGCTTAATCATGGCAACAGGCATAATAGGTCAGAACAAATTCCAGGGCCAATGGTCTGACTCAGTGTAATGTAAGCAGAAGGACAGAAGTTCAATCTTTGACATCTCCTGTTAAGATCTTGGTAGCAGAGGCAGAAAATGCTTTTCTGCCTGAGATTCAGCAGAGCCACTGCAAGCCATAGTAGACAACAAGGTAGCTCTTAATATATAATAATTTTTGCTGGTGTCTTCCATGTCAGTGGAGTGGTAAATCCATGCTGCATTAGGATTTTATCACATGAAGCTGCTAAAGTGGGATTTCAGCAGGATAGTAATGAATTTGGACAGTACTTATCAGACAATGTCGTGGCTATCTTATTGCTGCTTTGCATTCTGTTGCACCCCTTTCAATTGATGGGAAAATCCCATCTATACCTGCCAATATCACTATTGCTCTGCTGCTGTCCCTGGGGTGATAGGTCCATTTGCTTCAGTTCTGGGATAAGTTAGCCTGCTTTGGAATAGCAATGGGGATGGGGGGGGAGATGAGAAAAATCAGCCTCCCTCATGACACGTGACTGCAGTCACCTGGGACTGAAGTGAAGGGACCTATCACACCAGAGTGTTGCCAAAGGAGCACAGTCAGACAAATGAAGAGAGGTATGATAACAAATGTTTCACAACCAGTATGTTCCCATTTCCTTTAATAATGTCATTGCAGTGAGACACGAGGTTGGTGTGACAATGTCCTTAGTTTGAATATTAACTTTGCTACTCAAGGTGCTGAACTCTATCTCCCAAACAGATTCAGCAACTTTGTACTGTTTAAAACTGGCAAGTGTCCAGGTAAGTGCCCTGGAACAAAAAGTGGAGAAACTGAGCCAACCCTGGGTCATACACAGGATGTCATTGGAAGCAGAAGTGTGAAAAGCACTCTGGAACATGGTCCAAACCTGATCAGGGAGTTGCTAGAAAGAGTAATTCAAGATACACACTGGATCCACCAACCAGGCAAGGTTACAAGGGGAGCGTTGGAGTTGATTGTTTGCAGCAGCAACTGAATAGTTTTGGTTGAGCTAAATTTATAGCCAGCTGTCTATCAGCCCAATAGGCCTAATTGGCCCAGCACTTCCCTTTTAAAATTGGTCAGGATGTTTCCTGTCCCTTTGCAGTTAGCATTTTAATCTATGACACTCTACAGTATGAACTGCCTCTGTAACTTCATCTTGATCTTCAGGACCTGCATGGGGTGGTCTGGACTCTTCTTCTGCCAGTTCCATGACAGGACTACCAGCCTCCTTTGGCTCTGACTGAAGCCAGTTATCTGGGCTCCCCTCTTTGTCTTTTTCATCAGAAGAGACCTTCCTCTGGGTAGGACATGACAAGCTTGGAACTTTATCATGAGTGGCAAAAATCACACGATTATAAGGTATGGTAGCACAAATGGTTTCTGCTATCACATGATGTTGTCATGTTTGCGTGGTCAATCTGTGCTCCAGCCACGAATAAGGCGTTGCTTTTAATTGATGGGACAAGCCATCAATAGCTCTCAGTATTGCTATTTTTGTGGTATTGAAGAACATGCAAAAATACATCCCGCTGTAATCGCGAGATACCAGTGTGAATGGGCAGTTCTCTTCCCCGCTCCCTGTTTGCAGCGAGAAACCTTCTGGATGAGAATGTGAAAACTATCCACAGGACACTATTTTTATGAATTGTTGTGGTTTGTTTGCATGTTTTATTAGACACCCCCCCCCCAAACCTCATTCTTTTGCTGGCATAACTTTGCCATTTTTATGCCTGCAAAAGAACTCCCCATGCCACATTTACCTTCTAACCTGGCAAAAGGCTTCCCTGGCAATGATGGAGGAGTAAATGGAGCTCCATTCAGTTCCTCATTTGAAATCCTGTGTATTCTTGTGAGAATATATAGTGCAGGAAATCCAAAAATAAAAACAAAAATAACACTCCAAAAGTTTTTAAAAGCACATAAACAAACTTAAAATCTTAGAGGTAAACTGGGGAGGGTCATAGAAAGTGTATCATCTACCTGGATGTTGCAATCTCATCCAGAAGTGTTCTGGCCAGACTGGCCATTGATGCTGCATTCATGTCATTACAATGGTGCAAATGCCAGAAATGCCAGCACAAAAATGCTAGGGGAGATCTATTGATGTCTTAAGCTGTCAATAAAATAGAATGGGTTTTGGACAAGACATAAATACGAAAAGGCATGTTGTCTGGTATGCGTGCCTTTCACATTTATGTAGTGTTGTTATGACACCATATTTGATGTGTCTGATAACGTCCTAAGTGTTTGTGTGTTCATTTACTTTGCAAATTCAGGGATTTTTTGGTGTTTTTAAGCACACTTGTGTCTTCTTGCGAGAACTGCCAAAATCTTGCCCATGCTATATCACGGAAATAAAGTCCCATCCTTAAAGTGTTGTTGGTGGTTGTGCAATAATTCCAGTGTGGTTCTTTCATGCAACTATAGCGACATGCAATAATGAATGTAATAATGCCACTATGTTCCCACTTTTCTCATTCATGGAATTACAGCATTTTTAGATGCTAGTCTGATAAAGTCCTTGGAGAACTCCTTTAAAGTTTAGGTTAAAACTTGCAGTGGATTGAGTGTCCCAGTGATACAGCCAAGGAAAGTTAGTTGCTTTAAACTGCAGTTCCCACAATCCTTCTGTTAGTTTGGCCACTGCCCATGCCAGCTGGGAAATTCTGGAAGTTGTTGTTCAGAACAGAGTTAGTTTTCCAAAGTACCAGTGCGGTGCGTTCATTTGATCACAAATTGATCTTCACAGATACCTTGCAGCCTTTCACCTTGTGATTCTGCCATGAACAAACACAATGCTGAACTGACATGGTCCTTCCCTCAGAAAGGCAGTGGGAATGTTTCCTTCTTTGTCTCTGTCTCTCCCGCAATTCTTCTTTTAATACAAATCAGATAAATGTAAGCCTCCCTGGCTGTGTGGAAAGAAAAGACCAACCCTGTAGGGATTTTATTCTTGTCTGCTTCCAGCCCCTGAGGGAGTTTATTTTTCTTCACAGCATTGCTGGAGTCACACAGTCATGGCCTTCTAAATTGGCTTCAGAACCTACAAACACTGATGCACACTGTAGAAATGGTGGTGCCTTGTAAGCTTAGGATTGCTTGCAATGTTTTAAAACTCCTCTGAAGATACATTCCGAGGCATAAGGACTTTATTACATGAGGCTGGTAAAGTGCTATTTCCATGGGATAATGGTATCTTTGGCCATTACTTACTGCAGGATGCTTTGTTTTTCCTGTAGCTGCTTTGCAAGCCATCCATTCCTGGAGTGGTCCTTTTCATAGACAGGTACAACCTGTCAATGCCTCCCAATCGTGCTGCTTTTCCACTATGGATTTCTGTGTAATAAGTACCTCCCGCTGCAGTTCCATTTGCCAGGCAGTCACATGGTGTGAGTAAGTGGGATGCTCCCCCTCGCTATTCCCAAGCAGGTTGTTTTCCTTTTATTTTCTATTTCTTTGTTTAAATTTTAGTATCGCCGTAATTTCACAATTGCTGTAAAAAAAAATGCAAAGGGCACGCATGTGCAGGGTAGGACATACAAGGGTCAGAAGGCGGCATTGTGGCAGTGGTGTGGAAAACAGATTGCACAATCATGGATTGCTAAAGCAGCACCAAGGCACTATTGCAGAGGAAATGTGATAGTAACGATGCCAAACCAGTATGGTTCCATTCTTAAACTAGCACAATTTTGGTGGGACAGCATGCTGGTGTGATAATGTCCTAGATCCCCTGAAAGCAACAGAACCTGTCTTATCTTGGATGGTAAGGAAAACCAGGTTGTTATTACTATTATTTCAGAGGAAGGAAGTGGCAAACCACCTCCAAATATTCCTTGTCTATGAAAACCCTATGAAATTCATGTGGTTGCCATAAGTAGACAGGTAGCTTGAAGGCACATACACAAATACATTCCAGCTGATCATCATTATTGAATTAATACACTTTTTACTCAGCCTTTCTGTCCTTTTCAGGTCATCCAAGACAGATCACCATATACGGTACATAATGCAGCCCCTAAGAAGTCATTGTCATCATCATTAAAAGAGTAAAAGAAATAACTGAGATCCTCTTTGAGGCTGGTGGCTTGTAAAGTTTAGTGTAGTTACACAAGAGGTCTGGTCTAGGATAGAAGAAGTCCAGGAGATCAATGGCTGCTAGGAGGAGGATGGCCATTTGGATTGGGTAGAGGACAGAGCTGCATGTGGCAACCATCCTGAGCCATTGCACAGCTGGGACTAGACCTGTGGTTCTTAATCTGTGGTCCAGGGACCCCCAGGGGTCTGCAATGTCCTCACAGGGGGTCCATGAAGGCTTGAAGGCTGCTTGGCCCACCTCTTCCCTGTAGTGGAGAGGCCACATGACAGAAGCTAAGGCAAAAGCTGGCTGGCTTGGCCTGTGCAATACCATTCAATCTGCTCCAGCTACAAATTTGCAGGAAGAAGCAGGAGAGAAGTCTTTCCTTCCCCTCCGGTGCCGCTGAGGAAAGGTTTCATGGATGGTGTAATTGTGTTGTTGTTGTTGTTGTTGTTGTTGTTTTAATCTTGAGTTAAGTCTTGGGGGTTCTTGGCAACAAAAGATATTTAAAGGGGGTCCCCGGTAAAGAAAAGGTTAAGAGCCACTGGAATAAACCATTGCACAAAGTGGCACTGGGTTTCTCCTTTTGCAACAGCATAAAAATGATTTAGGCTTGCATAAACCTGTGGCTGTGGAAGCATTAAGTGACCAAAAAGGCAAAACACAATGAAAACATAATTTTGTTAAAAACATAGACATGAATCCTGTTGTAAATCGTTGAATCAATAGGATTTACCTATGTGTTAACTCACCAATCAACAGTTGATGGAATGGGTCTACTCTTGTTGGGACTAACAGGATGCCAGCCATAATTTGTAATAGAATCAGACCATAAAGGGCTGCACCTGGGAGGAAGAACAAGTGCTTTGCATGGAGAAGGTCCCAAGTTCAATTCATGGCATCTCCAAACAAGAGCTGGGAAATGCTATAGGAGTTAGTTTAGTAAATAGTACTAAGCAAGATGAACTAATATTCTGACACAGTGTAAGCTGTTGTTATTGCATGCCTTCAAGTCATTTATAACTTATGGCAACCCTAGGTTTTCTTGGCAAGATTTGTTCAGAGAGGGTTTGTCATTGCTTTCCTCTGAAACTGAGATTGTGACTTCCCAAGGTCACCCAGTAGGTTACCATGGCTGAGCAATGATCCAAACCCTGGTCCTACTCCAACACTCAATCACAGAGCACAAGAAGCAAGCCCTGCCAAAGCCCATGATCTTGCAATCATACTGAGATGATTCAGGAAGACCAGTTTTTGAATGAGGAACCTTTAGATCTTCTGTCTAACGCTGTCCCAGATGAGCTACTCTGGTTGCCCGCAGTATAAGGCAGCATCCTAAATCAGCTAAATCCTCAACCAGTCAAGTTAATTGACCACTACTGAGGTCCAATACTTGTTATGACATAGTATCTTGACCATGAAACAGGCATGGTTTCCTGCCCCAATCTCTTCAGATTGAGGAATTGAGGAGTCCTTTGCCATTTGTCAGATTGAGTCCTGTTATTACCTTCTGGATGCCTAGGCATCCAACTCATGATGGTGTTGAAAATCAGAGAGGCAGAGTTAACATCAACACTCCACTTAAGCATTCTTAAGTATTGGAATCTCAGGATATTTCTATGGGAAAATGAGCAGGCTGTCTGGCAATTTTTTAGGCTATTTATTATATGCATTCATAGATATACAAATATATACAGTTGTCCCTCCATATCCACGGATTTAAGTATTCATGGCTTGAAAATATTCTTAAAAAATAATAATCCAAAAAGCAAACCTTGATTTTGCCATCTTATATAGGGCCATCATTTTGCTATGCCATTGCATATAATGGGACTTGAGTATTCACAGATTTAGGTATCCACAGGAGGTCCTGGAACCAAACCCCAGTAAATATGAAGGGACAACTGTACATTCCCCTTAGGGAGAGTCTGGGTACTTTGCTTTCATCGCAGTGCATCAAATTGTATGTAAGGCATGGTATATTCGTTACATTATAGGATATGGCAAGCAAGATGTTACACCTTCATAGGGACGGAACCACCAACAGCAACACCCCGCATCTTTCTAGCAGTCTTTCCTATAACAATCACATAGAAGAACTTTATCATCTTAACAATCTTGCTCAGCCCTTTATCCATTAAGAATACTATCTCCTCTGTTGCAGAACTATATATCTCTAAACAGGCATCTGTGAATGCAGAGGCATTGAAGGGTTAATATTCTTGAGCATCATTAAATCTAAGGACATCCATTACATACCCATAAGCACCTGGGACATCCATTACAATCACAATGGGACATATATCTACTTTACTGCCTTCTCTTTATAGAGTAGAAACTGCAAAATTAAGTTGATTTCAGTAGCTTCTTGGCTTCTTTTATTCTCTGCCTAGCCTCCACCCAGCCTACCAGCTCTCCAGTCAAAACAAAGGCACAGGCAGTGCCTTGTTTATGTATTCAAAGACAACAGAGATCTTAACTCTTAATTTAGAGTTTATATTATCTCTTGCTGGAGATAATATAAATTGTGTAGAACTGGATCTTGGCTTTTGACTGTCGTCCATCAAATTACATCAGCCATTGCACCTGCTAGGACGGTTATTAGTGGTCAGACCTGCTCATATCTCAATGTTGATAGAAATGCAGACATTCTCATATTTACCTTTGAGTAGGCTTTCTGCCCAGCATTAGCCTGTCTCTTTGTCCCCAGTAATGCACACACACATTCTAATACATGTAGCTTCCTGCATTATATCTTATACCCTATATGTTATACTCTATAGGTGATACTCTATCCTCCACAGGTATAATCCCAGGCCTCAATTTTGTTAATCCAAATAAACCTGGCCTGTAAATCCAGTTTCTAAGGGAGAGTGGGAAGTGTGGCTGAGATACTATTGACAGATTGTAAATCTCACCCAGTGTAGCTACGGAAGTGGCCTAGGAACTGAATTCTGCCAATAAGAATTGCCTGCAGGTTGGAAAAATAACTTTTGAATGCTGGCTGGTGGTTATGGGAGCTGTAGTCCAGAAAAATAAATTTCTCAAGCTCTAAATTAGTTTCACTGGGCCTCAAGCTTTGACCCCACTGGGATTCAAATTTTAAGATCTGTTCTCACTCAAAAATTTAATGGCAATTATAAACCCGAAGATTATCAGCCAGTCTCAGAATATTCTTTATGATGTTTTAGCTGAGGAGTTCTATAGCAGTATTACTTTAGACTATTGCTTTGAAATTAATCACCCACCATTGCATAATATTTATTTATTTATTTATACCCCACTCTTCAGCGACAAGGCTATCAGAGCGGCTTACAAATTGTTTTAAGCAATAGCAATTTACACATCTGCACTGCAAGAAGCAGCTTCCAATGTGTGTTGGCTAATTAGCTCTACAAATGTTTCCTCAAACTTTTACTTTTTGCCAAGAGAAATCCCACCTGATTGCCCTCCCCTATTTTTCCTCGTTGTAAAGTGGAAGGCAGTAGAAAAAGACCATATTACGTAAAGGTGGATTGATGCAATCAATGGAGAAACTGCTCTGAGTTTGCATGGGGTTGCCATATTTCAGGGCCATCTCCAGGTGGGAAACAAGGGTATACATTCTCACGTTTTGGCAGGCTTAGCTCCAGGCAAAATGAAAAAGTTGGGTGCAAATCTCCAGCTCAGCTAGTAAAGCAAAAGCTTGCTATAGTTTCCCAGGCTTCATAGATTTCTTGCTGCAACCTGCCAAGATTCTTCAGGGAGTTCATCTATTTACTTAGTAGGTTTTCCCCTTCTCCCCCAACTGTGGTGCCAGAACTCACCCTCAACTCTTCTCTCTATCCACTTTCTGGCTAGAATCAAGTAGGCTAAATTAAATGTTCCTTATCCTATCTCCCCAAGTTAGTGAGAAGGGATCCCCTCATTTCACCTTTATCTGTGAACAGTCCTTTTAGCTAAGGGGTTGTCTAAACAGCGAAAATACTTCTCACGGAATGTGAGAACACTATATGTCTTAATTGGATTCCATATTGTTTCACCGTATTCAGAAGGAGGAGGCTCCAAAATGCCATATACTCCATGGGAAAAGCCTTCATTCCTGAGTTTTTAAAAAACAGTAGGGGAAATGTGCATTCCTGCTCGTTGGGACAAGTGATGTGAATTGATTTGCTTTCTCAAACGAGCGGAATCTGAAAGGTGATTGGTCAGATGAATGTGGGGGTGGAGCTTGCTAGCAAGGAAAGCACCCAGAACTGCCAGGTTGGATTTTTGCCTTAGTGAGTGAGTGCTAAGAAGATAAAATGGGGTTGGGTTTTTTTTTTTTTTTGCTTTTTTTGTTAAGGCTAAATATCACTCTATTGTACATTTGATATAGTTTTTTTTTTTTAAATGTTCAGCAGCAGCAAATTGAGGTAAGTAAAAAGTGAGTAATTCACTTGCAGCCGCCATCTTGATTTGCAGGCATGTCTGTTTGCACAGCAAATGCGGATAGCTTCACATGCCTGCGATCTGCAAAAAACCCCAACCCATTAAGACAAATAGCAACTGCTGTGAATTGTCATTACTGTGGAGCCATCTGGGGTTTTTTTGCCTTGTACAGATGAGGCCTAAGATCTCTGTTTTCACTTCAAATAGGAAAAAATGTTCTGTGTGTGTGTGTGTGTGTGTGTGTGTATTTGATGACAAGCTGAGAGCAACTGAATTTAGTAGTTAATTCATAATACTTAATGACATCACCAGAGGCCATCTATAAAGACTTGTCTACACAATGAAAATACTCTTCATAAAATTCGCAGAGAATATAATGTGTCCGAACGTGATTTTCAGGCTTCAGAGGGAGGGGGGCTAAAAACTCCACAAACTGTGCTGTTCCTTAGAGCTTCCTGAAAAATGCACGCAGACACGCATTTTCAGATGTGTGGCTGTCCAAATTTGAATCAATGCGCATTTTCGCTCAATTGCCGTTTATGAGCACGTGTGCCTGCTCAATCCGAATGGATGCAAATATGTACAGAAATGTGAAGACAAATCAACTTTGCTGCGAATGAGTGAAAATGTGCACCCACTTGCAGTAAACTGTCACATCTAGACAAGCCTTATGTTTCAGGTTTTAGCCCAGAAAACTCAGGGCCTGAGATAGTCCTGAACTGGCAATCCAAAGTCTGCAAGACCTGAAAACAGGGCAGTTGATGACTGGCTCTCTTGGAGGTCTCTTATTCATAGGGTTTCCATAAGTCAAAGCTGGCTTGAAGGCAAAAAAAACCCCACCACCACTTGCTAGGTCTCAGGTGTTTTTGCCTTTCAAGAGTACGTGGCCCATGAGATCATTGGCACCTGCCTCATGACACCATTCTCTTAAACGACAGTATATAAATTATTACCTTTCTAAACAAAAGTTAAGTCACACTCAAGTCCAGACTTAGGTCAGCTCAACTCAGATCTGCTACATGCTTGTTTGGGCAATAGGCCTTCAATCTCCCAACTGAGAGTGAATTGGGCAAAGCATTTTTACTCTTTTGAAAAAAGTTGAAAATTGGTGTCTGGGGGTGGGTGGGAATAAGGGGGTGAGCTCACCCATTCTATTTTACTTTGCATCATTGTCACAGATGACTAGAACAAAAGGCACCATCTATCATGACTCTCAAGTTACAACAAACAATCAAAGCAGGTGATAGACAAAAGAGATCTTATGCCCCCAAACTGGGGATTAATAGATCCAAAAGATCAAAGTTCACATGCAGCCAATGAGATTTTCTTTGGGTTCCCCCCCCCCTGTGAGGCCACATTCCAGAACACGGCCTCACAGTCCAGAAAAAAACCCAAGGAAAATCTATGGATGCTGGCCATGAAAGCCTTCGACTTCACAAGCCAATGAGATTGTTTGGACACCTTCTGTAGGACAGGTCTCCTATGGTCACTGAATATAAGTGCTGCCAATAATGTTGGGTATGGACCTCGGAAAAGTGACCTTTCTAGGCTACAGCTCTGATTGCCCCCCCCACTTCCAGCATGGGCATTGACCATGTTGGCCATGGAATTCTGGCGCCTACGGTACAACAAAGTAACATTTCTAAGCTCTGATCGGGCAAGATCAATATGCCTTCTGTCAGCATCCTGAATCTTTGTATCTCACATTGACCAGGAGTTTGGGTCCCTTGAATTTATGTACATGGCAAAGATTTTTTTATCATCCTTTATATTTTTCCTTGTCCACCAGAAAGTAAAATGACAATACCTATCTTTAAAAATATGATAGATTTAGAGGGGATTTTTAAAAAACAACAACTCTAAATCTTATTGTTAGCCCTGCCTAGAGTAAACACATTGAATCAATTGGATTTTCCTATGTGTTAACTCAAAATTCAACAATTGAGTGCATGGATCTAGTCTAGTTGGGACTAACCAACAGGATTTCACTGTGACTTTTTTTTTTAAAGGATCTTGTATCTTTACAGATCATCTGTTAAGGCAGCAACATATGTAGCATTAGCTTCTGGTTTAGTCACATTTGACTCTGATGCAGTGTTTGGTCGCACCAGGAACAGAGCCCAATAGTGAATGGTGCCATACTGTTTGGTTGACTACAGTTGGCCCTCCTTATCCATGGATTCTGCATCCATGGATTCAACCATCCATGACTTGAAAATATCTCCCCAGTTCCAAAAAGCATTCAAATTTTTTTTTTCCAAAAAGCAAATCTTGATTTTACCATTTTATGTTTGGGACACCCTTTTACTATGCCATTCCATGATATTGAAAACACAGCTGTGCTGGGCAGGGCACGTTTCTAGGATGGAGTACTATCGCCTCCCCAAAATAGTACTCTACGGTGAACTTGCCACGGGTCAGTTTAAGAGGGGTGCTCCAAAAAAGTGATACAAGGACTCCCTGAAGCAACATCTCAGGCTTGGCCAAATTGATCACCAACAATGGTCCACCCTGGCCTCACATCGGGAGGCATGGAGACGCACTATCCACAATGCTACAGCCTTATTTGAGAATTCACACCGAACAAGTCTTGAAGAGAAACGACAACGCAGAAAGAATCACCCAAGGAGACCTTCTGCTGTGCTTTCTGCAACCGGACTTGTTTATCTCGGATTGGCCTTTTTAGTCATCAGCGCACTTGCAGAAAGCGTGGGATGAGTCCTTCCTGAATCTTCGTTTTTGAAGAAAAGCCAGAGAGAGAGGGAGAGAGAGTATGTAATGGGACTTGAGCATCCACAGATTTCAGTATCCATGGGGGAGGGGTCCTGGAACCAAACCCAGTGAATACCAAGGACACACTGTATATCCTTTTGAGGGTGAGAGTTGGATCTGTGTGAACAAAAACACAGTAGCCTGCCCTAAAGGGAAGGGGATTACCGTAGGTGAAAAATTGTGGCCACTGGAGAAGAGCAAGAGAATGCCACAGGAACTGTGGACCAGGCACCTTCCTCACTTTGGGCTAGTCAGCTACCTCACTAGCATCCTGTTAGTGACTTACACATGCGTACATTCCATGTTGCAGTTGGGACATTTTTGCTGAATGCAGATATCTGCATTCAGTTGAAGGTTCTTGAAGGTTGTGGAAGCAGAATTGAACATATGGTGCCACTGTATATGTGTTCCCATTTTACATTGCCTATCCTGATATGCATTGTGCATTGCAATTGTACATTTCATGTTAGTTTGCACATTCAGCTGCATGGTGTTGCAAGTCACTAAAGCACAATTGCCATGGAACTCCATGAATGTGAAACAACACCAAATCTTCTTGATGCAGGATATTGTTCAGTTGTTTTGACAATGAACATGCGTGTATGTTTTGTGGGGGTGGGATACCATGTATGCCATTTTGAACTCATTGGAAAGTGGAATATAAGTATTAAAATAGAAAGAAAGAAGACAGGGAAAATAATGGAGGCAAACATGGTCCAAAAGGCAATGAAATGATGTGTGTGTGTGTGTGTGTGTGTGATGGATCATTAATATTTCCATCCCATCCCCTAAACACTATTTTTATCCTGAACAATGAAATGGAAGAACCTTTAGCAGAGTTTTACCTCTTGCTAATAAAAACTCCATCAGGCACCAACTTTAATACTGTGTCTCCTTTATTTCCCCTCCCCCTAATATCCATCAGAGAGACAGGATTAGCTGCAGCCCTCTATTAGGTGCACCTCTTGACAGGTAAAGCCAGCCTTTGTTCCCCCCTCCCTGATGCTTGAAACAGCCTTCAGGATAGTCCAGGATCCTGAAGTCTGAGAACGATAGGTCACTAGCGTATTTCATTTTCTTCTATCACCAGTCCTAAGCTCAACCAATTCTGTCATTTTCTGGGCAGGGGACACAGGGTGGGGGTGGAAATCCATTTTAAAGTCATCACAATCGTAATCCAGTTCCAGATCACAATCATAATCCAGGTCACTCTATAGCTTGATGGCTTGACATAGGCTTTTCACAAAGTGTTTTGATTTGAAGTTGTCCTTGGGGGAAGAAAAGCATACTATCGGGTTTTTTCTTGTTAATTTTAAAATGTTGACGATGGTCCTTGAAGGTAAATAGCTCGGCCTTGCCATGCAATTACTTGACTGCTGTGCCAGAATCTAGTAATCCAAAGCCGTCTCCACCACTTCTTTCACATTACCTTAGAAACCGGGCTACTATCTCCACAAAGCAACAGAAAGCTTGCTAAAACAGAAAGCTATTTGCTGCTTCAAGAGGCTCTGAGCATCCATCAGCTTACAGCTAGCTAGACACCATTTAGAAACACATTATGCCCCTTTGTAGCAGCTTGTCCTAGATTGGACCAAGTGGCTAAACCACGGGGAATTAAATTGCCAAAAAAGAGAGAAGCTTTTCTAGGACCGAGGATGGATGGGGAATAAGAGTAGATTTGCATTTGAACATTTAGGTTGGTTGTTTCATCCCCTGTAGTGCTACTTTCCATCATGCAGACAAGCACACCCTCTAAGTGGTTAACTGCAATTTCTGGGAACACACTCAAAGTTTCCATTACTGTATATGGGTTGAGAGGAAGCAGCTAGATAAATCATACTTAGCATTGATAAAGAATGTGCCAGTTGTTAAAGCGGCTGCTCAGAGGCTCTGGAAGTAGCTTCTTTGAGAGGCTAGACCACTCCACTCCATGGTCTCTTTGTCAGACAAAGTTTTGTTTTGTTTCCACAGACCTTTGGGAAATGACTGTTTATGGGGAAAGGGCTTTTCATAATGTGTTGTGTTGTCTGCATTTTTTTTAGACAGATGTGTTTTTAATTGCTTTCATTTCTATTGGTAGCTTGCATGTATTTTAACTTTGTGTAAGTTTTAGTGATGCAGGCTTTTACCTGGTTTACACTTTTTATGTTAAAATCACCTTTATTAACTTTTATGTTTAAAAACAAAACAGAACAAAAACAAAAAAGGGAAAAAACTAATACAGTCAGTCCATTCTAAAACATTCATAATACAATCAAACATACACAACTACAAGCAGTTTTAACACAACAAAAATTACATAAACACCTCTCATTTCTTACATCAAAAATACAACAAAAGAAAAATAAAATAAAACAAAAGACAAAACAAAAATGAAACCCAACCACCATTTGTCCAAACATAACTATATTCACTCACATTTACTACTCTTAATGTTAAAACAACACCACAACTTCCCACTTTCCTTTCCATTACATTAATATATACTTGTTGATTCTCCCTCTAACTTATTCATACTCACTGAACTACTATTTAATACTCCGACATATAATATATTAATTCTCAAACCCAACTTGTATTATCATTTCTCCTTTTGGTTTTAAATAACTTAACCATGGTTTCCAGTCTTATAGATTTTTCTTTTATTAGCGTTGTCAATTTGTCCATCTCCGCTAATTCCATCACCTTCATTATCCATTCATCTTTGCAAATTTGAGTCCCAGGATTTGGGAAAATGTGAGCAACAACAACATACCCTCCAACATTTCATGGATGAAAACCGGGACACATGTGGCCAGGCAACATCAAAGTGTGGTCAAGATGGCAAAAAGTATGAATGAGGAAGAACACACAAGCCAGGAGATGGTACAGCAACTGGCTTTTGCCTGAGCCTACTGGGAAGAGCAAGATTATGCCCCCTCCTCTCTTCTCCGCACTTGCACGGAGTACAAACAATTGAAGCAAGCTGAGGACAAAGGGGAAGAGAGGGAGGAGGAGAGAGAAACTGGGACATTTTAAAAGGAGTTGAAAAGATGGGACAACAGAGGATTAAATTAGGACCATCCCTGCCAAATCTGGACAGGTGGAAGGTATGCAACTACAACAACAACTGCTGCTGCTACTGCTGCTGCTAAGCAATATTGTTTCAGTGATTCTGCTAAGAAACAGATATGGTAGAAGAGCATTGTTCTCTCCCTATAGCAAACTGGGAGAGGATGGTGCTGAAGCTCAGAGAAACAGGAACATGCCCAAGGTCACCAAGTGGTTTCATTGGCAAATATGAGAGCTGAACCCAGGGGTTTGTGACACTCTAGTTTTATCTAGTATACAACACCGATAGAGCGACAATCAGTATGATGGTGGCTCTAGAAGCTACTCTCTTTCAAATGTTATGCATGCAACACCATCAGCAGCATGGACCCCTAACCACCACTAAGGGTTTGGACCATTTGCTCGAGTTGTACTCCGTGATGTGGGTTTCTGGAACTGGTGCTCTAAATTATGACTGGCATCCTATTCAGTATTTATGATGTCATAAGCCAGAATTATGACATTGAATTCATATTTGAATTCATGTTCATGTTTACAAGTATTGCACCAGTTTAAAGACCCAAAGTGCCCCCCAAACCCCACCTTAGAAGCCATGCAGCATCACCTACACAGGGGATTCTGCAGTGCTGGAAAGCAAGGCAGTGAGTGAAGCAGCATCTAGCTCAAGATGCTTCAGCAGGACTTCACAGGGACCCCTGCAGCTGCCTGTTGGAAAGTACTTTGTTGTTGAGAGAGGGATGGACACTTCTTCACTCACTCACTCACTCACTCACTCTCCAGCACCTCAGAAATCCCTGTTGGTGAGACTGGCTTGTTAGATGGGGTTTTTGGGGGGCGGGGGGTCACATAAAGAGACATAGCTATGGCAATGGAAATCTGTTGTTCTAGCTACTTCTTCTGATGCAGCCATAGCTGAGTATGTTGGACTTGTATTAGACTTAACACTTCAGGAACACTGTTGTTTTAAAGACCACATACCTAAATAGAGCTGTATTTGATCTATCTTAGTTTGATCCTTTTTTCCTGAGGTATAACTGTATTACCTTCAGTTTCTCTCACTGGAGATTATCAGACGCCCTAAATATGGCGTGACAATGACGCCAGCAGATCGCGAAAGGGCTTCCCTTTCACATGACGTCATTCACAGGTCATCATGCTCCCATGCTGATTCTGTTCCCCAAGCGCTCCTTTTAATTCATGGGCTAAGGGTCCAGAAAGCAACTATGTACCAGCAAAGTATAAACAGCACTAGTCTGGGAAGGGAGCCAACTGTTAATTACCTCACAGGAATGCAAACACAGTCAAGGATTTAGTTCAGTAACACAGTCCAAAAGATCAGGAGCTTACAGCAATCAGTCAGCATGGTCCAAAACAGTCCATGGGTCACCAGGAGCAGGCAGCAGAGTAGTCAGGGACAGTCTAAGGTCTAAGCACAAGTCAACGTAACAGAAGTCAAGATAACTGGAATCCAGGCACTGAAGTCAGCAGGAAGCTTTCACCAAGAAGATCAGTTCATCTCTGACAAAGCCTCCATCGCCTCTCCCAGCATATATAAAGCAATTAAGGCTTTGTCAAGTGTTTCTTAACAAGCAGGTTTTTCTCATAAAGTCTCAGAGATTTCCTTTGAGCTTCCATTTGAGCTCGCTGCTGGCTATACGATGGTGGAGGTAACTCCCTCTCTTCTTCTTCGTCCTTTTCTGAATTGGCAGGACTCTCTGCTGGGACTGATGGCAACCCACTCAGACCAGGCCCTTCCCCTGCTCAAGCCTCTAGGCTGGTAGGGTTCCCTGCTGGCACACGTGTAGATAAACTTGTGGCAGGATCCCTAGGGCCGTTACCTGCCATGTTCTCCTCCTCCTCTGACTATACTCTCCTCAGGCTCACGGGGCACAAAGACTCCCTGAAACAACATCTCAGGCTCAGCCAAATTGATCACCAACAATGGTCCGCCCTGGCCTTACATCGGGAGGCATGGAGATGCACTATCCACAATGCTGCAGCCTTATTTGAGAACTCACGCCGAACAAGTCTTGAAGAGAAACGACAATGCAGAAAGAATCACAACCCAAAAACATCACCCAAGGAGACCGTCTGCTGTGCGTTCTGCAACCGGACTTGTTTATCTCAGATTGGACTTTTTACTCATCAGCGCGCTTGCAGAAAGCGCGGGATGAGTCCTTCCTGAATCTTCATTTGCGAAGAAAAGCCAGACAGACATGACATGGGCTTTTGACTGACTGACAAGCGAGATTTTGTGAAACAGAAACAAGCTTAGCAGGGCATTCATTTGTTAGTCTATTCCTCTGAGCACTAGGTTTGTCAATGCTTTTCTCTATAGAAAAATAACTAGAACTTCATCTCCTATATTTATCCAATCTAACATAATTGATTGTAGTGCAACAGCCCAGGAAAATTTTTGATGGGAAAAAAATATAGGAACAGAAATTTTCCACTTCACCTTTCTTGTTGTAGCAATGATAATGCAGCCTTGGCTGATCAGAGTAAATAGCACTGAGCTAGACAAACCAATGGTCTGGCTCACTATAAGGGCAGCTATGTCTGGTTTATGGGTCACTTAGAAAGCTCTCTTTTGAGCTGTCTATAAGACAGTTGATGCCAACCAGCTGGACTCTTGCACATACACATCTGAGACAAAACAGAGCTGGTCTATGCAATCTCCCTACATCCCCTTGGGCATTGGCTAATGAAAAGTCTGAGCCATTTATCTGACCTTTAACTTTGGAGTTCCCCAATGATGTGCTTCCAAGGAGCTGACCTTTGCTATGGAGGGTCACATTGTCTTCTGCTGTTGTGTCTACTCCATGGGGTGGGGAGCAGAGGTGGAAAGGAGGGAAGGGTTCACTTAGCACATGAAAAGCTTAGTGAACAAAGCACATGTCCAGGCAACTTGAGAAAGCAACCAGCATGTGCCAAGTGATGATGTATGAGACCTATAGGTCAAGAGTTCTGCTTCAGAATGGACAAGAATGAGGTCACCAGGAAGACAGTAGCCATTACTTATTGAAGAGCTTCCTTTTTTCTCTCTTCCATTTACTGGTGGAGATTTCAGACACTGGATACAAGCTTCTTTGCTCATCATTTATGTCTGGCCAAACCCATGAACACATATCTCTGGTACAAATAGGGAGAAGAGAACCAAGGTCAGAAGGTCTTGAAAGACAAAGTGTTTATGTTAGTAACAGCAGCAGATGAATACTTAAGACCAGGGGGCGTGTGTTGAATTCTGAAAACTTTGCTGTTTTTAGGAGTGTCACATGTGGCCCAGAGGCTGTGTGACTATGGACATTTTCAGACAGGAAAAAGTCATCCTGAGGGCTCGGGAGAGGAATGCAGCTGTTTCGCAGCAGGGGGCCAGTTTCTGATGATGCCATTCCTCTCCCGTTACCCTCCGTGTTCCTTCCGTGTCACATGGAAGTAAAAGGTGCCACTTTTTATTCACGGACGTTCAACACGGAAGGAAAACGGAGGGTGACACGAGAGGGACGGAGGCGGCAGAAACTGCCCCCTGCCACGGAGCAGCTGCGTTCCTCTCCCAATGGCTCCTTCCGGATTTAAGGTACATCTGAAAAAGTCCTACCACTCCTGGACTAGTGGGGGTGATTTTCACACTGGATTGTGTCTGTAACCACATACCATATCAAGGTCAGAACCATGTGTGCCATAGTAATTTTCAATTTCTATGTTTCCCCACCACCAAACATAGACACCACCAAACATAGACATTTCCCCACCACCAAACATAGACAGTGAAGAAATCTGACAGGAAGAATATCAACAGGAAAAAACCCCGAATTCATTTAAAACATGGTGCTGAAGGAGAATTCTACAGATACCGTGGACCTATGGCACAAAATAATTAAGCCTGAAGTCTCATGAGAACTCAAAATGACTAAACGGAGGATATTGGACTGTAGAGAGCCAGCATGGGATAGTGGCTTGACTGTTGGACTATGACTCTGGAGAACAGGGTTTGAATCCCTGCTCAGCCATGAAAACCCACTGGGTGACCTTGGGCAAGTCACACTCTCTCAACCCTCAGAAAACCCTGTGACAGGTTTGCCTTAGGGTCGCCCCTTTTATTGGTGTGATCTAAATATTGACAATAATAAAAGAACAAATAGAATTATAGAATCATAGAGTTGGAAAAGACCACGAGGGCCATCCAGTCCAACCCATTGCCATGCAGGAATACATAATCAAGGCATTCCCAACAGATAGTCATCCAGTCTCTGTTTAACGACCTCCAAAGAAGGAGACACCACCACACTCCAAGGCAGTGTATTCCACTTCCGAACAGAACTTACTGTCAGGAAGTTCTTCCTAATGTTGAGGTGGAATCTCTTTTCCTGTAGTTTGAGTCCATTGCTCCATGTCCTAGTCTCTGGAGCAACAGAAACAAAGCTTGCTCCCTCTTGCTCAGAGTCTGGATGGCCATCTGTCAGGGATGCTTTGATTGTGTATTCCTTCATGGTAGGGGGTTGGACTGGATAGCCCTTATGGTCTCTTCCAACTCTACAGCTCTATGATTCTTCAATATGACATCTTTTCTAGTATTGAAACATGGATATCATGCCACTTCTTAATCTTCTCTTCACTAGGCTAAACATACCCAGCTCCCTCAGCTGCTCCGCATAGGGCTTGGTTTCCAGACCTTTTACCATTTTGGTCGCCCTCCTCTGGACACATTCCCTCTTTTCAATATCCTTCTTGAATTGTGGTGCCCAGGACTGGACACAGTATTCCAAGTGTGGTCTGACCAAAGCAGAATAAAGTGGTATTAACATCGCTCAGTCTAGACACTATATTGCTATTGATGCAGCTATTGATGCTATTGATCGCATTGGCTTTTTTAGCTGCCACATCACACAGTTCACTCATGTTCAGCGTAGGGGAAATAAATAAGGGATGGAATTCTACATGGGCTACTTAGTTACATTTGTGTAACTAAGCAGAGTCTCCTGGCCCAACCCTCCTACTTTACCAGGCATCAGGTGCACTGACAGAAGGTCTGTTCTGCTGGCAATTGGGGCATGAGTGGGTGACATTTCCACTATCTTCCTACCAGTACACGAGGCTGTGATGAGGAGCTGCAATAGGGGCCCTGCTTCTGATTGTCACAGCCTCACTCACTGGCAGGATGGCTGATTGGAAACATCATTCATCCCCCACTGATTGCCAGTGGAACAGACCTTCTCTCATTGTGGCTGATACCTAGTAACATAGGTGGGTGGAGCGCAGTTATGAATGTGGCAATAGTGCCATGATCATGACTATGTAGAAATTGTGAATACAGATCAGTTACTGCTGCATAACTACAGATTATGCATCTGTCAGTGCGATAATACTGAATTCTGGCCATTGACTCTCTTAGACCGTTCACCAATGCCAGTCATTGCCGTAAATAAATGATGAGCATGCATGTAGCATAGCTTGACTACACCACGGCAGGGGGATCCCAATGGGATTCGAACTACTTTGGCCCAGAGCTGTGGTGCATGAAATTTGGACTATTCTGGTCCGGATTTCAGTGCCACACTTGCCAACGCCCAAATCTGCACTGGGTTTTTACTAAAACTGTTACTCACTGAGACTATTTCTGATTTTGCAATTCTGGGTTTCTTGCAGCTCCTCACATGGCAGTTTACTTTTTTCCCTTTTCTGTCTAGGATATTGGCTCAGATGGGGGCTGCCTGGGGGGAAAAAAATCCTTGCTGTTTATCTGATTTCTTGTTCATTTCCTGGGTTCCTCCCTGACAAGTTGTTTACCCCTGATCAACCTTTTGATGTCCTCTTAGAATAAACAAGATTTTTATTTAAATATTCTTTTCGCTTCCTGTGAGCCACCTTCCTTCCATGATCAGATTCTTGTTATCAAAACAAACGTTCTTTGAAATATCTAGCCATGGGAAATAACAGCTTACTGTTTGTCTTATATAAGCCTTGCTCTTTCTTCTGAGATGGGTTTGGCTCTTCCTGATGCTCCCAGTTCCAGCGTTTGATTCCAAGGGGGGTGGGAATCGATTGCAAATCACTTACCTAGTGTGATGTGATGGGTTAGTGCATTAGGTTTCAGAGTAGGGAGATCTGGGTTCAAATTCCTGGGCAGTGTGAATGGGCCCAGTTGCTTATTCTTAGCTGAACCTACCTCACAGGGGTGTTGTAGGGGTAAAGGAGGAAAGAGTCAAACTGGAATCTTGGAGGAAGGTTTGGGTAAAAATCTGAGTGGTAGAGTAATTTAAGATATACAATGACGACTCTAGAGTTGGGACCTCAGTGTAGTTATTAGCAGGATGAAATCACTTTAAGTGTCATGGTTCTATTATATGGAATTCTGGGATATGTCATTTGATGAAAACTACTTAAAATTCTCTAGGATACTAGAATTCTCTAGAGCACTTAAGCTCTCTGGCAGATAATTCCAAGTACCTCACCAAGCTACAAATCCCCAGTACTCCATAGGCTGGACTCACAACAATTAAAGTGGTACCAAAGTGCTATTAGTTCTTTCATGTTGATACATTCCAGGAATCAACTCTTAGCCTGAGTCAGTGCAAAGGATTTATTCTTAGGTCAGAACATAGCATTAATTGATTGAGGGATTTTTAGCCTCCCTTTCAAAAAGATCAGTAAGAGCAGAAGATCACAACAGCATAATGCCAATTCTGTCAAGAAACAGCACATGCTCATTAGTCCTTCAGGGATGTGTTTTTGGAGTTAACCAGTTGTATCCCACATTCACATCATCTCACATTCAGCATTTCTGTTTCTGCTTAATGAAATAATACTTTTTTGTCTCTTCACTGCAGATAGTCACAATGGCTGAGATCCTCTTGAGGCTTTATACCAACATAACCAGATGGGTTACACTAGCAGATCCACTTCTTCCAACATTGTGTAAAGAGGTACAGTTGTCCCTCCATATTCATGGATTTGACATTCACGGATTTAAGTATTCACGGCTTGAAAATATTCTCTAAAAAATAATAATCCAAAAAGCAAATCTTGATTTTGTCATCTTATATAAGAGACACCATTTTGCTATGCCATTGCATATAATGGGACTTGAGTATTCACGGATTTGGGTATTCACGGGGGGTCCTAGAACCAACCCCCAGTGAATGTGAAGAGACAACTGTATCATAGAATCATAGAATTGCAGAGTTGGAAGAGACCATGAGGGCCATCCAGTCCAACCCCCTGCCATGCAGGAAATCACGATCAAAGCATCCCCGACAGATGGCCATCCAGCCTCTGTTTAAAGACCTCCAAGGAAGGAGACCCCACCACACTCCGAGGGAGAGCGTTCCACTGCCGAACAGCTCTTACTGTCAAAAAGTTCCTCCTAATGTTGAGGTGGAATCTCTGTTCCTGGAGCTTGCACCCATTGCTCCGTGTTCCAGTCTCTGGAGCAGCAGAAAACAAGCTTGCTCCATCCTCAGCGTGACATCCCTTCAAATACTTAAACAGGGCTATCATATCGCCTCTTAACCGTCTTTTTTCCAGGCTAAACATACCCAGCTCCCTAAGTCTCTCCTCATAAGGCATCGTTTCCAGACCTTTCACCATTTTAGTTGCCCTTCTCTGGACACACTCCAATTTGTCAATATCCTTTTTTAATTGTGGTGCCCAGAACTGGACACAGTATTCTAAGTGAGGTCTGACCAAGGCAGAATAGAGTGGCACTATTACTTCCCTTGATCTAGACACTATACTTCTATTGATACAGCCCAAAATCGCATTGGCCTTTTTAGCTGCCGCATTGCACTGCTGGCTCATGTTCAACTTGTGGTCTACAAGGACTCCTAGATCCCTTTCGCACGTGGTCTCATTCAGCCAGGTCTCTCCCATCCTATATTTATGCATTTCATTTTTCCGCCCTAAATGCAGTACCTTACATTTCTCCGTATTGAATTTCATTTTGTTAGCTTTGGCCCAGCTGTCCAGTCTATCCAGGTCATTCTGAATTTTGATCCTGTCCTCCAGGGTATTAGCTACGCCTCCTAATTTTGTGTCATCTGCAAATTTGATAAGTATGCCCCTAATTCCCTCATGCAAGTCATTGATAAAGATGTTGAATAGCACTGGGCCCAGGACAGAACCCTGTGGCACCCCACTGGTCACATCTTTCCAAGACGAAGAGGAGCCACTGCTGAGCACCCTTTGGGTTTGGCCGGTCAACCAATTACAAATCCATTGAACAGTTAACTTGTCTAGCCCACATTTTACAAGCTTGTTTGCAAGAATGTCATGGGGAACCTTGTCAAAGGCCTTACTGAAATCAAGGTATGCAATGTCCACAGCATTCCCTTCATCTACCAAGCTGGTAACTTTATCAAAAAAAGAGATCAGATTAGTCTGGCATGACTTGTTTCTCTGAAACCCATGTTGACTTTTTGTGATTATGGCATTGCCTTCTAAATGTTCACAGATTCTCTGTTTAATGATCTGCTCTAGGATCTTCCCTGGTATTGATGTCAGACTAACTGGACGATAATTGTTGGGATCCTCTTTTTTCCCCTTTTTGAAGATGGGAACAATGGTTGCCCTCCTCCAGTCTGCTGGGACTTCTCCTGTTCTCCAGGAGTTCTCAAAGATTATTGCCAATGGCTCTGAGATTATATTTGCCAGCTCATTTAATACTCTTGGATGTAGTTCATCTGGTCCTGGAGATTTAAATTCATTTAGATTAAGAAGGTATTCCTGTACTACCTCTTTACTTATTTTGAGCTGGATTTCCCCTATTGTGTCCTCTGTTCCATTCTCCTCAGGTTGGTCCTCCTTTGCCTTTTCTGAAAACACTGAGGCAAAGAAGGTGTTGAGTAATTCTGCCTTTTCTCTGTCCCCTGTTAGCATTTTGCCATCTTCTCCACGTAGTGGCCCTATCATTTCCTTCTTCCTCCTTTTGCTGCGGACATACCCCAAAAAAACCCTTTTTATTGTTCTTAACCTCCCTAGCAAGCCTGAGCTCATTCTGCGCTTTAGCTTTTCTGACTTTACTCCTACACGTGTTCGCTATCTGTTTGAATTCTTCTTTGGTGATTTCCCCCCTTTTCCATTTCCTATACATGTTCCGTTTAAAACTTAGCTCCATTGAAAGTTCTTTAGTCATCCATCCTGGTTTCTTGAGACACTTCCCATTTTTCTTCCTCAATGGTACTGTTTGAAATTGTGCCTTCAGTATCTCCCTTTTGAGAAAGTCCCATCCGTCTTGAGGTCTCTTCTCTTTTAGTATTCCTGACCATGGGATCATCCCCAGTATTTCCCTGAGTTTATTGAAATCAGCTCTCCTAAAGTCAAGAATGCGTGTCTGACTATGCCTGGCTTCTCCTTTCCATTGTATAACAAACTCCAGGAGAACATGATCTCCATGTATATGGTGGTTTAAATCAGTGGTGCTTAACCTTTTCTTTACCAGGGCCCCCCTTTAAATATCTTGTTGCCATGGACCACCAAGATTTAAATGAAGATTTAAAATAACAACAACAATAACAATACCTGATAATAATAACACAATTACACCACCCATTAAACCTTTCCTCAGAGGCACTGGAGCGGGAGGGGAAACTTTCCTCCTGCTTCTTCCTGCAAGTTTGTGGCAGATGAAATGGGATGAAGTCTGCACACACATACCAGCTGGTATCTGCCGGTGCCTCCCCTGCTGTCATGCATCCCACTCTCTTAAGCTAGGAAGGAGGCCCTCAGCCTGTAATCAAGGCTGGTCACATGCAGGGGGCCTTGGCCATGTGCTGGGAGCTGCCTTCCCAGCTGCAGAGTGACACCAGTGGTGGCAACATTTGGAGATGCAGCCTGGCATGCAGGTACAGACCCTGTGTTCCGTGCTGGACCCATCTGGCTTTTCCTGCATAATGCAGGTTTTCCCCAGGGGTTATTTTAAAATATTTCAAGTGGGCTCACTCCAGCTTCCCCCGGCTTTGCCTTGGATATTGTCAGGACTGCCTGAAGGCGAAACGGGGCAAAAGCCCTGCATCATTTGGACTGCAGGGCCCCAAGACCCCCCTAGTGAGGGGAGGCAGGATAAATTGGCCTGCTAGACAAGCCCGTTGTTACAAATGACTGTGGGGTTGTCTAGATGGTGAAAAAACTTTCATAGAATTCAAGGAGAATACCTTTTGTCCCAACAAGATCCTGCAGCGATTTGCTGTATTCAGAAGGAGGGGGAGCCAAACACTTGTGGCTTTCCCTATTTTTTTAAAATGTGGGGGAAATATGCATCCCCCACTCATTAGGACAACCAAATTGCATCGCTGCATATTTCTGGATAAGAGCAGAAGTGGAAACCAATTGGTCAGACATGCATGGGGGTGGGCTTGCTGGCAATGAAGTGGCTGGAAGA
This sequence comes from Gambelia wislizenii, assembly GCA_030847615.1. Taxonomy (NCBI): domain Eukaryota; kingdom Metazoa; phylum Chordata; class Lepidosauria; order Squamata; family Crotaphytidae; genus Gambelia; species Gambelia wislizenii. The sequence continues at coordinate 489,012,236 of JAUMIR010000001.1, read as the reverse complement.
GCCATTTTGGACTTTCACAGCAGTGATCATGTGCTTTTTGGCTGTGTTGAAGTGACCAAACAGCTTTTTACATGGAAGGTCACATTTACATATCTTAGATTTACAGTAAAAACAAAACCATGCAACAGAGGCAACTTTTTGAGAATAATAATGCGAGCGATTCATTCCCAGCCACCATGTTGATTTGCAGGCACAGCTCCGCGTGAACATCAAACATGGGTAGCTTCCCATACCAGTGACTTTGCCCCCCCCCCCCAAAAAAAACCTATGGAGAGAAATCAACACTGCTGCAACTGTCAGTATTATATTTTCTTGCCTAGACAAGACTCTAATGAATTGTCCCCTGAAACCCACCTTAAACTTGAAGGAGCCCTTGGTGCCTCCATGACTCCCTCTCATATTGTTATTTTTTTTTTAAAAAAAATAAATAAAACAGCAGCAACCCCAAAAGAAAATAAACATGTGACCGGAAAATTTGAAAATGCCCCAGATTGACAGCCTTGAGACTTAACATTAATTAAACTGTTGCAGGCCAATACCGTGAAGCAGCCAAGCCTGACTACTTGGACCGAAGCCATTTCAGCCTGGTTGAGTGTCACTGGGATTGTGGATAGAGAGACATGTCAGCTTGGAGGAAGAAGTTTCCTAAATCCCATTACCCTGGTGTTAGAGAAATTGTTATTGTTGTTGTGTGCCTTCAAGTCATTTCTGACTTATGGTGACCCTAAGGCAAACCTATCACGGTGTTTTCTTGGCAGAATTTATTCAGAGGGGGCTTGCCTTTGCCCTACTGTACTTCAATGTTTGTTGAAATCCAAAGACAGACTCCTCCTTGGCTTCTCAATGTCTTGTGGCCAAAAGGAAGTCTTTGTTATTTTGCAGGAAATTCACAGTTTGCTAAATGAAAAGGCACAAAAAGAAGTGGTGTGATGTTTTCATATGCTGCCTGTTGCAACATGAAAAGATGAACAAACCAGCAGCCAAAAAATTGACTAGCTGCTGCAGATCAATATGAGGAACAAGGCTTGTTCGCCCCTGAGTCTTATTTTCATTGTCCCTGCAGGGCTGAGTGGGTGTGGGGCATACACCTTTTCTGCTGCTTTTAAAATGTCCTAGGGGTTGTCCACATGGTGAAAATACCCCTCACAGAATTCGCTCAGAAAATGAGCTGTCTTAATGGGGTCCCACATTATCTCATGGTATTGTGAAGGAGGGGGGCCGAAAAGAGAAAAACTACACGAAAAAAGCCTTGACAGCTTTCCCTGACTTTTTAAAAAAGCTCCAGTGATATGAGCATTTTTGCTCATTAAGACAAGTGATTCAACATGAATCGCTTCCCCATTCAAGGCAAGGTGCAAACCTGATTGGCTGGACGTTCACAGGTTTGTGTTATGTTTGTTCTCTCTCTCTTTTTTTTTTTTTTTGAAAACTGGAATATCTCTTGTGGGCACAATAGAAATATGATTTTAAAAAAAAGTTCTGTGGCCTCAGTCTCAGCTATAGGCATGCAAAGTTTATGGCGGCTCTAAAATCGTTAAGACAGGTCACAGCTGCTGCGACTTGCTATTACAGTCCGGTTTTCCTTCTTCCTGTAAACAAGCCCTAAGTTTCTTTCTCCTTCCATTTTTCCCCTTTGTCCTCTGCTTGCTTCAATTGCTACAAACTGAATTGAAAGTGCAAAAGGAATTTGCACTCAATTAACTCATCATGGGGGCACCAGTAAGCTCAGGCAAAAGCAAACTGCTGCAGCCTCTCCCAGCTTGTGTGTTCTTCTCCATTAATAACTTTCCCCATCTTGACCACATTTGAATGTTGCTTGGCCACACGTGTCTTGATTTTCATCTGCAAAACGTTAGAGGGTATGCAGGGGGAGGGAAGAATGTAGGATGGCCACTCTCCTCAGCCTTAGACAATGTTGTTAACAGTGAGGCATGATGGCAGGTTACGTATTTATTTGTTTATATTATTGAAACCAATATTTCACACCATATCATAGGATCTTGGGGCAGTGTCAAGTAAAATCCATTTTAACGGTTTAAAAGAATAAGAATTATTTAAGCAGATAAAAAACATATTAAACAGGTCAACAAATTAAAACAGCCTGAAAGATTAAAGAACCATGTACATACACATTTTGGGGGGGCAAGTCAGATCAAAAAGTCTTTAATAAAAAGCCACATTTTAATGTGGTGCTAAAATGAAATGAATGTCAATACATGTCGGGGCTTGTCTATATGAGGCTGTAAAATGTGGATTGATGCGCATTAACGCCAATTCGCAGCAGCTTTCTTTTGTCTCCACAATTTTTTGGCAAGATTGCAGACATGCAAAACTATCCACATTTGTTGTTCAAATGGACATGCCTGCAAATCAAGATGGCAGGGGTAAGTAAATTACTCACATTTTTATTGTCACCAGTTGCAGCTGCAGAACAGGGCTTTAAAAAAAAGTAAATCCAAGGTGTGGAACTGCGATCTTCCACTTAAATAAACAGAAAAAAAAAGCAGGGAGAGGCAAAAGATGATGTATGATCCCATTTAGACAAATCGTATTCTCCTCAAATTCCATGAGGCATATTTTCACTGTATAGACAAGCATTTGGTCCTACAAGGAGAGGGCATTTCACAAAAGGAGCTATAGCAGAAAAGGTCTTCTCCCATATCCAAGATATTGCTCCCACAGTTTCAGCCTAACCACATGCAAGGGACCATCCATGCAGAAGGAAATATTCAAATGACAGTAGAAGTAGCAACTGACAGATATTTGAATATCAGTTTTATCGTCCATGCACTTTTCCTTCACGTTTCCATTGACACTACTCTATACTCTTCCTTCAGCTTGCCTGCTGCTCAGCTCCTCTATGTGTTGGAAACACTTGCAAGATCTCAACCAATTCCACAGAATTACTTGCAGTGCTGTATCCCTTTTAAACAGAGCTTGGAGTAATTACCGTACTATTTTGGATCACAACTTCCAACATTTGCCAATCAATAGTGGTCAGTAGTAGGGACATTTTCCCCACAAGCTCTGGTTTTAATCCCAGTCATCCGGACAACTTTCCCTTCCCTCATAGAAGTTAGATTGCAGATATTTGGACAGATTAATTTGCAGGAGGCAGCAAACAGCACAACCAAAGAACAACCAGTACATGTTGGTCTTTTTACACTTCTGCAAGGTGCTGAGACTTTGGACCAGAAAACAGACACTTATCTCTGGTAAAAGGAGGCAAATTGAGAGTATAGTACCAATAGAAATGCACCTTAATTAATCTCACCAGGTGTTAGAAAAAAAAGGCATTTTCACACCTTCTCCCTCCACTGTCTTTTATCACTATCTTTCTGCACATCAACACTGCCAGGCCATTAATCAAAGGATGACAGGTGTTTATTACCAGCCTGCTAGGAACCCTCCTCTTCCATTTCTGATTACCCATCAGTGACAAGTGTAAAATGGAGTGAAATCAGATGGAACAGGAGCCAAGGATTCTGCTAATTTAAAATTAGTGTAAAGTTATATCCCTCTGCATGAAAGGACTTGGCAGAAAATAATACCCACACTTCCTTTGCTTGAATAAAACCTTTGGCCGTGAAAATTTTTGCTGACAGTTTGCAGAAGCCTTGGCCACTATGGCCAACAGGAAAGGATTACAAGAGTTGTAGGGCTCATCTACATGGGCCAGAATACACCAGCTCCCCACCAGAGTATTCTGCCCATGGATCAGGCCTGTTCCTTTTCCATTACTGGTATGAAAGGGGAGGAAGTCCAGACCACCATGCCAGTCCATTGCTGCCGCTGCCGCCCATGTCCCACTCTCTGCAGCCAGGAAGTTGGCCTGCACGACATGAGCAAGGCCCCCTGCATGTGACCAGTCTGGTCACATAAAATCATAGAGTTGGAAGAGACCACAAGGGCCATTTAGTCCAACCCCTTGCCATGCAGGAATGCCCAATCAAAGCACTCCCGACAGGTAGCCCTGGTGGCACAGTGCTTAAATGCCAGTACTGCAGCCACAAAGTTGTAAGTTCAATTCTACAGGGCTCCAAGGTTCACTCAGCCTTCCATACTTCTGTTGGCCAGTAAAATGAATACCCAGCTTGTTGGAGGCAATTAGCTAACACATTGTAAACAGCTTAGGAAGTGCTTTGGCACTGATAAGCAGTATAGAAATAGAAGTGCTATTGCTATTGCTATAGCCATCCAGCCTCTGTTTAAAAACCTCCAAAGAAGGAGATTCTACCACACTCCGAGGGAGTGCATTCCACTGGTGAATAGCTCTTACTCCATTCTATATCTGTGCATTTCATTTTTACTACCCAAGTGTACTATCCTACATTTCACCCTGATGAAATTCATTTTGTTATTTTGGCTCAGCTTTCTAATCTGCTAAGGTCATTCTGAATACTGTATCAGTCCTCTGGGGTATTAGCTACCCCTCCTAATTTGGTGTCATTTGCAAACTTGATAAGAATGCTCTCTATTCCCTCATCCAAGTCAGTGATAAAGATGTTGAATAGCACTGGGCCCAGGAAAGAACCCTGTGGCACCCCGCTGGTCACTTCTGTCCAGGATGAAGAGGAGCTGTTGGTGACTACCCTTTGGGTTTGGTTGGTCAGACGATTACAAATCCACCTAATAGTCGCATTGTTTAACCAACATACTGTGGGCCTGCCTCCTGGCTGTGGAAGAGTGAAGGCAGACAGCAGCTGCAGAGACAGTAGCAAAATATGTAGTAGTGAGTCCTGGTGGCACAGTGGCACCGCAGCCACAATGTTGTGAGTTTGATTCCACAGGGCTCCAGGTTGACTCAACCTTCCATCCTTCCATAGGTTGGTAAAATGAGTACCCTGCTTGTTGGGAACATTTAGCTAACACAACTGCTTAGGAAGTGCTTTGGCACTATAAAGCAATATATGTAAGTGCTATTGCTAAGTACTATATGCATTCCCAGCTGTGCATGAACTCTATGTGTATGCATGTCCTGTGGAGAACAGTGGAAGAGGAAACTCCACACACACCAAGGATTTCCTGTTGAACTAAATAGGGTAGTTCATTTGTTGTTATTAATTGCCATCAAGTGACTTATGGTGACCCTAGTCAAAGGGCCTAAAGACCCTAAAGGCACCAAATCCTGTCTGATCTTGGAAGGTAAACAAGGTCAGCTCTGGTTGGTACTTGGATGGGAGACCACCAGTGAATACCAGGTGCTATAGGCTAGACTTCAGAGGAAGGAACTGGCCAGACCAAACCACCTCTGAGTATTCCTTGCCTAAGAAAACCCTATGAAATTCATGGCGTCATCATAAATCAACAGGTGATTTGAAGGTACACACACATGAACAAGAGACTTCCAAGTCTCCCTGTTATTAACAGCCCTACTCAAGTCTTGCAAACTCAGGGCTGTGGCTTCTTGAAGGAGTCTATCCAACTGTAATGCAGTCTACCTCTTTTCCTATTGCCTTCCACCTTACCAGGCATCATCGTCTTTTCCAATGAGTTCTGTCATCTCATGACATGTCCAAAGTACATGTGTGTGAGATTTTTAGTCATTTTGGCTTCTAGGGAGAGTTCAGGCTTCATTTGCCCCAGGTCCCATTTATTTGTGGTTTTGGTTGTCTATCGTATCTGTAGAAGTCTTCTCCAGGAACACATTTCAAATGAGGTGATCTTCTTCATGTCAACTTTCTTCATTGTCTACCTTTTACAACCATACATAGATATCAGAAGTATTATGGTATGGGCATCTCTGACCCTGGTATTCAATGATGTACGAGCTTTGCATTTATTCTAAAATCAGTTTGAAATGTGTGACTTCTAGCCTCTTTTTTTCTTTCTACAAAATATATTTGTTCAGGGGGCATCATTCCATTTACTTTAATTCACAGACTAGATTTTAGATTTTAGATTGTTTTATTAACTACTTTTTGATAAATAGTTTGAGTATTGCACTAGGGCTCTGGGAGACTAGTGTTCAAATCCTCGTTCAGCTATAGAAGCCCACTGGGCGACCTTGGGCAAGTCACACTCTCTCAGCCTCGGGAAGGCAATAGCAAATCTCTTCTGAATAAATTTGGCCAAGAAAACTATGATAGGGCCACCATATGTTGACATTAACAACTACCTCTCAAAAATCAAATGCTGCTAGCAAAATCTGTGTTGAACGTTTGACGCATGATGCTCAAAGGAGTGTCTCTCCATATATATGCCTGCCTGAGGACTGAGGTCTGCTGGAGGGACCCTCCTCTGGGCCCCATAAATGAGAGGAATACACTATGGGAGGATATGGGGAAGGGTCTTCTCTGCTGCAGCACCCTATTTGGAGAATGCCCTTTCTTTGAAGGCCAGACTTCTAAGAAACAGGAAAGTAATCAGTTGCTTTTTAGAAAATACAACTATAACGACATATTTGGCAAGCCTTGGAGCATTAAGAGTAACTCATTACTTTTTAAAAATAACTTTCCATGCTCTGGTTTGATTACATTTAAAATTTGATGAAACCAATCTGATCTGATATTCCATCTGTATTGACTTCATGATAAACCAGTCCTCCTTTCTAGCAGAAACTGGTTGTGCACAGTACTGATTGGCTGGGTGCTGTGACATCATGGACTTGATTTCACTTCATGCCTAGAGCAATTTCTCTAAACCCCACAATGACTGTGTGTGGTTCCCCCCCCCTCTTTTGTATATTTGTTTTCTCTGCTTTTGTCTGTTAGCTTGAAAAAACTTGCAGTGTGTTTAGGTGGGGGGAAGAAATTTATTGAGAAGTGGGAAGAGGCATAAAGGAAGGGAGAATCAGTGTTAGAGTTAAAAGCATCTCATTTGATGAGCAATGGAAAAGCCACACTTTATGTATTCTGTGCACAGCCCAGGTTTCCCGTGAGCTGTAAACCTGGTACCTCTTTTTCAGTTTTTAAGATGACAAATCAAGCCTTCTCTTCAGGGGAAGGCCTGCCTGCTCAATTACTGACATGCCAAGTGAAAATCCAGCTATTTTGACTATGTGTTTGGAGAATTTCTTAATAGCCACTTCTATAAATCAGTTACAGACAGCTGCCTTCACTTGCTCCTGGGATAGAAAAGCTATAAACTCCTGCTGCTACCCAACACTCTAGGCTGGAGAAACATCAGGGAATCAAAGGACAAGAAGATTCATCTCCCAGATAATCAAAACAACCCTGTCAACCCCCCTGAGGAGCCTGTTTATTTTAGCTGGGGCCATTCCTGTTGGGATGAATTGCGGGAGGTAAATTTATCAGCAGCCTTGTTTGAATCTGCTCTCGCCTCCTCATTGGTGTCCCTTGTACAACAGGCACCCAGCTTGTCTGTCACTTCTTCCACACCTCTCCCCCACAAATCCTGGATCTACTGGTGTTAGATAAACCGGCATCTGAGATCTGTCTGTTCACTTACATTGGAGATGGAAGCATGGCCTTTTAAGAGCATCCTCTATTGTTGCCCAGAAATTCATTCAGGGGTAGCCCTGTTGGCCATGCAGCAAAACAAAATCCAAAATCCACAAAAAAGTGATGCCTTTATTACATCATGTGTTTTGCATTTGGTTGGCTAATAAAGGTACCGTATCACTTTTTTTGGTGGATTTTGGATTTTGTTTTGCCCAGAAATTGTAACTTGTAGAGTGAACTGGGATGAGACCTTCCATGTTCAAAGGCAGTGGCTGAGATCCTGTGTCAGGACTGCACAGAGTAAATATCTGCATGCACAGTTAATGTATTAAGGCTGGCTTCCTAGAGTAGACCCATTCAGTCAGTTGGTGAATGGTGAGTCAAGCTGGTAAATACCATTGATTCAGTCTCCTCTAGTCAGGACTAACAACAGGCCTACGGCTGGCTTCCTATTAGTGGCACATGCAAATCAACCTTATACCTGTATAGGTCTAATTTTGGTCATTGTGGAGGTTGGTATTCCCTTCCTCTCTCTACAATGACCAAAGTACACCCCTCCTGGAGTTTCTGTAGTCTCCTCAGGCCATTTTGTTGCTGATGGAGAGCAGGATGGATAGGAAAATGCTACAAAATAGTTCAGGATAGCCCTGAATGATACCCCAAGATCCAAGAAGCAACCTGGTTAATTCCTAATATATTATATAATATATAATGTCTGTTCTTAACAGTGTAATCTTCCAAACAAATTGACAATATACTGTGCATACACAATATACAATGTACAATGTGCTTATTAATATTCCAAATGCCAATCTTATATTGTCAAAGAATATCCAAACAGTGTCATAATATAAGTAATAAACAAGTTGAAAACTGAAATGAATGATACAGTATGAAAGGAAATAGTTCACTGTAGAACAACCTGAATTCAAGATGAATTCAACTGTACTTCTCATTCTGTGACTGGCACCCAGTTAGGGACATTGTTGTTGTTAGAATCATAGAACCATAGCGCTTGTCTTAAAGGTGAAAATACTCCTTGTGGAATGCAAGGAGAATCTTACCTGTCCCAACGAAAAACCGCGTTGTTCTGCAGTTTTGTGAAAGAGGGGCCCCCAGAACATTAAAAAACTCCACAGGAAAAGTCTTTGCAGCTTTCCCCAGAGTTTTTGAAAAACAATGGGGTGGATGTGTCTTCCCCTCCTTAGGACATACTAAACAGTTTCTTCAGTCAATCAATTACAAATCCACCTAACAGTCCCATTGTCTAGCCCATGTGTTACTAACTGTTTTGCAAGGATATCATGGGGGACCATGTCAAAGGCCTTACATGGTTGAAGGGCTTTCTGCATTGTTGTGTGCCTTGAAGTTCGTTCTGACTTACAGAGACCCTAAGGGGAATCTGTCACGGGCTTTTCTTGGCAGGATTTGTTCAGAGGGGGGCTGCCCTTGTCTTCCTCTGAGGCTGAGAGAGTGTGACTTACCCAAGGTCACTCAGTGGGCTCCCATGACCAAGCACGGAATTAAACCCTGGTCCTCCAGTGTCCTAGGCCAACACTCAAACCATTGCACTACTCACAATGTATGGTTGGAGGGCAAAAATTGCCCAAAAATAATGCTGAATTTTTAAAACTAGTTGGGCAGGTTGGAGGCTTGGGGAGAAGGACTGGAGGGCTTCAAGGGCCATAGTGGAGTTCAGGGGCCATATGTGGCCCATGGGCTGCACTGCACCCACCCTGCAGTAGGAGACTCTATCCTCTGTCTGCTCTGCCAAAATAATGTGACTGGCTTTTGGATACTAAGCTTGGCAAGATGGGAACTGTCATTAGTAATAGTGCCACTCTATTCTGCTTTGGTCAGACCTCACTTGGAATACTGTATACAGTACAGTTCTGGGCACCACAATTCAAGAAGGGTATTGAGAAGCTGGAACGTGTCCAGAGGAGGGTGACCAGGATGGTGGGAAGTCTGGAAGCCATGCCCTATGAGGAGCAGCTTAGGAAGCTGGGCATGTTTAGTCTGAAGAAGAGAAGGTTAAGAGGTGACCTGATAGCCATGTTTAAATATTTGAAGGGATGTCATACTGAGGATGGAGCAGACTTGGTTTCTGCAGCTTCAGAGATGAGGACACGGAGCAATGGACCCCAGCTTCAGAGATGAGGACACGGGAAAAGAGATTCCACCTAAACATTAGGAGGAAGTTCCTGACAGTATGAGCTTTTTTGGCAGTATGAGCTTTTTTGTGGTGGAGTCTCCTTCTTTGGAGTCTTTTAAACAGAGGCTGGATGGCCCTGTGTCAGGAGTGCTTTGATTGTGTATTCCTGCATGGCAGGGAGTTGGACTAGATACCCTTTTTGGTCTCTTCCAGCTCTATGATTCTGTGATTTGCTACTTTGCCTCAGATGGTCCACTGTCTTAGCTTGATCCTATGTGCAATTTCCAGGCCACCTTTTAACTCTTCCCATGTGTCCCAAAGAAACAATGGAAGAGTCAGTGTGAGCCGCTGGTGCCTCCCTCTGTTTGGTCTTTCACAGTAACAGACAATGCCAGAGGTTGCTTGATCCCTGTTTGTTTGACTGCCCAGCCATTATCCACCTGGTGAGGTCAACGTCTGAGCCAGCAGCCACCCTCACAGGCTGCTAGCTGAAATGCTTTAATGAAAACTCATCCAAGGATTTGCAGAGGGAGAAAAAAAATCTGCTGTGCAAGAGGGCTTTTGCAGGGATTTTATTTCCCATTTGATATGCTTTGAAGTACTTAGTGTCCTGAATCTTTTATGGCTTGCAAACCAGCACAAGGCTGCCCAAGCCAACAATGCTTATCGCTCATAAAGTGGCACTTATCTTTCGAAATTCTATTGATTTTGGCCTCATGGAGGTTCTGCGGCTGATTAAAAACAGATTCAGAGATGTTATTGGCTGATGTGGACTGGCCAGAGTGTTCTGCTCAAAAGAAGGGAAGAGCATCCAGCGTTTTTGTCATAGTTGTGGCTGGTCATCAGACACAAGTCTACAATTGACCATTTCTAGGGATGGGAGAACATTCAGAAATATTTGGAAAACAGTTGAAAAACATGTTTCATGTGTGTCAAGAAAACCTGGCATGAAAGTGATGAGAGTCTCCACACTTTGAGAGTTATTCTATACAAAATTTGCATGTGGTTGTTTTACATAGAAAACAGGATTTTACTATGTAGAGATGCAATTTTCTGTGCTGTAAACAATGTTTTCCTGCACATTCTGTTCAGTTAATAACATGCTGGCTATTTCTGCCCAGGAAATGCTGTTTTCTGTGCAAAACAACCATGTGAAATATTTTTGCACAGAAAGAGAATAAGCCTTAAACTGCAAATAGTCTTCAAAAAGGGAACAGTTCTCAAAGATTTTCTTGCCACAAGGAGAAAATTGTTAAAATTACACATTGCTTTTTGCGTTCCTGTCTGATAATCTCCTTAGGCATGTGTTAGGTTCCCCTGCAAAAAAGTTTGGACATTGTTGTCCAATGCAGAATGTCCACATTCAGTTCAAGGTTGTAGAAGCAGTGTTATGCATGTGGTACTGTTGCGCATGCAGATGTGATGCATGTGCAGATACCCATGGAAGGCACATCCACAAATGGATGCACAGTCACATTCAGGTGTGCATTTAGTTGTGTAGTAATGCCATTCACCTTGTTGTCATTCAACATTACCCTTGAGAAGTCAAAAGTATACTGTATATGGTGATGGATTTATACATGTGTAACTGTGCTGGCAGAAGTGGGTTGTACCATCTCTTCCTCCTCCTGGCTGGCATCAGAGGCCCCTCTAGGCTCCTGGAAATATTACACATAAGGTTGGGGGACCCTGAAGAATGAGAGAAGGTGAGGTGTGAACCACATGAGGCTCCAAAAATTGGGTAGATGCATATTAGAACCTGCATCTAGCCAATGGAATTGACCTAATAATCCTTTAATAATTGAACCCTGGTCTATTTCTCAGGGGAAGCGGTTAGCTCCCATGGCAATGAGGTGGTAAATCTGCTCTTGATTTCACTCTAAACTTTAAAGGAACTGTCCAAAGTGTTGATCCCATTTATGGCATATGACTCAAGACCTTGGATAACTCTTTATAAGTTCCCACTACAACCTGAAGGGGATCCTCTGCCCCTTTGACATTTAAACCACCAACCACCACTGATTCTTTTGATACATATGTAGCTGCAAAGGACCTATATATTTTTAAATTGTTCCACTCCTTCCTCATGGAGTGGTGAATCCAATATAGAGGACAAGACTGCCAGCATCCTTGCCACAGCATCATCTTCCTGATGGAGATATTGGCAGAGATTCCTAGTCCCATTCCCATTTCTGGTGGGAAAAGTCACTTTGCAGGAGCCTCTGGGAAAACATGTGTCCACTGCTGATGCTTTCCCTTCTGCAAAGATAAGTTCTTGAGGTTCAGATCAGAGAAAGAAGGGGCAGTGGTAGGAGTGGTGGATACTTTACGAGCAGTACTGGCTTGAGCCCGGTTGTCTGAAGGAATGTAGCTTCCTGTATGAGCATGCTAGTGAGTCTTTAAGATGTTTGGGATGGGGCTCTTCTCTCAGTCCCACCATCCAGACAGGCACATTTGGTTGGAACAAGGAAGAGGGCCTTCTCAGTGGCTGCTCCCAGGCTTTGGAACGCTCTCCCTCAGGAGGTTAGGATGGGCTAAGCTGGCCCCCTCCCTGATTTCTTTTTGCCTGCAGGCAAAGACTTAGCTTTTCAAGCAGGCTTTTAACATATAAGCAGCAGGGCTTTAATTGTATATATTATATTTTTAATCTGTTGTTTTATGGAAGCTGCCTTGGGTCCCATCTTGGGAGAAAGGTGGCATACAAATGAAACAAACAAACAAACAAACCACATTTTTGGGAAAAAGCCAATACTGTACATAAATAAAAATAATAGAGCCGGTTGGTGGCTTCTATATCAGTGGGCCAGTGAGCCCTTTCTGGGTTTTAGTCTGAAATGTAAAAGAGGTGTTGAACCTTATTCAGGGGATAAGGTTCAGCGCCTTGGATGGTATCTTTCGAAGTGAGACTAAAACCAGCCACCCAGTTTCCCAGATGCTCAAGAATTGGATGTTTGAGCCCTTTGGAGCTGATATGTGGGATGCTCATGTTTTTTTTGTTCCCAATGATGTCCATTTGGAAAAGCCCTAATCGTTTATTTGAACCAAAACATTTCTGGGCTTCAATGATTGGGGGGAAAAGCCATGCAGTCAACCTGGCCCTTGGTAATGTGCCTCCCAATCTGCTCCCCAGCACCCAGTGGGATGGCTGCAGAGCAAGGGAACGCCTCCCTTTTATCCAAGTACATAAAATCTGTGAAACTGAAGTGCTGAAATTAATTCTCACCTCCCTGCTGTAACTGCTTCTGTTTAGGATTAAGAGTCCCTGCAGCAGGAGGGCTCCAAAGTCAATCAAACGCCAACGTGTGTGCAGAATTTCTCATGCAGAGAGAACGCCCTTGATGGATGCTCCTGAGTGGTGATTATGCTAAACAGAACCCTTTGGCTCTGCCACACCTGAAATCCCACTAGTGCTAATCATGCATTTTACCGAATGTGGAAATTAAAATCAGGTAAACGCCGCTGGATGACATTCTCTCTTCTGCTGCACTATTCCCCATTCTTTGCAGGCTGCATTGTGACAGTTCTAAGCAAAGATAATTTCAATGTTGTGATTTGTTATTGCTTATTTTATTTTATTTTACATTATTATTATTATTATTATTATTATTTTATTTATATGTCCTCTATTCCATCATTCCAAGTAATTATAAACATGTTGAATAGCACGGGCCCAGGACAGAACCCTGTGGTACCCTGCTGGTCTCTTCTCTCCAGGATGAAGAGGAGCCATTGGTGAGCACCTTTTCGGTTTGGTCAGTCAACCAATTGGAAATCCACTTAAGAGTAGCATTGCCTAACCCACATTTTACTAGCTTGTTTGCAAGAATATAGTGGGGGACCTTGTCAAAGGTCTTACTGGAATCAAGATATGCTACATGCACAGCATTCTCTTAATCTATCAGTCCTCTAGCTCTATATATATATAAAAAGAGAGAGATAGAGATAGATAGATAGAGAGAGAGAGAGAAGACTAGACTGGCATGACTTGTTTTTGAGAAACCCATGTTGACTTTTAATGAACACAATATTCCTTTCTAAGTGCTTACAGATGTCTATTTAATGATCTGCTCTAAAATCTTTCCTGGTATTGATGACAGGCTGAACATAGGTACTGCTTCTGATTGATGCACCACATATTGTACATGGGAGGGAGCTGGAAGCATCATTCTGCTGTTTCCCTATCACCAGCAGAACCGTTGCTCAGTGCAGCTACTGGCTCTTAAGGTAGAACCACAATTGTAGACATAAATGTTGAACAGTTACAAATGAGTAAGTCTAGCTTACACATTTGTAACTGCTCCACAGGATGCCAGCAGATATTTTATACTATTTTTCTGCCAAGTCCTCCTGGAAGTTTACACAACTTGTGAATCAACAAAGTACAACAATATTATTATTTTATTGTTATTTTTTATACCCCACTCTTCAGCCACAAGGCTATCAGAGTGGCTTACAAATTATTTTAAGCAATAGCAATTTACACATCTGCACTGGATTAAGCAGCTTCCAATGTGTGTTAGCTAATTGCCCCCCACAAGCTGGGTACTCATTTTACCAACCTACGAAAGGATGGAAGGCTGAGTGAACCTTGGAGCCCTCTGGAGTCAAACTTGCAATGTGGTGACTTGCAGTACTGGCATTTAAGCACTGCGCCACCAGGGCTCCAATACAGTCCAAATGACATCAAGAAATAAATTTGATAACAATGGATTAGATCCTATGTTGTGCATATGTAGGATAAGTCATTCTGAGTTTGATCCCAAGGGCTCCAAGTTTCATTCAGCCTTCCATAATTTCGTAGGTCAATAAAATGAGTACCTGGCTTCTGGGGGCAATTAGCTAACACACAGTGGAAGCCACTTGGAGAGTGGCTAGTGCGCTATAAAAGTGGCATAGATGTGTAGATGTTATTGCTTAACAATTTGTAAGCTAGTCTGAGAGCCTTTGTGGCTGAAGAGCGGGATATAAATAAATAAATAAATAAAATCTACACTTACTCAATTACATGGTGGTTGTGCTACACCATCCTTCTTGTGGGTACCAACATTGTGTAATTTCTACCCATGTGCCTGCTGATTGTCTCACTGTGCAATGGAGAATGTGAAATGTCTCTTCCTGCAATCCCAGGAAATCAAGTGGTACACTGAATACACTTACACATTATCTAAGAATGCACAACTGCAAGTGAAACTCTGCTTATCCAATGGTGACTTGAATGTGTCCCTTGAGTTAATAGCTAAAGAAGTACAATTGCTTGAGTAAGGGAACTTACTTCTGCATAAGACACCAGCAGAATGCTAGCAAATATCAATATAACATCAACACAACCAACAACAAGCCAATAGTTCCACCATGAAATCAAACACAACATCTGTGCTATTATCGAACTCGTAGGTCTTGCCCAGGTGTACCCTCAGATTTAAGCTGGTATTCTGTTAGTGACATACACATGTGTAGAACACATTATGAATGCAGGGCAAATTATTCATCATGGCACAACAGGCATATTCTGCTAACAGTGGCAGAAGCAGAATTGTGCATAAGCAATGTTGCATGCTGTGTTTATGCACTGCACATTGCACATTGCAGCTGCACATTGAAGTTGTGAATTGCACAAGTGCACCCTGTCATTGGCATGTGTTGTGCAATGCTGCTTCTGCATGGAGATTGCATAATACTGGTGCACTATGTCTGTATGCTGGTACTTACACTACACTGAAGGGATGTTGGATTGCCACCTAAGTGTGGCTAAGTGGATTAAACGGTGGCAGATTTGTGATAAGTGACCTTGACAGTGTCTCCAAAAATCTTTTCAAAGGAGAAAGAATAACGAGAGTCCGAATGAGCTGTGGAGAATTGATCGGCCCCTCAAAGTGACCCTCAAAGGCCCATGGAAGACTTCTTGGTTGGGCATTTGCTTTGCATCGCTGGCCAATAGTGGCTTTTATGTCAGTGTGATGGTGAAGCTGCTCTGGGTTTTAGTCTGAATTTCAAAGGAACTATACAAGGCTGTAAATAACCTCAACAATGCAATTTTATTTACATCCTACTTTCCCCCAAGCCCTGGGATTTTTACATCCTACTTTCCCCCAAGCCCTGGGATTTTTCTATCTTGGATAGGGCTCAGCATCTTGGGAAGATCCTTCATAGTTCAAAGTAAAACACAGAATGGATTCCCCACCCCACTGGCATGGAGATGAGCAGCACCCACTTCCTTTATATGATATATTTTGCCTTAGCCATACCCTGCATTCCTTTGAACTGGGCCATGTCTTTTATATGTGGATTTATATAGAGGGAAACCCTATCAACTCTGTGGATAATACAAAACTGAGAGAGGTTGTTACGTACCCTGACAGCCTCCATCTTGGAATATCAAATAATTGGCTATATTTAATAATTTAGCTAAACTAGTCATCCACATGGTTACAAGTAAACCAAGGATCCCTTAATACCAAGGTGGTATTCATGCGAAATCAAGGGAAGGGCCTTGGGAAATTCCCAAAAACAAATGCTCTCAGGTAAGACTCAACACCTGAGGGTGAGTCAACCACAAATCTACTCAGTGAAAGCAAGAGACTTTATTGCTTGTAAAACAGGATTTTCCTTTCCTGCTCCTCTCCCACAAAAGACCTTGCCTGTTTCCCATTCAATTCCAAAAATATCGATAATTAATGATCATTAACTCTTCCAGAGTGCCCATTGTTTTAGCCTGAGAACCTCTGAGAACCACGGCATTTCACTGCAATTCCTGCACCTCCAGGGGAATTAATTCATAGAATCATAGAATTGTAGAGTTGGAAGAGGCCACAAGGGCCATCCAGTCCAACCCCTGCCACGCAGGAAATCACGATCAAAGCATCCCCACAGATGGCCATCCAGCCTCTGTTTAAAGACCTCCAAGGAAGGAGACCCCACCACGCTGAACCCCACTGCCGAACAGCTCTTACTATCAGAAAGTTCCTCCTAAAGTTGAGGTGGAATCTCTGTTCCTGGAGCATGCATCCATTGCTCCGTGTTCCAGTCTCTGGAGCAGCAGAAAACAAGCTTGCTCCATCCTCAATGTGACACCCCTTCAAATACTTAAAACGGGGCTATCATATCGCCCCTTAACTGTCTTTTTTTTCCAGGCTAAACATAATCAGCTCTCTAAGTCTTTCCTCATAAGTCATGGTTTCCAGACCTTTCACCATTTTAGTCACCCTCCTCTGGACATGCTCCAATTTGTCAATATCCTTTCTGAATTGTGGTGCCCAGAACTGGACATAGTATTCTAGGTGAGGCCTGACCAAGGCAGACTAGAGTGGCAGTATTACTTTCCTTTGGTCTAGACACTATGCTTCTATTGATGCAGTCCAAAATCACATTGGCCTTTTCACTGCTGCATCACAGTGTTGACTCATGTTCAACTTGTGGTCTACTAGGACTCCTAGATCCCTTCATATAAATACCACCCCAAAACACCACCAAATTGTCTACAGCTTCTCCTCCTACCTCCATGCTGCCAGTTTGCTGCTAGATTATCAGAACGCAACTCTGAGCCTCTGCTGCAGGAATCGCTGCTCAACGGGACAGGTGTCATATCACCCATCATCCCCTCACTCTATTCCCCTATCCAAAAACTTCCTCCTATTTTTGTTAGCCTTGTGTGAGTGTCTGAAGCCTAAGTGTTTGCGTGACTGCTGTTAATGTTAATTTCCGACAAAGATAATTTAATTGGACCTTTTGGCTTAGAGTCTCATCCTTAGTATTGGTATACATAGGTTAAAAGGTCCCGCTGTTGCCTGTCTTCTTGCTGCCATAATTGAGCTAATTAAATATTCTCCATTTTAATATTTGGACATTAGAAGGTCTTCACTGATTCCATGCAATTTGGATAACAGCGTAGCTAACATATTGAAACATAGGAACTGAATTCAAAAGGACCTTGAGAAACTAGAAACTATTAGAATAAAATTCAACAGAGATAAATGCAAAATTCTACATTTAGGCCACAAAAACCAAATGCACAGGTATAGAATGGGAGACTCTTGGCTTAGCAATTGCACATATGAGAAGGATCCTGGGATTATTGCTGATCATAAATTGAACTTGGCCCAGCACTGTGATGCTGCAGCAAAGAAGGCGAATGCTATCTTTGCCTGCATTAATATAAGCACAGTTCCAAAGTCAAGGGAAGTAATAGTTACACTATATTCTGTGCTAGTCAGCCTTCATCTGGAGTACTGCATTCAGTTTTGGGCACCTCATTTTAAGAAGAATATAGACAAGTTGGAATGGCTTCAGAAAAGGGCAACAAGGATGATAAACAGTATAGACAACAAAACATATGAGGAAAGGCTGATCATGTTTAGCCTCGTGGAAAAAAGGTGGGATAATTAGTGGTGACGTGATTGCACTCTTTAAATATTTAAAGGGCTATCACAGAGAGGAGGGTGCAGGTTTGTTCTCTGCTGCCCCACAGGGTAGGTCCAGAAGGGTGGATTTTGATTCAGCATTAGAAGGAACCTCTTGACGATATGAGCAGTTCAGCAATGGTGCCAATTGCCTAGAGAGGTAGGTGGTGGAGTCTCTTTCTCTGAATGGCTTCAAAGAGAGGTTGGACAGCTACCTGCTGGGAATGTTCTAGCTGGAATTCCTGCATTGAGTGTGTGTGGATGGAATATGCGGCCCTTTCCAACTCTATGATTCTATGATCCATGTGACAGAAAAGTGACTTGCTGCAACATCTGCAACTGAAAAGAACCCTTGCTGTTAAGCTGCAGAATAATATTAGCTGATGGGGTGTGTGGTGTATGTGTAAGAGAGCTTGGTGAGACTTCTCCCAGGAATTAAGATACTTGCATAAGACTGGGGAGCAATCTTTCATTTTGCACTGCCACCAGCAGCAGTAATAGTTATGTTCCCACAGTCTAGCTTTACAATCTGACAGTTTTGGTAATTGCTTAGGTGTTATGGTAGAGCACAAGACAGAAACACATGACTGGATTACATTAATTTGTCCATTCATCTTGTGATGGAGATCCCGACAAAGCTAGTAGTCAGGAGTAACGGATGGATGAATCTGTCTGTTTCACTTTCCGTAACATTCACATCCCCCACCCCAGCACAGTTTTATGGTTAAGAGTCCTGAGGTTAAAAATGTGGGAGTGGGGGGGAGGAGAAAAGAATGAAAATATGGGGCATTAGGTATGGACCTGGGAAATGGTGAGTGCATTTCAGCAAATAAATAAATAAGGAAGACAGGGAAGAAGAACAAACCCTAATTACGGTAGGTCCTGCTTGACCTAATGTGGCCAATGAGAAGTTTCCAAGAAAGCTGTCAGGAGGCCATGCCCTTCTATTGCCTTCCAAGAATGGATTTTTGTGGATTCGCTGCCTCTGAACATGGATGTTTCGCTTAACTGGCATGGTTATGAGTCAGAGCTTGGCCAAGATATTTTATTGATTACAAATCTCAGAATCCCTCAGCCAGCATGGACAGTGGCCATGCTGTCTGGAGGAATTCTGTGGGTTGTAATCCAAAAAGTATTTTTTCCAAGGTTTGGCTAATAGCCAATGACAGATGAAGGCCTGGATACCATTGTTCTTTTTCTTTTTTCTTTTTATTCTTTTTATTTTATTTTATTTATTTTTATTGAGGATTTTTGGATACATTAAAAATATATACAAACAATTGTTAATTAAAAATAAACAAAAAATTAATATAGAAGAAAGAGAAACATAGTAGAGTATTAATGAAGAAAAAAATGAAAATTAAAAAAAATTCACTTGACTTCCAGCCTTCCTAAAGATGATTATACAAAACTACATAAAATAGCTTCTTCAAATATAAGTACCATTTATAGCCCTCTACTGCTTAAAGTAGTCTAGTAATCTATTAATTGTCAAAACCTACAGTCAATACGTTATTCTCATTTCCCTGTTTTTTTAAAAAGTTCCCAGTCTTTCAAAAAGTCATTAGTGATTTCTCTCTAATTGAAGTTGTTAATTTGTCCATTTCAGATAAGTCCAACAATTTCAACAGCCATTCCTCACTCAGTAGTATACAGTAGTTGTATTTTTCAACTTCTGTACATACAGTAGCCTTGCTGCTGTAGTCATGTATTGTAGTATCTTTTCTCCATTTTTCTCCATATTTCTTCTCCATTGGATTTTCCACAAGTCCCAACAGGTACAATTCAGGCTTCATTTGAAAATAGTTAAGAAGCTTTTGTGAGTCCTGATCCAATGGATCTATTCTAGTTGGTAGAATAGATCCATTGTTAGTCTAGCTCTGGTACGCCAAGGTCAGTGTGGTGGGAAATGGCGAAACGAAAGCTAGATAGTCTGAGAAAGAATGTTTTGCTGAATTAACAAATGAGATTATAGCCCGCCAAATGGTTTGAAATCACTGTACCTTAAATATACTGTGCTGATGAGGACTGCTCAGTCCTGACAACGACAGTCAGTGGACAGTCAATTGAGTACCCAGCTTGTGGGGGCAATTAGCTAACACACATTGGAAACTGTTTAATGCAGTGTAGATGTGTAAATAGCTGTTGCTTAAAACAATTTGTAAGCCGCTCTGATAGCCTTGTGGCTGAAGAGTGGGGTATAAATAAATAAAAAAAAAGATGTTTGCTGCAGTTTTCTGTAATAAAGGTTTGCTGAATTGACTCTGAAACCTAGATTTCTGAACAGCTGGAACTCTAAACCTGACACCACCAGACTCTAAGATCTTCAGGGGAGGACCTTCTATTGTGGTGATGATGACCCTATGACACGCGTGTCAACACTGACACGGGTAGCCATTTGGGCTGACACACAGCAGTAGGCCTCCCGCCCTGCCCACAACCTCACCACCCTCCCTAAAATGGTGATCAGTCACCACTTTAGGGAGGGTGGGAGGGTGGAGGAAACTGGCAGGCGGGGCTATGAAGTCCCAATCACCACTTTAGAGAGGCAGGGGGTGGAGCCTCCCCCACCTGACCCCCCCCGAGGCCTGCCGCGCTTCCCCTGAGCTGCCTTGGAAAGGCCAGGTAAGGCGGCGGGTGGGAGTCTGCCTGGCCTCTCCCTGGCCTTCCCGAGGGGGCTCCAGGGCTTTGAAGCCCCGAAGCCACCCTGGGGAGGCCAGGGAAGGCAGCGGGAGAGAGGGAAGAACTCTGCCTGGCCTCTCCCCGGCCTTCCCAAGGGGGCTCCGAGGCTTCAAAGCCCCGGAGCTGCCTCGGAAAGGCCAGGGAAGGCAGTGGGAGGGAGGGACTCTGCTGGGCCTTTCCCTGGCCTTCCCAAAGGGGCTCCGAGGCTTCAAAGCCCCGGAGCCATCTTGGAAAGGACGGGGAAGGCAGCGGGAGGGAGGGACTCTGCCCGGCCTCTCCCCAGCTTTCCCGAGGAGGCTCTGAGGCTTCAAAGTCCCGGAGCTGCCTCGGAAAAGATGGGGAAGGTGTCGGGAGGGAGGGACTCTGCCCGGCCTCTCCCCAGATTCCCCGGAAAGGCTGGGGAAGACAGCAGGCAGACAGGAGTCTCCCTGGCCTTTCCCCAGCCTTCCCGAGAGGGCTCCGAGTCTTCGAAGCCCGGGAGCTGCCTCTGAAAGGCCGGGGAAGGCGGCAGGTGGGCAGGAGTCTCCCTGGCCTCTCCCCGGCCTTCCTGAGGGGATTCCAGGGCTTTGAAGCCCTGTGGCTGCATCAGGGAGGCCGGGGAAGGCAGCGGGTGGGTGGGCGAGAGACTGCCCGGCCTTTCCCTGGCCTTCCTGAGGGGGCTCCGGGGCTTTGAAACCCCGGAGCTGCCTCGGGAATGCCAGAGATGGCAGTGAGAGGGAGTCTGCCCAGCCTCTCCCCGACCTTCCTGAGGGGGCTCCAGGGCTTTGAAACCCTGGAGCCACCTCAGGAAGGCCAGAGAAGGCAACGGGAGGGCAGGAGGGAGTCTGGCCGGCCTCTCCCCGGGCTTCCTGAAGGGGCTCTGGCAATTGAGAGCCCCATATAGCCTCTTCGGGAAGGGTGGGAGGGGTGGAGGGAGCATGGCATAGAGGCTTTTCAGCCACCCCCACCCTCCCAAAGTTGCAACAAGGCTTAGAAAGCTCAATAGCAGCTTTGGGAATGGCAGGAGGGGGGCTAAAAAGTGCCTTTCCCACCAACTCCCCCTCTCCTGGGGCTTGGCTTTCCTCCCCCAAATGGAGCCAAGCCCCAGGAGAGCGGGGAGTTGAGTGCCTGGCTTGCTCAGCAAGCACTCCATTTAAATCAGCTCCTCTCCCTTGAGTGGGAGGGAGAGAAGCTGATTTAAATGGGGTGCTTGCTGAGGAAACTGCGAATAATCAAAACCACGAGAGTGAAAGCTGTGAATGTGGAGGGGCAACTGTATACATTTCTGTTATTTAAACAATAAATATCACGAAATAATGTTTTTTCCTCAAAGTGACACGTCACCTGAGTTATGCTCAGTTTTTTGGCGAAGTTTGACACTCTAAGCTCAAAAGGTTGCCCATCACTGTTCTATTGGTCCTACTACCTTCACAAGCATATTTGGTGGGAACAGGTCCTTCTCAGTGGCTGCTTCTAGGCTTTGGAACTTCCTCCCTAGGATGGGAGCTAGGATGGCTCTCTCTTTGCTGTCCTTCCATTGGCAAATAAAAACCATTCTGTTCTGATAGTATAGGCTTTTAGAAACTGACGACCAGGGCTTTTAACAGTTTGCTGTTTTGCTGATCTTAATGGATTTTTATGCTTTCAATGGATTCATTTTAATAGTTTTCATTCATAGACCGTTGTACTATGCTGTCTCCAAGGTCTTTATCAGATAAACCTGCATAAATGTTTCTTTCCCACCATATTTTGCAGTGTTTTTCTACCAGCAAAAGAACCCTTTTTATCAGACCTACCATCAATAGGGTCAATAAGCAGCCCCAGCATTGCTGGAGCATGAACAGAGCTCTGTTTACTTCTGCATTCGAGATCCCAGCAATTCTTGTGAGAAGATGTGAGTGAGGTAAATTTTAAAAAATACAGCAAAATAAAGACACAAAACATACACACAAGCACAGAAACACACTTTAAAACTTCAAAGTAATCCGGGGAGGTTCATAAAAAGAGCATCCCCTAACTGGCTTTCGTATTCTCACCCAGAAGTATTCTGGTGGGACCGGCCATTGACGACAGAATCGTGAGACAAAAATTGTGTGCAGTTTCAAATGCTGGCAATACCAGCAAAAAATGGCCACTGGAGATCTATTGACAGCTTGGCCCCTCAATGAGAAAGAATACCTTATTCCCTACACGTAATTGCGAAAGCACAACGTTATTGCGTTCATTAGGCGTCATTATGACTCCTTATTTGCAACCTCTGATAAACTCCTAAGACTCTTTTACACTACCCAATTATAGACAGCACTTTGATACTGCTTTAATTGCCATGGCTCCATCCTATGGAATCCTGTGCTTTGTGGCTTGGGTAGGCATTCAAAGCTGTCTGGCAGAGAATGTTAAACGCCCCAGGAAACTACAAATCCCAGGATTCCATAGGATGGAGCCATGGCACTTGAAGTGGTATCAAAGTACAAAAATTGTGCACTTTTAAACAGACTTTAGAGGGTCCCCCCCCAACAATGTGGATGGTGTGACAAAATTCACAATGGCCACACTGTAGGCAGCTGAAAAGGTCAGCTGAGCCTCTCCCTTCTTTTGGACATTTTGAGGTCAAGGCGGCTACGGGTTTGATGACTCCCACTTGTTGCTCACAGAAGTGCAGTGTGTGTCTACGCACTGGCCTGTACCAAAGACAATCCTCTCCTTGCCAGTTGTTGTATAGAAAAGGCAGCCCAGGGAGGCCGACAGAGAGTCAGAGCCAGGAAGGAGGGGGACAGAGGGAGCTCCCGGTCATGCCTTTAGTCTGTGGAGCAGAATAAAAGGACATCTTGGCCTCTCTAGGTCTGTGTGCACAATCCCTCCCCTTTCTCCCCCACACCAAAGGATGCAGCTGGCTCTGGGCCTAAAATGGAGGCAGACGCTCATGAGTCTGGACCTCATCTGTCTTCTGATTGCCTCTCCTCAGCATGGGTGTCCCAGGCTTGCTATGGGAGTAATACATTAACCAGCATGTTCTGGGTGGGAGGCCTGAGGGGATGAAATGAAATTAAGAAAAATATGTTTTGTCTCCTCAGGTGTCCTTTCTCTTTTTTTCTTACACCTTCTCCACCCCTAAACTCTCTGGCATTCCACCAATATGTCTCCCATTGTGTGTGTGTGTGTGTTCAGGCCAAAAACAACTGACCACCATTTTTATGGGAATTTATTGAAAAGCTTGAGATCTGTCTGCCTTTGTTTCCAGTCTCTCTGTCTCTCTCACTCTTTCCATGTGTGACAGAAGCTTGGATGGTTGGTTCCCTTCCTCATTCTTCGCCTTTGCCTTTTGAAACATTAGTCTGAGAGGATTAATCTGCCAAATGAGAGAGAGAGAGAGAGAGAGAGAGAGAGAGAGAGAAGAAAAACTTCAAAACATGCCCTTACACAAAGACAAAATAAAATCTAAACTTCTTGTCTCTCACTTTAGCCTCCATCATTTTTCATTTTCCCATAAACTGCATAGAAAAATAATTTTTGAATGTTGTTCTCCAGAGAGGTAAGTTTTGGTGCATATGTGCATGGTTGTGTGTTTATAAAACACAAACTTGCATTGGATTATGTCTCTGACCATCAATACTACTCTGTGACACTTTCCCAGGCTTTCTGGCTCCTTATCCTTCCTTGTCTTGGCCCATGTCTTCCCAGTCTGTCTTGGGAAAGAGAAATATAAATTTTAATAGCCAGAATCCTCTTGGTGTCATTATACTTGTGTAAGTTCCTGTACTGAAGCTATTGGACATTTTTGTCCGGTGAGGATTGTCTGTAGTCAATTCAAGGTTGCATAAACAGAGTTGTACATGCAAATGTGCATTTAGTTGTCTGTTCAGTTATGCATTTGTCTTACATGCCCTGACAGCCCCCACCCTTCAATAATATGTCATTGGCAATATTTAATAATTTGGCTGGCTATGGCATGCCACGTGGTTGGAAAGTAAACTAGGGACTCCCCAGATACCAAGGCTGGAGTCACGTACAGCCTAGGCAGGGGCTTTAAAATTCCTTGAACAGGTCATACCCAGGTCAAAGTTCTTTCCGAGAATACCTGGAGATGAGTCACCCACTAATCCCATCAAGGATAGCTGAGCACTCAGTGATAGCAAAATGGGTTTTCCTCCTTTCCCTAGATCACAATGGAAGGTTGCCTGTGCCCATTCAGTTCCAAATGTCTCGCCCATCAACGATCGTTAAAACATCCAGAGAACTCTTTGTCCAATCCCGGGAGACTCCAAGTGACATTGTTTTCCTCTTTAAACTCCATCCCTACAAGGCAATTATCAAGTCTAAATATCACCCCAAAACAGAGCCAAAATGTGCACAGCTTCCCTGCATCCATCAACTCTGCTGCTCTGCTGTGTGACCCTCAGAATGCAACTCTGAGTATCCTCTGCTTCATGAATCTCTGCTCCTCTGATTGGTATAATATAACCCACAATCCCCTTCCTCTATCCAAATACTTCCTTCTTTCTTTGATAACCTTGTGTGATTTCTTGAAGCCTGAGTGTTAGCATGAATGCTGTTAATATTAATTTCCAATAAAAACCATTTAATTGTACATTCTGGCTTGGACTCTCCTCAGTTACTACCGGTATACAAAGGTTAAAAGATCCCACAGTTACCTGGCCTCTTGCTGCCATTTTGAGCTAATTAAAATTCCCCATATTAGAATTTGGACACTAGTGGAACCCTCATGGACCTTACACAATTTGGGTAACAAGTCATTCTGTGTTGGTTTAACACAATGGCTACATAGCACAATCAATGCATAATTCCTTATGAGAGGGGCTTACCACACTCCAAAGTAAAGTGGTAGTGTAACAGAAAGGTTCCATCTTCTGTGCTGCCTTACCACATGATGTTGTTGTTCTTCCAGTGTTCTTTCATTCTGGTCCTGACGGAGACCGGGGTAAAACTGGGCCTTTTGGTAATGGGTTTTTCCAGTTAGCAAAAAGGTGTGGTTTTACCTTGGTTCCCCATGAGACCAGAACGAAAGAACAACAAAGTCATGCAGTAAAACAGCACAAAAGATGGAACCTTCCTGCTGAACTGCCACTTTTCTTTGGAGTGTGGTAAGCCCCTTAGGCTGTACAACCCTGATGTAAGATATTTGCCAAGGTCTGCTGATGCGCTGACTGTCATTTGTAGAATCATAGAGTTGGAACAGACCACAAGGGACATCTAGTTCAACCCCCTGCCATGCAGGAACATCCAATCAAAGCATTCCTTGGCTGTATGTAATCATACTTTTTCCTGGTTGTTGTTGTTATGTACTCTCAAGTTAAGTCCAACTTATGACGACCTAATCTTGGGGCTTTCTTGGCAAGATGTGTTCAGAGGGGCGAGAAGGCTGAGAGAGTGTGACTTACCCAAGGTTACCCAGTGGGTTTTCATGGCTGAATGGGAATTCAAACCCTGGTCTCCCAGAATCCTATTCCAACACTCAAATTGTTACATGTGGGCTCTATTCAGATTTCCCCTGCTCCACTCTTTTAATATCTCAAGGCTAAATTGTTCATTCTACAAACAGGGACACCAACAGCATAGTGCAGGTGTTTCTGCAATGACCAGACCATCTCTGTCTCAAATTCATCTCCCCATCTAAGTGGGAATTATTATGGATTGCTTGTCCACTTCCACACTTTCCTACTGAAATAAAAGCCCTGTAACCCACCAAGGGCCCTTCCATACTACACAATCATACCATTGTGATTCCACTTTAACTACATTCTGAGTATTCCTGGGGTTTTTAGTTTGGTGAGGCACAAGAGCTCTCTGGCAGAGAATTCTAAATACTTCCTTCAAAACTGCAAATCCCAGGATTTCCCTTTCTTCTTTCCTTCTTCAACATTTCAAACTTCTCCTCTTTCTCTTCATACCCTCTTTCACTTACTCAAACCCTCATCCATACTTTACCATCCAATTCATCTTTCTTTCTAATCCATTGTTTCCTCCTATAAGTTAGGATTTCATAGGGTAGAACCATGGCAGTTAAACTGGAACTGTATATAACTGTGTGATGTGGAAGGGCCCCAAGGCAAGTGGTATTCAGGTGGATGCATGTTTAAACAATTTGAAAGTGTTTCAAGGTCTTGTACCATTTTTCTTCTCATGGTTGGGTCTCTGGCCCAAGAGCATGTCTTTTTGTGTGCCTTGCCATTTATATTGCCAGAATGGAGAGAGTCATTTGCCAAGAGTCCTTCGGAGCTTTTCACAATTACAGTCCACGCAGCAGTGAGTGTGTTGCTAAGCCCTGCAGACAAAAGGGACTCCAAGAAGATCATATGGTTGCTGTTACCACAGAAACCACCTTACACACACACGCACGTGCGCGTGCGCGCACGCACACACACACACTGCATTTCTATGACATGTGTAATCCCAAACTGCACTTGGAAAGAAATTATATATATGCAGGTTCTCAGAGGGTGGGAGGAGAATATTCGGAGGTGAGTATTACAAATATAAGCAAGGAATGGAACAAACTTATACCCCTGAATGATACATACCTGAAGGGTTAGTTGTGGGATGTTTAAATGGCCTTCCTTCCCTGATTTAATTCAAGCCCCAGAGCAACAAGAAAGTGTGTAAGTCCAACATAGAGAGCCGGCATGGTGTAGTGGTTTGAATGTTGGACTACAACTTTGGAGACCAGGGTTTGAATCCCCACTTGGCCATGGAAAGCCTTAGGCAAGTCACACACTCTCAGCCTCAGAAGCAAACCCCCTCTGAACAAATCTTGCCAAGAAAACACTGTGATAGGGGCACCTGAGGGTCGCCATAAGTTGGAAATGACTTCAAGGCACACAGCAAAAGAATGTAATACAGATACAATAATGAGCTGATTGATTATAACATTTACAATTTAAAACAGGACAATTAAAAAAAAGGGAGGAATAGCAAATTAGTTAATAATAACATTAATTAATTAAATTAAACTGAGATGTGTTTGAGGATCAGGCATCATACTGATGTTATGATTAATGTAGTCTATGGACGGAGACCAAACAGTGTAGAATCCAGAGTGTATAATTGTGTTATGTCCCATTTGTATAATTGCATTATGTCCCATTTGAAACTGTTAATGAACTGGTTGTATTGATTGTTTTATATATAAAGAAATAAAAAAGTAAAAAAAAATATAAAAGGAGGGAGGAAAGGAGGAAAAGCTAGAACAGCGCTTAAGCTAGAAGCTAGCCCTATAACTGGCTATAGCATCCTGGACCAAGGCAGCCCCATGTAGAGTGTGCTACAGTAGTCCAAATGGGATGTAATCAAGGCATTTTAGAAAGCTGCTGGAAATGGTGTTCCAATCTTACACAAAAGCTCACAGTTTGTCTTCTTGGAATGGTCTTCATCCTCACTCTGAAGCAATTTCCAACTTAATTGTACTGTAAATAGAAAATTCTCCAGGTTCTGGACAAGGCATTGCATAATGAGGCTGAGTTGTTACAGCTGTTTCCTGCAGCCAAGTCCTCTAGATCAGGGGGTTGGCTGGATGGCTCTCGTGGTCTCTTCCAACTCTACAATTCTATGAGTCTATGATCTATAAACCGGCTTGTGGGGGCAATTAGCTAACACACATTGGAAGTTGCTTCTTGCAGTGTAGATGTGTAAATTGCTATTGCTTAAAAAACAATTTGTAAGCTGCTCTGATAGCCTTGTGGCTGAAGAGCGGGGTATAAATAACTAAATAAATAATATAAATATAAAAAAATCCTGAATTTCTTGCAGAGGATAAAGGTTCTCTTAAATGAAAGTGTGTCACTTACCTTGATGTCCTGATCTCACCGGGAAGTGTTCTGGCATGGACCTCCCATTGAAGCTGGTATTGTGCCACAGAAATGGGCACTGTTTCAGTTGCATGACATTCCATAACAGAAACAGAACAGGGGAT
This sequence comes from Gambelia wislizenii, assembly GCA_030847615.1. Classification (NCBI taxonomy): domain Eukaryota; kingdom Metazoa; phylum Chordata; class Lepidosauria; order Squamata; family Crotaphytidae; genus Gambelia; species Gambelia wislizenii. The sequence goes on along the minus strand of JAUMIR010000001.1, from coordinate 488,983,694 downwards.
CAATTCACGGCTTAACCCATGACTAAAAAGAAGTGCTGGTGTAACGATAGCCGAACGGGAGCATGAGGTGGTTTTGCCAGTTCTTTCCTCTGAAATATAGCCTACAGCACTTGGTATTCATTGGTGATCTGCCATCCAAGTACTAACCAGAGCTGACCGTGCTTTGCTTCCAAGTTAAGATGGGTTCTGCTGCCTTTAGGGTATTTAGGCTATAAATATAAATAAATTATTATCATTATCATTATTATTATCATTATCATTAAATGTACCCAAGCCTGGTGAACTTAGAGAGATTAAACATGCTTTGTCCTGAAACAAAATCAGTGGTAAAGTATGACTCATCCTTTCACCAGAAAACACTGGACAAAATCCTGTAGGCATAAATTCCCTTGCAGAAACATTTGGAAGTTTTATTTGCTAGCAAGATTTTTATTTTATTTTACTTTGGACATTTGACTCAGTTGCAGAAGCAGAGTTCCGTATGGGGTGCCGTTGTGTATGGAAGCACATTGTGCACTCTTATTGCACCCAGTTCTGCATGCAGGCATGTGTGCATTGTGCATGAATGAACATTGCATCTCATGCATACAACATTTAGTTGTATATTCACATTAGCACAATAGTGTATTTCACTAACAAAATGGTGTTGCACAACTGCCATGTACAGTAACTCCATATCCATAAAGTTACACTTGGTCTCCCCAGTGTAGGATCTCAGCCATTATGACTCTGAAAAGAAATCAAAGCATTTTCATACATAGATTTTCCTTGTTTTTTTTCCAGGCTATGAGGCCATGTTCTGGAATAGTTTCTTTCTGATGTTTCGCCTCCATCTGTGGCTGGCATCTTCAGAGATTCTTTGAAGATGCCAGCCACAGATGCAGGTAAAATGTCAGAAAGAAACTATTCCAGAACACGGCCTTTCAGCCCAGAAAAAAACCAAGGAAAATCTATGGATGCCAGCATTGAAAGCCTTCGACTTCACATTTTTATACAGCCCAAGTTGCACATCTGTTGCACATGGAAATAGTAAATATTCACACACACAAACAAAAGACAGGAGCTAAAATCTCAGGGTTCCATAGAATAAATGTTTGCATTGGGATTGATATACTTGTGCTATACAGCCCTTGTGTTGAATGGCAAGGTTTCACAACTGACATGTGTATGTGCACATATATATCTACATGCACAACCTCTATATCTACATGTACATGCACATTTGTATGCACAAACGGCACTGCACTTTTAACACTGCTTCTGCAAGCTTGAACTAAATGCAGATGTTTTGCATCAGACAAAAATGTCCACCCACTTCTGCAGGGGAACTTACACCAGCAGAATGCTGGTCAATAATACTTAAGAACCAGAGATTGGTAGTGGACATCTGTTCAAGGGCATACCCAAGATGGCACCACATTGCTAATCCCTTTAACCTGTGGAATTGGATGGTGGTCCATTTTGTTGTTGACACTGGTTCTTCTACCCTCTTTGAGTGAGTGAGCAATCAGAGAAGCAAGGAGAAGGGGCAGCACCGAGACATGTACCTTGTCTTTGCCTTTTGGGAGGTAGCTTGGATTGGTCCAGCAGGAAAGGCAAAGCCAAGGGTTGCAGCAGTGGCAGTGGAGAGTAGGTAGGCAACCCTCAGAAAGGGGTCCCACTGCAAGCATATTCCATAAGAACTCCCACAGACCTGAAAGTGGCATTGGTACCATCCTGAAGCCTAGATTCCTTAAACATAAGTTGCACTCCCACTGTTCCATTCCTATAGAACAGTGACCAGGGCTTATTCAGTTCTGACCTGTTCTGAGTGTGGTGGAGTCTCCTTCTTTGGAAGTTTTTAGACAGAGGTTTTTAAACAGAGGCTGGATGGCCATTTGTTGGGAATGATTTGATTGCGTGTTCCTGCAGGACATGGGATTGGACTAGATGACCCTTGTGATTTCTTCCAGCTCTATGATTCTATGGCCTTTACCAGACCACCCTCCTCAAAAGTTCTTTTGCCGACATATTTTGAAGCGTTTTTATGTTGACAAAAGAAACCCCCCACCAGACCTTACCTTGCTTGCTTAAAGAGGCAGCCCAGGCACTAATGGAGAGTGAACGGAGCTCCATTTACTTCCTGGTTTAAGATCTCACTGATTCTCGTGAGAAGATGCAAGCACGGCAAATTCAAAAATAAAAGTAAAATTAAGACATAAAAAGTACACACAAGCACAAAAACACACTTTAAAAGTCCCAAGTACATGGGGGGGGGGTCATAAAAAAGAGCGTCCCCTACCTGGCTTTTGTGATCTCACCAGGAAGTGTTCTGTCATTGACGCCGTATTCACGTGAGCTAAAGGGCGCAAGGTTTGAAACACTGCCAATGCCGGCAACAAATCACCACAGCAGATCAATTGACGGCTTGGCCCATCAGTAAAAAGGAACTAGTTTTTCTCAATACATGAACGCGAAAAGACGATGTTGTCTGGTACGTGCGCCCTTTTGTGATCATTAGGTGTCCTTATGACATCATATTTTCCACATCTGATAAAGTCCTATGATTCTCAGAACAGGTCTGCGATACAGCACGGATGCAGGTTTAACACTTTAGTGAGAAGCAGATTGCATGGGATTCCACAGAATTCCCATGGATTTTAATAAACTCAAGTCACTCATGAAGGCAATAAATTTATTGCATTTCTACACTTTCCTTCCAAGCAAGCACAATTTATCATAGCTTGCTGGATTATAATACACTGTGAAGCAAACCAGTTCTCATGTACTGGGGAGCAAACTGCATTGATTTCATTGGCAATTATTTCTACGTAAGTTAGCACATTTGGGTCACCCCATAAATGAGATTGGGACATATGCCAGTCCAAGGTCAACTGATACAGACATTTTCATTAGTGCAAGATTCTTTCTAGCCCCAATAACCATCTATGAAGTCTTGCAGGCAGGTATTAGTCTTGAGTATTCTTTATTTGCTGGATTTAAAGGGCAACTCGGGCACATGAAATATCTGACAAAGGTGACTGTGCACAGGTGTTTAGCAAGTCTGATTCTTGGCAGACACAATGCTACTGGTATAGCATGTTGACCTTTATCTGATCCTAACTTAATTGCATTTTGATGCCTTTTCCACACTATTCCATGTAGTTATTGCTGTTGTAAATTGCACAGAGCAAAGGATAACCTATTAGTATGCATTCATTTATGTCAGTATTACATCAAGCTGGAACGTGTCCAGAGGAGGGTGACCAAAATGGCAAAACGTCTGGAAGCCATTCCCTATGAGGAGTGGCTTAGGGAGCCAGGTCTGTTTAGCCTGGAGAAGGTTAAGAGGTGACATGATAGCCATGTTTAAATATTCGAAGGGATGTCATACTGAGGATGGAGCGAGCTTGTTTTCTGATGCTTGAGAGATTAGGACATGGAGCAATGGACTTAAACTACAGGAAAAGAGATTCCACCTAAACATTAGGAAGAACTGTCTGACAGTAAGAGCTGTTCGGCAGCGGAATGTGCTGCTTCAAAGCATGGTGGAGTCTCCTTCATTGGAGTTTTTTAAACAGAGGCTGGATGGCCATCTGTCAGGAATGCAGTGGCGGCCTCTGATTCTGTCTGCAAAGGGACGTGAGGAGCTGCCTGGCCAGCCACTGGTTGCAGAGAAGGAAGAGGAGGGCATCTCTTCACCTCTCTGGCTTCATCTCACCTTCCCCGGCAGGGTTGCTTCTCTTATGCCTGTCTGCCAAGCTGAATATCAGCGGACTATGAGATGGATGGTCTGTAGATCTGGATGCCTCACCCTCCCCTCATGGGTGGTGAGAAGGTAACTTCAGGCATTGTCTCTGGGATAACTGAAAAAGAGGGGTGAACCATGGCTGCCTGGCCCACCGATAGTATGCACCTGGCTTTGTCTTGATGAATCTTCAAGATCATTCTGTTGATTAGGGGGAGCAGCAGAAAAGCGTACATGACAGGCCCTCTCCAGTTAAATAGGAACACATTGCCAAGTGAGTCAATCTCAACCACAATCTTACAGGTCAGCATCTATGATGCAGTGATGCTTGGCCCAGTGAGGGGATGGGAGGAAGGGGCCAGTCTCTTGGAGGTGATAGGGCTTACCTCTGTAACAGTCCAGGTGGCATTGAAGGAACTGGAGGCCATGGGGACAAATCCAGGATCTCATCTTCTGAGTTGGTACCAAGTGGTGTGGACTACAGGGATCACTTGAAGGCCGGTACTGTAGAGATGATCTCCACTTGTTCAGAAGAGTGCTGGGAACCCAGAGAGATCAGGACTGGTGGCTCTCTCTGTACTGAAACTACAGACATCCACACTTATTTAATGGGTTAGGGACCAGGGCCCTGTACAAAAGTGGAACTGGTTGCAAAGCAGAACTGTTTTTTTTTAGCTTGCAAATGCAAGAATGAACACTAGATGGCACCAAGTCGACTGAGAGAAAAACAACAACAGTGCACTGAGTAGACTGAGGAAAACCTCCCAGCATGCTGAGTCAGCTGAGAGAGAGAGAGAAAAGCAGCAGCAGTGGTCAAAAGAGCAGACCAGGGGTCAAAAGTGCAGTACATGGCTATAATTTAAACCTGTTGAAACAGCAGAACATCAAAAAACAAGTCATCCAAAAGGGGGACATGCCCATATGTTTTGCATGTAATACTCTTTCCCATATATAGTAGTATTAAGTACACAAGAACCAAAGTATTTTGCAGCAATGATGACTCATAGATGATTTTATCATCCCAAATTACGAGGGCATTATCTGTGTTCTAGTCCAAACCCTATTTAAATCACTTCTTTATTTTGTCCCTCATTTTTGATTTGGAGGATTGCTTATTAGTGTGAGTCAGAAGCATTATCATTCTTCAGTATTAAGCTCCCACCACACTCCTGTTGTTTCTAGATGTTAAAGTTCTGGGCGGTAAATAGATTATTTATCTGGCTTCTAGGTTTGTAAATGCATGCTCTTGGGCAAGAAAAGTAAAGTACAATCCACATTTGTCCAAAAGCCTTGTTGTTGTTATTTGCCATCAAGTCAACTTTGAATCATGGTGTCCTGAACTCACAGTGGCAAGTGCCTGGGGAGCAACAGAGGGGGGGGGGCGCAGGAGCAACAGAGTAAGGGTCACAGTTCAAGTCTGTTCCCAATTATCCACAATAGAAGCAAGAGAAGTCAAGATCCAGCCCAGCCCAGCAGTCAGTCACCAATAGTCCATACAAGATGCAGGAATAGTCAAAAGCCAGTCCAGAGTCCAGAGTTCAATTATCAGGTCTCCATACCAGATGCCAGGAAGCTAATAGCCAGTCCAGAGTTCAGTAGAATCAGGTCTGAGGTCCAGGTCCGTGGTCAGCAAAGGGTTAATGCAGCAGTGCAGAAGTCCATCCAAAGCCAAGACAGCTTAAGATAAGCAGTGGAGAACTCTGATATTTATAACTAGAATTTTAGGGCCAGGTGGGGCTAATTAATGAGGAAGCAGGTTAGCATCTGGTATTTAAGTGGTGGTATTCGGCATGGTGTTTCTCCCTTCTGCATTCAGAGAAGGGAGGCAGCATGGTGTCTAGATCATCCATTACTGGCTGACCAACTGTTTGTTCTTCAGACTGAGGTATGTATTCTTTATCTGCTTCAGCTGCTCTCTCGGGGAGCCAGGGCAGTATCTTAAGGCTGAGCCAGGCTGTCTCTTTCTGCTTCTTCAGACTGAGCTAGGCTTTCTCCCTCTGCCTCATCTACATTCTCCTTCTCCTCCTCCTTTCTCCTCCTCGGCAAGGGGGACCATGACCCATGCCGACCCTATGAATGAGAGACCTCCAAGATCCCTGGTCTTCAACAGCCCTGCTCAGGTCTTGCAAACTCAGGGCCATGGCTTCCTTAATTGAATTAACCCATCTGTAGTGTGGTCTCTCTCTTTTCCTAATCTAGAAGCCTTCTCCCTTGTGAGTATATTTAGGATTGCAGTGCACAGTCCTCCCATTTCATATCCTGGAACTACAGAGTATTCTTTGAACTGCTGATAATACATTCTAGGACAGTTGGTGAAAGGTCTGGAAGCCATGCCCTGTGCGGAGCAGCTTAGGGAGCTAGGTATGTTTGGTCTGGAGAAGAGAAGGTTAAGAGGGGACATGATGGCCATGTTTAAATATTTGAAGGGATGCCATACTGAAGATGGAGCAAGCTTGTTTTCTGCGGCTCCAGAGATTAGGACACGGGACAATGGACTCAAATTACAGGAGAAGAGATTCCATCTAAACATTGGGAGGAACTTCCTGACAGTAAGAACTTTTTGGCAGTGGAATCCGCTGTTGCCTGGGAGTGTGGTAGAGTCTCCTTCTTTGGAGGTTTTTAAACAGAGTCTGGATGGCCATCTGTCGGGAGTGTTTTGATTGTGTATTCCCGCATGGCCCTTGTGGTCTCTTCCAGCTCTATAGTTATCTCTGCTCCCAACAGAACAAAAAGCCTCTTTGCTTTTAAATCGGTGGCAGACAAGGTGCTTCAAAGTAAACTGACACAGCAATCAGCAGGAAACAAACAAGAATCTTTTACTTTGTGTATCAGTAAAGAGGAAGCATCCACAAGCTGTGATCCATTTGTATGAGAATAGAGGCTGTGCATGCCATGATTTTCCTCTGTGAAACACTGGAGGTTAGTCTAAAGCATCTCATAGGCTGGGTTTTGTTTTGTTTTCACAGTATTTAAATTTTAATGATTAGAGCAAAGAGATGGATTCTTCAGAGCAGGCAACAGTCATTTAAGAGTTTTCAAAGAGTTAGCCCTGTTAGTCTTGTTCATAGTGTTGTCAGGTTTTCAAAATAGCAATAAGGGACCTTTGATATTCATGACATGCAGGAAAATAGCTACTGGCAAGTTTGTATTTTACCTAAATACCAAGGAGATTATCAGACACGACAAAAAGCCCAAGAGGAGCATGTGAGGATGATGTTACTGTACTATGAACGGGTCCCAGTTTCACAATGTTGTCATCCTCGCCTGCTGATTCTGTGCTGCAGCTTCAAATAAGGCATTGCTTTTCATTGATAGGACCACCCCGTCAATGAAAAGCACCACCTTATTTATGGCTGCAGCACAGTGTCATCACGCAAAGATGACGACAACATCTGAAACCGGGACCCATTTGTGGTAAAGTAACATTGTCCTTATGTGCTCCTCTTAGGCTTTTTGGCCACGTCTGATAATCTCCCGTGTGAAAGCACTGCTATCCATTAACTTAGCCATGTGTTTCTCTGTAAAATTCACATTATGTCCACATTCATACATTACATGATGCATACACCTGAAAATACAGGATTTGGGGACATCTTGTTCAGCCTGTATAAACGGATAAGCCTTCCAGTCCTTGAATATGGGACATCTCTAATAATAGGGCCCCTTGCTAGTCCTATAAGGAATTAGCTTTCTGATCCTCAAATAAGGGATATCTCTTACAATAAGGGACAACTGGTAACCCTACACACCTCTGAATTTAATTGATTTATTTTAGCATGAGTTTTCCTGGATTTCAATCAACTTCTTCAGAAGTGTCGATGGAGTACACTACAGTGTTAAGCCACAGATATTTTAAGAGCAATTTTACAGTTGTGTAGATACCTGTGCCTTAATACTGTACCTCATCAAGGCATCAGAAGAAGTTGGGTGCATCCACACTACACAAATAATTCAGTTTGAAATTGGATTATTTAACATGGCTCCTTCCTGTGGAATATTGCGGTTTGTAGTTTGGTGAGGCACCAGCACTCTTGGCAGAGAAGGCTAAAGACCTTGCAAAAATGACAAATCCCAGGATTCAATAGGAAGGCGTCATGGCAAATAATCCAGTTATAAACTGGATTATTTGTGTAGTGTGGATTAGTCTGTTGATGAAAATCCATGAAAGCTCATGCTAAAATAAATGTGTTAGTCTCAAAGGTGCTGCTAGATTGTTTCCCTCCTTTTCCCCTTTTCGTGTGTATTGATTGAAACCTCACTAATTAGAGAATACACAGAACTTTATCAGATGCACAAAATACAGCGTCATAATGACGCCACATAACTGCGAAAGGGTGCACATATCAGACAATGTCACCCTTTCGCAGTTATGTCCCCACCAAAACCTGTAGTTTTTAATTGACGGCTGAAGCCATTAATTGATCCCCCAATGGCATTTTTTTGCCAGCATTGCTGACCTGTGAAACGGCGTGTGTATTTACCCCGTCAATGTCTGGTCTGGGGCAAACATTTCTGGGTGAAATTGTGACATCCAGGTAAGTGACACACTTTTTATGACCCTCCCTGGGTTACTTGTAAGTTTTTTTTTTTAGTGTATTTTTGTGCTTTGTGTCACTTTTTGTGTGCTCTTTTTGTTTTTTAATTTCTCACGCAATGAAGTCCTGCAAGAATCCACGGGACTTCAAAGGAGGAAGTGAACTGAGCTCTGTTCACTTCCTCTTTCATTGCCGGGGAAGCCTTCGGTCGGGAGAAAAGTAAGTACAGTGGGGAACATTCATTTGCTGGCATAAAAATAGTTGTTTTTATGCCAGCAAAAGAATGCTTTAAGAGGCTCGTCTGATAAAGTCCAGATTCTCTCTTTCCAGGCAATCAGCATCCAGCACACTCCAGTATTTGGCATTCTGCTCCAACATTCTCACTCACCCCTCCCCACTCTCTCATCTTACCTTATTTATTCTAAAATGCCAACATAAAAAACACCTAACCACAATCACTGTATAATACAAGCCTGTACAAACATGTACAACAGTTAAGCACCATAGTCACAAATAATGTTCTCTCTTCTTGAAAGGACAGAACTCTTGCTTGAGGGAGACAGAGCAGTTACTTTAGCTCTGGAAGCAGCCCCCATCCTATAGTAGAGATTCTCAACTGTGGTCTCTGAACTGTTTTCTAGCAGTCCGTGGAAAGATTATGGAACAGTTTGTCCTTCCTCTTCTTCCCACCCCTGAATCCAGTGTGGATGAATTGTTCACACTACTGTTTTCTCTGGAGTTTCAAGCAAACTCCAGAGAAAACTGTGAGTTTTCTAAAAGATGGATTAAGGTGGTATTCTCCGATTCTGGTGCAGATAGGGCCATACATCGTGTGTCATTATTGCACCAGATTCAGGAAAAGGGCTGCACATCATGTGACATTATTGGTAAAACTGGTAAAATCCATTAGCAAAAGGACTCGCCTTTACCACCGTCTCCCATGGGACCAGAATGGGAGAACAGCTGAACCATGCTGACATCATGCATTAAGGCAAGGCGGGATGCTCAGGCTTCTCTTACGCTTCCCTTCCTTTGTGCAATAAGCCGACTAGTCTTTTTTCTGATTTCTTGACTGCAGTCTCCATTCTGATTAATGACTGATCCAATGTATGGAAAATCCTGAACTATTTCCATGTCTTCATTGTCTATGTTAAAGGGATATAAACCATCTAAAATACTATGATTCTATTGGCAGCTACACAATCACTTGTGCAATGCAGCAGAAAGATGGAGTAGGGCAATCATCATGCAAACATGATGTGGATTCTCAGCTAAAATGACCTATAAAACAATAAGCTGGGACGTGTCCAGACGAGGGTGACCAAAATGGTGGGAGGTCTGGAAGCCATGTCCTATGAGGAGCAGCTTAGGGAGCTGAGTATGTTTCACCTGGAGAAGAGAAGGTGAAGAGATGACATGATAGCCATGTTTAAATATTTGAAGGGATGTCATACTGAGGATGGAGCAAGCTTGTTTTCTGCTGCTCCAGAGACTAGGACACAGAGAAATGGACTCAAAACTACAGGAGAAGAGATTCCACCTAAACATTAGGAAGAACTTCCTGACAGTTGTTTGGCAGTGGAATGCGCTGCCTGGGATTGTGGTGGAGTCTCCTTTGGAAGTTTTTAAACAGAGGCTGGATGGCCATCTGTTGGGAATGCTTTGATTGGACTAGATGGCCTTTGTGGTCTCTTCCAACTCTATGATTCTATGTATCTAATCTTGGATACGATTTACCTTTTCAAGCAAAACTAATGTGATTATGATTTGTTGTCCTGGTTGAACCTCCCTATGTCTGGTATGATAGGTGCTATTGCAACTCTCAATGGTTCTCCAGGTTTATGTCAATTATTTTTTTAAAAAAAATATTGAAAGTGATATATCTTAACAAAGTTTAACAAAACAAAACAAAATTTACAAGCTGTCTAAGGAATCTACATTCCTTAGCAAAACACTTACCATGAGGACTCTTTGCCATGTTGAGCTTTGAGGGAAAACTCCCTACAGCTGCAGTGGGTGATTCCAAAGAAACAGTTAATCTTTGGGGTGCCAAATAAGAGGATTGCCTATCTGCTCAGTGATATCAGATGATATCTGTAAACTGTCCATTTCTTAACCAGGAGCAATCATCTCCCCTTGATGTCTCATGCAATGACTGCTTTCCCCATTAGTCAGAGGAAAAAAACATGTCCCACACCACGGACTTCAATGGAAGCCTTGATTCAGCAGACTGATTTCAACATCATTGGAACAGACTGGATGTGATGACATGCATCACAGCAATTCACTCCTGGGTCACTTGATGTCAAAGATTTATTTTGCTGGAAGAAACTGTGATTGAATTATGCCATGGTTTTACAATATGGTGTGGTCTTCAAGGATGAAATGTAAGACGTGGGTTAAGTTTCTTTCGATTAGCAAATAGGTGCACACACACACAAACACACATGCTCACTAAACAAACACCAAATCTATGGCATCTTGCAAAGGGCAAGGGCAACCAGTCAGCCATCCATAATCTCCAAATCAATAGCAATGAAGTAGTTGGATTTAAGCAGATATCTATTGTTACAGGTGGTAGGAGAAACTGTCCTTTGTTGGACTAATGGTCTACTAATAGACTAGGAGCAGGCGTGGCATAGTGGTTTAAGTGTTGGACTACGGGCTTGTCTGAACAGTGAAAATACTTCTCATTATTTGAGAAGAATACCTTTTGTTATTATTATTTGAGAAGAATACCAATGGGATTCCATGGCGATTAGCCGTATTCAGAAGGAGAGGGGCCAAAACCACCATATACTGTGTGGGGGAAAGCCTTTGTGGCTTTTGCCAAAGTTTTTTTTTTTAAAAAAAAAACTGCAAGGGAAATGTGCATTCCTGCTCATTGGGACAGCTGATTCAATTTGCTGTGCAGTCTGGAAAGAGATCTGATTGGTTGGACGTCCACACGGGGCGGGCTTGCCATCAAGTGACTGGAAGTGCTTTTTGCACTAACGATCATGCACTTTTTTGCCCCCCTGCTGTTACTCTTTGAACTGTACAATATAGAGGACAATTCTTCATGGCGAATGAAACCCAGCAGTGTCTGGAGATGACAAGGAGGGCAGCCACTGAGAGTAACAGGAGGAGAGCCCAAGCTGCCAGCCCTTCACCCATCCTGGTGTTGACATCCACATCCGAATCCGGTTGCAATTAAAGGGATAGGAGGAGCTACCTGGCCAGCCACTGGTTACAGAGAAGGAAGAGTAGGGTGGCTCTTAGATGTTCTGGCTTCATCTCGCCTTCCTGGGCTGGTCTGCTCCTTCTCCCATGCTTGTCCCATGCCCACTGAGCTCAATGTCAACAGGCAGGTTTATGCCATTGCTACTCACTTTTTTGGTTGTTGTCAAGGTCAGGATTCTTTTTCGACCGCAGAATGACCAAGTCCTCCAAAAGCCAGATCAGCAGAGATGTGTCCAGTTATATCCTTGTAGCTGCAAAAATGTCTTCTGCAGGGGCCTCCCAAGGACCATGGGAGATCTCTGCTGAAGCACATCCGACTACAGGAAAATATCTGGACCTACCCGTGCTGATGCCTTCACTCTCTGACAACATAGAAATGGCCATATTCAGGAGGGCTGCACTGATTACAAGGTGGGGTTGGTGGCAGCACTGGGAGATGTAACTATGAAGATTTAGCTGTGTGACACACATACAGTATGTCTCCTGATGCAGGATCCCGGCCAGTATTCTGACAGCTAAGAGTCACTGCAGTGCTCCTAGGGTGACCAAACTTTCCTTATTTCCGGGGACCTCCCTTATTCAAGCTATTTTTTTTAATTTTCCTAGCTCCCTTATTGCCCTTCTATTTCCCCAATATATTTAGGAAAGTCTGACATTCAGATGTCAAGGGCAAGCAAGTGGTGCATAGAGGGAACCTGTGAAGGCTGGATGCAGGTGTGTGTGTGTGTGTGTGTATGCGTGCGCGTGTGTGTGTGTCATCAAAAAGCAAGCCAGGGAACTCCTGCTGGCTTGAGGTGTGTATTTGCATTAATGTTAGTGTGTGTGTGTGTGTGTGTAAGGGAGGGAGAGGGAAAGAGAGATATGTGTGTCTTCTTGTATCTGTGTGCGTGTGAGAAAGGGAAGTGTATGTTTGCATGTCCCTGTAAGAGGAGGGAATGGGGTATATGTGTGCTTTTGCATCTCTGTATATAAAAGAAGGTTTTTGAATTGTGTGGGGGTGAGTGTGTGTCTTTGTGTGTCTGTTTTGATAAGATATCTGTAATGGTTCTTTCAGATTTCTTTAAAATTAGTAGTGGTGCTTGGGATCTTTTTAGAATAGTTTTTGTTGTTGTTCTTGTTGTTGCTGTTTAAGCTCCCTGGATAGTGCATACAGATACAAAGATACAAAGCCTGTCAAAATATTAAACAATATGACCCGGCCATTAAAGATGGAATTCTATACCAATGAACATTTGCTGGAGTGACCCCGCACTGCTAAAAATGCACAAAATTTGTTGCAACAAAATCTCCCTTAATTTATGGCCAAAAGTTGGTCACCCAAAGTATTCCCCTCCAGTAAAACTCATCAGAGTGTGGAAGGCAATCAGCCTTCCACACTGACTAGTGAGATAGGAAGCAGAGAAGCAGTTTGAAATGGTTAGAGAGGGAGAGTTGGATGTATTTAGTTGGATATAGTGGATTCCGGGTTGCAGTCTTGGGGTAGGAAAAAGCAATCTACACCAGCTGCCCCTTGGAGATGCAATTTTCCTTGATGATGTTGTGGTATTTGCCTCCATCTAGGGTGGGGGGGGGCAAAACTTGAGATTTAAAAAATTTGCCTGAACTGAAAAAACTGGCAGAAATTTGTGTAGCACTTTGAGAATTCAACTCTTTTGATTCTGTGGCTAGCATCCTATTAATAACTTTCATTGTCATTTGCCATCAAATCAGTTTTAACGTACAGTGATCCTATGAATGAGAGAGTGCCATGGATGGTGGTCATCAATAGCCTGACTTACTCATGTGTAAGTTCCTCTACAGAAACAGTTGGACATTTTTGTCCAGGGTGGAAATCTATATCCAGTTGAAAGTTGTGGTAGCAGAGTTGCACATATAGTGTCACTGTGCATGTAGTACCACTGCTGATTGTAGTAGACTGGACATGCAGGTGTGCCTTGTATATTGAAATTGTGCATTTCACATGTGTTTTCACGTGGCACAATGGCCAGAATTCACTTAGGGACATACACGCACATAAGTCACGCTACACATGCGGGCCCAAAAAGTTACCATCACACAACAGACATATTCTGCTGATAGAAGTAGAAGCAGAGTTGCACAGATTAGCATGTTCATTTGTGCCTTGCCTTTGCAAGTTGTACATTGAGGTTGTTCATTCTAAACATTATCTTTTGGTTGTGCTTACTATATTTTGCATTGTGATTGTGCATTGCGGTTGGGCAACATATACTTTGTATTTTGGTTGCATTATACTTTGCATTATGATTATACATTGTGGTTGTGCATCCTAGACTTTACATTTGGTTGGGCATCATAGACTTTGAATTGTGATTACATTGTGGTTGTGCATTGTTTATTGTGCTTTGTGTAAAGTTACTCAGTCATTGGCATGTGTTGTGCAATGTTACTATTCTGCATGAGAGTTGCATGGTGTTGCTGTGGTGTTTGTTCGCATGTGGGTATGTATGTTACACTAAGGGGATGCTGGATTGAGGCCTTAATTGCACAATGTTGCAATTCACTAATGCAAAATTGTCACATAACTCTGTGAGTTATAACTCAGGTGTTTAAAATTGTACTCCATCTTCTTGATGTAAGATCTCAACCTGAGTTTCAATTCCTCTGCATTCAAACATTTTAGAGACAAATTAGGGTTGCCTTCACTTCTTTTTTTCCCCTGAGAGGGTCCTCATCTTTTTCATCAATATGTCAGGTACATCTTGGTCCACTACACACTGTGAACTATTGTACCTGTTTAATTTTACTGATGCATATGGAGGAATTTTTCCCTTTAAATTCCTTTTTTGAAGATTTTCAAATTCCATTAATAGAAAATCCAAATCATCCTACCAAAATCCTCCTAGATTTCCTCTGAAAGAATCTGTCCTGAGCAGTTTTGAAGTACTTGTTGGAAACCCTGTAAAAATTATGCCTCTTGTATTCCTTTTGGGGCTGTTGCAATAACAATATGACATCCCCAAGCCCTTCAATAATATGTTGTAATACATGTGGGAGATCTTTCCTCCTAACCTTTAGAATGGAATTATGATTTAAGATCTAGAGCCTATTGTCAACAAGAAAATTTGCTTTTGTTCCCTTGGAAAGGAGATTGGAAGACCAAAGTCGAGAAAGATGACTATTCAGCAGGTTGAAGGTAAAATGTATGATCTAGTTGAACTGAATTATTTGTTCTGAATTGGCCAACTTAAAAGTGGACTCTGGGAACTGTGTGTTTTTGTCTTGTTTTCTTTATTTTTTACAACTTGCTTTTACTTGGAAAATCATAGCAGTTTCCATGGGGCTGTTAGCAGCAGTTGCTGCCAAAACTGGGAGCCCAGGCTTTCTGTACAGTCACTCCACATGAATGGTGAGCCATGAAGGTTACAGTTTAGAACATTTTCTTGGGCAATGAATGTTACCCTATTATGGAAGCTGGTGCTTGGAATCCTCAACTAAGGCCATCTATGGGGCTACATCTCTCTCTCTCTCTTTCTCTCTGGCTTTTCTTCGCAAATGAAGATTCAGGAAGGACTCATCCGGCGCTTTCTGCAAGCGCGCTGATGACTAAAAAGGCCAATCCGAGATAAACAAGTCCGGTTGCAGAAAACACAGCAGAAGGTCTCCTTGGGTGATGTTTCCAGGTTGTGATTCTTTTTGCATTGTCGTTTCTCTTCAAGACTTGTTCAGTGTGAGTTCTCAAATAAGGCTGCAGCATTGTGGATAGTGCATCTCCATGCCTCCCGATGTGAGGCCAGGGCGGACCATTGTTGGTGATCAATTTGGCCGAGCCTGAGATGTTGTTTCAGGGAGTCCTTGTATTGCTTTTTTGGAGCGCCCCTCTTACGCTGACCCGTGGCGAGTTCACCATAGAGTACATATATGGGAGAGAGAAAGGACAAGGTCTCCTACCACAGGCATTATGACTAGGAAAGAGTGATGAAAGAGTGTTGGGGAGGGTTTGAACCCAAATGTGAAAGTGTCTGTTGATAGGTGGGAAAGAAACAGAGCAGACCAAGGACTTTATCATACCACTCTCCCAAAACATTCTTTTGCCGGCATGATTTGTGCTGTTTTTATGCTGGCAAAAGAACTCCCCATACCACACTTACCTGTAATCCAGGCAAAAGGCAGCCTCGGCAATGAACAAGGAGTGACTGGAGCTCATCTGAAATCCCACAGATTTTCGCAAGAATACCTAGTCCGGGAAATTTAAGAAACCCAAAAACAACACTTGAAATGTTACAAAAAGCACACACACACACACTTAAAAACGTACAAGTAAACCGGGGAGGGTCATAAAAAGAGTGTCACCTACCTGGATGTTGCGATCTCACCAGAAAGTGTTCTGGACGGTCCGGCTATCCACATTGTAATGATGGAGGGGGGGGGGAAGGTGTGAGGTTTCAAACTCCCAGCAATGCCAGCAAATCGCCACAGCCAATCTATTGACGGCTTGGGCCATCAATTAAATAGAACAGCTTATGGACAGTCTCTCTGGCTTTTCTTCCCAAACGAGGCCATCAATTAAATAGAACAGCTTATGGACAGTACATAAACACGAAAGGGTTACAACATACAGAAGGATAAATGAGAAAATATGTGGTCAAAGGAGTTGAAATTTATGTTATGTTATGATCTAATCTTTGTAATTTTTAATGTATTTTAAAACTTTTAATAAATTTTATGTATTTATTTTTAAAAAGGAACACATTTTCTCTGTGCATATGTTTGAATGACAAGCCGTAAACAACTGTGGTTGGTACTTAAAGATGTCACCAGAGTCACCCCTAGGCCTCAGGTTTTGCCCCCAGGAAACCTCAGAGCTGAGGACAGGCCTGAGATGGCAATCCTAGCTATGATCTTTACATTCAAGTGGGAGGAAAACACATTTCAGAGGCTGGCATTCTAGCATTCAGTTTTAGGGACCAGACAGCCCCAGAAGGGATGTTAGGAAACAGGAATGATGAAGAAACCACAAGCAGACCATAAGGAAACTGCTGATGAAACTAAGCATTTGTAGCCTACTTAAATAAAGAATAAGTGGGCAGATATCATATTAAAAATTTCTCAGCCTCTGAGAAACTGTTAATATGCTAATATGATTATCTGTTAATATGATTTTTAACTATTAAAACTGGCTGTCCTTGATTAACAATTTGACATCCTCACTAATTAATACAGTATACTGATTGAACTGATTAGTTTATAGCCCTACCATTTTGTTAAAAAAAGTCATCAAGGTTTGTCAACATGTAAATCATATTTAAATGCAATCAATTAATTAATGAATCTGTTGGTTAAAAGCCAAGCAATTCATGAATAGGAAAATTCCCTTATTTCAACAGGCCTAATAAATATGGCCCAGTCAGTGGCAACCACTCTATGAATTTGCCATGACAGATAGAGTTATTGTGGCAAGTTATTTCCCATTCCTGATAGCCCTAGATTTGTAGCTTGGGCCTTATGACCATCTCAAGGGGGAGCGATCATCAGCCACTCAAAGTCGCCTCTTGTTTCCTCTTATTGCATAAATAGAGGCCAGTCAGACAATATGGCTCCAGCCAGCAAATCTTTTTCAGAAGCCTGCCTTCCAACCTCATAAATGTGGAATTTCTCAAGGCCCCCCAAAACTCAAGAATGTTGGGTCATTATTAGCTAATATGAAGCTTATAAAAACTAAAACTCAGCAGCCCAAACCATGATAAATAATTTTGTGAGTCTAGCAGCAGCATTTGTCTGTAACACTGGGCATTAGTGCTGAAAGCCTCTGTAATGTCTTGCCAGAAGGATTAACTATACAATTGCTGTGTTATAGGCAGACTGTTTTATAAGGGCCTTGTTCTATACTTGCTGTGGAAGTTTGGGGAAGGAGCTGATTATCATCAACACAGGAACATTACTTCGAGCCCTGCTTCAAGTGTATCACCAACCATAGTGGTTTTTTCTGTCTCATAAACATGCTGTGCACATTAGTTATGTTTAAAATATGAGGCTGAGATCCTGGGTCAAGCATGCAGGGAGTAGTGATCTGCTGG
This sequence comes from Gambelia wislizenii, assembly GCA_030847615.1. NCBI lineage: Eukaryota > Metazoa > Chordata > Lepidosauria > Squamata > Crotaphytidae > Gambelia > Gambelia wislizenii. The sequence continues at coordinate 488,966,175 of JAUMIR010000001.1, read as the reverse complement.
CATTGTTCTGTGCCCTCTTACCATTCCAGTAGCTATCAAGTCCTGCAGAAGACACTACTGCTGCCAGGGAGGGGAGGGGAGGAAGAGGAAACTCAGGGGTTGTTTAAATGTCGGAAATAGTCCTCATAGAATTCAAGGAGAATACAATTTGTCTAAAAGCCACCCCACATCAATCCACTGTAATAGGGAGCCCTGGTGGTGCAGTGGTTAAATGCCAGTACAGCAGCCACAACGTTGTGAGTTCAATCCTGCAGGGCTCCAAGGCTGACTCAGCCTTACAGCCTTACAGCCTTCTGTAGGTTGGTAAAATGAGTACCCAGCTTGTTGGGGGCAATAAACGAACACATTGTAAACTGCTTAGAGAGTGCCTAGTGCTATGAAGCATCATAGAATCAAAGCACTACTGACAGATGGCCATCCAGCCTCTGTTTCAAAACCTCCAAAGAAGGGGACTCTACCATGCTTCAAGGCAGCACGTTCCACTGCCGAACAGCTCTTACTGTCAGGCAGTTCTTCTTAATTCCAAAGAAGGAGACTCCTCCACACTCCATTCCAGCTGGGACAATTAGCTAACACACATTGGAAACTACTTAATGCAGTGTAGATGTGTAAATTGCTATTGCTTAACAATTTGTAAGCCACTCTAAGAGCCTTTGTGGCTGAAGAGCGGGATATAAATACTCTAAAATAAATAAATAATAAGTAAAATATTTGGAAGTGCGGCATAAATGCCAAATACTATGTGGGAAAGGTCTTCATGGCATTTCTTGAAGTTTTGAAAAAACTCAGCAAAGAATGCATTGCATTCCTGCTCATTGGGGCAATCCAATTCACATTCATTCACATTCCTGATAAGAGCAGAAGTGGAAAGCTGATTGGTCAGATGTGCCCTGGAGATGGAGCTTGCTAACAAGGCAAGCATCTGGAACACCCATGTTGGATTTTTGCCTTAGGGATCGTGTGTTGAAGCAACAAAAAAGCCTCCCCCCCCCTTTAAAAATTTATTAAGGCAGAATATCCCACTTTTGCACCTTAGATATGCTTTTAAAAAATACTATTCATCAATGGCAACTGGCCGTAATAAAACGCAAGTAATTCACTCGCGCCCACCATCTTGATTCAGAAGCATGCCCATTTGAATAACAAATGCATATGGCATCGCATGCCCACAATCTTGCCAAAAAAGTTAAGACAAATCAAAGCTGCTTTGAATTGGCATTAGTGAGCATCAATCCGCATTCCCTCCCCCCTCATATAGGCACGCCTTCAGAGAAGAAAGATGTGTCTAATCTAGGCTGCCAGGGTTGCGTGTGTGTGTGTGTGTGGGAATAAGGATGTGTTCCCTGATCATGTGTGCCATCATTTTGCTTCCCCTCAGAGCCAAGACCAATGGCTTTTTCCTCCTCTGAGCCACCTGCTACCCCCTTCCTTTCCACACTGATGCGCAGCCGCAGTGGCACCCCAGAACTTGACTACTGCTATGGGGGGAGGGGGAGGATGGGGCAAAAAGGGCTATCAAATAGCCCCCTGCATCCTGTCCAAAAAGAGACAAACTTATACTTTTTTCCTTAACGTTCATCAGCAGTTGTTCTAGGTCTTTGCTATTTTGGGCTAGTAACATGGTATCATCAACATATCTTAAACTGTTGATGTTCCTTCCCACAGTTTTCACACTTCCTTCCTCCAAATCTGTTCTTATTTTCCATATCAAAAATAGCATCCCCTTATGAAAGGACTATGCCTGCCAAATTAAAGATGGGGAGAGGGGTTGTAGTATGCATCTTTATTAGGACTTTTTTTTTTTTTAAAGAGGAACTGCCAATAATGCATTTATTTCTTGACAAAATCAGATGACATTTGTTGGGAGAGTGGCCTGTTTGCAGGAGATCAAGCCTGCTGAGTTTCAGCTGAAAAGCTGCAAAGGGATTTCCCCCCCCCCCCGAGCAACTTTTACAGCAGGGGTGGGCATCTGTGCAAGAGTCAGGGGTCAATTCCCTCCCCAATCAACTCCTCCTTTTCCAGCAGTATCCTGGCCCCAAATGTCAGCTGGAAGTGACATCATATCACTTCCTGTCACCAGGGCCATCTTAACAGCATTATAAGCCCCCGGGCAAAGCAATGACTGGACCCTGCCTACACAAACACTCACAGGAATAAAAATGTAAATTACCAATAAAATAAAATTATATTTATTGATGCCGCCAATAAAAATCAGTGTTTTGACCCTCTCCCTGGTGTACAGCTTCATTGGGAGCAAAGTCCCTTCCTGTCCATCCCTGATGTGTACAATAGCAGAGATAAGAACGAAAAAGAAGAGAGGAGACAAGTGCCTTCCAATGTAGGAAAGGAGGCGGGGGGGGGGGAAGCAAAAGCAATGTTTCGGGGGTCTCTTCAGCAAGCCAGTGTTGCCACTTTGTGCCAATGGGAACTACGGGAAGGGGAAGAGAGGCGGGGCATGAGTGGACAGCCTCAGCCTCTGTGAGAGGGAGAGAGCACAGACTGGAGGGCTGGAGGGAGGCACCGTCTTGGTGGGGCTGTTGGACAGTGTGTGTGACAGAGGGGGGGAAGAGTTGCCTGGTGGGTTGTGGCTGTGCAGGCAGCTGCTCCAGACAGAGCAAAGGAGGAGGGTCAAGCCTCCCTTTCTCAGCCGCCACTTGGCTTTTCTGCCTCTTCTGGCAGGGTTTCCCCGGTGCCTCCCTTGCTTTGCTCCTCAGTCAGGACTCCCCCTCCAAATTGCCCGTCCCGCCTCCTCCTCGCCCATCCTTCCTCCTCCTCTCTTTTCTCTTTATTTTCCCCATTGTCGTGAATGCAGACATGCCTACTCTCCAGTACAAGTCACAATTTTTCTTCTTCTACCAAGTTAGTGGGAGTTGGAAATTTTTGTTTGATGCAAAACATCTTCATTCAGTTTAAGTTTGCAGATGCAGATTTGCACATGTAGCACCATTCGGTGTACATGCATATTGTGCCTAGATACACGTGCACATTGAGCATGTGTGAGCATTGTTCATGCAAACAAGCATGTGCATTTGGTTGCGTGATGACGCAATTCACTATCAAGGCACTGTTGTAAAATCGCTGTGTAGCTCTATCAGTGTAAAGTTATGCTCCATCTCCTCAATGTAGGATCTCATTTGATGTCAGCAACGAAACTGTTGTTGTCTTCTGTTTAAACCGCTCCATCAGCTGCAGGTGAACCTGGAGCTGCAATATGATTTGCCATTTTTTTTCCAGCAACAGTTTATTTTTTTATCACATCCTCTTGTTTTGTTTCATTTTTAACTGGGGAAGGGGGACAGCAGCTGCGTCCACTGTCGCCTGCATTTTAGTTGGTGTCTTCCAAGGCAGAAGGGCAGTGAATCTACTCTGGTTTTTAGTCAGAACTTTAAAGGATCAATGCAAGGCATGGAATTCCTGCCTGCATCATGTTAAAGAGTTTCTTTAAAGATTTTCCTTGGGGTTTTTCCAGACTGTGAGGCCGTGTTCTGGAATAGCTTCTTTCTGACATTTCTGAAGATGCCAGCCACAGATGCAGGTGAAATGTCAGAAAGAAACATGGCCTCACAGCCTGGAAAAAACCCCAAGGAAAATCTATGGATGCTGGCTGGGAAAGCCTTTGACTTCACAGTTGCTTTAAAGTTAAGACTAAACCCCAGAGTGAACTCACCTCATTGATATTGGAAACATCAACTGCCACTGCCATGTTTGTTTTTAAACAAGAGTATAAGATAAGCGACTGTTTTAAAAGTGCAGTTTTCAGATCTGGACAGGCATAAAATTGCAGTTAAAATCACTAACCAAAGCAATATAAACCAGATAGCCTCCATCCCTCCTTTATAGATAATATTTCCTTCCTTCCTTCTTTTTTCTTTCTTTCTTTCAACAGCAAATCCTTTCTCAAGAGCAGAAATAGGTAAGTGTCAGATGTTAAGAAGCTATACCCGCCCACACCTTTTTTTTTAAATTGTACAGTATTGCCCCCAAATGTTTCTCATGACCCCTAAAGGCTATAGAGGGATTTAAAAAACCATATTTTGTGCCGTCTCTGGGCAATTGTACATTCAGGACAGGCCTTCCCCCCCGCTCCCCAAATGAAAGTGCCCCAGAAGTCAGCTTCCGGGTCACTTTCTGTTGAGGAAAAAAGGTCTCTTTTGGTCCTAATTCTCAATAAACAAACAAATAAATAAATATAAAGCTTTTTACTCACCCTAGGAGGCACTCGGGGGTATTTGGGGCCATTTTCCCCCCATCCCCCAAAAACATCCATCCCAAATTTGGGGGCCTTGAGAAGTCTCCTCCATCTATCACGAAACACCCCAGAGGGGCTGCATTTCCCTAACCCCTGTTCAAAAGCCTTCAAAAGCATTAAGGAAAGGAGAAAGGAGGAGGAAAGGAGGGGGAAATGTCCTTTCTTTTTCCACCCAAGGCAGCCGAATGGTAGGAACAACACATAGCACAATACATATTAAAACACTACGGCCTTGTCTAGATGGGCCAAATTAAGCTGTCTCCCCATTCCCATGCCCAGCAGTCCTGACGACTCAGGGTTTTGCCCCAATCCTAGTCTGAACTGTCCAGATGATGTTTGGGCAGTTCCAACAAGAATCCAGAGGAAATACCTCTTAAAATGGAGTGGAAATGGTTTTTTTTTAAAACCTCACTGTTTGCTGTGTTTTTCCCCAGCCAAATTGTGAGTTTTGTTACTGCAACTGGGGTGTGTGTGTGTGTGTGCGCACACAGGGCCTGCGTGGTGTCCAGCACAGCCATTTCCGGCCAGGTTGCATGTGTCACATTTGCTGAGGTCACCGTGAGGCTCCCAGCCATGTGACCACAGCCACGCTGGGAAGAGAAATTCCAGTTTGAGTATGGGCCATGGTGGACACACTTCTGTTGCGGCAAAAGAAGGGTAGGTAATGGAGGGCCTGGAGCTTGAATACTCCAGCCAGCATGTGGAGTATTCTGGCCGGTGTAGACAAGCCCTATGTAGCAAAATACACACAATTCCAAGTGCAGTATGGGGTGCGTGTGTGCATGTGTGTGTGATCCAATTATGATAGGAGTCCTTTGTTTGAAAGGGCCTGAGGTTGTGTCACTCAACAAAGGGCTCTCAAGAGGAAAGCCAGTGGACTCATGTTGCCCTCGATCATGTGCTGCCTGAGTCAGCATAACGACAGGGCTGGCCCTGAATCTGAGACTAGGGCATAGGAAAGTTTGATTTGTAGGCAATTTTCTGTCCCACCCTTTCTTGCAATTAATCATTTCCATTTCTTACTAACTTCAAGCAGCTGGGGCATTTAGCTCTGTGGTTTCATTACTATTCTGCTCTTATGGATGAAAGCTGATCTTTAACAGTAGGTATAATCCAAAACCATCAGTCCATCATCAGGATTCCCCACCCCTGTTTCCATAGTTAATATTGCTAGAATTTGAGCTTAGTTTAATATTCCCCCTTCTTGTGGGCACCAATGCCTTGTTCTTGTTCTCATCTCTATAATTAGTTTTTGGCATCACTCTTTTTTTAATGCCAACAAAGTCTTATACAAATAAGCATCTTAATGAGGTTTATGAAGCTCTGGATTTGGAAACTAAGAAAAAGGAGTGGAAAATGAATCAATGTTTCTCCCCCCTCCCCTGCTTCTTCTGTATTAAGAGCAGATTTATAGGAGGTCACCAGCAGTCCAGCTGATCACTTAAAACCGCTGCCAAGGGTACCTGCAAATAATCATAAAAGATTAAGCCTTTTAAAATAACCCTTTCAAAAGCATAGCTTGCTACCCATTGATCTTTCGATTGTGAGTTTCCACTAAGCTGCAAATGTTCACTCTGAAACCAAAAAGATCTTTTAAAATAATAATAATAATAAAAAAAAAATAAAAATCCAAGATTAATTCAAGGCTTCATACCAGAAGAAGTAAAACTTCTTACCTGAATCCAGTTGTTATTCCCAACTAGAGTACCCTAAGGATTCTGGTGAGAAGGAACTTGAATCACTGATCTGATCTATACCTTCCAAAATTTCACATATGAAAATTCGAACATGTGTGCCCAAGCAACACTGAAGTGCAGTTGAGACAGCAAAAGTTTGCTTTTGCTTGAGCCTACTAGGAAGGGTAACATTTTGGCCCTCTCTTCTCCTTTCCTCCTTGCTGAATTAATTGAGTGCAAACTATTTCTGAGTTTAAACTCAGGAGATTATCAGATGGGCCCTTATAACCAGATCCTGTTCCAGAACCCCCCACCTGCCCCTCTCCTGTCCCTGTTCCACGATACTAAAAAAAGTTTCACACACTTTGCCTCCATCGCAGAACAGGAACTTCCTCCCCCTCCCTTCGCTGGCTAGGAGTGAATGCAGCTGTCGCAAAGCTGTATTCACATTCCGGATATGAAATTCCGCCTGTTCTCGCAAGAGAACGATGTGTGGGAAATTTAAAAATAAAAACAAAACAAAACGCTCCCCCCACCCCAACCTAAGACACTCTTAAACTTTTACAAGTAACCCAGGGAGGGGGGTGAGTGTTTAACTTACCTTCTCGACCGAATTCCACCTGGAAGTGTCCGGCACGGACCTCCCCCCGTGGCTGGCATTGCGCCAGCATAATGAGAGAGCAATGGGGCATCTTTCAGACCACCTGTGATTCCATTACAGAAATGGAACGGGTGGTCTATTAATGATGTTTCCCTGTGAACAAGGTATCCCAGGGGCAGAATGGGAGCAGCACAGGAACAGAACGACGTCATCCAACAGGTAAGCCCTTTCCTGATTCTGTTCCATGCCTGCAATGGACTTTATAGTCCATCTGATAATCTCCTTAGTTTGCAGCAATTGAAATATGCTGAGGAGGAAAGGGGAAAGTTGGCAAGAGAAACTAGGACATTTTAAATATAGAGACAATGCTGATTAATCTTCTGTCATCCTGTCTTTGCCTCTGCTTTTAAAATGCCCCAGGGGTTGTCTAGATGGTGAAAATACTCCTCATAGAATTCACAGAGAATACGATCTGTCCTAACACGTTCTGAACAAGAATCGCGGTATTCAGAAGGAGAGGGCCCAAATCTCCACAAACTGTGCAGTAAAAGGAATCATGGTTTTCCTCAATGTTTTCTGGGAAATGGGTATAGATGCAGATTTTTGGATATGTGAACATCAAAATTTGCATCGCTGTACATTTTTGCTCCATTGCCCTTTATGAACATGTGTGGAGGCTCAGTTTGAATGGATGCAAATATGCGCACAACCGTGAAGAAAAAACAACGTTGCTGCGAATGAGTGAAAATGCACATCCACTTGCAGAAAACCATTGCATCTAGACAGGGCCCCATTTTCTCTCTCGCCTTCCCACTTTCCCCCTTTTGTCTTCAGTTGACTTCAATTGCTGCAAAATGAGTTCAAAGTGCAAAAGGTGTTTGTAGTTGATGTTGTTCGGCATGGTGCAGGGGTATGCTCTTGAGACCTCTGCTGCCTTCCCAAAGACACCCCCCTCCCCAGTTTCTGGCCCAAAATTTGTTTAAGTGCTTGAAAGGGGCTTTAAAAGGTTTTGTTAGGCTGTTTTCTGGGCGGGAACAACCCAAACAGCCAGAACCCCTCTTTTAAAAGGCCTGAAAGGCAGACAGGAGTGATGAGACGTCACTTATAGTAACTCCATGTGGCTCGTGCTGGACCTCTTCAGCTTGGTGTGTGTGTGTCAAAAAATTAAACAGTGTAGCTTCTGAGCTCTGGAGCATGCCTTGCCCTGGCATAGACAATATGGGGCTGAGCTGGAGTTGATGAACAAATACTTTGACATGGTATGAGTTAGCACAATATGTTCATAGGGATGCTAGGTCAGGACTTTCTGGGGCCCTGAGATTTCAGTGCCCAAACCTGAGACCTAGGAATGACCCCTTGTGATGTCACCAAGAAAGATACCTTTAACACAGAATATGCCATTCAAATCAGAAACACCAAGTCCAACAAATGAGGGAAATAGATACACACACACACATACACACTTTTCAAAGCAGTGCTCTCAGCCTGAGATTTATCTCCCTCTCACTGAGGATTGGAGATGGAAGGCTAGGCCGTGAGATGTAGGACTTTATCAGACATGGCAAAAACCATGTCATAAGGACACAACGATAACACAAAAGGGTGCAATTATCAGATGACACCGTTCTGCTGTTCTGGGGGCATGGCATCAGTGTGAATAAGGCATCACTTTTTATTGACAGATTTTCCTATCAATAAAAATGTGATGCCTTATTCACACCCATGCCATGGAGTGGGAATGGGTGAGGACGTGGGCTTCTGATAATTTTGCCCTTTGGGCTATCGTCCAGTCCTTATGATGCAATTTTGGACGTGTGTTTTTGCCATGTTTTCCCATGTCTGATAAAGTCCTCAGGGCCAGACCTGGAGATCTGGGAACCTAATTCAAAAGGAACCAACATGTGTACAGCTAGATAGCATGTTAGGAAACAATATGGGCCATCATCTGCCTAATGGCCCAACATACAGTGGGATTTCTGCTGCCAGAGAAGTAAAAAGTAGTGTTGTGAGTAGTGGAGACAGTTTTACCCCTAGCACCAATGAAAGTGTGGGGCAGAAGGCTGAAAGGAGAAATTGTCCAAATATGTGTAATGTTTTTATAGAGTCAACTTGTTTCCGACTCCTGATGTAATCAAGGGCTCCGTGCCTTCATGAAATAACAGCTCTCTAGGGGCACATAAAGCAGCCCTTTCCAGCTTGCACCAATGAAACATGAATTCCTGTTTGGTGACATTTATGGTGCCACCTCTCCCTCACACTTCCACCTTCCCATCTGCTCAAGATCTCTGGCACTCCCTGCTATGAGGAGTAATTTTCCATAGGTACCAACTTCTTCATCCAGAACTGTCACCCAGCTATATATACTGTCACTTCTGCCTCTTTGACATGGGCATGTTGTAAGATTTATTGTTTTTTGGTGGTCAGGGATGGATGACGTCTGGGCCTACTTGGAGTTGTATGAGCTTAGGAATCAGAGCAGAAGTAGACTATTTGCTAGTACTAAAAACAGAAATAGCTCATCCAGTTCTGCGTTCCCTAGTAAACAAGAACAAGAAAGAGGTTTGTAGCACCTGAAAGACTAACAAGCTTTATTTGGCACCAGCTTTCATGGATTCCAGCCCACTTCTTTCAATACTTGATATATCTGATGATGTAGTCTGCTCTCATGCTCATGAAAGTCAGTGCCAAACAAAACTTGTTAGTCTTCCAGGTGCCACAGGGGAAAGTGGTCACTAGGGTTGGTATCATCCGGTGCAGTAACTCATTGTGTCACCCCATGGACTTCCTCCTGTACCAGAACATACATACTCCTTAGTAATCCCAGCAATCTCAGCAATCTGCACATGACTTTGAGGGAAACTGAAAACCTACATGCAAGAGAGGAACAAGAAGGAAGGCTCACCTGGCTGGAGATGATGCCAGGGATGTTTTTTTATAAAACAATAATAGATTTCTGCTTAAACACTGGACAAACATTTTATAGACAGTCATTTTGGTGTCACCCCCTCTGGTGGTGTCATCTGCTGCAGTCTGTACCCCCAGCACTCCCTAGTGAAGCCACTGCACAGGGGAAACTACTACATGTCCTACTACCCCCTCCCTATGAGATCACATAATTAGTAACATTGGACACTTTTCAAGGTCAGGTTGGCTGGTATGATTCAAAACGAGGTCAGGTGGAGGTCACAATGACCTAGGGTGTGTCTTATAAATATTTTGGCAAGGAAGCCCAAATTAAGATTGTGTGGAAGCCCCTTAGTAAACAAAGTCATTAAGGAGGTATGTGCTAATTCCTCCTTGGGCACCACAGCAATGAGTCATCTAACCAGATAATTAAGTGACTTTTCCCAACCCCACTCCCAAGGAAATCTCACCTCAGGCCCCCGTCCTGTCCAGCATTGCAAGGTTGTCATAAACCAATTAATTCCTATCTCCCAGCCATCAAGGCAATCAGTTGAGTTTCAGCTTCCCTTATATAAGCAATCAGTTGATTTTGGTTTCCTTTGTCTATTCTGTGGGAGAATCATCCAGGCTTTGTCCTAGCCAGAGTACGCCTTCACGATATGAAACAGGGCATAAATATCCCAGCCTAGATCCCAATAAAGTGTGCCACAGATGGACACAACACTCTGCCAGATTATCTGTGCCTGAACACAGTCTGAGCCTTTTCGCTACACAGAACTCTCTTTTCTTTGAGACTGGTAAATACTGTGCATTTCCCGGATTTATTTCTCCCCAGCCTCCCCTGCTTTCCTTCTAACAGCCTTGTATGGATCATAGAGTGCATAGTCTCATGTGTTTGTCTATATTCTGTCAATAAAAGTACTTTATTTCACATAAACTGGACTTCTCTGCAGTTAGTAATGGTATACATAGGTGAAAAGCTACCCACCTCTCACAGGCTTCCATTTGAGCTTATAATTCCCCCGAAAATGATAAAAAGTTTTGGCATCACAGATAGGGCTCTAATGCACCCTCACTTCTTAGGGTAACACAACTTTGTTGCTTTTTCTGCAACAGGCTAACACAGGTTAACTTCCTCTGAAAATGATTTCAACGGGTCATACCTCTCCCATCCCTTGCTCTATGTTATTTGCTTTCTATGTGGTGTGACAATGCCATGGCATGCTTTCCTTTTACTAACCACCAGAGGTAGAAATGGTAACATTACAGGTAGAGAGAAGATTACAACTAGTGAAAAGGAAATTAGGAAAGCAAGGCTATTCTTTTGGATGACATTCCTTACTTCAGTGTCATGTCTAGTTCTGACAATATGCAGAAAGTTGAGTACAAGTCTGGATATACTGATACATCCTCCAACATTTCACAGATGAAAACCAGGACACATGTAACAAAGCAACATCAGAGTGTGGTGAAGATGGCAAAAGTTATTAATGAAGAAGGACACACAAGCTAGGAGAGACTGCAGCAGTTTGCTTTGGCCAGAGCCTACTGGGAAGGCCAAGACTCCACTCCCTTCTCCCCTCTGCTCAGTTAATGGCTGGCAAGAGCTGGCAAGATTCTGCCCACTCCAATCCTCTCCCTGCTGCCAAGTTAATGGAGTGCAAACTACTTTTGTACATTGATGTCAGTTTGCAGCAATTGAAGTAAGCTGAGGATGAAGGAGTGAGGTGGGAGGATGAGAGAAACTGGGACATTTTAAAAACAGTTGAAAAAAATGGAACAACAGAGGATTAATAAGGATTGTCCTTGCCAAACTGGAACAGTTGGAATGTAGGAACTGACTAAAATCCCGGTGTCTTCTGCATGCATAAGTTCAGCTATGGAAGCAGTTGGGTATAATGTACAGTTGTCCCTCCATATCCACGGGTTTAGTATGCATGGAGTTAAGTATTCATGGCTTGAAAATATTCTTAAAAACATAATAATCCAAAAAGCAAACCTTGATTTTGCCATCTTATATAAGGGACAGCATTTTGCTATGCCATTGCATATAATGGGACTTGAGTATTCACGGACTTTGGTATCCACAGGGGATCCTGGAACCAAACCCCAGCAAATATGAAGGGACAACTGTATAATGAAATATAATGTTGAGTTTAAAGTTGTGGAAGCTGAGTTGCCAAACAAACCTTGTTAGTCTTTCAGCTGTCAAATGAATTGTTTTTTCTGCAACAGACTAACAGAATGACCCCACCCCTGAAAATGATTTCATCTTGTCATACATCTCCCATCCCTTGCTTCATACTTTTTGCCTTCTATGAGGTATGACAATGCCACATCATGCTTTCCTTTTACTAATCATCAGAGATAGAAACAGTCATGTTACAGATAGAGATGACATTACAGCTAAAGAAAAGGGAATGAGGAAAGCAAGGCTACTCTTTTGGATGACATTCCTAAGGTCTATGCCATGTCTAGTTATGATAATCTACAGAACGTTGAGAACATATATGGATATACTGACCAGATCTCTGTTAGTGTCTTACACATGTGTAGAGTCCCCTATGGAACATCCATGTTCAACTCAAGGTTGCAGAAGCTGGTGTGCAGTTTCAGTTGCACACTGGGTTCTACAGTCAATTGTGTAGCATTGTCATTGAACACAAGGGTTGTGCAGCACAGTCAAGGCCTAACTCCATGCAACCCTGATATAGAATCTCAGCCATTATGGTTTCTACTGTTGGGCAGTATCTGTCCCTGGACTTTTAGTGGCAATGGAAGCAAGTTAATCTCCTTCTTCACTGAAATCCACCCCCAAAACAGGCTTTGGATGCTGAGGAAACCCCCGACAGCCTGTTTTTATGTGGAACAGAGAGCTACAAGCAGGAAGGAAAGAGAAGGAAGTCCTATTGCACTGGTGTCCCAGTATCACACTGACATTGGATATAGGCCACAGAACTCAGCTGTTGATCTATCTGAGCTGGGCTTGACTTTTCTAACTGATAATGAAAGCTTTTGTGCATAAAAGTAACGTTGCAGTGAAAAATACATTAGAGACCATTTTCTGTAATTCTTCTAGATTTTAGACTTTTAAACTCATTAACTGAGCAGGGAGCACAAACTTCTAAGTACAGGAGAAGAGGAACTGCTGGTGTATATTTTTTCAGACTCACAAAAGTCACAGAAGACAGCATCTGAGGTAGCGTCACAAAGGCTTTTGAGTCCTTCTGTACATCACACCCTGTCTATGGATCTTTATGAAAGCAGCACTGGGCTCATTAAGGTGCTCGGAAGTCTGAGAATTAGGGTTGCCAGTTCAGATTGTCCCAGGCCCTGAGTTTTCAAAGCCAAAACCTGAGACCTAGAGATGGCTCCAGGTTATGTCATTAAGCGTTATCCATTAAGTACCAACCACAGTTGCTCACCTGCTTGGGGAGATGGGATCAGGAAGATTTAATCAAACCTACTTGCTTCAAGCCAGAAAATGAATGCCGAGCAGAGTGGAAGGTAAGCCCTGGCACAATGATTGGGAGGGAAGGAAGAAACTAAGTAAATACATAGAATGCCTGAGAGGGTCTTTGCAAGTTGCAGCTACTAATCAATTAAGCCTTGCAAATTGTATCCAGCTACTACTCTACTAGGTGAGCTGGAGGTTTGCACCCAGATCTTTTGTCTTGCCTGGAGCTGAGTCCACCAGAACTGGAGAATTTGCACCCTCATCTCCCACCTGGAGATGACCTGTGAAAACTGGAAACTCAGGGGTGGGTCTCTGAGATCTTGCAGCCCTACTGAGCATGCCTCCTACATCATCATCCAGCACCCGGTTTCTCTGTGGTGGGATAGGAAACCCCACACATATGAGTGTTGGGCTGATAGTGGACTGGATTATGCCACGGATAGAGCAGATAATGGCCTAAATCTTAATTAGAGTAAGCCCACTGAATTGTGGAATAGTAAACCAACATGTAATGTTTTTAAAAGGCAGTATGGTGGAGAGGTTTCAGTGTTGGACTAGGGAGATTATCAGATGCAGCTAATGTGGCTCCATAATGATGCCAGTGGAATGAATGCAAAAGGACGCCAATATCAGATGACAACTTCCTTCATTATAGCATCATTATAGCATCATTATAGCAGTTCTTTTTATAGATGGGCTGAACTGTCAATAAATCACCCATCCTGTTTTGGTTCTGGCATTGCCAGTGTGTGAAACCTCAGGCCATTTAACTCATGTGAATGCAGCGTCAGTGGGCAGTCCTGCCAGAACACTTCCGGGTGAGATCGCAACATCCAGGTAAGTAAGTAACACACTTTTTCTGACCCTCCCTGGGTTACTTGTAAGGTTTTTTTTTTTTGGTGTTCTTTTACTTTTTATTTTTGAATTTCCCATGCTCGTGTCTTCTTGCAAGAACAGGTGGGATTTCAGTCCAGGAAGCACACGGAGCTCTGTTCATTCCTGGGCTGCCTGTTGACAGGAGAGAAGGTAAGTGTAATGGGGAGGGTTATTGTGCCAGGACAGGGGTGGGATTGGAGATCGTAGGACAGGAATCCTTTTTGCGTTCCTGTCTGATAATCTCCTAGGACTCCAGGAGACCAGGGTTCGAGCCCTTGCTCAGCCATGGAAACCTACTGGGTGACCTTGGGCAAGTCACATTCTTTCAGCCTCTGAGGAAGGCAATGGCAAACCTCCTCTGAATAAATCTTGCCAAAACGACTGTATGAGAGGGTTGCCATAGTCAGAATCAATTTGAAGACACATAGCAACAACAACAAATCAATACATATGTACATCCAGTTGATTCAGAGGTCTATGCAAGTTGGGACTAGGAATTGGATTTAGGCCAATATTGGGCAAGTTAGACAATTAATCTGACTTGATATCATATAATTTCCTATTTTTATGGATCTTTAAAGCATGTTGCCCTTTTTTCTGGACTAGCTCCACTCTGCAGGAGCACCATCATAGTATTATGGCATTCAGTCACCCCCTGCAAGCCATCTGTATTTTTTTTCCCCTGTCTGCAAATTATACCCACAGTTCTCACTCTTGTATGTCTCTGCTCATAATTAGAAACCACATGGTGAATAATTAAAAGCACATTTGCACAGCAGACTGTTCAAACACTTTGCAAGTAATGAGTATTTGGCAAAGTATTTGCAAAGGCTGATTTGCCACAGTGACCTTTGATCTGGTCTTTAAGCCACATGGGTAGTGTGTGACTGACTGGATGATGAGTTTCATCCACGTCAGCCAGTGGGGAGGCACCTGGTTTCATGCTTTGGAAATATTCCCATGTTTGAGAAAGCAAATCTGTGTGTTTGTATAAAACTCAGAACATCCACAAAGGTGCAAGAAGAGTCTGAGTGCAGATATATTACAGTGGGCCCTCGGTCTCTGCTGGGGTTTGGTTCCAGGACCCCTGTGGATACCAAAATCCATGGATGCTCAATTCCCATTATATACATGGCATAGTAAAATGACATCTCTTATATAAAATGATGAATAGGAAGGTTTGCTTTTTCGTATTTTTTCCCCCTAATATTTTCAAGCCATGGTTGATTGAATTCATGGATGAAGAATCTGGATATGGGGCCGACTATACTGATCCTGCATTTTTAAAAAGAACTATCAGAACTGTAGTCTTCTCTCTAGAACTGACCAGGTTTTGTGATTGGCTTCCTCAGCCCTTCTTTATACCCGAACATTGGCTGGCATTCTGTTAGTGTTTTACACACACGTAAATTCCCTATGTATAAGACTCAGTGTGGTGTAGTGGTTTGAGCATTGGACTATGACTCTGGAGACCAGAATTTGAATCCCCACTCAGCCATGGAGACCAACTGGGTGACCTTGGGCAAGTCACACTCTCTCAGCCTCAGAGGAAGGCAAAGGCAAACCCCCTTTGAACAAATCTTTCCAAGACAACCCTGTGATAGGGTCACCTTAGGGGCGCCATAAGTCAGAAATGAGTTGAAGACACAAAACAACAACAAAGTTCCCTTAGATTTGCCGTTGTATTGTTTTGGCCATTGCATAACGTCCATATTCAGTTCACACTTGTGTGAGCAGAGTTGCTCAAGTGGAACTGTTTCATGTGATATTGCAAAGTCTTGGATGATATGTAACTATTTGTCATTGACTTCAAGTGATTTGCTTGATTCACTGGGATACATACACAGCCACTGAATATCTCCTGTTCCACAATGAAGCAATGAGCAAACACAAATACACAATTGGTTGTACAATGTTGGCATTCAGCAAAAAGACTGTGTGCCTCATCTACCACTTAAGTATTTCAGTGTAGATTTATGCTACACAAGCACAATGTAGGATCTCAGCAAACATAGAATCATAGAATTGTAGAGTTGGAAGAGACCACGAGGGCCATCTAGTCCAATTGGAGACAGAAGGGGAAGGCATGACTTGCTAATGAATAGCCTACAACAAAGGTGCCAAATGCACTTCAGAGGGGAGAGTTTTCCACAACATTGGAGCCACCACAGAGATGTCACTATAACACCACAAACTTCAGAATGTCACTTTGAGTTTACTTCCTGTTCTGGGGGGTGGGCAGAAGACCTAACATGGCCCAGGGTACCAACACCACAGTGAAATTGCTCCTAGAGGGCATTTGAGGGCAAAAATTTTACTCCAGGGTAGTCTGAGGGCAACCAAAATGGTCCTAGGGGTTATGCTTTGCCCATTCTTGCATCAGCATGGCAAGGGAAAGGGGACATTTACAGAGGTATACAGACTGGCCTCTCTTTGCCACATTTTTGTGTGTGTCTTTCGGGCTAGCCAGCAGGATTCTCAATGGCTTCAACAAAATGGCTTCTTTCTTCCTGCCCCTATCCTTGTCCCTTCTTCACAAAATACACAGTCAAACTATGGAACTCACAACCACAAGCTAGCGTGATGGCCATTTGCTTGAATGGCTTTGGAGAGGGAGGACTGACAAAGAGGATATATCTACTAGTCATGGCTGTGATATTCTAACTGGAGGCACTCAGTATACATTGGAAGGACAGTTGCCAAGGCAGAACAACAGGAGAGGACTGTTGCCATGTTGTTGTTATTGCCCATCAAGCTGAATTCAACTTACAGCAACCCTATAGATGAGAGACCTCCAAGAGCCTCCATCATCAGTAGCCCTGCTTAGGTCTTGCAAACTCAGAGCCATGGCTTCCTTGACTGAATCCATCCACTTGTTCTGCTGTCTTCCTATTTCCTTTCATTTTACCAAGCTTTATCATCTTTTCCAATGCATCATCTCATCTCATTCTATGTCCAAACTACTGTTATCCAAGGTGCTCTTGGAAATTCCATGAAAATATCAAGTTTATAATATGTTGCAGAAATTAGCAGCAACTTGACTTTAGTGATGCGAAAACGGGGCAACAAGGGGATCTTTATGCCAATTGTATACCCCTACTAGCTGTGAACTGATGTACACACAGAAACATGATAGGAGTTAACAATGATTTTTATTAAAGACTTAAAAATAATAACACCAATCATGCACACAGTCATATGATAACCCATTCACATAAGACCACTAGGATTGGAGGAAGAAAGATTGACAGAGGGATAGATAGGGAGTTTCCAGGGATATACGACACCTTTCTCATAGTCTGAAGTCTTTGGGCAGACTGGCAGCATGGATGGATAAAGCTGGAGTGGCTAACATAGAGAGACATAGTGTCCCCAAGAAGAGGCTCTTTGCACCCTGGCTACACAGAGGGATGTGATACCTCAGGAATAGGCTCTGTGCGCATTTATTTATTTATTCCAAAAATGTGCCCTCAGGCGAGGAAGTTTCATGTGTTGAAACGATGGATTCCAGGTGTCTCCAAAGACTGAACAATGAGTTTCAGGAAAAACTTCTGGGTTTGACAATAGGTGTCTGAAGATGCTAATGTGTTGCCTTAAATGTCCTAGTGATTAGATTTACAAAGCTTGAGCTGTTGCCTTAATGCCTAGATGTGTGGTGAAGGGAAGATGATATTTTCAAAGGATTACTCCATCCACTGGTGGTGGGAACAATTGCCTGTCACTTGGGTGTGTGCAAGCAATGTTCTCTTGACCTCATTATGTTTCCTTACAGTTTGGAATTAATCAACAGTTCTTCCTTTGGGCAATGCATGGCTTAACATGTGCCTTTTGGGATCCTTACAGCGAGTCCCTGATATTTTACTGCTCTTCCTTGTGGAAGACCACATTAATATGCCAAATTATTAGTAAGCCAATTTTTGGGGTTTCTGGAGGTGGGGCTCATTAGGGGCACTAATACTATGGCAGCCTCAGTTTAGTCGTCTTCGCTTCTAGTGAGAGTTTAGGCTATATTTGTTCTAGGACCCATTCATTTATCTTCTCAGCTGCTATGGTGTCCACAGAACTCTCCTCCAGAACCACATTTCAAATGAGTTGACTTTCTTCCTGTCACATTTCTTCACTGTCCAGTGTTCACAACCATACATAGATATCAGAGCATCCTTGTGTCCTACTTGTGGATTTCACATCAGAGCATCTTATTTGGCCACTGTGAGAAACAGAATGCTGGCCTAGATAGGCCTTGAGCCTGATCCAATATGGCTCCTCTTATCTTCCCCATTCTCTTCTGTGCTTCCACAACACTGGTCAGTGTTTTGTAGTGGCAACCAGTGTCAGTGACCAGATTTCTGAAAGATATTCCATACTGTGTACCTGTGGAACATTCTAAGGAGATGTGACCAGTACTGCGGAGGGGGGCACTTAGCCCTTCCAAGGGAGGGCAGAACAGATGATGACCCACATGTTGCCTTGCTATGGCCTGAGTTGGCTTTCCCCAAAGTCGCTTATGGCTGGAATCCTGTTGGTGTCTTATGGGATTGGAGGAGAATTAAGATGTGGTGCTAGTGGTAAAAACAGAGGTAGTCCATACAGTTCTGCCTTCTCTCTAGGGCAAACATGTGATCTGATTTCATCATAAACAAGAAATCTGGGCCAAAACTAACCAAATGAATTTCAACAGGGAGAAATGTAGGATACTACACTTGGGCAGTAAAAATGAAATGCACAGACATAGGATGGGTGAATCTGGCTTCATGGCAGCACACGCGAAAGGGATCTAGGAGTCTTAGTGGACCACAAGCTGAACATGAGACAGCAGTGTGATGTGGCAGCTAAAAAAGCAAATGCAATTCTAGGCTGCATCAATAGGAATATAGTATCTAGAACAAGGGAAGTAATAATGCCACTCTATTCTGCTTTGGTCAGACTTCACTTGGAATACTGGGTCCGTTTCTGGCCACCACAATTCTAGAAGGATATTGACAAGCTGGAATGAATCCAGAGGAGGGTGACCACGATGGTGGGAGGTCTGGAGGATAAGAGAAGGTTAAGAAGGAACATGATAGCCATGTTTAACTATGTGAAGGGCTGTCATACAGAGGATGGAGCAAGCTTGTTTTCTGCTGCTTCAGAGACTAGGACATGGAGCAATGGACTCAAACTACAGGAAAAGAGATTCCACCTAAACATTAGGGAAAACTTCCTGACAGTAAGAGGTGTTCACCAGTGGAATATGCTGCTGTCTGGGAGTGTGGTGGAGTCTCCTTCGTTGGAGGTTTTTAAACAGAGGCTGGATGGCCATCTGTCAGGAATGGTTTGAGTGTGTATTCCTGAATGGCAGGGTGTTGGACTGGGTTGCCTTTATGGTCTCTTCCAACTCTTATGAGTCTATGAGGACTGTAGCACCTTTAAGTTTTATTTGGCACCACCTTTCATGGATCTCAGCCCAATGCATCTTCTTCCAATGCATGATGTTATCTGATGATGTGGCCTGCTACGGGGTCCATGAAATCTGGTGCCAAACAAAACCTGTTAGTTTTTCAGGTGCCAAAAGGGGAAACTTGGTTGATTTTTCTGCAACACACTAACAGAGCTACCTTTCTCCTGAAAATGATTTCCATCAGGTCATACATCTCCAAGCTAGGACTAGACCAGGGCCCTTTTCATATTACATAATTATAGGTAGCATTATGATTCCACTTTTAACTGTCACAGCTGCATCTTATGGAATCCTGAGGTTTGTAATTTGGTGAGACACTAGGGACATTATCAGATGTGGCAAATACAGTGTCATAACAATGCCTAATGAACACAAAAGAGCACCAATACCAGACAATATCATACTTTCACAATCAGATATTGTAAATAGGATGTTCTTTTTTATTGTTGGGCCAAGCTGTCAATAGATTGGTCGTGGTGTTTTTGTGCTGTGATTGCGAGTGTGTGAAACCACACCCTGTTCTGCTGGTGAGATTCCAAAATCAATGGGTGATCCGCGCCAGAACACTTCTGGGTGGAAACAGGAAAACTAGCCACGGGATGCTCTTTTTATGAACCTCCCTGTGTGTCAGGCTAGTTTTTAACTGTGTTTCAGTGCTCGTGTGTATATTTTGTTTTTTAATTTAGTTAGTTTTTTACTTTAAGCATGCTTGTGTCTTTTTGTGAGAACTGCCGAGATCTTGCTCGTACATCAACATGGAAGTACGGGGCTGCTTTTTCATGTGATCGTGGCTATGTTTGACATAAAGGGTATTTTTGCTGGCAGAAAAAGGGTGTAAAATATGGTGGCAAAAGAACATTTTTAGAGGTTTGTCTGATAAAGTTGTAGGAGATTATCAGACGCGTCAAAAGTGGCATTACAGCAACACCAAGATATCGCAAAAGGGCTCCCTTATCAGACGACATCGTCCCCCCTCGTTATGCACCCATTCTGCCAGCGCTGCTTTATATTGATGGGAGAAGCTGTCAATAGACCTCCCCCCCGCATGCAACAAGGATGTTCCTGCATGCAATAAGGTGCCCCATTAATGCTGGCAAGATCCCAGCATCAGTGGGAGGTCCCTGCCAGAACACTTCTGGGTGATATTGGGACATCCAGGTGACACACTTTTTATGACCTTCCCTAGGTTACTTGTTAATTTTAAAGTGTGTTTTTGTGTTTGCTGTCACCTTTTTGGGGTGTTTTTCTTTTTCTTTTTGAATTGCCCACGCTTGTGTCTTCTCATGACAATGGGTGGGATTTCACTCCAGGAAGTGAATGGATCTCCATTAGAGCTCCATTTACTCTTGGGCTGCCCTGTTGACAGGAGAGGAGGTAAGTGCGGTGGGGAGGGTGATTGTGGCAGGACTGGGATGGGACGGGAGGGGAGGGGAGATTGTGGGACAGGAATGCTTTTTTCGTTCCTGTCTGATAATCTTCCTAGACCTCTCTGGCTGAGAATTCTAAAGACCCTTCCCTCAATTGCAGGCCCCAGGATTACACAGGAGGAAGGGAGGGGGAGAGGGAAAAAGGGATGTGGGAGCACCTTTAAGACTAACTGGTTTTTATTTTAGAATGAGCTTTCATGGATATGAACCCACTGGAGAATTAGGTTTATAACCATGAAAGCTCATTCTAAAATAAAAACCAGTTAGTGTTAAAGGTGCTACCACATTCCCTCCCTCCCTCCCTCCCTTGCTCCCTCCTTTTTATGCTGCAAGAGACCAACAGGGCTACTTCTATGATTCTATGATTCTATACTTCTTTGGAAACAGAAAATTAAACAGGACATTGCTATGGCAGCTAAAGTTGACTACACTACGGAGATTATGAGACAGGAATGAAAAAAGCGTTCCCATCCCACAATCTCCTTTCCTGCCCCTCTCCCGCCCGTCCTGGCACAATAACCCCAAGTTTCAGACCTACCTCTTTCTTGCTTGCCTGGCAGCCCAGAAGTGAGCCCCATTCACTTCCTGGTTTGAAATTCTGGCCATTCCCATAAGAGGACGAGCGTGCAGGAAATTCAAAAATAAAAAGCAAAATAAACACCCAAAAGTGACAGCAAGCACAAAAACACACTTTAAAAAAACCCACAAGTACCCTGGGGAGGGTACAAAAAAGTGTGTCACTTACCTCGATATCCCGATCACACCCGGAAGTGTCCTAGCATGGACCTCCCACTGACGCTGACATCGCACCAGCATAGCAGGGCACAGTTTCACTCGCATGTCATTCCAGGACAGGGACAGAATGGGGAATATATTGGCGGCTTAGCCCATCAATAAAAAGCAGTGGTGGTGGACAAGTAGCAGCACGGGAGCATGACGAGGGGGTAACGACATCATCTGAAATGCAAGCCCTTTTGCGATCTCCTGGCGTCCTTGCCACACCATATTTAGAGGGTCCGAAAATTTCCTATATTTGTGGAGTGTGAAAGGGCCCCAAGACGGCATTATTTCATAGGGCTGTTGAGTCAGCCCTGGCCTCACATTGGGAGGCATGGAGACGCACTATCCACAATGTTGTAGCCTTATTTGAGAACTCACGCTGAACAAGTCTTGAAGAGAAACGACGACACAAAAAGAATCACAACCCAGAAACATCACCCAAGGAGACCTTCTGTTGTGCTTTCTGCAACCAGACTTGTTTATCTCGGATTGGCCTTTTTAGTCATCAGTGTGCTTGCAGAAAGCACGGAATAAGTCCTTCCCAAATCTTCGTTTGCGAAGAAAAGTCAGAGAGAGGTTGGGAGGTGAAAATTAGATGATTCCACCCCACCCACACCTTCACACACTAGCTATCCCAAACTAAGCTTGCAGGAAGAAGAGTTTTCAAATGTGATGAAATAGTAAGATGGGGCAGTGTCCAGTTATGGCAAGAATTAAAAACCCAGACTGATTTTAACTTAGTTCTTCCTTTGTTTTCTGAGCACAGTCTCTCTGTAGTTATTCTTGAGACAGTGGGTGTGGGTTAGGGGAACACTTCCATGAACAATTGATACAAAGCTGGATCCCGTGGCATCCTTACTGTAAAGTAATACCATTGAGTTCCAGCAGACTTCAGCAGTGCAAGCAACTGATGCTTAAAAATTGGCAGCCCAAGATGTGTTATTAAGTCAAGTTGCTTCGCTCCCTAGGTGGTAAACACATATTTAGGCCCTTTTGTTTTATTTCTGTGAATACTTACTAAAGACCAGATTTAGCTACAGAAAGATTTTTGCCTTTTGGACTATAATGGTTCTCTCCCCCCCCTTTTTTTTTCTTCCATGTGAGACTTTTCTCCATCTGCTGCTGAAACCTATTATGTTAATTTGGATGCCCACCGTCAGATAGAAGCTGGTTTGAATGGGCTCACACTGGGTATGTGTTTTTAATCCATGGACTTCATCAACTAAGAAAAAAATAATAATAGTTCAAGAAATTTTATTCTTCCAGCAGCTGACATTTCAACCTCATTCTTCAGATATATACTTTGTTCCATTATCCCCAAAGCAATCCAGCCATACTGTGCAAAATTAGAGGATAAAGTCAGCATTCAAAAAACCAGATGTGTGACTGAAAAAGAAAGGGGGTTAGATTCCCTCACCCAAAAAAACCAAAAAACCAAAAAACATCTATGGCAGTTTCCATATTGGATGGTTAGTAGATTCGTCTCTCTCTCTCTCTCTCTCTCTCTCTCTCTCTCTCTCTCTCTCTCTCTCTCTCTCTCTCTCTCTCTCGGCTTCTTGTTTGTATAATAAGGACTGACACCAGAGTGTTTGAGCAGATTTCTAAAAAGCCTTTTCCATCTCTAAAATTCAAAGAGTCCTCATGTTTATCCATCACACAGAACAGCAGTGCTTTTAAAAATGGTTGTTATTGTTTTTAAAAAAGAACAACTCCTGGTGCTGTGGTGTTTGTGTTGTGTGCAAACATTTAATTATTGTTCATAAAAGGGCTTATAAACAATTAATGTTACTGAAAGGACTCAAAACTGCAAATGGCATGCGTTGCCTGAGAAGAGGCATTACAGATCGATCCCTCCTCCTCTATGATGTGATGAGTAACACCTGTATGCGTAATCATCTTGCTTCAGATCTTAGTTTGTTTTAGCTAGAGCTTTACCGAATGGAGAAAGGGCCATTTCTCAACAATATCACCCATCTTGGAACCAGCTGTTTTGCTTTAGTTATATTTTGGAACAATGCAAATTTCCTCTGTGGGTTGGAGAATTGAAATAGCCACTCTTTAGTGTCTTCCACAAACCCTTGTTCCTCAGTGCCTTTCAAATTTTGGGAAATTCAAAATGGCTACTGCCATTTAAAATGGCAGCCTCCTATACCACTAACTGAAGTGAACAGTGCTTTAGAGCAGTGCTACTAAAAGTAGTGGCCTGTGGCAAGTTTCCAGGAAACAAAGAAAAAATTGTAGTCGGTAGGCTCTAATATAATCCCGGTCCCTGGCGCATCAGGAAAAAACCCCACATACCTTCCAACATTTCACAAATGAAAACTGGGACTCATGTGGCCAAGCAACATTTGTGTGTGGTCAAGATGGGGAAGAAGTATTAATGAGGAAGAACACACAAGCTAGGGAAAGCTGCAGCAGTTTGCTTTGGCCTCAGCCTACCCCATGGGGAGCCCCCTGAGCCCAGTGATAGCAAACTTTTAAATGGAACATTTTGAAAAGCAAGCTCTGGAAACAGCACCAAAAAGGCCCACAACATGGTTCTGATATGTCATCTACACTAGATGACACTTTCACCATTTGGAACCACAGAGAAGAAGATTTGGTCTCATTCCTGAACCACCTGAACAGCATCCACCCAAATATCCAATTCACGATGGAAAAAGAGAAGGAAGGAACACTGCCATTCTTGGATGTCCTAGTCATCTGCAAACCAAACCAACGGTTAGGCCACAAGGTATACAGAAAACCCCCACATACAGACAGATCTATCTCTGGCTTTTCTTCGCAAACAAAGATTCAGGAAGGACTCATCCCACACTTTCTGCAAGCACGCTGATGACTGAAAAGGCCAATCTGAGATAAACAAGTCTGGTTGCAGAAAGCACAGCAGAAGGTCTCCTTGGGTGATGTTTCTGGGTTGTGATTCTTTCTGCGTTGTTGTTTCTCTTCAAGATTTGTTCGGCATGAATTCTCAAGTAAGGTTGCGGCATTGTGGATAGTGCGTCTCCATGTCTCCCGATGGGAGGCCAGGGCGGACCATTCTTGGTGATCAATTTAGCTGAGCCTGAGATGTTGTTTCAGGGAGTCCTTGTATCGCTTTCTTGGAGTGCCCCTCTTACGCTGACCCGTGGCGAGTTCACCGTAGAGTACTATACCTACACAAGAACTCCAATCATCACCCAGGACAAAAAAGAAGCACAATAAAAACTTTGGTAGACCGTGCAAAAAGGATCTGCGAACCCCACTACCTGGAGGACGAACTGAGGCACCTAAACTGGGCCCTACAGGCTAATGGTTACTCCAGATGAGACATCACAAGAGCAGGCAGACCCAGAAAAAGCCACAGGAATGAACAAGAAAAACACCCACCCAAAGGAAGGTATTTTTTATCATATATCAAAGGAGTCACAGACAGAATAGGGAAACTGATGAGGAAACACAACCTCCAAACAATCTACAGACCAACCAAGAAAATCCAAGAAATGCTACACTCAGCAAAGGACAAAAGACACCCTCTCACAGCTGCAGGAGTTTACCGCATACCATGCAGCTGTGGACAACTTTACATAGGGACCACTAAATGCAGTGTGCAAACATGAATCAAGGAACATGAGAGACACTGCAGACTGGGCCAGCCAGAAAAAACAGCAGCAGAAGAACATGTTATAAACCAACCTGGACACAAAATGATATTTGAAAACACAGAAATTCTAGACAAGGCCAACAACTATCATGTCAGAATGCACAGAGAAGCTATTGAAATCCACAAACACCTAGACAACTTCAACAGGAAAGAAGAAACCTTAAAAGTAAATGAAATCTGTCTCCCAGTTTTGAAGAACAATAGAATCAAAACTCAACACTTACAAAGGAATTCCACCCAGGGACAGGGGGATTCCCAGCAGATAATGTCCCATCAACCAACCATTAGCCAAACAGACATGAACGAGCCTTGCATTTCTATACCCAGAAACTAACCATTCAATTACACAAACGTACATATACTCCCCAACAGGGGTTCACAGCATATAAACTCCACACGCACACCTACACAACCATTCTCTGAGGATGCCAGCCACAGATCCAGGCGAAACGTCAGAAAGAAACTATTCCAGAACACGGCCTCACAACCTGGAAAAAAACCAAGGAAAATCTGTGGATGCTGGCCATGAAAGCCTTCGACTTCACATTCAGGAGACTGTTGCTCCATTTGTTACAAATATATATATTTTTAAAGTAAATTCTTAGGTTTTTCGTGGGTTTTTTCCTGGGCTGTGAGGCAATGTTCTGGAAGATCTCTGAAGATGCCAGCCACAGATGGAGGCAAAACATCAGGAATAAACTCTTCCAGAACATGGCCTCACAGCCTGGAACAAACCCATGAAAAACCTATGGATGCCAGCCATGAAAGCCTTCGGACTTCACACAAAAGTAAATTCTGTTTGTAATAATTGTTTGAATGCACTGCATTTTTAATATAACAATTGTGATAATTTTATGGCAAATCAAATTGTACATACTCATATTTTATGTTCCTAAAGTAACAGAGTGGCTTTGAATCTGTAAAAAGTGTTAATGTTGCATTTTTTCCATTTTTCCAAAAAATTCCATTTTTTTTCTGGAAAAACCCAGGAAACAAACTATTTTTTCCATGGCTTCAAAATTTCTGGAAATTTTACATCTCTGTACAGGCCAACAGCTTGTAGCATTCAGATCCTGTCCTTTTAACTACAAGTAAATGTTTAATTCTTTTTGAGGTAAGCAAAATGATTCATTAAAACTGTAGCTATAAATACTGACTACTTTAGAGTGCAGTTACTATACCACTATAATTACCTTTACAATGTAAATTTCCAAATTTCTATACTGGTTTAATATCTACTGAAAATTGCTGTACTTAGCTACACAAGCAGTAAACGGCCTAAATAGTTGAGACAGTTTCTACTTTGTATTTTTCTTGCAATAAAATTGTCTATTTTAAAAATTGCATTTTTACAGAGCAACTGTGATGCATGTTTGATTTACATTTCATTTGAGGGTACAGTACAGAAAAATATCTCCTCAAGCCCTTGAAACAGCAATGACAGAAGCATGTTTATTTAAAATATAAAATGTGCTTTTCCATTAACTCAATTTTCAATCCTGAACAATTTTTAAAATATTTGGATTTTTTAAAAAAAGGAATATCTTGCAAAAACCCAATGACACTTTGACTGAGATCGGGAAGAAGGAACATAAGTTTACACTCACAAAAGTATGCAGCAGTGAAAAAATTACAGCATTGGCCAACTTATAGTTTAACTAAACGCACATAAGTTTCATGTGCTACTCCGGTTCTGGAGCCTTGAACTGAATGTGGCTATTCGGCATTGGACAAAAATGTCCAACTGCTTCCATAGGGTAACTAATAAGTAAGTCACTGACAGGATTCTTTCACATCTAACAGGGTTTGAGAATCAGTGTGGTGTAACGGTTTGAGTGTTGGATTATAGCTCCAGGAAACCAAGGTTTTGAATCTCTGTTTAGCCATGGAAACCCACTGTGTGACACTGGGCAATTCATACTCTGTCAGCCATGGATGAAGGCAAAGACAAACCCCCTCTGACCAAAAACCTGCCAAGAAAATCCTGTGATAGGTTCAATTTAGGATCACTATAATTTGGAAATGACTTGAAGGGACTCACCAACAACTAAAAAAGACATCCCTTGCTGGGGGGTTTTCATTGGTGAGAAGGGGAAATTAGAGATTAAATATTTGAAGGGATGTCATACTGAGGATGGAGCAAACTTGTTTTCTGCTGCTCCAGAGACAGGAAGAGAGATTCCACCTAAACATTAGGAAGAACTTCCTGACAGTAAGAGGTGTTTGGCAGTGGAATGCACTGCCTCAGAGTGTGGTGAAGTCTCCTTTGGAGGTTTTTAGAGGCTGGATGCCATCTGTTGGTGGTGCTTTGATTGTGTATTCCTGCATCGCAGGGGGTTGGACTGGATGGGCCTTGTGGTCTCTTCCAACTCTATGATTCTATGAGTCTAACAGTGCAACACTATCCATATTTTATCAAAAATAAGGCCATTGAGTTCAATGGGATTTATATCCAAGTCAAAATGCTGGAGAATAAACAAAACTATTCTAAGAACTAAAGTTGGGGGAAGAGACATTTCAGGAAGCCAGTTTCACAGCTCAAGTTTGTGTTTGTGTGTGTAGCTTTGTGTTGCCTGTCATTTTATGGCGACCCTATGGATTTTATGGGGTTTTCTTAGGCAAAGAATACTCAAGAGATAGTTTTGCCAGTTCCTTCCTCTGAAATAGAGCCTACACCACCTGGTATTTATTGGTGGTCTCCCATCCAAGTACTAACCAAGGCTGAATCCACACCTGCAAAATAATTTAGTGAATTATTTTGTTCTGCTCCAGTGAACAGTATCCTGTCCCAATTTGACCCCGTTAGCATCTCAGAGGAAGATGAGGAAAATTGTACATCCCCCCCCCCATCATGAGATGCTATATCAGGGTACTGATCCATAGCATTCCTGATAATGAAAGTGGTGTTGAGGTGCTGTGAGTCAGATAGCTCAGCATCACCCATAAATTAAATGTCAGGAGTTGGTTACTGAGGCCTAAGTTTTAAAATGGCCAAACAACTGCAAAAATCATGCTGAGTCATGATGACTGACTCCATGACTCCATGAACTACCAGTCATGCTAATCATGCCACAGCTGCATGAGAAGGGTTACTATAGTGCAAAGCGATGTAGTATGGAAATCTGATGCAATGTAACCATGGGCTTGAATAAGCCAATGCCATACTGATGTGTATATAAACAAGCTAGAACAGAGATCATTCTCTTTTTCTGATTCTGTGATGCCTGGCATAGCACTTTGATTGTAGATATTGTGAATAGCTGAAACTACTTTGAAGATTAAAGCACCTCCTGTTTTCTGGATGCCAAACACTCTGTGTGTGAGTATTCTTGGGAAAGGGTTGCTACCAAGTCTGCTGAGACAGGTTTTGGCTTCTGCTGGGGACTGAATGTCCTATCATCCCCCGACAAACATAGAATGATTCTATGATTCTAACAGACAAAGTAGGCACCCACCCAACAGCCATGCTGGGCCCCATGGAACATATTTCTAATTCATAGAATCATAGAATCATAGAATTGCAGAGTTGGAAGAGACCACAAGGGCCATCCAGTCCAACCCCCTGCCATGCAGGAAATCACGATCAAAGCATCCCCGACAGATGGCCATCCAGCCTCTGTTTAAATACCTCCAAGGAAGGAGACCCCACCACGCTCCGAGGGAGTGCGTTCCACTGCCGAACAGCTCTTACTGTCAAAAAGTTCCTCCTCATGTTGAGGTGGAATCTCTGTTCCTGGAGCTTGCATCCATTGCTCCGTGTTCCAGTCTCTGGAGCAGCAGAAAACAAGCCTGCTCCATCCTCAGTGTGACATCCCCTCAAATACTTAAACAGGGCTATCATATCGCCTCTTAACCGTCTTTTTTCCAGGCTAAACATACCCAGCTCCCTAAGTCTTTCCTCATAAGGCATCGTTTCCAGACCTTTCACCATTTTAGTCACCCTTCTCTGGACACACTCCAATTTGTCAATATCCTTTTTGAATTGTGGTGCCCAGAACTGGACACAGTATTCTAGGTGAGGTCTGACCAAGGCAGAATAGAGCGGCACTATTACTTCCCTTGATCTGGACACTATACTTCTATTGATGCAGCCCAAAATTGCATTGGCCTTTTTAGCTGCCGCATCACACTGTTGATTCATGTTCAACTTGTGGTCTACTAGGACTCCTAGATCCCTTTCGCACGTAGTCTCATTCAGCCAGGTCTCCCCCATCCTATATCTATGCATTTCATTTTTTCACCATAAGTGCAGTACGTTACATTTCTCCGTATTGAATTTCATTTTGTTAGCTTTGGCCAAGCTCTCCAGTTTACCCAGGTCATTTTGAATTTTGATCCTGTCCTCCAGGGTAATAGCTACTCCTCCTAATTTGGTGTCATCTGCAAATTTGGTAAGTATGCTCCTAATTCCCTCATCCAAGGTTACCTCTGTTCCTAATTACATGGAGAAACACCTACGAAAGGCTCCCCCATTCGTCACAGCCCCAAACTCTCTCTTATTCATGGTTCCTAGAATGCTAGAGAAAAGTTCCTTGGAGTCCTCCATTGGGCGAGGTGTGTGTGTGCCTGCATACACTTGCTGAACGCTGGGAGCCTGCCCTATTGGAATCCGGATAATTGTGCTCTGGGCTATGTGCTTCAGACGTATTGTGCATCCATGCACAATGGAAAAAGTTGTGCAACACCTCATAGAATCATAGAGTTAGAAGAGACCACAAGGGCCATCTAGTCCAACCTCCTGCTATGCAGGAATACACAATCAAAGCATTCCTGACAGATGGCCATCCAGCCTCTGTTTAAAAACCTCCAAAGAAGAAGACTCCACCTCACTCTGAGGCAGTGCATTCCACTGCTGAACAGCTCTTACTGTCAGGAAGTTCTCCCTAATGTTTAGGTGGAATCTTATAGAAGGTCATGGTGACTGTGTCACTGCCACACCATGAATTGTGATCACACACATCCCTGCAGTGCTATTGTAGAGCCTTGCTTTTCATTCTGCATTCTTAAGCTGTCCTCTCATGTTCCCCACATTTTTTGCATCTCATGTGCAATATTCTCATAGGTATTTATGTTTCTGTGGCTTTCCTTCAGTTGCTCCTGGACCTTCACTTCACCCCGAATGGCCATCAGGTCACCTGTTTTCTCCCTGCTCCGCGAGACGCCTCTTCCTCTTTTTCCTCATCTCAAAAGGGCATCTGCCATCTGAG
Source organism: Gambelia wislizenii (assembly GCA_030847615.1). Taxonomy (NCBI): domain Eukaryota; kingdom Metazoa; phylum Chordata; class Lepidosauria; order Squamata; family Crotaphytidae; genus Gambelia; species Gambelia wislizenii. The sequence continues at coordinate 488,935,918 of JAUMIR010000001.1, read as the reverse complement.
AAAGGAAAGCCACATGGAAAGTTTAAAGGCTGATTGGCTGATTTGGGAAGGTTCACCATGCTTGGTATGCAAATATCTGCATACAAACACCTTTTTAAAAAAGTGTGATACCACACTGGACGTGGAAGCAAACAAGAGAGGTAACCTTTTGTGGCCGGAATGATCAGGTGACCACCTGACCTAGGTAACCTCCCACCCAACTTGTCCCGCCCTCCAACCACTCTACTCTCCTGATTTCACCCAATCCTGATTCAAAGTGCATGGCACATGTTTTAAAAACCTGGGTTGTCCAAGAAATTGTGGAGTAAAAGGTGTTTTTTTTAAAATCACATTAAAGCCCCCAGGCATCTAAAAGAACTGCTGTCACTTCAAAACTGGAGGAACGTTGTGTGTTCCAACAAGACTGGGATTGAGGTAAAGTCGAATTGTTTTGCAGGTGTGAATTCAGCTCTGGCATCATCTTGCTTAGCTCTAGTTTTACCCGTGCACAACTTCTGTGCAAGGGCAAACTGTTCATTAATTCACTAAAACCCATACAATGAATTGGCAAAGATTTATTCATTCATGTGGCAATGCTCCTAACAATTAAGCCCAGATTGGTCCTGGGGGATAGTTTTTCACAGGTCTATGGATAACTTCATGTTTAGCTTCTTCCAGCCAGACCCAGACTTTCCAAAATCCCTCTTTTCATTACCACCACTAAATTCTCTCTCTCTCTCTCTCTTTTTTCCATGTGTGCCTTGCAAGACAGTGTTGGATTTGGCTAGGTTGCTCAGTCCAGGCATGAGAATTGTTCAAGCTGTATCTGCTTTTCTGATAATTTTGGATTCCTGATCCCAGTGCAAACAGGGCTTACATTATCAGCCTCTTCCCTAGCCTGCTGTAGCAGTAATAGCCTCACTTTCCTTTGTTGTGGGCTGTTTATAGAACAGGAAGAGGAAAGCTTGCACCTTGGGACATCTGCTCCGATCCTCAATGTAGAGAAAACCTTTCTTGTTGCTGTCCTTAGTTGGTTTTTTTGTTTTTGTTTTAATGTTTGCACCTGGCTTGCAAAAGTCGAAGTCTGGTTTCAATTAAGAGGTCTAAAAAAGCCAAGGAACTACAAAGTTCCTGCCATATTATTCCTATACAAGATTCATTTATCTGATGTTTGGATGCAATGAGGTTCTTCAGATAAGGCCACATGCTTGCAATCTGGACAGCACTTGATGAGTTTTGCTCAGCTATGAATAAGAAACTCACACTGAGAAAACAGAGTTGGCGGCTTTTCATAGTTTGCCAGTGAGAAAGTGCAGCGACCTCAGTAACATGTTAGACTAGAGGTTTCAGTGGAGGGCAGAAGCTAACATTAATGTAACAGGCACCTAATTAGATGGGGGCCATGAAGGTGGTGTGTGTGTAGTGGTTAGAGCACAGGACTGGGATATAGGACTTTATCAGATGTGGCAAAAATCACATGATTGCATCACCATAGCACAAATGGGTCCTGCTATCGCATGACATCATAGTCCTCCTGTGCTTACTGTGTGCTCAAGCCGCGAATAAGGTGTCACTTTCCATTAACAGGACAAGCCATCAGTAGCCCTCAATATCGCTCTTTTCACATTATTGAAGAGCGTGTGAAAACACATCCTGCTGTAATCGTGAGATTACAGTGTGAATGGGCTGTCTTCTTTTTTTTTCTCCCCATTCCTGGCAAAGAAACTTCCAGGTGAGAATGTGAAAACTATCCACAGGATGCTCTTTTTATGAACTGTTGCATTTTGTTTGCACATTTTTAGGTGTGTTTAAGCATTTATGTGTTGATCTACTATGTTAATAAAGGGTTTTTTGGTGTTTTTAAGTGTCCTTGCATCTTCTTGTGAGAACTGCTGAAATCTCGCCCATGCTAAATCACAAAAATAAACTCCCATTCTTAAAGTGCTAATGGTCATCGTGCAATAATTCTGTGGCACTTCTTTCACACGATTACAGTGACATGCAATAATAAGTATAATAATGCCACTATGTTTAAACTTTCCTCATTTGCGGAATTACAGCGTTATTAGCCGCTAGTCTGATAAAGTCCTTTGAAGGTCCAGGTTTAAAGCCCCATTGAGCCATGAAATGCACTAAGTGACTTTGGACTAGTCACTCTGTTCCAGCTTGACCAACCCAACAGAGTACCGTAGCTGTCAGGATAAACTGGAGAGGGAGCATTCATGCATGCCACCTTGAGTTCAGTAATACTGTACAGTCATCCCTTCACATTTGCGGGGGTTAGGTTCCCCAGACCCCCACGAATGTTAAAATTCTGCAAATAATGATTGCCCTCCCCCTCCCCCGCCAGAGCGACCATGGGGCTTCCGGAGGCCCATAGTCGCTTTCCCCGGACTCCCCACTCCCTTCCAAGGCCTTCACGGGGCCTCTGGAGCCCCTCCCGAGGCCCCGTGGATGCCTCCCCAGCCCTCCCCCTCCCTCCCAAGGCCTTCATGGGGCCTCCGGAGAGTCTCCGGAGGCCCCGTGTAGGCCTCCCCGGGCCTCCCCCTCCCTCCCCGGGCCTTCACGGGGCCTCCAGGAGGCCCCTTGTCGCAGTTTTGGGAGGGTGGTGGGCCCTCCCAAAACCGCAAATAATCAAAACCGCGAATGCTAAGTTCGCAAATGTGGAGGGGCAACTGTAAATGGTAATTATGTTAACAGCCCCTCCCTCATTCAAGCATGTTGGATGCCCAAGATCTATCTCCAAGATTTAAGAAAAGAGCTCACTTTGTATCCCCCTCCCTTCAGAGAAAAAGCACACACCTCCCACTATTTTTTTTAAACTAGTCCCTAAATGATCCTAGCAAATTTTCCCTTCCCTCACAATGCTACTATCCAACGTTGTTTAATGAAGCTGAATAGTAGGAGAATCAAGATGGGGACAGGAGGGGGACAGTATTTCTTCACTATTTTTTAAATGTATATCTTGCTGCCTCCCTGCACAGGACGCAAGGCAGTTCACAACACATTAAAATAATTTTCAGCTTTTAAAAAGTTGTTGTTTCTTGTTATTTGCTGTTAAGGCAGCTTCAACTTATGGTGATCCTATGAATGAGAGACCTCCAAGAGTACCAGTCATTAACATCCTTGTTCAAGGAGGAATGGGTCTGATCCCCAGAGGAAGGGTTATGCCTTTGGGGAGCCAGCATATCCTGTATCATGTAAAGGAACCCTAGGATTTCACAGATCCTTCTAGACTCTAGACTAGAGCATCTTTCACTGCCAAATTCCAACTGCAGCATTTCCAATGGAAATGCTAATAGTAGGAGAAAGTGAAAGGATGGTGCCAGACAGCCCTTATGTTGGGAATGGTTTGAAGCTCATCACTAGGCCATCACTCATCCCCATCTCTCTTTCAAAGCACAGAACAAAAAGTAATGAGAGGAAGCCCAAGATCACCAGCAATTCTGAGAACATAAGATGGAAATCAGAAAGTGATGCATCCCAGATGGCCACTTATTTCTTCCACTGTTTTTGATTTCCTCTTCAATAGAAGGGGACAAACTGGTTCTTCTCAAAGTTGGACTAAAAGGTTTGGCTAAACAAATCCTTGTTTTGGACTAAACCCTTGTTGGACTAAACAAGGGTTTTGCACACGTTGGATTCAGAATGGCTCTGTAAAAGTTTTCACTCAGTTTCAAGAGCAAAGGTTTGATTTTCTTGTGTCTTTTCAAAAATTATTTTGAAATTAGGTTTTTCTCCAAAGAAAGGATTAGATGAGGAAGAGGAGGCAACAATACCAGTCCAGTTTGAATATCTTTTGATAAATAAAGGGGGAAAGGCATGATCATGAATTGCCTGTGCTTTGGAGATCAGGAAGGAAGAAAGGTTAAGTGAAATGAGGACCTTCCATCAGAATTGCCACTGGATCTATGGAAATTTACAGAATAGTATACACTGGTCACTTTTTTTTAAGAGAACTTTTCAAAATGTGGGAACAGGATTGCAAAGATAAAGAATGACTCTACTCTTTAATATCTCTTGGACGTGTATTTAGCAGGAATCTCTGTCAGTGTGGGTGGAAGTGAAAACAGGTCAAGATATTTTGGAAAGAAAAGTTAGCAGCACTTAATGTAATCCTTAGAGTAAATCCTGCCTCTGATTCTAAAAAGCGTCCATTAATGTACCTTAAAGGGCAACTCCAGTGGTGGTTGGTGGCCTCCATGCCAGTCAGATGGTGAATTCATTCTGGATTTTAATCTAAACTTTAAAGGAGCTATCCAAGGTAGTACACCTATTTAGAAGATTTTAAAGAGCTCCATTAAATTCAGACTAAAACCTCAAATGTATTCATCACTCCACTGACAGGAAAGCCACCAGTTTTTCCTTGTGATTTTAGCAGCTAGACTAATATATGAAAATCCTTGGCATTTTAGTGAAATACCAAGATGAGCATTTTTAGAGCATTCCTGGGGGGGGGGGAGCATCAGCTGACATGGAGAAACCATTTTTTTTCTGGTGCTCTATCAGTTGAGGCAAGAAAGATGGGAAGAACATGGACTGCTAAAAAGACAAATAAGTGAGTCCCACAGCAAATCAACCCTGAACTTTCCCTAGAAGCCAAGATGACTAAATTGAGGCTAGAATTCAAAGAGATAACTCTGTTAGTCTGGACTATCATTACACAAACGGAACTTGTAGCACCTTTGAGACTGAGAGAAAGAAGCTGTAGCATGAGTTTTGTAGACTAAGGAGATTATCAGACTGTCCCTTAAAACCCGTTCCTGTTCCAGTACCCCGCACCCGCCCCACTCCTGTCCCTGTTCCACTTTAATAAGCATTTTTTTCAAACACTTGCCCCCATCATGGAACAGGAACATCCTCCCCCTCCCCTCTGCTGGCCAGGAGTGAATGCAGTTGTCGCAAAGCTGCATTCACATCCCATAAAGTAAATCCCACCCATTCTCGCGAGAAAACACTGTGCAGGAAATTTTTTAAAAATGAGAAAAAGAAACATCAAAAGCAAAGCCCAAGCCCCAAAACAGAAAAATATAATCCAAAGTAACCCAGAAAAAACCCAAGGAAAATCTATGGATGCAGGCCATGAAAGCCTTCCACTTCACAAACCCGGGAAGGGTAAAAAAACGGGTGCCACTTACCTCCTCGTCCTGATCGCTCCCGGAAGTGTACGGTATGAACCTCAAAGTGACATTCCAGTGACATTTTGTTCCTGTCCCTGGTTTTACAGCCTGTCTGATAATTTCCTCAGTCTACTTCCTCAGATGCTGTATCTGAGGCAGTAGACTAAAGAGATTATCACACCAGACTCCTAACATGCAGCAATTGCGTTAGTGAAGCAAACAGAAACATACCAGTATCAAAGCAATGCTTCCTGCACCTTCACTTCAATACCAGTATGCTTCCCTTTGATTCACTAATGTGATTGCTATGCAATACCAGCAGGAGGGTGAGGGGAGGAAAAGAGACTGATGGGGTGGGAGGAATAGACAGCAGGCAAGGGGGTAAGAAATAGACCGGGCAGTGAAAGGGTGGCGGAAGGAAAAAAGACAGATAGGGCTGGGGGAAACAGACTGGGCAGGTGAGGGGGTGGGAGAAATATTCAGATTAGATGGGCTGGGGGTGGTGAAACAAGGGGAAGAATGGGAGAGAAGAGGAAAAACACACATAGTTACCCCACATGACTGCTGCTATGGGAACTGAAGAGGTCTTATCACACAAAAACAATAATGGAAAAGTAGCGCTATTGAGGACCTATTGACGAGTTTCCCCATCAATGAAAAAGTGCCCTCCAGCAATAGTTTGAATGATGATTGCCAACAACAAAGACACAACGTTGTGTGATAAGGAAGGGCCACATACGCTATTATCCTGCTCTAGTACCACTGGTAAAGTGTGATCATCTCCTTTGTCTACGAAATCTCAGGCTACAGCTTCTTTCTCTCAATTAGCCTCAAAGGTGCTACAAGATCCTTTTGCATACTAAATTGAAGCTGTCCTACTTTGGACATATGATGAGAAGACATGACTCACAGGAAAGAACAATGCTTGGCCTGGTAGAAGGCAGTAAGAAAAGAGGAAAATTGTATTACAGGTGGATAGACCCAATCACAGACCTACGTGCTGTCTACTCATTAGAGCTCAAGAGACAGTTTCTCGTTGGCTTGTGAATTAGGCAGACCTAATAATGCCTTTTTTAAAAAAATTAAATTCATTGTTTGCTTCACACTAGAGGCTTAGGGAAATTAATAGTACACGTGTTCTTATTCCATTAAAAATCCAATTACTGAGTATTCAGTTAAAACAGACAAAAAAGCCCAAATCAATCTCTCTCTCTCTCTCTCTCTCTCTGGCTTTTCTTCCCAAACGAAGATTCAGGAAGGACTCATCCCATGCCTTCTGCAAGCGTGCTGATGACTGACTGAAAAGGCCAATCCGAGATAAACATGTCCAGTTGCAGAAAGCACAGCAGAAGGTCTCCTTGGGTGATGTTTCTGGGTTGTGATTCTTTCTGTGTTGTTGTTTCTCTTCAATACTTGTTCGGAATGAGCTCTCAAATAAGGCTGCAGCATTGTGGATAGCGCGTCGCCAAGCCTCCTGATGTGAGGCCAGGGCGGACCATTCTTGGTGATCAATTTGGCCAAGCTTGAGATGTTGTTTCAGAGAGTCCTCCTATCGCTTTTTTGGAGTGCCCCTCTTACGCTGACCCATGGCAAGTTCACCGTAGAGTATTATTTTTGGGAGGCAATGGTCCTTTATCCTAGAAATGTGCCCTGTCAAGCGCAGCTGTGTTCTCAATATCATGGCTTCAATGCTGGTGATCCTTGCTTGCTCAAGGACAGCAAGATTCGTCACATAGTCAGTCCAGTGTATATTTAGGATTGTGCATAGACAGCGCTGATGAAAGCGTTCGAGGAGTCGTAGGTGGTTGCAATAGGTGACCCATGTTTCAGATCCATAAAGGAGCATAGACAGTACAATGGCTCTATACACACTGATTTTTGTGCTTTGCCTCAGGTGTTTTATTGCTCCAGACTCTGTTGTGAAGTCTTCCAAATGCACTATATGCCTTTGCTAATCTGTGATCGATGTCTTTGTCAATCTTGGCATCTGAGGAGATGATGCTTCCCAGGTAGGTGAACTGCTGAACGGACTTGAGCACAGCTTTGCCGACAGGAATGTGGGGATGGTGGTGCTCGTCCTGTGGTGCAGGCTGGTAAAGAACTTCTGTTTTCTTCAGGTTGACTTCTAGCCCAAACAGCTCTGCAGCTGTTGCAAGGCAGGATGTTAGGTGCTGCAGAGTGCTTCTGTGTGGGCAACAAGGGCAGCATCATCAGCAAAGAGCAGTTCACGGACTAGATAGTTTAGAGTCTTAGTGCGAGCCCTCTGGCGGCTTAAGTTAAACAAGCTACCATCAGTATGGTAACATATATAGATTCTGTCTTCTTCAAGCTCTGCTGTAGCCCTTTGGAGCATCTAAAAAAATCTAAAAAAGCCAGCCCAGTTCTGGAATAACATTCTTTGGACAGATGAAACTAAGATTAACCTGTACCAGAATGATGGGAAGAAAAAAGCATGGAGAAGGCTTGGACTGGCTCATGATCCAAAGCGTACCACATCATCTGTAAAACACAGTGGAGGCAGTGTGATGATGGCATGGGCATGCATGGCTTCCAATGGCACTGGGTAATTGGTGTTTATTGATGATGTGACAGAAGACAGAAGCAGCCAGATTAATTCAGAAGTGTATAGGGATATATTGTCTGCTCAGAGTCATGCAAATTCAGCAAAGGTGATTTGATGGCACTTCACTTTACAAATGGACCATGACCCAAAACATACTGTGAAAGCAACCCAGGAGGGGTTTTTTAAGGCAAAGAAGTGGAATATTTTGCAATGACCAAGTCAATCACCTGATTTCAACCTGATCAAACATGCATTTCACTTGCTGACAATAAAACTTAAGACAGGAAGACCCACAAACAAACAACAACTAAAGACAGCTGCAGTAAAGGCCTAGCAAAACATCACAAAGGAGGAAACCCAGCATTTGATTATGACCATGCATTCCAGACTTCAAGCAGTCATTGCCTGCAAAGGATTCTCGACAAAGTATTAAAAATGAACATTTTATTTATGATTGTGTTAGTTTGTCCAATTACATTTGCCCCTGAAGTAAGGGGATTGTCTATGAAAATGGTTGCAACTCCTAAATATTTCATATTATATTTTTGTTCAGCCTCTTGAATTAAAGCTGAAAGTCTGCACTTCAATTGCATTACAGTTGTTTCATTTCAAATCCATTGTGGTGGCGTACAGATCCAAAATTATGACAATTGTGTCAGTGACTAATTACTTTTGAACCTAACCATATATATTTTATTAACACAAACAAACGCAAGCTTATTTTAAATGCATAAAATTCATAAATGACACAAACTAATACTAATAAACAACTTAAAAACCTAAAAATAATAAATTAATACAAACAAAACAATTAATGACTTCTCCCCCCAACTGATGACCCTCGGAGCGTGGTAGGGCCTCTTTCCTTGGAGGTCTTTAAACAGTGGCTGGATGGCCATCTGTCAGGGATGCTTTGATCGTGATTTCCTACGGGGCAGGGAGTTGGACTGGATGGGCCTTGTGGTCTCTTCCAACTCTACAATTCTATGATTCTATGATTCTATGATCATGCTGAAGAAGATTGTAAATAAAGTTGGTGCAAGAACACAACCTTGCTTCACTCCATTAGTTATTAGAAAGGGCTCTGAAAGAGCATCGCCATATCTGACTTGACTGCGCTGCCCCTCGTGTAGCAAGATAATCATTTTAAGGAATTTGGGGGGACATCCTAGTCTTTCCAGGATCTGCCACAGACCTTTTCTACTCACAGTGTCAAAGGCTTTGGTGAGGTTGACACATGTTACATAGAGAACCCTTGTTCTGCTCCCTACATTTTTCTTGCAGTTGTCTAAGGGTTCAATACTCTGGTATTGAAGTCACCATATCTGTAGTACTCCTATTGGCTCTGCAGCCACATTGGCTTTCAGGAAGAAGTTCTTCTGCAATAGCAGGAACTAATCTGTTCAGGAGTATCCTTGCAAGGATTTTTCCAGCAATAGAGAGCAGTGTTATGCCTCGATAGTTTGAGCAATCGGATTTTGCTCCTTTTTTCTTGTACAGGGTGATGATGACTGCATCTCGGAGATCTGATGGCAATTCCCCATGTAGGTCCAAACACTGCCTTAAGAGCTTCATAAAATCCTCTATGATCACCTAGATCTGCACAGCGTTGTGTCTTTTCTGCTATATTGATCCACCACTTATTTTGCATGTCTCAGAGTTTTTGTTGAAGTTTACTACATGTGAGGCAGAAAGCTGCTTTTCTTACATGGCAAGTTGGTTGGGCGAGGTATGCCTGGTGAACAGTTCTTTTCTTTGCCAACAGCTCCTGGATCTCTTGCTTGTTTTCATGAAACCAGTCTTGATTTTTCTCATGGGGGAACCCAAGGGCTTCTTCTACAGACTGGAGGATATTGTTTTTCATATGTTGCCAAAGCACTGTAGGAGAAGGATCTGTAGGATGGTCTTCAAGTTTTGTTTGCACATTTGCCTGGAAGTTGTCTCTCATGGTAGCTTGTTGAAGATTGTTGACTTGGAGTCTCCTCTTTAAGATGCCACCCCTCTTAGGTTTGAACTTAAGATGAAGATTTAGTTTCCATCTGACAAGGCGATGATCTGTTTGGCATTAAGCACTGGGCAACACTCGGGTATAACAGACATTGCGAATGTTTCTCTGGCGGACTAGAACATAGTCAATGAGGTGCCAATGTTTGGATCGGGGATACATCCAGGTTGTCTTCAAGCTATCTTTCTGCTGAAAGATAGCTGTTGTTCTGCACAGAACTCTAGCAGAAGACATCCGTTGTCATTGCAGTTTCCAACACCATGCTTGCCTAAGACACCTTTCTAGGCTTCGGAGTTCTTTCCTACTCTGGTATTGAAGTCACCAAGTATAATAATTTTATCTTCTACAGGGACTTTTTGTATGAGGTGGCGTAGGTCTGTGTAGAATTTGTCTTTCTCTACAGGGTCAGCTTGCATAGTTGGGGCATATATACTAAAGAGAACAACATGTGGGAGGCGTAAGGAAATAATGCGATCAGAGTGTCCTGTTGGCAAGGTTTCGAGTTTGGAGGCAATGGTGTTTTTAATCATAAAGCCTACTCATGAAAGATGTTTTTTAGTTTTGGGTTTGCCAGACCAGTAAAGTGTGTAGCCGGTGCCGTGTTCTTTAAGGCTGCCTTCCTCATGGAGATGAACTTCACTAAGAGCAGTGATGTCAATATTATCCACTATTTGCAAAGTCTCGCATGGTTCTGATGTTCCAACATGCAAGTGTCAGTTGATTTACACCTTTGGAGGCCAGTGTGTACCTTTGTTTCTTTGCCTTGGTTTGACCGCATCAGAAGATGCTCGTTGGCCGCGGCATCTTAGCCAACAAGGTAGATGGGGATGAGCTTTCTTTAGGCCACCTTTTCTAGGCCCCTCTCCATATGGAGCCAGCAGTGCTCTCCTTAAAAAAGGTTTCTTGGCCGTTCAGGATGCTGCTGAACAAGACTGTCATCTCTCGGGTCAGCCTCGAGTGACCAAATCCTGAATCACCTGCATGTTGGGTCTGTGGCTTCCAGTGCATCTTTACACCTGCCAGTTTCGTCCCTCACCTATTGCTACAGGGCTTTTTTGGAACTGGATTTGTCCTTCGAGCTTGTGCAATGGATTTTTCTGGTGGAGCGCAGTGTGCACAGAACTAGCCTCACCCTTTAAATCAGAGGTTCATCTGCTGTGGCCTTGCAAGCATGGAAGTTGGCAGCGAGGTCCTCAGGTCATAGGTTTGATTAGAGTTTCCTTCTCTTAAATGGTTGACCTTACAGGGTTGGATGAGCACCATCTGCCTGGGTTTGGGATTAGAGCTTTCTTTCTCCTATGATATCATAGAATATCATAGAATCATAGAGTTGGAAGAGACCTCAAGGGCCATCCAGTCCAACCCTCTGCTATGCAGAAATACACAATCAAATCATTCCAGACAGATGGCCATCCAACCTCTGTTTAAAAACCTCCAAAGAAGGAGACTCCACCACACTACGAGGCAGTGTATTCCACTTCCGAACAGCTCTTACTGTCAGGAAGTTCTTCCTAATATTTAGGTGGAATCTCTTTTCCTGTAGTTTGAACCCATTGCTCCATGTCCTAGTCTTTGGAGCAGCAGAAAACAAGCTTGCTCCATCCTCAGTATAACATCCCTTCAAATATTTAAACATGGCTATCATGTCCCCTCTCAGCCTTCTCTTCTCCAGACTAAACAAGCCCAGCTCCCTAAGCTGCTCCTCATAGGGCATGGCTTACAGACCACCCACCATCCTGGTCACCCTCCTCTGGACACGTTCCAGCTTCTCAAACTCCTTCCTGAATTGTGGTGCCCAGAACTGGACACAGTATTCCACGTGAGATCTGACCAAAGCACAATAGGGTGGCACTATTACTTTCCTTGATCTAGACATTATACTCCTATTATGTGTTTTCTGCAGCCGGACATGTTTGTCTCGGATTGGCCTTTTTAGTCATCAGCACGCTTGCAGAAAGCGCGGGATGAATCCTTCCTGAATCTTCGTTTGGGAAGAAAAGCCAGAGAGAGAGAGAGAGAGAGAGAGAGAGAGAGAGAGAGAGAGAGACTCCTATTAATGCAGCCTAGAACTGCATTGGCCTTTTTAGCTGCTGCATCACACTGCTGACTTATGTTTAGCTTGTGGTCCACTAAGACTCCTAGATCCCTTTCACATGTACTGCCCTCAAGCCATGTGTCACCCATCCTATATCTGTGCATTTCATTTTTGCTGCCCAAGTGTAGTATCCCACATGTCTCCCTGTTGAAATTCATTTTGTTAATATTGGCCCAGCTTTCTAATCTGTTCAGGTCATTTTGGATTCTGATCCTGTCCTCTGGGGTATTAGCTACCCCTCCTAATTTGGTGTTATCTGCAAACTTGATAAGCATGCCTTCTACAGTATTCCCTCATCAAAGTCATTGATAAAGATGTTGAATAGCACTGGGCCCAGGACAGAACCCTGTGGCACCCCACTGGTCACTTCTCTCCAGGATGAAGAGGAGCCATTGGTGACTACCCTTTGGATTCGGTCAGTCAACCAATTACAAATCCACCTAACAGTTGCATTGTCTAGCCCACAGGTTACAAACTTTTTTGCAAAAATATCATGGGGGACCTTGTCAAAAGCCTTACTGAAATCAAGATACACTACATCCACTGTGTTCTTGTCATCTATCAAGTTTGTAACTCTATTAAAAATGGTTGCCATAAGGCTAGAAAGCCCATCTTGCCCTTTGACGCTCTTTGTCAGACCCTTCGGTTTTGACTTGTCTGGCATGGGAGACCCAACCGGTAGCAATTATGCCACCACCAGCATAGCTCAAAACATCATTAGTGTACGCAAGCCTCTCTCCCACAACAAGAGGGCATCAGTGGAGAGGAGAGCTTTCCAAATAATACTCTAAATAATACTGCCAACAGAGGTACAGTGCCACAAAGGACGTGCTAATTTTAGTCTGAATAGAAAATAGATAAACCTCAACTTTGGGAAGTAACCAAAAGCCAGTAGAAGGGCAGGTACATGTTTTGCAAACCGGAAGTCCAGACTTCAATTTTTGATATCTTCAATTTAAATAATCTGTTAACTAGTGCTCAGGAAAACAAAAAACAAAAAACCTTGCCCTTCACTCTGGAAAGCCTCTGCCAGTCAACCAGAACTTGGAAGCATATCCAGGCTGGCTGGGAGATCCGTAGTCTTTAAAAGTAACTCTTTCAGGTCAGTCCTAAGCTAGGTGGTGGAATTGGTTCGAGGAGATATGGGATTGACCTCTTCTGTGGTCCTGACCTCTACCTCTTCTGTGAATGTACTTTGTCGTTTTGAATGAGCCAAACATCTCCTGTCCTTAGTTTCTTATCTATGGGGCTGTCTACACTGCAGAAATAAAGCAGTTTGACACCACTTTATCCACCATAGTTCTATCCTATGGAAGCCTGGTATTTGTAGTTTGGTGAGGTATTTAGCCTTTTCTATCAAAGAATTCTGGTGCCTCACCAAACTACAAATACCAGGCTTCCATAGGATAGAACTATGGTGGATAAAGCGGTGTCAAACTGCTGCATTTCTGCAGTGTAGAGAGGCCCTATAAAAAAGAAATTGCATGACTTTATTGCTAAAGATTGCTGATGAGGCAAGCACATGGAAGGCAAGAGAGCACACTGCAAATTAGAAATGCCACCTACATTTTAAGAGGTTTTCAGGAAATAACATAGAACAAATATCATCTCACTCTTTATGCATAGATTATTTGCTCAATGATTTCTATAGCAGAGGAATGCCACGAATGAATGTGACTTGTAGTAGCTTTCTTTCCTTCATTCTCTCCTTTTTTCCTTCTTTTCTTTCTTTCTTTTTCCTAATTAGAAGCTCTACTCAACAATTAATTGCATGCTAGATTAAACTGGCAGTGCCACTGACAATCTATCAAGCCAGTGTATTTGGGGGAGGATGTTACAAAACCCATTACTTACCATGGGTGTTTTTGTATGTTTGGCTGCAGATGTTTGGCTCACAACACAGTGAGGCTGTTGTATTCTTAAACCTGCAGATGGGCACTGATGCCAGCTGGGTGGACACGCTGCCATGGATTGTGTGACTGAGCCACTCAATAGCCATTGCAAAGCTTCTCTCTTGTTAGATCAACGGGAAAGGAACTGGTGATAAAATGGGAAACAGCTGTGAAACTTCCCCATGATCTCACCTTCCTTTACGCCAGAGGCAGGTAAAGCTTCTGGGAGTGTGCCTCCCAAGACTGCTTTGCAGCCATAGACTTTGCAGGCTCCAGGCTTCTTGGCCCATCGTTTTTCTGGCCAAAATAAGAGGCTGATTTGCTTGTCCTGAGATTTATCCGCACTGTACAATTATAGCAGTTGGATATAACTTTAACTGCCATGGCTCCATCCTATGGCATCCTGGGATTTGTAGCTTCATTAGAGAGCTCTAACACTCTATTTCAAGGGATTGCACCAGATAATTGTAAGAACCTCACCAAACTATAAATCCCAGGACTCCATAGGAGGGAACCATGGCAGTTAAAGTGGAATCAAGCTGCAATAATTGTTCAGTGTGGATACAGCCTTGGAAGCTTGTAGAAGCAGCAATTCACCGTTTTGCTGAGTTGCATCTTCATGTGCACCATTTAACATTAAAAAAATTACCTGGCTTTTAAACCCAGAAGTGGACTTCTGACATTTCTAGATGTATTAATTTTTTTATGTTTTTGGCATTTTTTGACAATCTGGATGGCCCTACCATGAGGAGTTCTAGTGGCCACTGGCAATACTGGTTGGGGGATTCTAGGACAAAAAACCTACACTGGAGTGTTATATGTTGATTGTGTTACAGGAACTTGGTGTTGCATGGAAATGTTGTGGAAACGAATGCACAACTGAATATTGAACCAAATGCAGACTGAAATGCGTAACTAAATGAACAACCAATTTTGTATCATCTCTCATACCCGATGTGTGTACAATGGAGAGCCAGCATGGTTTGAGTGTTGCACTAGAACTCCAGAAGACCAGGGTTCAAATCCCCACTCATCTGTGAAAACCCACCTTGGGCAACTCACACTTGCTCAGCCTCAGAGGAAGTCAAAAGCAAAATCCACTCTGAACAGTTTATGATAAGGTTTACTTTAGGGTAGCCATAAGACAGAAATGGCTTGAAGGGACACACATACACAAAATTAAAATATCAAATGCATGAGTTAAAAGCTGGTTTTAAAAGATGTCAAAATAGACTTAAAACATGGCTAAAAATAATTTGAAACCTGACAGTTAAAACAGCCACAACAGTTTCAAGGACTGAAGGACATGCAAAACAACGCAGCCTTAGCTGCCTGCTAGAAACTCAAAAGAGAGAAGACTAGCCTCGGGAGGGAGTTCCACAGCTGAGGCAAAGCTACAGAGAAAGGATGCACTCTTGAAGAATCAGAGCAGCTGTAAAAGAGACATCTGGTTGGGTGTGTATGTGTTAGTGTTTGATGTTTCATAATTTCAGCCTAACAGAAGTTTGGCTGGCTCAAAGATCTGTCTTAAAAACACAAGAATAAATGGTCATTGTTTCCTTCTCCTCCAGATCATTCTGCACCATAGTGAGACTTTTGAGTAAATATGCACAGAATTAAGGGCAGGCCTCCTGTTAATGACTTACTAATGTCATGCATGTGGTTGTACATTTGGGGTGCAATATCCCTATACTATTGGAGGTTGCAGAAGTGGAGTTGAACACACAGTACCATTGGGCATGTGGTGTCATTGTGCATTGCATATGCAAATGTGCATTCTGCATTGCAATTGTGCATTTAGCATTTGTTTGTACATTCAGTTGTGTATCTAGTTAGTGACTTCTGTTATTTGTTGTTAATTGCCATCAAGAGGTTGATCGCACAAGGAAGTAAAGCGGCAATGCAGCCAGAATATTTTGCCTTCTGTTCTGCCTTACTGCAGGGCGTCACCATTCTTTGGCTGTTCTTCTGATCCAATCCTGTGGGAGATGGTGAAAAAAGACTAGCTTTTATCACTGTCTCCTGGAACAGAAGAACAACCGAAGAACTATAATGTCATGCGGTAAGGCAGAACAAAAGGTGAAACATTCCAGCTGCACTGCCATTTTACTTCCTCATGTGATAAGCCTCCAAGCCAGCTTCAATTTACAGTGACTCTATGAATCAGAGACCTCCATGAATCCTGATCATGAACAGTTTTGCTTAATTCTGTGTAAATTGCCAGACAGAAGCAGTTGGACGTTTTTGTCTGATGTGTTACCCGAAATGCTTGGGTACATTGGGACCCTCTAAATTATCAATATTAATTTGGGGAATTAATATACTCGATTTGGCAATATGAAAGGCAGGCAATGAGCAGAATCTTGAGACCTATGTATATCAGTATTAAGCAGGAGACTAGCACGCTAGATAGTACAATTAATTGATCTTGAGATAATGATAACAACATTCACACACACATTCGGGCTTCAAGCGCTCACATAAAGCTAGCAAAATAAGTAGGAAGTATTAGGATAGAGGAGTAGAGTGAGGAGAGTTTTGGGGTGATATGACACCTGTCCTGTAGAGCAGAGATTCCTATAGCAGAGGCCTGGCAGCAAATCAGCAGCATGGAGGTAGGAGGAGGAACTGTAGACAATTCTGTATTGTTTTGGGGTGATATTTATATGACATAGTTCCCCTGAAGGGATGAGGTTTTGAGCAGAATACAATGGTTCTCAGAGTCTCGCAGGCTAAGACAATGGACACTCCAGAAACGCTAACGACCTTTATCTCTTTGAAACTCAATGAAGCAAGCAGCCCTCTTTGGTTGCAGTGGAGGAGAGGGAAAACAACTCTTTACAAACCTTGAGTAGCTCAGCTGTACTTGATTGGATTAGCCTGATGTTCAGGCAAGAAGTTGCCTTTCAGATTACCTTTCTTTGGAATTTGTAATGGACCCTCCCTAGTGTGTATATGTGACTTACTCTCAGTGCTAGTCTTTGGGATTCCTGGTTTTGCAGAGTTCCCAGTTTACTGGCCACACTTGTGGAAGGCCACCGTTAGCCAAATTATTAAATATTGTCAATCATTATATGAAAAGGGGCTGGGGGCTGTCAGGGCTGGTAAGAGATGCAGGCATCCATATTTTTTGGCCATAACGTCCATATTCAGTTGAAGCTTGTATAAGTGGAATTGTGCAAGAGATGCCATTGGTGCCATCCAGCATTTCACATGCAGATGTGCATTGTGTATTGCAATTGTACATTTCCCATTTCTTTGTACATTCATTTGCAGTTCACTAATGCATAATCATCACTTAGCTAGGTGAGCGTAAAGTTACACTCCATCTCCTTGATGTTGGATTTTGGCCAAGATTTTGAGTGGATTAAGGCAATATTCCTATGCATACTTACCTGGGAATAAACCCTGTTGAATGCAATGAGGTTAAATTCTGGAGAGAGTGCATAGGACTCTTTGAATAGCATGCATTAGACCAACCAACCTCCCTAGAGTCCTGGCACAAATACCTCTTTGTGGCCCTAGGATTATAATATTTCATCGATTAGCTGCTTAATCAATTAAAATTCATGTGATTAACTGAATGAGGGTAGTCTTGAAATGGATGATAGACCCAGTGAAGGGAGGAAAGAAGGCCTGATCAAATGTCCATCATCTCATCAAGCTGCAACTCACTGGTTTCTCTGGGGAGTACCAAGGCAGTTAAACTTGTATGAAACAGGCATAGGTTTGTAGTTTAGAGATACTGTATCCTCCATACTGGTGGCTCCCATGCCAGTGGATCTGCTCTAAGTTTTAGAAGAATATCAGACACAGGGGAAATGCCTGCGAGGATGGCATCACCATACTATGTGGTTTCACATGCGTTGTCATCCTCGCATGCTGCCTCCATGCAGACTCTATGCTGCAGCACAGAATAAGCCATCGCTTTTCATTGACGGAAGTATCCAAATTGTTGAACCTTATCCCTCTAAATAACATCAGCACCTTCAATTAAAACCCAGAGCTGAGCCAGTGATATGGAAGCCCTCACCTGTTAATGTCATACAATCATAGAGTTGGAAGAGACCAAAAGGGGTATCCAGTCCAGCCCCCTGACATGCAGGAATACCCAATCAAAGCACCCCCAACTGATGGCCATCCAGCCTCTGTTTAAAAACCTCCAAAGATGGAGACTCCATTACAGTCCAAGGAAGCATATTCCACTGCTGAATAGCTCTTACCATCAGGAAGGTCTTCCTAATGTTTAGGTGGAATCTCTTTTCCTGTAGTTTGAATTCATTGCTCCATGTCCTAGTCTCTGGAGCAGCAGAAAACAAGCCTGCTCCATCCTCAATATGACATCACTTCAAATATTTAAACATGGCTGTCATGTCACCTCTTAACCTTCTCTTCCCCAGGCTAAACATAACCATCTTCCTAAGCCGCTCCTCATAGGGCATGGCTTCCAGACCTTTCACCATTTTGGTCACCCTCCTCTCAACACATTCCAGCTTGTCAACATCTTTATTGAACCGTAGTGCCAGAAATGGGCACAGTATTCCAGGTCAGGTCTGACCAAACCAGGATAGAGTGGCACTATTACTTCCCTTGATCTAGACACTATACTCCTATTAATGCAGCCTAGAATCACATTGGCTTTTTTAGCTGCCGCATCACACTGTTGACTCATGTTCAGCTTGTGGCCCACTAAGACTCTTAGAACCCTTTCATCACACGTACAGCTGTCAAACCAGGTGTCCCCTATTCTATATCTCTGCATTTTTCCCCCTGCCCAAGTGTAGTACCTTACATTTCTCTCTGTTGAAATTCATTTTGTTAGTTTTGGCCCAGTTCTCCAATCTGTTAAGGTCATTTTGGATTCTGATCCTGTCCTCTGGGGTATTAGCTACCCCTCCTAATTTGGTGTTATCTGCAAACTTGATAAGCATGCCTTCTACAGTATTCCCTCATCCAAGTCATTGATAAAGATGTTAAATAGCCCTGGGCCCAGGACAGAACCCTGTGGCCCCCCCACTGGTCATTTTTTTCCAGCATGAAGAGGAGCCATTGGTGAGCACCTTTTCGATTCAGTCAGTCAACCAATTACAAATCCACCTAACAGTAGCAATGTCCAGCCCACATTTTACTAGCTTAATTGCAAGCATATCACGGGGACCTTGTTGAAGCCCTTACTGAAATCAAGATATGCTACATCCATAGCATCCCCTTCATCTACCAAACTTTAACTCTACCAACAACAAAAAAAGAGATAAGATTAGTCTGGCATGACTTGTTTTTGAGAAACCCATGTTGACTTTTAGTGATCATGGCATCCCTTTCTAAATGCATATAGACTGACTGTTTAATGATCTACTATTGAATCTTTCCTGGTATTGATGTCAGGCTCACTCGATGATAATTGTTGGAGTCCTCGTTTTTCTCTTTTTGAAGATGGGGACATTTGCTCTCCTCTAGTCTGCTGGGACCTCTCCTGTTCTCCAGGATTTCTCAAAGATTATTGACAATGATTCTGAGATTACTTCTTCCAGTTCTTTTAGTACCCTTGGATGTAGTTCATCTGGCCCTGGAGACTTGAATTCATTTATACTGGCCAGGTATTCCTGTACTACTTCTTTAACTATTCTTTGCTGCATTTCCCCAACTGCATCATCTGCTCCATTTCCCTCAGGTTGAACACTGTTTTCCTTCTGGGAGAACACCAAGGCAAAGAAGGTGTTCAGTAGTTCTGCCTTTTCTCTTTCCCATGTTAGCATTTCTCCATCTTCTCCATGCAGTGGTCCTATCATTTCTTGTTCTTCCTTTTACTATGGACATAACAACAACAAAAAATCCCTAGTGCTTCTAGCAGAAACATACTGGCTGGAATCCACTTGGTGTCTTCTGTATGTCTAACTCCATAAAAGCAGTTGGACATTTTTGTTTGATGAGGCTCATCCTCATTCATATTAAAGTCACACATGCAATGCTGTTAGCAGCTTCCCATGAGATTCCATAACTAGACATATTAGACACTTTTCAGGGTCACATTGGCTTTAGCAGACTGGAGGTCAGTCAAAGGTCACGATGACCTGAGATGTGTCTAGAAATATAATGGTGGGAAAACCCAAGTCAGGCTTATGAGGAAAGCCCCCATAATGGGTTTATGTTAACAACCCAGTTGTTAGGGGTATGTGCTAATCCTTCCTTCTAGCCCTGGCCATTGCAAGCAATAATTCAATCAAGCAATCAAGTGACCATTCCTACAGAAATCTCTCCTCACACCTCCTCCTGTCCAAGCTTACAAGGTTGTCACAAGACCGTCAATGTTCTATCTCTCTGCAATTAATCAGTTGAGTTTTGGTTTCCTTTGTCTATCCCATGGGAAAGCCATCCAAGTTTTCTTATGACTAGCTTGTCCCTCCAAGACATGAATAAATATTAGAGCCCCAACAATTGCAAGGTGTGTCATAGCCAAGGTGTGATATGGCTGGAACTCATCATTTTCTTCTTTGCTGTGCCACCCTCAGATGCTGGACTGAGTATCTTCGCTGCATGGAACTCTCTTCTCCTTGAGACTGGTAATTATCACCCTGTCTTCCCAGACCCCCCTGTCTCTCCAGCCTTTCTGCCTTACTCTGCTATAGTCTTGTATGGTTCTTAAGAACATATGTTGTGTATGTTAGTTTACTTTCTGTATCATTTCAATAAAATACATTGTTTTATTTTAACTGAAGCCTCCTCTACAGTTAGTACTTGTATACATAGCTGAAAAGAACCCCAAAGTTGCCCTCTTCTTGCAGGCCTCCTATTTGAGCTAATAATTCCCCCAAATATTAAAGGAGATTTTGGCATGAAGGGAGGGGGCTCTAATATACTCCCCACCTCTTAGGGTAATAATGCCATTGCACATGCTGATGTGCATGGATGTACAGGCACATTTGGTGGTGAATTCATTTGCAGATTGGCTGTCTTGGTTTAGTTGTGCAATGTACTCTTCTTTCCTGCCAGGGAGAAGAAGGAGAGCAGCTTCTGGACAGCTATTTTGAGTGGGTGAGTTTGATTTTTTTTTTAAACTGTTGGGAGAGGCTGCTTGTTGCTGAGGTGCACACATAATGGCGCGCGAATGTGAATAACCAAACGAAAATACAGCATACCTAAAAGTACAGCTTAGAGTTATCAGCATTAACTAAGAGTTCTTAGATTACCTAAAAAGCTCTCACAATGGACACTGAGGGGACTGCTGCAGTCACCTGCAACACTTGTGGGATGTTTGTCTTCTTGTCTACAGATGTGGGGAACTTCACATGCAACATGTGCAAGTTAGTACCCCTCTTGGAGGAGAAAGTCCAGCAGCTGGAGACACGGGTAGCTACACTTCAACAGATTCATGAGCAAGAGATTTTCCTGGACAGAACAGAATGAACAGTCTTGGACGGGAACTACACAGAGGAAGTGGCTGCAGAGGAGAGGGTCACTCCACAGACACAGGAAGTAGACAGCTGGAGGAATGTCACACACAGAACAAGAAAATCCAGGGATTCTTCGAGCAGCTTGCAGCTACAGAATCGTTTCGAAGCCCTCTCCCTTATCAAGGACAACGAGGAAGAACAGCATGGACAGACTTCAGGGGTAGAGCAGGGGACCTTGAGAGGACCACCGCAAGGAACAGCAGGTGCGAAGCCTCGGGGGAGGCATGTGGTGGTGGTGGGGGCTCCTTGCTGTGGGGTACAGAAGCATTGGTTTGTGGGCCTGACAAGATGTCTCGGGAGGTGTGTTGTCTCCCTGGGGCAAAGATCCGTCATGTGACGGAGAGGCTGACAAGACTCGTCAAGCCTACGGATCATTACCCCTTCCTTTTGGTCCATGTGGGAATCAGTGGTACTGCAAGGCACAGCTTTCCCAAGATCAGAAGAGATTATGAGGCTCTGGGGAGGAAGCTGAAAGAAATGGATGCACAGGTTGTCATCTCGTCTCTTCTGCCAGTTGAAGGGCATAGTCCAGGAAGGGAGAGGAAAATAGCCGATGTAAACAACTGGCTCCGTAGATGGTGTCACCGAGAACTATTTGGATTCTTGGATCATGGGCTGCACTTCCATGAGGGGGGACTTCTGGTATGAGATGGGGTGCATCTCACGACAGTTTGCAGGAACATTTTTGCCTACAGTCTCAAGAATTTGATCAGGAGGGCTTTAAACTGAGTCATATGGGGGAGGGAGACAGTATTCTGGAAGGCAAAAAGGCTGGAGAAAATAGTCAAACTCTTATAGAGGGAACAAGGCAAACAGCGCAAGGACCCAGCAGTGGGAGGCAAAAAAACTTGCACAGGCAGCAAGTAAAGGGAACACATGGTCTTAGATGTCTCTACACGAATGCACAGAGCATGGGAAATAAGCAAGATGAACTTGAACTCCTAGCACTACAAAACAAATATGATATAATAGGCACTACTGAAACCTGGTGGGATGAGTCGCATGATTGGAATGTAGGAATAGAGGGGTATAACCTTTATAAGAGAAACAGGCCAAACAAGAAAGGAGGATGAATAGCATTATATGTCAGGGATATTTATACCAGTGAAGAGATCCATGACATCAATACTGGTGGAGGGAAACAACAGGGATGTTATTGTGGGGCTCTATTACAGACCCCAAGTCAGACGGAGGAATTGGATGATGCCTTTCTAGAACAGATGACCACACACGCAGAAAGGAGAGATGTAGTAATGATGGGTGACTTCAACTATCCTGATATTTGCTGGCAATCCAACTCAACCAAAACTTCAAGGTCTATCAAATTCCTTACTTGCCTGGAAGACAATTTCATGGTCCAAAAGGTGGAAGAGGCAACAAGGGGGTCAGCTATTTTAGATCTGATCCTAACCAACAGGGATGACCTGGTTAATGGGGTGCAAGTGGTGGGATCCTTAGGTGAGAGTAATCATTTTCTCCCGGAGTTTGTTATACAGTGGAAAGGAGAAGCCAGGCATAGTCAGACACACATTCTTGACTTTAGGAGAGCTGATTTCAATAAACTCAGGGAAATACTGGGGGTGATCCCATGGTCAGGAATACTAAAAGAGAAGAGACCTCAAGATGAATGGGACTTTCTCAAAAGGGAGATACTGAAGGCAAAATTTCAAACAGTATCAATGAGGAACTAAAATGGGGGGTGTCTCAAGAAACCAGGATGGATGACTAAAGAACTTTCAATGGAGCTAAGTTTTAAACGGAACATGTATAGGAAATGGAAAAAGGGGGAAGTCACTAAAGAAGAATTCAAACAGATAGCAAACAGGTGTAGGAGTAAAGTCAGAAAAGCTAAAGTGCAGAATGAGCTCAGACTTGCTAGGGAGGTTAAGAACAATAAAAAGGGTTTTTTTGGGTATGTTCGCAGCAAAAGGAGGAAGAAGGAAATGATAGGGCCACTATGTGGAGAAGATAGCAAAATGCTAACAGGGGACAGAGAAAAGGCAGAATTACTCAACACCTTCTTTGCCTCAGTGTTTTCAGAAAAGGAAAAGGGGGACCAACCTGAGGAGAATGGAACAGAGGACACAGTAGGGGAAATCCAACACAGAATAAGCAAAGAAGTAGTACAGGAATACCTTCTTAATCTAAATGAATTTAAATCTCCAGGACTAGATGAACTACATCCAAGAGTATTAAAAGGGCTGGCAAATGTCATCTCAGAGCCATTGGCAATAATCTTTGAGAACTCCTGGAGAACAAATGTTGTCCCCATCTTCAAAAAGGGGAAAAAAGAGGATCCCAACAATTATCGTCCAGTTAGTCTGACACCAATACCAGGGAAGATTCTAGAACAGATCATTAAACAGAGAGTCTGTGAACATTTAGAAGGCAATGCCATAATCACAAAAAGTCAACATGGGTTTCAGAGAAACAAGTCATGCCAAACTAATCTGATCTCTTTTTTTGATAAAATTACCAGCTTGGTAGATGAAGGGAACGCTGTGGATATCGCATACCTTGATTTCAGTAAGGCCTTTGACAAGGTTCCCCATGATATTCTTGCAAACAAGCTTGTAAAATGTGGGCTAGACAAGTTAACTGTTCAATGGATTTGTCATTGGTTGACTGGCCGAACCCAATGGGTGCTCAGCAGTGGCTTCTCTTCGTCTTGGAAAGATGTGAGCAGTGGGGTGCCACAGGATTTTGTCCTGGGCCCAGTGCTATTCAACATCTTTATCAATGACTTGGATGAGGGAATTAGGGGCATACTTATCAAATTTGCAGATGACACCAAATTAGGAGGAGTAGCTAATACCCTAGAGGACAGGATCAAAATTCAGAATGACCTGGATAAACTGGAGAGCTGGGCCAAAGCTAACAAAATGAAATTCAATATGGAGAATTGTAAAGTACTGCACTTAGGGCGGAAAAATGAAATGCATAGATATAGGATGGGGGAGACCTGGCTGAACGAGACTACGTGCGAAAGGGATCTAGGAGTCCTAGTGGACCACAAGTTGAACATGAGTCAACAGTGTGATGCGGCAGCTAAAAAGGCCAATGCGATTTTGGGCTGCATCAATAGAAGTATAGTGTCTAGATCACGGGAAGAAATAGTGCCACTCTATTCTGCCTTGGTCAGACCTCACCTAGAACACTGTGTCCAGTTCTGGACACCACAATTCAAAAAGGATATTGACAAACTGGAGCATGTCCAGAGAAGGGCAGCTAAAATGGTGAAATGTCTGGAAACCATGCCTTATGAGGAGAGACTTAGGGAGCTGGGTATGTTTAGCCTGGAAAAAAGATGGTTAAGGGGCAATATGATAGCCCTGTTTAAGTATTTGAAGGGGTGTCATGCTGAGGATGGAGCAGGCTTGTTTTCTGCTGCACCAGAAACTGGAACATGGAGCAATGGATGCAAGGTCCAGGAACAGAGATTCCACCTCAACATGAGGAGGAACTTTCTGACAGTAAGAGCTGTTCGGCAGTGGAACACACTCCCTCGGAGCGTGGTGGGGTCTCCTTCCTTGGAGGTCTTTAAACAGAGGCTGGATGGCCATCTGTCGGGGGTGGTTCCATCATGATTTCCTGCAAGGCAGGGGGTTGGACTGGATGGCCCTTGTGGTCTCTTCCAACTCTACAATTCTATGATTCTATGATTCTATGAACATAAATGTTGCTCCACTGTGTAGTCCCAATGTAGGATCTCAGCCTTTGGGTTGCCATATAAGTCCAGTGTAGGCAATTGAAAAATAATGACTACATGTTAGGAAGGGTTAAACAATCCTGAGCAACAGGGGAATCTTATGTGTCTAAACTAAACCCCACCATGCAATAGACATATAATGGGATTACACTGCCTGTTGAACAGAGCCTTGTTCAAACTGCTACTCAGCATATTTTTATGGGTGTCCTGGGCAGATTGATTGAGTTACTACGTCCAGTAAAAAAGGGTACTGTTTTCTGAATGCCTTTGGTACACACTGGCCTTACAAATCTGTATAAAAAGCAGATGAAACTACAAAACTGGATAATTTGCTTACTCAGTTTCTGTACCTCTGTTATTTTTTGAAAAAAGGGAACTCAATTAAAAGATATCATGCCATGTGAATCTAATGAAATGAGAGCCAGAGAGAAGTAGACTCTTTAACCAGGGAAAACAAGACAACAGCCTTAATTGGATTTCCATCTCTTTGCTCAGCAAAATAGACATGCTGTCAACTTTATTCCTTTAGTAGAATTCATAACTTTTATCATTCTTTAGAAGGGTAAGAATCGTTTTTAAAAGATACATTTATTTAATTGGGGAACCACCAAGAATTACACTCTGTGGCTGACCTGGTTCCCATGTCCATGTTGAACATCTGATGTACTGGAAGGGACATAGGAAGTCATGTAGCTCAAAAATTTGGGAGCTGTCAGCCCATGAGTTAAATGTGGACTGCAAGGCTTCTCCATCTAGGAGGCTTATCATATGAGGAAGTAAAACGGAAGTGCAGTTGGACCATTTCACCTTCTGTTCTGCCTGACTGCATGACATCATCGTTCTTCAGTAGTCTTTTTCCTAATGGATTTTTCCAGTTAGAAAAAAGACTCACTTTTACAACCATTTCCTACAGGACCAGAACTGAAGAACTATGACAGCATGTGATAAGGCAAAACAGAAGGTGATGTAATCCAGCTGCATTTCTGTTTTACTTCCTCATGCAATAAACCTCTGGATGTCCAAACTCTTTGTATTTCAGGTCCCCATTTTCCCAGGACATGACCTGCTGTGGGTATTATTAGTCATACAGTCCTGCTCTGTCCCCCAAGTAAACCAGTGATGGAAGAAACCTTGAACAAGCTGGGACAGGAAAATGCTTTGATTCAAATTTCTTGCATATTTTTGTTATTGTGTGCCTTCAAATAATTTCCAATTTACGGCTACCCTAAGCTGAACCTATCATGGGGTTTTCTAGGCATGATTTGTTCAGAGGGGATTTGCCTTTGCTTTCCTCTGAGGATGAGAGAATGTGCCTCCCCCAAGTCACCCAGTTGGTTTCCACGGCCAAGTGGGGATTCGAACCCTGGTCTCCAGAGTCATATCCAACACTCAAACCATTGTTAAGTATTTATGTATTAAATTTCTATCTAGCTTCTCCAGGCAAAATACAGTTGTCCCTTCGTATTCACTTGGGTTTGGTTCCAGGACCCCCCGTGGATACCAAAATCCATGAATACTCAAGTCCCATTATATGCAATGGCAAAGCGAAATGGTTTTCATTATATAAGATGGCAAAATCAAGTTTGCTTTTTGGATTATTATTTTTTAACGAATATTTTCAATCTGTGAATACTTAAATCTGTGGATACCAAATCTGTGGATATGGAGGGACAACTGTATTTTCAAGCCGTGAATACTTAAATCTGTGGATACCAAATCTGGGGATACAGAGGGACAACTGTACTGTTCAAGAAAGCTTTTCTCTACAGAATACAATGTAACTGTTACAACCTGTCACTTTTGCAATATAACCTGTATGTACACAGCAAATAACTACCATGATCCTACATCAGAAACATAGTTACAAAGGCATAACCACCCCTTGTCTCCCAACTCAACTCCCCAATGTGAAGTCAAAGGCTTTCACGGCTGGCATCCATAGATTTCCCTTGGTTTTTTTCCGGGCTGTGAGGACGTGTTCTGGAATAGTTTCTTTCTGACGTTTCGCCTGCATCTGTGAGAATGAGGATGCCAGCCACAGATGCAGGCAAAACGTCACAAAGAAACTATTCCAGAACATGGCCTCAAAGCCCGGAAAAAAACCAAGGGAAACCTATCAACTCCCCAAACTTACCTTAACACCAAGCAGCTGCACTGAGCAATGGTGGTCTGTTCTGCTCATTGATCGGGATGCATCAGGATGACATCTCCAGGCCCCTCTCCCAAGGATTTGTAGTGTGACACTGTCACAAATCGCTGGCCAGGGAGCAGAGGGCTGAAAATGTAATCCTGCTGCATCCTGATCGCCAGCAGAACAGACCTGCATCTCTTAACTTGGCTGCTGGATGTTAAGGTAGGTTTGGGAGGCATCTAGGTCATGAATCCATAACAGCAATGTACAATCCCATCTAACATTTATTTGAGGGAAATGGATATCCTTTTAGAATATACATAGAAGACTCTGCTTTGTTTTTGAAATCCATGCAAAGGAGACAAGGAAGATGGAAGAAGAGAAGGTATGAGAATGCCTTTTCCTTAATTTTTCCCTATTACCCTTTTCTGTGTAATGGGGGCTTCTGCTGTGGGGCCATATAACTCCCATGGAGCATTTTTGCTGCTCCAGAGACTAGAACATGGAACAATGGATGCAAGCTCCAGGAACAGTGATTCCACCTCAACATTAGGAGGATTTTTTTGACAGTAAGAGCTGTTCAGCAGTGGTACACACTCCCTCGGAGCGTGGTGGGGTCTCCTTCCTTGGAGGTCTTTAAACAGAGGCTGGGTGGCCATCTGTCAGGGATGCTTTGATCGTGTATTCCTGCATGGCAGGGGGTTGGACTGGATGGCCCTCGTGGTCTCTTCCAACTCTACAGTTCTATGATATACCTGGTGCTTTAATAATACCATATGTTCCAGCGTATAAGACGACTTTTAAACCCTTGAAAATCTCCTCAAAAGTTGGGGGTCTTCTTATATGCCGGGTATACGGACCCGGGAAGGATGGGAGGTGGCTAGCAAGCTTCCCCCACCCAGCCAGCCACCCCTATGCCTTTCCCAAACCTGAGATGGGGCTCCCCTCAAGGTTCGGGAAAGGCAGAGGGGTGGCTGGCTGGCTGGCTGGCTGGCTGGGGAGAGCCTTGCCAGCCAGACCTCTGTGCTTTCCCAACTTGCGATGAACCCATTGTAAGTTGGGAAAGTGCCGAGGTTTGGCTGGCAAGGCTCTCCCCAGCCAGCCAGCCAAACCTCCATGTTTCCCCTGCTTGGCCAGGGGAAATGCGGAGGTTTGGCTGGCTGGCTGGCTGGCTGGCTGGGTGGGTGGGTGGCTGGGGAGAGCCTTGCCAGCCAAACCTCTGCGCTTTTCCAACTCATGATGAACTGGCTTTTGATCCTTGAGTGTTTGGGGAAAGGTTGATTCAAGCGGGGCACTCACTGAGGAAACCACCTTGATTGACAGCCAAATCCTTGATTGATAGCTAAAAAAAAAAATCCTGGTAAGCTAAACATGTGTAAACAGCAAAAGCACGGGATATAACAGTGCGGGACCAATAAAGGCTTTTGTCGTGTAAACATCAATCACGGGATCTTCAAGGATTTCCTAAATAGTGACAAAAATCGTATAAACAGCGAGGGGCGGATACGGGATCAGGAAATCACGGTAAGCCCTGCGACAATATTTGTCGTGTAACTGGCACCCAGGTGGCTTGAAGGCACATACACACAAAGGATCTTTTAACTTTGGCAGTTGTGCATTTCAGACAGATTGAATCCATATCCACACAAAGATCACTAAAAGGAGAGATTTCATTGTACAGCCAACAATAAAAAGATATGCCATTATCGCACTAGGCAAACAGTAAATGGACAACTAGCTAATACAGCCCAACTGCTTCAGAGTGGGGGAAATATTTGCTCCAATTACATAAACTCACAATACTAACGGGTGTTTTAAGATGCAGTCTATCATCTGGATTCAAATCGCAGGAAGTGGTAGGGTCTAAGCAAACTGAGGTATTGAGGTTGCTAAGAGGTGAAGGAAGAAGAAGAGAGAGGTTTGCCAGAAAAGCATGTGGGGCATGCATTGGGTAGTGTCCCTAAGCCACATGCAAGCACACTATAGAAAAAGGCAGTAGGCAGAGGGAGCTGCCAATACAAAGAGAAAGTATGTTCTGAGAAAATGGTGGAGGCTTGATGGAGGCTGGAACTCTGTTGGTCCAGTTTTACACATGCATAAGTTCCCCTATGGAAGTGGTTGGACGTCTTTGTCCAATATGGAACATCCTCATTTATTTCAAGGTTGCAGAAGTAGAGTTTCACATGCAGTGCCATTGCACAGGGGTGCACACTGCACATTTTGTTGTGTATCTGTTTGCACATTTGCAACACACAAGTTGCATAGCACAATTAATGCATAAATGTTCATGTGGAAATTTATGCTATGCAATCCTGATCTAGGGTGAAGGGAATGCTTTGGATGTAGTGTATCTTGATTTCAATAAGGTCTTTGGCAAGGTTCCCCATGATAGTCTTGCAAAAATGTTAGTAACATGTGGGCTAGACAATGGAACTGTTAGGTGGATTTGTAATTGGTTGACTGACTGAACCCAAAGGGTAGTCACCAATGGCTCCTCTTCACCCTGGAGAAAAGTGATGAGTGGGGTGCCACAGGGTTCTGTCCTGGGCCCAGTGCTATTCAACATCTTTATCAATGACTTGGATAAGGGAAGAGAAGGCATACTTATCAAGTTTGCAGATGACACTAAAATTGGAGGTGTAACTAATACCCCAGAGGACAGGATCAGATTCAAAATGACCTTAACAGATTGGAGAACTGAGCCAAAACTAACAAAATGAATTCCAACAGGGAGAAATGTAGGATACTACACTTGGGAAGTAAAAATGAAATGCACAAATACTGAATGGGTGACACCTGGCTTGGTGGCAGTACATGCGAAAGGGATCTAGGAATATTAGTGGACCACAAACTGAACATGAGTTAGGAGTGTGACGTGGCAGCTAAATAAGCCAATGTGATTCTAGGCTACATCAATAGGAATATAGTGTCTAGATGGAGGGAAGTAATAATACCACTGTATCCTGGTTTGGTCAGACCTCACCTGAAATACTGTGCCCAGTTCTGGGCACCACAATTCAAGCAGGATGTTTACAAGTTGGAAGGTGTCCAGTGGAGGGTGACTAAAATGATTGGAGGTCTGGAAGTCATGCCCTATGAGGAGTGGCTTAGGGAGCTGAGTATCTTTAGCCTGGAAAAAAGAAGGTTAAGAGGTGACATGATAGCCATGTTTAAATATTTGAAGGGATGTCATACTGAAGATGGGGCAAACTTATTATCTGCTGCTCTAGAGACTAGGACATGGAGCAATGGGTTCAAACTATAGGAAAAGAGATTCCACCTAAACATTAGGAAGAACTTCCTGATTGTAAGAGCTGTTTGGCAGTGGAATGTGCTGCCTGGGAATATGGTGGAGTCTCTATCTTTGAAGGTCTTTAAACAGAGGCTGGGTGGTCATCTGTCAGAAGTGCTTTGATTCTATGATCCCAGCCACAGTTTACCTTTTCCCTCACTAGACTTTCCTGAGGAGGAGTGAGGGGGACATTCTACTTCTAGTAGAGAAAATGGATTAACAAGATTTTCTGGCTACAACCATGGATTCAGGAGAATTTGAGAGAATGATAATCAGGTAAGTCTAGACTTATAGGTTTCTGTGATTTCAGCTTAATGAGACCTTCAGGCCCAGGAGGCAAATAAATTTTCTTTTTGTCAAAGATGGAAACAGCAAACAGATCCTGAGACGGGAGAAATTATGGCTGTATTTTGACTTTAAAAAGAGCAAACTGCTACATGGATTACTCTGCTGGAAGGTGACCTTCTCCACCAGTATGATCTCCTTGTCCATAAGGTATTGTTTGCTAACTGCAGGATGTCACACAGGGAAAGGGAACTCCTTGCCTGGGGAAATTTACTTGTGTCTGAATTTCACCTGCATTTCACCAGTGGTGGCTGTTAATGAAGTCACATACCTCATTTCCTTCCAATATAAGTGCTGCCTCAAAGATTCAGCTACAGAAGCCTTTTTTTAAAAATTACTGGAACTCTTCCTCTTCCCTGTGCCAGACAGGATTCTAGTTCAACTATGTAAGACACATAGAAAGAAAAATCTTGGCCTTGATATGGTATCAGTTCAGAGAACTTGGCAACACTATGCAAATATGGGCCAAGATGCTACATTAGGGAAACAGAGCATAACCTTACATTCACAGAGTTATGCACCAGTTGTACCACCTGCCACCCCATTTGTGATTAGAGACATAGTGCAATTGAAGATGCAACCAAACATGCATGAACATCTACATGTGCAGTGCACATATATGCAAATACAATGCACCACAGGTGAAACTCTGCTTCTGTAACTGAGTACAGCCACTCCACACTGGGCAAAAATATCCAGCTGCTTCCATAGAGGACCTTATGCATGCCATAGGGGCTTACTGAACTCCAATGAAAGCAGCAAAGCAGCAGGAACATTCTGTCTTTCCTGCTGCCTTACCACATGGTGTTGGTGTTCTTCCAGCATTCTTTTGTTCCAGTCCCATGGGGGACCAAGGTAAAACCGCATCTTTTTGCAAACTGATTTTTCTGGTTAACAAAAAGACATGGTTTTACCTCAGTCTTACACGGGAATGGAACAAAACAACACCGACATCATGCGGTAAGGCAGCAGGAAAGACAGAACATTCCTACTGCTTTGCTGCTTTTCTTTGGAGTGTCATAAGGCCCTAAGGAGATTATCAGACAAGTGCCTAAAAACATTATCATGGCACTATATTTTACAGTGTTTGTTTTCCGTTACGGTGGCACACATTTTTGCACACTGCTGTGATAATGATACAGAATCACCCAAAGAATCTGGCAACATGAGCACTTGCACCACTTACTCTGTGAATGTGATTTCAGCGCCTCTCTTGAGAAGACACAAGCACGCTAAAAAGCCCCAAAACACCAACATTAAAAAAAGAAAATGTTCAGAAAAGCACAGATAAACTTGCAAGCAAGATGGGGAGGTTCATAAAAAGAGCGTATGGTACCTAGTTTTCCCATTTGCATATGGAAGTCTTCTGCCAGGACCACCCATTGACGCTGGAATCACACCAGCATAACGGGGCACCTTGTTTCACACACTGAAATTCGGAACACAAACGCTATGGGAGATCAATTCACGACTTCTCCCCATCAATAAAAAAGAGCTCCCTCATAACGGCAGCAGAATGCTTGCATAATGCTGGGGGCACGACGTTGTCTAATAAGGAAGTCCTTTTGCTATCTCATGGCGTTGTTATAATGCCATTTTCGACATGTCTGATAATCTCCTAAGTCACCAACAAGATTCTGGTATGATCTTAAAGTAGGGTTACCATATGTCTCCCTTTTCCCAGACATGTCCTCTTCTTCATAGGTCTGGAAGCCATGCCCTATGAGGAACGGCTTAGGGAGCTGGGTATGTTTACTCTGGAGAAGAGAAGGTTAAGAGTTGACGTAATAGCCATGTTTAAATATTTGAAGGGATGTCATACTGAGGATGCAGCAAGCTTGTTTTCTGCTGCTCCAGAGACTAGTATACGGAACAATCGGTTCAAACCAGGGCCGGTTTAACCTGTCTGCCAGATCCGCATTGGCGGGGGGCCTCGGGGGTTAAGGGGGCCCCCTGGTGAGTGTTGCCCTTATCTGATGAAGGAGACAGCCAGGAGACAGCAGCCGGCTCCTCCGCTCCTTTGGAGCCCCTTCCCCCTCCCTCCTCAGGCAGGGCATGGCAATAGCACTGAGCTAGTGCGGGAGATAGAGAAAGGGTTTGCTCTTGGGAAGTTGTAATTTGGAGACAGTCCCTGGCTGCATTGCTGTGAAGGAGGAAAGGCAGAGCAGCTGGTCGTGTGAGTGAGGGACTGTCTTCAGGGGGCCACGGGGATCTTGGGGGGGGGGGCTGCCATGCACAGTGGGGTGGTTATTTTACTTTTTAACTTGTTGCTGGAGTCAAGACAGATGGCTATCCAGCCTCTGTTTAAAAACCTCTAAAGAAGGAGACTCTACCACATTCCCGCCCTCCTCCAAAAACCTTCTAGCTTTTTTTTTTAAAAAATGTCTCCAAAACTAAAGAGAAAGTGAAAGGAACAGCAGCCCTCCGTGGCAGAAGCTGGAGGGAGTTTGCTGCTACCGCGGTGACGGTGAGTGTGTGTTTATGAGAGAGACAGGGAATTTGAGGGTTGTCTCGGAAAGGGCTCCTTTCTTTCTTTCTTTCCCTTCCCTTCCCTTCCCTTCCCTTCCCTTCCCTTCCCTTCCCTTGCCAACTGAGTTCAGCCTGCATTTGTGTGTGTTTGCCTATGTGCCTTCAAGTCATTTCTGGCTAAGGCAAACCTACCATGGGGTTTTCTAGGCAAGGTTTGTTCAAAGGCTGTGTGCCTTTGCCTTCCTTTGAGGCTGAGAGAGTGTGACTTGCCCAAGGTCAGCCAGTGGGGTATTCATGGCTGAGTAAGGATTCAAACCCTGGTCTCCATAGTCATAGTGCAATGCTGAAACTTTTACAACACTCTTAACTCTTTTAACAGAAGAATACTGTATAAAGAATATAAATTAAAATTTGGAGTAATATTACTGGGAACAATGGTTTTATTGTTGTCACTAAAACACCAATATCCAGTAGTGTTATGTGAGAGGCATTGGCCTAGAGCAGTGGATCTTAACCTTTTCTTTACCAGGGACCCCCTTTAAATATCTTTTGTTGCCCCAAGACTTAACTCAAGATTTAAAACCCTAATAATAATAGCTAACAACAACAACAATACAATTACACCATCCATTAAACTTTCCCTCAGAGACACTCTTGCTTCTTCCTGCAAGTTTGTGGCTGGAGTGGATTGAATGGCAATGTGCAGGCCAAGCCAGCCAGACTTTGCCTTGGTTCCTGTCACATGGCTACTCCACTACAGGGAGGAGGTGGGCCAAGCAGTCTTCAAGCCTTTGTGGACCCCCTGTGAGGACATTGCGGACCCCAAGTTAAGAACCACTGGGCTAGAGAATGCTGGAAAAGGAACAATGCAACCAGATCTTGAGAAGGGTGCTGGCAGGGGGATTCTGGGAGGTGTAATCCAAGAGTAACTTTCCCAGGCTCTGAATGCAGCCTAGAATCATAGGGCTGGAAGGGACCCCAACAGCCATCCCATCCGATTGGCTTCTGCCCTGCAGGAACACACAATCCAAGCATTCCTGACAAATGCCCATCCAACCTCTCCTTAAAAACCTCCAAAGAAGGTGAGTGCACCACACTCCCAGGCAGCAGAGTATTCCACTGCCTTACAGCTCTTACTGTCAGGAACTTCTTCCTAATGTTTAGGTAGAATCTCTTTTCCTATAGTTTGAGTCCATTGCTCCGTGTCCTAGTCTCTGGAGCAGCAGAAAACAAGCTTGCTCCTTCCTCAGTATGACACCCCTTCAAATATTTAAACATGGCTATCATGTCCCCTCCTAACTTTCTCTTCTCTGGGCTAAACATGCCCAGCTCCCTAAGCCGTTCCTCATAGGGCATAATGGCTTCCAGACCTCCCAACATCCTTCTCGGTATCTTTCTTGAATTGTTGTGCCCAGAACTGGAAACAATATTCCAGGTGAGGTCTGACCAAAGCAGAATGGAGTGATACTATTACTTCCCTTGATCTAGACACTATTAATGCAGCCTAGAATTGCATTGGCATTTTTTGCTGCTGCATCACACTGCTAACTCATGTTTAGCTTGTAGTCCACTCTTTCTTTTCTTTGAGGAAATCTGCATCATTACATTAATTGCTAATAAACTAAAAATATTATGTTAGTGCCTATAATATAGTTTTTAAACTAAATTATTGGTGTCAAATTATGTAATACAGTAGGCCCCTCTTATCCACTGGGGATTGGTTCGGGGGGGGTGGATTCTGAAAACCATGAATAATAGTGAACACCATTGAAAAAAATGGTACTTCTGGTTTAAAATACCATAGAGTTGCCTTGGAGGGCCTAGAAAACCACTAGGGAGGACACATTTACTAGGAAGACTCTAAGGTAGGTGTGCTGTTCTGTGTCCCATGGATAATGAATCCATGGATACGGGGGCCCTACTGTGATCTGAACATCCTGTACGGTGAATAGGTTAGGTTACATTGACCTGAGATAAACATATGGGGGCCCCAAAATAAAGCACTGCAGGGGGCCCCAAAATTCCTTAAACCGGCCCTGGTTCAAACTATAGGAAAAGGGATTCCACCTAAACATTAGGAGGAACTTCCTTATGGTAAGAGCTGTTTGGCAGTGGAATACGCTGCCTGGACGTGTGGTGGAGTCTCCTTCTTTGGAGGTTTTTAAACAGAGGCTGGATGGCCATCTGTCGGGAATGACTTGATTGTGTTTTCCTGCATGGCAGGGGGTTGGATTGGATGACCCTTGTGGTCTCTTCCAACTCTATTAAAGTCTATGATTCACAGCTGAAATTTCTTTCCAAGTGGATTTTTAAAATGTCAGGGGATTTGAAAAATGTGCACTACTGCTTAATGTGCCCACCAATGCTGCCTCTTCATCGCTGTCTTGGGACTTTTTCGGATGGCGATCTGTAACGGAAGCAGCCTCGTCCCCGTTGCGAGGCTGCAGCGCGGCAGGGGGTCCGTTTCGGATGACGCTGTCCCCCTACCGATACTGTTGCAGAAGAGCTGGGAGGCTGCAGAGCTATATTTAGCGATTTTTTAATCACGGTCAACTTCCATGATTAGAAAATCGCTAAATATACCACTGCAGCCTCCCAGCTCTTCTGCAACAGTATCAGTAGGGGGACAGTGTCATCCGAAACGGACCCCCTGCTGCGCTGCAGCCTCGCAACGGGGACGAGGCTGCTTCCGTTACAGATCGCCATCCGAAAAAGTCCTTGGTGTCTCCACCAAATGCTTCACTAGGAGAAAGGACTTAGGCCAGCCCAGAGGAGCACTCTGGCAGAGGACAGATACTTGTGGGTGGGGGAAGAAGGGAGACAGACCCAAAGGGGGAAAGTGAGCTAGCTGAGCAGGGTGGAAGAGGGAGTCTCTGGCCAAGTGAGGGTGGCTTGGTGGAGCAGGTGGGGTGGCTGTTGGAAAAGGCAAAGGAGGAAAGGAAGGCAAAATTGTTGCTATTTAAATACAATGGTGAGGAATATTAGCAATTCTCACTGCTTATATAACAGGGTTATTTAAAGTGAGACTAAATACCCTAAAGGCACCAAATCCCATCTGCTCTTGGAAGTTAAGCAGGGTCTGCCCTGGTTAGAACTTGGATGAGAGACCACCAACAAATACCAGGTGCTTGTAGGCTATATTTCAGAGGATAGAACTGGCAAAACCACCTCTGAGTATTCCTTGCCTAAGAAAATTCTAGGAAATACATGGGGTTGCTGTAAGTCAACAGTCGACTTGAAGGCACATATACAAATACGTTTAAAGTGAGAGTTGTTATAACAATCGATGGTTGAAGTAATCAATCAGAATATTTTTGCTTTTCCACAACATATATTTTCAAAATTAGCTCCACGTTCCTTTTTCTGGGCAATATGAGTTGCTCCTGAAATATCACCCCCCCCAAAAAAAAACAAGATTCCAGAGAAGTACATCTGCAGAGCTGTATGAATTCTCTTCCTTTTTCTCCCCCACCCCACCCAACCCCACCATTTAGCATTGCTTTTCAAATACAAGCTTCAACCTAATTTCTCAGTTTCTCCTTTTGCAGTGGACTGCTGCTGTGTTCAGAAGGCTGTTTTATCTCTATTTCTTGGGGGGAAAAATCAGGATGGTTAGATCTAGCTGCCTTTGCCTAGAGTGATCCACCAACTCTGCTTATAATAACTTTGTCTCTTTCCCACCCACCCTGGTGGATGCCAGGCACCACTGGTTTCGTGGTTGTATGGATCCCTCCCACTGCTTTGAGAACATGATGTTCAAACATAAATTTGTCCCAGTTTACCCTTTTGTAATGGGCCAACTATTCACTCATGCCCATAGTCATAGTCCAATGCTCAAGTCACCACACCATGCTGGCTCCTTTAAGAGGTATTGGTGACCTTTGTCCTTCCCCATAGAGTTTACGGAGTACATATGACTGTGGGACTGATATTATTTCAACCAGGGGCTTGTCTTATATGAGGCTATAAAATGTGGATTGGTGTGCACTAATGCCAATTTGCAGCAGCTTTCATTTGTCTCAACAATTTTTTGGCCAGTTTGCAAGCATGTGAAACTATCCGTGTTGTTCAAATGAGCATGCCCACGAATCAAGATAGCAGGCACGTGTGAATGACTTGCATTTTTATTGTCACCAGTTGCCACCACTTAACTTTTTTTTTTAAAAAAAATAAAGCATATCCAAGGTGCAGAAGTGCGATATCCTACTTTACTAATAATAATAATAATAATAATAATAATAATAATAATAATGGCTGTTTCATCATCTCAGTGCACAATCGCTACTGTGAAAATCCAATGTGGCAGTTCGGGGCATTTGCTTTGCCAGAAATCTCCACCCCCATCCCATGCACATATCTGACCTGTTGGGATATGTAGTTTGCAATCCAATAAGTTGAGATGTTTGACTGCCAAAGGGTTAACTGATAGAAGCAAACAGAATGCTTGATGTAACTTTCTACTGAAATGTAATTGGTTTTCCAGAGAAAGAGGTGTGTCCAAGTCCTTTTCTTTGTCTGGAAACTACCATGAGGTTTGTCCAGTTGCCATGACACCTTTTGAGAAACAGGACCTGCACTGCAAGGTTCTTGTATATTTTGTTTGTAAACATGTGGTTTTTAGTCATTTTTAATAGTTTAGACTTCACTTATCATTATATTGCTGATGTCCTGTGAGAAATACTCTGAGACTGTGAGTAAAGGTGTTTTTATACTTTTAAACTACTTTTAAGTGTTTCTAAATCCTTTTTATGCTAGAAATATAACTTGGGGAAATTGTGTGGTGGTTATCTTAAGCTTGCATGCTGGAATCAATATGGGTCTGCTGCATATGTAATTTAAACAAAGAAACTCTGCTGATTTACTGTACTTTCTAGGGAGGTTAAATGCTATCTGTTTTATGGCTGCCTGTCTTGTAACGTGCTTCCAGTAAAGCACAGGGGGGAACTTTGCTAAATGTTCAATACTCCCAATATGACCAATCAGCTTTCCACTTCCGCTCTTATTGGGAATGTGCAGCAAAGTGAATTGGTTGTCCCAACAAGCAGGAATGCATATCTCCTTCGGAGTTTTTTTTTTTAAAAAAACAGGAAAAGTCACAAAGGCTTTTCCCATGATGTATTTGCTGTTTTTGGCCCCCCCACCTTCCGAATATGTCAGATTGATGTGGGATCCCATTAAGACAAATCATATTTTCCTTGAATTCTATGAGGAGCATTTTTGCTGTATGGACAATCCCTGGGTTGAAAATACTGTAGCTGCTGGTGAACTGCAGCACCAGTAGTCCTCTCCGGCAAAACCAAGGAATTCTGGGAATTCCAGTTCAACAATATATTTGGGCAGGACATAATTTTTATCCCTGATTTACCTCAAGACCTCCCTGAACTCACTGTGGATTAGAGCTCAAGTTTTTCTAATCTCAGTTCAAAATTCTATCTCCTATATCACACTGGCTTCTCTTTTAGAACATTTTTCCTTCCTTTCCCTCTCCCTCAGCTTATTTTGCAATTTATTCACGCTCAGCATGTTGTGTATTCCTTTTGGTGGGTAGTTTGGAATGTTCCTTTCTTGGAAAGAAGCACAATTTTTATGCATAACACGAACCACAGCGGAGCATGATTGCATCTGGCACCAA
The DNA here is from genome assembly GCA_030847615.1 of Gambelia wislizenii. NCBI lineage: Eukaryota > Metazoa > Chordata > Lepidosauria > Squamata > Crotaphytidae > Gambelia > Gambelia wislizenii. The sequence continues at coordinate 488,897,235 of JAUMIR010000001.1, read as the reverse complement.
TGAAACTATTGCATAAATTTTCCTCTAATCCAAACCATGTGCATCTTTGCTGAATCAAAGTTCTCTTGAGAGAATCCAAACTCAACATGATGTCTTGGACTGTTTTATTTTGCATGGAGACCATTTCTGATAAAACTGGCCGGCCTTTACTTGCCAAATTCTGTCTCCTCTCTCATCCAAAATAAAATAAAATTCTTCTACTTTCTTCAGTAAGAATTGCAGTGCTGTGGTCATACTTAGAAATGTGTTTTTTTCTGAAGCCTTTTTTGTTTTGTTTTTTTTTCTAAAAAATTGAAAAAATTGAGAAAAGGAAGAAAATTGATTATAGAATGTTTTTCTTTATTACTAATATTGATGGTTTCTTCTGATTTTTTAAAAATTGTTTTTTGCCTGCTCCACATACACTAGCAAAACCAAAGAGGTTCCGTACAGTTCAGGAGATTGTTGCTCCATTTGTTACAAATAAAAATTAAATTCCATTTGTAATAATTCTTTGAATGTACTGTATTTTTAATGTACCAATTGTGATAATTTTATGCCAAACCAAATTATATATAGTCATATTTTATGTTCCTAAAGTAACCAAGTGACTTTCAACCTGTAAAAAGTGCTAATGTTGCATTTTTCAATTTTTCCAAATTTTCCATTTTCTGGGGAAAAAAACAAGGAAAATTGTTTTTTTCCCATGGCTTCAAAATTTCCAGAAATTTTACATCTCTAGTCATACTAGAAATGGCTTTGGTCCAACTTATCTCCTGAACCGCCTCCTCCCATACAGTCCTCCCCGTGCACTCCAGTCCTCTGGGAGGAATTTGCTTCAGCCACAAAAATCTAGGCTGTCTGCAACCTCCCAGAGGGCCTTTTCGGTAATCGCCCCCAAATTGTGGAATGGCCTGCCGAACGAGATCCGTCAGATAACAAGCCTGAGTAGCTTTAAAAAAGCACTAAAGACGGATCTCTTTTGGCAGGCCTTTCCTAATTAGATCCCGACCTCGGGGGATTCTGGCTTCTTTTAGTCCGCTGGCAATTTATTGTATTTTATTGTATTGTTTTTAAATGTGATTTTAGATCAATTGGTTTAATTTATAATTGTTTAATATTTTTTATGGGGGAGGGTGGGGTGGGGGGTGTTTGGGGATTTTATCTGTATTGTATTTTAATTTTTGTAAGCCACCCCAATTGTTTTAACAGAGGGGCAGGGTATAAATAATAATAATAATTATTATTATTATTATTATTATTATTGCTAGGTAGGTGGTGGCTCTCAACTCAGAGGGGCTGTGAATCTACTATGGGCTTTAGCCTGAACTTTAAAACAGTTCATCCAAGGTGCGAGATTGTGCCAGTGGAGGAGGCAATATGGCAGCAGAAGGGGGCACAAGTGTTCTGATGACAGAGAGAAGGGCAGCGAAAGCCAGCCCTGCCAGAAGAGAAAGCTGTTTGGAAGCCAGTAGGTGACAGAGACAGCTTTTGCTGCCCCTCTGCCACCATGTCTCAGCTGAAAAAGTTGTTACATAACTTACACTTCCATTGGTGCAAGTCACGTACAGGATTCCAGTCTGAGGATGCTGGGGGTATATCACATAGGAGCATGTTGTTGTTGTTAACTGCCATCAAGTTGACTTCAATGTATGGTGACCCCATGAATGAGAGACCTCCAAATCACCCTATCAACAACAGCCCTACTCAGGTCTTGCAGACTCAGGGCCGTGGCTTCCTTGATGGAGTCTATCCATGTGGAATGCGGTCATCTTCTTTTCCTACTGCCTTCTACCTTAACAAGCATTATGGTCTTTTCTAGTGAATCACGTCATGATATGGCCAAAGTATGACAGCCTCAGGGGCTTATCGCACAAGGGAAGGAAGTGGAAGTAAAGCCCAAGAGTAGCATGTTCCTGCCTTGCCTGATTGCAAGATGTTGGCATTCTTCAGCTATTCTCCCATTCTGGTCCCAGGACCGGTTTAAGGAATTTTGCCCCCCCCCCTGCAATGATTTATTTTGGGGGACCCATATGTTTATCTCAGGTCAATGTAACCTAACTCAACCTAAGCTATTCACAGTACAAGATATTCAGATTATTACTAATAATGCTTTTGCAGGAGGAGGGTTACTATGGCCCCTCCACAATGATGGGGCTCCCTGCAGATGCTGACACCACTAGTGCCGTAAACCAGCCCTGTCTGGTCCCATGGGAGATGGTGGTAAAGGTGAGTCTTTTTGCTGACCGGAAAATTCTGTTAGCAAAAAGGCTAGCACTGATGAAAGGGTTTGAGGAGTCGTAGGTGGTTGCAATATGTGACCCATGTTTCAGATCCATAAAGGAGCATAGACAGTACAATGGCTCTATACACACTGATTTTTGTGCTTTGCCTCAGGTGTTTGTTACTCCAGACTATTTTGTAAAGTCTTCCAAATGTGCTATATGCCTTTGCTAATCTGTGATCGATCTCTTTGTCAATCTTGGCATCTGAGGAGATGACGCTTCCCAGATATGTGAACTGCTGAATGGACTAAAGCACAGATTTCCCTACGGCAATGTGGGGATGATGGTGTTCGTCCTCTGGTGCAGGCTGGTAGAGAACTTCCGTTTTCTTCAGGTTGACTTCCAGAGCAAACAGTTCTGCAGCTGTTGCGAAGCAGGATGTTAGGCACTGAAGAGCTGCTTCTGTGTGGGCAACAAGGGCATCAGCATCAGCGAAGAGCAGCTCACGGACTAGATAGTTTAGAGTCTTATTGCGAGCCCTCAGTTAAACTTGTAGCGATAGGCAAGAGACGAAATGGCAGGTGTAAAGATGCACTGGAAGCCGCAAACCCAACCCTGCATGCAGGCGGTTCAGGACTTTGGTCGCTTGAGGCTGACCCGGGAGATGACAGTCTTGTTCAGCAGAATCCTGAATGACCAAGCAGCCTTTTTTAAGGAGAGCACTGTTTGCTCCATATGGAGAGGGGCCTAGAAAAGGTGGCCTAAAGGAAGCTCATCCCCATCTACCTGGTTGGCTAAGATGCCGCGGCCAACGAGCATCTTCTGATGCGGTCAAACCAAGGCAAAGAAACAAACGCACACACCGGACTCCAAAGGTGTAAATCAACTGACACTTGCATGCAAGAACATCAGAACCATGCGAGACTCTGCAGAAAGTAGACGGCCTCAGCATTGTTCTGCTCTAATAGCCCATGAACTATATCGACTTAATATTGACATCGCTGCTCTTAGTGAAGTTCATCTCAAGGAGGAAGGCAGCCTTAAAGAACACGGTGCCGGCTACACACTTTACTGGTCTGGCAAACCAAAAACCGAAAAACATCTTTCAGGAGTAGGCTTTATGATTAAAAACTCCATTGCCTCCAAACTTGAAACCTTGCCAACAGGACACTCTGATTGCATTATCCCCAATCCAAATATTGGCACCTCATTGACTATGTTCTAGTCCGCCAGAGAAACATTCGCGATGTCTGTCATACCCGAGTGATGCCCAGTGCTTAATGCCAAACAGATCATCGCTTCGTCAGATGTAAACTAAATCTTCATCTTAAGTTCAAACCTAAGAGGGGTGGCATCTTAAAGAAGAGACTCTAAGTCAACAATCTACAACAAGCTACCATGAGAGACAACTCCAGGCAAATGTGCAAACAAAACTTGAAGACGATCCTACAGATCCTTTCCTACAGTGCTTTGGCAACATATAAAAAACAGTATCCTCCAGTCTGCGGAAGAATCCCTTGGGTTCCCCCATGAGAAAAATCAAGACTGGTTTGATGAAAACAACCAAGAGATCCAGGAGCTGTTGGCAAAGAAGAGAACTGCTCACCAGGCATATCTCGCCCAGCCAACTTGCCATGTAAGAAAAGCAGCTTTCCATCTCACATGTAGTAAACTTCAACAAAAACTCTGAGACATGCAGAACAAGTGGTGGATCAATATAGCAGAAAAGACACAAAGCTGTGCAGATCTGGGTGATCATAAAGGATTTTATGAAGGTCTTAAAGCAGTGTTTGGACTTACTTATCAGGTCCAAAGCTCCTTATACAGTACAGATGGTCAAACATTAATTACTGATAAAGCCTCCATCCTGAATCGATGGGCTGAACATTTTCAGTCTCTTTAGTGCCAACCGAGTAGTCCAAGGCTCAGCTGTCCAACATATGATACAAAAACCAATGAAAAATGAATTGGACCTAGCTCCCACTTTGAAAGAGACCCTACAGCAGATGAAAAATGGTAAAGCAGCTGGGACTGATGGAATCCCATCTGACGTTTGGAAACACGGAGGTCATGTACTTCATGATAAATTCCACGAACTCCTTGTGAATTGCTGGGAAAAGGGGGAAATGCCATCAGATCTCCAAGATGCAGTCATCATCACCCTGTACAAGAAAAAAGGAGCAAAATCTGATTGCTCAAACTATCGAGGCATAACACTGCTCTCTATTGCTGGAAAAATCCTTGCAAGGATACTCCTGAACAGATTAGTTCCTGCTATTGCAGAAGAACTTCTTCCTGATAGCTAATGTGGCTTCAGAGCCAATAGGAATGCTACAGATATGGTATTTGCCCTTAGACAACTGCAAGAAAAATGTAGAGAGCAGAACAAGGGTCTCTATGTAACATTTGTCGACCTCACCAAAACCTTTGACACTGTGAGTAGAAAAGGTCTGTGGCAGATCCTGGAAAGACTAGGATGTCCCTCCAAATTCCTTAAAATGATTATCTTGCTACGTAAGGGCCAGCACAGTCAAGTTAGATATGGCGATGCTCTTTCAGAGCCCTTTCTAATAACTAATGGAGTGAAGCAAGGTTGTGCTCTTGCTCTGACTTTATTTACAATCTTCTTCAGCATGATGCTCCAAAGGGCTACGGCAGAGTTCGAAGAAGAAGACGGCATCTATATACGTTACCGTATTGATGGTAGCTTGCTTAACTTAATAATACAGTAGGACCCCCCGTATCTGAGGGTGTGTGTGTTTGGTTCCGAGGATAACAAAATCCATGGATAATAGCAAATGTCCCATCGTCATTTCCTCCCTGGGAGTGATCACAGGCAGTGATCCCGGAGGTAAAGGGAGGAGGGAGGTGAGATCTCTCCCCCTCCCTTCTCCATTCCCCCCCCCTTGCTGTCACCATCCGTGGATAATTGAATCAGCAGATAGTGAATCAGCACATGCAGGGGTGCTCCTGTAATTAATAACATTTATTTATAACACCCTTTTCACCAAAGGGCGGAACATCAAACATATATAATAAAAAATGAGGCAATGAAATACAACATTATAAGATACTCAAATCATATACTAATATACTGAAAACAAAATCCTCTTTAGTTACTATCCATCTTGGCCACCTCAGGCATACTCAGCAGCTTAATCCAGCGAATCAAAGAGGGAGGTCTTTAGCCTTTTATGAATGCGGGCAAGATCCTCCTCCAGCTGAAGGTGCAAAGGAAGACTGTTCCACAAATGTGGAGCCAGATCCTGAAAGGCTCACAGTTTTGATAGAGCCGCATGCTATAGATCTTAAATTCCTAGGTGGTACATACCATGCTAAGTGAGCTGCCAGATACTGGGGATGGTGAAAGCGAAGGGTCTTAAATACCAGGACCAAAAGCTTGTAACAAGTCCTAGCCTGGACTGGCAGCAAGTGGAGGAATCTACAAGGGGAAGAGACATGTGAGTATTTAGGGAGATTAAGGAGAATACTACACGAGGGAATTTTTCAGTGATTGTGCTGCGACATAACGAAGTGGAAGTATTCTGGAATACAAGCTTTACCTACTGCACAGTGCCCTCCATTCCATTTCTGAAATGGAACAACAGGTTTTCAAAGTGCTACAAGCACACCACACACCATATGAAAACCACACCTCCCCACAATCTCCTCCTCCAACATCTTTAGAATGTCATTTCCTCTGCTTTGTTTGCGTATGCGCCCCTTTAAAAAAAATATCTATCGCGTCACTCCGGGAGTCCTTCATTAAGCTCACATGGTGGTTGACATCCTCCCAAGTCTTGTGTAGTGTCAGAAGAAAGAACTTGCAAACTACCTCTGCTCTGGGCTATACACACACACACCCTATGCAAGGCTGAAAAGAGAAAGTGGAAGCCCTTGTTGGTGAAGTATGCAGTGTGTCAGTCTCATAATCAGGAGGTCATGAGTTTGAGGCTCACATGGGGCAACCTTTTCTTTCATCATTTTTAGCATTTTAGCATTTCCTCCCCCCTCCTTTCCTACCCCCTCCCCAAAAGACTTATGTTTGTTATTTAAGATATGTAACTAAGTAGTTGATACAGGATTCCGGCCGATACTTTTTAAAAGTCTACTTGCTGTTTCAAGGTTGCACTTTTCTAATTAACTGATCAAACATTGTATCCTCTCTCTCTCTCTGGCTTTTCTTCGCAAATGAAGACTCAGGAAGGATTCATCCCGTGCTTTCTGCAAGCGCACTGATGACTAAAAAGGCCAATCTGAGATAGACAAGTCCAGTTGCAGAAACACAGCAGAAGGTTTCCTTGGGTGATGTTTCTGGGTTGTGATTTTTTTCTGCGTTGTTGTTTCTCTTCAAGACTTGTTCGTCGTGAGTTCTCAAATAAGGCTGCAGCATTGTGGATAGTGCATCTCCATGCCTCCTGATGTGAGGCCAAGGCGGACCATTGTTGGTGATCAATTTGGCCAAGCCTGAGATGTTGTTTCAGGGAATCCTTGTATCGCTTTTTTGGAGTGCCCCTCTTATGCTGACCCGTGGCGAGTTCACCGTAGAGTACTATTTTGGGGAGGCGATGGTCCTCCATCCTAGAAATGTGCCCTGCCCAGCACAGCTGTGTTCTCAATATCATGGCCTCAATGCTGGTGATCCCTGCTTGCTCAAGGACAGCAACATTCCAAGCAACCATTAATGGCTTTCCTGTTTTTTCCTTGCCTTATAAAGATCAGAGTGATTTACTCACCTGCATTCATCCCTTTGGGTGCAAAAAACTATTTTAATTGCACTGCCAAGGAAGAAGAGGAGCGGGGAGGAAATGCTAAAATGCTAAAAATGGTAAATGAAGAAAGAAAAGTTTGTTCCATGTGAGCCTCAAACTCACAACTTCCTGATTATGAGGCCAACACACTGCCCACTTCACCAACAAGGCTTATGTGGGGTGAGGGAACAGAAAAGGAAGTGACTTGATACAATTTCAGCACTAGGCATGTATGGTGTTAACTGCTGCAAAAGCTCATCTTTGTTAATAATTTTGCAAAAGAGGTCTCTGTTTAAGTAAATGCCCAGAGCCTCCCAATTCTCATAGTTTGGCAGATTTGATAGGTCAGGGAAACCAAGGGTTGATAGCAGAATGGGGATGAGAAGGGGGCAAGGGTTTCAAGACAGCAGGGGAGGAAAACATTTATTTTTAATGGTAAGGAAACATTATATTAAATGCATTAAATGCAAGTATTGGTAAATGCAAATATTGCTAAATTAAGCAGCTGTGGAATTTTGCGAGTTAAGGGTTAAAAGGTTACTGGATAACTTAGGAATGAAGTTATTAGCCTGTGAGTTTGACCGCTGGTCAACCAGAGGTGACCACCGGAAGTTGAATGCCAGGGAAGCAGGAGGAACAACAGATCAGGAAACGGTGGGTGGAGCAGGCATGCCCACTCCTGCTACATGTGCTCACATCATCTTGTCGCAATTGCGGAAAGTTACTACTGCACAGTAAAGTATGGTGGTTTTAGATCAGAATGGAGTTTATTCATGCAGAGTGCCCATGAATTTTTTTTAAAAAAACACTTCTGGGGCTGACAACGAACAGAGCAACCACCATAGGAGGGGGATGTCATGTGATCTAAATTGTTTCACTTCTGATATTATTGCTGAAGAATAGTGCTACAGACGGTCATGTCGTATTCCTCTAAAACAACCCAAACAGAGGAGTAAGAAGGCAGGAAGGCAAACCTGCCAGTAAGCCATTACAATAGTCCAGGAATGAAATAACCAAGGCCTGGACAAGCAAGTGGGCAGTCTCCACAGTTAAAAACCTACGGATCCTACAAATGTTCAAAAGATGGGAGTTACATGTCACTCCTTAACTGGTGTCCCAATGTGCACTGGATTCTGCTGTCCATGGGTTCTAATGTGCAACAATCACTTTCCTGGCTTCCCTGTGTAGTAATGTAATAGCAGCCTTTTGCTATGTTATGAAAATGCTCCATTCTATTTCCTGCAGATATAAGTCCACTTTCGAAGAGGTAAGTCCCCAAATGAATTCCAGCCAATAATAACACTATCCTTTCCCAGCAATGATTGTAAAGGAGATGCTAAGGGTGGGAAATGAAATTAAGACACACAAAAAAAAGTTACACGGGGGAGGGGCAGCAATGTTGAGATTCATTTTTGCTCTAGACCAGCTATGGAAACAAAACAGCAGCCGAAGGATCTCAGCACCTCTGTGACTGCTAATTTTCCAGGAGGCTCACTTGGGGAATGCTAGCACAGCTGTGTTAATTGGGAAGGGCTTATTGCCAGCTTTTTGAACCAGTAATTGGCATTACAGGTCTGTCCCTGCCCAATCCAGGGGGATCGGTTGGTCTGCAGAAAACCTTTCTGGACTCAGGTTGCCTATTAAAACAGCCATCCATAATGTTCCTTTGGCAGCCGCCAACCAACTTGAAAAGTCTAGTTCCTTTTGGCAGTTGCTTTCCTTGATTTCACTTAACTGAAGCTAAGGGAGTGTTTTAAGTTATAATATATTTAAACAGCTGCCTTACCCTGGAGTGGTCCTTGTAGCATGTTAGAGCTGCTAATTCAAAGAGGCTCTTCCAGAGCTTTGAAGAGTAAACTTTCTGGCCCATGACTATGCTGGTTGGGAGGATTCTGGGAGTTATAATCCAAACAATTTAACATTTTTAAGCTCTGGAAATGTCATAGGTTGGACCTAGCCCATTAAAAGGTACACCCATCACTCTTCTAGTCTTCTGGCCTGTACAATTTCAAATCGACCACTGATTTGTGACCTGTTTGTGTTATTTTACAGTTAAAATTACTATCCCAGAGCAGCAATCCATGAAGCAAGCTGTGTGTTCCATGGAATCTCAGTGTTCATGGGGTACATGAAGGGAAGAACGCTGTGCTGTGCGATTTCAATTTTAAGTGCTGTGTGATTTGGATTTTATGGTCCATATATAGTTTTATTGTATTTTAATAATTTAATGTTTTTAAAGTGTTTTTAACTCTTAAATTGTTTAATTTGTTTTTTTAATTGCATATATACATATATATATATAGACACATGGGCAAAGGGAGGGAATGGTGACGGGGGGGCGTTCACAATTATCCACGGATTATTGTGAACGCCCCCCCCCCCGTCACCATTCCCTCCCTTTGCCCCTGTGTCTTCATTTCTGCCAGGGAGTGATCCTGGGAGTAATCTGGGGGGGAAGGGAAAAAAGAGGCCAGATCTCTCCTCCTCCCCTCCCTCCCCTATCCATCCCCCCTACTGTCACCATCCACGGATAACAGTGGATGCGGGGGCATTACTGTGTGTGTATGTGTGTGTGTGTGTTTAAAGCTTCCCTATTGTTTTAAATTTGTATGATTTTAGAATCATAGAATCATAGAATCATAGAATTGCAGAGTTGGAAGAGAATCATTGTTAGCTGCCTTAACTCCCTATATTGGGAGAAAGGTAGGATATAAATAAAACAACAATAACATACTGTACCTCCAAGTGTCCTGATTTGGCAGGGACAATCCCAATTAATCCACTGTCATCCCACTTTTTCGGCTGCTTCAAAAACGTTCCAGTTTCTTGCTCTTCCTCCAACTTTCCTCTTTTGTCCTCAGCTAATCACAATTGCTGTAAATTGAGTTCAAAGGGCAAAAGTAGTTTGCACTCAATTAACTCAGCTGGGGGAGAGGAGTTGCAGGGGAAAGTTGCTCTTCCCAGCAGACTCAGGCAAAAGCAAACTGCTGCATCCTCTCCCAGCTTGTCTCTTCTTCCTCTTCAATAACTTTTTCCATCTTGACACCACTCTGATGTTGCTGGGCCACACATGTCCCAGTTTCATCTATGAAATGGTGGAGGGTATGGTATAGTTTAGTACTGGGGACCATGGCTTTGCATGAAGAAGGTCCTGAGTTCAAGCCCACATTTCTAAAATGTTAGTCAAGGGAGCCTATAACAGATAAAACCACAACTCTGTAAGAACAGTATCTCAAAAATAGAGAATAAAACAGAGGTAGGCCAGGCTGTTAAAAAATCATCAGATAAGATGGCCTCTATGTAGTAAGGCAAAAGCTTTCTGGAATTAAAAAAATAATCTTCACAAAGGGGGTTACTGCACTCTGAAGAAAAGTGGCAAGGGAGCAGTAAGTTCCATCTTCCCTGCTGCCTTACTGCATGACATCACCATTTTTCTGGCGCTGTTTTTGTTCCAGTCCCCTGGGGGACCAAGCTAAAAACACATCTTTTTGCTAATGGGTTTTTCTGGTTAGCAAAAAGATGCAGTTTTACCTTGGTCCCCCACGGGACCAGAATGAAAGAACGACGATGTCATGTGGTAAGGCAGCAGGGAAAACAGAACATTCCTACTGCCTTGCTGCTTTTCTTCAGAGTGTGATAAGCATTGAGGCCATGATATTGAGAACACAGCTGTGCTGGGCAGGGCACATTTCTAGGATGGAGGACCATCGCCTCCCAAAAATAGTACTCTATGGTGAACTCGCCATGGGTCAGCGTAAGAGGGGCGCTCCAAAAAAAATGATACAAGGAGTCCCTGAAACAACATCTCAGGCTTGGCCGGATTGATCACCAACAATGGTCCACCCTGGCCTCACATCGGGACGCATGAAGGCACACTATCCACAATGCTGCAGCCTTATTTGAGAACTCACACAGAACAAGTCTTGAAGAGAAACGACAATGCAGAAAGAATCACAACCCAGAAATATCACCCAAGGAGACTTTCTGCTGTGCTTTCTGCAACCGGATTTGTTTATCTCAGATTGGCCTTTTTAGTCATCAGCACACTTGCAGAAAGTGCGGGATGAGTCCTTCCTGAATCTTTGTTTGCGAAGAAAAGCCAGAGAGAGAGGGTAAGCCCCTAAGGTTGCAGAGTTGTATGATGGCGAGGAGAATAACATGAGACAAAGAGTTTCATGGTTTGGATGCAACCACTAAGAATTGAGTCCTAGGACTTGTCTACACTGGTATGAAACCCCGCACCTACCTCATAGCCACAGTAGATTTCTTTGATCTGCAGCAGACATGCACACATGCACCGGGGCTTGTCTGATTGCATCAAAGTAAAAGGGCAACCCTATGCTGATCATGTGTCCTATACGTTATACTATTTCTGGCCACATGTCAGGGGCTGCTCCAGTTATTGTGTTTTTCTGTTTGCTCATGCATGTGAATAAATGAATATGCGCACAATAAAAAAAAATAAAAATAAAAATTTTAAAAGTGCCAGAATGGAGTCCCATCCACCAGAAATCTCAACTTGGCTTTACTCTGAAGCCAATCCTCAGCTACCACACAGCTAAAAATCCAGGTTTTCCCCTCAAATGCAGATCAAACTGCGGATCTTACAGATCTGGGGTTTCCTTTAGAAACCTTGGCAAAAATGCTTTGGCGTAAAAGGGTGCCCCTACCATGATCACATGTCCTATAGTTCACATTATTTCTGGCCACATGGCTGCAGCTGCTCTGCCTCCCCCCATCCCCTCATGCATGCAAACATTTTGTCCCAGAATACTGTTTTACTGGATAAGCAGAGATACACTAAGACTGATCTCCACACAACCGCATATTGAAAAAATAATAGCACCTACATGCTGGCAAAACATAAATACAACAGAGTATAGTCTACCTGAAGCCACTTTGGAGGTGGCCACACATACAGTTGGCCCTTGGTATCCACTGGGGGTTGGTTCTATGACCGCCCCCCCCCGCCCCGTGGATACCAAAATCTGTGGATGTTTAAGTCCCATTATATACCATGTGTAGTAAAATGGCATCCCTTATATAAAATGGAAAAATCAAGGTTTCCTTTTGGGAATTTTTGGGAGGTGGGAATATTTTCAAGCTGTGGATGCAGAATCTGTGGATACAGAGGGCTGGCTGTACAATTATCTGAATTTCCCAGGCAAATGCAGAGTAAAAGGCAGTTCTTTTTAAATCGGATTTTTGGCAAAAAGCCCCGCATTTCCTGCATATTGTTACTAATGTTTTGTGCCTGAGTAGCAGCAGCTACGAGGTTAGTACAGGTTTTTTTTTTGGTCCAGTGTAGACAAGCCCTGAGACCTAGTTTGATGAAGTGATGCTATGGTTTGAAGGGCAAATTTTCTTCTTTGAGTTTTTTTAAAATAAAGTTATGGTGCTATAGGGCAAAAGTTCCATGTCACTTCTCCACTGATGACTGGGGTGCTGCATTAGGACTTTTTTTTTTAAGAGAGAGAAAGAAAGGAGTGAAGGATGTGTTATAGTTTTGATATCTCTTGGAATTAAAGAAACCCACCCCAATGTGGGAACAAATGTTACATCTGGTGCTAGGAATTGCCCCAAAAATAGTTCGGGGCAAGAGAAATTTTATCTAGACATTTTAAAAGGACCCTGAGAACTACGGCAACAAATATGTCAAGCTCCTGATATATTTGTCCCATCTGAGGGCACATCCAGAGGAATACTACATGACCCGTTGCAGTACAATGACTCAGTAACAATATCACAACTTTTATTTTATTTATTTATTTATACCCCGCTCTTCAGCCACAAGGCTATCAGAGCGGCTGAAATTGTTCTCACCCTTCGGTGCTTGTACCATTTGTGCTGAGTCCCAGAAGCATTTTTTTTTAAAATTCACGGGCACTGTGAATGGAATCCGTTCCAATCTAAAACCACCATAATTAACTGCAGTAGTTACCTTCCGCAACAGCGACTGGATGATGTAAGCACATGTCGGAGGAGTGGGCGTGCTTGCTCCGCCCAAAGCTCCCCGATGTGTTGTTCCTCCTGCTTCCCTGGCATTCAACTTCCTGTGGTCTCTCTCAGCAGTCAAACTCACAGGCTAATAACTTAATTCCTAAGTTATCCATTAACTTTTAAACCCAAACTTTGCGAAATTCTGCGGCAGCTAAATTTACCAGTACAGTCATTTAGCAATACTTGCATTTAATGCATTTAATATAATGTTTCCTTACCATTTAAAATACATTTATTCCTCCTTTGGTGCTTTGAAAAACTCGCTCCCTTCCCATCAGGGGTCTGCTATCAACCCTTGTTTCCCTGACCTGTTAAATCTGCCGAACTAAGCAAATTGGGAGGCTCTGGGCATTTAAATAAACAGAGACATCTTTTGCTAGAATGTAACAAAGAAAGAGGAGCATCACTCTGCAAATCCTTCCTTCAGCTCAGATAGATTACTGCTGCCCTAGCCTACGTAAGCTATGGTGGCAAGGTTAGCAGGGCATAGGTCTCATAATCAAGATGTCATGAGTTTGAGACTAACACAGGGCAATCTTTTATTCATCAATTTATCATTTTTAGAATTTTAGCATTTCATGCCCCTTCTCTTCTTCCTTGGCAATGCAATTAAAATCCCCTTTTGTTCCCAAAGGGGTGAATGCTAGTGGGTAAATCACTCTGATCTTTATAAGGCAAGGGGGGGGGAGAAGGCAAGCCATTAATGGTTGCTTGGATGCAATGTATGATCACTTAGAAAAATATGCCACCTTGAAACAGGAAGTAGACTTTTTAAAACTATTGGCCAGAATCCAGTATCAGCTACTTAGTTTAGTATCTTAAATAACAAACACAAGTCTTTGGGGTTGGGGGGGAAGAAGGGGGAGAAAATATTAAAATGCTAAAAGAGAGGCTTGCCTCATGTTAGTCTCCAACTGATGACCTACTGCTTATAAGACCAAGACACTGCCTACTTTGCCACCAAGGCTCATACAAGCTGGCAGAGCAGAATTCCATGTGAGCCAAAAGCTGGATTTGAGGAGTGATGCAATAGATGAATTTAAAAGGGGTGCATGTGCATACAAACTAGAGGAAATGATGTTCAAAATATGGAGGAGGGGAGAGGAGGAGGAGATTTTGGGGAGGCATAGTTATCATACGGCGCATGGTCTGCATGTAGTGCTTTGAAAAACTCGTTCCATTTCAGAAACGGAATGGAGGGCACTGTGCAGTAGGTAAGGGTTTCATTTTGTTATGTTGCGGTACAATCACTCAAAAATGCCATTGTGTAATGTTCCTTCCAGACTGATGGAAATGTCCCAGATTTAGTGCTGGTTTTATACAGGATTAAAATAAACCATCCTGGGAAGCTGGTAATCAAAAGTTTCTGATTGTACTGGGAACTGAAAAAAATATTCTGGGATAAACAAAACATGTATGGAGCTCCAAACAAAAATCAGCTACAACAGGAACAAAATCGTGGACTTTCTGGTCTTTTTAATCAGTCTAGATCTATGCTGAAGGTGTCCTCTGCTCTTATCTGAGGAACCTCACTTCAGAACCTCTGGAGGGTTGAGACGTGATAGATTAATACTTAACAAACAAACCCTTCCAGGAGACGTTGCTTAAAGATTGAGCACTTCCTTCTCAAGCCGCCTATTTAATTTCCATTCCAGCCATCCAGATGTTTCAACCATTTTATGCCAGACACATTTCCCAGAAAGAAACCATTTTATGCTTTTCTGCCCATCTTGGTATGCAACCTGCATCAGCAGTTGTCATTTTTTCCCCTACTGCTGTGAAAATTTATTACTGACAGCTAATGACATGTATCAAACAGCAAGTGGAATTATCACGGGGAGATGGCATGTCATGAAGCACATTGCTCCATTTTGAAAATACTTAACTGGCAGCGTTTGATTTCAGGACAATGCAAATGCCATTTAAATAGCTGTTTCTCTAAGAAACATTCCTGCTGTTTTCTGTAGAAGTTTGTACCCATTTCAGACTGCTCCCCTTCTTACTCTCATTTTTATGAGAGAGTTTCCACCTTTCCTTGTTCAGATTTTTCAAATCTGTGCTTGGCGTTAAGATTAAGGCATGTTCTGTCTTCAGCTCTGATAGAAGCAGAAACTGTTTCTCCAACGGAAACTAATCTAAATTGCAAAAATCAGCCACTGGGGTGCCAAATTGAATTAGGAAGAAAATAGTTAAGCCTTTTTTCTGGATTGATTTCCCACTACAGATACCCTTTTTTCCAAAGCAGCTCAATTAATAAAGCCTCTGACAAAGAAGCTCCTTTTTACAAAGTCCTTTCATTTACACTCAGCCCACTTTTCCTCCTTGTCCCCTGTCTAGTTGCTGGGTTTTTAGCAGCATCAGCACTGGGAAGATGGTAAAGGAGAACTGGGAAAGCACAGATTTTCAGTGCCAGGTTGCAACAGCATGTCACAATAGAATAAAGCTTGAGCTGGAAAAGATTGCAAGTGTACTCTAGGGTATCCTACTATAGCCATGTGTGCCTTCCTGCAAAGGGATGGCGAACAGCAGCTACCTATAGAATCCCTTGCTAAATATGTGTGAATAGCAAAACATAGAGAAAAGGAGAAGTCAGAATAGCTTGCCTTTCCATCTACCACCAGAGTGTTTTTAAAAAACCCACAGATCTATACATTTGCTTAGAGAGGACATATTTTTTGGGGATGCAGGTAAGTAAATCTGTGGTTACCAGTCCTGTGGATGTGGGGCTAGTATAGTATTTGAGATGTTGCTCACTACAGAGTCATATAAAGACATAATGGCAACAGCAGTTCATTTTTCTTTTTTAAAAATTATTTATTTCCTGTCTTTCTCCCAATATGGCAACCAAGGCAGCTCACAACAATTTTTCATCTCCTTTCCAGTACATCTTACTGTGAATTTTGATATTTTTTTCAGACTGCCACACACTGGGTCCACATGGCCTGCCTTATGCATTCCTAGTTACCTGCCAGAGATATGCTTTGGTGGATACTGTTGGACAATTATGGATGTTGTTGGATTAGTGGTGAAGCTGAGAAGGTCTCCATTTTTTTTAATGTGCAAAAGTAGTGAATTTAGGAAGGTGATGATTAAAACGGCTGCCTTAAATTCATCAACAAAAGCTGAGGCTCTCTACCATGCCTCCCTAGTAATTGAAGCCTAGAAATTTGTAGGATTCAAAAACTTAAATTCATCTTCTGAAAGGTTTGGCCCAATTTAAGATCTCCACATTGCATTTGTTCTGAATGGGTTTGGAAAGCCTTGGAAACAAACACCATTATATTCTACTTCACATGCTCACACAAGTATCTAATCTTTCTAAAAGTAAAGAGTGTTGCCCTGTTTGCCAAACAGAAGATTTCAATTATACATTTGCTTTATTTGTTCATTTATTTATTGCACACTACACAGGCTTCAAAGAGCTCAGGGCAGTTTACATGTGGTTCTTAGGTAATCTCCCATCTGATCTTTTAATCTCCGCCACCCTCGCCTGCCACCCCCAATCATCCTCTGCAGTCTGGTTCAATCCCACAATAACTTTTCTTCTCAAACATATGTAAACCTGGCAATATGTGTACAATAAACACAAAGGCATACACAGGTTTTGAGACTATCGAATCCATGGTGCAATGTGGAGTCTCTGTGCTACAAACCCATGATAGGACTAGATAAGAGAGTTGGATTTTCTGGGGGGTCGAGGATTAATGTTTGGACTTTCTCCAGGCAAAACAGGTACTTGACCCTCAAACTAAAGCCTCTCCCCAACTAATCTTAGTAATGACTTCAAATCTGATAGACTGTTCAAATTGTCCAACAGTTTTCCATAGATGGTACATTTGAATTATATGTGAAAACTATATCTCAGTATCAGTGCTTATGAATATTTATGCACAATTGTGCAAAATATAAGAAACATAAGCCAAGGAAAAAGTGGGTAACTTATCAAGATCTTTTGGCATTTGATCAAGAAAAACATAAAATTAAGCCAGATGAAGAATGACTGAAAGAGGGCCATAGCTTTCAATGGTACCCTTATAGACAAATTTCTGTTAAAAATTGAGATGGGAGAGGAACAAGTTAAAGATTGTATGATAAAGTGAGTCCAGAATTTAGAATATAATATAGAAGGTGGAACAATGGGAAAAAATGGGGTCAAAGGGATTTAAATTTATATTGTGTGATGATCTAAAGGGGAAATTTGATAAAATGGTGTAGTGTTGGTATTTGACTCCAGAAACATTGGCTAAAATGCATAAGGGAATTTCTAATGTATGTTGGAAGTGTAAGCAACAGATAGGGACATTCTGTCATATGTTGTGGAATCAAATACATGTTTTGATAGAGAAGATTTTGAAAGTTAATATTTGATTGAATCCAGATCTCTTCTTATTGGGCCTGATGGACAATCAGATGGAAAAGAAATATAGAGAATTACTCTATATACTTTCTATGGTTGAGCAGAAATGGGGCGGCGGGGGAACACAGTAATTCCAATGAACGAGGACTGGCTATCAAAACTGACTGACCTAACTGAAATGGAGAAATGATATATTTTGATCAGAGAAATATTATTGGTGACATTCTTGAAGGACTGGGAACCCTTGATTGTCTTTTTACAGAAAAATGAGAATAAAATGTTAACTATAGGTTTGGATAATTAATAGGTTTGTTTAAGCGGAAGTAGGAATTAGTGTTTTGGTTGGAGAAGAAGTTTATACATTTGTTGTTATTGTGTGACTACTATTCATTTCCAACTTATGGTGACCCTACAATGAACCTATTACAGGAATCTGAGAGTGTGTTACCTTTTCATGGCCAAGTGGTGATTCGAACCCTGGTCTTCAGAGTCATAGCCCAATGCTCAAACCACTACGCCACACTGGTTACACATATTACGTCCTATAACCATTGGTAGAAAGTCAGAAATCAACGAAAATTCTTCTTTTTATCTGTTTCTTTTCTTTGTCTGTTTTCTTTGTATATGTTTCTTCTTTTTAGGTATTGGAAAGTTTCTAATAAAAAGATTTTTTTTAAAAAACAACAACAATGGTGCAACATCTAATTCTCTACAATGAAAGGCAAACAAGCAATGTACACAAATGATAGGGAATTTCAGTGGTGGTGGGCACACCTATAACTGCAAACAGCAGCCACCTCAGTGCAAGAACAAATTTGGCCTGTATGGAGCACGTGGAATACTAAGGAGGATCTGCAGTGCACTGAGGCAGAACAAGCCCAGAACAATGACCTTCTTCAAGTCCACCCCCCCCACCAAAAAAAAGGGAGGGGGTGAGAGGAGAAAAAAGGAGGAAAGGAAAGACATTGCTTGGATTTAACAAATAGCTGTTGATTCGACAAGGTCCACTTCTTGGCTTGGAGGTCAGGTTGCCTCTGCAGCAAATGCAAGAGAAATGTCAGTCAAGTCACCCCCTCAGCATCTGGACCAAGGCTTCCAAGAAGAAGGAAATCTGATTTGCCATTAACCTGGAGAAGTTGATCATGCAGCAGTGATCACAATAGGACAATAAGCCCAAGTACCCTTCCCACCAAGCATGGACAATCAGCTGTATTTTGCCAGAGTTCAGAAGATGTTGCGCTTTTCCTTTTTCCTCCTCCTCCTCCTCCTTCTTCTTTGGAAAACAACTGCCAGAGAAATTGTTCTCCAAAACTAGCCAATGCTGGCTGAGGATTTGGGGCACTGCAGCTCCCCCGCACAAAAAGGTAACATTTCCAAGCTCTGACTATTTTGTCTTCTTCTTTCCTTATACAGTACATTATAGCTGAGATCAAGGAGATGGCATGGAGCTTTATACTCCTAGAATCATGTGACAATTATCATAGAATCATAGAATCATAGAATTGTAGAGTTGGAAGAGATCACGAGGGCCATCCAGTCCAACCCCCTGCCTTGCAGGAAATCATGATGGAACCACCCCCGACAGATGGCCATCCAGCCTCTGTTTAAAGACCTCCAAGGAAGGAGACCCCACCACGCTCCGAGGGAGTGCGTTCCACTTCCGAACAGCTCTTACTGTCAAAAAGTTCCTCCTCATGTTGAGATGGAATCTCTGTTCCTGGAGCTTGCATCCATTGCTCCAATCTCTGGAGCAGCAGAAAACAAGCTTGCTCCATCCTCAGCGTGACATCCCTTCAAATACTTAAACAGGGCTATCATATCGCCTCTTAACCGTCTTTTTTCCAGGCTAAACATACCCAGCTCCCTAAGTCTCTCCTCATAAGGCATGGTTTCCAGACCTTTCACCATTTTAGTCGTCCTCCTCTGAACACTCTCCAATTTGTCAGTATCCTTTTTGAATTGTGGTGCCCAGAACTGGACACAGTATTCTAGGTGAGGTCTGACCAAGGCAGAATAGAGCGGCACTATTACTTCCCTTGATCTAGACACTATACTTCTATTGATGCAGCCCAAAATCGCATTGGCCTTTTTAGCTGCCGCATCACACTGTTGACTCATGTTCAACTTGTGGTCTACTAGGACTCCTAGATCCCTTTCGCACGTAGTCTCGTTCAGCCAGGTCTCTCCCATCCTATATCATTAGTGAATTGCAAGACTGCAACTGACTGTGCAAACAAATATGAAATGCATGATTGCAATGCACATCTGCATGTGCAGTGCACAGTGTGCATCTGCATGGCAATGCGCAAGGGCATTGCGTGTGCAACTCTGCTTCTGCAACCTTCAACTGAATACAGACTTGCTCATGGGACAAAAATATCCATCCACTTATAAAGTGACCCAGGAGTCAAGAAAAGCATCTACCTCAAAGAGCAAATATTTGATTCTGTTCCCATCTCATACCCCTCCCCCTCCACTTGTTAAGATTGCTTTGTGCCAAAGGCATGGAAGTGGTCAAATTCGTATTGAAAGCATGCAGACCAAGTTAAATGAATAGATTATAGTTTCTAGATCAAGGGAAGTAACAGTGCCGCTCTATTCTGCCTTGGTCAGGCCTCACCTAGAATACTGTGTCCAGTTCTGGGCACCACAATTCAAAAAGGATATGGACAAATTGGAGCGTGTGCAAAGAAGGGCGACTAAAATGGTGAAAGGTCTGGAAACGATGCCTTATGAGGAGAGGCTTAGGGAGCTGGGTATGTTTAGCCTGGAAAAAAAGATGATTAAGAGGTGATATGATAGCCCTGTTTAAGTATTTGAAGGGGTGTCACATTGAGGATGGAGCAAGCTTGTTTTCTGTTGCTCGAGAGACTAGAACACGGAGCAATGGATGCAAGCTCCAGGAACAGAGATTCCACCTCAACATGAGGAGGAACTTTTTGACAGTAAGGGCTGTTCGGCAGTAGAACACACTTCCTCGGAGTGGTGGGGTCTCCTTCCTTGGAGGTCTTTAAACAGAGGCTGGATGGCCATGTGTCAGGGATGCTTTGATCATGATTTCCTGTGTGGCAGGGGGCTGGACTGGATGGCCCTTGTGGTCTCTTCCAACTCTACAATTCTATGATTCTATGATTAGCTTTTCTCCCAGTCCCTCCTGGGGCTCTTCATGAAAACAGACCACTCTTCACTCATCAGTGCAAGGTGCATACACACTAGCAGCATGCTGTGTTGTTTTGTTTCTGGAAGCTTTTCTTTTTTCACCTCAGTGGCAGCCTAGACAGCCAGCATGTGAGAATCAGCATCCCTCCCTTTCAGTATGAATCAAGATGAGAAATGGAGATATGGAGAAACCACATGCCTCCACCAAAGCTGCCGGCAGTCCACTACATGCACTACAGTTAGGCTAGTCCAGGCCTGCATAGTTTATAATCCATCAAGCCAAGCACAGACCACCAGATGAGAAGTGTAGCTTCCGGCGTACTTGGCAAACCTTTTCCTGCACAGACAAATAACAATGGGTATGTTGACCTTCATGGTCAGTGGACATGTTTGGCTTGGTGAGCCACCACCACGTATACCTCAAGGTCACATGAGGTAAAATTCTGCAAGCAAAACTATACATGAGTTGTGCAGTGCAATGCAATCTATATGTTAAATTTGTGCAACTAAAACAAGACACCAAATGTGCAACTAAATGCAAAACCAAGTGTGCATGTGCATCCATGCACAATGTTCTCTCTCTCTCTCTCTTGCTTTTCTTCGCAAACGAAGATTCAGGAAGGACTCATCCCGCGCTTTCTGCAAGTGTGCTGATGACTAAAAAGGCCAATCCGAGATAAACAAGTCCGGTTGCAAAAAGCACAGCAGAAGGTCTCCTTGGGTGATGTTTTTGGGTTGTGATTCTTTCTGCGTTGTCGTTTCTCTTCAAGACTTGTTCGTCGTGAGTTCTCAAATAAGGCTGCAGCATTGTGGATAGTAAGTCTCCATGCCTCCCGATGTGAGGCCAGGGCGGACCACTGTTGGTGATCAATTTGGCCAAGCCTGAGATGTTGTTTCAGGGAGTCTTTGTATCGCTTTTTTGGAGCGCCCCTCTTATGCTGACCCGTGGTGAGTTCACCTTAGAGTACTATTTTTGGGAGGCAATGGTCCTTCATCCTAGAAATGTCCCCTGCCCCAGCGCAGCTGTGTTCTCAGTATCATGGCCTCAATGCTGGTGATCCCTGCTTGCTCAAGGACAGCAACATTCGTCACATAGTCAGTCCAGTGTATATTTAGGATTGTGCGTAGACAGCGCTGATGAAAGCGCTCATGAACCTTGTTAGGTAACATGCATCCACATGCACATACAGACTGTTACCATGTATACATGAATACATCCATGCGCAATAGCACTGCATGGTCAACTCTGCTTCCACCATCGTGAACTGAATATGGCCACTCCACATCAGAAAAAGATGTCCAGATGCTTCCATCAGAGAACTTGTGCATCAGCTCAGTCAATAATCAAAGTGGAGACTGTTGTCAAGAAACCAGAAGAAGACTAAGACTTGGAAATTCTCCTATGAAGGAACTAGGTAAGATCCCCAAGTGTAAAAATAAATAATTAAATACCAGAGGCAGAATTATCAATTTTATAATACAGTATGACCCCCGTAGCCACAGGGGATACATTCCCAGACTTACCATGGAAACGTGAAACTGCAGATAATAGCAAACAAACCCTATTGAAATGAATGGCTTCTGGCCAAGTTCCGAGTTATTTACTCGCGATTTTAAATCTGCTGCCACCATTTTTTAAAAAAAGTTTTCCAGGGTGCACACAAGCAACACTTTATATTTACAAAGACAGAAAGGATTTTTTTTAAAGTATAAAATTGCTATTTCGTTGACTTACTGGACCCTCACTTAGCCGAAAATCCAACATGGCTGCCACAGCTGCTTTTCCTCTTTGCTAGCTCCACCCCATCCTCATCCAGCCAGTCAGATTGCACTGCCTATTTTTATTTGTACAAATGTGAGTGTTCAAACGATTGCACATTCGCATGTCATACGGAGCTTTTAAAAAAATCTGTACAAAGCCCCGGATGTGGCACACACAGACTTTGCAGTGGATTTTGTTGCCCCCCTTCCGAATGATATGTATTTGTACAAACAGCCATTTGAATGGATCACCGTACGTTCGCATGCCATTTGTATTTTTTTTACCATATAGATAACACCTGAGACAATTGTACTGTCATAAGATGTGACTCATTACAGATGGATGGACTCAGTCAAGCAAGCTAATGGCTGTCCTGAGTTTGCAAGACTAGAGCAGGGCTGTATATGATCACGTCTCTTATGGGAGGTCTCTCATTTGTATGGTTGTTGTAAGTCAAAGGTGATTTGATGAAGAATAGTAACAACAAAGAAATCATCATTCCTTGGGGATCATGGATGTGTGCACGGTTTTGGGGCGGCCGAGCACTGGTCAATTTTCTCGCTATATATATTTAAAATAGTAGGAAAAGGTTGAGTCCCTGCCCCAAGGAGTATGCAATCTAAAAGGCAACCATGGACCTGTGCAAGATACACAAAGCTCTTGGTATTGCCTATAGATTGTGCTGGCCTGAACTGCTGGCTCTCTGGAAACCCAAGACCACAGCTGTGAGAGGCCCTGAGCCAAAAACACTTTTGTGAGGGGTCTACATTTGCTCTGGCAGGAGACATTATAAATCAGTGTGAAACAGCAAAGCCTGGAGACAAGAAATCTGATATGTCTTATTTAATTGAATTTTTCAACATAAAGAAATGAAAAGGCAATAACATTTTTAAAGACTAAGCCCCAAAGATGGTTGTTGGTTGTACTGAGGCCTCTGCATTCTTTGGCAGATGGGTGAATGAGCTGTCTGTGCAATTTTCTGTATAATTATTAAATTTGAAGAATTTATATAAAAACATAATGAAAGTTAAAATTTCAGGAAAGGGGTCTCGAACATCCCCAAGGGGGACTCTGCAGTGCTTGTATGGCTACAACCTGCATGGCTTAGCATAGCAGAAAACAACAAAGACTTGGAAAAATTACTAAAGATAGTCAAAGAAGAAAGTGCTAAGGCAGGCTTACTCTTGAACATCAAGAAAACAAAACCAAGGAGCACAGAGGATCTAAATAAATTCAATATAGACGACAAGGCAATTGAAATACTCAAAGATTTCCCATATCTGGGATCAATAATTGATCAGAGCTGAAACTGCAGAAGATGACTAGGAATGGGAAGGTCAGCTGTGAAAGAACTAGACAAAATCCTGAAGTGTAAAGATATAAAACTGAACACTAAAGTTAGGATTGTCCAAGCCATCATATTTCCCATCAC
This sequence comes from Gambelia wislizenii, assembly GCA_030847615.1. Taxonomy (NCBI): domain Eukaryota; kingdom Metazoa; phylum Chordata; class Lepidosauria; order Squamata; family Crotaphytidae; genus Gambelia; species Gambelia wislizenii. Next base: position 488,873,570 of record JAUMIR010000001.1, on the reverse strand, counting down.
CATGTACAGAAGTGAGAGCTGGACAGTGAGGAAAGGTGATAGAAAGAAAATCAACTCATTTGAGTTGTGATGCTGGGAAAAAGTGCTGAGGATACCATGGACTGCCAAAAAGACCAATAAATAGACCCTAGAACAAACCTGAACTATCCCTAGAAGCCAAGATGACTAAACTGAGACTGTTGTACTTTTGGCCATATCATGAAAAGGCATAACTCGCTCAAATAGACAATAATGCTGGGTAAGGTAGAAGGCAGCAGGAAAAGAGGAAGGCCACCCACTAGATGGATAGACTCAATCAAGGAAGCCATGGCCTCGAGTCTGCAGGAGCTAAGCAGAGAGGTTGAGAATAGGGGGTCTTGGAGCTGTCTTGTTCATAGGGTCATCATGAGTTGAAGTCGACTTGAGGGCAATTAACAACAAAGTAGTTCTGTATGAAAAACTACACTGTGGTAAGCCATCTATGACCCTTTGGACCTACCATAGAACCGTTGAAGTCCTCCTCCAGGGCCATTCATACCTGGAGGAGAGGAGAGGATTGCAAAAGTGTCTGGCTATAGCTAGACTGTAGCAAGGTGTGGAATGAATACATCATTCACTGAGGTCTTCATGGGTGCTCCAGAGGTCTCAGTGACTGATGCAATTACTTTGCATCTCACTATGGGACCATAATATGTCCCAGGAAGGCCCCCAAATGTGGTGAAAATGCCCCCAATGCCCCCAGAGGTGGCCATCCAGCCTCTGATTAAAAACCCTAAGGAAGGAGATTCCACCATACTCCAAGGCAGCGTATTCCACTGCCGAACAGCTCTTACCATCAGGAAGTTCTTCCTAATGTTTAAGCGGAATCTCTTTTCTTCTAGTTTGAGACCAATGCTCCGTGTCCTAGTCTCTGGAACAGCAGAAAATAAGCTTGTTCCTTCTTCAATATGGCATCATTTCAAGTATCTAAACATGGCAATCATGTCACCTCTCAACTTTCTCTTTTCCAGGCTAAACATACCTGGCTCTCTAAGCTTCTCCTCACAGGTCATGGCTTCCAGACCTTTCTCCATTTTGTTCGCCCTCCTTTGGACACATTCAAGCTTGTCCATATCCTTCTTGAATTGTGGTGCCCAGAACTGGACACAGCATTCCAAGTGAGGTCTGACTAAAGCAGAATAGAGTGGTATTATTACTTCCCTTGATCTAGAGGTACCAAAGGGTGCTCAGCAGTGGCTTCTCTTCATCTTGGAAAGATGTGACCAGTGGGGTGCCACAGGGTTCTGTCCTGGGCCCAGTGCTATTCAACATCTTTATCAATGACTTAGATGAGGGAATTAGGGGCATACTTATCAAATTTGCAGATGACACCAAATTGGGAGGAGTAGCTAATACCCTAGAGGACAGGATCAAAATTCAGAATGACCTGGATAGACTGGAGAGCTGGGCCAAAGCTAACAAAATGAAATTCAATACGGAGAAATGTAAAGTACTGCATTTAGGGCGGAAAAATGAAATGCATAAATATAGGATGGGAGAGACCTGTCTGAATGAGACTACGTGCGAAAGGGATCTAGGAGTCCTAGTAGACCACAAGTTGAACATGAGCCAACAGTGTGATGTGGCAGCTAAAAAGGCCAATGCAATTTTGGGCTGTATCAATAGAAGTATAGTGTCTAGATCAAGGGAAGTAATAGTGCCACTCTATTCTGCCTTGGTCAGACCTCACTTAGAATACTGTGTCCAGTTCTGGGCACCACAATTCAAAAAGGATATTGACAAATTGGAGCGTGTCCAGAGAAGGGCAACTAAAATGGTGAAAGGTCTGGAAACAATGCCTTATGAGGAGAGACTTAGGGAGCTGGGTATGTTTAGCCTGGAAAAAAGACGGTTTAGAGGCGATATGATAGCCCTGTTTAAGTATTTGAAGGGATGTCACGCTGAGGATGGAGCAGGCTTGTTTTCTGCTGCTCCAGAGACTGGAACACGGAGCAATGGGTGCAAGCTCCAGGAACAGAGATTCCACCTCAACATTAGGAGGAACTTTTTGACAGTAAGAGCTGTTCGGCAGTGGAACGCACTCCCTCGGAGCGTGGTGGGGTCTCCTTCCTTGGAGGTCTTTAAACAGAGGCTGGATGGCCATCTGTCGGGGATGCTTTGATTGTGATTTCCTGCGTGGCAGGGGGGTTGGACTGGATGGCCCTCGTGGTCTCTTCCAACTCTGCAATTCTATGATTCTATGATTCTAGACACTATACTCCTCCTATTGATGCAGCCTAGAATCGCATTGCCTTTTTTAGCTGCCACATCAAACTGCTGACTCATATTCAGCTTGTGGTCTACTAAGACTCCTAGATCCCTTTCTCATGTACACCCTGCATAGATCTATAGAGTTGCTACTGACCATGACATGCAAGATTCTACTGCTAAAGCATATTTGACAGGTGGTCTTCTAACGTCTGTTGAAAAATCTCCAGTGAAAGAGTCTACCACCAGGTTAATGAATCTCTGTTCAATTTTATTTGCATCTCCAAAATTTTAAAAACTTGGAGCTGCTCAATTCCACTGTCAAACAGCTCTTAATGTCAGGAAGTTATTTTTTTATGTTGTTTTGCCAAGCATCATGTGTAACAATGGAGTAATATAAGTAAACTAGCTATACCTGGTGTAGCATACACTGTTCCCCCCACACGCTACACACACACACACAATGTTACACACACCGCTCCCCTACACCACCACCCCTGCACCACCGCACTGCCCCCCTGTGCCCCACGCCACCCTCCCCACCCAACCCGCACTGCAGCCCCACGGCACCTCGCCCCTTGCTGCCCTCTGTGCCACCACGCCCCTCGCTGCCCTCCCCATGCCCCTGTGCCCTTGCTGCCCCCCACTGTCCTCCCTGAACCTCCCACTGCCCCTCGCCATCCCCTCACCACCCTCCCATGCCACCCGCCACCCTCCCCCACCCTTACTGCCCCCTGCTGCCCCTCCCCCACCTCACCGTGCCCCTTACCCCCCCACGCACACACCATGCCACTTCCCCCCCTGCTACTCACACCTCCTTTGCCGGTGGCCATGTTTAAAAAAGACTTAAAAGTCCACATGTTCCCGCCCCCAGTGTGCTGATTGGCTGCCCAACCAAGCTTTGATTGGTTGGTCAGTTTCCTAAGCAGCCAGTCAGCACACTGGAAATGGCAACATACCTAAGAGCAATATACTGTATATATATAGAATCATAGAATCATAGAGTTGGAAGAGACCACAAGGACCATCCAGTCCAACCCTCTGCCATGCACGATCAAAGCATCCCTGACAGATGGCCATCCAGCCTCTATTTAAAGACCTCCAAGGAAGGAGACCCCACCACGCTCTGAGGGAGTGTTTTCCACTGCCAAACAGCTCTTACTGTCAGAAAGTTCCTTCTCATGTTGAGGTGGAATCTCTGTTCCTGGAGCTTGCATCCATTGCTCCATGTTCTAGTCTCTGGAGCAGCAGACATAACATGACAGCCTCGTATATTCAGATACATCTTATTGTATTTTGGAATGAAAGACGATTGAATAATTTCCTGTAATTTCAATATCCAGATATACAATCTGGATATTCTTTTCTTCTTCATTACAAGATGAGCAGTGAGCTGAATGTAGAAAACTGGAATAAACATCAGTACTCTTCGTTGTCACCATAGAGAAGAGGTATTTGTGATTCCATTCCCTAGAGAATGGGGAGGAGAAACAGAAGTCCTCTTTCTACAATGCCATCTAGCTATTGAAAGTGGCACTGCTGCTTCAGCCCATACTTAGGAATGAGATTCTGTATAGAATCACCACCCAATCCAGCAGAAAATCGTTGGCAGGCCTCCTTGACACAAGAGAATTGGATTATGCAGCCTGGCCAATAGCCTACTTGATGTCTCCTTTAATTAACGCTCCACCATTCATGGGGCAATGGCCTCTGCCTGGGACAAGTTTGATGTACTTTATTCCCTATTCATACGCCCATAGAAATCTGGATTCATTCTCTCCACATGGCTGTAGCCCAAAGCCTTGGAATTTTGTTTGTTCCATACTTTACGGGATCCCTTAGAAACCTCTTCCTCTCAGCTCTGCATGCACACATAGCAGACCTTGTCTGAAAATGTACGATTATGATCAAGTTTATTATTTCTCTCTTTTAAATATTCCAGTTATGTCTATCACTCCTTGAAGGCATCTCCTCATCTTTCCTAAACATGGCATCACAATTGTGATGTCCTCCAAATAATATTCCATTTGCACCTCTGCTTCCTGCAAGAGAATTCTTTCTTATCAAAAGTTGTGAGATTGGTTGCCTGTATAATTCCAAGGATCCCTGTTTGATTCCATATGCTAAGGTTACCATATGGCCTCCATTTCCATGACATATCCTCTTTTTCAGAGCTAAAATTTCTGTCCTGGCAGATTTTTTAATATGTTTGGGGATTTTTAAAATGTTTGTTGCAACTTTGCCTCCTGCCTACCAATGCCGCCTGAGAGTCATCATAGTGATCAGTTTGAAGTACAGTCAGCTGTCCATTTTGTGGAGGTCAGGAACACAGCCACCCCCATGATAGTGGAAACCCACTGGGTGACCTTGGGCACGTCACTCTCTCTCAGCCTCAGAGGAAGGCAAGGGTAAATCTCCTCTGAACCGATCTTGCCAAAAGAACCCCATGAGAGATTTGCCAATGGGCTTGTCTACATGGACAAAAAAAAAAAAAAAACCTTACTTGCCCTGTAGTTGCGGTGCAGTTGCTTCACGAGGTTTGCAATTATTTGCATGTTCATTGGGGTTTCTGAAGGAAAATCTGGGTCTGAAAGATTCATGGTTTGCTCCGCATTTGAGGAGGAAACTCAGATTATTGGCTTTGTGGCAACTGTGGATTGGCTTCTGAGTGGAGCTGGTGGGTGGGGCTTCCAGTGGCTGGGACTTCATTCTGGCACTTTTAAATTTTTTGCAATTTTTTATTGTGTGCATATTTGGATAAGCATATCCAGTAATACAGTACTCTAGGATAACATATCTTCACGAACAGGAAAAAATCCCATGAAGCAACTCTGGCCATATGGCTGGAAATAATGTAATGTATAGGAGGACACCTAGGAGATTTTCACACGGGGCCAAAATGCCCCGTTACTACCCTGCTACCTCCTCTCCCGTTCCTGCCATGGAATAACATAAATCTTTCATACACTCACCTTAATTCCGCAGCAGGAACGGGCTCCCCCTCCCCTTGCTGGCCGGCCATAAATGCAGCCGTCGTAAGGCTGCTTTTCTGATCGGCCGTCTGAAACGTTATCACGTTATCACGTGTTAACGCCGGATGGTACATTTAAAAAATAAAACTCCCCCAAACATAAAATCAGTTCACCAAGCACAAAAACACTCTTTAAATCACATAATCAAAACAGGGAGGGTAAAATAAAGGGTGCCACTTACCTGGATGTCCAGGTCGTACCAGGAAGTGCTCGGAACGGACCTCCCCTCCGTGGCTGTCATTTCGGAACAGGAACGGGGCTCCTGTTTGCACACCTGTGATTGCATTATAGTGACGGAACGAGAGGTCTATTCACGATGAAAAATCGTGATTACATTGTTCTGGAACAGTCACGGGAGTAGGATGGATGCAGGACAGAACGGGGTCAACGTCGTCTGAAAGGGAAAACCTTTCCCGACCCTGTTCTGTTCCTGCCACGGGATATATAGCCCGTGTGAAAATCTCCTTAATGAGTGTTGGACCACCCTTTTACCCCGCGGCCTTTACGAGGCTACTACAGATCAAAAACATCAGCAGAAGCCATGAGGTGGGTTTAGGGTTTCCCGCTAGTGTAAACAAGCTCGTAGACTCACCATAAGTCGGAAACAACTTGAAGGCACACAGTAACACAACAGCTAAAAACCAGTCAATGATAATGTTAAAGAATTTTTTTTTAAAGTAAGCTGTTGTATTGACACCAAACATTGAATTAAACACAGTTGAAAAACATTTTAAAATATAACAAGGAAGGGAGAAACAACTGCAATTAAAAAGACTTTTCTACAGAGGTCTGTTAATGGTCCAACACTTTCCTGAATAAAAAGGAAGACTGGCAGACAAAAAACTGGAGAGGAGGCCAATTTAGCTTCCTTGTGGAAGGGAGTTCCACAGCTTAGAAGCAGCCACTAAAAAGGCTGTATCTCACGTCCTCCCCAAAGGTATCTATGAAAAGCGTGCAACTGAGAGAAAGCCTTCCCCTTGTTTTCTTAAATGAACACAGTCATAATATAATCAGATTCCCGTATCTGTGGGGCTTTGGTTCCTGGACTTACCACGGATACTGGAAACTGTGGATAACAGCAAACCTTATTAAAATAAAGCACTTCTGGGAAAAGTATACCATAGAGTTGCATTGGAGGATCTAGATTTCTAGCGAGTGCACCTTCCGAGGCATTTTCCAGCACAGCTCTATGGTATGTGTCCCAATCTTGTGTCCCGCAGATAACTGAAACCATGGGTATTGATTCCATGGATACTGGGTCCAACAGCTGTGTTTTGCACACACCTAAGCTAGATTCCTTCTTCGATTAACTTGGGAAATGTATCTGATCTTATTGCTTTGGCTGCAACCTCATAATGCTTGTTGAGAGTGGTATTAGAGAGGATTAGTCTTCCCCCACTCCCTAACAGAACTACAATTCCCAGTGTTCAGTGTGGAGAAAGAATAACAGTCAAATAAATAATTAGATTTATTTATTTTATTTTCATGTTAGTAAAGGTTCTACCCTGGCTTTTCTTCCAATTAGCTCAAGGCAGCATACATGACACTCTTCCTCCCTACATTTCCCTCACAACAACACACTAAGATACCCAGTCAGTTTCATTTATTATGCAACTCATAAAACAAGTGCTCAAACATAATTTGGGGTTGTTACTTTTTGGACTACAATTCCCAGAATCCCTCAGCCAGCATGGTCAGTGAAAGGGCCCATGGAGTCAAAAGGTCATTCTGTAGTGGCCTTTCCAGTCCTAGTAACTTCTATATGCATTGGACTACAACTCCCATAGCTGGCTGGGGCATTATGGGAGTTGTAATCCAATTCATCTGGAAGACACTCAGTTGAGGAAAGCTGAGGCAGACACTCAATCAGATCTCATGCTGCCAAGACATGAATGAAATGCCTCTCTGACAGCCATTCCTACAATGTTATTCTGCTATCAAGAACAATATTGCTAATTATGTGTAAACCTACGTTTTGGAGAGATACTTAGTCCAGCTATTCCCCAGCAAAGTAGGATGGTGTGTTATACAGTACTACAACATGAATGACATTTGAGAATATGCCTTAATCCAAAAATGCTACACATCTCCATCGCCTGCTCCCCAAACATCCCATATAGAACCATAGACTTTGGGGCAGATGGCAATCAGCATGTCATTTGGAGACAAAGTTCCCTCTATCTGCAAAATTATGAGGGCTTTATTATCTGTAATTACACTCCCATCTCTGTCCTCTGAAGACACCCTCTCTGGCACAATGGCTCTGCCTTTACAGTTGTTAGTTAATGGCAGACCAATTTCTAAGAGGCTGGTTTCTCTTGTTTTAACTGAGAACAAAACAAAGCAAAGGGCATTATTAGACATGGCAAAAGTCATGGGATTATGATGTTAGGGTAGTGCAAATGGGCCCTGCTATTGCACAACATTGCCGTCTTCGCGTTCTTACTCCGTGCTCTAGCCGAGAAAAAGGTGTTATTTGAAATTCACAGGACAAGCCATCAATAGATTGTCAATAGTGTTTTTTTTTTTTTCATAGTATTGACTGTGTGTGAAACCATGTCCCATTGTAATTGCAAGTTTACAGCTTGAATGGGCAGTCCTCAGAGAGAAAACGTCCAGGTGAGAACGCAAAAACGAAGCACAGAATGCTCTTTTTTATGAACTGTCCCCTTTAGTTTGCACATTTTTAGGTTTGTTTCAGTGATTGTGTGTTTATTTACTTTATTAAGGGGTTTTTGGAGTTTTAAATGTGCTCAAATCTTCTCATGAGAACCGCAGAAATCTTATCTCGCCCATGCCAAATCATGGAAGTAAACTCCCATTCTTAAAGCACCAGTGGTCGTCATGTGACAATTTTGTGGCGTTCCTTTTCTGTGATTACAGCTACATGTGATAATAAGTGTTATAACACCATCTTCATTGGTGGAATTAGAGCGTTTTTAGACACTAGTCTGATACTGTCCAAAACCTTCTCAACAGAATGTTTGGTTCTATTTCTCTCTTCAGTCATGTAATCTTGTGGGGAAATCTCTCTGCCCACTTTGCACATGGTCAATTGATTAGACTGTTCTTCTTTTGACACCACATGAGCACAGCAATGGTGCAGCATCTGAAGGATCTCAACTTTCATTTAAATCAGGGATGGGAATCCTACTGTCCTCCAGATACCATTGGACTGCAAGCATCAACAGCACACCGAATCAAGGCCTGGCCCCTCTTCTTCAGTCCTCAGGCTGAGCAGGAGAAATTGCAGGGTGAGAACACTGGCTTGAAAAGTTTGTCTTTAGGTATCATAGAATCATAGAATTGCAGAGTTGGAAGAGACTACGAGGGCCATCCAGTCCAACCCCCCTGCCATGCAGGAGGTATATATTTTCCTCCTTTACTAGACTTGGGGGTTGTCTAAACAGTGAAAATAATCCTCATGAAATATGCTGGGAATCCTACCTGTCTAAATGGGATCCTTCATCAATCCACAGTATTCAGAAGGAGGGGAGCCCAAAATGGCAAAAATGACACTGGAAAATCTTTTGTGGCTTTTCCCATATTTTTTTTAAAAAAAACAGTGCACATTCTTGCTTGTTAGGACAAGTGATTTGCCTTGAATCATTTTCCCATACAAGTAGATTGTGCAAAGCTGGTTGGCTGGGTGAGTGTGGGGGCGGGGCTTGCTAATAGGGCAAGTGCCCGTTGCCACCATGTTGAATTTTCACGTTAGCGAGTGATTGCTATGGTGATAAAACCAAGTGTTTGGTTTCCCCCCCTCCTTTTAACACAGAAAATCACTCTATCGCTCCAGTGCACCTTAGACCATTTTTTAAAAAAAAATGTTAGTCAGCAGCGAAGTACTAACACGAGTGGTTGCCATCTGGCATACAAAGCTTCTGAGGCCAAAACCACTATCAAGACAAGTTGCTGCTGCTGCAAAATGCCATTGCTATGAGGTACTCTGTTTTTTCCCCCTTGTATAGAATGGCCCTAGGTCTTTTTTATTTCAACATCATAAGCTTAGCTATTGTGGTTGAAACTTAAGGTATCAAGAGGGTTGTCTAGACAATAAAAATGCTCCTCATAGAATTGGAGGAGAATACATAGAACCATAGAATTGTAGAGCTGGAAGAGACCACAAGGGCCAGTCCAACCCTCTGCAATGCAGGAAATCACGATCAAAGCATCCCCGACAGATGGCCATCCAGCCTCTGTTTAAAGACCTCCAAGGAAGGAGACCCCACCACGCTCTGAGGGAGTGTGTTCCACTGCCGAACAGCTCTTACTGTCAAAAAGTTCCTCCTCATGTTGAGGTGGAATCTCTGTTCCTGGAGCTTGCATCCATTGTTCCGTGTTCTAGTCTCTCGAGCAACAGAAAACAAACTTGCTCCATCCTCAATGTGACACCCCTTCAAATACTTAAACAGGGCTATCATATCGCTTCTTAATCATCTTTTTTTCCAGGCTAAACATACCCAGCTCCCTAAGTCTCTCCTCATAAGGCATCGTTTCCAGACCTTTCACCATTTTAGTTGTCCTTCTCTGGACACTCTCCAATTTGTCAATATCCTTTTTGAATTGTGGTGCCCAGAACTGGACACAGTATTCTAGGTGAGGTCTGACCAAGGCAGAATAGAGCGGCACTATTACTTCCCTTGATCTAGACACTATACTTCTAGTGATGCAGCCCAAAATCGCATTGGCCTTTTTAGCTGCCGCATCACACTGTTGACTCATGTTCAACTTGTGGTCTACTAGGACTCCTAGATCCCTTTCGCACGTAGTCTCGTTCAACCAGGTCTCCCCCATCCTGTATCTATGCATTTTATTTTTCTGCCCTAAGTGCAGTACCTTACATTTCTCCATATTGAATTTCATTTTATTAGCTTTGGCCCAGCTCTCCAGTCTCTCCAGGTCATTTTGAATTTTGATCCTGTCCTCTAGGGTATTAGCTACTCCTCCTAATTTAGTGTCATCTGCAAATTTGATAAGTATGGCCCTAATTCCCTCATCCAAGTCATTGATAAAGATGTTGAATAGCACTGGGCCCAGGACAGAACCCTGTGGCACCCCACTGGTCACATCTTTCCAAGACAAAGGGGAGCCATTGCTGAACACCCTTTGGGTTTCAGCTGGTCAACCAATTACAAATCCATTTAACAGTTAACTTGTCTAGCCCACGTTTTACAAGCTTGTATGCAAAAATGTCATGGGGAACCTTGTCAAAGGCCTTACTGAAATCAAGGTATGTGATATCCACAATGTTCCCTTCATCTACCAAGCTGGTAATATATATATAAAAATGAGATCAGATTAGTCTGGCATGACTCGTTTCTCTGAAACCCATGTTGACTTTTTGTGATTATGGCATTGCCTTCTAAATGTTCACAGACTCTCTGTTTAATGATCTGCTCTAGAATATTCCCTGGTATTGATGTCAGACTAACTGGACAATAATTGTTGGGATTCTCTTTTTTGCCCTTTTTGAAGATGGGGACAAAGTTTGCAACACACTGTGTACGAAATTTGCAGTATTTGGAAGGAGGGGGGCCAAAAACTCCATCTACTGTGCAGGAAAAACCTTTGTGGTTTTCCCTGAGGTTTTTCGAATAATGTGCAGGCTTGCGCATTATTGCATGTCTGGACATCCAATTCAGGACAACACACATTCCCAGCATGGGTGGAAATGGAGAGCAGATTGGTCAGAAGTGTGTGGGGCAGCAAGGAAGTGGCCGGAAGTGCCATTTTGGAGTTTTGCGTTACCATGACCAAACAGCTTTTTTAAGCAGAAGATTCCACTTGTCTATCTTTGATTTACAATTTTTTTTAAAAAAAAAACTGCAGCGGCAACAACGTGTGAATACCCCGCTGTAATTTACTCAGCCACCATCTTGATTCGCAGGCATGACTGTGTGTGCACTTCAAAGGTAGATAGCCTTGCATATAATCGATTTTGCTAGAAGACTGTGGAGACAAATGAACGCTGCTGTGAATTTGCATTAATGCAGAGCAATCAGCATTAAATCTTCTTGTCTAGATAACCCTGAGGTTAATTGCATCAAAGGGGCTGTGTCCCATTTAAAGCTGATGAGTGCCCAGGTAAATACACATACAGTCGACAAGAAGAGGGAGCCCTGGTGGCGCAGTGGTTAAATGCCAGTACTGCAAGTCACCACGTTGCAAGTTTGATTCCAGCCGGCTCCAAGGTTCACTCAGCATTCCATCCTTTCGTAGGTCGGTAAATTGAGTACCTGGCTTGTGGGGGCAATTAGCTAACACACATTGGAAACTGTTTAATGCAGTGTAGATGTGTAAATAACTATTGCTTAAAACAATTTGTAAGCCGCTCTGATAGCCTTGTGGCTGAAGAGCGGGGTATAACTAACTAACTAACTAACTTTTGAGGAAATTCAGGGCAGTCCCAAGGCTCATATGCGATCACCAACAGAAGCTAAGAGAGGAGCTGACAGAAACACTGGGTTGCACCGAAGTTTGGGAGCTGTTGTTCTGCAGCAGCAGAATGACCTGGGCTAAGCTAATTTATGTCCAGCAGTTAATCAGCCTAGCTGGCATCATTAGCTCATTCTGTACTTAAAGTGGAGCTTGGGGTTGCCTGACCCTCTGCTCCTAGCACTTTGATTTATATTACTCTACAGGGTGACGTGCCTTTGCATCCACCTCCTGATGTGCAGCTGGGATGGATCAGAATCTGGCTGTGCCAGTGCCATGCCAGGACTGCCAGCTTTCTCCAGCTCCAACAAGAGCCCATCATCCTGGCTCTCTTCTTTCTGCTGGAATCATGACCCAGCCATGATCCTACCATGCTTGCTTGACATGCTTGGTAAGGAAGGATGATGTTATAATGTTGCGGAGGAGGTGTTAGGAAGTAAAAACTGTGTATATTCCTGGCCTGGGATCATGAGCAGATGTGTGGGGAGGAATTTGGAGTTGCAAGTAGCCAAGGTCATTCTTGTGGGAAGCCTGGTACAGAGGGAGAAGGAGGGGTCTGTGCTGGGAGGACAGAATGTTTTGAGTTGCTAACAAATGGGATGTCAGCTTCTGTAACAGTTGAACTGTGTGGGCTTTAAGAATACTGTGTAATTAGACAAACCTTCAGTCCTGACAACAATTATGTACTGTGATCAACTCTGCTTGCTTAATAAAGTTCTTCTGAATCTGCTGAGAGCCTTGTGGAGTTAGTCAAGACATTACACTTCCCCTTCTTCATTCAAGGAAGTCTCCTCCAGATCCAAGTAGACATGACAGGCTGACCGTTGTACCATTACCTTTGTAATATTACAAGGGCCCACCCTGTGACATCAAAAGAGGGGGTGTCATCATTAGGTCCTAGATTTTGTTCCTGAAATATCAGGGCCTGGGATAGTCCTGGCCTAATGTTGAGGACTAAAATCATTGAATCATAGAGCTGGAAGAGACCACAAGGGCCATCTAGTCTAACCCCCTGCCCTGAGGAATATCCAATCAAAGCATTCCCGACAGATGGCCATCCAACCTCTGTTTAAAAACCTCAAAAAAAGGAGAGCCCACCACACTCTGAGGCAGTGTATTCCACTGCCTAACAGCTCTTACTGTCAGGAAGTTCTTCCTAATGTCTAGGTGGAATCTCTTTTCCTGTAGTTTGAGTCCATTGGTCTGTGTCCTGGGACTTTATCAGACGCAGCAAAAATCGCACGATAATGACATCATGATAGTGCAAATGGGCCCCACTATTGCACAATGTTCTCATGCTCACGTATTCAATCTGTGCTTCAGCATGAATAAGACGTCACTTTCTATTAATGGGAGAAGCCATCAATAGCTCTCAATATCATTTTTTGCAGTATTGAAGAGCAAGCAAAAACACATCCCGCTGTAATCGCACAATTACTGCATGAATGGGATGTCCTCTTTGGCCCATCCCCGTTGCCAGTGAGAAAACGTCTGAGAGGCAACCTGAAAATTATGCACTAGACGCTCTTTTTATGCACTCTCCTGATTTGTTTCCATGTTTTTTGGTTTGTTTAAGTGTTTGTCTGTTCATTTACTTTGTAAATGAAAGTGGGTTTTTTTTTGCTGTTTTTAAGCATGCTCGCATCTTCTTGTGAGAACCACCCAAATCTCGCCCATGCTAAATCACGGAAGTAAACTCCCATTCTTAAAGTGTTAGTGGTGGTCATGCAATACTTCCATGGTGGTTCTTTCACAAGATTACAGTGACATGCGATAATACATGTAATAATGCCACTATGTTTCCACTTTCCTCATTCACAGAATCACAACATTTTTAGACGCTACTCTGATAATGTCCCTAGTCTCTGGAGCAGCAGAAAACAAGCTTACTCCCTCTTCGATATGACATTCTTTCAAATATTTAAGCATGTCTATCATGTTACATGGCTACTGGGAGTGGCAATGATTCTCACCATTGATTAAAAAAAATCAAATCTGTGATTCATCTCATTCTTTCTAGTCTATCTACCCATATACCACCTCACTATGCTCATATGTAAAAATCAAGCAAATTCGTATATAAACTCTGCTTACACTGCTGTCAACTGGATATGATCATTCACGCTGTTAAAAAAAAATCATTCCATATGCATATCACAACCTAATGCTTGTGTCTGTCACTAATAGAATACTGGCCAGTGAGTCATGACTGGCCAGTTTATTGCATTCTTGTGAGAGCTTATAGCCAACAGACATCAACCTAGGGGGCTGATGTATCAAAGAAAAAAGAAGGCAGGGACAACCTCTACTTAGCCAACCTACAAAGCAGGGTAAAATCAGCAAGAGCAGCCCTTCTGCACCCTGCATACCACACACGGTTTCTGACGTAAGATAGAAAGACGGGAAGAAAGAAAATCCCTGGGTCCAGGTTAGTGACACATTTGGACATTTGCCTCCATAACATTCCTGGGGAATCAAAGGCACTTTTGACATACAATATATTAGATACATTCCAAGAATAAAATCTTTCTCTCACCGGCTTTAAAGCTGTCTGGAGACAGTTTAGACCACCCACTTTGACAGTTTCTTCCAAATCTGCGACAGTTCAAATTAGAGGTCTGGCTACTACTGTCTGTACTCATTTCATGTTAAGGGCTTCCATCATGGAACCTGACTGTCACACTACACAGAATCATAGAAGCATAGAGTCGGAAGAGACAAAAGGGCCATCTAGTCCAACCCCCTGCCATGGATAAACAATCAAAGCATTCCCGACAGATAGCCATCCAGCCTCTGTGTAAAAACCTCCAAAGAGGGAGACTCTACCATACTCCGAGGCAGCGCATTCCACTGCTGAACAGCTCTTACTGTCAGGAAGTTCTTCCTAATGTTTAGGTGGAATCTCTTTTCCTGTAGTTTGAGACCATTACTCCATGCATGTCCTAGGATTTTTTCTTACAGTGCAAGAAGGCTTGTAGCAGTAACAACGCTGCTGTGTGGCAGGGGGCCTGTTTCGGATGATGCTGTCCCTCTGCCAAAATCATCTGTGTCACTTCTGTGACAGATTGGAGGCAGCTGCATAATATTTGGCCATTTTTTACTCACAGGCAACTTCCTGTGATTAAAATATGGCGTGGCTGCTTCCAATCCTTCACGGAAGTGACACCAATGATTTCGGAAGAGGGACAGCAGTGTCCAAAAAGGATCCCCTGCTGCACGACAGCACTGTACCTCTCCCAAGACCTCCTTGTGCAGTAAAGTATCATCTGAAAAAGTCCCTAGTTTCTGGAGCAGCAGAAAACAAGCTTGCTCCATCCTCAGTATGACAGCTCTTCTGTGATAATGGGAGATTGCATCTCCCATTATCCTGCAATTCAGCAATTGTCTTGCCAGTAGGACATCAGATAAACAAAGGGTTAAAGGAACCAAAGGTGAGAGGTGAAGGGCATATCCTGATTCAGCATCATCAATGACATCATCAGATCACTTGAGACAGACTTGACCGATCAAAAATGCCAGAGTGGCAAATCCAAATAAGGTATAAATGCTTTGTGTAAGCGCATGGATGAGTCATACCATGAAGTTCAAGAAAGACAAAGAGAGCTGAGATGGACTCCACATTTTGAGGCCAGGGGTGGTTGGCCAACCAAGCCCATGACCTTCCCTGATTCCACATGGATATGAACAGCATCCTATGTATTACTGCTTGAGATTGTGACTACACTCTTTAGGGACTGATTTAGATGTTGGGTTAGGGCATTTCCATTTGATTTCCAAACTTTGGCTGAATGTAGCTGTAACTCTAAAGTGTACCTGGGGGCATGAGAGATTTGCATGACTTGAACTTGCTTGAATAAAATAAGCTTTTCTTAATCTTCCTATATGCTGATGCTGCGTGCACCCCTATCTCTTAGTCATTGCTACCTCTCTCTCTCTCTCTCTCTCTCTTTCTCTCTCTCTCTGGGGATAAGGAGTTGGTTGGTTCTACACTGGCAAGTAGTTCCACAGGTAATAATAATAATAATAATAATAATAATAATAATTTATACTCCGCCCCTCTGTTAAAACAATTGGGGTGGCTTACAAAAATTAAAATACAATACAGATAAAATCCCCAAACACCCCCCACCCCACCCTCCCCCATAAAAAATATTAAACAATTATAAATTAAAACCAACTGATCTAAAATCACATTTAAAAACAATAAATACAATAAAATACAATAAATGGCCAGCGGACTAAAAGAAGCCAGGATCTCCTGAGGCCGGGATCTAATTAGGAAAGGCCTGCTGAAAGAGATCCGTCTTAGTGCTTTTTAAAAGCTACTCAGGCTCGTCATCTGACGGATCTCGTTCGGCAGGTCATTCCACAATTTGGGGGCGATTACCGAAAAGGCCCTCTGGGAGGTTGCAGACAGCCTAGATTTTTGTGACTGAAGCAAATTCCTCCCAGAGGACCGGAGTGTGCGGGGAGAATTGTATGGGAGGAGGCGGTTCTGGAGATAAGTTGGACCCAAGCCATTTAGGGCTTTAAAGGTAATAACCAACACCTTATACTGGGCCCGGAAACTGATAGGCAGCCAGTGGAGAGATCTTAACACTGGAGTTATATGGTCTCTCCGAGATGTTCCCGAGACCACTCTGGCTGCCATATTTTGTACCAACTGAAGTTTCCCGACCAAGCATGGGGGCAGCCCCATGTAGAGCACATTGCAGAAATCTAGACGAGAGGTTACCAGCACGTGCACGACCAGTCTCCCACTGGACTGGTCATAAACAACTCAGTGGGTGGTGGCAGTGTTTTGCCTTATAGGGGTGCCCTTGAGTGACCCCACTCAGGCTTGCCAGAGGGAAGCTAACTCTGGAGGTTCGAAGCTGAGAGCCCCCAGACTAGCCTGACACCTTCAAATATTTAAACATGGCTATCATGTCACCTCTTAACCTTCTCCAGGCTAAACATACCCAGCTCCCTAAGCCACTCCTCATAGGGCATGGCTTCCAGACCTCCCACCATTTTGTCCACCCTCCTCCAGACATGTTCCAGCTTCTCAATATCCTTCTTGAATTGTGGTGCCCCAAACTGGACACAATATTGCAGGTGAGGTCTGACCAAAGCAGAATAGAGTGGCACTGTTACTTTCCTTGATCTGGACACTATACTCCTATCAATGCAGCCTAAAATTGCACTGGCTTTTTTAGCTGTTGCATCACACTGCTGACTCATGTTCAGCTTGTGGTCCAGTAAGACTCCTAGATCCTTTTTGCATGTACTGCCGTTAAGCCAGGTGTCACCCACCCTATATCTGTGCATTTTATTTTTACTGCCAATATGTAGCATCCTACATTTCTCCCTGTTGAAATTCATTTTGTTAGCTTTGGCTCAGCCTTCTAATCTGTTAAGGTCATTTTGAATTCTGATCCTGTCCTCTGAAGTATTAGCTACCCCTCCTAATTTGGTGTCATCTGCAAATTTGATAAGTATGCCCCTAATTCCCTCATCCAAGTCATTGATAAAGATGTTGAATATCACTGGGCCCAGGACAGAACCCTGTGGCACCCCGCTGGTCACTTCTCTCCAGTACAAGACTTTCATGCCACTTTAATAGCCAAGTCTCCATGAAATAGAATAGGGATGGGAAGAATATTCAAAAAATTTTTTTTAACTATTGGAAAACATGTTTCTTGTGTGTTGAGAAATCTAGACAAGAAGGTTTCTGGACTGATGAAAATATTTTCAGTTCAAGACTTATTCTACACAAAACTTGCACATGGTTGTTTTGAACAGAAAATAGTGTTTTCCTGCACAGAAAAACAGCATTTTTCTGCACAGGAAAAAACATTTCTGTGCATTCTTTTCAATGCATAATATGCAGCATATTTCTGTGCAGAAAATGCTTTTTCTTGCCCAGAAAATTATGTTTTCTATGCAATATAACTGTGTGCAGATGTTGTTGGGATTTTTTGCAAGAATAAGTCTTGAACTGTGAATAGTCTGAAAATTTTGCAGTTTTTGAAGACTTTCTGACAGCAAGATTTATTTTTTATTTTTTGCTAAAATTACTCATTGCTTCCTTGGAGAAGAAAAGTAGTGAAGAGTTGCATTCCTATTGTGGTGTCCCAATGTTTTCATTTGTGGGTGGTTTATTTAGAATTCTCAACCAGAGAGCTCTAGTGCCTCAGAAAACTACAAATCCCAGGATTCCATTGGATGTAGCCATGGAAGTGAGAGTGGAATCATACTGCTATAGTTGTGTAGTGTGGAAGATTCCTAAGTTTAAAGGCAAAGAGTGTCATATTAGTGCCCCTAATAAGTCCCACCCTCAAGAACCTCAAAAATTGGCTTATTAATAATTTGGCATATTCATATATTCTTCCACGGGGAAGAACAGTGAAATATCAGGGGCTTGCTGGAAGGATCCCAAAGGCATGTGCTAAGCCATGCATCACCCAAAAGGACTATTGACAAATTCCAAACTGTGTAGAAACATAATGAGGTCAAGAGGACATTTGCCTACATACACCCTAAGTGGCAGACAATTGAGCCCATCATCGGTGAATGGAGTAATCCTTTGTCTGAAGGTATCCCCTTCCCTTAGTCCCGAAACCCACATCTCAAGCTCTGTGAAACTAATCACCAGAACATTAAGAGTAGTTGCAACACATTAACATCATTGGAAGCTCATTGTTCAAACTCATTGCTCAATCTCTGAGAGATACCTGGAATCCATTGTTTCAACACACGAAATCCAATCACCTGAGGGCACATTTTTGGTAAAAATACTAGCCCAAAATCATGCCTCATTGCGCACAGATTCCATTCCTGGGGACACTACACGTCTCTGTGTTAGCCATTCCTGCTTCATCCATCCATGCTGCCAGTCTGCCTTGAGACTTCAGACTATGAGACAGGTATCATATTCCTTCTGAAAACTCCCTATCTATTCCTCTGGCAACCTCTTTTCTTTCATTCCTAGTGGTATTGTGTGAATGCTTTATTGTATGAAAGTGTGCATGATTTGATGTTGTTATTTTTAAGTCCTTAATAAATATCATTGTTAATTTTTTATTTTGCATTTGTGTGCATCAGTTCAGAGTTAGTAGGGGTACAAATAGGCATAAGATCCCTCTCTGTTGCCCCCTCCTGTATCGCCAAGTAGAGTTGCTGCTAATTTCCCCAACATATTAGAAACTCGATATTTGCATGGCATCTCCACAAGCAATTTGGGTAACAGACATGTTTAAAGGCATGTTTAACAGCACATGAGGAACACCAAAGCTGAACAGAGGAAGAGCAGATCAGGTTGAGCACAGTTTGCTGCTGTCTTAATACATTGGCACTGCACTGCTGCTGTCTTGGCACTCCTGCTGTCTTGGCCCATCTTACTAAACCAAGGGCAGGCAATTTTGTCAATCCTGGGGTTCCATTTTCGCTTGCCGCACAAGCTGTGAGCTGCATAAGGCCTAGCAATGCAAATGCTGTACTCACCCAATTGAAAACAAAATGCAGCTAGAAGTAATTGGATGCTGGTTTTGATTGAGGATGATGGTGCCCCTAAGCTCTGGGTGGCTGCAACCCCAGTACGCTCCTAGAGGGTTCTGGGGGAAGGGCTTTAAAAAAAAGTGGAACAGGGAAAATCAGATAAAGGAAGAAGAAAATAAGTAAGATGCAAGATAAAATTCTTTCTTAGAGAGCCTGTTTGATGCATATAACCTTAAGCTCTGTCTATTTAAAACACATTTTCTTGCAACTTCAAGCCTCATGATATCCACCTCCTTTTGGGTTTTGGAAAGCTCATAGAAAGTTGCTTGTTTGGTTAAACAAACTTTCTGTTCAAACAGTTCCTGGACATCCTGCACCCAGTATTGCACAAACCAGAACGAAAATTGGCTGCAAAAACATCCGTTTGAACATGTGAAGATGCCTTCTATTAAGTCTGATCATATAGCCCAATATTGTCACCTCTGACTAGCAGCAATGGCTCTCCAGGTTTTTGGCAGAGGCATTTCCCAGGGCTTGTCTAGACAAGGCAATATACTGTAATGTGGTGCGCAGTAACGGCAATTCACAGCAACATTCATTTATCTCCACAATGTTTTGGCAAGATCACTGGTATGCGAAGCTATCTGTCTTTGATGTTTACTCGGGCATGCCTGCAAATCAAGATGGTGACTGTCATGACTCTGGCATGGGCACTGTCTAGTTAGCTAGCTTGAATGTGCTTTGCTGGTTAGGCCTAGCTAGCTATCATGCCAGAGCCTGACATGAGCAGAGGGCATACTGGGATTGGATCTCTCTCTCTCTCTCTCTCTCTCTGGGAATTCACTTAGGCTGGGAAGCTGCTTTGACTGACCGTGCTATCTGCTACTAGGCCTTCAAGGTTGTGGAGGCAATTATGTTTTGAGAAGCTGCTATGGGAAGCAAGGAATGGAATGCTCCCTCGTTAGCCTCTGCAGGTGTGTGTGATGTAACTGAAACCTAAGATTCCTATTATCCCCTGTATTCTGAACTCTGAGTTCAGAACTGTCTTTGATCCTGATCCTGAAAGTTTCAATTCCTGCTACAATAAACAATTTTAGATCAATGGAAATTGTCTCAGCTTGTGAGCATTGACAGAGCCATCACAGTGGCCATGAGTGAATTCCTCGCATTTTTATTCTCCACAAGTTGCCGATGCCCAAAAGGTTTTTTTTTTTTTTACAGCAAACCTAAGGTGCGGAAGTGCGACCTTCCACTTAAATAAGCTTTTTAAAAAGCTGTTTCATCACCTTAGCACATGATCACTACCACAAAAATCCAACATGCCAGTTCCAGCCACTTTGTTGCTGGCAAGCTCTGCCCCCCACCCCACATCCAACCAATCAGCTTTCCACTTCCGCTCTTTTCAGGAATGTGCTGAGATCGGGATCGCTTGTCCCAGTGAGCAGGAATGTACATTTCCTTCGCACTATTTTTAAAAGCCCAAAAAGCAATTATTTTAACGCCACAGAGCCCTTTCCCACGCAGTATATGGCATTTTGCCCCCTCCTTCCAAATACAGGGAATCACCGCAGGATCCCGTCTGGACAAAAGGTATTCTCCTTGAATTGTATGAGGAGTGTTTTCACCGTTTAGACAAGCCCCCAGTCCAAACTGGAGTGGCTGGGGCCTGAGCTGGGAAGAAGTGGTGGGGAAATCATCTGGTTGCATGAACTCTGTGCCAGAGAGGGAAAGATGGTGATGATGGTGGAGTTTCACAGTCTACTAGGTGTTAACCAACTGGAGCTTTGGACCATCATTTTTCAGATTCTGTCCAAGAATCTTGGAATCAGCACAGTATCACTGGATGACATGGCACATTCCAAGCAATGTTAATTTTTGTTATTTTGCTATTGTTATCCTGTCTATGCTGATTTCATTCAGATATTTTCTCTGAATGCTAGGAATTGTTCCCAGAGAACCAATCATCACTGGAACTAGAGTTGTTGTCGTTGTTCCCCAGAGGTACTGAATCTCAACTTACTGGTCTTGATATTTCTTCTCCCCACTTCTCTTTTTCTTATCTTTATTAATACCCTGCCTTTCCCCCCAAACCATGACTCCATGAGGCTATTATGTATTTGCTGGCCAAGTTGGGGAAACCCATAAAGAAAAAACTGAGGATGCCATGAGATTCATTTCCTTTTTTCAAATATCCATCTGCAGAGAACTGCATGTGGTTTTTCTTTGCAGGAAACACATTCTCTGTACAAAAAAAAATGCTTTCTGCACAGAAAAAAGTACACATATTTCTACATGTGTGAATACCTTCTGAAGTATGAACAATGATTGAGAACTGGGCAGAAGGGGAATGCTACAGGAATTCTGCATGTTTGTGAGGATGAAGAACATCCCTGCTCTACACACATTGGGGAGTGACATCTTTCACCCCAGGAGGAATATGTGAGTCTCCCCTTTCCTCTCCACATTACATAGAAAGCACAAAAAAGGACTGAATCACTCTGGCAATTTCTCCCTGCCTGTCCTCTTCATCTCCATATATATGGAATTTTTAAAAAGCTTCTGGGAGGTAGGCACATGTGTACATTTCTATGACTCAGGACCACTGGTACAAAGGATGCAAGGCTTGCAGAGCTGAGATGCCTGGCCATTTGATTTGCAAGGATCATGAGGACATCTGCCACTCACCACAGGATTTCCCCGTTTCTCCCAAGCTTATCTGCAAGCCACATAGGTGGGGTGTAAAGGGTTTTGTAGTTATTGCCCTCAACTCGGCAGTGATGTATGGTGACCCTATGAATGAAAGGCTTCCTCCTGAGAGGACCTCATGATTGGGTAAGACCAGGTCTAATGATTTGAAGTTACAGGAAAGTAGATTTTATTGAACATTAAAAGGAATGTCTTGACAGTAAGAGCAGTTCAGCAATTGAACCAATTGACTAGAGATGGATGCGGGGTCTCCTCGTCTGGATATCTTCAAAAAGAGGCTGGACAGCTACCTGCTGGGGATGCTTTAGCTGGAGATCCTGCATTGAACAGGGGGTTGGATGAGATAACCAATGAGACGCCTTCCAACTCTATGAGTCTATGGACTTTATCAGACCACCACCCCATTAATGTTATTTTGCCGGCATAAACTGTGTTGTTTTTATGCCAGCAAAAGACACCCCCCCATACCACACTCACCTCCATCAGCGTCAATGAGTCTTCCCTGGCAGTGATGGAGCTCAAACAATGCTCCATTTACTTCTGGGTTCCAAATCTCCTGGATTCTTGTGAGAAGATGTTGACACGGGAAATTTAAAAATAAAACACACAAAAACACACAGTAAGTTCAGCAAAGCACAAAAACACACATTTAAAGTCCCAAGTACCTGGGGGGGGGTCATAAAAAGAGCATCCCCTACCTGGCTGTCCCAATCACACCCAGAAGTGTTTGTCAATTGATGATGCATTCACGTGAGTACAATGGCACACGGATTCAGATGCCAACAATGCCAGCACAAAATTGCCACGGGATAGCAATTGACGGCTTAAGCCATCAATAAAATAGAATGGGTTTTGAACAATATATGATTACGAAAGGGTGTTGTCATCTGGTACATGCTGTCCGGAAAGCAACTAAGTACCAGCATAATATAAACAGCACTAGTCTGGGAAGGGAGCCAACTGTTAATTAGCTCACAGGAATGCTAACATATTCCAACAGGGCAGAGGCTTATGGCAATTAGTCAGCGTGGTCCAAAACAGTCTGAGGGTCAACAGGAGCAGGCAGCAGGCTTTCAGGGACAGTAGAAGGTCTAAGCACAAGTCAAGGTAACAGAAGTCAAGATAACTGGAATCCAGGCACCAAAGTCAGCAGGAAGCTTTCCCCAGCAAAATCAGTTGATCTCTAACAAAGCCTCCATCGGCTCTCCCAGCATATATAAAGCAATTAAGGCTTTGTCAAGTGTTTCTTAACAAGCAGGTTTTTCTCATAAAGTCTCAGAGACTTCCTTTGAGTTTCCTTTTGAGCTCGCTACTGGGTATACAATGGTGCAGGTAAGTCCCTCTCTTCTTCTTCATCCTTATCTGAATTGGCAGGACTCTCTGCTGCTCGAACCTCTAGGTTGGCAGGGTTCCCTGCTGGCACAAGTATAGATAAACCTGTGCCAGGGTCCCTAGGGCCGTTCCCTGCCATGTTATCCTTCTCCTCTGACTCTATAGCCTCATCAGGCTCATGGGGCATGACACATGCGCCCTTTCGTGATCATTAGGCATCGTGATGATGCTGTATTTGCATGGTTTGATAAAGTCCTATGACTCTATGGGCTTGTCTACATGGACAATGTATCCCATCTTGGAGCCCTGAAGTCCTGATGACAGTACTTTTGCTTTATTTTGCTCCCAAGCAGTCCTTACAACCCCCAGGGCAAAGACAGGGCTAAGACTGGGGAGGATGTCAGGGGATGACAGGACATTCAATCCCTGCCAGAAACCAAAAACTGTCTCAGCAGACTTGGTAGCAACCCTTTACCAAGAATACTCACACACAGAGTGTTTGGCATTTCATACCTGTAACGGGGGAAGAACAGGCCAGATCCATGTAGATGAGCCCCTAGTCATCTTCTGATTTCTTAACTAGTCTCAGTTTTGATTTACGACCAAGCCAAAATGTAAAAGTGTAAAGGATATTTGCATATGTTCTCACTCTCTCTCTGCCTTTTTTCGCAAGCAAAGATTCAGGAAGGACTCATCCCGCGCTTTCTGCAAGCGCACTGATGACTAAAAAGGCCAATCCGAGATAAACAAGTCTGGTTGCAGTAAGCACAGCAGAAGGTCTCCTTGGGTGATGTTTTTGGGTTGTGATTCTTTATGCGTATATGTTCTCATCATAAATGAGAAAAGATGTCTTAAAATATAGAGACACTCCATCAAGAAAAGGGTCAACCACTGGAAAACTTGTTACACTTTTGGGTCTTTGTTATAAAAAAATAAACTTGTGAATTTTTTAAACATTTTCTGCAAAAAAAAAAGGAAGTATTTTAAACAAAATACATTCCTTTTGGCACAAAAATATGGACTGGAATCCTGTTGGTGTTTCACACATGTGTATGTTTTCCTAAAGAAGCAGTTGAACATTCTCTTTAGATCATGGTTTGAAAACTGAATTGTACATCTGGTGCCATTGTGAATTGAAAACTGAATTGTACATCTGGTGCACATTTGCGTGTTTGATTCTTACTTTCTTAGTTCCATTGTGCAATGCTGCCATTCAATACAAGCCTTACATAGATCTATCAACGGATCATTCTGCAAGCAGAGACTTATTGCACACACACCAGTGTCCAGAGGAAGGTGACCAAAATGGTGAAAGGTCTGGAAGCCATGCCCCATGAGGAGTGGCTTAGGGAGCTGAGTATGTTTAGCCTGGAAAAAAGAAGGTTAAGAGGTGACATGATAGCTATGTTTAAATGTTTGAAGGAATGTCATATTGAGGATGGAACAAGCTTGTTTTCTGCTGCTCCAGAGACTAGTACGCAGAGCAATGAGTTTAAACTACAGGAAAAGAGATTCCACCTAAACATTAGGAAGAACATCCTGACAGTAAGAGCTATTCAGCAGTGGAATACGCTGCCTGGGAATGCGGTGGAGTCTGCTTCTTTGGAGGTTTTTAGACAGAGGCTGGATGTCCAACTGTCGGGAGTGCTTTGATTGTGTATTCCTTGGACTGCATGGCCCTTGTGGTCTCTTCCAACTCTATGATTCTATGATTCACTGGGATTCACTTTGGCCACTGGGTTTGGGATACAAACTAAGGGTGTGGTTGGGCAGGGGGGGGTAAGATTGCACAAAATAGGTTTTTCACCTTAAAAATGCACAAAATCACCCTCACATGTGCAAAAGCTCATATAATCTCATCCACTGGGGAGGAAACATTTGGGGGTTGTCTAGACTGTGAAAATATTCCTCATAGAATTCACAGGGAATACCTTTTGTCCCAACAAGATCCTACATTGATTAAGGAGAGGGGCCCCAAACTCTAAATGCTATCAGCAGTGAAATTAGTGAAGATTTACATCTATTCGCCCAGTAGTGAAGGCACTGGAGATTAATTTTTCCTGTGACAATGTGTTGTTGTGAGCTATCAATACAGTATTAATATACAGTGTTTGGGGGCAGGGGTTGGTCTTGAGTGGTCAATTAAAGCCTATTAGCTTTACAAAAGGACCACTCTTTTGTAAGAAAAAACATTAGGACTGGTTTGTTGATACAGATCAACACACTGCATTTTTGGACTCCCCTTATGTGTGTCTCTATGGAAGCCATCATGATGACAACCTGCAATTAAAATTTATCTCCCCACCGCTAAGTAGACACAAGGCGTACACCCAAAACAGAACATGCAAGTTTTACTCATACAAATAAGTCAGTATCCATGCATGCACGTGGCTAAGCAAATTCTTAGCATAATCTTTGCTGTACAATTTGACAACACAATAATTCTAGAGTGTAGAATCTCAAGTAATGTGAGATTCATTTCTGCCTGTTGGGATTTTTCTAGCCAGACTCTCACTGGAGAAAAAGCAGAAGGGATGAGCATTGGTTGGTGTGATCAGTGGCCCCTTCTCCATGGAGTTGCATAGAGGCCACCCGACAGGCCACATGAATTCAGTCTAATTGTGTGGTGCTGGAAATCTTTCCAGTTGGCCAGCCATCATTTTGGAGATCATCTTGAAACAAATCTGCACAGCTCTCATGCTGAGAAGATAAATTTGTGCAGAATTGGCAGCCATTTCTGCGGCTTTTATTATGGAGAGCATAAAAGCCCTTTCACTGTAGTTGGTGGATTTTTTTTTTTAAAAATGTAACTGCTCTGGATGATCAGTGGGAAAGAGCCATAACTCTTCTGCCATTGTCTAATAAATCACAGGCATGGTGGACCTCCCGATGCTGAATCTGAGAGTGCTCTTTTCACAGGGGCAAGCCTGTGTTCCTCCCACCATAGAATCACAGCTCCATTCCCTACCCTAAAAACTGATCCATTTTTGATGAGGCTGCCAGTCTCCGTTAAATGGAATTTCCACTGCATGGTCTGAGTACTAAACGGGAGATATGAAAGGCAGGAGTAGAAAGCGAGGAGAGCAGCAGGGCATACCCTTCAACTGTCCTGATTTGGTGGACACAGTCCCAATCAATCCTCTGTTGTCCCATATTTTCAGCTACTTTTAAAATGTCCCAGTTTCCTTCTTCTCCTTCCCCTTCAACCTCAGTTAGATGGAACGGAGAAATAGAGGGGTGTCATTAACCTACTGGTGACATCAAACCCCCAAAACTCTGGATGACTTCTCCCAGAGGTTTCATGTAGACATTAAACAGCATGGGGGACAAAACCAGACCCTGAGGGACCCTATTCCAGAGAGGTGTGTTACAGTAAAACAGTGCCCCCAAGTCCCATTCCAGGAAGGCAGCCCAGAAGGATACCATGATTGGTGGTACTGAAAGCCACTGAGAGGTCTGGCAAAATGTGGGACTTTTTCAGACACCCTAAAACCTGTCAGGGGAGGGTGGGAGAGGTATGCGGCTATCGTGTGGCAGGGGGTCAGTTTCGGACTACGTCATCCCCCTCCTGTCGTCGTCCATGTTACTTCCGTGTTCAATCTATTGCAAAGGCGCCGTTTTTTACTCACGGAAGTTTCAAACCAAGCCTGAAACCAGATTGAAATGGATCTAGAGCAGTGGTTCCCAACCTTTTCTATGACCCACACTCCTAGGAAATGTTTGATTAATGTTTGCACCCCATACAAAAGTAATATCAGATTTGAAGATGAAGTCCTACTTCTAATTTTTGAACCACAAATTGAACCACATATAATACTGCTGGTGAACAAATTGAACTTAAAAAAAAAATAAGCTTTTAACTCAGTGCATAAAATGCAAATCTAAATTGAACAATTAGATTCTAATTTATTCAGAAAAAAATGTAAACAGTAAAATCAATCTCAATTGTAAACATAAAATTCAATGACTTCTTCGCTCCTGCTTCTTATTCATGATTTTGTCAAAATGTGGATACAGTTGTCCCTCCATATCCACGGATTTGGTATCCACTGATTTAAATATTCACAGCTTGAAAATATTCTTTAAAAAATAATCCAAAAAGTACACCTTGATTTTGCCATCTTATATAAGGGACACCATTTTGCTATGCCATTGCATATAATGGGACTTGAATATTCGTGGATTTTGGTATCCACGGAGGGTCCTGGAACCAAACCCCAGTGAATATGTGAATATGAAAGGACAACTGTATTTCTTGCTGACTGTAGTCTGCAGGACTGCCTGCGGATTCAGGCAATTCCTAGATTTTGTCTTCATTGACAAAAGAGAGCTGAATTTTCATAAAGGTATGTTGTTGCAAAGGGAATGAGGACACAGGGTGCTTTTCTACCAAGTCTTGGGAACATATCCAGTGCTTCACACCAAAACTCCTCCAAAGTCAAATTGCATTTCAAGAGCTCAATTTGTCCGCAAAGCTATAACATCTTCCTTCAGCTCTTCATCATCTGACATTTTCTCCAAATTGTAGGAATATGGATTCATGATCCATTCATCTGAAATCTTCAGTTCTCCAGCAGCAAAATATCCATCAAACGATTCTGACAGCATTTCCAAATGAGCCACAATTTCTTCACACACAGTAGGAGTTATAGATCCAGCATCATCAAACATCTCTTCTAGTGAAATAAAATTTGAGATACTGCCTCTTTCCATCCTTCAGTGCCAAAAACGTAACTTTTCTTCGAAAACATTCAACTTTTCACAAGCCTTCAATATATTTATCCTTTTTCCTTGAAAAGAAACACTCAGGTCATTCATATAAGTGAAAGTGTCAGCTAAGTAAGCCAGCATTTGGACAAATTCCTGTGATTCTAATGCCTCAACCAGATCACATTTACGCTCCTCTGGAAAAACTTCGATTTCTCCCCACAGTTCAAAGAAGCAGATTAAAGCTTGTCCTTGTGACAACCAACAGACTTCTGCATCGAAAAACAAAAGTGAATACTCACTTCCCAGTACTTTACAAAATACTTTGTAGATGCAATTGTTCAAAGAACGCCCCCTGATCCAGTTGATGATCTTCACACAAGTATCAAGGGGCTTGTCTAGACAAGAGGATATAATGCTGATTCCTGCACATTAATGCACGGAAGCTATCCCTGTTTGAAGTGCACATGGAGCCATGCCTGAGAATCAAGATGGTGGCTGAATAAATTACAGTGTTTTATTAATCTCCACATTAATATGTTGCTGCCGCTGCATAGTTATTGTTTTTTACCTGTAAAGCAAAGGTCTGCAAGTGTGACCTTCTGCTTAAAAAAGCTATTTGGTTGCCTCAGAGGAGCAAAAAAGTGCATGATCAATAATGCGAAAATCGAAAATGGTGTTTCCAGCCACTTCCTTGCCAGCAAGCCCACCACCTGCACACATCTGACCAACCCGCTGTCCACTTCCACTCTTCTCCAAGAATGTGCAGCATCCCAAAGTGATTGTCCAAATAAGTGAAAATGCACATTCCCATGCATTTAAAAAAAAAAAAAAACTTCAGGAAAAGCCACAAAGGCTTTTCCCTGCATTTTTTTGAGTTTTTGGCTACTCCCCTTCCACATACCATGGATCTTGTATGGATCTCTTTGGGACAAAAGGTATTCTCCTCAAATTCTATGAGGAACATTTTCACCATTTAGACACACACACAATTTTCTTCAAATTTGGAGAACATAAAGTCTGGAATTTCCTTTTTCATCAATGCAGAAAAGCCAGATTTAATTCCAAGAACTGCAGATGCAACATCAGTGCACACAAACCAATGACTTTGATAAGTAAATCATGTTTGGCAAATAAGTCTTTCACCAGCTGCATCACATCCTTTGCAATTGTGTTTGTTTTCAGATCTTTACAAAAAAGGAAATCTTCCTTCACAGCACCATCGTTGACATACCGCACTAATGTGATGAGTTGACTACAACTGGAAACATCACTTGACTCATGCAACTGAATAGAGATTTTAAGAGGACTAGCTCTGACATCTGAGATGACTTGGTCCAGAATATCTTCACTCAAACCACTGATTTGGTTGTGAATGACATTATTTGATAGGGGCACCTGTTAAAAAAAAAATCTTGCTTCTTTGCACAAGATAATTGTTGCCATTTCCAGTGCACGTGGATTGATGAGATCTTCTGCAATTGTATGGGGCTTCTTTGATTTGGCAGCTTTATATGCCACTTAGTATGAAGCAAGAAGTAGTGGTTTTTCAACAGAAATGAAACCTAATTTTGGAACAGTTTCTCATGAATCAAAATGAGCTCTTTTGATTTTTAATGACCCAACATCATGTTGTTACCTGCCTTGTTACCCTCCCAACTCTTCCAATAATTCATCCATTGGCTATATTGCAAAAAATGGCTTATTATTGACACTTCACAAGCTTGGTAGTAGACCAGGGTCTGCCAAAAGCAAGAACTCAAGGTGCGTTCAGAAAACCTAAGGAAGAAGCCATTCCAAATTCCTAAAAGGCATGCCCAGGTCTCTCTCTCTGGCTTTTCTTCGCAAACGAAGATTCAGGAAGGACTCATCCTGCGCTTTCTGCAAGCGTGCTGATGATTAAAAAGGCCAATCCGAGATAAACAAGTCTGGTTGCAGAAAGCACAGCAGAAGGTCTCCTTGGGTGATGTTTTCGGGTTGTGATTCTTTCTGTGTTGTCGTTTCTCTTCAAGACTTGTTCGGCATGAGTTCTCAAATAAGGCTGCAGCATTGTGGATAGTGCGTCTCCATGCCTCCCGATGTGAGGCCAGGGCGGACCATTGTTGGTGATCAATTTGGCCAAGTCTGAGATGTTGTTTCAGGGAGTCCTTGTATCATTTTTTTTAAGCACCCCACTTACAGTGACCCATGGCGAGTTCACCATAGAGCCCAGGTATTAATTATGCAAATCCCCTTGGATTGGTGAGTTAGGGAGGAAATTGACTAATTATCCTGGACGTACATGGAAGGGATTCATTCATTAATTCAGTCAAGGTATCTGGACACTCATTGCCTTGCAAAACTGGCTTTTCCTTGCACCTGTCCTAAAACAATGGAGAGTTGCCTGAGACCCATCAGTCTTACTGTCTCAGCCATTAGCGATTGTTAACACAACCGGAGCTTCCATTCTCTAACTATGGGAAACTCCAGCAAACATTGCATTCCACTCAAAACACTCCTTCAGGGTAAATATCAAATATAAATATCACCCCAAAACACCACCAAAGTATACTCAGTTTCCCAGAGGCCATCACTGGGTCACCCAGTGTATCCAGCCATTCTTCTCTGCATGAATTTCTGCTCCTCTATCCTAAAACTTTCTACTTTCTTCAATAGCCTTGTGTGAGTGCTTGAAGCCAGAGTGTGTTCCCCTGATTATTGTTTAATAAAAATCATTTTCATTTTAGTCCCTGGCTGTGAGACTCATCAGTTAGTACTGGTATACATAGGTCAAAAGATTCACTACTCCACACAGCCAGTCCCCCTCTGGCTGCTTTTTATGAGCCAGGAAGGACATGGGTCTAGTATGCATGTGGTGGCTCTTGTCTCTTCAAGGATCTTGTCCTCAGGTTGCAAAAACTGAAATGTATCCTATAAGGTGGGACACACAGGAGCCAAGGTTACATTCATTTAAACATTTGAAAAGCATATTAAACAATTTAACAAATTTTAAGAAGTTAAAACAGCTTCTGGTGACATCAAACCCACAAATAGGGTGCAAGACTCCAAAGGCATTAGTAAAAAGCTGTATTTTGATCTGATTTTGTTTGTAGCCCCTCCCTCTGCTTTCTCTAAAATTGAATTCAGCCTGTGGTCCAGAAGATGTTCACCAGTCTTACCCTGTATTTACAACACAACACAAAGAAGGTTTTGAAACTGTCTTCCAGACTTTGGAGATTTTCAGACGGGAACACCCCACAATTTCCCATCCAATTCTTGTTCTGGCACAATAACCCTCCCCACCGCACTTACCTTCTCTCCTGTTGACAGGCAGCCCAGGAATGAACAGAGCTCTAACGGAGCTCCGTTTGCTTCCTAGCCTGAAATCCCGCCCATTCTCACGAGAAGACACAAGCATGGGAAATTCAAAAATAAAAAGTAAAATACACCAAAAAAAGTTATACAAAGTACATACACACACTTTAAAAATCCCAACTAACCCACGGAGTGTCATAAAATGTGTGTCACTTACCTGGATGTCACAATCTCACCCGGAACTGTTCTGGCAGGAGCGCCCACTGACGCTGCATTCATGAGAGTTAAATGGCCCGAGGTTTCACACACTGGTAATGCCGGCACCAAAACGGGACAGGTGATCTATTGACGGCTCAGCCCGTCAATAAAAAAGAAACACCATACTGACACCAGCGGAATGCAAAAGGACGTCGTCGTCTGATATTAGCATCCTTTTGTGTTCCTCTGGCATCATTATGGTGCCACTTTAGCCACATCTAATAATCTCCTTTGTTTCTTGACCACACTGCAATGTGATAAGGTATTAGGGTAGCACACTGGGGGATATAGCTATTATGCATTGCAATCCATTGTTTCAGGGTGGTTTTGTCTAGAAGTGAAAACAGGCAGTTCTCCGGGCACTCTTAGAGTGATGGAGCAGCTGTGAAGCATCATGGTTGCTTGCAAAAGTACAGGGAAGGTTACAGCAATGAGTCATGTCATCCCAAGCATCAGTGTGGCTTCTCCTTCCATGGCAACAGAAAAACAAAACTTCTGAATTAAGTCCAGTTTTGAAGAACTGCAGACCACCTAGTGAAGAAGAAACCTCATTGCCATGGTAAAGCAAGGCAAACAGTTAATGATACAATTACCACAATAGCCAAAAGGGGAACCAGAGTGATTGATCAAAGTACACATTAGGGGGAGAATATATATTACCTAGAATTAACCCATGTTACCCTTCCAATAACCAATCAGAAAATAAAGCATGCTAAAATTTAGGCAAGATGCATACATGAAAACAAGCATGTGCTGTGACAAACAGATGCCTTTTACCATTTGAGGGAGTACCACCACAACTTTATAGCGAAGTTAAAGAGTCACACTGCCTAGGTTCAAATCCGGAGTACAAAGTTGTCACTTTTTAAACTACAATCCCAGAATCCCCTAACTAAGATGGCCCCTAGGAAGCCATTTGGATTCTAGAAGTTGTAATTTTAAAAAGAAGCATTTCCAAACTCTTTTCAGACTCCTAGGACCTTATCAGACATACTAAATATGGTGTCATAATGACACAACATAAATGTGAAAGGGCGCGCATACCAGATTACATTGCCCTTTCGCGTTTATGTATTGGCCAAAACCTGTCGTATTTTATTGATGGCTTAAGCCAGCAATAGATCTCTCTTAGCGCTTTTGTGCCAGCATTGCTGGCGTTTGAATCTGTGTGCCATTGTACTCACGTGAATGCAGCATCAATGATCGGTCCAGTGAGAACACTTCCGGGTGAGATTGCGACATCCAGGTAGGTGATGCACTTTTTATGACCCTCCGTGGTTTGCTTGTAAGTTTTTTAGTGTGTTCTGTGCTTTCTTTTACTTTTTGAGTGTTATTTTTGTGCCTTTTAAAAAAATTCCTGCACTATGTATTTTCACAAGAATACATGGGATTTCGAACAAGGAAGTGAACGGAGCCCCGTTCACTCCTCCATCATTGCTGGGGAAGCCTTTTGTCGGGATTAGAGGTAAGTGTGGCATGGGGAGTTCTTATCCCGGCATAAAAATGGCAAAGTTATCCTGGCAAAAGAACAGGTTTAAGGAGGATGGTCTGATAAAGTCCCTATTCAGCCATGAAACTCACTTTGTGGTTTTCATTTCTTAATTTCTCTCTCACACAGGATGCCAAAAAAAAAGAAAAAAAAAGAGGGGGGGGACCTTGCTGTAGTGGCCAATTATTTGATAGCACTGAGTCGTTTTTTAGGAGATTTTCAGACAGGCAAAAATCGCTCCTTGCCGCGCGAGCAGCCTCCCGAAACTGCTGCGCGGCAAGGGTCTTCTTCGGACGACGCTGTGCCTCTGGCGAAACCGTCCGTGTCACTTCCGTGAAGCTTGGGACGGCTCCGCGTCATATTTCAAGCACGGGCAGCCTCCGTGATTGAAATATGACGCGGAGCCGTCCCAAGCTTCACGGAAGTGACACGGACGGCTTCGCCAGAGGCACAGCGTCGTCCGAAGAAGACCCTTGCCGCGCAGCAGTTTCGGGAGGCTGCTCGCGCGGCAAGGAGCGATTTTTGCCTGTCTGAAAATCTCCTTAGTGCCAAAGGCAATACTATTTACATATTTAGCTCATGCCCTGCTTGTAGCCATCCCAGAAGCATCTGACCACCCACTCTGGGAACAGAATGCTAGACTAGCTACACCTGACTTTGATCTGATCTACCCTGGCTCTTCATACATTACATATAGAGGGGGGCTGCATTGGTGGGATTCAGCTCAGCATGACTGCCACACTTGTATGTCTTGGGTGCTTTTCCCATTTATAACCTCTCTGTATCTCCCCTCACTCACGATCTCAACAGCCTTCTTGCTAAAATGAAACCCTTGTTTGCAACTGCCCTAGGAGGAGCTCCTAATTTTATTGGTCCAGTCCTAAGACGCTGGGCTGGCTGCAAACTCCCACTTGTGGCTAAACGGTTCCCCCAGAAAGGAGCTGAGTTCACAATGAGCCAGCCAAGATCTTCTCTCTCAGTGCCTGGAATTTCACATGAAATATAACATAGCCTCAAGGCGGAAGCTGGAAACTCTAGGATTTTTCAAAACATGCAGCTGTCACAAATACGCTCTGTATAGTTAATGCTCCCGGGTGAACAAAAGTGGTATTGAATCCCAACGAAGGTGGTGCCTTCCTCGAAAGTGCTCCTCGCTCAATGGAAAGCAGGCCTGTGGCTTTCCGTGAAAATTTTGGAGCTGCTTTGCACACAGGTGGTTAGCAAAAAAAAGGAGCAAAGCCACCTCAAAACATTCAAAGGGTGATTTTAAAAAAAGAAACCAGCTTAGAGGCACTGCCAGAATTTTACAGCTGCCTACCTTAAAAAGTCCACTTGTATAGTATTTAATCCCCTCCCACCCATTAAATAATAAAAAAAAATATTAAGAATTGGCAGACTCATGCTATTTTCCGGCACGTTCTGTTTGACATCTGATCGTTAAAGGCAAGAGCAGCTTTGAGCAGAGCCAGGCTCCAGACGGGTCCTCCAATACACGTTCCCCTCTAATGGATTGACTTTCCCCGGCAAATACATGTAATTAATCATTATAAAAAGATTATCTTTTCCATGCATTCTCCTTTCCATGCATTACTTCCTGAAAAAAGGCTTGACTGAGGGCTCAGTTACACTAGCCAGGATACGTTGGCTCCCTGCTGGCACACCATGGTTGCAGAGATGGCCTGTGTCTCCCCCTTTACCTGGAGGAAACGGGCTGGAGTCCACACAGGAATGCCGGGCCATCTCTGCAGTCGCCACCATTTTCTTTGCTGTCTCAGATGCCAGGAAGGGGCCCTGCATCCTATGACTGAAGGCCCCCTGCATGTAACCAGCCTTGGTCACATGATATTTATTTATTTATTTATTTATACCCCGCTCATCAGCCACAAAGACTATCAGAGTGGCTTACAAATGGTCAACCCCTGCCTGGCTTCCGGGAGAGTCCGGGAGATGGCAACGAGGGCTGGTGTGCCAGACAGGCTCCCAAGGACATGGGGTGCCTGATCAGTTTTTGGCTGCCAGTAATGGAGTAAACTGGGGGAGGGTGTATATGAGGCAATAAAATGTGGATTGATGCACGCTAATGCCAATCCACAGAACCTTTCATTTGTCTCAACAATTTTTTGGCAAGATTTGAAGGCATGCAAAGCTATCTGTATTCATTGTTCAAATGGGCATGCCTGTGAATCAAGATGGCAGACGCGAGTGAACTACGATTTTATTGTCGCCAGTTGCCACCACTGAACAGTATTTTTTTAATAACAAAAAAGCATATCCAAGGTGTGGAAGTGCATTATTCTGCTTAAATAAATAGAAAAAGGGGGGAAAGGCTGTTTCATCACCTCAGAGCATGATCACTTCAGAGATAATCCAACATGATGGTTTGGGGTCCTTCTCTTGTAAGCTAGTCCTAGAGACCTTTTATAATAATGTAAATTCAGGGAGATTATCAGATGGGTTTAATAATCTGTTTTCATAATCTGGGACAGGGACGCCACAGGATCAAAAAAGGGCTTCCTTTTCAGACAATGTCATTCTTGTCCCATTCTGCCCCCGTGCTGCTTCCATTCTGTTTCTTTTTTATTATTATTATTGATGGGCAAAAGCCATCAATAGATCGCCCGTTCCATTTCTGTAACAGAATCATGGGTGAGCGAAACGGCACGATCTTGGAGGTCTGAACACTACAGGTGGTGATCGGGACATCCAGGTAAGTGACAGCCTTTTTTGTACCCTCCCCTGTTTACTTGGCTTGTTTTTTTTGTTTTTTTGTTTTTTCTGTGTCTAGGTGCTTGGTTTAAGTTTTTGATGTTTAGTTTGTTCTTATTTTTAAATTTCCCATGCAATGCCGGCCTCCCTGGAAGGTCCTTGCAAACACTTCCAGTGGGGATCAAGACATCCAGGTAATTTATAGCCTTTTTTTGTACCCTCACCTGTTTACTTAGTTTTTTAGGGGGGGATATTTAGGTACTTGGTTTAACTTTTGTGTGTGTGTTCTACCTTTTAACTTTGAATTACCCAGGAGGTAGTTCTCTTGTGAGAACGGCTGGGATTTGCTTTACAGGAAGTGAATGGAGCTCTGTGAGAGCTCCATTCATGCCTGGGCTGCCAGAGGGGAGGGAAGGACTTTTTATTCTGCTAAAAGGTAAGTGTCTGGGAAAAAAATTAATCTGTTACAGGGATGGGAGCGGGGTGCGAGTTAGAAGGCGAGACAGCTTTATTTGGTCCCCATCTGATAATCTCCCAGGTCTAGAGCCAGCATGGTGTACTGGTTTGAATCCAGTTAGGACTCTGGAGACCAGGGTTCAAATCCCCGCTCAGCCATGGAAACTCACTGGGTGACCTTGGGCAAGCCACATTCTCTCAGCTTTAGTGGAAGGCAATGGCAAACCTCTTCTGAATAAATTTTGTCAAGAAAACCCCTTGATAAGTTCGCCTTAGGGTTCCTGTAAATCAGGAAGGTCCTGAAGGCAAGCAAACAACAACAACCAAAATCAGGTGTGTCAGGAAAATGACACCAGCAACATCTGCTAGCTATTTATTTGGGGGTGTTTCAGGTGTGCTTGCCATATGGACTGACCAATTTTGGCAGCTGTTCACATCAACCCCCACAAAATGGGGGGAGGGAATGAAAGGGGTCAGTGGGGTTCAAGGAGTCTGGGGGGTGCACAGGCGTT
This sequence comes from Gambelia wislizenii, assembly GCA_030847615.1. Classification (NCBI taxonomy): domain Eukaryota; kingdom Metazoa; phylum Chordata; class Lepidosauria; order Squamata; family Crotaphytidae; genus Gambelia; species Gambelia wislizenii. The sequence continues at coordinate 488,836,935 of JAUMIR010000001.1, read as the reverse complement.
ATTGTGGGTGCATACAGACTAGTTTCCACATCCCTAAACTAAAAGATTATTTATGAACTTCCTGGAACACGAGCAGCACCTGACTTGAAGAAATACAACTATTTCCCTTAACCAGTTTTCCTAGTTACACCATACAGGCCCAGGATTGTCCAAGACTCTAGACAAAGAAATTTACAGCCCAACTAGCTCCTGCTACCTTCTGTTAAAAAGTGATACCTTTCCCTTCTTTGCCTTTTATGGAGACAGCAAGTAGGGTTGCCAGATCTCAAGGCCCGTCACTGAGGGCTTGTCTATACGAGGCAAAAAAAAAAGCCCAGTGTGCCTCACAATACTGGCATTTTGCAGCAGCTGCGATTTGTTTTACCCCCCGTAAGCTTTGCATGCAAGGTGGCGGCCACAAGTGATTTACTCACATTTGTGCTTACCTCAATTAAAAAAAAAAAGATGTCCAAGGTGTGATAGATTATTCAATTTAACAGAGAAGCAAAAAAAACCAACAACAACAATCCCGTTTTCTCCTCTTAGCGTGCACTCGCTAAGGCGAAAATCCAACATGGCGGCATCTGACACTTGCCTTGTTAGTAAGCCCTCTCTCCCACACTCGCCCGGCCAATCAGCTTTGCACTTCCTCTCCTATGGGAAAGCGATTCATATTGAATCGCTTGTCCCAATAAGCAGGAATGCGCATTCCCCTAGCTGCTTTTGAAAACATGCTGGGAATAGCCACAAAAGCTTTTCCTGCAGTTTTTAATGTTTTGCCCTCTACTCCCTTCCCAATACGGTGAAACATGTGGAATGCCATTAAGACAGGTAGGAGTCTCCTCGCATTCCGTGAGGAGTATTTTCACCTTTTAGACAACCCCTGAGTGTTAGGTCCTCAACCTTCTCCTCTAGACCTTAGAGCAAGCAGGAGGAATCTCAGAGCAAGAGCATTGCCTTAAAATGTGTACATCTGTTTTCCTCATTTTTAGGAGTTTATCAGATGCGGCAAAAAGCACAAGAGGAGTAAGTGAGGACGATGTCGCTGTACTGTGAGCGGGTCCTGGTTTCGCATGATATCATCATCCTCTCATGCTGACTCTGTGCTGCAGCAACGAGTAAGGCGAAGCTTTTTCTTGACAGGAGTCTCCAAACTGACTACTGAAGATGATAGCATCTCTTTTATATGCATTAGAATTCAAACATTGTTTTGGGGCAAATCTAAAATGCCTTAATAATCATTAAAACCTCCACCACAGCTCTTTGTCTTTGTTCCATACCAGTTGAAAGAAAGGACCTCTCCATCTGGATCTGGAAAGTTTTGGTTTAAAAATAATAATAATCCCAGCACGCATGCACATTAACTCATATTGTTACAGAGAAATTCTTTTACAATAAGAGATCAATGAAATTAAAGACCACTCGCATTAAATTACTTCCATCCATTATCCACGACACATTACGCCTGTTGTACTTTCTGCTGATGGAATATTACTTTCGCTGTTATAAGGGCAAAGAATAAAGATTCCAATAAAAGAACACACACATCAAACATCAGTTCCTTGTGGCATTCCCTTTTGAAGTCCCACTGGCTCGGTTCCAATATCCAGTCACAAATTGATTTACAATTTTCATATATCTCCCCACCCCCTTCCCTAAACAGTCCTCTGGGCCTGTTAACCAAGATGGAAATTCCAATCTCTGATTGAATCTCCAGCCATGTTGCATTACTAAGGGTACTGTATTTCAAACAGGGTTTTTTCCTCCCTTCCCTAGCCAAATCTTGTTTCTTCTGGCTATATATGAAATGCAAAGCATTGCCTTTAACTCAGCCTTGTAGCATGATCAGCCACGGAAGAATTTAAGCTGAAGCGGCTTGCTTAACTGAACTGGATAATATATTTCTTTTGGCAAACGTTTAAGTTCAACCAACGGCTTGCAAATATTTGCATGAATATAGATCAGATCTGCTCTGTTGCCTTCGCACAGGTTATTGAGCACCGTTCTTCACAAGACCATACCCTCCAACTCTCCCAGTTTGGCAGAGATAGTCCCAATTAATCCTCTTTCATCCCACTTTTGCAGCAGCTTTTATAATGTCCAAGTTTCTCTCTACTCCTTGCACTTTCCTCCTTTGTTCCCAGCTAACTTCAATTCAAAGTGCACTCAACTCCTTGGGGTGGGGGAAGGACAGAAGGAGGAAGAATCTTACCCTTCCCTCTTGACTCAGGTTGCAGCCTCTCCTAGCCTTCTTTTTCTATCCTCATTCATAACCACACTCTGATACTACTTGCCCATGTGTGTCCCAGGGCTTGTTCACACAGGCAATATACCCTGTCTTGCCCCTGTTATAGAGCCCTGCAGTCCTGACGACGCAGGGCATTTAACCCGCTCTGCCTCTGGGCAGTCCTCACCACCCCCGGGGCAGATATGAGGCTCAGATGGGGCTAAGACATGGTAGGGCCTGATACAATATAAACCTCTTTTAATCCATTCCTGCTGGGAAGGAACAGACCGTGAGACCATAGGAGCCTGTCCTGGCAGGTCAGCCCTCACTGCTGCTGCCAGTCTGCCTTGCTCTCCCAGAAGGCAGGAAAGAGTCCTGCAGCATGTGACCAAGGCTGGTGACATGTGGTGGTGGTGGGGAGTTTGGTCAAACTTTGTGGGTCAATACCTGCCTTCCGAGACAGGGAGATGGTAGCGGTGGCTGCAGCAATGGGCCGGTGTGCCTGTCTGGACTCCAGCCTGTTTGGAGGCAGTAACAGGCCTGATCCAAAGGGTGCTCAGCAATGGCTCCTCTTCATCTTGGAAAGATGTGACCAGTGGGGTGCTACAGGTTCTGTCCTGGGCCCAGTGCTATTCAACATCTTTATCAATGACTTGGATGAGGGAATTAGGGGCATACTTATCAAATTTGCAGATGACACCAAATTAGGAGGAGTAGCTAATACCCTGGAGGACAGGATCAAAATTCAAGATGACCTGGATAAACTGGAGAGCTGGGTCAAAGCTAACAAAATGAAATTCAATACGGAGAAATGTAAGGTACTGCACTTAGGGCGAAAAAATGAAATGCATAGATATAGGATGGGGGAGACCTGGCTGAACGAGACTACGTGCAAAAGGGATCTAGGAGTCCTACTAGAATACAAGTTGAACATGAGTCAACAGTGTGATGCGGCAGCTAAAAAGGCCAATGCAATTTTGGGCTGCATCAATAGAAGTATAGTGTCCAGATCAAGGGAAGTAATTGTGCCGCTCTATTCTGCCTTGGCCAGACCTCACTTAAAATACTGTGTCCAGTTCTGGGCACCACAATTCAGAAAGGATATTGACAAATTGGAGCGTGTCCAGAGAAGGGCAACTAAAATGGTGAAAGGTCTGGAAACCATGCCTTATGAGGGGAGACTTAGGGAGCTGGGTATGTTTAGCTTGGAAAAAGGATGGTTAAGAGGCGATATGATAGCCCTGTTTAAGTATTTGAAGGGGTGTCACATTGAGGATGGAGCAAGCTTGTTTTCTGCTGCTCCAGAGATTGGAACACGGAGCAATGGATGCAAGCTCCAGGAACAGAGATTCCACCTCAACATTAGGAGGAACTTTTTGACAGTAAGAGCTGTTCGGCAGTGGAACACACTCCCTCGGAGCGTGGTAGGGTCTCCTTCCTTGGAGGTCTTTAAACAGAGGCTGGATGGTCATCTGTCGGGGATGCTTTAATCGTGATTTCCTGCATGGCAGGGGGTTGGACTGGATGGCCCTCGTGGTCTCTTCCAACTCTGCAATTCTATGATTCTATGATCCACAGCCAAGATACACTAGTGGGGAGCCAGCGTATCATGGCTCATGTTGATGAGCCCCCAGTTTTCATCTGTGAAATGTTGGAACATATGCAAGACTAGGGGAGCATCTACATGACCAAAAAAAAAAAAAAAATCCAGCAAGAATGTGGGCAGAATACCTTTAGTTTAGATGTGCTCCTGCCAGGGATTTGCCATATTCAGAAGGAGAGGAGCTGAAAACGCCAAATAGATCGTGATAACAACTTTTGCCGTTTCTTGCAATATTTTTTTAAAATTGTGCGAAAATACACATAACAGGTTGTCTGTACAACCAATTTGAAAAGAGGCACACAGCAGTGCTGAAACCTTATTGGTCGGACCTTGGAGGGGGGGGGCTTGCAAGGGAAGGCTTGCAATGCCGAGCTGCCATTGTTGTTGTTGTTTTTGCCGGCATTGATCATTCAAGCGGCAGAGCAAAAGTTAGAATGTCTCTTTAAGTAGAAAGTAGCTCTTCTGCATCTGTCATTAAAAAAAAAGGCGGGGGGGGGAGGAGATTTTCGGGATACAACTCACTCCTGGCCACCATTTTTTTCGTGTTGCTCCACGTAAACAGCAAAATTGCCATTTTCCCCTTCCAGCAAACTTGTGAATGAGTCATGGACACAAATGGACACTGCAGCTATAGGGAGGTAAGGCACTATTTTTTGCAACAAATTCTCCTGTCTAGCTGCACCCTAGGATTCCACTGCTGCAGCCTTGCCTCCCAATACAATCTCATCCACTATCTTTCTATAATATGGCTGGCATCCTGTTGGTTAGTCCCAGCTAGAGTAGACTCAGTGAATCAGTTGTTCAATGGTGAGCCAACACATAGGTAAATCCAACTTATTTAATGGGTTTACTCTAATCAGGACTAACAATAGGATTTAGGTCTGTTTTTCCTTACCGTAACTCCAGTGGTGATTACCGGCTTCCATATCTAGTGTTCCCAGAGTGAAAACTGGAGACAGAGCTTGTCCCTTTAATCATGGTTATGGAGAAGAGGGGATTCAGTAAATCTTGCATCTCATGCAACCAGCGGCTTGTCTACATAGGGAAGAAAACCAGTTGATACATTATGTTTTCGATGATGCATATTTTCACCAAAGTTTCTGCAGGAAACTCTGGATCTGTAAGATTTGTGGTTTGCTCCACATTTGAGGAAGATGCACAGATTTTGGGCTGTATGGCGGCCAAGGATTGGCTCTGAAGCAAAGCTGGAGTGGGACTTCCGGTGGATGGGATGGTATTCTGGCACTTTTTAAAATTTTATTTTATTTATTTTTCAATAGTACACATATCTGGATACGCATATCTCTGCTTATCTAGTAATACAGGATTCAGGGGCCACATATATTTGCATGCACAAGTGAACAGGGGAAAAAAACCCAGGGCAGCCCTGGCTGTGTGGCCAGAAATTGTAGGACGTATATAACATGTGATCAGCATAGGGCTGCCCTTTTACTCTGACGCAGATTACAGCATGGCAGGATATTCCAATCTACAATCGGACAAGCCCAGTGTGTGTGGCATTTACAGGGCTGCTAAGGATCAAAGAAATCCACCGTGGCTACAAGGTAATGAGGGGTTTCCTGCCAGTGTAGACAAACCCCAGGTAACAAGCAACACCTGCTGAAATTCCCTCTTCTACAAAACCACTAAAGGGACGGGAACCTTCTTCAGTTTTCATTCTGGCAACTATTTACTATGTCTGTGGGGTGGTGAATCCATTCTAGGTTATAACTCAGATTTTGAAGAAGTCATCCAAAGTGTTAAACCCTAAAACCATTCCAGGTTTTAGTTTGAACTTTAAAGCAGCTATCCAAGGTGTGGAAAACATTCCTCAAAGCAGATGGGCCTGCACTTTCTGAACTTCCTAGGTAGCATACCTAGGTTTAGACAACAGTTTAGGTTGGCATCACTGGGTTTGGTCAACCTTGAAACAGATATCACCCTTGTACAATGTCTGAGAACATGAAACTGCCAGTGTAACAGCATTTATGCCAGGATAAAGCCACCAAAGGATTCCAGCCTTAGCACATTTACTTCTGTGTGAAGTCGAAAGCTTTCATGGCCAGCATCCATAGGTTTTCTGTGGTTTTTTCCCAGGCTGGGAGGCTGTGTTCTGGAAGAGAAACATTTACTTCTATTTCTATAGGGTATGGGTGGGCAAAGAGTAGTCTTAGGCCTGCATGTGGCCCACTACACACATACCTGATTTCTCAGTGACAATCCTGGTTAATCCTCTGTCATCCCACTTTCTCAGCTGCTTTTAAAATGCCCCAGTTTCTCTCTTCTCCTCGCACTTTCCTCCTTCATTCCCAGCTAACTTAAATTGCTGCAAACTGAGTTCAAAGTGCAAAAGTAGTTTCCACTCAGTTAACTCATAGGAGAGCAGGAGTGGGGTGGGGTGGGGGAGAATCTTGTTTGTCCCAGTAGGCAAGTGTGTGTTTTCTTTTTCAGACTTTCCTAAATTCAGTACATACATTCCAGAGTTTGTCTGCTTCAAATAGTAGTTTTGTGTGTTCTTTCCCATTGGTAACTTTTTGCCCTCTTGTTGCTTGGCCACATCCTTTTGACCCTACTCTGATGCTGTTTGGCCACAAGCAAATGTTGAGTGCATGTTTTTATTTATTTAGAGTATTTATACCCCGCTCTTCTGCCACAAAGATTCTCGGAGCAGCTTACAAGTTATTAATTTGACAGTTCCCTGCCCTCAGGCTTACAATCTAAATAAGACATGACACGCAAGAGAAATTGTACTGTTTAACATTTCAAAAAACAAAACAACTCATTTTTGAGAACCACTTTGAAGGTTTGGTTCATTTTGGTTTTTCAACCAGGTCCAATTTTAAGTTACAAAAGGGCAGACTTCGACTGAACATTAGAAGAAACCTCTTGGCGGTAAGAGTGGTTTGACAATGGAACTGATTGTCTAGAGAGGTGGCGGGGTCTCCTTTTCTGTATGGACTTTTTCAGACAGGACTTACCGCGCAAGGAGACTCCAGAACAGTTACGACACTGTCGCACGGCAGGGGGTCTGTTTCGGACAACGCCGTCCCTCTCTCAGCATCGTTCATAATTGTTCCAGGTATGATTGAAGGCAGCTGCGCCATTTTTTACTCACGGAAGTTGTCTGTGAGTAAAAAAATGGCATGGCTGCCTTCAATCATACCCGGAACAGTCATGAACAATGCTGAGAGAGAGACGGCATCATCTGAAACGGACCCCCTGCCACACAACAGTGTCGTAACTGTTCCGGAGTCTCCTTGCACGGTAAGTGCTGTCTGAAAAAGTCCTATGTCTTCAAAAAGAAGCTTGGCCTTACCTGCTGGGGATGCTCTAGCTGCAGTTCCTGTATTGATCAGGGGGTTGGACCTGATGGTCCATGGGGCCCCTTCCATTGGCCTCTTACAGGATGGTGTCACTGAGTAAATATTCCATGAGTCCCCCCCCCCGAAAGTCCCAGGGTATAAAAGTTCCCCCCACCCAGATGTGACACAGTTGCCCACCTCTGTTACAGGGGAAAGTGACTGGGAGCTGAAGGCCATAATCTCTCTCTCTCTGGCTTTTCTTCGCAAACAAAGATTTAGGAAGGACTCATCCCACGCTTTCTGCAAGCGTGCTGATGTCTAAAAAGGCCAATCCGAGATAAACAAGTCCGGTTGCAAAAAGCACTGCAGAAGGTCTCCTTGGGTGATGTTTCTGGGTTGTGATTCTTTCTGTGTTGTCATTTCTCTTCAAGACTTGTTCGGCGTGAGTTCTCAAATAAGGCTACAGCACTGTGGATAGTGCGTCTCCCTGCCTCCCGATGTGAGGCCAGGGCGGACCATTGTTGGTGATCAATTTGGCCAAGCTTGAGATGTTGTTTCAGGGAGTCCTTGTATCATTTTTTTGGAGCGCCCCTCTTACGCTGACCCGTGGCGAGTTCACCATAGAGTACTATTTTTGGGAGGCGATGGTCCTCCATCCTAGAAACGTGCCCTGCCCAGCACAGCTGTGTTCTCAATATCATGGCCTCAATGCTGGTGATCCCTGCTTGCTAAAGAACAGCAACATTCGTCACATAGTCAGTCCAGTGTATATTTAGGATTGTGCGTATACAGCACTGATGAAAGCGTTTGAGGAGTCGTAGGTGGTGGCGATAGGTGACCCATGTTTCAGATCCATAAAGGAGAATAGACAGTAATAATAATAGAATTAGTTTGAAAATGAGCAGGGATGCAGCAGGTATTCTGAACCAAGCCTCAGGCCTTCTCCCAGGACCAACAGGCTCCACCTGGAGTGAGTTGGGCATTTGGCACCAGGCAGATGGGTTTTGGAGTCCTTGTTAGCATCATGGCCAAACGTTAAAAGCTGCCCGGTGTGGAGAAAAAGTCAACTTGTATTCCTGACCTGGTTTTATACTTTTTGCATTCGTTTTGCATTTAAATGCTGATAAAGGATATGGTAGCTGGGGGCAGACTGGGGGAGTGAATTTTCCTGTGTTACTAACCTGCTTACATAGTTATCATAGCTAATGGGAGGAGATGGGTCAACACTTTGATTTTCTTTGTTTGGTTCTGCACTATAGTCCATTTTCCATTGGCCTTGGGGCTTGTCTATATGGTAATCTAAAGAGATCCTGCATCAATCAGACGTATTCAGAAGGAGGGGGGGCAAAAACACCAAAAACTATGTGGGAGGAGCCTTTGCTGCTTTTCTCATATTTTTTTTAAACCTCGAAGGAAATGTACATTCCTGCTCGTTGGGACAACTGATTCATTTGGTGTGCATTCCTGATAAGAGCAGAAGTAGACAGCTGATTGGTCAGACATGCACAGGGGGTGGAGCTTGCTGGTAAGGCAATCACCCGGAACTGCCATGTTGGATTTTCGCCATAGCAATTGTGCGCTGAAGTGCACTGAAACAGCCTTTTCCCCCCTGTTCATTTAAGCAGAAGATCAAACTTCTGCACCTTGGATTTGCTTTTATTTTTTTTTAACTGTTCGGTGGTGGTAACTGGTGATAATAAAAACATGAGTAATTCACTTATGGCCGCCATCTTGATTCACAGGCATGCCCATTTGAACAACGAACATGTATGGCTTTGCATGCCTGTGATCTTGAAAAACAACCACTGTGGAGACAAACGAAAGCTGCTGTGAATTGGCATTAGTGCAGATCAATCCACATTTTATTGCCTCATACAGACAAGCCCTGGGGGCGGGGGTTAACTCCAGCCCAGATACACCCTATATCCAGTGATAAGGCACTGGATTTGATTATCATCCAGTCAGGGCCGGTTTAAGGAATTTGGGGGGCCCCTGCAATGCTTTATTTTGGGGGCCCCATATGTTTATCTCAGGTCAATGTAACCTAACCTATTCACCGTACAGGATGTTCAGATTATAGTAGGACCCCTGTATCCATGGATTCTTTATCCATGGGACACAAAACAGCACACCTACCATAGAGTCTTCCTAGAAAATGTGTCTTCCCTAGCCCTTTTCTAGGCCCTCCAAGGCAACTCTATGGTATTTTAAACCAGAAGTCCCATTATTTTCAATGGCGTTCACTATTATTCATGGTTTTCAGAATCCACGCCCCCCCCAACCAATCCCCAGTGGATAAGAGGGGCCTACTGTATTACATAATTTGCCACCAATAATTTAGTTTAAAAACTATATTATAGGCACTAACATAACATTTTTTGTTTGTTAGCATATAACATAATGGTGTAGAAAGAAAAGAAAAGAAAGAGTGTACTACAAGCTAAACATGAGTTAGTAGTGTGATGCAGCAGCAAAAAATGCCAATGCGATTCTAGGCTGCATTAATAGGAGTAGTGTCTAGATCAAGGGAAGTAATAGTATCACTCCATTCTGCTTTGGTCAGACCTCATCTGGAATACTGTTTCCAGTTCTGGGCACCACAATTCAAGAAGGATGCTGAGAAGGATAGTGGGAGGTCTGGAAGCCATTACGCCCTATGAGGAACGGCTTAGGGAGCTGGGTATGCTTAGCCTGGAGAAGAGAAGGTTGAGAGGTGATGTGATAGCCACGTTTAACTATTTGAAGGGATGTCATATTGAGGAAAGAGCAAGCTTGTTTTCTGCTGCTCCAGAGGCTAGGACACGGAGCCATGGGTTCAAACTACAGGAAAAGAGATTCCACCTGAATATTAGGAAGAATCCCCTGACAGTAAGAGCTGTTCGGAAGTGGAATACACTGCCTTGGAGTGTGGTGGAGTCTCCTTCTTTGGGTTTTTTTAAACATAGGTTGGATGGCCATCTGTCAGCATTGCTTGGATTGTGTGTTCCTGCAGGGCAGAAGCCGATCGGATGAGATGGCTGTTGGGGTCCCTTCCAGCCCTATGATTCTATGATTCTAGGCTGCATTCAGAGCCTGGGAAAGTTATTCTTAGATTACACCTCCAGAATCCCCCTGCCAGCACCCTTCTCAAGGTCTGGTTGCATTGTTCCTTTTCCAGCATTCTCTGGGGTCCACAATGTCCCCACAGGGGGTCCACAAAGGCTTGAAGGCTGCTTGGCTCACCTCCTCCCTGTAGTGGAATAGCCACGTGACAGGAACCAAGGCAAAGGCTGGCTGGCTTGGCCTGCACATTGCCATTCAATCCACTCCAGCCACAAACTTGCAGGAAGAAGCAAGAGTGCCTCTTAGGGAAAGTTTAATGGATGGTGTAATTGTATTGTTGTTGTTGTTAGCTATTATTATTAGGGTTTTAAATCTTGAGTTAAGTCTTGGGGCAACAAAAGATATTTAAAGGGGGTCCCTGGTAAAGAAAAGGTTAAGATCCACTGCTCTAGGCCAATGCCTCTCACATAACACTAATGGGATACTGGTGTTTTAGTGACAACAATAAAACCATTGTTCCCAGTAATATTACTCCAATTTTTATTTATATTCTTTATATTCTTCTGTTAAAAGAACCAGAGTGCCATAGAAGTTTCAGCATTGCCTTATGACTGTGGAGACCAGGGTTTGAATCCTTACTCAGCCATGAATGCCCACTGGGTGACCTTGGGCAAGTCACACTCTCTCAGCCTCAAATGAAGGCAAAGGCACACCCCCTTTGAACAAACCTTGCCCAGAAAACCCCATGGTAGGTATGCCATAGTCAGAAATGACTTTGAAGGCACATGGGCAAACACACAAATTCCTTTTGCAGGCTGAACTCAGTTGGCAGCAAGGGGAGGAAGTTGAAGAAGACCAAGGGGGAAAGGGAGGGGAGAGGAACCAAGACAGGAAAGAAAGAAAGAAAGAAAGAAAGAAAGAAAGAAAGAAAGAAAGAAAGAAAGAAAGAAATCCTTTCTGAGGGAGACAACACTCAAATTCCCTGTCTCTGTCTCTTTCACACACACACACACTCTCACCTTCTCTGTGCCTCTCCCTCCAGCTTCTGCCAGGGAGGGCTGCTGTTTCTTTCGCTTTCTCTTTGGGTTTGTGAGACACTGTTTAAAAAAAAAAAAGCCCGTGGAGGTTTTTGGAGGAGGAGGCTGCTACTGGCTGTCTCCTTCATCATATTAAGGAGGATAGTACGGGGCCCTCTCTTGATCTGCCGATTTGGCACACGGGTTAAACCGGCCCTGCATCCAGTAATCAGCTGGTATCATTTGTCTGGGGACCCAGTTCTATCATTGACTGTGAGAGGATGCTGAACCCCATCAGTGAAAGGGCTGGAATGCTTCTCTGCTGTAAACCATCTGCTGCAACATTAATTCCCAATAAAGCTTATGCTATACAGTAGTGTGTCAGTGTTCAGCACCAAAAGAACTCTTGGGAAGACCAAAAACTACACCTACTTCTGAAACAAGGCACCACTTTAAGCCCCAGGATCCTTGACCATTAAATCTCATACTCTCTGAGCCTTGGTAGCCCCTAACCAAAGCCTTCTGTGTAAGCATTTGTGCCCACACTAACACACCCATTTCCATCATTTGTTCTAGCCTAACAACCTGGCATTTTCCATTCCCAAAGCAGATTTCATCTGCTGTTCAGGATTCAAGCCTGCTGTGTGATTGTCTAATAAAATAATTAATATTTATGAGCCGGCACAATAGACTAAAAGCTTTAAGAGACCCAGTGCACTCTATTATGTATGACTTGTCGAAGAGCAAATACAATTATTATCTTAAGTTATAATAATTATGCAATATTTCTGTGATGGAAGCAATTGCCATCTACTGTGCTGGAAGGTAATTACAGCTTTCTGAAAAACCTTGATGGTCTTTGGTATTCTTGAACAGGCAGCAGAAATTACATCCATCCATTACAATTTACAAGGCCAGGAATGAGTTTCTACAATTTTGGGATGTACCCAGAAGACTAAGTCGTTAAAGAGATAACCATTTATCTTTATAAAAATGTGTGTCATAGTAAGCAATATTTTACAGAATAAATCAGTTTTGCAATCCTAAATCAGAGAAATGTCTGTCATTCTAATCCAGTTGGTGAAGCCTATATATGATGTTAGAAACTTGTATCCTTGTGGCTCAGGTTAAGGCTGTACACTTGCATGGGAGTAAGTCTCACTCAGAATTTTGAACCAGAACTCTCAGAATGCTTCGGTCAGTACAACTAATAGCAATGGTTTGTCTGTCTGAAAAGTACCTCACCAAACAAATTCTGGGAGTATGTATGATGGAACCATGGCAATTAAAGTGGTATGGAAATAATATAACTGTGCAGACACAACCATTGGTTTAGGCTACACAGTTAGTGGGAATTCCTGGGTGTGTCCTAATTTGAGGAAGGGCTTCTGTGCACAATGGTTGTCCCACTCTTGCAAGAGAGCAGAAGTTTTCAGACCATCTTCCAGGAGCCAGCCATCTAGAAAAACAGCTTGCCCACCATCAATCTCTTAACATATGCAGCCACAAGGGGTTACTGGATCTGTTTTAGGGCACAACACTATGGTAATCGTGAGACCTGCCAAGCCCAGGCCAACACACTGTGCAAGCTAATTTAATGTCCTTGAATCCTTGGAAGACATATTACTGGTTTCATTGTCCGTTGATTGTACTGGCTGGAGCTTTGAACCATCAGTGATTCAGATTCTATCCAAAAACCCAGAAACCAAAGAGGTATCATTAGATAACGTTGCGTGTTCCAAGTAGTTTCATTTTTTGTGATCCTATCTGTAGGAATTTTATCCAGATGTTCTGTCAGTCTGTTTTAAAAGCTTACTAAGGACTTTATCAGACAAATCAAATATGGCATCATAAGGACACCTAATGATCATGAAAGGGCACACATATCAGACGATGTTGCCCTTTCACAATCATATATCGTTTAAAAACCATCCTATTTTATTGAGAGGCCAAGCCATCAATTGATCTCTGTAGCGATTTGTTGCCAGCATTGCCAGCATTTGAATATGTGCACCGTTGTAGGAGATTTTCACATGCCTAAAATACCCCCCCCCCGAAGAAATCGGGACAGAAATATTTCTGTCCCAGAAGCAGCGCCGCGGTTCGCACGCCCAGTCTCCTCTCCCGATATGCCGTCGTCGTCACGCTGGGTTATTTCTTCCCTCTTCCAGAATATTTTATTAACGGTGAACTCCCGTTAGTAAAATATTCCGGAAGAGGGAAGAAATAACCCAGCGTGACGACGACGGCATATCGGGAGAGGGGACTGGGCGTGCGAACCGCGGCGCTGCTTCCGGGACAGAAACATTTCTGTCCCGATTTCTTCGGGGGGTATTTTAGGCATGTGAAAATCTCCGTACTCACATCAATGGAGTGTCAATGGGCAAACACTTCCAGGTGAGATTGGAACAGCCAGGTAGGGTACACTCTTTTTATGACCCTCACCCATGTGTATTTGGGACTTTCTAAGTGTGTGCCTGTGCTTTCCTTGACTTTTTGTGTCTTTTGCTTTGCTTTAAATTCCCATGCAAGTGTCTGCTCACAAGAATCCGGGAAATTTTAAACCCCAAAGTAAACAGAGCTCTGTTTGAGCTCCATTACTGCCAGGGAAGCCTCTTTTAATGCCAATAAAGGTAGGTCTGCTACAGCGGGTTCTTTTGCCAGCATAAAAATGCCAAAATTTACACCGGCAAAAGAACATTAAAGTGGAGTGGTCTGAGAAAGTCCACAGAGAATTATGTGCTTTTTTTGCCTCATAAATGTGCTATCACAGTATGGACTCTCAAATTTGTCTTCTGCTCAACACAGTGACCCCTACATTGAAAACAAAAACAATATAACCAATGGATTTATAATATAAACCTGCAAGAATAACAAATTATGGGAATAATCATTTTGAAATGACAGTCTTTCAGATTGACCAGTCATACCCTGTCAATGGCTAGGACTAGAAAAACAGTTTAACACATTGCTAAAAAGATGATGACAGCAAGGCCAGGCAAGTCTCGCTGAGGAGCACTTTCCACAGGCAGGGGAACCACAACCAAAAAGGCCCTCTCCCTTGTCACCATCCTCCCAGCTTCTCTCAGAGCAGCTACTCTGAGGAAAGCTTCAGAAATGGTTCTCAGGATGTGGGCACCTTCATGACATGGGAGCTGTTGTGTCAAATATTGAGGTCCTGAGCCTCAAAATGGCTTTATATCAGTTGGGGGACAGTTTCAGTGGTCCAAAGGCCCATTTTTCACTTCCATGATTGACTGTTTCAGCATGAGGCTAAAAAATGAGAAAAGAAAAACCAAAACAGGATCAAATAGCATGGCCACATCTGGTTTTGGTTTTTTGCCTTTTGGGGCCCTGCCTCTCCAATGATGATGATGATGATGATGATATTTATTTCTTACCCACCTCTCCCTATGGATCAGAGTGATGAACAACAACTTAGCATATAAAATTAATGGTTAAAACACGTATCAGTTAAAAACATTTATCAGTTTAAAAGAACAAGTAAACCCAAGGGCTGTCTAAATGGTGAAAAGAATCCTCTTAGAATTCACTTAGAATCCTACCTGTCCTAATGGAATCCTGCATAATTCTGCCATATTCAGAAGGAGTGGGGCCAAATCCAATGTAAACCCCGAGGGAACAGCCTTTGGGGCTTTCCCCAATGTTTTTTTTAAAAAAATTCAGTGGGGAATGAGCATGATCAGCCATTAGGATAGATGATCGCATTTATTGGCATAGCCCCAGAGAAACAGAAATAGAAAGCTGATTGGCTGGACAGGAGCAGGGGAAGGGGCTTGCTAAGAAGGCAAACATCCCAGAACTGTCATCTTGGTGTTTCACTTTAGCAACAGTGTGCTGAGGCAATGAAACACCTTTTTTCTTTTTCTTTTATGTTTGTTTAGGAGGAATATTGCACTATCTCACTTTTGCACGTTAGATATGCCTTTTTTTAAAAAAAAAAGCTTGGAAGCAGTAACTGATGAAATTAAAAATGCAAGTCGTGGGTGCCATCTTGAATCGCAGGCAGGGAGCAAGCCAGAGTAGGGCCTGATAAAACATTATAGCATGATACCCATTTAGGGAGATTATCAGATGCGCTAAAAACTGCGTCAGACGATCGCTACAAGAAGAGGGAAGGGCAACCTTACTAGATGACCTCATTCTCCAGCATTCCAGGGGCATAGCGTGGGCATCAGTAAGGTGTCCCTTTTGATTAGTGGCTTGTCTCTGTCAATGGGGAATGGAAGCCTCATCCGTGGCAGCGCTATGCCCCTAGAAGGGCAGAAGGATGCGGCATCTGGTAAGGTCTCTCTTTCTGTTCTTTTAGCAATCTTCTGACTTGGTTGGGAATGCAATTTTTTGCACATTCCCCCGTGTCTGATAATCTCCTAAATCCATTATCGCTGGCCAAAATCCAGATCCCACGTGTCTGCAGGAGCCTGTCCAGCACACTCCCTGGCTCTCCTGGAAGCCAGGCAGGCATCCTGCAGCAAGTCTGGTCAAATGCAGAGGGCCTTCAGTCACATCTTGTGGGGACCCTTCTTGGCTTCCGAAATAGCAAAGAAAATGATGGCAATGGCTGCAGGGACAGGCCAGCATTCCTGTGTGGACTCAGAACCGTTTCCTCCAGATAATAGGGGCAGAACAAGCCACCTCAGGGCTTGGTTATATGAGGCAATAAATTGTGGATTGATGCACACTAACACCAATTCACAGCAGCTTTCATTGTCCCCACATTCCACCACCACCCCAAGATTGCATGTATAGCCATATGCGTTTGTTGTTCAAAGAGGCATGCCGGTGGATCAAGATGGCAGATGCGAGTGAATTACTTGCATTTTTATTGTCACCAGTTGCCACCGCCGAACAGTATTTTTTTTTAAAAAAAAAAAACTAAACCAAGGTGCGGAAGTGTGATACTCCACTTAAATAAACAGAAAAAAAAGAGAGGAGGGGGGCTGTTTCATTGCCTCAGTGCACGATCGCTATGGTAAAAATCGAACATGGCAGTTCTAGCCACTTGACTTGCAGGCAAACTCCTCCCCCTGCACATGTCCAACCAATCAGCTTTCCACTTCCGCTCTTACTAGGAATGCACAGCAAAGCGTTGTCCCAACAAGCAGGAATGCACATTTCCTTCTGAGTTCTTTTAAAAATATGGGGAAAGCCTGCGAAGTTTTTGGCATTTTTGCTCCCCCCCCTCCTGAATATGACAGATTGATGTAGGATCTCATTTAGACAAATCATATTCTCCTCAAATTCTATGAGGAGTATTTTCACCATTTAGACAAGCCCTTAGGTTTTAAGTTGTGAGCTGGTTGCTATTCTTCCTTTCTTTGTTGTCACCTTCTGTTTCTCTGCACTGATTATTATAGTTGTTCTCCTTGTCCCTCCACACCAGTCTTTGAACAGTTGCATTCAAACCACTACTCCACACTGGCTCTTTAATTAATAACTTAATCCTGAAGAAACGTTTCTGCTGAAATCCCAACTTAAGCCAATCACTTTGGTTAAGAAACTAATAGCATTATTTCTCCCTTTTTGCTGGTAACATTGCAGCTTCATCCATAACTTAATTGATTTTATTCAGTTAGTTCTTATCACCAGTTAAGGACTTCTCAAACCTCTTAGGCACATAAAAAAATGATCTAAAAGAAGATTAACAGCAACGGCAGGAGAAAAAAGATGGAGGGAATTCCAAACACACCGGTTCAAGTATCATCTTCATTCATTGTTTTTTTATGTTAGCTTGGTCTGCAAATATTTCAGATAGAACCATAACAATACCCCACCTTCAGAACAGTCCCCCTTTTCTTCGGGTATTCACTAAAACAACCTCACAGAAACTTGAGATGAAGATGTGTGTCAGTTTGATGTTTTATTCTCAGCTGGATGGTGTTTTCAAATGGATTTCCTGGAGAGGAAGAAGAAGTGCTTGGGGAATAAAATGAGGCTTGAAGACAAAAATGTAGAAAATTTCAATTCCTGCTATGGTAACAGTTTTGTCTTTCATCAAGTGGGCTGGAGATTAGGAAAGTGTCAAGAAAGAGGATGTAAAAGAGAGGGGCGTGTGTGGAGGGGAACTGGGCGTGAATTGACAAGAGGACACAGAATACTAGTGGCAGAGGAACCATCACTTCCTCCTTTGCCTCAGGCAGCAAAATGTCTTTGGCTAGACTTGACTGGTTATTTCTCTCCACACACCAACTACACTCTACTGCAAGACCTCTTCTAAAACCTTCCCTTTCTTAAACATATCATGCCAAGGTGAGGAGACAATGGGGTTCATGGCAACCGTAGGCCTCATGGTCAAAGTGGAAGGCCTCCGTGAGCAGGAACAGCAGCATTTATTGGTTCCATGGAGCAAGGGTGGAATAGTCCCTATACTTCCTGGGGTGCACAGGCAGTGCCTCACCTGGTCACAGACTAAGGCCTCACAAATCTGAAATCCTGCTGTTCCCTGTGTCCTTTTAAAAATATAATCTTTATTTATTATTTTAATAATTAATAATTTAAATAATTAATAATTAATTTTAATACAGACAATCTAATCAACATTCAGAAGGAAAAGGGGAAAGAGTAACAAAGAAAGGAAAAAAAGATAAGCATATATAATGATATGTGAGCATGCACACGCACATGTGTGTGTGTGGCCTTGTCTACACTAGTGAAAAACTGTGAATCCCCCCCCCCCCAAAAAATCTGGCCCGATAAGGCCACATGATGCATGGCCCTATTTGCATCAGACTTGGGGTATTCCACCTAAATCTGTGTTTTAGAAAAATTGCAGTTTTCTCCAGATTTTGCTGGAATCTCCAGGGAAAAGTGTAGTGTGAACAAAGGATTCACACTGGATTTGGGGGGTGAGGAGGCAGGACAACCACTGTCTGATACACATTTTACCCCCCTCTTCACCACCAGTGTCACTAACTCTGCCTTTCCAGTGTGTGGCCACTTATTTTGATGGGAAGGCAGAGCCCTGGTGCAGTCACTCATTCTGAGGTCAGAGGAAGTGGCTGCACTGGAGGTAAAAATCTTGATAAACTATCGTGCGGCAGGGGGTCAGTTTTGGATGACGCCTTCCCTTTCCCGTCATTGTCCGTGTTACTTCCATGTTTAATCTATTGAAAAGGCGCCACTTTTTACTCACGAAAAACATCCGTGAGTAAAAAATGGTGCGTTTGCAATAAATTGAACACAGAAGTAACACAGACGATGCCGGGAGAGGGACAGTGTCGTCCGAGATTGGCCCCCCTGCTGCGTGATAGCCGCGTACATCTTCCGCCCTCCCCTGATGGGTTTTAGGGCATCTAAAAAAGTCCATAATGAACTAAGCTGAGTTGCTCCAGACTGCAAAGATTTCTAGCTTCGAAAAAAAAATGCAATGCATAACAGTCTTGGGATATATTAAAGAGCTTAAAGATAGATTAATGAAATATTGAAATAAATGTAATTTTAAAACTGAATGAAACAAAATAGCTTTGGGCTTGAGAAACCACAACAGAATTCAACATCTGGTTCTTCTTTCATCCAAATCTCAACCCACCACTATTAAAACATTTAGAAAGAGCTATGGAAATGGCAAAACTACCTCTGAGTATTCCTTGCCAAAGAAAACCCTATAAAATTCATGGGGTCACCATAAGTTGACAGGTGATTTGAAGGCACATACACAAAGAGAGAGAGAAGCTGGTGGCTTCCATGTTGGTAGGACTGTGAATCTACTTAACCTTGAGCCTTAAAGGAGCTCTCTCGGGTGCTGAAATCTTTCTCAAATTGGCTCAGCACCTTGGATAGCTCTTTTGTACTTTAAGGAGATCATCAGATGCAGCTAATGTGGCACCAGAATAATGACAGCGGAATGCAAAAGGACACCAATATCACACAACGTCACCCTTTTGCATTCCACTGTCATTATTCTAGTGTTTCTTTTTATTGATGGGCCAGAGCTGTAAATGGATTGCCCATCCCATTTTGGTTCCGGCATTGCCGGTGTCTGAAACCTCACACCATTTTTGACTCATGATTCCAGCATCAATGGGTGATTGTGGCAGAACACTTTTGGGTGGGATCACGAGAACCAAGTAGGCCATCCTCTGGGTTACTTGAATTTTTGTGTGTGTGTGGTATTTTTCTTTTTGAATTTCCCACGCTCATGTCTTCTCGCAAGAACAGGCGGGATTTCAGTCCAGGGCATGAAAGGAGCTCCGTTAGAGCTCCGGTCATGCCTGGGCTGCCTTTGGACAGAAGATATGCTAAGTCTGATTGGGAGGGTTATTGTACCGGGACAGGGACTGGTCTGGAGATTGTGGGAGAAGAACAATTTTTGCATTCCTGACTGATAATCTCCTAAAACCTGGAGCGGATTAGAGCTGACACTGGAGGTGCTCACTAGCTGCCATGAGCTGGTTTGAAATGCTATCAACCATAGCCAGAGATGCTTTCCCTTTGCCAATGTCAAGGTCTGAAGACTGAAAAGAGCTCCACAACATTACAGAATCATAAAATCATTAGAGTCAGAAGGGACGTCATGGACCATCAAGTCCAACCTCCACCTCTGCTTAATGCAGGCTCTCCAGCTAGAGCATCCCCAGCAGGTAGCTGTCTAGCCTCTTTTTGAAGACATCCAGAGGAGACCCCACCACCTCTATAGATAATTGGCTCTATTGCCAAACTGTGCTTACCCTCAAGAAGTTCCTTTCAATGTTAACTCAAAACCAGCCCTCCTGTAACCTAAAACCATTAGACCTGGTTCAATCTTCTGGAGCAGCAGAGAACAAATCTGCCCCCTCCTCTCTGTGACAGCCGTTTAGATATTTAAAGAGTATGATCATGTCACCCCTCAGTCTTCTCTTCACCAGGATAAACATGCCCGGCTTCTTCAACTTCCATGCTTATGCTTTGTTCTCCATACCTCTTATCATCCTTGTTGCTCTTCTCCGAACCTGCTCCAACTTGTCTATAAAATGAGATGCCCAGAAGTGAATGCAGTGCTCCAGATGGGCCCTGACTAATGCAGAATATAGTGGGATCAGAGCAAGAATGGGGGAAAGGGGGCTCCAAATCCCCATTTTGCGTTCCACAAACTCTCTGATAGTACCCCAAAGTCATCTGAACCCAGATTTTTTTTAAAACAACAACTTCCGCTCCAGCCCAATCCAGCCCAAAATCCAAGCAAAATGGTTGCAAATGCAGTAGATCTTTTTCCTACAGCTCAGAACACTCACAACCAAAGAAAGAAAGCCTTTTTCAGCCAAAAACCACCCAAAATGCTGATCTGTAACTGCAGCATGGGGGGAGAGTTGCCTGGAAGCATGAGCAGCCACCCTCTGGCAGCCACTAGCAGGAGATTTGCTGCTATCATCTCTAGCATAGGAGATTATCAGATTCATCAATTTTCTCTCTCTGGCTTCTCTTTGCAAACGAAGATTCAGGAAAGACTCATCCCACGCTTTCTACAAGCGCGCTGATGACTAAAAAGGCCAATCCGAGATAGACAAGTCCGGTTGCAGAAAGCACAGCAGAAGGTTTCCTTGGGTGATGTTTCCGAGTTGTGATTTTTTCTGCGTTGTCATTTCTCTTCAAGACTTGTTTGGCGTGAATTCTCAAATAAGGCTGCAGCATTGTGGATAGTGTGTCTCCATGCCTCCTGATGTGAGGCCAGGGCCGACCCTTGTTGGTGATCAATTTGGTCAAGCCTGAGGTGTTGTTTCAGGGAGTCCTTGTATAGCTTTTTTGTAGCGCCCCTCTTACGCTGACCTGTGGCAAGTTCACGGTAGAATACTATTTTGGGGAGGCGATGGTCCTCCATCCTAGAAACATGCCCTGCCCAGTGCAGCTGTGTTCTCAATATCATGGCCTCAATGCTGGTGATCCCTGCTTGCTCAAGGACAGCAACATTCATCACATAGTCAGTCCAGTGTATATTTAGGATTGTGCATAAACGGGGCTGATGGAAGCGTTTGAGGAGTCGCAAGTGGTGGCAATAGGTGACCCATATTTCAGACCCATAAAGGAGAATAGACTGTACAATGGCTCTATACACACTGATTTTTGTGTTTCGCTTCAGGTGTTTAATACTCCAGACTCTTTTGTAAAGTCTTCCAAATGTGCTATGTGCCTTTGCTAATCTGTGATCGATCTCTTTGTCAATCTTGGCATTTGAGGAGATTATGCTTCCCAGGTAGGTGAACTGCTGAACGGACTTAAGCACAGAGTTGCCAACGGCAATGTGGGGATGGTGGTGTTCGTCCTGTGGTGCAGGCTGGTAAAGAACTTCTGTTTTCTTCAGGTTGACTTCTAGCCCAAACAGCTCTGCAACTGTTGCGAAGCAGGATCTTAGGCGCTGCAGAGCTGCTTCTGTGTGGGCAACAAGGGCAGCATCATCAGCGAAGAGCAGCTCACAGACTAGATAGTTTAGAGTCTTAGCGTCAAATATAGTGTTATAACATTGAAGCAAGACCACAAAAGGGCTTCCTTCTCACACGATATCATGCCCCAGTATTCTGCAAGCGTTCTGCTGCTTTAGGAGGGCGTTCTTTTGTATTGGTGGGGAGAAGCCACCAATTGATCTCCCATAGCATTTTTTTCTGGATTTGCCTCTGTGCAAAAATGTACCCTGTTCTGCTGGCTCCTAGTTTTCCATCATCAAGATCAGGAAAACTAGGAGCCGTACACGCTTTTTATGAACCTCCCCATCTTGCTTGCAAGTTTTAGTGTGTTTTAATGCTTGTGTGTTCATTTTTTGTTTGGTAATTCTGGTGTTTTTGAAGTTTTAAGCACGCTTGTGTCTTCTCATGAGAACTGCCAAAATCTCAACCATGGAAAAACATGGAAGTAAGCAGCATGAGTGTCCATATGGCTGGATTTCAGGGGTGTCTTTGTCTCATGATTACAGCAGCGTGTGAAAATGTGTTATTATGCCAGGACACTAAGACTGTAAAATATAGTGCCAGAAGAATGTTTTTTAGACCCTTGTCTAATAATCTC
Organism: Gambelia wislizenii; assembly: GCA_030847615.1. Classification (NCBI taxonomy): domain Eukaryota; kingdom Metazoa; phylum Chordata; class Lepidosauria; order Squamata; family Crotaphytidae; genus Gambelia; species Gambelia wislizenii. The sequence continues at coordinate 488,814,774 of JAUMIR010000001.1, read as the reverse complement.
CATAGATGGAGGTAGTTTTTTAAAAAACTATCTAAATATCAGGACTTATTCTTGGGTTTCAGAAGCCCCCATCTCATGAAAGTTCAGTTCATACCCTTCATACCCTTCAACATTTCACAGATGAAAACTGGGACAAATGTAGCCAAACAACATCAGAGTGTGGCCAATATGGCAAAATTTACCCATGAAGAAGAATACACAAGCCAAGAAAGGCTGCAGCAGTTAGTTCTTGCCTGAGTCTACAGGGAAGGGCAAAATTCTGTCCTTCCTTTCCTCTCCCTCCTCCTGTGTTAATGAACTCATTTTGCAGCAATTGAAGTAAGCAGAGGACAAGAGGGGAAAGTGGGAGCAGGAGAGAGAAACTGGAACATTTTAAAAGCAGCTGAAAAAAGTGGGATGACAGAGGATTAATCTGGATTAATCAATAGAAGTGTAGTGTCTAGATCAAGGGAAGTAACAGTGCCGCTCTATTCTGCCTTAGTCAGACCTCAGCTGGAATACTGTGTCCAGTTCTGGGCACCACAATTCAAAAAGGCTATGGACAAATTGGAGCGTGTCCAGAGGAGGGCAACTAAAATGGTGAAAGGTCTGGAAACCATGCCTTATGAGGAGAGACTTGGGGAGCTGGGTATGTTTAGCCTGGAAAAAAGACGGTTAAGAGGTGATATGATAGCCCTGTTTAAGTATTTGAAGGGGTGTCACGTTGAGGATGGACCAGGCTTGTTTTCTGCTGCTCCAGAGATTGGAACACAGAGCAATGGATGCAAGCTCCAGGAACAGAGATTCCACCTCAACATTAGGAGGTACTTTTTGACAGTAAGAGCTGTTCGGCAGTGGAACGCACTCCCTCGGAGCGTGGTGGGGTCTCCTTCCTTGTAGGTCTTTAAACAGAGGCTGGATGGCCATCTGTCAGGGATGTTTTGATCATGATTTCCTGTGTGGTAGGGGGTTGGCCTCGATGACCCTCGTGGTCTCTTCCAACTCTGCAATTCTATGATTCTATGATTCTATGATTGGATTGTCCCTGCTCAGCTGGGACAGTTGGAAGGTATGTCAGTTGGGGCATCTTCAGATATTCCAGCCAACATCTTTCTCCTACTCATCCAATTATCCCTTCTCTTTTTTGGCTTTTAAATGTGTGTTTTTTTAAACAAACAGAACAGAGTTTGTCCTTTACCTCTCCCCACTTCAAATTGCTGAGCAGAATAATCTCTTATAATTCAAAGGGAACAAGATTGGAGTATACTCCTTAAATCTCCTAATGAGATGAGGAATTTGTATTTTCAAAGTGAGGAAATCTCAGTTTAACACACTCCTTAGAGAATATGTTGCAGCCAGCAGCATGGCCACACTAAATCCTCATTTCTACAGTTTGGGGATATCATCATGTTTGCCTTTGAAAGGTGATTCAGCTGACATTCAGCATGAACTATCAGGTGCAAGGATGCCTCAAGAAAGAACCTATTAACCTCTTAACTCCCACAGACAGATATTTTTCTCTCTGGTTTCTCCAAACCACAGTAACTATTCCCTGAACCACACAATCTACATTGTGGTTTGAATGAGTGGGGTCCAGAGATTGGGAAAGTTACTTCCCCCCCTAAAACTCCCAGAATCCCTCAGCCACCATGGTCAAGGATTCTGGGATTCGTGATCCTAAAAAGGAACGTACCAAGCTCTGGTTGTGCACTTACTGGGCATACTTACAAACTATGCAGCACAGGTGCATCCTGGAAAGGTTCATAGAATCATAGAGTGGGAAGAGACCACAAGGGCCATGTAGTCCAACCCCCTGCCATGCAGAAACACACAATCAAAGCATTCCCAACAGATGGCCATCCGGCCTCTGTTTAAAAACCTCCAAAGAAGGAGACTCCACCACACTTCCAGGCAGTGCATTCCACTGCCGAACAGCTCTTACTAATAATAATAATAATAATAAAATTTATTTATACCCTGCCCCTCTGTTAAAACAATCGGGGCGGCTTACAAAAATTAAAATACAATACAGATAAAATCCCCAAACATCCCCCACCGCACCCTCCCCCATAAAAAATATTAAACAATTATAAATTAAAACCAACTAATCTAAAATCACAATTACTGTCAGGAAGTTCTCCCTAATGTTTAGTTGGAATCTTTTTTCCTGTAGTTTGGATCCATTGCTCTGTGTCCTAGACTCTGGAGCTGCAGAAAACAAGCTTGCTCCATCTTCAGTGTGTGTGGGGGGGGGAGTTCAAATCCCCACTTGGCCATGGAAACCCATTCGGTAACCTTAAACAAGTCATACTCTTTCAGCCTCATAGCATGGCAATGGCAACCCACCTCTGAACAAATCTTGCTAAGAAGTAAACTTTATGATAGGCTTTAGGATTCCCATGAATCAGAATGACCTGAAGGCAGACAACAACAACTATGGGACAAAACCCTTTAATATCACAAAATGATAGTTATAAAAAGCTGCTGGAAATGGTGTTCCAATCTCACACAAAAGCTTACAGTTTGTCTTCTTGGAATGGTCTTCATCCTCACTCTGAAGCAATTTCCAACTTTATTGTAATGTAAATAGAAAATTCTCCAGGTGCTGGACAAGACATTGCATAATGAGGCTGAGTTGTTACAGCTGTTTCCTGCACCCAAGTCCTCTCCATCTATAAGCAAATCCTGAATTTTTACCAGAGGATAAAGGTTCTTTTAAATGAAAGATCAATTGCAGACAGAGTGTTAGACTTAGGGTATCTATGGCAAATGCCACAAACCAAGATGGAATTAAATGCACTTGTGTGTGTATGTGCCTTCAAGTCACCTGTTGATTTATGGTAGTCCCATGAATTTCAGAGGATTTTCTTAGGCCAGAAATACTTAGAGGTAGTTTTGCCAGTTCCTTTCTCTGAAACGTAGCCTATAGCACCTGGTGTTCATTGGTGGTCTCCCATCCAAGTATTAACCAGGGCCAATCCTGCTTAGCTTCCAAGATCACATGGGATCTGGTGTCTCTTCAAATATTTAAACATAGCTATCATGTCACCTCTTAACGTTCTCTTCTCCAGGCTAAACATACCCAGTGTTTCTCCTCTCCCATCAGCTGAGTTCTAAAATCCTCTCTCTCTCTCTTTCTCTCTGGCTTTTCTTCGCAAATGAAGATTCAGGAAGGATTCAACCCACGCTTTCTGCAAGCGCGCTGATGACTGAAAAGGCCAATCCGAGATAAACATGTCCGGTTGCAGAAAGCACAGCAGAAGGTCTCCTTGGGTGATGTTTCCGGCTTGTAATTCTTTTCAATCACAAACGTTGTCGTTTCTCTTCAAGACTTGTTCAGCGTGAGCTCTCAAGTAAAGCTGCAGCATTGTGGATAGTGGGTCTCCATGCCTCCCAATGTGAGGCCATGGCAGACCCTTGTTGGTGATCAATTTGGCCAAGCCTGAGATGTTGTTTCAGGGAGTCCTTGTATCGCTTTTTTGGAGTGCCCCTCTTACGCTGACCCATGGTGAGTTCACTGTAGAGTACTATTTTGGGAGGCGATGGTCTTCCATCCTAGAAATGCCAGGCTAAACATACCCAGTGTTTCTCCTCTCCCATCAGCTGGGTTCTAAAATCATAGAATCATAATAACAGAGTGCAAAGTACTTTTGCACTTTGAACTTAGTTTGCAGCAATGAAAGTAAGCTAAGGATAAGGGGGGAAAGTAGGAGGAGCAGAGAGAAACTAGGACATTTTATGAGCAATTGAAAAAATAGGACAACAGATCAATTGGCATTTAACCACCAAATATGGACATTTGAAGGGCATTGAAACCAGGGTGACACTTTGTGGATAATGCAGGAATTCACTGAATAGGTGAAACAAATAGATCCAACATAAAAATCTGGCATATGAAAATATAGTTTGCTTCCTCTATGGGATGCTTTAATGCTGATGAAGCATTCAGAGGATTGCATTTCCACAGTCAGTAGAATTAAATCAGTTGTTCCCTATGTCACTTAATATTAGCAAAGCTGAGGTAAGATCCTGCTGTAATATTTACTGAGAAGGAAGTCTTGGTGAACCAAGGTTCCTGTAACTTTAATCAGTTCCTTCTTTTGAATTCTTTCCTTTTGTTTTATTGTTTCATGTACTGTGTGGCTGAGGGTTTACTGAAAAATTGCCTTCAATGAATTAGCTTCCATTCTGAGCCCAGGGTTGCAAGGGGCTTTGAGTTTCTTGACATAACTTTATTTGAAAGAAAAGGGAAGGAGGGGAGGAGAGCAGAATTAAAGTACTGTAATTACAACCTCACAAATTAACAGCAACTGATTTGTCAGATAAGGTGCAACAAGGGAGGCCATTGGAAAACTGGCTTTTTCCGTCACAGCCCCTGTGATGTTATGGATTTTTGAGGGGAGAGATGTTGTTGGATTTATTCAATTCAGATAAAGCACGGTTATGCATGCCATGTATAGTATGTGTTATATGGTAAGGATCTGTTGGGAGGTGTGAAGGAATGAAGGAATGATGGGAGTAATTGGTGATTGGCTGAATGTCTGAGGGGGGTTAAAGCTAGATGTGTATAAGAGTCAGAGAAAGATGAGTGTTGTCGTTTGGAATTGAGAAAGAGGTGTGAGGTGAAGTTGGTTAGAGTCAGTCAGGATTTAGATGTATCATCATCACCATCATCATCCTGGAGAGAAGTGACCAGTGAGGCGCCACATGGTTCTGTCCTGGGCCCAGTGCTATTCAACATCTTTATCAATGACTTGGATGAGGGAATAGAGGGTATGCTTATCAAGTTTGTAGATGACACCAAATTAGGAGGGGTAGCTAATACCTCAGAGGACAGGATCCGAATTCAAAATGACCCCCTTAACAGATTAGAAAGCTGGGCCAATATTAACAAAATGAATTTCAACAGGGAGAAATGTAGGATACTACACTTGGGCAGTAAAAATGAAATGCACAGATATAGGATGGGTGAAACATGGCTTGAGGGCAGTACATGCAAAAAGGATCTAGGAGTCTTAGTGGACCACAAGCTGAACATGAGTCAGCAGTGTGATGCAGCAGCTAAAAAAGTCAATGCGATTCTAGGCTGCATTAATAGGAGTATAGTGTCTAGATCAAGGGAAGTAATAGTGCCACTCTATTCTGCTTTGGTCAGACCTCACCTGAAATACTGTGTCCAGTTCTGGGCACCACAATTCAGGAAAGATATGGACAAACTGGAATGTGTCCAGAGGAGGGTGACCAGGATGGTGGGAGGTCTGAAAGCCATGCCTTATGAGGAGCATCTTAGGGAGCTGGGATATTTAGTCTGGAGAAGAGAAGGTTGAGAGGGGATGAAGGGATGTTGTACTGAGGATGGAGCAAGCTTGTTTTCTGCTGCTCCAGAGACTAGGACACGGAGCAATGGGTTCAAACTACAGGAAAAGAGATTCCACCTAAACATTAGTTTGAGAAGAAAAGCCAGAGAGAGAAAGAGAGAGAAATATCCTGGCTTGTCCCCTTCTCAGCCCAATATCTGCCCCCGGGGGTGGTGAGGACTGCCCAGAGGCAGAACAAGGCAAAAGCCCTACATCATCTGGACAGGGGTCTGAGACAGGGGCAAGCCAGGGAATTTGGCTGATGTAGACAAGCCCTAGTTGAAAGTTCCTTGCAAAGGAAACACAAGGGCATCTAGAAGGTCCCTACCTTTGATGCCATAGCTGTGGGACAGGAGGAGATCCTCACATTGGTGGCAGAAGTGGGGATAAGCCCTCACACACTCCTCCCTCTTGAACACTCTCCCCGGAAGTCTGATGCCTACTCTGGTTATATTGATATGAAAGACCTCTTCATTTCCCCAACATCTTTCTCTCAGTTAGTCTCAAAGGTGCTACAAGATCCCTTTGCATACTGATCCAGACTAACACGGCTATGTCTTTGGATTCCATTAGGCATTACTAAAAATATGAGCTATTGCAAATGCTCAAAATTCAGTTATAGGAGAGGAATCCATTTATATCATTTGGATGAATATTAAGCAAAGAGATGTGTGGTTTCCCCCCACTTTTAAAGTTTTCAAGAATACACTAAATATTATTTAGTGCCAGTGGAAAATGTAATGAAACTTTAATTACAATTCCAATGTTGACACTGAGATCTTTTCTTAATAGCCACAAACTGGTTTTGAGATCTCCTCTTAACTTCTACTATTTAAAAATGAGGATGTTGCCATTTTGACCAATGGTGGCCCTCGGGGACATGTCTGTAGGTCAGCGGTCATACTCTGGGTTCTTGTGTGTTAAAAGAAGGAAGGAAGCTTAATTTTCTTTAGTGTCACAAGGGGATAGGAAGTCTTCCTCTGATGTAATGTTAGGAAAATATACAAGCCTTGCTCTAGGTTTTTGTGGGCCTCAGGGCAAGAAACGTGTCATGCCCCCCCACCCCACAGTGACCCTTCCTCTCCCCCTATATACAAAGACACATGCAGAAAACTAGTGCTGAAACTCACATCTTCTGTAGGATGTGATACATTGTGAGCTAGCACCATCCATACAGTTGGTGCTGTGCCAAGGATGAGAGGAGAGGTCCTTGCACCAAGGTGGTAACAATCTAGAGCAGTGGTTCTCCACTGTTGGTCCTGCAGGTATTTGACACTACAACTCCCAGAAGCCCCAGCCAGTAGTATGGATTCTGGGAGCTAAAGTCCAAAACGTCTGGAGGACTCAAAGTTGAGAACCACTACTTTAGAGCTAGCATCCACAACCTGATGCCTTCCAGATATTTGGTGTGTGTATGTGTGTATACACACACAGTTGTCCCTCCGTATCCACAGATTTGGTATCCACGGTTTTAAGTATTCATGGCTTGAAAACATTCTTAAAAGATAATAATCCAAAAAGCAAATCTTGATTTTGTCATCTTCTATAAGGGACACCATTTTGCTATGCCATTGCAAATAATGTGACTTGAATATTCACGGATTTTTGTAGCCACGGGGGGTCCTGGAACCAAACCCCAGTGAATATGAAGAGACAACTCTCTCTCTCTCTCTCTCTCTCTCTCTATATATATATATATATATATATATATCTCACAATAGGGTGGGGCATGACACATTTCTTGCCCTGAAGCCACGGACTATGTCAGCTAGTGTTGACACAAGCTAAAGCCCCAAACATCTGGAGATCATCACTTTGGGGAAAGCTGTTCTAGAATCCATATTTGGACTTTTCAGAGTTACAAGCCACTTTTACTATGGAGATCTCAATGGCAAAGAGGAGCTCATTCATCTCTTTAGCTTTTCATGTTCAAAGCTGTGTAAACTTTGGAAGGAATCTTGATAACAAAACTTGAGCACCCCCAGACCATGTATCATGGATTTAGGAGAGTGCAAAATAGAAATAAGAATTTTTAAAAGCCAGCATGGGCTGGGTGGTGGGCAACAGGAAGAAAGGAAAGGAGGTAAGCAACCAGGGTGGCTTAGTTGTGGGAACTATGTAAAGCAGGTTGGTTGGTATATATTTAGAATCAAATTCCTTCTTGAAAGCTATAATTAAAAATCTTCTTTCTGTCTATTTTAGGGACTTGTGCAGCCATGGAGATTGGATGGGTGCCCCAGAGAGACTATTTAATTATAGTTTTCATAGTGGAATTTGACTGTAGATATATAGCAATCAATAAGCAATGAAAGGGTCTATGCATCAGGCATTTGTTGTCTTCAAGGAATGTGTTTCTGTTGAAGGGAAGTCAGGACAGACGGCCGGCCAGACAGCCAACTCTAATATTGAACCCCTAAACTTTCATAATGTATTTGTCAATTTCATTTTTAGCCTGCCCAACGTGAGATGCATGGGCTCATTTTTAGCCTGCAGCAAGTGAGTTGCATATGCTCCTTCCCAAGCACTCCCAACAACCCTATCAATATTTCATCAATACATGTCTTCCCACCCGAGGAGCTAGCCATTCAAATACACAAATTTCCATATCCTCTCCAACAGGGACCCACAGTATATACCCCCCCACACACACACACCCTACACCACCATTCTCTGAAGATGCCAGCCACAGATGCAGGCAAAACATCAGGAATAAACTCTTCCAGAACACGGCCTCATAGCCCGGAAAAAGACCACAGAAAATCTATCAATATTTTGTTTACTCAGAATTTAACATAATTTAGAATCAAATTCTAAATTTATTTAACTAATTTTTAGAAAACCCATTCTCCCATTTTGTGTATGTGTATTTGAAGCAATTAACAAACAAAAAGTAAAAATACGTATCAAGAGCAAAATATTTTGGCTTCTGCCTTTCCTCAGATGCCAAAGATGAAACTGGGCTGTATACTAGGTGGCAGTTTAGAGCACTATGGGTTTGTCTACACTATTAACACCCTCAAATCCCCCTGCCATCATATATTTTATGATAAAAATATAATTTAAAAAACCACCAAATCCACCTGCAAATTCCTCCAACTCTGTATGGTGATCAGGCCACACATTGCATGGCCTAGATTCAGGATATTCCGGGACATTTTACCTAGGGCTTGTCTGCATGAGGGGAAAATATGTGGACTGATGCTCACTAACGCCAATTTGCAGCAGCTTTCATTTTTCTCCATGGGTGTTTTTTTTTTTTCAAGCTTGCAGGAATGCGAAGCCATACACATTTGTTGTTCAAATGGGAATGACTGCAAATCAAGATAGTGGGTGCGAGTGAATGACTCACATTTTTATTGTTGCCAGTTGCTGCCACCGAACAGTATTTTTTTAAAGCATATCTAAGGTGCAAAAGTGCAATATTCCGCCTAAATAATTTTTTTAAAAGAAAAAAAAGTCTTGTTTCATCAGCTCAGCACATGATTGCTACGGTGACAATCCAACATGGCGGTTCTGGGCACTTGCCTGGTTAGCAAGCTCCACCCCCTAGGGACATCCAACCAATCAGCTTTCCACTTCTGCTTTTATCAGGAATGCGCAGCAAAGGGAATTGGTTGTCCCAACAAGTGGGAATGTGCATTTCCTGCAGATCTTTTTTTAAAAAATACAGGAAAAGCCATGAAGGCTTTTCCTGTGTAGTTTTTGGCGCTTTTGACCCCCCTCCTTCTGAATATGGCGAAATGATGCCGGATCCCATTAAGACAAATCACATTCTCCTCAATTTCTGTGAGGAGTATTTTTGCCATTTAAACAAGTCAAGGAAGCCAAATCTTTAGATTCCAACTCTATGATTCTTTGATTCTAAGTCCCTAGAAACTGAGTTTTGACAATTCTGGGGTTTCTCTGCATTTGTGTCCACCGCAGCTACTGTACCTGCCACCACTGCCACTGACATCGTGACCATTTTTAAGCTCAGGAGGCAGTTCCCAACCGAAGGGAGAGGTTTTCTCCCTTCCCCTGGCTCTGCTCACCCATTGCTTCCTTCAAGCACTTCTGTCGCTTTCCTCAAGTGCCTCTTCCTGCAATGGGAGAACAGGAGAGTGGGCGAAGGCAGCACTGTCAAGCCAGGGAGAGAAAACTTTGTTTTTTAACTTGTGCTTTTTTAAAAAATGCAACAGTGATTTAATTGTGCTTCAATGTTTATATTAAGAGTTTTTGAGTCTAGTTTATTTTTAAATGGTTGCAAGTTGCTTGTAGTCCTGAGCTGGGAGAAAAACAGGATATAAATTAAAGAAAGAAAGCCTAACTGTTGGGGGTATCTTTTGGAAGAGTTCTAGGACAGAGGAGTGGACACTCTCAATGGAAATCAAGAATATCATGGGAATATCATGAGATATGAGCTTCCACAGGGACTCTCTGGTTCTTTGGTGGGATATGTTATGTTGTTAACTGGTGTTGAGTTGTCTTCAATTTATGGCAATTCCATGAATGAGAGACTTCCAAGTCACCTTATCCTCAACAGCCCTGCTCAGGTCTTGCAGACTCAAAGATGTGCCTTCCTTGATGGAGTCTATCCATCTGGAATGTGGTCTTCCTCTTTTCCTGCTGCCTTCTACCTTACCAAGCATTATTGTCTTTCTAGTGAGTCATGTTGTCTTGATGGAGTGACCAACTCCATCATGGGGAAAGAGTTCTCACACCATCTAGAATTTTCCACTCCCTGCTTCCATAACAAAAGGTAAGGTAGAGGGTGGAACCTCATTTCCTAACCATGACATCACATCACCTGACTGGAGAGCCAATCAGATCTGGCAATGCAGAACCAATCAGCGTTGACTAATGGAGTTTTGAGTTTCTGAATTCCTTTGTTTGAACCCACATGGCTGGGAGCCAGCAAGAGAAACAGACATGATAACTGAGGTCGAAGGAGCCGACCTTCCACATGGCCCTAGAGTCATCAAGAGCCACAGATGATACCATATAATACCATGGGGTCTGAAGGACAGGCCCATTTGAATGACTCTGAATTACATCACAAAGACTGCTACATGGACTTCATAAATGTGAGTTATAATTTCTTAGCTTAGGGAATACGTCTAGTTAGAAATGCATTACTTTTTATGATTTATTTTAACCTTATGACTTAATGTATTTCATGTAACCTTAAGCTGAGTTCCTGGAGGAGAGATTTCCCTCCATGCTAAGTACTTAAGTGCTTGGAACTAGAAATAAAGTTTTTTCTCTTTTTCTACAAGCTTGCCTCACACACTTTTTTTGGTCAGCTATCTGGAGTGTCTTTGGGCTTGAGAAGGAAGGACTAGGGGTAACCCTCATTTAAGGCGGAAGTTTTAAAATAACAATGTGACTGTCTCCTTGTAATCCCATTTCAAAATTAAGTAAATCAAGAAGTGGTGGCAGACTACCGAAGTTCAGATTATTCCCAAAAGGCTGGGAGCTTCCTTCCCTTCTCTGTGAAATTGAATTGCACAGTGAAGGAGGGGGGCTCCACCTTAACATGGATGGCAGTGGGTTTTGGACCAAAAATGGCAAGTGAGAAAAAGTGGGTGAAGCAGATTCCCTGATGCCTTGGTGTTGGGAGGTTTGTGACTTTCTCTAGTTCAAGTGGCTTAAAGTACTGTTTTCCCCTCTCTCTTTGGGAGGGGGGAGGCTGAGTCTTGTTGATTCTCAGTGGGGCTTTTGAGCTTCCTCTGAGTCCTGTTGTTCACCTGTATCCTTTGCTTTCCTGGCAGGGGAGAGGTGTGTGTGAGTGGTTGTTCTCACTAGGCCCTTGTTCAGGCTGTTTTGCTTTGCTTTCCTTGCAGGGGGGGGGGACGTGACTCCTACTCCCTGCAACTTGTTCTGAGATGGCAGAGTGGCTTTTTAGTTCATCGGCCTGCCTTTGGAGATTTGCACATGGGCCATATATCCGGTGGCAGGAATAGAACAGGGTTGGGAAAGGTTTTCCCTTTCGGACAACGTTGACCCCGTTCTGTCCTGCATCTATGACTGTTCCGGAACAATGTAATCATGATTTTTCATCATGAATAGACCTCCCATTCCGTCGCTATCACGCAATCACAAGTGTGCGAACAGGAGTTCCGATCCTGTTCCGAAATGACAGCTGCAAAGGGGAGGTCCGTTCCAAGCACTTCCTGGTATGATCTGGACATCCAGGTAAGTGGCACCCTTTATTTTACCCTCCCTGTTTTGATTGTGTGATTTAAAGTGTGTTTTTGTGCTTGATGAACTGATTTTATGTTTGGGGGAGTTCTATTTTTTAAATTTACTGCCCGGCCATTATCACGCGATAACATGATAATGTTTTAGATGGCCGGTCGTAAAAGCAGTGTTACAATGGCTGCATTTACGGCTGGCCAGCAAGGGGAGGGGGAGCCCATTCCTGCTGAGGAATTAAGGCAAGTGTGTGAAAGATTTACATTATTCCATTGCAGGAACGGGAGAGGAGGTGGCAGGGCAGTAACGGGGCGTTTTGGCCCCGTGTGAAAATCTCCTTTCTTTCTGTGGAGAAAGCTTCTTGGGGAAAAGGTTGCCTATGCTCTGAAAAGCTGTGGATTTTCCCCACCTCCTTACGTCTTGTGTCTTTTGGCCATCTGTCAGGAATCATTTGATTGTATGTTCCTGCATGGCAGGGGATTGGACTGGATGGCCCTTGTGGTCTCTTCCAACTCTATGATTCTATGATATGTTCAAAGTAAGACCCATTTATTTGTCTTTTTAGTAGTCAATGGTATTCATAGATCTCTTCTCCAACACCATGTTTCAAATGAGTTGATTTTCTTCCTATCAGCTTTTTCCACTGTCCAGCTTTCACAACCATACATAGAAATTGGAAATACAATGGCATGGACAATTGTAACTTCGGTATTCAATGATATATCTTTACACTTCAGGATTTTGTCTAGTTCCTTCATAGCTGCCCTTCAAGTTCTACAGTCTTCTTCTGATTTCTTGGTTGATTTCATAACTACAGTTTCCTATCTGGATATCCTTGGATATGTAAAGGAGAGGGTAATGTTAGCATGCCCTACTACCCCCTCATTATATCTCATAATTGGAAATATTGGATACTTTTCAGGATCAGGTTGGCCAGGTGAAACAAAAAGAGGTCAGGTGGAGGTCTCAATGTGTCTTAGAAATATTTTGGCAAGAAAAGCCAAATTAGGATTGTGCGGAAGCCCGTTAGTAAATAAAATTATTAAGGAGCTATGTGCTAATTCTTTCTTGGGCACCTCAGCAATGAGTCATCCAACCAAACAATTAAGTGACCTTTCCCAACCCCACTCCTAAGGAAATCTCATCTCAGACCCCCCTCCTGTTCTGCATTGCAAGGTTGTCATAAACCCATCAATTCTTACCTCCCAGGCATTAACTCAATCAGTTAAGTTTCAATTTCTTTTATTTACCCAATGAGAAAACCATCCAGGCTTTGTCCTCACGAGAATACCCCTTCTGGATATAGAATCATAGAATCATAGAGTTGGAAGAGACCACAAGGGCCATCCAGTCCAACCCCCTGCCCTGCAGGAATACACAATCAAATCATTCCCAACAGATGGGCATCCAGCCTCTGTTTAAAAACCTCCAAAGAAGGAGACTCCACCACACTAGGGGATAAATGTCAGTCCCTCAGCAATAGCAAAGTGTGCCACAGATGGATGCCAGCACTCTTCCGGATTCTCTGTGACACCCTCAGATGCTAGTCTGAGCCTCTTCGCTGCATGGAGCGCTTCTTTTCAAGACTGGTAACTATCACCCTATTTTCCTGATTCTCTCCCTCTATCTAGTATTTCTGCCTTACTCCTCCTTAGCTTTGTATGGTTTTTAGGAACATGTATAGTGTGAGAGTTCCCTTTGTGTTATTTGAGTTCGATCCTACAGGGCTCCAGGTTGACTCAGCCTTCCATCCTTCCATAGGTCGGTAAAATGAGCATCCAGCTTGTTGGGGGCAGTTAGCTAACACATTGTAAACCGCTTTAGGGAGTGCTTAGCACTGGTAAGTGGTATAAAAATATAAATGCTATTGCTATTACTATTATTTCCAATGAAGATATTTTATTTAACTTTAAACTGGAGTTATCTGCAGTTAGTACTGGTATACATATGTGAAAAGATCCTGAAGTTCTCCTCCTCTAGCAGGCATCTATTTGAGCTACTAATTCTCCCAAATAATAGAGATTTTGGCATCATGGGTGGGTCTCTAAAGCACACAAACACCCCACCTATTAGGGCAATAGTAAATCCAGAAGATGTTCAGGTCTTGACCACTGGGGGGGGTGGGTAAAAATCCAGATGAAATTTGGACTACTTTGGCCTGGAACTGTGTCATATGAAATTTGGACTACAGTACTCTGGCCTGGATTTAAGCGCCAAAACTGCCAAAGCCTGAATCTGCATTTGGATTTTTACTTGGCTTCTATTCAAAGGTGTTACTTACACTTGACTCTGAACTCAGTGAAAGCAAAGCCCCAGTGTTAGTCACACTCTCTGAAGTCAGAATGCGCAGCTAGCCTCGCAATGGTGGGGTGGGCTGCCCATTCTGACTTCAGAGACAGCAACTACCACTGGGGCTGTGCTTTTCTGGCACATAATCACCTGCTCTGAGCTCTGGGGAAAGCAAAGCAGCAATGGTAGTCGTTCTTTCTGAAGTCAGAACGGGCAGCTAGCTTCATGATGGCGGGGCACCAAGTGTTCTGAGCACAAAGAGAAACTACCACTGGGGCTCTGCCTTTGGGATGAGGTGGCGCCATCAGATGGTGACTTACCTATTCACTTTGTCAAAATTGCTTAATGTTAAAAAGTGACATTAGGAAGTTAATCCTCCTTCAGTGGAAGTTGCAGTCCCCCCCCCAAAAAAAAGTAACTTGCAAGTTATGTCCTGAACTCTAGGAAAGGAAACAGCAAGATAGAGGTAAAGTAGGGAAATTATGGAGAGAATAAATGGCTAAACAGAAGCTTTGCCAGATCTGGGTCTCCGCCAAATAGTTTGTTGTCTATACCCACAGATATGCAACTAGAACTGAAAAGACAGAAATGATGATTGCCTACCCTGCCCCCCACCGGAATATCAGTCCTTGAGTGCTTCAGTGTTTTGGAGAATGGCTTTGAAATCTAATCCATTTCCTAGAACTGGAAATGAAGAATTAATCCTTGAACTGTAAAAATAACATCCTGCATGGGAGAATTAATGGGAACAAGCAACAGACCAGCCGCAATACACTTTCATCCTAGGTTTTAATTTGATGGTTTATTTTGGACCAAATACTAGAAATGTGTGTTCTTTTCTCCTCCCCACCTTCCCCCCCCCTTAGCTTGACTTTCTTGGTATCCAACTTACACATGACAGTTGCAATAAATTAGACTATTTAGCTGTTTGAACTCTTAACAAAACATTCTCCTCCTACCCTTTAGTTATGTTACCTCAGGCAATCCATGGCCAAAGGCAATTCAGATCTCGGCAGATTTGGGTAACATATGCTCAAAACATGTTTCAGCTACTGACCTCACCAATTGAATGCATGAAGCTAAAAATAAAACATGGGATGGCAGAGCTAGACAAATGGGAGCCCACATTCCTGCTTAGGAAAGGAAAGAGACAGCAGATCCTCGGATCTGTTTACTAGAAGAAGATAAGATCTGATGTCAAATTTTCTGAATGGAGATTGACTGTGTTTTTTTCTTCCGGATAATAAATTATCTTCCTTTCAGAAACCTCCTCTGCTCTCTGTTTTCATTTTTGTCAAGGATTTAAAACTATTTTATGGGCTAAGTTGTTGGCTTAAAAAAAACTGAGCTGGATAATGACAACTCAGATCCACAGAGCTTTCCTTAATATGCCACACATGTATTTAATTCACTAGGAAGATTATCAGATGAGTGTCTAAAAATGTTCTTGTCTCACTATCTTTTAAAGCATAAGTGTCCCAGCATAATAACCCTATTTATCACACATTGCTGTAATAACAAGAAAGCGCAGCCCCAGCATTATTGGAGCATGATCGCCAGTGCTGTTTACTTCCATGTTCGCTGGGGCACGTGTTCTCAGTGGTTCTCACGAGAAGACACAAGCGTGCTTAAAAGTCTAAAAACAGCTTTTAAAAAAAAATGTACACACAAGCACTGAAACACACTTAAAAACTTGCTCGCAAAATGGGGAGGTTCATAAAAAGAATGTCCCGTACCTAGTTTTTGCATTCTCACCTGGAAGTGTTCTAGCGGGGACTGCCCATTGACACTGTATTCATGAAAGCATAATGGGACACAGTTTCAGATGCTGACAATACGGCCAAAAATAAAACCATTGGCAATCAATTGATGGTTTAGATTTTCCTTGAGTTTTTTCCGGGCTGTGAGGCCGTGTTCTGGAAGAGTTTATTTCTGACATTTCGCCTGCATCTGTGGCTGGCGTCTTCAAAGAAATTGGTGACTTAGCCCATTAATAAAAAAGAATGCCTTTTTCACAGGAGTGGAATGCTTGGAGAACGCAAGAGGACGATGTTGTGCAATAGGGAAGCCTTTTGTGGTATCGTGTTGTCTTTATCATGCCATATTTGCCACATCTGATAATCTTCTTAGAGTGGGTTGAAGATCCTAAGACCCAGCTACAGCATGTAGAATTTTTGTTCTGTGAATGGGAGGTGGGGCTGGACCCATTTCAAACTATGCAGTTATAGCAATATGATTCTCCTTTAATTGACATGGCAACCTCTTTTGGAATCCTGGGATTTTCAGGTTCAGGAGGCACATTTAGAATTCTCAGCCTGAGAGCTCTAGTGCCTCCTGAACTAAGAACCCCAGGATTTCATAGGACATAGCCATGTCAGTTAAAGTGGAACCTTAGACTAGTATCACACTGCAGAAATAATGCAGTTTGGCACCACTAACTGTCATGGCTCAATGTGATGGAATTCTGGGATTTGTAGTTTTGTGAGATATTTAGCCTTCTCTTCCAGAGAGTTCTAGTGCCACAACAAACTACAAATCCCAGGGTTCTATAGAATGGAGCCATGATAGTTAAAGCAGTGTCAAACTGCATTATTTCTGCAGTGTGTTAGCAGCCCAAGTCTACAAAAGCTTATGATCCAACTTCTTTCAGTTAGTCTCGAAGGTGCTACAAGATCTCTTTGTATACCCTTATTTCAGATGAACACTGCTATGTCTTTGAATTCTACCAGTTACTTTGTAACTGAGGTATGAGGTTGGTACCAGGTCAACTGTAATACAGTTACTACTTTTAAAAATGATTTTAAATTGGTTTAACTCATTTTTAACTATCTTAGCTAATTCAAGAGTTGCATATACTTTTAGTCTTTTCAAATTATTTCTTCTGCTTTACATAGTTCCAACTAGTTAAATAGATGTTATTGTATGCTGCCCTGAGATCCTATGAAATAAGTTGGGGTTCTGTTTTAACAAATAAATATTAAAATACTGCTGTTACTGAAGAAGCTGTTACAAGTCAACTGTTTTGATTCAGAGTTTAGATAGACAATTTACATATTAGAGAGATTTCAACTGTGCATGTTGGACACTTTTTGGGGTCACATTGGCTGTAAGGCTAGGCAGAGTAGTCAAAGGCCACAATGACCTGAGACTTGTCTAGAAGTATTGTAATGGTGGGAAAGCACAGTTAAGATTATGTGGAAAACCCCCAAAAGTAATGGGTTTATGCTAACAACCCAGTAGTTAAGGGGTATATGCTAATCCTATCTCCCAGTCCTGGGAGTTTCAAGCAATGATTCTATCAAGCAATCAAGTGACCATTCCTCAATCAATGCCCTACAGAAATCTCTTTTCCTGTAGTTTTGAGTCCATTTCTCTGTGACCTAGTCTCTGGAGCAGCAGAAAACAAGCATACTCCATCCTCAGTATGACATCCCTTCAAATATTTAAACATGGCTATCATATCACCTCTTAGCCTTCTCTTCTCCAGACTAAACATACTCAGCTCCCTAAGACACTCCTCATGGGGCATGGCTTCCAGACCTCCCACCATTTTGGTCACCCTCCTCTGGACACATTCCAGCTTGTCCATATCCTTCTGGAATTGTGATGCCCAGAACTGGACACAATATTCCAGGTGAGGTCTGACTAAAGCAGAATAGAGTGGCACTATTACTTCCCTTGATCTAGACACTATACTCCTATTGATGCAGCATGTTCTATCACTCTGGAATTAAAGCAATCAGTTGAGTTATGGTTTCTTTTATCTATTTGGTGGGAGAGCCATCCGAGCTTTGTTATTACTAACTCGCCCCTCCAAGGCACGGAATAGGGAATAAATATCATAGCCCCGACCATAGCAATGTATGTCACAGCCGTGGTGCCATACTGTGTGCCACAGATGGACCACTTCATTCTCTTCTTTGCTATACCACCCTCAGATGCCTGTCTGAGTATTTTTGCTGCACAGAACTCTCTTTTCTCTGAGACTGGTAACTATCACTCCTCCTTCTCGGACCTCTCTGTATCCAACCCTTCCTGCCTTTCTCTCCCAATAACCTTGTATGGTTTGTTGGGGTGTTTATTCTTGTGTGTTAGTCTATCTTATTCCAAAAAACCCTACTTTATTTTACTTAAACTGGAGTGCTCTCTGCAGTTAGTACTGGTATACATAGGTGAATAGATCCCCAAAGTTGTCCTCCTCTCGTAGGCCTTCTGTTTGAACTAATCATTCCCCCAAATATTAAAGGGGACTCTGGCATTGCAGGCAGGACCCTAACATCCCCCCCACCTCTTAGGATAACACATCCCTAGAGATCCAGCTCTCCCTACCCTGTGTGAAACTAATTTCTCCTTTCTTAGACAGAGAACACTGGATTCTCTGTACTGCTACATCAGGGGGGGGGGATTAGGTGGTGTATAGGTAAAACTTGCCAATTGTAGTCAAATTGGGTATCTTCAGATCCAGCAAACATATTCAAGGGTAGCTGTGTTGGCCATGCAGCAAACTACAACAAAACACAAAACCCACAAAGCAAGGGTCCCTTTATTGGGTTAACTCCAAAGCATAAAATGCATGCAAGCTTTCAAAGCTACCCTGGCTTCTCCATCAGGCAAAAAGGTTAAAAATCATATAGCAGGAGAAAGGTGATGATGTTAGAGTCACAGGCCTACATATTCTATTGTCAATTGAGATGGAATTGAGGGATCTCGATGTAGGCAGAGGCAACTCAATGTGGGTGTCACACTGACGTGGATCTGCGTGTACCATCTCATGCAGACTGGCATGTATAATACCACTATATGTGCAACTTCCGGTCAAAAATGTTCAACTGCTTCCATAAGGGAAGCATAGCTATGCATAAGCAGAAAAAAACATATTTGTGCTTATCGCATGAGGGAAGGGAAGCGGAAGGGAAGCCCGAGAGTAGCATGTCCTGCCTTGCCTTATTGCATGACATTGGTTTTTTTCAGCTGTTCTCCTGTTCTGGTCCTGTGGGAGACAGTGGTAAAGATGAGTCTTTTTGCTAATGGATTTTTCTAGTTAGCAAAAACACTTGCATTTACCACCATCTTCTACGGGACTGAAATGGAAGAACAGCTGAAGCATGCAGACGTCATGTGATAAGGCAAGGCAGGACGTGTTGTTCTCAGGCTTTAAAGCTGCTTCCTTCCCTCATGCGATAAGACTCGTAGTAAGTGAAGCCTGAGCAGCTAATCAGGAGTCAGTAACCATGCAGTGCCCACGAGCTTGTATGTAAAATGTAGTCTTCCAATCACAGCTTGTTCTGATGTCATAGGTGTAACTGTAAACTGTATAAAATTGCTGTGCCTACCAGCAATGGTGGGACAAGTGATTTGCTACCAAGCCAAGTGTACTCAGTCTTGCAAGAGTCAATAGAAGTGCCAGAAAGAATCCTCTCTGAGGGGCCTGTCTGGGGTTTTAAGGTGACAGCATCAACAGGATTCTAGTCAGAAGCGGGCAAAACCACTTTAAAAGTATTTCTGATCATTTTGATGAGAAAAATATAAGTAGAAGTGTGGTGTTGTGGTTCAACAGCAAAGATGGGTTATGGAGCAAAGAAAAGAAACTTCATTATGGGAATTCCACCTAAAGAGCAATGGATAACTTTGAGCTGTTCTGACCAAGCAATGTGAGGAGAAAGGATGGAGGGGAAAGAAAGTGAAGTTGGTGAGGGTTTTTTTTACCCACTTTCCCCACCAGGTGTGAGGTTCTATCTAAATCTCTGCTAGCACCAAATGTGAAGACTTCTATAAATCTCACTGCTACAACCAAGATTAATAATTTAATACATTTAAAGACACACTATCCACAATGCTGCAGCCTTATTTGAGAACTCACGCCGAACAAGTCTTGAAGAGAAACGACAACACAGAAAACATCACAATCTGGAAACATCACCCAAGGAGACCTTTTGCTGTGCTTTCTGCAACCAAACTTGTTTATCTCGGATTGGCCTTTTCAGTCATCAGCGCACTTGCAGAAAGCGTGGGATGAGTCCTTCCTGAATCTTCGTTTGTGAAGAAAAACCAGAGAGAGACATTTAAAACAAAGACTCTTGGACTTTACTCAATATTCCTAAACCTAACTGACTTTCTCAACCCTAATCTTCACTCATTCACTGCCTACTCAACTCAACAGCTTGTCAGGTGCCATCTACCAGATTTATTCAAATACCTTCAAACATTCCACCAACTGAAATTTCTTCAAACCATTCCACCAATGGAATTCCACATTTGCTTGCCCCTTGCCTCCAGCTCCTTACCTGGGCCTTGCCCAGATGGGCTCTTTACCCCATCATGCCCCCATCTTACAGCCCTGCAGTCCAAACAATGCAGGGCTTTTCCCCCATTCTGCTCCTGGGCAGTCCTTACAACCCCTGGGGCAAAGATGGGGGGAAACAGAGTAAAGGCTATTAAACCATTACAGTCCTCCCTTCACATTCACGCGGGTTAGGTTCCACAGACCCCTGTGAATGTGAAAATTCCACGAATAACCCTCCCCTGCCCTCCCAAAAGTGGTGACGGGGCCTCAGAGGGTCTGTCACCTCTTTCCCCGGCCTCCCCTCGTGGCAAACCGCGAATATGAGGAACCGCGAGTGTGGAGTCCCCAAATGTGGAGGGAGGACTGTATATTAAAATACCCAGGAAAAACCTCCTCAGCAAACACACACACATGCACACACAATGGACTGGGCCCTGCATGACCGCAGAAACCAATACCGGCATGCCGGCCTGTCACTGCAGCTGCCATCCACAATGCTCTCTCCAAAGCCAAGAAAGAGTCCCACAGCATGTGATCAAGGCTGGTCACATGCAGGAGGCCTTGATCACATGCTGTGGGGTGACTTCCTGGCTTTGGAGAGAGTGGCACAGATGGCAGTGGCGGTGGCTGCATAGACAGGCCGACATGCTGGTCTGGACTCCATTCTGTTTCATTCAGGTAATGGGGGAGGAAGAGGCCAGATCTGCGGCCAAAATACACCGGTGTTTTCTGACCCGTGTAGATGAGCCCCTGATTGCCTCTATTACACAGTATATACAGAACCAAATTACCTCAATATATAATACATGAAACAACATTTTATACCCCAAGCCTATGACATCACAAAGCCATTTTCAAAAATATCCATCTATAGATCATGAGGAGACAGAAGCCACAAGAGAAGAGGGGAGCACATTTGGTGGTCCTAACTATCTGTCTCTCCCACTTCTTCCGTTGTAGGTACACAGCCCTGGGTGCAAAGCATTATTGCACTCTCCTCCATTTCAGATATTTTACATTAGCGCTCACATCCTTTCAAATGCCCCCCATGAGACAGCCTAGCCTGGGTTTTGTTGTTTTGGGAACTAAATGTGGGAGAGCCAGTACAACCAAACCTCCAAGGGATCCTTTCCCCTCTTCCCATACCAAAAGGAAATTTTAATCATTTCTACATCTGCTCTTTTGCAATCCCCTTCATCCTGACTATTCTACTTCAGACTTGAGGTCCATGCTGAACTTAGCTGCTTGCAAAGGATTAATTTTACAAAATCTATACAGTTGTCCCTTCATATTCACTGGGGTTTGGTTCCAGGACCCCCTGTGGATACCAAAATCCGTGAATACTCAACTCCCATTATATGCAATGGCATAGCAAAATGGTGTCCCTTATATAAGATGGCAAATTTTAGATTATTATTTTTTAACAATATTTTCAAGCCGTGAATACTTAAATCTGTGGATACCAAATCTGTGGATACGGAGGGACAACTGAATATAAAAAACCGCTTGCATATGTTTTCTTTCCCAGAACTTTGAAGAGTTCCTTGGAAAACCGTCCCAGAAAGATGATTGTGGGTAGATGGAAGATTTTAGGGTGCAGTAAGACCAGCACTAGTGGACTTCCAGGTGAGAATGTGAAAATTATCCACAGGATGCTCTTTTAATGAACTGTCCCAGTTTCTTTGCACATTTTTAGGTTTGTTTAAGTGTTTGTGTGTTTGTTTACTTTGCAAATTAAGGGGTTTTTGGTGTTTTTAAGCGCGCTCGCATCTTCTTATGAGAACCACCGAAATCTCACCCATGCTAAATCACAGAAGTGAAGTCTCATTCTTGAAGTGTTAGTGGGATCGTGCAATAATTCCATGGTGGCTCTTTCGCACAATTACAGCAATGTTTGGTAATAAGTGTAATAATGCCACTATGTTTCCGCTTTCCTCATTCGCAGAATTACAGCACTTGTAGAAACTAATCTGATAAAGTCCAATGTCATGTAGAGGATGGAACAAGGTTGTTTTCTGCTGCTCCGGAGACTAGAACATGAACCAATGGATTCAATTTATAAGAAAAGAGATTCTTGACTGTAAAAACTGTTTGACAGTGGAATATACTGTCTTGGAGGGTGGTAGTGTCTCTATCTTTGGAGGTCTTTAAACAGAGATTGGTTATGCATCATTCAGGAGTGCTTTAGTTGTGTATTCCTACACAGCAGGGGGTTGGACTAGATAGCCCTTGCGAGCTCTAAGATACTATGCTTCTATTTAGCAAATTTACTGGATATCTCTGTGTGTCAACACATCTGTTACATCTTTTTTCTTTCCAGATCATGCAGCTGGTGAAATGTGTGTGTCTGTGCATGTACCTCCTGTCAACTTACAGTGACCCCATGAATTTCATAGGGTTTTCTTATGCAAGGAATACTCAAAGAAGGTTTCGCCAGTTCCTTCCTCTGAAATACAGCCTATAGCACCTAGTATTTGTTAGTGGTCCCCCATGCAAGTACTAACCAGGATTGACCCTGCTTAGCTTCCAAGATCAGATGAGAGCTGTGTTTTAGGGTATTTAGGCGTACCTATTCCAGCTGTTTGGGCTGGAAATCAACCTGAAGAAAACAGAAGTTCTATACTAGCCTGCACCACAGGACAAACACCACCATCCCCACATTGCCGTTGACAAATCTGTGCTCAAGTCCATTCAGCAGTTCACCTACCTGGGAAGCATCATCTCTTCAGATGCCAAGATTGACAAAGAGATCGATCACAGATTAGCAAAGGCATATAGTGCATTTGGAAGACTTCACAAAAGAGTCTGGAGCAATAAACACCTGAGGCAAAGCACAAAAATCAGTGTGTATAGAGCCATTGTACTGTCTATCCTCCTTCATGGATCTGAAACATGGGTCACATATCACCACCACATACGACTCCTCGAGCACTTTCATCAGCGCTGTCTACACACAATCCTAAATATACACTGGACTGACTATGTGACGAATGTTGCTGTCCTTGAGCAAGCAGGGATCACCAGTATTGAGGCCATGATATCGAGAACGCAGCTGCGCTGGGCAGGGCACATTTCTAGGATGGAGGACCATCTCCTCCCAAAAATACTACTCTACAGTGAACTCGCCATGGGTCAGGGTAAGAGGGGCGCTCCAAAAAAGCGCTACAAAGACTCCCTGAAACAACATTTCAGGCTCGGCCAAATTGATCACCAACAGTGGTCCGCCCTGGCCTCACATCGGGAGGCATGGAGACGCACTATCCACAATGCTGCAGCCTTATTTGAGAACTCACGCCGAACAAGTCTTGAAGAGAAACGACAACGCAGAAAGGATCACAACCCAAAAACATCACCCAAGGAGACCTTCTTCTGTGCAGAAGGACTTGTTTATCTCGGATTGGCTTTTTTAGTCATCAGCGCGCTTGCAGAAAGCGCGGGATGAGTCCTTCTTGAATCTTCGTTTGCAAAGAAAAGCCAGAGAGATCTGAATAGCCTCTTACAATAAAAGCTGCTGCAATAAATGAGTTAGTTTTTAAGGTGTCTTTCTATCTCTGGAAATTTTCAGAAAGTTTAATATGTGCATCTGTGAAGGATTCTGAGACACATAATGTCTTACCTTCCCAGCAATAGGTCAGCTGTACTAGAAAGTATCAACACAGGGAAACTGAATATTTTAAGTCCTGTTTCCAGAAGGTATGGAGGTGGTTGCTGTTTAGGGAGAAGAGGCAGGGGTGGTTATCTATATAGACTTGCAGTGGAAATGAAGAGAAAGGAAATGCTTTGTTCCATAATGGTGCAAACAGAAGCACTGGTAGAAATACTTCATGTGAAACCCAACACCATTCCTAATGCATTTAAGAAAGGGTGAAATTCAGGGTATATCCTGCCTCTGGGAATAATATGGGTAGGAAGCTTTCACCAGCAAGGCTGAGGGACTTTCTACTTGCCCTGGAATTTGAGCTTTTGTTTTCAAAGCCTTCCCAAGAGGACACCCCCGCCCCCGCCCCTTTTAGTGTCTGATACTTTCTGCCAATCTGTTTTCCAGAATGACCAATTCCCTAAGCCCAGTTCCTCTTGTTACTTAATGGAAGCCAAGAGTTATCAAAACCAATTTAGGAAAGCAACAGCCATTCAGTCTAAAATGGAAATAATAATAATACCGTGATTCTGAAAAAGTGATCTATGCAGTTTTAAAACTTTCTACTCAACAGAAGCTTTTCAAGCTAAAGCTGTGACCAAAAATCACATAGCCCATCTGCAGAATATAATTTATACATGCAATGTTAACAACATCTGCTGGAATTTCCCCTTCAACACAACTATTAAAGTTACAGGAGACAAGTCACTTATGTCACCTGGCAATCCTAGTTTGGTGTGAAGTTGAAAATCCTAGTTTGGCCTTCCACATCCCAGAAATTTTTATCTTCAGCTGGTCCCTCCTTTCCTCTGTATTCATGATTACACATCTCTGGTATCCTTAAGACTGGGGATCCTTTCACACTACACAATTAGAGCACTAACTGCCATGGCTGCATCTATGGAATCACGGGATTTGTAGTTTGTTGATGCACTAGAGCTCTCTGGCAGACCATTCTAAACATGCCTCCCTAAACTGCAAATCTCAAGATCATTCAGTAGAATGTTGCTATGGCAGTTAAAGTGAAATCATAGTGCTATAATTGTTTAGTGTGACAGGGCCCCTGGTCTGACTAAACGGAATGGTGAAATGTCTACCAGACATTATAAGACCACTGGTTCTTAACCTGTGGTCCAGGGACCTCCAGGGGCCCGCAATGTCCATACAGAGGGTCAACGAAGGCTTGAAGGCTGCTTGGCCCACCTCCTCCTTGCAGTGGAGTGGCCACATGACAGGAGCCAAGGGAAAGGCTGGCTGGCTGGCTTGGCCTGTGCATTGCCATTCAATCTGCTCCAGCCTCAAACTTGCAGGAAGAAGCAGAAGAAAAGTCTTCCCTCTCCCTTCAGAGCCTCTGGGGGAAGGTTTAATGGATGGTGTAACTGTATTGTTGTTGTTTTAGATCTTGAGTTAAATCTTGGGGGTCCAAGGGAACAAAAGATATTTAAAGGGGGTCCCTGGTAAAGAAAAGGTTAAGAGCCACTTGTGAAGTCATTTGGACAGAGTTCTTTTGCATTCTCTTGTCCAAAAAATGCTGTGAGGAGGCCCTCCTTTCCAAATTCAGTAAGGCCTGATTCTTGTATTTCCCAAGTAATGTGGAGTGTGTCTTCTTCTTGCACTCTGAGTAAACAATGGGAGTAAATAAACATGGAAAGGACCAATAACATGGGCTGTTCCCATGCAAACAGTGTCCTCCTCACTATTTCTGTAGGGACTTGCTTCCTAGAAAAGCTGGTTATGACTGGGTTTGAGATGCCCTGTGTTGTGTAGGTATATTTATGAACAGTGTGAGAGGAAATGACAAAACAAAGCCAAAGTGACATCAATAGCCCAAAGCAGGAGAGTCTTGTGCCACTGTAAAGACTAGCAAGTTTTCTTTATTTAAGAACCACAGATGGTTTAAGTAACTTTAGAATCATAGAATCATAGAATTGTAGAGTTGGAAGAGACACAAGGGCTCTTAAAGCAAGCAATAAAGACATTGAAACAGTTAAAAGATTCTCCATACCCTTAGCTCAGTCATTAATCAGAATAGAGACTATAGTCAAGAAATCAGAAGAAGATTAGGACTTGGGAAGGCAGCTATGAAGGAATTAGACAAGATCCTCAAGTGTCAAGATATATAATATCAGCCGCTCTGATAGCCTTTGTGGCTGAAGACCAGGTATAATTACAATAAATAAATAAATACCAAAATCAGGATTGCCCATGCCATCCTATTTCCAATTTCTATGTATGACTGTGAAAGCTGGAAAGTGAAGAAAGCTGATAAGAAGAGCATCAGCTCATTTGGAATGTGATGCATGAGGAGAGTCCTACAAATACCATGGCCTGCCAAAAAGAGAAATAAATAGGTCCAAGGACAAATCAAACTGAATTGTCCTTAGAAGCCAAGAGGACTAACTTGAGACTGTCATACTTTGGACATATCATGAGAACACAAGAAAAGACAGCAATGCTTGATAAATTAGAAATCAGCAGGAAAGGAGAAGGTTGTTTTACAGGTGGATAGACTCAATCAATGAAGCCATGACCCTGAGTTTGCAGGATCTGAGCAGGGCTGTTGATGATAGGGTGACTTGGAGGTCTCTCATTCATAAAGTCACCATAAGTCAAAGCCGACTTGACAGCAATTAACAACAAATTTTATTTAGCCTGAACTTTCATGGCCTGCAGCATACATGTATCCAGTGAAGTGGGCCGCAGAACATGAAAGCTTATACCAAATAAAACCTATTAGTGTTTAAAGTGGCACAAGCTTCCCTTGTTTTTTTGCTTCAACAGAATTCTCAAAGTGGAAATGGGGGTTGTGTGCTAGAAGCAGGACTTTTAAACAAGCATCTAATAATGGCACTACTGAGATAAAAAGAATGGCTTCTGTCTACTTGCTGTCTATCTTTTCTGTCAGGAATGATGGGAGTTGTAGCTCTTCACCTCTGGCTCTAACTCACCACCTTGTTATGCAGCAGAGCTGACCAGCTTAGATCAGTGGTTAATGCTTTCCTCCAAAGCAGCAGAGTTTCAGAGAATAGGCTGAAGATCCTGACAAACTCTCCAAGCCTTCTCACTCTTCTCCAGGTGTCTCCAAAACGTCTCCAGGAATCACCCAGGCAACTCAGTAGTTTTATATAAAACCTACTTTATTCATCTACATAAATATACTATATGGTCAACAAATCACAATCTCTACACACTACTCCACAATATCTCCAAACTACTGCACCTCTACTCAACCACAATACATTGGCAAACATTGCAATTTTATAGCCATTGTTTATCACCACCCACTAGTTAGTTTCCACCCAGTGGGTGTGTACTTCCATTCTGATTGGTCCATGTAGTTCCACCCATACTTAAGACCAACCCATGTATTTCAACATTTCACCTTGTACACTTAATGATTCTCAGGTGTTTCCAATCTGCATTCAGTACCTCTGTCCTTGGCTCTCAGGCCTTCTAGATTACATTAGCAGTTTCACCTGTGTAGCTTCATAATTGCTTTTGCTTAGTCATTGTGACTTTCACATACATATTTTATTTCTTTCACTGTATGTCCCATGTTGCATTTTCCTTAACAATCCCCTCCGAAATAAAATATTGTATGTGTCTTACAATGTCATTCCAACCATTTGTGTCAGCCTTTCATGTTTTTCTACTGTCAATGCTTTTGTGAACAAATCTGCTATGTTGTGTTGTGTTTCTATATATCTCAATTCTATTTCACCCTTCTGAACCATGTCTCGCACATTTTGATATCTTACACCAACATATTTTGTTCTGTTCTTCAAACTTTCAGTTTCAGCCATCGCTATGCATGACTGTGAATCTTCCAGTATTTCCACTGGTATCTTGTAACTTTCATTTAAATCATTTAGCAATTGCTTAATCCACTGTACCTCATTTACTATCTCATTCAAAGCAGCGAATTCTGCTTCCGTTGTGCTTAACGCTACATTAGTTTGTTTTCTACTTCTCCAAACTATTGGACTTTCACTATATTTAATTATCATTCCTGTAACTGACTTCTTGTCTCCTAATTCTGATGCAAATGAACTGTCTACATAACAATCTAGATCTGAACTATTGTTTCTTATTATCAATTTCCTATCTAAGGTTCCTTTCAAATATCTCAATAAATGTTTTACCGCTGTCCAGTCTTCAATTTTTGGATCATTAACCCTTCTAGACAATACATTTACAGCATAAGAAATGTCTGGTCTGGTATGGCAAGATATGAATTGTAAAGATCCTATTATACTTCTGAAGAAAGTCTTGTCCTCAAACGCTCTAGTTGTTTTCTCAGACACAAAACCAGTTGTCATTGGAGCTCTTACTATTTTTGCATTCTGTAATCCACACTTTTCAATCAGTCTTTCAATTTTATTTCTCTGACTTAACAAACACTGTCCTTCTTTTGTCCATTCAACGCAAATACCTAAATAAGACTTCAATACACCTAAGTCCTTCAAAACAAACTTCTCAGACAATTCTCTTTTTACTGACTCAATTTCCTGTTTTGACTTTGCTGCTACGCACAAATCATCTACATAAATCACTAATACTATGTCTCCTTTTGTATAAACACAAGCATCTGCAATGCTCCTCTTGTAACCTAGCTTAACTAGCTCATCATTGATGCACAGATTCCACGCTCTGGCACTTTGCTTTAAACCATACAACGCTTTCTTTAATTTATATACTCTCTGACTACCATTTTCTTCGAAACCTTGTGGCTGTTCCATAAATATTTCTTCATCCAGAACCGCATTCAAGTAAGCTGTCTCAAAATCAAAATGTTCTACAACTAAATTCCTTTTTACTGCTACAGCTAGAACCATTCTCAGACTTTCTGGCTTTGCAGTTGGAGAATATGTCTTATCATAGTTCTCATACTGCTGTTGTGCAAAACCCTTAGCCACTAACCTAGCTTTATATTTGATACTTCCATCTGGCATTTCTTTCCTTTTGTATACCCATTTACAACCAATTACTTTCTTGTCTTTGGGTCTGTCAACAATTTCAAAAACATCTTTATTTACCAGGCAACCAAACTCATTATCCATTGCATCAAACCATCTTTCCTGTTCTTCACTAGGATAACTTTCCAATTCTTCAAAACTTTCAGGCTCTTCTACTGCTAAACAAGCTCTTGCCTTTGTCACAACAAACCTATCTGGAGGCTTTCTAACTCTATGACTACGCCTGGGAATAAAATCTGCTGTTCTGTCTCTTTCATCCTCACTTTCTCTACTGGGAGTTGTAGTTCTATGACTAAATCTCTTGTCTTCAGTCATTCGAGTAGTAGTAGGCCTAGATGCTATCTCATCATCAGAAGAACTACCACTGCTGCTAGGTGATGCTTCCTGCTTAACTGTAACCCCTCCGTTTCCTGAGGTTGGTTCAGTTTGTGCTTCTGGCTCATTTGAACTTCCTAACCTCAAAAACACTTCTTTATTGGCATGCAGTTTGTCCCAACCAGCATGTCTTTCGAAATTTGCAGACCTAGAATACTGCACTTGTTTTCCATCCAAATGAAACTTGTAGCTATTTCCAGAATACCCCAAAAACCTAAGCCTTTTGCTTTTGGGTTCTCCTTTCCTCCTGAAACAAGCAGGTGTGTAAACATGAGCAAATTGTCCAAAAACCCTTAAGTACTTGTAATTTGGCATTCTCCCATACAATACCCTGTAGGGAATGTCTTCAATTTCTGAATGATACAATCTGTTACTGATATGTATTGCAGTCAAAGTTGCTTCTGCCCAAAAACTATCTTTCACCCCTGCATCTGCCATCATACAAGCAGTAATTCTTTTTATATCTTGTATTTTCTTCTCTGCTAACCCATCCTCACTAGGACAAGCAGGGTTTGTAGTTTCATGCCTTATTCCCACCTTTTGAAACCAGTTAAACAATTGATTATTTAAAAATTCTCCTCCTCTATCAGTAATAATGGTGCCTACTCTGCTATCAAATTGTCTTTCCACCATTCTTACCCATGCTTTTAAACTTTGCCCAGTGTCAGATTTGTTTTTCATTATTCTCACAAATGCAAATCTTGTATACCTATCAACAATTACTAGGAAATACTTGCTTCCCCCTAAGGACAAGCAGTTAGCTTGGGCAACATCTGCATGTACATACTGAAATGGTCTTTGAGCAATTCTTTTTGTTTTCTTAGCTACTGGAAAAGCTCTGACCTTTACCTGATGACATACTGTACAATCTAAGTGGTTTTTGCATTCAGTAACTTTTAAATCTGGACACATACTGATTAAATTCTTTAAACATTTGAAGCTCGCATGGCCAAATTTTCTGTGAAGCTCATGTATGCAGTCTTTGTGGATTGGAATATTTTCTATGTTATTAGCTTCTTCAACCCTGTAGCTATCAATATTGTCCTCCAAATAATAAAGTTTGTCCTTTTTCAAACCTATGCCACGCAATTCCCCATTCAGTTTTATCTTACACATGTTCTTTTCAAAGATGACTGTGTAGTCTCTTTCTGTTAATCTGCTTACTGATAACAAATTATTTTCTAACTCCTTTACATGTAAGACATCATTAAAATTCTCTTTTAGCCCTGGAATGTACACAGTACCCATTTGATTTACAGTACTTATCTCTTTCCCGTCAGCCAAAACTACAGCATTTACATTAGCTGATTTTCTATTACTTATTAAATTTATATCATTACACATCGAAGATGAGGCTCCTGAGTCAACCAGCCATTTAGACTGTGCATTTTGTTTTTCCTTAATCATGGTTGCAAACCCCTTTTTATTACCATTGTCCCTCAAAAATGGAGGTCTGGACTGTTTTTGATACTGCCGCGGCTGCCATCTGCTCTCTGCTTGCTTGCGTCTCTCAGCTGCAAAATGTTTACAATGTCTCTGCAGATGACCAATCTTCTTACAATAAAAGCACCTCCGTTGCTCCCTTGTAGAGGCTGCTTCCTCCTGCATTCGCCAGTCAGGAGTTGTTTGTTGTTTTGGCACAGTCTTTAAGCTTGCTGAGTCACCCTGCTCAGACATTCTTCTCTGGTTCTCTTCCAGTATTCTGGCCACAATTAAGTCTCTATTAAGTTCAGTTTCCTGCAGGTTTTGCAGGCTGTTCGTTATGTTGTCCCACGAAGAGTCTAGCGATTCTATTAAAATGTAGCATTGCTGCTCTTTGCTAATTTGCACTCCCCTCAGTTCAGCTTGCACAAACAAGTCTTGCATTATTTTTAAATGTTCTATCACACACTGCCCTTTAGCCATCTTTTGCCTGTATATTCTTTTAGACCATAGCATTTTTGCAAAAGCAGTTGAAGGAGTGTGTAATCTCTGCAAGGTATCCCACACATCCTTGGCAGACGTTTTATCTCTGACGTCATTAATTAAGTCTTCTTCAAGCATGAGATAAAGACAGGCTTTTGCTTTACTATCTCTCTCTTTAGTGGCTTCATCAGCATCAGCTGCCAGCCCTGTTTCAACTGTTGACCACAGACCTTCCTTTACTAGTAGAGATTGGGCATAAATCTTCCAGGTAGAGTAGTTGTTTCTATTTAATTTACTAAACTTTAGAATGTCCATCTTGATTTGTGCAGTGACTCAATTTGACACAGTCCTTCTGAGTATGCACAGCCGACCCGTCTGGGCTTAAGCAAAACACAAAATGATTTACTTCCGAGGCTTATCAGTGCAGCACAAACAGCTTGCTCTGATCTATCGTCCACAAAGCTTTCTTCCACTCTCTGGAACTTTTAGCTTCTGTGGATGCTGGGTGCTCTAGTAACTGGGCCCATAACCCTTGTCAGGAATGATGGGAGTTGTAGCTCTTCACCTCTGGCTCTAACTCACCACCTTGTTATGCAGCAGAGCTGACCAGCTTAGATCAGTGGTTAATGCTTTCCTCCAAAGCAGCAGAGTTTCAGAGAATAGGCTGAAGATCCTGACAAACTCTCCAAGCCTTCTCACTCTTCTCCAGGTGTCTCCAAAACGTCTCCAGGAATCACCCAGGCAACTCAGTAGTTTTATATAAAACCTACTTTATTCATCTACATAAATATACTATATGGTCAACAAATCACAATCTCTACACACTACTCCACAATATCTCCAAACTACTGCACCTCTACTCAACCACAATACATTGGCAAACATTGCAATTTTATAGCCATTGTTTATCACCACCCACTAGTTAGTTTCCACCCAGTGGGTGTGTACTTCCATTCTGATTGGTCCATGTAGTTCCACCCATACTTAAGACCAACCCATGTATTTCAACATTTCACCTTGTACACTTAATGATTCTCAGGTGTTTCCAATCTGCATTCAGTACCTCTGTCCTTGGCTCTCAGGCCTTCTAGATTACATTAGCAGTTTCACCTGTGTAGCTTCATAATTGCTTTTGCTTAGTCATTGTGACTTTCACATACATATTTTATTTCTTTCACTGTATGTCCCATGTTGCATTTTCCTTAACATTTTCATCCATTGATCTATGATTATATCTTCAAATGGAAAGGATGTGTTCCAAGTGCTGTCATATAAAAAATGCTGCTTACCCATGAAGGTAACTGAAACACACCATAACCCTGAAGTTCAAATTGAGATCATGTGCAAACAGAAGATCCCCAAAGGTTTTAGAAAATATTTTGCTATACCACGAACTGGAAAGATATATGTAATAAATACATATTGCATATATAATATGGTATATAATATAACCTACATATCTCTCTCTCTCTGGCTTTTCTTCACAAATGAAGATTCAGGAAGGACTCAGCCCATGCCTTCTGCAAGCATGCTGATGACTAAAAAGGCCAATCTGAGATAAACAAGTCCGGTTGCAGAAAGCACAGCAGAAGGTCTCCTTGGATGATGTTTCTGGGTTGTGATTTTTTCTGCGTTGTCATTTCTCTTCAAGACTTCTTCGGCATGAGTTCTCAAATAAGGCTGCAGCATTGTGGATAGTGTGTCTCCATGCCTCCCAATGTGAGGCTAGGGCGGACCATTGGTGGTGATCAATTTGGCCGAGCCTGAGATGTTGTTTCAGGGAGTCCTTGTAGCACTTTTTTGGAGCGCCCCTCTTACGTTGACCAGTGGCGAGTTCACCGTAGAGTACTATTTTGGGGAGGTGATGGTCCTCCATTCTAGAAATGTGCCCAGCGCAGCTGTGTTCTCAATATCATGGCCTCAATGCTGGTGATCCCTGCTTGCTCAAGGATAGCAACATTCGTCACATAGTCAGTCCATTGTATATTTAGGTGTACATCCTGCTTCGCAACAGCTGCAGAGCTGTTTGGGCTGGAAATCAACCTGAAGAAAACAGAAGTTCTTTACCAGCCTGCACCACAGGACAAACACCACCATCCCCACATTGCCATGGGCAAATCTGTTCTTAAGTCCGTTCAGCAGTTCACCTACCTGGGAAGCATCATCTCCTCAGATGCCAAGATTGACAAAGAGATCGATCACAGATTAGCAAAGGCATATAGCACATTTGGAAGACTTTACAAAAGAGTCTGGAGTAATAAACACCTGAGGCAAAGCACAAAAATCAGTGTGTATAGAGCCATTGTACAGTCTATTCTCCTTTATGCGTCTGAAATATGGGTCACCTATCGCCACCACTTACGACTCCTTGAACGCTTTCATCAGCACTGTCTATGCACAATCCTAAAACCTACATATAATATAGCACATATATAATATGGTCACAGATACAATATGAATAGATATATGTCATATATATAATATGGCTTCTGTGATATTTGTTTATTATTTATTACTTACTATTTATTTAATTTATAGCCCACCTTTCTCCTTATACAGGCTTCAAGGTGGCTTACAAGCGTTTAAAAATATAGGTTATAGTGTATAAAAAATATTCATACATATGTTGAAAAACCATTAAATGACAGTTCATTTAAAAGGCACACAATTAAAACAATATAACTTGCAATTAAAACATAGTAAAAAAAAAAGACTAAAATAAATAAAGATTTCCCATACCTTGGATCAATCATTGACAGGAGAATTAATTGCAGAAAATATTGCATTACCTCACTATCACAGCAGTGCTCATTTGTCCCCACAATGCATTCGCAAGATCACTGGCATGGAAAGCTATCTGAGTTTGAAGTTCACACACAGCATGCCCGTGAGAAAAGATGGTGGCCGTGAGTGAATTACCTGCATAATTATTCCCCCAAAGCTCCCTCCATTTCCCCTTTTTTTGCCTTGTTAAATGAGAGATACGAAAGAGTGATCTTATGCTTTAAAAAGTTTTTTTTTTTTTTTGCTCTGCCACTGGAAAATAATGTACGACCGCTTATGTGAAAAATAACAATGACGGCTCCAGCCACTTTGTTGCTGGCAAGCCCGTCCCTGCGCATGTCCAACCAATCACGGTTTGACTTCCTGAATGTGCCCCAATTCGAATTGGTTATTCAGATGAGCTGTAATGAACATGTTTGCATATTTTTTGGAAAAGATTGCAAGAAATAGCAAAAGCTTAATCTCGAACTACTTGGCCCTCCTTCTGAATATGGCGAATCCCGGCAGACATTCATCTAGATGAAAAGTATTCCACCTGCATTCCTTGAAGATTTTTTTCACCGTCTAGACAAACAAATGGGTCCTAGAAAAGCCAAGATGACTAAATTGAGATTGTTGTACTTTGGCCACATGAGGAGAAGGCATGACTCACTAGAAACGATAATAATGTTTGGAAATGTAGAAGGGAGTAGGAAAAGAGGAAGGCCACATTCCAGATCGATAGACTCAACTGAGGAGGCCACGACCCTGAGCCTAGAGGATCTGAGCAGGGTTGTTGAGGATAGGGTGTCTTTGCGATGTCTCATTCACAGGGTCACCATGAGTTGAAGCCAACTTGAGGGCCGTGAACAACAACAATAACAAAAATAAAAACAGATAAAAATGCCACTCCATTAAAAGCTCTTTCTGCCATATAGGCCCTGTGGCGTTACTAAAGTTGGTGTCACCCCTCCCTCCAACAGAGTCACCTGGTGTAGGTAGGTCTCTCCGCACCCCCCTAATGCCACCACTGTATAAGTCAAAGGTCTGTCTGAATAAAAAGGTCTTTGCCTACCTGTGAAAAGAAACGAGAGAGGGTACCAACCAAACCACTCACAGAAGGAAATTCCACAACCTGGGAGCCACTGCTGAAAATGCTCTCTCATGTCTCCTCACCAAACATAATAAATACGGTAACACTAGGGAAAAGTTAGGCATATTCCAGGTGTCTGGTCCTATTGTGTAGCAATATGTCACAACACATAAGAATGCAGAATGGAATAGGCACACATGTGCACACCTATACTGGTGACTACAGCTTGTGGAAGGTGGGAAGTTGTACTGGGCTGCTAACCTTGGCACCATGATCTCCTGGCCCTGCTCTGAGCCACTGGCTCAGCACAGAGCCAGGAACTGAAGCCTTGCAATGGCCAGGAATCCCAACCACTATGACACTTTCTAGAACAGACCCGTGTGTGAATTGCATCTTTTAAAAATCAACATGCTACTACCGCTGGCCTGTGGTCAAATGCACACTCTCCCCTTCTCTAACTTACTGTCACCTCAGCAACCACAACAGAAGATGAGACAGTACCATGAGACGCAGCATAAGCCAAAACCTAAATCATGGGGTTGTTTGAAGATTTCAATATTTTAGATAATTCATCTAATGAGACAGGGGGAAAGAAGAGAATTTAGAAGAGCTGGGCAGTTGATATGATAATGAGGAGAATTCAGGAACAGGGAGAGAAGAACAGATGGTTTCAATTTTAGTGCTGAAAAAAGTTGCAAAATCATCAACAAAAAGTGATGGAGGAAGAAGTGAAGGAGAGGGCTTTTTTCTGTGAAAAAACTCCTCACAGAATGTATGGGGAATCCTACCTGTCTTAATGGTATTCCGTGTGATTTCACTGTATTGTGAAGGAGGGGAGCCAAAACCAGCAAAAACTACGCAAGAAAAGCCTTTGTGGCTTATCCCGTAGTTTTGATAAAACAGCAAGGGGGTGTGCATTCCCTCTCACATTAGGACAGCGATTCGATAGGAATCGCTGTCCAAGAGAACTGGAAGTGTGACCCTGATTGGCTGGATGGGGGGGGGGACTTCCTGACAGGGCGAATGCCCACAGCTGCCATTTCTGAGTGATCAGGGATGGGGAAGGGAGGAGGATGGCTGTCATTCTCACCCACCCATCCACCCACCCCAGCCGTTCTTGCCACCCCCACAGGGATTGAGGAACGGAGGAGGGCTCTCTCACCCTCTTCTCTCTCCCCACCCCAATGCTGCTGCCACTGCCCCCGTAATGCTGAGGAAGTGGGAGGGCTCTCTCACCCTCTTCTCCCTTCCTCAGCTGTCATCCTGGATGTGAAGCTTATGGGGGTTGCTGGGGGAGTCTCATGCCCCATGAGTCTGATGAGGGTATGGAATCAGAGGAGGAAGAGGAGATGGCAGGGAATGACCCTATGGACCGTGGCACAGGTTTATCTACACCTATGCCAGCAATGAGCCCTGCCAACCTGGAGGCTCAAACAGAAGGAGAGCCTGGTCTTCGTGGGTTCACACCAGTCCTAGCAGAGAGCCCTACCAATTCAGATAAGGATGAGGAAGAGGAGACAGACTTACCTCCACCATCATTCAACCAGCAGCGATCCCAAAAGGAAGCTTGAAGAAGATCGCTGAGACTTTATCAGAAACACCTGCTCATCAAGGAGCACCTGACAAAGCCTTGATTACTATATATACACTTTGGGGAACTATGGAGACTTTGTCAGAGATCAACTGATCTTCCTGGAGAAAGGTTCATGTCTGTTATTTCTGACTCCATGTTCCTGTTGCCTTGACTTGTGTTTAGACCTTGGACTGTTCCTGACTACGCTGCTGCCTGATCCTATTGACCCATGGATTTGTTTGGACCCACGTTGAATTCTGTAAGCCCCAACTCTTTGGATTGTTTTGCTGGACTAATCTTTGCAAGATTGTGTTTCCATTCCTTTGTGCTAATTACCAGTTGGCTACCTTCCCAAATTCTTGCTGTTTATATATACTTTGCCGGCAACTAGCTGCTTTCTCAGACAGGAGGAAACTACCATTAAGACAAGTCATAACTGCTGTGGTGTGCTATTACTGTGGAGCACTACCTGTTCCCCCCTTCATATAGATGGGACCCATCTTAGATTCTTCCTCCAAAATTTAACCTACTTTAATTAAATTTAATCTATTTAATTGTTTTTATACTTTTTATCATTGGGTTTCTAGATGTATGTTGCTTTAATCTATGCTGTAAACCACCTTGGGTCCCATGTTGGAAGAAGACAAAAATTATAAAGAAAATGAAATAAATTTCAGGATTTGAGACACCAGGCAGCTACAGCCGGTGTAGTGCTGGTTCAGGGTGATGATGTGATATGGGGCAGGTGTGCCCTCAACAGACTTTCTATAGTTGCCTACCCTTGGCTTATACACTACATGGATTTCAGGTTGATACAGTACATGTGAACCTAACAAGCTATAGCAGACCCACGTGCACCAATTGCAAGATCCATATTTTTCTATTTTTATTTTGCTTATTTATTGCTGCCCTTAAGAGAGGATTCGAGAGGGACGTACACAGTGCTTCTTTGTACCTTCCACTATGACAAAGTCACCTTCTGTGAAATAGCCAAAAAAAATTTAAAAACACAAAAACCTGAGGTCACACTCTGTGGA
Source organism: Gambelia wislizenii (assembly GCA_030847615.1). Taxonomy (NCBI): domain Eukaryota; kingdom Metazoa; phylum Chordata; class Lepidosauria; order Squamata; family Crotaphytidae; genus Gambelia; species Gambelia wislizenii. Next base: position 488,777,333 of record JAUMIR010000001.1, on the reverse strand, counting down.
GGTTGTGTGGAGAGTTGGTTATGGTAGCTTTGTAAAGCATAATTGTTTAGTCTCAGTGGAACTCCCAATATGAATTAGACAGAACTCAACCTGTCTAGGGGTTTTGACACCTATTAAAGACTAGTTTCAACAAGCTTTTCGAGAAAGTTTATTTTGTTCTTGACTTGTGTCATGTTACTGTCACTTTTAGGTTTTTGTATTGTATTTCACTGTGGTTTGGTTATGTAGTGTTTGAATGGATTAACATAAGCAGTTTGTGATGACAAATACAGATTCTGTGAGAGCTGATTGCTTGAGAAGACATACATATTTTTCTAATATACCAGGGATCACTGGGTACAATAGTTTCTTTCTTTTTTGGAAACTCTCTGTAGACTGGCAGCCAATGGCTAGTGGACCAACACTGATCTACAGACCACCACTTGGAGTAGCAGCATGTTAGAGCAGTAAGTGCTAAGTAGCAGAGAATTTCAAGTGTAACTGCCATGGCTCAATGCTATGGAATCCTGGGATTTGTAGTTTGTTGTGGCACCAGAGCTCTCTGACAGAGAAGGCTAAATATCTCACAAAACTACAAATCCCATAATGCCATAGCATTGAGCCATGGCAGTTAAAACGGCATCAAGCTGGATTATTTCTGCAGTGCAGATAAAGAATGAACCCAGTATAAAACAGCTTAACACTTTTAGTCTCCAACAGATTTCCCAACCGTCAATCTTCCCCCTCTAGACTACTCTGTTACCCACCACAATGGATCGCACCATTCTGTAACTCCAGCTACACACAGGACCAGTTTAAGGAATTTGGGGGGGGGGGCTGCAATGCTTTTATTTTGGGGCATCCATATGTTTATCTCAGGTCAATGTAACCTAACTCAACCTAAGCTATTCACAGTACAGGATATTCAGATTATTACTAATAATGTTTTTGCAGGAGGAGGGTTACTATGGGGCCCCCACAATGATGGGGCCCCCTGTGGATGCTGACACCGCTGGTGCCTTAAACCGGCCCTGGCTACACATGCAAAATGAGAGTGTAGAGTTTGTAGCAGCAAGGCATCCTCCTGCTTCTGATTGAATGGCACCTCTCCAGGCAGCTGCCTTGTTTGCCTGTATGGCTGAGCTAGTCAATACACATTTCATTCATTGACGTTCCACATGAAAACCTAAGGGAATTGTGGGTTACGTTGGTACTATGGGGCAGAGGGAATTAATGAAGTTGAGGTAAGATAAACTTGTGAAGCAGTGGAGAAAAGGAGCTGCTGAGGAGTGGTTTTAAAGAAAAGCAACTGGTTATATCATGAACATTTAATGTGCATATTCTGAAAAGTGAACCAGCTCTCATACTATCTTCATGTATTGACTGAGCTTATACTGTCATCTAGAGGTAAAACTAAGGAACAACCAAATCTGATGTTTTCTTCTCAGATGAAAAAACCTGAAGATGAATTCATCCGTGGAGGCTGTTCCAGAATACTGTCACTTTATTGGTACTGGGTCCAAAGCAGGGGTGGACAGAATGCAGCCCCTGAAGCTGTTTTTGTTTCTTTACCCAACCCCAGGTTCCAGCTAGATTAGACTTGGAGGAAGAAGGTATGAAAATTTGAGGAAGGAACAAATTTAAAATATGCAGATGACACTAAACTACCAGCAGAAAATAGCAAAGGCTGATGACCTACTGCAGAAATAATGCAGTTTGACACCACTTTAACTATTATGTCTCCAGCCTATGGAATCCTGTGATTTGTCGTTTGTTGTGGCACCAGAGTTCTCTGGCAGAGAAGGCTAAATATCTCACAAAACTACAAATCCCAGAATGCCATAGCATTATGCCATGGCAGTTAAAGCAGTGTCAAACTGCATTACTTCTGCATTGTGTCAGCAGCCTTAGAATGACTATTCAGCACAGGACAAAACACATATAATATTATAACAAAATATGGCAAATATGTAATTTTATACTTATATTTTATACTTTTTTATTTTTCAACAAAATTGTAATTTTGATTGACAATTTTATATGTGCAGTCAGACCCCCGTATCTGTGGAACCAATATCGGCAGTTTCAGTTATCTGCAGGACACAAAACAGCACACCTACCATAGAGTCTTTCTAGAAAATACCAAGAGAGGCTTCTTCTCTAGACATTTTCTAGGTCCTCCAAGGCAACTCTGTGGTATTTGTAACTGGAAGTCCCATTATTTCAATGGTTTTTGTTGTTATCTATGGTTTCTGGTATCTACAGAAAGTCCAGGACTGAACTCAGATATGGGGATACAAGAGTGTGTGTGTGTGTATTCACATCAAAGAAGCTTCCCATGAAGTCAGTTGTTCTTGAGCATTTCACCATAACTCAAGATGGAAAAACATTTTGTGCATCAGTATATGACACAGGATCCAGATGAAGACAAATGCTATGATCTCAAGATCAACGCATATTCACATAGTGATAAAAATGTTTCTACGTACAAGAGCTTCCTATCTAAAAAAGACATTTACAGCATTTTCATCCAGAAGCATTCAAAGCTGTGAATGAGATACCAACTTTCATGGTGGTTTGCATAAGACTGTCCCTTATATGAAGGAGATCGGACCCTATGGGACAGAAACAGGTCTCAAGATGACAGGGAGAGTGATGCTATGGGGACTGGCTTCCTGGTGGAGAGCAAGAGAGACATCCCCAAGTGGATGGCTAGAGAACAGGTAAGTTTGACCCCCATTGTGAAGTCGAAGGCTTTCACAGTCGGCATCCATAGATTTTCCTTGGTTTTTTTCCGGGCTATGAGGCTGTGTTCTGGAATAGTTTCTTTCTGATGTTTTGCTTGCATCTGTGGCTGGCATCTTCAGAGAATGGTTGGGTAGGTGTGTGTGTGGAGTTTATATGCTGTTAATAGCTTCAATAGCTTCTCTGTGCATTCTGACGCAGTGTGCAAACACGAATCAAAGAACATGAGAGACACTGCAGACTGGGCCAGCCAGAAAAATCAGCAGTAGCAGAACATGTTATAAACCAACCTGGACACAAAATGCTATTTGAAAACACAGAAATTCTAGACCAGGCCAACAACTATCATGTCAGAATGCACAGAGAAGCTATTGAAATCCACAAACACCTGGACAACTTCAACAGGAAAGAAGAAACCTTAAAAGTAAACAAAATCTGGCTCCCAGTTTTGAAATACAATAGAATCAAAACTCAACACTTACAAAAGAATTCCACCCAGGGATAGGGGATTCCCAGCAGATAATGGCCCATCAACCAACCATTAGCCAAACAGACACTAACTGCCCTTGCATTTCTATACCCAGAAACTAACTATTCAATTACACAAATTTACATATTCTCCCCAACAGGGATTCACAGCATATAAACCCCACACACACATCTACCCAACCATTCTCTGAAGATGCCAGTCACAGATGCAGGCGAAACATCAGAAAGAAACTATTCCAGAACATAGCCTCACAGCCCAGAAAAAAAAAACAAGGAAAATCTATTTGACCCCCATTCTTTTTACTTCCTCCAAAGACATCCAGCTCATCAAAGAATTCCCTTTGACTTCCTGGCTCTTGATAACACTACACATGCTTCCACATGCTCAACCTTCATCTACTTTAAAACTGTTTCACCACTACAACATCTGGTGCAACATTACTAATGATTCTTGGGTTATTTGTTTTGGTTATGCAACAGAGTTCTACATGCTACCCCCCCCACACACACAGGGGGTTGCTGTGGAAAGGTAGTGCCAATTGGTGGGACCATACAGAATCCTTAATAATATCCAATGCTGCCTTACAACTTGCTGCAGCCACACCATTACACCCCCACACACTCTCCTCTCTTCCTTCTCTCCCCCCCTCCACAAGGAAAATGAGGAGACTGGTTACAAAGTCTGGGGGTTTTCTCCAGATTCTCTTTCTGCACCCCTTCCCTCTGTAGCAACAATTTGGAACATCATCTTCTTTATTTTTAATAATAATAATAATAATAATAATAATAATAATAATAATCAGATCAACATACAACACCCATATGTTGTATGTTAAAAACACATAACATCTATTAAAACATATAACATCAGTCTAAAAGGCAAACAAGCCAAAACCCACTAAAACAATTAATCCATATTTAAAATTCATAATTTAAAATCCACAATTTAAAAATCATCTGGATAGGCCTGCCTTTAATGCTGGTCTTTAATGCTGTTGTGAATGTGGACAGGGTATTCAGCTGTTTCATTTCTTCGGGCAGGTCATTCCGGAGTCCAGGGGAGGCTGAAGAAAAAGTCCTCTGGGTGACAGTTGCCAACCTCATCCTGGCTGACTGGAGCAAATGTCCCCCAGAGGACCTGAGTGTACAGGGCAGGTTATACAGGAGAAGGCAAATCTGGTAGGTAACCTGGACCCAAACCATGTAGGGCTTCAAAGGTAATAACCAACACTTTGTACCTTGCCCAGAAACTAATTGGCAGCCAGTGGAGTGATTTTAATATTGGTGTGATATGTTCACTGCTGGATGTACCAGTGACCAGTCTGGCTGCCATGTTTTGGACCAATTGAAGTTTCTGAACTTTGTACAGAAATAGCCCAGCGTACAGCACATTGAGGTTACCAGTGTGTGCACTACCATCTTGAGGTCCTCCAACTCTAGGAAGGGGCGGAGCTGGTGTAACACCCGAAGCTGGTAGTAGGCACTCATGGCTGTTGTATCTATCTGAGCTGTCATTTGGAGCAAGAGATCCAGAAGCACTCCTAAGCTCTGAACACAGTCTTCCAAGACTGGTTGAGACACCTCCAAACCCAGGTTAGGACCCAAGAGAGTAAGCATCTCTGTCTTGTCTGGATTCAGCTTCAGTTTGTTTTTCCTCATCCAGCCCATTATCTCCTCCAGGCATTCATTCAAAGGAGACACACTATCTTTTGCTGAGGTTGTTTTTGAAGGCATGGAGAAATATATTTAGGTGTCATCAGCATACTGATAGCACCCTGCCCCATGTCTCTAGATGATCTTTCCCAGCAGTTTCATGTAGATTTTCACCTTGATGATCAGCCAGCTGTTGCTTTGTTGTCATGGCCTTTGCTGGCTTGAGCATCAGGAAGGCAAAGGAAAACAGTAAAACCCCAGGTGCACATTCTTAATTAGATGTGCTATTAGGGTTACCAGATTGAAAACTGGAGGGGCCTCCTCTACCTTTAAATGGATGTGTTTGTTGTTGTTGTGGGTCTTCAAATTGGTTCTGACTTATGACAATGCTATCATGGGGTTTTCTTGGCCAGATTTCCACAGAGGAGCTTTGCCATTGCCTTCCTCTGAATCTGTGAGAGTGTAACCTTTCCAAGGCCACCCTGTGAGTTTCTATGGTTGAGCTCTGATATTGAACCCTGCTATCCTGGAATTGTAATGCAGAACTCAAACCACTACACCACAGAGTAAAGCTTGTCACACAAGCAGTGAACAAGCAACACTTTCTGAAATTCTCATTTCTGCACACCCGGTAAAGATATGGCAACCCACTCCAATTTTCAGTCCGGCAACTCCATGTGGTATAGCTCTTTTAGGCTATACCACAATCCAGAGCTGCAGGGCAGAGGCCTTTTCTCCCCACACACACACACTCACCCAGGCCACTGTGTGTTTGCACCTGGGGTGGCTTCCAACTTACCTGACCACGGCCCAAACAGTGTCCCCACCACCACCACTGATAGGCTGGTCAGCCCAGCATTGCTATAGCAGCTAATGCCAGCTGAGTCAAGCAGCCGCCTCCCTCCACCTCTATGTTGTAGGCAGGCAGGCAGGCAACCATCCAGCCTCTGGCCCTTACAGGGGTGAATCATGCCATCTCCAACCAGGCCTGAAGGAGGGATGGAGGAGGAGACAACCAGCCCGCCCAGAGAGAGAGGAAAAGGGAGGAGAAGCTGCCTCCTGCTTCTGCAGCTGCTTTTGCACCTTGGCATTATGCGCTTTGCAAAGCCAGGGGAGCCCTGCTTCCGGCTAACATGGCTGGGGATGGGCACACAGACTACCCCATCTCACCCCCTAAAAAAGCAGCCAAGGTGGGGAAAGGGGTCTCTCCCCCCACCCATTTTTTATTAGCCAAGTGGCTCTCTCTCTCTCTCCTCCGCCCCCCCACCACCACAAAGCTCTCCTCCTGGACATCTGTGTGGCACACTTCTCTCTGCTGCTAGAGCTGTGTTTTTTCGCCAGATGCATAGCACTCTTTCCTTTCCTTCCTCTCCTCTCCTCCTCCCCGCTCTTCCTCCTTCTTTCCTTCCTTCCTCCTCTTTTCTTCTCTCTCTTCCTCCTTCTCCCTTTTTTGGTCACCCCCTTTGACAGTGTCACTCAGTGTGGTCCACACCTCCTGCACGCCCCTAGTGGCAGCACTGGATGCACTCCATTGGAAAATGCATTGAGCTGAGACCAGCTGCTTCTCTATCATCTGAGTTGCCTCCCCCTGCCTTGCCTCCCCAATGGTAAGTGACAGCAGCAGGGGCCCCTTCTGGAGTTTGACAGCTGCTGGGTGGTGGGAGGACACATAATTGTGCACATTGAGCTACTCATACATGTAGGATTTCAGCCCTGGAGATCCATGTTTTGAATTTCAGTATCTGAAAAGAATCTTGCAACATTCCAAAGACAATTGATTGTGGCCAGGGTGTAGCTATGCGGGAAAAGGACACCAAATGTGGACATAGCCTCCCAAATAAGAACTCTGGCCCCAGCATGAAATGTTCCTTTAGTCCCCAAATATCTAGCATTGTAATAATTTAAAACTTCACTTGGGCATTTACAAATACAGTTTAGGCATCTAAAGAAAAGGGACAGGCAAAGTTCTGTTACCTACCCTGACAGCCTCCATCTTGGAATATCGCATGATTGGCAATATTTAATAATTTGGCTTAATGTGGCCTTCCACATGGTTAGCAAGTAAACCAGGGACCTCCAGATGCCAAGGCTGGAGTCACATATAACCTAGGGAGGGGCTTTGGAAATTCCCCAAATAGGTAATACCCAGGTCAGAGTTAACACCTGAGATGTGTCATCCACTAATCCACTCAACAATAGCAGAGTTATCGATGGTTGCAAAATGGATTTTTCCTCTTCCCTTCCTCCCCAGCGATAGAAGTTGTCTGCTCCTATTCAATTCCAAATATATTGCCTACACAATTGTTAACTCTTCCAGAGAACTCTTCATTTGATCATGGGAAACTCCAAGAGACATTGTATTCCACTCTAAATCCCATTCCTTCAGGGGAATTATCAGATATAAATATCACCCCAAAACACCACCAAAGTGTGCACAGAACCCCCTTTCTTCTGACTCCATGTCAGTCTGTATTACCATCCTGCCTTCCAGACATCCTCTCTGCCGGTTTACTTCACAATTTCATTTCTCCAGGATTGGTATAGTACCACAATCCTCTTACTCTATTCCTCTGTCTAAATACCTCCTACTATCTTTGATAGCCTTGTGTGATTGCTTGAAGCCTGAGAGTTTGTGTGAATACTGATAAGGTTCATCTCAAATAAAGATTATTTAATTGTATGTTCTGGCTTAGAGTCTCCTCAGTTACTATCAGTATACATAGGTCAAAAGATCCTGCCATTACCCGGCCTCTCATTGCCATTTTGAGCTAATTAAATATTTCCCATATTAATATTCAGACACTAGTGGGATCCTCACAGGCCCCACGCAATCCGGGTAACAGTTCTTAAGGGAATATGAACACAGCAAATATAAGAATTATAGGCATGAACGATTTTCAGTGTCTCACTCTCTGAAGTGCTAGAGGATGTATCGTCTGCAAAGAAACGTTACATTTCCTTGCAGAAATTCTTGATTACTTCATATTTTATTTGCAATGGCAGCTGATCAGTTTTCAGAAAACCAGCTGCAGATAAAGAACAGAACACAAGTCCTCTTTCTGTTATAACTGATTTTCCTGTCCATCTCTGTCAGTGTCCCATGAGAAGTCATTTTCTGGCCGAAACCCAAAAGATGGGTCCTTTTTTGAATTTCTCTTTTTTCTTGTGACTGTCTTCACTTGAAGATATTCCTCCATGGGATTTTCTTCCGGGTCTTCCAACAGCGTCGTCAGTAGATTAAACAGCAAAGCGATCCAAGCAAGTCCAAAGATAATCCAAATGGCTACCAAAATTCGGTAGCCGGGAAAATAGTCTTTGCCATGTTGTCGCCCTGGGGAGATGGGGGAAGGAAATGTGATTCTTGTGGAAGAAGAGAGTTTTCAAAGGCAAATTAGTTTTAGCTGGTGTCCTTCAGTGCTCAATGGGGCAGAAGTGTGCTAGTTTTAAGTGATTTGGAAGAGCTGATATTGAGCAATGGCTGCTTTGGAGGTAATGTCAAACCATGGTTTGGCATTGCCTATGTGCAGTTCTCAGGATTACACAGGACTTCTTCCAACACCCTGTCCTGATTTGGCAGGGACAGTCCTCTGCCATCCCACTTTGCCAACTCTGTGGATAATCAGTGAAGCCCTCTCTGAGTCCAGATCCAGGTTTCTTAATTTTTCACTAGAAGTTGGGACCTCAAAAGAAGAGACGACCAAACGATAACAAACCATATTCTTTGGAAACTGTTACAAGAAGCCTTACCTATTATGTAATCACCAAAGCCAATGGTGCTGAGGGTAATAAAGGCAAAGTAAATTGCTTCAGCATAAGTCCAGCCCTCCATCTCTCGAAATATGGCTGAAGGCACACAAAGAAATACTATAATTCCCATAACCAGGAAGAACAGAAGAGTCAAACACCTGGTTGTTTTCTGAAAGACAGTGTAAAAGGAGAAGGTTTGACACAAGTTGGCCAGTTTTTCTTAGTCTATCACATGCACACGCACACAGCACAGTTTTGAGCTGCACTACGGTTTCAAAGTTACACGTTACTAGTGCTACTTGATTCCACACTAGTCAGACCTTATTGAGAGCAGTACGGTCATCCCTCTGTATCAATGGATTTGGCATCCACAGATTCCACCACCCACAGCTTGAAAATATTCCAGAAAAAAAATAAGTTCCAAGAAGCAAACCTTGATTTTGTCATTTTATATAAGGGACACCATTCTACTATGCCATTGTGTATAATGGGACTTGAGCATCCACGGATTTTGGATTCCACAGGGGGTGTCGGGTCGCTGGTGCTGTTTGCTATTTCGAATGCTGTTTGCTGTTTAGTGCTTAGGTAGTTGGGATATGCAGTAGCCAGCATTGCTAGACCTGTGTCTCGTTATACCAGTGACCTGACATGAGCAGAGGGCATTCTGGGAGCTGGGGCTGGTATGTGTTGAAGAGATGGCTCTCCCTCGCACCAAGGTCATTGGCTGCTTGGGAATGTTTAAGGAGGTTTGCATAAGCATAGATAACTATAATGAGGGGGGGATCTGAAACTGGCAGAATGTGTTAACGAAGGGGTTTTGGTGCCAAAGCCTCAGAACTATCTATGCAATGTTAGCGTATGCATCTATATCTTGACAATAAAGCAATCTTAATCAATGCCTATTGTATGTGTGAGTAGGTGTTAATGGGGTTCACCACGGGGTTCTGGAACCAAAACCCAGCAGATACCAAGGGCCCACTGTAGTTCTCAGCCGGTGTTCCGTGAAGCATGAGTAAGGGTGCATCTACACTGCGGAAATAATGCAGTCTGACACGGCTTTAAGTGCTACAGCTCCATCCTATGGAATACTGGGATTTGTAGTTTTACAAGGTCCTCAGCCTTCTTTGCCAAAGCACACTGGTGCCTCAAAAAACTACAGATCCCAAGATTCTGTAGGATGGAGCCATGGCAGTTAAAGTGGTGCCAAACCTCATTATTTCTACAGTGTAGATGCATCCTAAGACACAGAAATAGTTGAGGTAAGTTGAGGGTTTTCAAAACAATTGCTATGAATTTGCAATCTCTATGGGCCCTTTCACACTACATAACTATGAAAGGATTCCACTTTAACTGCCATGGCTGCATTTGTCCTATGCTCCAGTCAGCAAGTGACCCAGAAACTGCTGAGGAATTAATTCAGTCCAAGTATGGCAGAAGCAATAGAGTGATCATCAGCCGGTCCCAAAGTTGTTCAGCAAGTCAGTAGTCCAAATAAACAAAGCCAGCAAGAAATAAAACAGTGTTGTAAATCGTAGCCAGTCCAAGGTCAGAAAAACACGAATGCAGAGAAGTACAGTTGTCCCTTTATATTCGCTGGGGTTTGGTTCCAGTACCGCCCCCCCCCCCAGTGGGTACCAAAATCCATGAATACTCAAGTCCCATTATATGCAATGGCATAGCAAAATGGTGTCCCTGATATAAGATGGCAAAATCAAGGTTTGCTTTTTGGACTGTTATTCTTTTAAGAATATTTTCAAACTGTGAATACTTAAATCCATGGATACCAAATCCGTGGATACGGAGGAACAACTGTACTGCTAGTCACCAAGAAGGAGGGTTGAAAGCAACAAAGCTGCCAAGGGGTGGCTGAGAGATTTACGGGCAGCTGTTTCAAGACACCAGGTGCCTAATTAGGTCAGCATCTCTTACTGAACAACCACTCGGAATGATGCAATCTCTCTTTGGACTTTTTCAAATGGCAGGGGAACCCTGAGGAGGCTGGGAGAAGAACGGCACTGTCACGCTTACAGTGCTCCATTTCAGATGGCACCGTCCTCCTCCTGACCTTCCCCTGTGCTTCCTCCATGCTCAGTGAATGATGGCAATGGATCTTCAGCATTTGCAACCTCCTGCTGAGGATCAGGACCCCCCCCCACTCTGCCTCAACCCCCAGCTCCTCCGATTTAGAGAAACCACCAGCTTCATGAGCTGCAGATTCCTGGCAATCTGCCTCCTCCTCTTTGGACTTTATCAGACAAGCCTCTAAAAACTTTTCTTTCCCACAATATTTTAAAGCATATGTGTCCCAGCACAATAACCCTTTTTATCAGATGTTGCCATAATAGCATGAAAAAGCAGCCCTGCACTTCCGCATTGGCAGGTGCCCATGATCTCGGTGGTTCGTGCGAGAAGACACGAGCTCGCTTAAAAGTTAAAAAAACAGCTCAGTTAAAAAACAAAATGAACACACAAGCACTGAAACACACTTAAAAACTTGCCTGCAAAATGGGGAGGTTCATAAAAAGAGTGTCCCATTACCTAGTTTTTGTGTTCTCTCCCAGATGTGTTCTGGCGGGGACTGCCCATTGACGCTGTAATCGTGCAGCAGAACAGGGCACAGTTTCAGACGCTCGCATTTATGCAAAAAACACGCCACGGCTGATCAATTGGTGGTTTGGCCCGTCAATAAAAAAGAGCACCTTTTTCACTACAGAAGAACGACATAGCACAATGTTGTGTGAAATGGGTGCCCTTTCGCATTCATTGGGGATCGTTATGATGCCATATTTGCTGTGTCTGATAAAGTCCTTTGTCTGAATTTTCCAACTCCAGAGGGTGAGTTATGGCAGCATCCTATGGAAACCTCTTGTAGTTTGGTGAAACACTAGAGCTTCCTAGCAGAGAATTCTCAATACCACACCCTAAACTGCAAATCCCAGAATTCCACAGGAAGTTGCCATGACAGCTAAAGGGGAATCATAGCACTATAACTGTTTAGCATGAAAGTGTCCTAAGTGTGACACACCATTGTATTTGTGTTTTACAGTAATTTTTTTGCTCAACGATATTATTACAATGATAATTTTTTACTCAACGATATTATTTTAACTCCTAATTGAATTATGTTCAATTTTTTAATGTTCTTTAAAAGTTAACATAAATAGTAAGTATAGGAGTAGAATGCCGGTACACTTATAAATGTCTTTCTCAGACATAGTGGGATCCAGATTTTTTTAAATAAGAGCAATCGGTAAGACATCAAATATGAGAGGTTGAGATCCACTGGTCTGGAGTACCGCATCCAGTTCTAGATGTCACTCTTTAGGAAGGTTGCTAACAAAATAGAATGGGTTCAGAAGAATGGAGTGATGATGGACAATGGTAGGGAAACAAGTCTTCTGAGGGAAATTTGAATGAGGTATGTATGATTTGCCAGGATAGACATCAGGAGATTGGACAAGATATCAAGTTTTGAGATCGGGAGTTAAATTCCAATTACTTGAGGTTGACTAATCAGGATATCTTTCAGGCAAATTACCACCTTTGGGTTGACAAACAACATCAGTTTCTACCAGTGGGAGCTGGTTCCTTCCATGTCAAAAAGATAATGAATCTGGCCCTTGATTTAGTCCAAACTTTTCAAACTCCAACCCACCCAAGGCACTGATAGATACCTATTTGAAGGAAAGTATTCAACACCTTTGTGAGCCAGCATGGTGTAGTATTGGTTTGAGTATTGGACTAGGGACTTTATCAGACCAGGCAAATACGGCATCATTAGGATGCCTAATGATCGCAAAAGTGTGCGCGCAACTGATGACGTCGTCCTTTCGCGATCATGTATAGTTTAAAAGTCATCCTATTTTATTGATGGCCCAAGCGTCAATTGATCCCCCGTGGTGCTTTTTTGCCAGCATTGCTGGCATTTGAATCCACGCACCACTGTACTCACATGAATGCAGTGTCAACGGACAAACACTTCTGGGTGCAATCAGGACAGACAAGTAGAGGGGATACTCTTTTTATGATCCCCCAGTGTACTTGGGACTTTAAATATGTGTTCTTGTGCTTTCCTGTACTTTTTGTTTGTTTTCAACCCCTTTATTTTTTAAATTTTCCATGCTAGTGTCTTCTTGCAAGAATCCATGAGATCTCAACCCCAGAAGTAAACGGAACTCCGTTTATGCTCCATTACTGCTGCGGAAGCCTCATTAAGGTAAGGTCTGGTACGGGGTTCTTTTGCTGTCATAAAAATAACACAATTTATGCTGGCAAAAGAACATTAAAGTGGGGTAGTTTGATAAAGTCCTAGGACTCTGGAAAACCAGGATTCAAATCCCTATTCAACCACTGAAACCCACTGGGTGACCTTGGACAAATCTCTTAGCCGAGAGGAAGGTAATGGCAATTCTCCTCTAAGAAATCTTGCCAAGAGAACACCAGGATAGAATAGTCAGAAATCAGAATCAACTTGGAGCTTCTCCAGACAACAACAAAAAATTATCTGAAAGTCCCAGATTTTATTCCTCTACAAACCAATTTTATTTTGGCGGCAGCTACAGCAAAGGGCCAGCATGCCTGTCTGGACTCCAGCCCACTTGGAGGCTGTAACAGGGAACAACGTGCCTGATCTGTAGCCAGGATACACTGTGGGAAGTTGGCGTGTCCTGGCTCATGCAGATGAACCCTGTGGCACATGAATAATTAAAAGGAGCTCAGTGGAAATTGGTGAAAATCAATTTCAGAAATATTTCATGAGTTTAGATGTGACACATGATCCCATTCTTTTCCTAAGCCTTTTCCCCCTAGGAAAAATTGGGAGGAAATGTGAAGTTGAAGGCTTTCACAGCTGGCATCCATAGGTTTTTCATGGGTTTTTTTCTAGGCTGTGTGGCCGTGTTCTGGAAGAGTTTATTCCTGACTTTTCACCTGCATCTGTGGCTAGCATCTTCAGAGAATGGTGGCACCATTCTCTGAAGATGCCAGCCACAGATGCAGGTGAAACGTCAGGAATAAACTCTTCCAGAACACGGCCATGCAGCCAAGAAAAAAAACACAAAAAACCTATGAGAGGAAATGGTTTATAGAATGTTTTCTTTAAAATGATGAATAAAATATTTAAGACAAGGTATTTCTATATATACTCCTCATGCACACATAATTTCTAAGGGGGAGGGGAAGAACACAAGGGGAGATGAGGAAGACAGGGGATATTTCAAGAAAGAGTTTGGATGTAGACCTGGGAATATGCGGGTAAAATCAAATTTTAAAAAGAATTGGAAACTCTTTATACTTCCAGATACATTCCCCCCCTTCTAGATGAGCCCTTAAAGGCACAAAACAAAAACATTCATCATCAGAGGGGCTTATTGCACTCAGAAGTAAAGGGGCAGTGCAGCAGAAAGGTTCTGTCTTCTGTGCTGCCTTTCTGCATGATGTCATCATTCTTTCGTTCTGGTCCCGTGGGAGACTGTCTTTTTGCTAACCGGAAAAACCTGTTATAAAAAAGACACGGTTTTACCTCAGCCTCCCCCAGGACTGGAATGGCAGAACACTAGAAAAACAACAATGTCATGCTGTAAGGCAGCACGGAAGACAGAACCTTCCTGCTACACTGCCGCTTTACTTCAGAGTGGGGTAAGCCCATCAGATAGCACCTTTGCAGTTCAGACAGCTAAGGGGCTTACCACACTCTGATGTAAAGTAGCCACTTTACTCCAACATAAAGTAGCAGTGCAGCAGGAAGTTTCCGTCTTCTGTGCTGCCTTACTGCACAACATCATTGGTTTTTTTGTTCTGGTCCCATGGGAGATGGAGGCAAAACTGCAACTTTTTGCTGACTGGAAAAACCCATTAGCAAAAGGACGTGGTTTTACCCCAGTCTCCCACGGGACTGGAATGGCAGAACACCGGAAGAACGACGATGTCATGTGGTAAGACAGCACGGAAAACAGAACCTTCCTGCTGCCCCTGCCACTTTATTTCAGAGTCCAGTAAGCTCCCAAAACTCAGAAAGGTACCCCTGACATAGACGCCACCAGCTGTGACTGGTTTTTAGATTAATCTTGGCATAGAATAAATGTAATTACCTTCTTTATTCCCTTCTTGTAGAGCCATTTTGCCAGCCTTTCACAGAGCATGGAGATAATCTTGCCAATATGGTGCAAGAAGACAATATTTAAAGGGATGCCAAAGAGAGCAAAAAACACACAGAAGAGCTGACCACCCGCTGTTTTGGGAGAGAGGTTTCCGTAACCTATACAAAGATAAAAGAGTTGCAGAGAACATCGTGGTAAGCATCCTTCTTGCGCTAACAAGACCAACAGATTTGCTCAGTTATCTTGAGTTTCTGCTATTTCTCTTATTTACTGAATTTATGTACTACATTTTTCTTCCCTGTAGCTCTAGGCAGTTTACCATATAAGCAACACAAAATGAGGGCAATAGTTGTAGAACAAAAAATGACGCTGAAATATTTAAAAGCACATAGCTTGTTTTAATTGAACATTCAACCCAATTTCATAGACAAAAGTCATATATATATATATTTATTACAAATTCACATCTACAGTGCCAAAGAGCTGTTGGACAACTGAATCACAAGAGAGCCATGCATTATTGTAACACACAATGAATGTGTGTTTTTAAAAGAAACAGAGCACTGCCAAAAACACAACCAGAGACAGAAGGGTGCATACAGCGATTGTAAAATGCAAAAGAATATAACAAATATAATTAAACGTCAGATACACTGGGGACTAAAGATAAAGAGAACCAGACTGACAAATATGTAGTCTAATAATGTTCAAAGAAAGAAAGCCAAATCAAGACTGGAATGTAACCCTCTAAGGCAGGGGTGGGAATCATCCAGTCCTCCTGCTCTTGTTAGACTACAGGCCCATGTATACAAGCCCAAAAACCCCAGAGTGTCCTGCAGTAATGGCATTTCACAGCAGCTAAGACCTGTCTTAATGGTGTTTGGCCCTCAAAAGCTTCATATGCCTGCCGGTCAAGATGGCAGCCATGAGTGAATTATTTGCATTTTCACCTACCGTAATCTGCTGCCACCTTTTTTTAAAACTATTTCAACTGGGTGCTGAATATTTTGCCTTTCCAAAAAGGGGGGAAAACAACACCCATTTTCTCACCTTAGTGAGCAAGCTCAAGTGAAAAATCAACATGGCAATGCTGGGCACTTGCCCTGTTAAGCAAGCCACGTCCCCGCGCTCATCTGGACAATCAGTTTTGCCCTTCTTCTCCTATGGGAAAGTGATTCATATCAAATTGCTTGTCCAACAAGGGGGAATGCGCATTCTCTATGTTGTTTTTTAAAAACTCCGGGGAAAGCCGCAAAGGATTTTCCCATGTAGTTTTTGACATTTTGAGGCCCCTTCTTCGCAATACGGTGGAATGATGTGGAATGCCATTAAGACAAGTAGGATTTTCCTCACATTCCATGAGGAGTATTTTCACTGTTTAGACAACATAGCCAGTGGTGAGGAATGCTGGGAGATGCAGTCCAACAACATCTGGAGGGCTGCAATAACTCCCACACCACTGTATTCCCTTTAAAAATCCATTCAGCTTTTCTTCTTCATAATCAAACCAATTATATCTTTGGGAACACACCAATCAATCTAGGGACTTTACTACACTGGCAGGAAACCCCACATCTACCTCGTAGCCACAGCAGTGGTTCTTAACCTTTTCTTAACCAGGGGCCCACTTTAAATATCTTTTGTTGCCCCCAAGACTTAAGATTTAAAACCCTAATAATAATAATAATGATAGCTAATAATAATAGCTAACAACAACAACAATACAATTACACCATCCATTAAACTTTCCCTCAGAGGCGCTCTTGCTTCTTCCTGCAAGTTTGTGGCTAGAGTCAATTGAATGGCAATGTGCAGGCCAAGCCAGCCACCCTTTGCCTTCGTTCTTGTCACGTGGCTGCTCCATTGCAGGGAGGAGGAGGGCCAAGTACCTTCAAGCCTTTGAGGACCCCCTGTGAGGACATTGCGGA
Organism: Gambelia wislizenii; assembly: GCA_030847615.1. Classification (NCBI taxonomy): domain Eukaryota; kingdom Metazoa; phylum Chordata; class Lepidosauria; order Squamata; family Crotaphytidae; genus Gambelia; species Gambelia wislizenii. The sequence goes on along the minus strand of JAUMIR010000001.1, from coordinate 488,760,694 downwards.
CCCCAGGTTAAGAACCACCGGGCTAGAGAATGCTGGAAAAGGAACAATGCAACCAGACCTTGAGAAGGGTGCTGGCAGGGGGATTCTGGGAGGTGTAATCCAAAAATAATTTTCCCAGGCTTTGAATGCAGCCTAGAATCATAGGGCTGGAAGGGACCCCAACAGCCATCCCATCCAATCGGCTTCTGCCCTGCAGGAACACACAATCAAAGTCCTTACCACAGATGGCCATCCAGCCTCTGCTTAAAAACCTCCAAAGAAGGAGACTCCACCACACTCCCAGGCAGCAGAGCATTCCACTGCCAAACAGCTCTTACTGTTAGGAAGGTCTTCCTAATAATGTTTAGGTGGAATCTCTTTTCCTGTAGTTTGAGTCTATTGCTCCGTGCCATAGTCTCTGGAGCAGCAGAAAACAAGCTTGCTCCACCCTCAATATGACATCCCTTCACATATTTAAACATGGCTATCATGTCACCTCTTAACCTTCTCTTCTCCAGACTAAACATACCCAGCTCCCTAAGCCGCTCCTCATAGGGCATGGCTTCCAGACCTCTCACCATTTTGGTCGTACTCCTCTGGACATGCTCTAGCTTGTCCATATCCTTCCTGAATTGTGGTGCCCAGAACTGGACACAGTATTCCAGGTGAGGTCTGACCAAAGCAGAATGGAGTGGTACTATTACTTCCCTTGATCTAGACACTATACTCCTATTAATGCAGCCTGGAATTGCATTGGCTTTTTTTGCTGCTGCATCACACTGCTAACTCATGTTCAGCTTGTAGTCCACTCTTTCCTTTTTTTGAGTAAATCTACACCATTACAGTAATTGCTAAATTACTGGTGGCAAATTATATAATACAGTAGTCCCCCCGTTATCCACTGGGGATTGGTTCTGGGGGGGTGTGGATACTGAAAACCATGGATAATAGTGAACACCATTGAAAGCAAGGGGGCTTCTGGTTTAAAATACCATAGTGTTGCCTTGGAGGACCTAGAAAATGGCTAGAGAGGACACATTTTCTAGGAAGACTCTATGGTAGGGGTGCTGTTTTGTGTCCCATGAATAATGAATCCGTGGATACGGGGCTCCTATTGTAATCTGAACATCCTGTACTGTGAATACATTAGGTTACATTGACCTGAGATAAACATATGGGGCCCCCAAAATAAAGCACTCCAGGGGGCCCAAAAATTCCTTAAAGCGGCCCTGACTGAAGCCAATCCTTGTCCACCACATGGCCAATAATCTATATTTCCCCCTGAAAAGTGATGCAAACTGCTAGTCTTTCAGACCCGGAGTTTCCTGCAGAAACCACAATGAAGATGCAAATCATTGAAAATGGTGGTCAGTATGGGGTTTTTACCTGTGTAAACAAGCCCAAAGACTTTATTTATAGGGCTTTCCCCCCCCCCAAAAAGTGAGACTCAAGGCTGCTTACAGAATGAAAAGAAATTCAAGTAAAACCACCTTGTTTGCTAAGGCAAAAAACAAAACAAAACCCAAGGCAGTTCCAGGTTCTTGCCTTGTTAGCAAGCCCCTCATCCAGCCAATCAGCTTTCAGCTTCTGCTCCTTTGAGAAAGTGAATCAATTTATGTCCCTGGTCCCAAGGAGCAGGAATACACATTCCCCCCACCATTTTTTAAAAACTCTGGGGAAAGCTGCAAAGGCTTTCCTGTGGAGTATATGACTTATTTAGCCCCCATCCTTCTGAATACGATGATACGATGCAGGATGCCATTAAGACAGATCTTGTTCCCCTTGCATACCATGAGGAGTATTTTCACTATTTAGACAACTCTCAGAGTCACTTTAAATATATTCTATCCATGACCAAAAATCTAAAATGAGATCCGTCAGCTGACGAGCTTGAGTAGCTTTAAAAAAGCACTAAAGACGGATCTCTTTCGGCAGGCCTTTCCTGATTAGATCCCGGCCTCAGGAACTCAGTCTCCTGGCTTTTTAAAAATTATGTATATATTTGTTTTTAATGTGTTTTTTTAGCTAGAAGGTTTTAATCTTATTGTGTTTAATGTCTTTTTATGTGGGAGGGTGGGGGTGGGTGGTGTTTTTAGTCATTATTATAAAGTTTTAATTGTTGGAAGCCACCCCGATTGTTTTTAGCAGAGGGGCGGGGTATAAATAAATTTTATTATTATTATTATTATTATAAAATCTGTCCATCTTTTCCTCCCTTGCTTCTGTTTTGGGGGTGTTTATATTTACATTTGTTCTTCCGTATCCACAGATTTGGTATCCATGGATTTGAGTATTCATGGCTTGAAAATATTCTTTAAAAAATAATAATCCAAAAAGCAAAGCTTGATTTTGTCATTTTATATAAGGGACACCATTTTTCTATGCCATTGCATATAATGGGACTTGAGTATTCACAGATTCTGATATCCACAGGGGGTCCTGGAACCAAACCCCAGTGAGTATGAAGGGGCAACTGTACATGGAAGCCACTCCATTCTGCTCCTTGTATTGAACCAGGCCTCCATCTCCTAGTTATTAGCCTTACTGAACATCTATATGGAAAGCTGCTGTTCTCTCATATTTATGTCAACAGGGTTTCCTCATACTGGAAGACTTCCATAGTGGAAGATTTAAGATGCCTTCTCATACATTCTCCTCACATGAAGTATTCCGCTGAAATCAGCAACACTGTTCTGTACTGCTGAAGAACCAGGCCGTGTTATTTTGGGCTGAAATCCCATGAAGATTTAAACTAGGCACTCCAAAATAATCAGAAGACCAATTAGAAAATAATATTATCTGCAGCTGGAAATACACCAATAGACAGAGCCAAGAAAAGAGGCAGCCTGGAATGCATCAGCTGAGGCTGTTTTAGTACACATGGGAATGAGATAATTTTTTGTTCTTGTAAGTCTGCAGTTTTGGATGCTTCCTCAAGGTCACACTGCAGAATAGTTTATCTGTAAGACCTGTGACCTTGTATTTTTCCTTTGTACCATCCATTAGGCCTATTGGGTTGTTACAAGGGGATGGATTCTCCCACTAACTCAGTGCATGGTTAAGAATACAAAAGAGACTAATTCAGAGGAAAATGGCATGTGGTTTTTATGTATTCCAATCCAGAAAGGGGTGGGGGCTGGAAACATTCAGAGGGGGAAGCCGTTTCTCATTCTTTTCCTAAATCTTTTTTCAAGAAAAATTGGGGGGAAATGGTTTATTGAAATGTCTTCTTCCCTGATAGTCTCAAAGATGCTGTTGGATTCCATTATGTCTTTTTAAGGATATGACTGGTGGTGGTGATGATGCTGATGAAGATGACATTAATAATATACATCCTTAATTTACATTGAATTCATTATTATTCTTGAAACATCTGTCACAGCCTCTCCGTAAAATATATAATAATTTTCTGGATGTGAGGATCCAGAAAGTTTCTGGATGTAAGGATCTGGCATTCTTTATGGGGAAAAATCCACCAAATCCTCTTTCAGTCCAGTATTGTGTAAACATTTCCAACCTTTCTTATTTTCAGACATGGAGAGACTCCAGAAGAGTTCAGGTGTATGAGAATAAATGTCTTAGGCTTTTAATTCTGTTGCAAAAGTAAATATGAGCAACATCTTTCCATGGTTTGCTATTTTATCACCTCCTTACCATTTCCCATTTAATAGGCTCTCTTTTCATAAAACATATTACATATAAGAATTAAGAGAACCATCCTTGAAATTACTTCCTATTAGTGATATTTCTTCCCCCATACACTCTGCCCCATTTTATATTACTTTAAAGGAGTTCTGAGAATTATTTATAGCCTGTTTGACCTAGGAATGAAAAAGAGGGTAAATCAAGTCTGCTTTCACCCAAAGCCAGCAAGTCAAGAGATCTTTCTAAGATCAGAAAGAGAAGGACAGGGTGGAGGAGGTTAAGATGTGAAGGAAGATGGTTACCTTGTGAACCAAAATAAAACCTGGGAGTTGCCTTTGACACAGAATCTGATCAAGGCCACAGTGCTGAATATTCTCTTAAGGGAGAATCATAACCCACTTACCTATTGTGGATAGCATGGAGCCCACAAAAAAGAAGGAGTTGCTGAAATCCCAGTTGCTTCGTTCATTGGGAACCCCATTTCTGATTGGATAGATCCCCATCCTAACAGCTTCCATCAAATTCTGTGGTTCAAGAAAAAACATAGAATCATAGAGTTGGGAGAGACCACAAGGGCCATCCAGTCCAACCCCCTGCCATGTAAGAAGAAACAATCAAAGCACTCCTGACAGATGGTCATCCAGTCTCTGTTTAAACACCTCCAAAGGTGCCTGGTAAACCTCTATGTGATGTTAGGGTTAGTTTTCCAAAGACAACGGGAGGTGAAAAGTCAAAATCTGTAGGATGTAAAAGGTACTGCTTATTATGTCAATAACGTAATTGAAAATTTAGCTCTGAGTGAAAAAGAGAAATTGCCAAACCATCGTTGGAAAAAGTTTTGACCGTGGTTTAGTGAGACAACCCCAGCAATAACATAAAAGGATATTTTAAATAAATACTTTATTATTATTATTATTATTATTATTGTATTTTTGTATTATTTTTATTAATCTTTTATTGATTTCTTCTTTTCCAAATAGGTATAATTGAAATGTGTAAATATAATGTGATTATAGTGCATTTAGATTAAGAGGAAAAATGTATTAGTGTTAAGATAGATAGTTTTATTTTGGTATTAGTAAGAAAAGAGGAAAACTATTATTATTATTATTGTGTTATTGTTACGGCCTTTTGCAGTCAGGTGTATTTTTCAGTAGAATGGTCTTAATCCAATAAAAAATTCCTAATCCCCCCACCAAAAAAATCCTAATCCCCAAAGATGGAGACTCCACACACTCGCAGGCAGTGCATTCCACTGCCAAACAGCTCTTACTGTCAGGAAGTTCTTCCTAATGTTTAGGTGGAATCTCTTTTCCTGTACTTTGAACCCATTGCTCTGTGTCCTAGTCTCTGGAGCAGCAGAAAACAAGCTTGCTCCATCCTCAGTATGACATCCCTTCAAGTATTTAAACATGGCTATCATGTCCCATCTCAACCTTCTCTTCTCCAGGCTAAACATACCCAGCTCCCTAATCCGCTCCTCATAGGGCATGGCTTCCAGACCTCCCACCATTTTGGTCACCCTCCTCTGGACACATTCCAGCTTGTCCATACCCTTCTTGAATTGTGGTGCCCAGTAACCATTGGTTATACAATACCTCTAACAAAGCCAGTGTGGTGGAATTCCACATTCAGATTATTACAGGGGAGCTGTAAATCAGGAAATGGTGCAGCCTTCCAGATTATGTTGGACTGCAACTTCCAATCCAGAATAACCAATGGTGAGGAATGCTAGGAGTTGCAGTCTATCAGTATCAGGAAAGATGGACAATTCCAACCCCTGCAGGAAGTGGATGAATTGGGCCTCTGAGTTGTGATTCCAGGTAATTGACCTTGCTTGAAAGCTTTGCCCAAACAGGACTGGCCCAAGACATTTTGTTGCCTGAAGCACAGCAGCAAACATCAGCCCCTCCCCCCAAGCTAAGGTACACCATACCCCAGATTTATCATGTTATTTTAGCAATGGACACAGAAAAATCTCACAAGCATCTCTCCCCTCCCCCCACTCTTAACAGCACTACAACACCATAATAAGAAATTAAATATCTACTGTTTTGCTGCCCTTTCAGAACACCCAAAATTTGCTGCTAGAAGCACCTGCCTCACTTTCCCTAATGGTAGGGCTGGCCCTGTGTGGCAAAGCACCTAATACTAATGGACAACACTTCTTAAAAGTTAAAATGAGATATGCATGCACAGTAACTCAGCCTGAATTATTGTGTTATGGAGGGGAGAGGCAGGAGTTTACATAGTATAATTTTTAAAACCTGTTCAAAATATGCAATCGCAGATTTCCAAGGCTGAATCCAAGGTTCCACTACATAGTATCTTACCCCAGTTAGACCCCTTTACTGCCACATGCACCTGTTTTAATCCAAACTGAAATCAGTTTGGAAAGCCACGCAGGAAACGCATCATGTAGGACTTTCTCAGACCACCCTCCTCAAAAGTTCTTTTGCCGGCATAAATTGTGGCGTTTTTATGCCAGCAAAAGAACTCCCCTCACCAGACCTTACCTTGCTCACATTAAAGAGGTAGCCCAGGCACTAACGGAGAATGAACAGAGCTCCATTCACTTCCTGGCTTTAAATCTCACTGATTCTCACAAGATGACGCTAGCGTGGGAAATTTAAAAATAAAAGCCAAAAAAACACACAAAAAGTACAGCAAAGCACTAAAGCACACTTTAGAAGTCCTAAGTAAACTGGGGAGGGGCAGTCATAAAAAAAAGTGCACTGGACCTGGCTGTCCTAATCTCACCCGGAAGTGTTTGCCCATTGGCGGTCCATTCACATGAGTACAATGGTGTGCGGATTCAAACGCCGGCAATGCTGGCAACAAATCACCACAGCCAATCCGTTGATGGCTTGAGTCATCAATAAAAATGACTTTTTAACAATACATGATCGTGAAAGGGTGACGTTGTCTGGTATGTGCACCCTTTTGCAATCATTAGGCATTCTTATTTGCCTGCTCTGATAAAGTCTGGAGTCACATCAGTACAAGGGGGTGCTTCCACTGTGTGCACGTTTCCATATTGGTTTATGTCCAGTCACTTGACTGCAGCACTGTGGGATTTTCTTTTGTTTGTTCCCTCTATGCATATGCATATTTACATAATCAAATACCTTTTCTCTGTTTTCCAGTATTCTGAGCGCTCACCTGCATTCCCACTGGATTGGGTTCATACCTGGATGGTTACCTCAGCCCTCACATATGTTGCGTCCACCCCCCTCTAATTTGCTGCCTCATTAAATATAATTCCCAGGAAAGTGGCTGTAGGATGGATGGCATATGATGCAATGTTATGCAGGTCTATTCGGATGCAAGTCCTACTGAATTCAATAGTACTTACTCCTAGGAAAGTGTTTTTAAGTGCTTGCCCCATGACCACCAGCCCTAGGTGATTTGTTCCATGAGTGTGTTGTAAACATTTCTGCTCATGGGATGAAGACAGATGATTCTATAGCCAACTTGAACATCGTTTATGAATACAGATTTTGGTAGACACCAGCTCCACCCCTGATCGTAGAAAAGAAAATTAAATACCGTACTACAGCTCACCAAATGTTATCCCCATCCTTAAGCTTGGAAAAGTTTCTTTTTAAAACATTACAACTGCCAGAACCCTATCTACATCCCTAAGCTTGACGGAACTACTTTTTTTAAAAAAGACTACCACTCCCAAAACACTAGCTTTCTCTGTGAGCTTGGAAAGGTTACTTTTTAAAAGACTACAACTCCTAGAATTTCCCAGCTGGCTGGCAGATTTTGGGGACTGTAGTCCCGAAAGGTAACTCTTCCAAATTCTACCTTATCTTTGATTACCTTCACAAAGATCTCCACCTCTGCTGGGCTGAGGGAGGTGATGTTCTTCAAGAAGTCTTCATTCATTCTAAAGATGGTGCTTTGTTGTTCTCTCTTAGCATCTTTCTCCAAAACCTGAAAGATGAGGGCACCCATCAGGAGGTATGCAAAGTAGCCAACAATCAGCACACAGCTCTGCAGCCTGCTGTGGATCATGGTGGTCTATGTGGGAATGAGAGCAAAGGAGGAAAAGGAAAGAGACAGACTAGTAAACAAGTCCTTATTTGTATTTTTTTCCCCTTCCAATGTCATGACTCTCTCTTAGCAAGGCAATTTCCATTTCCCCTGTGACTTTACACCAACATAAGGGGATTAGATATCCAAGAGTTAACATTAGTAGTTCAGGGACTTCCTCATGAGGAATGCAAAACACTATTTCTGTAAAGTCGCAACTCACAGGAAAAATGCAAATAAATTTTCTGTTAAAACATAAAATGGACAGACTAGAAGCGATGGGACTCTCAGAAAAACTAGCAGCAGAACAGCTGAGACGAGACTTGTTTGTTTGTTTTTATTTTATTTACATCTCACCTTTCTCCTGACAGGGAGCCAAGGCAGCTTACAACAAAATTAAAAACTTGATGATAACAAAAGTTAAGAAACAATTAAATTTGCCATTGTGTTAAAATTCCCACAGCTTAAAACAAGGCCATCCAATCCAACCACCTGCCCATCCAGGAACACAGAATGACAACATTCCTGAAAGATGCCCATCCAATCTCTGTTTAAGGACCTCCAAAGAAGGAGAGTCATAGAATCATAGAATTGCAGAGTTGGAAGAGACCACGAGGGCCATCCAGTCCAACCCCCCTGCCACGCAGGAAATCTTGATCAAAGCATCCCCGACAGATGGCCATCCAGCCTCTGTTTAAAGACCTCCAAGGAAGGAGACCCCACCACGCTCCGAGGGAGCGTGTTCCACTGCCGAACAGCTCTTACTGTCAAAAAGTTCCTCCTCATGTTGAGGTGGAATCTCTGTTCCTGGAGCTTGCATCCATTGCTCCGTGTTCCAGTCTCTGGAGCAACAGAAAACAAGCCTGCTCCACCCTCAGCATGACATCCCCTCAAATACTTAAACAGGGCTATCATATCGCCTCTTAACCATCTTTTTTCCAGGCTAAACATACCCAGCTCCCTAAGTCTCTCCTCATAAGGCATTGTTTCCAGATCTTTCACCATTTTAGTTGCCCTTCTCTGGACACGCTCCAATTTGTCAATATACTTTTTGAATTGTGGTGCCCAGAACTGGACACAGTCTTCTAAGTGAGGTCTGACCAAGGCAGAATAGAGTGGCACTATTACTTCCCTTGATCTAGACACTATACTTCTATTGATACAGCCCAAAATCGCATTGGCCTTTTTAGCTGCCGCATCACACTGTTGGCTCATGTTCAACTTGTGGTCTACTAGGACTCCTAGATCCCTTTCGCACGTAGTCTCATTCAGCCAGGTCTCTCCCATCCTATATTTATGCATTTCATTTTTCCGCCCTAAATGCAGTACTTTACATTTCTCTGCCACCTTCTGAGTAAGCCTATTCCACTGTTGAACAGTTCTTACAGTAAAGAAGTTCTTCCTAATGTTTAGGTGAAATCTTGTAGTGGTGTGTGTTCTGGGCCGAATCCACACAAGGGCTATATCCCGGCTCCAGTGCACAGTATCCTGCCCTGGTTTGATCCCATTAACATCACCCTCACCTTTTTAAATCTGAACTGAAATTGGTTTCGAAAGCCACATAGTTCCCCCACCCTGAAGTCACCCCAGTATAAAAGGGCATTTCTACCATGTTCACTATATCAGATTATTTTAGGTCACACTACGGCAGCAGCTGTGGGTTTTTTCCTTCCCACAATACATGTGGATATAAGTATACAGTATGACTCCCATAAGTCCTCCAGTGGGACTCTATGGTATGCTTGGGCTGAAAGCTGACGACAGAATTGCACTAGAGGACCTGGAAATGCCTAGAGAGAACATATATTGGTTTTGTGTATATGGGGGTCATACCGTATTCGCATATCCATATAAACCTACAGCCTTTCTTGTTATCCTATCATCCTTACTGCCTACCTGCACTCCCATTGGATGGCTTGTATATGGCACCTTCACTCCGCCTTCCTTCTCTTTTACCTCTGCAACCCCACAAACCTCTCCATCTCGTGTGTGTATAAATGTCTGTCTGTCTGTAGATTTAACTGCCTCCTCATTCAGTTTGGGCTATGGCATTTAAAGTTCCCCACATGATCTTCCCTCAAGATTAACAGGATTTGAAAAAAGACTACAGACTCCAGTACTTACAGAATGGAACAGATACTTTGAAAATCCATTGGACCCAATTCAGCAAAAATTATAGCCCGACCCTCCCATGTTTCTTTGAATCTATTTCCTTCTGGGTCCAAAGGAATTTATTTTGCAGTAAGGCTGTAATTCTCTGCCCTCTTACATGGGAGTAAGTCCCACTGAACTCAATTGGACTTATTTCTGTGTAGGAATATATAAAATGGCACTGTTAATGAACAGTAGGGCAGAAGTGTTGTCGGGGGTGCTTTGGGATCCTTCAGGTGGGGGAGGGAATCAATCCCTGATTGTTCACAACTTGAGCTTGGCAGATGGAAGGTGGGCAAAATTCATGACAGAAAGGGTCCCAGAGGGGTTTACCTTGGCATCCACATCTGGCAAGTGTGGTGTCTTTTTTTAATTTTATTTTTTGTAATTCATTGTAAGTCTGTATGAAGATATCTGCATATCCACATATCCAAAGGATCACAGGGCTTCTGAAAAGGAGGCATTCCTTTAGATATTTAAATATGTGTATATCTGCATACATACATACACACACTGAACTACATCCCCAGGAACTGTCACATCTCTAATTGAGACTTTCTTTTTCTCAGTCACAGGTAAGTGGCTGGCACATTCTATTCTAATCACTTATCAGTTTGAATCTGAAAGTCCCACAAAACTTTGTTTGGGATCCTCTTGGTTAGCTGCAACTAAAGTAAACTCATTGAATCTGTTCTTGAGTGCTGAGCTACCACATAGATAAATCCATATGATTCAATGGGCCTTCTCTAGTCAGGACTAATAATAAGATTCAGGCCTTTAGTGTCACCATTTTCAACAACTTTTTGCAGTGTCACCACATTGCATGTTCAATTCCAGCGGGCTCCAAGGTTCACTCAGCCTTCCATCCTTCCGTAGGTCGGCAAAATGAGTACCCAGCTTGTGGGGGGCAATTAGCTAACACACATTGGAAACTGTTTAATGCAGTGTAGATGTGTAAATAGCTATTGCTTAAAACAATTTGTAAGCTGCTCTGATAGCCTTGTGGCTGAAGAGCGGGGTATAAATAAATAAAAAATAAATAAAAAATATCCCTGCCAGTTCTTTGCAGATAGTAAATCTTACTTCACTGATTCCTGGATTATTAGTCCAATATTCCAGTCAGTAACATACAATAGAGATCATTCTCACATGTACAGTCTATCCTATTTAGGCATGTACAGTCTTTTCTTGTTTTGTTGTTTCCGGCTTATGGTGACCCTAAGGCAAACCTGTTATTGGGTTTTCTTGGCAAGATGTGATCAGAGGGAATTTGCCATTGCCCTCCTCTGAGGCTAAAAGGGTGTGACTTGCCCAAGGTCACCCTGTGGGTTTCCATGGCCAAGCACGGATTCAAAATTAAGCCTATGTTTATCTTCCAATGGCCACTCACAAAAGAAAGCCTGAGAAAAGCAAGATACATAGCTGAGGAAATCAGACAACTTTCGCTAGTTGTGGGGAACACCTCTACCAAAGATATACTAAATATATTGCTATCTTTGGCCTGAAAACACTTCAGTCCCTGGTTTTTTCTGTGTGGGGTTTTTGCAGCTTCATGAAACAGTTGAAAGGGAATTATTCTTGGCAGAATGTTTGCCATATTTCTCTCCCATTCAAACCATCTCTCTCCTGAACTGGTATGTTCTTCATTGTACTTTTTCTATTCCTACCACTAGTGCAACTTAAAAACCTTCAGAGGTTGTTACCCTGCAACTTCAAGAATCCTACATCGCTGGCTATGCTGACTAAGGCTGATGGGAGTTGCAGTCCAGAAGGAGCCACACATTCCCCAAAAGCTATTCTAATGGGACAGCTTTTCCCCTCTGTAAGCACAGAAATTGGAAGCAGCTCTTGAACGATCCTTGCTTGGTCCCCCACTCACCAACCATCTGTGTGTTGATTCTCCCTGAATCCTCCAGAGTTATTCAATCACTTCAACTTTCAGTGCAGGTGGGAGACTCACCACCTCCCTTTCACTGTGTAACTATTTGGTAGGGGCAGCTTATTCACCCTAAAGGCACTATGAGGTCATGGGTGCATTGGTAGCTTTAGTGGACCTCTAGGCCTCTGTGAGGTCATCTCTGTGTACCAGCTGAGCAGTTGATAACCCTTAAGTCTGAGAAACAATTGGGATATTATAGATTTTCCTTGGGTTTTTTTCCGGGCTGTGAGGCCATGTTCTGGAAGAGTTTCTTTCTGATGCTTCACCTGCATCTGGGGCTGGCATCTTCAGAGAATGGTTGGGTAGGAGTGTGTCTGGGGTTTATATGCTGTGAACCCCTGTAGGGGAGTATATGTAAATTTATGTAATTGAATGGTTAGTTTCTGGGTATAGGAATATTGCTCCCTGATAACTGTTTCAGAAATTGACTGAAACCACCTGCAGTTGACCTAAGGGTATTAAAATAGTCTGGGAGATGGATTTAAACATCAGTATAAGTGAACAAATGTGGAAATAAATATGGAATGAAAGCCCCATGCATTCTGGCTTAGCCTATATTACAGAGTACTGTATATAATTAAGCTTATTCACAGATGGTATTATATCCCAGTGCAGTTAAGTTAGATTTCAAAGGATTTAAGCTCAAAATGCTGCAGATGTCAAGAAAACCACACATTTTACATGCTTGTCCCTGGATTCAATGCCTTTAGCAAGCTGTGTTTAAAGAAATAAGTATTATTATTACATAAGTATTATTATTATGCATCTTGTGAGGTTTTTTACTATTAATATTTTTTTAAGAAATTGACAGGAACAAACTTGTTGTCTTTAGCAGTAGGAATTAGCATCTCAGAATAATCCCAGTAGCATCAGCACACTCCAGCCTTTAAAACTGGAGCTAAGAATTGTTATTTTTTTCTCATGGCATCAGACAATATCAGGCCAGACCAGCCTGATTAGGCAGAGAGAGGCAACAGAATGTGAGTACTGTAAAAGGCTAGAAACTGTTGGTTTTTTTCTTTGTTTCTTTTTTACTCTCACGAACAGGGAGAGATGCTTGTGGCTATGGCACCTTGACTTGGGTAGCAGGGGGCACCCTTTCTCCTTCTCCCTCAGCTTGCAAGATGGGCTGGCCCGCTTTAAAGAACAGATGACTTACAGAATCATTGAATCATAGAGTTGGAAGAGACCACAAGAGGCATCCAGTCCACCCCCTGCCATGCAATCAATCTACAGCTTGGAACACAATCAAAGCACTCCCAACGTATGGCCATCCAGCCTCTGTTTAAAAACCTCCAAAGAAGGAGACTCCAAGACAACATATTCCACTGTCAAACAGCTCTTACCATCAGGAAATTCTCTCTCTCTGGAGTTGCCTAAGCTCTATTTATCAAAGCATCATAACTACTGTAGAATTTAAACTGCTCAATATTATGTAGACCTTCTCTGGTTCCCCAAAATCAAGCCCAGCTTGATGTATGGTAGCTTTGCAAACAGAGAATAAATATAAGCCAAGTATTGACTTACATCATTGCCAGGTCTTAGCTGTGATTTGCAGAGCTTTCTTGTGAGCAGGATTTTTGATCCAGCTGTCTCTCACACATGGAAAATTTTCACACTACTGTACACTGTTATAGTGTTACTATCCCACTTTATTTACTATGGCTGCCTCCTCTTGAATCCTGGGATTTGCAGTTTAGAGAGGGGCATTTACAACTCTCAGCCAGAGAGATCTTAGACCTCACTAAACAACAAACCCCAGAATTCCACAGGAGGAAGCCAGAGCAGTTAAAGTGGAATAGTAACACTATAACAGTGTACTGTGAAAATCTCCATAAACATATCTTAAAGAATCCCAGCATTCCTTGGCGGTGTTCAAATCTTGAACATAAGTCAACTGTGAATCTTCCAGCCCCAAAACAATGGAAGCATGCACTTTTTCTTCTGCCTTTCTCTCAGGAGCAGTTGGAGCTGTAACAGTGTGGAGTACTGGGTCCCAAAGACCTCCTCTTCTCAAAAACAACTGCATTTTCAGGCTCCAGTCCAAATAGTTTTGCTCATTAAGCCTTTCCAAAGGTAATCCACTCATACCTTGTGCAAACGCCATCTCAGCAATATAGCAAACTTGTCAAGCCCCTCTCACAGATGTGCTTCTCACCAATAGATCAGCATTCTTGGCCAGGAACCTTCAGACAGCTCACCACAGCTTACAGATCACAGCAGACTGGTGCAAACTGGCACTACTGGTCCAGACAGGCATAGACTAGTGTAGACTGGGCCCACAACCTGTCACATTAGCGCACTGATAGCCTCCGACAATGTCAAGAGGATCAGGCAGCAAAAAGTTATAGCAGACTTTTCAGCCTCCAGGGAAGAGAACAAACACACAGACACAGCCTTGTGTCTACAAACTACTTCTCTTCACTATATTATAATAAAGATATTTACAAAGCTATAGAGAATCCTCTCTGAGAACTATATACTACAGCATTCAGCAAAAAAACATCACGCACTGCAAAAGCTAGAACAGAACTGAAAAACACAGCTATATAGGATAGCTAATTACACAGTTCACAACAGCCTTGTAACAAACATTCTCTCTAGCAGAGATAACAATCTCTCCTAGGCTCCAGCCTTCCAAGGTTGCCCGGTCAGGCCATTAAATGTGTTACAAGTCTAGCTGCAGCATCTCGCTGCTGTCATCTCTCTCTGCTGCACCCTGTAGACTATTTTGTTACACTTCAGCTCTTTACAACATAAATCTATTGTACTGCATGTCCCAATATCCTGACATGCAGTGCCAAGATGTTTTTCTGCTGAATGCTGTAATATATAGTTCTCAGAGAGGATTCCCTGTAGCTTTGTAAATATCTTTATTATAATATAGTAAAGAGATGTACTGTAGTTTGTAGACACAAATCTGTATCTGTGTGTTTATTCTTTTGGCTGGAGGTTGAAAACTCTGCTACAATTTTTTGCTGCCTGACCCTCTTGACATTGTCAGAGGCTATCGGTGCACTAACGTGACACAGTCATCTTGGCTTCTACAGAGCGTTCAGGCTTGATTTGCTCTAGGACCCATTCATTTTGTAGCAGAAGTCATGGAACAGGAGACCCACGGATTGGAAAAAGAGCTTTCTTTATTGTAAAGTTAATGCCGGTTGGCATCAGCCAGAATAATTTCCAAAGGGCTGAGCCCCGAATAAGAGAAAAACAATTTCTTTTATAGCCACGTACTCACAAGCAGCCCCCAAGAGCTGCTCCCTCCCCTATTGCTTATTGTTTAACTTAGGACTTTTTCAGACAAGGGTTACTGCGCAAGAAGCTTGCGGAAGAGGTACGGTGCTGTTGCGCGGCAGGGGATCCATTTCAGACGACGCCGTCCCTCTCTCGGCATCATCCGTGTCACTTCCGTGTATGATTGAAGGCAGCCACACTATATTTTACTCATGGGCAACTTCCATGAGTAAAATATATTGCATCTCCCTTTAATCATACATGGAAGTGACACGGACGATGCCGAGAGAGGGACGGCGTCATCCGAAACGGACCCCCTGCCACGCAACAGCACCGTACCTCTTCCACAAGCTTCTTGCGCGGTGACCCTTGTCTGAAAAAGTCCTTAGTTTCACAGTAGTCAGCAACTTCTCTGTTAGCAAGAATTGTTTTCATAACAGGAACTTACAGAAATTGTTTACAGCTCCAGATAACAGCATTTTGCATGTTTATGGAACAGGGGGTTTCTTGCAATCTGTAGCCTAGCTGAGGAAAGGGAAAGGAGAATTTAGCAATGACCCAGAGGCAATCCAGTCTGACCCCAGAATAGTGATTGCAAGGTGACAGCATTCAGCAAATAGACATTAGGGCCCACCTGGCTACTTCAATTTATCTTTTTGACAGTCTAGAGTATTTATAGAACTCTCCTCCAGCATATTTCAGATGAGTTGATTCACTTCCTATTAGCTTTGCTCACTGCCCAACTTTCAGAACCATACATAGAAATCAGAAAGATTATGGCATGGACAACCCTGATCTTGGTATTTAATGATATAGTATCTTCACACTTCAGGATCTTGCCTTGTTCCTTCATAGCTGTCCTTCCAAGTCCTAGTCTTCTGATTTCTTGACTACAATCTCCTTCCTGATAGCAAGGTATGGAAAATCTTTTACTGTAGTTATTTCAATGTCTTCATCATTCACTTGAAAGTTATGTACAGTAAATCAATTGTGGTCATTATTTTTGTTTCCTTAATGTTCAACTGCAACCCTACCTTTGCACTTTTTTCCTTGACTTTCTTCAATAATTGTTCCAAGTCTTTGCTATTTTCTGCTAGTATTCAATGGAATACTG
This sequence comes from Gambelia wislizenii, assembly GCA_030847615.1. Taxonomy (NCBI): domain Eukaryota; kingdom Metazoa; phylum Chordata; class Lepidosauria; order Squamata; family Crotaphytidae; genus Gambelia; species Gambelia wislizenii. The sequence goes on along the minus strand of JAUMIR010000001.1, from coordinate 488,744,588 downwards.
ACAACAAATCACCATGATGATATTAATGATGATGATTATTATTATGATAATTAACTTTGAAAATATTCTGCTATCCTAATATCACCAAGGCCAGGACTCCAGTAGCTTGCAAATAAAAACTACCACAGGATAGGTGGAGCCAGGGACATTGTCATGGGGTGGGTGGGAATGAGGGCATTTCCCCCCCATTTAAGACTTCTGGCCCCCCATACAAAATTTTGCTTCAGTACTCACATGTCTTGCTTTGCAGTAACTTAAAACTTCAGTTGAGCATTAAGAAATTGAATTTAAGCATCCAGATAAAATGGGCAGGCAGAGTTACCAAAAGAATGCAAATATAGCAGAGGTCTAGGTGGGAATGATTTTCAATGGGCTCAGCTAGACGGGAGAATTAATAGTGAAAAATAGTGCCTTATCTCCCTATCTCAGCAGTGTTAATTTGTGCCCACGACTAATTCGCCAGATTGCTGGAAGGAAAAATTAGCCGAGTTTGTAATTTACACAGAGCATGCCTCCCAAAAAAGATGGGATGAATTGCCTGCTGAAAACCTCCCTCTACCCCCCTTTTTTATTCTTAAATGACAGATGCGGAAGAGTGATTTTCCACCTAAAAAAAACTTTTTTGTTTGTTCTGCCACTTGAACAATTGTGCACACAATCGTTCACCCAGCCAAAAAAAAAAAAAAAAAAAAAACACCAAACAAACAAACAAAAAATGGCAGCTCTGTCTGCTTCCTCCTTTGCAAGCCCACCCCCACCAAGTTCTGACCAATCATGTTTGGGTCCTTCAATATACCCCTTTTCAAATTAATTGTTCAGATATACAATTATGCACATTTTTGTGTAATGTTTAAAAAAAGATTGCAAGAAACATCAAATGCTGTTATTGTGGTCTATTTGGAGTTTTCAGCCCCCTTCCTTCCCAATAAGACAAATCCCGGCAGGAGCTCATCTGAACAAAAGGCAATCTGCCCACATTCTTTGTGGATTTTTTTTCCTGTCCTCTAAACAACCCCAATATCTCACTCTCTGCAATACTAAAAATTTGAGGACTGAAGGAAAATTGCATGGGGGGGAGTGGAATTATTATTTGGAGGGGCAATGCTTTAATTCTTCCACCCCATAACTACACCTCAGGCTGAAATATACTAAAGGTTAGTATTAAATTGTGGGGAAACTGGAAAACAACATAAGACTTAGAATTAAATGTAATGAAAAACAGTTCAAAAACAGCAATATTAAAAGCAGTGCAGCACCCTATTAAAAACGTTTTGCTAAAAATATTCTGTTCTGGAATGTGTCGGTTTTCATCACAATGTGCTCAGATACTGCTTTTGATTCTTTTCAGCTCACTTTCCTTGCAGGCAGAAACCTGGGTCCCATCAATCGCAGCAAATCAGCCGCTATATCCACATTACCATGTATTGTATCTACCATGTATTGTTTCCAGTTCTGGGCACTACAATTCAAGAAGGATATGGGCATCCAGAGGAGGATGACCAAAATGGTGGGAGGTCTGGAAGCCATGCCCTATGAGGAGTGGCTTAGGGAGCTGGGTATGTTTAGCCTGTTGTTGTTGTTGTTGTTATCAACATCATCATCATTGAGCAGTTCAGTTGTGGCGTACCTTCCTCTATTCCTTCTATAAAGATACTGACACAAGGTAGCAATCATTTATGTGTTGCACAGAAGAAAGCATGTATAGGATGAACTCAGGACAAAGCAGGAAAATCATCCCCCAGAACATATAGAGTTTACATTATTTTATTTTATTTTTATTTATTAGAGTATACCCCACTCTTCAGCCACAAAGGCTCTCAGAGTGGCTTACAAATTGTTAAGCAATAGCACCTACACATCTACGCTGCTTTACAGCATGCTAGGCTCTCTCTAAGCAGTTTACAATGTGTGCTGAGTGAACCTTGGAACCTTTGGGATCAAACTCACAACATTTTGGCTGCAGGACCAGCATAATTATATCTGAGCTGCTACAGTTGTTTAGGGAACAGAATAGATAGGTAGACATGGAAATCTGAGAGATTTTAAAGGCAATCAGTTTTCTCCTCTTTTCTCATATGATATGGGACTACAAACATCTTACTCCATATAGTGTTTCCAGTTCCAAGTAAATTGCATTCCCCAGAAATAAACCACAGCATTTGATCTCTGCAAATGCACCCAGCATGATCTCTTCTTGCACAGATAAAGGCTATGTGTTTTGGCAGCATCACTGTGATAAACAGCTGGTGTCGCTTTTTTTTCTTCTTATGCTGTTATGGCTTCTATTTAAATTCCTGTTTTAAAAATAAAATAAAATGCCAGAGTCTAAAAATACTATTCAAGTAAGGAGTAGTCAGGCAGGACTTTAAGATTTTTAAAAAGCACCCTAAAGAGGTGGAGAATACCAACACAGGGATACTGGGAGCTGTAGTACAAAAAAGATAACTTTCCAGGCTCTGCAAATGAGTAGGGAAATGGGAAAGTAGTCTTGCCTTTGCAGAGTTTTGAGATTTTTGGTCCAGAGACGCCACTGAGGCACAGTGAAAAGATTCCCAGTGCCTGTGGAAGATCACTTCTTTAGGAAAAGATTCAGAGACATTTTGCAAAATGTCTATGTTTTGATTGTGCTGTGTGCCCCTCATGTTGAATGGTAGTGTTATCACAGCCATTCCATGGAGGAGGAATGCTGGGAGTTGCAGTTGAACAACATCTGGAGGGCTGCAGTTTGCCCACCACTTGTTGTTTGTTGTTATTGTCAACTTGCCTTCAACTTACAGTGACACTGCCAATGAAAACATCATGAGATGAAATGACTTACCAAGAAATGATATGAGTCATTAGAAAAGACAGTACAGCTGTCTCTTCATATTTGCTGAGGTTTGGTTCCAGGACCCCCCGTGGATACCAAAATCTGTAAATACTCAAGTCCCATTGTATGAAATGGCATAGCAAAATGGTGTCCCTTATATAAGATGGCAAAATCAAGGGTTGCTTTTTGGATTATTATTTTTTAAAGAATATTTTCAAGCCATGAATACTTAAATCCATGGATATGGAGGGACAACTGTAATGTTTGGTAAAGTGAAAAACAGTTGGAAAAGAGGGACACCACACTACAGGTCAATGAATTCAATCAAGGAAGCCACAGCTCTGAGCTTTCAAGAGCTGAGCAAGGCTGTGGATGACTTTCCATCAACTTCCCTGGTTGGAGGTCTCTCATTCAGAGGATCACCATAAGTTGAAGCCAACTTGACAGCAAATAACAACAAAAATTATCAGAGGCAATTGTTGGTATACCACCATACCAGATACTGTGCTGAACCCTCCTGATCTTGTTTGATTTTGGAAGCTCATCTGAATCAGACCTGGTTAGTTCGTGGATGGAAGACTACCAGGAAATAGCTGGAATCCCCAGCTGGTAGGGAATCTTGCCCAAAACTTTTGGAGATCTGCCAGTCAGAGTTTATGACGCTGGGCTAGGTGGACCGAAGATCTGAGAGTAGAAGGCACCTTCCTAACAACAGCAGCAGCAGCAACAACTGAATGAGAGATTTCCAAGAAATCACTCTGGTCATCAACTGCTCTGCTCAGGTCTTACAAACTCAGGGCCATGGCTTGCTTGATGGAGTCAATCCACCTGTAATGTGGTCTTCCTCTTCTTTTACTACTTTCAACTTTCCCAGGCATTATAGTTTTTCCAGTCAGTCATGATATGTCCAAAGTTTAGCTCTACAATAGAGCAATCCTGAGAGTTCATCAGTTTCCATGTTTTATAGACTGGGAAACTACTCAAGACCACAAGTGGATCCATTGCTGCACAAAGTCCATCAGGAGTGGAGCTGAGGGGGGTGGGCATTGCTGTTGCCTTTCAAAAAAGAATTGGGCTTCCTCTATAACATTTCCCTTTAGTCCCCAAATTTTTGCAATGCAGTAATTTAAAACTTTTGTGAAACATAAAGAAATACAGTTTCTAATTGTCTCACAGCAACAGTTTCAATGTCTCACTCTCTGCAATCCTAGAAACTGGGGAATGAAGGAAAATTTCATTAGGGATTGTTTTCTTGAAAGTGTGATGCCTTCATTTTGCTCCCCCCATAGCTACACTCTTGAACACCCTCCAATGTATTGCTGTAGAACCTGATTTGCAAAGCTCAAATTCCATTCTTGCAATATAGCTCTTTCTAAAGGCGCACAAAGGATTGCCAAGAACACTTTAAAAGCCTTCTGCTTCTCCTCTATCTTCGCTTGAAAATAGATCTTAGATGGGCAAGAATAAGCCTCTCTCTGTGTGTATGTGCCTTCAAGTTGCCTGTCAACTTATGGTGACCCCATGAATTTCATAAGGTTTTCTTAGGCAAGGAATACTCAGGTGGCTTTGCTAGTTCCTTCCTCTGAAATATAAGCCTACAGGGCAGCAAATAAAGTTGAAAAATAGAAGCTGACAACAGGATTATTTTTTTACTCCAAACTGAGACTTTTATGTGACTTGTCCTCATTTAAATATGCCCAGCAAGAGCCAGTGTGACATAGTGGTTTTATTACTGGACTAGGACTCTGGGAGGTCTGGATTTAAGTCCCTGCTTGGCCATGGAAACCCATTGGGTGACCTTGGGTAAGTCATACTCCCTCAGCCTTAGAAGGCAATGGCAGAACAAATCTATGAGAGGGTTGCTTTAGGTTGGACTCTGTAACCCTCAGAGGAGAGGGTCCATTGGGATCCCACCCATGATGCCAGCACCTATGTTTTAACGTTTGGAGGAATTATTAGCTCGAATGGCTGGCCTACGAGAGGAGGGTAACTTTGGGATTGTTTCACCTATATATGCCAGTACTGAGTGTAAAGATCAATCCAGTTGAAGTAAACAAAAGTTTTTTTTATTGGAATAATATAGACAAACACAAAAGAATATGCACTCCACAATCCATACAAGGCTATTACAAAGAAAGTGGAGAAGACTGGAGTGAGAGAAATCTGTGTAATGGGAGGTATTTACCAGTCTCCAAGAGAAGAGAGTTCCATGTAGCGAAGGAGCTCAGACAGTGTCTGAGGCAGGGTCAGTTTAAGGAATTTTTGGGCTCCCTGCAATGCTTTATTTTGGGGGGCCCATATGTTTCTCTCAGGTCAATGTAACCTAACCTATTCACCTTACAGGATGTTCAGATTACAGTAGGACCCCCATATCCATGGATTCTTTATCCATGGGACACAAAACAGCACACCTACCATAGAGTCTTCCTAGAAAATATGTCCTCCCTAGTTGTTTTCTAGGCCCTCCAAGGCAACTGCATGGTATTTTAAACCAGAAGTCCCATTATTTTCAATGTTGTTCACTATTATCTGACTGTGAAGATCAGGGTTTGAATCCTTACTGTGAAGATCAGGGTTTGAATCCTTACTCAGCCGTGTTGTTTCAACAGAGAATTTCAGTGCCCATAATTTCCAGAATGTAACTAGATTGTAACAGAACCAGTGTATTGTACTGCTCTGAATGTTGGACTATGACTTTAGAAACCAGGATTTGAATTTCCAGTTGGTCACAGACACCCACTGGGTGACCTTGGGCAAGTCACACTCTCTCAGCCTCAAAGGTAGCCAAAGGCACACCCCCTTTGAACAAACCTTGCCTAGAAAACCCCTTGGCATGTTCGCCTTAGTCAGAAATGACTTGAAGGCACATAGGCAAACACACACAAATTCCTTTTGCAGGTTGAACTCAGTTGGCAGCAAGGGGAGGAAGACCAAGGGGGAAAGGGAGGGGAGAGAAAACAGGCATGTTAAGAGCAGGTGGAAAGATGGATGGAGGGAATCTTTGTGGAAGGAAGGAAGGAAGGAAGGAAGGAAGGAGAGAGAGAGAGAGAGAGAAAGTCAGAAATAAGGAAGGAAGGGAGAGGCTGGGGATAAAAAGTGAGAAAGAAGGGAGAGAGAAAGAAAGAAGCCCTTTCTGAAGAGAGAGGAAAGAGATGCCTCCCCACCTCTCTCTCTCTCTCTCTCTCTCACACACACACACACACACACTCACTCACCCTCTCCGACACAGCCTGGCTGGCTGGCTGGCCTTTTGACAATAATTCTGGCAGGAGGGGGTGAGTGAGCAGCAAACTCCCTCCAGAATCAGCCACACAAAGAAAGCTCCCTCTTTCTCTTTCGCTTTCTGTTTGGGAGACCCAGCAGGAGATTTTTGCAGGAGGAGAGTTAGAACGGGTGGGGACCCCTGGCTGGGTGCCCCCCCCCCCGCAAATGCTGATTTGGCAGACTGGTTAAGCCGGCCCTGGTCTGAGGGTGGCACAGAGAATCCAGCAGAGTGTTCTATCCATCCGTGGCACACTTAGCTGGGGTCTAGGCTGGGATATTTATAACCCATTTCGTGCCTTGAAGGCACATTCCAGCTACAGCAATGGCTAAATGACTCTCCTGAGGGAGGAACAAAGGAGAACAAAACTCAACTGATTGTTTTACTTGTGGAATGTTAAGGAATTGATGGTTTGATGTCAGCCTCGTGGGACTGGACAGGAGGGGGCATGTGGGGAGAGATATGAGAGGAGGTTTCTGATTATGAAACCTCAGGGGAAGGTGTAGCTGGGCATGGTAACAAGTCAACCCGAAGGTATATAAGAACAAAAAGAAATAACTCCCACTATGTTCAATAGGATCATATATCTCCTTTAGTAGGTGTGTTTAGGATTGCAGCTTAAATGTACAAAGAACACTTCAGCTGCAATCTAGTTGTTGTCCTTGTGTGCCTTCACGGTGTTTGTTTCTGACTTATGGCAACCCTAAGGCAACTCTATCACAGGGTTTTCTTTGCAAGATTTGTTCAGAGGGGGTTTGCCTTTGCCTTCTTCTGAGGCTGAGAGGGTGTGACTTGCCCAAGGTCACCCAGTGGGTGTCTGTGACCAACTGGAAATTCAAACCCTGGTTTCTAAAGTCATAGTCCAACATTCAGAGCAGTACAATACACTGGCTCTGTTACAATCTAGTTACATTCTGGAAATTATGTGCACTGAAATTCTCTGTTGAAACAACACATATGGGAAAAGTGCAATACCTAAATTCAACAGCAGGTTGCAGCATTTCACTATAAAGACTTCCACTATGAGAAAAAGGCCCTGCCAGCACATCCTTACAAGACTTAACAATGGCATTTTGATTTGCAGTGGACAGCAGTTGCTTTTGGTTATCACAACACCTTTTGGAGGAAAGCCTGAATCTGTTATCAAATATATGTATTAAGGCTATGACATTAAGTGGCTAATTGGTTAAAATCATCTGGTATACTGTAATTAAAACCTTGCACCTGATCAACCAGGCATTTCAGCTCCCAACCCAGCCTATGGAATTCGGGAGCACTTGTGACTCCTTTCTTGTCATAATTCACCCTGTGGAATCCAAGGAATCTGATGCAGAGGAGTCAGACCTTGAAAGGCTTTGAATGATGGCCCCCTCCCTGAACATGAGCAGCTAGTAGCACACCTAACAGATGAGGAACTTCAAGAAAAATGGGCCCCACCTCAGCCACAATTGAGGGACACTGAGGAGACATATCTTTGCCACATGTCTACAGGAACAGGAGCGGCATGGAAGGATGCACTGCCTCTTGCAGAAGTTTACATTAGAAACGCTAACCAGTTAACCACCTGGTCTCTCAAGGTCAGGCAGCTATAAATCTCCCAGCAGTTGCTGGGAGTTCTTATGGTACAGCACTGGTTTTTTTTTTTTTCCTACTGGGCTTTCTGTACTCTTTGCATACCCTCCAACTGTGCCAGTTTGGCAGGGACAATCCTTTGTCATCCCACTTTTTCAGCTGCTTTTAAAATGTCCTGGTGTTTCTCTCTGCCTACTACTTTCCCCCCTTGTTCTCAGCTTACATCAATAGCTTTAAACAGAGTTCAAAGTGCAAAAGTAGCTTCCACTCCATTAACTGCTGAGGGCTTACCTGTTATGCCTCTAGGTCTTTCCCTTTGGGCTTTGGTTATTGTGATTGCTGGCTAATTGTGACAGATCCTGGAATGGCTAAGAACTTGCTACTGCGCTTCCCTTCAGCTTTGTTGAACTCCTTGATCACCTTTGTATGACCTGGCTTGACTTGACCCATCTGTAATGGCTTCCCTTTTATAGCCTGCCTCTCTAGGACTTACTACAGGGACAATTTTGGCGTCGTGGGTCTAAGACCTGACTGACAAAGCCTAGCTGGACAAGACAAAATGCCACTTGCTTTTTACCAATTTGCTTTCTTGGCTAGGGGAAAGTGGAAGCACATTTCAGCTTTTGCTATGTAGTCATATCTGCTTTGGTTGGGGGGGGGGATAGAAACCCCAAGTATGGCCCTATTTGCCTGAGCAATGCTGTCTTTGAAGAGGGTGTGAGTTTGGAGACCAAAGTAAGACCCTAAATGCCATGTTGATGTCATCATAATCATCACCACCATCACCTTACCAATATTTGTTGTTGTTAACTGCTGTCAAGTCAACTTTGACTTATGGCAACCCTATGAATGAGAGACCTCTAAGTTAGCCTGTTATCAGGGCTGTGGCTTCCTTGATTGAGTCTATCGATTTGCAATGCAGTCTTCTTCTTTTCCTGCTGTCTTCCACCTTACCCAGCATTACAGGCCGCCCTCTCTAGCTGCAGTAACCGCGGTTTCATTTAACTGCAGTCGGAAGTTCTCTCTAGGCATCTGGAGGTTCTCCAGTGTGACTCTGTGATCAACTTTGGAAATTGATCATACAGCTGCACTGGAGGACACTGAGACGCCTAGAGAGGCACCCTGAAGGCATTTCCTAGGTCCTTCAGAGTGATTCTATGGTATTCTATGGCAGTTCACTATTATCCATGGTTTCACTTATAAATGGTAAATCCAGGAATAGGGGAGGTGACCTGTATTGTCTTTTCTAATGAGTCATGTCTTCTCATGATACGTCCAAGGTACAACTGTCTCAGTTTAGTCATCTTGGCATCGAAGGAGAGTTCAGCTTTGATTTGCTCATGGAGCCATTTATTTGTCTTTTGGGGGTTGTCTCCTACTGCAGGACCTTCATAGCTAAAGCCCCCCTGAGAGGTGGCCATATGTAACCTCTGTTTAAGAACACCCAATGCAAGAGAATCCACTACTTTCTAGGGCAGTGATGGGCAACCTTTTGAGCTTCGTGTGTCAAACTTCGCCAAAAAACTGAGCATAACTCGGGTGGTGTGTCACTTTGAGGAAAAAACATTATTTCACGATATTTATAGTTTAAATAACATAAATGTATAATTGTTATATATAATTGTATTTAACAAACCAAAAACTAAATATTTAACTTACCTGCTTAGTGACTTCTTTGTTCATCCATCAGTCAGTTTCTTTTGTTGGTCTTGATATTATTTAGCTTGTGTGGGGTGCCGTGAACTAAGATAGACTAGAGTCTTAGGACATTTTCAGACACAAAAAAGTCATCCTGAGGGCTTGGGAGAGGTACACGCCTGTTTCGTGGCAGGGGGCCAGTTTCTGACAACACCGTCCCTGTTGCGTTACCCTCTGTGATACTTCCATGTCGCATGGAAGGAAAAGGTGCCACTTTTTACTCACAGAAGTTCTTCGGGAATAAAAAGTGGCACCTTTTCCTTCCATGCAACACAGAAGGAACACAGAGGGCATCGCAAGAGGGGCGTCATCATCAGAAACTGGCCCCCTGCCATGGAACAGCCGCGTACCTCTCCCGATCCCTCAGGACGACTTTTTTGTGTCTGAAAATGTCCTTAGTGTTAGACTCTAACTCCAAGACTCTAGTCGCAAATGTTTCATCCTCAGGAGCAGCAAATGTTCATCCTTGGCTCCTGCACTTGGCCGTGCAGGAGCCAAGGATGAAACATCCTTCTCAGCATGCAGCCGCCTCAGCAGCCGCGTGTCATCAGAAATGGCTATGCGTGTCAGTGCTGACACGCGTGTCATAGGTTCGCCATCACTGTTCTAGGGTAATGTATTGGACTCTTGAACAGCTTTTCTCATCAGGGAGTTAGATCGTTAGATTAGTACAGCCAACACTATCAGATGTGAGAGACCAGCAATTATCTTTTCCAATCTGCCAGAGGCTGCTACCCTACTTGTGCCCATCGGCCAGAATTGCTTTTTTCTTTCCAGGAAACTCACAAGGGTCTGGCAGCCTATGGCTCACGCCACTTTGAGTAGCACTGTGTTATATCACTGAAGTTAGATCAATCCTCTGGGCTTTTAATTTAAACTTTAGTTTTAATTTTACAGAGAATGAAAAATTGAATACCAGATGCCTCACCTGGTTTTGCAAAGAACCTTCCATTCTTCTTCTAAAGATGTCCACTAGTGTCAGGCAAATGATTCAGAGAATGAAGGAGAAGCAAACAAATGGAGGAAGGAGAAGGAAATAAAGCGGACATCATTTATACCTTATCTTTACTGTAAATCAATTTTTATTATATCATTTTATTGGAATGGACAGGTACATTTGGCTGGCTACTCTTGGAAATAATGGGAACATATGTATTTAATTAATTAATTGTTATCCTGCTTTTCTCCCATGTGGTACTCAAAGTGGCTTACACCATATGTTAAAACAATACAAAGTCTGTCTATTAAATAATGAGACTGTTTCTACCTTTCAGACAAATCAGGGAGAACTGATTGTAAAGGCTTGAATGGTGACCTTGAACATATCGGAAACAGCATGACAAACATCAACACTCTCAGCTGTTCAGTTAATTGTCAGTCGTAGTTTATAGCAGCTGTGTTGTCCGTTGTGTGCCAAAAAAATTCTAAGTTTAAAAGTCAAGCGACATGTCAATTTGAAATTTTTAGTAAAATTGAACAAAACACCAACGTAATTTTTCAAATGCTTACTAAGGCCTACGGGGAAGACTGCATGTCTCATGCACATGTGTTTGAGTGGCACAAAAGATTCAGAGAAGGACATGAGAATGTGGAAGATGATGAACGCCCTGGACGACCTTCCACTTCAAGAACCAAAGAAATTGTAGAAAGAATCAGCCAGATTGTTCAAGAAGACCGCCAACTCGGTGTCCGAATGATAGCTGAAGCCATGAACATTGACAAAGACACTGCGTGGAAAATTTTGCATGAGGATCTCAACATGAGAAAAGTTTGTGCCAAGATTGTCCCCAGGGTTCTCATACCAAAGCAAAAAGAGTGTTGCAAAGAAATTTGTGCTGACATTCTGCAGCAACTTGAGGCAGACACAAACCTTTTTCAAAACATCATCACTTGTGATGAAACCTGGATCTTTCAGTATGATCCTGAGACAAAACAACAGTCAATGTGTTTTCCAACAGTTGGAAAACACCATCATCACCAAGAACAAAAAAAAAGCAGGTCAAGTCCACATTCAAAGCCATGCTCTCTCTCTCTCTTTTTTTTTTTTTTATATCAAGGGCATAATTTCGGCAGAATGGGTTCCCGAAGGCAGAACAGTGAACCAGCATTATTAGAAGGAAGTTTTGACAAAGCTGAGAGAAAGAGTCGGGGGGGGGAGGCCAGAACTGTGGGGAAATGGTTTCATTCTTCATCAAGACAGTGCACCTGCTCACACAGCACTTTCTGTGAAGCAGTTTTTGGCCGATAAACACATTACTACACTTGAACATCCTCCATATTTGCCAGATTTGGCACCATGCAACTTTTTTCTTTTCCCTAAAGTGAAATCTATGCTTAAAGGAACACATTTTGAGTCAACTGATGCAGTAAAGAAGAAAACAGCAGGTGCATTGACACATCTGACAGTAACTGATCTGCTGCACGCCTTCGACCAGTGGAAACCAAGGCTGCATCAGCATGTGAGTATGAGCAGGGGACAAGCATCAGAATTGTAATACGTATAAATAAAGATGGGTTATTGTATCAGTCTCATTACTTAATAGACAGACATACAGGCAAAATCAATCTATAACACAAAAATTTTAAAAGCCTTAAATACAACCCTCTTAAATACAACTTTAATTTAAGACAAGTAAAAGAACATTAAAACCTGCCTATTGTACTACCCCAACCAGATTCAAAACTGAAGACCTGTTTAAAACAGGAAAGTCTTGGCCCATCAGTGGAAGGAGAGGGCTCTCTTCCGGGTCCTCACCAGCCATACCTATGGAGGTGGTGAGATTAAGAGAAAGCCTTCCCTCAAAGATCTTAAAATTTGGGTAGGCTCATATATGGAGATACAGTCTTTCAAATAGCCTGGACCCAAGCTGAATAGAGCTTTATAGGTCATAACCAGCACTTTGAATTCTGCCCAGAAATAGACCAGTAACCATTGAAGCTGTTTCAGCACTGGAGTTATATGTTCCCTATAACTGGCCCTGGTCAGCAGTCTAGCTACAGTGTTTTTTGGAAAGTAGCAGCTCCACATAGAGTGTGTTACAGTAACCCAGTTGGACATAATCAAGGCATATGTTACCTTGAGCCAAATATGATTTCCCAAGGAACAGGCATAGCTGGCGTGCTAGTTTTAATTGTTCAAACACACTCCTGGCCATTGCTTAGATTTCCAGGCTCAGGGTTCCGTCCAAGAATGCATCCATATAATAAATTAATCTTGAATGTGATCTAACAAGGGAACATGGTCTTTGTCTATATACAAAGGTATTGCATCTTTGAGATATAGGTGCTTATCAACTAGTCAGTTGTTTCCAGTCATCCTGTTCAAAAACTCCTTTACCCATACAAGCAAAGACAGCTGAATGTTGACACTGTATATCGCACCCTTACCATATTCGCACTTTGATAGAGTAACTTCCACTGTTTTCTTTTCCACACTCCAAGTTCCTTGATCCCAACAATGCTGTTTGCTCTACCTCCTGCTTCATGGTTAGTTGCCCCCCCTTTTTTTATTTAAGCTGTAATAATGTAATGATGGCATGATGTCACAGCACAATTAACAATTTTAATTTTAAAATAATTAAATTAATTTTAAAATACCACTCACATTTTGTATGATCTTTCACTCAATGGGCTTGTCTATACGAGGCAAAAAAATAAAAATAAAAATGGAGTGCCTCACAGTAATGGCATTTCACAGCAGCTGCAACTTATCTTAATGGTGTTTTTGCCTCCATAAGCTTCGCGTACAAGATGGAGGCCACAAGTGATTTACTCACATTTGTACTTACCTCAATTTGCCACTGTTGAACTTTTTTTTAAAAAAGATTCCAAGGTGCGATAGAGTGATTTTTTGATTTAACAGAAAAGCAAAAAAAAACCCACCTCACCCTGTTTTCTCACCTTAGTGTTTACTTGTTAAGGCAAAAATCCAACATGGTGGTAGCAGGCGCTTGCCTTGTTAGCAAGCTCTGCCCCCGCGCTCACCCGGCCAATCAGCTTCGCGCTTCCTCTCTTATGGGAAAGTGATTCATATTGAATAACTTGTTCCAATAAGCAGGAATGCGCATTCCCCTAGCTGTTTTTTAAAAACTCCAGGAAAAACTATGAAGGCTTTTCCTGCGGAGATTTTGATGTTTTGGGGCCCACTCCTTCCCAACACAGTGAAATGATGTGGAATGACATTAAGACAGGAAGGATTCTCTTTGCATTCTGTTATTTTCACTGTTTAGACAACCCCAACTTAAATTTGCATACAGTAGGACCCCCATATCTGCTGGGGATTGGTTCTGGGGGGACCCATGGATACTGAAAACCCTGGATAATAGCAAACACCATTGAAAAGAATGGGTCTTCTGGTATAAAATACCATAGAGTTGCCCTGGAGAACCAAGAAAATGGCTAGAGGGAACACATTTTCTAGGAAAACTCTATGGTGAGTATGCTGTTTTGTGTCTTGTGGATAATTGAGTCAGTGGATAATGAATCAGTGGATATGGGGGTCCTACTGTATGCTTAAGTATGTAGCAGAAATGCTAAGAAACCCTGTTAGTGAATTGTGAAGATGTGTAACAGCACACCAGCAAGAGTGCCCAATATGCACTGGGACTGATGCAATGCACATCACTCCTGTTGCGCATCAGTCCCTTTGCTGGCTCTGCCACATAGATACATAACATCAAATTGGGTATGAAGTTGCACATCTTTGCAATTCTAATTCCCGCACATGTAAGTCCACTTACAAAGACACATCTCCCAAACAGGATTCCAGCCAACTTTTTTTTTTTTTTTTTTAGTAACACTGTGGTACGGTAACAGTGTGGTGTGTGGTACTGAGGAAAACAGGAAAGGCATCTGAATAGTGACTTCCAAAGGTTAACAGGTCAGGATCACGCTGTTAATTGCACTATAACAACAAGTCATTTATATATATTTTTTTAAATCACTAAAAATCTAAAGAAGGGTTTCAAGAGCATAGAAAACAAACCAGGAAACACAGCTGTCCTCTTAGGAAGTCTAGTTTTCCCTGCCCATGGAGCAGAAGTCATCTGAGGCTTCCTTGCTGGAGATTTCCTTAGGAATCCCTAAGGGAGGGAAAACTAGACCATACCCACACTGTACCCACAATTCAATCATTTCTTGCAATGAAGCAGAATGAGACATTTACACTCACATTGATCCGTAGTGTGTCAAGAACACAGCCTAGATGTATTTCTGGTATTGATTTTCTATGAAAGCACTAAGTGAATATGTCTCTCTCCGTGTGTGTGTATAGATACAAACTTATCTCCTTAAAGAAGCTGTATTTAGATAATAATATTTATAGAGTGTGTTTCATTTCCTCTTTATTACAGTAGAGGCCCAAGCTTTAAGAATTCAGGATTTCCCATTATTTGCCCAAAGTGGGTGCCAAGAGACCTTGGCCGTCCCTCTTCCTCACCCCAATTACTTTTTGTTCCTAAAGAAGCTAACTTCACAAGATGGGGAAAAGGTTTCCTCTCTGAGGTTGGAATGAGAATGTTAGGCAAGGGCAGATCAAGTTCTCTTTTCACGTCCTGATCGGGTGCTGCTACAGTGTGAGGCTGGAAGAAAGAGCGTCTTGTGCAAAGGAAGCTTTTTTTTTTCCTTCTCAAACACATTCCCTCCGCTTGGCTGGGACTTATCAGAACATACCTTTCTATCACACATTCCAAAAATTATTTGCATGTTTTTTCCAGGCTTCCAGTGACACCCACTTACATCTCATTTAGCCTCACTAGCCAAGATCCTTTATGGCACACCTTAGCGAAATAGTTCCGCAGACAGAACTATGTGACATCTCTCCATTCTCTCTCAAACTCACACTGCCAGACTCACCGTTTAGTTGCTGCAACCTCCACACACATACCATAGCTGGTGGAAAAAGCAGGAGACATCTGAAAAGCATCTGCCTATGCCCCCATAGCCAGACACAAGCCAATGACATCATCCACTGAGATCCACCTCTGGAGCTCTTGCAAATGACATAATCATTCTGTGCCTGGCTACAGGAACATAGCCAGATAGGTGTACCCAGTGTAACATACACCCAATTGCTCTTCTCTTTCTGTAATGTTCTCTGTTCGTCTTTTTCATCATAATGTTTCATTTCAATGTCTTAGTCTATTTGATTTGTCCTCTAATGTTTCATTATGATTCCTTCTATGGTTTCTCAGAGTTCTTTCACATGGTTCACCTATTTTTACAATTTTAAAAAAAATTATAAATTGTTTTATGTGTTTTTTCCCCTCAGAATTATTTCACATGGTTCAGCTACACAGTATTATTTTAGGAGAAAAATATTGCATTGTTTTACATGTGGGTGGTGATTGGCCGAGGGAGTGAGAGGTCCTTGTGAAGCTGGCGGTGTAGATACAAATTGAATGGCAGGAGTGGATTGTGAGGTGGAGAGGGAATTTGCATGTGGGTGGTGATTGGCTGAGAGAGTGAGAGGAGGGAGGGGATTGGTTGGATAAGCAGCTAATCAGCACACTGGGAAAGGAAACACACCCAATAGTTTTTTATATATAACTATATACCCGGTGTAACATACACCATTATCTATACTGTATATATAAAACAGTTTGGCATGTTTCCTTTCCCAGTGTGCTGATTGACCACTTAGCAAACATGTCAAAGGTACAATAATTTGACGCATTAATATATAACCTTTCAAATCAACTATAATGGTGTATGTTACGCCAGGTACAGCTAGTTTCACACCGAGAGCCCCTCCGCTGTTGCCATGCAGGCACGCTTACACACACAATTCTAGACAGACACACACATACCACACATGCCAGGATGTGAGAGCCCCTTGCCCACCACCATGCAGCTGCACATACACACACACACACCACACATGCCAAGAAGCGAGAGCCCCTCCGCTACCACCATGCAACCGCACGTACATATGCACACCATGCTACACACAGACAGACAAACACATACAGCATGCTACACACACCATGCACACCAGGACATGAGAGCCCCTCCACTGCTGCCATGAAATCACACATACACACACAAACACCACACTACACACAAACAAACACTATACTATACACACAAATACCACGCATGCCAAGATGCAAGAGCCCCTCCACTGCCACTATGCAACCATGTGTACACACACACCATGCTACACACAGATGCACAGCACACTACACACACCATGCACACCAGGACATAAGAGCCCCTCCACCGCTGCCATGCAATCACACATAAACACCACAGTACATACACACCACACATGGCAGGATGTGAGAGCCCCTCCACCATTACCATGCAGCCACTCATACACACACACCACATGTGTCAGGATGCAAGAGCCCCTCCACTGCCACCATGCAATTACACAAACGTACAAACACCCCAAACTACACACACCATGGACACCAGGACACAAAAGCCCCTCCACTGCCACCATGCAATCACACCCCACACTATACACACACACACCAGGATGCAAGAGCCCCTCCACCATAACAACATTTAGAAAGGACTTGATGCTTTCCACATGTTTCCACCCCCAGTGTGCTGAATGGCTGCCCAATGGGAAGCTTTGATGGGTTGGGAAATTTCTTACTGCCAGGGTCTAGGAGCAGAGACACCAGGGGCCAGGTCAGGAACACAAAAGACAGAGTCCAAAGTCCAGGCAGAGTCAAAGAGAAGCCAAAGCCAAAAACAGTCCAGGGTCAGAGCAGGTACCTAAGAGTCCAGAGGACCAGAGGCAAGGCGAGGGCCAGGAAGGGAGTACTGGGTCAGGAACACAGGAATCAGAGGTCAAGCAAGCCTAAGTCCAAAAACAGTCCAAGGTTAGAACACATACCAGATATCCAGGGGCAGGTCCAAGAGGCAAGTGAGGGTCCAAACATGAGTGGCAAGATCCAAGAGCAAAGACCAGCTATACACAACACAAAAAAACATGTTACTGTGGCCAAGACTGAGGGCTGAATGCCACTGTTAAATAGCAGCTCCCTGGCTGCTTCAGGTGTGCTGCATGATTGCAGCCGGCTGCGTCTGATAGCTGAGCCCTGGTTCTTCCAAGCCTCCCACAGCCAGGGCCTGAGTCTGCAAAGAGGCTGTGCCGGCTGCTGCAACCAGGGGCCTAGTCCTGCGAGGAGAGGCAGAGCCTGACACTAAGCAGCCAACCAGCACACTGAAAACAGCAACATACCCAAGAGAATTATATAGACAGATGTTTCTCCAATTCCCCTTGCTCTCTACCAGCCACTGAATGATCGTGAGGAGGGGAGCTTCAGCAGCAACAGTGAATCAAGGAGGGCCTTTTGTTGTCATCAACGTCATCATCTTGTTGTTGTTGTCGTCATCATCATCATCATCATTTATATGCTGTCTTCCCCCAGAGTAGGACCCAAGGCGGCTCACAAAAGGTATCAATAAAAACCCACCTATAAAATTTTACAACAATTAAAATCATCACGTTAGAACAGTATAAAATTATTTAAGAGGCACAAACCCTAATAAGAAGCCCCCTGGCTAGCAATTACATATTAAAAGCCTGGTTAAACAAAAAGGTCTTTGCCTGCAGGCCAAAGAAGAGCAGGGAGGGGGCCAGCCTAGCTTTCCATGGGAGGGAGCTCCAGAGGGTGGGAGCAGCCCTGAGAAGGTGCTCTCTCTTGTTCTCACCAAGTGAACCTGTGATGGTGGCAGTACTGAGCGAAAGAACTCCCCTGTACATTTTAAGACTCTGGCAAGTTGGTGTTTTGGAGGGAGAAAGGAAATACCAACTTCCACAATGACCAAAAAAAAAAAAAAAAACCCTCCAAAAATCACACACAGGCATAAAGTGGACTTAGCCCTGTGTGTGGGTCTAACCAGCATGGTGTAGTGGTTTGAGTGCCGGGTTAGGACTTGGGAAGACCAGAGTTCAAATCCCACCTTTGCCATGGAAACCCACTTTGGGGGAGACACATTCTCTCAGCCTCACAGGAAGGAATGGCAAACCCCTCTGAACAAATCTTTCTAAGAAAACCCCATGATCGGTTGGTTCGCCATGGGGTCACCATAAGTCAGAAGTGACTCAAAGGCACACAATAACAACAATGCCGCTAACAGGATGCTGGCCACTGTATCTTCAGACCTCAATATGACATCTATTCAGAACTCCATTGTTGCTGTTTTAATCAGTATCTTGATCAGTTGTAACAGGTTATCTGTTCAAAACAAATTGCAACAAAAAGAGGAAACTCTGGAAACAGAGTTGGGAAACCAGTCTCCGTTTTGATATTTTTGCTAGCATCAATCCCTGTGACTAAAGGTTGCTATTCTCATCATTTATTTAATTTACAGTATATCTCCCCCACACCCCCAAACTGGAGCACAAAGATGTCCATCCCCAAGCAAGATTAACAAAACAGAAATAAATATAAGCACAATAAATTATATCAAAATGGATGTAAACAGATTATTGTGTTAAAGTAATGGAATGAATAGCATTTTCATTCAATTAAAAGCATTTTAAAGATTATCACAATTGTATTACATAGGGTGTATATATCTTCCTTTGTTTAATATACACAGTCTGTTTCTTTCATATACAGTGGGTCCTTGGTATCCGCTGGAGTTTGGTTCCAGAACCCACCGTGGATACCAAAATGTGTGGATGCTCAAGTCCCATTATATGCAATGGCATAGTAAAATGATATCCCTTATATAAAATAGCAAAATCAACATTTGCTTTTTGGAATTTTTTTGGCGGGGGGAATATTTTCAAGCTGCAGATGGTGAAATTCATGGGTGCAGAATCCGTGGATACAGAGGGCCGACTGTATACAGCATGTACATTCCTTTGGGGCTTTTTTATCCTGTGTTTCAACAGAAGTTTCCAATCTGACTGTAGGTCTATAATAATGCTATTTGTACACCTCAGGTAACAAAACTGATACATTCCTGGGCACCACAGTCAGCTCTTAACTTTTGCATGGGCTAGGGGCAGAAGTCTCCCAGAAAAGTTGAAAAAAATGCAAATATAGGCCTGCTATTTTTTTAATTTTTAAAAACACTTCTCTAGGCATTCGTAGGTCCTCCAGCACAATACTATGGTCAACGTCCAGCAGACGTGGACCATAGGATCATGCTGGTGGACCTACAAATGCTTAGAGAGGTATTCTCTCTAAGAATCTCTAGGTCCTCCAGTGTGACTCCATGGTTAACTTCTGGTGGAAGCATACCATGGAATCATGCTGGAGGACCTAGGAAATACCTAGACAGAATGTATTTATTCATCTATGAATAATCAAAAGTGTGTAGTTCTTTAACAGAAATTTTGGTACCAGAGGAAGAAACAACATGCAAAGAATATGGATAGGTGCCTACACCCCCCAAAAAAGAAGAGTAGTTTGACATGTTTCTGTAAGTGTTTTATTCAAAAGTAACAATATACACAAGTGAAATGAAACTGCCAGGTCAGGTAAGCCTTGCAGAAGCAAACAAAAGCTTTCTGAACCTTCTAGAGATGACTCAAAAGCTTCTTCCAAAGGGAAGATGTTTTCGTTCAGCAGCCTCCACTTGTATTATGATTTCCATTTTGGTGGCCAGACTTATAGATCTATGCCTTTTTAACATAATGAGGGTAATGGGTGAGGCAAGTTTATTTGCTTCCCCCTTTTCTCTCTGTTTTGGTGTTCAGTATGTTTCCTAAGAGATTCTAGAGGCAGCTGCTATTTACCTTGCCTATTGTAGGCAGACACTCCCAGCTACAGCAGAACCTCATTCTTTCCTAGCTCAAGCTTCATTGCACTAAAATATCATTAAATTGTCAATACAATGAAAAACAATTTAATACATAAAATTAAAAAGATAGAGCAGCTTAAAATAGTACAGCTGAAAGCAGTATCCTGTTAAAATCCCTTTCTTTAAAAAGATTCTGGTTTCAAAAGGCTGTTTGAATAACAATCGTATTTGCTTGCCCACAGAAACATAGCAAGGGTAGGCCATTCTAGTCTCCCTAGGAAGCGAGTTCCAGAGCCAAGAAAAAGCCACCCAGAAGGCCCTGTCTTGTGTCCCGCAAGATGTGCCTGTGAGGGAGAGGGACTAGGAGAAGAACCTTTCCCAAAATCTCAGGGCCCAGGCAAGCTCCCATGGTAAGATTGTGGCTGTATGCCTTCAAGTCATTTCCAGCTTACAGCCACCCAAGGGCAAACCTGTGATGGAGGTTGACAAGATGTGTTCAGAGGGCTTTGTCTTTGCCTTCCTCTGAGGAGATTATCAGAATCGTTAAAAGTGGCGTTACACAAATGCGAGGAAATCGCAAAAGGGCTCCCTTTTCAGACAACATTGCCCCCCCCCTCATTATGCACCCATTCTGCTGGCATTCTGCCGATTCTGCTTTTATTGAAGGGATAAGCCGTCAATAGATTCCCCCATTCCATTTCTGTCATGGAGGTTCCCGCGAATGAAAAGGTGCCCTGTTATGCTGGCGAGATCACAGTGTCAATGAGAGGTCCCTGCCAGAACACTTCCGGGTGAGATCAGGACATCCAGGTAAGTAACACACTTTTTATTACCCCCCCCCCCCCGGTTACTTCTACCTTTTAAAGTGTGTTTTTGTGCTTGCCGAATTTTTTTTTCATGTTCTTCTTATTTTTATTTTTGAATTTCCCACGCTCATGTCTTCTCACAAGAATCTGCAGGATTTCAATCCAGGAAATGAAGGGAGCTCCATTAAAGCTCCGTTCACTCCTGGGCTGCCGGAATGACGGGAGAGGAGGTAAGTGTGGTGGGGAGGGTGATTGTGGCGTGACAGGGACAGGACAGGCAGGAGTGGAGATTGTGGGACAGGAACACTTTTTTCATTCCTATCTAATAATCTCCTGAAACTGAGAGAGTGTGACTTGCCCAAGGTCACTCAAGTAAGTTTCCATGGCTGAGTCCTAGGGCTTGTCTATAGGAGGCTATAAAATGTGGATTGATGTGCAGTAACGCCAATTCGTGGCAGCTTTCATTTGTGTCCACGTGGTTTTTTTTCAGGATCACAGGATGTTGTTCAAACGGGCATACCTGCGAAGCTAGATGGCTAGCACAAGGGAATTACTCCTATTTTTATTTTCACCAGTTGCTGTTGCCAAACAGTATTTTTTAAAGCATATCCAAGGTGCTGAAGTGTGATATTCCACTTAGACAAAAAAGAGGGGGGAAAGGATGTTTCGTCATCTCAGTGCATAATAGCTATGGCAAAAATCCAACATGGCAGTTCCAGCCACTTGCCTTGCCAGCAAGCTCTGTCCCCCATCTGACCAATCAGCTTTCTACTTCCACTCTTATCAGAAATGCACAGCAAAGTGAATCAGTTGTCCTAACAAGCAGGAATGTGCATTTCCTTCAGAGGTTTTTTTTTTTTTTAAATACAGGAAAAGCTTTGCATATTTTGCGTTTTTGGCCTCCCTCCTTCCAAAGATGGCAGATTGATGCAGGATCCCATATAGACAAAAACGTATTCTCCTCAAATTCTATGAGGAGTATTTTCGCCATATAGACAAGCCCCTAGTCTGCCAGAGTCCTAGCTCAACACTTAAACCACTACACCATAATGGTTTCCCACACTAGGAAGATATGGTCTGTTAAACAGCCTGGTCCTCACCTGTATAAGTCGCCTGCCATAGTCACAGGGGATGCATTCCCAGACTTACTGTGAATACTTGAAACTGCAGGTAACAGCAAACTCCATAGAATGGTGCTGGAGGACCTAGGAAATGCCTCAAAGGCCACCTCTCTAGGCATCTCAGGAGCAACTCTATGGTAACTTCTGGCAGAAGTTACCATAGAGTAGTACTGGAGGAATAGGAAATGCCTACAGATACCATGTTTTTTAGGTGACAGATACAGTGTGCCCTAGTTATCCACTGGGGTTTGGTTGCAGGACCCACCCACCTCAGTGGATACCAAAATCCATGGATGCTCAAGTCCCATTATATACAATGGCATAGTAAACTAGTGTCCTTTATATCAAATGGCAAAATCAAGGTTTGTTTTTTTGATTTTTTTTTCCTAGTATATTTTCAAGACGTGGATGGTTGAATCCATGAATACAGAATCTGTGGATATGAAGGGCTGACTGTAATTAAAACAATGGGTATCAGTCCCATGCCTATGTATAAGGTTTTATAGGTAATCATTTGAATTGTGCCCAGAAACAGACCAGTAGCCAACGGAGCTGTTGAAGCAAAAGAAATGTATGCTCCCTGTAACCAGCCTTAGTTAACAACCAGAATGACTTATTAAATCACAGACTTAGGTAGATAGACAAACTTATGATCAGATGCAAAACTGGCAGAGACAGGGAACAATCTGCTCTCTTTGTCCCTTATAGTCTAGAACATTAGAATTTATTATTACAATAAATGGCAAATAAAAGTGTTTCAGCACAAGATAGGCAGGTGCTAGACCTAGAACAGGGCAACCGTGTGAGGCTAGGGAGCCACATTAGGCTCAAGGAAATCTTGGAAGGCTGTTCCCCTAACAAAAAATCACACCCTCCCCAATACCTTCTGGGGGCAGAGGGGAATTTCTACATTTTTGGCCCCCTCTGGGCCATTTTAGGCCAAGGAGAGGGCCTTTTAAAAAACAAGAAGTGACCATAACTTACTTCCCATTTCTGTTTTAGAAAAAGGCACTCCTAGGCCTAAAATCATCGACAGGGGCCAAAAACGTAGTAAAAATGCCTCCCAGACCACCTAAAGGGGCATTTGGGAGCAAAAAAAGTTTTTTAAAATCCCAATTTTTTTTCTATCCCAGGGGCCACAAAAATGACCCATGGCCATGGGCCATACTTTGTCCATCTCTGACCTGGAGTAAAATCTTGAAATCGCCAATACTTTATGTCCCTGTAAAAACAGAATTTAGTCTCTATAGTAAAAATGTATAGTAATAGTGGAATGATGTATCAATTGAAAATAATATATTATTACTGTAAACCTATACAATAATTATTAAGATATAAAGATGTGGACGGAGTGCACCATACTGGCCTTCCAAATGGACAAAACTACATTGTTCTTTTGCAGAGGGACTGTTTCAGTTTTATATGGAATAATTCACTCCCTGTGGCCTGCTAGACATATCTAGTAAAAATCCGAGCAGACAATAATAATTTGAACTAATTAACGGTTAATGATGGAGGTGTAGGGCTGCAAATCTCAAATAATTCATTAGGGGAAAGGCAAACAGGGAAGAGGAGGAGGAGAAGGAGGAGGAGATGGTGGAGGAGAATTCTCGTAATGTCAGTTCCAGGTTCTCTCTATTGCTTTCAGACAGCCGTCCCTTGAATGAAATTGATCCCTGTGTTTTGCCAGCTAAGAGCTGATTGCTGGAAGCTCAGAAGTGGGAGAATGCAGACATCCCAAAATAGGCCAAACATTCAGTGGAAGAAGCCATCTGCAGGTACAACAAACAGATCAATCATTCAACATATGCTTGTCCCACGCTGCATTTAAAATGTCAGGCACACACAAAAGAGCTGATAAAGAGTGATGGAAACTCTAAGCTTCCTCCACATCATTATACATGGGAGGGTGAATGCACTGGAAACTGTCTCATATAGCACCTTAACTATGGACTTTATCAGACATGCAAATATGGCATCATAACAATGCCCAATGAACACGAAAGGGCGACGATTTCGCACAATGTCGTGCTTTCACGTTTTTGTGTTGTCAATAAGGCATTCTTTTTTATTGATGGGCCAAGCCATCAATTGATCTGCCATGGCATTTGTTTATCTTAACTATGGACTTTATCAGACATGAAAATATGGCATCATAACAATGCCCAATGAACGCGAAAGGGCGACGATTTCACACAATGTCGTGCTTTCGCATTTTTGTGTTGTCAATAAGGCATTCTTTTTTATTGATGGGCCAAGCCATCAATTGATCTGCCATGGCATTTGTTTGGGGTTTTTTACATAATTGCGAGCATCTCAAACCATGCCCTGTTCTGCTGTGAAACCACTTTCAGTGTCAATGGGCAGTTCCCGCCAGAACACTTCTGGATGAGAACGTGAAAACTAGCTATGGGATGCTCTTTTTATGAACCTCCCCGTTTTGCAGGCAAGTTTTTAAGTGTGTTTCAGTGTTTGTGTGTTCACTTTATCTTTTAATTTAGCTGTTTTTAGACTTTTAAGCACACTCGCTTCTTCTCATGAGACCCACCAAGATCACACACACCTGTCAATGAAGAAGTACAGGGCTGCTTTTTCACACTATTATGGCAACATTTGATATAAAGGATTATTTTGCTGGCACACTTACAATTTAAAATATGGTGGGAAAGGAACGTTTTAGAGGCTTGTCTGATAAAGTCCTATGTCACACTCTTGTTGCTAGTCTCATATAGTACTTCAACTATACCACATTCCTCTTGCTCACTGTATCATCCTCATCTCTTTGATTGGTAATGGTAAGAATCCTCCAACAGTCTTGATTTAGCAGAAACAGTCTCAATTAATCCTCTGCTGTACCACTTTTTCAGCTACTTTTAAAACGTCCCAGGTGTTGACTTGATGGTGAAAAAATCCTCATTGGAACGTGAGGAGAATACCTCTGGTCCTAACGAGATCCTGCGGTGATTCACTGTATTCAGAAGGAGGGGGGCCAAAAACTGCAAAAACTACGCAAGAAAAGCATTTGTGACTTTTCCTGAAGTTTTAAAAAAATATGCGGAAATGCACATTCCCACTCATTTGGACAACCAATTTGCAGCTGAGTGCATTCCGGAAGTCAAAAGGTGATTGGTCAGATGTGTGCAGGGATAGATTTGTGGGCCAAAAAGTGGCCAGAACGGCCATTTTTTAGTTTTACAGTAGCGATCATGTGCATTTTTGGAGTGGCAGGGTGACAAAACAGCTTCTTTAAGCAAAAGATCATATTTCCGCAAGTTGGATTTAATGTGAAAAAAAACCCTGCTTCAGCAGCAACTTTTGGAAAATATAACACGAGTAATTCACTCACAGCCACCATCTTTATTTGCGAGCCTGCCTCCATGTGAACTACGAACACCGATAACTTCACATACCAGTGATCTTCCCCACAAAAAAGGTGGAGACAAATGAATGCTGTGCAATTGTGTGTTAATGCACAGCAATCCACATTATATCTTCTCATCTAGGCAAGCCCCCTGTTTCTCTCGCCTTCTCTCATTTCCCCCCTTTGTCCTCATCTTACTTTGATTGTTGCAAACTAATTTAAAAAGTACAAAAGTAGTTTGCATCAATTAACTCAGCAGCGGGGAGAGGAGAGATGGGGGCAGAATTCTGCCCTTCCCAGTACGCTCAGGCAAAAGCTAACCCCCGCAGCCTCTCCTAGCTTGTCTGTTCTGCCTCATTAATAACATTTGCCATCTTGACCAGACTTTGATTATGTTTGTCCACACACTTCCCAGTTTTCATCTGTGAAATTGTGGAGGGCATGATATGTATGTACAGAGAAGAGCCAATGTGGTGTAGTAGTTTGAGCGCTGGACTACGACTCTGGAGACCAGGGTTCAAATTCCCACTCAGCCATGGAAACCCTTGGGCAAGTCCCACTCTGAAGTTTATTGCACGCTGAAGTAAAGCAGCAGAGCAGCTGGAAGGTTCCACTTTCCATGCTGCCTTACCACATGATGTTGTCATTCTTCCAGTTTTCTGCCATTCCAGACCCATGGGAGATGGAGGTAAAACTGCATTTTTTTACTAACTGGAAAATCCTTTACTAAAAAGACACTATTTTACCTCCATCTCCCACTGGACTGGAATGGCAGAACACCAGAAGAACAACAGCAGCACTGAAAGTGGAATCTTCCGGTTGCCCTGCCGCTTTACTTTAGCATGTGATAAGCTTCTCTCTCAGCCTCAGAGGAAGGTAAAGGCAAACCCACTCTGAACAAATCTTGCCAAGAAAACCCTGTGATGTGATAGGTTTGTCTTAGGGTCATCATAACTCAGAAATGACCTGAAGGCACATAAAACACACAGCAACATACGCAGAGAGAGTAAATCTGGATAACATTTCATGCATCTGATGAAACCAGACAGAGTCTACAAAACCTTACGCTATAAGAAACATGCAGTATATGCAGTGGATTAAAGAAGGAATGCATCCATGGTCTCAGAGCTTAGACAAGGCACTTTGGACTACTAGTCCTAATGGCTGGGGGACTCTGGGAGCTAAAGTCCAAAAAAGTGACTTTTCCATGCTTTCCTCTCTCTCCATATGTTAATCTTTTGTTTTGCGTTCCTCACCACTAGCAGAGAGACAATATGCCTTGGGGTCTTGTTCCTTTTCTTCTGTAAACAGATTTGTGGGTTGTTTTTTTTTTAAATGATTGAACAAGCTTAGCCATTAGCAACATCCAGCTGTTGCTTGAATGATTTGTGTAAGCACATTTGCATGTCCCTTTTTTTTCCACTGTGTGTGTGAGAGGGTGTTTCTTGCCCATATAGGCATAAAAAAAAATAGGGGTAGGTTTACACACACGTGGAGGCTGGCACACACAGAATATTTTAAGCTGCTTATCTAAATTCTGCCAATATTTCTAGGTCAAAACCACTGCGCTTTGGTCCAAAACCAGACAGACCAGCTTTTTATGCTGAAGAGGCGCATTAAACCAGGTCACAGAGGCGGATTGATTTTGGAAGAGCTAACTCAATACTACCTCCCTGTTCCAAAAAAAGTAGAATTCAGTGCAGATTGGTTATTCTCTCTTCTTTATTGTGAAGTTATGAAATTGTTATTTTAAGAGGGTTAGAAATCCCAGTGTAAGATGTGGTCCTCTACAATGTTCTTGGAAGAACCTGTCGATGATATTGCATTCTGCTTTTATGCCCTTTCTGCTGTTCCAAGTTGTTAGTGTCCGTTGTTGTTGTCAATGCTGTTGTTTTCACTGTTGTCATTTTTTTATGGTTATGTTCTGTCAAAATCAACTATGACTAAGGGCATGTCTACATGGGCAGAAAACCCCACACCTACCTCATAGGCATTGCATATTTCTTTGATCTGCAGCAGCCCCATAAACGACACACACACTGGGCTTCTCCAATTTCATTTTGGAGTATTGTTGGAGATATAGCATTCTTCCTGCACCCCCCCATTTGCTAAAATTAGGGAACTCCTTTGCATGCTAAAAGTTCCTCCCCTTCTCCTCTCAAACTATCTTAGTTATTTGTGGGCTTGTCCAAGTATCTCTGCTTATGCAAGCTATATGATATGGAGTGACCAGTTAAGTCATCCATCACATGACTTCATGACTTAAATGTTTTATTGCTCTTTGTTCTCTCTCTTCTGAGAGAAGCCTCTCACAAGGTACACACACACACACACCTAACTCAGCACGCATGAAGATGGAAGCTATGCTCTCACTTACCCACATTCACCCTTTCTGAAGAACAAAGAAATATGGATGCTACTGCAAGTAAAACTTAGGGAATCCTGCCTTGTTTCTCTCCTCTCTCTCTCTCTGGCTTTTCTTCGCAAACGAAGATTCAGGAAGGACAGGCTTGGCCAAATTGATCACCAACAGTGGTCCGCCCTGGCCTGCCTTGTTTACCTTTATCCTAACCTGAATTCACTGGATTGGATGAATTCTACCCTGAAATCCTTTTGTTAGTTAAAGATGCTACCTTTGCCTTTGAATATGTAGACTGCAAGAGTTATTAGTAAATGCTTTAGTATTCTTTTTTAAAGATAAGTTTTTCTTGTCTTTATTTTGTTTAAGTGGCTTTAATGACTGAGTGATTTACAGTACTTACCAATGCTAATTGAGTCTGCTTCACTTTGTGTCTCTGCCTAACTGTGCTACAGTAAACTTTTACTTTTCTCAAGAAGATATTCCCAAAGGGCCTGCTCCCTGGAATCTTTAATATTTTTTTAATTTTTATGCTCATACACCCAAACAAGTATCCTGCACACGCTAATCACTGTCAGAGTAAATGGGTGGTCATACACTGATCATGTATCCTACACACCATGCTATTTCTCCAGATTTTTTTTCTGTTCAGTCATGCATGCAAATAAGTGAATATACATGGTCCCAGAGTACTGTAAAATTAGATAAGTTTAGATATGCCTATCTAAAAATATGCACAATCGAAGAATAAACATAAATAAATAAATAAAACCTGCACCAGAGTGGAGTCCTGTCCACCAGAAGTCCCGCCCCGGCTTTGCTCCAAAGCCAATCCTCAGTCACCTGTTCGAGAAAGCAACCAGTTGCCGACAAAAGTATAGCAATATCTGGGAAAGTGGCCAACTCTTAATAATAGCAAAACAGTTGAAACAAAGTCCTAAAAGAGTTGGCAGTAGCAAACAGGGAAACACAAAGAATAGTTCAGTAAACAGTCCAAAAAGTCAGAGGCTTACAGAAGTCAGCGTAGGTACAGAAGCATGTCTGTATATCAACAGGATCTGGCAACAGCATAGTCAGAATTAGTCCAAGGTCTAAACAGGAATCAAGGCAGCAGGGACACGGAGTCAAAGATAATTCAATATGAAGCTTTCACCAGGATGATCAGTTGATCTCTGAGAAAGGCTCCATAGCTCCCCCAAGGCTTATATATAGCAATCAGGGCTATCCCACATGCTCCTTAATGAGCTGGTGTTTCAGATAAAGTTTCATCAATCTCCTCCAGGCTTCCTTTTGGGATCTCTGTTGACTGAAGGACACTATGTGTAAGTCTATTTCCTCTTCCTCCTCCTCCTTATCTGAGTTGGCAGGGCTCGCTGCTGGGACTGGTGCCAACCCACTAGGACCAGGCTCTTCCTCAGCTTGGAAATCTATGTTGGCAGAGTTCCCTGCTGGCACAGGTGTAGATAAACCTGTGCCAGGATCCCTAGGGCCATCCTCTGCCATGTCCTCCTCCTCAGACTCCACACCCGCATTAGGTTCACAGGGCATGACATCGCCACACAGGCAATAATCTGGGTTTTCCTCCTCAAATCTGGAGCAAACTGTAAGTCTTCCTGATTTGATGTTTCCTGCAGAAACCCCGGTGAAGATGTGACTCGTCAAAAACGTCATATGTCAACTGTGCCACAAATATGGGATGAGTACAGGTTTTATTGCCTGTGTATCAAGCCCTAAGAGACCTCCAAGAGGCATTGTTATTAACAGCCCTGCTTAGGTCATTGAGTCAATCCACCTGCAGTGCTGCCTTCTTCTTTTCTTACAGCCTTCCACTTTATTGAGCATTATTGTCTTTTCAAACAAGCCATTCTTCTCATGATATGTTCAAAGAACAATAGCCTGGGTTTGGCCATTTTGGCTCAGAGTGAGAATTCAGACTTGATTTGCTTTATTTTTGTTTGCTGTCAAGTTGGCTTCTCTTTATGATGACCCTATGAATAAGAGGAGAAGACAGTATTGTGTAGTGGTTTGAGTGTTGGGACTAAGACCCTAGCAGACCAGGGTTCAAATTCCTCCTTGGAAACCCACCAAGTGACCTTGGGCAAGTCATACTCTCTCAGCATAAGCCATGGCAAACTGCCTTTGAATAAATCTTGCCAAGAAAACTGCATGATAGGTTCGCTTTAGGGACACCGTAAGTTGGAAACAAGTTGGAAACATACAACAACAATGAATAAGAGACCCAGGCTGTTAATGTGTTCAGGTCTTGCAAACTCAGGACCATGATCTCCTTTATTGAATCAATCCATCTGTAGCATGGCCTTCTTCTTTTCCCATTGCCTTCTACTTTTCCCAACATTATTATCCTTTCCAACAAGCCATGCCTTCTCATGATTATGTCCAAAGAACAATAGCCTCTTAGCTATTTTGGCTTCTAGAGAGTTCTGGCTTATTTTCTTACAGCCTTCAGTGAGCAGAAGTCCAGAAACAGGTAAGTAATGAGGAAGTAAAAAATGGGGGGGGGGAGAAATGGATAATACCAAGTGTTACATATAAATGAACCCTCTCAAGTGTTTGTGTGCTGTTCAAAATTTTCCCTCCAGGAAACACATTCCAAGATCAGAAGTGCCCCATCAAATACTTGTCCTACCTGAGAAGGAGTGTTAGGAAAATCACACTTTTTCCTAGCATAATTGCCACAGGACATTGTTGACTTTGGTACTTGGCACAAATAGAGACTTCAACTTTTCAGAAAGCAGCAGCAGCATTGTAGTATCAGGGAACAACAGGTGGTGGTGGTGGTCCCTTCAAGACTTATGGCAACCCTAAGGTGAACCTAGCACAGTGTTTTCTTGGAAATATTTGTTCAGAGGGGTGTTGCAATTGCCTTCCTCTGAGGCTGAGAAAGTTTGACTTGGCCAAGGTCATCCAGTGCATGTTTATGGCCAAACAGGGCTTTGAACCCTGGTCTCCAGAGTCATAGCCTAATGCTCAAACCACTATGCCATGCTGGATTCCCAGGGAATAATCAAAAGGTGGTCCAAAGAGGTGGGGGGAGTACAGCATCCACCATTCTTTTCTACAGGAAGATATATTGGAACCCTGACATGAACAGCTCCATTGGATTCAGAGGCTAGTGCCAGTTTATAATAAAATTTCTGCAAATATCAGATTTGAAATAAGCTATACAACTATAAATTGTCAAACTAAATCAGGAAGAGCTATATGATTCGTACCCCTGTAATAGATACCAGACAGAGAAAATCTTCCACACAATAAATTATATTAAAACACAAAAGAAACACAGCCTCCCTGCAACCATACCAAGAATGAATTTCCGTGTGTTTATGAAAACTGAATTCTGAAAAGAAAGATAACACAGGGCCCATCTAAACGGTGAAAATACCCCTCATGGAATTTGCTGGGAATCCTACCAATCTAAACAGGATCCAGCACCAATCCACACTGTTCGGAAGGAGGGGGGCCCAAAACGGCAAAAACAACGTGGTAAAAGCCTTCACAGATTTCCCTGTACTTTTTCACAAACTGCAAGGCTGGTATGCATTTTTGCTCTTTTGGATTATTGAACAATAAACATATGAAGGGAAGCACAAAGCTGATTCGCTGGACAAGAGCGGGTGCAGGCTAGCTAGGAGGGCAAGCGCCCGCTGCCGCCATGTTGGATTTTCGCCTTAGCGATAGCTCGCTAAGGCGATAAAAAAAGAGGATCAATATTTTATGTTTTGCTTTGAAGAATCGCTCTATCACACCAACACACCTTGGGATGACTTAAAAAAAAAAATAACCAGCAGCAGTGAAGAACTAACACAAGTAAATAACTTGCAGCAGCCATCTGAAATGCAAGGCTTATGGGGGCTTCTGAGGCCAGAAAAGCCCTTTGGTCTGGTTGCTGCTGCTGCGAGATGCCAATAACATGAGGTTGGGGGGGATTTTTTCCCCTCATGTAGATGGGCCCCAGTTATACTATTCAGAATAAGTCCCATTAAGTTTGGTGGGGCTCCTTACAGAGTATAAGCTCCATTGAACTCAGACATACTTTTGAGTACATATGCATAACACTGACCGGGCTGTAAGAAAGTTAATAAAAATAAGTCATAATAGTTTTATGTACATAAAGAGACAACTGCTTGCCAGGCTCAGGGTCACGTAGGGGCTTATACACAATAGAGGATCAAGAACAGCTGTAGAAAAATCGAAGACCAAAAGAAAAGAGACAGCTGTGCACATCATAAGTATGGTTCCCAATGTGTTTTGGGAAAATGTTATCAAGGCAAATATCTGTAAAAACCATGCAGAATTTTTTAAAAAAATTAAGTCACACACAATTAATTATTTTGTCTTTTTACAAAGTGCACCTTTTAGTACCTTTTTAAAAAGAGGGTGTATCATTCAGCATTCTTTTTCCAGGCATTACCCTTTATAAAAGAGGGTGCTTTTTTTCCACAAAGCATTGAGAACCATATCTATTGTGTGTGCAGCTGTCTTTTGAGAGAGAGGGGCTACACGCAAGGGCTCCCATGAATGACAAAGATAGACCAAACTGCTAAGGAATTTGCCAGACCACAGAGGCTTCTACCCTCCTTGACCCAGTGAGTGACTTTCTCATCAGGGAATACTTGGGGTGGAAGGGTGGCAAAAGATAGATCTTGACTACTTGTAGGTTTCCACTAGATCAGCAAAGATTTCTGACTCCCCATTACTTAAAGAGACAGCAGTGGCAAAAATAACTCTTCCCTTCACATTTATTTACTACTTAATATATTACTATATTCACTGCCAGCCCACAAGGGCTTCTGTGGCAATGGACAAATAAAATCAATTTTAAAAGACCCTAAATCTTCCTGCTGAAATAGGGTTGCCAGATTGAAAACTGGAGAGGGCTCCTGTATCTTTAATGTTTATGTAGAAGAGGGAAGTTCAGCAGGTATTGTTTGTCTCACAAGCAGGTAGGGTGACCAACTTTCGGCCATGAATTTAAGAGAGATTTCATCACAACAAATTTTGCGCATTTTTAGTGGCGTGACATCACTCCAGCAAACATTCATTGGGATAGGATTACATCTTTAATGGCCAGGCCATATTGTTTAATATTTTGATTGGCTTTGTGTCTTGTCTTCATGCACTATCCAGGGAACTTAAATAGCAACAATAAGAACAACAACTATTCTAAAAAAAGGTCCCAAGCACCACTACTAACTTTAAAGAAAACTGAAAGAACCATTACAGATATCTTATCAAAACAGACATATGAGATTTTCAGACAACACTGTTATAGTGTTACTGTTCCACTATATTTGCTATGGCTGCCTCCTGTTGAATCCTGGGATTTGCAGTTTAGGGAGGGGCATTTGCAACTCTTAGCCAGAGAGCTCTTAGGCCTCACTAAACTATAAACCCCAGAATTCCACAGCAGGAAGCCAGAGCAGTTAAAGTGGAATAGTAACACTATAACAGTGTAATCTGAAAATCTCAATACACTTACCCCCACACAAATCAAAACCTTATTTTATATACAGCAATGCAAAAGCACACACATACCCCGTTCCCCCCTCTTACAGGGACATGCAAACATACACTTCCCTTTCTCACATGCACACAGATGCAACAACACACACATACTTCTCCCTTCCTCACACACACACACACCTCAAACCAGCAGGAGTTTCCTGCCTTGCTTTTTGATGATCCTCACACACATGCATCTAGCCTTCATGGGTTCCCTCTGTGTGCAGACTTGCTTTTCTCTTGACATCTAAATGTCAGACTTTCGTAAATAGACAGAAGAAATAGAAGGTGAATAAAGGAGCCAGGAGGATCCAAATTTTTTTAGCTTGAATAAGGAAGTTCCTGGGGAAATAAAGGATAGTTGGTCAGCCTACAAACAGGAGACAAGCCACAGCTGCAGAAATTCCCTCTTCTACACCTACACAACCATTAAAAGCATAGGAGCCACCTCCAGTTTTCATTCTGGCAACCCTAAACCCAACTACTCTTCAGTGCTTATGTCCCAT
Source organism: Gambelia wislizenii (assembly GCA_030847615.1). Classification (NCBI taxonomy): domain Eukaryota; kingdom Metazoa; phylum Chordata; class Lepidosauria; order Squamata; family Crotaphytidae; genus Gambelia; species Gambelia wislizenii. Next base: position 488,710,858 of record JAUMIR010000001.1, on the reverse strand, counting down.
ACTCCTCTGTACAGTTGAAGCCCAGGCTATCTGGAAAAGATATTCTCCCCTACAGACCTGCCTGGATTTGAAGATCTCCAGGAGAGACCCTTCTATCAGTCTTGTTATCCTGAGTCACATCTGGTGGGGATGGGAGAGAAGGTCTTCACTGCCAGGTGTGATTCTGGAGTAACATAAGGTAGATCCTCTGTTGTTGTTGTGCACCTTCAAGTCGTCTCTGACTTATGACAACCCTAAAGTTAACCTATCATGGTGTTTTCGGAGACTGAGAGTATGTGACTTGCCCAAAGTCACCCAGTGGGTTTTCATGGCTAAGCGGGGATTCAGACCCTGGTCTCTAGAGTCATAGTCTTTTTTAAAAATCATTATATCTATTAATTTTAAAATTAAACAACATACACTTTATACATACAACTTAACAAACACATATAACAGTGATTCCCTCCACAGAGGGACTTCCCTTTACATTCATCCCTCTTTCCAAAATACCATTGTTTCCAACTCAGGGTTGCTTCCTCTCCCCTTTATTAATACAAATTCTAAGAATTTACTCCATTTTTCACCAAAAAACATTCTTATTTAGCCCTCCTTTTTTTTTCTTTAACCATATTAATTTCTCATTTATAGCTATATTCCATACTTCATTATACCATTTTTCTATTTGGTATTCACCTTGTGTTTTCCATTTCTTTGCTGTTATTAACCTTGCTGCTGTCAGCAGATTTGTTAATAAATCCTTAACAATTTGAGATTCTTGTATTTTTTCACAATATGATAATAATGCTATTTCAGGGCATAAAGGTATATTTATCTCCAGTATCTCACTTATTTCCTTCATTACTATTTTCCAAAATTTCTGCACATAATTGCAATTCCACCACATATGAATATACGTTCCCAATTCTTGGCATCCCCTCCAACACTATGCTATATTATAGCACTATACTTTTTATCTATTTGATTCAATCTTACTGGGGTTAAATACCATCTCCATAGAGTCATAGGACTTTTTCGGACAAGTAAAATGCAGCGCTAGCAGCCTCGCAACGTGGCGAGACTGCTTGCGCTGCATTTTACTTGTCCGAAAAAGTCCATAGTCTTAACACTCAAACCACTGTACCTTTGTTCATTCCTACCCCTCTCCCTCCCCACACACATACACTTGTCACCACATCTGAAGTGATTCTTAGACCACGTCTGGTTTCATCAGAAACAGGAAATGTAGCATGTAGGAGTCCCAGTCCCACTAGACAATTATAGAACTATGGTTCCACTTAACTGCCCCAGCAATATTGTGTGAAATATTGGGATTTGTAGTTTAGGGAATCACTGCAAATCCCAGGATTCCATAGGATATTGCCATGGCAGTTAAAGCTGAATCATAGTGCTATAATTGTGTAGTGTGAAATGGCACCAAGTCCATTAGAAGAGGAGTAAGTGTGGGCCCCCAGACCTTATGTGTCTACTTACACCTGCTATAATATAACTGAAATTTAGGATATTATCAGACGTGGCAAAAACCACAGCAAAAGATCACAACAAAAACGAAAAAAAGGCAACTTTACCAGACAACGTCATCCTCCAGCGTAGCACGGACATCAGTAAGGCATCCCTTATAGTGTCTATATCAAGTCTAGTGTCTAGATCAAGGGAAGTAATAGTGCCGCTCTATTCTGCCTTGGTCAGACCTCACTTAGAATACTGTGTCCAGTTCTGGGCACCACAATTCAAAAAGGATATTGACAAATTGGAGCGTGTCCAGAGAAGGGCAACTAAAATGGTGAAAGGTCTGGAAACAATGCCTTATGAGGAGAGACTTAGGGAGCTGGGTATGTTTAGCCTGGAAAAAAGACGGTTTAGAGGCGATATGATAGCCCTGTTTAAGTATTTGAAGGGATGTCACGCTGAGGATGGAGCAGGCTTGTTTTCTGCTGCTCCAGAGACTGGAACACGGAGCAATGGGTGCAAGCTCCAGGAACAGAGATTCCACCTCAACATGAGGAGGAACTTTTTGACAGTAAGAGCTGTTCGGCAGTGGAACACACTCCCTCGGAGCGTGGTGGGGTCTCCTTCCTTGGAGGTCTTTAAACAGAGGCTGGATGGCCATCTGTCGGGGATGCTTTGATCAAGATTTCCTGCGTGGCAGGGGGGTTGGACTGGATGGCCCTCGTGGTCTCTTCCAACTCTGCAATTCTATGATTCTATGATTCTATGATTCCCTTTCAATTAGCAGCTTCTCCCTGTCAATACAAAAGGGATGCCTTACTGACACCGGCGCTATGCCCTCGTAATAGCCAAAAGACGTGGCGTCTGGTAAGGTCTCCCTTTCTGTTCTTGTCACAATCTTCAGATGCAGTTGGGAACACGATTTTTTTTTTTTTGCATGTTCCCCCGCTTCTGATAATCTCCAATGAGTATAAAGTGTTTTTGTGTTTGAAAGTACCATACAGATACTTTAACATTATTGTTACTTTGTGTGTGTGCTGGTTTTCTTAGAAAAACCATTAACTGATCTGTGATGTATGGTAAAGTCAACAATATATCTATTAAATACCAAACTGCCTCCTATTTTCTAGGGATTTTATTTTAAAAAAATGTTTACTAAAATGCCTCCCCCCATATCCCAAGGCTACCAAGCTTTGAAAAGTAAAAAAGAGGACACATTTACTGACTGACTACTTCAAACTACCGGCCGCTATGACAACTTTCACTTTAAATACACCTACAACAACAACAACAACAACAACAACATAATAATAATAATAATAATAATAATAATAAATTTATTTATTTATACCCCACCCCTCTGTTAAAAATAATCAGGGCGGCTTACAAAAATTAAAATACAAATACAGATTAAAATCCCTAAACACCACCCACCCCCACCCACCCCCATAAAAAGATATTAAACAAATATAAATTAAAAACAACTAATCTAAAATCACATAAAAAAAATAATAAATAGCCAGCAGACTAAAAGAGGCCAGGAGCTCCTGAGGATGGGATCTAATTAGGAAAGGCCTGCCGAAAGAGATCCGGCTCGTCATCTGATGGATCTCGTTCAGCAGGTCATTCCACAATTCGGGGCCATTACCGAAAAGGCCCTCTGGGAGGTTGCAGACAGCCTAGATTTTTGTGGCTGAAGCAAATTCCTCCCAGAGGACCGAAGTGCGTGGGGAGGATTGTATGGGAGGAGGCGGTTCCGAAGATAAGTTGGACCCAAGCCATTTAGGGCTTTAAAGGTAATAACCAACACCTTATACTGGGCCCGGAAACTGATAGGCAGCCAGTGGAGAGATTTTAATACTGGAATTATATGGTCTCTCCAAGATGTTCCCGAGACCACTCTGGCTGCCATATTTTGTACTGAAAATACTGAAGTTTCCGGACCAAGCATGAGGGTAGCCCCATGTAGAGCACATTGCAGAAATCTAGACAAGAGGTTACCAGCGCATGCACCACAGTCTCGAGGTCCCTTACTTCCAGGAAAGGGCGCAGCTGGCGTATCAGCCGAAGCTGATAACAGGCGCTCCTGACTGTCGCATTCACCTGACTCGTCATCTGAAGCAATGAATCAAGGAGCACCCCTAGACTGCAAACACATTCCTTAACGGAGAGCGTGACCCCATCCAGAACTGGAGGTTGCAACCCAACTCCTGGTTTCGGGGCCACTACCATGAGCACCTCCATTTTGTCCGGATTTAATCTCAGTCTGTTTTTCCTCCTCCAGCCCATTACTGCTTTAAGACAGTCATTAAGAGGAGAGACGCCATTGGAATTCAAGGCCAACGATCAGGACAAGGAGAAATAGATCTGGGTGTCATCCATGTACTGATAACACCCAGCCCCATAACTCCGAATAATCTCACCCAGTGGCTTCATATAGATGTTAAACAGCATCGGGGACAGGATGGCGCCCTGCGGAACGCCACAAGTAAGCTCCTTTCTGTTGGAGCAGCTGAATAAGCTGTAATACAGTGGGCCCTTGGTATCTGCTTGGAACCCACCTCACCCCATGGATACCAAAATCTGTGGATGCTCAAGTCTCATTATATATACGATGGCACAGTTAAGTGTTGTCCATTATATAAAAATGGCAAACAGCTAGGAATGCTTTTGGGATTTTTAGTTTAATATTTTCAATCCATGGACAGTTGAATCTGTGAATAAAGAATCCATGGATACAGAGGGCTGGCTGTAATTGTTGCTAGAAGAATTTCTAGCCATCATAGTATTTAAAGAACAACCATTTTAATTGATTATTTAGCGATATTTAATGACATCAATGACTGATCTGGTTACCTCAGCAATATCCCAACACAACCTGAGCTGAGAGGCCCATCCCTCGCCCCTGGTCAACCACTACTCCAGAACAGCAGGTTCCCACAACAACCCTGCGGGGTAGGGCATACTGTTCAGTGGGCCAACAAGAAGAGCTATGAATGACAAAAGGGACAACAGACAGAGAGTCTTGAAAAAGGGGAAGGGAAGGGAAGGGAAGGAAACTTTTGGGTATTCCAGAGGAGCAAAGAAGCCCACAGCCACTCCATGCCATGCAGGAGCCTCTTCCTTGCCAGTGCCACTGTTGCCGCCATTCTCCTTTGCCCCTCCCACCTCTCTCCATACGTCCCACTGGTGCAGAGTGATGATGTTAAATTCACAAGTCATCACCTTGGCCATCCCTAGTGATAGGATATTCTCTATATGGCACCTGGTTTTATCGGAAAGACTTGCAATAATTAGATTTACAAAGGCTGCTCACTTCTAAGGAGATTATCAGACAAGAATGCAAAAAGTGTTCCTGTCCCACAATCTCCCTTCCCACCCCTGTCCCACCACAATCACCCTCCCCACTGCACTTGCCTCCTCTCCTGTCGACAGGGCAGCCCACTGTAACACCACTTTTGATGCGTCTGATAATCTCCCAAGTTTCAGAGGTGGGAGAATGGCTTGTAAGAAAACCCAGACATTTAAAAAAAAAACTGGTAGGAATTTTAGCACTGACAATGAGGGCATGTATAGGAAAAGGAAGATGTATGGTAACCCTTCCATATCCCCTTACTGGGTGTTGGAGGAGAAGCAATTTCACCATGGTTTGGGGACCAGGAGCTTAGCTGTTTTAGTCCAACAAGAAGCCTTTTTCCTTCCCGAACCTGGAAATAAACTGGGTGTTCACCTAAGGCTGTAGGGCCATTTTTAGGGGGACAGCTTTGAGGTCCCCAAAACAACCGGGGAGGTTCTTATATGACCCGTGGACCATGCTTTGCCCACCTTTGTTTTAGACCATTTCTAGGAGATTTTCAGACGGGGAAATTATTCTGTCCCGGAAGCAGCGCCGCGTTTCGCATGCCCACTTCCCTCTCCCTACTTCCGTCAGCCTGACGCTGTCCTTGTTCTATTTCTTTTTATTAATGACAAACTCTAGTTAATAAAATATCGCTGAAGGGACCGGCAGAAAAATAGAACAAGGACAGCATCAGGATGACGGGAGATTGGGAGAGGGAAGTGGGCGTGCGAAACGTGGCGCTGCTTCCGGGACAGAAACAACTCTGTCCTGATCTCCTCGGGAAATAATTTCCCCATCTGAAAATCTCCCTAGTTTCAACAGTTTAAAACTACTGTATTGGAAGGAAAACCTACAGCCTGTAACTTTACCATGGCAATTATTTTTAAATCCTCCAGAGGGAGGTCATCCTGGGGTGTCAAACTGAGGAGGGAATGTTGTAAACCAGAGCTTTAAAACTGGGAAAGTTATTAACTGATCTATATAGACCTTTCTTGGCTGGAAAACTTTTACAATGTACACAACAGATGAAGAGACAGGAGACAGAGAGGGAGAATCAGGACTGGCCGTGAGTGTAATTATTGCATTGGAGAGAATTTTGGAAGATAAGGCTAACAGTGGTTACTAGTCTGTGCTGACTACATATTACCTCAAGTAGTGGAAGTATGTCTTTGGATACCAGTTGCTGGAAAACGTGAGAGGGAGGATGCTATTGTGTTCATGTGCTACTTGAAGGTTTCCCATAGACCTTATGGGGCTATTTGAAAGACTTTATTTTCCCACACAAAAGAGCCAGTAGATGGCGTAGTGGTTTGAGGACTTTATCAGACACAGCACTTACCACTACAAAACCGCGGCAAAAGGACGTGACAGTAACAAAAACAGGCAACATTATCAGACACCCTCATCCTTCAGCTGTTCCAGGGGCGTAGCACTGGTACGGATGAGGTGTCACTTTATTATTGACAGGCTAAGCCGTCAATAAAAAGTGGCGCCTTATTCACACCTGCGCTGTATCCCCGGAACAACTGAAGGACGATGTCTGATAACGTTGCCTGTTTCTGTTATAGTCACGTCCTTTTGACACAGTTTTTGCCATGTCTGATAAAGTCCTGAGTGTTGGGACTAGTACTCCCAGAGACTAGGGTTAGAATCCCTGCTAGCCTTGGAAATCCATTGGGGAGCCTTAAGCAAGTCACACACTCTCAGCGCCAGAAGAAGGCAATGACAAATCTCCTCTGAAAAAAATCTTGCAAAGAAAACCCAATTATAAGTTCACCTTAGGGTTGCCATAAGTTGGAAACAACATGAAGGCACAGAACATAATTTTTCCTCCCAGGCACACCTGCCCAGGTGTTAAGGACATCAACAGAGGGCTTGCTGTGGGCCCTGTGACTATTAGAGGAATTCCCTGCCAAGAGAGGTCAGGTTGGTTCCATCTCTGTTGCCATTCCAAACACATTTTTGTTAAGATAAAATTCAAAGATGTAGCTATATTAGTCTGGAATATCAGTATGAAAAGGGATCTTGTAGCACGTTTCAGACTAACATAGGCCAAATCCACACTATACAAATAATCCAGTTTGAAACTGAATTATTTTTCATGGCTCATTCCTTTTGAAGCCTGGGATTTGTAGTTTTACAAGGTCTTTTTAGCCTTCTCTGCCAAAGAGTGTTGGCACCTCACCAAACTACAAATCCCAGGATTCCACAGGAAGGAAACATATAAATAATCCAGTTTCAACCTGGATTATTTCTCTAGTGTGGATGCCCCCTTTGTAGACTTAAGTCTACTTCTGCAATGAAGAAGTAGACTTATGTCTACAAAAGCTTATGCTACCAACTACTTTCTCCCATCAGTCTCAAAGGTGCTACAAAATCCCTTTGCATTTTGTTAAGACAGGCTGTTTCTTTCGTCGCTGAGATATATTTCAATCAGGTGGGTACTCTTCATTTTGCTTTTTAAAAAACCTGAACTGTTTTCATTGGATGTGTTTTTTTAGTTTATGCTTTCAGGTGATTTTTGTTGTTGCTGTTCTAATTATAATTTTATATCCTTATTTTATTGTTAGCCACTTGAGGACTTTTTAAAGTAGAAAGACAAGTTATCAGTTTAATTTATAAATGAAATGTGATTGGTTACTGAGGAATAGGATATTAGACTACATAGAACTATGGTCTGATCCACCATGGCTCTTCTCAGGTTCTTAGGGCTTGTCTATATAATGCAATAAAATATAGAATATGTGCAGTAACACCAATTCACAGCAGCTTTCATTTGTCTCCATAGTGGTTTTTTTCTCCAAGATTGCAGGTATGCAAAGCTATCCGCATTTGATATTCAAACGGACATGCCTGCGAATCAAGATGGCGGGCACAAGTGAATTGCTTACGTTTTTATTCTCATCAGTTGCTACCACCAAACAGTATTTTTAAAAAAAAGCAAACCCAAGGAGCAGAAGTGTGACCTTCCACTAAAATAAATGGGGGGGGCTGTTTCATTGCCTCAGCACACGATCACTACGGCAAAAATACAACATGGTGGTTCCGGGTGCTGCCTTGGCAGCATGATCCGCTCCCCGTGCATGTCTGATCAAACAACTTTCCACAGCGCAGTAAACTGAATCGGTTATCCCAACAAGCAGGAATGTGCATTTCCACTGCAGTTTTTTTAAACTTTGGAAAAAGCTATGAAGGCTTTTCCTACAGAGTATATTGTGTTTTTGCCCCCCTCTGTCCAAATACAGCTACATGATATGGGATCCTATTGGGACAAAAGGTATTCTCCTCAAATTCTATGAGGAGTATGTTCACCATTTAGACAAGCCTTTAGAATCAGGTGACAACAATGAGCATACAAATTTGCCAATCAAACCTAGGATCTTTTTTTAAAAATCACAACCCAAAATCCCAGTGAATTTCTAGTTTCACATGCAGCAATACACTTACAGTGAGCTCCATGTATGCTCTTAAGAGTAAGGTTTATTAAGCTTTCCTTTCCCACCTAAGGGCTCAAAGCAGGTTATAATAAATTGTTGCATTTTATTCTCACAACATCCCTGTAAGGTATACCAAAAAAATTAGTAACTTGCTTAAAAACATCTTACACATTTTATTACTGAGTATGGATTTGAACCAGCATCTTTCACATCTAGGGTTGCCATTTCAGGATCATCCCAGACCCTGTGTGCATTTAGTGACTGACGCGTCTGCTTTTGTTTCTGACTTACAGTGATCCAAACTGAAGCCTATCACAAGGTTTTCTCTACAAGATTTGTTCAGAGGTGGTTTCCCACTGCCTTCCTCTGAGGGTGAGAGAGTGTGACTTCCCCAGGGTCACTCAGTAGATTTCCATGACCCAGTAGGGATTTGAGCCCTGGCCTCCAGCAGTCCTAATCCAACAATCAAACCACTACACCATGCTGGTTCAACGCAACCAATGCACATCTGAGTACACAGTGCACAACTCCACTTCTGTAACCTTGAACTGAAAGTGGACATTCTTAAAATGCCCAACTCCTTCCATAGGGAACTTGCTAAGTCATCAACAGGATTCCAGCTCCTGTTTGGGGTTCTCTGACTGGTGGAAACACCACCGGAGGTAACTGTACACATGCAGAGCTTCCTATTGGTATAACAGGGCTCTCAAGAGGAGGAAAATGTCCCATCACTTGAGAAGGGGGACTTGCTCAGCATCTTAATCCCCATGGCAGATGGGGGAGGCCTGAGATTGTATTGCACATCCAAAATAAAGGCAATAAAAAGAGCCCAGGCCAAGAATCTATTTAGTTCAGAACCCTGTTTCCAGCAGTAAGTAGCCAGACTTCTCAGGGAGTCCATAAGCAGGATGTATGGCCAGTTACCCTTCCCTGTTCCATAAATCAGATAACTGGTAAGCTTCCAAATCACCTTTCTAAACAGAGTGCTAAAGACCTCGTAAATAGTTGTGGGTCTGCAGAAGGGGAGGATGAAGAAGGGGGAGGCAGCCACTTCTTAAAAGACAAGAAGGTGGTAGTTCACATGAAAGGGGGGTTTCAGCTTTTTATTAGCCCAGCTTACATTTCTTGGCCTTGAATGTGTCTTTATTGGACTCTGATCTTTCTCCAGTTTAATGTTTAACTAGCCAAGGAAGGGCTTGCACAGTGGTCAGGCTGCAAGGCCCTGTCTCTGCTATTTCCTTAGGCTTTTACCCACAGAAAGAATTAATATGGTGCAAATTTCAGAATAATAAAGGAAGCAATGGAATCTGCAAGCTTGGAAATGCAGACTTCTTAGCCCTTGCGTTGTCTAAACAGCAAAAATACTCCTCATGGAATGTGAATAGAATCCTACCTGTCTTAATGGGATCCCATACTGTATCACCTTATTCGGAAGGAAAGGGGTCAAAAACGTCAAAAACTCCGAAGGAAAAGCCTTCGCGGATTTTCCTGGAGTTTTAAACAACAGTGAGGGGAATGTGCATTCCTGTTCATTGGGACAAGCGATTCGCTTTGAATCACTTTCCCATAGGTGAAGAAGCACTAACTGGTTGTCCGGATAAGTGCGGGGGCAGGGCTTGCTAACAGGGCAAGTGCCCAGCATCCCCATGTTGATTTTTCGCCTTAGCTTGGCTAGCTGCTTGGAGAGAGAGGTGGGGGATGTTTCTCCCCCTCCTCCTCCGAACAGCTGGCCAAGTGGCTACTGACATTCCTTCCCAGCCTCAAAGACACTAACCCCTTCACCTCCTCCCTTGCGCAAGAAGACATGCGAAATGTATGGGGGCGGGTCACTCCAGGTTTTTTGGGCTCATGTAGACGAGCCCCCTAAGTAACTGCTGCTGCTAATATTATTATTATTATTATTATTATTACTACTACTACAACTACTACTCCTATTATTTACCTGTGCAGAGAATAGAGAATTCACACTGCAAGGGGAGAATTTAATGATGCGGTATTTACGAACCTGGATAGTGCAGATTGTTGAATAATGACCACCAGAACTAAATAAAGCAAACTACTCTGGCTTCAGACGCAGTACCACAAAAACTCATGCTAAAATAAAAACCAGTTAGTCTTAAAGATGCTGCCACATTTATTTTATTTATTTTTCTCCTGCTCCCTTTCTCCTTTCTTTACTCTGGCTTTTGGCTCTTTTGGTTAGTTCAGACATAACCCTGAACAAGGGCTTGTGCTACGTGCAGTTAGACTTTAATCCGTTACATGTATTCTAGTTGTATGGCAAACCATAGGATTCCCTCCTGCTTGGATAAACTATGATGTTATCCCTAACAATCACCTAGGATGGAACAACACAAACTGTGGTTTGTTGTGCTGAATAATATGGCATTGGTTCCACACATTATGCCAAGCCAATGGTTCAGATTTATGGCTGAAATATCTCGTTACAAATGGCACTTTGATTTGTTTTTGGCTGGGGATAGACAGATTTTTCCTCCAGGGAATTAAAGGTGGTATGACTGGGGTGGTTTTGCTCCTGATGTGTAGATTTATCACATTGTCTCTTCTACCGAGAGAGAAGCATGTAATATTTGTGTGGTGCTTCATAATCCTATCAAGCTTGTTTGGCCAGATATAGCAATGAGACCAAGAAAAGTGTGTGTGTGTGTGTGTATACATATATCAACCCAAGTTAATCTCTCTTCGACATTATCTCCTGCCCTTTGTACCACATACTCACCTGTCTTGATGGAGATTTCTATACCTCGCTCCAGCATTAAGAGATTAGATGCACCAGGAAGAACTTCCTGACAGTAAGAGCTGTTCAGCAATGGAATGCGCTGCCTGGAAGTGTGTTGGAGTCTCCTTCTTTGGAGGTTTTTAAACAGAGGCTGGATGGCCATCTGTCAGGAAAGCTTTGATTGTGTATTCCTGCAGGGCAGGGGGTTGGACTGGATGGCCCTTGTGGTCTCTTCCAACTCTACGATTCTATGGTTCTCAGTACACATATTGTGCTTTGTATTTTCTTTGGTATTATCCTGATGCTCTAGGCCCTTTCACACTACACAGTTATAATACTTTGATTCCACTTTAACTGCAATGGCAACATCCTATGGCAAAATTCCTATGGAATTTTGGGGTTTGCAGTTTAAGGAAGAGTATTCTCAGTCAGAGAGCTCCAGTGCCTTAGCAAACTACAAACCCCAGGATTTCAGAAGATGTTACTGTGGCAGTTAAAGTGGACTCATGGTGCTATAATTGTTTAATGTGAAAAGGCCCCTGAGATCAAGTATACAGCAGAAGGATCAGGCATGCAAGGCTCCTGAAATGAGAATAATGACCTGGATTCCTTCAGTAAAGCAAGAAAAGTATGCTTCTTCCATGAATTATGTTAAAGACACTATGAACTTTATCAGACCACCTCCCATTAATGTTCTTTTGCCGGCATAAATTGTTGCATTTTTATTCCAGCAAAAGAAGCCCCACACTGACTTACCTTTAGAAGCGTCAATGAAGCAGCTCCAGCATAAACAGAGCACAAATGGAACTCCATTTACTTCTGGGGTTGAGGTCTCACCAATTCTCGCGAAAAGATGCTAATGCAGGAAATTCAAAAATTAAAGTAAAATAAAGACATACAACATATACACCAGCACAAGAACACACTTTAAAAGTCCCAAATAAACTGGGAAGGTTAAAAAAAAGAGTGTCCCCTACCTGGTGTCCCAATCTCACCCATAAGTGTTCTGTCATTCATGCTGCATTCACGTGAGCACAATGGCGCAAGGATTCAAATGCCGGCAATGCCGGCACAAAAGCAGAACAGGAGAACTAGTGACAGCTTGGGCCATCAATAAAAAAGTATGCCGGTGGAAGACGGACTTCCGGTGGTAAGGGCGACTGAAGAGGAGGGTTGTCACGGAGCTCGCGAAACCCTCCTGCTCTGTTTGGGGAAAGAACCCTCACAAAAGAGATCTTTTGGGGGGCAGACATCATCTGAGGCAAAGACGTTCAGAGGAGGCTACGTAGCCCCGAATTCCAGCCCCAGCAAACCCGAAATGGGAGTAACAAACGGAACGCGAAAGGGCTGAGAAGGGCGGTAGCCGCTCCCTCCCAAACAAAGAGCAGCTGCTCCGCAGCCACGCTGTTGTCACCACTTTTTTTAAAAAATATTTCTTTTGAAGATAAAATAAATAACTTCCTCAACTTACGTGTGGAGAAATTCCCGAGCTAAGAGCTGTTTTTAACAGTGAAAGCAGATTCTGAGGAGGAGACTCAGTGGGAATATAGTAGATACGCGAACAGGGGAGAAAGAAGAGAAAGGAAAAAAAAGGAAAAGAGAGACCCTTAAGACGTGGGCTCGCGATATCGGCGTCATCTGGCAAAATATAATACTAATAGATAATATTGAACTATTATAACCATTATAAAGCAAAGGAAAAAGGAAGTATAAAAGGAAAAAAAAGAGAAGAAAGTAAGAAGAGGGAGATAGAGACGAACTGTAATGGAAGGAAGCGGAAACTGAGAGATACATAGTCACAAGTTACTAAGCTACTAAGTTCCACAGAGACTGCTACGCGAACGAGTGGAGGAATAACTAGGAACAATTAGAGAAGAACATATAGATATTTGAATCAAATATCAAGACATATAAGGACATTGAAAGTGGATAGAAAACAGATAGAACGATAAGAATGGAAAGAGAAGAGAAGCTAAGGTATGAGCGGTGCAGTTACAACTAAGGGAAGGGAAGCTTGATAATAGCTATGATAAATCTATCTTTTGGTCACACCTCTTATTCTTTCTCCTTTTATCCTTGTAAAGGGAAGATATACGTGTTAAAAGGGGAAATTAAAGGTTGATACATTATAAAAATAATAAGGCGAGTTTGATGCAGATAGCATGTTATGTGTGAAGAGAAAACAAATATATGTTTGGTTAAATTGAGGATTGTGATAATTGTAATATATTTCTAGGCAGTCTTATAAAGAAATTCGTTATAAATTGATATATTTGGTATATATTTAGCATATGTTGCTAAGCTCTCGGTGTTTTTGTCTTCTCTCCTTTTGGTATAATTAGAAATTCTGTGTATTATTATATAAGATTATTGTTAAGATCACTACAAAGAAATGTTATTAAGTTTGTATTAACTGATTAATCATATGATCTAGATAGAGTTAATGCTGTATATATTGTAAACTATATAGTGAAATTGGTGAAGGGGTGGGAATTTGGTATTAACTAATAGCAAAAGTGAAGAGAAGGCAAAAAGGGGGGGGGGAAGGAAAAAAGGAAGGCATGCCTAACACTAGAAAGACAGTAGCTCAAGGACAAAGCCAAACACAATCTACCAGAAGACCATCACTAGAAATGGCTTCAAAAATGTTAGATACAAATCAATTACTTTTAAATGAATTTAAAAAATTAAGTAATGGAATAAAATCAGAAATGAAAGACTTGAAGGAGGAAATTAGGAGTGATTTACAGAAACAATTAGATAAATTTGGGAACCAGTTAGAAATGGTATCAAAAGACATCATAAAGATAAGTAATGAGCTGCAAGAAATGCAAGTTAAAACAAAAACTTTAGAGACAAAAACAAAAGAACTAGAAACAAAATTAGGACATGAAAACACTCAAAGAACAATACAGGAAATAAAAATCAGATCGAAATGTATAAAATTGAGGGGATTGAGTGAACAAAGAAACGAGGACTTAGAGACTAGATTGATACCCGCACTAGCAGAGTATATAGGATGGACCCAAGATCAACTGGATATCGAGATTGATAAAACATATAGAATTGAGTCATGGATAGCAAAAAAGAAGAAGCTACCACGGGATATTGTGGTTTATTTCACAAGGGAAAGAGTGAAAGATGTGATTATTCAAGAGAGTTATAAAAAAGGACTGATAATAGAAGACCAAGAGATTAAAATATATAAAGACATCCCTCTTCAAATATTAAAAAAGAGGCAGGAATATAGATTTTTGACGCAGGTCCTGAAAGCTGAAAATATACCATATAGATGGAATAAAATTGAAGGGGTATCATGTACATACAAATACAAAAATTATACAATAAACACCCCGCGTAGGCCCTGGTGAGGCGGGGGAAAGCGACTATGGGGCCTCCGGAGGCCCCATGGTTGCTATGGCAGGGGAGGGGGGACAAACGGTATTCGTGGATTTTTCACATTCGCGGGGGTCCTTGGGAGAGACCCAACACAAACATCAAGTTACAGACCGATCTCATTACAGTCGTCCCTACACATTCGCGGGGTGGGTCTCCGGAGGCCGCACGGAGGCCTTTCCAGCCCTCCCAGGCCCCGTGTCGCGGTTTGGGGGGGGCTGGGGGGGCCTCCCAAAACCGCGAATACTCGAAACCGCGAATGTCAAGTTCGCGAATGTGGAGGGACAACTGTACTAAATATTGATTATAAGATCTTTACTAATATTTTAGCCGCAAGATTGAAAAAAGTACTGGTGACTTGGATAAATGAAGATCAAATCGGATTTCTTCCGGGAAGAAATATAAAAGATAACTTGAGAACATTATTAAACGTGATAGAATATTATGAAAAACATAATGAGCGAAAGCTAGCGATGATATTTATAGATGCAGAAAAAGCATTTGATAATGTTAATTGGAACTTTATGAATATGTTGTTAGGAAAAATAGGGATTGGTAATAATTTTTTGGATTGGATTGGGAAGATTTACAAAGATCAGGAGGCAAATATAGTAATTAATGGGGAGAAATCAAAGACATGTCCTATAAGGAGAGGTACACGTCAAGGATGTCCACTGTCCCCCTTATTATTTATTATAGTCCTTGAGGTCTTGAATAGAAAAATTATGTTAAACCAACAATTAAAAGGGATCAAAATCCAGGAATTTCAATATAAGTATAAAGCCTTTGCCGACGACTTGGTCTTTTTCTTGGACAATCCAGGGGAAAGTATCAAGACACTAGTAGAAACCATTGAAGAGTATGGTGAACTAGCGGGACTAAAAATAAACAGTGATAAAACGGTGATACTTGCAAAAAATATAAACAAAGAGGAGGAAGCAAAATTAGGGGAAACTACGGGATTTAAAATTGAGAGGAAAACAAAATACTTGGGTATAATCATTACTAATAAAAATATTGACCTTTATGAGAATAATTATATCAGCAGCTGGAAGAAGATAAAAGAAGAACTAAAAAGATGGAATAAGCTGAACTTATCTTGGATAGGCAGAATAGCATCAGTGAAGATGACAGTGCTTCCTAAACTGCTATACTTATTTCAGAATATTCCGATATTGTATAATGAGAAATTTTTTAATATGATTAACAAAGATATATTTAGATTTATATGGGCAGACAAAAAACCCCGAATCAATAGGAAAGTGCTGTATGACTCTAAGGAAAGAGGAGGATTAAACCTCCCAAACTTTAAATGCTATTATGAAGCAAGCTGTATGTCATGGGTTAGAGACTGGATAATGTTAGAAAAAAAGAGAATGCTACAGCTCGAAGGCTTCAACTTACGCTTCGGGTGGCACGCGTACTTATGGTACAATAAGGCAAAGGTACATAAAGAATTCACACATCACTTTGTAAGACGAGCCTTATTAAAAATATGGATAAAATATAAATCTAAGTTATACTGGAAGATACCACTGTGGGTGTCAACACACGAAGCGTTTTATAAAAGGGAAAACCTAATTAAGGATAGATGGTTAAGTTACAAGGAGATTCTGAAGAAGGAAAGAGGAAACTATATAATGAAATCGGAGGAAGAGTTAATTAGAGAGAATATTCGATGTCACTGGTTTTTGCTCAGACAAATAACAGAAAAGTTTAAGATAGATACAAGATTGGAGGGAACAGCAGAAGAGATGAATGAACTTGACAAAATACTATGGGAGAGAAAAGGGAAGCTCCTATCAAAGATCTATAATTTAATTTTGAAAGTGGAGTTGGAACAGGAGGTCATAAAACCCTACATGATAGCATAGGCACGCGACTGCAACAACCAAATACAGTTAAAAGAGTGGGAGACGGCATGGACAAAAAATATTTTATTTACAAAAAGCTACAACTTAAAAGAGAATTATTATAAATCCATCTTTAGGTGGTACCTAACTCCGGCTAAAATAGCAAAAATCACCAAGAATTCATCAAATAAATGCTGGAAATGTGATAATGCAGTCGGCACATACTTTCATGTATGGTGGAGTTGCAAAAGTGCTAGAAAATTTTGGAAAAGGATCCACAGTAACATCAGTAAATATTTAAAAGTGGAGTTCCCATGTAAACCAGAGGTTTATTTGTTAAATTTACTACCAGATGAATATGATTTAAAAAAATATTGGAAAATCATTCTCTACATGATGACTGCTGCTAGAGTAGTATATGCAAAAAATTGGAAAAATACAAAAACTCCACAAATAGGAGAATGGGTATACAAATTGTATGAAATGTATGAGATGGATGTTCTAACAATGATGCTAGATGATAACAAATCATGGAAAAGCTGCGAGGATTGGGAAATTTTGATACCCCTATGGAATGAACATGGGGGGGAAATGCATCTATAAGCATAAAACAACGATAATAGAGACAGTCAAAAAATAAAAAGAAAAAGAAAAACAGAGACTATACAAGAATAAACAAGAAAAGGGAAGAGAAGGAGTATGAAGAAACCACACATGAAGGAAAGGAAGATAAGGAAGAATCAAAGGAAGTAAATTGTTTGTTTGTGTTAGATATTGTACTAATGTGGTCTTGTCTTAAATGTTGTACTGTTTAAATATTTTATGTATTTTATGTTTTTTATGAATAAAAATTATTAAAAAAAAATAAAAAAGTATGCCTTATTCCCTACATATGATCGCGAAAAGACGACATCATCTGGTATGTGTGCCCTTTTGTGATCATTAGGTATCCTTATGACACCATATTATCCTGGTCTAATAAAGTCCTATCTGTCCTGAAGCTACTTTTAAAAATGCAAACGCCTACCTGACTGCCAAGTCACCACCCAGCCAGCTACTGCAGACCAAGATAATTTGAGAACTTTGATGGAAAATATGGCCCAAATCCTGAAGCATTCTCTTCTTCTATACTGATCAATAGCTTTAGATTCTCAGACGGTACTTACTGCGCTAGGAGGTCTCGCAAGAGGCATGGTGCTGTCACACTGCAGGGGGTCCATTTCGGGCGCCGCCGTCCCTCTTCTGAAATAATCTGTTTCACTTCTGTGAAGGATTGGAAGCAGCCGTGCCATATTTTAATCATGGGCAACTTCCGTGAATAAAATCTGGCGAAATATGGCGCGGCTGCTTCCAATCCTTCACGGAAGTGAAACAGATGATTTCGGAAGAGGGATGGCGGCGTCTGAAACCGACCCCCTGCCACATGACAGCGCCATGCCTCTAGCGAGAACTCCTAGCACAGTAAGTACCAGCTGAAAAAGTCCTCTATCTGGAAAGCCCGCACAGTCAGTATCTTCCATTCTGCATGCTAGTTGCTTCCACAATATCTTCTGCTGTAGTGTTCTTGCCATCCAGCTTTTCCTTAAAAATCTCCAAAGAAGGAGACTCAACCACACTACGAGGCAGTTTATTCCACTTCTGAACAGCTCTTACTGTCAGAAACAAAGAAGAATGAGGATTAGAAAGACACTGGAGCAGTGAAGTGGAACAGGGAGCTTCCATAAGCCCAAGATATGATTTAGTTATTACATATGAATTCAGCCAGGTGGTTAAAGGGTGAAGGAATCATAATATATCCTGCTGGTTTTAATAAGAGTCACTTTAGAAAGGAAGCTCCTTCAGGGCTCCTCGGATTCCCCAGAGTCAAGGATTTGCTCTTTTGTTTTGGCCCATCCTAAATCCCCCTCAGATCCACTGTGCTTGCGACTACACTTTTTGTAGGGTTGTGCAGCCATGGCGAGAGAGAGCAAACATCATCTCATGGCTCCAAGCAGACTCTTCTTCTAGTGCCTTACTTGCTTCATGGCTCCTGTATCTGCAACCTTTTTCCTCCTGCCACCACCAACTGTGCCAGAGGTAGGTAAGTGCTAGAGGTAGGTAACTGCCAGAGGTAGGTAATGGCATGAGGGCTTGGACCAATTCTGCCCCCCCCACTCCCTGCCAAATCCTCCTGTGGGCCACACCCTACCCATAAAGAGACTAACTTTCAGCCATGAATTTAAAGGAGATTTAGTTGCGACAAATTTTGCGCATTTTTAGCAGTGCGGCATCACTCCAGCAAACATTCATTGGTATAGGATTACATCTTTAATGGCCAGGCCATATTGTTTAGGCTTCAGATGGCATCTCTTCTCTCAATGATTGTCTTAAAGCAGTAATGGACTGGATGAGGAAAAACAAATTGAGACTGAATCCAGACAAAATGGAGGTACTAACAGTTACAGGCCCGAAACCAGGTCTAGGAATATAAGTTCCAATCCTGGATGGAACTACACTCTCCTCCAAGGACTGTGTTCACAGCCTGGGGGTGCTCCTGGACCTGTTGCTCCTGATGTCTAAGCAGGTAAATGCGACGGTCAGGAGTGCCTATTATCAACTTCGGCTGATACACCAGCTGCGTCCTTTCCTGGAAACCAGGGATCTCGAAACTGTGGTACATGCACTGGTAACCTCCCGTCTGGATTTCTATAATGCGCTCTACATGGGGCTACCCTTGTGCTTGACTCGGAAACTTCAACTAGTTCAGAACATGGCAGCCAGGTTGATTTCTGGTGTTTCCAGAAGAGAGCATATAACACCTGTGCTAAAAGCTCTCCACTGGCTGCCTATTAGTTTCCGGGCACAGTACAAGGTGTTGGTTATGACCTTTAAAGCCCTACATGGCTTGGGTCCAACTTACCTCCGGGACCGCCTCCTTCCGTACGACCCTCCCCGCGCACTTCGGTCCTCTGGGAGGAATCTGTTACAGCCTATGAAAACAAGGCTGTCGGTGACCTCCCAGAGGGCCTTCTCTGCTGCTGCTCCCAGATTATGGAATGGCCTGCCGGACGAGATCCGTCTTATTAACACCTTAGACAGCTTTAAAAAAGCTGTCAAGACGGATCTTTTCCAGCAGGCCTTTCCTGAATAACTATCCCGGCCCAAGACTTGGCTGTCCTTTCCCTCTGAGCTGCAATTGGATTTTTAAATTATTGTATGTTTTAATTTTTTTTCTAATTTAATATATTTTTAATTATTGTATGTTTTTAATCCTTTATAATTTAATATTATTTTAAGGGGTGGGTGGGCTAGGGTACTGTGACTATGGAGCTTTTATATTGTAAGCCGCCCCGATTGTGTTGCAGAGGAGCAGGGTAGAAATAAAATTTTATCATTTATTATTATTATTATTTAATATTTTGATTGGCTTTGTATCTTTGTGTCTGTCTGTACTATCCAGGGAACTTAACAGTAACAAGAACAAGAAAAACTATTCTAAAAAGATCCCAAGCACCACTACTAACTTTAAAGAAAACTGAAAGAACCTTTACAGATTTTCCTTGTTTTTTTCCGGGCTGTGAGGCCATGTTCAGGAAGAGTTGCTTTCTGACGTTTCACCTGCATCTGTGGCTGACATCTTCAGAGAATGGTTGGGTAGGAGTGTGTTGGGGGTTTATATACTGTGAGCCCCTGTTGGAGAGGTTACGTAAACTTGTGTATTTGAATGGGTACTTCCTGGGGGAAGATATGCAAGGAGGATTAGTGTCTGTTTGGCTAATGGTTGGTTAATGGTCCATTATC
This sequence comes from Gambelia wislizenii, assembly GCA_030847615.1. Taxonomy (NCBI): domain Eukaryota; kingdom Metazoa; phylum Chordata; class Lepidosauria; order Squamata; family Crotaphytidae; genus Gambelia; species Gambelia wislizenii. The sequence continues at coordinate 488,690,866 of JAUMIR010000001.1, read as the reverse complement.
TGCTGGAAATCCCCCTGTCCCTGGGTGGAGTTCATTTGCAAGTGCTGAGTTCTCATTTTAGTGTTCTTCAGGACTGGAAGCCAGATTTTATTTTCTTTTAAGGTTTCTTCTTTCCTGTTGAAGTCGTCCAGGTTTTTATGGATTTCAATAGCTTCTCTGTGCATTCTGACATGACAGTTGTTGGCCTGAGTTAGTTTTTAGGATTTATTTTAACTTTATGACTGAATGTATTTCATGTAACCTTAAGGTGAGAACCTGGAAGAGAGATTTCCCTCCATGCTGTGCCATTGCTTGAACTAAAAATAAAGTTTTTTTCTGTTTTCCTAATCTCCATGAGCACGTGCTGAGCTTGGTTCATGGCTATCTGAATTTCCCAGGGATAGAGGAAGGAGAGTTGGTGATACTTTAAAACCATAATCCTCACAGCTTCTCACTGCGCTGTGAACAAAAAGGAGGGGACTCAGTGAGTGGTGGCAGATTTTGAAGAGAAAAATCGCTCGGGTTTGGGATTTGCAAAGGACGCCCTGGAGTCTCAAGCAGAGAGGCTCCAGGCTCATGTCACATGGTGGCAGCACTGTTTTTTTGGAACCACGTGGGGAGGATTGCAAAATAAAAAAGATGTTTTTTCCACGGTTGGAACATTTGTGGCTTTCTTAGTTCAGGTGGATTCACAGGCTGTTTTTCTCTCTCTTGGAGGGGGGTGCTGTGAAGCTTGTTGTCACTCACCACCACACAAATCAAAAACTTTCTTTTATATACAGAGATGCAACAGCACACACATACCACATTCCCCCCCTTACAGGGACATGCAAACATACACTTCCCTTTCTCACATGCACACAAATGCAACAACACACACAAGCCTCTCTCTCTCCCTCCCTCCCTCCCTCACACCCCCCCCCACACGCCTCCCTCTCTGCCCTAAATGCAAACACACACCTCAAGCTGATGATCCTCACACATGCACACGCACAGACACACACATTCAGCCTTCATGGTTGCCCTGTGTGCACTGACTTGCTTGCCCTTGACATCTCAATGGTAGACCTTCATAAATATATAGGAGAAATAGAAACCAATAAGGGAGCCAGTAGGATTTTTAAAAATAGCTTGAATAAGGGAGGTCCCAGGGAAATAAGGGATAGTTGGTCACTCTATCCACCCACCACAGCAAGCTCAAACACCTCTATTTTCTGTTGCATACCCTCTCAAAATGGCAGGAGGAACTGGCAAGGTGTCACTTCCTGTCACCATTTTGAAGATTGTAGGGGAAATGTGGGGTACTATTTGACATATTTGCGGCGCTGGTGGAGAAGGGTGGGGGTATTTTCATGTGCTTTCATGTGTTTGGAGGCCTTCTGCATGGTTCTGGGGCAAAAGTTGCCCCAAAATTGCACCAGCTTTTTTTAAATTGGGAGTAGGAGGCTCTGGAGGACTGGTGAGGGGCTTTAGGAGCCACAAAGGTACAATCTGTGGAATGCACGCAGCCCATGGGATGTACTTTGCCAACCCCTGACCTAAGTCAATGTAGTTACATATCCCCCATGGATACCAAAATCAGTGGATGCTCAAGTCCCATTATATGCAATGGAGTAGTAAAATGGTGTCCCTTATATAAAATGGTAAAATCAAGGTTTGGTTTTTGGATTTATTTTTAGGTTGGGTGTGTGATATTTTCAAGCTTTGAATGGTTGAATCTATGGATGCAGAATCTGTGGATACAGAGGGTGATGTATGCCAGCCTAGTGTATCAAAAGGGGGCTGTCTATATGAGGAGGGGGGTGAAATGTGGATTGATGTGCACTTACGCCAATTTGAAGCAGCTTCAATTTGTCTTAACTTTTTTTGCAAAATCTCAGGCATGCAAAGCTATCTGCTTTTGTTTTCCAAACAGGCATGCTTGAGAATCAAGATGGCGAGCGCAAGTGGATACTTGCATTTTTATTGCTGCCAGTTGCTGCTGCCGAACAGGTATCTAAGGTGCAAAAGTGTGATATTCCGCCTAAATAAATGTTAAAAAGAAAAGAAAAAAGCTGTTTTGTTGCTTCAGCACACGATTGCTAAGGCGAAAATTCAACATGGCGGTTCCAGACGCTTGACTTGCCAGCAAGGTTGGTCCCCTGCCCACATCTGACCAATCAGCTTTCTACTTCTGCTTTTATGGGGAATGCGAATGAATGCAAATTGGTTGTCCCAACTTGCAAGCATGCACATTCCCCATGGAGCTTTTAAAAAACTCCGGGGAAAGCTGCAAAGCTTTTTTCTGCAGTTTTTGGTGGATTTGGCCCCCTCCTTGCAAATACTGTAGACTGATGTGGGGTGGCATTTAGACAAATTGTATTCTCCTTGAATTCTATGAGGAGTATTTTTGCCATTTAGACAACGCCAGGATTCTGGCCAGTGTTCTAAAACCTATCACTGATGTTGAGCTCCAGTTGTTCAAGAGCCAGTATGGTGTAGTGATCCAGGACATAGGCATTCAAACCCCTACTTAGCTCTGAAAACCCACTGAGTGACACTGGGCAAGTCACACTCTCTCAGCCTAAGAGGAAGCCAATGGCAAAACCCCTTGTCAAGAAACCCTATCAGAGGATCACCATAAGTCAGAGTTGACTTGAAGGGACATAACAGCAACAATCTGTTATTCCTTTGTTTTGCTTGGGTAACTCTCAAGTTTACAAGTCTTAATTTAGCTGTAAGATTAACCCAAGGTTTGCTTGGCTTCCAAAATGGTTCTTCATGATCGTTTCCTTGTTTCCTTCATTCTGCTGCCTCCTCCATGTTTCCAGTTGCCTTTCTTGCCTAGAGAGATCCATTTGATTTTTATATTCAGAGAGGAAAGCTTTATTTGCTGATAAAGTACCAGTTATCCAAAGCTGGATTCTGTACAGAACGGCCAACATCCTGTTGATGACATACACTAGTGAAGAAGGTATGGAGAAAGTGTGACCCATGGGCCACATGCATTCTCTTAATTTAAGGTTGGCTTCCAAGTCATTTCCTGTTGGGGAGGGGAAGGTTTCTACTCTACTTAAAATGGCCCAGAGAGGGCGAAAAAGCACGGTAAAATTGTCCCCATGCCTTCAAGAGGGCGTTGAGAGAGCATTTGGTGGGAAACATTTTAAAATGGGTCAACTGATGCATACCCTCCAACTGTCCAGATTTGCTTTTAAAACGTCCCAGTTTCTTTCTCTTCCTGCCACTTTCTCCTTTTGTCCTCAGTGTGGCCAGATGCATCCGGATTTTCATCTGTGAAACGTTGGATGGTAAAGAGAGCCAGCGTGGTGTAGTGGTTTGAGTGTTGGACTAGGACTCTGGGAGACCAAAGTTTGAATCCCCACTCAGCCATGGAAACCAACTAGGTGACAATTGGGCAAGTCACACTCTCTCAGCCTCAGAGTAAGGCAAAGGCAAATCACCTCTGAAGAAGATTTACCACGAAAACCCCATGATAGGTTTACCTTAGGGTTACCATCAGCTGTAAATGACTTGTATGCATGCAACAACAGCAGTGCTGATGATTAACTGCACCATGTTGTTTTGGTGCTCTTCTTGGTGTTTCTGTGGTATCTCTCTGGAATGTAGCAGCCTGATACTCAAGACTCCAAGTTGTTGAGAAACCATTGGGAGGGGAAGGCATTAATTCACAGAATACAAAATTCATTGCACTCCTGCTTCATATATTCATATCCATCTCTCGGAAGCTCATGAGTAAAATTAGCCAGAGGTAACAAGAGAGACTTAGGTTGTTATTCCTGAGAAGAGGAGAGATGATATGATGCGGGTGTAGGTGTATACGCATCTTCAAGTCATCTGTCAACTTAAGGCAACCCCATGAATTTCACAGGGTTTTCTTAAACAAGGAATACTTAGAGGTGTTTTTGCCAGGCCCTCCTCTGACATAGAGCCTACAGCATCTGGTATTCCTTGGCAGTCAGTCTCCCATCCAAGTACTAACCAGGGCTGACCCTGCTTATCTTCCAAGATCAGAAAGGATCTGAGGCCATAGCCATCTTCAAATAACTGAAGGGCTATCATATGAAAGATGGAGCAAGCTTATTTTCTGTGGGATGGCCTCTTCCCAGGGGTGCATCAGCAGTGGATTTTCTATGTCACAGGGGGTTTGACTAGATGCCCTTTGGAAGCCCTTCCAAATTTACAAAACTAGGATTTTGTGATTCTGTAAGCAGCTCCCCTCAGCCAATAACAATTACAGTCGTCCCTCCACATTTGCAGGTTAAGCATTCACTGATTTGATTCTTCATGGACTGCTGCATTTGCTGCTGCCTCTGCTGCTGCCCTATATGCAGCCGAAATAGTATGTTCTCTCGAGGCATTTCTAGGTCCTCCAGCATGATTCTATGGTTAACCTCTGCCAAAAGTTGACCATAGAGTTGCACTGGAGGACCTAGAAATGCCTAGAGAAGTGTTCTTTCCAGTAAAAAAAAAAAAAAGAGTCTTATGTTCATGGTTTTTTTTTTTTCACTTTCATGGAGATCCTGCACCCCTAACCCCCACACATGTTGAGGACCAACTGTAGTGCTGTGGCACATGCATACACACACCCTCATAGACTCATAGAATTGTAGAGCTGGAAGAGACCCTAATCCACTTTGGGTCCCAGCCTTGGGGAAAAAGCAGGTTATAAATAAATATAATCATAATCAAAGGGAAAACTACTGCTGATTACAGCCTTCTAGCAGGCCCCATAATATATAAATATGAGATCATGCCTATTTTTTACAGAAGTTACTTTTTGGGACAACAGCTTCCAGAATCTTCCAGCCAGCAAAGCCACTGGCCATAGTCGTTGATGGATTCTGGGAGATGTTAGTCCCCAAAAATAACTTTTCTGCACTCCAGCATGGAAAGCTCAGTCTCTGGGGCAGACAATGTCATGGTTTCTTGGCCAAACTATTGCATGCTTCATTGTGCTGTCCTGCTGTCAGAGACAGCAAGATTCAATCCAGATTCTGTTGTTGCTGGCAGACATATCAGGGGACGAGTCAGGTCAAAGGGAAGGAGCCCTGCATGGCAGAGTCAGGTGACGCCTGGAGATAGCAGCCCCATGCAAGTGTGAACTGAGACAACCCTGAGTTCCAACTGAGCTGTCTTGTGCCTTGCAAGCAAACCTTTAGGGGTGAGGCAATGGGACTGGTTTTGTAAGAGCTCCTTCCCCTCCTGTTTGATACGCATTCTTCCATCAGAACAGATGCCAGAGCAGAGCAAGCTTATTATAAAAAACACTGGCTTAAAAAGAGGACCTGTTTAGATTAGCAATGTTTTAAATATCCATGTGCAGTGCTGGATGGAGTTGGACTGGGTTGCAGAAAGATGACAAATTCAGATCCACAGTCAGCCATGCAATCTACTGGGTGGCCTTACCAAGTACATACCTTCCAACTATCCCAATTTGGCAGGAACAGCCCCGATTAATCCCCTATCTTTTCACTCTGTCAGCTGCTTTTAAAATGCTCCTGTTTCTCTGTCTTCTTCCTACTTTCCCTCTTTGGACATTATCAGACACAGCAAAAATCGCAGGATTACAATGTCAGGGTAGCGTGAATGGGCCCCACTATTGCACGTCATCCTCATCTTCACATTATTACCCCATGCTCAAGCCACAAAAAAGGCGTACTTTCTCATTCATGGGACAAGCCATGAATAGATCATCAATAGCACTCTTTTTGTGCTATTGACTGCATGCAAAACCATGTCCCGCTGTAACAGCGAGATTACAGCATGAATGGGCAGTCCTCAGTGAGAAAACGTCTGGGTGAGAACACGAAAATGAAGCACAAGACACTGTTTTTATGAACTGTCCCTTTAGTTTGCAAGTTTTTAGGTTTGTTTTAGTGCTTGTGTTCATTTACTTTGTTAATTAAGGGAGTTTTGGAGTGTTAAGCGTGCTCATGTCTTCTCATGAGAACCGCCAAAATCCTGCCCATGCCAAATCGCAGAAGTAAACTCCCATTCTTGAAGCACTAGTGGTCTTTGTGCAATAACTTTGTGGTGTTTCTTTCATGTGATTACAGCTACATGCTGCACAATGGTGGTATAATGCCACAATATTCCCACTATCTTCATTTGCAGAATTACCAAATTTTTAGATGCTACTTCTTAGTCCTCTGCTTACTTCAGCTGCTGCAAACTAAGTTCAAAGTGCAAAAGTGTTTTTTTTCTCCATTAACTCAGCAGGGGGACAGAAAAGGAGGAGTCAGAATCTTGCCCTTCCCAGTAGGCTCAGGCAAAAGCAAACTGCGGCAGCCTCTCCTTGGTTGTCTGCTCTTCCTCATTAATAACTTTTGCTATCTTGACCAGACTCAGACGTTGCTTGGCCACACATGTCCTAGTTTTCACCTCTGAAATGTTGGAGGCAAATGAATGCAAATGCTTGGATACCCTCAATCCTACATTGGATCCTGCACAACATATATATCTACATGTGGCATTGCACATTAACTGAGCCAATGCAATGCAATGAGCTCTGTTGAATAGCAGCATTGTAATACTGAATGTTCAACTGAATGCACAACCAAATACACACGTGGCATGCAGAAAGATGTCAATGCGCATCCTCAAGCACATGCTATCTCACTGCGTGCATGTGTATGAGATGCAGATGGGGACACTGGCTGGAATGCTGTTGGTGAGACTCAACTAGATTAGAGCCATTTAATCCATTGTTCAATGCTGAGTCAACAGATAGGTAAATCCAATTGATTCAATGGCTCTGCTCAACCAGGACTAATAATAGGATCATGGTCTTGTGTACTGGACAACAGTGTCCAACAGGATGCATGTGTAAGTCACCAACAGGATTCTGACCATTATCTTTTGGGTGGGACAGGACCGGTTTAAGGAATTTGGGGGGGGCTGCAATGCTTTATTTTGGGGGGCCCATATGTTTATCTCAGGTCAATGTAACCTAACTCAGCCTAAGCTATTCACAGTACAGGATATTCAGATTATTACTAATAATGTTTTTGCAGGAGAAGGGTTACTACAGGCCCCCCCACAATGATGGGGCCCCCTGCGGATGCTGATGCTGCTGGTGCCTTAAACCGGCCCTGGGCGGGGAGTCGCAGTCCAGACATTAGCCTCGCCAAACTCTGATCCTGAGACAACCATAGTGAATCTATTCTGGGCTTGAGTCTTCCCTCAAAATAGTTCCAGTTCCTTGAAGAGTTCCTTTAAAGTTCAGGCTAAATCCCAGAGCAGATTCATTGGCCCACTCTCACAAAAGCCACCAGCTGCCATTAGCCAGTCATTCTGTCTCAGCCGAATGTCATCCCCCAGTTTTTGGTAAAGATAAAACAGAGAACACAGGGGTGGTCTAAATGGTCAAAATAATCCAAATGGAATTCACTGGGAAGACAATCTGCCTTAATGGAAACCTGCATCAATGCACCATATTCGGAAGGGGGGGGAACCAAAAAATTCCAAAAACTATGCTGGGAGAGCCTTCACGTCTTTTCCTGGAGTTTTTAAAAAGCTCATGGGGAACGTGCAATCCCGCTCGTTCAGACAAGCAATTCGATTTGGATCGCTTTCCCATACACGAGGAAGCGCAAACCTGATTGGTCGAACAAGTGCAGGGGTGGGACTTCCTAACAAGGCAAGCACCCGCTGCCACCAAGTTGGGTTTTCGCCTTAACAAGTGATCTCTCTCTCTGGCTTTTCTTCGCAAACGAAGATTCAGCAAGTGATCACTGAGTTAATAAAATGGCAATTTATATTATCTATCTCTCTCTCTCTCTCTCTCTCTCTCTCTCTCTCTCTTTTTTTTTTTTTTTTTGTAATGTGAAATATGACTTGTGTACACCATGGAAATAAGTTTTTTTTAAAAAAAAATTGGCGGCAGCAAATTTAAAAACGCGAGTAATTCACTCATGGCCATCATATTGGTTAGAGGGCATGCAAAGTTTTTTTCAGGCTTGTATACACCTGATGATAGATATCCCCTTGAGATCCTTGGAGTGAGGTGAGGAGGAAAGTGGGATACAAGCACATTCGCTTGCATTGTATTGAAAAAGTTAAAATGCAAATCAAATCCTTCCCAATGAGTACAAGGTTTTGCTACAGTATAGCCTAAGTGAAGCTGTATAGGACTAAAAGGTGTTGAAGGGCTGCTTCCCCCAAAACCCACGAAATTGCAGGCAGGAAAAATTAAAGATTTCCAGCACCAGGGAGTTTTGGCCAGAGGGCAGCTTATGTGACTTCTTATCATGGAAGAAGAAATTTTTTTGTAATGACTGTTCATCATTGACCTATCGATCATAAATTCCCCAGGGCACTTAACAGGAGAACATTCCTCAGATTAGCCTAATCCACCCAGCTGTTCCAACTGGATCTCCCTAAACAGAAAGAAGTAGAAAACTGTTAACTGGTGAAATCCGCTTCCCAGGCTTGTACAGTGGGAATTTTGCCATGAACTCTGGCAAGATCAGCTCTTTTCTATAAAACATCTGTGACACCCGGTCAGAGCCAAGCTTCTTCAAGTGGTGATAACTGAGCTCTCTGGGTCCCCAAATATTATTTTAGTATAGTTCAGCCATCTCTGAGTTATCAGAAATTTAATGGTTAGGCCAGAAGCCAATAGCTTTAACTGCCAGACTATAAACCCCAGATGCCCTAGAAAGCATTTGCCAGTGTGCTCTCTATCAGGGCTGTAGTAACAGGTTTGATGCCTTGGGGATAGAATCACAGAACTGGAAGGGGCCACAAGGGACATCCAGTCCAACCCACTGGGCTGGACGAATACCCAGCTACAGAACTCCTGAAAGATACTCATCCAAAGACCTTCAAAGAGAGAGAGTCCACCAGCTTCCAAACTAATCTATTCCACTGCCCAACAGTTCTTACAGTCAAAAAGTTCTTGCTCTAAAAACATGCTTGCTCCATCATTTATATGGCATCCCTTCAGATATTTAAACATGTCTATCAGGTCACCTCTCAGGACCCATCTATACGAGGGGAAAAAATCCAAAATACCTCATAGTATTGGTATCTCGCAGCAGTAGCGACATGTCTAAATGGCTTTTCTGGCCTCAGAAACCCCCATAAGCCTCACACTCCTGATAGTGATCGCGAGTGATTTACTCATGTTCGTTCTTCACTGCAGCTGGGGTTTTTTAAAGTCATCCCAAGGTATGCTGGTGCGATAGAGCAATTTTCCAATTTTATAAGGAAGCAAAACAAAAGATATCGATCCTTTTTATCACCTTAGCGAGTGATCTCCAAGGCGAAAATCCAACATGGTGACAGTGGGTGCTTGTCTTCCTAGAAGCCCTGCCCATGCTCTCACCCGGCCAATCAGCTTTGTGCTTCCCTTCGAGTTTTTTATCGTTCTATAGTCCAAACAGCAAAAATGCGCACCCGCCTCGTGGTTTGTGGAAAAGTACGGGGAAATCTGTGAAGGTTTATACCCCGTTGTTTTTGCCGTTTGGGGCCCCCCTCCTTCCGAATAGCATGGATTGGTGCTGGATCCTGTTTAGACAGGTAGGATTCCCAGCGAATTCAATGAGGGGGCTTTTCACCATTTAGACAGACCCTCAGTCTTCTCTTCTCCAAGCTTAATATACCCACTTCCTAAGTTCTTCCTCATAAGGCTTGGTTTCTAGACCTTTGATCATCTTGGTCATTTTTCTCTGGACACATTCAAGCTTGTCAATATTCTTCTTGAACAATCATGTCTAGAACTGCGCACAGTAGTATTCCAGGTGGGGTGTAACAAAAAATCTTTTACATTCACACTAATTTATTTACTTACTTATCAGTTACATTTATGGTCGAGTCTCCCTTATCTGAAAGGGACCAGAGGTATTTTGGATTTTGGAATACTTGCATAAACTGTTGGGCCCCTGTAGACATTGCAGCTCGGTTCTTGGACTTACCCTGGATACCAAAAACTGCAGATAGTAGCGAACCCTATTAAAATAAAAGACTTCTGTAAAAACATACCATAGAGTTGCATTTCTTTTTGAAGTGGTTGGTATGTGTTTCAAATCTGTAACCATTTTGCAGGTCCAAAGCTAACTGTATTTCCTGCAGTAAAAATAGTTAGCCCTGTCACAAACCCATCAATTTCTATCTCCCAGCAATTAAGGTAATCAATTGAGTTTCGGTTCCCTCTGTCTATCCTGTGGGAAAGCCATCCAGGCTTTGTCATAACCAGAGCACCCCTTCAGAATATGAAATAGGGGGTATAAATATTAATCCCCTAAGAATAGTAAAGTGTTCCACAGATGGACACTGACACTGCCAGATTCTCTGTGCCACCCTTAGAGGCCAATCTGAGCATCTTCGCTGCACAGAGCTCTTCTCTTCAAGACTGGTAACTATAATTCTCTCTCCATCCAACCTCCCCACCTTTCTTTCCAATAGCCTTGTATGATTCTTAAGATGGTATGTTTTGTATGCTAGTGTATCCGCTGTGTTATTTCCAATAAAAATACAGCAGCACCCCTTTATCCACTGATTCACAAACCACAGATTCAATTATCCATGGTTGGTGATGGTGGGGGGAAGGGAGGCAGGAGGAGGGATCTCACCTCAGTCCCTTCCCCTGGGAGGGATCCTGTCACTGCTGCTGCAATTGTAGGGGCGAAGGGGACGGAGAAGAGATCTCTGCCCCCTTCACCCCACCATGGCACAACCACGGTGGCAATTGCGGGGGTGAGATAGCGCCTCTGTCCCCTTCACCCCCGCGATCACCGCCACGGCAACCGGAGCCCTCCCAGGGGAAGGGACGGAGTGATCCCTTTCCCCTTCACCCCCGCGATCACCGCCGTGATGGGGCCATGGCAGGGTTGAAGGGGGAAGAGAGGGGGAGGAACGAACTCGCCCCCCCTTTCCCCCAGGATGTCCCCCCCGGGATGGCATTCGCTATTATCTGTGTAATTCACCATCTGCAGGAGGCCCCAGAACCAATCCCTCACAGATATGGGGGTGCTACTGTACTTTATTTCACTTTAACTGGAGTGCTCTCCACAGTTAGTACTGGTATACATAGGTGAAAAGATCCCCAAAGTTACTCTCCTCTCCCAGGCTACAATTTGAACTAATAATTTGCCCAGATAACAATAGAGATTTCAGCATCATGGGTGGGGCTCTCAGTCATCCCCACCTCTTAGGGTAACAGTGGTGGTGGTGGTGATCATATAAAAACTCTTAAACAACTGTATTTTAATGTTATTTTATTGATCTTTTATTGATGAACACAAAATTAGACCCTCATATCTATGGGTGTTCAGTTTCCGGACTTACCGTGGAAACTGTGGGTAACAGTGAACCCTATTAAAATAAAGGACTTCTGGTAAAAACATACCACAGAGTTGAATTGGAGGACCTAGAAAGATCTTCCTGAACTCAAGCATTTTCCAGCACAACTTTATGGTATGTGTCCCTATTTTGTGTCCTGCGGATAACTGACAATGGGAATATTGGTTCCATGGATACGTGGGTCCAACTGTATTATACAAACTAGTCCTATAAGCAACCAAAGAATGAGCCTCAGTCAGATAAACTCAGACCAGCTTTGCTTCAGCCAGAGAGCTGCATCACAAGGATCCTCAGATTAGACCAAGAAAAAAAAAGTTTCTTGCTCCAAAAGGCTAAAGCAAAAAAAGTTTAAGTTGTTTGGTTCAGCTGCTGCCTTCCTCCACCTTCAGCCCAGGCGCATCCCTTAGCTTCTGCCTGGCAACTTCATCCCTGACCTTCCACCTACTAACTTCCACTGACTTCCTCTCAGAAATATCCACTGATTCATCACTTTCACTCACACAGGCACACCACTGCTCACCTCGACCATATTCTCCACGCATATCCACACTCTATATACACATACCTAAAGTGCACACTTACTCTACATATGCATACCTAAAGGTACGTTTGCTGGATGCCAACCACTCTCCTCTGCACAGACACACCCCAGCTTCCATCCACAGATATCTCCCAAGCTTCCAGAAACATCCACCAGGCTCCACTTCGTGACTTCTGCTAGCTTCCAAATGCAGACTCCACCAGCTTCTGTCCACCAACCTTGACTGGATTTTGCCAGGTTCATCAGCTGACATCAGCAGCTTCCGGTTCTGGATCTCTGCCAGCAACCGGAAGCAAACTTGCCTTCCACTTAGCAAGTCCAAGTCCACAAAATGAGGGAACTTGTCTTCTCATGTCAGTGTTCTCATGGCTGGTGCCCTTCTGCTTGATTGATTGCTTCCTTCCAACCTCCAGCTTGCCTCCTTCATCTGGCATCCACCTGGGTCCTTCCTTTGGTCTGACTGTCAAACCCTCTTTAGCCATGGGCTGAGCAAGGTCTATGATCTCAAAAAGACACAGGAGTTGTTGTTGTTGTGTAATGATTATAATTATAATTATTTTTTTAAAAAAAAAAAAACAAACCCCAGGAGCATGATGAGTTACCATCATTTACTCTCCATACATCTGAAGAAGTAGACCAAGTCTACAAAATCATATGCTAGAACTTATGCTACCAGTCAGACCTCACCTGGAATACTGTGTCCAGTTCTGGGCACCACAATTCAAGAAGGATATTGACAAGCTGGAACATTTCCAGAGGAGGGTGACCAAAACGGTGAAAGGTCTGGCAGCCATGCCCTATGAGGAGCAGCTTAGGGAGCTGGGTATGTTTAGCCTGGGGAAGAAAAGGTTAAGAGGGGACATGATAGCCATGTTTAAATATTTGAAGGGATGTCATACCGAGGATGGACATGGACATGGAGCAATGAGTTCAAACTACAGGAAAAGAGATTCCATCTAAACATTAGGAAGAATATTTTGACAGTAAGAGCTATTCAGCTGTGGAAGACACTGCCTGGGAGTGTGATGGAGTCTCCTTTGGAGGTTTTTAAGCAGAGGCTGGATGGCCATCTGTCAGGAATACTTTGATTGTTTATTCCTGCATGACAGGGGGTTGAACTGGATGGCCCTTGTGGTCTCCTCCAACTCTATGATTTGATTAACTTCTTTCTCTCCAAGGTGCTACAAGATCCCTTTGCATACTGACATTCTTTGAAATCATTTACTGAGGCAAATAAAGCCTGAGCTATTGTCTGAGCTCTGGTTATGTCTCCAATCCCTCAGCCTCATTTCAACTTCCCATTTGGCTTATGGGACATGGCTCTAGATATGTAGCTATAGATATAAGGAGGGACACAATTAAACAATTGTAGAGTTTTATTCAGAGATGACATTTCAAGCTCCCTCTTCAGGAAGATCTTTCTGGTCACTGTTATGAAGGCCTTACTGGAGGGATGGGTGACTCGATTTGGGAGTAATGTACAAGATGACATCGCCATTTTTAACCTCCTTCTATGAGGATGAGAGATAAAGGCTGGCCCCAAACTAGCCAGGAAGCATAATGACTGGGAATTGAATCTAATTCTCCATTGTCCTAATACAGCAATCAAAGGCTGCTGCCACACTGCAGAAATAATGCAGTTTGACACTGCTTTAACTGTCGTGGCTCAATGGTATGGAATTCTGGATTTGTAGTTTTGTGAGATATTTAGCCTTCTCTGTCTGAGAGCTCTGATGCTGCAACAAACTACAAACCCCAGAATTCATAGGATGGAGCCATGATAGTTAAAGTGGTGTCAAACTACGTTATTTCTGCAGTGTGGCAGCAGCCTAAATCTGGGCTAAAGAACACGTGGCCCTCCAGTTACTGAGAGCCAATTCTTATCAGCCCCAGCCAGCATGGGCAATGGTGAAGAACCATAGGAGCTGAGGTCCAACAACATCTGGAGGGCCACACACTCCATACCCCTGGCCCAAGCACCATGGACTCCCATGCTCAGTTGCAAACATGACATCTCGCAACACTGGATACTTACAGTAGACAAGGGAAGTATAAGCTGGTGGAACAAGGGAGATGGTCCTTAAATTTTCCCTAGCTTGCCACTGCCACCCCCTGCTGATTTTTCCACACTCAACTTCCTATATATATTTGTTCCATTGTGGAGTAAGGTGCCCAGGCTAGGCGTGGCTGCAGAGAAAATGTGGTTGGCAGGGGAAAAATTCCTAGCCTGGCTTGAGTAGCTTCTCATGCCCCCAAAGTTTCCTATGCATTGTCAATTCCCTGCAATATATTTAGAGTTTTCTTTTAAAAGTTTTCACTGGAGGTTTTCTCACATGAGAAAGTTTCCCACCCACCCACCCCCATCAAGATATATCCACAACTGATATACATACAGGCTGAGATTATATAGCAGGGTTCTGTACTGTAAATTTGCACATAATGAGTTGTGCATTTCTTATGCTGCATAGCCTTTTATTGAATGGTAATTGAGCAAAGTGATCGAGAGGGCAGTTGCTCTTCAACTCCAAGTGGTCTTGGATGAAACTGATTATCTAGACCCATTTCAAACTGGCTTCAGGACGGGATTTGGAGTTGAGACTGCCATGGTTGCCTTGACCGATGATCTGCGTCTAAGCATCGACAGGGGCAATGTGTCCCTGTTGGTGCTTCTGGACCTCTCAGCGGCTTTCGATATGATAGATCATGGCATTCTCCTGGATCGCCTGAGTGGGTTAGGAATCGGAGGCACTGTGCTCCAGTGGTTCCGGTCCTTCCTCTCGGGCAGGTCCCAGAGGGTGCAGCTCGGGGGCAGCTGCTCCAGCAGAAAGGAGCTTACTTGTGGTGTTCCGCAGGGCGCCATCCTGTCCCCGATGCTGTTTAACATCTATATGAAGCCACTGGGTGAGATGATTCGGAGTTGTGGGGCTGGGTGTTATCAGTACGCTGATGACACCCAGATCTATTTCTCCTTGTCCCAATCATCGGCCTCGAATTCCAATGGCATCTCTCCACTTAATGACTGTCTTAAAGCAGTAATGGGCTGGATGAGGAAAAACAGATTGAGATTAAATCCGGACAAAACGGTAGCGGCCCCGAAACCAGGAGTTGGGTTGCAACCTCCAGTCCTGGACGAGAAAACGCTCTCCGTTAAGGACTGTGTTCGCGGTCTAGGGGTGCTCCTTGATTCATTGCTTCAGATGACGAGTCAAGTGAATGCGACGGTCAGGAGCGCTTGTTATCAGCTTCGGCTGATACACCAGATGCACCTTTTCTTGGAAGTAAGGGACCTCGAGACTGTGGTGCACGTGCTGGTAACCTCTCATCTAGATTTCTGCAATGCGCTCTACATGGGGCTACCCTCATGCTTGGTCCAGAAACTTCAGTTGGTACAAAATATGGCAGCCAGAGTGGTCTCGGGAACATCTTGGAGAGACCATATAACTCCAGTATTGAAATCTCTCCACTGGCTGCCTATCAGTTTCCGGGCCCAGTATAAGGTGTTGGTTATTACCTTTAAAGCCCTAAATGGCTTGGGTCCAACTTATCTCCGGAACCGCCTCCTCCCATACAATCCTTCCCGCACACTCCGGTCCTCTGGGAGGAATTTGCTTCAGCTACAAAAATCTAGGCTGTCTACAACCTCCCAGAGGGCCTTTTCGGTAATCGCCCCGAATTTATGGAATGGCCTGCCGAATGAGATCTGTCAGCTGACGAGCTTGAGTAGCTTTTAAAAAGCACTAAAGACAGATCTCTTTCGCCAGGCCTTTCCTGATTAGATCCCGGCCTCAGGAGCTGCGCAGGGCCGGTTTAAGGAATTTTGGGGCCCCCTGCAATGCTTTACTTTGGGGCCCCCATATGACTTGAAGGCACATGGACAAGAAAGAAAGAAAGAAAGAAGGAAGGAAGGAAGGAAGCCCTTTCTGAGGGAGACAACCCTCAATTTCCCTGTCTCTCTCTCTCTCACACACACACTCACCCTCTCCGATGTGCCTCTCCCTCCATCTTCTGCCACGGAGGGCTGCTGTTTCTTTCTCTTTCTCTTTCTCTTTCTCTTTCTCTTTAGTTTTGGAGAGGCTGTTTTGTTTGTTTTTTTAAAAAAGCCAGCAGGAGATTTTTGGAGGAGGAGGGTAAGAGGGGGCTCCTCCCGGCTGTCTTCTGGCTGTTCCTTCGTCAGATTAAGGAGGCCAACACGGGGCCCTCTCTTGACCTCGGGGCCCCCTCTTGACCTTGGGGCCCCCTGCCAATGCTGATTTGGCAGACAGGTTAAACCGGCCCTGGAGCTGCGTCTCCTGGCTTTTTAAATCATGTATACATTTGTTTTTAATGTGTTTTTCGTTAGATGGTTTTAATTTTATAGTGTTTAATGTCTTTTTATGGGGGAGGGTGGGGGTGGGTGGTGTTTTTAGTCATTATTATAATGTTTTAATTGTTGGAAGCCACCCTGATTGTTTTAGCAGAGGAGCGGGGTATAAATTATTATTATTATTATTATTATTATTATTATGTTGTGTGAGTATACCAAAATGTGCAACCGAACACACAACCAAGTAGGCATGAACACCTGTGTTCAATGCACCTGTGTTGGACAAAAAAGTCCAACTGCTTTCATAGGAGAACTTTAGGCATGCCAAAGACACCAACAGGATTCCAGCCATAGTGTTAAGTGTCTGTAATCATTTTAATGCCAAGTTAATTTGAGATCTCAGCGGCTGATGCCTGCAGAGTTACCATGAAGGCTTTTAATTTCTGACTGCTAATTGAAGCAATCCTGATCTTAGATCAGTTTAAAAGGTTCCCAGCTCTTTGGGGTATTTGTGTGTGCTTGTGCATGAATGAGATTGAAAGTGAGAGAGAGAAAAGGAGAATAAATTATAACTTAAAAATGTGTTTCCTTGAGCATATGAACTAGACTGTTCCAGCTGTGTTTTAGAAAGGAGAAAAAAAGCCCATCATTCTTTAAAGAGTGCCAGTTATAACTCAGATCACAAGGTTTCGTGTAATTGTGTTCTACATTATTTTTTAATAAGCCTCTATCCTCTTTCATAGCAAGGTCAAGTTAAAATAAGGTTGGGCTTCAACCATCTAGAACAGGAGTGGGTGCTTGCATGGGGGCCATGGGCCAATTTTTGCACTCCGAATCCCAGTTTGCAGGCCACACCCTCCCACTCCTTGCAACCCCCCAATCTCCATTTTCCTCTGCAGTCCCTCTCAAAATGGCAACAGGAAGTTATATTATTCCCTATGGGCAAACTTATAAAAAAATCAAATTAGAAGTGAATAATATTTCATCATAATCATCATCATCATAAAGTAATGTCAAAATGTCAGGTGGGGAAAAGTGGTCCTTGCTTTTCCGCCCTTTTCTCCACTTGCCTAACTTGTTTTAATATCACAGCAAGCTTTTGTAGTAGGCTAGGCTGAGATTTGAACTTAGGGGTTTAAGTTTTTGGACTGCCCTACTGACTATATACTTCGCTGTTCTCTAAGGATGTAGTTCCATTGGCATTTACCTGAGAGTCACTTTTATTGGACTTATCCAGATTTCCTCCTGAGCAGACATCTATTTACTCACTGAAAACTGAATCACAGAACCATAGGATTGGAAAAGACACCAAATGCCATCTACTCAAACCCTTTGCTAGGGAAGGAAGCTACAGCTAAAGTATCCATGATATGACTATATCCTGATATGAAGAAAACACGGCCTTAGGTCCAGGCTATCTATGGGCTGACTCATTCTTTGCCAGTCTTTCTTTACCCCTAAGGTTTGACTGAGAGAACTTTCTCTGTGTCCCAACAATGGAGGATGTTGACAAAAAGAAGGGAACTTCTCAATGGCTGCTCCTTAACTGTGGAATTATTTGCTTCTGGATGCTAGGTTGGCACACCACAAAGCAAAGGCCACAAATTTCATGAGATTTACTTTGCATTTTTAGCCAGTGTGTCTGCCTGTATTTATCATAAAGTTGTTGATTTAGATTTATGAATGATTAATTGATTGTATTATTGGATGCAGTTGTTGGTATACTGCCATACCAGATACCATGCTGAACATTTCTGAATTCGTTTGATTTTGGAAGCTCTTGTTTGTTTGTTTATTTATTTAGAGCATTTATATCCCACCATTCAGCGAAAAAGGCTTTCAGAGCATCTTACAAATTGTTACTTTGGCAGTTCTCTGGCTTTTCTTCACAAACAAAGATTCAGGAAGTACTCGTCCCCCACTTTCTGCAAGTGCACTGATGACTGAAAAGGCCAATCCAAGATAAACAGGTCCGGTTGCAGAAAGCACAGCAGAGGGTCGTCTCCTTGGGTGATGTTTCCGGGTTATGATTCGTTCTGCATTGTCGTTTCTCTTCAAGACTTGTTCAGCATGAGTTCTCAAATAAAGCTGCAGCATTGTGGATAGTGCGTCTGCATGCCTCCCGATGTGAAGCCAGGGCAGACCATTGTTGGTGATCAATTTGGCCAAGCCTGAGATGTTGTTTCAGGGAATCCTTGTATCGCTTTTTTGGAGCACCCCTCTTACGCTGATCTGTGGTGAGTTCACCGTAGAGTACTATTTTTGGGAGGCGATGGTCCTCCATCCTAGAAACGTGCCCTGCCCAGCGCAGCTGTGTTCTCAATATCATGGCCTCAATGCTGGTGATCCCTGCTTGCTCAAGGACAGCAACATTCGTCACATAGTCAGTCCAGTGTATATTTAGGATTATACATATACAGCGCTGATGAAAATGTTCGAGGAGTTGTAAGTGTTAGCGATAGGTGACCCATGTTTCAGACCCGTAAAGGAGAATAGACAGTACAATGGCTCTATACACACAATTTTTGTGTTTCGCCTCATGTGTTTGTTACTCCAGACTCTTTTGTAAAGTCTTCCAAATGCGCTATATGCCTTTGCTAATCTGCGATCGATCTCTTTGTCAATCTTGGCATCTGAGGAGATGATGCTTCCCAGGTAGGTGAACTGCTGAACGGACTTAAGCACAGATTTTCCTACAGCAATGTGGGGATGGTGGTGCTTGTCCTGTGGTGCAGGCTGGTAGAGAACTTCCATTTTCTTCAGGTTGACTTCCAGCCCAAACAGCTCTGCAGCTGTTGCAAAGCAGGATGTTTTGTAAAAGCAGGATGATATGTAAATAAGACATGACACACAAGAAAAAGGGGAGATTAATTCCAGCAAATGCTGGCTGCTCTTCTCTCCTTCAGAGGCCACAGCAGCAGCAGTTGGGATGGAGAGAGAGCCTTTCACCACCTGCTAGGACAAAGCCATGATGGAGCTGTGCCTGCCTGCTCTTCTCTCCCTCAGAGACCACACCAGTGGCAGTTGGAACGGACAAAGAGCCTCCCTTTAGAGTGAGGGCTTGTAAGTACTTGGATGAAAGACTACCAGGAAACTGCAAGAATCCCTAGCTAGGAGGGGATCTTGCCTGAAACCTTTGGAGAGCCATTGCTGTCAGTCAGAGTTGATGATACTGGGCTAGGTAGACCCAAGATCTGGTTCAGTAGAAGCCAGCTTCCTATATTCCACCTGTGGGACGGATATTCTGTTCTTCTCATATTTAGGTAAGGGTAAGGATAGGGCTTAAGTCTTGGGCATGGAGAACGGCTGTATATAAATTAAATAAGAAATAATTTACTCAAAATTAGCCCATTCTGAATTCAGTGGTATTTATTCCAAGGTAAGTGGTTACTGAATTACAACCTATGTCATTCATTGTCTCTCAGCCTCTTTCCTTCACAAGGCCGTTTTCTGCATAACTAATGTTAGAATGATATAGAAGCTTACAGAGCTGCTGGAAACTATGAATAATAATGTTGGAATAATAAGTGCTTTGAGAATTCATTACTCTCAGAGGCAACCAAAGCTTTTTGCAAGCAATTCTCATTTATGACATTTACATATCATAAGTTAATTGTGATGATACATGTATATTTATAAGTTTGCTACACTCTTCTAAAGAAGCACATGGCACCCTCCTTCTGAGACTTCAGCATTTCAGGATGGTCGGTCAGGGATCATACTCTGCTAGGTTAAAAATGTCTTGGACCCATTCACACTACATAATTATAGCACTATATTCCACTTTAATTGTCTTGGCAACATCCCCTGGAATCCTGGGATTTGCATTGAGAATGAGATTTGAATTTGGAATTTTCTACCAGAGAGTTCTAGTGTCTCACCAAACTACATATCCCAAGATTCCATAGGATTCAGCCATGGCAATTACAGTGGAATCATGGTGCTACAATTGTGTAGCATGAATGTTCCCAGTCATCGCTTATCTTCGTCCTGCAGGCAAGAACATATAACTTCAGCCATTTTCTCCCTGCTTTTCTTATGCCTGCCTGCCAGATCTCATTTGTAGTCTCACAGGACTGTAAATCCCACGAGACATTGCACGATATCCAGTGGACAGACAAAGTTGGTGGCCATTGGCAGCTAAAGGCTCCTGCTACACGGTGGTGGTTCCCTTCTCTCCCCTGGCACAGGGGAGGATTGCCTACTGAGAATGGTGACCTCACGAGTAAGTAGCATTGTAAAGAAAGCATGGTGGGGAGGCATGCCACAATGGCAGTGGTTCAGTTCTCTCCCCGGCCCAGGGGAGAGAAAGCAATGACCACCATCATGCCCCACCCCACACAATGCTGACTTCACTGTGCTGCTTACTTGGGAATCAGTCCTTCTGCCGAGAAGGGATGATCCCCAAGGAAGCAGCACAGTGAAGCAAGCATGGCAGGGGGTGTGCCACAACAGCAACAGCTCCTTTCTCTCCCCAACCCAGGGGAGAGAAACCAACTGCTGCCATTGCTCCCCACATGCACACACTGTGCTTACTTCGTTGTGCCACTAACTTGGGGATCATCCCTTCTAGGCAGACATGAACCACTGCAGGGGTTTGTGACTGCCGAGAAGGGGTGACACTCCCCCACTGAGTAAGTGGCATAGTGAAGTAAGCACGGCGGGGAGGCATGCTGTGATGGTGGCAGTTCCTTTCTCTCCCCTGGGCTGGGGAGAGAAAGGAACCTTTGCAGCAGCACCCCCATGCTTAATCACTATGCTTCTATCATCCCCTCTAGGTAGGGATGAACCGCTGCAGAGGTTCGTGCCTGCCTAGAAGCAATGCAGGTGCAGCAAAGTAAGAGCAGAGCGGGAGGCGGGGTGCTGGTGGTACCCCTCTGAAGGTCACCTGGTGTGGTCTGCACCCACCGCACCCACCTAATGATGCTCCTTCATCACCCTTCTAAAATCACCAGGTCTTGCTCCCTGGGATGTCACAAGGAGTCATCCCTAGATGACAGTCAGAATGGTGACATGATATGACAGCTGGACTAGTGACTTTATCAGACTATCCCCTTAAAGCGTTCTTTTGCTGGCATTAAAAAATCCATTTTTATGCCAGCAAAAGAACGCTGCCCCCACACTTACCTCTAATCCCAGCAAAGGCAGCTCCGGCAATGAAAGAAGAAGTGAACGGAGCTCTGTTTACTTGCTCCTTTGAAATCCTGCGAAATATTGTGAGAGTTCATCAGGAGGAAATTTTAATTTCAGCAGGAAATTAAAAAACACTCAAAAATAACACTATAAAAGTTTCAAAAAGCACAAAAACACACTTTAAAACTTACAAGTAACCTGGGGAGGGTCATAAAAAGTACGTCACTTACTTGAATGTCACAATCTCACCCGGAAGTGTTTGCGCCAGGCCAGCCACTGACAGGGTAAGTACAGTTAAAAAAAAAAAAAAAGATGTGAGGTTTCACACACTGGCTATTCTGGCAAACAAAATGGCAGGGGGGATCAATTGACAGCTTAAGCCTTCAATTAAAAAATACGGGTTTTGGCAGGGACATAGCTGCAAAAGGGCGACATTGTCTGATATGCACACCCTTTCGCAGTTATGTGGTGTTGTTATGATGCTGTATTTGATGCATCTGATAAAGTCCTAGGACTCTGAGAGAGAAGTATTTGAATTCCTGCTTGGCCATGGAAACCCACTGGGTGACTATGGGAAAATCCCACACTCTTAGCCTAAAAAGAAGGCAGTGACAAAGCCCCGCTAAACAAATTTTGCCAAGAAAGCCCCATAATAGGTTTGCCTTAGGATCACCATAAGTTGGACATGACTTGAAGACATATAACAACAACAAACATCCCTAGTTCTCAGGTTTGGGCGCTGAAATGTTAGGGCCCAGGATGCTCCTAATCTGGCAACTGCCATTCTTGTATATGCTGAAGATGTGGAAACAGGGAAAGAGAAGATACATCGACCTAGAAAACATGCTGGTATTTTTGAGCATAGCAGTGAAGAGATTTGAGCGCATGTTTCCTCCAAATAGCAGTGATTGAAAGGCCTTTTAGAGTCCCGCTGGGCTCTCCAAGAGAGACCGAGGGGGCTTGTCCTCCTCCAATGATAATTGGAATATATTTATGGAACAGGAGAGCGCCTCTGGCTGGCTGTATGCCAGGAGCAACAGCAGTAGCAGCAGCCTTCCTGATGAATAATAGGCCCAATAAAGCCTGTCTTTAAACACAACCACACACACAAAACCATTAACTCACATGGTGGGGAGGAGGTGTCTCTGTATTAATATTCCAGACACCTTCCTTTCATTTCCTTCCACGAAAATCTTTGGCTCTCGTACACACTTCGCCTCACCTCCCTCTTCCCCTTTCTTTTCGTCATAGAATAGTGAAAAATATATTGCAGCCCATGGAAAGGGTTATTTTCCTTCCTTGCTTTTAAATTAATGCATACTTGCCATTTTTATTGCTCCATCCAGAACTGGGCACCTATTTTTGAAATTGCAGTCAGGGCTAATGGGAAAAGTGTGTGTCCAAACATTTCAATTTATGTCACTCCATCAATAGATCAACCCAGCCCATAAAGATTTCTGTCTTTATTATGGACTACCCATTCTCCCCATCTATAACTAACCCAAAAATGAAGGCTAACACTTTGTCGCTACCAGGGGAGGGAGTGGAATGAGGGCATTGTTCCCAAAATAAGAATTCTGCCTCCCCTCCAATGAAGACTGCATTGCAGATGGATAGACTCCATAGAAGAAGCCACAGCTCTGAGTATTTAAGACCTGAGTAGGGCTCTAAGCAATCCTGTATCAGCTACTTAGTATGCTCAACTAACTATACTTAACTAAGGGTGTAGCTAGACAGGAGAATTTGTAGCAAAAAATATTGCCTTACCTCCCTA
The DNA here is from genome assembly GCA_030847615.1 of Gambelia wislizenii. Taxonomy (NCBI): domain Eukaryota; kingdom Metazoa; phylum Chordata; class Lepidosauria; order Squamata; family Crotaphytidae; genus Gambelia; species Gambelia wislizenii. The sequence continues at coordinate 488,667,832 of JAUMIR010000001.1, read as the reverse complement.
TTGCTGCAGTGCCCATTTGTGCCCACAGCCAATTTGCAAGCTTGGAAGGGAATCATTTGCAGTTTATATGCCAGAAAAGAAATGGTGGCCGTGAGTGAGTTGCGTCTGGAAAATCTCCCCCTGTTCCCCCGCTTTTTAAAAAATGACAGATGCAGAAGAGCTATTTTCCATTTGAAAAAAATCTTCATACTTTTGCTCTGAGGCTCGAATGATCAGCTGGCAAAAAACAACAACCATGTTGGCTCTGGCGTTGCAAGCCCTCCCTTGTAAGCCCACTCCCTCTGAGGTCCAACCAATCAGCTTTCAGCTCTGCTGCGTCCTCTTTTCGAATTAGTTGTACAGGTGACCTATTATGCGCATTTTCGTGCACTTTTAAAAAAAGATTGTGCGAAACAGCAAAAGCTGTTATTATCGCGGTCTATGTGGAGTTTTCAGCCCCACTCCTTCTGAATATGGCCAATCCCAGCAGGGGCTCATATAAACTAAAGGTATTCTGCCTGCATTCTTGCTGGATTTTTTTTTTTTTTTTTTTTTTGGTCATGTAGGTGCGCCCTAAGTAACTTCTCCTGGCCTGACAGGCCAAATCTGATGGGAAAGTCAATCACTCCAGTTGCCAGCAAAATGTACCTCCTTCTCCCTGTGCAGCTGATGTCTGGTAAAGAATGTTTAGAGGGGAGTTATGATCGTGCCAATACTACTACTAAGTAGTAACTGTAACTATGAAACAGTTACAGATGAGTAAATCTAGCAGCCTTACCACACTCCAAAGAAAAATGGCAGTGCAGCAGGAATGTTCTCATCTTCCATGCTGCCTTACTGCACATCTTTGTTGTGCTTTTGTTCCAGTGCTATGTGGGACTGAGGTAAAACCGCATCTTTTTGCTAACCAGAAAAAACTGTTAGCAAAAAGACATGGTTTTACCTCAGGATCCCTCAGGATCGGAAAGAAAGAATGACAACGACTTACTGTAAAGCAGCAGAGAAGACAGGATGTTTTTGCTGCACTGCCACTTTTCTTTGCAGTGTGGTAAGGCTCTAAGTAGCTGTTTTGCACTCACAATTGTTACTCAGAGCCTTACCGCATGACACTGTTATAGCACTATTATTCCACTTTAACCGTTATGGGTGCCTCCTGTGGAATTCTGGGGTTTGTAGTTTAGTGAAGCCTAAGAACTCTCTGGCTGAGAATGCTGAATGCCCCCCCTAAACTCTAAATACCAGGATTTCCCAGGAGGCAGCCATAGCAGTTAAAGTGAATAATAGTGCTATAACAGTGTACTGCAATGGTGTCCTTCATGATTGTGACAATATTGCCACAATCAAAACCCCCTCCCTAGCCTACTTTACCAAGCTTCAGCTGCATGGGGAGAAAGAGGTCAGTTCTGACAGCAATTGGGATATAGGCAAATGATGTTTCCTGCAGGTTTGGGGAGGGGGAGGCCAGGAGAGGATGCAGGATTCTGGCCAGGATACTTTATCAGATATGGCAAATACAACATCATAATGATGCCTAATGAATGCGAAAGGGCGCCCATGTCTTACCCCGTGAGGCTGATGAGGCTATAGAGTCAGAGGAGGAGGAGGACATAGCAGGGAACAGCCCTAGAGACCTTGGCACAGGTTTATCTACACCTGTGCCAGCAGGGAACCTTGCCAACCTAGAGGCTCAAGCAGAAAAAGAGCCTGGTCCGATTGGGTTGGCATCAGTCCCAGCAGAGAGTCCCACCCACTCAAATAAGGACGAAGAAGAGAGAGACTTACCTCCACCATCATATACCCAGCAGAGAGCTTAAAAGGAAGCTCAAAGGAAGTCTCTGAGACTTTATGAGAAAAAGCTGCTTGTTAAGAAACACCCGACAAAGCCTTAATTGCTTTATATATTCTGAGAGAGGTGATGGAGGCTTTGTCAGAGATCAACTGATCTTCCTGGTGAAAGCTTCCTGCTGACTTTGGTGCCTGGATTCCAGTTATCTTGACTTCTGTTACCTTGACTCGTGCTTAGACCTTGGACTGTCCCTGACTAATCTGCTGCCTGCTCCTGTTGACCCTCGGACTGCATTGGACCACTCTGACCAATTGCCGTAAGCCTCTGACCTGTTGGACTGTGTTAGCATCTCTGTGAGCTAATTAACAGTTGGCTCCCTTCCCAGACTAGTGCTGCTTATAATTTACTGGTACCTAGTTGCTTTCTGGACAGCTCATTTGGCATGACATTGTGCTTTTGTGATCATGTATTGAAAAGAAGGTGTTCTTTTTTATTGCCGGGCCAAGTCATCAAAAGATGTTTCTTGCGTGGTGTTTCCTGCCATGATTGCGAGCGTGTGAAATGTTGCCCCATTTTGCTGGCACAATTCCAGCATCAATGGGCAGTCCATGCCAGAACACTTCCAGGTGGGAATGGGAAAACTAACCATGGCCCGCTCTTTTTATGACCCTCCCCATGTTACAGGCAAGTTTTTAAGTGTATTTCAGTGTTTGTGTGTTTGTTTTGTTTTTTAATTTAACTGTGTTTTGTTTTTGTTTTTTTACTTTTAAGCGCACTCATGTTTTCTCACGAGAGCTGCCAAGATCTCGCTAGCCCGTCAACACAGAAGCATGGGGCTGCTTTTTCACGTGATCATGGCTACCTTGGATATAAAGGGTTCTTTTGCCAGCAGGAAAACGGTATAAAATATGGTGGCAAAAGAACGTTTTTAGAGGCTTTTCCGATAAAGTCCAGGGTATTTTGGAGGCCTGTCATTCAAAAGTTTCATAAGTTGCCATAAGTTGAAGCCAACCTGACAGCAATTAACAACAACAATAAATGAAATTTTCTTTCAGTCCTCAAATTTGTAGCATTGCAAAGAGCGGGAAACTGAAAATTGTTCACATCTAGAACTCTTCTCTTTGCTGTGTTCACATTCCCTTGCTCACTTTGCCTGCCCCCTTTTCTGTGGATGCCTAAACTATTTCTAAATGCTCAACTGAAATTTTAATTTACGAACATGCTAGAAATGTGGGGACTGAAGGAAAATTCCATTTGAAAGGGACAGAATTCTTATTTGAGTGGGGGGCAATGCCCCTGATTTTGCCATCTCTGTAGCTACATCTCTGAAGGCTACAGACCAGCTGGTTTCTGTATGCACAGCAAACAATGCTTGGGGCCCATTCACTCCACACAATTATAGCAGTATTATTCCGTTGTAACTGCCATGGTTCCATCCTATGGAATACTGGGATTTGTAGTTTGGTGGGCAGTAGAGCTAATGCCACTCCCTGTACCACAAATCCCAGGATTCCATAGGGCTGAGCCATGGCAGTTAGAGTAGCATGTAGCTCTATAATTGTGTAGACTCAGCACAACCTGGCTCTCACTACACTGTAGAGTGAATGGGCCTGGATGACCCTTTTTGGGCAAAGTCATCAAACAACAAACAGAACACACACACACACCATAGAAGTTTCCATAAGCAGCAGCTAACTTTTTAAATATGTAGCATCTGCACCTCTATTGTTTAATATTTTAAAAATACTCTCCCCCCCCCCACACACACCAGACCTGGTCTTTGAGCCACTTCTGTGGAGACCTTGTGGCAATCTATGGCCTAAATCCTATTGTTAGTCCATACCTGAGGAGAATCATTGGTGTTGTCTAGATGGTGAAAAAAAATCCTCAAGAAATGCAAGGGGAATACCTTTTGTCTAGATAAGTTCCCACCATATTCGGAAGGAGGAGGGCCAAAACTCCAAGTACTTAGCAATAACAGCTTTTGCTGTTTCTCATAATATTTTTTTTAAAAAATACACAAAAATGCACATCATAGCTAATTCGAATTGGGGCACATCCAGCAAGTCAAAATGTGATTGGTTGGATGTGTGCAGGGGTGGGCTTGCTGGTGACAAAGTGACTGAAGCCGCCACTGTTGTCTTTCGCAGAAGCGATCATGCGCCATTTTCAAGCAGCAAAGAAAAAAAAGTTTTTTAAGCATTAGATTACTTTTCTGTGTCTCTCATTTAACAAGGCAAAAAAAAAAGGGGGGGGAAATAGAGGGAGATTTGGGGGAATAATAATGCAGGTAATTCACTCGCGGCCACCATATTTTCTCACGGGAGTACTCTGTGTGAACTTCAAACGTGGATAGTTTCCCATGCCAGTGATCTTGCGAATGCATCAAGGGGACAAATGAACACTGCTCCAATAGTGAGGTAATGCGCTATTTTCTGCAATTAATTCTCTTGTCTAGCTGAGCCTATTGATTCAAGGGGATTTACCTACATGTTTACTCACTATTCAACAAATGATTTAATGGGTCTACTCTAGTTGGAACTAACCAACAGGCTTAGCAGAGTAAGATTCCAAATTTTATTACTTTGATGGGAAACCACCAGAGATCTCCAAGGAGGGCTTGAACACAGAATCAAAAGAATAAAATCACAGAATAAAAGGAGCCCTGGTGGTGCAGTGGTTAAATGCCAGTACTTCTAGTCACCACGTTGCAAATTCGATTCCAGCGGACTCCAAGGTTCACTCAGTCTTCTATCCTTTCGTAGGATGGTAAAATGAGTACCCAGCTTGTGGGGGCAATTAGCTAACACACATTGGAAACTGCTTAATGCAGTCTAGATGTGTAAATTTGCTATTGCTTAAAACAATTTGTAAGCCACTCTGATAGCCTTGTGGCTGAAGAGTGGGGTATAAATAAATAAATAAATAAATAAATAAAAATAAAGAATCATATTGGAAGAAACTGTCTAATCCAATCCCTTGACATGTAGGAATACATAACTAAATCGCTGCTGAGAAGTGGCCATCCAAATTCTGTTTAAAAACTTCCAAAGAAGGAGCATCTACCAGCCTCTGAGGCAGCTTATTCTATTCTGGAACAGCTCTTATAAACAAGGAGTTCTTTGTCATGTTTAGGTAGACTCTCTAATCTTGCAATTTGAATCAATTTGTTCATGTCCTAGTCTGTGGAAGAGCAGAAAAACTCAGTCCATCTTCTACATGACCCTACTTCAGATGTTTAAAGATGGCTTTCATATCACCTCTCAGGACTTTATCAGATGCAACAACTGTGGTGTCATAAGGACGCCTAATGATCATGAAAGGGTGTGCATACCAGATGACGATGTCCTTTCACAATCATATCTTGTCAAAAAGCCATCCCATTTTATTGACAGGCCAAGCCATCAATAGATCTCTCCTGGCGCTTTGTTGCTGGCATTTGAACTTCGTGCCATTGTGCTCATATGGACAGCCAGGTAAGGGATGCTCTCTTTTTTACCTGCCCCATTTACTTGGAATTTTTTTGTGTGTTTTTGTGCCTGTGCAAACATTTTATGTCTTTATTTTACTTTTATTTTTAAATTTCCCAAGCACGTGTCTTCTTGTGAGATTCTCAGAGATCACAAGCGCAGAAGTGAATGGAGCTCTGTTCACTCTTTGTTAGTGCCTGGGCTGCCTCTTTAACATGACTAAAGTAAGGTCTGGGGGTGGTGAGGGGTGTCATTTGTCAGCATAAAAACAGCACAAAATATGCCAGCAAAAGAACAATAATGAAGGGTGGTATGATAAAGTCCTCAGTCTACTCTAAAGATACCCAGCTCCCTAACGCATTCCTCACAGGGCTTAGTTTCCAAACTTTTGATCATTTTGGTTGCCCATCACTGGACATGTTCCAGCTTGTCAGTATTCTTCTTGACCTGAGTTGCCCCAAACTGGACACAGTATTCTAGGTGAGGTCTGACCAAAGCAGCATAGAGTAGCACTACTACTTCCCCTGATCTGGGCGCTGAGCTCCTGTAAATGCAGCCTAGAATTGCATTGGCTTTTTTTGGCTGCTGCAGCACACTGTTGAGACCCCTACATCCTTTTCACCTGTACTGCTTTCACAATGCATGTCTCAGTGGTCAGAATCCTGTTGGTGTCTTATGAATGTGTAGTTTCTCCTATGGAAGCAGGTGGACATGTTTTCCAATGCAGAACAAACCATTAAGTTTAAGGTTGTGGGAGCAGAGTTGTGCATGTGGTCCTGTTGTGCATGGATGTGCACCATCCATAGTTGAGCATGGATTTGAACCATGCATAGTTACACATGGATGTGCACCACAGGTGATTGTGCATGGTGCATGCAGATGAACACACACACACTGTTGCACAACACCAAATTCACTAACAAAGCAGAGTTGTACAATGACTGCATAACTCCATGTACATAAGGTTATGCTCCATCTTCTTGATGTTGGATCTCAGCCAGTCTCTTTTTAGGAAGCACTGATTATAACTCAATAACTATATGGTTTTATAACTAAATACCCTAAATACAGTTGGCCCTCTGTATCCACAGATTTGGCATCCACATATTCCACCATCTATGGCTTGAAGCAAACCTTTGTTTTGCCATTTTATACAAGGGACACCATTTTATTATGCCATTGTATAGACTGGGACTTGAGCATCCATGGATTTTGGTATCCACGGGTGGAGGGGTCCTTGAACCAAACCCCAGCGATTACCAAGGACCCACTGTAGGCCCAAATACCCTAAAGGTATCAGAGCCCATCTGATCTTGAAAGGTAAGCAGGGTCATTCCTGGTTAGTACTTGGATTGGAGACTGCCAATGAATAGTAGGTGCTGTGGACTCTATTTCAGAGGAAGGAACTGGCAGAACCATCTCTGAGTACTCCTTGACTAAGAAAACCTTATGAAATTCATGGGGTTGCCATAAGTCAATAGGCAACTTGTAGGTACACACATACATACACATGCAATTATAGCAAGTCAGAAAAGAGCATGAAAACTTCCCCTCTCAACTATAGAGTGCCAATATGTTTTGTTTTGTGATAACAAATCCACTGAATTGTCTTAGCAGAAATATATGCCAAAGCGGACAACCTGCGACAGCTCTGAAGAGGCAGCGCTGCAGTTGGCCAGGCACTTAAGACTTAGGTTATTAATGGCTTCCGATGTCATTAGTAAGACAGTGAATTCTGTACATCCCATTATCGCTCCTCCTAGTCATTTGTTCTCTTACAGGTTTAAGCTGTTTACATAAAGGAAGCTGTAAAAATAATTGCACAGAAGAGAATGCCTGTGCTGGACAGCACACCATTCAGGATTCCCAAAGCCTTTTTACGTCAACATTTTTGTTCCTGGATTTGCCTCATGAGACAGATATGCAGCCTTTGGGGAAAGGCAAAAGGGATCTAGTGTTCCACAAAAAACTACCCCAACTGCATGCTCCCTTTATCTCTGGCATTTGACCTTTTGTTCTGAATCTTAAGTTGTACAGATTGCTCTCTGGCCTTTTTCAACCAGCCTCCACTGTTCTACCTCAGCCCAGAGTTTTTCTTCTGAGATGTACAGTTGTCCCTTCATATTCGCTGGGGTTTGGTTCCAGGACTCCCCACGGATACCAAAATCCGTGAATACTCAAGTCCCATTATATGCAATGGCATAGCAAATTGGTGTCCCTTCTATAAGACGGCAAAATCAAGGTTTGCTTTTTGGGTTATTTTTTTTAAAGAATGTTTTCAAGCCGTGAATACACTGTACTTAAATCCGTGGATACTGAATCTGTGGATATGGAGGGACAACTGTATAAGATTGGATCAGGAGTTTGGCCTGTAATAAAACCTGGACTGTGGCTCAGTTGACTGGGAGGAACTAGTTATAAAGAGCATTTCCTGGGGGTGAGCTCGTCCCAAGCAGAGATGGTCAGCTGCTGGTCTGGAGCAGACAACTTGCTGAGTTTGAGCGAGCTCAAATAGTGTCATGACCATAGCTTTTATGGACTATGACTCTCAGAATCCCCCAGCTAGATCTTAAATCAAAGCTTTTTCTCCTAGGGATATTTGATGATCACTCTAAACAGCAACATGAAAAGATTTTACTATACAGTCAGCCCTCCACATTCGTGAGGATTAGGGGCAGAGCACCACAGCAAAAGTGAAAAAACTGCAAATAAATTAAGCCCCGCCCCAAACATGCTGTATTCTCCTCTCCAACCAACAGCACTGCCAGAACCTCATTCCTGCCTTTGCACGATGCCTCAGCTGATTTTCAAAGTCCCTCTGCCTCCCTCCACTCCAAATTGAGGGCCTGTCTATATGAGGGGGTGAAATGTGGATTGATGCGTACTCGCACAAATTCGAAGCAGGATCAACTTGTCTTAACAGTATTTGGCAAAACTGCAAGCATGAGAAGCTATCTGCTTTTGCTGTCCCAATGGGCACAGCTGCAATTCAAAATGGCGGCTTTGACTCACCTTTTTATTTTCGATAGTTACTGCCGCCGAATGTTTTTTTTTTTAAAGGCATATCTGAGGTGCAGAAGTGCGATAGTGAACTATTCCACCTAAATAAACTTTAAAAAGAAAAGAAAAAGGCGCTTTTGTCACCTCAGCATACGATCGCTAAGGCGAAAGCCCAAGATGGCAGTTCTATGGCATTTGCCTTCTTAGTAAACCCCAACCCATCCTCCCATCTGGCCAATCAGCTTTCTACTTCTGCTTTTCTAGGGCTATGCAAATAAATTCGATCGCCTGTCCTAATGGTCGATCATGTGCATTCCCCATGGAGTTTTTAGAAAACTTTGGGAAAAGCCCCGGAGGCTGCTCTGTCAGGGTTTACAGTGGATTAGCCCCCCCTCCTTCTGAATACAGCGGAATTATGCAGAATCCCATTAAGACAGGTAGGATTCTAAGTGAGTTCTAAGAGGATTATTTTCACCATTTAGACAGGCCCTGAATGTTAGTAGCAGCAGCTGCTGCCGCTGCAACCAACAAGAAGACCACAGATTCTGCCCACTCCATCTTTCTCCTCCCCCTTCTTTTCTTCCACTCTAGTCTACAGCATTGCCCATTCCTCCCTTTCCCACATTTGAACTATGCCTCCTCCACCACATTTGCAAAATGGATAGGCCTCACACTTCTCTCAATCCTCTTATCCTGTCAAAATAATAATAATAATAATAATAATAATAATAATAACAACAACAACAACAACACACTCCACCTCTTGTTGCCAGCTGGCATCTAAACTGAACTGCCTTTTTAAAAGTCTGATTCAACCCCTCTTCCCTCCAGCCCAAGTGAAAAGCACAGCCGCCGCAGCAATGGCAGCAGTTCTCAGGTGTGCACCCAACCTTGCCCACACTTGCCTCCCCCTCCATGTGTCCTGCCACCAACACCACTACCTGTAATAAAATCTTACTAGCTATACCCGGTATAACATGCACCATTATCTATCCATCTGTCTAAAACGGTTCTTTTTGTTTCCATTCCCACTCTGCTGACTGGCCACTTGGGAAAGATTATTTATTTATTTATTTATTTATACCCTGCTCTTCAGCCCCAAGGCTATCAGAGCGGCTTACAAATTGTTTTAATCAATAGCAATTTACACATCTACACTGCATTAAGCAGTTTCCAATGTGTGTTAGCTAAGATGTCAAGAGTATAATCATTTGACGCATTAATATATAACCTTACTGTCTATTCTCCTTTATGGGTCTGAAACATAGTTCACCTATCGCCACCACTTACGACTCCTCAAACGCTTTCATCAGCACTGTATATGCACAATCCTAAATATACATTGGACTGACTATGTGACGAATGTTGCTATCCTTGAGCAAGCAGGGATCACCAGCATTGGGGTCATGATATTGAGAACACAGCTGCGCTAGGCAGGGCATGTTTCTAGGACAGAGGACCATCACCTCCCAAAAATACTACTCTACGGTGAACTCGCCACGGGTCAGCGTAAGCGGGGCACTCCAAAAAAAAAAAAAAAAAACACGATACAAGGACTCCCTGAAACAACATCTCAGGCTCAGCCAAATTGATCACCAACAATGGTCCACCCTGGCCTCACATCAGGGAGCATGGAGATGCAGTATCCACAATGCTGCAGCCTTATTTGAGAACTCACACTGAATAAGTCTTGAAGAGAAACGACAACGCAGAAAGAATCACAACCCGGAAACATCAATGCTGTTGGCTGGAGTGGAGGAAGAGAAGGGAGAGCACTAGGATGGGGTGGGGGTGGGGTGAGGATCAAGCCTGTCTTCCCGCCAGAGTGGAGTGATGCGGAGGGACTTTGCAAATCTTGCAGAATCATGGTGGTGCAAAGATTGAGGTTTTCCCAAACAGCAGGAGGGGGAGGAGAAGGAGGACAAAGTCTTGCAATAACAGTACTGTAGACGTATTCCAGCAGTAGCTACAAACTGCGAATACGTAAAGCCGCAAATGTGAAACTCTTGAATGTGGAAGGCCAACTATACATGATAACAGCAGCTAGACTCCTCTATACACAGTTGTGGACAAATGTAGAAATTCCAAGAATGGAAGATAGGATAGTTAAAGTGTTGCAGATGTAGCAGTGGCTAAGTTAACTATGCTGCTAAGGGGTAAGTCAATTGATTAAAAAAAAAAAGACTGAGAACCTTTTTAAAGAGAGAGTGGAGAAAAGGTAACTCTTGCAGGCTTTCAAAAACAGTTAAGTCCATGATAATGTTGGTGGGTTAGTAAATCAATAGGAATGGTGGAAATTTAGTTTTAATATTGTCAGACCCCCATATCTGCAGGAGTCCAGTTCCCAGACTTACTGTGGATATTGGAGACTACAGATAACAGCAAACCCAATTAAAATAAAGTACTTCAGTTAAAAACATGCCATAGAGTTGTGCTGGAGGACCTTCCAGTTGACCCCCTCTCTTCTTTCCTTTCCCCAGCAGGCAGAGACCTTTCTATTCAGGCAGGCCTTTGTTTTATAATTTACATGGCAGAGAGAGTTTTTAATGTGGTAGTGTTTTTATCTTTCTTTCTTTCTTTCTTTTTTAACTGTCTTTCGATTGTGTACTGGTCATAGAATCATAGAATCATAGAGTTGGAAGAGACCACAAGGGCCATCCAGTCCATGCAGGATCGATACCCGCACTTTGACTTACACTTGGTTGGTGGAGGAGGTTTCTCTAGGCATCTCTAAAGGACCATAGAGTCGTGCTGGAGGTGGTCTCTCTAGGCATTGGAAGGTCCTCCAGCGTGACTCTATGGTCAACTTGTGGTTACTCTGGAGCAAAGTATCTACATTTCTATGTGTCCCATCCTTTGATTACTCCAGAGCCGAGTGCCTATAACGGTGACTACTTGTTTCCAAAAATTCCACTGGAATTTGGGACTTTTGGGACAAGTAACATTGGACTCCATTACCATTTCTGTATATTTTCAATGGACCATTGCTCTAATGTGGCCTTTGGAAAAGTTAGAGTAATTTTATTGTTTCATACTGTTCTAATTTGTCCCTGCTGTATTGTGTAACCACTTATTAATTTATTTTGAGTAATACAAGCATCAGACTCATACAGCAACACATTTTATGGACTCATTCAAATATTTTGCGTATATTTTTGGTCCCTATACTTGGTACTTTCCCCTGAACATTATACAGACCATAGACTTGTGCAAAATGCTTTGAGAGGTGTTCTCTCTAGGCATTTTCTAGGTCCTCCTGTACAATTCTATGGTATTCTATGGCAATTCACTGGTATACTTGGTTTCCCGTATCTGCGATAAGTCCCTGTGGATACAGGGGTATGTGTGACCTGTATTATATTGTTGTAACCTTGTGTTGTTTAACCTTGTGTATCTTGTGGATTTTTATTATTATTACTTTTTATCAAGTTACATACAAATACACATCTTAATACATTTTTTACATTCTCATAGTTTCACATAGACAATGTAACTTTTTTCAAAGATATAAAATATCACATTCCTTAAACCCATATCCCACCAGTTTCCTGGTCTTTCCCCTGGTCTTCCCAACTTTTGCTAAATCAGACATCCGTTTAAATCCCATTAAATTAAATTAAACTGATTACCCCTATACTAAGTTAATCTCAAGTAATACATTCAACCTCCCTCTAAAGTCTTGATATTTTATTGAAATCTTTAAAGGTCAAATTTAACCAGATTTCTCCATTTCTTCTTCCAATATGTTTTTATTGGAGACCATTCCACCTCAATCTTATTTATTGATTCATCCTTTAACTGCGCAGTGAGCCTGTCCATGTCCATCATGTCTTTAAGTTTAAGAAGCCATTCGTCTTCTGTAGGAGCTTCTTTTTTCCCCAATTTTGCTGCTTATAAAACCCTTGCAGCTGAGATCATATATAACATAACCCTCCAGTACTTATTAGTTAACTTTTGATCAGTCATGTCTATCACATTCAACAGATAAGTCTCAGGCTTCATAGGAAATTTTACTCCTAACATTTCACTTATAACAACATGAATTTTTCTCCAGAAATTTTGTGCTATTTGACACGTCCACCATATATGGTATAGGGTACCCTTCGCTTGCTCACATTTCCAACATTTCTGCGAGCCTGTCTTATAGATTTTATTCAATTTTACCGGTGTTAAATACCATCTTCCGAATATTTTCACGTAATTTTCTTTCAGGCTTTGTGATAATGTGAATTTGTGAGTATTTAGCCAAGATTTCTCCCACTTATCTAAATCTATAGTTCGACCTATATCTTGTGCCCATCTTATCATTTGATCTTTAATTGTTTCATTTTCCATTTCTCTTTTCAATAAGATGTTATAATATTTTGTTATGTGTTTCCTCTTTTGATCAAAAATTGTTCTATCTATTTTGTTTCCTTCTAATTCAAAATTCTCAATTTTTTGACCCATCTTGAACCTTTCATAGATTTGCTTATACTGAAACCAGTTTAATTTGAAGCCCCGCTCTTCTAATTGATCTCTGGGTTTTATCTGCACATTCCCATATTCATCTTTATTAATAATCTCCTTGTGTCTTGTGGATTTTTAATATGTTTTTAAAATTGTTGTAAGCCGCTTTGAGTCCCAAACTGGGGAAAAGGTGGGATAGAAATAAATAAATAAATAAATAAATAACAACACTGTCATTTAATTGTTAACTTTTATATGAATATTTTTTAAAAACTCTACCCTGGTTTTTTTTTTTTAATGTATATTTGTAAGCTGCCCCGGATCCTGTATAAAGAGAAAAGCAGGATATAAAATAAATAAATAAATAAATAAGAGTAGAACTGTGATTAGGAATGGGGTTAAGAGCTTTTGTATGAAGTGAACATGATGGCCTAGTCTATACAAGGCAATAATAATAATAATAATAATAATAATAATACCCAGATTGCATCACAGTACAGGAATGGCAATTCACAGCAGCTGTTATTTGTCTTAATTTTTTTTCACACCGCTGTGCAAACGGGCATGCCTGCAAATCAAGATGGCGGCTGCAAGTAAATTACTTACATTTTTATTTGTCTCAATTTGCCGCTGCTGAACATTTTTTTAAAAAAACTATATCCAATGTGCAATAGAGTGATAGTTTGCCTTAACAAAAAAAGCACCCCCCCAAAAACACCCCATTTAATCGCCTTAGTGCTTGCTCACTAAGGTGAAGATCCAATATGGTGGTTCTGGGTGCTTTCCTTGTTAGCGAGCTCCACCCTACCCCCCCCCCCGCATGTCCGACCAACCAGCTTTTGGATTCCGCTCATATGGGAAAGCAAATCAATTCGCATCACTTGTCCCAATGAGCAGGAATGCACACCCCTGCTGTTTTTTTAAAAAAAACTCTGGGAAAAATCATGAAAGCTTTTCCCACAGAGTATATGGCATTTTTGGGGCCCCTCCTTTCAAATATGGCAAAATGAAGCAGAATCCCATTAAGACAGATAGCATTCTCCTTGCATTCCATGAGGAGTATTTTGGCGGTTTAGACAACCCTGATGTTTGACATCCCTGACAAAGAAGCAGAAGTGGAATACAGCAATCAATCAAAAGACATAGCTTCTTTCACACATTTCAGCCTCTGGTTTATTTATACGTGTTTCAGCTGTTAAATAGAGGCAAATGGATTTTTTTAAAAAAAATAGATTCATTTGGTGAAAGCAAAATACATACAAGTAAGGACACTTTAGCTTGAAGCAAACTAATTTTACTTCCACTTCCCAAACTAATATGTAGGTTAGAATACACTTATTTGTTGCAGTTCACTTTTCTCTGAAGTTCACAGTTGCAATTCCCAGCTCAAAAAACAAAAAAAACAAAAACCCACCAACATAACTGAAAGATGTATTTTATACACAGCACGGAGAAGTTCCTTTTTTGGACTACAAATCCCAGAATCTTCCAGTGAGCATGACCAGTGAGCATCTAGTCTGGGCGATTCAATGAGTTACTGTATATTACAAAAGAGTTGAGTTTTCTGAGCACAGATTTTAGGATAAAATGTGCTTGGAAGTAGGGAGAAGGAGGTTGAGATACATTGTTCAAAAATATGTATTTAAATATGAATGTTGGTGCAGATTTTTTTAAAAAAATATCAGAGATAAATATGAAAATAGGATGGAATGGGTTTATGGATAAATTCATGCCAAGAGACCACTGCCAGAGAAACAGACTGGTTTCCCTGTTGGCAAGAGGGTCAGAAACAGCTGCATTTTATCATCCAATTGGTTCAGTTTATATGCAGAACATATCATACTTAGACTTAGGACTTTTTCGGACAATCCAAAAATAACGCTAGCAGTACCGCTGGGACATTTCGGACAATCCAAAAATAACGCTGTTGCAGTACCACTGGGACATTTGACCGTCATATTTTGGATTTTACCGTCATATTTTACTCAACGATCGATCGTGAGTAAAATATGACGGTAAAATCCAAAATATGACGGTCAAATGTCCCAGCGGTACTGCAACAGTACCGCTGGGAAGGAGCGTCATGCAAAATGGACGCCCTCTAGCGCTGCAGCCTCGCAACCTGGCGAGGCTGCTAGCGTTATTTTTGGATTGTCCGAAAAAGTCCGTAGAGACATAGTAGACTTAGAGGAAACAGGGGTGAACATTGGGGGAAGGAACACCTGCCATTTAAGACATGCAAATGATACTATATTACTTGCAGAAAATAGCAAAGACATGGAATGACCATTGATGAAAGTTACGGAACAAAGAGAAAATTACAGTTGAATATTAGGAAGGAAAAAATGACCACAGGTTATGCAGATGACTTGTGGAAACAACAAAGACACTGAAATAGTTAAAGATTTCCTATATCTGCTTGGTCATTTATAAAAATGGAGATTGTAGTCAAGAAATCACAAGACTAATACAGTACATGGAATGACAGCATTGAAGGAACTAGATAAGATCCTCAAGTATAAAGATATATAATTAAATACCAAAGACAGAATCATCCAAGCCGTTGTATTTTCAATTTCTGTGTATGGTTGTGAAAGCTGGACAATAAAAAAAAGCTGACAGGAATAAAATCAACATACCGGTATTTGAAATGTGGTGCTGGAGAATAGCTCAATGGACTGCTAAAAAGACAAATGAATTGGTCCAAGAGCAAATCAAGCCTGAACTCTGATTACAAGCAAAGATAACTAATCTGAAGTTGTTGTACTTTGGACATATCATGAAGTGACATGGCTCACCGGAAAAGATAATGCTTGGTGAACTGGAAGACAGTAGGAAAAGAGGGAAACCGCTGTACAGGTGGATTGGCCCTGAGTTTCTAAGACCTGAGCATGGCCGTTGATGTCTGGGTGTCTTGGAGGTCTCTCATTCATAGAAGCACCATAAGTCAAAGTCAACTTGACAGCATATAACTACAATCAAACCATATAAAACTAACATTGATGGGAAATTGACTGTTCTATCTGTCTCTAGCCTAAATACCCTAAAGACAACAGATCCCAGCTGATCTTGGAAGCTAAGCAGGGCCAGCCCTGGTTAGTATTTGGATGGGAGATCACCAACAAACACCAAGTGCTGTAGGCTAGATTTCAAAGGAAGGAACTGGCAAAACCACCTCTAAGTGTTCCTAGCCTTAGAAAACCCTATGAAATTCATGATGTGGCCATAAGTCGACAAAGGACTTGAAGGCACATACCCTCTCCCAAATATCTGCCTCTAAGTGCAAGATACACTTCCCTTTCTACCCTGGGAGATGTAGATTATGGGCCATGGCCACCAGAAGCCATGTTCACAGCAGGTGCAATTCCATGAGCTCCGCAAAAGAGTGTGTGTGGAAGGAACAACCAGGAATGGGTGGACAGCAGTTCACTTTGGCTGGCAGCATAGGGTCGTAGGGCCCCCCTGGTTTCAGTAAAACAGAACACCGTTAGTTAGCAGCCAGAATCCTATTAAGTAACGAATCAGTAATGTCAAATTACAATGGCATATGTGGGGGGGGGAGAGAACTGAATTTTCCTTACTTTTCTATTTATTTAGAACCATTGCTCTCATTTATTGATATTCTTTATAACGCTTTTAGAAAACATTGCATGGAACTCTAGGAAAAGGGAGGGAAAAAACAGATCTCAGGGAAGTATAGACAGATCCCCCATATCCACAGGGGGTTGGCTCCCAGACTTACCATTGATACTGGAAATCACAGATAAAAGCAAACCCTATTAAAATAAAGGACGTCTGGTAAAAACACACCAGAGTTGCATTGGAGGACCTATAAGATGCCTAAAGAGGATGCTTCATTTCCCAACATGACTCTATGGTATGTGCCCCTTATTTCGTGTCCCGCAAATAACTGAAACTGAGGATATTGGTTTTGCAGATACAGGGGCCCGACTGTATTTGGTTTGTTTTCTTTGAAACTCTTAACAGTTCTTAGGTTTCTGCTGAGCAGGTTGTAGTTAATAATATTATCCGAGGCCAGGAAAGGGGGGGGAAGGGAGTATATTGTTTTACTGTATGGTTTTTTAATGTTGTGAACCACCCTGATTGGATTACCAAACGGTGGTATATAAATTTATTATTATTATTATTATTATTAATAATAATAATATTAATATACCACAGGAAGATTCAAGTAATAATATACTTGATTTTTTATTTTTTATTTCAGTGTTTTTCAGGACAGAAAAACACTAAAATAAAAATTCAACACTTGCAAATGAACTCCACCTAGGGACAGGGAGATTTCCAGCAGATAATGGACCATCAACCAACCATTAGCCAAACAGACACTAATCCTCCTTACATATCTCCACCCAGAAACTAGCCATTCAAATACACAAATATACATATCCTCCCCAACAGGGGTTCACAGTATATAACCCCACACACACACACTCCTACCCAACCATTCTCTGAAGATGCCAGCCACAGATGCAGGCAAAACGTCAAAAATAAACTCTTCCAGAACACGGCCTCACAGCTCAGAAAAAAACCCAAGGAAAATCTACTTCCGGACAGTAAAAGCTGTTCGGAAGTGGAATGCACTGCCTCGTAGTGTGGTGGAATCTCCTTCTTTGGAGGTTTTTAAATAGAGGTTGGATGGCCATCTGTTGGGAATGATTTAATTGTGTATCCCTGCATGGCAGGGGGTTGGACTGGATGGCCCTTGTGGTCTCTTCCTACTCTATGATTCTGTGTTCCCCCACAGCCATCCAGGATCTTGGCCATTATGTTGCAGGAAATGTCACTGTTCTCTGAAAGGTCTGTCTTCACTAAGTGACAGGCAAAGAGCAGTTTTGGTGGCTGGTGGCTTCTGTGTCGGTGGAGGGGTGAACCTGCTCAGAACTTTAAAGGAGATATCCAAGGTGCTGACCCCATGTTCCCTATGGGTTTTGCACCTTGGATAGTTTTACTGAAAGTATGGACTAAAACCCAGAGCGGGTTCACTGTCCCACTGATATGGGAACCACAAATATGTCAACTCTGGGGTTTCTTCTCCAAGGTTTCCTTGATCCCTCCCTAAGCACCCGGATCTCTCCAGTTATTCCCATCACCCTACCTTCTCCTTCAAAGAGTCTTGCAATAGATTTCATTGCTGGCAAGGGTTGTATGGGTTATTCTCACCAGAGTTATCTTGATACAAGCTGAAGCAGACAGTTGTTTTGATCTCCCAAGCTTGATTGGCTCTCAAAACATTGCCATTAATTTTCCTGCATCACTGAAGTGCCCATCCACACAGTCTTATCTTATCTAAATAGGTTATTACAGCACACATTGCATTGCAGCCATTGGGTGGATTGAGCGGAGAGGGAAGGGGAGGGATGTAGAGGGAGAAAGGAGAAGGTAGAAAAGGTGCTGACTTAAGCAAAAGGCAGCACACTGGAAAAGGGCAATTTGTAAAACACAAAGTGACAGACAAGGAGCATTGGAGTTTAGGGGGAAGAGAGCCTGTGGACACTTAAATCACCAAGCTGACAGCCATTCAGTTTACATTTGGCTCTGTGTGAGGAGGCACCTAATACCAGGATCTTCCACTGCATATTATATTAAAAAAAACAAAAAAGAAATTAGTAGTGCTCAGGATCCAAACAGCTATTTTTAGATGTCATAACCCTAATTTTTCACAGCCAAAGAAGCAGCTGCTCCTATGGAGTGGAATGGGACATTTCAGTGCAGCCAGTTTAGTGTGGCCATTTCAGTGTGATGAAGTTCTGCTTGTGTAGCAATTGATAATTTTGTCAAGAAAATGCAATCAAAACCATTTCTATTTGTTTGGGATTATCTTGCAAAATCATTTGGATAACGGTTAAGGTTAAGGTAATGGTTAGGGTTATTATCAATTATCAATTGATATTGATAGAACTGCACCACATTGAAATGGCCGCACTAAACATCCTAGATCCCCTATGACACAGGTCAAACTGTGTTTGAAGTTCTGTTTAGTGTCAAAAGTGGTTGACCATGTGCAGAACTTGGAAAGTTACTTTTAAAAAATAACCCCTTACAGTTACAGCTCTCTCTCTCTCTCTCTCTCTCTCTCTCTCTCTGGCTTTTCTTCGCAAACGAAGATTCAGGAAGGACTCATCCCATGTTTTCTGCAAGCGCGCTGATGACTAAGTTACAGCTCTAAGACACCGAAAGTAGTTAGGTGTTGTTATAATCTAAAACATAAAAAGTAACATTTTACTTTGCCATTTCTATGAAGTAGCTCAAATTAATGGCCAAGATCCTACATCACAGTCTGTGTTTCATCGTTTTATGAATCCATAGGTATGTTGAAAAACACAACAAAACTCTGTTAATGAATTGCAGAGATGTACATGCAGAAAGGGTGGTCCAAAGTGCATTCGGCACTTCTGAGGCACATTGGGTGCTCCCATTGTGCTCTGACACTAACCAGCCAGTGCCCAGATGTGCATTGGGAAGCATCCCCCAATTCACATCCGTGCCCATTGGGCTATGGTACATCAGTCCCTCCACCAGGTACCATTGTGCAATGGATGCCCGTATGTTGTAATATCATGGCAGCTCCTAGGTGAATACAGACATTGAAAAACCACTTCATTCAATTGTGCACACTCGTAAGTCCATTCATGAAGACATAAGACCATTTACTAAGACGTAAGTTCCAAGCAGAATGCCTGCCATTATTTTTAGTTACTTTGGGGAAAACAACAAGATTGCTACCAGCTGCTGGCCTATGGGCCAAAACACTCTCCTCCCACCCACAACAGAGCATGAGTCAGTACTTAACCCATGCGATATTCCTCCATTTAGCAAGGCCACAACTACTTAACTATACAGTAATAGTAATTTCTAGGAGAGTTGGTCTACAAAAGGAGTGAAGTTATCCCTCATGAACTCCAGGATTCCAGTTTCTTCCTTCCCTTGACACCCCCTTATATGCAGATAGAGGAAACCCTTTTCTTCAGCAACACCAAAATTCCAAGATACCAGTTTTTTCCTCCCCCTGACATCCCCTTATATGCAGATAGAAACCTTTTCCTCCAGCAATACCAAAACTCCAAGATCCAGTTTCATCATCCCCCTCAGGCAACTAAAAGTAATCCAGTCCAGTCAGCTTTTCTTTGGCCAAAATTCCACTTTTTCACTCTCCTCGCTTTCCTGCCTGGTTCAACTGCATAGGTACACTTGGAGAGCTGTGTGTTGTGGGTGTAACTTTTGTTTATTTCTGGAGAAGCATTGTAAATTCAAAATGTTATCAATGGGGGTAAAGTAAATTGAGACTTACTTGTGCTAATAAGGTTCCACCCATTATCTATGACCATGTACCATTGTAGCCTTCCTAGAGTTCCATGGAATTGCAAATTACTATTCCAGATTATGATTCCTAAACCCAGCAAGCTTGCCTGGAATCTCTTTCATCTCCAAACACATAGAAAATGCATTGTATTTCTGTTCCACTCCTTTGGCAATTCAATTAATGGCTGGCTTTTGCAAAACCAAATGTTGGTTGCAACAGGATCTACATTTGGATTGCCACAGTCTCTACTGTTTAGCAAGGATGGAAATGATATGCCATTGCTGTTTTGGCTTTGGACTCTTAGAGTCCTTTCCTGTGACAAGATAGATGCTATGTTATCAGCAATCTAGAGGAGGATCATAGAATCATAGAATCATAGAATTGCAGAGTTGGAAGAGACCACGAGGGCCATCCAGTCCAACCCCCCTGCCACGCAGGAAATCTTGATCAAAGCATCCCCGACAGATGGCCATCCAGCCTCTGTTTAAAGACCTCCAAGGAAGGAGACCCCACCACGCTCCGAGGGAGTGTGTTCCACTGCCGAACAGCTCTTACTGTCAAAAAGTTCCTCCTCATGTTGAGGTGGAATCTCTGTTCCTGGAGCTTGCAACCATTGCTCCGTGTTCCAGTCTCTGGAGCAGCAGAAAACAAGCCTGCTCCATCCTCAGCGTGACATCCCTTCAAATACTTAAACAGGGCTATCATATCGCCTCTTAACTGTCTTTTTTCCAGGCTAAACATACCCAGCTCCCTAAGTCTCTCCTCATAAGGCATGGTTTCCAGAACTTTCACCATTTTAGTTGCCCTTCTCTGGACACGCTCCAATTTGTCAATACCCTTTTTGAATTGTGGTGCCCAGAACTGGACACAGTATTCTAAGTGAGGTCTGACCAAGTTAGAATAGAGTGGCACTATTACTTCCCTTGATCTAGACACTATACTTCTATTGATACTGCCCAAAATTGCATTGGCCTTTTTAGCTGCCGCATCACACTGTTGGCTCATGTTCAACTTGTGGTCTACTAGGACTCCTAGATCCCTTTCGCACGTAGTCTCATTCAGCCAGGTCTCTCCCATCCTATATTTATGCATTTCATTTTTCCGCCCTAAATGCTTCATGATAGCATGTTGCTGCCTGCATGCGCATGATTAAGAATGCACTTCCTACCACAAGAGCTGACGAGCCTGCCTGTCTAGCATGAGAAACTGCAAAGGCTGTGGGTTTCCACCATATTATTTCGAGTAGATGATTAGCCTCGTGAACTGCACCCTGGTTTGGTATGTCCACAAATTTAACTTTATAGCTGGTCTTTTATGTCCCAAGCCCTAGAAGACAGTTAGTGTTGTGTGGTGGTTTGAGTGTTGGACTAGGACACTGGGAGGCCAGGGTTTGAATCCCTGCTTCACCACAGATATCCACTGGGTGACCTTGGGCAAGCCACACTCTTTTGGCCTCAGAGGAAGGCAATGGCAAACCCCCTCTGAACAAAGCTTGCCAAGAAACCCCTGTGATAGGTTTACCTTAGGGTTGCTATAAGTAAGAAACGACTTGAAGGCATACGACAACAACAAAATCCCAAGATCAAGAGAGGGGGTGAGGCAGGGAAGGGCTCTCCTTTTTCGTATACCTGAACTACCACCAAAAAGAAAGAAAGGAAGAAAATAAAAGAACGTGGAGTATTTAATTAATTTTTTGCCATGTGCCTTCAATCCTTTTCTAATGCATGGTGACCCTAAGGCAAATCTATCATGGGGGTTTCTTGGCAAGATTTCCTTACAGTCCCATCTTGGGAAAAAGGCAGGATATAAATCAAATAAATAAATAAAGGGGATTTACCATTTCCTCTGAGGCTGAGAGAATGTGATTTAACCAAGGGTCACCAAGAGGATTTCCATCACTGAACAAGGATTTGAACCCTGGTCTCCCAGAGCCCTCATCCAACAATGAAATCACTGCACTACACTGGCTCTCTTAATTAATGTATGTCTTGCCTTCCCCTGCCCCCCAACATGAAGCAGCTAACAGGAAGAAAGCACACTAAAAACAAGATGGATGTGATCCTTCATTGGGCTTGTGTATTTATTGAGTTCATTTATATCCTGCTTTCCCCCAATAACAGGACTTAAGTTGGATTACAACATTGTGTAGTGCAATGCTTCTCAGGCTAATGTGGGAGACCAGCAATTCCCTCCCCACCCCCACAGTGTGCCAGGAACCAGCACTGAATCTGTGCCCATTAGGTGCAAATGTTTGCTACTTTCCTGGAAATTCTCTAGGGACCAGCAACCAATGGCTCAGGGACTGGCACTGCTCCAGGGACCATCATTTTGCATAGCACTGGTGTAGACTAAATTTTTGTATGTGGCTTATCTATAAATTGGGCTGTACAATCCTTTTTGCGAATGGCAACATTGTGCAAGTGTCTTGACACCAAATGCATAACCCAATGAACAGTTGGATCCAAGTACAATCTACACCCATGTGCAATGTGCATCCATGCACAATGGCACCACATGTACAGCTACATTTGCACAATATTAAACTGAATACAGCTATTGCGCATCAGACAAAAACATCCAACCTTAACCAGTATCCAGCCAGTTAGATCCCTTTCAGTAGCAAAGCCAGGGTAATGTAAATCTTTGTAAATTTTGTTCTTGCAGGCAAGAATCAATGATTTTACTATTTTTCTCCTTGTTGTGAGAAAGTCATTGAAAAGTGTGCACCTTTCAAATACTATGTATAGATTTAGATTTATTCTGTGCAAAAAACAAGAGGGAGAGAAAGCCCATGGATTTTTGTGTGTGAAAAAAGTATTTTTCTCTGCAGAAAACTACATTTTTGTGCAAAGTACACATTACCTGTGCAAAACCCAGTATTTCCTGCACAGAAAATGCTGTTTTTCCTAATTAATAATTTTTGCTACCTTGAACACACTCTGATGTTATAGGGATGCCTGCCAGTCCTATAAGGTACAAGCTTTTGAACCCATAAATAAGTGGTTCCTTTTTCTTTTCTTTTTTAAAAAAAGAGTAAGCAGAAGGGAATTGTTACAAACAGCTGCTGTGCAAATGTTAAAAATAATGTGTACAGACCAAAGGCTGCTCTTGGATTTTACTGCATTCCACTGGAGTGTATTGTATTTTATGTTGTATCTCTCTACATCACAATGAGACTTTCAGCTATAGAGTGACTCATGTGTTTAATGAATAAACAGTAAATGGAGGAATATGGCCGGCTTTGAACCTTGGTGAGTTGTGCATATTTTTTTTTTCCTAAGAGGTTCACAGAATGCAAGGAGAATCTCTCTCTCTCTCTCTCTCTCTCTGGCTTTTCTTCACAAACGAAGATTCAGGAAGGACTCATCCCGTGCTTTCTGCAAGTGAGCTGATGGCTAAAAAGGCCAATCCGAGATAAACAAGTCCGGTTGCAGAAAGCACAGCAGAACGTCTCCTTGGGTGATGTTTCCAGGTTGTGATTCTTGACATCTGAGGAGATGATGCTTCCCAGGTAGGTGAACTGCTGAACGGACTTGAGCACAGATTTGCCGACGGCAATGTGGGGATGGTGGTGTTCGTCCTGTGGTACAGGCTGGTAAAGAACTTCCGTTTTCTTCAGGTTGACTTCCAGCCCAAACAGCTCTGCAGCTGTTGCAAAGCAGGATGTTAGGCGCTGCAGAGCTGCTTCTGTGTGGGCAACAAGGGCAGCATCATCAGCGAAGAGCAGCTCACGGACTAGATAGTTTAGAGTCTTAGTGTGAGCCCTCAGACGGCTTAAGTTAAACAAGCTACCATCAGTACGGTAACTCATATAGATGCCGTCGTCTTCTTCAAGCTCTGCTGTAGCCCTTTGAAGCATCATGCTGAAGAAGATTGTAAATAAAGTTGGAGCAAGAACACAACCTTGCTTCACTCCATTAGTTATTAGAAAGGGCTCTGAAAGTCCTTCGATTTTTGTCCTTCGAGCCTGTGCAATGGATTTTTCTGGTGGAGCGCAGCGTGCACAGAACTGGCCTCACCATTTAAACCAGAGATTCATCTGCCGTGGCCTTGCAAGCATGGACGTGGCAGTGAGGTCCTCGGGCCGTAGGTTTGATTAGAGTTTCCTTCTCTTAGATGGTTGACCTTACAGGGTTGGACGAGCACCATCTGCCCGGGTTTGGGATTGGAGTTTTCCTTCTCCTAGGACGGTTGCCACAAGGCTAGAGAGCCCATCCTGCCCTTTGACGCTCTTTGTCAGACCCTTCGGTTTTGACCTGTCTGGCATGGGAGACCCTACCAGTGGCTATTATGCCACCGCCAGCATAGCTCAAAACATCATTAGGGTACGCAAGCCTCTCTCCCACGACAAGGGGGCGTCAATGGAGAGGGGGCTCTGAAAGAGCATTGTTATATCTGACTTGACCGCGCTGGCCCTCGTGTAGCAAGATAATCATTTTAAGGAATTCTTCCTAAAAATGCATCCTGTCTAGACATTTTCTAGGTCCTCCAAGGCAATTCTATGGTATTTTAAACTGGAAGTCCCATTATTTTCAATGGTGTTCACCATTATCAGCGGATTTCGGTATCCACGGTGGGGCCCCGGATCTAATTTCGCGCGGATGCGAGGGACCTATTGTACTGCAGCCAGTGGCAAAAAAAAAAAAAAGTTAGAAAGGAGAGGGGGGTAAGGAGGGGCAGAAAGATTGAGCGTCGTGGTGCATCTTGGGAAATGTAGTCCTTTTCATAGGGCTAACATTCCTCAGAATTCTCCCCTTATTCCACCACCGGGACTCCATTTCCCAGCGGGTAGCGCGGCGGAGGTTTGGGATTGGTTAGGGAGCCGTCGGAGGGGCGTGGCTTCCCCCGCACGAGCCTCCCTGACGTCACCCCGGGCTCGCGTCTGGCCGTCCAATCAGGGAGAAATGGGGTGATGTCACCGGCGGGCTTGGAAGGCTCGGCGGCTGCTGGGCTGGAGTTGGCTGCTGGCGGCGGAGGCAGCAGTAGCGGCAGAGGCGGCCTCGATGCCGCGGCTCCCATTGTAGGCTTAGGCGGCAGCGGTGGATTCGGTGGCGGCGGCGGATTTTTCTCGCCAAGGATGCGCGGCGGGGGCTGCAGGTAAGGCGCGCCTGGGCTCTTCCCTTCTCCCCCATTCATTGCAAGCGGAGCTGGGTGCCCGGCTGGGCTGTGGTTTGGAGGGTTTGGCTTCGGAGAACTCCCCGGCTCGGCTCCCTCCTCCTCCTCCTCCTCCTGCGATTGTTTCTGCCCACGATGCGGGCAGGAAGCGATCTTACCTTCCGGGGTGGAAGGAGGGAGACTTCGTCTGGACGGTACATGCTGCGGGTTCGATTCGGGTTCGTCCTCCTGGGGCACGCTGGAGGAAAAGGATGAGGAAAAGGGTGGGTGGGTGGGTGGGGTGGGGGTTTCCCGTGGTGTCAAAGTTTGGTTTTTTAAAAAAAGTGGGGCCGGGCAGCCGGTGGAGTTTTTGGAAAAGAGGACGAGGAAGCGAGGGGTGGAAACTTTTCCACTCCTTTTTTTTCTCCCACGCGTGGAGAAAGTGGGAGCGAGAGAGGGGCGTTGATGCGACTCGCCTGGTGTTTTGGCTGCTTTGGGTCGCCCCTTATAAATGCAAAGAGGGTTGGGGGGGATCAGGAGTCTGCCTCTGTTTTTTGGGGGGGGGGATCAGGAATCTGCCTGTGCAAAGAGGTTTATTTTGGGAGGGGGATCAGGAGTCTGCCTCGGGTTTTTTTGGGGGGAATGATCAGGAGTCTGCCTCTGCAAAGAGTTTTTTTCGGGGGCGGATCAGGAGTCTGCCTCTGCTTTTGGGGGGGATCAGGAATCTGCCTCTGTTTTTTGGGGGGGGGATCAGGAGTCTGCTTCTGCTTTTGGGGGGGATCAGGAATCTTCCTGTGCAAAGAGGATTTTTTTGGGGGGCGACGGATCAGGAATGCCTCTACAAATAGGCTTTTTTTTGGTGGGGGCGACTCAGTAATCCGCCCCCCATCACCCGGCATTGTGTGGCTCCCCAGTTGCAGTCCGGGCGAGGATCGAGCTAGTGGGTCTCCCCCCTCCCCAGTTAACAAAAGGAGTAAAATTTAGGCAGAGGCTTTGCTTTCTTTTGAATGAATCTGCCGGTGTGTGTGTGTGTGTATCGATTTGGTGGTGGTGGTGGTGGGGACCCACAGACCCTCCCCTCTACCAGTCGGCGTTGGGAGAAGAAGAAGAAGAAGAAAGGGGAGATTAAAAAGGGGGCTCCACCAGCTCATCCACCCCCAGCGCGGTTCGGACTAGATGCCCGGCGCAGAGTCGATCCTTGCCGGCTTCTGAGCAACGAGGCACTTGAGGAGCCTGCCGAAGGAGGCGTGTGGAACTCCTGTGTTAGCAAAACCGCAGTGGGCCTGAGTGTGCATGTGCAATGTGGGGTGTGTGTGTCTGCATAGTGGAAACACCTCTTTCTAACCCCCCTTCATTTTCTGCTTCTTCCCCAGTCTTTAGACTTGAGCTCTGCCCTTAAGCTCTGCACTTAAACTGTACACTTAAGCTGTACGCTTGTTTTCAGAGGGGCTGGTGTGTTACCCAGTCATTAGAGCCTCCCTGATCCATGTGCGGCTGTCTTCAGGCTCCCCCTTACACACACCTTTCCTTTTAAAAGGCAAATCCATGGAAATCATAGGGATTTTGGTTTTTTTCCTGGAAGGGACAAAGTTGCCCATGTTAAATATGGATGGGGACACGATTCAGGAGAACAGGTGAAACCCCAATGGTTTCTGTGCATAGCAGAACCGCACACCCCCCCCAGTCTTATTCCCCCCTTTAAAAAAATACTAAGGTCACACATTTGCAGGGCAATTTATCCGTGGCCTGTGGTTTCAGCAAAGAATAGCCACGCTTCCAGATCATCTGCAATTTAGACCTGTTTTCACTGGGGAGAAAGGCAGGCTAATGTGGAAGAACCAGAGATTGGTCTTGCTTTTCTTGGCACCTGGTCTCCATCTTCCTCCTGTTCCCAATTTTTTTTAGGAGGGGATCCAGGTCTTGCTTCCTGTTCTTTTTCTTACAATAGGAGGCTGGTTTAATGTACCTCTTTATACCTTTGGGTGGTCCTTCCTGGCTTGCTGCAATTGATGCAGGATAAATCAGTGGTACAATGGCTTGTGCAAGAAACCTCCCCAATGATTTCCAGCTAGGTAAGGCAGGGGATCTCTGTTTGTAATTTACTCATTTTCATGATTTCCCCCCTGTGTGGGTATCTCTGCATCTTGCCCACAGTGTCTGTGCAGCAGTAATAATAATAAAAATAAGAAATATCACCCAAGCTGATGATTTTTGAAGGAGACTCTGCAACAGGAGAAAGAGAGAAAGGAAGGGGACAGTGGAAATGTAGTTGCTATGGTTACTCATGCTCTTGAAATCATTGCCATTTCCCCCTCCTGAATGGGTCTGAATTTTTATGTGTGTGTGTGGGGGGGTATGAGGACTGCCTATGACCAGTAATGGTGGAAGGGTGTGGCTGGTCCTAATATTATTTTATATTCTTTTGAAAGATGGCATTGAGATTTGGTTTGTAGATCTGTGTCTGTGAAAAGGGGACTCTCTATTCCTTTGGCTGATGTATTCTGTTTTATTGTAAAAACTGGGGGACCGAGTAACCTTGGATGCTTGTTTTTTGGTTTCATCCTGTGCTGGCCCCATGAAAGGGTGTGTGTGGGCTTGATGTGGGGAGAGAAAGGAGCATCTGGTAGGATAAAATGGGATAGAGCTGGTAGGAAGGAAAAAAGAAGAAGCAAGTCTCTGC
Source organism: Gambelia wislizenii (assembly GCA_030847615.1). Taxonomy (NCBI): domain Eukaryota; kingdom Metazoa; phylum Chordata; class Lepidosauria; order Squamata; family Crotaphytidae; genus Gambelia; species Gambelia wislizenii. Next base: position 488,640,050 of record JAUMIR010000001.1, on the reverse strand, counting down.
TGTGTGTTGTAAGGAGTATTGTGGGAAGGAAGGATGGCTGGCAGGTTTCTCTTGCGGATGAGTGTGGGTGGGTTCCCCCTTCTGCGTACCTGTTCCTTTTAAAAGACCCGTCTCCTGTGCAAATGTGTAGGCAGGCATTAGATACATTAATCCCTCAGGGTGTTTCCTTCTCTCTTCCTCCTCTTTCTTGCTGACTCCACTCCTCCACTGACACAGTTGCTCATCGGCACTTGTTGCAGGAGGAGGTTTCCCCCCCCTTTTTTTTCTTTTTTGGCGTAGCTTTGTTCTTCTTCTTGCACAAGGTCTCCAGCGTGGGGAGCATTCCAGAGCCATGGGCGGAGGCTGTGAGACTGTCAGAAGAAACTGGCAGAGCTGAATTGGGAAAGAGAGGGGGTGGGAGAAGGTTGCCATCCTGTGACGGTGTTGGAGGTGAATCTTGTGTGTCCAGATTTTGGGACACGCTGAAACGGTCCGTGTCTGCCAATCCCTTTGCAGTGTCTTCTATATCCACAATGCATGCAGATGTGAAGTCTACCTCTTATATCAGGATATTGGGTTGAGCCATAACGTGGTACCAGAATGTTGGCAATTCATCAGATCGCGTAACCTATTTAACACCAAAAGTACTGTTTTTTTTTTTTTCAAAACCAGCAGTGGACTTATGGCCACTGCACAGGGGATCCCAGGGCAAATGTTGGCCACTGCCTGGGGGTCCAAGGACCAGAAGATTGCCCCCCTAAATCCACTACACCTGCCTTCTCTGGCATATGGGGCTGCCTAGATGGGACCCTCTTGACTGTCTGTGAAGCTCTCCATAATTTTTCTGCTCCATTTTTCTCCTTTTCTCTGGGGAGTGGAGGGTTGGGGGAGCAGCTAGCAGAGGATATGAGAATAATCCAGACACTGAGACTCTTTAAACTAGACCATGCTAGCCTTGACTCTGTGATAGCATTGCTACATTGAATCTGGGACAGGACTCCTGTAATTTGAATCCTTAATATATCTTGGAACAGGATGAAGTACTGTAAAGAATTCATGTCAAGCATTGACCTCTGCAGTAGACTAGTACCAACCTTGTCTTCTTATACTGGAGCTATGCAATCTGAAGGGACGTTGTACTGTTTTTAACCTGTGTTTTTACCTTCTTTTTATTCTGTATCCCCTCTTTACCTGTGCTGGTCTATGACCGTAATAAAGATTCTATTCTGTTCTTGTAAAGAATTCTTCCTTACAACCTTGCCCAGGTTTTCAAATCTGCTGGGGATGCCCTTCCCTCTGTCCCACCATCCTCACGAGTATATCTGAGTCCCAAATTGGGGAAAACAGCGGGATAGAAATAAAGAGAATCATCATCATCATCATCATCATCTGGAGGGAATTCTGGTGGCAGATGACCATCTAGTAGCTGCTGCCCCCGGGCTCTCAATTCCCTTCCTAGAGAGGCTACACCCTCTCCATTCTCTTTCTACATACAGGTGAAGATGTTTCTCTTTAAACAGGCCTTTGAGGACTGATTGTACAAGGCCCGCCCCAACTAAACAATGTGCTAGATTTTCTGTTATTTTTGTTGTGCTGGTTTTTTTTAAAAAAATATTAATTTTCAACTATTTTTAATTGTTTTGATAGTTTAATCACTTTTTAAAACTTCTATATTTTATGAATTTTAACTGTTTTAAATCTGTTAAAAGCCTCCTTGAGTCCAAGACTGGAAAAAGACGGGATGATGACGATGACAATGATAAAGCTCTATCAACCATGATGAACATACCTGTTTTCTCTCACTTTCGTAACCCCATTTTTCAGCCCTAGCTGTCCCAACCCAGCGTAGCTGTTGTCTCCCTGGCAGAGGCACAGAGGAGTGCCCAGCTCTTTTTTTTGTGACTGGTTCTGCTGTGACTCTTCCGCCTGTTTTCCACCAACAGGGCAATAGCCATGTTGGGAGGGGATGGCTCTTCAGGTCGTATAAATCTTTCGCCTTTTACTAATGAAAATTGGAACTTAGAAGGTGAGGGAGGACAAGTACCTTTGTCCTGCTTGACTGAGCTTTACCTCATCCTGCACTAAGGGCTGCTAAGGATTACTGCAGCCCCAACCTGGATCCAATCTGGCAGTACTATTCAATGGGAAAAAGTTTGGGCAGAGTGCTTTCATAGCTAAGTCCCTCTGTTTGGATATTAGAATGATAAGAGTTGGAAGAGACCACAAGGGCCATCCAGTCCACCCCATTTTGCCATGCAGGAATACATAACCAAAGCACTCTTGACAGATGGCCATCCATACTCTGTTCAATAAGAAGGAGACTCCACCACACTCAGACACAGCGTATTCCACTGTCAAACAGCTCTTACTGTCAGGAAATTCTTAAGATTCTTTAGGTGGAATCTCTTTTCCTGTAGTTTGAGTCGATTGCACCATGTCCTAGTCTCTGGAGCAGCAGAAAATAAACTTGCTTCATCCTTAATATGACATCCCTTCAAATATTTAAACATGACTATCATGTCACTTCTTAACCTTCTCTTCTCCAGGCTAAACATACCCAGCTCCCTAAGCCGCTCCTCATAGGGCATAATGGCTTCCAGACCTCCCACTATTTTGTTTGCCCTCCTCTGGACACGTTCCAGCTTGTCCATATCCTTCTTGAATTGTGATGCCCAGAACTGAACATAGTATTCCAGGTGAGGTCTGACTAAAGCAGAATAGAGTGGTGCTATTACATCCTTTGATCTAGACACTATACTCCTGTTGATACAGCCTAGGAATGCATTGGCTTTTTCAGCTGCTGCATCACACTGCTGACTCATGCTCAGTTTGTGGTCCACTAAGACTCTTAGATCTCTTTCGCATGTGCTGCCATCAAGCCAGGTGTCACCCATCCTATATCTGTGCTTTTCATTTTTGCTGCTCAGTTGTAGTATCTTATACTGTATTTCTCCCTGTTGAAATTCATTTTGTTAGTTTTGGCCCAGTTTTCTAATCTGTTAAGGGGGTCATTTTGGATTGGGATCCTGTCCTTTGAGGTATTCGCTACCCCTCCTAATTTGGTGTCATTTGCAAACTTGATAAGCATGCCTTCTATTTCCTCATCCAAGTTCTTGATAAAGATGTTGAATAGCAGTGAGCCCAGGACAGAATCCTGTGGCACCCTGCTAGTCACTTCTCTCCAGGATGAAGAGGAGCCATTGGTGAGCACCCTTTGGGTTTGGCTGGTCAAACAATTACAAATCTACCTAAAAGTAGCATTGTCTAGCCCACATTTTAGTATCTTGTTTGCAAGAATATCATGGGGAACTTTGTTGAAGGCCTTACTGAAATCAAGATATGCTACATCTGCAAAATTTTCTTCATCTACCAAGCCTGTAACTCTTATTAAAAAAAAAAAAAAAAGAGAGAGAGAGAGAGATCAGATTAGTCTGGCCTGACTTGTTTTGGGGAAAACCATGTTGACTTTTAGTGATCACAACATTCCTAAGTGTTTATAGACTATGTGTTTAATGATCTGCTCCAGAATCTTTCCTGATATTGATGTCAGGTTGACTGGTCAGTAATGGTTGTCCTCTTTTTTTCCATTTTGAAGATGGGGGACAACATTTGCCCTTCTCAAGTCTGCTGGGACATCTCTTGTTCTCCAGGAATTCTCAGATTATTGCCCATGGTTCTGGGATTACTTCTGCCAGTTCTTTTAATCCCCTTCAATGTAGTTCATATGGCCCTGGAGACTTGAATCTTTTCCCCATCCCTACTGTGACGTCTGGTTCAGCATGTGGCCACAGCATGCAAGATGTGTGTGCGTGTGCACCCGCCTTTATCTGGCATAGAGGCTTGGATATATCACCTGGACAAGACATTGGCTGGCTTTCCATAATATCCTTATCTTTGCAGTTGAAGGAAGCAACATGTGTTTACAATCCTTATCTCTTTCATGTCCAAGAACCCTGTGAATTACCTAATGATGCTCCTCTGCCTTTATATGGGGAACAGAGTCTCGGCTTGGCGGTTTGCCCTGCCACCTGCTGAGTTCAAAGACACGCTGGGAATTGAACTTGGCCATCTGAGGCCTGCTTCACATTTTGGCCCAACACCATCCTGTTCCAAATAAATTCTCACTTGGAGCAAGTCATGCTGAATCAAAATTTCATCTTTAGATTGGGTGGGAGCTTGTGAAGTGATGATGGTGGTTTGTGGGGCTTTGGTTTTCCTATGGAAGTTTCCAACTCTCCTTGATTCTCTTGATCTCAGAAGTTGCAAAGCTTGAGATATTTTAGGGAGATTTGGGGTGAGGGAGATAAGTTCCAGGTGTCTGAAGCAGTTGCTCATCAGCCTGGGATCTTTCATTTAAGGGGTTCTACTAGAAGGAGTTTGTAAAAAGGAATACTTTAATTAAGATGTGAACATTAAAAACAAGAAAAGGATAAAAATCAGATACACAGATACAGGATGGCTTGAAAGAAGGGGCATATGGGATATTAGACAACCACAAGGTTACTGTGGGCCCGCAGTGTGATGCAGCAACAAAAAAAGCCAATACACTTATAGGCTGTATGAACAGAACTACAGTGTTTAGATTAAGGGAGTAATAGTACTGGTTTTGCCCTGGGTCCAGTTTTATTCAACATCTTTATAGTGACCTGGATAAAGGAGTAGAGAGGATGTTCATTGAATTTGCAGATGACACCAGACTGGATGGGATAGCAAATACCTCAGAAGACAGATTCAGGATGATGTTCACAGCTTGGAGAAGTGGGACAGAACTAACAAAATGGATATCAACAGGGATAAGTAACTGGTACTACGTTTAGAGTGGAAAGACCAGATGGGGAAATATAGGATGGGTGATACCTGGTAATAGTGGTATACGTTAAAATGAGCTAAACATGAGTCAACATTGTGATGTGGTTGCAAAAATCAAAAGAAACAAGCATCATTGCAATTTTAAGGTGCATCAACAGAACTATAGTGTTCAGATCCACAGAAGCCATAGCGCCACTCTGTGTTGCTTTGGTCAAATCTCACTTGCCATATCCAATTCTGGGCCTTGCAGATTACAAAAAGATATTGTAGTACAATAGACTTTCTCAGAAGATGATGGACTCTCTGTTGGAGGTTTTAAAGCAGAGGTTGGATAAACATATGTCAGGGATGTTCTCACTGTGGAGTCCTGCCCTGATGGGTAGGACTGGATGACCCTTGGTGTTTATATCTAGTCAAGCAATTCTGAGCCCTAGCAAGGTACAGGAGATACTGGAGTAAACAGAGCAACAGCCCAGCCCAGCCGTGAACTTATTGGCAGAAATTGGACACTTGATGTGGATGTAACTTCCCTGAAGTAGGAGAATGGCTCCTGTGTGCCCTTCTTACCCCAAGATCCCCCCTCACCCATCCCACTAGTTGCTCTGTTGACTGCTTTAACACAGGATTAAAATGAGCAGAAAATGCCTGTTTACAACATGTTTAAAGGTTAGTGTGTGTTTAGGGTATGTAAAACTGTCAGCAAAATGGGGAACAATGCTCAATGGTTTCACTTCAAGAGAAGAACTGGGGGAGATGGGTGGACCAACAAAATTGCTTGGATGGAACCTCTGAAAGCAGTTCCCCCCCCCAAACGCCCATAGTCTATCGTTCCCATTATCCCCAGTGATTATAGCTCCCATTATCCCCACTGAGCACACAGACAGGTAAGCTTGCTGGGAGTGGCAGCAGTTGTAGTCTCATCCATCTGGAAGGCTCCTTTTCCTGTCATCCTCAAGAAGTGTTCCTGCCTGTGTGCTGGATGGGGATGATAGGAGCTATAGTCTGACACATCTGGAAGGTGCTTGGTTGCTATCAAGTTAACCTAGACTTATGGTGGCCCTATGGCTGCGATGTCATGGTAGCACACTGGTACCTTTGAGGATATCAAGAGGACCAGACAGCAAAAGTTCTTGTAGCAGAGTTGCAATCATCAGGCAGAAGAAATGAGCACATAGACACAGGCTTGTGTCTAAACTACTTTCCTTTACTAGAGCATGTTGAAGCAATATTTACAATGAGTCTGTGACTCCTAGCAGACTGACTACATAATACAGTGGAATGTTCAGTACAATCCTGCACTGTGCAGCCCAGAATGCACAATCTAAGGGCAAAATAGAAGTACTAAGGCAGTATGTGGGAACATCTAGTTATCTCTCTTTCTCTCTCTCTCTCTGGCTTTTCTTCGCAAACGAAGATTCAGGAAGGACTCATCCCACGCTTTCTGCAGGCGCGCTGATAATGGATTTGTCCTTCGAGCCTGTGCAATGGACATCTAGTTATACAGATACAGTATAGTCATGGGTTATACAGTTAGTGTTTCTCATACACATGGGCTACACAACATATTCCTATACAGATAAGGGTTCACTCCTTACACTTCTGTTCCCATGGCTGCCTTTTATGCTTAATCTAGATATGCTAGCTGGCTGTGTTTAGCTAGCTCACTGCTGGCCCCTGAAGGCTGTAGCACATTATATCATGCCAGCTCTTAACAGTACTGTATAAATATTCAGTGATTGCATGCCCCATCACCTTGTCATGAGAGACCTCTAAAAAGCCCTGGCCATCTATTGCCCTACTCAGGTTTTGCAGATTCAGGGAAGTTGTTGCTTCCTCAATCGAATCAGTGCACCTATAGCAGAATTATAGATAGTAGAATTATAGAGTTGGAAGAGCCCACGAGGGCCATCCAGTACAACCCCCGCCATGCAGGAATACACAGTCAAAGCACAGTACAGTCTCCCTCTTTCCCTACTGTCTTCCGCTTTACCAAGCATTATCTTCTGAGCCAACAAGTCACGTCATCTCATGATATGGCCAAACTACGGCAGCCTCAGTTTCATCATCTTCCCTTCTAATGAGAATTCAGGCTTGATCTGCTCTATGACTCCTTCCCTTGCCTTTTTTTAGCAGTCATGGTAGTTGTAGAACTCCTCTCCAGCACCACACTTCAGATGGGTTGATTTTCTTTCTCTCAGCTTTGTTCACTGTCCAGCTTTCACAGCCATCCACAGAAATCAGCAATTCTGTGGCCTGGATGATTCTGACGTTGGTATTTAATGATATGTCTTTAGAATCTTATTTAATTCCTTCTGGTCAGATGACTGAATGAGACATGCCTTATCCACACTGTGCTGCTTGCTTGGGGAGGAGAATGGGAGGGAAACCTTACCAAACCTGTGTCCTCTTCCCTTCCGTTTTCCCAAGGCGTTGCAACAAGATGCCCATGGGTGCAGTCACAGCTGCAATTCCAACATCAGAGGTTGTGGCTTCCTGGAGTGACTAGCAGTTGCCTCCAGTGTTGTGTACAAATGGCAGCATTTGCCTACTCAGTGTTGCAAGGCTTTCCTCTGTCTTAGAAAGGTGTTTCCATTGTTATGTCTCCTTGGACCATCGAACGAAGTAGCAGGAGTTGCCCCTGTAGTAATGCTGTCTTGTGCCTTGGCTAAAATCCAGTGCTCCCACTGGTGTGTATTTTTGCCTCTTAAAAGGGGCTTGAACAGGAGTGGCCCTGTGGAAGAGTTAGGATTCAATGAGGCACCACCTTGCCTGTTCTCAGCTCCCTAGGAAGGGAATGGAAACCAACTGCCAGCCTCAGGTAAAGCCTCTGTGGGGAGGAGGAGAGAAGAGGCCAATAAAAGGCCACTGATGGCCTCTGAAGGAGAGGGAAGCCAGAAGCTGTAAGATAGCAGAAGGGATTCCGGTGTCTCCTTTGAGCTGCAAGGGGATGAAAGCCTGTGATACAAGATTTGTGTACCAGCTCGTCTGAGGCCTTTCTCTGCTGCCAGAGTTGAGAGATACCCAAGAGAGCTGTAACCCTAGAGAAGGGAGTTAGAGGGAGCCAAGATAGAAGGCCCACTACCAAAAGAGGAAGCCAGACAACTTGGCAAGGTCAAGAGAGGCCTAGGGTGGCTTTATCATCTTTGCGCCCTGGGTTTATTTGTTTTTTCACTGGCTCTTTGGGTATCAGCTTGTCTGCCAGGTATCAGCATTCACAAACTCATAGAGCACAAGCTTCAGGGTTCACCAGAAGCTGTATTGCCAGAAATCCAGGAAGCGTACAATACAAAGTTGTTGCTGAGACTGAGAACTTAATGGATACACTGTAATTTAAAAGCATTTTAAAATCAATAAAATCTGGTGGGCTGCATAACAACTGGTTGTCCATCATGGTATTCCTTAAACCGAAAGTTACCATCTTCCCAGTGTCTCTACCCTTGAAACTAAAGCCCTTAATTGCAGATGTCTTGTTATCACCTTTCCTAAGCAAAGCCCAAATAGTTATGCACACATTGTTTCCCCTGTACACAAACTGCTATGCACACTCTACACAGGGAAACTAGTGAATATGGCAGGAACAAATGGGACCAATCTTGACATAGCTCCTCCTTGGCTCTTCATCCTGCCACTACCCACCAGTGTCCTGAGACCTTTTTTGCTGGAGTACCATAGCATGTAGTTCTTCTGGAAGCTGTTTTCACTGGTGCATTGTCCAGTTGCCTATCTGAGGGCTCGCGAAATTTAAAATAAAGACTCTTCTTCCTGCTCTGGAAAGGGCATGCAAACTGTGGGTGGGTGGTGGGCTTACATCTCTGTGTAGGTGCACCAGCTGGAGCTTGGAGGGATAGAAAAAACTTTCCACATCAGTCTGTAGGGGCCAGTAGAGCCAGCCATGCTAGAAGGGATTAGATTGCAGCTCGCCATCCTGTTGGTCTGAAACAGGGCAGTCAGCAGTAGAGAAGGTGTGGCTGCCACAAACAATCCTGGGAGGGTTGGCCAGGAGATTGAGTTGGGCAGAAGGTTAGGAGAGGGCAGCAGCGACCCAAGGAGAAGTCAGCTTGGATTTATATGGATACATTCTGGGTAGATGTAACACCTGCCCAGCCACCCTTCTTTTCTGTTGAACAGGTTGACCAGTTGATGGCCTTCTAGATGCTTTTGGATGATGAGTCCCATGATCCCTCACCATTAGGCTATGCAGAGTGGCCGTCCCAGCAGTATTTGGAGAGATAACATTCTGTTCATCTTTACTGTTGAAGGACATACAAGTTGGCCCTCCACATTCACTAGGGTTAGGGGCACACGACCCCCCCCCATGAATGTGGAAAAACCAGGAATATCTCTAAGCCCCCCAAATCATATTTAACACACACAAAATGTACGATCTGCAGATTCAACCCATCATGGATGCCTTTGAGGCAGCGGGATTCCTTCGCAAGGCAGAAACGGGTGGCTGGTGGGGCTTTTCGCTGCCCCCACTGCTGCCCTACGCCGTTTTATTAAGAACTTCCAAGCCTCGCTGTACGTTCACAGTCTCTCGAGGCTTGCAGTCCCTATTAAAAATGACATAGGGCAACAGCAGAGGTGGCAGCAATGAATCAGTGAATAATCAAATCCGCAAGTTATACCCGCAAATGTGGAGGACCAACTGTAATTATAACTCAGCGGTCCGTGTTTTTAAAACAACGGCATCAGAAATCACACAAACCCAGGATAGTGTGTTAAAATTTTGTCGGTGATGAATACATCTCTTCGGTACACCCCACACACTGGATTTCCTTTTTCTGTCCAAATTGCCACTCTTCCCCAGAACAGCAGCTGCCGTTCCTCTGCTCCTCAAGTGAAGAAAATCACAGGGTGGTTAACAAGCATTGCTCCTTTGTCTCTCGCTATGGCAACTCCCCGTTCTGTCTTCCAAACTATTCATGCTCCCAAAATCATAGCTTAATTAGCCAGCCTATTATGAAGATATACGCCTGATGTCTTGTGTTCTAGTTTTCTAGAATAGAAAGAGCATACAACTGCAATAATTATTTCTAATAAGGGACTAGTTAAGTGATAATAACAGTAACAGGGATGCCCTTGGCTTCTCCTCTGGGGAGAAACTGCCTGCCAGCTTCTTGAAAGCTTGCTGGCACTTTAAGGTGGGTGAAAGCTACCCCTGCATGGTTTTTCCCAGCTGGGTAATGAATGGCACCGCCCAGCTGTCAAAAACTACTGAGGGTGTGTGCTCTCTTTCTGCTGATTATCTAATAGAGGAAAATGTCTGCTTTCTTTCTACCACTGGTGATACAGGTTTTGGGAAGGTCTTCTCTAAGGTATGTATAGGGTGGAATAGGAATGTCCCTTTAGGTGTATCACCAGTAGTTTGGCCAGGTTTCCAAAACAGCAAATTCATGACATGCAGGATTATCAATCAGTAAGTAGCTGTCAACTAAGTCTACAAAAAAAGCGCTGCAACTTCTTTCAGTTAGTCTCAAAGGTGCTACAAGGTCCCTTTGCATATTGCTAGTAACAAGTTTGTGCTCTACTTAAATGAAAGTACAGGTCACCTCCTGTATCCACAGGTGATATGTTCCCAGACATATGTTCACAAATTGTGAAGTCGAAGGCTTTCATGGCCAGCATCTATAGGTTTTCCATGGGTTTTTTCCAGGCTACAAGGCCATGTTCTGGAAGAGTTTATTCCTGATGTTTCGCCTGCATCTGTGGCTGGCATCTTCAGAGAATCCGTGGATAGAGCCAGAGATGCAGGTGAAATGCCAGGAATAAACTCTTCCAGAAAACGGCCTCACAGCCCAGAAAAAAACCCCCCTCCCACTTTTGGCAGCTCCTCCGTGCGGAGCTGTTTAGGAGGGCTCCACTGGAGAAGCTGCATGCGGTGCCCTGGGCTCAAACAAGAGGCCCACCTGCCCGCCGCCTTCCCCGGCCTTTCCAAGGGGGCTCCGAGGCTTTGAAGCGGCCAGGCAGAGTCCCACCCTCCCATCCGCCATCTTCTCCGTCTTCCCCGAAGCACCTCTGCGGCTTCAAAGCCACGGAGCCCCCTCTGGAAGGCCAGTCGGCCACCCTCCTGCTTGCCCGCCGCCTTCCCCAGCCTTCCTGAGGTGGCTCCATGGCTTCAAAGCCATGGAGCCCCCTCGGGAAGGCCGGGAAGAGGCCGGGTGGCCACCCTCCCGCTCACCTGCCATCTTCCACGGCCTTTCTGAGGTGGCTCCGAGGCTTTGGAGCCACCTTGGGAAGGCGGCCACCCTCCCGCTCGCCCACCATCTTCCCCGGCCTTTCCAAGGCGGCTCCGAGGCTTCAGAGACATCTCAGGAAGGCCGAGGAGAGGTTGGGCGGCCACCCTCCTGCTCACCTGCCATCTTCCACGGCCTTTCTGAGGTGGCTCCGAGGCTTCGGAGCCACCTTGGGAAGGCGGCCACCCTCCCGCTCGCCCACCATCTTCCCCGGCCTTTCCAAGGCGGCTCCGAGGCTTCAGAGCCATCTCAGGAAGGCCGAGGAGAGGTTGGGCGGCCACCCTCCCGCTCACCTGCCATCTTCCACGGCCTTTCTGAGGTGGCTCCGAGGCTTCGGAGCCACCTTGGGAAGGCGGCCACCCTCGCGCTCGCCCACCATCTTCCCCGGCCTTTCCAAGGCGGCTCCGAGGCTTCAGAGCCATCTCAGGAAGGCTGAGGAGAGGTTGGGCGGCCACCCTCCTGCTCGCCTGCCATCTTCCCCGGCCTTTCCGAGGCAGCTTCGAGGTTTCAGAGCCACCTCGGAAAGGCCAGGCGGCCACCCTTCTGTTTGCCTGCTGCCTTCCCCGGCAGAGTCTTTCCGAGGCGGCTCCAGGGAAGCATGGCAGGCATCAGGGGTGATGGTGGCCAGGTGGGGGGGAGGCTCCACCCCCCACCTCCCTAAAGTGGTGATCAGGGCTTCATAGCCCCACCCGCCACTTTCCTCCACCCTCTCCCCCTCCCTAAAGTGGCAACCGGGGCTTCGTAGCCGCCTGCCACTTTCTTCCCCCCCTCCCTGAGGTGAGGCTTTGAAGCCCGGATCGCCACTTTAGGGAGGGTGGTGAGATTGCGGGCGGGGGCTGGAGGGAGGAGGCCTACGGCCACGTGTCAACACAAATGGCTATGCGTGTCAGTGCTGACACGTGTGTCATAGGTTCGCCATCACCGATCTAGGAAATGCCTAGAGAGGATGTCTCTCTAGGCAGCTCCAGCATGACTCTATGGTAGCGTCTGTTGGAAGTTACCATAGAGGTGCACTAGAGGACCTAGGAAATGCCTAGAGAGACCGTATTTTTTGGACAACAGATAATTGAAACCATGGGTACCGCTCCCACACATATAGGGGCACACGACCTATATTAATTTCAGTTAACCTAGCCTTGTATTTCTCTGTATAAAATGAGAATACCGTCGCTTTTATAAATTGCATACTGAACTTCAGTATATCCTACCTAGTTTCTGCTGGCAGTATGTGATCATCACAGGCTCACAATTTTAAGATAAGCCTTCCAGATATTTTGGACTTTACTGCCTGTCAGCCCTAGTCAGCATGACAAATGGCAAAGAGTTTGCCTTCAAATCAACTCTGACTTACCACAACCCTCTCATAGTTTTTTCTTGGCAAGATTTAGTCCAGTGAGGTTTGCCATAGCTTTCCTCTGAGACTGAGAGCATTCTAAAACATCTGGAAAGGCCAAACTTTCCTCTGCCTTTTTAAAAGGAATTATCCCCCCCCCTTTTTTTTTAAATCCTTTAAAAAGGGCAGAAGAAGGTTTGGCCTTTCCAGATGTTTTGTAATTCTCTCAGCCTCAGAGCCAGTATGGTGTAGTTGGCTTGAGTGTTGGACTACACTTCTGGAGACAAGGGTTCGAATCCTCGCTCAGCCGTGGAAGCCCACCTTGGGCAAGTCACACACTCTCAGCTTCAGAGAGTGGCAAAGGCAAACCCTCTCCCAAACAAATCTTTCCAAGAAAAACCTGTGATAGGTTAGGGTCGCCATAATTGAAGGCACACAACAACAACAACATTCTCATCCCCCGTTTATTAAAATTAATGGTTTGTGAATTTACAGTTAATCATAATGAAAGGCGTGACAAGCTGCTCTTTCCATGGACCTCTAAACGTTTCTTTAGATGGGTCCCCTGTTGATTTATGGCAATCCCATGGATTTTGTAGGGCTTTCTTCAGCAAGGAGTATTCGGCGGTGGTCTTACCAGTTCCTTCCTCTGAAATAAAAAGCCCACAGCACCTAGTATTTGTTGGCGGTCTCCCATCAAAGTACTAATCAGGGCTGATGCTGCTTAGCTTCCATGATAAGACAGAATCTGGTGCCTTTAGGATACTTAGGGAGCCAGACGTAAGATGATTACAGCAGTGCTGAACCACGGGAGCTGGAGCCCGAAAGATCTGGAGGGTACTGGGTAGGAGAAGGCTGTCTTAATCCTTATACTCAGCCAACATGAATCCAGTTTTCTTTGCTTACTTTATGTCCAAATCTGTGGATCAGTATACTGCAAGATCCATGGGGCACGGACTTGTTTCTCTGTTGCTCTCTAATATGCTTTATGAAAAGGTGACATTACATAAATAGTATGGCAGTTTGTTGCTGCAATCCGCACAGCAGACAATTTTACTAGACACTCAACCTTTGTTTTTCAGTCTGTCTTCCAAAACTCTGTGTGAGTTGCGTTCACTTATTGTCTGGAATCCTAATAGTGTTACACAGCTGTGTAAGTTCTCTTACTTTTTTTTTTTTTTTGGCTGGTGTGCAGCAGATGTATTTAGTTTGTGGTTGCATGCATGGAATTCTGGAAATGTAACCATTGCAGGTGGACCAAAATCCTTTGTTAATCCCAACTAGAGTAGAAAAATTGACTCAGTTGGATTACCTATGTGTTGACTCACCCATTCAATCAATTGATTGTGTAATCTAATTTATTTATTGGTTTTATTTAATTATTTCATTTTTATCCACTTTTCTTCCATATGGAACTCTGCTTGGGACTAACCAACAGGATTCCAGCTGTGTACATTTGGCCCTATGTATCCACGGATTCTGCACCCACAGATTCCATCATCCATGGCTTGAAAATACCCCCACTAAAAAAGAATTCCAAAAAAACAAACCTTGATTTTGCCATTTTATGTAAGGGACACCATTTTACTACGCCATTGTATATAATGGACTTGAGCATCCACGGATTTTGGTATCCATGAGGGGTCCTGGAACCAAGCCCCAGCAGATACCAAGGGGCCATTGTAGTTCCACATTTGTGGCTGGAGCATAACTGTGTGTCAGTGCATTCAGTGTACTGCTTTATTCACTGGAATTGCACAACCAGCCATTGTGTATTCACCACTGCACAATGGGACAGTAAGCAGACACAGTGACAAGAGGATACTGCTTGTTGCACAGGGACAATATTCAGAACTGTAATGTTGTGCAACCACTGTGAAACCATGTAAGTGTGGGTTTACATAGTTAGCAGGTATGATGTACACCCCTCCACTTTCATGCAGGATCTCTGGCTAGAGCAGTCTTTCTCAACTTTTTACCCTGGAGGAGCCCTTGAAATAATTTACAGGTCACAGGGAACCCCTGCCTAAAAAATATGATATCTACACTTAGAAAAATGTTTAAAAATCACATCTCTCAGGGAACCTCTAGTAATCCCTCAAGGTTGAGAAACACTGGGCTAGAGCATCCCTAACAGGTAGCTGTTCAGCCTCTTTTTGAAGACATCCAGAGGAAGAGACCCCATCACATTTCTAAGGAATTGGTTGCATTGTCAAATTACTCTTACTGTCAAGATGTTCCTTCTAATATTCAAATCTACCCTCCTGTAACTTAAATCCAAGTCTTACCCTCTGTGGCAGCCCTTTAGATATTTAAAGAGTGCAATCATGTCTCTTTAAATATTCTATTAAATATTCACTCCTAACAGCTCTAGTTTTCATAGTTTGGCTGACATAATCGGTTGGTCCTCAGTTTTGTTCTAGAGGAAATTATTAGGTGAAGCTCATTTTTGTCTGCCTCCCCCACCCCCAAATTTGGTGATGACTTGATTACTAATTCTGCCATCTACAGAGAGAGAGAGAGAGAGAGAGAGAGAGAGAGAGAGAGAGAGAGACGCTACAGCTCCAGGCAAGGGTGGGAACCAGTCATTTGAGAGAAACTCAGGGTTGTTATTGACTGCAGAGCTTATTGTGAATCTGCAAAGCTAGTATTTCCTACATGAAAGAAATGCTAACTTGGAGGTTTTGCCCTTTGTATCTAAGGCTACTTGTAAGCTAGGAAAGTTGTTTCGGATGGACAAGGAACTTCATCCATGTCTTCCATCATGTTCAAATCAGTCTTCATACTCATAAGAGAAGGTCTCCTGGATCAGAAAACAAGACCTTACTTATTTATATATTAAAGTTTAAATCCCATCCTATATCATGAGATGACAGGTCAGCATTGCTTTAATTAAATCAATTTTAAAAAATAAAAATAACCGACAAATATATTAAACAGGTTAACAAAATTACAACAGGCTAAAACAGTTTAAAACCACATATGTAGCTATTTTATGGTGAATCACAGGCCTCAGAAGCTTTAATTAGCACCTGTGTCTTTACTTGGCGCCTAAATGGAGCCAGTGTTGGTGCCAATTGGGCCTCCAAGGGGAGGATGATCCACAGCTGGGGTGCCACGGCTGAGAATGCTCTCCTACATCCCTGTGCAGTGTGTTGACTACATTGGCAGGACAGAGAAGGAGAGGGCCCCATTTTTGGGGTTGCATTTTGACACCATTGATTGCCTGAGAGAATGCTTCAGTATATTGAATCTTAGAACCATAGAGCTGGAAGAGACCACAAGGGTCATCTAGTCCAAATCCCTGCCATGCAGTAATGCACAATCAAAACACTCCCGACAGATGGCCACCCAGCCTCTGTTTAAAAATCTCCAAAGAAGGAGACTTCACCACACTCCCAGGCAGTGGACTCCACAGTCAAACAGCTCTTACCACAAGGAAGTTCTTCTTAATGTTTAAATGGAATCTCTTTTCCTGTAAGTTTGAATCCATTGCTCTGTGTGCCAATCTTTGGAGCAACAGAAAGCAAGCATGTTTCCTCTTCAATATAGAATCATAGAATCATAGAGTTGGAACAGACCTCAAGGGCCAACCAGTCCAATCCCCCACCATGCAGGAATAAACAATCAAATCATTCTCGACAGATAGCCATCCAACCTCTGTTTAAAAACCTCCAAAGAAGGATAGAATCATAGAATCATAGAATTGTAGAGTTGGAAGAGACCACGAGGGCCATCCAGTCCAACCCCCTGCCACGCAGGAAATCTTGATCAAAGCATCCCCGACAGATGGCAATCCAGCCTCTGTTTAAAGATCTCCAAGGAAGGAGACCCCACCACACTCCGGTGGAGTGTGTTCCACTGCCGAACAGCTCTTACTGTCATGAAGTTCTTCCTAATGTTTAGACAGAATCTCTTTTCCTGTAGTTTGAACCCATTGCTCCGTGTCCTAGTTTCTGGTGCAGCAGAAAACTAGCTTGTTCCATCCTCAGTATGACATCTCTTCAACCATTTAAACATGGCTATCATGTCCCCTCTTAACCTTCTCTTCTCCAGACTAAACATGCGCAGTTCCCTAAGCTGCTCCTCATAGGGCATGGCTTCCAGACCTCCCAACATCCTGGTCGCCCTCCTCTGGACACATTCCAGCTTGTCAATATCCTTCCTGAATTGTGGTGCCCAGAACTGAACACATTATTCCAGGTGAGGTCTGACCAAAGCAGAATAGAGTGGTACTATTACATCCCTCAATCTAGACACTATAATCTTATTGATGCAGACTAGAATTGCATTGGCTTTTTTAGCTGTCACATCACACTGTTCACTCTTGTTCGCCTTGTGGTCTACTAAGACTCCTAGATCCCTTTCACACGTAACTGTTGTTAAGTCAGATGTCACCCATCCTATATCTGTGCATTTCTGATTTTTTTCTGCATAAGTGTAGTAGCTTACATTTCTCTCTGTTGAAATCATTTGAAATTGAAATTGGGCTGGCATCAGAGTTTGGAACTGTTTTTAATTTGGACTGCCCTTGTTGTTGTGTGACTTCAAGTCATTTCTGACTTATGTCACCCCTAAACTGAACCTGTCACTGGGTTTTCCTGGCAAGATTTATTGAGAGGGGTTTTTCCTTTGCTTTTCTCTGAGGCTGACAGTGTGACCTGCCCAAGTCTACCCAGTGGCTTTCCACGGCTGAAATTGTGTTCTTGAAGTGGAGTTAGCTTGTACAGTACATTACAGGCTTTAAGGGATTGCCAGGGGCTTGAGGGCTGTGTGCATTTTCTCCACCCCTGCCTTAAAATAATCCTCAGCACCCCACAACACCTGAGGGGAGAGGCCAACAAACCTGGAAGTCAAAACAGAAGTGATTTCTTGCTTTGACTTTTTGGGCCAGTTGGCACGGTGCAGGCAGGAGAGTTGAAAATTATCTTCCCCTCATTTGTCATAGTTGCCCACTATGTTGCGGAGATAGATGATGGGTCTGAGGATCCAAAGTGATGTGTCGTCTGTATGTTGATAACAGTCAGCTCTGTTTCTCCAGCCTGGTGAAGCTATGTGGGTATTGGGTCAGCATCTGGGGTCAGCAACAAGCTGGATGATCAGCAGTAAACAAAAGTTGAACCCTGCTGAGATGGAAGGCAGTTCTGTACTTCTCATGTTCCACAACTGAATCCTGAGCTTCCAGTTGGGTTGATCACCCCAAGCTGTCCAATTGTCCAGTGGAACAATGGTTTTGGGGGGAATTCCTGACATAATGTACAAGGTCTTGTTAGGTCAGGACCAGCACTTGTAAGTGTATACCTGTGCTATTTCTTTTGCAAGCAGTGCTCTCTTGAGTCTTCTGTTCTACTTGCTTCCTAGATCAGAGGCTGCCTTTGAAACGTCACATGGTACCTCTTGAAATAGTTGGCATGTCCTGAAAATGAGGTAACCTTCCCCCACTCCTACCGCAGTCAGGTTCATCTAGGGAGGGGGGAAAGTATCAAATCAGGGAGCTGATTTCCCTTCAAGCACCAAATTAAATCAGTTTGGCAAGAGCTAAAAATAACCCTTCAATGCCATGGCTCATCATAGAAGTAAAAAGCAAAGCTGCTTCTCAAACTGGCATATCAGAGCAGAGGGGAGAGACAAGAAGAATGGATAGCAGTTGTGCACCAAGGCATGCAACTTACAGATTGGTTGAACACAACTTGGGAACAGTTCTCAGAGACAAAAGATGATATGGGCTCAGAGAGAGGAACTAACTAGTTAAAGGTCAACTGAGTTACTAGTTAAGTTGAAAATTTTCTAATGAAGATGTAATTAGTGTAAATTGAATATTGGGATAACTTCTTTGACATGAATTGGACTCTAGCAAATTGAGAAGGGGAGAATCAGCTAAGTGTATGAAAAATGTATACACTGTTAATTAAACCCTATATCTATAGTAAATACACAATTCTTACACAGAGGTGAGTGTGTATATATATATATATATATATATATATATATATATTTTCCTATTTATACAGATATCAAAATTCTATTTGTTACACAAGGATACAAAGGAGAATATGCAATAATACAATGTAGTCAATCAACTCAATTTGATATACAATGTAAAACAATATATGCACTTAAATTGATACACAAACAACTTCACTCCAGAGATTCTCTATGTTGTTTCGTGGTCACTTCTTCAGTGTGTATCTAAAATAAATATGTTGTTACAATTGAACCATGTATTATATCAAATAAAATACCATTTTTACTATACCATACAATTTACTATAATTGTTTGTTGAGGAAAAAAATGCTGGGCTCACCTCATGAAAGTAACTATTTTCATAAATCTCGTATAAATGTGTTTTCAACATTTTCTATAAATTGGACTCTCAGCATTAACATAATTTCAGAATTAAGTTAATAATTAAATGAGAGACTGTGCTAAAGAACCAATAACTTTTGCTAGAGAACCTAATGCTCAGTTTTCTTGGATTTTTGCAAACTGAATTCTTTTTTTTTGTATTAGTCTTGGGGAATTAAAATGATCAGGGTACAAGATTCAAACCACTTATTTTAGTTTATGATTAGACTATAAAAGTTCAGCTGATTCCAGGGTTGAAAGTTTTTAACAAAGTTTCTAAATAGTGCTCCTGTGTTTTTACACTGGGGTGGGTGAGAAATAGGGTTTTCCAAAATTAATGTGGCTGTTTCCATCTTTCCCAAGCTCAAAACAAGGATAAGCAGGGGAAGGAGGAGGCAGGAGTAAAATCATAGATATTTTTCAGTTTCATTCTGATAAGGTTTTTACTGCAGGCATTTAAATGTAAATGCCAATTTAATTTATAAGCTGAAGAGTTAAGTTTTCCTGCCTTCTAATGTAAGTGCATTCCTATTAGATTTGGAGGGATTTTTAGTGATTAACTAAATGCATTAAGTGTTTTCCATGAACTGTCCTATCTCTGCATGGGATGTTACTTTCTTGGTGGTTGGTGAGGGAATTGGTAAACATCAAATGCTTCTGAAAGTAAGGGCTTTATAATACACTTCAGTGCTTCATTCTTTAATGTAGCACCTCTTGGCAAGGAAAGTACTTTCCACACTGGCAGAAATATGTAGGTCAAAGTACTGGGTGTAATGTCCTTAGTACTATACTGTGTTATCTTCTCAGCAGGTCTGACACTATCATTAAGCACAGTGAGGGAGCCATGTCAGGGTCTCGATTTGGCTGTCATGAGGGAGAGGCACCAGGGGTATGGGGAGCAGTGCTTTGGGGATTTTCTGTCCCATGTGCCAAAATAACTTAGGGGTTGTCTAAACGGCGAAAATACTCCTCATAGAATTTGAGGAGAATACGATTTGTCTAAATGCCATCCTGCATCAATCCACAGTATTTGGAAGGAGGGAGGCCAAATCCACCAAAAACTCTGCAGGAAAAGCCTTTACGGTTTTCCCCAAAGTTTTTTTTTTTTAACTCCATAGGGAATGCGCATTCCTGCTTGTTGGGATAACTGATTCACATTCATTCACATTCCCCATAAGAGTGGAAGTGGAAAGCTGATTGGTCAGGTGTGGGCAGGGAGCAGAGCTTGCTAACAAGGCCAGCACCTGAAACTGCCACATTGGATTTTCACTGTAGCAATTGTGTACTGACAAAACAGCCTTCCCCCTTTTTTTCTATTTCTTTAGGTGGAATATTGGACTTCCACACCTTAGATATGCTTTTAAAAAAATACTGTTTGGCAGCAGCAACTGGTGACAGTAAAAATCCAAGTAATTTACTTGGCCTACCATCTTGATTCGCAGGTATGCCCGTTTGAATAACGAATGCAGATAGCTTCACATGCCTGCGATCTTGCAAAAAACAAACAAAACCCAACCCCTTAAGACAAATCAAAGCTATTTTGAATTGGCGTTAGTGTGCACCAATCCACACTTCCCCCCTCATATAGATAAGCCCACAGTATTCTATGTGAGGCCTGACAATTTGACTGACTTCGGGTAATATGCACTTTGGTCTAGTGAGTATGGGAGCAAAAGTATCTTGGCCGAGCCATGAATTTTTGTGATGTGCTCTCTGTATGCAAAGTGTTGTTGTGTGTGTCCCGCAGTTGTGAAGCAGTAGAGTCCTCTGCTTGAAATTCTAAATGCCCTTCTCTAAACTGCAAGTCCTGGGATTTCATAAGATGCGGAGATGGTGTTAAAGTGGAATCATAGTGGTATAATGATGTAGTTTTAATGGGCTCAAGGAGGGTCTGAATGGCTCATCTTCACATTATATCCTCAGTGACTAGGAACCATGTTATCTAAAATATCTCCTTCTCCTTTATTATCACACTCCCAATATTCTAAGACAGGAGTGGACAACCTTTGGACCTCCAGATGTTGGAAGTGGAGCCCTCTCTGGTTTTTAAGCTTCAAGAAGTGATGTCATGCCACTTCCTGTTCAGCAGAGGCATGTTCCCCTATTCTGCAGGAAGGGTACAATTGCCCACTTCTTATTTAGGGAGCAGAAAAGGACACAGGAGAGCCCAACCCGAAGAGCTGTATTACCAGTGGTGGGAAACCACCTTTGTATATTAGCTGTATCGTTTTAGAGATAGCAGCAGAAGCAAAGTCAGAGAAGCATAGAAAAGGTCCCTGCTTAATTAGGGGCTCTTGAAACTCCTCCTCATCCCCATAAACAAAACTGTAAGGCAATGGATATCAGGTGCCACAGGCTATATTTCAGAGGACAAAACCACTTCCAGAGTATTCCTTGGCTAAGAAAATCCTATGAAATTCATGGGGTCACCATAAGTTGACAGGCATACTGCAGTGGTTTTCAACCATTAATGGAAAAAGGGAGAAATCACCAAAGAAGAATTCAAACAGATAGCGAACACATGCAGGAGTAAAGTCAGAAAAGCTAAAGTGCAGAATGAGCTCAGGCTTGCTAGAGGTTAAGAACAATAAAAAGGGTTTTTTGGGGGTATGTCTGCAGCAAAAGAAGGAAGAAGGAAATGGTAGGGCCACTAGGTGGAGAAGATGGCAAAATGCTAGCAGGGGACAGAGAAAAGGCAGAATTACTCAACACCTTCTTTGCCTCAGTGTTTTCAGAAAAGGAAAAGGATGATCAGCCTGAGGATAAAGGAACAGAGGAAACAATAGGGGAAATCCAGCACAGAATAAGCAAAGAGGTAGTACAGGAATACTTTCTTAATCTAAATGAAATTAAATCTCCAGGACCAGATGAACTACATCCAAGAGTATTAAAAGAGCTGGCAAATGTAATCTCAGAGCCATTGGCAATAATCTTTGAGAACTCCTGGAGAACAGGAGAAGTCCCAGCAAACTGGAGGAGGGCAAATGTTGTCCCCATCTTCAAAAAGGGGAAAAAAGAAGATCCCAACAATTGTCGTCCAGTTAGTCTGACATCAATACCAGGGAAGATTCTAGAGCAGATCATTAAACAGAGAGTCTGTGAACATTTAGAAGGCAATGCCATAATCACAAAAAGTCAACATGGGTTTCAGAGAAACAAGTCATGCCAGACTAATCTGATCTCTTTTTTGATAAAATTACCAGCTTGGTAGATGAAGGGAACGCTGTGGATATCGCATACCTTGATTTCAGTAAGGCCTTTGAGAAGGTTCCCCATGACATTCTTGCAAACAAGCTTGTAAAATGTGGGCTAGACAAGTTAACTGTTCAATGGATTTGTAATTGGTTGACCAGTCGAACCCAAAGGGTGCTCAGCAGTGGCTTCTCTTCATCTTGGAAAGATGTGACCAGTGGAGTGCCACAGGGTTCTGTCCTGGGCCCAGTGCTATTCAACATCTTTATCAATGACTTGGATGAGGGAATTAGGGGCATACTTATCAAATTTGCAGATGACACCAAATTAGGAGGAGTAGCTACTAGAGGACAGGATCACAATTCAAAATGACCTGGATAGACTGGAGAGCTGGGCCAAAGCTAACAAAATGAAATTCAATACGGAGAAATGTAAGGTACTGCACTTAGGGCGAAAGAAAGAAATGCATAGATATAGGATGGGGGAGACCTGGCTGAATGAGACTGTGTGCGAAAGGGATCTAGTAGTAGACCACAAGTTGAACATGAGTCAACAGTGTGATTCAGCAGCTAAAAAAGCCAATACGATTTCGGGCTGCATCAATAGAAGTATAGTATCTAGATCAAGGGACGTAATAGTGCTGCTCTATTCTGCCTTGGTCAGACCTCACCTAGAAGACTGTGTCCAGTTCTGGGCACCACAATTCAAAAAGGATATTGACAAATTGGAGCATGTCCAGAGGAGGGCGAATAAAATGGTGAAAGTTCTGGAAACCATGCCTTATGAGGAGAGACTTAGGGAGCTGGGTATGTTTAGCCTGGAAAAAGGACGGTTAAGAGGCGATATGATAGCCCTGTTTAATTATTTGAAGGGGTGTCATATTGAGGATGGATCAAGCTTGTTTTCTGCTGCTCCAGAGATGAGAACATGGAGCAATGGATGCAAGCACCAGGAACAGAGATTCCACCTCAACATTAGGAGGAACCTTCTGACAGTAAGAGCTGTTCGGCAGTGGAACACACTCCCTCGGAGCGTGGTGGGGTCTCCTTCCTTGGAGGTCTTTAAACAGAGGCTAGATTGCCATCTGTCGGGGATGCTTTGATCATGATTTCCTGTGTGGCAGGGGGTTGGACTGGATGGCCCTCGTGGTCTCTTCCAACTCTGCAATTCTATGACTCTATGATTCTATGGATTGCAGATCCCTTTGAGAATCTGGTGGAAGCTAAGGACACCCTGGAATGCATTTAGATGCAATTTTCAAATTTACATGAAAGAAATTGAAGAGGTAAAAATAATTTTTGGCATCTGGTTCACTGAATCCCGTCCCTGGACTAATATAAGAATCCCAGGTCTAGTATATCAGCATGTGGTTACAGAGCTCTGAATTTATAGCAGCACAGAAAAGTTTCCTTTTGGACTATAGCTCCCAGAATCTCCCAGCCAGCAGCATACTGCTGGCTGAGGGATTCTGAGAGTTGTCCAAAATAAGAGAAGTGTTTTCCACACTCAACTGCGGATGCAGCCGAATGTGTGGCTGGAATGTCTTGGGATTTGCTCTCCTTCCTTCGCCTGAGCACGGTTTCTAGGAAACTCATTGCTCTGCTAGCGTACACAAGCCCAGAGTTGATGATTGGGTGGAGGTGTGGTGTTTTCTTTTTGGACCCAGAAACCTACTTTGCCTCTTTCTAAGTAGGTTATGTTTACATTTGCTTGCTTTCCCCTGGCTTGTCACTTTCTCTTCCTGCCACCCATCTGCTGTGGAGTTCTTTTGCTTCAGCTCTGGTGTGGGTGTGTGCAAGGGGAGGGATGTGAGAAGAGATTCACTTATCAGGCTTTTCTACCAAGGTTGTTTGCTCCTGTTCCAAAGCCTTCCCCTGCTATCTAAGTTCTTGTAAGTATCAGTTCTTCCTGCAGTTGTGAGGAGTTCACAGCTTCTACACAGAGTTTCTGGGGTTGTCTAAACAATGAAAATAACCCTCATGGAATGACGTGCCCCATTGGGATCTTGCATCAGTCCACAGTATTCGAAGGAGGGTTTTTTTTAAAACAGTGAGGGGTGTGTGTGCATTCTTGCTCTTTAGGACAAGTGATTCACTTTCCCATATGAGTGGAAGCGCAAAGCTGATTGGCCAGGTGAGCGTGCTAACAGGGCAAGCGCCTGCTGCTGCCATGTTGGATTTTCGCCTTAGCGAGCGATCACTAAGGCAGTAAAACAGGGTGGGTTGTTGTTTTTTTTTGCTGTCCTTTTAATTCAAAAAATCGCTCTATCACTCCAATGTGCCTTAGACAACTTTTTTTAAAAAAAGTTTGGCAGTGGTGAAGTACTAACGCAAGTCAATCACTCGCGGCCACCATCGTGCATGCAAAGCTTCTGGAGCCGAAAACACTGTTAAGAAAAGTTGCTGCTGCAGCAAAATGCCATTACTGCGAGGTACTCCATTTCGCCTCCCCCTCCTCGTAGAGACGGGGTCTGTGAATAACCTCCACCACACCATCATCCGCTTTTCAAAATAGGCTCTCTGCTTGCATCATCTTCTAATTAGCCAAAAATAAGGTGGAAAGAATAAAGTTAGGTTCCTACACCACAAAAAAAGAACAGTTCAGCATGTTTCATCAGACTTCTTATTCAAAACTAACAATGTTCACATATCAAATCAAGCAAGCAGATCAGGGAAGCCTTGTATAAAGGAACATTTTTTTCCTTTCAATTTTTAATTAAGTTATTAACAACATGACACAGTAACATACTATACAGTTGTTCCTCCATATCCATGGATCTGGTATCCACAGATTTAAGTATGAAAATATTCTTTAAAAAATAATAATCCAAAAAGCAAACCTTGATTTTGCTATCCTATATATATGGGACACCATTTTGCTATGCCATTGCATATGCCATCGCAACAGCTGCAGAGCTGTTTGGGTTGGAAGTCAATGTGAAGAAAACGGAAGTTCTTTACCAGCCTGCACCACAGGACGAACACCACCATCCCCACATTGCCTTCGGCAACTCTGTGCTTAAGTCCATTCAGCAGTTCACCTACCTGGGAAGCATCATCTCCTCAGATGCCAAGATTGACAAAGAGATCGATCACAGATTAGCAAAGGCATATAGTGCATTTGGAAGACTTCACAAAAGAGTCTGGAGCAATAAACACCTGAGGCGAAACACAAAAATCAGTGTGTATAGAGCTATTGTACTGTCTATCCTCCTTTATGGATCTGAAACATGGGTCACCTATCGCCACCACCTACGACTCCTTGAACGCTTCCATCAGTGATGTATACGCACAATCCTAAATATACACTGGACTGACTGTGTGATGAATGTTGCTGTCCTTGAACAAGCAGGGATCACCGGCATTGAGGCCATGATATTGAGAACACAGCTGCGCTGGGCAGGGCACATTTCTAGGATGGAGGACTATCGCCTCCCAAAAATAGTACTCTACAGTGAACTCACCACAGGTCAGCGTAAGAGGGGTGCTCCAAAAAAGTGATACAAGGACTCCCTGAAACAACATCTCAGGCTCGGCCAAATTGATCACCAACAATGGTCCGCCCTGGCCTCACATTGGGAGGCATGGAGACACACTATCCACAATGCTGCAGCCTTATTTGACAACTCATGCCGAAGAAGTCTTGAAGAGAAATGACAATGCAGAAAGAATCACAACCCAGAAACATCACCCAAGGAGACCTTCTGCTGTGGTTTCTGCAACTGGTCTTGTTTATCTCGGATTGGCCTTTTTAGTCATCAGTGCGCTTGCAGAAAACACAGGATGAGTCCTTCCTGAATCTTCATTTGCAAAGAAAAGCCAGAGAGAGAGGGGGGCATATAATGGGACTTGAGTATTCACAGATTTTGGTATCCAGGGGGGGGGGGCTGGAACCAAACTCCAGCATATATGAAAGGACAACTGTAATTGTTTTTTGTTTGTTTGTTTTTTTAGCAGAACAAACAAGAAAATCACCAAGTATTGCATATTATTTCCCCCAAAAGCAAGATTTTCCACATTTATCTGGAATCTTTGGTTCATAGGTTTGCAGCATGAGAAAATAACAATACATTTACCATTCAACTGAGACATTTCTCCGTAGAGCCTCCATGGTACCGTGGAGGAGGTGGAAACTCCCACTGTCGTTCATGAAATTAATAAAAGGAAATCTTGTTGAAAAGAAACTTAATTCAGACTGATCATTTTTATCATCTTGTAACTTTTTTATCATCCCAAACTTTTTCTTACTAGGCTTCAACTGAGAGGTGGTCCATTTTTCCCCAATTCTGAGCTAGTATCAGTCTTGCAGCAAAACAAAACAAAACAAAAAAATGTAACCAGATCTTTATGATTTAATGCCTCACAATTGTCACAGAATATGGGGAGAAGTCCTATTTTTGAGTCAACAGGAACTGCTATGTTTGTAATTTTACTTACTATTAGAAATATCTTTCCCCCAAAATAAAAAAATGTTGGGACACTCCTACTACATGTCGAAACAAGTACCCAGTGTGTGCACACACACAGACAAACACACACTTGGAATTCTCTTCCAGAGAGCTCTAGTGCCTCAACCAAACTATAATCTCCAGGATTCCATAGGATGCAGCCATGACAGTTAAAGTGGAATCAATGTGCTCTAACTGTGTAGTGTGAAAGGGTCCCTGGTCACTGAAACACTTGACCAAATCCCAAATAAAGCCTCACCAGAAAAAAAAATGAATGAAAGAAAAAAGAACCTAATCAGTTTGGAAGTCCATCCCTATGTTGGGAACGTCTTGAAAGTAACTGTTGAATCTTATCTCATAAACAAGGCTGAGAACAAAAATAAACAGTTCAGAAACATCTACAAAATTTATCATTCTCTCACTTGCTACAGTAGTTTTGTAGATGGTTCCTCCTCTCTTCTGCTGCAAATGAAAATGCTCTTCATTTAGGGCTTGTCTATATAAGGGGGAAAATGGATTGATGCTCACTAATGCCAATTCGAAGCAGCTTTGATTTGTCTTAATGGTTTTTTGGCAAGATCACAGACATGCAAAGTTATCTGCATTTGTTGTTCAAACAGGCATTCCTGCTAATCAAGATGGTGGGTGCGAGTAAATTAGTGTTTTTATTGTCACCAGTTGCCCCTGTCAAACAGTATTTTTTAAAAAAAGCATATCTAAAGGGTGAAAGTGTAGTATTCTGCTACAGTGAAAATCCAACATTGTGGTCCTCGGTGCTTGTCTTGTTACCACGTTCCGCCCCCCTGCCCACATCCAAAGCTTTCCACTTCTGCTCTTATGGGGAATGCAAATGAATGTGAATTGGTTGTCCCAACGAGTGGGATTGTGCATTCTCTATGAAGTTTTTTAAAGACTTCGGGGAAAACTGAAAAGGCTTTTCCTGTGGAGTTTTTGGTGGATTTGGCCCCCCTCCTTCTGAATATGGCAGATTGATGCTGGATGCCATTTAGACAAATTGCATTCTCCTCGAATTCTATGAGGAGTATTTTTGCTGTTTCGACAACACGCTTTGCAAAGTCCCAGGGTAAATTTTCTACAGTGCTTTTTGCAAATGAGTATTTTGCCATCCTCCTGGGTTTATGCCTTCATTTCCATAATTCAAAAAACCCCACATCAACATAGGAAAGCACAGTGTCCCGACTTACAGATCAGCTCTTAACCATTTTAAGGACAACACAGCTTCTGTCTGATAACTGAACATGGAGCAATTAAGTGTACCTCATTTTGAGAAGGCAATAAATAAATAAATAAATCTCTATTTATTCTGAAAGACCTACCGTACATGGATTTGCTTTTGTGCTTGTGTATTTAAGTGGTGTTAGTTTAAGACGTACTTGGCAGACCTTAAAAAGAAAGCTGTTTTACAGAAGGACTGTTTCATCCCACTGCTGCTTAGATGGTACCGCTTAGATTTCTCTGTGGAAAATCCAGCTTTGGATCTCCTGCTCAACCCAGAGGTTGGGAGCAGGGGCTGGGAAAGTTACCTTTTTTGGGGGGTGATAACTCCCAGAGTTGTTGGATGGGGAATTTTAGGAGTTACAGTCCAAGACATTACTGTTCCCAGCTCTGACGTGAGGTAGGTAGGTGGATTTTGTTGCCCAAAAGGTCAGTCCTGTATCATTAGCTCCCCACTTTCCTGGAAAACAGTAGCACACTGTATTGTCTGCTGCTGCAAATGGTAGCCAATACAGTAGGACCCCCGTATCTTTGGGGGATTGGTTCCGGGGGGGCCTGCAGATACCGAAAACCGTGGATAACTGCAAATACCATTGAAAATAATGGGACTTCCGCTTTAAAATATCAGAGTTTGCCTTGGAGGATCTCGAAAATGCCTAGAGAGGATGCCCCTCTAGGCATTTTCTAGGAAGACTCTATTGTAGGTGTGCAGTTTTGTATCCCGTAGATAACCGAATCAGTGGATAATGAATTAGCGGATACGGGGGTCCTCCTGTAGTAGGAAACATGACTATGGAGAATGATGACATCATCTCCTATTTACATACCTATCACTTACCATCTGCTTACCTTGGTGACTTTGGCCTGACTATATGATGTAACCTTACTCCCTCTGTTGCTGTGAGAATAAAATGGGAAATGATCATAAATACATTTATCTGATTAGGAAAAAAACTTCAAATTAGGTGGGGTGATTTCACAGAATGTTTTTATCCTTCAGTAACTCTCCCTTGGAAGACATGTGAAATGAAACCACCAAGTCAGGTAAGCCTTGCAAAATTAAACAAAAACATGTTGAACCTTCTTGAAAACTGCTTCCAAAATGCATCCAGAGTAATTTTTCTTCTTTCATCAGCCTCCTCTTTACCATTTTGGTGGGCAAACTCCCAGATCTCCTTTTCTCTCTCTTTTGCTATTCACATTTAATAAGATTCTGGAGGCAGCTACTGTTTACCTTGCCTGTTGTAGGCAGGTACACACAGCTACAGTAGCATCAGTAGAATCCTTTTCTTTCTCAGCTACAGCTTTACTACATTGTTTATTGCCGAAAGCCGCTGCAGTCTGACACTGAAAGTCTGTTTCTCCGGCCCTCCTTCACCGTCCTCCTAATACCAGTGCTGCTAAAAAACAAAAACAAAACACTCTTCTAGCTAAACAGAGGACAAGGAAGAAAAGCAGGACTTGGCAGCCATAAAAAGATTTTCTAAAAATGAGCTTCTTTGGCAAAATTTTTGCTAACTGACATATGCCTGTATTGGCCATTTAAAGCACTCTGTATGTCCTGGGAAGTGCTGTAGAGATGTTCAGTTTAGGACACTATATTAAAGTACAGCTCCCCTCCCCCATATCCATGTTTCTGCACTTACCGTTTATTAGTGAAACCATGGATAATAGCAAATAAAGGACTTCAGGTACAGACATAGCATAAAGTTGCATTGGAGGACCTAGTGAGTCCTAGAGTGGTTACCTCTCAAGGCATTTTCTAGCACAACTCTATGAAAAAAAATTCCCTGTTTTTTCAGCCATGGATAACTGAAACCCTAGATATTGGGTGATGAGCTGTACTTCCCTTCTGCCAAAAGATGGCTTATATTTTTGTATATTGTGGCCTGCATTATCAAGGTAAAGATCAGAAGACAAGAGGTAAAACCAGAAATATCTAAGGAATTCCTGCAATGATATTTAACTTGGTGTCTTCAGGGAAGATGCTGCCCAGCTGGTCTTGCCTTTCCCAATCTGTACTACTTGGGTTAAGGCACTTGGTCTGCAAGGATGGGAGAATGTCAGGATTAACTAGCAAATACTTGTGGGTGTCGTTTTTTAAAGAAGTAACACCTACCTTAAGTTCCTTTTCCTCAAACCATGTTCTATTTCCCTTGTTTTCAATGAAGGTCATGGAGTTTGATGGGGGAGGCAGTGATCTGCTCTTACCCATCTGAGTTACAAACTCATCTCCATTACAGTCTTGCTCGCCAACAGACAGGATGCTTTTACCAGGAAGATGCAGGACAGTCTTCCTTCCATCCTAGATTTTCCAGGAAAGTCCTGACAGCCATACTTCTGTATGGGCTGAAAGTTGGTCAATTGACAAAGATACCTTTTGGCTAGCATTTTGTGAATGCCACTTTCCTCTATTGGATCAATCTGTGTACATTAATTTCTTGATGAGCAATCTTAGGCTGCTGTTAGCTGTGCCACAATTTTCCAAGCAGCCAGGGATTTCCTGGATGAGCTCAGTTTCGTTTAGAAAATGGTCACTGGAGACTTGTAATATGCTTGTTTGTGTACAAATATAGAGGCTGAGTATATTGTACACACTCATGGATAAGTCTAGAAATTTTGGTCAGAACATTGACCCCAGAAACCTGGGTCAACTTATCCATGGGTCACAGTATGCACTGTATCTTAACTCTTATCAAAAAAGGAACCATCCCCTTCTCTGAGTAGAGTGGTGAAAGGCGAGAGTTTAATCCATCACAGGAGAACCTAAAAGAAGCACCGACCCCCTCTATGCCGCAGCGCTCCTTCTGTCCAATTTGAATGCTTGGGTAGGAAAATGGCAGCAGCGGTGCCTCTTTGGTCCTTTCCCTCAAAGTAAAGCTAAAAGAGTAGAGGGGGTTAGTGCTTCTTTTACATTCTCCTGGGATGGACTTAAGCTGTTGCCTTTTGCCACTTTACTCAGAGAATGGGATGTGGATTTTTTTTAATGAGAGTTAATATTGAACCTTAATTTTTATCACAAAAAGGAACCACCCTGTTCTCTGAGTAGAGTGGCAAATGGCCTTTTTAAATACCTGGGTGGGAAAATGGTGATGGCCCCCTGAAACAGTGCTGGCACTTACCCCTTTTCAAGGAATGACCCTTGATTTATCCATGGGTCATATCAAAATTCATAATTTGGGCCCCCAAACCTGCCCTCGCCTTACACATGAGGTCCACTTATACACCAGTATATACTGTAGTTGATGTCCTTAAACCAGTATTGAGGCCATGATATTGAGAACACAGCTGCGCTGGGCAGGGCACATTTCTAGGATGGAGAACCATCATCTCCCAAAAATAGTACTCTACAGTGAACTCACCATAAGATAAGAGGGGTGCTCCAAAAAAGCGATACAAGGACTCCCTGAAACAACATCTCAGGCTCGGCCAAATTGATCACCAACAATGGTCCGCCATGGCCTCACATTGGGAGGCATGGAGACACACTATCCACAATGCTGCAGCCTTATTTGAGAACTCACACCGAACAAGTCTTGAAGAGAAATGACAATGCAGAAAGAATCACAACCCAGAAACATCACCCAGGGAGACCTTCTGCTGTGCTTTCTGCAACCGGACTTGTTTATCTCGGATTGGCCTTTTTAGTCATCAGCGCGCTTGTAGAAAGCGCGGGATGAGTCCTTCCTGAATCTTTGTTTGTGAAGAAAAGCCAGAGATGTCCTTAAACACTCCAGCAGGTATCTCAAAGTTAATTGCCCCCTGTTAGGTTTCTTGCAGTGCCCTAAGATTCTTGCACAGCCATGTTCATCTGGTTTTTTTTTTTAAAATACAAAATTTAACCCCACTCTGCATTTCCTGATGTTTTTTTCTCTCCCCTTTCTCTTTGTCTATCTGTTTATCCACACTCACACTTTGATGATATCTCCAGCATAAAAGGAGAGGGGAGAAGATGAAGACACACCCCCAATCCAAAACTGGCTGTTTACAACTTCCATCAGCCCTCAGCTAAGGAGAGTCCAACACATCAAGAAGCCACAGGCAGTGGGTCCACCCTGTATAATAATTGCAGTTTGATAGCACTTTAACTGCCATGACTCTCTACTGTGTTATCTTGGGATTGGTGAGGGACCTGCAATTCACTGTAGACCCTTTCACACTACTCAGTTGTAGCACCGTGATTCCACTTTAACTTCCATGATTACATCATTATTTATTTATTTATTTATTTATTTATTTATACCCCGCTCTTCAGCCACAAGGCTATCAGAGTGGCTTACAAATTGTTTTTTAAGCAATAGCTATTTACACATCTACACTGCATTAAACAGTTTCCAATGTGTGTTAGCTAATTGCCCCCACCAAGCTGGGTACTCATTTTACCGACCTACGAAAGGATGGAAGGCTGAGTGAACCTTGGAGCCCGCTGGAATTGAACTTGCAATGTGGTGACTTGCAGTACTGGCATTTAACCATTGCGCCACCAGGGCTCCATAGGGGTTTATAGAGAATCCTGGGGTTTATAGTCTGGTGAGGCACTAGAGCTCTCAGGCAGAGAATTCTGAATGCCCCTCCCTAAACTGCAACTCCCAGGATTCCATGGGATGGAACTATGGCAGTTAAAATGGAGTCATATAGCTATAATTGTGCAGTGTGAAAGAGGCCAACTAGAGAGCTCTAATGCTGTTCTTTGGGAGAGTGGAGTAGAAATTTCTAGGTCCCTCATTAAACTACAGCCTCCAGGATTCCATAACATTGAGCCATAGCAGTTAGAGTGGCATCAAACTGCTATAATTATGTAGTACAGATACACTTCAGGTTGGGCAAAGTAGCCCTAAATATTCTTTTCTTCTTTTCCCAACCTGGATAGGAGCAGCACAGGAGTGGAGATTTCCATCCTGGAGACCCAAGTTTCTGAAAACATGCAGAGGGAGTGGATGTGACTGAGTCAGATATCATTGCTCACTGTGTCTTTCTGTGTGCATTGCCCAGCACATTCCTTTGGGGAGATAAGCACCATGAAGCCACATACCTGTCAACCCACATGACTAAGAGAAGTTTTCCCTTTCAGGAATGAGGCAAAAGAACAGTTCTGTGGCACCTTAAAAGACTAACAAATTTTATTTGACATAATTCATGGATTCTAGCCCACTGAATGAGATATAGCACATGGATAGAAGAGAGTTTGAATTTTGCAAGCAGCATCTCTTGGGGAGAATATCAAAATGGGAAGATCATGCCTTTAAAAAGGTATGGATTTGAAATTTAAATATATTTACAAACAACAGTACACCCTCCCTCCACCCAACAATTAGTTGATTTAGAACCATCAACTATCACAGTCTTACATATCTCCCACTTGGTTACTTCCATTAAGTCCAAGTTCATAGCTCTCCTTTGCAGTTATACATTCCTCTGCCAAAAGGTATTATTCCAAAATTCCAGTTGATTTAATGGTAGTTCATGTGTTGAAGTCAGATCAGTAACGTAAAGGAAAAGTGGTAACCCGATTTCTATGAAGCCTTCTTCCTTTTATTATCTCACTGGCCAGTTGGCAATTGCTGTTTTTCAGAGACATTGGTACTATAATGTATTGGACCCTATTTCTTAAACTTTTGAGCAACTGGAACGTTCATAAACATTCTGCATGACTTAAGAGCTGAACCAAGGTCTTGTGGGCACTCATTTCAGTCTCGCGGAACTAGAGCTCTTGCAGCCAATACATACAAAAGTTATAGGCACTCCAGCCTATATTTATCTCTAAGCCTTATTTGGGAAGCCTTTGAGGTGTTCTTTAATTCAATACCTTACTTGTGTATCTTTGCTTATTGTCAATAGTTTAAAAGAGTTACTTGAAACTGGATTTTTTTGTGGCTCAGAAATAGGTTTAGGGTTAATGATTTCCCCCTCGCAATAATTGGGTCTATTGTGCCTTCCTTGAAAAGACAAAATGCCTTACTTAGGATGGCAAGTTATTTCAAAATATAGGGAACTTTTTGTTTGGCCTCAGAGGAAGGCAAGGGCAAACCACCTCTGAACATATCTTGCCAAGAAAACCATAGGATAGGATTGCTGTCAGAGTCAAATTGAAAGCATATAACAACAGTCTTCCTTGGGTCCCATATTGGAAGAAAGGTGGCATATAAATTAAATAAAAATAAATGTACAGTAATTGTTTTATCATCAAGGGGCTAAGGAAGCGCTAATATACCCTATTATACAACTTAACAAAGGCTGCTCTCTGGATTCTCTTGTGATCATTTTGCTCTAGGGTTCTAACAAGTCAGTCACTTGGCAAGTGGCCAAGTTTCTAAATTTGGCTGTTTTAATTGATGACTGTGTAATTAATATTATAATATTAATATTAATATTTATGCATGTTGTCATATGCTTTAAAATTTTTTGAATGTAATAAAGAGATGAAGGTGATGATGCTTCAGAGACTAGAACACAATTCAGTGGATTCAAATGATAAGAAAAGAGATTCTACTTCAGCGTTAGAACTTCTCTACTGTAAGAGCTGTTCAACAGTCCAAGGGCTGTTGGTGGACTCCCCTTCTTTGCAGACTTTTAAACAGAGGCTGGTTGGGCATCTCTCAAGAGTACTTTAGTTGTGTATCTTTGTATGGCAAATGAGTGAACTAGATGGCCCTTGCCACACCCTTTCAACTCAAAGATTCTATGGGCTTAATGCATGATGGTGCATTCCTTGAGCCAAAGGGAAGGTTCTGAATATGAAAAACTGATCTTGTATATTTGAGGGTCAAGTAAACAATATTGAGGCTGATTTCAACAAGGCTAATCCCCCAAAGCTCTGGAAAAATGTTGTTTGGGCAATAAAGCATTTCGAACGTGTGGGTTTGCAGAGTTTTGCATGAGCCATTTGTATACCAGGTATCCATATATGCCAATGTTTGTGTCTGAAAACCAAACAGATCCTATCATTGATGTGCGGCTTCTAATCCTGCGGACATTCTTCAAGCCAAAGGGTGTCATTCTTTCCACTTCAGTTTGTCCATGACAAATGAACTCCCTTTCTCCACAGGGGCATCGTTCAAGTTACCTTATGAAAACTGACATTGGTTATAAACTTGCGGTTCTCATTGGCTGCCCAAGGAAGGATCTAATTAGAATGATCTTGGTCGCTTGGATATCTGGAGTTGGGTGTTAGCCTGGTGTTGTAAGAGGTTGCTTTGAGTTTGAGATGTCCTGATTTGAATCTCCCTTCTGCTTTGAACTTGTTAGGTGGTCTTATAGTGGCTTCCTCAACCTGGCACCCTCTGGATGTGTTGGAAGACTTCCTATCATCCCCTGCCAGCACAGCCAGACTGGGGAAGGCTAAGATGGGGGAATAAGCTGGCTTGGTGTACTGCATCTTCCAGATAACTCAAAGCAACGACAGGCACTCACCCTTGTGTGCTATTTGCAGGACTAGGAATAAAACCACCCTTTCCCAGAGTGGATTCACATCTCTTCGCTTTGCATAATCCTGCTGCTTATTATTTATAGAGCTCCTAGTATATAGCCCTATGTGCATGGTGTGACTGTTAACTTCTACAACCAGGTCCCCTGCTCTACACGCATGGGTTTGGGGGGTAAAACCTGCCAATCCTCCCCCCTTCTATACCCTCCAAAATAATTTGATTGCTGATCTCCTCCTGCCATCCCTGACTTTTCTTGCAAGGTTGGAACAATTTACCTTGGTTAATGTCTGCCTGTATGTTTGCATGTGGTACTTTGTGTACAGCCTCCCCTCCACATTCACAGGTTTTAACTTTCACGGATTTGATTATTTGCAGATTATTTGCCGCTGCCTCTGCTGCTGCCCTACACCATTTTTAATAGGGACTTATAAGTCTCACCTTGTGTTTTCAGTCTCTCTGCAAACCTCGTGAGGCTGAGGGCTTGTCTATACAAAGCAATAAAATGTGGATTGGTGCACAGTAATGCCAATTTGCTGCAGCTTCTATTTGTCTCAATGGTTTTTTTAAAAAAAAGATTACAGACATGCGAAGCAATCTGCTTTCACTGTTCTAATGGGCATCCCTGTGAATCAAGATGGTGGGCATGAATGAATTTACCTCGAGTTGCTACCGCCGAACAGGTTTTTTTTTTTTTTTTAAACTAAATCCACAGTGCAATCTTCCGCTTTAAAAAAGAAGCAAAATAAAACAAAACAAAAGGCGGCTATTTTCTCACTATAGCGCACGATTGCTACAGCAAAAATCCAACATGGTGGTTTTAGGAGCTTACCTTAGAATCATCAAATCATAGAGTTGGATGAGACCACAGGGGTCATCTAGTCCAAACCCCTGCCATGCAGGAATATCCAATCAAAGCACTCCCAACAGATGGCCATCCAGACTCTGTTTAAAAATCTCCAAAGAGGAAGACTCCACCACAGTCCCAGGCAGCGTGTTCCACTGCGCATGTCCAACCAATCAGCTTTCCATTTTGTGCTCTTATTGGGAATGTGCACCAAAGTGAATCGGTTGTCCCAACAAGCAGGGAAGTGCATTCCCCACCGAGCTTTTTAAAAAAATACAGGAAAAAATGCAAATGCTTTTCCTGTGCAGTTTTTGATGTTTTTTGGCCCCTTCTTTCAAAATACAGCAGACTGATGCAGGATCTCATTAAGACAAATCATATTCTCCTCTAATTCTATGCAGAGTATTTTCACTGTATAGACAAGCTCTATGAGAGACTGGAAGGAGAATGGGACATTGTCTATTACAGTGGAACAGAACAGAGTGAGATAGAGCATGCTGGAAGAAGGCTTGATGCCACCCAACTAGCCTACAAAAGGAGAACCCCCAAGTCCCATATTTTCTTGCAGGTCCTCCTGGTATATTTTACGTGCGTACACTTATGATGCATATCTTTGCTTATTTCAGCCTTGCGTCCAAGACCAAAACATTTCAAATGCTTTTTCCTTGCTGGGCAAGATGACAAGTATTTATCCTACAATTTTTTTGAAGTTCTTTCCCATTCCAAGCCCTTTTTTCCTCCAAAAATACTTTGCACATGGTTTTTTAATTACATTTTTTGCATAAAATACAGTGTTACTGCTCAAATAAACATTGCTCATTGTGTAAACTTGTCCCACAAAGGACCAAAGAAATTTCATGACAGTTGACAGTTTTTCAATAGGGTGCAGAGACACCCTTTCTTGCTGATGATGAGAAAATATATGATTAGTCTTTACAGCCCAGCTGTCAACTGGGGATGGCTCTGGTGTGCATTTCAGGGGAATAGGTTCTGGTCATGAAAGCTTCTGCTGCAGTAAATATGTTTGCTTTTGACTGGGCTACAGGACTCCTGTTTGTGTTCTGCTGCAACAGTCTTTCCTAGCCTCCTCTCTGGAATTTGGCTGTGTTTACACACAAAGTCCTGAACTTTAGTCCATTCTGTTGAACATAACCTAGATGGGATGGATTGCTGACCCCTTCCGGGACTAGAGGGAAAAAGGCTAAAGTCCTTTGTTCCAATCAGTGCTTTGGGTTGGAAAATTTTCCATGGCAAACTTTTCTTTGATCTGCCTGCTCCCTCCCCCTGAAATGGTTTCATAAGATTAATTTAGCAATGCAGTGAGTAAGCGCAATACACATCAAGTTGGGTAAGTAGAATCATAGAGTTGAAAAGGGCTTTCTAGACCACTAAGTCCAACCCCCTGCTCAATACAGAAACCCACCTAGAACATCCCCAGCAGGTAGCTGTCCAGCCCAGAGAGAAAGAGCCCACACCACCTCTCTAGGTAATTGGTTCCATTGTTGAACAGTTCTTATTGTCAACAAGTTCCTTTGATTGTACAGTCAAAAAGTGGAATAGGTGATACAGTGGACCCTTGGTATCCGCTGGGGTTTGGTTCCAGGACCCCCTGTAGATGCCAAAATCCATGCTGTTCAAGTCCCATTATATACCATGGCATAATAAAATGGTGTCCCTTATATAAACTGGCAAAATCAAGTTTTGCTTCATGGAATTTAAAAATATATATTTTTAAGCCATGGATGGATACAGAGGGCTGACTGTATAATACCAGCCAAATCTAAAATGCAAACTAAGGCAACACTAGCTTCCCTAAATATGCTATCCATGCTTTTTAGATTAGATAGGAATAAAAGGTTCCAAGGAAGAAGGCATTGTTGTCAGCATAATGGTCAGGGTAACAGGTGACTTGTTTCTTGGATAACAGGTCACGGTGGCAGTTTGCTACTTTCAAGTTCAGAGGTGCCATGCCTCTCAAAACAAGTTGCCCAGAGAGGGCTATTGAACTCATGAGGAATCCAGTAATATGAGAAGGGGATAATTGGACTGATGTCTTGCTTTGGAGCTGTCCAGCAGACATGTAGTTGGAGAAACAGGATGCTGGATAAGATAGGCCTTGGGTCTCACCTTTTACAGCTCTTATGTTCTTATTATGCAAGATGGGGAGATCTATTTTAACCTGGGGTCACATTCAGTTTTGGAGAAGTTTTTTTAGCGTGGGGTTTGCTACCTTTCAGTAGTAGGTGCCCCAAAATGCCAGTGTAGTTTTGCTTATTGTTCTTATCTCTAATAACTCTCAGGAGAGGTGTCTCATCATGCCAGAATGCGGGAAAATGCATACAAATTCTGAGAAACCATCAAATGATGATGGATTGAGGGGTGTGTAGAGAGCCAGCTTAGTGTAGTAGTTTGAGTGTTGGACTAAGACTCTAGGAAAGTATGGTTCAGGTCCCCGCCCAGCTGTGGAAACCCACTATATGACCTTGGCTAAGTCATGCTCCATCATCCTTAGAGGAAGGCAATGGCAAACCTCTGAAGACATCTTGCCAGTGGAGTCAACTTGAGACAGAACCACAAATGTCAAAGGGGTATGGTTTTCTAGCAAACTACAGTAGGGTTAGATTTGAATTCAGGACTTGAACTTCCCCACCCCTCTTTTTATGGATGGACGGAAACTGAATTGAACCCAGAGTCATGCTCCTTTCATGCAAGTTAGAGAAGAATTCATCTAAATAGCCTTAACAGCTCTCCTTAAAGGATCTGAAGCTCTTAGACTGGCAAGCTTCCAAAGGGTGTTGTTGTTGTGTGCTTCTTGTTCAGTGACATAGCAATTCTGGTTGCTTTTAAGAATACTGTACAAGGAAAGAGGCTGTCATTGTGGAAGTATTAAATTTACAGCAACCTCCTTCTGCAGGGGGTTGCTTGGAGCATATAATGAGCAGATTATCAACTGTATTTGTGGAATAAACCTTCTTTGTTCAGGTCTGGCTAAAGCCCAATTAAGGCTGTCTTGATCTCTAAATGAGATTTTTGCCAAATGTCTTCTCCAACAGAAATGCTCAATTCCAGTAATAGTAAAGAGGATTAAATTAGCTGAATGTCCTAGACAAATATAGAAACACACTTTGTGGTGGCTGTGGAGGGACATTGCTGTAGGAATCACAGTGTCTGGGATTTTGTTTTTTAAATTTCCTCATGCATCATTTCGCAAAACTGTGGTGTTAAATTTGTCAGGCTTTCCACACAACCAGGCTAAACATGGATGTCCATGCAAACATCGAGGTCATTTTTACAACCTCGCCTGTTTTACACTGACATACCTTTCAATTATTGTGTAATATAAATGCACAATAAAGAAGCAACTTGTCTGTTGGGTTGCCTGGAGATGATTTTTGTTGCCCTGAGTGAATAGTGGTGGTGGTAGTACAGGTCTGACTAGTTCAGCGTGTGATTCACTCTGTCTGGATGCAAGCGGTAAGTCTCTCACAGACTTTTTCTGCATCTCTGTTGGTTTTCTATTCATGGTTGTGAAAGCTGAACCGTGAAGAAAGCTGACAGGAAGAAAATCAATTCATTTGAAAGATAGTGCTGGGAAAGAGTTCTGCAGGTACCTCAGACTTCTAAAAAGACAAATAAATGGGTCGTAGGACTTTATCAGATGCAGCAAATACGGCTTCATAACAATACCTAATTAATGCAAAAGGGCGCCTATACTGCACGATGTTGTGCTATGGTGATTGTAAGATGTGAATAAGGTGTTTCTTTTTATTGCCGACCCAAGTTGTCAATAGAACTGCTATGGCACTCTTTTTGTTGTTTTGCCTATGTTTGAAACCGTGCGCCATTGTGCTCAAGTGAATACAGTGTCAATGGGCAGAACACTTCCAGGTGAGATTGTGAAAACCAGGTATGGGACGCTCTTTTTATGAACCTCCCCAGTTTAATTGGAAGTTTCAAAGTGTGTTACTGTGCTTGTGTGTACATTTGGTGTCTTTATTTTGGTGTTTTTTAAAATTTTACCACTCTCGCCAAACGCGGAAGTAAACAGAGCTCCATTCGTGCTCCGTCAATGCTGGGGCAAGCCTTTTAACACTACAGAAGGTAAAGTCTGATAGAAAAGGTTACTTTGGCAGGACAATTATGCAGAAAAATATGGTGGGAAAGGAATGTTAATGGAGGTTCATCTGATAAAGTCCATAGAGCAAATCAAGCCTGAACTCTCACTAGAAGTGAAGATGACTAAACTGAGGCCGTTGTACATTGGACAGTACTCATTGGACAAGATAATAATGCTCGGTTAAGCGAAAGTCGGTAGGAAAAGAGGGAGGCTGTACTACAGATGGATTTATTCAATCGAGGAAGTCATAGCTGCCCTGAGTTTGCAAGACCTGAGCATAGCTGTTGATGACCAGGCCTCTTGGTGGTCTCTCATTCATAGGGGAAATAATATCAACAACAAATTGATTTTATATAGCTGCACCTGCCTGATGTTCCTTGTAGGGTGTGTGTGTGTCATTTTAGCTTCCACATTTCTCTGCAGTATGCATTGTTGCACATGGGTCACATTCACACAAGACAGCCACAATTCAGATTATTTTTGATGAGTAAGGACCCTGCTATAAACACATGGACTGCTTCCATCTAATTCCTCCAGCCAATGGGAGAAACATTGGAAACCACCAATACAACAGAAAGAAAAGCTTAGCATTGTGTAAAAAGTAGGACTTTTGGTTTGTCAGTCCCCTAACAAGCCAACAGGGCTGGTCCTATTGTTAGGCAGAATGAAGAGGTCCTTTTGGACTGACTGCCCATTTGAAGTAGCAAAATGCTTTGGTTGACCTTCATCCAGAATCTGAAGCAGGGTTTGACATTAGCTCATGTTTTCTAGCTTGTTTCAGAACAAGCCAGGAGACAAGTTTGATGGAACTCTATGATTCCTCCCCCATCCTGGTGAGATTCTAGTTCCTGAAGCTGTTCACAGTTCTTAACATTTCTGCTTAATCTTGCAACATCCTTCTGGCAGGGTGGGATCTCTCTCTCTCTGGCTTTTCTTCGCAAACGAAGATTCAGGAAGGACTCATCCCGCGCTTTCTGCAAGCGCGCTGATGACTAAAAAGGCCAATCCGAGATAAACAAGTCCGGTTGCAAAAAGCACAGCAGAAGGTCTCCTTGGGTGATGTTTTTGGGTTGTGATTCTTTCTGCGTTGTCGTTTCTCTTCAAGACTTGTTCGTCGTGAGTTCTCAAATAAGGCTGCCGCATTGTGGATAGTGCATCTCCATGCCTCCCGATGTGAGGCCAGGGCGGACCACTGTTGGTGATCGATTTGGCCAAGCCTGAGATGTTGTTTCAGGGATGCAAGTGTCAGTTTATTTACACCTTTGGAGGCCGGTGTGTGCCTTTGTTTCTTTGCCTTGGTTTGACCGCATCAGAAGATTCCCGTTGGCCGCGGCTAGCCAACCAGGTAGTTGGGGATGAGCTTTCTTTAGGCCACCTTTTCTAGGCCCCTCTCCATGTGGAGCAAGCAGTGCTCTCCTTAAAAAAGGCTGCT
Organism: Gambelia wislizenii; assembly: GCA_030847615.1. NCBI lineage: Eukaryota > Metazoa > Chordata > Lepidosauria > Squamata > Crotaphytidae > Gambelia > Gambelia wislizenii. Next base: position 488,598,655 of record JAUMIR010000001.1, on the reverse strand, counting down.
TGGTCGTTCAGAATGCTGCCGAACAAGACTGTCATCTCCCGGGTCAGGCTTGAGCGACCAATGTCCTGAACCGCCTGCATGCAGGGTTGGGGCTGCGGCTTCCAGTGCATCTTTACACCTGCCGGTTTCGTCCCTCGCCAGTCGCTACAGGGCTTTTTTGGAAATGGATTTGTCCTTCGAGCCTGTGCAATGGATTTTTCTGGTGGAGCGCAGCGTGCACAGAACTGGCCTCACCCTTTAAACCAGAGATTCATCTGCCGTGGCCTTGCAAGCATGGACGTGGCAGTGAGGTCCTCGGGCCGTAGGTTTGATTAGAGTTTCCTTCTCTTAGATGGTTGACCTTACAGGGTTGGACGAGCACCATCTGCCCGGGTTTTGGATTGGAGTTTTCCTTCTCCTAGGACGGTTGCCACAAGGCTGGAGAGCCCATCCTGCCCTTTGACGCTCTTTGTCAGACCCTTCGGTTTTGACCTGTCTGGCATGGGAGACCCTACCAGTGGCTATTATGCCACCGCCAGCATAGCTCAAAACATCATTAGGGTACGCAAGCCTCTCTCCCACGACAAGGGGGCGTCAATGGAGAGGCAGGGTGGGATACTTATCCTACAAGTACCCTGCCCATTCACTAGTGACCACAGGAGAGCTGGGCTTTGGATCTTCTTTACACAAGCAAAGCCTTTTGCGGGTGGGTGGTCCATGAACCTTCAAAAGCCTATCCGTAGGGGGGGGAAATCCCCACCAAAAAAGCTGTCCTACCACTCGTAATAGCTTCCATTACAGGTTTACAGTTTTCAGAGCTGGTTCCCTGTTCCAGGTTTACAGGTTTACAGTTTTCAGAGTTGGTTCCCTGTTCCAGAACCATCAGATTGAGGAAAAAAGAGAGGGAGAAACCAGACGCAGTCTGGATACCATTTCTACTTATGATTTTAAAACAAAAATCAGCTGGATGCAGTCCTTGCAAAGTCCTGACACTAGAAATAAGCCCTGGACCTTTTGCCGTTTCCCAGCCCCAGGAAAAAAGTGTGTCAGCTTAGTACTGAAAAGTTGCTTATATCCAGGTCTAACTTGGGAGAGCATTCTGTAGACTGGAGCCATAACTGAAAACACTTTCTCCTTTGTCACCACTCTCTAAGCTTCTCTCTTAGGAGGTCCTCAAAGGAAGGCTTCAGATGTTGATCTCAGGGGATGGGTAAGTTAATGAGAAGAGGGGGATAATTATTATGTCATATTAGTCTTCATAATTAAAACCAGCACTTTGAAATGGGCCTGAAAATGCACCAGGAGCCATCCTGTAAGCTGTTTCAGCTAACTTCCTCCTCTCTGAAGGAATTGCAAAGGTAAAGCATCCCCAACAGATGGTTGCCCCCACCGTTGTTTAAAACCCTGTAGCAAGCATGAACTCCCCACCTCACTAAGGTCTCTTTCACAGTATATCATTATAGCGCTTCGATATAACTTTACCAGTCATGGAACCATCCTAGGGAATCCTGGGATTTGTAGTTTCTTGAGGCCCCTAGACTGCTCTGCCAGACTTTCCAGTGCCTCACCATTGTCAAGCAGCTTTTACTGCTGAGAAGTTTCTCCTCATGTTCAACCCATAGCTGTCCTTCTGTGATGTCACTCCATGAGATTAAGCCCTGCTTTCTTGGGCTGCAGAACACACAACTTAAAAAAAATCATCTTATGCTAATTCAACAAATAATAAACAATAAATGGTCATTGCAAAAAACAAGCCAGATGATAAAGAAAACTAAAATATGGTGGTGTTACTTCTCTATACCCAGTGTATAGGCTGTAATTGTCATTGTTGTTGTTGTGTGCCTTCAAGTCATTGCCTGCTTATGGGGACCTTATCACAGGGTTTTCTGTGCCTAAGAGTGTGTGACTTGCCCAGGGTCATCCAGTTGGTTTCCATGGCCAACTGGGGATTCAAACCCTGATCTGCAGAGTCATAGTGTAACGCTCAAACCACTGTGCCATGCTATATAGTCAATACAGTATTTCAAATCCTCTTTTTCAAACCTTGTTTCTTCTTTAGATCTCATTCTCATTATAAATACACCTGTTTTTAAAAAATACCTTGCCAAAGGTGAGTAATTTGACCTGTTGATCCTGTTGTTTCTATATTTGCACGCACGCGCGCGCACACACATATATATACTGACTAAGATAGACATACTGCCCCAAAGTTGTCATATATCCATTTTTCTCTTATTAATTTAACAGTGAAAGTTAGCTTTTCCTATTAAAGCAACATGCGGAACTCTTGCTCTTCCTTCTTGTGACCTGGGAATTATGGTTCTCTTCAGGCTACAACCGCAGAGGCCTTTGTGTTGATGCATCACACGCCTGACTCGTGTTCAGCCTGTGACTAGATCCTTTTCATGCTTCATTGCGCTTGCTGAAATGCTGTCTGTTAAAGGAACAGGGACTGCACTCCTGTTTGCAATGGATCACCCTAGAGAAGTGGTGGGAAACATGTGGCCCTTCAGATGTTGGTGGCTGGTGGGCCCCATGTAAGTGACTCTGCTGGGATTATATGTGAGCCTCTTTTTTTGGTAATTAAATTATTTATTTATCAACAATTATAAACCTGATAACATACAGTGATATGAACTTTCAAGGAACTAGCCAGGGTACTAAATTATGGCCTGCAGGCCACATGCAGTTTTTTTGCGCCCAAATGCCCTCTGATAGTTGTGGGCGTTTTTACCCTCTCCTTAGCCATTTTAGACTCAGGAGACTCTCCTTAGCCATTTTAGACTCAGCCTTCCATCCATTCATAGGTCAGTAAAATGAGTACCCAGCTTGTAGGGGCAATTAGCTAACACACATTGGAAACTGCTTAATGCATTGTGGATGTATAAAAATAGCCTTTGTGTCTGAAGAGCAGGGTATAAATACCTTTAAAAAAAAAAGGAGATAACTTTAAAAAAAGAAAACCCAGGTAATCAGCTGGAAGAGGCTTCCAATCATTTCCTGTGGTGTTTTTTTTTAAAGGCTTCTCCTGGGCCTAAAAAGGGCCATAGAAAGGCCTAGAAATATTGCAAAAATTTTGGCCCAAAACCAATTGATTTATTTTGGGGGTGGGGAATGCAATGAGGGTGCCACCCTTCCAGGTCTCATGTGCCCCTCTGACCTCTCACACTTGAGTTCAGCACTTTGGATAGCTCCTTTAATGTTCTGACAAATACCTGGAGTAGACTCTCCATCCCATTGACATGGAAGCCACCATTGCTGCTAGTTGATCGCTGGCTCTCTTTCCTAAGCATGCCTGTCCAGCAGTAAAGTTAGGAGTAGCTTGAAGTTTCCATCTCTGCTTCTAAGAAAACCCATTCAGGAGGATGTTTTTGTTGTTCCTCCTTCACCTGGGATCTTTGAACGATGAAGGACGTTCAAGGAACTACCCCAGTTGCTAAATCTGCTTGGGGACAGTGTCCACCATTTGGATAGGTCCTTTAAAGTTCAGACCTGACATGGGATCCACTAACCACTTGCACTGCAAGTCCCATCAGCATAGCCAATGGTGAGGGATGATGGAAGCTGTCCAGCTACATCTGGTGGGCTGCACATCCCCTACCCCAATCTAAAGCAAAAGGGGATAGATGGATGCAGGCAGAAAATACTTTCTCATGTTGCAGGATGGGATTAAAAGCAAGCTTGGAAAAATTATGTTTTTAGACTACAATTCCAAAAATGCACAAACTAATGTGGATACTGGCTTTGGGGAGTTGTCGTCTACATGAATATTTTGTTTTTCCTAAATTTTGGATTAAAGGATAGTTCCTCCAATATCGACAAAGCTTAGAGAGTTCTGGACTATTTTGCCTGAATCCTGAGCACTTCTTTGCCTGAATTTCATGCTTTATACTTTAGCTTCTTGTCTGACTGACTAGTAGGATTCTGGGGAAAGTTTCCAGGTGGAACATGATGCTGTGGATCACCTCCCCCCTCAGTTGTTTAAAACATCTGATGTCTGAATGTGTGGGTTCCACTTGGGTACCATGTCTAACCTTCAGTGGTAGATCATCCCTCTATGAACTTTGTCATGTCCTGATGTGTTGAGGCTGCTTAGCTGGGTTGTTGCTCTGCTCAAGTCTTCATAAATTAGGTTTTTTGTTTTAAAGCAGTAGAGTAACTGTTCTGGAAAATGGTCCACAGCATGGCTTTTTAACAGCAAACCACCAGGCTTTCGTTTACAACAAAGCTTTTCATTGTCTAGTGGGTTTACCTTTAGAAAGCAGGGAACAGCTGGTGGAGATGTTATATATTTTTTTATAATGTTCATAAATCTATTTTATTAACAAAGGCAGACAGAGCTGAGAGTGATTACTAGCTGAAGGCCACCCATTGAGTTTCATAGAAGAACTGAGATCTAAACATGGAAGCGTCCAAGTTCCAAGTAAAGAGTTCTCGCCATCACCTTGGCTCTCAACTGATGTATGTTTAATTCACCCCAAAATTAGTCTCTGATAATGCAATAAAACAATCTTCTCTAGCATCATCCCCAGCAAGCATGGCCAGTGGCTTGATGGGAGTTGTCATCCAGTACATCTGGAGACTTTTCAAGCTGGGGATGGCTTTGAGAAGGGAAGCTCTTTTTATGCACAAAGTGGTGCTGTATGACTACAAACAGGCTAAGGATGCATCTTCAGAAGCAAAGCAACAGGAAGACCTGGCTAGTTCTCCCCATCATGGAAGATTTCACCAGGTGCTGTCCGTCGACTTTTCAAGCAGCCCTTTGGGGCTACAAACTTGTCTTCCGTGTTTAAGGAAGATTTATTGGGAAACAGAATTGTGACCCAGTATAATTTATGTGCTTGCACGGTGCTGACTGGACTAGACTTTCCTTCTCATGGGGCAGAAGGCTTGACACTAAATTGCTGAGAGATGTACTTCCATTTGGATGCTCCACTTGGCATGACAGCTCCACTTGAGAAGATTACTTCAAGTGGAATAGACAGAGCGATGGGGGCTTTGTAGGGCTTGTCATTTCTGCTACAGAAGATTAACTCTTGTCTTCTAGCTGCCCAACTGGAAAGCAGTTATTGCTTTTGGAGGAGAATGGGTATGGGGTTGGAAGTGGGGGGAAAGGACAGGTTCTCTAAAGGTAAAAGTAGTATAGGACAGAGAGATGGTCATTCCAAGGCCTTTCAAAGCATTGTTCTAGTCCTCGTGGTTATGGAGATGACCTTGGGAATATGGTAGAATTCAAAGACATCACTGTGTTAGTCTGGAATATCAGTAAGCAAGGGGATCTTGTAGCACCTTTCAGACTCAGAGAAGTAGACTAAGTCTATGAAAGCTTATGCTACAACTTCTTTCAGTTAGTCTCAAAGGTGCTACAAGATCCCCTTGTTTGGGAATATGGTGGCAGTATTCTGTTGTTGACTTTTTAACGGCATCTAAAAAAGCCAATGTGATTGTAGGCTGCATCAATAGGATTATAGTGTCTAGAGCAATGGAAGTAATAGTGCCACTCTATTCTGCTTTGGTCAGACCTACCCAGGAATACTGTGTCCAATCCTGGGCATCACAATTCAGGAAGGGTATTGACAAGCTGGAGCATGTCTAGAGGAAGGCAATCAAAATGGTGGGAGGTCTGGAAGCCATGCCCTATGAGGAGGGGCTTAGGGAACTGGGTATGTTTAGCCTGGAGAAGAGAGGGTTAAGAGAGGATATAACAGTCATGTTTAAATATTTGAAGGGATGTCATACTGAGGATGGAGCAAGCTTGTTTTCTGCTGTTCCAGAGACTAGGACATGGAGCAATGGACTCAAACTACAAGAAAAGAGATTCCACGTAAACATTAGGAAAAACTTCCTGACAGTAGGAGCTGTTCGGAAGTGGAATACACTGTCTCGGAGTCTCCTTCTTTGGAGGGTTTTAAACAGAGGCTGGATGGCCATCTGTCTGGAATGCTTTGCTTGTTTATTTCTGCAGGGCAGAGGGTTGGACTAGATGGTCCTTGTGGTCTCTTCCAGCTCTATGTTTCTAGTGTGTGCTGACAGAAAACAGAAGAGCAAATAATTCTGCCTCATCATCTCCCCCAGCATGTTAGACAGATAGATAGACAGAGACATACAGACAAGACAAATGGGCATATAGACAGATCAATCAATTAGTGTAGAAGTTTGGTCACTAAAATGGAAATCATAAGAAAAGTGGAGGCTGGTGAAAGAAAAAGCCAGACCTGGATGCATTTTGGAAGAAGCCGTCAGGGGTTCTCTAGAGGGTTCAAAATGTTTTAGTTTACTTATGCAAGGCTTCCCCAACCTGGTTGTTTCCATTCACATGTGCACATCACATGTACATATTAGCTGCAGCTTTCTCCACTGTTGTAGTGCTGTCCTGATGCAGTTCATCTTTAGGATCATAGCCTGCTTTGGAAGTCTGCTCCAAAGAAAAACACAGAGCGCCTGTACTGAGATGAGATGACCAGGCAACCCTGTAAACTCCTTTTAAACTAGGGTGGGATATGTAGAAACAATGATGCATAACTTTTTATTTCCATAAGTAGGCTGGGCTGATGATAAAACAGGATATTCCGCCCATCCACCCCCCAGAAGAGTCGTTGCACCCAGTGAAGCAAAAGGACTAGCTGTACTAAAACAGTGCATGGTGTGGGAAGGAGAGGCAAATATCTTTAATTAAATGGAGAGGATGATTGAAGGGCTGTTGCTTTGCAACAGGAAGCATTGGATCATGCTAATCTGGCAGAGGCCGGGGTTGTCTCTGGTTTAGCAGCTCAGAGAGAAGGATTCAAGGCTTCCTTGGCCAACAGGATTGATTCTCTCGAAAGCTCAATCTTGTCAAAATCCTTTCAAGCTTCAGTAGCCCACAGCGAGACTGCCTGTAAGCAGTTTTAGTCGTTTTGGAGAGCTGTTTTCAGCTATTCCAAGCCGTTTCTCTCCCTTTCTTTAGAGCAGGGCTGGGCCACATGTGGCCCTCCAGATCTTGTTGGACTGCATGTCCCATCATCCTTCACCTTGGCTGTGCTGGCTGGTACCACTAGGAGTTGCAGTCCAGCAACATCTGGAAGGGGGTGCATCTGCTTTTCAAAGGGATGAGTGTGATAATGGATATCATGATGTCAACAAAGGTCCTAGAACTTACATTTTGGCTGCTAATCACAAAACAGCATGTATTTACTTCTCGGCTTAAAAGTGTTCCAGCATTTCTGACCCGCCCCCACCTTCATGTTCTGTCTTCTGTGAACAAGATTTCATTTCTAAAAATACCTAGACATCATAATATTGAATTAGTAATATAGTGCATGGATGCAGTGCCCATCAGATCCCAACTTTTCAAACCCTATTGCTTTTCTGTTAAATTCAGATGACAGTACTTAGAAAAATTTACAGGTTATCCCTGTATCCGCAGAACCAATATCCACTGTTTCAGTTATCCACAGCTTTAAAAATAGGGACACATACCATAGAGTTGTGCTGAAAAATACCTCTCTAGGAACCTCTAGGTCCTCCAGCACAACTCTATGATATGTTTGTACTGGAAGTCCTTTATTTTAATAGGGTTCAACATTATCTGCGGTTTCATTTATAAATGGTAAGTCCAGGAATGTATCCTCCGCAGATATGGGAGGCATCTTGTATACAGGTATATTTTTGTTAATGAAGCAGATGTGTTTCTGGGCATTGTTTATGTCACAGAAAATTTGGTACCAGAGGCAGAAATAACATAGAGAGAATAGGGATAGGTCCCTGCACCAAAGAAAAAGAAGAGCAGTTCAGCATGTTTCAGCAAATTTGTTCTTCAAGATTAGCACTATGCTCATGGGAAATGAATCAACCAAGTCAGACAAGCCTTGCATAAGTGAACAAAAACATTTTGAATTTTCCAATCTAGAGTCCACCTGAAACTTTCTTTCAAATGCATCCTTGGAATTTTTCTTCTTCCATCAGCCTCCACTTTTCTTATGCTTTCCATTTTAGTGACCAAAATTATAGATCTATGCTTCTTTCACATGCTGCAGACTGCTGCTTTTTACCTTGCCTGTTGTAGGCAAGCACACACAACTACAGTAGGATTGGCTACAGGAGAATCCCACTCTTTCCCAGCTACATAAAGTTTGTAAAAGTCTGTGCTTTTACAGCTATTCTTTACCATCCTCCCTATGCTAATGCTGCTAAAAACCTTCAGCTAGACAGCGGACAAGGAGGGATTGGGTGGGTAAAAAAAGACTTTGTAAAAAGGAGCTTTTTTGTCAGAGGCTTGTTATCTGTGAATTACAGATGTACCTCAGTTATCTGTCATGTTAAAATGAGTATGTGAACAGTTGAAAGTACCTTCTCTGAGGGAGGGGTGATACGGCTCCTTCATCTGTGGGTTTAGTCAGTCACCGCCCAGGTGCAGCAGGAAATTACATCAAGCCTTTAGATATTCAAATTTCTTTGTCTTTGTCTCCTCCATCCTGGAGCCACGAGGCCAGTTCTAATTTCCTGCTTCGCCCAGCCGGCAGTAGAGAAACCTCCTCCATCTACTTTGTTCTTTGTTTGCTACCCTTTCCTATTTTTCTCTATTTTTCTTTACCTTTTCTCCATTTCTTCTCATCCTCTCCATTTCAAATCTCCCGCCTTTAAAAAAAAAAAAAAAAAAAACCCTGCCTTTTCTTTCTTGCGGCTGCTCAGTCTAGCCTACTCCCTGTGCCTCCCCCCCCACCTTTTTTCTCTTTCGCTTTCCTGGCTCTCCTGAGTATGCAGGCCCAGGAGACACAGCGGACGGCGGGGGAAGACTCTGGAGTGGCCGGGGATGCGATCCTCGACCGCGGCCACTCCGAGAGCGCCGCAAATGCCGCCACGGGAGCCGCGGTCGCCATTGCAGCCGCCGCCGGCTCCCACCAGGGGGTCCCGCAACGGGACGCGGCCCGCAAAGCCCACCAGGCCATAGCGGCTGGTAGGGCCCAGGAAGGCTCCGCACCCCTGAAGCCGCGGAAGAGGCCGCCCCAGGCCAAAAAGAAGGCGGCCTCCGAGGACTCCTCCGGGGCAGCGATCAACCCTCCGCCCCTTTGGAGCTCCTGGCACATCCCAGGGCCCTGCTGCCAGTCATGGACGGGGGCAGGAGCCCCCGGTAAGGTACAGGGGGCCCCCGGGGGGAGCGGGGACGAACTGGCCCTTCCCCCGCGCATTGTCCCCTCCTTGCTCCTGGGGACCTCGGGAATCCTCCCCCCCTGGAAACCGGATGGGGCCTCTAACAACAAGGGGGGGAGCGGGGACCCATCCACCCCCATGGAGGCCACCCCAGCCCCGGACGCCTCCAGCAGAGCACCCAGGGGGGACGAGCCACCCCCAGAACGGGACCCACCAGCCACCGGTAACCCGCAGGCCCCCAGGTCCCAATCCCCGGTGCTGGCAGACCCTTCTGGGGTTCAAGGCCAGACCCAGCCTTCCCAAATAACCCAGGTACCAGACACAGGCGCGCAGGCCCCGCAGGCCCAGGCCACACAACCCCCCCCACTTCAGCCTACATCCATCCCGGCCACAGTGCCTCTGGCCTCGGGGCCCCAACAAGTGCCACCACAGGCCATGCCCATACAGGCCCCAATTCAACAACAGGCCATGACTTTCCAGACCTTTCAAACCCAGCCACTGCCCCTCCAGGCCTCACTCCCACAGGCCATAGGCTTCGGGAACCAGGCCCCGGCCTACCTCCCTCTGGTCTACCAGGCACAGGCCGCACAGACCACAGGGCTACAACTCCCAGTTTACCAGACTCCAGCACTCCAGGTTCAGGCATACCAGGCCCCCCCAGGCCATAATGTCCCTAATAACCAGGGCATTCACGTGCCCCTCCATCTGTCTAGCGGGGAGGAGTCTGACATTGAATGGGTTCCCGCACCAGCAGGCCAACCCAATCAGAATGCACCTACCAAGCAGGGCCAGCGCACGAAACGCAAAGGGGCCATCAAGGCGGCCCTGCAACTGCTCTCTAAGGCACTCCTCTCAGACGAGGAACCGTCTGAGGAGCCGAGCACCAGCGCCTCGGCCCTGGGGACCCTACCCAAGGATCGGGCGGACAACGCACAACCGCTCCAATCCAAAGGTCCGGGGAAGGCGAAGGCCAAATCTTCGGGCAGGGGCGCTACGATCGCAACTCCAGGCATGAGCACACTGTCCAGGAAGAGGAAAGACCCCCCTTCCAATCACTCCTCAGAGGAATCCCAGGCAGGCTCAGACGAGGAATGCCCCCCCCTGGGCATGGGAAGGGGCACAGAACCCCACGACGAAGGGGAACACTCCGACAAGGAAGAGGGTGAAATATCTGATTCCGAGACGGTGGAACAAGAATACACGGACCGTTTATTCCAGGGGGAGTGGTACGTCCCGCTCCTAACCAAGATGATGTCAACCCTGGAAATTTCGTCTTCAGACTCAGACCAACCCCCTTCGACTTCGTCCTCCAGCGAGAAGGTGGCGGCAGTGATGCGTACTTCTCGTCCTAAGAAGCCCGAGCTACCCTTCCCAGAAGCATTCTGGTCCTTGGTGACCGCCGAATGGGATAAGCCGTCTATGGGACGGAGGGGTACCACGGTGGTCCAAAAATACTACAACACCAGTCAGCGCTTTTTGGACCTGCTGAAGCCTCCGGTGGTCGACAATCCAGTCGCCTCCCTTGTATCCAACTGTCTCGCTCCGAAGGAGGGAGACGGGTCCCTCCGGGATCCAGACGAGAAGAGAGCTGACGCGGCTATCAAAAAGGCTCATGACTCCTCGGCGTGCGGAGTCAAGTCCACTCTGGCCATATCACTGTTCTCCCGAGCGGCGATTGTCTGGCTCCAGGAGCTCATGGAGATCCAGGAGCTTGACCCAAAGGAACTCCATAAGTCCCTCAGGAGATTCTTACGCACATTCTCCTTTATAGCGGATGCCGCACAGGACGCCATGATTTTCTCGGCACGCACGATCGGGTCCCTGACACTTGCCAGGAGATCAATATGGCTTAAGTACTGGCAAGTGGATGCCCCTACTAGAGCCGCACTGGCGTCCTCCCCCTTTAAAGGTCAGAAGCTTTTCGGGGAAGAGGCCCTTAAGGGCATCCTTGTAGAGACTAAGGACAAGAAGATGGCAATGCCCTCTACTTTGAAGAAACCAGACAAAAAGAGCGGCAAACGCCCCTTTCAGCCATTTCGATCCTTTCGTCCATTCAGAGGATTCGGGAAACAACGGAACTACAACTCCTTTCGTCCAGCCTGGGTCAAGCCGAACTATGTCATCAGGCAACCAGCTGGATCTCAGCCCAATAACAACAGAAGAGGGACCGCCCAACAGCAACGGGGGCCCCCTCGCCAGCAATCTTGACTCACGGTCGTCCCCGGTGGGCGGCCGACTCAGTCTGTTCCTTGCGACCTGGTTGAACTCGACGAACGACAGGTGGGTGATATCGACCATCTCCCACGGGTACCAAATCGAGTTCGACACGAGACCAAGGGGCAGATTCCTCCCAGCCCCCGTTCCCAAGGACCCAAACAAGGCAAGGGACCTCCTAGAAGCCATAGATCATCTACGGGACATCGCCGCCATAGAAGACGTCCCAGCCTCTCAGCGCTTCTCAGGCGTGTACTCCTTCTTCTTCACGGTACCAAAGAAGGACGGCAGCCTGAGGTCCATCTTAGACCTGAAACATACGAACCAATGCGTCACCTACAAGAGGTTTCGAATGGAGACACTCTCATCGATCAGGGAGGCCCTACAACCCAGGGACTTCTTAGCCTCACTCGACCTGGCGGATGCATACATGCACATCATGATCCACGAGAACAGCAGGCAGTACCTCCGCTTTGCCTCTGGGGACCAACATTTCCAGTTCAGGGCCTTACCGTTTGGCCTAGCCTCGGCACCGAGGGTGTTCACAAAGGTCCTGGTCATTCTGGTCGCCAACCTGAGGGCCCAGGGCATACACCTGTATCCCTATTTAGACGATATTCTGCTTCGGGCCTCCTCCCTAGAGAAGGCGCAGAGGGACCTCCAGATCACGATCCGCTATCTGCAGTCTCACGGTTTCCTGGTGAACTTCAAGAAGAGTACTCTGGTCCCCTCCCGTTCCATTGTCCATCTGGGAGTGGAGCTAGACACATTACACTCCAGGATCACCCTCTCACAGGAACGGCAACAGGTCCTCCGACGGGAGACGCGAAAAGTTCTCGCACTGAGGAGGGTTCCCCTCTCCTTGCTGGCCAGACTTCTGGGGCTTATGATCTCGGCCTTCGGAGTGGTCCCCTGGGCCCGATTCCACTCCAGGCCCCTGCAGCTCTTCCTAATGCCTTATCAAAAGGAGATCGCAATGAAGAAGTCCCCGCTTCTGTGCCTTCCCCAACAAGTGAGGGACTCTCTGTCCTGGTGGACACAGGGGAGTTCAACGAGCAAGGGCTCCCCGTTCACCATATCACAGCCGATCTTAGTCACCTCAGATGCGAGCCTTCGAGGATGGGGAGCGCACTGCCAGGGACAAGTGACACAAGGGCTCTGGAGCCCTCAGGAAAAAGCGCACAGCATCAACTGGCTGGAACTGCGGGCAGCCCGCCTGGCACTCCAACACTTCTCCCCGATTCTCGAGGGGCAACATGTCGTGGTAATGACAGACAACACCACTGCTCGCTCGTACATAGCGAAACAAGGGGGATCAAGATCCAGATCCCTCCAACAGGAAGCGGACCTCATCTTTCTCTGGGCAGAAAAGACGGTGCGGTCGCTCACAGCGCAGTATCTCCAAGGGGATCTCAACCGGCAAGCAGACTTCCTGAGCAGACACTCAGTCCACCCGGGAGAATGGGAACTGAACAACGAAGTGTTCCATCAAATCCAGTTCAGGTTCGGACCAATGGTCGTGGACATGTTCGCGACACAGGCAAACTCAAAGCTGAACAGATTCTTCACCAGATTCCACCATCACAATGCAGAAGGGACAGACTCCCTCCGTTCCCCTTGGCCGACGGGCCTCCTGTACCTGTTCCCTCCACTTCCCCTCATAGGGAAGGTGTGTCGGAAGATTCGCCAGGAGAGGGCACAAGCGGTGTTGGTGGCCCCCCACTGGCCACGAAGACCCTGGTTCTCCGACCTGATGGACATGAGCACGCGAGATCCATGGCGTCTACCTCAGAGAACAGACCTTCTCCACCAGGGGCCGATTCTCCATCCAGACCCAAGCTGGCTCCAGCTGACAGCCTGGAGATTGAGCGGCGGGCCCTAAGAAGCCACGGTTACGACGAATCTGTCATCGCTACCCTACTCTCATCGAGACGCGCATCAACCAGAAGGATATATGATGCCACTTGGAGGGCCTTCAAAAGATGGTGTGCATTGCGCCACCTGGACGGCGAGAAAGCCGCCGTGAAGCACGTGCTCGCCTTCCTACAGACAGGTCTCGAATCAGGCCTACGCCCAAATACACTAAAAAGGCAGGTGGCCGCGCTCTCGGCCTTCATCATAGCACAAGACGGGGCGCGACTGTCCTCACACCCGCACATTAGGCGTTTCCTGCGAGGCGCGTCAATCGTGTCACCTCCGGTACACCACAGGTTCCCTTCTTGGAACCTGTCCTTAGTTCTCAGACAGCTGATGAAACCTCCGTTCGAGCCATTACGAAAGATACCGCTCAGAACTCTCTCCATTAAAGTTGCCTTCCTAGTCGCCATTACTTCGGCGCGAAGGGTGTCAGAACTGGCATCCCTGTCAGTGAGGGAGCACCTCTGCTCCTTCGGTGAAGACGTGGTGACTCTTCACCCAGACCCGTCTTTCAGACCTAAGGTGATCTCTGAGTTCCACGTATCGCAACCTGTGATCCTGCCCTCCTTCTGTCCCAACCCTTCACACCCAAGGGAGAAGCTTTGGCACAAACTAGATGTCAGGAGGGCCCTCAAAATCTACATAAACCGAACGGCCTCCATCAGGCGCTGTGATGCCTTGTTCGTGTCATTCTCCCAGGCATCCCTAGGGTCCAGGGTTTCGCAGAAAACCATCGCCACCTGGATCAAGACATGCATCTTTACAGCCTACGACTCTGCCAAAATCCCCAGACCCTCGGGGGTTACTGCGCACTCTACCAGGTCGGCGGCCACTTCCGCCGTATTCTCTTCTAATGCATCCCTAGCAGAGATCTGCAGGGCAGCAACCTGGAGCACCCCATCCACCTTCATCAGACACTATAAGGTGGATAAGTTTCGATCAGCCGAAGCTACCTTCGGCCGGAGAGTGCTCCAGGAGGTTCTCAAGGACTGATGCCTTTAACAATGCAGTCACTCCCACCCTAACGATTTAAGCTTGGGCACGTCCCACAGATGAAGGAGCCGTATCACCCCTCCCTCAGAGAATGCCACATTGGTTACTTACCGTGAAGGTGCATTCTTGAGGGATAGGGGTGATACGGCTCCTTCCCCCACCCCGTGACTGCACATAGAGTTCCTGTATTGGGGTGGTTTATTAATTTGGTTTCTTTAGCCTTGCAGGGCTTTGCTGTTCAACGAACTGGCCTCGTGGCTCCAGGATGGAGGAGACAAAGACAAAGAAATTTGAATATCTAAAGGCTTGATGTAATTTCCTGCTGCACCTGGGCGGTGACTGACTAAACCCACAGATGAAGGAGCCGTATCACCCCTATCCCTCAAGAATGCACCTTCACGGTAAGTAACCAATGTGGCATTCTCATATGCGTGTGCATGTGTGTGTAAATAAATGATTGCCTTAAAAGGAGTGCATGCTTTTGAATTGTCATGGTCTTTTAAATGCTTGAGTATTCCAGAGACATAGTTTCCTAGAGACATAATTTCCAATGGCTGGTGGAACTCCTAAAGGCACATTCAGATCTGCTGGAGGCAGTGCTAAAATTTCCACTCATCTGTTAGAGAAACCCTTTCTTTCTCTTTGCAACATTGAGCAGTGACACCCAATCTGATCACAAAGAGTAGGAAGAGCCTGGACCACAGATCCTCAATGCTAGAAAGCAGGAAAGTATGGCTGCTTTCAAATGTATCAGCCATTAAAGGTATCTTTCTGTATAGCCAGCCTAAATTGAGAAGTGGCTGATGCAATTGCAGGTATGAAGTAGTGTTTCCAGTTCTGGTATACCTGTGAGCTTGCTAATTAAAGATCTGGAAAATCCCGTTACTAAAAATGAAGCACATACCGTAGTTGCTCTGAAAGCAATCTGTTGTCAAGTATTGTTTAGTCTGCTGTCAATACAATGCAATATATTGTTTACTGCATTTTCGAGCAGGTCTGTTCCAGAAATGCTAGATTGGCACTCTGGATTGTTTAAGGCTCCTCTTAAATATTAAAAGCGGACACTTGGCTTTCATTTGTGTGTTGTGGACACCCGTGAGCTTGCTGTTTAAGATATATGGGAGAGGCTCCACTGTATGCAGGTTTTTGGTAAGTTCATGTGTGAAACTTAACAGAAATACATGGAAAACCTGGAGGCTTTTCTTCAAAAAGCTTTTATTGGGATCACTTCAGAATTCTTCCTTCCCTTCACCCTGTCCTGCAGAAGCAGATTGTAACAGCTTCAAGAGTTGTGGGGGAACCCTTATTTTAAGAACTTCCTTCCTTTCTGCCCTCAAATGGCTCTTGAAGAGCTGGGAAATGCCTAACATAAATGTTTTTGTAATAAATCAATGGATTAATACTTAAATGACTGTAGCAATGGCAGGGAGAGATTCTTTGTCCCAGTGGACCAAGTCTGGTAGGTATCTAGCTTTTTCTTTTTCTTTTAAATAGACTTTAAAGTACTTTTACTATCCCGTTTGCAAAAATTGTCCTAAGGGCCTTTATAATAAAAATAACACAGAGTAACAGATGAAACAAACTTAAACTGATAAAGCCAATAGCTAAGGCCAAAGTTTTGAAAGGCAAAGTAAAAGACAAGAGCAGCGAAGGCTGAGTTCATGGTTAGGTATGTTTTGGAGTACATATCCCTTAAGTCCCAGTTCATATGGGCAGTGGTTGGAAAATATGAGATTTGCAGTCCGAAAACATCTGGAGGACACCAGGTTTCCTCATCTTGCGTCATGTGGGAACAGAGTAGACCTTGCCCATGGCCTGAAAGGTTAGAGAGTAGGTGCCAGGTGCACATGCTTCCCTTCCTAGAAGTCTATATTTTATTTATTGATTGCAATTGTATGCCACCTTTTTTATTTTAAAAATGGACACAAATTTTAAAAGATAGATAAAACATCACCATAAAAAGTTCCCTTGCCTAGGTGTTAAAAGCCTGCTTGAATAAAAAAGCCTTTGCCTGCCAGCAAAAGGAAAGCAGGGAGGGGGCCAGCCTAGCCTCCTGAGGAAGGGAGTTCCATAGTTTGGGTACCATCAATAACTGGCATGCTCTCCAATAGCCATCCACATAAATGGATGGGGTGGGTAACTTGGAGAAAAATGGGCTTTCGGGGAATATCTGAGTATGATGGAAGGTAAGACCAGATATGTGGTGCCACTACAGCAAGAATAGAGAAAGTGTAGTCCATGGGCTGCATGCACTGTCATATTTGTGCCCTTTGACGGGGGGGGGGGGAAGGCCTCCAGGTGCCTTTTAGAGGGCATTGGGGTAATTTCATTATGTTTGGGGGACCTTCTGGGCCATTTTAGGCCTAGGGAGGTCTTTTTTTTCTGACAGGAAGGAACCTGGAAGTTGTCTTCAGGTCACTTCTTGTTGTTAAAAAAAAAAAAAGACTTTCCTAGTCCTAAAATGGTCTTGAAGGGGGCAAAAAATATGGCAAAATAGCCCCCCCCAGCCCCAGAGGGCATTTGGGGGCAAACATTTGGGAAAGTTGGAGGGGGGAGCAGCAAGGGTACAGCCATCTGTGTTCAGGGGATGATGATAACACAACCCCTTAACCTCACCCAGCTGCCCATCCTTTGTACTACAGGAAAGGTCCTGGTGTACAAAGCTGCCAACCTAAACTCCATCTGAGAAGGAACTCAGAGCAAGCCCTAGGCCACTCTCTTGTGATGTGAATGATGACGCTAATGGAAGAATGGAAACCCTTTGCACCACCTTTTGTAGTTTTGCCTCAGACTATAATGAAGTTATAGGGCAGGGGGTTGGACTACATGGCCCTTATGGTCTCTTCCAACTCTATGATTTTATGATTCATTGCTGCATGGAAATAAATATGAGTTTTGGCACTAGTGCTGGTACATCCCTTGTGCAGGTGGACATTCCAGTGTAACCTTGACTTAGATGCAAAACCCCAAAGTTCAGTTCCAGGGCCTACCTGGTGATGTGTGGAAACCACTGTGATGCAGTGGATAATTTAGGAACATAGGAAACAGCTTTGTACTGAGTAGGCCATCAGTCTGTCTAACCCAGTACAGTACTGTCAGTTCTGATTGGAAGATTGCTAAGTTCTGACAACTCAGCTTCAAGCAAAAAACATAGACAGCCCTATCTGGAGATCCCTGATATTTCCTGCTGGCCTTCAGTCCAGTTACTAACCAGGCCTTACCCTGCTTAGCTTCCCAAACCAGACAAAATCAGATATGTTCAGGACAGTGTAGTAGTTAGTGGTGGCTTTCCAGTTCTCCCCAGAGAAATGTGCCTGATGCCTACAGTGTGGTTTTTTCTGGGCCACGTGAAAATCCTTCTTATTATCTCAGACTTCTCAATCCTTAAAAATGTCATGTCCTTTTTAAAATTCATAGCATTACTGCTACCTTCTGATGTAGTTTTTAAAATTTCTGTATGAGTTGCTGGCCTGGGCGTTATGTTCTTTCCAGCTGGAGGCACCACCCAGAACATGTGAGTCAAGCAGCCACACAGGGAGAAAAAATGGGGTGTGATTGATACACACACACACACACACACACACACACACAGTGTGCCAGCACCATGGAACACTGGGAGCCAATAAAGAGAGGTGGGAAAGGTTGGGTTTTTTGGACCGTGGCTCACAGAATTCCCTAGCCAGGATGGACAGTGGGATTCTGGGAGTTGTAGTCCAAAGGTGAGAGCCAGCATGGCATAGTGGTTTCAGTGCTGCACTAGAACTCTGGAGACCAAGGTGCAAATCCCCGCTCAGCCATGGTAACCACAAGGGTCATCCAGTCCAGCCCCTGCCCTGTAGAAATACACAATCAAATCATTCCCACAGATGGCCATCCAGTCTCTGTTTAAAAACCTCCAAAGAAGGAGACTCCACCACACTACAAGGAAGTGCATTCCACTTCTGAACAGCTCTTACGGTCATCAAGTTCTTCCTAATGTTTAGGTGGAATCTCTTTTCCTGTAGTTTGAGTCCATTGCTCTGTGTCCTAGTCTCTGGAACAGCAGAAAACAAGCTTGTTCCATTCTCAGTATGACATCCCTTCAGATATTTAAACATGGCTATTATGTCACCTCTCTTAACCCTCTCTTCTCCAGACTAAACATACCCAGTTCCCTAAGCTGCTTCTCATAGGGCATGGCTTCCAGACCTCTCACCATTTTGGTTGTCCTCCTCTGGACATGTTCCAGCTTGTTAATATCCTTCTTGAATTGTGGTGCCCAGAACTGGACACAGTATTCCAGGTGAGGTCTGACCAAAGCAGAATAGAGTGGTACTGTTATTTCCCTCGATCTAGACACTATACTCCTGTTGATACAGCCTAGGATCGCATTGGCTTTTTTGGCTGCCGCATCGCACTGCTGATTCATGTTCAGCTTGTGGTCTACTAACACTCCTAGATCCCTCTTGCATGTACTGCCATCAAGCCAGGTGTCACCCATCCTATATCTGTGCATTTCATTTTTGCTGCTCAAGTGTAGTATCTTATATTTCTCCCTGCTGAAATTCATTTTGTTAGTTTTGACCCAGCTTTCTAATCTGTTAAGGTCACCTTGAATTCTGACCTGTCCTCCTTTTCCTTATCTTTTCCCCCAGCCAACCACAGTAGTGCCTTTTCTACACCTTTGCTGTAGATATAATGGAGTGTAAAAGCAAAATTATGGATCCAGTGTGGTATAGTGGCTTGAGTGTTTGGGCTATAACTCTGGAGACCAGGGTTCGAATCCTCTCTTGGTCATGAAAACCCACTGGGTGGCCTTGGGGCACACACTCGCACAATGAAAAAGCAAGATGGTCTTAATGGAGAAGTTGGGCAACATCTGCCTTCTACAGCCTGACACTTTTTGGATATATGTACTGGCCTACAGCTCCCATTGTTCCCAGTGAGCTTGGTTGATAGTGGGTTGGAAATTATAGGAGTTGTAGTCCACCATATCTGGAGCATGCAGGTTTGGTGAAGATTGAGCTTGAGACTTAGGGTGGAGTTAACATAGGTTGCAAATACAGGGAGGGAGCAGGAGATATTCCTGAGAGAATTGCTCCTACCTTTGACTTCAGCTGGTTTGTGAGTATGTATGTGTACATGTGTGTGTGTGTTTGTGTGTGAGAGAGAGAGAAAGAAGGGGGAGGGACTGAGAGAGAGAGAGAGAGAGAGATTGGAAATAATTCATTAAAAATAACATTTTAAGCTCTCATTTGTTAAAATTTTGGACAGCAGTTGAAAGCAATTGGAGAAGAAGAGGTTGAATCTCTGCAGCCATGGAAATCCGCTGAATAACCTCAGACAAGTCACATCCTCTCATCCTTGAAGGAAGGCAATAACACCCCCCCGCCGAAGAAATCTTGCCAAGAAAACCCTATGAAAGGCTAGCTGTTGGTTGGTGTTGACTTGAAGACATATACCTGTAACTACAGCAGCAAAAACAATTGCAATTATTAAACTGTGGGGTTTTTTTAAAGAAAAAAAGCAGATTCAGATTCAGTGTATTTCTCTGCGGCACATTGTCCATACAATACAATATTTCTGCTAAAACAAACCAGTGCTTTCACTAGTGCTGTTGTGGAGTTGTTTTTTTTCCTAAAAGCAGCAGCTCCTCCTCCTCCTCTTGTTATTATTATTATTAATTTTATTAGTATCCCACCTTTCTCCCAATAAAGGGACTCAAGAAGTCTCTTAACACTTCGTACTTCTTTGATCTACTTCTGGTCATTACCCATCTTTCCAGATATATATTTTTTAAAATATTGTTTTAATGATTTCACAAACTAACAAAGAGCACAGATACCAAGATTGTTGTATGAATTTTCTTAGTGGTTAATATTATCAGTGCATTTTTTTTCTCCCAACGATTTAACCAGCCCTAACACTGAGGAATGAATGTCAGGAGAGCTTCTCCCCTCAGAAAAAGGAATCTAATATTATGATGTGGCCTGAGGCTTCAGCTGGTCGGAAATGACCAGGCCCCGGTGGGAAGCAAAGCGGAGACAAGAGGGTGACTTCTCTAACCTCCCTCCCCCTCCACCATCCCAGCAAGCTGTACTGTGTGCTACTTGGGAAAAGCCAGTTTCCTTTTACATGGGAAGCCGTCTGTCATCTTGTCTGAGCACCAAAGTCCTGCCAAAAAGGAAACACCTGGGTCCTTTCCCTTTTGCTATCGCTTTGGCACATTTGCAGTTCTGTGTCCGTAGAGGGCTTCTTTCCTTTGGACTCTCTCAGAAGACTTATTAGTTTAGAGGGTTAGTGTTAGGGGTAGAAATTCAGCTGCTCATGGGTTCAGATGCTGCATGAGTTGACATGTAGAACAGTTTGGGGACTCGACCCCAGAAAGGAATCTATGATTCTATGAAAATATGGGATGATTTCTTTTAAAAGAGTAGCGTTAAGGAAAGTGGGAAGGCTGTGGACTGGAAGCTTGGAGACGTCCCAGCACAAGGTGTAGAAGCCACTATGAAAGGTTTTTTTAAAAAAAGTCAGTGGCACCTTAAAAACAAACAAGGGGAGTTGGCATGAGCCCACTCAGCTGCTGTCAGCAAAAGTTTATGCCATATAAAACTTGTTAATCTTTAAGGTGGCATGAGATTGTTTAATGAAAGGTTTTGTAATGCTTTTTACCGTCAGATACTTGACAAATTGTTCTTGGAGTGAACCTTTAACATTACAGAGAGCAGGAGCTGGGCTGAGATCAGATGTGCGGAGAGAAAGTTCAGTTGCCTTGGGTAGTCTGTGACACACTTGGGAGCTTGTCACCAAAGAACAACAATGGAAAGGATGACTGATCAGATATGAATGCAATGGCAGACAGTTGTAAAACCACAAAAATAAATGACAGCGAATTAGCATATTGTGTGTGGAGGCAGCCTCTCTTTCCTTTGGCTAGCCACACATCATGACCTACAGATTTGGGCTTGTTTCTAGTAGGTCAATGATGCAGACACCAGACTTTCATTTTGTGTCTCCCTCATCATCCACATGAACTACTTTCTGGGGGCATTTTCCATGAATCAATAAAGAACAAAAACCATCAAGTCCTCGTGCCTTGCGGGTTTGGCTTGCTCTACATAACATCCTAGTCTGTTTGTTTTGTCCTGTGTTGGGGCTCCTGCTTCAGAAATGTCGTCTGTTGCTGATCTGACAGTTTGAGATTTCTGAGGGGCTGTGGAGGAAATGCTTTTGAACAGTTTTCCTGTATCGGTTTGGTTTGGTTTCTGCATGCATAGTGTTAAGGGATGACGTATTTGTGAAAAGTTTTCTCTTGTTTCTGAAAACAGCAGTGGGTGACTTCACCTGGTCAGAGTTCATCTCCTTTTATATGAAGCAGTGCTGTGATCATGGCAGGTGTTGGTTTCCATCCAAAATATTTGTGTATTAGTGATCATACCCCTATTTGAGGGAATAAGTGGTCTTATTTTTAATGACCACACTGAGCTTTGGGTGTTCATGGAATCACAGAACTGGAAGAACAATCTAGTCTAACCCTCTGCCAGGTAGGTATACACAGCTAAAGCATTCCTGAAAGATGCTCATCCAACCTCTGTTTAAAAACCTCCCAAGATGGAGAGTCCATCACTCTCTAAAGCAGTTCATTCCATTGTTAAACAGCTCTTATAGTAAAGAATTTTTTTTTCTTAATGTTTAGGTGGAATCTCTTTTAATTTCAATCCATATTCTAGTCTCTGGAGCAGCTGAAAACAAGCTTGCTCCATCTTCTATGTGACATGTCTTGAGATATTTGAAGATGGCTATCATGTCCTCTAAGTCTTCTATTCTCCAAAGTAAGGAGTTGTCTAAATGATGAAAACGCTCCTCATAGAATGTGACTAGAATAGCTTTTGTCCCAACATGCTGCGATTGAGATTCACAGTATTTAGAAGGGGTGTGTGTGAAAAACTCCATCTACTGCAGGGGGAAAGCCTTCATGGATTTTCACAAAGTTTTTAAAATAATGCACAGACATGCACGTTATTGCTCATTTGGACATCCAATTTCGGATGCTGTGCATTCTTAGCGAGGGAGGAAGTAGACAGCGGATTGGTCAGACATGCGGGCAGGGGGCAGGTTTACCAGCAAGGAAGTGGCTGGAAGCGCCATTTTAGCATTTCATGTTGTTGATTGTGTGCTTTTTAGCTGTGCTGAGGCAACAAAAGAACAAAGTGGAAGGTCTCGCTTGTGCACCTTTGATTTGCGCGCGCGCACACACACAGACCCAGACCCAGACCCAGACACACACTATTCAACGGTGACAATACATGTGGAGAATAATAACATGTTGTACTCTCAGCCACCATCTTGATTTGCAGGCATCGCTGCATGTGCACTTCAAATGTGGATAGCTTCACATAAAATAGATTTTGCCTAAAGATCGTGGAGGCAAATGAGTGCTGCTGCGAATTTGCAATAATGTGCACCAATCTGCATTATATCTTCTCGTCTAGACAAGGCCTAAAATATACCCACCCAGCTTCTAGGTCATTCCTCATAGGGCTTGGTTTCCAGACCTTTTACCTTGGTCACACTTCTCAACACACATTCTAGCTTGTTGATATCCTTCTTGAACTGTGGTGCCCCGAACTGGACACAGTGTTCCAGGTGAGGTTCTGAAAATATTTCAGAGACTATAGTGATGGTGAAGTCCCAGTTTTGAGTTGGGGGCCTTGTCCAGGCAGAGTCCAGAAAAGATCCCTCCTCACCTACATTCCAGAACACATGCTTTGATGTTGT
Source organism: Gambelia wislizenii (assembly GCA_030847615.1). NCBI lineage: Eukaryota > Metazoa > Chordata > Lepidosauria > Squamata > Crotaphytidae > Gambelia > Gambelia wislizenii. The sequence goes on along the minus strand of JAUMIR010000001.1, from coordinate 488,575,666 downwards.
TTGGATGAATGGAGTATCTCTTTGCCATAAGGATAGAAACATGTTGAAAGTACAAAGTACAAAGCAGATCTTAATATCTCTATAGCTGCAATATATATGTTTTTCCCCAGGTCTATGTTGAATTTTTTGTTTGCAGATCTTCTGAACTGAACAGTCCTTTCCACAAAGAGATTCTCAACCATCTTTAGGTTTTCAGGTCTCACTTCTAGAAATCAGAAGCTACACATTGTAAATACTAGGATGCTAATTCTTCTCCCCTTCTGCTTCTGTTTCCCTTTTCTTTGATAGTTTTTTTTCTGCACAATAGTTTCTAACCTAGCTATATTTAATGCCAGGGGCGGGGGGGGGGAAGAGGGCGAGAATGAGGCATTGAGACTGTAATGCCTCTGCAAAGAAAAACAAGTGGAGAATTCCTTGTCTGTTTTGCTCCAGCTAAACATTGGGTAATCATGTGTATCTGCTTAGATTGCAGCTGCTCCTGGCTATGGAGAATTTTTTTTTAATGCTTTTGAGATTGGCAGTTTCTAAGAACTAGGGGCTGGAGCTAAATTGGCACTCCAGGAGCAGTGATCAACCATCCAGGATTTAACCTGCCCCCACCCCACCCCAAAGTCTTGGGGTCTTTGGAAGGGTCAGTAATAGCTAGAATTGGGACACACGGCAATCCAGGTTCTAGTCCCTGGCTGAGCCATGAAACTCACTGGGTGACCTTGGGCCAGTCACTTTCTCTCAAGCTAGCCTACCGCACAGGGTTGTTATGAGATTAAAGTGGAGAGGAGGAGACCTCAAGCTTATTAGAGGAAATAAATAAAAAATAAATAGGTTTTTCATGTTTTCCCCCCAGGCTGTGAGGCCATGTTCTGGAAGAGTTTATTCCTGACGTTGCTCCTGCATCTGTGGCTGGCATCTTTAGAGAATGGTGGCATAGGGGTGTGTGGGGTTTATATAGTGTGAATCCCTGTTGGAGAGGATATGTAAATTTGTGTATTTGAATGGCTAGTTCCTAGGGTGGGAGGATATGTAAGGAGGATTAATGTCTGCTGGAAATCCCACTGTCATTGGGTGAAGTTCATTTGCATGTGTTGAGTTTTGATTTTGGTGTTTTTCACGACTGGTAACCAAACTTTGTTTACTTTTAGGGTTTCTTCTTTCCTGTTGAAGTTGTCTAGGTGTTTGTGGAGTTCAGTAGTTTCTCTGTGCATTCTGACATGATAGTTGTTGGCCTGGTCCAGAATTTCAGTGTTTTTAAATAACATTTTGTGTCCAGGTTGGTTTATAACGTGTTCTGCTACCGCTGATTTTTCTGGCTGGCCCAGTCTGCAGTGTCTCTCATGTTCCTTGATTCGTGTTTGCACACTGTGTTTAGTAAATGTAAACTTGTCCGCAGCTATATTGTATGTGGTAAACTCCAGCCGTGAAAGCCTTCAACTTCACAATAAATAAATAGTTCCCCATTCCCCTTTTAGATGAATAAGGTAGAAAAAGAAATATAAATGAAGGTCAAATTCTTTTAGACCTCTATAAATAGTAAAGGAGACTAAGGGGGGGGTGTCTTGATTTATTTCTCTGCATTAGATCCAGGTGCCTGTCATACTCAAATGTTGCCCAAATTGGAGGTCTCTTGTTCATAGTGTTGCCATCTGACAAAGGTGACTTGACAGCAAATAACAACAAAAGAACATAAAAATTGCATTTGTTAAACAGTTGTGACTGTCTATAGCCAGAGGCATCAGAGTATAGGTGGAACATATCAGGTAGTTTTATTTCTTGTTCAAACACCACCTGCACATCTGAAGTCAAAACATCCTGGAACTCTTTGTCTAGCAACTAGGACACGGAGCCATGAATTCAAACTACAGGAAAAGAGATTCCACTTAAGCATTAGGAAGAACTTCTTGACAGTAAGAGCTGTTGGACAGTGGAATACTCTGCCTCAGAGTGTGGTGGAATCTTCTTCTTTTGAGGTTTTTAAACAGAGGCTGAATGGCCATCTGTCAGGATTGCTTTGATTCTGTATTCCTGCATGGTAAAATGGGGTGGACTGGATGGCCCTCATGGTCTCTTCCACTATGGTGTGATTCTTGAGTGGGTGGGGAGCTTTCCTCTTGCACTTACAAATTGTTGCACTTTAGAAATATATGCATGCTTTTATTTACATATTTTTCTCTTTGATGATTGGCACAGGTCCAGTAGTGTGGTTGCTTCTGAAGTTTTTTGTTCAAGGAAAAAAAAAAGATTTTAAAAGGGGGGGGGGAGGAAATCCCATAGTACCAAATTGAGCCTGAACTCTCACTAAAACGGAAGATGACTAAACCAAGACTGACAAGACTGGAAAGCAGGTTGAAACTTTGAGTAGTTTCCAGGTGATACCATAGAAACGTGAAATTGTGAGTTTGAAATGATTTTAAGTTCCTTGCCTATAATAATTATTTTACAAAATCCTGAACTTTGGCCAAGGTATAAATTTAGCTAATGTTGGCAGAATCTTGTAGAGGGCATCTTGGCTGCCTCCTGTGGAATCCTGTGATTTGCAGTTTAGCATTTAGATTTACATTTAGCATTCTCAGCCAGAGAGCTCTTAGCAGTTAAAGTGGAATAATAGTGCTATAAAAGTGTTATGTAAAAAGCAACAAAAATATGTACAGGTAAAGTACACATAAAGGTCCTGTCCAACAGCATACCTTTTTTTTTTTTTTAAAAAAAGTCATGTTTGCTCATAATTGCTAACTTGCTAGATCAAGTTTGATTATACTGTATTAAGTCCTTAAAAACCTTACCCAGGATAGTAATTTACTGTCTGCAATATGTGTGTGTGTGTGTTTTCTTTCTCCTTTGGAGCTTTCAAAGGGCGTACAGTATTTACCTTTCAGCCTGTTTTGGCCTGAAGCTTGCTTAATCGGTTGAGACAACATCTGATCTTTTGAAGCTGTCACACTGCTTACGTAAGTCCTGAGCATGAGGGTGTGGAAAAACTCCTTGGCAAATGAGGTTGGCTGGTACCCGATGTTGCGGCAATGTGTCTGAATTTGTTTTTTTATTTGGAAGTTGTTGAATTTCAGAAAGGCACATGTCCCTCCTCCTTTTTTGCATCTGGGTCTGAGTGCAAAGCATTGCCTGCTTTGTGACTTTGACACATAAGATCAGAACCCTTCCGTTGAGTATTTATCTATAAAAAGCTGGAAATCCTGTCTCAGGAATAGTATAAAAACAGCATAGCAAATTTGATAAAAGCAATGCAGTGTGTACATTCCCCCTCCCCACCAGGGTGGAACTGCTATGTTTTAACTACCATATATTTTGTATTTTGTTTTAATTTGTAAGCCAGTTTTAGTCCTGGGATTATGGCGGAAGAGATGACAACCAATGCTTAGCACTTGGAAAAGTTATTTCTTTGGACTGCAGCTAGGGTTGCCTGATTGGGGAAAAAACAGATGCTTTTAAGGGTTGTGTGTAAAAGAGAATTTCAGTAGGCATTGCTTGTTAGCTGGTTGCATGACAAGCCATACCTGCTAGAATTCCTTCATCTTCTCAACCGTTAAAGGTACAGGAGCAGTCATAGAATCATAGAGTTGGAAGAGACCACAAGGGCCATCCAGTCTAACCCCTTGCCATGCAGGAATACACAACCAAATCATTCTTGATGGATAGCCATCTAGCCTCTGTTTAAAAACCTCCAAAGGAGATGCCACCACACTCCGAGGCAGTGCATTCCACTTCCAAACAACTCTTACTGTCAGGAAGTTCTTCTTAATGTTTAGGTGGAATCTCTTTTCCTGTAGTTTCATAGGTCGGTAAAATGAGTACCCGGTTTGTGGGGGCAGTTAGCTAATACACACTGGAAACTGCTTAACGCAGTGTAGATGTGTAAATTACTGTTGCTTAACAATTTGTAAGCCGCTCTGATAGCCTTTGTGGCTGAAGAGTGGGGTATAAATACTTAAATAAAATTTAAAAAATAGTTTGAACCCATTGCTCCGTGTCCTAGTCTCTGGAGCAGCAGAAAACAAGCTTGTTCCATCCTCAGTATGACATCCCTTCAAATATGTAAACATGGCTATCATGTCACCTTTTCAACCTTCTCTTCTCCAGACTAAGCGTACCCAGCTCCCTAAGCCGCTCCTCATAGGGCATGGCTTCCAGACTTCCCACCATTTTGGTCGCCCTCCTCTAGACATGTTCCAGCTTGTCAATATCCTTCCTGAATTGTGGTGCCCAGAACTGAACACATTATTCCAGGTGAGGTCTGACCAAAGCTGAATAGAGTGGTACTATTACTTCCCTTGACCCTAGACACTCTACTCCTATAAGCCCTAACTGTAGCGCCATTGGTCATCGTGCCCCACTGGGAGTTGTAGTCCAAAAAAGTAACATTTACATGCTCAGTGATAGCAAGGTTAGTAGGGCAGGGCATCACAGAAACTGGCCGGAGTCTCATATTGGGACAAAGGTGGGAAGGGAACTATAGATGAATAAATAAAGTTATGACTGACACAAGTGAATGTTCATTTATTGACTATGCACATACAGCTGAAGGTTGTGGAAGCAGAGTTGAACATGCAGTGCCACTGGACACATGGTGACAGGAGGCATTGCACATGCAGATGCTCATTGTGTGTTGTAATCCTGCATTTCACATTTACTTGAAGAGCTTTGCAGTTCACTAATTATTCCACAATCATTGCGTAAGTCAGTGAGTGCAAGTTATGCTTTGTCTCTTTGATCTAAGATTTTGGCCATTGAGTCTGACCTATTGGAGATGAATGCCTCAAATCACTAACAGCCAAATAGATATCAAGTGGCTCAGTTTGGTCGATGTTCTCCCTTTTATTCGCTGCAAATATGCGCAAACACAGTGACAAATTAAGCTTCTGGTATATCATTCCCATGCTCAAGGGGACAACAGCCAGGGTGGTAGCCAAGACCGTCTTCCACTTACCTCTCCTTGCATTTTAAAAAACAAATAGTCTGTTTTTTGAGTTGTATTTTCTCTGATAACAGCCTATTATGTGGTGTGCTTACTGAGTTTACCTTCGGTTAAGAATCAAAGCCTTTATCTTAACAACTTTCTGCCTAGAGCTGAATAAGAATTACCCTATTAATACATTCTTCTTGTCTATCTCCAAAAGACTGCACACGCTTCAGTGACGTAGCTTTAGGCAAAACATTAAGGTTCTTTTTCTTCAACCTTCTTTTTTTACCCCCCTTCCATTGTATTATGGAAGGGGGGGACCTATTGCTGAGATCTCATTTGGTGCTTATCAGATGATAAAATTACAAACTGAGCATCGCATTCTGCAGTTGGGAGTGAGATTTTCAGGTTGAGATTATAATTTGTTTCAGGAGTTTGTGTCCAAAATATGTCTGTTCTTCTCCTCAAAACCACCTTCAGGAATGTTAATTTGTTATGATTTACATAAATCTCCCAGGATAGTTGGTTTCCCCCTCTAAACAGATGTTTCCCTCCCTGTAGACCCTGTTGAGGTTTTTGTAATGTATCCCAGAGTTTATGTTCTAGGACTGCAACTCCTAGGAGCTCCTGTCCTAGTTTACTGTGCAGAGGGATAATAAGCCGCTAGTTTTTGTTCGTTCACAGTCTGAGGTCAAGAAGATGAGAGAGTCAGTCAGAAACTGGGGGAACAAAGAACACAGGAAGATGTGATATGAAATGGTTTGAATCCATTTCTAGGTGTCACAGGAATCAAGACTGAATCCTGGAGGTGGCCAAAAAAAAAAAAAAAAAAAGTCTCCACAGTGGAGAACTACATTGCTCCCAGCTCTGGAATAGTGTTTGCAATTTCCTTGCCTTTTTTCCCCCCCAGAGGCTGACTTTCCCCAGAGGCGATACTGTACTATATTTATATCCCATCTTTTTCTCAGTTCTGGGCAGCTTACAAGTTATAAAACACAGATATAAAAAAGTTACTCAAGAAACAGCATGGTTTGAGTGTTAGACTAGGATTCCAGGAGACCCGCTTGGCCATGGAAACCCAGTGGGTGACCTTGGGTAAGTCACACTCCCTCATCTGCAGAGGAAGGCAATGACAAACCCCCCTCTAAAGAAATCTTGCCAAGAAAGCCCCTTAGGGTCACCATAAGTAAAAAATCCATGAAGGCACACATAAAAGTTATTTGGAAAACCATTACGCAATATATAGAGTTAAAACTGCTGACAGGTAATTAAAAGACAGAATATAGGTCCCATCCCGTCCTGTCCCCCCCCCCCCCCATATCTGTGGAACCAATATGCATAGTTTCAGTTACCTGTAGGACACAAAATAGGGACATGTAACATAGAGTCATACTGGGAAATGCTTAGAGGAATCGCTAAGTCCTCCAACACAACTCTATGGTATGTTTGTATCAGAAGTCCTTTATTTTAGTAAGGTTTCCTATTACCCACAGTTTCACTTATAAATGGCAAGTCCAGGAATGTATCAGGAGCAGCCTGTGCTATTCAGCCTGAATGGACTTTCCCAACCTGCTGCCTCCTGGTTGTCTTGGACTCCTGTAGCTGTTGACCATGCTGGCTGGGGGTGATGGGAGTTGTAGCCCCAACACAACCAAAAGGCATCAGTTTGGAGAAAACTGAGCTAGAATATTCTTAGGATGTGGAAGAGTTCACAGCTCAGCCTTAGCTTACTTGAACAACCAGCCCCCTGCAGTTAAGGGACCATGAACAGAGCCCACGATCTTGGAGAACTAGCTGTTGCTATTTGGAGCAGACAATACCAGGCTAGTTGGGCCAGTGGTCTATCTTTGTGTAAGGCCAAGCTGGGCAACATATGTACCCCAGAACGCTCCCTTCAAAACCAATTAAGATTGGTTTTAACTTTTTTTTTAATGCTTTTATTTATTTTGTTGTAAATTGCTGACTGGCGGTCGGGGGAGGGATGATGGGAAGAAAATCATTTTAATAAATGTGTTGGGCTGCATCTCTCAGAATTAGAATTGCCAGGTTTTCAAAATATCAAGGGGCAGTTAAATTCATGACATGCAGGGCTAACAGTCAAGAAGTAGCTATTAACAAATTTGTGGTCTACCTAAATACCAAATAAAAGTATTGCTTTCAGTTAACTTAGACATGTATTTCTCTGTAAAAATTAACATAATGTCCCCATTTATAAATTGCACTATGCACACATTTCTGTCTTTATGAAGGGTCATACCCCAAAATACAGAATTTTGGGGAATCTTGTTCAGCCTATGGGATTGTCTAGATGGTGAAAATAATTCTAATAGAATTCACTGATAATACCTTGTTCATTTGAACAACCAATTTGCAATGCTGCACATTCTCTGTAAAGGCGGAAGTTGACAGCTGATTGGGCTGTCATGCAAGCAAGGGTAGGCTTTCCAGTGGTGGAGTCCAGAAGTGCCATTTTGGCGTTCCGGATGAACGAGTGTGCATATTTTAGCTGTACTGGGGTGAAAAAACACTTTCTTTCTTTTTAACAAGCAGAAGGTCTCTCTTCTGCCTGTTTACAATAAAAGTTCTTAAAAAGACTGCAACAATGATAACATTGGGGCGCGGGGGGGATAATAGAGCCCCATACATGGAGTTGCCATCTTGATTCATGGCATGGCTCCATCTGGACCTCAATGTGAATAGCTTTGCAGACTGTTTTGGTGCCAGAAAATCATGGAAACAAAAGAGAGCTGCTGTGAATGGCTGGTAATGCTCAATAGCATTGATATTTATATACCACTTATCAGTGCCGAAGCACTTCCTAAGTGGTTTACAATGCTTTTTAGTTAATTGCCCCCAACAAGCTGAGGACCTACGGAAGAATGGGAGGCTGAGTCAATCTTGGAGCCCTCAGGGCTTGAACTCATAACCTTGTGGCTTGCAGTACTGGCATTTAACCACTGCACCACCAGGGCTCCCTACATCCTTGCTCAGTATTTCCTCCTGTTTAGCTGAGCCCTATGTAAAAGGGAAAGCTTTCCAAGCTTCAGATAGGGGCATCTCACATAATAAGTAAGGCACACCTTCCAGCTGTGATGACTTGGCTAATGCTCACACGCTGAGACAATATCCATTGATCAGAAATGGTTTATTGGATCAGGAATTGAAGCATTCAGGTTCATTGCAAAGACAGTTCTGGCATTTGCGCCAGAATCCAGATAATAGGAAAGCTAAGTTTCTATTACATCACACACACCTGCAGTGGTTCATGAGAGCGTTCCATACAGTACCATCCTCCCAACCTCCCCCAGTACTTTCCCAAAACATAATTGGCCAGACAGCCTTGAACACTCCAGCAACAGATAGCACACTCAGCAGCATTAACCAGGCAACTCATCTCCCAGCATGCTCTGTATGCATGTCAGGCTCTGGCATGCTAACTACAGCCTAGCAGCAAAAATACATCTGAGCTAACTACAAAACCTATGCCAGAGTCCTGACACCAGCCCTGTAAGGCACAACCTTTCCAACCATCAAAGAAGGGGTGTCCTGTACAATAAGGCAACAGTCAGCATGGTTATTGGTCATAATGACTAGGGATAATGGGAATTGTAGTCCAACATATATTGAGGCCACCAGATTGGGAAACCTGGTTCTGTGCCTTTTGAGCAAAGGGCGACTCTGGATCAAAAAGTAGAATTTCAAGGAACAAATGGCTTCAAGAGGACATGAAACTAATTCTAAGCACAGAAGGTTGGTTCTTCAACAGGGATGAAATTTTCCTCCTTCCACCCTGGGTTGTACTTGGTTGATAAGCTTTGTCCAGTTTCCCTACAAGGTGAAGGTCTGCGTTCCCTACCCTCCTGAGCCAACAGGGTAGAAAATGCAAGCTACCTGAATGTGACAGATAAAACTCTGGAGAGTTGAAGCTGCCTCTTTTGGAAAAGAACAAACTCTGGGCTGGTTTAAATTTTGGAAGGGAGCTGAAAGGAATTTGCACACATGGAAGTGAAGTTTCCAGATGGACTTCAAATGGGAGGTGATGGCTTTGATCATGGCAGCTATAGATCAGGAGAAGGCCTTTTATTTTTGTTTGGTCCTACAGAACTTGGTCAGATGAAGGCAATAAAGGCCTTTGATCTAAAGCTTATTGGGAAGTTGGTAGAAAGCTAAATGAAGAGCATATTTGCATTTGTGTTCTTCTTTATGGGATCTAATGAATCTACTGCTCACACACTGCCAATAACAGATGGATTTGCATATAACCGGGGTTGGATCAGTTTTAACTCAAACCTTGGCAGAAGGATCTGCTCTAATTCCAACCCTTTATGGAGACATCTGTGTTGAATTGGCAGCATGTGGCTCGGAAGAGAGTGGCTATATACCCTTCCATCTCAAGCAACAACTGTAGATGGACATAACTTTTTACCCCAGATGTGATTCCCCCTCCTCCCAACATTTGAGTGGAAAAGGAACCATAGCATCATTCCTGTCTACGTGGACTCTCAAATTCAGTTATTATGTTGGACGATGTGGAAAGAAGTCACAGGGAAGAAGTTAATTCCCACACCTCTCCATTGCAATGACTCGCAGGTTGGCTCTGGCTATTACTTGAAAGTTTGGACGTTGCAGATTTAAAGGGTTGTCCATTCTGGTTCTTTATGCACAACAGGTGTACCTCAGCTAACAAAGCAGGTGTGCTCCTCAGCTTTACTTCTTTGACCGGAAATTTGGTTCCAAAGGCAGCAATAACATGGAGAAAATAGGGATAGCTTCCTAAACCATTCAAAAATAAGAATGCTTCAACATGTTTCAGCAATTATTTATGTTCATAATTAACAATATCTACATGTGAAATGAAACAACCTGGTCAGCTTTTTAATACCCTTGGGAGGTAGTTCATCTGGTCCTGGAGATTTAAATTCTTTTCTATTAAGAAGGTATTCCTGAACTATGCTTTACCTGTTCTCTGCTGGATCTCCCCTATTGTGTCCTCTGTCCCATTGTGAAGTTCCCGACATCTGTAGACAAACATCCCACAAGTGTTGCAGGTGACTGCAGCAGTTCTCTCAGTGTCCATGCTGAGAAGTCTTAAGTAATCACTGAAACAGGACTGTGGGCTTCCTCCTCGAAGAATCTTCCAGTATTCACCAATCTCTGCCAGTGAGCTCAATCTACTGGGAATATAACTTTATAGAGATCTCCTGGCTGCAAGCTTGTTCTGAAGGCAAGTTACTGCTTTACTTCCTCTAAGCAAGAACCCCTCAAAAGTATTTTTAAAAATTTTTGTAAAGGAGAACCTCTAAAAAGAAAGTTCGTTGCTCCCCTGCTGCTTATGCTGTATTTTTGCTTGGTTGATAAAATTCGCGTGCCGTTAGGCTTGCACCTCTGGAAGGAGTTATATAGAGCTAAGTTCCTAGCTCCCCCCACTAATGACTCACAGATGTGACTCACAGAAGCTCCACCCTCTCAGCAACAAGCACACTCTTCCAAGAGTTTAAAAAAAAATTCAAACTCAGCCGCTCAAAATGGCTGCCCAGAAGTTGTTCTCCTTCTTCTCCCTGGCAGGAAACTGGCCTAGAAAGCCTCCACTCAAAATGGCTGCCCAGAAGCTGCTCTCCTTCTTCTCCCTGGCAGGATATGGGGGTCAACCTGTATGACTGTATTTTCTGGGTTGGAGATAGCATAAATCAGTGTGGAGAAACACAGCCCTGAGATGTTGCAGCAAGCATAGTTGTTGTTGCATGCCTTGAAGTACTTTCCGACTTATGGCGAACCTATCACGGGGTTTTCTTGGCAAGATTTGTTCAGATGGGGTTTGTGATTGCCCTTCTCTAAGGCTGAGAAAGTGTGACTTGCCCAAGGACACCCAGTGGGCTTTTATAGCTGAGTGGGGATTCAAACTCTGATCTCCAGAGTCATAGTCCAATGCTAAAACCACTACAGCACGCTGAAAGTATTCCTTTCACCTTGTTTTTAGAAATGATTAATGTGTGTGTGCGTGTGTGTGTGTGCGGAGGGGGTAAATATATAAATAACTTGTCTTAAACATTTTATTCACCATTCTAAAAGAAGATGCTCTATAATTCATTTCCCCCCCTCATTTTTTTCTGGAGAAAAAGGCTTTAGGGGGAAAATGGTGAAAAGGAGTTTTTTCCTCTGAATTCCTCTGTTTTTCTAGGCCTTCATATGTTGTCTGTCTGTCTGTTTATCTATCTATCTACCTAGCTATTTATTTCTAGAAGAATATATTCCATAATAAATTTTTTTTTCAATTTTTCTGGAAAAAGGTTTCTTTTTTGGGGGGAGTGGGGAAAATACCCCCCCAACCTTTTTCCAGAAAAAAAAGAAAAAATACACACCCTGTTTTCCCCCCTTGGTCTTCACATCTCTAATGGCAATTCAGCCATCCCTGTAGGATTACTGTATATAATTCCTACCCATGATGTAGACTCCCTTAACTGCTAGAAAATGAGTTTTTAGTAGAGTTGTGGGGAGTTGAGAAAGGCAATTTCTCTGATGCTGGAACTGGAATGATTATTATAATTATTTTACATGATTGGACATCACTTTGCTTTATGAAGAAAGCACCCTTCTGAAATTCTTTCTCAATTCTGGAAAGTTCAATATGGGTGGCTTTGTTGGCCTTCAGGACATTGGGCAGCAATCGAGGTTCTCCAAAAGGGGGGAAATATATGGAATTGAGGATTGTTACTGCAGCAGCTCCTTTCATTTGAGGGGGGTGGAGCTGAGTATTCCATATCTGCAAAGTTATTTATTATTCACTTGGTTATTTAATGTACAGTATATGTTTCTCCCAACATGGTATCCAAGGCAATGCATAGCCTAAATTGAGAATAAAGTACAGCTGAAAAACGACAATGGTAAAAAGTTAAACAATTAAATAAACTATCTCATTAGCACTACTAATTTAAAATACTATAAAGCTATTTAAAAACATGAGGAGTGTGTAAAAGTTAACACAAAAACAGGACAGTGATCCAAGTAAGCCTTTTCAAAATACAACTTGGAGTATGCTGTTCCATGAAACCTGATGTAGTAGGAATTATTTTGCTTTATGTTTGGATTTCTTTTATTTAAAAAAGTAAAGATCCACAGTCAACCAACAAGAACATAACCATGAAGCTTTTATTCAAAGATTTAAAGGGTCTCTGATGTCATTTTGGGAACATAACTTAGCAATGAAATCTCGTTGCACATCTAATCTGTGCATGTACTGAGTTTGACAGGGCTTAACTACTAAATTAATGTACTGAAGAATCAGTAAAATGATTTGAAGAAATAGAGTTTGGGGAGGGGGAGCCATTTTATGAAGCCAGTTCTTTTATTACTGGGTCAGATTTCACAGATTTAGGGTTTAATCACTGTTTCCTCTCTATCCCTGATTTTTAGGTGTAGATAAGTTACATTCAGTGCCAGAGGACTGGTTTTATGGAAACATTTTTATATCCTGTTTGAATTGGCTTATTTAAAAATAATGTGGGCACACAAAATAGAAAAGCACTGTAGTATTGTCATAGCAGTAAATGCTACATACTAATATCTGAATCTTTTGATTTATGGAGATGCATAGAAACAGAGACAGACTTGCCTTTCTTAAAAATGTCACATGCATGTTGCCTCCTAGAGCAAAACTTGGATGGAAAAGTTAATTATCTTATTTTTACATTTATTATGTATGTTTAAATACGTTTTAAGATATATATATATATATATATATATATATATATATTTAAAAAGAGCAAATTGGACCTGAATTCTCACTAGAAGCCAAGATGATGAGATAACATGACTTGGAAAATACAAGGGGGAAAAATATGAACATATCTGAAAAAGTGGGAATTCGCAATGATGCGACCTGTTTTCATGGTCAAAAGAGCCCTCCTAAACTCTGCATGAACCCCTAGCCAAGATGGCAGCCGTGAGTGGTTTACTTGTGATTTTAAATCTGTTGCCACCATTTAAAAAAAAAAAATAGTTTCCCATGGTGTGCACTTGCAATATTTTGTATTTTTTAAAAAAAGAAAAAGAAGAAAAAGAGAGTATAAGATTGCCATTTGATCGACTTACTGGACCCTCATGTAGCCGAAAATCGAACATGACGGCAGCAGGCTCTTTCCTTGTTTATTAGCCCTGCCCCCTGTGCTCGTCCAACTAATCAGATTGCGCTGCCTGTTCATATCTGCGGGAATGCGACTGTCCAAACAATCACACATTCGCATGTCGTACAGAGCTTTTTAGAAAATCTGGATGAAGCCCCGGACTTCATGGTGGATTTGGCTGCCCCTCTTCCTAATGACATGTATTTGTGCAAATGTCTATATGAACGGATCACCTTCTGTTCACATCTCGTTCGTATTATTTTCACCATTTAGAAAGGCCCCCAGTTAAGGAAGACACAGCCTTGAGTTTGCCTGACCTGAGCAGGGGAGCTGATGAGAGACATCTTGGAGGTCTCTCATTCATAGGGTCATCATAAGTCAAAGTTGACTTGGTGGCAGTTATCAACAAGTTGCCTCCCAGCTCATTTGACAGTGGGTTTTTGGGGGTTTTTTGGAGGGGAGGTGGAATGATTAGAAACAGAGCTTGGAAAAGTTACTCTTTGTAGATCACAACTCGCAGAAGCTGCCAGCCACGATAACCAGAATTCCAGGCGTTCTGGGAATAGTGGTCCAAAAATGCCACTTTTTCAAGTTCTGACCAGGAGAGTTCAGATCTCCTCTGTGTGTATGTGCCTTGAAGTCGCCTGTTGACTTATGGCAAACCCATCCATTTCAAAGGGTTTTCTTAGGCAAGAAATACTCAGAGGTGGTCTTGCCAGTTTCCTTCCTCTGAAATGTAGCCTATAGAACCTGGGATTCGTTGGAGGTCTCCCATCCAAGTACTAACCAGAGCTGACCTTGCTTAGCTTCCACGATCAGATGGGATCTGATGCCTTTAGGGTATTAAGGCCCCACTGAAATGTTTGTGTGTCCTGCCAGGAAAAAATGAATATCTATAAAAACATTTATAGTCTATCATTATGAGCCAAGCCTGATAATATAAAAAAAGCAGGATTAATTGTTTTAAAAAATTCATAAAACACCACAGGATTAAAACATGGGCAACTAGCCATTAAAATCAAGAAGAAGGTCAGTGGGTGAAAAATAAGACTTTAGGGAATGTTTTTTAAAAACACCAAAGTGGGTCAAACACTGTTTGTTTGTTTATTTCATTTTTGTTCTGCCTTTCCCCCAAGAAACTCAAAGCAATGTACATTACTCTGCTCTTCTCTATCTTATCCTCACAACAATCATGTAAGGTTGACTAGACCCAGAAATACTGTAGTGATGGCCTGGGGTCAGCCAGTAAGCTTCATGACCAAGAAGGGATTTGAACCGGAGTCTCCCCAGTCTTAGTCAACATTTTAACCACTGCAGCATGTTGAGAATGGATTTCTAAAGATGTGGGACCACCAGTGAAAAGGTTCTGTCCCTGGTATGAGCTAACTTTTCCTTAGTGAAAAAACAGAGTCGTCTTCTCCCCTCTTCCACTTTAGCTACAAATATAGGAACAAGCTCCTATAACAAGATTTAGCTCCTGCTACGTGTGTGTGTGCGCGTGTGCGCATGTGCGCTTTACTACTTCTTGAGAACAGCTGCTTTATTCATACACACTGTGGGCAATCAGTACTTTTTTATTTAGACTCTGCTGTATGCTGCCTTTTGAATGCAGCATTCTTCGTTATCTGCATACATTAGCGAGATGGAATCAAGAGCACTTGCCAGTAATCTATGGAGGAAGGAAAACATTGTGTTTGGAGGCTATTCAAAGACTCCACCATGGTTGCCTTTGCCCCCTCCCAAATCGCATCCCACCCTGTTCTCTTTAATCCAAGAGGCTTTTGGACTGCAAATGGTATTTCCCCTTTTTTTCTTTTAGAAAGGCAAATTCCAGGTTACTGGACTTCTTCTGTTTATGTTTGGCTAGGTACAAATTGGACATGAATTGAGCTTTCTTCAGTTTTGTTGGGAAATAGAATCGTGTAACTCCCTATTTTGTTGTAGATGTCGTGTGCCATCAAGTCATTTCCAATTTATGGTGACCTTAAGATAAATCATAGAATCATAGAATTGCAGAGTTGGAAGAGACCACGAGGGCCATCCAGTCCAACCCCCTGCCACGCAGGAAATCACAATCAAAGCATCCCCGACAGATGGCCATCCAGCCTCTGTTTAAAGACCTCCAAGGAAGGAGACCCCACCACGCTCCGAGGGAGTGTGTTCCACTGCCGAACAGCTCTGACTGTCAAAAAGTTCCTCCTCATGTTGAGGTGGAATCTCTGTTCCTGGAGTTTGCACCCATTGCTCCGTGTTCCAGTCTCTGGAGCAGCAGAAAACAAGCCTGCTCCATCCTCAGCGTGACATCCCTTCAAATACTTAAACAGGGCTATCATATCGCCTCTAAACCGTCTTTTTTCCAGGCTAAACATACCCAGCTCCCTAAGTCTCTCCTCATAAGGCATTGTTTCCAGACCTTTCACCATTTTAGTTGCCCTTCTCTGGACACGCTCCAATTTGTCAATATCCTTTCTGAATTGTGGTGCCCAGAACTGGACACAGTATTCTAAGTGAGGTCTGACCAAGGCAGAATAGAGTGGCACTATTACTTCCCTTGATCTAGACACTATACTTCTATTGATACAGCCCAAAATTGCATTGGCCTTTTTAGCTGCCGCATCACACTGTTGGCTCATGTTCAACTTGTGGTCTACTAGGACTCCTAGATCCCTTTCGCACATAGTCTCATTCAGCCAGGTCTCTCCCATCCTATATTTATGCATTTCATTTTTCCGCCCTAAATGCAGTACTTTACATTTCTCCGTATTGAATTTCATTTTGTTAGCTTTGGCCCAGCTCTCCAGTCTATCCAGGTCATTCTGAATTTTGATCCTGTCCTCTAGGGTATTAGCTACTCCTCCCAATTTGGTGTCATCTGCAAATTTGATAAGTATGCCCCTAATTCCCTCATCTAAGTCATGTACAGTAGGACCAGGGCCGGTTTAAGGAATTTTGGGGCCCCCTGCAGTGCTTTATTTTGGGGCCCCCATATGTTTATCTCAGGTCAATGTAACCTAACCTATTCACCGTACAGGATGTTCAGATCACAGTAGGGCCCCCGTATCCATGGATTCATTATCCATGGGACACAGAACAGCACACCTACCCTAGAGTCTTCCTAGTAAATGTGTCCTCCCTAGTGGTTTTCTAGGCCCTCCAAGGCAACTCTATGGTATTTTAAACCAGAAGTACCATTTTTTCAATGGTGTTCACTATTATTCATGGGTTTCAGAATCCACCCCCCCCCCGAACCAATCCCCAGTGGATAAGAGGGGCCTACTGTATTACATAATTTGACACCAATAATTTAGTTTAAAAACTATATTATAGGCACTAACATAATATTTTTAGTTTATTAGCAATTAATGTAATGATGTAGATTTCCTCAAAGAAAAGAAAGAGTGGACTACAAGCTAAACATGAGTTAGCAGTGTGATGCAGCAGCAAAAAATGCCAATGCGTTAGGCTGCATTAATAGTGTCTAGATCAAGGGAAGTAATAGTATCACTCCATTCTGCTTTGGTCAGACCTCACCTGGAATATTGTTTCCAGTTCTGGGCACAACAATTCAAGAAAGATATCGAGAAGGATGTTGGGAGGTCTGGAAGCCATTATGCCCTATGAGGAATGGCTTAGGGAGCTGGGCATGTTTAGCCCAGAGAAGAGAAAGTTAGGAGGGGACATGATAGCCATGTTTAAATATTTGAAGGGGTGTCATACTGAGGAAGGAGCAAGCTTGTTTTCTGCTGCTCCAGAGACTAGGACACGGAGCAATGGACTCAAACTATAGGAAAAGAGATTCTACCTAAACATTAGGAAGAAGTTCCTGACAGTAAGAGCTGTAAGGCAGTGGAATACTCTGCTGCCTGGGAGGGTGGTGCACTCACCTTCTTTGGAGGTTTTTAAGGAGAGGCTGGATGGGCATTTGTCAGGAATGCTTGGATTGTGTGTTCCTGCAGGGCAGAAGCCGATCGGATGGGATGGCTGTTGGGGTCCCTTCCAGCCCTATGATTCTAGGCTGCATTCAGAGCCTGGGAAAGTTACTCTTGGATTACACCTCCCAGAATCCCCCTGCCAGCACCCTTCTCAAGGTCTGGTTGCATTGTTCCTTTTCCAGCATTCTCTAGCCCAGTGGTTCTTAACTTGGGGTCCGCAATGTCCTCACAGGGGGGTCCACAAAGGCTTGAAGACTGCTTGGCCCACCTCCTCCCTGTAGTGGAGTAGCCATGTGACAGGAACCAAGGCAAAGGCTGGCTGGCTTGGCCTGCACATTGCCATTCAATCCACTCCAGCCACAAACTTGCAGGAAGAAGCAAGAGTGTCTCTGAGGGAAAGTTTAATGGATGGTGTAATTGTATTGTTGTTGTTGTTAGCTATTATTATTAGGGTTTTAAATCTTGAGTTAAGTCTTGGGGCAACAAATTTAAAGGGGGTCCCTGGTAAAGAAAAGGTTAAGATCCACTGCTCTAGGCCAATGCCTCTCACATAACACTAATGGGATACTGGTGTTTTAGTGACAACAATAAAACCATTGTTCCCAGTAATATTACTCCAAATTTTAATTTATATTCTTTATACAGTATTCTTCTGTTAAAAGAGTTAAGAGTGTTGTAAAAGTTTCAGCATTGCACTATGACTATGGAGACCAGGGTTTGAATCCTTACTCAGCCATGAATACCCCACTGGCTGACCTTGGGCAAGTCACATACTCTCAGCCTCAAAGGAAGGCAAAGGCACACACCCTTTGAACAAACCTTGCCTAGAAAACCCCATGGTAGGTTTGCCTTAGTCAGAAATGACTTGAAGGCACATAGGCAAACACACACAAATGCAGGCTGAACTCAGTTGGCAAGGGAAGGGAAGGGAAGGGAAGGGAAGGGAAGAAGGAAAGAAAGAAAGAAAGAAAGAAAGAAAGAAGCCCTTTCCGAGACAACGCTCAAATTCCCTGTCTCTCTCATAAACACACACTCACCGTCTCAGCGGTAGCAGCAAACTCCCTCCAGCTTCTGCCACAGAGGGCTGCTGTTTCTTTCGCTAATGCAGCCAGGGACTGTCTCCAAATTACAACTTCCCAAGAGCAAACCCTTTCTCTATCTCCCGCAGTAGCTCAGTGCTATTGCCATGCCCTGCCTGAGGAGGGAGGGGGAAGGGGCTCCAAAGGAGCGGAGGAGCCGGCTGCTGTCTCCTGGCTGTCTCCTTCATCAGATAAGGGCAACACTCACCAGGGGGCCCCCTTCACCCCCAAGGCCCCCCCCCCCGCCAATGCGGATCTGGCAGACAGGTTAAACCGGCCCTGAGTAGGACCTCCGTATCCGCTGAGTCATTATCCATTGAGTCAGTTATCTGTGGTTTCAGTTTCAGCACAGCTACCATAGAGTCTTCCTAGAAAATGTGTCCTCTTTAGCCATTTTCTAGGTCCTCCAAGGCAATTCTATGGTATTTTAAACTGGAAGTCCCATTATTTTCAATGGCGTTGGCTGATATCCGTGGATTTCGTTATCCACAGTGGGGCCCGGAACCAATCCCCTGTGGATATGGGGGTCCTACTGTATCACAAGATTTTCTTTGCAAGGTTTGTGCAGAGGGGGTTTGCCATTGCCCATCCCTGAGTCTGAGAGAGTGTGACTTGCCCAAAAGCACTCAGTAGGTTTCCATGGCTCAGTGGGATTTTTTTTTTTAGTCCTAGTCTAAGACTCGAACCACTGCACCATGCTGCCTCTTCTTAATTAATTAATTTATATAACGCCAACAGTGTACACGGCACTTCACAAAAAAACCCAAACAAACACGCAGGAGAGGGGGTCTGTCCAATATAACTAAGGAAAGTTATGATCCAAGGGGGAAGTTGTTTCAGGCTGTTACTTATTGGTAGACCCATCTTCCCACACACTTATCGAGTGTTATGGTAATGAATTCCACAAATTGTTATACTGAAGTCAACATGTATGTTAGATTAGACCATAGGTGACAAGTTGGACCTGTGGGCTGCATGGGGGTCGAACTTCTTTAGAATCTCGGGGGGGGGATACATACACACACACACACACACACACACAGCCCTCTATATAGAGGCATTTTCACCAGTTTTGGCTCACCCTGGTCCAATTTAGGCTGAGGAGTGGCCTTTAAAAAAACAGGAAATTATTACCTGGCCATTTCTTGTTATTTTAAAAAAGGCCTGTCCTAGGCTTAAAATGGGCTTGGGGGGGGGGGCTCCCAAAATGGCAAAATGTCCCATGGCCCCAGAGGTTGCTAGAGAGTTGCAGCCCTTTAAGGTGTCCTGGGGGACTAATGTGCCCCCCTCAAGCCCATGACTGTTGTCCAGCCCTGGATTAGACAGACTAGCCTTCTAAACTGGTTGTCCCTTTGCTGCCATCGATGATGCAGCAGCTGCTTATTTATATCTCTTGCGTTTCCTGTGTTTGCCAATCTTGGCGGACACGCTGGCTGAGATCCTGCATCATAGTTGCGTGACACAAATTTCCACATATGACACTATCCATTGGTTGTGCTTGCGCAACCCTTGTGTTGAATGGCAAGGTTGCACCACCAAATGCCCAGCCAAAGGAATTCTACCACCAATTTCAGCAGGGGCAAGACAGACATGCATTAACCCAGAATGTGCATCCACACACACATCCACACACAAGCAGTGCAGGTGCAGTTCCACTTCCATGGCCTTGAACTGAATATGGTTGTTGCACATTAGACAGGAATGTCCAACCGCTTCCATAACTGCATGCGTAAGACATCAACTGCATTTTGCCCTGAGGTTTCTACAGCATTGGATAGTATTATCTGTGTTGGAATAAACTAGCCTTTTCCAAAGCCAGCTTTTCCCAGATAAGTTAAACTACAACACCTGTCATCCTCAGCCATCACTAAGTAAGGGAAGGCAGTAGTAAAAATTGTGGGTGAATATTGTGCCCTGGGGGAAGAGAGCTGGGTGGGTGGACCATGCTGCCCCTTCTCTGCCCTTGATGATAGATAGGTTTGAGATGTCAAACAGTGGAAATCAGCCCCGAACACTCAGTTAATATTTCCCGGCTGCCTCTTTTCCACAAGAACATGCAAGAGAGAGAACATGATAGCTTGAACTGCCACCATCCAGCTAATTCAATAGGCTTGCCCTGTATTTGACAGTTGTGACACAAGACTGGCAAGGTATCAGTTTCAACACACATCCTATCTTCTCCCTCCCCACCAGTGAAATTTTCAGGCACCTTCATTCTTTTGCAAAACACAGAGCTTTCTGTGTCAAAAGGACTGCTACAGAGTGTATGGCAGCAAAAAAGAAAATAGCATGGCTTATGGCAAAACACCCTCACTTGTTGCCTTCTGGATATGTTAGACTACAGATACCATAATCCCCAATTAGCATTGCTGCTTGCTGATACGATGGATGCTATAGTGCAATACACACAGATGGTGACTGCTAGGGAGAAAAGTTGGCTTAAGGTTTAGACCAGTGCTACTCAAGGTCATGGTCCCTGGACCAGTGCCAGTCCCTTGGCCATTGGCTACCAGTCCTACCTGGCAAGTTACCAGAAAAGAAAGAACTAGTTGTACCCATTGGAGACAGATTTTTTAGTGCTGTTCCCTGGGACATTGGGGGGGGGGAAGTAACTGTTGGTCCCCCACATCAAATAGCCTGCTTCAGATCATGAGTGGGAGAACAGAGGCTGTTCATATATTAACAGACCACAGTTCTCATCATCCCTGATCATTGGCAATGCTGGCTGCAGCTGATAGTGAGGGTTTGGAATTCAACAACATCTGGAGGGCCACAGGTTCCTGACCCCTTGGTTGAATGTACGTAGTCTTGGGATATCATAAAGTGCTCATCCTTTTATCCTTTAAAATCCAGCTGTGGCCCCATGCAAAAGACATTTGGACTTGGAACTGGGAAGTTTCCAAAATGGTACTGCAAGCATCAAACATAACTGAAACTGCTTTTCAAGACAGGTTGCTAGTTAATTTTAATCAAGGCATTTCTTTCATGCTTCACCAAGCCCAGCATCTTGAACACACCTTATCTTGTCTGAATTTGGAAGCTCAGCAGGGTCAGGCCTGGCTAGTCTTTGGATGGGAGGTCACCAGGAAGGAACATCAGGGCTATCCAGGTAGATAGAGCTAGGAAAGAATCTACAGTTGTCTCTCTGTATCCACGGATTTGGTATTCACAGATTTAAGTATTCACAGCTTGAAAATATTCTTAAAAAAAAAAAAATCCAAAAAGCAAACCTTGATTTTGCTATCTTATATAAGGGACACCATTTTGCTCTGCCATTGCATATAATGGGACTTGAGTATTCATGCATTTTGGTATCCACGGGAGGTCCTGGAACCAAACCGCAGTGAATATGAAGGGACTACTGTACTGGAAACCCCAGAGAGCCTCTCCTGCCAGTCAGAAATAGAATCATAGAGTTGGAAGAGACCACAAGGGCCATCCAGTCCAATCCTCTGCCATCCAGGAATACACAAGCAAAGTGCCCCTAACAGATGGCCATCCAACCTCTGTTAAAAACCTCCAAAGAAAAGCATGCAATTAAAACATACAAAAAGTGCACATTAAAACAGAATCAAACCAATTACCTCATTAAAACAACATTAAAATATTTAAAAGAATAAAATATGCTTACAAATATTAAAACTTTTTTTTTTTAAGATAAAAAGCTTTTTAAAAATAGCCCATCAGACTTGACTTATTTGATTTCTGTAATCTTAAATGCTTTTTTTAAGTGTGGTCACACCAGATTTCATGTAGAAATACAGCCCCCCCCCCAATATCCACAGGGAGTACGTACCTGGACTTACCGTGAAATTGTGGATAATAGCAAACCCTATTAAAATAAAAGACTTCCTATACAAACATACTATAGAGTTGCTGTCATGATGGAGTTCACATCTTGCCTGCAGGCTGGTGAACTCCCATCATTCTGCAATGACTACATTTCCCAATATCTGCAAACAGTGATTGTTTGATCAGCATGACCAGGGCAAGGACTGTTTCACAGTTGCATTGGAGGACCTAGTGATTCCTAGTCTTCTCTAGGTATTTTGCAGCACAAGTCTGTGGTATGTGTATAACTGATAACTTGGATAACTGAAACTGCAGATATTGGTTCTGTGGATACAGGAGGGAGCGACCTGTAGGTGGTCATATGAGAGGACAGAATTTCTGGTTTATATGAGAGGAAGACAGGTTTGACCCAACTTCAGGCATTTTTGACTAGGCAGGAAATTCTGTTCATCAGGAAATGTGACTGTAGGGACTAATGGGGAACACTCTCCCTCCAAATATTCTGTTTCAAATAGAATAAATGTTTCTCTGTCCCACACACATTTGCTTTCATGAGTGGACTTTCACTAACTTCACATTCAGAAGAGGAATTATCTTCAATTGACAGGAATTTGTAAGAAGAGTTGGGGAAATTACCCCCACCCAGTTAATTTGTGCAAGATTCTTGTTTTTAATAGATTTCCATACATCAGGGTACACTTTTTTTTCTAATGAATCTCCCATTAAACATTTCAGCCTGCAAATCTCAAAGTCCCCCTCCCCCCAGGTAATGCTTCCTTTATGTGAAAGCAAATGAAATGGGTTTCTGTATTGGGATTTGACTGAGACAGGGTGGGTGGCATTTCAGTCAAACCCAGCAACCACATTGTGAATAGCCAAGAATAACTCACCCAGAAGTTGACTTTTCTGAGGTAAAAAGCTAGCTATTGAATTGCTTTGGGTTTACTCTCAAACCCTCCTAGGTGGTAATACATACTTCCTAGCCCGTGACAGGCCATTAGCTTGCCTACATTATGAAAAGTACCAATCTTGTCCTCTCCCTAACTCTTAAGAAATCAAGGGCAGACATGGTATAATTTGACTCTGTCCATGTGAGTTCATCTTGACCTTAATTTGTACCACTACTTCTAGTATAAATGTAATATTGTTTCTCATCATATATGCATGCCAAAGATCAGAGTGATACTCAGTGTGTTGGTAAGGTGAACGTTGCTGAAAATAGATGAGAGAGAGAGACGTCATTATGGCCCTGTCCAACCCAAGATCTTTTTTCAGAGGCCCTGCTCAGAGTTTCCCACCTCTGAAGATGCACTGAATCCCAGTTCAAGAGCAGAGCCTTCTGTCTTTAGGGGATCTTTCACACCAAAAAATTGTAACACTATGATTCCACTTTAACCGCCATGGCAACATCCGATGGACTCTTAGGGTGTGCAATTTGGTGAGGCACTAGAGAGGCTGTCTGGCTGAGAATTCTACATATCTGTCCCTAAGCTGCAAATTGAGTTGGCAAAACCTGGGGCCCATTCACACTTCTGAATTATAGTGGTATTATTCCACTTTAACTGCCATGGTTCTGTCCTGTGGAATCCTGCGGGTTCTAGTTTGGTGAGGCACTGGAGTGCTCTGGGTGAGAAATTTAAATACCTCTCCCTATACTACCACTTCCCTACATTACCAACTACCAAGATTCCATAGGAAGGAACAAGGGCAGCTAAAGTGGAATAGTAGCGCTATAACTCTAGTGTGGATGGGCCCCTGAGCAGGGCAATTGATAACCAGGGACGTTGGAGGTCTCTCATTCACAGGGTCTCTGTAAGTTGAAGTTGACTTGATGGCAAACAACAACAACAAACTGCAAATCTTAGGATTTCATAAGACTGAACCATGGCAGTTAAAAGTGCTACAATTGTGTAGTGTGAAAGGGCCCCAGCTATGAGAAGGGCCATGGCCATGGAGAGTGACTTCTGTAGAAGCATAGTTATAAGAAACAACTGGTGGCTGACTCTAGTGGAACTTTCATTTCCCATAATCCCCCAGAGAGAGGCACTGTAGGAAATTAATATAGCAGCTAGACTCAGCTGATTAAATATTTAAAAATAAAATCCAGAACAAGACTCTGTTTGGCCCCTTTTTGCTGCTGTAGGCTGCCATATGCCCTATTATTAGATTTAATTGGGGTGCTTCAACTCACCTTTGGAAATCCAGTCTATAACTGCTCTTCCCTCATAACCACTCTATGATTTGGGTGCCAGCTTTATGCTTGTTTTATTCAGTCACCCATACTGTTGTTGTATGTCTTCAAGTCATTTCTGACTTATGGTGACCCTAAGGTAGGCTGACCAACTTTCAGTCAATGAATTTAAGGGAGATTTAGTTGGGACACATTTTGTGCATTTTTAGCAGCATGGCATCACTCCAGCAAATGTTCATTGGTATAAGATTCCATCTTTAATGGCCAAGCCATATTGTTTAATATTTTGATTGGCTTTGTATCTTTGTGTCTGTAGGCAATGTCCAGGGAACTTAAACAGCAACAACAAGAACAACAACAAAAACTATTCCAAAAAGATCCCAAGCACTACTAATAACTTTAAAGAAAAGTGAAAGAATCTTACAGATATCTTATCAAAACAGACACACAAAGACACACACTCACCCCGACACAAATCAAAAACTTTATTTTATATACCAAGATGTAAAGGTATACCCCATTACCCCCTCTCTTACAGGGACATGCAAACATATACTTGCCATTCTCACATGTACACAGATGCAACACACACCTATATCTCTCTCTCTCCATCTCCCTCCCCTTCCTACTTACCCACACACATACCCTCTGACATAAATGCAGACACACATCTCAAGCCAGCAGGAGTTGCCTTTTGACGATCCACACACACACCTGCACCCAGCCTTCCCTGGCTCCTTCTGTCTGTGGACTTGCTTGCCCTTGACATCTGAAGGTCAGACCTGGGAGAAATAGAAGGTCAATAAGGGAGTCCGGAGGATAAAAAAAAAAAAAGCTTGAATAAGGGAAATCCCAGGAAATAAGGGAGAGTTGGTCAGTCTACCCTAAGGGAAACCTGTCATGGGGTTTTCTTGGCCAAATTTGTTCAGAGGAGGTTTGCCCTTGTCTTCCTCTGACACATATAATGGGATCCAATCATATTCCTGCAGCTGATTAAGCCTCTTTTATTAGGCAGGATGTTTTAGATATTCTCTTTAATTCACCCCACCCTACCCCATAATGCACATAGAAATAGGTATAGATGCAATTTTGTAATTACAGGTTGAAAACACCCCCCCCCGTATCCACAGATTTGGTGTCCCCAGTTTCACATATCCACATCCAAAAATATATGTTCTCTCTACGCATTTCTAGGTCCTCCAATGTGATTCCATGGTCAACCTCCAGCCTTCTTCTCATTGAAAAGAATAGGGTTTCCTGTTATCCACAGTTTCAGGTATCCATGTGTGTGTGTTTAGGAATGTATCCCCTGCGGTTACAGGGGTTGACCTGTATTTCTTTTAAAACACTGTATTGGTCATCTGGCTGAGAACTGGGATACAGATATTTTCATAAATTTAAGGCTGTACTGAAAGAAAGAGTAGGGTTGCTAGATTAAAAACCAGAGAGGGTCTTGTACTTTTAATGATTGTGTAGAAGAAAGAATTTCAGCAGGTGCTTGTTACCTGGGGCCCATTCACATGACACAATTATCGCACTATTGTGCCACCTTAACTGCCATGGTTCCATTCCATGAGATCCTAGGATTTGTAGTTTGTTGAGTCACCAGAGGAACTCTATGGCTGAGAATTCTAAGTACCCTTTCCATAAACTGCAAATCCATAGGACAGAACCATGGTAGTTAAAGTGGAATAATAGCACTATAATTCTGTCACGTGAATGGACCCCTGGTTGTGTGGCAAGCAACACCTGCTAAAATTCCTTCCATTAAATGTCCAGAAGCCCTTTCATTTTCAATCTAACAACTTTATCAGAGAGCTCAGTGCGAAAGCAAGTTGAGGAAAGAATTGCCCTGAAACTATCTCAAAGCTCATCTGGGTTGTTGTTATTTTTGCTGTGACTATCAGTTCCATAGCCGTGGTGTTCTTTTGAGTATCCATTTTGGCTTCCATTTTGATCCTTGCAAATCCATTTGAAATGATGCTGCATGGCAACGAAGCATTCTTTCTACAAGAACTGTGGGAAATAAAAATGACAGCTATGAGTTTCCCACAGGAAAGGTAACGACACCAACAAGTCCTGCATACTTCACAAGTTCATTTCCTGCAAATGTGGAACAGAATGGAAGGGGTTCATTTGAGACTAAAGCTACTAGTAGCTCACCAGCCACATGTGGGGGGTTGTTGTGTGACTTCAAGTCATTTCTGACTTAATAGTGACAGTAAGGAAGACCCTATCATTGGGTTTTCTTGACAAGATTTGTCTTTGCCTTCCTCTGAGGCTGAGAGAGTGTGACTTGCCCAAGGTCACCCAGTGGTTTTCTATGGCTGAGCAGGGATTTGAACCCTGGTGTCCAGAGATGTAGTCCAACGCTCAAAACCACTACACCACCACTGGCTTTCCACATGTGTGATAACATTTCACAAAATGGGTAAATTTGGGGGCTTTATTACTTGTCTGGGAATGCAGATACAGGGTGGGTGGGGTGGTGGAGGTTGTTGTTCAGCAGGAGAGCCACAGCATATTATAGAATCATAGAATCATAGAATCATAGAATTGCAGAGTTGGAAGAGACCACGAGGGCCATCCAGTCCAACCCCCTGCCACGCAGTGGGATGTATTCAGCCCAGTATCCAGGAGTTCCTCAGACCTTCATATAGGAATATGTTGATTTAAGCCATAGTGGGCAGCTCACTTGCCACATATGCCTTCATTTAAAGGCCCCATGGCTCCCAGAAATGGGTGCCTCCTCGATCCTCCTTTCACTGCCTTTTTATTGTACCTCTCCTTCCAAGACCTTGGAGGTAATTTATTACAGTGATGGTTGCCACCTGGAATGAATTACTTTCTGGGTGTGATGAGGGTGATGCCATTGGAGTTTGCAAAAAACACAACTCCGTTGGGTTCAGGGGACTGCTGAGTGACACTTCTTTACATGGAGAGCAGAGTAAGACCCTGTTGTTTCTTCCAACATGGCGCAGGTGGCATGGCCAGCTGCCTACCATACTCTGTAATGCAATGCTCTAGCCCAGGGTTTCTCCATTGGGTTTCCTGGAAATCTAGGCTTCCACAAGTGGTCACTAGTGGTTCTGCAAGAAATTATGGTTGATTTTTTTTTGCTTGAATTGTAGTTATTATAATTTTTTTATGCAGAGATTTTTTTTTGGTAGGGTTAATGTTTATTTTATGCAGGGATTCCCTGTGACCTGAAAATTGTTGCAAGAGTCCCGCCAGGGTAAAGATGTCAAGAAAGGTAGCTCTAGCTACTCCTAGGAAGTGTTGACAGCAAGCCATTCTTCCTGCATGAAAGAGAATGTCTAAAATGACATGCATAATGAAAGAGATTTAATCAGCAACAGGCGTACTACTGGATTCCATTTAATTCTCTGCATTGCAGGGACCTTATTTAAAAATCTTAAAACAGAGAGAGAAAAATACACACCCTATGACGACTTCATATAAAGCTAAGGTTAGAGGAGACATTCCCTTCCGCACCCTCTCACAATGACAAAAATGTGTTGGGACATGAGAAACATAGCAAGTGACTTCGTCCAAACTACTGGGTAATACACAACAGCAATGGGTGGTGATAATGCTAATACATTAGTGTCCAAAATCATGCTTCCAAGCTTTGTCCCTTCCATTCCAAAAGGGAAGGAGGCAGTCTGGGATGGCTACTCTGTCATTTGGGAGGACACTGAGCTGCCTCCTGTACCATAGAAAACTTCTATAGTTGCCACTGAAAATCAAAGATGCAAGGGTATTGGCATCGGCTATCAAATATTGGTAGTACTGGTGTGACTGCACCAAAGAAGTTACTCACCCCTGATTTAAGGCAGTCTTTTTCTTCATTTTACTGCTTCTAACAGATAAGCAGTGGAAAGTAATTTTGAGATGTTTAAAATTCTAATTTCTCCTGCACTCTGAACTCTGTTTATTCAGTGCGTGACAAATAATTCAGCCTGTTAACATAGAAAGAACCACACACACTTAAACAGAGGGACTGCTTAATAAAGAGAACCATATTGGTCAAATGCTGTAGGTGGGTTTGATTCCTTTATTAGGTGAGAGATAAGCTCTTTCAGCTGTGAAGGAAAGTTCCTTCAGGGTAGGTGCCAGCGAGGTTCATCCATCTCCAGCTCCTCTGGATGTTTGCCTCTTGGCTTAGTGCATAAATTGCTCCTTTATAAGGGCAAAGTAAAGGAGAGAGCATTTGGGACTTGGAAGGAAATTTGGAACAGGAAGATCTGAGCAATGCATTTTATGAGTGCAAAAACTGCAGGAATTAACATCAAACTGAATTTAGGACATCTAGTGGTTTGCGTGTTGGATTAGGACTCCAGCAGGCCAGGGTTTGTATCTCTGCTCAGCCATGGAAACCCACTGGGTGACCTTGGGCAAGTCACACTCTCAGCCCAGAGGAAAGCAGTAGAGAACCTCCTCTGAATAAATCTCGCTGAGAAAACGCTATGATAAGTCACCATAAATTGGAGTCAACTTGAAGGCATATAACAACAACAAACTCTGGTTGGAGGTACTGAATTTGTATTTGCAACCTATGTTAACTCCACCCTAAGTCTCAAGCTCAATCTTCACCAAACCTGCATGCTCCAGATATGGTGGACTACAACTCCTATAATTTCTAACCCACTATCAACCAAGCTCGCTGGGGACAATGGGAACTGTAGGCCAGTACATATATCCAAAAAGTGTCAGGCTGTAGAAGGCAGATGTTGCCCAACTTCTCCATTAAGACCATCTTGCTCTTTCATTGTGCGAGTGTGTGCCCCAAGGCCACCCAGTGGGTTTTCATGGCCAAAAGAGGATTCAAACCCTGGTCTCCAGAGTTATAGCCCAAACACTCAAGCCACTATACCACACTGGATCCATAATTTTGCTTTTATACTCCATTATATTGGCAAAGGTGTAGAAAAGGCACTACTGTGGTTGGTTGGGGAAAAAGAAATAAGGAAAAGGAGGAGGTCAGAATTCAAAGTGACCTTAACAGATTAGAAAGCTGGGTCAAAACTAACAAAATGAATTTCAACAGGGAGAAATATAAGATACTACACTTGAGCAGCAAAAATGAAAATGCACAAATATAGGATGGCTGTCACCTGGCTTGATGGCAGTACATGCAAAAGTGATCTAGGAGTCTTAGTAGACCACAAGCTGAACATGAATCAGCAGTGCGATGCGGCAGCTAAAAAAGCCAATGCGATCCTAGGCTGTATCAACAGGAGTATAGTGTCTAGATCGAGGGAAATAACAGTACCACTCTATTCTGCTTTGGTCAGACCTCACCTGGAATACTGTGTCCAGTTCTGGGCACCACAATTCAAGAAGGACATTGAGAAGCTGGAACATGTCCAGAGGAGTATGACCAAAATGGTGAGAGGTCTGGAAGCCATGCCCTACGAGGAGAGTCTTAGGGAACTGGGTATGTTTAGTCTGGAGAAGAGAGGGTTAAGACAGGTGACATAATAGCCATGTTTAAATATTTGAAGGGATGTCACATTGAGGATGGGGCATGTCTGTTTTCTGCTGCTCTGGAGACTAAAACTCAGAGCAATGGACTCAAACTACAGGAAAAGAGATTCCATCTAAACATTAGGAGGAACCTCCTGACAGTAAGAGCTGTTTGGCAGTGTGGTGGAGTTTCCTTCTTTGGAGGTTTTTAAACAGAAGCTGGATGGGCATCTGTCGGGAATGCTTTGATTGTGTGTTCCTGCATGGCAGGGGGTTGGATTAGATGGCCCTTGTGGTTCTTCCAGCTCTATAATTCTATGATTATCTATCCAGTGGCCGCTAGTAAGCTTCTATATCAATGGGGTAATGAATCCATTCCGGATGTGAAGTTGAAGGCTTTCACAGCTGGCATCGATAGGTTTTCCGTGGTTTTTTTCTGAATTCTCTGAAGATGCCAGCCACAGATGCAGGCGAAAAGTCAAGAGTACCGTAAACTCTTCCAGAACACGGCCTTACAGCTTGGGGGAAAAAAAACACATGGAAAACAAATCCATTCCAGATATTAACCTCAACTTTAAAGAAGGTGCTGAACCTATTTTGAGGATAGGGCCTAGCACCTTTAAAGTTTGCACAAAAACCCAGAGTGGATTCACTGCGGCAATGACCATCTCCTGGTTCTCTGCAAACTCCTGTGAAGTTGTATCTTGACTTCTGTTCTCCTTTGGAAGAGCATTCTTTGACAAGAGGGAGGCTGGGGGAGAGGCCAGCTCTTATAACATGCTGGAAATTTTCTCCTCTGCTTTCTTCTTGTTCCCTTCTCCCAACCAAATGTTTTGGTTCAGTCCCCTTGTCTGCTGTGATAAAGGGGGGTTGAGCTGTATGTGTGTGCCTGAACGCTAGACTTTGATCTAAAGATAGGCCTTTAAAAGTCAAACACATCATTAGCAGCAGGAGAAACATTTCCTTGTAAACAACTTATCCGTGACTCAGAATCAAAAATCCTGAAGCTGCTGCTGTCTCCTCATTTCACTCCTCCCAAAGCAAGGATGCTGACACACAAGAACTTTCCTGGCCTCGTGCCATGCGTTAGGAAACATTTTTAGGTTCGGTAAGCATTTTTTCCTGAGTTTACAGTAACTTCTGATGTTCCTGATAGAGGCATTCAAAGTTTGGCATTTGATGCTGGCTTAACTAGCTGGGCAAATCTTGCCCTTCCTGCACAGCTGGCTCTGCACGCGCCGTAAGACACTTGTTCTGCCAGGTTTTTGTGTAAAAGTCGTGTAAAAGCAGGACAGGCATGTTTGATTGGAATGAATTATTAATTTTTATTTTCAAGAAATATTTGTGCCCTGTTCTTTATTACAAGATCTCAGGGCAATGTACAAATGAAATCAGTTTGCACAGTGGACAACAATATAGCAATACAAATACAGTTGTCCCTCCACATTCGCGAACTTGATATTCGCGGTTTTGGTTATTCGCGGTTTTTGGAGGGCCCCCCCGGGCCCCCCCAAAACCGCGACACGGGGCCTCCAGAGGCCCCGTGAAAGACCTGGAGGGAGCGGGGAGGCCTCCACAGGGCCCCCGGAGGCGCTCCGGAGGCCCCATGAAGGCCTGGGGAGGGGTGGGGAGGCCTTCGAGGGACGCCCGGAGGCCCTCCGGAGGCGCCGCGAGGGCCTGGGGAGGGGTGGGGAGGCCTTCACGGGACGCCCGGAGGCCCTCCGGAGGCCCCGCGAAGGCCTGGGGAGGGAAGGGGGAGGGGAGTCGTTATTCGCGGATTTTTCACATTCGCGGGGGTCCGCGGAACGGAACCCCCGCGAATGTGAAGGGACGACTGTAATTCTTCTGTGTCTGTCCTTTGTGCATTTGGCATTGTGGTCCCTGTTGGCGCAGTGGTTAAATACCGGTACTGCAGCCACATATGTTGTGAGTTCAATCCTATAGAGCTCCAACGTTGTGAGTACCAAGCTTGTTGGGGGCAATTAGCTAACACATTGTAAACTGCTTAGGGAGTGCTTTGCACTGATAAGCGGTACAGAAATAGAAATGCTATTGCTATTGCTATTTTAGAAGTCATTTTTCAAGGGGATTTTTAGGAATGTGTGTATACAGCGCTGATGAAAGCGTTTGAGGAGTTATAAGTGGTGGCGATAGGTAACCCATGTTTCAGACCCATAAAGGAGAATAGACAGTACAATGGCTCTATACACACTGACGAATGTTGCTGTCTTTGAGCAAGCAGGGATCACCAGCATTGAGGCGATGATATTGAGAACACAGCTGCGCTGGGCAGGGCACGTTTCTAGGATGGAGGACCATCGCCTCCCCAAAATACTACTCTACGGTGAACTTGCCACGGGTCAGCGTAAGAGGGGCACTCCAAAAAAGCGATACAAGGACTCCCTGAAGCAACATCTCAGGCTCGGCCAAATTGATCACCAACAGTGGTCCGCCCTGGCCTCACATCGGGAGGCATGGAGACGCACTATCCACAATGCTGCAGCCTTATTTGAGAACTCACGACGAACAAGTCTTGAAGAGAAACAACAACACAGAAAGATTCTCAACCCGAAAGCATCACCCAAGGAGACCTTGTGCTGTGCTTTCTGCAACCGGACTTGTTTATCTCGGATTGGCCTTTTTAAGTCATTAGCGCACTTGCAGAAAGCGCGGGATGATTCCTTCCTGAATCTTCGTTTGCGAAGAAAAGCCAGAGAGAGAGAGAGAGAGAGAGAGAGAGATACAAGGAGATATAGTGCTCATTTCTGCACATTAACTCACAATCGCAGCAGTGTTCATTTGTCACCACGGTTTTTTGCCAAGATTGCTGGTATGGGCAGTTATCTGTGTGGAAGTTTACACAGAGCATGCCCACAAGTAAAGATGGTGGCTGCAAGTGAATTACTTGCCTTATTATTCTCCAAAAGTTGCTGCCATTGCACAGTTGTTTTTTCTCATTAAATCCAAGACATGAAAGTGCAATCTTCCACTCAAAAAACTGTTTTTGTCGCTTTACCACTCTGAAATTGCTCACAATCACTACCATGAAAATCAATAATCACAGTTTTGACCACTTCATTGCCAGAAAGCCTACTCCCTGCACATGTCCGACCAATCATGTTTTGACTTCCAGAATGTGCTTCACTTCAAATTGTTTGTCCAAACGGGTGGGAATGTGCATTTCCCCATATATTTTTTTAAACTTCACGAAAAACCACAAAGGATTTTATCGCACAGTATTATTTAACTAATTAATTATTTAGAGTATTTATACCCTGCTCTTCAACTACCAATGTTCTCAGAGGGGCTTACAAATTGTTAGCAATAGCACTTACATTTTATACTGCTTTATAGCACAAGCACTCTCTAAGTGGTTTTACAATGTGTTAGCTAATTGCCCCCAACAAGCTGGGTACTCATTTTACTGACCTATGAAAGGATGGAAGGCTGAGTCAACCTTGGAGCCCTGTAGGATTGAACTCACAATGTTGTGGCTGCAATATCGGTATTTAACCACTGCACCACCAGGACAGTACGTGCCATTTTGGGCCTCCCTCCTTCCCAATACAGTGAATCACCACGGGATCTCATTAGAATAAAAGGTATTCTCCTCACATTCCATTAGTTTTTTCACCATCTAGACAACACCTTAGTGTATAATTAGCGAGAGGTATGCATGGTAGATGCCCAGCAAAGGCTAATTTTCCAGAAGAGGAAGACGAAAGGAGGAAGGAGAAGATACGGCTGCCAAAACAGAGCTCTCCGAGTTCATTAAACTGCTCTTTGGCCTTTGGAGCCAAGATGCTGCACTTTAGGAGAGGCCATTAGACTGGAAGCAAGCCTCTGGCTTGAAGCCTCTTAGAGCTAGAAGGAAAAGAGCTGAGCATGCGGCATGACGACTGGGCAGACCTAGCTGGGCCAGGCCAGATTTCACCTAGGATTTTGACTCTGGAAGTGGTCAGCCAGAGGCCTCTGGCAAACTCCAAAGGAGAGCACGTGGTAATAGCTGTGTGCCTTTATAACCCCCTAATCCTGATTTCTATGTATGGTTGTGAAAACTGGACAGTGAAGAAAGCTGACAGGTAGAAAATCAACTTGTTTGAAATATGGTGCTGGAGGAGAGTTTTGTGGATACCCTGGATTGCCAAAAAAGTGAATGGGTCTTAGAGCAAATCAAGCCTGAACTTTCACTAGAAGCCAAAGTGATTAAACAGCGACATACAATCATACTTTGGACATATTGTGAGAAGACAAACTTCCTAGAAAAGACAATAATGCTTGGTAAGATAGAAGGCAGGAGGAAAAGATGGAGACTACATTACAGGTGGATAGATTCAATCAAGGAAGTCACAGCCCTGAGTTTGCAAGACCTGAGAAGGGCTGTTGATAACAGGGTGATTTGGAGGTCTCTGATTCATGGGGTCACCTTCAGTTTGACTTGATGGCAGGTAACAACAACAAATCTGCTAATAGTTAGGCAGGTTTAATCAAATTAAACAATGGACCTCCCATCCATGGCTGCCTTAGCTTCCACCCTCCATACAAATACAAACCAACAATGACAAATAATTCCTAACAACTTATTGTTTTCTTTGTGTGTATTACTTACATTATATATTTTTTTAAAATACGGTACAACATCTTCTGCAGTCACGTGGCTTCATTGGACAATACATTGTAATGTGTTCTGATATCATAGGAGCAAGTTATAGAATCTTAGAGTTGGAAGAGACCACAAGGGCTATCTAGTCCAACCCCCTGCAATCAAAACATGCCCAACAGATGGCCATCCAGCCTCTGTTGAGAAACCTCCAAAGAAGGAGACTCCACCACACTCCTTGGGACAACTCTCACCCTCTTTGGTGCTGGTGTCTTTTTTGGTCCTCCTGAATGGTTTCTGTAATTTATTTATTTATTTTTTGTTTTAAAAAAACAGCTTTTGATGATCTCTGTTCCCCTCAGGAGCAGCCCCTGAGCCCCTGCTGGCTCGCCTAATGCTGAACTCATCTGAGGGGAAGCAGTCCACTGAGCATGTTTTGCCTGTTCTAAGAAGAGGGGATATATTGGTCCTGTCTAAATGGTGAAAATAATCCTAATGGAATTTGAATGGAAGGCAATCTGTCTATTTGGACATTTGCATCAACACGTCTTATTTGGAAGGAAGCCAGCGAAATCCACCATAAACTCTGTCTGGGAAGCTTTCGTGGCTTTTCCCAGAGTTTTTTAAAAAGCTCCGTAGGAGATGCAAATGTCCAATCGTTAAGACAGTTGCATTCACATTGCTGTGACAATGCAGTGCAAGCTGATTGGCCAGATGAGCACGGGAGGGCGGGGCTTGCAAACATGTTGGATTTCCAGCTAAGCTGAGAGATTGGTAAGGCGATAAAATGGCAATCTTTTTCTCTTTTTTCTCTTTTGTAAAGGCGAAATATCGCTTGTGTGCACTATAGTAATTTAGTAATATAGTAATTTTTTTTTAATTCAGTAGGGCAGATTTTAAATGGCGAGTAATTCCCTCACAGCTGCCATCTTGACTAGGAGTCATGTGAAGTTTATGGGGGCTGTAAATATTGTTAAGACTATTTGCAGCTGCTGAGAATTGCTACTACTCTGGAGCAATTCATTTCTCTCCCCCTCCCTCGTATAGATGGGACCATTGTACCTCATTTTTACTCCTTACTCTTCATAATGACTTACATCATCACAGCAAGGGTTACACTTTATTTACTGCTAGTGACCTGTGGTACACTGCCTCTGGTCATGGAGGCTCCATGTTCTTAGATGAGAGACAGTGTTTAGTGAATATTGGATGGGGACATGGGTGGTCTATGAAAATCACAAGGACACTTTGGGCCCATCAGTTCCACCTTTTCTTCCCCACTCTCTCTGTCTCTCACTCTTTGCCTTGACCTCATGGGCTTGTTGTGAGGGTAAAGCAGAGATCCATGTACATTTGTTTTGTGTGGAGAAGCCGGCTGAAAAGGAAACAGTCTAGAGCAGGGTTTCTCAAGCAGGGTACCCGGCAACCCTAGGGTTCCACAAGAGGTTGCTAGATATTGCGAGATATTGAGACTGGGGGAGGGGGAACCTTCTTTTTTTTTAGCTATAGGTATAATAATTTATAGGCAAGGGGTTCCCTGAGACCTGAAAATTATTTGAGGGGTTCCACCAGGGTAAAAAAGTTGAGAAAGGCTGGTCTAAGGACACAGGTTGAAGATTACAGGACACACACACCGTTTACTTGGGGATACATTTCCAGATTTACCACAGATAGGTGAAACTGCGTATAATAGCAAACAGCCATGTTATACCATATCAAATGACCTAGAAAATGCCCAGACAGGACACCTGTCTAGGCATCTTGCAAGACTCTATGGTCAACTTCCAGAAGAAGTTGACTATGGAGTCACGCTGGAGGACCTTCCAATGCCTAGAGAGACCACCTCCAGCATGACTCTGTGGTCCTCTAGATGCCTAGATAGACCTTTCCCCCTCTGGTCACATGTAAGTGAAACTGCAGATACCAGTCCCATGTAAATGGGGGTTGACCTATAGTTGAGAGAGTTGGGTATGTTCATCTGGGAGGAGAGAATGTGAATGTGAACTAATGGAGTCAAATTATAAGAAAAAGAAATTATAAGAAAAAATTATAAGAAAAGAGATTCTGTCTTAACATTAGGTAGAACTTCCTAATAAGAACTGTTCAACAGTGAAATAGACTTGCTTGGGGAGATGATGGATTCTCCTTCATTGGAGGTCTTTAAACAGGGGCTGGATGGGGCTTTACTTGTGTATTCCTGCATGCCAGGAGATTGGAGTAGATGGCCCTTGTGGTCCCTTCCAACTCTCTCGTTCTAGGATTTTGAGGGGGGTGAGCTGTGTTTAATTTTCTGAGCTTTGTTTAATTATCTGAAGGGCTGTCACAGAGAAGATGGAGAGAACTTGTTTTCGGCTGCTCCAGAGGATAGGACCTAAAATTATAGGTGCAAATTGCAAGAAAGGACATTCTGACTAAACTTTAGGAAAAACCTCCTGGTAATAAGACCTGTTCGACGATAGAATAGACTGCCTCAAAAGGTGATGGAGTCTCCTTCACCAGAGGTTTTTAAATGGAGGTTAGATAACCACCTGTTATGGCTGTTTCAGCTGCGGTGTCCTGCACTGTTGGGGTTGGACTAGATGACCCTTGGGATCTCTTCCAACTCTGCTGTTCTGTGTGGCAACACCCCTTTGTGATCCAGCCAACAAAGCGTGTCATAGCCAGAACTGGCAGGCCTGGCTTCATGCCCCTGGCTTCCCAGGAGCTGGTTGGGTGGCTTGGAACAGGGGTGGATTTGGGATGGAATAATTGCTCTCATTGCCAACTTTCTAAAATGCAAATATGTGAGATTGAATTGGGTTGCTTTCCCACCCACAAAAAGCACTAAAGCATGGGGGAGGCAGGGAACCAGTTTTGTATCTTATAATCCTTGAGCGCTGTCACTAGGAGAGAATAATGTGCAAGACAATAATAAAAGATGAAGGGGCTTTAGTTTTTTTGGGGGGGTGGGATTTGCAGAGGTCTGTAAAATGGGGACTGGTAAAGTCCTAATAAAGTTAATAGCAGTCAGATAAATCCTAGCAAATTATTTCCACTCCATTCAGCCGCATAAATGAAATGACAAAAGGACTGTGCTTTTTGTTGCTGTTGCTTGCTTTAGTTAACAGAGATTGCATTCTTAATTACTTTTTGTGTGAATGTGTGAATATGTGTGTGTCTGTGTATGTATGGGTAATAGCCCTGATTTGCCAAACACAAAGCTGCATTTGCTGGATATTCCATTTCGCTGTTCAGTGTTTCACTGTTAATCCCTTGGGAGCGACAAATTGGAAGACTCCCCCCACCAACTATGCAGGCTTCCCCCATCTTAAGCCTCTTATCTGACAGATAAATCAGAATTTCCAAATCGCTCAGAAATCCCCCAAAAATCTTTCTGGTGTGTGTGTATCGTCTTATGCAAGTCGCCATAGAAACAAACCTCACTGTTCTTCAGCACAGTGGTGTCAACTGGGTAACCTGAAATGGCATTTTTGACATTTTTAAAATTATAATAGGTTTGTTGGGGCTGTTTTTAATACCCTTAAACAACTGCTGTGTTAGGAAGTTTGTTTTTGCTTGATATGATTAAATGAGCAGAATAGTGCCCCGTTCTTTAGAGGCTGGCATGGTTTTTAAAGTATGGTAAAATTGTATCTTTAGGACCAAAGGGTGTGCTACCTTCACCTTCGAAAAAAAAGAAAATTATTATCTTTTTGGAAACCACATAGTACAGGCATACCTGTGCAGGCTGCTCCCAGACTTTGGAATGCTCCCCCAAGAGGCCAGGATGACCCCGTCTTTGCTCTTCTTCTGTCAGCAAGTTGAAATCTATTTAAGCTGTTAAGCTTTTAGAAACTGACTAGGGTGGGCTTTTCAATGCTTCTTGGTGCTGTTTTTAAGGTTTGTATAGGAGCTAGCATGGCATAGCGGTTTGAGTGTTGCAATATGACTCTGGAGACCAGGGTTCAAATCCCTGAAAATCCACTGGGTGACCTTGGGCAGGTCACACACTCTCAGCCTCAGAAAGCCCTGTGATAGATTTGCCTTAAGATTGCCATAAGGTGGAAATGACTTGAAGGTACACAAGAACAATGGTATAGTCTTCTAATGAATGTTGATGTTTTTAATGTTTTAACTTGTTAAGTTGTTTAATTGTTTTTTAAGTAACACATGTATACTTTTACTGATGCTTTTGTATAGTTTTAAAATATGTTGTTAGCCACCTTAGAATCATGGAGCTGGAAGAGACCATAAGGATCATCTAGTCAAAGCCCTTGCCCTGCAGGAATCAAAGTACTCCTGGCAGATGTCTATCCAGCCTCTATTTAAAAACCTCCAAAGGAGACTCCACCACACTCCAAGGTAGCAGATTCCACCACTGAACAGCTTCCTAATATTTAGGCGGAATCTCTTTTCCTGTAGTTTGAGTCCATTGTCTCCTGGACTCAATTCTGAGCCTGGATGCCCAAGTTTCAGCAGTAGCCAGGAGTGCATTTGCACAATTAAAACTAGTGTGCCAGCTGCGCCTGTTCCTTGAGACGTCAGATCTGGTTGTGGTGACACATGCCTTTATTACATACTGTTTGGATTACTGTAACACACTCTACGTGAGGCTGCCTTTGGAAACTATTTGAAAACTTCAGTGGGTCCAGAATACTGTGGCCAGAATGCTGACTGGGGACAGTTATAGGGAGCATATCACTCCTGTGTTAAAACAGTTCCACTGGCTTCTGCTTCATTTCCAGGCACAATTTAAAGTGTTGGTCTTGACCTATGAAGCCCTACACAGCTTAGGTCCAGACTATCTGAAAGGTTGTATCTCCCTCTATGAACCTGCAAGGGTCTTCAGGTCTTCAGGGGAAGGCTTTCTCTCAGTGCCGTCACCATCACAGGCTCGCTTGGTGAGGACACAAGAGAGCGCCTTCTCTGTGGCAGCTCCCGCCCTCTGGAACTCCCCCCCCCCCGTGGCCTGGTCCCTTCCCTGCTTTCGTTTAGCTGACAGACAAAAACTTTCTTGTTCAAGCAGGCCTTTGATGTATAATTGCGGCTTTTATCAGGGTGTTATTTTAGGTTGTTTTTATCTTTTTTTTTACTTTGGAGATTATCAGACATGGCAAAAACCATGTCTAAAAGAATACCACGAGAACACAAACGGGCGACCGTACCAGACATCGTCCTCCTCCAGCGTCCTGGGGGTGTAGCACGGCCATCTTTAAGGCATCCCTTTTTATTGGTGACTTCTCCCTGTCAATACAAGAGGGAGGCCTTAGCAATGGCAGCACTACAGCCCTGGAACAAGAGAAGGACATGGCGTCTGGTAAGGTCGTCCTTCCTATTCTGCTTCCTTTCTCCTGGCACAGTTTGGAACACATTTTTTGCTGCATTCCACTACATCTGATAACCTCCTTTGTATGGTTTTAATTAGTTTTAATTGTGATTTTAATTATTCTTTGAGACGCCTTCAGTCCCACTTTGGTAGAAAGGATGGATAGAAATTGCACAAATAAAATAATAAAATTATTGGGAAAAAGGCAGGATGTAAACGTGTAAGATGATGATGATGATATCTCAATAATAGATGTGTTCCTGGGCTTTTCATCTTTAACAGAAAATTTGATATGAGAAACCTGAAATAACATGGCAAGAATAGGGATAGAGAAGTAGTTCAACACATTTCTGCAAACTTTTTACTCAGAAGTAATATTATGTACATGTGAAGGGAAACACCCAGGTCAGGGTAACCAAAATGACATTTAAGGATGCAAAAACTTGGGAGCACCCCATAAAATCAGGGGAAAAAAACACCAAGAGATATGTCTCAAGGAGGCGAAGGCTTTTCCTGCACAGTTTTTGGCATTTTTGGCCCCCTCCTACTGAATATGGCGGATTGACACGGGATTTCATTAAGACAAATCATATTCTCCTCAAATTCTATGAGGAGTATTTTTGCTGTATAGATACCGGTAACCCCTAAGGAAATTTGATCAGTCATGTAGGAAGCAGCATACATATGCCTGTACCAGTGAATAAAGAAAGGAGCAAATGTTTAGGTTCAGTAGCAGATGGCATGCAGTTTCCCTTTCCTTCTTGCCCATACTTTAGCCTGGTTTTAAATCTATGGGATCTACTTTGGCTCAGTGGTGCAAGCTTGGGGATGTAATATTACAGATGGGTAGAGAAGAGGGTAGAATGATATTTGACCATTGTTTTTGCACTCAGATGGAGAACTGTGGCCTGGTTGGAGGAAACACAGACCCCTAAGGCAGACGTAGAAGGTCATGGACAATATGGTTGGATGTTAGCAACAAGGTCAAAGCAAGCATTGGAGAATGGGTCAATAGAACACAACTCAATAGTCTGTTAGCGTCAGTCACCATTGATCAACATATTTAAATAGATGTTGGGATGCAAAAGCTCCCAAACATGCTGAACAACAGCCAGAGGGTTTAGCTAGCAAGGAGCTCATTCCTTCACCAGAAGGGACACACAGTTCTCTCCAAATATTTGTGTTAAGGCTAGTCAACACCTTTTGTTATAGCGTTTTAAGGTAGCACGAAGTTGAGGATACAGACAGAAGCCCTGAGGACTAATATTCGAGAACTTTTAAATGAAATTTGGATTCTTGGAGTTGTGGAGGGAAAGAACCCAGAGTCAAACTAGGAGCCTGAAGAGACATGTACAGCCTTCCCAAAAGCACCTATCTATCTGTAATATTGGCCATGCTTGCACCAGTGATCCATAGATTTGGAGCTGGGGCCAAGAAACAAAGCAGTAAAGTTGAATACCTGGCCAGCCACAACAGCAGTGCCTGTGTAAACTTAAACTGTTCTTAGAATGGTTTACCAAGAGCTTTTATTGATTTGGAATTTGTGTTCAAGGGACAAGTGCTACTGCTCTGGTATTTTGAGGAAACAAACACCCCTCCTTCCAACAATTCACCTTTTTTTTTCTTGGCCAGAAAAAGAGCAGTCCATGGGATTGAGAGAATCAAGGGCCACAAAAACTGCCTTGGTGGCTGGGTCCAGTCTCAAGGCCACACTTTGCCCACCCCTTGCATTAAACAATGTGGTACATACCAGGCTCTTAAGATGTAAGTGTGATATAGTAACTTGACTGTTAGACTAGGATTTCAGGAAACCAGGGCTCCAGCATGGAAACCTTTTGGATGACCTTGGGCAAGTCACTCTCTCTCAGCCTCAGTGAAAAACAGTGGCAAACCTCCTCTTAATAAATTAGCTAGAAAAGCCCATGAGAGGGTTACCAGAAAACAGAGGGGTTGTCTATACGGCGAAAATACTCAAGAATTCGAGGAGAATTTGATTTGTCTAAATGGGATCCCATATCAATCCACTGTATTTAGAAGGAGGGGGGGGGATGCCAAATACTCCATAGGAAAAGCGTTCATGGCTTTTCCTATATTTTAAAAAAACCAAAAACTCCAAAGGAAATGTGCATTCCTGTTTGTTGGGACAACCGATTTGCTTTGATGCACATTCCCAATAAGAGCAGAAGTGGAAAGCTGAATGGTTGGATGTGCGCAGGGAGCAGAACTTGCTGGCAAGGCAAGTGCCCAGAACCACCATGTTGGATTTTCGCTGTAGCAGTTGTGTGCTGAGGTAACAAAACAGACTTTTCCTACTTTCCCCCCTCTTTATTTAAGTAGAAGGTTGCACTTCCACACATTGAATATGCCTTTAAAAAAACTGTTCAGCAATAACAGGTGGGAATAAAAAATCAAGTAATTCACTTGTGCGCACCATCTTGATTCGCAGGCATGCCTGTTTGAACAACGGATGTGTATAGCTTCACATGACTGCGATCTTGCAAAAAAAAATGTGGAGACAAATGAAGGCTGTTGCGAATTGGAGTTAGTGCTCATCAGTCCACATTTTATAGCCTTGTATAGACAAACCCAGAGTCAACTTGAAGACACGTAAGAACAACAAGAGCCAATGTGGTACAATGCTTTGAGTATTGGACTAAAACTCCAGGAGACCCAGATTCGAATCCCCACTCAGTTATGGAAACCCAATGGGTGATTTTGGGCAAGACACACTCTCCCCCTCTGCAAGAGGAAAGCGATGGCAAACCTCCTTTGAATATATCTAATGAAGTAAACCTAAGATAGGATTGCCATAAAATAAGTAAATCACAGTCAACCAATAGTTTCTTGTCTGACAATGGCAAGAAAATACAGAGGAGTGTAAAGAAAGAGGTGTTCCTTCCAACCCAGGCCATCTGTGTCTTGATTTCTTGAAAAACAGCACTGTGAATTGAGCCAACAAATGACCAGTGCTGCTCTTATGAACGGGGTAATATTTGCCTTGCACCAGTCTTGCTGGTGTCTTTAAACCAACTGCTCATTCTCAGCCTTTCTGGAAAGGGAGCCCCACAAAGAGGGCATTGCAATAATCCAGCCTAGAAGCTACCACAGTGGAAAAGGTGCCCCTATAATGCATTCTTGGTCAAAGCTGGGTCCAAGAGCCCTTGTTGGTCATTGTATGATACCTGGGCCATGGTAATATTATTTATTAAAATATTTATATGAAGCCCCTTATTGTAGGATTTCAAGGTGGTGTACAAATAAAATAGTAAACAATTTTAAACAATTCCAGGCTGAAACATTAAAATACAGGTTGAGTCTCCCTTATCCAGAATTCTGAAATATTCCAAAATCAAAATAGTCCACATAGGTGCCTGAGATAATGACACCTTTGCTTTCTGATGGGTCAATGTATACAAACTTTGTTTCATGCACAAAATTATTTAAAAATATTGTGTATAAGATGACCTATGTATAAGGTGTATATGAAATCTAAATGAATTTCGTGTTTAGATTTGGGCCTCATCTCCAAGATATCTCATTATCTATATGCAAGTATTCCTAAATCTGAAATATTCCAAAATAGCTCTGGTCCCAACATTTTGGATAAGGGAGACTCGAAATGTAGCTTAAAACAGGATAAATAAAAATACAAAAGATAACAACAAGTTAAAACTGCTTAGTGGCTACGGCAATTCAAAGCCATGCATTTAAAGTAGATTACATCCCAATGGCTTGAATACACAGCAGTCCTTTGACTTGGCACTGGAAAGAAATCAATGGTGGCACTAGTTGGACATCCAAGGGGTGGACATTCAACAGTTGGGGTGCCATAGCTGAAAAGGCTCTCTCCGATGTCCTTCTGCTTCGTATTGCCCCCACTGGTGGGGCACAGAGGAAGACCCCCCCACTGCAGATCCAACCTCTCTGGCTTTTATTCGCAAACGAAGATTCAGGAAGGACTCGTCCCGTGCTTTCTGCCAGCGCGCTGATGACTAAAAAGGCCAATCCGAGATAAACAAGTCTGGTTGCAGAAAGCACAGCAGAAGGTCTCCTTAGGTGATGTTTCCGGCTTGTAATTCTTTCTGCATTGTCGTTTCTCTTCAAGACTTGTTCGGCATGAGTTCTCAAATAAGGCTGCAGCATTGTGGATAGTGCGTCTCCATGCCTCCCGATGTGAGGCCAGGGCGGACCATTGTTGGTGATCAGTTTGGCCAAGCCTGAGATACTGTTTCAGGGAGTCCTTGTATTGCTTTTTTGGAGCACCCCTCTTACGCTGACCCGTGGCGAGTTCACCGTAGAGTACTATTTTGGGGAGGCGATGGTCCTCCATCCTAGAAACGTGCCCTGCCCAGCGCAGCTGTGTTCTCAATATCATGGCCTCAATGCTGGTGATCCCTGCTTGCTCAAGGACAGCAACATTCGTCACATAGTCCAGTGTATATTTAGGATTGTGCGTATACAGCGCTGATGAAAGCATTCGAGGAGTCGTAAGTGTTGGCAGTAGGTGACCCATGATCCAACCACAACAGCAGCAAAGAGTAGGTGTTTCATAGATGCAGATGGACAAGGTTGTGTTGCAGCATCTAGTGGTCAGCTATCTTTTAGACAATAAACATGTTGGAACATGGAGTGACTTTCCTAAACTGTGTCTTTTTAATGATTATGATTATGATGATGATGATTTGTTCCTAGATTACATGTAATCGGAAACTTCCCAACTTCCACAACCTCTAGAGTTTAATTTAGTTTATTGTAGAATGTAATCCTCTCGTGGATATCTGTTATGTTTTGCAAATGCTATGTATGCCTCTCAGCTTGGCATTCTATCAGAATTTCCAGTCAGTCAAGAAACAGAGCCAGCAGTTGGAGTGTTGGTCTGTGATCTGCATAATCTAGATTCTGGTCTTCCCTGAATCATGAAATCCCCTGAGTGACCTTTGGGCAATCACTCTGTCTCACCCTGATCTGCCTGGTAGGATTGGTGGTGTGAGGGTAGAGTGGAGCAGAGTAAGAAGAGGCCAGTTAGCGCATTGACCTCAGTGGAGGAAAAGCAGGATATACGATAAATGCAACGAAGAAATAAATAAGGAAACATTTACCCTAGATAATACTTGTAGAATATCAAGTTTTTAGGAGCCCTACTTGGTTTAAAATAGGGTGGATATCTGAGAAATTTGGAGTGTCTATTTTGGGACCCTTTGTATTAATTTTTCATTTGTTTTGTAGCAAATAAGCAGGGGCTCATCCACACTACATAGTTATAGCATTGTGATTCTGTGTTAACTGCCCTGGCTGCATCCTATAGA
This sequence comes from Gambelia wislizenii, assembly GCA_030847615.1. Lineage (NCBI taxonomy): Eukaryota > Metazoa > Chordata > Lepidosauria > Squamata > Crotaphytidae > Gambelia > Gambelia wislizenii. Next base: position 488,530,963 of record JAUMIR010000001.1, on the reverse strand, counting down.
ATCCTTGGGTTTGTAGCTTAGTGAGGCACTAGAAGAGCTCACCGGCTGAAAATTCTAGCTATCTGTCTCTAAACTACAAATCTCAGGAATCTGTATGATGTTGCCATGGCAGTTAGAATGGAATTGTAACACTATAATTGTATAGTGTGTTAGGACTCCTGAGCTCTTAACACATAGGTGCATCATTCATAAGCCTTGTTGTTGTCGTTGTTGTCGTTGTTGTTGTTGTGTGCCTTCAAGGCGTTTCCGACTTACAGCAACCCTAAGACGAATCTGTCACAGGGATTTCTGAGGCTGAAAGTCTGTGACTTGCCCAAGGTCACCCATTACGTTTTCATGGCCATACGGGGATTTGAACCCTTGCCTCCATAGTCGTAGTCCAACACTCAAACCACTGTGCCACGCTGGCTCCCGTTCATAAGGCATCTGTTACTTATTCATAGTTTTTGCAGACTGGGGTGATTTAAATATTCTGCACACATGAAACATTTACTGGCATTTAAAATATTACTCATAGATTCTCTCTGCTCAGAAACACCTACTGCAAAGCAGCACCCCCTCCACAGCCAGGATCCCACTTCTCCTGGTTTTCGTAGTCTCCCATTGAAAGCAATGGGAAATGGGGGGTGGAATCAGACGTTATTATGAGAAGGAAGGAACTAGTAACTAAGGGGTAGCAAACTGGACACTGTTTAAACAAATTAATCTTTTAATAGCAACCACAAATAGAATAACATAGTGTTTATTTTCTTTTTTAAATGCAAATCTCAGTAAGAAATTAATTCTGCTTCTGAGTTCTTATCGTCCACAAAACACTCAGTGGCAGAAGGCATGAACAATCCCAACAGCTGTTGAATGACAACAAAAGTGGGAATTTTAATGGGCATCCATCAATAGAATAACCAGGCACAATAACTTCCTTACATATTGTTTCTCCAAAGCTTCCTTCCTTCCTTCCCTCTTTTTCTTTCTTTTTTGTAACACCTGAAGCCTGGCTGCTAAAGATTGCATATTTTTTGGACCTAATTCATTTTTTTTTCTTGAAATAGCCAGGCTGGTATATAACCATGTGGCTAAGAGGCAGCTATGAATCTGGAAGTTCCTGGTTTGAATCTCACATCTGCCATAAATTTACTTGGTCTCAGGCCAAAGCACTTTCTCTGACTCATATTTAGAGGGAATTCACTGCTAAATACCAGTTGCTGGGAGCAATGGAGGGTGAGGGATGACTTTCCTCACTCATATCCTGTTCATATATTTCCCAGAGGCATTTGGTTGGCCGCTAAAGCAAACAGGATGCAGTGCTTTCTAAGTGGTGGCACCTTAGTTATGGAACTCTCTTCAGTTAGAGATCCTTCCCGATAAACACTTTCTCCTCTTTCCAGTATCAGTTAGAAACATATCTATTTGTGTGGAATTTAGGGGGACTGTGGTTTCTGTTCTGTTGCTGCTGCTTGTTCATACAGCTTTGATGATTACTATAAGACATTTGTAATTTGTGGTTTTGATTGTGTGTTTTTATGAGGATTGCAGAGCTGCGCCAATCCTAACAAAATGAATTTCAACTTGGAGAAATGTAAAGTACTACATTTAGGCAGGAAAAAAACCATGAAATGCACAGATATAGGATGGGTGACACCTGGCTTGACAACAGTACATGTGAAAGGGATCTAGAAGTCTTAATAGACCACAAGCTTAACATGAGTGAAGAGTGTGATGCGACTGCAACAGCTAAAAAAGCCAGTATGATTCTAGGCTGCATAGTGTTGTATCTAGATTAAGGGAAGTTATAGCACCACTCTATTCTGCTTTGGTCAGACCTCACCTGGATATTGTGTCAAGTTCTGACCACTGCAATGAAGAAGGATATTGAGAAGCTGGAACATGTCCAGAGGAGGGTGACCAAAATGATGGGAGGTCTGGAAGTCATCCCTTATGAGCAGCGGCTTAGGGAGCTGAGTATGTTTAGCCTGGAGAAGAGAAGGTTGAGAGGTGACATGATAGCCATGTTTAAATATTAGAAAGGATGTCATATTTAAGAAAGAGCAAGCTTTTTTTCTTCTGCAGAGACTAGGACATAGAGCTACAGGAAAAGGGATTCCACCTAAACATCGATGGGATGCTTTGATCGTGATTTCCTGCATGGCAGGGGGTTGGACTGGATGGCCCTCGTGGTCTCTTCCAACTCTGCAATTCTATGATTCTATGATTAGGAAGAACTTCCTGACAGTAAGAACTGTTTGGCAGTGGAATGCACTGCCTTGGTGTGTGGTGGAGTCTCCTTCTTTGGAGGTTTTTCTTTGGAGGCTGGATAGCCATCTGTCAGGAGTGCTTTGATTCTGTCTTCCTGCATGGTAAAATGGGGTGGGCTGGATGGACCTCATGGTCTCTTCCACCTGTATAGATTGATGGTCTCTGTGAGGTCCTATATGGGAGGGCAGGATATAAATCAAATAGATATCAATAATAATGAGAACCAGTGTGGTGTAGTAGTCTGAATGCTAGGCTAAGACTGAGAGACCAGAGTTAAAATCCCTGCTGAGCCATGGAAACCCACTTGGTTACCTTGGGCAAGTCACCCTCTCTCAGCCTCAGAGGAAGGCAATGACAAATCTACTCTGAATAAATCTTGACAAGAAAACCCCATGATAGGTTCACCTTAAGGTTGCCATATCTTGGAGACAACATAAAGGCACACACTAAGAACAAATCAGCAATAATAATAATAACAGTCAAACAATAACAATAATAGAAGATTGGCCTTTAGTCTAGTACAACAAAGCTTTTCATGTTCTTGTGAAATGTGATAGTTATTTATCTATCTTGTGGGGGTTTTGCAGAGTATTCCAACAAGACAGTGTATATCAGGAAGTGCAATACAGATATACTTCATCTAATAAAGTCTCTGACAGAGAAGCCTCTTTTTACAAGCATTTTTTCACCTCACCAGTCCCCCTCCTCACTTTTTCTTCTTGTCATCTGTCTAGCTGCAAGGTTTTTAGCAGCACTAGCATTGGTGAAAGAGACCTGGTGAAACACAGGCTTTCAGTATCAGGTTTTAGCAGCATGCCAGGAGTAAAAAAAAAAATGCAATAAAGCTTGAACTGGGAAAGAATAGGATTCTGTCCAGCCAATCCTACTGTAGCTGTGTGTGGCTGCCTAGAACAGGCAAGGTAAACAGCAGCTACCTCCAGAATCCCCTACCGAGCATGCATGAGCAGCAAAACAGAGAGAAAAGGGGAAAGCAGATAAGCCTGCCTCACCAGATACCCTCCCCCAGGATGTTAAAGAAGCATAGATCTATAAATTTGATGACAAAAATGGAAATCATAGGAAAAGTGGAGGCTGGTGAAAGAAAAAAAATTTCCCTGGTGCTTTTTTAGAAGAAGCCTTGCAAGTCGTCCCCAAATGGTTCAAGATGTTTCTGTTCATTTATGTAAGGCTTACCTGACCTGGTTGTTTCATTTCACATGTGCGAATTGTTCGTTTTAGATTTTAAAAAAAAGTTTGCTGAGACATATTGAACTTCTTCTTTTCTTGTGGTGGCGGAACCTATCCTTATTCTTTCCATGTTGTTTCTGCCTCTGGTACAAATGTTCTGTTAAAGAAGTAATCCACAGGAACACATCTACTTCATTAATGGAAGTATACCTGTATCTTTGTCCCTGAAGATCTTATCCCATATCAGCTGAGGGGACACACATGTACCTGTGTACACTTATACAGTTGGCCCTCTGTGTCCACAGGTTCTGCATCCACGGATTCAACCAATCACAGCTTGGAAATATTGGGGAGGGGGGAATTCCAAAAAGCAAATCTTGCTGTTCACCAGTTTATATAAGGCACTCCATTTTACTCCGCCATTGTATATAATGGGACTTGAGCATCCACCAATTTTGATGTTCATGGAGGGCCTGGGAACCAACCCCCAGTGGTTAACAGGGGCCCACTTTACACAGTTTTACATACACACAGATGTCACTGCACAAGGGTGAGGAGGTTTGTGGTGAGATTCTTGAAGCTTTGGCCGTTGTACAGGGAGCAGTGAAGGACTTCAGACCTGGTCATGCTAGCTGGGAGATTCCAGGAGTAGTAATCCAAAGGGGTAATGTTTCCAAACTTTATGAAGAACTGCAGGTTGTATGGCCCTGTAGTGTGTACGAGGCTCCTTCAGTACTTGAAACTGCTACATGTGCTTTGTCGCTAATACTGTCACAGAGTTAGAAGAGGGTAAGGCCCAGTGGCGTGGCTAGAATCCTGTTAGTGTCTTACACATGAGTAAGTTCCTCTGCAAAAGTGGTTGGACATTTTGTCTGTTGTGGACCATCTGCATTCAGTCAGCGTTCCAGAAGTGGAGTGGTACCTGTAGTTCTGTTGCTTATATATGTGCATTGCACATTTGGATGTGCATTTTATTAGACATTTGGTGTCTTGGTCACTTTCACACTGTTGCCTTTCAACACAAGGCTTGCATGTCACAATTAATGTGTAACTGACCATGCCCATTTTTCCTATCAGTAGAATAACTTGAGTAAGCAATTTGATGCATTTGGTTCTATTGGTTTTTTTTTATTATTATTAATTTACTTGTGTGTTGGCCTGTATGTGTGTGTTGAATTATCATGCCTTCAGGCATCTGAGTCAATCTACCTGGTAGGAGCATGATTGGGTGCAAATCACACATGCACATACACACATTAGCCTTTAATGGATCAGTCTATTTATTCCATGTCTTATTTTGCATCTATAGTTTCCCACATACATCTCTTATAACCTACTGCTGTAAAATTTTTCTTTTTTAGAAATGGATTTATGTCATACAGCAGAGCAACCACGGCTGGCAAAACTATACCCCTCCAAATTGCACTGACTACCGTGGTCTTATATAACGTGCAACATTGGTTGCACATTTCCAAACATTTGCACAGTTGCACAGAACTGTCTCAAACAGGGATAGTCCAGCCTTCTATTCAATCAACCAGTCATGCAAATCAATCAGTCATGCAAATCAATCACTTTATTTATACCCTTCCTTTCCCCCATGTTTGGGGCTCAAGGTGGCTTACAGATAAAAAGATCTTTTCCCATAGCAGCCAACCAGTAGGCATGTAAAATATTTACTAGTTTCATTCTGTCAGGCAAGATCCAACAGTTTCAAAACTTTTCTCTGTGATGGATGAGTTTGTAAGAGTGTTTTTTGTATTTGAATGATTTTTATTTGCATTTTTGAAGCTTTCTTTGCAAATATATATATATATATATATTCTAAATATTTTCTTGTAAAATCAAAACAAAAACAAAATCTTTTGGGGGGTGCAACACCCAGCATCGTCTTTGCAAAAATCCCCAACATTTTTTATTGCAGGGAAGGGAATGTCATCTTTCTTTGCTCTCATGCATCAGTGAACAATCTTTCAGTTTAGTCGGTGACATTTTTAATGGCCCTTTTTTGTTGAGCCCTGGAAAGAAAGAATTAAGAATTCATTCTTTACATCCCTACTCTGCATATGTTGGTCAACCAACCAGCTGCCTGTGGAAGGCCCCAGAACAGGATTTGAGCATAGTAGCTTACATGGCTTGTGTTCCCAGTAGCTGATATTGCCTCTGGAGGCAATATATTCACTAGCATCTACTGATTATTTGTCTAAGCCTCCCTTTAAAAAGCCCAGCTTGGTGACTGTTACTACTCCATTGAGATGCAATACTGTCTGTCTCTTACACATGCGTTAAGTTCCCCTACAAAAGCAGTTGGACATTTCCCACGCCCAAACAAAATGTCTGCTTTCAGTTCAAGGCTATGGAAGCAGAGTTGTGCATGTGGTGCCATCATATATGCCAGTGTGCATGCACATGCATGTGCAATAGGTATACAGATGTTGCACAGCTGGTTGTGCAATATGTATACAGATGTTGCACAGCTGGTTGTGCGTTTGATTGCCCATTTGGTGTCTTGGTTCAGTTGTTCAGTGTTGCCATTCAACACAAGGGGTGCTTCGCATAGTCTCTGCAACCAGATTTTCACATCATTCAACCTCAGCCTATGATAGTAAACTCTATAGTTTATGTACTTTGTGACGTGTATACAGTATTCTTATTCCTGTTTTAATTCTTAGATCTGATCTCACACTTTCAGATGCCAGCCACTGGACATTTGGGCACTGAACATTTTGCTGTTTGCATTTTAATTTTTTTTTTCCAGAACTAGACATCTCTGAATTGTGTTTGTGCATGTTCCCCCTGTCCCCCAAGCTCTCCTGTGTTTAATGTTTGGAAAAACAGGGAGTGGTATATAGAAAAGCAGAACTCACTGAGGAGTAACTATTACTTTGTGGTTTGTCTTGAATCAATTCTGCAAACCAGCTGGCTGAAGAACTGAGAGAGGGAGGGGCCAGGCAAGGAAATGATGTCCTTTTAAACTCCAGGGGTTTCTCCTTTCTCAAGGGGAATTGGGTCCCAAGCGGCATTCAGTTCTCAGGAAATCTGGAGTGTTGTCATTTTACAAAGTCATAGAAAAAAACTGGTTTTGGTTTGTTTTTTTGAATGGGGAAAGAATCGGTAAGAATAAACAAGAATGCATCCATTCCACTGACCAAATAATAAAGGATATTGTCTTGTGTCCTCGGCCTTGTCTATATGAGGCTATAAAATGTGGATCGATGCACACCAACGCCAATTCGCAATTTGTCTCCACAGTCTTTTTTTCAAGATCACAGGCATGCGAAGCCATATGCATTTGATGTTGAAATGGGCATGCCTGAAAATCAAGATGGTAGGCATGAGTGAATTATTTGCATTATGATTGTCACCAGTTGCCACGACCAAATGGTATTTTTTTAAAAAAGGAAATCCAAGATGCGGAAGTGTGATCTTCTGCTTAAATAAACAGGAAGAAAAAGAGAGAGAGAAAAGGCTGTTTTGTCATCTTAATGCACTATCACTATGGCAAAAATCCAAAATGGCAGGCCTGGGTGATTGCCTTGCCAGCAAGCTCTTCCCCCTGCGTACATCCGACCAGTCAGCTTCCCACTTCGGTTCTTATTGGGAATGTGCAGCAAAACAAATTGATTGTCCCAATGAGCCGGAATGTGCATTTCCTTCATGGTTTTAAAAAAAAAAATACAGGAAAGCCATGAAGGCTTCTTCTGTGTAGTTTTTGCCCACTATTCCCAATACAGCGAAATGATGTGAGATCCCACTGGGAGAAAATGTATTCTTTGAATTCTATAAGGAATATTTTCTCTGTATAGACAAACCCTCATGTACTCTTTTGCAGTGGCACTTGAGTGTGAAGTATACCAATGCTGCTCAAAGTGGTAGTCCCTGGACTGGTGCCAGTCCCCAAGCGATTGGCTTCTACTCCCTGATGGGTTTCTAGGGGGGAAAAGAAGAAAAGAAATGAAACCATTGTAGCCAATAGGCATTAATATGGTACCAGTTCTTGGCAACTCTGGGATAATTCCCTGTCCCCTACATCGGATAGCTTGAGACGCACTGGTGTAGACTTCTCCTATTTCTCTTGCTACTCTTAACCTGAGGCAGAAGTGGGGAACATTTGGTCCTCCAAATGATCTTTGGCCATGTTGGGTGAGGCTGATGGGAATTGTTAGTCCTCACCCAACATGGCCAAAGGTCAGGAATTGTGGGAATTATAGTCCAAAAGAACCAGCATGGTGTAGTAGTTTGAACGTTGGACTACCTCTCTAGAGATCAGGGTTCAAATCCCCACTTGGCCATGGAAACCCACTGGGTGCCCTTGGGCAAGTCACATTCTCTCAACTTCAGAGGAGGGCAAAGGCAAACTCCCTTTGAACAAATACCACCAAGAAAACCCTGTGATAGGTTTGCCTTAGGGTCACCATAAGTCAGAAACAACTTGAAGACACTCGACAACAACAGTACAGTTGCCCCTCCATATCCACAGATTTGGTATCCATGGATTTAAGTATTCACAGCTTGAAAATATCCTTTAAAAAATAATAATCCAAAAAGCAAACCTTAATTTTGCCATCTTATATAAGGGACACCATTTTGCTATGCCATTGCATATAATTGGGTTTGATTAGAGTTTCCTTCTCTTAGATGGTTGACCTTACAGGGTTGGACGAGCACCATCTGCCCGGGTTTGGGATTAGAGTTTTCCTTCTCCTAGGACGGTTGCCACAAGGCTAGAGAGCCCATCCTGCCCTTTGACGCTCTTTGTCAGACCCTTCGGTTTTGACCTGTCTGGCATGGGAGACCCTACCGGTGGCTATTATGCCACCGCCAGCATAGCTCAAAACGTCATTAGGGTACGCAAGCCTCTCTCCCACGACAAGGGGGCCCGAGGACCTCGCTGCCACGTCCATGCTTGCAAGGCCACGGCAGATGAATCTCTGGTTTAAAGGGTGAGGCCAGTTCTGTGCACGCTGCGCTCCACCAGAAAAATCCATTGCACAGGCTCGAAGGACAAATCCATTTCCAAAAAAGCCCTGTAGCGACTGGCGAGGGACGAAACCGGCAGGTGTAAAGATGCACTGGAAGCCGCAGCCCCAACCCTGCATGCAGGCGGTTCAGGACGTTGGTCGCTCAAGCCTGACCCGGGAGATGACAGTCTTGTTCGGCAGCATTCTGAACGACCAAGCAGCCTTTTTTAAGGAGAGCACTGCTTGCTCCATATGGAGAGGGGCCTAGAAAAGGTGGCCTAAAGAAAGCTCATCCCCAACTACCTGGTTGGCTAGCCGCGGCCAACGGGAATCTTCTGATGTGGTCAAACCAAGGCAAAGAAACAAAGGCACACACCGGCCTCCAAAGGTGTAAATAAACTGACACTTGCATGCTGGAACATCAGAACCATGCAAGACTCTAAAGATAGTGGACGGCCTGAGCGTCGTTCTGCCCTAATAGCCCTTGAACTATCACGGCTTAATATTGACATCGCTGCCCTTAGTGAAGTTCGCTTCCATGAGGAAGGCAGCCTTAAAGAACATGGCGCCGGCTACACACTTTACTGGTCTGGCAAACCCAAAACCGAAAAACATCTTTCAGGAGTAGGCTTCATGATTAAAAACTCCATTGCCTCCAAACTCGAAACCTTGCCAACAGGACACTCTGATCGCATTATTTCCTTACGCCTCCCACATGTTGTTCTCTTTAGTGTATATGCCCCAACTATGCAAGCCGACCCTGTAGAGAAAGACAAATTCTACACAGACCTACGCCAACTCATACAAAAAGTCCCTGTAGAAGATAAAATTATTATACTTGGTGACTTCAATGCCAGAGTACGAAAGAATTCCGAAGCCTGGAAAGGTGTCTTAGGCAAGCATGGTGTTGGAAATTGCAATGATAACGGACGCCTCCTGCTAGAGTTCTGTGCAGAACAACAGCTGACTATTACAAACACAATCTTTCAGCAGAAAGATAGCTTGAAGACAACCTGGATGCATCCCCGATCCAAACATTGGCACCTCATTGACTACGTTCTAGTCCGTCAGAGAGACATTCGTGATGTCCGTCATACCCGAGTGATGCCCAGTGCAGAATGCCAAACAGATCATCGCCTCGTCAGATGTAAACTAAATCTTCATCTTAAGTTCAAACCTAAGAGGGGTGGCATCTTAAAGAAGAAGCTCCAAGTCAACAATCTTCAACAAGCTACCATGAGAGACAACTTCCAGGCAAACCTACAAACGAAACTTGAAGACCATCCTACAGATCCTTCTCCTACAGTGCTTTGGCAACATATCAAAAACAGTATCCTCCAGTCTGCAGAAGAATCCCTCGGGTTCTCCCACAAGAAAAATGAAGACTGGTTTGATGAAAACAACCAAGAGATCCAGGAGCTGTTGGCAAGGAAGAGAGCTGCTCACCAGGCATACCTCGCCCAGCCAACCTGTCATGTAAGAAAAGCAGCTTTCCGCCTCACATGTAGCAAACTACAACAAAAACTCCGAGACATGCAGAACAAGTGGTGGATCAATTTAGCAGAAAAGACACAACGCTGTGCAGATCTGGGTGATCATAGAGGATTTTATGAAGCTCTTAAAGCAGTGTTTGGACCTACTTATCAGGTCCAAAGCTCCTTATACAGTACAGATGGTCAAACATTAATTACTGATAAAGCCTCCATCCTAAATCGTTGGGCTGAACATTTTCAAAGTCTCTTTAGCGCCAACCGAGTAGTCCAAGCCTCAGCTATCCAATATATGATACAAAAACCAATGAAAAATGAATTGGACATAGCTCCCACTTTGGAAGAGACCCTTATGGCCATACAGCAGATGAAAAACGGCAAGGCAGCTGGGATTGATGGAATCCCACCTGAAGTTTGGAAACACGGAGGTCATGCACTCCACGAAAAATTCCACGAATTCCTTGTGAATTGCTGGGAAAAAGGGGAACTGCCATCAGACCTCCGAGATGCAGTCATCATCACCCTGTACAAGAAAAAAGGAGCAAAATCCGACTGCTCAAACTATCGAGGCATAACATTGCTCTCTATTGCTGGAAAAATCCTTGCAAGGATACTCCTGAACAGATTAGTTCCTGCTATTGCAGAAGAACTTCTCCCTGAAAGCCAATGTGGCTTCAAAGCCAATAGGAGTACTACAGACATGGTATTTGCCCTTAGGCAACTGCAAGAAAAATGTAGGGAGCAGAACAAGGGTCTCTATGTAACATTTGTCGACCTCACCAAAGCCTTTGACACTGTAAGTAGAAAAGGTCTGTGGCAGATCCTGGAAAAACTAGGATGTCCCCCCAAATTCCTTAAAATGATTATCTTGCTACACGAGGGCCAGCGTGGTCAAGTCAGATATGGCGATGCTCTTTCAGAGCCCTTTCTAATAACTAATGGAGTGAAGCAAGGTTGTGTTCTTGCACCAACTTTATTTACAATCTTCTTTAGCACGATGCTCCAAAGGGCTATGGCAGAGCTTGAAGAAGACAACGGCATCTATATACGCTACCGTACTGATGGTAGCTTGTTTAACTTAAGCCGTCTGAGGGCTCACACTAAGACTCTAAACTATCTAGTCCGTGAGCTGCTCTTCGCCGATGATGCTGCCCTTGTTGCCCACACAGAAGCAGCTCTGCAGCGCCTAACGTCCTGCTTTGCAACAGCTGCAGAGCTGTTTGGGCTAGAAGTCAACCTGAAGAAAACAGAAGTTCTTTACCAGCCTGCACCACAGGACGAACACCACCATCCCCACATTGCCGTCGGCAAATCAGTGCTCAAGTCCGTTCAGCAGTTCACCTACCTGGGAAGCATCATCTCCTCAGATGCCAAGATTGACAAAGAGATCGATCACAGATTAGCAAAGGCATATAGTGCATTTGGAAGACTTCACAAAAGAGTCTGGAGCAATAAACACCTGAGGCAAAGCACAAAAATCAGTGTGTATAGAGCCATCGTACTGTCTATCCTCCTTTATGGATCTGAAACATGGGTCACCTATCGCCACCACCTACGACTCCTCGAGCGCTTTCATCAGCGCTGTCTACGCACAATCCTAAATATACACTGGACTGACTATGTGACGAATGTTGCTGTCCTTGAACAAGCAGGGATCACCAGCATTGAGGCCATGATATTGAGAACACAGCTGCGCTGGGCAGGGCACGTTTCTAGGATGGAGGACCATCGCCTCCCAAAAATACTACTCTACGGTGAACTCGCCACGGGTCAGCGTAAGAGGGGCGCTCCAAAAAAGCGATACAAAGACTCCCTGAAACAACATCTCAGGCTTGGCCAAATTGATCACCAACAGTGGTCCGCCCTGGCCTCACATCGGGAGGCATGGAGACGCAATATCCACAATGCTGCAGCCTTATTTGAGAACTCACGACGAACAAGTCTTGAAGAGAAACGACAACGCAGAAAGAATCACAACCCAAAAACATCACCCAAAGAGACCTTCTGGTGCGCTTTTTGCAACCGGACTTGTTTATCTCGGATTGGCCTTTTTAGTCATCAGCGCGCTTGCAGAAGGCGCGGGATGAGTCCTTCCTGAATCTTCGTTTGCGAAGAAAAGCCAGAGAGAGAGAGAGCGCGAGCATATAATTGGACATGAGTATTCATGGATTTTGGTATCCACGGGTGGGTCCTGGAACCAAACCCCCAGTGAATAGGAAGGGACAACTATAGTACCAAACATCCTGAAAGCCAATGGTTCCTCATGCAAGAAATCAACCAGTCACTTTATTTACAGTATAAAAAGAGTTACAAGTTAACCCACATAGAGCTAAAACATACAAAAATTAATATTAAAGTATGTAATATTAAATATTATTTCACATATATTATTTAACATATTAAATATGACTGTATAATTAAAATATATGTTTAAAAACTTAGATTAAACATGGTACCGCACCAAAACAGGTAATGTGTTATTTAAAGCAATCCATTCCCAAACAACTGCTGGAATAGAAAAATCTTCTGATGGGGAAAGGAAAACAAGGAAGGAGCCAGCCTAGCCTCCCAAGGAAGGGGAGTTCCGAAGTGTGGGAGCAGCTGCGGAGAAGGCCCTTTCCCATATTCCCACCAAACTTTCCCGTGAAGGTGGTGGATTGATAGAAGTGCCTCCTCCTGGAGATTATCTTAGAGTTCAGACAGGCTCATGTGGGAAAACACAGGCTTTCGGATAACCTGGACCCAAGCCATATTGGGCAATGGCAGCTCTTAGTAATTCACATACATGCATGGAAAAGTCACTTCTCAAAAAGGCATTCTGTCAAACTCTTTCTGTCCAGGCAGACTGAAACAGGGCAATTCGCTGTATCCAACCTCCTTTTTGCTCTGTGGCTATAAAGTGTCCTGGGTAAAACAGCTATAAACAGCTGCTAGTCTGCGTGAAATGGACAGTAATAGGTGTGCATTCTGTAATAGCTTATCAGTAGCATGAGATTTCCAAGTGCAATGCCAAGTGCAATGCCGTGTCACCCTATGTTGGGAAAAGCCAAATAACTCCATAAATTGTACCCTTGACAAGACTGCTTCATTGACTCCCCAGTGAACCTTGAGCTGCGAAGTTCCAAAAGTGATGCATACTGCATAATTGTGAGGCTTTGTTGTCATTTTAACTTTAGTTTTACCCTGGGTCATCCCTCCCCTCACCAACTGTCCCAGGGCCTGTGTAACTGCTGGTGCCCTTGCCCCTGTAGCATCACCATTGAAGAGCAACCCCCATGAGCAAACCTAGTAGATGTCCAGGGTGATGTTGATAGTGAAGTGGAAAAGTCAGAAAGTGGCCGTAAGCCCTAAATCAGATACAGCCATGTTGAAGAAAGCAGTTTGCTTAGGCATTCAAATGTTGTAAAAGCACCTAGTGATTCCAAGTTAAGTTAAATTAGAAGGCACTAATTCTGTATTGTGAACCATATATATTTTAAATGCTGTAAGCTGCCCCAGTTGCATTTTGAGAGGGGTGGGATACAAATTATTATTATTATTATTATTATTATTAACAGTATGCAAAACATTCTGAGCCATGTTCCAAAACGTCATGATATATTCTACTGATACAATAACAGCTAGAACACCAGAATAAGATACAAAGAACAAGTGTGATATACGTACTTACTCCTTATTGGTGAGTTTGTATGCCTGTCATAGTCTTTTGTTAATCAATTGCTGCCACTGCGTATTTTGGTAAGAACTCTATATAAAGTTGGCTTAATTGCTTGCTTGTACAGCATGGAACCCTGGGCTTCTAAGATGAGCGTCCACCCCAGTACAGGCTGACCCCTGTATCCACAAATTCGGTAGCCATGGTTTCACTTATTCATATCTCCAAAAAATATGTTCTCTCTATGCATTTCTAGGTCCTCCAGTACAATTCTGTGGTCAGCTTCCAGTGTTTGTCTCATTAAAAATAATAGGGTTCATTATTATCCATTGTTTCAGGTATCCACTGGGTCTTGGAATGTATCCCCTGTGGATACGGGGGTCGACCTGTACTGTGTTGTTAAATAAACTGCTGAGTTTTGTCTACTACCAGACTCAAATCATAACCTAAAAAACCCTTTAAAAATCCCCTTCAGTGGACAGAGTGTTCATAGCAATGATGTGATCTAAGAACTATTCATTGAAGAATTTGGGTTTAAAGTGGTGGCCAGGAGAAATAAAGAAGCAGATCACAGCTAGATAAACATGTGTTGCAAAGGTGCTTCTGCAGTCCAGGTGATAGAATTACTAGCCCCCTTTGTAACGCCTCCCATTCTTTTTCTCTCCTTTTAGAATTTAGTGTCTAGAAAGGAAAACCATAAGGGCTCCAGCCATGGCCCCAAGAAAAAGGAGCGGGCGCGGGATTTCGTTCATCTTTTGCTGCTTCCGAAGTAATGACCACCCTGAGATCACCTACCGGCTGCGGAATGACAGCAACTTTGCCCTGCAAACCATGGAGCCTGCTTTACCCATGCCTCCGGGGGAAGAACTGGACGTTATGTTCAGTGAGCTGGTGGTGAGTAATGGTTTTGTATTGTGGGGGTTGCAAATTGGGAGAAGGGCCAGGATAAAAATAAAATTAAAGGAACAAATGAATGAATAATATGTGGATCCATTTTCATCCCCAGAAAATCGATCCTGCTTGCAGCAGTGTGTTTGAAGGATGCTAAGAAAAAATTGCTAAGAAAAAATGAGTGAGAGCCAATGTGGTGTACCGGTTTGAATGCTGGATGAATACTCTGGAGATCAGGGTTTGAATTCCTGCTCAGCCACAGAAATCCACTTGATGGCCTTGGGCAATTCACACTCTCTCAGCCTCAGAGGAAGGCAAAGGCAAACCCCCTCTGATAGATCTTGTCAACAAAACCCTGTGACCTTACAGAAACAAGTTGGAAACTATTTGAAGGCACCCAAAAACAACAAAGAAAAAAATGATAGTGAGGGACTCTAAAGAGAGCCTTGGCTCAATCAGATTGCAAGAGATGAAAACATTCTCGTATTTTACAAAGTCTGAGTTGCATCTCTTTAATGTCTGACCGTTTGGCAATAGGAAATTCTTGGACCTGTAATAAGGGTGGCAGAATTTGTAATCCGGGTATCTGGCAGGTTCATGGGCATGCAATGCCAGTTGGGCAAACATGCTTAAGAGCCTGGATTCTCAATTGTAGTACTCTCTCTTTATTTATAGGCATGACACAATGGAGGTTATGCAATTTTCTAAATCTTCTTTCTTCTTTGAAAGCAAAGTGAAAATACAGGTTGCTTTTGACTTCTTTGATATATGACTTCATATGGGAGGGTTCTCAAAGATGCTCTTTGCTTTGATCATGATGGCATTTGACTGTTGCTCAAGATACTGAGGGCAAGAGCATGGCTAGAGCAACGTCTTGGAAACAGGAACGTTATGTTTAGTATGTGTATTCAGCAGTGGTTAAAGCCAGCCATGGCTGTTGTCTTCCATGCCTGTGGCATGGGGGACACACTCTGTGCTTTAGTCAGAACTTCAATAATAATAATTTATTATTATTATTATTATTATTATATCCAAGATTCTGAACCTTCTTCCTAAAATAGGCTTAGCATGTTGGATAGTTCCTTTAAAGCCTGAACAAAAAACCTAAAACACGTATACTGAATATAAATGTGAAGACTACCTTGTAGTGGAAGTGAAAATTCCAACGAGTATTTGTGCCTCCAGAACATGCCTGTGTTTGGCTGGTGCAAAGGCCATTTGAAGAAGGGCATTGCTCATGCTTTGCTGCTAGGCTTCCGAGGTAGGCTCTGCTTTCAGGCAACATCATCCTGTCATTGTTAAATTGCATCCCCAATTCACCACCCATGTTGGCTCATAGCTTCTGTGCCAGTGAGGGCAAGGAAATCCATTCTTTATATAATTTGAATTCTGAAGGAGGTGCTGAACCTCTTTTGAGGATGGGGTCCAGCACCCTGGGTAGCGTGTTTAAAGTGTGGACTAAAATCCAGAGTGAATTCACTGCCCATTGACATGGAAGCCCATGCCTTTGGAAAGTGGAATTACTGGCTTAATTAATTCACTTTAAATTATACTTATGTGCTCATCATATCTCTCTTTGACAATTGTTGGTGCTCATATGAGATAATTTCCAATTCAATAAGAGAAAGCTATGACCCTCCTTCAGCTTTCTGTATGGATTTTCTTCTTCAGAACCCTGTTGGAAAAAAGCACCAGGAACAAAAAAAAAAAAAAAAACCCTCCACCAGATTAAATAAATGTTCTTGTAATTTACATCTCCTCCCTTTTGTTTGGTTCCCACTAAAGAAAAATGTAGTTGTTTGAATTATCAATTAACTTGGTAAACTTTGTTTCGCTCATCAGAAACACATTGGTTTGTAGAATAAAATAATGTTGAGTGACGATATGGCCTTGGTCAAATCAAAAGAAGAATAACAAGGAGGCACTTGCAAATATCAGGCACAGATAAACTGTTTTCTAAACTCATTTCATGAAAATACAGAGGCTGTTGTATTTGTTGTCTTGCTCCTCCTATTTCCTTTTTTCATTCCAACACTATGACCTGAATCCTATTGGTTCATGTCTACTAGAGCAAGTGCTACTCATGTTGACAGGTTTTCAAAATAGCAATAAGTAACACTCAAAATTCATGACAAGCAGGGTTGACATATAGGAAGCCGCTATTAACAAGTTTGTGCTCTACTGAATACCAAATAAAAGTGTTGATTTCAGTTAATCTAGCCATGTATTTCTCCTGCAGAATTAACATATTATCCACATTCATAAGGGATCACTCTTAAAGAAATGGGTATGCCACAACATTGGATTGTTCTGGTGTACAATGTACATTTAATGTACAATAATGACCTGTACTCAGGATGAGAGGCTACTGTCAGGACAGAATACGGAGAAATGGAACGGTTTCCAATTGGCAAGAGGGTCAGACAAGGCTGCATTTAATCACCCTATCTGTTTAACTTGTATGCAAAAGTATTTTGTATGCAAATATATCATCTGTAAAGCAGGACTAGATTGGAGGAAGGAGGTGTGAAAATTGGAGGAAGGAATGCCAACAGTCTAAGATATGCAGATGATACCATACTGCTAGCAGAAAATAGCAAACTGAAGCTTACAGAGGAAAGTCAAACTTGCTGAAGAAAGTCGAGGAAGAAAGTGCAAAGGCAGGTTTACATGTACAAAAAATTACACAGATGATTTGCATAACTTTAAAGTAGACGATGAAGACATTGCAATAGTTCAAGATTTCCATGCCTTGGCTCAGTCCTTAATCAGAATGGAAACTGCAGTCAGTAAATGAGAAGAAGACAAGGACTTGGAATGGCAGCTATGAAGGAACAAGACAAGATCCTGAAGGTAAAGATGTATAATTGAATACTAAAGTTAGGATGGTCCATGCTGTTGTATTTCCCATTTCTATGTCTGATTGTGAAAGCTGGACAGCAAAGAAAGCTGACAGGAAGAAAATCAACTCATCTGAGACATGGTGCTGGAGGAGAGTTCTACCGAATGCTTCTGTGGAATGCTAAGTGGGTCCTAGATTAAATCAAGCCTTAACTCTCCCTAGAAGCCAAGATTTTTAAACTGAGACTGTCGTATTTTGGACATACCCAGAGAAGACAAGACTCACTAGAAACGACAATAATGCTTCGTAAGGTAGAAGGCAGTAGGAAAAGAGGAAGACTGCATTCCAGATGGGTAGCCTCAATCAAGGAAGCCACGTCCCTGAGTCTACAAGACCTGAATGGGGCTGATGATAGAGTGACTTGGAGGTCTCTCATTCATGGGATTGCCATAAGTCAAAGTTGGCATGATAGCAGTTAACAACAACCGCATTCATAAATTACAGCTTTTAGGGCTGGTCACCATTTCTTTTTCATAGGTAGGGGAAGCAGATATTGAGTGACTCGTTTTCCCAGCATTACCTGGGTGAGTTAAACTGAGTGTTTACACTCAAACACCTTGTAGAATAATACACTTAAAACACTGATCAGCGAATGTGGTACAAAAAGTGTCCCTACAGAAAATAGAAGGTAAAACAAGGAGCTGTTGACTAAAGAACACTTGTTCATAGAACCATAGAGTAGGACACATTCTCGCCAGGGCTGTGGAGTCCTTTGCCAAACCTTCAACTCTGACTCATCTATTTTTCTACTGTCCTATTCTGACCGCTCCATAAATGGCAAATGTATATTAATTAGGAATAACAAATTTACTGTAGTATAATGCTAATACAAGGTATTCCATCACCACCGGGTAAATCACCAGGCTACTTAAAATGATAGAACATAAAATAAATTTATTTGATTAAAATTTCTGAACAAGAAAACTTTTCTAAATTCCTATGAAAATAAATACAGTCAGCCCTCTATATCCATGGATTCTGCATTCATGCATTCAACCATCCACAGCTTGGAAATACTTTTTTTAAAAAATCCAAAAAGCAACTCATGATTTTGCCATTTTATATAAGGGACACAATTTTACTATACCATTGTATATAATGGGACATGAGCATCCACGGGTTTGGGTATCCACAGCGGGGGTCTGGAACCAAACCCCAGTGGATACCAAGGGCCCACTATATACAAGAAACCAGGTATATAATTAATTTTTTAAGGTAAAATATAAGTATAAAATGATATATTTACCATATATTTTATTTTGAAGTCATAGGTGGAGTCAGTACATTTCTACAGATGCTGACTCCATGCAGAATTGCTTCTGACTCCATGGCTCCAGTTCAAACTCCACAGGCCTGGTTCCTTCTAGCCCAGTGCTCTGCCAGTGCAGGAATGCATACCTTATGCTGCTACTTCTCCTCCTCATCTATATCTGTGCTAACACCCATAATTCTCCGAAGTACTGGTGCACCATACATGTACAAGACAACAGGTATCACCAGAGTGTGGGAATGGCACTTTTTGGGAAAACAACTCCCAAATTCCTGGGTCCAAAAACAACACCACCACCTTTTCCATGTTCCAGGGATCAGGAGACTGAGGAGAACCTCAAGAAGTACAGAAGACTTAGTTAGTTTTAATTTATAATTGTTTAATATTTTTTTATGGGCGAGGGTGCGGTGGGGGGTGTTTGGGGATTTTATCTGTATTGTATTTTAATTTTTGTAAGCCGCCCCGATTGTTTTAACAGAGGGGCGGGGTATAAATAAATTTTATTATTATTATTATTATTAGAAGAAGAAGACAAAAATTTAGGCCATGGTGGGGAGGGGGACGAGAAACCTTGGTGACAAAGCAACTCCCCCTCCCCCCCCAAAAAAAAATCCCAGTAGCACAGGACACTCAGACTACAGATTGGAAGTCTTACCTTCTTTTGGACTACAACTCCCAGAATGCTGACTGGAGGGAAATAAAGAAAACATGTTGGGGAAACAGAGTGATGGAGGAGGAGGATAGCCATTTCTGTCTTGCCTTTCTCCCAATACTGGTACTCCAGATGGGCTCACAAATTATTAAAACCCGTACAGATGAAAACATACAAAAACATCTCTGTGCAATTTGTGTTTCAAGCTTTCTCTAGACCCCTCCTGTAGGGTTGGCCACTTTCTATCAGCTAAGGAAGGTGCAGTCAAAGCACGCGAGTGCCACCCGTGCTTGTGCTGCTAAGATGGCTTCCTCCTTGTGCCAACCCCCCTTCAAAAAGCATGAATGGCCATATGCTGGGTGTATTGTGAGATTGTTGGCACTGGCGGGCCTTAATCTCCATCCAAGCAGGGAGAGCTTCTTGTCCTGGCAGTCGCATCTGCTCTTGCTACCGCCACACAAGGAGAAAAGGGGCTGGGTGGAAAGAGGCATTTACAAAAGGCAGCTGAGGCCTGGTCAGCTGCTGCTTTTGTTGCTGCTGGCAGTTCCCAGCGGCTTTGGAACAGCTCTACGTTGCCTGAGCAACCTGCAAGGTTTCCCCGGACCTGCGATGGGGACATGCCTTGCTGACTTCTAGTTTTTCAGCTTTTAACCTCAACTTGCTGGTTTAATGCCATTGGAAAACTTCAAGGGAAGACTAGGAAAGGGCAAGAGGTCACTCGGGGAGTGGGGCAAAAGCTCTGACTATGAGGAAGCTTGCTAGAGGCTCTTCCCGGGTGCTTCTCCCCTCCCTTGGTCACCCTGTGTCGTGGCCCCATCTGGCAGCAATGTCCATATAATGCCACCAATTCATCCGCCCATCAATACAGCAAGCACAATTATTAACATGGCATTGCCTTTAGCTCTCTTCAGGTGTTCAAACCAGAGTGCTTTTAAGCATTATCTTTAAAAAAAAAAAAAAGAGAGGACTCCAACTTCTAGAATCTGATAGTTGGAGTCTCCAAAATAACTTTGAATTGTAGAATTAGAAGGGCCGACTTCAGGAATCTGCAGCTGAAGCACCCCTGACAGATGGCTGTTCAACATCTGAGAAAAACCTCCAACAAAGGAGAGTCCAGCATTTCCCCAGGCGGTTTTTACCACTTTTGAAGAGCTCTTACTGTTAGGAAGTTCTTCCTCATGTCAATAAACCCCCAACAGCTGCTTCTCCTTCCCTCCTGAAAATCAATTTCTTAAGCGATATGATATAGGTGACCATCAGTTCCACAACCATAGGGGCTGGCACTATAGTTGTGCCCATTGGCTACAACTGTTCCTTTCTTTCCTAGAAAATCTCAAGGAACCAGCAGCCAATGGCTCAGGGAGTAGTACTAGTTCAAGGACCACCACTTTAAAGTCCACTGAACTATGCAATGAGAGTAGACTACGATCTTCTCTATACGGTCAAAATAATACAAATGGGATATGAACATACGGCAATCCATTCATATGGACATGCGCATAAATACGTGTCATTTGGAAGGGAGGCAGCCAAATCCACGACAAACTCCGTGTGCGTTGTGCACGAGACTTCATCCAGATTTTAAAAAATGTTCCGTATGACTTGCGAATGTGTGATCGTTTGAACACTCACATTCGCACAGATATGACCAGGCAGCGTAATCTGATTGGCTGGACAAGCATGGGGGGGGCAGGGCTAGCAAACAGAGAAAGCACCTGCGGCCGCCATATTACATTTTTTCTAAGCACGGGTCCAGTAAGTCAGTAACATGGTGATCTTATACTCTTTTTTTCTTTTTCTTTTTTTGTAAATACAAACTATCACTTGTATGCACCATGGGAAACTGTTATTTTTTTTTTTTAATTGGCAGAGGCAGATTTAAAATCACGAGTAAATCACTCCGGCTGCCATCTTGGCTAGGGGGTCATGTGGAGTTTAGGGGGCTCTTTTCACCATGAAATGCATAAATATAGGATGGGAGAGACCTGGCTGAATGAGACCACGTGCGAAAGGGATCTAGGAGTACTAGTAGACCACAAGTTGAACATGAGCCAGCAGTGTGATGCGGCAGCTAAAAAGGCCAATGCGATTTTGGGCTGTATCAATAGAAGTATAGTGTCTAGATCAAGGGAAGTAATAGTGCCACTCTATTCTGCCTTGGTCAGACCTCACTTAGAATACTGTGTCCAGTTCTGGGCAACACAATTAAAAAAGGATATTGACAAATTGGAGCGTGTCCAGAGAAGGGCAACTAAAATGGTGAAAGGTCTGGAAACGATGCCTTATGAGGAGAGACTTAGGGAGCTGGGTATGTTTAGCCTGGAAAAAAGACAGTTAAGAGGCGATATGATAGCCCTGTTTAAGTATTTGAAGGGATGTCATGCTGAGGATGGAGCAGGCTTGTTTTCTGCTGCTCCAGAGACTGGAACACGGAGCAATGGGTGCAAGCTCCAGGAACAGAGTTTCCACCTCAACATTAGGAGGAACTTTTTGACAGTAAGAGCTGTTCGGCAGTGGAACACACTCCCTCGGAGCGTGGTGGCGTCTCCTTCCTTGTAGGTCTTTAAACAGAGGCTGGCTGGCCATCTGTCGGGGATGCTTTGATCAAGATTTCCTTCGTGGCAGGGGGTTGGACTGGATGGCCCTCGTGGTCTCTTCCAACTCTGCAATTCTATGATTCTAAGACAGGTTGCATAATTGTGAATGCCTCCTTTTTTTGATGTGTTCATATTCCCCCCCACCCTCATATAGACAAGACCTACATTTGCCATGCCAGTTCCCTCCCTTCTGATGTTTCCCTTTTCCCCATATCTAGAAAGCCAAACTGGGTGAATAGCTCCATTTGGAAACATTCTTTTGGGGACTTCCTGGGCAGAGAGTTCTAGTGTCTATAGTCCATAAAAGCAAACACCTTCAGCCCCTGGAATTGTTTTAACAATATTGGTCACACCCCATTTACGTGGGGGATATGTTACCACAGGTACATGAAACTGCATATAATAGCGAACCACCATATTATACCATAGAATTGTGCCAGAGGGCCTAGAAAATGCCTAGAGAGGATGCCACTAGGTATCTGGCATGACTCTATGATCAACTTCCATCAGAGTCAGGCTGGAGGACCTCCCAGGGCCTAGAGAGACCACCTCCAACATGACTTTATGGTCCTCCAAATGTCTAGAGATACCCAACCCCCAATTGCAGGTAACTGAAACAGCGGGTATTGATCCTGTATAAATGGGGAGGAGGCAACCTGTAGTGTTGAATGGATAAAGGATTAAGGACTCCCTTGTCTGCACCAAACAGCTCTCTTTTACTGTTATTTTTTATTTGGGAAAGTTGTCCATTTACCATTATTACATATCAGGGGAGGGGAAAGTGTGGTTCATAGGCCCCATGTGGTCCCTGAATCCAACTTTTGGGGGCTCTAAAGTTCTCCATCGGTCCAGCAAAGCTCCCACTTCCCTGATTTTTAAATAGTTGGCATTGTTTTTGCCCAAAAACTACACAGAAATCTCCCAATTGTGTGAAAACACATAAACGCCTCCAGCCTCCTAGAACCCCGCAGTATCTCAGTTTTCATCAGAGTTCCGCTCAAAATGGCAATAGAAAATGGTGCAATATCTCTTCCCGTTGCCATTTTGAGGAGGACTCTGAAGAAAAATGGAAGTATTTTGACATGCTGGGAGAGGTACAGCTCTTGTGACGTTTTCACAAGCCTCCAGTGCTGGGCAGTGGGAGGATATTGGTGCTTGCCCCTCCCCGCATTACCCACCCATGTTGCTTATATATATATTGCTGCATATTCTGTATAGTGAGGTCTCAATAAGACTCATTTAGATATCCCTGTTTTGTTTTAATGTTAAATTGGATAGCAGCATGTAGACAGCTTGTCAAATGCCATAATTTTGCAGAAATTCACTGCTATTATCTCCTGATCAATTTTCTGCCAGTTGGAAAACATGCAGATTTAGGAATTGTGATAGTCATCTAATTAAAGTAATATCCACCTCTTTCATTACCTCAGTTTAAAGTCATGCCTGACTTTTAAAAAGGCCCAGTTTGCTTGAGAAATGGTGTGTGTGGTTGTTGTCTTTTTAATTAAGCTATTCTTTCCCTCAAGTTTCTATGTAATCAGTTTAGATCAGGTGTAGGAAGCACCCAGCCTCCTTAGATGGCATTGGAGTGCAACTCCCAGCGTTCCTCACCATTGACTATACTGGTTAGGGCTGATGGGAATTGCAATCCAACAATATCTGTACACGTTGAAGTGCTGTGCCCTTATTTTGAAAGAAGGCCATGTAGCTAAAATGGCTCTACCAGGACCATGAAGACCTTGGAAATTATTATTTTGAACTACAATCAGCTAGGCAGCACAGTGAAGGGAGTGGGGGAGAGGCCAATTAAAATTATTCAAGGGAGGAGGTTGTCATGTGGGCTTCTTGCAGTAATTGTAAAGGTGGCAGCACCAGCTGTAAAAATATAGAAGAAGCAAAAAGGCAGAGAGAACTAGCAAATTCTCAGTTGATTGCTTTGGTTCTGTGCAATGGGCATAATTTATAACAATCTTCAGGGTTCTGCTTTATTTTCCCAGAATGCTTTGGTTCCTTTAAACCAAGGCTTACGTAGCCCCTCTGGCTAGATATTAAAGCTGTGTAAACCTTTAGCGTAACAAGGAATGATATAACTATAATACAATACAGTCTTTATGGGTACAGATGTTCCTCAGTGCAGATTAAAGGTATGGTACAAACATAGCTTAGAGGCGGATTAACTCAGTGGGTTTTTGAGAATAATTCAGCCTTCCATGTCAGCTGCAACCATTCCCAATATGAAGCCATTTTAATCATTAGATCATGCATTATGAATCAGTCTTGATCTTAACATAAGCATGCTATCTGTCAGAAGGACACTTTGCAAAGCGATAAGAGACAATCATGGAAGAGAAGGCTATTAAAGGTTATTTTAAACTATGATATCTACATAGAGCTTCCATAGCTGGATGTGATGCACCTTTGATTGCTAAATATGATGTGGGTTTCCCCCCTCCACAAATAATGCCTTGTTTGTGGACTTTCAAGAGACATTTCCAATTGGACATTGTGGGAAAGCACATGCTGGAGCTTTGGCTAATCTAGTGTGGGAAGGGTATTATGTTTTTGTTATATGGGTAGTTCCTAGTTGTGATCCTCTAGGTCAAAGCCAGGCCTATCATGAGCACAGCAAGGCAGCTGCCCTGAAAGCAGCTGGTTTGTTAGATATTAATACCTTCCAACATACCTTGAAAACAGACCACATGTGGCCAAGCAATACCAGGGTGTGGTCAAGATGGCAAAAGTTATTAATGAATCACAGAGCTGGAAGAGACCACGAGGGCCATCTAGTCTAACCCCCTGCCATGCAAGAATACACAATCAAAGCATTCCCAACAGGCAGCCATCCTGCCTCTGTTGAAAAACCTCCAAAGAAGGAGATTCCACCACACTCCGAGGCAGTGCATTCCATTGTCAAACAGCTCTTACCACCAGGAAGTTCTTTTCTTTTAATTATTTTCCAGATACATTAAAATGTATAAGTATTTAAAGAAAAAAAATATAAATGTATAACAGAAAAAAATGTGGATTGATGAGCACTAATGCTAATTTGAAGCGGATTTGATTTGTCATAACAGTTTTTTGGCAGAATCTCAGGCATGCAAAGCTATCTGCTTTTGCTGTTTCCGTGGGCCTGTCTGCGAATCAAGATGGCGGGCATGAGTGAATTACTTGCGTTTTTATTTTCACCAGTTGCTGCTGCCAAACAGTATTTTTTTTTTAGCATAGCTAAGGTGCGAAAGTGTGATATTCCTCCTAAATAATTTTTTAAAAGGCTGTCTCATTGCTTCAGTGCATGATTGCTAAGGCAAAAATCCAAGATGGTGGTTCCGGGCACTTGCCTTTTTAGCAAGCTCCTCCCCCTGCCCATGTCCAACCAATCAGCTTTTTACTTCCGCTTTTATGGGGAATGCTAATCGGTTGTCCCAATGAGTGAAAATGTGCATTCCCCACGGAGCTTTTTTAAAACTTCGGGAAAAGCTGTGAAGGCTTTTCCTTCAGAGTTTTTGGTGGATTTGGCCCCTCTCCTTCCAAATACTGCGGATTGATGCGGGATGGCATTTAGACAAATTACATTCTCTTCAAATTCCATGAGGAGTATTTTTGCCATTTAGACAACCCCTTTGTCTTTTTGAGAAAGGGCTTTTAACCTGTATACAGTGTAACTGTGTAACTCACTGCCACAAGATGCTTTAAAAGGTGACCGGATAGCTTGAAAAATGATAGGATAAATTCATGGAGGTATGGCCATCCATGACATACCCTCCAGTTGTTGGAAGGGACAGTCCTAGTTAATCCTCCCACTTTTATAATGCCCCAGTTTCTCTCTATTATTCTCACTCACCCCATTTTGTCCTCAGCTTACTTCCATTGCTTCAAACAGAGTTCAAAGTGCAAAAGTAGTTTGCACTCAACTAAGAAGAGGGGATTGGAGAGAAGGAAACAGAATCTTGCCCTTCCCAGTAGGCTCAGGCAAAAGCAAACTGCTGCATCCTTTCCTAGTGTGTGTGTTCTTCCTCATCAAAACGTTTTGCTATATTGACCGCATTCTGATGTTGCTTGGCCTCATGTGTGCCACTTTTTCTCTGTAAAATGTTGGAGGGTGTACTATGGCTAGTTGTCAAGGTGGCTATATGGAACCTCCAGTGTCAGAGGCAGTATGCAGTATGGGCAACTTGGCCCATATAGAACTTTAGTCTGATTCTGCACTTTTTTTCTTTATGTTGAAGCTCAAATTTATGCATAGCCTATGTTGGAAATAGATGACATCCTAAACTGGAACTTTTACAAATATTTACAATTTTTTAAGCAACACCATTTACGGCTTTATGAAAAGATCCCAAATGTTTCTGCATGTCAAGCAATTTCTGGCAGGCTCATTTTTCCTTCCTTTATCATTCTAAAATAGCAAATACATTAAGTCCTGTTCAGTAGCAATAACACAAGGAGTCAGATTATCCAAGCAGCAGCAGCAGCAACAACAACTTGGATGCCAGAGTTTCAGATTTTATGGACTCAGGTGGAATGTGTCTCCAGAACTTCAAGTAGCTTCAGCTGTGTTTGCAGCAACACTATCTTCTCATAAATTAAACACCTACAGGAGATAACTGACTTCATTTGATCCCTTGAATTGTTTAAGCTGTTGGGGCAATCTGGGGCAGCTTGGAATTCACAGGATTCCTAGGACTTTTTAAAAGTGTTTTTGTTCTTGAAATTGTGTGTGTGGTTTCTAGACTTCTACGTTTACAATGTTGAACACCTCAAAAAAACACTACTACTTTATATTTTGTTTGCTAGCAGCAAACACATTGTAAAAAATTAAAGCTGGTCACATTGGACAAAAAGAAAAAAAAAACACCCTCTTGTAATAAATATTGAGGAGAATATCAAATAGCATTAGCTAAGTGGAAGAGCAATGGTGTAGCAAACAGAGCATCCATGGCTAAGATAGCCTCTTATGTTAAGGTCATTGGAGACCTGCTGCCTTTCATGGTAGGCAAAGGTGCGGAAAGTTCAACCCATGAGCCACATGTAGCTTCATCTTTGTTTTGCAGCTCCTAAAGGTCCTCTACACCTCCCAGTTCCCCAGTTGCTATTAATTGCTCTTAAATTGACTTCAACTTATGGCGATCCTATGAATGAGAGACCTCCCAAGTCACCCTATCCTCAGGAACCCTCCTCGGGTCTTGTAGACTCAGAGCTGAGGCTTCCTTGCTTGAGTCTATCCATCTGGAATGTGGTTTTTCTGTTTTCCTACTGCCTTCTGGCTTGCCAAGCATTATTGCCTTTTCTAATGAGTCCTATCTTCTCATGAGATATCCAAAATACGACAGTGGAATTGCTTCCTGTTAGGGTCTCCTATATATGCCAGGCTTCTGCTGAGGAGCCAGACTCTCTCTGGCTTTTCTTTTCAAACGAAGATTCAGGAAGGACTCATCCCACGCCTTCTGCAAGCGCGCTGATAACTGAAAAGGCCAATCCGAGATAAACAAGTCCGGTTGCAGAAAGCACAGCAGAAGGTTTCCTTGGGTGATGTTTCTGGATTGTGATTCTTTCTGCGTTGTCGTTTCTCTTCAAGACTTGTTCGGCGTGATTTCTCAAATAAGACTGCAGCATTGTGGATAGTGCGTCTCCAAGCCTTCCGATGTGAGGCCAGGGAGGACCATTGTTGGTGATCAATTTGGCCGAGCCTGAGATGTCGTTTCAGGGAATCCTTGTATCGCTGGAGCCAGACTACGGGCCTGTCTAAATGGCAAAAATAAAAATAAAAATACGAACGGCATGTGAACGAATGGCAATCCATTCATACGGCCATTCACAACCATTCCTGTCATTCGGAAGGGGGACAGCAAAATTTACCATATAATCCGTTTGCAGCACATTCGGGGCTTGGTATGGCTTTTAGTAAAAGATCCATACGCTGTTCGAATGTGCAACTGTTTGTACACACATGGTTGCACAGATACGAACAGACGGCTTAATGTGATTGGCCAAAGGAGCACAGGGGGCAGGGCTATCACAGAGGGAAATCGGCTGCAGAAGCCATGTTGGATTTTTGGCTGAGCAAGGGTCCGCTAAGTGGTGAAACGGCGATTTTTACTCCTTTTTTCTGTTTTATTTTGTTTTAAATATGAAAAATGCCTGTGCGCAGCACAGGAAACTTGTTCTTTAAAAAATTTTAGGTGCAGGACTTATAAAAATCATGAATAAACCACTCGCAGCTGCCAGCTGGGCTAGAGGGGTCATTCAGAGTTTAGGGGGGACTTTAGCCGTGTAGGCTGTTCGCATTCTTGTGAATGCCTGCCTGTTCAGATCTCTATGTATTATTTTCCCCTCAGATAGATGGGACTTAAATGTGCCAAACAGGTACTGGGCAGCAGCAGTAATAGAGGGTGAACCTGGCAGAGGATCTCTCAGGGACAGTGAGTGGGTGCATCTACACTACACAAATAATCCAGTTTGAAATTGAATTATTTGCCATGGCTCCTTTCTATTGAAACCTGGGATTTGTACTTTGATGAGGCACCAGCACTCTTTGGCAGAGAAGGCTAAAGACCTTGTAAAACTATAAATCCCAGGATTCCATAGGAAAGAACCATGGCAAATAATCTAGTTTCAAACTGGTTTATTTGTGCAGTGTGGATTCTCCCAGTGGCACCATAGCTAACACTAATTACAGCTGCACATAAGGAGGCACCACTTCTGAATGTCTTATCCTATGAAAAGACAATCCAAATCGCCCAGACTTCCCCCTAAAATATTTTTTTTCTAGAGGGCACCCAAATGATGTTTTCTTGGCCAGATTTATTTTTAGGAGCTTTGCAATTGCCTTCCTCGGAGACTCTGGTTTCTAGAGTCATACTCCAACACCACTATGCCACACTGGCTTTCAATACTGAACTAGATGATCTAATAGTCTATTTTGGTATATGGCAAAATCTTATTGCAGTTTTTAAGGGGGAGAGATAATTACATGATGTAAATAATTCTTTTTAAAGAATTTCAACTTATGGTTTTCAACTTTGAAGACTGGATTTGCTTTGTTGGAGACATTTTTTGCTATCTGTATTTGAGTTGCCAGATTGAAAACTGGAGAGGGCTCACATATCTTTTAATGGCTATGTAGACAGGGGATTTCAGCAGGTGTTGCTTGTTACCTGGCTGCATGGCAAATAACATCTGCTCCATCTTTTACAACCATTAAAGGTAGAGGAGCCCTCTGCAGTTTTCAATCTGACAACCCTAGCCTGCAGTTGGCCTCCAGGCTCATTTGAGAAGCCAAACAGAATATAAATTGACTTGCTCACTTATCCTATATGATCACCCCTTGTCTCTGGCTCCTGATTTTGTTCCAAGTTCAATATTACTTCAGTCAGTACAACTTGTCTTCTAGGCTTTACATCCATCTTGTGTCTGCCCTCAGAGTACTTTGAGTCTTAAACTGGGAATTGGCCAATGCTGATCTTGTCTGTACTAGATTTCCACATGAGCTAAGTAATTATAGTTTAGTTCCTCATGTGAGGGGGGTGTCTCTAAATACTTTCTCCCCCATTTCATAATTTGACATAATTGTTAGAATAATAGACCTTGGGAGGGGTATGGTAATGCTATGCGACTTTCTAAACTTGAGTACCTCAGAGCCTTAGTATGTCTTAATCGAGCCCTGGATCTCATAACTCACCAGATGCTTGAGTTAAGATGCACTTGCCCAGTCTTGGAAGCGAAGGCTCTAGTTTAATGTAGCTGCAAGTGTTTGGGGGCCTTTTAGCTCTTGTTGCTACATTTACCTGTTCTCCATTCATACTAAAGTAGCTCACTTGCCTTTACTTGTCCATCAGTGCTTCTTGCCTGTTGAGAGTTTGGAAATACAAGGGGTTGTTCTCCCTCAGTCCACCTAATCCTCATTTCCTGATCATCTGGAGAAGATTTTGACTCACCATGGGTGACCAGTCAAATGTCTGTTTACATGTTCAAGCTTCACTAGTGAATAACTCTGCCTGATTGATTCCATCCATCTTTTTCATTAATTTTGCTATTATGTAGGTATGGCTATGGGAAAGAAGCAGTCCAAAACACCTCTCAATTAATATTTTACGATTTTTAAAATTTGATTTTCTTTATCTAATGTTATTTCCTGCCTTTCTCTTAATATGGGACCCAAAGCAGCTTATAATATACAGTCCTGCGAAAAAGAAAGTGCAGTCATCCCTTCACATTCGCGGGGGTTAGGTTCCCCAGACCCCCGCGAATGCGAAAAATCCGCATAATAACAACTGCCCTCCCCCGCCAAAACGACCACGGGGCCTCCGAAGGCCCTATAGTTGCTTTCCCCCGCCTCCCCACTCCCTCCCCAGGCCTTCATGGGGCCTCTGGAGCGTCTCCGGAGGTCCCGTGAAGGCCTCCCCAGCCCTCCCCACCCTCTCCCCAGGCCTTCATGGGGCCTCCGGAGATGCTCCGGAGGTCCCTTGAAGGCCTCCCCGGCCCTCCCCACTCCCTCCCCAGGCCTTCATGGGGCCTGCAGAGTGTCTCTGGAGGCCCCATGATCGCCTCCCCAGCGATCCCCACTCCCTCCCCAGGCCTTCATGGGGCCTCCAGAGCGTCTCCGGAGGCCCCATGATCGCCTCCCTAGCCCTCCCCACTCCCTCCCCAGGCCTTCATGGGGCCTCCGGAGCGTTTCCGGAGGTCCCATGAAGGCCTCCCCAGCCCTCTCCACCCCCTCCCCAGGCCTTCATGGGGCCTCCAGAGCGCCTCCGGAGGCCCCATGCTCGCCTCCCCAGCCCTCCCCCCTCCTGCCCATGGCCTTAACAGGGCCTGCAGAGGCCCCGTGTCATGGCTTTTGGGAGGGCGGGGGCCCTCCCAAGACCCGCGAATATTCAAAACGGCGAATGCCAAGTTCGCGAATGTGGATGGGCAACTGTACACTCTCTTTGAATTCTATAGTTTTATTTTGGCTTTATTTTTGTTGAATGAATCATGACACGGTGTAATATGTCATGTGTCGTTGTTCATCTGAGGTTGTATTTACCTAATTTTAAGACCTGCTAAGGAACAGATGATTGTTATTATGTCCTGATACGTAAAACCATAGAATTAAAGAGGTGGTGTACTTTCTTTTTCACACTTATTTAGTTAAAACAAAATGTAACTAAGACAATATATACAAGAAAAGTTATATGTAATACAAAATACAAACAGCTAAGAAAACCATTAAACAGTTCATTGAAAACATTAATTTGAAATGGTTAAAACTACATTCAAAACATAGTAAAAAATATGTCACACCTCATTTTAAAAAAATCCTTCTGCTCCAACCAGTTAAAAGCTGAGGTCTATTTAAATAAAAAGATCTTTACCTGCCAACCAAACCTCCCTTAGGGGTGGGTTTCATAGCTAAGGAGTAGCCACCAAGAAGACTTTCTCCCACGCGGTCTCCTGACCAATCTGTGAGCATGGTCGGACAGAGAGAAAACTGCTCCCTGAAAATCATGATATTCAAGCAGGCTTACCTGGAGAGATGTTTAGTTTGTTATCTACAAAGGAAGCATGGCTGTTTAGATGGCAGATATATATAAAACTGATCCTAGTCTATTAGGGATGAGCTCTGCCATTGCCTCTTCAAGATTAATAATAATAATAATAATAATAATAATAATAATAATACACCATCCATTAAGCCTTCCCCCAGAGGCACTGGAGGGGGAGGGAAGACTTTTCTCCTGTTTCTTCCTTCATGCTTGTGGCTGGAGCGGATTGAATGGCAATGTGCAGGCCAAACCAGCCAGCCTTTGCCTTGGCTCCTGTCACATGGCCACTCCACTGCAGGGAGGAGGTGGGCCGAGCAGCTTTCAAGCCATCATGGACCCCTTGTGAGGACATTGTGGCTCCCTGGGGGTCCCCGGACCACTGGTCAACACCATTTGGGTGAGGAAGATGCTACGTAAGTTATTTCTGTGGAACAAATGTGATGTTGTGTGCCTTCAAGTTGTTTCTCACTTACGGTGACCCTAACGGTTTTCTTGAAAAGATTTGTTCAAAGGGGGTTTGTCATTGTCTTCCTCTTGAGGTGGAGAGAGTGTGACTTGCACAACGTCACCTAGTGGGTTTCAGTGGCAGAGCAGGAGTTTAAAACCTGGTCTCCCAGAGTCCATTCCAGTACTCATACTGCACTATATCATCCTGGCTCAACAAAAGTGCAGTCTCTCTTTTGATATCCTGGGATTGTGTCCCAGCCCTGCAGGTAGCTGCCACAAGTAAGCCCGGTGTGTTGCATTTATTAAATATCAGCCGCCACCCGGATGAAAGGCCCTACATGCTTCAAAGAAGCAACACATCTAGTGGGTTTTGCCTCTTCAGACAATGTTTTTGATGATGGGGTTGCTTCCCTTGCATCAGCAAGCGCTTAGTGCTTCAGGGAGTGTCATTAACACATCTGTAGTCAGGGATGGGAAAAGATAAATTAATGCATTTGGGCAAACAAAATTTTCTGGGGGGAAAAAAAAAACCTTCCAGAGAGTCAAAGATCATTGGAAAATGTGCAAAAATTTCTTCTAATGCTGACCAGTGGGGAAGAAATTTTTTGAAATGTTTTGTTCTTGTAGAAGAGAACAAAGTAAGGGAAGATTTACATTAATTCATGATGACTTGCGCCTAACATCCTGCTTCGCAACAGCTGCAGAGCTGTTTGGGCTGGAAGTCAAGCTGAAGAAAACAGAAGTTCTTTACCAGCCTGCACCACAGGACGAACGAACACCACCATCCCCACATTGCCATCAGCAAATCTGTGCTCAAGTCCGTTCAGCAGTTCACCTACCTGGGAAGCATCATCTCCTCAGATGCCAAGATTGACAAAGAGATCGATCACAGATTAGCAAAGGCATATAGTGCATTTGGAAGACTTCACAAAAGAGTCTGGAGCAATAAACACCTGAGGCGAAACACAAAAATCAGTGTGTATAGAGCCATTGTACTGTCTATCCTCCTTTATGGATCTGAAACATGGGTCACCTATCGCCACCACCTACGACTCCTCGAACGCTTTCATCAGCGCTGTTTACGCACAATCCTAGATATACACTGGACTGACTATGTGACAAATGTTGCTGTCCTTGAGCAAGCAGGGATCACCAGTATTGAGGCCATGATATTGAGAACGCAGCTGCGCTGGCCAGGGCACGTTTGTAGGATGGAGGCCCATCGCATCCCCAAAATAGTTCTCTACGGTGAACTCGCCACGGGTCAGCACAAGAGGGGCGCTCCAAAAAAGCGATACAAGGACTCCCTGAAACAACAGCTCAGCCAAATTGATCACCAACAGTGGTCCGCCCTGGCCTCACATCGGGAGGCATGGAGATGCACTATCCACAATGCTGCAGCCTTATTTGAGAACTCACGCCGAACAAGTCTTGAAGAGAAACGACAACGCAGAAAAAATCACAACCCGGAAACATCACCCAAGGAGACCTTCTGCTGTGCTTTCTGCAACCGGACTTGTTTATCTCAGATTGGCCTTTTTAGTCATCAGCACGCTTGCAGAAAGCGCGGGATGAGTCCTTCCTGAATCTTCGTTTGCGAAGAAAAGCCAGAGAGAGAGAGGACTGAAGGAGCAGCACTATTTGTTGCTCTGGAAGCTTTTCTGTAACTGTGACATCCACTTTTAGCTTCCAAGTGGGTAGCTGTGTTATCCGGTGCAGCCAAAACACAAAAAAAGTGTCTTGTATGTTTAAATATTTGAAGGGACGTCATACTGAGGATGGAGCAAGCTTGTTTTCTGTGACTCCAGAGACTAGAACATGGAGCAATAGACTCAAACTACAGGAAAAGAGATTCCAGCTAAACATTAGGAAGAACTTCCTAACAGCAAGAGCTGTTCGGCAGTGGAATGCACTGCCTTGGAGTGTGGTGGAGTCTCCTTCTTCAGAGGTTTTTAAAAAGAGGCTTTGATTGTGTAAATTTCTTGCATGGCAGGGGGTTGGACTAGATGGCCCCTGTGGTTTCTTCCAACTCTATGATTCTATGATTCTTTGAAACAAGGTTTATTGGGCATAAGCTTTCCGGGGAGTCTAGGCCACTTCATCAGATGCATCCAGCAAAGTGGACTGGAGTCCATGGAAGTTTATGACAAATATGACATGTTCGTCTTTTAAAAGACCCCTTTAGCTTATAAGCCAAAGATGGCTGTCTCTTTCTTTAACTTCCAGCCCCATGTGTAAAGAAGACTTAAATAGTTTCCTTGGTAGGGAGTGGTTGGAGGCAAGCCAACAGAAGAAATGCCAGGTGAAGCTTTTATGTCATAAGTTTTACACGTAAGCTACTTACTAACAAGGAGGTGACGCTGTGAGTAACCTGCCTTTCTCATAGGGTGTGGATGGCACCCTGTAGTTCATCGAGAAATGGGAGAGAAGTTGTGCGCTCAGCACTTTCTCTGTTCCATATTTCATTCCCACACAAAATGAAAACTGTACTATTATTTATTATGATGATATTTATGTGTATCCCGCTTCCCCCCCCCAAATGGGACTCAAAGCGGCTTAAAATTTAAAAGAACAATACAATTAAAAACATAACAAAAAGTAAACAGTAAAATAGAATTAAACTAATCACAGTATTAAAACACAGTTAAAAGAATAAAATGCAATTTAAAAAGATAAACTACTAAAAACAGTTCAGTTTAAAACAATATAGTATCGCCATGCCCATTCTTTAAAGGCTTTCTATTTCAAAAGCTTGTCTGAATAAAAAGATTTTACCCAGCCAGCCAAAGGACAACAAGGAGGGGATGTTCTGGCCTCCCTGGGAAGGGAGTTCCAGAGTCTAGGGACAGCGCTGAGAAGGTCCTCTCTTGCATCCCAACCAACTGTACTTGTGACAGTAGTGAGATGAGAGGAGGACCTCTTCTGATGATCTCAGGGCTTGGGCAAGCTCATATATGGAGGTACAATCTGACAGATAGCCTGGACCTTAGCCATATGGGTTTTCTTGGCCAGATTTGTTCAGAGGGGTTTCGCCTTCCTCTGAGGCTGAATGAATGTGACATGCTCAAGGTCTCCCAATGGTTTCCATGACTGAGTGGGAATCCAAACCCTGGTCTCCAGAATCATAGTGCAATGCTCATACAATTCTGTCATGCTGGCTCCTTTATCCTTTGGAGGTTTTTAAATAGAGGCTGGATGGCCATCCATCTGTCAGGCATGCTTTGATTGTGTGTTCCTGCATGGCAGGGGTTAGACTAGATGGCCCTTGTGGTCTCTTCTAACTGTATGATTCTACAGTATTCTCTCTATAACAGTACCAGAGCCAAGCATCTTCCAAGCATCTCCCATCAGTACTGTTGAAATAGTAGGAGTTTTATAGCTTCTACAGCAGCTGTGGCATTCCAAAAGTTTTTGACCTACAGTTCTTATTAGCCTTAACCAAGGTAACTAATGGTGAGAGATTATGGGAGCTGCATTGTAAAAAACACATGGAGGGCTACATTTGCTCGTGTCCGCTATGTCTGAACAGGCAGAGAGTTTTGGTTTAAAGTCTGCACAAGTGTGAGTAGAACAAGTAAGCATCCTGGTACGTGCTTTTTTATTTTTTATTTAGCCTTATCACGCACCAAAGTAAAGCAGCAGGGCAGCCGGAAGGTTCCACTTTCCATGTTGCCTTACCACATTATGCTGTCGTTCTTCCAGTGTTCTGCTATTCCTGTTCCGTGGGAGACAGAGGTAAAACCACGTCTTTTTACTAATCGGAAAAATCGCTAGTAAAAAGATGCAGTTTTGCTTCCGCCTCCCACAGGACTGGAGCAGCAGAACACCGGAAGAACGACAACGTTGTGTGGTAAGACAGCACAGAAAGCGGAACCTTCCGGCTGCCCTGCTGCTTTACTTCGGCATGTGATAAGGCTCTTTATTTTTATTTTATTTTCCACTTTGCTCCCCGAATCGTGACACTCCTGAGAGGTTACTACAATTTTCTTCTGAGGGTAAGAAGAGCTTAAAAAGAAAAAAGAAAAACAAATTCCTCAGGCTATCTTTTTTTTTTTTTTTTGAGATAATTTAAGAAATTGCAAAATTGGCTTGGAAATCTTGAGATTTGGGAAGACTAATTTGGAGCTATTTCGATTTCCCTTTGAGCTTCCAAGCACCACTGTTTTTAGCCAGACGTGATCAAGTCAGCAATGTGTCTGTTTATCTTTTTGTTCCTTTCTTCATTCTTATACACGGGCTCTAATCCTGCCCAGTCAAAGAACAAATTGCAGATAGGCTATGAAGCTAATTGCCAATTGGCATCTCCTGCTCACTAATTAGTCTGCTTCAGGATTGTTAATTGAAACTGCATGTGATAGAACTTGTGTGTACAGATTGCTTGAGGGATTTTGTGGCAGAATTTCAGCTAGAATGGATGAATACAGTGGTTGGTGGTTACGGGGTGTTTTCTCTTTACAAAAACACCCTTTCCCTGTTCGGCCTGGTTTTTTTTTAAAAGGAACTAGGGCAAAATGCGGCTGCCATTTTCAGTTGCCTTCCAGCCAGTTGACAGGGTTGGCAGCAGCTTTGAATTCTTGCCCATGAAAACATATCTGCCCAAGCAGATGCAGATGCCCTTATCAACTGTGTCAAAAATGTGGGGATTTCCTTGTGCAGTGCTCCAGAAAGCTCAGCTTTATTTTATGTATACCCTTGCCAGCTAGCCTGTATCTTGCTTAGTCATCTAAACCTGCCTCATGATGTTGTTGAGCTAAAATGAGAGAGTTTGGCATCATGAAAAAAACACAACAGAAGTCGTCTGAGATACTACATTTCCCATGGGGGGGCAGGCACAGAGGGGGATGTAGTCCTCTTGTTTCTACAGAGGAACCAGCACAAACTCCAAGTGCAGACAGGTCTTCTTTGGCAACTATTCCATTTCTTGGGGGAAAAAATTGTTTGTATTACAGGTTGCACTCCACCCCCACCTCCACATATCCACAAGGGATACATTCCTGGGCTTACAATTTATAAATACTAGTGAACCCCACAGATAATAGTGAACCCTATTAAAATAAAGGGATTCCAGTACAAAATAACATAGAGTGGCATTGGAAGACCTAGTGATTCCTAGAGAGGACACCTCTCTAGGCATTTTCCAGTGTGAGTCTATGGTATGTGTCCCTATTTTCTCAGATGCTGATAACTGTAACCACTGATATTGGTTCTATGGATACAGGCAGGGGCAACATGTATTTTTAAAAAGACACTGCCTTGCAAAACTGTAAAAAAGCCAAACTCAGAGGCAAGGATCCATCACCACACACATGCATGAATGTACATACACAGTAGTGAGTTGGGCCTCTGCCACCAGTAGATAGGTTTTAGAGTCCTTGTTCTCATCATGGCAAAAGGATAGCTGCCCAGTGGCATGAAAAGGTTCATTTGTATTAGTGACCTTGTTGGATACTTTTTGCATTTGCTTTGCAGTTTGAGGCTGGAAAAAGATACAAAAGCATAGAACAGACTGGAGGAGTGAATTTTCCTCAGTTGCCAACCAGATTGTACCATTCTCTTAGCTATTGGGGGAAGAGGGATCATGCTTGCTCACTTTGATTTTCTTTGTTTGCTTCTGTACTGTATAACCTTTGGTCTTGTCTTGGGGGGTGGCATCCTAGCCCAAGAGGTCCCCACATATCCAACAATGGGGAAATTTTCCTTGGGTTTTTTCCAGGCTGTGAGGCCGTATTCTGGAATAGTTTCTTTCTGACGTTTTGCCTGCATCTGTGGCTGGCATCTTCAGAGAATGGTTGGGTAGGAGTGTGTCTGGGGTTTATCTATACCCAGAAACTAACCATTCAATTACACAAATTTACATATACTCCCCTGCAGGGGTTCAAAACTTATAAACCCCAGACATACTCCTACCCAACCATTCTCTGAAGATGCCAGCCACAGATGCAGGCGAAATGTCAGAAAGAAACTATTCCAGAACACGGCCTCACAGCCTGGAAAAAAAACAAGGAAAATCTATGGATGCCGGCCGTGAAAGTCTTGGACTTCACAATGGGGAAATTGATCATTGGTCAAGGGATAGTCTGGGTAGAATTTGTTTGGGGTCCCAATTCTACCATTGTGAGGGAGAATGTGTGGAACGCCATCAGCAAAAGGATTGGAAAGCTACTCTGCTGTAAAACATCTGCTGGATCATTTACCACCGATAAAGTTTATGCCATAGCAATAGCATCTGTCAGTGTTTGGCACTGAAAGAACCCTTGGAGAGGCTTGAAACTACACCCAGGCTGCTGCCATACTGCAGAAATAATGCAGTTTAACACCTCTTTAACGGCCATGGCTCAGTGATATGGAATTCTGAGATTTGTAGTTTTGTGAGTTATTTAGCCTTCTCTGTCAAACAGTTCTAGTGCCACAACAAACTACAAATCCATAGGATGGAGCCCTGTTAGTTAAAGTGGTGTCATACTGCATTATTTCTGCAGTGTGGCAGCAGCCCTAGTTCTAGAACAAGATACACCCGCTATGTTTTTACACTAAAGTGCATTTTGGTAGCATAACCTTAAAATGGTGAAATAATATTGTGTGTGTTTGTCGAGGTGGTGGTGAAAGAGATGCCAATGTAGAGCCTACATTGGGGTTGGATGGTACTGCATGCAGAGTTACACATTGACTATGCTATGCTATGTAACCCTTGGGTTGAATGGCAGTGTTACACAACTGAACCAAGATGTCAGAGATACAACTCAATGCCCAGCCAAATGCACACCTGCAACATCAAACTGAATGTAGATATTTCACCGGACAAAAATGTCCAGCCATTTCTGTTGGGGAACATAGGCCAAGAGTTTAAAGTTTATGGCAAAGTAAATGCAGTGAGGTACAAAAGAGAGAGAGAGAGACTATCACTAAATATTGTTGGAAAAGACATTGAGATAATTTGAATATTAAATTTGTTCAGTTTCTTCCAGTGCCAGCAGGTGTTATAGAACCTCCTGGAAATAACTTGATTTCTAAATACAGTGAGAAATATCCAGAATTTGGCTCAGAATTTTAACTTGTTCATTTCACTATAGTTGTACTACAGATTTATTATTTAAGCACATGTAGAAGAGGCAGGTTATAAATAAATAAAAGTCCAACAACATTTTGTGACTTCTAAAGTCATATCATCCAACAATCCCATTTGTGTCTGACTTTATAGATGGGGGAACAACTTGCTTTAAAAGATCACTTTTTACAAGAACAATTATTATTTAAGCTAGTGGACATAACATCTGAACTTAATTTTTTGATTTAGTACTATATTGGTTTTGATGTTAAAAAAAAAACTGGTTTAACCCCCCCCCCGGCCAAAAAAAGGTTTAAACAAACGAACAAACAAAAAATGATGTTCGTTTTTTAAAAACTGTTTTTTTTCCCCCAACCCTGATACGGGGCTGACTTTTTTTAAAACTAGCATCCATTTTCCTTTCCATTGTGGTGCCCAAACATACAGATCCATGGTTGGTTTGGGCATTGTTGTTGGTTTAACATGCCAGGAGCATTTGGTGAGGCAGGCTTATTGGCTGTCTCCTTTCTCTCTGTTTTGGTTTTTGTGCATGCTCAGTAAGAAATTCCGAAAGCAGCTTCAGTTACCTCGCCTGTTGAAGGCAGATATCACCAAGCTGCAGTGGGATTAGTTAGAGAAGAATCCCCTTCTTTCCAAGCTCGTTCTTTGTATATTGCATTGTTACACGCTACTGACACCCGACGCTGAAAGCCTATGTTTCTCCAACTGCTGGATGTATGGAGCCTGCAGACTACCCTTTGTCCACCCCTAAGCTAGACAGAGGACAAGGAGGAAAGGGGAGGAGGCTGGGCAGTCATAAAAAGCCTTTGTAAAAAAGGAGCTTTGCTGTCAGAGGCTTTCCTTACTGAGGTATGCCTATATTGGTTGTCCCCAGTATCCATGGATTCGGTATCCATAGTTTCACATATCCAAAAAAAGGTTCTCTCTAGGCATTTCTAGGTCCTCCAATGTGATTCTATAGTCAACTTTCAGCATTTGTCTTGTTGAAAATAATCCACCGTTTCAGGTATCCATGGTGTGTGTGTCTTGGAATGTATCCTACGTGGATACAGGGGTCAACCTGTACTTCTAAAATTCAGTGGCAGTTATGGCAGCTCTCTGTGATGGAGGAGTGTGCCAGAGTGGCCTCCTGCACCATAGAGCCGTGCAGGTGGGAAAGACAGTACATCTCATTTACCTCCCTTTTGGATATGGGGGCAGAGGCGTTTTATGGAGTAGGTGGGAATTCTGAGGGGATAAATATGGCTGGAAAAGGACTCTTGTCATTATCATTGCATATTGTCACACTGTCTTAGAAATGGCTGTTTGGGAAAATATCAGGCATTTCTCAGGGAAGGAAAAACTGCAGAAAGCAATGTTTCGAATGTAAACTATAATAGTAG
The DNA here is from genome assembly GCA_030847615.1 of Gambelia wislizenii. NCBI lineage: Eukaryota > Metazoa > Chordata > Lepidosauria > Squamata > Crotaphytidae > Gambelia > Gambelia wislizenii. The sequence goes on along the minus strand of JAUMIR010000001.1, from coordinate 488,490,688 downwards.
TAGTTATTGGTGCAGTAGTAATAGTAGTTGAGGAGGAGGAAGAAAATAGTATATGGTGGGATCTCAGGAAGCATAGTAAAATGGTGAGTAAAACAATAGAAACAATTTAAAACAATAAAGTAATTTAAATAAGATAAAACCATATTAAAGAAGTCAGCAAGTGAAATTGGTCAAAAGGCTAACATGGTTAAAATCATGTAAAAGTACATTTGAAAAGTAAAATATGCCCCAAAGGTTTTAATGAAAAGCTGTGTTTTGACTCCACAAAACTAAACACACTAATCTTGTGAGATTTGCATGATTGATGGATAGGAAGAGGATGGCTGAGTAATGTTCACACACACAGCGAGGTGAAAAAGTTCCGGGAGCTCCACACCTGCCACCTTACTTATCATGTGTGGCTGATCGTGCCAATGATCTCATTTTTAGAAAGAGACCCATAGAGAGACCTCAGCTCTGTAGATTAATTTGAAAGAAGAGGCCTCATCAGGATATTCAGTGCACTGTGGCAATGTCTTGCCTTACTTCTTATAGATCATTACAGGTCATTTCTCATCCAAATGAGAAGAAGGAAAGAAAGGGGTTACCCCTTTCCATAAATTTCCATTCTGTAGAACAAATTTCAGCAGCTGTGCAGTTTCCTGCCTGTAGCACCCACAATCTGAGAAGCTGTTAGCAACACACTCTTCTGTGTAGCTGCGAAGGATGCAAGAGCCCCTCAGAAATACCAAAAATAATGGCTTAGATCTAGTAATATTGCAAAGGGAACCGAAGAAACTCACAGATCTATATATTAGCTGACTGCTTTCCCCTGGAAAGTTACTGTGTCCTTGTGTCTAGCTCCTTAGCTCACTTCCAAATTCTACCTTGAACCTTCTGCTGGACAGTAATCTTATTGAACCAATAAGGTTACAAATGATATTGGGATAATTACTGAAGCAAGGCTAAATCAATTTGAGCCTCTTTGAGGGATAAAGAGTTTGCTTTCTCAATTGTAATGCCAGCCAGTGCAATTAATGTGATGCTTTTATGATACATGACTTTTTATTTTTCTGTTTCTTTGTAGGATGAGCTTGATCTTACAGATAAGCATAGAGAGGCCATGTTTGCACTTCCTGCAGAAAAGAAGTGGCAGATCTACTGCAGTAAGAAGAAGGTAAGAAAACCAATGTCCTCCACAGCTCTCCTCTCTCTCTCTCTCTCAACAGGATAGTTTTGAGAAACAAACTAGAAAAAAAACCTACAGGATGTATTTGAATTATTCTAAAGAACATGGAGAAAATGCTCTAAATCCCTAAAAAAAAAAAAGAGTAGATGACCATCTGGCTCTCAAATAAGAAATTCTGTTTGTATTTCTGTTTATCTAGGGCCATCTCAAGCATGGAAAATAATAATAATAATAATAATAACAACAACAACAACAACGACTATGGCTTGAAGAATACCCATTGGCCATGCTGCTGTGGGATTCTGGGAGTTGTGGTCCAAAAAAGGGAACTTTTCCAAGCTCTCTTGGTGTCTATCTGCTGTTTCCTTACACAAGGAAGAGGAGGAATCGCCATATAACAAACACAGATATTTTCTGCATCCTGCAACGGAAAGAATACAATGCATTATGCCTGCAAAATCCCTGTTTACATGAGAGGCTTTTGAAGCTTATGCAAAGAGGCATCCAATACCCCCTTGTGCAAACAGTTATCCAGATCAGGTGCAGATCCATTTCCCAGAGGAGAGACCTCAGAGTATCTTCAAGATCTCTGGGTTAGCTCCACCCACTCACTCCTGGTAGCCAGGTAATAAAAAAAACCTTATGTAGGCCCCTTCCTCTGAGGTCATCCAGGGGGAGTGACCCACCTCGGCCCCAGTTGTTTCCTGCCTACCACTCCTGGAGGTTGCTTTGTTTCCGAGCTCCTAGTTTGGCCACATGTTTGGAACAAAGGCTGAGTGGCCTTTATGGAGAGTTCTAAGGAAACTAAGAAGAGGGCAAAGGTATCTAAAAAGGGGGACAAGACCCCGCATTGCACAAGGATCCCATGTTGAAGAAGGGGGACAAGCCCCCCTTGTTGAACACTGATCCTTCCCTGACTCCGACTCCTCCTTTGGAGCTGGGAGAGATTCAGGAAGCAACCACTGGGGTCACTCTCCTACAAGAGGAGGTAGAGATCATTGTAGAGTCGGGGGAGACATCTGACAAGATTGTGGCTGAACCCGGCTTCCCAGTGGTCCCAGATGCGGGCAGAGAGGAGGCCGTGAGTACAATGGGGCCCCCAGGGACTGCGCCACAGAACAAGATGCCTGCGCCAAACTTCGCTGCGTAGGTAAAGGACTTGGTGGCCAGGGAGGCTTTGGGAGTTTTGGCTGCTAGGCTTGCCCTGCCAGCCCTGTTGGGACTAACCAGTTTGTGGCAGGGGGGGTAGCCATCCAGCCTTGGGATCCAAGCCTTCCACCACCACCCAGCCCTACCAATCCTCCCTGCCGCCACAGATCGCCCCAGGGGGTGCCCTTTCAGCCCTTGCCCAAGCAGCTTTAGTGCCATTCAAGCTGCACCGCCGCTTCAGGGGGTCAATCACACATACTGCTGGTGGTCGACACAGCAGCTGCAGCCCTCCAACTACCCCAGCCAGCATCAGCTCAGTCAGCTGAGTCTTTCCAGCCTTCCCCTCTCACCAGCAGCAGCTAGAGGGAATTGGAGAGAGAAGGCAGCATCAAAAACCCGGCCTGGATGCTCAGGAAGGGAGCAGGCATTGGAAAGCAGGCCTGGGACTTCTGGCTTTTTGTGCGCTATTGCTCCCACTGCAGAGGATGGAGACAGGTCTGGGGGGGGAGAAGATGATGAAGAGGAGTGGGAGGAGGAGGAGGAGGAGGAGGATTGCTGGGCTTCAGGATCAGAGGTGGGGGCTACCCTTCCCCCTTCCAAGCATCAAAGACTGGAGAAAGGAAAAGAGGCAGCTGATCTTCATTCTTCAGCTGAGGAGGGGCAAGTGTCAGAGGAGGAGGATTCCACAGAGGGATCCAACCTAGATCAGAAGGCTGAAGCTTCTGCTGAGGAGGGGGTGGATCCTGAGACCACCTGCTCATCTGCAAGGCTTTTCAAGTTAGAGGATCTTCCCACTCTATTTAGAAAGACTGTCAAGACACTAGGCCTCAGTCTGAGTCATTTTCAGGAACCGCAATTGGACCCTAATCTCCCTAAAATGTCAACAGATTTTTTTCCATCCTCAATGCCTCCATCCATGGAGATGCCTGTACCAGCCAATTTAATGCAGGTTCTGAGAGATGAGTGGGGAATGCCAGCTGCAAGTAGGTCACAGCCCTCTTTCGCCAAGAAGTTGTAGTCCTTGCCCAAGAAGGTCATGTCTAAGCTTCAGGTTCTTCTTATTGATGCTCCTGTCTCTGCATTGGTTTCATCCGCTGTGTTTTGTTGTGATGGTGAGGACATGCTTAAGGTTCCTGAAGACAGACGCAAAAGTGTTGCCCTTAAGAGGACACATGAGACATTATCTTTGGCCATTAGAGCTTCCATCACTGCCATGATGGTCGCAAGGGCTTCATTACAGTGGTCCAGAGATCTACTGAAGGAGGTCCCAAAGTGTGTCAGGGACTTAATAAGATCTCCTGCGCTTCGGCCTTTCTTGCTGACAGCTCACTGGATGTAGTCCAGTTTTCTACCAGGGCTCAAGGCGCAGTGGTAGCAGCCAGACGTCTGTTATGGCTTAAAAGCTGGCATGCAGATTTCAAGTCCAAGAAGAACCTAGTCTTTTCTCCCTTCTTGGGAGAGAAACTATTTGGAGAGTCTCTGGAACCTGTTCTGGTGGAAGACAAAGACAAGAAAAAAGCCCTGATTTCATCCAAGAAACGAGATGACAGGAAGATGCCTCGCCACTACTGTCCTTTTCGTTCCTACAGATTGCAGTCTGGGAGTACCTCTTCCTCTGCTTTCAACAGAGAGAATAGAGGTTTCAAACAATGCTTAGGAGGCAACAAGTCACAGCGTAGGGGGCAATCTGGAGCTGCGGGTAGACCTTTCCGTTCCTCCACTTCAAAGGCCAACGCCAAGAACCAACAAGCATGACTTGAGGGTACCGGTCAGGGGCAGGCTGCAGGACTTTGTTTTGGCCTGGGAGAACTCAACCACAGACAAATGGGTCCTTCAGACACTACACCAAGGTTACCACATAGAGTTCTCCTGCCTGCCCCTGCACCGCTTCATCTCTACTCCAAGATCCAGGGACCCAACGAAAAATCGACTGATACTAGATGCTGTTTCCAACTTGACAGATTTAGGAGCAATAGAGGAGGTCCCAAGTGCCCAGCGGACCCGAGGCTGTTACTCCAATATTTTCCTGGTACCCAAGAAGAATGGCAGCTGGTGTGCCATCCTCAGTTTCAGGGGCCTCAACCACTTTGTTCGACTGTGCAAGTTTCAGATGGAGACATTAAAGCACATTCTGGAAGCCCTCAGACCAGGGAATTTTCTCTCCTCCTTGTATCTACAGGATGCGTATCTCCACATTCCCATTCTTCCACAACACCATCGGTTTCTCTGCCCTGCCTACCACAGGAGACACTATCAGTACAAGGCCCTACCCTTTGGCCTCTCTTTGGCTCCAAGGGTGTTCACAAAAATCATGGTAGTCTTGGTAGCCGCTGCCACTGACATAACTTGTGGCTCACCTCCAAACACAGTTTTATTCCCCCACATTCACTAGAGTTCTTCGCCCACCATTTTCCTTCCTGTACTGAAGAGCTTTTATGTGGCAAACTGTCTTGTCCAGATTGGAGCCTGGAAGAATCTGCCAGTCTCTTAGGATCAAATGTAAACACCCCCATAGGGATGGGAAGAATATTCAAAAATATTTGAAAAAAAATGTGTTTCTTGAGGGTTGGAAAACCCTGATAAGGGTTATCATGGATGGACAAGAATCTTTGCAGTCTGAGACTTATTCTACATGAAAAAAGCATGGGGGTTTTGTGTGTGCAGAAAACATTATTTTCTATGCAGAAAAATAACATTTCTGTGTAGTAATTAACATTTCTATGCAGAAATTTGTTTTCCATGCAAAACTGTGCCAAACAGTTTTCAGTGACTATACGGTTTTCAACACGTTTCTCACATGCAGGAGAAAAATGGTAAAATTATGTGTTCTTGGCCTCAAGAATGATGTTCATTAAGATATGCATCCCTACAAAAACATCTTAATTTGAGTTGATTACGAAAAGGCTGGTCTTGTAAAAGATGACTCTCTGGGGGTCTAATTTGGCACAGAGACCTTTTCTAATCTTTATGGTGAGTAATAGCCCCACATCCTAATCTGTCCTGCACAATTAAAAAAACACTAATGATCCTTTCTGGTGGTAGAGGATGGGAGGATTATCTCATTGCCAGTTTCCATTGTCCTTTCAATTTGTGCTCATAGTAGAATCCATATTGAACAGGGGCGGTATTCTCCAGTTCTAGTGGGTGATACTGAACCTATGCTAGCAGCCTGCTCCAGAGTTAGAAGCATTGCAAGTACGTGTTTTGTTTAGGAAACAGTATAAATGCAGTTCCTCTGTATTTATAATGACAGGCCATCAGGATGATCAATGATCAGCAAAAATGAACAGGAGCTATAGGGAATGAGCTGCTGGAGAAAGATAGAAATGGTTCTTTTCAAATATTTAAAAGGCTGTGTGACCGAAAAAACAATTGCTCACTGGGGTGTGGGCAAGCAGCAAGGGCTTAGAAGCTTAGGATAAACCTAGAGGGAAGATGTCTTAAGCATAAGGCCATTTGAACAGAGGATAAATAAATAAAAAGATATATGCAGTGGAATAAATTGTCCAGGGAAGGTATGGAATCAATTTTGCTTGAAGGCTTTCAGGGAAATGTGAGGCATATACATATTTAGCTGAAGACCCTTCAGCTAAATCTATTTTGAGTGAAGGGTTTACTGTAGATCAGTGGTGGGCAAAACATGGTGGGCAAAGGTGGCTCTCCAAGGCTGTTTTAGGCTTTCCAGACCACACTTTTACTGGTGCAGAGGAAACAGATACTTGCCTTTCCTGGTAATTCACCTTCTCCCTCCTCACTGTTTATTTCAAATTCAGAAGTGGTCTTTGTGTCTCTCTCTCTTTTCATTTTTGGCAGTCCATGCAGCTCCCAGGGGCAGAAAATAGACCCCCCCCCCATTCCACTGCAACTGCCTACCTCTGTACTAGATCAGAGGTGGATGATATCTAGCCTATAGGTTATATGTACCCTCCCCATGGCTGTCTTTGCAATTCCTGCTGTCTCCCATGTGCTGCTGCCAAAATATACTGCCCAAAACTACTTGAAGGTAGCACAGTGCTATGAATGAAACAAGAACCACAAAATCTTTCCTTCCTTTCTGGGAGGGTATACTCTTCCTTGTACACTGGTATGGCTCTATGGTTCAGGGAGACTATCTGGAACTCTCCGGTGCCATAGAGAGGGGCTACTAAATTTCATTCATGAGAACAGAATCATGGGCCACAGCTATGGAGGAGGGGATTTTCCAATGTTTCTACCCCAGCACCCAAAGGTTACCTACCCCTGTTCTGAATAATTTATTGGATTCCTTTCAATGCTGATTACACATATCTTTTATTCAAGATGATGCTAGGGACAAACTTGTTAAGGCCCTGAAAAGGTTTAGAATAAATGCTACCTAACACAACAAGGAAACTCCTTGATAATATTTCCAAGAGTATAATGATGTAAAGTCGAAGGCTTTCACGGCCAGCATCCATAGGTTTTTCATGGCTGTTATTTTTTTTTCCGGGATGTAAGACCGTGTTCTGGAAGAGTTTTTTCCTGACGTTTCACCTGCATCTGTGGCTGGCATCTTCAGAGAAAGTATAATGATCTTTATAATTATGTAGGTTTTTTCCAGAGGTATATGGTCAGCTACTGGATGATACCAGACCTGAGTCTGATTGATCAAGGGCTTATCTACACTAACCAGGATATGCTGGTTCCCCACCTGGTTATTATCTTGGTTATTATTATTTATTTATTTATACCCTGCTCTTCAGCCACAAGGCTATTAGAGCAGCTTACAAATTGTTTTTAAGCAATAGCAATTTACACATCTACACTGCATTAAGCAGTTTCCAATGTGTATTAGCTAATTCCCCCCACAAGCTGGGTACTCATTTTACCGACCTACAAAAGGATAGAAGGCTGAGTGAACCTTGGAGCCCGCTGGAATCAAACTTGCAACATGGTGACTTGCAGGACTGGTATTTAACCACTGCGCCACCAGGGCAGTGAAGAGGCTGAAGAGGTGGCCTGTCCTTCCCCCATCTCCACCTGCGTTATCTGCAGAAGACAGGCAGGAGTCCAGACAGGAAGCTGGCCCATCATTGAAGCCACAACCGCTGTTGCCATTTTCTCACTAATGTGGAAGCCAGACAGGGGTCCTGCAACATGTGACTGTAGGCCCCCTGCATGTGACCAGCCTTAGTTACATGCTGCCAGACCCCTGCCTAGCTTTCGGGAGAGCCAGGGATCTGGCAGTGGCAAGGAGGAGCGGTGTGCCAGATGTGCTCCTGCAAAAATGGAGTAAACTGGGTATTATTTTATATTGTGCTAAAGGCCCCTATCCGGCCCCGTATCTGCCCTGGGGGTCGTATGGACTGCGCAGGGGCATATTGGGTTAAATGCCCTGCCTTGTGTGGATTACAGGGCTCTAGAATGGGGACAAGCCGGTGTGTTCGGCCAGTGCAGACAAGCCCCAAGTAAATTTTGTTATCTAGATTGAAAAACTAAAATCAACAGGTATTGAGTAGTCTCATTGGAAATTCACCAGTAAATTTTTTTTACAGCACCTTTCAGGAGTCAGATCATTTTATCTTAATCGCCTTGCTTTTTGCCTGATGCTGATGATTCAAAAATGAGGTGGCTGCCCCCACATTGCATCCCCTAGAAGCCATGGGGAACAATTTTTATTTTTTTATAAAACCCTATTTTATTTATTTTAACCAGAAAACCCACCCACCCACCCACACACACACACACACATACCTTCTATGTCCCTTAAGGGCTACGTGCAGCAATTTTGCTGATTTTTTCCCTTTATCCCAGACTTTTAATCCTAGACTGGTTCCTCCCATCCAAATAAGAAGTACTCTAGTTATAGGCTTCGTTGGGTATCAGTTTGTTTCTTGTGCAAACCAAGATGCTGCACAAGATAGGCCTTTGGTATCATCCAGCAGTACAATTGTTCTCTTAAAGATAAAGAATACTTCAGTAGATGGACCATTATTTTGTGTCTCAGTTCACAAATCTGTGAGCTAAGTGAGGCTGAGAAAGTGAGTTGATAGACAGCCTCAGTGAACATCAGTGCTCAGCAGGGAGTAGATTATGCTCTTTCTAGTGTGTTGAAGGGGATGCTGCTGTGTAGTGGTTTGAGTGTTGGACTAGAACTCCAGGAGAGCAGGGTTCGAATTCCTGCTTAGCTATGGAAATCCATTGGGTGACCTTGGGCAAGTCACACTCCTCAGCCTAGAGGGAGGCAATGGCAAACCTCTGAATAAATCTTGCCAAGAAAACCCTGGGATAGGATCACCGTAAGTCGGAGTTGACTTGAAGGCACACGACAACAGAGTGCATTGTGAATGTTGAGTCACACAGAACCAGGCCAAAAGATCTTTTTGCTTCCCACACTTGTTACATCCAATTTGCAGATGAGGCTCTGTGCATTCTTGAATCCATCAGGCTTTTTCTCTTCCCCCTCCCCTTTCTTTGCACACTTGGCTGCCAAATGGTTCTGCTTGTCTGAATTGTTAGGAGTAATGAAGGGAACTCCATGTAATGAGAAACAAAAGCAATCCTGATTCAGAAGGATTTGGATTTATTACATAATGGCTGTGGGGGTCTCTGTGTGTGTGACACACACACACACAGAGAGAGAGAGTAATAGCAAGTCCATGGGCAATGACCCAAAGTAAGAATGTAGCCTCCATTAAATAGAACAGCTGTATTGCAGCTCTGATTGGGAGAGGGATTTTTGGATTATGATAGAAAGGGGCTTTGAAGTTCTCTTTAGGCCAGTGTGTGGCCCTAATGAGAAAAGGAAATGAGGATAGACTAAGCTAGAAACCTTTAAAAGTATAGTTTCCTCTACAGAATTCCTGTGGGTGACAATACCAGGCAGCAAAAGGAATTTAGCACTAGGCATATGCTATCATCACAAATGATCCTCACAGGGATCTTGAGATAGACAGTGAAATCCTGGAAAGCATGTTTGCCACATCAGGGGGATAAAATACAAATTTGAAAATAATATTACTGCTCTTGTGTTTGGTTTACAGAAAAGCTACCTGTACTTTCTTCTTTGCTTACCCTCTGTATTCCTAAAGACAGGACCAGATTATCAATGGTTCAACTGGAGCAATTGCTCCAGACCCTCATTGGCTAGGGACTCAATACAAAAAAAAAAGGGGGGGGAAGTATAGTTTGTTTCCTCTTCTTCCCCAGTCACTTGCTGAATCTCCCAAGGCCTCTGTTATCATCATTTTGTGTTATGTGAGTAACTCAGTAAAACTGCATGGGATCAGGCTGTTCTTTGTTCACATATGAATGTTTTTGTATTGTTGTCAGTTATACTATCTGATTTCTATGCCACAACTCCTAGACTAGAATAACCATCCCAGGGCCCCCAGCCACCTTAATTTGGCTTTGCCTAGAGTAGTTGGTTGGATGGGTGGATGGATGGATGGACAGATGGGAGGGATTCAAGAAACAGCAGACTTTTGAGGCTCCTCAACCACATGAGGCCTATTCACACTACAGAATTGTAGCACTATTATTCTACTTTAACTGCCATGGTTCCATCCTATCGAATCTGGGGATTTGTAGTTTAGTGAGGCACTAGAGGAGCTCTGGGTGAGAATTCTAAATATCCCTCCCTAAACTGACAATCCCATAGGATGGAACCATAGCAGTTAAAGTGGAATAATAGTGCTATAATTCTGTAGTGTGAATGAGCCCATGGCCAGGGAAACAGGAACAGGTGGGTCATTTCTCTTTTGGGTGTTGCAGAAAAACTTGAAAGCACAGAATCCACCCCCCTTCTGGGAGGCAGAGCAGTCGAGGTCACAGCTACTCAAAGTCCATGGATTAGTGCCAGTCCCCAAGCTATTGAGGTTCCTGGAGATTCCAGGAAAGAAAAGAAAAAAACCAGATGTAGCTAGTGGACACAAATACTGTATGGTACTAGTTTGTGCAGGCACATCGGTGGGGGGAAATTCCAGTCCCTTACATCAGATAGCTTGAGGTGCAGTGACCTAGGCTGTGGGTTTTGATTGTGGTGGTGGGCAGAACTTTCTCAATTTCTGGGCCTCTTCACATACATTGTGTCTGAAAGATTTTCTGGTGAGCTTAAAGGAAGGAAACCTAACACACACGTACACTAGCCCTAAACTAAGCCAGAGCTTAGCAAACCTCTTCTGAACAAATCTTGCCAAGAAAACCCCATGACAAATTCACCGTAGGGTAGCCATAAGTCGGAAATGACTTGAAGGCGCACAGCAACAGAGCCAGAGACAGATACCACTTGTTTGGCACTTGCCAGGGAATGTACAAACCTTGCTATGGCCCCAGAGACTTTGCACTATTCACAGGCTATTACCAGATCTATCTGAGTTGGAACTATTCACTATTGGAGCCATTATGTCTCTCAATATGAGTTGTGCAGGCTAGAGGGGGATATGTAATGGAAGTTGCTTTTCCTCTCATTACCGTATTGGTGGGTTTCCTAGAGGTTTCTGGTTGTTAGCTATATAAAGTTCCCAGGAGTTCCTTTTGTATTTTCCATCCCATATTTGGGATCCTAAAGTCAGGTACTATCAGGGTGGTACATGCCACCCCAAATCCTGTACTTGAGAGTGGTCACCAGACATACTCAAACCAGAGTGTGAGTACTTGGTGGTTATCTATATGGTGAAAATATTCCTCATAGAATTTGAGGAGAATATAATTTGTCTAAATGGGATCCCACATCAATCCACCGTATTCAGAGAAGGAGGGGGGCCAAAACTGCCAAATATTCACAGGAAAGCCTTCACAACTTTTCCCATATTTTAAAAAACTGAAGGAAATTTGCATTCTCACTCATTGGGACAACCAATTAATTCATGTTGATGCGCATTCCTGATAAGAGCGGAAGTGGAAAGCTGCTTGGTCATATGTGTGCAGGGGGCGGAGCTTGCTAGCAACGCAAGTGCCCTGAACTGCCATGTTGGATTTTTGCTGTAGCAGTCATGCGCCAAGGTGACGAAACAGCCTTTCCCCCCTTTTCTTCTGTTTATTTAAGCGGAATATTGTACTTCCGTACCTTGGATATGCTTTAAAAAAACACTGTTTGGGGGCGACAACTGGTGACAATAAAAATGTAATTCACTCGTGCCCACCATCTTGATTCGCAGGCATGCCCATTTGAACAACAAACATGGATAGCTTTGCATGCCTACAATCCTGCCAAAAAATTGTGGAGACAAATGAAAGCTGCTGTGAATTGGCATTAGTGCATGTCAATCCACATTTTGTACCCTTGTATAGACAAGCCCTTGGTATATATTGCAGCAACCAGGCCTTGCATACCAAATGCCAGGGGTCTGTCTGCTGGGATTGTGTCTGGCATGGCACTGCTCTTCCTCCTCTCTGCAACTGAGCAACAGAATGAAGTTCTCATTTCATGATGGCTGGCCTGCCGTTGCAAGATTTGCAAGGGTTTGGGGGTTCCCACAAGTTTTGAAATCTCAGAGAAACCCTAAAATCTTGTGAGAGGCTCTTCTCTCCTAAGACTTAAGGTGGCCTTGTATAGTCCTGCTTCATACATCCAATATTGCTCTGTAGAAAACCTGGTGACCCTACTACAATGGGGACAGAATGCTGGACTAGATTGGCCTTTGTTTTAATCTAGCAGGGCTCTTGTATTCTTAACTACAGGTGCAGTGGTGTGTTTCTTCAGCAAATGGTTGCTCAGCATATTGCAGGTGCCCAGATGGCAGTGGATATTTAATCATCCTGTTTGTTGTTATATATTTTTAGGTTGACTCTCTCCTAGGCTTTTTCTTGGCCAGGTTTATACAGAGACTTACCACTTCCTTCCTCTGATGCTGAGAAAGTGTGATTTGCCCAAAGTCACTAAGTGGGTTTCTATGGGTAGATTCTGTGGGGATTCAAACCCTGGTTTCCCAAAGTCCTAGTTGTGAACTCAAACTACCACATCACCTTTGCACCCCATCCAAGAAATGCAGTTTCCTCCAGGACAAGTTAATTTCTTCTGGTTTTAGACCAGCAGTTGGTGGGGGGACTTTAGCTCCATTAATGTTTGGACTCCCCACTGACCCAAAGCAATTTCATCACCCCACTGATGTGAAAGCCATCAGATGAAGGCATTTCTATGACAGCATCCTTGAAATACCCTCTCTGTTGCCTGCTGGAACACTCCATTTTCCATCTCCTTTTACTTATAGTTGTGCTAAAGTGGTAAAATGAACAACAGAATCTCTTTCTCTCTATCTCTCTCTCTCTCAGATACACACACCCTAAAATTGTGAAAGATGTAGGCTGCCTTAGTAACACTTGAGGAGTGTGGTTGGGATTTTGTTTTTGTCTGTTTATGTATTTATTTATTAGATTTATACCCCGCCTTTCTCCCAAGATGGGACTCAAGGCGGCTTACAATAATTAAAAAAATGCAGCTAAAATATCAGAATCCACAAAAATTAAAAAAGCATTAAATTAATTACCACAAGATTAAAAACACAGCATGAATTAAAAACATAAAATCAATAAAAATACAACATTAAGACATTAAAAGCAGCACACTGATTAAAATTCACTTCTTAAATGCCTGCATAAATAAAAACATCTTCAACTGCCGACAAAAAAAAGAGCAGGGAAGGGGCCGTCCGGACCTCCTGTGGAAGGGAGTTCTACAGGCTGGGAGCAGCCAGAGAGAAGGCTGTCTTCTGAGAAAACCCTCTCTTGCCAAGGCTTGTCTTTTTTACTGGAACCTAGGTATGTAAGTTATCTGTAAAATGAAAACAGGGCATAGGAAGAATGTGGCATAACCTGAGAATTGGTTGAAGCCAGATTACAAACATTTTTGATAATTTAGCACAATCAGCCAGCTGAAAATCGCTGAATGGTTCAGTTGGATTCTATAGAACAAAACCCTTTCCCTTCTAAATCTGTTTCTGAGAAGGGGTTTTTTTCAGAAACCACCATAAGTAAAATACTGTATGCTGTCTAACCCCAAAAACTGTTGAGGTCTTTAAGAGTAGCTTGCTCTTGCCACTCCACCTCTACTTTTTTTAAAAAAAAATCTTTTTGAGAACTTGAGCGCCTTTGTACAAATTTTCATTTCCAAGCAGAGTTACTTAACAAGAAAAAGCAACACGCTTTTCTTTTACAGCTGTAAAAATTAGCAACTTAATTTGGTGCAAAAGTGAAAACGGAGTCTCTCTTTCACACGCCACCCAATTCAGGTAATTCAAACCAAATTACCTTTTGGGATAAAAATCCTAGTAACCAGAGATCACGTAATAAAAAATTGCAGGATACTGGCAATAATGAATGCTTTGTATGTGTAGAGAACTCTGGTAGAAGTGGAATCAGTTTTTCCCTTGTTTTGATTAGCTTTCTCCAGCTTGTAAGTTTTATATGAAGTAGGACGCATAGCTTAGAAAAGTTCCTTTCTCGAATCGCTGCTGCCAGAATTCCCCCAGCCAAAAACAAAAAAACAAAAAACACTTTACTAAGCCTGGTAGTTGTACAAATGCAGCACAACATGGTAGAATGGACATTAACAGGAAAAGGTGTATGGTGACTCCCTTGCCAATGGGGTGGTGAATCCGCCTTTGGTTTAAGTCTGAACTTTGAACAAGCTGTCCATGGTTCTGAACCTACTTTGTGAGTAGACAACAAGAGAGCATCCTCCGCTACCACTGAGGCTGCAGTCCAATTCTGGAGCAGAGGATTAACTATGTGGCATACAAATCTCTGCTTTCCAACAGAGGGGACCAGTTGGGAAGAAGTCCAGGAGAGCTAGAGTTTTCCCTATCCCCCACCTCTGCTGACTGAGGCAGATGCCTCACTCTGCCTAATGGCAAGGCTGGCCCTGGTAAATAGAGCATCCATGTGTGGAGCGCATGTGTGGGCAGCTGATGGAGTGTGAATGGGAAGTGAGCATGAAGGAGCCAATCCTGGTATGGGAGGGGTCTCCTAGATGAGATGACAAGAGAGAGTTGAAGATGTGATGTGATGAGGAGAGGGCTGGAATGTGTATGTGCAGTGGGAATATTGTTGAGAGAAATAGAGTCTTATTGGAACACAGAATGAGAGGGAATAAAGGACCTAATACCTTATTATTGAATCTGGCAGATTCTGGAATTATATGGTCACCACAGACCATATAACCAGTTTGAAGTTAACCGAGTTGGAGACAAAGTTTAAAGCAGTTCTGTTATACTGCTTACACCATAAACCAATCTTTATCTTTGTTTATCAAATCCAGACTCCTCATGAATTATTTCTCTTACTAGTATTTATTTGGCATGCTAACCCTGTGAGGAAACACACACCAATACAAGTACTATCCATCACAAGTAAAACCCCAGTCCAAGGAAGGGATAAAGGGGAAGTTTGACATAAAGGTGGCAGCTGTGAAACTGCGGTCTCCACAGATATTTATTTGATGGCAGCATAAGTGACGAGGCAATCAGGCTGAACAGTAATGTAATTCGACGGGTGCGCCTGGGCGTCACACCATGTCCAGGGCAGTGTACCCCAGAGTACCAGTTTCTGGAGAGAAAATCATTGTAAAATAGCTGTTACTCTCTAACTGTGTTTTTATCTTTCCCAAAGGCACCTGTCCAGCCACTGTTTGAAAGCACAGAGCGGAACTAGATACACCCTTGCTCCTATCTAGCATAGCTGCTCTAGCATATGACATGTATATATGATGGTATTGTTTCCATAGGAAATCCTTTTAGCACTGTACCTTGAAAAAAAAATCCCCTTTTGTATGGTTCCACTTACAGTACCTGCTCTTGGGGTGGGGGTGTTTTTTTCCCAGGGTGGGCTTCCACTCATCTGCCAAGAAGTGCATCTGTTAGCAATCTTTAGGGTTTTAAACCGAAGCTTTTTAAACAATGAGCCATTTGACCATGAAAGGTATTTGGTCATGCTATATTTGCTTATTGTTATACATATATATGATTGGGGGTTGGGATGGGGGAGCATACCAGCACAGAAACCTAGGAAATGCAAGAGACGTAGGAGTGGGGAATGAAACTAAAGTAGGCCATTTGCAAGTAGAGGAAGGAGGAAAAAAGACAGGCTTGTAAGATGCTGGTTTGAATCATGCCCAGATCAGATCAAATCAGGGAGATGTGACATTAAATTTCAGTTTGCCTAGGGAACTGTGGTATAAGCTGTGTGATTCTTCCTAGGCCAGGGAGGAGAGAGATGTGGGAAAATACCATATTTTTCTTCCTTAGAATTGTTTTCTCCCAGAGAGGAAAGCATTTGTAGCAAGGGAACCTGAGCACTAGAAGTAGAGGTGAAACACACCCACACCCACCAATTTAGAGCCTAGGAGTGGATCAGACTTTTTTATGGAGAGAGTCAGTGTGTGTACACTCCACAGTTACTGAAGTTTGATAGCACTTCAGCTCTTATGGTTCCATCCTATGGCATCCATAGTTGGTGTGGTACTTAGAATTCTCTACACTACAGTACTAGAGCGCTCTAGCAGAGCATTCTGACTATATCACCAGACTATACATTCCAGGATTCCATAGAATGGAGCCACGGAAGTTAAAATGGAATCAATTTTAACTTTATGTGTAGTGCAGAGGCACTCTAAATTGTAGTGGATTAGGGTCAGTATGAGTATTTATACCACAGGGAACCTCATTGGTTTGCTCTGCCCACCTATCCCCATCTCCGTATTTTATTATTTGCTAGAACTTCAAGCCCAGCCAGACAGAATGATGGTAATCAGATTTTGCAAACAGGATTGTTGGGTTGCATCTCAGCCACACAGTTCAGGGTAGGCACCTGTAAAGACCTGATTGGTAATGCCCCCACCAGCTTGGATAGCTTTAAATGGGGGTTGGACAAAACCTTGGTGACAAGGCTATCCATGGCTATTAGGCATGGTGGGTATGTATTATCTCCAGTACTAAAGGAAATGTGTTCCTGAATACTGGCTACTAGAGGACAAAAGTGGGAAAGCCATATGTGCTCATATATTGCTTGTGGGCTTCCCAGAGGCATCTGCTTGGCTACGGTGGGAATTATGGACTAGGTAGGCCCTAGGTTTGAGCCAGGCAATGCTTACTCTGAGAACCTTTTCTGGATGTCTTGTTAATTGAGCAACAATAGATCAGACTTTGGAGACTTTACCTTTTAGGACTACAACTCCCAGAATCCCCAAGCTAGCCCAGCCAGATTCTGGTAACTCTGGCCCAAGAAGGTAACTTTTTCCAAGCTCTGTAGTGGATGGCTGTACAGTGAACTGTTATTAGACAGTCTTTTCAATGGCAACACCCCAGTTTTGTCGTATTGTCACCAGAGGTTTGCCAAATTACCTCCATCACAGCCTTTACAGTGCCAGACCATATATATATATATATATATATATATATATATATATAATTTAATTCAATTTTTTTCTTCTCCCAGGCATTTAAGTCCTTAAGCTGAATGACTGGAACTCCTTTTCAGTGCATTCCACTGCTGAACAGCTCTTACTGTCAGGAAGTTCTTCTTAATGTTTAGGTGGATCTCTTTTCCTATAGTTTGAACCCATTGCTCCATGTCCTAGCCTCTGCAGCAGCAGCAAACAAGCTTGCTCCATCTTCAATATGACATCCCTTCAAACATTTAAACATGGCTATCATGTCACCTCTCAACCTTCTCTTCTCCAGGCTAAACATACCCAGCTCCTTAAGCTGCTCCTCATAGGGCATGACTTCTAGACCTCCCACCATTTTGGTCACCCTACCCTGGATGTGTTCCAGCTGTCAGCTTATGGTTTTAGGTTTTGTTTTGGGAATGCTTAGACTAATTTGGCTATTCAGAGGCACAGAAATGTAACCAAAAATAAATACAGTAACTGCCCCTTCCTTTTTGTTTATGAGTACCATCCTGGTTCATGTGCTCATTGGTTCCTAAAGCACTTGCTTAAATTGTAGAATTCACTGCCACATATATAAGGGATGCCCCCTATTTGAGGGCTGACAGGTGTCCCTTATTTCAGGGGATGCCTTCTATTTGAGGATTGGAAAAGTTTTCCTTTCATATAGACTGAACACAGTGCCAAAATATCCTATATTTGGTGGTTTGGGCCCTTCATAAACACAGAAATGTGTGCATTATGTAATTTATTAATGTGGACAATGTGCTAAATTTCTAGGGCAAAATGCAGCTAATTTAACTGAAATGCAATGCTTTCAATTGATATTTATGTAGAAGACAATAACTTATTTCCTGACTATCAACCTTGAATGTAATGAGTTTTGATTGCCCCTTATGGCTATTTTGAAAACCTGGCAAGATGTAGTGATGACTCCCAACTTTGAAAATAATAATAATAATAATAATAATAAAATGTATTTATACCCCGCCCCTCTGTTAAAACAATCGGGGTGGCTTACAAAAATTAAAATACAATACATATAAAAATCCCTAAACACCCCCACCCCTCCCCATAAAAAAATATTAAACAAATATAAATTAAAAGCAACTGAAAAGGGATAAAATAAATTTTAGGTGGCTAGGGACATTGACGGATACTGTTCAGAATGGCTGACTAAAACTTCCAGTCTGAGAGGCAGCATGCCTCTGGAATATCCGTTTCTGAGGAATGGAAAACAGAGGATACAGTTGTAGTTGTATCCTGCTGATGGGCTTCCCATTGACAACTGGTTGGCCACTGTAGAAAAAGGATGCTGGACTAGATAGAGCTGTGACTGGAATCTGACTTTTCTGGGCAGAGAGTTCCAGAGCCTGGAGGCAGCCACTGAGAAGGCCCTCTCCCGAGTTCCTACCAGATGTACTTGTGAGAGTGGTGGGACAGAGAGAAGGGCCTCTATGTTCTTATGTTCCTCGTTGTGTAATGGGGAAGAGCCATGTCCTGGTTTCCTTCTGCTTGACACCATGCCTTGTGGGGCTGCATGGTTTATGTGGAAGATGTTTCAAAAATATTATTATGCCCTACTTGAAGGAGGCCTCCTGAAACAAGGATGGAGAGAGCCAAAATAACAGGCTCTTGTTGGAGCCTGGCATCCTTGACCTGGAACTATTGGAAGTACAATTCTGACCATCCCATACAGCTCCCAAAGACAAAGAGCCAGATACTGAGCCACTTCATCCCTCTGAGCACCATAGATAACATCAGCAAAAAAGAGCAGGAGAAGCTTTGACTGACCTTAAAAGGAACATGCTGAAGTAATTAGGCCAGCTGTGCTGATTTATAGCTTGCTAAAAATTAGCACAGCAAGGCAACTCCTTTGTTACAGACAACCACTCCAGAGCCTCTCTGTGACATTGTTTGATGGTTCTTCCTTTATTGCTTCATAAACTTTGCTTGCTCTTTTGAATTGTTCTTTCTGATTACCCGCCAACTGGCATTCGACTTCAGTTTCTCTCAGACTGCTCTCATGCTTTGACCGCAGACTGTCTCACCCATGATTCTGCTCCTGCCAACTCTCCATGTATAACCCTGGACCACCTTGGCTTTTCATTTGACTGTTCTTTTGGACTATAGGTGTACTCATTGGCCAGTTAAACAGGACACATACAGGTAGTTTCAGTCTGTCTGTGGAGGAACCATCACTGCAACAGCCAGTCTACTGTGCTGTTGGCCACAGTAACAGTGGCAGATGCTTTTACTGAATGTGTCCCAGGAGGTTCACAGGTTGAGTGGTCTTATTTCATTCTGTTCCAGGCTTTGACACTGGATGTACCATACCTATGCTGTTTCAACCAAAGATGTAGGATTACCCAGCTGTATTTTCCTGGAAAGTCTGTTGCCGTTAATGAGACATACTTGGTCTTATTTGCCAGTTTTGCTCGAGGGCATCAGCAATTGATATGAAATCAGCTCATCTTTTTTCAAGTGGCTCTTAGGGTAGCAATATACTCTTGACCTTCAAAAGCAATGGTGTGAAAATGAGCCAAATAGGCACATCTGTCACTTTAGTTTTTTAGGAAAAAGATACAATTTCCATAGATCTGAAACATAGACATTCTCATGCCCTCTAGCCAGATCTTTGGAAAGTCAGATTGTCAATGGAAAGGAAGAGAGATGTTGCAAGAAAGGAGGAACCATGTTGGGCCAGTTTATTCAACAACAACAACAACAACAACAACAACATTAATAATATTTTAATAATGGGAGGGGATAGTACAAGAGAATTCCCTTTGTCAAGTGCAAATAGCTGTTGAATGCAAGCAAGAGTGGGCAAAATACAGTCTTCTGCATGTTGTTGAACTTCAACTCCCATCATCCCTCACTTTTGGCTATGCCGGTAGGAGTAGACAGAAGTTGGGGTCCAAAAGGAGGCCACAGGTACCCCACTCCTGTGGTTTCCAAACTAAAAATTGGAGAGAGTTCCTGTACCTTTAATGGCTGTTAAAGAGAAAATTTGATCAGGTGCTGCTTCCCACCCAACTAAGTAAGCCACATCTGCTGCATTTCCCTCTTTTACACTTCTTAAAGGTATAGGAGTCCTTTCCAGTTTTCACTCTGGCAACCCTAATGTCATGCATGCCTAACTTGTGGCATGGGTCACACAACTTGTATAAGCTTTGGGAGTTTGTCAGCCCTGGTTTAGAGCCTTGGACCAAGGGTGGATAATGTAAGGTCTATGGATCACGTGCCCTCCCAGGACACATGTTTTTCACCTCCAAACACCCCCTAAGGGTGTGGGAGACCATTTTGGCACCTTTTAGCCCCCACAGGCTGTTTTAGGCCCAGCAGAGCCAGTGTGGTGCAGTGGTTTAAGCATTAGACTGTGACTCTGGAGGCCAGGGTTCAAATCCCCACTTGGCTGTGGAAACCTACTGGGTGACCTTGGGCAAGTCACATTCTCTCAGCCTCAGAGGAGGGCAAAGGCAGACCCCCCTCTGAGCTAGTCTTGTCAAGAAAACTCCATGATAGATTTGCCTTAGGGTCATTATAAATCAGAAACAACCTGAAGGCACACAACAAGGGCTGTACTGGGTGGGGGCTGTACTGGGCCTAAAACCTCATGAAATTGCCCTCTACTTGACCTGGGAGTGTTGAAGGCATATGGAGCCAATCCCCCACCCTAATGGGGGTACAGAGCCAGTGTAATGTAGTGGTTTGAGCTTTGGACTACGATTCTGGGAGACCAGGGTTTAAATCCTCACTTGGCCATAGAAACCCACTGGGTAATGGGGACAATGGCAAACCCTCTTAGTACAAATCTTGCCAAGAAAACCCTGTGATAGGGTCTTGAAGGCACACAATACTGCAGGGGTGTATCCCTCCAAGGTACCCTGAGGGGCCAACACAGCCTCCTAACCTCTCAAATAATTTTCCACCACTGGGCTATAGAGAGTTTTTGTACCTTCTTGATTCACCCCTGCAGTTTCCCTTTCCTTTATTGAAACCCTTTGCAACAGTATGTCTTTGTCCCAGGCCAGGGGTGTTTGATGACTTATCTCTTCTTTGTTACTGTGCCAGAAGGTTGTGTACCCAAATGTTCCATAACAGGAACAGGGCTGGGCTGAGTCTAGGAATCCTTCCTTGCAGCTGTTTTTTTCCAGGTAAAAGGAGGTAGCTGTCATCAATAGACCATCCCTGTGAACCCTGTTCCCAGGTAAACCTTGTTGTGCTAAAAAAAAAAAAAAAAGAAGAAGAAGAAGAGATATATTTCCTGAGTGGAGAGCATTCCAAAACTGCAATGTAAGCAACATTTTCAGTCCTGGCAGTTTGCAAAAATGCCTATCTCCCTCTCTTTCAAAAAAAGTTACTTTTTAAGCTACAGCTCCCAGAATCCTCCATTCTGGGCAAGTTTCAGTATGTGGGCAATGAAATCTGAAAGTTGTACAGGATTTCTTTGGCAAGAGGAGGAATTCCTTGTTTTGAATTCCTTAGTTAGCATCTTACTTGTTGGATCCGTGTGCCTTTGCCTTCTGTGTTCCTGAATTTCTGAAAAAGATTAACATGTCTCTATTTATGGGACTTAACAGCAAAACTGTGACTGGCAGCCATTGGCCAAGAGACAACAATGGGAGTGTGTCTGTCATTCGTAGGTGTTTGAAACAATTACAAAACATAGAGGCAGAAGTTGGAAGAGTTACCTTTTTGAATTCCTAGAATCCTTCAGCCATGATATAGCTCCCCCCACCATCACCCCCCCCCAAAAAAATCAGTTCCAAGGTTTGCATGGAAGAAGTGATGAGTTTCCTGATTTTTCAGTTCTGTTCAGGATCAAAAACTGTGACTGAATCACAGAACTCAGATAAACAAACATAGAGTATCATTTGAAAACTGCTGGCCCAAAGCACATTGGCAAATCTGTATTTCTGTTTTGAGTACAGATTGAAGAGGAAGTATGCCCCCCCCCAAACACACCCCAAGGGAGCTGAAAAATTGTGTGATTAGAGCCATATTTGTGCTGTATGGGTTCATTTATTTCTGACCCACTATTTTGTGGTCAAGCTTGTTTTAAAACTATGAAGGTTATCAGTGGCTGGTGTCTTTGTATCAGGGAGACATTGAACCCTGTTGGGGTTTTAGTCTGAACTTAAAATGCACTACCAGGAGTCTGAACCTATTTTCAGTTTAGGATTCTGCACTTTGAATAAGTCTCTTAAAGTTCAGGCAAAAACCATGAAGGGTTTATTGCCCCACTGACATGGGATAAGTGAAGTTTTTGGTCGAATGAGCTCAGATTTGACTACATATCAGCTCTCTGGGTTAAGACAAGGTTCATTCCCAGACCTACCAGGAGATGCCAGGGATTGAACCTGATGCTTTGCATGCAGTCCCAGCAGTTTAAATTATCTGTCCCTGTTTTTGCTCACAGCCTGCTCCAGTCCTTAGCAAATGAAGAAGGCCTACTTTTGTAAGGTAACAGCCATTCCACAAAATGGGAATCTCTTAAAATCAGTGAGGTTCACTCCTGTATAACACATTTAAGTGATCCAACATGGTGTAGTGGTTTGAGTGTTGGACTCCGACTCTGGAGGCCAGGGTTCAAATCCCCTCTCAGCAATGAAACCCACTGGGTGACTTTGGGCAACTCTCACTCAGAGGAAGGCAAAGGCAAACCCTCTCTGAACAAATCTTGCCAAGAAAACCCCATGATGGGGTCACCCTCGGTTTACCATGTCAGAAATCACTTGAGGGCACACATCAACAATGCAGTTTACAGATTTCCCTGTGAAGAAACAACTGCACCCATGTCCTTCCTCTCTTGCAGGGGTGAGAATCACGTGGCTCTACAGAAGTTGTTACACTGCAGCTTCCAGCTTTCTTCGCCATTGCGGATGCTGACAGGGCCCCTGTGAGTTGCTGTCAACCAACATCTGGACAACCACACAATTCCCACCCCTGCTCTAGGACTTTGAATTTATTTAAGTGGACAGCAATGGCAATCTGTATTAAATTTGCTTTCCCGGTTGCTTCATGGAGAGTATCCTTGCACACCATCTCCCTGAGGAGGAAACAAAGACTCTGGGAGGTGAGGAAGGAGGAAACCACTCTCCATTTCAGCTGCATAATTTGGAGAGCAGCAGTTGTGTCTCTCACTCACCTTTCTTCCTTTCAGAGTCCTCCCCCCACACAAACACACACTCCCTTGTTTCCGTCTCTGGTTGGTCACCTGTCTCTTTCCCTTGACCCCAGACTGGGGTGGCACAGGCCTGCGTCCTGTCCTGTCTGCACATCAGCAAAACACAGGAAGTGGCTCTGAGCCTACAGCTGGGGCTGAGCCACAGGTGCAGAGATGGGGGGATCTTTCCCAGTCTGTTGCACAGCCAACTGCCCCGTTTGGAAAGAGAATGAAGCCAAGTTTTGGGAGAGTGTCAACTTTCACATTTACATCTCAAGGCATGATGCAGAGCTTGGAGAAGTCACTTTTTGGACTGCAGCTTCCAGAATTCCCTTGCTAGTGTGGCCAGGCTGGGAGTTGTAATCCAAAGGAGTAACTAGTCCTATAATCTAGTTTGGTAAGGGAAAGCTTTTAGTCGGCAGATCAATCTACATGAAATTACAGTTCCCAATGATGTTTATTTTTATTTATTATATCATCTTCAGAGGAAGGCAATTGCAATCCTCCTCTTGAATAAATCTTGCTGAGAAACCCGTATGATACATTTTCCATATTTCAAAGTTGACTTGAAGACACATAACAATTACATCCTGCCTTCATCCCAATACAGGAGTCAAAGTGGCTCATGGCACAGATTGAAAGAAAATACAGCTAAAACTAATTATCACAATAAAAACCAGCAAGCCAGTGTGGCCTAGTGGTCTGAGTGTTGAATTAGGACTCTTGAAAACCAGGGTTCAAATCCCCCACTCGATCATGGAAACTCACTTGGAATGATTAGTGATGAAAGTTAAGGGAAAAAGTGAAAAAGCACAGCTACAGTTGAATATTTATAAGACAAAAATAACCACTACAGATGATTTACCTAACTTTAAAGTGGGTAAAGACACTGAAATAGTTAAAGATTTCCTATGCCTTCTCTCTCTCTCTCTCTCTCTCTCTCTCTCTCTCTCTGGCTTTTCTTCACAAACGAAGATTCAGGAAGGACTCATCCCGTGTTTTCTGCAAGCGCGCTGATGACTAAAAAGGCCAATCCGAGATAGACAAGTCCGGTTGCAGAAAGCACAGCAGAAGGTTTCCTTGGGTGATGTTTCCGGGTTGTGATTTTTTCTGCGTTGTCGTTTCTCTTCAAGACTTGTTCGGCGTGAGTTCTCAAATAAGGCTGCAGCATTGTGGATAGTGCGTCTCCATGCCTCCCGATGTGAGGCCAGGGTAGACTATTGTTGGTGATCAATTTGGCTGAGCCTGAGGTGTTGTTTCAGGGAGTCCTTGTATCACTTTTTTGGAGCGCCATCTTACGCTGACCCATGGTGAGTTCACCGTAGAGTAGTATTTTTGGGAGGCGATGGTCCTTCATCCTAGAAACATGCCCTGCCCAGCGCAGCTGTGTTCTCAGTATCATGGCCTCAATGCTGGTGATCCCTGCTTGCTCAAGGACAGCAACATTCGTCACATAGTCAGTCCAGTGTATATTTAGGATTGTGCGTAAACAGCGCTGATGGAAGCATTCGAGGAGTCGTAAGTGGTGGCGATAGGTGACCCATGTTTCAGACCCATAAAGGAGAATAAACAGTACAATGGCTCTATACATACTGATTGATGCGGCAGCTAAAAACACCAATGTGATTCTAGGCTGCATCAATTGGAGTAAAGTGTCTAGATCGAGGGAAGTAATAATGTCACTCTATTCTGCTTTGGTTGGACCTTACCTGGAACACTGTGTACAGTTCTGGGCACCACAATTCAGGAAGGATATGAATAAGCTGGAACATGATGGTGGCCAAAATGGTGGGCGGTCTGGAAGCCGTGCTCTATTAGCCTGGGGAAGAGAAGACTAAGAGGTGATATGATAGCCATGTTTAAATATTTGAAGGGTTGTCATATTGAGGATGGAGCAAGCTTGTTTTCTGCTGCTCCAGAGACTAGGATGCAGAGCAATGGACTCAAATTACAGGAAAAGAGATTCTACCTAAACATTAGGAAGAACTTCCTGACAGTAGGAGCTGTTTGGCAATGGAATGCACTGCCTGGAAGTGTGGTGGAGTCTCCTTCTTTGGAAGGTTTTAATAGAGGCTAGATGGTCATCTGTTGGGCGTGCTTTGTGTATTGCTACAGGGCAGGGGGTTGGATTGGGGATGGCCCTTGTGGTCTCTTTCAACTCTGTGATTCTGTGATGTTTTGGCTCTGAAATTGCAGGGGCTGGGATGGATCCAATCCTTGTAGAAAGGCGGAATATGAATTAATTAATTAATTAATTATAATAGTTGTGATCTGTCAGGCTGCAGACCCTTCCTTTCATTTTACCATATGGTATGGGTTGAAAAGCTAATAAAATCCAGCTTCTGCAACATCCATCTCTTAACCCAACATTTGTATCCTGATTCCCGCCGCCATGATTTACACAGCAGGGGAGGGAAATAGTATTTTGATACCCCAAGTTGGTACCTCATATTCTCCCTTTGCTCCAGCAGTGAACAGAATATCTGCACGGGTGGGGACAGAGAGCAAGGAGGGAGCAGGGGGCAGAAGATGATAACTGTTCTGCTTCTTTCCACAAAAGGCATCAGAACATCTTGTAACATTTGCCAGAGGCAATTAGACAGTAGTTTCTAATGGGGGAGCATGAAGTGAGCGTCATATCTAAAATGGCTCTGTTAAGCCCAATTGGCGAATGTGATTGTCAGCCACTGGGAATTAAAATTGTTCTAAAACTGTGTTAAAATACTGCTGCCTGTTTTTATTACAGATGCCTTTATCATTTTATCATTTGAATGTTTAATGTTTGCCTTGGAATTAATTACATTTTATTGCTGTAAACTGCTGAGGACAGTATCATAAACCCTCTCCAACAGGGGCACACAGTATATAAACCCCACACACACTCCTACCCAACCATTCTCTGAAGATGCCAGCCACAAATGCAGGTGAAACATCAGAAATAAACTCTTCCAGAACACGGCCTCACAGTGCAGAAAAAAACCAAGGAAATTCTATGTCCAATTTATTATTTATTTATTCATAATAAATTATTATTCATAATAAATAATATGCCAGGTAAAACAGACTGCAGAAAGGGTGCTGATAACAGTTTCCAGAAACCATCAGCAACACAAAACAAAACCCACATCTGTACATGTACAAGTTGAATAAACTCATTAGACCCCAAAAACTTTTATAAAAAGTCCATGCTTTAATTTGGTGACAGCATGAAGGCCATATTGGTGCCAGTTGGGCTTCTGAGGAGAGAGCCTTCTACCAATGGGGTGTCACAACAGAGAAGGCCCTTTCCCATGTCTTTATATGCTACATAGCTCCTATGGGTGGGACACAGCAGAGGGCCCCAACAGGAGATCTCAGAAATCAAGTAGGCATGCATGAGGAGAAGCACTCCATCATAGGAGTCCAAAAGAGACTCCTTCGTAACTTCCATGCTCTTTGGGAAAAAAATTAGGGTGAGCCTCTGTGGCAACTTCTTGTGTGTATGTGTGCCTTCAAGTCCCCTATTGACTTATGGCAACCACATGAATTCCATAGGGTTTTCTTAGGCAAGGAATACTCAGAGGGGTTTTTGCTAATTCCTTCCTCTGAAATATAACCTACAGCACCTGGTATTCGTTGTATTCAAGTACTAACCAGGACTGCCCCTACTTAGTTTCCAAGATCAGACTGCACCTGGTCCCTGGAGTTTACAAAAGTGAGGTAAATCTGGGCAATTAGTAGTGATGGCTGGTAGGTCTGATGTCACAGGGTCAGTGAAACTGCTCTGGTTCCTAATCTAAACTTTAAAGGAATGATCCAGAATGCAGAACACTGCCCTGCAAGCAGGACTCAGCACCTTCAAGTAGCTCCTTTAAATTTCAGGTTAATAATAATAATAATAATATTTATTTATACCCCGCCCCTCTGCTAAAAACAATCGGGGCGGCTTCCAACAATTAAAACATTATAATAATGACTAAAAACACCACCCATCCCCACCCACCCCCATAAAAAGACATTAAACAATATAAAATTAAAACCTTCTAACTAAAAACACATTAAAAACAAATATATACATAATTTTAAAAAGCCAGGAGACTGAGTTCCTGAGGCCTGGATCTAATCAGGAAAGGGTTGGCAAAAGAGATCCGTCTTTAGTGCTTTTTTAAAACTGAGGTTTCACATCAGGGGGCAGAAGAATCACATCTTTATTGACTTCAGAACCATCTTCCTGTCTAAGCCCCAGTGGGATGGGTTTCTTTTTCCCTTGTGGAGATGTAAAATTAATGACAGAGATCTGGAAGTAACCTCTTGAGGACTAGAACTACCAGAATCCCCCACCCTGTGAGTGGTGGCTTGGGGATTCTGAGAGTTCTAGTCCCCAAGGGTAACATTTCCCAACTCTGATTAAAGGATGATAGGTTTGTTAAAATACTACTGCAGATGGTGCAGCATTAAACAAGCCAAATAAAATAGTAAGTCAAAAGCTCTCTCTGTCTCAGTCAATCAGTTGGTTGGTGTGTGTGCGTGCGTGCGTGTGTGTGCACATGAGTGTGCACATGCACTCTTTCTGTCTTTCTTCTCTGCCCCTTGGCTGTGCTTCAGGTTTTCCTATCAGAGTCTCTCAGGAAATCTTTTCATTTAACCTCTCTTCCCCTCTAGACACAAACCACCAGATGGAAGGAAGTCATGGAGGTCAGGGTCAGGGTAATGGCCTATTGACATTCAGTGACACTCCATGTAGTTAATGAAGCATCTCATCAAACCGCCCCCACCACTCCATCCTCCTCCCTGCCAGTTAATATCTTGTAATTGAAAAGGACAAAGTGCTCTGGGGACTTAGGGTAAGATCTAGCCAGTGTGATAACCTGGGACCCTTTGACACTAGAATTCCACTTTAGCTGCCATGGCTACATCATATTGAATCCTGGGGCTTGTAGTTTGGTAAGGAACTGGAGGTCTTTGGTAGACAGTTCTAACCACCCCTCTGTCAACTCCAGATCCCAGGATTCCATAGATTGGAAGCATGACAACTAAAGAGGAATCATAGTGCTGTAAGTGTGTAATGTGAAAGGGCCCCAGATTCATACCAACATAGAAGTAGGTCTCTGGGTGAGAAAGCGAAATAATTTTATAAGATATCTGTGTTCCCTGTGATGTTAAGAAAGCTTCATTGTACTGTGTAGAAGAGAGAGAAGGGGTATGTAAACTGTTGTCCAAACAATGTCTGGGCAACCAGCCAAAGGCTTGTTACTACATAGCTGATAGCAGAGGCACAGCACAGTCAAACTAATTACAGGCAAAAGAATCAAGGCAGTGTGAAGTCAGACGCTTACTTTACTAGCAAGCAAAACACAAGTCCACAAGAAAGTCCAATATACAAGATCCAGGTTCAGCAAACAGAGTTCCATCCTTCCATCCTTTCGTAGGTCGGTAAAATGAGTACCCAGCTTGTGGGGGCAATTAGCTAACACACATTGGAAACTGTTTAATGCAGTGTAGGTGTGTAAGTAGCTATTGCTTAAAAAAAAAAAACAATTTGTAAGCCGCTCTGATAGCCTTGTGGCTGAAGAGCGGGGTATAAATAACTAAATACAAATACAAATACAGTTCAGGGTAGTCCAGCAGAATCCATGTCAGGCAAACAGCATCCAGAGTAAACAAACACAGTCCAGGTCAAACACAGCGAGCAGGACCATGACTGGTACTCAGGTAGGTCAGATAATTTCCAACAACTTCTGGAAGGCAGTGCTGCGTATTTATAGAGCAGCCGCTAACACAGCTGTTGCTTAACTAATTGCTGTTTCCTATAAATATACTGAGACCACCTCAAGCCCTCCTTTTGTTGTCTCAGTTCTGTGAAGGTGGGTATAGGTAAGTTGTCCTCTGTCTCTGGAGGGGCAGGACCTTCTGCCAGAGCTGGTACTGCACTATTTTCTGTCTCTGAGCCCTGTTGCTCTGGAACATCCTCCTGTTCTGGTTCAGCAGGTCCTGGCATATCCACTGCTTCCGTCTCTGAGTCAGAGTCCATTTTCAAATTCTGGAAGCAGGACATGACAACTGTACTGTGTTAGCAATTTGATATCATTTTAACTGTCATGGCTCCATCCTATGGAATCCTGGGATTTGTATTTTGGTGAGGGAATTCTCTGCTAAAGAGGTCTAGTGTCTGGTTCAAGGGAATCGACTAGTGCTCTGGAGGAAAGGATTTGAAGTATCTCACCAAACTACAAATCCCAGAATTCCAAAGGTGCTCTGGCTTCTTGGAAAAGAGGGCACAACAGAGAATCTAAGCTTTCTTTTAAAGTCTCTCTTCTCACCCTTTGTCATGATGTGGGAGAAGCAAGCCAGGACACAAAAGTATTGCCTGATTCAGACATCATAAGAAACAATTGAGATTTTGTGTTTGCTTTACCTACTCCTTCCACAAGTGGGAGTGGTTGAAAACCTAGCTTGCCGACATGTCCAAATGCACCCTAAATATGTGCAAGGAATGTGCATTCACTCAGATGTGGGGCTCTTTCACACACCACAATTATAGCGCTGTGATTGCATTTGGATTAATGTGGCAACATTACATAGAATCCTGGAATTTACCGTTTAGGAACGCATTTAGAATCCTCTGCTAGAGAATTCCTTTAGTGCCTCCCTAAACTACAGATCCCAGGATTCCACAGAATGCAGCAGAATGGCAGTTCAAGTGGAATCATAGTACTGTAATTTGTGTAGTGTGGAAGGGCCTGTGGTCTTCTAGTACAATGCTTCTGAAGCTGTCAGATTAGTTTTAAGGGGTGGGAGGGTTAGGATGGGGAAGGATTGTTTTAACTTGATGTTGTTTTAATCTTGCTGTACACCGCCCCAGTTGCCGAGCAGAGGGGCGGGTTAAAAATAAAAAAAATATTATTATTTATTTATTTATTATTAAGGGGCCAGCACTTCCCCCCACCTGAATGTGCCATGGTTGTTTTTGTTGTTACTTGTCTTTGACTTTTTACTTATGGCAACCCTATGAAAGAGAGACCTCCAAGAGACCTGGTCATCAACAGGCCTTTGCAACTCAGGGTTGTGGCTTCCTTGACCAAATCAATTCAGCTGTAGTGTATAGTCTTCCTCTTTTCTTGCTGCCTTCCACTTTGCAGAACATTATTATCTTTTCCAATAAGTCATGTCATCTCACAATATGTCCAAGGTATGACAGCTTCAGTTTAGTCATTTTGGCTTCTAGTGAAGTTCAGGCCTGATTTGCTCTAAGACCCATTCATTTGTTATTTTAGCAATCTATGGTGTCTGTGGAGCTCTCCTCCAGCACCACATTTCAGCTGAGTTCATTTTCTTCCTGTTAGCTTTCTTCACTTTCCAGCTTTCACATCTGTAGATAGAAAGTGTAAAAAAAACCACACAACAACTATGGCATGGATTATTGTGACTTCAGTATGTACTGGTGCACCTTACACTTGAGGATCTTGTTTAGTTCTTTCATAACTGCCCTTCCAAGTCTTAGTCTTCTGATTTCTTGACTATAGTCACCATTTAATGACTGAATCTTGGCATGTGAGAGCCCGGGTGGTGTAGTGGTTTGAGTGTTGGACTATAACTCTGGAGACCAGGGTTCAACTCCTCACTCAGCTGTCATAACTCACCCTCTGGAGTCAGAAGATTCAGACAAAGAGGAAGAGGCAGATTACTAGGAATGTGCAGCTCCTAATGTTGGTGGTCTCTCTCAAGAGTTGGGGGTTGAGGCAGAGAAGAGGTTCTTCAGGAGGTTGCAGTGGCCCGTGGACTGGGGCCAGTCCAGAAGCCATCGGCTGCCAGTTTCTGGTGAGTTTCTAAGAAAGAAAAAAACAGTTGTAGCCAGTGGGCACAAACAAGGTAACAGTCCATGTCAGATGATTTACATAACTATAAAGTGGGCAATGAAGGCATCTAAACAGTTAAAGCAGGAGGTTGCAGATGCTGAAGACCCATTGCCAGAGACTATTCAGAGTTCCTGTTTTCCTGGCCCTGGACTGGCTATAGTTTACAACTCTGTTTTACTTCTTGCTGGCTTTGTTTATCTGGACTACCGACTTGCTGAATGACTCCTGGACCAGCTGGCGACCACCTTCTTGCTTCTCCCTTCATCCTGCTGGATACCCTGTGACTGACATGGACTGAATTAACTACTCAACATCTCTTACATTCCAACCGCCTGGTTTCTGGGTCACTTGCTGACTGGAGCATAGGGCATCAGCCATGGAAACCGAGTGGCCTTGGGCAAGTCACACTGCCTCAGAGGAAGGCAAAGACAACCCCCTTTGAACAAATGTTGCCAAGAAAACCCTGTTATAGGTTCATCTTAGAGTCAGAATGACTTGAAGGCATATAACAGCATCAACTCTGCCTGCAACATTTTTAACTATTTAGATGCCTTCATTGCCTACTTTATAGTTATGTAAATCATCTGACATGGACTGTTACCTTGCTTGTGCCCACTGGCTACAACTGTTTTTTCTTTCTTAGAAACTCACCAGAAACCAGCAGCTAATGGCTTCGGGACTGGCACCAGTCCGTGGACCACTACTTTGAGTAGCACTGTTCTGGTACAGTCCATTGATGATGGACAGGGTTTATCTCCAGCAATTGGTGCTTAGTGATCATAGAATCCTAGAGCTTGAAGGGCGAGCTCGTCCAACCCATGCAGGAATGCACAACTAAAGCACTCCTGAAAGATGCCCTTCCAACATCTGCTTAAAGACCTTCAAAGAAGGCGAGTCCATCCCCACTGCCCCCGTCCCAGCAATCTATTCCACTGCTGAACAGCTCTAACAGTAAAAAAGTTCCTCCTAATGTTCAGGTGGAATTTCTTTTCCTGTAATATGAGTCCATTCCTCCATGTCTTAGTCTCTGGAGCAGCAGAAAACAAACTTGCTCTATCTTCTACATGACATCCTTTCAGGAATTTAAAGATAACTACTGGTATTATGTCACCTCTCAGTCTTCTTTTCTCCAAGCTAAATATGCCCAGTTCCCTAACTCATTCCTCATAAGGCTTGTTTTCCAGACCCTTGATTGTCTTAGTCACCCTTCTCTGGACACATTCCACTTTGCTGATTTCCTTCTTGAACTGTGGTGCCCAGAACTGCACACAGCATTCCAGATGAGGTCTGAAAAAAGCAGAATAGAGTGGTACTATTACTTCCCTTGAGAACCAGCATGGTGTAGTGGTTTGAGCGTTAAACTGGGACACTGTAACACCAGGGTTTGAATCCTTGCTCAGCCATAGAAACCCACTGGGTGGCCTTGGGCAAGTCACACTCTCTCAGCCTCAGAGGAAGACAAAAGCAAACCACCTGTGGACAGATCTTACCAAGAAAACCCTGTGACGGTTCACCTTAGGGTCACTATAAGTCAGAAATGACTTGAAGGCACACAGCAACAAACTGCTTCCCTCGATCTAGACACTACGCTCCTGTTGATGCAGCCCAGAATTGCCTTGGGCTTTTTGACTACTGCATCACACTTTTCACTCATGTTTAGCTGTGGTCTACTAAAACCCCTAGATCCCTTTCACATGTACTGCTTTCAAGCCAGGTGTCTCCCATGCCATATTTATGCAGTATCCTCCCACTGACTGTGAAGGTCACATTGAACTACTGCTGCTAAAAGCCACTTCACACTTTTCTTTCTTTAGCATCATATCCTTGTTTTAAAGCAGGAATGGACAAAGTGAAGCCTTGACGTCACTTCATCCCAACCACCACAAAACTATGTGTGTGTGCGGCCCTTGTTTCCTCCAGACCACCCAAATTGCCCCTTTTAAAAGGAATAAATTGCCTCTTTCGGAATCTTTTAATAGCAGTAATTCACTTTTTAAAAATACAGTGGGCCCTTGGAATCTGCTGGGGCTTGGTTCCAGGATCCCCCATAGATACCGCAACCCATGGATGCTCAAGTCCCACTATATACAATGGCATTGTAAAATAGTGTCCCTTTTATAAAAATGGCAAAATCAAGCTTTGCTTCTTGGATTATTTTTTTAAAAAATATTTTCAAGTTGTGGATGGTGGAATCCGTGGATGCCAAATCCATGGATACAGAGGGCTGGCTGTAAACTGCAGCCCCTTCCCCCACCATGCTGTTTAACATTTTAAAAATTACCAACTTCCAGTGGGGGTAAATTTTGATCAGTTTCACAGTCTGAATTTTTATGGTATACCTGATAAGGCTGACTTCAGCATGATGATTCTTTCTCACACACAATCAACCCTCTGTTCTAGCAGACATTGTTGTCATACACTCTGTAGTTAGAGAAGATTGAAACTTGGTCAGGAGTTGTCAGGTAGTCATAAATACAATAACGGTAATATGGGGAAAGCCCTCTTTGTGCTTTCCTGGTAAGTGATGATCTGTCAGAGAGCTGTCAGGTTTTCAGACCTTGCCTGGGTTTGATTCACTGGCTCTTCCCAGACATTCCTGGTAATCTGAGGCATTGTTCATTGTTCCTTTTGGCTCGGCTCTGCCCTTTTTCAAACTGTCTACATATAGGAAACTGCTTTCCACATTGATTGTCTGTTGAGGAGCCCAGCTGGAATTGGCCAGTCACCTTTCAGAAACAACACATGCTAGGACTTTTCTTTTTCTTTCTGAATTTAACCAGTGAGACCTCCAGCAAATGTTTCCAGCTCAGAATACAGGTTGAGTCTCCCTTATCTGGAATTCTGAAATATTCCAAAATCCGTAACTGTTTTAAACGCTAACACGACAGGGCATTTTATGTTTTATGTGTTTTTTTATGGTCCAGTGTTACACAAACTTTGTTTCGTGTGCAAAATTGTTAAAAAATATTGTGTATAAAATTACCTTCAGGCTATGTGTATAAGGTGTAGATGATACATAAATGAATTTTGAGTTTAGACTTGGGTCCCATCTCCAAGATACCTCATTATGTATATGCAAGTATTCCAAAATCTGAAATGTTACAAAATCCAAAATACCTCTGGTCCCAAGCATTTTGGATAAGGACGACTTAACCTTTACTGCTTCTTGGGATTTGAGCCTCACCATTCCATTCTATCATCACCATTTTTCTCCCCTGCCCCATTAACAGCCTGGCTGCTGGACATAATCACACCTCATTCTCATTTACCCTTAATACATACACACACACACCCCTTGAGGTTTCCTCAGTTTTGCCAATACCACCTCTTCTGTCTGTTTTTTTGTTTTGTTTTAGATAGATAAGCAGGGTGACTAAACATTGAGGATAGAGGAAATTTTTTTATTTTTATTTCTCCCTTCCTTCATTTAACAGAGGAGGGCATATTATTGGTCTTTCTTTGTTGTTACGTGTTTCCATGTCAACTCAATCCATGTCAACTCAAAGACCCAGTATCAGAGGATTTGAAGCACAGAGCAGTCAAATATAGTTTGGTTACCGCTGCATTGCATATGAATTGGTGATATAAATTCACAATGCTTGGAGGGAGGAACAGTCAGTTATTAGACCTACCATTAATATGCTTGTGCTCTTGAATTTGTGCAGTGAGAGAGATTTGCAGGTGACCAAGATGGTGAAGGGTCTGGAAACCAAGCCTTATGAGGAACAGAATAGAGAGCTGAGTATTTTTACACCAGAGAAGAAAAGATGGAGGATGCATCTGCACTGTAGAAATAATACACTTAAAGTGCTGTAGGTCCATCTTAAGGAATCCTGGGATTTGTAGTAAAGTGGTGTCAAACTGCATTATTTCCACAGTGGAGATGCAGCCTGAGAAGTGACATGGTATCTATCTTTAAATATCTGAAGGGCTGCCCATGTGGAACATGAAGCAAATTTGTCTTATGTTTGTTCCAGAGGCTAAGACACAAACCACTGGCTACATTTTATGAAGAACTTCCGGGAAGCAAGAGCTCTTCAGTAATGGAGCAGACTGCTTCAGAAGGCAGTAGACTCTCCTTCTTCAGAGGTTTTTATTTAGGAGTTGGACAGCTACCTCTAGGAGGTGCTTTAGCTATGGATTCCTATAGTGGCAGACAGTGGGACTGGATGGTCCTTGCGGTCCTTTTATGACTCTGTCTGCTGTTTTTGAAAAACTAGGCTGGTTCTTTGGTCATTAGATAATTCTGTGTGTGTGTATTTTTTCACCAAAGTACATTTGTAGAGCTTTGCAGTGACACTGCCATTTCAGTGGGACAGACCACTGTTACCCGAAATGCTGTGGGGCAGGGGTTGTTTGGACCCTTGAACGTACTAATATTATTATGGGGAATGTTTAATTAGCTCAATTGTGGCAGCAAGAGGTCAGGTAACAGCGGGACTTTTTAACCTATGTATACCAGTAATAACGGAGGAGACTCTAAACCAAAAGGTACAATTGAATGATCTTTATTGGAAATTAACAGTAACAACATTCATGCACACACTCAGGCTTCAGACATTCACACAAGGCTAGTGAAAATAGGAAATATTCAGATAAGGGAATAGAGTGAGGGAATGATGGGTGATACAACACCTGTCCTATAGAGCAGAGATTCCTGCAGCAGAGGCTCAGAGTTGTGTTCTGGGTCTAGCAGCAAACTGGCAGCATGGATGTAGGAAGAAGAGCTATAGACAATTTGGTAGTGTTTTGGGGTGGCATTTAAATGAAATAGTTACCCTGAAGGGATATGAATTTTGAGTGAAATACAGTAGTCCTCAGAGGCCACAACAAAGGGTAATCCGGAAGGGTTAACTATCGTTAATGTTTGATGCTTTTGGAGTTGAATAGGAACAGGCCTGGTCTTTTGTTGGAGGCGAGCAGGAGAGGAAGGACCCATTTTACAAGCATTAAGGTCTCGTGCTATCTAATGAATGACTCACCTCTAGGTGTTGGGTTTCTTACTTCAGTATCTGTTTTGGGGAATTTCCAAAGGCCCCTCCCTTGGTTTTGCATGAATCTAGCCTTGGTATTTGGGGATCCTGGTTTACCTGTAACCATGTGGATGGCCATACTGAGCCAAATTATTAAATACAGCCAATTATTTGATCTTCCAAGATGGGGGCTATCAGGGTATGTAACACCACTTTGACAGTACTTCATGTACCCATCTCAGAGCATGGAATTGTCCATTGTAGGACATGACGTCCTTCATTGAATAATTGAATCATAGAGTTGGAAGGAGCCTCATGGACCATTGAGTCCAACCCCTTGCTCTTTGAAGAATCTCCACCTACAGCATCCCCAGCAGGTAGCTGTTGAGATTCTTTTGAAGACATCCAGAGGAGGAGACTCCACCACTTCTATAGACAATTGGTTCCATTGCTGAACCACCCTTACATTCTCCTTCTCCAGGACAAACACAGCTTTCCCCAGATCCCTGCAGAAATGAATGGCATTCCTTGGCTTAAACAGTAGGTGTTAGATTTCTTGACAGTTGTGAAATCTTTCTTAAGAAGGGATGACTTCAGTCAGCCAAACCCATGCTTTTGGCAGGCAGTGATTTTAATGTGTGCTGGTAAGCGGGGCCAGAAATGTAACGGAGATTGGCAGCGATAAAACATGTAGGAAACCTGTGGCTGCTGTGGAAAAAAAATTAAATAAAATAGAGCACTGAATTGGCTTTTCAAGAAGTGGAACATTTCCAGAAACTAAACTTGTTTCCTTCATTCAGCAAGAGTAACTGAAAAGATTTATGTTGGTTGTAGGCAAATAAAGAACACAACACTGGCGGCTGAGGACTTCTGTGTCCATGGAGTGGGGAAGGGTTACAGTAAATCCACTGTGAGTTTTAGTCCAAATTTTATTTATTTTAAAAAATATTTATATTTTATCCCCTCCCCAAATATCAGAGGATCTCTGTGCGATGTACAATAAAGGAGCTATCCAAGGTACTTTAAAGAAGTTATCCAAGATATTAGACCTATTTTGGGGAGAAAGCTCCTTTAAAGTTTGGACTTAAACCTGAAGCAGATGCACCACCCCACTGACACAGGAGCTGCAACTATAGCACAGCATAGTTTCCCCCACCTTTCAAACTACAGTTCCCGTAATACACACAATTGGCAAAATAGGAGCCTCCAGATAAAGTCATACATGCCGAGGGGCTTCATTTTTCATCCAACTTGAAGTTCCCTCTCCAAACTCATCTCAGGCTCTGTCCCTACAGAGGGATTCCCCATTCAGGTGGACCAGCCATAGCTATTTAACAAATACAGGTTTGCTGCTCTGCAGCCACATGTTGCAGGGTCTCTTTGCCTCCTAGATGATATGTTCCAGTTCAGGTTGTCAGCCAAACATACCCTTATCAATGATAATGTAAGTTGTAAGCCATGGCGGACAAAGTGTGGACCACAGATGGTATATGGGAATTTTTGTTTGAACCCCCCAGTCCCTGTACTCACAATATCCTAAAATGAGGGGGGCACTGTTTTGCCCCAGAATGGCCAGTAGTGACCCCCCCCCCAGCCTCTGAGCAGAGTACTCTTAGCCATTTCACCATATATTTTTTTCAAGGCTGGTATTAGGGTTGCCAGGTTTAAAACTGGAGAGGGCTCCTGTACCTGTACTGATTATGTAGAAGAGGGAATTTCAGCAGGTGCTGTTTGTCACACAACCAGATTAGAAGCAACACCTGTTGAAGTTCCCTCTTCTACACAACCATTAAAGATGCAGGAGTCACCTCCAGTTTTCACTCTGGCAACCCTAGCTGGTACAGGCCTTTTTTCAAAACAGGAAGTGACCATTTATAAACCTGCAATTCATAGGATTCTTCCAAATATGCCATTATGCCTCATTTTTCTGAATAGCTTTGTTTTTTGTTTTTGTTTTGTTTTTTGTTTGTTTGTTTTACTCCAGTCCTGTCAACGCACATTGTCTGAGCTGGCTATGAGGGGGAATGATTTAAGGGTTTTCTCACCAAATTCCTCACCCTAATATGACAACACTTTGAGGTGAAGCTGTATCAACAGTAACATAGCAATAGCATTTATATTTCTATACCACTTATCAGTGCAAAGCACTCATCATTTGCTTTGTGCAGTTTTACAGTGTGTTAGCTAATTGCCCCCAACAAACTGGGTACTCATTTTACCAACCTAGGGGAGGATGGAAGGCTGAGTTAACCTTGGAGCCCTGTAGGATCGAACTCACAACATTCTGGCTGCAGTCCTGGCATTTGACCACTGTGCCATCAGGGTTCCATCTTTATCAGTGACTTGGATGATGGAATAGAGGACGTGCTTATCAAATTTGCAGATGACACCAAATTAGGAGGGGTAGAGAATACCCCAGAGTACAGGATCAGAATTCAAAATGGCCTTAACAGATTAGAAAGCTGGGCCAAAACTAACAAAATGCATTCTAACAGAAAGAAATGTAAGGTATTAAAAATGAAATGCACAGATATAGGATGGGTGACACCTGGCTTGACAACAGTAGATGTGAAAGGGATCTAGGAGACTTAGTAGACCACAGGCTGAAAATTTGCTCTCCCCAAGAGGATCAGGCAAAAGCAAACAGCTGCAGCCTCTCCTAACTTGCATGTTTTTCCTCATTAGTAGACTGCAAGTTGAAAATGAGACAACATTGTGATGTGGCAGCTAAAAAAGCCAGTGAGATTCTGGGCTGCATCAACAGGAATATATGTCTAGATCAATTATTCCCAAAGTGGGCGCTACCACCCCCTAGTGGGCGCTGCAGCAATCCAGGGGGTGGTGATGGCCACAGGTACATTTGGGGGTGATGAATAACTATAAGGGAGCAGTGAAAGCATAAAAGAAAGAAGAGAAGATTTAGAAAAATTGATTTATGTATTCCGCTCATAACGCTTAATTTTTCTTTGAACAACATACTGGACATTGGCTCGGTTCCCTCATATTCTCTCACTTGCACTGAGGTATGTGCAGTCGCGCACTGCTACTGTTCATGTGGTGCCACTGAATTGCCATTCCAAAACACATGAGCACTACGAGCATTGCTGCAGGCAACTGCCACTCGTGCGATTGGTCGATCGCAAGGCCAAAGCCTGGAACGACAGTGGCAGTACTGGCTACTGGCAGTACTACCAGCAGATTTTGGAGCACACTATGAATCAGGAGATTTCCCATAATTATTATGGGAAAATTACAGCATAATATAACTCTGAGGACTTTTTCGGACTGAGAAATAGACTGAAAAAAAGGTTGTCCTCTTGTGATGCTGCTATGCAGTGGGGGGGTGTTTCGTATGACGCCGTCCCCCCGCCAATTTTGTTCCGGTACAGATTGCAGCTCCAGCATCATATTTGGCCGTTTCTTAATCACGGTCAACTTCCGTGATTAAGAAACGGCCAAATATGACACTGGAGCTGCAATCTCTACCAGAACAGAATCGGCAGGGGGAAGGCGTCATACCAAACACCCCCCCCCCGCCATGCAGCAGTGTTGCAAGAGGGACAACCCTTCTTGCGGTGTATTTCTCTATCCGAAAAAGTGCTAAGTTAGATTGTTGTGATATCGTGACAAGTTAAAGTTAACTAACAAATAGTGTGACTATAATTGGTGAGTATTATTTATTTATTTTGTAATAATTATATGTGCTTTACAATTAATAATATCATGTTTATTTATTTCATTAGTATTTATTTTAGTTTGTTTTTTACAAAAATATTTCAAAAAATTACAAAAATTATATTAATTAAAAATATCTCCATAAAAATTTATTTTTTCAACAGGTAATAATGGCTCAACCAAAAAAACAATGTAGACAATATAATATTGATTATTTGAAATTCGGCTTTATTGAGTCGCCTGTAAACAATACATTACCAATGTGCCTGATTTCCCAGAAAATTTTATCAAACAAAGCTATGAAGCCTTCCAGACTACAAGAACATTTGACTAAAATTCAAGGTAATAAAAAAGATAAAGATTTATCTTATTTTCGAACACTAAAAGAAAAATTTATCAAACAACCGACATTGGCAAAACTCTTTTCAACCACAACCACACAAGATGGCAAAGGCTTGCTTGCTTCTTACAATATTTCGTTAATGTTTGCCAAATCGGGAAAACCTCATACTATTGGTGAAGAACTAATTATACCGGCTATAAGTGAAGTAATATGTACTGTGCTATACAGCCCAGCATCTGATATTATCAAGAAAAAATCATTGAGCAATAATACAGTGCAAAGAAGAATTGATGAAATGGCTCAAAGATGTTGAAGATTAATTGTGTGGCTATTTAAAAACATCTCAGTTTTCTATTCTCAGTTGATGAGTCAACTTTGTTAGGAAATGAAGCTTTACTTTTAGCGGTTCACAAAGGAAGAACAAATTTGCCAAGAATTATTATTTGCTAAATATTTGCAAACTGATACTAAAGGAGAATTAATATTTCATGCATTGGATGAGTTTTTTTAAAGAAAAAGAAATACCTCTGAGTAATATCTTATAAGTAGCCACAGATGGTGCTCCAGCAATGGTAGGGCGCTACAGGGGTTTTCTTGCATATTTAAAAAAGGAGGTACCGAATACATTCACAGTACACTGTATCATCTATCGTCAACATCTAGTTGCCAAAAATTTAAGTGCACACCTACATAATTCATTACAATATGTAATTAAAGCTATCAACACAATCAGAAGCAAATAATTGAATGACAGATTATTTAAACAGCTTTGTATTGAAAAAGATGAAGAATTTAATCGTTTGCTGCTTCATACAGAAGTTTGTTGGTTGTCAAAGGGTGCCTGTTTAGAT
Source organism: Gambelia wislizenii (assembly GCA_030847615.1). Taxonomy (NCBI): domain Eukaryota; kingdom Metazoa; phylum Chordata; class Lepidosauria; order Squamata; family Crotaphytidae; genus Gambelia; species Gambelia wislizenii. The sequence goes on along the minus strand of JAUMIR010000001.1, from coordinate 488,450,181 downwards.
AGGTTTTATAAGCTGTTTAACTCGGTGCTGGAGTTCTTGAAAGATAAAAATGATGCTTTGCGATCCAATTTAATTCAATCCAAAAGTGACATCGCTTACTTGACCGACTTGTTTCAAAAATTTAATGAAAGCAATCTTCAGCTTCAAGGTGATGAACTGAATTTAGTAAAAACAAAATCTGTTATTTCTGCATTTGTGACAAACCTTCTTCTGTACAAACAAAATTTTGGATGAGGAGAATTCAGCCAGTTCCCAAATTTATCAGGAGCAGGAAAAAAAGATGAAGACATACTTTCTTATTGTGAGCACTTGGATGCTCTCCATTCAGATTTTAATCAACGAGTTGATGACATTTTGAAAATGAACATACCTGATTGGATTTTGGATCCTTTTTCAAGTGCAAACACAGAAGAATCTCCATAGTTACAAGAAGAACTGATGGAAGTAACTACAAATGATGAATTCAAATTTAAATTCAAAAGCGGGTACCAACAATTCTGGCTGCAAAAGGAGATCCCTACGGCTTATCCTGAAATATGGGCTGTAATTCAAAAGGTCTTAATTGCATTTCCTTCATCATATTTAGTGGAACGTGGATTCAGTGCGGTAACCAATTTATTAACAAAAAAACCCGATTGCAAATAGTCAATCGCAGTGATTTAAGATTACTGCTGACGAAAATAGAGCCAAGGATTACTAAATTGGTAGCAGCATACCAGGTTCATCCTTCTCATTAAGATGATTTCAAATGTTTTAACTTTTTTTGTATTACCTTTCTATTCTGAGTTCAATAAATAGTTTCATAGTTTCAAACTTCAATGTTTCTAATTTACACCTTTCTTTACTATATTTTACGAAAAAGCTAGAAACATTAATACATATATCCTTCTGTTTAATTGCTATTAAAAAAATTTAAAAAAATAATTTCCAGGGGGTGCTGAGTGATATTTTTTCTGGAAAGGGGGCGGTAGGCCAAATAAGTTTGGGAACCACTGGTCTAGATCATGGGAAGTGATTGATCTACTTTGGTCAGATATCACCTGGAATACTGTATCCAGTTCTGGGCATCACAATTCAAGAAGGATGTTCATAAGCTAGAGCATGTCCAAATGAGGGTGACTAAAATGGTGAAAGGACTGAAAGCCATGCCCTATGAGGAGTGGCTTAGGGAGCTTGGTATGTTTAGCCTGAAAAGGATAAGGTTAAGAGGGGGCATGATAGCCATGTTTAAATATTTGAAGGGATGTCATACTGAGGATGGAGCAAACTTGTTTTCTGCTGCTCCAGAGACTAGGACACAGAGCAGTAGATTCAAACTACAGGAAAAGAGATTCCACCTACACTTTAGGAAGAATTTCCTAACTTTAAGAGCTGTTTGACAGTGGAATATGCTAACTCAGAGTGTGGTGTCCTTCTTTGAAGGTTTTAAAACAGATGCTGGATGGTCATCTTTTGGAAATGATTTGATTGGGTATTCCTGCATGGCAGAGTTTTAGACTGGATGGCCTTGTGGTGTCTTCCAAGTCTATGATTCTAGATCTGTTTGCCATAACTAGGTAACAAACTCTCCACAACATGGACAACTTTAATAGGAAAGAAGAAACCCTTAAAGTAAACAAAGTTTGTCTACCAATCCTGAAAAACACCAAAATAAAAACTCAACACATTCAAATGAACTTCACCCAGGGACAGGGGGGTTTCCAGCAGACAATGCACCATTAGCCTGACACACACACTAATCCTCCTTGCATATCCTCCCACCCTAGGAACTAGCCATTCAAATATACAAATTTACATATCCTCTCCAACAAGAACTCACAGTATATAAACCCCACACACCCCTACCCCACCATTCTCTGAAGATGCCAGCCACAGATGCAGGCAAAATGTCAGGAATGAACTCTTTCAGAACACAGCTTCACAGCCTGGAAGAAAAACCCATGGAAAACCTATGGATGCTGGCTGTGAAAGCCTTTGACTTCACACTCTCCACAACATGGTTTGTGTGCCTGTGGATCCATTTTTACTTATTAGAAGGGAACATGGAAGCCATCAGGAACAGCTCATAATGAAGACCCTCAGTGGCCACAAGAAGAGCAGACAAGGCAATGTGGCAGAGGGGTTTTCCTTGGTTTTTTTCCAGGCTGTGAGGCCGTGTTCTAGAAGAGTTTACTTCTGACGTTTCACCTGCATCTGGCTGGCATCTTCAGAGAATGGTTGGGTAGGAATGGGGGTGGGTGGGTTAAATACTGTGAGCCCCTGTTGGAAAGGTTATGTAAATTTGTGTATTTGAATGGTTAGTTTCTGGGTATAGAAATGCAAGGAGAAACTATACCCAGAAACTAACCATTTAAATACACAAATTTACATATACTGTACTCCCCAATAGGGGTTCACAGAATATAAACTCCACACACTCCTACCCAACCATTCTCTGAGGATGCCAGCCACAGATGCAGGCGAAACATCAGAAAGAAACTATTCCAGAAGACAGCCTCAGAGCCCAGAAAAAAAACCAAGGAAAAGCCAGCCGTGAAAGCCTTCGACTTCACAGTGGCAAAGGGGTCTCACAGTTTTGAATAACACTGTCATAAAGTGGAACAATCAGGGATGCCTTATTTGCTGATACTTCCGCTTTAGGATAAGGATCAAAGTTGGAACTAAGCCAGCATGAATGAGGACAGGGTATTTTTCAAAAAGCTTTTAGAAGGACGAAACAGTGGCCATTCATTAGGCTATCATGAATGTTAAGCTGTGAGGCAGCATTGCAGATAGGAAGAGTTGACAGCCTGAGAAAAAAATTGCAGAGATGTTCTTTTTGTTGTTGTTGTTGTTCCAAAGGATTGGACAGAACTAGATTACTGGAGCAGTTTCTTTTCTTTTCTTTTTCACTTCCAGCTTCTCTTGGGTGATACTATAATTGCCATGGAAGAATTGGAGAGGTCAGCATCCTCAAAACATTTGCTGGGAGCTGAATAGCTAAACAAAACAAAACAAAACAGGACACAGTTCAGATGTCTTTGAAAGCAATAGATTCAAAAACAGAAACAGATTTGTTAGCATTAAAACCTTTTTTTGCATATTAGTGGGGGGGGGGGAAGCACCTCTCTCCTGCCTCCAGCTACTCTCCATAGACATTACCAAGGAAGGGCAGATAGTGGATTTGCATGCAGGTCCAAGCCTGTCATTAGGCAGAGTGAGATGACTGCCTCAGGCAGCTGATAGCTGGATGTCATGGAAGGACTGTAAACTGTTATTTGCTTTATTTTTAAATTGTTGCTGCTATAGAGAGGAGCCTATGGCATCTCTACTTTGGGTACCTGGCCCCTCTTCTCTGGTCTTTAGGGTGGAGGAATCTTTGAGCAAGAGCATGGTCTTGAAAAGTGTGTGTGTGTGTGTGTGTGTATGAATGCATTCCTCATTTGTTAGATTTTGTGTTTTTTATTTTAATGGCTTATACTGTGCAACTGTGATTGAAGCTTAACAACATTGGTATTTATATCATTGTGAGCTGACTTACGATGGTGGGAAGATGAATTGCAATGTTGCATAATGCTTATATTTGCAACAGAGGAGCAGGGTTGTAGCTATATCTCCAGGATCCTTGTGCACGAGGAGCCAGCAGCATGGCCATTGTGTAATGGGCCTGATGCACAATGTGTCCTGATCTACAATGTATCCCAATATGCAACAGACAGATTGCACTTTGGGACACAGTACACAATGGGAGGCCCATTGCCACTGGGACATCTTGCACCAAGCCGTAAGCACGGTTGCGTATCATGTTAGCGATGTAGCTTCGTCATTAAAAAGTTACACATTGTAGCCTCTGATGCAGGAACTCGGCCATTGTTATTAATGATATCATGAGGGACCACCCACTATGACATCACAGTGAGGGTCATTTATGAGTCTCAGGTTTTGGTCCTGAAATCTCTGAGACTGAGACTGGGGTTGTATTCTGCTTTGGTCAGACCTCACCTGGAATACTGTGTCCAGTTCTGGGCATTGTAATTCAAGAAGGATATGAACAAGCTGGAGTGTGTCCAGAGGAGGGCGACCAAAATGGTGAAAAGTCTGGAAGCCATACCCTATGAGGAGCAGCTTAGGGAGCTGGGTATGCTTAGCCTGGAGAAGAGTTAAGACATGGCATGATAGCCATGTTTAAATGTTTTAAGGGGTGTCATGTGGAGGATGGAACAAGCTTATTTTCTGCTGCTTCAGAGACTAGGACATGGAGCAATGGATTCAAACTACAGGAAAAGAGATTCCACCTAAATATTACACCACTACCTACCCCAAAGGTTGTTTTTGCAGCTCCCAACACCATCCGGATGCCCCACGATGACTTTTTCTGGCCAAAAAAGAGGTGCAAATTCAGGAATGAGGATTCACCCTTCAAACACACCATAGGGGCTCCTTGTGCTATTTAACATTTTTAAATTCCAATTTTTCAAAAGACCTATATACATATATCTCCTTAAACTTCTGTGTTTTTCACATTTTGGTAGTCTGTGCTGCCCCTGAGGATCCTAAGGGAAGAAAATTGGCCCCCTACCCCACCAAAGTTTCTCTTCCCCAACCTAAACCGTTGATCCTCCAGATGCTGCTAGACTTGAACGCCCATCAGCATAGCCAGTAGTGAGGGATTATGGGCACTGCAGCTTCAATAGCCCATTGGTAGGGCCACTTGGTTTACTAGGACAGGTCTGTTCCCAGGACCTGAGATTTCAGAACCAAAACCTGAGACCTAGGAGCAAGTGTGTGTGATGTCACAGGACATGCCCTGGTGATTTTGCAAGGGTGATGTTACAAGGGGTGGTTCTGGTGATGTCATTAAGCATGATACATCAACCATAGTTGCACAGAGCATGTCATTGAAAGAAATACCAAGCCTAAGTAATGAGGAAAATAAAGATACACACCCTTTCCAAGGTAGTACTCTCCTCCAGAAATTCCTCCCTCTCATCCTGAGGACAAGATAAAGGTTCCAAATCCTGGGTGCCCATTCCTGATGCATACAGAACTAGTATCTGAATATCAAAAGTCTCCCTGTAGATGCAGGAAGCTGCCATGGATGTATAATATAATTCCCAAATGTTTGGACTTAGAGCAGGATGTGAGAAACACGGACCTAAGTCTGTGTGTTGTTTTGTTTTTCTCTGAGCCGCCACCACCACCACAATTAACTTTCCATTAGGGCTCAGGCTTGCCGCATGAAAGCACAACTGGTTTCTGTTCCTGTGAACTCGTTCACACCGGCTCTTGGCTGTTTGCCAGCCGAGTATGAACGGGTTTTGTCTACGAATGACCTAATTCTCCTGCCGTGGATTGTTCGGAGATATCTACTGCTCGAGGTAGCTGGTGCACCCAGCCTTCCTCAGGGACTGTGGGAAATGACCGTGAATTTGACAGCTCTGTAAGCAAGAGGGAAACGCTCCTCTTGCAAGCCTGACTCTTAGAAGGTTGTGATTCTTAATCTCTCTTTTCTCTCTCTCTCTTTCTCTCTCACTCTATTATTATTATTATTATCATCATGTATATCCTGCCTTTCTCCCAATAATGGGGCTCATGGGGGGGTTACAACGTATTTTAAAACAGTCCAGATTAAAAACTGTGCAGAAACTTCTACAGAAGTATACATATAGAAGTTATTTAAAAGACAATCAAACAATTTATGAAAGTAAGTACATTAAGATTCATTAAAAAAACTATACGTGTAACATCAACAGCACAGGACACCATTAAAAGCCCATCCTAGCCAGATGCTAGAAGCCTGATGGCATAAAAAATGTTTTAACTTGCCAGCAGAAGGAGAGAACAGATGGGGCCATCCTGGCTTCTCTGGGGAGGGAGTTCCAAAGTCTGAGAGCAGCCACTGAGAAGGCCCCTCTCTCTTGTTCCCACCAAACAATCCTGAGAAGATGGTGGAACAGAGAGAAGGGCCTCTCTGGAAGATGTGAAAGCTCTAATTGGCTAATAAAAGTAGATATGGCCCTTCAAATAGCCTGGACCTGCTGCCTCCCTCCTTGGTAGTGTTCCCAATGTGTAGGGAAACTGCTAATCGCTTTGGCAGACCAAATAACACAAAAGAGCAGAAGTCAAAAACCAAACTAAACCTAATTATGTTTGGGGAGCACACAACTGTACAACATAAATTAGTGTGGAATGCACAACCAGGCATTATTGTAACACATTTCTTCTATGCATCATACACATGTATTATACAACAGTATAAGAGAAAGCACTGCGAATAAAAGAACTATTGGGTGAACATAATATGTGAATATCAGCATAAATATAAATAACAAGGATAAAATGGCCACTAACTGTTCCTTCGAAGAAACGTCTTTTGGTGAAAAAAACTGTGGCAGGCTTAAAGCCTGGTTTAAAAATTATAGTTCCTTTCACACACAAGCACAAGTTTCTTTTATATGGGTGGAGGGGGGGACTGTGACTTCCAAGGTTGTTTTTGCAGCCTCCCAGGGACTGCCCTTTTTCTGGGGGGGGGCACAGGTGAATTACTTCTCCAGGAAGCTGGAGAATTGGCCCCTGGACCTACTGAAGTCTCCCTCCCTGGCCTAAAGTGTGCCTATCTCTTCCTTACCCCCCTCTCTTTCTCTCTCTTCCTCCCCTCTGTCACTTCTTTCTTTCTTTCTTTCTTTCTTTCTTTCTCTCGGACTTTCTCTCTACTTACCAGGCTGCTGAGGAATGGACAGGTTGCTCTTGGAGAAGCCTGGAGTTATCACTTAAAGTTGGCTTTTGAATTTAGGCCAAGGACTGGATATGGCTCTAGGGTCACTGGTTGCTTACCCTTGATTAAGATGATCTAACACCAAAAAGTTACAACGTTGTAATCAAATCAGAAATGAATGGGGATGGGAAGAAGAGGGGGGAATTTTTTTTTACAGTTCTTAGATAAGCTAAAATAAAAGAAGTAATATTAATATTCCAAAATTAAAGTACATCTTCTGTCTGTCTGTCTGTCTCTCTCTGTCTGTCTCTATCTATCTATCTATCTATCTGTCTGTCTGTCTGTCTTGCTTTACTTAGAGACACCATTCCTTTAATGGGAATTGCCAAGAATGGAACCTGGGGCCTTTTCTGTAAAGCAGAGTTGAACATCTGTAGGTGGTCTGGTGGGGTCAGTTTTCTGCATGTGGGACCTTCCAGGGCCACAGAGACTACCAAAAATAAATGGATATAGCCAGAAGTCTGTTTTTGGTTTTGGAGAAAAACAGTTTTTAAAAAAGTTGAACATTGCAATGCAAAGAGGCTATTTAATGTATTTTAAAGGTGAATTGTAGCTCAACTCTTTCAAGAGAAGCAATTCAGTTTTATTTATTTTTTTGACCTGAAAAGTGACAGGGGGAGGTAGAGAGTTTATAGGAGTCAAGAGTCACAAAAACAGTTTTAGGGGGGCTTCATGCAGGGGTGTCCTTGATTTTACTATTGATCCTGCTACAACTGTTTGGAATCAAAAAGGAACCCCTGCCGGTTCTAAAGCTTCCTTCAACACAGCAGAGTGAAATCAGGGATGGATTTACTGCTCCTGGAGCAGCAATTCTGCCAGCCACCCTTCTCAGGCATATAAGTTGCCCAACCCATGTAGGCATCTGTATTCTCTTTATTGAGGACTGATAGGTACCACCGAATTTGAATGTGGGATCCTGAGTGCCTATTCACAGCAAGAGTGCCATGTGTGTCTCACCAAATTGGAGCAGGCAACCAGAGCAGTCTGTTACAAGCAAAGACACTGTGATTACATTGCTAAGAGTCAGGCTTTTCTGTTGCACAAATGGGTTTGCCATCATTTTTTAAAAATGGACTGAGCAAATACAATAGCTACAGGGATGCTGCTGAAAACCGTTAGGTGCAGAAATAGGCAACATCTCTCTTTGTTGGATTGATCTCTCTCTGCTTAAGATCCTCATTCCTCAGATGTCTTCCATCAGGGGAAAAATAGTTCCATCCAGCTGAGAGCCATCTATCTTGCTATTCAACATAACATGAAAGAATTATGTGCCACTCAAAAATGTAGGCCTTTTCTTGCTGTTCATGCTGAATGTTTAGTCTATTGCAAAGAGCTTTGGAATTGAATAAATCATTTCCCCTTTACCTCTTAAGTAACTCTTTGAAAATATGGTGTCATTTTGGAGTTTCCATTTGTACTATGGATCAGTAATTGGATTGCCGTGTAGAACAGGCTTTTCTAGCTCAATGGCCTCCAGATATGTTGGAGCACAACTCCCATCATCCTCAGCAGGCATAGTCACTGGTCCAACACATCAGGAGCACAACAGTTTGGGGAAAGCTGCCTTAGTTTATCCAGTCCACAACTGCTGAGTTGTTTTTTTCCATTTTGTTTTAAGTTACATTATAAGCTGGTTTGGGGCCTATATTGGGAGAAAGATGGGATATAAATCAAATAAATAAATAAAAGGTGCAACTTGTTTATTATAAGTGGTGTAAATTTTTTAAAAAATGAGTAAACCAATCCATATTTTCAGACTTTGTCCTCCTGTCTGTCTGTTTCAGGACCAAGAAGAAAATAAAGGAGCCACAAGCTGGCCAGAGTTCTACATTGATCAGCTGAACTCCATGGCTGCTGTAAGTAGAAGTTCTTAGAAATTAAGTTGTGACTTATGTGAAAAGGAATTATGGTCTGATCAAGGCTGTATGTGTTCATAGGTTAAGAACATTTAGAAAATTAAAATGTTGTACCTGGCATAAATTGTGCAAACACCTCATTTTCCTTTATTTACTAGCATGGCCAGTTAGTTATGTGTGCACATGTATGTGCCTTCAAGTTGCCTGTTGACTTATGGCAACCCCGCTGAATTTCATAGGCAAGGAATACTCAGGTGGTTTTGCCAGTTTCTTCCTTTGAAATATAGCCTACAGCACCTGGTATTGTTGGTGGTCTCCTATCCAAGTCCTAACCTGGGAAGACCTTGCTTTACCTTCCAAGATCAGACAGGATCTGCTGCCTTTAGGGTATTTCGGCACTGTGGCTGGTTACAGAGGAAGGACAATGTATTGTAGAATGCACTGTAGCCCTTCCTTCCATTAGTAGAAATCTGTCTTATTCAATCCTCCTTTTGGTCTTCAGCAGTTTCAAGTGTACATTGGTAACCATGAAGACTAGAAATTTGGTGTTGACCCCCCAAAGGATGAAAACTGAGATTCTGAGAAAGCTAATGAGCCTCTACTGTATTCCTGCAAAAATACAGGGACACTGCCTTAATTAAGACTGTTCCTACCTTGTAGTTGCCCAATTTCTGTCAATGTTTGTGCAACACAACACTGAGATACATTTGCAGCTCTTCTCTTGCTGTCTGTTGTAGGGAGAAGTCACCCATGTTAGTAGTCAGACCTTGGGGAAGTTTCATTTTTGGCTACAACTCCCAAGACTCCCCCAGTCAACTTGGTCAGTGTTTATGCCAGCAGAAAAATTATGGGAGCTGTAGTCCAAAAATGTGACCTGTCCCAGTCTCTCCTTAGATGTTATAGCCTATAGGTGCTTTAGTATGCTAAGAGTGGTATGAAGGACATTTAGCTTTGTCAGGGATCAGCAAAAAAAGAAGCCCCAGATGGTTAAATACAGGATTGATGAAGGCTGCATTGAAAACTTGAGGATAGGCTCCATTTTCCAGCTGTCCAAGCAACTGCAGTGGCAAAGAGCCACATGTGCCTGTGTGTAAATGTGGGGAAGGTTTGTTTCTCCAGACGTTCCAAGGCCTCCAACAAAACGGCCCTTGATCAAAGAAAACAGACCCAGCTTGTCTGTATGTGAACTGATTTATAGGCCCTTTGGGCCAGCATTGCCTTTTTACACCAACAGGAGCCCCTGGCTGGCAGGGGCAACTGGAAATTTTACAGAGGTTATAAACACAGAGGCTTATTTTTTTCTTTCTTCCTCCCCCATCCAAGTATAGCATCTGCAGTTCATTTGACAAGGGTGACGAAGTCACTGTGACCTGCAGAGCTGCATCATGTCTTCTCTGTGTGAATCACTAGGGGGTTGTAGGGGGTCATGGTCCACTAGAGGTGTACAAGTCCTTTCTCAGTCACTGCTTGGTATGTGTATTAGGGGGAAAGTTAGAAACAGCAGTTTGTACTCTAACATAAACTCCAAATGTCCTGATTTCATAGGGACGGCCCCAATTAATCCTCTGTCACTCTACTTTTTCAGCTGCTTTTAAAATGTCCCAGTTTCCTTCTCTTCTACCCACTTTCCCCCTTCATCCTGGCTTACTTAAATTGTTGCAAACTGAGTTCATAGTGGAAAAGGAGTTTGCACTCAACTCAGCAGGACAGGTGGGAGAAGTCTACCCTTCCCAGTAGGCTCAGGCAAAAGCAAATTGCTGCAACCACTCTTAGCTTGTATCTGCTTCCTCATTAATAATTCTCTCTGTTCTGTTCTTCCTCATTTGCCATCTTGATACACTGGTGTTACTTGGTCCCATGTGCCCCGGTTTATATCTGGGAAATGTTGGAGGGTGTGCTCTAGCATCTTTCATAGTTGATGCTGTGCTGCTTAGACTGAAGACTGAAGAGTTCAGAAATCTTTTCACCCTCCTGCTCTAGCCTGGGGCAATCCAGTGCCCCAGAATGATGTTTTGTTGCATAGTCTGCACAAAATGAGACATAACAAGATTGCCGGTCCACAGCATTTTAACCCTGAACAGTTATTTATTATTTTCTTATTCTGTTCATTTAAATCCTGACCTTCTCTGGCAGGCCTACCCAGCTGATTTTAATCCATGAATTTCAAATTGGTATTTTAAGTATCTTCTTCATGGTCTCTGTGAATCACACAGCTGGGTTACTCCTGCGCCTGTGCAGAACTTCGGAACCTTCTAGAAACGCTAGGCAGAATGTGCTTTGATACATTTTTGGTGGTAATTCCGCCCATCCTAATGGTCGCTTATTAGGGCTTCCCATCTAAATCCCCTCAGTTCCTTTCTTTCCGCTGCGTTAGCAGCTTGAAGGAACCTCTGTTCGCTAGGTGTCATAACGATCTGGTTTGACTTGGCTTTGGTTTTTTGGCGACGATTTTCACTCTCTCCCACTGGTTTTGGTATTCGGCTTCTGATCACTCTGCTTTTTGACCTATTTCTGGCTTTTGACTATGATTTTGGCTTACTCCTTCGGCTTTGGCACTTACCTCAGATATCATTCCTGACCTCGGACTGTCTTTGACTACGATCTTTCTTCATTGCGATTATTGTTACTATTATTGTGAGTAGAATGTCTGGCAAAGGAGCTTTTAAGCGCTGCGTTATTTGTCAAGCAAAACTCCCAAGTGCGGATGGTCATTCCCGCTGTTTGATCTGTCTGAGAGAGACTCACAATGTCAACACATGCGTCCATTGTAAGGCTTTACACCGCAGGCCCAAAAACATAGGCTCTCGCGCCTGAAGTCCTTTCTCTATGAGAAGGCCTTGCTCCCTGCTTCTGCTCCAGCTTCTACTTCTGCTTTGGCTCCTCCCTCCGAGCCCTGAAGCCGTGAACGCTCCCGGTCTCCTCCGTCGACCGGACAAAAACGTCGTCGGTCCCAAAGTCCGTCTAGGCACCGTTCCACTGCGTCTGATCGGAGGCTCTCCATTCTTCCCTCCAACATGCATCATCGGATTCGGCTTGGGATCATTCAACACTGGTTCGAGAGCCAGCCCCTTTGACATCCAAGGCTGCCACTCGAGAGAAGGCCCCTTCCACCACCGAGGCCCGTCCAAGTGCTGAGTCTGCTTCTTCTTCCTCTCAATCTCTGAAGAAAGAGAGAAAGAAGAAGCATTTGTCCAAACATGACTCTAGCAAGTCCAAAGATAAGACGAAGGAAGGCTCCAAGAAACCCAAGCCTGTGGAGCGTGTTGTTCCTGAGATTCCGCCTCGCCGATCAATGGACATTGAGGGCACATTTGTCAGGCCCTTGCCTGTATCCACCATTGTGGAACCTGAGGCTCACCGATCACGCACCCCATCGGGATCGGTGGAGCTTGTGACGATTGAGGTCCCATCTGCTACGATTGAGGTCCCGTCTGTCGTGAGATCCCCTGTGCACCTTGAAACATCCCCGGCTCTGGTCGTGTCGAGGGCTCAGCTGCTGGAACACCACCCTTTGGATGTGGAGGTTGAGGTTATCGAATCCGAAGACGTGCCTCGGGGTCATGCACCTGCCATCAGAGATGATGTCCTGGCTTACTCTGCTTATGATCTTGCCCGATCCATCTGCAGGGCAGGTTTCGGTTCACTTACAGGTTCACAAATCTACACACCGAGAGGTGAAGTCCTCGACACCACCATTACAGGCCACTCGATTGCTTGGTCCCCACGTCTCGTCGGTGTGGATGTTGTAACAAAGAGGGATGCTGTGATTCAGGTGTCTCCACCTGAACACCGCCCTCTACCTCGAACCCCTCCAACTCCACAGCCCAGCTCCCCCACTCCGTCACATGTCCGTAGTCCTTCACCAGAGGGGTCAACCTCGTCCTCCACCACATCTTGGGACTTTTACAGACCCTATCTGCCATCCCCTAAGACAGAGTTGATGGAAGATGATTCGGCTTCTCCAACTGATGACATTCGTGCCTTCGGGGAGCAGATGGTTTGGATGTCTCATGCTTTGAATCTGAAGTTGGAAGAGCAAGCGGCTGATCCCGTGGATCCCATTTTCCAACGGATTCAGTCGAAGGCACCTCCGTCGGCTTCCCGGCTCCCGGTACTGCCCTCCCTGCTGAAAATCGCACAGGGGTCCTGGGAAAACCCCTCATCTATACAGTCAACGTCTAAAAGATAGACCGACTGTACCGTGTTGGTGGTGACCATGTTGACTGGCTCCAGAATCACCCGGGGCCGAATTCTGTGGTTGTCGAGGTTGCTCAGAATAAGAAGCAACGCCGAGCTATGTCATCCCCACCAGACCAAGAGGGCAGGAAACTGGACATTGTCAGAAAGAAAATCTACTCGGCAGTTGGTCTGAGCTTCCGTGTGGCTAATTATTCAGCTTGCATGGGAGCTTACCAGCAGGTCCTATGGGAAAGAATGAGTCACCTCATACAGGACCTCCCGGTTGCGCTGCGTCGACATGCATGGTTACGCTCCTCGGGCCTTACACCTCAAGTGTTGGCCACCATAGAGGATCTTCCCTTCGATGAATCGGGCTTGTTTAATGGGTCAACTGATGAGAAACTCGAGTTCACCCAAAAGATGAGGACCACTGCCAGGAAATATGGTATGGGCTCCACCTCCACCTCTCAATACCATCCTAGAGGCAGATATTCCTGGCAAGCCCCGTCGTATGGCCAATAGTTCCGTCGAGGGTACTCTGGCCAATCCTACCATTGGTCCCGTTACGTTCCCTCTCCCTCTTCGGCCTCATCAGTGAGGAGCCAGGGCTCAGGTTCCAGATACCGCCAACCATCGCGGCAACAATCCAGGGATCAGAGCCGGAAAAAGTTTTGATTGCCTTGCTGACGCTCTTTCTTCTTTCTCCTAGACACCTCTCTTCGGGGATCGGCTGTCCAATTTCCAAGAAGCCTGGTCTTCTATAACATCAGACCGCTGGGTGCTTCAAATCATCCGGACAGGCTATTGGATAGAGTTCGACACTCTGCCCCCGACGGGACTGGTTCAGTCAACATCGCTCTCCCCTCCTCGAGGAGGTGCACACACTGCTGCAGAAAGGGGCCATCGAACCTGTCGACCCCGACCTTCATCACCTCTGCTTCTTCTCAAGGTACTTTCTGGTTACCAAGAAGGACGGTGGTCTACGCCCAATTCTCGACCTTCGTGGGGTGAACTGGTACATAGCCCCAAAGAAGTTCAGAATGGTCACCTTGGCCTCCATCTTTCCACTTCTGAAACAGTACGACTGGTTCGTCTCCATAGACCTGCAGGACACCTATTTCCACATAGGGATCCATCCAGATCACAGGCGCTTCCTTGCATTTCAAGTCGGGACCGGAGTCTTCCAATTCAGAGTGCTTCCTTTCAGCCTCTCCACTGCTCCTCAAGTCTTTATGAAGTGCATGGCAGTAGTGGTGGCTTTCCTTTGGCAGCAGGGCGTGGTGGTCTTCCCTTACATCAACAACTGGCTGATTGTGGCGGAGTCTCGACATCAGCTCGAACTCGATATTGGCCTCACCTTAGATGCCTTAGATTGCCTGGGACTTGTTGTCAATATCAAAAAGTCTCAGCTTCAGCCTGCTCAAGTGATCCAATTCATTTGGGCTCATTTAGACTCTGTAACTGCAGTGGCATACTTACCTCAAGACCGATTCAACACGCTTCGGTCCCTGATCCATACTTGCCGTCGGTCTCGAAGGATTCGCACTCATTCAGTCCAAGTTCTTCTCGGTCACATGGCAGCCACAACTTATGTGACCCGCCTCGCCAGACTTCGGTTCCATCCGATCCAACACTGGTTCCTGCAAATGTTCGGCCCTCTCCGCATTTCTCCAAACAAGTTGCTTACAATGCCGTGGGCAATTCAGCGGTCTCTGAACTGGTGGCTGGTCCCAGACAATGTCCTCTCAGGCATGCCATTCGAAATCCCTCAGCCGAACGTTTCTTTGGCATCCCTCGGTGCAGGGATGGGGAGCGCACATTGAGTCCTACGAGATTCGAGGCTGTTGGAACACCAAAGAGCAGGCTCTCCATATAAATGTCCTGGAACTGCTCGCCGTCCAGAAAGCATTACGGGCCTTTGAATCCTTGGTGAGGGGCAAGACTGTACTAGTACTGACAGACAACACTTCTGTCATGTACTACCTGAACAAGCAGGGAGGTACGAGGTCCCCCCAACTTCTACAGCTCACACTGGACATCTGGGATTGGTGCGTCCTCAGGAATGTGTTTCTCCAATCCATCCATCTTTCAGGGGAGGAGAACACTCTTGCAGACAGGCTCAGCCGTTCGAGTTTCTCCATCCACGAGTGGCATCTACACAGGTCGGTTGCCTTAGACCTGTTCCGGACCTGGGGGTTTCCTCAAGTGGATTTCTTCGCATCTCCCGAGAATGCTCAGTGTCCCCAGTTCTGCTCGAGGCGACGTGCTCCAGGATCGAGGGGAGACACATTCCTGTTCCAGTGATCGGGTCCTCTACTCTACCTGTTCCCTCCGTTCCCGCTGCTGATAAGAGTAATTGCCAAGCTTCGTCAGGATCGAGCAAACGCCATCCTCGTCGCCCCGTGGTGGTCTCGGCAGCCGTGGTTTGCAACTCTGCTTCACATGGCCAAGCGTCGCTTTATCCAAATACCTTCCCGACCGGATCTCCTCACCATTCACAAAGGCAAAGTCAGACATCCCGATCTGGACACTCTGTGTCTGATGGCGTGGAGACTGACTCTGTAATTCAACCTTCGGGTTCGAGACTCTTGGGTTTGACTTCAGTGCCGAGGCAACCTGCATCTCTCCATCCAGATGTCCAGGCTGTCATCGATGCTGCAGGAAGACCATCCACTCGAAAGTCCTACAACTACAAGTGGAAGAAGTACGAAGCATTTCTGGCCTCCCGGGAACTGAGGCCTGAACCGTTCTCCATCCCGATGGTACTGGAGTTTCTTCTCCAGCTGTCTTCTGTGGGATTGTCGCTTTCCTCGATCTGGTGCTACTTGGCAGCCTTCTCCATCGAGTTCCAGAGGTCGTCCATCCCCCTTTGTTGATGCGACGGTAAAGAAATTTTTGAGAGGCTTCGCCTACTTACACCCTCCGGTGACCGAACCGACCCCGGCTTGGAGCCTCGAATTGGTCCTCTCACAGCTAGTTCGTCAGCCGTTCGAACCTCTGGCTTCTACTGATCTACGACTACTCTCCTGGAAGACTGCCTTCCTTGTGGCCATCACTTCGGCACGAAGGGCTGGCGAGCTCTGCCTTGAGGTCCAATCCTCCATACATGGTTTTCCATAAACACAAAGTGGTGCTCCGTCCCGACATCTCCTTCCTTCCGAAGGTGGTCTCCAGCTTTCATCTCAACCAATCAATCACTCACCCTGCTTTGATGCAGGACCCAAAGGACGAATTCAAATGCACTCTTCATCTCATGGACATTAGGAGGGCTCTAGCCTTCTACATTCAACAGACTGCGTCCCACAGAAAGTCACCCAGACTGTTTGTGTCTTATGCTGACTCGAAACTCGGAGAGCCCATTTCCTCGCAACGGCTATCGAAGTGGGTGACATCGACCATTGCTCTCTGCTACGAACTGGCAAAGAAACCTCTGCCATCATGGATTTGAGGACACTCTACGAGAGCTGTCTCCACTTTGACAGCTTTTCTCTCTGGAGTGCCTCTAGAGGACATTTGCAGAGCTGCAACCTGGTCGTCGCCTTTGACTTTTATTTCTCATTACAGACTTGACTCTCGTTCTAGGAGTGAGGTGGCCTTTGGGAAGGCTGTACTGTTATCTTCTGTACAATGAGTGTGTGTTCATGTTGCCAAGTCACTGTTGTTATATAAAAGCTTGATTAGTTTATTTAAGAATGTGCTCTTAATTTTTCAATCTCAGATGGTATGTATGCATGGTATATTTGGTGTAGAACATACCCACCTCCAAGAGTGAAGCTTGCCAGTCTACATCCAGCTGTGTGATTCACGGAGACCATGAAGAAGATGGACAGGTTGCTTACCTGTAACCATAGATCTTCGAGTGGTCTTCTGTGAATTCACATAGACCCGCCCATGCTCCCCTCTATGTCCTATTACATCATATAAACATGCTTAATGTTTCTAATGCTGCAGATTGCGGCATCATTCAAGGAACTGAGGGGATTTAGGCGGGAAGCCCTTATAAGAGACCGTTAGGATGGGTGGAGTTACCGCCAAAAATGTATCAAAGCACATTCTGCCTAGCGTTTCTAGAAGGTTCCGAAGCACTGTGCAGGCGTAGGAGTAACCCAGCTGTGTGAATTCACAGAAGACCACTCGAAGATCTATGGTTACAGGTAAGCAACCTGTCCTTATGGATGATTTTAATATATTTGTTTTAATCCTATGTATTTTAACCTATGTATTTAAATTATTTTATATTTAGTTATACCTGTGTATTGTATTTTAATTCATGTTGTACCCTGCCTTGAGCTTTGGGGAGAGGCAGCTAAGAAATTATTATTATTATTATTATTATTATTACAATGTCCAATATTACAACCAGTACAGATTAAACACATACAAAAATATCGACAAAATTATATTTATATGTAAGTTATTTTAAAAGAACAATTAATGTATAGACTTAAACCAATTTAAAATTTATTAAAAGACAATATTTAAAAAATCAACAAAGCAGCACAGCACACCATTAAAAGCCCATCATGGTCAAATCCTAAAAGCCTGACAGAGTAGGCACGTTTTTACCTGCTGAAGGAAGGACAAGAAGAATGGAGGCATCCGAGTCTCCCTAGGGAGAGAGTTCCAAACTCTGGTAGCAGCCACCAAGAAACCCTCTCCTTTGTTCCCATCAAATGTGCCAAGGAAGGTACAGGGACAGAGGGAAGAGCCTTTCCCAAAGATCTTAGTTTAAACCAGTGATGTTCAACCTATGGCCCTCCAGGTGTTTTGTACTCCAATTCCCAGAAGCCTGAGCCAGCTGGTCCAATGGTCAGGAATTCTGGGAGCTGTAGTCCAAAACACCTGGAGGGTCAGAGGTTGGACACCACTGGAAACAGCTGTAAGCAGTTTCTCCAAATTTTAGCTGCTGGCAAATACAGGTGTTGTTTTCCCCAACCACAAACAGCTGGGAACAAAGGAAGGTATTCCCAACCTTCCTTTTTTGCCACTATTCAGCCCAGTTAATATAACTTAGTTAGAATCCCAACTAGAGTTCACTTACCAAGTCCCCATTGATTCTGTGGGTTTACTCTAGTTGGGAGTCAGCTTGGTGTGTAGAAAGTTAGAGTGGTGTAGTGGATTGAGTGTTGGACTCCAGGAGACCAGGGCTTGGCTCTTGATCAGTCATGATCAAAATCCATTGGTTGACCTTGAACAAGTCACATTCACTCATCCAAAGAGGATGGTGATGGGAAACCTCCTTTGAGTGAATCTTACCATGAAGACCCTCTGATCTGATGCCAGAATCAACTTGAATGCACACAACAACAGCAGAGTAGATGTAGCATGCTCTGGGTTGTTAGTAATTTGGTCCGATTTGGCATTCTCATTGGGGTCAGGGAATAGCCTAAAATTTGTTCAATGGCAGGTTTCCCCCTGCAAGTTCTTGTGCATGAGGGTGAAGAACATAAGATGAGCCCTGTAGGATCAGAACAAAGGTCTGTCCAGTTTCCCACAGTGGCCAACTAAAAGCCTCTGTGAAGCTAATGAATTATCCTTTTCCTGCTGATGTCCCCCTGCAGTTGGAAGCCAACAATGTTGCTTTGTCCTTCATGAATTGATCTGTCCCTCTTTTAAGATAATCTAAGCTTGTGGGCATTACTGCATTTCTGGCTGTGAATGTCATATATTCTTAGACATTCTCTGGGAGGTTAATACTTTAAGATGTCTCCAGTCCCATTTTGAGAGAAAAACAGGATATACAGTCATACCCCTGTATCCATGCAACCAATATCTGCGCTTTCAGTTATCTAGGGGACACACCATAGAGTCATGCTGGAAAAGGCCTAGAGAGGCATCCTCTCTAGGCATCTTCTAGATCCTCCAATGCAACTCTATGTTATGTTTTTACTGAAAGTCTTTTATTTTAATATGGTTCACTGTTATCAACGGTTTCTGGTATCCACGGTAAGTCTGGGAGCCAAACCCCACGGATATGGGGTGTCCAATGGTAAATCAAATAAACACATAAATTAGATAAATCTTTTCCAAGACAGAAGAGAGGGGGTGGGGTGGCTGTAATTGCTTTTGGAGATGAAAAGACACCTTTGGCCATGTTCAGAGGCACTCTTTTTCAGTCATGTCATTGAGGTGGTGAATCATCTTATGCTTTGAGTCTGAACTTGAAAGGAGCTATCCAGTTTGCCAAATCGAATTGAGAGTATATAGGGTTCAGCATCTTAGATATCTACTTTAAAGTTGAGACTAAACTCCAAAGCGGAGTCACTGTCCCACTGACATGGAAGCCATCAGCTGCCACTGTTCTTTTTACTCTCATTGCTCCTTATCCATAGCCAAATGTCAACAGGCTTACCTGTTGCTGCCCTACCTGAGCTTTTGGAACTGCTCCAGCTAAGACAAATTTTAAACAAACAAATTCATTCTTATCAAAGGAAGAGATAACTTGAAATCTTAAAGTCTAAATTGTGGCGTAAATTGGGCAACCACAACTGTGATAATTTTTATTTTATTTTATTTTAAGCGTTCAGCCCTTGTGGTAAGATCTAACATTCTGGGCATCAATGCCAATTGGGGCGATTCTCAGATGTGGGCACTCTTCCACTAGAACCATGAAATGCCTTGCAGATATTCTCTTTCTTGGTTGCACGTAAAGTATTTCAGCTGTGCTTGGAGAAAATTATATCCTGTTGGATTTTTTTACAGTGAATTGTTGGCATGAAAAGATGGCATAATTAGTTAAACATTTCTCCAGGACACTTAGAATCATAGAATTGCAGAGTTGGAAGAGACCATGAGGGCCATCCAGTCCAACCCCCTGCCACACAGGAAATCTTGATCAAAGCATCCCCAACAGATGGCCATCCAGCCTCTGTTTAAAGACCTCCAAGGAAGGTCTTTAACTTTCTCCTCCTTTAACTTTCTGGTGACAGCTGTCCCACTGCAGCACCAGCTCAGTGAAGGCTTTAGCTGCAGAAACAATAACAACTCTTAAAGGGGTGGGGGAAGCAGAATAAAAGAAACACCCATCCCAATTTTATTATCCACAGGTGCTAAATTTTACCTATGGCTGGCACTTTGAAACCAAATCCAGGTGGCTGCTAGGGCAAGTTTCTGGTCCGGAAACTTCAGTTGGTACAAAATATGGCAGCCAGAGTGGTCTCAGGAACATCTCGGAGAGACCATATAACTCCTGTATTAAGATCTCTCCACTGGCTGCCTATCAGTTTCCGGGCCCAGTATAAGGTGTTGGTTATTACCTTTAAAGCCTTAAATGGCTTGGGTCCAACTTATCTCCGGAACCAACTCCTCCCATACAATCCTTCCCGCGCACTCCAGTCCTCTGGGAGGAATTTGCTTCAGCCACAAAAATCTAGGCTGTCTGCAACCTCCCAGAGGGCCTTTTCGGTAATTGCCCCCAAATTGTGGAATGACCTGCCGAACGAGATCCGTCAGATGACAAGCCTGAGTAGCTTTAAAAAAGCACTAAAGACGGATCTCTTTCAGCAGGCCTTTCCTAATTAGATCCCGGCCTCAGGGGATCCTGGCCTCTATTAGTCTGCTGGCTATTTATTGTTTTAAAAGGTGATTTTAGACAGTTGCTTTTAATTTATATTTGTTTAATATTTTTTATGGGTGGGGGTGGGGGTGGGGGGGTGTTTAGGGATTTTTTATCTGTATTGTATTTTAATTTTTGTAAGCCGCCCTGATTGTTTTAACAGAGGGGTGGGGTTTAAATAATAATAATAATAATTGTTATTATTATTATTATTATTAAGAGGGTTGAAACAGAGAAGGTGGAGTTTGTTGCTGACTCAGCTGATGAGGATTTCAAAGCTACCAACTCAACTCTTGGGCAGAGAATCTGATTCCATAGTAGAGAACATTATTATGGTCGTTTTTAAAGGAATTGTTCCTGTGTGCCATTCCCTCATTCAAAAGATTCATGAGTGGAAGCTCCTTTGCTACATGCAATCCTGACATTCACATTGTATAGAAAGTGATTTTTTAAAAAGAAGGAGGAAGTCAAGGCACAGCTGCAAATGTATTGACATGCATCAATATCCTAGAAATTTTTATTATCCTGCCCATCACCAGAAAAATATGCAAGTTAAAAAAAATCTTTAGAATTCCTGCCAAAGTTTAGAAAAAATTGTTCAAAATACACAACTGGATTGCAAAAGATGTATTGTTGTTGTGTACCTTCAAGTTGTTTCTGACTTATGGCAACCCTAGGGCAAACTTGTCACGGGTTTTGTGAGGCCCAAGGTCACCCAGTGGGTTTTCATGGTCGACTGGGGATTCAAAGACTGGTCTCCAGAATCATAGTCCAACACTCAAACCGCTATGCCATGCTATCCCATATATATATATGGGAATTATTTTTATTCGTGGATTTGTAGTGACATGAAGAAAACATTAAAACAGAGGTGGGAATCATGTGTACTGCTGATTAAACTGTTTGTCATTGATGTGTGCCTTCAAGTCATTTCGGACTCCAAGGTGAAGCTATCATAGGCTATTTAACCTTGAAAATAACTAGCATTTAGGACAGCATTGGGCAAAGTACAACCCTCCTGATGCTGTTGGGCTGCAATTTCTATCAGCCCCAGTCAGCATAGCCAATGGTGAAGAATGCTGGGAATTGTAGTCCAACAATATCAGGAGAGCTGATGTATATTTGCCCACATAATTTTTAGAAATGATCTTGGGACAATCAATATGTGAATGCCTCGTCTTCAACATTTCATTCATTATTCTAAAAGAAAATATTCTATAGTCCAATGTTTAATTTTTAAAAAAAAAAAAATGGCTTTAGAAGAAACAGTAAAAGGTGGTTTCCCCTGCCAAAAAAATTCACTGAGACTAAGAGAAAAAAGTTAGTAGCATAAGCTTTCATAGACTTTTAAGTCTTACATCTAAAGAAGTAGACATAGGTCTATGAAAGCTTATGCTACTAACTTCTTTCTCTCAGTTCCAAAGGTGTTACAAGATCATGTGTATCAGACACTAACCATGTGTATCATGGTTACACATGGTTACACAGACTAACCATGTGTATCAGACACTGAACACTAACTAACTGAAATACAAAAAGGCTCTGCCCCCCCCCCAGTCCAAACTGTAATGATAGGGGAAAAAATCAGGGGGAAAAGAAATATGTGTTCTACCATTATAGACTGTAATGAACCCCGTAAAACTTCAGTCACTTGAACAACAGGCCTTAGTTCAAATGCTTTATTGCAAGGCATTAAAGTGAACAGCATCAGGTTATTGACAGATCTGAAGCAAGCACGCCAAAAACTCAGTACTAGTCTCTTGTTTAGGTTTCACTTTCCGCCATTCACCTGGCTAATTGGAGCCTATCTGTTCCAAGCTCTAACTCCCAGTTCTTTCCCAGGCTAAATGTCCTTGAGCCTGCCCGCAGATAATATTCATCACATTCCAGCTACAACTAACCTTTCCCACAATGCACTCTACTCATGTCAAATCTCTGGCTAGCAAACAGGCCTAACAATGGCTAACTAATACAACAGCATCTATCTATGTAACCAATAGCCAGAGACATGACACAGACCCAACTAAATAATCCTACTCAAGTTACTAGTAACCGTGACCACAGATTATTGTTTCTTTACATTTCTTATTGCTCAAAAAGCCTGTAAACTATTTCCAATCTACAGGGTCATTTTAAAAAAAAATTATATACATCATTATTGCTTGACAGTTATTACTTTTGTTGTGGATGGATCTAAACATGGAACATAGATGGCCAAAGTCAAGAAGGAACTTGACTGCAACTGTTAGAGGTTGTGTAAAGAGTGTGTTGGATGGGAAATTCAAAAGGCATAGGCATGACATTAGAAAAGGACAAACACTTGATAAAAACTATGATAAAAGTAAGAGACAATTAAAATATTTAAACAGCAATCGTTTTTAAAAAACAAATCAGCCAAGATTGTACATCATTGTCTACATTTTGTAACTTTACAAATTCATAGCTATGTTGCAGACACACAATGGAACCCTGTTAGTGAATTGCAAATGTGTGCATCCGTGGAAGAGTGCTCTGATGCACATCAGGTACTTCTGATAATATTGGGCACTGTTCTCAGTGCTCATTGGTGTCCATTGCACATCAGTCACTCTAGTAGCTACTATTGTACAATGGACACCCATGCATAGTAACATCATAGCAGCCCCTGGGTGAATAAGGACATTACAAAACAACACAGTTCTGATTCCTGCACATGCAAGTCCACTTATGAAGACATAAGTCCCATAGTGAATTCTAGCCATCATTTATAATTTAAAATGCCTGGGTAAGTAGGAATGTTTTTATTGGCAATGATAAGACTGCTAGGCCAGTTCCATTCACTGGCCTAAATCCATTGTCCCATTAGCCCTGCAACTCCAAAAACCAGCTCTGCATGGTTTGCCAGCCCCATAAAGTGGATTTTGGGGTTGTATGGAGGGCTGCAAAGGAGAAGAGAAATGGTTGCATTTCCCCAATTCCACTGACAGAAACAGTGCGATCAGCAAATGCCTCCCTTTGGGTTTAGACAATTGTCTTTCTTAGGAGGATAGATATTCTAAAGTTGGGATGGCATAACAGAAAAATCTCTCTCCCTTTTAAAAGCATAATGTGCTGTTCCCACTGATATACTCAGGGAATTGTTGTATTTGTCTGATTTCTTAGAACTGCTTGGAGCACAGTGTATTTGTGGGGAATGACATGTGTAAATAAATGGATTGCAAGTCATTCATAGTTTGTGCTCATATTCTTAATTTCTACAGAGAAAATCACTGATTGCGCTGGAAAAAGAAGATGAAGAGGAGAGAAACAAAACCATTGAGAGTCTGAAGACAGCACTGAGGACAAAACCTATGAGGCAAGTGATCTTTTTGCATTTTGTTGCTGATATTGAATTGCATTGGCTGGCACGCTGTTGGTTATTCCCAGCTAGAGTACACCCATTCAGTCAGTTGTTGGATGGAGAGTCAACATGCAGTTAAATCCCACTGGATTTAACTGGAGGGGGAGAGACGAGTTTTCTTCTGCTTCTTCCTGCAAGTTTGTGGCTGGAGCAGATTGAATGGCAATGTGCAGGCCAAGTCAGTCAGCCAGCCTTTGCCATTCCACTGCAGGGAGGAGGTGGACCAAGCAGCCTTTAAGCCTTTGCAGACTCCCTGTGTGGACATTGTGGACCCCTAGGGTTAAGAACCACTGACACAGAAGATGGACTCAGCTTGTTTTCTGCTGCCCTAGGGTCTAGAGCCCAAACCAATGGATTCAAATTGTAAGAAAAGAGATTCCAGCTAACCTCTTTACTGTAAGAGTGGTTTGACAGTGGAACAGGTTGGCTTGGGGGGTGGTGAACTCTCCACATTTGGAGGTCTGTGGGAGACTAAGTAAAAAAAATTATGGGGGGGGGCAGAATTCTTATTTACCCTTATTTTGCTCTCCTCCCCATAGCAATATGGGGACTTCTTTGGCAGAAGACTCTGAGAGGGAAGAAGAGTTGGCACACTCCTCAGAATGCCTTTCTGATAGCAATACCCCTGAGGACTGGGCTTGTAGAGATTCCCATTAAATCATTGCAGTTCACTTCCAAATGTGCTTTGGGATATAGAAGAAGTAGATTGGATTCTGTCCCCCTGCCAACTTTTTATTATTATCTGGCTGTTGTTGTGAGACCATTCTTTGCCATTGTTTCTTATGCTGGATATTAATAGATAGACCCTTGATAAGCTTTCTGTTCCCAAGTGTACATCATCCACAGTATTTGCACATGGGTAAATTTCCCAACCACTTGTTCTTGGCTACTGTTTGAAGTAGTGCAGCAGCCTTTCTTGGTTTGATGCCTTTCTAGTTTGAAAAACTAGAACTTTCTAGATTGAAAAACGCCATCCTCCCCAGCCTTGGCAGACACAGTGGTGGCTATTGGTTCCCCTATCAGTGGACAGTGAAGCCACTCCAGGTTTTAACCTAGGCTTTAAAGGAACTATCCAATGTGCTGAACCTTATTCCTAATCAGGCAGGAATTGAATTTGCAAAACCAGAAGCAAGCTTAAGTCTTTTTACGCACTCTCCCAAAAGGGGGGGGGGTCAAAACAGCTCTTGATTTTTTCCACTAGCACTGTCCCCCCCCCCGCAGCAATCTCATTAATTTTTTTTGGGGGGGGGGAGCTTATTGTTGCCATTTTATTCATACATTCTTTAAAAGTGTTACTTACTACAGTGGTTAAACAATTGGGGTTCAAAAATCTTTCAGTGTACTAAAGATCAGAGATATTCAGAAGATTCTTGTCTTCCTTTGGCCCAACCCTGCCTCAAAGTAATGTTTCTCTTAGGGAGCTAGGTATGTTTAGCCCAGAGAAGAGAAGGTTAAGAGGGGACATGATAGCCATGTTTAAATATTTGAAGGGATGTCATACTGAGAATGGAGCAAGCTTGTTTTCTGCTGCTCCAGAGACTAGGACATGGAGCAATGGACTCAAGTTACAGGAGAAGAGATTCCACCTAAACATTAGGTAGAACTTCCTGACAGTAAGTGCTGTTCAACAGTGGAATACGCTGCCTTAGAGTGTGGTGGAGTCCCCTTCTTTGGGGGTTTTTAAAGAGAGGTTGGATGGCCATCTGTCAGGAATGCTTTGATTGCTTATTCTTGCATGTCAGGGGGTTGGACTGGATGGCCCTTATGGTCTCTTCCAACTCTATGATTCATTCTTCTGAAGTGCAATAGATTATGACATCTGGTTACTCTTATATGGGGAGTTTTTAATCCAGGGCTGGAGGGTGCATGTGACCCAGCTTGGAAAAGTTACTTTTTTGGACGGCAGCCCCCAGTGTACCATAGCTAGTATAGCTAGTGCCCATGCTAGCTAAGTTATTCTGAGAGCTATAGTTCAAAATAGTAACATTTCCACACTCTGGGATGGGGTACTCTAGAAATAGTTGCACTAAAAGAGAGGGTTGCCAGATGTCCCTTATTACAGAAAGCTTGTCACTTATAGAGCTAACAGGTATCTGTTTTTATAAGCAATGCCCTTTATTTGAAGGCTGGGAAGCTTTTTCTTTTATATAGACTTAGTAAGATTGCCCCCCAACACAATGTTCCTGCATTTTGGGGTCTCGATCCTTCATAAAGACAGATATGTATGCATTATGTAATTTTTTTGAAAGTGGACAATGTTGTTAATAACGTGTGTATTATGTAATTTTTGAATGTGGACAATATTGTTAATGAATTCAATGTCATGAATTTTGACTGTCCCTTATTGTTATTTTGAAAACCTGGCATCCCTAGCCAGAGTTAGGGAACTTGTAGTCCTCCAGAAGTTTTTAGACTCCCACTTCCATTAGCCCCATGTCCCAGGATCAGTAATGGTTAGAACTGTAGTCCAGTGTCCAAATGGCCCCAGTTTCCCCAGCATACTTCCCATGGAAGATAATCCTGTTCTTTCTTATGTCCGTATTCACCTGTATTCTTTCCTCCAGATTTGTAACCAGATTCATTGACTTGGATGGCTTGACCTGCATTTTGAACTTCCTGAAGAGCATGGACTATGAGACCTCAGAGTCTCGGATACATACCTCTCTCATTGGATGCATCAAAGCACTGATGAATAACTCTCTGGGGAGAGCTCATGTCCTCGCGCACTCAGAGAGTATTAATGTAATTGCTCAGAGTCTGAGCACGGAGAACATTAAGACAAAGGTGGCAGTGCTGGAAATCATGGGCGCTGTGTGCCTGGTTCCTGGGGGCCACAAAAAGGTACTGGAGGCCATGGTGCATTACCAAAAATACGCCAGCGAAAGGACTCGATTTCAGGTATGGAGTTTCTTTTGACAACTTGGTTGGTTGCAAATTCAAGGGTTCCTTTGATGTAGTTGTTTTATTAGCCTAAGCTCAGAAAGCACCTTTTTGGACTACAACTCCCAGAATCCCAAGTGTGACCATTCTGGGAGTTGTAGTCCAAAAGAAGCTATTCTGTGTTCTGGGTTTTTTGTTTTGTTTTTTGGATTTGGGCTTTTTGTTTGTAAGTTGGAGAGCGACAAGTAGACTTTGACACTGGTTCGGTGGAAACTTTATTTCCCTCGCTGTAGATCATAGGGAGGCAAAGTATGGCCCTCCCAATGTTGTTGGACTACAGCTCCCAGCATTTCTCACTATTGGTTATGCTGCATAAGGTTGGTGGAAATTGCAGTCTGGCAATCTCTGGAGGGCTGCACTTTACCCACCCCTGCCTAGTACAGACATATGGCATTGATATCTCTCAGTTGAGTTTGATTCTACGACATCTTCAGGATTTTGAAATGGTCCAAAACCCTGGAAATCATTTTAATGGAGACAGAAATAAGGTGAGCTGTCTCTTCTAGGCCACCTCCAACTCTCACAGAACATTGTCCTCTGTCTCTAATAATGCTTGTATCCACATGGCACAATTATAGTACTTTGATCCCATTTTAATTGCTATGACTCAGTCCTATGCCATCCTGGGATTTTTAGTCTGAGGAGAGAACTTAGAATGTTCCATTGAATGACAACACTAGAGGAACTCTTCAGCAGAGAATTCTAATTTCTCATCTACAAACTACAAATCTCAGGGTTCCCTTGGAGGAAGCCATGGCAGTTAAAGTGGGATCAAAGTGCTATAGTTGTGTAGAGTGGATACATTGAGTAGCCTTCCTAAGTGTTAGCTTTTAGCAAGCATTTGAGCTGAGCCTAAAGAAGGATTGTACAGTTGTCCCTTTATATTTGCTGGGGTTTGGTTCCAGGACCCCCCATGGATACCAAAATCCGTGAACACTCAAGTCCCATTATGCAATGGCATAGCAAAATGGTGTCCCTTACATAAGATGGCAAAATCAAGGTTTGCTTTTTGGATTATTATTTTTTTTAAAAATATTTTCAAGCCATGAATACTTAAATCCATGGATACAGAGGGACAACTGTACATAAATGGAATCGGCCATTTAATTTAATGCTGCCAAGACAGCCATCTCAATCAGAATCGCTTGTGGGAGGAGGGGAGACCAAAACCTCTCACCCAAATCTCTGCCATACCACTTCTGAAACTGCTTTTTTCTTGCTACAAAGAGTATCAGAGAAACAGGAATCTTGGTGGACCACTGGAATGTGAAAGATTCTCCCAATCAAGTTGTGCATCCTTCTTCTAGAGCTGTGCAATGTTGCTTCCAAACCATTTGTTAGAATGCACAGCTCTGTGTGTGTGTGTAAAAGAGAGAGAGAGAAGTAGGGTGCTTTCTTGATCCTCAACATGAAAAAAAACAACCTTGAAGGTAAAAAAATAAAATATGGAGACAGGTAGTTTCCACTGATAGTACTTCCCTCCTGCTCATCTATAGGAACTAATGACCTCACAGACTTTATTAATAATAATAATGAAAACTTGTATTCTACAGACATTAATAAATGACCTGGATAGAAGTACAGGGCGATACCGGGATGAAGTGAGCCTCAAGACAGCCATCATGTCCTTTATCAATGCAGTTCTAAGCCAAGGAGCTGGAGTGGTAAGTGTGGAAACTGGAGGTATGCACATTCTTGATGTAGACTGTGTCACTGAATCAGCAAGAATTTCAGCAACTGTCTGAAATTTTCCACTGATGTTCCTTGAGGCCCACAAACTTTTGCTCTGAAGAAAGTAGTGTCAGACATTACACTTATGTGAGTAGGAGGCAGGTTTAAAGAGGGTGGTGAGCAGTGGGCTGCTGACTCTGTTATCAGGGAGGCAGTGAGTCCCTCTGGAGTTTACTGCAAACTTTTAAGGAGCTAACCAACCCTATCCCCAAAATGGATTCAACATCTTGAATAGTTCCTCTCTGGGACATTGGAGCCACCAGCTGCCACTGGTGGCAAGGTCATGTATTTGCAAGGGAACTGAGAATAGCAAAGCGCTCAGTCCTACCACTCAGTTTTTTCCTTTGAGAAAGTTGGAGGCAGTTCTTAAAAATGGTTTGCACATACCCTGTTTGGGAGAACCCAGTGTCCCAAAGGACCCCTCAGTTTCTTCAAGCCAGTGTTTTGAGACTGATAGAAAGCCAGAACACTTAAGTGTCTTGTGGGGTTTGTTTTTCACACACCTCTTTGTGTGTCAAATATAAGACATGCTCGTAGCTTACTCCTCCTTAAAGGAAGGTGAGCAAGCTCTCAGTGTGAGGACATTTTGTGTCTCTCCTCAATGAAGGTATTTTGCACAGAATTCAAAGACATGGCCATGTCAATCTGGAATATCAGTAAGCAAAGGGATCTTGTAGCATTTTTGAGACTAACTGAGAGAAAGAAGTTGTAGCATAAACTTTTGTAGATTTCGTCTGCTTCCTCATGCTTAACTGGTATTTTCCCCTTGCTTACTGGTATTTTGCACAGTGAGGGTGAGAATATAAAAAGCTGTTTTCAGACAGTACCGAGATGTTGGGAAACACGGAACACAAAAACCTTTGGTGTGGTTTTCATCCTTCACACATTCCATTATTTCTAAAGCTATTATTCCCTTGCTGGGTTGATATGTCAGCAGCAGAACTAAGTGCAAGCCAGATAATTTCCACTATTTCTTTTTACTGTTGTCAGCATTAAGGCTTCTTGTGTAGACTAGGGCAGGACTATAGCTCACTGGTAAGAGCACAGGCGATTTCTCAAGCCACCCTTCCCATTGCCGTCACTCTAGACTCAGAAGCACGAGGCATTAAAGAACCAGGCGACTGATGCTTGATAGAAACATCAGAAACTCCTCCTCGCTATCAGGAGACATGTACTGGGCAGCCAGGCACAATATTGCTGGCAGATTGTTTTTCTTCTCCAGAATTAAATAAGTTCTTGGTCTAAGTTACTGTGTTCACCTCTGCTCTAGTGTTGATTGCATAACCTTCAATAGTCTGCTTTGGGAGACTATTTTGTGTTTGTAACATTAATGAAGGAACATGGGCATGGCAGGGGTAGCAGTGCAGTGAAAGAGCTAGTGAAAAAAGGGAGGTGCCCAGTGTGTGTCCTCCTGTCTAAATCCTAACAGTCTTGTTCCATCTCCCATCCCATTCCCTCTCCTTGAGACCCCAAGAACTGAGATGCATTTTAGGAATCTCGTCCCATAGTTATACCATTACTGGAAATGTAAAATGATCCAAAAGGTCACTCAATTGGGGGCAGAGTCTCTGAAATATTCCCTCTCCACCCCTTTCTTCTTTTCCAGGAAAGTCTGGACTTCAGACTCCATCTTAGATATGAATTCCTCATGCTTGGAATTCAACCTGTCATTGACAAATTAAGAGAGCATGAAAATTCCACGTTAGATAGGTAAGTTTCCTTGGTTGATATGAGCTGTCATGTGTGTGGCTGTATAGGTTCGCCCCTCCTTTTTCCTTTCTCTCTCCTCTTTGTTCTCCCTGGATTTTGTGCACATTGTGGGGGGGGGGGGTATTTCAGTTAATCTTGACATAACAACCGAAATATCCCTGTTATACACATGCTACTTAAACACCGGCTGAAACTCACCTGTAAGAATCTTAAGGGATGCTTGTTAGTTATGTTTATGTATCACAAAATGATTTATGGTCTTTTTATGGTCCTTACCTTCCCTCCCCAATCCCCATCTCTTACAAAATAAATAGTGGCAGGAAGTCAGGATTTTAAAGGTTTTTAAAGATGGACATGTTTGTTTGTTTGTTTGGATATTAAACAGAACAGTGGGAGTTGCCACCTGTTTAAAAGATGAATTAAAACTCCTAGAGGCTTCCAGGAGAGGCATTTCATCCGGGGAGGGGGTAGAAAAAAAGAGCAGTCTGGGGAATTTGAAGGAGTTGAGGGTCATAAGGAAAGCCCTTGAGGGCCACATGGTTTCACTTATCCTTGTCCAAAAAAATCTAGAGATCTTCTAAGTCCTCCAGTGCAGTTCTGTGGTATGTTTCTGCCAGAAGGTGACCATAGAGTCATGCTGGAGAACCTAGAAGATGCCTAGAGAGGTGTTCTCTCTAGAAATCGCTAGGTCCTCCAGTGTGATTCTATGGTATGCTTGGCCTGGAAGTTATTCATTTCAATACGGTTCACTATCATCTGTGGTTTCCAGTATGTATAGTAAGCCTAGGAATGTATCCCCTGTGCATACAGGGTTTGTACTGTACTTTTTAGCCTTCTGGATGAAATGTCAAGAAATAGCTCACTACATAGCAACATAACCTTCTTTTTTTTGCATCTGTTAATGAAAGTTGCTCCCATAATTCATTCCAATAAATATGTTCCTAGATGGCTCATTTTCTTTTTTTTTCCTTTCCCAGGCATTTAGATTTTTTTGAAATGCTTAGAAATGAAGATGAAGTGGAGTTTGCCAAAAGGTTTGAGCTGGTATGTATATTGATCTCTTAACTTCTCATGGGCTATTTTTCTCCAATGAAACTCCCCCTTTTGGCTCAGAAACAAAGCAAATGAATCACTCTACTCCAGGGATGAGTAACATGTAGCCCTCCAGGTGTGGTTTAGATTGCAGCTCCCATCCCAACAGGGCTTATTGGAGTTCTTTGACACTCAGAGGATCTTGTCTGGAATTGTCAACATTCACATGTAAAAAATGACATCTTGCCAAGCAGCTTACTCTTCCCAGGACTTGGAAAGTTTCTTTTTAAAATTAATTACTTTTTAAGGTACTTTGTTATATAATTCATTACACACACACACCACACAATTTGTTAATGTGGCTCTCCCCCCCATTTTTTAAAAAAGTAACTCATCACATTGCTGATTACTTTTCTCTATCCTAAAAAAAATTAGATTTTATAATAGAAAGACATAAAACTTGGAAAATTCTGCTTAGAATGCCTCTTAACTCAACAAAGTAACTTAGTAACTTAACTAAAAAGTAATTTAACAAAGTATCTAGAAAAAGTTAAGCCCCCACAAAAGAAGAAATATTGCTATTCTCAGTTGTTCTGTTATTTTTAAATTTTTCTGTCTTCTCCTTGTGCCCTCCTCAAATGTAACCAAACTTCAGGTAAGTCTATAACTTGGAACTCATTACATCCAAATTCTGAGGCTGCCTATCCACCACATAACAATACCCTGATGTGCACAAAGTCTGTTGTGGAGCAATTGTAATTACCCCTGGCAACTTCTAACTATCTGAGGGAATTTCAAGCAGTAATTCTGTAATGGAAGCATCGAAGCTTAATTTCAACTATGTTTTCCCCCCATCACAACAACACAGGTCCATATAGATACAAAAAGTGCAACCCAGATGTTCGAGCTCACAAGAAAAAGGCTGACTCATTCAGAAGCCTACCCGCACTTTATGTCTATCCTTCACCACTGTCTCCAAATGCCTTGTGAGTGAATATGTCTTTCTATCTATACTCATAGCTGAGGTTTTGGAACTGAGATCGGTTGCCAGGCTTCTGAATTTTCTATTCCTTTGGGTGAAGCTGGAAATGCTGTAGCTATGATATGGTCTGTAGGGATTATGACAGTGGATTTCTTAAATCTTTGATATTATCCCACGCAAGTTATTTGGATTTTAAACTTTGCTTTGCAGCAAACCTTTTATGTATTTATAGTATTTATGTAATACTTTTGTACAACATATTTATTACTCATGTAATAGAACAATGATGGATCTTGGGTTTTTTCTTAATGTCTCTCCCCCACCTCAGTTACTTTCTCCTTGTGAATGTTCTTTGTTTTCATTTACATTTTAGGTTTTTTCCTAATTCTGTGTACCAGTTTACTAGCTGCTTTTACTGTAGTAGGAATGGGGTCCCATGCTCCATTTGTAGAAGGAAATGCTCCCACCAATTTGTGCTCATGTTCTCTTCCCCCACCCCACCCCAGGTCATCCCACAAATCCCAGGACAAATTTTTAGAGGGCTACATGGGAGAAGGACAGGGAACCACTGAAAAATGTCCTCCCACTTCTACGAGTGTGAGAGATGTTCCACCCACAGGAACTCTGGATCCAAGTTACTGACTTTTCTGACAGTAAAAGATATAGCTTAAATGGATTATGTCCACTTCTTCCTCTCCTCAAGCATACATCTGGTTTCCCATTTCAAGCCATGGATCTCTTTCCTAGCCAAAACAATATGTCCAGCAAAGTTTGATAAACAAAATTTCCCCACACATCCTTAGAGCATCCAAGTTGTATGCTTTTTAGTTACCGACTATCATTGCAATCACCTGTGTAAAGGGCTTTTCCTCCATCATCTCCAACTGTTATGATGCTTTTGTAGAAGGCTAATGTCTAGTTAAGCCTTTTCTCTGATCCCTTCACCCGTCCTTGGATCAAAGGGCTTTATAGACTCTTGTTTCTCTAAATTGTTTTAAGATGTCACTTTTTACTCCAGTACTGGCTTGCAGAAACATTGTAGTTGAGAAAGTCCTCATGTTGCTCCCACAATTCACCTGCATTTGATGGTTGCTCAAAGGCACGGATGTATATAAACATCTCCCTTAATTGGAAAGGTATTCTGAGGAGTGCCAAGTCCTTTTCGCTCTCCAAGTCTTCTGCCAAAGAAGTCTCTAAAGTGCTGCCTTCTTAAATATTTCGCATAGCTGACAACAGTTTTCGAATCATTTTGCATTCCTGCACGATTCCACTAAATACAGTGTCCACTGAAATCATTCTGTTTCTTGTTGCAAATACCGGTTTATATACAGTTTTTGGTCCTGACAAGAGCAAGCCATTCAATCCATAAAAATTTAGTAACTGAACACGTCTTTAATTTCCACTGATTTAGTAGATTTAATGTTGTTGGGGCTGACCATTGGACTTAGACCCCAGAATCCATCATTCCAAATATTTTATCCTATCTTTTCTCTCCACCCCATCTTTTTTGGAGAGTGGGCTGCATCATTCCATTTTTTAATCATGAAGTATGTATGAGTACAGATAATCTCTTGGAATGCCATTGCTGTGTTCTAATCCTATGTCCTTTTCTGTCTTTGACCTACCCGTGCCATTTTATTGGAACATTCTGAACAAGGATGTTAATGCAGTTTCTTCTTGACAGACTTCTGTTTCTTTTCACTGTAAAATGTGCAGGAAGCCGGGCTCTGTGATTTATCATGTAAAAAGGATTTTGATATTCTCCAAACAGCTTCAGCGCCCCCAATATGTATGTGGTTTTATCACAAGGTTCAACACTATCATTCACTGTTAGCAATGAAATTTACCCCCTTGGAAGTACAACTTGGGCAAATATTTAACTAAACAAATGCTTGAACAAGACTCTGCTATATATTCTAGGTGCTACCCTCTCTGACCACCATTTTCTGTGGGAATGCTCTCCTACTCTTCTTCTAATCCTGTTTTGGTACCTGGCAGATTTGAGTTTCTGTCTTCCTGATAGTGGGAGTGACAACTGATAACTGAGTGATAATTGATAGCAGCATCACCTCTCTTTAGAGAACCATTTTACCACTAAAATTCTTTGGCCAGACCCCAATAGCTACTGCCCACTAGAGCAGACCTATTGAATCAGTTGTTGTTGTAATGTGCTTTCTAGTCAACTCCAAATTATGATCACTCTCTTGTGGGGTTTTCTTGGCACAATTTCTTCAGAGGAAGATTTTCATTGCCATTCTCTGAGGCTGAGTCATTGTTACTTGTACAAGGTCATGCATTGGGTTCCCATGGCTGAGGAAGAATTTGAACCCTGTTCTGCTGGAGTCCTAGTCCAAGACTTAGAAACTACACCACACTTTCTCCCTCTTGAATCAATTGCTGAATAGTAATCCAACACCTCTGTATATACCATTGATTCGGTGGATCCACTCTAGTTGAAGACTAAGAATAGGAGGTAGGGCTCTTTTCACAATGCATTATTGAATTTGTGTGCAAATCTTCTCATGTGCCAATGGTTCTCTTGTCTTCTCAGTCTTTGGCACAGTGGCAGCATTATCACAAAGAGAGTTGGGTAATGAGTGAGTTGGTCTTGGAATATGATATATACAGGGGTGTAGCTATGACAGGGTGCTTTATTGTTAACTGCCTTCAAGTTGACCTCAGGTTATGGTGGCCCTATGAATGAGACATCTCCGGGACACCCTATCATCGACCAGCCTGCTCAGGTCTTGCAGACTCAGGGCCATAGCTTCCTTGATTGAGTCTATCCATCTAGAATGTTGTCTTCCTCTTTTCCTACTCCCTTCTGCCTTACCAAGCATTATTGTCTTTTCTAGTGATTTATGCCTTCTCATGATATGGCCAAAGTATGGCAGCCTCTGTTTAGTCATTTTGGCTTCTAGGGAGAGTTCAGGTTTGATTTGTTCTAGGACCCATTTGTTTGTCTGTTAGCAGTCCACAGTATCCTCAGAACTCTTCTCCAGCAGCACATCTCAAATGAGTTGGTTTTCTTCCTGTCAGCGTTTGTCACTGTCCAGCTCTCACAGCCATAAATAGTGATGGGAAATACAATGGTACGGACCAGCCTAACTTTTGTATTCAATATTAACTCCAGTATTCAATGAATCTTTGTGGGTGTCAAAATGAAAGCATTGTCCCCTGTTAAGAATTCTCCTCCCCCTTGAAATATTCCTTCTGTCTCCAAACTTTTAGCATTGCAGAAGTTAAAATTTCAGTTCAGCATTTAGAAATGCAGTTTAGGCATTCCAAGAAAAGTGGCAGGCAGAGTTACCAAAGGGATGAGAATGCAGCAAACATGAATATTCTAGGTCTGAACAATTTTCAGTGTCTCACATTTTGTAATGCTAGAAAAGTGGGGACTGAAAGAAAATTTCAAGGAGGGGATTCTCATTTGAAGTGACAATACCCTCATTTTGCCCCTCCCCAAATAGCTACTGCCTGGGTAAACATGCATCTGGGTGTGTGTGTGTGTGTGCCTGTTCACAGACACACGGACACACAATTTGTCTTGTGAAACTCTGTTCATCACCATGTTTTCTTCTTCTCCTTTTTAGATAAGAGAAATGGCAACACTGTTCAGTACTGGTTGCTGCTGGACCGTATTATACAACAAATAGTTATTCAGAATGACAAAGGGCAGGACCCAGACTCGACACCATTGGAGAACTTTAATATTAAAAATGTTGTCCGAATGTAAGATTTCTACCCTTCTTTCTAAAGTGCTAAAATTGGAAATTCGTGTTTTTTTTTTAATTTGCATGTTCTTTTGTTTATTGTATTAAACTATTTTTTGTTTAATATCATTTCTTGGTTTTGTGGTTTGGTTTTTATGTTTTGTTTTAGCTTTAATTTTTTTTCCTTTTAAAAGCTATGCAACAGGGAAAGCATTTTCTAATTTCTGGAATGGAAACAGTACAGTCAAGTTTAATCAGTTTACCTTCTCTTACTCCTTGATAGCAGTGAATGCCTCTCCCTGATACTAGTATTGTATTAATAATACAAATATTAGTTATATTTTGATAGCAGCTTCCCATTGTCTTGGCTGAGCTCCACAAAATCGATTAGGGGTAGGCAACTGTGGCAGGGTCCTTGGGCCAATGTTCTCCTGGAAACAACCAGTTAACATTTTTTTCCTTTCTCTTTTTGAGGGGAACAGGTAAAGGGTGGTCTAAGGAGTCTAAAGGAGTTACAGGTTGCAAAAAATAAAAAATTGGGGGGTCCATAAGTGGTCTCAGGGCTACATTTTGCCCACTTCTGGCTAAAACTAAGAACACACGGAGAGCCTGACCAATCCCATCAAAGGCTGCTGTGGCATACCATCTTATTTTCCACAGAGGTCAAAGTGGCACCTCCTAGAAGCCTACAAGGCAGAGCATGAAGGCAGTATGTAGCCTGTTCTTCACATTGTTGCTCTTGAACAACTAGAATTCAGTGGCACACTGCCTCTGAACACTATTTCGCCATTATGACCAATAGTGGCTGAAAGACACTGAATTTTGTCTAATTTCCTTTTTGAAGACACTTAAATTAGAAGTCAGCTCTGTTTTCTGTAGCAGTTAAATCAATTAAATAAATAAATAAGATTAATTCCCCAAGTTATTTCTGCATCGTTCAGTAGGACCATGGAAAATATCTTCGGAGAAGGACAGTACTGGTTTTTCTCTCTTCCCACCAATCATGAAGCTAGCCTTCAAATAGACTGAATGACTTGCTTCTAGTCAAGTAGCACAGTTGCCATCTTCAAACTGTCTTGAAAGGTTTTCACACCTTTCATTTCCCAGCATTTCATGGCTGATCCTTTCACCCCTCAATGTGTGGTATTTGTGAACATTCCTTAGCATTCTAGTATTTCCATCAGTGGCTAGGCATACTAATTTCTTTTGTGAGACAATAACTGCCCTTTGAAAATCTGGGAATACTTAATGAATCCAAGCGTTATGAATAGCTTTCAAGGTAGTGATATATGAACCAAAACCCACTGTTGCCATTGTAAAACATTTCGTGGGAGAGAGATGAGCTAATTAAACAAATACATATGGATACAATCTTCTGGGATTTATCTAATCCTCATTTTGGGGCCTTGCTCTTGCTAAGTGTGTGGTGCTTATTGTTTTCCTGAGGGATCATACTCTCTTCTTTCTAGGCTGGTTAATGAAAATGAAGTGAAACAATGGAAAGAACAAGCAGAAAAAATGAGAAAAGGTGAGTGGAGAAAATTTAATTTCTTATACTTTGCGGTGGCCTAGACCTGAGCTTCCCAAAAAAGGATTGGTACAAGATAGAGTAGACAGGTAACCATGGCAACATGGCATTTATGTGGCTTCATATATAGGAATAAAGTGGCCACAGGGCAATGGCAGAGCAAATGCTTTGCTTCAGGTCTATGTTAAAAGGGAGTTGGATAGGCAAGGCTAGACAACATCTTTTTCTGAAGCCTTAGAAAGTCTGTTCCAAGTGAGCTCTATATTAGAATCATAGAGTTGGAAGAGACCACTACGGCCATCTAGTCCAACCCCCCTGGACTAGACTTGGCGTACTCAGTTTAAGACAACAGTTTGCATGTTACATTTATGACAGGAAGTGACATCATAGAAGTGGAATTCCCAGAACCTGATCTCATTCTAGCTTTATTGACAGAACGTACCACGGGTTAGCTGATTGAGTTGAACTTTGAGGGTTGTAAGATGGTAGAGGTAGTGAAGGTATGGGACCTAAATGTTGGAGATGAGAAAATAGGAAGGCAGAAACTCTGAGGTGGAGATTGGGAGACATTTTGTTAATTTGAGAATTATTACACATTGGCTTTAGTCCAAATTCTGCTACATGTATACAGTCTTTACTTCCTTTATAATTCCTTGGAGGAAAGTGTGCTTTTTGTTGAGAGGAAGTGGGACAAACTAGTGCTTTAAAAACTTCTTGATGTAATCCTTATCAAGAAAGGAGTGACTTCTGCGAGTGGAAGCGGGGCAATGAGATACCTAAACTTTCTTTTTGCCTTACCGGTGAATTCTTTTTTGTAATTCCGTTCCTCGGGAATGGCCCTTTCCCATATAGCAGAGGTGGGGAACCTGTGACTCTCTGGATGCTGTTTGACTCCAATTCCTACCAGTTCAAGCTAGCCTAGCCACTCGTGAGGTATAATGGGAGTGGTGGTAACAGTTGCACAGATTGAAAATGTTACTTGTTTGGACTACAGCCCCCACAATCCCATAGCCAGTATGGCCAATGGCCGTTCTAGCTGGCAAATTATAGGAGTTGTCATTCAAAAAAGGAACTTTTTCAAGCTCTGAGTTATGGTAGCAAGTCAGAGGTTCCCCTTCTATGCTGTAGAGGATTATAAACAGTCTACATGTGTGGTGGTTCTGGGGGGTCAATTAATATCCTATCAGTGCAGTCTAGGAAAGAAAAGTATGTTTTATCTGGCCTAAAATCATTACTGTTTTTGTTGTCTTTTCCCTTTAATTATATGATAATAGGACTTAAGGGAAAGGACAAGGACCACCAATTTAAACCAGTTTTCATAAGTAAAAAATTTCACACACATTTAAGGAGGCAAAGGGAATCTAAGATAAATGATTCCCCCCTCCCCATGGTCAGGCATTAAACTTCTAGGAACATAGGCAGATACCTTTATTCCAGTTCAGATAGTTTCTCAATCTACCACAATGTGGTCTACTTCATTGCTACTCAGAGTTGTGACCCAGGGACCAGTGCTGGTCCACAAACTATAAGCTGCTGTTCCCTGGGAAATTTCCAGGAAAGAAGGAATGGTGGCCAGTAGGCACCAATATGGCATATTGAGAATGCAGCTGCGCTGGGCAGGGCACGTTTCTAGGATGGAGGACAATCGCCTCCCAAAAATACTACTCTACGGTGAACTCGCCACGGGTCAGCGTAAGAGGGGCGCTCCAAAAAAGCGATACAAAGACTCCCTGAAACAACATCTCAGGCTCGGCCAAATTGATCACCAACAGTGGTCCGCCCTGGCCTCACATCGGGAGGCATGGAGATGCACTATCCACAATGCTGCAGCCTTATTTGAGAACTCACGACGAACAAGTCTTGAAGAGAAACGACAACGCAGAAAGAATCACAACCCAAAAACATCACTGAAGGAGACCTTCTGCTGTGCTTTCTGCAACTGGAGTTGTTTATCTCGGATTGGCCTTTTCAGTCATAAGTGCGCTTGCAGAAAGCACGGGATGAGTCCTCCCTGAATCTTCATTTGTGAAGAAAAGCCAGAGAGGGTGGGGGGGGGGGGGTACTGCAAGAAAATCATTGGCTCCAGACTATCTGAAAGACTGTATTTCCCTATACAAGCTGACCCAAGTGTTAAGATCGGCAGGGGAGGGCTTTCTCTCAGTCCCACCACCTTCACAGGCATGGCTGGTGAGGACTCAAGCGAGAGTCTTCTCCGTGACTGCTCCCAGACTGTGGAACTCCCTCCCACAGGGGTCCAGTTGGCCCCTCCCTGCTCTCTTTTCATCTGCAGTTGAAGACATTTTTATTTAGGCAGGCGTTTGAAATGTGAATTTTACTTGGTGCACTGTTTTTTTTTAATGTTATATTTTAAAATTAATCTTATGTTTTTAATTATGTGTTTTAATGATATTTTAATAATGGAAATTTAATTTAATTCTTTTTTAGGCTTTGTAATTTCTGAGGTTTTAGTTGTATTTTTAAACTATTGTAACCCACCTTGAATCCCATCTTGAGAGAAAGGTGGGATATAAATACAATAAATAAATTAATAAAATTGCTGCCCCCCTAGGTGGGAAGCAGAGATTTACATGGAGTTTGTGCATCCCAGAAAGAGGTCTTTCCCATCACCTGCTACCTTCTTAATATAGGCTGCCGGGAACTGAACCTGAAATCGTCTCTGTGCAAAGCCGTGTGCTCTTTTACTGAGCTGTAGTCCCCTGAAGGACTGTTTTCTTCCATTTTCTGAAGAAGCACTCACTTGTAGCAATTGAGTCTTCCTGTGATTTTTCTCCAAGAAATTTAATCAAAATAACTCATGTTTCAGTGGGCTATTCTGCTTGCAGATCAGGTGTTCATTTTGTGTCTTCATCTGTTGTGTGAAAGATTATTCTTAATAGTGGTTTCACCCTCTGAACTGGGAAGGTTTCCTATGTAAGCTTTTTTAAAATTAGTACGCTCTTATAAGGGTACATTTCACTGGGGCTGCTTTTCCTGATGGGCTGTTTCTCCTACTGCTGTCACTCCCAACACTCAATGCAGGGAAATCTTTTCTGCCATCACTTCCAGGACATCCTAATCAACAATTAAAAATAATATGATATTATGGAGAAAAATATTTAAAACCTTCCCCTTTCCTTTTTTTTTAAAGAACATCATGAGCTCCAGCA
The DNA here is from genome assembly GCA_030847615.1 of Gambelia wislizenii. Taxonomy (NCBI): domain Eukaryota; kingdom Metazoa; phylum Chordata; class Lepidosauria; order Squamata; family Crotaphytidae; genus Gambelia; species Gambelia wislizenii. The sequence continues at coordinate 488,409,655 of JAUMIR010000001.1, read as the reverse complement.
GAAGTTAGAGAAGAAAGAGCGGGAATGTGACGCCAAGGCCCAGGAGAAAGAGGAGATGATGCAGACCTTGAATAAGATGAAGGAAAAACTTGAAAAAGAACTGTCGGAAAATAAACAAGTCAAACAGCAAGTGGTAGACCTCACAGCACAGATCCATGAACTTAGCAGGGTGAGGCCAGCCAACAGGTTCTCTTTTTTTAATGGGGCAAATGTACTAGATTTCCATACTACTTTTAGACCAGTCACTGCAAGAGTTTAGCTACACAACTGGGTTTGAGGCCGTGGGGTCAAAAAAATGTTTCTCATTATGAAGAGAAAGAAGTGATCAAAGCTGGTATCTCTGTCTGAGTGGGTTCCCTTTGGTTCAGTCCAGCTAGGCTTTTGCACATTGAGAGAAAATTCAAGATAGCAGCGTTGGCTTGAGTAGCTTCCATAGTTTTCTGCTCACAAAGATTGGCTTGGCTGCTTCTCTCATTTTGCCCAGAGACAACATAGTGGGAGGACCCAAGGAAAGAGCTCTTTCCTGATTGACTAGAAGAACCCCATCTGCTTTATTTTTCCTGTTGCTCTGTCAACAACTCAAACACAAGTTAATTTCTCAACATCAGATTTTGTTTCAGCTTCTTTCGTTAACAATTTCATAGATGGTTTGATCATATCTTTGTTCAGTGATCGTTCAGTGGTGCTCATGGTGCACTTTAGCCTGTTCGTCATTTTTTAGCCGGCCTGCCGTTCTTATCCTGACTGTATCTTTCTTTTCTCGCTTCTTCTTACAGAGAGCAATATGTGCTCCAGTCCCTGGGGGGCCTCCTTTGCCACCTGGTGCTCCTGGGGGCCCTTTACCTACAGCCTCGCTGGGATCTCTCCTCCCAATTCCTCCACCGCCGCCGCCTCCTGGTGGAATCCTCCCACCACCTCCACCACCACCACCACCTCCTGGTGGTCCACCTCCTCCACCAGGACCCCCTCCCCTTGGAGGCTTACCTCCAGCTCCAGGAGCCCCATTGGGATCAGCACTCAAGAGGAAAAACATTCCGCAGCCCACAAATGCGCTGAAGTCCTTTAATTGGTCCAAGCTCCCTGAGGTAAGGTGTCTTTTCTGCCACTCCTACAGACTTTATAATGTTATAACTTCTGCTCAATTCTCCAGAGAGGAGTTCATTGCCATTTTCAATTCCATCACACAGGAATGGAGAATCTGTGGCCTTTGGATGTTAGCCTCATAATTCCATCAGCCCCAAGCAGCAGGGCCAATGGAAATTGTAATCCAACCATTCATTCAAATCTTCCACCAACCATGGCAAATGTCCCAGGTCCAGCAATTGGACCGTCTCACCTTGTTCACTGCATCCCCCTATCCCCCCTCCCCAAATACACATCCTGTGTTCTTGCTATTTGGTGAACATATATAAATTTTGCTGTTGTGTGGCTTCGAGTCCAACTTATGGTGACTTTCATGTGAACCTATCACAGGGTTTTCTTGGCAAGATTTGTTCAGAGAGGGTTTGCCTTTGCCTTCCTTCCCCTTGCAAAAATCACACCCTGATTGCTATGTTGAATATATTTCAGCAACTGTTTGCTTTGAGGCCCAGCCTGGTATTTTCTTTTTGAATATATCATAGGCAATATTAATGATCCTTTTTTTTTACCCCCTGTATTTCCTGGATCATGCTTCACAGGTTCCAAAAATCAATTTGCCTGGAATTGAAGAGAAAAATATAGCTATGTTGCTTGACATCTGTTTTTCCTGACAGCTATACCCAAGGTCACGTGTTTTGTTTTGTTTTTTTAAAAGGGATGATCTTGTGAAAATTGCCATTCATAAATGTATCCATTTTACTTAAATGCTCTGAAAATGTGGAGCATAGCAAAAAGTGACATTTCTTCCATCTTCTGCCCCCTCTACCCCCAGAACAAATTGGAAGGCACTGTTTGGACTGGCATTGATGATGCCCGGGTGTTTAAAGTGCTAGATCTCGAAGACCTCGAAAGAACGTTCTCTGCTTACCAGAGGCAGCAGGTAATGTGTGTGTCTAAGATGTGCAGGTAACCCATTCTGCCTCCCTCGGGGAATAATTGGAATGCATGTTTTCATCAGCTTTTATTTTCACACGTTAATACCGTTTTGACTTGTGTTGGCTTAGTTGGACACATCCATGGTGATAGTTTCAAATGCTAGTTTGTGGCCTGACAAGGAAGGTCATGGCAAATGCCTGTGCCCCCTAGCCATGCATTTTATTGGTTAGCATGCATTTTGGAGTGAAGGTGGATAACAATATTACTAGGAATGGCTAAAAGAGAACTAACAACAGAGGTGGCTGCATGTGAATAATCATTCTTCCCCATTTTATGAATGTGTTTTTATGGTTTATTTCAATTGTAATTATTATTTCTTCTCCATGGTCTCTGTGGTTCACACAGTTGGGTTTTTGTGCCTGTGCAGACACTCCCCTTAGAAAGTTCTAGAGCTGAGTAGCTTGGCAGGATGCCCTGCCTCCTCCTGCCCACTGCACATCTCCTAGGCTACTATGCTAGTCTCCCTCAGTTTTACCTTCGTTCACTGGCAGAGCAACTTCCCTCAGTCATTCTCCCAATTGAGTACACCCTCTTGCCTTTCCCCATTTCTGGTCCCTCCTTCTTTTCTCTTTCTCTCTCTGAGTAAAAAGAAAAAAGAACCTAACTTCCTGTTCCCCCCTCGTTCTGCCCCCTTTTCCCCTTTCCTGGTCTTATGACCTCACTCTTCAAGCACTGTGCTTTCTGCAGCCGCAGTCTCCCCCTCTGACGGCCATTCCCTCTGTCTGTCTTGCTTGGGAGAGGAGCACATTATAGAGAAGCATCGGATCTGCCATGGCTTCATGGACCAGGCCCTCAAGAACAGGGCGTCTAGACTCAAATCCCACCTTTGGGAGGGAAATAAAAACATTTTTTTTGTTAATAAAAAGACATGGAATTTTCCAGATCTAGCCAGTTCATATTGAATTCCACTCAGCCATTCTTCAAAGTAGTACCCAATTGCCCCTTCTTCAGATTCTGGTTTAGGAACTGCATCATCTGTTCAAATTAATTAAATGTCCCACTTGAGTTTAGCTAAGCCATCCATTCTCTTCTTCATTCCTACAGAGAATATATACAGGAAAATATTTGTATTTTCCTATAGGGAAAGTGCTTCTATGCTGGAAGAACATATAATCTGTGTTGATGTGACAGTTCTCTCTCTCTCTCTCTCTTTGTATCTCTTTCTCACACACACACACGTACTTGCATATACATAGTTCATTTATTTTATTTATTTGTGCAATGTATATGATGCCTTTCTCCAGAAGAGGAACACATAGTGAAATGTACACAGCTTTTTCAGTTATTGTATTGTACAATCATTTGTACATATTCCTACGAGTATGGAAATGCTTTTGGTGCAGTTTTTTTAAAAAGTTATTTACTTTTTAAAAGAGACAAACACACTTCTTGTTCCATTTGCAGACTACCCCTTGCTGTTGGTGAGACTATTTATATTCTTCTTAAGGTTGCATTTGAAGCCAGTGCACACCTGCATACCCTCAGCATTTCACAAACAGAAACCGACCCATGTAGCCAAGTCTGGTCAAGATGGGAAATGGTATTAATGAAGAAGAACAGACACGTTAAGAGAGGCTGCAGCAGTTTGCTTTTGCCTGAGTCTACGGGAAAGGGCAAGATTCTGCCTTCTCTCCTCTTCCACCATTAGGTTAATTGAGTGCAAAGTACTTTGGCACACTTTGAACTCAGTTTGCAGCAGCTGGAGTGGACTGAGGACCAGAGGTGGGGGGACAGTAGGGGCCCGTCCATACGAGGCAAAAAAACCCACACCAGAGTGCCTCGCAGTAATGGCATTTCACAGCAGCAGCAAGTTGTCGTAACAGTTTTCTGCCCCCATAAACCCCCATACACTTTGCATGCGAGATGGTGGCCACAAATTATTTACTCGCAGTTGTACTTACCTCAAAATTTGCCACTGCCGGACTTAAAAAAAATGTCTAAGGTGCGCTAGGGTGATTTTTCAACTTGACAGGAAAGCAAAAAAACCCCAAACCCACCCCATTTTATCACCTCAGCGATTCCTTGCTAAGGTGAAAATCCAAAATGGTGGCAGCGGGCGCTTGCCCTGTTAGCAAGCCCTGCCCCACGCCCGCGCTCACCTGGCCAATCAGGTTTGCACTTCCTCTCCTATGGGAAAGCCATATTGAATTGCTTGTCCCAACTTTAGGAAAAGCCGCCATTTGGGGCACCCCTCCTTCCAAATACAGTGGATTGATGTGGGGTCCCATTTAGACAGGTAGGATTCCCAGCAAATTTCATGAGGGTTGTTTTGACAATTTAGACAACCCCTAGGAGGAGGAGAGAGAAACTGGGATATTTTAAAAGCTTTTTGGGAAAGTGGGACAACAGAGGATTAATTGGGAATGTCCCTGTCAAATTGGGACAATTGGAGAGTGGGCAGCTTTAATTAGCAGATTGACTTGTGTGTATATATACTGCTGATGCCACTGAGTAAACACACAAAAGGAGCCACAATCTGTCAGGGTGCCCTGGAATGGGTTTCCAGTGTGCCACCGCCCCTTGGTTACAAACTCATTTCTCCCTTGTGTATATTACAGAGCTTTCTTCTCGTGTAAAGTGAACTGGACTGCAAACGACCACTTCTGCTGGTCACAGTTCAATACAAGCCACATCCCTTCAGTCCACAAGAGCTTTTCTTGTGCACTCAGGATGCACACCTAGCAAGCCAGTTCTGTGACCCATTTGACATATCCAACAACATAATGGTTTCAGAAATCCCCGTTGCTCCACAAAAGGCTGCCTGGCTATTTCTCTGGCAGCTTGTTCTGCTGGCAGGCTTCTCTACTCAAGAGCAGTTTGTGAGCTGCTGGTTTCTTCTCTTGGGAGAAAAGGCACAAATTAGTGTGAATCAGCACTTTTGTTTGGATTCTTCTTAAAGCGAGGGAGTACATTCCTAGTATCTGAAGTGTAAGGAAACAAAACTGTGGTATGCTTGGGGGTGTGTGCATGAGAGAGAGAGTAAAGTGGAGTAAGCAATGCATAAAGCAGGAGGTGTTCAAGGTTTCTAATGCTATGGGTAATCAGCTTTGTCTAGTCTGCTGGGTAATCCCTTGGAGTTCCAGAGGCAGTAGACTCAGACACTCTTTCATGAAAAGGAGGCATGTCAACAAGTAAGCCCTTTCAAAGGTGCACATTTAATCTCTTCCTGATGCTAATCTGGGAGAGGGGTGGCATCCAGTTTAAGAACAAGGTCAGGTGTCAAGAGTTATCTAGCAGACGTTTGAACCAGCTGTGGTCAGAGTCACTTTTGCTTGTCACTTCTCCTGAGACTTGTGACGGGATAAGCTAGACACATCAAGCCATGAAGGAGCTTTCAGCAAAGGCTCAGTTGAAAATATGAAGCTGCCTTGTGCTCAACGTGACCATTGAGGCAAATAGCCAGTGCTCTGAGGGGTTTCAGCAGCTCTTTAGAGCTTTAGGCGAAAGTATTTCTTAGCTCACAGATCCTTTAAACGAGCGTTCAAAGGACTGAAGCTGGAACTATGTTTGTGTTCATAGGTATCACATAACTGGTGTGGAAAGGGGATACAGAGAAATCAGCTATGGTTGCCAGATGTCCCTTATTACAAGTGATACCCCTTGTTTGAGAGTCAGAAAGCTTGCTCTTTATAAGACTGACAGGTGTCTCTTATTATAAGGGATGTCCCCAATTTGAGGGTTAGAAAACTTTTCTTTTTATATAGACTAAACAAAATGCCCTCATGGGCCCTTTATAAACACAGAAATGTGTACAATCATATAATTTCTGAATGTGGACAATATGTTAATTTTACAGAGAAACGCATGGCTAAGTTAACTGAAATCAACATTTCATCATGGGAGCCCTGGTGGCGCAGTGGTTAAATGCCAGTACTGCAAGCCACCATGTCGCAAGTTCAATTCCAGCCGGCTCCAAGGTTCACTCAGCCTTCCATCCTTTCGTAGGTCGGTAAATTGGGTACCCAGCTTGTGGGGGGCAATTAGCTAACACACATTGGAAACTGTTTAATGCAGTGTAGATGTGTAAATAGCTATTGCTTAAAACAATTTGTAAGCCGCTCTGGTAGCCTTGTGGCTGAAGAGCGGGATATAAATAAATAAATAAATAAATAAATTTGGTATTTAGGTAGAACATAAATTTGATGACAACTCCTTCTTAATTGTCAATGCAGCATGTCAACTGCCCCATATTGCTATTGTTTAAAACTAGCAACACTATTATAGGCATATGTGGGCAGGAACCCTCTGGAAAATCTTAATGTTCGCTAAAATAAGTATCCAGGAAATATCTCTCACTGGCATAGATACTAACCTTGAACGTGTGTGCATATCTCTGTTTGCATAACTCTAACACTTATTAGAGTTACCAAAAAAACAGAAAAACTTGACTTTTATGGCACATCATTTGATTTCTGTCTCCTTCAGTTTCTTTTAATAAATGTAAGCTGTACACAAGGTGGCAGTTATAGAATGCAGAGGATATAATCTGTGTTCTTTAACTTTCATCTTAGGTGAAGTTTATTTTCATTCAAAGCAGCTGGAAGAAGGCAGTAGCCAAAAAGTCTCAGCATATTCTTCAAATATTTGTGTTTTGTTAGTCGTAATAACAAATGTATGCACAATGGGTCCTTGGTATCCACTGGGATTTGGTTCTAGGAATCCATGGATGCTCAAGTTCCATTATATACTCTGGCTTTTCTTCACAAATGAAGATTCAGGAAGGACTCATCCCACACTTTCTGCAAGCGCGCTGATGACTAAAAAGGCCAATCCAAGATAAACAGGTCTGGTTGCAGAAAACACAGCAGAAGGTCTCCTTGGGTGATGTTTCCGGGTTGTGATTCTTTCTGCGTTGTCATTTCTCTTCAAGACTTGTTCGTCGTGAGTTCTCAAATAAGGCTGCAGCATTGTGGATAGCGCGTCTCCATGCCTCCTGATGTGAGGCCAGGGCAGACCATTGTTGGTGATCAATTTGGCCGAGCCTGAGGTGTTGTTTCAGGGAGTCCTTGTATCGCTTTTTTGGAGCGCCCCTCTTACGCTGACCCGTGGCGAGTTCACCGTAGAGTAGTATTTTTGGGAGGTGATGATCCTCCATCCTAGAAATGTGCCCTGCCCAGCGCAGCTGTGTTCTCAATATCATGGTTTAATACTGGTGATCCCTGCTTGCTCAAGGACAGCAACATTTGTCACGCAAGTCAACCTTAAGAAAACGGAAGTTCTTTACCAGCCTGCACCACAGGATGAACACCATCATCCATTATATACAATGGCATAGAAAAATGGTGTCCCTTTATATAAAATGGTGAACAGCAAGGTTTGTCTTTGGGGAGGGGGTTGGAGGGGGACATTTTCAAGCCATGGATGGTAGAATCCGTGGATAAAGAATCAGTGGATATGGAGGGCTGCCTGTATTTAAAAAAAATGGGGTCTGGAACAGAATTGACTAAAGCTCTCTCGGGTGCTTGGAAAAATCGTCTGTGTACACTCATATGTCCACACATAAGTACAGATATATGCACACACATATAACTCAGGACAACATTTCATGCTTCCAATGAAGGGGATTGCAGCCAGTAAAAGTTCAAGCTATAATAAATACATTGGTTTTTAAGATGCCACAAGGCTCTTCCCTGTTTTTGCTGCAATGGTCTAATGTGACTACCTCTCAAAAGATTCCCTAGAGCCCTGTTCCAACACTTAACACTACACACATAAGGGGCACACATAAACCTGCATACACAGTGCATTTACATGTGTCCATTGCACTGTGTTTTTGCTCACTAGAGAGGTTGAGCTAATGCTCCCTTCCTAGTCAACGTACCTAGTAATAGCATGTATTCAGAGAATATGCAAGTGACCTGCTGTTTCCAACATAGCAGTACCTTCTGCAGGAATTTGAAGCAGTGTTGTCCTTCCCTCCTTCCACTGCTGCATGCAAAGGACAGTGCTTCAGTGAGGTCACCTCCCAGTCCATTCATCTGGAAATCAGAGACCATATCCATTGGGCTGAGGAAACTAAAGGCATCTGGTGGGGTTTCTTCACTAAGTATAAAATTTTTACACTAAGTAGTTGTTGTATGCCTTCAAATCATTTCCAACTTGTGGTGACTCTAAGGTTCAGAACAGGTTTGTCATTACCTTCCTCGTGAGGCTGAGAGAATGTGACTTGCACAAGGTCACCCAGTATGTTTCCATGGCTGAACGGGGATGCAAACCCTGATCTCCCAGAGTCTTAGCTCAGCCTTCAAACCATTATACCATGCTGGCTCTAAAGAGTTATTCAGAGGAGGCTTGCCATTGTCCTCCTCTGAGGCTGAGAGAGTGTGATTCTCCAGTAGTTTTCCATGGCCAAGCAGAGATCTGAACCCTAGTCTCACAGAGCCCTATTCCAATACTTAACACTACACACATAAGAGACAAACATAAACCTGCATGCACAATGAGTCCATTGTGCTGCATTTTTGCTGACTAGAGACTACAGTTAATGCTCCCTTCTTAGTCAATGTACCTAGTATTAAATTTGCATCTATACAGAGAACATGCAAGTGACCTGCTGCTTCCAACACAGCAGTACCTTCTTCAGGAATTTGAAGCGGCCCTGCCCTTCCCTCCTTCCTCCCCTGCATGCAAAGGACACTGCTCAGTTTGTAGGCACAGCTCCGTTTATTTCAGTGTGGGGCTTTGTGCAAGTAGAGTTTGTTTCCATTGGACTTTGGCAGCATTCCAGTTACTGATCTGAATGCTAATGTATTGGGTTGCTTTGAGAGCTTAAATTCCCTGATAATTTAAACTGAAATATTTATAGGAGATAGTCACAATTTAAATACATGCAGCACACACAGCATTTTGATTCCTGTCACAAATTAAATGTGCCACTGACACCTACGGCAGAAAGTTACTTTTTCAAATAGTGGTTTTGGTGTGTCTCTTCGGTCAAAATATTTGGTGCTTGCTTTGGCATTCAAATTTAGGTGGAACGACAGATCTATCAGGCTTTCTCCATTCTCCCTGGTAATTTAATCATTCTACCCAAAAAAGAATGTGCATTTAGCAATGCTGATAAACTCCGCCATGTCCCCACTGTGCCTTGTGAAAAAAGCAACTGCCCTGGTTGAAGAGTTTTCAGTGTCAGGAAAGTCAGAAGAGTTAAAAGCACAGGTCTGACCATTAGACATGATTCTGAAGGAGATTTCATAGTGAAAACTGAAAACAATCCTAGTGGTTTACTTCAGTCTGTATGACAGGGTGAGCGTGACCCGCCAGGTGTTTCTGGACTCCATTTCCCATCAGCCCCAGAAAGGATGGCCAGGTGTCAGGGGTGCTGGGAGTTGTAGTCCAACAACATCTGGAAGACCACAGGCTCCCCACTTTATATTCATTCATTCATTTATTCATTCAGTTTATACCCCCTCTTTCCCCCAACATAGACTCCAAAGCAGATTACAGTAATTCAGCTTGGCTGAAAATGTATTTTACAGAAGTTTAAAAAACTAAACAACAGTTCTGTTAAAAAGGCACATGGTTAAAACAGTTTAAAATACATTTAAAACATAACTGAAAGGATAGAAGATTAAAAACAACAGCATACCACTTTCAATACATCCTACTGCCATAAGTGTCAAAGGTCTGTCTTCATTGCCTGCCAGCTTAGCCTGTAGGTTTTATGGACTCCATCCAACATCATGTGAGTGGACCTGTGTTCACACAATGGCAATTTGCCTCCCCCACCCCCATAGAGACACCTTCTCCTGTATTCCCCCTTCTGTTCCAGATGGATCCCCACCTAGTCCACCAGAACAAATTTAGGAGATTGTGGAAGCCCCAGTGGCAGCTGATGGCTTTCATGTCAGTGGGTTGGATAATCTACTCTGGGTTATAGTCCAAACTTTAAAGGTACTGCCCAAGGTACTGAACCTTGTACAGAGCTTTGTCACCTTGGATGACTGACCCCTTAGGGGCCACAGCAAGAGCAGGAATCATTCTGAAATACTGTGTGCAGTTCTGGGCACCGCAGTTCAAGAAGGATATTCACAAGATGGAACCTGTCCTGAGAAGGAAGACCAAGATGATCAAAGGCATGGAAATGAAGCCATAAAAGGGCTGACTTAAAAAGCTTGGAGGACACTGAGAGGTGATCTGATAGCTATTTTTAAATATCTGAAGGGATGTCATAAGTAGATGATGGAGTGAACTGTTTTCTGCTGCTCCAGAGACTAGAACACAAGCCAGTGGATTCAAATTACAAGAAAAGAGATTCCTCCTGAACATTAGGAAGAGCTTCTTGACTATAAGGAGTTGTTCAGCGTGGGATAGACTGCCTCAGAGAGTGGTGGAGTTTCCTTCTTTGGAGGCCTTTAAACAGGGGCTGGATGGTCATCTTTTGGGAAGGCTTTAGTTGTGTATTCCTGCATGGGAGGGGGTTGGACTAGATGGCCCTTGCAGCCCCTTCCAATTCAGTGATTTCTCCATCACTGTCCTTTCCACCGATGGACAGACACCACTGAATATAAACCCATATTTTCATCTGTATCTAATTATCTTTTATTTTGATTTGTGTATTTAACCAAATTTTTGTAAACAGTCCTAGAAGTGTCATTGAAGTAAATCATGTTTTAAATAAATTACAAATTAATTAAACTGAAGTAGGCTTGTGTAAGAAAACAACTAGTGGATAGCATGCCCCATGTTAATTAATTTGGGTATGCACCCATTTGGATGTTTGTGCCTAAAGCAGCAAAAGGTCTTCAGCTAGCCTCAAGTAAACTAATCCTTTATTCTGCATGTGTAAATATTTACATAGGGACGATTGCCATGAACATCAGAAAAACAGCTACTGGACTTGTGAAAACAAATCCATGCTAATTTACAAAAAGAAGGGGGAACTGTTGATGGTAGGATTTGGCCTTCCGCCATCATCTCACCACAAAAATGTGTCCATGTAGCAAAAGGGAAGGACAGAGCAGCTTTTCCATATAGCTTTGAAACTCAAAATATATTTGCATTCTAGACGCTGCCATCAGATTTTATTTTGTTTAAAAAAAAATAGAAAGGCTTCAGCTGTTTAATTTTGTTGCTTTCAACAGGGCTTCTTGGGCCTTTCAATTTTTTTTTTTAAATTTCATAGAGTTATATAATCATAGACCACAAGGGCCATCCAGTCCAACCCTCTGCCATGCAGGAATACACAATCAAAGCACTCGGGACAGATGGCCATCTAGCCTCTGTTTAAAAACCTCCAAAGAAGGAGACTCCTCCACACTCCCAGGCAGTGCATTCCACTGTCAAATAGCTTTTATCGTCAGGAAGTTTTTCCTAATGTTTAGGTGGAATCTTTTTTCCTATAGAGTCCATTGCTCCATGTCCTAGGGCTTGTCTAGCCTAGAAGCTATAATGTGGATTGATGCTCATTAATACAAATGCGCAGCAACATTCATTTGTCTCCACAGTCCTTTGGCAAAATCGCTGGTATGTGAAGCTATCCATGTTTGAAGTGCACACGCAGACATGCCTGTGAATTAAGATGGTGGCAGAGCGTGAATTATTCACATGATTATTCCCCACATGTAGTTGCCACTGCACAGTATTTTTTTAAGCTGTAAATCAACGGTGCGCAAGTGCACCTTTCCACTTAAAAAAGCTGTTAGGTCACCTCAGCGCAGCAAAAAAGCTCACGATCGATAATGTGAAACTGTAAAATGGTGCTTCCAGCCACTACATTGCAGGCAAGCTCACCCCCCCAGGCATGTCTGACCAATCAGCTTGCCACTTCCCCCTCGCCAAGAATGTGCTATGCTGTGAATTGGATGTCCAAACAAACGGTAATGCACATTTCCACGCAATTTTTTAAAAAAAACCTTGGGGAACACCCCAAAGGCTTTTCCCCTGTGGTTTTTGGCCCCCACTCCTGAAAACAGCAATTCTCCTTCACATCTCATTGGTATTCTCCTCACATTCTATGCAAAGTATTTTCACTGTCTACACAACCCCCTAGTCTCTGGAGCAGCAGAAAGTAAACTTGTCCATCCTCAATATGACATCCCTTTAAACAGATAGATAGATAGATAGATAGATAGATAGATAGATAGATAATAGAACATCATCAAGTCAAGGGAGCATACCAGTACATTTATAACTGACATGTACCTTCACCATTCCTCAAATTGTTCAATGTAATGGGCAATTTTTTAAAAAAACTGATGTTCCAGTTGAAGCATTTCCAAGTCCAGCCATTCTCAGGAGAAAGAGTCTGCTTAATTTTCTCTTGTGGAAACCAATGGGGCTGGAAAATGCCTAGCTTTGAAATGAGTGTGCTGTGGGGTTTTTTTTTTTAAAAAAAAACACATTCAAGTTAAGAAAAAAAGGGGGGGAAGAATGTAAAACACAACAGTATTCATAACTGAACCACTGAGTAAGAATCAGGCCTAAAACTTGTAAATCCTTTGCAATGCAGGCTTAATGCTGTTGGTGTGATGTACTAGAAGAACTGGATCAAAGGCTGTTTTTGTGTACTTCCTCTTCTGAGCCATATCTGAAAGGGACGATGGAGCATTCTCCCCCTGTGTTGAGAGAACATACCCCTACCCCTTTGGATATGACACTGAAGCACAGTCACATGGAAAAGAAAGCATTAAAAAATTGTGCTTCCTTTGGTACAAGCAAATCTCTGGGATGAATGGGTTAACAATGGTAGGGCTAGAACAGAAAAGTCCCTACAAATATGCCCCAGTGAGGCCAGCTTTCCACATTGAGGGGACTTTTAGGAAGGTCTCTTCCTTACATGTTTAGGAACTGAGAAGAAGTATTTCCTAAGCTATGTCCAGGTAGTTTAGGGTTTTATAAATCTCCAGGAGTGGAATTGGAAGTTAATAAAGTTGGTTTGAACATAATGCTTGCTTATCAGTAGGAGAGTTGTTACTCTTCTAAATGAGTCTACCTGGGCCTTCTCTACCCACCCACCTATTCAAACAATGTCTGGGCAACCAGCCAAAGACTGATTACTTCACAGCTGATAGCGGAGGCATAGAACAGGCAAGCTAATTACAGGCAAATTAATCAAGACAGTGTGAAATCAAACTTTACTAACTTGCAAAACACAAGTCCACAAGCAAAGTCCAATATACAAGATCCAGGTCCAGCAAAGAGAGTTCAGGCTAGTCCAGCAGAATCCAGGTCAAGCAAAGAGAGTCCAGAGTAAAGACAGTCCAGGTCAAACACTGCAAGCAGAAACACGACAGGTATTCAGTTAAGTCAGACTATTTCCAACAACCCCTGGAGGGCAGTGCTGCGTATTTATAGAGCATCAGTGAACGCAGCTGATGTTTAACTAATTGCTGCTTCCTATAAATACACTGAGACTGCCTCAAGCCCTCCTTTTGTTGCCTCCATGCTGTGACGGTAGGTATAGGTAAGCTGTCCACTGTATCTGAAGGGGCAGGACCCTCTGCCAGAGCTGGTACTGCACTATTGTCTGTGTCCTGTGGCTCTGGAACATCCTCCTGCTCTGATTCAGCAGGTCTTGGCATATCCACTGCTTCAGCCTCCAAGTCAGAGTCTATTTCCAACTTCTGGAAGCCATGACACACACACACCCCAACCAGGAGAAATATTAAAAAGCAAGCACAGTAAATAGCCACCTTGGGTACTGTCCCAGGTGAAAGGTGAAATAAATAAAGATGGTTTCATAATTAAGGCCAAGATCCAATTTAACACTGATTAGATCCATGAGATGGAGCAGAATTGTCTACGCTCAGGTGCATGCCCAGCACATGATGTAGCTCCACTCTACCACCTAACATCTACACAACTGTGGGAACCACAAAACAAGATGGTCAGGGATGCCCTGTGAGAGTGTGAAAACTCTACACTTTCTCACACAACTGGGAGTTGAGCTGGCTTTCTCTCAGTTTGAATTCCAAGCGTAAAAGTGCTGTATTAAAAGATCAACGATTATCTCTGGATACAGTTCCTAGACCTGCAGTACTTGGAATGGGGGCAAAGGCGGGGGGCATAGTGTGTGGAATTCTTCATTTATTGCAAACAGTGGGCTTTTTAAATGGTCTCCATGTTGCCAAACATGTCCCATATTCATTACATTGCCTTCCATGCAGATATTTGAAGATACTCCCTTCTGACATAGTTACGGCTATTAAACTTTCAGCTAGATAGCTGTGTGCATAGAGGTCCGTCTCTGAGGAACTGAATTTATGAGAAATTTCCATAGCACTTGCAGCGTTTTGCTGGCACGCTTTGGCCTGTGATTCCTGGGCATCTCTTTCTTCTCCCTCCAGGGTCTGGCATATTTGGATGAATACAAAGTATTCTGCCCCAAAACCATCCACTAATGAGAAGCAGGGCAAAAGCTAACATCTATCTTCTGTGGCATTTAAGCTAATGATGTAATTAAAGGCCACTTCAGCTACAATTTTAGAGAGAAGTCAGAAACAGATCTCTTAAGTTCACAAGCTAAAAAACTGAAGCACATGAGCCAAAAGGAGAGAAAAGGTTTGGATATTAAGATTTCAAATGAACGCATTTTTCTTACCATCCCCTTTTTAAACAACCACTTGGTGAATAGACCAGCATGGTGTAGTGGTTTGAGTGTTGGCATAGGATTCTGAGAAACCAGGATTTGAATCCTTGCTGAGCCATCGAAATCCACTGGGTGACTTTGGGCAAATCACCCTCTCTCAGTTTCAGAGGAAAGCAGTGGCAAACCTTCTCTGAATATTACTCTCACCATATGTTAGAGTAAACTTGAAGGCACATAACAGCAACACAACAGTAACTCCAGTCCAGCTACAGTTGTAACAAAGTCCCACTGAAAGCAACAGGGCTTAGAACCTTATCGCACTACACTGTTATAGCACTATTATTCCACTTTAACTTCTATGCTTGCTTCCTGTGGAATCCTGGGATTTGTAGTTTAGGGAGGGGCATTTAGAACTCTCAGCCAGAGAGCTCTTAGGCCTCACTAAACTACTAACACCAAAATTCCACAGGAGGCAGCCAGAACAGTTAAAGTAGAATAATAGCACTATAATAGTGTAATGTGATAAGAATCTTATTAGTCACTTGGAAAGAACCTCAACTGGATTGATACTATAAATATATCAAGAGCTGTTAACGGGATAATTGTGTCAGTCCATTTCTAGCCAGTGCTTCTCTCCTCTGGACCAAAAGTCCATTCCCTTCCATACTGCATTAATCTACAAGTTGGATAAATGTATAATTTAATAAGAATATGCCACTAAACTGTTAAAGAGTAAGGTCATCTTCTGTTATTTGATTTTGCTTGTTCTGTTGCAGATGAACACGAGAACCTAAATGTCTCACCACCACCACCACCAGCCAAAGTGTACTTCCAACTTCAGGCCCCAGAAATTAAAATTTACTTTTACACCTTAACCCAAGACCAGCCTCCTATGATGGAAAACCACTTGCCAAACAGACTGTTCCATGATGGTTTGATAGCTTTTATACTCATGCACAGGTGATTTTACACATCACTTCTCCCATGGTACCTTGGCTATGAAGGGCCCCTAGAACCAGATATTTATGAAACAGGTAGATCAGAGCTGGCCACCTCCTGCTCCTGTTACCATTTCTGTCCTAATCTCTACAAAATTCAGAGTGAGAGGGGCAGGAGATGGCAGACAGGCTCTCAAACAGTTCTGTGACAAGGCACCACATTTGCCCCACTCCAGGAATCTCCCAATAGGGAAATCTCTGTAAATAAGGACTGAAGTATCAGTGGAGCATTTCTGCCACTCATAGGCCCCAATCCAGAGTATATTTTAGGGTGGCCCCTGGCGCCAAAGCCACTTCAAGCCCTGACATGCCCCTAACCTGTGGCAGTTAGACTGTTTTCAGTAGGAGGAAAGTTTAAACAAGCACTTTTTGGAAATAAGGCAGACAAACAAACCATCTCCTCACCTCCTACCCTTAGGGGTTATTCTGTTTTTAGATACAGTCATTATTTGAATAAGCCCTGTGTAGTGATCCTCTGGTCACATTTTGTGATGGTGCAAAGGAAGCAGTTCTCTCTAAAAGGATTTGGGGGGAGGGAAGAACCCTGTAAAAAGCCATAATTTTGTTTGTTTTTATTCATCATTTTTTCTGTTGTGATTATTTATCCTTTAAAACAAGTTGTTGTTTTAAATTTCTCTGGATACAGGACAAAATCTAAGCTTACTTTAGTAGTTGAATAACTTTTAGTTTTGTTGGCCCTCTTAGAATGCCATATAATGAGCTTAATAATAAACAACATTCTGCTCCATCCCAGTGTTGCAAAAGATACTTATTTAAGTTTAGATGCTGTAGCCTATCTGGGCAGAAGTTCCAGTGCCATTGGTGGAGAAATCTTATGCATGATTCTTACATATCCATGAGGGGGGGAAACTAAGATGGAAACTTTGATGATCCCACTGTGGCAGTCACACTTCTAGTCACCACCCTGTGACGATCCCATAGTACTTTCCTTCCTCAAAGTTCAGTATAAAGCTGTCCTTTATGTACAACTCAACTTTTAGATTCTTAACACTGCTATAACACTGACAATGTGATACACGTGCGCATGCACACACACACACACACACACACACAGAGGACAGAATCCCATTGGTATATTATGCATGACAAACTTCACCTATGGAAGCAGTTGGACATCTTTGTCCAACATGGCCATATTGAACCATATTCACTTCAAGATTGCAGAAGTGTAGATCTACATGAGGAGCAATTGTGGATGGGTATGCATTACACATGTTTGCACGTTGTTCATTACTGTGCATGCACATTGCACACTGATGCACATGGATGAGCATTTGCACATCACACATTTGGTTGTGCAACATCACAATTCACTAACAAGCTGGTGTTGTGCAACCGTCACATAACTCAGTAAACATAGTTATATTCTGTCTCCTTGGTGTAGGATCTCAGCTATTATTTTATAAAATACAATTTAAGAATATATATTGTATACATATTATTTCACTCTTTAGTCTTCAGTGCGTAAACAGTGTAATGACAGTTTTCCTTTATTATAATACACTGCTAACAAACTCATCTTAACACAAAACACAGTCTTCCCTCACAGTTTCTCTCCTGCTTCACAATTCAGTCCCTCAGACTTTTCTCTGACTTCTCCTCAACCCTAAACCTGATGTTTTCCTCCTCACTCATTCCCAAAGCTCCACCTACTGTCATTATCTCAGCAAATCCCCATTTATATAGAAAGCCACCCATCATTCTACACACCTCTCACTTCATACACCCTCCTAAGCACACTCACATTCTTATATCACAGTACAGTACAATGTGGGGACACAAATCATCATTATAAGTTACATGACATCACACAGCAGCTCATTCCTTACAACCAGATGCACTGCTGTGTCACAAAACTGGTGAAACTGGAGATACACGTACTCAGTGCATATTTATTTCAATAGACTTTATACAGGAAAACCTCTCGGTGAGAGCATAGACCACACCATTGCCAGAAAATGCCATTTGGATTTTCTATCTTAGATACATAAACATGCCAGCTCTAGAGAGCCTGAAATGGAGATTTGTTGCTAAGTGCCTTCAAGCTGGTTCTGACTGAGGGCACCCTTGTGAATATGGTTCAATATGACCATATTTTTCTTCGCAAGATTTGTTCAGTGGTTATTTGCCTTTGCCTTTTTCTGAATATCGCCTACAGTACCTGTTATTCTCTGGTGGTCTCCCTTCTAAGTACTAACCAGGCCTGAACCTGCTTTGCTTCCGATATTAGACAGGAATTGGTGCCTTCAGGGTACTTACACTTCTAAAGTGAACTCTCTCTTGCTCTCTCTGGCTTTTCATCGCAAACGAAGATTCAGGAAGGACTCATCCCGCGTTTTCTGCAAGCACGCTGATGACTAAAAAGGCTAATCTGAGATAGACAAGTCTGATTGCAGAAAGCACAGCAGAAGGTTTCCTCGGGTGATGTTACCGGGTTGTGATTCTTTCTGCGTTGCCGTTTCTCTTCAAGACTTGTTCGGCGTGAGTTCTCAAATAAGGCTGCAGCATTGTGGATAGTGTGTCTCCATGCCTCCCGATGTGAGGCCAGGGCGGACCATTGTTGGTGATCAATTTGGCCAAGCCTGAGATGTTTCAGGGAGTCCTTGTATCGCTTTTTTGGAGCGCCCCTCTTACGCTGACCCGTGGCAAGTTCGCCGTAGAGTACTATTTTTGGGAGGCGATGGTCCTCCATCCTAGACACATGCCCTGCCCAGCGCAGCTGTGTTCTCAATATCATGGCCTCAATGCTGGTGATATGTCAGTAGAGCTTGAAGACATTGCTTGGACAATTTCCAGAAACTGCAAAGGTATCTTGTAGCACCTTTAAGACTAACTGAAAGAAGTTGCAGCATAGGCTTTTGTAGGCTTGGTCTACTTCCTCAGACGCATGTAGTGAACTGGTGTCTGGGAACAGACCTTATAAGCAGGCTGCTGAATAGCTATAAGGACTTTATAAGGTCTGTTCCCTGGAACTAGTTCACTCCATG
Organism: Gambelia wislizenii; assembly: GCA_030847615.1. Taxonomy (NCBI): domain Eukaryota; kingdom Metazoa; phylum Chordata; class Lepidosauria; order Squamata; family Crotaphytidae; genus Gambelia; species Gambelia wislizenii. Next base: position 488,391,044 of record JAUMIR010000001.1, on the reverse strand, counting down.
CATTTGAGGAAGTAGACCAAGTCTATGGAAGCTTATACTACATTTCTTTCAGCTAGTCTTAAAGTGCTACAACATCCTGTTGCATACTGATATTCCAGACTAACACAGCTATGTCTTCCAATTTCCAGAACTGAGACGGCATAGCCACTAAGAATTCTGAAAGTTGTCACCTCAAAAGTACTTTTTCCAATAGTGTGTTTGGGCACATCATGTTATGTGCAGCTTTTCTATCTAGCAGACCAGAGAAACTACTCATCTGTTAATCGTGCCCTCTAGCATCTGCCAAGGTCAGCAAGACCTTGGCTTATCTGCTGGGTTGAAAGCCAAGTGTGCTAATGATGGGCCTGCCAAGGATTAATCTTCATTAGTTGGCCTTTTCTCCCCCCCCCCCAGATGTACTGAAACTGGAGGAAGAGGATGATAGCTGTGACTTGACTGCTCTGAGGCTGGTTCTTTTCACCCACCAAAATTGTGACCTAGCTCCTCACAACCTGAATCATGTAAACCAGCTCACAGTGAGAAGGAAAGGAAGTGCCATATGGGGAGCCTAACACACCAGCCTTACTACAAGGCATTTGATAGCCAGCCAGAAAGGAGGGCACAAGATAAGTGGCAACTAGGTTGGCAGGTCAGCCGCATCTCAGACCCACAGACTTCAGAGGCACAACCTAGGACCTAGAGGCAGTCCCTGGTGATATTGTCAATCATCAGTCAAATTTGCAGAGTATGTGATTCAATTTAAAAAAAAACACCAAGTCTAAGTAAGGAGGACCATATGCATGCACTTTTCAAGGCAGAGTCCTTGCCCTGGGATTCCTCCTCCACAGCCTGAGGACTTCAGAAGGGCCAGGCCCTGAGATCTAGAAACCCTAGTGGTAGCTGTGTGAGTGGGGCAGTGAATTGCTTCTGAGTTTTTTCTGAAAATTAAAACAACTGTTCATGTGGCTGAGCGATATCACCAAATAGATTCAGCATCTTGAATAGCTCAGTTAAAGTTCAGACTAAAAACCTGGAGTGGCTTTACCACCCCACTAACATAGGAACCACCATTGCCAGCACCTTGGCACTGAGCTCTGAGGGCTCCACAACAAATGCAAATGTTGCTGCTTGCCCTCTCCCCGCAACCAGAATCCCTTCAGATCAGGGGATTCTGGGTATTTTGTTAGAAGTCAGCAAAACTGAACACAACAGGTAATCTTGGCAAGGCGTGCATAAAATGAGATGTGCCCCAGGGTTTGTTTTGTGAGATACTTTGTTGTGTTCTCTGTCAAGTTGCCTGAGGGCCTCATGAACTGCATCTGGCCCTGTGTAATGCTGACCGTAACATAATGGTGCAGTGTTGCTTTGCAGCTGGTTTTTGAATTGTGACTCCATGCACATATGTGTTGAAAGTGTGGCAAAATCCAGCGTGCTAGTACATTTGACCACTCTGGTACCTGTAGTAGGGCACTTCAAGGCCTTGCAAATATCGCCAAGCTGATCTGCTTTATCCTTGGTTAGCCAATAGTTCTACCCAACCCTTGGGGTGGGTGGGATTTTGCCACATTTTAGGGTGTTGGGAGGGAGTCACCTTTTTAAGGCATGTACAGATTTGGCAGGCAGGGGGAGGCGTTTTCCCCCCCGAAGACCTAGACTAGAGTGGCATTTCATGTTTGGGAAAAAGACCTGCATTGGCCTAAAAAAAAAAGAAAGAAGGAAGAAAGCAACAAAAATGCCTCAAATGGTGTGATGTTGATAGTTCCCAGCATTAATAGTTATAATTCCATATTGATACAAAATACTAAGCAGTACTTGGATTACAGGACTCTGTAGCTTCCTCTGTGGTTGTCCCACACCACTCTAATAACACTGGAGTAGTAGAGATTAACCAACATGGCAATTTCATACAGAAATGGTGGCCCACACAGAGGACATTTTGATTTGGGAAGCAATCCTGTTGTTGTCCCTTTTGTGATGATTTTCTTCACTCTGAGCTCATGGGAAGAGCAGTAATGTTACTGCTTCTGTAACGTAAGAACCAGCATGTGGTTAAATTACTTTAAGATGTTACATTGGTAGCTTCCAAATAACATTGAGCATCTCACTGATCATGTGAATGAGCCCATAGAGAGGGAGAACAGAATGGTTGTTTATACACCCTCATTGGGTGTGTTGTTTTTATTTTTTTACCTTGTCTTAGTAGAAACATGCATGAATGATAAATGAAGACGGCATCTTACTAACCAGTGTCTTGCCTGTTGCCTGTCTCTTGATTTGGCATGCTTTGGCACTCTGGTGTCTTTTCACTAACCTCCCTTGACTGTGCCTAGTTTGTGTTATAACCACTGTAGCTGGTATTTCCAGAGAGCTGTGGGTTGTGTTGTTGTTGTTGTTGTTGTTGTTGCTGCTGCTGCTACTGTTCTGGGGTTGTTGATGTTTTTGCAAAAAAGCACCACTGAATTATATGTCCTTCCCAACTGTGCTTTGACTCCTCTGTTTTTGTTGTTGTTCTTTCTGTTTTGTGGTTGTTCTTTTTTTTTTGCTGTGACCACTGAACTGCACGCTTTTTTCCTGCCTATCCCCACGCTTCTGCTCTGGCTGTAGGACTTCTTTGTGAACAGTAACTCCAGGCAGGTAAGTACGTTTCTGCCCAAATCTTTGGTCGCATAAGCGTGTGGTTCTTGCCTGATGTAACTTTAGGGATTGCCTCTTCTTTTACCAGCCTGCCCACATCCTAAGAGCTGACAGAGAGACCTTTCTCTGTGTCCTAACTATGGTAAGCCAGTGAAAGGGCCTTCTCTGTGACTGCACCTGAACTGTGGAATTTTTTTCTCTGGGAGGCTAAGTTGGCACCCTCTTTGATGTTATTCACCAAATGGTGAAGATCTACCTGTTTAAGGTTTTATTTTTTGGTGTTTTTTTTAAAATCTGCTGTATCTGTCTGTCCTTCATTAATGCTAGATTTAATTACCGTGAGATACTCCAAGTGGCATGAAGGCACCAGAGGGGCAAGATAGAAGCCGTTGTGTGCATGGATGAGTAAATATGTAAATAGTTGAACAAGTAATTCTTAGATTTGCATACCAGTTTTCAAAAGAATAACAGGGTAGATTATGCTAATAGGCTTTTAGTGCCTAAAAATATTCCAACTCACTTATTGGTCTAACTGAGGAAAATGTTTATATAGTCATATGTCTATGTAAAACCCAGAGACTGTTGTTTTTTTTAATAAATACATTGGCTATGAGCAGTAATACCTTGGTACCAAAGATCCAAGACTCTTGGATCTCTCGGTTTGTACGTGACACTAAATTAGGTTGTCATTTGTTAAATTCTGGATTGTTCTTGTGTCCAAACCTACCTTTGCAAACAAACCACGGTTTGTTTATAGCCACAAGCCACAATCAGATGCATTGATTAGTTGTTGGTTTATAAACTCTAGCCTGTTTAAACCATGACTTATTGTTATATCTGAATCCAGAAGGATGATTAGTGTTTGGCTAGTTTCTCCAGTTGTCCACCATGAAACATAAGCTGCCAAAAGCAGTGGAAGAGAAATAGACCAGAAATGTGGAACAAGCTCTGGTTTGTATAATTGTCTGCAGGACAATTCATGGTTTAAGCAACAGACTGTGCCTCACATAAACCATGGCTTAACATGATGTGCAAACATAGAGTGACTTTTACTCAACAGAAGCAGCAATGTAAAAGTTTAAAGTTGTGTTCTGGCATTCTTGATTGCTAGTGATGGTTCCTCATGTGTTTTGATCTGACACTTGCATTTTGGGGTGGGGGGTGTAATTGGACAATGTCATACTTTGTTTGAAATTGCTCCCAGAGTAACTTGCTTTTATTTCAGTTCATACTCTGCATACTCTTTTAGGTGATCTATCTCACAATATCACAAATGTCTAAAATGCAGTAGCACCTCCGTATCTATGGTGGATTGGTTCCGAGGCCCCCCATGGAGACTGAAATCCGCAGATAACAGCAAACGGCAGACCCCACCCACCACCACCACCCCGTCACCACTGCCGGAGCCCTCCTGGAGAAAGGGAGAAGGGAGGCGAGCTCATCTCCCCCTCTCCCTTCCCCCTTTGCCCCCGCCATCGCCACCTCTGGAGCCCTCCCAGGGAAAGGGAGAAGGGAGGTGAGAGCTGTCCTCCCCCCTCCCTTCACCACCGCTGTCACCAGAGTCCTCCCGGGGAAAGATAGAAGGGAGGCGAGATCTGAATCAGCAGATGGCGAATCAACAGATATGGGGGTGCTACTGTAATAAATTACCAATGTCTGCTAAAAGATAGTGGGCTAAATCCAATTTTTGGTCTCAAGTATTAGACCCACTGAATAAATGGAGCTTACATGTATGTTGAGTTACTAAGTTCTCATTGATTTAGTGGATCTACTTTAATTGGGACTAACAGTTTCGTTTAGTCCAATAAATGTACCAGTAATACGAACAAGAGTAGAAGACAAAAAAGTACAGTACTTATTTATTTCCTCAAAGCTTCTAACTGCCACCTGAATGACAAGAGTATGTGGGGAAACTATATCAGAGGTAAAAATAATGCAGCCCTCCAGATGTTGGTGAAGTGCAACTCCCATCAGCCCTAGCAGCTTAGCCTATGGTATGGAATGCTGGGAGATGAATCATAGAATCATAGAATCCAACAATATCTGGAAGGCTCCATGAATTCAGTTCCTGCACTAGGTTGACCAGTGGTCTGACTCAGTATAAGATGGTTTTAAATGTGAAAATGCTTTATACTGTATTAAGTTAGAATATTGGTCCATTTAAGCTAGCAGAGATCTTTTCTAGCCAGGTTGTTTCCAATCTCTGTTTAACTGGCAATGCCAGGAATTGAATCTGTGACCTTCTGTATGCATAACATGTTCTCTTCTACCAAACTATAGCTCTTCTTGACAGCAGCATTGGGCTTTCAAACGCCAAAGGTATTTCTACCAGTATCCTAGCTGCTGGTAAAATAGCTCTAAATGGAATATCACAACTTGTGTATGCCATGAAAGCCTTTACATGTTCCTTACTGTCTACACACTTGTGGGTTCTTAAACCTTTCCATCTGGATAAATATTTATACACTTGTAACCAATCGCCTCCTCCCCCCACACACATAAAGAACATTCCAGTTTATGAAACAGCTGATTGTGTTTCAGTTGCATGCTCTGGATTTTAATCATCACACTCAGTAAAACTTCTTGATTGATGCTCGGTACATTGGCATGCCCCGGAAGCTCTAAAATGTCCTTGTGCATCAGCTTATTAATGCATTCTTTTCATGCTTCTTGCAGAAAGAAGACTCCCTTGATGACACGCTGAGTGCCAGGCATAAAGTCAAGGAGCTTTCAGTCATAGATGGCCGGAGAGCTCAGAACTGCAATATTCTTCTCTCAAGGTATCACTCATACATCTTTCTCCTTTATGGGAACTGCTTGTTCTGAGACTTTCTCTGCAGGATGTCTCCTTTAATATTTAAAGACACTTTGATGGCCAAGTACAGACACACCTTGTACTGATTTACTCATGGCATAGAGAAATAAATATAGAAGTGGTCCTATAGGTAGGTAGAAATATTTCTCTCTCTTTCTCTCTCTCTCTCTCTCTCTCTCTCTCTGTGTGTGTGTGTGTGTGTGTGTGTGTGTATATATATACATGTGTATAAGAAGGAGAGACTGGAAAAACAGGCAAATTCATGAAGGATAAGTACAACAATCTACCAGCAAGAAAACCATATGTGACCACCAAATTTACAAGCAACATTGCTATAAACATCAGTTTCTGGGCAATGTCCATAATGCACATTGTTACAAAATATTTACATGTGCTAATAGGGGGTCTTAGCTGATTAAGAAATTGAAGTTGAAGCTATGAATATCTCATTGAAAATGCAGACAAAGTGTACTGCTGTTGTGAGGAGAAGGCAGATTCTGTGATAAGCACTAGGATTCTGGAGAACTGGGTTTGAATCTCCGCTCAGCCAAGGAAGCCCACTAGGGTGACCTTGGGTAAGTCACACACTCTCAGCTTCAGAGGGAGGCAATGGCAAACTCCCTCTAAATAAATCTTGCCAAGAAAACCCTGTGATAGGTTCCTCTTAGGTCACCATAAGTCGGAAGCAATTTGAAGGCACACAACAACAACAAATGTATTAAGCATCATTAGAAAAAGAATCAAAAATAAAGTGGACAATATCATAAGGCCCTGATTTATATCTGTGATACAGCTGGGCACACTTGGAATATTGTACACAATTCAAGTCACTACATTGCCAAAAGGATATTTTAGAGTTTTAAAAGATGCAGAGAAAGACTGGAGAAACACTTCTGTGAGAAAAGTTTACAGTATTTGGAGATTATGAACTTAAGGCAAAAGACAAGCAAGGGAGAAAATGACAGAAGTGTTTAAAATTATCCAAAGAGCAGAAAAGTAGATGGAGAGATGTTTTTGTTCCTTTCTGATAATACAAGAACCCATGGTTATCTCATGGAAGCCTAAAGGTGGGAGATACAGAAGAGATAAAAGGAAGTGCTTCTTCACACAGCACATAGTTAAATTGTGGGATTCGCTGCCAAAAATGTAGTGATGGCCATCCACGTGGTCACCTTTAAAAGAGGGCTAGACAGACTCATAGAGGACAAAGCTATCAATGGGTACTAGTTATTCATGGTTGTATATGATCTCCAGGCTTAGAGGAGTTATACCTACCAATACCAATTGCTGAGATGCATGAGTGGGAATGTGCTGTTGTGTTCATGTACTGCAGTGCCAAAAAAGCCTATGCAATTCTAGGCTGCATCAACAAGAGTATAGTGTCCTCTGGACACATTACCTTTCTGACAGTAAGAACTGTTGGGCGGTAGAATGCACTGCCCAAGAGTATGGTGGAGTCTCGTTCTTTGGAGGTTTTTAAACAGAGGCTGGATGGCTATCTGTCAGGAATGATTTGATTGTGTATTTCTGCATGGCAGGGGGTTGGACCGGATGGCCCTTGAGGTCTCTTCCAACTCTGTGATTCTATAATTTGCTATATCCACAGCTCCACCCTTAAAGTACTCTTTTTACTGTTTTTTTTTCCTTGCACCATTGAGTTGATGAAAGACTTCTACATGCAAATAGTTATTCAGGATCAGTTCCTTATTTTTCCTAGACATTTATAAAGCAAGCCAGATATTGTCTGGCACGCAACAGAAAAAGAGTCTGCCTTGCTAGATATTTTATCTCTTTCTGCCTGGCTTTCTTACTCTGGGAAAAATGATTGTACAGTGAGGTCATATTAGATTTCTTCTCATGCTAGCAACTGTTTTTGTTAGTCAATCCCTCCCCTCTACCCAGAGAGGGAGGGAGGGGTGAGGGTGTTTCTTGTGAGTACAACATAACCATGTAGGGCTTCTACATTTTGGAGCCGAACCCCTTTTAATAGTGTGGAGAGAGCACAGACGTAGGTCTTCTTTGCACCTGGGGCAGGTATGCAACCTTGACCCTTTCTTTCTTGTTGGTTTTCCCTAGGGTGGGGGGACAACTGGAGGCTACTAGTAACAGTGGCTTGCAGCATGTTATGACATACCTCTCAGTGCCAGTTCCTGAGGAAGGACTGTAGGAATGGTCTCCTGCCCTTGCATTTTGCTTGTGGAAAATTGGCCCAGTCCAGCAGACATTTTCTCATGTCCTTAATGGGATGCTGATGATTGGTGGATGCTCAATGAAGAACAACATTTGAAGACTTTACTTTTTTGCAGTGCAGTTCCCAGTATCTTCCAGGCATTGCGGGCTAGGCGATTCTGAGAACTGCAGTCTATAAAAGTAACTTTTCCAAGCTCTGAGGGCGAGTCTAACAACTTCAGCCTCTGTCTGATAGTTCCCCCTTCCCCCTCCTTTTTACCTCTGGCTGTTGCATATTAAATCTTTCTTCCCTTAAGAAAAAAACCTGGGAAGTTTGAAAGCATTTTCTCTGCTCCTTTGAGAATCATCATGTTGATCTTTCTGACACACTTCCAAGGGAAACAGTTCTTGGATCATGGGGTAGCTGTGTAGTATGACTTGGTGCTGACTTCCTTTTTCCACCCTTTCCCAAAGTAGTACCTAGATATGATTTAACAAGACACCCTTAAAATTCATCCTCCCTTACTATTCCACGTCTTCCCAGGCAATGGTCAAAAGGTTACAGAGAAACAAGTCATGCCAGACTAATCTGATCTCTTTTTTTTATAAAATGACCAGCTTGGTAGATGAAGGGAACGCTGTGGACATCGCATACCTTGATTTCAGTAAGGCCTTTGACAAGGTTCCCCATGACATTCTTGCAAACAAGCTTGTAAAATGTGGGCTAGACAAGTTAACTGTTCAATGGATTTGTAATTGGTTGACTGGCGGAACCCAAAGAGTGCTCAGCAATGGCTCCTCTTCATCTTGGAAAGATGTGACCAGTGGGGTGCTACAGGGTTCTGTCCTGGGTCCTGTGCTATTCAACATCTTTATCAATGACTTGGATGAGGGAATTGGGGACATACTTATCAAATTTGCAGATGACACCAAATTAGGAAGAGTAGCTAATACCCTGGAGGACAGGATCCAAATTCAAAATGACCTGGATAAACTTGAGAGCTGGGCCAAAGCTAACAAAATGAAATTCAGTACAGAGAAATGTAAGGTACTGCACTTAGGGCAGAAAAATGAAATGCATAGATATAGGATGGGGGAGACCTGGCTGAACGAGACTACGTGCGAAAGGGATCTAGGAGTCCTAGTAGACCACAAGTTGAACATGAGTCAACAGTGTGATGCGGCAGCTAAAAAGGCCAATGCGATTTTGGGCTGCATCAATAGAAGTATAGTGTCCAGATCAAGGGAAGTAATAGTGCCACTCTATTCTGCCTTGTTCAGACCTCACCTAGAAGACTGTGTCCAGTTCTGGGCACCACAGTTCAAAAAGGATATTGACAAATTGGAGCGTGTCCAGAGGAGGGTGACTAAAATGGTGAAAGGTCTGGAAACCATGCCTTATGAGGAAAGACTTAGGGAGCTGGGTATGTTTAGCCTGGAAAAAAGACGGTTAAGAGGCGATATGATAGCCCTGTTTAATTATTTGAAGGCGTGTCACATTGAGAATGGAGCAAGCTTGTTTTCTGCCGCTCCAGAGATTGGAACATGGAGCAATGGATACAAGCTCCAGGAACAGAGATTCCACCTAAACATTAGGAGGAACTTTTTGACAGTAAGAGCTGTTCGGCAATGGAACACACTCCCTCGGAGCGTGGTGGGGTCTCCTTCCTTGGAGGTCTTTAAACAGAGGCTGGATGGCCATCTGTCGGGGATGCTTTGATTGTGATTTCCTGCATGGCAGGGGTTTGGACTGGATGGCCCTCATGGTCTCTTCCAACTCTGCAATTCTATGATTCTATGATTCCCAGGCAATGGTCAGTAGATGTTTTCATTTATTGGTCTCTTTGCCATGCATATTTAAATAAGCTAAGAAGATATGTTGTCCATGAGGCTATGGCATTGGGTTTGCCTTGTTGCAGCCAAGAAAAAAATCAGGTTCAAAGGGGGCAAGCATTGGAGGGCAGTGTCCTTTCTCTCTCCCTGTGTTTATGACCTCTTGTCATAATTCTTTAGAAACACCCTTATCTCCAGTTATTAAGAAGGAAAAAAATGTAATCTCAGCAATTGCTCTTAAAACGCTTTGCTGATTTGCAAGTAAAATTTATATATGTCCAAGATCTGACTTTTAAACCTTGGGATATTTAAACAGGTTGGATGAGCATCTTTCAGTAGTGCTTTAGTTGTGTATTCTTGCAGGCAGGGGATTGGACTAGATGGCCCTTACAGCCCCTTCCAGATCTAAGATACTATAATTCTAGATTATTCTTGTTCCGCATCCTTTCGCAGGACATGAAGAATCATCCTTGGAAGCGGCCAGCCCATTTCCCCAGTTTACAAGTTTTGGAGAAGGACTGGGAAACTATGGAAGGTCTAGGGGCATCTTTGCCTGACAAAGAATCCATCAGGCTCTGAAATCTAGCATGATGAATTTGGTGCCTTCTTAGTCTAAGAGAGGTATCAGCATAGTGTGTAGTTTGGATTTTGCACTGAAATCCCCTCTGCAACACTGATTTATCATTGCCTGGTGTGTGTGAGTGAGTGAATATATTTCTGTTCTTCTGTATGCTATCTGTCAAATCCCATCTCTTGACTAACTTGCTTGGCTAGGGGAGGAGAGGTTGCTGCCCCAAATCATATTGTTCCAACTCCATACTTATTTAGTTCCACACCCTTACATTTTCGCTCCCATGAGGATATTCGTCTGTCTCATCAAAGCCTACCCCCCACAATGTCTGTCAACCTTTGCAAGCTGCTGTGTCCCATTGACAAGTTTTCAGGGCTTAAATCCTTGTGACCAGCAATACCGTGACCCAATTCCACCCTCACATGATCTGCACTCGGCAGCTGTTGCCAACAAAGATAATTACTGTGGTTTCTCTGGATAGGCTTATAGCTTTTTCTGGCCTCTTTCCCATCACTTTGTCAGAGAAGAGGTTGTTCTCTTTTGGCATTGGGAGATGTCTTGTGCTTCACCCCTCCCTCCCTCATATACATTCAAGAACTCTCTCAGGGCACATTCATGCAGAGTTTTTGTGTTGATGTTTTTTCTCCCCCCCCCCCCCACAGGACAAGAGCACATCCCAATGCTCAAAAGCCACATGATGAGTTTGCTGAAACTTAGCAGCTTCCCTCACTAGATCATACAGCAGACTGGGGGCATCAGGCCCATATCTTGGAAAGATCTACAAAGCCTCTCACACAACACGCAGTTCCCCAATTAGTCATTCAAAAATGTGCAATTCCCCCAATTAGTGGTTTATAATTCAGGCAAGCTCTGGCTTTTTCTGCAACATGAGAACAAGAAAGGGTTTCTTTTTTCCTTTCTTCTTCTACAACTCCCAGACTCTGTCACTCACATGGAGGTTGCAGTCAGAAAGAAACATTTTCACGTGCTGTTGTGGATGTACATACACACAAATCTCTCTAATTCAGGACTCCCACAGATTTAAATCTGAGACAGTTTTTGTTTTATTCATGCCCTGCCTGTCCACTAGTGAGCTTGGGACAATGTATGCAGGTCTTCTCCTTATCACGTCTTCCATAACATCTCTGTAGGTAAGTCAGGCAGGAAGAGAGAGTGACCGGCACAAGGTCACCTGGGTAATTTCATTGATCACTAAGCAGCTGAATTTGAATCTCCCAGGTCCCAGCCCTGCACTCTGGCTGCTACATCACCCTGGCTCTCCACCTGTATAATATGTTACATGTATGTCATCAGTATGTAATAAATAAAGAAATGAAAACAAGAGGGAACCAGTAGCAGAGGCAACATGCCACCAGTAAAGGCAGCATGTCCCTTTGTATCAGTTCCTGAGCAGTGTAAGATGGAGACTGCCATTGCACTAAAGTCCCACATATGGGCTTCCCATAAGCAATTGCTTGGCTCCTATGTGAATACAATACTGAACCAAGAAAGCCAGCGGTGGGATTGTGCGGTTGGACTTCAGCTCTCAGTAGCCCTAACCAATATAGCCAGTGGTAAAGAATGCTGGGAACTTGAGTCCAGGAGTGATTGGAGAGCCAATTAATTCCCATCCCTGGCCTAAATCCAGCAGTTATCCCCTGCTAGACTGGACCCATTGAATCAATGGAACATAATAAGCATTGACTTACTGCGTTCCCATTGGTCTACTCTAGCTCCAGTTGACCGTTGGATTTAGACCTAATTATGGAAGACAGACACAAAATAACTTCCTTCAAACTTGACCTACATCAGGGGAGAGTAGAAGGTAGATCAAGACTAATATCGACTAAAAAGTAGATACTGGAGATGATTTGATCAGCAAGCTCCTCTGGGTCCCAGTAGGTTTAATAGTAGTGAGACAAATGAAAATTAAAAAAGAAATCTCCAGCCTTGTGGTTGGGCTTGTGTTGCTCGCGTCTCTCTTAGCCTGAGTGTTCGTCACTTGTATAATTAGTATTAAATGACTGCCGTTGTGCAGCTGTACTGGCCACTTCAGTTCTTTCTGCTAGTATACTTCAGGGTGGATAACTATCAGGGGCGAGGGGGGCACATTAACCCCTCCAGGACCTTGAAGGGCAGCACCCCACACAAACATTTCAATTTTTGTCACCAAACACCTGCTAGAGGGCATGGTGGCATTGTGGGTGGGCTGGACATTAAGTCTAGGAGAGGTGTTTTTTTACTACTGTTTTTGAAATCAGGCCTCTCCTAGGCCTGAAATAGTTCCACGGGGGGGGGGGGAGGGGAGGTCAGAAATGTGGCCAAAAAAATCTGGGGGGAAGGGTTTTTTTTTAACAACTAGAGGGGGCAGAGGCCACAAAAACAGTCCTGGGTGCCACACTTTGCCCTCCTCTGGCACACACAAAAATCTACAATAAGTCAAATATTGGTTTGTACTGTATTTGAATGTGCCAGGCTTCGGCAACTGTGGCAGGTCCAAGATCCCTGGGACCACCCAGAAAAATTGGCAAAATAGGATGGCAAAAAATAGGGGGGGGGGTTTGAAATAAAAAGCAGCAACAACACTGGAAGCAGCTAGAGCTCCACTTCTGATTTTGAAAAAACAAAACAGATATTGTTCGATATTAAACAGTGCAGGAAGGCTCTGCAACCCAATTGAAATTTTTAAATATGTATTGGCTTTACAGTTGGACCCCCATATCCACTGGGGATTGGTTCGGGGGGGGGCATGTATACTGAAAACCATGGATAATAGCAAACACCATAGAATATCATGGGACTTCTGGTTCAAAATACCATAGAGTTGCCTTGGAGAACCTAGAAAATGGCTAGAGAGGACACGTTTTCTAGGAAGACTCTGTGGTAGGTGTGCTGTTTTGTGGCCCATGGATAATTGAATCAGTGGATAATGAAACTGTGGATACAGGGGTCCTACTGTATATGCTCTTTCAACTGATTTTATATGTTGGGTTATTTATTGTTCTCTGCCTCGATCCACAGGGAGAGATGGGATGATGATGATGATGGTTATTATTGTCATTACTAGTGAATTGCCCTTCATCCAGCCTTCCAAGAGAAGTAGTTTATTGCTTTTCTTTGGTCGGAAAAGTCTGTGGAGTCTGGATGGATAGAAGGTTGCGGGCCATGCTTTGCCCACTCCTGGCATTTACAGTACGTTCTTCATCAGTTGCTGTAAATAAATGACTCTACACACGCACACCACACGCACACTACAGTATTTTGCACTCAGTTGTTTTGTGCCTGGGGCAGCACTGTTTCTGATTAGTAGACCTCAGGGTTTTCAATAAAAATGTGAAGTAGGTTTAAGTTCACTGGTTGCTAAAGGAATAATTCACACCCATCAAGTGATACCGTATGTGATTTTTGTTTCTTGTGATATTTTCTTAGGTAGAGATGTATGTATACTAGAGTAGCCTTCCCCTTTGGCTATGCAAGTTATAAGAACCAGGTTGGGGAAGGATGTGCATTTCATAGAATCATAGAATCGAAAGGGGACTGCATGGGCCTTCTCATCCAACTCCTTCCCATGGAGAAATACACAACTAAAGTACTCCTGAGAGATTGCCATCCAACCTCTGTTTAAAGACTTCCAATGAAGGAGACTCTACCACCATCCAAGGCAGTTTATTCCAATGATAAACAGCTCTTGCTGTCAAAAAGTTCTTCCTAATGCTTAGGAGGAATCTCATTTCTGGTAACTTGAATCCATTGGTTCATGTTTTGGTCTCTGGAACAGCAGAAAATAAGCTCACTCCATCTTCCACATGACATCCCTTCAAATATTTAGTTATTATTGTTGTCACCTCTCTGTCTTCCCCAAGCTAAATAAACCCAGCTCCGTAAGTTGTTCCTCATAGGGCTTGGCTTCCATGCCGTTTACCACCTTGGTCACTCTTGTGAACACAGGCCAGCTTGTCAGTATCATTCTTGAACTGTGATGCCCAGAACTGGACACAAAATTCAAGGTGAGGTCTGAGCAAAGCAGAATAGAGTAAGACTTTGACTTTCCTTGACCTGAACATTATATTTCTGTTGGTACAACCTAGACTTATGTTGGTTTGGGAGGGGTTTTTTTGGCCATTGCATTACACTGTTCAGGGAACATATTCACTGAAGTGCATAATAGTCAGATGTTAGGATATAAATGTATATAACTAGCTGTACCAAGCGTAACATACACTGTTAAAGTAGATTTGAAAGGTTCATACAGTTCAGCTACATGCTATAGAGCTACACACTATAGAACCTGGCTCTCCTGCCCTGGGCTTGCAGGCCTCTGTGGCACAGCAGCTTCTCCACAGCAAGGCATATAGTGGAGTGGGGGGGGGCTCCGTTTAGGCTCCCAGAATCCTTGCCATGGCTTCTAGGTCGGCCGCCCTCACTGCCACCCTCCCCCAGCTGAGATCACTGCACGCTCAGATGAGTGGCTGGCAATGGGGCCCTTGTTAGGCTGGGGGTCTAGATACAGATTGAGTGGCTTGTGAGGTGGAAAGGGAATTTGCATGTGAGTGGTGATTGGCTGAGGGAGTGAGAGGAGGGAGGGGCAATGTTTCCTAAGCAGCCAATCAGCACACTGGGAAAGGAAACATACACAAGAGTTTTATATCTATCTATCTATCTATATATAATTCTCTTGGGTATGTTGCCTTTCCCAGTGTGCTGATTGGCTGCTCAGGAAACACATTCATCCCACACCCAACCAATCACTACGCACATGCAGATTCCCTCTCCACCTTACAATGCACTCCTGTCATTCAATCTGTGGCCCAGATTGGGACCCAGACAGTCAACTGGCAGTGGTAATGGGCTGCTTGCAACAGGACCCAGGCAGTCAACTGGTGGTGATGGTGGCGGTGGTGGCAGGGCAACAGAGCGAGTCACCCTCAGCAATTCCGGGAAAAGTGTGGAATGCTGAGAAGGGGGAGGAGGAATTTAAATCCACCAGCCTACCTTACAGGGTTGTCATGAGGTCTACCAGGCATTTTGGGGGGAGTTTAATGGCATATGGTATGCCAAGTCCAGCTAGTGTGTGTGTGTGTGTGTGTGTGTGTGTACACTGTGTGTACACTGTGCGTGCGTGTGTGTGTGTGTGTGTGCCTGCTTCACTTAAGATTTCTTATGACTAAAACACATATATGATTCCTGTCAGAAATGCGTGGTAAATCAGGGGGGCAGGAATAGTCATGGGCCTCTTAAGTCAGGCGTGGGCAACAGGTTGCCCTCCAGATAATAGCTTCTTCCTTGTCCCTAGCCAGTGTAGACAGTGGTGAGTTCCATTTCGTCAGGAAGGCCACAAGTAACCTTCCCTGGTTTACTCATGCCACCAGCAAAATTATAGGGTAAATCAGCTCAGCCGTTGTTGGAACAAGAACAAGAAAACAACGCTCTCTGCTGGTTGTTGCTGTCCAGCTCTCTTGATGTTTTTGCACCTAACATTTTCCTTCCATCTCTGTTCAAAGGCTGGTTGTGCTTCACTGTGGTAGGCTGCAGGCATATAGGCATTGAGAAGCTAGAGTGATGCCACTCTGCTCCAAGAACCAGCTATCCCTACCTCTTCCTATTCCTTCCTCTTTTCAGGCTGTGTGTAATCAAGGGGATCAAATGAACCTCATAAATTCAGCAATGTTCCCTATTGGCCTCGATACCACCACCACTCTGCCTTAGGTGGGACTGATTTGCATGTTAGTGTTGATGTTCACCAACAATCATTTCTCACTTGAACCAAATGCAAGGTGACTATGTGTACGCATAAAGGTTGTTGGTTGTGAACACTCCTCTTGACTATAATACACTGCTCTAGAGTGACTGGCATTGCTTGATTCAAAAGCTGGAAGTAGACACTAAGAAGCTGGCTTTCTGCCTTGTTATGAGTATTCATTTGAACAGGTTCTGCTGTTGTTTTTTGCAGGCTGAAATTATCAAACGATGAAATCAAACGTGCAATTTTAACAATGGATGAACAAGAGGACCTGCCAAAAGATATGCTTGAGCAGGTGAGTCGGATAGCTGCTTGAAGCTGCTTGGGGAACTCCCCTTTCTTAAAAAGAGTTTTCTTATGAAATCAGGTAGTGCCTTTCTCAGAGCTCAGGAACCAGAATCTCTGGTCCCAACTGATGGCAGGGGGCAGAGTTCCAAGTTCCCTTCTTCCTTCTTGTCCATGCATAGCTGGTTCTCTGTGACATGCATCAAAAAACAGCCCTACTCCATTTAATCCTCCCTCCTTGTTTTAATTTGAAAAAAAATGTTTGTTTGATTGATTGATTGATTGATTTCCTGCCTTTCTCCAAAAGCAGCTCTTTTCTCCAAAATCCCCAGCCAGCATGTCCTTCGATCCTTTCGTTTTCCCAACACCAGAACTCAAGGCAGCTTGCAAAAATTAAAACAAATACTGTACAGCTGAAAACACTTGCGAGGTTATTATTATTGGCTGGAATCCTGTTGAAGACTTATGTCATCATAAGTGGACTTATGTCTGCAGGAATTAGCACTTGGCAGTTCTATAATGTCCCTATCCAGTAAAAGGCTGCTGTTACATTACTGCGAAGTGACTGATGTGTATTGGAATTGATGCACATCGAGACACTGCCAGGGAGTGCCAGTGCACATTGGTAGAGCCTGACGCACATCAGGAGACTCTTGCCGGTGTGCTGTTATGCATCTTCACAATTCACTAACAGGGTTTCTTAACCTCTCTGTTAGGTAGCAAAGAATACATAAAATTATGTAACAAATACCATGATAGAGGATTCTGGCCATCATCATCATCTTTGTAGTGGTAGTAGTAAAATGCAGTTAAAACCATTGAAAACAAATCAATTGAAAACAAAAACAAAAGAGTTAGCAGAACAGCACAATTAAAAGCCCTAGCAGTCAAATCCTAAAATCCTGTCTCCCATCTCCTACTAAATGTGTCTTTAAAGGTGCTGGGTCCAAGAGCAGCATGTCTTAGAACCCAGGCAGGCTCATACTGGAAGATAGGATCTTTCCGAGAATTTTGAGTTGTGATCCAAAAAAAACTTTTCCAAGCTCTGAAATAGACATTTACTGCAAGAAGGTGTTTACTGCCTTTGGTTCGGATTTTCTGCATAATTTGAACTGCTCCTGGCAAGAAGCATTTATAGTAACAAAATATTTATTTAAAATTTTAAATAATTATTACCAAAAAAAGTATCCATAGAACTGAGATGTGCTTATCTCCAACTCCTTGATGTTAAAACAGTCATAAACCAGCACAGGTTAAAAGGGGATACAGACTTTAAAAAGGTAAAAACACAGGTTAAAAACAGTATTTAAAATAACCCTTCAGCTCCAGTATATCAAGACAAGACAAGGTTGGTACTAGTCTACTGCGGAGGTCAATGTCTGATGAATTTTAACTGCTGTTGCACAGAATCTGGCAACATTACAGTATATGTTGTACCAGGGCTGCTGTCTGAAAGCAATGGAGAAGTGTAGAATTGTCCAGTGTGTCCTTGTTATTTATGCAGTAGGGGTAAAATAAGGCTAAGACGGATGTCCTTCTAGTATGACCACTGGAGTAATACATGCTCTGTTGTTTCTATGTTAAAACTATCTCTCCCAACCAGATGCCTGTCAGGTATGTTGGAGACTGCAGTCAATCCCTATCACAGTGGGATTTGCATTCTGACTTTCCTAGTTACTGCCAGGTTTGGGGATACTGTGTTAGAAGATCTTGAACCAGGTTCCTGGCTATGTTTCTCCTACCTCTTCTTCTTGAGGAAGAAGCTAGAACTCATAGGAAGGGCAAATGTGTCTTAAAAAGCATGTCTTATCTCTCCTCTTTAGCTTTTAAAATTTGTTCCTGAAAAAGCAGACATTGACCTTCTGGAGGAGCACAAGCACGAACTGGATCGGATGGCCAAAGCTGACAGGTTCCTCTTCGAAATGAGCAGGTGATTGGAATAAGCTCTTACCCAGCAAGAACACAGTTGCACTCTGCAGCTGTGGTGCAGATGATGCCAAAGGCAAGCTGAGGACACAATGGCTGAGCTGAGAAATCTTGCTTTGTGATTCTACCTCACTTTATCCACTGCCACCATCACTAGCCAGGGTGCCTAGGGGAATCTGGCGTTGGTATTCCAAAAAAGTTCAGCAAGAGGATGATTTGCATGCCAGTGAGGGGGTTGTGCTTTTCATGCTGCCAGTGGAAATTACTCTGATTGCCTGGAACTGGTATTCAAATTTAATAAACAAGATTGATTTGCAAGGCTACTGCCACACTGCAGAAGTAATGTAATTTGACACCACCATTGGCTGCAAACTGTTTATTCTCTGGAAACTAACCATGGGCTGGCAGCTAATAGGATGTGGACTGGCACTGGTCCACGGACCACCGCTTTTATTTTATTTATTTATTTGATTTATAGTCCACTGTTCTCCCAATATAGGAGTGGACCCAAAGTGGTTTCCAGTAGCACTGCTGTCGAACACACCCAAGTAGATACACTGTCTGTGTCTGCTTGTTGCAAGGAGAGATTTCTTCCCCCATCACCAATCTTTCAGTTGAGGGGACCCTCCCTCCCCCTGCTTCCCAGTAAAGTTCCTCCGGCATGAGTTTATCCACCGCTAAGATCCTTGGGGTAGAGTGCTGCTGTCTGGAGTTCAGCTGATGGGTTTGTGACAGAGGGCCTTCTCTGTGTTTGTGTCAACTGGCAAGCCTTTGGAACTCCCTCCCCTGGGAGATGTGTGTTTAGCTGCTATCCCTGATGGCATTTCAACACTCTGTAAACCACTTTTCATTGTCAACAAGCCTATATGCTTAATTGAGCTGTCCGGCTGGGATCTTCCAAACTGCTTTATGCTGGAGGTTGAATGCGAGTGCGGTAGTTCTTTTTATTGTATGGATTTTAAGCCACCTTGAGCATTTTTATATGCAGTGGAAAAGTGGAGCGTGGATGATGGTTTAAGCTGGGCAACTGTGACAAGTTTGGGGCCCTATTTTCTTCCACTTGCCAAAAATACCCTCCAAGAGAAAGAGAGGGAGAGGGAGAGGTGCCTGGACATTCACTTCTGGTTTTGAAAAATGGTGTTGTTGTTTTTTAAATATTTAGCAATGGGGGAGGGTGCAGCCTACTTAAAATGTGAACTGCCAGAAGAGGCAATTCACCCATTTTTAATTTGATTTGATTTAGTTTGGTCAGAAAAAGCAAAGTCTAAAAGGGTCAAGGGCTACAAAAATAGCCTTGGGGTCAGATCCAGTCCCAGGACCATGCTTTGCCCAGCTCTGATTTAGGCTTAACCTTGCAGCCTCCAGACTGGCTGAAGGATTCTGGGAATTATAGTCCAACACATCCCAAAAGCATGAGAGAGCTGTAGGCCCAATCAACCGCCAAGACCCATTTTTCCTCAGATCTTTTACGATCACTGCTCCTCACAAGATGCCTCTCTTCCTCCCCCTCTCACCTGCAGGATAAACCATTACCAGCAGAGACTGCAATCTTTGTATTTCAAGAAGAAGTTTGCTGAGAGAGTTGCTGAAGTTAAACCCAAAGTGGAAGGTAGGTTCTTCTTGGTGGCCTCTGTGACTCACCAGCATGGGTTGGTTTGTGCCTATGCAGAAATGGTTGGAACATTCTAGAGCTAGAGAGGGTCCTTTTTGCCCAGAGTCTCACCCTCCTCCACTGTACATGTCCTTGCCAATTCCTGCCAAACCTTTCCGTTCTCTTTTGCTTGTCGCAGCTGCAGCATCATGTTAGGAACCACTAGAATTTTCTTCTCTGGTGAGCTGTAGCTCCCAGCATCTTGATTATTTATTTATTCATTCACTCATTTAATATCCCACCTTTCTCCTTTCATGGGACCCAAGGCAACTCACAAGCATTTTTTTTTTAAAAAAAGAGTTTCCACCTAAACATCAAAAGAACTTCCTGGCAGTAAGAGCTGTTTGCCAGTGGAATGTGCTGCCTGGGAGTGTGGTGGAGTCTTTGGAGGTTTTTAAACAGAGGCTGTTTGGCCATTTGTTGGGAGTGCTATGACTGTGTATTCCTGAAGGGCAGGCGGTTAGACTAGATGGCCCTTGTGATCTCTTCCAGCTCTATGATTCTATACAGTATGTATATATATATATATATATATATATATATATATATACACACATACACACATACACACACACACACACGTTTAAAAACAATTAAATGACAGTTAGGTTAAAAACAGAAGATTCATCTAGCTTTTCTTTGCAAACAAAGATTCAGGAAGGACTCATCCTGTGCTTTCTGCAAGCGTACTGATGACTAAAAAGGCCAATCTGAGACAAACAAGTCTGGTTGCAGAAAGCACAGCAGACGGTCTCCTTGGGTGATGTTTCCCGGTTGTGATTCTTTCTGCGTTGTCCTTTCTCTTCAAGACTTGTTCGGCGTGAGTTCTCAAATAAGGCTGCAGCATTGTGGATAGCGCATCTTCATGCCTCCCGATGTGAGGCCAAGGCGGACCATTGTTGGTAATCAATTTGGCCGAGCCTGAGATGTTGTTTCAGGGAGTCCTTGTATCGCTTTTTTGGAGCGCCCCCCTTACACTGACCCATGGCAAGTTCACCGTAGAGTACTATTTTTGGGAGGCGATGGTCCTCCATCCTAGAAACGTGCCCTGCCCAGCGCAGCTGTGTTCTCAATATCATGACCTCAATGCTGGTGATCCCTGCATGCTCAAGGACAGCAGCATATATATACATACACACACACACACAAGTTTAAAAACAATTAAATGACAGTTCAGTTAAAAACAGAAGATTAAAACAATATAAAACACAAGTAAGAAATAGTAAAAAAAAAAAAGATTTTAAAACAATCCCACTTTTTCTGCCACAAAAATTATAAGCCAAAGGCCTATAATGTCTTTGCCTGCTCGTGCAATAAAAGGAGAGAGAGGACCAATTGAACCTCCCACGGGAGGGAGTTCCTCAACCTTCCTTCTTTCTTCTCCCCTGATTTTAACTCCTGGCAGTAAAAGGTTGGACATCCTGAAATGGGTTGTTTCTCCCTCTCAACCCAAAAGGCAGGTGTGGTATAGACCTCTCTAGCAATAGCCAACCCTTGGTAAGGCCAGTCTTCATTCCTGCCCAATGCCTCATAGGTTGCATTTTTCTCTTTCTCTTCAATACCTCTCCTACAATGGAAAAGAAGAGCTATCTCTACCTTCTCCTATTCTGTGATGAGACCTTGACCAGTGAAATATCTTGTGCTCATGGGAGGCCTTTTTCCCAGGCCATGGCCCATTCTTCATGAATTTAGGAGCTAGCCTAGGCATGTCTGAGGACTCACCCTCCTTTCTGGTCCTTCTGTGCTCTAGTGAAGCTGAGCCATGGGCCAGACAAGAGGCTGAGCTGAGTTGAGGGGAAAAGGGCTAGCACATGAGGGAAAATCCCTCTGTTCTGTAGCATCTTTGCACCACCAGCATCCTGCTTGTTACAAGACCAGGGATGGGGCTGAGAATCAGACAAAAGCAGCAGCAGCAACCCTGTTGCTGGCTTTTATCTTTGGTGCTGAACACACGAGCACACATAACAGAGTCCTTGCCCTTGCAGTTGTGAAACACAGGGGTGGGAAGAAGACACCAAAAAGACCCTCAGTCAATCGTTCCAAACTATGATTTTTTTAATTATTTTTCTTTTCTTTTCCTTTTTGCTTATTTCTTTCTTGAAAAGAAATGAAAAATTGATAATGTGTGGCTTTGTCATGTCCCTGGTGCCATAGGGATATATAGATAGCTTTTACTGCTATATTAGGTAGCTTGTTAACATTGCTGGGCCTGTTAGTAATCCACACCAGGGCCTTAACATGAGCAGAAGGCATTATGGGAGGCTGTTATGGTTGGTATGTGCTGGTGGAAGCCTGCACCACTTGTCAAGGTAATTTCTCGTGGGAAAGCTTAAGGAGTGAAGCATGGGGCTGATAGTACCAAATAGCCAGGTGGTGGGTAAGGGAAATTGAAACCTAAGGAATGCATTAATGATGGGCTTTTGGCGCCAAGACCTCAGATCTGTCAATGAACTGTTACTGTACGTATCTATATCCTGAGACAGTAAAGCATTTCAAGCGATGTCTGTTGTTCTGGTGAGTGGGTGTTGACAGAGTTCATCACAGGTTTTGGTGGAGGGATATGGAATATCACCATCCACCCCAACCCCCACCAGAAACCAGGGAGAGCAGACTGTGATCTTGGTTCCTAAACTCTACCTTTTAGTCATTCACTGGTGGACATGTAACCTTGTGCTAAACTGGGGGTGGAGGGAGGGTACTTCATTGTGGAGCTGGAGGCCAAATTTCTGGACCCTCCAGCGGCTACCCAGATGGTGATAAAATGCCAAACAACAAAACACAGAAACAGCTAGATGTCTACTTTGGTTTTGAAAAATGAATGTTTTTTGAGATTAAAAAATGACATGAAATTGGATCCTGTGTTCTGTTGAAAAGAAGCATCACTTCTCTTGTAGGCTGCCAAAGGGAGGTAGTTCATCCTTTTTTGTCTTTGCCCCCGACAAAGAGTGGTTGTGGGACACATCCTTGGGACACTACAGGCAACCCCTGGGGCTGCACTTTTCCCAGTCCTGTGCAACGGAATTCATTCCTTTGGTAGTGGAAGCCAGATATGAAATTCTGTATGGACCTATGATGTAACAGTTTGGCACATTATGGTGCTGGAAAAACTCAAATGCCAAATCTATTTATCATTTAGAGTAGCCAAGCTAGATATCTTTTTCTTAATCCATTGTGGAAACCCTGTGTTGTATTACTTGACAGCTATGGTATCATAGCTCTTTTCCTTTTTTTCTTTTGTACAGCAGTAATGTTTTTCCTGTATTATTTTTTTGAACCATTGTTTTCTGCCTCTCCTGCGAGTGCTGTGATACTAGCTAGGGATTCTGTTTGTTTTTCTTTGTAATTTAATATCTCATAGAATCATAGAATCATAGAATCATAGAATCATAGAATCATAGAATCATAGAATCATAGAATTGCAGAGTTGGAAGAGACCACGAGGGCCATCCAGTCCAACCCCCTGCCACTTAGTGAGGTAGCTAAAGTGCAGCCCTCCCTATGATGTTACACTTCAGATCCCATCAGCCCTAGCTAGCATAGCCAGGGGTAAACAATTCTGGGAGCTGTGGTCCACCAACATCTGCAGGGCCACACTTTGCCCACCCTAATCTGAATAAACAAGGCTAAATCGAGTTGCTTATTCCAACTAGCATAGATCAAGTGAATCAATAGGCTTGTCTATACAAGCCCAAAAAAATCAGCCGCGAGATGTCCTAATGTTTTGGGGGTTTTGCCCCCAAAAGCGTTGCATCCTTGTGGTGACTGCGAGTGAATTACTTACGATTCTGCCACCGCCAACCTTTTTTTCAAAACTATTTGCACTATGTGCTGCAGTGATATTTTGCATTTGCAATAAAAAGGTAAAGAAACAACACCCCATTTTCTTGTATTAGCGCTTGCTCGCTAAGGCGAAAAATCAACATGGCAACACTGGGCGCTTGCCCTGTTAGCAAGCTTTGCCCCCCATGTTCTTCTGGCCAATCAGTTTTGCACTTTCTCTCCTGTGGGAAAGTGATTCAAAGTGATCGCTTGTCCCAACGAGCAGGAATGTGCATTCCTCTCGCTGTTTTTTAAAAACTCCAGGGCTAAGGGAAAAGCCGCAAAGGTTTTTCCCTTAGAGTTTTTAATGTTTTTGGCCCCTCCTCCTTCCGAATACAGTGATATGATATGGGATCCCATTAAGACAGGTAGGATTTTCTTCGCATTCTGTGAGGAGTATTTTCACCATTTAGACAGCCCCAATGAGACTTACATAAACATTGACTGAACAGGTCCCATTCATTCAATGAGTGTAGTCTAGTGGAGATTAACAACTGGATGTAGCCCAGTCAGGCTGCCTTTTTTTAACGAGGTTTCTTTCTTCTTGCCCTCCATAGCAATCCGCACTGCTTCCACAGAAGTGTTCCAGAGCAAAAGCCTAAAGCAGTTGCTGGAGGTGGTTTTGGCCTTTGGCAACTACATGAATAAGGGCCAGAGGGGGAATGCCTATGGGTTCAAAATCTCTAGCCTCAACAAGATTGCAGACACCAAATCCAGCATTGACAAGTGAGTTGCTTCCGCCTTGGGGTGTGAATTTGGGTTCAGTCCGTTTCCACTTTGAAAAGGACCTGTGAGGAACAAGGAAAACCTCCTTCCACTCTGTTACTGTCCATTTCCTCCAAACACAGCGGGATAAATAAATGTGGGAAGGAGGACAGCCTGTCACCTGAATCATGGTTTACCCTTTGAAATCTTGCATGTCTGTACCTGTAGCAGATTGTTTCAGGGGTGTCCATTTTCTTCTTGCTGAAAAGTGGAGGGGTGTGTGTTCAGGAGATGACTCAGCAAAGCAGCTCCATAACCAAATGGGTTGCACTGCAAATTAATTCCTGTCCTTGCTTGTTTGTGTGTCTTTCTTCTCCCAAAGTGCTGATCAGACTGAAGTGGTGTTTGTTGCCTCTCTCGCTGTTGCCATAGTTGTTGTGTGTGCCTTTAATTTTTTTCCACAACTTAATGATGACCCTAAGGCAAACGTATCACAGGGTTTTTCTTGGCAAGGTTTGTTCTGAGGAGATTTGCCCTTGCCTTCCTCTGAAGCTGAGAGCATGTGACTTGCCCAAGGTCACCCAGGGGGCTTCCATGGCTGAGAGGAGATTCAACTCTGATCTTCCACCATCATAGCCCAAGGATCAAACCACTACACCACCCTGGTGCTTGTCGCCATGGTGCAAGGCTATTGCTCAAAATACAGACCTCTTGTGCATTCTTTTCAACTCCTTAGGTTTCAGTAGTAGCTGGTGGCTTCCCTATCGGTGGGACAGTGAACTTGCTCTGGATTTTAATCTGATTAAAATTAAAAATTATTATATCTACAGCCCCCAAAAAGTTTTATCCATTTATTTTTCAATCATGATCTCTGGCAAAACCCTAGAATTACAGAGAACCCTGATTGAGAAACCCCAGTCTAAGGGGCTGAACCTTTCAGGGGTAGGTTTTGTAAGTTGCTTTTCAGGGATTCAGGAAAACTTTTCATAGGTCTGTTGCTTTTTCTGGGACACTTACACTTTTGCTTCTGAGTTAGAAAAATCACCAAAGAATTTATTACAGTACAGCCATACCTACTTGTTTACTACTGCTGTTCTTTTTATCAAAGGAACATTACCTTGTTGCACTATCTCATCACCATCGTAGAAAAGAAATATCCCAAAGTTCTCAACCTCCATGAAGAGCTAAAGGATGTCCCTGAGGCTGCCAAAGTAAAGTAAGTGTTGGTGTCATACCAAATCCATTTATTTGTTTGCTCATTTATTATATTTCTGAACTGCAATATAACAAGAAGTCTTCTCAGAGCAAAGAGTAAACAAAACAAAAACCCCATGAATAGAATCAATAAAGCACTGAAATCAGTAGCAGAGTAGAAAGCTGCAGGAACATTTACATTCAGCTCCACCGATGTTGTTTTCATTGTTGTTGTGTGCCTTCAAGTCATTTCTGACTTATGGTGACCCTAAGGCGAACCTATCATGGGGTTTTCTTGGCAAGATTTGTTCAGAGGGGGTTTGCCTTTGTCTTCCTCTGAGGCAGAAGGTGACTTGCTCAAGGTCACCCAGTGGGTTTCCGTTGCCAAGGGGGGATTCAAACCCTGATTCCCGGAGTCATAGTCCAACATTCAAATCACTACACTATGCTGGCTCTCAAAATTCAAACTGCTACACCTCACTGGCTCCAATATTGCTGTCTTATCTTAGGTTTTCTTGGCAACGTTTCTTGGAGGTTTGCCCTTGCCTTCCTCTGAGGCTGAGAAAATGAGACTTGTCCAAAGTCACCCAATGGGTTTCCATGGCTGAACAGGGATTCAAACCCTCATCTCCCAGAGCCCTAGTCCAATATTCAAACCACTACACCAGACTGCCTCTCTCTTTTCCTACTACCTTCTATTTTACCAAGCATTATCACCTTTTCCAGTGGGTTACACTATCTCATGATTTGTCCAAAGTACAATATTCTCTTTAGTCACTGTGGTCATCTGGTATAGCAGGTAAAATGTACAAAAAATTCAGTGGTACCTGTGGAACACTCGGCTACCACTCCAGAGTCCATCCAGCACTGTGGTGGTTAAATAAACTGCTGAGTTCAATCTTCCTTAAAGGGTTAAAAAAAATCCTCCTTCAAAAAACAACTTTTTTTCGCTTTACCACAGGGGCTTTTGTAGACCTTATCAGATGAATGGTTATCCAGTATTTGTTGTATATTTAGAGTACAGGTAGTTGAGGGTGGAATTGTCTAGGGTGAGGTCAGAGGGAAATGAAATGCAGAAAATTACAATGATTATTGTTTTAACAGCATGAATAATATATGTATATAAATAGATATGCAATGTATTCATACCTGAAATCCATACATGTGGTAAATCCCCAAATCATCCCATAATAAATTTCTTAATCTTTAAGGTGTCTTATAATTGTTGAATCATAGAATTGTAGAGTTGGAAGAGACCACGAGGGCCATCCCGTCCAACCCCCTGCCATGCAGGAATACACAATCAAAGCATCCCTGACAGATGGCCATTCAGCCTCTGTTTAAAGACCTCCAAGAAAGGAGAACCCACCAGGGAGTGTGAGGGAGTGTGTTCCACTGCCGAACAGCTCTTACTGTCAAAAAGTTCCTCCTAATGTTGAGGTGGAATCTCTGTTCCTGGAGCTTGCATCCATTGCTCCATGTACTCGTCTCTGGAGCAGCAGAAAACAAGCTTGCTCCATCCTCAATGTGACACCCCTTCAAATAATTAAACAGGGTTATCATATCGCCCCTTAACCGTCTTTTTTCCAGGCTAAACATACCCAGCTCCCTAAGTCTTTCCTCATAAGGCATGGTTTCCAGACCTTTCACCATTTTAGTCACCCTTCTCTGGACACACTCCAATTTTGTCAATATCCTTTTTGAATTGTGGTGCCCAGAACTGGACACAGTATTCTAGGTGAGGCCTGACCGAGGCAGAATAGAGTGGCACTATGACTTCCCTTGCTCTAGACACTATACTTCTATTGATGCGGCCCAAAATCGCATTGGCCTTTTTAGCTGCTGCATCACACTGTTGACTCATGTTCAACTTGTGGTCTATTAGGACTCCTAGATCCCTTTTGCACATAGTGTCGTTCAGCCAGGTCTCCCCCATCCTATATCTATGCATTTCGTTCTCCCACCCTAAGTGCAGTACCTTACATTTCTCTGTATTGAAATGTTGGTTGTTTTTGTTGCATCAACACGGCTACCCCTTAGAAAATTGTTACAATAGTAGGCACCAGGAGACTTTCCCACTCTCTGCATATTGCAAATTAGCATGACCTCTTTGATTGTGCTCCTTTCTGTAATCAACGTGTGCCAATTGCAACATGCTATATGCAGCATGCTACTCCAAAAGCCTTCCTTTGGCAATGCAAGAAGCCCAAGAGGGCTTTTGAGCTACCGGTACCTTCTGGAGACTAGCTAAGAGCAGCTTGAAAAATCAACATGCTTCCATTTTTCTTTTCCCCCTGGCAGCATGACTGAGCTGGAAAAAGAAATTGGCACCTTAAGGAGTGGGCTGAGGGCTGTGGAGACGGTAAGTATTGTTTACCCACTTAATGGTCCCCTGCTGTGACTTCAAGGAGCTTTCTTTAGCATCTGTCCTTAGAGAGGAAAAAGGGAAAGCTGACGGAAGTCGCTTTTATCTCTCTTCCTAGAGGCTAGTTTCTTTCCTTTTTTTGTTTTCCTTCCTGACCTGCATCTCATTATTTCTTACTACAATTTTATAGAACTCTTAATGACCTGAGTGTCTTTGATCATGTGCACTTTAAAAAAAAAGTTTGTTTGGAATAGACAGAGTGGATGCAGATGTACTATTTAAGCTTTTGGAAGTCCAAGTGGTGTTAATCACTGTGAAGTGGAGCTTGAAAAAGGTCCTTTGTTTGCACTACAACTGCCAGAATTCCCAGCCAGGAGGGCCACTGGTAGTGTCGTCTCACGGATCCTGGGACTTGTAGTAAAGAAAAATAACTTTTCCAAGCTTCGACTCTTATGGGGTTTTGTGGGTTATTTTCCGGGATTGGGGGGGTGCATTTTCTAGAAGAATTTATTCCTGACGGTTCGCCTGCATCTGTGGCTGGCATCTTCAGAGAATAGTGACATGGGGGTGTGGGGAGTTTATATACCATGTGTCCCTGGTTGATGCCTTCTTATAGTTAGTTCTTATGGTGGGAGGATATGTGAGGAGGATTAGTGTCTATTTAATTAATGGTCCATTGTCTACTGGGAAGCTCCTGACCCTGACAACTTCAACAGGAAAGAAGAAACCCTGAGAGTAAGCAAAGTTTGGCTACTAGTCTTGAAAAACACCAAAATCAAGACTCAACACATGCAAATTAACTTCAACCAGGGACAGGGGGATTCCCAGCAGACAATGGACCATTAATTAAATAGATACTTATCCTCCTTGCATATCCTCCTACCATAAGAACTGGCCTACCACCATAAGAACTGACCATAAAAAGACATCAACCAGGGACACACAGTATATAAACCCCACACAACCCCATGCCACGATTCTCTGAAGATGCCAGCCACAGATTCAGGTGAAACGTCAGGAATAAATTCTTCTAGAACAGGGCCCCACAGCCCAAAAAATAACCCACAAAAACCCATGGATGCCGGCCATGCAAGCCTTCGACTTCACTTTGGCTCTTAGTTACCATGTGCCCTTGTTCACATGTGTACACATGGAGATGGAGCACTCCTGTTTCATCTTCACTAGCTGCCACTCTTTTCTAGGCTCATGTGCTGAGTTTTTTAAAGTTTGAAAGGGTTTAAGGCTCAGGTCCTCTAAAGACCAGTGGCCTACCTAGTATATTTGACACCTGATGCGGATTATTTTTTAACTACCCCCTTTCCTCTACAACAAAATTATTTTGGGCAGTCGTCATGAACTGAAACAATGAATAACAATGGCCAGCCAGGCAGTAAGGTCACCTCCGTAATCCACCTCCCAGTAAAATCTTTGCCCACTGCCACCACACTTACTTCAGGTGTGGGCAGGCCCTTATATGCTCACTTGTCAGGTCTCGTTTAGTCTTGCAAGACTGAAATTCCTGTGAGACATTGCACGATAGGGCACACAAGCAAAGTTGATGGCTCAGGGGAGAGGCCCGGAGAGAGAAAGGAACCACCACCATCGCGGCACCCTCCCCCGCTGTGCTTACTCGCTTACTTACCACTGTCAAATGAAACCCAGGGGATATCCATTTCCAGCAGGGTCTTGGCAGTTGTTGTCATTTGCCGTCAAGTCAACTTCAGCTTATGGCAACCCTATAAATTAGAGACCTCCAAGAACAACCTGTTATTCACAGCCCTGCCAAGGTCTTGCAAACTCAGGGTCATGGCTTTCTTGATTGAATCCATCCACCTGTAATGCGGTCATCCCCTTTTCGTACTGCCTTCCAATTCTACTGAACATTATTGTCTTTTCCAATGAGTCACATAATCTCATAAGAGGCCCAAAGTACAACAGCTTCAGTTTAGTTATCCTGACTTCTAGGGAGAGTTCTGGCTTGATTTGCTCTAGGACCCATTTATTTGTCTCTCTAGCAGTCAGTGGTATCCATCGACCTCTCCTCCAGTGCCACATTTCAGATGAGTTGATCCTCTTCCTGCCAGCTTTCTTCACTGTCCAGCTTTCATAACCATACACAGAAATCAGAAATACTATGGCCTGGATTATTCTAAATTTGGTATTTAATGATACCTTGTTACACTTTAGGATCTTGTCTATTTCCTTCAAGACTTAGCCTTCTGATTTTTTTGAATAGTCTCCATTTTTATTAATTTATATTATTATTTTTATTTCTTGAATTTATATTCTGTATTTCTCCCAGGATGGGTGAAATGACTGAATCAAGGTACAGGAAATATGTAACAATTTCTATGGTCTTGTCAGTAGTGGTGCCAAATTTAAGACCCATGTGGCTCGTTGTTTCTTCAGAAAGAATTTTAATTATTGCACTTATTTTTCATAAGACTTAGCCTTGCAACTATTATTTAACTGTTAACCAGTTGATACGTAACACTGCTATGGAAATGTGTTGATTTGAGGTTGGTTGTTTTTATACTTCGTGATGCTACATTTCTTTTACATTTAGTGCCTTATGTTGCCTTACTGTTTAAATTGTAAACCACATCAGGATTGCTTGATAAAAACTAGATACAAATTTTAAGGACGAAATTGATTTAATAGAAATAAAGGGATCACTATGGAATTGCATATTCCCTCTCCTCCAGTTCACTTTCCATAGATTCTTCCATGCTTAACCATTGTTCATTGTGATGCAGTCAATGTGAACCATAGTTAATGGTAACCAGAGTGTGCTTAACCAATACCACACTGGGAGGATGCATAATTCTGAGGCTGAATAGACCCCCCACAAGGGGAGCACCACCTCCACACAATTGCAGTATTTACATATGTAGCACAACTGCCTGGGATACAGTGGTGTAGCTAGAGCTTTTGCCGCCTGGGGCAGTCCCTGAGTTTCCCGCCCCTCTCAATACATAGCAAAAATACTACAAAAAGTCAAAGTGACATATAGGGAAATTAAATAAATAAACAGATGAATAAGGAATAACAAGGATAAATAAATCCCTTTTAAAATGATAGTTTGTGTAGTCTACCCGCCTAAAAAAACAGTGATACTCTAACTCAACTCAGAAAAACAAAGAATAGTGTAAAAAAATTAACAAAGGGATTACATGCTGTTAACAAAATCAAATTATAACAATCTAAGGCTTAGTCACAATTACCACTCGTCAGACTGGCAGGTGTTTTCGCTGTGGTTCCCTGATTACTGTAAACGCCATAAATGCGCAGCAGTATGAAATATTTGTTTAAATCATTGAAAAATAAAATTGTGTCTCAAATGAAAAGTGCTGCCCCCAAAAAAGTGCTGCCTGGGGAGGACCGCCCCCTCCACCATCACCCCAGCTACGCTGCTGTTGTGATAGTGCCACCAAATTTCAGCACTCTTATGTGACTGCGTGAATCTGGGATCCTTTCACACTACACAATTATAGCACTATGATTCCACTTTAATTGATATAATTCCACCCTAATGGAATCCTGGGATTTACACTTTAGAGGATTCTCTGCTAGAGAGCACCTCTAGAGCCTCACCAAACTACAAACCCCAGGAGTCCATAAGATGCAGCCATGGCCGTTAAAATAGAATCACAGAGCTATAACTTTGTTGCATGAAGGAGACCCTGTTGTGGGCTTTGGCCTTCGAGCTC
The DNA here is from genome assembly GCA_030847615.1 of Gambelia wislizenii. Lineage (NCBI taxonomy): Eukaryota > Metazoa > Chordata > Lepidosauria > Squamata > Crotaphytidae > Gambelia > Gambelia wislizenii. The sequence continues at coordinate 488,359,648 of JAUMIR010000001.1, read as the reverse complement.
TTTGCAGCTTTGTAGACCCTCATCCATCAGTTGCAGTTATGACTACCTTCATTTGTCTCCTTAAACAAAAATAACTGTAATAAAATTGTTTCCTCCAAAGGAGCTGGAATACCAGAAAACACAGCCTTCTCATCCAGGAGACAAGTTTGTGTCTGTTGTCAGCCAGTTCATCACCGTGGCCAGCTTCAGTTTCTCAGATGTGGAGGATCTTTTGGCAGAAGCCAAAGAACTGGTAAGAGGAAACATTCATTACAGCCCTCTGTGGCTCCAGATCTTATTGCATTCTTGCTGTGCTTGCCGGTTTGGTTATAGAATCATAGAGTTGGAAGAGACCACAAAGGCCATCCAATCCAGCCCCCTGCCATACAGGATTACACAATCAAATCATTCCCGACAGATAGCCATCCTGCCTCTGCTTAAAAACCTCCAAAGAAGAAATCATGAGATTTATTCCCATATAACAGTTGAGGCCAAGAGAATGTAAATTGCTTTCTAGTGCTTGGTGTGTTATAAGACTATTTTCCTCTTTTAGATTCTCACTCAGACACTTTGGATTAGTGAGGTTCTTCCCCTTGTTCTACCACTTTTCCCACCAGATGTAAGGTTCTGCCTAAATCACTGCTGCCACTGTGTGTGAAGACTTCCACAATCTCACTGCTTCCAGTAAGAGTAAGGCTTTCCCATATCCCCACTTCTGCCACCAATGTAAGGCCCTCCTGTCCCACTGCTATGTCCACCAACTGTGGGGACCTACTAGATGCCCTCCAAGTTCCTGTGCTGGATATTCTGCAACTTTTACCCCCACTGGACACTCTCTCTCTCTGTGTTTCCACCACAGACACCATGTCTTAATCCAGTCTTTATCTATATAGAGTCCTCAGAGACCAGACATGTATGATACACAAAGACAATAAGAGTTAAACATAGCAAAACAGATTAATAATGTAATACATTTAAAACAAATACCTCACTCTCACTCACACCCTTCTCTATAAAAACTATTAACTCAGACTCATAAACGCCATTCCTTAATTCCTAAAGTTGACTCCCATAACCCTAATCCTCATTCACCCCACACACTACCCCAGTGTCTTCCAACCCCCCTCCCACTCAACTACATTCACCGGCCTTACTCCAATCTCTTCAAACATTCCACCAATCTCCACTTACTCTCAGTCCATTCACTCACCCCCTCCCATCAACTCCTTGCCCGATTACCTTTTTAAAATATATTTTTATTAAATAATTTCCACAGCAATAAAATACAATGAAAAAGAAGAACAATATACAAACAACAAAAAAGAGAAATAAAAAAAGTACAGTACCAGTCCAGTATCCACTGGGGCTACGTTCCTGGACTTACCGTGGATATCGGAAACAGTGGGTAATAGCAAGCCCTATTTAAATGAATGACTTCTGGCCCAAGCATACCAGAGTTGTGTCAGAGGACCTAGAAGAAGCCTAGAGAAAACACCTCTATATGAATCTTCTAAGTCCTCTAATGCAATTTTATGGTCAGCTTCTGGAGGAAGCATACCATAGAATTATGCTGGAGGACCTAGAACATGCCAAGAGAGACCATATTTTTACAGACACAGATAAGTGAATCTACAGATATGGGTCCCACAGATACAGGGGTCATACTGTATTTTTTTAAAAAGGCAGAAAGAACAACAAAGAGCAGAAGGAAAGGAACTTCCATTTGACTCCAACTTTCTTAATGATGGTTATACAACCTACTATATAGAATAACATCTCCCACTATAGTGACTATTCATATAGTTCTACAGTTTAATCAGATTATCAAAACCAATGGTTAACATATTATTCTCACCCTAAAATTTCCACGCTCTTCCTTTTGCTACCACCAGGATTGTCCTTGGATCCAGTTACTCTGAAATCTTTAAAATCCATGTACATAAGGCTGTTCTTCATAGAAATAGTTGCTCTTTTTAGTTTTTAGGCTTTAACTCAGTTGGCGGCTTATCACACGAAGAAGAGAAGCGGCAGTGCAGCCCAATAATAGCACCTCTCACCCTGCCTTATCGCATGACGTCAGTGGTACTTCTGTTCTGGTCCCATGGGAGACGGTGATAAACGCAAGTCTTTTTTTTTTTCCCCTAACTGGAAAAATCCGTTAGAAAAAACACTCATGTTTACTACTGTTTCCCACAGGACCGGAACAGAAGAACCTCTGTAGAATGCCAGTGTCATGTGATAAGGCAGGACAGAAGGTGCTGTTATTGGACTGCGTTGCTGCTTCCCTTCCCTCATGCAATAAGCCTCTTAGAACACTGATGTAGTGACCAAGTGGCAGGTTTGATTACACTCGGAGGAAAGGCAGGATGTGCATGTAATTAAGAAATTTAAAAATACTAATAGTCACTGATAGTTCTATTCTCCACTGCCCTGAATGCAGTAAACACCATTTGTTGATTTAGGTTCCTTTCTCTGTTCTGTCACTGCACACATACCTCAAATCTATTAAAGAGGGTTGAGGCACTCTTCGGAACAGATTTGGGAGCATGTGAAACTCCTGCTGAGCAAGTAGAAATCCACTCCTTTAGTGTGTGATTTAGGCATTAATTTGTCTAGCTCCTTTGTGAAAAATGCTGTCATAAAGGGCTACCAAGACTGAGACAATGCACAGAAGCCAGCCTTAAAGTATATGCCTCCCTGTGTTTGTTTGTTTCTAATGGGTGTGATATGATGAAACACACATCATTCACTAGGTTCATCTTATTTTTCCCTGGGGAAGTTGCTTGCAAAAAATAAAATAAAATAAACTTTATATGGACATCAAGAAACTTCCTGCTTGGACAGATGTAGTTCCCTTCAAAAAAGGACAATGGGGGGGCAGAATTCTTTTTCCAAAGCTTCACTAGCACATTTGGTTCTAATATTGAAGCATATGGCAACAATAAATAACATACAAGAGCAAACCTTCAAAGAGAAGTTGAAAGTGCAAGTTTCCCCTCTCCTTTGTCATAGGTTTGAGTTTTATATCTTCTGTGCAGCAATAGCAAGCTCTGTTTGGCTTTATTGCTCCTGAGTTAATAAGAAAGAAAGAAAGAAAGAAAGAAAGAAAGAAAGAAAGAAAGAGGAGCTAAATAATCAAAGGCATTAAGCAAAAACAGAGGTGTGACTTCTTCTACCACTTCAAAATGGCAGTGGTGGTTCATGAGGAGGAGGCATGACAGAGTTTTGGGAAGAAATGAGATGGTGAGGAAAGAAAGGGGTCTAACTTATGATGGCTCCAGAGTTTGGAACAAGGTAGGAGCCAGTCCAACAGTGGGGGTTTCTGGACCTCTGCATCACAGCCCTGAAGGACTCCAGATGGCTGCATTTATATTTTAGCCCCCACTCCACTCATCCACCAACCTTTCTCTTCATGCTCACCCTCATTTTTCTGCTCTCTCTCTGTAAATCCAAATTGTATCTACCATTGCCTAACAGTGTCTTTTCATCTCTGCTGTTCTTGACCATTTAAACTTGTTCCCGTCTAGCACTGCCTTTATTGATGTGCTTAAACACCTATTTAAAATTTCTTTATTTATTCTGGTGTATTTCGGGTGATCTTTATATCACACCCTCCCCCACCAGATATCCAACTCCACTACCATAAACCTAACAGTAGGACTCGCATTGCTTGTTTTATGTACAGTGCTTGGTTTAATTCCTGTAGGCAATTTTGCAATGATGAGTGGTGGGAAATTGCGTTGGATTTATCTTAGTAAACCTTAAAGTAGACAATTGCAATAACTGTTAATAAGCCATTTTTGTTTGCAACACCTGATATTGCAAATGGCCTTCTATCCTAGATTCTAGTTGATTTTGCCTTCTGCCTTCTCCTGGACCCAGTGATGGCTCATGGTTTCCATGTCAGTGGGGTGGTTAATCTGTTCCAGGTTATAGGGTTATATATAGGTTATATATGGGTTATAGACACATCTAACCCTTATAGTGGCCTAAATATCTTAAAGGCACCAGATCTCATTTGCACTTGGAAGCTAAACAGGGTCAGCTCTGATTAGTACGTGGATGGAAGACAGCCAATGAATACCAGGTACTATAGACTCTATTTCAGAGGAAGGAACTGCCACAGCCATCTCTGAGTATTCCTTGCCTTTAAAAACCCTATGTAATTCTTGGGGTCACCATAAGTCACCAGGCAACTTGAAGGCGCATCTGTACATATTCGTTATAGGCTGGAATCCTGTTGGTTGGTTCCTAGTGACTCATTCCATTAGTTCTTGAATGATGAATTGACACGTACATGAATCCAATTGATTCAGTGCCTCTACTCTAGTTGAGAATACCAATGGGATTTAGACTTTAGTCTCTGTTACTGCACCCTGTCTACCAAACAGCTTCAGCACCTTGGATAGCTCCCGAGTTAAAACACATGGGCAGTGAATTTGTGCCACATTTTAGTCCAAATTTTAGTGGATATGAGAGCCACCAGCTGGCACTGCTTTGGCCACCATGTATTCTAATGCTCCTGGCCTAGGCCTTTCCTTCTGCCTGCAATTCTGTGGTTCATATTAGCAGGCAGTCACAGCTAGAGAACTCTCTCACTCGGGGCTGCTGAGACAACAAATACCAAAGGCTTGCACCACTGATCTCCTTACACCAGTGGTTCTCAGCCTTTGGTCCTCCATATGACTTGGATTTAAACTTCCAGAAGCCCTGTCCATTGGCTATACTGACTGGGGATTCTGGGTGTTGGATCCCAAAATATCTGGAGGACTCAAGGTCTTCAAGCCTCAAAATCTCAATGATGTAGACACGTTGGATGGGGGATTGTGGCATGACCATTACCTAGGACAATGAGATGAGATAACAACCTTCAGTACAGTAGGACCCCTGTATCCTCTGGGGATTGGTTCGGGGGGGGGCGTGGATACCGAAAACCATGGATAATAGTGAACATCATTGAAAATAATGGGATTTCTGGTTTTAAATACCATAGAGTTGCCTTGGAGGATCTAGAAAATGGCTAGAGAGGACACATTTTCTAGGAAGACTCTGTGGTAGGTGTACTGTTTTGTGTCCCGTGGATAATTGAATCAGTGGATAATGAATCAGTGGATATGGGGGTCCTACTGTATTTCAAACTTATATCAAGTTGTTTTGTCTAAAATGAGATCAAAGCTTGGGAAACTTACTTTTGGGGGGGATAGATCCTCACCCCCTCAACCACCATCCTGGCCGCTAGCCATTCAGGATGGGATTCTCTGTAGCCCCAAAAGTAAACTTTCCAGGTTCTAAAGGAGCCCTGATGGTGCAGTGGTTAAATGCCAGTACTGCAGCCACAACCTTGTAAGTTTAGTTTAATCCTACAGGGCTCCAAGGTTCATTCAGCCTTCTGTCCTTATGTAGGTTGGTAAAATTATTACCCAGCTTGTTGGGAGCAATTGGCTAATACATTGTATACCGCTTAGGGAGTGCATTGTGCTGATAAGTGGTATAGAGATATAAATGCTATTGTGATTGCTATGAAAGAGGGCTACGTCCTTCTTAAAACAGATACTTAATTAGATAGAGGAAGGTACATTTTTGAGTGTTATATTTGGCCAAAAAAATTTTGCAGTTGCCCTGACAATTTTTTCCCTCCAGTTCACCAAGGCAGTGAAGCATTTTGGAGAAGAACCGGGTAAGACGCAGCCGGATGAGTTCTTTGGGATCTTTGACCAATTCCTTCAAGCTGTGAATGAAGCCAAACAAGAAAACGAAAACATGAGGAAGAGGAAAGAGGAAGAGGAGCGGCGGGCACGCATGGAGGCACAGGTAAGGGCCATAGATTTGGGAACCTGAATGCAGCGGAAGTGGGAGAAGTGTGGCAGTCAGAGCTTGTAGGGAGTTAGAGTGTCCCAGGATGCTAGGCCTTTTTGGGAAATGCTATGAAGTTTAAACTGTTAAGAGTTAACTTTCTTCTAGCAAAGCAGCAGTTTAACAAGTGTGACCCAATTGCACGTTACTTTGCCCTGAACTCAAAACAAACAAGGCAAGCAGTTTCAGGTTAAAAACTTTAAAAGTTTACTAATTGCTATGCCAGGAGTAGAGAACCTTTGGCCTTCTAAATGTTTTGGACTATAATTCCCATAATCCCACACCACTGGCCATGCTATCTATGACTTGTGGGAGTTGAAGTCCAAAACATCTAGAAGACCAAAGGTTCCCCACCTTTGGGCTATGCATTTACATATGCATGGAGAGCCTACATCCTAACTAAAGGTGCATCCACACTACACAAATAACCCAATTTGAAACTGGGTTATTTGCCATGGCTCCTTCCTGTGGAATCCTAGGATCTATAGTTTGGTGAGACACCAGCTAAAGCCCTTGTAAAACTACAGGTCGCACAATTCAGTGGGAAGGAGCCATGGTAAACAATCCCGTTTCAAACTAGATTATTTGTGTAGTGTGGATTAGGCCTAACTAATGAATAGGTCTGGGTAAGAGATGGAGATCTAACTCACCATCTTGGATGATGTTAAGCATGGCAACTAAGGAGGAAATCAAAGTGGCATCGAAGGAGAACTAAGGCGAAGAAAAAAAGAAGTGAAGAAGTGTGGAAGCAGAGAAGGGATATATATGTATACAGGTGCCCCTCCACATTCGCAGCTTTCACTTTCACAGTTCCACCTATTTGCAGTTTGCTCAGCAAACACCCTGTTTAAATGAGCTTCTCTCCCTCGCACACAAAGGAGTGGAGCCGATTTAAACGGAGTGCTCCCCAAGCAAATGGCACGCCCAACTCTCCGCTTTCCTGGGACTTGGCTCCATTTGGGGTAGAGAGCCAAGCCCCGGGAGAGTGGGGAGTTCAGGGCAAAGGTGCTTTTCAGCCACCACCACCCCCTGCCCTTCCCAAAACAGCGATGGGGCTTCTCGAGCCCCACTGCAGCTTTAGAATGGCAGGGGATGGATGAAAAGCCTTCCCGTCGCCTGCTCGCCACCCCCTCCCACCCTTCCCAAAGCGGCAATGGAGCTTTTCTTGGGGAGCATTCCATTTAAATCAGCTCCCCACCACAATATAATTTTCAAGCCCTGTCGTGGCTTTGGGGGTGGGGGTGGGGGTGGCTGAGAAGCCTCCCCGCTGCCTGCCCACGACCACCACCACCATTACCAAAGCAGTGATGGGGGTTTTTGAGCCCCATCGCAGCTTTGGGAGGGTGGGGGGGTGGTTAAGAAGCCTCCCCTCCACCCGCCTACCACACCTCCGCCATTCCCAAAGCTGCAATGGGGCTTCTCGAGCCCTGTCGCAGCTTTGGGAGGGCGGAAGGTGGCTGAGAAGTGGCTATGAGGCTTCAAAAGCCCCATCGCTACTTTGGAAGGGTGGGGGGGTGGCAGACAAGGGCGAGGCGTATTTTCGTGTTTTTTCACATTCGCGGGGGTCTTGCGCCCCTAACCCCCGTGAATGTGGAGAGGACAACTGTATGACCAAGACCAAAGGAAGTGTCCTAGGTCACATGGTCTTCATTACTTGGTTGCAAACTGTGTACAACCATGCACTTCAAAGGTAGAGCAAGCAAGTTCTGAATGAGAGAAAGAGGATTTTTAACACGCAGGAGATTCTGTCCTACCTAGGACCCAGGTGCCCTAAATGGCAAGAGAGTTAGGGAGGGAGAGTATGCTGGATTTTTCCAACAGATACCACCAGTACCATGCTGTGGCAGCCCATCTATCTATCTATCTATCTATCTATCTATCTATCAAAACTCTTGGGTATGTTGCCTTTCCCAGTGTACTGATTGGGTGCTCAGGAAACACACCCAACCAATCACCACCCACATGCAAATTTCCTCTCCACCACACAATCCACTCCTGCCACTCAATTTGTGGCCCAGATTGGGACCCAGAGAGTCAACTGGCGGTAGTGGGGGAACACTGCTGCTGCCACTGCGACAGGACCCAGAGAGTCAACTGGTGGCAGCAGTGGCAACAGGCCACCTGCGGCGGGACCCAGGCAGTCAGCTGACAGTGTCAATTCCAGGAAAAGTGTGGAACGCTGAGAAGGGGGAGGAGGAATTTAAAAATCCACCAGCCTACCTTATAGGTTGTTGTGAGGTCTACCGGGTGTTTTGGGGGGAGTTTTTTAACGGCATATGTTACGCTGGGTACAGCTAGTATTTTAGAAGGAGGCCCACCACAATATAATTTGTACGAGGTGTGAGCATGAGGAGCTGCCAGATCTAGGAAAAGTTATTTTTTTTGGACTACAGAAACCAGCATCCCCAAGCCCTGATGGAACTGCCCATGCCTACTCTAATTGTAGAGGTACAGAAAACCTCTCTGGTAATTAAAAGTATACCCATTAACCCTTCATCTTCTTTTCTTCTCCACTCCCACCCCCAAAATTCAGCTCAAGGAGCAGCGTGAGAGGGAGCGCAAGGCCAGGAAGGCGAAAGAAAACAGCGAGGAAGGTGGGGAGTTTGACGACCTTGTCTCAGCTCTACGATCTGGCGAAGTCTTTGATAAAGACCTTTCTAAACTGAAGCGCAACCGCAAACGCATCACCAACCAACTGGCAGATGGCAGCCGCGAGCGGCCTGTCACAAAACTCAACTTCTGAGCTACCTTTTTTTAAAAAGTGTGTTTAAAAAAGAGAATTGACCAGTATCCTGCTGGAAAAGCCCAGGGTCTTGGCCTTCTGCCTCGTCAAACAGTGGCATGCTCCCTCTCTCACTGTGAGTGTGTGTATGTGTGTGTCTTAGTGTGTGTGTGTGTGTGCTGACATGCTGTATTACACAAATTTGGTTGAATGGGTGTGGAGATGGGAAGTGTGCAAGTCTGGCCTGCATGCATGTCCCCTTTTCTATCCGTTTTGGTGGCTTTCCAAAACAAAAACCGAAAAACAAAAAGAGAACCTTCTTGGCTGTCAAAGCACAAATGTGGGTGAGGGAGACAGATAGAGAAAGAGAGAGGAAAGAGGCAAAACCATGCCCAGAAGAAGTCAGATGCTGAACAAGACTACTTACTTGTATTCATTGTGAGGTCTTTTTTTTTCCTTTATAAAAGGAGATGGAAAAGCAGAATTGAAAGGGGAAAGATGGGAAACGTAAGGTGTGTTCTACATTATACAAGAGCATCTAGACTTGAATGGGTGATCTGTGGGGCGCATTTGTTCCACTGGGGATAACGGGTGTTAGAAAGGTGCGTTAGAAACTGCTCTTGTCCAGTCCGAACTATGTTGCTGGGGGAATTCTAACAATCTTTTTTGTTGTTTTTGTTTCTGTTACTTTTCAAAACTTGAACATCCCTCATGATTGGTGTGTGGTGGCCTCCGTTTGTATCTCTGTTAAAAAAAAATCCTCACATTTTGGCAATTGCTCCTCCATTTGTTTCAAAATGGGAAAACGTCTCTCTCTCCCAGAACCTTTCAGACTCCTGGAGGAACTTCTAATTGCTGTCAGAAGGCATACATAGAGTTTGTACATTTTCTTAGCTGAGTCCAAGGGGGTTGTTGGGGTGGGTGGGTGTCTGTCTGTTTGTCTCTCTCTCTCTCTCATTTTTTAAACGGAACAAAGAGCTTTTGTGTTTGTTCTATTTTTATTTCCCATTCCTTGTCCAACGGGACAAACTGTATTCTCTGTAAATATAGGTTTGAATTGACTCTTGATTGGGCCAGTTCTGTATTGCTCCACTTGTCTGATGAGGGAGTTGCTGGGGAGGCAGGGAAATACCTGCAACTGTTGGAGAAAACTCAGAGGCCTTTAGAGGCAAATTCGAGAGGCCTTCAGAGACAAAATTCAGAGGCCTTCAGTATGTCCATACCCAAATAGTTGGGTTTCCCTCCTCCCATCCCCATCAGACCAGTTGTGTCTCAGGCCTTCCTTTGTTTACAATTCAGCAGGGTTGCTGGTACCCTCAGAATAGTAAGCCTGGACCTTAGGAAGGCAAATTTTGTCCATGTCAACTGGTGAGATTTGCTCCCTGGTGACCCCATGAACCACAGCAGCCCAGATGCTGCAGCTGACAGCCCATGGAGGTATTCAGGTTGAGTGTTCCACTTTGCCCATGTAAACATGTGCAAAACTCATTCCCAGGGTTAGAGCCCTTTTTCTCAAAAGACGTTGTTCAAGAAGGACATCTATTAAAATGTTTTACAAGGGGCCTGGAGTCCAGGAAGAGGGATTTAGGGACCTAATTTATAGTACAAAGTAGCAAGGTATAGGGCCGAGGGGAAAAAAGTTGTTCTCAAAAAACGTGTTGCTGTTCATATTTGTCTTGCAGATTTGTAAGCAGAACTACCTGTCAAGATGTTGATCCAAAATCTACTAAACCCAGATTGCTCAGGGAGTAATTAATAATTTAAAGAAAAAAATAGTAATACAGAAAAAAATTGGAAAAATATTAAAAATGCCAATTTTATAGCATGGCTTAATATTCTTAAATTATAGAGAATATAGGAGACTGTTACTTTTTGTTTTGCTTTGCTTTTATTTATTTGTGGGTTTTCTCTTAAATTACTTTTATACCATCACCATTATATTGTAATCTGAAAATGAATGGAAGTTTATTTCCCCCTCCCCTTTCCTGTGGAGATTTTGAGTTTTGTCCTTCTTGCACTAGATAGTTGATGTTGTTTGCAAAAATGTGTTTTTGTTTTGGGGGGGGAGGTTGGACAGGAGGGTGTCTTGTAAAGGATATTAACTGGAGGAGAATTGGAATGGAATGGCATTTCTCTTTTTTTTTCTCCATGTGTACTGTACAGTAAATGTGTGGTTTTATATAAAACAAGTTTGTACAAAATGCAGGGATTCCCTTATCCCAATGCAATGTAAAAGCTGTGAAAATCACACTACAGAGAGCTATGCGAGTGTATGTGTGTATAGGGGTGTGTGCTTTTTTCTTTTCACAGTTTTGTTTTTCTTCAGTACAACTTCTCTGATATACTGCATGGTGCAGGTGACTCTCCAAATAGCTGGTAAAAGTAGTAAGAATGCAAGATTGCAGAGTGCAGACACTCAAATACAGCATTTTGCCTCAAAAGAAAGCAACCGAGTTGATTACAACTGTTACTTACTTAAACTAAAGTGCCTCTATTTTATATATATATACATATATATATATATATATGTTATTTATAGCTGGAAGAAATTGGGTTGGATACAATTTTTAGGGCGTTGACATTTAAAAAGAGTTCAGGCTGATCAATGGGTTGCGTTTAAAATGATCTGAGATTAAAACACAACAAAAAGCAAACCCAGCAATATTTTTGGATTTGTAAAGAGCAGAAAAGATGCTGCCACATAACAATATTTTGGTCCAGAGGTTGGGAATGGAAAGTTTTCTGCAACTTCTAGAATCCCCTTGGCCAGAATAGCTGGGAGATTTGGGGAGGTAATTTTTTTTAAAAAAAAATTACTTTTCCATGCTCTTGATTCAGTCTGGCAAAGGGAGCTGCCAGACTTAGGAATGGCATCCAAAAATTTAGCCACTTCCTGTGCCCACTCATGATCTGCAGGAGGAATCCTGCATTGTGGAGATTAAGGCTACTGATCCAGTATTTCGGCTCTCCAAATATTGCTGAGTAGGGGGAACGTCCAGAAGTGCAGTAAATACTGGGAAACCATTCTTCACCATTACCGTAGACAGATATTATTTTTTTTTATGTTGGCCACAAGTTTTGATACAGAATGAAAGCGAATGAACTTCTGGCAGTTAAATCTTGTGATCGAAACAAGAACTAACCCAGGGACGAAGCCAGGGACGATACTATAGGATTGTAATTCTCCTCATTGCTTGCTGTGCTGGGTAGGAATGATAGAAGTTCCAGTCCAAAAATATCTGGAGGGATACATGTTCCCAACCTTGGCCCTAGGTTAAATGAACACACCACAAAGCAGTCATTAGAATGCCTCATTCACACAACCAGTTTTAACCATCCCATTGGAAGCGAGGCAGGGTTATTCAGAATGCGGCCATATGAAGGAGCATCCGAGGGGGTGTTGCATTCATGAGCTTCCAATCCAGTTGATGTAAATGTCAACACCAATTGAATCACGAGGCCTAAAAGAGGTTGCATGGATCATCTGTAGGTGCTGAAAGTCCATCTGCAATGCCCATCGTTGACCTTTTTAGGATCTTCCAGAAGTTAATGTGAAGTTCCCTTCTGGAATCACAGTGGATCTAGGTCCAAGCAGCAAAGTACAACACAGTGATCGATTGCAGGATCTAAGCCCAAAGCTCCACTGGCATTTAGAATCAACCTGGGTCAGCTTGATCTTGACCAAGTAATGCTCCTGCTGTACAAAACCTTGGAAATGTGAGTCCGGGTTTGCCCTGCAGGATGGATCACTGGATTTCCCTGGAGTCTCAGCAGTCCAATGCTGCAAGAGATGGCAAACTGGGGAAAGCAGGGCATTGGTGAAAGCTATTCCTTATGCTTCCAGACCATACAGGTTTCACAACAAGCCTTGCCAATTTTATTTTATTTTTAGTTCTGTTTTTTCCTAAATGAGTCTGTGTGCAGATCAGTTTTATTCCATGTGCCATTTGTTGCAAATTACTTTTAGACTGGTGCTGGTGGAAGGAGCCACTCTTTCTTTTCTTTTCTTTTCTTTTCTTTTTTTAATTGGTTCCTCTCTGTGTCTCTCCTGGGTGTGTAATTTTAAAAAGAAAAAGATTTTTTAAATTCATGCCAAAAAGAAAAGGAAAAAAAGACAAAAAAGGTGATAGTTTGTAAATTGAAGTATACTGATGTAGGTTAGTGGTAGCAAACTGTGTAGTGGTGCCTAGGTGCAAGGAATGTGTTTTTGTTTTTGTTTTTTAGCTAGCAGGAAATGCCATGTATGTTATGAGACTGTACATTTTTTAAAAAAAAGACAGCAATATGCAATAAAGAGTGTACATAATGACATGGATATTCAGAATCTTGTGTGGAGGATAAGATTTTATTTTAAAGATATGGACATGATCAATTTGGTGTGCAACATTAAATGTATGCTATCAGTCATCTGCTAAATGTGGACTGCTAAAGAGACAAATGAACAGGTCTTGGAGCCTGAAGTGAAGCCTGAACTCTCCTTAGAAGCCAAGGTGACTAAACTGGACATAGATATTCAGAAGACGTGACTCATTAGAAAAGACGATAATGCTTGGTAAAGTGGCAATCAGTAGGAAAAGAGGGAGACCTCACTATAGATTGAGTCAATCAAGAAGCCACAGCCCTGGATCCCTTGTTTTGTGATATAAACAGACATTTTATCCAGACTGCCCTCTGAAGATCACAAGTTTTTCTCTGCTAAATAAAAGCAAAATTTCACTCCCCACAGTCTGCCCCATCCCCAAATTTGAGTGTGCTTAAGGTGTAAGACTGGTGTGGCATCACTATAGAAAAAATTGTTAAAGTGATATTTCAATGTCTCTTTTCAACCTGGTGCTAAAAGACTGAGCACTATTTTAGCATGACTCCAGCCTTCCTGTTTGTCCTGAAACCTCCCAGTGGATGTTTGGGATTAATATGTAAGATTAAATACCATTTGCTCGGGGAAAAATTTATTTAGGGAATATGATGCTTTACAATGTGTTTTCATTTGTAAAAGATGAGAAGTGGCTTGGGGACTCTGGTGATATGTAGCTAAATGAAATTGAGTCTGTTTTCCAATCACCCAAGGCCTTTTCCTTCCCACCTCTTGCTCTGTGTCACCCATGTCATTGCAGTGGTGAAGCCATACTGGGTTTTAATCTGAAATGGCAGTATTTTCCTGCATAGAATGGCATCCATGCATCATTCTGTTTTGGAGGGCCATCTACCACGCTGTCCATTTTTTATGGAAGGAATGGGAAGCCTGTAAAGGAAAGCCTTTAATTGCATCTCATTGTAGAAATGGACCAAATTGAGCCTCTTTGACTAATGCCCCCTCCCCAAACCCTGCAAGACTTTACTATAATGCACTTCAGGTCAACCACAACTTAGGGGGTGACCCTCTCAGAGGTTTTCTCAGCAAGTTTTATTTGGAGGAGGTTTGCTATTGTCTTCCTCTGAAACAGTCTACAACACCTGGGGGGTCATCTAGATGAGGAGATATAATGTGGATTGCTGTGCATTAAAGCAAAATCGCAACAGTGTCCATTTGTCTCCTTTTTTTGGTAAAATTGCTGGTATGCAAAGTTATCTGTGTTTGAAGATCACACAGAGGTATGCCTGCAAGTCAAGATGTTGGCCTTGAGTGAATTACTCGTGTTTTTATTCTCCACAAGTTGCCACTGCTGCACTTTTTTTAACTTTAAATTTAAAGTGCACAAATGCCATCTTCTGCTTTAAAAAGCTGTTCGGTCACCTTGCCGCTGCAAAAATGCACACAATCGCTACTGCAAAACTCCAAGATGGTGGTTCCAGCAACTTAGTTGCCAGCAAGCCAGCCCCCCATGCACATCTGACCAATCAGCTTTCAACTTCTGGAATGTGCAGCGATGCAAATCAGTTGTCCTAACAAGCACTAATGCATTCCCACACTTTATTTTTTTAAATATTGGAAAAGCTGCAAAGGTTTCCTCCATATAGTTTTAAAAGTTTTTGGCCCCCCTCTTTCTGAAAATGGCAAATCACCACAGGATCTCATTGGAAGAAAAGGTATTCTCACATTCTGTGAGGAGCTTTTTCCTCGTCTAGACAACACTGGTATTCATTGGCAGTTTCCTTTCCAAATACTAAGCCTGATCCTGCTTGGGTTCTGGTACCTTTGAGGTATTTAGACATCCCCTGCAAGATTTAGCTCTGAGTTAAACAGCCAAATGCACACTATCTACACCTAACCAACACCGAAGGTTCTGTAGCAGTAGCTTTCACTTAAAAAAAAAGAAGTATCACAATTTCACCATACTGGCTTCCATAACTCATACTAGTACCTATCTCCTCTCTTAACACCAGTAGTATTACATTCCCACTGCACTACTTACCAGCTGGCTGGCACAAAGTAGATTGCCTGAATCAAGAGATTCTAGATTTTGACCTTTAGATGATGTGAGTACAATGTTTGCAGAAGCTTGATCATACCTCTAGGGCCACACCTTTGGTGGGAAAAAGAAAAGCCAGCGTCACTATGTATGTGGGGTTTTGCCAGCAGCGGGGGTGTGTGATTTGTTTTGGGTGGGCTGATCTGCAATTATGTGGCTGTGCATTTCTTTAGGTGGAGTTGTTCTCCTTGCAGGGAAAGTAGGCCCTCAGATCAAATCTTAATTAAAAGGTGGATGTCCGAAAACTGGAAGAACTCCTCTTGGTTCCAAACAACAGTACCAATCCTGGCTTTAAGGGGGGAAAAAAGTTAAGAGGAACAGAAGCTGCTCCATTATCCTGACTCAGATCATTGATGTGTCTAGCCAGTACCCATGACTTGCCCAGGAGTCTTTTCTAGACCTACCTTGATCTTCCTGGTATTAACCGGTGGTCTCCCATGCATATTTTTATATGCACTTTCAATATGTCCAGTTGCTAGCCACAAGTGGTATACTGTAAACCAAGGTGAGGAAAGTATGGCCCATGGGCTGCAAGTGGCCCTCAGGGCCATTGTTGCAACCACAGACTCTAAAAAAGATGTAAAAAAAATTTACCTTAAAATGCTCCCAGAGTTGGGGGAGAAAAGGCATAAAATAACCAAATGAAGACCAAAAACATGGTGAAATTGCTCACATCCCCAGGGAGCATTTGTGGAAGGTAATTTAATTTGGGTGTGTTTGGAGGGCAGGTGTGCACCCCTCCATGGTCCTCAGCACAGGGCACTATGGCGCTCTAGCTCATAAGAGTTGCCCACCCCTGCAGCAGACCCTTTCAATCAATGGGAGCCCATCTACGCAAGGGGGAGGGGAATGGAGTTAGTTCTCCGCCGCCACCAATTTAAACAACGTCATCCAAGGTGTGTTGGAGTGATATAGCAATTTTCCAGTTTCACAGGAAAGCAAAAAACACCCCGTTTTATTACCTTAGCGATCGCTCGCTATGGCAAAAATCCAACATGGTAGCAGCAGGTGCTTGCCCTGTTAGCAAGCCCTGCCCCCACTCTCGCCTGGCCAATCAGCTTTGGGCTTCACTTCAAATCGCTTGTCATTTAATTGTCCTAACAAGCAGGAATGCATACCTCCCTGGCATTTTTTTTAAAACGTACAGGGGAAAGGGGCATTGTTTTTGCCATTTTTGGCCCCCCTCCTTCTGGATAGTGTGGATTGGTGCATGATCCCATTTGGACAGGTAGGATTCCAAGCAAATTTCATAAGGGTTTTTTGACTGTTTAGACAACCCCTTGCATAAGTGTTGAGTTACCATTCAGCAATTGCATTAATGGTCCTACTGTAGTTGAGGTTAGCAACTGGAATTAAATGACCGCAGACACATTTTTAAATTATTTTTTATAATATACTCTCTCTCTGGCTTTTCTTCACAAACGAAGATTCAGGAAGGACTCATCCCGCGCTTTCTGCAAGCGTGCTGATGACTAAAAAGGCCAATCCAAGATAAACAAGTCCAGTTGCAGAATGCACAACAGAGGGTCTCCTTGGGTGATGTTTCCAGGTCGTGATTCTTTCTGCGTTGTCATTTCTCTTCAAGACTTGTTCGGCATGAGTTTTCAAATAAGGCTGCAGCATTGTGGATAGTGTGTCTCCATGTCTCCCGATGTGAAGCCAGGGCGGATAATTGTTGGTGATCAATTTGGCAGAGCCTAAGATGTTGTTTCAGGGAGTCCTTGTATCGCTTTTTTGGAGTGCCCCTCTTACACTGACCCGTGGTGAGTTCACCATAGAGTACTATTTTTGGGAGGTGATGGTCCTCCTAGAAATGTGCCCTGCCCAGCACAGCTGTGTTCTCAATATCATGGCCTCAATGCTGGTGATCCCTGCTTGCTCAAGGACAGCAACATTTGTCACATAGTCAGTCAACCTCACCAAAGCCTTCGACACTGTGAGTAGAAAAGGTCTGTGGCAGATCCTGGAAAGACTAGGATGTCCTCCCAAATTCCTTAAAATGATTATCTTCCTACATGAGGGCCAGCACGGTCAAGTCAGATATGGCGATGCTCTTTCAGAGCCCTTTCTAATAACTAATGGAGTGAAGCAAGGTTGTGTTCTTGCACCAACTTTATTTACAATCTTCTTCAGCATGATTCTCCAAAGGGCTACGGCAGAGTTTGAAGAAGAAGACAGCATCTATATACGTTACCGTACTGATGGTAGCTTGTTTAACTTAAGCCATCTGAGGGCTCGCACTAAGACTCTAAACTATCTAGTCCGTGAGCTGCTCTTCGCTGATGATGTTGCCCACACAGAAGCAGCTCTGCAGCGCCTAACATCCTGCTTCGCAACAGCTGCAGAGCTGTTTGGGCTGGAAGTCAACCTGAAGAAAATGGAAGTTCTCTACCAGCCTGCACCACAGGATGAACACCACCATCCCCACATTGCCGTAGGCAAATCTGTGTTTAAGTCCGTTCAGCAGTTCACCTACCTGGTAAGCATCATCTCCTCAGATGCCAAGATTGACAAAGAGATTGATCACAGATTAGCAAAGGCATGTAGTGCATTTGGAAGACTTTACAAAAGAGTCTGGAGTAACAAACACTTGAGGCGAAGCACAAAAATTAGTGTGTATAGAGCCATTGTATTGTCTATTCTCCTTTATGGGTCTGAAACATGGGTCACCTATCGCCAACACTTACGACTCCTCGAACGCTTTCATCAGCGTTGTATAATATACACATTTTATACATTTCCCCTAGTAACACATGTACATGGTATTTTTCCAAGATATACATTTTTCGTTTCCTCCCAGTTAGGGAAAGGAAAAGATATGTACACCTTTCCTTCAAAGGTTGGCCTCCTGTTGGTGTTTTATGCACAGAAGCGTTCCCTTGCTGTTGGTCTCTTTTTTTGGCCATACTGCAATATCCATATTCAGTTCACAGTTGTCTAAGCAGAATTCCGCAAGTGCCATTGTGCATGCAGTTTCATATTCTTGGCTGGTGCATAACTAATCATCAGTTCCTTGAGTGTGCCAATTGATTCACTGAGATTGCAGAAGTAGCAGGCACATTGACTGATACACAATCGGTTGCACCATGTTGGTATCCAGCAAAAAGGGGTGCTGTAGCACAACCACTACTTAACTATGTGGGTGCAGATTTATATTATGCAACCATGATGTGGGACCTTTGTTATAGTCTTGCAAGCCAGTAACTGAATATTTGCTCTATTTTAAAAAAAAAAACTTGGTGAATTGAAATTCTTTTCCATTCTTACTGACAAAGCATTATATTCTGCTATAGACTCCACCTTAAGAGCAGGAAACCATATCCTTGGTTTTACTTCAAGTACATTTTCTTAGTTTAATCTCCCTTTTAAAAAAAAACCCACAAAAATAAAACAAAAGACTAACTGATCTAAACTGACTAGCTTTTTAAGTAGAAGCATAACTCGGTTAACAAACCCTCCAACAGAAAATATTCTTTTTACCAAGAATCTTAATGCCCACTCAGTGCCCCCCCCTTCCCTCCTTGTTCTCTGTCTGTGTATGAGTGACTTCAAGATGCCTGTTGACTTAGGCAATGCCATGAATTCCATAGGGTTCTATTAGGCAAGGACTAGCCAGAGGCGGTTTTGCCAGTTCTTTCCTCTGAAATAGAGCCTACAGCAGCTGTTCCTCTGTCTAGCTGAAATTTGTTTTTTTTAGCAGCATTGGCATTGGGAGGATGCTGAAAGAGAGCTAGAGAAGCACAGACTTTCAAGGTCAAGTTGCAGCACCCTGTCTGCAGTAAGCAATGCAATAAAGCTTGAGCTTGTGAAAGAATGGGATTAAAGAATCAAAGAGTTGGAAGAGACCACAAGGGCCATAATAAATAATAAATAAAATAATAAAATTTATTTTTTACCCCACCCTTCTGTTAAAACAATCGGGGCAGCTTGCAACAATTAAAATAAAAACAAAATCCCTAAACACCACCCACCCCCACCCACCCCCATAAAAAGATATTAAACCAGTATAAAATTAAAAAACCAGCTAATCTAAAATCACATTTTAAAAAAATCAATAGCCAGCAAGAGTAAAAGAGGCCAGAAGCTCCCGAGGCCAAGATCGAATCAGGAAAGGCCTGCCGAAAGAAATCTGTCTTTAGTGCTTTTTAAAAGCTGCTCAAGCTTGTCATATGCACTACTCAACTACACTAGTTGATCTTAACTGCAGCTGGGTGCCTGCCTACAACAGGCAAGGCAAACAGCAGCTGCCTCCAGAATGGAGCATGCATGAACAGCAAATCAGAGAACAAAGTGGAATGCAGATACATTTGCCTCACCAACTATCCCAAGCATATTTTTTAAAAAACAACAGCTCTATAAATCAGGCCACCAAAATGGAAATCCTAAGTAGGAACTGGTGAAAGAAAAAAAATAATCCTTGGATGCAAGTTTTCAGGTGGTCTTTAGAAGGTTCAGAATGTTTTTCTTTACTTATGCAAAGATTACCAGATGCGGTTGTTTCATTTCACATGTGCATATTTTTAGTTTTGAATGAATGAAACCTTTGCTGAAACATGTTGAACTGCTTTTCTTGGTTGCGTTATAGGAAGCTATTCTTATTCTTTCTGTGTTATTTCTGCCTCTGGTACCAAATTTTCTGTTAAAGAAGGAATGCCCAGAAACACATTTATTTTGTTAACTGAGGTAAACCTGTATTAGAAGCTCAGAACCATTAAGAAAAGGATTGAATTAAAACCTACCTTAGGAGCAATGGAACCACACCAACTGAAGAAGTTCTAAGATGCTGGAAAGCAGGGTGCTGAACAATGCTGCATCCAGCCCCCTCTTGCCAGTGAGACACAGTGCAAAGAGCAGCAGTAAGGATCTCTGAGACACTCTGATGCAGGAGATGAGTTGTGCATGTGGTGCCACTGCATATGGATGCTCATTGTGCACGGGCTGTGGAATCCTTGGGGTTTGTGTAATTTAGTGAAGCCTACAGTTCTCTGCCTGAGAATGCTAAATGCCCCTCCCTAAACTGTAAATCCCAGGATTCCACAGGAGCAGCCATAGAATCATAGAATTGTAGAGTTGGAAGAGACCACGAGGGCCATCCAGTCCAACCCCCTGCCACGAAGGAAATCTTAATCAAAGCATCCCCGACAGATGGCCATCCAGCCTCTGTTTAAAGACCTCCAAGGAAGGAGACCCCACCACGCTCCAAGGGAGTGTGTTCCACTGCCAAACAGCTCTTACTGTCAAAAAGTTCCTCCTCATGTTGAGGTGGAATCTCTGTTCCTGGAGCTTGCATCCATTGCTCCGTTCCAGTCTCTGGAGCAGAAGAAAACAAGCCTGCTCCATCCTCAGCGAGACATTCCTTCAAATACTTAAACAGGGCTATCATATCGCCTCTTAACCGTCTTTTTTCCAGGCTAAACATACCCAGCTCCCTAAGTCTCTCCTCACAAGGCATGGTTTCCAGACCTTTCACCATTTTAGTTGCCCTTCTCTGGACATGCTCCAATTTGTCAATATCCTTTTTGAATTGTGGTACCCAGAACTGGACACAGTCTTCTAGGTGAGGTCTGACCAAGGCAGAATAGAGCGACACTATTACTTCCCTTGATCTAGACACTATACTTCTATTGATACAGCCCAAAATCGCATTGGCCTTTTTAGCTGCCGCATCACACTGTTGACTCATGTTCAACTTGTGGTCTACTAGGACTCCTAGATCCCTTTCGCATGTAGTCTCATTCAGCCAGGTCTCTCCCATCCTATATCTATGCATTTCATTGTTCTGCCCTAAGTGCAGTACTTTACATTTCTCCGTATTGAATTTCATTTTGTTAGCTTTGGCCCAGCTCTCCAGTCTATCCAGGTCATTCTGAATTTTGATCCTGTCCTCCAGGGTATTAGCTACTCTTCCTAATTTGGTGTCATCTGCAAATTTGGTAAGTATGCCCCTAATTCCCTCATCCAAGTCATTGATAAAGATGTTGAATAGCACTCGGCCCAGGACAGAACCCTGTGGCACCCCACTGGTCACATCTTTCCAAGACAAAGAGGAGCCACTGCTGAGCACCCTTTGGGTTCATCCAGTCACCCAATTACAAATCCATTGAACAGTTAACTTGTCTAGCCCACATTTTACAAGCTTGTTTGCAAGAATGTCATGGGGAACCTTGTCAAAGGCCTTACTGAAATCAAGGTATGCGGTGTCCACAGTGTTTCCTTCATCTACCAAGCTGGAAACTTTATCAAAAAAAGAGATCAGATTAGTCTGGCATGACTTGTTTCTCTGAAACCCATGTTGACTTTTTGTGATTATGGCATTGCCTTCTAAATGTTCACAGACTCTCTGTTTAATGATCTGCTCTAGAATCTTCCCTGGTATTGCTGTCAGACTAACTGGACGATAATTGTTGGGATCCTCTTTTTTCCCCTGTTTGAAGATGGGGACAACATTTGCCCTCCTCCAATCTGCTGGGACTTCTCCTGTTCTCCAAGAGTTCTCAAAGATTATTGCCAATGGCTCTGAGATTACATTTGCCAGCTCTTTTAATACCCTTGGATATAGTTCATCTGGTCCTGGAGATTTAATTTCATTTAGATTAAGAAGGTATTCCTGTACTACCTCTTTGCTTATTCTGAGCTGGATTTCCCCTGTTGTGTCCTCTGTTCCATTCTCCTCAGCTTAGTCCTCCTTTTCCCTTTCTGAAAACACTGAGGCAAAGAAGATGTTGAGTAATTCTGCCTTCTCTCTGTCCCCTGTTAGCATTTTGCCATCTTCTCCACGTAGTGGCCCTATTATTTCCTTCTTCCTCCTTTTGCTGCGGACATACCCCAAAAACCCTTTTTATTGTTCTTAATCTCCCTAGCAAGCCTGAGCTCATTCTGCGCTTTAGCTTTTCTGACTTTACTCCTACACCTGTTTGCTATCTGTTTGAATTCTTCTTTGGTGATTTCCCCCCTTTTCCATTTCCTATACATGTTCCGTTTAAAACTTAGCTCTGTTGAAATTTCTTTAGTCATCCATCCTGTTTTCTTGAGACACCTCCCATTTTTCTTCCTCAAAAGTACTGTTTGAAATTGTGCCTTCAGTATCTCCCTTTTGAGAAACTCCCATCCGTCTTGAGGTCTCTTCTCGTTTAGTATTCCTGACCATGGGATCACCCCCAGTATTATCCTGAGTTTATTGAATCAGCTCTCCTAAAGTCGAGAATGCATGTCTGACTATGCCTGGCTTCTCCTTTCCATTGTATAACAAACTCCAGGAGAACATGATCACTCTCACCTAAGGATCCCACCACTTGCACCCCATTAACTAGGTCATCCCTGATGGTTAGGATCAGATCTAAAATAGCTGACCCCCTTGTTGCTTCTTCCACCTTTTGGACCATGAAATTGTCTTCCAGGCAAGTAAGGAATTTGCTAGACCTTGAAGTTTTGGTTGAGTTAGATTGCCAGCAAATATCAGGATAGTTGAAGTCACCCATCACTACTACATCTCTCCTTTCTGCATGTGTGTTCATCTGTTCTAGAAAGGCATCAACCAATTCCTCCGTATGACTTGGGGGTCTGTAGTAGAGTCCCACAATAACATCCCTGTTGTTTCCCTCCCCTTTAATTTTTATCCAGATGCTCTCCACCTGGCTTCCAGTATTGATGTCATGGATCTCTTCACTGGTGTAAATATCCCTGACATATAATGCTATTCCTCCTCCTTTCCTGTTTGGCCTGTTTCTCCTATAAAGGTTATACCCCTCTATTCCTACATTCCAATCATGTGATTCATCCCACCAGGTTTCAGTAATGCCTATTATATTCATATTTGTTTTGTAGTGCTAGGAGTTCAAGTTCATCTTGCTTATTTCCCATGCTCTGTGCATTAGTATAGAGACATCTAAGACCATGTGTTCCCTTTACTTGCTGCCTGTGCAAGTTTTTTTGCCTCCCACTGCTGGGTCCTTGCGCTGTTTGCCTTGTTCCCTCTATGAGAGTTTGACTATTTTCTCCAGCCCTTTTGCCTTCCAGAATACTGTCTCCCTCCCCCATTTGACTCAGTTTAAAGCCCTCCTGATCAAATTCTTGAGACTGTTGGCAAAAATGTTTCTTCCAACTGTTGTAAGATGCACCCCATCTCTTGCAAGAAGTCCCCCCTCATGGAAGCGCAGTCCATGATCCAAGAATCCAAATCGTTCTCGGCGACACCATCTACGGAGCCAGTTGTTTACATTGGCTATTTTCCTCTCCTTTCCTGGACCATGCCCTTCAACTGGCAGAAGAGACGAGATGACAACCTGTGTGTCCATTTCTTTCAGCTTCCTCCCCAGGGCCTCATAATCTCTTCTGATCTTGGGAAAGCTGTGCCTTGCAGTATCATTGGTTCCCACATGGACCGAAAGGAAGGGGTAATGATCCGTAGGCTTGACGAGTCTTGTCAGCCTCTTCGGCACATCACGGATTTTTGCCCCAGGGAGACAACACACCTCCCGAGTCATCTTGTCAGGCCCACAAACCACTGCTTCTGTACCCCGCAGCAAGGAGTCCACCACCACCACCACACGCCTCCGCCGAGGCTTCGCAGCTGCTGTTCCTTGCGGTGGTCCTCTCAGGGTCCCCTGCTCTGCCCCTGAAGTCTGTCCATGCTGTTCTTCCTCGTTATCCTTGGTAAGGGAAAGGGCTTCGAATTGATTCTGTAGCTGCAAGCTGCTCAAAGAATCCCTGGATTTTCTTGTTCTGTGTGTGACATTCCTCCAGCTGTCTACTTCCTGTGTCTGTAAAGTGACCCTTTCCTCCGCAGCCACTTCCTCTGTGCGGTCCTCGTCCAAGACTGTTTGTTCTGTTCTGTCCAGGAAAACCTCTTGCTCATGAATCTGTTGAAGTGTAGCTACCCGTGTCTCCAGCTGCTGTACTTTCTCCTCCAGGAGGGCTACCAGCTTGCACTTGGTGCATGTGAAGTTCTCCACATCTGTAGACAAGAATACAAACATCGCACAAGTGTTGCAGGTGACTGCAGCAGTCCCCTCAGTGTCCATGGTGAGAGCTTTTAGGTAATCTAAGAACTCTTAGGTAATGCTGAGAACGCTAAGCTGTACTTTTAGGTATGCTGTATTTTTGTTAGGTCACTGAAATTCGCGTGCCATTAGGCTTGCGCCTCAGCAAGAAGCAGCCTCTCCCAACAGTTTGAAAAAAAAATCAATCTCCCCAGTCAAAATGGCTGTCCAGAAGCTGCTCTCCTTCTTCTCCCTGGCAGGAAACTGGCCTGGAAACTGGCAGGAAACTGGCTGTCCAGAAGCTGCTCTCCTTCTTCTCTCTGGCAGGAAACTGCCATAGCAGTTAAAGTGGAATAATAGCGCTATAATAGTGTAGTGCGATAAGATCCTTAGTTCATTTGGACACCATTGCCATTTATTGCAAAGGTGTGTAGCACAACAAGTGGCTGGCATCTTGTTAGTGGCATATGCAAACATAATTCTACTTTACACTTTTGTAACCAACTCTCTAGAGAGATGGTGGGGTCTCTTTTTCTGGATGTCTTTGAAAAGAGGCTGGACAGCTACCTGTGGGGATGCTTTAGCTGGAGATCCTGCACTGAGGAGGGGGTTGGACCCAATGGCCTAGGTTGCCCCTCTGTACTTCTCCCCTGCAATAACCAAAGTCTTCCCTGGACTCACCATGTCTCTGTGGTAGCTGCTCCCAAGTAGCCATTCTGTGTCTGGTGGAGAGCACAGGGGATAAGAGAAGCACCTGGCAACTGATGACATAATCCACCGAGACCCAGGATGATCTTGATGGAAGCTGGAGTGTGTCCAGAGAAGGATGACCAAAATGGTGGGAGGTCTGGAAGCCATGCCCTAAGAGGAGTGGCTTAGGGAGCTGGGTATGTTTATCTTGGAGAAGAGGAGGTTAAAAGGTGACCTGATAACCATGTTTAAATATTTGAAGTGATATCATACTGGAGATGGAGCAAGCTTGTTTTCTGCTGTTCCAGAGATTAGGACATGAAGCAATGGATTCAAATTACAAGAAAAGAGATTCCACCTAAACATCAGGAAGAACTTCCTGATGGTAAGAGCTGTTCAACAGTGCGACAGTGGAATGTGCTGCTTCAGAGTGTAGTGGAATCTCCTTCTCTGGAGGTTTTTGAACAGAGGCTGGATGGCAATCTGTCCGGGGTGCTTTGATTGTGTATTCCTGCATGGCAGGGGGTTGGATTGGAAGGCTCTTGGTGATCTTGGTGGAGAATGTCCTCAGTGTGGGTGTGGTAGTGGAGACGTAGCCAGATATTCCTCTGATGCAATGGAATGATCATGGGGGACGGGGACAGGCTGATGCAGTGCAACAGGGTCTCTGGAGGTGGTGACAGGGGAGCCATAGCAAAGTTCCACATGTGGAACCATTGTGCTACATACAATGATTTAGGATGTGGAACTTTGCGTGCAGAGATTTATGCTATGCAACTCCTATGTGGGTCTTGGCCATTGTCCCCTTGCTCTCTATGCAGACTAGTGTGATCCAGCTCCAACTCCCACAGAGGCAGGCTGAAGCTCCAGCCCTGCTCATGGTGAGAACTAAGAAGGAGCCCTAATGCCTTAGGAACCCAGAGGTTGTCTAAATGTCATTCCATGTTGTTCCTCTATATTGTGAAGGAGGGGGGCCTTCAAAAGCCAAAAACTGTGCAGGAAACAATCCCCTTTCTTCAGACAAGTGATTTGATATGAACCCCTTTCCCATATTTGAGGAAGCGCAAAGATGATTGGATGAGTGCAGGAGGCTGGGCTTGCTGACAGGGCAAGCACCCAGTGGCACTATGTAGGATTTTGCCTTAGCAAGCAAGATCTAAGGCAAGAAAACAGGGTGGTTTTTTTCATTTTTGGTAAAGGCAAAATATCACTCCAGCTCACATTGGAAATACATATCCATATCCACATTGGAAATATATATCCATATCCACAGATTTAAGTATCCACAACTTGAAAATATTCTTTAAAAAGTAATAATCCAAAAAGTGAACCTTGATTTTACCATCTTATATAAGGGACATCCTTTTGCTATGCCATTGCATATAATGGGACTTGAGTATTCACTGATTTTTGTATCCCCAGGGGGTCCTGGAACCAAACCCCAAGCAAATATGAAGGGACAACTGTAGTTTTTTCAAAAAATAAAACTTTGGCTGTGGCAATTCTCTCTCTCTCTCTCTCTCTCTCTCTCTCTCTCTCTGGCTTTTCTTCACAAATGAAGATTGAGGAAGGACTCATCCCGCGCTTTCTGCAAGTGCGCTGATGACTAAAAAGGCCAATCTGAGATAAGCAAGTCCAGTTGCAGAAAGCACAGCAGAAGGTCTCCTTGGGTGATGTTCCAGCTTGTAATTCTTTCTGCATTGTCAGTTCTCCTCAAGACTTACTCGGCGTGAGTTCTCAAATAAGGCTGCAGCATTGTGAATAGTGCGTCTCCATGCCTCCCAATGTGAGGCCAGGGCAGACCATTGTTGGTGATCAATTTGGCCAAGCCTAAAATGTTGTTTCAGGGAGTCCTTGTATCACTTTTTTTTGGAGCACCCCTCTTACACTGACCCATGGTGAGCTCACCATAGAGTACTATTTTTGGGAGGCGATGGTCCTCTATCCCAGAAACGTGCCCTGCCCAGCGCAGCTGTGTTCTCAATATCATGGCCTCAATGCTGGTGATCCCTGCTTGCTCAAGGACAGCAACATTTGTCACATAGTCAGTCCAGTATCTATTTAGGATTGTGCATATACAGCACTGATGAAAGCATTCAAGGAGTCGTAAGTGGTGGCGATAGGTGTCCCATATTTCAGACCCATAGAGGAGAATAGACAGTACAATAGCTCTATACACACTGATGTTTGTGCTTCGCCTCAGGTGTTTATTACTCCAGACTCTTTTGTAAAGTCTTCCAAATGTGCTATATACCTTTGCTAATCTGTGATCGATCTCTTTGTCAATCTTGGCATCTGAGGAGATGATGCTTACCAGGTAGGTGAACTGCTGAACGGACCTAAGCACAGATTTGCCTACGGCAATGTGGGGATGGTGATGCTCATCCTGTGGTGCAGGCTGGTAAAGAACTTCCATTTTCTTCAGGTTGACTTCCAGCCCAAACAGCTCTGCAGCTGTTGCGAAGCAGGATGTTAGGCACTGCAGAGCTGCTTCTGTGTGGGCAACAAGGGCAGCATCATCAGCGAAGAGCAGCTCACGGACTAGATAGTTTAGAGTCTTAGTGTGAGCCATCAGACGGCTTAAGTTAAACAAGCTACCATCAATATGGTAACATATATAGATGCACATCTTCTTTGAGCTTTGCCATAGCCCTTTGGAGCTTCATGCTGAAGAAGATTGTAAATAATGTTGGAGCAAGACCACAACCTTGCTTCACTCCATTAGTTATTAGAAAGGGCTCTGAAAGAGCATCAGTAGTTATAGGTGGCACCTCTCGTCAACTCATAAGCCCCGCCCCTTGACAGGTGCCCCACCCCAGAAGTCCCACCTTTTCCGGAAGTCCCACCCTTGCCAGATATCTGGTCCCTCCCCGGAAGTCCTGTCCCTGGCTGGATGTGCTGCCTCCCCTGCCGGAAGTCCCCGCCTGTAGGTGTGGCATCCACGTGGCAGCAAATGGAATGGCCCCACAGGGGCCATTCCCCCACCCCTTCCCAAACTGTTCCCACCCCCCATGGGTTGACCTCACAAGTGAGGTTCGTGCAGATCAGACTATCACAGAGTTTGTGTCAGCAGGTCCTAAAACTTATGGGTATAAGTTGTCTAATGGAACAGCTTGTATGAAAGTCAAGGGGATTACACTGAACAGCGCTGTGAAAAAATTAATTTTGACAGCCTCAAAGACCTGGTATTTGTCTACGTGTCAGACAAAAAGGGATGCCCTCCTCGTGAAATTGTGATACAGCAACCAGGTATTGTTAGAAATAAGCAACAGTGGGCACTCCACACTAAAATTCTCAAAAAAACACAAAAAGTTGTTTTTGATAAATGAGTTATTACTGAAGGGTTTACAACTCTCCCTTATAGATCTCTCTCTCTGGCTTTTCTTCGCAAATGAAGATTCAGGAAGGACTCATCCCGCGCTTTCTGCAAGCGCGCTGATGACTAAAAAGGCCAATCCGAGATAAACAAGTCTGGTTGCAAAGAGCACAGCAGAAGGTCTCCTTGGGTGATGTTTTTGGGTTGTGATTCTTTCTGCGTTGTCGTTTCTATTCAAGACTTGTTCGTTGTGAGTTCTCAAATAAGGCTGCAGCATTGTGGATAGTGCGTCTCCATGCCTCCCGATGTGAGGCCAGGGCGGACCACTGTTGGTGATCAATTTGGCCAAGTCTGAGATGTTGTTTCAGGGAGTCTTTGTATCGCTTTTTTGGAGCGCCCCTCTTACGCTGACCCGTGGCGAGTTCACCGTAAAGTAGTATTTTTGGGAGGCGATGGTCCTCCATCCTAGAAACATGCCCTGCCCAGCGCAGCTGTTTTCTCAATATCATGGCCTCAATGCTGGTGATCCCTGCTTGCTCAAGGACAGCAACATTCGTCACATAGTCAGTCCAGTGTATATTTAGGATGATGAAAGCGCTCGAGGAGTCGTTGGTGGTGGCGATAGGTGACCCATGTTTCAGATCCATAAAGGAGGATAGACAATACAATGGCTCTATACACACTAATTTTTGTGCTTTGCCTCAGGTGTTTATTGCTCCAGACTCTTTTGTGAAGTCTTCCAAATGCACTATATGCCTTTGCTAATCTGTGATCAATCTCTTTGTCAATCTTGGCATCTGAGGAGATGATGCTTCCCAGGTAGGTGAACTGCTGAACAGACTTGAGCACAGATTTGCCCACGGCAATGTATGGATGGTGGTGTTCGTCCTGTGGTGCAGGCTGGTAAAGAACTTCTGTTTTCTTCAGGTTGACTTCTAGCCCAAACAGCTCTGCAGCTGTTGCAAAGCAGGATGTTAGGTGCTGCAGAGCTGCTTCTGTGTGGGCAACAAGGGCAGCAGCATCGGCGAAGAGCAGCTCACGGTCTAGATAGTTTAGAGTCTTAGTGTGAGCTCTCAGACGGCTTAAGTTAAACAAGCTACCATCAGTACGGTAACGTATATAGATGCCGTTGTCTTCTTCAAGCTCTGCCATAGCCCTTTGGAGCATCATGCTAAAGAAGATTGTAAATAAAGTTGGTGCAAGAACACAACCTTGCTTCACTCCATTAGTTATCAGAAAGGGCTCTGAAAGAGCATCGCCATATCTGACTTGACCACGCTGTCCATCGTGTAGCAAGATAATCATTTTAAGGAATTTGGGGGGACATCCTAGTCTTTCCAGGATCTGCCACAGACCTTTTCTACTTACAGTGTCAAAGGCTTTGCTGAGGTCGACAAATGTTACATAGAGACCCTTGTTCTGCTCCCTACATTTTTCTTGCAGTTGCCTAAGGGCAAATACCATGTCTGTGGTACTCCTATTGGCTCTGAAGCCACATTGGCTTTCAGGGAGAAGTTCTGCAATAGCAGGAACTAATCTGTTCAGGAGTATCCTTGCAAGGATTTTTCCAGCAATAGAGAGCAGTGTTATGCCTCGATAGTTTGAGCAATCGGATTTTGCTCCTTTTTTCTTGTACAGGGTGATGATGACTGCATCTCGGAGGTCTGATGGCAGTTCCCCTTTTTCCCAGCAATTCACAAGGAATTCGTGGAATTTTTTGTGGAGTGCATGACCTCCGTGTTTCCAAACTTCAGGTGGGATTCCATCAATCCCACCTGCCTTGCCGTTTTTCATCTGCTGTATGGCCTTAAGGGTCTCTTCCAAAGTGGGAGCTATGTCCAATTCATTTTTCATTGGTTTTTGTATCATATGTTGGATAGCTGAGCCTTGGACTACTCGGTTGGCGCTAAAGAGACTTTGAAAATGTTCAGCCCAACGATTTAGGATGGAGGCTTTATCAGTAATTAATGTTTGACCATCTGTACTGTATAAGGAGCTTTGGACCTGATAAGTAGGTCCAAACACTGCTTTAAGAGCTTCATAAAATCCTCTATGATCACCCAGATCTGCACAGCATTGTGTCTTTTCTGCTATATTGATCCACCACTTGTTCTGCATGTCTCGGAATTTTTGTTGTAGTTTACTATATGTGAGGCGGAAAGCTGCTTTTCTTACATGACAGGTTGGCTGGGCGAGGTATGCCTGGTGAGCAGCTCTCTTCCTTGCCAACAGCTCCTGGATCTCTTGGTTGTTTTCATCAAACCAGTCTTCATTTTTCTTGTGGGAGAACCCGAGGGAGTCTTCTGCAGACTGGAGGATACTGTTTTTGATATGTTGCCAAAGCACTGTAGGAGAAGGATCTGTAGGATGGTCTTCAAGTTTTGTTTGTAGATTTGCCTGGAAGTTGTCTCTCATGGTAGCTTGTTGAAGACTGTTGACTTGGAGTCTCTTCTTTAAGATGCCACCCCTCTTAGGTTTGAACTTAAGATGAAGATTTAGTTTACATCTGACGAGGCGATGATCTGTTTGGCATTCTGCACTGGGCATCACTCAAGTATGACGGACATCACGAATGTCTCTCTGACGGACTAGAACGTAGTCAATGAGGTGCCAATGTTTGGATTGGGGATGCATCCAGGTTGTCTTCAAGCTATCTTTCTGCTGAAAGATTGTGTTTGTAATAGTCAGCTGTTGTTCTGCACAGAACTCTAGCAGGAGGCATCCGTTATCATTGCAATTTCCAACACCATGCTTGCCTAAGACACCTTTCCAGGCTTCGGAGTTCTTTCCTACTCTGGCTTTGAAGTCACCAAGTATAATAATTTTATCTTCTACAGGGACTTTTTGTATGAGTTGGCATAGGTCTGTGTAGAATTTGTCTTTCTCTACAGGGTCGGCTTGCATAGTTGGGGCATATATACTAAAGAGAACAACATGTGGGAGGCGTAAGGAAATAATGCAGTCAGAGTGTCCTGTTGGCAAGGTTTCGAGTTTGGAGGCAATGGAGTTTTTAATCATAAAGCCTACTCCTGAAAGATGTTTTTCGGTTTTGGGTTTGCCAGACCAGTAAAGTGTGTAGCCGGCGTCATGTTCTTTAAGGCTGCCTTCCTCATGGAAGCGAACTTCACTAAGAGCAGCGATGTCAATATTAAGCCGTGATAGTTCAAGGGCTATTAGGGCAGAACGACGCTCAGGCCATCCACTATCTTCAGAGTCTTGCATGGTTCTGATGTTCCAGCATGCAAGTGTCAGTTTATTTACACCTTTGGAGGCAATTACCTCACACCAGCCTCCAAAGGTTCTCCTGATTAGAGACACGGCTTCCTCTGGGGATGCTGAATACTTTCATGCTTACACGATCCACAGGGTATTTGGCATTTGAAGTCATTAGTGCTTCGGCATGTCCAAGACGGACACCTGGTGACACTCTCACCTTTTTTACAAAAAGGGATGCTGATAAAATTTGAAGTTTGTAGTGCTTGCCTGCATCATCAGTCATTAAGCAGAAAATATCTTTGTTGCGAGTAATTTTAATTTTCACATCAATGCCATTTAGCAGAAGTTTTTCTTGAAAAAACAGGTCAGCATGAAGGTGGCCCAGCAAATCTATCTTTCTACTTTTACTTGTCAGGTTTGCTCTTTTAATAAACCCCTTATTATCTCCCTCCAGGTCTGCCGATTCATGTTCTCCAGCTGTATCTTTATAAAACAGTCCAGCAGAAAACTGAGTTGCCAGGGTGTCTTCACTGTAGTTTTGCACAGATTCTATGAAAGCTCTGTAAGGGTAGCAGTTGTTACTTTGGCTGATGAGCCGGTCCCCTAAAGTCACATCTAACTGGCTGAAAACGGAGGCTATAGGATAATTCACCAGTCCTACTTCAGCATATGGTGGTAGGTTTGACCCATGTTCATTCACAATCTTACAAAACAGATATAGAAGGGTATTGTTCAGATCCATATCATCCTCACCATTCCCAGCAATGTAAAAATCTAGCAGTGCAGATTCTGTAAGGGCAGTCGGGGGGGGGGCACCTCAATATACAAGCTTCTCTCGATACTGGTCTGGGTAGGTCCAACATGGAATAGGTCTAGTTCAGATTTAGTGCACTCTTCAGAGCTGCAATGGATAAAAGCCATGATGCTTGTTTAAAAGATGTCCTTCTTAGCCGGACGCCTCTGCCTCTTTCTTACAGCTCTCCGCTTCTGAGTTTTCTTTCCTTGTAGACCTTTCCTTTTAAGGGGTCGAGGGGGGCCTATCACCATCGCCTGTGACGTTTTTCTCTTTAACCCTTTCCGCCTTTGAATGTACATCAGACCCGATCCTCCTTGTGGATCTGTGGGGGCCATTCTATTTAGAACTACTTGAGTAACGTGGCTGTCTACGTCTTTGGCAATATTACGAGCAGCTTTTTTTGAATGGGGTTTAATGATGTCCAGGCCTCTTCTCAAAAGAGGAACAGCTTTTCGGAAAAGGCTTCTGAAAATCCCACCAAGCCCTGCCCCATACATTTGGGGAACACCGTGATACCCAGGAAGGCCATTTCCAGCCTGGGCTCTATAATAATCCCTATAAAGGGTCGGGTCCCCTTATGATTTCAAAATCACCATTGTTAAAGAAGCAGGGTTCTCCGGGGCCGGAAGTGAAGCTTCACAATCACCTTTCCAAAACGAAATGAGATCTTTTCATTCTGATCTGTCTTTATCTCAACAGTGATAGTGTCAATATGGTGCTTGCTCACAGGGATATAGTGGGGTTTGTCATAACAAATATTGACACATTCGTTATTCTGCCCTTGCACAGGTACCCAGCATAGCAGAGGCACATATAAGTCCCCGACTATCTGATGCTCCACAATATCTGTGTAAACATATAAGCTGTTGAATCCACCGGTAATGTCTGCTGCAAAAGGTAGAACTTTGACATGATGGTTGGGAAACAACCCTAATACATGCCCTAATTATGCACCAACTAGCTGTGTGTACGGGCCAGCTGTTTCAAGCCTAACCTTTCTAGACACTTGATCATAGCGCAGAAACACTCCAGGAGGGTCATTGTGTGCTGTTATGAGGCTGTTCATGTATTCCAGCAGTTCAGGAATACTTAAATAATACCCACATTGCAAAAGGTAGTGCCATTTCCTTTTTCCGTTTGCAGTTTCAAACCTCACATCAGCAGTTACAGTGTTCCAACTGTGAGGGTACTGGATCTCGGCTAGACCCACCTCCCAAGCCCCAGGAAGCTCAAGAGGTCTTGCTAAAGAGATAGTAAAACTTGAGATTGTGTTATCTGGAAAGCATCTACACAGGCATTGCTAGGCAGTGAAACATAAAAAAACCCATCACCCATTTTTTCTTCTTTTCCTGCACTACAGCACAGGTTTACTGACTTCAGAAGCAAGAACCCAACTGTTGAACTTGCTAGGCCACACTAGCCATTTCACTAGGTAATGCTTTCTCTGGCCCCACCCTTTTGTGGCTAGAATTTTTTCAATCCGATACACCCTGTCTTCCTCAGCTGTAATCTTTTGTAATTCTTCAGGATAAAAGCTACCAACAACAGCATCACCCCCATAATCTTTCAGCAGAAACACGGGCCTATCTGCTTTTCTAATGACTCAGTCCACAATGAATATCTCCATGGTAAAATTCTGTTCATAGCCCTTAGTAAATTTGCCCTTGCTTTTAGAAATCCTCACATGGTCTCCTTTTCTGAGTAGCAGAGGCTCTTGTTTTCTTTGGACAGGAGCCCCATAAACTGTTTTATGGGGCTTTCTTTGGACAGGAGCCCCATAAACTGCTAGAGTGTTGGAATCATTAACATCAACGGGCCTTGCTTTGATAGTATGATGATAACTATGATTATAACTTTTTAGAAACAGGGGCAGTACATCAATGTAAGTAAAGGTGTTATTAGCAGTGAAATACCTCCACATTTTTGTTTTTAAAGTTCTATTAAATCTCTCCACAAACCCAGCTTTAACCTCATTATTGGTGACAAAGTGATGCACACCATGTTGTTTTAACAGACTACTTACAGTCTTATTTAGAAACTCACGACCTTGATCTGTCTGTAATTTTCCAGGTTTTCTTCCATCTTGTCTGAAAATAGCGTTAAAGGCTCTGGATACTTCTCTACCCGATTTGTCCTTCAGAGCCACAGCCCAAGCATATTTAGACAGAATATCTATTACTGATAAAATGTACTTGTAACCACTGTTATACTTAGAATATTGCTGCATATCAACTAAATCGGCCTGCCACTGAGAATCTACTCTGGATACAACAGTCTTGTTTCTTTTAAAATGGATCCTGGCTGGCCTATGTTGTATGTAACTGTCTTGTTTGGAAAGCCATTTAGTAACATCCCCCTTCCTGATGGTTTTGTCCTGTTTTTTTTGCTTCCTGTAAGAGGGGGTAAACACCCCCAAAACTTCCAACTTCTCCAGGTGTATAATATATAGCCTTTGGGATTTTTTCATGTTTTGTCATTTTGGCAACTAATGTAAGTATGATCACACAGGTACAGACCAAATCATTTTTATTGTAAACTATGCAGAACATATCTACTCTTCAGGAGTGATGGAAACACATGAAATGCATGATATGTTTACATTCTATGAGTTCCTGATCTGAAGATTCTGCACTTCACCGCCTTGCATGCCATCTTCCTGTTGGAAAAAAGTAAAACATTCTTAGTAAAAAGGCTATTTTATTCAACTCTCTCTCTCTTTAAAAATAACACCCCATAGTGCTAGCATTCTTACCGCTGAGCTCTCATAACCAGCATCTGTTTTTTCAGAGTTATCCACCAAAGCATTCTCCGAAGCATCATCCTCCAGCAGGTCATCAAGGAGCAACTGGTAAGTAGACCAGTTTGGGTCAGAATCACCCATCTCTGTCTCAGTGTTCTGGTGGTCTGGTTTACAAAGCAAGCCACCATCTACATCTTCAATGTTCTGCAATCTCTGCATCCTTGAGAAAAGCCCTTTCCGAGAACAACCACAATCACACTCTGTATCAGACTAGTCATCAGGCCAATCTATACTCCAGTTCACAGGCCATACTGCTTCAGGTTCAAGGGGTTGCACATCTGTAAAAATATCCACAAGTGAACTCTCCATTGCAGAAAAATGCCTTAGATTCTGAGCAGTTGTATCAGTCTCTTCCTCACTAAGGCTGTTTTTCAAATCTAACAAGGATGAAAAATCCCTTCTAGGTTTTACTGCCTCTCCCATAAGTTCATCACACAAAGGCATGGAAAAACCCTCAGCTCCTGACATTGTTTCAGGAAAAGAGAAGCTTCGTCGCTTCCACACAGGCCGTTCCTCCTTTTCAGGGTTTTTTTTTTTTTTAGGGGCAGAGAGCATGGAAACACTAAAGGAGTTTGGAGGAGTAGTTGGCAGCTCTTCCAACTCTGCAGTTCTATGATTCTATGATTCTATGATTCTATGTCATCTCCTCTGAACATGTCCAGGCAAGCAAAATGTCTGCGTGTACAAGGAGGGGCCGCCCAGCTCAAAATCAAACCTCTAAACCCACTTCCTATTGGCCGTTTGTGCAGGGGTCTGCTGAGAGGGTGGGACCAGCTGGGGAAGGGATGTGGGAAAGGCTCCTATGGGGCCATTCCCACCCCTTGACACCCACAGCCAATCAGGAGAGGCCTATCAAACCATCCCAATGAATATTTCCCAAGAAACCCCTTCCTATTGGTCCACATGACCTCGCAAGGCCAACCCATGGGGGGTGGGAACAGTTTGGGAAGGGGCAGAGGAATGGCCCCTGTGGGGCCATTCCATTTGCTGCCACGTGGATGCCACATCTACAGGTGGGGACTTCCGGCAGGGGAAGCAGCACATCCGGCCAAGGGCGGGACTTCCGGGGAGGGACCAGATATCCGGCAAGGGTGGGACTTCCAGAAAAGTGGGACTTCCAGGGCAGGGCACCTGTCAAGGGGCAGGGCTTATGAGTTTGATGAGAGGTGCCACCTATAACTACTAAGCATCGCCATATCTGACTTGTCCACGCTGGCCCTCGGGTAGCAAGATAATCATTTTAAGGAACTTGGGGGGACATCCTAGTCTTTCCAGGATCTGCCACAGACCTTTTCTGCTCATAGTGTTGAAGGCTTTGGTGAGGTCGACAAATGTTACATAGAGACCCTTGTTCTGCTCTCTACATTTCTCTTGCAGTTGTCTAAGGGCAAATACCATATCTGTAGTACTGCTATTGGCTCTGAAGCTACATTGGTTTTCAGGAAGACGTTCTTCTGCAATAGCAGGAACTAATCTGTTCAGGAGTATCCTTGCAAGGATTTGTCCAGCAAGGTAAGTAAAAATGGGGGGAAATCACTTGCAGCTGCCATCTTGACCTGCAGGCATGCAAAGCTTATGCCTGCCAAACACCCATTAAGACAAATTGTCACGGCTGCAATTTGACGTTACTGTGGAGCAATCCAGGGGGGAGGGTGCTGGCTTATATAGACAAACCCTGTGTGTGTGTGTGTGTGTGTTTGTGAATGGACCTCCACCTGCTCTTCCTCAGTTCTTCTGGTTCACTTCACCACAGCTTTCAGTTGTATTCATAAATTCATCATAAATTCATAAAGCCAATGCCAAATTCTGGTCCTTGGAGCTCTTTCCAGAGGATTTATCTGTATATATTTTTAAGAGACATACTAAGGCAAAGGTGTAGATAAAGAATGAGAGGATTTCCTCCACAACTTCCTTTACTTTCTCAGGAGAATCCTCCGAGCAGGTTGTAATGCTTGGGAAGATTTTTTGTGAGCCGTAAAAAATACAGAGCAAAACAGAGGACTAATTTAAACAAGATTGTCTTGTCTAGCAAAAAAACAGCAGTGCCATCTAGTGGGTAGAGCTGCCTTTTTCCTGCCCGCTGTGCATTTTATTTCTGAATGGTGCTTATTCATTACCCTATACAGTAAGCATTGAATCTTGTTGGAAGGGGCCACAAGGGACATCTAGTCCAACCCCCTGCCATGCAGGAATATACAACTAAAGCATCCATAGTAAGTAGCTGTCCACCCTCTTTTTGAAGATGTCCAGAGAAGGAGACCCCACCACTCTCCAGGCAATTGGTTCCATTGCCAAACTGCTCTCTCTGTCAAGAAGTTCTTTCTAATGTTCAGCTGAATCCTACCATCCTTTAACTTAAAAACATTAGATCTGGTCCGACCCTCTCAGGCAGCAGAAAACAGCCCTGCCCCATCCTTTCTATGACAGACTTTTAGATATTTAAAGATATTTAAGGAGTGCAATCATGTCCCCCCTCACTCTTCCCTTCACCAAGATGAAGATGCCCAGCTACTTCAACATTTCCTCATATGTTTTGTTCTGAATACCTCTTTTCATCTCATGAAGTCTACCAGTGTTTTCTTGGAAGTTTTTTTAAATGGCATATGGTATACCAGGTCCAGCTAGTTAAAACTAAATGCTTCAGCTTGCATATTTTCATTTTGGGTATTATTTCATGTGAAGTTGTTAAAGCCATTAAATACTGAAGCCAAGCCCCTACACTGTCCTTGCATAATGCAAATCCATGCTCACAATTGGCTGGTATCCTGTTACAAAATTGTTAATTAGACTTAAGATCCTGTAACTGTTCCCTATTTACATTTACAGTCATAGTCCCATTGCCATTGCCATAGTCCCATTGCCATTGTCCCCCAACACCCATCTTAAAATCCAGCCAGCTGTACTGAAGGATCAAGTCTGAGGTCTGGCAAGCAGGACACTGAAGGATGACATGTCCAGTCCTCTCTCACCAGCAATCGGTGGTGCACCAAGGAGATGCAGGGGCCTGTTTCTACTTGACACACTGCTGATCGCTGGTGGGAGGGAGCTAAATATTAACAATCTGGAAGGACAATAATTCAATTAAAAGTATTATAACTGATATATTTTTATAACATAAACTTATGAGGCTTTAGTACATTCACAATAGTATAAATAAGTTCTTTACTCAGAAATTGAATGGTTACATTCACCAACATGAAATGAGTTCTATTCAAAAATAATACGGTGGTTTTATACACCAATATACAGAACTTGTAAAACTTATTCAAAGGGATTTCTAACCCTTTACAGTTAGTACACCTTCACTAACATTAGTATTGTCGTTACATTCACCAATACACAATATCATTCATGAAAAGTTGTAAATCTTTTCATGAATGATATTGTGTATTGGTAAATCATAGAATCATAGAATTGCAGAGTTGGAAGAGACCACGAGGGCCATCCAGTCCAACCCCCTGCCATGCAGGAAATCACGATCAAAGCATCCCCGACAGATGGACATCCAGCCTCTGTTTAAAGACCTCCAAGGAAGGAGACCCCACCACGCTCCGAGGGACTGCGTTCCACTGCCGAACAGCTCTTACTGTCAAAAAGTTCCTCCTAATGTTGAGGTGGAATCTCTGTTCCTGGAGCTTGCACCCATTGCTCCGTGTTCCAGTCTCTGGAGCAGCAGAAAACAAGCCTGCTCCATCCTCAGCGTGACATCCCTTCAAATACTTAAACAGGGCTATCATATCACCTCTTAACCGTCTTTTTTCCAGGCTAAACATACCCAGCTAACATTTCATGTTAGTGAAGGTGTACTAACTGTAAAGGGTTAGAAACCCTTTACAGTTAGTACACCCTCACTAACATTAGTATTGCCGTTACATTCACCAATACACAATATCATTCATAGAATCATAGAATCATAGAATTGCAGAGTTGGAAGAGACCACGAGGGCCATCCAGTCCAACCCCCTGCCATGCAGGAATACACAACCAAAGCATCCCTGACAGATGGCCATCCAGCCTCTGTTTAAAGACCTCCAAGGAAGGAGACCCCACCACGCTCCGAGGGAGTGCGTTCCACTGCCGAACAGCTCTTACTGTCAAAAAGTTCCTCCTAAAGTTGTAAATATTTTCATGAATGATATTGTGTATTGGTGAATGTAACAGCAATACTAATGTTAGTGAAGGTGTACTAACTGTTAAGGGTTAGAAATCCCTTTGAATAAGTTTTACAAGTTCTGTATATTGGTGTATAAAACCACAGTATTATTTTTGAATAGAACTCATTTCATGTTGGTGAATGTAACCATTCAATTTCTGAGTAAATAACTTATTTATACTATTGTGAATGTACTAAAGCCTAATAAGTTTATATTATAAAAATATATCAGAATACTTTTAATTGAATTATTGTCCTTCCAGATTGTTAACAGTTTGTGGTAACTCTCCTTTGTTGTTGAGATTGCTTGTAGGGAGCTAAAAATGTCATCCTTCAGTGACCCACTTGCCAGCACTGTAGAATTCTGTTCCTTGGTGTGACTGGTTGGATTTTAAGGTGGGTTTTGGTGGTCAGATCTAGAGTCAGATCATAGCCACAATGTCATGATTGATGCATGATCTGTTAAGTGGTGGTTGTGCTATACCATCCTTTCTGCTGAACATCAGCACTATGCAACCAGTTGTGTATCTGGGAATATGCTTGCTGTTTCTGCAATCCCTTGTGTGGTTTTTGGTGCTTCTGCAGTCCTTATGAACACCTGTAGAATTCCACTTACACAACTCTGAATTAAATATGGATGTTTCACCATAGCCAAAAACATATAGCCACTTACATAAGGGAACTTTGTTGTTGTGGACCTTCAGACTGACTCTGACTTCTTCTTCTCATCATCATCATCATCATCATCTTTATTTCTATCCTGCTTTCCCCCTGATTTGGGACTCAGAGGTTTGTCATTGCTGCCTTCGAAACCTGAGTATGAATTCTTCAAGGTTACCCAGTGGGTTTCCATGGCTGAGTGTGGATTTAAACCCTGGGCTCCTGGAGGCCTAATCCAACACTCAAACCACTACAAACCACTACACCACACTGGCTCCCAACTTACGTCTGAGTAGAACACCAACAGAATGCTGGCCAGGGTCTTCCAGCAGCAGACTTCTCCTTTACTAGGAGAAAATGCCAACTGACAAATAAATCTCCCACCCTTTGTCAGCTTCTTTGGACAGAGCATTAATTGTGATGCGCTTGATAAGTTTAAAGGTTTTTATCTGGTCAAAAATTGAGATGTTTCAATCACTTCGAGGGGGGAATAAAGAGAAAGTTCTGTTTATTTCTTTGTTCACAAAATAAATAACACTATACTTGTCAAAAATACAAATACATCCATCTTTCTTTTTTTTGGTTGGATTTCTAACAATTTCACATTGAATGGCAGGGAAAGAAGGAAAGCAATTCCCTTAAGGCCTTGTTGGGGGAAATGAGAAAATAATTTCCCATCGACCATGTCCCATGAACTATGGCATTGGCAGAGCTTCTTAAATCTTGCTTAACCTAAGCCCAGCTGAGTCCAGCAATTTGGCACAGCTTGCAAGAACACCAGTGTGTCCAACAAATTGTCCACTAGCCAGCAGCCATCACATGGATTTGGCATTCTGCACTAATGAAATGGGGCCCCCACTCACCCACCTCCAACCAGCAAAAGCCTGGCATCAGAGGGTACATCAGGCTCTGAGAAGATAATCTGAATTTTATTGGTTAGTCTTAATTAGAACAGACCCCATGAACCAATTGTTGAATACATCGGGCCCTCAGGATCCACTGGGGTTTGGTTCCAGGACAGACACACACACACACACACACACACACACACAACCTATCTATGGATACCAAAATAATGGGTTGGAGGTGTCCCATTATCTACAATGGAGTAGTAAAATGGACTCCCTTAGATAAAATGGCAAAAAACAAGGTCTGGAATTCCTTCCCCCCCAAATATTTTTGAGCTGTGGTTGGTTGGATACAGAGGGCCGGCTGTATGGAGTCAATAAATTGCTTTATCTCCTTGATTCAATGAGTCTGCTTCAGCCAATGACACCACACACATACAAAACACAAAGAGAGCTTATACAAAATAATAGTTTGTCACAGTGTGCTATGCTGCTTTTGTTCTCTGACTAGGCATCAAAAAGCCTTTTTGAGTCCAATTTTGTTTTCTTCTCCCTCCGCTCTTTCTTTCTTTTGGCACTTATATTTCACAATGAACAGTCAACTACATGCAGGTTCTTAGTCATGCAGTACCAACTCAAGTGTGCATAATAAAATTTCATTTTACCTGAGCACCAAAGCTGGGTTCAAGAATGTAGAGGGGGATGCCCAGTCAACCACATATTTTCAAGTGGAGCCAAGCTATGCAGATAACAAATGTCCACACAAGAATTCTAGCACACAGGAGCATCACATTTAGGCCCAGCCGTTCATTATGCAGCAAACAGAAAGCCTGCTTCAATGGAAGGACCTCAATGACACTGCCAAAGAGCCCAAGGCTCTTTCCGGACAATCTGGTTGCCACGCAATAAATACAAAACTGTTACACATAGAACACTGCTTGATCTGGCGGACTGCATTCAGTTTTGGGCACCACATTTTAAGAAGGATGCAGACAAGTTAGAGCACATTCAAAAAAGGATGGTAAGAAGTATGGAGAACAAAACATGAAGAGAGATTGAGGGAGCTGCCCCCTTTAAATATCTCAAGGGCTGTCACAGAGAGGAGGGGGCAGGCCTATTCTCTGCCACCCCAGAGGGTAGGACCAGGTCTAATGGGTTGCAGTTACAAGAGAGTAGATTTTGATGGAACATTAGAAGGAGCTTCTTGACAGAGAGCACGGTTGGGCACTGGGATCAAATGCCAAGAGAGGTGGCAGCAGGGTCTCCTCTGCACACATTCAAAAAGAGGCTGGACAGCTACCTGCTGGGGATGCTTGAGCAGGAGATCCTGCATTGAGCAAGGAGTTGGACTCAATGGCCCATGAGGCTCCTTCCAACTCTATGATTCCATGATCAATATCTTAGCATAGGGATGGCTAAGTTCCAGTGTTCAGGTCTCCCTCCTCCTAAACTTGCTGTGGGTTTCACAATTCCCCCAAAACTGAAGTGGGAGTGGGCATCCATAATCAAAAAATGTAAATTTTCCAAACTCTGCATCTATATCAACATAATTCTGAATATTGTGCTCCTGCAAATGTCTCCTGCTCAGATCAATGGAAATGTGCTTCAGGTTTTTGTTGGGCTGGTGCTCCTATTTCTTTTAAAATGTCTAAAATGCCTCAAATATCTAAAGGCCTAAATAGCAAAGCTATTATGTTAGAAACAACTGCTTTAAAAAAAACAACTCCCAATGCCTAACCAAACATTTAAAACAGCATCTCCCTGGCATTTCAACTGCAATAGTCCGTCACAATGGAAATGCTATTCCTCCGTCATTATCTTGGCTTTAGGAAGCAGCACTGTTGAGTGCTGTCTGGAATACTGTGATTGTGAGAATACTGCCAAGCACTGACTGCACAGTGCCTGAGACATCCCTACTAACAAGCAACACAATTCCCTCCTTTCACTTACATGCATTTTGCAAATCGACAGCAGCAGAAAAGGAACCTAAACTCATAACCTCAGAAGGTTATGAGAAAAGGAACCTAAACTCATAACCTCCACTCTTTTTGTCCATTTTGTTAGGTGGGAAATAAGATATCCCACTAGAACAGTTCACTGTTCCTCTTGTGGTTAACTTTATATTCCACTTTCCATGCTAAACTGGGAGTCAAGGCCACTTGTTGTTATAGCGTGCCTTCAAGTGATTTCCAACTTATGGCAACCCACAGTGTGTGACTTGCCAAAGGCCATCAGTGAGTCTCTATGTTGAGTGGGGATTCAAACCCTGGTCTCCCAGAGTGAAACCACTGCACCACACTGGCAACAAGATGACTTGTGAATTAAAATAAATCTTATCCCTTCAGCTCAGATTTGGGCTCACCAGCAACGGCTAGTGGTTTCCATATCCGTGAGGTTATATCTGGGTTTTAGTTTGAACTTTCTGAGGAACTACCCAAGTTTCTCTAGCTATTTGGGGACTGCGATTCAACACTTTGGATAGCTCCAAGGTACATGCGGGGTATGGTTCAGCACCTTGGGTAGCTCCAAGGTTACTTGGGAGAGTGCAGTTCAGCACCTTGGATAGCTGCAAGCTACTTGGGGAATGCAGTTCAGCACCCTGGGTAACACCTTTAAGACTGAAAGCTGGAAGGGTTTCACTAACCACCGTCTACCACTGTTTTCAAACCCTGTGCCCTAAGAGCTGGAGAAGCAGCAGACCCCAAATCCTAACAGGTGCCACAATTTTGCAGCTTTGTAAAAGAAAACACAGTGACTCAAAAGGCCCAGGAGATAAAAATTAACCCCTGCAGTTTCCCTGCATCCGTTCTTCCAAAATAATTATCCCTGGAGAGGATCCACACTGAACAGCGGCAGCACTTTTCACGCCACTTTAATGGTCATGGCTCCAGCCTATGGAATCTTGGGATCTGTAGTACAGAATTCTTTGCTAGAGAGTTCTAACACTGCAGTTCAGGGGAGTGGATTAGCACAGTGGGTCTCAGTCCCTTGTCTTCCAAACGTTTTGGACTTCAGCTCCCTGAATCCCTGACCATCAGCCAAGGTGGCTGGGATTCTGGGAACTGAAAGCCTGTAAGACCAAAGATAGAGCATTCTAAACCCCTCAACAAACTACAAGTCCCAGGATTCCAAAAGATGGTGTCATGGCAGCTGAAGTGGTATCAAACTGCAACAATGATGTACTTGTGGACACACACCCAGAGTCACGAGTAAATGGTCTGAGTGTTCTTTCTTCCTCTGTGGGATGGGTTTTTGGAGAATTTTTCACTCCACCTGGGTTGGCTGATCTTGGAACTATCACATCAGTGGTCATTGCCTTCCCTGCTCCCTCACATGAACCCATTTTTTCTCAAAGGCTGGTATCAAGAGTGTCCAATTTGGGCTGCAGGCAGACTTCAGAAGCCATGCCGGGCCTCCCATCACGGCAGAAGAGGACAGCTGGGTTTTTACAGGCCCACATGGCCAACTCCCCTCCGCTGGCTGGACTGGAGGAAGTCAGGGTGCTCCCAGCGGTGACCCCACTGCGGCTGGCATAGCACTCGGCCCGGCTCTTGGCTTCCAAGTGGCGGCCCTGGGCGGCAGCCAAGTAGGCGGCCACATTGTTGTTCCTAGTCCGGTAACCCCCTTCCCGGCTGCGGCCCAGGAGCAGAGAGATGTTGGGGTTGCGAGCAGCGTAGATAAGGGGGTTGATGGCCCCGTTGGCCCAGGCCATCCAGCTGGCCACGGCGTCCAAGGTGGGTGAGAAAGAGAGGTGCCCTGCAGCAGCAGCCAGCCCCAGGATGCAATAGGGGCCCCAGCAGCAGATGATGGAGACGATCATAATGAGGACGGTGGTGGCTGTCCGCATCTCGCCGTAGAAGCGCAGCAGGTGGCTGTAGGTGGTGAGGGGCCGCACCCGGCTCTCTGAGAGCCGCACGGCCCGACAGATGTGGTAGTGGCAAAAGCACATGAGGGCAAAGGGCAGCAGGTAGCAGAGGACAATCAAGGCTGCCCCATAGGGGGGTCCCAAGCGGGAGGAGCCCCACGGCAGGACGTACAGGCAGTGGTAGGCCGTGGCAGGACTGGTGAAGGGGGAGCTGCTACTTGGCAGCACTCCTGATGACACTCCGGCCACCGACAATGATGCCCCCCATTCCTCCTCCTCCTCCTCCTGGGCCAGCAGGTACCACGGGCTGGAGAAGCCCAGGGCGGCCAGCCACACGGTGGCCAGGAGCTGGGCAGCCCGCCGGCGGCCCATCTTGTGCCGAGGCTGGCGGACGATGGCGCAGTAGCGGTCGAAGGCAAGCAGGGCCATGGTGAGGGTGGCGGCAATGCCCAGGCCGGTGTGGAGTGTGGCACTGGCCAGGCAGAGGCGGGGCCCGAAGAGCCAGGCACCGTGGGGCCGCCCTCCAAGGAGGCTGAGGAAAGCCGGGGG
The DNA here is from genome assembly GCA_030847615.1 of Gambelia wislizenii. Taxonomy (NCBI): domain Eukaryota; kingdom Metazoa; phylum Chordata; class Lepidosauria; order Squamata; family Crotaphytidae; genus Gambelia; species Gambelia wislizenii. The sequence continues at coordinate 488,314,813 of JAUMIR010000001.1, read as the reverse complement.
CAGGCAGAGCAGGGCGGCCAAGAGCTCGGCCAGCGCCAGGGAGAGGACGAAGGCATTGGTGACGGTCCGGAGTTGCCGGTGTCGCGCAATTACCACCGCCACGGCGCCGTTGCCCAGGGCGGAGAGGGCAAAGATCAGCAGCAGGAGCAGCGCCTGGGAGGCCAGCGCTGCCCCGGACCAGCCCCACCGCGGGGCCCCCTCCGGGCCTCCTCCGGGCCCCAGCTCCGGCCCTGGGGCCCCGCTCCCGTTGCTGCCTAGCGGACTCCAGGAGGAGGCATTGCTGCTGCTCAGCAGGGCGGCCGCCTCCATGCAGGGCGAGGGCGGGGAAGGCGCATCCCTGGCCCCGGCCGGCGGGAGGAAAGCCGGCGCTCCGCGAGGAAAGCGGGCGCTTCGGGGAGGCGGGCGGGCGGGCTCCCGCGGGGACAGCGATGCGCCCAGAGCGCGGCGGAGGTACTCCGGGCGGGCAGGCTGCCCCTCCGCTCCCCTCCCGCCGCCTCGGCTCCTCAACCGGCCACCGGCTGCTCCTCCACGGAGGCAGAGCGGAGGAGGACGGCGGGGATCGGGGCCAAGGAGCCGGGCTGGCCCTCCTCCTCCTCCTCCTCCTCGCCTTCGGGGCTGCCCAGGCCCTGCTGACGTCCCTCCCGCCGGTTGCTCCGGGAAACCGCCTCCTTCCCGCCCCGGAGTTGCGCGCATTGCTTGGGCCCAGGAGGAGGAGGAGGAAGGGGAGGGGGGCCCCGCCATCCTTTGCCCGCCTTTCCTCCCCTTTCCCCTCGCTTTTGCAGGCTGGCTGCTGCCTGTCTTCCAGCAATGCTTCGATTGGGTCTTCCTGCAAGGCAGGGGGTTGGACTAGATGGCCCTTGGGGTCTCTTCCAATTCTCTGATGGTTCTAGGTGGTGGGCGTGGGCTCCTTTCGAGGCCTCTGCAGGTAGGGATTCAACAGGTGCCGTTTCTGGGGCTGTTTGCTGCACTGGTTCAGTGCCTGCCTACTCAAGGTCTGGGGTGAACTCATAGAAAGCAAGAAGAACGTGGCACGGCTAAGAGAATCGGTGCCATGGTAAGGGCAGAGGGCTGAGCAAAGGGAGACGCTTCCATCAGCTCACCTGGGCGATGATGGTACTGCAGCCGGCAATACCTCCTGCGACCCTCCCATTAGCAGCAAACCAGAGTTCATGTTTTTTCCAGTTGTGGAAAACTTCAAACATTGCTCTGCCCATATGAGCAAATCCGTTCTGGCAAGTAAGCATAGTGCAACTGATTTACAACAACCCTACTAGGTACTCCGGGTTAGAAATGTGCTGCAAGCTAGGTTGCAACACCTTGCAAAACAAAACTCAGGTTGCAGGAAAAGGGCCATTCATTTCAGCTTTTCTTCAGATACCTTCTCAGTTCAGGTCTGGATTAAGTTTCATACAGAACCCTTACAGGCCTCCAATAGCTTTTCTTTAGTAATGGAACACAAAATTCAGAGACCTATGCAATAGCTGCGTCTTCAGTCAGCTACTTACAGAAGGATAATCCCTGTGTTCTTAGAATGGTAGCTTAACTGGATAGGATGTTTCAGGATCACTGCATAAATGAAGTTGCTTTAATGAATAAATAAATGTACAGGGCTGGATTATGAGCTACCTGATAGGTTGGTGGAAGCACTTTCCTGCCCCCTCTCCTCCACTGCAGCTCTTCCTGGTCCCTGAGAAGGTGGCATGGAGGGGACAGGGGCCCTGCTGAATATAGTGAGCTGTGATGCCCAGGGAAAATGGAACACCCCAAAATCAAGCATCCCTCTGTGTAGCATCTACTGGGGAGTGAAGGGGTGAAGAACTAGCACATGCCTAAATCTCTAGTTGCAAATTACTTTTAAATTATTACCTACTCTAAATCTTTAAGAACAAGATCTTTAAAAAATTAAACCTACATTTTTTAAAAAATAATGTGGCAAGTTCCTTACCAAGTGACATTCATAATTTCAAGCTGGAAAGAATCCTTAGACTAAATCTGATTATGGGTTCAAGTAGAATAGACCCATTAAATCAATGGGATTTACAGGTGTTGACTTGCCATTCAACAACTGAGCCATTGGGTCTGTTCTAGCTGAGACTGGTAATTGGATTTAGGCCCAGCTGATTGTGCCATTTTAAAAGACTGTATACCAAATATTTGAGCATTAGACCATCCAGTACCATCATCTTCTTTCTGAAATGGCACAGTTCAGAAACACTGACAAGCATTAGAGGAGGGTTGCAGCACCATCAGTATCGAAACAAGGTTCTGGGGGCACTGAAAATAATCAAGTACTTCCAATCTCTTCAAGTTTTAGCTTCTCAAATATTTTGTGTGACCCAAGAAAACACCTCCACCTTAATCCCCAGGTCAGATGCCTTGCTCCACACCTGAAAAGATGCCATCTTGATATGAAAAACCCCACAGTGCAATGACAGAGGCACCTCTTCTTGTGGTGCATAGGTGCACATTTCAACTATACCCCCTTACACAAGGTTTTGAGGCATTAAGAGAAATTGCCAAAATCTGACCAGTCGTTCACAGGACAAAATGAAACAAGAAAAACATGTGTTTGTGGATACAAATTGTGAGTAGCAGTGGCTGCATTGTACTATCTTCAAAACAAACTATTGTCTGTCTGCAGCCTTGGAGACAGGTAAAATCACTTTCCCTTGACTGTAAGGGGTAATTTTATAATAGATGGGAAGGAAAGTGCAGCATTATGTTGAATAAGGCAGGCATCAGCAATTGATTGTAAAATGTTTTAGCAATGTCAGTACTGAAATAAAGGCCCCAAACTGAAGTCATATTCCCTTCCCCTGAGAATCAGGATCCCAGAGCTTACACAATTATGTTTATTAAAAATCATTACTTTTAATATATTCCTTAATATGTTTCCTTCTTATATTTGCCAAAAGTAACAGTACAAGTAACACACAAGTAACAGGAAAATTAAAGGAGGCTTTATTGAAATATAGTAATGCAGGTACAAATATGTAAACAAAAATATGAAAATAAGCTGTAATCAAAGAGGTATACATAACTGTCAGAAAAGAGGTCCAACAGATATGAAAAATAATTCTGCAAAACAGTGGATATGAAAATGACCCCCTGTAAAGTTATATCGTGATCTTCTTCTGCATAATTTGGACATGATGCAAAGCTGGCCAGCTAAAATTGTGGGGTGGTGGTGGTGGTGGTGATAATGGTGGTGGTGGTGGTGGTGGTGGTTGTTGTTATTATTATTATTATTATTATTATTATAATATTAGTTATTTATACCCCACTCTTCAGCCACAAGGGATTTGGGCTAATAAGGGGGAAAGGAGACTCCCAAGAGCAGCCCTTTATTTATTGTAAGCAAATAGCTTTCTGTTGTTCTTCATCAGCCCAGCCTTGGACAGTGGCTTCAAGGAGAAGAAGCCTCCATTCCTTTCCCTGTCCATTAGCCAGTCTATGGCTAATAACCAAAACAACCATTTATATAGTATTTCCCACAACTGTTCAAAAATGCCACATATCTTACACAGTTCTTGTAACAAGAGCAAGAAACCTTTTTTAGTCCTTAAGCTGAGATGATTCCTGACAGGCATGTTGGAACAACACTACCAGCAGTGAATTGGATACCCTATATGTATACACACACACCCAACACATGTTCATGGGCACTTAAGACTAGCCGCTGATGAATGAGGCTGATGAGAGAGACCAGAAACTGGCTGGAGGTCTTTCTTTGCGACTGAAACCTGAACTTTATGGACTACAATATTCTTCTGTGGATCATAACAACCCTTGCAGGTTATACCAAACCTTCTTGAATAAAGAATTTGGTGGATTTACAACAAACTCTTGAACTTCAGTAACCTTGTGGATTTTCCTCATCTCACAGTTCATGGCTTTAATTGTCTTCTTCTTTTAGGGCTACTTAATTATTGTGTATTTTTTTTAATTTCTTTTAATATATGCATCATACTTCATTTCTATTTTTATCTGTAAATATCTAAGTTCTTAATCATGGTTCTCTTTAAAAGGTTTTATTTTGATAAATGAAATGGAATTTGTACCAGGCGCAATTTGGATAGGGAGCTGTGCACAGCAGTAGGATTACACAAGATGGTCTGGGGCTACAAGCCAGCAATGATGGGAGACAACTCACTTCAGGCATCTGAGCCCAATATCACTCCCCAAACCTCATTCTCTCTCTCACACACACATACACACACTCACTCACATAGAAACACAGGGTCACTTCATCCTAAAAATGCCTCAATGTTGTAATTAGGCTTTTAGGTTGATTCTGAACTTGAGCATTAACTACTAGTAAAAGATGGGGGAGGTTCTTTTTTAACAGTACCCTTTCAATGAGAGACTGAAGCACAATAGTAGCAATTATTTTAGAAAGAAACCATATTTCAAGGGGTCCTCCTCTTCAAAAGTAAAGGTTGATGTTCCAGTGTAAAAGGATTCTCCTGCCACTTCTACTACAACAGCATTGTAGTCACCACACTTAGTTTCCTGGTTCAAAAGAAAATGATTTGGATTAAACCAGGTAAAATATGACTGTTTTACAGCATAACCTTGTTCAGATTGAAAACCAAATTTAAAAACTAAGAGAAGGGAATTGATTGGGTGAAATTCCATTTTGTGCAAGCTCATGCAAAGGTTCACTTCTACTTCTCCCCACTTTCTCCTGCGACCCCAAAATCTTTATAGAATGTTTTGAAATATGTTTGTTCCAGACTGCAGTGGGAGGGGAAATGACCAATATCCAAAACTTAGTGCAAGCAGTACAAATCCTTCTGTCCAATACTGAGTCACTCCCCACTCAATGTTAAGACCGAATGAACATTTCACAATGTTCTATAGGCCCATCCCACTCCCTCTCCCTGCCTTCTGGAGAGATGTTTCAGTTTCTACAGGGACTACCAGTTGAATAGCTGCCTTCCACCCACGCAACACTGGATTTCAACCATTTGGACCAAATATTCATCTAGTATACTCTACGGTGAACTCGTCACGGGTCAGCGTAAGAGGGGCGCTCCAAAAAAGTGATACAAGGACTCCCTGAAACAACATCTCGGCCAAATTGATCACCAACAATGGTCCGCCCTGGCCTCACATCGGGAGGCATGGAGACACACTATCCACAATGCTGCAGCCTTATTTGAGAGCTCACGCTGAACAAGTCTTGAAGAGAAACTACAACGTTTGTGATTGAAAAGAATTACAAGCCGGAAACATCACCCAAGGAGACCTTCTGCTGTGCTTTCTGCAACCGGACTTGTCTCGGATTGGCCTTTTTAGTCATCAGCGCGCTTGCAGAAAGCGTGGGATGAGTCCTTCCTAAATCTTCGTTTGCGAAGAAAAGCCAGAGAGAGAGAGAGAGAGAGAGAGAGAAGCAAAAGGGTCACTATTTTTAGTAGAAAGAAGCAGCTTTAATCCTTTGTTCAAAATTAATGTAATAAGACCATGATATGAGTTGATATGATAGCATGTTTAAATATTTGAAGAAACGTCATACTGAGGATGGAGCAAGCTTGTTTTCTGCTGCTCCAGAGAGTAGGACGCAGAGCCATGGACTCAAACTACAGGAAAAGAGATTCCACCTCAACATTAGGAAGAACTTCCTGACAGTAAGAGCTGTTCAGCAGTGGCTGGATGGCCATCTGTCAGGAGTGCTTTGATTGGGTATTCCTGCATGGAAGGGGTTGGACTGGATGGCCCTTTTGGTCTCTTCCAACTCTGTCATTCTATATAATTAAGAAAATATCTCTTTCTGGCTTGCTGGCCTAACTGATCAAAAACTGAAGTAATCCACATAGCAGCATTAACATTAGGCATTTTTCTTACCGAATGACTCCCTAAATGACTTACTAAATTTCTCCTATTGGGGACGCCCCACACACCTCTAAATGCCACAATAGTTTAGAGCTTGCCTTTATTGCTTTTCCAGTAAACAAGGAGCCAGTTGTACTGCTTCTGAAGGTCCTGGTCTGGTTCAGTTGAATTAGTCCTTTATGGTACTGTAAGGCAATACGAGCTGTCACACCTGATCCAGTTGGACTTCGGTCAACCTAGTCAGAAAGATATGAACCACCATATTTTTTAGTTTTATTCAGTTATATGGCAAATGTAAATTAACCACATTTTTGGCATACTGTTTGTCCACATTCACCAAATACACATGCTGGGAAACTGCACATGCTTTGGTGTGCAAATCAACAAACACAGACACAATGGCAAACAGTAGCCTATCGCTTTGAGCAGGAGCAGCTTTGTCGTTCCAGCTCACAAGTGCCCTCTTCCCTTTCTGCACCCATGGTTAAGTTGGCATTTCTGTAAGGCCACTGATTCAGTGGGCCTACTCCACCTAGCTGGGTTTAGCTCATTTTGTCCAGTTCCAAGAAAATAGCAAATTGTTTTATCACAAACCAGAAGGGCCTCTAATAAATATTTTAATCATCTGAGTGGGGAGATTATGCAATCCCCTTTTCTGCATAGAGGAGAACTGAGAGAAATGTGCAAGACCTTGTCCATAATTATCTTACCATCAAATGTCCAGATTAAGAATATCATTTGGCAATTGAAATACCGTATTCGAAATACGACTGGGCGTATAAGACCCCCCCCCCCAATTTCCAGCCAAAAATCTAGGCTTAGGCATATATTCGCCATATAAGACACCCCCCCCCCCAATTTGGCTGGCTGGCTGGCTGGCTGGAGGAGCCTTGCCAGCTGATCCTCTTTGTTTCCCAACTCACGAGGATCTCCAGCTGAACAGGGTCAGCTGGCAGGGCAACATTCGCCCCTCTCTTCAACCTTCCAGTCAAACTGGACTCGAAGGTGGAGGAAAGGGGAGAAAATGCCCAGTTTGCCTCAGCAGCCCCCTTCCCTCCGTCTTGGCTCTTCCGAAGGGGACCAAGGCGGGGGAAGTGGGGGCGGCCGCGGCAAACCCCTAGATTCGCCCCCTCTCCCCACCTTCAAGGAAGGTGGGGAGAAGGGGCGAACATGCCCCGTTTGGCTGTACAGCCCCGATCCCTCCTTCTGGGCTCCTTTCCGAAGGAGCGCAGAAGTAGGCATCGGGGCTGCAGAGTTAAACTTGGCATCTTCGCTCGCTCTCCCCACCTTCCTCGAAGGTAGGGAGGGGGAGCAAATCTAGGGGTTTAACTCCACAGCCCCGATGCCTCCTTCTGGGCTCCCTTTGCAAGGGAGCCCAGAAGAAGACATGGGGCTGCAGAGCTAAACGGGGCATCTTTGCTCCTTCTCCCCACCTTCCTTGAAGGTGGGGAGAGGGGGCGAATCCCGGGTTTGACTCCACGGCCTCGCGTCCTCCTCCTGGGCTCCCTTCCAGGAGGGAGCCCAGAAGGAGCGATCGGGGCCGCGGAGCAAAACGGGGCATTTTCACCCTTTTCCTCCACTTTCAAGGAAGGTGGGGGAAAAGGGCAAATCTAGCAGTTTGCCTTGGCCGCTGCAGAGGCGATTGAGCGGCAGCTGCGGCAAACCGCAACGTTTGCCCCCCTCCTCTGCCTTCCATTGCTCCCCAAAGAGAGAGAGGGGAGCGAATGAACTGCAAAACACTTTGCTTCACCCCCCTGCCCCATCTCCTGCCTCTTCGCTCCATTTGCGAAGAGGCAGGAGATAGGCAGGCAGGCGAAGCAAAAGTATATCCGGCGTATAAGACGACTCTTGATTCTGGAGGGCACTTTTGAGTGCTCAAAAGTCATCTTATACGCCGGAATATACGGTATGTGATTTTTGTTGTTGTTGTTGTTTGTTTGTTAGCAGAATGTGTAGGATTAGGAATCCAGGCTTCATGACATGCGTGGGAATCCCCCCAGACTCCAAGGGTCCCCTAGAGGATACCAACACTGCATCCAGCTACAGGAGCATAGCTGGGCACTTCCCTGCCTCTCTCCTACAGCCAGTAAATTGGCATTTTGGAGGGGCTACAGTAGCTAAAAGGTGGGGTTTGGAGGTGAGTTCAGTCATTGCACAAGGTTGGCAGAGAATTCCATCCTCTATAATGATCAGAAAAAGACTTACACAGGTATGAGTTTGATTTACATCTGTGTAAGTCACTAACAGGATACAAGCTGTTGTTGAACTGCACCTCCCGGCATTTCTCACATTAGCTGAGATGGCTGCAGCTGCTAGGATTTGCAGTCCAACATCATCTGGGCAGCCATATCGCTCCTACTGGTTCTATATTGCTCCTCAGGGCATCACTTCTACACATACCATTTGGGAACCCTGTGACAAAAGAACAGGATAGCACTTCTGCACATAATGTCTTACCTGTGCATCTGCAAACACACATATGTTGCTTGTTGGTTCATCACTAAATTCATCTTTTCCATCCGTCAGTATAGTCCCATAAATGAAAGCCACATCTTCAATTAAAGGGTGGTGAACTTTGAACTAGAGAGAACATATTTAAATTTTTAAATAAAATATAACCAGAAAAAGGCAGCATTAAGACAGCTATATTATATCCACCCCCTCTTTTAAGCCTATATAATTACCATAGCTGTGCAATGTAAATATGAGGGCCTATACCTCTACAAGAAGTACCAACGGTTCCATGTTACTGAGTATTTTTAACAAGCTCTCTCTGACAAGTTTTCACAACTGCCAAATGTAACTTCCAACAGTTTATTTCAAACATGCCCTTTTCCGATACCATTCTAAAAATAATTACAGTTGCATGTGGAGCTCCCCTCCCCCTGCCATTTTTGAATAAAAGACATGGATGGCAACCATTCAAAAATGTGGGCAACGTCAGCGTCCTGGGCTTCACTGACTGTGGTCAGGAACTTTCCCAAGCAGAGGCACAATAGTACAATACGGAGAGATCAAACAGTACCTGAGCCTTCACTGCTTCAGTTATTGCAGATGCGGCATCAACCAGATCCCGAATCTTTGAAGAAGAAACATCAAGTCCCAATTGGTCAGCACTGAGAAATGCATAGAAAGCACCACCGTATCCAACATCAACAACTACTTTTCCATATCCTGGAACATCAATGGATACATCTGAGAAGCAAAGGGGAAGGGGCAGGGACAAATGAAGTTACTTGATGTTGCCATCGCAGCTTATTCTCAAGCATTTTCTATTGCTCTAACCTCCACTCACTGCAACAGCACTGCCTGTACATCCCTTATATACATGGGTTATGGTGACAGCTGTATCAGGTTAATACCAGTAAAGATTCTGCAAAGCAGAATGAGAACTACAGTGTCATATATCCCAAGCCAGCTGGTCTACAAAAGTATCATACCATGTGGGGTTCCGAACTAAAACATTATCTTAATTAGGTAGTTCAGTAACAACTGGCATATCAGATGAAGATTTGGTTCGGAGGATGGAGTTGCATGAAGAGTATTAGGATACACTCTAATACTCTATTAGTCTCGACTACAAATGCTGCACAATATCCTCACTTGGGCTCCTGTTCAGGGATGCGCTCCCAAGTTTTTAACCGATACTGAATATTTCATGGCTAATGAGCATGCACCATTCTCTTTGGGGCTGGAGGTGTGTGTCTTCTTGAGTTTTATTTATATTGTATTTATTATTTTAAATAATTAAATAAATTTTAAAGTTTTTTATTTTAAATAATTAAATAAGTTTTTAAGTTTAGAGTGTTGTTGTTGTTTGCTATGTCTGAAGACTTTGGCTCTTAATTCTCCCACTCTGGCGCTAAACTTGAAAAAAGTTGAAAATTGTTTTCAATTATGTATTTTAAATAGTATTGATACTTAACCGTACGTTTAAACTTTTGTAAATCACCATGGATCCCTTGGCAGGAGAAAGATGATATATCAATCAAGTCAATAAATACATAAAAGCCTGTTGACATCAATCATTATAAAAGAGTTCATTTTTAGAGAGTGCTCCCAATGGCAGGATATTACATTTCTGAATTACAATAAATGCTTAAAATTACAATACATATACATTTCTGCTTTACCACAGCCTCAAAAGCTTACATATATGTATTATTTATTATTTCATCTAATTGCTGTTATTGGATTACAAGTTTACAGTAAATTAAAACTACTTCTTCAAGTGATTATAGAACCACAGCCACTCAGCTATCTGGGTAAAATAAATGACAGCAAACACAAATTATCTACATGCATCTAAAAACAAAACGTACAGCTCACTAGAACAACCATGAGAAGCAGCGAAGTAGTACAGAGCGGTGTTCCTTCGAAGACAGAATTTTACAGCCTGGGGAATAGCAGAAAAGGTGGTTAGTTGTATTAGTTAGTCACATTAACAGTCTTCTAAGGCAGAGATGGGGAACATATGAGTCATAACCCTCTTCAATGCTGCTGGGACTAACTCTCACGTTGCTGTTATCTGCCTTCAAGCTCACTCTGACGAATGGCCATCCTATCGTAGGGTTTTCTTAGCAAGATTATCTTGGGGAGAAAGGAAACTACAGTTGTCCCTTCAGTTCCAGGACCCCCCAATCCCCGTGGATACCCAAATCCATGAATACTCGAGTTCCATTATATGCAATGGCATAGCAAAATGGTGTCCCTTATATAAGATGGCAAAATCAAGGTTTGCTATTTGGATTATTATTTTTTACAGAATATTTTCAAGCCATGAATACGTAAATCTGTGGATACGGAGGAACAACTGTATAACTAACTACTTTAATGGTGGGTCTTCCAGATGTTGGACTTCAGCTCCCATTATCCCATGCCACTGGTGCTGCTGACAAAAGTTGATGAGATGTGATCTAATCTAGAAGCCCCTGAAACAGCTGAAATATAGAGATTGTGGTGAAAGGAAAACTACTACTATTATTGACTGGAATCCCATTGAGGACTGATGTCTTCCTAAGTGGACTTGTGTCTGCAGGAATGAGAACTGGGCACTTCCATGTCTGTATCTAATAAAGGGATGCTCTTCCATTACTATGTTAGGGGAGACAGTGAAATTACTGATACACACCAGCTAGGGAGTGCTGATAAGCAGAGCCCAATGCACATCAGAACACTCTTGCTTTCTCATTACACATCTTCACAATTCACTAACAAGGTTTCTTAGCCCTTCTGCTATATAGTTGAGTATATGTAAAGTTACATAATGTACCCCATGAGAGAGGATTCTGGCCATTATTAGAGCACTTCCATTTATACTCTACCTTTCCTTAGAACAGGTTAATTAACTAGCTGAAGTTCAAAAGCTGTCTCTGCAGAACTAGGCAGTTCATGACCACACAAACATGTCTCCCCTAACCAGACAGACCCATTTAGGAAGCCCACAGAAGTCTTGCTCCTTGGATTTTTCCTGTGGATCTGTTTATAACTGATGTACAGTTGTCCCTCCACATTCGCAAACTTGACATTCGCGGTTTCGGTTATTCGCGGTTTTGGGAGGGCCCCCCCGGGCCCCCCCAAAACCGCGACACGGGGCCTCCAGAGGCCCCGTGAAACACATAGAGGGAGCGGGGAGGCCCAGGGACGCGGTGGGGAGGGCTGGGGAGGCGATCCTGGGGCCTCCGGAGACGCTCCGGAGGCCCCAGAAAGGCCTGGGGACGGGGTGGGGAGGGCTGGGGAGGCGATCCTGGGGCCTCCGGAGCATCTCCGGAGGCCCCAGAAAGGCCTGGGGACGGGGTGGGGAGGGCTGGGGAGGCGATCCTGGGGCCTCCGGAGACGCTCCGGAGGCCCCAGGAAGGCCTGGGGATGGGGTGGGGAGGGCTGGGGAGGCGATCCTGGGGCCTCCGGAGCATCTCCGGAGGCCCCAGAAAGGCCTGGGGACGGGGTGGGGAGGGCTGGGGAGGCGATCCTGGGGCCTCCGGAGACGCTCCGGAGGCCCCAGGAAGGCCTGGGGATGGGGTGGGGAGGGCTGGGGAGGCGATCCTGGGGCCTCCGGAGACGCTCCGGAGGCCCCAGGAAGGCCTGGGGATGGGGTGGGGAGGGCTGGGGAGGCGATCCTGGGGCCTCCGGAGACGCTCCGGAGGCCCCAGGAAGGCCTGGGGATGGGGTGGGGAGGGCTGGGGAGGCGATCCTGGGGCCTCCGGAGCATCTCCGGAGGCCCCAGGAAGGCCTGGGGACGCGGTGGGGAGGCGATCCTGGGGCCTCCGGAGCATCTCCGGAGGCCCCAGAAAGGCCTGGGGACGGGGTGGGGAGGGCTGGGGAGGCGATCCTGGGGCCTCCGGAGACGCTCCGGAGGCCCCAGGAAGGCCTGGGGACGGTGTGGGGAGGGGTGGGGAGGCGATCCTGGGGCCTCCGGAGACGCTCCGGAGGCCCCAGAAAGGCCTGGGGACGGGGTGGGGAGGGCTGGGGAGGCGATCCTGGGGCCTCCGGAGACGCTCCGGAGGCCCCAGGAAGGCCTGGGGATGGGGTGGGGATGGGGTGGGGAGGCGATCCTGGGGCCTCCGGAGACGCTCCGGAGGCCCCAGGAAGGCCTGGGGACGCGGTGGGGAGGCGATCCTGGGGCCTCCGGAGCATCTCCGGAGGCCCCAGAAAGGCCTGGGGACGGGGTGGGGAGGGCTGGGGAGGCGATCCTGGGGCCTCCGGAGACGCTCCGGAGGCCCCAGGAAGGCCTGGGGATGGGGTGGGGAGGGCTGGGGAGGCGATCCTGGGGCCTCCGGAGACGCTCCGGAGGCCCCAGGAAGGCCTGGGGATGGGGTGGGGAGGGCTGGGGAGGCGATCCTGGCGCCTCCGGAGACGCTCCGGAGGCCCCAGGAAGGCCTGGGGACGGGGTGGGGAGGGCTGGGGAGGCGATCCTGGGGCCTCCGGAGAAGCTCCGGAGGCCCCAGGAAGGCCTGGGGATGGGGTGGGGAGGCCTGGGGAGGCGATCCTGGGGCCTCCGGAGCATCTCCGGAGGCCCCAGAAAAGCCTGGGGACGGGGTGGGGAGGGCTGGGGAGGCGATCCTGGGGCCTCCGGAGACGCTCCGGAGGCCCCAGGAAGGCCTGGGGACGGGGTGGGGAGGGCTGGGGAGGCGATCCTGGGGCCTCCGGAGCATCTCCGGAGGCCCCAGAAAGGCCTGGGGACGGGGTGGGGAGGGCTGGGGAGGCGATCCTGGGGCCTCCGGAGACGCTCCGGAGGCCCCAGAAAGGCCTGGGGACGGGGTGGGGAGGGCTGGGGAGGCGATCCTGGGGCCTCCGGAAACGCTCCGGAGGCCCCAGGAAGGCCTGGGGATGGGGTGGGGAGGGCTGGGGAGGCGATCCTGGGGCCTCCGGAGACGCTCCGGAGGCCCCAGAAAGGCCTGGGGATGGGGTGGGGAGGGCTGGGGAGGCGATCCTGGGGCCTCCGGAGACGCTCCGGAGGCCCCAGGAAGGCCTGGGGACGGGGTGGGGAGGGCTGGGGAGGCGATCCTGGGGCCTCCGGAGCATCTCCGGAGGCCCCAGAAAGGCCTGGGGACGGGGTGGGGAGGGCTGGGGAGGCGATCCTGGGGCCTCCGGAGACGCTCCGGAGGCCCCAGGAAGGCCTGGGGAGGGCGGGAGGGAGGGCCGGGGAGACCTCCGCGGGGCCTAGCAAGGCCCCGCGAAGGCTTGGGGAGGGAGGGAGGGAGTGCCGGGGAGACCTCCGCGGGGCCTAGCAAGGCCCCGCAAAGGCCTGGGGAGGGAGGGGGGAGGGGTGTCGTTATTCGCGGTTTTTTTCACATTCGCGGGGGTCCGCGGAACGGAACCCCCGCGAATGTGAAGGGACGACTGTATATGGATCTCTTCACCCAGAACTTTGAGGAAAGACCAGATTTAAGAATAGATCTCAGTACTTTATAGTTAGCAGTCTCCTGAATCTAGCTCCCACAATGACTTCTATGTGCCCTTAGCTTTCCAGGAAAAAAAGAGCTTCATTTCCTACAAAGGCTTACATCTCAATCCAGTATGAGAAACAGTGTCTAAGTGCACCATAACACAACTGTGCCTAAAATAAAGGACACTTGAAACAGAGATCTAGAACACCAGGGACATGCAAAAACTCTTGCAGATTTATTAGAGACTCCAGAATTATCACGAATCTGGGGAAGAGTATGCCATGCAGAAATTTTACAGCTTTATTTAAAAACATTCCAGAATTATCATGATTGACAGGTATCAATTTCGACAGTTTGATGAAGCAGAAGGAATAGGTAACTGTTGGTAACTCACGCACAGAAGTCCCCTACAGAAGCAGTTGGGCATTGAGAACTGCAGAAGGGACCCTCCTCTGTGACACACCAGTGGGGGCAATATGAAGTAGGAACACGGGAGAGGCCCTTCTGAGTACTGAGTTGGTACTGATTGTGGAATGCCCTCATCCTGGAGGTCTGACTGGTGCCAACGCCTGTTTCTTTCCAGCACAAAGCTGAAACACGGCTTTCCATTAAAGCCTTCAGTGACTAATGTATTTCAAAGCACAAACGTACTTGGTTTTAAACTGCAATTTTGAAAGTGGTCTTAACTGCTACTGTTTGGTATGTTTTTAATGTGTTCAAATTATTTATATTTTTAATCCAGGAGTGTTTCAAATTGCTTAATAAGTCTTATTGTTTCTGTTCAATGGGGAATGTCTACATTGGGTGCAAATTGTATCAGGAAGCTTGCATATGTGGTGCCATTATGCATGCACGTGGATGTAGATCCACATTCTGCTGTACATTTGTGTATATACTTAGCTGTGCAATGGTGCCATTCAACACAAAGGTTGTGCAGCACAAGCAATACATACCTCCACATGTGAGCATTTATGCTATGCAACCTCCATATCAAATTTCAACCATCACCACTAAGTATTGCAGGACGTAAGCAAGGAACGAAGCATTCTTGGGCTGACATCCTGTTAGCGACATAACACATGTGTACAACATGCTAAGCATACGGGATGGATTATTTGCCGTAGTGCAATGGATGTGGAGTTGTACACACAGCGTCGTACATTATGGTTATTGTGCCCTGTGGCTGTGCATTGCACAACAGGACCCAGTCACTTATGTGTTCTTCAACGGTTGTTACTCCACATTTACTAGGAGTCACCTAGAGCTGGCACAACTTAGCTCTGAATGCGGAGATTTATGCTACTCTGAAGGGGACAAAACTGCCGCCTACACGGGTGGCTTCTTAGTTGTTCTTAACCTGTGGTCTGGGAAGGTTTGAAGGTTGCTCAGCCCACCTCCTCCCTGCGGCGGAGTGGCCACCTCATGGATGGTGTGACTGTATTATTATTATTACAGTAGGACCCCGTATGGTTCTGGGGGCCCCCTGTGGATACTGGAGAACAGTGAATGCCATTGAAAATAATGGGACTTCTGGTTTAAAATACCACAGAGTTGCCTTGGAGGACCCAGAAAACATCTAGAGAGGGTTCTCTATTTTCTAGGAAGACTCTATGGTAGTAGGTATGCTGTTTTGTCCCTGGGATATCTGAATCAATAGATAATACTGAATCAGTAGGTAATAAATCAGTGGATATGGGAGTGCTACTATATTATTATTATTGTTGTTGTTCAAATCTTGAGTTAAGTCTTGGGGGTCCCCAGGAACAAAATACATTTAAAGGGGAACCCTGTAATGAAAAGGTGAAAAGCCTCTGGAAAATGTGATTAAATACAGTAGGACCCCTGTATCTGCTGGGGATTGGTTCGGGGGGGGCGTGGATACCAAAAACTGTGGATAATCACAAACTCCATTGAAAATAATGCGGACTTCTGGTTTAAAATACCACAGGGTTGCCTTGGAGGACCAAGAAAATGGCTAGAGGGGACACGTTTTCTGGGAAGACTCTATGGTAAGTGTGTGGATAACTGAATCAGCAGACAATGAACCAGTGGATGGGGGGGCTCCTACTGTAAACCTGTGTGGTGTTTTGTGTCCCGTGGATAACTGAATCGGTGGACAATGAACCAGTGGATGGGGGGGCTCTTACTGTAAACCCGTAGGTGTGGTGTTTTGTGTCCCGTGGATACCTGAGTCGGTGGACAATGAACCAGTGGATACGGGATCCTACTGTATTTTTCTCTCTCTTTCATTCTGAGTCCTTTCTCTACTTTTGAAGGCGTTTAAAGTGTCGTCGTCGGGCCCCCGCCTCTCCCTCGCTCCCGCCCTCCACTCCCTACCGGTGGCGGCGGCGAAGGCGGGCACGCTGTGGAAGCGGACTCGGCTGCCGCTGCGCTGCCCGTCCCAGGAGGCGAAGGCGGCGACCGGCCCGCAGGGGCAGTGGATGGTGAGGGCGGCCTGGGCGTGGGCGGGAGGGTCGGCCGTGGGCGGCGGGGCGAGGCCGTAGTCGAGGGCGAAGCGGGCCAGGCAGAGGACGGCGTGGCCGCACATGGAGCTGGCGCCCTGGCCGTGCACGAAGAGGGCGCCCACGGCCGCCCCGGGCAGCTCGCTCGGCCCCAGCAGTGCCCCGTACATGTCGCGGTGCCCGCGCGGCTCGTGCATCAGCAGCCGCCTCAGGGCGTCCAGCTCGGGCCGGGCCAGCAGGCGGCGGCGGCGCTCCAGCAGAGGCAGCTCCGGGGAGGACAGCCACGGGAAGGCGGCCAGACCGCCCGGAGGCACCACCCGCAGCGGCTCCCCGCCCGCCTGCATCTCCACCGTCCGCACCACCGGCCCGCCGGCAGCCCGCGGGGGAAGCCGCTCCGACCACGGCGGCAGGGGCGACGACGACGACGACATCCTCCTCCGTCGCCCTCCTCAGCGGCGGTTTCTCCTCAGGGAGCCCAACGACTATAGAGCCACGCCCCGCCCCGCCCACCGTCGCGATTGGTCGACGTCTGAGGTTGGAACCGATCAGGGGGTGGGCTCCAGGACGACCCGCGGGCGGCGATTGGCCAAGATGAAGAAGTCCTGTGGACAGGATTGGTCATAGGAAGCGCTCGAGGACAGCCTGCGGGCGGCGATTGGCCAAGATGAAGTCCTGTGGACAGGATTGGTCATAGGAAGCGCTCGAGGACTGCCTGCGGGCGGCGATTGGCCAAGATAAAGAAGTCCTGTGGGCAGGATTGGTCATACACAACTCTGACCCACCCACCTATTATCACTCAAGGGTATGTGTCAGAAGAGGTGACGTCAATCCATGAATTTTTTTTAACTGACTCCAACTCCCAGAAACCTCAGCCAATTGGTGCAATGGTCAGGAATTCTGGGAGCTGTAGTCCAAAAAATCTGAAGGACACAACTGCTCTATGTTTTAAATTCATACTTCAGAGTTAAAGGCGAACTTTCTTTTCCAGGACCTTTGCTGTTGCTGTTTGACGACATATTTATTTATATATTTAATTTATTTGCCGCCTTTCTCCCAGAATGGGACCCATAGAGGCGCTTAAGTGATATAATTTGAATGTCAGCTTGACTCCTCAACAGGCTCTGGTTATAATTAAAATAAAATTTATGACGTCCGTGTGTTGAAGGAGTAATAAACTTCAGAGAGCTCGTGGGAGGCAGCATAAATGAAATTCCCCCCACAGAGATACCAACGGAAGGAACGTCCCACTTGGCCTCTGGCTAACAACGACTGTATTATTCTCGCTATGCGTCCCTCAATAAACCTAGCTCTATGAGCCAATTTCCAACCTATCGGGCTTCTCCCTTTCTGGTTCTTCACCAATGGGAAGGGGCCATGAGTCAAAGCCACGCCCCCTACGGGAAACAGGGAGGGGCAATAATGTGAGAGAGATTGAAGGGCCGCCACGCCCAGTTAAAGGGCCGAGTTATCTGAGGAGAACCAGCCAATCAACAAGGGCCTGAGGAGTCTGAGGGGGCGTGACGTTTCACAGAAGCGGCCGAAGTCGAGATCCGATTGGCTGTTTGATCGCTCGTTTGTGGTCAAGACCCGGATATAGATATAGAGAAATAGATATAGATTTGCTAGTTTGGAGGAGATGGACTGGAACAGGATGGGTGAGTGTGCTCTCCTTGTTATTTCTGTTTCTTAGGGAAGCCAGCCAGACTCAGCGATGTGGACAGAAAAATTCCAGGCCCGGTTTATGAGGAAGATCTTCCTCCATGTTGGGGGCCTCCCAGTTGCTTTGGACTACAAGTCCCATCATCCGCAGCCCACTGGCATTTCAGACGACGAGCCCCTTCCCCTGTCCGACGGTTGCTTCTAGCCCTTCCTTTCCTCCGGGCTCCCTCCAGTCAGGACGGATTCGTAGGGATGCCGCTAGTGTGTGTCTGCATGGGCCACTCTTCACTGCTAAGGGGGATGATGAGAGTTGTCGTGGGAAAGGGCTAGAGAAAGCTCTCCGTCTTAGCATCACTGGATTCTCCTTTCTATCACTAGTATCAAAAGCTGAATTTAAAACAATTGAGATTGAGATAAAGTGCTTGAACTTGGGGGGGGGATGAGAACTGTCCTTGAATACTCTAAAGCAATGGTGTCCAACCTTTGGCTCTCTAGGTTTTTTGGACTCCAATTCCCAGAAGCCTGAGCCAGCTGGTCCAATGGTCAAGAATTATGGGAGCTGTAATCCAAAAGACTTGGAGGGCCAAAGGTTAAAAGCAGTGGCTCTTAACCTTTTCTTTACCAGGGACTCACCCCTTTAAATATCTTTTGTTGCCACAGACCCCCAGGACTTAAGATTTAAAACCCTAACAATAATAATATTACCTGATAATAGTAATAATGCAGCCACACCTTCCTTTAACCCTTTCCTCACAGGCACTGGAGGGGGAAGGAAGACAAGGAAGACTCTTCTCCTGCTTCCTGCAAATTTGTGGCTGGAGTGGATCGAAGAGCAATGTATAAGCCAAGTCAACCAGCCATTGCCTTGGCTCCTATCATATGGGCTGAGCAGCCTTCAAGCCTTCATGGACCCTCTGTGAGAACAGATTTTCCTTGTTTTTTTTTCCCCAAGCTGTGAGGCCGTGTTCTGGAAGAGTTTCCTTCTGACATTTCCCCTGCATCTGTGGCTGGCATCTCCAGAGAATGGTTGGGTAGGAGTGTGCGTGTGTGTGTGTGTGGGGGGGGTTATATACTGTAACCAACCATCAGCCAAACAGACACTAATCCTCCACCCAGAAACTAGCCATTCAAATACACAAATTTACATACCCCCCCCCAAATAGGGGTTCACAGTATATAAACCCCACACACACTCCTACCCAACCATTCTCTGAAGATGCCAGCCACAGATGCAGGCAAAACGTCAGAAATAAACTCTTCCAGAACATGGCCTCACAGCCTGGAAAAACCCCAAGGAAAATCTATGGATGCCAGCTGTGAAAGCCTTCGACCTCTGTGAGAACACCATGGCCCCCTGGAGGTCCGGAGATGACAAATTAACACCCACTGCTGTAAAGAGGCATAATTTCCTTCAGCTGGACAGTCCTTCAACTGATGCCAATGACTGTTATTCCATGCCATCATTGTGACCAGTGTTGCTGAGACTGTAGATCACTGGGTACTTGTGGAACCTGGAGTTTGCTCTGTGCTGGCATAGCCTTTAAGAGCACAGGGTTAGCTCCATGCAACCATGAGGTAGCACAGTAGGAGTCTGTGGAGTTGAGATCTATTATGTTGCAAGAAATAACTGTTTATTTTAATTTGGCCTTTCCATATTTTGTAGAAGCTGTAGCTATCCAGCCAGACTGCCTTGGACTTTATTGTGGAAGAATAGTGGAAATTATAAATGGGACTGAAGTTCATGGTGATTGTGGGGTGAGTAGAGGTTTATTAGAGCCTCTTGAATATTCAAAATATTTTGTTTGTGAGAAAACTGTTCTCTAGATATGGCTGGGGAGAAGAACAGCGCTATCTTGGGTTCATCTAAATGGTTTAAATATGTCATGTTTTTCAGCAAATGTTTTTAGAAAAGTTTTGCTCTTATAACTTGGGCTGTGGTGATATTCTCCAGGTGTGTCCACGGGGACAACGAACAGATGCCCACAAAATCTGTCGGGAATGTACAGGATCTCCAGAGCGCTATGATTGGCTTTATCTTGGCTTTATGGCAATGCTTCCTCTGATTTTGCATTGGTTCTTCATTGAATGGTATTCAGGGAAAAAGAGGTAAGTATTTCTTAAAAACGGACCCTTTTTCAAATAAGCTGAATGTGTAATATGTGTAATATAGCAGCAAAATTGAATGTTTGGCAAATTCACTTGGTAAATTTGGAATTAAAATGACTTGCAATTGTATTGATTAAAAATTTAATAGGAAAGATAGAGCTCTGGAAAGACAATGTAAATTACTGCTTCACTGCTAGTAAGGAGGGACTTATTTTACTTTTTCTATCTATCTATCTATCTATCTATCTGTCTATCTATAATTCTCTTGGGTATGTTGCCATTCCAAATGTGCTGATTGGCTGCTTAGGAAACTTACCAACCAATCAAAGCTGTACATTGGGCAGCCAGTCAGCACACTGGGGGTGGAAACATGTGGAAAGCTTCAAGTCCTTTCTAAACATGGTGGCAGCGGAGGGGCTCTCACATCATGGCACATATGGTGTGTGTGTGTAGTGTGTGTGGAATGTCTGTGTATGTGCAATTGCATGGTGGTGGGGCTCTTTAGTTGTGGCACGCATGGTGTATGTGTGTAACGTGGGGGGTGTAATGTGTGGGGGGGTAGTGTGGCGTGGGTGTATGTGCAATTACATGGTGATGGTGGAGGGGCTCTCATGTCATGGTGCACATGTTGTGTGTGCAGGGTGGTGTGTGTGTGTATACATGCGGTTGCATCGTGGCGGTGGAGAGGCTCTCGGTAAGAAACTGGCTGTACACACCGCAACATACACCATTATAGTTGATCTGAAAACTTATATATATGCATCAAATGATTATACTCTGACATCTTTCCCAAGTGGCCAGTCAGCAGAGTGGGAATGGAAACATTCCAAACCGTTTTATGTAGATAGATAGATAGATAGATAGAGGTGTATGTTATGCTGGGTATAGCTAGTATTTATTCAATGTATATTCTGACTTTCTCCTTATGTAAGCCCAAGGTGGCCTACAGCATTTTAAAAACAAGATGCAATTGTATATTATTTATACAATTTATATAAATTTATACAGTTTATACAAAAGTTTAAAAAGAAATAAATAACAGTACAATTAAACAAAATTAAAATGATAAAAACACTGATGATTTACAGCACCACCGTAAACCCTTTCTGTCACATAGATTTTTCAGCCAAAGGCCTGCCTGAATAAGAAGGTACAGTTGTCCCTTCATATTTGCTGGGGTTTGGTTCCAGGACCCCCCGTGGATACCAAAATCCGTGAATACTCAAGTCCCATTACAGTTGTCCCTCCACATTCGCGGGGTTAGGGGTGCAAGAACCCCGCGAATGTGAAAAAAAACATGAATAAAATACACCTCCCCCTCCTACCCGCAACCCCCCCGCCCTTCCAAAGCGGTGATGGGGCTTTTGAAGCTGCCACCCCCGCCCTCCCAAAGCTGCTCTCCACTCGCAAACAGCCAAGCCCAGGGAGAGTGGGTCTAAATCTTCCTCCTCCTTGCTCTTTCGTGGCTTGGCTTTCCATTCCAAACAGAGGCAAGCCCCAGGAAAGTGGGGAGGGGTATGCTTTAGACCCTATCTCCCCACTCTCCCTGGGCTGGGCTCTGTTTGGAGTGGGGAGCCAACCCCCAAGGGAGCAGGGAGATCTGGTCTAAATTGCCCCCCTCCTTGCTCTCTCAGGGCTTGGCTCTCCATTTCAAACGGAGGCAAGCCCCAGGAGAGTGGGGAGGGGGTGCTTTAGAGCCCATCTCCCCACTCGCCCTGGGCTGGGCTCTGTTTGGAGTGGGGAGCCAACCCCTGAGGGAGCAGGGAGATCAGGTCTAAATCGCCCCCCTCCTTGCTCTCTCTGGGCTTGGCTCTGCATTTCAAACGGAGGCAAGCCCCAGGAGAGCGGGGAGGGGGGGCGCCTTGGCTCCCCACTCCAAACAGAGTGAAGCCTCTGAGGTAGATGGAGTTCCTTCCCGGGGACGAGGAGGAGAAGGAGGAGAAACCACGAATACTCAAAACCGTGAACGTCAAAGCCGCAAATGTGGAGGGGTGACATATACAGTACAATGGCATAGCAAAATGGTGTCTCTTATGTAAGATGGCAAAATCAAGGTTTGCTTTTTGGATTTTTTTTTTTCAAAGAATATTTTCAAGCCATTAATATTTAAATCCGTGAATACCAAATCCGTGGATACGGAGGGACAACTGTATTAGCCCACTGGCAAAAGGAAAGGGGGGGGCAACTAAACCTCCCATGGGATGGAATTCCACCATCTGGAAGTAGCTACTGAGAAAACTCTCACAGTACTAACCCAACTCACCCCCAGTTTTCAGAGATCTACTTCAACCTTCCTTAACTTGATGTCTGCCAGCTATTTTGGACTATAAGTCTCAGACATGCTGATGGTGGTTGTAGTAGAAAACATCTGGAGGACATTAGGTTGATGGTTGTTGTATATGATTGAATCCAGCCTGCTATTCTGGAGGAAATGTTACCCTAAAACTGTTTCTCAACCTGTGGGTCCCCAGATGTTGTTGGACTACAGTTCCCAGGAGCCCTCTGAAGTCTCACCTTGACAGCCAGGTGGTCCTGTCATTCATTAGTGAGGCTGTAGGATTGAACTCACAGCCTCACTAATGACTGGAAGGACCACCAGGCTGTCAAGGTGAGACCTCAGAGGGCTCCTGGGAACTGTAGTCCAACAACATCTGGGGACCCACGGGTTGAGAAACACTTCCTTGGAGGTCTTTAAACAGAGGCTGGATTGCCATCTGTCGGGGATGCTTTGATTGTGATTTCCTGCGTGGCAGGGGGGTTGGACTGGATGGCCCTCGTGGTCTCTTCCAACTCTGCAATTCTATGATTCTATGATTCTAAAGGGTCTACAATATCTTCCAGGAGTCAGAGAGAGCTAGTCTTGGTCAACAATTGGTTTTCTTGTTCTTGGTATTGTTTTTGAGAACTTGTTTTCCTTCTCTCCAGCTCCAGTGCTCTCTTCCAGCACATCACTGCTTTGATTGAATGCAGTGTGGCAGCAATTGTGACTTTGCTTGTGAGTGACCCCTTGGGCTCCCTGCAGATC
This sequence comes from Gambelia wislizenii, assembly GCA_030847615.1. Classification (NCBI taxonomy): domain Eukaryota; kingdom Metazoa; phylum Chordata; class Lepidosauria; order Squamata; family Crotaphytidae; genus Gambelia; species Gambelia wislizenii. Next base: position 488,291,840 of record JAUMIR010000001.1, on the reverse strand, counting down.
CGTTCATGCAAGGTGGTGATGCTTTCTGACTGGTACACCATGCTTTACAATCCAAGTCCTGATTATGTTACCACTATTCACTGTACCCATGAAGCAGTCTATCCGCTGTGAGTATGATTTAGCCTCAGGTATATAAATCTTTGTACTATGTTGCAAAATTTGAACCATTTTGTAAAATATCGATTCATGGCAATTTAGAAACAGTTTTTGTGTTTTGTTCCTGTGTTACATCCCATTTGTGCTTATTCAGAAGTGCACTCCATTGTGTGTGATGGAATTCACTCATTAGTAAGTGTGAATAGAATTTCCTTACTAAAAGTCATCATGTGGCATACATTTCCAGCCAGGTTCTTGGCTCAGTTGGCCCAAATGCTCACAGGATGCCCCACAATGGGAATGACCATGCAGTGTGTGAATGGAGAAACCCTAGCAGAGTCAGGCTTAAGGGAACTGTTGTGCCAGCAACAAGTTGTCCTTTTATGGTGGTGTTAATAACAAAAATTCTCTCTTTCAGCTATACCATTGTATTTATATATTATGCCTTCTGTTTGGTGCTGATGATGATGCTTCGTCCCCTTCTGGTAAAGAAGATTGCTTGTGGCCTGGGGAAGTCAGATCGCTTTAAGAGCATTTATGCTGCCCTTTACTTTTTCCCAATTTTAACATTGCTCCAGGCAGTTGGAGGCGGTTTACTGTGTAAGTTGTCATTCTGTCCCATTATGCAGAAAAGCTAAAGCATGCTGGGGGAGGAGGCATATTTACATTGTTGGGTGGAAGAATGCTCCTAAATATGGAGCTTTAAAAAAATATTTCAGAACACTTAACAAAGTTCAAGGGAAAAACAGGTGGAATTGTAAATTGAAACTTAAGCAAAGATGTTGATAGAGCAGGCAACCTTAAGCCAAGTCACCTTTATGTTGGCCATGGACATCCAGACATGCTAACATTGGTTTAGGATCTCAGAGCACTTACAGATTCAAGATTCAAAAAGCATTCAAGATTTAAAACGTTAAACAAAGTCATGTCTTTGTCTTTAAAAAAATGGGTTCTAAATATAGTAGATCACTAATAAACAGCAGTAAAGAAGCTTTTATTTGAGAAATGTTTGTGTGAAAATTCCAGAGTTTTCTTTTTTCAGATAGCTTTGTCTTGTGGTTTCAAAACTTGACAGAGCTTCTCAGTGAAGGAACTAGGCCTTTTCATGGGGCTGTATCTTAAAATAAGAGGCTAGAAGCCATATCAGAGTACCTTGTGTGTAACTTGTTGCCGACAAACCATTTAGCTTTGCAAGCATTTTACTACTGCTCTCCTCAGTTACTACAAGGAACTGTGCACACTTACCATGGAATAAGATTAGCTGAATCCAAAAATGACATACTCCTAAGTAGACAGGCAGAAGAATGCACTGCAAAACAACTATAGCTTCTGCTCAACTGCTGATGTATAGAAATGTGATTAATGTAAAACTCTTCCATTTCAGACTATGCTTTCCCTTACATCATCATTGTTTTATCTCTTGGTACGCTGGTTGTGTATTTGTCTGCTTCTGAAGTAGAAGTAAGTAAGACACTGCTTCTTTTAAAGATGTATTAACCTTTTAAAAAATGTGAATCAGCTAAATTGGCCATAAATGAGTGATGAGTCGTTCAACAGTTCCCCTACCACCACCTTTGAGCTGTCTATCCTGTGAATAACAGTTTTACTTTCAAAAGTATTTAGAATTCTATGTAGGATCAAGCCTGTTAGCCCATTAGTGTTCTTGTCAAGAAAGGTCTTTTGCTACATTTGCACATGTTTTCCATCCCTTAAGGGGAACTGTCAAAAAAGTTGAGATATTAGAAGAACTGAGGACTGACTTACCACCCTATCGAGAAAAACTTTCTGAAAGATGGGAGGAGAAGCAAGACTTAACTATTTCAAATAGACCGTGCCCCTTCTATTGTTCTGATGTCTTTTCAGCAAAGCTGTCTGTTACTTTGCTTGACTAGGCAAAGGCATCTGCCACCACAACAGTGAATGGCTTCTTTAAAAGAATAGCTGCTACTGAGGAAGACAGGTTGATGTTGGGTAGAGGGTCTTTCCCCCCCTCTGAGACAATCATAACTCAATCCTTCCGCAGAGCCTCTCCTCCTTTTCTAATGGTTCTAAACACTAGTGGTTGAAAATGCCCTCTCTTCTTCATAATCACAGTCAAATGGAGAAGGGCTTCAAACCATGCCATGGAGAAAATGTGTTATAACTATTCTCAGGGTTTTTTTTCTTCAAGAAAAGAGACAGGAGATGCTTTAAAAACACTTCTGTTCCCTTTTGCAACCTATGCATTAGCTTTAACACTGAAAGCTTCAAGACAACAGAAATGTGAAAACTGATAGAAATGTTTTCTTTTTATTTACAAGACTTTCAAAGATCTCCTTGTCAGGAAGAAAAGGCTGATTGTTCTCTTTAGCCATTGGCTGCTGCACGCCTATGGAATCATCTCCATTTCCAAGCTAAACAATATTTACCAAGACTTGCCTCTGCTGGCTTTGGTACCTGCACCAGCTCTCTTTTACCTGCTTACTGCAAAATACACTGAACCTTCCCGAATACTCTCTGAGGGAGCAAATGGACGATAACTGTAATGGGTAAGTAGCAAAACCAATGAGTCTGCTTGGAGGTTTTTAAATAGAGGCTGAATGGCCATCTGTCAGGAATGCTTTGATTGGGTATTCCTATACTGTAGCCAAAAAAACTGACAAGGTTCCTGTAGATACTGTAGCAATAATACAAGAACTATTTGAATAGTAGTAACCTGTTACTCTGCATGAATTCACAACATACATTACCTCCTTTTATACTAATGTAAAGTTGATGGCACATATGTAGTGTGTTAATTATCATACTTAGTTCTCATCAGGTGTAGGAGCCTAAATTTTGGCTGAATGTCTTACAGAAATGCAGAACATTCTATACGTTCATTAAGACCTAATGGATGGCAGGATTGTAATTAATAAATCCACCGTGTTTCTGATTGTAACAATTTATTTTGAATATTAATTCTATTAAATGGATGATTAGTGATAGTTTCCAAAACACAAAAGTTAAATGAATCAGGAGGGTGTTCTTACTAAATGAATTGCTCCACTAATAAATTCTCTGAGTGTTAATTTGCTATGTGACTCCGATGTTCAGCTATTCTGACCTTTATCGGTCTACTTGACATTCCAGTGTAAATTAGCCCACATGGACAAATTAAAGCATAAATCACATTTTTTTGTACTACACATAGAAAAGGACTGTAATGGAAATCTTTTTTTGGTTTTAGGATGTATGAAAGTATTGGTATTATAAGATTGTTTACATGAAATGCAGTGGCCACATTTGTAATGTCCTTTAAGTCTATCTGTAATCATTTGTGAATTTTTCATATCTGTATGTACAAATGTATCCATGATATTAGATGTTCTTCTGCAGGTAACCAATGGAATATTACTGCAACCTGGAAGGCTTTGAACTATATGCCAATGTTTAAGGATGATATCTTTGATATTCTGGGTGGCATTATTGAAATTAAGAGTTGTGACAATTCTGTTTGGTGTTTGCTTTTTAATGGTGTGGAATATAGAAGCTCTATCCTTCAAATCTGCATGTACTCTTGCCTTAATAACTGACAGTGGATAAGACCCATTTAACAGAGCGTGTTGGAATTTATTAGCTATCTGATTATATTGAGAGACATCTGTAGAATTCCGCTTTAATCTCAAAAATTGAGAGAAAGGAAGATTCCTTTTTAAAGCTATGGGATGGAAACTCTTGAAATGAAGAATTGAATTCCTGTCTGTCTTTTTATGGTAGTTTTGAACCTCTATCTGTTGATTTTTCATAGTGACCAAAATGTCCAAAAATGGTATCTGAGTCTTATTGTAGCAGCATGTAAATTTAATGTTGGGATCAATGGAATTGACCCAAGTGAAAAAACTTTGTATTGCTGATTAATTCTTAAAAATCAGAAATACATCATCTATATACCGGCAGTAATATTGGATTGCCTCAAAGTACATATTCTTTTCAGGATTAAGGACTTGTTCTTGTTCTAATCTTGCCATATGCAAGTTTGCTATGGAGTGGGTACTGCACTTCCCATGAAGATGCCCTTTGTTTTAAAATAAAATTGATTTTGAAATCTAAAATAATTTTTATCCAATACAATGTCCAATACGTCTAGCAGAAAATGAGTTGGAGGATGTTTCTTTACACGTTTCCAAAAATGTTTCAACTACATTTTGAGCCTCTTCATGTGGGATGGACGTATATAAGGCTGTGATGTCCATTGTCACCAAACATGCTGTGGAAGTGATCTTGAGATGTTCTACCTTCTTAATGAAGTCTCTAGAGTCTTGAATATATGATGATGTTTGAGTCATAAAGGGAGCAAGATATTTATCTAGGAATTTAGAGAGAGGCTCTAGCGCAGACCCTGTTCCTGAGACAATGGGTCTGCCGGGGGTGGGGAAGGATATTTTTATGTATCTTGGGGACAACATAAAATACGGGGATCCTGAGATGTTCCTGAACGAGGCATTTATTAATGGTGTCATCTATATAGCCCAATGACACAGCTTCATTGATCATCATTCTGATAATAAACATCATAGATTTCGTAGGGTATGTTGTGAAGTTAAAAATGACTTGTTAATTGTATGTTGCAAAATTAAATGGTTTGTATGTTGATTGGGTATTCTTGCATGGCAAGGAGGTTGGACTAGATGGCCCTTGTGGTCTCTTCCAACTCTATGATTCTATGTACAGCTTCTTAGATCTGTCCATTTCTTATTATGTGAAGTTGTCTGTGAATTATCTTTCAGGTAAAGTGTTCCTTCTTGGGACAACATCTTGCTCCCACACTGAATACAAGGCAGAGTCTGGCCTCCTAAGCAGCTTATGGACACTCAGTGCATGAAATGCCTGAAGACTGTTTTATTGACCACAGGACCCCAAAGCCTCTGTTTAATGGTGAAGGATCAAGGCCTGTTTCCTGTACATATATTTGTCTGTAGTATGTGAAAATGAAGCATTTTGTACAGCACACTTGGAAATACAATGTAATTTATTTCACAGTGCAGTATTTTATCATTTCTTTGAATAAGGATGTATAGTAGAATAAAGTCCCAGCATTCTGACTTCAGCCACAGTCTTTGTAGTATTGTCATTTCTAAGGAAGCAGAATGAAAGAACAAATATAGCTGCTTAAAAAAATAACATTTCTATTTGGACAACAAGTTTCAGGCATAGCAATTATCTAAGAGCATCAACACAGTATCTCCTATTCATGTTACCCATGTGAGTGTATAAAACATTTTCTGGGAACCATGCCTTTTCAAATACCCAACAGTTTGAGGGTGACAATGGGACATTGTCCCAGAATACCTGTCACTAAACTTCTTTGTCATTGTTCTCTAGACAGGATTTCTGTTGTTAGTTCATGTAAGTTTTTAAGCAGAGGCTAGGTAGACATCTGTCAGGAATGATTTGATTGTTTATTCCTGCATGGTAAGGGGTTGGACTGGATAGCCCTTGTGGTCTCTTCCAACTCTATGATTCTAAGTGCCAATAAGAATCGAGAACAAATTAAAATATACCCTCTGTCATGAGGAGTTGCATAAACCCTGCCTGTTCATCTTAAACTGTACTTATACCTGAGTCCTTTTCACTGAGACTCAGGTACTGTGTCCTCATACTTTTCACTGTTTCGACTCCCTTAAGCTGTCTTGACATCCATGTACTTGTTCCACAAGATAAGGACTATGGCTGGAATCTTTCACATTTGCAAGTTCCCCTACAGAAGCAGTTGGACATTTTTGTCCAATGTAAAATGTTTGCATTCAGTTCAAGGCTACAGGCTTGTGCAAGTGTGCCATTTTGCATGTATATGCTCAGGCTCGGCCAAATTGATCACCAACAATGGTCCGCTCTGGCCTCACATCGGGAGGCATGGAGACGCATTATCCACAATGCTGCAGCCTTATTTGAGAACTCACACCGAACAAGTCTTGAAGAGAAACGACAACACAGAAAAATCACAACCCGGAAACATCACCCAAGGAGACCTTCTGCTGTGCTTTCTGCAACTGGACTTGTTTATCTCAGATTTGCCTTTTTAGTCATCTGCGCGCTTGCAGAAAGCGTGGGATGAGTCCTTCCTGAATCTTCATTTGTGAAGAAAAGCCAGGGAGAGAGAGCACATGTGGATGCATGTGCTCATGAATGCACATGTAGATATGCATGTACATTCAGTTACACAATGCCGTCTTCCAACACCAAGGGCTAAATAGCATAATCAGTGTGTAATTCTACATGCAGTGACATCTGCAGCCAGATGTAGGATTACAACCAGTCCTTCTAATAGTCTTGGACTTCATCAGATCATCTTGGGGATCTACACAAATTCCAAGCACAGAAGTGGAAACTGCAAATCACTGAAGTTTTGGCCAAGCTAGTAGCCCTTCCTCCTCTTAATATCCCAAAGCCAATGATGTTTCTCTACACTACACTAGCCAAGGAGTACAATAAAAGCAGAATGGTGGCAAATGTTAAAGAACCAAGTGAGATTTTGCCCATTTTGCAGAAATAGAAAGAGCTCCATTACACCATCTCTTTCTGTGAAATACAGTTTTAAAATTAAAATTCTGTGACAAGATAATTTGATTCCCTAGTAAGAATACTTGAAATCTGCAGTCTTTGCATAAATAACTTGCATATATATTTGTTTTTCTGATTGACGTGATACATTTTAGGTGATTATTTTGGGTCTCCCAGTACGAGAAAGATAGGATAAGGTGGGGGGAGGAAATAGCAAGTCAGTCTTGTTTGTCTGTTGTTTCAGATTAGTACTCCTTTCAAGTATTGTTGGGTTCAGATACTGCAAGCTCTAATTTCCTTTCTAAGTGAGCTATACGAGTGGGAAGAAATATACTGGCCCTTATCGTGGCCAATAGAAACTTGAGTCCTGCTAATGCATGCCCTGCCTCCCAAGTACTGATTTAATTCTAGATCTCCTTGCACATGATAAGCTACTGTTTCCAAGGACTTGTTTCACATCACATTCTTGCTGCTTCATCTGCCTTGTGTAAGTGTGAATTGAATCAGTACACCATTAAGAACATAGGCTCCATAATAAAAGAAAATATTACCTTTGCAGATTTCTCTGTTTTGCTTTGTAACAGACACTCCATTTCGTCATACTTTAGCTGTAGCCCATCATGAACATAGTCAAGCTTGCCATTTCGTCTTCTATTTCTTCTAATATATTCTTGTAGAATTTTTAGGAAATCATTTTGATACTTCAAGAACATCTGCAATTGGATAAATTCTAGTCAGGAAATTAAATATTCTCTTGCAGGAAGACAGTTTGAGTTACCCTGGCCTATTTATTGCTTTATTTCCATATGCTGCTAGGATGCTAACAAACTTCATTATAGATAAAAAGGGTGTTTTATAATGCATTGCTGTGCAAGGGGACTTTGATCCAGAACAATGTCTTCTATGTGATATCAAACTATAAGAAATCATTGGGTGTTATAATATTAAATATCTTATGATATTTAAAAGAGGACCTTCTGTGACATTCGATTAATTGAACAAGAAATGATACTGTTATGAGTAGGAGCACAGGAGAAATTCCTGGTCAGTTGTGCTCTGAAGGGTTTTGAAGATCCCCAAGTCAAAACATACCTTATCAAGGTTCTCATCTTTTATCCATTTCTTGATGAAAAGGTCTAAAAGAAATTCAGAAAGTTTAGTGTCTGAAAACATATCAAAATAGGTTGGAATTTTAAAATGTTCTAGATCAGGGATGGCCACTGGGGAAGACTGGAGGGGTACTTTAGCATACACACCCCAGACCTTAAGAGGGCTGCTCCTGTCTGCTATACCTTCTGAAAAAAATGGTTCCTCCACCCCCACCGCAATGCCCTTTAGGGGATATGGGGACATTTTCACAATGCTTTGGGCCCTCTATGGGCCAATTTAGGCAAGAGAAACCTTTTTTTAACAGCAGGAAATGAACAGAAGTCATTTCCTATTTCAAAAAAGACCCCCCCCCCTTGAGCCTAAATTGGCCCAGAGGAGGCACAAACTGTGATGGAAATGCACCCCAGACCCTCTAGTGTGCATTTTGGGGCACACCAATCTCGGAAAATTTTGCAAAAATTGTATTTGGAGGGCCCCTGGGCCCTGCAGGAGTCCCTGGTGGAAATGTCCTCCTTACTCCTAGAGTGCATTTGGGGACATTCTGGAGTAAAAGCTTTTGGGGGGATTTTTTTTTTTTTTTTACCCCTGGGGGACACAAAACAGACCATTGCCTATCCTTGCTTTAAATTGATAATTTCAGGCTGACTTTAGCATGCTCCTTTCTGCTATCTATAGAAGTACCAAATTTTGAAAGTACTGAAACCACATAAAACATTTTACAAAAAAACAGGATACTGACAACTCCTACAGCCTTATAAAAATATTATTTCAGAATTCTGTGACTAAATTCAAGCTACAACAGAACTACTGAGTCAGTGGAATACTAATACATGGTGACTATAATTCAGCAACTGATTCACTGGACCTACTATACTTGGGACAAGCAATTGGATTTAGGCCTGTAAAAGCACAGTCAAATTTCTGAAAGCCTCATACATATGCAGCGTAGGGAAACTTGTTTTCACTGGTTGGCATCAGCAAGGGCAATTTAACTTCCACCCCAATCTTGTTCCTGAGCATACCCTTTAGCTTCTGCCATGTCATTAACTGAACTGCCATCACTAAATCCTGTTGGGAAAGATACCTACTACCATGGCAGTGCTCTGGTGGGAGGACAACCCATCACTGCCATAGAGTGCTACGTATCTCACAGGAGTTCTGGCAAAATAAAAACCCTCTTTTGGCACATATCTCACCTTTCAAAATAAGGAATATCTCATTTAATTTAAAAAAAATCTATACCATCTGTTCACCACATGAGATTCCAGGGTGGTATATGATATAAATATCTAAATAATTGTTTAAGAATGTAATTGTTCAGAAATACATCTGTAGCCCCAGCATGCTTTGAGTGTTTGACTAAGGGCTCGTCTACACTGACTGCTTAAATCCAAGGCTAGTCCAGCCCCAGACCAACCACAATGGCAGCCCTACACATGGCTTGCCCAGTGTGTTGGTGCTTCTGTTGAGATCAGAATTGGCGCCCAGAAATGTGATCAACAAGGAGGGGGGGTTGCTCTACCCCCTCATTATTGATCACACAGGCGCCCTGTTCTGACCTCAACAGAAGCAATACCACTGGGTCAGGCTCCCACAGGAGGCTGCTTGGCTGGCAAAGTAGTGGTGATGGCAGCTCTGCTGGAGATCCAACCCCTTACCTGCGCTGTTCAGTGCAGGGTAAGGGAGATGGTTTTGTGTTTATATGTGGGCAACTGGATCTGGCAGAATCACTGATCCAGCTGTCCAGACATTAAAAGACCCCATGGTCACTCTGGTGTTTCTGGGAAACCCTGGGGTTTTCCCCAACTTTGTTTAGTTTGGAGCAAAGTTGGATTAGGAACCAAAAAACATGTTCCTCCCCAGAAGTAGGCATACATCATCTGGGCTGCCAGCCCCAGATTCAGGGTGAGTCCACATTTTGTTGTTGTTGGTGGTGGTGGTGGTGTAGACAAGCCCTAGGACTTCAGGAGGCCAGGTTTTGAAACCTGTCTCAGCCGTGGAAACTCACTGGGTGACCATGAACAAGTCATACTCTCAGCCTAGAAAGAAAGGCAATGGCAAGTCTCTGAATAAATCTGGCTAAGAAAACCCTATGAAAGAGTTACCAGAAGTTCATTTGAGAGCACATAACATATACACATTCATCTGTACGTCCATTGAGCCAGGTGTAATCAAAAGGACAGGAATTGGCATTGAAAAGATTGTAAATTAGGTGGTAGTTTTCGGGAGGGCATTCAGAAGCCAAAATGGCACTAATATTAACTGCCTTGTACTGTATATTCTATGTGGCACAAGGTATGTTAATCCAGTATATAGGATTGTTCTCAGTTTCTTATAATTCATACATAATGTACTCATGTATGTATATATTCACACACTTTATTAGAACTCCCTGCTTATTTAAGATCTCTCTTTGCAGTCATTGTTTCTACTGCTAATCTAATGGCCACAGGAGACCCTAGATATTTTTTTTAATGAAATGAAAGGAGGACGGAGTGTATGATCTCTCAATGTTACTGCAATTTCATTCCTGCAGCTTGTGGATGAGCATGTACTGTGTATATTCTGGCTCAGCACCACCTTGGAATCATAATGTAGTGAGAACAGAGAAAGAGATGAGCAAGAACAAACTGGGAGGTGGTGGTGGTGGGGAAGGAAATGGTCATGAAACCACATACTTAAAGGCTCTGTGAGGAAACCAAGCATCTGCCCATGTTGCTCTGTCCCTCTTGGTGAAGATCTCTTTATTCATTTTCAACATGGGTAGAATGTTTTAGTACTGCATCTATAAAAACACCACATTTCACTTACCATAAAGGTCTCGTCTATCTTTCTGGATGTTCTGTCTCTCTGACTGATAGACTTTCATCTCATTTTCCATTGTGGAAATATCTTCTTTGAGATATGCAATGCCCTGTAAGGGAGAAAACATAAATCCAGATCAGAGCTGGCATATTATTAGTGCTCTTTATAAAGTGTCTAAAATTTCCTAAGTGATATACAGAAATTAAAAACACAAACAAGATACTTTCCCTGAAACTCATTCTAATATGTATGATACAAAAAGAAGCAGAAGAAGAAAAAGAAGAAACATTGAGGTAACATTTCAAACAAACAATTTGTTCTTTTAATGATCCGTAGAAATGGCCATTTATTCCATATTATTTTTTTCTCTCCTCACCAAATCTGATTTTCCAAATCAATCTCAAACTTCCCCAATTACCCTTAGGTTCCTTATTCTCTTTACAGATGCCACTTTCATTGTGCCATATCTTCTTTTTATTTGTTAAAATATTTATATCTCACCCTAAATCACAAAACCTCAGGGTTGCATACAAATAAACTCAGTTTAAAACAATTTAAAAAACAGTAAAGAATAATGTAGGGCACATCTAGACTGATTTAAAAGACCAGAAAGTCTGTTTTGTTTGTTTGTTTGTTTGTTTGTTTGTTTTTTAAGATCCATACACCTTTTGTTCATCCCAGAATATTTTCTCTCAGCTCTTGGCACAATCAGAGCCTTTCTGTACCAATACCCCAAGTTGGTTTATTTTCACATAGTATAAAAACAGAAAGAACAGGACAGTTTGGATGTGCCCTTAGACAGTACAAATGCATATTAAACAACTCAACAATTTAAAACAAAACAGTTTAAACTCATGAACCTCTACAAGATTTGGACAAAATCATTATACTCCAAGGCTTTGACAAAAAGTCATGTTTCAACTTGGCGTTGTAATGAAAAGTGCCAATTGGGCCTCCAAGGACATTCTCAGCCAGGATGCCACAGCAGATAAAGCCTTCTTCCACATGCTCCCATTGGTGGAACACAGAGGAGGGACCCTCCAAAAGGCCTCAATCCTCAGACAGGTGTATATGGAAAGAAGTAATACTTCAAATACTAAAGTCCTAAGCTGTTCAGAGCTTTAAACATCACAACCAGAACACTGAATTCAGACCAGAAGTTATCTGCCATCATCATTAAATTCCTCAATGTTCACCTCAGGAATATCCAGTCATAAAAATCTCACTCACAAATGCACACACCTCATTATTTCTGTTATTTTCCTCAGAACACCTCTGACACATATCATTAATCCCAATTATAGGTCCACTCTTCATTTAGCTCCAAGCATTATTCTCTTCCATTAAGAAACAAACCCACTTCTCTTTTTCTTTCTCCTCTCCTCAAATGGTATGAGTGCTTGGGGTTCTGATTCTATTTGGGAACTTCTCATGACCACAAACAGTTCAAATGATAATGCATCCTCCAGAACAGACTGTTGAATAATTGCACAATGAGGAACATTCTTCCACAGGATGATAGGGTGGGAGAGATCAGAATAGAGTAAAATGGCACCTCATCTCCACAAACTTAGACATTTTAATAAAAAGGCTATTTACAGTGGAGGCAAGAGCTCTCCATTCACTTGCTGAATTTCTGTGTCTTTTCCACATATCCAAGCTTGTGTATATTCTGTACCAAGGAATACCACATTCGACATGTAGGATCAAGTGTTTATAAAATATGTATGAGTATGTATACCCTGACAAGTTGGGGTGGGGGCTTGTATGTGGACAGGAGAGAACTGGAGAGGGTGACCTTTTGTCCACAGGTTTGGGAACTGAATGCCTACAGTGGGCAGAGGCAAAGTTAGTAGTGTGTGGGGCTAGAACAGTGACATGTTATTTTCAGATCATCACTGCCCCATGCTGTTTCTTAATAATCCAAAGAGCAGGAGGGAGGTGGTATCAGTGATCTTAAGACAGAAAGAGAAACAGTGTGGGGTGGTAATGACCTGAAAATCACCAGTACCATTGAAAAGGTCATCACTATCCTGCATTCTGTCCTTCCCAACACACACACACAAACACACTTCTACACCAGAAGGGTGCGTTTTAAAAACATGGCCCGTATGAATCTTTTTGAAAGTGTGTCTCTGATTACATCCCAGTTTTCAAAGTCATGTTGAAGAAGCTGCAAAAACACTTTTGAAGGAGTGATGCTTGCTGTATAAAATGTGGCCGGAGGACTATACATGGCATATAGGGCACCCAGGTCCTCTCCAAAAGTCCCTCTTCTCTTGAATGAACAGTATTTACACCCTTTCAAACTTTACATAACATTCGTGAGTGAAGAATATGTATATTCCTAGAAAATGAAAGTCCTAGGGGCAGATCTTCCACACCGTGACCCCATATAAACCACATCTTGTAGCAGCTTATAGCTAATACACTACAGATACAGATTAAATAAATAAGAATACTGGCATCAGCTTTATTGTGGCATCAGCTTTCATGAACTAGAGAGCCCACATTGTTAGATGCATGACATGGACACTTAATTAAGTAGGCATGTGTATGGAGAGAAATGGTTTCAGAATACAAGCAAGACACTATGCGGAACACAAAAACCCAAAATCCAACCAAATGAACGGAAGATATGAGTGTGGTTTCAACATTCCCAAACTAGCAGCCCCTGGAAACATGGTACCACCTAATAAGAAGGGCTAACACCTTAGAAAGGCATTTCTATCTTGTTGTTATGTGCCTTAAGCTTGATTTTAACTTAAGGTTATCCTGTCATAGAGTTTACTTGGCAGGATTTATTCAGAATAAGTTTGCCATTGTCTTCCTCTAAGGCTGAGAGAGTGTGACTTACCCAAGGTCAGCCAGTGGGTTTCTGTGGCTGAGTGGGAATTCATACCCTGGTCTCCCAGAGTTCTGAGGTCTCTTCCAACTCTATGATTCTAAGATGGGGCTGTAATCGCAGAATTACAGTATGACAGAACCGCAAATGGGTTCTCATTATCGCACAATGTCGTTGTCCTCCCATGGTCAATGTGTGCTCTGTAAAGTCAAAGGCTTTCACGGCTGGCATCCATAGATTTTTCTTGGTTTTTCTCCAGGCCATGAGGCCGTGTTCTGGAAGAGTTTCTTTCTGACATTTCGTCTGCATATGTGGCTGGCATCCTCTGAGGATGCCTGCCACAGAAACTATTCTAGAACACGGCCTCACAGCCTGGGAAAAAACCCAAGAAAAATCAATGTGTGCTCTGCCCATTAATTTCTTGTCACATTTCATTGATAGGAAAATCTGTGAATAGCCCACAAGATCACTCTTTTTGCAGTATTGGTGAACGTGTGAGATCATGACCTGCTGTAATCGTGTGTTTACAGCATGAATGGGCAGTCCATCCCCCGCCCCTGCTTTCCCAATGAGAACACAGGGTGCTCTGTTAATGAACTGTCACCTTTTCTTGATACATTTTTATGTTTGTTTAAGTGCTTATTTGTTAATTTCTTTCATTATTTATGTGCTTTTGGTGTGTTTAAACAAAGTCGTGTTTTCTCACAAAAACAGCTGAAATCTCGCCCATACAAAATCATGAAAGTAAAATCCCATTCTTAAACTGCTAGTGGTGGTCATGCGATGATTTTGTGGTGGTAGTATTGTGCAATTATGGCAATGTGCGATAATTACTCATGCCACTATGTTTCTGCTTTCCTCAATATGGAATTACAACGTTTTTAGCCGCTAGTCTAATAAAGTCCTAAGTCGAGTCCTCAAACCACAATGCCACACTGGTTCTTCTACAAGGGCAATGCATTTCTGGGAATGGCTAGCATGCCCCATAGTTCTTTGAGAAAAAGCAGCATAATGTCAACTGGGCCAATAATGCCCAGTTTCATGGTTTCATGTAGAAGTGTTACATCTGAAATATTCAAAAACAATAATTAAGTAGAAAACAATGTGTATACATTTTGCTCTGTACCACAACTGTGTAACTTCCAATTCTAAAGATATGGGTCTTGATATGATCAAGACTCAAAAAGCACTCACTGCTCTTAATCTCGCATTTTCTGCATGCAAAATGTAGAGCTGCCTGTCCATCTCATAATTGTCTCTCTCAATAAACTTCAGAGAGCATGTAAATCGTTTCAGCAAGTCAAACGCAATCTCCCTGTTCTTCTTTATTTCATTCTTTGCCTGAAACTATAAGCAAATAGTTGCTGATTTATTATTTATGAAGCACTTGCAATCCAAGATGTGACGGAAAAGGAAAGAGAGGTTAGAAGGAAACAGGAAAATGAGGAAATTCAGACACAGTAACAGTATTCTGGCCGGTCTAGACAAGCCCAGTGTGAATGTTTCTATCTGAAACAGAGCAGCCACTCTTATTTGGTCTAACAAATAGCCTTAACGGGTTCTGTGCTGTTCTTTACTTCACTGCAAAGGCTTAAGGAAGTGGTTCACAATTAAAACTTCTGGGTAGATTTACCACCTAGAGAAGAGGTGAGGAAAGTACAACCCGCAGATCACATGTGGGCCGCAGATGCCATTTTGTGCCCATCCAGGCCCTCTGACATCTCTCTTTAAAAAAAATGCCCCAGCTAACTTTTTGGCTAAAACTAAAACCTTAATCCACACCTAAACTACCACAAAAAGTTGTTGTTAAGGGACCCCACTGTCCTCCAAGCCCCCAAAAGCTAGGAAAATGGACATTTTTGGCCAAAAATGTTCTGTTACATCACTTCCAGTTGCACTAGGAGCATGATCCAGCCATGGTCCAGCCATGCTTGGGCTTATGTTTGGTAATGAAGGATGATAGGATATGCAATGCTATGCTTTGTGGGGGGGGGAGTGCTGGGAAATAAAGATTGTGTATATTTGTGGCCTGGGATAATTAGCAGATGTGTGGGGAGGAATTCGGAGTCCTAAGTAGCCCAAGGTTGTTCCTGTGGGAAGCCTGATGGGGGGGAAAGGAGGGGTTAGTGCTGGGAGAATGTTTTGAGTTGCTAACAAATGGGATGTAAACTTTGTAACAGTTGAACTGGGTGGGCTCTAATTATACTGCATTAACCAGACAAACCTTCAGACAACAATTGTGTTCGGTGATCAACTCTGCTTGCTTAATAAAGTTCTTCTGAATCTACTGCAATCTTGTGTTGGCTGGAGTGGAATTAGCCAGAACATTACATTGTCCCTGCACAGTAGCCCACCTTTGTCCTGATGTATCTGAATAAAGGAATAACCATCCCAGGAATAACTACCAGGAAGTCTGATGCCCAAATATGTGGTTGTTACCTTTTGTCTTTTGAGTCTGCCAATTTCAATTATGGACCGCTCTATGGCCTTGTTTAGTGTTCGTTCTTCTTCTTGTAATTCTTTTTAAAAAGAGGAGGAGAAAGGCATTTTGAAGGCTCAAGCTCACTGTTTTGGTTCAGCCAATACAAGCCAGAATTAGCAGGGCTTATTAAAATAAGCGGAGTGAACAAATCATCAGCCCAATGTGGCCTTCTTTAGTGAAGGTATTTACCGGTATTTGGCAACAGTTAGTTACTTGCTGCCCACTACCAAAAGTTCTCAGGCAACTTTCATGCAATGAAAAAGAATAATAAAATATACAGCATAAAAACCAGCAACAGAAGATAAAAGAAATGCGATGGGTTAGATCCAAGTTTTAGACATGTCCAGCTGGGTTGGAGGAACTGTATTTCCCTGTCCATCTTTCCCATGGCAGCTCTCTAGACTTCTGAAAATGATAAAGTGAGGGCAGAAATACCTTGCTTAATGGAGTGAGCAGCAAGGAGAGGAAAATTACTGAAAATTAAGTGGAACTGGAAGTACTTTCAGATAGCGAAAGGGACAGCCAGGATCCAACCAACCCAATCGAATTCATAGCATCAGACACATCACAAATCATAACTCCAATAATGTTACAAGATCACATTGGGAATTTTAAAAATTCACCTGGCACCAGGGAGAGCATTCCACAATGGGGTGCCACCACTGAAAAGGACCTCTCTGTTACAGTCACAGACTTTGCTTCATTTGGCAAGGTCACCTGGTTTAGCCCTCCTCTAAAGATCTTAGAATACAAGTAGATATATACAAGGAGGAGTGATTCTTTAGATAACCTAATCCCAAGTAGTTTAGCACTTTCAAAGCTAGAAGCAGCATTTTCAATTGGTCCTGAAAATGGACCATAAGCCAGTATAGATGGTAAAACTGTAGTGTAATATGGCTATATTCATGATAAAGCCCTTTGTGAACCATACTGTATTGGATAATATCCAACCAGTCTCCAGTATTCTGAATTCTGGTTAGCATGTGGTGGTCTCTCAGCTCCAGGGATTCCTGGAAAAGCCAGATTTTTAAGATACCATTTAAACCTGGCTTCAGACCATGCTTGGGGATGTTAATGGTTTTGCTAATCTTGGTAGGTGATCTATGCTGGGAACTGGATAGGGGAGTATGCCCCTTTTGGTTTTGGGGATTGCTCAATAGCCTATGATGTGATTAACCATGGTCTGAAACAACTACAATGGGCCCTTGGTATCTGCTGGGGTTTGGTTCCAGGACTCCCCATGGATACCAAAATCAGTGGATGCTCAAGTCACATTAAGTACAATGGCATAGTAAAATGGTGTCCCTTATATAAAATGGCAATATCAAATTTTGCTTTTTGGAATTTTTTTGCAGGGGGAGGGGAGAGATATTTTCACACCATGAATCCACAGACGCAGAATCTGTGGATACAGAAAGCCGACTGTATTTGGGATGGGACTTGCAGGATTTGTTTTATAGTGGCTCTGGTCCTTCCTAGAAGGAGAAATTCAGAAGGTAGTGCTAGAGATCTACACCACAGCTGTTGGTCTGTACTTCAAGAGACTGGTTAAAACATATCATATTAAAACATAACCATTTTAACTACATCATACTTGTAGTTCATTTTTTTAAAAAATGACCTGTTTTTATTGACTGGCTGCGATTTTGTATTACCTACTTAGCTAAGTACATAACCACCCTAGTTATGTACTGAAGTGGTGTTTCCCAGCCTGACCTCCGCAAATTCTCATTTACCTTTTGCAACTGATTTCTAGTGTGACAGAGTCCCTGTTGCAATTCTTCCTCAAACCAGAGATTTCTTGCTGTGTGTGTGTAACTATCAGTCAGCTGCTTCCTGATCCACAAGGGAACAGACCCCTTTTGCTCATAGTGCCTGCTGCCTGGTTAGGTGAGGACTGAGGGATCTTCACAGTCCCTACATATTCCTTAAACTAAGGAATATATAGGGATTGCGAATACAAACGAGCCACAAATACATAACTCTAGGTTATGCATTTGTAACTGCCTTAGAGAATTAACAGCCTATATTTTAATAGATTTTTTTCTCCCTGCCCCCTCCCCCCTTTTTAATTGTGTTTGGGCTACAACTCCATATACATTTAGCTGAGGTTAAATGTTACAACATTCAGTGGGGCTTATATCTGAGTAGACTTGTAAAAGACTGTAGTTAGTTATTTCATTGTGTTTTGAACCCAATTTGGTTATAAGCACTAGATACATCTTGAAAATAAGATATAAACAATCTCCCTGCCTCAGAGAATATAAAACAGCATAATCTTTGGTGGGGAGATTGTTTATATCATATTTTCAAGCTGTGTCTAATAAGGAGGGGGAAATCTCCCTTGAGGGTTCACTGAGTGGAAGCATGGTGGATTATGCTTGTTCTAGCATAAATAATTTGACAATTTTTTTTACAAACACAAATGGCTTAACACAGCATAAACAAGCTGTTTTTCATGCTGAAATAAGCTACTTTTGTGGATTATATTGTACTAAATTGAACCAATTATATTGCAAAACCATAATATATTGTTATATATCAATTTATGTTTATAATTAGATATATTAACAAACTAGTTACATAATCTTATTATTAGTATACTCTTTTTGTTGCTTTGGAGTGCCATAATCTGACACCCTCCATCAGAGTTATTTGTTTTCTGACCTTACCTCATTAAACTGGAAACAGAATACAGCCTTATATCAGAACAGGCAATTTGTTAATCTAGTCCAACCTGCCTGCTCTTGGCTAGCTTCAGTTCTTCAGGGTCTTATGCTGATTATTTCAGAGGTTGTACGGGGAGTTGGAAAATAACTTAAATACTGTGGAAGAAACTTATCTTGGAGGAATTTTCTCACATCCCCACCCCCAAGTTCATAATGACTGTGATGTCAAGGAATATACAGGTAACCTACTCAAGACGTACCTGCATACAAATCCTGTTGGTTGGTGTACCCAGTATTTACATCCTCAAATGCTGTTGCCATTTCCTGTGAGAATGGGAGATTCGCTTTTAGTTCTTCCTCCATTTCTAGCAGCCTTTTTGTTTTAGCGTGATATGATGCCTGTTGACAAAACAAATAGACAAGGACAATCTATGAGTAAAGAAACAGTAGGTTTTCTCAGGATCTGCTACAGTAGCGGGATGCACAATCCCAGCCAGTCATTCTGTCCAATGGGTTTGATACATTCAACTGTGGGTGTGTCAGACTTAGATGGATTGCAGGGCCAGACTTATTAAACAGCAGAAGGCCAGAGGTCATGCCTGTGATTTTTCACTCACTCATGCACCAACCACCATTTCTGACAGATGAGGGGGGAAGTAGTTAAATCCCTTTAGAAATAGCCTCTGCCTTCCAACAGCAATGGGCCATCTGCTCACTTCTTTCCCTAGCACCCCCCAGAGTGCTCCAAACATCCATGTCCTGTAGCTCCCAACCCTCTTCCACTTGAACTGCCTTCTCACAAACCACTTTTTGCTCCCCACTAACATCTCACAAGGTCAATCAATAGTCTCTTGCCATTTTGACACTGTTTTGTCTTTGTTATCGATCAAAGGTCTTTGCTGCCCATTCCATTCCCTCACCCCACCCCGCTCTTCCGGAAGAGCCAAATGTCTTGGAAGGGTTTACAGTATTTGTTGCTGTTATTCTCAGGGTTTTTAAAATTTCCAAACAACATTTCTAGTGTCTTGTATGGTCTTCTGGCAACTTTCAGCACCAGCTACAACATTTTATTACCACCTTCAAATAGGTTTCTTTTGCGACACATCACAATATGTCCTCTCCTCCTCCTGTTTTTTTTAATGAGTTATAGTGCTATATGACGAATGTTGCTGTCCTTGAGCAAGCAGGGATCACCAGCATTGAGGCCATGATATTGAGAACACAGCTGCGCTGGGCAGGGCACGTTTCTAGGATGGAGGACCATCGCCTCCCAAAAATACTACTCTACGGTGAACTCGCCACGGGTCAGCGTAAGAGGGGCGCTCCAAAAAAGCGATACAAAGACTCCCTGAAACAACATCTCAGGCTTGGCCAAATTGATCACCAACAGTGGTCCGCCCTGGCCTCACATCGGGAGGCATGGAGACGCACTATCCACAATGCTGCAGCCTTATTTGAGAACTCACGACGAACAAGTCTTGAAGAGAAACGACAACGCAGAAAGAATCACAACCCAAAAACATCACCCAAGGAGACCTTCTGCTGTGCTTTTTGCAACCGGACTTGTTTATCTCGGATTGGCCTTTTTAGTCATCAGCGCGCTTGCAGAAAGCGCGGGATGAGTCCTTCCTGAATCTTCGTTTGCGAAGAAAAGCCAGAGAGAGAGAGTAATCAGCAGGCATGGTGGTGCACAATGTGTCACCATGTGCCACATGAGCAATTCCGTTTCATCAACCTTGAACTGAATATGGCTATTTTGCATCATACAAAAATGTCCAACCCCTTCCATAGGGGAACTTACAGATAAGACACAAACAGGATATCAGCTATATGTGAAATAATTAAAATTGGTTCCACACTAATTAACAAAAGCAGTTTTCAGAGGAAGCTTTAGTGTAATGGCTAAATGCCAAAAGCTGTGCTTCTTGCCTGTAGGCCTTGCTGTCCAACCCATTACAGATCCACATTTAAAAAAACAACAACGCTCATACAACTAACAGAGAACATATCCCATATTTCAATTCTCTATTAAAAAGATGAATCTTTTACCTCAAGGTTCTTTATTTCTGCCTCCAAAGTAGCATAATGTTGATTGTACTCAGCTTGTTTTTTACATAGTTTAGTAGTGAGAAGATTAACTATTCTTTCATGCTTTGTTATTCGTTTGTTGAGCTTTTCATTCTAATCAGGACAAATATTTAAAAAAAAAAACAGAAGAGATGTGATGTGTCATGGTAGATGGCAGCATTAAATTTAGAGTGCAAAAGAGACACATTGTTAGGGAATTCAGGACCTTCATCGTGCTAGATGAATCTATAGACGTCTCTCTAAGCATTTTTTTTCCAGCCTACCATATCAGTTATTGTAGCATAACCAAAAAGAAAAGTATTTGGGGGGCAGGGAGGATGACTCAAACCATACCAAAAGAAGCTGCAGGAACAGGGCAGATTCTACCTTTTTCACACACGTCAATCTTCACACAGCTTCCATTGGCCCCTTCACCCAGCAAAGTTAATCTCTCCCCTCCCTCATCTTAAGGTTATTATCCATTAAGTGACAACATGAAAATCTATGTTCCACCTTTTATCCAAACAATGCCTAACTCTTCCAAAATTGTACTTGTGTTCAAGCCCCTCAAATCAGATGTTTTCCCTAACTTTTCCCTTAGATGGATCTTCCCCAACTATGAGTTATTCTGGTTTCAACTAATACAAAACACAGGGGTAGGGGGAGACTTCATTACAAGAGAGAATTGAAAGATAAATTTAATACAAAGTACTAAAATTGTAGCAAGAGTTTACGTTTATGTTATAGGAGTCCTGGTGGCGCAGTGGTTAAATGACAGTACTGCAAGCCACAATGTTATGAGTTCTATCCCAGAGGGCTCCAAGGTTGACTCAGCCTTCCATAGGTCAGTAAAACGAGTACCCAGCTTGTTGGGAGCAATTAGCTAACACATTGTAAACTGCTTAGGGAGTGCTTTGGCACTGATAAGCAGTACTGTATAGAAATAGAAATGCTATTGCTATTGTTCAATTGTGTAAAAAGAAGCAAACATATTTGAAGTATCATTTGCTTTCCTTCATCCTGTACATGTTCAATGCATGTTTGCTAGGTTAGTGGTTCTTCACATTTTGGACAGCTATTTGGGTACAGAGGAGAACCTGTCCCCTGCTCATAATTAGTAATCCCATATCGATTAGGAGAGGAGAGATAGGGCAGATTCACTCCCTTATAAAAAGCCCTGTTGGCTTATGTGGACCAGGTTGGGGAGGAGGAGTTATTTTTTCACCTTTTACCCCAATGTAGTGTTGTCAAGATTATCCCAATGGTTCCAACAGCAAGGAATTTTACTATACCAGCCCCAGATTGGTGCAGGTGAGGAGTCTGGATTATGTCTCTTTTTAGAGGCTGGAGTGGCTTTGCATTTAGAAATTCACAACCCCAGTTCCACTCCTACCCTCATATTGCCCCATTCTTTTCTCTATACCTAATTGTTAGACCTAATTGGAATAGACCCACTGAATCAATGAGAACTTGGTTAGTCAACACTTATATAAGTTCTATTAACTTCGAGAGTTTACTCTACTTGGGGGTTAACAATTGGATTTAGGCCTTTGTGCTTTTTACCACTGGCAGAAAAACAACTGTGGTAGTTGTCCAACTGTACAGATTTTCATGTGCACCATGGAGAATTCATAACAGCAGCCCTCTTCCCACTGTGAAGCAATTCTCCATGGGTAGATGGCAGCAGTGGGGTACCTCCACCAAACTTGAAACCTCATCACAGAGCAACACTGGTTAAGACTGCATTCCAAAAATATTAAACACCTATTTGGAATAGTGGCAGTGATAATTACCATTTTTGTGAATAAGAGAGCACGTGGGAGATTAAGTATTAATCAGGGAACCATTTGAAGGCATAAGACTAGAAACTTTTTTTATTAACTTGGCTATGAGTCTTCTTTCACCTGTAGAAAATCTATGTATGTCTACTTCATTTTGTTTCTATCACTTTGAGGGAAGTATTATACCTGTATCATTAAGTCATTAAGCAGTTCTTTAGCAGAGGCACTCTTCTCCTTTGAACTGTTAAGTAATTCATCATGGTCAACCATCAGCTTCTGATACTGTGCTGTAATTTCGTTCAGTTGATTCTGAAGCATTATCCTAATAGTTGAGGGAGAAGGGATATATTAACAAGCATGGACTGCAAAAAGTGATGAATTGTTCAGGAACTGAAAACAGTTGGTAAGATAATGCTGTGCTCAATTTATTCCTTTGCAGAAAAAAAGGCATAACTCATGATGATACTAAAAGTGATGTTGATAATGACAACAACTTGGCAATTATGTGACACAGTCCAAGTTCTCAAATGCTTCACATACATACTCAGAAAGAAAGACTTCTTTGTGTAACTAAGGGCTCATCTACATAACCCAGGATACGCTGTCTCCCTGCTAGTGTATCTTGGCTACAGATCAAGCCTGATGCTCACCCATTCCCTCCACGGAACTGGAGGAAGTCCTGATGGGCAGGCTGGCCCATTGTGGCAGCTGCTGCCGCTGCCATTTCCCTCCCTGTCTCAGAAGGCAGGAAGAAGGCCTGCAACATCTGACCAAGGACCACAGCATGTGACCAGCCTTGGTCACATACTGTGTGACTCCTTCCTGCCTTCCGGGAGAGCAAGGCAGACTGGCAGTTTCAGCCTGCCAGGCTGGGCTCCTGCTGTCTAGCAGGGCCCAATCCATTTCCTCCCATCAGAAATGGATTTAAACAGGTATTATCTTATAATGGTGTATTGGGCCCTACCCTGCCTTCCCTCTGTCTCAATCCTGTATCTGCCCCGGGGGTGGTGAGGACTGCCTGGGGGCAGAATGAGGCAAATGTCTGAGACTGGGGCTAGACAGGGTATATTATCTTTCTGGACAAGCCCTAAGAAAGCTAAAGAAACCATTTTGAAAGTGATTTTCAACATTTCATTCCCAAAACAGTAACAACAACATAGTCATAACCATATGGATACTTTATTTATTATTTATTTTATTAAAATATTTTTTTATCTTTCCCTCTATCTAAAGATCTCAGGATGGCATAAAACAAACTCAGCATTGCCAATTTAAACAATGTAAACAAGAAAAATTATTTTAAAGGGCTAAAAAACATACTAAACAAGTTAACAAGTTAAAAGTAGACAGAGTAAAACTGGTAAAAATAGTTTGTAGAGATAAAAACCTACTGTACTTGGGGGAAATAGAGTTGGTTTTCAAATGGGCATCACTGGTTTTTAAGAATGATCTATTATGGTTGTTGGAAACATTCTTGAACAGTAGGAATGAATGGCAAAAATCAGGGACAATACAAGAGTAAAGAAAAAGAGCTTTAAAAATCTAGGCTGAAATGAGGGACAATTGTGACAATGAGGTTGTTCATTGTTTTCTATGTCTGTTTCTATGCCACTGGAAGTTACTCGCTTCCATGGTCAAGCACTTACTGCTGACTTCCAAATGAATGGTCCATTTCTGTGCAGAATCTAAGTGCTGGTTATGACCTTTAAACCCCTATAATGGCTTGGGTCCACAATATGTGAAAGACTGTATCATCCTCTGCGAGTCTGCTTGAGCTTTAAGATATGTTGGGGAAGGCTTTTCACCCACATCACAGTCATTTTTTTGGCAAGGACAGGGGAGAGAGCCTTATCAGTGGCTGTTCCCATCTTGTGGAATTCATTGGCCCCCTCTCTGTTCTCTTTCAGCTGGCAGGAAACACCTTTTTATTTGGGCAGGCCTTTCTAAATTAATGTGGGTGAAGGGGCTTTTAATGGGATGTACTGGGCAAGTCATGCTCTCTCAGCCTCAGAGGAAAACAACTGCAAACCTGCCAAGAAAGCCATATGCTAGGATTGCCATAAGTCGGGAAAGACTTGAAGGTAATGTTACGGTCTACCTGTGTAACAAAGGAATCTCAAGGCCAAAGTTCAGTGTATCCAGATGGCTTTTAATTGCAAGCAACATAACACAGGGAATAAATCTCCATGCTTGTGTTCTCCATGCTTGTGCTCTTTATATTAGAGAAGAACGAAACTTAAAAACTCAGGCTCTGCGCATGTCCATTACATCAGTCACTAAACAGTCTTCATTTCCCAGAAAACTTTTTTGGAACAGAAATGTGCTCTGTATTTGTAAATGAGCTCTTTGTTCTCTAGGCATAGGATCTTATCTGTACTAATTCTGGGCTTCTAGCCAAGCTGGAGCAAGTACAGTTATATTTCTCAGCTTTCTCTGACACAGACATATTTTGGCAGACTCAGTCTTTTTCTTTACAGGCTCAATATAACTAACTTTTGGGTAATCAATACAGACAGACCCTCTCATTCTCCCCTTTGAGACTTCATTTTCCCAAAGGGAGGATGGAGTCTCATTTATCAGTAATGACCAATTTTTTCTTTTTCTTTTTTCCCCCAGTGTCATCAGATGTAAACAAAATCTCAGACCTTTACATGTGTCAGTTTAACTATTTTGGCAGTGATTTTTCCAGTCCCCAATTTTGATGGATGCTGTATTTTTTTTAGTTGTGAACTAGATGTCTCAAACACTCACCGTCTGTCAAGGGAATCAGGAAAAGGACAGTTGGGTTTTACTTAAAGTACAGGTCCCTGTGTCAGGATTCAGGAATTCAGAATGAGCATACTGATCACAAGTTCAGTACAGCCCACCAGGTTCAGGTATATGTCATGACTGATTATTACTGGTACTCAGGTTTAACTACAGCATCTGGCCACAGGTTACAGGATTACAGGATTAGTTAGCTTGGCTGAGCAAACCTGAGAGTTATCTGATTCAGGACAGTCATGATATCAGAATGGACCTGCCCTATTTTTGGGGCAGACGGGTTAATGGTGGTTTTGAGCATCTACTGACTATGGGATGAAACAACATCTGTTTTACTTTTGTAAAATTCACTGCCATTTAACTCAGCCGCCTCCCAGGGTCATTGGTCTCCAATTTAGGTGTCACACAGACATAACAGTTATTAACATTCAGAGCTTCAGCTATCTTTTCAGCAAATGCAACAAACAGATTTCTTGTAACCTCAGGAACGTGAAAGGATGTTAACATTTTGTCTATGATTCAGAAAAGACAGTGTGTTGGAGTGTGTGGCCTTCTTCAGTGTACCTAACAATTTTAAGGTAGAACAGCCCTAGGGAATCACTTCCCCTGCCATTGATACCAATACCAAATTAAGGCCCATGTCATGTTTTGCTGTACATGTAGAGGAAACAGGAACTTTGGTCAGGGTGGCAGTCTGAGCTTTAACTGATTTACTGGGCCAACCAGGATCATAGGACTGGGACTCCCAAGTAGCCCACAGCACACAATATTACTCAGGACAGTGGTGAGAGCCTCATGCTCTACCAACTGAGCTAGCCGGGCACATAACCAGGGTACAGAATTCTGGGGTGAGGGTTGTCTTCTGGTTGGGTGAGTTCATTTGAACTCATGACATCAGGATCCCTCCAGAGTGTATGTGATGTACCTGAAAATGCCTCTGGACAGGGTTTTCTTTAGGACTGTAACAGACAGTTGTTTTTATCTCCTGGCAGGTCAAATAAATAATGTTTTGAATGTAATGTTTTGGACCCCAGATAAGCATAGTTATTTTGATTAACTAGGGTTTTGCCAATTTTGTTCCCTGTCTTTAAATGTTTTGATGCAGCTTTTACAGGGGACACTAGTGAGTTTGGTTTTACAGTGTGGGGGGAACAAAAGCAACATTATGATTATACCCAGTAAGAACATTGTATTTTAAGACAAGGCAGACAAGGCAACTCAGGACAGGTTTTCTCATCTTCGGGCGGTGACCAATTCCTCTTTCCAGGTTAGGAGAGGTTGCAGCGCCCTCCAGAGCTTCGCCCACTCAGTTGCCAGTCCCGAAGAGGCTTCTCCTGTCCCTTCCGATGTCTTCACTCTCTCAAGTGCCAGTCTCGAGGAGGCTTTGATGGATGGTTACTGGGGAAATCCTTGCCTCAGGGTCATCTAAAGGCCGTTCTGGTAGGCAACCAACCAGGATGCTGGATACTGGGGTGGCCTCTA
The DNA here is from genome assembly GCA_030847615.1 of Gambelia wislizenii. NCBI lineage: Eukaryota > Metazoa > Chordata > Lepidosauria > Squamata > Crotaphytidae > Gambelia > Gambelia wislizenii. Next base: position 488,265,218 of record JAUMIR010000001.1, on the reverse strand, counting down.
TAGCAAATGGATCTAGGCAGGACTTTCTTCAATCTTTAAAGCAGTAGAGGTGGTTAACAAGGAAATGAAAGGTGTTTCCCATGTCTTTCTTGATGCATCTTTTTTATGACTCTTCGCCCAAACTGAATCACCAGGGCAGAAAGCATGGTTAGGTGTAGTAAGTTCCAAGGTGGCTTGTTTGGTATACTGGCCAACTTCCAGGACTGCATTTTTTAACTCTCTGAGCTTTTGTTTGAGGGAAATCTCCCCCCTTAGTTCCAGAACTTCTCCAATCACAGGGAGGGATGGTAGTCTTCCGTACATCGGCCTATAGGGTGTTAGGCCATCTGATCCAGGGGTATATCTCATGTGTAAAAGTACAACAGGCAGCATTACAGTTCATTTGGCACGGATCTCATGGCACATCTCTCGTAAATAAATGCAGCTTGATAGTTTGGTTGACACGTTTTACTGTTCGCTATTTTGAAGTCTCCAAGCACAATGGTATTTCCAGTCCAAACCCAGGGTACAACTTAATCTGGCAGTGGCTTCTGCAGTAAAAGCTGTTTTATTATCTGCATTGATCTGATGTGGGAAGTCAGTCTCTTTCTGGGGTTGGATCAGGCACAGGTAACACAGATTTGAGACACTTCTTTACACAGGGAGGACAACTTATTGACGTAGAAAGTTTTCTCTATCAGGTGTCCTTAAGGCTTCTTTGTCTAAGTCAGGCATGTGATGTATTGGTCAGGCATGTATTGTATTACAGAAAGTCTCAGAGCTACACGAATCTATATACAGTTGTCTGGTAGAATACATCACCCATGGTGCTTACAATAGCCCTGACAAGTTATTTCTTCAGGTTTGTTACAAGAATATTTAGAGTTAATGTAACCAGGTACAGGTACAACCATCAGGGTTTCAGGTTCAGGTAGAGACTGTTGAGCTGCTCTTTTAGCGGCTCTGTCAGTGCAGACTTTTTTCTCAGGCAATAGAGTTTGACTTTCCAGTGTGGACTGAACAGTGGATGATAGCTATTTTCTTGGGTTTCAGATCTCAGGTAATAGCAGTTGGATTTCTTGGATATGTGCTATCTCTTTTTCTTTTTCTGCAGTCAGGAACCCACGTTTCTTGTACAGGGCTTTATGTACTTGCACAGTTAGAAAGGCATATCTGGAAACAGTACAAATGGTGGCTTTTTTCTTTGTTCCATTGCAGGGCTTTAATTAGCGCAATTAATTCTGCTTTCTGGGCTGAGGTTTTTACTGGTAGGGGTTTGGTCATCAGAACTTTATCTTCAGTAACAACAACATAGCTTGCTTGGTGTTTGCTGACAAAACTGTTGCCATCAGTGAACAATAGGATTCTTCCAGGAATGGGCACATCTCTTAAATCAGGTCATGCTGAGGGGACAGTTACCATGATTTTTTTGCAGTCATGGAGAGGAGCAGAACAGGCATAAGAATAGCAGGATTTAAGGTAATTCTGTCTTTCAGGAGGACACTGGGATTTTCACACAATTGAGTCTTGTATTTTATTAGTCTGGAGTTTGCTATTTACTTGGGTCTTGAGTCTCTGATAATGTCTGAATAGAGTGGAAAGCAGTGACTTTGATATTCTGGCCATATGTAAGTTTAGTATCTTTTTTCAACAGCAAGGAGGCAGTAGCCATATTTCACAAGCAACCAGGCTATCCTCGGCTCACAGGATTCAGGTTCCAATTTTCTGGGTCAGGACTCTAATCGCCATTCTTCAGCTGTCATCTCGAACAACTGGAGGGTGTCTGGCAGTCTCAAGGCTGGTGAACTGGTCAAGGCTTGTTTTAACTGTCTTAAGGCTTGTTACAGGTTGAAAATTCAAACCAAGGCTAGGTTTATGTACAGGCAGCAAAGATGTATTTCATGGGGAGACGGTGGGAACAAGAATCTTCAGTTAAATCAGTTTGTCAATGTGTGTCTGCATTGAGGCTCTAGCAACTGCTGAGATGGGATACTGGGATTGGTTCACATGTCTAAACAGACTTCAGACCTTAGTTGAGTTCAGAGAGGTTCAACATTTTATGTCAAGCCTCCACGATTATCCTATGAGGAAAATTTGAAAGAGCAAGACAGATTTTGCCCAGAGAAGAGATAATGAAGAGGCAATATGATTACCACCTTCAAATATTTAAAGGGCTGTCATACAAATGGAGCAGATGTGTTTTCAGGGAGCAGATGTGTTTTCAGGGAGGTGGATTTCAAGTAAACATTAGAAAGAAGTTCTCAAGGGCTTGAGCTCATTTATAGCCCCTTCTTTTTCTCTTTATTCTAGCATGGGGGGGCAGCCTCAGAAGGTGGTGGGCTTTCCTACCCTAAAGATTTTTAAGCAGAGGTTCAATAATCACCTATAAGATATGCTGTTGCAGTGGATTTCCTACAGCAGCAAGGAAGTGGCTGTTTAACTTGCAATGTATCTTCCAACTCCAAGGAAAAATAGCTCCACTGGAAGAAAAAAAATAATTTTGCACGATTGCTACTCCCTTAATCAACCAATCATTCTTTAGCATCCACATTACAGTTCTTAGTAAGGTCTCTCTTGCTAAACAAAGGACTTTATCACACAACACTGTTATAGTGCTATTATTCCACTTTAATTGCCATGGCTGCCTCCTGTGGGTTTCTGGGGTTTGTAGTTTAGTGAGGCCTAAGAGCTCTCTGGCTGAGAATGCTAAATGCCCCTCCCTAAACTGCAAATCCCAAGATTCCAGAGGAGGCAGCCAGAGCAGTTAAAGTGGAATAATAGCCCTATAACAGTGTAGTGTGATAATCTCCAAAGGCAATCCAAAAAGTAACAGTATGCATTTCCAAATAAATCAAGTTATAAAATCAGAAGAGACTGTTGTTGTGTTGGTCCCAGAGAAAATGAAATGTAAGCAGGGAAAAAGATTAAGAACACAAAATAGAGAAGTATCAAAACAGAAATATACCATGCAGGTCATTGCACCTGTAAATACTCGCTAATTAGGGGTGATATACTCATTTATTTAGACTGTGCTAGTGTAGGTTATTGTTGTGTGTCTTCAAGTCATTTCTGACTTATGGCGACCCTATGGCAGATCTATCACAGAGTTTTCTGAGGGCTGAGAGTCTGTGACTTGCCCAAAGTCACCCAGTGGGTTTTCAAGGCCAAGCAGGAATTTGAAAACTGCTTTCCAGAGTTGTAGTCCAACACTTAAACCACTATGCCACACTGGCTTACTAGCACTAGCTAGTGCAGTGTACAGTTGTCCCTCCACATTCGCGAATTCGACATTCGCGGTTTCGAGTATTCGCGGTTTTGGGAGGGCCCCCCAGGGCCCCCCCAAAACCGCGACACGGGGCCTCCAGAGGCCCCGTGAAAGCCCTGGGAGGGCTGGGAAAGCCTCCGCAGGGCCTCCGGAGACCCTCCGGAGGCCCCGCGAAGGCCCTGTGGGGAAGTGTGGAGGGCTGGGAAGGCCTCTGCGGGGCCTCCGGAGGGTCTCCGGAGGCCCCGCGAAGGCCCTGTGGGGGGAGTGGGGAGGGCAGGGAAGGCCTCCGCGGGGCCTCCGGAGACCCTCCGAAGGCCCCGCGAAGGCCCTGTGGGGGGAGTGGGGAGGGCCGGGAAGGCCTCCGCGGGGCCTCTGGAGACCCTCCGAAGGCCCCGCGAAGGCCCTGGGGGGGAGTGGGGAGGGCAGGGAAGGCCTCCGTGGGGCCTCCGGAGACCCTCCGAAGGCCCCGCGAAGGCCCTGGGGGGGAGTGGGGAGGGCAGGGAAGGCCTCCGCGGGGCCTCCGGAGGGCCTCCGGAGGCCCCGCGAAGGCCCTGTGCGGGGAGTGGGGAGGGCAGGGAAGGCCTCCGCGGGGCCTCCGGAGGGTCTCCGGAGGCCCCGCTAAGGCCCAGGGGGGGAGTGGGGAGGGCAGGGAAGGCCTCCGCGGGGCCTCCGGAGGGCCTCCAGAGGCCCCGCGAAGGCCCTGTGGGGGAGTGGGGAGGGCTGGGAGGGCCTCCGCGGGGCCTCCGGAGACCCTCCGGAGGCCCAGCGAAGGCCCTGTGCGGGGAGTGGGGAGGGCAGGGAAGGCCTCCGCGGGGCCTCCGGAGACCCTCCGAAGGCCCCGCGAAGGCCCTGGGGGGGAGTGGGGAGGGCAGGGAAGGCCTCCGCGGGGCCTCCGGAGGGCCTCCGGAGGCCCCGCGAAGGCCCTGTGCGGGGAGTGGGGAGGGCAGGGAAGGCCTCCGCGGGGGCTCCGGAGGGTCTCTGGAGGCCCCGCTAAGGCCCAGGGGGGGGAGTGGGGAGGGCAGGGAAGGCCTCCGCGGGGCCTCCGGAGGGCCTCCAGAGGCCCCGCGAAGGCCCTGTGGGGGAGTGGGGAGGGCTGGGAGGGCCTCCGCGGGGCCTCCGGAGACCCTCCTGAGGCCCAGCGAAGGCCCTGTGGGGGGAGTGGGGAGGGCCGGGAAGGCCTCCGCGGGGCCTTCGGAGACCCTCCGGAGGCCCCGCGAAGGCCCTGGGGGGGGAGTGGGGAGGGCAGGGAAGGCCTCCGCGGGGCCTCCGGAGACCCTCCGAAGGCCCCGCGAAGGCCCTGTGGGGGGAGTGGGGAGGGCAGGGAAGGCCTCCGCGGGGCCTCCGGAGGGTCTCCGGAGGCCCCACGAAGGCCCTGTGGGGGAGTGGGGAGGCAAACAGTATTCGCGGTTTTTTCACATTCGCGGGGGTCCGTGGAACGTAACCCCCGCGAATGTGAAGGGACGACTGTACTGACTTAAAACACCATCTATACCTGTCTTCTCAGAAGTAAATGCCACTAAGTAACATGGGGCTAATTCGGGTGAGTATGGGATTGCAATCTAAAGCACTGAGATAAAAACTATGAAATCAAGATTCTAATCAAAGACTTTGTACTACCACAAGCACATTAACTGGCCTTATACATCATTAACTCACTAACATACCGTAGGTTACTCCACTGCAATATGATGATAATGTCAGGATATTGGGACATGCAGTCTAATAGATTTATGATGTAAAGAGCTGAAGTATAACAAATGGCCTATAGGGTGCAGCAGAGAGAGCTGGTGGCAGCTTGCTGCAGCTAGCATATGTATCAATATTAATAGACTGACAGGGTGACCTTGGAGTTTTGGAGCCTAGCTGTCTGCTAAGAGGGACAAGGTCATTGAGAAATGTGTTTTGCTATCCTATATAGCTGTGTGATTTACAGTTCTATTATCGGCTTGGCAGCATGAAGATGGGATTTGTTGTATGAAGATGTTATTCTGCTGGATGCTGAAATGTATAATACTCAGGGAGACTTCTCTGTAAGTTTGTAAATGCTGCAGTAAAGAGAAGTATTTCTTAGACACAAGTCTGTGTCTGTATGCTTATTCTCTTGCCTGATGGATGGGAACTCTGTTACCAACTTTTTGCTGCCTGACTCTCTGGATACCAACAGAGGTTCAGTGAGCTAACATGACAGATAACACTGCTGACCTATTTTGCAGGGCTGTTGCCAGGACTACTGGCATGATATAAACGTCACTCTAAACGTCACTCTACAACATGCTTAGCATTCCCATAATGATGACACCCTTCACACAACCACACTTCAAACTGGCTCTCTCCTTGCTGCTCTTCTGTCAGCTTGAAAACATTTTTTTATTCCAATGGGTATCTAGAACTGAAGGCTTTCAAAGAAAGGGCATTTCAGAGGGTGCTGTTTGGTTTACCTGTACTATTTTAACTGCTTTTTATTATGTTTTGAATTGTTTTAATATTGTGAATAGTTTAATTCTATTTTAATGTTGACCTTTTGTATGTCTTTTTCTACACTGTACTTGTTTTAATTTGTAATCTGGATGTGAGGGCAATCTGGCTGCGACATCTGTCACCCCACTGATAGCCAGGGTTGATTGGGCTGATCTGGCTGGCTAGGCAGGTGTCCCCTTCCTCCTTCACTGCTCCATGTGCATCCCGCACTCAATGGAAGAGGACGACCATCCCAGATAGAAGGAGTGTACCGTTCTTCAGTCAAGGGTATATGATAGCTGCGTTCCCCTGCTAGAACATCCAAACAAGCTCAAGGTCCATCTGTAGAAGAATGTAGGGTAATTTGTAATCCACCTTAAGTCCCAGTTTTGGAGGAAAGGCAGGGCACAAATAAAGATAATAACAAACAGAAAACAATAGCCTGGGATGGGTGACCACAGACTGGACGACATGCATCAATGTACACATTATCCAAATCTAAGTAACAATATTGATTTGGAAACATCTAGGGCGCTGCAAATAAAATAAAACATTTTATTTTCAAATAATATTTTACCTTCTGTCACCTTCTTTCTTTAATGTTACCTCTAGAACTGATAGCTCATTTGCATAGTTACTCTGTGAGGTGCTGAAATAGGAAAAAAACTGTTGAATATTAAGTTTTTGCACATTATTTTCTTACAACAGACTTCTAGGGTACAGTATATCCCTTTACTACTAACTCCACCACCAAGCTGATACTGAGAGTGAGAACAGAATTGGCTAGACTAGGTAGCATCTTGGTAGGACCACCCCATCTCCAATGATCCCAAAATTAAATGCTTCCTATGGGGAGATGTTCTCTCAAACTGTCTCACTGAGAACTTGTTCATTAAGCCCTCAAGGCCCTTTGTTCCTTTGGGCCCCACTGCTCCATCTGCTTTAAAGACATCACCCAAACTGTACTTTTTCTGATGGTTTTAATCTTACCCAGAATGATTTAAAAATAAAACGATGGGTTCCTCTCAGATAGTGAGCTCAATTCTACCTAAATAACAGGAATGTGCTAGGTACACTCCACCCAGACAGAATGGTAGTTTGCCTCTATCTGACCTTTATCCCAAAAAGTGGACTCAGTTTTTCACTGGACTCAGTAAGCTGTGTTGTCAGACTAAGGCTTTCTTCTCATTCTAGAGAAAATAAATGGTACATGATCAATCTCTTCAGACCTACAAGAATTATCTCAAGATTTGTGCATCCAACTATTTGTGCATCCAACTGTTTGTGTTCAACAATTCAAATACACAGGGCAAGAAAAATTCTAGACAACCTATCAGCAGACTGGAGAGAAAGCAAATCACCACAGTCAACTACTCCCAAGAACATCTTTCCCTTTCTAGGCATTACTGTACACCTAGGTTTTAACACATGCCCATTGAAAAGATGCAGGGTGGCCATATGGGTCAATCCCACCATTTTCATTTATCATTACAAGCTCAAGAAATTGATGTCAGCATCCTTTGGATACAATGGGTTGTACAGCTGGCCTTACAAAGAGCAACATCCACACAGTTCTGGAATACTGTGCTATCTGTTCCAGTCTCTTCCTGAATGAGAATGGGAAAGCTGTTTTGTGTTGTTCTTACCAGTAGGGAGTAGAGCAGATACTCCAATTATCTGATGGTACCCTCTAAATTCACAGGGATGGCGGTTCTTTTTATTACATATTTTCACAGTAAAGTTCAGTCAAGATCTGGTTCCACCTCTTTGGGCAGAATTTGAACTTTGTTCAGTTTGGCCCTGCCTTCCCAATAAAAGATAATGTAACCTTGCAGTCTTCTCTATTCTTCCCACTAACCCAGAATGAATGTCTCATTTCATCTCCTCCCTAGAGAAACTTACAGTAATATAACATGTATGATGTGATATCATAGTGATTGAGGTTTCCTTGCTCATACAAGCCACAGCCCATAAAACAGAGCAGTAGAATAATTCAAACAAATTATCAAACCAATAAAGTGTAGCAGTAAAGTAGTTCAAATAAACCAGAATCAAACCATGATTTCAGATCCTGGTTTGTTAACCAAGTATGGCTAGCCTAAACATAAGTTTTCCTATTTAAAATATAACAAGAATCTGCAGTTTGTTCAAAACTGTAAATGGAAACTTTCAGTGTCTTTCCCTAACACATTAAGGTGGAGAGGAAAAACAAAGTATGTAAGAAGAAAACTCACCTTAGATTATTCTGACAATGCTAAACTTCAGCATTATGTCTGAATTAAGATATCAAATTTTGTAATAATGTAGTTTACAGATCTTGGCTGGCATCTAGCTAGGAATATATGTGTGTGTAAATCACACTACACATGTGGGGCCAAAAAATCACCACTGCACAATGGATGCATTCTGCTGATAGTGGCAGAAGCAGTGTTGCACAGACAGCATGTTCCTCTGTGCTTTGTCTCTGCATGTTGCAATTACACTTGGTGTGCTGTGGTTGTACCTCCTATTGTTCATTGCACAATGACACCTTATCATTGACATGGTTTATGCACTGTTGCTATTCTGCAGAGGGGTTGTGTAGTGCTCACATAGTGTATCTCTGCATGGATGTTTATGCTATGCTGCTGAGGGGACAAGGGATTGCAGCCTCTCTTTGTAAAGTCTAGTGTCAGAGTCCTACTTCTCAGGGCTCTGCCATGTCTTAGCTTTTCTGTCTGAGCTTCCCACTTAGGGCTGTTATTGGAACCTTTTTGTTGGGAGGGGGAAATAAGAGGAGCCAGGCCTAGCCAGAGTCAGTGTGTTTCCAGGGGAACCAGGAGATAAGGTTGTGTTCAAGGTTGTAATATGTGCTAGAAGAGATGGAATGCAGAAGGGGGGGGGTAAGGAAAGGGGCATAGCCCACAACTTGTCTTTAAACTGCATCCTTTGGATACTATTTTTAATTGTTAACTTGTCTGTCTGAATTAAGGCTTTGATGGCGCCCCTATTCATAACCCATCTTCCTGTTACATATCTGCATTTCTCAATCTCAGATGAGAACCTATGATTTACTACTATGTTAGCATTCAAAATGAAACCTACTCATATGCTTCCTGTAGTCTTTCCATCTCATCTTCTATATTTCTTGTCTCCACCAAACGCTTTGCTATATGGTCAAGCTTTTCAGTAAGTGTATTGGATAGATATTCAAATCTATCAAGAAGAGGGGGAAACTGGTTAAACATTTGTTCACATAAAGTTTATAGATGCATTTATTTATTTGTAAAAGACATTTCCAGTCCACCCCTAATATATATATATATATATATATATATATAAAAAACATCTCAGATTCGGCCAAATTGATCACCAACAATGGTCTGCCCTGGCCTCACACCGGGAGGCATGGAGACGCACTATCCACAATGCTGCAGCCTTATTTGAGAACTCACGCCGAACAAGTCTTGAAGAGAAACAACAACGCAGAAAGAATCACAACCCGGAAACGTCACCCCAGGAGACCTTCTGTTGTGCTTTCTGCAACCGGACTTGTTTATCTCGGATTGGCCTTTTTAGTCATCAGTGCGCTTGCAGAAAGCGCAGTATGAGTCCCTCCTGAATCTTCATTTGCGAAGAAAAGCCAGAGGAGTGTGTGTGTATAGTGACTTTACAACAGGGCAGGAAATTAAACGGGCCAATTTTTCACTGCTCAACAATCCGCCAGGCTGCAGTACCCCAATAGTGTATTTAAATATTTCCGTCAAAATGGAAAAGTGTTCCTTCTTCCCTTTATGTTTATATTAGTAAACTGGCCCTGGGTTTGTTTCCTGAATTTTAGAAAGCACGGTTTGGGAACGGAGGGGAGCATGGACAAGTTACTGTTTTGGAGCATAACTCCCCAAATCCATTTTTTCAACCTTTGAAAAAGAGCACTCAAAGTCAGAGTTCCAAGCTTTAAAAAAAAAAAAAACAGGGCCAAGTTTGCTGAGGCTGTACTATGGTTTGAAGGGCAAATTTTCTCCTCTCTCATTAAAAAAATTTTTTTTTTAGAGTTATAATGCTATAGTGCAAAACTTATTTCATGGTTCATGATGCACTAATGCACTGAAACCCTAAAAATGTTTTTCAAAAGAGAAAGAAACAAAAAGAAGAAGAAGAAGAGGAGGAGGAGGAGGAGGAGGAGGAAGAAGAAGAGAAAAAGAAGCCTTTTCTGTTCCAGTATGTCTCGGAATTGAAAAGAAATCCATTGACAGGTAGGAATAAAATGTTGCTGCTGGTGCTAAGAGTAGCTGGAAAACAGAAATGTCATTTGGATATTTTAAAAACCTCCAAAAACTAAATCAACACATACCAAAATCAGACAGATTTGTCTTATCTAGAGGAGACCCATATTCTGGCATTTGATTGCCAAGAAGGACATTTCTGCCCAGTTCACAGAGGATATTGCAAATTCGCTTCTGATGTTATGAACCTATTTTCAAATCAGGTTCGGGATACACATTTGCCCTCTGTGTCTGTGCTATCTGCAGAGAACAAGATGATATTTCCCCTCTCTGAGGAGCTTACAATCCATAAAGAAGAAAGATAGGCACATGTCATCATGGCTTCAGTATTGTCAAGGCCTCTCTGAATAAGCATGACTGAAGCCAGGGAGTTTTTTTCAGCAGCTACTTAAAAGTGTGAAACTCTAAAGTACAAGCAACACACCATGATCTGTTCTTTGCTGGTAACATTTGACCAAGTAAATTTTGTAATTTTTGCTTGCTTGCTTCTTTTCTGTAAGATAATTTATCAACTAGTTTCATATGCTGAGTATAAATGAAAAACAAGTTTTGAACACATGCAGTTTGCTAATTGACACTGACTTTGCTTTTGTAGTGAGACTATTAAAAAAAACCTGTGTACCTTGAGGCCAGTGTCTTTGTGCCTGACAACATTGGTCAGATATGCATCTCTTAATAAAATGAGTTTCCATTCACCTTAAATCCTCCATTTAATTCCACCCCCTCCAAGGGAATTTAGATTATTTCCCCAACAGGAAGAACAGAACAAGAAAACAGACAGGGTTAACCAGGGAAGCAATATATGGTTGTTTCTATTACATGTTTTTAAGGTTCAATATATAGTAGGGTAGCATTAAACTGAGAACCAGTTGAAAAGTAAACATACTCTCGAGCAAGCTTGTCTCTTTCCCTACAGTGATGTTCTTCATCATCAACAAATGTGTCTAACTGTATATTAAGAAGATCGTTTTCATTTTTCAGCTTTTCATAACACCGTTTTGCCACATCCAGCTGCTCCTCAGCCTAGAAACAAATTCCAAGTGGGTTAATTTTACTACACAGTATAGTTCTCAAAATGTTAAGACACTGGAGATTATCAGACGTGGCAAAAACCACAGAAAAAGATCACTAGAACAGGAAGAGGCAAGATTATCAGACAGCGATGTCCTCTAGCGTTCCAGGGGTGTAGAACAGCCATGAGTAAAGCATCCCTTTCTATTAGCAGCTTGTCACTGTCAACAGAAAAGGGAAGCCTCTTCTGATAATCTCCATCTACAGAGGACTGTGTAATATAGCAAACACAGCTCTCACTCAGGGCCAATGCAAAATCCTATGCTGCCTGAGGCGGGGAGGACCTCCCTCCACCTGGTCTCTGCCATCAGTACCTTGCTCGGATAAGTCCTCAAAGCACTGGCAAGGTGCCTGCAGAGACAACCTGTGCTATACAGAATCAGGAAAGTCGGTAGAAAAGGGTTAATGTGTTCAGTTAATCAATAAGCTTTTAAAAATTAATTGAACTTCATTTATTTTAGGAATTGAGAAAATGTAATACAGGTTGAGTCTCCCTTATTCAGAATTCTGAAATACAAAATATTCCAAGGCCAAAACTGTCCATGGGAGTGGCTAAGATAGTGACACCTTTGCTTTCTGATGGTTAAGTGTATACAAGCTTTATTTCATGCACAAAGTTATTAAAAATATTGTATATAAAATTATCTTCAAGCTATGTGTATAAATGAATTTTGTGTTTAGACTTGAGTCCCATCTCCAAGATATCTCATTACTTATATGCAAGCATTCCAAAATCTGAAATATTCCAAAATCCAAAATATCTCTAGTCCTAAGCATTTCGGATAAGGGAGACTTGCCTGTATATTTATTTTAAATTGCCAGTTAAATTTAAAACTCACTCCAGAATTAAGCTAAAAATGCCATCTGTGATTTTACATACATGCACATACACCTGTGGCATGCATTCACACAAACACACCCACACCTTTGTCCCTGTCTTGAGCGTAGCAGAGAAGGAAACAGCTGCATGAATTTTTGAAAACCCCCAAAACACCTTTCCCCAAATATCCACTCACAGCATTACTACTCTTCCTCTGTCTGTAGTAGTAGAGATGTCCTCCCATCTGGCCTTCCCATATTTTATCTTATTGCCTAACTCCTCCAAGCTTGCAGAATAAAAACATTCCTTTGAATGAGACACATTCAATTCATGGTCCTTGAAGCCCCCTTATCTTCCCCCATAACCAAGGCACCAGACCTGGCTTAACCAGGTTGAGCTAAACCGTGTTAGGTAATTCAACAGATCAGTCCCACAGTTTTGTTTGCCAGATATGTTCAGTGGATATGTCCAATTGGTAAGTTCAACAGTTCTTAGTCCATAGGTAAGCCCATGTCTCCTAAGAGCATTTCTCTAGAGACTCCCAATCATGCTTTTCTAGACTCCTCTTTCTCAGCTTTGGCTTTCTGAAGTTCACTGGGGGGGGGTGGTAACGTGAAAGGGACAGCTGTTAGCCTGTCAGACAGCCAAATCCAGAGCTCTTTCCCAAGGGCTCCACCCTACCTCCTCTCCCATCTCCTCATTACTTCCACCTTGTGGAGTTAATTCTACTACCTCCATCCCAGCCACCTTGCCTGCCACTCAGGGCTTGCTTTGCAGGGCTGCTTTGGCATCTTGGCTCACTGCTGTGTTTTGGGATGTCTCTCCAACAATGTCCTGGTCTTGCACTCCCCCAGGGGTCCTCTCCTGGTCCTTCCCACAGCTCACCCTCATCCACTCCACTTACATAGCTCTCTTCCCTCTTTCACTCTCTACTCCTTTCCCCTTTTACCTTTCTGTGCTCTACATCTTCCTCATAACCCTGCCTTATGCAACCCTCTACCCATCACTGCTATAAGTGAACAGGAAAACAGACTACTGTTAACAGAGCTCTTGCAACAGAAAGCCTCATTTATTACTACAGTTGTCCCTTCATATTCGCTGGGGTTTGGTTCCAGGACCCTCCGTGGATGCCAAAATCCATAAATACTCAAGTCCCATTATATGCAATGACATAGAAAAATGATGTCTCTTATATAAGATGGCAAAATCAAGGTTTGCTTTTTGGATTATTATTTTTTAAAGAATATTTTCAAGCCGTGAATATTTAAATTCGTGGATACCAAATCCATGGATACGGAGGGACAACTGTAGTTGTGACTTCTTGATGCTGCTCTGAATCCACACAGAGCTTCTCCAGTTGGCAAGGTAGGAGAAGGAGAATGAAGGAAGCTGGGTAGGCAATTTGGCCAATAAACATTCAGGTTTCATAATACTATTGACAACTGGCCAATCATCAGATCTCTTATGCTCAAAGGTCTAAACAAATCAACAGATTTGCTTCCAACAATTAATATACCCTGTTACAATTTTGGAGTCAACTAGAGATTGTATTCTAATAGCTGCTCATCTGTTTTGCCTACAACTTGAGACTGTTTATAGAAGCAGCAGATCAAGCGTGCAGGCTTGCAAGCTGTTGCAGACTTCATTTTCCCTGAGCTGACTTCTTTTGTGGTTATGTCCTATGGAAGTGTTCTGTGTATTTCTGATTTTCCTTCACAATTCATAGCAATACTTTATGTAGTGCTACTGGCATGTCTGTTAGTTGTAAGTTGTGATATTCTCTTTAAGTTGTGTATTCATGTCCAGGTGTATTCTTGTTGGCTATAGATATTATTTTCATTTTTAACTAAATTGCAGTCCATTTGTTTTTGTTTTGTTTACTGTTTATGAATTTGTGATGGTCTTTTTTAGGTTGTGTTTCTTTTTTTAAACTGCGGATTGAGATGATCCTATATGATGGGCAAATTTTCTCCTCCTTTTCTCTTTCTGTCTTTTTTAAGGAGTTGTAGTGTTATAATGGAAAAGTGCCATTTCATTGATTCAGTGATGACTATGACCCCACAAAAAAATGTAAAAAGAGAGAAGGAGAAGAAATTGAGATGTTTTTGTTCTGATATACCACAGAATTAAAAAGAAACCCATTTGAAGAATAAAATGTTGCAGTTGGTGTTGAAAATTGCCAGAAAATAATCCACAACAGCAGAAATGCTATCTGCATATTTAAAAGCACATATGCCCCATCCAGAGGAGCTCTCCATTTATCTTTCAGTGTTTTATGAGTCAGAAGCACAACTTGTCAAAGCATATATATCCTTGCCTTCTTACCTCCTTTATCTGTCGTAGCAGATCTTCTCTTTCATCATAGAAGTCTTCATCCAAAGTAATTACTTTGGCCTGAATATTAGCCCTGAAGAAGAATATAAATAAACTAACTATACCTGGTGTAACATACACCATTATCTACATATATAAAACGCTTCGGTCTGATTCTATGTTTCCGTTCCCATTCTGCTGACTGGCCACTTGGGAAACATGTCAAGAGTACAATCATTTGACGCATTAATATATAATCTTTCAAATCAACTATAATGGCTAATTTCATGCCAAGAGCCCCTCCGCCACCACCATGCAACTGCGCGTACACACAGACACATAGATACACACAGAATGCTAAACCACACACCACACACGCCAGGATGCAAGAGCCCCACCACCATGCAACCACATGTACACACACACATAACATACAACACACACACACACCACACTACATACACATACCATGTGTGCCAGGACATGAGAGCCCCTCTGCTGCCGCCATGCAAACCATGCGTACACACACACCATGTGCACCAGGACATGAGACCTCCTCCACCACTGCCATGCAATCGTACATACATACACAAACACCACACTAAACACATACATACAACACGCTACACACATACACACAGCAGCAGGATGCGAGAGCCCCTCTGCCACCGGCATGCAAACAAGCATACACACACCACACTACACACACACGCACACACTACGCCACACATACAGAGACCACGCATGCCAGGATGTGAGAGCCCCTCTGTTGTAACCATGCAATCACACAAACACCCCACGCTACACAAACACCCTACACTACATACACACACCTGTGCTACACCTACCCCCATGCTACACACACACATACAACCCACACATGGCAGGATGTGAGAACCCCTCCACCGCCATGTTTAGAAAGGACTTGAAGTTTTCCACGTTTCCACCCCAAGGCCCAAGAGGCAGGAACTGCTACAGACAGCTCTAAAGGCCCAAAGCCCAAGAGGAAGGAACTGCTACAGACAGCACAGAAGGCCCAGGGCGCAGCTACAGAAAGGCCCAAGGCCCCAGATAGGCCCAAGGCCCCAGACCCTAGACAGCAGAAAGTCCCCAGGCAGCACAGAAAAGCCCCAGGCCCCAGGCAGCACAGAAAGGCCCCAGTCCCCAGGCAGCACAGAGAGTCAAAAGTCCCCAAGCCCCAGACAGCACAAAAAGGCCCCAGGCCACACAAAAAAATCCCCAGGCAGCACAAAAAATCCCCAGGAAGCACAGAAAAGTCCCAGGCCCTAGGCAGCACAGAAGGCCTCAGCCCAGAGGCAGCACATGCGTAAAACAACAGAAAGCTCCTCTGGCACCGCCATGTTTAAAAAAGACTGAAACTTCCACATGTTCCTGCCCTCAGTGTGCTGACTGGCTGCCCAACAGAGAGCTTTGATTGGTTGGTAAGTTTCCTAAGCAGCCAATCAGCATATTGGAAATGGCAACATACCCAAGAGAATTATATATCAAGAAAGATTATGATAGGCAGCTCATTGCAAAGAGAGGAGACAACTAGAGTTTGAATCAAATTACTGGCTGGTGATTCTTTGCATTATAGACCAAAAAAGTGTCTTCCCCCCCCTCACCAAGTTCTGCGGTCACCATTCTTTGGATGTTACACAGGATAATCTTCATAGCTTGCAGTTGGTATTAATTAGGTATCCTTTTTTTAAAAAAAAAGTATAAAAATGTATGCACTGTATAAAAACGACAGTCTTGTAAGCTTGGAAGACTACCAAAGCAATAGCAATAGCATTTATATTTCCATACCGCTTATCAGTGCAAAGTACTCCCTAAGTGGTTTACAATGTGTTACCTAATTGCCCCCAACAAGCTGGGTACTCATTTTACCGACCTCCCTCGGAAGGATGGAAGGTTGAATGAACCCTGGAGCCCTGTAGGATCAAACTCACAACGTTGTAGCTGCAGTACTGGCATTTAACCACTGCACCACCAGGGCTCCTTAGCAATTGATTATATATGTTTTCTTAGAAATAAGTGCTTCTGCGTTCAGTGGAGTATGGTCCCAAGGTAAATGGGCAGAGGACAGCAATCTAAAAGCATTAAACTCAATGTTTTGCTTATCATGCTGTACTTTCTTGTAAGGTGACTAATGAATAACACAATAGATATTTATAAATTATGAATGGTGCAAAGAGGATTCCCCCCCTCCTTCCATAATGATACTATCATCCACAGTCACCCAAATAGGCTGACTGACAGCAGGTATGGGATGAAAAAAAGGCACAACAGAATCTGCTGTCACAAGAGGTAAGAAAAAAAAAGTACTTATTGACACGGCACCCTATTAAGCTAAGGCATGCAGTGCTACAGGATGTGGTGAAGTTTTTGAAAGAGACATATCCGAATGGAGAGGATAAGCCATGGTTACATGTTATGGTGGCAGTGAACTTCCTCCAGAACCAGGGCCAACATACCTCTGAATACCAGTCACTGGTGAGTGCAAGAGGGAGGGTGTTGTTTCCCTCCTGTTCTGCTTATGGGCTTCTCATTGGGGCATCTGGTTGGCCATTGTGATACAGCTCGGGGGTTCTTCCGGCTCCTGAGAACCCCTAAGCTGCCTTTTTTATTCTAGCTGCCAACACTCTTTGATCTTTTGAACCCTTTACACACAGCCCAAAGGAAGACTGTGAGATTTGGATAGTTGTGTCCCTTACTCTGCAAGGATGCCACCCCTCTCCTTTCTCAGTTTAGAGGGAGGAACTGACCGAGCAAATAAACGTGTGAAGTATTAGCTGATAGAAAGATAGAAAAAGACTTTATTCTAAGCAAAGTTGTCATCAGAGGATATTTCTCTCATGGGAAGTTCCTCCTTCCCAGGTACACTTAAGTTACAAATTAAAGAAGAGTTTAGTCGCTTCCAGCCAAGTTGGAAAAATAAACACAATTCCCTAACACAATCTAACTAATACAGTTCCTGATCTGCTCACTCACTGACATGAAGTTCAGTCTGTTGAGTTGAGGGTTGGCTGTGAGCCACATGTCTGTTTTCAGACCAGTCTCAAACAGCCTTTCCCTAGCAGACTTTGTTGTCTCTCTACCTGACATGAGGTCTTCACCGTCTCAGGACTCCTTTCTTCTTCTTCCTGCCTCATGGCCCCGAAGCAGTATTTATTATCTTATCTTGAAAGTTTCTGGAAGATCTCCACCTGTAAGTCTTGATTGGTCATTTATCCCTGCTGACCTGTGACATCTGTGATGCTGCTGACCCTAAAGGTGTTACATTTCTCCCACCTCTAGTTAGCCCTTTGTTTACCTGATGCTGTGCTGGAAGATAACGGGAAATGGGGTCTCTCCCATTATTACAGCCACCAAGTGGAAAAAGGATGCTGGAGGAGATTGCCCTTTGGTCTGTCAGCCATCAGGATTGCTTTCTTGCTGTAGATTACTTTTTTAAAAAGCACTGGACAAATTTATGAATGATAGTTTCAACAGCTCATCAACCAGGATAGCTGATGGAAGGTTGGTTGGCAGACTATTATACATAGTGGCTGGGCTGCAGTTCACTTGGTGGATCACAAATTAATTATCCCAGCTTAATGTAAATGGCATGAGGAAAATAAGAAAGTGGGAAAGGAAGCCACTAGTTAAGGATGACAGGTACGTCTTTGAAAACTTTTTCAAAGTCAAGAGCAAGGAGACGGCCTCTTCCATGGACAGAATTGCCCCTCCCAGGCAAACTGGAAAGCCCACTTCTCCAAACAGGTACACTGAGGGACCGGAGCTCAGTGGTAGAACAGAAATTTTAGTTTCTGGCATCTCTGGTTACAAAAATGCAGATAGTACATGAAAGGAAAGGCCTTTCTCCATCTCATCTAAGAGCCCAGTGAGGCACTGACAATAAAATCACATAATACTGGGCTAGGTGAACAAGGCAACTGACATGGTATAAAGGCAGTACAAATTACTTCTAATGTAACTTGGAGTCTATGCAAAAACTGGGTCAAGACAATAATATTACAGCCAGAACCCTGTTGGTGACATATGTGTGTGCAATTTGAGGTTATGTGCATGTATGTCTTTTTAAGAAGATTGTGCAAGGGGTATTCAGCATCCTCTTGCACAATGCCACCCATTGGAATGCCACCCATTGGAGAGCATGTGATGGGCAGCTGATGGAACGTTGATGAGTGAATGGGAAGAGAGCATGAAGGAGCCAATCCTGTGGCAGGAAACTGGTATGGGAGGGCTCTCCTAGAGTGAAAAGAGGGGTATGACAGTTGGGAGAGAGAGAAATGAGATGACAAGAGAGAGTTGAAGATGTGATGTGATGAGAAGAGGGCTGGAATGTGTGTATGGCTATGAGTGGAGCTGAGGGAATGTATGTGCAGTGGCAGATTCTGAAATTATATGGTCACCACAGAGTGGGACTAGCAACCAGTTTAAAGTTAACCAAGTTGAAGACAAAGTTCAAAGCATTTCTGTTATTTTGTTCAACTAATAAATCAATCTTTATGTTTTGTTTATCAAATCCAGACTCCTCATGCATTGTTTCCCTTACTTGTAATTATTTGGCACACTAACCCTGTGACAAAACACACATCAATACAAGTACAGTACTATCCGTCGCAAGTAAAACCCTAGTCTAAGGAAGGGATAAGAAGGAAGTTTGACATAAAGGTTGCAACTCTGGAACTGCGGTCTCCACAGATATTTATTTGGTGGCAGCAAAGTGATGAGGTGGCCAGGCTGAACAGTGAGGTAAATTCGGCTGGTGTGTCTGAGCGTCACACCATCCTCCAAACAAGCCTGCTTCAATAGGCAGAGGTGCACACTCTCTTGACCATTTATTGGCCAAAACAGGGGTGAGACAGTCATTTAGTGGCTGCTTGAAGATGTGGGGTGCCCGGGCAGTGTTTGGCTGCAGTCAGGAGTGAAGAGCAGATATTGCCCTCTCATATTTCCAGTACTCAGTTGGAGATGTAAGAAGGCAACAGCAGCTGCTTCTTCCTGGCTGCACATGTGCAGGCAATTGCTGCCCAAGTGCCTTGCACCTTCCCCCTGCCATTAAACGGCCATGAGGGTGCTATCCACAGTGGAAAGGTGTCTTTTGCATGTGCATAACTACCACAACTACGGAGATGGAGCATTATGATCTGCCCATATGGATGCATTATATACTTGTACAAGCTATGTATGTAAGCTAAGGCATGGAGTTCATTTTGTTTCATACTAGAAGCAATTACTTCGGTAAAAAAAATGAAAGAAAAACCTAAAAGGACATTAAATATCAGTCTATATGAAAACATAACAGAAAAGTAAATCTTCTTACTTCTTTCTGAGGATTTCTTCTTTCTTGGCCTTTTTCTCTTCAAATTCCTTTATTAGTTGTTTTATTTTTTTGAAAAGCTCTGCTAGCTCATTCCTCCAGCCACTGATGAGCTATAAAATGTGAAAAAACAGAGCTCACATTCAGCAGGACTAAATGGCCTGCATAAAAAGTTGAAGGTTCTTTAGATAATGCTTGTATTAGAACATTGGCTGAGATGACTAGGGGCTCATCTACATGGGCTAAAATACGCCAGCTCTGTGCTGGTGTATTCTGCCTGCAGATCTGTCCCATTCATCCCATTATTGGCACCAAATCGACCTGAGTCCAGACGGACATGCCGGCCAGTCGCTGCAGCTGCCGCCACCGCCCACATGGCACTGTCTGACATCAGCCAGCCACCCTGCAGCACGTGAGCAAGGCCTCCTGCATGTGACCAGCCTTGGTCACATGCTGCGGGACTCCTTCCTGGCTTCTGAAGAGCAACACAGGCGGCAGCTGCAGCAACAGGCTGGCGTGCCAGAATGGGCTCCTGTGGTCACACAGGGCCCGATCCATTTTTTTGCCAACTGAAGTGGATTTTAATGGGTATTTTTTTAAAATGGTGTAATGGGCCTTACCCCATCTTTCCCTCATCTTGGCCCGATCTTTGCCCTGGAGGTTATGAGGACTGCCCTAAGGCAAAATGGGGCAAATGCCTGCAATGTCTGGACTACAGGGCTCCAAGACAGGGGAAAGATGGGTTAAATTGCCCACTTAGACAAGGCTTAGGTTTCATAAAATGTGTTTTACGAAGCTAGCAACAAATGTGCTGCAGAAGTGATGCCATGCACCCAAGCCTCATGAAAGTTTCCTAACTGCTGCTGCCACTGTTAGCAAAACATGGCTAAGGGAGTGAGCATGCACAGGCAAGCAAATGAAGTGCCTGGTACAAAGAGCAGGACACACCACTACACAAAGCAATCAGCAAGGCTGTGCAGAGGTTTTAAGGGACCCTGAAAAGAGAAGCTTCATGGAAGCCTCATTCCCACCATCCTTTTACTTCCCCCCTTTTCTCCACCACCACCCTGGAGCTTTTCACTGCCCCCAGGGGGGCAGTACCACGCATTTTGGGAACCACTGGTCTAGTGTATAAATGAAAACGTTCAGGTCATATGACCCCTGCCTTGCCTGGGCTACAACGAGAGTTGATGGCTCCTTCCCACAGACAAAGAATGATAGTGAGTATAGAGATGGTGATGTCTCTTCCCATGGCTCAACTGTATAACTTTTCAGCAGTTTGTGTTCAAGCACAGACTGAGCATCCACCTTCATTCCCTGGACATTTTTGATAGCTCTTTAAATCTCTTAATGAAGTAGAAGACAACCTGTAGTCCACTCTGCTTATTGTTGCAGGCCCATAATGGGATCCCATGAGCCAATGTGATGCAGTGGTTTGAGTTTTGGACTAGGACACTGGGAGGGGTTTGAATCCCTGCTGGGCCATGGAAACCCACTGGGTGACCTTGAGCAAATCACACTCTCTCAGCCTTAGAGGAAGGCAAAGGCAAACCCCCTCTGAGCAAATTCTGCCAAGCAAACCCTGTGATAGGTACACTTTAGGGTCACCTTAAGTCAGAAATTACTGAAAGGCTCACAACAACAACAGAGTCCCATTTATCATAGCAGATAAGGCAGGTTGGGGATCTTAGGACTGTTCAGTCATGAGGAGCTGTGATTGCTTTGACTTCAGTTTTAAGTGAAATTTAAACAAGTATTTCCAGATTGCAAGATGTTAAACCTAAATACAGAAGGAACAGCAACATACTTTATTAGGCCACAAAGCGCACTGATCCTCCTGTTGTACAGTCTGCATTATTTCTATGGTGCACAAAGATTGTCTCAAAATGGATTGTTTCAAAATTCCCATTTTGTCAAATAACTATATTACCCTTTTTATGTTAAGTAAATGAAAATAAGGGGTTCATTACCCAAAGGCATTACCATCTTACCTGATTATACTCTGCAATTTTCTTCTGAAGATCTTCTGATTCTGGAAGCAGGTCAAGATACTCCTCCCTCTTGTTTGCTGTTTCATGACTCTTGGCCTCAAGTTGCCGTTCAAAATCTGCAATCTACAGCCAATTACTTTTAATAAATTTGAAACAACTCTTTGGCGATTGTGTAGTACGTTTCCCTTACTGCATTCATCCACTTGTTGTTACCCACTGCAATTACATAGATTATATTGCTATGTGAACAGTATTTCCAGAATCTTCTACATTCAGCTTCACTGCATGGCCCTAAGTACCACTATTTTGAAGAAGGAAAAAAGCATGGATTCTACCCAGTTTAATTACACTATGCATTGCTTTAAATGAAGGACTCATTCAGACTAGCCAAAAGACTTGGGGGCCAGTTCCATGGCTATTTTTGTTGCGGTATTTATCGCATTAGCGCAGTTTTGATTTAGTGTCGCAAAGTTCCCACGATATTATTTCGGATCCTACTTAGTTCCACGACGTAGTTCAGATGTGATTATAATGTGCATTTAAATAAGATGCAAGGTTCTTTACCTCGAACTATTCTAGTTCCCACAACATCGATATTCAGCATATTTTAATGATCTTACCGGTCAATCAACGAAGTATGTCATTCCTTTCCAACATATTTCCTTCAGGAATTCCCGCCACTCGTTCTCTCATTGGTCAGCTGTTTCCCCCCCTCATTGAGTTCTGATTGGGCTTCTCGTCATCATTTATGGTCTTTGTTATTTCAATAGTGGTAACTTAACTTTGTAGCAGCCATGGAGGTGTTAGCTACGCTAGATTCCTGTGGCAATTTTTTCAAACACATCAATATTCTGGTGACATAAACGTAACTGCTCTTGTACTTTCTCTTCCCCTCAAAGATCTAGTAAATCAAGTCTCGGCATGGCTCCAAGCTATTCCCCTGCCACCCTTTTTTGTTCTCTGAACTGCCTCCATTAGGAAAAAGAAAGATGTTTTAAGAGGATGCTTCAAAGCAGATGTTTACCGGAAAGGTACGATGGATGTGTGGGTGGGTTTCTGTGGCGTCACGTTACTGAACCGCCCACTTCTGTGGATGGTGGATCTTCCGAACTTCAAAGTGTCGGATAGTTCACAAATGCGTTAATGCGCAAATATGCGGTACTTTTTTAAAAAAGTCGGAAAATCAGCAGTGTCATTAAATGCACCACTTAGGGGTTTTTCAGACCCCCTCCTTCTGAAAAGGTTGCTGGAGATGCAGAACATGTGGAAACTATAAGGCTTCTTGGCGAATTCTTTGAGGATTATTTTTGCCGTGTAAATGAACCCTTGGTATTTGGAGGGAGTTGTATCTGTACTTATTGGAATTTTTAAAAAATATCCATATGACAGACTTCTGGTCCTTGCCTATTTCCATAACTAGCTGTAAAATTTTAAACCCAGGGCAGGGAGTGTTTTTTCTTTTTGTCCTGGGAGATAAATTTCCATGTCTGTATCCAATGTTTCTATTCCTTCTGTACTTCCGGGCAGTCCCACTAATGAAATGTTGAATGTAGTTGTGACCTTTCCCATGGAAAGTTTCCTCCCTCCCTCCCTCCTTTCCTTCCTTCTTTGATTACATTTATGGTTACCAGTTTAAACACTTGCACCTTGCTACATTTGTAGTATATCTTACCTTTTTCTTTCCCCTACCCCCACATTCTAGAAATATAGTGCTGACATGGTATAGTGCTTTCCCTCTATGTCATTTTTGCACTACAACCATAACAAATATTTTTAAAGAAATAAATGTGCCAGACCAGGAATGGGATATTGGGAGAGGAGCATGGAGGAACAGAGAGGAAGGAAACCCCACTCATGCCACAGTCAGTCACAGCTCAAGCAGGAAAAAGAGTGGATGAAACTCAAGTATATTTAAGACATGACTCCATGCAGGAGTGGGAGCAACCATTACAAGGCATGAAGTTCAGAAATAGAATAGCCTAACTTTTACCAGACCCATTGGCCCATTTGAATGAGCTCTAGTTTCTACCTGCTTTATCTTAATTACTATAAGAGAGGAATGTTTTTCTTAATCCATTTCAATACAGTACAACCCTCATATCTGTGGGGGTTACGTTCCTGGACTTACCATGGAAACACGAAACCGCAGACAATAGTGAACCTTATTGAAATGAACGTCTGGCCCAAGCATACCATAGAGTCAAGCTGGAGGACCTAGAGATTCCTAGAGACAATATCTCTAGGGATTTTCTAGGTCCTTCAGGGGACTCTATGGTCAACTTCCAGTGGAACCATACCATAGAATGGCACTGGAAGACCTTGAAAATGCATAAAGAAAACATTTTTTTATGTGCATAAGTGAAACCGCAGGTACTGGTCCTGCAGATATGTGGGTCGTACCATGCCTGAGCCTAAGACGTTTTCAGTCTTATCAATTAATTTGTTAAATGCCTAGTGAATCCAATGCTATCTTGGATAACAGGAGCTCTTGCAGGGCTCCCTGGAGAGGCAGTCTGAAATCACACACTCACTGCACCTCCCAGTTTGTCATGAGCTATGGGGCTATTCCAGATGGGGCAGAATTGTCAGGAGGTAGCAGTATTTTTAGCTCTACAGTAGGACCCCTGTATCCACGGGGGATTGGTTCTGGGCCCCCCCACGGATACTGAAATCCGCAGATAACAGCGAATGCCTGGGACTGTGGAGAGCCTGGCGGCACCCCCCATTTCCCAGGTTTTTGCCATCAAAAAGGAAGGGAGGCAGCTCTTGGAATGCCACCTCACTCTCTCATGCTTCTTCGGATCTCCTGGCCAGGACAATACACAGATCGCAAACATGCCGCCGCCCAACACAACAGCTGCCCAGCGCTCTCGCCACCACCACTGCTGCATCTGCCCGCCCACCTGCCCAGCTGCTCCCCAACACCAGCCCTCCAGTGCTTACCTAAGAGAGCCACAGGTTCTTGCCGACGATGCCATGCCCACCTGTCTGCCCAGTTGTTCCCCAACACTAGCTCTCCGGCACTCACCTGAGGAAGCCGCATGCTCTTGCCGCCACCATGTCCACCCACCCACCCAGCCGCTCCCCCAACCCAGCCCTCCAACGCTCACCTGAGGGAGCTGCAGGGACACAGCTGACAGGCCCTCCTTTCAGTCTGAGACACCGGGCTGGGTCCGGTCTAATGGTGGTGGCAGCGGCACTCACTCCTGTCCCTAGTGCCAGCCAGAGCATGCTCCGGGAAGGGAGAGGTGGATGACACCGTGTTGTGGTGGCCACTCATGGACTCCCTGTCGTGGAGGCAGCGGAGGTGGGCCTGGCAGGATTAGGATCCGAGGAAATCCCATCCAGTCCTTTTCCCTCCCCTTTCGTCCCTTCCTCCTCCTCCTGCCTGCTGACATCACCAGCTGCAGATAACTGATTCAATGGATGGTGAATCAGCGGATACGGGGGTGCTACTGTACTTCCTACATTTAAAAAAAACAATCTGAACAACATTTTGCCAATCACATTCAAGCTACAGTTGTCCCTTCATATTTGCTGGGGTTTGGTTCCAGGAACTCCCGTGGATACCAAAATCTGTGAATACTCAAGTCCTATTATATGCAATGGCAGAGCAAAATGGTGTCCCTTATATAAGATGGCAAAATCAACTTTTGCTTTTGGGATTATTATTTTTTAAAGAATATTTTCAAGCCGTGAATACTTAAATCTGTGGATACCAAATCCGTAGATACAGAGGAACAACTGTATTTCCCTTCCTCTTCATTACTAAGGTTCACTGACATTTCTTGCACTTCTTGAATCCATTAAAATTTCTGATGCCCCACCCCGAACCAGCAGGGACAACTAACTGACAAATGGCATATATTACTTTGCTCCTTGGAATCATGCTTCACAAAAAAGAGAGATTTTTTTTTTTTGTTCCACTACATTCCTTTGGGATAGCCCCAAACCAGAACTCAATAGATTTAGGGGCGGGGGAGGTTGTTTCACTTAGTTTTGTTTTTTTAAGCCCCTGTACATGGCAAGTGTTTTAAATCTGGGGAAATAGTTTACAATTATACAGGTGACAATGCTGCAGAATGTTTGCATTTTGGGCCCAGTTCTATGTGGATTTTGCATTAAAACATGCCTTGGGGGAACTAAAATGTTCCACTCAGGAGCATTCTGGATTAAAGTAACTCAGGTACTCAGGCTGGGAATTACTTGTGCCCAAATTTGTGCACCAGCACTGTACCAGAGATCTGTTGATAGTAGTAGTGGAGTTAGCAGCCATGACAATCTAATGGAAACATTTGTATACTGAGGTGCAGTTCCTGAAAATTTACCTGTGCAGCTAGCATTTCTTTTTTTTCTCTGAATTCTATGGCCTCAGTAGCCATTGTTGTCTTCAGTTCTTGGATAGCGCTCTCTTGTCTGACAATTTCTTCCTCTTCTTCTCTTTTCAGATTGTGAAGATGATTTATCTGAATATTGACAGTAAGTTTTTCTGACAACTGTTGGTTCACTAGTTCAATAATTTCTTGGTGCTTGGCCCACAATTCTGCTTCCTCCTGGCTGCCAAAACAAAAATGAGGGGCAGGGACGGAAGACAGGAGCTTTTGAGATATCACGTTTATCTTGGGGCTCAACCAGACTGCCTCAAAGTATCAAGAGTTTCTGATTCTTTTTTGTTTTGATTGTATCTGCATATTTACAGGTTCGCATCTAGTACTCTCTTGAAATATGATGTTTTCCTTCCTCTTTCTCTCCCTCCCTCCCTGGTGTCCTCCTTCTTCCTCCTCCCACTGATCACATGCCACATCCAGTCTCATGCAACATAGCTGCCTTGGATACCATCCTGGGAGAAAGGCAGGGTAAATTCAATAAATACACAATTCATTTCAGAAATTGTTTAGGCCGAAATTAATTTTTAACTATTTCTAATGGGTGTTTTTTAAAAAATCAGGAGTTATGGTTAAAGTCCTAAAGTGCTTTAATAATAATATACTAGTTAAGCATTAGAATTTTTTTTAAAAAAAATTAATTATTTTTTCACTGCTAACAATCCTCTTTCCCTTGCTTGATCTCTATTGAATCTGTGGCCTAGAAACAATTGCGGTATTTACTTGCCTGCCACCTTTACTGGCACTGAGACAGTAGAAACACACAAAGCAAATGACTGATACTTTTCATTTAGTAAGTCCTGAATTAATTTAAACCAACTTGGGAAGTTGGAATTTAAAAGTATTTGGTATTTGTTAATGCCAGGAGTTCCCAGAAAATACTTTGGGATGAAGAAAATGCCATATAGTTCACCAAAATAAAATTGGTTTGTACAGAAATAAAACCTGGCATTTTCTGAGACATTTTTCCAATCTGGAGGCATGAAAGCTTACTTTCCTCTTACTTGCCTTACTTATCCTATGCAAATCAGAAAAAACTTTGGGTGCCTTTCTCTTCAACTCTGTGGAATCTGTAAGGGTCTTACAAGCCAGTGTGAGTTGACACTGTCTAGCACTCTCAAGTGAAAGTGGCCAACTAATTTTTGCATGGGGATTTTGGTCTGTGTGAGGCACAAAAAATCCCCAAGTTCTCACTTTTTAAGGACTGCCGAAGTTCTCATTAGGGTGAGAAATTCCTTGTGACCACCGCTTTATGAAATCTGATGCATGTGCACCCACATACCTGTAGTTTGATTTTCACAAGCATCACCATACCCAAAATAGGAACCTGAGGAATGGCCTGGGGAGTGAGATAAAGCTCTGCATAGGCAAATTGCTTCTGCCTAATTTCCCCCAATTTCCCCTCCCACTTCAGTCTCCCCATTCCAGACCTTTACTGCAAGTCCCATAAGTCTCAGAAACCATGTTCTAGGGGTTTCAGGGGAAGTGGGAACTGCATGAGTGTCACTACACAAGTCCTTTATAGGACATAACCTGAGATGTTTAAAATAAGAAACAACAGATTTACGGTAAATTAGGCTTTCACCAATGGCAACAGCATTAATGTAACAGAATAAAGTTACGCAGGCATACCGTAAGATCTCTTTTCTTGGGGGTTTCAAGACACCTATCCAGGCAGGTTTGGGTACAGACTGTACTGTCTTGGGGCTGGACGTTAGACTGGTTAATTTGCTGGCTACATTCCCATTTACTATTGTTTTATTTGAACAAATAGTGCCTACCACAGTGTAACATTTTCTTCTTCAGAGAGTTCCTGCCTTGAGTATGTTGAGTCCACTGCACTGACAGCTTCGTTAATGGAAATCTCTGCTTCATTTAACTTGTGAAAATGAAATCGACGAGCAGCCGCCACAAGCTCTAGAACAATAAATGCAACACAGAAAAGGCAGATTCACTCAGATATTTACATCCCTGAAATCCCCCATGCAGTATTTTTGTCATTCCACAGGTCTTCCTGTGCATAGTCCAAGAGATATGCCAGCTCCATTTACAGATGGGCAGCTCCCAGATGTTCATAGATCAATGTAGCAAATGATCAGCTGTTCCTTGGGAAGTTCAGCACAAACTACCCACTTCATGGCAAGTTTTGTGCCAAAGCCTGGAAAAGTTTCTGTTTTGAACTACATCCCCCAGAATCTCACAATCAGCATGACCAAGTCATGGCTCTCACCATCTACATGGCTCTCACCATCTTTGTAATATCTTTTCCACACGCCAATTCCAAAATTCCCCAGGCCCATTTCGAATATTAGCAGAAGAGCCTGCCTACCCAGCTGATGCCTGATCAACTAATTAGTGGTGCCTCACTGGCAACCCTCTGGGAGACATTTACAGTGGCTGAGGGCTATTGCTAGGCTGCACACATGGATTTGATTTAATCTAACATCTTTCTTATTGCAACAAAAAACCATGGGAAGTTCACAAGCAAATGTTAAGGCTAAAACAACAGCATTTACACATTTGTTCCTTTGCCCATTTCACTTCCTTTGGACCAGAGATCAGAAAAGGGCTGTTTGGGTTTGTTGGGGTTTTTTGTTTTTGTTTTGTTTTTTAACTATGACTCAGAATCCCCAACTAGCATGGCCAATGGTTATACTGGAAGGGAGATTTGGGAGCGGTAGTCCAGTAAAATAAAACAACTTTTCTTCTGCTTTGAATCCAAGCAGTCAAGAACTCACAGGCCCAGCCTTCCTTTTTAGAGATTCAAGATAACTCACATCCCACCCACTGTGAAAACCTTCACAGTATATACACCTATTTTGGACAAGTAATATAGTTTGCACACTCCCTCCATTAATATCAATCAATCAATCAATCTTTATTACGGTCATCAACCAGAATAATAAAAAACAACAAGTTTCACCATTAAATTCATGAAATATTAGTACAAATAAAAATACTATAAATCATTATGAAGTACAGTAGATACAGTATTTAAAAACTTGAATATTTAAGATACTTTAGCATTTAAAATATTAAAATATTAAAATTTAATTGTAATGATACTAATGCTAAAACTAGTCAAAATAATTACACATATAGGCTAGTACATTATCTAAATTCATCTATCAGCCCTACTTTGTTTTGGCTCCCTCGGCTGATTGGGTCTGTGCTGTCTTGTGCTACTACTTGCTTGTCATCTGTCTGTGGATCATAATGGCAGATGCAAAGAATCTAGCAACTTTATTTGTAATGTGTGTTTCCTGGCCTGCAAGGAGGTAAGCACTATAAAATTATTCTGATCTACCAGGAATGCTCTGAATAATCGGTGTGATTAATGCAAGATGCAACCCTTGGCAAAAGGGACAGTATAAAAGTACATGATTGAGAGACTCTATTGCCCCATTATCACAAGGGCATATGTGCTCATGATATGGGGATTTCTTTTATCTTCCTTCAAGTAAAGCAGATGGAAGAGCATCAAACCGTGCCAGTATAAAGGCCTTCCTATACAGTTGTCCCTTCATATTCACTGGGGTTTGGTTCCAGGACCCCCCGTGAATACCCAAATCCGTGAATACTCAAGTCCCATTATATGCAATGGCATAGCAAAATGGTGTCCCTTATATAAGATGGAAAAATAAAGGTTTGCTTTTTGGATTATTATGTTTTTAAGAATATTTTCAAGCCGTGAATACTTAAAACCGTGAATGCCAAATCCTTGAATGTGGAGGGACAACTGTACTTAGGAATTGTTAAGTTAGTAAGATAATTAGGGCAAGTAAAGCGTTTTGCAGCAATTCCTAAGGTAGGATATTTAATAGTTAGACTCAGATGATTTTGTAGCTCTGTCCCTTATACGCTGTTTGATGGCAATTTTGGCTCCACTAAAGCCAAGGGCTATCAGGACATTCGGAGTAAACCCATATGTTAAAAGCCTCTTATGTAACTCTCATTTCCACGTGGATTGAAATCCATCTCCTAATGTTAAAGGGGCCAGCCTGACAGGGAAAAAAAAAGTTTTAGCCAGTAATTGATCTTTAGGATCCAGGCACAAACCTCAATGGGGATCAAGCCTGCCTCAAGGCGCAACACTGCATTAGAGACACAACAAGAAGTAGCAAATATGCTTTTGAGAAATTTCATTTGTACTGCTTCAAATGATTCAAAGTTTTTATAGGTACACAACTGTGAGCCATAGAGTATTTGTCATAAAACCTTGGCTGTAAACACTTGAGTGAAAGAAGGGATGTGCTGTCCCCCTCGCGTATAGAAAAATCTCAACAGGGCTAATGTTGTTCTCTGTGCATTCTCTACTGCACTTTCCTTCTGGATCTTCCACGTCCTGGAAGATTGAAAAAACTACCCCGAGGTACTTGTAATTTGTGACCTATTCAATAGGATTTCCATTTATTTGCCATTTGTGGATGGTCTTCTTCCTGGTGAATACCATCACCTTTGTTTTATCATTATTTATAATTATAAATTCATTATTACAATAATTGGTAAGTTCTTTCAGGAGTCTCCTTAGTCCAACTGCCAAAAATGATAAGAGCACAGCATCATCTGCGTAAAGGAGGACTGATAAGGGCCGCTTATCCAATTTAGGGGGATGAAAACTAGTACCTGCTAAACTTTTAACCAGTGAGTTAATATAAAAATTAAATAGCATAGGTGCTAAGATGCAACCCTGCTTGACTCCCCTAAAGGTAGGGACTAGATTTGAAAGGTGCCCTAAGTGGTTGCATTTTACCCAGAGATGGGTATTCTCGTATAGGCCACGCATAAGAGTGAGCAGCCTTTTATCAATGGTGGTGTCTTCTAATTTCTTCCATAACCTTTCCCTGGGGATTAAATCAAAGGCCCACTTGAAATCGATAAAGGCCGCATAGAGAGACCCCCTAGGTAGGGACTCCATTAGTATCCCACCTCTCCAGGATTAATTCCTTTTTATAATCATTGAAGGATTATGTGTGGCGTTCTTTTGAAGAATAAGTTTTGAAAACTGCATAAAAACCTAATGAATAGAGGGGTGTTTCTTGTAAAAACACACACACAACCCCTTCCAGTTGATACAATATTTCATGCAACCTATTTGCATTTGCTGATAACCATGAACCACTGTTAAACATAAACAAATCTCTGAGGATGTCAGCCACAGATGCAGGCGAAATGTCAGAAAGAAACTATTCCAGAACACAGCCTCACAGCCCAAAAGAAAAAGAAAAGAAAAACAAAGGAAAATCTACAAGCAATAAACATATAGCATAATATAGCATCCCAATATTATATATATTTATAGTTGTTACAGTTGTCTCTCCTATCCATGGATTTGGTATGCACGGATTTAAGTATTCAAAGGTTGAAAATATTCCTTAAAAAATAATAATTGAAAAAGCAAACCTTGATTTTACCATCTTATATAAGGGACACCATTTTGCTATGCAATTGCATGTAATGGGACTTGAGTACACACGGATTTTGGTACCCACAGGGGTCCTGGAAACAAACCCCAGTAAATATGACAACTATACTTTGTTTTCCATTTCTTTAAAAGAAACCCACAGTAATAGGCCAACTTTTATGAGAGATTATGAAGCTATAATAGACATAGGAAAAAAAATTCAAACACACTATCAAAATTTGGAATTATTAGATAATACATTTCATACATTCTGTTAACCCATACAAGCTTGCTTGAAATGAACAGTCATTCAGTTTTCAGTCACTTTATATTCTCTAATCTCTACTACATGCTACTATTTCATGAAACAAGTTGATCTGAGAATACCTTCAAACTCTTTCATGACAATCTCTGGCAGTCCTTTGATTCTGACACGGAGCCTGCAGTTTTTTATGGTCTCCTCTTCCAACAATTCAATTGTATGTTTTCTTTCTGCTTCCTGGAAATTGACAGATACATAACAAAAGAACAAAAAACAGAGTGGTACACCTACACTAAATTAAAGAAAGCTTCAGTTTTCTTGAAGATATACATAAAAACAAGAGTAATCATCATCAGAATACAATTCTCTTCAGGATCAAACTCAGGTGAAATACATTCTGCAACATAAACATGCAGAATGGACTGTGCACAGGTCCAATTTGCTCGGAGCTTTCAACATGATGAAGTACCCCTGCATGCACCTTCTCAAGAGCACATCTTCAGCTTTAAAAAACCCACTGATGATTAAAAAAAAGGTGTCATATAGTTATCTATGGGCTCTTTGAGATTGGTCTAAAGAAGTGTATTCTCTCAATATGATCTGCTGGGTATAGCTGTTTGTTGACACCTCCGTATCCACTTGTTCCATTCTTTTGGAGGACTGTCCATAGCGATTTCTTAGATCTGCATTAGGACTCTTCCAAAGGTTTTTATTTTCAATGGGGGCCATGGTTTGCTAAAATGAGCCTATAGTCTAAAGTACAATTTTTCTCCTCTTTTTAAATTTTTCCCCCTTAGATTTATAGTGCAAAGGTATTATTACACCAGTATGCTGATGCACTATACTATCATAACTCTAAGATTTAATTTTTGGGGGGAAAAAAGAAAAGAGGAGAAGAGTAGGAGACTTTTTTTATATCAATATTAAAAATAATGAAATTAAAAAGAAACCCACTCAAGGCTGGGAATAAAACATTGTGAGATAATGGTAAGGGGCAAAACATTATTTGATTTTTTTTAAAAAAGAAAAACCCAAACTACAGTAACAAATACCACAACAACCTCCGGAAACATTTGCCCCATTTGGAATACCACTAAATCAGGGATAAGCTTATAAAGAAGCTTTTTTTCCCTGTTGAAGGCTGCATTATGGGGGTGGGAAATCTGCTGGGGACTACAGTCAAGAGTGAGGAAGTCATCTTTTTTAATAGAGAAAATGCACTTCTTTCTCTTGTCCTCTCCTCCTTATTCTCCACCCTCCATGGAGGAAGGGAAAGATCACTTGAGGAAGGAAGGATCTGCACAGAGATCACAGCTGATCACTGGTAGAGGTCGTCTTCCTCCTCCTACCACTAGCCAGTCCATTTGGGCTCTCCATTTTTTTCTGCCTCCTTGCCAAAAGTTGTAACTGATATGTTGAGAAGGGTTTCCTCCTCTCTTAAATGAGTTTGCAAAGTCTTTCACCTCAAGTAAGCCCTTATAATTAAGATGCTGTCTTAATGTCAACCCCCTCTTTTAATCTGGTATATTGTTTTATTTTTATTGTAATTTTATTGATAATCTATTTTACTTTATAAATTGCCTTAAGAGCAATTACCAAGTAATGAGTTATAACATTACCATAAAATAAACTCCACTTAATGCTCACTACTTTGTAAGGTAGATCATTTTGTTAGAAAAGAACTTGACTGTAGCCACCCACAAGATTTCACAGCTATGATTTTGATGTCAATGGGTTTCCAGTTGCATTCATCACTGAGCAAAACAGACACCTTTGGAGGAACAGATCTCCCCTCCCCCTGAACTCCATAGAAAATGGCCAAACAACTGCTAAGTCATGCTAGCCATGGCCAAGGAACTGCCAAGTCATGCTAGCCTTGAGGCCATAGCTGCACAAGAAGGTTACTGCAGGGCATTGCATCAGGATATGGTCTGGCGTGCAAAATCTGAAGTAATGCACCCGTGTGGTTGAGGGAGCCAATGCCCTAGTAAATCTGTATAAACGAAGGCTCAGTCCAGAGCATTCTTTCTCTTGAAAGACCTTGATGTCTGGCAAAGCAGTTTGTCTTTCTGCTGTATATATTTGTACATATTGCAACTGCCTTGAGCTTGAAGATAAAGTGCCTCCTGTTTGTTTGGATGACAAACACTCTGTGTGTGAGTATTCTTGGGAACAGGTTGCTGCTAAGTCTGCTGAAATATTTTTGGCTTCTGCCAGGGATTGAGTGTCCTATCATCCCCCAACATTGCTGCCCCCCGTGCCATGGAAATCTGATTCAGAGGGTTGCAGGATCTTCCTGATCAGATGCGGGGGCAGGGCAAGAGAGAAGGGAAGTCTCATTTAGAGATGTGAAGATTTGTGGAGGGGGGATTAAAACAATTTCACCCATTTTTCTCCAGAGCCTTTTTTTTGTATGGAAAATTTATTTAAAAAAAACAACAGAAAAAATGAATTATGGAATATTTTCTTTTAGAATGATGAATAAATGGTTAACGTATTTACTCCCGTCTCTACTTAATACTCTTGAGGATAAATTCTAGTAAAACAACTGACCATATCCCAAACAGATATCTGCATATCCAGATTTGGTCATTAGAGAAGCACAAACACTTCCCTACCATCTATGCACCAAAGGTTTTTGCTTGTTTAGGTTTTGACATTACCAGGTCCTTAATGGCTTTAACAGCATCTTCAAGGTGCGCCAAAGTTTCCTTGTTAAACACAAATCCTTCATTTTGAAGCTGTTTTTCTAAAAAAAAAAAAAAATGCAAGAAAACAAAACACATCTGAAGTTTTCACAACTCACAACTGAGTAAAATACAGTCAGGTCCTGAAACTCCATGTTAACACTAAAAGAAGGATCCACAGTGATTTGCTTGGGTCTGTCTGCTGCCAGGAACACGCTGGACTGGGCACACTCTGGATTCACTCACTATCTTACACAAAATATGACTAGAGGATCCTACTCCTGGCATGACTAGAGAAGGACTGCAGACAATGGAGAGGGAAATGAATTAACCAACATCTCAATTTGGGTCAGGTGGGGGGAACAGTCTGTTGGAGAAGAGAGTCCTAAACCAGGCCTATAAATCACTAGACTATGAGCAGCTCAGACTCAGCAGACAAGCCAAAGCCAGCAACTGTACTAGATGGAACTGTATTGTCTGAATATGTCTCCAGATCTCTCCTGGTAGTCCTGCAATACTACCAGAATAATTCTTTTAGCCTGTAAAGGAAACATGGGGAGAAAAACAGTTCAAGACCCATGGCAGCTTAGATCATTCAGGTGATAAAAAGGTTGATATACTTCGGGGAACTCTGTCTTTAAACTGTCACTGCAGAGTGAGCTACAACAAATCATTCTACTATCCATGTACCGTATATTACATATGTTGCAAGTCCTATTCAGTAAGTGCTTTCTTGCAACTTCCCAACTCATCTTTCATTTTTAGTTAGTATTATCCTAGAGCAGTGATTCCCAAACTCTAGTCCTCCATGTATTTTGGACTTCAATTATCAGAATCCTCAGCTACCTTGGCCAAATGATCAGGGATTCTGGGAGCTGAAGTCCAAAATATCTGGAAGACCAGAGTTTTGGGAAACACTGTCTTAGAGTCAAGCAACATGTTCCTCCTACATAGTTCTGAATGACCAAAATTCACTGATCTAAGAAAACACAACAAAAACCAACAGGATAATTCTTGGCCTCCAGCTTTCAAAATGGCACTTAAAACATATTCCCAGAAATTCCACTAATTATGATCAAAAACTACTAATTGTTGACCATGAGTTGAATCAAAGCTGTAATATTATCAACCATTTCTTTCTTCCCATAACTAAACTCTAATCCGGATTCGGTATGTTCTCGAGTGAGATTTGTGTTCACAAAGAAGATGCTTTTGCACAGCTGGCATTAATCCAACTTGCTTTGGAGCAATAATGACTGGGTTTAGTATTTAGTGAACAGATTACTATGCTGCCTTTAATATCACAGCATAGCTAAAAATACTTACTCTCTAAGGTTTTTCATTATTCTTTAACACTGTTGGATAGTCAAAGTTGTTTCAGAGTTCAGTTTCCAGATTGTTTCATCTGTCTTGTTTACAGAGACAAGGAATATCCAAGATATGTGAAGAACACTTCTTTGTTGATTGCCTTGAATTATTCTGAGATTACTTGAGCACCGGACAGCTTGAGCACAACCTCCTGTGCATGCTTACTTGGAAGATTTTTTTTTTAACATGAATGCAGTAAGATTTATCCCAAGAAAGTAAACACAGGACAGGCGCATCAGCCACCTATACACACAAGAATACCAATCATACCCTAACATTACATGAAAGAACACAGACCATGAGTCCTTAGGCCTAAGGGTAAACCCCACTGAATTCATATAAGTTATTACTGAGTAAACAGCTTTAAGATTGTCTAGTCCTTCTTTCCAGCTATTGGATTTGCAAAAATCCACAAGGAAGGACATAGAAAAAGATCAGAAGAGAATGTAGGAAACTTTTTTTTAATCAATATAACTGAAAAAGGGAAATTTCAGAAGGACACCTATGCTTGGCTCCCACCTTAAGCTTGCTTAACAAGGAGTAAATCACATTTGAACTCTGCAGGATTCTGAGTTCTGCTTTATTGAAACCCACTACGTTTCCTCCTCTGCTACTGTTTGGTACAGGCTGCAATGCTACACCAAACTTCCTGAGACTAAACCCCACCAAACTCAGTGAAGGACATGTATAGAATTACATTTTTAATCTGTTAAAAGCAAACACGGAGTACTGTGGCACCATATATATCAAGAAAACCAGCTTTCCATTAATTTCTAGCAGCTTCCAGTTCAGGATTCAGGTCCAGCTGTTGCCTGAACCTGCAGTATCTTGGTTCGGTTTGGTCAAGGTCACAATGAGACCTTAGCAGTTGGGATCA
Organism: Gambelia wislizenii; assembly: GCA_030847615.1. Taxonomy (NCBI): domain Eukaryota; kingdom Metazoa; phylum Chordata; class Lepidosauria; order Squamata; family Crotaphytidae; genus Gambelia; species Gambelia wislizenii. The sequence goes on along the minus strand of JAUMIR010000001.1, from coordinate 488,228,745 downwards.
TTTCTTCCATTAAGTTCACATGCGAAACTGGAAAACTCTGTGCCTTGAGTCCTGTTATTGGTCAATTGCAACCACTACAGTTACTATGGGTTGCCAGTATAAAAGTAGCTTTTGCAGCTTGCTCATTTACATTTTGTATCACAACTTTGTGGCCGTTTGCTGCTTGGAGTTTGGGACACTGTTTATACTCTTGTTCTTTTTGTTCTAGATCTTGCATTAATGAGGTTATGGTGGTATCTACAGTCAGCTTAATTAACCTTTGTGGGTTTTTTTAGTCCTTCTGCTTTATAAAGGGTTACTCTTGTTGTGTATATTGTAAGACTCCCTTATCTGCAGGATCTCCATGGTTTCAGTTCCCTGCAGACGCTGCTACTGTAAGTGTTTTTGGTCATCTCTCAGTCCTCCAGCATGATTCTATGGCAGTTCTTGGGCCAGACATTGACCTCCTGCCTCCCTCTTGTGCAAGCAACATTGAAGAAGCAATCAGAGAAAAGTTGGGAGCAGATCACTTCTCCTGCCCCCCACAGGACAGCAGGTGAGCAGCAGGGAACTTTAAAATATAGCTCCCTTTAAAATACAGGGTTCAGTACTATCCGTGGTTTCATCCACTGTAAATGGGTATATCCAAAAGGAGTTCTGGGAGGAGCCTGGCTGTTCTTTTCTACCTATACAAGTGTAGCTGGATAGTGCCTGGGTTGTACACACACCCCTCTCAGTTGTCAAACTGGGTTTATGTATTTGGGCAGGTGTCATTGGAGAAGAAGGTAACTCCTGTAGTGACTGAAGACATTCATATGATGAACCAAGACAACAGGGAGAGAATAACAATGAATCTCACTATAGTTGTCCCTCGGTATCCACGGATTTGGTATTCACGGATTTAAGTATTCACGGCTTGAAAATATTCTTTTAAAAATAATAATCCAAAAAGCAAACCTTGATTTTGCCATCTTATATAAGGAACACCATTTTGCTATGCCATTGCATATAATGGGATTTGAGTATTCATGGATGTTGGTATCCACGGGGGGGTCCTGGAACCAAACCCCAGCGAATATGAAGGGACAACTGTATATGAAATATGCTGTCAATCGTATTTGTATAAATTTTCCAAAAACATTCTTACAATATTTTCTCTCAATACTTTATAATATCACCAATTATACAATACTCTTGAGAAATCCACTCTTAATTCCACTTTTCCTCCACTGTAGACTTTCTTGATACTGGTTGGAGTGGGACCAATAATCTTTACATCAAGTTCTGTAACATCTGAATGAAATCCTATGAAATCCTATGTTACAATAAATAATGTCTTCCTGGCAGTCAATAAGAGGTACCAGGTAAGTTGACCAGATGACAATGGCAACCAGGCGGCAAACTGATGATTGGGTAGCGATACAGCTACCTTTGGAGTTGTGGAGTTGTTTCAACATCCATGTCTTCTTCAGTTGTAATACGAATCCTCTTGGCTCCGGATTGTTAATTACAGTAGGACCCCATATATGCTGGGGATTGGTTCTGGGGGGCCCATGGATAGTGAAAACCATGGATAATAGCTAACGCCATTGAAAATAATGGGGCTTCCGGTTTAAAATACCATAGAAGTGCCTTGGAAGACCTAGAAAATGGCTAGAGAGGTCACATTTTCTAGGAAGACTCTATAGTAGGTGTGCTGTGGATAATGTCCTGTGGATAATTGAATTAGTTGATAATGAATCAATGAATACGGGGGTCCTACTATATAAATTACATTTTGCTTTTCCATCATTTCTAAATATGTAAAATATTAAGATTAAAAACAACTTAACTATATCTGTAACAACCAATTTAATTAACTTATCTGATACAACTGGATTACCTAGCTCTTACGAGGTGCCCTTTTGCATGTAGCAGATCAGTGTGTATAATCCACTGTATCTGCAGGTGATTTTATACCTACTTGTACTAATAATCTACAGATGCTTATTTGAGTGTTACAGCTTTTCTTAAAAGTATATGTAATTTTCCTATGCATCTACTATTAGATCTCCCATGTACAGAAACCCTATGATCTGGCTGTTCTTGTTGGAATTAATCTGCTGCCTCTTCATAATGACTGTCCTTTGTGGAATTCCTTTTTAGTCTTAACAATTGAGAATACAGTACAGTAACTGGATATGAAGCAAAATGGGAAATAATTGTGCAATGTTGAATATGAATATCAGTGAACAGCAATTCATGTATGAAATGACTGTATATTATCACAGAGAAGCAGACAGTCCCCTCCTCAGGTTGCTCCAAGGGTTCAACAGGTGGCCACATGAAAAAGAAGGTAGGGTTCCTGTGCCTTTCATAAGGAGGGGATTAAAGCCCATGCCATGTAATCTACAGGTGCTGAAATGCTCCCTTCAACATAATTATTAAAAGCAGAGGAGCCTCTTCTTTTTTTTAGGTGGCCACCCTCTTGGTTGTCTGTGTGTGTGGAGCATGTGTGTGGACTGTGTATCTGTGTGTGTATGTGTAGAGAGTATATGTGGGTTAGTGGGGTGTGGAGGTTGGGTGTGCGGAGTGTGTATGTGGACTGTGTATGTATGAGTGTGTGCCTGTTAGTGTGTGTGTGGAGTATGTGTGTGTGAGACAGTATGTGTGTGTGGACTATGCATGTGTATGTGTGGAGAGTGTGGATTTGTGTGTGGACTGTGTGTGGACTGTACATGTATGCAGACTGCATATGTTTATGTACGTGTGTGTGGAGTGTGTTTGTGTGGACTATATGTGTGTATGTATAGACTGTGCATGTGTGTGTGTGGAGTGTATGTGGGTTAGTGTGTGGGTGTGGAGTGTGTGAGTGTGTGTGTGGAGTGGGTGTGGACTGTGCATGTGTGTGTGTAGAGAGTGTGGATTAGTGTGTGTGTGTGTGGTGTGTGTGGACTGCATACGTGTGTGTGGACTGCGTACGTGTATGTACGTGCGTGGAGTGTGTTTGTGTGGACTGTATGTGTGTATGTATAGACTGTGCATATGTGTGTGTGTGGAGTGTGTATGTGTGAGAATGTGTATGTGTGTTAGTGGGTGGGTGGGTGGGAGAGCACCATTCCGCACACATCTCCCGCCCCTAAAAAACCCAGTCTTGGGGTGACTCCGAGTCCCCACACCAAGATGGCAACCCCCCTTATTTTCCCCTAACCCCAAACGCGCTGGCCGCAGCTGAGGGCAGAAATATCGCGGCGCCACAGACGAAGGGGAGGGGAGGGAAGGGCTCACCCACGCCCCGCAGGTGCCCCAAGGCCGCTGCCGCAGACTCGGAACAGCAGGACGGAGGAGGCGGAGGCTCCATCGCCCTCAAAAGCCGAGCTAGGCCTGCCCGCCGTCACCATGGCAACCAGGGTGGATGTCGGGGGAAGACGGGCCGAGGAGGAGGAGGAGGAGTGAAGTGGAGATGGTGGTTTTAACTCTTGGGATGTCTCTAAGTAGAGCGTCCTGGTGGGATGCAGGATGTTCATAATAATTTTCTTTTTCTTTGTTTTTTGGTCATAGCAATAGTTTATTTGCAGCCTACATACCTTAAAAGCACCACATTGTGTCTGGTTTTTTGAAGCTAAGCAGGGTCAACCCTGGTTAGTAGTTGGAAGGGAGACCGCCAACAAATCCCAGGGGTTGCTTTAGGCTATATTTCAAAGGAAGGAACTGGCCAAAAAAACCACAAAATAACACCACCCCCACAAAAAAAACCCCTTTGAATATTTCTTGCCTAAGAAAACCCTAAATACCCTGAAAGGCACCACAGATACCATCTGATCTTGGAAGTTAAGCAGGGTCATATAGTTAATTGGCTATCTAACTAATTCATCTCTGTATTAATCCATATATTCTGCCTTCCCCACCTCCCACCCAAGGCATCTCACAACATAAGATTAAGATTAAGATAGAACATAGTTAAAAATCAATCATGATACCTTTATTCAAACAAACTATACTGTACTTACTTGTGTTAAATGATCAGCTGCCTTGAGTCCCAATTTTGGGGGAAAGAATGATGTAAAAGTAAAGATACATGTCTAATGGCAATCCAATCTATCGTAACCCTTGCTCTGTGCAGGTCCTGAAACTTTTCGACAACTTGCTTGCTCTTATAAGGTGGGTTGACGTAGTATGTTAGAGAAAATATTATACATAGTGGAACAATGAAAATATTATATATAGTGGAAGTTTGAAAAGCACGTTTCACCATTAAAGCTAGTGAAAGCACTAGCTAAAATACTTTTCACATAGCAGCATTATGATATAGATAAAGGAGAAGGAACCCTCAGCTCTACCCTGCCCTTTCTGAGTGGGAGTTCTGACAAGTATCTGCCAGATTTGCTAAACATAAATTAAACCAAGCCTTTTGTAGCATGTTTTCCCCTACATTCAGCTCTGTCAAGCTGCTTTTCCTCTTTGGTATTGTGCATTATCTATCTTCTCTTTATGAAACATGGTGGAATGGAAGCTTCTTTCAAATGTTAAGCTTCCAGAATCAGTCTTCTGAAAATCAGTTTATTGGTGACATTGATGGTCGTGTTTCTTATGCACTTAAAAGGAGAAATGATCAAATTAGACTTTATCTTCACTGATGTGATATCACATTATCCTTAAAAGCAGAGGTGGTGAGCATGGGGCCATCTAGATGCTGTTGATCTGCAACTGCAGTCAGCCCTAAAAAGCACAGTAAATGGTTACTGATGATGGAAGTTACAGTCCAAGTTTTGGAAGGTGGAATATTGCCCATATCTGTGCAAAAAGATGATGGGGCAGGGTAGATCAGATCAGCCTACTTCAACTAAGTCACATGTGGTTGTCAAGTAGAATTGTGTGATGACTTTTCTTCAGAGTGCTAGGGTTCCTGTGTTCTAAATGTGAAAAGAGGAGAGGCCTTCTACACGTGTAAGAGAAATATGAAAGAGAGAGATTCAGCAGGTATAGCTTACCTGACAAGACACAAATGCTAACATTTCCCTTTTTACTGTACTCTTACAAGTTCAGGAACCCTATCCTTCTTTTGCAATCTGGCCACTTCAATGCTAGAACATCAAGACTTGTGCTGTACTGAACAGCGAATCTGATTCTTGTGCTATATGAGGGTTACCAACAGAGAAAGTAGTTGCTGTGAGAAGTAGTAATGGTTAGCAGAATACAAGTGGTTTTAAAATTTCAGACTTCTCACAAAAATGAACAAATGTGTACACCCTAATTTTCAAAATGGTTCTCATTATTATTATTGCCAAAAGTGAAAAGGCTTGTGAGAAAGACATTAATTCCATGGTTCCATGTAAATTTCTTCTGATTCATAGGCATTTCTGGGACATGGGCACTTTCAGACAGGAAAATAAGTTAGATGATCCATCTTTGAACTGAGCTGTAGTGACATATATCTTGTCTTCTGACTCAACATGGAGATGGGATTAGAGAACTTTTCGACAGAACTGGGGAAACCCATAAGTAACTGGCTAACAAAATGAAATTCAATACGGAGAAATGTAAAGTACTGCATTTAGGGCGGAAAAATGAAATGCATAAATATAGGATGGGAGAGACCTGGCTGAATGAGACTACATGCGAAAGGGATCTAGGAGTCCTAGTAGACCACAAGTTGAACATGAGCCAACAGTGCGATGCAGCAGCTAAAAAGGCCAATGCGATTTTGGGCTGTATCAATAGAAGTATAGTGTCTAGATCAAGGGAAGTAATAGTGCCACTCTATTCTGCCTTGGTCAGACCTCACTTAGAATACTGTGTCCAGTTCTGGGCACCACAATTCAGAAAGGATATTGACAAATTGGAGCGTGTCCAGAGAAGGGCAACTAAAATGGTGAAAGGTCTGGAAACGATGCCTTATGAGGAGAGACTTAGGGAGCTAGGTATGTTTAGCCTGGAAAAAAGACGGTTTAGAGGTGATATGATAGCCCTGTTTAAGTATTTGAAGGGATGTCACGCTGAGGATGGAGCAGGCTTGTTTTCTGCTGCTCCAGAGACTGGAACACGGAGCAGTGGGTGCAAGCTCCAGGAACAGAGATTCCACCTCAACATGAGGAGGAACTTTTTGACAGTAAGAGCTGTTCGGCAGTGGAACACACTCCCTCGGAGCATGGTGGGGTCTCCTTCCTTGGAGGTCTTTAAACAGAGGCTGGATGGCCATCTGTCGGGGATGCTTTGATCAAGATTTCCTGCGTGGCAGGGGGGTTGGACTGGATGGCCCTCGTGGTCTCTTCCAACTCTGCAATTCTATGATTCTATGATTCTATGATAATACTAATAGCAGCAACAGTTTGGAAAAAATGCTTTTTTCTTTCTGCTGTTTTGGATGCTAAGCAGGGTTGGCCCTGGTTGATACTTGGATGGGAGACCACCAATGAATACCAGGTGCTGTAGGCTACATTTCAGAGGAAGGAACTGGCAAAACCACCTCTGAGTATTTCTTGCCTAAGAAAACTCTATGAAATTCATGGAGTTGCCATAAGTTGACAGGTGACTTACTGGGGTGTGTGTTTTATGTTGTTTTTATTGGTTTCTCTCTCTCTCTCTCTCTCTCTTTTTTTTTTTAACTTTGTATGCTTTTAATTAATTTAAATTGGTTTTAACTGTGATTTTAATTGTTTTGTGAGCTGCCTTGGGTCCCACTTCGGGAGAAAGGCAGCATATCAATCAATAAATAAAGGCATGTGCACACACATGGCATACCTTTTGAGAAGCCCCCACCTTTTCTTTCTTCTCTACTCTCCCTGGTCCACTTTAAAAACTCCTGTGCATACTTGCCTGGGAGAAAATCCCATTGAACTTAATATGATTTCCCTCAGATGGGTTAATGTTGAGAGCTGTGATGTCCAAGGGTTGCCAGGCTGAAAAATGGAAATGGCTTCTGTACCTTGAATGGTTGTGTTGAAAAGGAATTTCAGCAAAATCTGCTAAATTTCCTCTTCTACACAACAATTAAGAGGTGCAAGAGGCCTCGGCACTTTTCACTCTAGCAATCCTATGCCTGCCACAAACTTCATTTTCGTGTGCCAGGCATAGGGTTGCCATAATTCTCTTCCACAAAACTGGGACAAAAGTATACAGGACTGGATTGGGCAGATTATTGACCAACCCCCCTCCCCACACAAACCACATTTTGACATTTAACATTGTTTTATTGCATAGATATTTTAGTAGTAGTTGTCGTCGTCATCATCATCATCATTGTTTATTTATTAAACACCATCAGTTTACATGGTGCTTGTTCCCTGGTTGCAAGGCTGCTTGGAAGTGAAGTTCCACACTCAGCATTTTCACACTCGCCACACAACATAAGCCCTCCTGGGCTCAACGACTCCACTCACCTCTTTTCCTTTCCTACCTTCGGGGCTCTTCTCTTGCACTCCTGCCTGCTGGGCTCTGGCACACCTGTGCAGTACTACCTAGACCGGCCCGCACACCCAGTAGGGAGGAATCTGGGATCTGCTGCTTCAACCGGCCCACATTTTTTAGTCTCTTCAATCTAGGATTTTCCCAGTTTTCCAGGACAAATGGCAACCCTAGCCAGATAGCAATCCCATTACACACTCCCAACTATCCAGGGACCTTCCAGTTTTAATTTTCTGTTTATAAACACATATGTCTACCTGCACACCTATTGGTATTTCATCCATGTTTTTCCTCTTGTGTGTAATTTGGGAAAGTTATTTAAATATATACAAGCATAGACTTTATGTGTGTATGTGTAGCACCGTGTACTTGCTTTTCTTATGTTTTAATATTGCACTTTAATCCCATTATGATGTCACTTCTATGTTTTGTAAAGTGGCCTGAGAGAGTCTGAATCTAAAAGGCAGGGTGTAAATCTTGCAGAGTGGCTTATTTAATATAATTTAAAATATACAAACTTAGAAAAACAAACATATTTGTGTCTTAATGTTCTTAACAATGCCATCGTGTAGCTATTTTAGCTGTGCATTTGGGACTAAGCCCCATGGAACAACGTGAAACTTAATTTGGTGTAAACAAGCATAGGATTATGCTGTCAAGTTGCAGTAGCTGTTCTAGAAGTATAACTAGGGGTTAGTGTATAATTAAATGTTCTATATAAAATGTGGGTGTGTGTACAGGTTGACCTCCATAGCCACGGATTTCGTATCCACGATTTCACTTATCCACGCCTGAAAAAATATATTCTCTAGGCATTTCTAGGTCCTCCATTGCTATTCTGTGATCAACTTCCAGCATTTGTTTCATTGAAAATAATAGGGTTCCCTATTATCCACGGATTCAGGTTATCTACAGAGGGTCTTGGAATGTATCCCCTGCAGAGATGGGGGTCGACCTGTATTTCTTATTTTCAGTTAACTAACCCATTCAGACCTTCCTCCAAGGAGGTTTATGGCTGCCCGGAATTCATTATAGCTTCACAAAAACCACACAAGGTTTTGGGGGGCTGTCTGCTCTTATCCTACCTGCTAAGAAAAGGGATGGTGCAGCAGTTAAACTGTTGAACTAGGACCAGATCCAAATCCCTACACTAATTTTATAGAATTGCCAGATTGAAAACTAGAGATGGCTCCTGTCCCTTGAATGGTTGTATAGAAGAGGGAATTTCAGCATGTGTTGCTTAACAGGTAAGAAGCAACACTTGATTAAATTCCTTTTTAGGGCTTGACTACACAGGTGGGAAATCCCACACCTACCTCGTAGCCGCAGCAGATTTTTTTGATCCGCAGCGGCCCTGTAAACACCACAGTCACTAGGCTCCTCCAATTGTAGACTGAAGTACTGCGTCACATGCTAATTGCCATCACACCTGCATCAGAATAAATGGGCGGTCCTATGCTGATCACATGTCCTATATGTCATACTATTTCCGGCCCCATGGCCAAGGCTGCTCCATATTTTTTTTTCTTCTGTTCGGTCATGCATGTGAATAAGTGAATATACATGGTCCCAGAGTACTGTATTACTGGATAATCCTCTCTCTCTGGCTTTTCTTCGCAAACGAAGATTCAGGAAGGACTCATCCCACACTTTCTGCAAGCGTGCTGATGACTAAAAAGGCCAATCCAAGATAAACAAGTCTGGTTGCAGAAAGCACAGCAGAAAGTCTCCTTGGGTGATGTTTTTGGGTTGTGATTCTTTCGGACATTTGACCATGATATTTTTTCTTCTACCGTCATTTTTTACTCACGACTGGGTTTAGTATTTAGTGAACAGATTACTATGCTGCCTTTAATATCACAGCATAGCTAAAAATACTTACTCTCTAAGGTTTTTCATTATTCTTTATTCTTTAACACTGTTGGATAGTCAAAGTTGTTTCAACGATCATGAGTAAAAAATGACGGTAGAAGAAAAAAATATCACGGTCAAATGTCCCAGCGGTACTGCAGCAGTACCGCTGGGAAAGAGCGTCGTACAAAACTGACGCCCTCTTGCGCTGCAGCGTCGCAACCTGGCGACGCTACTAGCGTTATTTTTACATTGTCCGAAAAAGTCCTTAAGCACAGATTTGGCTTCAGAGCCAATAGGAGTACTACAGATATGGTATTTGCCCTTAGACAACTACAAGAGAAATGTAGAGAACAGAACAAGGGACTTTATGTAACATTTGTTGACCTCACCAAAGCCTTCAACACTGTGAGTAGAAAAGGTCTGTGGCAGATCCTGGAAAGACTAGGATGTCCCCCCAAGTTCCTTAAAATGATTATCTTGCTACACGAGGGGCAGCACGGTCAAGTCAGATATGCCGATGCTCTTTCAGAGCCCTTTCTAATAACTAATGGAGTGAAGCAAGGTTGTGTTCTTGCTCCAACCTTATTTACAATCTTCTTCAGCATGATGCTCCAAAGGGCTACAGCAGAGCTTGAAGACGACGGCATATACATACGTTACCGTACTGATGGTAGCTTGTTTAACTTAAGCCGTCTGAGGGCTCCCACTAAGACTCTAAACTATCTAGTCCGTGAGCTGCTCTTCGCTGATGCTGCTGCCCTTGTTGCCCACACAGAAGCAGCTCTGCAGCGCCTAACATCCTGCTTCGCAACAGCTGCAGAGCTGTTTGGGCTGGAAGTCAACCTGAAGAAAACAGAAGTTCTCTACCAGCCTGCACCACAGGATGAACACCACCATCCCCACTGGATAACCATAGATATGCTTACCCAGATATGCATACAATTTTTTAAAAAGCACCAGAATGAAGTCCCATCCACTGGATGTCCTGCCTTGGCTTTGCTCCGAAGGCAATCCTCAGCCGCCACATAGCCAAAAATCTGCGTCCCCCCCATATTTAGAGCAAACTGCAAATCTTACAGATCTGGGGTTTCCTGTAGAAACCCCAGTGAAAATGTGCATAGTTGTAAATGTCATGTGTCAACTGTGCTGTGGATACAGGGTGGGTACAGGTTTTATTGCCCATGTGGACAAGCCCTTAGACAACAATTAAAGGAATAGGAGCCCTGGCCAATTCTCACTCTGGCAACCCTAACACTAAATAACAAAACTAATAGTGCCCTTGAGCCAGTCAGTATCTCTTCAGTCTAACCTACTTCACAGGGGTCTCTCTCTGGCTTTGCTTCGCAAACGAAGATTCAGGAAGGACTCATCCCGCGCTTTCTGCAAGTGCGCTGATGACTAAAAAGGCCAATCCGAGATAAACAAGTCCAGTTGCAAAAAGCACAGCAGAAGGTCTCCTTGGGTGATGTTTTTGGGTTGTGATTCTTTCTGCGTTGTCGTTTCTCTTCAAGACTTGTTCGTCGTGAGTTCTCAAATAAGGCTGCAGCATTGTGGATAGTGCATCTCCATGCCTCCCGATGTGAGGCCAGGGCAGACCACTGTTGGTGATCAATTTGGCCGAGCCTGAGATGTTGTTTTGTGAGGATAAATTGTGGGACATGTATACTATTGAGTTCCTTGGAGAAATAGTGTATGTATTAAGCAAAACAAACACATCTACCTACAACTTGACAGTGCACATAGAAATATGTTGTAGTCCGTGGTGCCACACTGATACTGCCCCAACCTATGTTCACTGCATGTGTCAGGGGCCCTAAGCCTCAATTCTGACAGGGATTTAGAGGGAGCAGCTGAAGATCATCCAGTGACAAGGCCAGATGTGTGGCATTTTCTTGCCTAGGTAAAGCTCCAAGCTGAGTGCAGTATAGCTTCTGCATTGTCTAAAAGTTGCCTGGACTGTCAGTTGACTCTGACAACAACAGTGACAGGGGGACAATGTTCTACCTTCCTTGTTGTTGTGTGACTTCAAGTCATTTCTGACTTTTGGTGACCCTAAGGGCATGTCTCCATGACTGGAAAAAAAAATCCGTTTTGGGGGTAAAAAATACAAAAAGGCAGTCATATGAATGTGTACGATCTGCCTACACGATTTTTTACCCCCTCTAAACTCCGTATGACCCCCCTTCCCCAGCTGGCTGGAGCGAGTGAGCGAAGCGGCGGTTTTAAATCTCCTGCCGCTTAAAAAAATTTTTTTTAAAGGTGCCTGTTTTGCGGATAGTCAGTTTTCCCTATTTACAATGTAAAATAAAAATAAATATATGTAAAAATCACCATTTCTTGCTTAGCTGGGTATCCAACATGGCGGCTGCTCCAAATTCCCCTCCTTGCTAGCCCTGCCCCCTCTGCTCGGCCAGCTAATCAGATTACACTGTCTGTTTGTATGTATGTGAACGGGGTGGGTGGGTACAGACGATCATCCATTCGAACGGCTGTAAGGATTTTAGGTCTAGATCCACTAATCCTCCCGAACACCAAATCCACATAGTTTACAGGGGATTTGCTAGCCCCCCTTCTGAAAGACACGTATGCATCCGAATGGCCGTGTGTACATATTATCGATCTTTCAAACACCGTACGTATTTTTTTTTTTATTGTGTAGACACCCCTATAGACAAACCTATCACAGGGCTTTTTTTTTGGCAAGGTTTGTTCAAAGTGGGTTTGTGACTGCCTTCCTCTGAGGTCGAGACAATGTGACTTCCCCATGGGCAAGCAGTGGGTTCCCATGGCTGAGCAGGATGTCCAACTCTCACACCAGCAGTGGCTCTCCTTGAGGCACATACAACTCTGTTCTCAATTATCTTGCTCTACCTCCCTGCCCGACCCCAGCATCTGCTACTTTAGATGTTTTCTTCCTTCTGCCGCAGGGTAGTGCCAGTCCTGGCCAAGTGTTGCATAACTGAGCAGGGATTTGAACCTCTTTCTTTTTAATTCTAGCCCAACACAACCAGTGATTGTGGGATACATATAAGATAGTCAGAAATACACAAGGGTGTCCACATTCTCATATACTGTATGTAGTGTTGGAGGGCCTGTAGTTTCATTTTCAAGTAGAGTAAATGCCTCAAAAGATTCTGTATTTAATAAATCTAGATCAGACAGTACCATTTCATGTCTGCACCCCATATTTACTTAATAGCACATCATAGGTGGTGAGGAGGATACCTCATCAAGAGTCTTTTGGGTGGGAGAGGGGGAGATTTCAAGAAAGGCAGAGAGAGAGGTGTAAACATCAGAGATGAAAACTAATTTTGAACAACACAATATTGAACAGAAAAATATAAAATGAGTCATGGAGCCACCATACTAATTCTTAGACCAACAGTAGGGGACCTTTACTTCTCTAGATATTTTGGACCACATCTTTCAAATTACAGTCCATGTTGTTTGGGGGTTCTGGGAGCTGAGGTCTGAAAATTTAGAGCAACAATAGTCTCACACCCTGTCTTTGACTGAGTATAGTGTAACAGTATCAAGGTATATAGCAAACATTTTAACATTCTGGAGCATGCATTCAAAGTCATGAAATAGACTAGGCCTATATAGTTCATCGACACTGAGATTTTGTTAACACAATATATTTGGTTATCTGGACAGGGAACAAACTGCAAAAAAGCAGGAATGTGTACATGTGCATGTCAGTAAAGGAACTGTCCAAGTTTTTTAGGACACCTTAGATTAAAGCCAAGAATCAATACAGTGACAAAAAAAAAAAAGGTGAAAATTGAAATCTAGATTATCTTCCTATTATGTTATTTTTCCCTTGCAGGGAACAGAATGAGATCTCTGCATCCACCTGTCTGTAGATTTTTCTGGCTGCCTTGATGTTTATCTCCTGCTTTTAACAAAGTGTGCTTGCTACTGCTTACATTTTTTTCCTTTTAAGTGATCCAATTGTTTTCATTGTTTTGGTTTTTAGCAGGTATGCCTTCCTGAAAGCTTCAAGTGTACTGTAGTAATTTATGTACTCATAAATTAACCAAACCAATCATTCTCTGGGGCTAATGAAGGAGTCAGAGGGGTTTTCCCTCCTGCAACATGAAACAACCTGATGCTTGGAATATGGGCCCATTCACACTACAGAATTATGGCTCTATTATTCCACCTTAACTGGTACGGTTCGGTTCTATGGAATCCTAGGATTTGTAGTCTAATGAGGCTCTGGAGCTCTCTGGCTGAGAATTCTAAATGCCTCTCCCTGAACTGCCAATCCCATGATTCTGTAGGATGGCAGTTAAAGAGGAATAATACTGCTATAATTCTGCAATGTGAATGGGTCTTTGGTGAGGTAATTTTTAGATACTGGAGAATGAACATAGAGGAGAGGAATTGCATAAATTTTCAGAGTGTGGGATAGGCTAGTCCATATTGGGCCTTCGCATTCAATAAATCTCTCCTGTACTTAACAGTACCCTAACTTGCCACTTTACTGAGATGAAGGGCTTGTCTACATGGGCAATTTACCCCATCTTGCCTCCATCTTAAAGCTTGGTGATCCTGATGACACAGAGCTTTTGCTCTGTTCTTTCACCGGGCAGTCCTCATGACATTGGGGCAGAAATGGGGGAAACACAGAGTAGGTCCCTTTACTATGCTTTTAAAAAATGATTGCTTTGAGCATGTTTTTCTTATGTATGTATGTATTTTATGTATGTGTGTGTACTTATATATTTGCAAAGTTAAAAATAAAGTTTAAAAAAATGATTGCTTTAATATGTTCCCACTAGGAAGGAACAGATCAGGCCTGGCATGTCTGCAGGAGCCTGTCCTGGCAGGGCAGCCGATCACTGCAGCTGCTAGTCTGCCTTGCTTTTTTGAAGCAACAAGGCTAGTCACATGCAAGGGGCCTTGGTCACATATTGCAGGCCAGCTTCCTCGCTTTCAGGAAAGCATGGAAAATGCTGGTGGCAGTGGTGGCAGCAGCAGGCCAGCGTGCCTGTCTGAACTCTAGCCTGTTTTGAGGCGGTAATGGGGAAGGAACAGGCTGAAGTATCCTGACTTGTGTAGATGAACCCAAAGATGAGCTTTGGAACTTTTGGATGATGAATCACATAGAACAAAAAAGCAGTCTCGCTTTCTTTACTGCAGTGCCCCATTTCTGGAATGCTCCCCCACTTGGGATGTCTGGCTGGCACCCACACTGGATTATTTTCAATGTGAACTCATTACATGGCATTTTAATAAAGACTTTGGGGCCTAATTTACTTTTCTCAAAATGTACATGTACGTGGTTTTAATCTGTAAAAGTGTTTATTATGTTTTTGGTCAGTTTAGTTCATTTTGTTTTAAATTTGTTTTAAGATGTATACACTGTTTTTAGACATACATTGCCCTGAGATCCTATGATATGGGCAGGGGATATAAATATTTTAACAAACAAAGGTGTAAATCCATTATTGGAACCTGCATTAATTCTTCCTTTTCACGCTAGCACTGTTTGTAGCTACTGTTCATATGATCCCTGTCACAGCTTTACACACAGCAAAAACAAATGAAAGATGTCATCTAGTTCTAGTGATGTCAAGATGAACATGCTGCCTATTGAGAATAATGAAGCCAACATCTGGGTGGTGTCAGCTACACCAGGGCAGAAAACTACCTGTTAGCGTCACATTATGTGTGCTTGTATGCACTGCAGTAAGAAATTATCTATTGTTGAATGAAACAGTGATGAGAACCATGATAAAAATGTCAAGGAGAGCATCTTTTTAACATTTAGTAACATTTATTTCTGCATTCGGTATCAAGTACATAAGTGCAAATATTTAGAGTCCATAATTAAGTCCTACAGAGAATGTCATACAAATTTGTGATACATGTTACAAGCTGGAAGTCTTCTGTTCCCATACATGTAAATCAGCCCATTGATCCCTTGAGAACAACCAAAGAAAAAGTACTGGGTGGGTTGGTTCTAGTTGAATTTTCTTTTAAAGAGTTATACAAAATGGATCATACCATAATAAGTACCAATTGCTTTTTTTGTTGTTGTTTTTATTACTTGTGCTGAAAAGAGAAAGAAACAACACTGAAAGATCTCAGTCTACGATTCTAGATAGTTAGTAAAGATAATCCCAACCAGCAAACCCAGTGGACATAGAAGCCAAAACTGCATCAGTGCACTAAGCAGGAAAGCCCTAGCCACATGTAACATTAAAAGTTATCGAAGCGATGCCAATAGAAGACGTAGTAGTAGAAGCACTAGAAAATAAAAAATAGAAAGTTCAATAGTATTTTAGGCTCTTACCATCATGCACTTGAGAAGCAACACAAGAACCACACCTAGAACACTTTTCTCTTTACTATACTTTAGTGCTTGACACACGTGATTGCAAATAGTCTAAGAGAGAGTACAGAAACAGTGGGAGTGAGAGAGGGAGAGAGAAAAAAGAACAGCTGCTTCATTGTTTCACATCTCAGAGATCATAGTGTTTGAAAGAGAGAGGGGTGAAGATAGATGTAACATGTTCAGAGCAGTGGGGAAAAACAGGGAACATCCTCACTGCATTCACTCTAAACATACCTTTTCTCTCCAGGGTTGAGTGCTGGGAGCTGGGTAGTTCTGCCAATCTGACGCAGAACCTGGCTATGCGCAGTGCTGACTGGCTGCCTCCCTATGAGGTCACCCAAATGTTTGCCTCTCCTACCCCCTGGAGTAACTTTGCACTTTGAAAAATTCTGTTTCCAAAAATACATTAACAATAAATGAACAGAAACGTATGAAAATTCACGTGGTGCCCCTCCCGCCTTCCTTCCTTTCATTGCTTTTCTCTTTCTTTTGTGGGCCAGGGATGTTACACAGCCAACCCGAAACACTGCACAGGGGAAGGAAGATGCAAGATAGACGTCACAGCTGCTGTTTGGTTTCCTGGCATCCATGCAAAGTCATTTTGGTTGTGGGGCCAGTATGAAACCCAGCTCACCTTGTAACTGAGGGACATGGGGTGAGGTTCCTTCTTTTTTTACGCCTGCCTTCACCCACAGAGAGAGACAGAGATAGAGAGAGAAAGGAACAATAAATTATAAGTGAAAAGTAAGAACAGAGCTGTTTTCATCCCAGACTCCCTCATCATTCACTCTTGTAGTTGATGGATTCTTGTTGCTTTTTTACTCAGCCTTCCTTTTAGCTCCTGGGATTTTTGCTTGGATCCTGGATATGAAAAATGAAGAGAGGGAGGAAGAATTAGGCAAGCAATCTCTTGTGCAATATAATTAATCTTCTGAAGTAAAAGGTATCCTTTTGGAACACCACCTTTCACTAAAGAATATGGAGACTTGAGCTACACTCAACATATGAAAATAATGCTTCTTGTCTGGTAAATCCCCCCAGCAAGAAGAAACTTGAAGTGGTAAAAAGCTGCAGAGACTTGAAAACTTTGGAGCATTTCCAAAGCAGGCCATGTAAAAGGTAGCATGTTCAGCAATTGTCCAACCCGTCCAAGAACTGAAATTCCTATCACTCTTGTTGTGTGAAAAGGAGTTCAGTTCTGCTTGTACAGAAATCTGAAGGGTCCCTTCAAACAAGATGCCTTAACAGGCAGGGAAAGCTGGAGGAGAACTTGGAAACATTATCATTTGGACTACAACTCCCAGAATCCCCCAGGAAATGCAAGGGTCTGGAAGACAGAAGTCTGAGAATTGTATTCTAGGAAGGTATCTTTTCCAATGTCTGAGGCAGAGAGTCTTGGAGCTCTGCCACAGGGAAAGTAGCCTTGGGGTTTGGCTTCTTTGGATGCAGGTTGACCCCCATATTCACGGATTCAGTATCCACAGTTTAACTTATCCACATCCAAAAATATATATATTCTCTCTAGGCATTTCTTGGTCAATGTGATTCTATGGTCAACTTTGTCTCATTGAAAATCATAGGGTTCCCTATTATCCACAGTTTCAGTTATCCACAGGTGTGTGTGTGTGTTTCTTGGAACATATCTCCCGCAGATACAGGGGTCGACCTATATTAGGTGTTGTCCTTAGTAGATAGGAGGGAAAGGGCTAGGGAATATTACTGTTGAGATTCTTTCACTTCTCAGCTCTGAAAATGAATGAACTGTGTGGACTACTTTAGCAATACTGTACTGCAGGCTGTATTTGCATATTGCTGCTATGAAACCATCCCCAGTCAATAGCTGCTGGTATCTACTAAATAAAGGTCTGAGATAGACTTCAGGATTGCAGGATCCACTTTGTTTTTTCATTACAAACCTGAGATCCACCAATCAGTGCCAGTGCCTCTTCCGGATTGGTGAAAAGAAGCATGACTTCTCCTGACATAATTCCTTAGGTTTTGCTGGTTGTCATCTCTTCTACGGTCAGTTGTTGCATTCTTTTGGGGGCCTGCCACTAATGATTTCTTGAATTTGCATCAGGGACTCTTCCAAAGGTACTTTTTAAACTGGGACATAGTTTGCTAAGGTGGTGATTTGGTTTGAAGGATAAATGTTCTCCTTTCTGGGTTTTTTTTTTTTTTAATGTACAGTTATACTGAAAAAGTGCCATTTCAGTGATGCACTATAACAACTTAAAAAGAGAAAGGAGCAAAAGATACTTTTTTGTTCTTATATGTCTCAGAATTAAAACCTATTTGAGGGTGGGAATAAAATGTTGCAGCTGTTGTCAGGAATTGCCTGAAAATAGGCCAGGACAAGCCCAGAAATTTTTATTTTGCTATCTATCTATCTGTCTATCTATCTATGGGCCATCCCCTGTAACTGCAGGAGATAGGCTCCAAGACCACCACTACCCTGTGGATACCAGACACCCTGGATAATAGGGAACCTTATTATTTTCAATGAAAACAATGCCAGAAATTGACCATAGAATCACATTAGAGGACCTAGAAATGCCTAGAGAGAACATATATTGTATTTTCAGATGTGGATAAGTGAAACTGTGGATACAGAACTGTACAGTTGACCTGTACAGCTGCCCCTCCACATTCGCGAACTCGGCATTCGTGGTTTTGGGAGGGCTCCCCCGCCTTCCCAAAACCACGACACGGGGCCTCTCGAGGCCCTGTGAAGGCCCTGGAAGGGAGCGGGGAGGGCAAGGGTGGCCTCCACGGGGCCTTCAGAGACCCTCCGGAGGCCCCGTGAAGGCCCTAGGAGGGAGCGGGGAGGGCTGGGGAGGCCTCCACAGGGCCTTTGGAGACCCTCCGGAGGCCCCGTGAAGGCCCTGGGAGGGAGAGGGGAGGGCTGCGGAGGCCTCCACGGGCCTCGTGAGGCCCCATGAAGGCCTTGAGGGGGAATGGGGAGGGCTGTGGAGGCCCCGTGAAGGCCCTGGGAGAGAGGGGGAGGGCCGGGGAGGCCTCCACGGAGCCTTGCGAGGCCCCGTGAAGGCCTTGGGGGGGAGTGGGGAGGGCTGTGGAGGCCTCCACGGGGCCTTGGGGGGGAGTGGGGAGGGCTGCAGAGGCCTCCATGGGGCCTCACGAGGCCCTGTGAAGGCCCTGGGCGGGAGGCGGGAGGGCCAGGGAGATCTCCATGGGTCCTACGGAGTGTCTCCGTAGGCCCCATGAAGGCCCTGGGCGGGAGGGGGGAAGGTCAGGGAGGCATCCACTGGGCCTCGGGAGGGTCTCCGGAGGCCTCGTGAAGGCCTTGGGAGGGAGTGGGGAGTCTGGGGAAAGCGACCATGGGGCCTCCGGAGGCCCCATGGTCGCTTTGGCGGGGGATGGGGGGCAATCAATATTTGCGGGTTTTTCACATTCGCGGGGGTCCGTGGAACCTAACCACCGCAAATGTGAAGGGACGACTGTATTTATCTTTGAACTGAACATTATCTCAAAGTTCTTCCACATAAAAGTCTCTTCCTTGTGAAAAAAAGCTTTCTTAATTTTACCAGTCTGGTTTATGGAAGGGGAGTCATTTTGCTCTTATGATTGCTAAACAACTGGACTTCAGAAATCCTTCCTCATCAACTGAGTTACCAGTCTATCTCAAACAGTCTCCTGCCTATCCCCATCCTGAAAAACCTGATCCACACGCCCCAAAAAACTTTGTGTAAGATTACTTACTTTGCCACAACAGTATTTATGTGAGTCCTCACAAGTCCCAAGTACTGGTCAATTTGTGCCTGGGGGGAAAAAGACATTGGGGGATGAATTAACATAGGAGGGAAATTTATATATTGTACAGAGGTTGTTTCTCATCTACAAAACTAATAGAGCTCTTGACACATACTTCTGCATATTTCCTAAGAGAGTTAAAATTTGTTCTAGCCTTTACAGCAGCCTTTCCCCACCTGGCACCCTCCAGATGTTTTGGACTACAACTCCCATCACCTCAATCAATGAATCAGTTTGGCTTGACACATTTGGAATTGTGGTCCAGCACATTTTGAGGATACCAGGTTCAGAAAAGCTGACTTTATGGTAATATGGTTTATTTGTCTATAGTCCACTTCATAATTGTTCCTTTGTTATATTTATTTTTTTAATATGGGGCAATACTCCCATAAGAGCCAATATGATGCGGTGGTTTGCTGTTGGACTAGATTTCCAAAAAAGACCAGGGTCCAAAACTCATTAGGTGACCTCGAGCAAGTCACTCTCATCAAGGAGCACAATGGCAAACCCTCTCTGAACAAACCTTAACAAGAAAACCCTTGATTAGGGTTGCCATAAATCAGCGTTAACTTGAAAACACACAACAACAATACTCCCATACTGCCAAGAATAACTTGTTCTCCCAAAGGTAAGGGAGAAAAAAAATTGAATTCCCTTTCACGGGAGATTCAGTTGGCCCCTTTTCTCCTCTCCTTTTGCCCTTAAGCAAACAACTTTTTATTCAGGCAGGCCTTTGGCTCATAATTTATGTGGCAGAAAGGTTTTTTAATGGGGTTGTATTTTAATCTTTTTAAAATTATGTCTTACTTGTGTTTTATATTGTCTTAATCTTTTTTTAAAACTAAGCAGTCATTTAATTGTTTCAAAACTGTTATATAAATCATTTTTAAACTGTGTTTTTTTAAATGCTTGTAAGCTGCCTTGGATCCTATACAAGGAGAAAAGTGGGACACTGTATGAATGAATGAATGAAAGAATGGGGAGTCCCTTGGGAGTGGAAACAGATGAAGATGGGGACGTGTTGTCTGAGGCTGCAGTTATGTCTCTCTGCCTTGGAGTAAGCCCACTGAACTCAGTGGGACTTTCTTCTGAACAGATGTATAAGATTGCACTGCAAATGTTGCAGCAGTTTTAAAAAACATTTATCCTAGCTGGGTGTTGCTGCTAGTGGCAACATTTGATCTCTGCCTCAGGAATGTCTAAAATCCAACATTACACCACTGCCATGAAACTTTCTTTCACTCCCCAGTGCAACCTTTAGTGCTCCAAAGAAACTGGCTCTGTTGGGTTCCTAGTCCTCCAGAGCAGGTTATTGGGGTGTGTGGAGACTACCAGGGAGGAGCAGAGATTGCTGTTGTTGTGTGCCTTCAAGTCATTTCTGGCTTACAGCTACCTTAAGGTGAACCTATCATGGGGTGGGCTGTCTAAACGGTGAAAATACTCCTCATAGAATTTGAGGAGAATGCGACCTGTCTAAATGGGATCCTGCATAATTCCATCGAATTCAGAAGGAGGGGGGCCAAATCCACCCCCAAATCCTCAGGGCTTTCCTCGAAGTTTTTATTTAAAAGAACCCCATAGAGAATGGGCATTGTTGATCATTAGGACAGGCGATCACATTTATTCGCATAGTCCCAGAAAAGCAGCAGAAGAAAGCTGATTGGCCAAACAGGAGTAGGGGGTAGGGCTTGCTAAGAAGGCAAGTACCCCAGAACTGCCATCTTGGATTTTTTAATGATTGTGTGCTTAGGTGACAAAACAGCCCTTTTCCTTTATTTTTTATGTTTAGGCAGAATAGTGCACTAATGCACTTCCACAACTTAGATATGCTTTTTATTAAAAAAACCCCATGTTTGGTGGCAGCAACTGCCAAAATAAAAATGTGAGTCATGGCCGCCATCTTGAATTGCAGGTATGCTCGTTGGGACAGCAAAAGTGGATAGCTTCGCACTCCTGCAATTTTGCAAAACCATCGTTAAGACAGGCCGATCCTGCTTCGAATTTGTGTGAGTATGTATCAATCCACATTTTTTTCCCTCGTAGAGACGAGCCCAGGGTTTTCTTGGCAAGATTTATTCAGAAGGGGATTTTGCCTTTGCCTCCCTGAGGCTGAGAGAGTGTGACTTGCCCAAGGTTTCCATTGCCCAGTAAGGATTTGAACCCTGATCTCCAGAGTTGTAGTCCAACACTCAAACCACTACACCAAACGAACTTATACCCTCCCAGTTCCAGTGATGGATCCCAGTCAATATGTCTTTGGCTTTCTAGATATGGTACAGTAAATAAGAGGAAACAACTAAGGTCCTAAATAGCAAATGAACCCAAATGATCCATCCATCATTTACTTATGTGTCTCCTTTTATAGGTTAAACATATTTCAAATAATTCAATTTCCAGAATGACCAAACAGTGAATTCAAAAGAAAGAATTCAAAAGAAAGAAATACTGTAGATACAACCTAGATGTATAAATGGAGATTATATATGCACTGTTTTGATTTGCTTAATTTATTCTGTGGTCTGCATACAAAAATCACTTCAAAGACATGTGGTGCTCTCTCTGAAGTGGGTATTTTGCTGCATGTTAAGCTATTTATGACCAGCAGCTCACCCTGTGGTTTGATTTTTCTCCATATCGCCCACAAATATCAGAAAAGAGAAGTACGTGGTAGAGAGAAGAAAAACATCCAAATCCCAGGAGTGAGTTGCTGAATCAGCCACAGTTCTAATGTGTAGCTGGACACATTTTGTACAACAGGAAAATTAAATGTGCAATAAAAAAATAGGCTTTTATGCAGTTGAAAATATGGGCTTTAAGTAGGAACAAGCTGATTTCTTAAACAGATGAGAAAAAGATAAAGAAATATATCATTAAAGACTATCCAATATCCGATATCCTTCAAGAAGGATATTGACAAGCGGGAATGTGTCCAGAGGAGGCCAACCAAAATGGTGGGAGGTCTGGAAGCCATGCCCTCTGAGGAGCAGCTTAGGGAGCTGGGTATGTTTAGCCTGGAGAAGAGAAGGTTAAGAGGTGACATGATTTGAAAGGATGTCATATTGAAGAGGGAGCAAGCTTGTTTTCTGCTGCTCCAGAGATTAGGACACAGAGCAATGGACAGGAAAACTACAGAGATTCCACCTAAACATTAGGAAGAATTTCCTGACAGTAAGAGCTGTTCAGCAGTGGAATACACTGCCTCGTAGTGTGGTGGAGTCTCCTTCTTTGGAGGTTTTTAAGCAGAGGCTGGATGGCTATCTGTCGGAATGCTTTGATTGTGTATTCCTGCATGGCAGGGGGTTGGACCAGATGGCCCTCATGATCTCTTCCAACGCTATGATTCTATGCCTACTGTTACCTTTCAGTCTTTTTAACCTTATATTAATAGTATACAGTATTACTGGGGCCAAGTAACTGACTGTTCCATCTGTGACTAAGAAGGATACATGTGTGAAGTTATGTCTAACTGCTCTGAAATCTAACTATGTTGTTACAGGCATTGTCAGCTGCATCCAGCACCCTTTTTGGTGCCATGGCTGTAGGGTTCACTGGCACCTAGAAAATGCCAGTTTTTCTTAATAGATTTTGCAATTATTTTCACCATTACACCTGCTTTGTTGATTTTGTTTGGTCTACAATGCCATCATACCACGGGGACGATGCCAATGCAATTTCAGTCAATGTGTCCTTGAGTCTGTCTCTGTCATTTTCTATCACATACCTCATGCTGACACAATATAACACATGGGGTCTTTCACACTACACAATTATAGTACTATAATTCCATTTGAGCTGCAGTGGCTGCATTCTAGTGAATCCTAGGATTTGCATTTTGGAGAGGAATATTCAGAATTCTCAGCCCGAGAGCACCAGTGCCCCACCAAACTACAAAACTAGGATGTAACCATGGCAATTAAACTGGAATCATCTATCTATCTATCTATCTATCTATCTATCTATCTAAACACTTGGGTATGTTTCCTTTCCTAGTGTGCTGATTGGCTGCTTAGGAAATATACCCAACCAACCCCCTCCCTCCTCTTACTCCCTCAGCCAATCATCACCCACATGCAAATTCCCTCTCTACCTCACAATCCACTCCTGCCATTCAAGGGCCCCTCCCTCCTCTCACCCCCTCAGCCACTCACCACCCACATGTAAAACAATGCAATATTTTTTCCTAAAATAATAGTGCGTAGCTGAACCGTGCAAACCTTTCAAATCAACTATAATGGCATATGTTATGCTGGGTACAGCTAGTAGTGCTATAATTGAATAATGTGAAAGGGCAATGGTACTGGGCAGATCAGGGAGAAGCATCTCCTTGGTACTGGTCTTCTGTGTGGTAGGGGGGAAAGCATGGAATAAACCCTGTTCCAAATGCAAACAGCTTCCCCATTTGAACATCTGGTTGTCCAAAGATTCCCCATCCCTGCTCTAAATACTGCACCAGGCCACATTGGCTCTTTGCAAATACTAACATCATACACAGATTCAGCAGGCAGAGACAAATTAGCTTACAGTTCATTTGGTTATTAATTCATGTTAATAAACATTGATCCATGTACCATTTTGGCACAGCATTGGGGAAGTCATTCTGTGCATCTTATCATGTGTCTTGTCTCTCAGGGAACCTAACAATGTTAGCCACAACATCAAGGGCTCATTCACCTGCTCATTTTCCAATGTGATATATGCTATCATCTGCAAGCAATGCCCTTCTGCGTTCTACATAGGACAAACCGGACAGTTTCTACACAAAAGAATAAATGAACACAAATCTGACATGAGAAAGGGCAAGATTCAGAAATCAGTGGGAGGACATTTATACCTTGCAGGTCACTCTGGTATAAGTCTCAGAGTGGCCACTCTTGCATAAAAGGATATCAAAGGGAGATTCCAGGATGAAACTACTGAATTACAACTTACCGAGAAATTTTTGTCTATCGCCTATAGTCTCAGTCAAGGTAAGGGGTCTACTATATGCATTAATTAGCCCACCAGTACCAGGATTATCAAAATACTCCTTGTGAAAGAATTACTGCAATTACTTCATGTATACTTTAAGTTTAATTATCACCGTTTGTAATTTTTTCCATTTGATTTCTTTCCTTCGTGCGATAAGTCTCTAGGCTGGCGGGAATACATGGCAGGACTTCCTCTGTTAGTAGCACCCTGACTGTGGTACACCTTTCCAAGGAATGTCAGGTTGTCTCCATCCCTTCTAGCAAGCAGTGTATACTATGCTGTTTTGCATGCCTTTAAACACACATACCGTTCAACACTAGTGATTACTGTTGAATAGTATGTATGTTTTTGATATGAAAAATAATGTAATCTTATGTGTTTTTATGGGATATGGTTAATTTAGTGTTGTCCTGTCTTTTTAATAGTTATAATAGATTTGTATTTGTGTTTTGTGTTTATAATAATAATAATAATAATAATAAATAATAAAATTTTATTTCTATCCCACCCCTCTGCAACGCAATCGGGGTGGCTTACAATATAAAAACTCCATAATTATAATACCCTAGCCCACCCACCCTTTAAAATAATATTAAATTATAAAGGATTAAAAACATACAATAATTAAAAATATATAAATTAGAAAAAAATTAAAACATATAATAATTAAAGTAATCCAATTGTAGCTCAAAAAGGACAGCCGAGTCTTGGGCCGGGATAGTTATTCAGGAAAGGCCTGCCGGAAAAGATCCGTCTTGACAGCTTTTTTAAAGCTGTCTAAGGTGGTAATAAGACGGATCTCGTCCGGCAGGCCATTCCATAATCTGGGAGCGGCAGCAGAGAAGGCCCTCTGGGAGGTCACCGGCAGCCTTGGTTTCATAGGCTGTAACAGATTCCTCCCAGAGGACCAAAGTGAGCAGGGTGCGCATTTAGACCCTGAAGAAGGCATATAGGCAGAAACACATTGGGCTTTTTAAAGGAATAAACAGTTAACCATCAAGTAGCACGTGGAGCTTGTCTCCTTTTGGTTTTCTCATGATTGTCAGGGCCAAGACATTGGCTCAAAGACTACTGCAAACAGTAGGTGGGACATCTGTTATTACAAGGCATGTGTTAATGCTTTCTTCATTACTGATTGAGTCTCCCTTATCCGAAATGCTTGGGACCAGAAGTATTTTGGATTTTGAAATACAGTACTTGCATATACATAGTGAGATAACTTGGAGGTGGGACCCAAGTCTAAACATGAAATTCATTTATGTTTCATATACACCTTACACACATAGCCTGAAGGTAATTTTATACACAATCTTTTAAATAATTTTGTGCATGAAACAAAGTTTGCATACACCGAACCATCAGAAAGCAGATATCACTATTTCAGTCACTCCTGTGGACAATTTTGTATTTTGGCATATTTCAGATTTTGGAATTCTGGATACAGGAGACTCAATCTATATTAGGATGTTTGTGTTATCAACAGTGATTTTGTAGATGGCTAATCTTAATAAACTATTTGTCATCGTGGGTGCTTTCCGCATATAATTTATTTCTGACCTCAGTGTCTACAATCCCATCCTCCTCAAAATCACATGTATTGCACATAAACAGGAATTTGTAGATAAAAAATCATGCATCTGATGAAGTGGGCTATAGTCTACAAAATGTTGTGCTATAATATATTTGTTAGAGTTTAAGGCAGGTGTGGACACCCCCAAGAGAACTTGGAGGCCCACAAAAACATTTTCCCCCCTTCAATTTTGTGTTTTTGACCTCCATGGGCCATTTTAGACCCAGGAGAGGCATTCTTTACAACAGGAAGTGAAAGTTACTTTTATTTCACTTCTTGCTTTTGGGGAAAAAAAAGACTCCTCTTGGGCCTAGAATGGCCTGGATGGCCAAAAATATGGCAAAACTGCACCCCTCTCTAGTGGGTGTTGGGGAGTATTCAGGGGCAATTGTTAAAAATCTCTAGATGTGCTAAGGGCCACAAAAATGTTCTTGGGGCCTAAATATGACTCATAGGCCACACTTTGACTACCTCTGCTTTAAGAAGATAACAGAAGTCTTTTGTTTCTGCTGCAAGAGATTAATACAGCTGCCTCTTCGGAAACTGTGATTCTACCTCCTTCTCAATATGCTAGAAAGATAAAGCAGCCACAAAATGGGCTTTCTTACATACCTGGTACTTGTCATATACAACAGGTAGAGTAAACATTGAGACCACAGCTAGAGAGAAGGAAAAAGAAAGAGTTATATTTTCAGGCTTGACAGTCATACCTTTGTGCATAGCATTTACTACAGTTGTCCCTCTGTATCTACAGATTTGGTATCCACAGATTTAAGTATTCGCGGCTTGAAAATATTCTAAAAAAATAATAATCCAAAAAGCAAACCTTGATTTTGCCATCTTATATAAGGGACACCATTTTGCTATGCCATTGCATATAATGGGACTTGAGCATTCATGGATTTTGGTATCCACGGAGGGTCCTGGAACCAAACCATAGCGAATATGAAGGGACAACTGTATTTGTTCTCAATGGGAAAAATGCAAAATGAATAATAATACATTTCCAATTTAGTAAACATGAACGGAATCCTGTGGGGCAGGGAAGAAAGGCAAGGCATGTGCCAAGAGGTGAATGATCTGGCCATATGCAGGATTCTGTACAAGGTGGCCTTTGGCCTCTGATTTAGATGCCTTGGGGTGGTTTTAACAATAAATTCCAATGTAGAACTGTCACCCTAAGATAATTTCCCCCAAATCAGGGACATGAATCATGTAGCCCTCCATGTTTTTGAATTGCAGCTCCCAGCAGCCCTAGCCAGCTTAGGAACTCTGGCAGTTGCAGCCGGGCAACATCTATAGGGCTGCTGCTTCCCAGCCCTGCCCTATATCATGATATGAAGCGACAACATTATGAAGGGGTCTTCACCTAGGAAACAGAATTCAGGAAGTTGTCTTATTGAGAGATGAGCTATTTGTCTATCTGGCTGAGTATTACTTGCTTTGAGTGGAAGGACTCTACCGCCAGGGTCTCAAACAGAGTTCTTTCTCATCCCCAGCTTCATCATCCTTTTCATGGAGACGGCAGGCTTTGAACTTAGGACATACAGCATGTAAAGCCTGTGGTGTCACTAAAGTGGTATCACCCCCTCCCCCTGATGGTGTCCCCTAGTGAGATTCGGCTTCTCCACAACCCCCTATCGCTGCCACTGCATGAAGCAGTTACTCTATCACTGAGCTACAATTGCCAGAGTGAAAACTGGAGAGGACTCCTGTACCTTTATGGTTGTGTCGAAGAGGGATTTTCAGCAGGTGTTGCTTGTTACCTGGCTGCATGACAAACAACATCTGTTGAAATTCTCTCTTCTATGCAGCCATTAAAGGGAGAGGAGCCCTCTCCAGTTTTCACTGTGGCAGTGCTATATTCTTGTCACCCTGCCCCAAATCCCTGGAAAGAAGAATTTGGGAAAAACGGCTTTGAGGATTACAACTCCCAGAATATCCCAACTAGTATGGCCAGGGGCTATGCTGGCTGGGGGGATTCTGGGGGTTGCAGTTCAAAAAGTAATTTTTCCTAGCAAAGTGCAGCAGGGGTGGAGATACAGTGTGGAATGGGAACATTCCCCTCCCCCCCCCAAAAACGAAATGTTTCTTCTATCTCCAAATTTCAAGCACTGCAGAGATAAGAGAGAGATTTTGAGAACTGTTCACATTTAGAACTCTTATATTTGCTGCGTTTCCATTCCTTCCCTTGGTTACCTTTCCTGCCTCTTTTAGTTGGATGACCAAACTGTATTTCTAAATGCTCTGCTGAGGTTTTAACTTACTGCAATGCTAAAAATCTGGGGACTGAAGAAAACTTTCATTTGGGGGAGGGGGGAGAATTCTTATTTGGGGGCCAATGCTCCCATTTAGCCTCCCTGTAACTCCACCCCTCATTTAGTCCAGAGACCAACTGTTTAGAGTCTGATCATGATTATTTTTTTGCTTAGTGTAAATGAAAAGGTGAAAGGCTGGTGCATTTTATGAGAAGAAAACCTAATTCTTCCAGGTGAGAATTTTAATCACATTTATGGGTTTACCAGCCAAGAACTTCACAGAGTAAATATGAAAATGTCGGGAGGAATGTTAAATACAAGATGAGGAGTAGCTGGTCAGCAAAGCTGCAGGACATTAAGTAATGCTTTTAGAAGAATATATTTTAGTGGACTGGATGGAACTACAGTGTTTCGTCTCAATAGGTATTACCACAAGAAAATTCAGTCAAGAGAGCTATAAGAATAATTGACTTTACCCATTATCAGAAGAGTTAGGCCATTAAAGAGAGCTCCAACGTAAGTCAACAGCCACATTAGTACTGCAAACTAGATAGGAAATATAATAATTACATCACCCATAAGCACATTAGGTTGTCAACAGAACAATGAACTGCTCTTGGAAAACTTAGCTTTACCACTCCACTTTGCTAATTATCATCCCACTAACTTCATTTAGTTAGTTAAACTTCTAAATCAGCATGTTATATAATGCTGAATTCTTTTATGAGTAAGCAACCTATGGGCTAGATCCATTCTGTCATTTTTTTCAACCACAATTGTCTTTTAAGTCTTCAACTTGGTAAGGAGCACAAAATGTACCATCCTGAAACTCCTAACTTCATTTTTAAGTTTAAGTCGTTAAAACTCTGAAAATGGACTTTGTGTGTGCAGTGGATGTATCTCAGAACCTAGACTCTCCTAGAGCATGTTGTGCAGGATTTCCAGTGGAAAGAGATGGCAGCTTCACTGCATACATCCCAACTGTCCTGATTTTGGTAGGAACAATCCTGATTACGTAATCCCCCGTCATTCCTTTGCATCAGATGCTTTTAAAACTCCCAGCTTCTCTACTTCCCTCCACTTCCCCTCTTTGTCCTCAGCTTACTTCCACTGCTGCAAACTGAGTTTCAAGTGCAAAAGTAGTTTGCGCTCAATTAACTCAGTAAGGGGGAGGAATCTCACCTTTCCCTGTAGGCTCAGGCAAAAGGGAACTAATGCAGCCTCTCCTAGCTTGTCTGTTCTTCCTCATTAATAACTTTTGTTATCTTGACCACACTCTGATGTTGCGTGGCCACAGATGTCTTGGGTTTCATCTGTTAAATGTTGGAGGGTGTGTCATGGTCTTGTATAGCTTTTACTCCATATGCAGCAGAATCAGACTGTACATGCTAGTCCATGCTAGTTATATGCTAGTTTGTATTATTTACACATGCTGCAGAACTGACTTGTTCTTGGCACAGAATTGCATTTTCTGTTAATGCAAAATTGATTTATTCAAAGCACACAATGTATACACAATGCCCTACCTATTATATCTTTGTTTCAATTAACTGATTGACTGAGGCTGTCGCCTATGGATAATTTTAATTCTACGCTGACTTTAAAAAGAAGTCAATAAATAATTAGCTTACATTGACACATCCCCCAAACATATGTGTGTGAATGTAGTTTTTGCTTTCCCCACCCCAAGCCTCAAACAGGGCTAGTTGAGCCCTGAGGGTAATTACAAGGCGAAGGGAGGGTGCTAGGATATTTGCATTTACAGATGTGCATTCCCCCCATATCCCAAATCCATCTTTGTGTTTGAATGACCTGCTTTAGAGAAGTTGCCTCTGATGAATGGAGCAAGCTTGTTTTCTGCTGCTCCAGAGACTAGGATGCAGAGCAATGGACTCAAATTACAGGAAAAGAAATTCCTCCTAAACATTAGGAAGAACTTCCTGACAATAAGAGCTGTTTGGCAGTGGAATGCACTGCCTCAGAATGTGGTGGAGTCTCCTTCTTTGGAGGTTTTTAAATAGAGGCTGGATGGCCATCTGTCGAGGGTGCTTTGACTGTCTGTTCCTACATGGCAGGGGGTTGGATTGGATGGCCCTTGTGGTCTCTTCCAATTCTATGATTCTATGAAATTTACAGGTAGGGCACGGAGATTAACAGCTGTTAATTTGTTTATTCAAGGAAAACAGGCAACACTAAAATCCAAGCAAAAGAGAAGAAACAATACTAAAAACGAGTCTATCAATTTTCTGATATTTTAAAAACTCAAACTACTCCCCACACCCCAAGTGTAGTTCTTGGGACCACCCAGATGCCAGCCAAGCTCCAGACCCAAAACATGTTTAAAATGGGGGGGGGGGGCTCCAAATTGTTCTGTTGTTGTTGCTGGTGTGTGCCTTCAAGTCATTTCATGGCAATCCTAAAATGAACCTATCACAGGGTTTTCTTGGCAAGATTTGTTCAGAGGGGGTTTGCCATGGCTTTCCTCTTAGGCTGAGAGGGTGTGACTTGCCCAAGATCACCCAGTGGGTTACCATAGCTGGGTGGGGATTCAAACCCTGGTCTCCAGAGTCCTACTCCAACCACTCCAACCACTACACCACGGTGGCCCAAACTGGTCAAAATTATCCAAAGCCACCTAGAAATGCAGTGGTTTGGTTTCCCCGAAGCCCCTCTAAAGCCCCCACACCTCTGAAAAACAGTAAAAAAAATGCCCCAAAATTTGCCAAAATGGTGTCCAGAAGTAACACTGCATCACTTCAGATGCGTTGAAATGTGCTGATGTAGCACACCAGGCAGTCACAGGGAAGAATAAAGTTATTATATTTTTTAAGGGAGGTAAAGTGTTTTAAGCTATTACTGTTATTATAGATTTGTTGTTTTATATCCAATTGTTGTGAGCCGCCTTGATTGCCTAATAGGCAAAAGGCGGGGTACAAAAATAAAGTTATTATTATTATTAAGAAAAATGGCCACCACCACCCTGTACTGTTACCTAACCCTGCCATAGATTCTTGAGTCTACAAACTGCCTAGAAGCTGACTTCCATTTTTAATAAAGGCTAGACAATTTTTAAATTTTTTTTGAAGAATGGGGAGGGGCCTGGGGAGGGGAGTCCCCAAAATGCTTTGTGAGGCCTCATGCAGTCTGGGGGCCTCATATTGCCCAACCTTGAAGCAAAATAATCACATACCCATCTTTTTTATTGCTCGGCAACAAACTTTTACAGATGCACAAGATTAAGGTTCTTTTGGTAAGACATTATTCTTCCACCCCTAAAGCAGTTTTTCATCAGCTAAAACATGTTGGCCATTTTAGCGTTCTGCAAGGAATATTAATATTTGATAAAGATTCTTTTAAATACCTTTTTAAGGTGTTGCCTTAAAAGATTCTTTTAAATACCTTTTAAAGTTTTTGCTTTCTGTCCTGTTTGTTCCCACCATCTAGTTTTCAAAGATACTGAATGACATCCTATATCAAGGATATGGAGTACAACTTCATGCTTGCAGAGTTACTTGGTGGGTGCGCAATGCTGCCTTGTTAATGAACTGCAACACTGCACAGCCAAATGTGCAACACAAATGCACATCTGCATGTGCTATTGTACACCCATGCACAATGCAAATGACATACATGTGCAATGTGCAACCATGCATAGTTCTGCAAACCTGAGCTGAATATAGCAGTACTGCAGCAGGCAAAAATGTCTAACTGCTTCCGTAGGGGAACTTGCATATGTGTAAGATACCAACAAGATACTTCCTGATGGTAAGAGCTGTTTGACAGTGGAATACACTGCTTTGGAGTGTGGTGGAGTCTCCTTCTTTGGAGGTTTTAAAACAGAGGCTGGATGGCCATCGGTTGGAAGTGCTTTGATTGTGTGTTCCTACATGGCAGGGGGTTAGACTAGATGGGCCTTCTGGTCTTCCAACTCTATGATCCTGTAATTCTATAATGATTCTAAGATTGTAGTCACTGTTTCTGAAGGTTCCATTTTGCTGTTAAGGCCAGTAGCCATCAGCTCTCCTGAAAGACCATATTGATTAAGATCCTCCCTCATCTGTGATTTAGAAGTAGCCATTCCATCAGGCCAGAGGAGAAAGCCTGGACTTCAGGGAGCTATACTTCAAAAATATATCTCTTCCAAGCTCCATCTGCTGAGAGACTAGCACTATTGGACTCCTCTTCTTCCTCAGCTGTTTCCATTCAGACTGATGAAAATAAGAACTTTGTCACTTTAAGCAATAGTAACTTTGAGTGTCTTTGCTTCTCTCCCCTCTCCCGTCATTATCCCCTTTTCCTTTTGTGTCATATCTTTTAGATTGTAAAACTACAAGCAGTGGCTGTTTGCTTGCTATTCAGTGTCATATAAGTTGCTCTGTACAGTGGAAGAGTGCAGTACAAAAACTCAGGGAATAGTGCTCTTGTTCCTAGCCTGTCCATGCTCTCACCAACCCATTCTCTTCTTTGCTAGCCACATACTTTTAAGGAATCCACCAAGTCCTGGACCAGGAAAAGTCGCCTGAGCTCCTTGACTGTGCTGTTCACGTACGACTGGAGGCAATCTGTGTATTTCTGAATCTGTTCCTGGGAGAGAGACATTTCCATTTCCAAGTAGCTTCTGTTGGAAAAGCATGACACAGTTAATAAAGGATTCTCCCATTTCCTTCTTTGTATCTCTTTTGGGCTACAGACAGAAATGTGCAGGTTATTGGATACACACATGCCATCAAATTGATTTTTCTAGACCTTTTGATCAGTGCTCATTTATTCATTTAAAAACATTTATGTTCCACTTTCCAGTTCTATGAATTGACAGACAACACAACTAATAAAAAAGGTGAAAAAAACAGTGTTGCAGCAACAAAGAATGGCTTGGGACCTTGACACTGGAGGGAGCGCTACTCCCTATATAAGCCTGACCAGCATTATTTTAGATGCTTGTAATTGGTTTTAAATTGTCTGATTTTACATGATAAATGATTTAGTATAATTTTAGTCTTATATATTGTCCTAAATTGATTTAATTGTGAGTTGCCCTGAGGTACAGGGCAGGATATAAGCATATACATAATGAGATATCTGGGAGATGGCACCCAAATCTAAATATGAAATTCATTTATATTTCATATACACCTTATACACATAGCCTGAAGGTAATTTTATATAACATTTTAAATACAGGAGCACCCCTGTATTTGTAGGGGATTGGTTCCGGGCCCCCCCTGGGATACTGAAATCCGTGGATAACAGTGAACGCAGGACCCCACCCGCCACCACCACCCCACTGCCGGAGCCTTTCCAGGGGAAGGGAGAAGGGAGGCAAGCTCTCCTCCTCCTCTCCCTTCCCCTGCTTCTGGTGCTGTGGAGGGGGGCAGCGAAGCGGAGGAAGCAGGAGAGGGGGAGGCTTTTGCCCAGGCTGAGCCATGC
Organism: Gambelia wislizenii; assembly: GCA_030847615.1. Taxonomy (NCBI): domain Eukaryota; kingdom Metazoa; phylum Chordata; class Lepidosauria; order Squamata; family Crotaphytidae; genus Gambelia; species Gambelia wislizenii. The sequence continues at coordinate 488,195,189 of JAUMIR010000001.1, read as the reverse complement.
CACCATCCCCACTGCTGCTGCTGCTGGATGATGGGTAAGGGAGAGGAGCCACCACCCTCTCCACCGCCACCACCAGAGCCCTCCCAGGGGAAGGGAGAAGTGAGCCCCCGCTGTTGCCAATTGCAGATAACTGCAATCAGGGTGCTACTGTATACAGGGGCACTACTGTATTTTTAATTTTAATATTTCAGATTTCTGAGTATTTCAGATTTTGGATTTCCAGATAAGGGATACTCAACCTGCATTTTAATAAATATTTTAAATATAACTATAAGTATAATATACAAGTGTATAAAATATCTCTCTCTCTCTCTCTCTCTCTCACACACACACACACACATACATATATAATGTATACAGGTCAACCCACCATATCCACGGATTTGGAATCTGCGGTTTCACTTATTCACATAAAAAAAAATGTTCTCTCTAGTCACTTCTAGTTCCTCCAATGCAATACTATGATCAACTTCTGGTGTTCATCTCATTGATAATAAAAGGTTTCCCTATTATCTATGGTTTCAGTTATCAACGGGGGTGGACTTGGAACGTATACACATGTGCGCACATACACATAACAAACATACGCATACATACACAGTATATAATAGAATAGTCTGAGAAAATAGATGCCTTCTGACCACTTCTAATTTTTTCACATTTTTTGGCATTTTGGCAACCCAGAGAGGCTCCCAGAGAGTCCCAGGGACAGAAAACTGACCTCTAGATCTGCTACAGTTGCCCACCCCTAGCTTATAAACTATTATTATTTACTATCCAAGTGCTTGGAATTAGCAAGCAGGTAGTGGAATGGGTAAAGAATTGATGCCACTACAGCAGTGCATTTTCTGCTTTATCGTTTTTGTGGATGGATGGGGGGTGGGAAGCATTTTATTTTATTTTATTATTTTATTTTTTGGAAATTAAAACAACCTCAATGGCAATTGCAGAGCACTCACTTGAACGGGTGGCCTTCATCGGTTTTCTGCACAGCCTGTAGGACTGACTTGTAGATTCTGAAGCTGATGGTGGCAGAGAGCGCTGCTAGAGCCAGGTATGCAATCACGCTGACGACGCTGAACTGGGTCAGGGAGAAAAGCAACAGCAGGACGCTTCCAAACACGATGCTTGTCTGTTTGATGTCGCGCCAGTATAACAGGTCAATAGCTGGAAGGAGGAAAGGCAAAATCATTAAAGCCAGACTCTGGAATGGTAGCCAGCCAGCCATGGATAGTAAGTTCTCTGGCAAAATTACAAATGGAATAACTAATTTGCGCTGTGCAAACAGAACCAAATGGAGACCCCACACAGAGTTAGTCTTCCTCGATCTACTAAGTCTCTTAAGTTTATAAGTTAACCAAAAAAGGAGTTTATGACTTTGTTCATTGAAATCAATGGGCTTAGATGCACCTATTTGTCAGATGCTGGTACAGCCAGCCTGCCAGCCATGAGAATTATCATGTTAGAATGATGGGATGTGTAGTAGTATAGTGGATCTTGGCTTGGGGAACACATCTCTAGCGTGCTTGTTATTGCATTCCTGGTTGTCTACCTCTGGTATGCCAAGGTCAGTATGGTGGGAAAATGGTGGGTAGAAATGAAAACTAGGCAGTCTGAGAAAAAGGAGTGTTTTCCTAAATTAACAAATAAGATTATAGTCCGTCAAGACGTTTGAACTTGCTATGCCTTATATGTATTGTGCTAAAGAGGACTGGTCAGTCCTGACAATGAAAAGTCAGTGGATGATGTTTGCTGCCTTTTTTGTAATACTGGTTTGCTGATTTGACTCTGAAGCCTGGATTTCTGAACTGCTGGAACTTGAAACTCGACACTATCTCTGCACAGGACTGGGAAGTTAATTTAATCAAAAAGAATATTAACCATGTTTGTTTGGGATACATGCCTCTTGTACACGCCTGAAAACTATTTCCATGTGCTCACAAAAATGCTCTTCTGGAACACACCATGACCAGAGAGAAACTGGCACAGGTTCAAATCCCACTCCTTCATGAAAATCCTCTGGGTGACCTTGGGCAGGCCACACTCTTTCTCAGCCTAAGAGCAATGCAACCTCCTCTGAATAACTCTTGCCAAGAAAATCTTGGAAGAGGATTGCCATAAATCAGAGTCAATTTGAAGGCCATAAGAGCAGCAACAACAACAACATCAGGGAAACTGTTTCCCACTGTGATTATCATGCCACAGGACAGATTGCTGTTTGTCTGGTAGACTGTAACAGCTTATGGTTTTTAGTTGGAGTTTTACAGGAGCTATCTAAGATGATGAATGTATTTGAGATAATAGTTCAGCACCTTGGATAGCTCCTTTAACATAAAGTAAGTTGTCCCTTCAATATTAGCTGGAATTTGGTTCCAGGACCCCCATGGATACCAAAATCCGCGAATACTCAAGTCTTATTATAGGCAATGGCATAGCAAAATGGTGTCCCTTATATAAGATGGCAAAGTCAGGGTTTGCTTTTTGGATTATTATTTTTTAAAGAGTATTTTCAAGCTGTGAACACTTAAATCCATGGATACCAAATCCGTGGATATGGAGGGACACCTCTCTCTCTGGCTTTTCTTCGCAAACGAATATTCAGGAAGGACTCATCCCGCACTTTCTGCAAGCGCACTGATGACTAAAAAGGCCAATCCGAGATAAACAAGTCCGGTTGCCTTGGGTGATGTTTCCAGGTTTTATTGGCAAATTTAAAGGAGCTACCCAAGGTTTTGAACTTGTTTTGGGAATGAGGTTCAACACCTTGGGTAGCTACCTTAGTGTTCAGACTAAAATCCAGAGCCAGTGGCAGGTTATAGATGCTATGCCACTCATAGGGCAATCAGTCCACTAAGTGTTTTAATTCAGGCTTTTAAAGAGCTTTCAAGGTACTGAAAGTCATATCTAAATAGGTTCAGCACCATGGATAGGTTCTTGAATGCTAACCCAAACAAAGAATGGATTCATCACCCCCATTAACACGGCAGCCACCAGCCATCACTGATCATTATAAATTTTCATCATTGTATTAATCCAATCACAATTCATTTAAATACATTTATATTGTTTGCTCTAATGCCAGCAGTATGCTCTCTTATTTTTTTCCCATTAAACTGGATGATGTTATGAGAAGGTTTCAGAAAGAGGGTTGCTTGACTTATCGGTATGCATCAAGAGTACTCAGCTGTCTAGATCAGAGGCCTTTTGAATAATAGCGATGGTGGATTTCAAGCTAGATTCTCAGCTGATGAGAACCTTTTGTCATTTAATATGGCCAGAGTGGGAGACTCTTGCCCTTGAAGATGCTGCCCTGGCTATAGCTACTGCTGGGAGATGAATCTGGTTGTTTGTACAGGATCCCCCCCCCCCTCTGGCTTTTCTTTGCAAACGAACATTCAGGAAGGACTCATCCCGTGCTTTCTACAAGCGCGCTGATGACTAAAAAGGCCAATCCGAGATAGACAAGCCCGGTTGCAGAAAGTACAGCAGAAGGTCTCCTTGGGTGATGTTTTTGGGTTGTGATCCTTTCTGCATTGTTGTTTCTCTTCAAGACTTGTTCGGCGTGAGTTCTCAAATAAGGCTGCAGCATTGTGGATAGTGTGTCTCCATGCCTCCCGATGTGAGGCCAGGGTGGACCATTGTTGGTGATCAATTTGGCCGAGCCTGAGATGTTGTTTCAGGGAGTCCTTGTATCGCTTTTTTGGAGCGCCCCTCTTACGCTGACCCGTGGCGAGTTCACCATAGAGTACTATTTTGGGGAGGCGATGGTGCTCCATCCTAGAAACATGCCCTGCCCAGCGCAGCTGTGTTCTCAATATCATGGCCTCAATGCTGGTGATCCCTGCTTGCTCAAGGATAGCGACATTCGTCACATAGTCAGTCCAGTGCATATTTAGGATTGTGCGTATACAGCACTGATGAAAGCGTTAGAGGAGTCGTAAGTGGTGGTGATAGGTGACCCACGTTTCAGACCCATAAAGGAGAGTAGACAGTACAATGTCTCTATACACACTGATTTTTGTGCTTCACCTCAGGTGTTTATTACTCCAGACTCTTTTGTGAAGTCTTCCAAATGCGCTATATGCCTTTGCTAATCTGCGATTGACCTCTTTGTCAATCTTGCATCTGAGGAGATGATGCTTCCCAGGTAGGTGAACTGCTGAATGGACTTAAGCACAGATTTGCCAATGGCAATGTGTGGATTATGGTGTTCGTCCTGTGGGGCAGGCTGGTAAAGAACTTCCGTTTCTTCAGGTTGACTTCCAGCCCAAACAGCTCTGCAGCTGTTGCAAAGCAGGATGTTAGGCGCTGCAGAGCTGCTTCTGTGTGGGCAACAAGGGCAGCAGCAGCAGCTAAGAGCAGCTCATGGACTAGATAGTTTAGAGTCTTAGTGCGAGCCCTCAGACGGCTTAAGTTAAAGAAGCTACCATCAATACGGTAACGTATATAGATGCCGTCTTCTTTGAGCTCTGCTGTAGCCCTTTGGAGCATCATGCTGAAGAAGATTGTAAATAAAGTTGGAGGAAGAACACAACCTTGCTTCACTCCATTAGTTATTAGAAAGAGCTCTAAAACAGCATCGCCATATCTGACTTGACCGTGCTGGCCCTCGTGTAGCAAGATAACCATTTTAAGGAAATTAGGGGGGGGGGACATCCTAGTCTTTCCAGGATCTGCCACAGACCTTTTCTACTCACAGTGTCGAAGGCTTTGGTGAGGTCGACAAATGTTACATAGAGACCCTTGTTCTGCTCTCTACATTTCTCTTGCAGTTGTCTAAGGGCAAGTTCTGGTGCAACGCTCTAACCACTGGCTCTGGTTACATGCACTACTGGCTGTGCTCCTGCCCTCAGCATCAAAAGAGCTGCCTGCTACTTTCATGCACAACAGCCTCTTTGTGATAAAACCACTGGTTTATCTGGGTATCCTGATGACATAGGAAACCTATGTATGCACAGATGTTTCTACAGATGGCCGTGCTAACGTGTGGACACTTGAAGGTGCAGTCAGAGGTGAAGCCTCACTCCCTAGTAACTGTATGATACTCTTTTGAGCATATGAAAGGGACTGTCCAGGAGCAGGGAAACATTTTGTGCCATGGACATTATGCAGATACACTTTCCTGTTTCCTGGAGCATTATAGGAAATTTCAGCATGGTGAGGAGGGACCACCATCAGTGAGGGACTGCTAGGGTACTATGGGACCAGCAGGTGCTTATCAGCTGCTGGCAAACACCTTATCTTGCTTACAAGCTCATCAAAAATGGAGAGACAATGCATGTGGTCTTTGCCAGTATTTTCCCTCCCCCCGCCCGTGGTTCTATGCACAAGGAGGTGCTTAGAGGTTAGTTTTGCAGAGTATGCAGAGGTGAGTTTTAAATTCCTAGCCTTTCCTTCAGATCCAGCTGGACCCACAATGTGGCTTACAGTAATCTTAAATATGCACCAGTAATTTAAAAAGTGTAATTCCCTTTCCAAAAACTCAACAAAAATGATAAATGCAAGCTGCAACAGGAGTAATAACATCATGATGGAGTCTCCTTCTTTGGAGGTGTTTAAACAGAGATTGGCTGGCCATCTGTTAGGGGTTCTTTGATTGTGTTTTCCTGCATGATGGGGTTGGACAGGATGGCCATTGTGGTCTCTTCCAACTATGATTCTATCAACAGTGTGTGTGTGTGTGTGCATGTGTGCATGCCATCAAATCACCTGACAACTTATGGCAAGCCCATGAATTTCATAGGGTGTTCTTAGGCAAGGAATACTCAAGAGGTGGCTGTGCCAGTTCCTTCCCCTGAAATATAGCCTACAGCACCTGGTATTCATTGGTAGTCTCCCATCCAAGTACTAACCAGGGCTGACCCTGTTTAGCTTCCAAGATCAGATGGGATCTGCTGCCTTTAGGGTATTTAGGGCATCCAATAATAAATTCTAAACACAGAATAAAAAGAGAAAGCATCAACAAATAGTTTAAAAAGTAGTTTGGGTTCTGCAGTTCCCCTCAACCCCAAGCAATATAAAGGTTTCATTTCAACCAACCCATTATACATTAGAATCTAGTGAGTCTCCCTAAGGAATTGTACATTATGGTGCAGCTATCCCCACCAAAATTGCCTGCACGTAACTCTCTGATGGTAGGAGAGAAATAAGGAACAAAGGACTAGAGGGATGAGGGAGGGTGGCAGCTTGCCATGAACTGACCGCATCATTGCTTTACTACCAGGAGCGTGAGTCTGAATCAGCCAAAAATTACTACATGACAATAAAGCTGCTGAAAGTGGGTGAGAATGAATTATAAATGATGCAACTCATGGTCACTGGCATTGCAAAAATATGCCCACCAGGAAAAGACCAAGAGAGTATATACAGTTATAGCAGTTTGATATAACTTCTACTATGTCTCCATCCTAGGGAATCCTGGGATTTAAAGTCTTGTTGAAGTATTTAGAATTCTCTGTTAGAAAGCTCTAGTCTGCTCCTCCAAACTATGGCACTAAGGCTCCAGTCACTTTTGATCATTTCCTTATATAAGGGACACCATTTTGCTATGCCATTGCATATAATGGGACTTGAGTATTCACAGATTTTGGTATCCACGGAGGGTCCTGGAACCAAACCCCAGCAAATATGATGGGACAATTGTATGTCCATTTTCAACTGGCACTTAAAGTCATAAAGAGAAGAGGCAGCCAAATTCCCTGTAGCATATAGCTGCACAGAATTGGTGCCACCATTGAAAAGATCTGTTCAGCGTATCAGTCAGCAGCTACTTGGATAGAGGGACACAGAGCACAGTCTCCTCTGAAGACCAAAGTGTGAACAGATTCATACCAGTACCAGTGGACCTTTAGACATCCAGAATCACAAACCAGTAGAGCTTTTAAAGTCAAGACGGCCAGCACTCTGGAATGAGCACAGCAACACACGCAAAACCACTGGTGTTAGCATAGTTTGGTGTTAAAGAGCAAAACAAATCAATCTCTAATTAGCTGCTTCATGTTAAAAGGTTCTACTTTTGAAAGGCAATCCAAAGTAGAGTATGCTGTGGATGGAGTCAACATAAGGAGAAAATTTAACTTACTTCAGAAATACCAACCATCATAGGATGGACCCCAAATTTCTAACATCACATTGTTCACCCTTGCAGCTCTAATATTTGCTGTGTTTGCATTCCCTAAGTAACTGCCTGCCCCTTTCCTTTGGACACCTAACCTGTATTTCTAAGGGCTTGTCTGACTCTAGACAGTGAAAATAATCTTAACAGAAATAGCTGAGAATACCTTTTTGTCCCAATGAGATCCTGTGGTGACTCACCTTATCCAGAAGGAAGGGAGGCCAAAAACTCAAAAAGCTGTGGCGGGGAAGCCTTTGCGCCTTTGCAAGTTTTAAGGTAATGCGTGGAAATGCACATTCCACTCACTTGGACACTGATTCGCATCACTATGCATTCTCAGTGGGGGCGGAAGTGGAAAGCAGATTGGTCAGATGTGTACAGGGGGGGGGCTTGCTAGAAATGAAGTGGCTGGCAGCACCATTTTGGAGTTTTGTGCTAGTGATCATGCACTTTTTTGTTGCGTTGACACAACCAAACAGCTTTTTTAAACGGAAGATCACACTTGTGCATCTTTGATATACAGTTTAAAAAAATACTGTGCAGTGGCGACAACTTGTGGAGAATAAAAACGTGAGTAATTCACTTTCAGCCACCATCTTGATTCACAGGCATGTCTGTGTGTGAACTTCAAACACGGACAGCTTCCCATAGCAGCAGTTTTGCCAAAGGACCATGGAGACAAATGAAAGTTGCTGCAAATATGTGTTAATACACAGCAATCAGCAGTGTATCTTCTCATCTAGACAACCTCTAAATGTTCGAGTGAAGTTTTAAGTTATTGGAATGCTAGAAATTTATATGAGCCTGCCAGAAATCTGAGATCTTCAGAGGAAGCCTTGTTGCATGTCCTGACACACTCAGAAGTTAGGCTGGTATGTACACATAGCAGGGCTTTCTCTGTAGCAGTGCCTCGACTGTGAACTCTCTACCCAAGGAAGTTCACCTGGCTCCATCTCATTTAAGCTTCCAGCATGCAGCCCAAATAATGCTGTTCCTCATGGACTTTAATATTTGAAATTGCTCTTCTTTAACTATTTTAAAATTGTTTTTAAGAATAGTTTTTAGCTTGTTTTAAACGTATTTAAAGAATATTTCAATGTATTTTTTATTTTATTTTTTAACCTTTGTACTCTTCTACGGTAATTATTTTTATTTATTCATCACCTCAGGAGTTCTTGCAGACTGTGAGATGATATGGAAATATCTTTCTTAAACAAACAAACAAATAAATATTTGGGGAATGAAGGAAAATTTCATTGGGGGGCAGAATTCTTATTTGGGGCCCTCATTTTGGCACCACCAATCTATTAAATAATACCACCAATCTATTAAATAACACAAAAAACACAAAAAAAATACAAAAAACCCCAGACCAGCTGCTTAAGTGAACACCTCACTCAGCTTCCTGATAGACCCATCCTGAAACTGAATGTACATAACTGAATCTAGCTGAGAGGAGCATCAGCTATCAGACTTCCATACAACCTTTTGAGACAGTGGGATGGAAGGGTGGCTAGTGCCTTCCATGCCAGTGGGATGGTGAATCCACTCTATCTCTTAGCTTGAACTGTAAAGGCGCTACCCAATGTGCTGTTTGGGGGACAGGGCTCAATATCTTGGATAGGTCCTTTAAAATTTGGAATAAAGGCCAGAGCAGATCCACTGACATGGAAGCTATCAGCTGCCACCAGCACTGGGCTTGCAGAGGAAATCAACCAACCACAGAAATATGAAAAAAGTTGTTCAGTAATCCCTGAAATGGCCAGTCATGGATACTGCAAGTCAAAATAAATAAGCTGAATTCCGTTCCTTAATATATAAATGCTTATGCAGGGCCAGCCAAAGATACTTTGCTGCCTGAGGCAACAGATAAAATGGTACTCCTTCCCTAGTCAATGTGCAGAAGCTGACTGGACTGGCCAATGAAATTTTATTTCCAACATTGGGGATGGGATAGTGCCCTCCACCACACGTGAAGCAGGAGGCTAATTTAGTGGCCGCGGAAGAAAGCCGTGTGGCATATAAAGCCCTGTTGGATTAGCAGTAGTTTTTTCAGGTGTAAGCCCCTATGGGAAAGATGAAGACTGGTTCAATTACTTTCTACTGGTTTTTTTTTTTAAGCTTGTATGGTTTTTAAGAGGTTGTATTCAGATTATATAGCTGGAAAAAGTTACTTTCTAAGAAAAAGCAGGGGGGGATTGCAATCTGTGGGCTGCATACAGTGCTTGGGACTCCTAAGAGAGACCCCTGAAGCCCTCCCCCCAGACTAAACAATTTTTTAAATGAAAATAGCAGCCAATTTTTTGTGATTTTTTTTTTGCCCCAAAGCTACCCAAAGTGTATCCAAACCATAGCAGTGTGCTTCCTCTGACCTTCCAAAGTACCTCCTAACCTCCCCAAATCCCAAAAGGGATTTTGAAAAATTGGTTGAAAATTGACCAAAAGGACAGCAAGAGGTGATGTCCCATCACTTCGGGCTTGCCAAAATACACTAGTGTGGCTTGCCAGGAGGGCTCAAGGTGGAAAAATGCTCCCTGTGCCATTGCCTACCTCTGTTCTAAAAATATATAGCTAGATTACTTAAAGTCCTGGTGCAACTAAAGGAAAGGTTCAGGTAGAAAAGGAGATTTCCAGAACAGGCACTCAACATCTTGAAGGAAAGAGAAAGAGGAGTCTTTATGTGATCACAGATATTTGGGAGTTTCTGGGGTCACATGATCAGGTTGTCTAGATACATTGATTACTGATGACCATGCATTGCAATGTACAACTGAGCCAATGGGAAAAGCTTGAGAGACAGTGTGAATGGAATAGAGGCATGAATGCAGGATAGTTGTTGACTGCCTAATGCCACCAATAGTAAATTGGTTTTAGACTGCCTAATGCTCCAATAGTAAATGAGAGAAGGGCCATGGAATGCATGATGGGAATGCAGTATTTTCCAACACCTTCCAAGAGAACAGCTGAAGAGTTTATGTACAACAGCTGTGAGGCTGCCAGGGCTGACTTCCAGCATCTAGTGCCTGAGGCAACCGTCAGTGGTGGGTGCTGGCTTCCAGGTCAGTAGGGCAGTGAATTCACCCTGGGGTTAAGTCTGAACTTTACAGGATCTATCCAAAGTGCTGAACCCTGTTTCCCAAAATACATTCAGAATCATGGTGGTGGTGGTGGTTGTGTGCTTTCAAACTGTTTCTGATTATGGTTACCCTAAGGTGGCCCTATCATTCAGTTTTCTCAGCAAGATTTGTTCAGAGGAGGTTTCCCTTTGCCTTCCTCTGAGGCTGAGAGAGTGTGGCTTGCCCAGGATCACCCAGTGGGTTTCCATGGCCCAGCGGGGATTTGAACCCTGGTCTCAACTACATCACACTACCTCTCAGCATCGTGATAGCTCTTTTAAAGTTTGGATTAGAACCCAGAGCAATTTGGCACCCTATGGGTAAGGAAGTTTCCAGCAGCTGCTGACAACGGCCTCATTCAATCAAATAGAAAGACCAGCCCTGTGTTTTATGTAGGACAGGTACTCTCAAAATTAATCACAACAGTTGGGCTGCTAAATCCACAATGCCTATCTACATGACAAAAAAGCCCAAAGATCTTCCCATCAGAGGATGACTCAGAGCTGGGATTCTTGCTTTATTGCATTAATTAAAGAAATAATTGGTGAATGATATAATGAGCCACTAGCATGTTTTCCCCCTCATTGCCTCAGAAATAGCAGGCTGATCAAAAATCAAAGCAGCTCCAAGCTCCATGATGACACGGTTGTTTTTGCTTCCTTTTGAAGACCTAGTTTGATCTTGAAGGGAACACACACACACACACACACACACACACGATGAAAAAGAAGAAAGTGGTGACTGTGAAGTCAAGCACACCAAGTGAAGATCTGACAGGCAATAGAAATACATGGCAGGGAAGAAATGTACACACAGGAGGAGAAACAGAGCTGGTGTCACTGTCCACCCCAATGCATGCATAATAAAGAGTTTTTGTATGCCTCAAGGCACCACCCACCCTTTTACATGATCGGAGGATTTCTTATTTATCCTGGCAGTTTCTTTGTTTCAAGGAGCAAATCAAGGAAGAATTTTACTGTAAGAGCTGTTTGACAGTTGAATAGTTTGCCTTGTAGGACAGTGGACCCTCCTTCTTTGGAGGTCTTCAACAGAGGCCGGATGGGCATTTTTCAGGAGTGCATGGCAAAAGGTTGGACTAGATGTCCCTTACTGTCCCTTCCACCACCAAGACTCTATGATTCAATAAGAGCCACCAACTGACACAGGATGTCCCAAACCCCTATGGAAAATATTTTTGCTGGTTTAAAGAGAACACTTTCTTAGGATGTTTCCAGATGGTGTGCCTGCAAACCGAAAGGTATTTGCACCTGTTCCATCTTCTCCTCCTTGATAAAAATGATAAGAAAAGATATGGGGAAAGTAGTGGGAAAACATAGAAGTACCATATTACAATGGAAGCAGGAGAAACTCTCAAAACCCAATGTTTGATGCAGGGTAAAGGCATAAACATTTAACACTACAGTCTTAATGAGGAAGGACTATGGTATATTTTATGTCATTAATTTTTTAAACAAATATTACTTAATTGTAAACAAGATGTTTACCAGTTTAGCTGTACATCAGCCTTGTCTAAACTGGTGCCCACCAGATGTACTGGACAACAACACCCGTAATTCTCAGCCAGAAGGTTGAGGGATTATGTGAGCCATACTCCAGCTCATTTGGCGGGCTTGAGGTTGGGGAATGTAGATGCACATCATTGTTTGCTAAGCTGCTCAGTTGCTGACAGAACTCTATCCAGTTTCTATTCAAGAACAACTAAATATATATTTGTTGTTGTTAAAAACATATTTCCCCTGTCAACATATTCCTTAATATGAGCAAGCAAAATACCTGAACATTCCCAAGCAATGTAACTTAAGGGTTTAATGGAATTTCACAACCCATAATACACTCAATGTATCTCATATATCACCTGTCCTACCACCCTATATATATCTGAAATTATATTTGAAAGCAATTTCAGAAATCTGAAAGCTAGCTGAAGGCTATGTATAGATGACGGTCTTTCATTTATCAAACAATTTAATACAATTTTATTTCAATAACACCAAGAATGAAGTGCCAACTGCATATCAATTTGTTTTCAAGCCAAGAAAATCAATACCTGCCCTCCAAATCTTTCAGAAATAAAAATGCAGCTTTTGCTAGGGGTAGCAAAATGGCTTCTTTAAACAGCATCAAATTCAGAATTACTTAAAAAATATACACATATCATCTGAGCTGCAAGAAAGTACTGTATGGGTTAAATATCTTGGGAGAAGAGGCTCCATCTATACCTACTGACCTGGGCTTCCATCACAACAAGCCATGTATATCACATATTGCATTATATAAAATGATAACATATGTCATGGGATGCCATGTAAAAGATGGAGCTAGCTTGTTTTCTGCTGCTCCAGAAATTAGGATACAAACCAATGAATTCAAAGGACAGTAGGCGAAGCACAAAAATCAGTGTGTATAGAGCCATTGTACTGTCTATTCTCCTTTACGGGTCTGAAACATGGGTCACCTATCACCACCACTTACGACTCCTCGAACGCTGTTTACGCACAATTCTAAATATACACTGGACTGACTATGTGACGAATGTTGCTGTCCTTGAGCAAGCAGGGATCACCAGCATTGAGGCCATGATATTGAGAACACATCTGCGCTGGGCAGGGCATGTTTCTAGGATGGAGGACCATCGCCTCCCAAAAATAGGACTCTACGGTGAACTCACCATGGGTCAGTGTAGGAGGGGCGCTCCAAAAAAGTGATATAGGGACTCCTTGAAACAACATCTCAGGCTCAGCCAAATTGATCACCAACAATGGTCTGCCCTGGCCTCACATAGGGAGGCATGGAGACGCACTATCCACAATGCTGCAGCCTTATTTGAGAACTCACGCCAAACAAGTCTTGAAGAGAAACAACACAGAAAGAATCACAACCCGGAAACATCACCCAAGGAGACCTTCTGCTGTGCTTTCTGCAACCGGACTTGTTTATCTCAGATTGGCCTTTTTAGTCATCAGCGCACTTGCAGTAAGCATGGGATGAATCCTTCCTAAATCTTTGTTTGAGAAGAAATGCCAGAGGCCCATGTATAAGGCAAGAGATCTGTTTTAGGACCACAGAATGATCTTTGCATATAATCTGGATCCCTATTTTTCTTACTCAAAATGAATGATGAAGCGTTCTCTCTAGACATTTCTAGGTCTTCCAGCATGACTCTATGGTCAACTTCTGGTGGAAGCATACCATAGAATTGCACTGAAGGACCAAGAAAATGCCTAGAGAGAACATATTTTTTTCGGTCACATATAACCGAACCCATGTAAATACGAGCTCGCATAATACATGGGCCTATTGTACAAGAAAAATGAACCCACCCAAACATCAGGAAATACTTTCTAATGGTCAGAGCTGTTCGACAGTGGAACAGGTGACCTCAGGTAGTGGATTCTCCTTCTCTGGAGGTTTAAACAAAGGCTGGATGGCCATCTCTTGGGAGTGCTTTACCACTGGATTCCTGCACGGCAGGGGGGTGGATTAGAGGGTCCTAAGAATTCCTTTCAGCTCTATAGTTCTATGATTCTATATGTCTTGATGCTATTGTATCAATAGCCTGTTATTCCTTTTCCTCTCAGGCTAGATGTTCATCCATCAGCCAGAAAAATCTTATAGACACCTATAAGAGCTCCAAGAAGACCTCCAGACAGAGGGTTTCTTGATGTGATAAAGATTTGTGAAGGCTAAGATTTCATTGTGCAATTTAATTTTATTGGCTGGAATGTAACACAAAGGAAATTATGCCAGTGTATTCTGCATGGGCCATTTTGGAAGTCCTGGATAATACTTGTAGGACCTGGTTCCTATGCCACTGAGGGCAAGATGCAGCAATGGCAGAAGAGGAGAAAGCCATCTATAGCTAACAAAAGTAGTTCTACTTGCTAACCTTTCCCCTATTTGGAAAAAACAGAGTTGAATCATTTTGATGACAACATCATCATAATTATTGTCGTCATCGTCATATATCCTGCCTTTCTCCCTATGGCAGGAAACCGAGGCAAGCTCACAACATTTAAAGCAACAATACATAGTATAATAAATAAGAATTAAAAAGAGAGCAAACCATTTATATCATTAAAATTCCACATAAACGATAAAACACTTTAAAAACTCCATAAAAATTAAAACAGATCTTAAAAACAGAAGCACCAGCAGTCTGACCTCCATTTGTCAGCAAAGGTCTGGTGGCATAAAAATGTTTTAACCTGCCGCCTGAAGGATAATAAAGATGGGGCCATCTTAACCCCTATGGAAGGGAGTTCCAAAGTCTCGGAGCAGCCACCAAAAAGTCCCTCTCCTTAATTCCCACCAAATGAAGGTGGTGGGACAGAGAGAAGGGCCTCTCCAGCTGATCTTAATGTTCTGCTGGCTTCATACAGGGAGATATGGTTCTTTCAAGGCATCTAAAGGCAGGTAGAAGAATGTAATGAGTTACGTAGCCCCATCATCTTTACTCCACTACTTTTGTTTTCCGTGTCCCACAACTGTTTTTCATCTTACATGGAGAAGAAACTATGGACTTGCTTCCCACTGGCCCTTTTTGGGGCAACTCCTACAGCCACTGGGAGCTGTCTTAGGTCCTGAATCTCAATGATCTGAAATTGGCTCTCTGCTCTTGGAGACCTGGGACATTTTCAGACGGGGAATTCCCCGTCTCGACAGTTATTTCCTGCCCCACTCCTGCCCCTGTAGCAGTTTAAAATAAAAATTTGCAGACCTACCTTAATCCCAGCATAAAAACTGCACCCCTCCCCCGCCCCGACAGCACAGGAGTGAATGCAGCTCTCACGAAACTGAATTCACTTCCTGGAGAGGAAATCCTAGCTGTTCTTGTGAGAGGAGGATTGCGTGGGAAATTAAAAAAAAAGAAAAAGAAAAATACCTGTCAAAAAGAAAAACCAAGCACAGAAACACTTAAAAAACAAAACAAAAAACAAGTAACCCAGGGACGGTACAAAAAAAGGATGTCACTTACCTGGATGTCCTGATCACTCCTTGAAGTGTTCAGCACGGACTTCCCAGTAATGCTGGCACCACGGCAGCATAATGGGGCACTGTTTCACTCGCTTTTGATTCTGTTACAGAAACAGAACAGGCGATATATTGATGGCTTAGCCCATCAATAAAAAGCAACGTGGGTGGAACGGAGGGGCATGGGAGCAGGACGAGACAGGGATGATGTCGTCTGAAAGGGAAGCCCTTTCGTGATCTCCTAGCATCCCTGTCCCGGGGTATTAAGGTCATCTGATAATCTCCCTGTTCCCTGCCAGTGCATTCTGTTGCCTGACAATGCTCTGTGTTCCAGATCAATCCTCCAGAACTTTCTTAGTTCTTTGCTAGGGGAAGAAGTGTCGTTCAAAGTGCAGAACATTCATTTTTGAAAGCAGAACACCCCAAGTTCAATCCCTGCCCTCTCTGGTGATGCTGGGAAACACTCCAGATGCCCTGGATGACTGCTTCCACTCACTACAGATCTCACACAGTGTAAGGTGTCTTCTTGTGCTGCATGTTTTTGAAAGGTGTGTGACAACATATCTTAGTTCTCCATGCCTTTATTTTAAGAAGTAGGGGAAAGGGGGAATTGGTAAAAATGGCCTTCCCACATTTTTCAAGAGCCTCCACTGGGTTTCAGGTCCTTCCTCATATGGAGCAGCAACCATGGATTCACACCAAAGTTAGACACCCACACCCACTACATATAATATTTAAAAATTATTTGACAGGTCATGCTGCTAAGATTTCATTGATATGGTGGATATGATGACTTGGACGCTCTTATTCTCTAAAAGTGCATGTATTTTTCTCTGCCTGAGATCAGGAATTATGCATCCATTTGCATTTTCTCTTGGCACAATGCTTGTCAAAAAGGAGGAGCAAAAAGGGCTGAAATTTTGGTAATGAGCCAGACCTTGAACACAACATTTTCCATGAGTTCTCCTACTAGCTTTACATGCACACCATCTGTAACTAACCAGATATTCTATACTTTAATGCATGCATTCACATGTGTGCATGGTTTAAGGCATGGGAAAAGCAATTCTTGAGAGAAAAATAAATGGAAGTGCTCCTGTGCAGATATAAATCATGACTTCTAATGATTCAGTTTCAGTAGTGCCATTAAAAAGGAAAAAGCAAAAAACAGTCTTGGAAATTATTTGTTTATTAAGAGACTGATCCTGTACAAACAACCAGATTCATCTCCCAGCAGTAGCTATAGCCAGGGCAGCATCTTCAAGGGCAAGAGTCTCCCACTCTGGCCATATTAAATGACAAAATGGTCTCATCAGCTGAGAATCTAGCTTGAAATCACTGCTGACAACAGAATCCACCATCGCTATTATTCAAAAGGCCTCTGATCTAGACAGCTTGAGTATGCTTGATGCATACTGATAAGTCAAACAACCCTCTTTCTGAAACCTTCTCATAACATCATCCAGTTTAACGGGGAAAAAATAGAGAGCATACTGCTGGCATTAGAGCAAACAATATAAATGTATTTAAACGAATTGTGATTGGATTAATACAATGATGAAAATTTATAATGATCAGTGATGGCTGGTGGCTGCCGTGTTAATGGGGGTGATGAATCCATTCTTTGTTTGGGTTAGCATTCAAGAACCTATCCATGGTGCTGAACCTATTTAGATATGACTTTCAGTACCTTGAAAGCTCTTTAAAAGCCTGAATTAAAACACTTAGTGGACTGACTGCCCTATGAGTGGCATAGCATCTATAACCTGCCACTGGCTCTGGATTTTAGTCTGAACACTAAGGTAGCTACCCATGGTGCTGAACCTCATTTCCAAAACAAGTTCAAAACCTTGGGTAGCTCCTTTAAATTTGCCAGTAAAACCTGGAGCATGTTCTCTGTCCCATTAATGTCAGAGCCACCAGTGGCCACTGATTATAACTGTAATTATAGTTACTGTAATTGGTTTTTTATTGACCTGCTTTAATCACAATACATTGTGGAAAATGTAATATCAAAATAAAATTACTAAAAGTTATGATTATAAGACACCTTTTAACTTGATGATTCTTTTTCATGTTTGTGATGCAGCCCATTGGGTAACTGATCTCAAGGAATATCATGTAGTCAGCTAACTTAGAAAAAACATCACATGGGTGACTTTGTGTGTGGTTTAGGAGCTGGACTGGATAATGAATAAAATAAGGGGGAATTCTTGTATGAATACTATCTCAGCCAGGGAAGAATTAGTACTCAGAAACTGGGTTTAAGCTGCTCAGCCAGGCAGAAGGAAGTTTCCAGTGCTGGAACTAGAGATGTAAATCCAGGCTTGGTTCATCTTTGTATGGTACATGAGAAAAATGTACCACACACACACACACACACACACACACACACACAATGGTGACATTTGAGAAGTGGGTTTCAGAGATGTGTCATGCATTTTTTTCAAGACTGATTTTTGAACCTTTATAAGCATGAAAAAAATTAACCTTGAAATAATTATTCCCTTGACATCTGAACTATTCAAAAGTAGCACTGGATGGACTGCTTGTGTCTTTTTCTTCTGTTTGCCCTGCCCTCTGTGTGTGTGCATGCTTAGCTACAAAAAGAGAAAAGATGCTAGTTCTGCAAAGAGACATTTTGCACAACATAATGTGGTGGGGAGGGGAGTGCTTGGTGTCTTAGGCTGAATCCACACTGCACACATAATCCTGTTTGAAACTAAATTATTTGCCATGGCTCCTTCCTATTGAATCCTGGGATTTGTAGTTTTACAAGGTCTTTAGCCCTCTCTGCCAATGAGTGCTGGTGCCTCACCAAACTACAAATCCCAGGAGTCCATAGGAAGGAGGCATGGCAAATAATCTAGTTTCAAACTGGATTATTTGTGTAGTGTGGATTCAACCTTGGTGGAACCTAGACCTC
Source organism: Gambelia wislizenii (assembly GCA_030847615.1). Classification (NCBI taxonomy): domain Eukaryota; kingdom Metazoa; phylum Chordata; class Lepidosauria; order Squamata; family Crotaphytidae; genus Gambelia; species Gambelia wislizenii. The sequence goes on along the minus strand of JAUMIR010000001.1, from coordinate 488,177,041 downwards.
TTGCAAGACTTGGAGAATCCTTGATAGGCTGTCTTGACATGTTGACCTCTCTTGACCAACTGTGAGATTTTTTTTTTGCCTGTATCCCTGGTTTGAACTCAGTTCCCTGTGCTATACAGCTACCTCAGAAGGAAGTGAGTCTGGTAATTAAAAACTTTGCTGGGTAAATGTAACAACATCTGCATGGAAAGACTGATGCCAGCATGGAAAGACAAATCTCAACTTGCAAACATCTGCAACTGCTGCATTGCTGAAGCTAAGCAAGCTTATGGACCATATTGTAGTGCCTGGATGGGGAAGACCACTAGGAATCCATGTAGGCTGTGCTCAGAGAAAAGTGAAATGAGACAACTACACATGGATGAAATAAATCAAAGTGAATACATAAGACAGTATCTGAAAGGCAGCCTTACATAATCACACCTCCATGAGCAACATCCCAGCTGATGGAATGACATCACCTGTAAAGTGCCCCTCCTTCCGTCTGCTGTCAGTTCTTTGGCAGTATGTCAATGAATGTCTGAACATCACATGGAGACAACCACACAGCTATCTGAATCATGCTCCTCTGTATGTGGTGGAGAACTTTGACCCAGCTGAGTCAGAATTTGGCCACTTTTAAGATCTTTGAAAGATGATAACAGAATTTGTTATCAACTGTTTATACAGTATATTTCTGGCCAAATTGATCACCAATAATGGTCTGCCCTGGCTTCACATTGGGAGGCATGGAGACGTACTATCCACAATGCTGCAGCTTTATTTGAGAACTCACGCCGAACAAGTCTTGAAGAGAAACGACAACGCAGAAAGAATCACAACCCGGAAGCATCACCCAAGGAGACCTAATGCTGTGCTTTCTGCAACCGGACATGTTTATCTCAGATTGGTCTTTTCAGTCATCAGCGTGCTTGCAGAAAGCACAGGATGAGTCCTTCCTGAATCTTCGTTTGCGAAGAAAAGCCAGGGAGAGAGATACTGTGATGAAATTCCTCAATGATTTACTTAACTTTTATTATTGTTGCTGTCATCCGTTCAAGTTGACTGTGGCTTATGGTGATCCTATATGAGGGTTTTCTTAGAAAGCTTTATTCCAAGGAGGCTTGCCATTGCCTTCCTCTTAGGCTGAGAGAGTAGGACTTGCCCAAGGTCACCCAGTGGGTTTACCTGGCTGAGCTGGGATTCAAATCCTGGTCTCTCAGAGTCCTGGCCCAACACTCAAACATCTACACCACACTGGTTCTTCTCACTTTCATTACACAATCCACCAACATAAATAATACAGATTGCCCCTCCCCCCTGTTTATGTGGGATTGGTATTTGCATTTCACTTACCCATGGTCAGGGGGAAGGGGTCTCTCTAGACATCTGGAGGACCATAGAGTTGCACTGGAGGTGGTCTCTATTGGTATTGGGAGGTCCTTCAGCATGACTCTATGGTTAACTTCTGCTGGAGTCACACCAGATGCCTAGAAAGGCATCTTCTCTAGGTGTTCTAGGTCTTCCAGCATGATTCTATGGTTTTCTATGGTGGTTTTCTATTATATGTGGTTTCATGTATCTGTGGTAAGTACAGGAACATATCCCCCCAGATACGGTGGGCAACCAGTATTTATTTCAGAAGGCCTTTGAAGAGTTTCTGCTCAAGGGGATGGGGTCTTGCAGAACTCTGCTGTTCTGTCTATCTGGGTTTTGTTAATTTGTTGTTTTTAATACCGTAGCTATGTTTTTTAACTGGTTTTAATTTTATGGATAGAATCATAGAACCATAGAGTTGGAAGAGACCACAAGGGCCATCCAATCCAACCCCCTGCTATGCAGGAATACACAATCAAAGCACTCCTGAGAGATGGTATAATTAATGATAGTTTAATTATATTTTTTAATTTGCATTTAGTATATTTTATCTGTTTCTTTTAACTGTTGTAAATCACCTTGAGTTCCATGCTAGAAAAAAATAGGATGCTAATAATAATAATAATAGTAGTAGTAGTAGTAGTAGAGAGCAGTGTTATGCCTCGATAGTTTGAGCAGTCGGATTTTGCTCCTTTTTTCTTGTACAGGGTGATGATGACTGCATCTCGGAGGTCTGATGGCAGTTCCCCTTTTTCCCAGCAATTCACAAGGAATTCGTGGAATTTTTCGTGGAGTGCATGACCTCCGTGTTTCCAAACTTCAGGTGGGATTCCATCAATCCCAGCTGCCTTGCCGTTTTTCATCTGCTGTATGGCCTTAAAGGTCTCTTCCAAAGTGGGAGCTATGTCCAATTCATTTTTCATTGGTTTTTGTATCATATCTTGGATAGCTGAGGCTTGGACTACTCGGTTGGCGCTAAAGAGACTTTGAAAATGTTCAGCCCAACGATTTAGGATGGAGGCTTTATCAGTAATTAATGTTTGACCATCTGTACTGTATAAGGAGCTTTGGACCTGATAAGTAGGTCCAAACACTGCTTTAAGAGCTTCATAAAATCCTCTATGATCACCCAGATCTGCACAGCGTTGTGGATGGTAGCTTGTTTAACTTAAGCCGTCTGAGGGCTCACACTAAGACTCTAAACTATCTAGTCCGTGAGCTGCTCTTCGCCGATGATGCTGCCCTTGTTGCCCACACAGAAGCAGCTCTGCAGCGCCTAACATCCTGCTTTGCAACAGCTGCAGAGCTGTTTGGGCTAGAAGTCAACCTGAAGAAAACAGAAGTTCTTTACCAGCCTGCACCACAGGACGAACACCACCATCCCCACATTGCCGTCGGCAAATCAGTGCTCAAGTCCGTTCAGCAGTTCACCTACCTGGGAAGCATCATCTCCTCAGATGCCAAGATTGACAAAGAGATCGATCACAGATTAGCAAAGGCATATAGTGCATTTGGAAGACTTCACAAAAGAGTCTGGAGCAATAAACACCTGAGGCAAAGCACAAAAATCAGTGTGTATAGAGCCATCGTACTGTCTATCCTCCTTTATGGATCTGAAACATGGGTCACCTATCGCCACCACCTACGACTCCTCGAGCGCTTTCATCAGCGCTGTCTACGCACAATCCTAAATATACACTGGACTGACTATGTGACGAATGTTGCTGTCCTTGAGCAAGCAGGGATCAGCAGCATTGAGGCCATGATATTGAGAACACAGCTGCGCTGGGCAGGGCACGTTTCTAGGATGGAGGACCATCGCCTCCCCAAAATACTACTCTACGGTGAACTTGCCACGGGTCAGCGTAAGAGGGGCGCTCCAAAAAAGCGATACAAAGACTCCCTGAAACAACATCTCAGGCTTGGCCAAATTGATCACCAACAGTGGTCCGCCCTGGCCTCACATTGGGAGGCATGGAGATGCACTATCCACAATGCTGCAGCCTTATTTGAGAACTCACGACGAACAAGTCTTGAAGAGAAACGACAACACAGAAAGAATCACAACCCAAAAACATCACCCAAGGAGACCTTCTGCTGTGCTTTTTGCAACCGGACTTGCTTATCTCGGATTGGCCTTTTTAGTCATCAGCGCGCTTGCAGAAAGCGCGGGATGAGTCTTTCCTGAATCTTCGTTTGCGAAGAAAAGCCAGAGAGAGAGAGAGAGTAGTAGTAGTAGTAATATAGTACAATCCTGTGCACCAACTCAAACATCCCATTCAGTTTAGGGGGCTCACTTGTTCCTAGCTAAATATGGACAGACTGCACCTCTTTATGACAATTTTGTAACCATGTGCACACATTTAGCCCCAAAATACCAGTTTATCATTCATAGAGTTAAAATACCAGTTTAAAATTTATAGATTAAAATCAGCTGGGTAAGTCTGCTGGAAGAGATAGGTCTTTAGTGCTGTTTTAAATTCCAACAGTATGCTGAGCTATCAAATCTCTTCTGGCAGGTCATTCCACATTCTGGGAGCGGCTGACAAAAACATCCTCTGGGTGACAGTTGCCAGTCTAATCCTGGCTGGTTGAAATAAATGTCCCCCAGAGGACCTGAGTGTACTGGGTGGGTTGTACATATGTATATATATGTGTGTGTGTGTGTGTGTGTGTTTATGTTAAACCTTTAGGTTGGCCTAATAAAGGTATAACCATGATGTGTACTTTTTGGCTATTGTTGTATTTTGCTGCATGGCCAGCACATCTAATATGAAATGTATTTTAAGTCTATGAATGATTTTAATGTCCGGTTTAATCCTTTGTGTTGTTATCTGTGTTTTTAAAATGATTTTATGTCATATATTGTATTTTAATTTATGCTGTACCCCACCTCGAGCCTTTGGGAGAGACGGATAAGAAATAACAACAACAACAACAACAACAACCCACGCTTTCAAAGCTCACTGGCTTCTTTATCAGTGTGTGTATTTGTCTTCAAGTTGCCTGTCAATTTATAATAATAATAATAATAATAATAATAATAATATTTATTTTTATCCCACCCCTCTGTTAAAACAATCGGGGCAGCTTACAAAAATTAAAATACCAATACAATTTAAAATCCCCAAACACCACCCACCCCACCCTCCACCATAAAAAGATATTAAACCAAATACATTAAAACAACTGATATAAAATCACATTAAAATAATAAATAATAAATAGCCAGCAGGCTAAAAAGAGCCAGGAGCCCCTGAGGCCGGGAACTAATCAGGAAAGGCCTGGCGAAAGAGATCCGTCTTTAGTGCTTTTTTAAAGCTACTCAGGCTCGTCATCTGATGGATCTCGTTCGGCAGGCCATTCCACAATTTGGGGGCGATTATCGAAAAGGCCCTCTGGGAGGTTGCAGACAGCCTAGATTTTTGTGGCTGAAGCAAATTCCTCCCAGAGGACCGGAGTGCACGGGGAGGATTGTATGGGAGGAGGTGGTTCCGAAGATAAGTTGGACCCAAGCCATTTAGGGCTTTAAAGGTAATAACCAACACCTTATCTTCCTGAATCTTCGTTTGCGAAGAAAAGCCAGAGAGATACTGGGCCCGGAAACTGATAGGCAGCCGGAAACTTATGGTGAACCCATGAATTTCATAGGGTTTTCTTAAGCAAGGAATACTCAGAGGTGGTTTTGCCAGTTCCTTTCTCTGAAATGTAGCCTACAGCACCTGGTATTCGTTGGCAACCTCACATCCAAGTACTAACCAGAGCTGATCCTGCTTAGCTTCCAAGATTCTTTATCAGGCAAAGATGTTAAAATTGCTGGAAGATACTGAAGCCCATGCTTCATAGCCTGAAGCCATGGGTCTTTTCTTTCATCTGCAACCCTATCCCTCTGTCTTCTTCCTTTTGAGATTTTCATGTAATATTTAAGAGAAACTTTTAATTAGAAATGGCAGGATCTAAACCTTGGACCTTTTGATCTTTTTCTCTACAAATCTAAACCCAAAGGCATCTTCAGTTAAAAAATCCCAGGCAGAAGATGAACTCCTTAGAAAACTTGCTTTTTAGACTACAATGCCCAAAAGTCTTCCAAATGATACAGCCATTAGCCATGCTGGCTAGGGGATTCTGAGAGTTGTAGTACAAAAAGTAACTTCCCCAAGCTCTGAGAGGATGATGGGTGAGAAAAAGTCTGCTTGGCATTGTATAGGCCTGTTACTAACTGGAGCAGGCAATGCTGAATGAATTGGACCAACAGTCTGAGAGATTTTCACACGGGCTATATATCCCATGGCAGGAACAGAACAGGGTCGGGAAAGGTTTTCCCTTTCGGACGACGTTGACCCCGTTCTGTCCTGCATCCATCCTACTCCCATGACTGTTCCAGAACAATGTAATCACGATTTTTCATCGTGAATAGACCTCCCGTTCCGTCACTATCATGCAATCACGGGTGTGCGAACAGGAGCCCCGTTCCTGTTCCGAAATGACAGCCGTGGAGGGGAGGTCCGTTCCGAGCACTTCCTGGTACGATCTGGACATCCAGGTAAGTGGCACCCTTCATTTTACCCTCCCTGTTTTGATTATGTGATTTAAAGAGTGTTTTTGTGCTTGGTGAACTGATTTTATGTTTGGGGGAGTTTTATTTTTTAAATTTACCATCCAGCATTATCACGTGATAACGTTTCAGACGGCCGGTCGTAAAAGCAGCCTTACGATGGCTGCATTTACGGCCAGCCAGCAAGAGGAGGGGGAGCCCGTTCCTGCTGCGGAATTAAGGTGAGTGTGTGAAAGATTTATGTTATTCCATGGCAGGAATGGGAGAGGAGGTAGCAGGGCAGTAACGGGGCATTTTGGCCCCGTGTGAAAATCTCCTGACTCAGGATAGAATTACCATAGATATTCAGGGTTTAAACAAACAAACAAAAGCTTATGCTACAACTTTCTCTCTCTCAGTTAGTCTCAAAGGTGCAACAAGATCCCCTTGTTTACTAATAGTCCAGACTAACATGGCTATGTCTTTGAATTCTACATCAAAACTGTGTGTGCAACAAGAAACATAAGATACTTTGTTGTAAAAATGAATTTAGTAAAAAAGAGTTAGGACAAATAGATGATTATATTCTGATTGAACTACAAATCTTAATGAGAAGTAACAAATGAAGAAAGAAAGAAAGAAAGAAAGAAAGAAAGAAAGAAGAAAGAAAGTTTAATATAAAACAGGATGAAACATGAAAAAGAATAATAAGAAATGTAATTATAACTTAATGTGCTGGATGAAAGTGTTATATGCATGTATATATTTTTTAATTTAAAATGCTTTGTCTTTTTATTTTTTATATTTGAATTAAAAATGATTTTAAAAACTGTGTGTGCAATCTATATATACAATTTTCTTGGGTATGTTGCCATTTCCAGTGTGCTAACTGGCTGCTTAGGGACCTGAGCAACAAATCACAGGTCTGTTGGGCAACCAATCAGCACACTGGGATTTCAAACATGGCTGGAGAGGAAGAGTGTGTAGCAGGGGGGCAGGACGAATGGTGTGGAGGGGCAGGATGAACAGCGTGGGAGGGGGCAGGACAAGTGATGGGGACAGGACGAGCAGCGTGGGAGGTGGTAGGATGAGCAGTGTGGGGGGCGACTTAAACCCACCAGCCTACCTCAAAGTGTTGTCATGAGGTCTCCTGAGCATTTGGGGGGGCGTGTTTTAATGACGTATAGTACGCTGGGTCCAGGTAGTATAAATGAATGGACTTAAAGCTTTAATCAGTAGATTAATCAACTAGATCACAGTTGATTAATCAGAAGGACTAATCATTTCCATAATAGTTGATTAATCAGAGAGAGCTAATATCTGTCGGGGATGCTTTGATTGTGATTTCCTGCGTGGCAGGGGGGTTGGACTGGATGGCCCTTGTGGTCTCTTCCAACTCTGCAATTCTATGATTCTATGATTCTATGATCACAGAAGGCAAACTGGAGTCCACATTTCTGGTATACTTCACAGCCAAGATTCTATATCATCCTTATGTCCTGAAATCCACACTTAGGTAGTTAAGTGGTAGTTGTATACACCACCCTTCTGCTGAGTAACGACACTGTGCAATCAAATGCATATCTGTGAATGTGTTGGCTACATCTGCAGTCCCAGTGAATCAAGGGGTACACTGACAATACTGGGGAATAGTTGCACACCATATGAAAAGGTGCAAATTCACATGCAACAGTTGCACTTACAAACTTCTGCTTATGCAACTGTGAACTGAATACAGACACTATTGTTGCTGTTGTTGTGTGCCTTCAAGTCATTTCCACCTTATAGTGATCCTAAGCTGAATCTATTATGGTGATCCTAAGCTGAACCTTGGCAACATTTGTTCAGAGGAGGTTTTGCCGTTGCCTTCCTCTGAGGCTGCGAGAGTGTGACATGTCCAAGCTCACTCAGTGGGTTTCCATGGCTCAGCGGGGATTTGAATCCTGGTCCTCAGAGTCATAGCCCAAGACTCAAACCATTACACCGCGCTGGCTCTCATGCCATGGCAAAAAAGTACAGCACCATCCGTAACAGAAATTAAACGCACATGAAACACCAACAGGATACAAACCCACATTTTGAGATAGTTAAGTCAATACTAAGAAATGGAAAAGAAACTATCAAGGATGGCTCTTTGCTCTCTCTCTCACAGTAAGTGGTGGCCACTGTTCCATTTTTTAATTCTCACATTTTCCTTCAGTATCTCAAGAAGGAACCCATTTGAAGGTTTTGGTAAGTGATCACCTCTGATCACTAAGCAACTGGTTTAAGTCAGGTAATCCATTCATTACAGTTTTTTTAAACGTCACCACTTAACCCAGACAAAAACAAGTAACCGTCTGTTATAAATGAGAATGAGGAAAGCTATAGTATATGTCTCCTTCACCAGTGTATCCAATCTGGCAGAAAGGTACTATATACACAAATGCCATAGGTGGGGTCAAGAACAGCACCACTATACAGGTGTGAAATACACTCATAAACCTACCCAAAGGTATCTAGTTTGTATGTATGGGAATAAGGGACACAAACTAAGGGCCAGAATGCTATTGGGACACTCTGCCATTGTAAAAATAATTCCACAAACAGTTATGCTTTCTCAGAGATTGTGTAAGTGTGGTCCCTAGTTTCATAATCATAAACAGAGCGTTCTCTCGCACTTTTGACTTGGTGGTTGCTGAGCTAATCAACTGTTGCATGGTGGGTGACCCCAAGACCATAAAGCCCACTAATGGAATTGGTTGGATAGCTATGGGACCCCGCTCTTGGAATGCCCTTCCATGGGAGGCTAGGCTGGCCCCCTCCCTGCTTTCCTTTCACCAGCAGACAAAGACATTTTTATTCCAGCAAGCTTTTAATTTGTAGCTGAAGGTGCAGAGGCTTTTATTGGGATGCATTTTTATTGTTTTAACTTTTATATGTTTTATATTTACTTTTACATTTGTAATGATTTAAATTCTTTTTAACTTTTAACTGTCATTTTAAATTGATTTTTATATGTTGTGAGCCGCTTTGGGTCCCATTTTGGGAGAAAGGTGGCATATAAATTAAATCAATATGTTGGTGTCTATTTTTGCTACACTGAAAATACATTTCCTGACTCACCAAAAATGCCAATTTGTGGATCATGCCTATGGGGCAAACATAGCATAGGTGCCATGTTCTAGGCAATGGAGTTTCTCTTTCCCAGAAGCCTACAAAGATTTCCCAGGCTCTGGTATGGGGTGGAAGGTCAGTCAGTCAAACAAACAGAGGCAGCTTAGCTGGCTGCCAGCAAGCAAGGCTTGAGAGCAAGTACAGGCTTCATCCATATCCTCTGCTGGTTCATAGAAGCTGCTTCCCCCAGTCAGTTGGCTTTGATCTTGGTGCCTACCTCTTAACAGCAATTTTCGGAGGGGGGGGGTTAGATCAAGTTTGGAGGTACATGGGACCTATGCACCCATCATGGGACACTGTAGCAATTCTAGGCTGCATCAGTAGGAGTATAGTGTTCAGGTCAAGGGAAGCAGTAGTGCTACTCCATTCTGCTTTGGTCAAGCCCTCACCTGGAATACAGTGTCCAGTTCTGAGCACCACAATTCAAGAAGGATATTGACAAGCTGGAACGAATCCAGAGGAGGGTGACCAAGATGATCAATGGTCCAAAAACCAATCCTTATGAGGAATGACTTAGGGAGTAGAGTATGTTTAGCTTGGAGAAGACCAAGAGGCAACATGATAGCCATCTTTAAATATGTGAAGGGACATTGTGTAGAAGAGGGGTTGAACTTGCTTTCTAGTGTTCCAGAGGTGAAAGCACAAACCAATGGATCTAAGTTACAAGAAAAAAGATTCCACCTAAACATTAGGAAGAACTTCTTCACTGAAAGAGAAGTATCACTTACTGAAATGGTTTGACAGTAGTATAGACTACCTGAGAGAGTGATGGACTCTCCTTCTTTGGAAGTCTCTGAACAAAGGGTGGGTGGTCATCTTTCAGGAGTGCTTTAGTATGGTGCTCCTGCATGACCAGAGTTCAGCTAGATAGCCCTTGTGGTCCATTCCAGTTCTATGATTCTACAATTCTATTATCATACCCAGTATAGGGCAGGGGGCCTTACGGGCTCTGGTAGAGTAGGCAACTAGGTCACTTCCAGTTGAGGAGAAGATGGTTCTGCCTCATTCCTAGGTGGCAAAGGGATACCACAGTAGCTGACATCTGAGTGGATTCCCACGTCTGTCACTCCAGCACTACCTAGCTGAGGGGTTGGGTGAATGGGCTCCCATCAACCAGGTCTACTAATGCCTGGATCCAGACTCGTGCCGTGGGATAAACCTATCCATCTGCAACCATTAAAGTTGCAACCTTCCCCATTCCAACCAAACATAGCCTATGCCCATTCTTGCTTAAATGCAAAGGCGCAAACTCGCAGCTGAGTCCGCAAGTGTACAGAATGGAGGGCAAGGGACCCTTTGCATGTTGAGTTTAGGTCTGGAGTGTAGGATAACTGATGAGTCTAGGGGACAATTTTCACCACCAAGGATCTATTGTAGGCTACAATGCTGCAAAAACAGAAGTGACCAAAATATCATTTCTATTTTTTTTAAAAAAAAATACACACAAATATTTTTGGCAGATCAAGGCTGCCTGCTTTGTTTTGCAGAAGTACCCTGCTTGCTGGAATATTCCAGAAGAGTAATTCTCCTTGTTCCCTACTTTTCCTTCTGGTAGCTGTTGGGGGTGTCCAAGGGTGCCGGGGTGTGTGACAAAAATGGGTGAGGGGCATATAAGAGCCTCAATTTTTTTTAGATTTTAAATGAAAGGAGAAATAACTGGGAACATTCAATGAATCTGATGCAGAAAAGAGGCTGAAGATGTGTAAAATAAGATTTGGGGCTAATACATGAGATAAAATCTTTCTTTACACATCCTGGGTCTCTCTTTTCAATATTTATATTTTTAAACATCTAATGATGTTTAAGAGTACATCTTAAAATGTAACAAGCACCTGTATCAAGATGTTTCAAAGCATGATACTATCCAGGCATACTTCTTGAGGAGCCAGGGTGGATAGATGGTGCATTCAGTGACAAATCTGCATTGGTTGCCATGCGATATGTGAAATGGCTTCCAGTCCCCCTCAGACAATTGAAGGTAAACTAGCTTTCCACCATGATGTTGTTTGCCTGTTTGCTTATTTATTCGATTATTTTCTGCCCTTCCTTGCAGGAGCCCAGAGCAGCAAATGACTTCCATAAGAACACACATAAAATAAAAAAATTACAAATTTCCAGTAAAATCCAATGAAACCAACAACCCAAAAAAGTAACAAAGACAAAGCACTTTCTTATACCTGCTTAGAAGAGGGTTTCTCATACCTTGCACCTTTTAAACTGGTATCTCAATGACAAGAACAAGATTTAGGCACAACTTAATCTTTATGGGAAGAAGCTCATTAGTTGGGTGTCACCACAGCCAACCCATTCCAATTCCCACATGATGTTTACAAAAAGCATGCTGCGAGAGCTCAAATCCAGAAGCTCAGGCAAGTTGATCCATTTTTAGCAGAAACCTTCAGTAAAATGCTATAATGGTTAAGGATCTGTGTTAGCTAGCCCTTATTTTTGTAATCTATTATATACTTTTCCTTCTTCAGTCATCATCAACCATCACCTACCTTGGCACAATTCCATTTTCCCTTTGATCTATTTTCATATCTACGTATCTAATCCCCTCTGCTTTTCACAATCTTTTATCTTTACTCATTAACAACATTTGCCTCTAGGGAATTAATAGTCACCCAAAATGAAGCAGAAATTAAACTAGTGAACAAAGATACTAGAAAATATCTGCCACTCTGTTTCTTAGCAAATCAACTTTTGTTTTTCTTAAATCATCCTTAAAGATCTTTAAAAGCATATTGTACTTTTTCTTACATAACAAGAACTTAGTGATGTGGCTTTAAGATGTTATAGCAAGAGCCTGCATATAAATATACCCTATTAAAAAAAAAACCCACAACTATTTTTATTCCATTTGTCACAGTATTCAAAACAGGTAAATGCTGAAGATAGTTTCAGTTCTGTACATTTATATTACATTTCTGATTATTGCATTCTACTCTATTTTCAGCAATACTGGCTCCAACTCCATGATTCTATGATTCTATGAAAATGGCACTATATTATTCATTTGGCATAACTGATTGTAGCAAACTATATTAAAATCTGAAGACAAATTTGACTTGGATACCTAGGAACACAACAGAGGTGACATCTGAATAGACAGATGTCTGAATCGACAGGAACATGACCATGCTACAAACTGAAGGTTAATTCCAGAATTTGACTTAGTGAATATGTCTTTTCCTTATATAAAGTAAAAACAAATTGTAATGAAAACACTTGTGATGGAATCTTTGTCTTGTAATTCAAAACAAACATATATATATGGCGTAACAGCATTCACAGAAAACCACCTGTCTTATCCAAACCCTAGCCTCCAAATTTGACTGACAAAATTAGATAATAATACAGATGAGTTTATAAATAGCAAGAGGCTCTACTTTATTTATTTATTTATGTATACCCCGCTCTTCAGCCACAAGGCTATCAGAGAGGCTTACAAATTGTTTTAAGCAATAGCTATTTACGCATCTACACTGCATTAAACAGTTTCCAATGTGTGTTAGCTAATTGGCCCCACAAGCTGGGCACTCATTTTACCGACCTATGAAAGGATGGAAGGCTTTACATTCTGCACAGAAGCAGGTTCTTGAAAAATCCTGGAATCTTGAGTCAGCTCAATTAAGAAAGGTACTTTCAGCATGCTGGAATTTCATAACATCACAAAGAGACAATTTATATCCTATCTACAAACAACAACACAGTTTAACAAAGGAGGTCACATTTCAGTTAACAGGGTGGGATATCTTTGTGGGGGTGGTTGTGGAATTACACTGGAATTTACACACACACAGGCCCTTTCAGTTGGACAGAGCTTAAATGTAAACCTTGCTCTAGACTAGACTAGGAGGAGCTTAACACCACCAATTCTATGTTGACGGAAAGATGTGCCTTGCCAAAATGAAAGAGCATCTTAAAATGAAATAAGGACAGAAGGAAAAAAAAGTCAGTAAAATGCATCCTAGATTACTGGGCAGGGCACAGCACTGTGTTGCTATTTTCCTCCCACCACAGCTGAAACCAAAACAAAGGAAGGTATGGAGGAGTGATGAAGTCTGAATAAAAATGGCTGAAAAATCAATGTGAGGCAAGGAGAAGGTAGCCAGCCACACCCAATGAGATAATGTTCAAAATATGTTTCTTACCACAAAAGAAAAGCCCCTATTGTTTGTGGCCACTTGCTCAACAGATGACCAAGCTCACAAAATATTCTGGGTTGGTTTGTTGTGATCTTTCAGCACATGGAGAATTTGGAAAGCCCAAATAATTGGCTATTGAGAAAAGGCAATGTTAGATGGGAATAACAATAATGATGAGGATGAGAATGGATTATAATAATAGGAGAAGATGATCAGATGATTTGAGCAAAGTAATCTCGAGCAAGCTGAGTTCTTGCAATGGTCTTTTGTGAAAAGAAGCTTTCACGATGGGTGTGTTGCTTTGCCAAAAAAAGGATGTGCTCAAGCTCTGTCCAAAACATAACAACCTGAGCAAGAACTAACACACCAGAGAAAAAATCCAATCCTTCAACCTCCCTCACCCCAATTCCTGATGAACACCCAGCTGTTCAGATGTGCAATCACACTAATTTGCAGGTGGTGATCCTTAAAGAGGGGCAATAGGCAAGTGGGCAAAGGTTACAATTTGTCACAAGCAGAGGAAAAGCAATGTGACATTTCCAAGAACAGTATGCTTGGGCATGGAAAATAGACGGAACAAAAAAAGACACCGCCAGGATCTATCCACCCACCCACCCGCCCACCCACCTATCTGTCTAATATCTATAAATATATCTGTATTTATATCTATCACAACAAAAATGTGTTGAACAACACAAAGGCCCCAGTGATGGTAGAGATAAAGGGGGAAAATATAGAAAGGTAAAACAGACGGTTCTCTTCCTGACATCCTTCCCATGCAATCCTTTCTAGGCATGCAAAACTAGAGTAGAGTAAAATATAGATACCCTGGCCTTTCCAATTGCTCCAGAGGCATTCCATCTTTGTAGAATCAGCAGTGGCTTGCATCTTGCAATGGCAGAGAGGAAGGGATGGCTAGGTTCTTTTCTTCTTTCCTCTCTAGCACTGTCTTTTATCACTCAAGCATTCCAAGGCATGAATAGGTGAGCCAGTCTCTCTAGTGGCTTCTTCTTCTTCTTCCCTCTCTCTCCCCCCAACCCACCTTCCCTTGCACTGGCTACAGACGGAGGGATGCTGTTGAGCAGAGGAAAGGAAGATGGGGGAGGGCGTATTGTAACTGCTGCGGTCGACACTGCAGCAAATCAGCAAAAGGATGCTGCGATTGCCCTGGGGACCAGTCTCTTTTGTTAAAAAAAAAAAAGGAAGGGAGGGAGGAAGGGTACATGTGACAGAGATGCAGCAGTGGCTTTGCAAATTATAACAACAATAGTAATAAGGGGGAAATATTTTAAAAGAGGGGAGGTTGAATGAGTGCTGTTAAGCCAGGGGGATGGTTAAGGCAACCTGACAGCCAAGGAACAAAACAACAATCTGGGTGTGGAGAGAAAGGCGGTGTGAAAGGGGTGGGGAGGTGAGATAAGAGAGATGTGAGGAGGGGGAGCAGGGTGTGGCTTCCTCTGTGTTTACAATTCATGTTCCAGAAATTTCTTGCTAAGTTTAAGAAACCAAGAATTTTCTTGGGAATTATATGCATAAGGCTGCCAATAGTGCTTTTGCTCTCCTGCCCATCTGTCTCTCCTAATCCTGCTCCCCAGCCGTATCTGCAGACAACGGGGCTGAACGGCAGGGGAGCAAATGGAGATCAAGATTCAGTGCTAGATCTGAAACTATGCTTATCTGTCCATGCCAGAGAGTCTTCTTAGCTTGTCTTTGCCTGTTGGATTTACTCCCTGGCATATCTCTTCCCCCCCGCCCCCCCGCCACATCCCACTGCGCTTTCCACTGTAATCCAGAAATGGTTGTAAAAACCAGAAAAATAGACAGCTCTGCTATGGCAAAACAACAACAGCGAACCTGATCTATCCCCAACAGAACAATAATAGAAACCACACAACTTTCTTATTTTAGACACTAGTCGTGTGCTTCAGTGATAGGACTGCCACTTAAGCATCACTTCAAAAAAAAAAAAAACAGACACAAAAGGACCGCATTCTGTGTAAAATGTGCATATGTTGCTGCACATGTTTAGATGTAACTTTAGAAATCATGACAGCAATATAAATAGAAATGGAATACATCTCATAGTGGTGAAGACTGTGACCGGCTGACTACCTGTATGCTTGCTACTCATTCTGTTCTTCTGGTGATGCTGATAGGAAGTGGTGGGTAAAGGAAGCCCAATACAGCCCATGGTCCCCTGTTTTGTACCCCCAAAAACCTGCCAGAAGACCCCAAAACCCCATTTAAAAAGCATTTTGATCATTTTAATGGCCAAAATGTACCACAAAATCATCCCAACCATCCTAAAAATGAAGTGGTTTGGGTTCCCTTGCCCTTTGATGCCCCCAACTCTCCTCCATGACCCTTTATTCAGCCAAAAATTTTAAAAAACCCAGACATTACTTCACTTCTGATCATGCTGTGAGCAAAGCTGCAGCATGCAGGGGTTGTGGCCACAGCCCCTTCGCTCTGCAAAGGATAATACTGGAGAGAGAAAGGGAGGGCAACTTTATGAGTTCAAGGGACAATCTGTTGCGCTTTAGGGACCACATTAACTGTCAAATTATTTTTGCAAAATAAATAAATAAATAATTTTTTTAAAAACCCAAACCAGTAGTAGTAAGAAGTCTACTTTTTAATTTTTTTTTTAAAATGTATATTTTGATGTTAAAGTTTATAGCAGGCCCTCAACCTGAGTTGTTACTCCTGGAAGGGTCCAGGAGAAAAGCCTGAAAAGGGTCACTCTGGGTGGTCAAAAACTGCCCTGGAGATGTTCAGACAGCCCCAGGGCGCCACTTTACCCACTCCTGAAATAATGAAACAACCCTGACAGTCCTTAAATGTCAAACAGAGGACTGCTCATTGTAAAGAAAAAAAAGGACATATGGCTACTCTAAAGTGACATTTGACATTTATAAAATCAAGACGTAGCTGAACATGGAGTTGGAGCACCCAGGTTGAAGCCCCTGCTACAGTTTAAATCAAGAGGAAAACAATATATAGCCTGTAGGTTGCATATGGATAATGGGATAACAAATCCCATTTAGCCACTGTCCAAATTAGTGTCACGGCCACTGCCAATGACAGAACCACACCCATCAAAAGTCAGCAGTGGCAATGACAACCCAAGAACAGGTGCCCTTAGAAGGGAAAGAAACACTCTGACATTCTCCTACACCACAGACTGCTGCCATTGTTGCCGCCATGTTTTGACAGATGTAGAAACTACAGCAGCAGCAGCACCAGCATGGTCTCCAATGGGTTGGGGATTTTGGCGTGGCTCCCTATCCCTGCAAACTTGCCCATCCTGGCATAATTCTTTTTAAAACTTACATAAACAACGAAGAGAACTGAGAAAATGAGTGTGGGTTGAAGGGAACTATTAAGTGAAAGAAATACAGGAGATTATCAGACAAGTGCCTAAAAACGTTATTATGGCACATTTTACAGTGTTCGTGTTCTGGCATAAAAACACGTTTTCACATGCTGCCGTGATAACGATACAAAATCGCCCCATGAATTTGGCAATATGAGTGCTCATGCCACTTACTTCCGTGTTTCTCTGTGAACTACATTTTGGCGTGTCTCGCGAGAAGACACAAGCATGCTAAAAAGCCCCAAACACCAAAATTAAAAAAGAAAATGTTTAGAAAAGCACAGATACACGTTTAGAAACTTGCAAGCAAGATAGGAAGGTTCATAAAAAGAGCATACGATACCTAGTTTTCCCATTCGCACTTGGAAGTGTTCTGGTAGGACTGCCCATCAATACTGGAATCATGCCAGCAGAACGGGGCACCTTTTTGCACACACGAAAATCCGGAACACAAACGCTATGGGTTTTTGTCTTCTCCCCGACAATAAACAAGAATTCCCTCGTAACAGCAGCATAACGCTTGCATAACGCTGGAGCACGACATTATCTGATAAGGAAGCCCTTTTGCGATCTCATGGCATCATTATAATGCCATTTTTGACGCATTTGATAATCTCCATAGAGATCCTACTCTTTGTTGAAGAGGCTGTGGTTGATTGCTAAGGCACATGCCTGACTCTTCAAACAGAGCAGAGGTAGGCAAAATGGAGCCACATGCAGCCTCTAGGGCTGTTTTTGTCAGGGGATGATAAGACATTCAATCCCCGGAAGAAGCCAAAAACTGTCTCAGCAGACTAGGTAGCAACCCTTTCCCAAGAATACTCACACACAGAATGTTTGGCATCCAGAAAACAGGAAGTGATTTAATCTTCAGTAGTTTCAGTATGTACAAAGTGCTACGCCAGGCATCAGCGGATCATAGGAAGAGAATGAACACTGATCTGGCTCTCTTATATACGTCTCAGCACAGCATTGGCTTACCCAAGCACATGGTTTCATTGCATCAGATTTCCACCTTACATGGCTTTGTACTCTAGTAACCCTTCTCATGATGTAACCCTTCGCATGCAGCTGTGGCATGATTAGGCATGACTGGCAGTTCATGGAGTCAGTCATCATAACTCAGCATGATTTCTGCAGTTGTTTGGCCATTTTAAAACTTAGGGGTCAGTAACCAATTCCTGACAGTTTTTAGAGCCTTAATCACTATAGATCTGCCAGATCTGCCTTTTTCTTCCCCCCCCCCACAAAAGAGGAAGCAAATTGCCTGTGCTCGAAGTACTAATTCATCTCCCAAATAGGTTGCAGAGTCCTTCCCTGCACTGTGTGATATATTTTTTAAGTGCGGGGGGGGGGGGGTTAAAAACCAAAAGGTGACTTCCAAATACTTCTAGTTTTCTTTCCCATTTCCCTTTCCTTTTCTGTCTGTCTGTCTTTCTTTTTGCCGTTTTTTTAGCCATCCGTGAAGAACTGTGGAAGTTTCTACAGGCATAAAACTGACCCCATGATCTGCCAAAATGTGCCCATCTCTAAGAATTGTCCTTTACAAAGTAGGATGTATTACCCACAGATTCAGTAGTTCCCCAGAATATTGGTTTCCAGAGTTGTTTTGTAGGTACAGTAGTACTTGGGGTGAAACATGGGTCACCTATCGCCATCACTTACGACTCCTCCAACGCTTTCAGCAGCGCTGTATACGCACAATCCTAAATATACTCTGGACTGACTATGTGACGAATGTTGCTGTCCTTGAGCAAGCAGGGATCACCAGAATTGAGGCCATGATACTGAGAACACAGCTGTGCTGGGCAGGGCACGTTTCTAGGATGGAGAACCATCGCCTCCCAAAAATAGTACTCTATGGTGAACTCTCCACGGGTCAGCGTAAGAGGGGTGCTAAAAAAAATGATACAAGGACTCCCTGAAACAACATCTCAGGCTTGGCCAAATTGATCACCAACAATGGTCCGCCTTGGCCTCACATCGGGAGGCATGGTGATGCACTATCCACAATGCTGCAGCCTTATTTGAGAACTTACGCCAAACAAGTCTTCAAGAAAAACGACAACGCAGAAAGAATCACAACCTGGAAACATCACCCAAGAAGAACTTTTGCTGTGCTTTCTGCAACCGGACTTGCTTATCTTGGATTGGCCTTTTTAGTCATCAGAGCACTTGCAGAAAGCGCGAGATGAGTCCTTCCTGAATCTTCGTTTGCGAAGAAAAGCCAGAGAGAGAGAGAGAGAGAGAGAGACAGACAGACAGACTTGGGGTGAGTGAGCTAAATTGGATAGGAATGGTGCATTTTATGTCATAATTACAGTGTTTTACTCAGGAAATGATAATCTAAGAAGAAATGGGGTGCTACTAATAGGGAAGAGAGATGTAGCAAAAGCAGTCAAGGGATATAATGCAAGGTCTGACCAAATCATGTCACTAAGACTTTAGGGAAAACCTATAAATATAACCATAATCCAGGTTTATGCCCAACTACAGAGGGAGAAGAAGAAATGGAAGGATTCTGTGCTGGAGTCCAGGAGGAGATTGATCGCACACCAAAGCAGGACTTCTTGTTAATCATGGGCCACTGGAATGCAAAAGCAGGAAACTGAGCAGAATCAAAGATTGTAGGAAAATTTGGCCTAGGATCAAGGGCAACTAAAATGGTGAAAGGTCTGGAAACGATGCCTTATGAGGAGAGACTTAGGGAGCTGGGTATGTTTAGCCTGGAAAAAAGATGGTTAAGAGGCGATATGATAGCCCTGTTTAAGTATTTGAAGGGATGTCACGCTGAGGATGGAGCAGGCTTGTTTTCTGCTGCTCCAGAGACTGGAACATGGAGCAATGGATGCAAGCTCCAGGAACAGAGATTCTACCTCAACATTAGGAGGAACTTTTTGACAGTAAGAGCTGTTCGGCAGTGGAACACACTCCCTCGGAGCGTGGTGGGGTCTCCTTCCTTGGAGGTCTTTAAACAGAGGCTGGATTGCCATCTGTCGGGGATGCTTTGATGAAGATTTCCTGCGTGGCAGGGGGGTTGGACTGGATGGCCCTCGTGGTCTCTTCCAACTCTGCAATTCTATGATTCTATGATTCTATGATTCTAGAGTGACTGACTTGATTTTGGGAGGCCAACAGTTTGTTCACCGCAAACACATTCTTCAAGCAAACAAAGAGGTGACTTTATATGTGGACATCACCTGACAGCCAATATAGAAATCAAATAGACAACATAATTGGAAACAAAAGAATGATAAGCTCCATTCTCTCGGGAAAAACAAAACCAGGAGCAGATTGTGGCACAGATAACGAACTGCTAATATTAAAAAAGAGAGCAAAGCTAAAGAAGTTTGTTTTCTGCTGCTCCAGAAACTAGGACACAGAGCAATGGACTCAAGCTACAGGAAAAGAGATTCCACCTAAACATTAGGAAGAACTTCCTGACAGTAAGAGCTGTTTGGCGGTGGAATGTGTTGCCTTGGAGTGTAGTAGAGTCTCCATCTTTGAAGGTTTTTAAACAGAGGCTGGACGGCCATCTGTTGGGAATGATTTGATTGTGTATTCCTGCAGGGCAAGGGGTTGGACTGGATGGTACATGTGGTCTCTTCCAACTCTATGATTCTATTATTCTAAGGACACTAAGCTCATGTTTGTGCCAAAATCCAACCTGAAGAACATCCCTGTGCAATTTAAAGATTATGTAAAGAACAGATATGCAATACAAAGCCTAATTGACAGCAAAGCAGAAGAACTATGGAATGAAACTGACGACATTGTCAGAGAAGAATGCCAAAAGACACTGTTTATAGCCAAAAAGAAAGAAAAGCTTCATTGGATGACCGATGAAACTCTTCAAACAGTTCAGAACAGATGAGAAGAAAAAGTAAAAAGTGACAGAAATAGGATCAGAATCCTGAACACAACAATTCAGCAATTTCTGCATAGGGACAAATAGAAATATCATCATCATCATCATCAATTTATATAGCACCATCAATTTGCATGACGCTTTACCAGTAAAACAACCAAAAACAGGGGCCATGCCAAAGGCATACAATCTAAAGTATATGTATATACACAGACACACACATAATAATAATCAGTGCAAAGAAATAGAAGGCAACAAGAAAGGAAGACAAGAATCTGTTCCACAAGATTTGATAAATCAAAGGGAAATTCAAACCAAAAATAGGGATGTTCTATGACCAACAACAGCATGAGAGCCAGCGTGGTGTAGTGTTTGAGTGTCGGGTTTAGACTTTGTGAGACCACAGTTTGAATCCCTGTTCAGCCATGGAAACTGACTGGGTGATGTTGGGCAAGTCACACTCTCTCATCCTCAGAGGAAGGCACTGGCAAACCTCCTCTGAGGAAATATTGCCAAGAAAACCCTAGGATAGGGTAACCATACGTTGGAGTCATCTTCAAAGCACACAACAACAACAACAACAACAACGTTGGCCTAAATATCCCAAAGATACCATATACAGTTGCCCCTTCACATTTGTGGCTTTCACACTCGTGGTTTTGATTATTCATGGTTTAGCTCCAGCCACTTAGGGAAGGCTGGCGAGAGGCAGGGCAACCTCCTGCCTGCGCCTTCTCCGGCCTTCCAGAGGTGGCTCCGGGGCTTCAAAGTCCCGGAGTCCACTGAGGAAGGCGGGGTGGGTAGGGTGGGCAGCCTCTCTCCCTCCCTCCCTCCACCTTCCTCAGCCTTCCTGAGGGAACTATGAGGCTTCTAAGACCTGGAGTCCCCTCAGGAAGGCCGGGGAGAGGCAAGTCACCTTCCCTCCCCGCCCACACGCTGCCTTCCCTGGCCTTTCTCAGCGGACTCCGGGGCTTTGGAGCCCCGGAGCCCGCTGAGAAAGGCCGGGGAGAGGCAGCGCAACCTCCTCCCCACCCACACGCTGCCTTTCCCGGCGGGCTCCGGGGCTTCTAAGGCCTGGAGTCCCCTCAGAAAGGCCATGGAGAGGCCAGCCAGGCTGGCCAGACACCCTCCCACTGCCTCCCTCCCTTGGGGGGGGGCACAGGAGCAGCATCTGTTATTCGCGGTTTTTCCACATTCGCGGGGGTCTCAAGAACCTAACCCCCGCGAATGTGGAGGGACAACTGTACTGGCTAATCTCAGCAGCAAAGCAGGGTCAGGCCTGATTAATTCTTGTAAGAGAGACTGCCAAGGAATACAAGGTGATGTAGGCTACCTTTCAGAAGGAAGGCAATGGCAAACCACCCCTGAGTGTTTCTTGCCTAAGAAATGTTACCTGCCCTGACACCCCCGCCCTTCCAATAATTCATCAATTGGCTATATTTCATAAATTGACTTATTTATTGATGCTTCATGAAGTTAGCAGTAGATGCGGACGTCCCCCAAAATAGGGACTGAGCTAAGGTTTGCTCAAAACCTAAAGAGGTCTTTTCAAATTCCCCAAAAGACATGCCCAGGTAGCAATTAGACTGACCTCCCTAACCATTGGATGGTAGTTGGGGTGGAATGTGCTAATTCTCCTGGGCACACCTGGAAGTGAGTCATTCACTAATTCAGTCAAGTGGCTGGAACACTCATTACTCTGCAAACTGGTCTTCCTTCACACCCTCTCCTCAACAATAGAAGGTTATCTGATACCCATCAGTCTTAATGTCTCAGCCATTAGTATAGCCTGAGCTTCTATTTTTGAACTGTGGGAAACTCCATCTAACATTGTCTTCCATTCATAACACCCCTTACAGGTGAATATCTAGTATAAATATTACCCCAAAACACAGCCAAAATGTGCACAGCCTTCATATGTCCTGTCACTTTGTCAGTCTGCTGTGTGACCCTCAGAGCTCCGTCTGAGTATCTTCTGCTACACAAATCTCTGCTCTTCAGACAGGTACAGTATAGCCCATCATTCCAAACTCTATTCCGCTATCCCAATACCTCCCCCTATCCTTCTTTAACCTTGTGGGATTTCTTGAAGCCTGAGTGGTAGTGTGAATGCTTCTGAAATTATTTTTCTTTATTTTTCAATAAAAAACATTTTATTTTATTTCCTGGCTGGGAGTCTTGTCAGTTAGTAGCGGTCCACACAGGTCAAAAGGTCCTGCAGTTACCGGCCTCTCACTGCCATATTGAGCTAATTAAAATTCTCAATATTAATATCTGGACAAGAGTGGGTTCTTCATGGACCCCACGCAATCCGGGTAACAGAAAACTGTATGAAATTTATGGGATTGCCATAAGTCGACAAGAGACTTGAAGGCACATACATTATATCACATATATATGCTGGCACTAACCAAATGGCTTTAACCTTGACCTTGTAAATTATTTCCAAGGGGTGGCATGTGAGCAAGGATGAATAATTTACATACATAAAGTGCTTTTCAAAATGTACCATTATGTTGGGGGAGGGGTGTCATTTACTGAGGATGAACAAAGGCAGATTTAGTCAAACAAAAAGGGATTTGAACTGGCTACCCTAGGTCTGTGTCTGAAGCTGTCCACTAGCTTATTTTCAGACCACTATAAAATCCAGGGTTGTATTTTTAAAAATTTCTGCTCCCGACTGGATCTTGTAAGGACACTTTCTTTGAAGAGTGCTCACTCAGAATGATTCACTCAGCAACTGATACTTCATTGCTAAAACTGGGCTAATGATCATGGCTTGCTGGCTGGGATGATTCATAGAATTGCAGAGTTGGAAGAGACCACGAGGGCCATCCAGTCCAACCCCCCCCTGCCACGCAGGAAATCTTGATCAAAGCATCCCTGACAGATGGCAATCCAGCCTCTGTTTAAAGACCTCCAAGGAAGGAGACCCCACCACACTCCGAGGGAGTGCGTTCCACTGCCGAACAGCTCTTACTGTCAAAAAGTTCCTCCTCATGTTGAGGTGGAATCTCTGTTCCTGGAGCTTGCATCCATTGCTCCGTGTTCCAGTCTCTGGAGCAGCAGAAAACAAGCCTGCTCCATCCGCAGCGTGACATCCCCTCAAATACTTAAACAGGGCTATCATATCGCCTCTTAACCGTCTTTTTTCCAGGCTAAACATACCCAGCTCCCTAAGCCTCTCCTCATAAGGCATCGTTTCCAGACCTTTCACCATTTTAGCTGCCCTTCTCTGGACATGCTCCAATTTGTCAATATCCTTGGTGGTACCTGATTTCCTCAGCGCTTTAAGGAAGCCATCCCTCTACTTGTTTTGTAAAATTTTTCAAGAGCTACTCCAACTAATATCTTACATAGACTCATGAAGCTCTGAAAGCCCATCTAGTGGAAACAGCAGGCCTAATGCATATTTTTTAAGTCAGGAAGGGCTTAGTGTGGGGCTACTCACTGATGGATTTTTTTTCTCTTATTGTCATCCAAAGGATAATTTTAAAAAATAAAAAGGAAGGAAAATCTTGTAAATGTAGAAATGAGTATAGGCAGTAATTTTTTCATGTTTTTTCTTATACAGGCTTAATAAAGAAATTAATTGTCATTGTGTGTGTATATGTGCCTTCAAGTTGCCTGTGAACTGATGGGGACCCCATGAATTTCATAAGGTTTTCTCAGGCAAGGAATACTCAGAGGTGGTTTTATTTACTTATTTTTTTGTGCAATTTCTAAGCTGTCTTCCTCCCAAAGTGGGACCCAAGGAGGCTTACAGAACAATTAAAATTACAATTAAAACCAATTAAAACATACAAAGTAAAAAACAGATAAAGCAACATAAAAACACACCCCGATCAAAAGCCACAATTATATGTCAAAGGCCTGCTGAAGCAAGAATGTTTTTGCCTACAGGTGAAATGGCAACAGTTAGGGGGCCAGGCTAGCCTCCTATGGGAGGGAGTTCCCGAGGGTGGGAGCAGCCACCGAAAAGCTTCTCTCTAGTGTCTTCACCAAGTGAGTCTGTGATGGTGGCGGGACTGAGAGAAAGTCTTCCCCTGAAGATCTTAAAACACTTGCAAGTTTGTAGAGGGAGATACGATCTTTCAGACAGTTGGAGATACGATCTTTCAGATAATCTGGACCTAAAATGTATAGGGCTTTATAAGTCAAGATCAGCACTTTGAATTGTGTCTGGAAACAAACTTGTAGCCAGTGGAGCTGTTTTAACATGGTGAGTGATATGCTCCTAGTCAGCATTCTGGCTGCAGCATTCTGGACCTGCTGAAGTTTCTGAACAGTTTCCAAAGGCAGCCTCATATAGAGTGTGTTACAGTAGTCCAAACAGTATGTAATCAAGGCATGCATCATCATAGCCAGATCTGACATCTCATGTAACACGTGCAGCTGGTGCACTAGTTTTAACTGTCCAAATGTACTCCTGGCTACTGCTAAAAATCTGCTACTGCTAAAATCTGGGCATCCAGCTCAGAGTTGAGTTTTGCCAGTTCCTTCCTCTGAAATATAGCCTTCAGCACCTGGTATTAGTTCGTGGTTTCCCATCCAAGTACAGTCAACCCTCAACTTTCATAGAGTTTAGGTGCACAGGATGCCTATGAAAATGGGAAAACTGTGAACATAGGACAGTATTTTTTTTTCTTTTTGCCTACTCTAGGCATTTCTCAGTCCTCTAGCGTGATTCTATGGTCAGCTTCCTACAGATGGACCTAGAAATGCCTTGAGTGAACCTATTTTTTTCAGCTGCATATAGGGCAGCAGTGGAGGTGGCAGCAACATTTCCTAGTCTCTGGAGCAGAAAAAAACAAGCTTGCCCCATCCTCAGTATGACATCCCTTCAAATATTTAAACATAGCTATCATGTCACCTCTTGACCTTCTCTTCCCCAGACTAAACATACCCAGCTCCTCATTGGGCATGACTTCCAGACTTCCCACCATTTTGGTCATCCTCCTTTGGACATGTTCCAGCTTGTCCATATTCTTCTGGAATTGTGGTGTCCAGAACTGGACACAATATTCCAGGTGAGGTCTGACCAAAGCAGAATAGAGTGGCACTATTACTTCCCTTGATCTAGACACTATACTCTTATTGATGCAGCCTACAATCGCATCAGCTTTTTTTAGCTGCTGCATCCGCAGTTTCCGGTATCCATGGTAAGTCTGGAAACCAAACCACTGCAGATACAGGGGGTCCAACTTTATATTGTTGCATCTGGCAGCTTCCAGGAGCTGCAATTCACCCTCTTTTATTGGATCAGAAAAAGATTGGCCTGGGAATTCTGGAGGAATTGACAGCCACAAAGAAATCTTGGAGAAGTACCATGTAGCTCCAGGGCTGCACTTTGCCCACCCCCGGACTAGCAGCACATGGAGGAGATTCACCACCCTACCGACACAGGAGTTACCAGCTGTGGCTCCACCACCTTTGAGGTGAATGGCAGCATTGCACAACTGAGACCCCAAATGTGCAAATGTGTGCACAACCAAACACATGAGCATCCACATACAATGCATATCCATTCACAAGGGCATTCTGTGCAATTCTGCTCTGAACTGAATGGTGATGTTCTACTTTTGACCAAAACTGTACAACTGCTTCTGTAGGGGAAGCTCACGAGGAAGACATCAACAGGGTTCCAGCCATCATGCCTGTAACCCAACAAGGAAAAACTTTTGGAAAAAGTGGGTTTAATTACTTTTATAGTTATGGGTTGTATCTGGTCCAGTACTTGGGAAAGTTACTTGCTGGCTCAGGGATTCTGAGTAATTTTAATCCAAAAAGGAATTTTTTCCCCAAGCAATGGTATGACGTGACTGCTTAGATGTGCCTTATACCACAGGCTAGCACCTTGCAGCAGTCTGATGAGTGTTTTTGTTTTTAAAAGGCAACTTTAATTTATCATTATATTTACTGCTGAATAATGAGAAACTAGTTACTAACTACTTTGATGACAAACTGTAACAGTAATTAATTACTTATCAAAATTACTTAATTATTGAAAGTAACTTCCCATTCTCTGGAACTGCCTTGCTAGATCAGAGAGACTCCCATCTTGTCCTGAATTCTATTTCCAACAACAGCCATCCGAATATCTCTGGGTGCTCACAAGCAGAGCCTGGACTACAATTCCCAGTGGTCATGTTGGCGGAAAGATTCTGGGAGCTGAAGTCCAAAAGACAACTTTACCAAGCTCTGTTCACAAACAAGGCCCCCAAAAGAAACACTATTATCCTTTCCATTTTAACCTGGTATTCAGAGGTGGCAGATCTAGGAATCTGAAAAGCTCTCTGACTCATATACACTGTGTTTACTCCAAATACCACCCACATTTTTGTAACATCCTTTGTTCGTGTCAGGTTGTGAGGCTTTGTGAGTTTTTTCCCCTTCCCACATGGAAATGTATATGCATTTTCTGTATGCATTTTCCATAATGCAATATGTTTATCTACACCAGTTCTCTAACCTACATATTTTCTCCACGGACTAAAATGCATTAGTGCATACATTTCAACTGTATGCATTTTAAAAATGCATACATAATTTCATGTGTATTTTTAAAAACTCTCTGAAAGCCACAAGCCTTACAAAGGTATGAATTTCTGAGGCAAAGTGTGCTTTGTCTTGCAATGAATTTTAAGAGGTATGAGAATCTTGGAACTTCTTTTCCATCCCTATGAACATGTGCAACTGGTCATTCTACCTCCTGGCCACTGGTAGATCCAGCTGTCTGCTGCAGTACCTAATCCCTCTTTAAAGGCACCTGAAATGATGGCTTACCTTTTTTCTTGCATCAGGGAATTGTTCTACTGATGAATTATGTATCCGTAATTCACAGAGGGACATAGTTACGTCTGTAAAGCAATTTCAATGGGTGACCTATTCTATAATTTTAACAAGAGATAGAAAAGGACCTCCCCCTTCACCCTGGTTTATTCATACCTTTTTAAACCACCTTTAAAGTCTTCTTCTTGCTGTTCTTCTCTTCACTGCCTTTCTACTGGTTGAAAAGTAAAATTGTATATTGTGGGTCTAAAGGGAAGGGTGGGCCCATACAAAAAAAGCAGGAGGGAATGATAAGAAAGTGGTGGGAAATTGCTGCAAGAAAACCTTTGATAAGTTTGGCACTTGAAAGGGTTAAATCTAAAGTTTTAAGTGCTTCACTTTCTCCAGCAAACTTGCAACCTTCCCCAAACAGAGGCTCTCCAGATGTGTTGAACTAACTCTTCCTGAATCCCACATTCTTCTCCAACCTGCTGCCCTCCAGGTGTGTTAAATTACAATACCTTGAATCCTCAAGACCCCCTCGACTCAGTGCTTCCCAGATATTTGTTGCATAACTCCTAGAATCCTTCAGCTTTCCTCAAACTGGTGCCCTCCAGAAGTGTTCGACTACAATACCCAGACTCTCAATGACTCCCCAACTCAGTGCTCCCCACATGTGTTGGAGCATAGCTCCCAGAATACCCCAGACTTTTCCAACCTGGTAACACCCCCCCCCTGCAAAGAAGTGTTGGAGTACAACATCCAGAATCTCTAAGACTCCCCAAACTCTGTGCTGTTAAAATGTGTTGAAGCATAACTAACAGAAACCCCTCTTAGCTGGTGCCCTCCACATGACATGTGTTCAACTACAACTCCCAATATCTCCCAGCCTTCCCCTTCCACTCCGATGCTGGCTAGGGCATGCTGGCAGTTGTCTTCCAACACATTTGGAGGGCACCAGATTAGAGGAGGCTGCTCAATTTAGTAAGAAGTTGTTGCTGTATGCCTTCAAGTTGTTTCTGACTTATGACAACTCTAAGGTGAACCTCAGAAGCCCTGGTGGCGCAGTGGTTAAATGCTGGTACTGCAGCCACAACATTGCAAGTTCAATCCCACAGGGCTCCAAGATTGACTCAGCCTTCCATCCTTCTGTAGATCGGTAAAATGAGTACCCAGCTTGTTGGGGACAATTAGCTAATATGTTGTAAACTGCTTAGTGAGTGCTTTGGCACTGATAAGCAGTATAGAAATAGAAGTGCTATTGCTATAAGTGCTAACCTATCACAGGGTTTTCTTGGCAAGATTTGTTCAAAGGGGGGTTGCCCTGCCCTTCCTCTGAGGCTGAGAGGATGTGATTTGCCGACGGTCTCCAAATGGGCTTCCATGGCCAAGTGCGGATTTGAACCCTAGTTTCCAACACTCAAACCACGACACCATGCTGGCTCTGACTGAACCAGAAAGAGTACTCTGAACGTCTCTATTGCTTGGGCAAACACAGAGTATGAAAACAGTACATACTTCCATTTGACAAATGAATATGGACTGGGGTTAATCCAGCTCCACAATTCCTTGAAGATACCTACCGGTAGTCTCTGCTCTCCTTGTTAAGGCTTCTCTGTCCATCCTGAAAGAGGAGGGGGTTTTTTACGCACAGAAAGGTACTCACAGGTCCTCTACTGATGTAAACAAGAGTCCCACTTGGCAGGAGAGCTCTGCATCTAGGAACGTTTCCTTCCCTTAAATCCTTGTGGTACAACTCCTTAGAACAGTGGACGTCTCACAAGTAGATGTGCCTGACACCCATCTGAACTCTTGATTAATTTCCAGTCACGTTTCCATGGAAGCAGGAAAGGGAACTGACAACCAACCGCTGCAAATCTGAGCCTGGTTTGCTCTGTCTGTTTGGTCTTGACTGCTGGTTATTCTACACAAAACTATGC
This sequence comes from Gambelia wislizenii, assembly GCA_030847615.1. Lineage (NCBI taxonomy): Eukaryota > Metazoa > Chordata > Lepidosauria > Squamata > Crotaphytidae > Gambelia > Gambelia wislizenii. Next base: position 488,147,892 of record JAUMIR010000001.1, on the reverse strand, counting down.
TGAAGGTATATTACTGCTCAAAATGAAATGCTGAAATACAAAAAGGAACGGGAAAGGAAGGAACGAAATGTCACACTGAGGCCAAGATTCACTTACCAGACTGGCAGAGCATAAGTCTCTACTAGCACACTTATATGTAGAGATGTGAATAGAGCCAGACACACTCCCATAACTGATAAGGGGCAGGGAGGGAACAGAGCTGTACTTGTATGTGTGTGTATATTGTGACTTAAATTGTGATTGTGTTTGCAAGATTCAATTATAGTTGGCCCCATGACTAAACTGAGGCTTTTGTACTTCGGCCACATCACGAGAAGGCATGACTCACTAGAAAAGACAACAATGTTATGAAAGGTGGAGGGCTGTAGAAAGAGAAGAAGACCACATACCAGAAGGATAGATTCAATCAAGGAGGCCATAGCTCTGGGCCTGCAGGACCTGAATAGAGCGGTTGAGGACAGGGGGTCTTGGAGGTGTCTCATTCACAGGGTCGCCATGAGTCAAAGTCAATTCAAAGGCAATTAACAACCATAATCAGCACAGAACTCACGCCCTACTAACCCCTCCCCACCGTGTCTCATTATTGGAAATATTGGACACTTTTTGGGGTCAAGTTGGTTGGGGCAACCCAAAAAGGTCAGCTGGAGGTCACAATGACCTGGGATGTGTCTTAGAAATATTTTGGCAAGAATGCCAATATTAGGATTGTGCAGAAGCCCCTTAGTAAACATGGTCATTAAGGAGGTATGTGCTAATCCTTTCTTCTAGCCTTGGGCGCCTCAGCATGATTCATTCAGTCAAACAATTAAGTGACCATTCCCTAATCTATCCCTATGGAAATCTTTCCTACACCTCCTCCTGTCCAGCATTGTGAGCTTGCGTACACCATCAGTTCCTATCTCCCAGCCATTAAAGCAATCTGTGAAGTTTTGGCTTTCTTTGTTTAAGAAATCAGTTGAGTTTGGTTCCCTTTGTTTACCCGGTGGGAAACTCATCCAGGCTTTGTCCTAGCCAGAATACCCCTTCAGGATTTGAAATAGGGTATAACTATCCCAGCCTAGACCCCAGCTAAGTGTGCCACAGGCAGACCCCATCATTCTCTTCTTAGCTGTGCCACCATCAACGCCTGTCTGAGGCTCCTCACTGCACAGACCTCTTTCTCCAAGATAGGTAATTATTACCCTTACACCCCTGACTTCTCGCTATCCAACCCTTCCTGCTTTCTCTTGTATGGTTTGTAAGAGTACATATTCTTGTGGGTTAGTCTATATTATTCCAATAAAAATATTTTAGTTTACTTGAACTGGAGTGCTCTCTACAGTTAGTACTGGTATACGTAGGTGAAAAGGTCCCCGAAGTTACCCTCCTCTCATAGGCCTTCTATTTGAGCTAATAATTCCCCCAACTATTAAAATAGATGCTGGCAACATGGGTGGGGCTCCAATCCCCCTCCATCTCTTAGGATAATAGAGGTACACTGGCAACCAGAACTGTCCCATGGTTGCCATGTGAATTTAGCCTGGCAACCCTAATTGGCAGCAAAGTAGAAGCATTTTTTCTTTTTTGTTAAATATTTTTGTGGCCACTGACTAGTGGCCAAATGTACCTCCTGCCACTCCCCTTCCCCACTTAAAGCTATCCTATCGTTAGCTACTAGAGGAGCAAAATTTCCTAGGTCTCCTAGATAATTTTGGTTGGGCCAATATTAATTATGATATTTATTCAAGGCATTTTTACTTATTGCCTCTTGACCCACCAGGGCTCCTGAAGCTATGCACAATTGATCAAAAAAATAGTTAAAAAACATTAAATAACTAACTAAAACCCACTTAAAAGAGTCCAAACTCCTCCTTAAAAACCAGTTAAAACCTGGCAAACATTTTTCAAAGGGGAATTTCCAGCCAGAACAGACACTCTCTAATTTTAAGCGCCAATTACCAAGTGAAACAGCACAGAGTTCACTGCCTGCTAGAAACACAGAAGGGACAGTCTTCCTGATCTCTCTCAGGAGGCAGTTCCATACTTGGGATGCGACAGAGAAAGCCCTGTGATGTGTACCCACCAGCAGAGCCTCACAGAGGGGTGGGATTTGTAACAGGGCCTCTGTTGATGATCTTACATTTGGGGCAGATTCATATAGGAGGCGGAAGTCTTTTAGATGTCTTGACTTCAATATAGTTTGCTGTCTAATACACGATACAGAAGCTGACTAAGACTGGCAGGCGAATCTTATTTTGGCAGTCGAGATCACTTTCCCTACCATGTCTGAGTGTTGCAGATCACTCTAGGAGTAATAGAATCACACCATTATAGACTTGGAAGGGGCCCCAAAGGCGATTAAGTCCAATCTCCTGCTCAATGCAGGATCTCCAGCTACAGCATCCTCACAGGTACCCATTCAGCCTCTTCTTGAAGATGTCCAGATAAAAAGACCCCACCGGCTTTTTAGGTTATTGGTTCCATTGCCAAATTGCTCTTACCATCAAGAAGTTCCTCCTAATGTTCAATTGAAATCTACCCATCTGTAACTTAAAACCATTAGACCTACTCCTATCCTCTGGGGCAGCAGAGAACAAATCTCCACCCTCCCCTCTGTGACAGCTCTTTAGATATTTAAAGTGTGCAATCATGCCTGTGAGGAGTGGCTTAGGGAGCTGAGTATGTTTGGCCTGGTGAAGAGAAGGTTAAGAGGGGATATGATAGTCATGTTTAAATATTGGAAGGGATGTCATATTGAGGATGGGGCATGTCTGTTTTCTGCTGCTCCAGAGACTAAGACATGGAGCAATGGACTCAAACTACAGGAAAAGAGATTCCACCTAAACATTCGGAGGAACTTCCTGACTGTAAGAGCTGTTCAGCAGTGGAATGCACTACCTCGGAGTGTAGTGGAGTCTCCTTCTTTGGAGGTTTTTAAGCAGAGGCTACATGGCCAAATGTTGGGAATGCTTTGATTGTTTATTCCTGCATGGCAGGGAGTTGGACTTGATGGCCTTTGTGGTCTCTTCCAACTCTAAGATTCTATGTCACCCTTCAGTCATCACTTCACCAGGCTGAACAGAGTCCAGAGAGGGCATGTGTACAGAGTCCAGCAGAGGAGAATAGCCAGGGGCAGCAGCAGGAAGAATAGTCAAGGGCTTGCCACTGCTGCCCCATAGTATCTTGCCTGAGGCTGTTGATTCACTCTACCTAACAGTAGGGCCAGACCTGGATCCCATTCTCCCCTTTAACCCAAAGTGATTGGCAAGAGGCTGTGGCAAAGAAGCCAATGGCTTTGGAGAAAAAACCAAATCCACAGTAGCTATGCAAGCAGAGGGGAAAATAATGAGAAGGAAGGGGTAGCACCCCCTACTAGAGGTCATGTCTGTTTCCTTTGAGCTGGGCAGAAATGACCTTGGAAATGGCCCTACTCACACACGGTGAAGAAGGCAGCAGAAGAGGAAAAAAATATACATAATTACAAATGATGGATTAGGTTTGTAGTCTTAAAAACAGCTCAAAAAATTCAACGAAGAGAAGCTTTAAAATGGGATTAAGCGGTGGAACCATCACCTCAAAGGATGTGTGAAAAAGAATGCAAACTAGAGACTTATCTAGACACAATGGTATACTGCAAGTGGGTGAGCATTTTCACCCATTCGCAGTGACATGGTTTTGTCTCCAACCATTTTTTTATTATTATTATTATTTTTGCCTATTCACATCCGCTTGTATCTATTCGAATGGAGCAGCTGTGCAGAGTATGTGATGAGCGGCTGATGCAATGTTGATAAGTGAATGGGAAGTGAACACGAAGGAGCCAATCCTGGTATGGGAGGACTCTCCTAGAGAGAAATGAGATGACAGGAGAGAGTTGAAGATGTGATGTGATGAGGAGAGGCTGGAATGTGTGTACGGCTGTGAGTGGAGCTGAGGTATGTGCAGTGAGTATGTGCAGTAAGAATATGTGTTAAGGGGAATAGAGGCTGATTGGAATATAAAGTGAGAGGAAAGAAAGAACCTCACAAGTTGTTATTGGGTCTGCCAGATTCTGAAGTTATATGGTCACCACAGATTGGGACTAGCAACCAAGTTGCAGACAAAATTCAAGGCATTTCTGTTATTTTGTTCAACCAATAAATCAATCTTTCTGTTTTATTGATCAAATCCAGATCCCTCATGAATTATTTACCTTACTGGTATTTATTTGGCACACTAACACACACCAATACAAGTATTATCCAGATTAGTCAAACCAAGGAAGGGATAAGGGGGAAGTTTGACATAAAGGTGGCAACTGTGGTCTCCACAGATATTTATTTGCTGGCAGCGGTGGGATTCGAAGAGCTCCTGTGTCACAGTGCCCACATGATCTGATAAAGGGCAATAGAGCAAAAATGTACAGTGATGCCAATTCAGACGTCCACATGTGCAAAAATGTGCATCTACATGCATTTTCCCAGGAAACTTTGGGGAAAACTGCATAACCTTTTACTGCATGGTTTTGTAGAGTTTTTAGGGGGGCCCTCCTTCCGAATACTGTGCCACAAATCTCATTTGGATCAGGTTGGGACATATAGTTTTCTCCGTGAATTCTATGAGGAGTATTTTCATCATCTGGACAACCCATAGAACAAAAAAGACATGAAATCTGGGGCAAATTGGGGTTGACAGCCCTAAAGGCATCTCTCTCTCTCTCTTTCTCTCTCTCTGTGTGTGTGTGCATATAAGCAAGTGTGCGTGGGTGTCTATATAGTCATGCAACATAAGGCTGAGATGAATAATAATTCTGAGTTTTAGTAAAGCAATCTGGCTTTTCAGTGTAACAACCCTAGCAGTTTGGAATGCTACCATATGGAGATGTGTAGGGGTTTTTTTTTAAAAAAATGCATAACAATATATACAGGCAAGAGATGGACATGATTCAGAGTGCTGCAGTAAATGATAAATGGCATGATGGCATGAAGGGATGGATGCCTGAATTTGATGACATAATTAAGCTTCCAAAAATGAATTCTTTCTTCCCTCCTCCCCACAACCCTTCATAGAAAATATCTAACTAACAGTCCAATCCTATACATAAGAAGTACATCTTCACTGGGCATTTACTTCCACAGAAGTGTACACAGGGTTGCAATCTGTTATGTACTGGCATCCCCAGACTCAGTGTCCAGCAGTTTCAGAGTTAAAACAGAAAACTTGATTGGCACAGAAACCCAAGACAGGAACCATACAAGGTCATTGCTGTGAATCAAGTTTAACAGGAACACACTATACTAAAAGCACATTACAACCAGGCAAATTTGGCAGGCTTCAAAATCATTGGTTCAGCACATAAACATTCCTGTCTTGGTCTCTGCCCCCTGTTCTCAAGGAAAGAAATGAAAACTATGGCCACATCTACAGCCGTATCTTTCAAACATTCAGATTGTTACACTCCCTTCTCTAGTTTTCAGTGTATGCTGGTTAGCAAGCACCAAGAAATGAAAACATAATTGACAGCAAGGTAACATGAAAAATACTCCACATGACAGGAACAGGCAACCACATACTAATCTGGAAGTGCTTGGTAGGACTTACATCTGAGTAGACACTGACAGCAGTGCACGCGAAAGGGATCTAGGAGTGACACTGCATAAGAGACACTGCAGACTAGGCCAGCCAGAAAAATCAGCAGTAGCAGAACATGTTCTAAACCAACCTGAACACAAAATGTTATTTTAAAATACCTAAATTCTGGACACAGGCCAACAACTATCATGTCAGAATGCACAGAGAAGCTATTGAAATCCACAAACACCTGGACAACTCCAACAGGAAAGAAGAAGCCTAAAAGTAAACAAAATCTGGCTTCCAGTTTTGAAATACAATAGAATCAAAACTCAAAACTTGCAAATGAATTCCATCAAGGGACAGGGGGATTTCCAGCAGATAATGGGCCATCAACCAACTATTAGCCAAACAGACACTAATCCTCCTTGCATATCTCCACCCAGAAACTAGCCATTCAAATACACAAATTTATATCTCCTCCCCAACAGGGGTTCACAGTATATAACCCACCCACCCCACATTCCTACCCAACCATTCTCTGAAGATGCCAGCCACAGAAGCAGGTGAAACGTCAGAAATAATCTCTTCCGGAACACGGCCTCATAGCTTGGGGGGGTGGGTCAAGGAAAATCTATGGATGCCAGCTGTGAAAGCCTTCAACTTCACATGGATCTAGAAGTCTTAGTGGACCACAAGCTCAACATGAGTCAGCAGTGTGATGTGGCAGCTAAAAAAGCCAATGCAATTCTGGGCTGCATTAATAGGAGAATAGTGTCTAGATTGAAGGAAATGATAGTGGCACTCTATTCAGCTTTGGTCAGACCTCATATGGAATACTGTGTCCAGTTCTGGGCATCAAAATTCAGGAAGGATATTGAGAAGCTGGAATGTGTCCAGAGGAGGGCGACCAAAATGCTGGGAGGTCTGGAAGCCATGCCTGTGAGATGCAACTTAGGGAGCTGGGCATGTTTAGCCTGAAGAAGAGAAGGTTAAGAGGTGACATGAGAGCAATATTTAAATATTTGAAGGGATGTCATACTGAGAATGGAGCAAGCTTGTTTTCTGCTGCTCTGGAGACTAGGACATGGAGCAATGGACTCAAACTATAGGAAAAAAGATTCCATCTAAACATTAGGAAGAACTTCCTGATAGTAAGAGGTGTTTGGCATTGGAATACACTGCCTCGGAGTGTGGTGGAGTCTCCTTCTTTGGAGGTGTTTAAACAGAGTCTGAATGGCCATCTGTTAGGAATGCTTTGTGTATTCCTGCAGGGCAGGGGGTTGGACTAGATGGCCCTTGTGGTGATGTCACAGTCCAGACAGACACTGTAAAGAGTGCAGATCACATTCAGATCAGATCAGAGCTTGGAAAAATTACAACTCCCACAACCCCTCAACCAACATGGCTATTGGCTGTGATGTAGCCTTTCCTTTAAAAGATGTTCGATGGGCCCAGAAGTATAGAAGAACTACTGTTCTATTGCTGACAGTCTAACTTTGGGAAATGATGAATGATGGCTCCAGATGTTTTTGAAGGGAACAGATTAGGAATGCCCATTCCCATCTGACATTTTGGAAATGAAACAGTTGCCACTGTTATATGTCTTCAAGTCATTTCCAACTTACGGCTGCCCTGTGGTGAAACCTATCATGACATTTCCTTTGCAAGATTTGTTCAGAAGGGGTGTGCCTTGGCCTCTCTCTGAGGCTGAGAGAGTGCGACTTCTCTAACGTCATCTGGTGGACTCCACAGCTGAGTAGGGATTTGAACCCTAGTCTCCCAGAGTCCTAGTCCAACACTAAAACCACTACACCATGCTGAAACAGATTTGGCTGTTAAGTCTTCAGTGAAGAGATGGGGGAATGCAAACATGTTGACCCTCCTGGATCTCCCAGTGGTTTTGATACCACCAAGCATGGTATTTTATTGGAACAACATTGCAAAGAGGGAGTTGGAGGCAAGACAGGTGAAATCTCTTTTCCTGTAGTTTGAGTCCATTGCTCTGTGTCCTAGGACTTTATCCGACCACCCCCCAAAACCCCGTTCTTTTGCCAGCATAACTTTTCCAATTTTATGCCGGCAAAAGAACTCCCCATGCCACACTTATCTTCCCTGCCGTCCAAGGCTTTCCGGCAATAAAAGAGGAAGTGAACTTAGCTCCATTCACTTCCTCACTCAAAATCTCATAAGAATACATAGCACAGGAAATTCAAAAATAAAAACAAAAGAACACAGAAGAAGCACACTATGTTTTAAAAGCACAGGAACACACTTTAAAAGTCTCAGGTAAACTGGGGAGGGTCATAAAAACTGTGTCACCTACCTGGAGGTCGCAATCTCACCTGGAAGAGTTCTCAATAAAATGTGACAGGTTTTGGCAAGGATGTAAACATGAAAGGGTGATGTTGTCTGATATGTGCACCCTTTCACATTTATGTGGCATCATTATGGTGCCATATTTGATGTGTCTGATAACATCCATAGACTCTGGAGCAGCAGAAACCAAACTTGCTCCTTCTTCAATATGACATCATTTCACATATTTAAACATGGCTATCATGTCCCCTCTCAACCTTTGGCCAGTGGTTAAATGCCAGTACTGCAAGTCACCACGTTGCAAGTTCGATTCCAGCGGGCTCCAAGGTTCACTCAGCCTTCCATCCTTTCGTAGGTCAGTAAATTGAGTACCCAGCTTGTGGGGGCAATTAACTAACACACATTGGAAACTGCTTAATGCAGTGTAGATGTGTAAATAGCTAGGGCTTAAAACAATTTGTAAGCTGCTCTGATAGCCTTGTGGCTGAAGAGTGGGGTATAAATAACTAAATAAGTAAATAAAAAATTCTCTTCTCCAGACTAAACATGCCTAGCTCCCTAAGCCACTCCTCATAGGGCATGGCTTCCAGACCTCCCACCATCCTGGTTGGGCTCTTCTGGACAGTTCCAGCTTGTCAATATCCTCCTTGAACCGTGGTGCCTGCAATTCATGCTCCTGGGTTTATTTTGGATTCTTGACCTCTGGACTGGCTTATGAGGTCTGGTTTATATTTTTCATCTCCTTGTCTTTCTCTTTTGGCTATCATGACTGCTGGATTCTTGTGATGGATTCTGGATTCAAGTTCATTGAACATCCTTGATTATCTGTGTACAACTTGGACTGGCTTGAATCCTCTGTAAAAGCTCCCTTGCCTCTCCTGGCACTTGCTGCCCCCTAGGCATAGGACAGTTCAAGATCTTTGATAGCCTCTTTATAGCTCAGACTAAAACTCAAAATAGATTCACCACTCCACTAACATGGAAGTCACCAACCATCACTGGATCCACACAACTGTTTCAAAATGAAGTTGCATCTCTAGAACAACTATAACACATTTCAATGTGATTTTTTTTTGTCTAAAATAAACAGGGTTTTTATTTTACTTCAGGCCTGCAAAGGCTGAGAGCCAAGAAACGGAATGCAGTCCACCAATAAAAATAATGCACTTACAACGCTTTGATAAACCACTTGAAGTTTTATTGCTATAGAGATGAGAAAATATTTTTAAAATAGCCTTTCCTTCTGACAATGAATCATCATGTTTATGAATAAGACATAAATTACCTCAGGCTTTTTTAAGTATTTCAGCAGAACACTATATGGAAGCTTGGGTATTATGCTAATATATCTAAATTTAGTTAATCAGACCCAAAATATTATTTTTAATCAATGTTAATCACAGAATCATACATATATAGAGTTGAAAGGCACCTCAAAGGCCATGTAGTCCAACTCTTGCTGGTGCAAGAACCCACAGCTAAAACTCCCCCCCCCCTTGACAAGCATCCAGCCTCTGTTTAGAAATCCCAAAAGAAAGAGAGTCCACCATCTTAACAGGCAATCTATTCCACTGTCAAACTGCTCATAACATCAGGAAGTCCTTCCTCTAACTTAGTTGGGATCTCCTTCTTTGTCACTTGAATCCATTGGTTTAGGTCCTACCCCTAGAGTGGCACAAAACAAGCTTGCCCCATCTTCTTTATGACAAACCCGCAGATATTCAAAGGCAGCAATTGATTGATAGCCCAATATTTTTGTCCCTGGAGACTACGCACTGTTCTCCAGAATGTGTGTGCTCGTATGGGGGGGTATACCTTACAAATCTAGGTATCAACTGCTAAGAATTCAGTTTAAAAGTATGGGGGTCAGTTGGACTCCTGTATCCACCGAACCAACACCTGTGGTTTCAGTTATCTGGGGAACACAAAATGATGGGCAAATACTATAGAGTTGTGCGGGAAAATGCCTAGAAAAGCATCCTCTCTAGGCATCTCCCAGGTCCTCTAATGCAACTCTATAACATGTTTTTACTGGAAGGCTTTTATTTAATAGGGTTTGTTGTTATCCGTGGTTTCCGGTATCCATAGTAAGTCTGGGAACCAAACATCCATGGATACGGGGGTCTGACTGTATACAGCTTTGGCAAGAAAGGCAAGGAAGCTTGTAATCTACATGTACAATTCCTCTCCATTGACGCCCCTTTGTCATGGGAGAGAGGCTTGCAGACCCTAATGATGTTTTGAGCTATGCTGGCGGTGGCACAATAGCTACCGGTAGGGTCTCCCATGCCAGACAGGGCAAAACTGAAGGGTTTGACAAAGAGCGTCAAAGGGCAGGATGAGCTCTCTAGCCTTATGGCAACCGTTCTAGGAGAAGAAAAACTCTAATCCCAAACCTGGGCAGATGGTGCTCATCCAACCCTGTAAAGTCAACCATCTAAGAGAAGGAAACTCTAATCAAACCTACAGCCCGAGGACCTCACTGCTACCGCCCATGCTTGCAAGACCAGCAGATGAACCTTTGGTTTAAAGAGTGAGGCCAGTTCTGTGCATGCTGCGCTCCACCAGGAAAATCCATTGCACAGGCTCGAAGGACAAATCCAATTAAAAAAAAAGCCCTGTAGTGATAGGTGAGGGACGAAACGGCAGGTGTAAAAATGCACTGGAAGCCGCAGACCCAATCCTGCATGCAGGTGGATCAGGACTTTGGTTGCTCGAGGCTGACCCAGGAGATGACAGTCTTGTTCGGCAGCATCCTGAATGACCAAGCAGCCTTTTTTAAGGAGAGCACTGCTTGCTCCATATGGAGAGGGGCCTAGAAAAGGTGACCTAATGAAAGCTCATCCCCAACTACCTGGTTGGCTAGCCGCGGCCAACGGGAATCTTCTGATGCGGTCAAACCAAGGCAAAGAAACAAAGGCACACACCGGCCTCCAAAGGTGTAAATAAACTGACACTTGCATGCTGGAACATCAGAACCATGCGAGACTCTGAAGATAGTGGATGGCCTGAGCGTCGTTCTGCTCTAATAGCCCATGAACTATCATGACTTAATATTGACATCGCTGCTCTTAGTGAAGTTTGTCTCCATGAGGAAGGCAGCCTTAAAGAACACGGCGCTGGCTACACACTTTACTGGTCTGGCAAACCCAAAACCGAAAAACATCTTTCAGGAGTAGGCTTCATGATTAAAAACTCTATTGCTGCCAAACTCGAAACCTTGCCAACAGGACACTCTGATCGCATTATTTCCTTACCCCTCCCACATGTTGTTCTCTTTAGTATATATGCCCCAACTATGCAAGCCGACCCTGTAGAGAAAGACAAATTCTACACAGACCTACGCCAACTCATACAAAAAGTCCCTGTAGAAGAAAAAATTATTATCCTTGGTGACTTCAATGCCAGAGTCAGAAAGAACTCTGAAGCCTGGAAAGGTGTCTTAGGCAAGCATGGTGTTGGAAATTGCAATGATAAAGGACACCTCTTGCTAGAGTTCTGTGCAGAACAACAGCTGACTATTACAAGCACTATCTTTCAGCAGAAAGACAGCTTGAAGACAACCTGGATGCATCCCCGATCCAAACATTGGCACCTCATTGACTATGTTCTAGTCCGCCAGAGAAACATTCATGATGTCCGCCATACTCAAGTGATGCCCAGTGCAGAATGCCAGACAGATCATCACCTCGTCAGATATAAACTAAATCTTCATCTTAAGTTCAAACCTAAGAGGGGTGGCATCTTAAAGAAGAGACTCCAAGTCAACAGTCTTCAACAAGCTACCATGAGAGACAACTTCCAGGCAAACCTGCAAACAAAACTTGAAGACCATCCTATAGATCCTTCTCCCACAGTGCTTTGGCAACATATCAAAAACAGTATCCTCCAGTCTGTGGAAGAATCCCTCGGGTTCTCCCACAAGAAAAATCAAGATTGGTTTGATGAAAACAACAAAGAGATCCAAGAGCTGTTGGCAAAGAAGAGAACTGCTCATCAGGCATACCTCGCCCAGCCAACCTGTCATGTAAGAAAAGCAGTTTTCCACCTCACACGTAGTAAACTTCAACAAAAACTCAGAGACAGGCAGAACAAGTGGTGGATCAATATAGCAGGAAAGACACAACGCTGTGCAGATCTGGGTGATCATAGAGGATTTTATGAAGCTCTTAAGGCAGTGTCTGGGCCTACTTATCAGGTCCAAAGCTCCTTATACAGTACAGATTGGCAAACATTATCGCATATTCCAGGGTATAAAATGACTTTTGAGCACTCAAAAGTGCCCTCCAAAATTGACAGTCGTCTTATACGCCGGATATACTTTGCTTCGCCTGCCTGCCTATCTCCTGCCTCTTCGCAAACGGAGCGAAAAGGCAGGAGATGGGGCAGGAGGGTGAAGCAAAGTGTTTTGCAGTTCATTTGCCCCCCTCCTCTTCCTTCTCCCCCTTTGGGGAGCAACGAAAGACAGAGGAGGACACGAACGTTGTGGTTTGCTGCAGCCGCTGCTTGAACGCCTCTGCAGCGGCCGAGGCAAACAGCTAGATTCGCCCTTTTCCCCCACCTTCCTTGAAGGTGGAGAAAAAGGGCGAAAATGCCCCATTTTGTTCTGCGACCCTGATCCCTCCTTCTGGGCTCCCTTCCGAAGGGAGCCCAGAAAAAGGACGCGGGGCCGTGGAGCCAAACCCCGGGATTCGCCCCCTTCCCCCAGCCACCCGTCCACCCTCCCTCCAGCTACCCCACTCCCCAAAGCCGCGATTCCACTGGAGATTGCGGCTTCAGGGAGGGGGGTGGCTGCAAAGCCCCTCCCCCCAGTCACCCGTCTACCCTCCCTCCAGCACCCTCTGTCCATCCACCCGCCTCCCCAAAGCCGCGATCCCACTGGAGATCGCGGCTTCAGGGAGGGGTGTGGCTGCGAAGCCCCTCCCCCCAGCTACCCGTCTACCCTCCCTCCAGCATCCTCCGTCCATCCACCTTCCCTCCCGAAAGCTGCGATCCCACTGGAGATTGTGGCTTTGGGAAGGGGGGGTCGCTGCGAAGCCCCCTCCCCCCAGCCACCCGTCCACCATCCCTCCAGCCACCCCCCCTCCCCAAAGCCGCAATCCCACTTGAGATCGTGGCTTCAGGGAGGGGGGGTGGCTGCGAAGCCCCTCCCCCCAGCCACCCAGCCACCCTCTCTCCAGCACCATCCGTCCATTCACCGCCCCTCCCCAAAGCCGCGATCCCACTGGAGATTGTGGCTTCGGGGAGGGGGGTGGCTGTGAAGCCCCTCCCCTCACCCACCCGTCCACCCTCCCTCCAGTCACCCCCCCTCTCCAAAGCCGTGATCCCACTTGAGATCACGGCTTCAGGGAGGGGGGTGGCTGCGAAGCCTCTCCCCCCAGCCACCCATCCACCCTCCCTCCATCCCCCCCTCCCAAGCCACGATCCCACTTTTGAGATCACAGCTTTGGGGAGGGGGGGTGTCTGCGAAGCCCCCTCCCCCCAGCCACCCATCTACCCTCCCTCCATCAACCTCTGTCCATCCATCCCCCTTCCCCAAAGCTGCAATCCCACTGGAGATCGCGGCTTTGGGGAGGGGGAGTGGCTGCGAAGCCCCCTCCCCCCATCCACCCATCCACCCTCCGTCCATCCACCCCCCCTCCCCAAAGTCGCGATCCCACTGGAGAACGTGGCTTCGGGGGGGTCGCTGCGAAGTCCCTCTCTCCAGCCACCTGTCCACCCTCCCTCCAGCCACCCCCCTCCAAAGCCGCGATCCCCCCCAGCCAGCTGGCCATCCCGCATTCCCCAACCCACGAGGAGGTTGGGCAGCTTCCTCATGGGTTGGGGAATCGCGGGAGGAGGGAGCCCAGAAGGAGGGATCGGGGCTATGCAGCCAAAAGGGGCATGTTCGCCCCTTCTCCCCACCTTCCTTGAAGGTGGGGAGAGGAGCGAATCCTGGGGTTTGCTCCATGGCCCGGCATCCTCCTTCTGGGCACCCTTTGGAAGGGAGCCCAGAAGGAGGGATCGGGGCTGTGAAGCCAAAGGGGGCATCTTCGCCCCTTCTCCCCACCTTCCTTCAAGTTGGGGAGAGGGGGCGAATCTAGGGGTTTGCCGCAGTGACCCCCGCTTCCCCCGCCTTGGTCCCCTTCGGAAGAGCCAAGACGGAGGGAAGAAGGGGGCTGCTGAGGCAAACTGGGCATTTTTGCCCCTTTCCTCCACCTTCAAGTCAAGTTTGACTGGAAGGTTGAAGAGAGAGGCGAATGTTGCGGCTGGCTGTATGGGGGAGCCCTGCCAGCTGATCCTGTTCGCTTTCCCAACTCACAAGGAGATCCTTGTGAGTTGGGAAACAAAGAGGATCAGCTGGCAAGGCTCCCCCAGCCAGCCAAATTGGGGGGGTGGTCTTATATGGCAAGCATATGCCTAAGCCTAGATTTTTGGCTGGAAGTTGGGGGGGTGTCTTATACGCCCAGTTGTCTTATACGCTGGAATATACGGTAATTATTGATAAAGACCCCATCCTCAATCGATGGGCTAAACATTTCCATAGTCTCTTTAGTGCCAACCGAGTAGTCCAAGGCTCAGCTATCCAACATATGATACAAAAACCGATGAAAAATGAATTAGACATAGCTCCCTCTTTGGAAGAGATCCTTAAGGCCATACAGCAGTTGAAAAACAGCAAGGCAGCTGGGATTGAGGGACTCCCACCTGAAGTTTGGAAACACGGAGGTCATGTACTCCATGATAAATTCCACGAACTACTTGTGAATTGCTGGGAAAAGGGGGAACTGCCATCAGATCTCTGAGATGCAGTCATCATCACCCTGTACAAGAAAAAAAGGAGCAAAATCTGATTGCTCAAACTATTGAGGCATAACACTGTTCTCTATTGCTGGAAAAATCCTTGCAAGGATACTCCTAAACAGATTAGTTCCTGCTATTGCAGAAGAACTTCTTCCTGAAAGCCAATGTGGCTTCAGAGCCAATAGGAGTACTACCGATATGGTATTTGCCCGTAGACAACTGCAAGAGAAATGTAGAGAACAGAACAAGGGTGTCTATGTAACATTTGTTGACCTCACCAAAGCCTTCAACACCGTGAGTAGGAAAGGTCTGTGGCAGATCCTCGAAAGACTAGGATGTCCCCCCAAATTCCTTAAAATGATTATCTTGCTACACGAGGGGCCAGCGTGGTCAAGTCAGATATGGCGATGCTCCTTCAGAGCCCTTTCTAATAACTAATGGAGTGAAGCAAAGTAGTGTTCTTGCTCCAACTTTATTTACAATCTTCTTCAGCATGATGCTCCAAAGGGCTATGGCAGACCTTGAAGAAGAAGACAGCATCTATATACGTTACTGTACTGATGGTAGCTTGTTTAACTTAAGCCGTCCGAGGGCTCACACCAAGACTCTAAACTATCTAGTCCGTGAGCTGCTCTTCGCTGATGATGCTGCCCTTGTTGCCCACACAGAAGCAGCTCTGCAGCGCCTAACATCCTGCTTCGCAACAGCTGCAGAGCTGTTTGGGCGGGAAGTCTACCTGAAGAAAACGGAAGTTCTTTACCAGCCTGCACCACAGGACGAACACCACCATCCCCACATTGCCTTCGGCAACTCTGTGCTTAAGTCCGTTCAGCAGTTCACCTACCTGGGAAGCATCATCTCCTCAGATGCCAAGATTGACAAAGAGATCAATCACAGATTAGCAAAGGCACATAGCGCATTTGGAAGACTTTACAAAAGGGTCTGGAGTAATAAACACCTGAGGCGAAACACAAAAATCAGTGTGTATAGAGCCATTGTACTGTCTATTCTCCTTTATAGGTCTGAAACATGGGTCACCTATCTCCACCACTTATGACTCCTCGAACGCTTCCATCAGCACTGTTTATGCACAATCCTAAATATACAGTGGACTGACTATGTGATGAATGTTGCTGTCCTTGAGCAAGCAGGGATCACCAGCATTGAGGCCATGATATTGAGAACACAGCTGCACTGGGCAGGGCATGTTTCTAGGATGGAGGACCATCACCTCCCCAAAATAGTACTCTATGGTGAACTCGCCATGGGTCAGCGTAAGAGGGGCGCTCCAAAAAAGCAATACAAGAACTCCCTGAAACAACATCTCAGGCTCGGCCAAATTAATCACCAACAATGGTCCGCCCTGGCCTCACATCGGGAGGCATGGAGACACACTATCCACAATGCTGCAGCCTTATTTGAGAGTTCATGCTGACACAGAAAAAATCACATCCCGGAAACATCACCCAAGGAAACCTTCTGCTGTGCTTTCTGCAACCAGACTTGTCTATCTCGGATTGGCCTTTTTAGTCATCAGCGCGCTTACAGAAAGTGCGGGATGAGTCCTTTCTGAATCTTCGTTTGCGAAGAGAAGCCAGAGGGAGACATGTACAATCGAATAGGAGTCTTCATTGCAAGTACAAATCAAAACTGTACAGGCTCCTGAAGCACCTTAAAGACTAATAGGATTATGATTAACATAAGCTTTCATAGACTAGAGCATCCGATATAATGGGCTCTAGTTCCTGCAGTCTTCTACCATAATAATTCTGTTAGCTCTTAAGGTATCACAAGGCTTAGGTTGTTTTTTTCTGCAACAGACTAACAGAAAACTGCATCAGACCATCCCAAATCTCCCAGAGATATGGCAGTTTGCCTTTCCCCACATCAAAGAACCCCTGAAGGGCATCAGGGGGAGGGCTGTAATTCAGCCAAAAATGATGTCCAGACCCAACATGATGTGCACCTGGATATACCAGTGTAGCCCATGGAAGTATGGGGAAGGATTGTGGGGCAAAATTTGGATTCTGCCCCATGCAGAGTTGCCCATCCTTGGTCAACAGGTATATTCATTGTGTGTTGGTGATCTGTACAACAAAGAACCCTGGAAAAAGTGGGTGAGCTCCCAACTGTGTGTACAGAAGCTGCGTGCTTACACTTGTACAAGCACACATTCTGCCTAGACCGTCTCAGGGGCGCCTGGAGGTGAGAATCAAATTGAACCCACCAAAGCCTCTGTGTGGAGTGAAGGTGTGAAATTGGCTTCTCCCACTTGCAAAGGAGAGCCAGCATGGTGTAGTAGTTGAGTGTTGGACTAGGACTCTGGAGACCAGGGTTTGAATCCCTGTTTGGCCATGGAAACCCACTGGGTGACCTTGGGCAAGTTACACTTTCTCAGTCTCAGAAGAAGGCAAAGACATACCCCCTCTGAACAAATCTTTCTATGAAAACCCCATGATAGGTTCGCTTTAGGGTTGCCATGTCAGAAAACAGCTTGAAGGAACACAACAACAAATTGTAAGGGAGTTAACATGTGGAATGGGGAGGCTGGTGTGTGCGCACACACACACAGCAGTAGCATTTAGTAGTAGATCACAAAGTAAATAACACTGAGCCCATTTGGCCAAGCATTCTCCTAATTATGAAAGGGGTGGGGGAGGGAGAACAAGGCTGCTTTCAGACTACCTAAAGTAATTGGCAGCTAGGATTACTGCATTAGTATTGATTTTCCACCCTCACCCAAGCTTTCTGTTGCAGCCTTTATGAATTTTCCCCAATCTCTCCTTGAAACAATCCAATTAGGGAGAAGCTGGAGGAAGTAAACAGAGGTTCTGAATAAGGTCTGAAATGATACATCTCCCAAGGTTTCAGTCTTGCTTTCGGGCTGACCTTTATTCCATGTGGCCTGAGCCCATCTCAAATGCCAAGGATACTGCTAAAAAAGCAAAAGGTTGTTATCAACAGAATACTGCTTTTAAAAAGGCATCTTAGTAGAAGCACAGTCAGATTACAAAAAGTAATACAACTCCACTCTGTTCTGTCATGGTCCTGCCACAATTTGGACAGAACCCTCTTGGTGGCTTATGCTAATGTAACCTGGGCTTATTTTTCTAACTGAGGTTGTCTAAACAGCAAAAATACTCCTCACAGTGTGAGGAGAATACCATCTGTCTTAATGGGATTCCGCGTCACTCCACCATATTTGGAAGGAAGGGAGCCCCAAACGCATGTTAGAAAAGCCTTTGCGGCTTTTCCTGAAGTTTTTTTTTAAACAGCGGTGGGAATGCGCAATCCTGCTCGTTGGGACAAGCAACCAAATTGATTCACTTTCCCCATACAAGTGGAAGTTGAAATGTGATTGGTTGGATGTGTGCAAGGGACAGAGCCTGCTAACAAGGCAAGCACCTGGAGCCACCATATTGGATTTTCGCCTTAGCGAGGCAATAAAATGGGTGGGGGGTTGTTTACTTTTTTGTTAAAGCGAAAAGTCACTCTTTCGTACCTTGGATAGGTTTTTTTTAAAAAACTATCTGGCAGCAGCAATTTGGCAGCAGCAATTTGAGGTAAATGAAAATGCAAGGAATTCACTTGTGGCTGCCACCTTGATTCACAGACATGCCTGTTTGCACAGCAAATGCAGATAGCTTCGCATGCCTGCTTTCTGCCCCCACCCCCACCCCAAAAATTAAGACAAATATGCTGCAAATTGCTGTTACTGTAGAGCCCTCCACATTTTTTGCTTCATATAGACAAGTCCTAAGCAAGGAGACAGCAGCCAGTACCTTCTTGTGGAACAGTTTTGCTCAGCCTGAGCAATGGCTGAACTAGATATGTTAAGCCTAGAGATAAGAAGAAGACATGATGCACCTCTTTAATTTGCCAGGAGTGCATTGGGAAAGGTCCCTTGGGCTGTCATCTAGCTAGACCCTTTGCCCTCCTAGACCACCAAGTAAATACATTGTCAGGACTTAATAGAGTCCACCAGAGTCAAATAGGATCTTGGCCATGGAGTGCTGTGTCCTGTTCTGGGTAACCGAGAGCCTTAGTAAACTGGAGCATGTGCAAAGAAAAGTCCTATGAAAAGCCATTGAAAGATACGTTTAGCCTGGAGAAAAGAAGAGATGAGATGGATAGATCTTTTCCAACATCTGGAAGGCTTCCACATACAAGGTGGATGAAGCCTCTTTTACACAACACAATTATAGCACTTGGATACCATTTTAACTGCCACGGTTTCATCCTATGGAATCCTGCAAGGTGTAGTTTCATGGGGTATTTAGAATTCTTTGCCAGACAGTTCTAGGATCTCACCCAACAACAATCCCAGGACTCTTTGCAGTCATAGCAATTAAAGTGGTATCAGAATTCCACAACTGTGTAGTATGAAAGAGACCTCAGCCTTGTTCTAGAGCAGTGGTTCTCAAATGTTGATCCTCCAGGTATGTTGGACTTCAGCTCCCAGAATTCTTCATCACTGCCTGGGGTACCTAGGAGTTGAAGCCCAAAACATCTGGAGGACCAAAGTTTGAGAAGCACTGTTCTCAGGGGCAGAAACAGAACTTATGGATGGAAATTGGAAGTTGAAAGCACTGCCTTGGGGTGTGGTGGCATCTCCTTCTTTGGAGGTTTTTAAACAGAGGCTGGATGGCCATCAGTCAGGAATGCTTTGATTTTGTATTCCTGCAGAGGGGGGGGGTCGGACTAGATGGCCCTTGTGGTCTCTTCCAACTCTATGATTCTATGAACTTGCAAGAAAGCAGATTAGGCCTTAGTCCTGTTGCTGGTTCTGACTAGAATCTCATTTAACCAACAGGATTTACCCATATGTTCATCAACTGATTGAATGGGTCTACTCTAGTTGGGAGTAACCAACAGGATGCCAGCATGAAGCTACAGTTTTAAGGAGCATCTTCCAATGCCATGAATTCCAATGTGGCTCCCAGAGTTCTCCACCTCTGATAAAGATGGAGCTTTTGGATCCCACTAATTCCATTGTCCAGTGTGGACAGGTCCTACACATGACTGCCTGCCCAGCAAAACCACCACCTGATCTTGGTTAGTTCCAGAATGTAACCATGTCTCTAACATACACTAGCCTAAATTCTATTGGTAGCCCCAACTACATTAAACCCATTGTTATTAACCAGTTATTAATGTAAATCAGTTATTAATGTAAATCTCACTGATTGAATGGGTCTACTCTAGTTCAGACCGCGAAGATGCTGTGGAATGGCTAAACCCAGAAGCCCTAGTCAGCATAGCAAGTGTTGAAGGATGCTGGGAGTTGTAGTCTGGAGGGCAGTGCAATTTCTACCCCTAAATGACCATATAGCTACAAAGGCTCAAAGCTAGAGAGGTAAACAGAAGACACACATAGCATAACCATGGGGTTGTGCAAGCTTAATTCCCCTCCAGTTCAATAGTTTGTTAGTATTACTTCTGTTGTGTCAGCTCAACCAGCAAATGTATTGATCTGTTCATCTGAGTATGAAATGAGCTCTCTTTCTCTCTGCTCAGAATATATTTTATTCCTTTGCTGTTTCATGGCAGGTTGTTTTTATCTTAGCTAAATGTGGAAATGAGCAAAATTCTTGCTTATTAATTAACAACGTTGGTCATTAAATAAAATACAGTTGTCCCTCCACATTCGCGAACTTGACATTCGCGGTTTTGGTTATTCGCGGTTTTGGGAGGGCCCCCCCGGGCCCCCCCAAAACCGCGACACGGGGCCTCCAGAGGCCCCGTGAAAGACCTGGAGGGAGTGGGGAGGCCTCCACGGGGCCCCCGGAGGTGCTCCGGAGGCCCATGAAGGCCTGGGGAGGGGTGGGGAGGCCTTCGCGGGACGCCCGGAGGCCCTCCGGAGGCCCCGCGAAGGCCTGGGGAGGGGTGGGGAGGCCTTCGCGGGACGCCCGGAGGCCCTCCGGAGGCCCCGCGAAGGCCTCCGGAGGCCCCGCGAAGGCCTGGGGAGGGGTGGGGAGGCCTTCGCGGGACGCCCGGAGGCCCTCCGGAGGCCCCGTGAAGGCCTGGGGAGGGGTGGGGAGGCCTTCGCGGGACCCCCGGAGGCCCTCCGGAGGCACCGCAAAGGCCTGGGGAGGGGTGGGGAGGCCTTCGCGGGACCCCCGGAGGCCCTCTGGAGGCCCCGCGAAGGCCTGGGGAGGGGTGGGGAGGCCTTCGTGGGACTCCCGGAGGCCCTCCGGAGGCCCCGCGAAGGCTTGGGGAGGAGTGGCGAGGCCTTCGCGAGACCCCCGGAGGCCCCACGAAGGCCTGGGGAGCGGTGCGAAGGCCTTCGCGGGACCCCCGGAGGCCCTCCGGAGGCCCCGCGAAGGCCTGGGGAGGGGTGGGGAGGCCTTCGCAGGACCCCCGGAGGCCCTCCGGAGGCCCCGCGAAGGCCTGGGGAGGGGTGGGGAGGCCTTCGCGGGACCCCCGGAGGCCCTCTGGAGGCCCCGCGAAGGCCTGGGGAGGGGTGGGGAGGCCTTCGTGGGACTCCCGGAGGCCCTCCGGAGGCCCCGCGAAGGCTTGGGGAGGAGTGGCGAGGCCTTCGCGAGACCCCCGGAGGCCCCACGAAGGCCTGGGGAGCGGTGCGAAGGCCTTCGCAGAACCCCCGGAGGCCCTCCGGAGGCCCCGCGAAGGCCTGGGGAGGGGTGGGGAGGCCTTCGCAGGACCCACGGAGGCCCTCCGGAGGCGCCGCGAAGGCCTGGGGAGGGGTGGGGAGGCCTTCGCGGGACCCCCGGAGGCCCTCTGGAGGCCCCGCGAAGGCTTGGGGAGGGGTGGCGAGGCCTTCGTGGGACCCCCGGAGGCCCTCCGGAGGCCCCGCGAAGGCTTGAGGAGGGGTGGCGAGGCCTTCGCGAGACCCCCGGAGGCCCCGCGAAGGCCTGGGGAGGGGTGGGGAGGCCTTCGAGGGACCCCCGGAGGCCCCACAAAGGCCTGGGGAGGGGTGGGGAGGCCTTCACGGGACCCCCGGAGGCCCTCCGGAGGCCCCGCGAAGGCCTGGGGAGGGAGGGAGGGAGGGAGGGCCGGGGAGACCTCCGCGGGGCCTAGCAAGGCCCCGCGAAGGCCTGGGGAGGGAGGGAGGGAGGGCCGAGGAGACCTCCGCGGGGCCTAGCAAGGCCCCGCGAAGGCCTGGGGAGGGAGGGAGGGAGGGCCGGGGAGACCTCCGCGGGGCCTAGCAAGGCCCCGCGAAGGCCTGGGGAGGGAAGGAGGGAGGGCCGGGGAGACCTCCGCGGGGCCTAGCAAGGCCCCGCGAAGGCCTGGGGAGGGAGGGAGGAAGTGAAGGGACGACTGTATATCGAGGGTGTATTAACTTCACAGTAAGAAAAAAAAAGAGAATTAGGAAATAAATGTATCCGTAAAAAATCTCTTTTAATTGTACAATGTATTGGCAGGCTAACTATCTGTAGACTGGAGCGTCCACGGATCACCACAACCCATATTATTCAATGGTGGTGCATGCACACAGGTGTGTCCATGTGCAGCTGTGTGAATGTGCTGCCATAGATTAATATGGAGCTTGAGCATCTGTGTTTTTTCCCATCTGTTGCCCCCTCCCCCCAAGAACCGAACCCCCGCGGATGGGAAGGGCCCACAGTACATGCTGCCTCCATGCCATTGGGCTTTTCACATAGATGAAATTGCTCTTTGTATTTATAACACACCTCTGTTGCCACATCAAAGATTGTTTATTGGCATATGCATGCACACTACTGAACACTGTAGAAAATGTTCTCCTTCTTGCTGCTTCCTATGGTCATCACAGCATCACCAACATTATCACCACCACCACCATAAAGCATCCACAATTTCCTAAGCGCTGTGCAGGTAGAGAAAGTTAAGGCAGATGCTGCTTGCTGGCAAGTACAAAAGGAAAAAGGAATAGGGAGGGAAGAGGAAAGCAAGCATTAGAGCAGCTTCTTCAATGGCTGATGGACATAGTTAGGGCAATCTTCCGTTTGTCAGAAAATCATTCCTTGGAAACCATTTATTCCACAAAAATCTGCATTGTACCAATGTCAAAGCCAGTGCTAGGAAAGCATAATTGTTTAAGCTACTAAAGTCAAACTGAATTTTGCCAACAGAGCTCCCTTGTTAGCAGGGCAGTGAAGCCACTGTGAGTTTTAGCTTGAGGTTTAAAATAGCTCTCTAAGGTGATGAACCTATTTGGTGGACAGGATTTAACCCCATGGGTATCTCCTTTAAAGCACACACTAAAACCTGGAGATGATTCACTGCCGTACGGACATGGAAGTCACCATCGAATGTACCACTGATGTATCATACTGATGCACAGTTCACTAGACAGCAGGTGTGCCCAATTACTTCCCACCCAGGGAGCAGATGTTTTGAGGCCTGGATGGAGAAAGGGGACAGGAAAATTATGGGAATAGATACATTCCCTATATGAACCTGCCTGCGTTTTGAGGGTCTTGGCAAAAAGTCTTTCCCTTGGCCCCCAGAAGTGTCACAGGCATATTTAATGAAGATGCAAAACAGTGCCTTCTCAGTGGCTGCTCCCAGGCTATGAAATTCCCTCCCATGGAAGGCTAGGCTGGCTATTCACCAGTTGCTGCAGAAGAGTCTTTTTGATGTAGGGGAGGGAAAGTGTTGGGGAGTTGCTGTACTTTTATCCACATTGTTGGGCTCACACTAAGACTCTAAACTATCTAGTTTGTGAGCTTCTCTTTGCTGATGATGCTGCCCTTGTTGCCCACACAGAAGCAGCTCTGCAGCGCCTAACATCCTGCTTCGCAACAGCTGCAGAGCTATTTGGGCTGGAAGTCAACCTGAAGAAAACGGAAGTTCTTTACCAGCCTGCACCATAGGATGAACACCATCATCCCCACATTGCCGTCGGCAAATCTGTGCTCAAGTCCGTTCAGCAGTTCACCTACCTGGGAAGCATCATCTCCTCAGATGCCAAGATTGACAAAGAGATCAATCACAGATTAGCAAAGACATATAGCACATTTGGAAGACTTCACAAAAGAGTCTGGAGCAATAAACACCTGAGGCAAAGCACAAAAATCAGTGTGTATAGAGCCATTGTACTGTCTATCCTCCTTTATGGCTCTGAAACATGGGTCACCTATCGCCACCACTTACGACTCCTCAAACACTTTCATCAGCGCTGTATACGCACAATCCTAAATATACACTGGACTGACTATGTGACGAATGTTGCTGTCCTTGAGCAAGCAGGGATCACCAGCATTGAGGCCATAATATTGAGAACACAGCTGTGCTGTGCAGGGCACGTTTCTAGGATGGAGGACCATCACCTCCCAAAAATACTACTCTACGGTGAACTCGCCATGGGTCAGCATAAGAGGGCCGCTCCAAAAAAGCGATACAAGGACTCCCTGAAACAACATCTCAGGCTTGGCCAAATTGATCACCAACAGTGGTCCACCCTGGCCTCACATCGGGAGGTATGGAGACGCAGTATCCACAATGCTGCAGCCTTATTTGAGAAATCACGCCCAACAAGTCTTGAACAGAAATGACAACGCAGAAAGAATAACAACCGGGAAACATCACCCAAGGAGACCTTCTGCTGTGCTTTCTGCAACTGGACTTGTTTATCTCAGATTGGCTTTTTTAGTCATCAGCGCGCTAGCAGAAAGCATGGGATGAGTCCTTCCTGAATCTTTGTTTGCGAAGAAAAGCCAGAGAGAGGGTGTGCTTTAAATACTTTGCAACTGTTTATTACTATTCTTTTTAACAGGATATACTGGGACCTCAGTATCCACTGGGGTTTGGTTCCAGGATCCCCGTGGATACCCAAATCCATGGGTACTCAAGTCCCATTATATACAATGGCATAGTAAAAATGGCATCCCTTATATAAAGTAGTAAACAGCAAGGCTTGCTTTTTTGGATTCCCCCCCCCCAAATATTTTCAAGCCTGGTTTGTTGAATCTGTGGATACAGGAACTGTGGATATGGAGGGCTGGTGTAATTTATTTAATGCTTTTAAAAATGTTTTTACTATTATACTTCATAGAATTATAGAGCTGGAAGAGACCACAAGGGCCATTCAGTCCAACTCCCTTGGTTTTAGTTATATTTTTGTTTTAATCTATGCTGTAAACACCTTGAGTCCCATACTGGAAGAAATTTCCAAAGAGATAGCCATGTTAGTCTGCAAAAATATAAAAAGGGAAATGTGGTCATGGGAAGAAGGAATCAAGTAGACAGAATCCAGAATCTTTGAGACTATGGACATTTTCAGACAAGTCTTACCGCGCAAGAAGGCTCCAGGAGAGGTACGCCACTATTGCGCAGCAGGAGGTCCGTTTCGGATGATACTGTCCCACATCCGTATCAATTCTGTGTTCCATTGAAGGCAGCCGCGCCATTTTTTACTCACGGAAGTTGTCCGTGAATAAAAAATGTTGCGGTTGCCTTCAACGGAACACGAAAGTGACACGAACGAGGGACAGCGTCGTCCGAAACAGACCCCCTGCTGCGCGATAGTGGGGTACCTCTCCCAGAGTCTTCTTGCGTGGTAAGACTTGTCTGAAAATGTCCTAACTGACTGATTTCACCATGAGCTTTCATGGATATTAATCAACTTCTTCAGACGTGAAGTGGATTAATAGCCATGAAAACTCATGCTGAAACAAACCGGTTAATCTCATGGGGGCTACAAAATTCCTTTTACCCAACTTTCCCCAGTGCTTTTTGATATAGGGAGAAAAGCAGCATATAAATTAAATTACAAAAGAAATAGTCATTTCCGCCCCTTGACTTTATGGAGCTGCTGGTTCTCCCAAATGGTATCTGAACAGAAATGCTGCCCAAACACAACTCAAGTTGGCCCCATTCCTGAAGCACTGCTGAAGCAAAAAGGTGACCTGGTTCTTTGTGTCGCCAACAAGAAATGGGAATTGGCACTCAACCCAGCTGTCTTGCCTTAGAGGTGGACAATTGTTGTTGTTATGTGCCTTCAGGGGGTTTTCTTGGCAAGATTTGTTCAGAGGGAGTTTGTCTTTGCCTTCCTCCAAGGCTAAGGGAGTGTGATTTGCCCAAGGTTACCAGGGAGGTTTCCATATTTGAGCAGGGTTTCAAACTCTAATCTCGCGGGGTCCTAGTCCAATGCTCAAATCACTACACCATGCTGGCTCTCTTGTGAAAGGCCAGGGAGCCTTATTAATCCATCCAGGAGGCCTGGGAGCGTTACACCTCACCCCAAAAGAATAAAAAAAAATCTTTTGCCTCCAAATGGCCAGGGCATAGAGGATATGGGGGATTGCTAGGTAGGGTTCCCACATGTCAGGGTCTGGTCCTTCTTCTTCAATCCACAGGCAAGGTGGAGGAATCTCAGGCTGAGAGAACTGGATTGAAAAGTATATATGTGTTCTCCTCATTTATTATCCATGTTTTGATTGGAATGGCATCCTAGGAGAAACTGTGGTTGATTCTCAATGAATCATGCTTAGTAACATCACTAGGTTCCACCCCATGTGACATCTCAAGTCCCTAACTTTCAGTTCCTGAAATCTCAGGGCCTACACCCTGGCAGCTCTACCCTGAGAAATTTAAGGAGAGACCTTTTTTTTTAACAACAGGAAGTGACAGTAAGTCACTTCCTGTCCACTTTCTATTTTTTTTTTTTAAGGTCCTCTCCTGTGAGAGTCCACCACCATGTATATGATGATAGTCATAGCACGGCGTTCAGTTTTCCCCATCCTTGGCTTTTTAAGTTGTGATTTATGTCAGGTGAAGTGTCTAGATCCTGAAGATGGAGGAGATTGATTCTTAAGGGCAAACACCGGCAGTAGCTACTGGCAGCCAGCATTTCAGACAAAGTGAATAAATGATCTGGCCTTCAGCAAAATCAGATAGCAGGAGATGCAGCATCACAGATCATGTGTCCACACTCTTGTCTATAAGACACATGACCACAAAAGGGCTGGGAGACCTCTCATTTTAAGAATGGCCAGAAAAATATTTGATGGCTGTGCATCATTGTGAGGAGAAACAAGCCAAGGGAAGAAAATGACATGCTTCCAAAAAATGCCAGTAGTTAATGCCTGTAGTTAATTTTATGTTGTCATTGCCAGTTCAATTCCTAGCAGAGGTGTGACTGAACATAACGTGGAGACTTGTCTCTTCCTGAAATTCACACTCCATGTTTACTGTTACAATCCAAACTTGAGCTGTAAGAGGCTGACTAATCGGGACGTTGTTCTGCATATGTTCAGAATTACTCTCATCTTGAATTATCCCATCATTGGCTGAGAGCCTACATTGGGGCTGTGCTATGTAAACTTCTACATGTGGAATTACATGCTGATTGTGCTACATGACTATTATGTTGAATGGGAACATTGCATAATGAACCACACAACCATAAGTGCAACTAATTTCCCAGTTGTTGTTGTTACTATTATTATAGGTCACCAGT
This sequence comes from Gambelia wislizenii, assembly GCA_030847615.1. Lineage (NCBI taxonomy): Eukaryota > Metazoa > Chordata > Lepidosauria > Squamata > Crotaphytidae > Gambelia > Gambelia wislizenii. The sequence continues at coordinate 488,120,858 of JAUMIR010000001.1, read as the reverse complement.
TGTATCCACTGGGGATACATTCCCAGACTTACCACAAATACTTGAAACTGTGGGTAATAGTGACCCACCCCCACAGAATCATGCTGGAGGACTTAGGAAATTCCTAGGAAGGATACCTCTCTAGGCAGCTCCAGCATGCCTCCACTGGAAGTTACCATAGAGTCATGCTGGAGGACCTAGAAAGTGCCTAAAAAGATCATATTTTTGAGATGACAGATAATTGAAACCGTGGGTACCGGTACAGCACATACAGGGGGTGAACTATATTACTATTATTATTAATACTATTATTGTTGCTGTTGTTATTTTATTCATTTATATCCTACCTTTTTTAATATTGGGTCTTAAGGTGGCTAAGGACTTTATCAGACGAACCTTCAAAAACATCTCTTTAGCACCATATTTTTCAGCGTAATTGTCCCAGCAACGTAACCCTTTTGACCATACATACCTATAATAGCATGAAAAAGCAGCCCCAGCATTACCGGAGCATGAACACTACTGCTGTTTACTTTCCACATTTGTGATCTAGCCGGTTCTTGTGAGAAGATGCGAGCGCAGTAAAAATTTTAAAAGCAGCAGAATCAAAACAGAAAACTTATACACAAGCACAGAAACACACTCACAAACTCCAAAGTAAACTGGGGAGGTTCATAAAAAGAGCGTCCCATTCCTGGCTTTCTCGTTCTCAACCAGAAGTGTTCTGCGCATTGACGCTGTAATCATGAGAGGACAATGGTGCGTGGTTTCAAACACTCTCAATACTGGCAAAAAAATGCCACAGCAGATCTATTGATAGCTTGGCCCATCAATAAAAAAAAGAACACCTCATTAACAGCAGATGAACGCTAAAGGACAACGCCATGTGGTATGTGCGCCTTTTTGTGTTCATTAGGCATCGTTATGACGCCATATTTGCCACATTTTATAAAGTCCTTATAGAACAGTAAAACCAGAGCAGATTAAAACATTTTTTAAAAAAATCAGTAAAGATATATAAAAGTTATTCTAAAATGCAATTAAACAAACTGTAGAATTAAGACCATTTAAAGTTTTGTTTAAAGACAGGAGATAAAACAACCAACAGAGCAACACACCACTAAAACCCCATTGCTACTATCAATGCCTAAAAGCCTGACAGAACAGGAAACTTTTCATTTTCCTATGGCAGGAAGCCTTGCCTGGAGGGGACCATCCCTAGGGAGGGGGTTTCAAAGTCTGGGAGCAGCTACTAACAAGGCCCTTTCCCTTGTACCCACCAAATGTGCTTGAGAAAGCAGTGGGACTGAGAGAACCCCCCACCCCCAAAGATCTTAGCAGGCTCATGTACTGTAGGGAGATATGGTCCTTCAGAAATCCTGTACCCAAGCCATATAGGACTTTATAGGTCATGACCAGCACTTTGAATTGTGCTCAGAAATGGACCGCCAGCCAGTAGAGCTGTTTCAGCAAGGAAACTGTAGGCTGTTTCAGCAAGGGCAAACAGAGATGCATCAGCCAAAAAAGTGCATCCACATGCCCAATTTCACTGCACTGCACAACTCCGCATGCACAACTCTGTTTCTGCAACTGTGAACCGAATGCAAATGTTTCACATCAGACCAATAGTTGATCAGATATTGTGCACCAGACAAAACTGTCCAACTGCTTCCATAGGGAACTTAAAGATGTCTACTCTGGCAAAGAGAAGGAGATGTTTCATAGGGATCAATGTATGTTAAACAGATGATGCTGACTGAAGCAACTGACAAACAGAGGTGACCACCTATAAATCTAGCAGCTATGGAGAATCCTTGTTGTTGTCAACCATTCCACCCCTTCAGAGGGTGGTGCTCTTGGTGTTCCTGTGCTTCCTGGCATTCTTGACCCCTGGACTGGTTATCTGTAATGACCCCTTGTCTCATCTCTTTTTGGCTTTGGATATCTGGGCTACTAGCTTATGTAACAACTCCTGGACTGGCTGAAACCTTGCCCCTTCATCTTCTTGGGTTACATATGCATGAGCTGGAGCAGACTGACTTCCCTGAAGCTGCTTCCCTTAAGTGGACCTCTCCTTTTGGATATTTGCAGCCCATAGGCATTGGACAACCAGCCCAGTAGGTTCAGTACATCAGATAACTCTTTTAAAGTTTAGATTAAACCCAAGGAGGGGTTTAATCTACTGATAAGGAGGCCACCCATCACCCTTGGACTTTGCTTTGAGGCGTGGAAACCATTTCTAACGTATACCATGGGGTGGAGGGGTCCTCTTCTTTATATTTATTTGGGTGCAGATGAGATCAGAATGCAGGAGTGCTCACACACCAGTTAGCACTAAAATATTAAGCCAGCAGTTCCTTTTGCTCCAAGCTCAGTCACATCTCCATGGACCATTGTGAAGCCAGCAGACTTAAAAACATGAAGATGAGCAAGTCAGTCTCTCATCCCCCTTCTATACCCACAAAACCTACCCACAATGCTCCGTTTCTTGTAAGAGAGAAGGTGCTGGTATTGTTCCATCATGACTGCTGCTAACACAGCCACTCCAGATAAATATAACACTCAGCTGACCTCTGATTTTTAAAAAAGAGAAAGAGAAGTAGGAAAGCTATAACATTCTGATTTCCCATAGCAACAGAAACAATCCCTAGGTAGGCAAAGACATTTACTTACACACATACACACACGCATGCGCGCGTGCACACACACACACACAGACTTTGTTGTCCATATTTTCTGTCTCTGTTGTTTGGAAACAAGGTTTTTAATTATTATTTCATTCATTTATATCCTGCCTTTCCAGCAATAATGGGACTTGAGGCAGCTAACCTCAAGTGTGTGTTATTTAAAAACAATTAAACCATATCTAGAGCTTAAAATTCATTAAAAAACAAAATATTTAAAAACCAACAGAACAGCACACGCAAGCCGAAATCACTTTCTTGTTTATTTCATCTTTCAAAAAAGACCTCTCCTAGGCCTATATTGACCCAAGGGACAAAAAAATGTGGCAAAAATGCCCACCATGTCCCCGGAGGGCATTTGGGGCAAAAATGTGACCCTGGAAGCAAGGGGAACATGAAATAGCCCTAGGAGGCTCATGTGCCATACTTTGCCTACCACTATAGTGAGCCAGCATGGCGTAGTGGTTTGAGTGTTGAACTACGACTTGGGAGACCAGGGTTCAAATCTCCTCTGAGCCATAAAAGCCCACTGGATGACCCTGGGCAAGTCATGCACTCTCAGTCTAAAAAAAAATCCCATGAAAGGTTTGCCTTAGGGTCACCATAAGTCAGAAATGACTTCAAGGCAGACAACAATAACAAACTCTAAAGGTAGGGAGTTCCAAAGTCTGCAAGCAGCCAGTGGGAATGTCCTCTCTTGTTTTCCTGTTGAACAAGCCCGGGGAAGGCAGTGGGCAAGAGAGAATCATAGAATTGTAGAGTTGGAAGAGACCACAAGGGCCATCCAGTCCAACCCCCTGCTACACAGGAAATCACAATCAAAGCATCCCTGACAGATGGCCATCCAGCCTCTGTTTAAAGACCTCCAAGGAAGGAGACGCTGGGAGGGAAGCATATGAAACCCCATTCCTAATACTCCTGCTACTCTGAGCTATTTCTTTCTGTTGGGACATTGGTACATAATAGCTTCCATATCAGCAGGGTGGTGATTCCATACTGGGTTTTAGTTTAGACTTTAAAAGAGCCATACGGGATGCTACGCCCTCTTCTGCCCAAATAGTTTGGACACCTTAGAGAGCTCCTTTGATGTTCAGGTTAATCTCCACTGCAGAAGAGTCAGCAGCTGCCATTTGGGATTGGGAAGTGTCAAGATATACCACTGAATACTAAAGTTAGGATGGTCCATGCTATCGTGTTTCCCATTTCTATGTATGGTTGTGAAAGCTGGACAGTGAAGAAAGCTGATAGGGAAAAAAAATCAACTAATTTGAAATGTGGTGCTGGAGAAGAATTCACGGACTGCTAAAAAGACAAATAAATGGGTCCTAAAGCAAATCAAGCCTGTACTCTCCCTAGAAGCCAAGATGACTAAACTGAGACTGTCATTCTTTGGCCATATCATGAGAAGACAGGACTCACTAGAAAAGACAGTTAATGCTTGGTAAGGCAGTAGGAACAGAGGAAGACTGCATTACAGATGGATGGACTCAGTCAAGGAAGCCACAGGCCTGAGTCTGCAAGGCCTGAGCAGGGCTGTTGGGGATATGGTGACTTGGAGGTCTCACTCATAGGGTTGCCATAAATCGACTTGATGGCAATTAACAACAACAAAGTGGGGGGACTGAGCTATGTGTGCCAAAATGGCTTCTCCTGAAACCCCCTGAGTTAAGCTGTTGCCTTCCATCTAATCTGAAAAGAATCACATTTGTAAACATAATTTGTCATGCAGAAACTTTTCTATGTTGCCAGAATGAAAACTGTAAAGTGGCTCCTGCACTTCTAATGGTTGTTCAGAAGAAGGGATTTCAGTAAATGTTGCTTGTTACCTGGTTGCATGGCAAACAACATCTCCTGAAATGCTGTCTTCTACACAACCACTGAAGGTACCGGAGCTCTCTCCAGTTTTCAATCTGGCTACATTTTTTCTCAAGGAGAAATAGTGAATAAATCTTGCCAAGATTGATAACATTCATGCCTGTCTTTGTATTTGCATAAGAAACAGCTTCAGAGAAGTAACCTATACCCAATATTTACTTTAATCCTGTGGTTTTTCACCTGTGAAAAAAGCAGAGCAGAAACCATTCTTCTTCTGCCAGGTTATTATCAGCAAGGATAATTCGCCATTAAAAAATAAAATGAATTTCTGTTCTTTTTGGAAGTGCCTTTAACCTGTTGGGTGGAGAGATTATTAACTAGCTTTAAGTGAGTTTTGTGCTTTATTTTAATTTATTTTATTTTTAAAAAGGCCCTCTGTGCCTCACCATTGAGAACAATATGTTAAGTGAGGACATGAAAAAGGGTCTTCTCTGTTGTGACACCCAATTATGGAATACTTTTCCCTTAGAGGCCCAACTGGCATCAACTTTGCCATCTATTTTGGTACTAAACCTTACAGTCTTTGGGGTCTAATGATTTTATCCAATTTTATATGGACATGAGATCCAGCATGATGTAGTGGTTTGAGTGCTGGATTAGGACATTGGCTGGCCAAGGTCTGAATCCTCACTCAGCCATGGTGTTTTTGAGCAAGTCACACATTCTCAGCCTTAGAGGAAGGCAATGGCAAACCTCCTCTGAATCAAATCTTGCCAAGAAAACCCCACGTCAGAAATGATTTGAAGGCATGCAACAATAAACTACATCTATATGGTTTTAAATGTCATAACATTTGTAGATTCTTATATATGTTAAAGTTCATATAGGTTAGACTGTAAATTAACTTTTACTGTTTTAATGTTTTAAATTTTTAAATATGATTTTATTGTATACTGCTCTGAGATCAAAGATACAGGGTAGGATGTTGGTATTTTAATTATTTAAAACATGCAATGAAATTTCCTGCCAATTGTGTTTTGGTCAAAGGCTTTCTCTCAGGGATGGAGGGCAGTGAAAGGAGGCAATACTAGTAAATTTGCTGGTGCTATAACTGCCCCCTTAAATAGCCAAATGCTAAGCCCAAATGAATTGGACTTTGACCTTGGAAGAGAGACAGGCAGGCCCAGAGTAAACCTTAAGGACTTCTAACTCCTGAAAAACAGAATTCCGGCGAGCTGGACTGTGCTAGGCCACGAAGGCCAGAAGCACAGAAAATGTTCTGTTCAGCTTCAGTGGAGAACAGCCTTCTCTAAGAAGATGTGTTGAACAACTTCTATGATCCCCAGCTACAGAGGCCAATAGTATTGGCCATGGGTGTCCAAGGCATTTGGAGGGTTACATGTTGGAGATGGCTGATGTAGTGCTGTCCCAAATGTTTACAAGTCCTTTACTTCTAAGGAGTTCAAAGAGGCTTTGGAAAAGTTACTTTTTTGGATTGCAATTTCCAGAATTCCTCCACACATTAGACCTAGCCGATAGCCACTGTATAGTTACAGTTCATGCTAGGGTTGCCAGATAGAAAACTGGAGAGGGCTCCTATACCTTTGATGTTTGTGTGGCAGAGGAAATTTTAGCAGATGTTGCTTGTCACACAATCAGGTAACAAGGTACAAGAACTCTCTCCAGTTTTCACTCTGGCAACTCTAGTTCAGACACTAGCAATGTCAAAGACTCACCACAAAAAACAAAGATGTGCACCCATCCAGGAACTACATGACAAATCAAATTTATGTAGTACCTGGCTTGTGGGGGCAATTAGCTAACACACATTGGAAGCTGCTTCTTGCAGTGTAGATGTGTAAATTGCTATTGCTTAAAACAATTTGTAAGCTGCTCTGATAGCCTTGTGGCTGAAGAGCAGAGTATAAATAACTAAATAAATGTAGCACGTGAGACAACATTCTGATTTTTTCTTCTTCCCAATTTTACAGATAGAAAACAATGAACTTGAGAGCTTCTAACCTGAAGTTGGGAGCTTCTAACCTGAGAAAATGCAAAACCTGTGCAAAGGAAATGCAGGCTTTGACAATTCAAAGACATAGCCATGTTGGTCTGGAATATCAGTTAGCAAGGGGATCTTGTAGAACTTTTGAGACCAAGAGAAAGAAGTTGGAGTATAAGCTGCCGCAGACTTGGTCTGCTTCCTCAGATGCATGGAGTAGATCTGAGGAAGTAGACCAAGTCTACAACAGTTTATGCTACAGCTTCTTTCTCTCAGTCTCAAAGGTGCTACAAGATCCACAGGCTGTGACAATGGTGTTCTCCACCTTCAGCATGGCAAATAGGCACATCTAAAAATGAGAATGACAAGAGACAAGCATTCCTCCCAACTGTGAAGCTGCAACAGTGGGCAGAAATTATTCCGTTTGTGGACTGGGGGGAAAAGGTGGGAATTTTGCATATGGGTAATAAATACTGTATTACAAACATACACACTCCAAAATACACATTGGTGATCTCTCTCTCTCTGGCTTTTCTTCGCAAACGAAGATTCAGGAAGGACTCATCCCGCATTACTTTATCATCAAAATGTATTTTGGGTTTTGTTTAACTGTCAATGCAGCCACTCCTGCATTCACCCGGTATGCGTCTCTTTTAGGAAGTTATATTTCAGTGAAAGCCATTCTTAAGATGCCAGTCTATAATTAAGATTGCAATGATAAAGGAATGCCTGTGATATCTGAATGACTTGAATAATAAATGAAACAAGCAAAGGACAAAAATAGCTGGAGATTTCCATTCTGTAGTTTTCCTCATTGCCACTGGATGGCAACATACGTTCAACAGAAAGAGTTTGAATGAGCTCTGCTGTACAGTATTTTGGTTTCTCAAGTGTGAGAGCAAAGAGAAGAAAATCCCATTGCTTTTGTGTATGTTTTACTGCATTCCTCACCACTGCCTCTGTTGCTAGGCTACTGGAATTTGGAGCCCATCAACATCTGGAGGGCCACATTTTGCCCAACTCTACCATATGGGCATGCCAAAACATCATTGAGATTATTTGGGTTAAAGTAATTGGTGCAAAGAAATTTATTTGACATCATCATTCATAGCTGACGAACTCAAAATCATTTTGGAAATAGTAGTACAGTCGGCCCTCCATATCTACAGATTCTGCACCCACAGATTCAACCATCCATGGCTTGAAAATACCGCTCCCCCCAAAAAAATAATTGCCAGAAAGCAAACCTCGATTTTGCCATTTTATATAAGGGATGCCATTTTTACTACACCACTGTATATAATGGGACTTGAACATCCAAGGATTTTTGTATCCACAGGTGAGTCCTGGAACCAAACCCCAGCGGATACCAAGGGCCCACTGTATGATGAAAGTCCTGAGGACCATCCCATTAGATAATCCTTCCCTCTCTCACAGAACTAACAGTTCTCAGCATACTTGAGGAAAGTGAATAAAGGTTCAACCCTAGTTTGAGTTTCTGATATTTTGGATTTGGAAAGGGTCCTTGTTATTGTTATGGGCCATTCAAGTCAGCTGTGATTTACGGTAACCCTTTCCTAGGGTTTTCTTGGCAAGCTTTGTTCAGAGGGGGTTTGCCATTGCCTTCCTCTGAGGCCTGGGTGTGGGATTTGCCCAAGGTCATCCAATGGGTTTCCATGGCTAAGCAGGGATTCAAACCTTGGTCCGCTGGAGTCCTAATCAAACACTCAAACCATGGCACCACCCTGTCTTTTTAAAGTTTTGCTGGCAGCTCTGAACAATCTCAAAACTCTAGGCACTCCCTTCTCCCAATGGGTTCCTAATTCCTGAGGAAATTTATGCTACATGATGTCATTCCCGTGATCATTCTGATGACCTGGATGACTTATCCTTTTTTTTTCAGACATAGACCTGCCATTGCCACCTGATGCAAAATTAAGGTAAGAGCTGTTCAGCATTGGAATGTACTGCCTCAGAAGATGGTGGACTCTCATTCATTGGAGGTCCTTGTCCAACATTCAACCACATTACCTCCTGTTGTTGTTATGTGCCTTCAACTTGACTCTGACTTATGGTGACCCTATTGTATATTTATACAGAGGAACCTTGCCTTTGTTTCCTCTAAGACTGAGGAGTGGGGCTTGCCAAAAAGTCAGCCAGTGAATTTCCATGGATGAGCAGAGAATCCTAGTCCAATACTCAAACCATGACATGACACTGCCACTTCTGGAAAAGGTCTTAACAGTACTCTTGTTACCCAAATTACAGGGAGTCCATGGGTACCTCACACATGAGCAGAGATTCATGTAGAAGAAGGTAGTCAGAATGCAGTTCTGAGGGTCACACAGCAAACTGGCAGGGTAACTAGGTAGGAGAAACTGCGAACATGGTGACACAGACTGACAGAGTGACGAGATTAAGGAAGCCATGCACGCTTTGACTGTGTTTTGGAGGTAATATTTATATTCTGTATTCCCCCAAAGGGATGTTATGAGTGGAATATAATGTTTGCTGGAGTTTCCCATGGTTAGATAATGGAAGCTCTGGTTGTGTCAATGATCACTAATGGCCGAGACATTAAAACTGATGGGCATCAGGCAACTTTCTATTGTTTTGAGGAAAGATGTGAGGGAAAACCAGTTTTTCAGGGCAAAGCATGTCCAGCCATGTTGATTGAATTAGTAAATGACTCACTTCCATCTACATCCAGGAGAATTAGGACCTTTCCACCCTAACCACCAGTCCGGGTTTTTCTGTTTTTTGCATAATTACTGCCTAGGCGTGTTGTTTAGGAATTTGGGATGGCTTCTTCCTTAGGTTTTCTGAGCATACCTTGGGTCCTTGCATTTGGGAAGCCCAGGTTCACTACAAAACATGAGGAAGGCCAATAAATAAGTCAATCTATGAAATATACCCAATTGATGAATTATTGGAAAGGAGGGGGTATAAGGGCAGGTAACACTCTGCCACAACTCTACGCACAGATAAAGGCTGCCTTGCAATCCTTACAGCACACAGGCTCTGATAGGTTTAAGAAGGATTCCAAAAGAATGAATTCTGGCAAGTGAAGCTTTTCTCACACCTAAATGACAACTAGCAATTACAGTTGTCCCGCCATATCCATGGATTTGGTATCCACAGATTTAAGTATTCACGGCTTGTAAATATTCTTAAAAAATATTAATCCAAAAAGCAAACCTTGATTTCGCCATCTTATATAAGGGACACCATTTTGCTATGCTATTGCATATAATGGGACTTGAGTATTCACAGATTTGTGGATCCATGGGGGTCCTGGAACGAAACCCCAGTGAATATGAAGGGACAACTGTACTTGAATTCCATGGAGCACTCAACTTTTAAATGTAGAGAAATCAGAGGAATAAAAGAGATGGTCCAGAACCTTGTTGGTGTCTTATGCATGCATAAATTCCCCCAACTGAAGCAGTTAGATGTTTTTATCTAATGTGGAATGTCTGCATTCAGTTCAAGGTTGCTGAAGACAAGTTGTGTATGTGGTGCCATTGAGTATGAATGTGCATTGTGCATGGCTATGCCTTTGCGTGGAAGCTCACTGTACATCATGCATCGATGTGCACGTTTGCACTTTTGCATGTGGCTCAGTTGTACAAGGTTGCTATCCAAAGCAAGGACTGCATAGCTTTGCATGCAGGGATTAATACAAATGTTAGACCTCAGCCATAGATTTTTAAGTGTACAGTATATATCGCACCCTTCTCCCAAGACCTCATCACATTCTAGATGGCTCCTTATTCTCCATCCACTCTAATCTGATCCACTGAGCACTTCCTGTTTTGAAAAAAAAATACATCCCCCTATGAGCCTAAAACAATTCAGGGGGGCAAAACCATGGTGAAATTGCTCCCCACACCCCCACAGGGCTGGAGGAACCTTTTATTTTATTTTTTTTAAGGAGGGAGAGAAAAGAAGGTCATTGTTAGGATGCAAATCTTTGTTTATTTTGTTCCTGTGAGCAGAAATGAGTGTGTCACCATTGTGGGAGAAAACATCATAGCTCATAGTTTGAAATGTGTCAAAATTAGTACTTTCTTTGCAGACACACACACACTTCACTCCGTGGATCTGATGAAGTAGACTTAGGGCCCATCTACACTTCAGAAATACAGCAGTTTGACACCACTTTATCCACCATAGTTCTATCCTATGGAATCCTGGCATTTGTAGTTTAATGAGGCACCAGAGTTTTCTGATAGGAAAGGCTAAATACCTTACAAAATTACAAAAACGGCTATATTTCTGCAGTGTAGGCAGTCACTTAGTCTATGAAAGCTTATGCTACTAACTGCTTTCTCTCAGTTAGTCTCAAAGGTGCTACTTTGACTGACACATGTACAACCTTGCATGGGTTGCATGGATTTATTTTATTTTATTTTAAAAAACCTATCTGCTTGTGTTTAAGCAGGGACATAATTTACAATGTGAACAGTGCAGAACCATGAAAGACTCTCCCTACTCCAGGGGTCTACTCTGAAGATGAAGAGGGCAACAGGAATCAGTGGCAGACCTCACATATGTGCTCTTGCCCTCCTGCTTCACATGCTGCTCTTATTAAGTGTTCAAATGCTTGAAAAGGGCTTTATCTCTCAACTTAACCTGCTTTCAGAGATTGACAGAAAATGGGATAAATCCCTAACTATGCTGAAACAATGACAATTATTAAACTCTGTCTAGTAACTTAGCCTACACATTCATGATTTGCTAGAGCTTTCATGAGTGTACAAAGGGTTTTCATTCAGGAGGAACACATATTCATTTTCATCTTGGCTATGCACCAAGGTAAGCTAACAAAGGAGGTTGCTGAACACCAGGAACAGTTCTGGAAACTGTGCTAGGAAATAATGAACAAGGTCTTTGGGGAAATCTATCACAGATATGGCTTTTGTTGTTCTTGTTTTCAATCACAGTTTATAGACCAGCCAGCTCTTTAAAATTGTGGGTCTGGTGGACTACATATGGTTGACAAAGTTGGATAGTGAAGAAAACTGAGAGGAAGAAAATCAACTTATTTGAAATGTGGTACCGGAGGAGAATTCTATGGATACCATGGACTGTTAAAAAATACAAATGAATGGGTCTCAGAGCAAATCAAGCCTGAACTCTCACTAGAAGCAATGATGACTACACTGAGGCTGTCCTACTTTGGATGTACCACAAGATGATGTGGCTCACTGGAAAAGATGATAACGCTTCGTAAAGTGGAAGGTAGTAGGAAAAGAGGGAGACCACACTACAGGTAGATAGGCTCACTAAAGGAAGCCATGGCCCTGAGTTTGCAAGACCTGAGCTGAGCAGTTGATGACTAGGCTCTTGAAGGCCTCTCATTCATAGGATGGACATAAGACAAAATTGACTTGATGGCAAATAACACAGCTTGTATTCAAAGAAAAGTAAGAGAGGGCTTCGCAGCTGCAGAAATTCAATGGAGGCATATTTGTGCACAAGGAGATCACTGCGTGATAGTGATTTCCATACCTGGGTGCCTTACTGCAGTGTGTTACCTGTACACACATATATAGGTGCTGTGTGAGGTATAGAGCTTGGGAAAGGTGGATCCCCCCCGTACAACTCCTAGAATCCTCCCAGGCATGGCCACTGATGACCATGCTGGCTGGTAGATTCTATGAGTTTTAGTCCAAAAAGTAATTTTTCTAAGCTCTGGGTAAGAAAGCCACTGTCTGGCACCTGGATTGGTTCTGAGAATGCATCAGGTAGCAGAGAACCAAGAGATTCAGTTGTAACAGGTCATCTCCTTTTTGGACTGAAGAAAGGAAACGGGAGTACAGTGGGCCCTTGTTATGTGCTGGGGCTTAGTTCTAGGAGCCCCCGTGAATATCAAAATCCATGGATGTTCAAGTCCCATTATATACAGTGGCATAGTAAAATGGTGACCCTTATATAAAATGGCAAAATCAAGGGTTGGGGAGTTTTTTTGTTTGTTTTTTTGTTTGTTTGTTTGTTTTGTTTTTTAATTTTGTTTTTCTCGAATATTTTGAAGGTATGGATGGTTGAATCAATGGATATAGAATCCATGGATAGAGAAGACTGACTGTACCTCCCTTTCCCCTTGCACTCCCATTCCAACAGAGATCGGGACTGAAAGTTCATGGAGATTTTTGGCTGAGGCTAAGGCAGGAATGTGGAATCTCTGACAACAATCTCCTTCTCTTTTCTCCAATCACTCATCAGTTGTTTTTTCAAATCCTGCAAAACCATTCCATGGAAATGAGCTTTGCTTTACAGCCTGGTAAGCTGTTCCATTGCAGCTTATTCCTGAGTAGACAAGCATAAAACTGAGCTGTGCTTTGTACACTTGAGAAGGAAATGTGTGAATTGGTGAGAACTGCATCTGATACAGCCCCCTTTGCTTTGGACCCCACCCTGTTAGTCCTGCCAAGGAAGGAATGCGGACTGTCCTAACTGGAATCTGGTCCCAGATGGAAAAAGGTTTTCCCCACCAATAGCTTAAGGGTGTCAGTCCTCCTTGTTAGACATGGCGAATTTGAAGCCCTCAGACCCCACACAATAGCCAGTTGGAACTTCAAGCTGCTGCTATTGGCCATTTCGCCCTACGGCTTGTCTAAACGGCAAAAATACACCTCATAGAATCTGAAGAGAATACGATTTGTCTAAATGGGATCCCACATCAGTCTGCATTTGGAAGGGGGGAGCAAATCCACAGAAACTCCACAGGAAAAGCCTACATGGCTTTTCCTGTATTTTTTGTAAAAGCTCAGCAGTTTTTTTAAAAGTGCTGGTCTGCTTTGATTTGCATTCCCAATAAGAGTGGAAGTGGAAAGCAGATTTGGTTTGAGGTGTGCAGGGGGCGGAGTTTGCTAACAAGGCAAGCGCCCGGAACCGCCATGTTGGATTTTCACCATAGCGATTGTGTGCGGAGGTGACAAAACAGTCTTTTTTTTCTTTTTTCTATTTATTTAGGCAAAATGTTGCACTTTCACACCTTAAACATGAGTACACTCTTTTTTAAAAAATACTGTTTGGCGGCAGCAACTCAAGGTAAATAAAAAAGCAAGTAATTCACTTGTGCCCACCATCTTTATTCACAGGCATGCCCACTGAAACAGCGAAAGTGGATAGCTTTACATGCCTGCGATCTTGCAAAAAAAAAGTTAAGACAAATAGAAGCTGCTTCGAATTGGCGTTAGTGCACATCAATCCACATTTTTACATCATATAGACAAGGCCCTAGTTTCACCCCCAACCTGTTTTTTCCCTCAAAATTGGTGAAGTGACTCAGTGGAACTGGCTGAGTTGAGGGTGTTGGGTGCCCGCAAGTGCCACCCTTTGTCTGCCCCATTTTACACAGATAGCGAACCTCCCACAGTTCTGTCAGTTCCGTCAAGTATCTGGCAATTGATTGATTGATGCCATCTTTCTGCTGGCTTTTGAAAAATGCTGGTGGAAACAGGTTGATTGCTATATCTTTGGTGAACTGGATATGTTCATCTACTGTTGCTTGGCTCTATGGATTTTTCAAAGAACCGTAGAATCTTAGAGTTGGAAGGGATCACAAGAGCCATCTAGTCCAACCCCCTGCCACGAAGGAATACAGAACTAAAGCACTCTTGACTAAAACACTACATATTTTATTTCTCATATATTTATTTTAGTATAATATGCAATGCGTTTTAGGATAGCTAAGCCTCCTTGAAGCCTAAATGGGTTGGAGGATACGATGTAAGCCACTAGCAGCTGATGGCTTCCATGTCAGTGTGGTGGTGAATCCACTCCTTGTTTGGGTCTGAACTTTAAGCAGCTTCCCCAGGTATTGCAGGCCACTCTCAAAAATAGATTCTGTGCATTCAATAGCTCCTTTAAAGTTCAGACTAAAACCAGGAGTGAATCCGCCACCCCATTGACATGAAAGCTGCCTAATTTCTACGTGGTAGGAGTGATCATTCTGTTGTATATAATACAGAAGGTTCTGCATATTAAGCTAATAATATTGGCATCAATGTCCTGAAATTGAACATACTTTCATATCATACCAGTGAATTCTGACAAAATTTGGACACTTTGGCAAAGTGAACTGGGTTTTATGTTATCTGTTCTATGGTGCAAAGACAAATGGCTAAATTAATAATAAGCTGAGGTTTGGAGCTGAATGTAGGCTACAACTGGAAACACCCTCCGCTATTCATGTCATGTCTTAGGGCTTGCCTACAGGGCAATAAAACCCTGTATTCATGACACAGTTGACACACAACATTTCCGACTATGCACATTTTCACCAGGGTTTCTGCGGGAAGCCCTGGATCTATAAAATTTGCAGTTTGCTCTGGATTTGAGGGCGAAACTCAGATTTTTGGCCATGTGTTCGCGGAAGATTGGCTTTGGAGCAAAACCAGGGTGGGACTTCCAGTGGATGGGTCTCTGTTCTGGAACTTTTTAAAAACTTTTTTTTAAAATGGATTGTGCGCATATCTGGATAAGCCTATCTATGCTTATCCAGTAATACAGTACAGTACTCTGGGACTATGTACAGTTGACTCTCCATATTCAAAGATTCATCTATCCACGGATTCAACTATCCACGGCTTGAAAATATTCCCCTCCTCCCCCCAAAAATGCCAAGAAGCAAACTTTGAATTTGCCATTTTATATAAGGGACACCACTTTACTATGACATTGTATATAACAGGACCTGAGCATCCATGGATTTTGGTACCCACAGGGGGTCCCTAAACCAAACCCCAGCGGATACCAAGGGCCCATTGTATATTTATTTATTTGCACGTAAGAGCGAACAGCAAAAACAACAATACTGGAACAGCCCTGGCCATGTGGTGGGAAATAGTACAATGTATAGGACATGTGATCAGCATAGGCCTGCCCTTTTACTCTGACGCAACTAACAGTGTGGTGGGATACTCCGATCTACAATCAGAAAAACTCAGTGAGTGTGGCATTTAAAGTGCCAATGTGGATCAAAGAAACTGCCACGGCAACAAGGTAGGTGTGTGGTTTACCACCTGCGTAGTCAAGCCCTTAACCAGCTCTCACTATTAATAGTTCCTTCCTGCTCACCCAACAAATGTGTTTGCCTTGAAATCCTGCCCACAGGGATACAAGATGGCTACTGTTTGGTTTGTACCACATGAAAATAGCTCCCACCCATCCCTACATCCTCAGTATATGTACAGGCAAATGCCCCATTTTAAAGAAAGTAAAAACACACATGGAATTACCTTTTTGCTTATTTAAAAATGGCAGTGGTGGAGAAAGCCAGGGATTCCTAGTCACTGAGCCCTTGGACAGTGGTTTGTTTGCTGTAACAGTGGCTGCCACCTCAGCTGATTTCTTCTGAGATGCTTTGTCCTTCACCTCTTCAGAACCGATGGCCAAGGAGGCACTCCGATCACCTGGAACCTTCGAAGCACCAAATGAACACTTCAGGTAGGAGGCAGAGTCTGCCAGGTTTTCCTTGTTCATCCTGCTCTCCTTCAAGTTACTGACTTTGTAATTTGAGGCCCCAGCACTTTCATTTCTGGAGTGGTTTTCCTCCTGTATTATGTCCATAATGATTGGCTTCATCAAAGGAGAGTCGTGCTCTCGCTTTGGACTTTCCTCAGAGGCTGAGGAAGCGTCACATGATTCAATGATGAGTTCACTGTCCAGTTCAGCCTCACGTTCCTCCCTCAGGATGCTGTACTGTATTGACGGAGATGCTGGGGAAGGAGGAGGCCCTCCAGCATGGCTGAAGGACATGTAGTTAGAGTGGAGAACCTCTTCAGCAGCTAGCGGGTCTTCTGAGACCAGTTCTATCTCAGAATCCCCAGATTCGGCGCTGCTCACTTCATTATCTAAAGGAGGCTGGCCAGCTGGAAGTTCCGGCTTCTTGTTTTTAGGATCTTGTTTCCCAGGTGTAACAGCTGGAGATCTCTGGCCTTCAGGTCTTTCACTGGAGAAGCCCTTTGCTTCTTTAATGGCATTCATGAGCTCATCTTCAGACAAGCTCCCTTTACCTTGGGATTCTGAGCCAGAGGGTTCTGGAGTTTCAAGGAGAGAGGGCGAGAGAACAGGAGGAAAGGAACAAAGAGATGGAACAAAAGAAGGTCATTATAAAGGAGGGGGCAGAGGCAGGAAAAAAAAAATCACAGTTAGCAAAAATCAGGTTTGGTTTCTCCAGGAAATAACAGCAGCAAATCTCCCAACCATCAAGTGTTAGGAAAGACCAAAGTGTGGCCTTCCATACATTGTTGGACTTCAACTTTCAGCTTTACTCACCACTGGCTATATTTTTTATGGTTGCTGGAATTCATGGCTCAGAAACATCTGGAAGGCCACATTTTACCCATCCCTGTCCTTGGGAAAGGTCACATGTACTTGACCAAATCTGCATTGAGAAAGCTCTTGCATATCTTCTAAGGCAATACTGGGAACTTTTATGGCCTTCCAAAAGGTCTTGGACTATAATTCCCATCAGCTCATTCCATAAATTCTTACTTTTTCTTACATGGATGAGACATGAATTCTCTCACTTTATGTTCAACCTAATAGTGATGTAAATATTTGCTTATTTCATTGTTGCATGGAAGAACAATGACAAATTCAAATGTTTTCTCACCAAAAGTTACAGAAGGTTTTACACATTTGCAAAAACAAACAAACAAACAATTTTAAAACTTGTACAAAAGACACTGTTTTCCATGCAATTTTTGGTTAGAATAATAATGCTGTTTGCACAAACACATTTTTCACTAAGTCCCCAAGACAATCCCTCAAAAACACTGAAACTTAAAACCATCTTGTGGCTGTTAATCATTTTAAAACAAGTCTTCCAATGCACCAAAATGCTCTGTCTTATGAAGAATGAGAAAATTTGCAAGCATTCTTTACATCTCTAGTTCTAAGCAAGAGATGGGGTTTCAAAATGTATGACGTTTACAGGGGTGAAGTTATGCGAGAGATGAGGGCATTGCCTCTTCAAATAAGAATTCTCCCTCTCCCAGTGAAATGTTCATCTAGTCTCCAAATTCCTAGCATCATAAGGAGTGAGACATAGAAAATAATTCACCCATAGAACTCTTCAATTTGCTGTGTTTACTTTCCCTTGGTCACTTTGCTGCCCATTTTCTTTCAATGGCTAAACAGTATTTCTAAATGTTCTAAATGGAAAAGTTTTAAGTTGCTGCAATACTAGAAATTTGGGGGCTGAAGGGAAATTTCATGGGGGAGGAGCAGAATTCTTATGGTGGGATGATGCCCTCATGTTGCCCTACCAGTAGCTATGCCTCTGCATTCAGAGATGGTGGAGTAGCAACTGCTCAGAGGACAGAACTGACGTGGGCACAGGCTTGCTCAACCAAGCCTTTCCTTTTATTGACGCCACATCCCTTGCCAGTTTCCCCAGCTTTCCCCTTTTTCTGATACTGTATCGGGATGGCCTTTGAGCCCTGACATCAAGGACACTGCTAGAAAAATGTACATAGGTTGAGTCTCCCTTATCCAGAATTCTGAAATCCAAAATATTCCAAAATCCCAGATGTCCACATTGGTGGTTGAGACAGTGACACCTTTGCTTTCTGATGGTTCAGTGTACACAAACTTTGTTTCATGCACAAAATTATTAAAAACACTGTGTATAAAATTACCTTCAGGCTATATGTATAATGTGTATATGAAACATAAATGAATTTTGTGTTTAGACTTGGGTCCCACCTCCAAGAAATCTCATTATGTATATGCAAGTATTCCAAAATCCAAAATATTCCAAAATCTGAAATAACTCTGGTCCCAAGCATTTTGGATAAGGGAGCCAGCCAGAGGACTCTGCGGGACTGTGAGGAAGCTTCCTTCCCCTTTACACCGGGGTAAGGGCAGCTGAGCAGGGAGGTGGGGTGTGGCCAGGAGTGGCTGCCCTTAAAAGTCACCCCACCACCCCACCCCAGGAACACCTACCAGGGGCCGGGAATGATCTGGGAGCAGGAATTGAGGTTGTGTGGGGGAAGGGAAGGTATGGCAGCAACAGAGTGAAAAATTGTTACAAAAGAAGGCGGGATCGATGTTTAATATCTATCCCGCCTTCAGTTCACTCTGTTTCCCGGAATAAATTGGAGAGCGCACCAACCATTCCACAGACCCTTACTCTGCTCCTTTGCAATGCCAGGTCGGTTAAAAACAAGACACATATTATCCATGACCTTTTATTGGATGAGGCTGCCGACCTGGCATGCTTTACGGAGACCTGGCTGGGAGAGGCCAGTGCTGCGACTTGGGCGCAGGCACTCCCGGCCGGGTACTCAGTTAGTGAGCAGGTAAGGAAAAGTGGGCGGGGGGGTGGAGTGGCTCTGGTTCATAAAAGCAATCTAACCTTGACCAGGAAGCCTATCCGGAACACAGTCCACATCGAGTGTATGTACCTAAGCCTGAGGTCCAGGGATAGCTTAGGGATTCTGTTAGTGTACCGGCCACCCCGTTGTCTAACAGACTCCCTAACCGAGCTAACACAGCTGGTCTCAGAGTTGCTGCTGGAGTCACCCAGACTCTTAGTTCTTGGTGACTTCAACATCCCACTCGAGACCAGCTTGCTAAATCTAACTGGCGCAGCTCGGGAGTTCATGGAATCCATGACAAACATGGGCCTATCCCAATTGGTTGTCGGGCCTACTCACTGTGCAGGTCATACCCTCGATGCGGCCTTTAGTACGGAACAGGAATATCCGTGGGCGGAGGTTATTAAAACCTCTGCATTGTCATGGACGGATCATTTCCTGGTCAAGATGGAGCTAAGAGCCACTGTCTGCCCCACTGGGGGTGGTGGACCTATTAGAATGGTCCACCCTCGAAGGCTAATGGAACCAATTGGATTCCAGAAAGCCTTGGAGGGTTTAATGGTTGGTAACGCCAGTGATTCTGTTGAAGCTTTGGTTAATATTTGGAACACCGACCTCACCAAGGCTATCAACACAATCGCTCCCAAACGTCCTTTCCAGCCTGCTCCTAACCGTAAGCCCTGGTATTCAGAGGAGCTTAGGAAGATGAAGCGGGCTGGACAACGACTAGAGCGCACCTGGCGGAAGACTCGACTCTTATCCGACAAGACTCGTCATAGGAATTTCCTTGATTCTTATCGAGAGGCGATACGCGCAGCGCAGAAGTCTTTCTCCTCTGCACGTATTGCGTCTGCAGAGTCTCGTCCAGCAGAACTGTTTAGGGTGGTGGGGGAGCTGACGCGGATTCCCCCTGCACAGAACCCCTTACTTAACCCGACAACGGCCTGCTGTGATGCGTTTAACATCCACTTTGCAGATAAAATCTCTTGGATAAGAGCCGACTTAGATGCCAGTGTTATGACAGAATCTATAGACGAGGTGTCCAGCAACTCCGTTGATGAAATTTTATTGGATCAGCTTCAATCTGTGAGTACCGATGACGTGGACAAGCTCCTTGGTAGAGTGAGGAAGACGACCTGCCCCCTCGATCCCTGTCCATCTTGGCTGGCCACCCAAGGGGGCGATGCATCGAGAGTACTCCTTAGGGATATTATCAATGCGTCCTTCAGGGAGGGGTCTGTTCCACCCTGTTTGAAGGAAGCGGCAGTTAAGCCGCTCCTGAAAAAGCCTTCCCTGGACCCCTTGGATAGGAACAACTATAGGCCAGTCTCCTTGCTGCCTTTTTTAAGCAAGGTGATTGAAAGGGCGGTCGCTTCCCAACTCCAAGCTGTCTTGGATGAAACCGATTATCTAGATCCATTTCAAACTGGATTTAGGACAGGATATGGAGTGGAGACTGCCATGGTTGCTCTGGCTGACGACCTCCGCTTGAGTATCAACAGGGGTAGTGTGACCCTGTTGGTGCTCCTGGACCTCTCAGCGGCTTTTGATACAATAGATCATTCCATCCTCCTGGATCGCCTGAGGGGGTTAGGAATTGGAGGCACTGCTTTGCAGTGGTTCCGTTCCTTCCTCTCGGGCAGATCCCAGAGGGTGAGGCTCGGGGACAGTTGCTCTACTAGAATAGAGCTTAACTGTGGCGTTCCTCAGGGCGCCATCCTGTCCCCGATGCTATTTAACATCTATATGAAGCCGCTGGGAGAGATAATTCGGAGGCATGGAGTGCGGTGTCATCAGTACGCTGATGACACCCAGGTATATTTCTCCATGTCTCGGTCATCAGCTTCGACTTCAGATGGCGTCTCTCCCCTCAATGATTGTCTTAAAGCAGTAATGGACTGGATGAGGAAAAACAAATTGAGACTGAATCCAGACAAAACGGAGGTACTAACAGTAACAGTTACAGGCCCAAAACCAGGTCTGGGAATGCAACTTCCAGTCCTGGATGGAACTACACTCTCCTCCAAGGACTGTGTTCGCAGTCTGGGGGTGCTCCTGGACCCGACACTCCAGATGTCTAATCAGGTAAATGCGACGGTCAGGAGTGCCTGTTATCAACTTCGGCTGATACGCCAGCTGTGCCCTTGCCTGGAAACTAGAGACCTCGAAACTGTGGTACATGCACTGGCAACCTCCCGTCTGGATTTCTGTAATGCACTCTACATGGGGCTACCCTTGTGCTTGACTCGGAAACTTCAACTAGTTCAGAACATGGCAGCCAGGTTGATTTCTGGCGCTTCCAGAAGAGAGCATATAACACCTGTGCTAAAAGCTCTCCACTGGCTGCCTATTCGTTTCCGGGCACAGTACAAGGTGTTGGTTATAACCTTTAAAGCCCTACATGGCTTGGGTCCAACTTATCTCCGAGACCGCCTCCTTCCGTACGACCCTCCCCGCACACTTCGGTCCTCTGGGAGGAATCTGTTACAGCCTATGAAAACAAGGCTGTCGGTGACGTCCCAGAGGGCCTTCTCCGCTGCTGCTCCCAGATTATGGAATGGCCTGCCAGACGAGATCCGTCTTATTAACACCTTAGACAGCTTTAAAAAAGCTGCCAAGACGGATCTTTTCCGGCAGGCTTTCCCTGAATAACTATCCCGGCCCAAGACTCGGCTGTCCTTTCTAAGCGGCAACTAGATTTTTTAACCATTGTATGTTTTAATTTTTGTCTTTTTAATTTATCTATTTTAAATTGTTGTATGTTTTTAATCTTCTATAATTTAATATTATTTTAAGGGGTGGGTGGGTTAGGGGCGGGATAGAAATAAAATTTTATTATTATTATTTATTATATTATTATTAACTTGTACCATAAAAATGGCTGCAGGAAGGCAAAAACAACCAACCAAATCTTAGCCTTCAGGGGCAGGTAGATTCTGGTGCCACTCTGGCTGTTCTTGGAGCTGCAGCATCTTTTTTAAACCAGAGACATGAAGGAAGCCTCCACTGACGTCAGATAAAGGGAATTAAAGTCCCTTCAGCCTTGAAAATGGCTAAGAAGCAAATACTGGGGATTGTCTAGACTCTAGACGATGAAAACAATCCTCATAGAATTCGAGGAGAATACCTTTTGTCCCAACATGCTGCAAATGAGATTTGTGGTATTTGGAAGGAGGGCCCCCCAAAATGCCATCTACTGTGCAGGAAAAGCCTTCACAGTTTTCCCTGAGATTTTTTGAATAATGCACAGGCTTGTGTATTATTGCATGTCTGGTGCTCAAACGCATCTCAGCATTTGAGCATCTTTTAATGCCATTTGAGAGCAAGCTCTGCCAAAAAGAGAGTGCCTCTGTTAAAACCCGCTTATGTACAAACCTTCACATTGAGTCAAAAATCCTGGGTCCAGAAGCAATTCAGGATGCTATGCATTCTCGATGAGGGTGGAAATGGAGAACAGACTGGTTGGACATGCGCAGGAGGAGGCCTTGGCAGCAAGGAAGTGGCCAGAAGCGCCATTTGGGAGTTTTGTTTTATCAATTGCACTTTTTTTGCTGCGCTGAGGCAATCAAACAGCTTTTTTAAGTGGAAGGTTGCACTTGTGCACCTTTGATTTACAGTTTTAAAAAAATACTGTTCAGGAGCAATAACATGTGGAGAATAACAATGCACGTAATTCACTCTTGACCACCATCTTAATTCACAGGCATGGCTGTGTGTGCACTTCAAACACAGATAGCTTTGCATTGATTTTGCCAAAGGACCATGGAGACAAATGACAAATGTGAATTTGCGTTAATGCACAGCAATCAGCATTAGATCTTCTCATCTAGGCAACCCCCTGGAGTTTTGTGAGCTTTTGTTTTGAGTTTTCACAAATACCATCAACCCTTTTGTGAGTATTCAAAGAAACTTTTTTAAAAAGCTCTTCATTCTGTTTGAGCAGAAACCTCTCAGTGTTTGAGCATCTTTTAATGCCATTTGAGAGAAAGCTCTGCTAAGAAGAGAGAGCCTTTGTTAAAACTCGCTTATTTACAAATCTTCACATTGAGCAAATAATCCTGGGTTGAGAAGCAAGCACAAGAAGTGAGGGTGCTATTTTGGTCCCAAAGCAATATCAGCACCTTGGAATACAAATGCACTCCCCTCCCCACTGCAAATTAACAAAGCAACTCTGCTGGACCAGGGGAAAACAGATTTTGGGCTCCACAGTAGCACCTGGATCTGCTTCAAGGAACATTCCAGATGCTTGGAACAAAGGTTGTCAATGGTCCATTAGTGTCCTCAGTTAATAAGCAGGTCCTCCACAAGCTCAATGGAAGATTACTTTGCATAATAGGTTTGCGAAGCTCCTAACATGGTCTTGCAAAGGAGCATCTGCTTCACTAGAAAGAATAATCTTTAATTATTCTTAGTAGCCACAAGGTGGGGGGGCCCAGAAAGTTGGAGCCTTTTCAAGCATACAGTGAGGGATATTATTGCCCCAATAATATATTTCTTATTTCTACTTTTTTTGCTTGATTCCTTCCATTACAGACAAAATCACAGAGCCTGGGAAAGTTCCTTTGTTTGGAATGAAATCCCCCAGCCAGCACGGAATATGTCACTTGTGAAATTCTACAGCTGCAGTCCCAAAAAGTGATTTTTTCAAGCGCTCCAAAGTAATTTACCACTATGATTATCCATTCATCTATTCCCAAAGCCTTTCCATTAAAACACAGAAGTAAAATAAAAGTAGGGGGGGGGAATTCAAAAATTTCACCCATTGCTCTGTTCACATTTTTTGTTTTTTCTTAGCAAAGAATCTGAATTGCTTTAGGCTGTGTTGGTGATGCTTTGTCAGCCCAAAGTTAAACCCAAATAAGTTAGCAATCTTATATACCATCACCTGGACATAGGCTCCGTGTTACTTGTAACTTTTCACTCTATTCTCTGTGCATATAATTCCCAGAAAAAGATATAAAAACTTGACCAGGGTTTTTCAACCAGGGTCCCCTGGAACTCTAGGGTTCTATAAGAGGTTGCTAGGGGTTCCACAAGATATTGAGATTGAAAAATACAAACTTTTTTTTTTTGAACTGTAGATATAATTATTTTAGGCAGGCCTTTCCTGAGACCTGAAAATTGTTTCAAGGGTTCCACCAGGGTAAAAAGGTTGAGAAAAAACCCCAAGAGCATGTGGTTTTTACCTGTGGCTGAAGATGGTGGTGTAATAGATCCTGGGCTGTCATCTTCTGGTTCAGACACCATCACAGTGGGAACAACTTCATGGCCTGGTTTGAGACCTGTCTCTTGTTTTTCTGGAGTTTTCCCCTTTGTAACAGCCTTCTCAATGGTTTCTGTCTCAGTCAGTGTAATATTGACTGGTGCCGTTACTGAAGGAGAGTATTGATGGCCAACAGAAGTTGACTCCGCACCCAAACCCGGCTCTTTAGTGACATATTTTCCCTCAGAAGCTGCCCCTTTAGGTTCAGTCACATTCTCTTGCCATTTTGCCATCGAGCCTGGAGGGCTTACCTCATCCAAGCCTGTGTCATACCTCCCCTGGCACTTGATCTCTTCTGATCGACTCATGTCCATGTATTTATAAGCTTCTGATTTCATCTGCTCCAAGGGATCAGCTAAGGTTTTGTTGACATCTGTGGATTCTGCTGGAGTCATCTCTATTCCTGAATCAGAGCTAAACAAGCCACGGGACTCAAAGGCAGCCCCATCCTGGGTGTGGAATCCTTCGGTGCTGTCTGAAGCACTAACATGGCCACCCCCTTTGGAGAGGCTTCCAGTAAAGTATGAGGAATCCTGTGGAGATGTATAGAGGTCATCAGAAATCAGGGAGGTGTAGAAGGAGCCATTGCCTATCTCTGTTGTCTTGGAAGAACTGTAATCATAGAGGTGAGAAGATGCCATGCCTCCTAGAACAAATACAGAAACAAAAATTAGTGTAGCATGAAAGACATTGTCATGTCATATCTGTAAAGATTTTCTTGCATTATCATCATCAATGTGATAGCGTGTGTATGTCTTTTCTCTTGACAGGGGGAGACAGATCTCTTTCCTATAACTCTCAACATCCCAACAGATATGCATGCTTATAGACCACTCTCATCACAAGAATACCCAATATTTATCACAGCTGGGCTAACCTTTCAACCCAGTTTTTAAACAATTAGTCATGTTTTTATAACCAATTAGGTCCAGAAATCTTCCCAGTAACCAATTGGTTACTTCTGTACTGGGGATGCAGTAAATCCACTCTGGATTTTAAAAAGAACTATCCAAAACACTGAATCCTACCCCCCCACCAATAGGTTCAGTACCATGGATAGCTCCTTGAAAGTCTGGAATAAAACTACAGCAGATTCACTACACCTCTGACACAGCAACCTCCAGTTTCTCATAGCCCCAAAGATGGCAGGGAGAAATAGGAGGAGGAACGGTAGGTGGCAGATTATCTAAGTTTTAGACTATGTGACCAAATGACACATAATGTGTTGTTGTTATGTGCCTTCAAGTCAACTTCAACTTATAGCAACCCTATCCTAGAGTTTTCTTGGCAAAATTTGTACTGAGGTTTGCCAATACCTTCCTCTGAGGCTGAGGGTTTCCATGGTCAAGTGGGGATTCAAACTTTGCTCTCCTGTCAGTCTAACACTCAAACCACAATACCACACTAGCTCCCAATTCTTCTCAGTACAGAATTCCTAGTGAAATTATGTCACATGATGTCATTCCCATGATCATTCTGATGACCTGAATGATTTATCCTTTTTTCCAGACATACACCTGCTGTTTCCACCTGGTCTAAAATGAAGATAAGAGCTGTTTTACAGTGGTTTCTCATTCAATTGAGGTTTTTTAAAACAGCAGTTGGATGGACACCTGTCAGGGACACTTTAGATCTGGATTTCTGCACAGAAAGGGAATTGTACTAGAAGGCCCTTGGGTTCCCTTCCAACACTCTAATTCTAAGGTAAGCGGCAAACCATGACCTATGAAATTTCTCCAGGTTTTCCCCACCCTTTCCAAAACAGCTGATTTACTCCCACAGGCATGCACCTTTTTTTAAAGGAGCAAATGATCCATAAAGGAAAGAATTAGGCACAGTTATCATATTTTACAACATATCCTGGAGTTCCTCATGGGGATGAGGAGGAATGGGGCAGATTACATCCCTCCATCAACTTCTTCACTTGCCCAACACTATTTTCTCCTTCTTCTTTGGAGCTCTCTAAGGTTTCCACCCCTTTCTTCTCCAAAAGAGAAGAAAAGTAGCAACATTGCTGCAAACCAGTTGCTGGTGACCTCAATAACTGATCCCAACACAGTGGTTGGCATCACATGGCCTGAAGGCCACTTGTTTCTGGATGCTGTCCACATGAGATTATATAATCAGGTCAAGATGCATCCAAGGGGTGCAAATCTCCTCTAAACAACATATCTAGTTTTACGGGTGAAAAGCCACAACTGCTTTTTTTTTGCTGGACATGATCTTTCAGTTATGGCGTAGGGCTGGTGCAGCATGCAGTGGGTCAATGATGGGCAGGAATGGCTTCTGAAAGCTCCAGAGTTGTCCACCTTTGCCCTAACACAGGGGTGGCAATTATGGAAGGGTAGGGGGCCGCATTAGCCCCCAGGAGGCCTTGGAGGGCTACACCCCCAGATTTCCCCAAAAGTTTTTTCACCATTTTTTTTTTTTGCCTCCTTGGGCCATTTTAGGCCCATTAGAGGCTTTTAAAAAAAGAACAGGAAATGAGCAGATGTCACTTCCTGTTTTTTTTAAAGGCTTCTCTTGGCCCAAAACATGGTGGAAATGATCCCCCATCCTCCCTAGAGGGCATTTGGGGACATAACATTTTTTTTTAATTGCAAAGATTTTGAAATTGTTTTTAGCTCTAGGCAGGTGGCCTGCAAACATTGTGAAAATGCCCTAGACACTCCCTAGAGGGTATTTTGGGGGGCCACGGGGGCCACATGCAGCCCATGGAGGCCAAAAGCACTCTTGCCCTATACATTGGTTGGAATCCTGTTGGTGACTTAGACCTGTGTATATTCCTCTATGGAAGCAGTGGAATGAATTTATCTGATGCAAAACATACACATTCAGTTCAAATTTGCAGGAGCGGAGCTACACATGTTGTGCATGAACATGTACATTGGGTGTGCACTTGTGCACTGTGCATGCACTCTTGGTTGCACATTCAATGCTTAATGTCACAATTCACTGACAAGATGGTGTGATGTAAATATGAGCACAGCATTACACTTCATCTCCTTGATGTAGGATCTCAGCCATCGTGTAATGCCTGCAATGTACAAAGGCTGATGTTCTCAGTAACTCCCAGGAGTCTGAGAGTGATTTCTTTGTTTATTACTGTACAGTGGACTCATTTGAATCCTTCCTGTCCCCCAGCATTTCTCTGAAGATGGTGCTAAACAAACCAGGCACTTTCTCCTTGAAACAATATTACAGCCATGAGGCAGAGCCTTTGCAAAACACAAACATAAAGGTTTCCTTTGTTAACCCCACTCAGTACAATGAGGGACTCTATCAGGAGCTGGAACACAACCATAAACAAAGCTGTTACCTACAAGCAAATGGTAGCCACTTAACCTCTTATGTGGCTACTGATTCAACCAATAGTCCTCATGCTTCCACACAGGAACAAATATTTCAGCTACAAGCAATTGCTGCTGTGCATTCAGTTTGTTTGTTTGTTTTATTTAGAGTATTTATACCCTGCTCTTCAGCCACAAAGGCTGTCACAGCGGCTTACAAATTGTTCATTTGACAGTTCTTGCCCTCAGGTTTGCAATTTAAATAAGACACAACATACAAGGAAAAGGGAATGGCAATGAGGAAGAGGGTTAAGTCCAGCAAATACTGCTGGTTCTTCTCTCCCTCCAAGGCCAGGGGAGTGGCAATTGGAATGGAGAGAGAGCCTTTCATCTGCTTCTGGGCCTAGGTATGGTAGAGCTGTGCCTACCTCTTCTTCTTTCCTTCTGAGGCCAGGGCAGAGGCAGTTGGGATGAATGGAGGGCCTTTCCTCTGTTTCTGGGCCTAGGCATGATGGAGCTGTGCCTGCCTCTTCTTCTCACCAAGGCCAGGACAGTGGCAGTTGGGATGGAGGGAAGACCTTTCATCTGCTTCTGAGCCTATCTGGGCCAGTTACTATCAGCCAAACCAAATCTCCCTAACATCATTATTTGTTGTTGTTGTTGTGCACTTTCCAGTCATTTCCAACTTATAGTGACTCTACAGAGAACCTATCATGGGTTTTCTTGGAGAGGTTTATTCAGAGGTTTGCCATTGCCTTCTGCTGAGGCTGAGAGAGTATAATTTGGCAAAGGTCACCAAGTGAGTTTTGATGATCAAGTGGGGATTTGAAACCCTGGTCTCCTGGAATCCTGGTCCAACACTCAAACAACTACACAGTGCTGGTTCTCAGAATCTTTACTACTGCTGCTTAATACCTAGGGCTGGACTTGAGTCCTTCCTGAATTTTCGTTTGCGAAGAAAAGCCAGAGAGAGAGAGAGAGAGAGAGAGAGAGAGAGAGAGAGAGAGAGACGAGAGAGAGAGAGAGGAGATTCTGTACAGCACTGGGAGCTGTGGCTTCCCTAGCAGTGGGGCAGTGAATCAAGTCCTGGCTTTAGAGTGAATTTTATTGGAGCTATTCAAGGTACTGGACTTAGTTTAGGGATGTAATTCATCACCTTGGACAGCTCCTGTAAAGGTTAAATTGGAGAGATCAGTACCTTGGATAGCTTTTTCAAAGTTCAAGCCCAAATTCAGAATGGATTCACTGGCTGCCTTAAATAAAAGCCACCAACTGCTACTGCTGTAAAGTGAAGCAAACATTTATGGCCAGGATTGGGAACATCTGCCTATGGGGCACATTCAGCCCACCAGGTTTCCCATCTGACTAATAAGTGTCTGACTACTATATTCTGTCACTGATCAGAAATAAGAAATACTGCATAACGCTACTAGAATCTGGGGAAGCTGTTACATGAAACTGAGTTCTAGTTTACAACTGAAGAACTAAATTTTATAGCACAGTGTTAACAACACTACAGGTAATTTATCTTCAACATCAGCTATCCCAAGCGAGTTGGGACTGCACCAGCTGGTCTGAATATATTCCAAAATAAATTCCATCCAAGGTACTTCATACCCACCTGCTCACTTGTAAGCTTCATTGGTTTTCCATAGTTATAACTGTCAAATATGTAAGCGCACATATCAAACGCCTGGGGAATGCAAAATCTTTATCAACTTACAGTTAGAAAAAGAATCCAAGTTTTATGTGCTGCCAAGCCCCAGTAGATGGTGCTCTTAGTATTATGGGCTCATTGGTTGAAGGAAAACAATCAGTATAATGTACTTTTCCTGGAAATGATCAGAGGTTTCTTCAGGTAGCAGCTACTGTATAAATAAATAAGAGGCAGGTAATGTCTTGGGGTCTAAGGGCTGGCTACAATGCCTTCTAGAGCACTTTGGGGGCTGCAAAGTTCCCCTGATGCCACTTTGGGGCAGGGCATCAAGAGTGTGATTTTGCTCAAAAATGGACAGTGATGAGGTGTCCCCACTAGCTTGTTTCCCAGCAGAATGGTTTGGATTGTGGCAACTGTAGCAGCTAGACCTGGTGGCACAGCAGTGGGCACTAAAGGCTGTGTGCAGCCCACAGATAGATAGATAGATAGATAGACAGACAGATAGATGTTAGCCACTCCCGGTATAATAAACGGTGTCCAATACCCCTTTATGCAAGTGGCTGCCTATTTACCTGCCACACAGTGACATGTGGTCACACAATTCTAACCCTCCCAAGCAATTACAGCCAGTATGGCTGGGAAGCTACCATCCACATTGTCTGCGCCTTCATTGCCTCCATCCATTTAAACAAAATAAAAACAGTAATTATTCAAAACTGCAAGTTTTAAAAAAAAACATTTCATCTAATTAATACAAAACGGTAACTAGACATCAAAGTAACATGTAACTTCCAGATCTGAAATGCCTGAGAAAATAAAAATGGGTTCCTCTGAAAACAAAAAGATATCATGCTTGGTGCTAGGCAAACTTCCCTGGGAAAGAATCACAGCAGTAGGGCACCACTTGTGAAAAGGTCCTAGCTGAGATCCATCCTCAAGGAGGTAAAGTTTAACTTTACACTCATACAATTACATGTTCATTGTGCATTCGTGGATTGCAACACTGGGCAACTGAATGTGCAAACAAATGTGAAATACATGACTGCAATGCCCAATGCACATCTGCATATGCAACACATAAACGACACCACATGTACAATGGTACTACATGTGCAACCCTGCTTCTGCCAACCTCAGCTAAATATGAACTTCTGCAATGGACAAAAATGTCCAAACCCTTCAATAGGGAACTTATGCAGGTCTAAGTCACTATGGATGCCAGCCCCACCTCTGGTCAGTAATTCTCTCACCTCTAGTGGGAGCTGCAGAAGGGCCTCTAAATATTATAATGCACAGAGAGATTTACATGGAAGAAAGCTGTCCTTACATTACACTACTCAGATTGCAAGGCATTTTTTCCTGCATTTTTTATTTTATTTATATATTTTGCAGGTTACAAGCCAGCTATTTACATCACCCTTTCTCTCTGGCTTTTCTTCGCAAACGAAGATTCAGGAAGGACTCATTCCGCACTTTCTGCAAGTGCGCTGATGACTAAAAAGGCCAATCCGAGATAAACAAGTCCGGTTACAGAAAGCACAGCAGAACGTCTCCTTGGGTGATGTTTCCTTGGGTGATTCTTTCTGCATTGTCGTTTCTCCTCAAGACTTCTTCAGTGTGAGTTCTCAAATAAGGCTGCAGCATTGTGGATAGTGTGTTTCCCTGCCTCCCAATGTGAGGCCAGGGCAGACCATTGTTGTGATCAATTTGGCCGAGCCTGAGATGTTGTTTCAGGGAGTCCCTGTATTGCTTTTTTGGAGTGCCCCTCTTAAGCTGACCAGTGGCGAGTTCACCGTAGAGTACTATTTTGAGGAGGCGATGGTCCTCCATCCTAGAAACCTGTTCTCAATATCATGGCCTCAATGCTGGTGATCCCTGATTGCTCAAGGACAGCAACATTCACCACACAGTCAGTCCAGTATATATTTACATCCAGCAACAGTACAAACAATAGACAACAAAGAAACGTAGCCCTTCTGATTTGAAAGGCACCACTCCTCTATTATCACTGACCCAAATAAGATATCTAGCCAACTATCCTACAAGACATCACTCCAGAAACTCACTTCTTGCTTCAGCGAACAATCATGATTTGAGTTATTTACATACACAATAAAGAAATACCAAACATTCATAAAACCATCCCTCTTACTAATTCTTCTCACTTTTAGCTTGCATTTGAGTTTATTTGATAAAGACACTGCCCCTTCCTAGCCAGCTTTCAATCCTTTGACCACCCAAGGTTTTCCAGAGCTTGGCCACCACCTCCTGCCACCCCACAGCTCATAAATGCAATGTCAGTTCCATATGTAAGACCTTCCTCTCTTATCCCAACAAAAATAGAAAGTAACAAGAGAGCCTTACAAAGTTTTATCTGCTGCCTCCTTGTAGAGATACTGTCTCTAACACTACAGCCAAGAGACAAATACTTTGGGACACTCCACCCACAGATGCAGTAAGATCCCCTAATGATCTCATTCCCTTAATCACAAGAAGAACAACTCCTTATTCAGACAAGCCAGATTCATGGAATAAAGGTACCGCAGACGCACTACTTCTAAGGACATGTTCCTGCTTCTGTGCTAAAGTGAATCTGAAGAAGTCCATGTTTTGGTTCACTTGGATTCCCACACCAGTTTAGAGCTTACCTGACACCCGAATGACTCCTCAAATAAACAGGTATAAGCTAGAATCATGTTGTGGGGGTTGCACCAAAATAATGGCTGGTTACACAGGAGGCTGCACTGTTTAAATCAGGGAGATTAAAGCCGCTGCCACTGTCAGGATCCAAAAATCCTGCCACAGCCAGGCTTGCTGAATACGCTGTGCTTGTTTTGTATATGATGGATGATGGGAGATGTATGGGCCTTATCACACTACACTGTTACAGCACTATGGCTGCCTCCTGTGGAATCCTGAGATTTGAAGTTTGGAGAGGGGCATTTAAAACTCTCAACAGAAAACTCTTGGGCCTCTCTAAAACTACAAACCTGTAACATGTTGCCAGCTAAGGAACAATGAAGCAGATCACTCTGTTGGTTTTTTGATATATATATATATATATTGCAAATGAAGAGACTAGCCTTCAGGGGCAGCAACACTGTCTTTCTTGCCTATCTTGTCAGAACCCATCTAGATCAAGGACAAAAAATAAGGAGCCAGGATAACAGCAAAGGGTAGGTAACAGACAGTGATTCAGCAGCTCCACTGCACATACAGCCAGTTCATGGATGGCCCACAGGCCTTCCACTTCAGCAGACAGTCTGATAAAGAGGGAAATTAAAAAGGTGGGGTTGGGGAAAGGGAGATAATTGTGAAAGTCAGATGATTGCATTCATGTTTGGGTTTGTTTATTTTTACTATCTTCAATTTCTCTCCTGTAGATTGGGGTCAAACTAGCTAAGTACATATGTGCACAGAGACACAGAGCTGGGGGAATCAGCCTTTCCCTCTCAGAACCCCAGCCAGAGGTCTGGGGGATTCTGGGACTTGTAGTCCAAAGTGTAACTTTTCCAAGCCTTGCACTCCTTCTGCTTCAAATCTTCCTTTGATTTAAGGAGGACTTACAGCTCCACTGTTATACAGTCGGACCCCCATATCCACGAGAGTTCGGTTTCCAGACTTACCACGGATACTGGAAACTGTGGATAACTGCAAACCCTATGAAAATAATGGACTTCTGATAAAAACATACCATAGAGTTGCATTGGAGGACCTAGAAGATGTCTAGAGAGGATGCCTTTCTAGGCATTTTCAAGGATTCTATGATATGTGTCCCTGTTTTGTTTGCGGATCTCTGAAACCATGAATATTGGTTCCATAGATATGCGGGTCTGACTGTACATCCTAAGGGTATGTCTTGGGCATCTCTATTTAAGCAGGTGAGGAGAACAGGCTTTGCCCATGGGGCAATGTTGACTTGACACTGAATGTTTAGAAAGCAGGTTTTGAAAATTACAAATAACATCAAGAAGGGAGGAGCAGCTGATTAATTACAGGAATCACAACTGATGTGGGAATTTCCTCCCAATCCAAAAAGCCTGATTTCCTTCCAACGTAAATAGCTCCTTCAGAAACAAAAAAGGCTTTTCCCTCTGGATTGCAGAAGCAAAGGTAAAGTTATTCTCGGGATACATTCCAGCTTCTCGATGTCCTTCTTGAATTGTTGTGCCCAGAACTGGACACAGTATTCCTGGTGAGGTGTGACCAAAGCAGAATAGAGTGGCCCTATTACTTCCCTTGATCTAGACACTATACTGTACTCCTATTGAAGCAAGGATTGCACCCTTGTGACTCAAAGTGTTGCATCGCCTGTAAATACCTTAAGCATACTGTTACTTCTTGGAACATAGTGACTGCCAGGACCAGCTATATTAGACCACACATAATCTGTCAGTCCTGCAAGCTTATTTATGTGACTGGATGCAGACATACGGGATGTCATCTGCAGTATGTGAACAAAACTACCACACGTGTGCATACAGGCATAGCCCTGAGTCTGCAATCCTGACCAGAATGCTAGAGGAACCAGTGGCCAGGCATTTCAGCTATGAACATCATAGCCTCTCTGATCTGTCTTTGCCTGGCACTGAGATGCCTTCTCCTTCAGACATTTTGGACCAAAGGGAAAAGGGATCTATAGACTTAAGACACTAACACCACATGGCCAAAAGTTAAAGGATACTACTATCATCCACTAAAGAATGCTGGAAACCAGGGTTGGGGGGAAAACAGCTTTAAAAAAAATACCCCAACCCCCTTTTTGGGTTAAATCAGATGTGTGTGTGTGTGTTTTAAAGCCAATGTTGTTGGGGTTTTTTGTATTACCAATACAGGAATAAATCAGAAAATTAAGTAGCAAAACACGGTTCAGATGTTATGGCCACAGGCTTAAATGATAATTGTTCTTTAAAAAGTGCTCTTTTAAAGCAAGTTGTTTGGGTTAAACTTATGTTAATTGAAGGATTTCTTTCTGAATGGCATTTTTTGCACTATAAAATAAAGTGATTAAAAAGAAGCAGCTGACACTGGATACTAGTCTAAAAATGAACAACTGCCAATAAACTGTTAAAGTTCAAATGTTTAAAGTCAGGCATTGTTGTTCCAGTAAGAGGGTTGGAAAATAGCAATAATAGCCAGACTTTTTAAAAAACCAATAAGCAATAAAAAAAACAGGACTGGGTTGTGTGTGTGTTTTTTTAAAGTCATTTGGTTTAAACCAGTCAACCTTGCTGAAAACCAAGTGTTCTGAACTACCACCTTGGGTGCAGCTCTGTTTCATCTTTAGCAACTGAAGGAAGGTAGAAGCCGAAACATTTTGCTTCTGTTATGTTTTTCAGTTCTGTTTGTTAATCGCCTCAATAAATATATAATCAGATATAGATTAGATATAGATATAAAAATGTCTGGAACATAACATTGTTACCCAAAATGCTTCTTGGAAAATTCCAAGAAAATATCAAGTTTCTAATATGTTGGGAAAATTAGCAGCAACCCAATTTTAGCTATGCAAGAGGGGGTAACCAGGGAATCTTTTAAACCAATTGTACCAGTACTAGTCTGGATGGAATACATACACATTTAAAATTAAGTATGGTGTTTTTTTATTAAGGAGTTAAAAAATAACACCAAACATGCACACATTCACCCAAAGAAAGCATTCACACAAGGCTATAGAAAAACAGTAGGAAAACTTGGATAGGGGGTAGCAAGAGGATTCTGTTGAGGTAATACAACCTGTCCTGTAGTCCGTCTGGCAGAGTGGATGGAGAAGCTGGATGTGGCTAACACAGAGCAACAGAGCTTCCCCCTGTTACTAACTGTGGGCAATGAGGCATATTTTGGGGGTGATATTTATACTTCCAATACACCTGAGGGGATTGGTTGCTTCATGGGCTGAAACAATGAACTCCATGAGCCTTCATGGATTGCACAATGAGTTTTCTGTGAGGAAGGTGAGGAAGATGCTAAATGTGTTTCTTAATGTCCAGCGATTGGAATTTAACAGCTTTGAGCAACTTCTTTAAGGTAGGGAGCTGAGGAGAGGAAATGTCACAATCAGTAAATACAAAAGGGTTTCTCCATCAATTAACCTCCCATTTATGTGGAATGTGTCTTCTTTTGGCCCTTCGGCCCCAGGCCTTCCTTTCCAGGGAAAAACAAAAATGACCTTTTGAGACCATCTTGTCTTTTTCCCTTGTAAAAGGTCACAGTAATGAACCAAGCTTGGCCAGCCTCTCAGGCCTGTAAAAATGGGGTGCAGGGCAATGCTAACGTTCCAGAAGTGGGGTGCCTTGGAAGTGGGGTTACAACATAGTAGATTGAAAAGAATAAAACAGAAATTTCTCCTGGACTGACCTCTTGGATGTTGATGGTAAAATCGGGGACAACTAAGAAACGTGGTTTTTTTTTAAAAAAAAACTTCTGAAATATCCACAACTTACCTTGCTTCTACTGCTCTGAAATTACAGGTACAGGTCACACACACACACCCAGTTTATGCAGTTCGCAGACTTAACGCAGGTAAACTGCCATACTGTACCATAGAATCACCCCAGAGGACATAGAAAATGCCTAGAGAGGACTGCTTCTTTAGCCATCTCACACAACTCTATGGTCAATCTCCAGTGGTGGAAGACCTCCCAATGCTTAGAAAGAACATCTCCAACAAGACTCTATGATCTTCCAGATGCTTAGAGAGACCTCCCACCCCAATTGCAGATAAATAAAACTGCGGGTCCTGATCCCACGTAAACAGAGGTGACCTTTATACCACAGTTAACAAATTAGATGAGTTCCTGAGCATTACGCCTTTAACAGAAACTTTGGTACCAGGAGCAGAAATAACATGGAAATAATAGGAATAATTTCCTGCATCACAAAAAAAGAAGGGCAATTCAGTAACAGTTTTATTCAAAGCTCACACTACTCATACGTGAAAGGTGAAGTAAGCCTTGCATAAGTAAACAAAAACATTTTGAACCTTCTAGAAACCACCTGAAAGCTTCTTCCAAAATGCATCCAGGAATGACTTTTTTCTTTTGACCTGTCTCCAATTTCCATATGATTTCCATGTTGGTGGCCAGACTTACAGTACTATGCTTTTTTAAACATGCTGGGTATAACTGGTGAGGCAGGCTGATCTGCTCTTTCCTTTTCTCTCCATTTTGCTGCTCAGTAAGTTTCTGGAGACAGCTGTTGTTTACATTGTCCATTGTAGGCAGGCACACACAGCTAACAGTAGGATCAACTGAGTAGAACCCCATACTTTCCCAGCTCAAAGTTTATTGCATTGTTTACTGCAGACATGCGGCTGCAACCTGACACTGAAAGTCTGTGTTTTTCCAGGAAAGTGTAGCTCTCTGGGGCTGTTGTACTGCAGCTCCCATAATGTCTCACTACTGGTTAGGCCTGGTGGATACTGCAGTCCAACAACACCTGGAGGACCACACCTTTTCTAATGCAGCCCTAGTTTTCCACTATATATTCCTTTAGCATTCCAAAATGTTGTTTAGCAACCAATTCAGCTCAACTGCCCAGCATGTCTAAAATATTTCTAGTAAACAGCCACTCCCAGATTGTGGAACCCTCTTCCAGAAGAGATTAAGTGTGCTCCCTCCCTCTAACCCTTCCGCAAGCAGGCTAAGATCTTTTTATTCAATGGGCTGCCAATTAGTTTCTGGGCAAAGTACAAAGTTTTGGTTATTTCCTTTAAAGGCCTACATGGTTTGGGTCCAGATTACCTTCAGGATCGCATCCTTCTGTTCAATCTGCCCCGTATACTCAGGTCCTTTGGTGGACATTTACTTCAACCGAACAGGACTAGACTGGGAATTGTCACCCAGAGGACATTTTTTTCGGCCACCCGCAGACTATGGAATGACCCGCCGGAAGAGATTTGATAGCTAAACACATTGTCTGCATCATGAATCCCCTTGCCAAGGACTCAGAATATGAGGAGGAGGAAGCAGAGAATGCAGATGAAGCAGATAGAGAAAGCCTGGTTCACCCTGAAGAGACTGCCCTGGCTCCCTCTGAGAGGGCAACGAAGCAGATAGAAAAAACATATCTCATCCTGAATAACAGTCTGCTAGCAGTGATAGATGATACAGACGACATGCTGCCTTCCTTCTCTGAATGCAGGAGGGAGATACACTACACCCAGCATCATTTAAATACTAAATGCTCACCTGATTACTCATTAATAAGGCCACCTGGCCTTTAGAATCTGGCTATAAATCTCACAATGGTTTTCCTTCGAGCCTCAGTGCTGAGACCTGCTTAACAACGTAACTGTTTGTGTTTTTCCTCTGTTCCTGTTTTGCCTTGACTTTGGACTGACTTCTGGACAGTTGCAGTAACCCCTTGCTGACCAAATACCTGGACCTTGGACCTGAATCTACTGATATTTGGAATGGCCATTGACTTCCCTGGCACCTGGTATGAACAACTGGTAATTGGCTATTGACGTCTCTTGCACCTGGGATGGACAACTGGTGACAGACTAGGATGGCACCCCTTAGTCTGTTGTTCCTGCATCCCTCCCCTGTTGCTCCTCAGGCACTTGCTATTGTGAGTTCAGGACAGTCTGTATTTAAAACAGCGCTAAAGACCTCTCTCTTCCAGCAGGCCTACCCAGCTGATTTTAATCCATGGATTTTAAATTGGTATTTTTAGTTTATGGACTATTTCTATGTAATGTTTGTTTCAACCCTATGTGTTTTAACCTATGTGTTTTAATGATTTTATATTTTACTTGTATATTGCATTTTAATCCATGTTGTACCCTGCCTTGAGCCTTGCGGAGAGGTGGGTAATAAATGAATAAATAAATAAATAAGCAAACAAACAATATTGGTCTGGCTTTTCTTCGCAAACGAAGATTCAGGAAGGACTCATCCCACACTTTCTGCAAGCGCGCTGATGACTAAAAAGGCCAATCCGAGACAAACAAGTCCAGTTGCAAAAAAGCACAGCAGAAGGTCTCCTTGGGTGATGTTTCTGGGTTGTGATTCTTTCTGCGTTGTCGTTTCTCTTCAAGATTTGTTTGGCGTGAGTTCTCAAATAAGGCTCCCCTATATAAGATGGCAAAATCAAGGTTTGCTTTTTGGATTATTATTTTTTAAAGAATATTTGCAAGCTGTGTATACTTAAATCCGTAAATGCTAAATCGGTGAATATGGAGGGACAACTGTACTGGATAAAAATATCTTCCAAATATGCACAGGGGATGGATAGGTAAAGTGGATGTGGTGACATAAAGGTTCTGAAAAATAGCATACTGTAGGATATTTGTCATACTGATAACAATAATGTCAGCAGCTGAGGCAGTTTGAATGTCAAGAGTGTTAAGACATCTCATCTGGAAAGGGTATGAAAGAAGTTTGATTCCCCCCGCCCCTGTGTTTTCTTTCCTTTTTCATTCTATACTTACAGTGATAAAATTAAATTGTTTCGTCATCACTGTTGGCAAAATCTGTCAAATCAACTAGTTTGCTCAGACATTTAACACCTCTTGGCAGACAAGTAAATAAATAAAGTTGGTGTACCAATCCAACATTTTTTGCTCAAAAACTGGGTCTTTTGTGGAAAAGACGCTTTCCTTTCAATTGCATTTGGCTTTTTGCACAAAAGACATTTTGCATCCAAGTTCCAATATGCTAAAAAATATAGGGCATCCACACAACATACTTGTAGTACTCTGATACCATTTGAACTGACATTTTCCCATCCAATTAAATCAGTACTATTCAACTGCTATAATTGTGCAGTATGGAAACAATTATAATTGAAAATGCAGAAAAAGTCATGTATAAACTCAACCAGTGGGGTAAAAGCTTTTGAAATTCTTTGTCCTTTGTGTGAGAATGAAGTAAGCAAAGATTTTAATCCCTAAATCTCTATCATAGTGCCAGCTCAGTAGCTCATGCCATGTCGCCATGCTAGCAGCCAGTTTTACCATCAGAAGCACAATGAGTCAGATTATGCCTGTTGAGCGGTAAAAAATAAATAACCTCAGTTTAATTTTACCCCATTCCAAAAAAGCTCAAAGCAGCTTACAATAAGTGTTTAAAATCAATACGAAACAGTTCAAAGACACAGCTCTAAAAACAGTTCAGAAATATAGCAGCAGAGTTAACAAAACAAACCATTCGAAGCTATTGCTTATTATAAAACCCAGAAGCCTTTCCTTCATAGAATCACAGAATTGTAGAGTTGGAAGAGACCACAACGGTCATCCAGTCCAACCTCCTGCCATGCAGGAAATCACGATCAAAGCATCCCTGACAAATGGCCATCCAGCCTCTGTTTAAAGACCTCCAAGGAAGGAGACACCACCACGCTCTGAGGGAGTGTGTTCCACTGCCGAACAGCTCTTACTGTCAAAAAGTTCCTCCTAATGTTGAGGTGGAATCTCTGTTCCTGGAGCTTGCATCCATTGCTCCATGTTCTAGTCTCTGGAGCAGCAGAAAACAAGCTTGCTCCATCCTCAATGTGACACCCCTTCAAATACTTAAAACAGGGCTATCATATCACCCCTTAATCATATTTTTTTCAGGCTAAACATACACAGCTCCCTAAGTCTTTCCTCATAAGGCATGTTTTCCAGACCTTTCACTATTTTAGTCACCCTCCTCTGGACATGCTTCTATTTGTCAATATCCTTTTTGAATTGTGGTGCCCAGAACTGGACACAGTATTCTAGGTGAGGCTTGACCAAGGCAGAATAGAGCGGCACTATTACTTCCCTTGATCTAGACGCTATACAGTTGTCCCTCCACATTCGCGAACTTGACATTCGCGGTTTCGGTTATTCGCGGTTTTGGGAGGGCCCCCCCGGGCCCCCCCAAAACCGCGACACGGGGCCTCCAGAGGCCCCGTGAAAGACCTGGGGAGGGGTGGGGAGGCCTTCGCGGGACCCCCGGAGGCCCTCCGGAGGCCCCGCGAAGGCCTGGGGAGGGGTGGGGAGGCCTTCGCGGGACCCCCGGAGGCCCCGCGAAGGCCTGGGGAGGGAGGGGTAAGGGCCGGGGAGACCTCCGCGGGGCCTAGGAAGGCCCCGCGAAGGCCTGGGCAGGGAGGGAGGGAGGGCCGGGGAGACCTCCGCGGGGCCTAGCAAGGCCCCACGAAGGCCTGGGGAGGGACGGAGGGAGGGAGGGCCGGGGAGACCTCCGCGGGGCCTAGCAAGGCCCCGCGAAGGCCTGGGCAGGGAGGGAGGGAGGGCCGGGGAGACCTCCGGGGGGCCTAGCAAGGCCCCGCGAAGGCCTGGGGAGGGAGGGAGGGAGGGCCGGGGAGGCCTCCGGGGGGCCTAGCAAGGCCCCGCGAAGGCCTGGGGAGGAAGGGAGGGAGGGCCGGGGAGGCCTCCGCGGGGCCTAGCAAGGCCCCGCGAAGGCCTGCGCAGGGACGGAGGAATGGCCGGGGAGACCTCCGCGTGGCCTAGCAAGGCCCCGCGAAGGCCTGGGGAGGGAGGGAGGGAGGACTGGGGAGGCCTCCGCGGGGCCTAGGAAGGCCCCGCGAAGGCCTGGGCAGGGACAGAGGAAGGGCCGGGGAGACCTCCGCGGGGCCTAGCAAGGCCCCGCGAAGGCCTGGGGAGTGAGGGAGGGAGGACTGGGGAGACCACCGCGGGGCCTAGCAAGGCCCCGCGAAGGCCTGGGAAGGGAGGGAGGAAGGGCCGGGGAGGCCTCCGCGGGGCCTAGCAAGGCCCCGCGAAGGCCTGGGCAGGGAGGGAGGGAGGGCCGGGGAGACCTCCGTGGGGCCTAGCAAGGCCCCGCGAAGGCCTGGGCAGGGAGGGAGGGAGGGCCGGGGAGACCTCCGCGGGGCCTAGCAAGGCCCCGCGAAGGCCTGGGCAGGGAGGGAGGGAGGGCCGGGGAGACCTCCGCGGGGCCTAGCAAGGCCCCACGAAGGCCTGGGGAGGGACGGAGGGAGGGAGGGCCGGGGAGACCTCCGCGGGGCCTAGCAAGGCCCCGCGAAGGCCTGGGCAGGGAGGGAGGGAGGGCCGGGGAGACCTCCGGGGGGCCTAGCAAGGCCCCGCGAAGGCCTGGGGAGGGAGGGAGGGAGGGCCGGGGAGGTCTCCGGGGGGCCTAGCAAGGCCCCGCGAAGGCCTGGGGAGGGAGGGAGGGAGGGCCGGGGAGGCCTCCGCGGGGCCTAGCAAGGCCCCGCGAAGGCCTGCGCAGGGACGGAGGAATGGCCGGGGAGACCTCCGCGGGGCCTAGCAAGGCCCCGCGAAGGCCTGGGGAGGGAGGGAGGGAGGACTGGGGAGGCCTCCGCGGGGCCTAGGAAGGCCCCGCGAAGGCCTGGGCAGGGACAGAGGAAGGGCCGGGGAGACCTCCGCGGGGCCTAGCAAGGCCCCGCGAAGGCCTGGGGAGTGAGGGAGGGAGGACTGGGGAGACCACCGCGGGGCCTAGCAAGGCCCCGCGAAGGCCTGGGAAGGGAGGGAGGAAGGGCCGGGGAGGCCTCCGCGGGGCCTAGCAAGGCCCCGCAAAGGCCTGGGCAGGGAGGGAGGGAGGGCCGGGGAGACCTCCGTGGGGCCTAGCAAGGCCCCGCGAAGGCCTGGGCAGGGAGGGAGGGAGGGCCGGGGAGACCTCCGCGGGGCCTAGCAAGGCCCCGCGAAGGCCTGGGGAGGGAGGGAGGGAGGGCCGGGGAGACCTCCGCGGGGCCTAGCAAGGCCCCGCGAAGGCCTGGGGAGGGAGGGGGAGGGGTGTTTGTTATTCGCGGATTTTTCACATTCGCGGGGGTCCGCGGAACGGAACCCCCGCGAATGTGAAGGGACGACTATACTTCTATTGATGCAGCCCAAAATCACATTGGCTTTTTTAGGGCTGCCGCATCACACTGTTGACTCATGTTCAACGTGTGGTCTACTAGGACTCCTAGATCCCTTTCGCATGTCTCGTTGAGCCAGGTCCCCCCATCCTATATCTATGCATTTCATTTTTCCGCCCTAAGTGCAGTACTTTACATTTTTTCTGTATTGAATTTCATTTTGTTAGTTTTGGCCCAGCTCTCCAGTCTATCCAGGTCATTCTGAATTTTGATCCTGTCCTCTAAGGTATTAGCTACTCCTCCTAATTTGGTGTCATCTGCAAATTTGATAAGTATGCCCCTAATTCCCTCATCCAAGTCATTGATAAAGATGGTGAATAGCACTGGGCCCAGGACAGAACCCTGTAGCACCCCACTGGTCACATTTTTCCAAGATGAAGAGGAGACACTGAGGAGCACCCTTTGGGTTCGACCGGTCAACCAATTACAAATCCATTGAACAGTTAACTTGTGTAGCCCACATTTTGCAAGCCTATTTACAAGAATGTCATGGGAACCTTGTAAAAAGTCTTACTGAAATCAAGGTATGTGATATCCACAGCGTTCCCTTCATCTACCAAGCTGGTAATTTCATCAAAAAAGAGATCAGATTAGTCTGGCATGACTTGTTTCTCTGAAACCCATGTTGACTTTTTGTGATTATGGCATTGCCTTCTAAATGTTCACAGACTCTCTGTTTAATGATCTGCTCTAGAATCCTCCCTGGTATTGATGTCAGACTAACTGGACAATAATTGTTGGGGTCCTCTTTTTTCCCCTTTTTGAGGATGGAGACAACATTTGCCCTCCTCCAGTCTGCTGGGACTTCGCCTGTTCTCCAGGAGTTCTCAAAGACTATTGCCAATGGCTCTGAGATTACATTTGCCAGGTCTTTTAATACCCTTGGATGTAGTTCATCCGGTCCTGGAGATTTAAATTCTTTTAGATTAAGAAGGTATTCCTGTACATTACTACCTCTTTGCTTGTTCTATGCTGGATTTCCCCTGTTGTGTCCTCTGTTCCATTATCTTCAGGTTGATCACCTATTTCCTTTTCTGAAAACACTGAGGCAAAGAAGGTGTTGAGTAATTCTGCCTTTTCTCTGTCCCCTGTTAGCATTTTGCCATCTTCTCCATGTAGTGGCCCTACCATTTCCTTCTTCTTCCTTTTGCTGGAGATGTTAAAAAAAAAAAAAAGCCCTTTTTATTGTTCTTAACCTCTCTAGAGAGCCTGAGCTCATTCTGCGCTTTAGCTTTTCTGACTTTACTCTTACACGTGTTCACTATCTGTTTGAATTCTTCTTTGTTGATTTCTCCCTTTTTTCATTTCCTATACATGTTCCGTTTAAAACTTAGCTCCATTGGAAGTTCTTTAGTCATCCATCCTGGTTTCTTGAGACACCTCCCACTTTTCTTCCTCAATGGTACTGTTTGAAATTGTGCCTTCAGCATCTCCCTTTTGAGAAAGTCCCATCCGTCTTGAAGTCTCTTCTCTTTTAGTATTTTTGACCATGGGATCACCCCCAGTATTTCCCTGAGTTTATTGAAATCAGCTCTCCTAAAGTCTAAAATGCGTGTCTGACTATGCCTGGCTTCTCCTTTCCATTGTATAACAAACTCCAGGAGAACATGATCACTCTCACCTAAGGATCCCATCACTTGCACCCCATTAACCAGGTCATCCCTGTTGGTTAGGATCAGATCTAAAATAGCTGAGCCCCTTATTTATAATGCAACCACATATGAATATATGTCCCCAGTTCTTGACATCCCCTCCAACACTGTGCTCAATATATTTTATCTACTTGGTTCAATCTTACCAGTGTTAGATACCATCTCCATATTATCTTATAATAATTTTCCTTTATTCTTACTGATAATGTTTTCAAATTACGCATATTCCATATTTTCTCCCACCTACATCTATCTATTACAGTTGCTACAACTGTTTCCCATATTTCTTTAAGATAATCTTGCATGTCTTCATTTTCCTATAATATTTTCTAGATTTTACTTGTAATACCTTTTATAGTAGTTTTCTCTTGGGCGGCTTGTAAAATTAATTCTTGAAATTTTTTATATTTTCTACAATCTCCCCCCTTTAACCATTTTTTTGTCCACTGCTCTAACTGTGTTAATTTGAACAATGTAATTTCCTGTTCTCTTAATGCTTTTTTCAAATAACTCTTATTTTTCATTTTTCCCAACCATTCCTTCAGTCTTATTATCTTTTGTCCTCCCAGCTTTATTTCCACTTCATTTCTTAAATTTGCTGGAAAACCCTCCAGCAGTGTCACTGGAGTTAATGGAGATATTCCTGGAACTGATACTTTTTTATATTTGATCTAAAGCTCTTACCACAAGGAAGTTCTTCCTAATGTTTAAATGGAATCTCTTTTCCTGTAGTTTGAATCCATTGCTCTGTGTCCCAGTCTTTGGAGCAGCAGAAAGCAAGCATGTTCCCTCTTCAATATAGAATCATAGAGTTGGAAAAGACCACAAGGGCCAACCAGTCCAACCCCCCACCATGCAGGAATAAACAATCAAATCATTCTCGACAGATAGCCATCCAACCTCTGTTTAAAAACCTCCAAAGAAGGAGACACCACCACACTCCGAGGCAGTGTATTCCACTGCCTACCAGCTCTTACTGTCATGAAGTTCTTCCTAATGTTTAGGTGGAATCTCTTTTCCTGGAGTTTGAACCCATTGCTC
The DNA here is from genome assembly GCA_030847615.1 of Gambelia wislizenii. Taxonomy (NCBI): domain Eukaryota; kingdom Metazoa; phylum Chordata; class Lepidosauria; order Squamata; family Crotaphytidae; genus Gambelia; species Gambelia wislizenii. The sequence goes on along the minus strand of JAUMIR010000001.1, from coordinate 488,076,321 downwards.
CGTGTCCTAGTCTCTGGCGCAGCAGAAAACTAGCTTGTTCCATCCTCGGTATGACATCTCTTCAACCATTTAAACATGGCTATCATGTCCCCTCTTAACCTTCTCTTCTCCAGACTAAACATGCGCAGTTCCCTAAGCTGCTCCTCATAGGGCATGGCTTCCAGACCTCCCAACATCCTGGTCGCCCTCCTCTGGACACATTCCAGCTTGTCAATATCCTTCCTGAATTGTGGTGCCCAGAACTGAACACAGTATTCCAAGTGAGGACTGACCAAAGCAGAATAGAGTTGTACTATTACATCCCTCAGTCTAGACACTATAATCTTATAGTTCTGTCCAGGTTCTGTTCTGGGCCCAGTGCTATTCAGCATCTTTGTCAATGACTTGGATGATGGAATTAGGGGCATGCTTGCCAAATTTGCAGATGACACCAGATTGGGAGGAGTGGCTAATGCCCTGGGGGGCGGGATCAGGATTCAAAATGACCTGGATAGACTGGAGAGCTGGGCCAAGGCTGGCAAAGTGAAATTCAATACGGAGAAATGTAACGTACTGCACTTAGGGCAGGCAAACAAATGAAATGCATAGATATAGGATGGGGGAGACCTGGCTGAATGAGACTGCATGCAAAGGGGATCTGGGAGTCCTGGTGGACCGCGGGTTGAGCATGTGTCAGCACTGTGATGCAGCAGCTAAAGGGGCCAATGCGATTTTGGGCTGTATCAATAGAAGTATAGTGTCTAGTTCAAGGTAAGTAATAGTGCCGCTCTATTCTGTCTTGGTCAGACCTCACTTGGAATACTGTGTCCAGTTCTGGGCACCACAATTCAAAAAGGATATTGACAAATTGGAGCGTGTCCAAAGAAGGGCGACTAAAATGGTGAAAGGTCTGGAAACGATGCCTTATGAGGAGAGACTTAGGGAGCTGGGTATGTTTAGCCTGGAAAAAAGACGGTTAAGAGGTGATATGATAGCCCTGTTTAAATATTTGAAGGGGTGTCACGTTGAGGATGGAGCAGACTTGTTTTCTGCTGCTCCGGAGACTGGAACACGAAGCAATGGATGCAAGCTCTAGGAACAGAGATTCTACCTCAACATTAGGAGGAACTTTTTGACAATAAGAGCTGTTCGGCAGTGGAACACACTCCCTCGGAGCGTGGTGGGGTCTCCTTCCTTGGAGGTCTTCAAACAGAGGCTGGATGGCCATCTGTCGGGGATGCTTTAATCGTGATTTCCTGCATGGCAGGGGGTTGGACTGGATGGCCCTCGTGGTCTCTTCCAACTCTGCAATTCTATGATTCTATGTTTCTATGATCTAATTTTTTTTTTTAAAAGACAGAGTGTACTCTTTCCCTAATTTTCTTTCCAGGTTTACAAAAAAATATGTTTCTTAATTTTAGATCTATTTCTTGTTTATTTATTTCCAACCACTCAATTTCTTTTAATTCTTCAACACTACCAATAATATATCTCAATTGATTAGCTACATAGTATAGCTTCAAATTAGGTAAACCTAAACCCCTTTTTTGGGGTTTTATACCATCTATTTTTATTAATTCTTGATCTTTTACTTCCGTTACAATAATTATTATATTTTGCCATTTTTTCAATTCCATCTCTGATATTTTAATAGGTAACATTCTAAATAAAAAATATATATTTTTGGTAAAATTTTCATTTTTATAAGTGCTATTCTCCCAAACCATGTCAATTTAATTTCCCCATAATTCTCTATTTTTTTCTCCATATCTTTCCTTACTATGTTAAAAAAATTCTTCTAACTTCTCTAATTCAGTTACAATATTTATTCCTAAATATTTTATTTGCTTCTTTATTTTAATATATTTCTTTTTACTGATCATATTTTTTGTTCTGTATTAGTATAGTTAAATATCATCATTTCTGATTTATTCCAATTTATTTGTAACCCTGTCATTTTTCCAAATTCCTCCAGATGCTTCTCTATTTCTATGCCACATTTCTTGTAATGGATGAGAAAATTGATAAATCTTAATTACCTAGCAAGGTGAGATAAAAACAAGGGACATTCCACAAAGTTGAGGCCAAGCAGAAGAAAGCCTCATTCATAGCGGCACATGACTTTACCTCCATCAGCAAGAAAATACAGAATAATCTAGCCAGGAGGCAAGGCTCGGGGAGAGTACCAGCTCATCTGTATACATTTGCCCATCAGTCCTTGCTGAAGTTATTGTGAGCAAAACAATAGCCAGATGGGGAAACACAGCAAGCATTTGAGTCAGTGCTGTGCCTTGTAGTATGCACAGTTACGGTATATCCCATAAAGATATTACAGGGAGGGAGGGTAGAGAAACAACTACAGGGGTGAAGGATCCATAGTCTGCTGCAATATATTGGCAATATTTTGTCTTTTTGCAAGAAAACCTCGCCAACTACACCTGCAGCAAGTGCAAACTGGTAGCTCTCAGAATACACTGTCAGAATTAAAAATAGCTTTAAAGACCAGCCTCTTCTGAGAGGCCTATCCAGATTATTTTAAAATTGTTAATATTAAATTGTTTCAATATGCATTGCTTTATTTGTTCTTTTAAACTGATTGTTCATGTGATTTTAACTGATATGTCTTTTCATAGAATCATAGAATTGAAAGATACCACACGGCCCATCCAGTCCAATCCCCTGCCATGCAGGAATACCCAATCAAAGCATTCCCGACAGATGGCCATCCAGCCTCTGTTTAAAAACCTCCAAAGGAGGAGACTCCACCACAATCCCAGGCAGCACATTCCACTGTCAAACAGCTCTTACTGTCAGGAAGTTTAACTGGCATTAGGTGTAGTCTGTTAATCTGTTGTTCCCTGCCTCGATTCATCATCATCATCATCATCTTGGAAGAGAAGGTCACTGCACTACAGCTATGTGTTGAGTCCCTCAATGCATCAAAGAAGAGGACTTCCTGGATAGAATACAGAGAGAATTGAGCCTAGGACCAACAGGAAGAAACTGCCAAAGAAAATGAAGACGTCTGTAACAGTGAGGAAACACTCTGAAGTAAAGTCACTGTCAGAAGCAAACTGGTCAGAAGGGATTCAGAACCTTTCCAACTATGCAATCACTTCCTACATCTTCATGAGGATAGCAGCAGTGTGGATGCTCAAACAGGAAACCAGCAAAAAGGGATACCGCATACCAAGGAAGGAGTGAGGTAACTGCCAACCATAACAAGAAGAAAGGTGCTGGTGGTTGGGGAGTCATTGCTCAGAGGTACAGAGGTACCTATGCACCAGCCTGACAAGATGAGTTGGGAGGTTTGCTGTCTTCCTGGTGTATGTGTCTACCCACTGACAACCTACCCAGACTCATCAAGAATACAAGTAAGTACCCCTTTCTTCTTATTTATGTGGGCACCAATGACACTGCCAAGAATGCCTTTGAGCAGATTACCTCCAACTATGAAGCTTTGGACAGGAAGTTGAAGGTGTCTGAGGCATAGGTATTCTTGGCAATTCTGCCCGTGAATGTTAGAGGACTACACAGGGACAGGAAGATCCTAAAAGTGAATGACTGGCTACATCGATGGTGTAGATGGGAGAGGTTTGGCTTCTGGGACCATGGTCTTCACTTCTTAGACAGAAGACTACTGATTAAAGAAGGGCTGTCAAAATACTGCACAGTTGTCCTTCATATTTGCTGGGGTTTGGTTCCAGCACCCCCCGTGCATACCAAAATCCATGAATATTCAAGTCCCATTATATGCAATGGCATAGCAAAATGGTATCTCTTATATAAGATGGCAAAATCAAGGCTTGCTTTTTGGATTATTATTTTTTAAAGAATATTTTCAAACCGTGAATACTTAAATCCGTGGATACCAAATCCGTGAATACGGAGGGACAACTGTAATCTTATTTCAATCAAGTCACTAGTTTAGCAGATGGCAAGAATGCTGTGGATGTCATTTATTTGGATTTCAACAAAGCAACTGAAAAGGTCTCCCATAATATTTTGATTAGATGTGGAATAGATGGGAACACTGTCAGATGGATCCATAATTGGTTGGAAAACTGTGTTCAAATGGCTGCACTTCAAACTGGAAGGAAGTCTCAAATGGAGTGCCTCAGGATTCTGTCCTAGGGCCATTACTCTTCATCATCTTTTAATCAATGACGTAGATGACAAATTGGAAGAAATCTTTATCAAGTTTGGAGATGACACAAAACTGGGAGGGGTGGCTAACACACTGGAAGACAAGAACAGAATTCAAAAGGACCTAGATAAACTAGAAAATTGGGCAGAAATTAATATAATGAAATTCAATAGAGACAAATACAAAATTCTATATTTAGAGCACGAATGTGCATAGGATGGGGGATACATGGCTCAGCAGAATTACATGCAAAAAGGACCTTGGATTGTTGTTAATCATAAATTGAATATGAGCCAGCAGTGTGATGTTGCAGCAAAGAAAGTGAATGCTATTTTAGCCTGCATTAATAGAAGCATAATTTCTAAGATGAGGGAAATAATAGTTCCACTATGTTCTGCACCAGTCTGGTTTCAGTTCTGGGTGCCTCATTTGAAGGAGGATACAGACACATTGGAGCAGGTTCAGAGAACGGCAACAAGGGCGATAAGAAGTATGGAGAACAAAACTTATGAGGAGAGGTTGAAGGAGCTGAGCATGTTCACCCTGCTGAAGAGAAGACTGAGGGGTGACATGATTGCACTCTTTAAATACCTCAAGGGCTATCATAGAGAAGAGTGGGCAGGCCTGTTCTCTGCTGCCCCAGAGGGCTGGTCCAGGTCTAATGGTTTCACAGTACAGGAGATTAGATTTTGATTGGACATTAGAAAGGCCTTCTTGACAGTAACAGCAGCTTGGCAATGGAACCAATTGTCTAGATAGGTGGTGGGGTTTCCTTCTCTGGATATCTTTAAAAAGGCTAGATGCTACCTGCTGGGGGTGCTTTAGCTGGAGATCCTGCACTGGGTGGGGTGGGGTGTGGGGTTGGACTATGGCCCACGAGGCCCCTTCCAACTCTAGGATACTATTGTTATTTTATTTTATTTTTGTGATACATTTTGAAAGTTTTTGCATCTCTCATAGAGAGACATCTCACAAGGAGGTGAAGCTCAGTGTTAGATAGGAAGTCCAATCCTTAGTGCTTCCAGATCAGAAGGGCACTGGTTTTCAGGTGCTAGTTTACATGTATGACTGAAACTTTAGAAACAATTTTTGTTGTCATTGTTATTTGTTGTCAAGTCAACTTCAACTTGCTGACCCTATGAGTGAGGAACCTCCAAGATCCCTCGTCATCAACTGCTCTGATCAGGTCTTGCAGACTCTTGGCTGTGGCTTCGTTGATCAAATCAATCCCCCTACAATGTGGTCTCCCTCTTTTCCTACTGCCTCCCACTTTACCGAGCAGGATCTTCTTTTCCAGTAAGTCACATTGTCTCATGATAAGTCCAAAGTATGACAGCCTCAATTTTGAGAGAGAGAGAGATAAATCTATAGAACTCTTCTTGACTTTAAACACTGCCTCACAAACATCTCTCTCCCAAATACAAGAGTTGCCACTTACAGAATTATGTTCTCCTGGCAAAGAACTGAAATTCAGGGGAGCAGACTAGAGAATTCTAAGAATCTCACCAACCTACAAATCCCACGATTCCACACAATATAGGCATGGCTATTAAAGTGGAATTGAACAGCTATAATTGTGCATTTGTGCATGTAAGACATAAATGTCAACTTTTTACCACACACTTGGGTGCCGTTTACACGATGAAAATGTTCCGGGATGAATTCGTGTCGAACCCCAGCTGTTTACACGTACATGGAGTCGGACATGTGTTTTTCGGAAGGGGGGCCACCATTTGTCTCTCAATCCGCAGGACTTTCAATCCCACGGGTTGTGCCGTTTTTAAAAAAAAGTCACTGGAGGTTTTGGAAAATCGGAAAGGTAAACAGCCCGTGAGAAGATATCATGGACACAGGAGATGACCGGAAATTGTCTTGACCATGGGTGGGCACTGGCCAGTAAGTGGGAGGTCTACCTGCCCCTTTTTTGACAAGCCCAAAATTTGAAGATACATCTCCATTTTTCTCCAGGCCGTTTACCTGTGCAGTTTCAATGATGGATGCTAAAACCGCACCTCGCCCCAGGAAAGGCGGCCGTGGGATTTCCTGGTCCTACAATGAGACCATAGACCTTTTGGCGATATGGGGTGAGGAAAAGGTGCAGGAACAGCTGAGGGGCTCCCATAGAAATATCAACCTTTTTGAAAAAATTGCTGCCGAAATGTAATTAAAAGGGCATGAACGCACCGCTGAGGAGTGCAGGATGAAGACGAAACTGATACGTAAAAATTACCACCACGTAAACGACCACAACTCTAAAAGGGGCCACAATGCGGCCACAATGACCTTTTATAAACAACTCCATGCAATTCTGGGTGGAGATGTAGTAGTTTGAGCATTGGTCTAGGACTCTGGAGACCAGGGTTTGAATCCCCACTCAGCCATGGAAACCCACTGAGTGATCTTGGGCACATCACCATTCTCTCAGCCAAAGAGGAAGGCAAAGGCAACCCCCCCCCTGCCAGGACAAATCCTGCCAAGAAAACCCTGTGATAGGGTCGCTGTAAGTTGGAAACAACTTGAAAGCACAAAACAACAACAAGGTTGGGGCAACAGCTTGTCTTCACACTTGGAACAAAATGGATTTCCTTTATTTGTTCTGCCAAATTCTTCATGACATGAAAATTCAACATTTTAACTGGCCAGGGAGGTGGAGGAGGAGAAGGAAGGAGAAGAGGAGGAGGAGGAAGAATCACAGAATCATAGAGTTGGAAGAGACCACAAGGGCCATTCAGTCCAACCCCCTGCCATGCAGGAATACACAATCAAAACATTCCTGACAGATGGCCATCCAGCCTCTGTTTAAAAACCTCCAAAGAAGCAGACTCCACCATACTCCAAGGCACTGAATTCCACTTCCAAACAGCTTTTACTGACAGGAAGTTCTTCCTAATGTTTAGGTGGAATCTCTTTTCCTGTAATTTGAACCCATTGCTTCATGTCCTAGTTTCTGGAGCAGCAGAAAACAAGCTTGCCCCATCCTCAGTATGACATCCTTTCAAATATTTAAACATGGCTATCATGTCCCCTCTTAACCTTCTCTTCTCCAGACTAAACATACCGAGCTCCCTAAGCAACTCCTCATAGGACATGGCTTCAAGACCTCCCACCATTTTGGTCACCCTCCTCTGGACAAGTTCCAGCTTCTCAATATCCTTCCTGAACCGTGGTGACCAGAACTGGGCACAGTATTCCAGGTGAAGTCTGACCAAAGCAGAACAGAGTGGCACTATTACTTCCCTTGATCTAGACACTATACTCCGATTAATGCAGCCTAGAACCACATTGGTTTTTTTAGCTGCTGCATCACACTGCTGACTCATGTTCAGCTTGTGGACCACTAAGACTCCTAGATCCTTTTCGCATGTACTACCCTCAAGCCATGTGTCACCCATCCTATATCTGTGCTTTTCATTTTTAATGCCCAAGTTTAATATCCTACATTTCTCCCTGTTGAAATTCATTTTGTTAATATTGGCCCAGCTTTCTAATCTGTTGAGGTCATTTTGGAGTCTGATCCTGTTCTCTGGGGTATGAGCTACCCCTCCTAATTTGATGTCATCTGCAAACTTGAGAAGCATGTCCTCTATTCTCTCATCTGTCATTAATAATGGTGATGATGATGAAGATGAGGAGGAGGAGGAGGAATTATTTTCCATTTTGCAATATAGACTTTAGCTTTAGGTATATATACATTATCTTAGAAATGGAAACAAAACATTAAAGAATCAGATGAAAAGGAAAGCATCAAAGTACTGGAGTATTGCTGAAGCTGCTGTAAATCAGGAGTCCAATATTTATACATTCATAAGAGAGAGAGGAGTTAGAAAGTTCTGCTTTTACAAATGTCGTAATGGCCACCCAAGGATCTATGCTGCCTGAGTCCAAAGTTGGCCATACGTTTTTTTCATCCTAAAAACCCCCCCCTAAGAAACGCTCTTCGATGCCACCACCCGTTGAGTAAATGAGGGGTTTCTTTCCTTGTCTAGTGCAACGGGAAGCTAGACCAGTTATGAGAATAAGAATACTCCTTTTCTCTAATCTAAAGAAGGTTCTTGATAGCTGACCAGAAACAGGCAATTCGAGGCAGGGTTAGGAAATAACAGGAAGTTTTTATTTCAATTCTAGGAGTCTATGTTGCTAGAAAAGGTAAAACATTCCCAGGTTCAGCTTAAGGCTTATACAGTTTACATTCATTCAGAGCACTTACAGATAAAAACATAAATCTAACGCAATCTAACTAAACATTCCCTAACTATTACATGCAGAGTAACTTACAGTCTCTGTAGATGGAATTCAGAGTTCTTTTTGGATCCTTTTTGAGGCCTTTGAATAGGATTGGCTCCCCCCAACCCTTTTGGTATCACAGGTTGTCTTTTTTGGGTATTTCATGGCTGTGTAGGCCATCTGGCCCCAGAGCTAGCCATGTAGATCAGGGTCCATTTCAGCTAGCCATGTGCTCCACCAGTCTGACTCAGAGAGACTCAGAACAAAGGGAAGATCAGAACTTTTAAAAGTCCTTCTTATTGATTTCAAACACCAGTTCTTCAATGAGCAAAACTGATAAGGACTTGGATGCATTTCCCTTATTTGTCTTGCTGAGATAGTCTGAGACAACGGTGTGGGTGAAAGAAGGACAGGAAAGTTGAGAACATCAGGAATCCACTGTAGCTGTTGTGAGCTTTCAAGTCATTTCCAACTTACAGCAACCCTAAGGTAAACTATCATGAGGTTTACTTGGCAAGATTTATTCAGAGCAGGTCTGCCATGGCTTTCCTGTGAAGCAGAGAGAGTGTGACTCCCTCAAGGTCACCCAGTCGGTTTTCATGGCCAAGCAGTGATTTGAATCCTGGTCTCCCAGAGTCCTAATACAATACCGTACTCAAACCACTGCATGATCCTGGCTCTCCTTAGGAATCCATAGAAGCATGCAGCCCTAGACACTTATATCTGGTTGGGATCAGACCTTGAGTCCCAATTTTTGGGGAATCATAGATTTGGAAATGACCACAAGGGCCATCTAGTCCAACCCCCTGCCATGCAAGAATACACAGTCAAAGCATTCCTGACAGATGGCCATCCAGCTTCTGTTTAAACACTCCCAAAGAAGGATACTCCACCACACTCCAAGGCATTACAACGCCAAAGAGCTCTTACTGTCAGGAAGTTCTTCCTGATGTTTAGGTGGAATCTCTTTTCCTGTACTTTGAGTCCATTGCTCCATGTCCTAGTCTCTGGAGCCTCAGAAAGCAAGCTTGCTCAATCCTTGGTATGACATCCCTTCAAATATTTAATCAGGGCAATCACGTCACCTCTTCACCCTCTCTTCTCCAGGCTAAACACACCCAGCTTTCTAAGCTGCCCCAGACCTCCCACCATTTTGGTCACCCTCCACTGGACACATTCTAGGGTATAAATCAAATCAATCATCATCACCACTATCATATTTATTTACATGAGAGCTAAGAAGCTACATTTCTGGTCTACATTTCTTAGAAAACCCCAGCCTGCATGGCCACTGACCTTGATGGCTAAGGGCCTTTGATGTCTGTAGTCCAAAAATGTATCTTTTCTTAGCTCTGGAGACACCCCACCAGGATTCATGCCAGAAAACTCAGCATCATCATACCAACAGGATCTTAACTAAAAAAAAGGCGTATGGATAGGCCACTCTGGCTTCTCTTACACAGACATGAAACTGAGGCGGAAAGAAATCAAATAGTTAAAGACTACCACAAAGTACAGAACTGAGCAGCAATAATCCCCCATCCAAATCTGAACTCCTACTGTGTACAACCTTATGATTGTATGGAAGGGGCTGATTTAGCTAAGCTCCTTGGATACAGGCAGCTATAAATCAAATAGTAAAACCTGCACTTGAGTAAGAAGCAACAATATATTTTCTGTATCACAATGAAAAGCAAATGGGTGGCCACGAAAGTGCATGAGAAGGCCTGTGGAGGAGTTTGACGTGCACTTAATTAACTGCCATGTTGCACCAATCTGGGCCATTTCAGGCTGTGGGGAGGCAATTAAAATATGAAGCAGTTGGCAATGGTTTCTGCCCTACATACTAAACTCAGTGACACCTGGGACTCCTATTTTTAGACTCCTCAGCAGGGCGCTGTGGCCACAGACTGCAGCTTCCCATATCTCACATCTGTATATTGAAATCCTATAAGTCAGTTGTTCTGTGAATATCACAGACTGCCAAACACACACACACGGGTCCAAAAGCAAATCAAGCCTGAACTCTCTCTAGAAACCATGATGACCAAACTGAGATTGTCATACTTCAGGCTATATCACAAGAAGGCATGACTCATTATAAAAGGCAATAATGCTTGTTAAGGTAGAAGGCAGTAGGAAAAAAAAGAAATGGAATGGGATGTTTCAGTGTGGCCAGTTCAGAGTGACTGTTTCAGTGTGGTGTGATGTAGTGTGGCGTGGTTCTGCTTGCATATCAATTGATAATTGATAATTTTGTCAAGAAAATGAAATCAAAACCTTTTCTGTTTTATTGGGATTGTCTTGGAAAACTCTTTAAGGTAAGCATTAGGGTTAGGGTTATTATCAATTTGATGATAACCCTAACCCTTACCTTAACCCTAACCCATACCCAAATGGTTTTGCAAGGCAATCCCAACCAAACATCTAAAACTTCTTTATACATTTAACCAAATAGCTGCCAGTCTATTTGAGGTCAGGCACTTATTCTGTTTAGATAAACTACCACTGAATATACTGATTTCTGGCTTATTATCTTTTTACTTCTCTCCCATTTTGGTGGCTGAAGTCCTAACAAGGCACCCTGTGATTTGGGATTTTAAAACCCAGTACATATCATCTGTGCATAAGTACAGTGGGCCCTTGGTATCTGTTGAGGTTTGGTTCCAGGACCCCCCATTGATACCAAAATCCATGGATGCTCAAATCCCATTATATACAGTGGCATAATAAAATGGTGTCCCTTACATAAAATGAAAGAACAATAATGTCATGCAGTAAGGCAGTATGGAAGACAGAACCTCCATGCTGCACTGCCGCTTTACTTCAGAATGCGGTAAGCCTCGGATGAAATCAGAGCTGGAGGATGCTGTGGTGCCACCTAGTAAAATTTTAATGGCTATCGTAAGTGAAACCTCTGGCTTTTCTTCACAAACGAAGATTCAGGAAAGACTCATCCCGCGCTTTCTGCAAGCGCGCTGATGACTAAAAAGGCCAATCCGAGATAAACAAGTCCGGTTGCAAAAAGCACAGAAGAAGGTCTCCTTGGATGATGTTTTCGGGTTGGATTCTTTCTGCATTGTCGTTTCTCTTCAAGACTTGTTCGGTGTGAGTTCTCAAATAAGGCTGCAGCATTGTGGATAGTGAGTCTCCATGCCTCCCGATGTGAGGCCAGGGCGGACCACTGTTGGTGATCAATTTGGCCGAGCCTGAGATGTTGTTTCAGGGAGTCCTTGTATCGCTTTTTTGGAGCGCCCCTCTTATGCTGGCCTGTGGCAAGTTCACCGTAGAGTACTATTTTTGGGAGGCGATGGTCCTCCATCCTAGAAATGTTCCCTGGCCAGCACAGCTGCGTTCTCAATATCATGGCCTCAATGCTGGTGATCCCTGCTTGCTCAAGGACAGCAACATTCGTCACATAGTCAGTACAGTGTATATTTAGGATTGTGCGTAGACAGCGCTGATGAAAGCGTTCAAAGAGTCGTAGGTGGTGGCGATAGGTAACCCATGTTTCAGATCCATAAAGGAGAATAGACAGTACAATGGCTCTATACACACTGATTTTTGTGTTTTGCCTCAGATGTTTATTGCTCCAGACTCTTTTGTAAAGTCTTCCAAATGTGCTATATGCCTTTGCTAATCTTCGTAAGTGAAATGGTGGGTAAACATAACAAGGTAGGCCCATTTGAGAAAGCTGAGCTTTATTACTCCTTGTAATTACTGGTTAGGGAAATGCAGAGTGAAAAATGACTCCCCTAAAGTCTCAGGATTTCACTCTTTTGTGAATATAATTAAAGAAATAGTACACTAAAAATAACCTGAACTCAGGTTAATTTGGAATGTGTAAGCACGGCTCCAGTACTGGCGGAAAGAACACAATTTGTAAGCATCATTTGCAAAACAAAAATTGAGATATAGCACAATGACTGGAGTAACATCTCATAGCATAAACTGCCCAAAATGGAGTGTTACTAAATTAGGAGATGGCTAACATTACTATTAGAATCTGCTGAGATTTTTACATTTTCCAGACAATGATAAACAAATTTTACAAAACACAAAACTATACTACGGTATGTAAGAGTACAGGAAATTAAGATAAAGTATATAGATCTAGGTCTTTCTCATACACACTTAATATAGCACAAGTGTGTAAGACTAAAATACACAAGGGGGACACATTGTGGTAGACGCATTTATGTAATATGGAGGGAAGACTCGGAGGGAATGAGAACACAGTTTATAATACCCTCAAGGTGTCAGTATAAATGAAGGAAGGGAATTAGTCACAGTCTCAAAAGATACATGGGAGCACTACCAGGAATGAAGCCAAGGAAATAAAATGAGGTTAGACATACTAAGAAATCAAAAGTATGTCAGGAAGGGCTTTTCTCTGAAAGGGCCTGAGGCATGTGGGGGAATGAATTTCACAAGAGTGCAAAAGCAAATCCCAGAAAAGTAGGTTCGGCTGGATCATGGGGTTGACCTGAAAGACTTAATCCTAGAGAATAAGTCATTACAAGTCAGGATGTTGGACCAGGTAAGGGCAGGAAGAGAGAGCCAGTGTGGTATAGTGGTTTGAGTGTTGGATCAAGACCTAGGACTTGATCAGATAAGTCTCTAAAAACGTGTTTGGGTTTTTTTGCACCATATTTTACACCGTTTTGTGCCAGCAAAAGAACCCAAAATATCAAACATTACCGTGATCATGTGAAAAAGAAGCCTCGTACTCACCAGCATTGAGGCCATGATATTGAGAACATAGCTGTGCTGGGCAGGGCATGTTTCTAGGATGGAGGACCATCGCCTCCCAAAAATACTGCTCTACGGTGAACTCGCCACGGGTCAGCGTAAGAGGGGCACTCCAAAAAAGCGATACAAGGACTCCCTGAAACAACATCTCAGGCTCGGCCAAATTGATCACCAACAATGGTCCACCCTGGCCTCACATCGGGAGGCATGGAGATGCACTATCCACAATGCTGCAGCCTTACTTGAGAACTCACGCTGAGCAAGTCTTGAAGAGAAACGACAACGCAGAAAGAATCACAACCCAGAAACATCACCCAAGGAGACCTTCTGCTGTGCTTTCTGCAACCGGACTTGTTTATCTCGGATTGGCCTTTTTAGTCATCAGCATGCTTGCAGAAAGCGCGGGATGAGTCCTTCCTGAATCTTCATTTGTGAAGAAAAGCCAGAGACTTCCACGTTCGCTGCTGAGCATGATCTCAGTGATTCTGTTGAGAAGATGCATTTGCACTTAAAAGTGTAAAAACAGCTAAATTAAAAAACAAAATGAACACAAACACACTGAAACACACTTTAAAACTTGCCTGCAGCACAGGGAGGTTCATAAAAAGAATGTCCCATGGCTAGTTTTCACATTCCTACCCAGACGTGTTTTGACGGGGATCGCCCATTCACACTGGAATCACACAAGCAGAACAGGGCACAGTTTCACACGCTTGCAATCATGGCAAAAATCCCGCCACAGCTGATCTATTGATGGCTTGGCCCGACAATAAAAAAGGACACCTTATTGACAGTACATCATCGCAAAAGTACGATGTCGTCTGGTATTCACGCCCTTTCGTGATCATTAGGGTTTGTTACGATGCCATATTTGCCTCTTCTGATAAAGTCCCTAGGATTAGGTCTCTCAGGTCAGCCAGTAGACCAGGGTTCAGCTCTCCACTTGGCCATGGAAACCTGCTGGGTGACCTGGAGCAAGTCACACTCTCTCAGCCTCAGATGAAGGCAAAGACAAACCTCCTCTGAAGGAATCTTGCCAAGAAACCCCCATGATAGGTTCACTATTGGGTCTCCATAGATCGCAAATGACTTCAAGGCACAGGACACCAATACGGACAGGAACCACAAAGCAACCAGGTAAGTTAATACAGCAGGAAGCACAAGGAGACAAACCAACCACGGCAGGAAGCACAAAGAGAAGCAGACTCTCTTCCTGGAGATACACAGGTGGCAAGTGCCAGTGCATGGACAGGTGTTCTCCAACCAGGGAAGTGGACTTCTGGCAAGAGATGGGCTGCACCTCACAGCAGTTGGTAGGAATGTTTTTGCGAAGAGTCTGAAAGATCTCATCAGGAGGGCTTTAAACTGAGTTGTTTGGGGGAGGGAGACAGTACGCTTGAAGGCAGCGAGTGTTAGAGATAATAGCCCAAATGTTATACAGAGAACAAGGCAAATAACACAACAACCCAACAATGAGAGGAATAAACCCTTTAAAAGGCAGATGGGGAAAATAGTGCATGGTCTCGGATGTCTCTATACGAATGCACAGAGCATGGGAAATAAACAGGATGAACTTGAACTCTTAGCACAGCAAAACAAATATGGTATCATAGGCATCACTGAAACCTGGTGCGATGAGTCTCATGATTGGAATGTACTAATAGAGGGGTATAGCCTATTTCAGAAAAACAGACCTAACAGGAAGGGACGTGGAGTAGCATTATATGTTAAAGATGTGTACACCCGTGAACAGATCCATGACTTAAAACCTGGGAATCAGGTTGAGAGCATCTGGGTAACAAGTAAGGGAGAGAGAAACAGTAGGGATATCATTCTGTGGGTATACTACAGGTCTCCAAGCCAAACCGAGGCCTTCCTGGAACAGATGATCGCACATTCAGAAAGCAGAGATGTAGTAGTAATGGGGTATTTCAACTATCCTGACATTTGTTGGATGTCCAACTCTGCCAGGAATTTAAGATCCAACAAATTCCTCACTTGCCTTGCAGACAATTTCATTGTCCAGAAGGTGGAAGAGACAACAAGGGGATCAGCTATTTTAGATCTGATCATAACCAATGGGGATGACCTGGTTAATGGTGTGGAAGTGTCAGGATCCTTAGGGGGGAGTGACCATGTTGTCCTGGAGTTTCTTATACAGAGGAAAGGGGAAGCCAAGCATAGTCAGACTTGCATTCTAGACTTTAAGAAAGCTGATTTCAGAAAACTTAGGGAATTACTGGGGGTGATCCCATGGTCAGAAATACTAAAAGGAGTTCATGAAGGATGGGAGTGTCTAAAAAGTGAGATATTGAAGGCACAACTTCAAACAGTTCCAATGAGAAGGAAAAAGGGGAGGTGTCTAAAGAAGCCAGGATGGATGTCGGAAAAACTCTCAACTGAGCTAAAATATAAAAAGGACATGTACAAGAAATGGAAAAACAAGGAAATCACCAAAGAAGAATTCAAACAAATAGCCAGCTCATGTAGGGGGGAAGTCAGAAAAGCTAAAGCTCAGCTGGATCTCAGGCTGGCTAGAGAGGTGAAAAACAATAAAAAGGGCTTTTTTGGGTATGTCGATAGCAAAAGGAAGAACAAAGAAATGGTAGGACCGCTGCAGGGAGAAGATGGCGAAAGGCTAACAGGGGACAGAGAAAACACAGAACTACTTAACACCTTCTTTGCTTCAGTCTTCCCCCAAAGGGGGAACAGTGCTCAACCTGGGGAAGATGGAGCAGATGATGCAGTAGGGGGAATACAGCACAGAATTGGTAAAGAGGTAGTTCAGGAACTACCAGTTTCGGCAGGCCTTTCCTAATTAGATCCCGGCCTCAGGGGATCCTGGCCTCTTCTAGGCTGCTGGCCATTTATTATATTTATTGTATTTATAGTTTTAAAAGTGATTTTAGATTAGTTGTTTTAATTTATATTTGTTTAATGTTTTTTTAATGGGGGAGGGTGGGAGTGGGGGTGTTTGGGGATTTTATTTGTATTGTATTTTAAATTTTGTAAGCTGCCCCGATTGTTTTAACAGAGGGGCGGGATATAAATAAATATTATTATTATTATTATTATTATTATTATTATTATTATTATTAAATGAGTTCAAGTCTCCAGGGCCAGATGAACTTCATCCAAGGGTATTAAAAGAACTGGCAGAAGTAATCTCAGAACCACTGTCAATAAACTTTGAGAATTCCTGGAGAACAGGAGAGGTCCCAGCAGACTGGAGGAGGGCCAATGTTGTCCCATCTTTAAAAAGAGGGGAAAAGAAGACCCAAATAATTACCGCCCAGTCAGCCTGACATCAATACTAGGAAAGATTCTAGAACAGATCATTAAACAGACAGTCTGTAAGCACTTAGAAAGGAATGCCTTGATTACAAAAAGTCAACATGGATTTCTCAAATGCTAGAAAGAAGTCCTAGTTTAAGAACCTAGATTATGCCTACTGTTTGTAATCTTGTTATCCTTTCTATTTGTTTGTATACTATGCATTGAAAACTCAATAAATATTAAATAAATAAAAACATGGATTTCTCAAAAACAAGTCATGCAAGACTAATCTCATTTCTTTTTTTGATAGAGTTACAAACTTGATAGATGAAGGGAACACAGTGGATGTAGTATATCTTGATTTCAGTAAGGCTTTTGACAAGGCCCCCCATGATATTCCTGCAAAGAAGTTAGTAACCTGTGGGCTAGACAATGCAACTATTAGGTGGATTTGTAATTGGTTGACTGACCGAACTCAAAGAGTAGTCACCAATGGCTCCTCTTCATCCTGGAGAGAAGTGACCAGTGGGTGCCACAGGGTTCTGTCCTGGGCCCAGTGCTATTCAGCATCTTTATCAATGACTTGGAAGAGGGAATAGAGGGTATGCTTATCAAGTTTGCAGATGACACCAAATTAGGAGGGGTAGCTAATACTCCAGAGGACAGGATCAGAATCCAAAATGATCTCAACAGATTAGAAAGCTGGGCCAATATTAACAAAATGAATTTCAACAGGGAGAAATGTAGGATACTACGCGTGGGCAGTAAAAATGAAATGCACAGATATAGGATGGGTGACACATGGCTTGAGGACAGTACATGCGAAAAGGATCTAGGAGTCTTAGTGGACCACAAGCTGAACATGAGTCAGCAGTGTGATGCAGCAGCTAAAAAAGCCAATGCGACTCTAGGCTGCATTAATAGTATAGTGTCTAGATCAAGGGAACTAACAGTGCCACTCTATTCTGCTTTGGTCAGACCTCACCTAGAATACTGTGTCAAGTTCTGGGCACCACGGTTCAGGAAGGATATTGAGAAGCTGGAATGTGTCCAGAGGAAGGCGACCAGGATGGTGGGTCCTGGTAGGTGGTCTGGAAGCCATGCCCTATGAGGAGCAGCTTAGGGAGCTGGGCATGTTTAGTCTGGCGAAGAGAAGGCTGAGAGGGGACATGATAGCCATGTTTAAATATTTGAAGCAATGTCATACTGAGGATGGGGCAAGCTTGTTTTCTGCTGCTCCAGAGACTAGGACACGAAGCAATGGGTTCAAATTACAGGAAAAGAGATTCCACCTAAACATTAGTAAGAACTTCCTGACAGTAAGAGCTGTTCAGAAGTGGAATACACTGCTTCGGAGTGTGGTGGAGTCTCCTTCTTTGGAGGTTTTTAAGCAGAGGCTGGATGGCTATCTGTCAGGAATGATTTGATTGTGTATACCTGCATGGCAGGGGGTTGGACTGGATGGCCCTTGAGGTCTTTTCTAACTCTATGATTCTATGACTCCATAAGGAGCTCCAGCAGCTGGCCTCCTGTACCTCTTACCTCTTGTGCCACCAGCACACTAGATCCTCAGGAAACCAGACAGACTAGACCTTAAGCGAGCATCCACATTACACAGTTACAGCACTCAGATACCACTTTAACTGCCACAGTTCTATCTCCTAGAGTCCTGGGATTTGTAGTTTGATGAAGTACTTAGAATTTTCTGTAGACCAGGTGTGCCCAACTGTACCCTTCTCTCTGGGTGGGCTGCACCAGCATGCCAAAGCCCTCAAATCCTGTTAAAAAATAAAAATAAAAACTACAGATCAGACTCTATCACTATTTCCTATCACTTTCGGTTACTATTTCAGCCAATTTTCAGCTGATTGGTGGAGGGGGTGGGGTCCTGGCATGTTCATGAGGTATGTGTGTGCTTGAGGGGGCAAAACTGTTGTGTTTTGCAGCTGTTTTCAATCTTTGAAGAAATGTGGCACAGTGAACAAGCACCTGAATATTTTTTTAATTAGGGGGCTGGGGATTTTTGGGGGGTGGGGGAATCAGGCACCATGCTTTGGAGCCCCAATGGGGCTCACTTTGCCCACCCTTATTGTAGATGACCACTAGAGTTCCTCGGCGGGGAATTCTAAGTAGCTCAACAACTACAAATCCCAGGATTCTGTAGGCTGGAACCATGGCAGTATCAAATTGCTATAGTTGTGAAGTGTAGATGCACCTTACATCAGGGATAGGAACAGTGCAACCCTCCAGATGCTGTTGAACTGTTAACTTTCAGCTGCCCCAACCAGCAATACAGCATGATTAAGATAGTAAGGAAATTATCACTCCAGGAAGTGAACAGAGCTCCATTCACACCTGGGCTGCATTTTGGAGGTGAGAGAAAGTAAGTGTGGTGGGGAAAGTAATTGTTTTGGGACAGGACAGGAGTGGAGATTGTGGGACAGGAATGCTTTTTGCATTCCTGTCTGATAATCTCTTAAGATATTAGCTTCACTTCATTTTAATTCTTTGTAAGTTGCCTTGGATCTTGGCTTAGGAGGAAGTTGGGATACAAATTAATTAATCTTCTGGGATATGAATTAATGTCAGGAAACCTGGGAATGTGTTTCAACAACAACTGGAGGATAAGGCAATTCCTACCCCTGTCTTACATTAAAATGTACCCTGCAGGCTGGAATTGCAGCCTGAGGAGATTCAGTTGATCCTTCAAGCCAACGAAGACATACCAGTCCTGATAAACGTCTTATGGTTAAGCCAGACCACCACATACTCTCCAGCTCTGGCAAGGACAGTCCCAGTTAATTCTTTGTTATCCCACTTTTTCAGAACTTTTAAAAATGCCCCAATTTCTCCCTCCTCCTCTAACTTTTTTCCTTTGTCCTCACCTTACTTTAATTGCTGCAAACTAAGTTCAGGGCGCAAAAGGAGTTGGGATTCCATTAACTCAGCAGTGCGGAGAGATTTGGTGGAGAAGGATCTCTGGAGTGTTTATTCTGTGCTCTGGTCAACCAGTCCCTCAGGAATCAGGTGGTTAGAATACAAGAGCCGTTGAGTACAGCTCCGTATCCGTGGGGGATTGATTTTAGGGGGTGTGTGGATACTGAAAACCATGAATAACAGCACACACCATTGAAAATAATGGGACTTTCGGTTTAAAATACCATAGAGTTTGCCTTGGAGGACCTAGAAAATGTCTAGAGAGGATGTCTCTCTAAGCATTTTCTAGTAAGATTTTATGGCAGGTGTGCTGTTTTGTGTCCTACGGATAACTGAATCAGTGGATAATGAATCAGCAGATACAGGAGTCCTACTGTAGTTAGTTCAGTCCAGATCAGTCACAAGGTATCGAGCAGGATGAGCAAGAGAGTGGTCATTAGGCTGTCCAGGAGTTGTTCAGCAAGGCAGTAGTCCAGATAAACAGCAAGAAGAAAAAAAAGGCATAAATCATAGCCAGACTAGGGTCAGAAAAACACCCAAGAAGGGGGGTTGAAAGCAACCAAGCTGCCAGGGTGTGGTTGAGAGATTTATACACAGCTGTTTCTAGACACCATGTGCCTAATCAGGTCAGCATCTCTTACCCAACAACTGCTGAGAATGATGCAATCTCTCATTGTCTTGCTCGAGAAATTATGGCAATGGGTCTTCAGCATCTGCAATCTCTTGTCGGGGAGCAAGACCCCCCCCCCACTCTGCCTCAACCCCCAGCTCCTCTGACTCAGAGAAACCACCAGCTTCAGGAGCTGCCGATTCCTAGCAATCTGCCTCCTCCTCTTCATCTGAATCTTCCAACTCCAGAGGGTGAGGTGCAACAGTGTTTTCCCCCAGATTTTTCAAATTTGGGAATAAGATTATAAACTGGCTGAGTCAAATGATCAAATAAAATATTTGTTTTAATGAAACATTAGTAAGTCTTTCTGTGTTTGATGGTAACAGTGCAAAACTACCAAACATAGACTTGCTTGCAATAATGACCAGCACAGCACAATATGTGATCATCTACTCATGGAAAACTGCAAGGACTTTAATACACTCAACACTTAAGACACTGGAAAGACAAAGTATGGTAGTCAGGATTGAGAAACTAACCTTCACAGCCCATTTGGCAGGGGGTGAAATAGAAGACTGAATCTCTTCCCTTTATTTAATATCTACTATAACATGTACATTTTTATAATAATTGCAGAAATGTTACATATATAAAAGGAGGGGAGAATTTCATTGCTCTTTGTTACTCTATTTTATGTATGTTTGCTTATTCATAATAAAATATTTTTTTAAAAAAAATGAGGGGTTGGAACTTCATTTTTAGTTTCTTCCCAGTCAACTAAAGCAAAGGCAAACTTGCAGTCTGTCCTAGCTTGTATATTCTTCCTCATTAATAACTTTTGCCATCTTGACCACATTCTGAAGTTGCTTAGCCTCATGTATTGCGGTTTTCATCTGTGAAATGTTGAAGAGTATGTCACCAGTATGAGCAACCTGTCTTATGTCTAAGGTATTTAACTCTTTTTCTTTCTCCTTCTGATGGATCCCTCCAACCTTCTGCTGTTGTCAGAGCAGCTGTGTTCTACCTTATAGAGGACAATGCTCTCTTTCAAATCCAAGTCCAGTGTGAAGCTAAAAGTCCATAAGAAAAGAGATCAGGGACCTTGAAATTGCTGGGGGTTGGGGGGAGATTAGGGATGGCTAATACAGGGCATATGCAACATGACATAATGAACCAAGCCATTCCTCATATGGGAAAATGATTCCTGTTTCATGGGAACTTCTCCTCCCTCCCCCTATGAGGTTTGGAATGCCAGGAATCTCTTGCAAAGGTTTGCTCTTTGTTGCAGCTCCCAGCAGACTGCAAAGAGCAGACGATACACATTTGATGCCACAGCAGGAGCTGCCTCATCTACCCATAAACTTCCAGAGAAAGAAGAAATCTGCCTAGCTCAACCATCAGTGACCTAGAAAACAAAGCCTAGATCCCTAGACAGCAGGGAGGAAGGAGTGGAAGGAAAAATCGATCATAAAAATTCTGTTTCTCTACTGCTCACTAGTTTTCTCAGTTTCTAATGAGAATTTGGCTTCTTTGCTAGTCACAAGTGGATGATTGTTGCAAGAAGTTTTTTAAAAAGGTTCCACCCATGAAATACAGCAAGTATAATAAATAAATCTGTGTGATGCTGTATCAAGAGACAATTTTGACCCAGAAGGACAGTTTAGCCTCAATGGGATAGAGAGAATGCAGTAGAGAATTACAAGTGTCTCCTTGTTGCTGTTTTCTTTTCCTTTTTCCTTTTGTGTCTGTGTTTTGTTCTGTGTAACTCTTATTTCACAGAGATACACACTCCCAGAACAGACAAACACATGCTCTATCCTATGATGATCACTCCCTGTTTTTGTTGCTGCTGGAAATAGTGCTTGCAGTGGCTGGATCAAGGGCATGGGGTGCAAGGTCTTTCAGCAGAGACATCAGGACCAGGGCAGGCAGGCAGGCAGGTGGAGAACCGAACCCCCAAGGGCCAGAGACAAAGGCAGGTCCAGAAAGGGGGTGCCAGGTCAGGAACACAGGAGTCAGCGTCCAAGTAAAGCCAAAGTCCAAAAGCAAGCTGAGGTCAGCCCATGTACCAGGAATCCAGAGGGCCAGAGGTAAAGGCAGGTCCAAGAAGCAAGCAAGGGTTCAAACATAATGAGGCAGCAGGACAGGGCAATGGATCACGGTACAAGGAGCAGCTATAGTCAGCACAGGAAACCATGTTGCTGTGGCAATTGCTGAGGGGAGAATGCTGTTCTTAAATAGCTGTTCCCCAGGCTGCTCCCAGTGTGCTGCATGAGTGCAGCTGGCTGTGCCTGATAAGTTGGCCCTGGTCCTTTCAAGACTTCCACAACCTCTGCAAAGAGAGGCAGAGTCTGCTTTCACAGTGACGGGTCTAGTCCTGCAAGGAGAGGCAATCCCTGACACAAGGGGACATTATAGATTCTGTAGGCCCTCTCACACCACACAACTGTAGCACTGCTTGTTTAACTTAAACTGCTCCATCCTATAGAATCCTGGGGTTTGCAGCCTAAGGAGGGGTATTTTGAAATCTCAGCCAGATAGCAACACTGCCTCACCAAACAACAAACCCCAGGGTTCCTTAGGATATGGCCATGGCTGTTGAAGTGGGATCATACTACAAGGTATACCTGCGTTAATGAAGGAGAAAACTTGATACCAGAGACAGAAATAACATGGGGATAATAGGGATCGATTCCTCCACCCCAAATAAGAAGAGCAGTTCAAAATGTTTTAGTAACTGTTTAATTCAAAATCAACAATATGCACATTTGAAATGAAAAGGCCAGGTCACATTAAAGCTTTGCATAAGTAAATAAAAGCATTTTGAATCTCCTTGAGACCACTTGAAGGCTTCTTCCGAAATGCATCCAGAGACGTTAGGGCTACTTTTATCTGTGGAGCTATGGATTTAGCTGTGTGAAGGGGCTGGGACTAGATGGCCCTTGCAACTCTACTATTTTATGTGTCTGTTCAGGGGCATGCTACCTAGAGTTGTGAGAGTATTAAGAAAAAAAAATGGAAAAATTCAGGAGGGGGAAGATTTCCCCCACCCACCCACATTTTCTTCTGAAGCATTTTGTTTTCTGGGGGAAAAAAAGTATGTTAAGAAATAATCTCTTTCTGAATGAAAAATAACATATTTAGTGCAAGGTGTTAGAATAATAAAATCATAGAGTTGGAAGAGACCACAAGGGACAAATAGCCAAAACCCCTGCCATGCAAAAATACACAATCAAAGCATTCCCAACAGATGGGCATCCAGCCTCTGCTTAAACACCTCCAAAGAAGGTGACTCCACCACACTCTGAGGCAGCACATTCCACTGCTGAACAGCTCTTAGCATCAGGAAATTTTTCCTAATGTTTAGGTGGAATCTCTTTTCCTGTAGCTTGAGTCCATTGCTCCGTGTCCTTGTCTCTGGAGTAGCAGGAAACAAGCTTGCTCCATCCTCATTAAGACATCCTTCAAATATTTAAACATGGCTATCATGTCAGGAGTTAGAGACTGAACTCCATTATAAAAAGGCCAAACAAACTACAGAGTCATGCTGAGTCATAATTGCTGACTCCATGAACTGCCTAGTCATGCCACAGCTACAGAAGGAGGGTTCTTATTGGTATGTAGGATCATGTGATTGAGTAAGCCAATGCCCTGTAACTGTGTATATAAGAGAGCTCAGAACAGAGCTCACTTCTCTTCTTCTTGTGGATGCTGATGCCTGGTGAAGCAGTTTGTCCTTCAATTGTAAATATTTGTACATATTGCAACTGCTTGACTTTGATGATAGAAGTGCCTCCTGCTTATTTGGATGTCAAACACTCTGTGTATGAGTATTCTTGGGAATGGGTTGCTACTAAGTCTGCTGAGATAGTTTTTTGGCTTCTTCCAGGGATTGAGTGTCCTATCATCCCCTGACAGTGGTTATGGGTCTAGCTGATTGATCTTAGATTAGATAAGGTGCACCCTGAAAAGTTCCCAGAATCTTTTTGCTTTGAGTGTTTTGGGCTAGTTGGCTGTGAAACAGTTAAGTTTCAGCCAGGCTTTTTGTTAGAGCTATCTTCAAGCAGCCTTGAAGAGCCACCAGCTTCCAGCTGTTTGCGTTTCATAGCTGGAGATTTTTTTTATTCAGACAGCACAATGGCAGATACTAGCCATGTTCGTTTTGAGAAACTGGCTGATGGAAATTATCCAGCCTGGAGTTTATATATGGAGGCTTTATTAATTAAGGATAATTCCTGGTACGTTTTGGAGAATGAAGTCTGGCTCCAGACGGTTCAGAAGAAGATGAAATAGCAGTGTTCAGGCTAGCAGACCAAAAGGTTAGGGCTGCAATCCTCTTATCTCTCAGCCCCTGCCAGTTAATACACGTGGATCAAGCAAGGACAGCTTTCCAGCTTTGGGCAGCTTTGAAAACAGTCCATCAGAATTCATCCTGCCTCTCAAAGATGATATGGACTAAGAGACTTTATAACACAAAGGTGTGCCATGGAGGCTGTGTCAAAGCCCATTTGGAGGAAATGAGGCAGCTGTTCCAGGAGGTGGCTAATAGAGGAGTGGACATTCCAGAAGCTCATAAGTGTTTTATTTTATTGGGCAGTTTACCAAAGGAATGGCATTTCCTTATGTACAGTCTGCAAACTACCAGGGAATGTGATTTGTCTGTAGACCTGGTAGCTGGGCGTGTTCTGGAGGAGATCCAATGCCAGGAATTTGACTCCTGGTCGGAAGGGAGTAAACAGACACAAATCACCAGGCGGAATCAAGAGAGCACAGCAACGCAGCCACAGGCATCTGTGGAGGAGGGAGTATGCAGCTATGTGAAATGCTGCTTCAGATGCAAAAAGCCTGGACATTTTCAGAAGGACTATAAGATGCCTGCACCAGACAGGAGGGGTGGCACAGCTACAAGGCAAAGGAGGGGTGCATTCTCTCAGGCTGCTAGGCATGCTTCTGTAGCAAAGCACTATCCTGGTGGCACTGAAGGAATTATATGGTTACTTGATAGTGGGCAACACACAACATGGTGAATGATTTAAACTGTTAAGCAATGTTAAAAATGCTTCTATAACCAATATTACCCTTGCAGATGATGCTCCCAGCAAGGTGCAGAAAATGGGCATTGCATATGTGCCATCTTTTGGTAAATAGTTTGAAAATGTGTTATGTGTTAGTCCTGCAGGATAATTTTTTTTAATGTTAGGCAGTTAATACAAGAAGGTGTCTTGTCCCTGAGGTACTGTCCATCTGAGGACAATGTTGCAGACCTGCTCACAAAAGCCCTTCCAGCAGGAAGCCATGAGGAGATGGCAAAGAGGCTGGGCCTTGTCACTAGTGTATAAAGTGAAAGGTGTCAAAAGGGAAGGTCAACCGACAGACGAATGATGTTTAACAATGTGTGTTGATAATGTTATGTTGTAATGATAACATGCGTCCTGCGCAGTAGTTCGACGGTTTTGGAGGGGATTGTCAGGAATTAGAGACTGAACTCTATTATAAAACGGCCAAACAAATTGCAGAGTCATGTTGAGTCATAATGGCTGATTCCATGAACTACCTAGTCATGCCACAGCTATAGAAGGAGGGTTCTTATTGGTAAGATCACGTGATTGAGTAAGTCAGCGCCCTGTAACTATGTATATAAGAGAGCTCAGAACAGAGCTCACTTCTCTTCTTCTTGTGAATGCTGATGCCTGGTGAAGAAGTTTGTCCTTCACTTGTAAATATTTGAACATATTGCAACTGCTTGACTTTGAAGATAAAAGTGCCTCCTGCTTATTTGGATGCCAAACACTCTGTGTGTGAGTATTCTTGAGAACGGGTTGCTACTAAGTCTGAGATAGTTTTTGGCTTCTGCCAGGGATTGAGTGTCCGTCCTATCATCCCCTGACATATCATATCACCTCTTAATCTTCTCTTCTCCAGACTAAACATACCCAACTCCCCTAAACCACTCCTCATAGGACATGGCTTCCAGACCTCCCACCATTTTGGTCACTCTCCTCGTGACACATTCCAGCTTGTCCATATCCTTCTGGAATTGTGGTGCCCAGAACGGGACACAGTATTGCAGGTGAAGTCTGACCAAAGCTGAATAGAGTGGCACTATTACTTCCCTTGATCTGGACACTATACTTCTATTGATGCAGCCTAGAATTGCATTGACTTTTTTAGTTGCCGCATCACACTGCTGACTCATATTCAGCTTGAGGTCCACTAAGACTCCTAGACCTTCTCAGCTTAAAAAGAAGGCAATGGCAAACCTTCCCTGAATAAATCCTGCCAAGTAATCCTTAGGAGAGGGTCTCCATTAATCAGGATCCACTCAAAGGCAAATAACAGTTTATAGTTACCTCGTGTAACATTGTGAGTACTGGTATTGGCTTCCCATCAGGTTTTATTTTTTTTTAAACTGGAATGAGTGTTTTATGTCTGCTTAGCACCATGGAAAACTAGAAGAGACAAAATTATTTTCCTTGTTTTACTAATGGTGGTTCCTTCTACTTTTATTGGGGCAGGGAGGGTGCTTGTTCCTCATAAGCTGGCAAAAACAAGGAGATCCTTTATAATTCAGGACTTTGTAGTTTAAGTCGTAACAAAAATAAAATAAAATTATTTTTAAAAAAATAAATTCAAGCTTTATTTTTCTTTTAAAAACTGTACTTTTAATATTTTTAGAATACTTTAAATATTTCCAACATGATACTTTTATGCCAAACACATTATATATTTTATGTTCCTAATGTAACAAAGTGCCTTCAGTCTGTGTTTTTATGGTTTTTCACGTTCAAGTTGTTTCTGACTAAGCCACTAAGGACTTTAATGGAGTTTTCTTGACAGGATTTGTTCAGAGGGGGTTTGCCATTGCCTACCTCTGTGGCTAAGAGAGAGTGACTTGCCCAAGGTTACCTGGTGGGTTTCCATGGCTAAGTGGGGATTCGAACCCTGGTTTCTTAGAGTCCTAGTCCAACACTTAAACCACTACACCACATTAGATTCAGTCTGTAAAGGATGATAATATTGCATTTTCTCCCTTTTTAAAATAAACGGGGAGAAATCAGTTGTCTCTTTGCCAACATGGCTTCAACATTTCTGGAAACTGTGCATCTCTATTGCTCCCCTGGCATTGCCCCTCGCAGGGCAGCTTTTTGAGACAGACTTCTCCTCCCATCCTCTCCCCCCTCACACAGTTCTATTCCACTTTAGCAACATCTTCAAAATTCCTCACGGCAAAAAGTCCAAAGAGCAAGACCACGCGTTCCATTTGGAAATAACTTTTGATCTCTCCTCTTTTCCATTTTCTCATTTATTGATTAAACAACACGCACTCTAAGCTTCAAAGAGAAGATTGGTAAACATGGCCATGAATTAAGTGCTTTTACCAGCACAGTGCCAAGGAGAAGTGAACATGAACTGAATACCCAAAGAGAAGAAGGTGCACATGCTGTTTGCAGAGAGATTCCAAATCCATTTTCTGATTAATAAAACAGGAAGCTGAGAAAAGCTCATTTCAAAGTCAATAGATTTCATCTCCTTGCTGTAGCAAGAATTCTAGTGATATTTATTGCTCTGCTTAAAGCTATTACATGGAACCATGCTTTTATCATTCTTTTCTCTTTAAAATGAAAGAAGCCTGTTTTCTTGTATTACGGGCAGAAGTACCCAACATCACAAAGGTTAAAACCTTCGTATTTGGTTGGTGCTCTTTCCTTCTGCCATCGTACTGTCTATCCTCCTTTATGGATCTGAAACATGGGTCACCTATCGCCACCACCTACGACTCCTCGAGCGCTTTCATCAGCGCTGTCTACGCACAATCCTAAATATACACTGGACTGACTATGTGACGAATGTTGCTGTCCTTGAGCAAGCAGGGATCACCAGCATTGAGGCCATGATATTGAGAACACAGCTGCGCTGGGCAGGGCACGTTTCTAGGATGGAGGACCATCGCCTCCCAAAAATACTACTCTACAGTGAACTCACCACGGGTCAGCGTAAGAGGGGCGCTCCAAAAAAGCGATACAAAGACTCCCTGAAACAACATCTCAGGCTTGGCCAAATTGATCACCAACAGTGGTCCGCCCTGGCCTCACATCGGGAGGCATGGAGACGCACTATCCACAATGCTGCAGCCTTATTTGAGAACTCACGACGAACAAGTCTTGAAGAGAAACGACAACGCAGAAAGAATCACAACCCAAAAACATCACCCAAGGAGACCTTCTGCTGTGCTTTTTGCAACCGGACCTGCTTATCTCGGATTAGCCTTTTTAGTCATCAGCGCGCTTGCAGAAAGCGCGGGATGAGTCCTTCCTGAATCTTCGTTTGCGAAGAAAAGCCAGAGAGAGAGACTTCCATTCATTGTTCTTTCTCACTGGTGCTTCTCTCTACTTCAGTGCTTATCAGCTTTATCAGCCTTTCTGTCTATTCACTGTCTGGGCCTTTCTCTCTTAACTGCTTGAAGATTTTGGGGGCCCTGGGGAGCAAAGCACCACTGGAGCTGCCAAGTGGCGACTGGTGGCTCTCACATCAGAAGGGTGGTCAATCCACTCTGATCTATAGCTCAGAGTTCTCCAGGAGATTTCCAAAGTGTTGGGCCCTGTCTCCTAAGCAGGTTCAGCAACTTAGTGAGCTTGTTTAAAGTTCAGGTTGAAACCTAGCACAGAATACAAGATACATGGCTGAAGGAAATCACATGCTATGACAGAAGTCTTTCACCACTTGGGGGAGCACCTTTGCAAAGAGAGAGGGAGACAGAGAGAGAAGTGTTTGACATATCATCTCATTTGAACTTCAGATGTCCTGATTCCAAGCTGTGTCAGTAAATACAACCACTTTGAACTATTGGTAGAAATGACTTGCTAGTAAGTACTGTAGCTGCTTCAAGCTTGGTAAGACTAGGATGTGTTCTCTGGGGGCCAGCCCCAGTTAGCAGCCTTCTAGCCTTATAGCTGTATTCTAAACTAAAGATGGTTCTGCAGAATCTTCCAGGGAGCTCCAACTCACTTTGGCAGAGTTGGAAACCACCCAGCCCACCAGATGCTGGACTGTAACTCCTATCAACCTTAGTCAGCACAGCCTATGCTGAAAATTGCTGAGACTTCCAGTTCAGTGATATCTGGACAGCCACATAATCCCCATCCCTGGATTTGTCTCCTCCAAGAGAATAGGGCCTATCCTTACCCCAAAAGACCTCACCTGGAATACTGTGTCCAGTTCTGAGCACCACAATTCAAGAAGGATATTGACAAGCTGGAACATGTCCAGAGGAGGGCGACCAAAATGGTGGGAGGTCTGGAAGCCATGCCCTATGAGAAAAGTTGCTTAGGGAACTGGGTATGTTTAGCCTGGAGAAGAGAAGGCTAAGGTGATATGACATCCATGTTTAAATATTGAAAGGGATGTCATACTGAGGATGGAGGAAGCTTGTCTTCTGCTGCTCCAGAAACTAGGACACGGAACAATAGGTCAAACTACAGGAAAAGAAATTCCTCCTAAACATTAGGAAGAACTTCCTGAGGCAAAAGCTGTTTGGCAGTGGAATGCACTGCCTCATAGTGTGGTGGAGTCTCCTTCTTTGGAGGTTTTTAAATAGAGGCTGGATGGCCATCTTTCAGGAGTGCTTTGATTGGATAGTCATGTAGGGCAGGGGGTTGGACTAGATGGCCCTTGTGGTCTCTTCCAACTCTATGATTCTATAATTCTATAAAATGTAGGCATTGATCACACCTTAGACCAGGATGGCTGCCAGGATGGGCAAGGGTGCATATTTATGCCACTTGACCACATAATGCCATGAGCTTTGCCCTCATTGTTGCATCACTACCAGGTGACCAACTCTCATTAACACTGATATCTTGAGATACAAACACCAGTTCTTTGAGCTCCTCTTGAGCTATTATTTCTATCAAGGCAGCAACATTCACAACAAGGAACAGATTTGTGGTACAGCATGTTCAAAAGGATAGGGTGTAATTCAGCTTGCATTGAAGCCACAAGCATTTGCATGGGGAAAGAATAAGAGAGAGCATTTACCAGGTTTCCTAGACTGCCCTTCACCTGCTCTAACCTATGCAGACCTTCGAACCTCCTAGTCCTAAACTGATAGGGCAGTTGATGCCACTTCCTCCTTTACTTTCACCCCTCTGGGCCTTTCTTCTTGGAGAGAAGACATGTGTGCTGTGTTCTCAAGAAACAGGGTACAAGCATGGCTCTCTCCAAGCTTGTTAGATTGAACTAGGATTCCAATTACTGTATCTATCCTATCATAATATGTTGCTTACAGTAAATATCAGCTTTCTTGCTCTCCTCAGTGAACCACCTGAGGATGAGATTGCTGTCCAGAGTACAGCATGCTCCTCTAGACAGCCTGATATTTCAGAAGGTTGAATGCCCAAATGGATCATGCTTCCCACATCAGTGGGATGGTAATTGGTTCTAGAATTTAGTATGAACTTCAATGAGTAGTTTCAGCATTTCTGGTGTGGAAAATAATATTTCTATGCCAAAATATTAATTCCTGTGCAGAAAATGCTGTATGGGAATTTTACACCATACACCATATGGGAATTTTACACTGAACATATCCCCAATTATAGCTTTTCTCTGCACATAAAACTACATTTGTGGTCGGGGGGAGGACAGGAATTAACAGTTTAGGATTGAAATATTATTTTCCACACAGAAAAATGCTGCTTTCTGCACAAAACAACCATGTGCAAATTTTGTGCAGAATAAGTCCCAAATTGTGAAGATTCTTGCCAGTCTAGCATTCTTCTCATCAAGGTTTCTCAACACTCGAAAAACATGTTTTCAACCATTTTCCAAATATTTTCGAATATGCTTCCCTACCTAAGCCCCAAATAAGTTTAGCACCATGGATAGTTCCTTGACGTTTCCAGAGGAGATTCATTATCCTACTGACACAGAAGCTATTAGCCTCCATTGGGCCAAATCATGTAGAATCTAAAATCTTAACAGCTGGAAGGAATGACAAGGGCCATCTAGTCCAACCCCAGCCATGCAGGAATATACAACTAAAGCACTGCAGAAAAATGCCCATCCGACTTGTTTAAAGACCTCCAAAGATGAAGAATCTACCATCCTCTGAGGCAATCTATTCCACTGTTGAACAGCTCTTACAGTTAAAAAAGTTACACCTAATGTTTAGGTGGAATCATTCCTTGTAATTTGAATCCACTGGCTTGTGTCCTAGTGATCCATATTCTACATGACATCCCTTCCAATGTTTAAAGGTGGCTATCATGTCAGCTCTGTCTTCTCTTCTCCAAGCTAAACATCCGCAGTTCCCTCAGTTGTTCCTCATAAGGCTTGGTTTCCAGATCTTTGGTCTTGGTCACCATTCTCTGGACATGTTTCAGCTTGTCAATATCCTTCTTGACCTGTGGTGGCCAGAACTGGACACTGTTTCCAGGTGAGGTCTGACCAAAGTAGAATGGAGTAGCACTACTACTTCCCTCAATCTGGACACTATACTCCTGTTGATGCAGCCCAGAACTGCCTTAACTTTTTGAGCTGCTGCATCACACTGTTGAGTCATGTTTAGCTAGGGAAGTGTTGTAAGAATATATGTTCCCCCTGATAACGAAGTGGCCTTCTCATTAAAGGTGTTCTTTGTCTGAAAGGATTCCAATCCAAGACAGGTTTAAAGACTGCCACAAGATGGGAGAGCAGGAACCCAGGCCTTGATGTTGCCCACTATGAATTGGCTCTTCCACAGCAAAACTGAACAGCCACCACAAAGGCCATCTGGCTAGTCTTTGTCACCATAGTGAGATGTACAATACAGTTGGTCCTCTGTATTTTTTAAAATAAGGAATGCCATTTTACTACACCATTGTATATAATGCGACTTACACATCTATCATACAGAGGATTGTGCAAGCTTGTTTTTTACTGCTCCAGAGACTAGGACATGAAACAATGGACTCAAAATACAGGAAAAGAGATTCTACCTAAACATTAGGAAGAGCTTATTTAAAAAAAGAAGAAGAAGAAGCATTAGGTGCTCAGGAGGGAGCTCAGCCATGACTTGCCACGCTGCTCAGAGGACGAGGGGGGGAGAAATGGTCCTCCCTACCTCCCTCTTACACATCCTCTCGTGGGCCACAGGAAATCCTTCGGAGGACCGTATGTGGCCTGCATGCTGCCTCGATCAAGGGAAGTAATAGTGCCACTCTATTCTGCTTTGGTCAGACTTCACCTGGAATGCTGTGTCCAGTTCTGGGCACCACAATTCCAGAAGGATATGGACAAGCTTGAAGGTGTCCAGAGGAGGGCAAACAAAATGGTGGGAGGTCTGAAAGCCTTAGGGAGCTGGGTATGTTTAGCCTGAGGAAGAGAAGGTTAAGAGGGGTCATGATAGCCATGCTTAAATATTTGAAGGGATGTCATACAGAGAATGGGGCAAACTTGTTTTCTGCTGCGCCAGAGACTAGGACACAGAGCAATGGACTCAAACTACAAGAAAAGAGATTCCACCTAAACATTAGGAAGAACTTCCTGTCAGTAAGAGCTGTTTGGAAGTGGAATGCACAGCCTCATAGTGTGGTTGAATCTCCTTCTTTGGAGGTTTTTAAATAGAGGCTGGATGGCCATCTGTTGGGGGTGCTTTGATTGTGTATTCCTGCATGGCAGGGGGTTGGACTAGATGGCCCTTGTGATATCTTCCAACTCTATGATTAGGAAGAAATTCCTGACAATAAGAGATGTTCGGCAGGGGAATGCACTGCCTCGGTGTGTGGTGGAGTCTCCATCTTTGGAAGTGTGTAAACTGAGGCTGGATAGCCATATGTTGGGAACGATTTGATTGGTTATTCCTACATGGTAGGGGGTTAGACTAGGTGGCCTTTATGCTCTCTTCCAACTCTATGATTCTGTCTGCAAATGTTGGCATCCACAGAAGGTTCTGGAACCAAACCCCAGCAGATACTGAAGGTCCACTACAGTAGGACTTCCTTATCTGCTGGGGATTGGTTTTGGGGGGGGGGGCTGTGGATACCAAAAACTGTGGATAATAGCGAACATCATTGAAAATACTGGGACATCCGGTATAAAATACCATAGAGTTGCCTTGGAAGACCTAGAAAATGGCTAGAGAGGAGACATTTTCTAGGAAGACTCTATGGTAAGTTTGCTGTATTGTGCCCCATGGATAATTGAATCAGTGGATAATGAATCAGTGGATACGGCAGTCCTACCGCATTTAAATTAGAAGTAATCATTTCTAGGTTGGTATCCATGTACATAAATTACCATGTGCAAATGTTATGCAAATCAGTGTCTTCTTGGGGGTGAAGCATAAGCAGTCACTGTGATTCAGTAGTGCTCAGGCTGGTAAGAACTCCAGTTACTTTTTTGGGACCACAAATCTCAGAATCCCCAGCAGCCACACTGGCTGGGAATTCTGGGAGTTGTCATGCTAAAAAGTAACATTCCAAGATTCTGGCTCAGCCATTCTAAAGACAGCTCTTCTTGATTCCTCACTGCAAGGATTGTGCTGAGACCTCACAGTGGGAAGCCTCTGGGAAACCAAAGAGCAGTCCTCTCAGTTACAAAGGCATTTTAAAAAATGTTCTTTCTTCCTTTTTCTTCTTCTTTTGTAATACAGTGCTTGTTAATTTGCATGGTAGGAGTGTAACAGCCAGGGGGTATTCTTGCCAAATCAAAAGCCCTCCTGTAATAATAACAATAATGATAAAAATTGGGGCGGGGAGCAACATCCCTCCCTGACTCATTCGATTCTAACTTCCAAGGATGCCTCTCTTTGTCTTCCTTCCTCTAAGCCTCCCAGTCAGATGGCAACAACAATGTCCTAAAGGACGTCTCTCTCCAAAAAAAGTGTCTACAGAGGTTGGCAGCCCAAGAGGAGAAAGTTACACAGCAAACAGCGACTCAGCATTTTCCCTGGCGTGGTCTCATGCCAACCTCCCTATTATAATTGGCTTATTTCTGCTAGCCGCAGCACTGCCATTCTCTCTCACACAAAGCAAAGTAGTATTCTGGATTTTCTGAAGACCTCTCTGGGTCATCGCACTGTTCAAAGTGAGGACAAAGACTGCAAAAGCAGCACTTGTGGCTTTTTCATAATCAGGGGCTTGGACCTCACCCATCACCACGATGATGTTGTGGTTCTAGCCAGCAAGTTTTTTTTTCCTAGATGGCCACTGTGATAAAGGTGGTGGGTCTAGCGAAACAAGGCTCTGGTCTCTGAGGCAGCCAAGCACAGCTCCATTGCACCTTGACCCAGTGGCTGGTGAGAAGTCTTCCCTTCATGTTTTAACTGCTCTTGCTCTGGCCTCTGAGGGAGAGAAAAACAGCCAGACACAGCTCTATCATGTCTTGTCTCCAGCAGATGGTGAGAGGCCCCTGGCCTCTGAGGGAGAGAAGAGTAGCCAGGCACACATCTATCATGGCTTAGCCAAAGCAGCTGGTGAGAGGCTCTCCCTCCATTCTAACTGCCACTGTTGTGGCCTCAGAAGGACAGAACAGTAGCCAGCGTCTGCAGGACTTAATTCCCTCCCCTGTTGACATCTCGTTTTCTCTTTTTAGATTGTAAGCCTGAGGGCAGGCACTGACATATTCCCCTCTGGTTTTTCTTCGCAAACAAAGATTCAGTAAGGACTCATCCCACACTTTCTGCAAGCACGCTGATGACTAAAAAGGCCAATCTGAGATAAACAAGTCCGGTTTCAGAAAGCACAGCAGAAGGTCTCCCTGGGTGATGTTTCTGGGTTGTGATTCTTTCTGCGTTGTCGTTTCTCTTCAAGACTTGTTCAGCATGAGTTCTCAAATAAAGCTGCAGCATTGTGGGTAGTGTGTCTCCATGCCTCCCGATGGGAGGCCAGGGCGGACCATTGTTGGTGATCAATTTGGCCAAGCCTGAGATGTTTCAGGAAGACCTTGTATTACTTTTTTGGAGTGCCCCTTTTACGCTGACCCGTGGTGAGTTCACCGTAGAGTACTATTTTTGGGAGGTGATGGTCCTCCATTCTAGACATATTAACAATTTGTAAATTGCCTTTTAAACAGAAGGTCAGGGTATAAACTGATGTTGTTGTGTGCCCCCATGTTGTTCCCAACTTTTAGCAACCCTAAGATGAACCCATCACGGGCTTTTCTTGGCAAGATTTGTTCAGAGGGGGGTTGCCTTTGCCTTCTCTGTAGATGAGAGAGTGTGACTTGTCCAAGGTCACCCACTGGGTTTCCATGGCTGAGCAGGGATTCGAACCCTGGTTTCTGGAGTCATAGACCAATGCTCAAACCACAACACCACGCTGGCTTCTCCTTTTCCTCCTCCTTTGACCCTAGACCAGCTTATCAACCTCATCTAAATTTTCTTCCCCTCTTTTCCCTCCCCACCAGTAGGCAATGGTGGTGGTGGCCCCTCTTGGGACTTGACAGTCACTGGGGGAGGGGTGTTTTGGACAGGCAAAATTTAGGGAATGGCTCCCTGGTCCCCTTCCCTAAAGAGACACATTGTCATGGGCCTACAAGTCATTTCTGACTTATTGTGACCCTACAGTGAACCTATCATGGGGTTTTCTTGGTAAGGTTTGTTCAGAGGAGGCTTGCCTGTTGTTCCCCACCTCGGTCCATGGGGAGAGGCAAGTAAGAAATCATCATCATCATCATGAGGCTGAGAGCGTGTGATTTGTCCAAGGTCACCCAGTGGGTTTCTATGGCCGAGTAGGCATTAAAACCCTGGTCTCCAGAGTCATAGTCCAATGCTCAAACCACTATACCATGCTATATAAATAATCACCCAGAAATAAGTTGATTTTTTATTTTTTAAATTATGGATTAAGAAGGCTTTGGGAATCACTAGAGGTGCTTTGGGGTCCACAAAAATGGAAGCTCAGGGATTGTAGGCAATCTGCTCCCCACCCACCCCCCACATACACGCCTGCTCTGGAAACATCTCCCACTACTCTTGTAATGCTTCCCATTGATGCTGGTGTATGGAAACTCTCTGCAGTTAAACCAGGGACAAGGAAAATGCCTTTTGGACCCACTCAGAGGCATTTTCATCTAATTGTGCCACACATGCTACAAAGTGTATCTGCTTCATGGAATTGTATAGTCAGAAGGGACCTCAAGGGTGGTCTAGTCCAACCCCCTGCCAATGCAGGAAAACCACAGCTGATGCATCCCCAACCGATGAGATCATTTTTGTTTCCATTTCTATCTCACCTTTCTCCCAGACAGCTAAAGCCACTTACAGACGACTTTTCCTGAGAAATTTCACACCCAGGCCCTGGCCTAACCCAAGCCTACTTAGCTTCAGTAAAAAAAAAAAAAAATGCCCACTAAGCCTCCCAATCCCATCTAGGACCAAGGGCTGAAGTGTGGAGTCTATGATACAGATTAAGCCTTGATTAGATGCACCTGTGTTAATGAATTTTCAGGCTGCCATGTTTTCATGATCGTGGGGTATGTATGGTGTGTGTCTGTGACTATCTGTCTGCATCCTAGAGAGTGTAAAAAAGCAAATCCCTGTGCAAAAGAGTAAACAGACACTAATCCGACATCAGAATTTGCAATATTAAAAAAAAACAACACAGTGTGGGACCACTTCAACCTCCTCGAGCAATACTGTCACTGATCCTAAACTCGGGCGAGGAAACGTCAAAAGGAGATTAGAGTTAGATTACCAGCCAGCTGGCCAAGTCACAATTCATTACCTGATTCCAGTCTGTCTCAGAGGAGGCATGCAAATCTTTATTCATTTTGTTCTTATTTGTGAGAATGAAAAATTTCTAAGGGGCTTACTGCACTCCAAAGTAAAACAGCAGTGCAGCAGGAAGGTTCTGACTTCCATGCTGCCTTACTGCACAACGTTGTCATTCTTCTGTTCCAGTCCTGAGGGAGACCGAGGTAAAACCGCGTCCTTTTCCTAACCAGAAAAATCTGTTAGCAAAAAGATATGGTTTTTACTTCGGTCTCCCATGGGATCAGAATGGCAGAACATCAAAAGAATGATGACATCATGCAGTAAGGCAGCACAGAAGATGGAAATCTCCTGTTAAAAAATTCTCTTCATTGGATGATGGAGGGTGTTTTTTTTTTTTTTTGCAAGTGTTTTTGCACATTTGATACTTTTCATTTTCTGATTTTCTTTCTTTCCTTCCTTCGTTTTACTTTTTCTAAAATTCTATTTATTGAAGCATCCTTTTTTTAAAAAAAAAAACCCCAAAGATTAACATGAAAAAAAGAACAACAAAACAAACACATTTACAATAGTTTCATAGGCTATAAGTTGTATTTTCATGGTCTTAAAATGCAAGGTGAATCCCTTTATAATTACAGCATTTGTTCTAATGGATTCTTTCTTTTTCTGTCTTGATGTGTTGAGACCTCCTTCTTATCAAGGACGAGAATATTTGTGAATATTCTTTATGTCCCAACTCCAGAGGTTTTAAAAAAGATAAAGGTTTCTTATCACACTTTGGTCAAGATCCTACATCAAGCAACCAGAGCGTAACACTCTATCCATGCAATTCCATGTCTGCCAACTTCATTTATCTTTTTTTGGATGAGATGTAAAGGGTCATCCTCCAACCCTATGCACCCCATCCAAATCCTCTCCCCCCACCCACAGCTGTCAAGAGGGGGGGGGCTGCTACTCTTGGGGATGTCCAATGGGAAGAGGACAGAGTGGCGAGGCAATTCAGATGTTGACACACTGGTTCATCTTAACCTGAAAGGGGAAGGGAAAAGCCACTGTTGTGGCCTCAGAGAGGAGAACAGGCAGGCACAGCTCAAACCAGGCTATTTGAAGGTCCACATCTCCCTTTATGAGCCCACTAAGATCATCTGGAGAGGCTCTTCTCGTTGTCCCACCAACTTTCCAGGCTCATTTGTGGGAACAAGGGAGAGGGCCTTCTTGGTGGCTGCTCCCAGACTTTGGAACTCCCTCTGCTATAAGGAATTTATCCTTTTCTTCCCTCCAAAATATGAACTGAAAATCA
Organism: Gambelia wislizenii; assembly: GCA_030847615.1. NCBI lineage: Eukaryota > Metazoa > Chordata > Lepidosauria > Squamata > Crotaphytidae > Gambelia > Gambelia wislizenii. The sequence goes on along the minus strand of JAUMIR010000001.1, from coordinate 488,038,406 downwards.
TGAAAAGGACCTACTCCTTAGCCCTGGCAGCTGCAGCGCCTTTCCTCTTCATCTCTCCCGCTTTTGCTCAACTAGCAAGCACCGCCTCTTTCTCAGGGATTCCCCACCCACTGGGCCAAACCAATAACTTATAGGGGTTACATGCACAGATGTCACTGGTAAGATTCAAGCCTTCATGTGTTAACTGGCATGTGTAGCACCAAGGTGTTTCTACGAATGGCCAGTGCTAATAATGCAATTGTCACTGTTGGTACCATCCCATTCAAATTCCCTTGGACCTCCACTATCTACAATTACAGTAGCACTCCCACATCTGCCGATTCACCATCCACGGATTCAATTATCCACAGATGGCGACAGCTGGGGGTGAGGGAGGGAGAGAGGAGATGAGCTCGCTTCCCCTTCCTTCCCTGGGATGGTTCTGGTGCCGTGGGTTCCGGCAGCGGATCTGTGGCGTAGATGGACAAGGTAGGGAGGAGGGCGCTCACTTCCTTTCTCCCTTCTCTGTGAGGGGGAGGGTCTGGCGGCACTGCATGGTTGGCAGGGGGGTAGATGGAGAAAGGAGGAGGGAGAAGAGAGCTTACCTCCTTTCTCCCTTCTCTGCAGGAGTGTGTCCAGCGGCACAAAATGCCTGGTGGGGGGGGGTGTAGTCAGAGAAGCTGGCGAGGGCATTTGCTATTATCCGTGGAATTCACTATCCGTGGTGGGGCCTAGAACCAATCACCCATGGATACGGGGGTCCTACTGTATTATCATTATCATTATTATATTTATTTATATCCTACCTTTCTCCCAATATAGGGACTCAAGGCAGCTACCAGTGAGTTTAAAACAATACACAAATATTAAAAATACAAATATAAATATGAAATTTTTTAAAACATTAAAAATATTAAAATAAAATAAAACTATATATACCTTAAAAAATTAACTGCACAACACATACAAGCCCAGCTCTCATCAGACTGTGAATGCCTGATGGCACAAGAATGTTTTTACTTGTTGTAAAAAGGAGAGCAGAGACAGGGGCCATCCTGGCCCCTCTGGGGAGGACATCCCAAAGTCTAGAACAGGAGCCACTGAGAAGGCCCTCTCCTTCGTTTCCACCAAACAAGCCTGAAAGGGTGGTGGGACAGAGAGAAGGGCCTCTCCAGATGGTCTAAGAGCTCTAATGGGCTCATAAAGGGAGATACGGTCCTTCAAATAACCTGGGCCCAGGCCTAAACCCAACAGAATGTACTGCAAACAAAATTCTGGACAACATTCTATGCATCTGGTGAAGTGGGTTATAGTCCACAACAGTAGCAATAGTGATTATAGTCCACAATCTGTATACATAAAACCCTTGGGTATGTACAATAGGCCTGGGTATGCTTTCTCTCCCAGTGTGCTGATTGGCTGCTCAGGAAACACACCCAACCAATCACCACCCATGTGCAAATTCCCTTTCCACCTCACAATCCACTCCTGCCACTCAATCTCTCTGCTCTCACTCCCTCAGCCCTCACCAATCACGGACTATGACAGGGCCTAGACAGTCAACTGGCCATGGCGAGATGCCAATGCCACAGCTGCTGCTGCAACAGAACCCAGGCAGTCAACTGGTGATGGCGGCAACGGCGGCAACAGCTGGACACTGCTGCTGCTGCTGTGACAGGACTCAGGCAGTCAACTGTTGGTAGTGGTGACCGCGGCAAGGCAACAGAGCAAGTCACCCTCAACGATTCCGGGAGAACAGCATAGGATACACTGGGTCCAGCTAGTAGTGAACATAATGCCCCACCTTGCTTTTCTCTAAGATGAACATGTACAAGCTGAGCAAGCAACAGGCACTCATTATAGCCAAAGACTTATTATCATTTTTGTTAATTTTAGACAACACAGCAATCGCACCCTACTGCCTACAAAGAAAGAGCTCATAAAAGCAGTATAGAGTTGAATCAGTTAGCAGGCGTTATGAAGTTGTTCTTAACAATTCAGCATTTTTTTAAAAAAAGATCATTTAGCACCAAAGTTTGCAATCAAATAGGATGCTTAAAGCACGGCAAGGTCTGGTAACAGTGCAACAGAAACATTCTAGCTAGCTAGTAGCTTCCAAATGGTCTAAAGCATTCACAAAAGACAGATTATCTATTTATTTAATGTATAACCTGCCTTTCTCCCAGTATGCGATCCAAGGCAGCTTTCAGCAACTTAAAACAAAGCACAGCTAAAACCTATTTCTCACAACACTGTAAGAATGTCTGTCATTTCACCAGTGGAGTACAGCAGAATATTGCTGTAAGATTATGGGGATCAAAAGCAGTAACTACTCTGGGTGCTTGCAGTCAAGTCAAGGAAAACCTATGCTGTTTCAGAAAATACAGTTGGACCCCTATATCTGCGGAACCAATATCCACTGTTTCAGTTATCCATGGCTGAAAAAATAGCGACACATACCATAGTGACACTGGTAAATGCCCAGAGAAGTGTCCTCTCTAGGCATCTTCTAGGCCCTCCAACACAACTCCATGGTATGTTTATACCAGAAGTCCTTTATTTTAATAGGGTTCCCTATTATCCGTGGTTTCAGGTATCCATGGTAAGTCCAGGAACCACCACCCCCCCCCCCTTTGTACATTCAAAAAGAGAAGTAAGTACCTGAATTGGACTACGGAAGCTCTAAAGGGGTTTCCTTCCTTGTCTGCATATCTGCTCAGGCGACCATTACAGAGAATCAATATCCTGCCAGACTCTCTCTAACTTGAAGAAGAAGAAACTGGGACCAACTTTGCAGAAAAGAGGAAAGAAGTAAAACCTAAGGATAGCAGTCTTTGCACAGATCTGGGAAAAGGCAGGAAGGGAAACACCAACAGCTATCTCCTGCTGCCACCGCCACCAACATTAGGTTACTTGCGACAGTGCTGGTATTTCAACTTCCAACAGATCTTTGTCATCATCATCATCATCATCATCATCATCATGATCTCCTCAGAATCCTAATACCTGGGCTCATCCACTGAAGCTGAATGGTGCGAAATTCACCGCCGGTATCATATGAGACGTGCATATCAGTTCTCAAGAAATGTGAAACAGGGAATGCAGTTGCTCTGCTATCTTTCTGGTGAGTTTCCAATAGGAAACAGTCGGCCACTGTGTGAACAGAACATTGGACTAGACAGGCTTTTCACCTGATCTTCTTATATCCTTAAGGCACCCCAGCTCCCAGTTTTGGGGAGAAAAGTAGGATATAAATCCATTAAATAAATAAACAAATGTTTTCCATAAGTAATAGATCTCTCTGGCTTTTCTTCGTAAACGAAGATTCAGGAAGGACTCATCCCGCGCTTTCTGCAAGCACGCTGATGACAAAAAAGGCCAATCTGAGATAAACAAGTACGGTTACAGAAAGCACAGCAGAGGGTCTCCTTGGGTGATGTTTCCAGGTTGTGATTCTTTCTGTGTTGTCGTTTCTGTTCAAGACTTGTTTGGCGTGAGTTCTCAAATAAGGCTGCAGCATTGTGGATAGTGCGTCTCCATGCCTCCCTATGTGAGGCCAGGGCAGACCATTGTTGGTGATCAATTTGGCCAAGCTTGAGATTGTTGTTTCAGGGAGTCCTTGTATGGTTTGTTGGAGTGCTCCTCTTACGCTGACCCATGGCAAGTTCTATTTTTGGGAGGCAATGGTCCTCCTTCCTAGAAACGTGCCCTGCCCAGCACAGCTATGTTCTCAATATCATGGCCTCAATGCTGGTGATCCCTGCTTGCTCAAGGATAGCAACATTCATCACATAGTCAGTCCAGTGTATATTTAGGATTGTGAGTAGAAAGCGCTCAAGGAGTCGTAGGTGGTGGCGATAGGTGACCCATGTTTCAGATCCATAAAGGAGGATAGACAGTACAATGGCTCTATACACACTGATTTTTGTGCTTTGCCTCAGGTGTTTATTACTCCAGACTCTTTTGTAAAGTCTTCCAAATGCACTATATGCCTTTGCTAATTTAATAGATATATTAGATTAATAGATATATTATTGATAAATATCCATCTTTGATTGTATACAAGATGGAAGCTGACTATTGTATGAAAGCTGTACTCCATACCCACTTTGTAGAGAATATGCCACACTATACTAAACAGACCTACTTCTGACCAGGTATTTATAGATTCATGTATAATAATGATAATCACTTTATTAACACTGGCTATTCACACAAGGGTCATTGATAACACAAATATCTTAGTTCTAATTAAGCCAATTAACATATGCAATGTGATAAGAAACCACCGTACCAATCCAAACCCCTAGTGACAGAGTTGAGCTTGCTACTGAATTATAACTCAGCAGTTCCTCTAATTTCCTTTTGAAGTTCTGTTACTCTGCAGCTAATTAAATACCAGTGGCCGCCTCTCAAATGCATGGTAAAATTTCCCCAAGATGCATGGTATGGTCAGGTTTCTGCCCAAGGAAAGGGAGATAGGTGACTCTTTGTGGAGTACAGCCTTTCCAAACTTACGTTCTTTCATAGGTGTAGTACTGCAGCTCCCACCATCCTCGCATGCTGACGAGAATTCCAGCCACAAGGGTTCCACAGAAGATGTGTCAACAAGATAAGGTAATGTGGAAACCAGGATGGCTGAATGGGAAAAGTCTGTATATCCATCACTTTTTTTATTCTATTTTTCTTCAGAATTGCTCAGGGTCTCATGCAACAACCCTTTAAGGTAGATCAAGCTAAGAAGACCCCTGGGGCTGTTCCACCCTACTCAGTTATAGCACTATGATTCAACTTTAATGGCTAAGGTTTCATCCTAAAAAATCCTGGGATTTTCAGTTTAGGGAGGTTTATTTAGAATTCTCAGCCAGAGCGCTCTAGTTCCTCCCCAAACTACAAACCCCAGGATTCTGTAGGATGCAGCCATGGCAGTTAAAGTGGCGTCCCAGTGCTATAATTATGAAGTGTGAAAAGGTCCCTGGTAACCCAGTGCCAGTATCTTTTCCCAGTCTGAAAAACACTGTCTTTTTCTTTTACCCTAAGAATATCTCTTCTTTTGTTAAAAGGGAAAAATAAGAAAGCCAAAGCAATTGTGTCTCTCTCTCCCTATTTTTACTTCTTGTATGTCCAGTTCTCTTTGGCAAAAGTTACACTTATGCACACACACACACACACACACACAGACACCAGGGTATGCAGCAAAGATATTATGGTTCACTAAGTAATCAGACTGCAATTTCACCATCGCTTTTCACAAATCCTCCCACGCTGTAATTAATTATTTAAGAGCTTGTGTTGCAAAGAATGATTACGTAACTAAAATAATGGTGTGCAACCATAATCTGCAGCAAAAGGCTCTGAGCAAGGGGAGGTTATTTTTAATGGGACTGGCTATTTTTTTAAATTTCTAATTTAGAGTGTTATTTGCTCAGGGGGAGGATAGTGATAGACTCCAGTGAAATCATTTGAGGGAAACAAAAGGGTGCCTTCTTAGAATTCAGTCTGTGTGAGCTTCGGCACCCAAACAAAAGTGACGCAGGCATGTAGAAATAACACTTCCCCTGCCAGATTACATCATGGGATTCTTTTGTATCCAGGCAGTGTGCCATGCACATAAATGCCCTTTTGAATCAGGGAAGGGAAATCCACTTAGTCCAATGGGCAGCCTGTCACACCATAAAACAAGCCCACACTCTGACTGAGGTCCGTAATGTAAATACTTGTCTTATGCAATCCATATATTGAATACCAATGTAGTGAGACGTATGGGGATCAATGGTTAATAAGCATGGCAGGTGATCCACGGTGCAACAGCAACGCACAATGTACAGAGACAATGCATAGACAAACACAAAGTAGATTCAAATGCTACTGTCTACTTTGATACTGTGTGCAATGGTCTTGCATACACAACTCTGTTTATGCTGCCATCAGCTGGGTATGACTTTCATGTGTTGTTCAAAGAAATCACTATGCACGCATAGCACAACTTTTGTTGTTGTTGTTGCATGCCTTCAAGTTATTTTTGACTTATGGCGATCTTAAGGTAAACCTATCCCAGGGTTTTCTGAGGCTGAAAGTGTGTGACTTGCCCAAGGTCACCCAATGGGTTTTCATGGTTGAGCGGGGATTTGAACCCTGGTCTCCAGAGTCATAGTCCAACAATCAAACCACAATGCCCCATAGCACACACCTCCATAAATTACCAACAGGATGCCAGCCTCTGTCTGAGAAAGGCATGTAGTCACAGACATCAGAGTGACATTTGTGTGCCTGTTAAAACCACTTCACCTCTCCCCAATTCCAATATTGGCCTGGTAATTAATTCCCTTCTTTGCTGGTCTGTTATCCAAAGGCTTTCCATCAGAGAGAAAAAACAAGACGTTCTTCCATCCTCAAGTATGAAGCCACTAAATTAGAGTGAGCAGATGCAAATGACAAGTGAGCCTGCACTTTTAGCAGTTGCATAGAAGAGGCAAGGGACCGCAGAGGAACCTGATATTGGTGGGTGTGCTGGATCCACTTTAGTTTTAAGTCTGAACTTTAAAGGAGCCATCCAAAGTGCTGATCCTTTGATAGGGTTGCCATAAGTTGGGAGTGGACTTGAAAGAAAATAACAACAACCAGTTACTGAACTTCAGCAATCCTCACTGTTGGCTATGCTCACAAAACTGGAAAGCAGAAAACAGTTTATCATTGTTGAAATGGGAAAAAAAAACTGGTTATAGTCTTTGGTTTTGATGGGAAAACTTACTGGTCAGAGAGAGGAATTAAGAAACAACATGGGCAGCTCTGAATTTTATACAACATGGTATCCTTTTACAGTGGGCCCTCTGTATCTGCTGGGGTTTGGTTCCAGGACCCCCAGTGGTTACCAAAATCCATGGATGCTCAAGTCTCATTATATACAGTGGTTTAGTAAAATGGTGTCCCTTGTATAAAATGGCAAAATCAAGGTATGCTTTATAGATTTTTTATTTTTATTTTTTGGAATATTTCCAAGTAGTGGATGGTAGAATCCGTGGATATGGAGGGCCAACTGTATTTCATTTGTCAACACCAACAGACAGACATATTCACCCCCACAATCTCATTAAGATCTGTGAAAGGATTTATTAACACAATATATTTCTCTCTCTCCCTCTCTCTCTTGGATGAATAGTTTCTGTGCTTACTCCTTGGATGTTTATTTGCCAATTAAAACTTTTCCTTTCTGTAAGTTTATATTATATAAAGTTGTTAAAATGAATAATTTTTTTAAAACATTATTGGCCATTCTGGCTAAAGCACTTCGGAGTTTTCTACTCAAGAGAGAGAAGATGGATGCTTTAGAAATGCAATCTAACAGCACAATTGGATACATTATTACTAAAAATTATTTCACGTGTGTCCTCAGGTCCACAACTGGAGCTACCAAAAGTGACATGTTCATTCCTTGGTATCATCAGGTGAGGCTAGGAAAGATTTCTGTATGCAAGCCCAGAAAGTCACTACCAGTTAATATAAACGATACTAAGCTTGGCGGACCAGTAGTGTGGCTGCTGCTACACTGCAGAAATAATGCAATTTGACACAGCTTTAACTAACATAGCTCAATGCGATGGAAATTTGGGATTTGTAGTTTTGTGAGATATTTAGCCTTCTCTGTCAGAGAGCTCTGATGCCACAAAAAACTGCAAATCCCAGGATTCTATAGAATGGAGCCATGATAGTTAAAAGCAGTGTCAACCTGCATTATTTCTGCAGTGTGGCAGCAACCTCAGTATAAGGCAACTTCCTAAGTTCCTATTTAAGATCAGGATCACTTTCATTCTACTCAATCGTCACACTATGATTTTACTTGCACTATCATAGTTGTGTCCTACACAATCCTGGGATTATAGCTGAGAATTCTAAATATTCATCCCTAAACTACAAATCCCAGGATTCCATAAGATGGAACCATGGTGGTTAAAGCAGAATCATAGTGCTAAAAGTGTGCAGAGTGAAAGGGCCATAGCTCTTCCCATCACAGGAACCATAAAGATTTGGACCTTACCATGCAAACTATTTATTTTCTGATATTTCATCCATGACTTTTAAAGACCTGAAGTGAAAAGTCACCATTTCCATCTGGGGACTTATGCACTGACAATTTTTGAGCCTAGGCTTCAAAATGGAAAGTATGCATATCAAATGGGACAGTCCCTCTAAGTCAAGGGTGAGAATATCGAGTACCATCCAGATGGAGTTGCCACTCCCTACATTCTTCCTCATTGGCTTTACTAGTTATGGTTGCCAAGAGATGCAATCCAACAAGATCTAGAGGACCACATCATTCACACCCCTGGGTCAAGTTAACTCAAAACAAATCTGGAGGAAGACAGTGCTGTTTTTTCCCCTTGAAGGTGTCACACTGACTTCGTCTCATGTCAGAGATTAGTGGCATGTAAGTGTGTGCACATGTGCCCACCTATATCTCTGACTTTTCTAAGAACTATGAGGACCAGAAACTTTTTTCTGATTTTAAAGCTCAGCCTCAGTTCTAAGCAATGTGCAACATTGCTTAGAACATGCGCAGTTTTCAACATGCGCAGAGCTCTTAAGAGCCAGAAATCAGGTTCAAATCCCCACTCAGCCACCACAGAAATCCACTGGGTGACCTTGGGCAAGTCACACTCTCTCAGTCTCAGAGGCAGGCAAGCACAACCCTTCTCTGAACAAATTCTGCCAAGAAAAACCTGTGACCGTCTTAGGGTCACCATAAGATAGAAATTATCTAAAGACACACAACAACAAGAAGCACAGCTTTTCTCAAAATGGAAGTTGGTGCATCACAGTGGTTAAACATCTGTGTCCCTGGTCCAAATCTCCCTTCACGCAGAAACTCACTAGGTGTCTTTGGAAAAGCCACCATCTCTTAGCCTCATTCCTTCCCATCTGTAATGTAATACTGATTACGTTACGTTTTAATAAAGTCAATGTGTCCCTGGACTTTACTTCTTTAACAGAAACTTTGGTAGCAGAGGCAGAAATAACTTGGAAAGAATAGGGATAGGTTCCTACACCACCACCACACACACACAAAAAGCAGTTCAACACGTTTCAGCAAACATTTTACTCAAAACTAACATTATGCACATGTGAAACCAAACACCCAGGGCAGGAAAACCTTGCATAAGTAGACAAAACATTTTGAATTTTCTAGAGATCACCAGATAGTTTCTTCCAAAATGTATCCTGGAATAATATTTTTCTTTCAACACCCTCCATTTTTCTATTGATTTCCATTTTGGTGACAAAACTTATAGATCTATGCTTTTTCTTTTTTAATAATATTTTTATTGTTTTCATGTATACATACCACATCCATTATCCATTATCCATAATTATATTAAATCTTATTGTATAGTTTACAAAACATAAATTTACAGAATATAAAATAACATATATTTATTTCCATTCCCCTAACCCCTCCCCCTTGTTTACACACACAATTAATCCATCTAATTTACATATATAGGTTCTTCACATGAGTCAATGTACCAGCTTTTATCAATCACTAATAACCTTCTTTATCTTACTTAAAGGAGTAAGTCTAAAAACCTGGGAAGGAGGAATCTGTTCTTCCTCATTCCACTCTTCTTCTCCCCTTCCTTTAAGTTCTTCTCAATCACCATGTGTTATTTTCATATAAATATTTCAATTAAATCTTAAGTTTTAAAACTGATGTCATCTTTTCCCCATATTTATTAAGCAAACACTTCCATAATTTTTCCCAGTCTTTAACAAATTTCTCATTTGATTTGCCCTGCAACATATGTGTGAGTTTATCCATCTCTGCTGTTTCTTTTATCCTCGCCATCCATTCATCTCTTTTAGGCACACCACAAGATTTCCAATATTTTGCAAGGAGGATTCTAGCTGTAGATCTATAATTTTTCAACATGCCAGGGTAGCTGGTGAGAGAGGTTAATCAGATTTGGCCACTGTTTACCTTGTCCGTTGTAGGTGAGCACACACAGCTACAGAAAGATCACCCAGAGCAGAATCCCATTCTTTCCCAGCTCAAGTTGTATTGCATTGTCTACTGCAGACATGCTGCTGCAAGCCAACACAGAAAGTCTGTCTTTCTCCAGCCCTCCTTCACCACTTTCCAAATGGCAACACTGCAAAAACAACTCTTCCAGCTAGACAGAAAACAAGAAAGGGAAGGGTTGGGCTGGGCTCCCCTAAAGAGACTTGGTAAAAAGGAGCTTCTTTGTTCTAGGCTTTGTTAACTGAGGTACACCTATATTACATTAGGATGGTAATATTAGCCTACCTTAAAGGGGCATTTGAGTTGACAATGCATCTCTACATGAAGCATCTCTCAATATCTGCAGAATGCTATATACGTAAATATATACACAGTCCTATTTATTATTTTATGTTACTCTTTCTTTTCCTAAGCCAAGTGTCAATACAGGTTTAGCGTGGATATAATTATATTCCAGTGAGAAATTCCGTTCCCATCCTTTGCACCGTATCCCATAATTGAAGGTGGGGGACTCTTTGCATACTCCATTCTTTCCTTTTTAAAATGGCACCTAGAAACTTAATGCCAGGAATCCTATCTCCTTCTTTGTGATGAGTCTTAGATTTATGGTAATCAGCACATCTTTAAACAGCCTGCGGTAGGTGGCTTTCAAGTGACTCAGTTTTATATTCTGAAAAGAATATGTGAATTTCCAGCCCCTCTGAAGCTATTTTTAACATCAGCCATTAAAATCCACAGATGAAACAATTGGAATATATGTTCCTTTCTATGGGGCAGGAATGATGTGATCTAATTTTTGGATTATAACTCCCAGAATCCTCCAGCCAGTGATGGGTGGGTAATTCTGAGAGTAGTGGTCCAAAAAGTAACTTTTCCAAGCTCTGGGTATAGCTAGAGCACACGCACATACACTGATACTTGTTGGACTGCAGCTCCCAGCATTGCTCACCACTTGCTATGCTGGCTAGGACTGCTGGGAGTTGCATTCCAGCAATACGAGTATCATGATTTTCAGCACTGGTGTATACGGTTATCTCTTGACTTAGGAAATCTTATGAAAAGGCTACTTGTAACATCTGCAAAGATGTCAGACCAAGTTTGATGGTCTCTGCTCTAACAGAGATTCCACCTCAACATTAGGAGGAACTTCCTGACAGCAAGAGCTGTTCGGCAGTGGAACACGCTCCCTCGGAGCGTGGTGGGATCTCCTTCCTTGGAGGTCTTTAAACAGAGGCTGGATGGCCATCTGTCAGGGATGCTTTGATCGTGATTTCCTGTGTGGCAGGGGGTTGGACTGGATGGCCCTTGTGGTCTCTTCCAACTCTACAATTCTATGATTCTATGGTGTTCTGTATCCATGTAGCACTGAATCTGCTCTTGGCTTTTTTCTGAACTTCAAAAGGAGCTATCCAAGATGTACTAGGAATCAGCATCTTAAACTTAATTCAGCACCATGGATAGCTGGTTTAAAGTTCAAATTAAAACCTAAGAGTGGATTGTGAAGTCGAAGGCTTTCACGGCCAGCATCCATAGATTTTCCTTGGGGGGGGGGGTTCGGGCTGTGAGGCCGTGTTCTAGAATAGTTTCTTTCTGACATTTCGCCTGCATCTGTGGCAAACACGAATCTATGCAAACGCGAACCAAGGAACATGAGAGACACTGCAGACTGGGCCAGCCAGAAAAATCAGCAGTAGCAGAACATGTTATAAACCAACCTGGACACAAAATGCTATTTGAAAACACAGAAATTCTAGACCAGGCCAACAACTATCATGTCAGAATGCACAGAGAGGCTATTGAAATCCACAAACACCTGGACAACTTCAACAGGAAAGAAGAAACCTTAAAAGTAAACAAAATCTGGCTGCCAGTTTTGAAATACAATAGAATCAAAACTCAATACTTAGAAAGGAATTCCACCCAGGGACAGGGGGATTTCCAGCAGGTAATGGCCCATCAACCAACCATTAGCCAAACAGACACTCATGAGCCTTGCATTTCTATACCCAGAAACTAACCATTCAATTACACAAATTTACATATTCTCCCCAACAGGGACTCACAGCATATAAACTCCACACACACCCATACCCAACCATTCTCTGAAGATGCCAGCCACAGATGCAGGTGAAACGTCAGAAAGAAATTATTCCAGAACACGGCCTCACAGCCCAGAAAAAACCCCAAAGAAAATCTCTGAGAGTGGATTCACAGGCACCTGTAGAAACTGCAGAGGCTAATGAATTAGACAGTTTCCTGAGGTCTCTAGGGAACATTTCCTACAGATTTAGTAAGAGACCTAGCCAAAAGCTTAATCTTTACCTGGAATGAGTGGATGAATCAATATGATTGCTCACCAAGGTTTTAACCCCAAGGGCCCTCAATGAGCTTCATGGCTGAATGGAAATTTGAACCTGAGTTTCTTCAGCTCTAATGGTCCAACTACTATACCACACTGGCTCTTAGCTAGTATGCCAGCTGTGGCCTTATGTGGAAAGAATGCTCCTTGCCCTAGTTATCCATGAATGAGTGAAATCCAAGCTAGACCACTGAAATGTCTTCTACATGGGGCTGATTTTGTTTCAGAAAGGTACATCCACTGATGAGCACAACTAGACTGTACTACTGAGCAGGATGCTTTTACGGTCATGGTCCCACAATTGTGAAACACATTGTCAGCTACTGTGCGTCATTACAGATCTATTTAGAACAGGGGTGGACAACTGCATGGGGGTCAGGGGCCAAATTTCTCTCCACCAGACTCCTCCCCATGGACTGTGTTTTGCCCAAAGCAAGCCCAAATGTGTGTTTTAATCTACAGTCCCTCTCAAAATGGTGCTTGGCAGTGACATCATGTCACTTCTGTTAACTATTTTGAGAGGGACTGTAACAAAATCACAGGTTTTGGGGGGTCTGGAGGGATTGCGTGAGTAGGGTGGGGTGTTTTTTTCACATTTTCATGCATTTGGAGGGCTTTCTGCATGGTTTTGAGTAAAAATTGCCCCCAAATCACACACAAAATTGGAGCATTGGGGGACCGGTGGGGTCATCAGGGGCCACAAAAGTGGGATGGAGCACTTTGTCCCTACATCTGTTTTAGAAGCTCTCTTAAGATTCCTTTGTTTTCTTTGAATTTTTCTTACCATAGGTTTTTATGAATCACTGAAGTGAGATAATTCTATTGTTTAAATATTTACTAGGTATACCCAGAGTAACATATGCCCAATTGCTCTTCTCTTTCTGTAATCTTCTCTGTTTCATTGTAATGTTTCATTTCGATGTCTTAGTCTATTTGATCTGTCCTCTAATGTTTCATTACAATTTCTTCTATGGTTTCTCAGAGTTCTTTCACACGGTCACCCATTTTTACAATTTTTTTGTAAATTAATAAATTGTTTTATGCGTTTTTTTCTCAGAATCCTTTCACACAGTTCAGCTACACAATATTATTTTAGGAAAAAATATTGCATTGTTTTACATGTGGGTGGTGAGTGGCTGAGGGAGTGAGAGGAGAGAGGGGTTGGTTGGGTATGTTTCCTAAGTAGCCAATCAGCACACTGGGAAAGGAAACATACTCAAGCATTTTATATACATATATATATATATGAGTGATAGATTTTACTGCATATAATGTTTTAGTTTTTAGCTGCTACTAATGAATGGGTGGAGAGCCAGTGGCGGGTAGTTGTTTGAGTGCTGGACTAGGACACTGGGAATCCAGGGTTCGAATCCCCCCAGCCATGGAAAATCACTGGATGACCTTGAGCAAATCACACTCTCTCAGCATCAGAGAAAGGCTGTGGTAAATCTACTCTGAACAAATATTGCCATGAAAACCCTGTGATGGGTTTGCCCTAGGGATGCCATAAGTTGGAAATTACTTGAAGGCACACAATAATGAATGGATGACTTTGTTACAATATATGCTTGCTTTATTATAGTGGCTTGCCCTTCTAGATCATTGTTTTGAAACCACCTGGTTTATAGTTTGTCCTACAATGATGAGGGGTAATAATTTTTCACATTTTTTTAAATTATAGAATGTCCAGATACTATTTTAACATTCTACATCTAAGGGAGAGAAACTTCCCTTAAAACCACAATGGCTGGTATCTAATAATATCTCCATTTTCAACATCTCTCATGTAAATAAATTTAATTTTCATATCCTTCTGTCACATTGACCTAGCTTGTTCTTTACTCTCCAATGACTTGGCTAACCAATCTTTGATAATTTTTTTGCCTGCTTTTCAAATACGTGGCATATTTACCTGTTCTAGGTCCTCCAGAGCAACTCTATGGTATGCTTAGACCAGAAGTAATTCATTTTAAAAGGGTTCGCTATTATCTGCAGTTTCCAGTATCCATGGTAAGTCTGGGAATATATCGCCTGCAGATATACGGGTCGTACTGTATATTCCACTTTTCTCCCAATATGGGACCCAAGGAGGCAAACAATTCAATTTAAAATCAAATACAGTTAAAACTATTGATAGCACAAAGGTTAAAAAGCAATTAAATGACCAGTGACATTATTCCAGTATAGGAAACAGCAACATATAATGTAATGTTCATCCTTTCCAACTCCCCTGTTAAATTTTTCTGAAGGCAACATTAGCAGCTCCCACCAAGCCTATATGGTATCTCTATGTAATCAGAGAGAGACAGTGTGGTGTAGTGGTTTGAGCATTGGCCTACAACTCTGGAGACCAGTGTTTGAATCCCCACTCAGCCATGGAAACCTGCTGGGTAAACTTGGGCAAGTCACACTCTCTCAGCCTCAGAGGAAGGCAAAGGCAAACCCCCTCTGAACAAATCTTGCCAAGAAAACCCCATGGTAGGTTCGCCTTAGGGTCGCTATCTGACTTGGGGGACTGGCAATTGTTTTTTTCCCAGCATGCAAGAGACCAGCACCATATGTAATCCCCATTCAGCTACCACTGTTGCTTTCTTTCTTGGAAACTCACAATGGAAAGGCAGCTAATGGGTCTTGGACCAACATCAATCCATGGACTACCACTCTGAGCACCACTAGTTTATCAGTTAAGCTTCTAGTTTTACATTCTTCCACACACACTCCAGCCCCTCACAATATTCTGGAGGCTGTGTTTAGCTGGCTTTACTCAGGCCAACAAGAACAACATATAATTGAGCCTAAAGAGACACTGGCTGCACGTATTCCTCCACATTTTTGAGGACTAGTTTCTTGCTCTGCTTTTTTAAAAAGTAAAGCTGAAATTGTTTCATGAAGCCACCCTGATGTAGGTCAGAGAGAGTCTTGAAGGTGATCCATGGCTCTCTAGATTAATTCATACGCATCCTCTGGTTCCCCAAGAACATCTACTGTATATTTTTTCAAGATTTTAGTGCTTTAATAATGCATATAACCTTACAGTAAGATGGCAGCAGCTGTTTTTATTTGGGGGAACAAGTGGACTCTCTAAATATAAAAGAGAAGAAATGAGGAGCTGATATTAAAAGAGGAGCGTATTTACTCTCCTTGGCATAAGAGCAAACCTTGCAGCTTACAGGGAAAAGCGGGGGCATAAATATTACAGAAGCTATAAAGGCAACTGGCTGGCAAGGCAACATTGTTCCACTCCCTCCAACTTTCCCTGATCAGATCGCTCCATCAAGCTGATCTCTTCTGACAGATAAATGGAGTCTACACTCCACTGCACCTTCACCTACAGAAAACGTTCTCCTGGCAACAGGACTTGCACCATTTTCTCTCCTGCACAGACAACCCAATAAATTTAATTTTCTTCATGGCTACAGAACATTCATTCCTATTCCAAAAATGTACAGGGTTGCCCTTTCTTTTCTTTTTTCTTTTTCAGGATGGAGGGGGAGGTTCTCTCTGTCATTCCTCTGTTCAGACTGAATAATATGCCTCTAGAGACATAAGTTGAGAGAGATGTTGGCTTGGCAAAGCAGTTATTTCTGTTTCCAAAGAATAAGAGCTGAGACAAGACACCTAATGGCCTTGGTTCTTTTAAGTGTAGTCTAGAGAGTAGAAACTAGACTCATGAATTTGTTCCTTCTTCTGTCTTCCTTGCAGAGAAATTACACACACACACACACACTTGCCTAAAACTGCAAATAAGGGATAGGTCAGAATGGCTGGCTCCTTCTTCCGGCAGTTTATCATCTTTCAAACTCCACTAGGGTTTAACACCACAGAGTTGAGGGTCGATCCTACCATAAGGCAGAAGGAGGTTACTGCCTCAGATATCAGTTCCTGGTAAGCAGCAACAAGGGGTTAAAAGGACAGATCTGTGATCAGCTTACTATGGCTTGCATTACCACTTCCTCAGCTAGATTGAAGTTAAGAGGTGACCTAATAGCCATGTTTAAATATTTGAAGGGATATCATACTGAGGATGAGTAAACTTGTTTTCTGCAGCTCCAGAGACAAGAACATGGAGCAATAGACTCAAACTACAGGAAAAGAGATTCCATCTAAACATTAGGATGAAATTCCTGACAGTAAGAGCTGTTAGGAAGTGGAATACACTGCCTCGGAGTGTAGTAGAGTTTCCTTCTTTGGAGGTTTTTAAACAGAGGCTGGGCGGCCATCTGTCAGGAATGATTTGATTGTTTATTTCTGCATGGCAGGGGATTGGACTGGATGGCTCTTGTGGTCTCTTCCAACTCTATGGTTCTATGATTCTAGGTTTCTGCCTTCAGGTACAGAGAAGGACCCTATCCTATCACCAGTATTGAAGAAAGATTCAACAAACACTCCAGCTGTTTGTTGTCTTTGGATGGAGGAGGTGGAAGCATCTTCGTCTTCACCTTATGTGGCATAATGTCTTTGGTCATTCTGGGATGGTTAGCAAATGCTGGTAAAGAAGACACTTTGTTAGATTTAAGGTAAGGCCAACCTTATGTTCTTTAACTGTGATTAAGGTATAAGGTGCAATGGCACCAGGTTCCTCCTAGGTTAATGGAGCTGTGACTCTTCTCTGAACTTTTTTAGTCTGAACTTTAAGGGAGCTATTCAAAGGTATGAACCTATTTTGGGGATAGGGCTCAGAACCCTGGATAGCTCCTTTAAAGTTTGGACTGAAACCGAGAGTAGACTCACTACTCTGCCAACCCAGGAGTCGTCAGCCACCACTGCAAGGTAGCCTGTGCAAATTGCATTGTCACATAGGCCTGCTGCTCAGATTGCTTTCTAGGCATGAACTGATGATATTAACCTGAAGTCCCCTGCTCTCCCTTCTGACAGTTTAGTCTTTAAAAATGAACTTGATGGTCCTTCAAAAGGGAACACATTGTCAGGCTCATCCCTGAATTCTGGGGTTTAGAGTGGAATTCATGGAGGACCCTGCCATGAGGCTGACTTTGGTCTGTTCCCTTTGTTTAGGCCCCTCTGTCTTTGGAGGGGTGCCAGCCTGCCTTGTTGGCCTGGGAACGCTGCTCTCCACAGCAGCTCAAGGTCGCAGCTCCAGGTGCTGGCCAGATCGTCTCTCCTCCCTACATGCCATTCTCACACTGTAAGGCTTTATCTGGGGGTTTGTGCTAGCCTGTATTCAGTTTTGGCTTTGTTCCATGTTCCTGACACACGTTTCCTTACCAATAAAGTATTCTTATTGAGTGAATGCGAGCATGTGTTCTTGGTATATCACACACATTCAGACAGAGGCTATCTCCTCATATGTGAAATCTAAGGCTTTCACAGCCGGCATCCATAGGTTTTCTGTGGGTTTTTTTCTGGGCTGTGAGGCTGTGTTCTGGAAGAGTTTATTTCTGACGTTTCACCTGCATCTGTGGCTGGCATCTTCAGGGAATGGTTGGGTAGGAGTGTGTGTGGAGTTTATATACTGTGAGCCCCTGTTGGAGAGGATATGTAAAATTTGCGTATTTGAATGGCTAGTTTCTGGGTGGAGATATGCAGACACTAATCCTCCTTGCATATCTCCACCCAGAAACTAGCCATTCAAATACACAAAATTTACATATCCTCTCCAACAGGGGCTCACAGTATATAAACTCCACACACACTCCTACCCAACCATTCTCTGAAGATGCCAGCCACAGATGAAGGCAAAATGTCAGAAATAAACTCCTCCAGAACACGGCCTCACAGCCCGGAAAAAACCAAGGAAAACCTATGTCTCCTCGTAGCTTTTCAAATAGAGAACAATCCTCAGTAAAGAAGGACATGTGGCCACTCTAACCATGCATCTATAAGGTCACCTGGCAGGTCAAAATTCAGGGGCTGGTTGCAACAGGGGGACTCACATCTGTAGCCAGACAGATATGAGATGGATCCAATAGCAAACATTCCAAGAGAAACAGAAATTACCCTTCCCTTTTGGGTATGTACAGGACAGAGGTATCCAGCTCATATCCATCTGGCTACAAAGTCCATTCCACTGGGGTCGTAAATCCATTCCAGGTTTTAGCCAGGTTTTAGCCAAACATTACAGAGGCTATCCAACGAGTTGACCCTGTTTGTTTCAGCATCTTGGATAACTGCTAGTGCTTCACTTCTTCCTTCGGAGACCCAAAGAAGGTAAAATCCTGAATTAATTAATTAATTAATTAATTGCAGGTTCTGGGATTTGGCAGCCCCAGCTGACCTGTCCACCCCACAAACAGCAATATGCTGAGTTGCCCCCTATTGGACAATGGAGCACTGAAGTTGCAGGAAGCTCTTTGTAGCTGCATGAACATGCCCCAAAATGCATGAACAAAGAAGACAGAAATTAGCAGCAGTGTTCTAATGGGAACATACATTTGCAGGGTTGGAGGACTGGAAGTAGGGACAATGTCATCTGGCATCACCACTACCACGAGCAGCCCCTCCTGAATTATTATTTTTTTAAGATTAGCTGCAACCCACACAGTAACTTGCAGGGTGGGGGAAGGATTAATATTCTCAGCAATTACGCCAAGAGTATTTCTTCCCAAACATTAAGGAAAGTGGGGAGAAGAGGAGTAACTGGTACATTTCAGCATAAGCTTTCATGGATTTTCATCTGATGAAGTGGTCTTGAGCCCATGAAAGCTTAAGCAATTAGACATTGGAAGGAAACTCTGGATGGTAAAAGCAATTTGACAATAAAACCAATCATTTAGAGAAGTGGTGGGGAGCTCCTTCTCTGGAGGTCTTCAAAAAGTGACTGGACAGCTGTTAGCATACCCTACTACTACTCCCTGCGAGGTTCCATAGTTGTACATATTGGACATTTTTTGAGGTCACACTGGCTGCAAGGTTAGGTTGACTGGAGGGCATTCAAAGGTCACAATGAGCTGAGATGTGTCCAGGAGCTTAATGGTGGGAAAGCCAAGCTAGGATTATGCGGAAAACCCCAGTCATTAATGGGTCTATGCTAATAACCCAGTCATTAAGGGGTATATGCTAATCCTCTCTTCCAGCCCTGGACACTTTAAGTAATAATTCAATCATGCAAACAAGTGGCCATACCTCAATCCATACCCTACGGAAATCTCTCCTCATGTCCCACCTGTCTAACATTATGAGGTTGTCACAAGCCAATCAATGTTTTATCCCTCCAGAGCTAGAGCAATCAGTTAAGTTTCGGTCCCTTTTGTCTATTTCATGGGAGAGCCATCCAGGCTTTGTTATAACCAATGCATCGCTCCAATGCACGGAATAGGATATAAATATCATAACTCCAACCCTAGCCACATGTGTCACAGTGTGCTGCAGATGAGCCCGTCCACTCTCTTTCTCAGCTCACCACAGATCAGAACCTTCTGTGCCACCCTCAGAAACCAGTCTGAGTATTTCCACTGTATGGCACTTTCTCCGAGATTGGAAACTATCACACTATCACCCTACCTTCCCAGACCTCTCTCTATCCAACCTTTTTGCCTTACTCTGCTATAGCCTTGTATGGTTCATAAGAGTGTATGTTCCTGTATGTTATTTTACTCTCTGTGTTAATCCCAATAAAATACTTTCTTTTACTTTAACTGGAGCCATCTCTGCAGTTAGTACTGGTATACATAAGTGAAAAGATCCTCAAAGTTACTTTCTTCTCGCAGGCCTCCTGCTTGAGAGAATCATTCCCCAAATCTAAAAGGAAACTCTGGCATTGTGGGGTGGAACCTTAACACCCCTCTCCACCTCTCAGGGTAACACAGCTACCTGCTGGGGATGCTCTAGCTGGAGTTCCTGCACTGAACGCGAGCAGATGCGATGGACCATGGGGCCCTTTCCAACTCTCTGATTCTATGAAATATAGTTGACCCTTCATATTTGCTGGGGTTTGGTTCCAGGACCCCCTGTGGATACCAAAATCCATCAATACTCAAGTCCCATTATATGCTCCCTCTCTCTCTGGCTTTCTTCGCAAATGAAGATTCAGGAAGGACTCATCCCAATGGCATAGCAAAATGGTGCCCCTTATATAAGATGGCAAAATCAAGGTTTGCTTTTTCGATTATTATTTTTTAAAGAATATTTTCAAGCCATGAATGCTTAAATCTGTGGATACCAAATCTGTGGATACGGAGGGGCAACTGTATATCCATTAATTTCAAAGATGCTACTAGACCCTTCCTTCCCCTGCTCCTTTCCTTCTTAAGATAAAACAGACTAACATGCCTATCTGTATGAAAACTCTTCCCCAAACTTCACTGCTCTGTGAACATCATGTGTATCTCTTCTTACAGCTAGTACTAAGCATATTCCTCAGTTTCTAATATTCACTTTTTTGTTTGTTTCGAAAAGCTCCATAAAACTGATTCCCAGTTTGCTGATCAAAGAGAAATTTTGGCTCCAGATTAATCTTTGTGTGCTGAAAGTCATGAGGCTAAAAGAGTGCCAACACTGTGTGAAATATAATAGTGTTCAGTGTCGTTTGCGCTGAAAGAAGCACAATTCTCATTGCTGTTGTTCAGACCAAAGAACAAGCAAAGCATTTCTTGAAAAGAGAGACAGTCAACAGTATATTTGGATAACTGACCCAACCTGAATTTAGGATTTTAAATTTCCTTCTATGATTAGAACAGAGTTCACAGAACAGAGCTCTTCCACCTGAAGTTAAAAGGAGGAAAATACTGTAACTCCCCCATTCCACTGCCAGTGAACAAAAGATGCTGTAAATCTTCTTCAGCTTCTAAAGTTTATGTAATCTCTGCGTTAGCATTATGTTTCATGTTTTATTCATGATTAAAATGGTCTATTCTCTTCTCTTTTTTCCCTTTCCTCAGGGACTCCCTTTGTTCAGAACAATTCTATTTGAAGCAAATAAACAAGGCTGCAGATTATATTTAGAGAGAGGTAAATCAATAAGATTACAGGAGGAGAAGGGATTCCAAGAATCTACTGAAATCATTTTTAAAAAACAACAATACCACAATATTCTTGCATGGTTGTTAAAAAATATATCTCTGGGACAAGTTGTAAACAACAATGATATCTTGGCACAAAGTTACCAAGGTATAACTTTTTATTTACCAAAAAAAAACCAAATCACCCTATTCACCAAAAAACTACCCTGTGACAGCTTTCTTCTTTAAACCCTTTTCTGCCATTCCACATGAGGTTATCTCGCCACATCACTGAAAAACTGATTACCATTAAACGTCTGTTTACATGTCTCAGGCTTTCATACCATATTGGGGTCTTCAGGTTTTCAGATGAAATGCTACCTCATAGCTACTGTTGGCTATCTCAGGTTGTTACTAGGCCCTTTAACCCTACACAACTATAGCATTACTTTCCACTTTTTCTGTCATGGCAACATCCCGTGGAATCCTCGGAGTTGCAGTTTAGCAAGGGGTATTTAGAATTCTCAGCTAGAGCATTCTAGTGGTTCAATAGACTACAGACCCCAGGATTCCATAGGATGGAGTCCATAGGATGTTGCCATAGTACTAGAAGTGGAATATCTATATATATAATTCTCTTGGGTATGTTGCCTTTCCCAGTTTGCTGATTGGCTGCTCAGAAAACACACTCAACCCACGCCCAACCAATCACCACCCACATGCAAATTCCCTCTCCACCTCACAATGCACTCCTGTCACTCAATCTGTGGCCCAGAATAGCACCCAGGCAGTCAACTGGTGGTGGTGACAGGCCGCCTGCGACTGGCCCAAGCAGTCAACTGGTGGTGATGGCGGCAGCAGCAGGACAACAGAGTCAGTCACTCCCGGCAATTCCGGGGAAAGTGTGGAACGCTGAGAAGAGGAAGGAGGAATTTAAATCCACCGGCCTACCTTACAGGGTTGTCATGAGGTCTACCAGGCTTTTTTGGGGAGGTTCTTAATGGCGTATGGAACGCCGGGTCCAGCTAGTAGTACTATATTTGTTTAGTGTGAATGGGCCCACTTTGTAGCACTGTTATCAACTAGAAAAAGAGAAAAAGGTCTAAACATGTATTATCTCCTGCAGCATTGTGTTACCTTCTGCAACATTGTAATACCTCCTGCAGCAAAAAACAATTGATGATATAAATTGTCAGGGGGTTGGCTAGACAAGAGACTATAATGTGGATTGCTGCGCATTAATGCAAATTCGCAGCAGCATTTCTTTGTCTCCACAATCCTTTGGCAAAATCGCTGGTATACGAAGCTTTCCATGTTTGAAGTGCACACGCAGCCATGCCTGCGAATCAAGATGGTGCCTTTGTGATGATAACCTTTGGTTGAAATAATTAAATTAAATGGCTTTGTTTTTGTTGTGTGCTGTCAGGTTGGCTTCAACCTATGGCAATCCTATGAATGAAAGACCTCCCACCAACCCAGTTATTAACAGGCCTGCTTAGATCTTGAAAAGTCTGGACCTTGGCTTCCGTGATGGAATCAATCCACTTGACTACATATTTTTAAAGCTAAGGAACTGTAGTTAATTATTATACCTGGCACAGACTGGGGATGTTCTTCACCATGGGAATCCATGATGTCTATCCCCCTTTCTCCAGAACCTCATTATGTCATTATATCTGTTTCACACTGAAAAACTAATTAGCCTTCAACAGCAATTTATGTCAAAGGATCAAATGCTTTACACCAGGGATGGGCAAATGTGACAAATCTGAAGGCCATTTTATTGCCTGTGTGAATTGTGAGAGTCCACAGGGATGGCCAAAAATAGGTGGGGGGGAGGGGAATCAACCAAACAAACAGAGAAACCACCAAAAATTTGGAGTGGTCAAAAGTCAACTTCTGTTTTTGAGAAATGGCGGCAGTGGGTATACTAATTAAACGATGGATGGGCAACTGTGCAGAAGTCAATCTCTCCCCCTGCCCTCCACAGACCATACCTGACAACTCTTCCTATCTTCACTGGAGTCATTCCCAAAATGGTGACCAGAGATTATATTGTGTCACTTCTCACATTTTGAGAAGGACTGTGAAGAAAGATAGAGGTATTTAGGGGTGCTGAGGGGTTCTGGGAAGCTTTCTGTGTGGGGCTGGAGGTATTTTTACATGCTTTAGGGGCTTTCTTCATGGTTTGGGTTGAAAAAAACACCTGGAAACTGTGTCAATTTTTAAAAAAAGGCAAGTTGGAGGATTTGGGGTGCAACAGGGGAGGGGGCTTTAGGAGCTGCAAAAGTAGGGTCCAGGGACTGCATGTAGTCCATGCTCTGTACTTTACCCACTCTTGTATTAAATGATGCAGGGAGCCCCACAATTTATTTAAAAGATTAATTACCCCTCTGGAGGCTTCTAAAACAAGCAATTCACCCTGGGGATTTTTTAAAATTTTATTATTATTATTATTTTGGTTGTTGCCGTTAGAAAAGGATGGTCTGGGGAGTTTGAAGGCACTGAGGGCTACATAAATAGCCTTTGGGGTTGCATGCTGGCCCAGGGTCACACTTTCCCCATCCCTATTTTAACTGATGCTATAGGGTTCATAAAAATACAGGAACAATGTGTTCCAAAGAATAAAATCCTGCCACCCAAAATGGCTGCCCCATTAGTATTCCCCATTCTTGCCCATAATGTCTTATCCAGCTTACTGTATGTCTTGAGGATGCTGTACTGAGATACATTTTGCTCCTTGCAGCACACCAGCATCTGGATTTGATCAGGGCCAGCACCCCTCTATTTCCATGTACAACAACAAACTGAAATGGCAGTTGAAATCTTTCTTCAGCATTCATAATGGGATACCATCCACCACTGGATCTAAAGACTGCAAACTATGTTACAGTGAGCAGGGTCCACAACCTTGCTGGTATTTGCAGGCATCTGCCACTTGGAGAATGCTTCACTATTCCTAATGATATGGAGTGAGGCTAAGGCAAGATGGATTGCAATAGTGCAAGGAAAGGGTGAGTGGAACTATAAAGCTCAAGAGCAGGGAAGGAGAAGAGTTTCTCACAGAACAGCCTTTTGGAACATCCTTATTCTTTGGAAAGTGTAGTTCTGCCCTTTGACACCCTTCCATATCATATTACAAAACTGCAACTGCACCTACATTTCTTAACAAACGAAAGCAAACTTGCAACACTGAGCCAAAACGTTATAGCCGACATCTTGTGAGCAGCTGGCCTATACATAGTGACAAACACATAGCTTGAGGAGGAGCTGTATTATTGGAGTGTACAGCAACACGCTGCAACATGGAATCATGATTGTTGTGGGTTTTGTTTCTAACTCAGCAATGGTTTTGTCATTATTGCTAAAAGCAGTGGTGTGGAACTGACAGATGCAATTCTGTGCTAGTTGAGCTGCTCTGAGTATAAGTGAGAAATGGTGGCTGCTTTAAGACAGTCACTTTATGTTACTAC